>OX465595.1:267895769-277895769 GCA_950022295.1 Bromus sterilis | reverse complement strand
CACCTTCCGCATCCAGTGGTGCCATCGGGGGTTCACGAGAATGCTCTGGAGCACGGCTACGTCGACCGCGCGCGGTGGCCGGAGCACTGGACAAGGTGCATGGCGCACAGGGCACGAGAGAGGGCTAGGGATAGCGGGGAAATGACCGTGGGCTTCACCTGAACGCGATGGCGAGCGCAGCGTGGCCGGAGGAGGAGTCGGTGGCGGTTAATTGGTCTTGGCTCAAATTGAGACGACGGCTAGACGAAGACGACGCTTCCACTGGGCCTTGGCTCAAATTGAGACGACGGCTAGACGAAGACGACCACGGGGAGCTCCATGGACATGCTGGCTTGAGCTTGCTCGGCTAGTGGCCGCGTCGGGGCTCGACGGTGATCCGCTAGGGTTTCGGGAGTCCACGATTTTCCGCCATGGAGGAGAAACAGAGGGCAAGGATGGAGGGGGAAGTGATCTGGGCTTCTCTTGGACACGCGTTGCGGCGAGAAGGAGGCAGGGGCGTGGCTGGGGAGCTGCCACCGCGACGGCTGCGGCATGCCGGGCACGCAGCTGTGTGCTCGTGCCCGGGGAAGACGACAGGGGAGTCCCCTGGTGGGCTGGGCCGGCTGGGAAGGTGGGCCTCACCCCTGGGCAACAGGTAAGCTCTCCCCTTTTTCTTAATTCTTTTCTATTTTCTTTTCTGCCTTTTTGTTTTGCTGTGCTAATAATTAGCTAGGCATTTTATTAAATGCTGAAATTTTTTATATGGCCTCATAATAATATAGACTAGCCACTTATAAAGTTTCAACATTTTTAAAATTCAAATAATTTGAATCTTAACTCAAATAGGGGTTTTTAATTAATTCCAAGGCACTGTTTGAATATTTGAAAAATCCATGAGCATGGGATTGCTCCCAAACCATTTTTAAAATGATCAACATCATTTATAAGAATTTTCCAAATACTCAAATGATTTTTGGAAAAATATTTTTATCTGGCCATTTGAATTAATTTCTCAGGGCTTTTCTTTTCCTCATTTTTGAATTTCTTTTTGAATTTTTCACATGATGCAAAGGGACTTGCTAATCCTAGCACATACCTAAGTTGGGGTTCTGACAACACGCCCCCACTCAAAAGAATCTCGTCCCGAGATTCAGAAGTCTGCGGGAGGAAGGAGGTGTACTCGGCACTGAGACGGTCTTCTCTTTCCCACGTAGCTTCTTTCTTTGAGTGATGAGACCACTGAACATTCAGAAACTTTATCTTCTTTCGGCTAGTGACACGCTCTGCTGAATCAAGAATACGAACAGGGTATTCTCGATAAGAAAGGTCATTTTGTAGATCAAGCGTTTCATGGTCGACTTCGCGGATGGGGTCGTTGAAGCAACGCCTGAGTTGGGACACATGGAATACTTTCTAGGATTGTTGTTTGCTTACTACTTTGACAAAAGATAGGTCATGCAAAGGAATGGGTTCATCTATGCGGTAGAAACGAATCATGGTGATCATCCTAAACAATGCATAAGCGAGACATGAGAGGGAAGTGGGATTTTATCGACATGATCAATGAGGGTTTGCTTGCCTTGCTGACGAGGTTCGGGTTCGAGGTCTTCAACGAAGGGGGCAGCCTCCTGCTCCGGTTCCACCTCTACTCGACAAACAAAAAGCAAAGTAGCAAAGTAAATACAATGCACAATCACATGATGGAAGGTTGGAACTTGATGTAAATGCTTTGATGTGTGAAGCAATTCCATTTAAATGGAGTATATTGCAAATTGAACTGCAAATTCAAACTCCAATTTGAATTCAAACTTAGTCAAGTTGTATGTGACATGGTTTGATCAATTTGAATCATCTTCAAATGTGTATGATATGCCTCTGATGTGTGGTTGAAATGTAGCATAATTGAATTTGAATTAATTTCAAATAAGCCAAATGACATATGCTACGGGTCCCATTTTAAAATCAACTCAAACATAGTTGAAATTTGCATATTTGGAAAGATAATTTTCTCCTGATCATTTTTCATATATTATTTGTCCAATTTGGAGTTAATATGAATTTTCTATGAATTTCCAAAGTTTGGGGTATTTTCTGGAATTTCTGGAATTCTTTAAGTCAATTTGATTTTCTGGAAATTCATTTAAATGACTTATTGCGTCATGCTGACAACATGCTGGCGTCAGGGGTGGGGGGCTGACATGTGGGTCCAGGGTGTCAGTGACTGGTTGATTTAATCCGCTGGGTTAATTTAATCCAGTGGCTTAATTAAGCCACTGGGCCCACTGGTTAGTGACCCAGGGGGTCATTAGGGGCTAATCCACCGGCGGTTAAACGCCGGCGACCGGAGCCGCGGCGGCGCTGCACGGGGAGGGTGATTCCGGCCATCGTTCGAAGCGTTGAATCCTCCAGATTGAAGCCCTTGCTGTTGTGCGTCGAAAGAGACCGATCCCGAGTGATGGGTTGCCCTGTAGGCTTGCCGGCGTCGAGTTCTGCGACGACGGAGCTACGGCCGTGAACGGGATTTCCCTACAAGGCACAAATTGAGGCGGGGCTAGGCTGGTTCGAAGAAGTGGAGCACAAGGAATGTGATGGACAACATGGCGAGCTCGATGGCGTAGCGGTTGATCGTCGCCATTTATCCCGGCGGCGACGAGCTTCGGCTCTCATGGCGGCCATGGCTAGAGGAAGCAATCGAGGGGGTAAAGTTAGGGTTTTTGACCGTGAGCACAGCAGGAACTCAACAGAGGTGGTGGCGATGGCTGGGGTGGTTCGACGGCGAAGTAATCGACGAAGTCGCGCGGCGGCCATAGACGAAGACGACGACGCGATTCGGCAGCTCCAGGGGGCCTCAGCTCCTCCTATTCCGGTCAACGACGAAGACGACTGCTGCAAAGACGATGGACAGGATCCTGGGGCTTCTCGGCGTCGATGGCTACGCGGGGGCTCGACGGTGCTCCGGCGTTCTTCTCGGGCGTCGATGAAACGGGCGAGGGAGACGGGGAGGAAGCTCGTGGAGGGGGGGAATGGAGTGGGGAAGCTTCTGGGCGTCTCCAGGCGTGGAGATGTGGCACCGGGGAAGCAGGAGGTGGCCAGGCACGTCGGCGGCCTCGGCATGCCGGGCACGCAGCTGCCTGGCTGCCTGAGGAAGACGACAGGGGAGGGGAGGTGGGCTGGGCCGGCTGGGGAACTAGTTGGGCCTCTTTGAGGTAAGCCCTTTTTCTTTTTCTTTCTGTTTTCACTTCTGACATTTGTTCTGTGTTGCTAAATAAAATAGCTAAACATTTTATTAAATGCTGAAAACTTTTATATGGCCTCATAAAAAAATAGACTAGCCACTTATAAAGTTTCAACATTTTTAAAATTCAAATAATTTGAATTTTAAATCAAATAGGGGTATTTCTTTAAATCCAAGGAACTGTTTGAATATTTGAAAAATCTATGAGCATGGGGTGGGTCCCACATCACTTGATATGTGATCACACTCATTTATAAGACTTTTCAAAAATCTAACATGAAATTTGCAGAAGATTTTTATCTGGCCTTTTGAATTAATTCATCTGGGGGGGTTCACTCTCCCATTTTGCTTTTGAATTGATTTCAAAGATTTCTTTTGAAATTTTGACATGATGCAAGGTTACTTTGACCCTAGCACATTACCTAACAGAGGGTTCTGACAACTCGCCCCCACTCAACAGAATCTCGTCCCGAGATTCAGAAGTCTTCGGGAGGAAGGTGGGGTACTCGGCAATGATACGGTCTTCTATTTCCCACGTAGCTTCTCTTTCAGAGTGGTGTGACCATTGCACTTTCAGAAACCTAATCTTCTGACGACGAGTGACACGCTCTGCGGAATCAAGAATACGAACGGGGTATTCTCGATAAGAAAGGTCATCTTGGAGATCAAGCGTTTCATGGTCGACCTCGCGGATGGGGTCCTTGAAGCAACGCCTGAGTTGGGACACATGGAATACGTCGTGTACTCGGGAAAGGTGCGGGGGTAGTTCAAGTTGGTAGGAAACTTCTCCACATTTAACAATAATGCGGAAAGGTCCGATGTAACATGGGGACAATTTGCCTTTGATACCGAAACGTTGGGTTCCCTTCAGAGGAGTAACCCGAAGGTAAGCCTTCTCATCCAGATTGTAGCTCTCCTGCCTATGATGACGATCATAGTAGCTTTTCTGGCGAGACTGGGCTGCTTTCAATTGATCACGAACAATGCGAACTTGCTCTTCTGCTTCCTTGATCATGTCCGGTCCAAAGAATTGTCTTTCACCGGTTTCTGACCAGTTTAGTGGTGTTCGACATCGTCGTCCATAAAGGAGTTCAAAAGGAGTCATGTTCAGACTAGATTGGAAACTATTGTTATAAGCAAATTCGGCAAATGGAAGAGACTTCTCCCAATTCTTTCCGAATGAGATAACACAAGCTCTGAGCATGTCTTCAAGAATTTGGTTAACCCTTTCGACTTGACCGCTAGACTGAGGATGGAAAGCCGTACTAAAGGAGAGATGAGTTCCCATAGCATGTTGGAAGCTTCCCCAAAATCTAGAGGTGAAAAGGCTACCACGATCAGAATTGATTTCCAAAGGAACACCGTGAAGGGATACAATTCTAGAGACATACAATTCCGCTAACTGCCTAGCAGTTATAGACTCGCGAACTGGAAGGAAGTGAGCAACTTTGGAAAGCCTATCTATGACAACGAAGATGGCATCGTTTCCTTTCTGGGTTTTTGGAAAGCCGGTGATGAAGTCCATACCGACTTTGTCCCATTTCCACTCTGGAATAGGCAAAGGTTGTAGAGTGCCAGCAGGTCTTTGATGTTCGGCCTGAATGTGATGACAAACATCACATTCGGCAATGAACTTAGCAATTTCTCTCTTCATCCTAGTCCACCAAAATCTTTGGCGTAGGTCTCGGTACATCTTTGTGCTACCAGGATGAATTGAGAGGGGAGTGTCATGAGCTTCTTTGAGGATTAGTCTCCTAAGATTGTGTTTTCGTGGTACAACCAATCGAGTGCCAAAGAAAACAACACCTTGATCATTTATGGAGAAACATTTAACAACTCTGCTAGCAATGTTCTTCTTGATCTCTCGAATACCACTATCACGTTTCTGGGCGGCTATGATTTTATCCTCAAGGGTTGGTTTCGCCACCAAGGTAGAAAGATATCCATGAGGAACAATCTTGAGATTGAGCTTTCAAAATTCCTCATGAAGAGGTGGTTGATACTGTTGTAACATGAGGTTGTTACAATACGACTTACGACTTAGTGCATCGTCCATGACATTGGCTTTGCCTGGGGTGTAAGAAATTACTACGTCGTAATCTTTTATCAACTCAATCCAGCTTCTTTGCCTGAGATTAAGATCTGGCTGGGTGAAAATGTATTTGAGGCTTTGGTGGTCGGAATAGATCTCACAATGATTACCAAGGAGGTAATGTCGGCAAGTTGTTAGGGCATGAACTACGGCGGCGAGTTCAAGGTCATGGGTAGGATAGTTTTCTTCATGTGGCCGCAACTGGCGTGAAGCATAAGCTACCACATGTCTATCTTGCATAAGTATGCATCCTAACCCTTGCCGTGAGGTGTCACAAAAGATCTCGAAATCCTTTTTAGTGTCTGGAGGTGCAAGTACGGGTGCAGAAGTCAATCTTCTTTTTAGCTCTTGAAACCTTTCCTCGCACTTGGGAGTCCATAGGAATTTCATATCTTTCTTGAGGAGTTCAGTAAGAGGCTTTGCAACTTTAGAAAAGTTCTCGACGAAGCAACGGCAATAGCTGGCTAGGCCAAGAAAACTCCTAACTTGCTTAACCGATTCAGGTGGAGTCCAGTCAAGGACGGCCTGAACTCTCTCGGGATTCACAGCAATGCCTTTTGCAGAAATCACGTTGCCTAAGTAGGTCACTTCTGGTAGCCAAAATTCACACTTGGAGAATTTATCATACAGGCGATGCTCTCTAAGTTTCATCAATACCATCCTTAGGTGTTCGGCATGTTCTTCTTTGTTCTTCGAGTATATAAGGATGTCATCGAGGTAAACCACGACGAACTGGTCCAAATACTCCATGAAGATCGAGTTCATCATGCGTGAAAAAGTGACGGGGGCATTGGTTAGACCGAAGGACATGACGGTGAACTCGTAAAGACCATAACGAGTAGTGAAAGCCGTCTTGGGAATGTCCTCGCTTCGGATCTTGATTTGATGATAACCTAATCTCAAATCCATCTTGGAGAAGACAGAGGATCCTGCAAGTTGATCATAAAGATCATTGATCGTGGGCAGTGGGTACTTGTTCTTTATCGTCGCTAGATTTAGCGGGCAATAGTCTACGCACATCCTTTCTGTTCCATCTTTCTTCGTTACGAACAGAACGGGGCAACCCCATGGCGATGAGCTAGGGCGGATGAAGCCTTTTTCCAACAAAGCTTCCAGTTGGGTTTTAAGCTCAGCTAATTCACGTGGGGCCATTTTGTATGGGCGTCTAGAAATTGGTGCGGTTCCTGGGGCAAGATCTACAATGAACTCTACACATCTGTCGGGTGGAATTCCCGGCAGCTCTTCAGGAAAGACATCCGGGAAGTCACGAACCACCGGAACATCTTCAAGGTAGGGAAGGGGAAGCACATTCAAAGAATGCACCTGGGTTCTTGTTCTTGGTGAGGAGTAAACTATTGTCTGGCCTGAAGGATGTGTAAGTCTAACTGACTTGGCTTTACAATCAAGAAAAGCATGTTGTCTTGATAACCAATCCATACCAAGGATGACATCAATGTCCGAAGACTTGAGGGCTATGAGTGAAGCAAGGAATACTAAACCCTCAATTGAAATTTGATTGCCATGGCTTACTCTATTAGTTTTCCATTTGGAACCAGGAGTTTGAATGATCATAGGGGTGAACATTTCTTCAAAGGATACATCATGCCGAAGTGCATAACTCTCCGACATGAATGAGTGAGATGCTCCTGGGTCGAAAAGAACAGAAGTGGGAACAAAATTTACTGGGAGCGTACCAAGAATGATGTCAGAAGTACTATCAGTTCCCTCAACAGAGATTTGGTTCACACGTCCAAGATTTGTGGAAGTGAAAGGCTTGGTGGTGGGAACCTTCGGGGGTGGTTTGGCACGAACAGTGGGGTTCCCTTTGGCATGGGGTGGAGCATTCTGACTTATGGGTCACTCACGAGAATAGTGACCAGGCTGGCCACATCTGAAAGAGGCTCCAAAGATAGTGCGGGGAGCTGGGTTGTTTGGTGGAGCTGGTGGACGAGGCGGCACAAGGGATGGCCTCGGTGGGTTGTTTTGGGGAAACAAACTGTTAGGAATCCAGATCATACGCTTCTGAGGGCGTGAACTGGAACAAGGGGCAAGCTCAAGAGCATGCTTGTGAGACTTCTCGATAACTTCATTGCCATGCTCAGCTCTGAAGGATCTGTTGACTAAATCCTCAAAGGTGACAAACTCAAGAAGGTTGAGATCATGACGAAGGATGGGGCTAAGTCCCTTGTGGAACCTTGCCTGCTTTCTGGCATCGGTGGTGATCTCGTCTTGGGCATAACGAGCAAGTCGGTTGAATTCCCTCACATACTCATGAATGGACATCTCTCCTTGATTCAGATTGCAAAACTCTTCCTTCTTTCGCTCCATCAACTCATCCAGAATGTGGTACCCTCGAAAGGCAACACAGAACTCCTGCCAAGTCACTACGTGACCATCTGGCTGCATTGCAACATAGTTCTCCCACCACTGAAGAGCAGCACCTTCCAATAAGTATACCGCGAAAACAACTCGGTCATCGGGAGCAACATGTGCAGTGTCAAGCTTACGCTCGATGGAACGGAGCCAATCATCAGCTTCAAGGGGCTCAGAAGAAAATCGGAATACCGGTGGCTTGAGGAGGATGAAGTCCTGAATGCTAACCACCACATTACGATGGTGGGCGGTATTCTGCTCGATGAGCTCCAGAAGGCGTGTTAGATCACGTCTATTCCGCTCGGCTTCCATCATGATTTCCGCCGCAGAAGGCAGGGTTGGAGGTTCATCATCATTTCGATTCCGATCACGGTCTCGATTCCGAAGAACAACACTACGAGTTCCACCTGACATCCTGTGTGATAAAAATCAACAATCAGAACAGGTTGTATGATGGAGGCAAGGATAAAAGGATATGATTTCAGAAGGAGAAGACTATAATGCAAAGGCAATGACTCAAAGAAACACGGGATAATTCCGGCAGCATAACGGCTACACCGGGATGGAAAACAAGACAACCTCGAGGAGATTAGACAGAACTTCCTCAAGGAACTCAAAACACGAAGACTCTGGACAACCACAACCATCCTACGGCTATAAGGAGGCAAACAACGAGATGTTCTAGCAAGACATAGATGAGCCTAGTCCTATGATCGCGTAGAAAAGGTAAGGGTGACTC
Organism: Bromus sterilis; assembly: GCA_950022295.1. NCBI lineage: Eukaryota > Viridiplantae > Streptophyta > Magnoliopsida > Poales > Poaceae > Bromus > Bromus sterilis. The sequence continues at coordinate 277,887,351 of OX465595.1, read as the reverse complement.
AGAACTCAGATCGATGAGGGTAAGGAGAAAAAAGACGCCTTACGTTGTTCCCTTATATACCCAGAGTAACTATATAACTATAGAAGGCTAGACTCGACTTCGTCCAAGGCTGATAATCCTACAGTCAGTCCTGCTCTGATACCAAGTCTGTCGGGACCCGGGGTTAGCGTATGCAAGCCTCACTACAACACAATCATATGGAGAGCCGAGAACCGTACCCACTTGTCTAAGCAGACAAGGCCAAGCACAGAACGTTCTCGGAAAGCATCGAACGTGAGGGGCATCCCATCCAGGCCGGTTGATCAACTGAAATGGGTCGTCATCGTCCGCACACAAGTCTAAATGATATGGGTGGTGAACTCCCATACTCATAGACAAGTCGCCTCAACCATACTATCGATTGTATTATAACCCTTACATAGACTTACTCCAGCCCGATCACTTAGTCGGGGTCTAGGGCGGGCTCGATCATACATCAAAGTGTGCACGAGACGGAGTCTCGAAAAAACGCATCGCGATGCCCCAAGCTGCGCACATCTAAGGGCCACTTGGTGTATAAAAGACCGCCAGCCAGATCACAACTAAGGTCTCGAAAACCAATACTAAGATATGCATGTTATAAACATACACGCAGCACACATGTCTAGTATCAACAGTAGGTATCATTGCAATTCTCTACAATGTATACATCTTTATTAATAACTCTTACAGAGTGCACACAGAGATCACAAGCATGTGATCCAACATTACAACAGACAAGCGGAAGCAAAGTAGGTCTGAGTACAGACAAGTTTAACAAATGGCTTAGAGAATCCTTATCTAAAAACAAGCCCTCCACGAGGGAACCAGTTGTCTGACTGGGACTACACTAGCTTGGTCTTGGTCTGAGTCTTCATTCTTCGAACTTCAGGTAGAAGTCACCATCGGGGTCGGTGGGTTCATCTAAAACATAGATTAAGCAAACGTGAGTTCAAAATCGTACTCAACAAGACTTACATAGGAGATATACTACTCATGCACATGTATCAAGGTAAAAGGAGGTGGGGTTTCACTTGCAGAAGTGCCAGCTTTGACTTGGCTAGTCCTGAACTACGAGTACCAGACTTGAGGTAAGAAGCGTACACGAGTCCACTACATCTCTTCAACCAATTACACCACTATGGTTACTTCCTCGACTTCCCCACGAGAAGCACACCATAGCACTCACGCTTATCTTGCGATTTTTGGAAGTATCCAGTTCAAGTTGTCTAATAATCGAGCACAGCTCTCCTAGTAGTCCCTTACCGCGGATGCGGCTATTCGAATAGTTTTGTTCACCCTGAAGGGGTGTACTGCTACACACATGAAACTATCAGTTACCGCCTTTGTACTCGGCACCGTTCAAGAGGTTCCGGCGAGGATAATTCCCACAACTTTTACCTCACAACCAACTCAAATTCAATGGAGACGCCTATCTGGGCTGGAATCCACATCGTGAACCCGACCGGTTTACCGATGTGGTCCCAGAAGATGTGTGCAGGGTCCCAAGCCGGTCTGAATAGCCGTTCTTCCACTTTGCAGACCGTGCCACAGACCTACCAGAACTACGAACTAATGCGACTCATTGAACCGAGAAGGGGTGAGTTAGTAGGTTGAGCGGGGGTCCATGTGCCCAACTTGTGGTAGTACTCTTCGTCTTGGTTCACCACACAAGAACTCGGGCTTAGGGCGGTGTTCAACGAGACAACCCACTGTGTACTCCTACACAGCCTCTCATCGTTCACCTTGTATTAGGGTAGATTCACCAACACATTTCAATTTCATCAACACCATGTTTATCAACATCCCAACTCACATCAAAAGCAACCTCGTTGTATCACAAAGCTTGCAATAAGCAGTAACAGTTGCAGGGGCCGCATGATATCAACCAACTCCTACATCTGCTAGGATTGTGGTTTGCTTACTACTGTGACAAGATGATAGGTCATGCAAAGGATATGGGTTTAACTATGCGGTAGAAACGTTATCATGGTGATCATCCTAAACAATGCATAAGCGAGACATGAGAGGGAAGTTGGATTTTAAAGAAATGATCAATGGGGGTTTGCTTGCCTTGCTGACGAGGTTCGGGTTCGGGGTCTTCAACGAAGGGGGCAGCCTCCTGCTCCGGTTCCACCTCTACTCGACAAAAAACAAACAAGGTAGCAAAATAAATACAATGCACAATCACATGATGGAAGGTTGAAACTTGATGTATATGCTTTGATGTGTGAGGCAATTCCATTTAAATGGAGTATATTGCAAATTGAATTGAAAATTCAAACTCCAATTTGAATTCAAACTTAGCCAAGTTACATGTGACATTGATTGATCAATTTGAATCATTTGGAAATGTGTATGATATGCCTCTGATGTGTAAGTGAAATGTAGCATGTTGCCATGGTTCAAGTTGCAAACACTTTTGAATTGAATTTGATTTAATTTCATTTAAATCAAATAGCAAATGCTACTGATCACATTTTAAATTCAACTCAAACAAAGTTGAAAGTTGGATATTTGGATAGGTTATTTTCTCCTGATCATTTTTCATCTATTACTTGTCCAATTTGGAGTTAATATGAATTTTTTATGAATTTCCAATGTTTGGGCTATTTTCTGGATTTTCTGGAATTTCTGTAATTCTTTTTAATCTGTTTTTCTGTTTACTGCGTCATGCTGGCGTGTGGGGGGGGGCTGACAGGTGGGCCACCACTGTCACTGTCACTGGGGTTAATTAAACCGGTTAGTTTTAAACTAACCAGGGATTAGGGGCTTTGGGCCCCACTGTCAGTGGCTAATGGGGGGATTAACTGGCTAATGGCCTTGGGCCCACGGGATAGTGAGAGAGGGGAGGGGCTAATGGAGAAGGCGGCTCGGGACTCGCCGGAGTCTTGCCAGAGTCGAGGGTTTGGGCACGGGGACGGGTCTGGAGAGCACGACCTTGCTCCTCGTCCCCTTCCGCATCCAGTGGTGCCATCTGGGGTTCACGAGAACGCTCTGGAGCACGGCTACGTCGACCGCGCGCGGTGGCCGGAGCACTGGACAAGGGGCATGGCGCACAGGGCACGAGAGAGGGCTAGGGATAGCGGGGAAATGACCGTGGGCTTCACCTGAACGCGATGGCGAGCGCAGGGTGGCCGTAGGAGGAGTCGGTGGCGGTTAATTGGTCGCCGGAGACGAAGACGACCGGCGGCAAAAGCTTGAAGGGGACGGCGCTTCCACTGGGCCTTGGCTCGAATTGAGACGACGGCTAGACGAAGACGACCACGGGGAGCTCCATGGACATGCTGGCTTGAGCTTGCTCGGCAAGTGGCCGCGTCGGGGCTCGACGGTGATCCGCTAGGGTTTCGGGAGTCCACGATTTTCCGCCGGGGAGGAGAAACAGAGGGCAAGGATGGAGGGGGAAGTGATCTGGGCTTCTCCTGGACACGCGTAGCGGCGAGAAGGAGGCAGGGGCGTGGCTGGGGAGCTGCCACCGCGACGGCTGCGGCATGCCGGGCACGCAGCTGTGTGCTCGTGCCCGGGGAAGACGACAGGGGAGTCCCCTCGTGGGCTGGGCCGGCTGGGAAGGTGGGCCTCGCCCCTGGGCAACAGGTAAGCTCTCCCCTTTTTCTTAATTCTTTTCTGTTTTATTTTCTGCCTTTTTGTTTTGATGTGCTAATAATTAGCTAGGCATTTTTATTAAATGCTGAAATTTTTTATATGACCTCATAATAATATAGACTAGCCACTTATAAAGTTTCAACATTTTTCAAATTCAAATAATTTGAATCTTAACTGAAATAGGGGTTTTTAATTAATTCCAAGGCAGTGTTTGAATATTTTTGAAAATCCATGAGCATGGGATTGCTCCCAAACCATTTTTAAAATGATCAGCATCATTTATAGGAATTTTCCAAATACTCAAATGATTTTTGGAAAAAGATTTTTATCTGGCCATTTGAATTAATTTCTCAGGGCTTTTCTTTTCCCCATTTTTGAATATATTTTTGAATTTTCACATGATGCAAAGGGACTTGCTAATCCTAGCACATACCTAAGTTGGGGTTCTGACAATCCACCTCGAGCCAGTGGCTCCGCCGCTGCTAGGGCTCGACGTCGACGTGGTTCCGGCGCCTCCGCGTGGCCCCGCGGTGCTCAAACGAGTGCGCGCGGGCACGGGCTATCTTTTGATGGTCTCAACACGTCGTTTGGTCGCCGGGAACGCCATCCCCATGGTCGCCGCCGCGTCGGATGGTCGCCGGCGACATGCCGCCTGTGAGCCCACGTGGCTAATTAACTTAGCCACTAATCCCCCCCTCACAGCCACTGAATAGTGGGGCCCCAGGCCCTAATCCCCCTATTTAACTTAATCTAACCAGGAAAATCAACAGAATCACTGACCAGTGGGCCCCCCATGTCAGTTTGACTTGGGTCAAACCCCCTGATGTCATGCTGACCTTGCAGTAATACATTTTCTTTTTAAAAATATTGCAGAGAAGGCAAAAATTCATTTAAAGTTTGGAAATTCATAACTAATTCATTTTAACTCCAAATTAAACATATAATATATGTAAAATTATCAGAAAAATGCAAGGATTCTTAATATGCACTTTTTTCATGTTTTACCATTTTAAAATGGGGGGATAAAAGCAAACATGCATATGAACCCTTTTAAATTCAAATATGGAGTTTGAATTTGCAATTCAAATGCAATATACCTCATTTAAATAGAATTTTCAACACATCAGCACCATGAACCTCATGCTGTATCATCATATCATGTGATTGTGCACTGTCTTTATATTGATCACTTTGTTTGCATTGTTTGCTATGGAATAGAGGTGGAGCCGGAACCCGAGATCACCCCCTCCGTTGAAGATACCGTGTACGACCCTCGTGAGCAAGGCAAGCAAACCCCATTGACCATGTCGATAAAATCCCACTTCCCTCTCAGTCTCGCTTATGCATTGTTTAGGATGAGTACCATGCTACGTTTCTACCGCAGAAATGAACCCATTCCTTCGCATGACCTATCATTTGTCACAGTAGTAAGCAAACCACAATCCTAGCAGATGTGGGAGTTGATTGATATCATGTGGCCCCTGCAACTGTTACTGCCTATTGCATGCTTAGAGTGATACAATGTTGATACTGTTATGTGAGTCGGGATAGTAGCAATCATGTTGATGATGGTGGAAATGTGTTGGTGAATCTACCCTAATACAAGGTGAACGATGAGAGGTTGTGTAGGAGTAAACAGAGGGTTGTCTCGCTGAACACCGCCTTAGGAGAGAGTTCTTGTGTGGTGATCCAAGATGAAGAGTACTACCACATGTTGGGAAAATGGACCGCCGCTCAACCTACTAACTCACCCCTTCTCAGTTCAATGAGTCGCAGTAGTTCGGATTTCTGGTAGGTTTGTGGCATGGCCGCTAAGTGAGAGAATGGCTCAACCGAGACCGGCTTATGCACCACGCACACATCTTTTGGGACCATTTCGGTAAACCGGCCGGGTTACGAATGTGGAAACCATCCCAGTTAGGCGCCTTCATTGAACTTGAGTTGGCTGTGAGGTATAAGTTGTGGCGATTATCCTCGCCGACACCCGCTTGAATGGTGTCGAGGTCAAGGCGGTAACTGATAGTTTCATGTGTGTAGCATTACACCCCTGCAGGGTTAATAAACTATTCGAATAGCCGCGTCCGCGGTAAGGGACTACTTGGAAAGTTGTGCTCGAATATTAGACAACTTCAATGGATACTGATAAAACCTGAAAAGATAAGTGTTAGTGCTATGGCGTGCTTTCCGTGGGAAGTCGAGGAAGGCACCATAGTGGTGTAATTGGTTGGAGACATGTAGTGGACTCGTGTACGCTTCTTACCTCAAGTCTGGTACCCCTAGTTGAGGACTAGCCAAGTCAAAGCTGGCACTTCTCCTTTTGAACCCCACCTCCCTTTACCTTGATACATGTGCATGAGTAGTATAGTTCCTACGTAAGTATTGCTGAGTACGACTTTGTACTCACGTTTTCTTATTCTATGTTTTAGATGAACCCACTGACCCCGAAGGTGGATTCTTCCTGGAGCTCGACGACTGATCAAGATAGTGTAGTCCCAGTCAGACGACTGGTCCCTCGTGGAATGGCTTGTTTATAAATAAGGCTTCTTAAGCCATTTGTTAAACTTGTCTGTACTCAGACCTAATTTGCTTCCGCATGCTTGATGTAATGTTGGATCACGGTCTCGTGATCTCTGTGTGCACTTTGTAAGAGTTATCAATAAAGTTGTAAACTTTGTAGAGAATTGAAATGTTACCTGATGTTCATACTAGACATGTGTGCTGCGTGTATTATTATAACATGCATGTCTTAGTATGGGCTTTCGAGACCTTAGTTGTGATCTGGCTGGCGGTATTTTATACACAAAGTGGCCCTTAGATGTGTGCAGCTTGGGGCATCGCGACGCGATTGCTCGTGACTCTGTCACGTGCACACTTTGTTGTATGATCGAGCCCGCCCTAGACCCCGACTAATTGATCGGGCTGGAGTGAGTCTATGTAAGTGTTATAATACAATCGATAGTATGGTTGAGGCGACTTGTCTATGAGAATGGGAGTTCACCACCCATATCATTTTGACTTGTGTGCGGGCGATGAGGACCCATCTCAGTTGATCATCCGGCCTGGATGGGATGCCCCTCACGTTCGATGCTTTCCGAGAGCGTTATGTGCTTGGCTCTCCGCTCTCCATATGATTGTGTTGTAGCGGGACTTGCATACGCTAACCCCGGGTCCCGACATGTCGAATATTATGGAATAGTTGAAGAAATATATGAACTGCTATATTATGGTGAAAATCCTCCGAACGCAGTTGTCTTCAAATGTCATTGGTTCGATCCGACGGACACTAGACGAACTCATGAGCATGTTGGGCTAGTTGAAATTAAACAGAAGAACCGTTTAAATATTGCAGATGTTTATATTGTGGCTGAATAGGCCGCACAAGTTTTCTATCTTCCATGGGACTGCCAAAGTGTAAAGAATCTCGAAGATTGGTATGTCATGTACGACGTGCCGCCACATGGTAAACTACCTGCCTGCCCCCAATGAAGAGGATTATGAATCTCACATAGACCCAGAGGCATATGAAGGAGAATTCTTCCAAGAAACACGGGTGGCCAAAAAACATTTCGGAAACACCTCTACGTTTGGTCAGAACATGGAAGTAGAGAATGAAAATGCAGAGGAAGAGGAAGAAGTGGAAGAAAAAGAGGTTACCGATGATGATAAGGAGGAAGAGGAAGAAGTGGAACACGAAGAGCTTACCGATGCGGATCTTGAACCTGATCACAGAGAAGAGATCATTCATGACGACACGCGTGATAGTGACGATGATGATTTTTTTGATCCTGGAGAAGATACAGATGATCCTGACTATCATTAGTTGTATGCATCCCAACTTTCTTTTGTTTTTTCTATATATGAATTTGTATTATTTATTTCCTTACTATACTAATTCATCTTTATATACACATGGCGAGCCGTAGGGCGAATGACCCACCGGTGGATTCTCGACCACCTCTCCCTCTACAGAGAGAGTTGCTGGCGGATATTGTAGCAGCCAGCTCGCCGTCGGCGCGTGCTGAGAAGCCTCGTGGGAGAGGTCGGGGAAAAGGGCAAAAGAGAGCTAAACCCGGTGGTCGAGCAGGTGGTCGCTCAAAAGCGATCAGGGCGGCTGATAGAAGCGACTCACCACCACCCCTAGCCGAGTCACCCACTCACAGGACAGTATCACCGGTGGAGGATCCACCGCTTCAGGAGCCACCAGTGCAGTCGGCGGCGCCAGAGCAACGGGCACCGGTGCAGTCGGAGACACCGGAGGCACCGAGGCAATCGGCGGAGCCTCGTTGGGATAATCCTTAGGATGAGCGTGCTCGCACTGATGATGATGATGATGATGATGAGGATAGCAATGATGATAGTGAGGACATGGCTGAGGGGGTGAGGGGGTGAGGGTGGTGAGGGGAGCTCATCTTCCAAGAAGCCGGTGTACCAGCGTGGTATGACACGACTCCCACCACGACCGGACCCTGCGCAGAGGTCGTTGATTGCGCCAGATGGGGAGAAGTAAGTTGATGATTTTTTGTGTTCCTTCTATATATCGTATATGTACATATGTTTCAACAACAACTAATGTCTTTGTGTTCTTATTTTGTAGGGGGTGGACTTACCCGGAAGGTGTCTAGAATCCGATCTTCCTCCTTGGTGCCGTGCTTAAGGAGCACTTCCCCGGGCTACTGCAGTTTCCTATTGAGGGTAGGGTTCCCGAGCCCGGCCTCACTTGGCCGCACTACAAAGCCGCCCCGGCCCCGCCAGATGAACACATCAACTATTTTGAATGTCGTACCAGAGCCTATATGGTGGTGGCTCCTTTTTGGGTAAGTATTCTAAGCATTGAAATCGTTTATTAGCGTTGGAATCATTTCACTCATCTAAGCATGTGTTCGATGCAATTTCAGTGCTACTATAGGGTTGAGGAGGGGATGGAGCCGGCGGCCCAGAAAAATCTCGAGAAGGAGATAGTGAGGTTACTCACGAACAGGAGCCACGCGATGCGTGTTCAGTGTGTTCGAGATTGGTACGCGAAGAAGGGCGTGAAGAAGGCCAAGAAGAAGTGTAGAAAAGTTTTCCTTGAGAAGGAACAATACTTGGAGGTAAATTACTAACTAATTAAAATTCCTACACTTATAAGTAAGGCCTATTTAGCTCCAACTTTTGCGTTATAAGTTTATGAAGCTCAAACTTGGCTTTATAAGCTTATAAAGGTCAAACTTGGCTTCATAAGTTTATAAAGGTCAAAGTTGGCTCTATAAGCTTGTAAAACTAAAAAATGATAATAATAGCTTAGTTGCATACTTGACTTGTACTTGGCTTATAAAAGCTATTCAGTGTCTTTATAAGCTTATTAATTCATAGGCGGCCCCGAGAAGGTGTGCAAATAAGACGGATTGCTTTGAGGTGATAGTGGACAAATGGCTTAGTGATGCCTGGCTGTCCACCCACAAAAGCGCCAAGGCTAGGCGTGCACAAATGGTAGGTGTGGCACACCACCAAGGAAATCTCAACGTCAACGAGTACGCCAAAAAATGGGTATGTGCCTTTGTCACAATTTTCCTTCCGTTCTTTAGATTGCGTAGCGATGATGACATTAATTGCTATATTACCGAGTGTTTGAAGGAATCCATTCAGAGGGAGAGACATGCGAGAGAATACCTATAGAATTGCTATATTTCCGTACTGGCTCACATCACATCACATCACATGGACGATCGACGTGGCTATTTGGTTAGTTAATTACTACAGTAGTACTTGCTCCTCCATTACCCATTAGCGTGTGCGAGCGGCATCTAAACCACCTTCTTTACTTGGAAATAAAATGCGGAACATGCACTGAGCAGAGCAGAGCAGAGCGCGTAGCGTAGCTCGTCATCCTCTCGCATCGTCTGAAAATTAACAAATTAAAACTCCTGGATCCTGGTCGTTAAGGACTAGATTAATTGCTATATTTCCGTTTCTTTAGTTTTGCTCTGAAAAATACCTAGAGAATTTTTATAAAATATCCAAATATTTTATTTGGACTTATGTGACATATCAATAGCCACTCCCATTATTTGAGATTTTTGAAAATTCAAATATGATTAAAATTTAATTTACAAGCTTCTGTTTGAATTTTTTGAAAATTCCATGAGCATGAGATGGGTCCCACAACACATTAAATGTGATCATGCCCATTTATAGAGATTTTCAAAAACTTCAAAAGATTTTTGGAAAAAGATTTTTCGATGGCCATTTATTTAAATTCATTTGGAGGCTTTTCCAAATTCCTCAATTATTAAAAACGGAATTTTAACATGATGCCTTATTTCTAGAAATAAAAAGCACATACCAAACTAGGGTTGTAAAAGGGATTATGACTTTCAGAATGAAGGATCAGAAGGAGACGCTTCGATCCAAAGATGAGTAAGTTGAACAGAACTAGACGGACAATCAATCAAGGTTCGATTTACCAAGATCCAGCTCATGTATGGAATGATATCTGAGCCGGAAGAATGAATTCATAAGGATCAACTTCAAGGCTGTAGGCACAAGGATTGCTGGAACAATGATTAGTATTTAGGGGCATCTTGTAAACACGAGAGAATCTGAGAATGATGGGACAAACAGATGGATGTGAAGTTATCCACGGGGATTTATCGGTGGTAGAGAATTGCAAGGAAGTGGGCATAAGGGTCTTGGGGATTTATCCGAGGGTATCTTCGGGTTTTTTGGGGAAGCAAGTGATCATCTTGGGTGAAGACCTCCCTGGAAGTACAGAGGTGCGAGAACCTAGAGTTAGTGTTAGAAAAATCTTTAACTGAAAGAAAGAGAGAGTAGAGTCCCAGAGTAAAGGTGCGGAGAAAAAGATGCTAATACCACATATTTGTGCGACGTGGGCCGATAAGCCACATGCCACTGTTAGTAAAGTAGTTTTGGAAAGACTAGACTCGACGTCGACCAAGGAGTTGGAAGGGGTGTCCTACAGGCAGTCGGCTCTGATACCAACTGGTGACGCCCCCAAAATCTGACCGTGTACAATAATCATACACGCAATGTACACAATTGAGATCAGGGACTCACGGTAAGGTATCACAACACAACTCTACAAATAAAATAATACAAGCTGTTTAATACAAGCCAGGGGCCACGAGGGCTCGAATACAACAGCTCAAGAGCACATCGTTAGCGGAAGCAATAGTATCTGAGTACAGACATAAGGTACACATGATCTTCCTTAAGAAGGATAGCACAAAAACATCAACGATCGAAAAGGCGAGGCCTCCTGCATGGGAACCTCCAAACTACTCATGGTCAGCGGGAAACTCGACCTCGCACAAGGCATCGGGGATCTTCTGCTCCTGGGATCCAACGTCTGATGGCAGCAACCGGTCGGGTATACAAAACAAAGGGGGTAAATAAAGCAAGCGTGAGTATCTAGCATACCCACGAGTCTTACGTCCGCTACTAAGCATTTATGCATTTGTATCAAATGGAAAGGGGAGGCTATATATATAGTGGAACGAAAGGTAGAAAGTCATAATAAGGATGAGAAGCTAGGCCTATCGAAGACTAGCATCTTCTGACGAGTCTTGCAGCACAAGAAGAGAACAACCAATAGTTCATATAAAGCATAAAGTAACAATGCAGCAGAAGTTGTTGCAACATTGTATAATAGTAAGTTGTAATTATTAACAATTATAAATGCCTCCGAGATCCCTTCCTCGACTTCCCTGCGAGGAAGAGAAACCAGAACCAACAGTTTAATAGTAATAGGTTGTAGTAGTAGGATCTGGCTTCAGCATAAAGCGACCTGTTACCGTTGACACGGCTATTCGAATAGATTAATCTTCCCTGCAGGGGTGCATTTGTGTTACACTATAACGCACGGATCTCCAGGTTGGCGTACACCTTGTTAGGGAATGCCCCACCGAGGCTATCCGACACACCGTAGCCCATCTTTCAATCTCAACAGAGAGGCCATCCTCCGGTCTAAATCCTAAGTACGCAGGGTCTTGGACCCCAACCCTGGCGAACACCTACAAGGTGCGTGATAGGCCGGTGAAGCATAAGCAAATAAGACACAACCATCTCAAAAAAGACCACTTCCCGGCAATCAGCATGCGGTACTGCTGACGTCTGAAAAGTTTTCGAACGAGACTACGATGCAGGGGAGCCCATAACTCCTTGCCCCACGTGTAGGCAACGCGTATTATCATAAAGCTACTCAAGTCATCCACCGAACCATTAGTCATTTTATTATTTTCTGTCGGGACTACCATTATCGTTGCCCCTATCCGGGTGAGTCGCGGACAACCACAACAGCCAGGTCCACCCCCATAACCAGAGCCGGTGGCTGCCTGCCCTGTCGTCCCACCAACTCGTGCGGTTACCAACAAGGTGAACCGTCTCCTTGCCTTATCTCGCGGTGCTCTTTGAAGACCCCGACTTTCATAGAATAGGGTATCTCACGGCCAACGAGCAAGGACCAGAACCACGATGGTATCTGCCTGTCCTGCCGTCCCGATACAATCCCTGCGCGGGCACCGTTAGGTCACCCGACTCCTTACATTTAAGGATACCAGTTGATTCGAGTGCCTACCATCAAGTGAAACCAGGAGGAATCACCCTCGATGGTACACTTGAAGAGGTTCAACCAAGACATCAGCGGAATGAACTAAAGAGGAATATCCTCGTATCACCCCGGTGATGCTACGCTACCGAGCTGGCGACGAGAGTGAAATACGAGTCCATCCACTCGTATATCAAACTTGAAGCCACTCGGAGAGTTTCGCCATTGTAGGTTCCCTTGGGCGTCTGCTCTGTACCATACCTGTTGCAGTTATAATACATACCCGCCTTCACTCCCAGAGCGATCACGGCCCGCTATCTAATCCTAGTAGACTAACAAGGCGTAGGGCTAACTGCTGACTATTATATATATTTATAAGGCAACATAGGACAAGGAAAGGTACATCAAGGGACGACAATGACATGCTATGCACTTGAATAGGTAAGCAACATAGCAGCAGCAGCAATTCCTAGTGCAAGAAATGAACGAAAAAGATAGGCGATATCTAGGGAAGGAAATGGCTATGCTTGCTTGGAAGCTCGACGGTAGGGGTACGATCATCGACGAAGTAGTCGTACTCGGCAACGGTGTCGTCGGTGGCAGCAACAGGGTCTACCGAAGAATAAAGGGGGGGGGGAAACAGTAAATAAAACATAAAAAGGACATGTCAATTGAATTTTACAAGATGTTCTAACAGAGTGTTGAGTATTATAGGCGGAGCGGAAATTTATCCGGGGGTGACTCATCGGTACCGGTTGATTACCGGACAGATGATCCGGAGGGGAAGGTTCCAGGTCTGCAGTGTTAGAGACATCTAATAGACATGTGGATAGTGTATCCGTGCTCGTTGATCCATTCAAAACAACTTTCATATACATAACATTTTCATCCGGAAAGTTTTACCGGCTCCACGTTCGGTGTGTTAGATGCGTGTGGTGGTTACACGTGTGGCCTATTAGTATTCATTATATTTTTCTGAGCAATTTTCATGTATAAATTTTTGCATCGGAGTTACGGTTTAGAAGATATTGAATTTTTAATACTTAAATGATTTTTGGAAATTCTAAAACTTATTTAATTCAAACAATTTAGTAAATACTTTTATAGCCAGATTGGACCAGCCACAGTCAATGACATGTTGGGCCAGTGGGGCATAGTCAAAGTTGACCAGTCAAGGTTGACTGGTAAGCAGGGTCAATGTGGGGCCTAGGTGTCTCTGTCACATTTTGGATCTCTCTGGAATTTGGCTAAGTCCGGGAATTTATCTCATTTAGCCTCAGTTAGCTGTTTTCCTAGGGCTACGGTTTGGGTTGTGTTCATCCAAGGAATTAGTGCCTTATTTAAAATCTGAGCACATTTCTCTGATCTACAATCTGGTACGGATTTTTTTTTATTAGCGTTCATTTACACGACCAAAACTTTGTTCGGAAAGGGGACTTGATGCAATTTCAGAAACTTGTTAAAAGAGATAAACTTTGCGTGATGATTGCCATTTATCCATAGGTATAATTGAGATGATTCCTATAGGTGCTTTGTACTAAAACAAGAGTAAATGATGTACTGCCCTCAATTGGCATGTAAGATCCCATAAATTGTTCATTATCAACTCTAAAGTATCTATGAACTTAATACAGGTTTCTGTCATTTTCCCTTTAACAAAAACTTACACTTTGTGAATTTCATAGGATTAAATCCTTGCAGATTCAGGAGTTGATCCAATGTAACAATTTGAAGCTTGATACTTATACTCTATGTTCATATCATTTTTAACGACTTTAGAATTTGTTTTGATGCTACTTTGTTAATGCCAAAACTGGTACATCAACAGATAAGTAGCAGCAGTAGCAATATTCAGCACGGGATCACACATTGCAGCGGTAGCAGCAGGGTAACAGCAGCGCAACAGCCGGCGGCGGGCGGCCAGGCGCGCGCTGGGCGCTGCCGGTGGCGACTGCCGGACCAGCCGGCTGTGCACACCAGACACACACGCACGTCACACATACACACAGCATGCACACACACTGCAAAATGCAACACACATCTAGCACACAGGCACGCGCACGGCCATGGATGGATGTGGCCAGCTGCCATCGGGGCGTGGCATCGGGCGGGCATACGCGTGCATTAGGCGAGGCCAAGCGCAGGGCAGAGCTCGCGAGACGCTGCTAGGGGAGACTGGGCGCTGCCGAGTACAGTCCGGCCATGGCGGACGGCGGCTATGGAGTAAGGTAGATTCGACGGCCAGTTGGCGACGGCTAAGTGGCTCACCGTGAACGCCTAGAGTCAGGTAGTGGGCGCGGGGTTCACTTGAGGAGGCCGGAATCGAAGGAGTTCATCGGCGGGCTTGAGGTGGAAGAAGGCGTCTATTAGCTCACTGCAGAGAGTCCAGGCTCGATTCCTCGCGCTGTAAGACGAAGACGAGGAGTAGGAGGCAGCAGGACACGACGACTGGGCGTGGGGAGGTCACTGTCCATGCGTAGGCACGTCCATGGCGACGGCGGGGTTCGGGTGAGCACGAGGAAGAAAAAAGCGAAGGGAAAAAGTGTGTCTCCTCGATCTAGGATTCAAGAGTGGGGTTTCGGGGTGGGCTTATCCACGGGAAGGGCAACGTTGTAGAGACGCGGCCGAGCTGGCTCGGCGTCAACGAGCGGCTCGGTCGCCTGCCATGGCGACCGTCCCGTGAACAGGAAGAAGGGAAGGGGAGATGGGCCTTGCTTGGGCTTTGCCCAGGGCGATAGTTAGGCTTTTCTCTTTTTATTTCTTTTCTGTTTTATTTCTCTTTTACTTTTCTGTTTATATTTTGTTTATTGAGTTTTGGATTTTTGTAAAATGTGAATCCAGTACATTTATTAGTGCCACACCTTACAATGATGCCACAAAAGTTTGGGCATTAAATAAAATCAATAGCGTTTTATAATATTTAAAAGGATTAAAGATGTAGGTTTTTCTACTGATTTGAATTGTTCCAAATAGTTAAATGGTATATTAAATTCCCAATGTTGTTTGAATATGAACTACTGATTATTATGCTTTTAATAAAATTGGTTGCACAATTTTTGGGACAAGTTTTATTTCCACAATATCTTTAAATCCGTCAAAATAGGATTTTTAAATGATGATTGCTTCAAGGATGATCAAGACAAGATTAACCACAGTGATTTGTCATTAATCAAACGGATTACTGTAACATGACACTTGGGGTGTTACACCATCGTTTGTACTTCCTTCCGGTTGATGGATACTTCAGAAGTTGGTTTTATGCCCGAAACACGACGCACCCTTCCTTCCTGCATGTTTTTCAATGTGGCCACCCCTCATGCAAGTAGTTTTTTACTTTTTTTATAATTTATAATTTGACCCTTAGTGCAATTTATATACACGCGCTATCTACAATTTATATAATGTATATTTAATTAACATCGACAATTTATAATTTGACCGACATTTAGTGCAAGTACAACAAAATAGATAAATATAGATATTACAACACACATTTAGTTTCTCAGCATCGACGACGTTTCTTAGTGATTAACTTCTTTCCTTTTTTGTTCTTTTCCGAATAATTTAGGCCCTTGTTGTGACTTATCCTTTTCCATGGAGTACGATTTTTCATTGGTAATGTAGTCTTCATTCTTCTTTTCACATATGCTTCTATGTTGGCGACTCCATCCATTCCGACGATGTTTCTTTTGCCTTTCCTCACGAAAACACGGCTGGGATTGCACGGGTCGCTTATGTAGAAACATTGTGTCACGTGCTTAGCGTGTACACATGGCTCATTTCTGGCCATGATGTTCACGGTAGCGCTCTTGGCATCGGGTATAGACATAGTAGTGAAATACTTGATTTATCTTTCCACATTCTTAGCCCATCTGACACGGAACATCGTCGCATTATGTAGTCCAGAGTAGTTAAGCTCCAAGATCTCTTCGAGCCTTCCGTAATATCTTTCGGTTGAGCCGTTCTCGTCAGTCATGCATTGTATCGTCACCCCCCCCCCCCCGAGTTCTGGAAATCACTTTTCATATCTCTGGCCTCAGTATAGAACGTGTATCTGTTTATATCGTATGCCTGATAGGTGAGCAAGTTGACAGCGGGGCCATGTGCTAAGGCGTATATGAGCAATGCGTCTGTAGACTCCTCTTCCGGGGGATTAGCAAGAACTAAGGCAAGATAGTGGAGTTCTGCTCTCTAGTAACTTTGGCATCCGTCTTGCGAGGCGCTGGTCATGATACTTCTTGGTGATGGTATCTTTGTGCAGTGTCACGAAAGGGTATACCACGTCAAGATGTTGTAGCACTACTAAGTTTGCCCTGTCAAAGTCATTGTGTCGATCCGAGTGGTCGACATGCAGTTCCCTCCGTCCGTTGGTGTGACCTTCTCCTCCGAGCCTCCCATGGTGTTTGTTAACGGGAAAACCAACAACAGGGACGTCGTCGTCTCCGTTGCATAGATAATTCTCGCAGAAAGAGATGCACTCTTGTGTCAGATAGCCTTGTACGATGCTTCCATATGGTCGGGACATGTTACGAACGAATCATTTGATGACCCCATTCATCCTCTCGAATGGCATCATGTTGTGCAGGTACGACAGGCCGAGATCTATGATGTCGTCAACAATGTGGACACACAGATGCACCATGACGTCAAAGAATGCGGGCGGGAAGTACATCTCCAGCTCACATAGTATGACAACAATCTGTTCCTTTAGCCTTGTCTGTTGCTTCAAACTGATAGACTTTCTAGAGATAACATCAAAAAAATTACAGAAACCAGTAAGCATGTCATGGACGTGCTTGTCCATTATCCTTCTAAGGGCAACCGGTAGTATCTGCGTCATCATCACGTGACAGTCATGAGACTTCATCCCGCTGAACATTTTTTTCTACGTGTCTAGATATCTGCTTATCTTCCCACAGTAACCGGAACTAACTTTTATTCCGGTAAGACACTTGAAAAATTGATCGATCTCCTTCGTATTGAAGGTGAAGCAAGAAGGGGGGAAATATTTCTCTTCCTTATTTCTTTTTTGCCCCGCCTGCTGTCCCCCACCTCCGTCTCTGTCTCGGCCCTTTTACGGGGTATGTGGAGATCTGCCCGTATATCCAAATCTTCCAAGTCTCTTCTTCCCTTCGGCCCATCCTTGGTCTTCTCCGGCATATTCATCAGTGTGCCAAGCAAATTCTCGAGAACATTCTTCGTGATATGCATTTGATCAAGACAATGAGGTGTATCGAGTTTGGGCCAGTACTCCATGTCCCAGAAAACAGACCTTGTTTTCCATACCTTCAGCAATGGCTCTGGTTTTTTCTTCTTTCCACGCGGGGGTACTCTTTCCAGTTTTTCAACAACTCATCAATTTCGGCGCCGCTCCTCTTACGTGGAGGTCCTCGATGCTCATTCTCACCATTGAATAGATCTCCATGGTTTCTCCATGGGTCATTCTTCTTGAGCCATCTTTGATGCCCCATGTACACGATTTTCGAAGACCCGCCATCTTTCGATAGTTGCTGAGACGTTGTATCATTCATGCACCTCGTGCATCCGCAATATCCATGGCACACCATGCCTGATACATATCCGTAACCGAGATAATCGTGCACCTTCGTCAGCACCGCGGCTTTCATATAGAAATATTCTTTTCCGAAAAAAGTCCCATGTCTTCACTGGTGTTTTCCATAACATTTCTAGCTCCTCTTTTAATAGCTCGAGATATAGATTAATATTGTTTCCCGGCTATTTCGGCACTTGAATCATAATGGTCATATGTATGTACCTTTTCTTCATGCACTTCCACGGGGGAATGTTGTAAATCCCTACAAACACGGGCCATGTTTTGTGGTTGGTGTTCTGGTAGCAAAACAGATTCATTCCTTCTGAACTCACACAAAGCATGACGTTCCTTGGATCAAGATGAAATCCATATTCGGTGTTCAACGCTCTCCACTATCTTCCATCCATAGGGTGTCTCATCTTTGTATCATCTCCATCATCGGGCACCTCCCTGTCCACGTGCCACCGCATGAGCTTTGCTTCTTTAGGATCTACCAAATAACGCTACAGACGAGGAATGGTCGGAAAGTACCATACAACTTTCTGAGGAGATTTCTTTCCGGCCTTCTTGTATCTATCAACATAGCACACCGGACAACTGGTTTTTTCTGCATTCTCGTTCCGATAAATGATGCAATCATTGATTCATGCATGGTATCTAATGTGCGGCAGATAAGGAGGGCACACAATTTTCTTGGCCTCATCGACACTAGTAGGACAAAGGTTCCCCGGGGGAAGAAATGACTTGTGTAGATACTTGAGATGATCATCGAGGCTTTTGTCGCTCCATTTTTATTAGTCTTCGTCTTTAGAAGTTCGAGCGTGAAACTCAAGCGGGCCACCTCAGGAGCGCAACCATCATACAATTTAGTCTTCGAGTCTACCTCCAGTTTCTCCAACTTGGCCTCCTCTCTAGAAGCAGCTCTATCGCTAGTCGTCTTCTTGCGAAGCAGGTCTCGAACATGAAGGTACCACACTATTCAATTTATTAGCGACGAAGGGTCCATCATGTCCGCATCTTCTCCGTCAATACCATGTGCGGCCTCTTCTTCGTCATTACCATGTTTGGCCTGTTCTTCACCGCCATTACCATGTGGGGCCTCTTTGTCTTCGGATCCATCAATCATCTCTTCGTCCGCTTCCATGGGGTTATTGGTTGCACCATCGATATCATCATCATCATCTTCAGTTATCCATCGAGTATAGCCATACATTAAACCATATCTAAGAAGGTGCGCCTTCAAATGTCCACCAATAAAGGGGTCCAGCCAGACGCCTTCTTTGTATTTTCGAAACGGACATAAAATCTCCTTTTCATTTTTTTCATTCAAGTCGTCCATCGCGGCTCGCAAATATCTATCCACCATCCTTCCACATACCTTCATGGTCGCCTGCGAGTTATAAAAACAAAAGATTATAACGACACATGCATATGCATATCAAATCCATACAAAAATTTGGCATGACCTTTCCTAAAATTGGACATATAGAGTTTGCCAGAAATTCGCTGAAACGGAAATAAATCGACATTTCGGTTAAACATAGGCAAACTCTCATATCACACACCATACACACGCAAAAATATTTTCATTGATGCAAAGCAGAATTTTTTACACACATCTCGTGCATTCTTCCACCTAGAGAGAGAAAGTATATATACCTTTTGTTAAAATATGACACCTTGGGAGAACCTTTTCACTAGCTAGTGAGGGGAAGGAGACAAAGGTGTGAAAGAGAGATAGCTAGATCCATTTTGGTGGGAAGCAAGTTAGATGAGGATGAGAGAGATGGTGCATATGCATGGTGGTGGAGGAGGAGAAAGCAAAGAAGAATTAAAGAGAGAGATATTGCATTAATGGAGATAGTGTGTAGTTCATTAAAGGAGGTTGTGTAGTGCATTAATGGAGATGGACAAGAGGTAGGAGAAGGAATGAGGAAGAAGCAAGTGTGGGAGAGAGAGAGGAGAGGGGGAGGGGGTGGGTGGTTAAAGTTGGCTGCGCCTTAGCAGTAGCGCCTATACCTCCACGATGCTACTGCAATCGAGTTAGCAGTAGAGCCCCATAAAGAATAGCATTTCTGATATTTGCAGGCCTCTAGGCTATTTTGGGACCATAGTTGCAGCATCACGCGGCCCGCAGAGGCGCTACTGCTAACTCAATAGCCTTAGCGGCCTTTCGAAGGCAGTGCTACTACTACAACTTGTCAGCTGGGTTTGGTGGGGACCACCTGTACCAGTAGCGGGCCTAGACAAGTGGCGCTACTGCTAAGGGTCTAGCGGCAGCGGGCCTCCTGCAAGGGCGCTACTGCTTGTTAGCAGTAGCGCCTATTATTTGTGGGCGCTACTGATACTCCTCTACCTATAAGCTTTTTCCTAGTAGTGCATGTTGGTGTCATTAACATGCATTCACAATTCAGATTCCATAGAATTAAGTATGGTGTATTGGACAGTCATTCATATTTGACGGTGAGTACGATACTCATCATCATCTTTCTTAATTACGGAGTTATCTGGTGTATCTCCTAGAAGTTCTCGTATTATGTTTAGCAAGTCAATACTAATGAGTATGTCTCTAACGGTTTTGGTAACAATCAATGAAGTAAGAACCATTTTCCTTAAGTTGTACATCACACTAAAAGAGCCATAGTTATAAACATTTGGGTATGACACATTGATATTTGCTAACACATGAAGATTAAGTTCATAATATGGAGTTCATGTTTTAAAACAATTCTGGAACTCCCACTCAGACAAACTTCCCTCATAGTTTATTCTAAGTGATTACACAATCCTTGAGAACTATACCTCCCCTGGGTGACACGACCATCAGTATATTCTCAAGGTAGGCCATCATGCCAATCACATCATCCATGTGACTCATGCTCGACCTTTCGGTCTCTTGTGTCCTAAGGCCATATCTGCATATGCCAGGCTCGCCACAATAACCTTAGTGATTATATGCCGCATATGCAAGGCCATGTTTCTGTACATGCTAGGCTTTCTCCACCCATCTCATTTGAACGTTAAAATGTTTGACACCCGTGTGACACGTGATGCCTCCATAATGCGGATCTTTCCAGATGGTGCTTCACTAAGGAAGGACACTTTGTTTTATTAGTGAGGGATCATCCCATAATGCTAACATCGTATATCTAACATATTAGAAAAACTGGATGCGACAATACAAATCGTACTAACTATGATGCCCCCCTGCAAATTAAAGTTTATACACCTCTATTTTATCTTTTGCAATTTTTACCTGGCTGCTAGGGCTTTCGAGATAGAACCATTTCTATGCCTACGAACATACAACCAAAACAACTCAGCAATTGTCTCTATTACACGCCTTTCGGGGCCCTTCGTTGCAAACGTCTTCGCAAAGCTAATGTTAGAGAGACAGACACCCCCCAGCCACTTATATGGTACAAGCCATATGTCAAGCGTGGAACCAGTCTCGCGTAAACGCGTAAGGTCGGTCGGGGCCGCTTCATCAGGATATTTCCGCAATGATAAACGAGTACACGTGGGAGGGTAACAATTGAAGAATTGATGGCACATACTAGATGTGTTCTATCCGTACAATACATCTACGCATAGCCTTGCTCTGATACCACTGTTGGGGTTCAGGGCAGAAAATACAATTTTTTCACAACCTACGATACGCAATCCGAAGACCTATGCTATGGCGATGCAAGTAATGGATGGAATAGGTCACATATCGGTATGTAGTCTGTTAAGCGGTAAACGTTCCCACGTGAACGTGGTTGATGTAGTCGTACCGGCAATCCCCGATGCCGCGCAGCTCCACGATGACTCCAGTAGCCACCTGGTCCAAGTAGACTGATGATGTGATTGCGTCCATGTCGGAATGTTGTCGGTGAAGACTCCACGATAGGCCACGACGATGAAGTAGCACCACAAGTATAGTGCCTCGCGGTATTACACACATATAGTGTACCCGACGTCCCTTCGGGCTCCGAACCAGAAGAGCAATGGAAAGAAGATGGATTAGGATCCCGATTCCAGCAGCACGACGACATGCATATGGTGAAGAAATCCCCAACCAAGTGTAGAGTCCAAACAAGGGGAGTCCACTCGAGGAAGGAGAAAGGAGGAAGAGAGATGAGAAACTTATCTCAAATTGGATGAAGGAAAAAGGGCACCCTACCCCTCCTTATATAGGCCAAGGAGGGGGGGAACCTCCCTCAACTTTCCATGTGGGACTAATCCCAAAGGGAGAAGGGGGTGGCGCACCAAGGGGGGTTGTCCCCTTCTCTTGGTGCCTTGGCCCAAGGGGGAGACTCCCTCTTCCCCTAATAGGCCTTTTTAGGCCCATATGCCTTTTCTTCCTTTATTAATTATATTTTAATATTTAATTAAGATAATTAAATAATAAAAAATATTTAAACATTATTAAATAACATTTTGAACCTTTCAAATTTCCCAGAACCATTTCTCGCCTCCACTGGAACAATTCCGGTGTTCTCTCTCTCTTTTCCGGCGATCACGAATCAATCCTTATTGCGTCGAATACCCTTAAGTGTGACACCCTATGGTCCAGGAAACAACAGACATGATCAAGACACTGTTTGACCAATGACCACCGATCAGACCTGGTTACAATCCTAGATGGACCATGCGCTTCCATTGAATGAAACTTCATCGATGTTGGATCCGTTTAACGTTGAGCATTATCCCTTTATCCCGCGGTACTTTTCTTGTCCAAGGTTTGATCGTCGGTATCCAATATACCTAGTTCATCCTCGTTATCGACAAACATGTTTACTCGTTTCCGTGATATTGCAACCCCGTGAACTAGTCACACGTTTGCAAACATTATGATGCAATATCATCGAGTGGGCGCAGAGTACCTATCCGTCACTCGTATGGACAAATCCCGCTTTGATCTATTTGCATACTCATTAACATATCTATTCGTAATACCTGAAGTACACCTTTATGGCCTCCCCTCTGCCCCCAGCGTGTGCCACGCAACGCCACAAACCCCCTGCACCTCTAGCTCTCTCCCAGGTCCCTCTCTTTTCTCTCCGGCGACGAATCCGCGCCACGGCCGAAGCCCTAGGCGGAGCACGACGGCGCTCCACCGCGGCGACTGGAGTCCTCAAGCCCTGCCACCTTGTCCTTCGTCCTCCCCGGCGTCCACTACTCCGAGCGGAAGCTCCAATTCGAGCCCAGATGCCTTTCCAATGACGTGAGCTTCGTTTCTTCTCCGCCGGCCGCCGACGAGCAAAGCTTCAATTACGTCGTCGTCGAGCTCTGCGCGGCCCCACCGTCCTCCCCATTCAAACAAGGGTGAGCTCTCGAGCATTTCGCCACTAACCCCGCCTCCTCCTATGCCCTAGAGCTGGGTTCCAGCGAGAACCGAGGTCCGGCAGCCACGGGCCTCGTCAAAGTCGCGCACCAGCGCCTCCCTTTGGACCCCCGATGGCATCTTCAGACGGGCGAGGTCCCCAGCTCCCTCCCAGTGCCCCCAGCTACCCTCCCTGTGCCCGAAAACCTAAATCCGATGAAGCTCCGGCGAACACGCCATTAGGGATCCTAACCCCCTCCCTTCTCTCTCTGTCCCGTGGGCCAAAGCCATTAGTGCTAACCCCTGCACTAATCACCCCTAGTGTCACTAGCCAGTGGGCCCAAGGCCCTAATCTAATTAGGTTTAGATTAAACAGACGGTTTAATCCCCCAGCCACTGACAACAGGGCCCCACATGTCAGCAGCCCTCTGACGTCACACTGACGTCATGATGACGCAGTAAATCAATTAAATTGACTTAATCTAATTCAAGATAATCCATAAAATAGCCAAATCTTTGGAAATTCATAATTAATTCATTTTAACTCCAAATTGGACAAATAATATGTCAAAAATTATCAGAAAAATGCAAGGATTCTAAATATGGACTTAGTTTGTATGTTTGACCAATTTAAATTGGGTGAACAGTGGCAAACATAAATATGGCTTTAATTTGAATTCAAATTTGGAGTGAATTTGCAAATGACTTTGCAACACACTTCTCTTAAATGATTTCATCCCATCAAAGGATTTACCTCACCTTTACAACATCACTTCATGATCAACCATTTCAAATGAACATTCGTGGTTTCAAATGCATTTGAAATTCATCGATAAATCCTATGGAGTTTGAATTTGCATTTCAAATGCAATATACTCCTTTTAAATGGAATGCTCAACACATCAGTACCATGAATATCACCTTATCCAATTGATCATGTGCTTGTGCATTGTACCTTATGTTGATCACTTTGTTTGTATTGTTTGCTCGGATAGAAGTGGAGCCAGAACCCGAGATCACTCCCTTCGTTGAAGACCCCGTGACTGAACCTCGTCAGAAAGGCAAGCAAACCCCCATTGATCATGTCTATAAAATCCCAATTCCCTCTCAGTCTCGCTTATGCATGTTTAGGAGATCACCTTGTATCGATTGTACCGCATAGTTGAATCCATATCCGATGCATGACCTATCATCTTATCACAGTAGTAAGCAAACCAAAATCCTAGCTGACATAGGAGTTGTTTGATATCATGTGGCCCCTGCAACTGTTACTGCTTATTGCATGCTTAGAGTTTACAATGAGGATGCTTTTGATGTGAGTCGGGATGACAGTGAACATGGTGTTGATGAAAGTGAAACTGTGTTGGTGAATCTACCCTAATACAAGGTGAACGATGAGAGGCTGTGTAGGAGTACACAGTGGGTTGTCTCGTTGAACACCGCCTTAAGCACGAGTTCTTGTGTGGTGATCCAAGACGAAAAGTACTACCACATGTTGGGCACATGGACCCCCGCTCAACCTACTAACTCACCCCTTCTCAGTTCAATGAGTCGCATTAGTTCGGAGTTCTGGTAGGTCTGTGGCACGGTCTGCGAAGTGCAAGAACGACTATTCAGACCGGCTTAGGACCCTGCACACATCTTCTGGGACCACATCGGTAAACCGGTCGGGTTCACGATGTGGACTCCAGCCTAGATAGGCGTCTCCATTGGATTTGAGTTGGCTGTGAGGTAAAAGTTGTGGAAATTATCCTCGCTGGCACCTCTTGAACGGTGTCGAGTACAAAGGCGGTAACTGATAGTTTCATGTGTGTAGTAGTACACCCCTGCAGGGTTAATAAACTATTCGAATAGCCGCGTCCGCGTTAAGGGACTACTTGGAAAGCTATGCCTGATTATTAGACAACTTGAACTGGACACTTATAAAACTTGCCAAGATAAGCGTGAGTTCTATGGCATGCTTTCTCGTGGGGAAGTCGAGGAAGGCACCATAGTGGTGTAATTGGTTGGAGATGTAGTGGACTCGTGTACGCTTCTTACCTCAAGTCTGGTACTCGTAGTTCAGGACTAGCCAAGTCAAAGCTGGCACTTCTGCAATTGAACCCCACCTCCCTTTACCTTTATACATGTGCATGAGTAGTATAGTTCCTACGTAAGTCTTGCTGAGTACGATTTTGTACTCACGTTTGCTTATTCTATGTTTTAGATGAACCCCCCTGACCCTGAAGGTGGAATCTTCTTGGAGCTCGACGACTGATCAAGCTAGTGTAGTCCCAGTGAGACGAATGTTCCCTCGTGGAAGGTCTTGTTTATAGATAAGGCTTCTCTAAGCCATTTTTTAAACTTGTCTGTACTCAGACCTACTTTGCTTCCGCATGTTTGATGTAATGTTGGGTCACAGACTTGTGATCTCTGTGTGCACTCTGTAAGAGTTATCAATCAAGGTTTATACTTTGTAGAGAATTGCAATGATACCTGCTGTTCATACTAGACATGTGTGCTGAGTGTATGATTATAACATGCATGTCTTAGTATGGGTTTTCGAGACCTTAGTTGTGATCTGGCTGGCGGTCTTTTATACACCAATTGGCCCTTAGATGTGCGCAGCTTGGGGCATTGCGATGCGATTGTTCGTGACTCCGTCACGTGCACACTTTGATGTAAGATCGAGCCCGCCCTACACCCCGACTAAGTGATCGGGCTGGAGTAAGTCTATGTAAGGGTTATAATACAATCGATAGTATGGTTGAGGCGACTTGTCTATGAGTATGGGAGTTCACCACCCATATCATTTAGACTTGTGTGCGGACGATGAGGACCCATTTCAGTTGATCATCCGGCCTGGATGGGATGCCCCTCACGTTCGATGCTTTCCGAGAATATTCTGTGCTTGGCCTTGTCTACTTAGACAAGTGGGTACGGTTCTCGGCTCTCCATATGATTGTGTTGTAGCGAGGCTTGCATATGCAAACCCCGGGTCCTGACAACATGTAACAGGAATTTCAATTCCAGATTGTTTTGCAGCCTTAGCAATTTGAGATTCAATATAGCGACCGAGAGAACCGGTCTCCTCCAAAGTTGTAGAAGCATCATCAAAAGTATCAAACATAGTAATAGACTCAGTAGAAGCACCATATAGTGGTGGTGAAACAAGCTTAATCAGAACAAAAGGTGAATCAAGCGTAGCACTGGTGCTAAGAGCGATACCTTTTCTTATAGTGGATAGTAAAATCGGGACCTTGGGGTCTCCTTTCTTACCCATGGAGGATGAATTGCAGCAAGCAAAATAGCTTCAAGTAGACTTTTAAAGAGAGTTATGGTCCCCGGCAATGGCGCCAGAAAACAGTCTTGATGACCCACAAGTGTAGGGGATCGCGATAGTCTTCGCGGGTAAGATAAACCAATTTATTTATTTGACAAAAGGGGACCCAAAGAATATTTATAAGCTTTGACAGGTGAGTTTTCAATTCAACCACACTTGAAAGATACTTGCTTGGCAACGAGATATGAGTGGTAACGGTGGTATGAAAGTGATAGTGGTAGCGGATATAGTGGTGATAAAGCAACAAAAGTAAAAACGGTAAAAGTAAAGTAACTTGCAACCAGCAGAATTAGGGGGACGGATGGTTGGGCGCTGCATGGATGAGAGACATCATGTATTTTACTTGGGGAAAGGAACACAGAAAAGTGATGATCATCTAGGCATATATCAAACATTAGGCATGTATCCCGAAGGTAGTTGTACGTGTTTGCAATAAGAAATTGCACAACATCTTTTTCCTACCATCCCGCTACAAACGGGGCCAAAAGGAACTTATGGAGATTAAGGTGCTCCTCTCAAAAAGCACCGGAACAAAGCATTAAAAATCAATGGATACCTCGAATCCTCAAATTATAGTCCATCCTCTTTGGTGTCCCAAGCTGTCACCATTGGGATCGCCAGTTCCGTACTATAATAGGTGCATACAACTCATATATAAGATCAAGAACACAAATATATTCATGAAAACACATATGGTTCAGATCTGAAATCATGACACTCGGGCCCAAAGTGACAAGAAATAAGAACAAAAAGTTGTAGAAAAGATGATAAACACCATACTAGATGATAGGCAACATGCCCCCAATAATCTGATGAACAATTACATGATCTAACGCATCCAATCCCTATCACCCCCTTTGCCTACTGATACGTCCAAAACGTATCTATAATTTCTGCTTGCTCCATGCATGTTTTGTGTTATATTGCTAGGTTCTAGATACACTTTCATACACTTTTGATCCTATTTGGACTAACCTATTAACTCAGTGCACCCCAGTGCCAGTTCCTGTTTTCTGCTGTTTTTCTATTTCAGTTTTCCCCCATAGAAAAAGTGCCAGAAAAATTCCAGGAAAAATACAGGAAAAATCAGCGTACAGGAAGCTTCGCGAAAAGCCCGAGTGGGGCCAGAGGGGATCCAGGGGGGCCCAGGCGGCCACCCGGCGCGGCCCCACCCCTGGCCGCGCCAGGGGGGCGCCTGGGGCCCCTGGTCCACCTCTGGCTGTCCCCCTTCACCTATTTATTCTCCGTCACGGGGAAACTCCGAAGAGATAACCCTATTTCGCAAACTCGCCTCTGTTCCGCCGCCGCCGCGCTTCCGAGATCGGGAGCACCAGAAGACCTCTTCCCAGCACCCTGCCGGAGGGAGGGCCGACCTCCGGGAGTCTCCTCTCCACCATGGATGCTCCCCGGATGTCACGTGAGTAGTTTTCCTTGGACCATGGGTCCTTGATCAGTAGCTATGTGATGTTCTCCTCCCCTCTTTGTTCTTCATGGTTTAGACCTCGTGAGCTTCCCTACATGATCGAGGTACTTTTGTAATATTTCTGCTATTGGTACGCTGAGTTTGATGGGATCTGATGGATTATGAGATTATGTTCCGATTGTGATAGAATAATATATTTGGTTTTTATCTCTTATATTTTTGTTCCTAAGTAACTCTTGCATGTTCTCCGTTGCTGTTTATTGCTTTGGCCAAGTAGTAGGTAGTGACTCCAAGAGGGAACGTTATGCTCGATTGTGGGTTCATGCCCCCCGATGACACGCTTGAGTGAAAGAAACATGAGTCTAGGGGATGTGTTGTTGCCACAAGGGGGAAAACAACGGTGCTTGTAACCGCGGTTGCAACGATTGTTTACTTTAAGCAAAGTTCTTTTTAATGCAGTTGTCTGTTGCTTTGGGTTTACACTTTGGATGGGGCTCGCAACTTAATACAAGCGAGATGTTCTGGATAGATATCTCAAGGTGGATGATTAGTAGTAGATGCAGTTGGATTACGGTCTACTTATTTTGGCGTACTGCCCATCCTTTTGAGCCTCTTCCTTTCTTTTGTAGCATAGTTAGCATTGCGGTGCATTCATAATCCTGTCAATTGCCCTTCTGTAATTTGTTTACCTCGCATAGCAGTTTTTATCGTCCTTTGGGAGAGAGACATCACTAGTGAACATCACGTATCCCGGTCCATATCTTTATTACTGTTTCCACGCTATATTTACTTTCCTGCTTTTTACTTTCAGTTGCTATCATTATCCTTTGTGTTTTACCCTTTGTGAACAACAAGACCGGAGAGATTGACAACCTCTCTGAACTTCGTTGGGAACAAAGTTATGTGTGTCTGTGTGCAGGTCCACATCAGTTGCGCCGCTGACACCTACTTATCATATCTGGAGTCCTATTGGAGACAAACCTTGGTATCTTCACCGAGGGAAACTTGCTGCTGCGCTACATCTCAACCTTCCACTTGGTGTAACCAACGAAGGGCGAGAAGCCATCAAGCGAATTTCTGGCGCCGCTGCCGGGGACTCCGAGTGCTAAGATAGGCGAGTTGCACACTACCCTTTACCTTTGTTTTTTAGTCTTGTTAGTTTACCTTTCAGTTTTTATCTTTGTGTCTTATATCAAAAATCAAAAAAAAATATTATTTCTAGTTCCTTACTCGCCAATCAATGTCTAACTTCTTTGAAACTAGATCTTATTGGCATGGAGGATTCACTGAGGATCAACAAAAGTGGTACAAGGAACACCGCTTGTCTCAAAAGGGGATACACTTATGGAAACAAATACACCAGTTGTATGAGTATGCTAGAAACTTGTGCTCAATATATAATATATCTTTCTGGGGGGATGAATCTTGTTGCTTTATGAGGCACAAACACCTTTCTTTCCAATGTGACTACAATGATGATGAAACCTAAGCTTCTTATGCTAAGGGAAACTATGATTTTTATGATGCAGAGCCAATAGAAGAATTTGTTGCTTATAAGGGTGCCTATGAAATTACTTCTCTTCTTAGAAATATTAATGATGCCCCTTACAAATCTGAGAGTCTTGCTATACTTAACTATTGTTTGGAAAATTACGATGCGAATTATTACATTACTGATCATCTTGAGAGAATCTCTCCCCCAAAAGAAGAGACTAATGCTTTGCAGGACTCTATGGAAGAAGAAATTTATGAACCTGAAAGCTCCTTGGATGAAAAAGAGGAGGATAGTGACGAAACAAAGGAGGAAGAATGGATCCATCCATGTCTACCTTATAATGAGAGTAACTCTTTGAATCTTACCTTATATGAGTATTATGATCCTATGGATTCTTTTGAAATATCCCTTTTTGATGAAGTTGATGTCTTCTATGCTTATGGCCGTGATGCCACTATGGATGATGCTTACGGAGATGAAGTTTCTATAGTTCCTCATGTTAAGCATGAAATTTTTCCTATTGCACCCACAATTTAGTGTCCTATTATCCTTTTAAAATCTCCAACTCTGGAGAATTTTCCTCTTATCAAAGCTCAATGTGATGGGTTGCATTTATCTTATAATCCTAAAAACTGTGTTGAAAACAATACACGTGTGATTTTAGGTCATGAACAACATGATTTATGTGATAGTTATATTCTTGATGTTGTTCATGATGCTACTGAAAATTACTTTGAGAGAGGAAAGTTTGGTTGTAGAAACTTCCATGTTACAAAAACACCTCTCTTCATGTTGAAAATTTTGAAGTTGTTCTTGTTCTACCTTCCTATGCATGTCACTTTGTGTTTCCTTGATTTATTTTCTTACAAGATGCCTATGCATAGGAAGTGGGTTAGGCTTAAATTTGTTTCACATTTGTTTCTTGATGCTCTCTTTTGCTTCAATTCTTATTCTCTTGTGAGCATTTTTCATAATCTTTAAGCCTAGCTAATGGCTCTAAAGAAGCGCTTTGGGGAGGCAGCCCGCAGAGAATTTAGGTTTTTCTTTTTGCTTTTGTTGTGTCTTGATGATTTTTACTACTGTAGAAACATCATTGTATCTTTATTTTTCAGCTTTGTGCCAAGTTATAGCCTCTTACGGCGAGGGAAGTAAAAGTTGTGACATGCTGTCCAGAAAACAGATTCTGTCCTCGTGACCAGAAAAATTCCAGAAAAATCCCTGTTCATCTTTTTGAGCTGAAATTTTTACACAGTACGCTCTATAAAATTATGAAACTTCCGTAAGTTCTGAGTTTTTTTATTTGAGTTCCAGAAGTGCCCCTAAAAAATTCTTTACTATCTTCTGTTCTGTTTTTCACATATTCTTCCACGTTTTGTCTCTCCTAACTTTTGCAAACCTTAAGATTTCTTTTTCTTTGCAAAAACTTTTTGGCAATCTTTAGAAACAGTAGATCTTCAAGAATATCTTTATATCCAGTGGGGAAAAATTATTTATTAAGGGTACTAACCTCTCTAATCAGCTTATGATGAGTTATGTATGAAGGGAGTTTTCAAGTGTGCGATGGAAGATGATGAAAGAAGATCCAGGAGTGTCAAGCGCTCAAGCTTGGGGATGCCCCCATGCATCCCCAACAAATATTCAAGGAGACTCAAGCGTCTAATCTTGGGGATGCCCCCGTGCATCCCCTTCTCCATCAACAATCATCAGTTCGTCCTTCGTCTCACTATATTTTTATCACTTCATGCGTTATGTGCTATGCTTGGAGCGTCTCGCTCTTAGGTTTTATTTTTCTTTAGCTTTGCTTGCTGTTCATAACAAGTTAGATCCTGTCTTAATTTGTGTGGAATCGAAACACGCTCCACTTTTAAATTCTATAAGACATCATAGGATTTTTTCCTGCTTATCTTTTTGCTGTTGTGTGTTCTTTATCTTTTCATAGCTACTGCCATGTTTAGTTTTAGTCCTAGTTTGTCTTTAGCAAGAGCCTTGGCTTTTGTTTAGTTTGTTGCTGGAACTCTTTTTAGTTTTCATGTTTATCTTGTTAAAGAGAGTTGGTTGTTGCACTGAGTTGTGTCTTGTCTTGAATGTAGGTAATTGAGGTTGCTATTTAATTTTAGTAGTAACTTGCAATGGTTTTGAGGTATTGATGTGAGTAATGTTTGAACTTTTGGTGTCAAGAGCTCTAGCCTATTAGTGATAGGTGTCGTATTTTTGGCAATCCGTGTGTATTTTCAAAACCTACAAAACTAGTTGAGAACTCTAGCTACTAGATGGATCACTAATCCTTGGAGGGATCGAATATTAGAGTACAGTCACGTACCATGAGTCGATGATGCACAAGGATAACCAAACCCCCATACACTCCTCCACGGGGTACTTGTCTCTTTGTGAACATCCTTATTAGATTGAGAGTTACCGATAATAAGTGCATGAGTTCTTCGGACTAATGTAAGTATTTAAAGTTGACACTTCCACCTTCCCATATTTTGCTAGCCTCTCCCGTGCCGTGTATTTCCTTCTTCTCACTCCGAGAGTTGGTGTCCACCTTCGCCGGTACATCCAAACCCTTGGCATGATACGCTCTGTCATCATAAGCCTCCTTATATCTTTCCTCAAAACAGCCACCATACCTACCTATCAAGGAATTTCCATAGCCTTTCCGAGTTATATTGCCATGCAACATCCACCTCTTCATGACTTGATCTCCATGTCATACATGTTCCTGCTACACTGGCAGCGACATACATTGCATACTTCATGATAGTTACATCTTCTTTATGATTTTGAGTACCTTGTAAAGTGTGAAAGATCTCCTTTACCTTCTTGTAAAATAGAGTGTTGCCCTTAAGTGAGGAAAAGATCCCAAAGTGGACACAATAAAAGATCCCAAAGAGGACAAATGAGAGTTCAATAGAAAGAGCCATTGAGGCCACAAAAAAATACAAAAAAAAGCAAAAAAGAAAAAAAGAAATAAAAAAGAGAGAAAGGGGCAACACTACTATCCTTTTGAGAGATCCACACTAGTACTCCCTTTATATCCTTGTACTCCATAGAGATGATCATTATGCATATAGCTATGTGGGGACCTTCACACTATAGAACTTGGCTTGCATATTCCAAGGATGAGCCTCCTCAAACGAGCTCTAGGTCTTCATGAGCGAGCAAGTTAGATGCACCCCCACTAGTTCCATTGGAGAGCTTCTTAGCTCATACGTGCATCCGTTGCATGGCAATCCCTTCTCCTCACATCATATCTATCATTTGGCATCTCTTGCCTATGATTGTCCTCATTGATGTGAGCCTTTCTCATCCTTTTTATCTTCCTCCTCCGTACTTCTCTCTTTGCCATCCTAAGTTTCAACTCTCGTGCTTACGCTCATCCATTGCAAGAGTGCTCGAAATATCGAAAAGGAGTGGATCAAATTGATTTGTACCTGGCTAGTGGTCTAGGGACGAGTCAAGATAATATTCCAAAGAGGACCAAGTGTGAAACTTTATTATATTGAGTTCTCAAAAAATAATTTTTTCTCGTATTCCCTATCCCCCTTCTTGCACGCAAACACCATTTGGAGACATTCGAGTCACGGACAGCGAGAGCTCTTGCACCTAATGTTCTTTTGTTACTTGTTTCAATGCTAATATAGACTCTTGCATGTTATGACATGAATTGAATCTCTAACCTTGATTGCTTTACTTTTCAAAGTTCATTTATGGTTGCTAGCATGTCACCACAGAAATTATGCTGTTATCATTTAACTACTCGAGGACGAGCAGGAATTAAGCTTGGGGATGTTGATACGTCCAAAATGTTTCTATAATTTCTGCTTGCTCCATGCATGTTTTGTGTGATATTGCTAGGTTCTAGATACACTTTCATACACTTTTGATCGTATTTGGACTAACCTATTAACTCAGTGCACCCCAGTGCCAGTTCCTGTTTTCTGCTGTTTTTCTATTTCAGTTTTCCCCCATATAAAAAGTGCCAGAAAAATTCCGGGAAAAATACAGGAAAAATCAACGTACAGGAAGCTTTGCGAAGATCCCGAGTGGGGCTAGAGGGGAGCCAGGGGGGCCCAGGAGGCCACCCGGCGCGGCCCCAGCCCTGGCCGCGCCAGGGGGGCGCCTGGGGTCCCTGGTCCACCTCTGGCTACCCCCCTTTGCCTATTTATTCTCCGTCACGGGGAAACTCCGAAGAGAGAACCCTATTTCGCAAACTCGCCTCTGTTCTGCCGCCGCGGCGCTTCCGAGATCGGGAGCACCAGAAGACCTCTTCCCGGCACCCTGCCGGAGGGAGGGCCGACCTCCGGGAGTCTCCTCTCCACCATGGATGCTCCCCGGATGTCTCGTGAATAGTTTTCCTTGGACCATGGGTCCGTGATCAGTAGCTATGTGATGTTCTCCTCCCCTCTTTGTTCCTGATGGTTTAGACCTCGTGAGCTTCCCTACATGATCGAGGCACTTTTGTAATATTTTTGCTATTGCTATGCTGAGTTTGATGGGATCTGATGGATTATGAGATTATGTTAAGATTGTGATAGAGTAATATATTTGGTTTTTATCTCTTATATTTTTGTTCCTAAGTAATTCTTGAATGTTCTTCGTTGTTGTTTATTGCTTTGGCCAAGTGGTAGGTAGTGACTCCAAGAGGGAATGTTATGCTCGATTGTGGGTTCATGCCCCCCGATGACACGCTTGAGTGAAAGAAACATGAGTCTAGGGGATGTGTTGTTGCCACAAGGGGGAAAACCACGGTGCTTGTAACCGCAGTTGCAAGGATTGTTTACTTTACACAAAGTTCTTTTTAATGCAGTTGTCTGTTGCTTTGGGTTTACACTTTGGGTGGGGCTCGCAACTTAATACCAGCGAGATGTTCTGGATAGATATCTCAAGGTGGATGATTAGTAGTAGATGCAGTTGGATTACGGTCTACTTATTTGGGCGTACTGCCCGTGCTTTTGAGCCTCTTCCTTTCTTTTGTAGCATAGTTAGCATTGCGATGCGTTCATAATCCTGTCAATTGCCCTTCTGTAATTGGTTTACCTCGCATAACAGTTTTTATCGTCCTTTGGGAGAGAGACATCACTAGTGAACATCACGTATCCCGGTCCATATCCTTATTACTGTTTCCACGCTATAGTTACTTTCCTGCTTTTTACTTTCATTTGCTATCATTATCCTTTGTGTTTTACCCTTTGTGAACAACAAGACCAGAGAGATTGACAACCTCTCTGAACTTCGTTGGGAACAAAGTTATCTGTGTCTGTGTGCTGGTCCACGTCAGTTGCGCCGCTGCCACCTACTTATCATCTCTGGAATCCTACTTGAGAAAAACCTTGGTATCTTCACCGAGGGAAACTTGCTGCTGCACTACATCTCAACCTTCCACTTGGGGTAACCAATGAAGGGCGAGAAGCCATCACCTACAACAGGGAATTACTCACACATCAAAGCAGAAGTCATGGAGGGATGATGGAGTGGCAATGGTCGTGACGATGGCGATGATTCCCCCTCACCGGAGGGCAAAACAGCCTCAAGATTAGCTCTCCCGGAAAAGAACAGAGGGTGGCGGCGGCTCCGCGACGAGAATTGGAAAAGCGACTTCTGTTCTTGGGTTTCCTCATCGAGGGTAAAAATATAATTCCTCATAGGGCACCAGAGGGGGTGGGGCCCTCCCAGACGCCATGGTGGCGCGTCCAGGGGTAGCCCCCTCTGGCCCTCCTTCTGACATGTGGATCCTCCCGATGTGTGGACTTTCTGTATTTTTTCCTATAATTTTCTGAGACACCTAAAAATTTGTTTCCTGCACACGAGAAAACCATACATGCAACTCAGCTGAAAACAACGTCATTCCCGGTTAGTTTCATTCAAATCATGCAAGAATGTGGTCAAATCAATAGGAAAGTGTTTGGAAAATTATATACGTTTGAGACGTATCAGCGTCTACTGGTAATCCCTCATCACATAGTTCTTTTCCAGTGGCAAGATCGTGGTTGTCGCGGTAGGAAATTTTAATTTAGCGCTAGTTGATGGCGCTGAAATAGTGCTCCTCGTTGGTTACCCGAAGTGGAAGGTTGGATGTAGCCTAGTAGAAAATTTCCCTTGGAAAAGATACCAAGGTTGAGATTGACTAGGAGAACTCCAAGGTTGACAAGTAGGTGGTAAAGTGAACAATGGCGTCGTTCACAACCTT
Source organism: Bromus sterilis (assembly GCA_950022295.1). Lineage (NCBI taxonomy): Eukaryota > Viridiplantae > Streptophyta > Magnoliopsida > Poales > Poaceae > Bromus > Bromus sterilis. The sequence continues at coordinate 277,851,896 of OX465595.1, read as the reverse complement.
AGGGTTTCTTACTTTACCTGGACCTGCACACACAACAAATAACTTTGCACCCAACGAGTACAGAGAGGTTGTCAATCTCTCCGGCCTTGCCGTTTACACAGGATCAAACGCAACAGATAAAAGGATAGTGATAACTGCAACTAGAAAGTAAAATCAAGAAGTAAATTGAGGGTGTAAATTGTGGTGGATATATGGACCGGGGTCCCATGATGTTCACTAGTGATGTCTCTCTCCAAAAAGACGATAAAACTTCTATGAGAGATAAACAAATCACAGTTGGGCAATTGATAGGATTACAGGCGCAAACCAATGCTAACTATGCTACAAAAAAATAAAGAGGCTCAAAAGCATGGTCGGTACGCCAAAGTAAGTAGACCAAAATCCAACTGCATCTACTATTAATCATCCACCTTGAGATATCTATCTAGAACATCTCGCGGGTATTAAGTTGTGAGCCCCACCCAAAGTGTAAACCCAAAGGAACAGACAACTGCATTAAAAGAACTTTGCGTAAAGTAAACAATCCTTGCAACTGCGGTTAAAAGCAACGTTGTTTTCCCCCTTGTGGAAACAACACATCCCCTAGACTCATGTTTCTGTCCCTCAAGCTAGTCATCAGGGGGCATGAACCCACAATCAAGCATAAAGCTCCGTCTTGGAGTCACTACGTACTACTTGGCCAAAGCAATAAACAGCAACGGAGAACATGCAAGAATTACTCAACAACAAAAATATAAAAGAGAAGAACCAAATATATTACTCAATCACAATCTGAACATAGTCTCATATTCCATCAGATCCCAGAAAACTCAGCATGGCAACAGCAGAAAAAAATTACATATGTGGCTTGATCATGTTGGGAAGATGTAAGGCCCGATATGCGGTACTGTTCTAGATGTAGATGTTTCCATCCAAATCCGGGGACGAAGCACATATCGGGGCCACCGCGACATATGACGAAGCCATATGCCCCAAATTTCCAACATGATATCACAACATTACAACTACAAGGATACAACATCTCATACAATCGATATACAATTTCCTAAATAAAATATATCAGCGGAAGATACATGTCTGAGTACAGACTACAATCAAATGCCTAGTGGAAAAGGTAAAACACACCACTCCCGTAACCACACGGGTCCAGGCTCTCCACCGGGATCCACCTAACTAGTCGTCATCGAGTCTCCACGAAGGCGTCTAGAAGAAGGGTCCTCGATCTCCTCTGGAGTCCAAGATAGTTTGCATAACGTGTGTAAAAGAGAAAAGAAGGGGTGAGATATATCAACAAGTCTTGTAACTAACTTCTCACGGTGAGATGGGGTTAGTGGTGAGGTTGTAGTCGCACTAGCAATATATGAGTGGCTATCGATCTAATTAGAGTAAGATGAGAACCAAGCAGTCGATGAGGAATCGCCTCCAACCAGTCTGCTATCAGCTACTTACGCAATCATAACACCTATCCTATCCTTGTCCTCCCCTTCATCACCTGATGAAGAAGAAGCAGTCAAGGCACACACACGTTGATCAAGTTATTAAGATTATCTCAGTTGTAGTTGTCTATGAACAAGGAGTAGGTCTCAAGTCGGCCATAACCGTGGACACGGCTTATCGAAAAGATTTAACCCTGCAAGGGTGTACCAAATGCCCATTACAAGGCTCCGCACGTACGCCAAGCTCTCTTAGTCGGGCTCATTCAAGACACTCATTGAAGAGTTGTTCCGAGAGAATCAGACGTCATAATCCCTCTAACTAACAACGAACAAATCCGGGTGTCCCTCGGGGAGTCGACACCCAATCCAAAAGCCGGCCACGCTCTCGGATCGGCCTCTTCCGTTTCAACAGGGTTTGGGTTATCGAGACGCCTCATATGAGGTCCGGGCCCTCGCCGGCAAGGATGGACCAACAAGGAAACCATGTCCCCGTTGGCCCAGGTTAGTTTAAAGGATGTCTGCTAGGAGCGACCCGACAGACATATATGCATGGTTTCAAATGCTAAATCATCTTGGGCTGCCACTAGAAATGTTTGAAGCTATGTAGGTAAGAAAAGGGGACCCCATAAAATCCAACACGCGGTTAGGCACGCTCAGTCTTAGAACCAGTACCTGGAACTCGGGTCCTAGGTGACTCGAATGGAACAAAGCATCGGGGCGGGATAGCCTAGACCTTCCATCCTTCATCGAGTATAGTCAACATTATAATCATCATATCATCCACAACAATATAATAGTGTGATAGCCCAATCCAAGGAGTAACAGGAGAATAGTTGATAGCATCGTAGCATGCATACTAAGCAGTGGCTGAGCAGCGAGCAATAGTAACATAGCCGAAACAGGTTTGCTAGGATGTGGAGGACATGGTTATTGTGGTTTATTTGAGAGGCATGAATATGAAGTGGTAGGATCAAGCAATCGTTCTATCCTACACCTAGGCGCGAGTGAGCTGAAAGTTATAATCATGATATATACTCCCCTTTACCTGATGAGAAGACGAAGTCGAAAGTGTAGTCGATCGCGACCTCGCAACGTCTCCGAGAGTACCCGCGGGAGCACACCAGAAGTAAACATTGTAAAGTCAATAAACGGAGATGCATCTATTACTACGAAGCAACACAAGCAGGCAATGAACAAACAATCATGATCAAGTATGATGCATTATATTTTAATATCATGGCATGAACAAAAGGATGGAAAAGTTTAAATGAAGCTCGGGAATCACGGTGCAATGCTCCCGAAAACCTTCTTATGCATTATGTAGTTGAATTACGGCTCCGAAGGATCCTTATGTTATAATTATTACGATGCATGATCATGGCAAGAGCAAGGAATGTAGAACATGGCATGAACAAGAATTTCCCACTCACGAAGATAGACCTCGAGATGGGGTTCCTTAAATAAAAATATATGCAAATGACATGGCATGATATGATGCACCTAATTAATGCTTTCTATTGCAAGCAATGAAATAAAGAGCGAGACAACGGTACCGGTAACTACGATGATCGAAACATGAGAAGCCAAGTGCAACATGTCAGGGCTTTACGTGAAAAATGCTATATCACCAAAATAAAGCCTACCCATTTAACAAAATGGACAGCACCATCACCTTCCTCACATTTTTCTACCCCAAAATCATATATAACATGATATGTTTGGGGCAAGGATGCACATAACACAAGCATTGCAAAAAAAGGTAGAAAATAAAAAGTAGGAAAAAAAGAACTGGAGGAAAATCTTCACTGGGCTGGCTTCGGCCAAACTGGACCAAAACCTCGCGAGAGACTGTCTTATTTGACGCCCATGGGAGAGAAAATGAAATGACCTGAGCCCAACTGCTGCTATGGTGCAAAATAATAAAAAAAGGGCACCTTGCACCATGCTGGGATTGAACCCAGGAACTCCAGGTGCAAACCACGGTCCCACGCCACTGCACCAATGTCTCCAATCACGATAGAACAAAGGATGAACGAAAGCTAACTTATAGACGTGGGCTAAATTGAAAATCTGAACTAATCTGAGTCCGAAGAACAAAGGACTCGCGGGAAAACAAAAACAAAAGGGGCACCTTGGCGCTCGAGGGGATTTGATCCCAGGACATGATGGTGCAGATCAAAGAGAAATACCACTATGCAACCACTTCTTGTCATTTTTGGTAACAGATCATTCGCTAGCTAAACTAACATGTAGCGGAAAAACTCTAACGAAACTGAAAAACAATGCAATTTCCTAACTAAAACTTCAGGCAACAGCAGTGACAAACAGAGAAAACAGGACGCCTACGGGTGCGCGGAGGCATGGGGCTCGCTCGGGAGGACATTGGCTTGTGCTGGTTATGCGGAACGCGCGCGCTCGCGCGCTGGGGCACGTGGGTGCGTGACCTGGTCATGGCAAGCACGACCATGATGGAACAGAACGGCGGCGGCCTACATCTCAGAACAGGGGAGCACGGCGGACACGGGACTACAGCGTACCGGAGGTTACGAGCGACGGAACGGGGAGAGGACGGCGAAGCTCACAGTGGGACTTGAGGTCGACGATCGGGCTCAGGGAGGCTGCATGCTCGACAGGGATGCGGACGCGGCTCGGCTTGCTGTCGAGGAAGAATATGGCGAGGACGACGGCCTGAGCGTCTCCAGCTTCAACAGAACGATGGCGGGGTCGCGTGAGAGGTCGGGGAGGATGCCACGGCGGGGAATTGGAGTTCGCCTCCTTTGCTTCTAGGCTTCTTGGCTAAAATTTACCTTGATGTACCATGGCATAGGGGGGGACAAGGCCCCTGCTAGTCCCCCCTAGCTCCGCCACTACTTCTAGCAGAAACATGTAGAAGGAAGGGAGGAAGAGAAGAGATGAGGAGATGGCGGCGGGGAAAATGGAAGAGGGGAGTGCGGCTAGGGTTTGGGGGTGGCTAGATATAGGAGAGGGGGAGGGATGATGTGGCTCAAGGAGGTCCTCTCCTCCAGGGCTGACGCCATGTTCGTGAGGAGGAAAAGGTGAGGAGGAGGAGGGGGATGACAGGTGGGGCCAGGGGGTGAGGAGAGGGAAAAAAATAAGAAGGGGCTCGGTGGGCTGGAGATTCGGGCTGGAGCGAGGGGGAATAGGAGAAAGAGGCCCAAGATGTCTCTGCACTTCCTGCATTTTATTCATTTAATAAAAATGAGAGCAAGAGAAATGCAATAAATTAAATACAAATGAATGTTCAAAAATCATATAAAAATATGATTCCTCATCCATAAGATTTATAGGATTTTCAGAAAATGAATTGGGTCAAAATATTTAAATAATTCACATGGCATTTAAATTCATTCAAATGCCATTTTGAATTACAACCCTATTTTTTGGACATGATTAAATCATGGTAATTTTCATGGAGCATCCACATGGCAAAACATGATGAAATGCAGAAGGGCTAGCTTAGGGGAGAAAAGATAAATCTTGGAAAAAATGGCAAATGCTAGGAAAGAAAGAAAAGAAAGATATGAAAATAATCCTTTTAGATAATCAGAGAAATGCTTGGGCACTTTTCTGTCACATGAATTATTCCAAAGAATAAATGTGCAAATATTCATCCCCAATGGGAAAAATAAAACTGCAATTTTTGCTAGTTTTGGCCTGTCACAACTCGCCACCACCAACAAAGGATCTCGTCCCGAGCTCCGTCATAACCCGGGGCGAAGGAACCGAGATGTTGCAAAAGGAGGATCGGATGAGAGGTGAAACTTCACGAAACCACCAACATAGGCTTTGCTCATCGTGACAACGACGTTTGCTTCCGTCAGGATCCAACCTGACTTGAGATGCCAATATCGGAGAAGAAACTTCCATAGGTGCGGGAAACTGATCGAGTGCAAACTCGGATCAAACGAGGGGATATCGCAACAAAGTTGAATCCACTCGAGAAAGAAACTCAAGGTTTCCAGAATAAGATTACCTAGGTGCTACTGGATGCCACGAAACATGAGAATCCAAATTGAAACAATACCATACCAGCATTTCTACAATAACATCACTCACGAAGGTGCGAAAACCTGAACAACGAGATGGGACAGAGGAGGATCCACACACAGTGCCGACTCAAGCAGACAAAGGGGGACAGTCGAAGATGGAGGTTCAGAATCCATTAGTGGGATAATAATCAGGCAACCCGGTTCGATGTTTCACGTTGGCCGCGCATTTTTCGATGTAGAGCGACAAGCCCATGAGCCATGCTCAGCCAGCTCGAAGTACGCCGACCAACCCGCTATTGATAAGGTATTGGTCCGACTGAAATCTCCTAAACGAGACCCTTGTTTTGGTTTTGTAACAACCCAATTCACATAGAATTGGAGTCTCTGTGCTCAAGTGCTAGTCCCTGGATCAATAGCTAGCACACACAGTACATGATGTAATATCCAGAATAAACCACATGTCATAAATATTACATCGAAGATCCAGTATTACAATAAAGCATACCTGCATAGCTCAATGCTAGCTTACAAATAGAATACATCGGAAAAACAATAAAAGCTTCGTGGTGTCCATCAACTCCACCGACACAGTTGAGTATGGACATCGTAACCCTACATCGCATCACTTACTCGTCGTATACCCTCCTGCAACACCGAAGGTTACAGCCCGAAAATGGGTCATTACATCTGATTTGTATGGCAAGTCACACGAAAAAGGATATAACAGACATATCGCTACATCCAAGGTAAGTCAAAGGAAGGATTATGGTTTTATTTTGTAGAAAGCTCATTTTTCGCAATCTACCTAAGTCAAATTTTAGTTTAACTTACTATTAAGGTTGAACTGGGCTACACCAGTTCCAACCCACCCTTTATTAAATCTTTCCCATTCAAGTTTATTAAGGTGATTCATCTGTCAAGATCCTCCAATAACATTAATATCTAGTAGCTCAAGGTTGTCCATAACTGGGGACACGGCTAATCATGATTAGTTTTTAATCTACAGAGGTTAGTACACTTTCCCCGCTGGACTCAACCCGAAGATTGAGCCGAAGTCTTTCAGAAGAATTCACCTACACCCAACGGCAAGCCGGTACACCTACCAAAATCTACATCTGCTATCTTTGCATGAGAGAGGCTTCCCACAACGTACTCAACTAAGCCAGAGCCCATATGGCCAGCAGTTGTACATGGAAGCTCCTGGTCACCAAGTACGTCTGATCTTTTTGATCCTGGACAACGCCCACATATGTTCAGAGGGTAGATACCATGACGTTCCTTTCTCCACCAATACCAGCCATTAGCGGTACAACATGGTCTCTCCTTAGATAAGGTACGAGCCCCTAGGAAGCACTCCCTGCCCCGTCCAGAGGTGTATTCTAATTAAGTTTTTCTAGTCAAGTAATTAAATCCTCACATAGCTCAATGAAATCTCAAACCAATCCCGTCTACAAGCATAGCAATATTTAACAAGCAGGTGCTAGGTTGTCTAAGCAAACAGGATAAGATCATATGGCTACCCTACCAGGTTTGCAGCAATAATAATATAGTACTTTCTACACATGCATAGGGTGATATTTGCTACATGCATAAGTAAAAAAATATATAGGTTGTGAAATGGTCAAAGTATGACTTGCCTTATACATTCGATGAAGTTCTACGCTCTCATGATCCTGATAAATCTACTCTTCACACTCCGAGCAATCTAACGTAAAGGAAAGAACTCAATTAAGCAATCATGCCAAAAGAAAGATTCAAAAGATCAACAATCAAACACAACAAAGTTTAGCAACAAAAACAAATAGGCTTGACAAGGTACAAGTGTCGATGTGCTCGAAGGTGATAGGTGAAACGTGAACTCGAGAGAGTAAACGGAAAAAGAATTGTCGATACAAGATTATGACCAAGGCATTATGAAATCAAGGTAAAGATCATAGAAATATGAATGGTGTGTGGATACTGCCGATAGGATGTCTCGTATGATATGGACAGAAAGTATATGCCATGTGTGATCCAACGGAAAAAGAATTAATCAAATTGGATCAACGGTATAAAAGATACGGCCTCCAGAAGTTTGAATTTGAATCTGAATAAATTCATATTCAAAAGTGTGCAAATTTGTGAAAGGATTATTCTATGACAAACTACTAATCAATATGAGTGCATAGGAAAAAGAATCACCTAATCCCGACTTACAGTTTAGAAGATACGACTACAGAGATTCTAGGGTGAAATCTGTGAAAAGGGGCTAATCCGCAAATAAAAATAATTTCATCTCACGAACAGGCCCCTGGACGCTACGGGACGAAGAGCGTGCACTTTAGGTGTTAACTAGTGAACCTCCACTGGATAACAAACTATCCCAAGCTGGTTCACAAACGAAAAACCGGAGAAAACCGGTTTTATCTTAAAAAAAAACGAAACCCTAACTGTTTAGATCTAAACCAAGCCGTTGGATCTAAATCCGACGGACGAGAGGATGCAGCGACTCACTGCGGCTACAGTGGCTTGGCAGAGCACTTCGGCGAGGTGTCGCCGGCGTTGGCCGGAGCGGGCTCCCGTGTTGGGCGGCGCAGCCTCCTACGCGTCTGGTGACACGTAGGCGCGGGGCACAGGTGGCGGTGGCGTCGTAGAGGTGGAGTGGCACGGCGGCACGACTCAAACTCTGGTGAACGACTTCGGCGAGGAATTCCGGCGAGCTCGGGTCATAGAAAATTGCGTTTTTTGCAAAAATTGAAAGAGAAGGAGTTGGGGTTTATTTATAGATAAGATTTCGTGCGAAAGGGGCAAGATCGAGCGAGAATTTCGGGATTCCGATGGATGTGCATGGAGTGCATGAAGACCACCTTGAGGAAAGGGATGACAGGTGGGCCCGGGTTGTCAGCCACTCACAGAAAAGGAAAAAAAAAAACTAGGGCTGCACTAATGAGCCGGCCTGGTCGGCGGTGCCATGCTGCGTTGCACTCGTGCGCGAGAGATAGACGTGGGCCGGGTGCACGACCCAGATACGGCTGCGGCTGCTGTCTTGTTTTTTTTCCAATAGAAAATAAATTTAGCAAAAAAAAACACAAAATATTTTATAAAAACTATAAAACATACATAAAATTATTACTAATAACATATAGCAATATAAATTATTATAAGCCCTAAATAAATAAAATAAAATAATAATTTCGAACAATAGGTTTGTAATATTAACTTGGGCCTTATAAATACTCCGTAAAATATTTATGGTTATAAATTGTTCCCAAAATACTTTTGAACTCCAAAAAAACAAATATATATATATATATTTAAAACATTTCCATTTTTCTTTTATATTGAAGGAGTCATTTTACCTTCGCTCTTTTGTTTTTAGTTGGATTTGTTTTAAATACCAACAGTCAAATAAGATAGCAAAGTAATATTTGGAAAAGTCATTTTAATCCCTCTCATTTTGAATAGTCAATAAACTCCAAAAGTTTTAGATCCTATTAAAAGTAAAACACATCAAGCAAACAATCATTATTATTTAATTTATTAGCATTCCCAAATTTGGAAAATTTTGGGATGTTACAGGTTTTGAAGAGGATAAGTTGAAATATGAAGAGGATGCCACAGAGGCGAATTGGAGTCCGGCTCGTCTGCTTCTCGCAGAAACATGGAGAAGGAAGGTAGGAAGAGAAGAGATGAGGAGATGGCGGCGGGGAAAATGGAAGAGGGGGGTGCGTCTAGGGTTTGGGGGTGGCTAGATATAGGAGAGGGGGAGGGGCGACTTGGATCAAGGAGGTCCTCTCCTCCATGGCTCATGCCATGTGCGTGAGGAGGAAAAGGTGAGAAGGAGGGGGATGACAGGTGGGGCCAGCGGGTGAGGAGAGGGTGTAAAATGAGAATGGGCTCGGTGGGCTGGAGCGAGGGGGAATAGGAGAAAGAGGCCCAAGTGGTCTCTGCACTTTCCTGCATTTTATTCATTTAATAAAAATGAGAGCAAGAGAAATTCAATAAATTAAATACAAATGAATGGTCAAATATCATATAAAAATATGATTCCACATCCATAAGATTTATATGATTTACAGAAAATGAATTGGGTCAAAAATATTTAAGTAATTCACATGGCATTTAAATTCATTCAAATGCCATTTTGAATTACAACCCTATTTTTTGGACATGATTAAATCACGGGAATTTGCATGGAGCATCCACATGGAAAAACATGATGAAATGCAGAAGGGCTAGCTTAGGGGAGAAAATATAAAGCATGGAAAAAATGGAAAATCTAGGAAAGAAAGAAAAGAAATATATGAAAATAATGCTTTTAAATCATCAGAGAAATGCTTCGGAACTTTTCTGTCACATGGATTATTGCAAAGAATAAATGTGCAAATATTCATCCCCAATGGGAAAAAAATGCTAATATTCATCACCATATAAGAACTTTTAAGCAAAGCAATCAAGTTATGTAATTCAAGTCAAGTCATAACAGGCAAGAGTATATATTAGAAATGAAACAAGCAACAAAAGAACATTAAGGTGCAAGATCTCTCGCTGTCCGTGACTCGAATGTCTCCAGATGGTGTTTGCGTGCAAGAAGTGGGAGGTGGGAATACGAGAGAGAAATATATTTATTTGTTGAGAACTCAATCTTCTAAAGTTTCACACTTAATCTTTTTTGGAATCTTATCTTGACTCGTCCCCAGACCACTAGCCAGGTACAAGTCAATTTGATCCACTCCCTTTCGACATGTTGAGCACTCATGCAATGGATGAGCGTAAGCACGAGAGTTGACACTTAGGATGGCAAAGAGAGAGAGATATGGTGGAGGAGGAAGACAAAAAGGGTGTGAAAGGCTCACATAAATGAGGACAATCATAGGCAAGAGGGTCAAATGATAAATATGATGTTAGGAGTAGGGATTGCCATGCAACAGATGCACAGATGACCTAAGAAAATCTCTCCAATGGAACTAGTGGGGGTGCATACAATTTTCTCACTCAAGAATACCTAGAGCTCATTTGAGGAGGCTCATCATTGGAATATACAAGCCAAGTTCTAAACTGTGAAGGTCCCCACATAGCTATATGCATGTATGATCATCTCTATGGAGCACAAGGTATAAGAGGGAGTACGAGTGTGGATCTCTCAAAAGTAATAGTAGTGTTGCCCCCTTCTCTCTTTTTATTTTCTTTTTCTCTTTTTCTCTTTTTTGTATTTTTTGGGTGGCCTCAATGGCTCTTTCTATTTAACTCTCATTTGTCCTCTTTGGGATATTTTCCTCATATAAGGGCAACACTCTATTTTACAAGAAGTATAGAAGATCTTTCACACTTTACAAGGTACTCAACATAAAGAAGATGTAGATATCATGATGTATGCAAATGTATGCCTCTGCCAGTGTAGCAGGAACATGTATGACATGAAGATCAAGTCATGAGAAGGTGGATGTTGCATGGCAATATATCTAGGAAAGGCTATGGAAATGCCTTGATAGGTAGGTATGGTGGCTGTTTTGAGGAAAGATATAAGGAGGTTTATGATGACAGCGCATATAATGCAAAGGGTTTGGATGCACCGGCGAGGTGGACGCCAACTCTCGGAATGAGAAGAGGGCAATGCACGGTACCGAAGAGGCTAGCAAATATGAGGAGGTGGAAGTGTCAACTTTCAATGCTTACATTAGTCCGAAGAACTCATGCACTTCTTATCTGTAGGGACCCGGGGTTAGCGTATGCAAGTCCAGCTAAGACATAGTCATATGGAGAGCCGAGAACCGTACCCACTTGTCTAAGCAGACAAGGCCAAGCACAGAACGTTCTCGGAAAGCATCGTACGTGAGGGGCATCCCATCCAGGCCGGATGATCAACTGAAATGGGTCCTCATCGTCCGCACACAAGTCTAATAATATGGGTGGTGAACTCCCATATTCAAAGACAAGTCGCCTCAACCCTACTATCGACTATCTCATAACTCTTACATAGACTTACTCCAGCCCAATCACTTAGTCGGGGTCTAGGGCGGGCTCGATCATACCACAAAGTGTGCACGAGACGGAGTCTCGAGCAATCGCATCGCGATGCCCCAAGCTGCGCACATCTAAGGGCCACTTGGTGTATGAAGGACCGCCAGCCAGAACACAACTAAGGTCTCGAAAACCAATACAAAGACATGCATGTTATAAACATACACGCAGCACACATGCCTTGTATGAACAGCAGGTATCATTGCAATTCTCTACAAAGTATACATTTTTATTGATAACTCTTATAGAGTGCAAACAGAGATCACAAACATGTGATCCAACATTACAACACAAGCGGAAGCAAATTATGTCTGAGTACAGACAAGTTTAACAAATGGCTTAAGAAGCCTTATTTAAACACAAGCCCTCCACGAGGGAACCAGTCGTCTGACTGGGACTAGACTAGCTTGATCTTCAGTCGTCCAGCTCGATGAAGAAGCCACCTTCGGGGTCAGTGGGTTCATCTAAAAGATAGATTTAGCAAACGTGAGTACAAAGACGTACTCAGCAAGACTTACATAGGAGCTGTACTACTCATGCACATGTATAAAGGTAAAGGGAGGTGGGGTTTCACTTGCAGAAATGCCAGCTTTGACTTGGCTAGTCCTGAACTACGAATACCAGACTTTGAGGTAAGAAGCGTACACGAGTCCACTACTTTCTCCAACCAATTACACCACTATGGTACCTTTCTCGACTTCCCCACGAGAAAGCACGCCATAGCACTCACACTTATCTTGGTGTGTTTTAGAAGTATCCAGTTCAAGTTATCTAATAATCAAGCTAAGCTTTCCAAGCAGTCCATAACCGCAGACGCGGCTATTCGAATAGTTTTGTTAACCCTGCAGGGGTGTACCGCTACACACACATAATCATCATTTACCGCCTTTGTACTCGACACCATTCAAGGGGTGCCGGCGAGGATGCTCACCACAACTGTTACCTCATAGCCGATCTAGTCCGAGAAAGCCGCCTACTTGGGTTGGTTACCACTATCGTGAACCCGGTCGGTTTACCGAAGTGGACCCAAGTGATGTGTGCGTGGTGCATAAGCCGGTCTCGGATGAGCCGTTCTCTCACTTAGCAGCCAGGCCACAAGCCTACCAGAACTCCGAACTATTGCGACATCTGGACATCGAAAGGGATGAGTTAGTAAGTTGAGAGGGGTCAGTGAGCCCAATGTGTGGTTGTACTCTTCATCTTGGATCACCACACAAGAACTCGGACTTAGGGCGGTGTTCAACGAGACAACCCACCGTGTACTCCTACACAGCCTCTCATCGTTCACCTTGTATTAGGGTCGATTCACCAACACTTTTCTACCAACATCAACATGATCACTACCATCCCGACTCACTTCACAGTAACAACATGGTATCATACTAAGCATGCAATAAGCGATAAACATTTGCAGGGGCCACATGATATCAACCAAGTCCTATATTTTCTAGGATTGTTGTTTGCTTACTACTTTGACAAAAGATAGGTCATGCAAAGGAATGGGTTCATCTATGCGGTAGAAACGAATCATGGTGATCATCCTAAACAATGCATAAGCGAGACATGAGAGGGAAGTGGGATTTTATCGACATGATCAATGAGGGTTTGCTTGCCTTGCTGACGAGGTTCGGGTTCGAGGTCTTCAACGAAGGGGGCAGCCTCCTGCTCCGGTTCCACCTCTACTCGACAAACAAAAAGCAAAGTAGCAAAGTAAATACAATGCACAATCACATGATGGAAGGTTGGAACTTGATGTAAATGCTTTGATGTGTGAAGCAATTCCATTTAAATGGAGTATATTGCAAATTGAACTGCAAATTCAAACTCCAATTTGAATTCAAACTTAGTCAAGTTGTATGTGACATGGTTTGATCAATTTGAATCATCTTCAAATGTGTATGATATGCCTCTGATGTGTGGTTGAAATGTAGCATAATTGAATTTGAATTAATTTCAAATAAGCCAAATGACATATGCTACGGGTCCCATTTTAAAATCAACTCAAACATAGTTGAAATTTGCATATTTGGAAAGATAATTTTCTCCTGATCATTTTTCATATATTATTTGTCCAATTTGGAGTTAATATGAATTTTCTATGAATTTCCAAAGTTTGGGGTATTTTCTGGAATTTCTGGAATTCTTTAAGTCAATTTGATTTTCTGGAAATTCATTTAAATGACTTATTGCGTCATGCTGACAACATGCTGGCGTCAGGGGTGGGGGGCTGACATGTGGGTCCAGGGTGTCAGTGACTGGTTGATTTAATCCGCTGGGTTAATTTAATCCAGTGGCTTAATTAAGCCACTGGGCCCACTGGTTAGTGACCCAGGGGGTCATTAGGGGCTAATCCACCGGCGGTTAAACGCCGGCGACCGGAGCCGCGGCGGCGCTGCACGGGGAGGGTGATTCCGGCCATCGTTCGAAGCGTTGAATCCTCCAGATTGAAGCCCTTGCTGTTGTGCGTCGAAAGAGACCGATCCCAAGTGATGGGTTGCCCTGTAGGCTTGCCGGCGTCGAGTTCTGCGACGACGGAGCTACGGCCGTGAACGGGATTTCCCTACAAGGCACAAATTGAGGCGGGGCTAGGCTGGTTCGAAGAAGTGGAGCACAAGGAATGTGATGGACAACATGGCGAGCTCGATGGCGTAGCGGTTGATCGTCGCCATTTATCCCGGCGGCGACGAGCTTCGGCTCTCATGGCGGCCATGGCTAGAGGAAGCAATCGAGGGGGTAAAGTTAGGGTTTTTGACCGTGAGCACAGCAGGAACTCAACAGAGGTGGTGGCGATGGCTGGGGTGGTTCGACGGCGAAGTAATCGACGAAGTCGCGCGGCGGCCATAGACGAAGACGACGACGCGATTCGGCAGCTCCAGGGGGCCTCAGCTCCTCCTATTCCGGTCAACGACGAAGACGACTGCTGCAAAGACGATGGACAGGATCCTGGGGCTTCTCGGCGTCGATGGCTACGCGGGGGCTCGACGGTGCTCCGGCGTTCTTCTCGGGCGTCGATGAAACGGGCGAGGGAGACGGGGAGGAAGCTCGTGGAGGGGGGGAATGGAGTGGGGAAGCTTCTGGGCGTCTCCAGGCGTGGAGATGTGGCACCGGGGAAGCAGGAGGTGGCCAGGCACGTCGGCGGCCTCGGCATGCCGGGCACGCAGCTGCCTGGCTGCCTGAGGAAGACGACAGGGGAGGGGAGGTGGGCTGGGCCGGCTGGGGAACTAGTTGGGCCTCTTTGAGGTAAGCCCTTTTTCTTTTTCTTTCTGTTTTCACTTCTGACATTTGTTCTGTGTTGCTAAATAAAATAGCTAAACATTTTATTAAATGCTGAAAACTTTTATATGGCCTCATAAAAAAATAGACTAGCCACTTATAAAGTTTCAACATTTTTAAAATTCAAATAATTTGAATTTTAAATCAAATAGGGGTATTTCTTTAAATCCAAGGAACTGTTTGAATATTTGAAAAATCTATGAGCATGGGGTGGGTCCCACATCACTTGATATGTGATCACACTCATTTATAAGACTTTTCAAAAATCTAACATGAAATTTGCAGAAGATTTTTATCTGGCCTTTTGAATTAATTCATCTGGGGGGGTTCACTCTCCCATTTTGCTTTTGAATTGATTTCAAAGATTTCTTTTGAAATTTTGACATGATGCAAGGTTACTTTGACCCTAGCACATTACCTAACAGAGGGTTCTGACAACTCGCCCCCACTCAACAGAATCTCGTCCCGAGATTCAGAAGTCTTCGGGAGGAAGGTGGGGTACTCGGCAATGATACGGTCTTCTATTTCCCACGTAGCTTCTCTTTCAGAGTGGTGTGACCATTGCACTTTCAGAAACCTAATCTTCTGACGACGAGTGACACGCTCTGCGGAATCAAGAATACGAACGGGGTATTCTCGATAAGAAAGGTCATCTTGGAGATCAAGCGTTTCATGGTCGACCTCGCGGATGGGGTCCTTGAAGCAACGCCTGAGTTGGGACACATGGAATACGTCGTGTACTCGGGAAAGGTGCGGGGGTAGTTCAAGTTGGTAGGAAACTTCTCCACATTTAACAATAATGCGGAAAGGTCCGATGTAACGTGGGGCCAACTTGCCTTTGATACCGAAACGTTGGGTTCCCTTCAGAGGAGTAACCCGAAGGTAAGCCTTCTCATCCAGATTGTAGCTCTCTTGCCTATGATGACGATCATAATAGCTTTTCTGACGAGACTGGGCTGCTTTCAATTGATCACGAACAATGCGAACTTGCTCTTCTGCTTCCTTGATCATATCCGGTCCAAAGAATTGTCTTTCACCGGTTTCTGACCAGTTTAAAGGTGTTCGACATCGTCGTCCATATAGGAGTTCAAAAGGAGCCATGTTCAGACTAGATTGAAAACTATTTTTATAAGCAAATTCGGCGAATGGAAGAGACTTCTCCCAATTCTTTCCGAATGAGATAACACAAGCTCTGAGCATGTCTTCAAGAATTTGGTTAACCCTTTCGACTTGACCGCTAGACCGAGGATGGAAAGCTGTACTAAAGGAGAGATGAGTTCCCATAGCATTCTGAAAGCTTCCCCAAAATCTAGAGGTGAAAAGGCTACCGCGATCAAAGTTGATTTCCAAAGGAACACCATGGATGGATACAATTCTAGAGATGTACAAGTCCGCTAACTGGCTAGCAGTTATAGACTCGCGAACCGGCAGGAAGTGAGCAACTTTGGAAAGCCTATCTATGACAACGAAGATGGCATTGTTTCCTTTCTCGGTTCTTGGAAAGCCGGTGATGAAGTCCATACCGACTTTGTCCCATTTCCACTCGGGAATAGACAAAGGTTGGAGTGTACCAGCAGGTCTTTGATGTTCTGCCTTAATGCGACGACAAACATCACATTCGGCAACAAATTGAGCAATGTCTCTCTTAATCCTGGTCCACCAAAATCTCTGGCGTAGATCTCGGTACATTTTTGTGCTACCGGGATGAATCGAGAGGGGTGTGTCATGGGCTTCCTTGAGGATGAGTTGCCTTAGTTCCCTATTCTTAGGTACTACCAAACGATTTTCAAAGAATACCGTTCCTTTGCTATCCGTGGAGAAAAATTTGGCAACTCCGCTAGCAATGTTCTCCTTGATCCGACGAACACCTCGTGCACGCCTTTGGGAAACTTTGATTTGATCCTCAAGTGTTGGTTTCGCCACCAAGGTAGAAAGATAGCCATGAGGAACAATCTCAAGGTTGAGTTTGCGAAATTCCTCATGAAGAAGTGGTTGATACTGTTGTAACATGAGGTTGTTACAATACGACTAACGACTTAGTGCATCAGCCATGACATTGGCTTTGCCTGGGGTGTAAGAAATTCCTACATCGTAATGTTTTATGAACTCAATCCAGCGTCTTTGCCTGAGATTAAGATCTGGCTGGGTGAAAATGTATTTGAGGCTTTGTTGGTCGGAATAAATCTCGCAACGGTTACCAAGGAGGTAATGTCGCCAAGTTGTTAGGGCATGAACTACGGCAGCGAGTTCAAGGTCATGGGTAGGATAGTTCTCTTCATGTGGCCGTAACTGGCGTGAAGCATAAGCTACCACATGTCGATCTTGCAGAAGTATGCATCCTAACCCTTGCCGTGATGCGTCTCAATAGATCTCGAAATCCTTTTTGGTGTCTGGAGGTGCAAGTACTGGTGCAGAAGTCAATCTTCTTTTTAGCTCTTGAAAGCTTTCCTCGCACTTGGGAGTCCATAGGAATTTCTTATCTTTCTTGAGGAGTTCAGTTAGAGGCTTTGCAACTTTAGAAAAGTTCTCGACGAAGCGACGGCAATAGCTGGCTAGGCCAAGAAAACTCCTAACTTGCTTAACCGATTCAGGTGGAGTCTAGTCAAGGACGGCCTGAACTCTCTCGGGATTCACAGCAATGCCTTTTGCAGCAATCACGTGGCCTAAGTAGGTCACTTCTGGTAGCCAAAATTCACACTTGGAGAATTTATCATACAGGCAATGCTCTCTAAGTTTCATCAATACCAACCTAAGATGTTCTGCGTGATCTTCTTCGTTCTTCGGGTAGATGAGAATGTCATCGAGATAAACCACAACAAATTTATCTAGGTACTCCATGAAGATCGAATTCATCAAGCGCGAGAATGTGGCGGGGGCATTGGTTAAACCAAAGGACATGACGGTATACTCGTAAAGACCATAACGAGTAGTAATAACCTAATCTCAAATCCATCTTGGAGAAGACGGAGGATCCTGCAAGTTGATCATAAAGATCAATGATTCTGGGCAGTGGGTATTTGTTCTTTATCGTCGCTAGATTTAGCGGGCGATAGTCTACGCACATCCTTTCTGTTCCATCTTTCTTCTTTACGAACATAACGGGGCAACCCCATGGCGATGAGCTAGGGCGGATGAAGCCTTTTGCCAACGAATCATCAAGTTGGGTTTTTAGCTCAGCTAACTCATGTGGGGCCATTTTATATGGGCGTTTGGAAATTGGTGCGGTTCCTGGAACAAGATCCACTATAAAATCTACACATCTATCGTGTGGCATGCCCGACAGCTCTTCAGGAAATACATCTGGGAAGTCACGAACAACTGGAATATCTTCAAGTTCGGGAAGGGGAAGTACATTCAAGGAATGCACTTGGGTTCTTGTTCTGGGTGAGGCATAGTTGACGGTTTTTCCTGAAGGGTGGGTGAGTTTCACGGATTTGCCTTTGCAATCCAGGTAGGCATTCTGTCTTGATAGCCAATCCATGCCAAGGATGACATCAATATCTGAAGACTTGAGGGCTATGAGTGAAGCAAGGAATACTAAACCCTCAATTGCAATTTGATTACCATGGCTTACCCTATTAGTTTGCCATCTTGACCCTGGAGTTTGAATAATCATTGGGGTGGACAATTCAACAAAGGGTAACTCATGACGAAGTGCATAACTTTCCGACATGAATGAATGAGATGCTCCTGGGTCGAAAAGAACGGAAGTAGGAACATAATTGACTGGGAGCGTACCAAGAATGACGTCAGTGGTGTCGTCAGTCTCTTCGGCGGTGATCTGGTTCACACGTCCACGAGTGGCGGGAGGAGCGGGTTTGGTGGTTTAGACCTTCTGGGGTGGCTTGCCACGACCATTGTTGTTGTTGCCTCCGGCACGGGGTGGAGCATTCTGGTTCTGGATCTGGTTCTGGGGACACTCACGAGAATAGTGGCCTGCCTGACCACACTTGTAATAGGCTCCGAAAACAGTGCGTGGAGCTGGGTTGTTTGGTGGAGCTCGGTGGAACTGGGTTGGTGGACGAGGCGCCACATAGGATGGCCTCGGTGGGATGTTCTGGCGGAACATACTATTGGGGATCCAGATCTTGCGCTTCTGGGAGCCTGAACTGAATGAACTGTCGTCTCTAGGGTGTTTGCGGAAATCATTGGGGGTGTTCATGTCCTCTGCCTTGATGGCCTTGTTGACAAGGACCTGGAATGTGGCAAAGTCATGCAGGTTGAGCTCACGACGAATTCCAGTGTTGAGTCCACGACGGAACCTCTCTTGTTTCTTGGAGTCGGTGGAGACTTCTTCGGTAGCATAACGAGCAAGTCAGTTGAACTCACGACTAAACTCGTCAACGGTCCTTCTTCCTTGAGTGAGGTTGCAGAACTCCTCACGCTTGCGGTCCATAAGACCCTTGGGAATGTGGTGCTCACGGAAGGACGTGCATAATTCCTCCCAAGATGCAGGCGGTCCAACGGGACGCATATTCAAAAAGTTCTCCCACCAAGAGCTAGCTGCACCTTCAAGGTGATAGGTGGCATAGCTGACCTTGTCGCCATTTGCAACACGGCCTGCTTGGAGCTTCCTCTCGATGCTGCGAAGCCAGTCATCGGCGTCAAGGGGCTCGGTGGAGTAACTGAAAACCGGGGGATGAAGCCGGATGAAGTCGTTCAGGGACACCAACTCATTGCGCTGCTGAGTGGTGTTGCGGGCAATGACTTCCAGCAGGTGGTGAGAGTCTCGGCGGTTCCTCTCAACCTCCATCAGAACCTGAGCCATCGTGGGTGGGGGTGGAAGGTTGCCTTCCTACTGGTCATTCCCACGACCCTGGTTATGACCAATCTGGCCACGGGTTCCTTGAGACATCCTGAAGGTAAAAACCAAATTCAAACAGAGTTTATTTGAAGAGTCTAATCAAGGTATTGAAGTACTGGAAGGATTACAGAGCAAAGGAAGTAATCATCTTGACAACATGGTGATAAAAGCATACAAGCCATATATTCACAAGCTGTCATACAAACCATACATCGTTTTAGTACAAGCACCAAGCTAATAAAAACGTGCTGAAGATGATACATCCTTCAGAGGCACTCTGACTTCCTATACATTATTTATCTAAGCCTCTGGAACTTAGACACCTTGCTTACTATATACTAAGATACTAATACATCCTCACTAAGTAAGACCACAGGCGGTCTCACTCATCTCCATCTCCATAGTAGTCCTCATAAAAGTTACCCGCGTATCCCGGTAGCTGAAGGTGACCATCGGAAAACACGGAGGCCTGTGGACCCTGATATCCATTTGGGCAAGGATGGGGCCTAGGTCCAGCGTAGGGTGGAAGCAAAGGACCACGGGGTGGAAAAATGTCTCCAATCTCGGGCCAAGCAACTCGAGAATGCATCTGAGTCCTCACTGGGTAGATCGCATCAAACTCAACTGATCCCACGCTCACAAAGGGTGCCAAGAGTGTCAGTGCTCGATACAGACGAACACGGGTGGCGTGGAGCTCGAAACGGAGAGCGCGTGCATCACGATCTCTGTCACTAGCAAACCTAGCAGTCACCTGGAGTGCTAGATACTCTGCAGAGTGATCTGAGTAGAGTCCGGTGTAATATCCCTCTTCTCCTGGAAGTGCAGCAGGGATATAGAGGAAAGAGGTCTCTCTCAGCAAAGTGTGCTCCTCTCTCAGCAGGGTCATACATGAGTATGCAGCATCCTGCACAGCCATGTTCTCGGTAATGCCAATGCCATGTCCAAAGTGGATAGGCGTAGTGACTCCAACGTGGTGCGGGTAGATCCTGACAATGCAGTGGAACTGCGTCTGGTTGAAGTCGAGGAACCGCTCCTCAACGGTGTACTCAGGATACCATCGATATCCCACATAGGACATCATCTCGATCAACGTGGCGGGATGGCCACGCACACCGAGGCACCTGGTCAAACGAACAATCTGCCAAGGGGGAAGATCGGCCATCTGAAACAGAAAGGAGTTTGCAAATGCATCAGATTATGAGATAAACCTGGAATGACTCGGACAGCATAACGGCTGTAATTGCAAGAAAAAGACAATTTCTTACAACATGGAAACAGCACTTACATACGATGTAATAAATTAGGAAGCATAACCACTCTAACAAACCGGTCACAACTTTCCTACGGCTACAAGGAAGCAAACAACGAGATGTTCTAATAAGACAGAGGAGAGCCTAGTCCTATCTTCCCGTAGAACAAGATGAGGGTGACTCAGAACTCAGAACGAAGGGGGTAAGGAGAAAAAAGAAGCCTTACGTTGTTACCTTATATACCCAGAGTAACTATATAACTATAGCAAGCTAGACTCAACTTCGGCCAAGGCTACTAGTCCTACAGTTAGTCCTGCTCTGATACCAAGTCTGTCGGGACCCGGGGTTAGCGTATGCAAGTCCAGCTAAGACATAGTCATATGGAGAGCCGAGAACCGTACCCAATTGTCTAAGCAGACAAGGCCAAGCACAGAACGTTCTCGGAAAGCATCGTACGTGAGGGGCATCCCATCCAGGCCGGATGATCAACTGAGATGGGTCCTCATCGTCCGCACACAAGTCTAATAATATGGGTGGTGAACTCCCATATTCAAAGACAAGTCGCCTCAACCATACTATCGACTATCTCATAACTCTTACATAGACTTACTCCAGCCCGATCACATAGTCGGGGTCTAGGGCGGGCTCGATCATACCACAAAGTGTGCACGAGACGGAGTCTCGAGCAATCGCATCGCGATGCCCCAAGCTGCGCACATCACATGCCTTGTATGAACAGCAGGTATCATTGCAATTCTCTACAAAGTATACATTTTTATTGATAACTCTTATAGAGTGCAAACAGAGATCACAAACATGTGATCCAACATTACAACACAAGCGGAAGCAAATTATGTCTGAGTACAGACAAGTTTAACAAATGGCTTAAGAAGCCTTATTTAAACACAAGCCCTCCACGAGGGAACCAGTCGTCTGACTGGGACTAGACTAGCTTGATCTTCAGACGTCCAGCTCGATGAAGAAGCCACCTTCGGGGTCAGTGGGTTCATCTAAAACATAGATTAAGCAAACGTGAGTACAAAGACGTACTCAGCAAGACTTACATAGGAGCTATACTACTCATGCACATGTATCAAGGTAAAGGGAGGTGGGGTTTCACTTGTAGAAATGCCAGCTTTGACTTGGCTAGTCCTGAACTACGAATACAAGACTTTGAGGTAAGAAGCGTACACGAGTCCACTACTTTCTCCAACCAATTACACCACTATGGTACCTTTCTCGACTTCCCCACGAGAAAGCACACCATAGCACTCACACTTATCTTGGTGTGTTTTAGAAGTATCCAGTTCAAGTTATCTAATAATCAAGCTAAGCTTTCCAAGCAGTCCATAACCGCGGACGCGGCTATTCGAATAGTTTTGTTAACCCTGCAGGGGTGTACCGCTACACACACATGATCATCATTTACCGCCTTTGTACTCGACACCATTCAAGGGGTGCCGGCGAGGATGCTCACCACAACTGTTACCTCATAGCCGATCTAGTACGAGAAAGCCGCCTACTTGGGTTGGTTACCACTATCGTGAACCCGGTCGGTTTACCGAAGTGGACCCAAGTGATGTGTGCGTGGTGCATAAGCCAGTCTCGGATGAGCCGTTCTCTCACTTAGCAGCCAGGCCACAAGCCTACCAAAACTCCGAACTATTGCAACATCTGGACATCGAAAGGGATGAGTTAGTAAGTTGTGATGGGTCAGTGAGCCCAATGTGTGGTTGTACTCTTCATCTTGGATCACCACACAAGAACTCGGACTTAGGGCGGTGCTCAACGAGACAACCCAACGTGTACTCCTACACAGCCTCTCATCGTTCACCTTGTATTAGGGTCGATTCACCAACACTTTTCTACCAACATCAACATGATCACTACCATCCCGACTCACATCACAGTAACAACATGGTATCATACTAAGCATGCAATAAACGATAAACATTTGCAGGGGCCACATGATATCAACCAACTCCTACATTTTCTAGGATTGTTGTTTGCTTACTACTGTGACAAAAGATAGGTCATGCAAAGGAATGGGTTCATCTATGCGGTAGAAACGAATCATGGTGATCATCCTAAACAATGCATAAGCGAGACATGAGAGGGAAGTTCTCGGGACCCGGGGTTAGCGTATGCTAGTACAGTTAAGACATAGTCATATGGAGAGCCGAGAACCGCACCCACTTGTCTAAGCAGACAAGGCCAGGCACTGAACATTCTCGGAAAGCATCGTACGTGAGGGGCATCCCATCCAGGCCAGATGATCAACTGAGATGGGTCCTCATCGTCCGCACACAAGTCTAATGATATGGGTGGTGAACTCCCATATTCAAAGACAAGTCGCCTCAACCATACTATCGACTATCTCATAACTCTTACATAGACTTACTCCAGCCCGATCACTTAGTCGGGGTCTAGGGCGGGCTCGATCATACCACAAAGTGTGCACGAGACGGAGTCTCGAGAAATCGCATCGCGATGCCCCAAGCTGCGCACATCTAAGGGCCACTTGGTGTATGAAAGACCGCCAGCCAGAACACAACTAATGTCTCGAAAACCCATACAAAGACATGCATGTTATAAACATACACGCAACACACATGCCTTGTATGAACAGTAGGTACCATTGCAATTCTCTACAAAGTGTACATTTTATTTATAACTCTTATAGAGTACAAACAGAGATCACATACATGTGATCCAACATTACAACACAGGCGGAAGCAAATTATGTCTGAGTACAGACAAGTTTAACAAATGGCTTAAGAAGCCTTATTTAAACACAAAGCCCTCCACGAGGGAACCAGTCTGCTGACTGGGACTAGACTAGTTTAACTTCATTCGTCCAGCTCGATGAAGAAGCCACCTTCGGGGTCAGCGGCATCATCTAAAACATAGATTAAGCAAACGTGAGTACAAAGTCGTACTCAGCAAGACTTACATAGGAGCTATACTACTCATGCATATGTATCAAGGTAAAGGGAGGTGGGGTTCACTTGCAGAAATGCCAGCTTTGACTTGACTAATCCTGAACTACGATTACCAGACTTTGAGGTAAGAAGCGTACACGAGTCCACTACTTTCACCAACCAATACACCACTATGGTGTCTTCCTCGACTTCCCCACCAGGAAGCACGCCATAGCACTCACACTTATCTTGGTGTGTTTTAGAAGTATCCGGTTCAAGTTGTCTAATAATCAAGCTAAGATTTCCAAGCAGTCCATAACCGCGGACGCGGCTATTCGAATAGTTTTGTTAACCTTGCAAGGGTGTACTGCTACACACACATGACCATCATTTACCGCCTTTGTACTCGACACCATTCAAGGGGTGCCGGCGAGGATGCTCACCACAACTGTTACCTCATAGCCTATCTAGTCCGAGAAAGCCGCCTACTTGGGTTGGTTACCACTATCGTGAACCCGGCCGGTTTACCGAAGAGGACCCAAGCGATGTGTGCGTGGTGCATAAGCCGGTCTCGGGTGAGCCGTTCTCTCACTTAGCATCCAGGCCACAAGCCTACCAGAACTCTGAACTACTGCGACATCTGGACATCGAAAGGGACGAGTTAATCGGTTGAGAGGGGTCAGTGAGCCCAATGTGTGGTTGTACTCTTCATCTTGGATCACCACACAAGAACTCGTACTAGGGCGGTGTTCAACGAGACAACCCACTGTGTACTCCTACACAGCCTCTCATCGTTCACCTTGTATTAGGGTCGATTCACCAACACTTTTCTACCATCATCAACATGATCACTACCATCCCGACTCACATCACAGTAACAACATGGTATCATACGAAGCATGCAATAAGCAGTAGCATTGCAGGGGTTACATGATATCATTCAACTCCTACATTTGCTAGGATTATGGTTTGCTTACTACTGTGACAAAAGATAGGTCATGCAAAGGAATAGGTTCATCTATGCGGTAGAATCTTAACATGGTGATCATCCTAAACAATGCATAAGCAAGACATGAGAGGGAAGTGGGATTTTATCGACATGATCAATGGGGGTTTGCTTGCCTTGCTGACGAGGTTCGGGTTCTGGATCTTCAGCGAAGGGGGTGACCTCTTGCTCCGGTTCCACCTCTACTCGACAAACAAAGCACGGATGATCAACTGAGATAGGTCCTCATCGTCCGCACACAAGTCTAATGATATGGGTGGTGAACTCCCATATTCAAAGACAAGTCGCCTCAACCATACTATCGACTATCTCATAACTCTTACATAGACTTACTCCAGCCCGATCACTTAGTCGGGGTCTAGGGCGGGCTCGATCATACCACAAAGTGTGCACGAGACGGAGTCTCGAGCAATCGCATCGCGATGCCCCAAGCTGCGCACATCTAAGGGCCACTTGGTGTATGAAAGACCGCCAGCCAGAACACAACTAAGGTCTCGAAAACCCATACAAAGACATTCATGTTATAAACATACACGCAGCACACATGCCTTGTATGAACAGTAGGTACCATTGCAATACTCTACAAAGTGTACATTTTATTTATAACTCTTATAGAGTACAAACAGAGATCACATACATGTGATCCAACATTACAACACAGGCGGAAGCAAATTATGTCTCAGTATAGACCAGTTTAACAAATGGCTTAAGAAGCCTTATTTAAACACAAAGCCCTCCACGAGGGAACCAGTCTGCTGACTGGGACTAGACTAGTTTAACTTCAGTCGTCCAGCTCGATGAAGAAGCCACCTTCGGGGTCAGTGGCATCATCTAAAACATAGATTAAGCAAACGTGAGTACAAAGTCGTACTCAGCAAGACTTACATAGGAGCTATACTACTCATGCATATGTATCAAGGTAAAGGGAGGTGGGGTTCACTTGCATAAATACCAGCTTTGACTTGGCTAATCCTGAACTACGAGTACCAGACTTTGAGGTAAGAAGCGTACACGAGTCCACTACTTTCACCAACCAATACACCACTATGGTGTCTTCCTCGACTTCCCCACGAGGAAGCACGCCATAACACTCACACTTATCTTGGTGTGTTTTAGAAGTATCCGGTTCAAGTTGTCTAATAATCAAGCTAAGCTTTCCAAGTAGTCCATAACCGCGGACGCGGCTATTCGAATAGTTTTGTTAACCTTGCAAGGGTGTACCGCTACACACACATGACCATCATTTACCGCCTTTGTACTCCACACCATTCAAGGGGTTCTGGCGAGGATTCTCACCACAACTGTTACCTCATAGCCTATCTAGTCCGAGAAAGCTGCCTACTTGGGTTGGTTACCACTATCGTGAACCCGGCCGGTTTACCGAAGTGGACCCAAGTGATGTGTGCGTGGTGCATAAGCCGGTCTCGGGTGAGCCGTTCTCTCACTTAGCATCCAGGCCATAAGCCTACCAGAACTCCGAACTACTGCGACATCTGGACATCGAAAGGGACGATTTAATAGGTTGAGAGGGGTCAGTGAGCCCAATGTGTGGTTGTACTCTTCATCTTGGATCACCACACAAGAACTCGTACTAGGGCGGTGTTCAACGAGACAACCCACTGTGTACTCCTACACAGCCTCTCATCGTTCACCTTGTGTTAGGGTCGATTCACCAACACTTTTCTACCATCATCAACATGATCACTACCATCCCGAC
Organism: Bromus sterilis; assembly: GCA_950022295.1. NCBI lineage: Eukaryota > Viridiplantae > Streptophyta > Magnoliopsida > Poales > Poaceae > Bromus > Bromus sterilis. The sequence goes on along the minus strand of OX465595.1, from coordinate 277,825,479 downwards.
TCACATCACAGTAACAACATGGTATCATACGAAGCATGCAATAAGCAGTAGCATTGCAGGGGTTACATGATATCATTCAACTCCTACATTTGCTAGGATTATGGTTTGCTTACTACTGTGACAAAAGATAGGTCATGCAAAGGAATGGGTTCATCTATGTGGTAGAATCGAAACATGGTGATCATCCTAAACAATGCATAAGCAAGACATGAGAGGGAAGTGGGATTTTATCGACATGATCAATGGGGGTTTGCTTGCCTTGCTGACGAGGTTCGGGTTCTGGATCTTCAGCGAAGGGGGTGACCTCTTGCTCCGGTTCCACCTCTACTCGACAAGCAAAGCACGAAGTAGCAATCAAATGAATGCAATGCTCAAGCACATGAATGAATGTTGAAACTTGAAGTATAAGTTTTGATGTGTGAGGCAATTCCATTTAAGTGGAATATATTGCATTTAAAATGCAAATTCAAACTCCACATTTGAATTGAACTTAGCCAAGTTGAATGTGACATAGTTTGATCATTTTGAATCAACTTCAAATGTGTATGATATTCCTCTGAAGTGTGGTTGAAGTATAGCTTTAATCCAAGGTTCAAGTCGCAAAATCAATTGATTTGAATTTGAATTAAATTCAAATAAACCAAATGACATATGCTACTGGTCCCATTTTAAATTCAACTCAAACAGAGTTTAAAGTTGCATATTTGGAAAGATAATTTTCTCCTGATCATTTTTCATATATTATTTGTCCAATTTGGAGTTAATATGAATTTTCTATGAATTTCCAAAGTTTGGGGTATTTTCTGGATTTTCTGGACTTATTTAAATCAATTTGCTTTTCTGGAAATTTATTTAAATCAATTATTGCATCAGCATGTGGTCATGCTGACGTGGGGGGGGGTCTGACTGGTGGGCCAGGGGTGTCAGTGTCACATGGGTTTAATTGAAATGGTTTAAACTTAACCAGGGGGTTAAGTGCCTGGGGACCCCACCTGTCATTGACCTGGGGTCAATTAGCAGGGGGGTTAACCCCTAATGACAGTGGCCTCACCGGCGGCTAGCCGCCGGTGGCCACCAGTGCGGCGGCGCTGCACGGGGAGGGGGTTGCCGTGGGCCATTCGATGCGCGGGAGGCACCAATCGAAAGCTCGTGGACGCCCGCGTCGAGTGGTGCAGAGCAGCGCCACAGGGGAGCACCGAAGTGACGCCGGCGATGACTCCGGCGGAAGTAGAACGACGGCGAGGTCGTAGCCGAGGCTAGGGAGCACGGTTTGAGGTGATCTTGGGTGCGTTCGAAAGCTGGGAAGGCTAGGTGCCAAACGCACGCACGGGTGCATCGCCAGGGGCACTGAAGCGAGCTCCAACTCGACCATGGCGGCGAGCTTGCTCGGGATCCATGGCGGATTCGGTTGTGGGGCAAACGAGACGTTGTGACCCTAGGGGAAAGGTGAAGAAGCTCACCCTGAAGCTAATGGAGAAGACGGTGAGGCCGGGGATGCTGTGTAGCCGGGGAATTTGACGACGGCGACTCACGGGTCCGCCGACTCCTCGGTGAAGCTGGCGTCGTCTGCTGAGGCGCTCGGGCTCGATTGGTTGAGGGGAATGACGAAGACGCCTGCTGCGGTTCTTCTGGACACGGCGGCACGGCTCGGGGACGACGGTGGCTACGTGGACTCGACGGCGTGCTCCACGGCGGTCTTCGGGCGGCGACGAATCGGGCGAGAGAGGAAGGGGAAGACGACGAGGAGGGGGGGAATGAGCTCACGGCGTCTCCAGGCGCGTCCAGGTGCGAGAAGAGGCCACGGGGAGGGCTGGAAGCTCCTCGGCGACGACGTGGCGTTCCCAGCTAGCTCGGTGGCATTCCACCGAGCAGCTTGGAGGCGCGGGATCGGGGAAGAAGACCCCCGTGCCCCTTTGGGCCGGCTGGGCTGGGGTGGGCCGGTTTCGCCTGGGCGCCAGGTAAGGATTTTCTGATTTCTTTTCTATTTTCCTTTTCTGACATTTGTTCTGTTTAGCTAAAATAAATAGCTAAACATTTTATTCAATGCTGAAAACTTTTATGTGGCCTCATAATAATATAGACTAGCCACTTATAAACTTTCAACATTTTTAAAATTCAAAGGTTTTGAATTTTAAATCAAATAGGGGTATTTCTTTAATTCCAAGGCACTGTTTGAATATTTGAAAAATCTATGAGCATGGGGTGGGTCCCACATCACTTGATATGTGATCACACTCATTTATAAGACTTTTCAAAAATCTAACATGAATTTTTGGAGAAGATTTTTATCTGGCCTTTTGAATTAATTCATCTTGGGGGTGTTCCTTCTTCCATTTGGATTTTGAATTTGATTTCCAAGATTTCTTTTGAAATTTGGACATGATGCAAAGGCACTAGCTAACCCTAGCACATACCTAACAGAGGATTCTGACAGAAGTGGGATTTTATCGACATGATCAATGGGGGTTTGCTTGCCTTGCTGACGAGGTTCGGGTTCGTGGTCTTCAACGAAGGGGGTAGCCTCCTGCTCCGGTTCCACCTCTACTCGACAAACAACAAGCAAAGTAGCAAAGTAAATACAATGCACAATGACATGATGGAAGGTTAGAACTTGATGTAAATGCTTTGACGTGTGAAGCAATTCCATTTAAATGGAGTATATTGCAAATTGAACTGCAAATTCAAACTCCAATTTGAATTCAAACTTAGTCAAGTTATATGTGACATGGTTTGATCAATTTGAATCATCTTCAAATGTGTATGATATGCCTCTGATGTGTGGTTGAAATGTAGCATAATTCCATGGTCCAAGTTGCAAAATCATTTGAATTGAATTTGAATTAATTTCAAATAAGCCAAATGACATATGCTACTGGTCCCATTTTAAAATCAACTCAAACATAGTTGAAAGTTGCATATTTGGAAAGATAGTTTTCTCCTGATCATTTTTCATATATTATTTGTCCAATTTGGAGTTAATATGAATTTTCTAAGAATTTCCAAAGTTTGGGGTATTTTCTGGAATTTTTGGAATTCTTTAAGTCAATTTGATTTTCTGGAAATTCATTTAAATGACTTATTGCGTCATGATGACAACATGCTGGCGTCAGGGGGGGCTTACATGTGGGTCCAGGGTGTCAGTGACTGGTTGATTTAATCCGCTGGGTTAATTTAATCCAGTGGCTTAATTAAGCCACTGGGCCCACTAGTCAGTGACCCAGGGGGTCATTAGGGGCTAATCCACCGGCGGTTAAACGCCGGCGACCGAAGCCGCGGCGGCGCTGCACGGGGAGGGTGATTCCGGCCATCATGCAAAGCACTGGATCCTCCATATTGAAGCCCTTGCTGTTGCGCGTCGAAAGAGACCGATCCCAAGTGCTGGGGTGCCCTGTACGCTTGCCGACGTCGAGTTCTGCGGCGACGAAGCTACGGCCGTGATCGGGATTTCGCTACAAGGCACGAATTGAGGCGGGGCTAGGCTGGTTCGAAGAAGTGGAGCACGGGGAATGTGATGGACAACATGGCGAGCTCGATGGCGTAGCGGTTGGTCGTCGCCATGGATCCCGGCGGCGACGAGCTTCGGCTCTCATGGCGGCCATGGCTAGAGGAAGCAATCGAGGGGGGTAAAGTTAGGGTTTTTGACCGTGAGCTCACCAGGAACTCAACAGAGGTGCTGGCGATGGCTGGGGTGGTTCGACGGCGAAGTAATCGACGAAGTCGCGCGGCGGCCGTAGACGAAGACGACGACGCGATTCGGCAGCTCCAGGGGGCCTCAGCTCCTCCTATTCCGGTCAACGACGAAGACGACTGCGGAGAAGACGATGGACAGGATCCTGGGGCTTCTCGGCGTCGATGGCTATGCGGGGGCTCGACGGTGCTCCGGCGTTCTTCTCCGGCGTCGACGAAACGGGCGAGGGAGACGGGGAGGAAGCTCGTGGAGGGGGGGAATGGAGTGGGGACGCTTCTGGGCGTCTCCAGGCGTGGAGATGTGGCACCGGGGAAGCAGGAGGTGGCCAGGCACGGCGGCGGCCTCGGCATGCCGGGCACGCAGCTTCCTGGCTGCCTGAGGAAGACGACAGGGGAGGGGAGCTGGGCTGGGCCGGCTGGGGAACTAGTTGGGCCTCTTTGAGGTAAGCCCTTTTTCTTTTTCTTTCTGTTTTCACTTCTGACATTTGTTCTGTTTAGCTAAATAAAATAGCTAAACATTTTATTAAATGCTGAAAACTTTTATATGGCCTCATAAAAAAATGGACTAGCCACTTATAAAGTTTCAGCATTTTTAAAATTCAAATAATTTGAATTTTAAATCAAATAGGGGTATTTCTTTAAATCCAAGGCACTGTTTGAATATTTGAAAAATCTATGAGCATGGGGTGGGTCCCACATCACTTGATATGTGATCACACTCATTTATAAGACTTTTCAAAAATCTAACATGAAATTTTGGAGAAGATTTTTATCTGGCCTTTTGAATTAATTCATCTTGGGGGTGTTCCTTCTCCCATTTGGATTTTGAATTTGATTTCCAAGATTTCTTTTGAAATTTTGACATGATGCAAAGGCACTAGCTAACCCTAGCACATACCTAACAGAGGGTTCTGACAGAAGTGGGATTTTATCGACATGATCAATGGGGGTTTGCTTGCCTTGCTGACGAGGTTCGGGTTCGTGGTCTTCAACGAAGGGGGCAGCCTCCTGCTCCGGTTCCACCTCTACTCGACAAACAACAAGCAAATTAGCAAAGTAAATACAATGCACAATGACATGATGGAAGGTTAGAACTTGATGTAAATGCTTTGACGTGTGAAGCAATTCCATTTAAATGGAGTATATTGCAAATTGAACTGCAAATTCAAACTCCAATTTGAATTCAATCTTAGTCAAGTTATATGTGACATGGTTTGATCAATTTGAATCATCTTCAAATGTGTATGATATGCCTCTGATGTGTGGTTGAAATGTAGCATAATTCCATGGTCCAAATTGCAAAATCATTTGAATTGAATTTGAATTAATTTCAAATAAGCCAAATGACATATGCTACTGGTCCCATTTTAAAATCAACTCAAACATAGTTGAAAGTTGCATATTTGGAAAGATAGTTTTCTCCTGATCATTTTTCATATATTATTTGTCCAATTTGGAGTTAATATGAATTTTCTAAGAATTTCCAAAGTTTGGGGTATTTTCTGGAATTTTTGGAATTCTTTAAGTCAATTTGATTTTCTGGAAATTCATTTAAATGACTTATTGCGTCATGATGACAACATGCTGGCGTCAGGGGGGGCTTACATGTGGGTCCAGGGTGTCAGTGACTGGTTGATTTAATCCGCTGGGTTAATTTAATCCAGTGGCTTAATTAAGCCACTGGGCCCACTAGTCAGTGACCCAGGGGGTCATTAGGGGCTAATCCACCGGCGGTTAAACGCCGGCGACCGGAGCCGCGGCGGCGCTGCACGGGGAGGGTGATTCCGGCCATCATGCAAAGCACTGGATCCTCCATATTGAAGCCCTTGCTGCTGCGCGTCGAAAGAGACCGATCCCAAGTGCTGGGGTGCCCTGTACGCTTGCCGACGTCGAGTTCTGCGGCGACGAAGCTACGGCCGTGATCGGGATTTCGCTACAAGGCACGAATTGAGGCGGGGCTAGGCTGGTTCGAAGAAGTGGAGCACGGGGAATGTGATGGACAACATGGCGAGCTCGATGGCGTAGCGGTTGGTCGTCGCCATGGATCCTGGCGGCGACGAGCTTCGGCTCTCATGGCGGCCATGGCTAGAGGAAGCAATCGAGGGGGGTAAAGTTAGGGTTTTTGACCGTGAGCTCACCAGGAACTCAACAGAGGTGCTGGCGATGGCTGGGGTGGTTCGACGGCGAAGTAATCGACGAAGTCGCGCGGCGGCCGTAGACGAAGACGACGACGCGATTCGGCAGCTCCAGGGGGCCTCAGCTCCTCCTATTCCGGTCAACGACGAAGACGACTGCGGAGAAGACGATGGACAGGATCCTGGGGCTTCTCGGCGTCGATGGCTACGCGGGGGCTCGACAGTGCTCCGGCGTTCTTCTCCGGCGTCGACGAAACGGGCGAGGGAGACGGGGAGGAAGCTCGTGGAGGGGGGGAATGGAGTGGGGACGCTTCTGGGCGTCTCCAGGCGTGGAGATGTGGCACCGGGGAAGCAGGAGGTGGCCAGGCACGTCGGCGGCCTCGGCATGCCGGGCACGCAGCTTCCTGGCTGCCTGAGGAAGACGACAGGGGAGGGGAGCTGGGCTGGGCCGGCTCGGGAACTAGTTGGGCCTCTTTGAGGTAAGCCCTTTTTCTTTTTCTTTCTGTTTTCACTTCTGACATTTGTTCTGTTTAGCTAAATAAAATAGCTAAACATTTTATTAAATGCTGAAAACTTTTATATGGCCTCATAAAAAAATGGACTAGCCACTTATAAAGTTTCAGCATTTTTAAAATTCAAATAATTTGAATTTTAAATCAAATAGGGGTATTTCTTTAAATCCAAGGCACTGTTTGAATATTTGAAAAATCTATGAGCATGGGGTGGGTCCCACATCACTTGATATGTGATCACACTCATTTATAAGACTTTTCAAAAATCTAACATGAAATTTTGGAGAAGATTTTTATCTGGCCTTTTGAATTAATTCATCTTGGGGGTGTTCCTTCTCCCATTTGGATTTTGAATTTGATTTCCAAGATTTCTTTTGAAATTTTGACATGATGCAAAGGCACTAGCTAACCCTAGCACATACCTAACAGAGGGTTCTGACAGAAGTGGGATTTTATCGACATGATCAATGGGGGTTTGCTTGCCTTGCTGACGAGGTTCGGGTTCGTGGTCTTCAACGAAGGGGGCAGCCTCCTGCTCCGGTTCCACCTCTACTCGACAAACAACAAGCAAAGTAGCAAAGTAAATACAATGCACAATGACATGATGGAAGGTTAGAACTTGATGTAAATGCTTTGACGTGTGAAGCAATTCCATTTAAATGGAGTATATTGCAAATTGAACTGCAAATTCAAACTCCAATTTGAATTCAAACTTAGTCAAGTTATATGTGACATGGTTTGATCAATTTGAATCATCTTCAAATGTGTATGATATGCCTCTGATGTGTGGTTGAAATGTAGCATAATTCCATGGTCCAAGTTGCAAAATCATTTGAATTGAATTTGAATTAATTTCAAATAAGCCAAATGACATATGCTACTGGTCCCATTTTAAAATCAACTCAAACATAGTTGAAAGTTGCATATTTGGAAAGATAGTTTTCTCCTGATCATTTTTCATATATTATTTGTCCAATTTGGAGTTAATATGAATTTTCTAAGAATTTCCAAAGTTTGGGGTATTTTCTGGAATTTTTGGAATTCTTTAAGTCAATTTGATTTTCTGGAAATTCATTTAAATGACTTATTGCGTCATGATGACAACATGCTGGCGTCAGGGGGGGCTTACATGTGGGTCCAGGGTGTCAGTGACTGGTTGATTTAATCCGCTGGGTTAATTTAATCCAGTGGCTTAATTAAGCCACTGGGCCCACTAGTCAGTGACCCAGGGGGTCATTAGGGGCTAATCCACCGGCGGTTAAACGCCGGCAACCGGAGCCGCGGCGGCGCTGCACGGGGAGGGTGATTCCGGCCATCATGCAAAGCACTGGATCCTCCATATTGAAGCCCTTGCTGTTGCGCGTCGAAAGAGACCGATCCCAAGTGCTGGGGTGCCCTGTACGCTTGCCGACGTCGAGTTCTGCGGCGACGAAGCTACGGCCGTGATCGGGATTTCGCTACAAGGCACGAATTGAGGCGGGGCTAGGCTGGTTCGAAGAAGTGGAGCACGGGGAATGTGATGGACAACATGGCGAGCTCGATGGCGTAGCGGTTGGTCGTCGCCATGGATCCCGGCGGCGACGAGCTTCGGCTCTCATGGCGGCCATGGCTAGAGGAAGCAATCGAGGGGGGTAAAGTTAGGGTTTTTGACCGTGAGCTCACCAGGAACTCAACAGAGGTGCTGGCGATGGCTGGGGTGGTTCGACGGCGAAGTAATCGACGAAGTCGCGCGGCGGCCGTAGACGAAGACGACGACGCGATTCGGCAGCTCCAGGGGGCCTCAGCTCCTCCTATTCCGGTCAACGACGAAGACGACTGCGGAGAAGACGATGGACAGGATCCTGGGGCTTCTCGGCGTCGATGGCTACGCGGGGGCTCGACGGTGCTCCGGCGTTCTTCTCCGGCGTCGACGAAACGGGCGAGGGAGACGGGGAGGAAGCTCGTGGAGGGGGGGAATGGAGTGGGGACGCTTCTGGGCGTCTCCAGGCGTGGAGATGTGGCACCGGGGAAGCAGGAGGTGGCCAGGCACGTCGGCGGCCTCGGCATGCCGGGCACGCAGCTTCCTGGCTGCCTGAGGAAGACGACAGGGGAGGGGAGCTGGGCTGGGCCGGCTGGGGAACTAGTTGGGCCTCTTTGAGGTAAGCCCTTTTTCTTTTTCTTTCTGTTTTCACTTCTGACATTTGTTCTGTTTAGCTAAATAAAATAGCTAAACATTTTATTAAATGCTGAAAACTTTTATATGGCCTCATAAAAAAATGGACTAGCCACTTATAAAGTTTCAGCATTTTTAAAATTCAAATAATTTGAATTTTAAATCAAATAGGGGTATTTCTTTAAATCCAAGGCACTGTTTGAATATTTGAAAAATCTATGAGCATGGGGTGGGTCCCACATCACTTGATATGTGATCACACTCATTTATAAGACTTTTCAAAAATCTAACATGAAATTTTGGAGAAGATTTTTATCTGGCCTTTTGAATTAATTCATCTTGGGGGTGTTCCTTCTCCCATTTGGATTTTGAATTTGATTTCCAAGATTTCTTTTGAAATTTTGACATGATGCAAAGGCACTAGCTAACCCTAGCACATACCTAACAGAGGGTTCTGACAGAAGTGGGATTTTATCGACATGATCAATGGGGGTTTGCTTGCCTTGCTGACGAGGTTCGGGTTCGTGGTCTTCAACGAAGGGGGCAGCCTCCTGCTCCGGTTCCACCTCTACTCGACAAACAACAAGCAAAGTAGCAAAGTAAATACAATGCACAATGACATGATGGAAGGTTAGAACTTGATGTAAATGCTTTGACGTGTGAAGCAATTCCATTTAAATGGAGTATATTGCAAATTGAACTGCAAATTCAAACTCCAATTTGAATTCAAACTTAGTCAAGTTATATGTGACATGGTTTGATCAATTTGAATCATCTTCAAATGTGTATGATATGCCTCTGATGTGTGGTTGAAATGTAGCATAATTCCATGGTCCAAGTTGCAAAATCATTTGAATTGAATTTGAATTAATTTCAAATAAGCCAAATGACATATGCTACTGGTCCCATTTTAAAATCAACTCAAACATAGTTGAAAGTTGCATATTTGGAAAGATAGTTTTCTCCTGATCATTTTTCATATATTATTTGTCCAATTTGGAGTTAATATGAATTTTCTAAGAATTTCCAAAGTTTGGGGTATTTTCTGGAATTTTTGGAATTCTTTAAGTCAATTTGATTTTCTGGAAATTCATTTAAATGACTTATTGCGTCATGATGACAACATGCTGGCGTCAGGGGGGGCTTACATGTGGGTCCAGGGTGTCAGTGACTGGTTGATTTAATCCGCTGGGTTAATTTAATCCAGTGGCTTAATTAAGCCACTGGGCCCACTAGTCAGTGACCCAGGGGGTCATTAGGGGCTAATCCACCGGCGGTTAAACGCCGGCAACCGGAGCCGCGGCGGCGCTGCACGGGGAGGGTGATTCCGGCCATCATGCAAAGCACTGGATCCTCCATATTGAAGCCCTTGCTGTTGCGCGTCGAAAGAGACCGATCCCAAGTGCTGGGGTGCCCTGTACGCTTGCCGACGTCGAGTTCTGCGGCGACGAAGCTACGGCCGTGATCGGGATTTCGCTACAAGGCACGAATTGAGGCGGGGCTAGGCTGGTTCGAAGAAGTGGAGCACGGGGAATGTGATGGACAACATGGCGAGCTCGATGGCGTAGCGGTTGGTCGTCGCCATGGATCCCGGCGGCGACGAGCTTCGGCTCTCATGGCGGCCATGGCTAGAGGAAGCAATCGAGGGGGGTAAAGTTAGGGTTTTTGACCGTGAGCTCACCAGGAACTCAACAGAGGTGCTGGCGATGGCTGGGGTGGTTCGACGGCGAAGTAATCGACGAAGTCGCGCGGCGGCCGTAGACGAAGACGACGACGCGATTCGGCAGCTCCAGGGGGCCTCAGCTCCTCCTATTCCGGTCAACGACGAAGACGACTGCGGAGAAGACGATGGACAGGATCCTGGGGCTTCTCGGCGTCGATGGCTACGCGGGGGCTCGACGGTGCTCCGGCGTTCTTCTCCGGCGTCGACGAAACGGGCGAGGGAGACGGGGAGGAAGCTCGTGGAGGGGGGGAATGGAGTGGGGACGCTTCTGGGCGTCTCCAGGCGTGGAGATGTGGCACCGGGGAAGCAGGAGGTGGCCAGGCACGTCGGCGGCCTCGGCATGCCGGGCACGCAGCTTCCTGGCTGCCTGAGGAAGACGACAGGGGAGGGGAGCTAGGCTGGGCCGGCTGGGGAACTAGTTGGGCCTCTTTGAGGTAAGCCCTTTTTCTTTTTCTTTCTGTTTTCACTTCTGACATTTGTTCTGTTTAGCTAAATAAAATAGCTAAACATTTTATTAAATGCTGAAAACTTTTATATGGCCTCATAAAAAAATGGACTAGCCACTTATAAAGTTTCAGCATTTTTAAAATTCAAATAATTTGAATTTTAAATCAAATAGGGGTATTTCTTTAAATCCAAGGCACTGTTTGAATATTTGAAAAATCTATGAGCATGGGGTGGGTCCCACATCACTTGATATGTGATCACACTCATTTATAAGACTTTTCAAAAATCTAACATGAAATTTTGGAGAAGATTTTTATCTGGCCTTTTGAATTAATTCATCTTGGGGGTGTTCCTTCTCCCATTTGGATTTTGAATTTGATTTCCAAGATTTCTTTTGAAATTTTGACATGATGCAAAGGCACTAGCTAACCCTAGCACATACCTAACAGAGGGTTCTGACAGAAGTGGGATTTTATCGACATGATCAATGGGGGTTTGCTTGCCTTGCTGACGAGGTTCGGGTTCGTGGTCTTCAACGAAGGGGGCAGCCTCCTGCTCCGGTTCCACCTCTACTCGACAAACAACAAGCAAAGTAGCAAAGTAAATACAATGCACAATGACATGATGGAAGGTTAGAACTTGATGTAAATGCTTTGACGTGTGAAGCAATTCCATTTAAATGGAGTATATTGCAAATTGAACTGCAAATTCAAACTCCAATTTGAATTCAAACTTAGTCAAGTTATATGTGACATGGTTTGATCAATTTGAATCATCTTCAAATGTGTATGATATGCCTCTGATGTGTGGTTGAAATGTAGCATAATTCCATGGTCCAAGTTGCAAAATCATTTGAATTGAATTTGAATTAATTTCAAATAAGCCAAATGACATATGCTACTGGTCCCATTTTAAAATCAACTCAAACATAGTTGAAAGTTGCATATTTGGAAAGATAGTTTTCTCCTGATCATTTTTCATATATTATTTGTCCAATTTGGAGTTAATATGAATTTTCTAAGAATTTCCAAAGTTTGGGGTATTTTCTGGAATTTTTGGAATTCTTTAAGTCAATTTGATTTTCTGGAAATTCATTTAAATGACTTATTGCGTCATGATGACAACATGCTGGCGTCAAGGGGGGCTTACATGTGGGTCCAGGGTGTCAGTGACTGGTTGATTTAATCCGCTGGGTTAATTTAATCCAGTGGCTTAATTAAGCCACTGGGCCCACTAGTCAGTGACCCAGGGGGTCATTAGGGGCTAATCCACCGGCGGTTAAACGCCGGCAACCGGAGCCGCGGCGGCGCTGCACGGGGAGGGTGATTCCGGCCATCATGCAAAGCACTGGATCCTCCATATTGAAGCCCTTGCTGTTGCGCGTCGAAAGAGACCGATCCCAAGTGCTGGGGTGCCCTGTACGCTTGCCGACGTCGAGTTCTGCGGCGACGAAGCTACGGCCGTGATCGGGATTTCGCTACAAGGCACGAATTGAGGCGGGGCTAGGCTGGTTCGAAGAAGTGGAGCACGGGGAATGTGATGGACAACATGGCGAGCTCGATGGCGTAGCGGTTGGTCGTCGCCATGGATCCCGGCGGCGACGAGCTTCGGCTCTCATGGCGGCCATGGCTAGAGGAAGCAATCGAGGGGGGTAAAGTTAGGGTTTTTGACCGTGAGCTCACCAGGAACTCAACAGAGGTGCTGGCGATGGCTGGGGTGGTTCGACGGCGAAGTAATCGACGAAGTCGCGCGGCGGCCGTAGACGAAGACGACGACGCGATTCGGCAGCTCCAGGGGGCCTCAGCTCCTCCTATTCCGGTCAACGACGAAGACGACTGCGGAGAAGACGATGGACAGGATCCTGGGGCTTCTCGGCGTCGATGGCTACGCGGGGGCTCGACGGTGCTCCGGCGTTCTTCTCCGGCGTCGACGAAACGGGCGAGGGAGACGGGGAGGAAGCTCGTGGAGGGGGGGAATGGAGTGGGGACGCTTCTGGGCGTCTCCAGGCGTGGAGATGTGGCACCGGGGAAGCAGGAGGTGGCCAGGCACGTCGGCGGCCTCGGCATGCCGGGCACGCAGCTTCCTGGCTGCCTGAGGAAGACGACAGGGGAGGGGAGCTGGGCTGGGCCGGCTGGGGAACTAGTTGGGCCTCTTTGAGGTAAGCCCTTCTCCTTTTTCTTTCTGTTTTCACTTCTGACATTTGTTCTGTTTAGCTAAATAAAATAGCTAAACATTTTATTAAATGCTGAAAACTTTTATATGGCCTCATAAAAAAATGGACTAGCCACTTATAAAGTTTCAGCATTTTTAAAATTCAAATAATTTGAATTTTAAATCAAATAGGGGTATTTCTTTAAATCCAAGGCACTGTTTGAATATTTGAAAAATCTATGAGCATGGGGTGGGTCCCACATCACTTGATATGTGATCACACTCATTTATAAGACTTTTCAAAAATCTAACATGAAATTTTGGAGAAGATTTTTATCTGGCCTTTTGAATTAATTCATCTTGGGGGTGTTCCTTCTCCCATTTGGATTTTGAATTTGATTTCCAAGATTTCTTTTGAAATTTTGACATGATGCAAAGGCACTAGCTAACCCTAGCACATACCTAACAGAGGGTTCTGACAGAAGTGGGATTTTATCGACATGATCAATGGGGGTTTGCTTGCCTTGCTGACGAGGTTCGGGTTCGTGGTCTTCAACGAAGGGGGCAGCCTCCTGCTCCGGTTCCACCTCTACTCGACAAACAACAAGCAAAGTAGCAAAGTAAATACAATGCACAATGACATGATGGAAGGTTAGAACTTGATGTAAATGCTTTGACGTCTGAAGCAATTCCATTTAAATGGAGTATATTGCAAATTGAACTGCAAATTCAAACTCCAATTTGAATTCAAACTTAGTCAAGTTATATGTGACATGGTTTGATCAATTTGAATCATCTTCAAATGTGTATGATATGCCTCTGATGTGTGGTTGAAATGTAGCATAATTCCATGGTCCAAGTTGCAAAATCATTTGAATTGAATTTGAATTAATTTCAAATAAGCCAAATGACATATGCTACTGGTCCCATTTTAAAATCAACTCAAACATAGTTGAAAGTTGCATATTTGGAAAGATAGTTTTCTCCTGATCATTTTTCATATATTATTTGTCCAATTTGGAGTTAATATGAATTTTCTAAGAATTTCCAAAGTTTGGGGTATTTTCTGGAATTTTTGGAATTCTTTAAGTCAATTTGATTTTCTGGAAATTCATTTAAATGACTTATTGCGTCATGATGACAACATGCTGGCGTCAGGGGGGGCTTACATGTGGGTCCAGGGTGTCAGTGACTGGTTGATTTAATCCGCTGGGTTAATTTAATCCAGTGGCTTAATTAAGCCACTGGGCCCACTAGTCAGTGACCCAGGGGGTCATTAGGGGCTAATCCACCGGCGGTTAAACGCCGGCGACCGGAGCCGCGGCAGCGCTGCACGGGGAGGGTGATTCCGGCCATCATGCAAAGCACTGGATCCTCCATATTGAAGCCCTTGCTGTTGCGCGTCGAAAGAGACCGATCCCAAGTGTGGGGGTGCCCTGTACGCTTGCCGACGTCGAGTTCTGCGGCGACGAAGCTACGGCCGTGATCGGGATTTCGCTACAAGGCACGAATTGAGGCGGGGCTAGGCTGGTTCAAAGAAGTGGAGCACGGGGAACGTGATGGACAACATGGCGAGCTCGATGGCGTAGCGATTGGTCGTCGCCATGGATCCCGGCGGCGACGAGCTTCGGTTCTCATGGCGGCCATGGCTAGAGGAAGCAATCGAGGGGGGTAAAGTTAGGGTTTTTGACCGTGAGCTCACCAGGAACTCAACAGAGGTGCTGGCGATGGCTGGGGTGGTTCGACGGCGAAGTAATCGACGAAGTCGCGCGGCGGCCGTAGACGAAGACGACGACGCGATTCGGCAGCTCCAGGGGGCCTCAGCTCCTCCTATTCCGGTCAACGACGAAGACGACTGCGGAGAAGACGATGGACAGGATCCTGGGGCTTCTCGGCGTCGATGGCTACGCGGGGGCTCGACGGTGCTCCGGCGTTCTTCTCCGGCGTCAACGAAACTGGCGAGGGAGACGGGGAGGAAGCTCGTGTAGGGGGGGAATGGAGTGGGGACGCTTCTGGGCGTCTCCAGGCGTGGAGATGTGGCACCGGGGAAGCAGGAGGTGGCCAGGCACGTCGGCGGCCTCGGCATGCCGGGCACGCAGCTTCCTGGCTGCCTGAGGAAGACGACAGGGGAGGGGAGCTGGGCTGGGCCGGCTGGGGAACTAGTTGGGCCTCTTTGAGGTAAGCCCTTTTTCTTTTTCTTTCTGTTTTCACTTCTGACATTTGTTCTGTTTAGCTAAATAAAATAGCTAAACATTTTATTAAATGCTGAAAACTTTTATATGGCCTCATAAAAAAATGGACTAGCCACTTATAAAGTTTCAACATTTTTAAAATTCAAATAATTTGAATTTTAAATCAAATAGGGGTATTTCTTTAAATCCAAGGCACTGTTTGAATATTTGAAAAATCTATGAGCATGGGGTGGGTCCCACATCACTTGATATGTGATCACACTCATTTATAAGACTTTTCAAAAATCTAACATGAAATTTTGGAGAAGATTTTTATCTGGCCTTTTGAATTAATTAATCTGGGGAGGTTCCTTCTCCCATTTTGCTTTTGAATTTATTTCAAAGATTTCTTTTGAAATTTTGACATGATGCAAGGTTACTTTGACCCTAGCACATTTCCTAACAAAGGTTTCTGACATTATCGGTAACTCTCAATCTAATAAGGAGGTTCACAAAGAGACAAGAACCCCGAGTAGGAATGTATAGGTGGGTTTGGTGATCCTTGCTGTAACAGCCCAGATTTCACAAAAATTAAAAATTTTGTTTTCGGTGTGAATTGTTTGATTGTCTGATTCTTGCGGTGTTTGCATCCCCGATTTATCGATCGGCGATTATTTTCCCCCTCTTATTTCGTACCGGACGGAGACCGACCCCTGCCACCTTGACACTCGACCTTTGCGACACCGGGTTTCACCCGATGACCGTCGCGAAAACCCGCACCAGACCAGCCATCGCCGACGGAACGAAAACCCCGTTTAATAATTAAAAGGGATATTTTTATAGCGCACCGGAAAGTGTTCTCGGAACGGTTCCAGCACGAGGTGAACGCCGCCGGCTCAACGCGCTGATCGTGCAGTTCGAAGTTTTACCCGAATCGGAGGTCCTGCGGACCCCCGGCGGTCAGAAACGTAAAGACCGCACGCGCGAGAGAAAAACCGGGGATGTTTTTGCAAACTGCCAGCCACCTGGGCTATATAAAGACCACCACTCCCCCACCGCTTTCTAGGGTTTTCCCCTAGCAACAATTGCAGCCAACGGCCTGTTTTTTTTACCAAATCTGCCCCCCAAAGCCCCCAAAATTCGAAACCCTAGATTCCAGGCTCTCTGGACCGTCAGATTTGGCGACCCGACGGCCCAGAGGCCGCCACATCACCCCTAGCCATCTCCCCTCTCCTCCCACCGCCGCCAGCCCAACGGAACGCCTCCGCCAGTCGGCAACCGCGCGGCCGCGCCTCACGTCTAGGCTGAGCTCCTCCCTCTCTTCCTCCGCGCCTCCCCCTCTACCTCTCCCTCCTTGTCCTCACCCCCTCCTCTTCCCGTCCACAGGACGCGCCAGCCGCCGCCGCGACGCCATGCCCGAGCAGGCCACCATGGACACCGCCTCTTCCGATCTCGGAGCTCCACCCTGCGCCGCCGCCACTGGTCCTCGTCGGCGACCGCCCCGGGGCCTCCGCGCCCGGATAAGCATCCCACCTGCCCTCCATCGCGCCCCGTTGTCGGCTTGGACGGCCGGCGAGCCGAGCCCGCCATCGCCGTCTCGTTCCGATCGGGAACGGCGTCCGGATTTTAGCAGCCGCAACCGCCGTGCGGGCCGGCGCCAGCCCACGGCCTCCCGCCAGGCCCAGCCGACCTCCCCTCCCCCAGCCTTTTGGGCCGGCCCAGTGCCCTTTTTTTCCTGTTCTATTTCCTTTTTCCAGATTTTGCTAAGTTTGGAGTTTATTGCTGCTGATTCTTTTTTATGCTGTAGATAGCGATCAAAACGTAGCCCGGATCGCGTTGTGCCCACAAGGAAATTTTTTAGTTTTGTGTGTACTTGAGTTCATCTTTTGTGAGCATTTTTATTTGAGGCCATCTTGATGTTTTTAATCACTGTTGAAGTGGGCATCAGACAGTTAACTGCTAATATTTCCTGTTAGTGTGTTGCTGCTGTTATTTTATTGCAAGTTTGCATGATGATTGTGACACATCCGTGAGGCCTATTGTATTAATTCTTTTTGCATACTGTTAAGCATCATGTCTACTTCCATTTTATGTATTGCATTGTCATGTTAAAGTTTCTGGTCATAGATATGTTTAGCTCCAAAGTTGCTATGTCATTGTCATTGTCTGTAACTTTCCGATGCCATGTTGCTTGCATAATATCTTTTGATCTGGTATGCCTATGACCTTGATTCTTTTTTATACCTGAGCACCATCATGTCTAGTTCATGCCCATATATTTCTATGTCATGTTGCTGCACATTTGCATATTGTTTTGCTCCTGTTTATACAGCATGAAAATAACAGTTTCTGCCATGTTTTCCTGATTTTCACTAAGACCTTGACCAGTAATGTTTTATAGCTTTTTCTGTTGCTTATAACTAGTGAACCATGATGCCTATTTGCATGAATCCTTTTGCCATGCCTTCCCTGCCATGTCTACTTTAGTTGCATATCATTTGTGAGCATGGTCGCATTCATTATCCTGTTTATGCATTGCTCTAAAGTGTGCTTCCTCATGTTGGCAGATTGTGTTCCAAACTTGTTTTGCTTGTATCTTTTTAACCGTAACTCCGTTTGGAGTGTTCTTTATATGTAACTTGATTAGTTTTTCGTGTGCTTTGCGTTATGCTATTGTTTGCTGCTGTTAACCAACCTAAAATATTGTTTAGGGAAGAACAATACCAAATCCTTTAATTGTCGTGGGGTACATAGTGGAATGCCATGTTTAGGTTGTTCCTCACTTAAATTGACTAGCATAGATAGTTTACTTTACGCTTCACCTCTTTTCATGTTTGTGTGTTATGACATGCTTGAGTGAGATGCCATGTTAACAACCTTGCTCACCTTGAGTAGCTAAACAACTTCAACACTTGTAAATGTGTGGTATCGTCGTGTGTGACGAGTACTCCACTTAACCTATTAGTAACCGCTCTCGACGGTAGGTGCGATGTCTCGTGTTGCCTTCTTGTTGATGCTTCCTCGTGTTTGCTTCGTAGTAATAGATGCTTGCTCGTCGGTTTCTTTCCAGTGTTTCCTTCGTGTGTGCTCCCGCGGTTACTCTCAGCGACGATGCGAGCTTGCGATCAACTACACCTTCGGAACCCGACTTATCAACAGGCAAGGACTATACATTACTTATGATCCATTCTATTTCAACCAGCGGTTTGCATGCTAGTCTAGGATAGGTTCGATGTTTGATCCTACCACATGTTTACATTCTCTTTCAAACCAATACAGCCATGCCCCCTCCCAGTAAACCAAGTACTGCTATGTTACTATTGCTCGTTGCTCAGGCCCTGCTTAGTATGCATGCTTGGGATGCTACGAAGTTACCCTGTTACTTCTTGGTTTGGGCTATCACATTATTATATTGTTGTTGATGATATGATTATTATAATGTTAACTATACTCGAGGAAGGATGGAAGGTCTAGGCTATCCCGCCCCGACGCTTTGTTCCATTCGAGTCACCTAGGATCCGAGTTCCGGGTATTGGTTTTAAGACTGAGCGTGCCTAACCGCGTGTGGGATTTTATGGGGTCCCCTTTTCTTACCTACCTAGCTTCAAACATTTCTAGTGGTGGCCCAAGCTGATTTACCATTTGCAAACCATGCATATATGTCTGTCGGGTCGCTCCTAGCAGATATCCTTTAAAATAACCTGGGCCAGCGGAGATATAGTTTCTCTGTTGGTACACACCTGGTGAGCTAGAGGACTGCCCACATGTGAGGGGATCAGTTACCTCGACCTTGGCCACACGGAAGAGTCCGATCCGAGAGCGTGGCCAGCTTTTGGATTGGGTGTCGACTCCCCGGGGGCCACCCGGATTTGTTCATTGTTAGCTACAGGGACCTATCGTTTCGGATATCTCGGAACTAAATCATAAAATGGTTGCCTATGATGGGTAGCAACTGAAAGAGATGGGCGTGCGTGCGGAGCCTTGTAATGGGCAGTTGGTACACCCCTGCAGGGTGAAATCTTTTCGAGAAGTCGTGTCCAAGGTTATGGACGACTTGAGACCTACTCATTTTTCATAGACAACAACAACTGGTATAATCTTTAAGAACTTGATCCACGTGTGTGTGCCTTGACTGCTTCTTCTTCGTCGGGATGCGAAGAGGAGGACAAGGATAGGATAGGTGTTATGCTTGCGTAAGAAGGTGGATAGCAGACTTGTTTGAGGCGATTCCTCATCGAATGCTTGGCTTCTTATCTTACTCTCTAGATCGTTAGCCACTTCAAAAATGCTAGTGCGACAGCAACCTCACCACTTACCCCATCCTTACCGTAAACTACTAGTTGTCCTAGAATGACAAGTGATGAAGTCCTTGCTTGGTCAGTTGACCACTACAGTTGGATGCTGAGTACTTCTGTACTCATGATACTACCACCAATCTCTTTTCAGGGTTCTTGATCGACAACAGGTATGGTGATCGACGTTTAATGTGGAGACTCGACGACGACTAGTTAGGCGGATCCCGGCGGAGGGCCTGGACCCGTGTGGTTATGGGGATCAACGTTTTTCTCTTTTCCACTAGGAATTTGATTGTAGTCTGTACTCAGACATGTATCTTCCGCTGTTGTATTGTATTTAAGGCAGTCGTATGGCGATTGTATGAGATGTTGTGTCCTTGTATCTGTAATGTTGTGATATCATGTTGGAAATCCGGGGCATATGGCTATGTCATATGTCGCGGTGGGACCGATATCTGTTCGTCCCTGGATCTGGATGAAACATCTAGATCCGGAACAGTACCGCATATCAGGCCTTACACTTACGCATCCTTGACTCATGGTATGTGAGTGTACTCTAATATCCGATCCCTCCAAAGATTAGTGATCCATCTAGTAGCTAGAGTTCTCAACTAGTTGTTGTATTTTTCGAAAATAAACATGGATTTCAAAAAATACGACACCTATCACTAATAGGCTAGAGCTCTTGACACCAACAGATCAAACATTACTCACAACAATACTGAAAAAATATTGCAAGTTACTACTACAATTGAATAGCAACCTCAATTGCCTACATCAAGTAAAGACACAACTCAGTGCAACAACCTACTCTCTTAACAAGATAAACATGAAAAA
Source organism: Bromus sterilis (assembly GCA_950022295.1). Lineage (NCBI taxonomy): Eukaryota > Viridiplantae > Streptophyta > Magnoliopsida > Poales > Poaceae > Bromus > Bromus sterilis. The sequence goes on along the minus strand of OX465595.1, from coordinate 277,805,369 downwards.
TAAAGAGATTTCCAGCAACAAACTAAACAAAAAGCTCTTAAAAAATAAACATGAAAACTAAGAGCTAAACATGGAAACAGCTAAGAAAAGATAAAGAACAAACTACAAAAGAAAGATAAGCATGAAAATCCTATGATGTGCTTTAGTTTGACGTAGACCGTGTTTCTCTCCCACACAAAGAAAGATGGGTTCTAACATGTTATGATCAGCAAGCAAAGAAAAAGAAAACTAAAAAGTAAACCTAAGGGCGAGACGCTCCAAGCATAGAACATAACGCATGAAGTGATAAAAATATAGTGAGACGAACGACGAACTGATGATTGTTGATGTAGAAGGGGATGCACGGGGGCATCCCCAAGCTTAGACGCTCTAGACTCCTTGAATATTTATTGGGGATGCATGGGGGCATATCCAAGCTTGAGCGTTTGACACTCCTGGATCTTCTTTCATCATCTTCCCTCGCACACTTGAAAACTCACTTGATACATAACTAATCAAAAGCTGATTAGAGAGGTTAGTACCCTTAATAAAATAATTTTCCTCTACAGGAAATAAAGATTTTCAAAAAGTTTTTTCAAAGAAAAACTAGCGCAAGACTTGCAAAAGTGAGGAAAGGAAAAACGTGGCAGAATTTGTGAAAAATAGACCAGCAAGTAGTAAATAATTTTTTCGGGGTACTTATGCAACTCAAATATAAAAACTCAAAACAGACGCTCGAACGCCAATTGTATAGAGCACGCTGTCAAAAAAAATCAGATCAAAAATATGATCTGGTGATTTTAGGCAAATTTTTCCGTCCAAGGACATAATCTGTTTTCTGGAGAGCATGTCATAACTTTTGAACTTTCTTGCAATCGAAGGCTAAACTTGGCACAAAGGTTGAAAATAAAGATACAATGATGTTCCTACAGTGGTATCAATCATCAAGACCACTAAAAAAGAAGTAAACAATATCTTGGGTTGCCTCCCAAGAAGCGCTTTCTTTTACTCCTTTAAGCTAGGCAACAAGCAAAAAGAGTAAGAGAATAGCTAGCCCGTGTAACGGACTCAAAAGGTAACTTAATCTTCTTCGTAGGGAAGTGTTCCATCCCTTTTTTGAGAGGTAATTGAAATTTTATATTCCCCTCTTTCATGTCAATTACAACACCAACGGTGCGGAGAAAAGGACATCCCAAAATAATTGGACATAAAGGTTCACACTCTATGTCCATAATAGTAAAATCAATGGGAACATAATTGTCATTGAGAATGATAAGAACATCGTCGATCTTCCCCAAAGATTTCTTTACGAAATAATCAACGAGGCGAACACCAAAGAACAAGGATCAAAAGCTTTCAATTCAAACATATCATACATCATTTTCAGCATAACGGAGGTACTAGCTCCAACATCACATAAAGCATAACAATAGAAGTTATTCAATTTAGATTTGATCATAGGATCCCAACCATATTCTAGCTTCCTAGGTATGGAGGCTTCTATTCTAAGCTTCTCCTCCCTAGATTTAATGAGATCATTAGTGATATGCTCCGTGAAGGCAAGATTTAATGTGCTAGTGGGGGGTCTCTAGATATTTTGTGTAGCAAGTTAATGTAACATCCCAAAATTTTCCAAATTTTGGAATGTTAATAAATAATATAATATTGATTGACTTGTTTGAATTTTCGGGGTAAATGATTTTTTTTAGTTTTTGTTTAAACCTTTACAAACCATTTCACTTTTTTTGGATAATCATTTATCTAATAAAAATATATTGGTTGTGAGGTTTATTCAAAATTGAAAGAATGATTTTTCTTTCTTTTGTCTTTTTCAAAATTTATTGTGAGAATAAAATGACTTTCTCAAATTTATTGTGGTCCCATACTCATTTTCGAATTTTTATTTGAAATTGGAGTTTATTTGATATTGACATTTAAGAGCTATTTAAATATTTCCAATATTTTAATTAATAAAATGAGAGGAGATAATACGACTTCTTCGAAAATTGTATTGGAAATGTTTAAAATGCTCATTTGAATACTTTATTATATTTTCCTAAAACTCTCTATATTTTATTTGACCTATAAAGTTTTATTAATTATTTGGGTTAATTATTCCCAAATTATAGTGTTATTGAAAAGAGAAAACAGGAAAATGTAATTTATTGGTCTAAGCCCATCTCTCTTTATTTATTTTTCTTCTCTCTTATCTTTTCTTTTCTTCTGGGCCTAATCTCCTGCTAAGGTCCATAGCCCAGAACGATCATCTTCCTCCTCCATCCCTCTTCGTACCTGAACATGGTGTGCGTTCATAGAAGCACACATACATGGCATATAGACATCTTACTTCCCTCCTCCTAATTCATCCTTTGATCGATTCAATTTGGAACCTACACAAAAATTATGGGCAAGTTCACGAAGAATCCATTCAGGAAACAACGACGCGATTTAATGTCATAAATGTCCAGAAAGTTCTCCACGGACGCCATTAAAACATTCCAACTTTTTTGTGTGGATCTACATGTATGGACCTTCCTAGCACCTATAAATAGGACTGTGTGCGGGCCTCACAGTCCTCAGCCACCTCCCCGAAAATCCCCCTCTAATTCTTCGTAGATTCCGGCGCCTACAAGGTGACCCCGACCCTAATTTATTTCCTATCTCCATATTTCGTTATTTCCTTTCTATTTGACACGAATTCGGATCCGTTTGCGCAGTTGGAGCACGCGTTCTCTGTTACCGTGCTCTCTACTCGTTCTGCTCAACTTCGGCGAGACATCTACCCCAAACAAGGACGAGACCGAGGCTCTAACATTGTCAGACGAGTTCACCAAGCATTCCTCTACACCGTTCGGCTGCTCGTTGATGCAGGCGATCTTATTCTCTAAACTCCGGCGAACTCTCCGGTGAGCTCTCTTTTCTCTACTTTAAAAAACCAAATAGGTAGCAGCCAATTAGAATTCTCCATGTGGCATCCAATTATTAAAACCCGTAATTCATTTTCAGAAAAATGCCCAAACTTCAAAATTTTCATATCTTTTAGCCCGTAAATCGGATTTCGACAAATTTTATATCCCCGGATTCCTTGCAAAATGTATTTTATTATGGTCCAGTAATATTTTATTTTGGTAATTCAAAATTTAACTCAAATTTAATATGTGACTTTGAGTATATCTATTATTCCTTTCATTCTATAATTTATTTTGAAATATTTCCTTCGCCAAATTGATCCTTAGAATCACACCTTTCTATTTGAACACTTGTCACATTCCTTCCATCATGTTAAGACCACATTTTGAATTTAAGCCTTTGACTAGTTTCCATCTAGTTACATCCTTTTCCTTTATATATTGGATGATAGAAATAATTTCATCATCTCAAGAAGATCATCAAGATTCCTGTCGGATCATTTGTTTTTTCCAATTCCAGTGTGTATTATCTCTTCAAATATCCATTTTGTCAAACCGATTGTAGTTTGACATATTCACCATTCAATTTATTTTATAATCAATGTTTCCTTGTATCAACTTGATCCAATTCTCCGAATATGATTTGTATCATATTTCACTCCAAGCCAACTCGATCCTATCTCAACCTAGCCATGCCATAGTAATTAGTTTATTAATATTAACAACTAAGTATTTATGTTGTTAATTGTATTTTTATTTAGATCTTCAATTTGGATTTGTGCTGTGTGGTGAAGTATTTCTCTTTTATCGTTAGATATATTGTAACAAGAAGGGAGACGACTATGAGTAGAATATTTCATCTTCAGGATCCGGGCAACTTACTCTTTTGATCATACTCAAACTATACCTATGTTTTTCCTATGCATTGTAGCCCAACTTAAATATTATGCATTGATAGGATTATGTATTATGCCATTCTATTACACCCTATAGTTCATTGAGGTAGGTCCAAACCTTATATCATTGTCGCCACCGTGTACAACAGTATTTCGTTGCTAAGTATAGGTGGATTGGGAAGTGATCCATTATGAGGTATGAGTGACTAAGTAGTAAACAGGACAAAGATAAAGTTAATGAACTACCTGGGTGGAATCGTTGGGGGCACCCTGGAGGAACCAGTGCATTTTCCTGAGTGACCTGGAGATGGCCAGTAATCACTGCGGAATGCCACCCAGGTTTAAAGGGATCAATCATATTTTTCATAACTTGAACCTTACGTGTGCAACCACAAGCTATTATGGGCTCTGGCTTGGTTGATTAGTTGTAGTGACTCTTACAAGGTGGTGCTACAAACGTAGTTGTGAGTAGGTGGGATGGCTACCGCCAGAGTGAGGGAAACTCTTCTAAAAGACCATTTCTCGACCTTCCGGTTCCCATACAACATGAAGTGTGATGAACTAAAAAGGAGGCGGTCGAGTCTTGTGGGGAAAAGTGCACAAACCTCTGCAGAGTGTATGAACTGATCATGATTAGACATGTCCACGGTTAAAGACAACTTTGAGCATCTAGAAGTGGGAATGTTGACGGATCTCATCATCTTTAATTAATCAATAGGGTTTAATCAACCTTGGGAGTAGATTGACTTGGAGAAACCAATTCCATCATATTATGAGCTTTGTAGTACTGATATGATACTCTTTGAGTAGGAAAAAATCAGCTTTGTGCAAACTGAAACTCTTAGAGCTTTTCCACCAGCCAAATTGCATGTAGAAGTTAGGACTGTTATATATTTTCTTTTGGGAGTAACTTGTCGTACATTCAAAGTACTGACCCATTTTGGGCTGTAACCTTCGGTGTTGAAGGATTGTATACAACGAGTGAGTGATGCGATGTAGGGTCACGATGTCTACACTCAACTTTTCCGTTGGTGTTGATGGGACTCCACTTATGTATTGTTTGTTTCCGTGGTGTATTCTATCCCAAAGGCTATAAGGTAATAAATACCATGTATTTACATTACTTTTTGACATGTGATTCATGGTATTTCATCGAGTACTGTGTGTGCTAGCATACTGATCAAGGGATAGCACAGAAGCACAATAGACTTGGTTCCTTTCAGGATCGGGTCGTTACAAGATGTTATCAGAGCACATGTTGACTGTAGGTCGTGACCCTAGAAACTATTAAGCCATTAGAAAGTATTCTCTCTAAAAATATTATTTTGAAAAAAAATCCATTACTACTCATCTTTTCTGAGCTTTACCAAACACTCCCTCTTATCCAAAACAAGTTAGACTATACCCATGCCACTTTGACATCTGAGAAGGATTGTGTTATGTCTCTTCGGGAAGGACAAGATATTGGACAACTAAAGACCATTTCGGAGAATATATGTTTCCAACGAGAATTAGAAGTATGGAAGTATGGAAGACTCGAAGAATTTGAAGAATCCAAAGATCCCAAGATTTATCAAGACCCATAGAAGAACCGGATACATCCAAGACTAAGATGCTTGTGAAGAAGTTAAGGAATATATCACACAATACAAATAGTATCTAAGACCACCATGAGAGTTGTGAAATGTACGAAAGAGTGCGAGTAGAGTGCCCGACCATGCGAGATCATGTGGATGAGGGTACCATAGGAATTGTTTGATTGAATTTGTGAGTGATATTTGGAATTTTCTTGGAGTTTTCGCTATTGATTTAATTATTGGTGTCATTTGAATTGTTAGATTTAAATTTGTGTTTTTAGGATATGTATTTCGCAGGTTTTATTATTAGTAGAACCTTGAGAGGTGTGAGCAACGGATGATGTATCAGAAGACCATCACATCGATGAAACTCCTGGTATCGAAGACTTTCAAGAACCGAAGGGAATGAAGACTTTCTAACGAAAACATAGCAAACGAGTCTATTGTGTATGTTAGTTGTTTGATGATTGTTAGGTGGATATCCATCTCTCTTCCTCTCTAAATATCTATCTCATCTCTGACAAACCCTAAACCCCATAGATGGACATCAATATTTGATGAGACCAGTGACCCAGTCAAAGTAGAAGAGTGGATTAAGAATATAGAAGGGGAAAGAATCTCCAATTTTCAAGGAGAACACAAATGTTGCACATGGAAGTTCTCCTATTCTATATATGCAAGTTTTGAGCACAAACCATACAGGATTATCGCCACCCAGAAATGTTTTATTAGTTTTGCAGGTGAAGACCTCTTTAGGAGGAGTGAGTAAGACTGAGTGTTAGAATATGAGAGTCATCTATTTGCATTTGAAGTAATGATTTGAGTACGGGATGGATTGGCCCCCATACCAAAGACTCTTATTGTATACTTTTGTATGTTAGATTGGTAAATCAGAGATACTAAAATTCGTAGTAGAGTGTCGATGCGACAAGCCTAAACCATAGAATGGCAATACACATTACCCTTGTAGATAGGCATCGTGCCTAACGTAGGTCATACGGTGAGTAAGAAACATGAAGATTTTCAAGAAGCCTCATTTGGAAGTTATTTGGATCACCATGAGCGTCTCGATGGTTAGTTTTTGAACCCATGTATTTTTAGCAAGACTTGTTCCTTGGGGAGATGCAGATTCTTATCTGTGGATGCTAGATGAAGAACCATCATGGAATGAAGAATTTTGGAGACCCCATAAGCTTTTTTCTAAGGGTGGTAGTTCCCTAACACCTTGGTGCGGTAAATGATGTGAACCACGCCCTGGTTATGGTTCAGAACTGGTGCCTAAAGCCATGAGCCCAGGATATGATTTAAGTAACGGAAGCATATGGAATTGTATCGGTCGAAGACAAACCTTAGACGAGAATTGAAGATAAACTGCAAGCCTCGTAATGTTATGCCAAGCCATGGGAAAGTAACCCAAAAATCCTCGAGCCTAACCCATTTTTTCTAGCCTTTGCAAATCTTGAGGACGAGATTTCTTTTAAGGGTGGTAGTTTGTAACATCCCAAAATTTTCCAAATTTTGGAATATTAATAAATAATATAATATTGATTTACTTGTTTGAAATTTAGGGGTAAATGATTTTTTTTAGTTTTTGTTTAAACCTTTACAAACCATTTAATTTTTTTGGATAATCGTTTATCTAATAAAAATATATTGGTTCTGAGGTTTATTAAAAAATTAAAGAATGATTTTTCTTTCTTTTGTCTTTTTCGAAATTTGGTTGGAACCACAATTAAATATTTTAGAGTAAGAATAAAATGACTTTCTCAAATTTATTGTGGTCCCATACTCATTCTCGAATTTTTATTTGAAATTGGAGTTTGTTTGATATTGACATTTAACAGCTATTTAAATATTTCCAATATTTTAGTTAATAAAATGAGTGGAGATAATATGACTACTTCGACAATAGTATTGGAAATGTTTAAAATGCTCATTTGACTACTTGATTATATTATTTTTGTAATCATTTTGGTATTAAAAATCATGTTGGGCTTTACAAAACCCCAAAAAGACTAATTTAGGGAGTTTATTAATGTTTTAAGAATTATTTTTTTGATAAAAATATATTTATAAAATGTATTGAGGGAAGAAAATATATTTTACTAAAACTCTCTAAATTTTATTTGACCTATAAAGTTTTATTAATTATTTGGGAGTAATTATTCCGAAATTATAGTGTTATTGAAAATAGAAAACAGGAAAATGTAATTTATTGGGCTAAGCCCATCTCTCTTTATTTATTTTTCTTCTCTCTTCTCTTACCTTTTCTTCTGGGCCTAATCTCCTGCTAAGGCCCATAGCCCAAAACAGTCACCTTCCTCTTCCATCCCTCTTCGTACCTGAACATGGTATGCGTTCACAGAAGCACACGTAAATGGAATCGAGACATCTTACTTCCCTCCTCCTACTTCAATCATTTGATCGATTCAATTTGGAACCTACACGAAAATCGTGGGCAAGTTCACGAGGAATTCATTCAGGAAACAAGGAAGCGATTTAATGTCTTAAATGTCCAGAAATTTCTCCACGAATGCCATTAAAACCTTCCAATTTTTTTTGTGGATCTCCATGTATGGACCTTCCTAGCACCTATAAATAGGACCGTGTGCGGCCCTCACAGTCCTTAGCCACCTCCCGGAAAACCCCCCTCTAATTCTTCCCGTGCTACAACAATTTCTTGTCGGAGTTCCTCTTGCCGCCGTCGTTCTTCTTAGATTCCAGCGCCTAGAAGGTGACCCCGACCCTAATTTTTTTCCTATCTCAAAATTTCGTTATTGCCTTCCAATGTGACACGAATTCAGATCCGTTTGCGCAGTCGGAGCACGCGTTCTCTGTTACCGTTCTCTCTACTCGTTCTACTCAACTTCGGCGACACTTATACCCCAAACAAGGACGAGACCGAGGCTCTAACATTGTCAAACGAGTTCACCAAGCATTCCTCTACACCGTTCGGCTACTCGTTGATGCCGGCGATCTTATTCTCTAAACTCCGGCGAACTCTCTGGTGAGCTCTCTTTTCTCTATTATTTTTGTAAAAAAAACGAATAGGTAGCAACCAATTAGAATTCGCCATGTGGTATCCCATAATTAAATCCCGTAATTCATTTTCATAAAAATGCCCAAACTTCAAAATTTTCATATCTTTTAGCCCGTAAATCGATTTCGAGAAGTTTTATATCCCCGGATTCCTTGAAAATGTAGTTTATTATGGTCCAGTAATATTTCACTTTGGTAATTCGAAATTTAAATAAAATTTATTATGTGAATTTGAGTATATCTATTATTCCTCTCATTCTATAATTTATTTTGAAATATTTCCTTCTCCAAATTGATCCTTAGAATCACTCCTTTCTGTTTGAACACTTGTCACATTCCTTCCATCATGTTAAGACCACATTTTGAATTTAAGCCTTTAACTAGTTTCCATCTAGTTACATCCTTTTCCTTTATATATTGGATGATATAAATAATTCCATCTTCTCAATAAGATCATCAAGATTCCTATTGGATCATTTGTTTTATCCAATTCCAGTGTGTATTATCTCTTCAAATATCCATTTTCTCAAACCAAATGTAGTTTGACATATTCACCATTCAATTTATTTTATAATCAATGTTTCCTTGTATCAACTTAATCCAATTCTCCGAATATGATTTGTATCATATTTTCATCCAAGCCAACTCGATCCTATCTGAACCTAGCAATGCCATAGTAATTAGTTTATTAATATTAACAACTAAGTATTTATGTTGTTAATTGTTTTTTTATTTGGATCTTCAATTTGGATTTCTGTTGTGTGTTGAAGTATTTCTCTTTTATCGTTAGATATATTGTAACGAGAAGGAGAGACGACTATGAGTAGAATATTTCATCTTCAGGATCCAGGCAGGTTACTCTTTTGATGATACTCCAACTATACCTATATTTTTCCTATGCATTGTAGTCCAACTTGAATATTATGCATTGATAGGATTATGTATTATGCTATGCTATTGCACCAAGTAGTTCATTGAGGTAGGTCTGAATCTTATATCATTGTCGCCATTGTGTAGAACAATATTGCTTTGCTAAGTAGACGTGGGTAGACGTGGATTGGGAAGTGATCCATTATAAGGTATGAGTGACTAAGTATTAAACAAGACCAAGATAAAGTTAATGAACTACCTGGGTGGAATGGTTGGGTGCACCCAGGAGGACCAGTGGATTTTCCTGAGTGACCTGGAGATGGACAGTAATCACTGCGGAATGCCATCTAGGCTTAAAGGGATCAATCGTATTTTTCATAACTAGAATCTTACGCGTGCAGCCACAAGCTATTATGGGCTTTGGCTTGGTTGATTAGTCGTAGTGACTCTGACTAGGTGGTGCTACGAACGTAGTTATGAGTAGGTGGGATGGGCACTGCCAAAGTGAGGGAAACTCTTCTAAAGGACCATGTCTCGACCTTCCGGTTCCCATAAAACATGCAGTGTGACGAAATAAAAAGGAGGTGGTTGAGTCTTGTGGGGAAAAGTGCACAAACATCTGCAAAGTGTACAAACTGATCATGATTAGCCGTGTCCACGGTTACGGACAACTTTGAGCATCTAGAAGTAGGAATGTTGACGGATCTCATCATCTTTAATTAATCAATCGGGTTTATTCAACCTTGGGAGTAGATTGACTTGGAGAAACCAATTCAATCATATTATGAGCTTTGTAGTACTGATATGATACTCTTTGAGTAGGAAGAATCAGCCTTATGCAAACTGAAACTCTTAGAGCTTTTCCACCAGCCAAATTGCATGTAGTAGTTAGGCCTGTTATATATATATTATTTTGGTAGTAACTTGTCATACATTCGAAGTACTAACCCATTTTGGGTTGTAACCTTCGCTGTTGCAGGATTGTATACAACGAGTAAGTGATGCGATTTAGGGTTACGATGTCTACACTCAACTTTGCCGTTGGTGTTGATGGGACTCCACTTATGTATTGTTTGTTTCCGCGGTGTATTCTAGGCCAAAGGCTATAAGGTAATAAATACCATGTATTTAAGTTACTTTTTGACATGTGATTCATGGTATTTCATCGAGTACTGTGTGTGCTAGCATACTGATCCAGGGATAGCACAGAAGCAAAGTAGACTTGGTTCCTTTCGGGACCAGGTCGTTACAGTTAATAACTTCAGAAAGGGTGCAACTATCAAAATCAATGTCACTACTATCAAAGGTGGTAGTGGTGTCATCTAGGCTCACTTGTTTGAAAGCCTATATGTTCATTGGAATTTCTTCTTCTGTGGTTGAGGTAATAGCATCGCCATTAATAGGTCCAACGGGACTAGAAGTGTGTTGGGTGCTAAAAGTTTTGGTATCCTCAACAACTTGGATAGTAGCAACAATGTGGTGTGTATGAAGGCTCTTAATCCCATCTTCTTCCATCAGGATAACTTCTGGTTTGGCTACCATCTGATTTATCAAAGTATATTGGGTGTGAGACATGTTTGAAACATATGTTTCAATGGCGGTAAGTCTAGTTTGGAGATTAGAAATCTCACTGTTTAGGCTCTCAAGTTGCTTAGTAATGTTTTGCAAAATAGAAGTGTGTTCACCTAATTGTATAGAGAAGGCTTTGTTTTGTTCAAATTGTGTGTTCATATAATTATTTGTAGCCTTCTCTATTTCTACCATTTTTTCATAGCTAGGTAAATCTCTTTCCTTATAAGTTTGACTATAGGAGTTGTTATTGATAGGATAAGTGTTGTTGTTCCCATAGTTGTTAGATGGGAACAGTCTAGGATTGCTAGCAAAATTACTCCTATAAGCATTATTGTTGAAGTTGTTCCTAGAGATAAAGTTCACATCTAATTGTTCTTGATCAACCAAAGAATTTAAAGGTTTATCATGAGGATCACTAGGAGGCTGCTTGGTAAGTAGAGACATAATTAAGTCAACTTTTTCATTTTGGGAAGAAATCTCCTCGACAGAGTTTACCTTCCTACCTGTTGGAGCTCGTTCGGTGTGCCATTGGGAATAGTTGGTCATCATCTCATCTAGTAGTTTTGTGGCTGCACCAAGTGTTGTTCACATAAAGGTTCCTCCCGCGGCTGAATCTAACAGGTTCCGCGAGGAAAAGTTCAAGCCTGCATAAAAAGTCTGGATAACCATCCAAGTAGTCAAACCATGTGTAGGGCATTTCTTAACAAAATTTTTCATTCATTCCCAAGCTTGGGCAACGTGTTCATTATCCAATTATTTAAAATTCATAATATTACTCATCAATCGGATAATTTTAGCAGGTGGGTAGTACTTCCCAATAAAAGCATCCTTGCACTTATCCCAAGAATCTATACTATTCCTAGGCAAGGATTGAAACCAAATTTTAGCTCCTTCCCTAAAGGAGAAAGGAAAAAGATTAATCTTAACAATATCACCTTCTGCTTATTTATACTTTTGCATATTACAAAGCTCAACAAAATTATTTAAGTGTAAAGCAGCATCATCTCCAAAACCAGATAATTGATCTCTCATAACAAGGTTTAACAAAGTAGGTTTAATTTCATAAGAGGTAGCTGAAGTGGCAGGTTTAGAAATAGGAGTGCAGATAAAATCATTGTTGTTGTGACTAGTGAAGTCACACAACTTGGTGTTTTCAGTGGAACCCATACTAGCAGCAAGTGGGACAAGCAATTTTTTGTGATTTTTGATATAGGACACTAAAGCAAGAACTGAAAGTTAAACTAACAAGACGAAAAAGAAAAGGTAAAAGATAGCATGAAACTCCCCTATCTTGAAGATTGGAGTCCCCGGCAGCGGCTCCAGAAATTGGCGGTTGATGGGACCAATCTTTTGTCGCCCCTCGGAATCTCCGGCAACGGCGCCAGAAATTGGCTTGATGGCACTGAAGTAGTGCTCCTCGTTGGTTACCCCATGTGGAAGGGTGGATGTAGCCTAGCAGAAAATTTCCCTTGGCAAAGATACCAAGGTTTAGATCGACCAATAGGATTCCAAGGTCGACAAGTAGGTGGTAAAGTGAACAATGGCGCCGTTCACAACCTCGGGGTTGCTTACTTTACCTCGACCTGCGCACACAACAAATAACTTTGCCCCTCACCGGAGGCCAAAACAACCTCTAGATTAGCTCTTGCGGAAAAGAACAGAAGGTGGCGGCGGCTCCGCAACGAGAATTGGAAAAGTGACATCTATTCTCGGGTTTCCTCGTCGAGGGTAAAAATAGGAGTCCTTGTAGGGCACCAAAGGGGGTGGGGCCCTCCCAGGTACCATGGTGGCGCGGCCAGGGGTAGCCCCCCTCTGGCCCTCCTTCTGACATGTCGATCCTCTCGGTGCGTGGATTTTCTGTATTTCATCCTAGAATTTTATGAGACACCTAAAAATCCATTTTCCTGCACACAAGAAAACCATACATGCAACTCTGCTGAAAACAGCGTTAGTCCCGGTTAGTTTCATTCAAATCATGCAAGAATGAGGTCAAAACAATAGAAAAACTGATTGGAAAATTCGATACGTTTGAGACGTATCAGCGTCTAGTGGTAATCCCTCATCACATAGTTCTTGTCTAGTGGCAACATCTTCGTTGTCGCGGTAGGAAATTTTAATTTAGTGCTAGTTGATGGCACTTAAGTAATGCTCCACGTTGGTTACCCGAAGTGGAAGGTTGGATGTAGCCTAGTACAAAATTTCCCTTGGCAAAGATACCAAGGTTGAGTCGACCAGTAGGACTCCAAGGTCGACAAGTAGGTGGTAAAGTGAACAATGGCGCCGTTCACAACCTCAGGATTGCCTACTTTACCTGGAAATGCACACACAACAAATAACTTTGCTCCCAATGAGTACATAGTGGTTGTCACTCTCTTCGGCCTTGCCGTTTAAAAAGGATCAAACGCAACAGATATAAGGATAGTGATAACTGCAACTAAAAAGTAAAAGCAAGGAGTAAATTGAGGGTGTAAACAGTGGTAGAAATATGGAACATGGTCCCATAATGTTCACTAGTGATGTCTCTCTCCCAAAAGATGATAAAACTTCTATGCGAGGTAAACAAATCACAGCTGGGAAATTGACATGATTATGGGCGCAAACCAATGCTAACTATGGTACAAAGAAAGGAAGAGGCTCAAAAGCATGGGCGGTACACAAAAATAAGTAAAACGAAATCCAACTACATCTACTACTAATCACCACCTTGAGATATCTATCCAGAACATCTCGCTAGTATTAAGTTGCGAGCCCCGTCCAAAGTGTAAACCCAAAGCAACAGAAAACTGCATTAAAAGAACTTTGATTAAAGTAAACAATCCTTGCAACCGCGGTTACAAGCACCGTTGTTTTCCCCTTGTGGCAACAACACCTCTCCTAGACTCATGTTTCTGTCACTCAAGCTAGTCATCAGGGGGCATGAACCCACAATCAAGCATAATGCCCCCTCTTGGAGTCAATACCTACTACTTGGCCAAAGCAATAAATAGCAACGGAGAACATGCAAGAATTAATCAACAACAAAAATATAAAAGAGTAGAACCAAATATATTACTCAATCACAATCTGAACATTGTCGCATAATCCATGAGATCCCAGCAAACTTAGCATAGCAACAGCAGAAAGAATTACATATGTGCCTTGATCATGTAGGGCATCTCATAAGTTCTAATCCATGAAGAGCAAAGAGGGGAGGAGAACATCACATAGCTACTGATCATGGACCCATGGTCCAAGGTGGACTACTCAAGGATCATCCGGGAAGCATCCATGGTGGTGGAGAAGCTCCCGGAGGTCAATCCTCCCTCTGGCAGGGTGCCGGGAAGAGGTCTTCTGGTACTCCTGATCTTGGAAGCGCGGCGGCGTCGGAATAGAGGCGAGATCGCAAAAAAAAGGTTCTGTCTTCGGGGGTTTCGGGTCGAGAGATAAATATAGGCGAAGGGGGATAGCCAGGTGGGCACCAGGAGTCTAGGCGGCCCCCTCACTACTAGGGAAATAGCTATACATGGAAAGCTTATTAGTGGCGCATGTAGAAAGCGATGCGCCACCATCTGTTATTGGTGGCGCACTGGAAAATAATGCGCCACCCATAAGGTCTTATGGGTGGCGCATTATTTTCCAGTGCGCCACCCCTAAGAGTGGGCCAGCCTGGATGACCTTATACGTGGCGCATCTACCAATATGCGCCACCCCTAAGGACCTTATGGGTGGCGCATTTACAGAATGCGCCACCCCTAAGAGCTTAGGGGTGGCGCATCCGTGAAATGCGCCACCCATAAGAGCTTAGGGGTGGCGCATTTCACAGATGCGCCACCACTGACTTCCTATATGCGCCACTAAAGGCCTAGAGCTGCCCTTATCTACTCCACCCCACCTACCACCTCTCATTCACTCCACACAATTCTCAAACTAGATCCACTCTTCTCACCCTAGAGCTATTCGGTTTTCTCCTCCTCCCCACCTCATTTCTTCCATTTATCCATCGATACTTGGCATTACATCTATTTTGTTTCATATTGAAGTAAGTGGACCTCCTCCCAAACTCTTTTGTTCCATTTATGACCCATATACTTGCCTTTATTAGCTTGGGGTTTGTTGTATATGTGAATCTTGGGTTTGATGTATGTGTGAAGCTTATGGTGGTTTGATGTATATGTGTATCTTGGGTGGCAAATGTTTTGCCGAAATGTCGATTCATTTCCGTTTCGGCAAATTTCTAGCGCACTCTCCGCATGCTCCCATGCATTATTAGGGAAGGTCATGCCGAATTTTTCCGGCGACGACTGTGATATATAATTGTGTTGCTCTCTCCGTGCACGCAGGTGATCGACCATGGTCCGCGAGATGCTGAGCGATATCACCGTGGCTAGGTGGATGCAATGTGCGACAAACGACATGCTAAGGAATAATAGGTCGGATATAAGATGTCCGTGTCGGAGATGCAAACTGCAGTGCGTGACCGAGCCTGATTCCGGAATATTGCAAAGACACCTGAAGCGTAATGGTTTGATGGATGGCTACACACGATGGATAAGTGATGAAGCTGGTGAGGAGGAGGACGTCAATGGTGGGGCGCCAGTAAATGAGGAAGGGCAACCAGAAAACAGCGGCAGGCGAGATGACGAAGAGCATCCCGTTCATGATCATGAAGAATATGCCGAAGCGGATCATGTAGATCAAGATGCCGGACATGAAGATCAAGATGTCGGACATGATGATTCAAGCTGGGTGCGGGACCCTCATGTTCAAGAGCTGCTTGTCAAAGAGGCGTTGAACGCAAGAGGTGCAGCTAGAGAGAAAGCCAAGATGGCGCAACTCGAGAAAGACGTGATTACGAAGTTGTACAAAGGATGCAACGACGAGGATACCCGCTTGAATGTAACACTTGGGGCTATGGAGATGAAGGCAAAACACAAATGGACCGACGAAAGCTTCGATGATAACATGGCATTCTGGCACGGTCGTCTTCCGAAGGGCAACACGTGCCCAACTAGTATCGCTGAGGCCAAGAAAGTCCTTTGCCCTCTCGATCTTCCGCACGTTAAATACCACGTCTCCATAAATGATTGCATGATCTATCGGGGTGAGGACGAAGATAAAACCACATGTTCGGTGTGCGGTGTTAGTCGATACAAGAGAGGGAAGAAAGTTCCTAGAAAAGTGGTATGGTACTTTCCGATCACTCCTCGTCTGCAGAGGTATTTTGTAGATCCCGAGGAAGCAAAGCTCATGACCTGGCACGCGGATAGAAAGAAGCTAAAAGAGGATGACCCGAACCCGGATCCGGAAAAGGAGGACATGCTGAGGCACCCTTCAGATGGTAGCCAATGGAATGCGTTGGACCTCGAATACCCAGATTTTGGGAAAGAACCAAGGAACCTCAGGATTGGTGTGAGCGCCGATGGAGTCAATCCGTTTGGCGGCCAGAGTAGCACACACAGTACCTGGCCCGTGTTTGTATGCATATACAACCTTCCCCCCTGGAAGTGCATGAAGAAAAAGTACATAACAATGTGTATGCTAGTTCAAGGGCCGAAACAACCAGGTACGGACCTCAATCTATATCTGCAGCTGTTGAAAGAGGAGCTAGAAACGTTATGGAAAGACGGAGTCAATACGTGGGACGCCGCGGCAAAAGAATATTTCCCAATGAAAGCCGCGGTGATCACGACGGTGCACGACTATCTCGGATACGGATATTTCTCAGGGCAGGTGGTCCAAGGATTCTGTGCATGCGTTAGGTGCATGGATAATACAACGTACCGCCAGCTACCAAAAGATCCCGGATCTTCAAAAACCGTGTTCCAGGGGTCTCGGAGGTGGCTTCCCAAGAAACACGCGTGGATAAAACACGGACATCTGTTTGATGGAAGCGAGGAGCTCCGAGCACCCCCAGCTCGAAGGAGCGGCAAAGAAATCGACAACTTGCTGAAAACTTGGAAAGAGTGCCCCGCGCCGGGAAAGAAAAAAAAGAAGACTCAGCCATTGATGAGGGTATGGAAAGCGAGGTCTGTTTTCTGGGATTTGCAATTCTGGCAAAATGCACCACGCATAAGAAACCTGTTGGTGGCGCATTCTGGCAAAATGCGCCACCCGTATGCCTTAACCTCCAACTAACCCGCGCGCACAGTAACCACCATTCGCCCCCCACCTCTCACTCTCCTCTAGCCACCGCCGCCGGAGCCCTAGCCCGCCACCGGAGCCCTAGCCGCCACCGGAGCCCTCCTCTCCGGCCGCCGCCCTCGACGACGGAGCCGCCTGCAGCCTCGACGACGGAGCCCTAGCCGCCGCCCTGACGCAGCCGCCTGCCGGAGCCGCCCCAACCCCTCCACTGCGACGCCCCTCCACCGCCAGGTACCCCTTCCTCCCCTTGCTGGATTCCGACAACGGCCGTGGTGTCCATGGCGCCGCCCCCAACCCCCACTCCCCCTGTGTATGCCCTTGTTCAAATTTTAGATGCCTAGGTCTACCTCAACTCCCCCTGTGTATGTTAATTATTGGTTGAAGAAGAGAATTGCATAGTAGTTCTAGCAGCTAGTGGTTGTCCTTTGCTTCTTGGTGTGCATGATCAAATTAGACAGGGGTAGCTGTCAAATGGATCCCAGTTTGGGTATATACTACTGGTACTCCAAACTCCAAAGTGTAAAATGGATCCCAGTTTTGGCACATACTACTACTCCAAAATGCAATGGAGGAAGTAGTAGGAAGACAAAAAAATCTCCTGTGATTCCTATAATGCAACTATAAGCAAACCAAAAATCATCTTGCGGAGGGATCCAGTGAGCTAAAACTTGTCGGTTTTCTGGACAAAATGAAGCGCTGAAAGAGAAATGGGTATCCTTTTTCACAAGTATATTTCCACACTGTTATAGTATGTGCGTGTCTTGCTGCAAAGTGCCATGGAGGTTGGAGGAAGTAAGCAGCAAGCTAAAATGCCGGAGGAAAGCATGGGAATGATCCTTAGAAACGTATCCTTAGAAATGCCGGAGGAAAGCATGCCGGAGGAAAGAACATTTGTGTCTAGGTCTACCTCAACTTTTCCATGGACATTTGAAGATAATGTGTGATTCATGTATACCCATCATCCATTTGTACATTTTCCTAGATGAGCAACCTTGTTACCTTATGCCATGGTTCTCAATAGTGCTTCTTCTATCTAACTCTATTTGAATTTCATTAACCAATGAAAAAGGTTGCGTTGACTCAAAACTATATGAAAATCATCTTCAAGATCTTTAAAGTTCTTCATGGCAGATAAATACACTTAATCATTGGTAGAAAAGGAATGCATCTGTTGCTGTTGTTGTTGTTGTAAACTGCTGCTGCTGTTGTTGTTATGAAATTCACATACAATATTTTTAGAAGAGAGAAAAGGAAGACCGGCAAGCATAGCATATGTTCTTATTAATGGAACACAAGTTTTTTGTTTTGTGTGGTAGCAATGGAATAGAATTTTAGGATTCTAGCATAGCATATGTTGTAAATGATCAAGCAAAGTGACAAGTATATATATGTTGCTTGTTTAGTGCACTGTTTTTTGTTTTGTGTGGTAGCAATTCTTTTCTTATCAATATTTTTATGCACTGTTTAGTGCATTGCTAGAATATGTACTGTTCTACAATATATATATGTTGCTTGTGCCTATATGTAGGCATTTTTTTCTGCAGGTACAAATCATTATCCCCTTTATCCCGAAATGTTGATTAACTTCCGCTTCGGTTGAGAATGGGGCACTCTCATGTTAAGAAAAAGAGCAAAGGTCATGCCGAATTTTTCCGTGAATTCGTGCATGACCTTTGCTATTTTTCTTAACATGAGAGTATTTGCATTTATTTATTGTGCTAATTAATTAAGTAGTTGCATTTTTTAATATTGTACTAGTGCAAACATGTCGACCGGAGCCGACGCCGGTCCTTCTTCTCAGCCGGGTACAAAAAGGAAGCAATTTTGGGAATACTCCCAGGAGGAGGTCGAGGAGCAGAGAGAAGAGGAAGTACCTCCGGGCGAGGAGGAGTATGAGGAGGAGATAGAGTCGGAGTCCGACTCATCGGATGATGACTTGGAGGAGGCTGGTACGACAGACGGCGAGAGGAACATCGGCGAGGATGATGGGACCGGTGGCTCCAACACAGATGGTACCCAGTCGAAGAAGAGGAATCGGAAACCGACCAAGGTCGGCGTCATCAGGCAAGAGGTTACTGTTGTGACCGCCGTCGGGATTCCTAAAGGGCCCGAATGTTTTTCGGAAGGGTACGGCCGTCAAGTCGCGGCGATCCTCCGCAACACCGTGCCAATCACCACGATTATCCTCAGGAGTCGTGAGAATATTCATTATTGTCGGCTTCTTATCAACAAGCTGCACGGACGATACAAGTTTCCGGAGCCGTACGATAACACCAAACTCAGAGGGAACAAAGTAAACACATGGGCCCTTAGGAAGATGAGCAAGGCCTTGTCCAGTTGGAAAACCCGGGTGAAGAGGGCAATTTTTGAAAAGAACAAAACCTGGGAGGAGCTCAAGGAGAAAGAGTCGTTGATCGACGAAGCTACCTACAACCTTTTCAAGGCTAGGTGTGAGTCCGAGCAAGCCAAGTCCGCGAGTGCAAAGGGCAAGGCCATGCGGTCGCAGGTCATAGGTAACCATCGTCTCGGAGCCAGTGGTTACTAAAGTTCCAAGCCTAAATGGGACAAGGAGGATGCCGAGTACGCCGCTGCGGGCATACCTAACCCCTTCCAGCAATACAAAGATGATCCGCAGACCAAATTCTTTGTGAGGGCCCGGAGCTATAAGGACAAAGCAACCTCGAAAATAATTATCGATCCTAAGATTCAGGAGTTTACGACTGCCGTGGTAAGTAGTTTACCACGCGACCTTGTCGATTGAATTCT
This sequence comes from Bromus sterilis, assembly GCA_950022295.1. Classification (NCBI taxonomy): domain Eukaryota; kingdom Viridiplantae; phylum Streptophyta; class Magnoliopsida; order Poales; family Poaceae; genus Bromus; species Bromus sterilis. The sequence continues at coordinate 277,785,641 of OX465595.1, read as the reverse complement.
CGAGTGAAGTTCACAATTTCTTAACGTTTCACATTCTTTTTGCAGCAAGCGGAAATGAAAATCGCCTCATCGCAGGAGTCGTCGGTTAGGGCGGCCGGCCCATGGGACAACGCCTTCAACAGGGCGTTGAACAAGGTCAAGAAGGTTGACGACGTGACGGCGAAGCCATCGTCAGCCGGCCGTGTGGTCGGCTTTGGTGCGGACCTAAATTGGTCCGAATATTATGGAAAATTGGCGGAGCAGTCCGGTTCGAGGGGGCGCAAGGCGAGAAGGACCGAAGAAGATGTCGCTTATGTTCGTGGACTGGAGGAGAAGGTGAACATGCTTCGACAGCTTGTCCAGGACGAAGTGGCGAAGACGATGAACGCTCTCCTTCCATATATGATGCAGTCGATCGCGAATTGGCAAGCGCGTGGTGGACAAGGGCCCATACCAGTCCCCAGCATGGTCGGCAGCAACTCGGGCCCCGCGGCGCCTGCAGTCCCGATTCCGGCCATAGTGGTGGCTCCCGCACCGACTCCCGGCGTATTGGTGACTCCGGCCGCCAACACCGCGGCGGCGACGCCGGACGTGATGGTAACTCCTCCGGCAACGATCGAGCAACCGGGGCATAACAATAATGCACCCGGCGGCAGCACAAATAGGGCGACCGACGCCACGGGAGGCAGCGCGCCCTCCGTCTCTTGCATGCCCGCCGTCATCGGCGGGGTCTCTTCACTAGCCGACCTCGACGCCCTCAAGGTAACTATAAGCGTCTGCAACTCAAACGAGGACTTCATCTCCTTGCAACTCAAACGAGGACTTCACCTCGACGCCCTTTTTTAGTGGAATCTCTCTGATGAATATATATATATATATATATCTTTCGCAGGAGGACACTCCATGCATTCTATTACAAGTCGTGGACGGCGAGTTGAAGGATGTTGCCAAAGGTAAAATCATTCAACCACAAAATCGAATCATGCACAATATGCCGATGGCACCGGAGATGCATAGGGTTCAAATCTCTCTCGTGATTTCGGGCTACAAGAGAGTTGAACCTCCCATTCAACCCCCCGGATACGATGACGATGAGCCGGCAGTCCTCAGTGACTGTTTCAATCAAATATGCCTATGGCCGAAGAGCCAAATGCGTTTAATGACGGGGGAAAGGGGCACCACACCTAGGACAACACCGCTAGTCATCGTGTCGGTGCCACATGATCCCATCGGAGCACAACAAGAAGACGATGATCTTGATGATGATATCAGCGCCGACCAGTTCATCAATACTTTGTATGATGCTGATGACTTATTCATGCCTCCTGCTGAAGGAGCCTGTCAGCATGACGAGGAAGCTCGCGGTCCAGCTGATCCTGCGGCGAAGCCTGCTTGCTCCACGCGTCTCTTCGCTGCTTCTCAGGACATGTCTCCAGCAGCTTGCGCCTTCACCGAGCCTCAAGCAGATGCCACAAGATCTATTCTCAGCCCGTCCACACTCCATAAGGCGGCCACTGAGCAGATAAAGGCCGGTGACTGCTCAAAATCAGAAAAGAAGAAGGGACGGAAAAGAAAGAAGAGCATGACTTCTAGTAGCCAACCTTCGATGCCGATCCGGGCTCAGGACGGGCCACCAAGACCCAAGGATCTCTCATTTGAAATCCATGTGGCTGGTAGGGCGATGCTACCTAAGGACATGCTGGACCTTGCAACTTCGGATATGTAGAGTGTGCATCATAGTATTATGGCATTAGAGAAGATTCTTCTTCGAGAAGAGAATCCCTCGTACCCGGTTTTCATGGCCAAGGTGCCACTCAACATGGGCTTCATCAACACTATCCCCGCGGATATGATAATCCTACGGTTTTCGGAGATCTTCAATTTGTACCATCTCAAGCGGCTGGACCATAGCCTTATCCGTCTGTTCTCGCTCAGCCTTTCTATGAGTATCAGGAGAGATAAGACCCCGAGCGTCGCGATATTGGACCCCTTCTACATGCGTGAAAGCATCTTGATGGACGACGGGGACGCGGCTCTCGTGGCGGGGTACATCACAGACTTCATGCTACGGAACGCCGACAAAGATTCATTTCTTATTACCTACTCTCCCAAGTAAGTCATTCGCTCGCCTCCGTAGCATATATGCTTTCTTAGCTTTCCATTGTCCTCTTCCAACATTCCTTTTGGATTGTTTTAATTATGCAGTGAGGATCAAGACTGCGTGCTCATCTGCTTTTCACCGCAACACTCGCATGCCATGTATTTAGACTCGGGGAGTGTGAACAAAAAAGATTACAAGTATATCATGAGAGTTTTGGATGATGCTCTCGTCGGCTACATAAAAGCCGGAGGTAAGATCATGAAGCACAAGTTCAGGAAAAATCAGCCTGGCGTGAACGTGTTCAACCACGTAACGTAGTTCCCGTGCGTGAAGCAGCCGGCTGGCAGTGTGAGGGATGCGTACTACGCCCTTCATCACATGAGGGCGATTATACAGGAACAACGCAACCTTACGCTGCCAAGTCATCTCAGAGCGTGGGCTGAAAGGAAGGTGGAAATCGCCGATGCAAATCTGAAGGAGGAGTTCTTTCACATCCAAGCGCAGATGGCGGCTATCATCCATCATGAAGTACAAATGAGGGGGTCGATCTTCCACTCCAACATTGCACCATCCAATGGGGAGATAGAAGTCCGCCTAAAGGCCCTGAGTGACACAAGGCCTTTCATGACGAAAGAAGGATGCCGCCCATTCCCCAAGCCGAGTCAAAACAATTAATTGAATGTACTCTTTGTGTAATTTGGATGTACTCTTTGTGTACTAGATGGTATGATGGATGTGACCTCTAAAGCTTTGTTTTGTGCAGGTTGAAGAGCAAACAAGTAGTGATGACGAAAGTAGCTTTCGGTTTTCAATAATTGTTGGACTCATTGTAATTTTGTGATGGAATGTAATCTTGTGAATCTTGTTGGCCTCTAAACCTTTGTAATAAAAATTATATTGCAATTCTTTTGTATCAATAATTGTTGGCCTCATTGTTATATTGTATTTTGCATTTCTGTAATATAATAAAAATATCTGTAATGCTTTTATTCTTTTATGTAATTCTTTTTTTTTGTTTTCTGTAATTATTTAGTGGCGCATCTTGTTAGGATTTAGTGGCGCATTGTGAATGCGCCACCCCTAAGGCCCTTAGGCGTGGCGCATACCAGAATGCGCCACCCCTAAGAGCTTAGAGGTGGCGCATTCTGAGATGCGCCACGCCTAAGGGCCTTAGGGGTGGCGCATCCAGAATGCGCCACCTCTAAGCCCTTATTAGTGGCTTGTAGTTAGTGGCGCACTGTGAATGCGCCACTAAACTCAAAAGCAGTGCGCCACCATAAAGGTATTCCCTAGTAGTGCCTGGCGCGGCCCCACCTTAGGGCGCGCTGGGAGGGCGCCAGGGGCCCTGGTGGGTCCCCTCCGGACCCCTTCAGGAGTATAGAAGGTTCCCGTACGCTGATTTTTATTGGATTTTTCCAGAATTTTTGGAGCAGTTTTAGTACGGGGAAACCTGAAATAGAAAAACAACATAAAACAGAAACTGGCACTAGGGTGCACTGAGTTAATAGGTTAGTCCAAATATGATCAAAAGTGTATGAAAGTGTATCTAAAACATAGCAATATCACAGAAAACATGCATCGAGCAAGCAGAAATTATAGATACGTTTGGGACGTATCACTAGTGTAGCGTACTGCGCGCCACAAAAGTAGTATCAGGGCTTATGTTGCATGGTGATGAATCCATGATATAAACTCATATGGAGATATGTAGATCGGATCCTGTGATGCTAGATCAGATTGGTTTTTCATGTTTGAGGTTCTTGATTTCATGGTCTGTCCCGAGGCGTGAGCTACTTAGGTCGTGCCACAACTTATCCCTAGAGGTCTGTTATCCGCTATTGGGGTAGATAGTGTGTCATAAACCATGTTGTAGCATGTGGATATCACTATGTGATTGATCCGACACACAGATCAGGACACGACATGGATATGCTCCGCACTGTTCAGAAATTTGTGAGCAGTTTCGGTTCTGAATGTCCATAACTTGGTCATACAAACTCCGATTGAGCTTTGTGACCTACCAAATGATGCGGCGTGGAATTATCTACAAGACATGGGAAAGACAATGGCACCCGCGAGGGAAGGATCAAAGCAAAAAACGAAAGTTAAGATCCTCACACGAAGAAGCTTCTTGGAGGGACTGGTACAACTAATACCGGGAACGGCTCAACCGCTGCATTACCACTCTTCCACATGAAATCCTATGACTATGAGTGAACTACTGGGGTGGTATCGCTTTGGTTGCACCAAAATCCAGTTGAGCGATACAACGCCTTCCTACATGCAGCATGCGCCAAGTGTGTATGTATCCTTCTCTCTCTCTTCCCCCACTTACCCCTTCACTTAAGTAGAACTATATGTATCCCCCTCCTTGCTTTGCTCTTGTATGTCTTCAATGGGGTCTTCCACCTCTAGGGTTCTACCACAACTTGGGGAGAGAGGCTTCTTCTATGGTTGAAGGTCCGACCTCCATGTTATTAACCTTGAGGAAGACTAGATCTCTCTCTCTCTCTCTTTCTCAAGATCCACCTCTCTTATAGATTTGTAGTAACTACCTTTATATATTTCCTTTTTTTGTTGTTGGATCTTTTTGTGTTGGCTATGGGGATGATTTGATTAGCTATTTCTAGTGACTCTTGTTCTTCTTCCTCTTGGTCTTGCGTTTTATTTTGGATTTCCCACTTGTTTTTCCCGTTCTTCATCAAAACACCTCAAACTCCTGTAGATCGGGCACTTCGAAGGGCTTGCCCCTAACATACCCGAGATCTTTCCCAAGGTGATAAGATGATGTGGGTGGTCTAAGATTATCTTCACCTCCATCATTGACTTGACACTTCCCAAGGGATGCACACATCAAGCATACAAAGGGAAATTACCTCCTTTATGTGTCTCCTTTGGGCCCTCTCATGGATGGTTCACTACTTGACCCCGCACTCTGGAGAATATAAATGTTTGAGCAGAGCTACACGTGCACGGATGAGGAAGTCAATCACATGCGGACAACCACGCCACCCGCAAGGGAAGCATCAAAGAGAAACCGAAAGTGACGATCCTCACACGAAGAATCTTTCAGGAGGGACCGATACAACCTATATAGGGAAGGATACAACCATGCACTACCCCTCATCCACATTAAAGACTATGATTATGGGTGCAGTACTAGGATGGTACCGTGTCAGTTGCAGAAAAATCTAGTTGAGCGATACAACCTTCTGCCAGCACGGAATGATTGTGATCTGGTACAACCCATTGTGTATGTTATTAATGACCTGCATGTCAACTTGTGGAGCCATGTAATGTAATTTACTTTCATAGCTATTAGATTGTAATAGCATAGTAACTTATGTAACACTTGGCGGTTGACACTATGGCGTGGAGATGGAGATCACCATGAGGACAACCATACAGTGAGATGGAGATCGCCATGGGAGGTTCGCGCACATGGAGATGGAGATCACCATGCGCTATGATATAGGGGTTATACCATAACACTTGTATAAACTGCATGTGAAAGTTTATCCCTTTATGTATCCTTCTTTTACATGGTAGATATTTTAAGTAGGATGATCCCTCAAAGAATGTCAAGTAAAATTGCCACCCCAATTGTTGCATATCACAAGTCATGTATATTTAGTAGTAGGCCTATAAAATAGGGTGCTGCTAGATCTCCTTGGCGTGATGGCTTTGTGTCGGACACTTAAACGCATAGCACTTGGTTAACTTGTCGAGGCTATCAAAGTAGTTTTGGGCCTTGAGGAATATATGATGCGCATCAACAAACAAGAATTGTATGGTTGATGCGATTAGCAAGGAGTTGCTACCCGGTAGATCGAGTCACTAGTCAATTCGCTCCATCCGATCCTGAATCGCTTAGTGTCAACTAGATGGATGTTGAAATTAGTGGGATTAATTTTATTAAAGTGTTTAATATGAATTTATATTCATGAATACATGTCTTAGCATTTTGCATTTTATGTTGTAGATCAATGGCACCACCTGCTCTAGTTACTAATTTTGCGTTGAAATCAATCGTTGTGAAAGATAAACTAAATGGACCAAACATTACCACCTAGTATAGAAATCTGAGAATTGTTCTCAAGCATGATCAAAAGGAAAATGTACTAGAGGAACCACTTCCAGAGGAACCGGCTAATAATGCCACCGCTGCTGCTAAGGATGCTTATCAGAAACTCAAGGATGAGTTTACTGAGATCAGCTATCTCATACTGGCTTCTATGGAGCCCCAGCTGTAACAGTAGTTTGAAGACATTTGAGCTTTCGATATGATCGAGAGTCCTAAGGGCATGTTTCAGGTTTAGGCTAGGACCGAAAAGTTCAACGTCTGGCGATCCCTGATGGATTGCAAGCTGAAAGAAGGTGATCCACTGTAACACCCTCACCACTCCCAATCGTTTAACCACCGATTCCATGGTCACTGTGGCTGGGATCCAGACTGTCGCACAAACCAACACTAGTATTTTATGCACACTTTGTCCTCACTCGTGCGCACCCGGGATCAACTTCCCGGTCGGTCACCCATTCCAAGACTACTCCGAGCCAAGCACGCTTAACTTCGGAGTTCCTTGGAGCTCGGCTTCCGGAAAAGAAAGTGCACCTTGTTGATATGAGTACTCTATCATTCCTATTGAGATCCTGGGCTGTTACATACACCACCCCTCAAAGGAACCGACATCCCCGTCGGCCCAGCAGGAACATTCCCCTTTGGCACACGTTTGTGTGCGCCACTTGTAGGCATCCAACATGTACCCCATGTAAGCCTCACCGACCGACACACACACCGTGTAACCGCTAGGGTCGGCTCTGATACCAGCTTTAACGCCTCGACCACTCCCAACTGGTTAACCATCGATTCCATGGTCGGTGCGCCTAGGATCTAGACTGTCATCACTCGTGCGCACCCATGATCAACTTCCCGGTCGTTCACCCATCCCAAAACTACTCCAAGACAAGTACGCTTAACTTTGAAGTTCCTTGGAGCTGGGCTTTTGGAAAAGAAGGTGCACCTTGTTTATATGAGTAGTCTATCATTCCTATTGAGATCCTGGGTTGTTACATCCACTGAGCTCGCATGTCATCAAAATGATGGGTTACAAGCAAGCTAGGTAATCCGTTGACTCTTGAGTCAACTAAAGATACAATTCTAGGTTCTCTTCCGCCAAGCTATAACTCGCTCATTACGAACTTTCATATGCATGGCATGGAAAATAAGCCCACTCAATTTCATGGGATTCTTAAGATAGTAGATAAGGACATTAAGAAGGGCACGCATCAAGTGTTGATGGTGCAGAACACGACCAAGTTCAAGAAGTCATGGACTAAGAAGAAGGCTAACACAAAGGAGAAGGACAAGGATGTGATCCTGACTCCAGCCCTAGCACCTAAGCCTGGATCTGACACAGAGACCATTTTCTTCTATTGCAAGGAGAACAGTCACTGGAAGAGGAACTACAACAAGTGGCTCGCCAGCAAGGGCAAGAGAAGTGGGAGTACGACTTCTACAGGTACACTTGTTGTATACGTTATATACATTTATAGTACTAATAGTTCTTGGGTATATGATACTGGATCGGTTCTTCACATTTTCAACTCGATGCAGGGACTAAAAGGAAGTAGGGATGTCGCAAGAGGAGAAGTTGACATACGCGTCGGGAATAAATCAAGAGTTATTGCATTAGCCATCGGCACCATGCAACTTAATTTACCTTCAGGATTTGTTATGGACCTTGATAATTGTTATTATGTTCCATCTTTAAGTTGAAACATTATTTATGTCACATGTTTGATGACACAAGGTTATGAAGTCATTCTTAAGGACAATGGTTGTTCTATATATTTGAATAAGATGTTTTATGGCTTGGCGCCCGTTGTGAATGGGTTATTCATTTTGAATCTTGAAGGTGAATCTATCTATAATATAAATGTCAAGAGGCGTAAACCTATTGATATGAATACAACCTACTTTTGGCACTGACGGGTTGGTCATATTAGTGAAAAGAGCATGAAGAAGCTCCATTATAATGGACTTTTAAATTCGTTTGATTTTGAATCATTCGATACATACGAATCATGCCTACTCGGCAAGATGACCAAGACACCTTTTGCAAAGAGTTGCAAGAGGGCGTCTGACTTGTTGGAACTCATACATACTAATGTGTGTGGACCAATGAGCACGAATGCTAGAGGTGGTTACCAGTACTTCATGACTTTCACCAACGACTTGAGAAGATATGGATATATCTACTTGATGGGGCATAAGTCAGAAACCTTTGAAAATTTCAAGGAGTTTCAGAATGAAGTAGAGAATCAACTCGGCAAAATGATCAAACTTCTACGATCAGATCGTGGAGGTGAATATCTGAGTCAAGAGTTTGATGATCATCTAAAGAGTCGTGGAATTGTTCCACAACTCAATCCTCCTGGAACAACACAGATAAATGGCGTGTCGGAACGGACAAATCGTACCTTGTTAGACATGGTTCGATCGATGATGAGTCCGTCAGATCTACCATTGGCATTTTGGGGTTATGCTCTAAAAACTGCAGCTTTCACACTAAAGAGAATACCATATATATTCGTAGATAAGACACCATATGAGATATAGACTGGGCAGTGTCATAGTTTGTCGGATTTGGGGTTGTGAAGCGGTTGTCAAGCGACTTCAGTCAGACAAGCTCGCACCCAAATAGGATAAGTGCATATTCCTGGTATATCCAAGGGTAACCTTAGGTTATTACTTCTACAACCGACAATAGGACAAAGTGTTTGTCGCTCGACATGGTACCTTCCTTGCGAAAGAGTTTATCACTAGGAAGGCTAGTGGGAGGACGGTGCAACTCGACGAGGTTCGATATAAACCACTCGGGGACGACTCGACAAGTGATGCCATCACGCCAGAGCCAGTCAGAGAACCTGTGGTTGAAGTAGCACCGGAACCACTAAGGTCAGAAAGGTTGTCTAATGCATGGAATGTATTGTTGTTGGACAACGATGAGCCTTTGACATATGTGGAAGCGATGGTGGATCCAAATTCCGAGTTATGGCTTGAAGCCATGAGATCCGAGTTAAAATCCATGGATGACAATCAAGTTTGGAACTTGGTTGATCTGCCAAATTGTGCAAGAACCATTGAGTGCAAATGGATCTTTAAGAAGAAGGGACATTTACATCCGTGCCCCTAACTTGAACCAACTACTAAGATTTTCCCCTAATTTTGGAGCATGCTCAAATTTTCCCCTCTTCCGTTGACTGCACTTATAGAAATGCCCTTCCGTAAATTTTCTATCCAGTCAAAGGCCGTTGACTATTAAATTTTTCTATAAGAGAACTTAACAGTCAAAGGCCTTTGACTGGATGGAAAATGTACGAAAGGGCATTTCTATAAGTGCACTTAACGGAAGAGGGGCAAAATTGAGCACATGATAATTTTATTGGTAAATCTGAGTAGTGGGCTCAAGTTAGGGGGACAAATGTGAATGCCCCTTTATAAGAAAACTTATATGGATATAAATGTTCAAATCCATAAAGCTTTACTTGTCGCGAAGGGGTTTCGACAAGTTCAAGGAATTGACTACAACGAGACCTTCTCGCCTGTAGCGATGCTTAAATCAGTTCGGATTAGTCTAGCTATAGCTGCATATTTCGATTTGGTAGATGGATGTCAAAACTTCTTTACATAACTGAAATCTAGATGAGTACGTGTATATGATACAACCCGAAGGTTTTGTCGATCCAGAGAATGCTAGTAAGATATGCAAACTTGGGAAATCCATTTATCGATTGAAGCAAGCATCTCGGAGTTGGAATATTCTTTTTAAAGAGGTTCTCAAATCATTTGGCTTGATCGAGAACGAAAAGGAACCTTGTGTGTTCATGAAGTTTAGTGGGAGCTCAATCATATTTCTAATCTTATATGTGGATGAAATATTACTGATGGGGAATGACATTCCAATGCTTGAAGCTATCAAGGACTCATTGAAAAATAGTTTTGCTATGAAGGACTTGGGAGAAGCAACTTACATTTTGGGAATCAAGATCTATAGAGATAGATCAAGGAGGATTATAGGATTAAGCCAGAGTAGGTATATTGACAAGGTGTTGAAAAGGTTGAACATGCATGAGGCTAAGAAAGGGTTCTTTCCTACATCACATGGCATTCATCTAACCAAGACTCAGGGTCCATCAACTCCTGATGAGCAAATCCGCATGGATAATATTCTGTATGTTTCGGCCATCGGTTCTATCATGTATGCTATGGTATGTACTCATCCAGATGTTTCCTATGATCTAAGTGCTATGAGGATATACCAGGCTAATCCAGGCGATAGCCACTAGCCAGCAGTTAAGAGCATCTTGAATTACTTGAGAAGGACTAAGGATATTTTCCTAGTTGATGGAGGTGAGGATGAGCTCGTTGTAAATGGTTACACCGATGCTAGTTTCCAAACCAACAGGGATGAGTTTCGTTCGTAATGTGGTTATGTGTTCATTCTGAATAGAGGTGCAGTGAGCTGGAGAAGCTCCAAGCAAGAGACACTAGATGATTCTACAATAGAGGTCGAGTACCTTGCGACTTCTGAAGCTTAAAAGGAAGGTGTTTGGATACGAGATTTCATTTCCTTACTTGTTTTGGTTTGAGACTCGGCAAACCCATTGCACCTCTACTGTGATAATAGTGGTGTCATCGCACAGGCAAGGGAGCCAAGACATCACCAGAAATCAAAGCACATAGAAAGGTGTTATCATCTCATACGATAATTCGTAGAGGATGGTAATATAAATGTATGCAAAGTACACATGGATGCAAACGTTGTTGATCTATTAACGAAGCCTCTCCCGATGCCGAAGCATGAGGCGCACGTAAGAGCCATAGGCCTTAGATGCCTAACTAATTGAATCTAGTGCAAATGGCAGACTATTGGAGATATGCCCTAGAGGCAATCATCTTATGATGTTATCTCCTTATGTATTCATGAGTTATTTGTATTGTCCTTGAACATCATCACTGATATGTATCAATAAGTATGTGACTTGTTTGAGAGACAATATATTCTATGAGGATTGTTCTAATGGTCCCTAGTTGATAAGGTTATGCAGACACATATCCTTGACTAGTACTCCCTCCGTTCCAAGATATAGGGTGTATAGTTTTTGGCACAGAAATTAAATAACACGCATGGAGAGAAAAAAATACACCGGATTTGGAAGGGATTATTCATAGGAAATTGATGTGAGAAAATAGAGAGCTTTGCAAGAAATAAGGAAACATGATCAAAAAAATTTTAAATCATTGAAACGAGTGTTGTAACACAGCACACCCTATATTTTGAACTTTTTCTAAAAAAACTATATGCCCTATATCTAGGAACAGAGGGAGTATATGATTCGGTTGATGACTATGTTTCACAAGTCATGGGCATGGAGAAGCTACCCGATAGTATGAACTTAGTGATGGGATCACTTAGTTGGACAGAGACCCACTTTGAGACGCAGCGAGATACTATCATCTGTTAGTCTCAATACAATGTTTATGCCATGTCCTAGACCTGTGGTCCTCGCTTGTTCTCGGGATGAGGAATGACTCACTTAGGGACTATCAAATGCTAGACAGTAACTGGGTAGTTATAAAGGTAGCTTACGGGTGAGTCATTATTCATGCCGCGACACAAGGTTGATCAAGATGGTATTTTCCCTTCCACTATGGAGAGATATTCTTTGGGCCCTCTTGAGTGATAAGATTCAGAAAGCATGGCCATGCGACATTGGTTAAGTGTTAATCCTGTTTAGGAATCTGTATCACGGTTTCGAGAAGAGAGCTCAAGCTATCACAAGGGTGACAAGTACTCTCCTTGAACTTGACAACATATGTCATGAGGAAAAAGGAATGTTGCATATGACACATTGTTATGGTTTTTCTTATGACTTTAGCATATATGGGATCCGACACGTTCTGCTAGGAACCGCGACCGACTATCGAACCGGATCTGATTCGGGACATGTCCATTCGGATGTGGTCCGAATGGAATATGGATGTAGGTGATACGTCCCAAACGTAGTAATAATTTTTGCTTGTTCCATGCTTATATGGGTGATATTGCTATATGTTTTGCTACAATTTCATACCTCTTCCAACATATCTGGACTAACCTACTAACACCGTGACCTAGTGCTAGTTTATCTCTACTTTTGTCCGTGCATTGCAGGAAAAATACCAATATTTTAAGTGCTCGGAAAATTCCAGGAAAACTATATAAAAAATCAGCGCAACAGAAGCTTCCAGACGCCCGAAGGGGGGCCAGAGGGGGTCCACCCCCCTCCTCCAGGCGGCTAGGTGATGTGGCCCCACCCTTGGCCGTGCCAGGAGGCCGCCCCGAGGGGTGTGATGTAAGGCCCGATATGCGGTACTGTTCCAGATCTTGATTTTTCCATCCTAATCCGAGGACGAAGCACATATAGGTCCTACCGCGACATATGACGAAGCCATATGCCCAGGATTTCCAACATGATATCACAACATTAAATATACAAGGATACAACATCATATACAATCGGCAAACAACTGCCTTAATACATTACATCAGCGGAAGATATATGTCTGAGTACAGACTACAATCAAATGCCTAGTGGAAAAGGTAAAACACACCATCCCCACATCCACACGGGTCCAGGCTCTCCGCTGGGATCAACCTAACTAGTCATAGTCGAGTCTCTGCCAAGGCGTCCAGAAGAAGGGTCATCGAGCTCCTCTAAAGTCCAAGATCGTTTGCATAACGTGCGTAAAACAGAAAAGAAGGTGTGAGCTATATCAACAAGTCTTGTAACTAACTTCTCACGGTAAGATGGGGCTAGTGGTTGAGGTTGCAGCCGCACTAGCAATATATAAGTGGGTAACGTTATATTCAGAGTAAGATAAGAACCAAGCAGTCGATGAGGAATCGCCTCCAACAAGTCTTCCTATCAGATACTTATGCAAACATAACACCTATCCTATCCTTGTCCTCCTCTTCGCATCCCGACGAAGAAGAAGTAGTCAAGGCTCACACACGTTGGTCAAATTATTAAGATTAACGCAGTTGTTGTTGTGTATGAACAAGGAGTACATCTCAAGTCGTCCATACCCATGGACACGGCTTCTCAAAAGATTTAACCCTGCAGGGGTGTACCAACTACCCATTACAAGGCACCGCACGCACGCCAAGCTCTCTCAGTCGGGCCCGTTAAATACACTCATTGAAGAGTTGTTCCGAGAGAACCGGACGTCATAATACCTCTAACTAACAACGAAAAAATCCAGGTGGCCCCTGGTGAGTCGACATCCAACTCAAGAGCCGGCCGCGCTCTTGAATTGGCCTCGACCGTCTGGATCAGGTTGGGTTAGCTACCCAAACCATCTGGGCAGCCCCCTAGCTCCCTGAGTTGGACCAACAGGAGAAACCATGTCTCCGCTGGCCCAAGTATGAAATCTGCCGGCCGCGGACCAGTCACACACACATTTCAAATGGTAAATCAGCTTGGGCCACCAATAGAAATGTTTGGAGCTAGATAGATAAGAAGAGGGGACCCCATAGCATTCCACACACGGTTAGGCTCGCTCAATAAGAGACACAATTCCCGAAACTCGGGTCCTAGTTGACTCGAATGGAACAAAGCATCGGGGCGGGATATCCTAGACCTTCCATCCTTTGTCGAATATTGTCAGCATTATAATAATCATATCATCAACAATAATATAATTGTGTGATAGACCAATCCAAAGAGTAACAAGATAACAGTTGATAGCATCCTAAGCATGCATACTAAGCAGTGGTTAAGCGAGCAAGGTACATGACCAAACAATGGTTTGCTAGGATGTGGGGAACATGGCTGTTTGGGTTTATTTGAGAGGCATAAATATGAAGTGGTAGGATCAAGCAATCGTTCTATCCTATAGCTAGGCGCAAGTGAGCTGAAAGTTATAAGCATGATATATGCTACCCCTTACCTGATGAGAAGAAGAAACCGAAGGTGTAGTCGATCGCAAGCTCGCATCGTCTCCGAGAGTAACCGCGGGAGCATACAAGAAGGAAACACTGGAAAAAGGGAATCGACGAGCAAGCATCTATTACCACGAAGCAATCACCAGCAAACAACATCAAGAAGGAAACACGAGACAACTCACTACGGTATCGGATCTACCGTCGAGAGCGGTTACTAACAGGTTAAGTGGAGTACTCGTCACACACGACGATACCGCACATTTAGAATGGTTCAAGTTTTTCAGCTACACAACATGAGAAAAGGTTGTTAACATGGCATCTCACTCAATCATGGCATATCACACAATCATGGCAAGAGGTGAAGCACAAAGTAAATTATCTATGCTAGTCAATTTAAGTGAGGCAAAATCCTAAACATGGCATTCACTAAGTACCCCACGACAAATTTAAGCATTTGGTACTGTTCTGACCTAAACCATATTTTATGTTGGTTAAAAACAGAAAAAAATTGCATAAACACAAAATACATGAAATTCTAGTCAATTTACATGTAAAGAACACTCCAAACGGAGTTACGGTTAAAAAGATACAAGCATCACAAGTTATGAACACAAGCTGTTAACATCAGGTAGCACACTTTAGAGCAATGAAACAATAAGCTACAGATAGCAAACATTCATCAAATGGACATGGAATTACAGTAGAAATGACAAGGAAGGAATGGCAACAAAGTTTAATGTATATGAGCATCAGGACCAAGTAATTGTAACCCATGCAAAATGCAAGAATATACTACTGGTCTAGGGACTTAGTGAAAATCAAGGCATGTGACAGCAAATAGCAGGGTTGCACTTTGGGAGCTCAATAACTATATGAAAAGCAACCATATCATGGCAAATCAATGCATGTGTCAGAACCCCAACTAGGGTAAGTGCTAGGATTTGAGTGCCCCTTTGCATCATGTGAAATTTTCAAAAGAAATTCAAAAATTGGGAAAAAAAGAAAGCCCTGAGAATTTAAATAAATGGCCAGATAAAAATGTTTTTCCAAAATTCTTTTGAACATTTGAAAAATTCCTATAAATGATGGTGATCATTTTAAAAGTGGTTTGGGATCAATCCCATGCCCATGGAATATTCAAAAATTCAAAATGTGCCTTGGAAATTAAATTTGACCCCTATTTGAATTGAAATTCAAATGTTTTGAATTTAAAGATGCTGAAATTCTACAAGTGACTTGCTACGTGTCACCTAGGATTTATAAAATTATTTGGGAATTTTATTAAATTTCCTAGCTATATAATTCTAGGAAAAACAAATAAAACAAAAGAAATAAAAGAAAAAGAAAAAAGGACAGAGCAACCTCACCTTCTGGCCCACCTGGCCCAGCCGCAGCAGAAGGCAGGCCCAGCCCACCAGGGGCATGCCCGTCTTCTTCCTAGCGCCAGGAGGATGTCGCCGCGGAGGGCATGCCGTGGCCGGCTACCACCTCCTGCTTCTAGCCACGCAGCTGCTCCTCCTCGTCCATATCCGCGCCACGCAGCCCCCCTTCCATTCCCCCTCGCCTGGAACCCTCCTCTCCTCTCTCTCCGGCAAATCCCGCGAAGACTAGGAGCTCGGCGAGTTCGCCGCCATCGCATCCACGCGGCCACTGGCCCGCTCTCGCCACGCCAAGTTGTCCAGGGCACGCGCAGGCTACGTCTTCGTCTCCGACGCTATTCAATTTGAGCTGAGGAGAACCAAGGCCGACGGCCGCGTCCACCTTCTTCGCCACGGCCGCCGCTCGTCGGCGAGGAATTCCTCTGCCACCGTCGCCCCTACAGCCTCCCCGACCACCTGCTCATGCTCAGGGTGAGCTTCCGCTTCCTCCCCGCCGCTCCGTTCCTCTCCGGGGTGCCCCTGTCAATGAACTCATCGGAGCAAGAGCTCGGCCGCCGCGGGAGCTCGACCCCTGGGTGCGCACGTGCAAGGGGCACGCTATGGTGCCCTTGTCGTGGCCTCGCGTGCCCGGATTCATCGGCTACAGCGGGCGCCGCCGCGTCCAGAGCTCACCGGCGGCCTCCCTCCGGCGAGGCCAACGTGGCAGGGCGATTAGGGGGCTAACCCCATGGGTCAATGACAGGTGGGCCCTGGCCCCCCTAATCTTCTGTTAACGTTTAATTGAAACGGATTTTTAACAGTGAGGCTTAAAGGGTGGACCCACAGGTCAGCCCCCACCTGACGTCATGATGACGTGGGGATGATGCAGTATTTGGAAAGGAATTAAAAATAATTAAAATAAATCAGAAAAATCCAGAAAATAGCCAAAACTTCAATAAACCATGGAAAATTCATATTTGGACAAATAATATATGAAAAATGATCAGAAGAAAATAATCTATCCAAATATCCAACTTTCAGCTCTGTTTGAGTTGAATTTAAAATGGGACCAGTAGCTTTTTATATTTGTCTTAATTGGAATTAATTAAAATTTATTCCAAATGCAATTCTAATTTGAACCAATGCAATGAAAATATGATCACTTGTACTTCAGAAGCATATCACACACATGATCACATGGTTTACAATGATCAAACATTAGCAAATGCAAGTTGACCTAATTTGAATAACATTTGGAGTTTGAATTTGAATTAATTTTCAAATCAACTTCAATTAAAATGTGACAATTTGAACCTAGGTCACATCAATACCATTCACATCATGTGACAACATAAACATGTGCTTGTGCATTCTATTACAATGTTGCCCCCCCCTCTAAAGTGACAACATCAACAGCAGAAAGATTAAAAAAGTGCCTCGATCATGTAGGGCAGCTCACGAGGTCTAAACCATGAAGAACAAAGAGGGGAGGAGAACATCACATAGCTACTGATCAAGGACCCATGGTCCAAGGAAAACTACTCACAAGACATCCGGGAAGCATCCATGGTGGAAAGGAGACTCCCGTAGGTCAACCCTCCCTCCGGCAGGGTGCCGGGAAGAGGTCTTCTGGTGGTCCCGATTTCGGAAGCGCGGCGGCGGCGGAACAGAGGCGAGATCGCGAAAAAGGGTTCCGTCCTCGAGGGTATCACGTCAAGGGGAATATATAAGGGAAGGGGGGCAGCCAGAGGTGGACCAGGGGCCCCAGGCGCCCCCCTGGCGCGGAACAGGGGGTGGCCATGCCGGGTGGCCGCCTGGGCCACTCCTGGCTCCCCTCTGTCCCCACTCGGGCTCTTCGCGAAGCTTCCTGTACGCTGATTTTTCCTATATTTTCCCGGAATTTTTCTGGCACTTTTTATATGGGGGAAAACTGAAATAGAAAAACAGCAGAAAACAGGAACTGTCAGTGTGGTGCACTGAGTTAATAGGTTAGTCAAAATATGATCAAAAGTGTATGAAAGTGTATCTAGATCATAGCAATAACACACAAAACATGCATGGAGCAAGCAGAAATTATAGATACGTTTTGGACGTATCAACATCCCCAAGCTTAATTCCTGCTCGTCCTCGAGTAGGTAAATGATAACGGCATAATTTCTGTGGTGACATGCTAGAAACCATATAAGAACTTTGAAAAGTAAAGAAATCAAGGTTAGAGATTCAATTCAAGTCATAACATGCAAGAGTCTATATTAGCATTGAAACAAGTAACAAAAGAACATTAGGTGCAAGAGCTCTCGCTGTCCGTGACTCGAATGTCTCCAAATGGTGTTTGCATGCACGAAGGGGGATAGGGAATACGAGGAAAACATTTATTTGTTGAGAAATCAATCTACTAAAGTTTCAAACTTGGTCTTTTTCTAGAATCTTATCTTGACTCGTCCCGAGACCACTAGCCAGGTACAAGTCAATTTGATCCACTCCTTTTTCAATATTTTGAGCACTCATGCAATGATGAGCATAAACACGAGAGTTGACACTTTGGATGCCAAAGAGAGAAATAGTGTGGAGGAGGAAGACAAAAAGGGTGAGAAAGGCTCACATCAATGAGGACAATCATAGGCAAGAGATGCCAAATGATAGATATGATGTGAGGAGCAGCGATTGCCATGCAACGGATGCACGTACGAGCTAGGAAGCTCTCCAATGGAACTAGTGGGGGTGCATCTAACTTGCTCGCTCATGAAGACCTAGAACTCGTTTGAGGAGGCTCATCCTTGGAATATGCAAGCCAAGTTCTATAGTGTGAAGGTCCCCACATAGCTATAGCATAATGATCATCTCTATGGAGTACAAGGATATAAAGGGAGTACTAGTGTGGCTCTTTCAAAAGAATAGTAGTGCTGCCCTTTTCTCTCTTTTTATTTCTTTTTCTCTTTTTTTTATTTTTTTTATTTTTTTGTGGCCTCAATGGCTCTTTCTATTGAACTCTCATTTGTCCTCTTTGGGATCTTTTATTGTTTCCACTTTGGGATCTTTTCCTCACTTAAGGGCAACACTCTATTTTACAAGAGGTAAAGGAGATCTTTCACACTTTACAAGGTACTCAAAATCATAAAGAAGATGTAACTATCATGATGTATGCAATGTATGTCGCTACCAGTTGTAAGGCCTGATATGCGGTACTGTTCCAGATCTAGGTGTTTCCACCCAGATCCGGGGACGAAGCACATATCGGTCCCACCGCGACATATGACAAAGCCATATGCCCCGGATTTCCAACATGATATCACAACATTACAGATACAAGGATACAACATCTCATACAATCGGCATACAACTTCCTCAAATACAATACAACAACGGAAGGTAAATTTCTGAGTACAGACTAAAATCAAATGCCTAGCGGCAAAGGTAAAAACATCGATTCCCATAACCACACGGGTCCAGGCCCTCCGCCGGGATCCGCCTAACTAGTCGTCGTCGAGTCTCCATGTGAAACGTCGATCACCATAGCTGTTGTCGATCAAGCACCCTGAAAAGAGTTTGGGGGTAGTATCATGAGTACAGAGGTACTCAGCATCCAACTGTAGTGGTCATCTGACCCAGCAAGGACTTCATCACTCGTCATTCTATGAAACCTAGTAGTTTACGGTAAGGAAGGGGTAAGTGGTGAGGTTGCTGCCGCACTAGCATTTGATGAAGTGGCTAATGATCTAGAGAGTAAGATAAGAAGCCAAGAATTCGATGAGGAATCGCCTCCAACAAGTCTGCTATCCACCTACTACGCAAACATAACACCTATCCCATCCTTTTCCTCCTCTTCGCATCCCGATGAAGAAGAAGCAGTCAAGGCACACACACGTTGATCAAGTTATATTAAGATTATCTCAGTTGTTGTTGTCTATGAACAAGGAGTAGGTCTCAAGTCGTCCATAACTGTGGACACGGCTTCTCAAAAATATTTGACCCTGCAGGGGTGTACCAACTGCCCATTACAAGGCTCCACACACACGCCCATCTCTCTCAGTTGCTACCCATCACAGGCAATCGTTTTATGATTTCGTTCCAAGAGATCCGAAACGACAGGTCCCTCTAGATAACAACAAACAAATCCAGGTGGCCCCCGGGGAGTCGACACCCAATCCAAAAGCTGGCCACGCTCTCGGATCGGACTCTTCCGTAAGACGCAGGTCGGATTGCCGGTTAATCACACATGGGAAACCGGGTCCAAGCTGATCGGGTGGACCAACAGAGGAACTATGTCCCCACTGGCCCGAGTTGTTTGAAAATTACTGGCACCTGACCAGCACACACACGTTTCCAATGGTAAATCAGCTTGGGCCACCTCTAGAAATGCTTGAAGCTAGGTAGGTAAGAAAAGGGGACCCCATAGAATCCCACACGCGGTTAGGCACGCTCAGTCTTAAAACCAATACCCGGAACTCGGATCCTAGGTGACTCGAATGGAACAAAGCGTCGTGGCGGGATAGTCTAGACCTTCCATCCTTCGTGGAATATAGTCAACATTATAATAATCATATCATCAACAACAATATTATAATGTGATATCCCAAACCAAGGAGTAACAAGGTAACATCGTGGCATCCTAAGCATGCATACTAAGAAGGGGCTGAGCAACGAGCAATAGTAACATAGCAGTACATGGTTTGCTGGGAAGGGACATGGCTGTATCAGTTTGAAAGAGGCTGTAAACATGTGGTAGGATCAAACATCGAACCTATCCTAGACTAGCATGCAACCCGCTGGTTGAAATAGAATGGATCATAAGTAATGTATAGTCCTTGCCTGTTGATAACTCAGTTCCGAAGGTGTAGTCGATTGCACGCTCGCATCGTCTCCGAAGGTACCCGCGGAAGCACGCAAGACGATAAACACTGGAAAGAAATCAACGAGCAGGCACTCTATTACTACGGGGCACACAAGATCAAGAAGACATCACACGACACGGCAACGCGATACGGATCTATCGTCGAGAGCGGTTACTAACAGTTTAAGTGGGGTATCGGTCACACATGACGAATACCGCACGTTTACGGTGGTTCAAGTTGCTTAGCTACAGGTGATCAACCAACGGTTATTAACATGGCAAAGCACAAAAGCATGGCATAGCACACAAACATGATAAGAGGTGAAGCACAAAGTAAACTATCTATACTAGTCAATTTAAGTGAGGCACAATCCTAAATATGGCGTAACACTAAGTGTCGCACAATGATTAAAACATTTAGTATTGTTTTGTCCTACACCATATTTTAGGTTGATTAACAACAGAAAACCATAGCATAAACACAAAGTACACGAAAAACTAATCAAGTTACATATAAAGAACACCCCAAACGGAGTTACGGTTAAAAAGATATAAGCAAAACAAGTTTGGAACACAATCTGCCAACATCACGAAGCACACTTTAGAGCAATGCATAAACAGGATAATCAATGCAAACATGCTCACAAAGGATATGGAAGTAAAGTAGACATGATAGGGAAGTCATGGCAAAAAGAATCATGCAAAAAGGCATCATAGATCAAAAGATGTTAAGCAAACAACATGGCATCACAAGGTAACAGACTTAGTGAAAAACAGAGGTGGCTGTCAAAACAGCAGCATAGCAACTTTGGAGCTCAACAACTATATGACCAGCAAGCATATCATGACAATTCAATACATGTAATTAAAGTAGACATGATGCTTAACAATATGCAATTGGAATCACTCAGTTCCGATAAACGGTCGCGACACACTCGTCGACCGAAGTTGCAACAAAATAACAGTTTCAGCAACAGCAGCACATTCACATCATGATAGCTACTTTGGAGCAAGATATAATCATGATGAAGAAAGCAATTATGGCATATGTATGCATGAAACTGAAGTAGAAACAATGCTTAACAGGATGCAAAAGGAATCAATCAATTCTGATGAACGGTTGCGAAGCAATCGTCACCTGAAGTTGCAATAAAATAATAATAGCAGCACTTAACAGGAATTAGTAGCAGTTTAACGGACTGATGCCCACTTCAACGCAGAGGAGGGATCACGAAAAAGGATTCTGTCCTCGAGGGTCTCACGTCACGGGGAATATATAGGCGAAGGGGGGCAGCCAGAGGTGGACCAGGGGCCCCAGGCGCCCCCGTGGCGCGGCCCAGGGGGTGGCCGCGCCGGGTGGCCGCCTGGGCCACCCCTGGCTCCCCTCTGGCCCCACTCGGGCTCTTCGCGAAGCTTCCTGTACGCTGATTTTTCCTATATTTTTCCTAGAATTTTTCTGGCACTTTTTATATGGGGGAAAACTGAAATAGAAAAACAGCAGAAAATAGGAACTGGCACTGTGGTGCACAGAGTTAATAGGTTATTCCAAATACGATCAAAAGTGTATGAAAGTGTATCTAGATCAGAGCAATATCACACAAAACATGCATGGAGCATGCAGAAATTAAAGATACGTTTTGGACGTATCACAGGCCAGAGCAGCCGAGAACCTAAACACAGTCGAAGTCTACCAGCTACACGACGCAGTACAGTCGGGTGATCGCTCTGGGAGAACGTGATGCTGATAGACTTCGAATGTTTTTAGGTTGTAGGCGTCCTGTTGGGCTTGCGATACCTTGCCTTCTTGGATCGTGTACATCTGTCCGTGAGTGGGCGACTGCTTGGTTCGTCGGGCGCGCTTGGCTTCTTACCGTTTTTTCTCCTTGAGGATGTCGGCGAGTTCGTTGAACAGGCGGCAGTCTCCCAGAGTGTGGCTCGATCTGATGTTTCCCCAGTTGTCTTTGAAGCAGTGGATTGTGAAGGGTCCTTCTAGCTGTTCCCTGACCGGGAGCTTGCTGGATCCGCCGTGTCGCTTCCTCCTTGAGATTCGGATGAACAACGCGTTGTCTGCTGGGTGCTCGTGAGCTCGTGGGTCGACTTCGATCCCTTCACTTAGATTCTGGTTCCTTATTAGATTGGCGAATTCGTCTGGCCTTCGATCTGGGTCGTAGTATTCGCCGGTCTGAGTTTCAGAGTCGCGGTCCTGGCGGGAGGCGGCTGTCCGCACGGCGGCGGGTCGTCGAGTGGTTAGCAATTGCTTGGCTGTATAATTCGACTCGTCGGGTGAGGTCTCTTCGTAGAATCCTCGTGCCTGTCTTCTGAGCCGTCGATTTCTTCCTCGTTGGCGATGGTCTTGGCGGTCGCTGATCTCGAGCTCGGAGTCAGTGTCTTGTTGAGCGGTGGGTGCCTCGGTGGCGGTGGGTCGTCGAGTGGCCGGTAGGTCCTCTACTTCATGTTGTAGTTCGTCTATCGGGATCTCCGTGTAGAACCCTCGCACCTTTCTTTTGGGTCGTCGATTTCTCCTTCGCTGGCGGTGGGCTCGGTTGCCTCAGTAGTATTGGTCTTGGAACGGCTGTAGGCTGAGCGATTTTGCTGGGGGGTAGGAGATATTCGCCGTGATATGGAATTCCTCAGGTGGATTGCATCTGGTTCTTGCTCATGAGTTGCGGCTTGCTGAATACGAAACCGTCGAGACCGTTGAAAGTCAAGGAACAACTCGGGCAGATGAAAGTCCGAACACTCGCAAGGCTGCTGGAGCAAGCCAAAAGCTGGACGGACGGTGAGGATTCCGTTCGCAACGAAACAGAAATCCACATCGCACGTTCAGAACATGACTACGACTACCACAACGGAGAAAGAGGACTCGACCGTCGAAGTAAGCGACCCAGGCGCAGCTTCTACGATGACAGAGGACCCGACATGGTCGCCGCCGGCTTCCCAGACGACAGAGATGGCAGGTATCGTGAGATAGCAGAATACAGTGCAGAGACAACCTCCAAGATCTGCCCCAAGCTCAAAAACGAGACTGGAGGACGAGGCAGCCGCGCGACAGCACCAGAACGTACCGCTCGGACAAAGAACAACTCGACAGACCGTGCTCGATTCACAGATTCAGAAACAAACGAGGGGAGCTCAGATCAGGACACACACCCTCAGGAACTGCAGAAGCTTCAACCAGTTGGCGGAGGAAAAGAGCCGATCCACGAAAACAGCAACCCAACCAGTCGCGAGCATAGCAGTCGGGCCCATCGCCCACGACGCACCACCAGCCCCTCCCCTACTAGCAAGGAAAGTGGCCGCAATCCAGGAACTGCGCAGGACACCAGATGCAGAGGAGTAGTACCCAGAAGCCCATGGCAGGATTTACATGATACAAGAAGGCAGGCCTTCAAATAGGCAGCAGAAGCAGGTCACAAGACAAGTCTTCCTCGCAGCCTCCTCACACCCCGCTATCCCATAATACTTTCGTGGGTCCGAGACAGATATTACCTTCTCTCGGGAGGACCACCCGCCTGCCATCCCTCGACCTGGACATGCCGCACGACTGCTCGAGGCCAGAATTGGGAACTACGACATGTCACGAGTATTCATGGACGGAGGCAGCGGGATCAACATCATGTTTACAAGGACACTAGAAGAAATGCTAATCCAGAGCTCCGCGCTGAAATCCTCAAGCACAACCTTCCATGGGATTGTGCCAGGAAAAGAAGTCTACCCTCTGGGACAAATAAGCCTGGAAGTGGTCTTTGGCGAGGCGACCAACTTCCGCAAGGAGATCCTAGACTTCGAAGTGGTCGACTGGAAATCGCAGTACCACGCAATCCTCGAAAGACCGGCCTTCGCCCGCTTCATGGCAGTGCCTCACTACGGCTACCTTAAGCTAAAGATGCCAGGCCCTCATGGTGTCATCACAATCAGCGGCAGCTTCGTCCGATCCGACCGCTGTGACAAGGAATTCCACAAGATATCAGAGGCCTTTGGAGCCCACCAATCCAGTGAAACCACGGGACACGAAGAAGAAGCGCTCCCGTAGAAGAAGCCGCCACCCGAAGGACCCGAGCACTCGGAGAAGAAGCCTTGTAGCACTTAATGCTACCATGCCGCCGTTTTTAATAAAGGGGGGCTGTCCTCATCAGACCGCCCCCCCATTCTTACTAAATGTAAGAAACACCAGGAAGAATATAAAAAAATGTTTTTCCAAAAATTGATCCATTGGCTCTCGGGGGCTCGCCGCAGCAGCCACCCCCCGAGGCGTCCTTCGCAATCGCGACATAAATAAAACAGGCACTCGGGGGCTCGCCGCAGCAGCCACCCCCCGAGGCGTCCTTCGCAATTGCGACATAAATAAAAATGGCACTCGGGGGCTCGCCGCAGCAGCCACCCCCCGAGGCGTCCTTCTCAATCGCAACACAAATAAAATTGGCACTCGGAGGCTCGCCGCAGCAGCCGCCCTCCGAGGCGTTCTTCGCAATCGCGACATAAACAAAACTGGCACTCGGGGGCTCGCCTCAGCAGTCATCCCCTGAGGCGTTCTTCGCAATCGCGACACACAAGGGCTCGCCACAGCGGCAAAACCCTTTACCTACAATACACCAAGAAGAAGCATATACAAATGAAGGAAGCATCTAACCCCCAGGCTCCATCTTAGCCTTAATCAGGGCACCCAGATAACGATCGTTCTCTTCACAAATCCGCTCCACAACTCGGAGGGCAGGCCCATTGACCGCCAAGTAACGCTCATCTATCGGGTAATCCCTGCCACCAGGAGAACCCATCACCAGTTGAGCAATATCAGCTCCCGTCCAATGACTGTGGACCGAGCCCAAGGCAGCGCGGGCACCAGCATGAATCTGGTGATTCCTCACGCGACGCAGCTCTGAATGATGAGAAAATACGCGACAAAGCGTCTCAAAGGACGACGTCACCACCTGTAGCAGATAAAACTCAGCATGGATCCTACCAGCACCTGCTGACAGTATCGCAGAGCAGCCGGCACTCGCTCAGCTCGAAAACGAAGCACAGCAATTCGGTGAAGTTATTCGCTCTCACGGTCCAATCAACTCTACTCGTCACACTCCGAGCAATCTATCGTCACGAAATAACTCAAATAATAAATCATTCCATAAGGCAAACAAAAGATCAACAAAACAAACACAAAAGGTTTTAGCAACAAAACAGAAAGCTTTGAAGTGTAGAGGTGTAGATGTGCTCGAAGGTGATCGGTGGAAGTGAACTCGAGAGAGTCAACAGATAAAGATTCATCGGCAAGGAATTGTGATCATGTACATTATGAATTCAAGGTGAATATCATGCCCACATGACAAGTGTGTGAATCTTACCGATAACATGTCTCAAGTGATCCGATATGCAAAAAGAATCACGTGAAACGGAATACTACAACACAGGTCATAGCAAGTGCAAAATTGAATTGAATTTGAATTTACACAGACCAAGAAAGTTGTGAATTTTTGTGTACACATGAAATAGACAGAAAGTACATGACACGAGTGATCTAACGCAAAAAGAATCACTCGATTTGGATCAACGGTTTACAAGATATGGCCTCCGGGATTTGAATTTGAATTTGAAATAGATTCAAATTCAAAAGTGTGCAAAAGTTTGAAAAGTTGATTCTATGCTAAAGTACAGAACAACACGAGCGTGTAGGTAAAAGTTTCACCGCGATCCGACTTACGGTTGCGGAGGTATTGCGAGTACGGCGCCGGGGTCTTTTCTGCCAAAAGGACCTGTTCGCAAATAAATATTTTCCCGAAAAAGCGATCGGGTCCCTGGCGGCGTATCTGGTCGGAGTTGACCGGAGATGGAGCTCCGGCGAGGTCCAACGGAAGGCGAGCGACGGCGGAGTCCGGCGGGAAGTGGCGCGGTTGGCGCGGCCCAGGGAGGCGCGCGCTGCGGCGGCGTCGGGCGCGGGCGCGGCTCGGCGCCGTGGCCGGCGATGGTGGTGGCCGCGGTGGCGCGAGGCCGGCGCGTGGTGCTCCGGCGCGGAGGGCGACCGGCTCGCGGCGGCGGGGCGGCGCACAGGGCGGCGTCTGGCGCGGCTCGCGGCGGGGTGGCGCGCTGGAGTGCGGCCGGCTCTGAGGTGCGGCGGCGGCTGGCGGCGCGAATTTCGGCGAGTCCGGCGATGATGTCGGCAGTGACGTCGACGGCGGCGGGTCCCGTGTTAGCGTTTTCCAAAAAAAAAGAAAAGGAAAAAAGAATTTCTGGAATTCTATTTATAAGCAGAGAAAAAAAACAACTAGGTTCGACTTGGGCTCGAATTGCGCTCAAGGGCGGAAATAAGTTATTGGGCCGGCTGGTACGGGTTTTTCTTTTTCTTTAAAACGGAAACTTCGAACAATTCTAGAAAAATAATTACACTTGAGAAAAATATAAAATAAAATCCTAAATTCTTCAAATAATCCAAAGAAAATTATGCAATGAATATATTTTCCAAAAAGATAAATAAAAATAAATACATTTTCCAATGACCTTATTTAGTTATAAAATATTTTAGAAATTTACAAAAATGTCAAATAATTATTTAAATAGTTTCGACTCAATTTTTTTCCTGAAGAAGTCATTTTATCTTCTCTGATGTTATTATTATTTTTAATGGAAAATTGTTTAAATAAATCCAATTATATTAAAATAAAATCACATTAAAACATTTCCAACTTTATTTTATAATGAAGGAGTCATATTACCTCTCTCATTTTAATTTGTTGGATTTGTTTTAAATAATAAATTTCAAAACACCATCGGTGAATATTAGGGAAAGTCATTTTATTCCCTCTCATTTTAATGTTCAATAAACTCTGAAAGTTTTAAATCCTACTGAAAATCAAACATATCAAGCAAACAATCATTATTATAATTTATTTATTAACATTCCAAAATTTAGAAAATTTTGGGATGTTACAATATTTTAGCTTGCTTCAAGTAGTACTTAGTATGTCTAGTTCCTTACTTGCCATCAATATCTAACTTCTTTGAGACCAGATTTTATTGGCATGGAGGATTAACTAACGATCAACACGAATATTACAAGGAATACCGCCTGTCTCAACAAGGGATACACTTATGAGGCCTAATACATCAATCATATAAGTATGCTATAAACTTGTGCTCAATATATAATATATCTTTTTGCAGGGATGAATCTTATTTTTTATGTGGCATAAACACCTTTCTTTCCAATGTGAGTACTTAGCTTATGCTAAGGCAAATTATGATTTTTATGATGCAGAACAAATAGAAGAATTTTTTCTTTTAAGGGTGCTTATGAAATTACTTCTTTTATTGAAAATATTGATGATGCCCCTTACAAATCTGAGATCCTTTCTATACTTCAGTATAATTATATTACTGATTATCTTGTGAGAATCTCTCTCGCAAACAAAGTGACTAATGCTTCGCAGGACTCTATGGAAGAAGAAATTTCTAAAACTGGAAGCTCCTTGGATGAAAAAGAGGAGGAGAGTGACGAACAAAAGGAGGAAGAATGGACCTATCCATGTATACCTTCTGATGAGTACTCTTTGACTCCTACTTGTTATGATGAATGTTATATTGATGAGTGTTATGTTCCTATGGATTCTTTTGAAATATCCCTTTTTGATGAAGTTGATGCCTTCTATACATATGGTCGTGATGCCACTATGGATAATGCTTACGAAGATGAACTAGCTATAGTTCCTCATATTAAGCATGATTTTTTTGTTATTGCACCCATACTTGATTTCCCTGTTATCCTTTTGAATTCTCCAAATCATATTCCAGAGAACTTTGCTCTTATTAAGGATCATACTAATGGGTTGTATTTATCTTATGATCCATGTGACTGTATTGAAAATAATATACATGTATTTTTAGTTCATTAAAAACATGCTTTATATGATATTTATATTCTTTATGTTTTTCATGATACTATTGAAAATTATTTTGAGAGAGGAAAGTTTGGTTGCATAAACTTCCATGTTACTAAAACACCTCTCTTTTTATTGAAAGTTTTGAAGTTGTTCTTGTTCCACCTTCCAATGTTTCTCTCTTTGTGCTTCTTTGATTTATTTTTTTACAAGATGCCTAGGCATATGAAGTGGGCTAGACATAAATGTGTTTCATATTCTCTTATTGATACTCTGTTTTACTTAAATTGTCATTCTCTTGTGATAGCATCTTTTAAAATCTCCATGCCTAGCCAAAACACAAAAAAGAAAGCGCTTATTTGGAGGCAACCCAAAAGGTTTTTACTTTCAGTTTTAGTGGTCTTGATGCTTTTTACTACTGTAGCAACATCATCGTATCTTTATTCTCAAGCTTTGTGCTAAGTTTTAGCTTCCGTTTGCAGGAAAAATCAAAAGTTGTGACATGTTGTGCAGAAAATAGTTTATGTCTGCTTGACGGAAAAATTCGCCTAAAATCACCAGATCATATTTTTTATATGAGTTTCTTTGACAATATGCTCTATACAATTGACTTTCTTCCATCAGTTCTGAGTTTTTTTATTTGAGTTGCATAAGTGCCCCTAAAAAATTATTTACTTCCTACCGGTCTATTTTTCACAGATTCTACCATGTTTTGGGTTTTCACCGTTTTGCAAATCTTAAGCTTGCTTTTTCTTTGCAAAACTTTTTGGAAATCATGAGAAATAGTATCTATTCATGAAAATCTTTATTTCTAGTAGAGGAAAATTATATATATATGGGTACTAACCACTCTAATCAGCTTATGATGAGTTTCGTATGAAGGGAGTTTTCAAGTGTGCGAAGGAAGATGATGAAAGAAGATCCAGGAGTGTCAAAAACTCAAGCTTGGGTATGCCCCCATGCACCCCAAGAATATCCAATGAGACTAAAGCGTCTAAGCTTGGGGATGCCCCCGTGCATCCCATTCTCCATCAACAATCATCAGTTCGTCCTTCTCCTCGCTATATTTTTATCACTTCATATGTTATGTGCCATGCTTGGAGCGTGTTGCATTTACTTCTTAGTTTGTTTTCATATGCTTGTTGTTCATAACCAGTTGGACCCTAGCCTACATTGTTTGGGAGAAAAGCACGTTCCACTCCACCCCAGAACACAACATAGGTTTCATGCTTATCTTTGATTGTGTTTTCTTCATATTTTCATAGTTGTTGTCATGCTTAGATCTTATTTTTCATGCTTAT
The DNA here is from genome assembly GCA_950022295.1 of Bromus sterilis. Taxonomy (NCBI): domain Eukaryota; kingdom Viridiplantae; phylum Streptophyta; class Magnoliopsida; order Poales; family Poaceae; genus Bromus; species Bromus sterilis. The sequence continues at coordinate 277,756,213 of OX465595.1, read as the reverse complement.
CTTATTAAGAGCTTTTATTTAGGTTGTTCATTTTGGAACTCTCTTGAGTTATCATGCTTATCTTGTTTAGAGAGTTGGTCTGTTGCACTGAGTTGTGTGTCTTGACATGAGTAGGTAATTGAGGTTGCTATAATAAGTATAGTAGTAAATTGCAATAGTTTTGAGGTATTGATTTGAGTAACGTTTGGACTTTTTGTGTCAAAAGCTTTAGACTATTAATAATAGGTGTCGTATTTTGGGCCGTTTTTATTTTTGAAAACTACAACAAAAATAGTTGAGAACTCTAGCTACTAGATGGATCGCTAACCTTTGGAGGGGTTGGAATATATAGAGTACCCTCACGTACCATGAGTCGAGGATGTCAAACGATAACCAAACCCCCATACACTCCTCCACGGTCTACTTTTCTCTTCGTGAACCTCCTAATTAGATAGAGAGTTACCGATAATATGTGCATGAGTTCCTTTGACTAATGCGAGTATTCGATTGTTGGCACTTCCAAAATCCATATTTTACTAGCCTCTTCGGTACTGTGCATTGCCCTTTCTCATCTTGAGAGTTGGTGCAAACTTCGCCAGTGCATCCAAATCCTTGGCACGATACGCTCTGTCATCATAAAGCTCATTGTATCCATCCTCAAAACAGCCACCATACCTACCTATCAATGCATTTCCATAGCCTTTCTGAGATACATTTTCATGCAACATCCATTCTCTCATGACTTGATCTTCATGTCATACATGATTTTGCTTGATCATAGAGCCGCATGCTAGTTTGGCCTTTCCCTTATCATTGCTACGTGACACGCTAGTATCATTGCATATCCTGCTACACTGGAAGAAACATACATTTGCATACATCATGATAGTTTTCAGTTTCCTTTATGTTGAGTACTCTTTGCAAAGTGTGAGATCTTTTCTACTCTTGTAAAATATAAAGTGTTGCCCTTAAGTGAGGAAAAGATCCCAAAGATGAAAAAATAAAAGATCCCAAAAGAGGACAAATTAACAGATCCAAAAGAGGACAAATGAGAGATAAATAGAAAGAGCCAATCAGGCCAAAAAATACAAAAAAGAGAAAAAAAGAGAAAAAATAAATAAAAAGAGAGAAGGGGGAACACTACTATTCCTTTTGAAAGATCCACGCTCATACTCCAAAGCAATATTTGTACTCCATAGAGATTTTCATATCATTCATGCATAACTATGTGGGCATCCTTACACTATAGAACTAGGATTGCATATTCCAAGGATGAGCCTCCTCAAATGAGCTCTAGGTCTTCGTGAGCAAGCAAGTTGGATGCACCCCCATAGTTCAATTCGAGAGCTTCCCATAGCTCATATGTGCATATGTTGCATGGAAATCCATACTCCTCACATCATATCTATCATTTGGCTTTCTCTCGCCTATGATTGTCCTCATTGATGTGAGCCTATCACGCCTTTTTTGTCTTCCTTCCACATCATTATTCTCTTTGCCATCCTAAGTGCCAAGATATCTTTCTCGCGCTCATCCATTGCATGAGTGCTCAAAGTTCAAAGGCAGAGGATCAGTTTGACTTCTGCCTGACTAGTGGTCTGGGGACTAGTAAAAATAAGATTCCGAACAAGACCAAGTGTGCAGTTTTAGTAGATTGATAACATGTTTATGATCTAAAGTCATCTCCCACTTCTTGCACACAAACACCATTTGGAGAGATTCGAGTCACGGACAGCAATAACACTTGCACCTTTATGTTCTTACTTTGCTAGTTTCAATACTAGATACAGACTCTTGAGTGTTATTCTCTTGACTTGAATTGCATATATTACTTGCTTCACTTTAAAGTTCATTTGTGTTGGTAGCATGTCACCACAGAAATTATCTTTGTTATCATTTACCTGCTCGAGGATGAGCAGGAATTAAGCTTGGGGATGTTGATATGTCTCAAACGTATCTATTATTTCTTCTAGTTCCATGCTTATATGGGTGATAAGGATTTGTGTTTTGCTACATTTTCAAACCTTTTTCAACATATTTGGAGTAACCTACTAACTCAGTGCCCAATGCCAGTTTTTGTCTGTTCTTGTCCGTGCATTGCAAGAAAAATACCAATATTTAATGTGCTCGGAAAATTACAGGAAAAATATATAAAGAATCAGCGCAACAGAAGATTCCAAACACCCGAAGGGTGGCCAGAGGGGGTCCACCCCCTCTAGGCGGCCAGGTGGCGCTAACCCACCCTAGGCCGCGCCAGGAGGCCGCCCCGAGGGGTGGGACCTCCCCTGGTGCCCTCCTTTGGCCTATATTTAGCCCCCGTTACAAAAAATCTCAGTTGGCACTCTGTATCGCGAATTTCACCACTGTTCTGCCGCTTCCACGATCCCGAGATCGGGATCGCCAAAAGACATTGTCCCGGCACCCTGCCGGAGGGAGGATTGATCTCCGGGAGCTTCTCCACCACCATGAGCGCTTCCCGGATGTGTCGTCAGTAGTCCCCCTTGGACCATGGGTCCATGACCAGTAGCTATGTGATGTCTACTCTCCAATATTGTGCTTTATTTCTTAGCCCTTGTGAGCTACCCTACATGATGTAATAGTTTCTATGTTCCTATGTTGTGTTTGCTGGGATCCCATGGATTATGAGATTATGTTCTGATTGTGATGAGTTATATATTTGGTTCTCATTTTATATATTAGTTCTTGTGTATTCTTGTATGTTCTCCGTTCCTTTTTATTGCTTTGTCCAATTAGTAGATTGGAACTCCAAGAGGGAGGGTAATGCATGATTGTGGGTTCATGCCCCCTGATGTCTTTCTTGAGTGACAGAAACATGAGACTAGGGGATGTGATGTTGCCACCAGGGAGAAAACAATGGTGCTTGTAGCGCGACTGCAAGGATTGTTTGTTTTACGCATAGTATGTTAATGCAGTTGTCTTTTGCTTTGAGTTTACACTTTGGGTGGTGCGCGCAACTAAATACTAGCGAGATGTTCTGGATAGATATCTCAAGGTGGATGATTAGTGAGTAGATGCTGATGAATAAATGTTCTACTTGTCTTGTCATACTGCCCATACGATTAACTTTCTCGTAGCATAATTAGCATTGCGGTGCGTTTATAATTCTATCAATTGCCTAGTTGTAATTTGTTCACCCAGCATAGTTGTTTTATCATCTTTTGGGAGAGAGACATCACTAGTCAACATCATGGGACCCCGGTCCATATTTACACCATTGTTTACACCTCCACTATTTATTGCTTTTATTTCCTTTTTGTTGCAATCACCACCACTGTTTCCACCGTGTGTTTGATCCTTTGTAAACAACAAGACCGGGGAGATTGAAAACCTCTCTGAATTCGTTGGGAGCAAAGTAAGTTGCTATTGTCTGTAGGTCCAGGTCAAGTAAGCAACCTCAAGGTTGTAAACGGTGCCATTCTTTTCTTGCCACCTACTTGAAGAACTTGGAGTCCTACTGGTAGATTAGAGTGTTGCCCTTGAGTGAGAAAAAAATCCCAAAGAGGACAAAATAAAAGTTCCGAAAAGAGGACAAATTAAGAGATCCCAAAGAGGACAAATGAGAGATAAATAGAAAGAGCCAATGAGGCCACAAAATACAAAAAAGGAGAAAAAATAAACAAAAAGAGAGAAGGGGGCAACAATACTAGTCCTTTAGAAAGATCCTCACTCGTACTCCAAAGTGATATTTGTACTCCATAGAAATTTTCATATCATTCTTGCATAACTATGTGGGCATCCTTACACTATAGAACTTGACTTGAATATTCCAAGGATGATCCTCCTCAAATTATCTCTAGGTCTTCGTGAGAAAGTGATGGCACTGAAGTAGTTCTCCTCTTTGGTTATCCCAAGTGGAAGGTTGGATGTAGCCTAGAAGCAAATATCCCTTGGCAAAGATGCCAAGGTTTAGAGTGTCTCCCGTAGGACTCCGATAACTTCAAGTAGGTGGTTCAGAAAGTGATGCGCCATCTGAAAAGAATCACTTGTTTAACTTGGACCTGCACACATAACTCTGCTCCCAACGCATACATAGAGGTTTTCAATCTCTCTGGCCTTGTTGTTTACAAAGGATCAAACACAACAGATAAAAGGGTAATGATAATTCCAACTGGAAAGTAAAAGCGAGAAGTAAATTTAGGGTGTAAACAGTGGTGGAAATATGGACCAGGGTCCCATGATGTTTACTATTGATGTCTCTCTCCCAAAATACGATAAAACTGCTATGCGAGGTAAACAAGTCAAAGCTGGGTAATTGACAGAATTACGGGCGCAAACCAATGTTAATTATGCTACAAAGAAAGGAAGAGCCTCAAAAGCAGCGGAGGTACGCCAAAATAAGTAGACCGAAATCCAAATGCATCTACTACTAATCATCCACCATGAGATATCTATCCAGAACATCTCGCTGGTATTAAGTTGCGAGCCCCACCCAAAGTGTAAAGCCACAGCAACAGACAACTGTATTAAAAGAACTTTGCGTAAAGTATACAATCCTTGCAACCGCGGTTACAAGCACCGTTGTTTTCCCCCTTGTGACAACAGCACATCCCTAGACTCATGATTTTGTCACTCAAGCTAGTCATCAGGGGGCATGAACCCACAATCAAGCATAACGCTCCCTCTTGGAGTCATTACCTACTACTTGTCCAAAGCAATAAAAAACAACGGAGAACATGTAAGAATTACTAAAGAAAAAAAATATAAAAGAGAAGAACCAAATATATTACTCAATCACAATCTGAACATAGTCTCATAATCCATCAGATCCCAGCAAACTCAGCATATCAACAACAGAAAGAATTACATATGTGCCTTGATCATGTAGGGAAGCTCACAATGTCTAATCCATGAAGAACAAAGAGGGGAGCAGAACATCACATAGCTACTGATCATGGACCCATGGTCCAAGGGCGACTACTCACGGATCATCCGGGAAGTGTCCATGGTGGTGGAGAAGCTCCAGGGGGTCAATCATCCCTCCGACAGGGTGCCAGCAAAAGGTCTTCTAGTGCTCCCGATCTTGGAAGCGAGGCGTCCGCGGACCAGAGGTGAGATCGAGAAAAAGGGTTCTTTCTTCGGGGTTTCGGGTCGAGAGATAAATATTGGCGAAGGGGGCAACTGGGGGCCACCAGGGAGTTCAGGCGCCCCCTGGCGCGGCATAGGGTGGGGCCGCGCCTCCTGGCCGCCTAGGTTCAGGGTGGCCCGCCTCGGCCCTCCTTCGGGGCTCCAGAAGCTTCCGTTGCATTGATTTTTATTGGATTTTTCGGGAATTTTTAGAGCACTTTTAATACGGGGGAAACATGAAAGAAGAAAAAAAAATCAGAAATCAGGAACTGGAATTGAGGTGCACTGAGTTAATAGGTTAGTCCAAATATGATCAAAAGTGTATGAAAGTGTAGCAAAAGCATAGCAATATCACACAAAACATGCATGGAGCAAGCAGAAATTATACATACGATTGGGACATATCAGCAAGCAAGTTAGATGCGCCCCCACTAGTTCCATTTAAGAGCTTCCCATAGCTCAGATGTGCATACGTTGCTTGGCAATCCCTACTCCTCACATGATATCTATCATTTGGCTTTCTCTCTCCTATGATTGTCCTCATTGATGTGACCCTTTCACAACATTTTTGTCTTCCTTCCCCATCATTATTCTCTTTGGCATCCTAAGTGCCAACATATCTTTCTCACACTCATCTAGATGAATGAGTGATCAAAGTCGAAAGAGAGAGGATTAATTTGACTTGTTCCTGACTAGTGGTTTGGGGATGAGTTAAAATAAGATTCCGAAGGAGAAAAAATGTGAAGTTTTAGTAAATTGAGTTCTCAATACAAATTTATAGTATTTTTATGCTCAAAACCCATCTCCCACTTCTTGCACACAAAGACCATTTGGAGACATTCGATTCACGGACATTGAGAACTCTTGAACCTTTATGTTCTTACTTTGCTAGTTTCAATACTATATATAGACTCTTGCTTGTTATTGTCTTGACTTGAACTGCATATGTTACTTGCTTTACTTCAAAGCTCATTTCTGTTGGTAGGATGTCACCACAAAAATTATCTGTGTTATCATTTACCTGCTCGAGGATGAGCAGGAATTAATCTTAGGGATGTTGATATGTCTCAAACATATCTATAATTTATTCTTGTTCCATGCTTATATGGGTGATATTACTTTTTGTTTTGCTACACTTTCATACATTTTTCAATATATTTGGACTAACCTACTTACTCAGTGCCCAGTGCCAGTTTTTTTCTGTTGTTGTCCGTGCATTGCTGGAAAATACCAATATTTAAAGTTCTCGGAAAATTCCAGGAAAAATATATAAAGAATCAGCGCAACAGAAGCTTCCAAACTCCCGAAGGGGGGCCAGAGGGGTCCACCCCCCCAGGTGGCCAGGTGGTGCTGCCCCACCCTAGGTCGCGTCAAGAGGCCTCCCCGAGGGGTGGGACCTCCCCTAGTGCCCTCCTTTGGCCAATATTTAGCCCCTGTTACAAAATCCTTGGGTGGAACTCTGTATCACAAATTTCACCACTATTCCGCCGATGCCGCAAACCCGAGATCGGGATCGCGAGAAGACCTTGTCTCGGCACCCTGCCAAAGGGAGGATTGATCTTCGGGAGCTTCTCCACCACCATCAGCGCTTCCCGGATGTGCCATGAGTAGTCCCCCTTGGACCATGGGTCCATGACCAGTAGCTATGTAATGTATTCTCTCCGATTTTGTGCTTCAATTCTTAGCCCTTATGAGCTACCCTACATGATCAAGGCATCTATGTAATATTTTCTATGTTCCTATGATGTGTTTGCTCGGATCCGATGTATTATGACATTATGTTCAAATTTTGATGAGTTATATATTTGGTTCTCCTTTTATAAATTAGTTCTTGAGTATTCTTGCATGTTCTCCGTTGCTTTTTATTGCTTTGGCTCAGTAGTAGATTGGATTACAAGGAGGGAGCGTTATGCTTGATTGTGGGTTCAATCCCCCCGATATCTAGCTTGAGTGAAAGAAACATGAGACTAAAGGATGGGATGTTGCCACCAGGGAGAAAACAACGGTGCTTCTAACCGCGGGTGCAAGGATTTTTTACCTTACGCATAGTTTGTCAATGTAGTAGTCTATTGCTTTGAGTTTATACTTTGGGTGGGGCTCGCAACTTAATACCAGCGAGATGTTCTGGATAGATATATCAAGATGGATTATTAGTGACTAGATACTGATGAATAAACGGTCTACTTGTCTTGGCGTACTGCCCATATGATTGATCCTTTAACTTTATTGTACCATAATTAGCATTGCGGTGCATTTATAATTCTATCAATTGCCTAGCTATAATTTGTTCACCCAACATAGTTGTTTTATCGTATTTTAGGAGAGATACATCACTAGTCAACATCATGGGACCCCGGTCCATATTTCTACCATTGTTTACACCTTCACTATTTATTGCTTTTATTTCGTTTTCGTTCCAATCACCACCACTATTTCAACCGTGTGGTTGATCCTTTGTAAACAACAATACTGGAGAGATTGACAACCTCTCTGAACTCGTTGGGAGCAATGTTATTTGGTTTTGTGTGCAGGTCTAGGTCAAGTAAGCAACCTCAAGGTTGTAAATGGCGCCATTGTTTTCTTTCCACCTACTTGAAAATCTTGGAGTCCTACTGGTCGATTAAAACTTGGTATCTTCACCGAGGGAAACTTACTGTTCTCCACTTCTTAACCTTCCACTTGGGATAACGAACGAGGGGCGAGAAGCCATCAAGAGGGTCCGGCTTGCCTCAAGGGTTGAGGCCATTCCATGGGCGCCTATATAAGGACTAGGAAGAACCCCGAAAGGGTGCAGGTCAAACCACAACCCTAGCCGATATTCCACCTCCAGGCCGAGCCGCCGTACGTAGCAGTCCACCACCTGGCGCTCCTCCGTGTACGTGTGCATCCATTGGAGGCGCCGCACATGCGGCGCTTGGACGAACTGTTCGCCAGATAGATCACGAGACTCCGTTCATGGCATCAGTTCAAGGGATTCGAGGAGGAGCCACCGACGCGCATACTGAACTCTCCTTCCGCTGTCGTGACCGCGCGTCTAGTGGTAATCCCTCATCACATAGTTCTTCTCCTGCGGCAAGATCTTGGTTGTGCGCGATAGGAAATTTTAATTCAGCGCTAGCCTATCATACCACATGCCACAACAGGAAGGTAGGTAACACCTAACAAGTGAAACCAGAGTCATAGACGAAATTCGGGTGGTCTAGGCGGCCAGGGGCCTGCTCGCCCCACCATAGCGCTTGGCCCACCTAGACGTCTTCTCTGGCTCTTCTTCGGTTACAAATTTTATATATTTTCCAGTAATTACTACTAGAAACCTTTTTATACCTTTTTTGGGGTTTTCCTTACTGTAGTACATACCTATTCCTTCTCAGGTTCAGGCGGTGTCTGATACATGGCTTTAATGTGTTTCTCCGGTGTGACCACATGTATGAAACCTGTCTCCACATTGACGGGGTCACTTGATATGTAGTGCTTGAGTGTTTTCCCATTTACAACATGTGGTTTAGTGCCCTCGAAGATATTAATTTTTATGGCACTGGATAGGTAAACCTCCTCGATAAGGTATGGACCCTCCCATTTGGAGAGAAGTTTGCCCGGAGAAAACCTAAAATGAGACTAGTACAACAAAACTTTATCAGAAATGTTAATCTCTCATTTCAAAATTCTTTTAGCATGCCATCTTTTTACCTTTTCCATGAAGAATTTGGCATTTTCGTAGGCTTCACTTCTCCACTCATGTAGATAAGTCAAGTCTAGTAATCTTTTCTCGCCGGCAAGTTTGGTGTTCGAATTTATCTCTCTAATAGTCCGATAATCCATGTGTTCTAATTCAAGTGGTAAACGACATGCTTTGCCATAAACCATTTCATAGGGGGATATACCCATAGGATTCTTGTAGGTTTTTCTATAAGCCCACAAGGCAAACCCAAGTTTCTTAGAGCAATCTTTTCTAGACTTGTTAGCTGTATTTTACAAGATCAACTTGATCTCTCTATTAGTCAACTCAACTTGCCCACTAGAATGAGGGTGACAGGGTGAAAATATTCTATGGTTAACACCGTACTTAGCTAGAGCTTTTCTAAAACCACCATCTGTAAAGTGAGAACCACCATCAGTCATTAGGTTCCCGAGCACACCAAATCTAGGAAAGATCACATCCTTGAGCATTTTCAAAGATGTTTTATGATCAACACTTCTAGTGGGAATAGCTTCAAACCACTTAGTTACATAATCAACAACCACAAGAATCTGCGTATAACTATGTGAAGGAATGAAAGAACCCATAAAATCAAATCCCCAACAATCAAAAGGTTCAATAAGAAGAGAATAATTCATAGAAATCTCATTGTGTCTAATAATGTTACCAACCCTATGACATTCATCACGTAACATCCCAAAATTTTCTAAATTTTGGAATGTTAATAAATAAATTATAATAATGATTATTTGCCTTATATGTTTGATTTTCAATAGGATTTAAAACTTTCGGAGTTTATTGAATATTAAAATGAGAGGGAATAAAATGACTTTCCCTAATATTCACCGTTGGTGTTTTGAAATTTATTATTTAAAACAAATCCAACAAACTAAAGTTGGAAATGTTTTAATGTGGTTTTATTTTAATTTAATTGGAGTTATTTAAAAAAAATTCCAATCAAAATAATAATAACATGAGAGAAGATAAAATGACTTCTTCTGGAAAAAAAATTGAGTGGAAACTATTTAAATAATTATTTGACATTTTTGTAAATTTCTAAAATATTTTATAATTAAATAAGGTCATTGAAAAATGTATTTATTTTTATTTATCTTTTTGGAAAATATATTCATTGCATAATTTTCTTTGGATTATTTGAAGAATTTAGGATTTTATTTTATATTTTTCTCACGTGTAATTATTTTTCTAGAATTGTTTGAAGTTTCGGTTTTAAAGAAAAAGATAAACCCGTACCAGCCGGCCCAATAACTTATTTCCGCTCAAGTCGGACCCAGTTGTTTTTTTTCTCTGCTTATAAATACAATTCCAGAATTCTATTTCCGCTCAAGTCGGACCCGCCGCCGCCGACGTCGCCGCCGACGTCATCGCCGGACTCGCCGGAATTCGCGCCGCCAGCCGCCGCCGAGCGCCGCCATCGCCGCCGCACCTCAGAGCCGGCTGCGCTCCAGCGCGCCACCCCGCCGCGAGCCGCGCCCGACGCCGCCCTGTGCGCCGCCCCGCCGCCGCGAGCCGGCCGCACTCCGCGCCGGAGCTCCACCCGCCAGCCGCCGCCACGCGCCGGCCTCGCGCCACCAAGGCAACCACCGCCGTTGTCCACGGCGCCGAGCCGCGCCCGCGCCGTCCACGCCGGACGCCGCCACAGCGCGCGCCTCCTCGGGCCGCGCCAACCGCGCCACTTCCCGCCGGACTCCGCCGCCGCTCGCCTTCCGTTGGACCTCGCCGGAGCTCCATCTCCGGTCAACTCCGACCAGATCCGCCGCCAGGGACCCGATCGCTTTTTCGGGAAAATATTTATTTGTGAACAGGTCCTTTTGGTAGAAAAGACCCCGATGTCGTACTCGCAATACCTCTGCAATCGTAAGTCGGAACGCGGTGAAACTTTTTCCTACACACTCGTGTTGTTCTGTACTTTATCATAGAATCAACTTTTCAAACTTTTGCACACTTTTGAATTTGAAACTATTTCAAATTCAAATTCAAATACCGGAGGCCATATCTTGTAAACCGTTGATCCAAATCGAGTGATTCTTTTTACGTTGGATCACTCGTGTCATGTACTTTCTGGCTATATCATGTGTAGACAAAAATTCACAACTTTCTTGGTCTATTTAAATTCAAATTAAATTCAATTTTGCATTTGCTATGACCTGCGTTGTAGTATTCCGTTTCACGTGATTCTTTTTGCATATCGGATCCCTTGAGACATGTTATCGGTAAGATTCACACACTTGTCATGTGGGCATGATATTCACCTTGAATCCATAATTTCCAAGATCAAAATTCCTTACCGATGAATCTTTATCTGTTGACTCTCTCGAGTTCACTTCCACCGATCACCTTCGAGCACATCTACACCTCTGCACTTCAAAGCTTTCTGTTTTGTTGCTACAACCTTTTGTGTTTGTTTTGTTGATCTTTTGTTTTCCTTGTGGCATGAGTGCTTATTTGATTTCTTTCGTGACGATAGATTGTCCCGAGTGTGACGAGTAGAGTTGACTAGACCGTGAGAGCTAAGAACTTCACCAAATGGAAAAGGCAAGTTACACTTTGACCATACTTCAACCTATATTTTTATTATGAATGTAGAAAGTTATCACTCTATTCATGTGTAGGACTATATATTAGTTATGCATTAAAACCTAGTAGGATAGTCATATGTTCTGACCTTGTATTTTCATTCTCGCCTTAGGATCGTGGTTGTTATATACTGCTATGCTTTGTAGACGGGGATTGGGTTGAGTATATCATTGAGCTTTGTGAGGATTGATGACTTGGCTAGAAAACTTAAATAGAAATCACCTCTAGGCAGGCAGGGAATGCATCCTGGGGCTCGTGCCTTGTCTAAGGAGGGACCAGGGCTAAATGCTTCCCGAATGTTTGTTTTGGTGGTGAACCGGGGTCGTCATGGTGTCTACCCTCTCAATGCAGTGGGCGCCGTCCAGGCTCAAAAATATCGGACAGACAGTGTGACTAGTAGCTTCCATGTACAACCACTGGCTATATGGGGTCTGGCTTAGATGAGTAAGTTGTGGGGAACCTGGCCCTGGTAGCTAGCTGATGTAGATATGATAGGTGTACCGGCTACCAAAGGGTGGAGGCAACCTCTTCTAAAAGACTATGTCTCAATCTTCGGGTTGAGTCCAGTGGGGAAAGTGTACAAACCTCTGCAGAGTGTAAAAACTGATCATGATTAGCCGTGTCCACGGTTACGTACAACTTTGAGCAACTGGCATTATTGTTGTTGGATGGTCTTGATAGATAATTCACCTTAATAAGAATTTGCGTGGGAACTTTTAACAAAGGGATGGTTGGAATTGGTTTATCCCGATTCAACCATACTTAGGACTAGCAAGATAAATTAAAATTTGACTAGTTGTAGTATGTGAGGGAAAAAATGGCTTTCTGCAAAACAAACCATAGGCTTTCCTTTGACTTATCCTTCATGTAGATATAGGTCTGTTATATCATTTTTCGTGTGACTTGCCGTACAAATCAGATGTACTGACCCGTTGTCGGGCTGTAACCTTCGGTGTGGCAGGATTATATACGACGAGTAAGTGTTACGTTGTAGGGTTACGATGCTATACTCAACTGTGTCGGTGGAGTTTATGGACGCCACAAAGCTCTTTATTGTTTTTCCGCTGTATTATATTTGTAAGCTAGCCTTGAGCTATGCAGGTATGTTTATTTGTAATACTGGATCTTCGATGTAATATATATGACATGTGGTTTATTCTTGATATTACATCATGTACTGTGTGTGCTAGCTATTGATCCAGGGACTAGCACAAAATGCACAGAGACTTGGATTCTTAGTGAATCGGGTCGTTACACATCACAAGGTAAAATAAAATTTCTATCATCTTTCAAAAGAGTGGCCAGCAAAAACCTTGTTGGAATACCTTATGTGTGGTTATATCATTGGCATGATGTCCACCATATGGATTATTGTGGCACTTCCTCAAGATATCCTCTTATTCATGTTCGGGTACGCACCTTGTTAAGATGCCGTCAACACCCTCTTTATTCCTCAAGTCATGGAAGAATTTATTCCTTCGTTGGAATGTAAAGCTTGGAGGATAAAACTTTGCAACAATAAAGTTAGCATAATGTGCATACCAAGTATATTTAAAGGAGTTTACCTTCACGATAGCTAATTGCTCATCAGCAAAGCTGTAATTGACTGGAATAGCATCATGTGGTATGTTTTAATTTCTATAAAGATTATCTGCAAGTGGGTTGTCAGCACCTTTCCTATCAACAATCTGCCGATGAAATTATTGGAGTAGAAGTACCCATCTCATGAGCCTCGGTTTAGCATCCTTCTTCTCCATAAGATACTTAATAGCAATGTGGTCGGTGTGAATAATGAATTTAGAAACAACAGTAGCCTGCCTAAATTTATCACAAGCAAACACACCTTCTAGGAATTCTTTTTCTGTAGTAGCATAATTTCTTTGAGCACTATCAAGAGTTTTGCTAGCATTATAAATAGCATTTAGTTTATTATCAACTCTTTGACGTAAAACAGCTCCAACGGCAAAATCACTAGCATCACACATGATTTCAAAGGGTACATTCCAATATGGTGATTGAACTATAGGAGCAGTTATTAAGGCCTTCTTAAGGATCTCGAAGGCTTCCTTGCAATCGTCAACAAAGGTAAATGGAACATACTTTTGAAGAATGTTAGTAAGGGGCTCGAGGATTTAAAAAATCCTTAATAAACCACATATAGGAACCAACATTACTAAGAAAACTACGTATACCTTTTATGTCCCTTGGATTGGGCATTCTTTCAATGGCTTCAATTTTTTCTCTATCCACCTCAATGCTCCTCTCCGAGATCTTATGACCAAGAAAAATGCCTTCATTAAGTAAGAAGTGACACTTCTCCCAATTCAGCACAACATTATTTTCATCGCATATCTAAAAAACTTTTAAAGACTGTGGAGGAAATTGTCAAAAGAAGTCCCATACACGGAAAAGTCATCCATGAAGACTTCCACAATCTCTTCACAAAGGCCATGAAAAATAGCAAACATACATCTCTAAAAAGTAGCAGGAGCACTACATAAACCAAAAGGCATACATCTATAAGCATAAGTACCGTAGGAGCAAGTGAAAGTAGTCTTCTCTTGGTCTAGAGTGCTGAAAAGAATATGAGAGAATCCAGAATATCAATCAAGATTACAGAAATGAATATTTTTGGATAATCTCTCAAGAATTTGATCAATAAATTGAAAGGGGTAATGATCCTTCGTGGTTGGTTTGATCAATTTCCTATAATCATTGCACATTCTATAGACAACAATAGTTCTCTGAGGGATAAGTTCATTATTATATGTTGTCGTATTGTGACGGCGGATGCTATGGGGATGGCGAAAGAGGGGGAAAGGTCTGAGGTTGATTTCAATGGTGTCGAAAGCGAGAGTGGGGACAAGAACAGTGAGACACCGCGACATACCCAGGTTTGGGGCTCTCCTCAGAGATAAAACCCCTACTCCTGCCGAGATGACTATGAGGAATAACTCGGGCTACAATGAATTCTTCATGAGTTGTAACAGAGGAGGGAGGAGAAGGCCTAGTGCTCTGCTCTCTCCTGCATCTCTATGAGATGGGTGAAATGAAGTAAATTCAGATCGTGCCCTGCATAGGAGGGGTTCCCAGGGTTCTCAGAGGCTGAACGCAGGCTAGACTAGTAATTACACAAGGAGGGGTCCAGCTTTCAGCTTCTTGGAGCTCGTCTATGGCCCGCCGACTACAGGCCGTCGGCTGTCTAAGCGTAGACTTGCGGCTTGCCTACTTTGTCCTCGGAATACTATAGCTTGTAGATCTTAAGGATCCTAGCGAGTAGACAGGCGGCTTCCTCAGAGCCCTGTCTTGTCTGCTGTCCTGTCAGCCGGGCATGTCAAGGGAACATCATGCGCCTGAAAAATCGGCGTGTCTTCCATGCAGATCTCTCGGGATCTACTATTAATGACCTCGGGCCAGGTGCACCCATCCGACCCTTGGTCAACTCTTCCTTCTTGAAGGGGGGCTCGGCTGAGCCGATTGCTATCTGGGGTGATTGTGGTTGGTCGGAGGCTGACTGCTCCTCAATGATCATTCGGTATCCGGACTGATAAGATCGTCCCAATCGCATGCGGCCTTCTTCTGATCGGCCACACTTTGTCTTTAAAGGTATTTTTGCTTGGGTGACCCTACCCGAGGGTCATTCCCCCGATAGTAGCCCCTGAAGCTGTGGAGGTCCCACGTTCGCCCGATTGCGGAGCCTTTGCAGGTTCCTTCCTCAGAGATCTTGACTTGTGTCATGGTTACTTGCCCATTTTCCCATGCACTCGAGCCTCATTGGATGCCTCACGCCGAGCTGAATTTGGGCTTCAGCGAATGCCTCGTGGTGAGCTTCCCAAAGGTGTTGCTGAGTGCGTCCAGCCGACCTGAATTTTGGGCCTCATAAAATGCCTCGTGTCGATCTGACAAGGGACGCGGTCGAATGCATCCCAACGGTTATCTTTGACAAAAATCTTGACCTTCCCACGTCTCTCTGACTTTGCCGCGAGTTGTTAATCCGCCATGGCCCACTTCCCACGCGCGACGGGACGGGACGTTACCGCGGGTCTCAGGCCACGCGTGCACGCCTTGGCTTCTCCACAGGATCTTCTGTGCCTTAAGCTCTTGTGATGGCTTGGTACACGCTGCGCTCAGCAGCAATACGGTGCCACAAATTGCATAGTCGGTCCCACTCACGCTCGTCCACCTATAAGTAGGGGTGGGGAGGGGCTCGGTCTAGGCTCCGATGCCCATTGCCTTCTTCTTCCTCTCTTCTTCTTCCTTAGCAGCCACTTACATTGCCACGTGTGCTCGTGCTCCGCCGCAACTCCCGCCCCGCTCCTCCGCCGTCACCATGCTGGATATCAACATGGCCTCTGCCCGCGGTGGATGGGATGGATAAGAGATAATAGAGTACGACATCGAGCACTTCCATGGCACACGCAAGCTACTGCTGGAGCTGATCCGTCGCGTGCGATGCAAGGAGCTTGTGCCGGCGCCGAAGCTCGGTGAGCGTGTTCTTTTCATGGCGCACTTAACTCGTGACTTTGGTCTTTTGGTGAGCGACTTTTTCCGGTCTTTCCTCAATCATTTCCAGATGCAGCCACACCATCAGGGAACAAACGCCATCATGTTGTTGTCTTCCTTCATCACTTTGTGCGAAGGATATCTCGGCGTCCGACCGTGATTGTGACTGTGGACACGCCTATTTCACTTTCGATCTCTGATGGCCGCAAATGGAAACACGGTGTCGATCCAAAGGGTGGCGATCCTCCGCTGGTTCAGGAGAAAGCGATGGTCAAATGCGGCGCTGCCATCATGTATCCCAATGAGAAGACTGGCTATCCGAATCCGAAGTCACTTCAGTCGGTGAAGAAATGGCAGAAGACATTCTTCTATATCCAGAATCCGGATGGCGAGACCAATTACCACAATCTTCATTTGTTCGTGCTGCCAGCACCGACGCACAAGAAAAACTAGGGAGTCAAGGTTGCCGACGGAGAAGCCGACCTGGACGACCAGCACCGCCTCATAGATGAGCTGGTTAAGGAGGGTTTATGTGGTTTTGACCTAGTTGCCGGATGGGTCTACCACCGAGTGCTTCCCCTTCTGCGTTCGTGCCACCAATTGTCCGTGTGGCCACCCATCCTGATCCGACTCGTATTACTACCCACGTTCTATCCAAGGAATAGATCCGCGAGCGAGTGTACGAGCTCCCGACGCCGACTGCCGGCGAAGTGATGGTTTGGCCTACGGCCTTACACTCAGGAAAACTCTTCGCCCCGTGTTTTTTTCCACTTCCTTGATCTCCTTTTAATTCTGTTCCGTGCCTCCTACTATTCTGATCAGCAATTGCTACAACGCTTCCGCGGGCAAAGCGCATACCAGGATAGACATGTCGCCTCCGTCTTCCACCCAGACCATGCCGAGTCTGATGCTGAAGACCATGAAATCAGCAGGGATACAACCTCCAAGACCGAAGCTAAGACGACCTCGCTGGGATCCGGTTACAAAAAATTGGGTACGTAATATTATTCAATTCGCCGCTTCATGGCTGAATGGAGTGACGGCGACAGCAGATCATCTCCTAGCGATCATGGTGCATAGTTCTTCCGGAGCCCAAGGAGGGGGGCAAGGGAAAATGCCCCTGGGAGGAAGCTGGGCCGAGTGTGAATGCCCCTCCCTCGAGCAAGCCAACTGGAAAGCTGCCCTCCAAAGGACAACCTTCGAAGAAGTCGACCGGCCAGAAGACTAAACGGGCCAAACCCACTCCGGCCGATCATGTTCTCAATGTTGCGCCCTTGTTCATAATTCCCCTGCGCTACTCGATGGCCTCGATGCTTGGCCGAGTGCCCCAACTTGATGGGTACTTTCTTGGCATACTCAATGCTAGGATTGCCTTCTCTGAATCTCATTTTTCTTTTCTTCTTTGTTTATTAGGGAGTCACACGACGACACCGCTACTGCTGATACCGCTCCTCCTCCTACTCGGCCTGTTGCCTCGACTAACCTATCCAGGGTCGTGCCGAGTCAGAAATGGCTGCCGACGGCCAGCGACACTAGTAAGGCCGAGTGCACCAAGAAAGCCCACGAGGACACGGAAAAGCAGCCGGTGAAAACCACTTCCACTTTCGGCCCCATGGCTACCACTAGTGCTTCTACTGGCGTGCAATCGGAACTGCCGACTGACACCTCTCCTCCTGCCGCAACCGGTGAGTCTAGGAACGTGCAATTGGACATGCCGACTGCCGCCGGTGTTCCCCCGATTTCCGAAACGCGTGATGGTGCTCCATCTTAGCCGGTCGTCACCTCTCCTCCGCCGACCAGCACGCACGCACTCAGTCATGCTCTGGTTCTGAAGCCGCCTTCTCCTGTCCATGCTCTTTCCTCGGTGGAGAAATTTCTCCATGAGTACCTGAGTGTTGAAGTTGACCCGACCACCATCCCTGCTACTGCTTGAGTTGGCCCGTCCGACTAGACGCCCGCCATGGGGCCAGGTCACGTGGAAGGTCTGCACAAACCGGTCAATGGCTTCGCCGAGCCTGACGCGGCTGACCTTCTTGCCACGAACTGCTCCATCGCGGTAAGTGTCTTTTTCTTGTGGGGCCGCTTCAACACACCCACTAGATGTAGCCCCCAAGATTCGGGCCGATTGCTCGCAATCGGGCCGAATATTCCTGGAATTTTCCCAAATCTTTACTAAATAGCTTAATTTCCACTTTGGCTATTTTCCAGCATAAACAAGATGTCTTCGTCTGGATGCTAGCTGCCTATGCAACAAGCCAGAAAACTGCTGCCGGTCTGAAGCATCGAGCAGATGCGCAAGCTGCTGACATCGCCGAGCTGAAAGTTATGCCCCACCGACTACTTCTCCCCTGATCATCCGATCTGATTCTGATTGTTGTGGTACTCTGCTCTTAGCTGCTAATGCCGCCCTGCCTGAGATGGCTGCGTTGAAGAAGCGAGTGGCTGAGCTCGAGGTCCATCTCGGCGAGCAAGCTTCTTAGCACGATGTTTTCCTCAAGGGGCGTGACTGTCTGAAGGTTGTTGAGACCGAGCAGACCGAGGCCAAGAAGAAATTAACTGTTGATATCTCGAGCTTGAAGACTAGCCACAAGGACGAGCTGGATAGTTTGCTTGCTGCTCGATGGGAAACGGAGGATGGACTGAAGAAAGAGCATGACGCGGCCGTGAAGAAGATGGAGGCTGACGCTGAATGCCATCGGAAGAAGTTGGATGCTGCCAAGCAGCGATCTGAGGTGGTGCTTGCCGGAATGCACGGAATGGACGATCTTCTTGCCGGTAAGCTTTGTGGTATTTCTCCGATTGCTCTTTTGTGGCCGACTGGTTTTCCCTTTTTGATGCCGACCTCAACTTCTTGCTTTCTGACTTGGCTTGTTTGCTCTATGTAAGTGCATCTAGTCACCCCTTTGAGGTTTTGGAGAATTGATGACAAAACGGTTAAGGGACTAAGGTATTTGTGAGTTAGGACAGGAGAACAGTCCCTGGAGTGTGGTTTAACCACCGTTATCAACCCCCCAAAATGTTGAGGAAGATTGAAGAAACTGGAGTTTTCCTGAAGAATGTTGAGGCATGAAATTCTCAGGAATCTGGATTCTGAGACATCCAGTAAGCACTTAGGAAACCGAGCGCCATTCTGAGGTAACTCAAGTTGAATAAAAAGTTGAAGCGTGGTCTTCGTTAATCTTTTTACTTTCTTGAGTCATAGGAAAACACTGTACTTTTGGAGGGGTTGAGGAAAACGAGTTCTGAGACTTTGAGGAATTGCTCAATAGAAAACCTGAAGAAAAACCTGAGGAAACTCCTGCAGTAGAAGTTCAGTTCCTCGGGTGTCTGAGACATTGTCCTTCCGGACACTGAGGCTTCTGTCTTCAATTCAGGAGTTAGGAATTTGCAAGTGCAATTTTCCTGAAGAGAGAGAATATATTCTGACCGTGCCACATGTCGTGTGTATAGTCGCTGGTACTTATCCAGCCAACGGTCCAAAGGGTGGGCACAAATGTCTCTTCGTGCATGGGCATTTATGTCCTTTCACTAGGGATTGCTTCATCTCTATAAATAGTCGCCCCTAGTCCCATTGGCGGGTTGCCTACTCCGAGATAAATCTTAACACTTGTCATTTGAGGGCATCCCTCCTCTGAAGAAAATGAAGAACCCAAGTGAGGAAACCACAATAGCCCTGAGTAGTAAAGAAGTTCTGAGAACTCAGATCGAGTGATCTGATGCTTTTTTATCTTGAAGACTGTGATCTTCCATCTAGTGTAGGAGTCATCATTCTGACGATTTCAAGATACAATTGTTAATTCCCAAACTGAACGGAGTCTATGAAGGTTTTGAGAGTCTACCTTGAAGACTCACCTGAGTGGTTGGACGGAGTCTGAGGACTTTTGTTCAATGAGAACAAGGCGGAGACTATGTCTTCTGACTTGAGTCTCAGCCTCTCCAACCATGTAGAGTTGTCACAACAACTTGACCTGTTCTACCAAATTGGTTTCATCTGTGCCCTGGTGCTATCTCTTCAACCTCAGTACTTCAATATATGATACCTTTGTATTGATGTTTCCTTTGTTCTGTTTCGCCATGTTTTTCATCTGATGCATGTTAGCATATTGTTTAGACTTTGTTTCTGTTGCAAAATGATGTCGTGCATTCATGTCTACCTTCTGTAAACTTTCTGTGTTTCATCATTTTATGAGTTTCCTCAGTTTCGTACAGCCTCAATCCTGAAGAAACTGAAAGTCTTCGAGAAAAAATAAAAATCTCCAATTCACCCCCCCTGGTTTGATAACATGTGCTTTCAATTGGTATCAGAGCAAGGTACCGCCTTTGGTCTGTATGATTCGGTTTCACCACCTAGAGTTTCGGGACCCGGGGTTAGCGTATGCAAGCCTCGCTACAACACAATCATATGGAGAGCCGAGAACCGTACCCACTTGTCTCAGCAGACAAGGCCAAGCACAGAACGTTCTCGGAAAGCATCGAACGTGATGGGCATCCCATCCAGGGCGGATGATCAACTGAAATGGGTCCTCATCGTCCGCTCACAAGTCTAAATGATATGGGTGATGAACTCCCATACTCATAGACAACTCGCCTCAACCATACTATCGATTGTATTATAACCCTTACATAGACTTACTCCAGCCCGATCACTTAGTCGGGGTCTAGGGCGGGCTCGATCATACATCAAAGTGTGCACGAGACAGAGTCTCGAACAATCGCATCGCGATGCCCCAAGCTGCGCACATCTAAGGGCCACTTGGTGTATAAAAGAACGCCAGCCAGATCACAACTAAGGTCTCGAAAACCCATACAAAGACATGCATGTTATAAACATACACGTAGCACACATGCCTTGTATGAACAGCAGGTATCATTGCAATTCTCTACAAAGTATACATCTTTATTAATAACTCTTACAGAGTGCACACAGAGATCACAAGCATGTGATCCAACATTACAACAAACAAGCGGAAGCAAGTAGGTCTGAGTACAGACAAGTTTAACAAATGGCTTAGAGAAGCCTTATCTAAAAACAAGCCCTCCACGAGGGAACCAGTCGTCTTACTGGGACTACACTAGCTTGGTCTTGGTCTGAGTCTTCATTCTTCGAGCTTCAGGTAGAAGTCACCAATGGGGTCGGTGGGTTTATCTAAAACATAGATTAAGGAAACGTGAGTACAAAATCGTACTCAGCAAGACTTACATAGGAACTGCACTACTCATGCATATGTATACGGGTAAAGGGAGGTGGGGTTTCACTTGCAGAAGTGCCAACTTTGACTTGGCTAGTCCTGAACTACGAGTACCAGACTTGACGTAAGAAGCGTACACGAGTCCACTACATCTCTTCAACCAATTACACCACTATGGTTACTTCCTCGACTTCCCCACGAGCAGCACACCATAGCACTCACACTTATCTTGGAGTATTTTAGGAGTATCCGGTTCAAGTTGTCTAATAATCGAGCACAGCTCTCCAAGCAGTTCTTAACCGCGGACGCGGCTATTCGAATAGTTTTGTTAACCTTGCAAGGGTGTACCGCTACACACACGTGTCATCAGTTAACGCCTTTTGCGTGTCACCGTTCAAGAGATGACAGCGATGATGCCACCACAACACTTCGCCCACAGCTCCGTTCTAGTCCAGAGAGTTCTTCTTCGTTCTTCGAGTATACAAGGATGTCACCGAGGTAAACCACAAAGAACTGGTCCAAATACTCCATGAAGATCGAATTCATCATGCAGGAGAAAGTGGCGGGGGCATTGGTTAAACCAAAGGACATGACGGTATACTCGTAAAGACCATAACGAGTAGTAAAAGCCGTTTTCGGAATGTCCTCGTTTCGGATTTTGATTTGATGTTAGCCCAATCTCAAATCCATCTTGGAAAAGACAGAGGATCCTGCAAGTTGATCATAAAGATCATTGATCCTGTGCAGTGGGTACTTGTTCTTTAGCGTCGCTAGATTTAGCGGGCGATAGTCTACGCACATCCTTTCTGTTCCATCTTTCTTTGTTACGAACAGGACGGGGAAACCCCATGGCGATGAGCTAGGGCGGATGAAGCCTTTTTCCAACAAAGCTTCCAGTTGGGTTTTAAGCTCAGCTAACTCACGTGGGGCCATTTTGTATGGGCGTCTGGAAATTGGTGCGGTTCCTGGGGCAAGATCCACTATGAATTCTACACATCTGTCGGGTGGCATGCCCGGCAGCTCTTCAGGAAAGACATCCGGGAAGTCACGAACCACCGGAACATCTTCAAGGTCGGGAAGGGGAAGCACATTCAAAGAATGCACCTGGGTTCTTGTTCTTGGTGAGGAGTAAACTATTGTCTGTCCTGAAGGGTGTGTAAGTCTAACTGACTTGGCTTTACAATCAATAAAAACATGTTGTCTTGATAACCAATCCATACCAAGGATGACATCAATGTCTGAAGACTTGAGGGCTATGAGTGAAGCAAGGAATACTAAACCCTCAATTTCAATTTGATTACCATGGCTTACTCTATTAGTTTGCCATTTTGAACCAGGAGTTTGAATGATCATAGGGGTGAACATTTCTTCAAAGGATACATCATGTCAAAGTGCATAACTTTCCGACATGAATGAGTGAGATGCTCCTGGATCGAAAAGGACAGAAGTGGGAACAAAATTGACTGGGAGCGTACCAAGAATGACATCAGAAGTACAATCGGTTTCCTCAGCTGAGATTTGGTTCACACGTCCAACATTTTCTGAGGTGGATGGCTTGGAAGTGGAAACCTTCGGGGGTGGTTTGGCACGAATAATGGGTTTTCCTTTGGCATGGGGTGGGGCATTTTGGTTGACGGGGCACTCACGAGAGTAGTGACCAGGCTGGCTACATCTGAAACAGGCTCCAATGATGGTGCGGGGAGCTGGGTTGTTTGGTGGAGCTGGTGGACGAGGCGGCACAAGTGATGGCCTCGGTGGGTTGTTTTGGTGGATCAAACTGTTTGGAATCCAGATCAGACGCTTCTGAGGGCGTGAACTGGAAGAAGGGGCAAGATCAAGAGCATGCTTGCGAGACTTCTCGAAAACTTCATTGCCATGCTCAGCTCTGAAGGATTTGTTGACTAAATCCTCAAAGGTGGCAAATTCGATGAGGTTGAGATCATGAAGGAGGATGGGGCTAAGTCCCTTGCGGAACCTTGCCTGCTTTCTGGCATCGGTGGTGATCTCATCTTGGGCATAATGAGCAAGACGGTTGAATTCTCTCACATACTCGTGAATGGACATCTCTCCTTGATTCAGATTGCAGAACTCTTCGTTCTTGCGCTCCATCAACTCATCCAGAATGTGGTACCCTCGAAAGGCAACACAGAACTCCTGCCAAGTCACTATGTGACTATCTGGCTGCATAGCAACATAGTTCTCCCACCACTGAAGAGCAGCACCTTCCAAGAAGTATACCGCGAAAACAACTCGGTCATCGGGAGCAACATGTGCAGTATCAAGGTTACGCTCGATGGAATGGAGCCAATCATCAGCTTCAAGGGGCTCAGAAGAACATCGGAATACCGGTGGCTTGAGGAGGATGAAGTCCTGAATGCTGACCACCACATTACGATGGTGGGCGGTATTCTGCTCGATGAGCTCCAGAAGGCGTGTTTGATCACGTCTATTCCGCTCAGCTTCCATCATGATTTCCGCCGCAGAAGGCGGGGTTGGAGGTTCATCATCATTTCGATTCCGATCACGGTCTCGATTCCGAAGAACAGCACTACGAGTTCCACCTGACATCCTGTGTGATAAAAATCAACAATCAGAACAGGTTGTACGATGGAGGCAAGGATAAAAGGATATGATTTCAGAAGGAGGAGATTATAATGCAAAGGCAATGATTCAAAGAAACACGGAACAAATCCGGCAGCATAACGGCTACACTGGGATGGAAAATGAAACAACCTCGAAGAAATTGGACAGAACTTCTTCAAGGAACTCAAAATACGAAGACTCTGGACAACCACAACCATCCTACGACTATAAGGAGGCAATCAACGAGATGTTCTAGTAAGACATAGATGACCCTAGTCCTATCTTCCCGTAGAAAAGGTAAGGGTGACTCAGAACTCACATCGATGAGGGTAAGGAGAAAAAAAAGAAGCCTTACGTTGTTCCCTTATATACCCAGAGTAACTATATAACTATAGAGTGCTAGACTCGACTTCGGCCAAGGCTGATAATCCTACAGTCAGTCCTGCTCTGATACCAAGTCTGTCGGGACCCGGGGTTAGCGTATGCAAGCCTCGCTACAACACAATCATATGGAGAGCCGAGAACCGTACCCACTTGTCTCAGCAGACAAGGCCAAGCACAGAACGTTCTCGGAAAGCATCGAACGTGAGGGGCATCCCATCCAGGCCGGATGATCAACTGAAATGGGTTCTCATCGTCCGCTCACAAGTCTAAATGATATGGGTGATGAACTCCCATACTCATAGACAAGTCGCCTCAACCATACTATCGATTGTATTATAACCCTTACATAGACTTACTCCAGCCCGATCACTTAGTCGGGGTCTAGGGCGGGCTCGATCATACATCAAAGTGTGCACGAGACAGAGTCTCGAACAATCGCATCGCGATGCCCCAAGCTGCGCACATCTAAGGGCCACTTGGTGTATAAAAGACCGCCAGCCAGATCACAACTAAGGTCTCGAAAACCCATACAAAGACATGCATGTTATAAACATACACGCAACACACATGCCTTGTATGAACAACAGGTATCATTGCAATTTTCTACAAAGTATACATCTTTATTAATAACTCTTACAGAGTGCACACAGAGATCACAAGCATGTGATCCAACATTACAACAAACAAGCGGAAGCAAGTAGGTCTGAGTACAGACAAGTTTAACAAATGGCTTAGAGAAGCCTTATCTAAAAACAAGCCCTCCACGAGGGAACCAGTCGTCTGACTGGGACTACACTAGCTTGGTCTTTGTCTGAGTCTTCATTCTTCGAGCTTCAGGTAGAAGTCACCAACGGGGTCGGTGGGTTTATCTAAAACATAGATTAAGCAAACGTGAGTACAAAATCGTACTCAGCAAGACTTACATAGGAACTGTACTACTCATGCATATGTATCAAGGTAAAGGGAGGTGGGGTTTCACTTGCAGAAGTGCCAGCTTTGACTTGGCTAGTCCTGAACTACGAGTACCAGACTTGAGGTAAGAAGCGTACACGAGTCCACTACATCTCTTCAACCAATTACACCACTATGGTTACTTCCTCGACTTCCCCACGAGAAGCACACCATAGCACTCACACTTATCTTGGAGTATTTTAGGAGTATCCGGTTCAAGTTGTCTAATAATCGAGCACAGCTCTCCAAGCAGTTCTTAACCGCGGACGCGGCTATTCGAATAGTTTTGTTAACCTTGCAAGGGTGTACCGCTACACACACGTGTCATCAGTTACCGCCTTTTGCGTGTCACCGTTCAAGAGATGACAGCGATGATGCCACCACAACACTTCGCCCACAGCTCCGTTCTAGTCCAGAGAGTCGCCTATCTGAGGGGGATCCGTATGGAAGTCCGGCCGAGGTTCCAGTACAGCCTCAAACGATGTGTGCAGGGTCCCAAGCCGGTCTTGAAAAGCCGTTCATCCACTTCGCAGACCATGCCACAGCCCTACCAGAACTCCGAACTACTGCGACTCTTGGGGTTCGAACGGGGTGAGGTACTAGGATGAGAGGGGTCAGTGAGCCCAATGTGTGGTTGTACTCTTCTTCTTGGATCACTACACAAGAACTCGGGCTTAGGGCGGTGTTCAACGAGACAACCCACTGTGTACTCCTACACAGCCTCTCATCGTTCACCTTGTATTAGGGTAGATTCACCAACACGTTTCACTTTCATCAACGCCATGTTTATCATCATCCTGACTCACATCATAAGCAACCTCATTGTACCACTAAGCATGCAATAAGCAGTAACAGTTGCAGGGGCCACATGATATCAAGCAACTCCTACATCTGCTAGGATTGTGGTTTGCTTACTACTGTGACAAGATGATAGGTCATGCAAAGGATATGGGTTCAACTATGCGGTAGAAACTCTATCATGGTGATCATCCTAAACAATGCATAAGAGAGACATGAGAGGGAAGTGGGATTTTATAGACATGATCAATGGGGGTTTGCTTGCCTTGCTGACGAGGTTTCGATAATGGAGTCTTCAACGAAGGGGGTGATCTCGAGCTCCGAATCCACTTCTATCAGCAACATGACAATCATAGGATCAACATAATGTACAATGCACAATCACATGAATAAGATTGTAATGGTTATGTTCAAGGTACTGATGTGTTGAGCATTCCATTGAAAAGGAGTATATTGCATTTGAAATGCAAATTCAAATTCCAGTTGATTTATCGATGAATTTCAAATGCATTTGAATGCATGCTATTCATTTGAATTTGTTGATCATGAAGTGATGTGGTATAGTTGAAGTAATGTTTCTGATGTGTGGATAAAACCATTGGAATTAAGGGTGTTGCAAAATCATTTGCAAAATCACCCCAAATTTGAATTTGAAAAGGATCCATATGCATGTTTGCTACTGTTCACCCATTTTAAAATGGTCAAACATGAAAACAAATTGCATATTCTTAATCCTTGTATTTTTCTGATAATTTTAGACATATTATTTGCTATATTTGGAGTTAAGATGAATTAATTATGAATTTCCAAAGTTTATTGCATTTTCCGGAATTTCTCTGATTATTTTTAATTCTTTTTGATTTATTGCGTCAGCAGGGGGGCTGACCAGTCAAACTGACTAGGGGGCCCCACCTGTCTGTCTCTGTGGGGTTAACCCCCTTGCTTAAAATTAACCCGAGGGGTTAAATTGTGGCTGGCCCCACTTGTCAGCCACTGGGTTAGGTTTAAGAGGGTCATTAGGGGGGGGGCTAATGGTGGCTCGCCGGGGAGCCGCCGGAATCCTGCCGGAGACTCGCCGGAGTTGGGTTCTAGGGCGCGGGGAGGGACTTGGAGGGCACGGGCTTGCTCCTTGAGGTCGTCCGCGTCGAGTGGTGTCATCAGGGGGCCACGGGGATCACCGGAGCGTCGCCGGCGTTGAAGACGGCGGAGGCAGTGGCTCGGGCATCGTCGAACTCGCGCTCTGGAGCGCCATTTTGACCGTGGCTTGGTGCAAAATCTTGCTTGGGTGACCAGGAGTGTAGCAGGCTAGGCGGTTGGGGTGGAGGTGCACGGGAACAAGTACCTCACCGGACATGGCGGCGGAGAGGCTCGGCTCTCATGGCAGAATACCGCACAGGCGAAGGAGGCGACCGCAAGCTAGGTGGAATGAAGCAGGGGCTCACCGCGGATGCAGTGGAGGCGGTGGCGAGGTCGGAGAGGGTCCGTGGCCGGAGTATTCGACGACGGCGACTTGCGGGTCCGGCGAGACGAAGACGAAGGGGTTGCGTGCTCCGGGCTTCCGGGGCCGATTCCTCTGGCACGGAGAAGAAGACGACGTCGAGGAGTGCGTTGGACACGTCGGCTGGGTCCAGGGAGTTCTCTGGCCGCGCGTGTGCATGGCCGTGCTCCGGCGAGGCGCTCGGTCGTCGTCTGTTTCGTCGCAGGAGTGAGAGGGAAAAGCTCTGGAGGGAAGGAATGGAGGCGTGGCACTCGGGTGCGTCTCCAGGTGCGCATAGAAGGCCGGGGAGGGGAAGGTGGCGGCTGGGGGGACGACGTCGCGCTCGGCTGTCTCGGTGGCATTCCACCGAGCAGCTTGGAGGCGCGGGGGAGGAAGAAGACAACGGAGAAGGCTGCTGGGCCGCCTGTTGGGCCTCGCCCGGTGCGAGATGTAAGCTCTCTGCTTTCTCTTTTCTTTTTATTTAATTCTGTTCTATTTGTTCTGCCTAGAAAAAAATACCTAGGCATTTTATTAAATGCCCCAAATTTTTATGTGTCCTCATAAAATAGAGAGCTAGCCACTCATATCTTTTGGGCATTTTTGAAATTCAAAAAGTTTGAATTTCAAGTCAAATAGGGTTTTATTTAATTTCCAAAGCCACTGTTTGAATATTAGAAAATTCCATGAGCATGGGATTGCTCCCAAACCATTTTTAAAATGATCAGCACCATTTATAGGAATTTTCCAAATGTTCAAATGATTTTTTGGAAAAAGATTTTTATCTGGCCATTTGATTTAAATTCTCAGGGCTTTCTTTTCCCCATTTTTGAATTGCAATTTGAAATTTTTGCATGAATGCTAGGTACCTCTGATCCTAGCACATACCTAACTTGGGGTTGTGACATAGAGTTTTAGTTATGTCAACTTAAGGTATGATCAATGTTTCATCGAACTGTCCAAGCTTCAATGGAACGGACTACCCGTACATGAAGAATAAGATGCGAATTCATCTTGAAGAAATTGAAAAGGATCTCTGGGATATAGTGGATCAAGGCATTCCTCTTGTCACCCTGATAACTCCTCCCGACATTGCCAAGAGAAACTAGTAGCTTGACGCAAAGGCTCGAAGCATCATTGGTGGTCATGTCAACAAAGCTCGGTTCAATCGCATCAGTGGTCTTGTCGGGGGGATGGATCAAACCAATAGACCCGGCATTATAAACCTCCGGGCCGACTTATATATGAAGGCCCGAAAAAGAAGACCCGGCCATGGGCGAGACATGCCAAGCGTAGAGATTGAAGCCGTAGAAGGAATTCTACTTACCTTGTATAGCACGTAGCATATTTGTAAAGTAGAATAGGGCTCCAATTTGTATAGGAGTCAGACTCGAGGAACCCCGGGACCCGGCGCCTTTATAAGTCGAGGTCCACGGGATCCAGAGTCATAACTCAATATCAATCTAAGTCAGGACTGGACACTTTCTACATAACCTAGATCTCCTCGAGACCAAGGTTGTGACCCTACTACATTGTAGTCGATACGACGACCCTTATACACTACTAGGGAAATAGCTATACATGGAAAGCTTATTAGTGGCGCATGTAGAAAGCGATGCGCCACAATCTGTTATGGGTGGCGCACTGGAAAATAATGCGCCACCCATAAGGTCTTATGGGTGGCGCATTATTTTCCAGTGCGCCACCCCTAAGAGTGGGCCAGCCTGGATGACCGTATACGTGGCGCATCTACCAATATGCGCCACCCCTAAGGACCTTATGGGTGGCGCATTTACAGAATGCGCCACCCCTAAGAGCTTAGGGGTGGCGCATTCTGTAAATGCGCCACCCATCAGGTCCTTAGGGGTGGCGCATCCGTGAAATGCGCCACCCATAAGAGCTTAGGGGTGGCGCATTTCACAGATGCGCCACCACTGACTTCCTATATGCGCCACTAAAGGCCTAGAGCTGCCCTTATCTACTCCACCCCACCTACCACCTCTCATTCACTCCACACAATTCTCAAACTAGATCCACTCTTCTCACCCTAGAGCTATTCGGTTTTCTCCTCCTCCCCACCTCATTTCTTCCATTTATCCATCGATACTTGGCATTACATCTATTTTGTTTCATATTGAAGTAAGTGGACCTGCTCCCAAACTCTTTTGTTCCATTTATGACCCATATACTTGCCTTTATTAGCTTTGGGTTTGTTGTATATGTGAAGCTTGGGTTTGATGTATGTGTGAAGCTTATGGCGGTTTGATGTATATGTGTATCTTGGGTGGCAAATGTTTTGCCGAAATGTCAATTCATTTCCGTTTCGGCAAATTTCTAGCGCACTCTCCGCATGCTCCCATGCATTATTAGGGAAGGTCATGCCGAATTTTTCCGGCGACGACTGTGATATATAATTGTGTTGCTCTCTCCGTGCACGTAGGTGATCGACCATGGTCCACGAGATGCTGAGCGATATCACCGTGGCTAGGTGGATTCAATGTGCAACAAACAACATGCTAAGGAATAATAGGTCGGATATAAGATGTCCGTGTCGGAGATGCAAACTGCAGTGCGTGACCGAGCCTGATTCCGGAATATTGCAAAGACACCTGAAGCGTAATGGTTTGATGGATGGCTACACACGATGGATAAGTGATGAAGCTGGTGAGGAGGAGGACGTCAATGGTGGGGCGCCAGTAAATGAGGAAGGGCAACCAGAAAACAGCGACGGGCGAGATGACGAAGAGCATCCCGTACATGATCATGAAAAAGATGCCGAAGCGGATCATGTAGATCAAGATGCCGGACATGAAGATCAAGATGTCGGACATGATGATTCAAGCTGGGTGCGGGACCCTCATGTTCAAGAGCTGCTTGTCAAAGAGGCGTTGAACGCAAGAGGTGCAGCTAGAGAGAAAGCCAAGATGGCGCAACTCGAGAAAGACGCGATTACGAAGTTGTACGAAGGATGCAACGACGAGGATACCCGCTTGAATGTAACACTTGGGGCTATGGAGATGCAGGCAAAACACAAATGGACCGACGAAAGCTTCGATGATAACATGGCATTCTGGCACGGTCGTCTTCCGAAGGGCAACACGTTCCCAACTAGTATCGCTGAGGCCAAGAAAGTCCTTTGCCCTCTCGATCTTCCGCACGTTAAATACCACGTCTGCATAAATGATTGCATGATCTATCGGGGTGAGGACGAAGATAAAACCACATGTTCGGTGTGCGGTGTTAGTCGATACAAGAGAGGGAAGAAAGTTCCTAGAAAAGTGGTATGGTACTTTCCGATCACTCCTCGTCTGCAGAGGTATTTTGTAGATCCCGAGGAAGCAAAGCTCATGACCTGGCACGCGGATAGAAAGAAGCTAAAAGAGGATGACCCGAACCCGGATCCGGAAAAGGAGGACATGCTGAGGCACCCTTCAGATGGTAGCCAATGGACTGCGTTGGACCTCGAATACCCAGATTTTGGGAAAGAACCAAGGAACCTCAGGATTGGTGTGAGCGCCGATGGAGTCAATCCGTTTGGCGGCCAGAGCAGCACACACAGTACCTGGCCCGTGTTTGTATGCATATACAACCTTCCCCCCTGGAAGTGCATGAAGAAAAAGTACATAACAATGTGTATGCTAGTTCAAGGGCCGAAACAACCAGGTACGGACCTCAATCTATATCTGCAGCTGTTGAAAGAGGAGCTAGAAACGTTATGGAAAGACGGAGTCAATACGTGGGACGCCGCGGAAAAAGAATATTTCCCAATGAAAGCCGTGGTGATCACGACGGTGCACGACTATCTCGGATACGGATATTTCTCAGGGCAGGTGGTCCAAGGATTCTGTGCATGCGTTAGGTGCATGGATAATACAACGTACCGCCAGCTACCAAAAGATCCCGGATCTTCAAAAACCGTGTTCCAGGGGTCTCGGAGGTGGCTTCCCAAGAAACACGCGTGGAGAAAACAGGGACATCTGTTTGATGGAAGCGAGGAGCTCCGAGCACCCTCAGCTTGAAGGAGCGGCAAAGAAATCGACAACTTGCTGAAAACTTGGAAAGAGTGCCCCGCGCCGGGAAAGAAAAAAAAGAAGACTCAGCCGTTGATGAGGGTATGGAAAGCGAGGTCTGTTTTCTGGGATTTGCAATACTGGAGTCTACTCCGCAGTCCTCATAGCCTTGATCTAATGCATATCACAAATAACGTGTGCGAGAGCTTGTTTGGCACGCTCCTCAACATGCCGGAGAAGACCAAGGACGGTCCAAAAGCAAGGAATGACTTGAAATTTATGGGCATCAGGAGGGAACTTCACCCCCTAGTGACGACGATGATGAGCCGGAGGAGGAAGAGGATACGGAAACGCAAAACTCTTGCAAACGAAAAAGGACGACCAAGAAAAAGACCGGTATTGATCACTGCCCCCCGGCATGCTTCACTCTGTGCGAGGAGGAGATCAAGCAGTTTATCCACTGCCTCATAGGAGTAAAATTTCCGAGCGGCTACGCGGGGAAGATAAGCAGATACCTAGACGAGGCGAAACAGCGTTTCAGCGGGATGAAATCTCACGACTGTTTCGTGCTGATGACGCAGATTCTCCCGGTTGCGATGCGAGGGATAATGGACGAGCACGTCCTTAAAACGTTGTTTGGCCTTTGCAACTTTTTTGATGTCATCTCCCGGAAGTCGATTTGCGCTACGCAACTCAAAAGGCTACAGGAGGAGATCGTGCTCATACTATGCGAGCTTGAGATCTATTTCCCGCCCGCGTTCTTCGACATTATGGTGCATCTGCTGATCCACGTCGTGGAGGATATCGTCCAACTCAGGCCTGCGTTTCTGCGCAGCATGATGCCGTTCGAAAGGATGAATGGGCACATCAAAAAATACATTCGTAACAGGTCCCGTCCAGATGCAAGCATAGCGAAGGGCTTTCTAACCGAAGAGTGCATATCTTTTTGCACAAATTATCTCAACACCGAGAACCCTGTTGGTCTGGCCGTCAACAAGCACTTTGGCAGGACCGATGGGTGTGGTCACCACGAGGGAAGCCGCGCAATGCATGTCAACTTTGACGGTCGAGACATCGACTTTGAAAGAGCAAGCCTAGTCGCGCTACAACACATCCAGCTGGTCGATCCTTGGATAGTAAAGCACAAGGATTTAATCAGGAAGAAGTATAGTGACCAGGGCCTGCAGATAACGGACCGAGATCCACGGCTAATCAAAGAGCACAACTCCGGTTTCATGACTTGGTTCAAGGACGAGCTTCGTGCTAATCCCCCGCGAAGGAACGTTTCCGAGGACGAAAAGATGATATTCACCTTGTCACAGGGTGCCGCACACAACCTGATGACCTATCAAGCGTATGATATCAACGGCTACACATTTTACACGGAGGAAAAGGACAATAACTGCGATTACCAGAACTCAGGGGTAACGGGGATATTCTACACCGATGACGTCAAGGAAAGATTCTATGGAAGGATCGAGGACATATGGGAGCTCGACTACTGTGGAGAGAAGGTGCCGATGTTCCGTGTGAGATGGGCCAAGAGCGTCGTAAAAGAAGATCGGTACTTCACCATCATGGTTATACCCGAAGCCAAATCCAAGTCTACGGGCGCAAACGTCACCGCGAAAAATGAGCCATGGAAACTGGCTAGCCAAGTGGACCAATGCTTCTTCATTACCGACCCATCAAAGCCGAGCCGCGTTGTAGTGAGGAGAGGCAAAAGAAACATCATCGGAATGGATGGAGTTGCCAACGAGCAAGACTTTGACAAGTATGGCGACCCGAAGATGGAGGATGACTACGCCGCTCAGGATACATACACCACAACCCTACCGAAGAAAGGTCACCTCCCGTTCAAGAGGAAAAGTGAAGGCATCCCGGGCCTAAATTATTCAACCACCACAAAGAAGGGCAAGAAGAAGATCATGAGGAAACGATAGCTAGATAGCTAGCTCCAAATTTAAGAAAATCTTTTGTAATTCATGATCACTTTGTGTATGCATGGATTTAATATGACTTTGTAATTGATGATCACAATCTTATGTTTCCAAATGCCACCACACCATGTGTTTGTGGATCTTGGTCAAAGTCAAAGTCAATCTTAATAAAGTTTGACTCCGTTTATTTTTACTCCGCATATAAGATTTGGTCAAAGTCAATCTTAATAAAGTTTGACCACTTTTATAGAAAAATGTACTCCATAATTATTATTTTTAAATGGTTTCACTTTAATTAAAAAAATAAATAATTGTTTAAACTCTAATTAAAAAATAAAAAAGCATAGGGGTGGCGCATATTGTTGAAATGCGCCACTAAGTGTTCTTAGGGGTGGCGCATTTTGCCAGAATGCGCCACCAACAGGTTTCTTATGCGTGGCGCATTTTTCCGAGATGCGCCACGCATAAGAAACCTGTTGGTGGCGCATTCTGGCAAAATGCGCCACCCGTATGCCTTAACCTCCAACTAACCCGCACAGTAACCACCATTCGCCCCCCACCTCTCACTCTCCTCTAGCCACCGCCGCCGGAGCCCTAGCCCGCCGCCGGAGCCCTAGCCCGCCACCGGAGCCCCTCCTCTCCGGCCGCCGCCCTCGACGACGGAGCCGCCTGCAACCTCGACGACGGAGCCCTAGCCGCCGCCCTGACGCAGCCGCCTGCCGGAGCCGCCCCAACCCCTCCACGGCGACGCCCCTCCACCGCCAGGTACCCCTTCCTCCCCTTGCTGGATTCCGACGACGGCCGTGGTGGACATGGCACCGCCCCCAACCCCCACTCCCCCTGTGTATGCCCCTGTTCAAATTTTAGATGCCTAGGGTCCAATTTTTCAGTAATTACAGTGCTAAAATGTTTAACTTGTGAATATAGCAGCAAGCTAATTTAGTCGAGCCATAAGAATAGGTTTCAGTTTGTGCATTACATCTCAGTGAGTGGTGGAAGTTTGATCATGTAAGAATGCTTGCTTGCTTGCTCTTGCAGAAGCTCTGTACTTGGACCTTGTCCAAATCCTTTGTTTTTTAATACATAGATCATCCACAGATTTCACTTTTACTTGGCAAGTAATATTCCTCACCTTTTTTTCTTGTTAAAAATATTGCATGCTCTGCCAAATTCTTTATCAAAATTGAGATTCACTAGGTATGTACATGTACATCTGTTGGTCATGCAATCAAACTGCATGCAGGGTAGGGGTGCAGTAATATATATGCTCATGACTACATGTATGGCTATTGCATGATCTATGCATGAGTGTTATTTCTATATATATAGTCCATCCCAAAACGTATTTTCCTTCCTGCAGTTACAACTTACAACTGTAGTGAAACAGAAACCTATTGGAGTGAAACAGTGATGTTGGAGTGAAACAGTCATGGGTCCAGTTACTTGTCTCAAAAACCCTTATGGGATGTTGGAGTGAAACAGACAAGATAGTTGTTCCCACCATTGAGCAGCTTGCTTCTAGACAAGTTGGCATTCCGTCTTGTTCAATATATGTATCTTGACACAAATCAAATAAAAACAGTCATGGGTCCAGTTACTTGTCTCAAAAACCCTTATGGGTCCAGCTGATCCTGCGGCGAAGCCTGCTTGCTCCACGCGTCTCTTCGCTGCTTCTCAGGACATGTCTCCAGCAGCTTGCGCCTTCACCGAGCGTCAAGCAGATGCCACAAGATCTATTCTCAGCCCGTCCACACTCCATAAGGCGGCCACTGAGCAGATAAAGGCCGGTGACTGCTCAAAATCAGAAAAGAAGAAGGGACGGAAAAGAAAGAAGAGCATGACTTCTAGTAGCCAACCTTCGATGCCGATCCGGGCTCAGGACGGGCCACCAAGACCCAAGGATCTCTCGTTTGAAATCCATGTGGCTGGTAGGGCGATGCTACCTAAGGACATGCTGGACCTTGCAACTTCGGATATGCAGAGTGTGCATCATAGTATTATCGCATTAGAGAAGATTCTTCTTCGACAAGAGAATCCCTCGTACCCGGTTTTCATTTCCAAGGTGCCACTCAACATGGGCTTCATCAACACTATCCCCGCGGATATGATAATCCTACGGTTTTCGGAGATCTTCAATTTGTACCATCTCAAGCGGCTGGACCATAGCCTTATCCGTCTGTTCTCGCTCAGCCTTTCTATGAGTATCAGGAGAGATAAGACCCCGAGCGTCGCGATATTGGACCCCTTCTACATGCGTGAAAGCATCTTGATGGACGACGGGGATGCGGCTCTCGCGGCGGGGTACATCACAGACTTCATGCTACGGAACGCCGACAAAGATTCATTTCTTATGACCTACTCTCCCAAGTAAGTCATTCGCTCGCCTCCGTAGCATATATGCTTTCTTAGCTTTCCATTGTCCTCTTCCAACATTCCTTTTGGATTGTTTTAATTATGCAGCGAGGATCAAGACTGCGTGCTCATCTGCTTTTCACCGCAACACTCGCATGCCGTGTATTTAGACTCGGGGAGTGTGAACAAAAAAGATTACAAGTATATCATGAGAGTTTTGGATGATGCTCTCGTCGGCTACATAAAAGCCGGAGGCAAGATCATGAAGCACAAGTTCAGGAAAAATCAGCCTGGCGTGAACGTGTTCAACCACGTAACGCAGTTCCCGTGCGTCAAGCAGCCGGCTGGCAGTGTGAGGGATGCGTACTACGCCCTTCATCACATGAGGGCGATTGTACAGGAACAACGCAACCTTACGCTGCCAAGTCATCTCAGAGCGTGGGCTGAAAGGAAGGCGGAAATCGCCGATGCAAATCTGAAGGAGGAGTTCTTTCACATCCAAGCGCAGATGGCGACTATCATCCGTCATGAAGTACAAATGAGGGGGTCGATCTTCCACTCCAACATTGCACCATCCAATGGGGAGATAGAAGTCCGCCTAAAGGCCCTGCGTGACACAAGGCCTTTCATGACGAAAGAAGGATGCCGCCCATTCCCCGAGCCGAGTCAAAACAATTAATTGAATGTACTCTTTGTGTAATTTGGATGTACTCTTTGTGTACTAGATGGTATGATGGATGTGACCTCTAAAGCTTTGTTTTGTGCAGGTTGAAGAGCAAACAAGTAGTGATGACGAAAGTAGCTTTCGGTTTTCAATAATTGTTGGACTCATTGTAATTTTGTGATGGAATGTAATCTTGTGAATCTTGTTGGCCTCTAAATTTTTGTAATAAAAATTATATTGCAATTCTTTTGTATCAATAATTGTTGGCCTCATTGTTATATTGTATTTTGCATTTCTATAATATAATAAAAATATCTGTAATGCTTTTATTCTTTTATGTAATTCTTTTTTTTTGTTTTCTGTAATTATTTAGTGGCGCATCTTGTTAGGATTTAGTGGCGCACTGTGAATGCGCCACCCTTAAGGCCCTTAGGCGTAGCGCATACCAGAATGCGCCACCCCTAAGAGCTTAGAGGTGGTGCATTCTGAGATGCGCCACGCCTAAGGGCCTTAGGGGTGGCGCATCCAGAATGCGCCACCTCTAAGCCCTTATTAGTGGCTTGTAGTTAGTGGCGCACTGTGAATGCGCCACTAAACTCAAAAGCAGTGCGCCACCATAAGGGTATTCCCTAGTAGTGATAATTAAGGAGTTGATACCAACAATAATAAGAAGAAGGAGTAGGTCTTTACCTCAAGAAAAAGAGGGGCCGAAACATTGGTAAATCGCTGAGTCTCTTGTCCATGTCAACTCTCTCCTCGTATCCACCTCGCAGCAAAGGTCCCATGTTAAGTTCGACTCTTCGAACATCTGCCGTGACTTTCCCACTACAGTTGGCGCCCACCGATGGGCCTGCTCTTGCAGGTGTTGAGATTTTGGAGGAAGCTTTGCAAGGCATGGAAGGATTCATCGCCGGACGACTCACTAGAATCCGGGGCAGAAATCTCTGCATCAACGACTCAACTTGGGGCCCTGAAGCCGATTCTCTCGAATCAGGATATCGTGTCCCGATCGGATCTAGTCACATATTTATCGATAAGGCTGATGAATCTGAGCCGGAACAGGATCCTGAAGATCCCATGGAAACCCCGAGTCGGCAACCCGCCATGCCCTATGGTCTAAAAACGCAGGAGCCACCTACCAGCAAACAGGCACTTCACAAGAAATCTCCCTTAAAAAGGCGAGCCAGCCAAATACCAATTTTCATCATGCCTTCGTTGGGTTTATTAGTGAGTCTTTAGAGCCGGAACGCACTATTGAAACCCCAACCTACGGCGACAGGGAGAATTTCTCTAACGCCGACTCATGTTAAGAAGAAGAAGATAAGTATGAAGACACCAGATCAATTCAATCTGTTAAAGTAGGCAGACTTTGGTCTTACCCGGAGGAATACAACCCGGATTATCCTTACCTTGAATCCCCCCGGGAAGAAGTCGTCTACACAGCAGACGCCCGAAGACAACAAAGTTCTTCAGAACACAGGAGTCCTGCTTATGAGGTCCGTGGCGACATCGATACCGTCCAAAATTCATCGGAAATTAAAATCGGCTCAGACGCACGATCTACCAATGTGTGGCAACGACTGAGCCAAAACAGAACTGACTGTGACCAGGAGTTAGAGGAATAACAACAAAAAGCCAGGATGCTGCAAAAAGAGATAACTTGGGAGCATCGAAACCTTACAGAAGCATAGGACCGGCTCTCATAGAAATTACAACATGACAGGATCCAAGAGTCGATAGGCCTCCGGCTTATACTATAACCAACGTACTAAGGCGCATAAAGGAAGTAGCTGAAGAGTTAAGAGGACTTGTGGATGTTGTCGTCAGGTATGGCGAGTCTAATGAAGCCAGATGTGAGGAGATGCAAAATCAAAGCCGGACATGCAATAGGAAGAGCAGGCGAAACCAAACTCCATGGGAACGCAGTAGCGACCGCTCCTAGAGTAACGAATAACCACCAAAGCAGGATGTAAGATACTGGAACTACGAGAAAGCCATGGAAGAAGCTTTCCCAAGTGATACGTCTCAAACTTATCTACTTTTCCAAACACTTTTGCTATTGTTTTCGCTTCATTCTTGCAAAAATTTTACGAAATTAACCCGGACTGACGTTGTTTTCAGCAGAGCTACCAGTGCTGTTTTATATTGTGCAGGTTTCTAGATATTTAGGTACGCTGGAAAAATCCACAAAAATTATATAAAAAATTAGCGTTCCAGAAGCTTCGACGGAGCCAAAGGGGGGACACAGGGCAGCCAGGGGGCACCCAGAAGGGTGTGGGGCGCGGCCCAGCCCCTGGCCACGCCACCTGCCCTCCTAGGTGGGTCCCACACCACCTGGTGACCTACCTTGGCCTCTATTAATTCCCTTGACGAGGAAACTCCGAAACAGAAGTCGCTTTTTCAATCTACGCCGCGGATCCTCTGCCACCCTCTGTTCTTCTCCGGGAGAGCTAAGCTAGAGGCTTCTTTGGCCTCCGGTGAGGGGAAATCATCGCCATGGTCATCATCATCGCCTCTCCATCACCCCTCCATGACTTCCTCTCTCACTTTTGAGTAATTCCCCGTTGTAGGCAAAGGGGATGGTAGGGATTGGATGAGTTAGATCATGTAATAGTTCATCAGATTGTTGGGGGCATGTTGCCTATCATCTACTTGGTGT
The DNA here is from genome assembly GCA_950022295.1 of Bromus sterilis. Taxonomy (NCBI): domain Eukaryota; kingdom Viridiplantae; phylum Streptophyta; class Magnoliopsida; order Poales; family Poaceae; genus Bromus; species Bromus sterilis. The sequence continues at coordinate 277,717,347 of OX465595.1, read as the reverse complement.
TTATCATCTCTGTTACAACTTGTTACTCTTAATTCTTGCCACTTTGGGCGTGGGTGCCATGATTTCAGATCTGATCACCCTTTTTTTCTTACGTTTGAGGTGTTCTTGATCCTACCTATCAGTTGTATGCACCTATTGTAGTCCAGAACCGGCGATCCCAATGGTGACAGCTTGGGACACCAAAGGGGATGGACTATAATTTGAGGATTCTGTGTATCCATGAAGTGTTAATGCTTTGTTCCGGTGCTCTTTGATAGCAGTCCATTAATCTCCCTAAGTTCCTTTTGGCCCCGTTCATAGCGGGAGGGTTGGAAAAAATATGTTGTGCAAAGTTCTTACTACAAGCACGTACAACTACCTTGGGATACATGCCTGATGTTTGATATTTTCCTAGATGATCCTTTCTTTTCTGTGAGCCTTGCCCGTGTTAGAATCTATTAGATGTTTGTTCTAATCCAAGAAGCGCCCAACCATCCATCTCCCTAGCCTACAATGTTTCTTTCCGCTGGTTACTAGTTGTTTACGTTCGCTGTTTTAGTTTTGTTGTTTCACCACCACTATCATCACTATTATCACCTACACTACCATATTACCGTTGCTACTAATACTTTTGTGCAAGCAAGTGTTTATTTTAGGTGCGGTTGAACTAAAAACTATATTTTCAAAGCCTGTACGTATTCTTTGTGTCCCCAAGTGTCGAATCAATAAATTGGGTTATCTTGCCCGCGAAGACTATCTCGATCCCCTACAGTTGAGGGTTATCAAGTACTATTTTCTGTCGCTGTTGCCGGGGACCATAGCTTTATTTACAGGTCTACTTGAAGTATCCTGCCTGCTGCACGTTATCCACTATGGGTAAGAAAGGAGACCCCAAAGTTCTGATCTTACCATCCCGTACGAGACTATAACACTCTCACTATCCGTGAACAGTAATCACAATTACTGTTGATCATTACTGTTCAAAATTTTGCTTTGATCAACCTGGGTTAGTTAAAAAATTCAAATTTCCCTTGTGATATTATTGAAAGCAATATGGACATGGGCCTTGATCCTCTTGAATCACAACTAGTCTAACCCCTTTGAATTGAAATCAAATAAAAACTCAAAGTGCCTTCTGGTGAATATTAAAAATAGGTGACAATTAAACTTTGCTCAAAAATGGTGAAACCAGTTTTGTAAAATGTATAATAATATTTTGATCATGTCCCTATAGTTTGGGAAGTTTATTGAACTACCAAATAAATCAAACAATTAAAACAGTAGCTTAATTAGTCCATTTTAATCATTTGTTAATTAAATAAAATACTAAATGATTTTATAAAATCACCAAATCTTTTATGGCACTATTATCCAGTGCACTACTATTTTAGAGACACACTACATAATTTTCAAAGTAGCAAAACTAGTTAAAACAAATACAAAAGGAATTTTACAGAAAAAGAAAAAGAGGAAAGAAAATAAAATGAAAACAGAAGAACCTATCTACCGCACTGGGCAAAGGCCCAACCCCACCCCACCTCCCCTCTCCCCCACTGAGCCAACCCCACCAACCTAGCCCACAAGCCCACCCCCAACCATCCCCTACCTCCTGTTCATGCCCCCCGTGGCACGCATCGGCCATGGCCACCGCGGCCGACGCCGCCGTGTCGACCATCGGGCGACGCCGGCGGGAGATAAGACCCCCTCGCGTCGTGGAGAAACCCTAAGCCGCCCCCTTTTCCCTCTGCCTTCCCGTCGCGCATCCATTCACCTCTCCCCGCGCTCACTAACCATGGCCGTCGCCGCGCGGTCGCGATCGACGTGACCACCGGCCGCCTCAAACCATGCCAACATATCTTGGAGCTTTGCCGAGCTGGACCTCGTCTCCTTGTGCGCGGAATCGGCCTGGGAATCCTCGAGGACGCCGGCCGCTTCTCCTACTACCTCCGCGGTCGTTGGCCGTCGTCACCCGATTCGTCGTCGGCAGACTCCCCCGAGCCCACTGCCGCCCCTACGAATTCCCTGTGAGCTTTGCCTCTGAATCCCCCTTCCCCTGTCGATTAGGCCGCCGTAGCACCCGTCGTGGCTCCGGTCGTCGCCGGGCCACCATGGACATGGCGCGCTCACCGCGCCCTTCCCCTCGGCTCGCGCCCCGCGTGCCTGCTATGCCTCGCGCGCACGCCCGCTGGGGCACCCTCTCGCATGTCCCGCGCCCGCTTGACCCCTTCGCCGCGGCCACCTCGCCGGAACGGCCTCGCCGTGGAGGTCCTCGTCGCCGGCATGGGCAGGGCCCTGCTCCTTTTAATTCCCGTTTAAGGTTAATGGGGATAACCCCTAGCCACTTACAATTGGGGCCCCCTATTAACTGCCCCTAATTAAAATAAACAAAGAAAACTGTTGGTCCTATGACAGGTGGGCCAGCCCCACTTAACCCTCCCTGTTAGATTAAATATGAATGTTAGATAATAACTGTTAGACTGACTGCTGGGCCCAGTGTGGTTAGTTTAAATAGAAAATGCAATTATTATAATGTGCCTATGATATGTGGGCTACCCTTCTGTTTTATTAAATAATTTTTTTTATCAATATTGTAGGCTGACCAGTGGGACCCACTGGTCAGGTTTGACCTGGTCAACCCCTCTATGGATAATGTTTCTTTTCAATAATAAAAGAAATTATAAAATGATTTAAAATTGATTTAAACTTAATAAATTAATATCTTTTAAACCGTAAATCAGATGAAAATAATTTATATATCAAAAGTGCTCAGAAAAATACAACTAATACGAATACGATATCCGTATGTCAACCACACCCCTCTAAAACAATGAACATCGACATTCCCCCCCTCCGGGCCATCTGTCCGATAATTATCCGATACCGTAAAACTCTTCGGATTTATTCCGAACACGAAAGTTGTTCAGAATAGTTCAACTAACTCGGATCCCCACCCATACGTTTGTCGGATGTCCACAACACCTCCGGCATGATCCCTTCCCCCTTCGGACACCCCGTCCGGTATTCACCCGGAGCTGGCTGTTCATCCCCGGATGAATTCCCCCTCCGAGCATATTGCTTCGTACAACGTTAGAGCATAGTTAACATTTCATATGTCATGCCTTGCAACTGTTTGCTATGATTGCTTTATATTTACTGTTTCTCCCGCCCCCCCCTTTATTCTCCGGTAGACCCCTTTGCTGCCGCCAATGACATCGTTGCTGAGTACGACTACTTTGTCGACGACCGTACCCCTACCTTCGAGCTTCCAGGCAAGCAGAGCCATTCTCTTCCCCAGATATCGCCTATCTTTCCGTACTTTCCTTGCACTAGGCATTGTTACTGCTGCTGCTACGTTGCTTACCTATTCTATTGCATAGCCTGATTTTGTCGCCCCTTGATGTACCTTCCTTTAATCCTATGCTGCCTATTATTACTTATGCATTATTCAGAAGTAAACACTGCACATTGTTAGTTAGGTTTAGAATAGCGGGCCGCGATTGCGGGAATGATATATTATAACTGCAACATGTATGAATCAATGCAGACGCCCTAGGGAACCTACAACGGCGAGACTATGCCGAGTCTCTTCGAGTTTGACTTACGAGTGGAAGGACTCGTATTTTACTCTCGTCGGCTCGGTAGCGTAGCATCACCGGGATGATACGAGGTTTACCTCCTTAGTTCATTCCGCTGGTGTCTCGGCACCACCGGGGTGATACGAGAATATTCCTCTTTAGTTCATTCCGCTGATGTCTCTGTCGTGCCATCTCAACTGTACCATCGAGGGTGATTCCTCCTGGTTTCACTTGATGGTAGGCACTCGAATCAACTGGTGTCCTTAAAAGGTAAGGACTCGGGTGACCCAACGACGGGTCGGGTGTATTCCACTGGTGTGCGACGGGCCTGGTATTGTTCGTGGCCGACAGATATCCTGTTGTACGAAAGTCGAGCTCTTCGGAGCAAACGCGAGACAAGGTAAGGATACGGTTCACCTTGTTGGTAACCGCACGAGTTGGTGGGACGACAGGGCAGGCGTCCACTGGCTCTGGGCATGGGGGTGGACCTGGCTACTGTCGTTGTCCGCGGCTCACCTAATTAAGGACAACGATAATGGTTGTTCCGATAGATAATAATTATAATTCTTAATGGGTTCGGCGGATAACTTGAGTGGCTATATGCCTATACGCACTGCATCCACGTGGCATTACGGTGTGGGCCATCTTTGTTGTAGCCTCGTTCGAGGGCTCTTCAGACGTCAGCTTTACCTCGGGCTGATTGCCGGGCTTGGACCGCTTACTCCGGTAGTGGGAAGTGGGCCTGCTTCACCGGCCAGTCGCGTACCGTGCAGGAGTACAAAGGACAGTGTGACGCCCCTAAAATCAATCCGTGTACAGTAATCATACACGCAGGATACACGGCTGAGATTAGGGTGCCACGATGAGAATATCACAGCACAACACTAAACACAAAAGGATAAACCAATATGTTACAATAAAGGGATGGTCGCGCGGACCCGAATACATAAGTTATACAAGCCATAAGAAGGCTAGCACAAACAACATCAGAGATAAAGATCGAAAAGGAAAAGCCTCCTGCCTGGGAGCCTCCGAAACTACTCTTGGTCCTGGTCAGCAGGGGTCTCGACGTAGTAGTATCCGCCTCCGGGGTACTCATGCTCCTGGGCTCCAACGTCGACTGCAGCGGCCGATCAGGCAAAACATAAAGGGGAAATAAAGCAAAGGTGAGTATCTAGCATACCCACGAGTCTTACGTCCGCTACTAAGCATTTATGCATTTGTATCAAATGGAAAGGGAGGCTGTATATAGTGGACTGCAAGATAGAAATCAGAATAAGGGTAAGAAGCTAGGTCTATCAAAGACTAGCATCTTCTGACGTGTCTTGTAGCATGAGAAGAGAAACAGCCAACAGTTCAATAACATGAATGTAATAACAAATGCAGCAGAAGTTGCTTCAGCATTGTATAATAGTAAGTTGTAATGATTAATAATAATAATGCCTCCGAGTTCCCTTCCTCGACTCCCTGCGAGGAAGAAGACCCAGAACCATACAGTTTAATAGTAGTAGTTTATAGTGGTAAGATCCAGCTTCAGCATAAAGTGTCCTGTTACCGTGGACACGGCTATTCGAATAGATTAATCTTCCCTGAAGGCGTGCACTGGAGTGACTCTACGACGCTCGGATCTCCAGGGTGGCGTACACCTTGCTAGGGAACACCCCACCGAAGCTATCCGACACACAGTAGCCCATCCTTCGGCAATCAACAGAGACGTCATCCACCGGACTATATCCTATGTACGCCGGGCTTTGGACCCTAACCCAAACGTACTCCTGCACGGTGCGTGACTGGCCGGTGAAGCAAAATCAAAGCAAATACAAATACACCGCTCGAGCAAGAGAAGACAACGCCACTTCCCGGCAATCATCCCGCGATACTGCTGACGTCTGAAGACCCTCGAACGAGACTACGATGCAGGGGAGCACACACTCCTTATCCCACATGTAGGTACTGCGTACAAGCAAAAAGGCTAATCAAGACATCCGCCGAACCATTTAGCATTTTAATTAACCTGTGTGACAACCGTTATCGTTCCATCGACTTAACCGACCCGCGGAGAACGACAACAGTCAGGACCACCAGTACATCCGTCCCTGCCCTGTCGTCCGACCAAGTCTCTGCGGTTACCAACAAGGTGAACCGTCTCCTTACCTTGTCTCGCGTGTGCTCTTGGTAGATGTCGACTTTTCAAAGTTTGGTAACTCTCGCGAGATACGAGCAGGGGCCAAGCACGCCAGTAACGTCGGTCATACCCTCCCTGTCGTTCCCGACGCAATACCGCTCGCCGGCACCGTTGGGTCGCCCGACTTCATACCTTAAGGACAACCGTTCTCAGGTACCTAGAGCGGCTATACAGAGTAAACAACGAGTGGAGTACAAGGATTACTCCTTGATATCTCGCACTTGAGGGTGACTCGGCAAAGCCGAGCTAGGGGGCCTTAGGCGGTGTCTGCATTGTACCGTACCTGTGAAGTTGTATATATTGTATCCGTGTGCACTCCCCTGAGTGGTCACGGCCCTCTATCTAATCCTAGCTAACAATGCGCAGGGCTCACCGCTGAATATAATATATTGATATAGCAGGCAGCATAGGGTAAGGAAGGTACATCAAGGGGCAACAAAAACAGGCTATGCAATTGAATAGGATTGTAATCGTAGCAGCTGAAGTAACCATGCCTAGTGCAAGAAATGTACGGAAAGATAGGCGATATCTGGGGAAGAGAATGGCTCTGCTTGCCTGGAAGCTCAGCAGTAGAGGCAGGGTCGTCGACGAAGTAGTCGTACCCGGGAGCAGTGTAGTCGGCGGTAGCAGCGGGGTCTACCGGAGAATAAAGGGGGGGGAGAAATAGTAAATACAAAGCAATCATAAACAAAAAGATGCATGACATGACAAATGCAATGTCAACGTTGTTCTAACGCAGTGCAATGCACGTGGCACGAAGCGACAGTCCATCCGGGGATGAACTGCCAGCTCCGGGTGATTACCGGACAGGGTGTCCGGAGGGGAAGGGATCATGCCGGAGGTGTTGTGGACATTCGACAAACGTGTGGATGGTGTAGCCATACTAGTTGAAACAATCCGAACAACTTTCGTGTTCAGAATAAATTCATCCGGGTACTTTGATAGTACCGGACAAATCATCGGACAGAAGGTCCGGAGGGGGACGGTTCGATGTTCGTTGTGTTAGAGGGTTGTGGTTGGTACAGATAGGGTATCCGTATTCGTTACATTTTTCTGATCAATTTTGATGTATAATGTTTTGAATATGACTTACGGTTTAAAAGATATTCAAATTCAAAGTTTAAATCATTTTAAATCAATTTCTGGATTTTCTTTTATTATTTAAATTCAACATTATCCATATCTTTATCGAAAACAGTAACTGATTGGTCGGACCTACATGTCATACACACAGTAACAATAATTCCATTTATTTAATTAAACAATACAGAGGGCCCCACATGTCATAGTCTAATTACTCTAATAAATCATTTAACTAATTAAAACAGGGCATGGCCCACCTGTCATAGGCACAAGTTTTAATTAACTAGTCTAATTAATCTGAAGGGTTATTTAAGGGTTGGGCCCACATGTAAGTCTCAAAAGGCTGGGTTATCTCTCTGGTTATTTTAACAGTGGGGTTAAACTAACTAAAGGGGATTAAGGGATTGATTAAGCTAGGGGGCCCAGTAGTCAGTGGGACAAACCTCCCTGGTTTAACCCAGAGCACGCCAGCGGTGGCCACTGGCCGTGGCGGCGACGAGCGGGGAGGGTGCTCCGGTGACCGTTTTGAGCGGGGGTTGGGTGGAATGGAACGAGGGCTGCGTTGCGCATCCGGTTGTGCAACCAATTCGAGCGGAGGTGGCCCATGGCGACGTCCACTACGCGACCTAGCGGTGGCCGGAGCACGACCTCGAGCCGGCACGACGTCCAAGACACGGTTCCATGCGCTAGGGGAGGGGGAATGACCGTAGGCTCACCGTGGAGCACGTCGGGGAGGAAGCGGGCTCGGGGGCGGTGTGCAGCGGCCGGAATTGAAGACAAACTCCGGCGGGGCAGAGGAAGAAGAAGGGCACAATTCGCCGCCTCCGGTGCTTCCTGGCCCGAGCTTGAGGGTGGGGAAGACCTGGAGGAGGACGGCGGCGGTTCTGGATGCGGTCTCGGGGCTCGACGAGGTGGTTGGCCGCGTGGGCTCACCCCGGCGCATCCATGGCGGCTCGGGCAGCGCGAGGGAGACGAGCTAGGAGAGCACGAGGGGGCGCGAGGGAGAAAAGAGGGCAGCTAGGGTTTGGGCGAGGAGCGCAGGGGGGCGGGCGGCCCTTGTGCTGGCCGGCGGCCGCGCGACGCCGGCCACGGCGACGACCGAGGCCGTGGCACCGGCGGATGGGTGCCACGCCATGCCGGGCGTACGGGAGGAGGGGGATGAGTGGGGTTGGTGGGCTGTGGGCCGATTTGGCCCAGGGGAGAGGCGGTTGGGCTGGGCCAGTGAAGGGGAAGGGGTTTCCTTTTGTTTTTCCTTTACTTTTTTTTATTTTGTTCTGTTTTATTTTGTTTGGCTACTTTTATAATCTTGTTCAACATGAAACCTACATGTATTTTAGTGTTCTACCAAAGACCAGTGCCACAAAAAGTTTTGTGCCCAAATAAATTAATTTGCATTTGGTATTATTCAAAAGGGTATTAAATTCCACTGGTTTTTTACTGTTTGAATTGTTTGATTAATTTTATATCTTAATAAATTCCCATATCTACATGGACATGGTCCACTTAATATTGGGCATTTTAGAAAAGTTGTTGCACAATTTTTGGGCAAAGATTATTTGTCACTTATTTTAATATTCATCAAAAAGGCATTTTTGAGTTTGATTTGATCCAAGGTGATCAAAGCATGATTAGTAACAGTGATTATCATTAGCAAGGTGATTACTGTTCCATAACACTGAGGGTGTTACAGAAAGGGCTCCAAAGTTCCTTTGAACTTACGATTTAGACCGGCGGATGGCCTCTCTATTGAGCTCGAAGGATGGACTTCGGCTTATCGGATAGCCTCGGTGGGGCATTCCCTAACAAGGTGTACGCCACCCTGGAGATCCGAGCGTGTAGGGTAACAGTAGTGCAGCCCCTGCAGGGAAGATAATCTATTCGGATAGCCGTGTCCACGGTGACAGGACACTTTATGCTGAAGCGAGACTCTACTACTACAAACTACTACTACTAAACTGATTGGTTCCGGGTTTTCTTCCTCGCAGGGAAGTCGAGGAGGTATTCTCGGAGGCATATATAATTGTTATATAATACAACTTACTATTATACAATGCTGCAGCAACTTCTACTGCATTGTTATTATATTCATGCTATTGAACTGTTGGCTATTCTCTTCTCATGCTGCAAGACTCGTCGGAAGATGCTAGTCTTTGATAGGCCTAGCTTTTTATCCTTATTCTGATTTATACCGTTCAGTCCACTATATACAGCCTCCCCTTTCCATTTGATACAAATGCATAAATGCTTAGTAGTGGACGTAAGACTCGCGGGTATGCTAGATACTCACCCTTTCTTTATTTCCACTTTTTTGTTTTGCCTGATCGGCCGCTGCAGTTGACGTTGGAGTCTTGGAGTCCAGGAGCAAGATATCCCCGATGCCGACCAGCGCGACGTGAAGATCCCCGATGCCTTCTACGACGTCGAGTTCCCCTTTGACCAGGAGTAGTTTGGAGGTTCCCAGGCAGGAGGCCTCGCCTTTTCGATCGTTGTTGTTTCTGTGCTAGCCTTCTTAAGGCACACTTGTACCTTGTGTCTGTACTCAGATACTATAGCTTCCGCTAAATTTTTGCTCTCGAGCTGTTGTATTCGAGCCCGCGTGGCCCCTGTCTTGTATTAAACAGCTTGTATTATTTTATTTGTAGAGTTGTGGTGTCGTATCTCACCGTGAGTCCCTGATCTCGATCGTGTACCTTGCGTGTATGATTACTGTACACGACTCGATTTTGGGGGCGTCACAAGATGGTATCAGAGCCGACTGCCTGTAGGTCACCCCCTTCCAACTCCTTGGACGAAGTCGAGTCTAGTCTTTGAAAACTACTTTACTAACAGTGTCCTGTGGCTTATCGGCCCACGTCGCAAACTGGGTGGTATAAGGATCTTTTTTCTCCGTACCTTTACTTTGGGATTCTACTCTCTTATCATTTCGGGAAATTTTGCTAACTCTGACAATAGGGTCTCGTGGTCGCATCTACCAGGAGAGCCTTACACCCAAGATGATCGCTTGCTTCACCTTAAGATTCCGAAGATTACTCTCCGATAAATTCCCGAGAACATACGTGTTGATCGCCTTTGCAATCCCGTGCACCCGATAAGTCCATATGGATTATTACATCCACCTCCTGATCTGGAAATCATAATTCCCTTGTACTTAAGCATCGAATTATTCTGATGCTTGTATCACCCGATGCCTTTGCATTTTTCTCCTTCTAGTTGAGTGCCGATACTCACATCATATTCTTTGCGAACCACCTGACCTTTGGTGGATTATCATCCGACTAATCTTACATGGCTTCTTCCATGTGTCATCATGGACAACCTCCCTTGGCTCCCTGCCAATACAACATGGTCATGTATATCGTGCTCTGCTTTCCCTTAGGAAAGATATATACCTGATACTTGTGTATCATCACATTTTCCGTTCCATTGGTCTGTTTAACCTTTCTTGTAATTTGTCTTATCTGAGCAGTGATAATTCCCGCCTTAACTAAATACTTGGTGTACTACCCTATCGGTACAACCTGTTACTATCATGGATGACCTTTCGGTTACCACCGATGGACGGAAATTTTGCCGATTGGTCTGCCTCGTTTTAGCGAGCAGGAAAATGGTTCTCTTCGTCCCTCACCCTATGCACTGATGTTGTTTCCAACATAGATGACCAGTTGTTCTCCGTCATACCTTGCAAATTGATCGCATAGAATGTCAACACCCTTCTTATTCAATGTGGGCCCATAACCCACAATTCCACAGGATCGAAACCTAACTCTCCTTTACCTTCGTGCTCCCGAGGTATTCCCGTGCTTGACCTCATATGCAATTCACGAGTCACCTACCTTGTGATATTCAGTCCGATATCAGACTCAGTGCTTATGCCTGATGCTTTGGGCCCCGTTTCATCGTCCGTCATCGACGTTGAATTCATGTGTATCCACTTGAAAGTTCTCATACCTTCTTTTGTTTTTATCGATGTATTCCCCCGAGTTTAAACTCGAGAGATACTTTGTACCCCATTCCCTTGGACAGCCTCGGTTGATTAACCGGGTACCGATCCGTCCCCCTTAAGTTTTATCTTCACCCTATCCGTAAGTACGATGATGACCCTGAAGCGTGGAGGACAACTCGTCGAGATGAACTGATGCAAAGGAATGAAGGCATCAATGAGATGGATTAAATTCATCAAGAAGGACAACAAGAACCAGAAGATTCGTTAGAATACAAAACCGAAGCTTTAACCCTTACACTACCTTATAATTCTCAGGACGAGAATTCTTTGTAGTGGGGGAGATTTGTAACACACTTATTGTCAGTGAATAGTAATCACAATTACTGTTGATCATTACTGTTCAAAATTTTGCTTTGATCAACCTGGGTCAGTTCGAAAATTCAAATTGCCCTTGTGATGTTACTGAAAGCAATATGGCCATCGGCCTTGATCCTCTTGAATCACAACCAGTCTAACCCCATTGAATTGAAATAAAATCAAAACTCAAAGTGCATTGTGGTGAATATTAAAAATAAGTCTTGTCCCTATAGTTTGGGAAGTTTATTGAACTACCAAATAAATCAAACAATTAAAACAGTAGTTTAATTTGTCCATTTTAATCATTTGTTAATTAAATAAAATACTAAATTATTTTATAAAATCACCAAAACTTTTATGGCACTGTTATCCAGTGCACTACTAATTTAGAGACACACTACATAATTTACAAAGTAGCAAAACTAGTTAAAACAAATACAAAAGGAATTTTACCAAAAAAGAAAAAGTGGAAAAGAAAATAAAATAAAAACAGAAGAACCTATCTACCGCACTGGGCAAAGGCCCAACCCCACCATACCTCCCCTCTCCCCCCACTGGGCCAACCCCACCAACCTAGCCCACAAGCCCACCCCCCAATCGTCCCCTACCTCCTATTCATGCCCCCCGTGGCACGCATCGGCCATGGCCACCGCGGCCGACGCCGCCGTGTCGACCATCGGGCGACGCCGGCGGGAGATAAGACCCCCTCGCGCCGTGGAGAAACCCTAAGCCTCCCCATTTTCCCCCTGCCTTCCCGTCGCGCATCCATTCACCTCTCCCCGCGCTCGCCCACCACGGCCATCGTCGCGCGGTCGCCGTCGAAGTGACTACCGGCCGCCTCAAACCACGCCAACATGTCCTGGAGCTTCGACGAGCTGGACCTCGTCTCCTTGTGCGCAGAATCGGCCTGGGAATCCTCGAGGACGCCGGCCCCTTCTCCTACGACCTCCGCGGTCGTCGGCCGTCGTCGCCCAATTCGTCGTCGGCAGACTCCCCCGAGCCCACTGCCGCCCCCTACGAATTCCCTGTGAGATTTGTCTCCGAATCCCCCCTTCCCACTGTCGATTAGGACGCCGTAGCACCCGTCGTGGCTCCGGTCGTCGCCGGGCCGCCATGGACATGGCGCGCTCGCCGCGCCCTTCCCCTCGGCTCGCGCCCCGCGTGCCTGCTACCCCTCGCGCGCACGCCCGCTGGGGCACCCTCGCGCATGTCCCGCTCCCGCTTGACCCCTTCGCCGCGGCCACCTCGCCAGAACGGCCTCGCCGTGGAGGTTCTCGTCGCAGGCATGGGCAGGGCCCTGCCCTTGTTAATTCCCGTTTAAGGTTAATGGGGATAACCCCTAGCCACTTACAATTGGGGCCCCCTATTAACTGCCCTTAATTAAAATAAACAGAGAAAACTGTTGGTCCTATGATAGGTGGGCCAGCCCCACTTAACCCTCCCTGTTAGATTAAATAAGAATGTTAGATAATAACTGTTAGACTGACTGTTGGTCCCAGTATGGTTAGTTTAAATAAAAAATGCAATTATTATAATGTTCCTATGACATGTGGGCTACCCTTCTATTTTATTAAATAATTTTTTTATCAGTATGTGAGGCTGACCAGTGGGACCCACTGGTCAGGTTTGACTTGGTCAACCCCTCTGTGGATAATGTTTCTTTTCAATAATAAAAGAAATTATAAAATGATTTAAAATTGATTTAAACTTAATAAATTAATATCTTTTAAACCGTAAATCAGATGAAACTAATTTATATATCAAAATTGCTCAGAAAAATACAACTAATATGAATACGATATCCGTATGTGAACCACACCCCTCTAAAACAGCGAACATCGACATTCCCCCCTCCGGGCCATCTGTCCGATAATTGTCCGATACCGTAAAACTCTTCGGATGAATTTATTTCGAACACGAAAGTTGTTCAGAATAGTTCAACTAACTCGGATACCACACCCATACGTTTGTCGGATTTCCACGACACCTCCGGCATGATCCCTTCCCCCTTTGGAGCTGGTTGTTCATCCCCGGATGAATTCCCCCTCCGAGCATATTGCTTCGTACAACGTTAGAGCATCGTTAACATTTCATATGTCATGCCTTGCAACTGTTTGCTATGATTGCTTTGTATTTACTCTTCCCCCCCCCTTATTCTCCGGTAGACCCTGTTGCTGTCGCCGATGACATCGTTGCTGAGTACGACTACTTCGTCGACGACCGTACCCCTACCGTCGAGCTTCCAGGCAAGCAGAGCCATTCTCTTCCCCAGATATCGCCTATCTTTCCGTACTTTTCTTGCACTAGGCATTGTTACTGCTGCTGCTACGTTGCTTACCTATTCTATTGCATAGCCTGATTTTGTCGCCCCTTGATGTACCTTCCTTTAATCCTATGCTTCCTATTATTACTTATGCATTATTCAGAAGTAAACCTTCGCATTGTTAGTTAGGTTTAGAATAGCGGGCCGCGATGGCGGAATGATATATTATAACTGCAACAGGTATGAATCAATGCAGACGCCCTAGGGAACCTACAACGGCGAGACTCTGCCGAGTTGCTTAGAGTTTGACTTACGAGTGGAAGGACTCGTATTTCACTCTCGTCGGCTCAGTAGCGTAGCATCACCGGGATGATACGAGGTTTACCTCTTTAGTTCATTCCGCTGGTGTCTCGGCACCACCGGGGTGATACAGAATATTCCTCTTTAGTTCATTCCGCTGATATCTCTGTCGAGCCATCTCAATTGTACCATCGAGGGTGATTCCTCATGGTTTCACTTGATTGTAGGCACTTGAAATAACTGGTGTCCTTAAAAGGTAAGGAGTCGGGTGACCCAACGTTGCCCGCGCAGGGTTTTTAGCGGAACGACGGGTCAGGTATATTCCACCGGTGTGGGACGGGCCTGGTACTGTTCGTGGCCGACAGATATCCTGTTGTACGAAAGTCGAGCTCTTCCGAGCGAACGCGAGACAAGGTAAGGAGACGGTTCACCTTGTTGGTAACCGCACGAGTTGGTGGGACGACAGGGCAGGCGGCCACTGACTCTGGGAATGGGGGTAGACCTGGCTACTGTCGTTGTCCGCGGCTCACCTAAATAAGGACAACGATAATGGTTGTTTCGATAGATAATAATTAAAATTCTTAATGGGTTCGGCGGATAACTTGAGTGGCTATATGCCTATACGCATTGCCTCCTCGTGGCATTACGGTGTGGGCCATCTTCGTTGTAGCCTCGTTCGAGGGCTCTTCAGACGTCAGCTTTACCTCGGGCTGATTGCCGGGCTTGGACCGCTTACTCCGGTAGTGGAAAGTGGGTCTGCTTCACCGGCCAGTCGCGTACCGTGCAGGAGTACAAAGGACAGGGGTCCAAAGTTCCTTTGTACTTAGGATTTAGACCGGCGGATGGCCTCTCTGTTGAGCTCGAAGGATGGACTTCGGCGTATCGGATAGACTCGGTGGGGCATTCCCTAACAAGGTGTACGGCACCCTAGAGATCCGAGTGTGTTGGGTAACAGTATTGCAGCCACTGCAGGGAAGATAATCTATTCGGATAGTCGTGTCCACGGTAACAGGACGCTGTATGCTGAAGCCAGACTCTACTACTACAAACTACTACTACTAAACTGATTGGTTCCGGGTTTTCTTCCTCGCAGGGAAGTTGAGGAGGGATTCTCGGAGGCATATATAATTGTTATATAATACAACTGACTATTATACAATGCTGGAGCAACTTCTGCTGCATTGTTATTACATTCATGCTATTGAACTGTTGGCTATTCTCTTCTCATGCTGCAAGACTCGTTGGAAGATGCTAGTCTTCGATAGGCCTAGCTTCTTATCCTTATTCTGATTTATACCTTGCAGTCCACTATATACAACCTCCCCTTTCCATTTGATACAAATGCATAAATGCTTAGTAACGGACGTAAGACTCGCTGGTATGCTAGATACTCACCATTTATTTATTTCCCCCTTTTTTTTGCCTGATCGGCCGCTGCAGTCGACGTTGGAGCCTTGGAGTCCAGGAGCAGGACATCCCCAATGCCGACCACCGCAACGTGAAGATCCCCGATGCCTTCTACGACGTCGAGTTCCCCTTTGACCAGGAGTAGTTTGGAGGTTCCCAGGCAGGAGGCCTCGCCTTTTCGATCGTTGTTGTTTTTGTGCTAGCCTTCTTAAGGCACACTTGTACCTTGTGTCTGTACTCAGATACTATTTCTTCCGCTAACTTTGTGCTCTCGAGCTGTTGTATTCGAGCCCTCGTGGCCCCTGGCTTGTATTAAACAGCTTGTGTTATTTTATTTGTAGAGTTGTGTTGTGATATCTCACCGTGAGTCTGTGACGCCCCCAAAATCAGACCGTGTACAGTAATCATACACGCAAGGTACACGGTCGAGATCAGGGACTCACGGTGAGATATCACAACACAACTCTACAGATAAAATAATATAAGCTGTTTAATACAAGCCAGGGGCCACGAGGGCTCGAATACAACAGCTCGAGAGCACAAAGTTAGCATAAGCTATAATATCTGAGTGCAGAGACAAGGATACAAGGTTGCCTTAAGAAGGCTAGCACAAATAACAACAGATCGAAAAGGCGAGGCCTCCTTCCTGGGAACCTCCAAGCTACTCTTGGTAAATGGGGAACTCGACGTCGTCGAAAGCATCGGGGATCTTCATGTTGCGGTGGTCGACATCGGGGATCTCCTACTCTTGGACTCCAACGTCGACTGCAGCGGCCGATCAGGCAAAACAGTAAAGGAAATAAAGCAGGGTGAGTATCTAGTATACCCGCGAGACTTATGTCCGCTACTAAGCATTATGCATTGTATCAACGGAAAGAAGAGGCTGTATATAGTGGACTGGAAGACAGAAATCCAGAGCAAGGGTAAGAAGCTAGGCCTATCGAAGACTAGCATCTTCCGACGATGTCTTGCAGCATGAGGTAAGAATCAGCCAACAGTTATATAAAGCATAAAGTAACAATGCAGCACAAGTTGCTGCAGCATTGTATAATAATAAGTTGTAATAATTAACAATGCCTCCGAGTTCACCTCCTCGACATCCCCGCGAGGAAGAAAACCCGGAACCATACAGTTTAATAATAATAGTTTGTAGTGATAAGATCCAGCTTCAGCATAAAGCGTCCTGTTACCGAGGACACGGCTATTCGAATAGATTAATCTTCCCTGCAGGGGTG
This sequence comes from Bromus sterilis, assembly GCA_950022295.1. NCBI lineage: Eukaryota > Viridiplantae > Streptophyta > Magnoliopsida > Poales > Poaceae > Bromus > Bromus sterilis. The sequence goes on along the minus strand of OX465595.1, from coordinate 277,701,020 downwards.
CACTTGTGTTACGCTACACGCACGGATCTCCAGGGTGGCGCGAACCTTGTTAGTGAACGCTCCACCGAGGCTATCCGACACTTCATAGCCCATCTTTCAAAATCAACAGAGAGGCCATCCGCCGGTCTAAATCCTAAGTACGCCGGGCCTTGGACCCCAACCCGAACGTACTCCTGCACGGTGCGTGGCTGGCCGGTGAAGTTAAACCAAATCCAAATAAGACACCACCGCGCGAGCAAATAAGACAACACCACTTCCCGGCAAACAGCCCGCAGTACTGCTGACATCGGAAGAGTCCTCGGACAACACTACGAAGCAGAGGAGCCCATAACTCGTAATTCCCACGGGTAGGTAGTGCGTACATGGCATATAGCCAACTCAAGACATCCGCCGAACCATTTAGCATTTTAATTAACCTGCGTGATAACCGTTATCGTTGCCTCGACTTAATTGACTCGCGGACAACGACAGCAGCCAGGACCACCAGTACATCGGTGCCTGCCCGGTCGTCCCACCAAGTCACTGCGGTTACCAACAAGGTGAACCGTCTCCTTACCTTGTCTCGCGTGTGCTCCTGGAGGAGCTCGACTTTCGTGGTTTGGTAACTCTCGCGGCCAACGATCAGGGGCCAAGCACACCGGTACACTGGTCGTACCCTCCCTTTCGTCCCGTCGCAATACCACTCGCGGGGACCGTTGGGTCGCCCGACTTCTTACCTTTAAGGACACCAGTTGGTTCGAGTTCCTACCATTAAGTGAACCAGGAGGTATCACCCTCGATGGCACACTTAAAGAGGTTTGACAGAGACATCAGCGGAATGAACTAAAGAGGTAAACCTCGTATCATCCCGGTGATGCTATGCTACTGAGCCGACGAGAGTGAAATACGAGTCCATTCCACTCGTTAGCCAAACTCGAAGCGACTCGGCAGAGTCTCGCCATTGTAGGTTCCCTAGGGCGTCTGCATTGATCCGTACCTGTTGCAGTTGTAATATATCGTTCCTGCGATCACTCCCAAAGTGATCACGACCCTCTATTCTAAAACTAGCTAACAATGCACAGGGTTTACTGCTGAATAATGCATACGTAATAATGGGCAGCATAGGATTAAAGGAAGGTACATCAAGGGGCGACAAAAACAGGCTATGCAATTGAATAGGATTTTAATGTAGCAGCAGCAGTAATAATGCCTAGTGCAAGAAATGTACGGAAAGATAGGCGATATCTGGGGAAGAGAATGGCTCTGCTTTCCTGGAAGCTCAACGGTAGGGGTAGGGTCGTCGACGAAGTAGTCGTACTCAGCAGCAGTGTAGTCGACGACAGCATCGGGGTCTACCGGAGATAAAGGGGGGGAAGAAACAATAAATACTCAACAATAATAGCAATACAAATGCAAGACATAACAGATGAATTGTAAACGGGGTTCTAACGCAGTACGATGCACGATACTCGGAGCGGGAATTCATCCGGGGATGAAATACCGGCTCCGGGTAACTATCGGACAAGGTGTCCGGAGGGGGGGGGAGATATCATGCCGGAGGTGTCGTGGACATCCGACACATGTTTGGGTGGTGTATCCGGGTTAGTTGACCTATTCCGAACAATATTCGTGTTCGGAATAAATTCATCCGGGTACTTTAACGGTATCGGACAATCATCGGACAAACGGTCCGGAGGGGGAATGTCGATGATCGTTGTGTTAGAGTGGTGTGGTGGGAGTATGAGTAACGTATTCGTAATCGTGGATCCGTTCTGAGTAACTTTCGTATACAAAGTATTTTGATCCGGGCAATTTTTATCGGTACCGAGAATTTTCGACAGACGGCCCGAAGGGGGGAATGTCGATGTTGGGTAAGTTAGAGGGGGGTGGTAGACATACAGATAGCGTATCCGTATTCGTTATATTTTTCTGATCAATTTTCATGTATAAAGTTTTTTAATCTGAGTTACGGTTTAAAAGTTATTGAATTTTCAAAGTTTTAAATCATTTAAATGATTTTCTGATTTTCTTTTATTAATAAAATCCAACCTTATCCAGAACCTTATCCACAACAGTGCTGACAGGGTGGACCCACATGTCATACACAGAGGCATTTAACTCATTTTATTAAAATTAAAATTATCAGAGGGCCCACATGTCATACATTGTTATTATCATAAATCCATTTTATTAAAATACTTACAGGTGGGGCCCAGGTGTCATTGTCTATTTGCTTGACTATCTATTTAAGCAGGTTTAATTAATGGGTGGGTCCCAGTGTCAGTGAGTCATAACTTTAAACTAATGCAATTAAAGTTAATTAAGTTTTGGGCCCATACTGTCAATGAGTCAGGGGGATTAATCCCTGGTTTTATTCAGCTGCAATTATAATTAGGGCACCGAGGGCCCACTGTCATAGGCTTATGGAAGGGTTAGTGGTTAGTGAACCACTAACCACGACGACGAGGCGGCCCTCACCGGAGCTACTCCGGTGAGACCGTGAGCCCGCTACAGAGTACGCGAGGGCACGGGACTTGGCCCCCTCGAACGAGAGCAGCGTCGTGAGTCGATTTATGGTGGTGGCGCAGCCCGAGGTGGCCGGAAACTACGCCGGCGACGAGGTCCGCGGTGGCTGACCTACAGACGACGACGGGAACACGGTGGCCGTGGATTTTTGAGAAGCGCGACCTAGCGATCCGGGCCCTCGTCTCAGCACGAGCACGACGGGGTCAGTGGCGCGAGCTGGGGTGGAACGTGGCCACGACGGCGTGCCGGCCACAGCGGCCGGAGCAAGCCAGGGCGGGTACGGGGTTCCCGTGCACGATATCGAGCGCAACGATGGGCAAAATTGCGAGAATCTCACCAAGGAGCTCGTCGGGGAGGCAGCGGGCGCGACGGAGGTGTGTGGTGGCCGGATTCTGACCGCAATCCTGCCGGGGTCGAGGAAGAAAGCGACGTCGAGGAGCACGGTGTAGGGGCTCCGGGGCCGATTGGCTGCGCGTGGAGACGAGGCGGTGCATGGCGAGGCGACTGGACAACCCAGGGCATCCCTCCGCTTCCGTTGGCCGTGTCGGCCCGCGTCGGCGGCGACGGCTCCGTCGCGGTGGCTTGGACAGACGAGATAGAGACGCGGGGGAGGAGAATGGTGGGGGCTAGGGTTCCAGGGGGGTTGCGGGTTCTTATCCACAGAGGCGTGGGGGGGAAGGTGAGATGGGGAGAGGGAGCAGGTGAGCTCGGGCCATGGCCACAGTGGCTGCGGCCATGCCGCCGACGGGGTGGGATGGTTGGGGAGGGGAACAGGAAGGAGAGAGATGGGCTGGGGGTGGGCCGGCCCAGGGGGCCTCGCCCCCAGCGTAGTATAGGTTTTTCATTTTTTTTCTTTTAGTTTTTTTTGTTTCTTTTCTGTTTGTAATTATTTTAGTTACTTTATCAAATTGTAAAAAAAAGGGACTGGCCCCAATATTAGTGTTATATATTATGTAATATTAATAAGAGTTTTTGTGATTTATAAAAATCATTTGATATCTCGTTTTATTTAAAAGGTATTAAAAGCCACTGTTTTGCTGCTGTTTTTAATTATTTATAATATTAAAACATTTTAATAAAACCCCAAATCACTTTTTTATGACCTACAGATTATTATATTAGGCATTTTATAAAATTGTTTCCATAATTTTTAGTTCATTTAAAATTCCCACTTGTTTATTATAATTTCCCTGGCAATTTAATAATCACTAAGCAATTGTTTTTATTTCATAATACTTTCTAAAACACTTTAATAGAATATCCATTGTTATTTTAATCATGGCCTAATGATTGCTAGGCATTTTATAAATAGATTCCATTATTTTGTTTCAACTATGATTTCATTTTTATATTAACCTTCAAAACAATTTTTGATGACCCCACAGCATTGGTTTCACAATCATCATAGACTTCTGATTATTCTAATGACTAAGGGTGACTTGGTTTAACCATGATCATGTTGATTGACTGGCATCCACAATTCTTGGAGCAAGGTTTATAATCCACATGTATTAGAAAATTTATCGAGGTCGGAATTTGACAGAGCTATGATACAAGGTGATCATGGCTTGATCATCAACAGTAATGATCACCAACAGTGGAATCACTGTAGTCATTACTGTTCCTGTTTTTGAGGGTGTTACAGAGTCCCTGATCTCGATCGTGTACCTTGCGTGTATGATTACTGTACACGACTCGATTTTGGGGGCGTCACAGAGACGAGGTATTGCTCTTAGCACTAGTGCTAAACTTGATTCACCTTCAGTTATGAGTAAGTTTTATTCACCTCAGTAAGATGCTACTTCCACTGAGTCTGGCAATATGTCAACGCTTTTGATGATGCTTCTACTACCTTTGAAACTACTGGTTCACTTGGTTCTTTTATTGAAGAACAGATTGCTGCTGCTGCCCGATTCTCGGGAGTTGAAATTCCTGTTACCAAAACCCCTATGGGACTAATTCATGATTTTACTGGCCTTAAGGAGAAACTCCTTGAGGACGATTATGTTATAATTGATGATGATTTTTGCAGGGAGCTTAATGAATGTCTTGATTCCGACCCTTTCGTTGTAAAGAAGTTGCTAGCAAAGCACTCCTTGAAGAACAAGTTTACTCTTGATCCTACTTTTGCTACGTCTCCTATATGCATCACTGATCCTGATTATGATTTCTCTGTTGACCTTTCACTTATATCCACAGTTGAAGTTGATCACTTTTATGGCAGATAAAATGATGATGCTATCGAGCACCTGACCAAACTCACTAAGTTGGGTAGCTTGTTTACTACTGATGAAAGGATCCGAAACTTTTATGTGACCAAGCTTCTTCCTTTTTCCTTGAAAGGAGATGCTAGAGCATGGTACGATGCACTACCATGTGGTTTCAGTCAAAGTCCTCAAGACATGGCTATATATTTCGTTGATAAGTATTTTCCTGCTCACATGCAACATGCTGCTTTACAAAGAATTTATAACTTTAAAAGATGCAGGATGAGCATCTCCCTAAAGCTTGGGGGAGATTTAGCAGTTTGCTGAAGGCTACACCGGGACATGAGATCCCTAAGAATGAATTACTTGATATATTTTATGCTGGTCTAAACGATCAATCTAAGTCCTATCTAGATAGTTGTGCTGATTGTGTTTTCCGGCAAACAACACCGGACGATGCAGAAGAATTGATGGGCAAGATTGCCAAAAACCACGAAGATTGGTTTGTCCATGAACCACCTCCACCACCAAATAAGAGGGGCATGCTTGACCTAAGCCCCGAAGATATGCAAGAGGCAAAGAAGTCTATAAAATAAAAATATATTAAAGCTAAAGACTTGAAGAATCTATCTCCAATTGAGAAGCTGTGTGAGCCTATCACTCACCCACCCATGGTAGAGGTACACTCTCTTTTAGATTTCAATGCAAGTGACGTTCATAAAGGTAAGCCTCCTGACCAATGTTTAGATGAGCTTGATAATTTTATTATGAAGCAAAGTCACTTCAATGAAAAGATACAAGGTCAGTTGCATGATAATACTCTTGCTATCGAAAGTTTGATTGATGTTCTAAGAAGAACAATTAATGATGTTAAATGTCTTGCTAAGCATTTTCATATGGTTCAAACTCAGCTTGAACAAATTTCTAATGTGCAAAAATATTTCCTTGCTAACAATGCCAAACAGGACAATTTACATGCTTATGGTATAAAGACCCGGGGTGGAACACACACCGAGGACCCTCTCTATCCAGAATGACATCCGAAGAGGATCGAGCAAGATTCTCAAGTGCAGGAAGAAGAAATTGTTAGCTCTGCGAAGAAGAAGAAGAAGAAGAAAAAGAAACACAAGAAATCTGACAATTCCAATGATCCTATAGAAGAAGAAGAAGAACATGTTGTTGATCCAAACAGCATATTTACCCCCGCTCCTGAGACTAAAGACGGTACTGAACCCGAAAAAGATGCTGAAAAGAATAATCCACCTGAGGTTCGAGAAGAAGAAGCACATGATAAGAGTAGGAAGTACACTAGAGAAGACTTCATCGCAAGAAGACATGGGAAGGAACGAGAACAATGGGTAAAGAAATCCATGCCCTTTCCAGGCAAGTCCGTCAAAACCAAAGAAGAAGAGCACTACAACAAGTTTTGTGAGTGGATGAAACCTCTTTTTCTTCAAAATCCTTTGACTGATGCTATTAAGTTACCTCCTTACTCTAAATATATGAAAGATATTGTTACTAATAATTGAAAATTTCCTAATGAGGCAATATCTACTATGGTTGCTAACTACTCTTTCAGTGGCAAGATTCCTGAGAAGCTCGGTGATCCAGGTATACCCACCATTCCTTGCTCCATAAAGAATAATTATGTTAGAACTGCCTTATGTGATCTTGGTGCAGGAGTGAGTGTTATGCCCTTTTCTCTCTACAAAAGGCTTTATTTAGAGAAATTAAGTCCTATAGATATCTCCCTTCAGATGGCTTGCAAGTCAACGGCCGTCCCGATTGGTATTTTTGAGAATGTCCCTGTTGAAGTTGCCAATTTCTTAATACTTACTGATTTTGTTGTGCTTGGCATGCCCAAGGATGGGAGCATGTCCATTATTCTTGGTAGACCTTTTCTTAACACCGCAGGTGCTATTATTGATTGCAATAAAGGGAAGGTTACCTTCAACGTGAATGAAAAAGAACACACGGTGTATTTTCCAAAAAAGATCGACAAAAGGCATGGCCTTAACTCCATTGGGAATATCGAGACCGTGAATATTGGATAACGGGATTGTCCACTACATATATACCAAAAATACAAAACAATTATGGTAGGGACAATGTCCATCAAAGTGAGAGTGCAATGATCACTTCATAAGAGGCGAGACTTTCTGCTCTATATATCGCTGGTTTGTTGGTAAGACTTGATCAACCTTGATAACTAGCATGTTTTATATAGGTAAAAAGCTAAGCTTGTTATGTTTTAATTTCCTTTACCTTTTATTCTCCTTGCTGTACCCAAAGTATTTGCTGAAAGCTTCACTTGTTCTAACTTTTGTCTCAAGTTCACGAAAGTTTTTGCAGCTTTTTGAACTTTGAAAAATTATCTACAGTGAAGTTGCCCAGAAAATTCCAGAAAATTCAAAATAAAAATTTCCAGGTAAAAATCCATTGGGGAGTACTTGTGGCTGACCAGGGGGGGGGGGGTCCAACCCTAGCCCAGGGGGGCAGGTGGCGCGGCCTAGCCCCTGGACGCACCACACACCCTCCTGGGGCCCACAAGCACCCCCTGCTGGCATCTCTTCTTCTACTCCTCTCCTTATTCCCAAAAACTCGTGTTCTATCTTTGGTTTTGTGTTCTTGCTGTTCTTGAGCACGGAACTACGATCAACCTCTACAGTCACTCGTTTGAGCTGAAATTTGGAACAAATACTCCTTGGTATGTGTCTCCCTCACCCCTCCAATTAGTTTTCTAGTTGGTGGCTTCATTAGTGAGTATTTAGTAGTTGTAGAAATTTATTTTCCAAGTTTTGTTGCTAGTTTGAGCCTTGGTAAATTAAGTAGAATGTATTGCCCAAACTAGTTTTGCTTAAACCTTCATTTTTGTGATTTGTCATAAATTTCAGAAATGGATAGGCTAGGAAGATAGCTTGGGAAGAAGAAACCCGAGCGCTCTAGCCGTGTTACGCGGTCCACAGCTTCACCTTCAGCTAGGAGGGTGAGCTATAACAAAGAAATCGTACCCTTGGAGCTGTTGGGCGCATCACCCGCAAAGGCCATGGCATTCCCATGTAGAGATTTCATGGCGGATGTCGGCATACAGGAGGAGTTAGACGCCCTTTGTGCCAGGGCAGGTTTGACACGATTTGTGACGAGCCGTGTGCCACACTTTAGGTTTGCCCGACAAAGGAGAGAAGAGGAGAAAAAAATTCTCAAACTGCTGCACTCAAGACCCTTCTCGACTCGTTGTGCAACACTGAAGAGAGGAACACTAACCGTCAGAACATCTCCAATATTTTGTTTCCTCATGTCAGGTATTTCGCGTATTATATTGCTAGAGGGGTGTTGGCTCGAGACAACACAAGCAACACTTCTTCGCTCGATATTGCTATCGTGGCGAACGCCCTCTCAGGGAATCACGGGTATCATGTGGGCACGCTAATTGCTAGACGCCTTGCTACTAATAGCAACAATGGGAATCTCTTTGGTGGCGTTTATGCCACACTTCTTTTGCAGTTTCTCTGAGGAGAACCGCGCCCAGATGATACAATTTTTCCTTTTGTTAGTCTTGATTTAGTTTCCATGAAGAGGCATTTCTTTGTTACTAGGGCCTCTGATCGATATGCACTTGATTATATTTTACAGTTTGAGGGCGATGTGGAACGCATCATCCGTCTACCTGCACCACTTGTGTTTGATTTTTATCGCAAGAACGGACACCGCTTTTCAGATACCCAGTTTGATGAGATCATGGGAAGATACCAGTTTCACGACCCCACGGAGGGGGTTGCGCCAGATGAGGAGGAGCGTGTGGTGTATCTACCCGTCCAGGAGGAGACCGTCGCCCCATGGGACGGAGGGTCTTCCTATGATTGGGATGAGGGACCTTCCTCATGGGAGGATCCGAGGACTTCAGTGTACGCACCGGAGGGCTCATACAACCCTTGGACTTACAATTACCCTAGAGCAGGAGGCTCCTCGGGACCGCAGTAGACGAGCCCAACTTAGGCCAAAGGCCTAAGCTTGGGGGAGTACGTACTCTCCTCCTTTTCCATTGTATCTTCCGTTTTGTTCGCTTTTATCCATTTGAAGTCTTTGCATGTTCTTGTTTGTTTTTTCATTTTTCAAAAACCCAAAAATATTTCTCCTTTCTTTTTTTATTTTTTATTTAGCCTTTTAAAAACCCAAAAAAGATTTTCTTTCTCTCTTTAGTTTTCTTTTTTTTCAGAGTTCAGCTCGAGTCCGTAATGGCATTTGATTATATTTCCTACGTTCGATTGTGCAACTGCAAGGCAGTAATGACAAAGATCGATGGAAGGGATGGAAGAAGGAAAGCCGGGATGAACTCTTTTTGTTTCTACTTTTGTACATATGCCTGTACTTATGCTAAGAGACCAGCTTGCAGCGACATAGTGCTATGTTTACAATGCTTTCCCAATGGTTCATGTTTTATTTGTGGTTAGTCTCAAATAGCTAGAGTTCATAATGTGTTGCTTGAAATGATTGACATGCATTGCATTGTTCATGGTTGGCATATTGAAGTGGTATTTCCCTCCGGGGAATTCTTGGATCGACTTGGCACATGTTCATGTATGTTTAGACTAAAAAGTCTGTTCTGCCTTGATGACCTTTTTATTTCAGAATAGTTATATCACTTTCATGCCTGATTCAATGTTACTTTGTCGCTCTGCATGATTATGACAATTATTGCTCTCTAGTTGGTCGCTTCCCAGTCTTTTGCTAGCCTTCACTCGCACCAAGCGGAATTCTTCTTGTGCATCCAAACTCCTTTTCAAACCAGTTGTTCCATTTGAGTCCACCATACCAACCTATGTGTGGTATTTACCGACCACTCCTAACTTAGACTTTCTTGTGACATCTCGAAATTTATTCAAAAGCTTCCCTTTTGTAACCGTACAAGCTCATGGTGCGGTGAGGGAAAATCTGTATCTTTCATGCCAAAAATATTTTGACAGAAGTTTTAACTAGTCAATAAAAAATATATATAAGAGTTACACCTCCCCCATACTTGATGATGGAGTAAAATGGACCACATCTTTCTGCTCATGTTCCGGTATGCATCTTCTCACGATCCCGTTTGGACCTTCTTTGAAAAGATGAGGGTCATCCCAAAAGTAGTGCCTCAAGTCATGGAAGAACTCCTTCCTTTGCTGAAATGTTAAACCAGGAGGAAAATACTTTGCAACGATAAAATTAGCATAATCTGCAAACCAAGGGTCAGAAAGAGATTGTACTTTAACAACGACAAGTTGTTCATCTGGGAAGCTATCGTTGACTAGGATGGGGTCATGTGGTATATCTTCCATCCTTCAAAGTTTCTCCTCCACCGGATTGTCTTCTCCTTTTTTATCAAAAATCTTTAAATCAAACTCTTGAAGAAGGAGTACCCACCTGATGAGTCTTGGTTTGGCATCCTTCTTCGCCGTAAGGTACTTAAGAGCAGCATGGTCATTATGAATAATAACTTTAGAATCAACAATATAGGGTCTAAACTTATCACAAGCAAACACTACTGCTAAGAATTCCTTCTCAGTAGTAGCATAATTCTTTTGAGCACTATCAAGGGTTTTTCTAGCATAATGTATAACATTCAATTTATTATCAACCCTTTGTCCTAAAACAGCTCCAACAGAAAAATCACTAGCATCACACATAATTTCAAAGGGCAATTTCCAGTCAGGTGGTTGTACTATAGGAGCGGTTATCAAAGCTTTCTTAAGAACTTTGAAATCCTCCTTACAATCTTCATCAAATACAAAAGGAACATCCTTCTGGAGAAGATTAGTGAGGGGTCTCGTTGTCTTAGAGAAGTCTTTGATAAATCTTCTATAGAAACCAACATGACCGAGAAAACTACGAATACCTTTAATGTCCCGTGGATAGGGCATCCTTTCAATAGCTTCAATCTCCGCCTTGTCCACTTCAATTCCCCTCTCGGAAATCTTGTGACCAAGAACGATCCCTTGGGTAACCATGAAGTGGCATTTTTCCGAGTGTAAAACTAAGTTTATGTCCTCGCATCTCTGCAAAACTTTATTAAGATTGTGGAAACAGTGGTCAAAAGAAGTTCCATAGACGGAGAAATCTTCCATGCAGACTTCCACAATCTCCTCACTGAAACCATGAAAAATAGCAGACATACACCTCTGAAAAGTAGCAGGTGCATTGCATAAACCAAAAGGCATACGCCTGTAAGCATAAGTACCATAGGGACACGTGAAAGTGGTATTCCCTTGATCGGCAGTGTTAACATGAATTTGAGAGAAGCCAGAGTACCCATCAAGATAGAAAAAGTGGGTGCTTTTAGGCAACCTCTCTAGCATCTGATCAATAAAGGGCAGCGGGTAGTGGTCCTTCCTAGTTGCCTTGTTCAACTTCCTGTAATAATTACACATTCTATATCCAATAAAAACTCTTTGAGGTATTAGTTCATTTTTATCATTAGGAACAACAGTCATACCTCCTTTCTTAGGAACACAATGAACTGGAATTACCCACCTACTATCCGCTATAGGATAGATGATACCTGCAGCTAGCAGCTTGAGAATCTCCTTCCTAACCAAGTCCTTCATCCTTGGGTTCAGCCGTCGTTGATGATCAACAACTGGCTTAACATCGGGCTCGAGATTGATAGTGTGTTGGCAAATCGATGGAATAATCCCATTAAGGTCAACAAGAGTATAGCCCAAGGAACCACGGTGTCTGCGAAGTGTCTCCAATAGTCTCTCTTCTTCAAATCCTGAAAGGTTAGCATTGATAATGACAGGATATATTTTCTTTTCATCTAAATAAGCATACTTGAGTGTATCGGGAAGTGGTTTGAGGTCAAACACCGGGTCTTCTTTTGGTTGTGCTAGGATCCCCAAAGGCTCAACTGGAAGGTTGTCCTTCAGGATAGCAGTTCGTCTTGCAAATATTCCGTCTAACTCATTTCTCTCCTGCATATTGATACATCTCAAACGTATCGATAATTTCTTCTTGCTCGATGCATGTTTTGTGTGATATTGCTATCATCTAGATACACTTTCATACACTTTTGATCATATTTGGACTAACCTATTAAGTCAGTGCACCCAGGTGCCAGTTTTTTTTCTGTTGTTTTTCTGTTTTAGTTTTCCCCCATATAAAAAGTTCTCAGAAAATCCGGGAAAATTCAGATAAAAAATCAGCGTACCGAAAGGTTCCAGATCCCCGAATGAGGGCCAGGGGGTCACCACTAGGTACCCAGGGGCCACCTGGCGCGGCCAGGGGCCTGGCCGCGCCAGCGTGGCGCCTGGACCCCTGGTGGCCCCCTTGGCTACCCCCCTTCGCCTCTATTCCGCTGCCGCCGCACTTCCATGATCGGGAGCACCGTCAGGACCCTTCCCGGCACCCTCCCGGAGGGAGGATCGACCTCCGGGAGCTTCTCCTCCACGACGGACGCTTCCCGGATGTGCCGTGAGTAGTTTCCTTTGGGCCATGGGTCTGTGATCAGTAGCTATGTGATGTTCTCCTCCCCTCTTTGTTCTTCATGGTTTAGACCTCGTGAGATGCCCTACATGATCGAGGCATATATGTAATATTTCTTCTTTTGCTATGTTGAGTTTGATGGGATCTGATGGATTATGAGATTATGTTCAAACCGTGATAGAGTAATATAATTGGTTCTTATATTTTGTATTTTTGTTCCGAAGTAATTCTTGCATGTTCTCTGTTGCTGTTTATTGTTTGGCCAAGTGGTAGGTAGTAACTCCAAGAGGGAACGTTATGCTTGATTGTGGGTACATGCACCCTGATGACATGCTTGAGTGACATAAACATGAATCTAGGGGATGTGTTGTGCCACAAGGGGGAAAACAATGGTGCTTGTAACCGCGATTGCAAGGATTGTTTACTTTACGCAAAGTTCTTTTTAATGCAGTTGTCTGTTGCTTTGGGTTTACAATTTGGGTGGGGCTCGCAACTTAATACCAGCGAGATATTCTGGATAGATATCTCAAGGTGAATGATTAGTAGTAGATGTAGATGGATTTAGGTCTACTTATCTTAGTGTACTGCGCTTGCTTTTGAGCCTCTTCTTTTATTTTGTAGAATAGTTAGCATTGCGGTGCATTTATAATCCTGTCAATTGCCCATCTGTAATTTGTTTACCTCGCATAGCAATCTTATCGTCTTTTGGGAGAGATACATCACTAGTGAACATCATGTGACCCCGGTCCATATTCTCATCATTGTTTACAAGTTCATTTATTTTCTCGCATTTACTTTCAGTTACTATCATTATCATTACCTTGTGTGTTTGATCCTTTTGAAACAACAAGACCGGAGAGATTGACAAACTCTCTGAACTTCGTTGGGAGCAAATTTAATTGTGTCATGTGCAGGTCCAGGTTAAGAGAGAAATATCTCAAACGGCGCGTTGCTCGCTTCACCACCTACTTATCATTGCCGGAGTCCTACGGGAGACAAACCCTATCCTCTACATAGGGGAATTTTTCTGCTATTCTACATCTCACCTTCCACTTGGGGTAACCAACGAAGGGAGAGAATCCATTATCACTTCCACGCCATCAAGCAAATTTCTGGCACCGTTGCCGGGGACTCCGAGTGATAAGCTAGGGGAGTTTCCCACTATCTTTTACCTTTACTTTTTAGTCTTGGAAGTTTATCTTTCAGTTTTTATCTTTGTGGCTTTTATCAAAAATCACAAAAAAATTATTTATCTTGCTAGTAGTTGTCATTATGTCTGGTCCTTTTTCCTTTGTGGAGACAGAGGTTCTCACCTTTAAACAAAAAGTTGATGAAAGTTTAAAAGATGCTTGGAATAGAATTAATGATTCTCAGAAAAGAGCCACCAAGAAGCAATCCACTACTATCCTGCTTAGAAATTTTTATGTTGGGATTACTCCTTGGATTAGGTTCATATTAGATACTTCTATCAATGGGAATTTCCTAGAAGCCCCAATTTGGCACTCTCTTAATATCATTGAAAATCTTGTTGGAAACCTCCCTATTGTTAGCATACAAGAAGATATAACTCTAGCTCACATTATGAAGAAACTTGAAAAGATAGAGTTAGAAATACCAAGTATAACTAGGATAAATGAGTTGGATCGCAAGATTGAAGGGAATTTGAATAGACTTGATAGCTCCATGCATAAAATTATTAAAACTTTGGAGTCCATCAAATTCCATGATATGGATCCTTCTAGGATTGATAATTTTGAGGAAATCATTAATACTCTAGGAACTAATTTCTCCTCAATCAAACCAAAAAAGGTAGAGACTCCGGGAAGGAAGGAACCTAAGTTAAACTATGTCCCTAAGGTTCCCCGAACCAAAAATAATCAAACCATTGCCAAGGAAGTTGAAACCGTGAAAACTTTGAAAGAAATACCTCTCTTTGATAAATTTATAAATGAAACTCCCATTGATTTTCCTCCTTTTGGTTTTCTGCCTAGAAGTATCTTCATTAGTGCTTTTTTTGAAAGAGCTCTTAAGACTAGTTGTACAATGAAGAGCTTTTTGATGGTCTTGATGATGGTTCGATTGATACAACTTGATCTTTTGCTTTATGCCTAGCTTAAAGGCGTAAAAGAAAGCGCTTGTTGGGAGGCAACCCAAGATGTTTTTACTTCTGTTCTTAGTGTTCTTGATGATTTTTACTACTGTAGCAACATCATTGTATCTTTATTTTCAAGCTTTATGCCAAGTTATAGCCTCTTATGACAAGGGAAGCAAAAGTTGTGACATGCTGTCCAGAAAACAGATTCTATCCTCGTGACGGAAAAATCGTATCAAATCACCAGTTCATCTTTTTGAGCTCCATTTTTTGCACAGCGTGCTCTATACAATCTCGGAACATTCGTATGTTTTGAGTTTTTTGATTTGAGTTGCAAAAGTGCCCCGAAACAATTCTCTACTACCTATTGTTCTTTTTTTCACAGATTCTGCCATGTTTTGTCTCTCCTTACTTTTGCAAATCTTAATCTTGCTTTTTCTTTGCAAAAACCCTTTTGGAAATCTTGAGAAACAGTAGCTCTTCAAGAATATCTTTATATCTAGTGGGGAAATTTTATTTTATTAAGGGTGCTAACCTCTCTGATGAGCTTATGATGAGTTATGTATGAAGGGAGTTTTCAAGTGTGCGATGGAAGATGATGAAAGAAGATTCGGGAGTGTCAAGCGCTCAAGCTTGGGGATGCCCCATGCATCCCCAACAAATATTCAAGGAGACTCAAGAATCTAATCTTGGGGATTCGCCCGTGCATACCCTTCTCCATAAACAAGCATTAGTTCATCCTTCGTCTCACTATATTTTTATCACTTCATACGTTATGTTCTATGCTTGGAGCGTCTCTCTCTAAGGTTTTATTTTTAGTTTTCTTTAGCTTTGCTTGTTGTTCATAACAAGTTAGACCCCGTATTACTTTGTGTGGGAGAGAAACATGCTCCACTTTCAAAATCTAGAACACATCGTATGATTCTTCATGCCTTTGTTTTTACTGTTGTGTGTTCTTTATCTTTTCGTAGCTACTGCCATGTTTACTTTTAGTCTTATTTTGTCTTTAGCAAGAGCCTTGGCTTCTGTTTAATTTGTTGCTGGAACTCTCTTTAGTTTTCATGTTTATCTTATTAAGAGAGTTGGTTGTTGCACTGAGTTGTGTCTTGTCTTGAAAGGAGGTAATTGAGGTTGCTATTTAATTTTAGTGGTAACTTGCAATAGTTTTGAGGTATTGATGTGAGTAATGTTTGAACTTTTGGTGTCAAGAGATCTATCCTATTAGTGATAGGTGTCATATTTTGGGCAATCCGTGTTTATTTTCAAAACCTACAAAACTAGTTGAGAACTCTAGCTACTAGATGGATCGATAATCTTTGGAGGGATCGAATATTAGAGTACACTCATGTACCATGAGTCGAGGATGCGCAAGGATAACCAAACCCCCATACACTCCTCCTCGGGGTACCTGTCTCTTTGTAAACCTCCTTATTAGATTGAGAGTTACCGTTAATAATTACATCAGTTCTTCGGACTAATGTAAGTATTGAAAGTTGACAGTTCCACCTCCTCATATTTTCTAGCCTCTCTTGTGTCGTGCATTGCCTCCTTCTCACTCCGAGAGTTGCCGTCCACCTTCGCCGGTAGATCCAAACCCTTGGCATGATACGCTCTGTCATCATAAACCTCCTTATATCTTTCCTCAAAACAGCCACCATACCTACCTATCAAGGCATTACGATAGCCTTTCCGAGATATATTTCCATGCAACATCCACCTCTTCATGACTTGATCTTCATGTCATACATGTTCCTACTACACTGGCAGCGGCATACTTTGCATATATCATGATAGCTACATCTTCTTTAGGATTTGTGTACCTTGTAAAGTGTGAAAGATCTTCTATACCCTATTGTAAATTAGAGTGTTTCCCTTAAGTGAGGAAAAGATCCCAAAGTGGAAAAAATAAAAGATCCCAAAGAGGACAAGTGAGAGTTAAATAGAAAGAGCCATTGAGGCCACCAAAAAAATACAAAAAAATAGAAAAAGAAATAAAATGAGAGAAAGGGGCAACACTACTATCCTTTTGAAAGATCCACACTAGTACTCCCTCTTATCCTTGTACTTCATAGAGATATCATTCATGCATATAGCTATGTGTGGAACTTCACACTATAGAACTTGGCTTGAATATTCCAAGGATCTAAGAGATCTAAGTCTTCATGAGCGAGAAAGTTAGATGCACCCCCACTAATTCCATTAGAGAGCTTTTTAACTCATATGTGCATCCGTTGCATGGCAATCCCTACTCCTCACATCATATCTATCATTTGGCCTTCTCTCCTATGATTTTCCTCATTGATGTGAGCCTTTCCCATTCTTTTTGTCTTTCTCCTCCACGATATTTCTCCCTTTGCCATCCTAAGTGTCAACTTTCGTGCTTGCGCTCATCCATTGCATCAGTGCTCAAAATATCGAAAAGGAGTGGATCAAATTGACTTTTACCTGGCTAGTGGTCTGAGGACGAGTCAAGATAAGATTCCAAAGAATACCAAGTGTGAAACTTTAGTAGATTGAGTTCTCAACAAAAATACTTTTTCTCGTATTCCCTATCACTCTTCTTGCACGCAAACACAATTTGGAGACATTCGAGTCACGGACAACGAGAGCTCTTGCACCTAATGTTATTTTGTTGCTTGTTTCAATGCTAATATAGACTCTTGCATGTTATGACTTCAATTGAATCGCATACCTTGATTGCTTTACTTTTCAAAGTTCTTATATGGTTGGTAGCATGTCACCACAGAAATTATGCTTGTTATCATTTACCTACTCGAGGACGAGCAGGAGTTAAGCTTGGGGATGTTGATATGTCTCAAATGTATCGATAATTTCATCTCGCTCCATGCATGTTTTGTGTGATATTGCTATGATCTAGATACACTTTCATACACTTTTGATCATATTTGGACTAACCTATTAACTCAGTGCACCCCAGTGCCAGTTTCTGTTTTCTGCTATTTTTCAATTTCAATTTTCCCCCATATAAAATGTGCTTCAAACATCCAGGAAAATTCAGATAAAAAATCAGCGTACCAGAAGGTTACAGAGCCGCGAAGGAGGGCCAGGGAGCCACCACCAGGTGCCCAGGCGGCCACCTAGCGCGGCTAGGGGCCTGGCCGCGCCAGGGGGGAGCCTGGACCCCTGGTGGCCCCTCTGGATGCCCCCTTCGCCTATTTAATCTCCGTCACTGGAAACCTCCAAGGACAGAACCCTATTTTTGTAAACTCGCCTCTGTTCCGCCACCGCCGTGCTTCCAAGATCGGGAGCACCGTCAGGACCCTCCCAGCACCTTACTGGAGGGAGGATCGACCTCTGGGAGCTTCTCCTCCACCATGGACGCTTCCCAGATGTGTCGTGAGTAGTTTCCTTTGGACCATGGGTCCGTGATCAGTAGCTATGTCTTGTTCTCATCCCCTCTTTGTTCTTCATGGTTTAGACCTCGTGAGCTTCCCTACATGATAGAGGCATACAAGTAA
Source organism: Bromus sterilis (assembly GCA_950022295.1). NCBI lineage: Eukaryota > Viridiplantae > Streptophyta > Magnoliopsida > Poales > Poaceae > Bromus > Bromus sterilis. The sequence goes on along the minus strand of OX465595.1, from coordinate 277,683,279 downwards.
TCTTTCTGCTTTTGCTATGCTGAGTTTGATTGGATCTGATGGATTATGAGATTATGTTTCAAATCGTGATAGAGTAATATACTTGGTTCTTATATTTTTGTGTTTTTGTTTCGAAGTAATTCTTGCATGTTCTCCGTTGCTGTTTATTGCTTTGGCCAAGTGGTAGGTAGTAACTCCAAGAGGGAATGTTATGCTCGATTGTGGGTACATGCCGCCTGATGACCCTCTTAAGTGCCAAAAATATGGGTCTAGGGGATGTGCTGTGGCCACAATGGGGAAATCAACGGTTCTTGTAACCGCGGTTGCCAGGATTGTTTACTTTACACAGAGTTATTTTTAATGCAGATGTCTGTTGCTTTGGGTTTACACTTTGGGTGGGGCTCGCAACTTAATACCAGCGAGATGTTCTGGATAGCTATCTCAAGGTGGATGATTAGTAGTAAATGCAGATGGATTTTGGTCTACTTATCTTGGCGTACTTCCCATGCTTTTGAGCCTCTTCCTTACTTTTGAAGCATAGTTAGCATTGCGGTGCATTTATAATCATGTCAATTGCCCATCTGTAATTTGTTTACCTCGCATAGCAGTCTTATCGTCTTTTGGGAGAGAGACATCACTAGTGAACATCACGGGACCCCGGTCCTTATTCTCACCATTGTTTACAAGTTTATTTATTTTCTCGCATTTACTTTCAGTTTCTATCATTATCATTATCCCTAGTGTGTTTGATCCTTTGTAAATAACAAGACGGGAGAGATTGACAACCTCTCTGAACTTCTTTGGGAGCAAAGTTAATTGTGTCGTGTGCAGGTCCAGGTTAAGAGAGCAATATCTCAAACGGTGAGTTACTCGCTTCACCACCTAATTATCATTGTCGGAGTCCTACGGGAGACAAACCCTATCCTCTACATAGGGGAATTTTTCTGCTATTCTACATCTCACCTTCCACTTGGGGTAACCAACGAAGGGCGAGAAGCCATTATCACTTCCACTCCATCACATATGCATATCATTCTTGTGGTCTGCCATATATTGTTGCAAAGGATCATTAGGAGGAATAGCAATAGAAGCAATATTTTCAATAATTTTATCATCACTAGGTAAATCAGTACCACGAGGTTGCTTGGAGAACTTAGAAAAGTTAAATTCATATGTCTCACGATTGAATTCAGCAGAAACTTTACCTTTCCTGCAATCTATTATAGCTCCACAAGTCTTGAAGAAAGGCCTACCAAAGATAATAGGGCAAAAACTATCTTGTACTGAACCAAGTACTAGAAAGTCGGTAGGATACTTTACCTTTCCACATAGGACTTCAACATCTTTCACAACTCCAATAGGAGAGATAGTTTCTTTGTTTTCTAGATAAATAGTAACATCAACCTCTTCAAGTTCACAGGGTGAAATCTCACCCATGATCTTCTGATAGAGTGAATTTGGAATGGCGCTAACACTTGATCCCAAATCAAATAGCCCGTAATAATTGTGATCACCTATCTTAACAGATACAGTTGGTGTACTTGAAATTCATATGGCTCACCATTGAATTCAACAGAAACTTTACCTTTTTTACAATCTACTATAGCGCCACAAGTGCTGAGGAAAGGCCTACCAAAGATAATAGGGCAAAAACTATCTTGCACTGAACCAAGTATGAGAAAGTCGGTAGGATACTTTACCTTTCCACATAGGACTTCAACATCTCTCAGAATTCCAATGGGAGAGATGGTTTCTTTGTTTGCTAGATAAATAGTAACATCGATCTCTTCAAGTTCACAGGGTGAAATCTCACCCATGATCTCCTTATAGAGTGAATAAGGAATAGCGCTAGCACTGGACCCCATATCGCAAAGCCCGTAATAGTTGTGATCTCCTCCATAACGATTAGATAAGACATAATTGATAATACCAGACGGTACTGTGTAAGGCACAATTTCAGTAGGGGAAAGATTGACCACCAAAGTTGTGGGGAGTTTCCCCATAAAGAACGATCCAAGAGTAGAGGTGTCCATAAGGACAAAAGCAGCAACGGCAAAATAAAAACAGAAATATAAAAACTTCCTTACCAGCTTCACTTACTAATAGCGCTACGCTCCCCGACAACGGTGCCAGAAAACAGTACTTGATGACCCTGAACTGTAGGGGGTCGTTTGTAGCGTTTTCAATAAATAAGAGTGTCGAACCCAACGAGGAGCAGAAGGTATTGGTAAGTGACTTTGGTAAAGAAATAGATGCAGGAACTGAAATATAACCTTTTAGGGGTTTTTGATATAAGATACAAAAAGGTAAAAGCGAGCAAAGTAAAAGGCACTGAGGAGTAACGAGTATCCCAATCCTTTTGAGCAAAGGAGAGGCTTAGCAACTAAACTTATAAAGGCTAAAGCATTCTTGAGGACACACGGGATAAATATTCACGTGCTTTCGCCATATTCCGCATCGGTACTATGTGCTGTGTTTATAAGTGTTGAGTGGGTGGATCCATGCTAGTGCACCCTCTAGACTAAGATAAGTGCACTCTTATCATTAAACACCTTGCAAGCATCCGCAAATACAAGATAGTAATTAAGGCAAATGCCTAACCATAGCAATACGATCGATGATCCATTGTTCCCTTGTGCAAAAGCGTGTGAAATGGGGTTCAGGTTTCGGAAGCTAAACTAAAGAAAAAGAAAAAGAACAAAAATGACAGTTCTGATGAAAATTCAAAGAAGAAATCCTCATGTTCATCAAAGTGTACTGGATACAAGAACAATATCTCTCGCAAGGATCGGTCTTACGTCGGAAAAGAATTGGATTATGAGGAATCTGGTTCTGATCCTGAAGCTGAAGAAGATGAGTCTGAGGAATCTGAAGGTGTCGCTGGTCTAGCTCTTGCCACTGCATTTGTCTCCAAATCTATCTTTAGCACTGAAGAGAACTCCGCCCGCATCATGACCAACACTGATGATGATACTTCACCTGCATTCTGCTTCATGGCCAAGGGCTCTAAAGTATGTTATCACTCATCTGTGATGAACTCACTCATGAAGAATCTGATGAAAACTATGCTAAACTGGCAGAACTTGCTTCTAAGCATCAGCGTGCTCTTGAAAAAATTCAAAATTCTTTAAACAAGAGTGATGATCTGTTGTTGGAGGAAATGAATCGGTCTCAAAAGTTGACTGATGAATCTAGTATTCTGCAGTCAAAGTTTGATGACTTATTCAGTTTGCTGGACAAATTTAATCCCCCTTTCTTAAAATTCTTAGAACACGAAAATGGTATTACATCTCCTAGTTCCTCAACTTCTTCAGAAACTATGCTATCAAATGCTTCAGTGGTATCTAACCCCTAATTTAAGGAAATCACAAATATTGCTGAAGAAAATGTCAGGTTGAAGAATCTACTCGAGAGAGGAATGCTTAAGAGTCTGAAGGGACATCAAATTCTATGTGATGTTCTCAAGAAACAGATCCTCAATTGGAATCCGAGTAAGGAAGGTGTCGGATTTACCCGAAACCTCAATGCTGATGGTTCCTATTGGAAACCAGAACAATACCCAAAGACCACCTGGGTTCTGGCAAAAATGATGCCTCCTGATCCCTATACTCTGTCTGGTTAAGATAATGCTTCCTCAGATGTGGTGATTGAGTCATTTGACTCAAAATACAAACTATTTAAGGATGTAAATGCTGAAGTATTCGCCAGATACATTGGGACTAACTGCATGAATGGTGCACCCGTGAAGCAAATTTGGGTTCGGAAGGAACTCATCTCTAACCTCCCTGTGAATGCAGACGCAAATGAATTGAGGGTGTCGTCTGAGGACAATACCTCAGAAGGCCATGAATATGAACATGTCACATCTATTCATTTTATTCATAGGGAAGCTTAGAACAAAAATGTTTATTCATTTGTGTACCCTGATATCAGTAACCATCATCCCATTAGGCACTATCACACCTGGTGTTCCTCGCCTGCCTTAAGACCACCCATTCGCATGTGGGTGGTGAAGAACTAAGTCATCTTGTAGGAACGCATCCTGAGGCAATTATAAAAATTTGCATATTTTATGCTCAGGACTAGACTAATGAGACGGTTAAGGAAAGTCAGAACTCACTGATTATGTGGAATCAATCCTGAGAATTTCATCCTGAGGAATCTAAAATTCTTCAAACTCAAATTGGCTAATGATTTGTTGTGTGAGATACTAATTCTTCTGCAGAAAAAATCATCTCGCAAGAAAAAATGTGTAACGGATAGTGGATGTACAAATCACATGACTAGTGATAGAAGCCTTCTCATGGAATCATCTCTAAGTTCCTCATCAAAGAAAACCATCACCTTCGCAGATAAAGGTAAAAGTAAGGTATTGGGTGTCAGCAGAGTTGCGATCTCAAGAGATCAAATTATTGACAAGGGCATTCTTGTTGAATCTGTTGGGGATAACGTGATGTCTGTACTGATGCTATGTGATCTCAATCTTATTGTTATATTCGGAAAATATGGATGCGTTTTCAAAATCGTTAGTGATAACTCCACCGTCTTCTCAGGAGTTAGAAAAGGTGACATGTATATTGTAGATTTTTCTGAAGGTCCTTAGGTTGCTTCATGCCTCCTCGCAAGGGCCACTGAATGCTGGTTGTGGCATCGAAGACTTGGTCATCCCGGCAAGGGGAATCTGCAAACACTAGTGCGGAAGAAACATGTCCTTGGAATGGAGGAAATCAGATTCACGAAGGATCGTCCCTGTGGGGCTAGTGAAGCTGGAAAAATCCTCAAGGCCAAGCATCCTTCGAAGACCATCATGAAGACAACTCGGCCTCTAGAACTGCTTCATATGGACCTCTTCGGCCCTCCAAAATACTAAAGTTTTGAAGGAAGTGTGGATGGGCTTGTTATTTTTTATGACTTCTCACGATACAACTAGGTGCATTTTCTTATCCATAAGTCAGAGACTCAAGGTGTCTTCAAGCGCTTCGCCTAGCGAATCATGGACAACTAAGACCTGAATATCAATCACATCCGAAGTGACAATGGCATAGAATTCAAGAATACTGGTGTTCAAGAATATCTCGATGAATTGGGCATCACTCATGAGTTCTCTGCGCCATAAACTCCTCAGCAAAATGGATTCGTCGAAAGGAAAAACATAACCCTCATCGATATGGCTCGTGCAGTGCTCGCTGAGTACAACACTCCTCCAAAATGGTGGGCGGAAGCAATCAATACTGCATGTCACATCATCAACCGAGTACATTTTCATAAGTTCTTCAAGAAAACTTCATACGAGCTAATGGTCGGTAAGAAACCCAATGTGAGTTACTTCAAAATCCTTTGTGCACCATGCTGGATTCGTGATCCTCATCATCAATTACAATTTGCACCTAAAGCATATGAGGGTTTCATGATTGGTTACGGTCTCGAATCGCACACCTATAGAGTCTTCAACATAAATCATCACAAGGTTGTTGAAACTGTAGACGTGCGGTTTGATGAATCTGACAGATTGCAAAAAGAGCACTTCCCACCTGTGTTAGATGAAGAATATCCTGTTGAACTGATAAAAAATATGGGTGCCAGAGAGATCAATCTCGCGACCATGCTGAAGAAACTCACATCCCTCCTGCTCCGGAGGAATATCCAAATCCTAAAGCAAATGACCCTGATGACACAAACGACCATGATGCTCCGGACAGTCCTGAAGCTCCCGATGCTCCTGATGCTAGAGAAAATGAATCGGATGAAACTGATGATGACTCACCTCCAGATCGTCGACTTCGTCTTCCTCGTGTGGCGAATGAAGTCCAAATTGACAGAAATCTCGCCAACGTAAACGTACCAGGTCCACTCACTCGTGCCAGAGCTAACGGAATAGCTAACTTTTGTGGGCATTTTGAATTTTTATCTATTTTAGATCCCACTAAAGTTGTTGAGGTATTCCAAAAAGCGGAATGGATTCAGGCCATGCAAGATGAATTTCTTAAGTTCAAACTGAATGATGTTTGGGAATTGGTCAAGAGGCCCGATCCTCGGATTCGCAACGTAATCGGCACAAAGTGGATTTTCCGCAACAAGCTTGATGAAGATGGCCAAATCATTAGAAGCAAGGCACAACTTGTTGCTCAAGGATACCCTCAAATTGAGGGTGTTGATTTCGGTGAAACCTTTGCACATGTTTTTAAATAACATAATATTGATTGACTTGTTTGAATTTTAGAGTAAACGAAAACTTTTCTTTTGAGTTTTTGCTTAAACCTTTACAAACCATTTAATAAAATTTGGATAATCATTTATCCAATAATGAAAATTTTGGTTGTGAAGTTTATTCAAAATTCAAAGAATGATTTTCTTTCTTTTGTCTTTTTGAAACTTGGTAGGAACCACAATTAAAAAATTTAGAGCGAGAATAAAATGACTTTCTCAAATTTATTGTGGTGCCATACTAATTCTCGAATTTTATATGAAATGTGAGTTTATTTGATATTGACGTTTAAGAGATATTTAAATATTTCCAATAATTTATTTAATAAAATGAGAAGAGATAATATGACTTCTTCGAAGATAATATTTAATTTTTATTAAAGTGCTCATTTGAACACTTGATTTTTTTAATCATTTTGGTATTTATAAAACACTAAAACTAATTTAGGGAATTTATTAATGCCTTAAATGAATTTTTGTTGACAAAAATAAATTTATATAATTTATTCGGAGAGAAATATACTCCTGTACTGTCTATACTTTATTTAGTCTATATATATATGTTTTACCATTTGGAGGAATTTGATAATCCAGAATATTAGTGTTGTTAGTTGTTAGAAAATATAAATCCTAGATCATCTCAATTATTTTCCCTCTTTCTTTTTCCCTCTTGGACCTAATTTACCACTAAGGCTCATATCTTCTTCTTCTTTCTCACGTTCATGAACGAACGAGTCACTCGTTACAGAAAGAACGAGGTACGTGGCACATGGACTTCTTCAATATGAAGTCTACATTCGTAGAACATTATCAAGAATTCATTCAGGCAATTAAAACCCTACTTAAATGCTTTTAATGTCATTATTTGTCCACGAATTTCATTAACTCTATTTCCAAAACCTTGCTTTTAATGCCCATTATTTCTCCATGAATGACATTAACTCCATTTCCAAAACGTCGCTCACTCTCCTTCTATTGACCTCCCATGACCCTATAAATACCGCCGCTAGGACCCCTTTGAACCACACATCCCCACGCAGAAAGTCCCTCTCCAAAATCCTCTCGTTCGTTAGCAATTCATCGTCGGATTTAGGATACATCCACACTTCCGATGAAGATTGCGTCACCATGGAAGGTACCTATGACATATTTCATCCTCTAGTTTCTTCTCCTTTCCTTTGCGCACCGTTGTGACATATTTTTCCTCTCGATTGCAAGGCCGGAGCACGCCATCTGTGTCATCGTGCTCTTCATTCGTTCTTCTCTACCCCGACGGAACTTCTCGGCTATCCGAGGGCGAACATGGAGCTATAACCCGTTCGGGCCTTTGTTTGATGCCGGAGATCTTCTTCTCCAAATTCCAGCGAACTCTTCGGTGAGTTCTCGTTCATCCGTTCATTTTTTTTAAATTGAATGGGTATGGACCAATTATAATTCACCATGTGGAAGCTCCATGTTAAATCCCGTAATTCATTCTAGCAAAAATAACCAAACTTCAAAAATTCATATCTTCTAGCCCGTAAATCGGATTTTGACATATTTTATATCCACGGATTCCTTGAAACATGTAGTTTATTTAGGTCCAGTAATATTGCACTTTTAGTAATTTGAAATTTAACTCAAATTTTTATGTGAATTTGAGTATATTTATTCTTCCTCTCGTTCTATAATTTATTTTGAAATATTTTCCTTCACCAAATTTGATCCTTAGATCCATAACTTTCTATGTTGACATTTGTCACATTCTTTCCATTATGGTAAAACCTTATTTTGACCTCAAGCCTTTGTTTCAACTTCCATTTAGTTACATCATTTTCCTTTATAAATTTGACCATAGAAATGATTCAATCTTTTCATGATTTTTATCACATCATTTTTGTATTCAAGCATGTAATATCTTTTCAAATATCCACATGGTCAAACCAAGTGAAGTTTGACATACTCTCCATCCAATTGATTTTATAACGAAGCTTAAACATATCTCATTTATTTTGCAATCCCCGGAGATATGATTTCCATCATATTTCATCCAATCCAACTTGATCCTATCTCAACCTATCCATGCCATCGTAATTAGTTTATTAATAGTAATAACTAAATATTTATGTTGTAAATTGTATTTTTGTTTGGATCTTCAATTTGGATTTGTGTTGTGTGTTGAAGTATTTCTCTTTTATCGTTAGATATATTGTAACGAGACGGAGAGAAGACTACGAATAGAATATTTCATCTTCAGGATCCAGGCAAGTTACTCTTTTCGTCATACTCCAGTTATACCTATATTTTTCCTATGCATTGTAGTCCAACTTAAATACTATGCATTCATAGGATTATGTATTATATTATGCTATTACACCCAATAGTTCATTGAGGTAGGTCCAAACCTTATATCATTGTCGCTACCGTGTAGAATTATACTGCTTTGCTAAGTAGACGTGGATTGGGAAGTAATCCATTATGAGGTATGAGTGAGTAAGTAGTAAACAGGATCAAGATAATCTTAATGAACCTCCTGGGTGTAATGGTTGGGGGCACCCTGGAGGACCAGTGGATTTTCCACCCAGGTTTAAAAGGATTGATCATATTTTTCATAACTAGAAGCTTATGTGTGCAGCCACAAGCTATTATGGGCTCTGGCTTGGTTGATTAGTTGTAGTGACTCTTACTAGGTTGTGCTACGAACGTAGGTATGAGTAGGTGGGATGGGCACCGCCAGAGTGAGGGAAACTCTTCTAAAAGACCATGTCTCGACCTTCCGATTCTCATACAATGTGAAGTTTGATGAACTACAAAGGAGGTGGTCGAGTCTTGTGGGGAAAAGTGCACAAACCTCTGCATTGTGTACAAACTGATCATGATTAGCCGTGTCCCCGGTTACGGACAACTTTGAGCATCTAGAAGTGGGAATGTTGATGGATCTCATCATATTTAATTAATCAACGGGTTTCATCAACTTTGGAATATATTGACTTGGAGAAACCAACTCAATCATATTATGAGCTTTGTAGTACTGATATGATACTCTTTGAGTAGGACAAAATCAGCTTTATGAAAAAATGGAAACTTAGAGCTTTTTCACCAGCCAAATTGCATGTAGAAGATAGGTCTGTTATATATTCTTTTGGGAGTAACTTGCCGTACATTCAAATTACTGACCCATTTTGGGCTGTAACCTTCGGTGTTGCAGGATTGTATATGACGAGTAAGTGATGCGATGTAGGGTTACGATGTCTACACTCAACTTTCCCGTTGGTGTTGATGGGACTCCACATATGTATTGATTGTTTCTACTGTGTATTCTAGCCCAAAGGCTAAAAGTTAATAAATACCATGTATTTACGTTACTTTTTGACATGGGATTCATGGTATTTCATCGAGTACTGTGTGTGCTAGCATACTGATCCAGGGATAGCACAGAAGCACAGTAGACTTGGTTCCTTTCGGGACCGGGTCGTTACAAGATAGTATGAGAGCACATGTTGACTGTAGGTCGTTACCCTAGTAACTGGAAAGCCATTAGGAAATTATATTGATCTAAAAATATTATTTTGGAAAAAAGTCCTTTAGTAGTCATCTTTTCTGAGTTTTATCAAACACTCCCTCTTATCCCAAAAAAATTAGATTATAGCCATGCCACTTTGACCACTGAGAAGGATTGTGTTATGTCTCTTTAAGAAGGACAAGATATTGGACAACTCAAGACCCAAAGAACAGATGGTTTCAACGTGTATTAGAAGTATGGAGGACTCAAAGAATTTGAAGCATCCAAAGATCCCAAGATTAAAAGACCCATAGAAGATCTGGATACATCCATGAGTAAGATGCTTGTGAAGAAGTTAAGGAATATCTCACAAGATAGCAATAGTATCCAAGCCCACCATGAGAGTTGTGAAATAAACGAAAGAGTGCGAGTAGAGTGCCCGACCATGCAAGCTCATGTGGATGAAGGTACCATAGGAATTGTTTGAATGAATTTATGAGTGATATTTGGAGTTATCTCGGAGTTTTCACTATTGATTTAATGATTGGTGTCATTTGAATTGTTAGATTTAAATTTGTGTTTTTAGGATACGTATTCCATAGGATTTTATTATTAATTCAACCTTGAGAGGTGTGAGAAACGGATGATGTATCAGAAGACCATCACATCGATGAAACTCCTTGTATCAAAGACTTTGAAGAATCGAAGATAATGAAGACTTTCTGACGAAAACATAGTAAACGAGTCTATTATGTATGTTAGTTATTTGATGATTGTTAGGTAGATATCTATTTCCCTTCTCTCTAAAAATATATCTCATCTCTGACCAACCCTAAACCCCATAGATGGACATTAATATTTTATTGAGACAAGTGACCCAGTCAAAGTACAAGAGTGGATTCAGAATGTAAAAGGGAAAGAATACCCCATATTCAAGGATAACACAATTATTGCACACGGAAGTTCCCTATTCTACGGAGGCAAGTTTTGAGGGAAAACCATGTAGGATCATCGCCACCAAAAAACATTTTATTAGTTTTGCAGGCGAAGACCTGTTTAAGAGGAGTGAGAAAGACTAAGTGTTAGAATGCGTGATTCATCTATCTACATATGAAGTAATGATTTGAGTACGGGATGGATTGGCCCCCATACCGAAGACTCTCATTGTATACTTTTGTATGTTAGATTGGTAAATCAGAGAGCCTAAAAAACCCCGTAGTAGAGTGTCGATGCGACAAGCCTAAAACCATAGAGTGGTAAGACACATTACCCTTGTAGATAGGCATCGTGCCTATCATAGGTCATACGGTGAGTAAGAAACATGGAGATTTTCAAGAAGCTCCATTTGGAAGTTATTTTGATCAACATGAGCATCTTGATATGTAGTTTCGGAACCTATGTGTTTTTTTGCAAGACTTGTTTCTTTGGGAGAGGCAGGTTCTTATCTGTAGAAGTTTGATGAAGAACCATCATGGCATGAAGAAATTCTAGAATCCCCACCAATTTGTTCTTAAGGGTGGTAGTTCCCTAACACCCCGAGAGGATAATTGATCCAAACAACCTCGCTGAGACACAGGATAACCCTCAAACCTAGTATATACGGAAGTAACGGAAGCATATGTAATTGTACCGGTGGAAGACATCCCTCAAACGAGAAGTGAGATTCACTTCAAGCCTCATAATTTCATGCCAAGACCATGGGGAAGTGACCCAAGAAACCTCGACCCTAACCTATTTCTTGTTAGCCTTTGCAAATCTCGAGGACGAGATTTCTTTTAAGGGTGGTAGTTTGTAACCAAATTAATAAATAATATAATATTGATTGACTTGTTTTAATTTTAGAATAAATGAAAACTTTTCTTTTGAGTTTTTGGTTAAACCTTTACAAACCATTTAATAAAATTTGGATAATCATTTATCCAATAATGAAAATTTTGGTTGTGAAGTTTATACAAAATTCAAAGAATGATTTTATTCCTTTTGTCTTTTTGAAACTTGGTAGGAACCACAATTAAATATTTTAGAGCGAGAATAAAATGACTTTCTCAAATTTATTGTGGTGCCATACTCATTCTCGAATTTTATTTGAAATTTGAGTTTATTTGATATTGACGTTTAAGTGATATTTAAATATTTCAAATAATTTATTTAATAAAATGAGAGCAGATAATATGACTTCTTCAAAAATAGTATTGAAATTTTATTAAAGTGCTCATTTGAACACTAGATTATTTTTTTGTAATCATTTCGGTATTTATAAAACCCTAAAACTAATTTAGGGAATTTATTAATGCCTTAAATGAATTTTTGTTGACAAAAATATATTTATAAAATTTATTTGGAGAGAAATATACTCCTATACTTCCTATAATTTATTTAGTATATATTTATATGTTTTACCATTTGGAGGGACTTGATAATCAAGAATATTAGTGTTCTTACATATTAGAAAATATAAATCCTAGATCATGTGAGCCGAGCCCATGTTTCTCAATTATTTTCCCTCTTCCTTTTTCCCTCATGGACCTAATTTACCACTAAGGCTCATATCTTCTTCTTCTTTCTCGCGTTCATGAACGAACGAGTCACTCATTACAGAAAGAAGGAGGTACATGGCACTTGGACTTCTTCCTCCCCTCCTTTTACTTAATTCCTTGACCGACTCAATATGAAGTCTACATTCGTAGAACATTATCTGGAATTCATTCAGGCAATTAATACCCTACTTTAATGCTTTTAATGCCATTATTTCTCCATGAATGTCATTAACTCTATTTCCAAAACCTCGCTTTTAATGCCCGTTATTTCTCCATGAATGCCATTAACTCCATTTCCAAAACCTCACTCACTCTCCTTCTATTGACCTCCCATGACCCTATAAATACCGCCCCTAGGACCCCTTTGAACCACACATCCCCACGCAGAAAGTTCCTCTCCAAAACCATCTCGTTCGTTAGCAATTCATCATCGGAGTTAGCATACATCCACACTTCCGATGAAGATTGCGTCACCATGGAAGGTACCTATGACATATTTCATCCTCTAGTTTATTCTCCTTTCCTTTGCGCACCGTGGTGACATATTTTTTCCTCTCGATTGCATGGCCGGAGCACGCCGTCCGTTTCATCGTGCTCTTCATGCGTTCTTCTCTACTCCGACGGAACTTCTTGGCTATCCGAGGACGAACATGGAGCTATAACCTTGTCCATCGAGTCTCCCAAATCATCCTCTACCCCGTTCGGGCATTTGTTGATGCCAGAGATCTTCTTCTCCAAATTCCAGCGAACTCATCGGTGAGTCCTCGCTCATCCGTTCATTTTTTTCTATTTAAATGGAATGGGTACGGACCAATTAGAATTCGCCATGTTTTATATCTTCTAGCCCGTAAATCGGATTTCGACATATTTAATATCCCCGGATTCTTTGAAACATGTAGTTTATTTTGGTCCAGTAATATTGCACTTTCGGTAATTCGAAATTTAACTCAAATTTATTATGTTAGTTTGAGAATATTTATTATTCCTCTCATTCTATAATTTATTTTGCAATATTTTCCTTCACCAAATTTGATCCTTAGATCCATAACTTTCTATGTTGAAATTTGTCACATTCTTTCATTATGTTAACACCTTATTTTGACCTCAAGCCTTTGTTTCAACTTCCATTTAGTTACATCATTTTCCTTTATAAATTTGACCATAGAAATGATTCAATCTTTTCATGATATTTATCAGATCATTTTTGTATTCAAGCATGTAATATATTTTCAAATATCCACATGGTCAAACCAAGTGAAGTTTGACATACGCTCCATCCAATTGATTTTATAATCAAGCTTCAACATATCCAATTGATTTTGCAATCCCCGGAGATATGATTTCCATCCTATTTCTATCCAATCCAACTTGATCCTATCTCAACCTATCCATGCCATCGTAATTAGTTTATTAATATTAATAACTAAATATTTTGTCAGAACCCCAACTAGGGTAAGTGCTAGGGCTTGTTTGACCCTTTGCATCATGAAATATTCAAACAGAAAATCAAAAATGGGGAAAAGAAAAGCCCTGAGAAATTAAATCAAATGGCCAGGCAAAAAATTTCTTCCAAAAATTGCTTTGGTATTTTTGAAAAGTCTTATAAATATGCATGATCACATATAAAGTGAAGTGGGTCCCACTGCATGCACCAAGATTTTTCAAATATTCCAAATAGGGCTTGGAAATTAAATTAAACTCCAATTTGAATTTAAATTCAAATTGTTTGATTTTCAAAACTCACCAAAACTTATGAGTGGCTAGCTATATATGTTATAAGCCCACATAAAAGTTTTCATGATTTTTAAAAATGCTCTGCTATTTTTATTTGGGGAAAAACAAATTAACAGAAAACAAAACAGAAGAAATAGAAAAGAAACCTCCCTGGCTTTCAGCCCAACTCATCCCCCCGAGCCCACCAGCCTGGCCCAGCCGCCGAACCCTCTGTCGTCTTCCTCCACCTGCTCGCTGTCGAGCATGCCGAGCCCCGCCGAGGACACCGCGAGGGCCAGGCCGTCTACGCCTCTTCCCCGAGCTTATCTCCTCGCCAAGACGACGCCTGGAAGGCCCCCTCACTCTTCCTCCCCTCCTCTGGCTCACCCCCTTCCTCCTCGTCGTCGTTTTCGCGCACCACCGAGCCTAGCCGGAGCGGCCGCCGTGCTCCGACGTGGCCACCAGCCGAGCTAGCCCAGGCCGCCTTGTCCATCAAGCTCTACCCTGTCGTCTTCATCGCCGTGCAAACGGAATTGAGGCCGGAGCCCCTGTAGCCACTGGATTCTTCAACGAGTTGCCGCCGGACCCCGATGCTCACCGCCACCGATTCGTCGTCGTCGAGCCTTCTACGACCTCAACGACCTCACCATTCGATTCCCGGTGAGCACACGGCCAAAATCCCCCAAGAACCGCAGTAGTTCACACTGTCTTTCGCCCTTTGCCATGTTCTCCGGAGAGCAGGGCCGCCACAGACGTCGCCGGCGTGTGCATGGGAAGCAAACCACGCTCTGGCCTTGTCCTTTGGATCCGCGGAGTTCCTGCACATCGAACGAGCCTAACCGCGCGTCTTTTGGCCGCCGGAACCGCCTCCTGCGTGTGCGCCGCCGTGCGCTGTTGCCACCGGCGGCTAACCGCCGGCGGGCCCGGTTTAATTAGCGTTGATCAACTCTTAACCCCCCCCCCAAGTGCCACAGACAGGTGGGCCCCAGGCCACCTCTAACCCGCTAACTTAACTAAACAGAGAGGGGTTAAGCCCCTCTCCCACTGACAGGGCTGGCCCACTGGCCAGAGCCCCTGTGACTTCACCCCTGCCTCACTGCTGACGCAGTAAATGGAAAAACATTAAAAGAATTACAGAAATTCCAGAAATTACTTTAAACTTCAATAATTCATAGAAAATTCATATGAACTCCAATTTGGACAAATAATATATGAAAAATTATCAGAAAAATCCAAGGATTATGAATATGGGCTCTGTTTTCATGTTTGACCATTTTAAAATGGGTGATAGTGCAAAACATCTATATGGCTTTATTTCAAATCAAACTTGAAGCACATTTGCAAATGACTTTGCATTTGACTTCTTTTAAATGGAATTGTAACCACATTGTGACCAAGAACATCACCATTTCAATATTGATGATGTGTTTGAGCATTTCAAATAAATTTATACCTTGTTTGATTGTTTGCTCGATAGAATTGCAACCGGAACCGGAGGCCACCCCCTTCGTTGAAGACCCCGATATCGAACACCGTCAGCAAGGCAAGCAAACCCCATTGATCATTTCTATAAAATCCCAATTCCCTCTCAGTCTCGCTTATGCATGTTTAGGAGATCACTTTGTATCGATTCTACCGCATAGTTGAACCCATATTCGATGCATGACCTATCATCTTGTCACAGTAGTAAGCAAACCACAATCCTAGCTGACATAGGAGTTGTTTGATATCATGAATCCCCTGCAACTATTATAGCTTATTGCATGCTTAGTGTTACATGAGGTTTCTTTTGATGTGAGTCGGGATGATGGTGAACATGGTGTTGATGAAAGTGAAACTGTGTCGGTGAATCCACCCTAATACAAGGTGAACAATGAGAGGCTGTGTAGGAGTACACAGTGGGTTGTCTCGTTGAACACCGCCTTAAGCACCGAGTTCTTGTATGGTAATCCAAGACAAAGAGTACAACCACACATTGGGCTCACTGACCCCTCTCGGCCTAGTACCTTGATCCGTGTCGACGTCCAGGAGTCACATTAGTTCGGGCTTTCCATTTGGAATCTGCATAGAAAAAGAATGAAGGAATGGTTGCATCATCCTAGATATGTGGGTGCACCTGTGAGGCAGGAAAACCATCTGCTAAAGGTGGCGTCTCGGTCACCTACATTGTCTGAGTCCGTTTCGTTGGTCCGGCCGGACTCTCTAGCGGTAACAACTCAGATAGTCGACTCCTGGAATAGACCGGTTGTGAGCGAAATGTCGTGGTGAACATCCTTGCAAGGTTAACAAAACTATTCGAATAGCCGCGTCCGCGGTTAAGGACTACTTGGAACCTGTACCTGATTATTAGACAACTTGAACTGGATACTTCTAAAATACACAAAGATAAGTGTGAGTACTATGGTGTGCTTCCTCGTGGGGAAGTCGAGGAAGTAACCATAGTGGTGTATTGGTTGGAGATGTAGTGGACTCGTGTACGCTTCTTACGTCAAGTCTAGTACTCGTAGTTCAGGACTAGCCAAGTCAAAGCTGGCACTTCTGCATGATGAAACCCCACCTCCTTTACCTTGTTACTTGAGCATGAGTAGTGTAGTTCTGATGTAAGTCTTGCTGAGTACGACTTTGTACTCACGTTTGCTTAATCTATGTTTTAGATAAAAACCAGACCCCGATGGAGCCAATCGACCTGAAGCTCGACGTTGACCTTGGTAGTATAGTTCCAGACAGCAGTCTGGTCCCTCGTGGAAGGGCATGTTTGTTTATAAGGCTTCTCTAAGCCATTTGTTAAACTTGTCTGTACTCAGACCTAATTTTCTTCCGTTGTATGATGTAATGTTGATCACAGACATGTGATCTTTGTATGCTCTATGTGTATATCAATAAAGAGTACTTTGTAGAGTTATGTGATGATACCTGCTGTTCATACTAGGCATGTGTGCTGCGTGTATGTTTATAACATGCATGTCTTAGTATGGGTTTTCGAGACCTTAGTTGTGATCTGGCTGGCGGTCTTTTATACACCAAGTGGCCCTTAGATGTGCGCAGCTTGGGGCATCGCGATGCGATTGTTCGTGACTCTGTCACGTGCACACTTTGTTGTATGATCGAGCCCGCCCTAGACCCCGACTAAGTGATCGGGCTGGAGTAAGTCTATGTAAGAGTTAGGATCCAATCGATAACATGGTTGAGGCGACTTGTCTATGAGTATGGGATTCACCACCCATAAGCATTTAGACTTGTGAGCGGACGTTGAGGACCCATCACAGTTGATCATCCGGCCTGGATGGGATGCCCCTCACGTTTGATGCTTTCCGAGAGCGTTCTGTGCTTGGCCTTGTCTGCTTAGACAAGTGGGTACGGCTCTCGGCTCTCCATGTGATTGTATCGTGACTGGAATTACATATGCTAACCCCGGGTCCCGACATATTTATGTTGTAAATTGTATTTTTGTTTGGATCTTCAATTTGGATTTGTGTTGTGTGTTGAAATATTTCTCTTTTATCGTTAGATATATTGTAACTACAAGGAGAGACGACTACGAGTAGAATATTTTATCTTCAGGATCCAGGCAAGTTACTCTTTTGGTTATACTCCCGTTATACCTATATTTTTCCTATGCATTGTAGTCCAACTTAAATATTATGCATTCATAGGATTATGTATTATATTATGCTATTACACCTAGTAGTTCATTGAGCTAGGTCCGAAACCTTATATCATTATCGCTACTATGTAGAATTATACTCCTTTCTAAGTAGACGTGGATTGGGAAGTGATCCATTATGAGGTATGAGTGACTAAGTAGTAAACAGGACCAAGATAATCTTAATGAACCACCTGGCTGGAATGGTTGGGGGCACCCTGGAGGAACCAGTTTTTTTTCCTGAGTTACCTGGAGATGGCCAGTAATCACTGCGGAATGCCGCCCACGCTTAAATGGATCAATCATATTTTTCATAACTGGAAGCTTACGTGTGCAGCCAAAATCTATTATGGGCTCTAGCTTGGTTGATTAGTTATAGTGACTCTTACTAGGTGGTGCTACGAACGTAGTTATGAGTAGGTGGGATGGGCACTGCCAGAGTGAGGGAAACTCTTCTAAAAGACCATGTCTCGACCTTCCGATTCTCATACAATGTGAAGTGTGATGAACTACAAAGGAGGTGGTCGACTCTTGTGGGGAAAAGTGCACAAACCTCTGCAGAGTGTACAAACTAATCATGATTAGCCGTGTCCCCGGTTACGGACAACTTTGAGCATCTAGAAGTGGGAATGTTGATGGATCTCATCATATTAAATTAATCAATCAGGTTTAATCAACTTTGGGAATAGATTGACTTGGAGAAACCAACTCAATCATATTATGAGCTTTGTAGTACTGATATGATACTCTTTGAGTAGGACAAAATCAGCTTTATGCAAAGAATGAAACTTAGAGCTTTTTCACCAGCCAAATTGCATGTAGAAGATAGGTCTGTTATATATTCTTTTGGGAGTAACTTGCCGTACATTCAAAGTACTGACCCATTTTGGGTTGTAACCTTCGCTATTGGAGGATTGTATATGACGAGTAAGTGATGTGATGTAGGGTTACGATGTCTACAGTCAACTTTGCCATTGGTGCTGATGGGACTCCACATATGTATTGATTGTTTATGCTGTGTATTCTAGCCCAAAGGGTATAAGGTAATAAATACCATCTATTTACGTTACTTTTTGACATGGGATTCATGGTATTTCATCGAGTATTGCGTGTGCTAGCATACTGATCCAGGGATAGCACAGAAGCACACTAGACTTGGTTCCTTTCGGGACCGGGTCGTGACAATCCATTCGTATCATGTTTGCTTTCGCTAATCATCATAATATCAAGTTATATCAAATGGATGTGAAAAGTGCATTCCTTAATGTTAATATCGAGGAAGAAGTATATGTTGCTCAACCTCCAGGGTTTGAAGACTCAAAGAATCCAGACATGGTGTATAAGTTGAAGAAAGCACTATATGGTCTGAAGCAAGTCCCTCCGGCTTGGTATGATACCTTGAGAGACTTCCTCATCAGCAAAGGCTTCAAATCGGGTTTCCTCGACCCAACTATTTTCACTAAACATTTGGATGATGCACTATTAATTTGTCAAATATATGTTGATGAAATCATATTTCGATGCACTAACAAGAAATAAAGTGACGAGTTTGCTTTCCTCATTAGTGAACAGTATCATATGGCGATGATGGGTGAACTAAAGTTCTTCTTAGGACATCAAATTCTTCAGCAACGCAACGGAACTTTCATATCTCAGGAGAAATACCTCAAGGAGTGCCTGAGGAAATTTGGTATGCAAGACTGCAAAGGCATCAAGACCCTAATGCCTACAAATGGACAACCCGGCTCTGATGAAGATGGCAAGGACTACGATCAAAAGGTATACCGCTCCATGATTGGTTCTCTGCTATACTTATGTGCATCTAGGCCTGATATAGTGTTGAGCGTTTGCATGTGTGCCCGATTCCATGCGGCACCAAAGGAATCGCAGCACCAATTGGTGAAACGAATTCTTCGATATTTTTCTCACACCCCTACGCTAGGCTTATGGTATCCAAAAGGTACTCAGCTGGATCTCGTTGGGTACTCAGATTCAGACTATGCTGTAGATCGAGCGGATCGGAAGTCTACCTCAGGAACATGTCACTTCCTCGGACGCTCACTTGTGTGCTGGTCATCGAAGAAGCAGAACTGTGTCTCACACTCCACTGCTGAGGCAGAATATATTTCAGCCGGTGCTAGTTGCACACAACTCCTCTAGATGAAGCAGACTCTCAAGGACTACGGTATCAACTTGAAGAAAGTTCCATTGATGTGTGACAATGAGAGTGGCATCAAGATCTCTCAGAATCCAGTACAACACTCACGGACGAAGCAAATTGAGATTCGATATCAATTTCTTCGTGATCATGGGTTGAAGGAAGACATCGTCATCAGCTACGTGAAGACTGAAGATCAACTAGCTGATATATTCACTAAGCCTTTGGATGAGAAGCAATTTAGCGCCCTGACGTGTGAGCTAAATATCTTAGATTCCTCAAATCTCCAGTAAACGTACACACGTCCTAACGCTTAAACACTATTCATGATCCTAATGTACAACACACGACGCGTCTAAGTGTACATGATCCTAATGTACTCCACAACTCCTGAGAAACAACCTGTCTAAGTGTGATGAAATTAATGTGGAATTGATAGATGATTCATACGAAAATTGTATGGTATGAAAAGTCTCATTCCCTATTGTAAGAGCAAGTTTTGCCCCCAAAGGTTTTGGATATTGTTGGACAAAGCAGTAGTGGAACTAATATTTTATTTGAGTATAAACAGATACTTAGGTTCCGAAAGAATGGAGTTTTCAAGTAGAAGGTCGAAGGACAACACACTGCAGCGAGGCTGCAGATCATTAACGAAGCCTTTGAAGGAAGACGACCCCCAAAAATGTCGTCGAGAAAGAAGGTTTTCTCGAGCAAAAGCGCAACGAGGAGAAAGCTGAAGCTGGACGGAGATGTAGTCTTTTTAATAGTTTCTCTTTACTTTTTGAATCGTAGGAAAAACCGTACTATTAAGAGTGGTTTGATAGTTGAGATCTTTGTCGAAGTGAACTTGATCTGCTCAACCTAAACCCAGAAAAAGCCTAACAAGAGAAATCTTACTGAGTCGAGGAAGCATGTTAGACTTAAATGTGTTTGGTATCTTCTTCTTGATGCACTCTTTTGTTTTTCAACTCTTATTCCTATGAGACCATCATTAAAATCTTAAGCCTATCTTTATGGCTATAAAGAAAGAGCTCTAGGGAGACAACCCTTGTTATCTTTACCTTTAAGTTTGTTCTTTCAGTTTTTAGTGGTCTTGATGATTTTTACTACTGTAGCAACATCATTGTATCTTTATTTTCAAGCTTTATGCCAAGTTCTAGCCTCTTATGATAAGGGAAGCAAAAGTTGTGACATGCTGTCCAGAAAACATATTATGTCTACCTGACGGAAAAAATCAAAACAAATCAACAGTTCATATTTTTGAGCTGAATTTTTTTTACACAGAATGCTCTATAGGATTGTGAAACTTTAATTTGTTTTGACTTTTTTGATTTGAGTTGCAGAAGTACCCCCAAAAAATTCTTTACTATTTGTTGTTCTGTTTCTCATAGATTCTGCCACGTTTTCCCTCTCTTCACTTTTGCAAACCTTAAGATTGTTTTTCTTTCCAAATTTTTTTTGCAATCTTAAGAAAAAGTAGATCTACTAGAATATCTTTATATCCAGTGGGAAAAATTATTTTATTAAGGGTACTAACCTCTCTAATCAGCTTATGATGAGTTATATATGAAGGGAGTTTTCAAGTGTGCGAGGGAAGATGATGAAAGAAGATCGGGGATTGTCAAGCGCTCAAGGTTGGGGATGCCCCCATGCATCCCAAATAAATATTCAAGGAGACTCAAGCGTCTATGCTTGGGGATGCCCCCGTGCATCCCCTACTCCATCAACAATCATCAGTTCGTCCTTCGTCTCACTATATTTTTATCACTTCATGTGTTATGTGCTATGCTTGGAGCGTCTCGCTCTTAGGTTTTATTTTTAGTTTTCTTTAGCTTTGTTTGATGTTTATAACAAGTTAGACCCCAGCTTACTTTGTGTGGGATAAAAACACGCTCCATTCCAATCTAGAACACATCATAGGATTTTTCATGCCTATCTTTTTACTGTTGTGTGTTCTTTATATTTTCGTAGCTACTGCCATATTTAGTTTTAGTTTTAGTTTGTTTTTAGAAAGAGCCTTGGCTTTTGTTTAGTTTGTTACTGGATATCTCTTTAGTTTTCATGTTTATCTTGTTAAGAGAGTTGGTTGTTGCACTGAGTTGTGTATTTTCTTGAAAGTAGGTAACACTACTGGAATTCTGTCGTTTGGCGTCTTCCATGGCGGTCGGCAAACCTAGGTAAAGCGGACGGCAAAGGACTTTGTCGTCTGTTGGCGGACGATGAAGCACTTGTCAGCAATTTCTCCAGCAAAGAGGTGATTTTCTGTCTGCATATTGTCGACGGAAGGTAAAGTACTTTGTCATCCGTGTTTATCCAGGCAGACGACAACGGTCTAGGTACACATTTTTGTTCATATATTGACCCCGCTAACTTTAAACAGACGGCAAACAATTTTTCTAATTATAAAAAAAATTGTCCCATTCATGTTCTGGTCATAGCCCCGACCCCGTTTTGTTCTCGCCCCGTTCTGTTCTGGTCATTCATACGACAGTCCGCGAGGGACACCGTCAACGGAAACAGCTCACGGCGGGCTAGCGAGGCAGGGCAACCCGGGACGACGAGGCAGGGCAGACGCGCCGCGGCCGACAGGAGGTGGGTGAGGGGAGGCAGGGGTCGTCGGAGGGAGGAGCAAGGCCAAGTGGGCCGCCGTCCGTCGAAGGAACATGGCCGGTTTGGCGCCGTTTGGCGGTTGGGAGGGGCCGGCGAGGCAGGGCCAACGAGGCGAGGTAGGGAGGCGGGGTGGGGAGGAGCAACCGAGATCGACGAGGTGGGGCGGTGTGGAGTGGCCGAGCTCGACGAGGCGGGGTAGCGAGGCGGGGCGTCCGGGGCGGCCGAGATCGACGAGGTTGGGCAGGGAGGCGAGGGGGCCGAGCTCGCGGCATGAGGCCGTAGCCTCGAGCTTGGGCAGAGGGGTGGGCGGCGAGGAAGGTCGGGCGGCGAGGAAGGGTGGCCGGCGACGGAGGAGTGGATGAGGGAGGCAGGGCCGGACATGAGCAGTGGTTGGTGGGAGAGGATAATGGACAGGACATGGGGGACTTTTTCTCGCGAGGATAAGGAAGAGAACTTGTGTGGTGGGTATGGATTCCCATGCCACATCATTGATCTGTGGGAGGGGAGTTAGACCAATAGGAAACAAGCAGAATTCTTTGACGTGTGAGAAAAAAATAGAAGACGACAAAGCAAAGCATTTCCATGCGCAAAAAAAAACAGACGGCAAAGTCGGTATTTGCCATGAGGTAAAAAAATGTAAAAGGCAAAGCCCTCTTTGCCATGCGTGAAAAAAAACAGACGGAAAGACTCTTTTCCATGCGTGAAAAAATGCAGACGGTAAAGTATCAGCAGATGGCAACAAGCTTCTTTGTCGTCCGCCCCGATAGTATGCAGACAGCAAAGAGGCAGCGCATGGCAAATACGCAGATTCCAGAAGTGTAATTGAGGTTGCTATTTAATTTTAGTAGTAACTTGCAATAGTTTTGAGGTATTGTTGTGAGTAATGTTTGAACTTTTGGTGTCAAGAGCTCTGGACTATTAGTGATAGGTGTCGTATTTTGGGCAATCCGTGTTTATTTTCAAAAACCTACAAAACTAGTTGAGAACTCTAGCTACTAGATGGATCGCTAATATTTTGAGGGATCGGATATTAGAGTACACTCACGTACCATGAGTCGAGGATGCGCAAGGATAAGCAAACTCCCATACACTAATCCTCGGGGTACTTGTCTCTTTGTGAACCTCCTCGTTAGATTGAGAGTTACCGATAATAAGGGCATGAGTTCTTCAGACTAATGTAAGTATTGAAATTCGACACTTCCACCTCCTCATATTTGCTAGCCTCTTCGGTACCGTGCATTGCCCTCTTCTCACTCCAAGAGTTGGCGTCCACCTTCGCCGGTACATCCAAACCCTTGGCATGATACACTCTGCCATCATAAACCTCCTTATATCTTTCCTCAAAACAGCCACCATACCTACCTGTCAAGGCAGTTCCATAGCCTTTTCGAGATATATTGCCATGCAACATCCACCTTTTCGTGAGGCCGTGCTGACATTGGGAAATCCATGGATTGCGAACTACGAACTCTGAGGTGTGCTTTTGTAACCCTACATAATTCTCGTCCTCTCTTGACCACAAAGGAATGACCTCCGAGTACGTCTCAATTGCATGTTTTATGGGAAATATCATGTGATTAGACTATGTTAATGTTGTTGGGAGTTGCCACTAGTGAAAGTATGAAGCCTAGGCCTTGTTTCCACCATTGCAATGCCGTTTGTGCTCACTTTTACCACTTGTTTGCTTGCTGCACTTTTTATTACAGATTTATATTACTTTTTTTTGCCACACCTATCACCCATATTTTACCATCTCTTCGCCGAACTAGTTGTATTAGGCGTGTTGGGGACACAAGAGACTTCTTGTATCTTAATTGTAGTGTTGCTTGAGAGAGACCATCTTCAACCTCTACTTCCCTGAGTTCGATAAACCTTAGGTCATCCACTTGAGGGAAATTGCTGCTGTCCTACAAACCTCTGCGCTTGGAGGCCCAACATAGTCTACAAGGATAGAAGCGTGCGTAGACATCAGTGGGTGGTTAAGAAGAACTAATGCTTCTGCAGGGCTATGTCTCCGGTGGATCCGAATGGGTCATGAACAGTGGTTGTACAAATCATATGACCGGAGATAAAGATTTGTTCACCGAAGACAAACTTACTGAATCCTCTCAGAGATATATAACCTTCGGTGACAACAACAAAGGAAAAGTACTTGGTTTGGGTAAGGTTGCTATATCGAAGGATAAGCATATTGACAAAGTTATGCTTGTTCAGTCTCAAGGATATAATCTTATGTCTATCTCAAAACTTTGTGATATGGGTATGCGTGTATTGTTCTCTGCTTCTCGTTGTGTTGTCTTTTCACAGGAAGATTATTCCTTCGTGTTCGAAGGATATCGCAAAGGTGATCTTTATATTGTCGATTTCTCTTCAGGACCTGCAATGTTCACATGCTTAATGGCTAAAGCCACATCTGGTTATGGCATCAAAGACTTGGTCATGTTGGGATGAAAAATCTTCAAACTCTTATCTCGAAGAAGAGTATTGTTGGAATTGATAATGTGAAATTCGATAAAGATCGTCTATGCAGTGCCTGTGAAGCCGAAAATATTTCCAAGAAACATCACTCAGCAATGACTATCATGACTACTACTCGTCCTCTTGAATTGCTTCATATGGATTTATTTGGTCCTCAAAATTATGCTAGCCTTGGAGGTAACAAGTATGATCTAGATATTGTTGATGATTTCTCTCGATACACATGGGTTTCTTTCTAGATGACAAGAGCAAATTTGTGGAAATCTTCAAAACTTTCGCAAAGAGAGCGCAGACCTAGTATGAATTATCTCTCAAGCATATCAGAAGTGATAATGGTACAAAAAAAATACTCATATCGAAGAATTTCTTGATGAATATGGCTTTAATCATGAAGTCTAGGTTGCTTATACACCGCAACAAATTGTGTGATCGAGAGAAAGAATCGAACTCTTATTGAAATGGCCAGAACAATGCTTGGTAATTACAAGACTCCTATCAGGTTCTAGGACGAAGGAATTAACACTGCATGTCATATCATCAACAAGGTTTATCTGCACAAATTTCTGAAGAAAAATTCACATGAGCTAATCACTGGTAAAAAGCCCAATGTTTCATATCTCATAGTTTTTGGTGCTCCATGTTATATCAGAGATATGAATCATAGCTCCAAGTTTTCTCCAAAGGCACACGAAGTTTTTCTCTTCGGTTATGGTTCGAATTCTCACACTTACACAATATACAACTCTCATCTTGGAATAGTTGTTGTCACAACCCCAAGTTAGGTATGTGCTAGGAATAGCAAGTCCCTTTGCATCTTGATAAAAATTTCAAAAGAAATTGAAATCGGAGAAGAAACCCCCAGATGAATTAATTCAAAAGGCCAGATAAAAATCTTTTTTCCAAAAATCATTTGAGTATTTGGAAAATTCCTATAAATGATGGTGATCATTTCAAAAGTGGTTTGGGTTCATTCCCATGCCCATGGAATTTTCTAAAATTCAAACAGTGCCTTGGAAAATTAAAAGAACCCCTATTTGATTTGAAATTCAAATAAGTTGAATTTCAAAATTGCCCAAATACTAAATGAGACTAGCTACGGGTCACCTAGGGTTTATAAAAATATTTGGGCATTTAATAAAAATGCTCTGCTATTTATTTGGAGCAAAACAAAGCAAAGAAAAATAGAAAACAGAAAGCAGAAACTGAGAAAAAGAAAAAATAAAACCGAGCCCACTTACATGGGCCTCGGGCCCAACTAACTGAAACGGCCCAGCCCACCTGGCCCTCCCTTGTCTTCTTCCTCTCGGCGACAGAGCAGGCAGCTCGCCGTCGTGGCGAGCATGCCCGCGTCCGCCGAGCCACCTAGGCCTCCCCTAGACTCTTCTAGGCGCCACGGAACACGTCGCGACGCCCTCGTTCTTTCCCCTCACTCTCTGGACCTCCTCCCCCTCTCCACACGCCGTATTCGTCGCCGCCCGAAGCTCGCGCTGGAGCGCGCCGCCGCAACCGCGTGGCCACCGGCCCCCTCGAGCTTCCCCAAGATGTCCAGTACGCGCGTCGTGCTCGTGTTCGTCTCCGTGCAGAAGTAATCGATCTCGTACCCACTATATCCGCCGCCATCGTCTTCGCCATCTCGCCGGAGCCGCGGGAGCTCGCCGTTGAATCCGTCGCCACCACGTCCTCCCCGAGATCTTCGTCGACTCCATCAAGCTCCTGGTGAGAAGGCGCTCCAAAGCCCCATGTTTTTGCCTCGGATTGCGTCTCGTAGCTAGCACCTCCATGAGAGCCGACGATGACCGCCGCCATGGCCGACGTAGAGCTCATTTCCGTGCCCCTCTGTCCTCCTTTTGTTGTCTGTGAGGTTCCTGGAGTCTCCAGGAGTGCAAGGAGCCCATGCCCGTGTCGTCCCGTGCTCTGTGTCGACGCGTCGCCGTGCCCGTGGCTCCGGTCACCGCCAAGGTTGGAGCCGACGACGAACGCGGCCTCCCCGGCGACCCTTTCTTAGCGCATATCATGCGGCTCTTCAAGTGCTTCATCCCCGTGCCCCTGGCGCTCCAAATGGCAGTCGGGAAGCCCCTCCAGCGACCCCTCCGCCGTAGCCGTGGCCACCGGCGGCTAACCGCCGGCGTGGCCGGGTTAGTTAGCTCTAACCCCCACCACTAATCGCCCTGGTGACACTGACACGTGGGCCCAAGGCTACTAACCCCCTTGTTAAATTAATCCACTGGATTAATTAACCAGTGACACTGACAGAGAAGCCCCACCTGTCAGCCCCCCCCCCACGTCATTGTAACATCATGCCTACGCAATAAGTGAATTTCCAATTAAATAATAAATCAGAGAAATTCCAGAAAATGCAATAAACTTTGGAAATTCTTAATTAATTCATCCTAACTCCAAATATGACAAATAATATGTCTAAAACTATCAGAAAAATACAAGGATTATGGATATGCAACTTGATTCTATGTTTGACCATTTTAAAATGGGTTAGCAGTAGCAAACATGCATATGGATCCTTTTCAAATTCAAATTTGGAGTGAATTTGCAAATGATTTTGCAACACATTTAATTTAGATGGATTCATCCACACATCAGAAGCTTTATCTCAACTATACCACATCACATCATGATCAACCTTTTCATATGAACTTTCATGCATTCAAATGAATTTGAAATTCATCGATAAATCAAATGGAGTTTGAATTTGCATTTCAAATGCAATATACTCCTTTTAAATAGAATGCTCAACACATCAGTACCATGAACATCACCATTACAATCTTATTCATGCGATTGTGAATTGTACATGTCGATAAAGACTGCCCCCTTCGTTGAAGACCGCGAACCCGAACCTCGTCAGCAAGGCAAGCAAACCCCTATTGATCATGTCGATAAAATCCCACTTCCCTCTCATGTCTCGCTTATGCATTGTATAGGATGATTACCATGCTACGTTTCTACCGCATAGATGAACCCATTCCTTTGCATGACCTATCAGTTTTAACAGTAGTAAGCAAACCGCAATCCTAGAAAATGTAGGAGTTTATTGATATCATTTGGCCCCTGCAAATGTTACTGCTTATTGCATGCTTAGAGTGATACAATGATGTTACTGTTATGTGAGTCGGGATGGTAGTGATCATGATGATGTTGGTAGAAAGGTGTTGGTCAATCTACCCTAATACAAGGTGAACGATGAGAGGCTGTGTAGGAGTACACGGTGGGTTGTCTCATTGAACAACCACACATTGGGCTCACTGACCCCTCTCAAGATGAAGAGTACAACCACACATTGGGCTCACTGACCCCTCTCAACCTATTAACTCATACCTTTCGATGTCCAGATGTCACAATAGTTCGGAGTTCTGGTAGGTTTGTGGCTTGGATGCTAAGTGAGAGAACGGCTCATCCGAGACCGGCTTATGCACCACGCACACATCATCTGGGTCCACTTCGCTAAACCGGCCGGGTTCATGATAGTGGTAGCCCACCCATGTAGGCGGCTTTCTTGGACTAGATCGGCTATGAGGTAACAGTTGTGGTGGCATCCTCGTTGTCATCTCTTGAACGGTGACACGCAAAAGGAGGTAACTGATGACACATGTGTGTAGCGGTACACCCCTGCAGGGTTAACAAAACTATTTGAATAGCCGCGTCCGCGGTTAAGGACTGCTTGGAAATCTTAGCTTGATTATTAGACAACTTGGAATGGATACTTCTAAAACACACCAAGATAAGTGTGAGTGCTATGGCGTGCCTTCTCGTGGGGAAGTCGAGGAAGGCACCATAGTGGTGTAATTGGTTGGAGAAAGTAGTGGACTCGTGTACGCTTCTTACCTCAAAGTCTGGTAATCGTAGTTCAGGATTAGCCAAGTCAGAGCTGGCACTTCTGCAAGTGAAACCCCACCTCCCTTTACCTTGATACATCTGCATGAGTAGTATAGCCCCTATGTAAGTCTTGCTGAGTACGATTTTGTACCCACGTTTGCTTATTCTATGTTTTAGATGAACCCACCGACCCCAATGGTGGCTTCTACCTGAAGCTCAAAGATTGAAGACTCAGACCAAGACCAAGCTAGGGTAGTCCCAGTCAGACGACTGGTTCCCTCGTGGAGGGCTTGTTTTTAGATAAGGCTTCTCTAAGCCATTTGTTAAACTTGTCTGTACTCAGACCTACTTTTCTTCCGCATGTTTGATGTAATGTTGGATCACAGACTTGTGATCTCTGTGTGCACTCTGTAAGAGTTATCAATAAAGTATATACTTTGTAGAGAATTGCAATGATACATGTTGTTCATACTAGACATGTGTGCTGCGTGTATGTTTATAACATGCATGTCTTAGTATGGGTTTTCGAGACCTTAGTTGTGATCTGGCTGACGGTCTTTCATACACCAAGTGGCCCTTAGATCTGCGCAGCTTGGGGCATCGCGATGCGATTGTTCGAGACTCTGTCTCGTGCACACATTGTGGTATGATCGAGCCCGCCCTAGACCCCGACTAAGTGATCGGGCTAGAGTAAGTCTATGTAAGAGTTATGAGATAGTTGATAGTATGGTTGAGGCGACTTGTCTGTGAATATGGGAGTTCATCACCCATATCATTTAGACTTGTGTGCGGACGATGAGGACCCATCCCAGTTGATCATCCCGCCTGGATGGGATGCCCCTCACGTACGATGCTTCCGAGAACGTTCTGTGCTTGGCCTTGTCTGCTTAGACAAGTGGGTACGGTTCTCGGCTATCCATATGACTATGTCGTAACGGGACTTGCATACGCTAACCCCGGGTCCCGACAGACTTGGTATCAGAGCAGGACTGACTGTAGGATTATCAGCCTTGTCCGAAGTCGAGTCTAGCCTTATATAGTTATATAGTTACACTGGGTATATAAGGGAACAACGTAAGGCTTCTTTTTTCTCCCTCATCTTATTCTACGGGAAGATAGGACTAGGCTCACCTCTGTCTGAGTAGAACAACTCGTTGTTTTCTTCCTTGTAGCCGTAGGAAAGTTGTGTCCGGTTTCCTAGCATTGTTGTAATGCTGATTTCTTACATCGTATTATGTAAGTGTTGTATCTACATTGAAAGAAAATTGTTTTCTTGCAATTACAGCCGTTATGCTTTCCGAATCATTCTAGGTTTCTTCCAAATCTGATGCATTTGCAAAATTCTTCCCTCCTTTTAGGTTGTCCTTTTAGAAGAACTTCTAGGTGGCATGCCCGACAGCTCCATAGAGTTGATGTAGGTTTTCTTCTAGAAACTTATAGTGATTTAATTGCAGATCTTCCTCCCACTTTAGATGTCTTCTAGCGAGAAGAACCACACTAACTATCGTGTTGGGGTACTTTGCTACTCTGATATATCTGTTGTAGGCCCTAGTAAGCCTTGGTCATCCTCTAGGAAAACTCCCCAGTAACCCAACCCCTTAAACCTAGCCACCCGACAGATGTGTAGAGTTTATAGTGGATCTTGTGCCAGGAACCGCACCAATTTCTAGACGCCCATACAAAATGGCCCCACGTGAGTTAGCTGAGCTTAAAACCCAACTGGAGGCTTTGTTGGAAAAAGGCTTCATCCGCCCTAGCTCATCGCCATGGGGTTGCCCTGTTCTGTTCGTAACGAAGAAAGATGGAACAGAAAGGATGTGCGTAGACTATCGCCCGCTAAATTTAGTGACGATAAAGAAAAAGTACCCACTGCCCAGGATCAACGATCTTTATGATCAACTCGCAGGATGCTCTGTCTTCTCCAAGATGGATTTGAGATTAGGTTATCATCAAATTTAAATCCGAAACGAGGACATCCCAAAAACGTCTTTTACTACTCGTTATGGTCTTTAGGAGTCCACCGTCATGTCCTTTGGTTTAACCAATGCCCCCGCCACTTTCTCACGCATGATGAATTCGATCTTCATGGGGTACCTAGATAAATTTGTTGTCGTTTATCTCGATGACATTCTCATCTACTCGAAGAACGAAGAAGAACATGTCGAACACCTAAGGCTGGTATTGATGAAACTTAGAGAGCATCGCCTGTATGCTAAATTCTCCAAGTGTGAATTTTGGCTACCAGAAGTGACCTACTTAGGCTACGTGACCTACAATAGTTTTCAATCTAGTCTGAACATGGCTCCTTTTGAACTCCTTTATGGACGACGATATCGAACACCCCTTAACTGGTCGGAAACCGGTGAAAGACAATTCTTTGGAACGGATATGATCATGGAAGCAGAAGAGCAAGTTCGCATTGTTCGTGATCAATTGAAAGCAGCCCAGTCTCGTCAGAAAAGCTACTATGATCGTCATCATAGGCAAGAGAGCTACAATCTGGATGAGAAGGCTTACCTTCGGGTTACTCCTCTGAAGGGAACCCAACGTTTCGGTATCAAAGGCAAGTTGGCCCCACGTTACATCGGACCTTTCCGCATTCTTGCTAAGCGTGGAGAAGTTGTCTACCAACTTGAACTACCCCGCACCTTTCCCGAGTACATGATGTATTCCATGTGTCCCAACTCAGGCGTTGCTTCAAGGACCCCATCCGCGAAGTCGACCATGAAACGATTGATCTCCAAGATGACCTTTCTTATCGAGAATACCCCGTTCGTATTCTTGATTCCGCAGAGCGTGTCACTCGTCGTCAGAAGATTAGGTTTCTGAAAGTGCAATGGTCACACCACTCTGAGAGAGAAGCTACGTGGGAAAGGGAAGACCGTCTCCGTACCGAGTACCCTCCTTCCCCCCGCAGACTTCTGAATCTCGGGACGAGATTCTTTTGAGTGGGGGCGAGTTGTCACAACCCGAAGTTAGGTATGTGCTAGGAATAGCAAGTCCCTTTGCATCTTGATAAAAATTTCAAAAGAAATTGAAATGGGAGAAGAAACCCCCCAGATGAATTAATTCAAAAGGCCAGATAAAAATCTTTTTTCCAAAAATCATTTGAGTATTTGGAAAATTCCTATAAATAATGGTGATCATTTCAAAAGTGGTTTGGGTTCATTCCCATGCCCATGGAATTTTCTAAAATTCAAACAGTGCCTTGGAAAATTAAAAGAACCCCTATTTGATTTGAAATTCAAATAAGTTGAATTTCAAAATTGCCCAAATCCTAAATGAGACTAGCTTCTGGTCACCTAGGGTTTATAAAAATATTTGGGCATTTAATAAAAATGCTCTGCTATTTATTTGGAGCAAAACAAAGCAAAGAAAAATAGAAAACAAAAAGCAGAAACAGAGAAAAAGAAAAAAGAAAACCGATCCCACTTACCTGGGCCTCGGGCCCAACTAACTGAAGCGGCCCAGCCCACCTGGCCCTCCCTTGTCTTCTTCCTCCCAGCGTGTAACACCCTTTGTTGCCTGTTACAGTAATCACTTTTACTGGGGACTAATCACTGTTGCTAATCACCATGCAAACCTTGCCATGATCCACTTCCTCTTGATCATATTCAAAATGCCTTTTGGGTTGCTATGAAAAATATGCTGCAATTAAAGTTTTCCCTAAAATCATGGGACCACTTTTATAAAATCACTAATAATCATTGGTTCATGCCCATGTGGTTATGGTATTTTATTTTTCCACTGAAAAATGCAAAAAACTCAAACAGTAGCAAAAACAGTGGGTTATGCTCCATTTTCAATAAAATAAAATATCAAATGATTTTATAAAAACTCCAAATCTTTTGTGGCACCTCAGTAATATGTAACCCCAATTTACAAACACCAATAACATTTTACAAAAAATGCTAGGGTTAATAAATCAATTACAGAAAAGAAATATAACAAACAGAAAAACAAAAAAAAATAAAAAGGCTAAATGTCGCTCAGGGCGACGACCCACCTAGCCCAAGCCCACCCCCACGGTTGTCTTCTTCCCCAACAACCCCCCCACCTGCTCCCGTACGGCCGAGCTCGCCGCGCCGCTGCCAGGCCGGCCCCGTCTCCACCTGCTCCCTCCCGGCGTCGACGCGATAAGGCCACCCCGGTCGACCCCCTGGACAACCCCGCATCCCCATTCCCCTCCTCCTCGCCTCGCACGCCTCGGGGAAAATCCTCCCGAGCCGCCGCCGTTCACTGTCGTGGCCACCCGCGGCCACTCGACGAACTAGCCCAAGCCATCGTGTCCATCACACTCGCCGCCGTCGACCCCGTCTTCCAGTGCAGCCCGTTGCTGGCAGGAGCCACCACAGCACTTGGAATCTTCGTCGTCTTCAAGCTCTAGCCGCCGAGATCGGCGACCGATTCCGGCAGCTCCAAGCCCTCCCCGAGCCCGCTGCCAACCCCGACGCGTTCGTGGTGAGCACCCTCACCACCCCCAACCGCTCGTTGAGTCCCGATAGCGCCGTAGACGAAACCCCCCTTTTAGCTGCTCCGGCCGCCGTGGTTCGTCGTCGTAGCCGTGCTTCGAAGCCGTTCCAGCGCACGATTTTGGCACTCACGCGTTCGTAGTGTTCCGTAGGTTCAATTCCACCCCGTGGCGCGCTCGATTTCGTCTCGGAACGCAAGACTCCATGGACGCCCGAGCTCGGTCTCCCGCCATTGCTGACCACGTGCTCGACTGTTTCCACCTTGACCTCCTCCCCCACCGTGGCCCGAAGCGACGCGTCTCCCCGAACCCATAGAAACAAACGGCGTCGAGTTTGGCCGTCGGAATCGAGTGCTAGCTCGAGTTCGCCGGAGTCCAGTCGCCGGCGCGACTCCGGCGGACCTCCCAGTCGCTGCCTGCGGGGCCCCCTGGTCAGATATGTGATTAGCGTTAAGCTAATCCCCCCGTGAGCCACTGACAGTGGACCCCCCCTGGGCTGTTTAATTAAATTAAACTTGATAATTACCTCTGTGACACTGACAAATGGGCCCCAGCTGTAAGTCATTTAGAAATAAATAAAATTATAAAAAACTAGTCACTGACATGTGGGCCCAGAGGCTATTTCTGATTTAATAAAATGTTTTAAAAATAAACAGAGGCTGACATGTGGGTCCCACATGTCAGGCACTATTTTGGATAAAGTTTTGGATAATGTTCTGGATAATGTTGAATAAATAATAAAAGAAATTCAGAAAATCATTTAAATGATTTAAAACTTTGAAATTCAATAACTTTTAAACCGTAACTCGGATTCAAAAACTTTATACATGAAAATTGATCAGAAAAAAAAAGAATACGAATACGCTATCCGTATGTCTATCACATCCCTCTAACACAACGAACATCGAACCGTCCCCCTTCGGACCGACTGTCCGATAAATTGTCCGGAACTGTTAGAGTGCCCGGATGAATTTATTCCGAACACAAATGTTTCTGGTAATAGATCAACTAGCACGGATACACCTCCCTTATGTTTGTCCGGTACCCACGAC
The DNA here is from genome assembly GCA_950022295.1 of Bromus sterilis. NCBI lineage: Eukaryota > Viridiplantae > Streptophyta > Magnoliopsida > Poales > Poaceae > Bromus > Bromus sterilis. Next base: position 277,649,122 of record OX465595.1, on the reverse strand, counting down.
ACCTCCGGCTTGATCCTTCCCCCTCCGGTCACCCTGTCCGGTAATCATCCGGAGCCGGTAGTTCATCCTCAGATGAATTTCCGCTCCGAGAAATGTGCATTGCACTGCGTTAGAATACCGTTAACATTTCATCTGTCATGGCATGCATCTGTTTGTATATGCTTGCTGTGTATTTACTGTTTCTTCCCCCCCTTAATCTCCGGTAGACCCCGCTGCTGAGTACGACTACTTCGTCGACGACCCTACTACTACCGTCGAGCTTCCAGGCAAGCAGAGCCATTCTTTTCCCCAGATATCGCCTATCTTTCCGTACATTTCTTGCACTAGGCATTGTTACTGCTGCTACGTTCCCCAGATATCGCCTATCTTTCCGTACATTTCTTGCATAGCCTGTTTTTGTCGCCCCTTGAGGTGCCTCCTTTATCCTATGCTGCCTACTATTATTATGCATTATTCAGCAGTGAGGCCTGCGCATTATTAGCTAGGATTAGATAGAGGGCCGTGATCACTCAGGGGAGTGAACGCGGATACAAATATTATAACTGCACAGGTACGGTACAATGCAGACACCGTCTAAGGCCCCTATCTGGGTTATGCCTAGTCACCTCCAGTGTGAGCTATCAAGGAGTAATCCTTGTACTCCACTCGAGGCTGACTTTGTCTTACCACCATAGGGTCTTGAAAAATGGTTGTCCTTTAGGTGAGAAGTCGGGCGACCCAACGGTGCCCGCGAGAGGTATTACGACGGGACGACAGGGAGGGTACGACTAGTGTACCGGTGTGCTTGGCCCCTGGTCGTTGGCCGCGAGAGTTACCAAACTACGAAAGTCGAGCTCCTCCAGGAGCACACACGAGAGAAGGTAAGGAGACGGTTCACCTTGTTGGTAACCGCAGTGACTTGGTGGGACGACAGGGCTGGCACCGATGTACTAGTGGTCCTGGCTGCTGTTATTGTCCGCTGGTCAGTTAAGTCGAGGCAACGATAACGGTTGTCATGCAGGTTAATTAAAATGCTAAATGGTTCAGTGAATGTCTTGAGTTGGCTATATGCCATGTACGCACTACCTACCTGTGGGAATTACGAGTTATGGGCTCCTGTCAGAACCCTCTGTTAGGTAATGTGCTAGGGTTAGCCAGTACTCTTGCATCATGTCAAAATTTCAAAAGAAATCCTTGAAATCAAAATTCAAAAGCAAATGGGAGAAGGAACCCCCCCAGATGAATTAATTCAAAAAGCCAGATAAAAATCTTCTCCAAAAATTCATGTTAGATTTTTGAAAAATCTTATAAATGAGTGTGATCACATATCAAGTGATGTGGGACCCACCCCATGCTCATAGATTTTTCAAATATTCAAACAGTGCCTTGGATTTAATCAAAAACCCCTATTTGAGTTAAGATTCAAATTATTTGAATTTTAAAAATGTTGAAACTTTATAAGTGGCTAGTCTATATTATTATGAAGCCATATAAAATTTTTCAGCATTTAATAAAATGCCTAGCTAATTATTTTAGCACAGCAAAACAAATAGCAGAAAGAAAAACAGAGAGGAAAATAGAAAAGGGAAAGGAGCCCACTTACCTGGGCCACCCCGGCCCAACTTACCGTTTCGGCAGCCCGGCCCGCGAACTCGCATGTCGTCTTCCTCCTCGCGCCAAAGCAGCTCGCTGAAGCGGCCGAGCACGCATTTGACGCCACCTCGACGCCCAGGGGCTTCCAGGCCGCCCCAGGACTCCAAAGAGTGCCCAGGAGACGTCCGCATCGCCCCCTCTCACTTTCCCTCATCGGCACCTCCTCTCAAGCTCTCTGTGCTTTGCCCCCCTTCTTCCCCGAGAGCAGCCGCCGCTCATCGTCGTGAGAAGCCGCGGCCAACGTCGACAAGAAGGCCAGCAACCGTGTCCCCCGTGCGCAGCATCGTCGTCTTCGTCGATCTGCAGAAGAAGGCGAGCCCAGAGCCCTCCTAGTCACCGGAATCGAGCTCGTGCCGCCGTCGGACCCGCAAGAACTCTCCGTCGAATTCGTCATCATCACGCCGCCGTTTGCCTCACCGCCTGCTCTGCCGAGTTCCTGGTGAGCGCGGGATCAAAACCCCTATCTTTTTCCCCTCGATTGCTTCCTCTAGCCGTGGCCGCCATGAAGGCCGAAGCTCCTCGCCGTCGGGAACCATGGCGATGACCACCTGCTACGCAGTCGAGCTCGCCGTGTTGTCCATCGCGTTCCCCGTGCTCCACTACTTCAAACCAGCCTAGCCCCGCCTCAATTCGCGCCTTGTAGCGAATTCCCGATCACATCCGTAGCTCCGTCGCCGCGAAACTCGACGCCGGCGAGCGTACAGGGCACCCCAGCACTTGGAGTTGGTCTCTTTCGACGCGCAACGGCAAGGGCTTCAACTTGGAGGTCACAGCGCTTCGATTGGTGCCCGGAATCAACCTCCCCGTGCAGCGCCGCCGCGGTTCTGGTCGCCGGCGTTTAGCCGCCGGTGGGTTAGCCCTAATCCCCCCCTAATGACCCCTCTAGGTCACTGACCAGTGGGCCCAGTGGCTTAATTAAGCCACTAGATTAAATTAACCAGCCGGGTTAATTAGCCAGTGTCACTGACACCCCTAGCCCACATGTCAGCCCCCCCCCCACACGCCAGCATGACGTCAGTCTGGCGCAATAAATCGATTAAATGAATTTCCAGAGTAATTTGAATTAAAGAAATTCCAGAAATTCTAGAAAATACCCCAAACTTTGGAAATTCATAGAAAATTCATATTAACTCCAATTTGGACAAATAATATATGAAAAATGATCAGGAGAAAATAAGCTATCCAAAAATGCAACTTTCAACTATGTTCGAGTTGATTTTAAAATGGGACCAGTAGCATATGTCATTTGGTTTATTTGAAATTAATTCAAATTCAACTCAAATGATTTTGCAACTTGGACCATGGAATTATGCTATATTTTCAACCACACATCAGAGGCATATCATACACATTTGAAGATGATTCAAATTGATCAAACCATGTCACATATAACTTGACTAAGTTTGAATTCAAATTGGAGTTTGAATTTGCAATTCAATTTGCAATATACTCCATTTAAATGGAATTGCTTCACACATCAAAGAATTTACATCAAGTTCCAACCTTCCATCATGTGATTGTGCATTGTATTTAATTTGCTACTTTGCTTGTTGTTTGTCGAGTAGAGGTGGAACCGGAGCAGGAGGCTGCCCCCTTCGTTGAAGACCCAGAACCCGAACCTCGTCAGCAAGGCAAGCAAAACCCCATTGATCATGTCGATAAAATCCCACTTCCCTCTCATGTCTCACTTATGCATTGTTTAGGATGATCACCACGATTCGTTTCTACCGCATAGATAAACCCATTCCTTTGCATGACCTATCATTTTGTCACAGTAGTAAGCAAACCACAATCCTAGCAAATGTAGGAGTTGGTTGATATCATGTGGCCCCTGCAAATGTTATCGCTTATTGCATGCTTAGTATGATACCATGATGATACTGTGATGTGAGTCGGGATGATAGTGATCATGTTGATGATGGTAGAAAAGTGTTGGTGAATCGACCCTAGTACAAGGTGAACAATGAGAGGCTGTGTAGGAGTACACGGTGGGTTGTCTCGTTGAACACCGCCCTAAGTCCGAGTTCTTGTGTGGTGATCCAAGATGAAGAGTACAACCACACATTGGGCTCACTGACCCCTCTCAACTTACTAACTCATCCCTTTCGATGTCCAGATGTCGCAATAGTTCGGAGTTCTGGTAGGCTTGTGGCCTGGATGCTGAGTGAGAGAACGGCTCATCCGAGACCAGCTTATGCACCACGCACACATCACTTGGGTCCACTTCGGTAAACCGGCCGTGTTCACGATAGTGGTAACCAACCCAAGTAGGCGGCTTTCTTGGACTAGATCGGCTATGAGGTAACAGTTGTGGTGAGCATCCTCGCTGGCACCCCGCGGTTATGGACTGCTTGGAAAGCTTAGCTTGATTATTAGATAACTTGAACTGGATACTTCTAAAATACACCAAGATAAGTGTGAGTGCTATGGCGTGCTTTCTCGTGGGGAAGTCGAGGAAGGCACCATAGTGGTGTAATTGGTTGGAGAAAGTAGTGGACTCGTGTACGCTTCTTACCTCAAGTCTGGTACTCGTAGTTCAGGACTAGCCAAGTCAAAGCTTGCATTTCTGCAAGTGAAACCCCACCTCCCTTCACCTTGATACATGTGCATGAGTAGTATAGCTCCTATGTAAGTCTTGCTGAGTACAACTTTGTACTCACGTTTGCTTAATCTATGTTTTAGATGATGCCACTGACCCCGAAGATGGCTTCTTCATCGAGCTGGACCACTGAAGATCAACTAGTCTAGTCCCAGTCAGACGAATGGTTTCCTCGTGGAGGGCTTGTGTTTAAATAAGGCTTCTTAAGCCATTTGTTAAACTTGTCTGTACTCAGACATAATTTGCTGCCGCTTATGTTGTAATGTTGGATCACATGTTTGTGATCTCTGTGTGCACTCTATAAGAGTTATCAATAAAATATGTACACTTTGTAGAGAATTGCAATGGTACCTGCTGTTCATACAAGGCATGTGTGCTGCGTGTATGTTTATAACATGCATGTCTTTGTATGGGTTTTCGAGACCTTAGTTGTGTTCTGGCTGGCGGTCTTTCATACACCAAGTGGCCCTTAGATGTGCGTAGCTTGGGGCATCGCGATGTGATTGCTCGAGACTCCGTCTCGTGCACACTTTGTGGTATGATCGAGCCCGCCCTAGACCCCGACTAAGTGATCGGGCTGGAGTAAGTCTATGTAAGAGTTATGAGATAGTCGTTAGTATGGTTGAGGCGACTTGTCTTTGAATATGGGAGTTCACCACCCATATCATTAGACTTGTGTGCGTACGATGAGGACCCATCTCAGTTGATCATCCTTCCTGGATGGGATACCCCTCACGTACGATGCTTTCCGAGAACGTTCTGTGCTTGGCCTTGTCTGCTTAGACAAGTGGGTACGGTTCTCGGCTCTCCATATGACTATGTCTTAGCTTTACTTGCATACGCTAACCCCGGGTCCCGACAGACTTGGTATCAGAGCAGAACTGACTGTAGGACTAGTAGCCTTGGCCGAAGTTGAGTCTAGCTTGCTATAGTTATGTAGTTACTCTGGGTATATAAGGGAACAACGTAAGGCTTCTTTTTTCTCCTTACCCCCTTCGTTCTGGGTTCTGAGTCACCCTCATCTTATTCTACGGGAAGATAGGACTAGGCTCTCCTCTGTCTGATTAGCACATCTCGTTGTTTGCTTCCTTATAGTCGTAGGAAAGTTGTGTCCGGTTTTCCTAACATTGTTGTAATGCTGATTTCTTACATCGTATTATGTAAGTGTTGTTTTTCATGATTGGAAGAAATTGTCATTTCTTACAATTACAGTCGTTATGCTGTCCGAGTCATTCCAGGTTTATCTCATAATCTGATGCATTTGCAAACTCCTTTCTGTTTCAGATGGCAGATCTTCCCCCTCGGCAGATTGTTCGTTTGACCAGGTGCCTCGGTGTGCGTGGCCATCCTGCCACGTTGATCGAGATGATGTCCTATGTGGGATATCGGTGGTACCCTGAGTACACCATCGAAGATCAGTTTCACGACTTCAACCAGATGCAGTTCCACTGCATTGTTCGGATCTACCCGCACCACGTTGGAGTCACTCAACCTATCCACTTTGGACATGGCATTGGCATTACCGAGAACATGGCTGTGCAGGATGCTGCATACTCATGTATGACCCTGCTGAGAGAGGAGCACACTATGCTGAGGGAGACCTCTTTCCGCTATATCCCTGCTGCACTTCCAGGAGAAGAGGGATATTATACCGGACTCTACTCAGATCACTCTGCAGAGGATCCCGCACTTCAGATGACTGCTAGATTTTCTAGTGATCGAGATCGTGATGCACGCGCTCTCCGTTTCGAGCTCCACGCCACCCGTGTTCGTCTGTATCGAGCACTGACACTCTTGGCACCCTTTGTGAGCGTGGGATCAGTTGAGCATGATGCTATCTACCCAATGAGGACTCAGATGCCTTCTCGAGTTGCTTGGCCCGAGATTGGAGGCATTTTTCCACCCCGTGGTCCTTTGCTTCCACCCTACGCTGGACCTAGGCCCCATCCTTGCCCAAATGGATATCAGGGTCCACAGGCCTCCGTGTTTTCCGATGGTCACCTCCAGCTACCGGGATACGCGGGTAACTTTTATGAGGACTACTATGGAGATGGAGATGAGTGAGACCGCCTGTGGTCTTACTTAGTGAGGATGTAGTAGTATCTTACTATATTGTACGCAAGGTGTCTAAGTTCCAGAGGCTTAGATAAATAATGTATAGGAACTCACAGTGCCTCTGAAGGATGTATCATCTTCATCATGTTTGTATTAGCTTGGTGCTTGTACTAAAATGATGTATGGTTTGTATGACAGCTTGTGAATATATGGCTTGGATGCTTTATCACCATGTTGTCAAGATAATTACTTCATTTGCTCTGTAATCCTTCCAGTACTTCAATACCTTGTTTAGTATGTTCAAATCAACTCTATTTGACTTTGGTTTTTCACCTCAGGATGTCTCAAGGAACCCGTGGCCAGGTTGGTCGTAACCAAGGTCGTGGGAATGACCAGGAGGAAGGCAACCTTCCACCCCCACCCACGATGGCTCAGGTTCTGATGGAGGTCGAGAGGAACCGCCGAGACTCTCACCATCTGTTGGAAGTCATTGCTCGCAACACCACTCAGCAGCGCAACGAGTTGGTGTCCCTGAACGACTTCATCCGGCTTCATCCCCCGGTTTTCAGTTACTCCACCGAGCCCCTTGACGCCGATGACTGGCTTTGCAGCATCGAAAGGAAGCTCCAGGCAGGCCATGTTGAAGATGGCGACAAGGTCAGCTATGCCACCTATCACCTCGAAGGTGCAGCTAGCTCTTGGTGGGAGAACTTTCTGAATATGCGTCCTGTTGGACCGCCTGCATCTTCGGAGGAATTCTGCACTTCCTTCCGTGAGCACCACATTCCCAAGGGTCTTATGGACCGCAAGCGTGAGGAGTTCTGCAACCTCACCCAAGGCAGAAGGACTGTTGACGAGTTTAGTCGTGAGTTCAACCGACTTGCTCGTTATGCAACTAAAGAAGTCTCCACCGACTCTAAGAAACAAGAGAGGTTCTGTCGTGGCCTCAACTCTGGACTTCGTCATGAACTCAACTTGCATGACTTTGCCACATTCCAGGTCCTTGTCAACAAGGCCATCAAGGCAGAGGACATGAACACCCCCAACGACTTTCGCAAACACCCTAGAGATGATGGCTCATCCAGTTCAGGCTCTCAGAAGCGCAAGATCTGGATCCCTAATATTATGTTCCGCCAGAACAACCCACCGAGGCCATCCTATGTGGCGCCTCGTCCACCAACCCAGTTTCACCCAGCTCCACCAAACAACCCAGATCCACGCACTATTTTCGGAGCCTGTTACAAGTGTGGTCAGGCAGGCCACTATTCTCGTGAGTGTCCCCAGAACCAGATCCAGAACCAGAATGCTCCACCCCGTGCCGGAGGCAACAACAACAATGGTCATGGTAAGCCACCCCAGAAGGTCTACACCGCCAAACCCGCTCCTCCCTCCACTCGTGGACGTGTGAACCAGATCGCCGCCGAAGAGACTGACGACACCACTGACGTCATTCTTGGTACGCTCCCAGTCAATTATGTTCCTACTTCCGTTCTTTTCGACCCAGGAGCATCTCATTCATTCATGTCGGAAAGTTATGCACTTCGTCATGAGTTATCCTTTGTTGAATTGTCCACCCCAATGATTATTCAAACTCCAGGGTCAAGATGGCAAACTAATAGAGTAAGCCATGGTAATCAAATTGCAATTGAGGGTTTAGTATTCCTTGCTTCACTCATAGCCCTCAAGTCTTCAGACATTGATGTCATCCTTGGCATGGATTGGCTATCAAGACAGAATGCTTACCTGGATTGCAAAGGCAAATCCGTGAAACTCACCCACCCTTCAGGAAAAACCGTCAACTATACCTCACCCAGAACAAGAACCCAAGTGCATTCCTTGAATGTACTTCCCCTTCCCGAACTTGAAGATATTCCGGTGGTTCGTGACTTCCCGGATGTCTTTCCTGAAGATCTGCCGGGCATGCCACCCGACAGATGTGTAGAGTTTATAGTGGATCTTGTGCTAGGAACCGCACCAATTTCCAGACGCCCATAAAAAATGGCCCCACATGAGTTAGCTGAGCTAAAAATCCAACTTGATGTTTCGTTGGCAAAAGGCTTCATCCGCCCTAGCTCATCGCCATGGGGTTGCCCCGTTCTGTTTCTGTTCGTAAAGAAGAAAGATGGAACAGAAAGGATGTGCGTAGACTATTGCCCGCTAAATTTAGCGACGATAAAGAATAAATACCCACTACCCAGGATCAATGATCTTTATGATCAACTTGCAGGATCCTCTGTCTTCTCCAAGATGGCTTTGAGATTAGGCTATCATCAAATCAAAATCCGAAACGAGGACATTCCAAAAACGGCTTTCACTACTCGTTATGGTCTTTACGAGTATACCTTCATGTCCTTTGGTTTAACCAATGCCCCCGCCACATTCTCGCGCTTGATGAATTCGATCTTCATGGAGTACTTTGATAAATTTGTTGTGGTTTATCTTGATGATATTCTCATCTACTCGAAGAACGAAGAAGAGCACGCAAAACATATTAGGTTGGTATTGATGAAACTTAGAGAGCACCGCCTTTATGCCAAGTTCTCCAAGTGTGAATTTTGGCTACCAGAAGTGACCTACTTAGGCCACGTGATTTCTGCGAAAGGTGTGGCAGTCAATCCAGAGAGAGTTCAGGCCGTCCTTGACTGGACTCCACCTGAATCGGTTAAGCAAGTTAGGAGTTTTCTTGGCCTAGCCAGCTATTGCCACCGCTTCGTCGAGAACTTTTCTAAAGTTGCAAAGCCTCTTACTGAACTCCTCAAGAAAGATAAGAAATGCCAATGGACCCCCAAGTGCGAGGAAAGCTTTCAAGAGCTGAAAAGAAGATTGACTTCTGCACCAGTACTTGCACCTCCAGACACCAAAAAGGATTTCGAAATCTATTGTGATGCATCACGGCAAGGGTTAGGATGCATACTTCTGCAAGATCGACATGTGGTAGCTTATGCTTCACGCCAGTTCCGGCCACATGAAGAGAACTATCCTACCCATGACATTGAACTCGCTGTCGTAGTTCATGCCCTAACAACTTGGCGACATTACCTCCTTGGTAATCGTTGTGAGATCTATTCCGACCACCAAAGCCTCAAATACATTTTCACCCAGCCAGATCTTAATCTCAGGCAAAGACGCTAGATTGAGTTGATAAAAGATTACGACGTAGGAATTTCTTACACCCCAGGCAAAGCCAATGTCATGGCTGATGCACTAAGTCGTAAGTCGTATTGTAACAACCTCATGTTACAACAGTATCAACCACTTCTTCATGAGGACTTTCGCCAGCTCAATCTTGAGATTGTTCCTCATGGCTATCTTTCTACCTTGGTGGCGAAACCAACTCTTGAGGATCAAATCATAGTTGCCCAAAGGCGTGCACGAGGTGTTCGCCGGATCAAGGAGAACATTGCTAGCGGAGTTGCTAAATGTTTCTCCACAGATAGCAAGGGAATGGTATTCTTTGGAAATCGTTTGGTAGTACCTAAGAATAGGGAACTAAGGCAACTCATCCTTCAGGAAGCCCATGACACACCCCTCTCGATTCATCCCGCTAGCACAAAAATGTACCGAGATCTACGCCAGAGATTTTGGTGGACTAGGATGAAGAGAGACATTGCTCGATTTGTGGCCGAATGTGATGTTTGTCGTCGCATTAAGGAAGAACATCAAAGACCTGCTGGTACACTTCAACCTTTGTCTATTCCCGAGTGGAAATGGGACAAAGTCGGCATGGACTTCATCACCGGCTATCCAAGAACCCAGAAAGGAAACAATGCCATCTTCGTTGTCATAGATAGGCTTTCCAAAGTTGCTCACTTCCTTCCGGTTCGCGAGTCTATAACTGCTACCCAGTTAGAGGACTTGTACATCTCTAGAATTGTATCCCTTCACGGTGTTCCTGTGGAAATCAATTCTGATTGTGGTATCCTTTTTACCTCTAGATTTTGGGGAAGCTTTCAGAATGCTATGGGAACTCATCTCTCCTTTAGTACAGCTTTCCATCCTCTGTCTAGCGGTCAAGTCGAAAGGGTTAACCAAATTCTTGAAGACATGCTCAGAGCTTGTGTTATCTCATTCGGAAAGAATTGGGAGAAGTCACTTCCATTTGCCCAATTTTCTTATAAAAATAGTTTTCAATCTAGTCTGAACATGGCTCCTTTTGAACTCCTATATGGACGACGATGTCGAACACCCCTTATGTGACATCCTGGCTTAATAGGAATGATAGACTACTCATATCAACAAGGTGCACCTTCTTTTCCGGAAGCACATCTTCAAAGAACGCCAAAGTTAAGTGTGCTTGGCTTGGAGCAATTTGAGGATGGGTGACCGACTGGGAAGTAGCTCCCAGGTGCGCAGGAAAGACTAGTGTTGGTTTGTGGGGACAGTCTAGATCCCGCTAGGCGTACGCCGGGAACCGGTGGCTTTGGCCGGGGCGTAACAAATGGTATCAGAGCCGACCCTCGCGGTTACACGGGCGTGTGTGGGTCAGTTGCGCGAACATGTGGGACATGTGTCGGCACTGGACACACAGACGTGTGCCAAGGGGGAACGTTCCTGTGGGCCAATGAGGACATCGGTTCCTTTGAGTGGGGGTGTATGTGACATCCTGGCCTAATAGGAATGATAGACTACTCATATCAACAAGGTGCACCTTCTTTTCCGGAAGAACATCTTCAAAGAACTCCAAAGTTAAGCGTGCTTGGCTTGGAGCAATTTGAGGATGAGTGACCGACTGGGAAGTTGCTCCCAGGTGCGCACGAGTGAGGACAAAGTGCGCAGGAAAGACTAGTGTTGGTCTGTGGGGACAGTCTAGATCCCGCCAGGCGTACACCGGGAACCGGTGGCTGTGGCCGGGGCGTAACACCTTAACTGGTCAGAAACCGGTGAAAGAGAGCTACAATCTGGATGAGAAGGCTTACCTTCGGGTTACTCCTCTAAAGGGAACCCAACGTTTCGGTATCATAGGCAAGTTGGCCCCACGTTACATCGGACCTTTCCGCATTCTTGCCAAACGTGGAGAAGTTTCCTACCAACTTTAACTACCCCTACACCTTTCCCGAGTACATGATGTATTCCATGTGTCCCAACTCAGGCGTTGCTTCAAGGACCCTATCCGCGAAGTCGACCATGAAACGCTTGATCTCCAAGATGACCTTTCTTATCGAGAATACCCCGTTCGTATTCTTGATTCCGCAGAGCGTGTCACTCGTCGTCAGAAGATTAGGTTTCTGAAAGTGCAATGGTCACACCACTCTGAGAGAGAAGCTACGTGGGAAAGAGAAGACCGTCTCAGTGCCGAGTACCCCACCTTCCTCCCGCAGACTTCTGAATCTCGGGACGAGATTCTGTTGAGTGGGGGCGAGTTGTCAGAGCCCTCTGTTAGGTAATGTGCTAGGGTTAGCCAGTATTCTTGCATCATGTCAAAATTTCAAAAGAAATCCTTGAAATCAAAATTCAAAAGCAAATGGGAGAAGGAATCCCCCCAGATGAATTAATTCAAAAAGCCAGATAAAAATCTTCTCCAAAAATTCATGTTAGATTTTTGAAAAATCTTATAAATGAGTGTGATCACATATCAAGTGATGTGGGACCCACCCCATGCTCATAGATTTTTCAAATATTCAAACAGTGCCTTGGATTTAATCAAAAACCCCTATTTGAGTTAAGATTCAAATTATTTGAATTTTAAAAATGTTGAAACTTTATAAGTGGCTAGTCTATATTATTATGAAGCCATATAAAAAATTTCAGCATTTAATAAAATGCCTAGCTAATTATTTTAGCACAGCAAAACACATAGCAGAAAGAAAAACAGAGAGGAAAATAGAAAAGGGAAAGGAGCCCACTTACCTGGGCCACCCCGGCCCAACTTACCGTTTCGGCAGCCCAGCCCGCGAACTCGCCTGTCATCTTCCTCCCCGCGCGCCAAAGCAGCTCGCTGGAGCGGCCGAGCACGCCGTGGACGCCACCTCGACGCCCAAGGGCTTCCAGGCCGCCCCAGGACTCCAAAGAGTGCCCAGGAGACGTCCGCATCGTCCCCTCTCACTTTCCCCCATCGCCGCCTCCTCTCAAGTTCTCTATGCGTTTCCCCCCTTCTTCCCCGAGAGCAGCCGCCGCTCATCGTCGTGAGAAGCCGCGGCCAACGTCGACAAGAAGGCCAGCAACCGTGTCCCCCGTGCGCAGCGTCGTCGTCTTCGTCGATCTGCAGAAGAAGGCGAGCTCGGAGCCCTCCTAGTCACCGGAATCGAGCTCGAGCCGCCGCCGGACCCGCAAGAACTCTCCGTCGAATTCGTCATCATCACGCCGCCGTTTGCCTCACCGCCTGCTCTGCCGAGTTCCTGGTGAGCGCGGGATCAAAACCCCTATCTTTTTCCCCTCGATTCCTTCCTCTAGCCGTGGCCGCCATGAAGGCCGAAGCTCCTCGCCGTCGGGAACCATGGCGATGACCACCTTCTACGCAGTCGAGCTCGCCGTGTTTTCCATCGCGTTCCACATGCTCCACTGCTTCAAACCAGCCTAGCCCCGCCTCAATTCGCGCCTTGTAGCGAATTCCCGATCACAGCCGTAGCTCCGTCGCCGCGAAACTCGACGCCGGCGAGCGTATAGGGCACCCCAGCACTTGGAGTTGGTCTCTTTCGACGCGCAACGGCAAGGGCTTCAAGTTGGAGGTCACAGCGCTTCGATTGGTGCCCGGAATCAACCTCCCCATGCAGCGCCGCCGCGGTTCTGGTCGCCGGCGTTTAGCCGCCGGTGGGTTAGCCCTAATCCCCCCCTAATGACCCCCCTGGGTCACTGACCAGTGGGCCCAGTGGCTTAATTAAGCCACTGGATTAAATTAACCAGCCGGGTTAATTAGCCAGTGTCACTGACACCCCTGGCCCACATGTCAGCCCCACCTCCCACACGCCAGCATGACGTCAGTCTGGCGCAATAAATCGATTAAATGAATTTCCAGAGTAATTTGAATTACAGAAATTCCAGAAATTCCAGAAAATACCCCAAACTTTGGAAATTCATAGAAAATTCATATTAACTCCAATTTGGACAAATAATATATGAAAAATGATCAGGAGAAAATAAGCTATCCAAAAATGCAACTTTCAACTATGTTCGAGTTGATTTTAAAATGGGACCAGTAGCATATGTCATTTGGTTTATTTGAAATTAATTCAAATTCAACTCAAATGATTTTGCAACTTGGACCATGGAATTATGCTATATTTTCAACCACACATCAGAGGCATATCATACACATTTGAAGATGATTCAAATTGATCAAACCATGTCACATATAACTTGACTAAGTTTGAATTCAAATTGGAGTTTGAATTTGCAATTCAATTTGCAATATACTCCATTTAAATGGAATTCCTTCACACATCAAAGAATTTACATCAAGTTCCAACCTTCCATCATGTGATTGTGCATTGTATTTACTTTGCTACTTTGCTTGTTGTTTGTCGAGTAGAGGTGGAACCGGAGCAGGAGGCTGCCCCCTTTGCTGAAGACCCAGAACCCGAACCTCGTCAGCAAGGCAAGCAAAACCCCATTGATCATGTCGATAAAATCCCACTTCCCTCTCATGTCTCGCTTATGCATTGTTTAGGATGATCACCATGATTCGTTTCTATCGCATAGATGAACCCATTCCTTTGCATGACCTATCATTTTGTCACAGTAGTAAGCAAACCACAATCCTAGCAAATGTAGGAGTTGGTTGATATCATGTGGCCCCTGCAAATGTTATCGCTTATTGCATGCTTAGTATGATACCATGATGATACTGTGATGTGAGTCGGGATGATAGTGATCATGCTGATGATTGTAGAAAAGTGTTGGTGAATCGACCCTAATACAAGGTGAACGATGAGAGGCTGTGTTGGAGTACACGGTGGGTTGTCTCGTTGAACACCGCCCTAAGTCCGAGTTCTTGTGTGGTGATCCAAGATGAAGAGTACAACCACACATTGGGCTCACTGACCCCTCTCAACTTACTAACTCATCCCATTCGATGTCCAGATGTCGCAATAGTTCGGAGTTCAGGTAGGCTTGTGGCCTGGATGCAGAGTGAGAGAACGGCTCATCCGAGACCGGCTTATGCACCACGCACACATCACTTGGGTCCACTTCGGTAAACCGGCCGGGTTCACGATAGTGGTAACTAACCCAAGTAGGGGGCTTTCTCGGACTAGATCGGCTATGAGGTAACAGTTGTGCTGAGCATCCTCGCTGGCACCCCTTGAATGGTGTCGAGATCAAAGGCGGTAAAAGATGATCATGTGTGTGTAGCGGTACACCCCTGCAGGGTTAACAAAACTATTCGAATAGCCGCGTCCGCGGTTATGGACTGCTTGGAAAGCTTAGCTTGATTATTAGATAACTTGAACTGGATACTTCTAAAATACACCAAGATAAGTGTGAGTGCTATGGCGTGCTTTCTCGTGGGTATGTCGAGGAAGGCACCATAGTGGTGTAATTGGTTGGAGAAAGTAGTGGACTCGTGTACGCTTCTTACCTCAAGTCTGGTACTCGTAGTTCAGGACTAGCCAAGTCAAAGATGGACTTTCTGCAAGTGAAACCCCACCTCCCTTCACCTTGATACATGTGCATGAGTAGTATAGCTCCTATGTAAGTCTTGCTGAGTACGACTTTGTACTCACGTTTTCTTAATCTATGTTTTAGATGATGCCACTGACCCCGAAGGTGGCTTCTTCATCGAGCTGGACGACTGAAGATCAACTAGTCTAGTCCCAGTCAGACGACTGGTTTCCTCGTGCAGGGCTTGTGTTTAAATAAGGCTTCTTAAGCCATTTGTTAAACTTGTCTGTACTCAGACATAATTTGCTTCCGCTTATGTTGTAATGTTGGATCACATGTTTGTGATCTCTGTGTGCACTCTATAAGAGTTATCAATAAAATATGTACACTTTGTAGAGAATTGCAATGGTACCTGCTGTTCATACAAGGCATGTGTGCTGCGTGTATGTTTATAACATGCATGTCTTTGTATGGGTTTTCGAGACCTTAGTTGTGTTCTGGCTGGCGGTCTTTCATACACCAAGTGGCCCTTAGATGTGCGCAGCTTGGGGCATCGCGATGCGATTGCTCGAGACTCCGTCTCGTGCACACTTTGTGGTATGATCGAGCCCGCCCTAGACCCCGACTAAGTGATCGGGCTGGAGTAAGTCTATGTAAGAGTTATGAGATAGTCGTTAGTATGGTTGAGGCGACTTGTCTTTGAATATGGGAGTTCACCACCCATATCATTAGACTTGTGTGCGTACGATGAGGACCCATCTCAGTTGATCATCCGGCCTGGATGGGATACCCCTCACGTACGATGCTTTCCGAGAACGTTCTGTGCTTGGCCTTGTCTGCTTAGACAAGTGGGTACGGTTCTCGGCTCTCCATATGACTATGTCTTAGCTGTACTTGCATACGCTAACCCCGGGTCCCGACAGCTCCTCTGCTTCGTAGTGTCGTCCGAGGACTCTTCAGACGTCAGCACTACCGCGGACTGCGCCGGGAAGTGGTGTTGTCTTATTTGCCGCGACAGTGTGATTTGTATTTGCTTTGGTTTAACTTCACCGGCCAGCCTCGCACCGTGCAGGAGTACGTCGGGGTTAGAGACCAAAGCCCCGCGTACATAGGATATAGTCCGGCGGATGACCTCTCTGTTGAGTTTGAAAGATGGGCTATGAAGTGTCGGATAGCCTTGGTGGAGAGTTCCCTAACAAGGTTCCCGCCACCCTGGAGATTCGTGCGTGTAGCGTAACACAAGTGCACCCCTGCAGGGAAGATTAATCTATTCGAATAGCCGTGTCCACGGTAACATGACGCTTTATGCTGAAGCTGGATCTTACCACTACAAAATATTATTATTAAACTGTATGGTTTCGGGTTTTCTTCCTCGCGGGGATGTCGAGGAGGTGAACTCAGAGGCATTTTTAATTATTACAACTTATTATTATACAATGCTGCAGCAACTTCTGCTACATTGTTACTTTATGCTTTATATAACTGTTGGCTGATTCTTACCTCATGCTGCAAGACATCGTCGGAAGATGCTAGTCTTCGATAGGCCTAGCTTCTTACCCTTGCTCTGGATTTCTGTCTTTCAGTCCACTATATACAGCCTCTTCTTTCCGTTGATACAATGCATAATGCTTAGTAGCGGACGTAAGACTCGCGGGTATACTAGATACTCACCTGCTTTATTTCCTTTACTGTTTTGCCTCATCGGCCGCTGCAGCCGATGTTGGAGCCTAGGAGCAGGAGTACCCTGGAGGCGCCTACTACGACGTCGAGTTCCCCGTTGACCAGGAGTAGTTCGGTGGATCCCAGGCAGGAGGCCTCGCCTTTTCGATCTGTATCTCTGATGTGATTTGTGCTAGCCTTCTTAAGGCAAAACTTGACTAACTATGTCTGTACTCAGATATTATGGCTTGTATGACTTATGTATTCGGGTCCGCGTGACCCCCTCTATTGTAACATATTTGTTTATCCTTTTGTGTTTAGTGTTGTGCTGTGATATTATCAACGTGGCACCCTAATCTCAGTCGTGTACCCTGTGGGTATGATTACTGTACACGGTCTGATTTTGGGGGCGTCACACGGCGACAGAGCAGGCAGCTCGCCGCCGTGGCGAGCATGCCCGCGTCCGCCGAGCCACCAAGGCCTCCCCTGGACTCTTCTAGGCTGTCAGAACCCCAACTAGGGTAAGTGCTAGGGTTGTTTGATCCCTTTGCATCATGTGAAGAAATTCAAAAGAAAAATCAAAATTGGGGAAAAGAAAAGCCCTGGGAAATTTAATTCAAATGGCCAGATAAAAATCTTTTTCCAAAAATTATTTGAATATTTGGAAAATTCCTATAAATGATGGTGATCATTTTAAAAGTGGTTTGGGTTCATTCCCATGCCCATGGAATATTCAAAAATTTCAAAAGGTGTCTTGGAAATTAAATTAAACTCCAATTTGAATTTAAATTCAAATTGTTTGAATCTCAAAAATCCCCAAAACTTGTGAGTGGCTAGCTATATATGTTATAAGCCCACATAAAAGTTTTCATGATTTTATAAAATGTCTTGCTATTTTTATTTGGGGCAAAACAAATTACAGAAAAAAAAACAAAAGAAAACAGAGAAGAAAAGAATAAAAGAAAACCCAGCCCACCCCCTCTGGCCTTGGGCCCAACTCAACACACCACGGCCCAGGCCCACCCCCAGCACCTTGTCGTCTTTCCCGGCGTCGGCAAGCACCTCGGTGGCGAGCTCGCCGCCGCGCAAGCCACCGAGGCATTCCCAGGCCACCCGGGGCCTCATCTGCGCGCCACGCAACGCCCACGTCGTCCCGTTCCTCTTTCCCCCTCTCGCCCTCTCCTCTCACGCCCTCTGCGCGTTTTCCCCAATCACCCGAGCGCCGCCGCAGTTCGACGCCGCCGAGAACACGCGGCCACCGCCGACGACAAGCCTCGCCGTGCTGTCCATCCTGTTCGTCATCTTCGTTTTCGTCTCTGCGCAAAGAATCGAGAGCTGATTCGACCCGAGGCCAACGTACGTTTCACCGAGACCTCGCCGGAGCCGCCGCGCGATTTCTCTGATTCCGGCCACCACAGAGCCTCTCCGACCCCTCCACCGCCTCCGTTGTAATCACGGTGAGCTTCTGGTTCACCCTAGCTATCGCACGGCCTAACCCTTTCACTCTATCGCTGTCCGCCATGAGAGCAGAGGAAACCCGCCGCCATGAACGTCGTCGCTGGAGCTCCAGTGCTTCTATGCCTCTCCCATGGTGTCCTTCGTCCTCCAGGTGATCCCAGGGTTCGAAAAAGGTAGCGCAGCTCCAAGCTTGCCCCTTGAAGCGAGCTCCTCGCCAAGCCCGTGCTACGGCCACCGCCCGAGCACGTCGACGACAAGCTTCCGGAGACTTCCGAGCCTCCCCGTGCGTGCGGGATGAACTGCGCGTGCACGGGCTCCATTTTGGTGGCCTTGGCGTGCCAAATGGTGGCCTGTGCCGTCGTTTTGCGCAGCGCCGCCGCACACTGTTGCCACCGGCGACATGCCGCCGGCGAGCCCAACCATTAGGGCTTAATGAACCCAGCTAATCACCCTGGGGTCTATGACAAGTGGGCCCTAGGCGCCCCCTAAACCCCTTTGTTAATTAAACAGAGAGGGATTAGCCCCTCTCCCACTGACAGGGCTGGCCCACTGGCCAGAGCCCCTGTGACGTCACCCCCATGTCATGCTGACGCATTAAAACTTTTTCCAGAGAATTGAAAGAATTACAAGAATTCCAGAAATTGCTTTCAACTTTGAAAAATCATAGAAAATTCATATTAACTCCAAATTAAACATATAATATATGAAAAATTATCTGAAAAATACAAGGATTAAGAATATGCAATTTGTTTTTATGTTTGACCATTTTAAAATGGGGCAACAGTAGCAAATGTGCATATGGCTTAATTTGAAGTCAAATTTGAAGTTTGAATTTGCATTCCAAATGAAATATACTTCAATTAAATTAAGTTTGCCACAAATCAGTACCCTTTACATCATGTCACAACTTAACATGTCCTGGAGCATTGTACTTTATTTGTGTCCCCCTTTGTTGATGATTGTGCCGCTAACAGCTTTGCCGAGACGGTGATCACCCCCGAAGGAGAAGACCACCGTTAAGACCCGTGTATCGTCAGCAAGGCAAGCAAACCCCATTGATCATGTCTATAAAATCCCAATTCCCTCTCAGTCCCGCTTATGCATGTTTAGGAGATCACCTTGTATCGATTCTACCACATAGTTGAACCCATATCCGATGCATGACCTATCATCTTGTCACAGTAGTAAGCAAACCACAATCCTAGCTGACATAGGAGTTGATTGATATCATGTGACCCCTGCAACTATTACAGCTTATTGCATGCTTAGTGTTAAAGTGAGGTTGCTTTTGATGTGATTCGGGATGATGGTGGACATGGTGTTGATGAAAGTGAAACTGTGTTGGTGAATCCACCCTAATACAAGGTGAACGATGAGAGGCTGTGTAGGAATACACAGTGGGTTGTCTCGTTGAACACCGCCTTAAGCACCGAGTTCTTGTATGGTAATCCAAGACAAAGAGTACAACCACACATTGGGCTCACTAACCCCTCTCGGCCTAGTACCTTGATCCGTGTCGACGTCCAGGAGTCACATTAGTTCGGGCTTTCCATTTGGCATTTGCATAGAAAAGAACGAAGGAAATGGTTGCATCATCCTAGATATGTGGGTGCACCTGTGAGGCAGGAAAACCATCTTCTAAAGGTGGCGTCTCGGTCACCTACATTGTCTGAGTCCGTATCATTGAACCGGCCGGACTCTCGAGCGGTAGCAACTCAAATAGTCGACTTCTGGAATAGACCGGTTGTGAGCAAAGTGTCGTGGTGAACATCCTCGCTGTCACCTCTTGAACGGTGGCGAGCAAAAGGCGGTAACCGATGGTCATGTGTGTGTAGCTTACACCCTTGCAAGGTTAACAAAACTATTCGAATAGCCGCGTCCACGGTTTAGGACTACTTGGAACCTGTACCTTATTATTAGATGACTTGAATGGATACTTATAAAACTCGCAAGATAAGCGTGAGTGCTATGGTGTGCTTCCTCGTGGGGAAGTCGAGGAAGTAACCATAGTGGTGTATTGGTTGGAGATGTAGTGGACTCGTGTACGATTCTTACCTCAAGTCTGGTATTCGTAGTTCAGGATTAGCCAAGTCAAAGCTGGCACTTCTGCATGATGAAACCCCACCTCCCTTTACCTTGATACTTGACCATGAGTAGTATAGATCTTATGTAAGTCTTGCTGAGTACGACTTTGTACTCACGTTTGCTTATTCTATGTTTTAGATGAGAACCCGGACCCCGATGGAGTCACCTTCTTGAAGCTTGACGTGGACCTTGGTAGTATAGTCCCAGACAGCAGTTTGGTCCCTTGTGGAAGGGCATGTATGTTTACAAGGCTTCTCTAAGCCATTTGTTAAACTTGTCTGTACTCAGTTCTAATTTGCTTCCGTTGTATGATGTAATGTTGATCACAGACATGTGATCTTTGTATACTCTATGTGTAAGTAAATAAAGAGTACTTTGTAGAGTTATGTGATGATACCTGCTGTTCATACTAGGCATGTGTGCTGCGTGTATGGTTATAACATGCATGTCTTAGTATGGGTTTTCGAGACCTTAGTTGTGATCTGGCTGGCGGTCTTTTATACACCAAGTGGCCCTTAGATGTGCGCAGCTTGGGGCATCGCGATGCGATTGCTCGTGACTCTGTCACGTGCACACTTTGTTGTATGATCGAGCCTGCCCTAGACCCCGACTAAGTGATCGGGCTGGAGTAAGTCTATGTAAGAGTTAGGGTTCAATCGATAACATGGTTGAGGCGACTTGTCTATGAGTATGGGATTCACCACCCATAAGCATTTAGACTTGTGAGCGGACGATGAGGACCCATCTCAGTTGATCATCCGGCCTGAATGGGATTCCCCTCACGTTCGATGCTTACCAAGAACGTTCTGTGCTTGGCCTTGTCTACTTAGACAAGTGGGTACGGTTCTCGGCTCTCCATGTGATTGCATCATGACTGGAATTACATACGCTAACCCCGGGTCCCGACAGACTTGGTATCAGAGCAGGACTGTCTGTAGGACTATCAAACCCTTGGTAGAAGTCGAGTCTAGCATTCTATAGTTATATAGTTACTCTGGGTATAAGGGAAGAACGTAAGGCTTCTTTTTCTCCTTACCCTCATCGATCTGAGTTCTGAGTCACCCTTACCTTTTCTACGAGATGATAGGACTAGGCTCATCTATGTCTGACTAGAACATCTCGTTGTTTGCCTCCTTGTAGCCGTAGGACAGTTGTGGTCGTCCAGACTCATCGTTCTGTTGAGTTCCTTGAAGAAGTTTTGTCCAATTTCTTCGAGGTTGTTTCATTTTCCATCCCGGTATAGCCTTTATGCTGCCATAATTATTCCGAGTTTCTGTGGATCATTGCCTTCGCATTATAATCTTTTCCGTCTTCTTCATGTCCTGTTCTGATTGTTGATCTTTATCTCACTGGATGTCAGGTGGAACTCATAGTGCTGTTCGTCGGAATCGAGACCGTGTTTGGAATCGAAATGATGATGAACCTCTACCACCGCCTTCTACGGCGGAAATCATGATGGAAGCTGAGAAGAATCAACGTGACCAAACACGCCTTCTGGAGCTCATCGAGTAGAATACCTCACGTCATTGGAATGTGGTTGTGAGCATTCAGGACTTCATCCTCCTCAAGCCACCGGTATTCCGATGTTCTTCTGAGCCCCTTGAAGCTGATGATTGGCTCCGTTCCATCGAGCGTAAGCTTGATACTGCACATGTTGCTCCCGATGATCGAGTTATATTCGCGGCATACTTTCTGGAAGGTGCTGCTGCTGAATGGTGGGAGAACTATGTTGCGATGCAGCCAGATGGTCACCTAGTGACTTGGCAGGAGTTTTGTGTTTCCTTTCGAGGGTACCACCTTCTGGATGAGTTGAGGGAGCGCAAGAAAGAAGAGTTCTGCAACCTGACTCAAGGAGAGATGTCCATCCATGAGTATGTGAGAGAGTTCAACCGTCTTGCTTGTTATGCCCAAGATGAGATCACCACCGATGCCAGAAAGCAGGCAAGGTTCCGTAAGGGACTTAGCCCCATCCTTCGCCATGATGTCAACCTCATCGAATTTGCCACCTTTGAGGATTTAGTCAACAGATCCTTCAGAGCTGAGCATGGAAATGAAGCGTTCGAGGAGTCTCGCAAGCATGCTCTTGAGCTTGCTCCTTCTTCAAGTTCAGCCCCTCGGAAACGCAGAATTTGGATTCCAACCAGAGCCATACCTCAAAACTTTCTGTAGAGACCAACCTCCAATATATGCCATCCACCCCAACACATTATTCCACCCCGGAATGATGGTGTGCAGCATGGTAGTCCCACTCCTATCAATTCAGACAGGGTATGCTTTAAGTGTGGTCTTCCAGGCCATTACTATCGTCAATGCCCTCAGGTCTTGATGGCACCACGTCATTCTCGACCAAAGCCTCCAAAGAAATCAACCACCAAAGCCTTTCCAGCAAAGCCTTCATCCACTAGTAGTGTCTATGTGAACAAAATCTCAGTTGAGGAAACCACCGATGCTTCTGACGTCATTCTTGGCACACTCCCAGTCAATCATGTCCCCGCCTCCGTTCTTTTCGATCCAGGAGCTTCTCATTCATTCATGTCGGAGCGTTATGCACTTCGTCATGAATTCCCTTTTGAAGAAATTTTTTCTCCAATGATCATTCAAACTCCTGGTTCAATGTGGCAAACTAATAGAGTAAGCCATGGCAATCAAATTGCAATTGAGGGTTTAGTATTCCTTGCCTCACTTATAGCCCTCAAGTCTTCGGACATTGATGTCATACTAGGCATGGATTGGTTATCAAGGCACAATGCTTTCCTTGATTGTAAAGCCAAGTCAGTTAAAATCACCCATCCTTCAGGCCAGACCATTGACTACACATCACCCAGCTCTAGAATCCAGATGCATACTTTGAATGTGCTTCCCCTTCCTGACCTTGAAGATATTCCGGTGGTTCGTGACTTCCCGGATGTCTTTCCTGAAGAGCTACAAGGAATGCCACCCGACAGTTGTGTAGAATTCATAGTGGATCTTATACCAGGCACAGCCCCAATCTCGAGACGTCCATATAGAATGGCCCCACATGAGTTAGCTGAGCTAAAAACCCAACTTGATGATTCATTGGCCAAAGGCTTCATCCGCCCTAGCTCATCGCCATGGGGTTGCCCCGTTCTGTTCGTAACGAAGAAAGATGGAACAGAAAGGCTGTGCGTAGACTATCACCCGCAAAATTTAGCGACGATAAAGAACAAGTACCCACTGCCCAGGATCAATGATCTTTATGATCAACTTTCTGGATCCTCTGTCTTCTCCAAGATGGATTTGAGATTAGGTTATCATGAAATCAAAATCCGAAACTAGGACATTCCAAAAACGGCTTTCACTACTCGATATGGTCTTTACGAGTACACTGTCATGTTCTTTTGTTTAACCAATGCCCCCGCTACATTCTCGCGCTTGATGAATTCGATCTTCATGGAGTACCTAGATAAATTTGTTGTAGTTTATCTTGATGACATTCTCATCTACTCGAAGAACGAAGAAGAGCACGCAGAACATCTTAGGTTGGTATTGATGAAACTTAGAGAGCACCGCCTTTATGCCAAGTTCTCCAAGTGTGAATTTTGGCTACCAGAAGTGACCTACTTAGGCCACGTGATTTCTGCGAAAGGTGTTGCAGTCAATCCCGAGAGAGTTCAGGCCGTCCTTGACTGGACTCCACCTGAATCGGTTAAGCAAGTTAGGAGTTTTCTTGGCTTAGCAAGCTATTGCCGCCGCTTCGTCGAGAACTTTTCTAAAGTTGCAAAGCCTCTTACTGAACTCCTCAAGAAAGATAAGAAATTCCAATGGACCCCCAAGTGCGAGGAATGCTTTCAAGAGCTAAAAGTAAGATTGACTTCTGCACCCGTACTTGCACCTCCAGACGCCAAAAGGGATTTCGAGATCCATTGTGATGCCTCACGACATGGGTTAGGATCCATACTTATGCAAGATCGACATGTGGTAGCTTATGCTTCACGCCAGTTGCGTCCACATGAAGAGAACTATCCAACCCATGATATTGAACTCGCTGCCGTAGTTCATGCCCTGAAGACTTGGCGACATTACCTCCTTGGTAATCGTTGTGAGATCTATTCCGACCACCGAAGCCTCAAATATATTTTCACGCAGCCAGATCTTAATCTCAGGCATAGACGCTGGATTGAGTTGATAAAAGATTATGACTTAGGAATTTCTTACACCCCAGGCAAAGCCAATGTCATGGCTGATGCACTAAGTCGTAAGTTGTATTGTAACAACCTCATGTTACAACAGTATCAACCACTTCTTCCTGAGGAATTTCGAAAGATTAATCTCGAGATTGTTCCTCATGGATCTCTTTTCAACTTGGTGGCGAAACCAACCCTTGAGGATCAAATCATAGTTTCCCAAAGACGTGCACGAGGTGTACGCCGGATCAAGGAGAACATTGCTAGCGGAGTTGCTAAATGTTTCTCCACAGATAGTAAAGAAACGGTATTCTTTGAAAATCGTTTGGTAGTACCTAAGAATAGGGATCTAAGGCAACTCATCCTCAAATAAGCCCATGATACACCCCTCTCAATTCATCCCGGTAGCACAAAAATGTACCGAGATCTACGCCAGAGATTTTGGTGGACCAGGATGAAGAGAGACATTGCTCGATATGTTGCCGAATGTTATGTTTGTCGTCGCATTAAGGCCGAACACCAAAGACCTGCTGGCACACTTCAAAATTTGCCTATTCCCGAGTGGAAATGGGACAAAGTTGGTATGGACTTCATCACCGGCTTTCCAAAAACCCAGAAAGGAAATGATGCCATCTTCGTTGTCATAGATAGGCTTTCCAAAGTTGCTCACTTCCTTCCCGTTCGCGAGTCTATAACTGCTACTCAGTTGGCAGACTTGTACGTCTCTACAATTGTGTCTGTTCACGGTGTTCCTTTGGTGATCAATTCTGATCGTGGTAGCCTTTTCACCTCTAGATTCTAGGGAAGCTTTCAGAATGCTATGGGAACTCATCTATCCTTTAGTACAGCTTTCCATCCTCAGTCTAGTGGTCAAGTCGAAAGGGTAAATAAAATCTTGGAAGACATTCTCAGAGCTTGTGTTATCTCATTCGGGAAGAATTGGGAGAAATCTCTTCCATTCGCCGAATTTGCTTATAACAATAGCTATCAATCTAGTCTGAACATGGCTCCTTTTGAACTCCTCTATGGATGACGATGTCGAACACCCCTTAACTGGTCAGAAACCGGTGAGAGACAACTCTTTGGACCGGATATGATCAAGGAAGCAGAAGAGCAAGTTCGCATTGTTCGTGATCGATTGAAAGCCACTCAATCTCGTCAGAAAAGCTACTATGATCGTCATCATAGAGAGGAAAGCTACAATCTGGATGAGAAGGCTTACCTTCGGGTTACTCCTCTGAAGGGAACCCAAAGATTCGGTATCAAAGGCAAGTTGGCCCCACGTTACATCGGACCTTTCCGCATTCTAGCTAAACGTGGAGAAGTTGCCTACCAACTTGAACTACCCCCTCACCTTTCCCGAGTACATGATGTATTCCATGTGTCACAACTCAGGCGTTGCTTCAAGGACCCCATCCGCAAAGTCGACCATGAAACGCTTGATCTCCAAGATGACCTTTCTTATCGAGAGTACCCTGTTCGTATTCTTGATTCCGCTGAGCGTGTCACTCGTCGTCAGAAGATCAAGTTCTTCAAAGTGCAATGGTCACATCACTCCGAGAAAGAAGCTACATGGGAAAGAGAAGACCGCCTCCGTGCCGAGTACCCCTCCTTCCTCCCGACGACTTCTGAATCTCGGGACGAGATTCTTTTGAGTGGGGGCGAGTTGTCAGAACCCCAACTAGGGTAAGTGCTAGGGTTGTTTGATCCCTTTGCATCATGTGAAGAAATTCAAAAGAAAAATCAAAATTGGGGAAAAGAAAAGCCCTGGGAAATTTAATTCAAATGGCCAGATAAAAATGTTTTTCCAAAAATCATTTGAATATTTGGAAAATTCCTATAAATGATGTTGATCATTTTAAAAGTGGTTTGGGTTCATTCCCATGCCCATGGAATATTCAAAAATTTCAAAAGGTGCCTGGGAAATTAAATTAAACTCCAATTTGAATTTAAATTCAAATTGTTTGAATTTCAAAAATCTCCAAAACTTGTGAGTGGCTAGCTATATATGTTATAAGCCCACATAAAAGTTTTCATGATTTTATAAAATGCCTTGATATTTTTATTTGGGGCAAAACAAATTACAGAAAGAAAAACAGAAGAAAGCAGAGAAGAAAAGAATAAAAGAAAACCCAGCCCACCCCCTCTGGCCTTGGGCCCAACTCAACACACCACGGCCCAGGCCCACCCCCAGCACCTTGTCGTCTTGCCCGGCGTCGGCAAGCACCTCGGTGGCGAGGTCGCCGCCGCGGAAGCCACCGAGGCACCCCCAGGCCACCCGGGGCCTCATCTGCGCGCCACGCAACGCCCACGTCGTCCCGTTCCTCTTTCCCCCTCTCCTCTCACGCCCTCTGCGCGTTTTCCCCAATCACCCGAGCGCCGCCAAAGTTCGACGCCGCCGAGAACACGCGGCCACCGCCGACGACAAGCCTCGCCGTGCTGTCCATCCTGTTCGTCATCCTCGTTTTCGTCTCTGCGCAAAGAATCGAGAGCTGATTCGACCCGAGGCCAACGTACATTTCACCGAGACCTCGCCGGAGCCGCCGCGTGATTTCTCCGATTCCGGCCACCACAGAGCCTCTCCGACCCCGCCACCACCTCCGTTGTAATCACGGTGAGCTTCTGGTTCACCCTAGCTATCGCACGGCCTAACCCTTTAACTCTATCGCTGTCCGCCATGAGAGCAGAGGAAACCCGCCGCCATGAACGTCGTCGCTGGAGCTCCAGTGCTTCTATGCCTCTCCCATGGTGTCCTTCGTCCTCCTGGTGATCCTAGGGTTCGAAAAAGGTAGCGCAGCTCCAAGCTTGCCCCTTGAAGCGAGCTCCTCGCCAAGCCCGTGCTACGGCCGCCGCCCGAGCACGTCGACGACAAGCTTCCGGCGACTTCCGAGCCTCCCCGTGCGTGCGGGATGAACTGCGCGTGCACGGGCTCCATTTTGGTGGCCTTGGCGTGCCAAATGGTGGCCTGTGCCGCCGTTTTGCGCAGCGCCGCCGCACACTGTTGCCACCGGCGACATGCCGCCGGCGAGCCCAACCATTAGGGCTTAATGAACCCAGCTAATCACCCTGGGTTCTATGACAAGTGGGCCCTAGGCGCCCCCTAAACCCCTCTGTTAATTAAACAGAGAGGGATTAGCCCCTCTCCCACTGACAGGGCTGGCCCACTGGCCAGAGCCCCTGTGACGTCACCCCCACGGCATGCTGACGCATTAAAACTTTTTCCAAAGAATTAAAAGAATTACAGGAATTCCAGAAATTGCTTTAAACTTTGAAAAATCATAGAAAATTCATATTATCTCCAAATTAAACATATAATATATGAAAAATTATCAGAAAAATACAAGGATTAAGAATATGCAATTTTGTTTTATGTTTGACCATTTTAAAATGGGTAAACCATAGAAAATGTGCATATGGCTTAATTTGAATTCAAATTTGATGTTTGAATTTGCATTCCAAATGCAATATACTTCAATTAAATTGAATTTGCCAAAAATCAGCACCCTTTACATCATGTCACAACTTAACATGTGCTGGAGCATTGTACTTTATTTGTGTCCCCCTTTGTTGATGATTGTGCCGGTAACAGCTTTGCCGAGACGGTGATCACCCCCGAAGGAGAAGACCACCGTTAAGACCCGTGTATCGTCAGCAAGGCAAGCAAACTCCATTGATCATGTCTATAAAATGCCAATTCCCTCTCAGTCTCGCTTATGCATGTTTAGGAGATCACCTTGTATCGATTCTACCGCATAGTTGAACCCATATCCGATGCATGACCTATCATCTTGTCACAGTAGTAAGCAAACCACAATCCTAGCTGACATAGGAGTTGATTGATATCATGTGGCCCCTACAACTGTTACAGTGAGGTTGCTTTTGATGTGAGTCGGGATGATGGTGGACATGGTGTTGATGAAAGTGAAACTGTGTTGGTGAATCCACCCTAATACAAGGTGAACGATGAGAGGTTATGTAGGAGTACACAGTGGGTTGTCTCGTTGAACACCGCCTTAAGCACCGAGTTCTTGTATGGTAATCCAAGACAAAGAGTACAACCACACATTGGGCTCGCTGACCCCTCTCGGCCTAGTACATTGATCCGTGTCGACGTCCAGGAGTCACATTAGTTCGGGCTTTCCATTTGGCATTTGCATAGAAAAGAACGAAGGAAATGGTTGCATCATCCTAGATATGTGGGTGCACCTGTGAGGCAGGAAAACCATCTTCTAAAGGTGGCGTCTCGGTCACCTACATTGTCTGAGTCCGTATCGTTGAACCGGCCGGACTCTCGAGCGGTAGCAACTCAAATAGTCGACTTCTGGAATAGACCGGTTGTGAGCAAAGTGTCGTGGTGAACATCCTCGCTGTCACCTCTTGAACGGTGGCGAGCAAAAGGCGGTAACCGATGGTCATGTGTGTGTAGCTTACACCCTTGCAAGGTTAACAAAACTATTCGAATAGCCGCGTCCACGGTTAAGTACTACTTGGAACCTGTACCTGATTATTAGACGACTTGAATGGATACTTATAAAACTCGCAAGATAAGCGTGAGTGCTATGGTGTGCTTCCTCGTGGGGAAGTCGAGGAAGTAACCATAGTGGTGTATTGCTTGGAGATGTAGTGGACTCGTGTACGCTTCTTACCTCAAGTCTGGTATTCGTAGTTCAGGATTAGCCAAGTCAAAGCTGGCACTTCTGCATGACGAAACCCCACCTCCCTTTACCTTGATACTTGAGCATGAGTAGTATAGATCTGATGTAAGTCTTGCTGATTCTATGTTTTAGATGAGAACCCGGACCCCGATGGAGTCACCTTCGTGAAGCTTGACGTTGACCTTGGTAGTATAGTCCCAGACAACAGTCTGGTTCCTCGTGGAAGGGCATGTATGTTTACAAGGCTTCTCTAAGCCACTTGTTAAACTTGTCTATACTCAGACCTAATTTGCTTCCGTTGTATGATGTAATGTTGATCACAGACATGTGATCATTGTATACTCTATGTGTAAGTAAATAAAGAGTACTTTGTAGAGTTATGTGATGATACCTGCTGTTCATACTAGGCATGTGTGCTGCGTGTATGGTTATGACATGCATGTCTTAGTATGGGTTTTCGAGACCTTAGTTGTGATCTGGCTGGCGGTCTTTTATACACCAAGTGGCCTTTAGATGTGCGCAGCTTGGGGCATCGCGATGCGATTTCTCGTGACTCTGTCACGTGCACACTTTGTTGTATGATCGACCCCGCCCTAGACCCCGACTAAGTGATCGGGCTGGAGTAAGTCTATGTAAGAGTTAGGGTTCAATCGATAACATGGTTGAGGCGACTTGTCTATGAGTATGGGATTCACCACCCATAAGCATTTAGACTTGTGAGCGGACGATGAGGACCCATCTCAGTTGATCATCCGGCCTGAATGGGATGCCCCTCACGTTCGATGCTTACCGAGAACGTTCTGTGCTTGGCCTTGTCTGCTTAGACAAGTGGGTCTGGTTCTCGGCTCTGCATGTGATTGCATCATCCCCGAGATCTTCGTCGACTCCATCAAGATCCTGGTGAGAAGGCGCTCCAAAGCCCCATGTTTTTGCCTCGGATTGCGTCTCGTAGCTAGCACCGCCATGAGAGCCGACGATGACCGCCGCCATGGCCGACGTAGAGCTCATCTCCGTGCCCCTCTGTCCTCCTTGTGTTGTCTGTGAGGTTCCTGGAGTCTCCAGGAGTGCAAGGAGCCCATGCCCGTGTCGTCCCGCGCTCTGTGTCGACGCGTCGCCGTGCCCGTGGCTCCGGTCGCAGCCAAGGTTGGAGCCGACGACGAACGCGGCCTCCCCGGCGACCCTTTCTTAGCGCATGTGATGCGGCTCTTCAAGGGCATCATCCCCGTGACCCAGGCGCTCCAAATGGCAGCCGGGAAGCCCCTCCGGCGACCCCTCCACCGTAGACGTGGCCACCGGCGGCTAACCTCCGGCGTGGCCGGGTTAGTTAGCTCTAACCCCCACCACTAATCGCCCTGGTGACACTGACACGTGGGCCCAAGGCCACTAACCCCCCTGTCAAATTAATCCATTGGATTAATTAACCAGTGACACCGACAGAGAGGCCCCACCTGTCAGCCCCCCCCCCACGTCACTGTGACGTCATGCCTACGCAATAAGTGAATTTCCAATTAAATAATAAATCAGAGGAATTCCAGAAAATGCAATGAACTTTGGAAATTCATAATTAATTCATCCTAATTCCAAATATAGCAAATAATATGTCTAAAATTATCATAAAATACAAGGATTATGAATATGCAACTTGTTTCTATGTTTGACCATTTTAAAATGGGTGAACAGTAGCAAACATGCATATGGTTCCTTTTCAAATTCAAATTTGGAGTGAATTTGCAAATGATTTTGCAACACATTTAATTTAGATGGATTCATCCACACATCAGAAGCTTTATCTCAACTATACCACATCACATCATGATAAACCTTTTCATATGATCTTTCATGCATTCAAATGCATTTGAAATTCATCGATAAATCAAATGGAGTTTGAATTTGCATTTCAAATGCAATATACTCCTTTTAAATAGAATGCTCAACACATCAGTACCATGAACATCAGCATTACAATCTTATTCATGCGATTGTGCATTGTACATTATGTTGATCCTATGATTGCCATGTTGCTGATAGAAGTGGAGCCGGAACCCGAGACTGCCCCCTTCGTTGAAGACCCCGAACCCGAACCTCGTCAGCAAGGCAAGCAAACCCCCATTGATCATGTCGATAAAATCCCACTTCCCTCTCATGTCTCGCTTATGCATTGTATAGGATGATTACCATGCTACGTTTCTACCGCATAGAATAACCCATTCCTTTCCATGACCTATCATTTTTCACAGTAGTAAGTAAACCGCAATCCTAGCAAATGTAGGAGTTTATTGATATCATGTGGCCCCTGCAAATGTTACTTCTTATTGCATGCTTAGAGTGATACAATGATGTTACTGTTATGTGAGTCGGGATGGTAGTGATCATGATGATGTTGGTAGAAAGGTGTTGGTGAATCTACCCTAATACAAGATGAACGATGAGAGGCTGTGTAGGAGTACACGGTGGGTTGTCTCATTGAACACCGCCCTAAGTCCGAGTTCTTGTGTGGTGATCCAAGATAAAGAGTAAAACTACACACTGGGCTCACTGACCCCTCTCAACCTATTAACTCATCCCTTTCGATGTCCAGATGTCGCAATAGTTCGGAGTTCTGGTAGGTTTGTGGCCTGGCTGCTAAGTGAGAGAACGGTCATCCGAGACCGGCTTATGCACCACGCACACATCATCTGGGTCCACATCGGTAAACCGGCCGGGTTCATGATAGTGGTAGCCTACCCAGGTAGGCGGCTTTCTTGGACTAGATCGGCTATGAGGTAACAGTTGTGGTGGCATCCTCGTTGTCATCTCTTGAAAGGTGACACGCAAAAGGCGGTAACTGATGACACGTGTGTGTAGTGGTACACCCCTTCAGAGTTAACAAAACTATTCGAATATCCGCGTCCGCGGTTAAGGACTGCATGGAAAGCTTAGCTTGATTATTAAACAACTTGGAATGGACTTCTAAAACACACCAAGATAAGTGTGAGTGCTATGGCGTGCCTTCTCGTGGGGAAGTCAAGGAAGGCACCATAGTGGTGTAATTGGTTGGAGAAAGTAGCGGACTCGTGTACGCTTCTTACCTCAAAGTCTGGTACTCGTAGTTCAGTATTAGCCAAGTCAAAGCTGGCACTTCTGCAAGTGAAACCCCACCTCCCTTTACCTTGATACATGTGCATGAGTAGTATAGCCCCTATGTAAGTCTTGCTGAGTACGATTTTGTACTCACGTTTGCTTATTCTATGTTTTAGATGAACCCACCGACCTCGATGGTGGATTCTACCTGAAGTTCGAAGATTGAAGACTCAGACCAAGACCAAGCTAGTGTAGTCCCAGTCAGACGACTGGTTCCCTCGTGGAGGGCTTGTTTTTAGATAAGGGTTCTCTAAGCCATTTGTTAAACTTGTCAGTACTCAGACCTACTTTGCTTCCGCATGTTTGATGTAATGTTGGATCACAGACTTGTGATCTCTGTGTGCACTCTGTAAGATTTATCAATAAAGTATATACTTTGTAGAGAATTGCAATGATACCTGCTGTTAATACTAGACATGTCTGTTGGGTGTATGTTTATAACATGCATGTCTTAGTATGGGTTTTCGAGACCTTAGTTGTGATCTGGCTGGCGGTCTTTCTTACACCAAGTGGCCCTTAGATGTGCGCAGCTTGGGGCATCGCGATGCGATTGTTCGAGACTCTGTCTCGTGCACACTTTGTGGTATGATCGAGCCCGCCCTATACCCCGACTAAGTGATCGGGCTGGAGTAAGTCTATGTAAGAGTTATGAGATAGTCGATAGTATGGTTGAGGCGACTTGTTTGTGAATATGGGAGTTCATCACCCATATCATTTAGACTTGTGTGCGGACGATGAGGACCCATCTCAGTTGATCATCCGGCCTGGATGGGATGCCCCTCACGTACGATGCTTCCGAGAACGTTCTGTGCTTGGCCTTGTCTGCTTAGACAAGTGGGTACGGTTCTCGGCTCTCCATATGACTATGTCGTAGCGGGACTTGCATACGCTAACCCCGGGTCCCGACAGTTGTAGAAACTGTAAATGTTTGATTTGATGAAACTAACGGCTCTCAAAAGGAGCAATTACTTCTTTACCTAAATGAACCACCTTTGGATGAAGTTATTAGGTACATGGCTATTGGATATATTCGTCATGTCGAAGGAAATGCACATCAAGTCAACAAGGATGGTGATGATCCAATGTTACCATAGATAGCCCGGGCGCTCGAGATCAACATCCTGAAGTCAATGATGTACATGACAAAGGAGAACGCATAAACGAAGAAAATGCTCGACCCGAAGGACACGCTGAACCCGAAGGAAATGATCCTGAAGGCCAAGTTTATCCTGAAGAACAACCTGATCCTCAAGTTACCGAAGGAGTACTATCTCGAGTTCGAAGAAGAGTGAACGTCGACTCAATACTCGAAGAGATTCATCAACCAGGTCGTCCTACCACTCGCTCTCGTACTCGTTTAGCTAACTTCTGTGGAAATTTCTCGTTTGTATCTATGCTAGAACCGACGAAATTCGATGAAGCCTTGAAGGATTCAGGCTGTATGACTGCATTGCTCGAAGAACTTAATTAGTTCGAGAGAAATAAAGTCTGGTCCCTTGTTGAAATATCTGATCCCAAGAAGCATAATATCATTGGTACGAAGTGGATTTTTCGCAACAAGCAAGATGAAGATGGTATTGTGGTAAGGAATAAAGCTCGACTAGTTGCACAAGGTTACACCCAAATCGAATGTATTGATTTTGGTGAGACTTATGCTCCAGTTGCTCGACTTGAATCCATTCGTGTCATGCTTGCTTTTGCCAATTACAATTGTATTTTACTATATCAAATGGATGTCAAAAGTGCATTTCCTAACGGTGAAATCGAAGAAGTATATGTTATGCGGTCACTAGGTTTTGAAGACCCAAAGAATCCTGATATGGTGTATAGGTTGCACAAGGCCCTATATGGATTAAAGAAAGCACCTCGTGCTTGGTATGAAACACTCAAGGATTTTCTTCTGAAGAAGGGCTTCAAACCAGGAACAACTGATCCAACCCTTTTCACTCGAGCATACAAAAATGATCTTTTTGTGTTTCAAATTTATGTCGATGATATTATTGTTGGCTGTACTAACCCTGATATCAGCGAAGTATTTGCTCGTATGATGTCGAAGAAATATGAAATGTCTATGATTGGTGAATTGAAGTTCTTTGTCGGACTTCAAATCCATCAACAGAAGAATGGGAGATTTATCCCTCAAGAGAAGTATCTCAGAGATTGCCTGAAGAAGTTTGATCTTGTCAATTGCAAAACTATCAAAACTCCAATGCCTACAATGTTCACCTAGATGCTGATGAGAAGGGCAAACCTTTCGACCAGAAGAAATATCGCTCGATGATCGGTTCGCTCCTTTACCTCAGTGCATCTAGACCTGACATTATGCTATCTGTTTGTATATGTCCTCGTTTTCAGGCAAATCCAAAAGAATCACATCATATTGCTGTCAAGCGAATTCTTTCATATCTTGCTCATACACCTACTTTGGGACTTTTGTATCCCAAAGGTGCCCAGTTTGATCTCGTTGGATATTCTGATTCTGACTGGGCTGGTGATCGTGTCAACCGGTAATCTACCTCAGGCACATGTCATTTTCTCGGTAGATCTTTTGTCTATTGGTCTTCGAAGAAAAATAATTGTGTATCAATTTCTACGGCTGAAGCCAAGTATATTTCTGCTGGCTCATGCTGCACTCAAATTTTGTGGCTTAAGCAAAGGCTGAAATATTACGGTATTCTCGTGAAGAAAATTCCACTCCTATGTGATTACAAGAGTGCTATAAAAATTGCCCATAATCAAGTTCAACACTCTCGAACGAAGCATATCTATATTCGTCATCATTTTCTTCAAGACCATGTTCAGCGAGAAGATATTGTTATCATCCATGTCCGCACCGAAGATCAATTGGTTGATATCTTTACGAAACCCCTGGATGAGAAAAGGTTATGTGCAGTAAGGTGTGAGTTAAACATATTGGACTCAAGCAATGTGCAGTAAGATCAAAACTATCTATGCCTATGTATTATATGTTTACTTTCTAGAAGTTGTTTACTTTCGTTGGTTTTTTAGTTATGTTCTTTTTCGTTTTTTGTTTTTGTTCGTTTGGTGTTGTCCTATACACTTATCACCCCGAGTTTTCTATCATGTGTTTATCTTTCTCGAAATCATTAAGTGTCGGACCATGTTTTCCCTCTATTCTATCCCTACCCATCTTTTCTTTTCTCTCGTGAACATGTATATTTGTACTCGATTAAGATTCCCTTCGAAGGAGTATCTATCGAACTTTTATCTACTTTATTACTCGATGTTCGATGAGTTTGTTCTCGGACGTGGAGCAACTTTATTTCGGTTCGTTGGAATTTTTCCGCGATTAACGCCACAAAATCCGTCCATTGAATTCGGAGAGACGCGAGATCTGCGCCGTTGGATCTGATTTGATGGTTACGTTAGAACCCTCCCTTATAAATACCGATCAACCCCACCAGCATAGACCTCGTATTCCATCGACTTCATCTCTCCCTCCCTCACTCCCGAGATCTTGCGCGCCGCCGTGCCAAGTCCGTCGTCGTCGATTCCCTCGGCGCTTCGCTGTCGGAAGGAAGTCGCTGGAGGCTTTCAAGTCCACGTAGATCTTCATCCGCGTCGCTGTAGTCATCTTTCAATCACCATATTAGTGTACGCACGTTACTGAACTCGATTCCGATCTTCTCTGTTCATCGAGCTCAGATTTGTTCTTGATTTTCTTTTATTTTAATAGGTCTGTTTGATCCGTTCGGATCATTGCACTTTGGGAAATCTATCGAATTCCCATCCGATCTAGGTAAGAAATCCCTCGTCCCGTGGAATTTCACACTTAGGCAAATCTCTCAGATTCATATCGATAGATTTGCGTTTTGAGCATGGTCTTCATACCAGTTATTCGTTAGACTTGCACTCGATGAAAATCTAGCCGAGCACTTGTATGAAAATATGCTTCAAAGACAAATCTCTCTATATGTTTGCTGCGCTAAAAATGATTTTCCTCTAAAACATCTAGTACATGTTCACATCTTGTCTATTTTTCCCTCGTACCTATCTATTTCGCAGGAAAATGTCTGAGAACGCTGGAAATTTCAGAGAACCCAAGCGTGTGGGAGGCTGTACAAAAATCGCAAATAATTCAGAAGGCCTTTCTGAGGACTTGATCATAGTGGAAAATCCGAGAGCTCGTGACGGCTCAGTTGAAGACACTCGAACGAGAGAAAACAGACTGCAAGAAATTCGAAGGCTTCAATCTCTTCATTGGTACGAATACAAGGCTATAATCCCTCGTTTGGAAAGGCTGTTTGCACTGAAGAACTCATGGTCAGATATCAAGGCCTTGAGGCCCAAGTGGAACAAAGCAAACAGACCCCCTCCTCCAGATAATTCGCATCCATCCACACTCAAGACCCCTGCTGATTTCAAAGAGTTGGTTGCTGTTCTAGTTGAACGAGAAGAAAAGAGGAAGGAGGCCAAGGCCAGGAAAGCTGCTGCTGCTGCTGAGGGCAACGAAGGAGTTGCCGAAGATATTGTTCCAAGCACCAAGAAAAAGACTGGCAAGAAGTTGGCTAAGCGCGAGAAAAAGGCTGATGTTGTTTCTCCACCTAAAGCAACTTCTGACGAAGGAGAAGCCAGTACCGAGCAACAAGATCCGGGTACTGAGGTTGATGTCGAGGATATTCCTCCTCCAGCACCAAAAAAGAAACAAGGTCACAAGGGCAATCAGGATTCAGGTGGCAACTGTTGCGGCTCCTCGAGCAACAATTGATATGACCAATTTGGTTACAGAACAACCTCTTGCCACTACAACCCCTCGTCAACAAAAACCCTCGGCCAAATCCAAGGGAAAGTAATCAGCTGTGGCCGAAGATGATGAATCCTTGATGAAGAAGAAGGAAAGATTGGCCAAGCAACAGGAACTTGAGGCCAAACAATTGTAAAAGTAAAGCTGTTAAACTATCACAGTCAGCCCGAGGCAAAGAAAGCTCTAGTTGCCAAGAAATTAGGGGTATTGCACTTGATTTCTCATAAGTATCGACTCCAGATAGAAAAGGAGTCCGCACCACAAGAAAAGGTAGTGGCCCCTAGTGCCACTGACAAAATAGTGACTCCCACAGTCACGAAGGATAAAGCTGCAACCACTAGTGCTGCGAAGAAGAATGCTGAGGCTGCTGGAGCCTCAAAGGAGAAATGTGCGGCCCCAAGGGCCATAAAGAAACAAGTTGCTGCTGCCAAGGCCACCAAGGAGGCCGAAAGGAAAGCCAAGTAGGCTAGACTGAAGTCCCCGGAAGCTCCAGTTACTCGTGCTGCTCCGACACCTGCTGCCCCGCTGCACCTGTTGTGTCCGGCCCTCGTGCCGATGAAGAAAGCTCCAACGAAGGAGTATCCCCCAACTCGTCTTCATGGGATGCAGTCCAAATATCAAACATTCTCTGGCGTATGGCCACCACTCCCAACAAAGTGACTCGAGAGGATGATGTTCCCGCAGAAATCCAAGACAGTGTCGCTCGTTATATGATTCGATGGGATGGGGTTATGCAGCTGGTAGTGAGTCGTGAACTCATCAAACTGAATATCATGGACAGACCATCCGTTCCTGCGAGTGTTATCAAACAAAAGTGGTGCAAGTAGACGGATCTCACGAGTAATGGTCCTCTCAAATCTCAAAATATAAAAAATGTTAACAAACTGGGAAGTCATGGTAACAAACTTATGCCTCTTCATAGCAGCAAGATCAAGACTTGTGTATGAAAAGGGAACATCATCAGGATGCGGGGTGCGATTAAGAGACTCAAGGATAAGCGTGGCGTAAACACCACCTTATAAATCACCCTTGTTACTGTTCATAACAAGGCATCGAGCAATTAAAGCACCCACATTATAATCATTCTTATCAGAGAGGGTGTTCGTATAAATAGAAAAATCTAGTGCAGAACCATTGCTCGTGTTGTCACGAGACAACACCCCTCTAGCAACAAAATACGCAAAATACCTGAGGTGTGGAAACAAAATGCTGGAAATCTTCGTACACCGAATGTCGGTCTCCTCCTGGCAACAAAGGGAGTTGGAGAGGGTCCTCAACTCGGAAGGCTGAGTGGTCATTTTTGCCGTCGGACCAGCGTTCGGCACACCTATTATATCACAAAACTTTGCCAAAGACATTGTTATAAGATCATTATAAAGTTTGAACTCGACGGTTCCAGCAGAATAGTTATAACAAAAACTGTTAACAAAGCAGGAGGTGAGCTTCTTGTATTGTACCACACGGCATAGTGCTAGCCGTGTCAAACCTGCATTGGCACAAAGGCCACATAATACCTCCTTAATTCCTGCAGCTGTAAGAAAATCATCACACGGATGCATCATTGCGCATGGTGGACTTGTGTCTTCCAACAACTCCAAGGGCACATAATCTTCATTGTAGCTCACCCTAACTGCTGAGGGTGAAGCTGCAGCTCTAGTAACTCGATCGGAGCGCTCGGGCTTTTTCTTCCCAAGCCACCCCTTTTCTTTTCCTAGCAAACTCATTTCTGAAATTTTTGACAATTCACAAACACAAGGATTTAAACAAAGTGAGTTGAGGAAAACTACTCTACTCACTTACCTAAGGCATAAACTTGCATCAAAACTTGGCAAATAAATTTCTAGATATGCATGCAAGCTCATCTAAACAACACCAAGAACTAATAAATACTCACAAATGAAGCCACCAATCAAAAATCTAATTGGAGGGGTGAAGGAGTTGCATACTAGGGAGTATTTGCTCAAAATCTCAGCTGAAATGGTGGGCTGTAGAGAGAGATCGAAAAAACCCTCCAAGAAGAGCAAATAACGCAAGGACTGGAGAAGAACTCGTGTTTTTGGATCGAGAGGAAGAGAGAGGAAGAAGAAATACCTGCAGGTGGGGCATGTGGGCCCCAGGCGCCCTGTCAAAGAGAATCGGAACAAAGCAATAAACTCAATGGATACATGGAATCCTCAAATTATGGACCATCCCCTTTGGTGTCCCAAGCTGTCACCTTTGGGATCGCCGGTTCCTGACCATAACAGGTGCATACAACTCATAGATAGGATCTCGAAAATAGATAAACTCATGAAAACATAAGTGGTTCAGATCTGAAAAATGGCACTCGGGCCCAAAGTGACAAGCATTAAGAACAACAAGTTGTAGGAAAGATGATAAACACCAAAGTAGATGATAGGAAACATGCAACAACAATCTGACGAACTATTACATGATCAATCTCATCCAATCCCTACCATCCCCTTTGCCTAAAGCAGGGAAATACTCACACATGTGAAGAGAACTCATGCAGAAAGGATGGAGTGGTGATGGTGATGGAGATGGTGACGATCTCCCCTCTCCGAAGGCCAAATCAGCCTCCAGATTAGCCCTCCCGAAGTCCGCGGCGCGTTCTGGAAAATCGACTTTTGTTTCGGAGTTTCCCCGTCACGGGAATAAATAGGAGTCGAAGTAGGGCAACAGGGGAGGGGGGAATCGCCTAGGCGGCCAGCTTGAGCGGACCCACCCCTGGCCGCGCTAGTAGGGCGCCTGCGGCCCCCTTCTGGATCCGGGATCCTTCGGGTGCGTGGATTTTTTTGTATTTTTCTGGGAATTTTCTGAGATGTCCAAATATCCATTTTCCTGCGCACAATAAAACCATACAAGCAACTCTGCTGAAAACAGCGTCAGTCCGGGTTAGTTTAGCTCAAATCATGCAAGAGTGAGGGCAAAACAATAGCAAATGTTTTTGGAAAAGTAGATACGTTTGAGACGTATCAATCATTCACCCTCTCCCCCTCTGATCATTCTTGAGCTTTCACCTATAAGGTGGGTAGTGCCACCGCCCAAACTTCTCATGAATGGAATGTCTTCAGTTGCCTCAAGTTTACTTCAACTTGATTCTTGTTTTTGTCCTCAACAGCACTCACCTATAGTTTTGTTCTTCAAGATTTGATTCTTCAACAAGGTAACTGTGATCGGACCCCTCTTATATGTTATCAGTTACTCAGTCCATCCATCTAGAATATGAGTTCTATTGATAACCCTCAGTTTCCTCAAACTGAGACATCTGTTGAGATCTTATTCACGCTCTTTTCCGAATTTACTGCAACTCTTACTGATCCGATAAGCTCAACTCTACCATGCCGCGTTGAGAGGTGAACCGCAAGGGGAAATCCTGTCCACAAAATCGTGGTCCTTCGGTTTTTACCGTGCCTATATATAGTGCCCCACGGTCATTTTCCCACTCACGCCTTATTTCTCTCCCACGCCACCACCCTCGAGCTCGCTCAGTCCTCGCGCCGCCGTCGCTGGAGTTCATCATTGCCAGAGACAGCTTTCTCAAGTTGTCGCTTATCTTCCGAGTCATTTTTGGTATGATCATAGTTTTAATTATAATCTTGCCTCAGTACTGCTGGCTATTCCTCAAGATCTTATTCCTCACCAGTTTTGAAACCTCAATGAGACATATGAAACCTTAATTCATTTTCGTATAAATTCCTCATGAACACATATGACCGTACCCCATTTACCTCCCATCGAAATTCTCTCACAGTTCCATGTCTGCTGAGGAATCCAATGGTTCTCACAGTCTCACTTCATTTCGAGCTAAGCTTGAACTCACAATTTCTCAGTCTCCTCAGCTGAAGCAGATGGCAGGAAGCTGTCGTTGCCGCACCCGTACTGCTCGTGAGTTTCCTCAAGAACAATATGACGTTTTGAAGACCCCACATTCAGAACGCAAATTTATTATACAGAAAATTACTAGGGCATGGGCCAGGCACTGGGCAGCTTATGAGTGGTTGAATCCTTAGCATGAAGAAATTTTCGCAGTTAATCCCCCACTGAAGACTCTGGGTATCAAAGTGCGCCCATCGCCTGCTGATTACATTGTGCCACATCCCTCAAGTCTCAAGACTCGGGATGACTTTCCATAAGCTTATTAGCGCTATCTAAAGCGCATTTATCATTTGCCCAAGTCTCATGCTCAAAAACTGGCTGCATCAGTTGAGATACCTCCACAGCCTACAACCAAGCCTATGAAGAAGAAACCAGGTATCAAGAAAACCAGTCCTATTCCTCAGTCATGAGATGCTACTACTCCAAGCTCCTCATGCCAACGGAAGTCTGGTGATACGCGAGAGAGGATAATTGCTTCTCGCCCTTCGTTGGTTACCCCAAGTGGAAGGTGAGATGTAGCGTAGAGGCAAGTTTCCCTCGGTGAAGATAGCGAGGTTTTAAGATTGTCTCCCGTAGGAATCCGGTAATGATAAGCAGGTCGTTCGGCAAGTGATGCGTCGTTTGAAGATAATCACTTGCTTCTCCTGGACCTGCACACAGACACAAATAACTTTGCTCCCAACGAAGTTCAGAGAGGTTGTCAATCTCACCGGTCTTGTTAGCAACTGAAAGTAAAGGCTAGAAAGTAAATAAACATGTAAACAATAATGAGAATATGGGCCGGGGTCCCGTGATGTTCACTAGTGATGTTTCTCTCCCAAAATACGATAAAACTTCTATGCGAGGTAAACAAATTATAGATGGGAAAAAGGAAGAGGCTTAAAAGCATGGGTAGTACGCCAAAATAAGTAGAACCAAATTTATTTGCATCCACGATTAATCATCCACCTTGAGATATCTATCCAGAAAATCTCGCTAGTATTAAGTTGTGAGCCCCACCCAAAGTGTAAACCCAAAGAAACAGACAGCTGCATTAAAATGAACTTTGTGTAAAGTTAACAATCCTTGCAACTGCGGTTAGAAGCACCGTTGTTTTCCCCCTTTTGTCAACATCACATCCCCTAGACTCATGCTTCTGTCACTCAAGCATGTCATCAGGGGGCATGAACCCACAATCGAGCATAATGTTCCCTCTTGGAGTTAATACCTACTACTTGGCCAAAGCAATAAACAACAATGGAGAACATGCAAGAATTACTTAGGAACAAAAATATAAAAGATAAAAACCAAATATAATACTCTATCACAATCTGAACATAATTTCATAAGCCATCAGATCCCATCAAACTCGGCATAGGAAAAGCAGAAAGATTACATATGTGCCGCGATCAGGTAGGGTAGCTCACGAGGTCTAAACCATGAAGAACAAAGAGGGGAGGAGAAGATCACATAGCTACTGATCACGGACCCATGGTCCAAAGGAAACTACTCACGGCACATCCGGGAAGTGTCCATGGTGGAGGGGAAGCTCCCAAAGGTGATCCCCCCTCCGGCAGGGTGCCGGGAAGAGGTCTGCTTGTTCTCCCGATCTTGGAAGCGCGGCCGCGGCGGAACAAAGGCGAGAACGCGAAAAAGGGTTCTGTCTTCGGAAGTTTCACGTCACGGGAGATATATAGGCGAAGGGGAGCAGCCAGGGGGGCCACCAGGGGTCAAGGCGCCCCCTAGCGCGACCAAGCCCTAGGCCGCGCCAGGTGGCCGCCTCGGGCCTTGTTGGGTCCCACCTTGTCCCCCTTCGGGACTCCGGAAGGTTCCTTAACGCTGATTTTTTATCTGATTTTCCCCCAATTTTTGGAGCACTTTTAATATGGGGGAAAACTGAAATAGAAAAACAGCAGAAAACAGAAACTGGCACTGGGGTGCACTTAGTTAATAGTTTAGTCCAAATATGGTCAAAAGTGTCTGAAAGTGTATCTAGATCATAGGAATATCACACAAAATATGCATGGAGTAAGCAGAAATTATCGATACGTTTGGGACGTATCATCTGGTCCTTCACCTGCATCAAGACACAGAACTGATGAGTCTGGAAGTATGCCTGAAACATCAACAACTGTTGGAGGGTCTCAGTTCAAGACGGAGACCACAATTCATCGTGGCACTCGGCCCTCTCCCAAGAAAACTGCAATGCGTGGCTCAATTCTAGCAGTTCATCTCCCTGATGATGATGATGAATTTGAAGATGATGCCGGATTTGTTCAAACTGACGAACAAAAAATTGAATATATGTGCGCTGATGCTAAGCGCAAAGCTGAAGCTACTGGGTCTCAGGCTCCCATTCTCCTTGATCCAAAGAAAATTCTTGAGTTCATTGACATCTGGATGGTGGCGCCCGAAACGCGTCTTGATGATCTTAACATTCGTAAAGACATCAAGTGGTATCTGCAGCAGTTCTTGATCAATGAGCTTCATCATCAGGATCTGAAAAAGTACCTGGACCGACAACGGAAGAAAGTCTATCGTGAATTTAAAAGAAAACCAGTCACTCCTGAGGAATTCATCACCTATCAAGACAAGGTTCAACGTCTCACTCAGGAGTTCAATAACAAGTGTTCCTACATTGGCAAGGCTAATGGGAGGCTCTCCAAACAGGTTGATCACATTAACAAAAGCCACAACTTCCCTGGCTTGGTACCTCCTGTTTCCTCAGTGTACCCTGTCGGTCAGCCTG
Organism: Bromus sterilis; assembly: GCA_950022295.1. Lineage (NCBI taxonomy): Eukaryota > Viridiplantae > Streptophyta > Magnoliopsida > Poales > Poaceae > Bromus > Bromus sterilis. The sequence continues at coordinate 277,605,807 of OX465595.1, read as the reverse complement.
ACACCTCTGTTCCCCTGAGGAAATTAACTTCTCATCCTCACAAACGCAAGTCCGATGCCTCTTCTGATGCCTCACCGCCCGCAGCAAAGAAACCCACACCTAATGCTGCTTCCCCCACGACTGAACACAATTATGAAGCTCCACTTACCTCAGCGCCGCCGACTAGCCCTGAGGCATCCAAGTCTCAAACTGATGAAACCACTCCTCCTCCAGCCAATGTAGAATGAAGCCTCATTGTGTTCACTCCACCCGCCAAGACTGTTGCTTCTACTGCCTCAACTCCTGTGATTGCAACTCCTCAATCACCACCTCCTCCCATCATGACAGAGGCCATGGATGAAGACGTTGATATCGGTGATTTGGGCACGCCTCGAATCATGGATGAGGCTTATGAACTGGAGCATTCTGACTCTCCAACTGACACTGTGTTCTCAATTGAAACCCACTCCCCGACAGTCACTAAGGTCTTACCTGACACAACTCCCAACTTTGAGGACTCTGTACATGAAGCATCTCCTTATTCTGATGCTGAGAATGCACCCCCTGTTGCTGAAACTGAGGCAGAGCATAGCAATAACGAGCAACCTCAACATCCTGCAACATCGAAGGATAGCTCTGGTGAAAAACAGGCCACCTCCCCTCAAGCCCCTGCTGCAGCTCAGAAACCTGGCCCTAATGAAACAGCGGAAGCTGAGGACATTCCCTCTGTGCCTCAAGTGCCTCAGTCTTCAGCCTTGAGGCAACCTACTAAAGGTCAAGCATCTGCACTCTCTCTGTATCTGAAGCAGAAGCAACCCTTCTACCGCAACATTCCTGTTGATGAACGACCTAGCTTCAATGTTGATGCCTTCTTTGCCAGCATGAGCTACTTTCAAGAAGATATTCAAAACCCATATCACTCTGCTGCTCCATGAAACGTGTTAAGGTTCTAGACTGATACTCAGAAAAATTACTATGCCTCAATCATGTATAAGAAGAACAAGCTCTTTGCTCATAAGAACATTCCTCATATGGATATGGAGGACATTCCTTGCTTCAATAGTAGTCTTCAATATCTTCACCATGCTAAGCTACTTCAGTTCTGCTCTGAGTGTATACATTGGAATAAAGAACTGGTGCTTCAATTATATTCCACGTTGTACATCTCAGGGAATCCTCAAGACATCAACACCTGGGTCCTCGAATGGATAACTGAGCATCAACATCAGACTGCCACTGTGCCAGCAATCATCGAAATTCTTCAGCTGCCAGTCTCTGATCCAAGCACCTAAGGCTCCACTGCTCTTCGTGATGATATGATGAATATGTTGATGAAGCGTGAAGCTCCTGATGCTCTGCCTCGCACCAAATTCATCGTTGCTGAGCTTCAATATTTTCCCAGCACATTGTACCGCATTCTGGCGAAGTCCTTCTGTCCCGTCAAGGGCTATGAATATTCTGCTGAGGAAGTCATTGGCTGCATGAAGAACATATTGTTCAACCTTTGCATGTCTGCTCCCATCAATGTTGCAGATTTCTTCTTCAGGACCATGGTTGATGCTGCTCAGAATCCTCACATCTTGAAGCCATATGATCAATGGATAATGAAGCTGATATGTGCCAAAACATGTATCAATTACATGCCTGATCATGCCAATCATCGCACGTACTTTCTCCCTGTTGAAGTGCTTCCAAGCACCATTCCTTCAACTGATGCAAACGGCAAAGGACATTTCTATACTGAAGAATTTCCAACCAAGTCTCTTGAAGGCAACATTCGTCATCCTTAGTCCCGCACCACTGAGCAAATCGGCAACAATGCCTCAACTGAAGACTCGTCTCAAGACATAGTGATGACTGACAGGGAACTCATCATCAGCTTGCATCAGATGGTTATTCGAAACCATGATTGCACCAAGCGTCAAATATCTGAAATCCTCACATACATGGCTTAGATGCACATGTGACAGAAGAGGGCTCATCAGTATGCTCATCATACATATCAACGGATTGATTCCATTCTTGAGGATGTCATCACTCCTGAGGAAATTCAATATATTGGTCTTCAGCAGCCTCCGCTCAATGAAATTCGTCCTCCTCACTAACGTGTCGCGTTGATAGTCGCATGTACTTGAACTCAACGAAATTTTCGTGAAGAGAGAGAGAATATATTCCGACCTTGCCACATGTCGCGTCGATAGTCGCATGTACTTATTGAGCCAACGGTCCGAAGGTTGGGCACAAATGTGTTTTCGTGCATGGTCATTTATATTCTTTCACTAGGGATTGCTCCACAGCTATAAATAGCCGACCCTATCCCCATTGGCGGGTTGGATGCTCCGAGAAAACTTGACACTTGTCATTTGAGAGAATCCCTCCTCTGAGGAAACTGAAGAACCCAAGTGAGGAAACCACACTAGCCCTGAGTAGATGAATTGTTATGAGGAAATCAGATCGAGTGATCTGAGGTTTTTTACTCTTGAAGACTGTGATCTTCCAGGCAGTGTAGGATTCATTGTTCTAAGGAATTCAAGATGCAAATGTGAATTCCCGAAGTGAACGGAGTTTGTGAAGGTTTTGGGAGTCTACCTTGAAGACTCACCTGAGTGATTGGACGAAGTCTGAGGAGTTTTGTTCAAGAAGAACAAGGTGAAGACTATGTCTGCTGAGTTGAATCTCAGCCTCTCCAACCAGATGTAGAGTTGTCATAGCAACTTGAACTGGTCTACCAAATCGATGTCATCTGTGACTTGGTGCTATCTCTTCAACCACAGTACTTCAGTATCTGATACCTCTGTTCTGATGTTTCCTTTATTCTGTTTCTCCATGTTTTGCATCTGATGCATGTTAGCATATTGTTTAGACTTTGTTTCTGTTGCAAAATGATGTCCTGCATTCATGTCTATATTCTGTAAAATTTATGTGTCTCATCATTTTGTAAGTTTCCTCAGTTTCGTACTGCTTCAATCCTGAAGAAACGGAAAGTCTTCGGGAAAATCTCCAATTCACCCCCCCTCTGGTTGATAACCTGTTCTTTCACTCTAGCTTCTCGGTCTACTTCCCAAATAGTGGTCGAACAAGCCGTTATGATCGATCGGCAGAGCCGGTGGGAGCAGGGCGTGGAGATTCCCGACGAAGTGTAACATCCCAGATTTCACAAAAAATAAAATTTTGTTTTCGGTGTGAATTGTTTGATTGTTTGATTTGTTGGCGGTGTTTGCATCCCCGATTTATCGATCGGAGATTATTTTAACCCCTCTTATCTCGTACCGGACGGAGACCGACCCTTGCCACCCCAACACTCCACCTTGCGACACCGGGTTTCACCCGATCACTGTCGCGAAAACCTCACGAGACCAGCCGCAGCCAACGGAACAAAAAACCCCGTTTAATAATTAAACGGGTTATTTTTATAGAGCGCCGGAAAGTTTCTTGAAACTATTCCAACGCGAGGTGAACGCCGCTGGCTCAATGCGCTGATCCAGCAGTTCGAAGTTTTACCCGAATCGGAGGTCCTGCAGACCCACGGCGGTCAGAAACGTAAACACCGCGCGCGCGAGAGATAAACCGGGGATGTTTTTGCAAACTACTAGCCACCTGGGCTATATAAAGACCACCACTGCACCTAGCCTTTCTAGGGTTTCCCTAGCACAAAATTGCAGCCACCCCCTCACAATTGCCCCAAAAATACCCCATTTTTGTAGTCCTATCCTTCCCTGCGATCTGGACCATCGGATCGGCCGATCCAATGGCCTAGATGCGCCCGGGAGCTCCACCAACCTCCTCCGGTGGACTACCTCCACGCCGCCGCCGCCCGTGTACTCCGGCTCGCGCGTCGGCAGCAGCCGCGCCGCCGCGCCACTCCTCTCCTCCTAGCGCCTCCTTCCTTCTCTCCTCTACTCCTCACCCCTCATCTTCCTCGCAGCAGGCCGCTGCCGCCAGCGCCATGAACGACGTCCCCGAGTTCGTCGGCGCCTCCACGTCGGGCCACAACGCCGCCGCCCGAACTGCTACTGCTCCGGCCACCCCGAAGCCCGAGCCGGCCGCAGCATCTCACGCCGCCGACCTGCCTCCCCGCGCACGTCCCACTCGCCGTGCTGCCGCTCGCCAGCGGGCGCCACCGCCGCTGCGGTCGGGACCGTGATCCCGATCCAGACGCGGTCGTTGACCGGCCAGGTGGGCCGGCCCAACAGCCACCGTGCGGCCCACGTCCTTTCGGCCGAGTCGGCCTCCCTGCGGCCCAACCGCGAGCCGCCTCCATTGGGCCGAGCCCAGTAAGGGGTGAGGCCCTTTTATTTTTTTTCTTCCTTCCCTCTGCTCCCAATGAAGTGATTCTATTTTTGTTTTGTTGTGCTCTGTGTGCTCTAGAGTTCATCTTTAGGAAGTTATTTATTTTGAGGTCATCTTGAATATGTAATTGTGTGTTGAACAGGGCACCAGATCGTCAAGTTGCTAATCTACTGTTAACTATTGCTGCTATTATTTTGTTCAAACTTTGAGTGATGCTTGTGTCAAATACATGAGGCCTGTTGCATTGATTCTTTTTCCTATGTGTTAAGCATCATGTGTACTTCATTGCCATGCTTTAGCTTTTCATGTTTGGGTGCTTTAGCTATATTAAATCTTGCTCCATAGTGGTGACCCTGATGTTAATGTGCTGCTGTGCTGAAAACTGTTAATTTGTTGCAACTTCGGGTGACGGTTGCGTTGCAACCGTTTGTCGGAATTGAGTGATTCCAATTTCATATTCTTAAGCATCATGTCTACTTCCATTATATGTGTTGCATCGTCATGATATGCTTGCTGGTCATATAGTTTTTGAGCTCCAAAGTTTCTATCCCGCTGTTTTTGACAGCCACCTCTATTTTTCTCTAAGTCTGTAACGTTCCGATACCATGTTGCATGTTTAATATCTTTTGATCTATGATGCCTATTACCTTGATTATTGTGTGTACCTGATCATCATCATGTCTAGTTCATTCTCATATATTGCTATGTCATGTTGCTGCACTTTTGCATATAGCTTTGCTCCTGTTTATACAGCATAAAAATAACAGTTTATGCCCTATTTTCTTGATTTTCACTAATACCTACACCAGTAATGTTTTATTGCCTTTTGCATGAGCTATAATTAGTTGTTCATGATGCCTATTTGCATGATTCCTTTTTCCATGCCTTCCTTGTCATGTCTACTTTATTTGCATATCATTGTGAGCATGTTTGCATTCATTATCATGTTTGTGCATTGCTCTAAAATGTGCTTCGTGATGTTGGTAGATTGTGTTCCAAACTTGTTTTGCTTGTATCTTTTTAAACGTAACTCCGTTTGGAGTGTTCTTTATATGTAACTTGATTAGTTTTTCGTGTAATTTGTGTTTATGCTTTTGTTTGCTGTTGTTAACCAACCTAAAATATGGTTTAGGGAAGAACAGTACCAAATCCTTTAATTGTTGTGCGACACTTAGTGATATGCCATGTTTAGGTTGTGCCTCACTTAAATTGACTAGCATAGATAGTTTATCTTATGCTTCACCTCTTGACATGTTTGTGTTCTATGCCATGCTTGAGTGAGATGCCATGTTAACAACCTTTGTTGATCACCTGTAGCTAAACAACTTGAACCTTTCCCAATGTGCGGTATCGTCGTGTGTGACGAGTACTCCACTTAACCTGTTAGTAACCGCTCTCGACGGTAGGTGCGATGTCTCGTGTTCCCTTATTGTTGATTCTTGCTCGTGTTTGCTTCGTAGTAATAGATGCTTGCTCGTTGATTGCTTTCCAATGTTTATCCTCTTGTGTGCTTCCGCGGGTACCTCTCGGAGACGATGCGAGCTTGCGATCAACTACACCTTCGGAACCCGACTTATCAATAGGCAAGGACTATACATTAATTATGATCCATTCTTTTTCAACCAGCGGTTTGCATGCTAGTATAGGTTAGATTCGATGTTTGATCCTACCACAGGTTTATAACCTCTTTTAAACCGATACAGCCATGTCCCCTCCCAGCAAACCTTGTACTGCAATGTTACTATTGCTCATTGCTCAGCCCCTGCTTAGTATGCATGCTTAGGATGCTACGATGTTACCTCCTGTTAATCCTTGGTTTGGGATATCACATTATTATATTGTTATGGATGATATGATTATCATAATTGTTGACTATATTCGACGAAGGATGGAAGGTCTAGGCTATCCCGCCCCGGCGCTTTGTTCCATTCGAGTCACCTAGGATCCGAGTTCCGGGTATTGGTTTTAAGAATGAGCGTGCCTAACCGCGTGTGGGATGCTATGGGGTCCCCTCTTCTTACCTACCTAGCTTCAAACATTTCTAGTGGTGGCCCAAGCTGATTTACCATTTGAAATGTGTGTGTGACTGGTCCGCGGCTGGCAGATTTCAAACAACTTGGGCCAGCGGATACATGGTTTGTCTTGTTGGTCCACCCCAGGGAGCTAGGGGGTTGTCCACATCTGTATGGGCAACTAAACCGACCTCGTCCAGACGGAAGAGGCCGATTCGAGAGCGCGGCCGGCTTTTGAGGTTGATGTCGACTCACCGGGGGCCACCCGGATTTGTTCGTTGTTAGCTAGAGGGACCTGTCGTTCCGGATCTCTTGGGACTAAATCATAAAATAGTTGCCTATCATGGGTAGCAACTGAGAGAGATGGGCGTGCGTGCGGAGCCTTGTAATGGCAGTTGGTACACCCCTGCAGCGTTAAATCTTTTCGAGAAGCCGTGTCCACGGTTATGGACGACTTGAGACCTACTCCTTGTTCATAGACAACAACAACTGAGATAATCTTAATATAAATTGATCAACGTGTGCGTGCCTTGACTGCTTCTTCTTCGTCGGGATGCGAAGAGGAGGAAAAGGATAGGATAGGTGTTATTCTTGCGTAAGTAGTTGATAGCAAGACTTGTTGGAGGCGATTCCTCGTCGAATGCTTGGCTTCTTATCTTACTTTCTAGATCGTTAGCCAGTTCATAAATGCTAGTGCGGCAGCAACCTCACCACTTACCCCATCCTTACCGTAAACTACTAATTGTTCTAGAATGACGAGTGATGAAGTCCTTCTTGGGTCAGATTACCACTACAGTTGGATGCTGAGTACTTCTGTACTCATGATACCACCCCCAAACTCTTTTCAGGGTTCTTGATCGACAACAGGTATGGTGATCGACATTTCACGTGGAGACTCGACGACGACTAGTTAGGCGGATCCTTACGGAGGGCCTGGACCCGTGTGGTTATGGGGATCGATGTTTTTCTCTTTGCCACTAGGCATTTTGTTGTCGTCTCTACTCAGACATGTATCTTCCGATGTTGTATTGTATTAAGGCAGTTGTATGCCGATTGTATGAGATGTTGTTCCTGTATATGTAATGTTGTGATATCGTGTTGGAAATCCGGGGCATATGACTTCGTCATATGTCGCGGTGGGACCGATATGTGCTTCGTCCCCGGATATGGATGGAAACATCTAGATCTGGAACAGTACCTCATATCGAGCCTTACACGAAGCCCCCTGGATCTCGGATGAGCTAGTCCTGGTGAAGCGTTCGCGTTTACCTCTGATCAAGGGCGCATTCTGCATGCTCAAGACCGGAGTGCAGAATCTCTAACAACTTCTCTGGCCTGCTGCCGAGCCGAAGGAAGGAGGTGCGGAAGCCGAGCGGGAGGAAGAGGAGGGTGAACTGCCAGATGCCACCAATTTTGAGTTGATCCAGATGGTGAGAGCTACCCCTCGGAGAGTCGGAGTCCTGTTGGATTCAGCTACTCGTGCTGGATCACAAATGGCTCTTACGACCGTCTTGAGCTAGTACCCTTCGTTGGACTTGAGATTGTTGGGGGCGGTACGCACAGGATCGGGCAAGGTCCTCGAGGCGGCCTATCTTCAAATAAACCAGCGCTCTGCCGAGATCGCCTCCTGGCTCGCTCCTCATGAATATGTCCCCTTTCTGGATAATGACTGCGTGCCGGTTCCTCCCATGACGCTGAGCGATCTACCCTACAACACCGAGGAGGAGAGATCAGAGAATTCTCGCCACCGAGAAGGGATCAAGTCGTCCTCCGTATTGTATGCGGATGATGGTGATGACCCACAAGTGTAGGGGATATATGGTTTCCTTTTCGATAAGTAAGAGTGTCAAACCCAACGAGGAGCAGAAGGTATTGACAAGTGATCTTAAGATAGGTATAATTGCAGGTACTAAAAGTACTAAATGTAATAAGGAAATAGAAGCAAGTAAAATAAATTGTGCTAAGCTGAAGCAAGTGGCCCAATCCCTTTGTGCAAAGGACAAGCCGAAGGATCAAACTTGTAAAAGCTAAAACATTCTTGAGGAGACACGAGAGAGATAATCATGTGCTTTCGACCTATTCCGTCTAGTACTATGTTTTGTATTGATAAGTGTTGTGTGGGTAGACATATGCTAGTGCAGTTTCTAGACAAAGATAAGTACACTCTTATGATTCAACCTATTGCAAGCATTCACAAATACAAGAGAGAGATTATGGAAAAGCCTAACCATAGCAATAATTATTAGGATCCAACACTCCCTCGTGCAAAAGTTTGCGAACTGGGATTCAGGTTTCTGTCACTTCGGCAACCCACCATAAGCATCCTTTATAAACAATGTATTCCCCTAGGTCCTTAAAAAGGTGAAGTGTTATGTAGTCGACTTTCACATAACACCACTAGAAGAATAACACCACAACTTAATGTAAGGCCCGATATGCGGTACTGTTCCAGATCTAGATGTTTCCATCCAGATCCGGGGACGAAGCACATATCGGTTCCACCGCGACATATTACAATGCCATATGCCCTGGATTTCCAACATGATATCACAACATTACAACTACAAGGATACAACATCTCATACAATCGACATACAACTTCCTTAATTACATTACATCAGTGGAAGATATATGTCTAGGTACAGACTACAATCAAATGCCTATTGGCAAAGGTAAAACGCACCATAACCATGGACACGACTTCTCAAAAAGATTTAACCCTGCAGGGGTGTACTAACTGCCCATTATAAGCTCCGCGTGTACGCTGGTTCTCTCAGTCAGGCCCGTTAAAGACACTCATTGAAGAGTTGTTCCGAGAGGCAGACGTCATAATCCCTCTAACTAACAACAAACAAATCCGGGTGGCCCCCGGGGAGTCGACATCCAGTTCAGGAGCCGCCCGCGCTCTCGTCCTGGTCTCTTTCGTCTCATCTGGGATTGGGTTCCCGTGGAAAATACCATGCCCGGGCCCTCGCCGGCCAAGTGTGGACCAATAGGATATACCACCCCACTAGTCTGGTTTGTTTTAAGTCCACTGGCCTGCAGACCAGTTACGCACACGGTTTTCAAATGGTAAATCAGCTTGGTCCACCACTAGAAATGTTTGAAGCTAGGTAGGTAAGAAGAGGGGACCCCATAGAATCCCACACGCGGTTAGGCACGCTCGTCAAGAGACACAATACCCGAAACTCGGTTCCTAGGTGACTTGAATGGAACAAAGCATCGGGGCGGGATAGCCTAGACCTTGCATCGAGTATAGTCAATATTATAATAATCACATCATCCACAATAATATAATAGTGTGATAGCCCAAGCCAAGGAGTAATAGGATAATAGTTGTAGCATCCTAAGCATGCATACTAAGCAATGGTTAAGAAAGTAAGGTACATGGCCAAACAATAGTTTACTGGGATGTGCTGGACATGGCTATTTGGGTTTACTTGAGAGGCATAAATATGAGGTGGTAGGATCAAGCAATCGTTCTATCCTATACCTAGGCACAAGTGAGCTGAAAGTTATAAGCATGATATATTATCCCCCTTACCTTATGAGAAGACGATCCCGAAGGTGTAGTCGATCGCAAACTCGCAACATGTCCGAGAGTACCCGCGGGAGGACACAAGAATTAAACACTGGAAAGACATTCAACGAACATGCATCTATTACTACGAAGCAACACAAGCAAGCAATGCACAAACAAGCATGACCAAGTATGATGTATGTCATTTTAATTGCATGGCATGAACATAAGAACGGGAAAGTTTAAATGAAGCTCGGGAATCACGGTGCAATTCTTCCGACAATCTCCATATGCATTAGGTGGGTGATCAATGGATCTCAAGGATCCTTATGTTATAGTAGTTATAATGCATGATCATGGCATATGCAAAAGACCGGTACATAATATGAACAAGAATTGCCAACACATGAGAATAAACCTCAAGACGGGATTCCTTAACATAACATATATGAAAATGGCATGACATATTATGATGCAACTAATGCAATCTATTTCAAGCAAAGAAACAACAACCAGAACTACTCCATCGTCAAGCTACAATTGACGAAGGAGCTACGATGCTCGGAACATGGGAAAAGAATGGAAGGTTGCAGCATGTGCAACATATGAGGGGTTTATGTGCAAAATGCACCATCACTGAAATAACGCTAGCTCAAATGGAATTGCGAGCAGCACCATCTTGATCCTCATATTTTTTTGGAGCAGATTTAAAGCTAAACAGAAAAAGGAATGAAGGAAAAAAACCTCCATCGGACTAGCTTCAGCCAAATCTGGCCCAGGCCCTCGCGGGAATGCTCTATCGAGCGCCAACGGGCGAAAGATAGCAACTGGGCAGAGCCCTGCTACAAAAACAGAGAAAAGAGGCAAAACTTGGGGGGCTTGCAATGCGTCGATATTGAACCCAGGACCTCCAAGATGCAAACACGACATCCAAGCCACTACACTATGCTCAGGATCATAACAAGTTAGCGAATGCAATTTTGATGAACAAGACATGCGGTGCAATGAAAAAAAAAACAAAAAAAGGAGCAGAAAAAAAAGTCGCCTTGCAGAACTGGGAATTTGAACCGACACCCTCTCGATCGAACGCAGAAGCGCGCTACCACTAGGCTAGCCAGTCGGTGTTGTTTTAAAATGGATTGCTGCTCTAAATCTACTATCAGGCGAACGTGACTGAAACTGAAGAAACAAATTCAGATACATTAAATAATCCCTGCGTAAACTAATATACGATGTCTTATATCACTAGTTTAGTTATCTAAAAAACCTTATATTAGTTTACAGAGGGAGTATCTGACAAAACTGAACTTGGCCGGAGCGACCTGGCCATAGCGGGCGCGAGCAGAGACACATGGGCGGCAAGCAGGACGCACGTGCTACGCTCCGGCGATCAAGGGCACGCACGGGAGGCTCCAGTAGACGCGCACGCGTGCACGGGAGATCGCAGGGGCGAGGGCTGACCATGTCGAGGTGCACGGCTTGTCCATGGCAACGACGTCCGATACGTCCCAAACGTATCTATAATTTATGCTTGCTCCATGCATGTTTTGTGTGACTTTGCCATGTTTTTCTTGAACTTTCATACACTTTTGAGCATATTTGGACTAACCTATTAACTCAGTGCACCCAGTTGCCAGTTCGTATTTTCTACTATTTTTGTATTTCAGGTTTTCCGCCCATTAAAAGTGCTCCAAAAATTCCGGAAAAATTATATAAAAAAGCAGTGTCCCGGAAGCCTCCGGAATCACCAAGGAAGGAAGGGGGGGCACCATAGGGACTCCAGAAGCGTCCCTGGCACGACCCCACCCTAGGCCACGCCAGGCACCCTCCTGGCAGCCTTGTGGCCCCACTCGGTGCCCCCTTTGGCCTATATTTACCCCCCGTGACGGAAACCCCAAAGATCGATCTGTTATTCCCGTTCTCCTCTTTGTACCGCTGCCGCTGCCGTTTCAAGATCGGGGCTGCCAGGAGAAGCTGCCCCGGCACCCTGCCGGAAGGAGGAATCCCCTCCGGGAGACCATCCATCGCCATCGACGCCTCCCGAATGTGCCGTGAGTAGTCCCCCTTGGACCATGGGTCCGTGACCAGTACCTATGTGATGTACTCCTCCTATTTGTGCTTTCACTTTCGAGACCTCGTGAGCTGCCTCACATGATCGAGGAACTTTCGTAATTTTCTGTGTTGCTATGCTGAGTTTGCTGGGATCTGATGGATTATGAGATTATTTTCAGATTGTGATGAGTAATATATTTGGTTCTCTTTTATATTTGTGTTCTTTAGTAAATTCTTGCATGTTCTCCGTTGCCGTATTTTACTTTGGCCAAGTGATTTGTTGCAACTCCAAGAGGGAGCGTTATGCTTGATTGTGGGTTCAGCCCCTTGATGTCTAGCTTGAGTGACAGAAACATGAGACTAGGGGATGTGTTTTTGCCACCAGGGATAAAACAATGGTGCTTGTACCTACGGGTGCAAGGATTGTTTACTTTACGCAAAGTTCTTTTAATGCAGTTGTCTGTTGCTTTGAGTTTTCACTTTGGGTGTGATTCATAACTTAATACCAGCGAGATGTTATGGATATATATCTCAAGGTGGATGATTCGTAGTAGATCCAGATGGATTTCGGTCTACTTACCTTGGCGTACTGCCCATTGCTTTTGAGCCTCTTCCTTTCTTTTGTAGCATAGTTAGCATTGCGATGCGTTTATAATCCTGTCTATTGCCTAGCAGTGATTTGTTTACCTCGCTAGCACTTTTATCTTCTTTTGCGAGAGAGACATCACTAGTAAACATCACGGGACCCCATTCCATATTGATACCATTGTTTACATCCTCAATTTATTTTCAGTTCTTACTTTCAGTTGCACTATTATCTCGTGCGTTGATCCTTTGTGAACAGCAAGGCCGGTGGAATTGACAACTCATTTGTACTCGTTGGGAGAAAATTTATTACTTTCTGTGTGCAGGTCACGACAACCGCCCAATTTCTGGCGCCGTTAGCGCGAAGTTATTTCTTGCGCTGTTGTCACCTTCTTGTATTTTTGCGAGTCCTACTGGAGACAAACCTTGGTATCTTCACCGAGGGAAATTTTCTGCTACGCTACATCTCACCTTCCACTTGGGGTAACCAACGAGAAGTGAGAGAACTATCCTCACCGTATCAGCGTCTGATGTCTACGAATACAAGAGCAAGGTAAAATGGTGACACGCACAACACAGCTAGGACTTGTGGCTACGCCTACTCGCGGCCACCTCAAGAGGGAAATCGTGAGGAGGAGGAAGCTCACAGCGGGGGAAGCTTGCGACGATGATGGCCTCACGACGGCAGCGAATTTGGCACCGATGGCCTCCTGCCATGGCATGCTGCAAGAGAGGAGAAGATTGGGAGGAAAAGAGAGGGGAGGATATGGTGGCGGCGGTTAAGGGGAAAGCGGTGTTGCTAGGGTTCCTGGAGGGCTGGGATGGAGCTATAAGGGGGAGAGCGGGGGAGGCTACCGGAGGGCTCCATCGGCGAGCTCCTCTGCTTTTCTCTGTCGAGAGGTAAAAGGTGAGGGAGAAGCAGAGGAGAAGGAGGATGACAGGTGGGGTCTAGAGGAGGTGGGTTGCGGCTAAGGAAGATAGGCCAAGGGAGAAGGAGATTCGGCCCAAACTCAGTGGAATCACTTTCTGCATTTTATTCTTTAAATAAAAGATAGCAGAAGAAAAGGGCAAAAAGAAATAGAAAACATAGTGCAAAAATCATATACAAATAAGATTCCTGATCCACAGGAAATATGGGATTTTTATAAAATGATTTGGGTCAAAAATATTTATGTAATGCAAAGGCATCTAAATTCATTCAAATGCCATTTAGAACTACAACCCCATTTTTTGGACATTAATAAATCATGGGTCTTGTTGGCACAGGCCTTCATCATGGAAAAACATGATGATTTCCAAAGTATCTTGCTTAGAGGAGAAAAACGGAGCCTTGGAAAAATTGGCAAAGGCCAGCAAAGGGAGAAAAGAGAGAATTAAATATAATCCTTTTACATGACATGAAAAATGATTTGGCATTTTTATGTCACATGGAATATGGTAAATAATAATTGTGCAAATTTTTAACCCCAATGGGAAAAATAAAAGTGCATTTTTTTCTGAAATTTGTCGGTTTTGGGCTGTTACACTTAAATATCAAACAACACATATTATTTCAACATCATATGACTACTAACAACTAGACTTCTCCCATGTCCTCCACAAATAAAGGAACTACTCAAAAGACATAAAAGATATCATGATCAGATGTGATACATATATTATATAGAATCTGGTCATAACAATAATTCTCCACGAAAACTTAATAACATTAACCACAAAAGAGTATTCAACACTTGTAAACTAGAGGGGATGAATAGTGCAAGTTACAACTCGCATTGTAATGGCGAGATGAGATGGGATGAAGATGGAGATGATACTGGTGATGGGGATTATGGTGATGATGATCTCTATGATGCCCGTGACGATGGTGATGACGATGAGGACGATATCCCCCTACGGGAGGAGTTCTCACCGGTGGAATCTGGCCGCCGGAAAGGTCTTTTCCTCTCTGTAGGTTGCCTCCACGAAGCGGTGGTGGAACTCCGGAAACTCTTCCTGTTCTGGGGTTTTTAGGTCACGAGGGAGATATAGGACAAAGGTGGGCACTGGAGGTGGGGCCCACCCCCAAGGCGGCCAGGTGGCGCGACCAAAGGGGGGGCGCGCCACTAGGGCGCCTTGAACTTTGGTGGTCCCCCTCCGGCTACCCTTCGGACACTCTTCGTTATATCTTCACAAAGTTACGCCCGTGAATTTCAGGTCATTTTGAGATGTGCACATATGGCCACTCTACGTGCACTTTTCCCCGCTGATTCCTTCTTCTACTGTTTCGGCACCGGAAAATACTATAATAACATCATCCTAATATGAAATATATAAATGAATAGAGGTAAATACGATGTAAAATAGTGATGCATTTTGGACGTATCAACTCCCCAAAGCTTAGGACTCGCTTGTCCCCAAGCAAATACTGAGATCGGTAAACCTTTTCACATGTTTAGAGAGTGAAGTTTTGGTAATTAGAATACTGACAAGAAGCATCATAATTTCTATACTAAACTCAAGCATCCTCAACAGCAACCTCAACTCATATGGTCCTTATGAAAGGGTAATGTCAATTAGAATCAAAAGTAGGGCTAAGGAAACTCATCAAACCATGGAAAACATGTCCTTGGTCAAAGAAAAACTAATAACTTTTAACTTTGCTCTTTCCTTTATTTTTTGATGAGACCATTTGAAGCTTTTGAAAGAACATGTTATTAGTGAAGAAGTGAAAATCCTAACACAAAGGAAGATTTTTGATGTAGCAAGGCTCAACAAACAACTTGTTTATCTTAATATTAATGTCAACAAAGATGTAATATGGAAATTCTCAATGAGACAATATAAATGCATGCATCTTTGTCAACATAAGGTGTCTACTCTTTGTGGGATAGAAATAAGTAGCTTTACTGACTCAACATAAAAGTAAAGACTTAGCCCTTCGCAGAGGGAATTAGGGAAAACTCATGTGCTAGAACTTTTAGTAGTTTTGAAATCAATAGGATCAGAAAATAAGATTTTGGGAGGTTCATAATTCGTCAACGAATGCTAGTAGATAGCCCAATACTTCTCATGTTGGAGAAGTTTTGAGGAACGGCTCCCAAGCTGGGGACGATCACATCCCCTTAGTCTCCTTTGTTTATCACTTCCAAAGTTATCTGATTTCTCATGAACTCACGTGAAGGAAGGTTTGTTTGTTTATATTATGTTTTGTGAGCTAGGCGCACTCATGTCAGTCCCCTACTCGTATCAGGGGTTTGCAGATTAGACATGCAATCCCAAGATAAAGCTTGTCCGGCATAAGAAGATCATGAATTATCTACTACTTCCTCATGAGCTAAAGCAGAGGCACAAAACAAGGAGTATACTATTTTGAAGGTTTAAAGATATCACATGAATAATATACTTTAGGAGTGGCGGTGAAATACCACAAATAGGAAAGGTATGGTGGACTCTTTGGAAGGTCGAGGTTTCAAGGTATGGTTGCACAAGCAGTATTCCTGCTTAGTACAAGGTTTGGCTAGCAAAGGATTTCGAGAGCAGAAAAATGATGTTGACTTGGATGCAAGACAATATAAAGTCTACATTAAGAATTGGCACGAAACATCAAGTTGTCTTCGCCAGCATAGCACTTCAAGCATAAGAACATAAAGGTTTTGGATATGTCGCTACTAGAAAAACTCATGCTTGTTGTTATGACCAAAGCTATGTTTTCCAAGATTAAATAAAGTTTTCAAAGCCATACCTGATATATAAGATCAATACTCCCATAAGAATCATCACATAAGGTCGATTGCGTGAAGAGAATACCAAGTGCAGCGAAGAGACCAATAGACTTCTCACTAATATTCCATCATAGAAATTGCACACTCACGGATACAAGACTGTCCACAAAGGAGTGATAGACCTCAATGCAAACACCTATTTTATAAGATGACTTCCCTACACATGATACGACACTAAACTTGACCACAAAAGACAAAGATAAAGATAAAGATACCAGGCACTCCCCCAAGCTTGGAACAAGCTAAGGGTATACTATTGCCCATGAAGATTTAACTCTTGATCTACTTGTTTCTCTTCAAGTCCTCTATTATGCGTCGAAGGGTTTGGTTTTCAGCTTCCAATATGGACACTTATACTTTGAGCACACAGAAGTCTTCACAGAATTGGTTAGTAATTCGGTGAGCTTTGGATATAGCAGATGACACATGTGGGGCTTCAAGTGGAGGAACAGTTCCTGAAAGGTTCAGAGAAAGATCATATTGAGGGTTAATAAATCCCACGCAGACTCGGTTGTTTGAGCTTGATCCTCTTGTTGACGGATCTCCTTCTTGTTGGATGATGACCATATTGACTTCCTCTCTCACGGAGAGCTCCATCTCTGCTTTTCTTGCGGCAATTTCTTCCTCCGTGGCCCATCCAACGGCATTCCCTTGGTTGATGTCTTGCTAGACACAAAGAAGACGACGACCCATGTAGTCATCTCCGCTCGATTCACCAGAAGACATCTCAGACACAACCTTTTATCCTGGCAGAAACAGATCGAACAGATAATGCACAAAATCGCAAGATACAAAGCCGGGACGATCCAGCAAATATATAGCAAAAAACTCCGCACTTAAAGGAACATAGGGGACCAAAGGGGAGTCGGAGACGGGCTCCTGGTGGCCCAGGAGGCCACCTGGCGCGGCCAGGAGGCAGGCCGCGCCACCAGGGCACCTGGAGCCCAGGGACCTCCTCTCCAGCCCCACTTCGGTTTGGAATTTTACTAATTTTGCAAAAACATGTAATATGAAACTTTTATGGATGTTCGCGAAGTTTCCTTACCGTATTACTTACCTATTCTTATTATCTTCTGCTGGTGCATGAATTAGTGCTTCAACATGTTCTTCATGAGTTGTTGTTCGTATTGTATCCACGTCAACATTGCCCATTCACAACTTGAGGTTTAGTGCCTTCGAAATTGTTAATCTTGATTGCACCAGAGCGGTAGACTTCTTCAATGTGGAATGGTCCTTTCCATCTGGAAAGTAATTTACCTGGAGAAAACATAAACGAGATCTAAACAACAAAACTTTATCACCAACATTAAATTCACGTTTCAAAATTCTCTTGTCATGACACTTCTTTACCTTTCCCTTAAACATTATTGCGCTCTCGTAAGCTTCACTTCTCCACTCATATAGATAAGTCGAGTTCATGAGAGGCTTTTTAACAGCAAGTTTAGGGTCAGCATTAAGCTCTCCAACAGCCCAGAAAGCTTTGCGATCTAATTCTAAAGGCAAATGGCAAGCCTTGCCATAGACCATCTTATAGGGAGACATGCCCATGGGATTTTTGTAAGAAGTTCTATACGCCCACAAGGCATCTCCTAACTGTTTGGACCAATCCTTTCTAGAACTGTTCACTGTCTTTTGTAAGATCAACTTGATCTCCCTATTTGTGACCTCAACTTTCCCACTCGTTTGCGGGTTGTAAGGTGAAGCAATCCTATGGTTGACATCATACTTTGCTAAAGATTTTCTAAAGGCACCATGTGTAAAATGTGATCCTCCATCGGTCATGAGGTACCTTGGTACGCAAAACCTAGGAAAGATCACATCTTTAAACATTTTCAAAGATTTCTTTTGATCAACACTTTTAGTGGGGATTGCCTCAACCCACTTGGTTACATAATCAACAGCTACTAAAATGTGAGTATACTTGTGTGAAGAAGGAAAAGGACCCTCAAAATCAAAACCCCAACAATCAAAATGCTTAATAACTAGAGAGTAATTCATGGGCATCTCATTTCTCCTACTAATTCTACCAACTCTATGACACTTATCACAAGATAAAACATACTTTCTAGCATCTTTAAAGAGAGTAGGCCAATAAAAATCTGATTGGAGAACCTTGTGTGCGGTCCTCTCACCGGCATGATGTCCTCCATAGGGACTATCATGACATTCCCTCAAGATATCCTTCTACTCATGCTCCGGTATGGACCTTCTCACGATCCCATCCGCGCATTCTCTGAAAAGGTGTGGGTCATCCCAAAAGTAATACCTCAAATCGTGGAAGAATTTCTTCCTTTGCTGAGATGTGAAACCTGGAGGTGAAAACTTAGTAACAATAAAGTTAGCATAATCTGCAAACCAAGGATAATAAATAGATTGTATCCTTAAGACACTAACTGTTCATCTCGAAAGCTATCATTAACTGGAATAGGATCATGTGGTATGGTCTCTATCCTGGAGAGGTTGTCTTCTACAGGATTGTCCGCTCCTTTCATGTCAACAATCTGCAAATCAAACTCTTGAAGAAGAACAACCCATCTGATAAGCCTCGGTTTGACATCCTTCTTCTCCATAAGATACTTTATAGCAACATGGAAAGTATGAATAATGACTTTGGAATCAACAATATAAGGTCTAAATTTATCACAAGCAAACACTACTTCTAAAATCTCTTTTTTAGTAGTAGGATAATTCTTTTGAGCACTATCAAGGGTTTTGCTAGCATAATGTATAACATTCAATTTCTTATCAACCCTTTCTCCTAGCACAGCGCCAACAGCAAACTCACTAGCATCACACATGATTTCAAAAGGTAAATTCCAATCAGGTGGTTGGACTATAGGAGCGGTTATCAAAGCTTTCTTAAAAACTTCGAAGGCTTCCTTACAATATTCATCAAACACAAAAGGAATATCCTTCTGGAGAGGATTAGTGAGGGGTGTCGAAGTCTTATAAATGTCCTTAATAAATCATCTATAGAAACCAGCATGATCGAGGAAACTATGAATACCTTTGATGTCCCTTGGATAGGGCATCCTTTCAATTGCTTCGATCTTGGCCCTGTCCACCTTGATTCCCTTTCAGAAATCTTTTGGCCAAGAACAATTGCCTCGTTGACCATGAAGTGGCAGTTCTCCCAGTTGATTACCAAATTTGTCTCCTCACATCTCTGCAAAAAATTATTAAGGTTATGGAGACAATGGTCAAAAGAGGTTCCATAGACGGAGAAATCGTCCATGAATACCTCAACAATTTCCTCACAAAAACCATGAAATATAGTAGACATACACATTTGAAAAGTAGTAGGGGAATTGCATAAACCTAAAGGCGTACGTCTATAAGCATAACTACCAAAAAGGACAAGTAAAAGTGGTCTTATATTCATCAGCAGTGTTAACATGAATTTGAGAGAAGCCAGAATATCTAGAACGGAAACGGATAGTGATCCTTCCTCGTCGCCTTTTTCAACTTCCTATAATCAATACACATTCTATATCCAATAATAATTCTTTGAGGGATTAGTTCATTCTTATCAATAGGCACAACATTCATACCTCCTTTCTTAGGAACACAATGTACTGGACTTACCCACTTACTATCGGCTATAGGGTAGATAATACCTGCGGCTAGAAGCGTGAGGATTTCGGTCCTCACCACATCCTTCATCTTCGGGATCAACCGTTGTTGATGATCAACAACCGGTTTAGCATCGAGCTCAAGGTTGATGGTATGTTGAAAAATAGACGGACTAATTCCCTTGAGATCATTAAGAGTATATCCAATGGCGCATCGGTGTTTACGAAGGGTTTCTAATAATCGCTCTTCTTCATATCCTGAAAGGTTAGCATTGATAATAACATCATATAGTTTCTTTTCATCTAAATAAGCATACTTGAGTGTATCGGGAAGAGGTTTTAGATCGAACATTGGGTCTTCTTTTGGTTGTGAAATGATTCCTAAAGGTTCAACCAGAAGGTTGTGCTTTAGGATAGCAGGTTGTCTCAAGAAGATATCATCTAGTTCATCTCTTTACTGCATATGAATGTCATTCTCTTGGTCCTCCATGTATTTCTGCAAAGGATCGTTAGGAGCAATAGCAATAGAGGAAATATCTCCAATAATTTTATCATTACTAGGCAAATCAGTACCACGAGTTTGTTTGGGAAATTTAGAAAAATTAAATTCATATGGCTCACCATTGAAATCAACAGATACATTTCCTTTCCTGCAATCTATAATAGCTCCACAAGTCTTGAGAAAATGTCTACCAAATATAATATGACAAAAACTATCTTGCACTGAACCAAGTACTAGGAATTTGGTATGATATTTTACCTTTCCACATAAGACTTCAACATCTCTCACAATTCCAATAGGAGAGATAGTTTCTCTATTTACAAGATGAATAGTAACATCAACTTCTTCAAGTTCACATGGTGAAATTTCAACCATGACCTCGTGATAGAGTGAATAAGGAATAGCACTAGCACCGGATCCCAAATCGCATAGCCCATAATAATTGTGATCTCCTATTTTAACAGATACCACTGGAGTACTTGAAAGTGGGCCTTTATTCTTGGTTGTGACAAGGATAATAGAAACAGCACAAAATTTTATATTGGAATCTCTAATATCACTAGTAACAAGATATTTTACCAATGCAACTTGAGGATCTTCCTTAATCTGGTCCTCATGCTCATCATTTCTTCTCTTACTTTTATTTAATATACCTATCAAAAAGAATGCTCCTTCATCCTTGCGGGAAAAGGGGGCTTTTCATATATAACTACAGGAAAAATAGAGTCAGCAACATGAATATCAAGATGTAATTCCTTCAAGGGCTTATGATGATGATCCTCCTTCTTTTTAGAGGAATTAGTATGAGAGGCAAAGTTTTTTGCAAAAGTCAATTAGAATCTGGGAATCAAGACGAATCTGAGCACAAAAGGTATTGAAGTAATAAGTTTCCACATAGCTCTCAATGTAATCATGCTCATAATTTATAACGGGTTCAATACCTTTATCAATCTCCCAATCTTTAGTGTTCTTCTGGATCCTTTCAATAATATCACACCTTTCCTGAACACTTTTGGTTTGAAATAAATATTTGTAAGAATAATTTCCTTGGGGAGCTCATGATTGGGGCATTTGAGCATTAGGGACTTCAATATCCCCCGGGCTTGGGCGATGCTTTGTCCGTAACGAGACCAAAAATTATAAATATAGTTCATGTCTCGATGTATTTCATGAAGAGGGTAAAACTTTGCATAAAAGATTGTCATAAGCTCTTGCAAATTTAGTAAATGAGAGTTATCAAGCAGCCTATACCAATACGAAGCCTTATCTTTCAATGATAGAAAGAATAATTTTCTCATAACAAAGTCCATCGATATACCTGCAAGCTTAAATAAGGAGCATAGTTGTGAAAGATATAGCAAGTGTTCGCCTGGATGTCTATCTCCTGCATATCGATTAGCCAAGACATAATCAAAAATACCAATTGGTATTTTGAAAGGCACAATTTCAGTAGGTGAGGGAGCCTTCTCAACCATAGTAGTGGTGGGGCGATTTCCCACTAGCACAGAACCAAGAGCAGAGTTGTGCATAGGGACAAAAAGTACCAACGGCAAAATAAAAACAACACGTACATTATAAAGGTTTCTTTACCAATTTCACTTACCAATAGCGCTACACTCCCTGGCAATGGCGTCAGAAAATGGTCTTGATGACCATAAGTGTAGGGGATCTATCATAGAATTTTCGATAAGTAAGCGGGTCGAACCCAACGAGGAGCAGAAGGTATTGACAAGTGATCTTGAGATACAAATAACTGCAGGTACTGAAAAGTAACTTTTTATGGGTTTTCTGTTATACGCAAGAAGGAAATAAAAGCAAGTAAAATAAATTGTGCTAAGGTGCATAAAGTTGCCCAATCCCTTTGTGCAAAGGATAAGCCGAAGGATCAAACTTATAAAAGCTAAAACGTTCTTGAGGACACACGAGAAAGATAGTCATGTGCTTTCGCCATATTCCTTCTAGTACTATGTTTTGTATTGATAAGTGTTGTGTGTGTAGACCGATGCTCTTATGATAAGTACACTCTTATGATTAAACCTCTTGAAAGAATTCGCAAATACAAGAGAGAGATTAGGGCAAAGCCTAACCATAGCAATAATCTTTGGGATCCAATAATCCCTCGTGCAAAAGTGTGCGAACTGGGGTTCAGGTTTCTGTCAGTCCGGCAACCCACCATAAGCATCCTTTATACATAATGTATTCCCCTAGGTCCTTAAAAAGGCGAAGTGTTATGTAGTAGAAATTCACATAACACCACTAGAAGAATAACACCACAACTTAAATATCAAACAACACATATTACTTCAACATCATATGACTACTAACAACTAGACTTCTCCCATGTCCTCAACAACTAAAGAAACTACTCACAAGACATAAAAAGGATCATGATCAGAGATGATAAATATATGATATACAATCTGTTCATAACAGTAATTCTCTACCAAAACTTAATAGCATTCACCACAAAAGAGTAATCAACACCAGTAAAGTAGAGGGGATGAATAGTGCAAGTTACAACTCGGATTCAATTGGCGAGATGAGATGGGATGAAGATGGAGATGGTGCTGGTGATGGGGATGATAGGGATGATGATCTCGATAATGCCCGTGACGATGGTGATGACGATGAGGAAGATCTCCCCCTCCGGGAGGAGTTCTCCCCGGTGGAATCTGCCCACCGGAAAGGTCTTTTCTTCTCTATAGGTTTCCTCCACGGAGCGGCATCGGAACTGCGAAATCTCTTCCTATTCTGGGGGTTATAGGTCATGAGGGAGATATAGGACAAAAGGGGGCACCAAAGGTGGGGCCACCCCCAGGCGGCCAGGTGTCGTTGCCTAAGGGGGGCGCGCCACCAGGGCGCCTGGAGCCCTGGTGGTCCCCCTCTGGCTGCCCTTCGGCCACTCTTCGTGATATGTTCAGAAGTTACGCCTCGTGAATTTAGGTCATTTGGATATGTGGAGATATGGCCACTCTATGTGCACTTTTCCCCGTTGATTCAAGCTTCTATTGTTTCGGCACCGGAAAGTTGTAAACTGTGTAAAAAAAGCCAAAACATTGTAAGAATTTCATCATAATATGAAATATATCAGTGAATAGAGGTAAATTATGATGTAAAATAGTGATGCATTTTGGACGTATCAGATGGCGAAGCGGAGTCTTACGGAAGCTCGTCTCGACACACGGAGTCGACTACTGCTGACCGGACTGCACCATCTGAGCATCAATCGGGTCCGATTGCACCTTCAGCGCTGTCAACTTCGCCACAGGCAAAGCCCGCGGCCGTGCAATCGGACACTTTTAGGCAGGAAATAGCGCAGGATGCTCCGATTTCTTAGGTGGCCTCTTTTACCGCTTAATATCTTAACAAACTCTGTTAAATTCCATGTGCATCCACTGGGGTCTTTTATTTTATGTAATGAATACACTCGGCCGCAGGGCCAGTACTTATGGCATGTGTTTGCCTTTTATCTGTATGAAATCATCTCCCACCTCGTACTTGTGTTTTTTCAATCTCTTGCTTTTTTTCTTTGCGTTTTTCCTCTCGCAACCATATGCTCTCGCCAGCCGGAAAGCCGACCTGCGGTATGTAGCTAGATCTAAGAGTTTATTTTGAGAGAATAAGGTAAATATTTGTGAGATTTAAGAGTGTTTCAACACTTGAACCAGGAGTAGGAAATGGTCGATTGCGCCTCTGCCGGCTGTTGTCTAACCAGCTCGGTCGCAATCGGATATAACCGCATTCGGCAATGTCCAATTTTGATTTATCTTGAAGTATATTTTCGAGTGTCAGTTCATACCGGCCATGTTATCCCCGATATTACAGCCAACCTGCGGTCTGCATCTGGATTGAACAGTGGCTCGCCCAAAACCATCACTTTTCTAATTTCTTGAGATAGACTTCTGCGAACCTGCCAATCAGTCCCCGAGTGTGCTCTGGCCGACTGCGGGGCTAAATTTTACAGAAATTAAACTGCTCGGCCTGACTAGACGCAAAAAAAAATTGAATGTCGTTTCATGAACGCATGATGACTATACTGATAAATTTTGCAAGGATAAAGATACATCTGTACTGTTCGACTGTAAAACGGGCGCAACAGATCGGTGTTCCAAGGACACTTCGTTTCAAATCTTGAAGTGTCCGTGTATCGGGTCGGCTTGGTGCAGTCGATGAGGTAGTATGCATTTTTTTTCAATGCTCGACTGGCGATGAACGAACTTTCCCAAGGGGACGAGAACTTATGTTGCCCCTGGCGATGAATGAACCTTCCCAAGGGGACGACAACTAAGTCGCCCTCATGAAAAGCGAGGGGCGGATCTTCTTGTTGTGTTAGTGGTGCAGCTTCTGCTAGTTGATACGTCCAAAATGCATCACTATTTTATATAGTAATTCTTTCTTATTCATTGATATATTTCATGATATGATGCTATTCTTATGTTGGTTTGGCTTATTTTACACAGTTTGCAACTTTCCGGTGCCGAAGCAGCAGACGCAGGATTCAACGGTAAAAAGTGGACGTTGAGTTATTGAAGAAGAATACCTCCAAATTACCTGAAAATCTACGGAGGCTATTTTCCAGAAGTATCACTAAGACACGCAAAAGAGCTACCAGAGGGGGGCCACAGGGTGCCCAGGTGGCCACCTGGCACGGCCCCACCCCTGGCCGCGCCGGGAGGGCGCCTGGACCCCCGGGGCCACTCCCGGCTCCCCCCTCTGGCCTATATACTCTTCGTCATCCAAAAACCCTAGAAAAGGGAGAGTTTCCGGAGTTTCGCCGCCGCTCCGTGGCGGAAACCTACAGAGAAGAAAAGCCATCTCTGGCGGGCAGATTCCGCCGGGGAGATCACCTCCCGGAAGGGGAGATCGTCACCATCGTCATCACCATCGTCACGGGCATCATCGAGATCATCATCAACATCATCCCCATCATCAGCACCATCTTCACCTCCATCGAATCTCATCTCACAATTGCAACTCATGTTGTAATCCGTACTATCTATCCTCTCTACTCTATTGGTGTTGATTACTACTTTGTGGTGAATGCTATTGAGTTTTGTTGAAGAAATATTATTGTGTTCAGATTGTTTATCATCTATTTATCCCCACTGATCATGATCTCTTTTATGTCTTGTGAGTAGTTACTTTGGTTCTTGAGAACATGGGAGAAGTCTAGTTGTTAGTAGTCATATGATGTTGAAGTAATATGTGTTGGTTGATATTTAAGTTGTGTTGTTATTTTCCTAGTGGTGTTGTGTGAGTCGAACAGTCAACACTTCGCCTTATCAAGGACCTAGGGGGATACATTGTGTACAAAGAATGCTTACGGTGGGTTGCCAGAGTGACAAAAACCTAAACCCCAGTTTGCACGCTTTTGCACGAGGGAACAATGGATCACTGATCGTATTGCTATGGTTAGGCTTTTGCCTTAATTACTATCTTGTATTTGCGGATTCTTGCAAGGTGTTTAATCATAAGAGTACACTTATCTTAGTCTAGAGGGTGTACTAGCATAGATCCACCCACTCAACAATTATCAACACAGCACATAGTACCGATACGGAATATGGCGAAAGCACATGACTACCTCTCCCGTGTGTCCTCAAGAACACTTTAGCTTTTATAAGTTCAGTTGCTAGGCCTCTCCTTTGCTCAGAAATGATTGGGCCACTCGTTACTCTCCAGTACCGTTTACTTTGCTCGTTTTTACTTTCCTGTCGCTTATACCAAGAAAAACCCCTAAAAAGTTATCTTTCAGTGCTTGCAGTTATCTCCTTACCAAACTCACATGCTATTACCTTCTGCTCCTTGTTGGGTTCGACACTCTTACTTATCGAAAACGCTGCAATCGATCCCTTACATTGTGGGTCATCAAGTAACGATTTCTGGCGCCGCTTCCGGGGAGCGTAGCGCTATTAGTAAGTGAAGCTGGTAAGGAAGTTTTTTTTATATTTCTGTTTTTAGTTTTGTTGTTGCTGTTTTTGTCCTTATGGGCACCCCTCCTCTTGGATCGTTGTTCTTGGGGAGCCGCCCCACAACTAAGGTAGTTACTCCTGCCCCTGCTGAAATTGTGCCTTATAAGATACCATCTGGTATTATCGATTATGTCTTAGCTAAGCGCTATGCAGGAGACAGACATCCAGGTGAACACTTGCTATATTTAGCACAACTATGTTCATTATTCAAGATTGCAGGTGTGTCACTGGAGTTCGTTATGAAGAAATTATTCTCCATATTGCTTACGGATAAAGCTTCAGATTGGTATAAGCTCCTCGATAACTCACATTCTCTTAAATGGGAAGAGCTTATGTCTCTCTTTTATACAAAGTTTTACCCTCTTCATGAAGTTCATCGAGACAGGAATTACATCTATAACTTTAGGTCTCGCGACGGAGAGAGCATCGCTCAAGCTTGAGGGAGGCTTAAATCCCTAATGTTCAAATGTCCTATCCATAAGCTCCCCGAAGATATTATCCTTACAAATTTTTAAGCCAGGCTTTCTTGTCAGGATAAGGAAATGCTGGATGCCTCCTCTAGCGGGGTATTTCAGACAAAGAGCGTTGAAGAAAGATGGGATCTCATCGAAAGGATCCAGAAGAATACTGAAGACTGGGAAATTGATAAAGGTATTGAACCTGCTATAAACTATGACCATGATTATATTGAGAGCTATGTGAAAACTGATTATTTTAATACCTTTTGCTATAAGATTGGTCTGGATTCCCATCTAATGATTGATTTTTGTAAGAACTTTGCCTCTCATGTTGATTCTTCTAAGATGAAGAAGGATCAGTACCATAAGCCTTTCAAGGAAGTGCCTATTGATATTCACGTTGCTGATCCTATTTTTCCTGCAGTTATATATGAACAACCGCCTTTTCCTTCAAGAATAAAGGAGCACTCTTTTGTGACAGGCATAACAAATAAAAGTGAGAGAAGAACAGGCGAACCCGAGGACCAGATCAGAGTCGATCCTCAAGTTTCTATGGTTAAAGATTTAGTTACTAATGATGTTTCAGATTCTATTATAAATTTTTGTGCTGTTTCAACTAACATTGTCACAGCCAAGAACAAAAGCCCAATTTCAGGTACACCAGTTGTATCTGTTAAAATAGGAGATCACAATTATTACGGGCTATGCGATCTGGGATCAAGTGGTAGCGCGATTCCTTATTCGCTTTATCAAGAGATCATGAGTGAGATTTCACCCTGTGAACTCGAATAGATCGATGTTACTATTCATCTTGCAAACAAAGCTACTATCTCTCCTATTGGGATTGTGAGAGATGTTGAAGTCCTATGTGGAAAGGTAAAGTATCCTACCGACATTCTTGTACTTGGTTCTGTACAAGATAGTTTTTTTCCTATTATTTTTGGTAGACCTTTTCTCAGAACTTGTGGAGCTATTATAGATTGCAAGAAAGGTAAAGTTTCTGTTGAATTCAATGGTGAGCCATATGAATTTAAATTTTTCTAAGATCTCTAAGCAGCCTCGTGATACTGAATTACCTAGTGATGATAAAATTATTGAAAGTATTGTTTCTATTGCTATTCCCCCTAATGATCCTTTGCAGCAATACATGGAGGACCACGAGAATGACACTCATATGCAGGAAAGAAATGAAATTGATGAAATCTTCTTGAGACAACCTGCTATCCTGAAGCACAAACTTCCGGTTGAACCTTTAGGAATTCTATCCAAACCAAAAGAAGACCCGGTGTTTGATCTCAAACCTCTTCCCGATACGCTCAAGTATGCTTATTTAGATGAAAAGAAAGTTTATCCTGTTATTATCAACTCTAACCTTTCAGGATATGAAGAAGAGCGATTATTGGAGATACTTCGTAAACACTGTGGTGCAAATGGCTATACCCTTGATGACCTTAAGGGAATTAGTCCATCTATCTGTCAACATACTATCAACCTCGAGCCCGATGCTAAACCTGTTGTTGACCATCAACGACGGTTGAACCCAAAGATAATGGATGTTGTGAGGACCAAAATCCTCAAGCTTCTAGCCGTAGGTATTATCTACCCTATAGCCGATAGTAAATGGGTAAGTCCAGTTCGTTGTGTTCCTAAGAAAGGAGGGACAACTGTAGTCCCTAATGATAAGAATGAACTAATACCTCAAAGAATTATTATTGGATATAGAATTTGTATTGATTACAGGAAGTTGAACAAGGCAACCAGGAAGGACCACTACCCGTTGCCCTTTATTGATCAGATGCTTGAGAGGCTGTCCAAAAACAC
This sequence comes from Bromus sterilis, assembly GCA_950022295.1. NCBI lineage: Eukaryota > Viridiplantae > Streptophyta > Magnoliopsida > Poales > Poaceae > Bromus > Bromus sterilis. The sequence continues at coordinate 277,577,280 of OX465595.1, read as the reverse complement.
CCACTTTTGCTATCTTGAAGGGTATTCAGGCTTCTCTCAAATTCAAGTTAACACTGCCGATCAAGAGAAGACCACTTTCACTTGTCCTTATGGTACTTATGCTTATATGCGTATGCCTTTTGGTTTATGCAATGCCCCTGCTACTTTTCAGTGATGTATGTCTGCAATATTTCATGGTTTCTGTGAGGATATTGTGGAAGTCTTCATGGACGGTTTCTCCGTCTATGGAACTTCCTTTGACCATTGTCTCCACAATCTTAATAAAGTTTTCCAGAGATGCGAGGATACAAACTTAGTTCTAAAATGGGAAAAGTGCCACTTCATGGTTAACGAAGGGATCGTGCTTGGCCACAAGATTTCTGAGAGGGGAATTGAAGTGGACAAGGAAAAAATTGAAGCTATCAAAAGGATGCCCAATCCAAGGGACATTAAAGGTATTCGTAGTTTTCTCGGTCATGCTGGTTTCTATAGAAGATTTATTAAAGACTTTTCTAAGACCTCGAGACCCCTCACTAATCTTCTCCAGAAGGATGTTCCTTTTGTATTTGATGAAGATTGTAAGGAGGCTTTCGAAGTTCTTAAGAAAGCTTTAATAACCGCTCCTATAGTACAACCGCCTGACTGGAGTTTGCCCTTTGAAATTATGTGTGATGCTAGTGATTTTTCTGTTGGAGCTGTTTTAGGACAAAGGGTTGATAAAAAATTAAATGTTATCTATTATGCTAGTAAAACCCTTGATAGTGCTCAAAACATTTATGCTACTACTGAGAAGGAATTCTTAGCAGTAGTGTTTGCTTGTGATATGTTTAGGAAGTATATTGTTGATTCTAAAGTTATTATTCATACTAACCATGCTGCCATTAAGTATCTTATGACGAAGAAGGATGCCAAACCAAGACTCATCAGATGGGTACTCCTTCTTCAAGAATTTGATTTGCAGATTGTTGATAGAAATGGAGCAGACAACCCTGTAGCAGACAATCTTTCAAGGATGGAAGATATACCGCATGATCCCATCCCAGTCAATGAAAGTTTTCCAGACGAACAACTTGTCGTTGTTAAAGTACAATCTCTTTCCGATCCTTGGTTTGCAGATTATGCTAATTTTATTGTTGCAAAGTATTTGCCTCCAGGTTTAACATTTCAGCAAAGGAAGAAGTTCTTCCATGATTTGAGGCATTACTTTTGGGATGACCCACATCTTTTCAAAGAAGGTCCAGACGGGATCGTGAGAAGATGCATACCGGAACACGAGCAGAAGGACATTCTCAAGCAATGTCACGATAGTCCCTATGGAGGACATTACGCCGGTGAGAGAACCGCACATAAGGTTCTCAAATCAGGTTTTTATTGGCCTACTCTCTTTAAAGATGCTAGAAATTATGTTTTAGCCTGTGATAAATGTCAGAGAGTTGGTAATATTAGTAGAAGGAATGAGATGCCTATGAATTACTCACTAGTGATTGAGCCTTTTGATTGCTGGGGTTTTGATTTTATGGGTCCTTTTCCTTCTTCGCACAAGTATACTCACATATTAGTTGCTCTTGATTATGTAACCAAGTGGGTTGAAGCAATCCCCCCTGAGAGTGCTGATCACAAAACATCTTTGAAAATGCTCAAAGATGTAATTTTCCCTAGGTTTTGTGTGCCTAGGTATCTCATGAGTGATGGAGGATCACACTTCACGCATGGAGCTTTTAGAAAAGCTTTAGCCAAGTACGATGTCAATCATAGAATTTCTTCACCGTACCATCCTCAAACTAGTGGGCAAGTTGAGCTCACCAATAGAGAGATCAAGTTGATCTTGCAAAAGACAGTTAACAGAAATAGGAAGGACTGGTCAAGTAAGTTAGGAGATTCTTTGTGGGCGTATAGAACTGCTTACAAAAACCCCATGGGCATGTCCCCCTATAAAATGGTCTATGGCAAGGCTTGCCATTTGCCATTAGAGTTAGAGCACAAAGCTTTCTGGGCTGTTACAGAGCTTAATGCTGACCCAAAGTTAGCTGGTGAAAAGCGTATCATGAACTTGACTTCTCTAGATGAGTGGAGAAGTGACGCTTACGAGAGCGCTAAAATGTTCAAGGAAAAGGTAAATAAGTGGCATGACAGGAGGATTCTGAAACGTGAATTCAATGTTGGTGATAAAGTTTTATTGTTTAGATCCCGTTTCAGGTTTTCTTCAAGTAAACTACTTTCCAGGTGGGAAGGGACATTTCATATCGAAGAAGTATACCGGTCTAGTGCAATCAAGATTAACAATTTTGAAGGCACCAAGCCTCAAGTTGTGAATGGGCAAAGACTCAAGCATTACATGGCGGGAGATCCCGTCAATGTTGATGTAAATATAATACGCACAACAACTCATGAAGAACACGTTGCAGCCCTGTTTCAGACACCGACAGAAGCAGAATAAGAAATGGTATGTATTACGGTAAGGAAACATCGCGAACCGCCATAAAAGTTCCACATTATGAGTTTTTGCAAAATAAGGAAAATTCGAAGCCTAAGCAGAGCCGGAGAGGAGCTCCAGGGGGCCCAGGCGCCCCCCTAGCGCGGCCTACCTCCTGGCCGCGCCGGGACGCCGCCTGGGCACCCAGGAGTTCATCTCCGACCCCACTTTGGCTCGTTACCTTCCTTTTGTTGCAGAAATTTTTGCTATATATTTTCCCGGATCGTTCCGGTAACGTATCTCGCGATTTCGTGTGTTTTATCTTCAATCTGTTTCTGCCAGGAAATATTTTAGCTAGATCTAGGTGCCATGGCTTCCCCAAGTTCCCCAAGGACAAGTTCGTCGTCAACATCATCAACCCTTACCTCGCTGATGTGAACAAGCACCCCCAGGTCCTTCGTGTGGAGGACGGTGTTCTCCACAAGGAAGATCTGAAGGGAGCAGTCATGGAGGGGAGCACCGAGGAGCGGCTGAAGGAGATGGAATATGAGGTCTTCAAGTTCAAGAAGATGGTGGAGCGTGGTGTTGAAGCCAACTTCGACATCAGGAACGAGATCGAGGCTTCCCATAGGAAAGAGATGAAGGAGATGTGGTCAAGTGTGTTCGCACTAGAAGAAAAAGTTTATCAGCTCCAAGCACAAATCTATGATCTGCACAACCAGAACTGTGAGTATGAGCTAAAGTTTCTGCGCATGAGTTTAGGTGCTGAGTGCAGGATCCTGGAGACGGGAATGTCCTTCGAGACTAGAGAGGAGCTACCATGGAAGCGCTTCGCCAAGGAGTACCTGATTGAGAAGAACAACAATGACGAGTAAATCTCCTCGGGTAATGGCATCCCCTCAGCTTGTTCAAGCTTGGGGGAGTGCCGGGTATCTTTATCTTTATCTTAGTCTTTTAGAGTCAAGTAGAGTCGTATCATGTCTAGGGATTTTATTATATGAAATAGGTGTTTGCATTGAGGTCTATCACTCCGTCTGTGGAGAGATTGTATCCGTGAGTGTGGAGTCGTCTATAATGGAATATTAATGAGAAGTCTATTGGTTCCTTCGCTGCACTCGGTATTCTCTTCGCGCAATCAGCCTCATAGGACGATTCTTATGGGGAGTATTGACCTTATATCAGGTATGGCTTTGAAAATTTTATTTAATTTTGGCAAACATAGCTTTGGTCTTGACAACATGCATGTTTTCTTAAGTAGCAACATAGCCAAAACCTTTATGTTATTATGCTTGAAGTGTTATATTGATAAGGAAGACAACTTGATGTGTTATGCTTACCTTAATGTTTATGCTTTATATGTTTTGCATCTAAATTAGCATCAATTGTCTGTTCTCTCAAATCCTTTGGTAGCCAAACTCTTTGCCAAGTAGATTTCTGCTTGTGCATCCATACCCTGAAACCATTACCTTCCATATGAGTCCACCATATCTTCCTATTCGTGGTATTCCCCTACCACTCCTATACGTATAGAATTTATGTGTTATCCTTAAATGTTCAAAATCTTCTGTTTTGTGCCTCTTGTTTAGCTCATGAGGAAGTAGTAGGTAATTCATAATCTTCTTAAGTTGGACAAGTTTTACCCCGGGATTGCATGTCTAATCTGCAAACCCATAATACGAGGAGGAACTGGCATGGGTGCGCCCAGCTCGAAAGATAATATAACAAACAAACCCTCCTTCACGCTTGGTCTATGAGAAATCAGAAACTTTGGCAGTGATAAACAAAGGAGATTAAGGGGATGTGATCGTCCCCACTTGGGAGCCGTTCCTGGAAACTTGTCCATCTTGAGAAGTAATTGATCTATCTATTAGCATTCGTTGACAAACTATGCACCGCCCCAAAATCTATTTTTATTTTGTTTGATTTAAGGATAGCACATGAGTTTTCCCTGCTTGCCCTTAACAAGGCCTTTCATCCACCTTCATGTTGAGTCAGTTGTCCCACTTCCTTGTTTTCCCTAAGAGAACAGACATTTGATGCTGATGAGGATTCATCCATATAGAGCTGCATTAAGTTTTGCCATGCCACATCCTTGTTGACATTATCTTTTGATAAGTAAGTTGTTTGCGAAAGCTTTTGCCAAGCAAGCATCTTCCTTTGTGTTAGCATTTGCACTTCATGACTATTAACATGTTCTTTCAAAAGCTTCAAATTGTTTCATTAAAAAGAAAGAGCAAGAGTGAAAGTTATTAGTTGTCCTTTGACCAAGGATATGTTTGCCATAATTTGATGATTTTCCTCATCCTTACTTTTGATTATAATTGTTATTACTTTCTCATAAGAGCCTTATGATTTGAGGTTGCTGTTGAGGATGCTTGAGTTTGATGAAGGAACCTTGATGCTTCTTGTCCGTATTTTATTTATCGACACTTCACTCTCTAAACTTGTGGACAGGTTTACCGAGCTCAGTAATCACTTGGGGACAAGCGAGGTCTAAGCTTGGGGGAGTTGATACGTCCAAAATGCATCACTATTTTATATAGTAATTCTTTCTTATTCATTGATATATTTCATGATATGATGTTATTCTTATGTTATTTTGTCTTATTTTACAAAGTTTGCAACTTTCCGATGCCGAAGCAACAGACGCAGGATTCAGCGGTAAAAAGTGGACGTTGAGTTGCTGAAGAAGAATACCTCCAAATTACCTGAAAATCGACGGAGGCTATTTTCCAGAAGTATCACGAAGACACGCAAAAGAGGCACCAGAGGGGGGCCACAGGGTGCACAGGCGGCCACCTGGCGCGGCCCCACCCCTGGCCGCACCGGGAGGGCGCCTGGACTCCCGGCTCCCCCCTCTAGCCTATATTCTCTTCTTCATCCAAAAACCCTAGAAAAGAGAGAGTTTCCGGAGTTCCGCCGCCGCTCCGTGGCGGAAACCTACAGAGAAGAAAATCCATCTCTGGCGAGCAGATTCCGCAGGGGAGATCACCTCCCGGTAGGGGAGATCGTCACCATCGTCATCACCATCGTCACGCGCATCATCGAGATCATCATGAACATCATCCCCATCATCAGCACCATCTCCACCTCCATCCAATCTCGTCTCACAATTTCAACTTATGTTGTAATCCGTACTATCTATCCTCTCTACTCTATCGGTGTTGATTACTACTTTGTGGTGAATGCTATTGAGTTTTGTTGGAGAAATATTATTGTGTTCAGATTGTTTATCATCTATTTATCCCCACTGATCATGATCTCTTTTATGTCTTGTGAGTAGTTACTTTGGTTCTTAAGGAAATGGGAGAAGTCTAGTTGTTAGTAGTGATATGATGTTGAAGTAATATGTGTTGGTTGATATTTAAGTTGTGTTGTTATTTTCCTAGTGGTGTTGTGTGAGTCAAACACTCAACACTTCGCCTTATCAAGGACCTAGGGGGATACATTGTGTACAAAGAATGCTTATGGTGGGTTGCCGGAGTGACAGAAACCTAAACCCCAGTTTGCACGCTTTTGCACAAGGGAACAGTGGATCACCGATCGTATTGCTATGGTTAGGCTTTTTCCTTAATTACTATCTTGTATTTGCGGATGCTTGCAAGGTGTATAATCATAAGAGTACACTTATCTTAGTCTAGAGGGTGTACTAGCATAGATCCACCCACTCAACACTTATCAACACAGCACATAGTACCGATACGGAATATGGCGAAAGCACATGACTACCTCTCCCGTGTGTCCTCAAGAACACTTTAGCTTTTATAAGTTCAGTTGCTAGGCCTCTCCTTTTCTCAGAAAGGATTTGGCCACTCGTTACTCTCCAGTACCTTTTACTTTGCTCGTTTTTACTTTCTTGTCGCTTATACCAAGAAAAACCCCTAAAAAGTTATCTTTCAGTGCTTGCAGTTATCTCCTTACCAAAGTCACTTTCTATTACCTTCTGCTCCTCGTTGGGTTCGACAATCTTACTTATCGAAAACGTTGCAATCGATCCCTTACGTTGTGGGTCATCACTGGTATATTTCCGATATGGACAAGGCCAGCAGGCATCAATGGCGTCTTCTCTACCTTGCTTGGCTTCGGCCTCCGTGTATAGGGCGTGTCGAGGTGAGTCAAACTCAATATCGGAAGGGATGATTGCCTCCGCACTTCATACGAGGAAAAAGGTAGTAAATCTGGTTGAACGGTTGGGTGTGGTGCGAAGACTCCAAAGCACAACTGACAGATCATCAATCCATGCTTCGGGTGCTCGCTGAAGTTGCTCAATCAGTCGAGGCTTGATGCCTAACAATATGAGGCCATTTTCTCTCTCCACTTGACCATTGGATTGTGGGTGTGCCACGGATGCCAAATCTAGCCGAATGCCCTACTAGGATGCATATCGTGCTGGTGCCCCCTTTAAAAAATTGGTGCCATTGTTAGTGATGATGTTGTGAGGCAGACCATATCGGCTTGCAATGTCTGCTACGAACTTGACCGCATTCGGCCTATCTAGTTTCTTGATCCTCCTGGCTTCAATCCATTTGGTGAACTTGTCGACCGCGACAAGAAGATGCGTCATGCCTCCTCTGGCCGTTTTGAATGGTCCAACCATGTCCCGTCCCCAAACCGCAAACGTCCATGTTATTGGGATAATTTTGAGTGATGATGCTGGTTGGTGACTCTTGGCTTTGAAACTATGGCAACCGTTGCAATGCTTCACTAGATTTTCCATTGCTTCCCACGTAGTCGTCCATTAAAAACCATGGTGGAAAGCATTGGCTACTATTTTTGTTGCTGATGCGTGATGGCCACATTCGCCTTCATGGATATCCCGCAATAGTTCCATCCCCTTGTCTTCTTCAACACACCACTAGAGAACTCCGTTTGTGCTGCGGTAAATTAGCTCATTGTTGATGATGGTGTATGCGCCAGATAGATGTTGTATTTGCCGAGCTTCCATTTCATCCGGGGGAAGGGTGCCATCCACTAGAAAATCACGGAAAGGTTGCACCTAGGATGGAGCAGCTAATGTTGGGATTCGTAGTAGAAAAAAAAATTCGGCACTACGAAACCAAGTCCCAAGATTGGATCTAGATAGATGGAAACAAGGATAGCGATCTTGTTACCTTAACAACCATTCAATGGTAGTTCTCTCGCAGCGGAAGAAATTGATGGAGAGTTGGGGAAGCTTGAAGAAGCACAATCCCACGAACTAATCTAATCCACGTGAAGTTCCTCGAACAAAGATCGAACGCATGATCTCTGTACAGTTGATCCACACGTACGGTGTAGATGATCCGGCAGGGGTCCGCCGTCTAGAGCTCGGCACCACCGGAGTAGAGAGCAGGGAGGAGCAGCCCTTTGGGGATATGGTGGTGTTTAGATCTAGATAGAGAGAGAGAGAGAGAGAGGGTAACCCTGGCGCAAAAGATCAATCTGAGTTGTTCTTGGGGGTTCCCCCTTCTCATCTATTTATAGAGGGATGGGAGGGGAGGACATCTTGGAGGAGGGGGCAACCCTAGGGGGGCTCCCTAGGGTTTCCCCTCCCTTAGGGTTTGCCACAATGGGGTAGGAAGCTTCATCCGTTTGGAGGAAGCTTCCTCCTAGGTGTCTCCACCACTCGGTCCTCCTTGGTCCATGTGCTCCCTCCCCACATGGGCCTTCCAAGTGAGAGGGGGCCCATTGATATTATGTTCATTTTATTAATACAAAAAAATTAAGGAAAACCCTAAGGGAGGGGAAACCCTAGGGCGCATCCTAGGGATTCCCCCTCCTCCAAGATGGCCTCCCCTCCCATCCCTCTATAAATAGATGAGAAGGGGGCACCTCCCAAGAACAACTCAGATTGATCTTTTGCCACATGGCTGCCTCTCTCTCTCTCTCTCTCTATCTATCTAGATCTAAACACCACCATATGCCCTAAGGGCTCCTACTCCCTAGTAAACGTGACCACAAATGGTGTTGGAATGGTGGAAAACAAGGCCTAGGCTTCATACTTTCACTAGTGGCAACTCCCAACAACATTAACATAGTCTAATCACATGATATTTCCCATAAAACATGCAATTGAGACGTCCTCGGAGGTCATTCCTTTGTCGCCAATAGAGGACGAATTACGTAGGGCTACAAAAGCACACCTCAGAGTTGGTAATTCTCAATCTATGGATTTCCCAATGTCACTGCGGCCATCCAAAGATAGTACCACAATCACGACAACATATCTCAAGGATAGTCAAAGAGAAGCACCAAGAGACTCTCAATCTGGAATCAACACACAAAAGAGGAAATCACTCATGAAAATATTCTTCTAACCCATGTCCAATAGACCGCTGTCACCATGGTCTCGGGGATTATACTAAATAAGATCAAATGAGTACATCAATCCAATAGATAAAGGAAGGGGAAATATCATGGGATCACCCTAGATTAACATAGCCTATGATCACAACGAAGATCACATCATGGGAGAGAGAATTGACCACATAGCTACTGTCAGAAACCTCAGCCCCGAGGAGGGACTAGTCCCGCATCATGGAGGGAGGAAGCAACGACGATGGAGATGAATCCGGGGGCACTTCCCCGTCCCGTCAGGGTGCCAGCACAGGAATTATGGTCCCTCGAAGCTTGTTGACGATGGCGGCGGAGATCGGTATTGCTTCTTGAGAAAAGGGGTCATGAATCAGGGTTTTTGCGAAGGGGGTATAAATAAGAGCCAAAGAGGGCACCTGGGGAGGTCCCAGTCGCCCAGGCGGCCACCAGGCGCGGGTGGACCCCTGGCCGCACCAGGAGAGCGCCTGGGGGCTATGGCCCACCCCAGGGCCCCATCCTCCGACTGGAGGACTCTTCTATAACGCTGATTTTAATATATTTTTCCCGGAATTTTCTGAGCACTTTTAATAATGGGAAAACTTGAAATACAAAAACTGCAGAAAACAGAAACTGGCACTGGGGTGCACTGACTTAATAGGTTAGTCCAAATATGATCAAAAGTGTATGAAAGTGTATCAAAATCATAGCAATATAACCCACAACATGCATGTAGCAAGCAGAAACTATAGATACATTTGGGATGTATCAACATCCCCAAGCTTAATTCCTGCTCGTCCTCGAGTAGGTAAATGATAACAAGCATAATTTCGGTGTCGACATGCTAGCAACCATACAAGAAATTTGAAAGTAAACCAATCAAGGTATGTGATTCAGTTCAAATCAAAACAGGCAAGAGTCTATATTAGCATTGAAACAAGCAACGAAAGAATATTAGGTGCAAGAGCTCTTGCCGTCCATGACTCGAATGTCTCCAAATGGTGTTTGCGTGCAAGAAGGGGGATATGGGAATACGAGAGAAAAAATATATATTTGTTGAGAACTCAATCTACTATAGTTTCACACTTGGTCCTCTTTGGAATATTATCTTGACTCGTCCCCAGACCACTAGCCAGGTACAAGTCAATTTGATCCACTCCTTTTAGATATTTTGAGCACTCATGCAATGCATGAGCGTAATCACTAGAGTCGACACTTAGGATGGAAAAGAGAGAGATATGGTGGAGGAGGAAGACAAAAAGGGTGTGAAAGGCTCACATCAATGAGGACAATCATAGGTGAGAAAGCCAATTGATAGATATCATGTGAGGAGTACGGATTTCAATGCAACGGATGCACATATGAGCTAATAAAATCTCTCCAATGGAACTAGTGGGGGTGCATCCAACTTGCTCGCTCAAGAAGACCTATAACTCGTTTCAGGAGGCTCATCATTGGAATATACAAGTCAAGTTCTTTAGTGTAAAGGGTCCCCACATAGCTATATGCATGTATGATCATCTCTACGGAGTACAAGGATAAGAGGGAGTACGAGTGTTGATCTTTTAAAAGGAATAGTAGTATTGCCCCTTTCTCTCTTTTTATTTATTTTTATATTTTTTCTATTTTTTGTATTTTTTTGGTATCCTCAATGGCTCTTTCTATTGAACTCTCATTTGTCCTCTTTGGGATCTTTTAAATTTGTCCACTTTGGGATCTTCTCCTCATTTAAGGGCAACACTCTATTTTACAAGAAGGTATAGAAGATCTTCACACTTTAGAAGGTACTCAAACATAAAGCAGATGTAGCTATCATGATGTATGCAAATGTATGCCTCTGCAATTGTAGCAGGTACATGTATGACATGAAGATCAAGTCATGAAGAGGTGGATGTTGCATGGCAATATATCTCGGAAAGGCTGTGGAAATTCCTTGATAGGGTAGGTATGGTGGCTGTTTTGAGGAAAGATATAGGGAGGTTTATGATGACAGAGCGTATCATGCCAATGGTTTGGATGCACCGGAAAAGGTGGACGCCGACTCTCAGAGTGAGAAGAGGGAAATGCACGATACCGAACAGGCTAGCAAAATATGAGGAGGTGGAAGTGTCAACTTTCAATACTTACATTAGTCCGAAGAACTCATGCACTTATTATCGGTAACTCTCAATCTAATAAGGAGGTTCACAAAGAGACAACTACCCCGAGGAGGAGTGTATGGGGGTTTGGTTATCCTTGCGCATCCTCGACTCATGGTACGTGAGTGTACTCTAATATCCGATCCCTCAAAAGATTAGTGATCCATCTAGTAGCTAGAGTTCTCAACTAGTTTTTGTAGCTTTTGAAAATAAACACAGATTACCCAAAATACGACACCTATCACTAATAGGCTAGAGCTCTTGACACCAAAAGTTCAAACATTACACAAAACAATACCTCAAAACTATTCCATGTTACTACTACAATCGAATGACAACCTCACTTACCTACTTTCAAGACAAGACACAACTCAGTGCAACAACCAACTCTCTTAACAAGATAAAAATGAAAACTAAAGAGAGTTCCAGCAACAAACTAAACAAAAGCTAAAGCTCTTTCAAAGGACAAAAACTAAAACTAAACCTAAACATGGAAGAAGCTATGAAAAGATAAAGAACACACAACAGAGAAAATATAAGCATGAAAATCCTATGGTATGTTCTAGATTGGAGTGGAGCGTGTTTCTCTCCCACACAAAGTAAGATGGGGTCTAACTTGTTATGAGCAGCAAGAAAATATAAAGAAAACTAGAAAGGAAACCTAAGAGCATCACGCTCCAAGCATAGCACATAACGCATGAAGTGATAAAAATATAGTGAGACGAAGGACGAACTGATGATTGTTGAAGGAGAAGGGGATGCACGGGGGCATCCCCAAGCTTAGACACTTGAGGCTCCTTTAATATTTATTGGGGATGCATAACTCATCATCCCCAAGCATATACACTTGAGTCTCCTTTAATATTTAATATTTTTTTGTATTTTCCCGGAATTTTCTGAGCACTTTTAATAATGGGAAACCCTGAAAAACAAAAACAGCAGAAAACAGAACCTGGCACTGGGGTGCACTGAGTTAATAGGTTAGTGCAAATATGATCAAAAGTGTATGAAAGTGTATCAAAAGCATAGAAATATAACCCAAAACATGCATGGAGCAAGAACAAATTATAGATACGTTTGGGACGTATCAGGGTGCGCCTCAAGGGGGTAGGAAGCTTCCTCCACTTGGAGGAAGCTTCCTCCTAGGCGCCTCCTCCACTTGGGCCTTCCAAGTGAGCAGGGGGCCATTGATATTATATTCATTTTATTATTTCCAAAACATTTAAGGAATTCACAATAAGTAAATATTAAACATATTTAGACCATCCGGGAACTTTTCCGGCCTCCGATTTTACCCGGTTTTCTCTGAATTATTTCCCGGTACCTTTCCGGGTCTCTGAAACGATTCCTGTTTTCTCACTAATCATGACCCGATCACTCTGAGACTTTCGCAGTGTGATAAATACATGCTCATATCACTCTAGTACTCAATAGATCAACTACCCTTAAGTGTGTGACCCCATAGGTTCGGTAGGATACGGACATGAGCCGAAAACTTTCTTTCTTGTAGAACAATAACCGATAGCAGAGCCATAGACACCCATAAAGGTTCCCGCACCTACACGAATATAAATTCGAGTGAACCGTAAGATTAACATGCCAGTCCTATTTGCTTCACGATACTATACAAAACCTAAGGTGAGATCTTTTTAGGTAACCGCATGATTAACCATTAACAATTAACCATTATACCAAGTCATCCTCCTTCCTGTTTTGTTCCATTTTTCTCGTTTAGTATTCCGGTATCCCTTGTGATCAATTCACAGTGTCTGCCCAAACGATGTTGGATACTGATAGAGAAAACTTTCTTTCTTCTAGAACAATAACCGATAGCGGAGCCTTGGACACCCAGAAAGGTTCCCTCACCTACACAAATATAAATTCGAGTGAACCGTAAGCTTAATATGCCAATCCTATTTGCTTCACGATACTATACAAAACCTGAGGTGAGATCTTTTTAGGTATCCACATGATTAACCATTAACCATTATACCAAGTCATCCTCCTTCCTGTTTTGTTTCAATTTTTTAGTTTACTATTCCGTATCCCTTGTGATCAATTCACAGTGTCTGACCAGACGATGTTCGATACCGCAATACCGAGAGGGCCCAAAGAAGTATCTCTCCATCGTTAGATGTTAGAACCCCAACTAGGGTAAGTGCTAGGGTTTGAGTTCCCCTTTACATCATGTGAAAAATTCAAAAAGAAAATCGAAAATGGGGAAAACAAAAGCCCTGAGAATTTAAATAAATGGCCAGATAAAAATCTTTTTCCAAAAATCATTTGAACCTTTGAAAAATTCCTACAAATGATGGTGATCATTTCAAAAGTGGTTTGGTTTCATTCCCATGCCCATGGACATTTCTAAAATTCAAAATGTGCCCTGGAAATTAAATTTGACCATTATTTGAATTGAAATTCAAATGTATTGAATTTAAAAAATGCCCAAATCCTAAAAGTGACTAGCTACTGGTCACCTATGATTTATAAAAATAATTGGGCATTTAATAAAAATGCTCTGCTAATTAATTTAGAGAAAAACAAATAGAAGAAAAAGAAAACAGGAAACAAAATCAGAAGGAAAAGGAAAAAGAGGAAGTGGCCCAACCCCCTGGCCACCTGGCCCAACTAACCGGACCGGCCCAGCCCACTCGCCCTCCCCTTGTCGTCTCCCCCCCGGGCGCTAGAGCAGGTAGCTCGCCGCCGTGGCGAGCATGCCCGCGGCTGCCGAGCCACCTAGGCCCTCCCCTTCCTCTTCTCTGCACCAAGGAGATGCCCAGAGGCCCCCCGCAACTTTTCCCTCCATCTCTGCTTCCTCTGGCTCCCTCTCCTCCGAGATCTCGCACACGTCCGAGCTCCTGACCTCGCCGTCGTCTTCGGTTTGCGCGGCCACCGGCCGACCCAAGCAACACCTTCTTGTCCAGGAGAACCGAAGTTGAAGCCTACGTCGAGCCGCTCCTCCAATTTGAGCTCAAACTGGTCGCAAGCAACGCGAGCTCCACCGAGAAGCTTCCGTCGCCGCAGAGCTCCGGCGAGAAATTTCCCCCCCACCAGCCCATCTCCGGCGCCGCCGTGACCTTCAACCCGACCTGGGTAAGCTCGCGGTACTATTCACCTTTTCCCCACTCTAGTCCAGGCATGGTTTCGTTGAGGTCATCTTCGTAGCGCTCCAGCCGTCGCCTCGGACGCCGCTGTCGTGCTCCGGAGCCCTTCCGTGGCACCCCGATGGCATGGTTGCGTGCGGAAGCCCGCGGGGAGCACAACCGTGCCAGCGAACCCCAACGCCGAGCCAGATTTTGCAACTCCGGCGAAACTCCGGTGGCACTCCGGCGACCCCGCCATGAACCTAATCTAAACCCCAGCCTAACCCCCCCCAGAGCCCATGACAGGTGGGCCCCAGGCCACCCCTAACCCGTCTGTTAAGTTAACAGAGAGGGGGATTAACCCTGTGAGACTGACAGGGCTGGCCCACAGGCCAGAGCCCCCTGACGTCAGCATGACGTCCTGATGACGCAATAATTCTTTTTTCCTTTTTAACAGAAATTCCAGAGAAATCCAGAAAACTATTTAATCTTTGGAAATTCATATCTTTTAATCTATAACTCCAAATTGAAAGTGTAATATATGTAAAATCATCAGAAAATGCAAGGATTTCAAATATCATATTTTCATAGATGAGAAAAACACCTATGATGATGGACCAGTAGCATTTAGCTATTTGGGTTATTTGGAATAATTCAAATTAAATGTTTAAATCTTTTCAACTTAAATCCTTGCTATGCTAACCTTTTCACATGAACATCAGAGGCATATCTTACACATGGAAAGATGGATTACAATGTTCAAACAATAGCAAATGAATCTTGGCTAATTTGAACAAACATTTGGAGTTTGAATTTGAATTTAACTTTTCAAATCAACTTCAATTAACATGTGACAAATTTAACCTAGGTCACATCAATACCATTCACATCATGTGACAACATAAGCATGTGCTTTTGAATTTACATTCAATGTTTCCCCCCTTGGTTGATGTTTGTACCGATAACAGTGCCTCCGAGACAGTGATCACCCCCGAAGAAGAAGACCACCGTTAAGACCCGTGTATCGTCAGCAAGTCAAGCAAACCCCATTGATCATGTCTATAAAATCCTACTTCCCTCTCAGTCTCTCTTATGCATGTTTAGGACATCACCGGGACACGTTATTTCCCATAGTTGAACCCATTCCGATGCATGACCTATCATTTTGTCACCGTATTAAGAAAACCACAATCCTAGCAGACTCAGGAGTTGTTTATTGAGCATGTGTCCCCTGCAACTGTTACTGCTTATTGCTGCTTAGTGATACAATGAGGTTATTTTGATTGTGAGTCAGGATGGAATGTTCACAGTGTTGCTGTTGTTAATGTGTTGGTGAATCCACCCTAAACAATGGTGAACGATGAGAGGATGTGTAGGATTACACAGTGGGTCGTCTCGTTGAATACCGCCTTAAGCACCAAGTTCTTGTATGGTAATCCAAGACAAAGAGTACAACCACACATTGGTCTCACTGACCCCTCTCGGCCTAGTACCTTGATCCGTGTTGACGTCCAGGAGTCACATTAGTTCCGGCTTTCCATATGGCATGTGCATAGAAAAAGAATGAAGGAATGGTTGCATCATATAGATATGTGGGTGCACCTGTGAGGCAGGAAAACCATCTGCCAAAGATGGCATCTCGGTCACTTGCATTGTTTGAGTCCATTTCGTTGATCCGGCCGGGCTCTCGAGCGGAGGCAACTCAGATAGTCGACTCCTGGAATAGACCGGTTGTGAGCGAAGTGTCGTGGTGAACATCCTCGCTATCACCTCTTGAACGGTGGCGAGAAAAAGGCAGTAACTGATGGTCATGTGTGTGTAGTTTACACCCTTGCAAGGTTAACAAAACTATTCGAATAGCCGCGTCCGCGGTCATCGACTACTTGGAACCTGTACCTGATTATTAGACAACTTGAATGTATACTTCTAAAATTCGCAAGATAAGCGTGAGTGCTATGGTGTGCTCCTCGAGGTGAAGTCGAGGAAGTAACCATAGTGGTGTATTGGTTGGAGACTTGGTAGTGGACTCGTGTGCGCTTCTTACCTCAAGTCTGGTACTCGTAGTACAGGACTAACCAAGTCAAAGATGGCATTTCTGCATGTTGAAACCCCACCTTCCTTTACCTTGAAACTTGAGCATGAGTAGTATAGTTCTGATGTATGTCTTGCTGAGTACGACTTTGTACTCACGTTTGCTTATTCTATGTTTTAGATGAGAACCCAGCCCCCGATGGAGTCACCTTCCTGAAGATCGACGTTGACTAAGCTAGTATAGTCCCAGACAGCTGTCTGGTCCCTCGACGAAGGGCATGTTTGTTGAACGAGGCTTCTCTAAGCCTTTTGTTAAACTTGTCTGTACTCAGACCTAATTTTCTTCCGTTGTATGATGTAATGTTGATCACAGATATGTGATCTTTGTATGCTCTATGTGTAAGTTAATAAAGAAGTACTTTGTAGAGTTATGTGATGATACCTGCTGTTGACACTGGACATGAATGTTGCGTGTATGTTTATAACGTGCATGTCTTAGTGTGGGGTTCGATAGCTTAGTTGTGTTCTTGCCGGCGGTCTTTTATACACCAAGTGGCCCTTAGATGTGCGCAGCTTGGGGCATCGCGATGCGAATGCTCGTGAATCTGTCACGTGGCACACTTTGTTGTATGATTGAGCCCGCCTGAGACCCCGACTAAGTGATCGGGCTGGAGTATGTTTATGTAAGTGTTATAATCCAATCGATAATATGGTTAAGGCGACTAGTCTATGAGTATGGGATTTCACCACCCATAATCAGTTAGACTTGTGAGCGGGCGATGAGGACCCATATCAGTTGATCATCCAGCCGGGATGGGATGCCCCTCACGTTCGATGCTTTCCGAGAGTGTTCTGTGCTTGGCCTTGTCTTCTTAGACAAGTGGGTACGGCTCTCGGCTCTCCATATGATTGAGTTGTGACTGGAATTACATACGCATATTCCGGGTCCCAATATTAGAGGAGCAAATTCCTAACTTGAATCGTTAAGTCTCTTGACACACTTTCAGGTGTGAGTGATCAAAGCCTTTATAGCAACGCCTGTTACGGTTGGTGTTTGGGCAGAGTCAAAACCCACCCTCTGGAATGACGCGACAAAAAATCCAGATGGTCAATAAGGATACGTGCAGATTAACTTTAGATGATTTTACTCATAACATGGAAATGATGTGATCTCAAAGTAAATCATACAATTGGGTCGGTTCAGCACCCTTGTTCTGGCAACAATGTGCTCGCATGTGTTACCGGCATCTCCAATGCCCTATGATCAGGAAAACAAGGCATCCATAACACACGAGTTAGTCCTAGAGGCAGAATAAGAACGCTTTGTGTTTATACTCCACACCTGCATATGGGTTTTCCTCCGAAGGAAGTTAGCATGCACTTGGCAAACCCCCTCATAGGCCATTGCAGTTATAGCACAAACATATAAACAATAATAATGAACCTGGAATTATAATAATACATTTTATTATTGCCTCTAGGGCATAATTCCAACAGCTACTACCACCAGAACTGCTACAACCTCTGGTTCAGGTGCTGATGATGCCTTAGGGTTGGATCCGTATACCTCTTGCATAGCAGTGTGAGTTCCCGAGCTGACAACAACAACCCCTGGACCGCAATCGGCAGCCCTTAGTTCTTTTGGCTCGGAGGAGGCTGTCGTGGTAATACTAAAGGCATACCCCTAGGCAAACGAAACCAAGGGGTACCCTTAAGCCCTTGGTTTTCCAAATACTCCCAATCAAAATAAGACCAGTAAAAAACATGGAGCATCAATAACTTCCGAGTAACAAGTGACTCGGAGATTAGAATCCGCTTCCGAGTACACGGCTATTCGGAAGCCCAGCAAGATCCGAGTAGATCGACACTCGGAAGGAATCGGCGAGTCCTCCCTTACTCGGAAGACGGGAGCGCAACGGACATGAAGCATTCAATACCGCGGGCGTTTCTTCTCCTTTATTAGTAGTAATGGGTAGACCTTTTTGTATTTAAGTACGCATTCAATCTTGTAATTAAGACCCATTTAAGGCGAGACATTAAGGAGGCAGGGGCGCACTCTATATAAGCCCCCCCTCCCCTCCGGCGTGGGCACGCGCAACACTTTTCCACTCTCAGTATTTCAGAGGAAAGAATACCCCAGTCAACCTGGGACATGACTAAGGTTTTTATCTCTGCGGAGAGGCCTAACCTGTATAATCCCCCTGCGTCAACCTCTCTACGTACAGATTCATTTAGCTCCGTTCATACCCCTATATCTATTGTCAAGACTATAACCACGACAGAGGCTGCAGCCCCTGGTGCGGCCGAGTGCGCCTTCTGGTTGGCTTCTTTTTAGACCCCTTTTTCCCTTATATATAAATATGGAGGGTTCCCCTTTTTCAACACAGAAAATTCTAGAATAATACAGATAAATTATGTTGATCTCTCTGTCCCTTTCTCTTTCCTTTGAGCGGACTCCCCTTGTTTGGAGTATGTACTAGGTTGAGGATTTCTCCACCATATGCACGTCATCGTGCTGCTGGGATCGGGATCAGAATCCATCTTCTTTCCACTGCTAGCCTGGTTCGGAGCCCCGACGAAACGTTGGGTACACCGTATTCGTGTAATCCCGCGAGGTGCTACACTTGTGGTACTTCTTCATCATCGAGGTCATGTCGCGACGTCTTCACCGACAAAGTTCCGAAGGTGACGTAATCCCATCATCGGTCTACAAAGATCGGGTGGCCTCTAGAGTCGTCGAGGATCTCCGCCACATCGAGGATCGACGGGTACGACTACATCAACCATGTTCATGCGGGAACATTTCCCTCTTAACGGAATACATGTTGGTATGTTACCAATTCCCTTCGTTAGTTGCATTAGCATAGCGTAGGCTTGGGTGTGGGCATCGCTTAGCTTGAAAATTTATTGTTTTCTTCCCCGAGCCCTCATACGTCCCAAACGTATCTATAATTTCTGCTTTCTCCATGCATGTTTTGTGTGATATTGCTATGATCTAGATACACTTTCATACACTTTTGATCATATTTGGACTAACTTATTAACTCAGTAAATCCTAGTGTCAGTTTTTGTTTTCTAATATTTTTCTATTTCAGGTTTCCCCCATATTATAAGTGCTCCAAAAATTCGGGAAAATCATATAAAAAATCAGCGTACCGGAGACTTCCCGAAGCACCTGGGTGGGTGCAGACGGCCACCAACAGGGGCCGAGATGCCCTGGTGGCGCGCCCTAGGGTCTGGCCATGCCAGGGGGGCGCCTGGACCCCTGGTGGCCCCCTAGTTGCCCCCTTCTGAAGACAGAAACTTTTTTCACAATCTTTCCTCTGTTCCGCCACCGCCGCACTCCCAAGATCGGGAGGGCCAGCAGACCTCTTCCCGGCACCCTGCTGGAGGGAGGATTGACCTCTGGGAGCTTCCGCTCCACCATGGACGCTTCTCGGATGATCCTTGAGTAGTCTACCTTGGAACATGGGTCTGTGATCAGTAGCTATGTGATGTTCTCCTCCCCTCTTTTTTCTTCATGGATTAGACCTCGTGAGCTGCCCTACCTGATCGAGGCACATATGTAATTCTTTCTGTTGTTGCTATGCTGAGTTTGCTGGGATATGATGGATTATGATACTATGTTCAGTTTGTGATAGAGTAATATATTTGGTTCTTATCTCTTATATTTTTGTTCCTAAGTAATTCTTGCATGTTTTGATGTTTATTGCTTTGACCAAGAAGTAGGCAGTGACCCCTAGAGGGAACGTTATGCTCGATTGTGGGTTCATGCTCCCCGATGACATGCTTGAGTGACAGAAACATGAGTCTAGGGGATGTGTTGTTGCCACAAGGGGGCATCATAGTTAGTATGATTTATATTGTTGCATCATGTTTTTCTTGTATTTGATATACAACGATAGCATTATAGGATGATCCCTCACCAATCCAACAAAGTGTCCTTCCTTAGTGAAGCACCATCTGGAAAGATCTTCATTATGGAGGCATCACGTGTCACACGGATGTCATACATATTAATGTTCAAATGAGATGGGTGGAGCAAGTCTAGCATGTCTAGAAACATCGCCTTGCATACGCGGCATATAATCACTAAGGTCATGGTGGTGAGCCTGGCATATGTCAATGATATGGCCTCGAGACACAATAATCGAAAGATCGAGCATGAGTCACATGGATGATGTGATTGGCATGATGGCCTACCTTGAGATTATACTGATGGCCGTGCGGGATGTTTGTCTGAGTGAGAGTTACATAATTGTTTTAAAACATGAACTCCTATTATGAACTTAGTCTTTATGTCTTAGCAAATATCATTGTAGATAATGTCATAACCCAATGTTTGTAAATAGGCCACTTTTATGTGTGATGAAGAACTTAAGGTAGACGGGTCTTACTTCAATAATTGGTGCCAACACCATAGAGAAATACTCATTAGTAATGACTTTTTAAATCGTAATACGAGAACTGCTAGGAGATACGCCGGATAACTCTGTAATTGAGGAAGATGATGATGAGTATCCTATTCATGGTCACTTATTTATGACTATCCAATACACCATACTTCATTCTATGGAATCTGAATTGCGAATGCATGTGAACGACATCAACATGTATGACCTGGTAGATAAACTTACTTGGAAATCTATAAGATACATGAACATCTTGTGTAGAACTTTGACTACTGCATGACTGGTTATTCTGCAATATCTTGGAAGTTGCATCCGATTCCTCCCAGCTACAAAGATCATCTCTGGATTATGTCATGAAGGAGAATCATTCACCTGCCATGAGGTCATGTTTAAAGTTGTGAACTTTAAAGGTAGAACCAATGAAGGAATAGTCATTGACGGAGAAAGTATATTTGACATACGAGTTATAAATGTCTTTCCACACAAAACACTAATTGTGGTTGATTAAGTATTTGATGGTTGAACTTACTGCTTTAAGAGTGCCTTGGAAGGGATGAGGTGACACTGTGTGCTGACAGTAATCAAGATAGTCGATGGTGGACAACTCTCTCCCTCTACATCTATCATTTGATTATTTATATGAATAAATTTATGATCGTCTGAGTGTGAACTTTATTAGTGTGTCTTGCATCTCGCGAAGACAATTATTCATATTAGTGAGAAACAAGTCAGTTGTTCTACTTTTATGAATGATACATTTTATGTTCACATTACGGTTATGAATGAGTTATTCTTATATTGTTGATGGTATTTTGATCATTTATAAAACATGTAATGCCAAGATATATCCAGACTTAATGATGACACTATATGATTGTTGAATATCATACATACTGATGTATCATGTTTCAACATGTAGTGAACTTCATTGTTTCGAGAACTTCATATGTGGACTTAGATGAATATGTGTATTCACTAATGGAACATGAGTCTGAAATAGTTTGATGTGATCAAAGGGATTTCAGAATGAAGACGGGTATTAAAATAACAAGAAAGACAAGCCTCTATGATTTGATCAAAGTGACAAATGTTTTGAGTTAGCATTGGTCATACGGACTTGTGTGAAAGTTGTTCCAAAAATTACAATGTGTAAGACACTTCAATATTATTGATGTGCTTGAACGTCATAATCATACTCTATTGGATAGTGTATGATGTCAGTTATCTCTTACCGAGTTACGTTATTGTTGTTTAGAGTTATTAATTTAATATGCAAACACTCACTTCATTATAGGGAACCATCTGAATTTGGTGGAAACAAACACCATATGAGTCATGGTGTATCGTGGTTTCTAGGAAGTTTGATTTATGTGATAAATTATCTTTGTAGTGTATCCTTAGTCAACTACGGATGCATCTTCCACAACTAGAACCAAAGGAGCAAATCTTGTATTGCTAAGTTTTGTGTTTGTCAAGAAGTGTTCGTGATAAATGTGTTCATGGAAGAAAGTGAAAGTTCAACCAAGGTAATTGACCTTGCCTCTGTATGTCAATGTAGCGCAACGGAATGTGTTCCGGAACCAAAGCTCTACCATTATAGGAGAAAATGATGATAATGATCATGGTGTTTTGGTTGAAACTTTTATTGAATAAAGTAGGATTTAAGAATACATATTTTCCCCTTGTTCAAAATAATATTCAGGATTCACTTGTCATGTTGATGGAACAAGACATACCAATAGACTACGGACAAGCGATGGTGGACCTAAGTACGAGAAATGATAGGAGTCATGAAATCCTATATTGAGTTACATTTAAGATTACATGAATCTTTTCAAGTAAAGAGGTTACTTGATGTAACGACCCAATTCACACTGAATTGAAGTCTCTGTGCTCAAGTGCCAGTCCCTGGACCGAACTCGCTGGCACACACAGTGTTATAGATGTATATCAAAGTACAAGTGCATCATTATTACAACGTATGATCCAGAGTAAGAATAAATAACAAGTTGCATAGCTCAAGGCTAGCTTATTCAATATAAATATAGCGGAAGCAAAGGCAAATAACGTGGAGTCCCATCAACGGCCACACGCGAACATGCTGAGTGTAGACTCGTAACCCTATCATAACACACTAATCTTCTGAGAAACCTGCAACACGAAGGTTACAGCCCGAACACGGGTCAGTACATCTGATTTGTACGGCAAGTAACACAAGTGATAAAGCAATCCTACCACTAATTTCAAAACAAGAATAAGAATCCAGCTTGGTTTGTTGTACATAAAGTTTGTAGTCATCTACTTCTACTTACTACTCAACATTTTCAACAACTCAAGTTTATAACGACCCACAATGCACAACAGCTAACTAACCGCCTATGAGTGCCCTCGGGATCATAGGATTTCTAGTGGAAGCCATGAGAGCCCTCAGGATCATGCTTCCATGAGTATTGTAGAGCCCTCAGGATACAATTGCACGCGTACCTCCTATTCGTGAACATCATAGAGCCCTCAGGATACGATGCCACCACAAACATGTTCGTGACCGTTACAGAGCCCTCAGGATGCAACATCACCCTATCGTGAACACTGTAGAGCCCTCAGGATACAGTGCCACTACCTACACACAAAGTGAACATTGCAGAGCCCTCAGGGTGCAATGCCACACAAACAATCGTAAGTGAATATCACAGAGCCCTCAGGATGTAATACCACTCTACAGTACCTCAATCGCAAGTTACCATTCTACTAATAATAATGTTTTCACAACACTTGAATAACACAACAATTCCTCCCATGGTTATCATTGCAATAGTAAGCATAAATCACATAGCACAAGAAATACTAAAACATAACAACGTTGGATACATTGATCAATCAAAACATGTGGCTATCCTACCAGGTTTCAGCCTAAGGTAGTAATATTTCACATGCATAGAGACATAGAATGTGCATAATCAAAAGTGAAACTTGCCTTGAACGGTGTTGAAGTAATCTAACCCTTATTTCTGATCCTTTCTGCACTCCGAACAATCTACACAGTCAAACAATGAAGTATTCAACACACCATAACAAATAAACAATGCAACAACAAAAGAAACAAATGAACAGCAAGAAAATAAACTAAAGAATAGCTAAACTTAAAGTACTTGTCAAATAAAAATCAACGCAAAAAGAAACGGCGCAAACGGGCGCACCGGTAAAAAGTTACGGCTGCCAGAAGTTCAAATTTGGATCAGCTTGGGATCCTAATTTAAATACTTCAAACTTCTGTAACTCTAGGTCTAATGGCTAGAAAATTTCTACACGGTCGCAACGCAACTGGAATCACTCGATTCCGAGTTACGGTTAAAAAGTACTCGCGAAAACGGTTTCGGGTGAAAAACGGGGGTACCGGGGGTTTTACTGCAAAAAGGACTGATACATAAATAAAATTTTTACAAAAACGCGATCGGGTCCCTGGGAGGTTTTGGATTCAGATCTGAAAAAAAAAAATTCGAATCGTTTTTTTTCTAAACTTTTTTTTTCTCCAGCCGTCTTCTTCCTCCCGCGGCTGGACAGCAGAGGAGGCCATGGCGCTGCGGCTTGGAGCTCGGGCTCCGGCCAGCGGGCGCGCAGGGGCGGCCGGCCAGGGGCGCGCGGCGGCGGAGGCCAGCGCGGCCAGGGGGCGGCGGCCTGGCTCGCGGGCGCGGGCGCACGGGCGCACGGCCATGGCGGCTCGCGGCTCGGGCTTTGGCCGGCCGGCCGTGGCGGCGCGGCGGCTAGGGCGCGGGGTGGATTCGGCGAGGCGTGGGGAAGGCGGCGCACGGCGGTGGCTTCGCGAAGATTACCTCGAAAACGCAAAAAAACGTACTCCGGCGAAAAATCCGGCGAGATTCCGGCGAAACTCCGGCGACGACGGGTCCCGCGGATTAGATTAGAGCTAACCCTAGACGCTGGCGAAAATAAACTTAGCCCTAATCGGGGCTATTTATAGCCAGCCCCTAATCCCTATTTTTTTTTGTAAATCCGAAATAAAAACAAATTCGGTCTGCTGGAAAAAAAACAGACCAGGTCCGCTGGAAATAAAAACAATATTAGAAAAATCACGGAAATTTATTTTAAAATTCTGTCTTCGCCAATATTTTTAAAATAATAAAATTGAATTTTTGGCTTGATCAAAATAATAAAATAAAATAAAAACTTTGCAACTTATTTTTAATTATTTCTAAATACTTTTCTGGCATTTTAAAAATACCGAAAACTCCGAAAATTGATTTAAAAACTTTTCCAGAGCATAAATAAATTCCAAAAAAAATAATTTTAGAAAATATTTATAACTCCAAAGCAAAATTAAAAAGTCTCCCATAAATATTTTAAACAATTTTCCAAAAAAAATTAAAAATGGGGATAAGTCCTTTTATATCCTCTCCAGCGAACTGCCATGTGTTGAAAAATGTTTAAAAATATTTTAAGAGAATTCCAGTAATGATTTAAAAAAATTTCCAAACCTTTCAAATGTTGAAGGAGTCATATTACCTTCTCTCATTTTATTTTGTTTGTTTTGTTTTTAAATAATAAATTCCAGAAACACCAACGGTGAATATTAGGGAAAAGTCATTTTATTCCCTCTCTTTTTATTATTCAGTAAACTCCAAAAGTTTTAAATCCCAGAGAAAATCAAACACAACAAGCAAACAATCATTATCTATTTAATTTATTAATATTCCAAAATTCGAAGAATTTTGGGATGTTACACTTGATATTCTCAATAACTTAATGGTTATAAGGAATAGATGTAAACATCAAAGGAAGACATCAAGATCGATTTGTCACAAAGAATGTTTCTGACAAATTCAAAAGTTTGACTACAATATGTAGCGATGCTTGAGTCGAATAGGATATTCACTATGATTGATCCAAAATGTTATCAATGATGTAACTTCCTCAAATCCTTCTTTTGAAGAACTGTTATGATTGGTACCAAAAGAAGGTTCTCGAAAACATATGAATGCTAGTCTCTCGTAGCCTAAATTCTCGATTTGATGGATGATCAAAGGATTTTGGACATAGCCAAAATATCGAGGAAACATGCATTTGCATGAAACTGAGTGGGAGTTGAATAGTTTCCTAAACTTAATATGTGGACGACATATACTCTGAGTGGGAGCTATGAGAGTAGTATCTTGAATCTTATATGTGACTTACATATTTGAGTGGAGCTATGTGACTGTTATCCTAGTCTTATATGTGACTGACATATTTGAGTGGGGGTGTGACAACATTCTCATATATGGATAACATATTATGAATGTTGTAGTTGGTATTAATGATTATTTAAAATATTTCATGATTGAAGTTAAGAATTGAGAATCTATTAAGATAGTTTAATGCATTTGATAACATTGAGTCGGAATACTTTCCTGGATAAGATCTGAAGGAGTTTAGAATGGGGCAAGTCAAGAAGGTAGTTCTTAGTTTTATATTAAATAGAAGTATCGAGTTAATATCAGTACAAGAACAATGTTTAAATGATGGTTAAATGAAAGAAATGGATGTGCTACCTCCTGTATGCCTCTGTCATAGGTTCTTTCATATAACACTTGAGTTTTGTACTCAATGTAATGTGACCCAAGTTCTTAGTAAGAAGAACATGTTGTGATATGATTTATGAGTAAATCATAGAATAAATAGTTAAGTTTATCCTTTGGTGTCTAGAGAGAACTGGGGATACATCTCTAATTTGTAAAGGATAGTGAACTGGACCATAAATGTTATGCTGGTTCTAGTTCTGACACTAACCTAGAAAATTGAGATATCATGCTAATAAATGCCTAAGTTGAAAAAATATGGTTAGACATCAAAGTTACATACAAGGCAGTAAGGATTAAATCTACAATGATATGGATGCTTTAGAAGTGGCAAGAGATATATTCTGGCTTAAGAAGTTTGACATCTGACTGAGTGAGTTTCAGTGTGCATGACTATGGGAAAGTCCGAGTGACCCAGCGGATGTCATTTATGAAACACAACAAACAAATTCTCACTCTACCGCCAAATATATACCTCACCATTATAAGGGGATAATAAAATGAATGTCAAACTAGGTGACATTAATGATTTGCAAAACACATACGGATCTTAATGGTACAGACCGTTGACTCAACCTTTTCCACAAGCAAGCATGATCAATAACCATATAGATGATATGGAGTTATGATCCACAGAAAAATGCAACTAGATTATTTATACTCTAGTGCAAGTTGGAGACTGTTGGGAATATGCCCCAGAGGCAAATAATAAAGTATGTTTATTAGCATTTTCCATTAGTTCATAATAATTTTCATACTATGCTATAACTGTATTAAGCGTAAACATTAATACACGTGTGGTATACAAACAACCAAGTACCTGGTTAACTCTAGTATACAAGTCCATTGGGCAATAGATGATCACAGTTTCCTGATGATGAGAGGTGAACGGTCCATTGACAATGAGGTCATGTCATTGGGAGAATGATATGATGGACATACCCACCTAAAGTTTTGCAATATGATTCAATCACATAGTTCAACATTGTGATAACTTAATAACGTAGTGACCTGATCCTTAGACCGTGATGATCATAAATAATTTCTATCTACCAAGATGCTTTGAGTGCATTAACCGTTACACTGAAACATGGTAACAATAAAATTGTGTCTTGGGTATTCCGAATTAGATATGTTGATGAGTATGCAAATAGATCAAAACGGGATTTGTCCTTCCGAGTGACGGATAGGTACTCTAGGCCCACTCGGTGATATTACATCATAAAAATTGAGCAATCATGTGACTAGGTCACGGGGTTGTAATATCATGGGAACGGGTAAATATGTTTGGAAAAGACGAGGATGAACTAGGTATATGATACCGACGATCAAACCTCGGACAAGCAAAGTATCGTGTGACAAAGGGATCAAGACTCAACGTTAACGGTTCAATGATAAAATTAATTCAATGGTAGCACAAGGGCCATCGAGGTTTGTAACCAGATCCCACATGATGTGCATTGGTCAGAGAGTGTTTCGAACATGTCTATTGTTGCCTGAACCAAACGATATCACGCTTAAGGGTATACAACGCATTGAGGATAGATTCGGGATCCCCGGAGAAATAAGAGATAACTCCAAAATCGTTTCAGAGGGGTGACGAAAAAAGTTTCGTGGTTCCAAATCATTTGCAAAGTTATTTGGATATGTTTTAGTATTTAATTAAATTAATTAATTATTAAAATATAATTTAAATAATTAATAAAAGTGGAATACCCCTAATGGGCCACATTGGGCCCAATAGGGAAAAAGTGCTCTTGGTTTTTTCTTCAAAGAAAGAAAAGAAAAGAAGAAAAAAAAGAGGCAAGTTAGAGTGTTGCCAAGGGCCACTTGGCCCGTGTGCACCATGCACCCAAGGGTGTGGCCGGCTAATGCATGCATGCACACGCGTGTGGTACTTTTAGTACCACATTGATAATATATGTGTTATGGCACCCCTTTTTCCCCTATATATAGATATGGAGGGTGCCCCTTTTTCAACACATAATATTCCAGAAAAATATAGATAAATTATGTTGGTCTCTCTCCTTTTCTCCTTACTTTTAGAGGAGTCCCCTTGTTTGGAGTCTGCACTGGGTTTGGGATTTCTCCACCAGACGCACGCCGTCGTGCTGCTAGAATCGGGATCCGAATCCATCTTCTTTCCGCTGCTCGCCAGGTTCGGAGCCTGGAGGGAACGTCGGGTACACCGTCTGCGTATAATCCTACGAGGTGCTACACTTGTGGTACTCCTTCATCGTCGAGGCCGTGTCGTGTCATCTTCACCGACAAAGTTCCTACGGGGACACAATCCAGTCGTCGGTCTACAAGGACTGGGTGACTTGTGGAGTCGTCGAGGATCTTCGCCGCATCGAGGATCGGCGGGTACGACTACATCACCCACGTTCACGCAGGAACATTTCCCGCTTAATGGACTACATACTGGTATGTGACCGATTCCCTCCGTTACTTGCATCAACATAGCATAGGTCTTGGGTTTGGGCATCGCGTAGGTTGAAAAATTATTGTTTTCTACCCCGAGCCCTAATATATCTCTTTTTCTAGTTTGAAATTTTGAACCAGTGCTTCGTACTCGGCCACTTTGTTGGATGCCGCAAAGTGACTTTTGCATGACATAGTGAACCTTGTCATTCTTGGGAGAGGTGAGGAAAATGTCGGTGCCCAGTCCGGTTCTCATCTTGGAGCCGTCAAAGTGCATTCGCCAATGATCCGAATCGGGGCAGGGCGACACATATTGAGTCTCAGCCCAATCCACCAAGAAAACGCCCAAGGCTTGGCACTTGATTGCTGTGCGAGGATCGTACTTGATGTCGTTGGTGGCGATCTCAATTGCCCATTTGTCCACTCGGTCGGTTGCATCTCGGTTGCCTATGATATCTGCAAGTGGTGCTGAGTTCATCACCGTAAGTGGATGTCCCTGGAGGTAGGGCTTCATTCTTCTTGCTGCTAGGTACACACCGTAGCACGTCTTCTGGTAATGAGGTTAGTTCTTCTTGGAGATTCACAAGAACTCACTGACATAGTACACTAGCCTCTAGACCAATTGCGCCTTGTCCTTCTCAGGTCGCTCGACAACCATCAGAACACGGACCACGCGAGTAGTTGCCGCGATGTATAACATCATCAGTTCTTTTTCAGTCGGCATGCCCAGTACTGGAGTTGTGGAGAGCATGCGCTTGAGTTCCTTGAACGCTTCATCCGCTTGTAGAGTCCATACAAATTTTTCTGTATTTTCATCAAAAGGAACCGGCTGAGTGATGCCAAGCATCCGGTGAACTTCTGTACATCCTTGAGGTTTCTTGGCTACTTCATTCGCTTGATTGCAGCTATCTTATCTGGGTTGCACTCGATTCCCCTTTCGGAGATGAGAAATCCCAACAGTTTGTTAGCTGGAACGGCGAACACACACTTCTCTGGATTGAGCTTGATATAATAAGTGCGCAGATTTGCAAATGTTTCCTTCAGATCGGACAGGAGGATCTTCTGCTTGACCGTCTTAACAACCAGGTCATCCACATAAACGTGAATGTCCCCATCCACATAAACGTGAATGTTCCTGCCGAGCTGTGGGTGCACACAACGCTGCTTGGTGCGCTTATAAGTTGCGCCACCTATTTTTAGACCAAAAGGCATGGTGATATAGTTTGATCTGGTGATAGGCAGCAGTGGCATCCAGAAATGACAACATCTTGAAGTCGGGCGTAGAATCTATGACTTGATCTATACGTGGCAGAGAAAATGGATCCTTGGGCATGCCTTGTTCAGGAAAGTGTAATCGGTACAC
The DNA here is from genome assembly GCA_950022295.1 of Bromus sterilis. Classification (NCBI taxonomy): domain Eukaryota; kingdom Viridiplantae; phylum Streptophyta; class Magnoliopsida; order Poales; family Poaceae; genus Bromus; species Bromus sterilis. Next base: position 277,547,579 of record OX465595.1, on the reverse strand, counting down.
ATGCGCCAGGTCCCGTTCTACTTCATCACAAGGACTGGGTCTGCCAGACAATCGTGGTAGAATACCTCCATGATGAAGCCGGCTGCGAGCAGCTTGGCGATCTCAAATTCGATTGCTCGTCTCTTGTCTTTGGAAAAGCATTAAAGAGGTTGCTTGACCGGCTTGGAGCCTAGCCGAATGTGAAGCTTGTTCTCGGCCAGTTCGCTCGGCACTCCAGGCATGTCCTGTGGAGACCATGCAAAGATGTCCTGGTTCTCACGGAGGAACTCGACGAGCTCGCTTTCCTTTTTGTTGCTTAGTCCAGCTCCGACGACCACACACTTGGTGGGGTCGAAGGGATCTAGAGCAATCCTCTTTCTGTCCTTGGCAGCTCGGAATTGGGTCTCATCGTCCGATCTCTTGCTATTCCTAGACTTCAGGGGTGCTTTTGCCTGAGCCTGAGCCTGAGCCACCACATTGTCAAGCTGACGCCGCTCCTCGGCAACAACTAGTGAATCGGCCAGCTTGGAACCGGATGATGAGCACTCAAGGGATTTCTTGTAATCTCCGCAAACAGTACCATTCGGCCCTGGGAGCTTCATCTCCATGTATGGATGGTGAGGGCTATCATGAACTTGGCGAATGATGGCAGGCCGAGCAAAAGGTGGTATGGGCTACTCAAATCGGCCACTTCGAACCAAAGCACTAGTAGAAAACAGGGCTTTCGACCACCCCTAATTTGAGAAACTGGCCCGATAGCGTTACGAACCGGGTCTAATGAGTGCATTAGTCCCGGTTCGTGCGGCCAGGGCACCTGACATGGCTCGATTTACATTAGTCTCATCTCGTGTGGGACCATTAGTCCCGGTTTGAGGCACAAAGTGGGACTAAAAGTGTTGTGTCAAGGGCGACACCATTTTTCCCGGTTCGTGTCTGAAACCGGGACTAAAGGTCCTTCTTCTGTCCCGGCTGTAGACACGAACTGGGACTAGAAATTTCCATATATACTCGCCCTCCACCGCCCCCATCTTCTCTATTTTTGGCCAGATCGAAGCTGGAAGTGTGTGCTACTATTTTCCATTCTCCTATGCACAAGAGGTGTTTGATGAAATGCCTAAGAGAATGACACTTGCTCAAATTAACTTTTTGCATATGTGTAGGTGTGATTTAGTGTGCCTTTCCATCCACGTCCTTACCGCCTTCCCGCGTCGATATCGTGCCGGCACCACCGTGGTGAGCGTCTTGTACTTATCTTCTTTTTTTAAAGAAAAAAAATCTTGATTGTATGATTAATATATTTGCTTGTATAATTTTCTTACTTTGTATTTTATTTAGTTCCATGGTGATGGTATCCGCACATGGCGGCGCTCGTCCAGTCTATGATTCAGATGTGGTATATTATCCTTTATAATTATTTGTTTCATTTAGTGTTTATGGCAATTATGCCGACACCAACTTGATATATAGATGTATTTATCTCGGAGGTATGTGAGTCGGCTATTCTATCCGACCCTCTTGTCGAGAAGTTAAATTTAGTTGAAGAAGAAAACGATTATTTGAAAGAAAAATTGAAAAGAGTTGAAGAAGGGAAGATGAATTTGGAGTTGCATGTTGCCGATGTCGCCGATCGACACAAGATCCAGATGGATGCAATGCGCTTGAAGATTAAACAGATTATAAAATATGCCATTGATAATGAGGCTTGCTATCATTATGTTGTTGGATCAATTGTTACGTTAGTTGTGATTGGGATTGCATTTGTTGTTGCATTTAAATGTTTTACATAGAGAGTTGTATGTTGTTCTATGAGCTGTATGTTATAATAATATTTGATCAGTACTGAACTTTGGTGTTGGTAATCGGACACTGGGGTACCACGTTTCCCTGGGTTCCGACTATGCCTCTCGCACAGTCCAATCGCGACCATGGAGGATTCCGGAAAGGAGATGCCGGGAACACTATGCTAGGCACATAGAGGAGTACTTCGGACCAGTTCCAGAAGGTTGCAGTCATCCAACTGGCTTCCACCACCCGACAATGAGCACAGTGCATTCAAGCCACTAGAAGACAAGCATGCACCGCTCACAGCAGGCGGCCTACACTTGGCGGGCGCCCTCGTGCGTACTCTGTGCATGCATGCCCCAATCGTCCCTGCGACGCCACGAGAGCTTCCCGGAAAATCTCGGAACGCCTCATGTCCACAAGTATAAGATAACCACCCTTACTGTAGCTGTACATGGGACTGTGGAGAACCCCTTTCTCTATAAAAGTGAGACGCCAACCACATCATAAAGAGGTGGGCTTGGACCAGAAGAAAGGAGAGGAAGAGAGGCAAGGAGGAGAAACTAAAAGAAGAAAGAGAAGAAGGAAGATCCACTACAGGAGAAACCATCACCTCCATGCATCCATCCCTGGATGTATCCACACCAAGGAATCAGAGGAGTTCGTCCCCAGAACTTCTCGGGATACCTCCCAAGGATCCCCCTTGGGAGGGTGTTCAGCTCCACCAAGAGTAGAAGAGTGTAGCTGAGTGTAGTGTAGGTATCATCTCCTAGAAGATCACCTTGTACTGTGTTCTACTCCATCACCAGCAAAGAATATCAGACATGCAGGAGTAAGGCTTTTAGTCTCCGGACGGCCCGAACCTGGGTAAACCCCTGTGTTTACTCGTATCAGCTACTTGCCGTTAAGACACCACAGAAACCTTCGTCCACATCAAGAACCGGGAACCCAGCGTGTTCCCCGTCCCACACGGTCTCCGGGCCGTGCCCTCCCGGTAGCGGCCCTTCCAGAAGGTGTCCTCGGGGCAACGTCGCTGCTTTTCTCCCCTGCTTATGGCCTGGCAGATGATGGCGCTAGAAGGAGGGCCTGAGAGACCCGACCCACGATAGATAGCGCTAGAAGGAGAGCAGGAGATCACGTCGGGCATACCTTTTTTTTCTTGTGCAGGTTTTGGAATTTATTCACATCTTCACCAAGCTGCAACAAGCACCGCTAGTGTGGGCGTTGTCATGGGCAGATGCTCATCACGCTCGTCACGGTGGTTATATGGTTTTTGCGCCCAGGGGCTTCTCGGCACTCCCTCTTGAGTGTTTCGAGGAACTTCGCCTCCATGATCCTCACGGACGACATATTGAATGGTTTTCGTGCCGGATGACCACCGGAGGATGGCTATCTCATTATTCCCGGACAGTTGTGCCAGATGGTTTTATCTTACCGGATGATAATTCCCGGAACACACCTTTCCACCCAAGGCGGAGAGTGCACGAGGCCTTACCCTCGCTTCTCCTTGGCAAGAGACTCGAGATAGACGCCGCCGTCCATCGACGTCTGTTCTCCGTGAGGCAAACCCCACTCGGACGAATGAATCTGCTCCGCGCGGACAGTGCAAAGTTGTTAGTATTGGTCCGCCTGATAATTCTTCGCTCCGAGTAGAACGCGGGGGCTCCGTACCTTCCCAGGATAAGGTTCCAATGGTTGGTCCTCACCTCCCAGGATCCAGCCATCCCGGAGAGGCCGGGCTGGACTCCCCGTCAAGAATCCATGCGGACGGATGTACCACACTCCCGGAAAGACTCGCCAGAAAGAACCACACAACTCGGACCTCGAGCCGAGGCACCACCACAAAACCCTTGGGAGATTGCGCTTCCATGAACCTCCAATACTAAGATTTTACCCATTCAAGAATGGACGTTAGCAGCGCGGGATAAAAGGCCCGCACTGCAACATAACTTTAGTAGCGCACCCTAGTGGTACCGCACTTCAGATATATAGTTATTAGCAGCGCGCACAAAGAATCTCGTTTTGCTAAATAGTTGTCCCAACTGCGGCCTCCATGCCAAGACACTTTAGAAGCGAGGGTCTACTGATCCGCACTGTAGATGTTTCTGTCATTTACAGCGCGGGTGTCCAGACACGCGCTGCTAATTTCGCTAGCCCTAGCCCAGTTTTGTGGTCCCACATACACGTAGCGCATGTTAGCTTCCCCGCGCTGTAGATTGCTAGGTTAGTCGAGGAGCGCGTTTCTGCCCCGCGCTGCTGATTGTGCGATGAGAGCATTAAATGCTCTCTTTCCCTCTCTTTTTCTCTCCTCACACTCTTCTTCCTCCCCTTCCTCCTCACACCACTCTTCTTTACTCTCCACCATCTCCATTAAACATGGCTCCCCTCACTCTTTCCTTTGCTCATCTTTCTCACTCCTACATATGTGATGTAGCTAGCTCTCTTTTACTCTCTTGCATTGCATTCTCTCCGACCATCTAGATCACACACTCCAATTTCCTCTCTTCATCATCTTTCCTCCCAACTAGCCAGCAAGGAGATCATCTTTCATATTTAGGTGAGTAAAAATTTGTGCTTTTTGAAAATGATGACTTTTTGTGTGTATGCCACCACTTGAGAGATAGGTTAATTAATTGTATTATGTGTGAAATGATGATGATCAAGTTGGTTATGTATTTTTCGAATCATCGAATGATGTGCATGCATGACATGATGAAAGTTGCCTATGTTTTGCCGAAATGTCGATTTATTTCTTTTTCAGCGAATTTCGGGCAAACTCTATATGTCCTATTTTAGGGAAGGTCATGCCGGATTTTTGTAAGAGAGTTTATGCATATAAATGCATGATTATAAATGTTTTGATTTTTTATTAATTTAACCGTGCAGGCAACATGAAGAAGAATTTAATGAACATGACAAGATTTTTGGAAGCCGCGGTGGCCGACATGCATGAAAATAATCGCAAGGAGATAAAATGTCTGTGTAAAAAATGCAAAGAACAAGTCTAGATAGACCCTTTTAAAGGTGGCCATTTGAAGGTGCACCTGGTCATGCATGATTTCATGAATGGCTACACTCGATGGATAAGTGAAGATGATTTTTAGGATGCCGGACATGGAGAAGATGTCGTACATGTAGAAGATGCCGGACATGGAGAAGATGTCGTACATGAAGAAGATGTCGGACATGTAGAAGATGTCGTAAATGAAGAACAAGATGGTGGACATGGAGAAGACGGTGGAACGAAACAATCTGATTCGTTTGTACTAAGTTCAGACATGCAAGACCCTCATGTTCGAGAACTGCTTCGCAAGAATACGACTAGCGAAAGAGCAGCTTCTAGAGAGGAGGCAAAGCTGGCACAACTGGAGTTAGACTCGAAGATTCCACTATATGAAGGTTTCCGACCAGAGGACACCCGCTTGAGTTTCACGCTCGGTCTTCTAAAGACGAAGGAAATAAAAAAATGGAGTGACACAAGCCTCGATGAGCATTTGAATTTTCTACAAGAAACTTATCCCAAGGGGAACGTGTGTCCTACTAGTATCGAGGAAGCGAAGAAAATCGTTTGCCCTCTTGATTTGCTATACGTTAGATACCATGCATGCATCAACGATTGCATCATTTATCGGAACGAGAACGCAGAAAAAACCATTTGTCTGAAGTGCAATTCTTCTCGATACAAGAAGGATGGAAAGACGAAAACTCCTCAAAAAGTTGTGTGGTACTTTCCATTGACTGCCCGTCTGCAACGGTATTTCGTTGATCGTAAGGAAGCAGAGCTAATGCGTCGGCACAAGGAATGGGAGAAGCCGGATGATGTAGATGAGCCAAAGTTGAGACACCCCGCAGATGCTAGCCAATGGAGAGCACTAAAAGGTGAAGATGCAGATTTCGCTGTTGATCCACGAAATATCATGCTTGCTGTGAGTTCCGATGGCATGAATCCGTATGGCAACCAGAACACCAATCATAGCTCATGGCCGTGTTTCTATGGATGTACAACATTCCCCCGTGAAGACAAAGTACATACACATGAGTATGTTGATTCAAGGGCCGAAACAACCGGGAAAAACCATAAATCTATATCTTGAGCTACTGAAAGAGGAGTTGCAGGTGTTATGGAACCCTGGGGTCAGGACATGGGACACTTTCAAAGGAGAATATTTCATGATGAAAGTTGCGTTGCTCAAGACGGTGCATGATTATATCGGTTACGGATATGTCTCAGGCCAGGTGTGCCACGAACATTCCGGATGCACAAGGTGCATGAATGATACAGCGCCTCTGCAGCTACTGATACATAGGACCTCAAAAACCATGTACATGGAGCATCGAAGATGGATAGAACCAGATGACCCATGGAGATAGCGTGGATATCTGTTCAATGGAGAGATTGAGAAGAGAGGACCTCCACGTAAGAGGAGCGGCACCGAAATCAAAATGTTGTTGGATGATTGGGAAGAGTGCCCCTCACCAGGAAAGAAGAAAAAGGCATCGGAGCCGCTGTAACACCCCTGGAGTCTATAACAGTAATCCTTTTGCTAATGGAAATTACTGTTGCTAAATCATGCCATGATCAAATTTGAATCAACTCAAATCCAAAATGCCTTTTGTTGATATTAAAAATAATGTTGCAAATGAAACTTGTCCAAAAATTATGCAACTACTTTTCTTAAATCACAAATAATTAGTGGGCTATGCCCATGTGGTTATGGTATTTTATTATGCCACTGGAAAAATCAAACAATTCAAACAACTAGCAAAACAACACCAATTAATAGTTGCAACACAAAAACAAATAGCAAAACATTTTTGAAAAGCCCTAAACTTTTTGTGGCACTATTATAAAGTGAAACACTAATATTTGGACCAGATCCACACTTTACAAAAATGCTAGAGTAATTAAAATAATTATACAAAGAAATGAACAGAAAAGAAAAATAAAAGGAAAAAAAGACAACCTAGCTAACCTAACCCGTGGGCGAAGCCCATTTCCCACCCATCCCCCTGGGCCAACCTAGCCCGCAGCCCACCTGCCCCCCCCCCGAAAACGTCCACCCCGGCCTCCCCCACTCATCGTCCTCCTGTTCACCCCCCACCCCCGTGTCAAGCATCCGCCATGGACACACTACAACAGGAACCCCCCTATAGCAACACATCAATGCGTTGTTCTATGTCCATATATGTGTTGCTATGGACTACACCAATGGACTTGTATGCATTGCCGTAGGTGGCGTTGCAAGGGTCTACAACAACATATATGCATGCGTTGGTAAGAGGCATGTAAATGTGTTGGTACATAGCAACATATAAAGCCAAAGGCTCAACAACACAAATGGATTGTCAAATTGACATAACAGTGCATCAACTAAAGCTTCACGAGATAGCATGAATAATGATATTTTATATATGGCCAACCAAAATTATCATGTCAATGACAACAATGCACATGATCCACAATATAATACAAAAAAAATCTCATATATTAAATGTAATATGTTGCATTACAAGAAATATGATCGAAAGATTACAAGACGAGAAACTATATATCTATCAACAGCCCAATTCTTATCCTTCCACTCAACTATAATGTTTGAAGCATAAATCCTATAAATGACATTCCAAATACTATGTTGTAGTAGCCCCATTCTCATCCTTGCAATCAGCATCCACAATTAACACCTAATCCACGCATCATCAATTTATCTTGGTGATCTACAACAATAACAACAAGAATAATATGAGATGAGTAACTTACATTAGTATATAGAAAGACAGGTTAACAAAGAAGTAACGGTTAAAGGAGCGCCATACAAATCTGATTTACCAAGACTTAGATTTATACATATATGAGGCAAATTGATAATTTGAATACAAAAATATGGAACATGAATTTATTAAATAAGATACTACATTATGGAACCCATATTCGTGTACTGTTTCGTTTTGCATCTTGCGTCAACTCAAAACTATATAAACTATCATTATATAATTTTATTGATCTAGTCTATTTTCTTTAAAAAATACCAAAATTCATATGTGAAAAGTAAATATACTTGCAATATCAGTGCCACCACTTTGCAAAAAGGTAGCAGTAGTACACACTAGTGAACGTATGTTGTGAAGTAGAAACACATAGATCAAGTCTTCCGCCATTGTTTGTACATGGAGTATATTCTACTCCCTCCGTTCCTTGATATAAAGTGCGTAAGGTTTTGAGAAAAATTCCAAAACACATGGCATATTGCTATTATACCACCCGTCTAGGCAAATATACCTACGAAAAGAGATAGAACGGAGGGTCTCTTTCCAATTATTGGCTGACTCGAACTGTTTTCTCTCGATTTTTTCGAGGGAAATATCAGTCCAATTGTAGCATTGTACGTACGCGTTAATATCTGTGCAAAAACCTTAGGCACCTTATATCAAGGAACGGAGGGAGTATTTAACTTTATTAGCATACACATGTTTGAATATGCATGGCTCATTAGATAACAAACTGCATATTAAAACACCGAACATCATTGACCAATTAGATGTGGTTGTTCATTGTGAACAACCATCACATTATTATCTATACAAATTATCCAAACATTATATTATACTAACTATGCGATGAATTCGGCAACCAAACAAATGATAAGTAAGCAACAATATCGAATATAAGGAATTTTATATCTATACATTTGAGAGATCTCTCCACTAATTATCTTTGTGTGACATTACACCCGTACTACTCTTGCTTGGGATGATTCATTAATCATGCTTGCTATGGTATATTTGGATAAATATCAGTGTGTAACGCCCCGGTCACACACCGGTTCCCGGCGTACACCTGGCGGGATCTAGACTATCCCCATAGACCAACACTAGTCTTTCCTGCGCACTTTGTCCTCACTCATGCGCACCCGGGAACAACTTCTCGGTCGGTCACCCATCCTCAAATCGCTCCAAGCCAAGCACGCTTAACTTTGGAGTTCTTTGGATCTGGGCTCCCGAAAAAGAAGGTGCACCTTGTTGATATGAGTAGTCTATAATTCCTATTTAGCCAGGATGTTTTGTAACGCCCCGGCCATAGCCACCGGTTCCCGGCGTACGCCTGGCGGGATCTAGACTGTCCCCACAGACCAACACTAGTCTTTTCTGCGCACTTTGTCCTGACTCGTGCGCACCTACGAGCTACTTCCCAGTCGGTGACCCATCCTCAAATTTCTCCAAGCCAAGCACACTGAACTTTGGAGATCTTTTAAGATGTGCTTCCAGAAAAGAAGGTGCACCTTGTTGATATGAGTAGTCTATATTTCCTATTAAGCCAGGATGTCACATACACCCCCACTCAAAGGAACCGATGTCCTCATCGGCCCACAGGAACGTTCCCTCTTGGCACACGTTTGTGCGTCCAGTACCGACACACGGCTCACCCATGTTCGCGCACTGACCCGCACACACCCGTATAATCGCGAGGGTCGGCTCCGATACCATTTGTATCTCCCCGGCCACAGCCAGCGGTTCCCGGCGTACGCCTGGCGGGATCTAGACTGTCCCCACAGACCAACACTAGTCTTTTCTGCGCACTTTGTCCTCACTCGTGCGCACCTAGGAGCTACTTCCCAGTCGGTCACCCATCCTCAAATTGCTCCAAGCCAAGCACGCTTAACTTGGAGTTCTTTTAAGATGTGCTTCCGGAAAAGAAGGTGCACGTTGTTGATATGAGTAGTCTATCATTGCTATTAAGCCAGGATGTCACATATTAGGAATGATAGACTACTCATATCAACAAGGTGCACCTTCTTTTTTGGGAGCCCAGATCCAAAGAACTCCAAAGTTAAGCGTGCTTGGCTTGGAGCGATTTGAGGATGGGTGACCGACCGAGAAGTTGTTCCCGGGTGCGCATGAGTGAGGAAAAAGTGTGCAGGAAAGACTAGTGTTGGTCTGTGGGGATAGTCTAGATCCCGCCAGGTGTACGCCGAGAACCGGTGTGTGACCGGGGCGTTACAAATGGTATCAGAGCCGACCCTCGCGGTTACACGGGCGTGTGTGGGTCAGTTGCGCGAACATGTGGGACATGTGTCGGCACTGGACACACAGACGTGTGCCAAGGGGGAACGTTCCTGTGGGCCGATGAGGACGTCGGTTCCTTTGAGTGGGTGTGTGTGACATCCTGACTTAGTAGGAATCAAAGACTACTCATATCAACAAGGTGCACCTTCTTTTTCGGGAGCCCAGATCCAAAGAACTCCAAAGTTAAGCGTTCTTGGCTTGGAGCGATTTGAGGATGGGTGACAGACCGGGAAGTTGTTCCCGGGTGCGCACGAGTGAGGACAAAGTGCGCAGGAAAGACTAGTGTTGGTCTGTGGGGACAGTCTAGATCCCGCCAGGTGTACGCCGGGAACCGGTGGGTGTGGCCGGGGCGTTACACAGTGCCAACAACTCAAAAATATTTAAATAATATAGATCACACAAGATTCCATAGTTACCTGAGATTTACAAAGTCATGGATTAGAATTTCTTGATCCATGAATAAAGTTATAGGAAACTGCAATAGAAACAAAACGAGAAAAAGGCACCATCAGCTTTGGGACAGTTGAACTTATCAACTCATTCATACAAAAGAAGATGTGTGTAATGAACTAAGAAACAGAAAGGGGGGAGAGTAGGGAAATTACAAACTATCTAATCCACTTCTGCTCGTCGCCACACCAACCCTGAGCCCCTCACTTGAACTTTACTGTAGACATTTGAGCAAACCTGCATGTCATAGAAACATGTGACCACAATATTTTATGACACACAGAGAGAGAGAGAGAATAAGAAAAATACCACATTTGGGAGCTAACTTTCTATTAGTATTTGGATTTTTTTCTAAACTTTTTAGTTTAAATTGTTTAGGGAGTTTCAATGGAAGAGCTAAAACAAATAGCTAGGATGCCCAGGTTGAAGGAAACCTAAGCTGCACTCATCCTAACAATAATTTTTCAGTAGATATAATTTCTTTTGAGGCTGGGAATGAATATTAATTAAAAATTTGACACAATTAAATTGTTATCATCTTAAGAACAATGCTTCACTTGATAAAATTTACACTCAGATTGTTGTCATGCTAAATAGTGTTAACACTAATTCTTCAACTGAATAAAAATTAAGTTCTAGAAAATTGTAATTAGATGAATAGATGACGAGGGTCGCCTCATGTAGCAGTACTTACATCACCTGAAAATCTCTCTTGCCAAAATAGTTCTCACATCAGTTACAAATAATCTCGCAAATCAAGCTTTCACGGGGACTTGAGATATGATCAATGGATACAAATCAACAACGAAAGTCACAAATCAAGCACTCACCAAGTCTTGGTATTTCCCAGAAGTCAAAGGAGGTGACTGTTGTTTTGGCTTGGGTCGCTAGTTGGCCTTCAGTGGGCTACGGCCAGTCGGCTGATGTGTGCCGATGGGCGACGCTGGCTAGGAGAAAAGGGGATGATGGAGGACGTTGGGAATAATGGATTTATGGGATACACGTAAAGATTACGAGGGACAGAACAATACCATCTAAATTACTGTAGTTGAGGATGGGGACGTTGGTGCTTGCTACCTGCATATGGCGCCCTGCATCTCCCGCGCACAGAGGAACGGTGGCTTGCAGCTCCGGCGCAGAGGAAATGCCTGCATCTCCGACGCGCGGACGAACGGCGGCCTTCATCTACGGCGCACGGAGGAACGGCGGCCTGCATCTACGGTGCGCGGAGGAACGACGACCTGCATCTCCAAAGCCTAGTGGAATGGCGACAGCTGCACCTTCCCCGACACGTGGTGGATGACCGATGGTGCCATGTGCATCGCTGATGCTCGGAAAAGGCGGCAAAGAAGGTGGTCTCAGGAAAGGAAGATGGGAGGCAGCGGACGGCAAGGGGATGACGGCGGTGGGAACCCTAAGTACTGGAGGTGTCTCTTATTTAGGATAGGGAACGCTTGATGTGGGGAGGTGGATACGTGGAGGTTAGCGCTAAGTGGGGAATATGGGAGGGGCAAAAAAAATAACATAACGTACGTTTCCAAGTAAAATAACACATATTGTTGTCATCGTTGCTGCCCATCCGTTGTGACACCGCACGCCCGGCGACGTCGTCGCGAGCATCGACGGCATCCCGGCGGCTAAAAGACACCCCCAGTGCGCCCCTGCGCCGTTCCCTAACCCTAGCCCCCTCCACATCTCGCCGTTTCCCTCCTGCCCTCTATTCTGCGCGCATCCGAGGCGGGGCTGCCGCCACGCGTCGTCGTTGTCACGGCCACTGGCCACCTCCGGCCGTGCGATGATATCTAGCAGGACCGCCAAAAACTTCCACGCCGTTTCCGCCGTCCAATTCTAGTCGCCACGCCACCAGCTCGACGCCAGCTTCACCTTCTCCGGCCGCGGTCACCGTGCCCCCGCCGCCCGATTCTCCGTCAACCATGCCTCCCCGCGCACACTGCCCTCCCCGTCGAGTTCGCGGTGAGCACCACCTCACTTCCCCCCTCTCCATGCGCGAATGGGTCGCCGGAGCTCCTCTTTCCACGGTGCTCCGCCGTCGGGCCGCCATGGCTGGCCGTGCTCTCCCCCGCCTTGGCATCGCGCCCAGCGCGCTCCGCCTGCGGCTCATGTGGGCACACGCACGCTTGGCCGCGCGTGGCCAAGCCCCCACTCCTCCCCGCGGTTACCCTCGCCGGGATGGCCTCGCCGGCGTCGGCTGGCTCAGTCTGGCCAGTGGGTTATTCCCCCCACTGACTGGTGGGCACCCCCCTTCAGATTAAAGAAAAGGGGGATTATACATAAACAAAAAAAAACTGTTAGTACTATGTGTGTATGACCAGTGGGCCACAATGTTTAATTAACTAGATAAAACAAATTATAATAACCAATGTGAATGACAGATGGGCCCCATGCCCTTAAACTAATTAAAGATGATTAATTTAGCTCATGTTAGTATGACACCTGGGCCCCACCTGTCAGGTTTAATATTTAAATGAGTTTAGTTTAAATCTGAGATTATGACATGTGGGCCCATTGCTATTCAAATAAATAAAATGTTTTATTATGCCACTGTGAGGCTGACCAGTGGGTCCCACTGGTCAGGTTTGACCAGTCAACTCTCTGTGGATAATGTTGCATTTTATTAATAAATTAAATTAAGAAAATCTTTTAAAATGATTAAAACTTTGAATTTAAATATCTCTTAAACCGTAAGTCAGATTCAAAAACTTTATACATCAAAATTGATCAGAAAAAAATAACGAATACGGATACGGTATCCGTATACCCACCACACCCCTCTAACACAACGAACATCGACACCCCCCCTTCGGGCCGTTTTTCCAATGATTTGTCCGGTACTGTTAAAGTATCCGAATGAATTTATTCCGAACACGAATGTTGTTCAGAATTGTTCAACTAACACGGATACACCCCTCTTATGTTTGTCGGATGTCCACTACACCTCCGGCATGGTACCTTCCCCCTCCGGACACCCTTTCCGGTAATCACCCGGAGCTGGCAGTTCATCCCCGGATGAATTCCTGCTCCGAGCAACGTGCATTGCATTGCGTTAGAGCACCGTTAACATTGCATACGTCATGTTATTCATCTGTTTGCTATGATTGCTTTATATTTACTGTTTCTTCCCCCCGTTGTTCTCCGGTACACCCCGCTGCTACCGCCGACTACACTGCTGCCGGGTATGACTACTCGTCGACGACCCTACCCCTACCATCGAGCTACCAGGCAAGAAGAGCCATTCTTTTCCCCAGATATCGCCTATCTTTCCGTACATTTCATGCACTAGGCATTGTTACTGCTTCTGCTACGATTACAATCCTATTTAACTGCATAGCATGTTTTTTTCGCCCCTTGATGTACCACCTTTATCCTATGCTGCCTTATAAATATATATTATATTCAACAGTGAGCCCTGCGCATTGTTAGCTAGGATTAGATAGCAGGGGCGTGACCACTCAGGGGAGTGATACGGATACGTCTTATACAACTGCACAGGTACGGTACAATGCACACACCGCCTAAGGCCCCCTAGATCGGCTCTGCCGAGCCACCTTCAAGTGTGAGCTATAAAGGAGTAATCCTTGTACTCCACTCGTTGATGAATCTGTATAGCCGCTCTAGGTACCTAAGCACGGTTGTCCTTAAGGTAAGAAGTCGGGCGACCGAACGGGGCCCGCGAGAGGTATTGCGTCGGGAACGACAGGGAGGGTACGAACGACGTTACTGGCGTTCTTGGCCCCTGCTCGTATCTCGCGAGAGTTACCAAACTACGAAAAGTCGAGCTCTACCAAGAGCACACGCGAGACAAGGTAAGGAGACGGTTCACCTTGTCGGCAACCGCAGAGACTTGGTGGGACGACAAGGCAGACACCGACGTACTGGTGGTCCTGAGTGCTGTCGTTGACCGCAGGTCAGTTAAGTCAAGGCAACGATAACGGTTGCCACGCAGGTTCTTTAAAATGCTAAATGGTTCGGCGGATGTCTTGATTAGCCTTTTGGCTTGTACGCACTACCTACACGTGGGATAACGAGTGTGGGCTCCTCTGCATCGTAGTCTCGTTCGAGGGTCTTCAGACGTCAGCAGTATCGCGGGCTGATTGCCGGGAAGTGGTGTTGTCTTCTCTTGCTCGAGCGGTGTATTTGTATTTGCTTTGATGTTGCTTCACCGGCCAGTCACGCACCGTGCAGGAGTACGTTCGGGTTAGGGTCCAAAGCCCGGCGTACATAGGGTATAGTCCGGCGGATGACCTCTCTGTTGATTGCCGAAGGATGGGCTACTTTGTGTCGGATATCTTCGGTGGGGTGTTCCCTAACAAGGTGTACGCCACCCTGGAGATCCGAGCGTCGTAGAGTCACGCCAGTGCACCCCTGCAGGGTAGATTAATCTATTCGAATAGCCGTGTCCACGGTAACAGGACGCTTTATGCTGAAGCTGGATCTTACCACTACAAACTACTACTATTAAACTGTATGGTTCCGGGTCTTCTTCCTGGCAGGGAGTCGAGGAAAGGAACGCGGAGGCATTATTATTATTAATCATTACAACTAACTATTATACAATGTTGCAGCAACTTCTGCTTCATTGTTACTTTATGCTTTATATGAACTGTTGGCTGATTCTCTTCTCATGCTGTAAAACTCGTCAAAAGATGCTAGTCTTCGATAGGCCTAGCTTCTTACCCTTATTCTGATTTCTATTTTGCAGTCCACTATATACAGCCTCCCCTTTCCATTTGATACAATGCATAATTCTTAGTAGCGGACGTAAGACTCGCGGGTATGCTAGATACTCACCTTTGCTTTATGTCCCCCTTAATGCTTTGCCTGATCGGCCGCTGCAGTCGACGTTGGAGCCCAGGAGAAGGAGTACCCCGAAGGCGGATACTACTACGTCGAGACCCCCGCTGACCAAGACCAGGAGTAGTTTCGGAGGCTCCCAGGCAGGAGGCCTGGCCTTTTCGATCTGTATCTCTGATGTTATTTGTGCTAGCCTTCTTAAGGAAAAACTTGACTAACTATGTCTGTACTCAGATACTATGGTTTGTATAACTTATGTATTCGGATCTAAGCGACCCCCCTTTATTGTAACTTATTGGTTTATCCTTTTGTGTTTAGTGTTGCGCTGTGATATTCTCACCGTGGCACCCTAATCTCAGCCGTGTACCCTGCGTGTATGATTACTGTACACTGATTGATTTTAGGGGCGTCACAAGTTGGTATCAGAGCCGACTGCATGTAGAAGCCACCCCACCACTACCTGGTCGAAGTTGAGTCTAGTCCTTGAAAAACTATTTTGCTAACTTAATATTTGGCTTACGGGCCCACATCGATGTCACTACGTGTGATCTCTATGGTATTAGGATCCTTTTCTACTTACCTATGCTCTGGGACTCTGCTCTCTTATCCTTGCTGGTAAGTTTTACAAACTCTGACATTAGGATCACGTTCTCTTGATTCCACCCGGCGTTTTGGTGTGTTCCCCATTGATTGAGGTGTGTCGCAGGAGTTCTACCCCAGGTCCCGGACCGCGGATCCCATTCTCATTCTGGGCAGGTCGCGCGTCCTCTGGCATTAACTCCTGTGGCCAACAGTTTTCTTGCGGCGTGATTGACATAGTGGAATCTATGTCGCGTCGCGTAATCCTTACCGCGGTCTGCGCGCCGCCTAGGGTGTCCTTTTTCCTTAATTTGTACGACTTTACGCTGCCCGATTTTCTGGTTGACTCTATGTGTGGATGTGTATGTCTTATATGACTACTCCTATATATCCGTGCCTCCTCTTTGTTGTCGCTTTACCTCATACTCGTTTCCGGTATCTCGTTAAATTTTCATCGCTGAAATACCCCTGTTAAATTCTAGCAGGATGGTTGGTCGTGGTGGTCGTGGTCGTGATCGTGGTGCCAACGATCCACCTCCGCCGCCGGACTACATGGCCGCAATGATGTAGCAGTTTCAGATGAACCAAGTGTTCATGCAAGGAGTCATAGATCAGATGCAGAACCAGAACCAGAACCAGCACCAGAACCAACCGCCTGTGGTTACTCTGCAGGATTTCATGCGTCTCAATCCCCCTCTCTTCCACAAACCTGAACAACCACTGGATGCCGATGATTGGCTTCGTGACATCACTCGACAGCTGGAATTCGGTAATGTGAGCGCTGCTGATTACGTCAACTTTGCGTCCTATTTCCTGCGTGGCCCCGCTTCTCAGTGGTAGGACACCTACAAGGGATCGCTAGTTGAAGGGACTGTCATCACCTGGAATGACTTCAAGAGTACCTTCCGTGCTCGTTCTGTCCCCCAGGCGATTATGAACCGTATGAAGGCTGAGTTCCGCAAACTCGTTCAGGGCAACAAAACTGTCGAGGCATATCTGCGGGAATTCCTCCGCCTCTCCCGCTATGCTGCAAGTGACCTCCCCAATGATGCAAGTAGGCAAGAGAAGTTCCGTGATGGACTCAACTCAGACCTCCAGCTTGCTCTGGACCTGCATGTGTTGCCCGACTTTGCTACTATGGTGAACCATACTATCACTCTTGAGACTGCTCAGGCTAAGTTCAGGGGTTCGCCGAAGCGCCCCCGTGATGCTGGCTCATCTTCGGGCACAGCACAGAAGCAACGCGTTTGGCTTCCACATAGTGTGTATCGTCCACCTGCCCCTACACCAAGGCCATCGTATGTTGCACCTCGCCTGCCTCCGCCCCCGTCGAGACAGCCAAAGACTGAGACTGCACCCCTCCGTCCTCAAGTGCCATCAGCCAGGTCACTTTTCCAGAGACTGCCCCCAGCGAAAGAATCAACTGGTAGTTCACCCTGTTGGCCGTGGAAATGGCCGTGGCCACAACAGGACCCCCAACTATAACACTGGGTCTTCTGCTCACACTCGTGGGCATGCTTACAACATTAATGTCGAAGAAGCTCAGGAGCAACCTGCTACCGTGATGGGTACCCTTCTTGTTAATTCAGTACCTTCTACTGTTTTATTTGATTCAGGAGCATCGCAATCATTCATGTCGGAAGCATTTGCATTGTCGCATAACTTCATGGTAGAAAAGATGGATCCGCCGATGGTTGTCCGCACTCCGATAGGCCATTGCCACACGTCCAAGATAGTGCCCAAAACCATCGTCGAGATTGAAGGAATTGAGTTCCTTGCTTCCCCCATCCTCCTGAAGTCTTCCACCATAGACCTCATTCTGGGCATGGATTGGTTGAAAATCCACGATGCTGCACCGTATTTTGGCACCAGTTCTGTCCAACTTTTTCACCCCTCCGGCGAGATTGTTAAGCACACC
The DNA here is from genome assembly GCA_950022295.1 of Bromus sterilis. Classification (NCBI taxonomy): domain Eukaryota; kingdom Viridiplantae; phylum Streptophyta; class Magnoliopsida; order Poales; family Poaceae; genus Bromus; species Bromus sterilis. Next base: position 277,529,995 of record OX465595.1, on the reverse strand, counting down.
ACCCGAATTACCCAAGATGCGGAAACGCAGATCTATATGACGAATGCTCTGAATATCTCACCTCTTGACTGGATTGAGAACGTTCCAGTCGTTCGTGATTTTCCCGACGTCTTCCCAGAAGAACTCTTGGGAATACCCCCGATCCGAGAGGTGGAATTCATCATCGACCTGAAGCCTGGCCCCGTTCCTATTTCCAAGCGTCCCTATAAGATGCCACCTCACCACCTCCTTGAACTGAAGAAGGAGATCGACGAAGCACTTCACAAAGGATTCATTCGCCCAAGTTCCTCTTCTTGGGGAGCACCTCGCTCTTTGTCAAGAAGAGCGATGGAACAAATCGTTTGGTCCAAGATTACCGACCCATCAACCAAGCCACTATCCAGAACAAATATCCGCTTCCCCGGATAAACGATCTGTATGATCAACTTGATGGATCCACGGTGTTTTCGAAACTTGACTTGAGGTTGGGTTACCATCAGATCCGAGTCCGTGAAGAGGACATTCCGAAGACCACTTTCATTACTCGCTATGGTTCATACGAGTACACTGTCATGTCCTTTGGCCTAACCAATGCCCCATCGACTTTCTCCCGGTTGATGAACTATATTTTCATGGAATACCTCGACAAGTTTGTCGTGGTTTATCTGGATGATATCTTAATATACTCCAAGAATAACGAGGAGCATGCTGAACATCTTCGCCTTATACTGGAAAAGCTTCGAGAACACAAACTCTACGCTAAGTATTCTAAGTGTGAGTTCTGGCTGCCCGAAGTGACCTACCTTGGTCATGTGATTCCAAGGATGGCATTGCCGTCAACCTAGAATGTATTCAGGCTATCCTGGATTGGACTCCGCCTAGGACTGTCAAGCAAGTCAGAAGTGTCCTCGAACTCGACAGCTATTGCCGCCGTTTCTTCGAGAACTTCTCCAAGATTGCCAGGCCTCTGACTAACCTGCTTCACAAAGGCGTCAAGTTTAAGTGGACAGATAAATGTCAGGAAAGTTTCCAAGCCCTCAAGGAAAAGCTCACTTCTCCCCCAGTGCTTGCTCCGCCTGATACTCAGAAGGACTTCGTGATATATTGTGACGCATCTCGTCAAGGATTAGGCTGTGTCCTAATGCAAGAGCGCAAAGTGATTGCTTATGGTTCTCGTCAACTGCGTGCTCACGAAGATAAGTATCCAACACATGATCTCGAATTGGCAGCGGTAATTTATGCATTGAAGCTGTGGCGACATTATCTCGTCGGTAATCGTTGCGAGATCTACACCGATCACCAAAGCCTGAAGTACCTATTTACTCAGTCCGACCTGAATCTCCGCCAGTAGAGATGGCTCGAGACAATAGCCGACTACAACATGGGAATTTCTTACACCCCTGGCGAAGCTAATGTGGTGGCTGATTCCTTGAGCTGCAAAGCCTACTGTAGTGAACTTGAAGTTCAACTACAACAGCCACTTCTGTATGAAGAGCTACGCAAGCTAAACCTTGAGATTGTTCCACAGGGTATGTGAATAACCTTGTTGTTGAGCCGGACCTCGACAGCACCATCAAGTGGATACAAACATGTGACTCTGATGTCGAGAAGATCAAGAAGTATATCGCTAGAGGAAAGCCATCATGCTTCACTATTGCTGATGATAATACGTTGTATTTCAAGAATCGTTTAGTGGTCCCTAGGAGTAAGCACAATCTAAACTTGACCCCGCGCGTCATGAAAGAAGCTCATGATACTCCTTTGTCGATTGACCCTGGTGGTCTAACATGAAGCAAGACATCGCTCGATATGTTCACGAGTGTGACGTTTGTCGTCTCGTCAAGGCAGAACATCAAAGACCTGCTGGAACTCTGCAACCCCTCTCTATTCCTGAATGGAAATGGGTCAAGATTGAAATGGACTTCGTCACCGGTTTTCGCGATCACAGAAGGGTCATGATGCGATGTTTGTCGTCATCGACCGATTCTCCAAGGTTGCCCACTTTCTGCCATTCAAGGAGAAGATCTCTGCTAGTCAGTTAGCAGACTTGTATGTTTCCAGAATTGTGTCCCTCCATGGAATTCCGTTGGAGATCAGTTCAGACCGTGGCAGTATTTTCACCTCAACATTTTGGGATAGTTTCCAAGAAGCTATGGGCACTCACCTGAATTTCAGCACCGCCTATCACCCCCAGTCGCAAGGACAAGTCGAACGAGTCAATCAAGTGCTTCAAGATATGCTTCGAGCTTGTGTCATCTCATTCGGTAAGAAATGGGAGGAATCTCTTCCATTTGCTGAATTTTCGTACAACAATAGCTATCAAGCTAGTCTGAAGATGGCCCCTTCGAAGTTCTCTATGGACGTAAGTGTCGAACCCCTCTGAATTGGTCAGATCTGGGGAACGAACTCTCGTTGGTCCGGACATCATACAACACGTAGAAGATCAGGTTCGCGTTATCCATGAACATCTGAAAGCTACTCAGTCCCGCCTAAAGAGCAACTATGATCGCAAGCACAAAGAAATGGTCTATCAACCTGGCGAATACGCGTACCTCTGTGTCACTCCGATGAGAGGCACTCACCGCTTTGGGATCAAAGGCAAGTTAGCTCCTCGCTACATTGGCCCGTTCTCTATCCTTTCCAGGAGTGGACCATTTGCATACCGATTGGAATTGGCGCCGAACCTCTCCCAAGTCCACGATTTTTTCACGTGTCGCAACTCCGTCGCTACTTCAAGGACCCTATCCGCGAAGTGGAACATGATATGATTGAGCTGCAACAGGACTTGACTTATCAAGAACATCCGAGCCGCATTGTCGATCAGTCTGAACGCAAGACCCGCAACAAGACCGTCAAGTTCCTCAAGGTACAGTGGTCGAATCATTCTGAAGATGAAGCCACTTGGGAACGCGAAGATCGTCTTCGTGAAGAATACCCCGATCTTTTCCCCTCTAACGCTTAGATTCTCGGGACGAGAATTCTTGTAGTGGGGGAGATTTGTAACACACCTAGATTCTGTAACAGTAATCCTTTTGCTAATGACAATTACTGTTGCTAAATCATGCCATGATCAAATTTGAATCAACTCAAATCCAAAATGCCTTTTGTTGATATTAAAAATAATGTTGCAAATGAAACTTGTCCAAAAATTATGCAACCACTTTTCTTAAATCACAAATAATCAGTGGGCTATGCCCATGTGGTTATGGTATTTTTATTATGCCACTGGAATAATCAAACAATTCAAACAACTAGCAAAACAACACCAATTAATAGTTGCAACACAAAAACAAATAGCAAAACATTTTTGAAAAGCCCCAAACTTTTTGTGGCACTATAATAAAGTGAAACACTAATATTTGGACCAGATCCACACTTTACAAAAATGCTAAAATAATTAAAATAATTATACAAAGAAATGAACAGAAAAGAAAAATAAAAACAAAAATAAAAACAAAAACAACCTAGCTAACCTAACCCGTGGGCGAAGCCCATTTCCCACCGATCCCCCCTGGGCCAACATAGCCCGTAGCTCACCTGCCCCCCCCCCCCGAAAATGGCCCACCCCGGCCTCCCCCACTTATCGTCCTCCTGTTCACCCCCACCCCCTTGTCAAGCATCCGCCATGGACACCGCACGCCCGGCGACGCTGTGGCGAGCATCGACGGCATCCCGGCGCCTACAAGACATTAGGATCCAGTGCGCCCCTGCGCCGTGCCCTAACCCTAGCCCCCTCCACATCTCGCCGTTTCCCTCCTGCCCTCTATTCTGCGCGCACCCGAGGCGGGGCCGCCGCTGCGCGTCGTCGTCGTCACGAGCACTGGCCACCTCCGGCCATGCGAGCACGTCCAACAGGACCTCCACGAACTTCCATGTCGTTTCCCCCGTCCAATTCGAGTCGCCACGCCACCAGCTCGACGACAGCTTCACCTTCTCCGGCCGCGGTCACCGTGCCCCCGCCGCCCGATTCTCCGTCAACGTTGCCTCCCCGCGCACGCTGCCCTCCCCGTCGAGTTCGCGGTAAGCACCGCCTCACTTCCCCCCTTTCCCTACACGAATGGGTCGCCGGAGCTCCTCCTTCCACCGTGCTCCGCCGTCACACACGGACACGGGTGGCGTGAAGCTCAAAACGAAGGGCATGTTCATCACGATCTCTATCAAAAGCGTGCCAAGCAGTGATCTGAAGCAAAGTATCCTCCAGGGAGTGATCTGTGTACAATCCGGTTTAATACCCCTCTTCTCCTGGAAGTGCAGCAGGGATATAGCGGAAAGGTGATCCTGCAAGGAGTGCGTGCTCCTCTCTCAGCAGGGTAATACATGAGTATGCAGCATCCTGCACAGCCATGTTCTCGGTGACACCAATGCCATGTCCAAAAAGGACAGGCTGAGAGACTCCAATGTGTTGCGGGTAAATCCTGACAGTGCAGTGGAACTGAGTATGGTTGAAGTCAAGGAACTGCTCCTCAACGGTGTACTCAGGATACCATCGATAGCCAATGAAGGACATCATCTCGGTGAGCATGGCTGGATGCCCACGCACATCGAGGCACCTGGTCAAACGAACAATCTGCTGAGGGGGAAGATCCGCCATATGAAACAGAAAGAAGGAGTTTGCAAATGCATCAGATTATGACGAAACTTGGAATGACTCGGGCAGCATAACGACTGTAATTGCAAGAAAAGACAATTTCTTACAACATGAAAACAACACTTACATACGATGTAAGAAATCAGGAAGCACAACATCGCTAGTAAACCGAACACAACTTTCCTACGGCTACAAGGAAGCAAACAACGAGATGTTCTAGTAAGACATAGATGAGCCTAGTCCTATCTTCCCGTAGAAAAAGATGAGGGTGACTCAGAACTCAGAACGATGAAGGTAAGGAGAAAAAAAGAAGCCTTATGTTGTTCCCTTATATACCCAGAGTAACTATATAACTATAGCAAGCTAGACTCGACTTCGGCCAAGGCTGATAATCCTATAGTCAGTCCTGCTCTGGTACCAAGTCTGTCGGGACCCGGGGTTAGCGTATGCAAGACTCGCTACAACACAATCATATGGAGAGCCGAGAACCGTACCCACTTGTCTAAGAAGACAAGGCCAAGCACAGAACATTCTCGGAAAGCATCGAACGTGAGGGGCATCCCATCCGCACTGAAATGGGTCCTCATCGTCCGCACACAAGTCTAAATGATATGGGTGGTGAACTCCCATACTCATAGACAAGCCGCCTCAACCATACTATCGATTTTACTATAACCCTTACATAGACTTACTCCAGCCCGATCACTTAGTCGGGGTCTAGGGAGGGCTCGATCATACATCAAAGTGTGCACGTGACGGAGTCACGAGCAATCGTATCGCGATGCCCCAAGCTGCGCACATCTAAGGGCCACTTGGTGTATAAAAGACCGCCAGCCAGATCACAACTAAGGTCTCGAAAACCCATACCAAGATATGCATGTTATTATCATACACGCAGCACACATGCCTTGTATGAACAGCAGGTATCATTGCAATTCACTACAAAGTATACATTTTATTGATAACTCTCATAGAGTGCACACAGAGATCACAAGCATGTGATCCAACATTACAACAAACAAGCGGAAGAAAAGTAGGTCTGAGTACAGACAAGTTTATCAAATGGATTAAGAAGCCTTATTTAAACATAAGCCCTCCACGAGGGAACCAGTCTGCTGACTGGGACTATACTAGCTTGGACTTCAGTCGTCGAGCTCGAGGAAGAATCCACCTTCGGGGTCAGTGGGTTCATCTAAACATAGAATAAGCAAACGTGAGTACAAAGTCGTACTCAGCAAGACTTACATAGGAGCTATACTACTCATGCACATGTATCAAGGGAAAGGGAGGTGGGGTTCAAATGCAGAAGTGCCAGCTTTGACTTGGCTAGTCCTGAACTACGAATATCAGACTTGAGGTAAGAAGCGTACACGAGTCCACTACATCTCCAATCAATTACACTACTATGGTGCCTTCCTCGACTTCCCCACGAGAAAGTACGCCATATCACTCACGCTTATCTTGGTAAGTTTTATAAGTATCTAGTTCAAGTTGTCTAATAATCAAGCTGACCTTTGCAAGCAGTCCTTAATCGTGGACGCGGCTATTTGAATAGTTTTGTTAACCCTGCAGGGGTGTACCGCTACACACATGACCATTAGTTAGCGCCTTTGATCTCAACACCATTCAAGGGGTGTCAGCGAGGATGCTCACCACAACTGTTACCTCATAGCCGTTCTAGTCCATGAAAGCCGCCTACCTGGGTTGGCTACCACTATAGTGAACCCGGCCGGTTTACCGAAGTGGACCCAGATGATGTGTGCGTGCTGCATAAGCCGGACTCGGTTGAGCCGTTCTCTCACATAGCAGCCAGGCCACAAATCTACCAGAACTCCGAACTACTGCGACATCTGGACATCGAAAGGGATGAGTTAATAGGTTGAGAGGGGTCAGTGAGCCCAATGTGTGGTTGTAATCTTCATCTTGGATCACCACACAAGAACTGAGATTTAGGGCGGTGTTCAAGGAGACAACCCACTGTGTACTCCTACATAGCCTCTCATTTTTTCACCTTGTATTAGGGTAGTGTAACAACCCAGTTTTTGCAAAAATTAAAATTTTTGTATTCAGTGTGAATTGTCTGATTGTCTGATTTGTTTGTGGTGTTTGCATCCCCGATTTATTGATCGGAGATTATTTTTCCCCCCTCTTATGTCGTACCGGACGGAGACCGAACATTGCCACCTCGACACTCCACCTTTACGACACCGGGTTTCACCCGATCACCGTCGTGAAAACCACACGAGACCAGCCGCAGCCAACGGAACGAAAAACCCCATTTAATAATTAAATGGGATATTTTTATAGCGCGCCGGAAAGTGTTTTCGGAACGGTTCCAGCGCGAGGTGAACGCCTCCGGCTCGACGCACCGATCGCGCAGTTCGAAGTTTTACCCGAATCGGAGGTACTGCGGACCCCCGGCGGTCAGAAACGTGAGCACCGTGCGCGCGAGGTAAAACCGATGATGTTTTTGCAAACTGCCAGCCACCCATGCTATATAAAGACCACCACCCCACTTAGGGTTTCCCTAAGCCACTAGCCCCCCAGATCTGGAAAAACACCCCAATTCTCGTCCAAACCCTAATTCTCAGATCTAAGATCAGCCCAATGGGTTCTGGACCGTCAGATCGGCCGATCTGACGGCCAGGAACGCGCCAGGTCGCCCCCTGGATCTCCTCTCTCTCTCCTCTGTCTCCTTTCTCCCTCCAGCCCGTGGAGGCAGCCGCCGCCTCCACCTCGGCGAGCAAGCCGCCGGCAGCGAGCCGCCCCGACCTCCTCCTCTCCTCTCCCGCGCCCTCCTCTCCTCTGGATCCTCACCTCACCTCTCCTCTCCGCTCTGCCCGCAGGTCGCCGGAGCCACGAAGCCGCCGGAGCCGCCCGAAGCCATTGCCGAGCTCCGAGCTCCATCCGCCACGCCCTGCGCCCAAGGTCGCCGCCCCTGCCACGGTGCCCCTCGTCCTCCGCCGCGCTCCCCTTCCCTCAGCGCCCCGCCGCCCTCCTCACAGCCGGTGGCCGGCGCGCCACCGGAGAGCTGCCGCCGCCGTGCCCGCTCGGAGGAGCCCGAGCGCCCTCGTCCGTGCGCCTCCAACCGCTGCTCGGCCGGCTGCCCCAGCGGCCCACCTCCTCGCGGCCCAGGCCAGGCTCCCCTCCACAGCCCAGCAGCCAGGCCAGGCCAGATGGGCCTAGGCCCATGAGGTCTTCCCCTTTTATTTTTTTCCCTAGCCCTCTGTAATTTTGCTAAGTCTGTGACTATTGTGCTGCTGTTGCGATATTGCGCTGTCGTTTGCGAGTGATCCGTAGCTCCGATGACGTTGCCCCCAAAACAAAAGTTGCTCAGAATTGCGTGTACTTTAATTCATCTTTTGTGATCATTTGCATTTGAGCTCATCTTGATTGTGTAATTGTGTGCTGAACAGGGCATCAGGCCGTTAAACTGCTACAATTCCTGTTATGTGCTGCTGTTATTATTTTGTTGCAACTTTGCATGATGATTGTAACAAATCCATGAGGCCTTTTGCATTGATTCCTTTTGCGTTGCGTTAAGAAATGTTTCTACTTCAGTTTCATGCATTCACATGCCATATTTTCTTGCTGCATCATGTTTATATCTTGCTCCAAAGTAGCTATCCTGATGTTATTGTGCTGCTATTGCTGAAACTGTTATTTTGTTGCAACTTCGGTCGACGAGTGTGTCGCGACCGTTTATCGGAATTGAGTGATTACAATTGAATTTTGTTCAGCATCATGTCTACTTTCATACCATGTATTGATATGTCATGTTGCTGCACTTTTGCATATAGATTTACCCCTGTTTATACAGCATGTGTGCATAACTTGTCTTGCTTATATCTTTTTAACCGTAACTCCGTTTGGGGTGTTCTTTATATGTAACTTGATTAGTTTTTCGTGTTCTTTGTGTTTATGCTATTGTTTTCTGCTGTTAACCAACCTAAAATATGGTTTAGGGCAGAACAGTACCAAATCTTTTAATCATCGTGCGGCACTTAGTGCTATGCCATGTTTAGGTTGTGCCTCACTTAAATTGACTAGCATAGATAGTTTACCTTATGCTTCACCTCTTGAAATGTTTGTGTGCTATGCCATGCTTGCTTGAGTTGTCATGTTAATAACCGTTGTTTGATCACCTGTAGCTAAACAACTTGAACCACCGTAAACGTGCGGTATCGTCGTGTGTGACGAGTACTCCACTTAAATTGTTAGCAACCGCTCTCGACGGTAGGTGCGATGTTTCGTGTTACTTCTTGTTGATGCTTGCTCTTGTATTGCCTCTTAGTAATAGATGCTTGCTCGTTGATTGCATTCCAGTGTTTCCTTCTTGTGTGCTTCCGCGGGTACCTCTCGGAGACGACGCGAGCGTGCGATCGACTACACCTTCGGAATCCGACTTATCAACAGGCAAGGACTATACATTACTTATGATCCATTCTATTTCAACCAGCGCTTTGCATGCTAGTATAGGTTAGGTTCGATGTTTTATCCTACCACATGTATACAGCCTCTTTCAAACCGATACAGCCATGTCCCCTCCCAGCAAACCTTGTACTGCTATGTTACTATTTCTCGTTGCTCAGCCCCTGCTTAGTATGCATGCTTAGGATGCTACGAGGTTACCCTGTTACTCTTTGGGTTGGGATATCACCTGATTACTATATTATTGTTGATGATATGATGATTATTATAATTGTTGACTATATTCGACAAAGGATGGAAGGTCTAGGCTATCCCGCCCCGACGCTTTGTTCCATTCGAGTCACCTAGGATCCGAGTTCCGGGTATTGGTTTTAAGACTGAGCGTGCCTAACCGCATGTGGGATTTTATGGGGTCCCCTTTTCTTACCTATATAGCTTCAAACATTTCTAGAGGTGGCCCAAGCTGATTTACCATTTGAAAATCGTGTGTGTGTCTGTTGGGTCGCTCCTGGCAGATATTATTTTTAAAAAACCCGGACCAGAGGAGACATGGTTTCCCTGTTGGTCCACCCTTGGCCGGCGAGGGTCCGAGACCTCACGTGAGGTGTCTCGGTAACCCAAACCCTGTTGAGACGGAAGAGTCCGATCCGAGAGCGTGGCCAGCTTTTGGATTGGATGTCGACTCCCCGGGGGCCACCCGGATTTGTTCGTTGTTAGTTAGAGGGACCTGTCGTTTCGGATCTCTTGGAACTAAATCATAAAATGCTTGCCTGTGATGGGTAGCAACTGAGAGTGATGGACGTGCGTGCGGAGCCTCGTAATGGGCAGTTGGTACACCCCTGCAGGGTTAAATCTTTTCGAGAAGCCGTGTCCACGGTTATGGACGACCTGAGACCTACTCCTTGTTCATAGACAACAACAACTGAGATAATCTTAATATAACTTGATCAACGTGTGTGTGCCTTGACTGCTTCTTCTTCGTCGGGATGCGAAGAGGAGGACAAGGATAGGATAGGTGTTATGTTTGCGTAAGTAGTTGATAGCAAGACTTGTTGGAGGCGATTCCTCATCGAATGCTTGGCTTCTTATCTTACTCTCTAGATCGTTAGCCACTTCATAAATGCTAGTGCGGCAGCAAACTCACCACTTACCCCTTCCTTACCGTAAACTACTAGTTGTCCTAGAATGACGAGTGATGAGGTCCTTGCTGGGTCAGATGACCACTACAGTTGGATGCTGAGTACCTCTGTACTCATGATACTACCCCAAACTCTTTTCAGGGTTCTTGATCGACAACAGGTATGGTGATCGACGGTTCACGTGGAGACTCGACGACGACTAGATAGGCGGATCCCGGCGGAGGGCCTGGACCCGTGTGGTTATGGGATCGATGTTTTTCTCTTTGCCATTAGGCTTTTGCTTTTAGTCTGTACTCAGACATATATCTTCCGATGTTGTATTGTATTTGAGGCAGTTGTATGCCGATTGTATGAGATGTTGTATCCTGTATCTGTAATGTTGTGATATAATGTTGGAAATCCGGGGCATATGGCTTTGTCATATGTCGCGGTGGGACCGATATGTGCTTCGTACCCGGATCTGGGTGGAAACACCTAGATTTGGAACAGTACCGCATATCGGGCCTTACAGGTAGATTCACCAACACATTTCCACCATCTTCCACATGATCACTACCATCCCGACTCACATAACAGTATCAACATTGTATCACTCTAAGCATGCAATAAGCAGTAACGATTGCAGGGGCACATGATATCAATCAACTCCTACATTTGCTAGGATTGCGGTTTTCTTACTACTGTGAAAAATGATAGGTCATGCAAAGGAATGGGTTCATCTATGCGGTAGAAACGTGGCATGGTAATCATCCTATACAATGCATAAGAGAGACATGAGAGGGAAATGGGATTTTATCAACATGATCAATGGGGGTTTGCTTGCCTTGCTGACGAGGTTCAGTCTCAGGATCTTCAACGAAGGGGGCAGCTTCCTGTTCTGGTTCAACTTCTACTCGACAAACACAAACAAGGTAGCAAAGTAAATACAATGCACAAGCACATGGTTGAAGGTTGAAAATTGGTTTGCATGCTTCTGATGTGTGAGGCAATTCCATTTAAATGGAGTATATTGCAAATGAATTGCAAATTCAAACTCCAATTTGAATTCAATTTAGCCAAGTTACAAATGCTATTGTTTGATCAATGTAATTCATCTTGAAATGTGTATGATATGCCTCTGATGTTCAAGTGAAATGTGGCATGTTGCTAAGGTTCAAATTGCAAAAGCATTTGAATTTAATTTCATTAAATTCCAATTAAACCAAATAGAAAAAGCTACTGGTCCCATTTTAAATTCAACTCAAACATAGTTGAAAGTTCTATATTTGGATAGATTATTTTCTCCTGATCATTTTTCATATATTATATGTTAAATTTGGAGTTAAAATGAATTTTCTATGAATTTCCAAAGTTTAAAGTATTTTCTGCCAATTTCTGGAATTGTTTTAATTAGAAAAGCATTTACTGCATCAGCACTGCGCCAGCCTAACGTCAGGGGTTTGACCATGGTCAATCTGACATGGGGGCCCCACTGGTCAGTGACTCAGTTAATTAAACCGGTTAGGTTTATTTTAAACAGAGGGTTTAGTGGCCTTGGGCCCACTGGTCAGTGTCTGTTTAGGGGTAGATTAGTGTTAACTTAACCCGGCCACGTTGGCCTTGCCGGCGGCTAGTCGCCGGTCACTCCAGCGCACGGCGGCGCTCACGGGGAGGGCGATTCCGGGGACCAAATCAAGCGGGGTTTTGTTCAAAAGGAAGCTGGGAGCAGCGCGCGTTCATTAGAGCTAGGCTGGGAGGCTGGGGTGCATTGGTCGCTTGCCGGCGACGAACTTAGCGGCAACAGAGAACTGGCGAGGTCGGGAGTGGGGCTAGAGGCCACAGCTTGAAGCTGGGACGGGTGCATTCGATTGCTAGAGCAACTGGGAGTCAAACGTGCGCGCTGGACGAGACGATGGGGCACAGGGGCGACCTAGTCGTCGTCCATGGCGGCGACGTGCTTCGGCAACCATGGCGTCCGTGGCTAGAGACCAAGAGAGAGGGCGCCAGGTTGGGGGAAACGGGAAGCAGCTCACAACGAACTCGATGGCGAGGTCAGCGGGCTCGGGGAGGGTCCGGTGGCGGCGAATCGATGAGGTGGTTCTCCGGCGACCGGCGGAGATTCGGTGAAGCTCGTGTCTCCTCTGGATCAAATCAAGGCGCCGTCTTCTGCGAGGCGATGAAGTCGACGACGACGCACGCGTGGGACAAGTTGGCCTGAGCTCTAGGCCATGGTGGGCACGTCTTCCACGACGGCGCGCTCCGGTGCGTCCTCGGTTCGTCTTCGATTCCGGCGAGAGAGGAGGGGAAGCTGGCGTTTTAGAGTGGGAGATGGATCAGGACGCAGCTGGGCGTCTCCGTGGAGTGATAAGGATGCCTGGGAGGCCTCCAGGCAGGCTGGTGGCGTGGCGGCCGCCGCACGCTCGCCACCGAGGAGCTTGCCGTCGCTGGGCAAGACGACAAGGCTGGGGAGCGGGCCTGGGCTGCAGTGCGGTAAGTTGGGCCGAGGAGGCCCAAGTAAGTGGGTCACTTTCCCTTTTCCTTTTTCTTTCTGTTTTTCTTCAGACATTTGTTTTTGGCTCTGCTAATTAAATAGCAAACCAATTTATAAAATGCTAAAACTTTTTATATGGCCCTATAATAATATATACTAGCCATTTGCAAAGTTTGGCACTTTTTAAAATTAAAATTATTTGAACTTTAAATCAAATAGGTGTTTTTGATTAATTCCAAGGTCCTGTTTGAATATTTGAAAAACCCATGAGCATGGGGGGGTCCCACATCACTTGATACGTGATCACACTCATTTATAAGACTTTTCAAATATCAAACATGAATTTTTGGAGAAGATTTATTTCTGGCCTTTTGAATTAATTCATCTGGGGGGTGTTCCTTCTCCAATTTGCGTTTGAATTTGATTTCAATTTATTTTTTTGAAATTTTGAACATGATGCAAAGTGACTTTCTAATCCCACATACCTAACTTGGGGTTGTGACAACTTGCCCCCACTCAAAATAATCTCGTCCCTAGATTCAAAAGTTTGTGGGAGGAAGGTGGGGTATTCGGCACGTAGACGGTCTTCTCTTTTCCACGTGGCTTCTCTCTCAGAGTGGTGTGACCATTGCACTTTCAGAAACTTAATCTTCTGACGACGAGTGACACGCTCTACGGAATCAAGAATACGAATGGCGTATTCTCGATAAGAAAGGTCATCTTGGAGATCAAGCGTTTCATGGTCGACTTCGTGGATGGGGTCCTTGAAGCAACGCCTGAGTTGTGACACATGAATACATCATGTACTCGGGAAAGGTGCGGGGGTAGTTCAAGTTGGTAGGAAACTTCTCCACGTTTAGCAAGAATGCAGAAAGGTCCGATGTAACGTGGGGCCAACTTTCCTTTGATACCGAAACGTTGGGTTCCCTTCATAGGAGTAACCCAAAGGTAAGCTTTCTCATCCAGATTGTAGCTCTCTTGTCTATGATGACGATCATAGTAGCTTTTCTAACGAGACTAGGCTGCTTTCAATTGATCACGAACAATGCGAACGTGCTCTTCTGCTTCCTTGATCACCGGTTTCTGACCAGTTTAGGAGTGTTCGACATCGTCGTCCATAGAGGAGTTCAAAAGGAGCCATGTTCAGACTAGATTGGAAACTATTGTTAGAAGCAAATTCGGCGAATGGAAGAGACTTCTCCCAATTCTTTTCGAATGAGATAACACAAGATCTGAGCATGTCTTCAAGAATTTGGTTAAACCTTTCGACTTGACCGCTAGACTGAGGATGGAAAGCTGTACTAAAGGAGAGATGAGTTCCCATAGCATTCTGAAAGCTTTCCCAAAATCTAGAGGTGAAAAGGCTACCACGATGAGAATTGATTTCCAAAGGAACACCATGAAGGGACACAATTCTAGAGACGTACAAGTCCGCTAACTGTCTAGCAGTTATAGACTCGCGAACGGGAAGGAAGTGAGCAACTTTGCAAAGCCTATCTATGACAACGAAGATGGCATCGTTTCCTTTCTGGGTATTTGGAAAGCTTGTGATGAAGTCCATACCAACTTTGTCCCATTTCCACTCTGGAATAGGAAAGGTTGAAGTGTACCAGCAGGTCTTTGATGCTCTGCCTTAATGCGACGGCAAACATCACATTCGGGAAAAAATCGAGCAATGTCTTTTCTTCATCCTAGTCCACCAAAATGTCTGGCGTAGATCTCGGTACATTTTTGTGCTACCGGGATGAATCGAGAGGGGTGTGTCATGGGCTTCCTTGAGGATGAGTTTCCTTAGTTCCCTATTCTTAGGTACTACCAAATGATTTCCAAAGAATATCGTTCCTTTACTATCTGTGGAGAAACAATTAGCAACTCCGCTAGCAATGTTCTCCTGGATCCGGCGAACACCTCGTGCACGCTTTTGGGCAACTATGATTTGATCCTCAAGAGTTGGTTTCGCCACCAAGGTAGAAAGATAGCCATGAGGAACAATCTCAAGATTGAGCTTGCAAAATTCCTCATGCAGAAGTGGTTGATACTGTTGTAACATGAGGTTGTTACAATACGACTTACGACTTAGTGCATCAGCCATGACATTGGCTTTGCCTGGGGTGTAAGAAATTCCTACGTCGTAATCTTTTATCAACTCAATCCAGAGTATTTTCCTGAGATTAAGATCTGGCTGGGTGAATATGTATTTGAGGCTTTGGTCGTCAGAATAGATCTCAGAACGATTACCAAGGAGGTAATGTCGCCAAGTTGTCAGGGCATGAACAACGGCAGCGAGCTCAGGATCGTGGGTAGGATAGTTCTCTTCATGTGGACGCAACTGGCGTGAAGCATAAGCTACCACATGTATATCTTGTATAAGTATGCATCCTAACCCTTGCCGTGAGGCGTCACAAAAGATCTCGAAATCCTATTTGATGTCTGGAGGTGCAAGTACGGGTGCAGAAGTCAATCTTCTTTTTAGCTCTTGAAAGCTTTCCTCGCACTTGGGAGTCCATAGGAATTTCTTATCTTTCTTGAGGAGTTTAGTTAGAGGCTTTGCAACTTTAGAAAAGTTCTCGATGAAGCAACGACAATAGCTGGCTAGGCCAAGAAAACTCCTAACTTTCTTAACCGATTTAGGTGGAGTCCAGTCAAGGACGGCCTGAACTCTCTCACGATTCACAGCAATGCCTTTTGCAGAAATTACGTGGCCTAAGTAGGTCCCTTCTGGTAGCCAAAATTCACACTTGGAGAATTTAGCATACAGGCGATGCTCTCTAAGTTTCATCAATACCTGCCTTAGGTGTTCGGCATGTTCTTCTTCGTTCTTCGAGTAGATGAGAATCTCATCGAGATAAACGACAACAAATTTATTTGGGTACTCCATGAAGATCAAATTCATCATGCGCGAGAAAGTGGCGGGGCATTGGTTAAACCAAAGGACATGACGGTGTACTCGTAAAGACCATAATGAGTAGTGAAAGCCGTTTTTGGAATGTGCTCGTTTCGGATTTTGATTTGATGATAACGTAATCTCAAATCCATCTTGGAGAAGACAGAGGATCCAGCAAGTTGATCATAAAGATCATTGATCCTGGGAAGTGGGTACTTGTTCTTTATCGTCGCTAGATTTAGCAGGCGATAGTCTACGCACATCCTTTCTGTTCCATCTTTCTTCGTTACGAACAGAACGGGGCAACCCCATGGCGATGAGCTAGGTCGGATGAAGCCTTTTTCCAACAAAGCTTCAAGTTGGGTTTTAAGCTCAGCTAACTCACGTGGGGCCATTTTGTATGGGCGTCTGGAAATTGGTGTGGGACCTGGCATAAGATCCACTCTGAACTCTACACATATGTCTGGTGGCATGCCCGACAGCTCTTCAGAAAAGACATCCGGGAAGTCACGAACCACCGGAATATCTTCAAGGTCGGGAAGGGGAAGTACATTCAAAGAATGCACCTGGGTTCTCATTCTAGGTGAGGTGTAGTTAATTGTCTTGCCTGAAGGGTGGGTGAGTTTCACTGATTTGCCTTTGCAATCAAGGTAGGCATTCTGCCTTGATAGCCAATCCATGCCAAGGATTACATCGATGTCTGAAGACTTGAGGGCTATGAGTGAAGCAAGGAATACTAAACCCTAAATTGCAATTTCATTACCTTGGCTTACTCTATTAGTTTTCCATCTTGACCCTGGAGTTTTAATAATCATTGGGGTGGACAATTCAACAAAAGATAACTCATGACGAAGTGCATAACTTTCCGACATGAATGAATGAGATGCTCCTGGGTTGAAAAGAACGGAAGTAGGAACATAATTGACTGGGAGCGTACCAAGAATGACGTCAGTGGTGTCGTCAGTATCTTCGGCGGAAATCTGATTCACACGTCCACGAGTGGCGGAAGGAGCGGGTTTGGTGGTGAAGACCTTCGGGGGTGGCTTGCCACGACCGTTGTTGTTGCCTCTGGCACAGGGTAGAGCATTCTGATTCGGGAGCTGGTTCTTGGGACACTCTCGGGAGTAGTGGCCTGCCTGACAACACTTGTAGCAGGATCCAAAGACAGTGCGTGGAGCTAGGTTCTTTGGTGGAGCTGGGTGGAACGAAGCTGGTGGACAAGGCGCCACATAGGATGGCCTCGGTGGGTTGTTTTGGCGAAACATACTGTTGGGGATCCAGATCTTGCGCTTCTGAGAGCCTGAACTAGATGAACCATCATCTCTAGGGTGTTTGCGGAAGTCATTGGGTGTGTTCATGTCCTCCACCTTGTTGGCCTTGTTGACAAGGACCTGGAAGGTGGCGAATTCATGTAGGTTGAGCTCACGACGGAGTCCAGAATTGAGTACACGACGGAACCTTTCTTGCTTCTTAGTGTCGGTGGAGACCTCTTCAGTAGCATAACGAGCAAGTCGGTTGAACTCACGACTAAACTCGTCAACAGTCCTCCTGCCTTGGGTGAGGTTGCAAAAATCCTCACCCTTGCGGTCCATAAGACCCTTTGGATGTGGTGCTCACGGAATGAAGTGCAGAACTCATCCCAAGTTGTGGGCGGTCCAACGGGACGCATGTTCAGGAAATTCTCCCACCAAGAGCTAGCTGCACCCTCGAGGTGGTAAGTGGCATAGCTGACCCTCTCACCATCTGCGACATGGCCTGCCTGGAGCTTCCTCTCGATGCTGCGAAGCCAGTCATCGACGTCATGGGGCTCGGTGGAGTAGCTGAAAACCGGGGGATGAAGCCGGATGAAGTCGTTCAAAGACACCAACTCATTACGCTGCTGAGTGGTGTTGCGGGCAATGACCTCCAGCAAATGGTGAAAGTCTCGGTGGTTCCTCTCAACCTCCATTAGAACCTGAGCCATCGTGGGTGGGGGTGGAAGATTGCCTTCCTCTGGATCATTCCCACGACCGTGGGCACGACCAAGCTGGCCACCGGTTCCTTGAGACATCCTGAAGGTGAAAATCAAAATCAAACAGAGTTGATTGGAAGAATCTAAACAAGGTATTGAAGGTACTGGAAGAATCACAGAGCAAAGGAAGTAATCATCTTGACAACATGGTGATAAAGGCATACAAGCCATATATTCACAAGATGTCATACAAACCATACATGGTTTTAGTACAAGCGCCAAGCTAATACAAACGTGATGAAGATGATACATCCTTCAGAGGCACTCTGACTTCCTATACATTATTTATCTAAGCCTCTGGAACTTAGAACACCTTGCGTACAATATACTAAAGATACTACTACATCCTCACGAAAGCAAGACCACAAGCGGTCTCACTCATCTCCATCTCCATAGTAGTCCTCGTAAAAGTTACCCGCGTAACCCGGTAGCTGAAGGTGACCATCGGAAAGCACGGAGGCCTGTGGACCCTGATATCCATTTGGGCAAGGATGGGGCCTAGGTCCAGCGTAGGGTGGAAGAAGAGGACCACGGTGTGGAAAAATGCCTCCAATCTCGGGCCAAGCAACTCGAGAAGGCATCTGTGTCCTGGCTGGGTAGATAGAATCATACTCCACTGATCCAACACTCACCAATGGAGCCAGAAGTGTAAGTGCTTGATACAGACGGACACGGGTGTAGTGAAGCTCAAAACGAAGGGCACGTGCATCACGATCTCTATCACAAGCGTGCCGAGCAGTGATCTGAAGCAAAGTTTCCTCCAGGGATTGATCTGTGTACAATCCGATGTAATACCCCTCTTCTCCTGGAAGTGCAGCAGGGATATAGCAGAAAGGTGATCCTGCAAGCAGTGCATGCTCCTCTCTTAGCAGGGTAATACATGAGTATGCAGCATCCTGCACAGCCATGTTCTCGGTGACACCAATGCCATGTCCAAAAAGGAAAGGCTGAGAGACTCCAATGTGGTGCGGGTAAATCCTGGCAGTGCAGTGGAGCTGAGTCTGGTTGAAGTCAGGGAACTTCTCCTTAACAGTGTACTCAGGATACCATCGATAGCCAATGAAGGACATCATCTCGGTGAGCTTGGCTGGATGCCCACGCACATCGAGGCACCTGGTCAAACGAACAATC
Source organism: Bromus sterilis (assembly GCA_950022295.1). Lineage (NCBI taxonomy): Eukaryota > Viridiplantae > Streptophyta > Magnoliopsida > Poales > Poaceae > Bromus > Bromus sterilis. The sequence continues at coordinate 277,511,362 of OX465595.1, read as the reverse complement.
TACTGAGGGGGAAGATCCTCCATCTGAAACAGAAAGAAGGAGTTTGCAAATGCATCAGATTATGAAGAAACTTGGAATGACTCGGGCAGCATAACAGCGGTAATTGCAAGAAAAGACAATTTCTTACAACATGAAAACATCACTTACATACGATGTAAGAAATCATAAAGCACAACCACTCTAGTAAACCGAACACAACTTTCCTACGGCTACAAGGAAGCAAACAACGAGATGTTCTAGTAAGACATAGATGAGCCTAGTCCTATCTTCCGTAGAACAAGATGAGGGTGACTCAGAACTCAGAACGATGAAGGTAAGGAGAAAAAAAGAATCCTTGCGTTGTTTCCTTATATACCCAGAGTAACTATATAACTATAGCAAGCTAGACTCGACTTCGGCCAAGGCTGATAATCCTACAGTCAGTCTTGCTCTGATACCAAGTCTTTCGGGACCCGGGGTTAGCGTATGCAAGACTCGCTACAACACAATCATATGGAGAGCCGAGAACCGTACCCACTTTTCTAAGGAGACAAGGCCAAGCACAGAACATTCTCGGAAAGCATCGAACGTGAGGGGCATCCCATCCAGGCCGGATGATCAACTGAAATGGGTCCTCATCGTCCGCACACAAGTCTAAATGGTATGGATGGTGAACTCCCATACTCATAGACAAGTCGCCTCAACCATACTATCGATTGTACTATAACCCTTACATAGACTTACTCCAGCCCGATCACTTAGTCGGGGTCTAGGGCGGGCTCGATCATACATCAAAGTGTGCACGTGACAGAGTCACGAGCAATCGCATCGCGATGCCCCAAGCTACGCACATCTAAGGGCCACTCTGCGTATAAAAGACCGTCAGCCAGATCACAACTAAGGTCTCGAAAACCCATACCAAGACATGCATGTTTTAATCATACACGCAGCACACATGCCTTGTATGAACAGCAGGTATCATTGCAATTCTCTGAAAAGTATACATTTTATTGAGAACTCTCACAGAGTGCACACAGAGATCACAAGCATGTGATCCAACATTACAACAAACAAGCGGAAGCAAAGTAGGTCTGAGTACAGACAAGTTTCACAAATGGCTTAAGAAGCCTTATTTAAACACAAGCCCTCCACGAGGGAACCAGTCTGCTGACTGGGACTACACTAGCTTGGTCTACAGTCGTCGAGCTTGAGGAAGAATCCACCTTCGGGGTCAGTGGGTTCATCTAAAACATAGAATAAGCAAACGTGATTACAAAGTCGTACTCAGGAAGACTTACATAGGAGCTATACTACTCATGCACATGTATCAAGGTAAAGGGAGGTGGGGTTCAAATGCAGAAGTGCGAGCTTTGACTTGGCTAGTCCTGAACTACGAATACCAGACTTGAGGTAAGAAGCGTACACGAGTCCACTACATCTCCAATCAATTACACCACTATGGTGCCTTCCTCGACTTCCCCACGAGAAAGTACGCCATAGCACTCACACTTATCTTGGTAAGTTTTATAAGTATCCAGTTCAAGTTGTCTAATAATCAAGCTAAGCTTTCCAAGCAACCTTAACCGCGGACTCGACTATTCGAATAGTTTTGTTAACCCTGCAGGGGTGTACCGCTACACACACATGACCATCAGTTACCTCCTTTGATCTCGACACCATTCAAGGGGTGTCATTGAGGATGCTCACCACAAATGTTACCTCATAGCCGATCTAGTCCATGAAAGCCACCTACCTGGGTTGGCTACCACTATCTTGTACCCGACCGGTTTACCGAAGTGGACCCAGATGATGTGTGCGTGGTGCATAACCGGTCTCGGTTGAGCCGTTTTCTCACTTAGCAGCCAGGCCACAAACCTACCAGAACTCCGAACTACTGCGACATCTGGACATTGAAAGGGATGAGTTAATAGGTTGAGAGGGGTAAGTGAGCCCAATGTGTGGTTGTACTCTTCATCTTGGATCACCACACAAGAACTCGGACTTAGCGCGGTGTTCAACGAGACAACCCACTGTGTACTCCTACACATCCTCTCATTGTTCACCTTGTATTAGGGTAGATTCACCAACACATTTCCACCATCTTCCACATGATCACTACCATCCCGACTCACATAACAGTATCAACATTGTATCACTCTAAGCATGCAATAAGCAGTAACGATTGCAGGGGCACATGATATCAATCAACTCCTACATTTGCTAGGATTGCGGTTTTCTTACTACTGTGAAAAATGATAGGTCATGCAAAGGAATGGGTTCATCTATGCGGTAGAAACGTAGCATGGTAATCATCCTATACAATGCATAAGCGAGACATGAGAGGGAAATGGGATTTTATCGACATGATCAATGGGGGTTTACTTGCCTTGCTGACGAGGTTCAGTCTCGGGATCTTCAACAAAGGGGGCAGCCTCCTGTTCCGGTTCAACTTCTACTCGACAAACAACAAACAAGGTAGCAAAGTAAATACAATGCACAAGAACATGGTTGAAGGTTGAAACTTGGTTTGCATGCTTCTGATGTGTGAGGCAATTCCATTTAAATAGAGTATATTGCAAATGAATTGCAAATTCAAACTCCAATTTGAATTCAATTTAGCCAAGTTACAAATGCTATTGTTTGATCAATGTAATTCATCTTGAAATGTGTATGATATGCCTCTGATTTTCAAGTGAAATGTGGCATATTGCTAAGGTTCAAATTGCAAAAGCATTTGAATTTAATTTGATTAAATTCCAATTAAACCAAATAGCAAAAGCTACTAGTCCCATTTTAAATTCAACTCAAACATAGTTGAAAGTTATATATTTGGATAGATTATTTTCTCCTGATCATTTTTCATATATTATATGTTAAATTTGGAGTAAAAATGAATTTTCTATGAATTTCCAAAGTTTAAAGTATTTTCTGCCAATTTCTGGAATTGTTTTAATTAGAAAAGCATTTACTGCATCATCACTGCGCCAGCCTGACGTTAGGGGTTTGACCACGGTCAAACTGACATGGGGGCCCCACTGGTCAGTGACTCAGTTACTTAAACCGGTTTGGTTTATTTTAAACAGAGGGTTTAGTGGCCTTGGGCCCACTGGTTAGTGACTGTTTAGGGGTAGATTAGTGTTAACTTAACCCGGCCACATCGGCCTTGCCGGCGGCTAGTCGCCGGTGACTACAGCGCACGGCGGCGCTCACGGGGAGGGCGATTCCGGGGACCAAATCGAGCGGGGTGTGGTTCAAACGGAAGCTGGGAGCAGCGCGCGTTCATTGGAGCTAGGCTGGGAGGCTGGGGTGCACTGGTGGCTTGCCGGCGACGAATTTAGCGGCGACAGAGAACCGGCGAGGTCGGGAGTGGGGCTAGAGGCCACAGCTTGAAGCTTGGACAGGTGCGTTCGATTGCTAGAGCAACTGGGAGTCAAACGCGCGCGCTGGACGAGACGATGGGTGTCACAACCCTAGTTTTGGTATGTGCTTTTATTATTAGAAGAAGTGCATCATGTTTAAATTCCTTGGTTTAATAATTGGGGATTTGGAAAAGCCTCAAAAAGAATTTAAATAAAAGGCCAGATAAAAAGTTATTCCAAAATTCCTCCAAACAATTTTGAAAAGTCCTATAAATGAGTATGATCATTTTAAAAATGATTTGGAGTCAAAACCATACTCCTGGATTTTTTCAAATATTCAAACAGAGGCTTGGAAATTAAATTTAAATGCTATTTGAATTGGATTCAAATAATTTGAATTCCAAAAATCTCCAAAACTTGGGAGTGACTAGTACTAGGTCACATATGTCCAAGATAAAAATTTGGGGATTTTTAAAATTGCTTTGATTTTTTTTCAGAGCAAAACAAATTAAACAGAAAGCATAAAAAGAAAAATTAACAAAAGGCCGAAGCCACTTATCTGGCCCACCTGGGCCAGCAGAGGAGGCCCAGCCCAAAGGGGCAAGGGCGTCTTCCTCCCCGAGCCAGGCAGGCAGGCAGCTCACCGGCGAGCCTGGCATGGCTGCCAGGCTGCTGCCGCCCCCTTTAGCGGCGCCGTGGACGCCCGTGCTTCTCTCCTTCCACTTCCCCCCCCTCTGGAACCCTCTTCCCCTCTCTCCCGTGCGATTCCGCGAGAAACCGAGAGCCGACGTCGCCGCCGACGTGCGCCACCGTGGCCAGAGGCCACCCCTCGCCGCGCCAGCGTGTCCGTTGTGCTCCTCTCCGTCGTCTTCGTCACCCCGTGCGTTCAATCGAGCCGACGAGCCCTTGAGGACGCCGCCCCCTTCACCAACTCCCCGCCGGCCGCCGTGCCTTCCTCCGACGAATTCACCGCCGCAGCAGCTCCTCCGGCCTCCCCGACCACTCCGGCACGTTCAGGGTGAGCACGCGCTCGTTTTGCCCCAAACCCCGACCCCTCTCGCGGTCCGTTTCGCTGTGGCCTCCGAGCTCCACTCCGGCCGCCGCCTGTGCTCGATGCCGGCAAGGCTACGGTGCCCCCCGTGCCTCACCGTGGGCACTAGAAGACGCGGAAGTGCACGAGGAGCACTCCGGTGGTCTCCCCGTGCCTCCCCGTCGCCGGAGCCGTCTTCCTGAGCGGACGCCGCCGCGTCCAGACGTCGCCGGCGGCTAACCGCCGGCCGGCCTAGCTAATCCCCATCTAATTGACCCCAGGGGTCAATGACAGGTGGGTCCCAGCCCCCCCCCTAATCCCCTTTTAAACTTAATTAAAATGGGATTAGCCCTAGAGTGGATGACAGATGGGCCCCGCGTGTCAGTTTGACCAGTCAGCGCCCTGACGTCATCTTGATGTCATGCTTGCGCAATAAACCCTTTTTCCTAATTAACAGAAATTCCAGAAAATGCTTAAATCTTTGAAATTCAATAACTTTTTATCCATAACTCCAAATCAAATAAATTATATATGAAAAATCATCAGAAAAATGCAAGGAGTCCAAATATCATACTTTCATGGATGAAAAACACATCTGTGATGATGAACCAGTAGCATCTAGCTATATGGCTTATTTGGAATAATTCAAAATAAAGGTTTAAATCATTTCAAATTAAATCTTTGCAATGCCAACCTTATCACATGAACATCAGAGGCAATTCATACACATGACCATATGATTTACCATATCCAAACATTAGCAAATGCAACTTTGGCTAAATTGAACCACATTTGGAGTTTGAATTTGAATTTCTTATTCAAATCAACTTCAATTAAATTGTACAAATTAAACATAGATCACGTCAGTACCATGCCATGTTTCTCTCTTGAATGTGCATTGCAATGTGATGTTTATACTTTGTTGTCTCGGTGTTTGCTTCTTCTCGATAGATCCATCGCCGGACGTAGTCCCTGTTTTCTCCGAAGAGTGGCACCCCCGAGTCTCGACAATAAGGCAAGCAACACCCCTTTGATCATATCCATAAAAACCCAGTTTCCCTCTTGTTCTCTTATGCATGATTAGGTGATTCACATGTTACCGTTCTTCCGCTAGTTGAACCCATCCTTTGCATGACCTATCATTGCTACCACAGTATTAAGCAAACCTCAACCTAGCAGATACAAGATTGTTTGTGCTCATCATGTAGCCCTTCATCCATGTTATGCTATGCCATGCTAGAGTTGTTTGCAATGAAGTTGATCCATCTGGGTGATGTATCGGGATGGTAGTGAACACATGCATCAAGGTGGTAACGTGTTGATGAAGTCACCCTAATATAAGTGAACAATGAGAGGCTGTGTAGGAGTACACAGTGGGTTGTCTCATTTACACTGCCCTAGGTCCCGAGTTCTTGTGTTGTGATCCAAGACACAGATTACTACCACATGTTGGGCTCATTGACCCCTCTCGACCTATTAACTCACCCCGACTAAGGTCCAGGATTCGCATGGGTTAACTTTATTCTATTTGATTTCCTAACGTAGCACGGTTTTAGGCAAGCGCAGTACCATCCGTCGAGGTGGGCTTGTCGGACCGTCCATACATCGTCTGGGTCCTGAACGGAAACCCCGGCCGGATTCCCGATTGGGGTACAACTCAGATAGGCGATTCCCTGGACTAGAGTTGGAGCCGTGAGGTAAGTGTCGTGGTACTATCCTCGCCGACACCGCTTGAAGGTGACGAGTAATAGGCGATAAGTGGTAGCTACGTATGTGAAGAAGTACACCCCTGCAGGGTTAATGAACTATTCGAATAGCCGTGTCCGCGGTTATGGACTACTTGGAGATCTTTACTTGATTATTAGACAACTCAAATGGATACTCTAAAAATCGCAAGATAAGTGTGAGTGCTTTGGGTTGCTTCCTCGTGGGGAAGTCGAGGAAGGATCCATGGTTGTGTATTGATGTGGTGATCAAGATTAGATGGACTCGTGTGCGCCTCTCATCTCAACTCTGTGTAGTCGTAGTACAGGAAAGCCAAGTCAAAGCTTTCTGCATTACAACCCCACTCGCCTTTACCTTGATACTTGAGCATGAGTAGTATAGTTCTAACATAAGTCTTGCTGAGTACGACTTTGTACTCACGTTTGCTTATTCTATGTTATAGAGACGAGAACACTGACCCTGATAGTGGTTTTTTCCCCTTCAAGCTCGACATCGACGAAGTTATGTAGTCCCAGACAGCAGCCTGGTCCCTCTGGACGGTCGTTGTGTTTTCTTAAAGGCTTCTTAAGCCATTTGTTAACCTTGTCTTTACTAAGACATAATTTGCTTCCGTTGTTGTATGATGTAATGTTGGATCACAGTGATGTGATCTCTGCTTGTAACACTACTATATCTGCTCTGTTTAGCAGATGCAATAAAGCTATGAGTTTGTAGAGTTCATGTTATGTTACCTGCTGTTATACACTTGGCATGCATGCTGCGTGTATGTTTATATCGTGCATGTCATGTGTGGGGTTCGATACCTTAGTTGTGTTCTCGTCGGCGGTATTTTATACACCAAGTGGCCCTTAGATGTGCGCAGCTTGGGGCATCGCGATGCGATTGCTCGTGACTTTTTCATGTGGCACACTTTGTTGTATGATTGAGCCCGCCCGAGACCCCGACTAAGAGATCGGGCTGGAGTCTGTTTATGTAAGTGTTAGGATTCAGTCGATAATATGGTTGAGGCGACTTGTCTATGAGTATGGGATTTCACCACCCATAATCATTTAGACTTGTGAGCGGGCGATGAGGACCCATCACAGTTGATCATCCGGCCTGGATGGGATGCCCCTCACGTTCGAGCTTTCCGAGAGTGTCTTGTACTTGGCCTTGTCTGCTTAGACAAGTGGGTATGGCTCTCGGCAATTCATATGATTGAATTGTGACTGGAATTACATACGCAAACTCCGGGTCCCGACAGACTTGGTATCAGAGCAGGACTGCCTGTAGGATTAGTAAACCTTGGCCGAAGTCGAGTCTAGCACTCTATAGTTATATAGTTACTTTGGGTATAAGGGAACAACGTAAGGCTTCATTTTTCTCCTTACCCTTATCGATCTGAGTTCTAAGTCACCCTCATCTTGTTCTACGGGAAGATAGGACTAGGGCTCTTCTATGTCTATACTAGAACATCTCGTTGTTTGACTCTCCATAGCTGTAGGATTGTTTTGGTTGTCTAGAGTCACCATTCCATCAAGCCTTTTGAGAAGGTTCTGATCATTCTTGCAGATTGATTCATTTTTTTCCGCCCCGGTACAGTCGTTATGCTGTCCGATTTGCCCCGTGTTTCCAGTGATTCCAATGCTTTTGCTTTACATTCTTGCCCGCTCTTAAATTGTATCATCTTTGCTTTGATTCCATCATAAATCCTACTCTGATTGTTGATTTTTATCACACAGAATGTCAGGTGGGACTAGATGTGTTGAATCTGGTCACCGTAATCGAAGTGGTGATGATGATCCTCCTCCACCGCCTTCTGCAGGGAAATCATGATGGAGGCTGAGCGAAATCGACGTGATCAAACACGCCTTTTGCAGCTCATTGAGAAGAATACTTCTCTCCAGCGAAATGCGGTAATATCCATCCAGGATTTTATCCTTTTGAACCCGCCAGTTTTTCGATGTTCATCTGAGCCCCTTGATGCCGATGATTGGCTCCGTTCCATCGAGCGTAAGCTTGAGACGGCGCATGTTTCTCCGGATGATCGTGTGATGTTCGCGGCCTACTTTCTGGAAGGTGCTGCTGGTGAATGGTGGGAAAGTTTTGTTGCAATGCAGCCTGATGGTCACGTAGTGACTTGGCAGGAGTTCCGTGATGCCTTCCAAGGGTACCACATTCTGGATGAGCTGATGGAAAGAAAGAGGGAAGAGTTCTGCAACCTGTCTCAGGGAAATGTGACTGTTCATCAGTACAGGACTGAGTTCAACCGACTTTCTCGTTATGCCCCTGAGAAGATATCAACCGATGCCAAGAAGCAAGCAAGGTTCCGCAAGGGACTTAGCCCTGTCCTTCGTCATGATCTCAATCTCCTTGAATTTGTCAACTTTGAGGATTTGTTCAATAGATCATTCAGAGGTGAGAACGGAAATCAGGTCTTTGAAGAGTCTCGCAAGCGTGATCGTGATCTTGCTTCCTCTTCTAGTTTGGGTTCTCAGAAACGTCGATTTTGGATCCCAACTAGTGCCATTTCCTTCGCACTTGATTCCAAGACCATCTCCACAAAGTAAGAAAACCCAGAAAGATAGTAGAGAGCTTGCCATACAAACTCCACAACCTAACACCCGTTTGTGCTACAAGTGTGGTAATCCTGGCCACATTGCACGACAATGTTCATTGCAAGAAAAGGTTCCTCCTCGTCCAAAACATAAAGCCAAAGCTAAGCCACCAAAGCCTTCCAAAGCCAAGTCCGCTATTGTTGAATACGGATGTGTGAACCATGCCACCATCAAAGATGCCCAAGAGGATACGAAGGTTGTACTCGGTACACTTCCTGTCAATTCCAAACCAGCTTTTGTTCTATTTGATTCTGGAGCTTCTCATTCCTTTTTGTCTGAAAAGTTCGCACTCCTGCATGATATTTCATTCGAGGAGTTGCCTAATCCTTTCATGATTAAAACTCTAGGATCCACATGGCGTACCAGTAGGGTAAGCCATGACAATGAAATTGCTGTTGAGGATGTTGTATTCCTTGCTTCTCTCATAACCCTCAAATCTTCAGACATTGATATCATCTTAGGTATGGATTGGTTATCCAAACACCGTGCCAAGATTGATTGTGCAACTAAATCAGTCCAACTCACTCATCCTTCCGGCAAGATAGTCCATTTCACATCTCAAGGTTCAGAAACCCAGCTGTATTCGTTGAATGAACATCCCCTTCCTAACCTTGAAGATATTCCGATAGTTTGTGACTTTCCGGATGTCTTTCCAGAAGAGCTGCCGGGAATGCCACCCGACAGGTCTGTGGAATTCATAGTGGATCTTATACCAGGCACATCCCCAATTTCCAGACGCCCATATAGAATGGCCCCACATGAGTTAGCTGAGCTAAAAACCCAACTTGATGCTTCGTTGGCAAAAGGCTTCATCCGCCCTAGCTCATCGCCATGGGGTTTCCCCGTTCTGTTCGTAACGAAGAAAGATGGAACAGAAAGGATGTGCGTAGACTATCGCCCGCTAAATTTAGCGACGATAAAGAACAAGTACCCACTTCCCAGGATCAATGATCTTTACGATCAACTTGCTGGATCCTCTGCCTTCTCCAAGATGGATTTGAGATTAGGTTATCATCAAATCAAAATCAGAAACGAGGACATTCCTAAGACGGCTTTTACTACTCGTTATGGTCCTTATGAGTACACCGTCATGTCCTTCGGTTTAACCAATGCCCCAGCCACTTTTTCGCGCTTGATGAATTCGATCTTCATGGAGTACTTAGATAAATTTGTTGTGGTTTATCTTGATGACATTCTCATCTACTCGAAGAACGAAGAAGAGCACGCAGAACATCTTAGGCTGGTATTGATGAAACTTAGAGAGCATCGCCTTTATGCCAAGTTCTCCAAGTGTGAATTTTGGCTACCAGAAGTGACCTACTTAGGCCACGTGATTTCTGCAAAAGGTGTTGCAGTTAATCCCGAGAGAGTTCAGGCCGTCCTTGATTGGACTCCACCTGAATCGGTTAAGCAAGTTAGGAGTTTTCTTGGCCTAGCAAGCTATTGTCGCCGCTTCGTCGAGAACTTTTCTAAAGTTGCAAAGCCTCTGACTGAACTCCTCAATAAAGATAAGAAATTCCAATGGACTCCCAAGTGCGAAGAAAGCTTTCAAGAGCTAAAAAGAGGATTGACTTCTGCACCCGTACTTGCACCTCCAGACACCAAAAGGGGTTTCGAGATCTATTGTGATGCTTCACGGCAAGGGTTAGGATTCATACTTATGCAAGATCGACATGTGGTAGCTTATGATTCACGCCAGTTGCGTCCACATGAAGAAAACTATCCTACCCATGATCTTGAACTCGCTGCCGTAGTTCATGCCCTGAAGACTTGGCGGCATTACCTCCTTGGTAATCGTTGTCAAATCTATACCGATCACCAAAGCCTCAAATACATATTCACCCAGCCAGATCTTAACCTCAGGCAAAGACGCTGGATAGAGTTGATAAAAGATTACGACTTGAGTATCTCTTACACCCCAGGCAAAGCCAATGTCATGGCTGATGCACTAAGTCGTAAGTCGTATTGTAACAACCTCATGTTACAACAGTATCAACCATTTCTCTGTGAGGAATTTCGAAAGATGAATCTCGAGATTGTTCCTCATGGATTCCTTTCCACCTTGATTGTGAAACCAACCCTTGAGGATCAAATCAAAGCTGTTCAACAACGTCCTCGAGGTATCCGACATATCAAACAGAACATTGCTAGCGGTAAGGAAAAATGTTTTACACTAGACAATGAGGGTACTGTGTACTTTGAGAATAGGATGGTAGTTCCGAAGAATAGGAATCTAAGGCAGCAGATCCTTAAGGAAGCTCATGACACCCCTCTCTCGATTCATCCTGGTAGTACTAAGATGTATCAAGATCTACGCCAGAGATTTTGGTGGACTAGGATGAAGCGAGAAATCCCTCAATTTGTTGCTGAGTGCGATGTTTGTCGTCGTGTGAAAGCTGAGCATCAAAGACCTGCTGGTACTCTTCAACCTTTATCCATTCCTGAGTGGAAATGGGATAAAGTCAGTATGGATTTCATCACTGGCTTTCCAAAGTCTCAGAAGGGAAACAATGCCATCTTCGTGGTCATTGACCGTCTTTCCAAAGTTGCTCATTTCCTTCCTGTTCGTGAGAGTATAACTGCTAGCCAGTTAGCGGATTTATATGTCTCCCGGATCGTTTCTCTCCATGGTGTTCCTTTGGAAATCAATTCAGACCATGGAAGTCTTTTCACCTCTCGATCTTGGGAAAGTTTTCAAAATGCTATGGGAACCCATCTCTCCTTTAGCACCGCCTTTCATCCCCAGTCAAGTGGTCAAGTAGAAAGAGTCAATCAAATTCTCGAAGACATGCTCAGAGCCTGTGTTATCTCATTCGGAAAGAGTTGGGAGAAATCTCTTCCATTCTCCGAGTTTGCTTATAACAACAGCTTCCAATCTAGCTTGGGCATGGCACCCTTTGAATTTCTCTATGGACGAAAATGTCGAACACCATTGAACTGGTCAGAAACCGGTGAAAGACAATTCTTTGGACCGGATATGATCTAGGAAGCAGAAGAGAACGTTCGCATTGTTCGTGAGCAATTGAAAACAGCCCTGTCTCGTTAGAAAAGCTACTATGATCGTCATCATAGGCCAGAAAGTTACGAGCTGAACGAGAAGGCTTACCTCCGGGTTACTCCTCTGAAGGGAACCCATCGCTTCGGTATCAAAGGCAAATTGGCCCCACGTTACATAGGCCCCTTTCGCATTCTAGCTAAACGTGGAGAAGTTGCCTACCAACTTGAACTACCGCCGCATCTTTCTCAGGTTCACGATGTCTTCCACGTATCTCAACTCAGGCGTTGCTTCAAGGACCCCATCCGCGAAGTAGACCACGAAATGCTTGATCTCCAAGAAAACCTGTCGTATCGAGAGTATCCAGTCCGTATCCTCGATGAAGCTGAACGCACCACCAGATGTCAGAAGATCAAGTTCCTCAAGGTGCAGTGGTCCAACCATTCTGAGAAGGTAGCCACCTGGGAACGAGAAGACCGTCTCCGTGTCGAGTACCCCACCCTCTTCCCGACTACTTCTGAATCTCGGGACGAGATTCTTTTGAGTGGGGGCGAGTTGTCACAACCCTAGTTTTGGTATGTGCTTTTATTATTAGAATTAGTGCATCATGTTTAAATTCCTTGGTTTAATAATTGGGGATTTGGAAAAGCCTCAAAAAGAATTTAAATAAAAGGCCAGATAAAAAGTTTTTCCAAAATTCCTCCAAACAATTTTGAAAAGTCCTATAAATGAGTATGATCATTTTAAAAATGATTTGGAGTCAAAACCATACTCCTGGATTTTTTCAAATATTCAAACAGACGCTTGGAAATTAAATTTAAATGTTATTTGAATTGGATTCAAATAATTTGAATTCCAAAAATCTACAAAACATGGGAGTGACTAGTACTAGGTCACATATGTCCAAGATAAAAATTTGGGGATTTTTAAAATTGCTTTGATTTTTTTTCAGAGCAAAACAAATTAAACAGAAAGCATAAAAAGAAAAATTAAACAAAAGGCCGAAGCCACTTACCTTGCCCACCTGTCCCAGCAGAGGAGGCCCAGCCCAAAGGGGCAACGGCGTCTTCCTCCCCGAGCCAGGCAGGCAGGCAGCTCGCCGGCGAGCCTGGCATGGCTGCCAGGCAGCTGCATGGCTGCTGCCGCCCCCTTTAGCGGCGCCGTGGACGCCCGTGCTTCTCTCCTTCCACTTCCCCCCCCCCCCCTCTGGAACTCTCTTCCCCTCTCTCCCGTGCGATTCTTCGAGAAACCGAGAGCCGACGTCGCCGCCGACGTGCGCCACCGTGGCCAGAGGCCACCCCTCGCCGCGCCAACGTGTCGTGCTCCTCTCCGTCGTCTTCGTCACCCCGTGCGTTCAATCGAGCCGACGAGCCCCTGAGGACGCCGCCCCCTTCACCAACTCCCCGCCGGCCGCCGTGCCTTCCTCCGACGAATTCGCCGCCGCAGCAGCTCCTCTGGCCTCCCCGACCACTCCGACACGTTCAGGGTGAGCACGCGCTCGTTTTGCCCCAAACCCCGACCCCTCTCGCGGTCCGTTTCGCTGTGGCCTCCGAGCTCCACTCCGGCCGCCGCCTGTGCTCGACGCCGGCAAGGCTACGGTGCCCCCCGTGCCTCCCCGTGGGCACCAGAAGACGCGGAAGTGCACGAGGAGCACTCCGGTGGTCTCCCCGTGCCTCCCCGTGGCCGGAGCCGTCTTCCTGAGCGGACGCCGCCGCGTCCAGAGGTCGCCGGCGGCTAACCGCCGGCCGGCCTGGCTAATCCCCCTCTAATTGACCCCAGGGGTCAATGACAGGTGGGTCCCAGCCCCCCTAATCCTCTTTTAAACTTAATTAAAATGGGATTAGCCCCAGAGTGGATAACAGATGGGCCCCGCGTGTCAGTTTGACCAGTCAGCGCCCTGACGTCATCTTGATGTCATGCTTGCGCAATAAACCCTTTTTCCTAATTAACAGAAATTCCAGAAAATGCTTAAATCTTTTAAATTCAATAACTTTTTATCCATAACTCCAAATCAAATAAATTATATATTAAAAATCATCAGAAAAATTCAAGGATTCCAAATATCATACTTTCATGGATGAAAAACACATCTATGATGATGAACCAGTAGCATTTAGCTATATGGCTTATTTTGAATAATTCAAAATAAAGGTTTAAATCATTTCAAATTAAATCTTTGCAATGCCAACCTTATCACATGAACATCAGAGGCAATTCATACAGATGACCACATGATTTACTATATCCAAACATTAGCAAATGCAACTTTGGCTAAATTGAACCACATTTGGAGTTTGAATTTGAATTTCTTATTCAAATCAACTTCAATTAAATTGTACAAATTAAACATAGATCACGTCAGTACCATGCCATGTTTCATTCTTGAATGTGCATTGCAATGTGATGTTTATACTTTGTTGTCTCGGTGTTTGCTTCTTCTCGATAGATCCATCGCCGGACGTAGTCCCTGTTTTCTCCGAAGAGTGGCACCCCCGAGTCTCGACAATAAGGCAAGCAAAAACCCTTTGATCATATCTATAAAAACCCAGTTTCCCTCTTGTTCTCTTATGCATGATTAGGTGATTCACATGTTACCGTTCTTCCGCTAGTTGAACCCATCCTTTGCATGACCTATCATTGCTACCACAGTATTAAGCAAACCTCAACCTAGCCGATACAAGATTGTTTGTGCTCATCACTTAGACCTTCATCCATGCTATGCTATGCCATGCTAGAGTTGTTTGCAATGAAGTTGATCCATCTGGGTGATGTATCGGGATGGTAGTGAACACATGCAACAAGGTGGTAACGTGTTGATGAAGTCACCCTAATATAAGTGAACAATGAGAGGCTGTGTAGGAGTACACAGTGGGTTGTCTCATTTACACTGCCCTAGGCCCCGAGTTCTTGTGTTGTGATCCAAGACACAGATTACTACCACATGTTGGGCTCATTGACCCCTCTCGACCTATTAACTCACCCCGACTAAGGTCCAGGATTCGCATGGGTTAACTTTATTCTATTTGCTTTCCTAACGTAGCACGGTTTTAGGCAAGCGCAGTACCATCCGTCGAGGTGGGCTTGTCGGACCGTCCATACATCGTCTGGGTCCTGAACGGAAACCCCGGCCGGATTCCCGATTGGGGTACAACTCAGATAGGCGATTCCCTGGACTAGAGTTGGAGCCGTGAGGTAAGTGTCGTGGTACTATCCTCGCCGACACCGCTTGAAGGTGACGAGTTCTAGGCGATAAGTGGTAGCTACGTATGTGAAGAAGTACACCCCTGCAGGGTTAATGTACTATTCGAATAGCCGTGTCCGCGGTTATGGACTACTTGGAGATCTTTACTTGATTATTAGAAAACTCAAATGGATACTCTAAAAATCGCAAGATAAGTGTGAGTGCTTTGGGTTGCTTCCTCGTGGGGAAGTCGAGGAAGGATCCATGGTTGTGTATTGATGTGGTGATCAAGATTAGATGGACTCGTGTGCGCCTCTCATCTCAACTCTGTGTAGTCGTAGTACAGGATAGCCAAGTCAAAGCTTTCTGCATTACAACCCCACTCGCCTTTACCTTGATACTTGAGCATGAGTAGTATAGTTCTGACGTAAGTCTTGCTGAGTACGACTTTGTACTCACGTTTGCTTATTCTATGTTTTAGAGACGAGACCACTGACCCTAATGGTGGTTTTTTCCCCTTCAAGCTCGACATCGACGAAGTTATGTAGTCCCAGACAGCAGCCTGGTCCCTCTGGAGGGTCGTTGTGTTTTCTTAAAGGCTTCTTAAGCCATTTGTTAACCTTGTCTTTACTAAGACATAATTTGCTTCCGTTGTTGTATGATGTAATGTTGGATCACAGTGATGTGATCTCTGCTTGTAACACTACTATATCTGCTCTGTTTAGCAGATGCAATAAAGCTATGAGTTTGTAGAGTTCATGTTATGTTACCTACTGTTATACACTTGGCATGCATGCTGCGTGTATGTTTATATCGTGCATGTCATGTGTGGGGTTCGATACCTTAGTTGTGTTCTCGTCGGCGGTCTTTTATACACCAAGTGGCCCTTAGATGTGCGCAGCTTGGGGCATCGCGATGCGATTGCTCGTGACTTTGTCACGTGGCACACTTTGTTGTATGATTGAGCCCACCCGAGACCCCAACTAAGAGATCGGGCTGGAGTCTGTTTATGTAAGTGTTAGGATTCAATCGATAATATGGTTGAGGCGACTTGTCTATGAGTATGGGATTTCACCACCCATAATCATTTAGAATTGTGAGCGGGCGATGAGGACCCATCACAGTTGATCATCCGGCCTGGATGGGATGCCCCTCACGTTCGAGCTTTCCGAGAGTGTCTTGTACTTGGCCTTGTCTGCTTAGACAAGTGGGTATGGCTCTCGGCTCTTCATATGATTGAATTGTGACTGGAATTACATACGCAAACTCCGGGTCCCGACAATGGGGCACATGGTCGACCTCGTCGTCGTCCATGGCGGCGACGTGCTTCGGCAACCATGGCGGCCGTGGCTAGAGACCAAGAGAGAGGGCGCCAGGTTGGGGGGAAACGGGCAAGAGCTCACCACGAACTCGATGGCGTGGTAAGCAGGCTCGGGGAGGGTCTGGTGGCGGCGAATCGACGAGCTGGTTCTCCGGCGACCGACAGCGATTCGGTGAAGCTCGCGTCTCCTCTGAATCAAATCAAGGCGCCGTCTTCTACGAGGCGATGATGTCAATGACGACGCACGCACGGGACAAGTTGGCTTGATCTCTAGGCCATGGTGGCCACGTCTTCCACGACGGCGCGCTCCGGCGTGTCCTCGGTTCATCTTCGATTCGGGCAAGAGAGGAGGGGAAGCTGGCGTTTGAGAGGGGGAGATGGATCAGGACACAGCTGGGCGTCTCCTTGGCGTGATAAGGATGCCTGGGAGGCCTCCAGGCAGGCTGGTGGCGTGGCGGCCGCGGCATGCTCGCCACCGAGGAGCTTGCCGTCGCTGGGCAAGACGACAAGGCTGGGGAGCGGGCCTGGGCTGCAGTGCGGTAAGTTGGGCCGAGGAGGCCCATGTAAGTGGGCCACTTTCCCTTTTCCTTTTCCTTTTTGTTTTTCTTCTGACATTTGTTTTTGGCTCTGCTAATTAAATAGCAAACCAATTTATAAAATGCTAAAACTTTTTATATGGCCCTATAATAATATATACTAGCCATTTGCAAAGTTTGGCACTTTTTAAAATTCAAATTATTTGAACTTTAAATCAAATAGGGGTTTTTGATTAATTCCAAGGTCCTGTTTGAATATTTGAAAAATCCATGAGCATGGGGGGGTCCCACGTCACTTGATATGTGATCACACTCATTTATAAGACTTTTCAAAAATCAAACATGAATTTTTGGAGAAGATTTATTTCTGGCCTTTTGAATTAATTCATCTGGGGGGTGTTCCTTCTCCCATTTGCGTTTGAATTTGAATTTAATTAATTTTTTTTGAAATTTTTAACATGATGCAAAGTGACTTGCTAATCCTAGCACATACCTAACTTGGGGTTGTGACAAAAACAAATTAAAATAACCAATGTGAATGACAGATGGGCCCCAAGCCCTTAAACTAATGAAAGATGATTAATTTAGCTCATATTATTATGACACCTCGGCCCCACCTGTGAGGTTTAATATTTAAATGAGTTTAGTTTAAATCTGAGAGTATGACATGTGGGCCCATTGCTATTTATATAAATAAAATGTTATACTATGCCACTGCGAGGCTGACCAGTGGGTCCCACTGGTCAGGTTTGACCAGTCAACTCTCTCTGGATAATGTTGCATTTTATTAATAAATTAAATTCAGAAAATCTTTTAAAATGATTAAAACTTTGAATTTAAATATCTCTTAAACCGTAAGTCAGATTCAAAAACTTTATACATCAAAATTGATCAGAAAAATATACCAAACACGGATACGGTATCCGTATACCCACCAAACCCCTCTAACACAACGAACATCGACACCCCCCCTCCGGGCCGTTTGTCCGATGATTTGTCCGGTACTGTTAAAGTATCCGGATGAATATATTCTGAACACGAATGTTGTTCGGAATAGTTCAACTAACATGGATACACCCCTCTTATGTTTGTCAGATGTCCACTACACCTCCGGCATGGTACCTTTTGTAAGGCTCCTGATGCGGTACTAACTCTAACTAGTCGCTTCCGCGTCCCGTCGGAGTTAGAAACGCATTAAACGCCACCGGCGCACGACACTCGCACTCGCGTCGCTGCCGGATTCTCGACAACAAGTATTTAAGCAAAACTCTACAAGAAAGGAAATACGTATAGAATATAAATAGAACAGGGCATACAACGCCACTGTCTAAAAATATAACATTCTCATGAATACATCTCATCAGTACATCAAGCGGAAGCAACGTATGGACCGGGTACGGTCAAAATACCAAATTGCCCTAGAGAGGGCTACACATAAATCCACCCACGGGAACGTCTGAGCCCAACTAAGGATCCTAGTGGTCGATGTAGTCGTACTCTTCGTCATCCTCCGGGGTTACCTCCACGAAGTATCGTCCAGTGCTGGGGTCGAGGAAGTAGTCCACTGCAGCGGTCGATCAGGCAAAGCGGTAAAGGCGGAAAAGTAAACGGGGGTGAGAACATATCATTACGGAATAACTAACGCTACAGGTAAGGTAAAGATATAGACAGTTTGCAGCCGCACTAGCATATATGGTGGCTACACGTTCTATCAGAATAGAGGTAAGATCCAAGAAGTTACGTTGACAACGTGTCGTAAGTCAGCTATCCACCTACTTACGCAAACATAACACATCCTCGTTTCTCTCTCGGTCCCCCTGGACGAAGAAAGACAACCAAGGCACATATACGGTTTGTCAAGTTTTGTAGCATGATTAACATTGATGTTATCCTATGAAGAAGGAGTAGGTCTCAAGTAGTCCATAACCGCGGACACGGCTTTTCGAAAAGATTTACCCTGCAGGGGTGTACCAACTGTCCATTATAGACGTCGCATGTACGCCCGGTTTCCACTTGGCTAGGTAAGCGCCTGAAACTCCGGAACGTCAGAGTCCCTCTAACTAACAACGCACATATCCGGGTGGCCCCCGGTGAGTCGACACCCAACTCAAAAGCTGGCCACGCTCTCGAATCGGACTCTACCGTATGACTCCAGGTTTGGATTGCCGGTTAAATCTCCTATGAGACCGGGTCCTCAGCCGGTCTATTTGGGCCAGCCAAGAGACTATGTCCTCCTGGCCCCAGTTTGGTTTGGAAACAACTGGGGATCCAACCAGCACACACACATTGCAAAAGTAAAAAAGCTTGGGCCACCACTAGAATGTACGAAGCTAGGTACGTAAGACAAGGGGGCCCCATAAAACCCCACACACGATTAGGCACGCTCGTCAAGAAACACAATACCCGGAACTCGGGTCCTAGGTGACTCAAATGGAACAAAGCACCAGACGGGAATAGCCCAGCCTTCCACCTTTCGTCGAATATAATTAACATCATTTAATAACAATAAATATCAACCAACTTCTTTTATAGCAGGATATCCCAACCATAAATATATAGGGTAAGCAGCAAGTTTTCTATCCATATTAAGCAATGGCTGAGCAGCGGTAACTTAGCAGAACAATGGTTGCTGGGATGTGGGAATCATGGCTGCATGGGTTTAACATGGCATATAATGTAGATAGGACCAAGCAATAACGTTCTAGATCTACAGCTAGGCATGAGCAGCAAGTTATAAAGTAATGACACAGATCTCCCCCTTGCCTGGTAAGGTAGTCGAAGCAGCACTCACGGTACCCTCGGGCTCGGTGTCGGACAGCTCCACGTAAGTCTCCTCGGCGGTCTCAGGTGCTAACGTAAGGTACCGGCAGGAAAAAGGCACACAAGTAAGCAATTGATGCAACTCAAGGAAGGAAGGCATGTTCAGGTTTTATTTACATGGTATGACCCTGTCTAGTCAAGTTTAAATGAAGGTGATGACGACAATTCATCACTTCCATATGCAATTTATTTACATTGTAATGGCTTTGGTCTGAGCCTTAACTTAGGTGTAATTAGCATGATAGCATGACATGAACAACAAAGCATTACAGGAATTTAAATAACCTGAAAGTAAAACAATGATTCCGGAGACGGAGTAGTGTCGGTGAAATTGACACTTAAGAAGGTGCAACAATTGTTGAAGGTCAGCCACATAGCATATGACAATATGTTAAGGCTGACTTGAAGAAAAAGATGGCATGGAACTGCCTTGACAAGATCCGATGAACAACATTTCAAATGCACTGAAGTTGGAAGGTTGCATGCAGACATACCTGAAAGCTTCTGGACCAGGTGATCACACCTTGTCTCAAAAGTTGCTCAACACCTCAAGAAAACATCACCACTTAACTCCTTGCAGAAAAACACCCCAAAAACATATATGACATGTCTCAGTTTGAATTTGCAATGGCAGTTGCAAATTCAGCTGAAGTTCAGGGGACCGAGTGCAAAATTGCACCTCATGAATTTTGAAAAGGTTCGGATGAGCAAATCATCATCACCATGCAACTACTTGCGCAAAACCTACCCCAAAATCATATATGACATGGGAAATTTGAAACTTGAACCAATTACCAAAATAAAGAAAAGCAAAAGGGGTTTATTTGCAAAATGACCAGACTTCAATTTTTAGAAGGGGTCAGATGCTAAAATGAATATCACCACTGTGTTCAGTAGCTCAAATTACCCCAAATTCATATAAGGCATGCCTCAATTGAACATATGGTGATCCTCCATTTGAATTGAATTCAAACTTGAATTGAATAAAAACAGAAAAGAAAAAGAATAAATAACAAAGAAAAGAAAAAAAAAGAAACGGCGGTCCAGCCAGCTCGGCCTTGCTTCGGCCAGCGGCCCATCGCTGCTCGCTGCCCCTGGTGCTCTAGGCAAATGGGCCGAGACCAGTGGCTATCACGGCCACGCTCTCAAAAAGAGCAAAAATGGGGTTTTAATCGAACCCAGGGGGGATTCGAACCCGCAACCCCGCGCTTACGAGGCCAAGCGCTAGACCATCTCGGCTAAGGAACGAGTTGTGACAGAGTACAGCTCGTACTGAACATGATCTAGCTACGGGGGTGCTACGACTGAAAACGAACACCAGACTGAACTCGGGTTCAGTTGACAGCAGACGGCGGAAGGAGGGATCTTGCCCTCGTGACAGCTGATTCCAGGACTCCAACACAAGGAAGCAGCGCTGCATCGACCTCGTGCTGCTACGGTGGTCTGCATCTCGCGGAAAAGCAGCGGATCGGGCGTGGTTTGAAGAAATAAAGGAGACGCTTTCCACTGTCTGACGAAGTTCAGACAGCTGCTACCGCGCGCGATGACTTCCGGCGTCCACCGCACCTTGCACGGCTCGCCGGGGACGCCAAGGTCTCAACCAGACGCAGCTGGAGGTGCCCGGTATCCATTTTTGCTGCAAGCTCGCCTCGCCGTGCTACTAACTGTCGCCGCTATTCGACGGAAAACTACGGCGGAACGGCTCTGAAGAAACAGGGGAGGGGAAAACGGAGCTCACAGCGGGGGAATCAACTCGCGCGGCTCGGAGGGAGGTCGTCGGTTGCTGGCTGTCGACGTCGTGGACGACGACGGGGTCGTGCTGCGCAGGGAGCTCAGGCCATGGACCTCCTGTCCATGGCGAGCTCGAGCGGATGCAGGGGAAGGGAACGGGAGAGGCGGCGGCGATCGAGGGAGGAAAGGAGTTAGGGTTTGGAGGAGGAGGAGCTGGGCGCTTATAAAGGAGAGGGGGAGAGGCGACGTGGACGCAGGAGGACCTCTCCTCCACGGCGCCATGTGCGTGCAGGGAGAAAAAGTAGAAGAGAGGAGGGGGATGACAGGCGGGACCCGCGCGGCAGTGTGAGAGAAGGAGGAAGGGAAAAAGAAAAAGAGGGAACGGGCGCTCCAGGTGGGCTGGGTCCAGGCGGCCCAGCTGGGCTGGAGGGGAGAAAGAAGGAAAAACAGGCCCTTTTCCCAAAAGAAAAGAACAGCAGGGAGAAAAAAAATAAAAGGAAAAGAATAGGGGTCAGAAAAATATTCCAAATATTTTTAGAAAACCCCTAAAAAGATGTTTGATCACCCAAAATTGGTTTGATCATTTTTGCATGCAGTGAAAAATCTCCACAAGCAAAACAGTACCTTTTTCTATTTAAAGTTAAATAGAAAAGGACTTTGAAGAGTTTTTGAGAGAAAGATAGAAGGTTCAAAATTCCATGAGTTTGAAATTCCTAATCCTTGCATTTTTCTAGATTTTTCAAAATTGTTTTGACCAATTTTTTGCAACAACAAAAATGTGGCCCTGTTTTTGAATTCAAAACACTTTGAACTAGGGCTACTGTTTTTTGGTGGTGGAAAAAATGCCTTGAGGATTTTAAAACCCTTGCCATATTAAAAGAAATGGCCAGGTTAAGTTTGGGATCAAGAGGAGTAAGCATGTGGCAAGGAAAATTCCATGACTGCCCTTCTTGAACCACTTTGGATGCAAAAGAAACCAACCCAACATGACTCCAAATTCAATGCCAATTTAAATCACCACATGAAATGATATAAACCTCCACCATGCCAAGTTACAAGTCCAACAGAGAAAGTAAAATACATGGTGTTTGCAACTTATTACATGTGGGCTGTTACAGCTCTCCCCCACCAACACCGGATCTCGTCCCGAGATCTAAGCAAGAAAAAGCTCGGGATACTCGGAACGGAGATGATCTTCACGCTCCCACGTTGCTTCCTTCTCTGAGTGATGTGCCCACTGCACCTTGAGGAACTTGACGGTCTTGTTGCGAGTCTTGCGCTCGGACGAGTCAAGAACACGGACTGGACGCTCCGAGTAAGAAAGATCCGCACTGAGCTGGATCTCGCCCAAGTCCACTGCCTGCTCCGGCTGCTTGAAACACTTTTTCAACTGAGACAGGTGAAACACATCATGCACCATAGCCAAACTGTCTGGAAGCTCGAGGCGGAACGCAAGAGGTCCCCGAGTTTCGAGAATGCGGAACGGACCAACGAACCTGGGAGCCAACTTGCCTTTGATCCCAAAGCGTTGAGTGCCTCGAAGTGGAGACACTTTGAGGTATGCGAAGTCACCAACTTCGAAGTCAACACCACGGTGCTTCTTGTCATAATAGGCCTTCTGCCTAGACTGTGCTGCCTTCAGGTTCTCTCGGACAATCTTCACTGTGTCCTCTGCCTCCTGGATCACATCTGGACCGAACAGCTGCCTCTCGCCTGTCTCGGACCAGTTCAAAGGTGTCCTGCATTTTCGACCATACAACACTTCAAACGGCGCTGCTTGCAGACTTGCTTGATAGCTGTTGTTGTACGAGAACTCCGCATACGGCAAGCACTCTTCCCACTTCATGCCAAACGAGATGACGCATGCCCTCAACATGTCCTCAAGAATTTGATTCACACGCTCAACCTGCCCACTGGTCTGAGGGTGATAAGCGGTACTGAAAAACACTGTCGTACCAATCGCATTTTGAAAAGCCTGCCAGAACTTGGAGGTGAAAAGACTTCCTCGATCAGAACTGATCTTCTTGGGGACGCCATGCAAAGACACAACTCGTGCGGTATACAAATCCGCCACTGAGCTGCTGAAATGGAGTCCTTCACTGGAAAGAAGTGGGCAACTTTGGAGAGATTGTCAATGACAACAAAGATGGCATTGTTCTTCTTCTGCGACAGAGGAAAACCTGTGATGAAATCCATCTCAATGTGGTCCCATTTCCACTCTAGAATTTCAATTGGCTGAAGTAGCCCTGCAGGCTTTTGATGCTGTGCCTTCACTCTCCTGCACACATCACACTGAGAGACAAAACGGGCAACATCGCGCTTCATACGAGTCCACCAAAAATTCTGCTTAAGGTCCTGATACATCTTAGTGCTACCAGGGTGGATAGACAGCTTTGAGTCATGGGCCTCTTTCAAGATGACCTCTCTGAGACCTCCTTCCTTGGGAACGACAACTCTCTCCTCGAACATCACGGTGCCGTCATTATGCACTGAAAAGCACCCGTACTTCGGGACTGAGGCAGCAACACCCTGCTTAACTTTCTGAATCATCAAGCTACCAGACTGAGCTTCACGAATCTTTTCACGGATAGTGGGATCTACATCAAGGTTGGCTAGATAGCCTGCTGGAACTAGCTCAAGATTGAGCCTTCGAAATGCTTCACACAAATCAGGGTGTATCTTCTGCACCTGGACACTGTTGCAATCACCCTTGCGGCTCAACGCATCAGCTATGACATTCGCCTTGCCCGGCGTATACTGAATATCCACAGAGTACTCTGTAATAGTCTCGAGCCACCTCCTTTGCCTCAAGTTCAAGTTAGGCTGCGTGAACAAGTACTTTAAGCTTTTGTGATCAGTGAACACATCAACCTTCCTCCCTAGGAGGAGGTGTCGCCAAGTAACCAACGCATGAATCACTGCAGCCAGCTCAAGATCGTGGGTCGGATAATTCCTCTCAGCCTGCTTCAACTGTCTGGAGGTGTACGCCACAATATTCTTTCCCTGCATCAACACTCCGCCAAGGCCATTCAATGAGGTGTCACAGAACACTTGAAGGCTGTGACTCATCTGGCAGTGTAAGGATCGGAGCTGTGGTTAGCCTTATCTTCAACTCGTCAAACGCTGCCTGGCAAGCCTGTGACCAAACGTACTTCTTGCCCTTGCACAACAGCTCGGTCATCGGCTTTTCTATCTTGGAGAAATTCTCGACAAACTTCCTGCAGTAGCTGGCAAGTCCGAGAAAGCTCCTCAGCTGCTTGACATTTTTCGGCGAAGTCCAATCTTGAATCGTCCGGACTCTGTCTGGGTCAACAGCAATGCCCTCTGAGGAAATGACATGGCCAAGAAAGTTGACCTTATTCATCCAGAATTCACACTTGGAGAACTTGGCATAAAACTGGTGATCTCTCAACTTCTGCAACACCAATCTGAGATGCTCCTCATGTTCAGCCTCTGACTTGGAAAAGACAAGGATATCGTCGAGGTAGAGAAGTACGAACACATCTAGCCACTCTTGGAAGAGATAGTTCATGGCCCTCATGAACGTTGGAGGCGCGTTTGAAAAGCCAAACGTCATGACCGTAAACTCGTACAGTCCATAACGAGTGCGGAAGGCTGTCTTGGGGATGTCCTCCTCACGGACACGAATCTGGTGGTACCCCATCTTTAGATCAAGCTTTGAAAACACCTTTGCTCCATGCAATTTCTCAAATAGGTCATTGATATTGGGCAAAGGGTATTTGTTTTTTATCGTCTTCTTGTTGATACCACGGTAGTCTTGAACCAACCTACTAGTACCATCTTTCTTCTTCACAAAAAGACACGGGGCACCCCAAGGGGAAGTTCTCGGACGAATGAGCCCATCCTTCTCAAGCTTCACCAATTGCTCTTTCAACTCAATCAGCTCTTCCGGGCACATCTTGTAAGGTTGCCGAGATATCGGCTGTGTACCAGGTTCTAGCTCGATCACGAACTCAATAGCCCGCACGGGTGGAATACCTGGCAACTCCTCTGGAAAGACATCTGGGAACTCCCGAACAACTCTGACCTCCTCAATCAATGGAGCAACTCCGGCGTTCAGAGCGTACAACTGTGCTGATCCCACTGTCGAGCCACAAGTGTACCAAATCTCTGCGCCTGAATCGTGCGTCAGCAACATGGTCTTGGATGGGCAATCAATCTTGGCCTTGTACTTGACAAGCCAATCCATGCCCAAAATGACATCAATGTCTGAACGGGGCAAGACAATCAGGGAGGCCGAAAAGATAGCACCCTGAATACTAATCTCCACATCTGGAACAAAAACTGAGGAACTGCATCTGGAACCAGGAGTGTGGACTGCAAGTGGCGGATAGAGCAACTCGGACTGAAGGTCACTGGCTGAAGCAAAAGACTGAGATATGAAGGAATGGGAAGCTCCGGAATCAAACAACACTGACGCTGGAACTGAACATACAAGCAACCTACCAAGCACAATCTCGGACGACTGCTGGGCCTCTGCGACGGTCCCGTTGTTCACCCTGAGCGCTCGTGGCTGGGCCCGCACCATTGCGTTGCTCGGTGTAGAGCGAGGTGGGGGCGGAGGCAGCCTGGCGTAACGAGGGTCGGTGCACTGCGGAGACTTGTGGCCCGGCTTGCCACACTTGAAGCACGTGATCTCTGGCCTGGGCTGGCCCTGTGGAGCAGGCGGCCTCGCGAGAGGTGGAGTAGAGCGAGGTCCGTGCTGCACTGGGACGGGAGGGCGGGCAAAAGTGCGGACAACTGCCCCCCTCGGCTGGAACTGCTGGCGCTGCGGCTGAGGCTGTGACTCTGTAACCCAGGGCTTGGCCTTCTTGTGGATCATCACTGCTGAACTGTGCTCTCTCCGTTTCCTCTTCTCTGCGGAACGCTCTGCCTCAGCTGACTCCTGTCGGATAGCCTGGTCGACGAACTCTGAGAACAGGCTTGGCGTGGACAAGGTGAGCGCATACTTGATGTCCGGGGCAAGACCACCGCGGAACCTGGCAATGCGCTTGGCCTCTGACGAGACCTCCTCTGGAGCGTACCTGGCAAGCCTGACGAAGGCCAGGTTATATTCCTGCATAGACCTGTCCCCCTGCCTCAGAGCTAAGAACTCCTCGCGCTTCCTCTCGATCAGACCACTGGGAATATGAGCAGCTCTGAAATCCTTGACGAAGTCATCCCACATGATCTCTGCATCACCCTTGTTTTCCTTGTACGTCGAGAACCAACTGCCTGCGGCACCCTGAAGCTGGAAGGAGGCGAAGGTGACGTAGTCGACGGGTCTGACGGTGTTGGCATTGAAGTGCTTCTTGATCTCTGCAATCCAGTCATCCGCCTCCAGCGGGTCTCGAGCCTCGGAAAACCTGGGTGGGCTGATCGCAAGGAACTGCTGCAGTGTGGTGTACTGTGGACGATCATTCCTCTGAGCACCCTGGTTCTGCAGCATCTGAAGGATCGCAGCTGTGCCCTGAGCCACTGCAGCTACAGCCTCCCCAAGGATAGGGTTCTCTCGCGGCGGCATGTTCGCTCTTGGCATCCTGTATACAGGAACACTTATGAGAACATGAACGAATCATTGAAGTAACCATAAGTTACAGCAAAATTGACAACAAAACTTCCTCACGAGGCATGAGAAAGCTGAAGGCTGAAATTCCACCAAGGTTAACCCGGAAAGTCGATAACTAGGTGCTACTGGAATTCCCAAACCAAGAACATCCGAATCCAAGATAATAATCTTCTAGCGAGCACACAAAAATATATACGAGCGGTTGGAAACCTGCACAATGAGACATCTGCCCTGAGCGGCCCGCCATCACGGTCGTCCATAGGGGAAAGACACCACATCCATATTACCATAGGATGCCCGCCAATCCTGTATGGACGGTTCACCTGGGGTACCCCATAAGCGAGGTAGAGCAGTCAACCCCAAGTGGCGGCTCAGTGGTCTCAAAGACGCCAACACATCTCGTCGCTAGCAAAAAATTATAGAGGAATCGGAGTCTCATGTAAACGAGATCCTATATTGTTTTTGAAAGGGGATAAGTTGCAGAGACAAAACATCGTTTCACTTCCTCACGGAAAAAGGGGTGGGAGGGTGGGATAAGGAGAAAACAGAAAGAGGTCCTACTCTCCGAATTTTTTCTATATAACTACCAAAATAGTTTCTAGACTCAACTTCGGCCAGTAAAGGGTCCTACAGTCAGTCCTGCTCTGATACCAAGTTGTAAGGCTCCTGATGCGGTACTAACTCAAACTAGTCGCTTCCGCGTCCCGTCGGAGTTAGAAACGCATTAAACGCCACCGGCGCACGACACTCGCACTCGCGTCGCTGCCGGATTCTCGACAACAAGTATTTAAGCAAAACTCTACAAGAAAGGAAATACGTATAGAATATAAATAGAACAGGGCATACAACGCCACTGTCTAAAAATATAACATTCTCATGAATACATCTCATCAGTACATCAAGCGGAAGCAAAGTATGGACCGGGTACGGTCAAAAAACCAAATTGCCCTAGAGAGGGCTACACATAAATCCACCCACGGGAACGTCTGAGCCCATCTAAGGATCCTACTGGTCGATGTAGTCGTACTCTTCGTCATCCTCCGGGGTTACCTCCACGAAGTATCGTCCAGTGCTGGGGTCGAGGAAGTAGTCCACTGCAGCGGCCGATCAGCCAAAGCGGTAAAGGCGAAAAAGTAAACGGGGGTGAGAACATATCATTACGGAATAACTAACGCTACAGGTAAGGTAAAGATATAGATAGTTTGCAGCCGCACTAGCATATATGGTGGCTACACGTTCTATCAGAATAGAGGTAAGATCCAAGAAGTTACGTTGACAACGTGTCGTAAGTCAGCTATCCACCTACTTACGCAAACATAACACATCCTCGTTTCTCTCTCGATCCCCCTGGACGAAGAAAGACAACCAAGGCACACACACGGTTTGTCAAGTTTTGTAGCATGATTAACATTGATGTTATCCTATGAACAAGGAGTAGGTCTCAAGTAGTCCATAACCACGGACACGGATTTTCGAAAAGATTTACCCTGCAGGGGTGTACCAACTGTCCATTATAGACGTCGCATGTACGCCCGGTTTCCACTTGGCTAGGTAAGCGCCTGAAACTCCGGAACGTCAGAGTTCCTCTAACTAACAACGCACATATCCGGGTGGCCCCCGGTGAGTCGACACCCAACTCAAAAGCTGGCCACGCTCTCGAATCGGACTCTACCGTATGACTCCAGGTTTGGATTGCCGGTTAAATCTCCTATGAGACCGGGTCCTCAGCCGGTCTATTTGGGCCAGCCAAGAGACTATGTCCTCCTGGCCCCGGTTTGGTTTGGAAACAACTGATGATCCAACCAGCACACACACATTGCAAAAGTAAAAATGCTTGGGCCACCACTAGAATGTACGAAGCTAGGTAGGTAAGACAAGGGGGCCCCATAAAACCCCACACACGATTAGGCACGCTCGTCAAGAAACACAATACCCGGAACTCGGGTCCTAGGTGACTCAAATGGAACAAAGCACCAGACGGGAATAGCCCAGCCTTCCACCTTTCGTCGAATATAATTAACATCATTTAATAACAATAAATATCAACCAACTTCTTTTATAGCATGATATCCCAACCATAAATATATAGGGTAAGCAGCAAGTTTTCTATCCATATTAAGCAATGGCTGAGCAGCGGTAACTTAGCAGAACAATGGTTGCTGGGATGTGGGGATCATGGCTGTATGGGTTTAACATGGCATATAATGTAGATAGGACCAAGCAATAACGTTCTAGATCTACAGCTAGGCATGAGCAGCAAGTTATAAAGTAATGACACAGATCTCCCCCTTGCCTGGTAAGGTAGTCGAAGCAGCACTCACGGTACCCTCAGGCTCGGTGTCGGACAGCTCCACGTAAGTGTCCTCGGCGGTCTCAGGTGCTAACGTAAGGTACCGGCAGGAAAAAGGCACACAAGTAAGCAACTGATGCAACTCAAGCAAGGAAGGCATGTTCAGGTTTTATTTACATGGTATGACCCTGTCTAGTCAAGTTTAAATGAAGGTGATGACGACAAGTCATCACTTCCATATGCAATTTATTTACATTGTAATGGCTTTGGTCTGAGCCTTAACTTAGGTGTAATTAGCATGATAGCATGACATGAACAACAAAGCATTACAGGAATTTAAATAACCTGAAAGTAAAACAATGATTCCGGAGACGGAGTAGTGTCGGTGAAATTGACACTTAAGAAGGTGCAACAATTGTTGATGGTCAGCCACATAGCATATGACAATATGTTAAGGCTGACTTGAAGAAAAAGATGGCATGGAACTTCCTTGACAAGATCCGATGAACAACATTTCAAATGCACTGAAGTTGGAAGGTTGCATGCAGACAGACCTGAAAGCTTCTGGACGAGGTGATCACACCTTGTCTCAAAAGTTGCTCAACACCTCAAGAAAACATCACCACTTAACTCCTTGCAGAAAAACACCCCAAAAACATATATGACATGTCTCAGTTTGAATTTGCAATGGCAGTTGCAAATTCAGCTGAAGTTCAGGGGACCGAGTGCAAAATTGCACCTCATGAATTTTGAAAAGGTTCGGATGAGCAAATCATCATCACCATGCAACTACTTGCGCAAAAACTACCCCAAAATCATATATGACATGGGCAATTTTAAACTTGAACCAATTACCAAAATAAAGAAAAGCAAAAGGGGTTTATTTGCAAAATGACCAGACTTCAATTTTTAGAAGGGGTCAGATGCTAAAATGAATATCACCACTGTGTTCAGTAGCTCAAATTACCCCAAATTCATATAAGGCATGCCTCAGTTGAACATATGGTGATCCTCCATTTGAATTGAATTCAAACTTGAATTGAATAAAAACAGAAAAGAAAAAGAATAAATAACAAAGAAAAAAAAAAGAAACGGCGGTCCAGCCAGCTCGGGCTGGCTTCGGCCAGCGGACCATCGCTGCTCGCTGCCCCTGGTGCTCTATGCAAATGGGCCGAGCCCAGTGGCTATCACGGCCACGCTCTCAAAAAGAGCAAAAATGGGGTTTTAATCGAACCCAGGGGGGGATTCGAACCCGCAACCCCGCGCTTACGAGGCCAAGCGCTAGACCATCTCGGCAAAGGAACGAGTTGTGACAGAGTACAGCTCATACTGAACATGATCTAGCTACGGTGGTGCTACGACTGAAAACGAACACCAGACTGAACTCGGGTTCAGTTGACAGCAGACGGCGGAAGGAGGGATCTTGCCCTCGTGAGAGCTGATTCAAGGACTCCAACACAAGGAAGCAGCGCTGCATCGACCTCGTGCTGCTACGGTGGTCTGCATCTCGCGGAAAAGGAGCGGATCGGGCGTGGTTTGAAGAAAGAAAGGAGACGCTTTCCACTGTCTGACGAAGTTCAGACAGCTGCTACCGCGCGCGATGACTTCCGGCGTCCACCGCACCTTGCACGGCTCGCCGGGGACGCCAAGGTCTCAACCAGACGCAGCTGGAGGTGCCCGGTATCCATTTTTGCTGCAAGGTCGCCTCGCCGTGCTACTAACTGTCGCCGCTATTCGACGGAAAACTACGGCGGAACGGCTCTGAAGAAACAGGGGAGGGGAAAACGGAGCTCACAGCGGGGGAATCAACTCGCGCGGCTCGGAGGGAGATCGTCGGTTGCTGGCTGTCGACGTCGTGGACGACGACGGGGTCGTGCTGCACAGGGAGCTCAGGCCATGGACCTCCTGTCCATGGCGAGCTCGAGCGGATGCAGAGGAAGGGAACGGGAGAGGCGGCGGCGATCGAGGGAGGAAAGGAGTTAGGGTTTGGAGGAGGAGGAGCTGGGCGCTTATAAAGGAGAGGGGGAGAGGCGACGTGGACGCAGGAGGACCTCTCCTCCACGGCGCCATGTGCGTGCAGGGAGAAAAAGCAGAAGAGAGGAGGGTGATGACAGGCGGGACCCGCGCGACAGTGAGAGAGAAGGAGGAAGGGAAAAAGAAAAAGAGGGAACGGGCGCTCCAGGTGGGCTGGGTCCAGGCGGCCCAGCTGGGCTGGAGGGGAGAAAGAAGGAAAAACAGGCCCTTTTCCCAAAAGGAAAGAACAGCAAGGAGATAAAAAAAGAAAAGGAAAAGAATAGGGGTCAGAAAAATATTCCAAATATTTTTAGAAAACCCCTAAAAAGATGTTTGATCACCCAAAATTGGTTTGATCATTTTTGCATGCAGTGAAAAATCTCCACAAGCAAAACAGTACCTTTTTCTATTTAAAGTTAAATAGAAAAGGACTTTGAAGAGTTTTTGATAGAAAGATAGAAGGTTCAAAATTCCATGAGTTTGAAATTCCTAATCCTTGCATTTTTCTAGATTTTTCAAAATTGTTTTGACCAATTTTTTGCAACAACAAAAATGTGGCCCTGTTTTTGAATTCAAAACACTTTGAACTAGGGCTACTGTTTTTTGGTGGTGGCAAAAATGCCTTGAGGATTTTAAAACCCTTGCCATATGAAATGAAATGGCCAGGTTAAGTTTGGGATCAAGAGGAGTAAGCATGTGGCAAGGAAAATTCCATGACTGCCCTTCTTGAACCACTTTGGATGCAAAATAAACCAACCCAACATGACTCCAAATTCAATGCCAATTTAAATCACCACATGAAATGATATAAACCTCCACCATGCCAAGTTACAAGTCCAACAGAGAAAGTAAAATACATGGTGTTTGCAACTTATTACATGTGGGCTGTTACACCTTCCCCCTCCGGACACCCTGTCCGGTAATCACCCGGAGCTGGCAGTTCATCCCCGGATGAATTCCTGCTCTGAGCAACGTGCATTGCACTACGTTAGAGCACCGCTAACATTGCATACGTCACTACAAGAAATATTTACTGTTTCTTCCCCCCCCCCCTTTGTTCTCCGGTCACTACAAGAAATATGCTAATACATGACGCCATATTTTCGTCGCTACATCGTCACGGTTTTTAATTGACGACGATCTTACGACGAAAAACCAAGCGTCGAAAACGAGGCGTCAAAAACTGAAAGCAACGAACTTTTGGTCGAAATCGTCGTAACTTCCACGACGATTTCTGGATCATCGTAACCTTTACGACGATCCTAAGTCATCATTGGCAATCCAACCCAATCCTACGTGGCAGTCCTATGTGGCAAAATTGCGACAAAATCAAACGTCGTGGCTGAAATCAGCCCAACCCATTTCAATTGATCACATGGGTTGGTTTTATTTTTTTGGGCTTTTTCTTATTGGGCCTTGTCCCTTTTTTTTTCAAGCCTTGCCCTTACAACCCATTCCAAAAAAATCCTATTTATTCTGATTTGCTTTGGTCAATATAATTTTTGCAATGGCCTTTTTAATGCGGAAACTTTTGGTCCAATATACTGTTGAACTTTGTTTTTGAGTTCAGCAAAAAAAATCTCCTAGTGGGTCCAAATTGTCAGATTCTACAAATAAGAGCCCATCAGCAGATTTTAATTATTCACAACTAATTAAAACATATATACCAATGAGAAGAGAGAAAAAAGAGACAAAAATCTTCAAATAAGAGCACAGATCAGTTTATTACAATATTCCACACCCATATAAACACCACAATTAGTTTAATAATCACATATTTGATACTAGCTACTCTCAGCAAATACAATTTCAGCCTGTACAACATTCTATAATTGGAATCTATGTACAAAAACTAAACTACTGTTTGAAGTCTGGAACTTCTACAGGCTTCCACCTCTTTAGCCAAAAGAATATCTGCCAGGGTTCAACAAAAACCATACCTGCGAATGGTTCCACAAAACAATTATAAGCCGTAGTGAAAAGGTAGAGAAATGGATTTTAAGTAAATACGAATATTAAGTTTTGGGTGGAAACAAAGGCAAATACAAAAATTAAGTTATTGCAGAATATGCTTTGTTAAAAATGTGAAAATTACTACAGCAAACAGTCACCTAAAAGATACTACTAGCAGCAGCCAGTACTAGTACTAACCAACACATCCAGAGTTCTTAGAATGACCAAAAGCAAAACAAACAAGCCATAGCCAGTATATCTATACCAATCATAAAATCAATGGAAACAACAAAAATACCATCTGATCACTTAATCATATTATAAATTCTGTTACTATGAGTAAAACAGAACAAGCCATAGCCAGTATGTCTATACCAATCACAAAACAAACAATTTTGTGCCCGCAAATCAATATGTAATCTAATTGCTAATTCTCATATACTATATATATTCACTACTCCATATTATTAGATGAAGTACTTATATATCTTCCCATTAAACTCCATCTACTAATCTTATTTATCTATCTAGTGAATCACACTAACAACCACATGAAAATACTGAAAATGTGAACTTGTCAACATCACAATTAGTTGTGCTATTGCTGTTATCCAAAACCGACAGATTGGAGAACCTATAGAGTGCTCTGATTAACACCACTTAACAGAAAAGGAGTGTTCTTAGGGGCGGCTGATGTATCAAGGAATATGCACTTAGAATATTTCTGCATTCCATAACATGTCACTCCTGATTAAATATTGCAGGAGCCAGGAGTTAGGAAACCACCAGCCTATCAAACAATTTAGATTAACCTCTCTTGGGAACAAAACATGTTCCGATCTGGATAAAAGAGGAGGATGCGTGCATACTTGATTTCGTCACCATGCAGTGAACAAGATCATAGTTGCTGGAATATGCACTAGGAGGAGGTCGTCTGGCTCCTACCGCAACTTTGGAATGAGATCAGCATCATCGTTCCTGCACAGAAGCAGCGTATTACAAATAATTCTCTACACAACAAAGGATTCATATGTATGCTCTGAACAAATCATGCTCTGCACAACAAAGGATTCATATGACAAATGTATGCTCTGCACCGCGTAGCTGCAACAAAGGATTCAGTGTCATACCATGTCAAATTCTTCTGATCGAATTAGTTTGCAATAGATATAAACAACAGTGTTTGCAAGAAGTATCAAGTTTGTGTTCTGTAAAACTGATATCAATATATTTTATTTGAAGCTTAAAGAAACTAACAAAAAACAGACAATTACTCCAGGAGTACATTACTGGAGCTACTCCAGGAACAGAACTACTCAACTACTCCAAGAATAAAAGAATTGCACATCACATGCCCACAATTACAATTTCAGAATTAAACCATGGAGAATCTTGGAATAATTGCAACTATTTCTAAGCAGTGAAGAAATACACTTAATTTAAGTTAAATCGTAACCCAATCTACCACGGTACCACTGCCAAAACCAATCACAACGAAAAAGTCTTCCATTGTGAGAAATCGAGAGCGAAAACTCACGCAAATTAATTGATGAACCTAAAACGAAAAAGGAGAGCCTTATATACAGATCAAGCATCGTGACCTAAACCCCCTATTTTAACAAACGGTTGACCGGATCTCTAATTACGCATCTGAGCATAGAAAGAAGAGCATCGTATGGATCTGCCGCGGGGAAAAGCTCAGATCAAACGTATAGATAA
The DNA here is from genome assembly GCA_950022295.1 of Bromus sterilis. Classification (NCBI taxonomy): domain Eukaryota; kingdom Viridiplantae; phylum Streptophyta; class Magnoliopsida; order Poales; family Poaceae; genus Bromus; species Bromus sterilis. The sequence goes on along the minus strand of OX465595.1, from coordinate 277,476,544 downwards.
ATCGTAAAGAAGCGAGAAATATTGAAGAGACTGGCGGAGGGACGAGCAGCATCGTATTACCGCAAAACATAGCCGGAGCGCTAGTGGAGAACCCAGGCAGAGGCGACGATGATGGCGCCGCGAATAGGAGCGAGGTGAGCACGGGAACATGCTGCGTGTCATCGATGGCGCCACGAATCGGCCGCCGTAAGTGGGTGGTCGCGGGAGAGGGACCCATGGGTGGTGGCTGAAGACCCGTGGCCAGCGTGTAGCACCGCCACCACAAACCCTAGGCAAGCCACACGCGCGCCACAGCCCGCTCATGGAAGCACGCGCACGCGCCGACGAGCAAGTCAGCCACAACACCGTGGTCGCCGGGCGTCGAATGGGGGCAGGGGAGAAGGAGCTCCTAGTGGATCTCGTCGTGCGAGCTCGCGATGGGAGAGAGGCGGCGGGGTTAGGGATGCAAGAAGGGATAAGGTCGATGGTGAAGTAGGGTTTGGGAGTAAGGGATAAGATGGGGATAAGGGGCCGGCTGTGGGTCGAGGGTTAGTTTTGTTGCCGGCTATGGGTGGCCATGGGCTGGCCCAGTTCGGCTGCCACCCTATTTTTTTGTCAAAACTTTTATTGTGTTAAACCTTATATAATTGTTTTTTAAGAAAATAGATTAGCAAATATTTACTACTAAGTTTGGAGATGGTCATGGTAGATCTTTAATGGTAAAAAACCATTGGATCAAAAACTAAGAGTTGAGATTCAAGGACCGAAGATTTGCCAAGTTGAGTTTCAAGGAAAAAAAACATTTTATTTTTCGACTCTTGAAAATGATGTTTTTTGTGAAGAAAATAACTAATAATTGTTGAAACATTGGACCACACTAATTTTTAAAAAATATTAGAACACATTTTATGCAAAATTTACCAAATTATTTCATGTAAAATGTTTTTCCACACCTCCCATAAAAAGACAAATTCACGTAGATTCAGTAGGAACCAGATCAAATTTGAAATGTTGATGCTTAATACTTTGCTCGTTATTTATTCCAAATATAATTTCTTGAAAAACAAGTAGCTATTTCATCATAGATTCATCAAAAGTTTGTCCAAAATAAACACCTAGCTACGAACGCCCAATATATGGGTGAGGTGGGATCAAATGGGCCCCACGAGTGACACGTAAGCATCGTTAGAACGGGTTACGATGTTATTATAATCGTCGTAAATGTTACGACGATATAAATAGGTCGTAATCGACTAAAAATAATGGTGTAAGCTATGTCGGTAAGTTTACGACGATCTCATCTTATGCAGTTACGACCTTTTTGACTCACATCGTCGTAATTTATATATGGATTTGATCCCCTCCAACGGTATACGACCATCTCGGGTGAAATCGTCATAGATTTATGACGAATTCAGCCACGACCTTTGAAAGAACGTCATGTATGAGCATATTTCTTGTAGTCGGTAGACCCCGCTGCTACCGCCGACTACACTGCTGCCGGGTACGACTACTTCGTCGACGACCCTACCCCTCCCGTCGAGCTACCAGGCAAGAAGAGTCATTCTCTTCCCCAGATATCTCCTATCTTTCCGTACATTTCTTGCACTAGGCATTGTTACTGCTTCTGCTACGATTACAATCCTATTCAACTGCATAGCATGTTTTTGTCGCCCCTTGATGTACCTCCTTTATCCTATGCTGCCTTATAAATATATATTATATTCAGCAGTGAGCCCTGCGCATTGTTAGCTAGGATTAGATAGCAGGGCCGTGACCACCCAGGGGAGTGATACGGATACGTCTTATACAACTGCATAGGTACGTTACAATGCAGACACCGCCTAAGGCCCCCTAGCACGGCTCTGCCGAGCCACCTTCAAGTGTGAGCTATCAAGGAGTAATCCTTGTACTCCACTCGTTGATGACTCTGTATAGCCGCTCTAGGTACCTAAGCACGGTTGTCCTTAAGGTAAGAAGTCGGGCGACCCAACGGTGCCTGCGAGAGGTATTGCGTCGGGAATGACAGGGAGGGTACGACCGACGTTACTGGCGTGCTTGGCCCCTGCTCGTATCTCGCGAGAGTTACCAAACTATGAAAAGTCGAGCTCTACTAAGAGCACACACGAGACAAGGTAAGGAGATGGTTCACCTTGTCGCTAACCGCAGAGACTTGGTGGGACGACAGGGCAGGCACCGATGTACTAGTGGTCCTGACTGCTGTCGTTGACCGCGGGTCAGTTAAGTCAGGGCAACGATAACGGTTGCCACGCAGGTTAATTAAAATGCTAAATGGTTCGGCGGATGTCTTGAGTAGCCTTTTGGCTTGTACGCAGTACCTACACGTGGGATAAGGACTGTGGGCTCCCCTGCATCGTAGTCTCGTTCGAGGGTCTTTAGACGTCAGCAGTATCGCGGGCTGATTGCCGGTAAGTGGTGTTGTCTTCTCTTGCTCGAGCGGTGTATTTGTATTTGCTTTGATTTTACTTCACCGGCCACTCACGCACCGTGCAGGAGTACGTTTGGGTTAGGGTCCAAAGTCCGGCGTACATAGGATATAGTCCGGCGGATGACCTCTCTATTGGTTGCCGAAGGATGGGCTACTTTGTGTCGGATAACTTTGTTGGGGTGTTCCCTAACAAGGTGTACGCCACCCTGGAGATCCGAGCGTCGTAGAGTCACGCCAGTGCACCCCTGCAGGGAAGATTAATCTAATCGAATAGCCGTGTCCACGGTAACAGGACGCTTTATGCTGAAGCTGGATCTTACCACTATAAACTACTACTATTAAACTGTATGGTTCTGGGTCTTCTTCCTCGCAGGGAGTCGAGGAAGGGAACTGAGAGGCATTATTATTATTAATCATTACAACTTACTAACTTCTGCTTCATTGTTACTTTATGCTTTATATGAACTTTTGGCTGATTCTCTTCTCATGCTGTACGACTCGTCAGAAGATGCTAGTCTTCGATAGGCCCAGCTTCTTACCCTTATTCTGATTTCTATCTTGCAGTCCACTATATACAGCCTTCCCTTTCCATTTGATACAATGCATAATGCTTAGTAGCGGACATAAGACTCGCGGGTATGCTAGATACTCACCTTTGCTTTATTTCCCCCTTTATGTTTTTCCTGATCGGCCGCTGCAGTCGACGTTGGAGCCCAGGAGCAGGAGTACCCAGGAGGCGGATACTACTACGTTGAGACCCCCGCTGACCAGGACCAGGAGTAGTTTCGGAGGCTCCCAGGCAGGAGGCCTGTCCTTTTCGATCTGTATCTCTAATGTTATTTGTGCTAGCCTTCTTAAGGCAAAACTTGACTAACTATGTCTATACTCAGATATTATGGTTTGTATAACTTATGTATTCGGGTCTGCGCGATCCCCCTTTATTGTAACTTATTGGTTTATCCTTTTGTGTTAAGTGTTGTGCTGTGATATTCTCACCGTGGCACCCTAATCTCAGCCGTGTACCCTGCGTGTATGATTACTGTACACGGATTAATTTAGGGGCGTCACAGCCGCTCCTGAGGGTATGGAAAACAAAGTCTGTTTTTTGGGATTTGCTGTACTGGAAGATCCTCGACACTCCTTATAGCCTTGAACAAATGCATATCACGAAGAATGTTCTCGAGAGCTTTCTTGGCACACTTCTGAACATGCCGGAGAATACTAAGGACGGGCCAAAGGCAAGAAATGACGTGAAAATCTTGGGTATAAGGGAAGATCTTCATGGAGCACCCCCGGAGGAGACGAAGACGGAGATGGATATGGAGACGGAGATGGACATGGGAAAAAAAGACAAGAAGAAGAAAGAACATTATTTCCCCCTCCCCTCTTTCTTCACCTTAAGTCAGAAGGAGATCGATCAATTTTTCAAGTGCCTTGTTTGAATCAAAGTTAGTTCCGGATTCTGCGAATAGATAAGCAGATATCTAGACATTAAGAAGAAAAGGTTTCGCGGGATGAAGTCTCATGACTGTCACGTGATGATGACCCAAATACGCCTAGTTGCACTTAGAGGGATAATGGATAAGCACATCCGTGGTACACTTATTGGTCTATGCAATTTTTTCGACACAATCTCTCGAAAGTCGATCAGTGTGAAGCAGCTCCAAAGGTTACAAGAATAGATCGTTGTCATATTATGTGAGCTTGAGATGTATTTCCCACCTGCATTCTTTGACGTCATGGTGCATCTGTGTGTCTGTATTGTAGACGACATCATGGACCTCAGCCCGATATTCCTGCACAGCATGATGACATTCAAAAGGATGAATGGGTTCCTAAAAGGCTTCGTTTGCAACATGTCCCATCCGGATGCAAGCATTATACTGGGCTATCTCACCCATGAGTGCATTTCTTTCTGCGAGATTTATCTAGGTGTCAAAAATCCTTGTTGTTTTTTTTCCCGTCAAGAAGCACCTTGGCAGAATCGAAGGATTTGGTCACATCACTGGCTCAATGGAATTGCATGTGGGCTATTCGGTCCGACACACAGATTTTGACAGAGCAAACTTAGTAGAGCTACAACATCTAGAAATGATAGATCCTTTCTTGGCACTTCACAAAGACATCATTGAAAAGTACCACCTTGACCTAGGGATAACTAAGACTGACGCCGAAGTTACTAGAGAGCACAACTCTTCTTTCTTGTGTTGGTTCAAAGAGCACGTTCTGCTAATCCTCCACAACAGGGTTGTACGGACGACGAAAGTCTGATATACGCCTTAGCACATGGCCCCGCGGTCAACCTCGCCACTTATCAGGTACGACATCAACGTTTATACATTCTGCACTGAGGAGAAAGATAATAAAAAAGTGCTTATCAGAACTCAGGGGTGACGATGGAATCCATGAACGGCGATGGCGTACTTGAAAGATTCTACGGAAGGGTAGAAGAGATCTGGGAGCTTGAGTACTCTAGAAAGTACAACGTGACGATGTTCCGTGTCCGATGGGCTAGGAGCGTCGAAAGAGAGAATCGTGGTTTCACCACAATGTGTATACCTGATGCCAAGAGCGGTACCGTGAATGTCACCGCCAAAAATGAGCCATGGGTACAAGCTCAGCACATGACCCAATGCTTCTTCATAACCGACCGAAAAAACCACAGCCGTGTTGTCGTGAGGAGAGGCAAAAGGAACATCTCCGGAATTGATGGAGTTTCCAATGAGGAGGACTATAACCAGTACGGTAACCCGATGAGGGAAGATGACGACGACGATGAACCATACGTCAAAAGAAGAAGCAAAACTACATTACCTAAGAAAGATCGTAATCCTTGGAAAAGGAAGTCACGATGAGGGGCTAAATTATTCGGCACCGAACAAGAAAGGAAAGAAGATCGCTTCGAAGAAAGGTCGTCGAAGCTGATCATCTCGGGAAAAACTATCAATACCGGAAAAGTTTTTTTGTATAAGCACTTATTATATGATGTAATCATGTTGTATAATAAGCATTTATTTAGTATTCTATATATTGTGTCATTGCATAATATGGTGACCCCCATTCAACCTAATGCTAATAACACTAACCACCTAATCCAACACCTAACCCTAATAACACTAAAACTTAACCATAACCTTAATTACAAAAAAACAGAATAAATTAATAAAACATCATATACAGTGCGGGCTACTCTGGGTCGCGCTTTAGAAGGTCAACATCTACAGCGTGGTTTTGCTAGACCCGCGCTTCAGATGGGTACATCTACTGCGCGGTGTTTCTAACCTGCGCTGTAAATAATGTTTTACCGGTACAAACAAGTTCATCCTGTCCGTGGCCGCAATCACTCACTCACACCTCTCTCACTAACATAAATCTCTATCTTGAGCTACTGAAAGAGGATATGCAGGTGTTATGGAACCCTGAGGTCAGGACATGGGACGCTTTCAAAGGAGAATATTTCATTATGAAAGTTGCGTTGCTCACGACGGTGCATGACAATCTCCGTTACGGATATGTCTCAGGCCAGGTGTGCCACGGACATTGCGGATGCACAAGGTGCATGGATGATTCAGCGCCTCTGCAGCTACCGATACATGGGTCCGCAAAAACCGTGTACATGGGGCATCGAAGATTGCTAAAACCAGATGACCCGTGGAGATAGCGTGGATATCTGTTCAATGGAGAGGTTGAGAAGAGAGGACCTCCACGTAAGAGGAGCGGCACCGAAATCAAAATGTTGTTGCATGATAGGGAAGAGTGCCCCTCACCGGTAAATAAGAAAAAGGCACCGGAGCCGCTCATGAGGGTATGGAAAACGAAGTCTGTTTTTTGCGATTTGCCGTACTGGAAGCTCCTCGACACTCCTTATAGCCCTGATCAAATGCATATCACGAAGAATGTTCTCGAGAGATTTCAAGGAACACTTCTGAACATGCCAGAGAAGTGTAACGACCCAATTCACACAGAATTGAAGTCTCTGTGCTCAAGTTCCAGTCCCTGGATCGAACTCGCTGGCACACACAGTATTATAGATGTATATCAAAGTACAAGTGCATCATTATTACATCGTATGATCCAGAGTAAATAAATAACAAGTTGCATAGCTCAAGGCTAGCTTATTCAATATAAGTATAGAGGAAGGAAAAGCAAATAACGTGGAGTCCATCAACAGCCACATGCGAACATGCTGAGTGTAGACTCGCAACCGGTAAACGCACCTTACTGATCGTCTGAAAAACCTGCAACACCCAAGGTTACAGCCCGACAACGGGTCAGTACATCTGATTTGTACGGCAAGTGACATGGAAAAGTTTATATAAAGGACCTACAACTACATGCAAGGTAAGTCAAAGGAAAGGCTTATGGTTTTGTTTTGCAGAAAGCCAATTTTCTCCTGAACTAAACTAGTCAAAATTTTCAGTTGAACTTACTACTTAAGAACGAACTGGGCACACCAGTTCCAACACCACACCCTTTATTTAATCTTGCCCACTCAATTTATTCAGTTGATTCATATGTCAAGATCCTCCAGTAACAGTAATTTCTAGTAGCTCAAGGATTTCCATAACCGGGGACACGACTAATAATGATTAGTTTATACTCTGCAGAGGTTAGTACACTTTCCCCGCTGGACTCAACCCGAAGATTGAGACGAAGTCTTTCAGAAGAGGTCACCTACCCCCAACAGCAAGCCGGTACCACCTATCACATCTACATCTCCTAGCATTGCACGGGAGAGGCTTCCAACATCATACTCAACTAAGCCAGAGCCCATATGGCCAGCGGCTATACATGTAAGCTCCTAGTCACCAAGTATGTCTGATCTTTTTGAGCCTGGACGGCGCCCACTGCGTCAGAGGGTACTCGCCATGACGTATTCTCGACCACCAAACCAACCATTAGGGGTACAACCTGGTCTCGACCTTTGATAAGGAACGAGCCCCCAGGAAGCACTCCCTGCCCGTCCAGAAGTGATTTCTATTTATTAAATAGTTTCTACACAAGTTATTAAATAGCTCACATGCACTCCATGAATTTGCACAACCCAATCCACGTCTACAAAGCATAGCAATAAAGCAACAACACGGCTAGGTTGGTCTACGGAAGACAAGTCAAAACATGTGGCTATCCTAACTGGTTTTGCAGCAACAGTATAATAAACTACCTATCATGCAATAGGGTGATATTCCTTAACATAATGCATATAGAAAATATAGGTATGAGTCTGGTGAAAGTATCACTTGCCTTCTTGCTGGTCCTGACGGTCACAATCCTCACAAAACGAGGCGGCACACTCCGGACAATCTATACGAGCAAACATAGCACCAATCAATCATATGTTCAATACAAATATGCTCAAAAAATAATAAACATTCAAATAACAGTAGAAAAACTTTCTTAACAATAGCTAAACTTAAAGTACTTGTCAAATAAAAATTAACGCAAAAAGAAACGACGCAAACGGGCGCACCGGTAAAAAGTTACGGCTACCGGAAGTTCAAATTTGGATCAGCTTGGGATCCAAATTTAAAAACATCAAACTTCTATAACACTAGGTCTACTGGCTAGAAAATTTATACACGGTCGCAACGCAACTGGAATCACTCGATTCCGAGCTACGGTTAAAAAGTAGTCGCGAAAACGGTATCGGGTGAAAAACGGGGGTACCGAGGGGTTCTACTGTAAAAAGGACCCGTACATAAATAAAAATTTTACGAAAAACGCGATCGGGTCCCCAGGCGGTTTGGATCCAGATATGGAAAAAAAAAATTCAACCGTTTTTTTTTTCTTTTTTCCTAATCTCTTTCTCCTTCCTCGCGCAAGCACGGCACAGGGGCCATGGCGCGGCTCGGCTTGGAGCTCGGCCAAGGGCCGACGGGCGAGGACGGGCGCGGCCAGCGGCGGCGGGCGGGCGGCCAAGGGTGCGCGGGCGGCCGTGGGCGCGCGGTTGGCCCGACGCGGCCATGCCGCGCGGCGGCAGCGCTCCGGCTCGCTGCGGCAGGGAGCGGCGGCGGTGCGGCGACGCTAGGGGCGGCGGGGTGCTCCGGCGAGGCGGGGACGGCGGAGGCTCGCGAAGATTACCTCGAAAAAACGCAAAAAAACGATGCTCCGACGATGCTACGGCGAACTCCGGCGATGACGTCGGCGGCGGCGGGTCCCGCGGATTAGATTAGTCTAACCCTAAAAACGCTAAGCGAAAATAAATTTAGCCCTAATCAAGGCTATTTATAGCCAGCCCCTAATCCTCTTTTTTTTAAATCCGAGATAAATACAAAATCGGTCTGCGAAAAAAAAAACAGACCAGGCCCATTAGGCCCAAACAATATTAGAAAAATCACGGAAATTTATTTTAAAATTCCGTCTTCGCCAATATTTTTAAAATAATAAAATTGAATTTTTGGCTTGACCAAAATAATAAAATAAAATAAAAACTTTGCAACTTATTTTTAAATATTTTTAAATACTTTTCTGGCATTTTAAAAATACCGAAAACTCCGAAAATTGATTTAGAAACTTTTCCGGAGCATAAACAAATTCCGAAAATAATTTTAGAAAATATTTATAACTCCAAAGTAAAATTAAAAAGTCTCCCAAAAATATTTAAAACTATTTTCCAACAAATTAAAAAATGGGGATAAGTCCTTTTATATTCTCTCCAGCGAACTGCCATGTGTTGAAAAATGTTTAAAAATATTTTAAAACTCCAGAAAAATGCGGAAGCAGCATGAGATGCATAAGATGATCTAACATCCGAATTTAGAAAATTGGGATGTTACAAACCTACCCCCCTTAAGATGAATCTCGTCCTCGAGATTCGAGCTGGCTAGCAAAGAGGTGCGGGTGGTCTTGCTTCATATCTTCTTCACGCTCCCAAGTTGCTTCCTCTTCGGTATGATGATCCCACTGAACCTTGCATAGTCTGATCGTCTTGGTGCGGGTAACTCTTTCGGCAGTCTCCAGAATCTTCACAGGTTTCTCCTCATAAGTCAGGTCACTCTCCAACTGAATCGCCTCAAGTGGCACTGTATCTCTCAAAGGAATATCTGCCATCTCTGCATGACACTTCTTCAGCTGGGATACCTGAAACACATCATGAACTCCTGACAAAGCTTCTGGCAACTCCAACTGATAAGCTACCTCTCCTCTGCGCTCCAAGATCTTGTAAGGCCCCACAAAACGTGCTGCTAACTTACCCTTGATTCCAAACCTCTTGATTCCACGAATTGGTGAAACTCTGAGATACGCACGGCCTCCAACCTCATAGTTTACATCCTTGCGCTTAGCATCTGCATAACTCTTCTGCCTGGACTGTGCTATCTTCAGTCTATCACGGATCAACTTGACTTTCTCCTCAGCATCTCTGATCAGGTCTGGTCCAAACAACTAACGTTCTCCTACCTCATCCCACATCAACGGAGTCCTGCACTTCCTGCCATACAGTAACTCGAATGGTGCCATCTGAAGACTAGCCTAGTAACCGTTGTTATACGAGAACTCAGCATACGGTAAGTTGTCATCCCAACTCGAACCATAATCCAACGCACAAGCTCTCAACATATCCTCCAAGATCTGATTGACTCTCTCGGTCTACCCATCTGTCTGAGGATGGAACGCTGTACTGAACTCCAGCCTAGTGCCCAAGGTCTCATGCAACTGACGCCAAAACTTCGAAGTAAACTGAGTACCTCTATCAGACACAAATTTTCTTGGAACTCTATGCAAACACACGATCCTGGACATATAAATCTTGGCTAGCTTGGCACTGTTATAAGTTGTCTTCACTGGAATGAAATGAGCAACCTTGGTCAAACGATCAACAATCACCCAAATAGAATCATATCCTGACCGAGTCCTGGGTAAACCAGTAATAAAGTCCATACCTATCTGATCCCACTTCCAATCTGGTATAGGCAAAGGCTGCAACAGACCTGCTGGCTTCTGATGCTCAGCCTTGACTCTCTAGCAAACATCACACACCGCAATAAACTGCGCTATCTCTCGCTTCAGGCCAGGCCACCAAAATCTCTCCCTCAAATCCAAATACATCTTGGTATTCCCGGGATGAATAGAATAAGGTGAATCATGTGCCTCCTGAAGAATCAACTTCCTGATCTCTGCATCCTGCGGTACACAAATGCGCTTCTCAAACCAAATGACTCCATGCTCATCCTCACGGAAACCCTCTGCTTTCCCTTTGGTCATATTCACTTTGATCTCATCAATTTCTGCATCACCCTTCTGAGCTTCTCTGATCCTTTCCAACAGATTTGGCTTCACTTCCAATGTTGCCACATATCCCTTAGGAACTATCTCCAACCAGAGATTCTTGAACTGCTCACATAACTCACGTGGCATATCCTCAACTTTAGCAACATTGATATGACTCTTACGGCTCAATGCATCAGCAACCACATTCGCTTTACCAGGATGATACTGCACATTCAAATCATAATCCATAATAAGCTCCAGCCATCTACTCTGCCTGAGATTCAAATCCTTCTGAGTAAAGATATACTTCAAACTCTTATGATCAGTAAAAACATCACAATGATTTCCAACAAGATATTGCCTCCAAGTTTTCAATTCATGAACAACTGCAGCTAACTCCAAATCATGTGTAGGATAGTTCTGCTCATGGTTCTTAAGCTGACGGGAAGCATAAGAAACAACTCTACCTCCTTGCATCAAAACACAACCATGTCCTCGACCAGATGCATCACAATATACTTGGAAATCCTTATGTATATCAGGCAAACATAAAACAGGTGCAGTTACTAACCATTTCTTCAATTCCTGAAAGCTGGCTTCACATGCCTCACTCCAAACAAACTTATTCTCTTTCTTCAACAGCTCAGTCATTGGTTTTGCAAGCTTGGAGAAATTCTCAATGAACCTCCTATAATATCCTGGAAGACCCAAGAAACTTCGAATGTCTCCAACTGACGCGGGTGTCTCCCATTCCGTAACTGTCGAAACCTTGGATGGGTCCACAGCTACTCCTTCTCCTGACACAAGATGTCCAAGAAATCCGACCTCCTTCAACCAAAACTCACACTTGCTGAACTTGGCATACAATTTGTGCTCCCTGAGCTTCTCCAATACCAAACGCAAATGTGCCTCATGCTCTTGCTCATTCTTGGAATACACCAATATATCATCAATGAACACCACAACGAATTTATCCAAGAACTCCATAAACACCTTGTTCATCATATTCATGAAGTATGCAGGAGCATTAGTCAATCCAAATGACATAACAGTATACTCATACAACCCATACCTTGTAGTAAAAGCAGTCTTCGGAATATCCTTCTCCCGAATCTTCACTTGATGATAACCAGAATGAAGATCAATCTTAGAGAATACACAAGCTCCCTCCAACTGGTCAAATAGATCATTAATCACAGGTAAAGGATACTTGTTCTTGATAGTAACATCATTCAGAGAACGGTAATCAACACACATCCTCTGGGTTCCATCCTTCTTCTCAACAAATAACACTGGAGATCCCCAAGGTGACGATCTTGGGCGAATGAACCCCTTTTCTTGCAACTCTCTGAACTGTTCCTTCAACTCTGCAAGTTCATTTGCGGGAATCCTATACGGTCTCTTAGCAATAGGCCCAGTGCCTAGTATTAAATCAATAAGGAACTAAATCTCCCTATCCGGTGGCATACCTGGCAACTCCTCCGGAAACACATCCGGATACTCCCTCACAACACGCACATCATCCAGGCTACCCCCCTTAAGAGAATTCACCTGGGCGTGCTGATGCTTATACTTGGACACATATCTGATCTTCTGTCAACTCGGTGTACTGAGAGTGATAGACCGACTGGCACAATCAATAACACCCTGGTACTTGGCTAACCAATCCATGCCCAAAATAATATCCAAACCTTGTGACTTCAACACAATCAAATCTGTAGGAAAAACATGCTTTCCTATGGCTAGGCTCAACTGATAGCATCCCAAACTAGCTGACATCTCCTCTCCCGGTGAACTTATGAGCATAGATGACTTAAGAACTACGGTAGGTAACTCATGCTTATCCACAAATACCCTCGATATGAAAGAATGCGATGCACCAGAATCAAAAAGAACAAGTGCGGGTACTGAATTGATAAAGAACTTACCAATCACAACATCAGGCTCATCATAGATCTCCTCCACGTTGACATGGTTCACATGCCCCTTGTTGAAAGGATTGGGCTTGCTGACTCCAGAATTCCCATTGTTGTCCTTGTTCTCCGGGCACATGTTGGAGTAGTGTCCCATCTTCCTGCACTTGAAACACTGAACTCGACTAAGGTCCTTCTGAGCATTCACCACTTGACGGTTCTGGTTGTAGTTCTCTCCATTTCCATTTCCTTTACCATTGCCATTCTTGTTACCATTGTCGTGGTTGTGGTCATTTCCACCATGATGGTTGTGTCCTCCACTGTGAACATGGCCATTCCCACCATTGTGGTTATGTCCATGGTTATGTCCTCCATTGCCACCATAAGAATTGTGTGGCTTCTACTGCGGTCCAGAGTTATACTTGCCACCATTGTGGTTATTGTACTTCCTCTTGCGGTTCTCAATGGCTTGCTGCTTGCCTTCCAACACAATAGCTTTGTCTATGAGCGCCTGGCAGTTAGCAAAAGTAGCCTGTGACGCACCCAAAATCAATCTGTGTACAGTAATCATACACGCAGGGTACACGGCTGAGATTAGGGTGCCACGATGAGAATATCACAGCACAACACTAAACACAAAAGGATAAACAAATATGTTACAATAGAGGGGGTCACGCGGACCCGAATACATAAGTCATACAAGTCATAATATCTGAGTACAGACATAGTTAGTCAAGTTTTGCCTTAAGAAGGCTAGCACAAATCACATCAGAGATACAGATCGAAAAGGCGAGGCCTCCTGCCTGGGATCCACCGAACTACTCCTGCTCAACGGGGAACACGACGTCGTAGTAGGCGCCTCCGGGGTACTCCTGCTCCTGGGCTCCAACGTCGGCTGCAGCGGCTGATCAGGCAAAACAGTAAAGGAAATAAAGTAGGTGAGTATCTAGTATACCCGCGAGTCTTACGTCCGCTACTAAGCATTATGCATTGTATCAACGGAAAGAAGAGGCTGTATATAGTGGACTGAAAGACAGAAATCCAGAGCAAGGGTAAGAAGTTAGGCCTATCGAAGACTAGCATCTTCCGACGATGTCTTGCAGCATGAGGTAAGAATCAGCCAACAGTTTATATAAAGCATAAAGTAACAATGCAGCAGAAGTTGCTGCAGCATTGTATAATAATAAGTTGTAATAATTAACAATGCCTCCGAGTTCACCTCCTCCACATCCCCGCGAGGAAGAAAACCCGGAACCATACAGTTTAATAATAATAGTTTCTAGTGGTAAGATCCAGCTTCAGCATAAAGCGTCCTGTTACCGTGGACACGGCTATTCGAATAGATTAATCTTCCCTGCAGGGGTGCACTTGTGTTACGCTACATGCACGGATCCCCAGGGTGGCCGGAACCTTGTTAGGGAACGCTCCAAAGAGGCTATCCGACACTTCATAGCCCATCTTTCAAACTGAACAGAGAGGCCATCCGCCGGTCTAAATCCTAAGTACGCCGGGCCTTGGACCCCAACCCGAACGTACTCCTGCATGGTGCGTGGACGGCCGGTGAAGTTAAAGAAAATCCAAATAAGACACCACCGCGCGAGCAAATAAGACAACACCACTTCCCGGCGTAGGCCGCGGTACTGCTGACGTCTGAAGAGTCCTCGGACGACACTACGAAGCAGAGGAGCCCATAAACTCGTAATTCCCACGGGTAGGTAGTGCGTACATGGCATATAGCCAACTCAAGACATTCACTGAACCATTTAGCATTTTAATTAACCTGCGTGACAACCGTTATCGTTGCCTCGACTTAACTGACCCGCGGACAAAGACAGCAGCCAGGACCACCAGAACATCGGTGCCTTCCCTGTCGTCCCACCAAGTCACTGCGGTTACCAACAAGGTGAACCGTCTCCTTACCTTGTCTTGCGTGTGCTCCAGGAGGAGCTCGACTTTCGTAGTTTGGTAACTTTCGCGGCCAACGATCAGGGGCCAAGCACACCGGTACACTGGTCGTACCCTCCCTGTCGTCCCGTCGCAATACCTCTCGCGGGCACCGTTGGGTCGCCCGACTTCTTACCTGAAGGACAACCGTTGTTCAGGACCCTAAGGCGGTAAGACAAAGTCAGCCTCGATTGGAGTACAAGGATTACTCCTTGATAGCTCACACTTGAGGTGACTAGGCATAACCCAGATAGGGGCCTTTGGCTGCGTCTTCTTTGTACCGTACCTGTACAGTTATAATATTTGTATCCGCATTCACTCCCCTGACTGATCACGACCCTCTATCTAATCCTAGCTAACCATGCGCAGGGCTCACTGATGAATAATGCCAAATAATAATAATAGGCAGCATAGGATAAAGGAAGGCACATCAAGGGGTGACAATGACAGGTTATGCAATTGAATAGGATTGTAACGTAGCAGCAGCAGTAACAATGCCTAGTGCAAGAAATGTACGGAAAGATAGGCGATATCTGGGGAAGAGAATGGCTCTGCTTGCCTGCAAGCTCGACGGTAGTAGTAGTAGGGTCGTCGACGAAGTAGTCGTACTCAGCAGCTGTGTAGTCGACGGCAACAGCGGGGTCTACCGGAGATTAAGGGGAGGAATAAGCAGTAAATACTCAACAATAATATACAAACAATAGCATGACATGACAGATAAAATGTTAACGGTGTTCTAACGCAGTGCAATGAACATTGCTCGGAACGGAAATTCATCTGAGGATGAACTACCGGCTCCGGATGATTACCGGACAAGGGTGTCCGGAGGGGGAAGGATCAAACCGGAGGTGTCGTGGGTACCGGAAAAACATAAGGGGGGTGTATCCGTGCTAGTTGATCTATTCTGAGAAACATTCGTGTTCGGAATAAATTCATCCGGGCACTCTAACAATACTGGACAATTTATCGGACTGCCGGTCCGGAGGGGGAACGGTTCGATGTTCGTTGTGGTAGAGGGGTGTGACAGGCATACGGATAGCGTATTCGTATTTGTTAAATTTTCCTGATCAATTTTCATGTATAAAGTTTTTGAATCCGAGTTACGGTTTAAAAGTTATTGAATTTCAAAGTTTTAAATCATTTAAATGATTTTCTGAATTTCTTTTATTATTTATTCAACATTATCCAGAACATTATCCAAAACAGTGCCTGACATGTGGGACCCACATGCCAGCCTCTCTTTATTTCTAAAACACTTTAATAAATCAAAATAGCCTCTGGGCCCACATGTCAGCCTCTGGAATTTAATCTAAATTCTTATCAAATAATAATTTGACAGTGGGGGCCCAGGTGTCATTGACTCCAGTGTTAACTAAACTTGTTTAATTAAGTTAAAAGGCCAGGGCCCACTTTCAGTGACTGGGAGGGTGGTTATGTCTCTGTTTAATTTAACCAGGGGATTAACCGGTGGTGGCCCACCTGTAAGTGGCCCATCGTGGTAATTAACTTAACCTAATGATATTTCTGACAAGAGGGCCCCACTCGACAGTGACTGGGAGGTCCGCCGGAGTCGCGCCGGCGACTGGACTCCGGCGAACTCGAGCTAGAGTTCGCTGTGGAGCATCGTTGGGCGCGGGATCAGTTCCATTCAATCGGGAAGAACAGCGCGAGTCGAACTGGGGTGGGGGAGGGTGACGGGGACGAGCAGGATGAGCTCGAGGTCAACAATGGAGGACGAGGCGGTCGGGCTCCAATGGCACCTTGCTACCTGCGAAGAAATCGAACGCTCTACGGGGTGGGATCGACCATATGGTCCATGGTGAGCAAGCGGGTGTCATTGGCGTGAGCTGGGACGGACCAAGTCGACGACTACGACGACGTGCCACGGCGGCCGGAGCAAGCGAATTGGGGGAAAAGGCTACGGGCTTAGCGGACGGCCACGGACCAAAGGCGAACAACGAGAAGCTCACAGTGAACGTGTAGACGGTGGCAGCAGGCTCGGGGAGGGGCTGAGGCGGCCGGAATCGACGTTGAGGTTGCAGCGGCCAGAGTAGAGGAAGAAGAAGCGGGCGACGCCTGCGGTTCTTCCCGGGCTCGATTAGTTGCAGTAGTCGACGTAGACGACGACGGCGCAGCTGCTGGACACCACGTCGGGGCGGACCGTGCTCGTTGGCCACGACTGGCCACGACAATGGTGACGGCGGCGCTCGGGAGTTTTTCCCCGAGGCGTGCGAGAAGAGGAGGAGGGGAAAGGGCGGGGGAGGATGTCCAGGACGGAGGGGGCGTCGCCCTTATCGCGTCGGCGCCGGGAGGGAGCAGGTGGAGGCGGGGCCAGCTCGCCAGCGTCGTCGGCGAGCTCGGCCGTACGGGAGCAGGTGAGGGGGGTGGTTGGGGAAGAAGATAAGGGTTGGGGGTGGGCTGGGCTGAGGTGGGCCTCGCCCTAGGCGAGCTTTAATCATTTTCTTTTTCTTCTAATTTTCCATTTTGTTCTGTTCTGTTAGTAATTAATTTAGTGCCTTTTGCATTTTTGTAAAATGTGTAACCTGGTCCATAATTAGTAATATATATTCCTAGGGTGCCACAAAAAGTTTAGGCTTAAAATAAAACCATTTACTATTTCTTTATAATATTCAATTGTCAAATAGTGTTGTTTTGCTTGGGGTTTGAATTGTTGGAATTTTCCAGTGGAAAAATAAAATACCATAACCACATGGGCATGACCCAATGATTATTAGTGATTTTATAAAAGTGGTCCCATGATTTTTGGGCAAAGTTTAACTGCAACATATTTCTCATAGCAACCAAAAGGCATTTTTTAATATGATCAAAAGCAAAGTGGGTCATGGCATGGGTTGCATAGTGATTAGCAACAGTGATTAGTCCACAGTAAAAGTGATTACTGTTACAAGCAACTGAGGGTGTTACAAATCTCCCCCACTACAAGAATTCTCGTCCCGAGAATTTAAGTGGTAGCGAGGAAAAGATCGGGGTATTCATCGCGAAGGCGATCTTCGCGTTCCCAAGTGGCTTCATCTTCAGAATGATTCGACCACTGAACCTTGAGGAACTTGACGGTCTTGTTGCGGGTTCTTCGTTCAGACTGATCGAGAATGCGGCTCGGATGTTCTCTATAAGTCAAGTCTTGTTGCAGCTCGATCATATCATGCTCCACTTCGCGGATAGGATCCTTGAAGCAGCGACGGAGTTGCGACACGTGGAAGATATCGTGGACTTGGGAGAGGTTCGGCGGCAATTCCAACCGGTATGCCACGGGTCCACTCCTGGAAAGGATACAGAACGGGCCAATGTAGCGAGGAGCCAACTTGCCCTTGATACCGAAGAGATGAGTGCCCCTCATGGTAATGACACGGAGGTAAGCGTATTCGCCAGGTTGATAGACCATTTCCTTGTGCTTGCGATCATAGTTGCTCTTCTGATGGGACTGAGCAGCTTTCAGGTGTTCACGGATAACGCGAACCTGATCTTCGGCATGCTGAATAACGTCCGGACCAATGAGAGTTCGTTCTCCAGTTTCTGACCAATTCAGAGGGGTTCGACACTTACGTCCATAGAGGACTTCAAAGGGTGCCATCTTCAGACTAGCTTGATAGCTATTGTTGTATGAGAATTCAGCAAATGGAAGAGATTCCTCCCATTTCTTACCGAATGAGATGACTCAAGCTCGGAGCATATATTCAAGCACTTGGTTGACTCGTTCGACCTGTCCTTGCGACTGGGGGTGATAAGCGGTGCTGAAATTTAGATGAGTTCCCATAGCTTCTTGGAAACTATCCCAAAATCTTGAGGTGAAAATGCTGCCACGGTCTGAACTGATCTCCAGCGGAATACCATGGAGGGACACAATTCTGGAAACTTACAAGTCTGCTAACTGACTAGCAGAGATCGTCTCCTTGACTGGCCGAAAGTGGGAAACCTTGGAGAATCGGTCGATGACGACAAAGATGGCATCATGACCCTTCTGTGATCGGGGAAAACCGGTGACGAAGTCCATCTCGATCTTGTCCCACTTCCATTCAGGAAAGTGGTTGTAGAGTTCCAGCAGGTCTTTGATGTTATGCCTTGACGCGACGGCAAACGTCACATTCAGAAACATATCGGGCAATGTCTTGCTTCATGTTAGGCCACCAGAATTGCTGACGAATGTCTTGGTACATCTTTGTGCTTCCAGGATGAATGGACAACGGGGTATCGTGAGCCGCTCTCATGACCTTCGGGGTCATATCCAGGTTCTCATGCCTGCCCTTGCTGTGAGTAACCACTAAAAGGTTTTGGTAGAACACCGCACCTATGCCATCAATGGTGAAGGGTGAGGGTCTCCCATTGGCGACATCGTGCTTAATCTTGTGTACGAAATCATCATAAAACTGTATACCCTTGACGGATTTGACGAGATCCGGTTCGATAACCAGGTTATTTGCACAACCTTGAGGAACAATCTCGAGGTTTAACTTTTGAAAATCTTCATACAGAGGTGGTTGGTCTAGTTGCACCTCAAGTTCACTACAGTAAGCTTTACGGCTCAAAGCATCGGCCATCACATTAGCCTTGCCAGGGGTGTAATGAATATCCATGTTGAAATCGGCTATTGTCTCGAGCCATCTTTGTTTGCGAAGATTCAGGTCGGGCTGAGTAAACAAGTACTTCAGGCTTTGGTGGTCGATGTAGATCTCGCAACGGTTACCAACGAGGTAGTGTCGCCACAGCTTCAACGCATAAATTACTGCTGCCAATTCGAGATCATGTGTTGGATATTGGTCTTCGTGAGCACGCAACTGACGAGAGCCATAAGCAATCACTTTGCGCTCTTGCATTAGGACACAGCCTAATCCTTGACGAGACGCGTCGCAATATATCACGAAGTCCTTCTGAGTATCAGGGGGAGCGAGCACCGGGGGAGAAGTTAGCTTGTCCTTGAGTGCTTGAAAACTTTCTTGACATTTATCTGTCCACTGAAACTTGACGCCTTTGTGAAGCAGGTTAGTCAAAGGCCTGGCAATCTTGGAAAAATTCTCGACGAAACCGCGGCAATAGCTAGCGAGCCCGAGGAAACTGCGGACTTGCTTGACGGTCTTGGGAGGAGTCCAGTCAAGAATAGCCTGGATACGTTCTGGGGTGACGGCAATGCCATCCTTGGAAATCACATGTCAAAGGTAGGTCACTTCGGGAAGCCAGAACTCACACTTAGAATACTTAGCATAGAGTTTGTGTTCTCGAAGCTTCTCTAGTATAAGACGAAGATGTTCTGCATGTTCTTCTTCATTCTTGGAATATATCAATATATCATCCAGATAAACCATGACGAACTGGTCGAGGTACTCCATGAAAATATAATTCATCAATCTGGAGAAGGTGGCTGGAGCATTGGTTAAGCCAAAGGACATGACAGTGTACTCGTATGAACCATAGCGAGTAATGAAGGCAGTCTTCGGAATGTCCTCATCACGGACTCGGATTTTGTGATAACCCAACCTCAAGTCGAGTTTAGAGAACACCTTGGATCCGGCAAGTTGATCATACAGATCGTTGATCCGGGGAAGTGGGTATTTGTTCTGGATGGTGGCTTGGTTAATGGGCCGATAATCTTGGACCAATCGGTTTGTCCCATCGCTCTTCTTGACAAAGAGCGAAGGTGCTCCCCAAGCTGAGGAACTGGGGCGAATGAATCCTTTCTGAAGTTCCGTGTCGATTTCCTCCTTAAGTTCAAGGAGTTCATGTGGCGGCATCTTGTAAGGACGCTTGGCAATAGGGGTGGTGCCGGGCTTCAAGTCGATGACAAAATCAACTTCTCTGATCGGGGGTATCCCCGGCAGTTCTTCTGGGAAAACGTCGGGAAAATCGCGAACGACTGGAACGTTCTCGATGTCTTCGAGGGGGGCGGCATTCAAAGCATTACACATAAATATCTGTCTTTCAGCATTACGGGTAACTCGGGTGGTGTGGCTAACACTCTCGCCGGAGGGGTGAAAAAGTTGGACAGACTTGGTGCCACAATAGAGTGCGGCATCGTGAAATTTCAACCAATCCATTCCCAGAATGAGGTCTATGGTGGAAGACATCAGGATTATGGGGGAAGCATGTAATTCAATTCCTTCAATTTCAACGATGGTTTCGGGCACTATCTTGGTGGTTCGGCATTGGCCTATCGGGGTGCGAACAACCATCAGTGGGTTCATCTTTTCTAGCGTAAAGTTATGAGACAATGCAAATGATTCCGACATGAATGAATGCGAGGCTCCTGTATCAAATAAAACAGTAGCAGGTATGGAATTAACGAGAAGGGTACCCATCACGGTAGCGGGTTGTTGCTGAGCTTCTTCAACATTGACGTTGTTAGCATGTCCACGAGCATAAGCAGCAGACCCAGTATTATAGTTGGGGGTCCTGTTGTTGCCACGACCATTTCCACGGCCAGCGGGGTGAACTACCAGTTGCTTCTGTTTCTGGGGGCACTCCCTGGAAAAATGCCCAGGTTGGCGGCACGTGAAGCATAATCCATCCTGAGGACGAAGGGGTGTAGCATTGGGCGGTGCAGGCAGAGCTCTTGGCATCTGCGGTGGCGGAGGAAGACGGGGTGTAGCATAAGACGGCCTTGGAGCAGGGACAACTGAATGGGTCACACTGGTAGGGAGCCAGATACGACGCTTCTGCGTTGCGCCCGAAGACGAGCCAACGTCACGATAACGCTTCAGAGAGTTCTTGTGCTCCATCTGGGTAGTCTCGACGGTGATAGCCTTGTTCACCATGGTGGCGAAGTTGGCAAACTCATGGACGGCAAGAGCGAGCCTGAGGTCTGGGTTGAGGCCACGATGGAACTTCTGCTGCCTGCGAGCATCAGTGGTGATCTCTCCTTCCGCATAGCGAGAGAGGTTGAGGAACTCGCGCTGATAGGCTTCAACAGTCATGTCGCCCTGAGTGAGGTTGCGGAATTCTTCCGCCTTACGATCCATGATCCCCTGTGGAATGTAGCGGGCGCGGAAGGCAGACTGAAATTCATCCCAGGTGATGACTTCTCCAACTGGCAGTCAACGCTTGTGGGTATTCCACCATTGAGCAGCGGCGCCTTTTAGATGATAAGACGCAAAGTTCACATAGTCGGCTGGATCGACATTAGCAGACTCCAACTCGTGAGTGATGTCGCGAAGCCAGTCATCAGCATCTAACGACTGAACAGTGTTGCGGAACATAGTGGGGTTGAGGCGGGTGAAGTCGTGCAGAGTCACGGTGGCATGCTGATGGTGGTGCCCATTCTGATTCGGCTGGGGGAACTGAGCCATGATATTCTGCATGAACTGACGGTTCATCTCGAACTGTTGCATCATCGCGGCCATGTAATCCGGCGGCGGAGGTGGGTCGTTGGCAGCATGACCACGACCACGATCACCATGACCAGCCATCCTGCTAGAATTTAACAGGGGTATTTCAGCGATGAAAATTTAACGAGATACCGGAATCAAGACTGAAGTAAAACGACAACGAAAAGGAGGCGCAGATATGTATAGGAGTAGTCATATAAGACATACACATTTACACACAAAGTCAATCGAAAATCGGGCAGCGTAACGTCGTAGAAATTAAGGAAAAAGGACTCACTAGGCGGCGCGCAGACCGCGGTAAGGATTACACGACGCGACATAGATTGCACTATGTCAATCACGCCGCAAGAAAACTGTTGGCCACAGGACTTAATGCCAGAGAACGCGCGGCCTGCCCAGAATGAGAATGGGATCCATGGTCCGGGACCTGGGGTATGACTCATGCGACACGACTCAATCAATGGGGGAAGCACCAAAAACGCCGGGTGGAATCAAGAGAACGTGATCCTAATGTCAGATTTTTTAAAACTTACCAGCAAGGATAAGAGAGCAGATTCCCAGAGCACAGGTAAGGAGAAAAGGATCCTAATACCATAGATATCACACGTAGTGACATCGATGTGGGCCCGTAAGCCAAATATTAAGTTAGCAAAAATAGTTTTTCAAAATCTAGACTCAACATCGACCAAGTAGTGGTGGGGTGGCTTCCTACAGGCAGTCGGCTCTGATACCAACTTCTGACGCCCCCAAAATCAATCCGTGTATAGTAATCATACACGCAGGGTACACGGCTGAGATTAGGGTGCCGCGGTGAGAATATCACAGCACAACACTAAACACAAAAGGATAAACAAATATGTTACAATAGAGGGGGTCACGCGGACCCGAATACATAAGTCATACAAGTCATAATATCTGAGTACAGACATAGTTAGTCAATTTTTGCCTTAAGAAGGCTAGCACAAATCACATCAGAGATACAGATCGAAAAGGCGAGGCCTCCTGCCTGGGATCCACCGAACTACTCCTGCTCAACGGGGAACTCGACGTCATAGTAGGCGCCTCCGGGGTACTCCTGCTCCTGGGCTCCAACGTCGGCTGCAGCGGCCGATCAGGAAAAACAGTAAAGGAAATAAAGCAGGTGAGTATCTAGTATACCCGCGAGTCTTACGTCCGCTACTAAGCATTATGCATTGTATCAATGGAAAGAAGATGCTGTATATAGTGGACTGAAAGAGAGAAATCCAGAGCAAGGGTAAGAAGCTAGGCCTATCGAAGACTAGCATCTTCCGACGATGTCTTGCAGCATGAGGTATGAATCAGCCAACAGTTTATATAAAGCATAAAGTAACAATGCAGCAGAAGTTGCTGCAGCATTGTATAATAATAAGTTGTAATAATTAACAATGCCTCCGAGTTCACCTCCTCGACATCCCCGCGAGGAAGAGAACCCGGAACCATACAATTTAATAATAATAGTTTCTAGTGGTAAGATCCAGCTTCAGCATAAAGCGTCCTGTTACCGTGGACACGGCTATTCGAATAGATTAATCTTCCCTGCAGGGGTGCACTTGTGTTACGCTACACACAAGGATCTCCAGGGTGGCGGGAACCTTGTTAGGGAACGCTCCACCGAGGCTATCCGACACTTCATAGCCCATCTTTCAAACTCAACAGAGAGGCCATCTGCCGGTCTAAATCCTAAGTACGCCGGGCCTTGGACCCCAACCCGAACGTACTCCTGCACGGTGCGTGGCTGGCCGGTGAAGTTAAAGCAAATCCAAATAAGACACCACCGCGCGAGCAAATAAGACAAGACCACTTCCCGGCGCAGGCCGTGGTACTGCTGACGTCTGAAGAGTCCTTGGACGACACTACGAAGCAAAGGAGCCCATAAACTCGTAATTCCCACGGGTAGGTAGTGCGTACATGGCATATAGCCAACTCAAGACATTCACTGAACCATTTAGCATTTTAATTAACCTGCGTGACAACCGTTATCGTTGCATCGACTTAACTGACCCGCGGACAACGACAGCAGCCAGGACCACCAGTACATCGGTGCCTGCCCTGTCGTCCCACCAAGTCACTGCGGTTACCAAGAAGGTGAACCGTCTCCTTACCTTGTCTCGCGTGTGCTCCTAGAGGAGCTCGACTTTCGTAGTTTGGTAACTCTCGTGGCCAACGATCAGGGGCCAAGCACACTGGTACACTGGTCGTACCCTCCTGATTACTCCTTGATAGCTCACACTTGAGGTGACTAGGCATAACCCAGATAGGGGCCTTTGGCGGTGTCTGCTTTGTACCGTACCTGTACAGTTATAATATTTGTATCCGCGTTCACTCCCCTGAGTGATCACGGCCCTCTATCTAATCCTAGCTAACAATGCGCAGGGCTCACTGCTAAATAATTCCTAATAATAATAATAGGCAGCATAGGATAAAGGAAGGCACATCAAGGGGTGACAATGACAGGTTATGCAATTGAATAGGATTGTAACGTAGCAGCAGCAGTAACAATGCCTAGTGCAAGAAATGTACGGAAAGATAGGCGATATCTGGGGAAGAGAATGGCTCTGCTTGCCTGCAAGCTCGACGGTAGTAGTAGGTTCGTCGACGAAGTAGTCGTACTCAGCAGCTGTGTAGTCGACGGCAGCAGCGGGGTCTACCGGAGATTAAGGGGAGGAAGAAACAGTAAATACACAACAATAATATACAAACAATAGCATGACATGACAGATGAAATGTTAACGGTGTTCTAACGCAGTGCAATGCACATTGCTCGGAACGGAAATTCATCTGAGGATGAACTACCGGCTCCGGATGATTACCAAACAGGGGTGTCCGGAGGGGGAAGGATCAATCCGGAGGTGTCGTGGGTACCGGAAAAACATAAGGGGGGTGTATCCGTGCTAGTTGATCTATTCCGAGAAACATTCGTGTTCGGAATAAATTCATCCGGGCACTCTAACAGTACCGGACAATTTATTGGACTGTCGGTCCGGAGGGGGAACGGTTCGATGTTCGTTGTGTTAGAGGGGTGTGATAGGCATATGGATAGCGTATTCGTATTCGTTATATTTTTCTGATCAATTTTCATGTATAAAGTTTTTGAATCCGAGTTACGGTTTAAAAGTGATTGAATTTCAAAGTTTTAAATCATTTAAATGATTTTCTGAATTTCTTTTATTATTTATTCAACATTATCCAAAACAGTGCCTGACATGTGGGACCCACATGTCAGCCTCTGTTTATTTCTAAAACATTTTAATAAATCAAAATAGCCTCTGGGCCCACATGTCAGCCTCTGGAATTTAATCTAAATTCTTATCAAATAATAATCTGACAGTGGGGGCCCAGGTGTCATTGACTCCAGTGTTAACTAAAGTTGTTTAATTAAGTTAAAAGGCCAGTGTTAACTAAACCTGTAAGTGGCCCATCGTGGTAATTAACTTAACCTAATGATATTTCTGACAAGAGGGCCCCACTGGGCAGTGACTGGGAGGTCCGCCGGAGTCGCGCCGGCGACTGGACTCCGGCGAACTCGAGCTAGAGTTCGCTGTGGAGCATCGTTGGGCGCGGGATCAGTTCCATTCAATCGGGAAGAACAGCGCGAGTCGAACTGGGGTGGGGGAGGGTGACGGGGACGAGCAGGATGAGCTCGAGGTCAACAATGGCGGACGAGGCGGTCGGGCTGCAATGGCACCTTGCTACCTGCGAAGAAATCGAACGCTCTACGGGGTGGGATCGACCATATGGTCCATGGTGAGCACGCGGGTGTCATTGGCGTGAGCTGGGACGGACCAAGTCGACGGCTACAACGACGTGCCACGGCGGCCGGAGCAAGCGAATTGGGGGAAAAGGCTACGGGCTTAGCGGACGGCCACGGACCAAAGGCGAACAACGAGAAGCTCACAGTGAACGTGTAGACGGTGGCAGCGGGCTCGGGGAGGGGCTGAGGCGGACGGAATCGACGTTGAGGTTGCAGCGGCCGGAGTAGAGGAAGAAGAAGCGGGCGACGCCTGCGGTGCTTCCCGGGCTCGATTAGTTGCAGTAGTCGACGTAGACGACGACGGCGCAGCTGCTGGACACCACGTCGGGGCGGACCGTGCTCGTTGGCCACGACTGGCCATGACAATGGCGACGGCGGCGCTCGGGAGTTTTTCCCCGAGGCATGCGAGAAGAGGACGAGGGGAAAGGGCGGGGGAGGATGTCCAGGAGGGAGGGGGCGTCGCCCTTATCGCGTCGGCGTCGGGAGGGAGCAGGTGGAGGCGGGGCCAGCTCGCCAGTGTCGTCGGCGAGCTCGGCCGTACGGGAGCAGGTGAGGGGGGTGGTTGGGGAAGAAGACAAGGGGTGGGGGTGGGCTAGGCTGAGGTGGGCCTCGCCCCAGGCGAGCTTTAATCATTTTCTTTTTCTTCTAATTTTCCATTCTGTTCTGTTCTGTTAGTAATTAATTTAGTGCCTTTTGCATTTTTGTAAAATGTGTAACCTGGTCCATAATTAGTAATATATATTCCTAGGGTGCCACAAAAAGTTTAGGCTTAAAATAAAACCATTTACTATTTCTTTATAATATTCAATTGTCAAATGGTGCTGTTTTGCTTGGGGTTTGAATTGTTTGAATTTTCCAGTGGCAAAAAAAAATACCATAACCACATGGGCATGACCCAATGATTATTAGTGATTTTATAAAAGTGGTCCCATGATTTTTGGGAAAAGTTTAATTGCAACATATTTCTCATAGCAACCAAAAGCAAAGTGGGTCATGGCATGGGTTGCATAGTGATTAGCAACAGTGATTAGTCCACAGTAAAAGTGATTACTGTTACAAGCAAGTGAGGGTGTTACATAGCCACTGTCAACTGGACTCCCAACTCATCATTCAGCCCCTCCAAGAACTTCTCCTGCCTTGCAGCATCATTCCTGACATCATCTGGAGCATATCTGGCAAGCTTGTTGAACACCTCAACATACTCAGCCACTGAACGGCCTCCCTGACGCAAACTGTGAAACTCCTTCTTCTTCAAGCTCATGGCGCCTGCTGAAACATGTGCGGCGCGAAAAGCAGACTGGAACTGCGCCCAAGTGATGGTGTCGATGGGGTACGTCAGCAAGTAGTTGTCCCACCAAGCAGCGGCAGGGAGGCCAGAACTCACATTTGGAAAACTTAGCATAAAGGCGATGCTCTCTAAGTTTCATCAATACCAGCCTAAGATGCTCAGCATGTTCTTCTACGTTCTTCGAGTATATAAGGATATCATCGAGGTAAACCACAACTAACTTGTCCAAATACTCCATGAAGATCGAATTCATTAACCGCGAAAAAGTCGCTGGGGCATTGGTTAAACCGAAGGACATGACGGTGTACTCGTAAAGACCATAACGATTAGTGAAAGCCATATTGGGAATGTCCTCGTTTCTGATTTTGATTTGATGACAACCTAATCTCAAATCCATCTTTGAGAAGACAGAGGATCCAGCAAGTTCATCAGAAAGATCATTGATCCTGGGAAGTGGGTACTTGTTCTTTATCGTTGCTAGATTTAGCGGACGATAGTCTACGCACATCCTTGCTGTTCCATCTTTGTTCATTACGAACAGAACGGGGCAACCCCATGGCGATGAGCTAGGGCGGATTAATCCTTTTGCCAACGAAGCTTCAAGTTGGATTTTAAGCTCAGCTAACTCATGTGGGGCTATTCTATATGGGCGTCTGGAAATTGGGGCGGTTCCTGGGATAAGATCTACAATGAATTCTACACATCTGTCAGGAGGCATTCCTGGCAGCTCTTCTCGAAAGACATCCGGAAAATCACAGACTATCGGAATACCTTCAAGGTTAGGAACAGGATTCTCATTCAACGAATATAGCTGGGTTTCTGAACCTTGAGATGCGAAATGGACTATCTTGCGGGAAGGATGAGTGAGTTGGACTGATTTAGTGGCACAATCAATCTTGGCACGGTGTTTTGACAACCAATCCATACCTAAGATGATATCGATATCTGAAGATTCGAGGTCTATGAGAGAAGCAAGGAATACAACATCCTCAACAGCAATTTCATTGTCATGACTTACCCTACTGGTACGCAATGTGGATCCTGGAGTTTTAATCATGAAAGGGGTAGGCAACTCCTCAAATGAAATGTCATGCAGGAGTTCGAACTTTTCAGACAAAAAGGAATGAGAGGCTCCAGAATCATATATAACAGAAGCAGGTTTGGAGTTAACAGGAAGTGTACCGAGTTTGCCTTTGATACCGAAGTGATGGGTTCCCTTCAGAGGAGTAACCCGGAGGTAAGCCTTCTCGTCTAGCTCTTAGCTCTCTGGCCTATGATGACGATCATAGTAGCTTTTCTGACGAGACTGGGCTGTTTTCAATTGCTCACGAACAATGCGAACCTTCTCTTGTGCTTCCTGGATCATATCCGGTCCAAAGAATTGTCTTTCACCGGTTTCTGACCATTTCAATGGTGTTCGACATTTTCGTCCATAGAGAAATTCAAAGGGTGCCATGCCCAAGCTAGATTGGAAGCTGTTCCCAACTCTTTCTGAATGAGATAACACAGGCTCTGAGCATGTCTTCGAGAACTTGATTGACTCTTTCTACTTGACCACTTGAATGGGGATGAAAGGCGGTGCTAAAGGAGAGATGGGTTCCCATAGCATTTTGAAAACTTTCCCAAAATAGAGAGGTGAAAAGACTTCCTCGGTCTGAATTGATTTCCAAAGGAACACCATGGAGAGAAACTATCCGGGAGACATATAAATCCGCTAACTGGCTAGAAGTTATACTCTCGCGAACAGGAAGGAAATGAGCAACTTTGGAAATACGGTCAATGACCACGAAGATGGCATTGTTTCCCTTTTGAGATTTTGGAAAGCCAGTGATGAAATCTATACTGACTTTATCCCATTTCCACTCAGGAATGGCTAAAGGTTGAAGAGTACCAGCAGGTCTTTGATGTTCTGCTTTCACACGACGACAAACATCGCACTCAGCAACATATCGAGCGATTTCTCGCTTCATCCTAGTCCACCAAAATCTCTGGCGTAGATCTTGATACATCTTAGTACTACCAGGATAAATCGAGAGAGGGGTGTCATGATCTTCCTTAAGGATTTCTGACTTAGATACCTATTCTTTGGAACTACCATCCTATTCTCGAAGTACACAGTACCCTCATGGTCTAGGGTAAAACATTTGGCCTTACCGCGAGCAATGTTTTGTTTGATATATCGGATACCTTGAGCACGTTGTTGAACAACTTTGATTTGATCCTCAAGAGTTGGTTTCACTACCAAGGTTGAAAGGAATCCATGAGGAACAATCTCGAGATTGAGCTTTCGAAATTCCTCATAGAGAAGTGGTTGATACTATTGTAACATGAGGTTGTTACAATACGACTTACGACTTAGTGCATCAGCCATGACATTGGCTTTGCCTGGGGTGTAAGAGATACTTAAGTCATAATATTTTATCAACTCTATCCAGCGTATTTGCCTGAGGTTAAGATCTGGCTTGGTGAATATGTATTTGAGGCTTTGGTGATCGGTATAGATTTCACAACGATTACCAAGGAGGTAATGTCGCCAAGTCTTCAGGGCATGAACTACGGCAGCGAGTTCAAGATCATGGGTAGGATAGTTCTCTTCGTGTGGACGCAACTGGCGTGAAGCGTATGCTACCATATGTCTATCTTGCATAAGTATGCATCCTAACCCTTGCCGTGAAGCATCACAATAGATTTCTAAATCCTTTTTGGTGTCTGGAGGCGCAAGTACTGGTGCAGAAGTCAATCATCTCTTTAGCTCTTGAAAGCTTTCCTCGCACTTGGGGGTCCATTCGAATTTCTTATCTTTCTTGAGGAGTTCAGTTAGAGGCTTTGCAACTTTGGAGAAGTTCTCAATGAAGCGGCGACAATAGCTTGCTAGGCCAAGAAAATCATAACTTGCTTAACCGATTCAGGTGGAGTCCAGTCAAGGACGGCCTGAACTTTCTCGGGAATCACAGCAATGCCTTTTGCAGAAATCACGTGGCCTAGGTAGGTCACTTCTGGAAGCCAGAACTCACATTTGGAAAACTTAGCATAAAGGCGATGCTCTCTAAGTTTCATTAATACCATCCTAAGATGCTCAGCATGTTCTTCTACGTTCTTCGAGTATATAAGGATATCATCGAGGTAAACCACAACGAACTTGTCCAAATACTCCATGAAGACCGAATTCATTAACCGCGAAAAAGTCGCTGGGGCATTGGTTAAACCGAAGGACATGACAGTGTACTCGTAAAGACCATAACGAGTAGTGAAAGGCATTTTTGGAATGTCCTCGTTTCTGATTTTGATTTGATGACAACCTAATCTCAAATCCATCTTTGTGAAGACAGAGGATCCAGCAAGTTGATCATAAAGATCATTGATCCTGGGAAGTGGTACTTGTTCTTTATCGTTGCTAGATTTAGCGGACGATAGTCTACGCACATCCTTTCTGTTCCATCTTTGTTCATTACGAACAGAACGGGGCAACCCCATGGCGATGAGCTACGGCGGATTAATCCTTTTGCCAACGAAGCTTCAAGTTGGATTTTAAGCTCATCTAACTCATGTGGGGCCATTCTATATGGGCGTCGAGAAATTGGGGCGGTTCCTGGGATAAGATCTACAATGAATTCTACACATCTGTCAGGAGGCATTCCTGGCAGCTCTTCTCAAAAGACATCCGGAAAATCACAGACTATCGGAATACCTTCAAGGTTAGGAAGAGGATGCTCATTCAACGAATATAGCTGGGTTTCTGAACCTTGAGATGCGAAATGGACTATCTTGCGGGAAGGATGAGTGAGTTGGACTGATTTAGTGGCACAATCAACCTTGGCACGGTGTTTTGACAACCAATCCATACCTAAGATGATATCGATATCTGAAGATTCAAGGGCTATGAGAGAAGCAAGGATTACAACATCCTCAACAGCAATTTCATTGTCATGACTTACCCTACTGGTACGCCATGTGGATCCTGGAGTTTTAATCATGAAAGGGGTAGGCAACTCCTCAAATGAAATGTCATGTAGGAGTTCGAACTTTTCAGACAAAAAGGAATGAGAGGCTCCAGAATCATATAGAACAGAAGCAGGTTTGGAGTTAACAGGAAGTGTACCGAGTTTGCCTTTGATACCGAAGTGATGGGTTCCCTTCAGAGGAGTAACCCGGAGGTAAGCCTTCTCGTCCAGCTCTTAGCTCTCTGGCCTATGATGACGATCATAGTAGATTTTCTGACGAGACTGGGCTGTTTTCAATTGCTCACGAACAATGCGAACCTTCTCTTGTGCTTCCTGGATCATATCCGGTCCAAAGAATTGTCTTTCACCGGTTTCTGACCAGTTCAATGGTGTTCTACATTTTCGTCCATAGAGAAATTCAAAGGGTGCCATGCCCAAGCTAGATTGGAAGCTTTTGTTATAAGCAAACTCGGCGAATGGAAGAGATTTCTCCCAACTCTTTCCGAATGAGATAACACAGGCTCTGAGCATGTCTTCGAGAACTTGATTGACTCTTTCTACTTGACCACTTGAATGGGGATGAAAGGCGGTGCTAAAGGAGAGATGGTTCCCATAGCATTTTGAAAACTTTCCCAAAATAGAGAGGTGAAAACACTTCCTCGGTCTGAATTGATTTCCAAAGGAACACCATAGAGAGAAACTATCCGGGAGACATATAAATCCGCTAACTGGCTAGCAGTTATACTCTCGCGAACAGGAAGGAAATGAGCAACTTTGGAAAGACGGTCAATGACCACGAAGATGGCATTGTTCCCCTTTTGAGATTTTGGAAAGCCAGTGATGAAATCCATACTGACTTTATCCCATTTCCACTCAGGAATGGCTAAAGGTTGAAGAGTACCAGCAGGTCTTTGATGTTCTGCTTTCACACGACGACAAACATCGCACTCAGCAACATATCGAGCGATTTCTCGCTTCATCCTAGTCCACCAAAATCTCTGGCGTAGATCTTGATACATCTTAGTACTACCAGGATAAATCGACAGAGGGGTGTCATGAGCTTCCTTAAGGATATGCTGACTTAGATTCCTATTCTTCGGAACTACCGTCCTATTCTCGAAGTACACAGTACCATCATGGTCTAGGGTAAAACATTTAGCATTACCGCTAGCAATGTTTTGTTTGATATATCGGATACCTCGAGCACGTTGTTGAATAGCTTTGATTTGATCCTCAAGAGTTGGTTTCACTACCAAGGTTGAAAGGAATCCATGAGGAACAATCTCGAGATTGAGCTTTCGAAATTCCTCATAGAGAAGTGGTTGATACTGTTGTAACATGAGGTTGTTACAATACGACTTACGACTTAGTGCATCAGCCATGACATTGGCTTTGCCTGGGGTGTAAGAGATACTTAAGTCATAATATTTTATCAACTCTATCTAGCGTATTTGCCTGAGGTTAAGATCTGGCTTGGTGAATATGTATTTGAGGCTTTGGTGATCGGTATAGATTTCACAACGATTACCAAGGAGGTAATGTCGCCAAGTCTTCAGGGCATGAACTACGGCAGCGAGTTCAAGATCATGGGTAGGATAGTTCTCTTCGTGTGGACGCAACTGGCGTGAAGCGTATGCTACCACATGTCGATCTTGCATAAGTATGCATCCTAACCCTTGCCGTGAAGCATCACAATAGATTTCTAAATCCTTTTTGGTGTCTGGAGGCGCAAGTACGGGTGCAGAAGTCAATCTTCTCTTTAGCTCTTGAAAGCTTTCCTCGTACTTGGGGGTCCATTCGAATTTCTTATCTTTCTTGAGGAGTTCAGTTAGAGGCTTTGAAACTTTGGAGAAGTTCTCAACGAAGCGGCGATAAATGGTTGCTAGGCCAAGAAAACTCGTAACTTGCTCAACCGATTCAGGTGGAGTCCAGTCAAGGACGGCCTGAACTCTCTCGGGATTCACAGCAATGCCTTTTGCAGAAATCACGTGGCCTAGGTAGGTCACTTCTGGAAGCCAGAACTCACATTTGGAAAACTTAGCATAAAGGCGATGCTCTCTAAGTTTCATCAATACCAGCCTAAGATGCTCAGCATGTTCTTCTACGTTCTTCGAGTATATAAGGATATCATCGAGGTAAACCACAACGAACTTGTCCAAATACTCCATGAAGATCGAATTCATTAACCGCGAAAAAGTCGCTGGGGCATTGGTTAAACCGAAGGACATGACGGTGTACTCGTAAAGACCATAACGAGTAGTGAAAGCCATTTTTCGAATGTCCTCGTTTCTGATTTTGATTTGATGACAACCTAATCTCAAATCCATCTTTGAGAAGACAGAGGATCCAGCAAGTTGATCATAAAGATCATTGATCCTGGGAAGTGGGTACTTGTTCTTTATCATTGCTAGATTTAGCGGACGATAGTCTACGCACATCCTTTCTGTTCCATCATTGTTCATTATGAACAGAACGGGGCAACTCCATGGCGATGAGCTTGGGCGGATTAATCCTTTTGCCAACGAAGCTTCAAGTTGGATTTTAAGCTCATCTAACTCATGTGGGGCCATTCTATATGGGCGTCTAGAAATTGGGGCGGTTCCTGGGATAAGATCTACAATGAATTCTACACATCTGTCAGGAGGCATTCCTGGCAGCACTTCTCGAAAGACATCCGGAAAATCATAGACGATCGGAATACCTTCAAGGTTAGGAAGAGGATGCTCATTCAACAAATATAGCTGGGTTTCTGAACCTTGAGATGCGAAATGGACTATCTTGCGGGAAGGATGAGTGAGTTGGACTGATTTAGTGGCACAATCAATCTTGGCACGGTGTTTTGACAACCAATCCATACCTAAGATGATATCGATATCTGAAGATTCGAGGGCTATGCGAGAAGCAAGGAATACAACATCCTCAACAGCAATTTCATTGTCATGACTTACCCTACTGGTACGCCATGTGGATCCTGGAGTTTTAATCATGAAAGGGGTAGGCAAATCCTCAAATGAAATGTCATGCAGGAGTTCGAACTTTTCAGACAAAAAGGAATGAGAGGCTCCAGAATCATATAGCACAGAAGCAGGTTTGGAGTTAACAGGAAGTGTACTGAGTTTGCCTTTGATACCGAAGTGATGGGTTCCCTTCAGAGGAGTAACCCGGAGGTAAGCCTTCTCGTCCAGCTCTTAGCTCTCTGGCCTATGATGACGATCATAGTAGCTTTTCTGAAGATACTTGGCTGTTTTCAATTGCTCACGAACAATGCGAACCTTCTCTTGTGCTTCCTGGATCATATCCGGTCCAAAGAATTGTCTTTCACCGGTTTCTGACCAGTTCAATGGTGTTCGACATCTTCGTC
The DNA here is from genome assembly GCA_950022295.1 of Bromus sterilis. Classification (NCBI taxonomy): domain Eukaryota; kingdom Viridiplantae; phylum Streptophyta; class Magnoliopsida; order Poales; family Poaceae; genus Bromus; species Bromus sterilis. The sequence continues at coordinate 277,442,355 of OX465595.1, read as the reverse complement.
CATAGAGAAATTCAAAGGGTGCCATGCCCAAGCTAGATTGGAAGCTGTTGTTATAAGCAAACTCGGCGAATGGAAGAGATTTCTCCCAACTCTTTCCGAATGAGATAACACAGGCTCTGAGCATGTATTCGAGAACTTGATTGACTCTTTCTACTTGACCACTTGAATGGGGATGAAAGGCGGTGCTAAAGGAGAGCTGGGTTCCCATAGCATTTTTAAAACTTTCCCAAAATAGAGAGGTGAAAAGACTTCCTCGGTCTGAATTGATTTCCAAAGGACCACCATAGAGAGAAACTATCCGGGAGACATATAAATCCGCTAACTGGCTAGCAGTTATACTCTCGCGAACAGGAAGGAAATGAGCAACTTTGGAAAGACGGTCAATGACCACGAAGATGGCATTGTTTCCCTTTTGAGATTTTGGAAAGCCAGTGATGAAATCCATACTGACTTTATCCCATTTCCACTCAGGAATGGCTAAAGGTTGAAGAGTACCAGCAGGTCTTTGATGTTCTGCTTTCACACCACGACAAACATCGCACTCAGCAACATATCGAGCGATTTCTCACTTCATCCTAGTCCACCAAAATCTCTGGCGTAGATCTTGATACATCTTAGTACTACCAGGATAAATCGAGAGAGGGGTGTTATGAGCTTCCTTAAGGATATGCTGACTTAGATTCCTATTCTTCGGAACTACCATCCTATTCTCGAAGTACACAGTACCATCATGGTCTAGGGTAAAACATTTAGCATTACCGCTAGCAATGTTTTGTTTGATATATCGGATACCTCGAGAACGTTGTTGAATAGCTTTGATTTGATCCTCAAGAGTTGGTTTCACTACCAAGGTTGAAAGGAATCCATGAGGAACAATCTCGAGATTGAGCTTTCGAAATTCCTCATAGAGAAGTGGTTGATACTGTTGTAACATGAGGTTGTTACAATACGACTTACGACTTAGTGCATCAGCCATGACATTGGCTTTGCCTGGGGTGTAAGAGATACTTAAGTCATAATATTTTATCAACTCTATCCAGCGTATTTGCCTGAGGTTAAGATCTGGCTTGGTGAATATGTATTTGAGGCTTTGGTGATCGGTATAGATTTCACAACGATTACCAAGGAGGTAATGTCGCCAAGTCTTCAGGGCATGAACTACGGCAGCGAGTTCAAGATCATGGGTAGGATAGTTCTCTTCGTGTGGACGCAACTGGCGTGAAGCGTATGCTACCACATGTCGATCTTGCATAAGTATGCATCCTAACCCTTGCCGTGAAGCATCACAATAGATTTCTAAATCCTTTTTGGTGTTTGGAGGCGCAAGTACGGGTGCAGAAGTCAATCTTCTCTTTAGCTCTGGAAAGCTTTCCTCGCACTTGGGGGTCCATTGGAATTTCTTATCTTTCTTGAGGAGTTCAGTTAGAGGCTTTGCAACTTTGGAGAAGTTCTCAACGAAGCGGCGACAATAGCTTGCTAGGCCAAGAAAACTCGTAACTTGCTTAACCGATTCAGGTGGAGTCCAGTCAAGGACGGCCTAAACTCTCTCGGGATTCACAGCAATGCCTTTTGCAGAAATCACGTGGCCTAGGTAGGTCACTTCTGGAAGCCAGAACTCACATTTGGAAAACTTAGCATAAAGGCGATGCTCTCTAAGTTTCATCAATACCAGCCTAAGATGCTCAGCATGTTCTTCTACGTTCTTCGAGTATATAAGGATATCATCGAGGTAAACAACAACTAACTTGTCCAAATACTCCATGAAGATCGAATTCATTAACCGCGAAAAAGTCGCTGGGGCATTGGTTAAACCGAAGGACATGACGGTGTACTCGTAAAGACCATAACGATTAGTGAAAGCCATTTTGGGAATGTCCTCGTTTCTGATTTTGATTTGATGACAACCTAATCTCAAATCCATCTTTGAGAAGACAGAGGATCCAGCAAGTTGATCATAAAGATCATTGATCCTGGGAAGTGGGTACTTGTTCTTTATCGTTGCTAGATTTAGCGGACGATAGTCTACGCACATCCTTTCTGTTCCATCTTTGTTCATTACGAACAGAACGGGGCAACCCCATGGCGATGAGCTACGGCGGATTAATCCTTTTGCCAACGAAGCTTCAAGTTGGATTTTAAGCTCAGCTAACTCATGTGGGGCCATTCTATATGGGCGTCTGGAAATTGGGGCGGTTCCTGGGATAAGATCTACAATGAATTCTACACATCTGTCAGGATGCATTCCTGGCAGCTTTTCTCGAAAGACATCCGGAAAATCACATACTATCGGAATACCTTCAAGGTTAGGAAGAGGATGCTCATTCAACGAATATAGCTGGGTTTCTGAACCTTGATATGTGAAATGGACTATCTTGCGGGAAGGATGAGTGAGTTGGACTGATTTAGTGGCACAATCAATCTTGGCACGGTGTTTTGACAACCAATCCATACCTAAGATGATATCGATATCTGAAGATTCGAGGGCTATGAGAGAAGCAAGGAATTTAACATCCTCAACAACAATTTCATTGTCATGACTTACCGTACTAGTACGCCATGTGGATCCTGGAGTTTTAATCATGAAAGGGGTAGGCAACTCCTCAAATGAAATGTCATGCAGGAGTTCGAACTTTTCAGACAAAAAGGAATGAGAGGCTCCAGAATCATATAGAACAGAAGCAGGTTTGGAGTTAACAGGAAGTGTACCGAGTACAACCTTAGTATCCTCTTGGGATTCTTTGATGGTGGCATGGTTCACACGTCCGTATTCAACAATAGCGGACTTGGCTTTGGAAGGATTTGGTGGCTTAGCTTTGGCTTTATGTTTTGGACGAGGAGGAACATTCTCTTGCAATGCACACTGCCGTGCAATGTGGCCAGGATTACCACACTTGTAGCACACTCGGGTGTTGGGTTGTGGAGTTTGGATGGCATGCTCTCTACTATCTTTCTGGGTTTTCTTGCTTTGTGGAGATGGTCTTGAAATCAAGTGCGAAGGAAGGGCACTAGTTGGGATCCAAATTCGACGTTTCTGAGAACCCAAACTAGAAGAGGAAGCAAGATCACGATCACGCTTGCGAGACTCTTCAAAGACCTCATTTCCATGCTCAGCTCTGAATGATCTATTGACCAAATCCTCGAACTTCACAAATTCAAGGAGTTTGAGATCATGACGAAGGATAGGGCTAAGTCCCTTGCGGCACCTTGACTGCTTCTTGGCATCGGTTGATATCTTCTCAGGGGCATAACGAGAAAGACAATTGAACTCAGTCCTGTACTGATGAACAGTCATATTTCCCTGTGATAGGTTGCAGAACTCTTTCCTCTTTCTTTGCATCAGCTCATCCAGAATGTGGTACCTTGGAAGGCATCACGGAACTCCTGCCAAGTCACTACGTGACCATCAGGCTGCATTGCAACAAAACTTTCCCACCATTCACCAGCAGCACCTTCCAGGAAGTATGCCGCAAACATCACACGATCATCTGGAGAAACATGCGTCGTCTCAAGCTTACGCCCGATGGAACGGAGCCAATCATCGGTATCAATAGGTTCAGATGAACATCGGAAAACTGGCGGGTTCAAGAGGATGAAATCCTGGATGGATATTACCGTATCTCGTTGAAGAGAAGTATTCTTCTCAATGAGCTCCAAAAGGCGTGTTTGATCACGTCGATTTCACTCAGCCTCCATGATGATTTCCCTTGCAAAGGGCGGTGAAGGAGGATCATCATCACCACTTTGATTACCGTGACTAGATTCAACACATCTAGTCCCACCTGACATTGTGTGTGATAAAAATCAACAATCAGAGTAGGATTTATGATGGAATCAAAGCAAAGATGACATAATTTAAGAGTGGACAAGATTGTAATGCAAAAGCATTGGACTCACTGGAAACACGGGACAAATCGGACAGCATAATGGATGTACCGGGGTGGAAAAATGAATCAATCTGCAAGAATGATCAGAACCTTCTCAAAAGGCTTGATGGAATGGTGACTCTAGACAACCAAAACATTCCTACAACTAATAAGAAGCAAACAACGAGATGTTCTAGTATAGACATAGATGAGCCTAGTCCTATCTTCCCGTAGAAAAGATGAGGGTGACTCAGAACTCAGATCGATGAGGGTAAGGTGAAAAATGAAGCCTTACGTTATTCCCTTATACCCAAAGTAACTATATAACTATAGAATGCTAGGCTCGACTTCGGCCAAGGTTTAGTAATCCTACAGGCAGTCCTGCTCTGATACCAAGTCTGTCGGGACCCGGGGTTTGCATATGTAATTCCAGTCACAACTCAATCATATGGAGAGCCGAGAGTCGTACCCACTTGTCTAAGCAGACAAGACCAAGCACAGAACACTCTCGGAAAGCATCGCACGTAAGGGGCATCCCATCCATGCCGGATGATCAACTGAGATGGGTCCTCATCGCCCGCTCACAAGTCTAAATGATTATGGGTGGTGAAATCCCATACTCATAGACAAGTCGCCTCAACCATATTAACGATTGAATTATAACACGTACATAAACAGTCTCCAGCCCGATCACCTAGTCGGGATCTCGGGCGGGCTCAATCATACGACAAAGTGTGCCACGTGACAGAGTCACGAGCAATCGCATCGCGATGCCCCAAACTGCGCACATCTAAGGGCCACTTGGTGTATAAAGACCGCCGGCAAGAACTCAACTAAGCTATCGAATCCCACACTAAGACATGCACGTTATAATCATACATGCAGCATACATGTCTAGTGTAAACAGCAGGTAACAAAACATGAACTCTACAAACTCATAGCTTTATTGCATCTGCTAAACAGAGCAGATATAGTAGTGTTACAAGCAGAGATCACATAACTGTGACCCAACATTACATCATACAACAACGGAAGCAAATTATGTCTTAGTAAAGACAAGGTTAACAAATGGCTTAAGAAGCCTTTAAGAAAACACAACGACCCCCTAGAGGGACCAGGCTGCTGTTTGGGACTACATTACTTCGTCGACGTCGAGCTTGAGGGGGAGGCCACCATCAGGGTGACTGGTCTCGTCTCTAAAACATAGAATAAGCAAACGTGAGTACAAAGTCGTACTCAGCAAGACTTACGTCATAACTATACTACTCATGCTCAGGTATCAAGGTAAATGCAAGTGGGGTTGTAATGCTGAAAGCTTTGACTTGGCTATCCTGTACTACGACTACATAGAGTTGAGATGAGAGGCGCACACGAGTCCATCTAATCTTGATCACCACATCAATACCCCACCATGGATCCTTCCTCGACTTCCCCACAAGGAAGCAACCCAAAGCACTCACACTTATCTTGAGATTTTTAGAGTATCAATTTGAGTTGTCTAATAATCAAGTAAAGATCTCCAAGTAGTCCGTAACTGCGGACACGGCTATTCGAATAGTTCATTAACCCTGCAGGGGTGTACTTCTTCACATACGTAGCTACCACTTACCGCCTAGAACTCGTCACCTTCAAGCGTTGTCGGCGAGGATAGTACCACGACACTTACCTCACGGCTCCAATTCTAGTCCAGGGGATCGCCTATCTGAGTATGTACCCCAATCGGAAATCCGTCCGGGGTTTCCTTTCAGGACCCAGACGATGTACGGACGGTCCGACAAGCCCACCTCGACGGATGGTGCTGCGCTTGCCTAAAACCATGCTACGTTATGAAATCAAATAGAAGAAAATTTACCCATGCGAGTCATGGACCATAGTCGTGGTGAGTTAATAGGTCGAGTGGGGTCAATGAGCCCAACATGTGGTAGTAATCTGTGTCTTGGATCACAATACAAGAACTCGGGGCCTAGGCCAGTGTAAATGAGACAACCCACTGTGTACTCCTACATAGCCTCTCATTGTTCACTTATATTAGGGTGAATTCATCAACACGTTACCACCTTGTTGCATGTGTTCACTACCATCCCGGTACATCACCCAGATGGATCATCTTCATTGCATACAACTCTAGCATGGCATAGCATAACATGGATGAAGGGCCACATGATGAACATAAACAATCTTGTATCTGCTAGGTTGAGGTTTGCTTAATACTATGGCAGCAATGATAGGTCATTGAAAGGATGGGTTCAACTAGCGGTAGAACGGTAACATGTGAATCACCTAATCATGCATAAGAGAACAAGAGGGAAACTGGGTTTTTATAGATATGATCAAAGGGGGTTTGCTTGCCTTATTGTCGAGACTCGGGGGTGCCACTCTTCGGAGAAAACAGGAACTACGTCCAGCGATGGATCTATCGAGAAGAAACAAACACCGCGACAACAACAATGTAAACATCACATTGCAATTACATTCAAGAAATGAATCATGGCATGGTACTGATGTGATCTATGTTCAATTTGCAACAAGTTAATTGAAGTTGATTTGAAAAAGGAATTCAAATTCAAACTCCAAATGTTGGTCAAATTAGCCCAAGTTGCATTTGCTAATGTTTGGTCTTTGTAAACTATGTTGTCATGTGTAGGATATGCCTCTGATGTTCATGTGATAAGGTTGGCATTGCAATGATTTAATTTGAAATGATTTGAACATTTATTTTGAATTATTCCAAATAACCCAAATAGATAAATGCTACTGGTCCATCATCATAGATGTGTTTTCATATATGAAAATATGATATTTGGAATCCTTGCATTTTTCTGATGATTTTTCATATATAACACTTTTGATTTGGAGTTATGGTTTTAAAGTTATTGAATTTCAAAGATTTAATAGTTTTCTGAAAATTTTCTGATTAAATTAAATGATTTAAGTTTTAATGTGTCATGCCTGTGTCTATTGACGCTGGGGGGGGCTGACATGTGGGACCCCTTGGTTAGTGACCCAGGGGTTAATCCCCGTTTTAATTAGCCTCTGGTTAATTAGAGGGGGGCCCTGGGCCCACCTGTCATTGACCTTGGGTCAAATGAATAAGGGGTTAGCCCCCTAATTAACCAGGCCGGCCAGTGTTTAGCCTCCGATGGCACTGGACGCGGCGGCGCCCACTGGAGAGGGGCCCTCCGGCCATCTCTTGGCACGGGAGAGGCGCCAAACAGGCACTCTCGCACGCGTGCGTCGTCTGGAGGGGAAGGGGAGGCCAAAGGCGGGACGGGAGCACGACGGCGAGCACAAGGGCGCGACGGCCGTGCTCGGGCTCGCCAGCAACGACCACTGAGGCCTCGGGGAGGAGCACAAAATGGCGGGGAGGAAGGGGAAGCTCACCCTAAGCACGCCGGAGGGCACGAGCAGACCGGAGGGGCAGCAACGGTGACACAATTGCTCGCCGGAGGTTGATGGCCGTGGCGGAGGAAGTTGATGCGGGCGGCGACTAGGAGGCGTCTTGGCTCAAATTGGCGGTGCGGCTTGACGAAGTCGACGTCGAGGACTCCACTTGACAGATTGAAGAGGCGCGGGGACCACGGTGGCCACGCCGGGGACGGCGGCGCGATCCGGCTGGTCTCGGGGCAATGCGCGATCTCGACGAGGGAGGGGGAGAGAGGACCAGAGAGAGAGAGGTGGAATGGAAGAGGAGAAGCCCAGGGCTCCACAGCGCCGCTAAAGGGGAGGGCAGCAGCCAGGCAGCTGCCTGGCAGCCATGCCAGGCTCGCCGGCGACCTGGCTGCCTGCCTGTTCATGGAGGAAGACCCCCTTGACCCTTTGGTCTGGGCCTCCTCAGCTGGGCCAGGTGGGCCAGGTAAGTGGAGCTTTGCCCCTTTTTGTTTCTTTTTCTTTTTCTTTTATTTGCTTTCTGTTTTATTTGTTTTGATCTGAAAAAAACCAAAGCATTTTTAGAAAATCCACAAATATTTTATTTGGAGTTATGTGACATATTACTAGTCACTCCCAAGATTTGAAGATTTTTGAAATTCAAAGCATTAGAATTTCAATTCAAATAGCATTTAAATTTAATTTCCAAGCCTCTGTTTGAATATTTGAAAAATCCATGAGCATGGGTTTAACTCCAAATCATTTTTAAAATGATCACACACATTTATAGGACTTTTCAAAAATGTTTGGAGGATTTTTGGAAAAACTTTTTGTCTGGCCTTTTTTTAAAATTCTTTTTGAGGCTTTTCCAAATCCCCAATTCTTAAACCATAGAATTTAAACATGATGCAATTATTTCTAGTAATAAAAGCACATACCAAAACTAGGGTTGTGACACTGGGAGGTGCGCTGCTAACTACAGAATATCTACAGTGCGGAGATGGAAGTTAGCAGCAGCGCGTTATCAGTAGGGTTGGGACACCTGATCTGTCCCAAACGTATCGATAATTTTTGCTTGCTCCCTGCATGTTTTGTGTGATATTGCTATGATCTATATGCACTTTTTATCATATTTGGACTAACATATTAACTCAGTGCACCCTAGTGCCAATGTCTGTTTTCTGCTGTTTTTCTATTTCAGTTTTCGCCCATATTAAAATTGCTCCAAAAATTCCAGAAAAATCAGTTAAAAATCAGCGTGTCGGAAGCTTGCAGAGCCCCAAAGGAGAGCCGGGGAGCCACCACCAGGTGCCCAGGGGGCCAACTGGCGCTGGCCGCGCCAGGGGGCGCCTGGACCCCTGGTGCCGCCCCTGGCTGCCCCCCTTAGCCTATTAATTCACCGTCACAGGAAACTTCCGAAGACAGAACCATTTTTCGCGATGTCGCCTCTGTTCCACCGTCGCCGCGCTTCCAAGATCGGGAGCGCCAGCAGACCTCTTCCCGGCACCCTGCCGGAGGGAGGATCGACCTCTGGGAGCTTCCCCTCCACCATGGACGCTTCCTGGATGTGCCCTGAGTAGTTTCCTTTGGACCATGGGTCCGTGATCAATAGCTATGTGATGTTCTCCTCCCCTCTTTGTTCTTCATGGTTTAGACCTCGTGAGCTGCCCTACATGATCGAGGCACTTATGTAATCTTTCTGCTTTTGCTATGCTGAGTTTGATGGGATCTGATGGATTATGAGATTATGGTCAGATTGTGATAGCGTAATATATTTGGTTCTTATCTTTTATATTTTTGTTCCTAAGTAATTCTTGCATGTTCTCCGTTGATGTTTATTGCTTTGTCCATGTAGTAGGTTGTAACTCCAAGAGGGAACGTTATGCTCGATTGTGGGTTCAAGCCCCCTGATGACACGCTTGAGTGACAGAAACATGAGTCTAGGGGATGTGTTGTTCCCACAAGGGGGAAAACAACGATGCTTGTAACCGCGGTTGCAAGGATTATTTACTTTACTCAGAGTTCTTTTGAATGCATTTTTCTATTGCTTTGGGTTTACACTTTGTGTGGGGCTCACAACTTAATACCAGCGAGGTGTTCTGGATAGATATCTCAAGGTGGATGATTAATAGTAGATGCAGATGGATTTCGGTCTACTTATTTTGGCGTACTTCCCAAGCTTTTGAGCCTCTTCCTTTCTTTTTTAGCATAGTTAGCATTGTGGTGCATTTATAATCCTATCAATTTCCCATTTATAATTTGTTTACCTCGCATAGAAGTTTTATCGTCTTTCGGGATAGAGACATCACTAGTGAACTTCATGGGACCCCGGTCCATATTCTCATCATTGTTTACATGCTCAATTAATTTTCTACTTTTACTTTCAATTTCTATCATTATCATTATGCCTCATGTTTGATCCTTTGTAAACAACAAGACCGGAGAGAATGACAACCTCTCTGAACTTCGTTGGGAGAAAAGTTATTTGTGTCTGTGTGCAGGTCCAGGTGAAGTAAGCAACCCTGAGTTGTGAACGGCACCATTGTTCAGTTCACCACCTACTTATCATTGTCAGATTCCTACTGGTCGATAATCAACCTCGGTAACTTCACCGAGGGAAACTTGTCGCTACGCTACATCTCACCTTCCACTTGGGGTAACCAATGAAGGGCGAGAAGAAAGAATCCTCTCTCGCGTATCAAGCACCTTTTCTTTTTAGTCTTGTTAGTTTACCTCTCATTTTTTGTTTTTTCTTCCGATTCTTATATGAAAAACCAAAAAAATAGTTGCTACCTTTTTTTTTCTTCGTCTGCCTACCTATGCTATCTTTATCATTGGTGTCGAATCAGCCAAATATGGTAGGATGGACTTGTTCCACTTGGATCGTCTTTGATCAATTTGTGCTCGCGCTAAAAACCCAACCGACTTGGTTGAGGGAAAAATCATTGGATGAGCATTCTCATTATACGCAGCACCGCCTATCTCAGAAAGGCAATCACTTATGGGACCAAATACAAACTTCTTATTGCAATGCTAAGTGTTTATGCTACATTTATGATTTTACTTGCTTCTCTAATATAGATCGTCAACACCTTCCTTTCCAATGTGAGTTTAATGAAAATGAGATCCTATCTTCTTAGGATAAAGGTGTTTATGATTACTTTTATCTTGAAAAGATTGAATAATTTGTTGCTTTTAAGGGTGCTTATGAGATTGCTTCTTTGATTGAAAAGTATTACGATACTATTTACAAGTCTGAAAACTTTGCAGTTCTTGCTTATTTCTATGAGAATTAGGTTTGCAATGATTATATTGAAGATTTTAAAAATAAAATGTTTGCTTCCGAAGAAGAGGCCAATGATTGCTTTGAGGAGGAATCCCATGATTCCGAGGACTCCCTTGAAATATCCCTTTCTGAAGATCTTGATAATTGCTTTGTTTATGGCCATGATGCCAATATGGATTATGCTTACGAAGATGAACGTTCTATAGTTCCTTATGTTAAGCATGAAATTGATACTATTGCACCAACACTTGATTGTTCTATTATCCTTTTGAAATCTCCAACTCAAATTCCGGAGAACGGTGCTCTTATTGAGGCTCAATGTGATGGGTTGCATTTATCTTATGATCCTAAATACCGTGTTGAAAACTATACACGTGTGCTTTTAGGTCATGAACAACATGATTTATGTGATATTTATATTCTTGATGTTGTTCATGATACTACTGAAAATTATTTTGAGAGAGGGAAGCTTGGTTATAAAAACTTTCATGTTACAAAAACACCTCTCTTTATGATAAAAGTTTTGAAGTTGTTCTTGTTCCACCTTCCTATGCATGTCACTTTGTGCTTCTTTGATTTATTTATTTAAAAGTTTCCTAGTCATAGTAAGTGGGTTAGGCTTAAATGTGTTTCATATTTGCATCTTGATGTTCTCTTTTGCTTCAAATCCTTATTCTTACAAGAGCATCTTTTATAATCTTTATGCCAAGCTTAAAGGCGTAAAAGAAAGCGCTTGTTGGGAGGCAACCCAAGATGATTTTACTTATGTTTTTAGTGGTCTTGATGATTGTTACTACTGTAGCAACATCATTGTATATTTATTTTCAAGCTTTGTGCCAAGTTATAGGCTCATATGACAAGGGAAGCAGAAGTTGTGACATGCTGTCCATAAAACAGATTCTGTCTTCGTGCCGGAAAAAATCAGATCAAATCACCAGTTCATCTTTTTGAGCTGCATGTTTTACACAGCGTGCTCTATACAATTGCGGAACTTTCTTATGTTCTGAGTTTTTTGATTTGAGTTGCAGAAGTACCTCTAAAAAATTCTTTACTACCTGCTTTCCTCTTTTTCACAGATTCTGCCACGTTTTGTCTCTCCTTACTTTTGCAAACCTTAAGATTGCTTTTTATTTGCAAAAACCTTTTGGAAATCTTGAGAAACAGTAGCTCTTCAAGAATATCTTTATATCTAGTGGGGAAAAATTATTTTATTAAGGGTACTAACCTCTCTAATCAGCTTATGATGAGTTATGTATGAAGGGAGTTTTCAAGTGTGCGAGGGAAGATGATGAAAGAAGATCCGGGAGTGTCAAGCGCTCAAGCTTGGGGATCCCCCATGCATACCCGATATATATTCAAGGAGACTCATGCCTCTAAGCTTGTGTATGACCCCGTGCATCCCTTCTCCATCAACAATCATCAGTTCGTCCTTCGTCTCAGTATATTTTTATCACTTCATGCTTTATATGCTATGCTTGGAGCGTCCCGCTCTTAGGTTTTATTTTTAGTTTTCTTTAGCTTTTATTTCTGTTCATAACAAGTTCGACCCCATCTTAATTTGTGTGGGAGAGAAACACGCTCCACTCCAATCTAGAACACATCATAGGATTTTGCATGCCTATCTTTTTACTATTGTGTGTTCTTTATCTTTTCGTAGCTAATGCCATGTTTAGTTTTAGTCTTAGTTTGTCTTTATCAAGAGCCTTGGCTTTTGTTTAGTTTGTTGCTGGAACTCCCTTTAGTTTTCATGTTTATCTTGTTAAGAGAGTTGGTTGTTGCACTGAGTTGTGTCTTGTCTTGAAAGTAGGTAATTGAGGTTGATATTTAATTTTAGTAGTAACTTGCAATAGTTTTGAGGTATTGATGTGAGTAATGTTTGAACTTTTGGTGTCAAGAGCTCTAGCCTATTAGTTATAGGTGTCGTATTTTGGGCAATCCGTGTTTATTTCCAAAACCTACAAAAACTAGTTGAGAACTCTAGCTACTAGATGGATAAATAATCTTTGGAGGGATCGAATATTAGAGTGCACTCACGTACCATCAGTCGAGGATGCGCAAGGATAACCAAACCCCCATACACTCCTCCTCGGGGTACTTGTCTCTTTGTGAACCTCCTTATTAGATTGAGAGTTACCGATAATAAGTGCATGAGTTCTTCGGACTAATGTATGTATTGAAAGTTGACACTTCCACCTCCTCATATTTGCTAGCCTCTCCTGTGTCGTGCATTGCCTTCTTCTCACTCCGAGAGTTGGCGTCCACCTTCGCCGGTACATCCAAACCCTTGGCATGATACACTCTGTCATCATAAACCTCCCTATATATTTCCTCAAAACAGCCACCATACCTACCTATCAAGGCATTTCCATAGCCTTTCCGAGATATATTTCCATGCAACTTCCACCTCTTCATGACTTGATCTTCATGCCATATATGTTCATGCTACACTGGCAGAGGCATACATCATGATAGCTACATCTTCTTTATGATTTGAGTACCTTGTAAAGTGTGAAAGATCTTCTATACCCTCTTGTAAATTAGAGTGTTGCCCTTAAGTGAGGAAAAGATCCCAAAGTGGACAAAATAAAAGGTCCCAAAGAGGACAAATAAGAGTTAAATAGAAAGATCCATTGAGGCCACCAAAAAAATACAAAAAAATAGAAAAAAGAGAAAAAGAAATAAAAAGAGAGAAAGGGGCAACACTAATATCCTTTTGAAAGATCCACACTAGTAATCCCTCTTATCCTTGTACTCCATAGTGATGATCATGCATGCATATAGCTATGTGGGGACCTTCACACTATAGAACTTGGCTTGTATAATCCAAGGATGAGCCTCCTCAAACGAGCTCTAGGTCTTCATTAGCGAGCAAGTTAGATGCACCCCCACTAGTTCCATTGGAGAGCTTTCTAGCTCATATGTGCATCCGTTGTATGGCAATCCCTACTCCTCACATCATATCTATCATTTGGCCTTCTCGCCTATGATTTTCCTCATTGATGTGGGACTTTCTCACCCTTTTGTATTCCTCCTCCACCATATTTCTCTCTTTGCCATCCTAAGTGTCTTTCGTGCTTAAAATCATCCATTGCATGAGTGCTCAAAATATCGGAAAGGAGTGGATCAAATTGACTTGTACCTGGCTAGTGGTCTCGGGACGAGTCAAGATAAGATTCCAAAGAAGACCAAGTCTGAAAATTTAATAGACTGAGTTCTCAACAAAAATAATGATTTCTCGTATTACCTATCCCTCTTCTTGCACGCAAACACCATTTGGAGACATTCGAGTCACGGACAACGAGAGCTGTTGCACATATTGTTCTTTTGTTGCTTGTTTCAATGCTAATATAGACTCTTGCATGTTATAACTTCAATTGAATCACATACATTGATTGCTTTACTTTTCAAAGTTCTTATATGGTTGCTAGCATGTCACCACAAAAATTATTCTTGTTATCATTTACCTACTCGAGGACGAGCAGGAATTAAGCTTGGGGATGTTGATACGTCCAAAACGTATCGATAATTTCTGCTTGCTCCATGCATGTTTTGTGTGATATTGCTATGATCTAGATACACTTTCACACACTTTTGATCATATTTGGACTAACCTATTAACTCAGTGTACCCCAGTGCTAGTTTCAGTTTTCTGCTGTTTTTCAATTTCAGTTTCCCCCCATATTAAAAGTGCTCCAAAAATTCGAGAAAAATCAGATAAAAAATTAGTGTGTCGGAAGCTTCCAGATCCCCGAAGGAGGGCCGGGGGGCCTGTGACACCCCGCCTAAATACCACTGTACACAGACGAGTGTCGCCCACACACCAGACCAGGAATCACTCTGGTGTGCGCGCTTACAACACGTACCAAGAACATAGGCACAACTGTACAAGGATTCATAAGCCAAAGTGGCTTCAATGAATATATTACCACCATAGATGGTTCATTACAGAGATGGGGGGGGGGCAGCGGAATATAAACTGTCTATGGCAGAACGGACTTGGAGCGGCTCCAATCCACAGGGATCTGACTGGGTTACTCTTCCTTGCTCGCAAACGCTCAACTCCTCCTAGGGAAAGCGGATCCTTAGATAAACCTGAAAATCTGGCTAAGCGAATAGCCAGGGATGAAAGCCATGTGAGTACGTTTGAATGTACTCGCAAACAAGCGAACCAAGTAACATATACATCAAGCAAAGAAATCCATGGTATTCAAGCATGCCTTAAGTTATTAGAGTGACATTAGTTATCATGGCATAGCAATTTAAACAATATTAATAATCATGGCATGAGCAATATTAACATGATAAATCTGAACAATATTAACATGAAGAATCTATCATACTATTAAGAGCAAAACCAGGGCAATAACAATCAACACATGGAATGATCAATATCATCATAATGAAATGAGCATTCTACCATGATTAAGACTAGTGCAAACAACACATGGAACACTCATGCTCATCGCATGACCATGCAGCTTAACTCGGAGTCATTACCGACTCCACCTTCAAGTGACGGGTCACCGCATGACCACTCAACGGATTAGGTGTCCTTATGTTACCACCCAATCATGACCACTCCACGGATTAGGTGTCCTTATGATACCACCCAATCATTGCATGAACAGCAACTCAGCACCATTATTATACCGGTTTGTGTTGACCTAGTAAGAGTTGTGTCCCATGACCAAGGACGCGGCTATTCGAATAGATTTTGACTCCGTAGAGTTTGTGCACGTTACCCACACTATGGAGCTCCTCCTCAATCCAGCACCTCGGTACTTGTCCCACGGGATCCTTGGAACTCGTACCGCAGGAGTGGACTAGGACCTCTCCAATGAAACCCGACTGCCGCGTAACCTCCCTATGGAGTCACCGACACATGGTCTTGGGTATCCCTGTTGTTAGGTGTCCATATTACCACCAGAACCACTCGACCACCTTGTGGAAAACTGTCCCAACGGGGACTCCCGGTTAAACACTATGGATGTCGAGATTATCACCACCTACTGGGCCAGGGTAGCGTGTGTGCATAACCTCCCCTCTTTGGTGATATCCGTAGAAGGCACTACGATAGCACGAGTTAAGGCCCTCCCATACAAGCAAATGTGGTTGCACGAATAAAGCTCGGTTCGGTGGCACTGGGTCAACGGTTATATTATGTTCATCAAGTTTTAGCATTAGTTATTGTAGAAAAACTTGAACAAGGCAACATGGCCTGAACATAACACTACTACCAAACACGTGCAACCACCAGCATGGCATGAATCTAGTAAGCATGGACATTAAAGCATGAATAAGTTCAACACACGTAAAACTACCGGCATGAGCATGATATAATTAACATGAGCAACATGGGCATGATACTAACCAGTAAACATGGCATGATCATTTTTAGCATTATCATATCAAGTACACATGTATAAACAACACAAGCATGATACTTACAAGTGAACATAGCATGATTAACATCAACATAGAACACAAGCATGGCATAAGCATGTCAAGTCAAATTAATAGATAGGTGTTTAGTTCATTGTTAAAGCAACATGGCGAGTTCACATTTTAAACACACAAGAACAACACGGCACAATGCTTAGAGCATATATTAGATGGCTTGCTTTCCTGGGGGGGTGTTGATGAATCCAACGGATGGACGTGCGGTCGCCCTCCGAAAAGATCTGACGGGACCGACGGTTCTCCGGCGAAACCTAACGACATCCGGGGGCAAAGGTTAAGTCTCACAATGCCAAAACATCATGAAACTTATACCAACGGGACGGGCTCGAAAAACTGAGATCCTGGGCTTTTGAATCACCTCGATCGGAGTTACGGTGGCGAAGTTACGGACGTTCGTTCGATAAGCAGAAAAATGGGCTTATCGGGTAAACGTCCACAGTTTAGCAGCTTCGGTTCTGGAGAGAGAAAGCGTCTTTTCAACAAATATGTTTTCACCAACGCGAAAGCGTATTACGGTCTAGCGCTGTGAGAAAATACGCTTCGGCTGTAGGGAAAACACATTTCCTCCAAAGCTGTACGGGAGTACGCTTTTATAGCCGGAAGGCGTATTCTCGAACAGCACCTCTACTGATTGCGCCCGGGCCCGAGGCTATCACGCTGATGTGCGGGCCCCACGCGCCAGCGCCTCCTCTCTCCTTGCTCTGCTTCCTCTGTTTCTCTTGCCGCGGACGCAGGGCAGAGCCGGGGCGCGGACGGCGTGGCGCTCGCTGCCGGTGAGAGAGGGACGCGGCCCTGGAGACATGCGCGTCGCGCTGGGTGGCGCCGGCCGGGGACCGCGGGGCCCCGCGAGGCGGCCGGGACGCGGACTCCAGCAGCGGGCGCGGTGGCCGTGGCTGGCTCGACCGAGCCAAGGCGATGGCGGCGGGGCCTATGGCCAGGCCGGGCGGCGGCTCCTTCCAGCCGAGCGCGGCGGGGCTCGCTGAGAAGATGGGTAGGGGGCGGGTCCGGTGCTGGGAGCGGTGTTGGGCGCGGCGTGGATCCAACCGTGGCCGGTGGCAACCATGGCGGCGAGGGAAGGCACGCGCGGCCAGGAACTCGAGGGAGGGGAGGGATGTTGCTGCTGCGCTGCTGGAGAGGGCTCGGGGGCGCTCTCTTATAGCCAAGGAAGGGAGCACGGGCGCGAGCTCAAAGCTTCCCGAGCATGGCCACGCGTCGGCCAGCTCGCGGAGCATCGCGTGTCAGCACAAGTGCCTAGCAGCAACAAAACAATGCGGGAGCGCACTCGGTGACCAGGACCAACGTGGGGATCACGCATGACAAGATTGGACACGAGGAAGAGGACGATGCGGATGAGGATCCAGTTCAAACACTGAGCTGGACATGAGCTGGACACGCCACATGCGTGGTCACCAAGGCCAACACGTGTCCCGCGCATGCTTATGACCAGGAACCGTGTCCACATGGTGAGGTGACTTCTCAGGAGATGGAATCACTCACTTGGAAGGGCATGCATGGAATGGAGCTACTGAAAGTGACCGGACCTAGCTCCAAGCAGCAAGGTGCTTGTACTGGCGTGGGGGAGGCACACCTGGTGAAATGATCCCAAACTTGTGTCACAGCTGTCTAACACTAAGATGATTATCTCCACCAAGTTTGAGCACAAATGGATCAATGTACATAGCACTTCCTTTACAAATGCACCAGCTAGGAAGAAGGTGTTTGTGCTGTGGTGTGGCTAGCACACTAGTCCCCTTGGCTTCAAATTTGGCAGAGCTCCATCATATCCTAGTGTTAGCATGTACACCAAATTTCATCTCACATGGACAAGGATAGCTTGCACTTCCTTCAGAAAGTCACCTGCTGGGCAGAAACTTTGGGAATTTATTGTGCATTACTGTCTTGGCCATTAGGGCTCAAATTTGGTACAACACCATGACATGGGAAGGGGAAATGGCACAAAAAGTTTGTGAGGCAATGGGCAAACATAAATAACACTTCCTTTGGGAAGTGTTATTCTGCCCTGAATTTCGAAATGGAAGCTATTGTCGGGACCCGGGGTTAGCATATGCAAGTACAGCTAAGACATAGTCATATGGAGAGCCGAGAACCGTACCCACTTGTCTAAGCAGACAAGGCCAAGCACAGAACGTTCTCGGAAAGCATCGTACGTGAGGGGCATCCCATTCAGGCCGGATGATCAACTAAGATGGGTCCTCATCGTCCGCACACAAGTCTAATGATATGGGTGGTGAACTCCCATATTCAAATATGGGTGGTGAACTCCCATATTCAACTACCATGGCTTACTCTATTAGTTTGCCATCTTGACCCTGGAGTTTGAATAATTATATGGGTGGACAATTCAACAAAGGGTAACTCATGACGAAGTGCATAACTTTCCGACATGAATGAATGAGATGCTCCTGGGTCGAAAAGAACGGAAGTAGGAACATAATTGACTGGGAGCGTACCAAGAATGACGTCAGTGGTGTCGTCAGTCTCTTCGGCGGCGATCTGGTTCACACGTCCACGAGTGGCGGGAGGAGCGGGTTTGGCGGTGTAGACCTTCTGAGGTGGCTTGCCACGACCATTGTTGCTGTTGTTTCCTCCGGCATGTGGTGGAGCATTCTGATGCTGGATCTGGTTCTGGGGACACTCGCGAGAGTAGTGGCCTACCTGACCACACTTGTAACAGGCTCCGAAAACAGTGCGTGGAGCTGGGTTGTTTGGTGGAGCTGGGTGGAACTGGGTTGGTGGACGAGGCGCCACATAGGATGGCCTCGGTGGGTTGTTCTGGCGGAACATGCTGTTTGGAATCCAGATCTTGCGCTTCTGGGAGCTAGAACTGGATGAACCATCATCTCTGGGGTGTTTGCGAAAGTTGTTGGGGGTGTTCATGTCCTCTGCCTTGATGGCCTTGTTGACAAGGACCTGGAAGGTGGCAAAGTCATGAAGATTGAGCTCACGACGAAGTCCAGTGTTGAGGCCACGGCGGAACCTCTCTTGTTTCTTGGAGTCGGTGGAAACTTCTTCGGTAGCATAACGAGCAAGTCGGTTGAACTCACGACTAAACTCGTCAACAGTCCTCCTGCCTTGGGTGAGGTTGCAGAACTCCTCACGCTTGCGGTCCATAAGACCCTTGGGCATGTGGTGCTCACGGAAGGACGTGCAGAACTCCTCCCAAGATGCAGGCGGTCCAACGGGACGCATATTCAGAAAGTTCTCCCACCAAGAACTAGCTGCACCTTCAAGGTGATAGGTGGCATAGCTGACCTTGTCACCAATTGCAACACGGCCTGCTTGGAGCTTCCTCTCGATGCTGCGAAGCCAGTCATCGGCGTCAAGGGGATCGGTGGAGTAACTAAAAACTGGGGGATGAATTCGGATGAAGTCGTTCAGGGACACCAACTCATTGCGCTGCTGAGTGGTGTTGCGAGCAATGACTTCTAGCAGGTGGTGAGAGTCTCGGCGGTTCCTCTCGACCTCCATCAGAACCTGAGCCATCGTGGGTGGGGGTGGAAGGTTGCCTTCCTCCTGGTCATTCCCACGACCTTGGTTACGACCAACCTGGCCACGGGTTCCTTGAGACATCCTGAAGGTGAAAACCAAAGTCAAACAGAGTTGATTGGGAGAGTCTAAACAAGGTATTGAAGTACTGCAAGGATTACAGAGCAAAGGAAGTAATCATCTTGACAACATGGTGATAAAGCATACAAGCCATATATTCACAAGCTGTCATACAAACCATACATCGTTTTAGTACAAGCACCAAGCTAATACAAACGTGATGAAGATGATACATCCTTCAGAGGCACTCTGACTTCCTATACATTATTTATCTAAGCCTCTGGAATCTTAGACACCTTGCTTACAATATACTAAGATACTACTACATCGTCACTAAGTAAGACCACAGGCGGTCTCACTCATCTCCATCTCCATAGTAGTCCTCATAAAAGTTACCCGCGTATCCCGGTAGCTGGAGGTGACCATCGGAAAACACGGAGGCTTGTGGACCTTGATATCCATTTGGGCAAGGATGGGGCCTAGGTCCAGCGTAGGGTGGAAGAAAAGGACCACGGGGTGGAAAAATGCCTCCAATCTTGGGCCAAGCAACTCGAGAAGGCATCTGAGTCCTCACTGGGTAGATAGCATCATGCTCAACTGATCCCACGCTCACAAAGGGTGCCAAGAGTGTCAGTGCTCGATACAGACGAACACGGGTGGCGTGGAGCTCGAAACGGAGAGCGCGTGCATCACGATCTCTGTCACTAGCAAACCTAGCAGTCATCTGAAGTGCCGGATCCTCTGCAGAGTAATCTGAGTAGAGTCCGGTGTAATATCCCTCTTCTCCTGGAAGTACAGCAGGGATATAGCGGAAAGAGGTCTCTCTCAACAAGGTGTGCTCCTCTCTCAGCAGTGTCATACATGAGTATGCAGCATCCTGCACAGCCATGTTCTCGGTAACGCCAATGCCATGTCCAAAGTGGATAGGCTGGGTGACTCCAACGTGGTGCGGGTAGATCCGGACAATGCAGTGGAACTGCGTCTAGTTGAAGTCGTGAAACTGCTCCTCGACGGTGTACTCAGGGTACCACCGATATCCCACATAGGACATCATCTCGATCAACGTGGCGGGATGGCCACGCACATCGAGGCACCTAGTCAAACGAACAATCTGCCGAGGGGGAAGATCTGCCATCTGAAACAGAAAGGAGTTTGCAAATGCATCAGATTATGAGATAAACCTGGAATGACTCGGACGGCATAACGGCTGTAATTGCAAGAAAAAGACAATTTCTTACAACATGGAAACAGCACTTACATACGATGTAATAAAACAGGGAGCATAACCACTCCAACAAACCGATCACAACTTTACTACGGCTACAAGGAAGCAAACAACGAGATGTTCTAATCAGACAGAGGAGAGCCTAGTCCTATCTTCCCGTAGAATAAGATGAGGGTGACTCAGAACTCAGAACGAAGGGGGTAAGGAGAAAAAAGAAGCCTTGCGTTATTCCCTTATATACCCAGAGTAACTATATAACTATAGAAGGCTAGACTCGACTTCGGCCAAGGCCACTAGTCCTACAGTCAGTCCTTCTCTGATACCAAGTCTGTCGGGACCCGGGGTTAGCGTATGCAAGTACAGCTAAGACATAGTCATATGGAGAGCCGAGAACCGTACCCACTTGTCTAAGAAGACAAGGCCAAGCACAGAACGTTCTCGGACAGCATCGTATGTGAGGGGCATCCCATCCAGGCCGGATGATCAACTGAGATGGGTCCTCATCGTCCGCACACAAGTCTAATGATATGGGTGGTGAACTCCCATATTCAAAGACAAGTCGCCTCAACCATACTATCAACTATCTCAAAACTCTTACATAGACTTACTCCAGCCCGATCACTTAGTCGGGGTCTAGGGCGGGCTCGATCATACCACAAAGTGTGCACAAGACGGAGTCTCGAACAATCGCATCGCGATGCCCCAAGCTGCGCACATCTAAGGGCCACTTGGTGTATGAAAGACCGCCAGCCAGAACACAACTAAGGTTTCGAAAACCCATACAAAGACATGCATGTTATAAACATACACGCAGCACACATGCCTTGTATGAACAACAGGTACCATTGCAATTCTCTACAAAGTGTACAATTTTATTGATAACTCTTATAGAGTGCAAACAGAGATCGCAAACATGTGATCCAACATTACAACACAAACGGAAGCAAATTATGTCTGAGTACAGACAAGTTTAACAAATGGCTTAAGAAGCCTTATTTAAACACAAGCCCTCCACGAGGGAACCAGTCGTCTGACTGGGACAAGACTAGTTGGTCTTCAGTCGTCCAGCTCGATGAAGAAGCCACCTTCGGGGTCAGTGGCATCATCCAAAACATAGATTGAGCAAACGTGAGTACAAAGTCGTACTCAGCAAGACTTACATAGGAGCTATACTACTCATGCACATGTATCAAGGTAAAGGGAGGTGGGGTTCACTTGCAGAAGTGCCAGCTTTGACTTGGCTAGTCCTGAACTACGAGTACCAGACTTTGAGGTAAGAAGCGTACACGAGTCCACTATATTCTCCAACCAATACACCACTATGGTGCCTTCCTCGACTTCCCCACGAGGAAGCACGCCATAGCACTCACACTTATCTTGGTGTGTTTTAGAAGTATCCGGTTCAAGTTATCTAATAATCAAGCTAAGCTTTCCAAGCAGTCCATAACCGTGGACGCGGCTATTCGAATAGTTTTGTTAACCCTGCAGGGGTGTACCGCTACACACACATGATCATCATTTAACGCCTTTGATCTCGACACCATTCAAAGGGTGCCAGCGAGGATGCTCACCACAACTGTTACCTCATAGCCGATCTAGTCCGAGAAAGCCGCCTACTTGGGTTGGTTACCACTATCGTGAACCCGGCCGGTTTACCGAAGTGGACCCAAGTGATGTGTGCGTGGTGCATAAGCCGGTCTCGGATGAGCCGTTCTCTCACTTAGCATCCAGGCCACAAGCCTACCAGAACTCCGAACTATTGCGACATCTGGACATCGAAAGGGATGAGTTAGTAAGTTGAGAGGGTCAGTGAGCCTAATGTGTGGTTGTACTCTTCATCTTGGATCACCACACAAGAACTCGGACTTAGGGCGGTGTTCAACGAGACAACCCACCGTGTACTCCTACACAGCCTCTCATCGTTCACCTTGTATTAGGGTCGATTCACCAACACTTTTCTACCATCATCAACATGATCATTTCCATCCCGACTCACATCACAGTAACATCATGGTATCATACTAAGTATGCAATAATCAGTAACATTGCAGGGGCCACATGATATCAAACAACTCCTACATTTGCTAGGATTGTGGTTTGCTTACTACTGTGAAAAAATGATAGGTCATGCAAAGGAATGGGTTCATCTATGCGGTAGAAGCGAATCATGGTGATCATCCTAAGAAATGCATAAGCAAGACATGAGAGGGAAGTGGGATTTTATCGACATGATCAATGGGGGTTTGCTTGCCTTGCTGACGAGGTTCGGGTTTTGGGTCTTCAACGAAGGGGGCAGCCTCCTGCTCCGGTTCCACCTCTACTCGACAAACAACAAGCAAAGTAGCAAAGTAAATACAATGCACAAACACATGATGGAAGTTTGAATCTTGATGTATATGCTTTGATGTGTGAAGCAATTCCATTTAAATGGAGTATATTGCAAATTGAATTGCAATTTCAAACTCCACATTTGAATTCAAATTAACCAAGTTGCATGTGACATTGTTTGATCATTTTGAATCATCTTCAAATGTGTATGATATTCCTCTGATGTGTGGTTTAAATATAACATAATTCCATGGTCCAAGTTGCAAAAGCATTTGATTTGAATTTGAATTAATTTCAAATAAACCAAATGACATATGCTACTTGTCCCATTTTAAAATCAAATCAAACAGAGTTGAAAGTTGCATATTTGGAAAGATAATTTTCTCCTGATCATTTTTCATATATCATTTGTCCAATTTGGGGTTAATATGAATTTTCTATGAATTTCCAAAGTTTGGGGTATTTTCTGGAATTTCTGGAATTCTTAATTCAAATAATCTCTGGAAATTCATTAAAATGATTTATTGCGTCAGTGCTGGCGTCAGGGGGGGGACTGACAAGGGGGTCCCACCTGTCAGTGGATGGGTTTAATTAACCGTGGGGTTAAATTAATCCAGTGGCTTAATTAAGCCACTGGGCCCACTCGTCAGTGACCCAGGGGGTCATTAGTTGGGTGATTAACGGGGGGGTCTGGCTAACCCGCCGGCGGCTAAACGCTGGCGACTAGGGCCGCGGCGGCGCTGCTCGGGATCACGTTCCCGTGCATCATTCGATGCACTGAGACCACGGGAGCGTAGCCCGTGCTCTCGCGCGTCGTCTGGTGCACGAGGGCGACCTCGGGGGCGACCAGGGCGACGGCGTCTTCAAAGGTGGCGGCGGCCGGAGGCACGGGCTCGACGGAGACGACGTTGCGGTGCACGAAAACGAGCGTGGCCTAGCGCGTTGTGAAGCTGTGGCGAAGGGAAACACGATGCGCGCTTGAACCAGGGTGTAGAGGCACGGGGGCGATCTCGGGGTCAGCCATGGCGGCGACGGAGCTCGGCTCCCATGGTGGAATGGTACAGAGGGTGCGAGGGGCCGCGATAACTTGGGGAAAACGGGGAGAAGCTCACCCTGAGCTCAACGGTGCAGACGGCGGGGTGATTGGTGGCGCGACGGTGACGAATTCGTCGTCGGGGGCTTGCGGTTCCGGCGACGTCTCGGTGAAGCATGCGTCGTCCACGGGCTCGATTAAGGGGCCATCTTCTCCAGATCGGGGTAGTCGACGGTGCTGTGCACGATGGACAAGGTCTCCGGGTTCCTCTTCGTCGTTGGCCGCGAGATCTGTCGACGGCGAGCGGCGGCGCTCTCGGGTGGAGGAAGAAATCGGCGAAGGAGGAGGAAGGAGTCGCGCTAGCGGGGAGGAATGAACTGGGGCGGCTGCGAGACGTCTCCAGGACGCGAGAAGAGGCCACGGGGAGGCCTGGAAGCTCTCGGCGGCGACGTGGCGCCCACGGCTGGCTCGGTGGCTTTCCACCGAGCAGCATGGGTGCACGGGACGGGGAAGAAGACCCCTGTGCCCTTTTGGGCCGGCTGGGCTGGGTGGGCCGGCTTCGCCTAGGCGACAGGTAAGGAAACTGCTTTCTTTTCTATTTTTATTTTCTGACATTTGTTCTGTTTAGCTAAATAAAATAGCTAAACATTTTATTAAATGCTGAGATTTTTTATGTGGCCTCATAATAAAATAGACTAGCCACTTATAAAGTTTCAACATTTTTAAAATTCAAATAATTTGAATCTTAAATCCAATAGGGGTATTTTTTTAATTCCAAGGCACTGTTTGAATATTTGAAAAATCTATGAGCATGGGGTGGGTCCCACATCACTTGATATGTGATCACACTCATTTATAAGACTTTTCAAAAATCTAACATGAATTTTTGGAGAAGATTTTTATCTGGCCTTTTGAATTAATTCATCTGGGGGGTTTCCATCTCCCATTTTGATTTTGAAGTTGATTTCAAAGATTCCTTTTTGAAAATTTTGACATGATGCAAAGTTACTTTGATCCTAGCACATTACCTAACAGAGGGTTCTGATAACTAAACTTTGAACTATGGAACCCCATGTTTTGATATAAATGGCCATGGGTTCGATACTAGGAGCTCCACAATTCATTTGAGCACAAATGGGGCAACCAAAATGGTAGCTCCTTTGCAAATGGGCTAAAAGGGACTTATTAGCTTTATAAAGAAAATCACAATTTCCTTTATTCAATCATAGCCAATACCTTTAGAAGAGGTCAAGAGGATAACCAAGATCATCTCCACAAGTTTACACAACCTTTAGAGATGTCTAGGTATTTTACGGGATTTAATTCCATCGATTGGCACAAATGGATCTAAGCTGATATGAAGAACATTGCACCTGACGAGGCAATATCCTTGCATATCCGGGATCGAGGGTCTAGGGAGGGATCTTGCCTTGCAAAGCGGCAGAGAAAATGGTTGCGAGGTCAAGGATTGTCTGGATTCTTCTGGTCATAAAACAGACTTCAGGGGAAAAAGACCGGGAGAAAAACCTAGGAAGGAATAACAGCATAAAAATCGATAACCCGATTTTTGTGTTGTTACAAACCTTCCCCCCTTAAAAGAATCTCTTCCTCGAGATTCGTAGGGTTAGCTGAAAATCACCGTTACTGCTCGAAAACTTCCGGGCTGGGGAAAAACGATGCACAGGTGCATCACGATCGAGATATGGATATCGCGGGATCGCCTCCACGGTTAGGGGTCACCATTTTTAGAAAAGATACAAATTCACTT
Source organism: Bromus sterilis (assembly GCA_950022295.1). Lineage (NCBI taxonomy): Eukaryota > Viridiplantae > Streptophyta > Magnoliopsida > Poales > Poaceae > Bromus > Bromus sterilis. Next base: position 277,416,459 of record OX465595.1, on the reverse strand, counting down.
TTCCAAAAATGCTAACGTCACCCCGATGAACAGTGTTCTCCAGCTGACATGTGGGTCCAGGGCCCACCGTCAACCTCTTCTCCTTCTTCCTCCGGCTACTTCCGCTTCTCCTGCGGTGGTGCTGCTCCAAGCGGAGCTGGGGCTACGCGCATCTAGCCCATAGGGCACTCGAGACCCTACGGCTGGAGTGCGCGGCGTGCACGGGTCGACGCGACGAATGCTCTCGCATCGCATGCCAGCACCGATGGCGGCACTGCTCGCGGATTCGCTTCGGGGGCACCGGTGGTCGAGCGGCGAGGCTCCTGGACCTCGTACACCGTACACCGGGCTCGGGCTATAAAAGACGACAACGCGGCTACGACTAGCACACGCCATGCCTCTCTACTATCTCTTCGGCTTGGAGGAGTTGGAGCCACGGTCCTCTGGCGAGGCCGTGTTCCTAGAGTTGCTACGGTGCGTGCTCGCTGGGCTGCTAGCTGCGCTGGTCGGCTCGTTGCTCTTGCTGTGGTTGGTCACCCCGCAGGAGCGAGCTCGCGAAAGGGAGGGCAGGGACGCGGCAACTCGGGAGCAGGACGACGATGGCGCGGCGGCTGGTGGTCCTCTAGGCTTGCTCCACCGTCGCTTTGGACCGGCGGAATGAGCAAGGCTGCGGCGAGACGAGGCAGCTGGCGGCCAGATGTCACGCAAGGTGGTGACGGCGGTGCCACTGTCTGGGAGGCTTGGAGGGGGTCGGAGGGGTTCTGGCAACGCGAGGGTCTCGCCTCTGGTTGCTCCTCATCGAGTAACAACCAGGTTGGACGGGTATCGGGGTGGGATCCGACTCTGCAATTGTACTGGGAGGGTTCCAAGGCTTTTGCCGCAATAAAATTCTCAGAGTTTATCCGAGATTGCGACTGGCTTTGGGACTGGGTTCAGGGGCTAGAACAATCGCCTCTTAATCCAGGTCAAAGGTCTGGCAAAACGGGGCAGGCAAAGAAGGGCGGGAGATGTGTCCTTGCATTCCATCTGGGTACTGGGGTGATCATACCCATGAGGAATGAATCTCGCGCGGGCGCGAGCGTGTAACATGCCAACAACAAACTCAAACCAGCATACAGGCAAATGAAAGAAAACACATCAGATCAAACGACACTAAGATGTTTTAATGCCAGTGGGTATATGTACTCTGGGATTACATATGCCTTAACCATCTCGCATTTATGAGGGACTCAGAACGAGTCCAATATTAAGGGTGTAAGTGCTCTACTGATTACAATCATCTTGGAAAACCACTGTCGGCTCTGTTAAACATTTCTGCTTAACAGGGGACAGACGCAACAGACACGCAAACAAACACGGCATAAAGCATTACAACATATAGGCGATACAAGCATCACACGCAACACAAGCAACGGAAACAAGCTCGACCTGACTACGCACCTCACGACACCCAGTCTGTCAGAACCCTCTGTTAGGTAATGTGCTAGGATCAAAGTAACCTTGCATCATGTCAAAATTTCAAAGGAAATTCAACTTCAAAATCCAAATGGGAGAAGAAAACCCCCCCCAGATGAATTAATTCAAAAGGCCAGATAAAAATCTTCTCCAAAAATTCATGTTAGATTTTTGAAAAGTCTTATAAATGAGTGTGATCACATATCAAGTGATGTGGGACCCACCCCACGCTCATAGATTTTTCAAATATTCAAACAGTGCCTTGGAATAAAAGAAATACCCCTATTTGATTTAAAATTCAAATTATTTGAATTTTAAAAATGTTGAAACTTCATAAGTGGCTAGTCTATATTCTTATGAGGCCATATAAAAGTTTTCAGCATTTAATAAAATGTTTAGCTATTTATTTTAGCTAAGCAAAACAAATAGCAGAAAAGAAAATAGAGAGAAAAAGGGAAAAAGAACTTACCTGGAAGCAGCCCAACTAGCTCGCCGCAGCCCACCTAGCCGGCCCAGCCCGCGAAACCCCCTTGTCGTCTTCTACCCTGCGCTGCCAAGCAGCTCGGTGGCGAGGCGCCGACGCCGTGGACGCAACCGCGACGCCTTCAAGCTTCCAGGCCTTCCCAGGCCTCATCTCTTCGTCTGGACGCATCCTGGAGCCGCCCCAGTTCATTCCCCTCCCTCCTCGTCGTCTTCCCCTTCCTCTCTCGCCTGATTCGTCGTCGCCCGAGAAGCACGCCGGAGCACCGTTGAGCCCCCGCGTGGCCATTGATGCCGAGAAGCCCCAAGACCGTGTCCAAGTTCTTCCTCGTCGTCGTCTTCGTCGAGCAGTGCAAGGAATCGAGCCCGAAGCCCGCGTAGACGCCAGATTCTTCCTCGAGTTCTCGCCGGCCACAGTGAAGGACTTCGTCAATTCCGCCGCCGTTGAGCCACCCCAGCCCTCGCCACCACCTCTCCTGAGTTCTTGGTGAGCTCGGGTTCAAAACCCCTAAACTTCCCCCTTAGATTACTCCCTCTAGCCTTGGCCACCATGGGAGCCGAAGCTCCTCGCCGCCGGGATCCATGGCGACGACCAACCGTTACGCCATCGAACCCGCCTTGTTGTCCAACGTGTTCCCCGTGCTCCTCCTCGTTGAACCAGCCTAGCCCCGCCTCAATTTGTGCCCCGGAACGAAATCTCGATCACGGCCGTAGCTAGGTCGCCGCAAAACTTGACGCCGGCGAGCGTACGGTGCACCCCAGCTCTTGGATTCGGTCCCGTTCGACGCGCGCAGGAGAGGGCTTCAAGCTGGTGGTCTTCGCGCTCCAAATGATGGCCGGAATCGTGATCCCGTGCAGCGCCGCCGCGGCTTTGGTCGCCGGCGGTTAACCGCCGGTGGGTTAGCCCTTAATCACCTGGCTAATGACCCCCTGGGTCACTGACCAGTGGGCCCAGTGGCTTAATTAAGCCACTGGATTAATTAACCCCACGGTTTAAATCATCCAGCCACTGACACCCTGGACCCACATGTCAGCCCCCCCCTGACGCCAGCTTGACGTCAGCCTGACGCAGTAAATCAATTAAATGAATTTCCAGAAAATCAAAATGTTTTAAAAGAATTCCAGAAATTCCAGAAAATACCCCAAACTTTGGAAATTCATAGAAAATTCATATTAACTCCAAATTGGACAAATAATATATGAAAAATGATCAGGAGAAAATTATCTTTCCAAATATGCAACTTTCAACTATGTTTGAGTTGAATTTAAATTGGGACCAGTAGCATATGTCATTTGGTTTATTTGAATTTATTTCAAATTCAGATCAAATGATCTTGCAACTTGGACCATGGATTTCTTTTATAATTCAACCACACATCAGAGGCATATCTTATACATTTGAAGATAATTCAAAATGATCAAACAATGTCACATGCAACTTGGTTAATTTGAATTCAAATGTGGAGTTTGAATTTGCAATTCAATTTGCAATATACTCCATTTAAATGGAATTGCTTCACACATCAAAGCATGTACATCAAGATTCAAACTTCCATCATGTGTTTGTGCATTGTATTTACTTTGCTACTTTGCTTGTTGTTTGTCGAGTAGAGGTGGAACCGGAGCAGGAGGCTGCCCCCTTCGTTGAAGACCCAGAACCCGAACCTCGTCAGCAAGGCAAGCAAACCCCCATTGATCATGTCGATAAAATCCCACTCCCCTCTCATGTCTCGCTTATGCATTGTTTAGGATGATCACCATGTTACGATTCTACCGCATAGATGAACCCATTCCTTTGCATGACCTATCATTTTGTCACAGTAGTAAGCAAACCACAATCCTAGAAAATGTAGGAGTTGGTTGATATCATGTAACACCTGCAATGTTACTGCTTATTGCATGCTTAGTATGATACCATGTTGTTACTGTGATGTGAGTCGGGATGGGAATGATCATGTTGATGTTGGTAGAAAAGTGTTGGTGAATCGACCCTAATACAAGGTGAACGATGAGAGGCTGTGTAGGAGTACACGGTGGGTTGTCTCGTTGAACACCGCCCTAGTACGAGTTCTTGTGTGGTGATCCAAGATGAAGAGTACAACCACACATTGGTCTCACTGACCCCTCTCAACTTACTAACTCATCCCTTTCGATATCCAGATGTCGCAATAGTTCGGAGTTCTGGTAGGTCTGTGGCCTGGATGCTAAGTGAGAGAACGGCTCATCCGAGACCGGCTTATGCACCACGCACACATCACTTGGGTCCACTTCGGTAAACCAGCCTGGTTCACGATAGTGGTAACCAACCCAAGTAGGCGGCTTTCTCGGACTAGATCGGCTATGAGGTAACAGTTGTGGTGAGCATCCTCCCTGGCACCCCTTGAATGGTGTCGAGATCAAAGGCGGTAAATGATGATCATGTGTGTGTAGCGGTACACCCTTGCAAGGTTAACAAAACTATTCGAATAGCCGCGTCCGCGGTTATGGACTGCTTGGAAAGCTTAGCTTGATTATTAGATAACTTGAACCGGATACTCCTAAAACACACCAAGATAATTGTGAGTGCTATGGCGTGCTGTCTCGTGGGGAAGTCGAGGAAGGCACCATAGTGGTGTAATTGGTTGGAGGAAGTAGTGGACTCGTGTATGCTTCTTACCTCAAAGTCTGGTACTCGTAGTTCAGGATTTAGCCAAATCAGAGCTGACATTTCTGCAAGTGAACCCCACCTCCCTTTACCTTGATACATGTGCATGAGTAGTATAGCTCCTATGTAAGTCTTGCTGAGTACGACTTTGTACTCACGTTTGCTTAATCTATGTTTTAGATGATGCCACTGACCCCGAAGGTGGCTTCTTCATCGATCTGGACGACTGAAGACCAACTAGTCTAGTCCCAGTCAGACGACTGGTTCCCTCGTGGAGGGCTTGTGTTTAAATAAGGCTTCTTAAGCCATTTGTTAAACTTGTCTGTACTCAGCCATAATTTGCTTCCGTTTGTGTTGTAATGTTGGATCACATGTTTGTGATCTCTGTTTGCACTCTATAAGAGTTATCAATAAAATGTATACTTTGTAGAGAATTGCAATGATACCTACTGTTCATACAAGGCATGTGTGATGCGTGTATGTTTATAACATGCATGTCTTTGTATGGGTTTTCGAGACCTTAGTTGTGTTCTGGCTGGCGGTCTTTCATACACCAAGTGGCCCTTAGATGTGCGCAGCTTGGGGCATCGCGATGCGATTGTTCGAGACTCCGTCTCGTGCACACTTTGTGGTATGATCGAGCCCGCCCTAGACCCCGACTAAGTGATCGGGCTAGAGTAAGTCTATGTAAGAGTTTTGAGATAGTTGATATTATGGTTGAGGCGACTTGACTTTGAATATGGGAGTTCACCACCCATATCATTAGACTTGTGTGCAGACGATGAGGACCCATCTCAGTTGATCATCCGGCCTGGATGGGATGCCCCTCACGTATGATGCTTTCCGAGAACGTTATGTGCTTGGCCTTGTCTGCTTAGACAAGTGGGTACGGTTCTCAGCTCTCCATATGACTATGTCTTAGCTGTACTTGCATACGCTAACCCCGGGTCCCGACAGACTTGGTATCAGAGCAGGACTGACAGTAGGACTAGTAGCCTTGGCCGAAGTCGAGTCTAGCTTGCTATAGTTATATAGTTACTCTGGGTATATAAGGGAACAACGTAAGGCTTCTTTTTTCTCCTTACCCCCTTCGTTCTGAGTTCTGAGTCACCCTCATCTCATTCTACGGGAAGATAGGACTAGGCTCTCCACTGTCTGATTAGAACATCTCGTTGTTTGCTTCCTCATAGCCGTAGGAAAGTTGTGATCGGTTTGTTAGAGTGGTTATGCTCCCTGAATTATTACATCGTATGTAAGTGTTGTTTCCATGTTGTAAGAAATTGTCTTTTTCTTGCAATTACAGCCGTTATGCTGTCCGAGTCATTCCAGGTTTATCTCATAATCTGATGCATTTGCAAACTCCTTTCTGTTTCAGATGGCAGATCTTCCCCCTCAGCAGATTGTTCGTTTGACCAGGTGCCTCGGTGTGCGTGGCCATCCCGCCACGTTGATCGAGATGATGTCCTATGTGGGATATCGGTGGTACTCGGAGTACACCGTCGAGGAGTAGTTCCACGACTTCAACCAGACGTAGTTCCACTGCATTGTTCGGATCTACCCGCACCACGTTGGAGTCACTCAGCCTATCCACTTTGGACATGGCATTGGCGTTACCGAGAACATGGCTGCGCAGGATGCTGCATACTCATGTATGACTCTGCTGAGAGAGGAGCACACCATGCTGAGAGAGACTCCTTTCCGCTATATCCCTGCTGCACTTCCAGGAGAAGAGGGATATTACACCGGACTCTACTCAGATCACTCTGCAGAGGATCCCGCACTTCAGATGACTGCTAGGTTTGCTAGTGACAGAGATCGTGATGCACGTGCTCTCCGTTTCGAGCTCCACGCCACCCGTGTTCGTCTGTATCGAGCACTGACACTCTTGGCACCCTTTGTGAGCGTGGGATCAGTTGAGCATGATGCTATCTACCCAGTGAGGACTCAGATGCCTTCTCGAGTTGCTTGGCCCGAGATTGCAGGCATTTTTCCACCCCGTGGTACTTTGCTTCCACCCTACGCTGGACCCAGGCCCCATCCTTGCCCAAATGGATATCAGGGTCCACAAGCCTCCGTGTTTTCTGATGGTCACCTCCAGCTACCGGGATACGCGGGTAACTTTTATGAGGACTACTATGGAGATGGAGATGAGTGAGACCGCCTGTGGTCTTACTTAGTGATGATGTAGTAGTATCTTAGTATATTGTAAGCAAGGTGTCTAAGATTCCAGAGGATTAGATAAATAATGTATAGGAAGTCAGAGTGCCTCTGAAGGATGTATCATCTTCATCACGTTTGTATTAGCTTGGTGCTTGTACTAAAATGATGTATGGTTTGTATGACAGCTTGTAAATATAGGGCTTGTATGCTTTATCACCATGTTGTCAAGATGATTACTTCCTTTGCTCTGTTATCCTTCCAGTACTTCAATACCTTGTTTAGACTCTCCCAATCAACTCTGTTTGACTTTGGTTTTCCCTTCAGGATGTCTCAAGGAACCCGTGGCCAGGTTGGTAGTAACCAAGGTCGTGGGAATGACCAGGAGGAAGGCAACCTTCCACCCCCACCCACGATGGCTCAGGTTCTGATGGAAGTCGAGAGGAACCGCCGAGACTCTCACCATCTGTTGGAATTCATTGCTCGCAACACCACTCAGCAGCGCAACGAGTTGGTGTCCCTGAACGACTTCATCCGACTTCATCCCCCGGTTTTTAGTTACTCCACCGAGCCCCTTGACGCCGATGAATGGCTTCGCAGCATCAAGAGGAAGCTCCAAGCAGGCCATGTTGCAACTGGTGACAAGGTCAGCTATGCCACCTATCACCTTGAAGGTGCAGCAAGCTCTTGGTGGGAGAACTTTCTGAATATGCGTCCCGTTGGACCCCCTGCATCTTGGGAGGAATTCTGCACGTCCTTCTGCGAGCACCACATTCCCAAGGGTCTTATGGACCGCAAGCGTGAGGAGTTCTGCAACCTCACCCAAGGCAGAAGGACCGTTGACGAGTTTAGTCGTGAGTTCAACCGACTTGCTCGTTATGCTACCGAAGAAGTCTCCACCGACTCCAAGAACCAAGAGAGGTTCCGTCGTGGCCTCAACACTGGACTTCGTCGTGAGCTCAATCTTCATGACTTTGCCACATTCCAGGTCCTTGTCAACTAGGCCATCAAAGCAGAGGACATGAACACCCCCAACGATTTCCGCAAACACCCTAGAGACGACAGTTCATCCAGTTCTAGCTCCCAGAAGCGCAAGATCTGGATCCCAAACAGCATGTTCCGCCAGAACAACCCACCGAGGCCATCCTATGTGGCGCCTCGTCCACCAACCCAGTTCCACCCAGCTCCACCAAACAACCCAGCTCCACGCACTGTTTTCGGAGCCTGTTACAAGTGTGGTCAGGCAGGCCACTACTCTCGCGAGTGTCCCCAGAACCAGATCCAGCATCAGAATGCTCCACCACGTGCCGGAGGCAACAACAACAACAATGGTCGTGGCAAGCCACCCCAGAAGGTCTACACCGCCAAACCCGCTCCTCCCGCCACTCGTGGACGTGTGAACCAGATTGCCGCCGAAGAGACTGGCGACACCACTGACGTCATTCTTGGTACGCTCCCAGTCAATTATGTTCCTACTTCCGTTCTTTTCGACCCAGGAGCATCTCATTCATTCATGTCGGAAAGTTATGCACTTCGTCATGAGTTAACCTTTGTTGAATTGTCCACCCCAATGATTATTCAAACTCCAGGGTCAAGATGGCAAACTAATAGAGTAAGCCATGGTAATCAAATTGCAATTGAGGGTTTAGTATTCCTTGCTTCACTCATAGCCCTCAAGTCTTCAGATAGTGATGTCATCCTTGGCATGGATTGGCTATCAAGACAGAATGCCTACCTGGATTGCAAAGGCAAATCCGTGAAACTCACCCACCCTTCAGGCAAACAGTCAACTATACCTCACCCAGAACAAGAATCCAAGTGCATTCTTTGAATGTACTTCCCCTTCCCGAACTTGAAGATATTCCGGTGGTTCGTGACTTCCCGGATGTCTTTCCTGAAGAGCTGCCGGGAATACCACCCGACAGATGTGTAGAGTTTATAGTGGATCTTGCCCCAGGAACCGCACCAATTTCTAGACGTCCCTACAAAATGGACCCACGTGAGTTAGCTGAGCTTAAAACCCAACTGGAAGCTTTGTTGGAGAAAGGCTTCATCCGCCCTAGCTCATCGCCATGGGGTTGCCCCGTTCTGTTCGTATCGAAGAAAGATGGAACAGAAAGGATGTGCGTAGACTATCGCCCGCTAAATTTAGTGACGATAAAGAACAAGTACCCACTGCCCAGGATCAATGATCTTTATGATCAACTTGCAGGATCCTCTGTCTTCTCCAAGATGGATTTGAGATTAGGTTATCATCAAATCAAGATCTGAAACGAGGACATTCCAAAAACGGCTTTTACTACTCGTTATGGTCTTTACGAGTACACCGTCATGTCCTTTGGTTTAACCAATGCCCCCGCTACTTTCTCACGCATGATGAACTCGATCTTCATGGAGTATTTGGACCAGTTCGTCGTGGTTTATCTCGATGACATTCTCATCTACTCGAAGAACGAAGAAGAACATGCCGAACACCTAAGGATGGTATTGATGACACTTAGAGAGCATCGCATGTATGCTAAATTCTCCAAGTGTGAATTTTGGCTACCAGAAGTGACCTACTTAGGCCACGTGATTTCTGCAAAAGGCATTGCTGTGAATCCCGAGAGAGTTCAGGCCGTCCTTGACTGGACTCCACCTGAATCGGTTAAGCAAGTTAGGAGTTTTCTTGGCCTAGCCAGCTATTGCCGTCGCTTCGTGGAGAACTTTTCTAAAGTTGCAAAGCCTCTAACTGAACTCCTCAAGAAAGATAAGAAATTCCTATGGACTTCCAAGTGCGAGGAAAGCTTTCAAGAGCTAAAAAGAAGATTGACTTCTGCACCCGTACTTGCACCTCCAAACACCAATAAGGATTTTGAGATCTATTGTGACGCATCATGGCAAGGGTTAGGATGCATACTTTTGCAAGATCGACATGTGGTAGCTTATGCTTCACGCCAGTTGCGGCCACATGAAGAGAACTATCCTACCCATGACCTTGAACACGCTGCCGTAGTTCATGCCCTAACAACTTGGCGACATAACCTCCTTGGTAACCGTTGCGAGATCTATTCCGACCACCAAAGCCTCAAATATATTTTCACCCAGCCAGATCTTAATCTCAAGCAAAGACGCTGGATTGAGTTGATAAAAGATTACGACGTAGGAATTTCTTACACCCCAGGCAAAGCCAATGTCATGGATGATGCACTAAGTCATAAGTCGTATTGTAACAACCTCATGTTACAACAGTATCAACCACTTCTTCATGAGGACTTTCGCAAGCTCAATCTTGAGATTGTTCCTCATGGCTATCTTTCTACCTTGGTGGCGAAACCAACTCTTGAGGATCAAATCATAGTTTCCCAAAGGCGTGCACGAGGTGTTCACCGGATCAAGGAGAACATTGCTAGCGGAGTTGCTAAATGTTTCTCCACAGATAGCAAGGTATTCTTTGAAAATCGTTTGGTAGTACCTAAGAATAGGGAGCTAAGGCAACTCATCCTCAAGGAAGCCCATGACACACCCCTCTCGATTCATCCCGGTAGCACAAAAATGTACCAAGATGTACGCCAGAGATTTTGGTGGACTAGGATGAAGAGAGACATTGCTCAATTTGTTGCCGAATGTGATGTTTGTCGTCGCATTAAGGCACAACATCAAAGACCTGCTGGTACACTGCATCCTTTGTCTATTCCCGAGTGGAAATGGGACAAAGTCGGTATGGACTTCATCACCGGCTTTCCAAGAACCCTGAAAGGAAACAATGCCATCTTCGTTGTCATAGATAGGCTTTCCAAAGTTGCTCACTTCCTTCCGGTTCGCGAGTCTATAACTGCTAGCCAGTTAGCGGACTTGTACATCTCTAGAATTGTATCCCTTCACAGTGTTCCTTTGGAAATCAATTCTGATCGTGGTAGCCTTTTCACCTCTAGATTTTGGGGAAGCTTTCAGAATGCTATGGGAACTCATCTCTCCTTTAGTACGGCTTTCCATCCTCAGTCTTGCGGTCAAGTCGAAAGGGTTAACCAAATTCTTGAAGACATGCTCAGAGCTTGTGTTATCTCATTCGGAAAGAATTGGGAGAAATCTCTTCCATTTGCCGAATTTTCTTATAACAATAGTTTTCAATCTAGTCTGAACATGGCTCCTTTTGAACTCCTATATGGACGACGATGTCGAACACCACTAAACTGGTCAGAAACCGGTGAAAGACAATTCTTTGGACCGGATATGATCAAGGAAGCAAAAGAGCAAGTTCGCATTGTTTGTGATCAATTGAAAGCAGCCCAGTCTCGTCAGAAAAGCTACTATGATCTTCATCATAGGCAAGAGAGCTACAATCTGGACGAGAAGGCTTACCTTCGGGTTACTCCTCTGAAGGGAACCCAACGTTTCGGTATCAAAGGCAAGTTGGCCCCACGTTACATCGGACCTTTCCGCATTATTGCTAAACGTGGAGAAGTTGCCTACCAACTTGAACTACCCCCGCACCTTTCCCGAGTACATGATGTATTCCATGTGTCCCAACTCAGGCGTTGCTTCAAGGACCCTATCCGCGAAGTCGACCACGAAACGCTTGATCTCCAAGATGATCTTTCCTATCGAGAATACCCCATTCGTATTCTTGATTCCGCAGAGCGTATCACTCGTCGTCAGAAGATTAGGTTTCTGAAAGTGCAATGGTCACACCACTCTGAAAGAGAAGCTACGTGGGAAAGAGAAGACCGTCTCAGTGCCGAGTACCCCACTTTCCTCCCGCAGACTTCTGAATCTCGGGACGAGATTCTGTTGAGTGGGGGCGAGTTGTCCGAACCCTCTGTTAGGTAATGTGCTAGGATCAAAGTAACCTTGCATCATGTCAAAATTTCAAAGGAAATTCAACTTCAAAATCCAAATGGGAGAAGAAACCCCCCCCAGATGAATTAATTCAAAAGGCCAGATAAAAATCTTCTCCAAAAATTCATGTTAGATTTTTGAAAAGTCTTATAAATGAGTGTGATCACATATCAAGTGATGTGGGACCCACCCCATGCTCATAGATTTTTCAAATATTCAAACAGTGCCTTGGAATAAAAGAAATACCCCTATTTGATTTAAAATTCAAATTATTTGAATTTTAAAAATGTTGAAACTTCATAAGTGGCTAGTCTATATTATTATGAGGCCATATAAAAGTTTTCAACATTTAATAAAATGTTTAGCTATTTATTTTAGCTAAGCAAAACAAATAGCAGAAAAGAAAACAGAGAGAAAAAGGGAAAAAGAACTTACCTGGAAGCAGCCCAACTAGCTCCCCGCAGCCCACCTAGCCGGCCCAGCCCGCGAAACCCCCTTGTCGTCTTCTACCCCGCGCTGCCAAGCAGCTCGGTGGCGAGGCGCAGACGCCGTGGACGCCACCGCGACGCCTTCAAGCTTCCAGGCCTTCCCAGGCCTCATCTCTTCGTCTGGACGCATCCTGGAGCCGCCCCAGTTCATTCCCCTCCCTCCTCGTCGTCTTCCCCTTCCTCTCTCGCCTGATTCGTCGTCGCCCGAGAAGCACGCCGGAGCACCGTTGAGCCCCCGCGTGGCCATTGATGCCGAGAAGCCCCAAGACCGTGTCCAAGTTCTTCCTCGTCGTCGTCTTCGTCGAGCAGTGCAAGGAATCGAGCCCGAAGCCCGCGTAGACGCCAGATTCTTCCTCGAGTTCTCGCCGGCCGCAGTGAAGGACTTCGTCAATTCCGCCGCCGTTGAGCCACCCCAGCCCTCGCCACCACCTCTCCTGAGTTCTTGGTGAGCTCGGGTTCAAAACCCCTAAACTTCCCCCTTAGATTACTCCCTCTAGCCTTGGCCACCATGGGAGCCGAAGCTCCTCGCCGCCGGGATCCATGGCGACGACCAACCGTTACGCCATCGAACCCGCCTTGTTGTCCAACGTGTTCCCCGTGCTCCTCCTCGTTGAACCAGCCTAGCCCCGCCTCAATTTGTGCCCCGGAACGAAATCTCGATCACGGCCGTAGCTAGGTCGCCGCAAAACTTGACGCCGGCGAGCGTACGGTGCACCCCAGCTCTTGGATTCGGTCCCGTTCGACGCGCGCAGGAGAGGGCTTCAAGCTGGTGGTCTTCGCGCTCCAAATGATGGCCGGAATCGTGATCCCGTGCAGCGCCGCCGCGGCTTTGGTCGCCGGCGGTTAACCGCCGGTGGGTTAGCCCTTAATCACCTGGCTAATGACCCCCTGGGTCACTGACCAGTGGGCCCAGTGGCTTAATTAAGCCACTGGATTAATTAACCCCACGGTTTAAATCATCCAGCCACTGACACCCTGGACCCACATGTCAGCCCCCCCCTGACGCCAGCTTGACGTCAGCCTGACGCAGTAAATCAATTAAATGAATTTCCAGAAAATCAAAATGTTTTAAAAGAATTCCAGAAATTCCAGAAAATACCCCAAACTTTGGAAATTCATAGAAAATTCATATTAACTCCAAATTGGACAAATAATATATGAAAAATGATCAGGAGAAAATTATCTTTCCAAATATGCAACTTTCAACTATGTTTGAGTTGAATTTAAATTGGGACCAGTAGCATATGTCATTTGGTTTATTTGAATTTATTTCAAATTCAGATCAAATGATCTTGCAACTTGGACCATGGATTTCTTTTATAATTCAACCACACATCAGAGGCATATCTTATACATTTGAAGATAATTCAAAATGATCAAACAATGTCACATGCAACTTGGTTAATTTGAATTCAAATGTGGAGTTTGAATTTGCAATTCAATTTGCAATATACTCCATTTAAATGGAATTGCTTCACACATCAAAGCATGTACATCAAGATTCAAACTTCCATCATGTGTTTGTGCATTGTATTTACTTTGCTACTTTGCTTGTTGTTTGTCGAGTAGAGGTGGAACCGGAGCAGGAGGCTGCCCCCTTCGTTGAAGACCCAGAACCCGAACCTCGTCAGCAAGGCAAGCAAACCCCCATTGATCATGTCGATAAAATCCCACTTCCCTCTCATGTCTCGCTTATGCATTGTTTAGGATGATCAACATGTTACAATTCTACCGCATAGATGAACCCATTCCTTTGCATGACCTATCATTTTGTCACAGTAGTAAGCAAACCACAATCCTAGCAAATGTAGGAGTTGGTTGATATCATGTAACCCCTGCAATGTTACTGCTTATTGCATGCTTAGTATGATACCATGTTGTTACTGTGATGTGAGTCGGGATGGGAATGATCATGTTGATGTTGGTAGAAAAGTGTTGGTGAATCGACCCTAATACAAGTTGAACGATGAGAGGCTGTGTAGGAGTACATGGTGGGTTGTCTCGTTGAACACCGCCCTAGTACGAGTTCTTGTGTGGTGATCCAAGATGAAGAGTACAACCACACATTGGTCTCACTGACCCCTCTCAACTTACTAACTCATCCCTTTCGATGTCCAGATGTCGCAATAGTTCGGAGTTCTGGTAGGTCTGTGGCCTGGATGCTAAGTGAGAGAACGGCTCATCCGAGACCGGCTTATGCACCACGCACACATCCCTTGGATCCACTTCGGTAAACCGGCCGGGTTCACGATAGTGGTAACCAACCCAAGTAGGCGGCTTTCTCGGACTAGATCGGCTATGAGGTAACAGTTGTGGTGAGCATCCTCGTTGGCACCCCTTGAATGGTGTCGAGATCAAAGGCGGTAAATGATGATCATGTGTGTGTAGCGGTACACCCTTGCAAGGTTAACAAAACTATTCGAATAGCCGCGTCTGCGGTTATGGACTTCTTGGAAAGCTTAGCTTGATTATTAGATAACTTGAACCGGATACTTCTAAAACACACCAAGATAAGTGTGAGTGCTATGGCGTGCTTTTTCGTGGGGAAGTCGAGGAAGGCACCATAGTGGTGTAATTGGTTGGAGAAAGTAGTGGACTCGTGTACGCTTCTTACCTCAAAGTCTGGTACTCGTAGTTCAGGATTTAGCCAAGTCAGAGCTGGCATTTCTGCAAGTGAACCCCACCTCCCTTTACCTTGATACATGTGCATGAGTAGTATAGCTCATATGTAAGTCTTGCTGAGTACGACATTGTACACATGTTTGCTTAATCTATGTTTTAGATGATGCCACTGACCCCGAAGGTGGCTTCTTCATCGAGCTGGACGACTGAAGACCAACTAGTCTAGTCCCAGTCAGACGACTGGTTCCCTCGTGGAGGGCTTGTATTCAAATAAGGCTTCTTAAGCCATTTGTTAAACTTGTCTGTACTCAGACATAATTTGCTTCCGTTTGTGTTGTAATGTTGGATCACATGTTTGTGATCTCTGTTTGCACTCTATAAGAGTTATCAATAAAATGTATACTTTGTAGAGAATTGCAATGATACCTACTGTTCATACAAGGCATGTGTGCTGCGTGTATGTTTATAACATGCATGTCTTTGTATGGGTTTTCGGGACCTTAGTTGTGTTCTGGCTGGCGGTCTTTCATACACCAAGTGGCCCTTAGATGTGCGCAGCTTGGGGCATCGTGATGCGATTGTTCGAGACTCCGTCTCGTGCACACTTTGTGGTATGATCGAGCCCGCCCTAGACCCCGACTAAGTGATCGGGCTGGAGTAAGTCTATGTAAGAGTTTTGAGATAGTTGATAGTATGGTTGAGGCGACTTGTCTTTGAATATGGGAGTTCACCACCCATATCATTAGACTTGTGTGCGGACAATGAGGACCCATCTCAGTTGATCATCCGGCCTGGATGGGATGCCCCTCACGTACGATGCTTTCCGAGAACGTTATGTGCTTGGCCTTGTCTGCTTAGACAAGTGGGTACGGTTCTCGGCTCTCCATATGACTATGTCTTAGATGTACTTGCATACGCTAACCCCGGGTCCCGACACACTCACTCGGGACTACGGTTCCTATCCTCTGACGAGGACGGAAGACCATCTGGGAAACATCTAAAGAACTAGTCTAGCTCGGGCTCTCCTGGAGGACGCAGGCTGAGATGCTTCCCGAAGTCGAGTAACTCGGGCAGTCGGGACTCAACTCCTGGGGAAACGACTGGATCTTGCTGGAGCAGACCTTGCCGATACAGCTGAAGGATGGTTCTGTTGGTGGGGTCGGCGTAGACAGTGCCTAGGTTGCACTCGTCCACGGGCTGGGAGGGTAGAACCACTTGAGAGGGTGGCACGACCTGAGAGTATAGCACTGGGTTTGGCAGCAGGGGGTCGATGGCCTGAGAGGAACCTTGGCGTCCTGCGTGGTACGTGGCTCCGACAGCTTGCGTTATGCCACTATCCATGGCTTTGAACTCCCCAAGAATGCCGCCGAGCAGTAGTCCCTGGGCGGTGCTGAACTGAACCAGACGAACTATTTCCAGGTCGGCTTCCTTGGTAGTGTCGGCAAGCTCGCAACCAAAGATGGACACATTCGGGCAGTAGCGGAACTCCCGCATCTCCCCGATCTGCGGAAACTTGAATCGGAGGCGACTGACAGCTTCTGCGGCAGCCGTCTGCATAGCCAACACTGTCGTGGGCATGGGCTTGCCCTCAAAGACTATGGGCTCTCCAATCTTATCGGGACCAAGGTGGATGAGCACCTTTGCACAATATCGGCAAAGGCGAGGGACAGGCTCGGATTGGAACACCTGGTAATCGGGGTTAACAACACAACCAAGGGCTTGGGAAAGCATTTCCCAAAGGAGGCGGGGAAAACCAGCATGGTTGACCGCCGAGGTTTTGCTATGAAAGGTGGGAGCTTTGAAAAAGACGGACATGGTTTCCAGGGGGAAACTGGCTGGGGTTCTCTGGTGGTCTGGCTAACTGAGCGGGGAATGTTGCAGCAAGGAGGACGGGGTTTTATAGGAAGCAAGGCTGGGGCTCACAGGCATGGCAGAGATCTATCCCAGACAAAGAAAAGGATACGCCTGGCATGGCAGACAACTAGGGTTGGCTGGGGTACAATCCAAGGGTAGCTAGGTGGTCGGTCCACTGGTTAGGCAGGCGTCAAATCCGACTACGTCAACTGTTAATATACAGTGGCCATGCTGGATTCCACGGGATAGGGCAACACTATGGGGCTCACTATCGGTCTCCCTACCGATAGGACAACTAAGGGCCAAACAACAAAACCGACAAAGACGGAGCAAACAACAAACAACAGACACCAGGAAACAAACATAGCTCGAAATCTACGGGCTATCCACACGTGGATGCAGATCCACTAACTACACTAACTTAGCACACTCGACGCCTCTCTAAGGATTTAGCAGCAAAATCACACAATGCTCCTAGTAGCAATTGGCGTAAAGCTTCTACTACTTCCTCAGGGAGAACATCAAACTCACCGCATGACCATACCCAAGGTGGCTTAGTCAACTAGTCTATGGTTGCTTGAGGAAAGATGGAACTGGCGTTTCCCAAGGGAAACTAGACATAAGGAGAGATATACCACGGTTAGCAAGAAGGGTGAGGATATCTGGCTTACCTAGGGGGTTTAAAGGTCTCACGGTCATTGCCCAGTGCGATAATTTCACACTGGAGACGAATGCCATGAGAGTCTGGGCTTAGATGAGAGGGAAATCCTATGACATTGTCTTTTGATCAATAGTAGACGTGCCGACTTGGAAAAGATGGCTGAAATCCATCTGGGCTTTCTATTGAGCAAAAGGCAATGAATCTAGCTAGGGGTAACCTACAGTCAGCCTGGCTGCTCTGATACCATGTTTGTGACACCCCGCCTGAATACCACTGTACACAGACGACTGTCGCCCACACACCAGCCCAGGAATCACTCTGGTGTGCGCGCTTACAACACGTACCAAGAACATAGGCACAACTGTACAAGGATTCATAAGCCAAAGTGGCTTGAATCAATATATTACCACCATAGATGGTTGATTATAGAGATGGGGGGGGGCAGCGGAATATAAACTGTCTACGGCAGCACGGACTTGGAGCGGCTCCAATCCACAGGGATCTGACTGGGTTACTCTTCCTAGCTCGCAAACGCTCAACTCCTCCTAGGGAAAGCGGATCCTTAGATAAACTTGAAAATCTGGCTATGTGAATAGCCAGGGATGAAAGCCATGTGAGTACGTTTGAATGTACTCGCAAACAAGCAATCCATGGTATTCAAGCATGCCTTAAGTTATTAGAGTGACATTACTTATCATGGCATAGCAGTTTAAACAATATTAATAATCATGGCATGAGCAATATTAATATGATGAATCTGAACAATATTAACATGACGAATCTAGCATACTATTAAGAGCAAAAAAAATCAACACATGGAATGATCAATATCATCATAATGAAATGAGCATTCTACCATGATTAAGACTAGTGCAAACAACACATGGAACACTCATGCTCATCGCATGACCATGCAGCTTACCTCGGATCCATTACCGACTCCACCTTCAAGTGACGGGTCATCGCATGACCACTCAACGGATTAGGTGTCCTTATGTTACCACCCAATCATGACCACTCCACGGATTAGGTGTCCTTTTGTTACCACCCAATCATTGCATGACCAGCAACTCAGCACCATTATTATACCGGTTTGTGTTGACCATAGTGTGACCTAGTACGAACTGTGTCCCATGACCGAGGACACGGCTATTTGAATAGATTTTGACTCTGCAGAGTTTGTGCACGTTACCCACACTATGGAGTTCCTCCTCCATCCAGCACCTCGGTACTTGTCCCACAGGATCCTTGGAACTCGTACCGCAGGAGTGGACTAGGACCTCTCCAACGAAACCTAACTACCGCGTAACCTCCCTACGGACTCACCGACACACGGTCTTGGGTATCCCTGTGGTTAGGTGTCCACGTTACCACGAGAACCACTCGGCCACCTTGTGGCAAACTGTCCCAACGGGGACTCCCGGTTAAACACTATGGATGTCGAGATTATCACCACCTACCGGGCCATGGTAGCGTGTGTGCATAACCTCCCCTTTTGGTGATATCGGTAGAAGGCACTACGATAGCACGAGTTAAGGCCCGCCCATACAAGCAAATGTGGCTGCACGATTAAAGCTCGGTTCGGTGGCACTGGGTCAACGGTTATATTATGTTCATCAAGTTTTAGCATTAGTTCTTGCAGCAAAAATCTAACAAGGCAAGATGGCATAAACATAACACTACTACCAAACACGTGCAACCACCAGCATGGCATGAATCTAGTAAGCATGGACATTAAAGCATGAATAAGGTCAACACACGTAAAACTACCGGCATAAGCATGATATAATTAACATGAGCAACATGGGCATGATACTAACCAGTAAACATGGCATGATCATTTTTAGCATTATCATATCAAGTAGACATGTGTAAACAACACAAGCATGATACTTACGTGTGAACATAGCATGATTAACATCAACATAGAACACAAGCATGGCGTATGCATGTCAAGACAAATTAACACATCGGTGTTTAGTTCATCGTTAAAGCAACATGGCGAGTTCAAATTTTAAACACACAAGAACAACACGGCACAATGCTTAGAGCATATATTAGATGGCTTACTTGCATGGGGGGGTGTTGATGAATCCACCGTACGGACGTGCGGTCGCCCTCCGAAAAGATCTGACGGGACCGAAAAACTGAGATCCTGGGCTTTTGAATAACCTCGATTGGAGTTACGGTCGCGAAGTTACGGGCGTTCGTTCGATAAGCAGAAAAATGGGCTTATCGGGTGAACGTCCACACTTTAGCAGCTTCGGTTCTTGAGAGAGAAAGCGTCTTTTCCACAAATACGTTTTCACCAAGGCGAAAGCGTATTACGGTCCGGCGCTGTGAGAATATACGCTTCCGCTGTAGGGAAAACGCATTTCCTCCAAAGCCGTACGGGAGTATGCTTTTATAGTCGGAAGGCGTATTCTCGAACAGCGCCTCTATTGATTCCGCGCGGGCCCGAGGCTATCACGCTGATGCGCGGCCCCCACGCGCTAGCGCCTCCTCTCTCCTTGCTCTACTTCCTCTGTTTCTCTTGCCGCGGACGCAGGGCAGAGCCGGGGCACAACCGGCGTGGCGCTCGCCGCCGGTGAGAGAGGGACGCGGCCCTGGAGACCTGCGTGTTACGCCGGGCGGCGCCGGCTGGGGACCATGGGGCCCCACGAGGCGGCCGGGACGCGGACTTCAGCAGCGGGCGTGGTGGCCGCGGCCGGCTCAGCCAAGCGAAGGTGACGGCGGCGGAGCCTGTGGCCAGGCCGGGCGGCGGCTGCTTCAAGCCGAGCGCGGCGGGGCTCGCTGCGAGGAGGGGTAGGGGGACGGGTCCGGTGCTGGGAGCAGGTGGTTGGGCGTGGCGTGGATCCAGCCGTGGCCGGCGGCAACCATTGCAGCGAGGGAAGGCACGCGCGTCCAAGAACTCGAGGGAGGGGAGGGATGTTGCTGCTGCGCTGCTGGAGAGGGCTCGGGGGCGCTCTCTTATAGCCAGGGGAGGAAGCACGGGCGCGAGCTCGAAGCTTCCCGAGCATGGCCACGCGTCGGCCAGCTTGCGGAGCATCGCGTGTCGGCACAAGTGCCCAGCAGCAATAAAACAATGCGGGAGCGCACGCGGTGACCAGGACCAACATGGGGGTCACGCATGACAAGCTTGGACACAAGGAAGAGGACGATGTGGATGAGGATCCAGTACAAACACTGAGCTAGACATGAGCTGGACACGCCACATGTGTGGTCACCAAGGCCAACACGTGTCTCGTGCATGCTTATGACCAGGAACCGTGTCCACATGGTGTGGTGACTTCTCAGGAGATGGAATCATTCACTTGGAAGGGCATGCAGGGAATGGAGCTACTGAAAGTGACCTGACCTAGCTCCAAGAAGCAAGGTGCTTGTACTGGCCTGGGGGAGGCACACCTGGTGAAATGATCCCAAACTTGTGTCACAGTTGCCTAACACTAAGATGATTATCTCCACCAAGTTCGAGCACAAATGGATCAATGTACATAGCACTTCCTTTACAAATGCACCAACTAGGCAGAAGATGTTTGTGTTGTGGTGTGGCTAGCATACTAGTCCCCTTGGCTTGAAATTTGGCAGAGCTTCATCATATGCTAGTGTTAGCATGTAGACCAAATTTCAGCTCACATGGACAAGGCTAGGTTGCACTTCCTTCACAAAGTCATCTGCTGGGCAGAAATTTTGGGAATTTATTGTGCATTACTGTCTTGGCCAATAGGGCTCAAATTTGGTACAACACAATGACATGGGAAGGGGAAATGGCACAAAAAGTTTGGGAGGCAATGGGCGAACATAAATAACACTTCCTTTGGAAAGTGCTATTCTTCCCTGAATTTGGAAATGGAAGCTATGCTCAAACTTTGAACTATGGAACCCCATGTTTTGATATAAATGGCCATGGGTTGGATACTAGGAGCTCCAAAATTCATTTGAGCACAAATGGGGCATCCAAAATGGTAGATCCTTTGCAAATGGGCTAAAAGGGAATTATTGGCTTTATAAAGAAAATCACAATTTCCTTTATTCAATCATAGCCAATACCTTTGGAAGAGGTCAAGAGGATAACCAAGATCATCTCCACAAGTTTACACAACCTTTAGAGATGTCTAGGTATTTTCCGGGATTTAATTCCATCGATTGGCACAAATGGAATTAAGCTGATATAAAGAACATTGCACCTGACGAGGCAATATCCTTGCATATCCGGGATCGAGGGTCTAGGGAGGGATCTTGCCTTGCAAAGGGGCAGAGAAAAGGGTTGCAAGGTCAAGGATTGTCTGGATTCTTCTGGTCATAAACCAGACTCCAGGGGAAAAAGATCGGGAGAAAAAGCTAGGAAGGAATAACAGCACAAAAATCGATAACCCGATTTTTGGGGTGTTACAGGGCCACCACGAGGCGGCCACTTGGCGTGGCCAGCGGCCTGGCCGCGCCAAGGGGGTGCCTGGACTCTTGGTGCCCCCCTGGCTGCCCTCCTTCACTTGTTTTTTCTCCGTCATGGGAAACTTCCGAAGACAGAACCCTTTTTCGCGGTCTCGCCTCTGTTCGGTCGCCGCCACGCTTCCAAGATCGGGAGCGCTAGCAGACCTCTTCACGACACCCTGTCGGAGGGAGGGTCGACCTCCGGGAGATTCCCCTCCACCATGGACGCTTCCCCGATGTGTCGTGAGTAGTTTCCTTTGGACCATGGGTCCGTGATTAGTAGCTATGTGATGATATCCTCCCCTCTTTGTTCTTCATGGTTTAGACCTCGTGAGCTGCCCTACATGATCGAGGCACTTATGTAATATTTCTTCTTTTGCTATGCTGAGTTCAATGGGATCTGATGGATTATGAAATTATGTTCGGATTGTGATAGAGTAATATATTTGGTTCTTATCTTTTATATGTTTGTTCCTAAGTAATTCTTGCATGTTCTCCGTTGTTGTTTATTGCTTTGGCCAAGTACTAGGTAGTAACTCCAAGAGGGAACGTTATTCTCGATTGTGGGTTCATGCCCCCTGATGACACGCTTGAGTGACTGAAACATGAGTCTAGGGGATGTGTTGTTGCCACAAGGGGTAAAACAATGGTCCTTGTACCCGCGGTTGCAAGGATTGTTTACTTTATGCAAAGTTCTTTTTAATGCAGTTGTTTGTTGCTTTGGGTTTACACTTTGGGTGGGGCTCGCAACTTAATATCAGCGAGATGTTATGGATAGATATCTCAAGGTGTATGATTAGTAGTAGATGCAGTTGGATTTCGGTCTACTTATTTTGGCTTACTTCCCATGCTTTTGAGCCTCTTCCTTTCTTTTGT
Source organism: Bromus sterilis (assembly GCA_950022295.1). Classification (NCBI taxonomy): domain Eukaryota; kingdom Viridiplantae; phylum Streptophyta; class Magnoliopsida; order Poales; family Poaceae; genus Bromus; species Bromus sterilis. Next base: position 277,393,994 of record OX465595.1, on the reverse strand, counting down.
AGCATAGTTAGCATTGCGGTGCATTTATAATACTGTTAATTGACCATCTGTAAGTTGTTTACCTCGCATAGCAGTTTTATCGTCTTTTGGGAGACAGACATCACTAGTGAACATCATGGGACCCTGGTCCATATTCTCATCATTGTTTACACGCTCATTTACTTTTCTGCTTTTACTTTCAATTGCTATCATTATCATTATCCCTCGTGTTTGATCCTTTGTAAACAACAAGACCGGAGAGATTGATAACCCCTCTGAACTTCATTGGGAGCGAAGTTATTTGTGTCTGTGTGCAGGTCCAGGTGAAGTAAGCAACCCTGAGTTGTGAACAACGCCATTGTTCACTTCACCACCTACTTATCATTGTCGGAGTCCTACTGGTCGATACTCAACCTCGATATCTTCACCTAGGGAAACTTGCCGCTATGCTGCATGTCACCTTCCACTTGGGGTAACCAACGAAGGGCGAGAAGAAATTATCCTCTCTCGCGTATCAACCCCGCGCTGCTGATGGTACTTTACCCCGCGCAGCTAGAGGCCATTATCCTAGTAGTGCTCTCGGTTCTTTAATTAACTTTGTTTTTGAGAATACCTGATGGAAGTGAGTACTAACTGCTCATATTGCCATCTGTGTTCTCCTTATTTGCCCTTCCCGCACGCCGTGGAGAATCCCTGCGGTACTCCTCCGATAATCCGTGCAAGAGGTCAAAGCAAACAACCGAAATCCGCTTGTCGGAAGTTTCCTCTCTCGGAGGCCGACAACACGGAAAGGTATCCATAAGGTACGAAAAGGGACAAGTTCTCTAAAAGTTGCTACATTTCATTACTACCCCACAGGGGATTTTTCCAGAACCAGAGCATTGCTTGGGGTTCCTGGATCGATATTTAAATCTAGCGCTAACCGGACGAAGTGGTTACACCACTATCACTCTCCACCTACTGCTAAGAACAAAAGTAAAGGGACAAAATGAGAAGATCCCTACAGGGGTGAACAGCTGGATCTAAACTACAACCCTCGCTCCGACCTTTCCGGTGGCGTCACTCCTCCTCAGTGCTCGGCGGCGGGCTCAACACCCATGAAGTCGTGGACGACTGCCACGGCGCATTGCTTGCCGGGATCACCGCCGACGACCTCCTCGCAACATTTTGCACGGGTCCCCCATGGGTGGAAGACCTTCAGCCAAAAGGTGTCGTGGCCATCAAAAAAGAAGAGGATGGCCTGGAACTGCTGGATATTCCTCCAGCAGACAAATGCCGCCCAGCCTTGGTCTAGCTACATGACGTCGCCCCGCCGCGAACACGACCACGGCCGTTCCGGACAGCAGCGCCGCCTCGACCCACGCCACCGCCTCGAACTCCCAGGATCGCTTGGGCCGCCGCACCAGAGTGTTAGGCGACGTTTGGGGCGCCATGGGAACACGAAGCCGGAAGAGAAAAGAGGGAGGCGGAAAAGGAGAATGCACCCTTCCGCTTCACACCGGCCCATTTAAATACACAACGGATAATCACAGGGGAGTAATTTTTCTACTCTACTATAAGAACATTAAATTACCATGGGGTCAGCTGCTGCATTACCTCGATTCTTGCCATGTTTTGCAGGGGCATCATCATCATTCGTCAAATCCGACTAGAAAGGCACCATGTGGCACCGCTTGCCCTGTCCCCGTGACATGATACCCGATGCACAGACTACAAGAACTTCTCAGACGACCCGACATTGATTCTGGGAAGCCTTCTTCAGAAGCCGAGCCCGGGGGCTACTGTCGGTAACCGGACACTGGGGTACCACGTCTCCCTGGGTTCTGACTACGCCTCTCGAACAGGCCTAGTGCGACCACGTAGGATTTCGGCAAGGAGACGCTGGGAACACTATGCCAGGCACACGGGGGAGTACTTCAGACTAGTTCCGGAAGGTTGGAGTCATCCATGTGGCTATCACCGCCCGACAAAGAGCACAATGCTTTCAATGCACTAGAAAACAAGCATGCACCGCTGACAGGAGGCACCCTACACCTGGCAGGCACCCTTGTTCTTGCTCATTGCATGCATCCCAAATCGTAGTGTAGGGTATCTTCTCCTAGAAGATAACCTTGTACTTTGTTCTACTCCATCACCAGCAAAGAAGATTAGACATGCAGGAGTAGGGCATTTAGTCTCCGGACGGCCCGAATCTGGGTAAACCCCTGTGTTTACTCGTATCAGCTCATTTCCGTTTCGACGCCACAGCAACCTTCGCCCAAATCAAGCAACCGGGAACCCAGCGTGTTCCCTGTTCCGCATGGTCTTCAGGCCATGCCCTTCCGTGAGAGTCCCTTCCGGAAGATGTCCTCGGGGCAGCGTCGCCGCTGTTCTCCCCTGCTTCTGGCTCGACAAATGATGGCGCTAGAAGGAGGGCCTGAGAAACCGGACCCCCGACATTTGGTTTTAATGTGATGATGGACCTGTATTAATTTGGTCCAGTTTGTACACGAAGTGCATCCAGTTTTTTCCGTAACCCTCTCAACTTTTGTACACGTTGTATGTGGGTGAAATGATGATACCATGCCAAATTTCAACCTTTTCAGAGTTCATTTGTAGTGCTTTTCAACTTCAGAGTCATTCAGCGCAAAAAAATCATTAAATGCATGAAAAATCACAAATGAAGTTAGAAAGTGTTGGAATTTTAGGATGTGTCTTGTAATAGTGCACATTGAATGTAAAAAAAGTATGGAGTTGAAATAAGTTAAAAAATGAAATGCCTTTGTAACATGTGAGTTTTGGTCCGAAACCCTGATACTCCAAAGGGGATGGTCTAGTTTGTACACAAAGGGCATTCAGTTTTTGACATAACCCTCTCAACTTTTGTACACATTGTATGTGGGTGAAATGATGATACCATGCCAAATTTGAACCTTTTCAAGGTTCATTTGTAGTTCTTTTCAACTACAGGGTCATTCAGCGCAAAAAATAATTAAATGCATGAAAAATTGCAAATGAAGTTACAAAGTGTTGTAATTCTAGGATGTGGCTTGTAATAGTGCATATTAAATGCACAAAAAGTCTGGAGTTGAAATAAGTTTAAAATAATGAAATGTCTTTGTAACATATGAGTTTTCGTCTTAAACCCTGATACTTCGAAGGAGATGCTCCATTTTCTACACGAAGTGCATCCAGTTTTTGTTGTAACCCTGTCAACTTTTGTACACATTGTATGTGGGCGAAATGATGATACCATGCAAAAATTCAACTTTTCAGAGTTCATTTTTAGTGCTTTTCAACTTCAGGGTCATTCAGCATAGAAAAATCATTAAATGCATGACAAATAGCAAATGAAGTTAGAAAGTGTTGGAATTTTACGATGTGGCTTCTAATAGTGCATATTGAATGCACAAAAATTCTGGAGTTGAAATAAGTTTAAAAAATGAAATGCCTTTGTAACATATGAGTTTTCTTCCGAAACCGTAATATTTCGAAGGAGATGGACCAGTTTGTACACGAAGTGCATCCAGCTTTTGTCGTAACCATCTCAAATTTTGTATACATTGTACGTGTCTGAAATGATTATACCATGCCAAATTTCAACCTTTTCAGAGTTTATTTGTAGTACTTTTCAATTTCAGGGTCATTCAGCGCAAAAAAATCATTAAATGCATGAAAAATAGCAAATGAAGTTAGAAAGTGTTGCAATTTTAGGATGTGGCTTGTAATAGTTAATATTGAAAGTACAAAAAGTATGGAGTTGAATATGTTTTAAAAAATAAAATGCCTTTGTAACATATGAGTTCTCTTCTGAAATCGTGATACTCTAAAGGAGATGGTCTAGTTTGTAGACAAAGTGCATTCAGTTTTTGCCGTAACCCTCTCAACTTTTTTACACATTGTATGTGAGTGAAATGATGATACCATGCATAATTTTAACCTTTTCAGAGTTCATTTGTAGTGCTTTTCAACTTCAGGGTCATTCAGCGCAAAAAAAATCATTAAATGCATGAAAATTGCAAATGAAGTTAAAAGTGTTGTAATTTTAGGGTGTGGATTGTAATAGTTCATATTGAATGCACAAAAACTCTGGAGTTGAAATAAGTTCAAAACAATGAAATGCCTTTTTAACATATGAATTTTCGTCCGAAACCCTGATACTTCGACGGAGATGGTCCAGTTTGTACACGAAGTGCAGCCAGTTTCTTACGTAACCCTCTCAACTTTTGTACACATTGTATGTGGGTGAAATGATGAGAGCATGCCAAATTTCAACCTTTTGAGAGTTCATTTGTAGTGCTTTTGAACTTCAGGGTCATTCAACGCAAAAAAATCATTAAATGCATGAAAAATAGCAAATGAAGTTAAAAAGTGTTGGAATGTTATGATGTGGTTTCTAATAGTTCATATTGAATGCACAAAAAGTCTGGAGTTGAAATAAGTTTAAAAAATGAAATGCCTTTGTAACATATGAGTTTTTGTCCGAAACTGTGATACTTCGAAGGAGATGGCCCAGTTTGTACACAAAGTGCATCCAGTTTTTGTCGTAACCTTATCAAATTTTGTCTACATTTTACGTGGGTGAAATCATGATACCATGCAAAATTTCAGCATTTTCAAAGTTCATTTGTAGTGCTTTTCAAAGTTTTACCCGAATCGGAGGTCCTGCGGACCCCCGGCGGTCAAAAACGTAAATACCGCGCGCGCTCAAGAAAAACCGGGGATGTTTTTGCAAACTACCAGCCACCTGGGCTATATAAAGACCACCACTCTCCCCTAGCCTTCTAGGGTTTCCCCTAGCACAAAATTGCAGCCACCCCCTCCAAAATGCCCAAATCTGCCCCCAAATCCGTCCCCCCACCGAAACCCTAGATCTGAGACCACCAGAGCCGTCAGATCTGGCCCTGGATGGCTCAGATCGTGCCATGTCGCCCCCATCCTTCTCCCACCTCTAGCAAGCTGGCGAACCGGGCCCCGCGGTCCCGCCCCACCACCGCCAGATCCGCCAGGCCCATCTGGACGCCCGAGACGCCGCCGACCGAGGAGCCGAGCCGCTACCTCTGGCGAGCAGTCGCCGGCAGCCAAGCCGCCGGGTCGCCACGTCCTCCTGAGCCGCCGGCCTCCTCTCCTCTCCTCCCTGGTCGCACCGCCCCCTCTCCTCCCTTGCAGCTCGCCGGAGCCGTGACTCCGCCACACGCCATGGGCGAGCTCGGCCCGAGCCTCCACGCCGGCCAACGGAGCAGCGCCGCCACCTCACCTTGCCTTCCTTGCCACTGGGGCTGGACCCGCCGGATCCGGCGCCGCCACGCCCGTTCCTGACCTCGCCGTCACGCCATCCGCACCCCTCTCCGGAGTCGCCCGCCTGCCACCGCCGGCCAAGCCTCTTCCAGGCGGGATCGGGAGACACCGCCAGCTAGGCCGGCTCCCAAGCGGCCAAGCGCGGCCCAGCAACCCCAACCGCCCGCCAGCCTCCGCCAGGCCCATGGCCTCGCCAGTCGCTGTTGGGCCGAGCCCATCTGGGTGAGGCCTGTTTCCTATTTTTTCTGCTTTTATTTATTTATTTATTTTTCCAGAAACTCTTTTTTTACTAAGTCTGGAGGAGTAATTTCTTCTGTTACGTTTTTGCGACGATGTTTGCGAGTAAAACGTAGCACGGATGAACGTGCCGCCAAAAGGAAATTTGTTTAGAATTGTGTGTACTTAAATCCATCTTTTGTGAGAATTTTGTTTTGAGGTCATCTTTATTGTGTTATTGCTGGTCAAACAGGGCCACCAATCGTTAATTGCAAACTGTTGTTAACTGCTGCTGAAAACTGTTGCTTGATTGAAACTTCGGGTGAGGTTGGCCTCGCAACCGTTCATCGGAATTGAGTGATTCTTGTTTCATAATGTTAAGAATCATGCCAACTTCAGTTTTATGCATTCACATGTCATATTTGTCTGCTGCATGATTTTGTTTCATCACCCAAAGTAGCTACCCTGCTGTTAGTGTGTTGCTGTTTATATAAAGTTGCTACTTTGCTGCCCTATATCTTTTTAACTGTGCCCTATATCATTTTGATTTATGCCATGTCTACTTCCATTTTACATATTGCATTGTCATGTTTACATTCTTGGTCATAGTTATATTCAGCTCCGAATTTGCTATCCTGCTATTGTCTGTAACTTTCCGATGCCATGTTGCATGCTTAATATCTTTTGATCTGTGATGCCTATGACCTTGATTCTTGTTTGTACCTGATCACCATCATGTCTAGTTCATGCCCATATATTTCTATGTCATGTTTCTGCACTTTTTCATATAGTTTTTCTCCTGTTTATACAACATGAATATAACTGTTTATGCCCTATTTTCCTGATTTTCAATAACTCCATGACCAATAATGTTTTATAGCTTTTTGTGTTCCTTATAACTAGTGAACTATGATTCCTTTTGCAATGTCTTCCCTACCATGTCTACTTTTGTTGCATATCATTTTTGAGCATGTTTGCATTCATTATCCTGTTTATGCATTGCTCTAAAGTGTGCTTCCTGATGTTGGCAGATTGTGTGCATAACTTGTTTTGCTTATATCTTTTTAACCGTAACTCTGTTTGGAGTGTTCTTTACATGTAACTTGATAAGAATTTCATGTAATTGGTGTTTATTTTTTTGTTTTCTGCTTTTAACCAACCGAAAATATGGTTTAGGGCAGAACAGTACCAAATGCTTAAATTGTCGTGGGGTGCTTAGTGATATGCCATGTTTTGATTGTGCCACACTTAAATTGACTAGCATAGATAGTTTATCTTATGCTTCATCTCTTGCCATGTTTGTGTTCTATGCCATGCTTGAGTGAGATGCCATGTTAATAACCTCTGCTCACCTTGTGTAGCTAAACTACTTGAACCATTCTAAATGTGCGGTATCATCGTGTGTGACGAGGACTCCACTTAACATATTAGTAACCGCTCTCGACGATAGATGTGATGCCGTAGTGTGTTGTCTCGTGCTGCATTCTTGTTGATGCTTTCTCGTGATTGCTTCGTAGTAATGCTTGCTCGTCGATTGCCTTTTCTAGTGTTTCCTTCTTGTGTGGTTCCGCGGATACTCTCGGAGACGTTGCGAACTTGCGATCGACTTCACCTTCGGATTCGTCTTCTCATCAAGTAAGGGGGAGAATATATCATGCTTATAAATTTCAGCTCACTCGCGCCTAGGTGTAGGATAGAACGATTGCTTGATCCTACCACTTCATATTCATGCCTCTCAAATAAACCCAAACAGCCATGTCCTCCATATCCCAGCAAACCATGTTCGGCTCTGTTACTTTTTCTCATTGCTCAACCACTGCTTAAGTATGCATGCTAGGATGTTATCAATTGTTGACCTGTTACTCCTTGGATTGGGATATGACATTATTATATTGGTGTGAATGATATGATTATTATAATGTTGACTATATTCGACGAAGGATGGAAGGTCTAGGCTATCCCGCCCCGACACTTTGTTCCATTCGAGTCACCTAGGATCCGAGTTCCGGGTATTGGTTTTAAGACTGAGCGTTCCTAACCTCGTGTGGGATGCTATGGGGTCCCCTCTTCTTACCTACCTAGCTTCAAACATTTCTAGTGGTGGCCCAAGCTGATTTACCATTTGAAAACCATGTGTATGTCTGTCAGGTCACTCCTACCAGACTTTCTTTAAAACAACCCGGACCAGTGGGGACATGGTTTCCTTGTTGGTCCACCTTTGACCGGCGAGGGCCCGGGACCTCACGTGAGGTGTCCCGGCAACCCAAACCCTGTTGAGACGGAAGAGTCCGGTCCGAGGGCGCGACCGGCTTTTGGATTGGATGTTGACTCCTCGGGGGCCACCCAGATTTGTTTGTTGTTAGATAGAGGTACCTGTCGTTTCGGATATCTCGGGACTAACTCATAAAATGGTTCTCGATGATGGGTAGAAACTGAGAGAGATGGGCGTGCGTGCGGAGCCTTGTAATGGGCAGTTCGTACACCCCTGCAGGGTTAAATCTTTTCGAGAAGTCGTGTCCACGGTTATGGACGACTTGGAACCTGCGTCTTGTTCATAGATAACATCAACTAAATCATAACTATAACTTGATCAACGTGTGTGTGCCTTGACTGCTTCTTCTTCGCCGGTATGCGAAGAGGAGGACAAGGATAGGATAGGTGTTATTATTGCGTAAGTAGTTGATAGCAAGACTTGTTGGAGGCGATTCCTCATCGAATGTTGGATCTCATCTTACTCTAAAATAGACCGTTAGCCACACATATATTGCTAGTGCGTTTGCAACCTCACCACTACCCCCTTCTTACCCGTGAGAAGTTAGTTACAAGACATTAATAAATTGTCACCTCGTTCTTTTCTTTCCCTTTTATGTTTTTCCTGATCGGCCGGTGCAGTTGATTACTACATCGACTCTTCTTCTGGATGCCTTCGTGGAGACTCGACGACGACTAGTTAGGTGGATCCCGGCGGAGAGCCTGGACCCATGTGGTTATAGGAATTGAAGATTTCCTCTTTGCCAGTAGGCATTTGATTGTAGTATGTACTCAGACATGTGTCTTCCGCTAAACTAATGTATTAAGGCAGTTGTATGCTGATTGTATGAGATGTTGTATCCTTGTAGTTGTAATGTTGTGATATCATGTTGGAAATCCGGGGCATATGGCATTGTCATATGTCGCGGTGGGACCGATATGTGCTTCGTTCCCAGATCTGGATGGAGACATCTAGATCTGGAACAATACCGCATATCTGGCCTTACAACTTGGTATCAGAGCCTTACCGACCGTAGGATCCCTTCTCTGGTCGAAGTCGAGTCTAGACAAAAACTATTTTGTAGTTACTAAGTTAGTTATCTGAGAGTAGGATTATTTTTCCACCTTAACCATGGTCTAGTCAGGAAAAATGTCGTAAGTGTTTTATGCTCGCCTTATCACTTCCAAACTTTAGGATCTCGAGAGTGTGGAGTATCTAAATCATTACAATGCCTTGCTTGCAGCGTATTGTCTCGATTCCGATCTCAGGTTTGGGAAATCCTGTAGTACCTTTAACTCTTCCGACTCTGGGTAAACATCTTGGTCGCTTGTTGACTTCATTCCTTTTTCCTAGTATCCTCACGATCTGAGTAAGAATGCTTCCATTGATCGTCAATTTCAACTGTCGTCCTTCCTTTTGATACCTGATGGTTTCGTTTTCCGGCGTTATCGTCCTCTCTGCGGACAGTTTCTCGATAGAAGATCTTCGTTCGACATGGAGCAGAGTCCCATGTTGGTGGTGTTGAAGATTTTCGACTCTCCTTTTCTCCCCATCTCCCCCGGATCGTCCTGGATCTCTGGACGAGATCCCCTGTTGGTGGTGTTGTATTGTAACAGCCCAGATTTCAAAAAAATAAAAATTTTGTTTTCGGTGTGAACTGTTTGATTGTCTGATTTGTTTGCGGTGTTTGCGTCCCCGATTTACCGATCAGCGATTATTTTACCCCCTCGATGGAGACCGACCCTTTCGACCCTGACACTCGACCTTTGCGACACTGGGTTTCACCCGATCACCGTCGCGAAAACCCGCACAAGACCAGCCGTAGCCAATGGAACAAAAACCCCGTTTAATAATTAAACGGGTTATTTATATAGCACGCCGGAAAGTGTTCTCGGAACATTTCCAGCGCGAGGTGAACGCCGCCGGCTCGACGCGCTGATCGCGTAGTTCGAAGTTTTACCCGAACGGAGGTCCTGCAGACCCCCGGCGGTCAGAAACGTAAATACCGCGCGCGCGAGAGAAAAACCGGGGATGTTTTTTGCAAACTACCAGCCACTTGGGCTATATAAAGACCACCATTCTCCCCTACCTTCTAGGGTTTCCCCTAACACAAAATTTCAGCCACCCCGCTCTAAAATGCCCAAATCTGCCCCCAAATCCGTCCCCCCACCGAAACCCTAGATCTGAGACTACCAGAGCCGTCAGATCTGGCCCTGGATGGCTCAAATCGTGCCACGTCGCCCCCAGCCTTCTCCCACCTCCAGCCAGTAGGCAAACGAGGCCCCGCGGGCCCGCTCCACCGCCGCCAGGGCCGCCAGGCCCATCTGGCCACCCAAGACGCCGCCAGCCGAGGAGCCGAGCCGCTGCCTTCGGCGAGCAGCCGCCGGCAGCCAAGCCGCCGGGTCGCCACCTCCTCCTGAGCCGCCGGCCTCCTCTCCTCTCCTCCCTGTCCGCACCGCCCCCTATCCTCCCTTGCAGCTCGCCGGTGCCGTGACTCCGCCGCACGCCATGGGCGAGCTCGGCCCGAGCCGCCGCGCCGGCCAACGGAGCAGCGCCGCCACCTCGCCTTGCCTTCGTCGCCATCGGTGCTGGACCCGCTGGATCCGGCGCCTCCGCGCCTGTTCCTGACCTTGCCTTCACGCCATCCGCGCCCCTCGCCGGAGTCGCCAGTCGGCCGCCGCCGGCCAAGCCTCGTCCAGGCGGGATCAGGAGACACCGCCGGCTGGGCCTGCTCCCAAGCGCCCCAGCGCGGCCCAGCAACCCCAACGGCCCGCCAGCCTCTGCCAGGCCCATGGCCTCTCGAGCCGCTGTTGGGCCGAGCCCATCTGGGTGAGGCCCGTTTCCTTTTTTAATTCTTTTATTTATTTATTTATTTTATTTTTCCAGTACCTCTTTTTTTAATGACTATGGAGGATTAATTGCTGCTGTTACATTTTTGTGATGATGTTTGCGAGTAAACCGTAGCCCGGATGAACGTGCCCCGAAAAGGCAATTTGTTTAGAATTGTGTGTACTTCAATCCATCTTTTATGAGAAATTTTTTTGAGGTCATCTTGATTGTGTTATTGCTGGTCAAACAGGGCCACCCATCTTTAGTTGCAAACTCTTGTTAACTGCTGCTGAAAACTATTGCTTGATTGAAACTTCGGGTGACGGTTGCGTCGCAACCGTTCATCGGAATTGAGTGATTCTTGTTGCATCCTGTTAAGCATCATGTATATTTCAGTTTTATGCGTTCACATGTCATATTTGCCTGTTGCATGATGTTTGTTTCATCACCCAAAGTAGCTACCCTGCTATTAGTGTGTTGCTGTTTATATAAAGTTGCTACTTTGCTGCCCTATATCTTTTGAACTGTGCATCCTATTGAGCATTGCAATATGTCATTTTGATTTATGCCATGTCTACTTCCATTTTATGTATTGCATTTTCATGTTTACATTCCTGGTCATAGTTATATTCATCTACAAAGTTGCTATCCTGCTGTTGTTGACAGCCACCTCTGTTTTTCACTAAGTCTGTAACTTTCCGATGCCATGTTGCATGCTTAATATCTTTTGATCATTTGCTTGATCCTACCACTTCATATTCATGCCTCTCAAATAAACCCAAAAAACCATGTCCTCCACATCCCAGCAAACCTTGTTCGGCAATGTTACTTTTGCTCGCTGCTTAGCCACTGCTTAGTATTCATGCTAGGATGTTATCAACTGTTAACCTGTTACTCCTTGGATTGGGCTATCACATTATTATATTGTTGTGAATGATATGATTATTATAATGTTGACTATACTCGACGAAGGATGGAAGTTCTAGGCCATCCCGCCCCGACGCTTTGTTCGATTCGAGTCACCTAGGATCCGAGTTCCGGGTATTGGTTGTAAGACTGAGCATGCCTATCCGCGTGTGGGATTCTATGGGGTCCCCTCTTCTTACCTACCTAGCTTCAAATATTTCTAGTGGTGGCCCAAGCTGATTTACTATTTGAAAACCGTGTGTGCGTCTGTCGGGTCGCTCCTAGCATACTTTCTTTAAAAGAACCCGGACCAGTGGGGACATGGTTTCCCTGTTGGTCCACCTTTGACCGGCAAGGGCCCGGGACCTCATGTGAGGTGTGCCGTCAACCCAAACCCTGTTGAGACGGAAGAGGCCTCTCCGAGGGCGCGGCCGGATTTTGCATTGGATGTCGACTCCCCCGGGGCAACCCGGATTTGTTCATTGTTAGCTAGAGGGACCTGTCGTTTTGTATCTCTCGGGACTAAATCATAAAATGGTTGCCTGTGATGGGTAGAAACTGAGAGAGATGGTCGTGCGTGCGGAGCCTTGTAATGGGCAGTTGGTACACCCCTGCGGGGTTAAATCTATTCGAGAAGCCGTGTTTACGGTTATGGACGACTTGGAACCTACTTCTTGTTCATAGATAACATCAACTGAATCATAACAATAACTTGATCAACGTGTGTATGCCTTGACTGCTTTTTCTTCGTCGGGATGCGAAGAGGAGGACAAGGATAGGATAGGTGTTATGATTGCGTAAGTAGTTGATAGCAAGACTTGTTGGAGGCGATTCCTCATCGAATGCTTGGATCTCATCTGAATCTAAAATAGACCGTTAGCCACTCATATATTGCTAGTGCGTCTGCAACCTCACCACTACCCCCTTCTTACCCGTGACAATTTAGTTACAAGACTTTGATATATTCTCACCCCGTTCTTTTCTTTTCCCCTTTATGTTTTTCTTGATCAGCCGCTGCAGTTGATTACTACCTCGACTCTTCTTCTGGACGCCTTCGTGGAGACTCGACGACGACTAGTTAGGTGGATCCCGGCGGACAGCCTGGACCCGTGTGGTTATGGGAATCGATGATTTTCTCTTTGCCAGTAGGCATTTGATTGTAGTTTGTACTCAGACATGTAACTTCCGCTGATGTAATGTATTAAGGAAGTTGTATGCCGATTGTATGAGATGTTGTATCCTTGTAGCTGTAATGTTGTGATATCATGTTGGAAATCCAGGGCATATGGCATTGTCATATGTCGCGGTGGGACCGATATGTGCTTCGTCCCCGGATCTGTATGGAAACATCTAGATTTGGAACAGTACCGCATATCGGGCCTTACATTTGTACACAAAGTGCATTCAATTTTTGCGATAACCCTCTCGTCAGTTCCGCCTCCACCATCGCAACCCGCCGCCCTATTTAAAAATTAAAAACAAAAACAAAAAGAATAGCAATTTCATTATAGGACGTCAATAGAAGAATACTCCATAACCTTGTACCCTGTCAAGGAAAATTTCAGACGAACCTCGTCTGGTTTGATAGATCTAACAAATCCTCCAAGCAGGCACGGTCCATCCGAATTTGCCCTAAGAGCCTACAGTATACCGATGTTCCTCCATTTACGACCTTTATTATATTTTCTATCCTACGGTAAGTCCACGCCGTATAGTTCTTATAAACAATTCTAACCTCTCCTCGGTTGGCGAGGTGGTACTAATCTTACTGAACAGAGCTGTGGTAGGGGCCTTTAGTCCCTTTTCGTGGCTATAACCGGGACTAAAACGTTTGTACAAAAAAGTATTTCCACGGCCTGCATACGACTAGAAACCAAGATAGATATATGGGGCAGGATGCAGGCCCGTGTGTAGGACCAACAGGACAGAGTGGTGACAGGATAGAAGTGATGTGAGAGCTTGAAGCGGTACGCGCAGTCGGGCTTATAAACCGCTGCAGGCGTCCCTCGGTTAGCGAGCTGGGACTAAACTTCCATCGCATTCGGCATATTCCTATTCCCAGTTGGTGGCTGGATTCGGTACTAAAGGGGGGCCTTTAGTCCTGGTTGGTGGCTCCACCGGGACTAAAGGGCCTCATTTCGCGCCCTTTCGGGCTGGTGAAAATTAACCGTTCGTCCCGGTTGGTGGCTCCAACCGGGACAAAAGGGTTGAATTAGTCCCGGTTCCAGCCACCAACCGGGACTAATCTATTACTATAAAAGGGCACACTTAGCCGTTTTCTCTTTATGCCCCCCTGAAAGCCATTTGCGAAGACGAAGCCGTCAGGCTACTCCACCGGAGAACACCCTCGTCATCCCGCCGTCGTCGTACTACTATCGCCCTCGTTGTCTCGCTATCGCGTCGCCGGTGAGTCCTCTCCCTCCTCCTCCTTTCCCCTTTCTCCTCCTTCCCCTAACAGACGCCAGTTGTGTAGCTCGTCTTGACCGCCCCGCCGTTCACCATCTGCCGCCACACCGCTATTCCCTGGATCCGCCGCCGCCCTCCTCCTCCTACCGTCGCCCCAGCCAGAATCTCCCCCAACACTGCCGCCGATGAACGCCCCCTTTCTCTGTCTTTTTTTTCATTAGTTTGTTGTAATTATTAGATTGGTAAATTAGATATGTAAGAAATATTTAGTTAGATTAGTTGTAGTTAGATATATCTAGCTCTATTTTAGTTGAAGTTAGATTAGAAAATTAGATATCTAGCGAGCATATAAAGAAATTGAAGAACACAGTTTTTGCATTCGAGTGCATTTTGTCATTTTTTTATGTTTTAATGCAAGCATCTTTTGGGCAATCTTTGAACATGTGATGACCCTCAACTGTAGGGGATCGATTGAAGTGTTCTCGCGGGTAAGTTAACCCAATTTATTGATTCGGCACAAGGGGAGACAAAGAGTATTTATAAGCTTTGATAGTTGAGTTGTCAATTCAACCGCACCTGAAATATGCTTGCTTGCAGCAAAGTATTAATAGCAACTATGATATGATAGTGATACTGATAACGGCAAAAGGAACTAGTAGTAACCAGCAGGATTAAAACACTATGGGCTAGGGAGATGGATGGTTGGGCTCTGCATGAATAAGAATGAACATGTAATAGATTCTAACACGGGGCATGGCACACAGAAAAGTAATGATCATCTAGGCAAAAGTCAAACATTAGGCATGTATCCCAAAGGTAGTTGTGTGTGCTTGCAATAAGAACTTGCACAAAATTTTTGTCCTACCATCCCACTATGAACGGGGCCAAAAGGAACTTATGAAGATTAAGGTGCTCCTATCAAAGAGCACCGGAACAAAGTAATAAACTCAATGGATACATGGAATCCTAAAATTATGAATCATCCCCTTTGGTGTCCCAAGCTGTCACCTTTGGGATCGCCGGTCCAGACCATAATAGGTGCATACAACTCATTGATAGGATCTTGAACATAAATAAACTCATGAAAACATAAGTGGTTCAGATCTGAAAACATGGCACTCAGGCCCAAAGTGACAAGCATTAAGAACAACAAGTTGTAGCAAAGATGATAAACACCAAAGTAGATGATAGGCAACATGCCACCAATAATCTAACGAACTATTTCATGATCAATCTCATCCAATCCCTACCATCCCATTTGCCTACAACAGGGAATTACTCACACATGTGAAGAGAAGTCATGGAGGGAGAATGAAGTGGTGATGGCGATGGTGATGGCGACGATCTCCCCTCTCCGGAGGCCAAATCAGCCTCCAGATTAGCCCTCCCGTGGAAGAACAGAGGTTGGCGGCGGCTCCTCGACGGGTTCTGTAAAAGCGAACTCTGTTTCGCAGTTTCCCCGTCACGGGAATAAATAGGAGACGAAGTAGGGCACCAGGGGAGGGGGAGTCGCCTAGGCGGCTACCCGGCGCGGCCCCACCCCTGGCCGCGCCCACAGGGCTCCTGGGGCCCCCTGGCTGCCCTCTGCCCCCCCCCTCCTTCTGGCTCCGGGCTCCTTCGGGTGCGTAGATTTTTTGGTATTTTTCTGGGAATTTTCTGAGATGTCCAAAAATCAATTTTCCTGCGCACAATAAAACCATACAGGCAGCTCTGCTGAAAATAGCATCAGTCCTGGTTAGTTTAGCTCAAATCATGCAAGAATGAGGGCAAAATAATAGCAAAAGTGTTTGGAAAATTAGATACGTTTGAGACATATCAGCTCCCCCAAGCTTAGCCTATTGCTTGTCCTCAAGCAATTCAGTTCAAAGAACTGGACGCGACAAAGAAAACTTTGACAAACTCTTTTGCTTCATAAGATGTATATAAGCCAATACTACGAAATGAGTTTAGCAAGTATGAAAACAATGCTATGAGAACAATGCACGAAGAAATTCTTCTTTCAAGTGATCGATCACAAACAACCAAAAGTAAACAATATGCTGCCGAAAATCAAGACAAGATCACAATGCGCATAGCCTGAACATATCAGAGTGGTATCTCGCTATTCTCCATGAGTGAAGCAAAACATAAATGCAGAAACTCCTCCGGAGTTTTAAAGGAGACTAGAACTAAGAATTTCAGACTAGCAACATCACAAGCATGCAGAAGACAATGTAGTACTTTGGGACAATGCATGTTACACTAAGAATGACAAGTATGCTCTCAATAGTTGGTGCTTTGAAGAAAGATGGTGTGACTCTCGAACCATGGATTTTAGATGGCATGCTTGAAAACCCGTGGAAGGAAGCAAAGACTAAACATGTGCCAGAGCTATTGGTTTTGAAAACAGAGATAAAATTCTTTTGAGAGGTCCAACTTTCCAATCAATGGTGAACGGTAAAGGTCTCTCAATAGCTACCATGCCAACCATATTAATGTTTTTTTCTTACACTTTGTTCCCTTATCCATCCATCGTCTGATGTTCTATGGAACCTTTTATTTTGCCTCAAGTATGGAAGGAGGTTTCCATCTATCATTAGCAGCATTTGGTCCATATCAGTAAATCATCAAGTATGGGGGAATGTGTAAATCTCATATTTTTTTATTGACTAGTTAAAACTTCTGTCAAAATATTTTTGGCATGGTAGATACTGATTTTCCCTCACCACACCATGATCTTGTACGGTTACAAAAGGGAAGCTTTTGAATAAATTTCGAGATGGCACAAGAAAGTCTAAGTTAGGAGTGGCCGGTAAATACCACATATAGGTAGGTATGGTGGACTCAAATGGAATAACTGGGTTGGAAAGGAATTTGGATACACAAGCAGAATTCCGCTTAGTGCGAGTGAAGGCCAGCAAAAGACTGGGAAGTGAACAACTAGAGAGCAATAATTGTCATAATCATGCAAAGAGACAAAGTAACATTGAATCGGGCAAGAAAGTGATATGACTATTCTGAAATAAAAAGGTCATCAATGCATGATAGACATTTTAGTCATAAACATGTGTGAACATGTGCCAAGTCAATCCAATAATTCTCCGAAGGGAAATACCACTTCAATATGCCAAACCATGACAATGCAATGCATGCAAATCATTTCAGCAACATATTATGCACTCTAGCTATTTGAGATCAGCCACAAAGAAAGCATGAACACTAGGAAAGCATTGTAAACATAGAACTATGTCGCTACAAGCTGGGCTCTAGATCATAAGTACAGGAATATGTACAAAGATAGAAACAAGAAGAGTTCATACCGGTTTTCCTTATTTCTTCCCTTCCGTCTATCTTCGTCATTACTGCCTTGTCACTTGCACCACCGAACGTGGGAAATATATAATCAAATGCCATCATGGACTCGAGCTAAATTTTAAAAACAAAGCAAACTAAAGAGAGAAAGGAAATATTTTTGGGTTTTTCAAAGGTTTAGCGAAAGAAAAATAAAAGAGAAAACTTTTTGTTGTTTTTGAAAAATAGAAGAACAAAGAAGAACGGGAAAAAGCTTCAAAAAGATCAAAGTGGACAAAATAAAAACAGATAATACAATGGAAAGGTGAGAAGGGAACGTACTCCCCCAAGCTTAGGATTTTGAGCTAAGTTGGTAGCAACTACTGCCCCCAGGAGCCTCCTGCTCCGGGGTAATGGTAAGTCCAAGAGTCGTATGAGCCCTTTGGTGCGTACACCGAAGTCCTCGGGTCCTCGCTCCAAGCAGAAGATGACCCCTCGCCATTTTCGGTGAAGCCCGAGGAAGGGTCCGCGCTCCAAGCAGAAGAAGACCCCTCTGCATTCTCGGTGAAGGTCTCTACCTGGAAAGGTGGGAACTCACCATGCTCCTCCTCCTCGGGCACAACCCCCTCCATGGGGTTATGCGGCTGGTAATGAGCCATGAACTCCTCGAACTGAATATCGTTGAAGGACCATCCATTCTTGCGAGTGTTATCAAACAAAAGTGGTGCAGGTAGACGGATCTCACGAATAATGTTCTTTTCAAACCTCAAAATATAATCAAGGTTACCAAACTGGGAAGTCATGGTAACAAACTTATGCCTCTTCATAGCAGCAAGATCGAGACTTGCGTATGGAAAGGGAATATCATCAGGATGTGGGGTGCGCCCAAGAGACTCAAGGATAAGTGAGGCGTAAACGCCACCATATAAGTCGCCTTTGTTACTGTTCGTAACAAGGCGCCGAGCAATTAAGGCACCCACATTATAATCATTCTTATCAGAGAGGGCATTCGCATAAATAGCGAAATCTAGTGCAGAACCACTGTTAGTGTTGTCACGAGCCAACACCCCTCTAGCAAAATAATACGCAAAATACCTGAGGTGTGGAAACAGAATGCAAGAAATGTTCGTACGCCGAATGTCGGTCTCCTCCTGGCAACAAAGGGAGATGAAGAGGGTCCTCAACTCGGAAGGCTGAGTGGTCATCTTTGTCGTCTGACCAACGTTCGACACACCTATTATATAAAAAATCCGTGCCAAAGACATGGTTATGATATCATTATAAATTTGAACTCGACGGTTCCAGCATCACGGTTATAGAAAAAACTGTTAACAAAGCAGGAGGTGAGATTCTTGTATTGTACCACACGACATAATGCTAGTCGTGTCAAACCTGCGTTGGCACAAAGGCCATAAAATTCCTCCTTAATTCCTGCAGTTGTAAGAAAATCATCGCACAGATACATCATTGCGCATGCTGGACTTGTGTCTTCCAACAACTCCAGGGGCACATGATCTTCATTGTAGCTCACCCTAACAGCAGAGGGTGAAGCTGTATCTCTAGTAACTCGATCGGAGCACTCGGGCTTCATCTTCCCAAGCCACCCCTTTGCTTTTCCTAGCAAACTCATTTCTAAAATTTTTGACAATTCGCAAAAATAAGGATTTAAACAAAGTGAGTTGAGGCAAACTATACTCACTTACCTAAGGTATAAACTTGCATCAAAACATGGTAAATAAATTTCTACACATGCATGCAAGCACATATAAATAGAACCAAGAACTACTAAATACTCACAAATGAAGCCACCACTCAGAAATCTAATTGGAGGGGTGAAGGAGTTGCATACCAGGGAGTACTTGCTCAAAATCTCAGCTCAAATGGTTGGCTAGAGAGAGATCGAAAATCGCCTCCAAGAATAGCAAGAACGCAAGAAGAAGTGAAGAACTCGTGTTTTTGGAGAGATAGGAAGGCGGAGGAAGAAGACTTACCTGGAGGTGGGACCTATGGGCCTCAGGCGCCCTGTGGGCGCGGCCAGGGGTCTGTCCGCGCCAGCTGGCCGCCTGGGCCACTGGTGGCCCCCCTGGTCAGCCCCAGGTGCCTCCGGTTCACTCCCGGCATGGGAATTTTTAATATAATTTTTCTGGAATTTTTCTGAAGACTTCACTGTTGAAAATTTTCCGGAGTTCAAAAAGCTGCGAAACTTTCTAAAAATTTGAAGCAGTGATTATAATTTTGAAGTTTCAAAAACATATAAACTTGGTACAGTAAAGAGAATAAATGCTAAATCAACTGAAAACATAACAAGCTCCACTTTTTTCCTATATAAAACATGCTCACTAGCAAGGTTGATCAATCTTAACAACAAACCGGCGATATATAGAGGAAAAAGTCTCACCTCTTATGAAGTAATCATTGCACCTTTACTTTAATGGACATTGTCCCCACCATAATGGTTTTGTATTTGTGGTGCACGTTTAAAGGACAATCCCATTCTCCAATCTTCACGGTCTCGATATTATCTATTGAGTTAAGGCCATGCCTTTTGTTGATCTTCTTTGGAAAATACACCGTGTGTTCTTTATCATCTACGTTCAAGGTGACATTTCCTTTATTGTAATCAATAATGGCACCTACGATATTTAGAAAAGTTCTACCAAGACTAATGGACATACTCCCATCTTCAGGCATGTCAAGCACAACAAAATATGTAAGAATTAAACAATTAGGAACTTCAACTGGAACATCCTCACAAATACCTATCGGTATGGCTGTTGACTTGTCATCCATTTGAAGAGAGATATCTCTAGGGATTAACTTATCTAAACATAGCCTTTTGTAAAGAGAAAAAGTCATAACACTCACCCCTGCTCCGAGATTACATAAGGCAATCTTGCCATAATTATTTTTTATAGAGCAAGGAATGGTGGGTATACCTGGATCACCAAGCTTCTCAGGAATCTTGCAACTGAAAGAGTAGTTAGAAAGCATAGTAGATATTGCCTCATTAGGAACTTTTCTTTTATTAGTAACAATATCTTTCATATATTTGGAATAAGGAGGTAACTTTATAGCATCAGTCAAAGGAATTTGCAGAAAAAGAGGTTTCATCCATTCAACAAATTTATTATAATGCTCTTCTTCTTTAGATTTGAGGGACTTATCTGGAAAGGGCATGGGTTTTTGTGCCCACGGTTCTCTTTCCTTCCCATGTCTTGTTGCTATGAAGTCTTCTCTTGTGTACTTCTTGCGTTTATCCGGTGCTTCTTCTTCTCGCACCTCAGGAGGATCATTCTTCTCCTTATCATTTTCTTCGGGCTCAGCACCGTCTTCAGTTTCAGCATCGGAGGTAGATATGTTGTTGGGATCAACAGCATGTTCTTCACTTGTAATAAGATCATTGGAGTTTTCTGCTTCCTTGTGTTTCTTCTTCTCCTTTTTCTTCTTAGGAGAGCTAACAATATCGTCTTCCACTTGCACTTGAGAATCTTGCTCTATCCTCTTCGGATGCCCCTCAGAATAGAGTGGGTCCTGGGTGTGTGTTCCACCCCTGGTTTTTAGGCCATAAGCTTGTATGTCCTGTTATGCATTGTTAGCAAGAAATTTTTTTTGCACATTAGAAATTTGTTCAAGCTGAGTTTGAACCATATGAACATGCTTAACAAGACATTTAACATCATCAATTGTTCTTTCAAGAACACCAAGTAAACTTTTGATAGCAAGAGAATTATCATGCAACTGAATTTGTATATCCTCCTATTAAAATTGTCTTGCTTAATAATAAAATTATCAAGCTCATCTAAGAATTGGTCGGGAGGCTTACCTTTAGGGATGTCACTTTGAGTAAAGTCTAATAGAGAGTGTACCTCTACCAAGGGAGGGAGAGTAGGCTCACACAACTTCTTGATGGGCGGTAGATTCTTCACGTCTTCGGCTTTGATGACTTTCTCCTTAATAGACTTCTTTGCTTCTTGCATATCTTTGGGGATCAGAACAAGCACGCCCCTCTTCTTTGGTGGTGGAGGTGGTTCAAGGATGGACCAATCTTCATGGTTCTTGGCAATCTTGCCGATTAATTCTTCAGCATCGGCTGGCGTTCTTTCGCTGAAAACACAACCAACACAACTATCCAGATAGGACCTGGATTCATCGGTTAGACTAGCATAAAATATATCAAGTGACTCATTCAACCGCACCTGAAATATGCTTGCTTGCAACAAAGTATTAATAGAAACTATGATATGATAGTGATACTGATAACGGCAAAAGTAACTAGTAGTAACCAGCAGGATTAAAACACTGTAGGCTAGGGAGGTGGATGGTTGGGCGCTGCATGAATAGAATGAACATGTAATAGATTCTAACACGGGGCAAGGCACACAGAAAAGTAATGATCATCTAGGAAAATATCAAACATTAGGCATGTATCCCAAAGCTAGTTGTGCGTGCTTGCAATAAGAATTTGCACAACATCTTTTGTCCTACCATCCCGCTATGAACGGGGCCAAAAGGAACTTATGGATATTAAGGTGCTTCTGTCAAAGAGCACAGGAACAAAGAAATAAACTCAATGGATACATGGAATCCTCAAATTATGGATCATCCCCTTTGGTGTCCCAAGCTATCACCTTTGGGATCGCTGGTCCTGGACCATAATAGGTGCATACAACTCATAGATAGGATCTTGAACATAAATAAACTCTTGAAAACATAAGTGGTTCAGATATGAAAACATGCCACTCGGGCCCAAAGTAACAAGCATTAAGAAAAAACAAGTTGTAGCAAAGATGACAAACACCAAGGTAGATGATAGGCAACATGCCCCCAACAATCTGACGAACTATTACATGATCAATCTCATCCAATCCCTACCATCCCCTTTGCCTACATCAGGGAATTACTCACACATATGAAGAGAAGTCATGGAGGGAGGATGAAGTGGTGATGGTGATGGCGATGGCAACGATCTCCCCACTCCGGAGGTCAAATCAGCCTCCAGATTATCCCTCCCGAGGAAGAACAGAGGTTGGCTGCGGCTCCTCGACGGGTTCTGGACAAGCGACTTCTGTTTCGGAGTTTCCCCGTCACGGGAATAAATAGGAGACGAAGTAGGGCACCAAGGGAGGGGGGAGTCGCCCAGGCGGCCACCCGGCGCGGCCCCACCCCTAGTCGTGCCCACAGGGCGCCTGGGGCCCCCTTGGCTGCCCTCTGGCCCCCCTTCTGGCTTTGGGCTCCATCAGGTGCGTGGATTTTCTGGAATTTTTCTGGGAAATTTCTGAGATGTCCAAAAATCTATTTTCCTGCGCACAATAAAACCATACAGGAAGCTCTGCTGAAAACAACATCTTTCCGGGTTAGTTTAGCTCAAATCATGCAAGAATGACGACAAAACAATAGCAAAAGTGTTTGGAAAAGTAGATACGTTTGAGACGTATCAACATGAAGTAGGAGCATTTTTATTTCATCTTGCTAGTATATTTTAATTCCCATGTTAGGACCTGTAGTGAGTGGTACAAGTTTTTAAACTTGCAATCTACTCATTTCTTCCATATATGCCATGCTATTTTTCTCTAAGTCTGAAATTGGCAGTTTTAATACTTTGCATTTTTCCATGAGGTTTGCAACAAATCTGTGAATCTTTGGATCATGACCAGTAAGGTTGTTTTGTTGAGGGTAATTAGTACATTCTTTCCATGTTCTTGGTTTCCATGAAAAATTGTTGTAGCTTATATTTTACTTGCCTCAAAGGTTGCATCATGAATCTGTTTTCTGCCACTCCATGCAAATATAACTAAGTCTAAAAATATGTTAATACTTGTCAACTTGATCATGGTGATTTTCATATGCATTGATCTAGGGGTCATTTAAATTAGTTCAGTAGCATGTTAGATTGTGCTTTCAAGTTGACATCTAACTACAATGCCATGCATGCCATTTTTCTTGAAGTTTGGCAGCCATGATCTTATTTAGGTCCAATTCAACTAAAATATCTATGGAATTACAGGTTGTGGAATCTCCCTCCGTTGTTCGATAAAAGGTGTCCATTTGTTGTATAAATCTTGTATATTCATCTTGTATAAATCTTGTGTATAAATCTTGTATATTCATCTTGTATATATAAATCTTGTGTATACACGTGCGTGGTTCGACAAAATTTTGCCATGTCGTTAACCTTTGATTTTGAAGCTAATGAAATCCGGATAATGTCGCAAAGTATCCTCTCTCCCGAAATCATGGCCCCGATATATATATATATATATATAACTTAACCACACAGAGTATCCCTCTCCCGAGAGATAGGATGACTTATCAAATATATAAAACATAACCCCACAAAGTATCATCTCTCATGGTTTTTGTATATTTCCATGTTGTAACATTTGCAGAAACATGGATCCACAAGGCAGAGACTTAGAGCAAGAAAAGGTGTTGGAAGATATAATCGGCTGGGATGCCTCAGAATATCTCAACGACTACGATGGTGGGGGAGAACATGAAAACGCCGGTGGTGATCATGAAGGAGATGACGGCTCCGATGGTGATGGAAATGAAGGCTCCGATGGTGAATATGATGGATCCGCCTACGGTGGTGAACGAGAAGATCATGACAGAGCCTTAAACGTTTCTTCAAAGTCCGACGAGCTATATATATATATATATTAAACAAGCCTGTGCTAGCTAGATGCATTAATTGTATTGTGTATGCATTTATTAACACTTTTTTCTTCTTTGAGCCCTCTAGATCGGGCCAAAATTCTTTAAAGAGGCCAGGACCGAAGAAAAGGTTGGTCGAGAATGTTTGGTTCACCATCGAAGACTTCCCAAGCATGGAAGAAACTCAGTGCGGAGTTGTTCTTAGGGACAACGTTCCGATCAGCATCCAAGAATGGAACAAGAAGAAAGACCCTGAAGTTTCTTATGTTGAGGATAAATGCAAAGATGATATTTTTAACTCGCTCATGGTAAATTTCACCCTACCGCCAGAGGAGGATGAAAATAACCCAGTTATACGATGAAAAGTCAAAAAATGGGCTCTTATTAAGATGGCAGAACAATTCAAGAACTGGAAGAATAGATTGAACCTAGAGTATGTCAACAAAGGCAAGACTCCACAATTCATCGGTCAATATTAAAATATAAAAGATCACTGGCCCGCATTTGTGGAATACAAGAATTCGGAGAGAGATAAGAAGAGGTCGTCCTCAAATAAGAGAAATGCTGAATTGAAAGAATATCACCATGTTACGGGGTCTGGTGGCTACGAGGTTGCCTCTCCTGCGTGGGAGAAAGCTGAGAACCAGCTGATTGCTAAAGGGATCACCCAGAGACATTGCAACCGAACTTTCCCGATCGGGGACGGACTTGGTTTTGGGGCATGGGGGACATTTGGACCGAATAATAGGTAGGTGTAATTACATGAAACAACAGCTTGCAACACCGCTCAAAGAGCTTCACGAAGTGACTAGGGGTGACCCCACGACGCCAACATATGAGGGTATCTGCTGCGTATCAAGACAGAAGGCCCGCTGGAAGCCTCGACCGGCCCATGACTGGCCCACTCGAGGCACCGTCATAGGAGTCCGCGACGAATATGGAAGTTACGACTTGGCGTCCAAGGCTAAAGCTATATTAGGCAACTCTCTTTGTAAACCGAGATGGACTCCTTACGACCCAGCCTAGTATATAAAGGTTGGGAGGGGGACGTCTAGGGCATCGAATATCCAAGAAATACCCCCGGTCTGGAGCGAACTCGCCTCGACCTCTACTGTAATCGCCTCCATCATAATGCAATCGAGCAGGAAGTAGGGGTTTCACCGATCAAGGGGCCTGAACCTGGGTAAATCCCTATCTCCTGTAAGCCGACGAGTATCGCCAACCTGCACATCTCCTCTATAATCTAACCCAGGATTCATAACCATGGGATTTGCCGAGGTCAATGTCACAACCCCAAGTTAGGTATGTGCTAGGATTAGCAAGTCACTTTGCATCATGATAAAAAAAATTTAAAGAAATCAATTGAAATCAAATTCAAATGCAAAATGGGAGAAGGATCCCCCGCCAGATGAATTAATGAAAAAGGCCAAAACTAAATCTTCTCCAAAAATTCATGTTAGATTTTTGAAAAGTCTTATAAATGAGTGTGATCACATATCAAGTGATGTGGGACCAACCCCATGCTCATGGATTTTTCAAATATTCAAATAGGACCTTGGAATTAATCAAAAAACCCTATTTGTATTAAAGTTCAAATAATTTGAATTTTAAAAATGTTCAAACTTTACAAGTGGCTAGCCTATTATATTATAAGGCCATATAAAAAGTTTCAGCATTTAATAAAATGACTAGCTATTTATTTAGCACAGCAAAACAAATTAACAGAAAAGAAAAATAGAAAAGAAATAATAAAAAGGAGAGGGCTCGCCTGCAAAGTGGCACAACTCATCCCCCAGCCTGGCCCAGCCCAGCCCACAGGGGGACATGCGTCTTAAACCCCGGCCAGGCAGGCACGCAGGTCGCCGGCAAGCGCCGTGGGCGCGCCAAGAAGCTGCCTGCCGTCCCAGGGTTTATCCCCTAGTTTGGAGACGTCTGGGAGACGTCCCGATCCATTCCCCCCCCCTCCAGTGCTTCTTCCCTTCCTCTCGTGCTCGTTTTCACCACCGCCCGAAACCTCGCCGGAGCGCACCGCCGTGGAAGACGTGGCCACCATGGCCTAGAGCTCAAGCCAGCTTGTCCCGCGCGTTCGTTGTCGTCGACTTCATCGCCTCGCAAAAGAAGGCACCTTGATTTGATCCAGAGGAGACGCAAGCTTCACCGAATCGCAGCCGGTCGCCGGAGAACCACCTCGTCGATTTGCCGCCACCAGACCCTCCCCGAGCCCGCTGACCACGCCATCGAGGTCGTGGTGAGCTCCTGCTTGTTTCCCCCAACCTGGCGCCCCCTCTCTTGGTCTCTAGCCACGACCGCCATGCTTGCCGAAGCACGTCGCCGCCATGGACGACGACGAGGTCGCCCCTGTGCCCCATCGTCTCGTCCAACGCACGCGTTTGACTCCCAGGTGCCCTAGCATTCGAACGCAACCATCCCAGCTTCAAGACGTGGCCTCTAGCCCCACTTTCGACCTTGCCGGTCCACTGTCGCCGCAAAGCTCGTCGCCGGTGAGCCTACAGGGCACCCAGCCCCTATTCTTGGTCCCATTCGACGCGCGGCACCAAGAGCTACGTCTTAGTGGTTGCAGCGCTCGATTTGGGCCACGGGAACACCGATTTCGTGGACGCCGCCGCGTCTGCGAGTCTCCGGCGACTAGCCACCGGCGAGGCTGACGTGTCCGACGAGTTTGACCACTAATTCCCCCCCCCCAGCAGTCACTGACATGTGGGCCCAGCCCCTAATTAATCCCCTCTGTTAACTCAAGTTAATTCAAATCATTCTAATTAACAGAACAGAGAATGACATGTGGGTCCCGGTGGTCAGAGGCCCCCTGACGCCAGCATGAGGTCATGTTGATGCAGTAATCCCTTTTCTTTTTAATTCAATTCAGAAATTGACAAAACTTATTCCAAACTTTGAAAATTCATAGAAATTTCATATTAACTCCAAATATAACATCTAATATATGAAAAATGATCAGGAGAAATAATCTATCCAAATATACAACTTTCAACTATGTTTGAGTTGAATTTAAAATGGGACTAGTAGCATTTGCTATTTGGTTTAATTGGAATTTAATCAAATTAAATTCAAATGCTTTTCCAATTTGAACCTTAGCAACATGCTCATTTCACTTGAACATCAGAGGCATATCATACACATATCAAGATGAGTAACATTGATCAAACAATAGCATTTGCAACTTGGCTAAATTTAATTCAAATTGGAGTTTGAATTTGCAATTCATTTGCGATATACTCCATTTAAATGGAATTGCCTCACACATCAGAAGCATGCAAACCAAGTTTCAACCTTCAACCATGTGCTTGTGCATTGTATTTAGTTTTCTACCTTGTTTGTTGTTTTTCGAGTAGAAGTTGAACCAGAACAGGAGGCTGCCCCTTCGTTGAAGATCCCGAGACTGAACCTCGTCAGCATGGCAAGAAAACCCCCATTGATCATGTCGATAAAATCCCACTTCCCTCTCATGTCTCTCTTATGCATTGTATAGGATGATTACCATGCTACGTTTCTACCGCATAGATGAACCCATTCCTTTGCATGACCTATCATTTTTCAAACTAGTAAGAAAACCACAATCCTAGAAAATGTAGGAGTTTGTTCATATCATGTGGCCCCTGCAATTGTTACTGCTTATTGCATGCTTAGAGTGATATAATATTGTTACTGTTATGTGAGTCGGGATGGTACTGATCATGTTGATGATGGTGGAAATGTGTTGGTGAATCTACCCTAATACAAGGTGAACGATGAGAGGCTGTGTAGGAGTACACAGTGGGTTGTCTCTTTGAACACCGCCCTAAGTCCGATTTCTTGTGTGGTGATCCAAGATGAAGAGTACAGCCACACATTGGGCTCACTGACCCCTCTCAACCTATTAACTCATCCCCTTCGATCTCCAAATGTCGCAGTAGTTCGGAGTTCTTGTAGGTTTGTGGACTGGCTGCAAAGTGAGAGAACGGCTGAACCGAGACCGGCTTAAGCACCACGCACACATCATCTGGGTCCACTTCGGTAAACCGGTCGGGTTCACGATAGTGGTAGCCAACCCAGGTAGGCAGCTTTCTTGGACTAGATCAGCTATGAGGTAACAGTTGTGGTGAGCATCCTCGCCGACACTTCTTGAACGGTGTCGAGTACTAAGGCGGTAATTGATGATCATGTGTGTGTAGCGGTACACCCCTGCAGGGTTAACAAAACTATTTGAATAGCCGCGTCCGCGGTGAGGGACTGCTTGGAAAGCTTAGCTTGATTATTAGACAACTTGAACTGGATACCTAAAAAACTTGCCAAGATAAGCGTGAGTGCTATGGCGTGCTTTCTCATGGGGAAGTCGAGGAAGGCACCATAGTGGTGTAATTGGTTGAAGAAGTAGTGGACTCGTGTACGCTTCTTACCTCAAGTCTGGTACTCGTAGTTCAGGACTAGCCAAGTCAAAGCTGGCACTTCTGCAAATGAACCCCACCTCCCTTTACCTTGATACATGTGCATGAGTAGTATAGCTCCTACGTAAGTCTTGCTGAGTACGACTTTGTACTCATGTTTGCTTATTCTATGTTTTAGATGAACCCACTGACCCCGAAGGTGGATTCTTCCTCGAGCTCGACGACTGAAGACCAAGCTAGTGTAGTCCCAGTCAGCAGACTGGTTCCCTCGTGGAGAGCTTTGGGTTTAAATAAGGCTTCTTAAGCCATTTATTAAGTTTGTCTGTACTCAGACCTACTCTGCTTCCGTTGAATGTTGTAATGTTGGATCAGATGCTTGTGATCTCTGTGTGCACTCTGTGAGAGTTATCAATAAAATGTATACTTTCTAGAGAATTGAAATGATACCTGCTGTTCATACAAGGCATGTGTGCTACGTGTATGTTTATAACATGCATGTCTTTGTATGGGTTTTCGAGACCTTAGTTGTGATCTGGCTGGCGGTCTTTTATACACCAAGTGGCCCTTAGATGTGCGCAGCTTGGGGCATCGCGATGTGATTGCTCGAGACTCTGACTCGTGCCACTTTTATGTATGATCGAGCCCGCCCTAGACCCCGACTAAGTGATCGGGCTGGTGTAAGTCTATGTAAGAGCTATGAGATAGTCGATAGTATGGTTGAGGCGAATTTTCTGTGAATATGGGAGTTCATGACCCATATCATTTAAACTTGTGTGCGGACGATGAGGACCCATCTCAGTTGATCATCCGGCCTGGATGGGATGCCCCTCACGTACGACGCTTTTCGAGAACGTTCTGTGCTTGGCCTTGTCTGCTTAGACAAGTGGGTACGGTTCTCGGCTCTCCATATGACTATGTTGTAGCGGGACTTTCATACGCTAACCCCGGGTCCCGACAGACTTGGTATCAGAGCAGGACTGACTGTAGGATTATCAGCCTTGGCCGAAGTCGAGTCTAGCTTGCTATAATTATATAGTTACTCTCGTTATATAAGGGAACAACGTAAGGCTTCTTTTTTCTCCTTACCCTCATCGTTCTGAGTTCTGAGTCACCCTCATCTTGTTCTACGGGAAGATAGGACTAGGCTCATCTATGTCTTGCTAGAAGATCTCGTTGTTTGCTTCCTTGTAGCCGTAGGGAAGTTATGTTCGGTTTTCTAGCGTTGTTGTGCTTCCTGATTTCTTACATCGTATGTAAGTGTTGTTTTCATGTTGTAAGAAATTTTCTTTTCTTGCAATTACAGCCGTTATGCTTCCCGAGTCATTCCAAGTTTCTTCATAATCTGATGCATTTGCAAACTCCTTCTTTCTGTTTCAGATGGCGGATCTTCCCCCTCGGCAGATTGTTTGTCTGACTAGGTGCCTCGATGTGCGTGGGCATCCAGCCATGCTCACCGAGATGATGTCCTTCATTGGCTATCGATGGTATCCTGAGTACACCATTGAGGAGAAGTTTCTTGACTTCAACCAGACTCAGTTCCACTGCACTGTTAGGATTTACCCGCACCACATTGGAGTATCTCAGCCTGTCCTCTTTGGACATGGCATTGGTGTGACCGAGAACATGGCTGTGCAGGATGCTGCATACTCATGTATTACCCTGCTGAGAGAGGAGCATGCCCTGCTTGCAGGATCACCTTTCCACTATATCCCTGCTGCACTTCCAGGAGAAGAGGGATATTACACCGGATTGTACACAGATCACTCCCTAGAGGATACTTTGCTTCAGATCACTGCTCGACACACTTGTGATAGAGATCGTGATGCACGTGCCCTTCGCTTTGAGCTCCATGCCAACCGTGTCCGTCTGTATCGAGCACTTACACTCCTGGCTCCTTTTGTGAGTGTTGGATCAGTGGAGTACGATGCTATCTACCCAGCCAGGAAACAGATGCCTTCTTGAGTTTCTTCGCCCGAGATTGGAGGCATTTTTCCACCCCGTGGTCCTCTGCTTCCACCCTACGCTGGACCTAGGCCCCATCCTTGCCCAAATGGATATCAGGGTCCACAGGCCTCCGTGTTTTTCGATTGTCTCCTTCAGCTACCGGGTTACACGGGTAACTTTTACGAGGACTACTATGGAGATGGAGATGAGTGAGACCGCCTGTGGTCTTACTTTAGTGAGGCTGTAGTAGTATCTTAGTATATTGTACACAAGCTGTTCTAAGTTCCAGAGGCTTGTGAATATATGGCTTGTATGCTTTTATCTTAGTATATTGTACGCAAGCTGTTCTAAGTGCCTCTGAAGGATGTATCATCTTCATCACGTTTGTATTAGCTTGGCTACTAAAACGATGTATGGTTTGTATGACAGCTTGTGAATATATGGCTTGTATGCTTTTATCCCCATGTTGTCAAGATGATTACTTCCTTTGCTCTGTGATTCTTCCAGTACCTTCAATACCTTGTTTAGACTCTTCCAATCAACTCTATTTGACTTTGGTTTTCACCTTCAGGATGTCTCAAGGAACCCGTGGCTAGCTTGGTCGTGCCCATGGTCGTGGGAATGATCCGGAGGAAGGCAATCTTCCACCCCCATCCATGATGGCTCAGGTTCTGATGGAGGTTGAGAGGAACCCCCGAGACTCTCACCAGTTGCTGGAGGTCATTGCCCGCAACACCACTCAACAGCGCAACGAGTTGGTGTCCTTGAATGACTTCATTCGGCTTCATCCCCCGGTTTTCAGCTACTCCATCGAGAGGAAGCTCCAGGCAGGCCATGTTGCAGATGGTGACAGGGTCAGCTATGCCACCTACCACCTCGAGGGTGCAGCTAGCTCTTGGTGGGAGAATTTCCTGAACATGCTTCCCGTTGGACCGCCCACCACTTGGGATGAGTTCTGCACTTCATTCCAAGAGCACCACATTCCAAAGGGTCTTATGGACCGCAAGCGTGAGGAGTTCTGCAACCTCACCCAAGGAAGGAGGTCTGTTGACGAGTTTAGTCGTGAGTTCAACCGACTTGCTCGTTATGCTACTGAAGAGGTCTCCACCGATGCCAAGAAGCAAGAGAGGTTCCGTCGTGGACTCAATACCGGACTCCGTCATGAGCTCAACCTACATGACTTTTCCACCTTCCAGGTCCTTGTCAACAAGGCCATCAAGGCAGAGGACATGAACACCCCAATGAATTCCGCAAACACCCTAGAGACGATGGTTCATCCAGTTCATGCTCTCAGAAGCGCAAGATCTGGATCCCCAACAGCATGTTTCGCCAAAACAACCCACCGAGGCCATCCTATGTGGCGCCTCGTCCACCAGCTTCGTTCCACCCAGCTCCACCGAACAATCCAGCTCCACGCACTGTCTTTGGAGCCTGCTACAAGTGTGGTCAGGCAGGCCACTACTCCCGTGAGTGTCCCCAGAATCAGCTCCAGAATCAGAATGCTCCACCCCGTGCCGGAGGTAAAAACAACGGTCGTGGCAAGCCACCCCCGAAGGTCTACACCACCAAACCCGCTCCTCCCGCCACTCGTGGACGTGTGAATCAGATTGCCGCCGAAGAGATTGACGACACCACTGACGTCATTCTTAGTACGCTCCCAGTCAATTTTGTTCCTACTTCCGTTCATTTCGACCCAGGAGCATCTCATTCATTCATGTCGGAAAGTTATGCACTTCGTCATGAGTTATCTTTTGTTGAATTATCCACCCCAATGATTATTCAAACTCCAGGGTCAAGATGGCAAACTAATAGAGTAAGCCATGGTAATCAAATTGCAATTGAGGGTTTAGTATTCCTTGCTTCACTCATAGCCCTCAAGTCTTCAGACATCGATGTAATCCTTGGCATGGATTGGCTATCAAGGCAGAATGCCTACCTTGATTGCAGAGGAAAATCAGTGAAACTAACCCACCCTTCAGGCAAGACAGTCAACTACACCTCACCCAGAACAAGAACCCAGGTGCATTCTTTGAATGTACTTCCCCTTCCCGAGCTTGAAGATATTCCGGTGGTTCGTGACTTCCCAGATGTCTTTCCTGAAGAGCTGTCGGGCATGCCACCTGACAGATGTGTAGAGTTCATAGTTGATCTTATGCCCGGAACCGCACCAATTTCCTGACGCCCATACAAAATGGCCCCACGTGAGTTAGCTGAGCTTAAAATCCAACTTAAATCTTTGTTGGAAAAAGGCTTCATCCGCCCTAGCTCATCACCATGGGGTTGCCCTGTTCTGTTCGTAACGAAGAAAGATGGAACAGAAAGGATGTGCGTAGACTATTGCCCGCTAAATTTAGCGACGATAAAGAATAAGTACCCACTGCCCAGGATCAATGATCTTTATGATCAACTTGTTGGATCCTATGTCTTCTCCAAGATGGATTTGAGATTAGTTTATCATCAAATCAAAATCCGAAACGAGGACATTCCCAAAACAGCTTTCAGTACTCGTTATGGTCTTTACGAGTACACCGTCATGTCCTTTGGTTTAACCAATGCCCCCGCCACTTTCTCGCGCATGATGAATTCGATCTTCATGGAGTACCTAGATAAATTTGTTGTAGTTTATCTCGATGACATTCTCATCTGCTCGAA
Source organism: Bromus sterilis (assembly GCA_950022295.1). NCBI lineage: Eukaryota > Viridiplantae > Streptophyta > Magnoliopsida > Poales > Poaceae > Bromus > Bromus sterilis. The sequence goes on along the minus strand of OX465595.1, from coordinate 277,361,210 downwards.
GAACGAAGAAGAACATGCCGAACATCTAAGGCTGGTATTGATGAAACTTAGAGAGCATCGCCTATATGCTAAATTCTCCAAGTGAGAAATTCGGCTACCAGAAGTGTCCTACTTAGGCCACGTGATTTCTGCAAAAGGCATTGCTGTGAATCCCGAGAGAGTTCACGCCGTCCTTGACTGGACTCCAGCTGAATCGGTTAAGCAAGTTAGGAGTTTTCTTGGCCTAGCCAGCTATTGCCGCCGCTTCGTCGAGAACTTTTCTAAAGTTGCAAAGCCTCTAACTGAACTCCTCAAGAAAGATAAGAAATTCCTATGGACTCCCAAGTGCGAGGAAAGCTTTCAAGAGCTAAAAAGAAGATTGACTTCTGCACCCGTACTTGCGCCTCCAGACACCAAAAAGGATTTTGAGATCTTTTGTGATGCCTCACGGCAAGGGTTAGGATGAATACTTATGCAAGATAGACATGTGGTAGCTTATGCTTCACACCAGTTGCGTCTACATGAAGAGAACTATCCTACCCACGATCTTGAACTCGCTGCCGTAGTTCATGCCCTGACAACTTGGCGACATTACCTCCTTGGTAATCGTTGTGAGATATATTTCGACCACCAAAGCCTCAAATACATTTTCACCCAGCCAAATCTTAATCTCAGGAAAAGACGCTAGATTGAGTTGATAAAATATTACGACGTAGGAATTTCTTACACCCCAGGCAAAGACAATGTCATGGCTGATGCACTAAGTCGTAAGTCATATTGTAACAACCTCATGTTGCAATAGTATCAACCACTTCTTCATGAGAAATTTTGCAAGCTCAATCTTGAGATTGTTCCTCATGGCTATCTTTCTACCTATGTGGCGAAACCGACTCTTGAGGATCAAATCATAGTTTCCCAAAGGCGTGCACGAGGTGTTCGCCGGATCAAGGAGAATATTGCTAGTGGAGTTGCTAAATGTTTCTCCACAGATAGTAATGGAACGGTATTCTTTGGAAATCGTTTGGTAGTACCTAAGAATAGGGAACTAAGGCAAGTCATCCTTAAGGAAGCCCATGACACACCCCTCTCGATTCATCCCGGTAGCACAAAAATGTAATGAGATCTACGCCAGAGATTTTGGTGGCCTAGGATGAAGAGAGACATTGCTCGATTTGTTGCTGAATGTGATGTTTGTCGTCGAATTAAGGCAGAACATCAAAGACCTGCTGGTACACTTCAACCTTTGCCTATTCCAGAGTGGAAATAGGACAAAGTCGGTATGGACATCATCACCGTCTTTCCGAAAACCCAGAAAGGAAACGATGCCATCTTCGTTGTTATCGTTAGGCTTTCCAAAGTTTCTCCTTTCCTTCCCGTTCGTGAGTCTATAACTGCTAGCCAGTTAGCGGACTTGTATGTCTCTAGAATTGTGTCTCTTCATGGTGTTCCTTTGGAAATCAATTCTGATCGTGGTAGCCTTTTCACCTCTAGATTTTGGGGAAGCTTCCATAATGCAATGGGAACTCATCTCTCCTTTAGTACAGCTTTCCATCCTCAGTCTAGTGGTCAAGTCGAAAGAGTTGACCAAATTCTTGAAGACATGCTCAGAGCTTGTGTTATCTCATTCGGAAAGAATTGGGAGAAGTCTCTTTCATTCGCCGAATTTTCTTATAACAATAGTTTCCAATCTAGTCTGAACATGGCTCCTTTTGAACTCCTATATGGACGACGATGTCGAACACCCCTAAACTGGTCAGAAACCGGTGAAAGAAAATTCTTTGGACCGGATAAGATCAAGGAAGCAGAAGAGAAAGTTCGCATTGTTCGTGATCAATTGAAAGCAGCCCAGTCTCGTCAGAAAAGCTACCATGATCGTCATCATAGGCAAGAGAGCTACAATCTCGATGAGAAGGCTTACCTTCGGGTTACTCCTCTGAAGGGAACCCAACGTTTCGGTATCAAAGGCAAGTTGGCCCCACGTTACATCGGACCTTTCCGCATGCTTGCTAAACATGGAGAAGTTGCCTACCAACTTGAACTACCCCCGCACCTTTCCCGAGTACATGATGTATTCCATGTGTCACAACTCAGGCGTTGCTTCAAGGACCCCATCCGCGAAGTCGACCATGAAACGCTTGATCTCCAAGATGACCTTTCTTATCAAGAGTACCCCGTTCGTATTCTTGATTCCGCAGAGCGTGTCACTCGTCGTCAGAAGATTAAGTTTCTAAAAGTGCAATGGTCACACCACTCTAAGAGAGAAGCCACGTGGGAAAGAGAAGTCCGTCTCCATGCCGAGTATCCCTCCTTCCTCCCGCAGACTTCTGAATCTCGGGACGAGATTCTTTTGAGTGGGGGCGAGTTGTCACAACCCCAAGTTAGGTATGTTCTAGGATTAGCAAGTCACTTTGCATCATGTTAAAAAAATTCAAAGGAAATCAACTGAAATCAAATTCAAATTGAAAATGGGAGAAGGAACCCCCCCCAGATGAATTTATCCAAAAGGCCAGAAATAAATCTTGTCCAAAAATTCATGTTGGATTTTTGAGAAGTCTTATAAATGAGTGTGATCACATATCAAGTGATGTGGGACCAACCCCATGCTCATGGTTTTTTCAAATATTCAAATAGGACCTTCGAATTAATCAAAAACCCCTATTTGAATTAAAGTTCAAATAATTTGAATTTTAAAAAATTTCAAACTTTACAAGTGGCTAGCCTATTATATTATAAGGCCATATAAAAAGTTTCCGCATTTAATAAAAGGACTAGCTATTTATTTATCACAACAAAACAAATTAACAGAAAAGAAATAATAAAAAGGAGAGGGCTCACCTGCAAAGTGGCCCAACTCATCCCCCATCCTGGCCCAGCCCAACCCACAGGGGCACATGCGTCTTCAACCCCGGCCAGGCAGGCACGCAGGTCGCCGGCGAGCGCCGTGGGCGCGCCAGGCAGCTGCCTGCCTGCCAAGGGCTTATCCCCTCGCCTGGAGACGTCTAGGAGACGTACCGATCCATTCCCCCCCTCCAGTGCTTCTTCCCTTCCTTCCGTGCTCGTTTTCGCCACCGCCCGAAACCTCGCCGGAGCGCACCGCCGTGGAAGAGGTGGCCACCATGGCCTAGAGCTCAAGCCAGCTTGTCCCGCGCGTTCGTCGTCGTCGACTTCATCGCCTCGCAGAAGACGGCGCCTTGACTTGATCCAGAGGAGACGCAAGCTTCACAGAATCGCTGCCGGTCGCCGGAGAACCACCTCGTCGATTCGCCGCCACCAGAACCTCCCCGAGCCCGCTGACCACGCCATCGAGTTCGTTCTGAGCTCCTGCTTGTTTCCCCCAACCTGGCGCCCCCTCTCTTGGTCTCTAGCCACGTCCGTCATGGTTGCCGAAGCACGTCGCCGCCATGGACGACGACGAGGTCGCCCCTGTGCCCCATCGTCTTGTCAAGCGCGCGCGTTTGACTCCAAGGTGCTCTAGCATTCGAACGCAACCATCCTAGCTTCAAGCCGTGGCCTCTAGCCCCACTTTTGACCTCGCCGGTCCACTTTCGCCGCAAAGCTCGTCGCCGGTGAGCCTACAGGGCACCCCATCCCCTGTTCTTGGTCCCATTCAACGCGCAGCACCAAGAGCTACGTCTCAGTGGTTGCAGCGCTCGATTTGGGCCACGGGAACACCGATTCCATGGACGCCGCCGCGTCTGCGAGTCGCCGGCGAGGCTGGCGTGTCCGGCGAGTTTGATCACTAATCCCCCCCCCCAGTTGTCACTGACATGTGGGCCCAGCCCCTAATTAATCCCCTCTATTAACTCAAGTCATTTCAATTAACAGAACATAGAATGACATGTGGGTCCCAGTGGTCAGAGGCCCCCTGACGCCAGCATGAGGTCATGGTAATGCAGTAATCCCTTTTCTATTTAATTCAATTCAGAAATTGGCAAAAATTATTCCAAACTTTGAAAATTCATAGAAATTTCATATTAACTCCAAATTTAACATATAATATACGAAAAATGATCTGGTGAAAATAATCTATCCAAATATACAACTTTCAACTATGTTTGAGTTGAATTTAAAATGGGACGAGTAGCATTTGCTATTTGGTTTAATTGGAATTTAATAAAATTAAATTCAAATGCTTTTGCAATTTGAACCTTGGCAACATGCCACATTTCACTTGAACATCAAGATGAGTTACATTGATCAAACAATAGCATTTGCAACTTGTCTAAATTGAATTCAAATTGGAGTTTGAATTTGCAATTCATTTGCGATATACTCCATTTAAATGGAATTGCCTCACACATTAGAAGCATGCAAACCAAGTTTCAACCTTCAACCATGTGCTTGTGCATTGTATTTACTTTGCTACCTTGTTTGTTGTTTGTCGAGTAGAAGGTGAACCGGAACAGGAGGTTGCCCCCTTCGTTGAAGATGCCGAGACTAAACCTCGTCAGCAAGGCAAGCAAACCCCCATTGATCATGTCGATAAAATCCCACTTCCCTCTCATGTATCGCTTATGCATTGTATAGGATGATTACCATGCTACGTTTCTAACGCATAGATGAACCCATTCCTTTGCATGACCTATCATTTGTCACAGTAGTAAGAAAAGCACAATCCTAGCAAATGTAGGAGTTGGTTGATATCATGTGGCCCCTGCAATTGTTACTGCTTATTGCATGCTTAGAGTGATATAATGTTGTTACTGTTATGTGAGTCGGTATGGTAGTGATCATGTTGATGATGGTGGAAATGTGTTGGTGAATCTACCCTAATACAAGGTGAACGATGAGAGGCTGTGTAGGAGTACACAGTGGGTTGTCTCATTGAACACCGCCCTAAGTCCGAGTTCTTGTGTGGTGATCCAAGATGAAGAGTACAGCCACACATTGGGCTCACTGACCCCTCTCAACCTATTAACTCATCCCCTTCGATGTCCACATGTTGCAGTAGTTCGGAGTTCTGGTAGGCTTGTGGCCTGGCTGCTATGTGAGAGAACGGCTCAACCGAGTCCGGCTTATGCACCACGCACACATCATCTGGGTCCACTTCGGTAAACCGGCCGGGTTCACGATAGTGGTAGCCAACCCAGGTAGGCGGCTTTCTTGGAATAGATCGGCTATGAGGTAACAGTTGTGGTGAGCATCCTCGCCGACACTTCTTGAACGGTGTCGAGTACAAAGGCGGTAACTGATGATCATGTGTGTGTAGCGGTACACCCTTGCAGGGTTAACAAAACTATTCGAATAGCCGCGTTTGTGGTAAGGGACTGCTTGGAAAGCTTAACCTTGATTATTAGACAATTTGAACTGGATACTTATGAAACTTTCCAAGATAAGCGTGAGTGCTATGGCGTGCTTTCTCGTGGGGAAGTCGAGGAAGGCACCATAGTGGTGTAATTGGTTGAAGATGTAGTGGACTTGTGTACGCTTCTTACCTCAAGTCTGGTACTCGTAGTTCAGGACTAGCCAAGTCAAACCTGGCACTTCTGCAAATGAACCCCACCTCCCTTTACCTTGATACATGTGCATGAGTAGTATAGCTCCTACGTAAGCCTTGCTGAGTACGACTTTATACTCACGTTTTCTTATTCTATGTTTTAGATGAACCCACTGACCCCGAAGGTGGATTCTTCCTCGAGCTCGAGGACTGAAGACCAAGCTAGTGTAGTCCCAGTCAGCAGACTGGTTTCCTCGTGGAGGGCTTTGTGTTTAAATAAGGCTTCTTAAGCCATTTGGTAAGTTTGTCTGTACTCAGACCTACTCTGCTTCCGTTGAATGTTGTAATGTTGGATCACATGCTTGTGATCTCTGTGTGCACTCTGTGAGAGTTATCAATAAAATGTATACTTTGTAGAGAATTGCAATGATACCTGCTGTTCATACAAGGCATGTGTGCTGCGTGTATGTTTATAACATGCATGTCTTTGTATGGGTTTTCGAGACCTTAGGTTTGATCTGGCTGGCGGTCTTTTATACACCAAGTGGCCCTTAGATGTGCGCAGCTTGGGGCATCGCGATGCGATTGCTCGAGACTCTGTCTCGTGCCACTTTGATGTATGATCGAGCCCGCCCTAGACCCCGACTAAGTGATCGGGCTGGAGTAAGTCTATGTAAGAGCTATGATATAGTCGATAGTATGGTTGAGGCGACTTGTCTGTGAATATGGGAGTTCATCACCCATATCATTTAGACTTGTGTGCGGACGATGAGGACCCATCTCAGTTGATCATTCGGCCTGGATGGGATGCCCCTCACGTACGATGCTTTCCGAGAACGTTCTGTGCTTGGCCTTGTCTTCTTAGACAAGTGAGTACGGTTCTTGGCTCTCCATATGACTATGTTGTAGCGGGACTTTCATACGCTAACCCCGGGTCCCGACAGTCAATCCTCGTCAATTGGCGCCGACCGTGGGGAAGACGCAGGTTGGAATCATGATCTCGGCGTTCCCAACATCAACAAGCCACAACTCGAGGACTTGAACAATATCCAACCCACTCAAAGAACTCAAGTTCATTGCAAGCCTCTCATTTGCGGCACCGCGATCGCTCGGCCGGCAACTGACCCAGAAGGAAAACGGAAGTCATAGCCACAAAGTCAGTCGCGGCGCTAGAACACGCGCAAGAGGTTTGTATGGAAGTCTCACTCGAGGAGCCACCGCGAATCATGGCAGCTCCGATCACCACTCGAACACCCACCGCCACCTGGACATCCGCCCCACCTGACGACAGCGACTCTGAAACTCAGTCTAGCAAATACTATGACCCTGATCGAAGATCAAAGGAGTTCGCCAAGATGATTCAGAAACACTCAATCAACGACGGAATAGATCTCGACCCAAGGTTCCACTCCCATACAGAAGATCACTCCCAGTCGTTTCGCATCGCAAGAAGAAGATGGCACGAAGGCTCTAGCAAGCTTACAACCAAAGAGAAGTTGGATGGAGCCTCCACGATCCATTGTTTCGAAGACGATTGGGGAAGCAATAGGGCAGGCCACACCCAGAGAAGCTATCGACTATTCATCGAACTCTCGAACGGGCTCAAGGAAGAGAAGAAACGCAAAGCCAAGCGGGCTCGAGGAGCCGCGGAATCATCAATACCCAATCCAGAAGAACAATATCCTCCGTCTCACGGGTGAGTCTGCATGATCCAAGAAGGACGACCATCAAAAGCAAAGCAGGAGGCGCACACCCTGCAAGCTCGAGCAGCCGAGGACCTACTGACAGAAGAAACATATCACCTATACAGCTTAGAAACCAACATCACCTTCTCGCAAGCAAACCATCCACCCGCAATTCCAATACCAGGGCACGCACCGTTGGTCCTCGAAGAACAGATCGATGGTTATGACATGGACAGAGTATTCATGGATGGAGGCAGCATTTTAAACATCATCTTCACTAGTATCTTTCACAAGATGTCGATCCCGGGATCATTTTGGAAGCACTCAGGCGTCACGCTCTACGGCATAGTACCAGGCGAAGCAGCCCCCTCCCTGGGATCACTCGAGCTGGACGTCATTTTTGAACAATAGGTCAACTTCTCAACTAAAATCCTCGACTTCGAAGTACTCGAGTGGTCGTCTCAGTACCATGCCATACTCGGTCGACCGACATTCGCGCAATTCATGGCGGTCCCGCACTACGCATAACTTAAGCTCAAGATGCCAGGGCCCTTAGGGGTAATCACGGTTAACGGAGGCTTCACCAAATCAGACCAGTTTGACCGAGCCTTTCATCAAGTCTCCGACACATTTGGAGCACAGCAGCAGCTCGAAGAGATAGACATGGTGGTGGTCAAAAGCGTTTATCCATTAGAAAGAAGAAGCGAAGCAAAGGAATTCACCCGTGACTTCAGCGTCGACAGCGAAACAGTCACCCATCAGGTGCATCCAATGGACCCGGACAAGACGGTCTGAATCTACGCTCACCTACCGGAAGATCAAGAAATAGCCCTTATGGTTTTCCTCCGCGAGGAGTGGAAATTTTTTTCCTGGGGCCCGACCGACATGCCCGGAATACCCCAGGAGTTCGCAGAGCATGCGCTACAAATCTACCCGAACACCAAACCAATGAAGCAGGCACTGCGCAGATTCTGCAAACCCCAAGCGTAGAGCCATTAGAGAAGAAGTCAACCGACTACTCGACGCACAATTCATCTGAGAGACGAAGAAGGCCACCTGGGTCGCAAACCCAGTCCTAGTACCTAAAAAGGACACCAACGTACTACGCATGTGCGTCGACTATGGGCCCATCAACAAGCACTACCCAAAGGACCAGTTCTCTCTCCCAAGGATAGACCGGATCATCGACTCTACTGCAGGATGCGACCTCCTGTCTTTTCTTGACGCCTACTCGGGATACAACCAAATCAGGATGAAAGAAGAAGATGAAGAGCATACCTCATTCGTCACCCCCTATGGTGTATTCTGCTACAAGACAATGCCTTTCGGACTAAAAAACGCTGGAGAAACATACCAGCGGATGATGCAAGCATGCCTGAGGGACCAAACCGGCAGAAACGTCCAAGTCTACGTCAACGACATCGTTGTCAAAACATACAACATGGACACACTACGCGACGACCTCCGAGAGACTTCCGCAGCACTCAACAGATACAGAATCAAGCTCAACCCAAAAAAGTGTGTGTTCGGCGTCCCACCTGGAACGTTGCTCGGGTACATGGTCTTCGCCCGAGGATTCGAAGCTAACCCTGAAAAAGTCTAAGAACTCACAAGGCTGCAAGAGGGGGTCGCGTGTCCAGCAACTCACCGGAAGGCTTGCAGCTTTAAGTCATTTCATCAGCAGGCTCGGAGAGAGGACCCTTCCATTCTACTAGCTACTCATAAATGGAGGAAGATTCAAGTGGACTGAAGAAACCCGGAATGCATTTGTGGACCTTAAGAAGACCCTCTCGACCCCACCAATCCTAGCAGTACCAAAGGAGCGAGAGCCCCTATACCTCTATATAGCGGCGCGCAGCAGCGTGGTCAGCACCGCGCTCTTCGTTGAGCGTGCAAAAGAAGGAATAGTGCAAAGCATACAGAGGCCAATCTATTACCTCAGCGAGGTCCTCATGAAATCTCAGCAACGGTACACGCACTACCAGAAGCTCGTGTATGCCATCGTCATGACATCATGCAATGTAACGCATTACTTCGAGGAGCACCTCATCATGGTCGTGAGAAGCGCACCACTCGCCGACATCCTCAACAACCCAAGAGCAACAGATCGAGTCGCCGAGTGAAACATCGAACTCATCCCTCGCGACCTGCAATTCAGGCAGCCAACGGTGATCAAAGCCCAAGTACTCCCAGATTTTCTGGTTGAAATGATGGAAATGCAAACACCCGGACCGCCAGACCTCTCCAACTCTTGGAAGATGTTCTTCGATGGGTCTAACAGGCATCAAGGGGCTGGAGCAGGCGTCGTGCTAATATCACCCAAAGGATATAAGCTCAGATACATGCTCTAGATCAACTTCAGCAAAGCATCAAACAAAGAAGTAGAATATGAGGCACTACTCCACGGCATGCGCATGGCAAAGGCTTGCGGCGCCACTCGCCTCGTAATCTACGGCGACTCCAACCTCGTCGTGCAAAAAGCAATGAAGGATTGTCAAGCAATCGCATAACACATGTCAGCATACCAGAAGCTCTACAATACCCTCGAAGGATAATTCGATGGATGCGATCTCAACTACATCGCTAGGGCAAACAACACAGAAGCAGAAGAGCTCACAAACATCGGGTAAACTCGAGGACCAGTTCCCCCAGGCGTTTTCCTCAAGAGAATCAGTCAGAGATCAATAAAAACCAAGACACTCACGCCAAAAGCAGCCGTAGAAGCCGGCAACACAAGCGAACCGAGCGCAAGTGGCAGCAGCGAACCGAGCCGTTGATGAAGAAGCCAACAATGCAGTCTAGGAGGCAGAACCAGCGGCACTCGAAGGCCCAACCCAGACAAGACCTTTCCTTGGATTTTTTATTCAAGGCACCTTGCCGCTAGACCTCGCGAAAGCCCGGTGCTTCAGTCGATGATCCAAGGCGTTCGCCATAATTAACGGATAGCTCTACAAGCGCGGCATCTCTCAAGTGCTCCAAAACTGCATTGAGGAGGAAGATGACAAGGCCCTACTACTCGAGATCCACGAAGGCACTTGCGGACACCACGTGAGTAGTCGCGCCCTAGTCGCCAAAGATTTTCGAGCAGGGTTTTACTGGCCAACCGCGATGCAAAACGCGGAAGACATCGTATGACGTTCCATCGCCTGTCAAAATTTTTCCAGCAGGCCTCACGCGTTGGCGTCGGAGCTCAAAACCATACCACTATCCTGGCCCTTCGCCACATGGGTAGTTGATAAGGTAGGCCCACTCAAAAATCCTCAAGAGGAGTCCGAACGCATCTTCTAGTAGCAGTCGACAAGTTCACCAAGTGGATCGAAGCAATGCTAATCACCAGCTCGACAGCCCTCACAACAGTCAACTTTATCAAGTCAATCATCTTCCGATTTGGCGTGCCACACAACATCATCACTGACAACTGAACAAACTTTACAGCGGCAGAATTCCAAAACTTCTGTCAGGACCTGGGTATCAAGATCAATTACGATTCAGTCGTCCACCCGCAGTCTAATGGCCAAGTGGAGAAAGTAAACGGCCTAGTGTGCGGTGGAATCAAAAAGTGTCTTCTTGCACCACTCGAGAAAGCCGCCGGAAACTGGATAGAATAACTCCCTGCAGTCCTATGGAGCCTGGGAAACACTCCCAACACCTCAACCCAATACACACAATTCTTTATGGTGTACGGGGCGGAGTCCGTACTACCCCATGACCTCGAATTCGGAGCCCCTCAAATCACGGAATTCGAATAGGAAGAAGATGAAGAAGCACTCGAAGAAGATAAAGACGTCGCAGATGAGGCAAGGGACACAGCCCTCGAAAGGTCAAAAGGATACCAAGAGAAGTTGTGCACATACTAAAGAAGACGCTTGCGAACTAGAACCTTCTGCGAAGGAGACCTCGTCATACGACTAATAAAATAAAAGGTCCACAAGCTTTCCCCACAGTGAGAAGGACCATTTATAGTCTCCGAGGTCATAGGAGTAGGAGCATACATGCTGAAGAACCCAAAGACCAATGAGGACGTGGGAAACCCGTGGAATGTGGCAAACTTGCGCCTCTTCTACCCATATACTACTCATCGACATTTTTGCCCAGCAAGACAATATCAGCAGCATCATCGATTGCCAACTCATGTAAAACCTGAAGCAATAAATGATGTGTTGGCAAAACAACACTACGTAAGCACTCGGGGGCTCGAGGGTCGACTCCCCCCGAGAGACGATTTCTAGCTTACGCGAGGAAATTATTTAAAGCACTCGAGGGCTCGAGCGCAGATTCCCCCCGAGAGACGCTTTATCGCTTACGCTGTCGTGGTAAAGTTACGGAAGATGTCCTCAGGAGAGAACTTGATTGTAGGGCCTTTTCTACGATTGTACGAAGAACAAGAAACATCACAGAGAAAGAGAAACGTGATTTTTATACAACTTCAGGTCCCGGGAAACATCATCCGGTAAAAACCCTACATGTTGTTTGTGGATAGGTCTTATTCCTTTGCTCACGGGAAATCGACAGCGTGTCGCTGACTCTCTTACAATTGTGTCTAGTTGCCCCGAGTTTTGATCACCCGGGACTAATCTCTAATCCAGAGTCTCTTTCGGTCTGTTGACTCTATCTCTGTCGAAAACCAACTTTGGTCTCTCTAGAAAACCTACTCTGGTTTCTCTAGAAAATCTACTGTCTTCTCTGTAAAAAGCCTACTCTCGTCTCTGCAGAAAGCCTACTCTCATCTCTCCAGAAAGCCTACTCTCGTCTATTTCGAACTTGGCCTCTATGGGCGCCTTACCCCTCCTTATATAGGTGGAAGGCGGAGGCTTACATGTAGAGTCCTATCCTAATACAAACTAGTCCCATCTTGTATTACAAGTCGGATATCAATCCGGGTCCTACTCTAAGTCTTGTAGCTTTCCAAGTTAAGTGGACTCCTTCCAAGATCGCGATTTCTTTCTCATAGCAAACCCTGTTTTTACTGTAGCAGTCCAACTCACGGATCCTATAGACGAGTCCATGTCGGTACTATAAAAGGCCGACTCACAGATCCTGTAAAAGGCTAACTCACGAATCCTGTAAAAGGCTGACTCACGGATTCTGCAAAAGGCCGACTCACGGATCCAGTAGAGGAGTCCATGTCTTCTGGCTGAGTCTAACTTTTGGGTGTTTCCTTGTGGCTGAGTCTACCTTTTGGGTGCTGCCTTCTGGTTGGGTCTTTAACTGTGAGTAATCCAACCGACAGTAGCCCCCAAGTTTATCTTTGGACGCAATCTTGGCGTGGGCTTCATTTTTGCTCCGCTTGCCTATGGCAATGATATTGTCGTAGAAGGGAAAGCCAGGTGCGCGTCCATTGTAAACTTCCAATATAATGAATAGTAAGGGAAAAGACCGAGTCCTGAGGTCAAACCATTAGGGAAATTTTCTCCACTGATTCATGTTAACGAACCTCAAATTACTCAGTTTTGGGCTCTTCTACCTTTGAGTCCAATGTTGCCTCTTGCTCTTGCGGGTCTTGTCAAAGGACTTAAAAAATTTACGGCCAATTTATATCCATATCACCTGTAGCCCCCAAGCTCTGAGTTTATCAATTAGTGATGACTTGGAGTTTTGTATAAAATATCCATGCTGGTGTAGCCCCCAAGTGTCGGGTTGTTTTTCCTGCAGCAACCTGGAACTTTGTACTTGTGAAGTAGTGTATCCCCCATGAGTCGGGAAGATTCATTGTATTTCATGCCGGATCATCAATATATGTCTTCCTACGAGTCGGCGTAGATAATGTCGAGTTATAGTAACAATAGTGTATTGTTTAAAAATCGAAGTATAGCCCCCATGATTTGGCATGATTTAAATTCATGTCGAATCGTAGTAGAAATTTTTTGAAGTGTAGCCCCCATGAGTTGGCATGATTACTTTACTCTCATGTCGAGTCATAGTAGAGCCGAACCATAGCCCCCATGTACCGGATTTTAGTAAATCGGTTTATGATGGAAAAGACTACTTGTATATGTTTCAACAAGAAAATGAATCAAAATATGCTTCATGAAATGAAAAAATGTAAAGAGCTCAAATAGAAGACCGGTCGTACACGTGACTGTCTCAACATTTCTTTAACAACACAAGCTCTGGATCAGCCGACTCTTTAGTAAGAGTCTTCGATCTAACTTGTGGAAAAGAAACGTTGGTCGCGTTTTGCGTGTAAGTCAAAACTTCTCTGTGGGCAAGCATCACATGACTTATTCTAGCGTTCACGGTAATAGTGTCAAACTCGATAGGATTTTAGTAGAACATGTTGATGTTTACACTATCACGGAGCACGTAGGTCATGTATGCATCATCTTAAAGGCAGGGTGAGCCATATTAGGCTCAATTTCATGTACATGTTCAGGCCTTCGGTTCTGAGGCTTAAGTTGGAATTCATAAGCTCCCAAGGTGTAAGGCCCGATATGCGGTACTGTTCCAGATCTAGATATTTCCTTCCAGATCCGGGGACGAAGCACATATCGGTCCCACCGCGACATATGACAATGCCATATGCCCCAGGTTTCCAACATGATATCACAACATTACAGCTACATGGATACAACATCTCATACAATCGGCATACAACTGCCTTAATACAATACAACAGCGGAAGATACATGTCTGAGTAGAGACTACAAACAAATGCCTACTGGCAAAGAGAAAAACATCGATCTCCATAACCACACGGGTCCAGGCCCTCCGCCGGGATCCGCCTAACTAGTCGTCGTCAAGTCTCCACGTGAAACAACGATCACCATACCTGTTGTCGATCAAGAAACCTGAAAAGAGTTTGGGGGTAGAATCATGAGTACGGAAGTACTCAGCATCCAACTGTAGTGGTAAACTGACCCAACAAGGACTTCATCACTCGTCATTCTAGGACAACTAGTAGTTTACGGTAAGGATGGGGTAGGTGGTGAGGTTGCTGCCGCACTAGCATTTATGAAGTGGCTAACAATCTAGAGAGTAAGATAAGAAGCCAAGCATTCGATGAGGAATCGCCTCCAACAAGTCTTTCTATGAACTACTTACGCAAACATAACACCTATCCTATCCTTGTCCTCCTCTTCGCATCCCGACGAGGAAGAAGCAGTCAAGGCACACACACGTTGATCAAGTTATATTAGGATTATCTCAGTTGTTGTTGTCTATAAACAAGGAGTAGGTCTCAAGTCGTCCATATACGTGGACACGGCTTCTCGAAAAGATTTAACCCTGCAAGGGTGTACCAACTGCCCATTACAAGGCTCCGCACGCACGCCCATCTTTCACAGTTGCTACCCATCATAGGAAACCATTTTATGATTTAGTTCCCAGAGATCCGAAACGACAGGTCCCTCTAACTAACAACACACAAATCCGGGTGGCCCCCGGGGAGTCGACACCCAATCCAAGAGCCGGCCGCGCTCTCAGATCGGAATCTTCCGTATGGCCAAGGTCGGGGTTAGCCTCACCTGAACAGTAGGGGACATGCCTAGCTCACCAGTGTGGACCAACAGAGAAACCATGTCTCCGCTGGCCCAGGTTGTTTAAAAACTGCGAGGGGATCCACCAAGCACACACACGTGGTTTCAAATGGTAAATCAGCTCGGGCCACCACTAGAAATGTTTGAAGCTAGGTAGGTTAGAAAATGGGACCCCATAGTGTCCCACACGCGGTTAGGCACGCTCGTCAAGAGACACAATACCCGGAACTCGGGTCCTAGGTGACTCGAATTTAACAAAGCGTCGGGGTGGGATAGCCTAGACCTTCCATCCTTCGTCGAATATAATCAACATTATAATAATCATATCATCCACAACAATATAATAATGTGATAGCCCAAAACCAAGTAGTAACAGGAGGTAATAGTCGTAGCATCCTAAGCATGCACACTAAGCAGGGGCTGAGCAACGAGCAACAGTAACATAGCAGTACATGGTTTGCTGGGAGGGGACATGGCTGTATCGGTTTGAAAAAGGCTGTAAGCATGTGGTAGGATCAAATATCGAACCTATCCTATTCTAGCATGCAAACCACTGGTTGAAATAGAATGGATCATAAGTAATGTATAGTCCTTGCCTGTTGATAAGTCGGGTTCCGAAGGTGTAGTTGATCGCAAGCTCGCATCTTCTCCGAAAGGTACCCGCGGAAGCACATAAGACGGTAAACACTTGAAAGCAATCAACGAGCAAGCATCTATTACTACGAGGCAAACACGAGCAAGCATCAACAAGAAGCAACACGAGACATCGCACCTACCGTCGAGAGCGGTTACTAACAATTTAAGTGGAGTACTCGTCACACACGACGATACCGCACATTTAGAATCGGTTCACGTTGTTTAGCTACACAAGGTGAGCAAAAGTTTGTTAACATGCCATATCACTCAAGCATGGCATATCACACAAACATTACAAGAGGTGAAGCATAAGATAAACTATCTATGCTGGTCAATTTAAGTGAGGCACAACCTAAACATGGCATACCACTAAGTGCCCCACGACAATATAAGTAATTGGTACTGTTCTGCCCTAAACCATATTTTAGGTTGGTTAACAGAAGCAACCAATAGCATACACACAAATGACACGAAAAACTAATCAAGTTACATATAAAGAACACTCCAAACGGAGTTACGGTTAAAAAGATACAAGCAATACAAATTTGGAACACAATCTGCCAACATCAGGAAGCACACTTTAGAGCAATGCATAAACAGGATAATGAATGCAAACATGCTCACAAATGATATGAAACTAAAGTAGACATGGCAGGGAAAGCATGGCACAAGGAATCATGCAAATAGGCATCATGAACAATTAATTATAGCCCAAGCAAAATGCAATAAAACATTACTGGTCTAGGACTTAGTGAAAATCAGGAAATCATGGCAGAAACTGTTATTTTTATGCTGTATAAACAGGGATAAAACTATATGAAAAAGTGCAGGAACATGACAGAGCCATATATGAGCATGGATTAGGCATGATGATGATCAGGTACAAACAAGAATCAAGGTAATATGCATCATAGATCAAAAGATATTAAACATGCAACATGGCATCGGAAAGTTACAGACTTAGAGAAAAACAGAGGTGGCTGTCAAAAACAGCAGCATAGTAAATTTGGAGCTAAACATATCTATGACCAGAAATGCAAACATGGCAATACAATACATATAATGGAAGTAGACATGATGCTTAACAGGATGCAACAAGAATCAATGCAATAGGCCTCATAGATGTGTCACAATCATCAACCAAAGTTGCAATAAAATAACAGCAGCAGCACACTAACAGGAAATAATAGCAATTAACAGCCTGATACCCACTTCAACATAGATTATCAACATCAAGATGGCCTCGAATCAAAAGCTCACAAAAGGTGAACTGAAGTACACACAATTCTAAAGAAAATTCCTTTTGGGTGCAACGTGATCTGGGCTACGGTTTAACCACAAATCTACTCGCAAAATTGAATCAGCAGCATATTTAACATACTTAGCAGAAATTAGCTAAAAGGAAAAAAACAGATAATAAAAAAAAGGGAAAATGGGCCGGCTCTCACCCCAAACGGGCCGAGCCCATCTGCTTCGGCTGGAGAGGCTGGCGGCCTGGGCTCGGTGGCCGACTGGGCCGCGAGCAGGACAAGGTGGGCCGCTGACCCACGACCACGACGGCTGGCAGCCTGGCTCGGGGAGGCCGAGCTCCTCCCGAGCGTGTCGACAGCGGCGGCAGCCGTCTCATCGCCGGTGAGCGGCGCAACGGCCTGTGCCAGGCGCGAGGACACAGGCGTGGGCGCGTCGGCGTCGCGGTGGCCGGATCCTGTCGAATCCGATCGCCGGCGGCTGGCTACGGGTGGAGGGGCGCGGCGACCCGGGCTCCTGGCCACAGAGCCATGGCGGCATCGGCGCCGCCTCCTGGTGGTCACCTGCGGCAGAGGAGAGGTTAGGCGAGGGGGAGAGAAGGGGAGGAAGAAAACGGGAAGGAGAGGAAGAGGAGAAAGGGATGGACGGCGGCGTGGCTCCGGCGTGCTGGCCGACCCCGACGGCGGCGACGTGCTGCGGGTGGCGCTGCGGGCTGGAGAGAGGAGAGAGGAGAGGCAGGGAGCTCCCTGGGCCGTCGGATCGCGAGATCTGACGGTCCAGGATTGATGTGGCTAGGGATTTCGCAAATTGGGGGCTATTGGGAAAATTTGGAGGCAGATCTGAGGGGGTGGCTGCAATTTTTAGGCTTGGGAAACCCTAGAAAGCGGTGGGAGTGTGATGGTCTTTATATAGCCCAGGTGGGTGGTAGTTTGCAATAACATCCCCGGTTTTTCTCTTGCGCGCGCGGTGTTTACGTTTCTGACCGCCGGGGGTCCACACGACCTCCGATTCGGGTAAAACTTCGAACTGCGCGATCAGCGCGTCGAGCCGGCAGCGTTCACCTCACACTGGAACCGTTCTGAAAACACTTTCCGACGCGCTACAAAATATCCCGTTTACTTATTAAACGGGGTTTTTCGTTCCGTTGGCTACGGCTGGTCTCGTGCGGTTTTCGCGACGGTGATCCGGTGAAACCCGGTGTCGCAAAGGTCGAGTGTCAGCATGCCAAGGGTCGGTCTCCGTACGGTACAAGATAAGAGGGGGAAAATAATCGTCGATCGATAAATCAGGGATGCAAACACCGCAAACAAATCAGACAATCAAACAATTCTCACCGAAAACAAATTTTGTAATTTTTGTGAAATCTGGGCTGTTACACAAGGTCTCTAAATACAATAATATACATGTCGGGATCCAGGGAAGAGATGATCAGTCCTTCCTGGTTCACGTGGAATTGAATGCAGGAATGTAATGAAATGCATAATGATGTAAAATAAAGGTACAATGAATAATGATGCATAATGATGCAATGCATAAAGATGCAAAATAAAGGTGCAATGCATAATGATGCATAATGGTGCAATGCATAATGATAATGGTGCATGCAATGTAGAATTTTTCCACCATCCAGCAGGAGAAAACCAAAGGAGGTATAGCCCCCAAGTCTTGAGTCGACTCGAGGAGTCGGTTTGAGACTCTTTGTACCTGGCTTAATAAAGAAACAAACATCGAATATATCGTTAAGGAAGCCGGATACCTATGTTTAGACTATGCAACGTGGCAATAATCTTCTTTGGCATCCTTAATACTCCAAATAGATGTAATATAGCTCCCAAGTTTTATCTCAAAGATGCAAAATATGAAATCGACTCAAAGGAAAACATATGAAATATAAATGTTACTTAACTGATCTGATGATGCAGAATAAACCTGGAGCACCATGAAAATCGATCGTGATAAGGTTGTATTCGATCTCGTTAGAGTCTACAATTGACGACCTGACTGATATATCAAGCTGGCGGCGGAAAACGGCGCACACAGGAACGTCGAGCATGGTGATGAAAGCCAATGATGGTTCAATCTGATTTATGGTCCAATCGCGTGTAGTTGTGTTATATTTGAGTCGGCTTCTGTAATAGGCCGATGAACCGGAATGGCGCTAGAGTCGACTCGAGGGAGACTTGGTGGCGTGGTCACACTGGCTGTTGGTTGGTTGTTGATACTTGGAATCGGGTGGAGTCGGAATTTTTCCAATGAGCCGAAACTCAATGATAGAGCCAGGGTTTTCCTATTGACTCTTCATTTTTCGAGAGTCTGAACTTTTGTGTGGAATCTTCACTTATGGAGAGTCGAATTTTTGTCGTGGACTCTTCAATTTTGTAGAGTCTGAATTTTTCCGTAGACTCATCTATTTCGAGGAGTCGGTTTTTTTCGTAGACTCATCTATTTCGGTTAGTCGTTTTTTTGTGGACATATCTATTTTGGTGAGTCAGATTTTTTTTGTGGATTCCTCTCTTCGGGGAGTCAGAATTTTTTTGTGGACTTATATCCTTTGGTGACACAGAATTATTTTTTTGTGGACTCTTCTCTTCGGAGAGTAAAATTTTTTCCGTGGGCTCATCTCTTTTAGTGAGTCGGAATTTCTTTTGTGAACTCTTCTCTTCGGAGAGTCAGAATTCTTTTGTCTCATGAGAACTGGAAACCGGAAGGCCAGGCAATGGAGGCCCGCGTGTGTAGACTGTGGATTCGCCGTCCAGGTGTTGGGACTGGGAGTCGGCTCTTTGGGCGGGTACTGTAAGTTGTCGTAGCGGAGCCTGACGAGGGTGGCGACCGTGGCGCGGTCACTAGTGTGCCAGCGCAGGTGGAAATCAACACGCGTAGGCGAAGAGCCGACTGTTGTATGTAGACAAAGACGGCCGTGGGAGGCCAACGAGTGCGGAAGTTCGGAGTGGAAGGTTGAGGCAGGAGCCTCCGTGGTTGAGGAGCCGGGCTTCTCCGGGCTTCTGTGGCCGTCAGAGAAAACCGGCGCAAGCGTGGAAGGTCACTGCAGCCAGGCGCTGGGCGCGTAAGGGCATTCGGCCACTGCGGCACTACTGGAGTCGGCACTGCTATGCTCGGCCATGGAAGGGCAGTCGGCCGCTGGTTGAAAACGTGTGGGCCAAACCGATGATGCTCCAGCAACTTTTGTTTGCTCTAGAATTATACGTGAATGTACTAGTAGTCCACTTTTCATCCATCAACTCCTCGTTGAGATCATCTTCGTATCTGAGTATGCTAGCTCTAGACGGGAGTTGTAGATGGCGTCACAGTAAGGCCCGATATGCGGTACTGTTTCAGATTTAGATGTTTTCATCCAAATCCGGAGACGAAGCACATATCGTTCCCACCGCGACATATGAAAATGTCATATACCCCGTATTTCCAACATGATATCACAACATTACAACTACAAGGATACAACATCTCATACAATCGGCATACAACTTCCTTACATACATTACATCAGCGGAAGATACATGTCTGAGTACAGACTAAAATCAATTGCCTAGTGGCAAAGAAAAAAATCATCGATCCCCATAACCACACGGGTCCAGGCCCTCCGCCGGGATCCGCCTAACTAGTCGTCGTCGAGTCTCCACATGAAATGTCAATCACCATACCTGTTGTCGATCAGAACCCTAAAAAAAGTTTGGGGGTAGTATCATGAGTACAGAAGTACTCAGCATCCAACTGTAGTGGTCAACTGTCCCAGCAAGGACTTCATCACTCGTCATTCTAGGATAACTAGTAGTTTACGGTAAGGATGGGTAATTGGTGAGGTTGCTGCCGCACTAGCATTTATGAAGTGGCTAACGATCTAGAGAGTAAGATAAGAAGCCAAGCATTCGATGAGGAACCGCCTACTTACGCAAGCATAACACCTATCCTATCCTTGTCCTCCTCTTCGCATCCCGACAAAGAAGAAGCAATCAAGGCACACACACATTGATCAAGATATTAAGATTATCTCAGTTGGTGTTGTCTATGAACAAGGAGTAGGTCTCAAGTTGTCCATAACCATGGACACGGCTTCTCGAAAAGATTTAACCCTGCAGGGGTGTACCAACTACCCATTACAAGCCTCCGCACGCACTCCCATCTCTCTCAGTTTCTACCCATCACAGACAGCCATTTTTTGATTTAGTTCTGAGAGATCCGAAACGACAGGTCCCTTTAGCTAACAACGAACAAACCTGGGTGGCCCCGGTGAGTCGACATCCAACTCAAAAGCCGGCCTCGCTCTCGAATCGTCCTCAACCGTATGACTCGGGTTTGGATAACCGGTGAATTTTCAGATGAGTCCAGGTCCTCAGACGGCCAGGTTGGACCAATAGGGAAACCATGTCCCCAATGGCCCGGTTTGTTTGAAAACTACTGGCGACCGACAACCACACACACATTTCAAATGGTAAATCAGCTTGGGCTAACACTAGAAATGTTTGAAGCTAGGTCGGTAAGAAAACGGGACCCCATAGCATCCCACACGCGGTTAGGCACGCTCGTCAACAGACACAATACCCAGAACTCGGGTCCTAGGTATCACAACCCTAGTTTTGGTATGTGCTTTTATTACTAGAAATAATTGCATCATGTTTAAATTCTATGGTTTAAGAATTGGGGATTTGGAAAAGCCTCAAAAAGAATTTAAATAAAAGGCCAGATAAAAAGTTTTTCCAAAATTCCTCCAAACAATTTTTAAAAGTCCTATAAATGATTATGATCATTTTAAAAATGATTTGAAGTCAAACCCATGCTCATGGATTTTTCAAATATTCAAACAGAGGCTTGGAAATTAAATTTAAATACTATTTGAATTGGATTCAAATAATTTGAATTCCAAAAATCTCCAAAACTTGGGAGTGGCTAGTGCTATGTCACATATGTCCAAGATAAATATTTGGGGATTTTTAAAAATGCTTTGGTATTTTTTTCCAGAGCAAAACAATTAAAACAGAAAGCAAAAAAAGAAAAAAAAAGAACAAAAGGCCGAAGCCACTTACCTGGCCAGCTGGCCCAGCAGAGGAGGCCCAGCCCAAAAGGGCAGGGTCGTCTTCCTCCACTGGCCAGGCAGGCAGGCACGACGCCGGCGAGCCCAGCATGGCCGCCAGCGAGCTACCTGCTTGCCTCCCTCGCCCTTATCCGCGCCGTGGAGCCTTGGGCTTCTTCCCCCTTCCATTTCCCCCTCGCCTGGACCTCCTCCTCTCTCTCCCGTGCGTTCCCGCAAGAACCCGAAGCTCTTCGTCGCCGCCGTCCGTGCGCGAGCGTGGCCACCGTGCCCCGTTCACCTCGCCGTCTTGTCCATCCACCTCTACGTGGCCGACTTCGTCACCCCGCGCCATCAATTGGAATCAAGTAGCCCTAGGACGAAGCCCGCGTCTGAAACTCCCCGCCGGCCGCCGTACCTTCCTCCGAGAAATACACCGCCACCGGAGCTCCTCCGCCTCTCCCGTCTACGCCAACGAGCTCGTGGTGAGATCCTCTCTCGTTTCCCCCTCCCTATTCACCACCTCGTGCCCTGTCGCCGTTTCCCCGCTTAGCCGAGCTCCGGCTGCCACGCTCCTCGACGCCGGCGAGCATCCAGAGCCTCCCCGTGGTCGCCTTGTGCTCTGGGCGACGCGGGCGAGCCCTAGGAACCCAACCGTGCCCTCCGTTTGGCGAGAGGAGGCCGGAGCCGCCCTCTCCAGTGGGCGCCACCGCGTCCTGTGGCTTCCGCCGGTTAGCCGCCGGTCGGCTGGGTCATTAGAGCTAACCCCCCCCCTCCTAATCCCTCTCTCTCTCTCAATGACTGGTGGGACCCAGCGCCCTAATAATCCCCTGTTAATTTAACTAAAGGGGATTTAACCCAGAGGCAATGACAGGTGGGTCCCAGGCGTCAGGTTGACTGGTCAGCGTCCCGTGATGTCATCCTGACGTCAGCCTTGTGCAATAAATCCTTTTTCTTATTTAACAGAATTCCAGAAATTGGTTAAATCTTGTAAATTCAATAACTTTTAAACCATAACTCCAAATCAAATAATTTATATATGAAAAATCATCAGAAAAATTCAAGGATTCCAAATATCATAGTTTCATCGATGAAAAACACATCTATAATGATGGACTAGTAGCATTTAGCCATTTGGGTTATTTGGAATAATTCAAAATAAATGTTTAAATCATTTCAAATTAAATCTTTGCAATGCCAACCTTATCACATGAACATCAGAGGCATATCATACACATGAAAACATGGTTTACCATATCCAAACATTAGCAAATGCAACTTTGGCTAATTTGAACCACATTTGGAGTTTGAATTTGAATTTCTTATTCAAATCAACTTCAGTTAACTTTTTGCAAATTGAACCTATATCACATCAGTACCATGCCATGATTAATTTCTTGAATGTGCATTGCAATGTGATGTTTATACTTTTGTTGTCTCGGTGTTTGCTTCTTCTCGATAGATCCATCGCCGGACGTAGTTCCTGTTTCTTCGAAGAGTGGCACCCCGAGTCTCGACAATAAGGCAAGCAAACCCCCTTTGATCATATCTAGAAAAACCCAGTTTCCCTCTTGTTCTCTTATGCATGATTAGGTGATTCACATGTTACCGTTCTTCCGCTAGTTGAACCCATCCTTTGCATGACCAATCATTGCTGCCACAGTATTAAGCAAACCTCAACCTAGCAGATACAAGATTGTTTGTGCTCATCATGTGGCCCTTCATCCATGTTATTCTATGCCATGCTAGAGTTGTTTGCAATAAAGTTGATCCATCTGGGTGATGTATCGGGATGGTAGTGAACACATGCAACAAGGTGGTAACGTGTTGCTGAAGTCACCCTAATATAAGTGAACAATGAGAGGCTGTGTAGGAGTACACAGTCGGTTGTCTCATTTACACTGCCCTAGGCCCCGAGTTCTTGTGTTGTGATCCAAGACACAGATTACTACTACATGTTGGGCTCATTGACCTCTCTCGACCTATTAACTCACCCCGACTAGGGTCCAGGATTCGCATGGGTTAACTTTATTATATTTGCTTTCATAACGTAGCACGGTTTTAGGCAAGCGCAGCACCATCCGTCGAGGTGGGCTTGTCGGACCGTCCATACATCGTCTGGGTCCTGAACGGAAACCCCGGACGGATTCCCGATTGGGGTACAACTCAGATAGGCGATTCCCTGGACTAGAGTTGGAGCCGTGAGGTAAGTGTCGTGGTACTATCCTCGCCGACACCGCTTAAAGGTGACGAGTTCTAGGCGATAAGTGGTAGCTACGTATGTGAAGAAGTACACCCCTGCAAGGTTAATGAACTATTCGAATAGTCGTGTCCGTGGTTATGGACTACTTGGAGATCTTTACTTGATTATTAGACAACTCAAATGGATACTCTAAAAATCGCAACATAAGTGTGAGTGCTTTGGGTTGCTTCCTCGTGGGGAAGTCGAGGAAGGATCCATGGTTGTGTATTGATGTGGTGATCAAGATTAGATGGACTCGTGTGCGCCTCTCATCTCAACTCTATGTAGTCATAGTACAGGATAGCCAAGTCAAAGCTTTCTGCATTACAACCCCACTTGCCTTTACCTTGATACCTGAGCATGAGTAGTTTAGTTCTGACATAAGTCTTGCTGAGTACGACTTTGTACTCACGTTTGCTTATTCTATGTTTTAGAGACGAGACCACTGACCCTGATGGTGGCCTCCCCCTTCAAGCTCGACGTCGACGAAGTAATGTAGTCCCAGACTGCAGCCTAGTCCCTCTGGAGGGTCGTTGTGTTTTCTTAAAAGGCTTCTTAAGCCATTTGTTAACCTTGTCTTTACTAAGACATAATTTTCTTCCGTTGTTGTATGATGTAATGTTGGATCACAGTGATGTGATCTCTGTTTGTAACACTACTATATCTGCTCTGTTTAGTAGATGCAATAAAACTATGAGTTTGTAGAGTTTATGTTGTGTTACCTGCTGTTATACACTTGGCATGCATGCTGCGTGTATGTTTATATCGTGCATGTCATGTGTGGGGTTCGATACCTTGGTTGTGTTCTCGCCGGCGGTCTTTTATACACCAAGTGGCCCTTAGATGTGCGCAGCTTGGGGCATCGCGATGCGATTGCTCGTGACTTTGTCACGTGGAAAACTTTTTGGTATGATTGAGCCCGCCCGAGACCCCGACTAAGAGATCGGGCTGGAGTCTGTTTATGTAAGTGTTAGGATTCAATCGATAATATGGTTGAGGCGACTTGTCTATGAGTATGGGATTTCAGCACCCATAATCATTTAGACTTGTGAGCGGGCGATGAGGACCCATCTCAGTTGATCATCCCGCCTGGATGGGATGCCCCTCACGTTCGAGCTTTCCGAGAGTGTCTTGTACTTGGCCTTGTCTGCTTAGACAAGTGGGTATGGCTCTCGGCTCTCCATATAATTGAATTGTGACTGGAATTAAATATGCAAACCCCGGGTCCCGACACTAGGTGACTCGAATGGAACAAAGCGTCGGGGCAGGATAGCCTAGACCTTCCATCCTTCGTCGAATATAGTCAACATTATAATAATCATATCATCCACAACAATAAAATAAGGTGATATCCCAATCCAAGGAGTAATAGGGTAACATTCGTAGCATCCTAAGCATGCATGCTAAGCAGGGGCTGAGCACCGAGCAATAGTAACATAGCAGTACGTGGTTTGCTACGAGGGGACATGGCTGTACTGGTTTAAGAGAGGCTGTAAACATGTGGTAGGATCAAACATCGAACCTAACCTAGCCTAGCATGAAAACCGCTGGTTATAATAGAATGGATCATAAGTAATGTATAGTCCTTGCCTGTTGATAAGTCGGGTTCCGAAGGTGTAGTTGATCGCAAGCTCGCATCGTCTCCGAAGGTAACCCCGTGAGCACTCAAGACGGTAAACACTGGAAAGCAATCAACGATCAAGCATCTATTACTATGATGCAAACACGAGAAAGCAAAAACAAGAAGGCAACACGATACATCGCACCTACCGTCGAGAGCGGTTACAAGGTAAGTGGAGTACTCGTCACACACGACGATACCGCACGTTTAGAAAGGTTCAAGTTGTTTAGCTACACAACATGAGCAAAGGTTTTCAACATGGCATCTCACCCAAGCATGGCATATCACAAAATCATTACAACAGGTTAAGCGTAAAGGAAACTATCTATGCTAATCAATTTAAGTGAGGCACAACCTAAACATGGCATGTCACCAAGCACCACACTAGCATTTACAAGTTTACTACTGTTCTTCCCTAAACCATATTTTAGGTTGGTTAACAACAGAAAACAATATCATAAACACAAAGTACATGAAATTATAATCAAGTTACATATAAAGATCATCCCGATCGGAGTTACGGTTAAAAAGATATAAGCAAAACAAGTTATGCACATATGCTGGTAACATCAGGGAGCACACTTTAGAGCAATGAAACAATTAGAAACAGATTGCAAACATGCATCAAAAGGACATGGAATTACAGTAGACAGGACAAGGAAGGCATGGAAACAAGTTTCATGTATATGGGCATCATGAACAATTAATTATAGCCCAGGCAAAATGGAATAAAACATTACTGGTCAAGAACTTAGTGAAAAACATGTAAACAAGGCAAAAACGGTTATTTTCATGTTGTATAAACAGGAGAAAAACTATATGCAAATATACAGCAACATGACATATCAAAATGTGAGCATGAAGTAGACATGATGGTGATCAGGTACAAACAAGAATCAAGGTCATAGGTATCACAGATCAAAAGATATTAAGTGTGCAACATGCACTACTGGAAAAACAGAGTTTGCCGTCAGTTTCTGGCTTTGCCGTCAGCTGTTTCACGGGGCTGACGGCATAGGCTCTATGCCCTCAGCCAGGTGAAAAACTGACGGCGTAGAACAGGCTGACGGCAAAGGATTTCTTTGCCGTCAGCCTGTTCTATGCCGTCGGCTGGCTGACGACATAGAAGACTAAGGCTGACGGCATAGGTGGCCTGACGGCGTAGGCAGCTTCTCAGCCCCCCCTACTACCTCTGCCTAACCGCCCCAGGCTTTGCCGTCAGCTAGCTGACGGCAAAGGATAACGGCGAGCCTATGCCGTCAGCTAGCTGACGGCAAAGACCTGAGTAGATAACCCCCGCCCCCCAGCCCTCTCTCTCTCTATCACGCGCCCACCCCACCCGCCAACCCCACCCCGCCCGAGCCCCAGCCGCCGCCGCCTCCTCGTCGATACCGCCGCCGCCGCCCTCGCCGGAGACCGCCCCCGCCGGAGCCCACCCCCGCCGGAGCCCGCCCCCGCTCCCCGCCCCCCGCCGGAGCCCACCCCTGCCCCCGCCCCCGCCCCCTCCCCCGCCGGAGCCCACCCCCGCCCCCCCCCCCCCCCCGCCCGCCCCCCTCCCCCGCCACTCCCCCGCCGGAGCCCGCCCTAGCTTGCTGCCGCCAGGTGAGCCACCTCCTCCTTTTATTTTTATTTTCTTTTGTATTATTAGTTGAACTATCTTCTGTTTTTATTAGTTTTCCTTTTTTAGTTGATTTTTATTATATTAGTTATATCTTTTAGAAGTAGATAGAAGATTTAGTTAGCAATTAGTAGTTAATTTGTTATATGAATTAGTTAGTAGTTAGTATATTAGTTATATCTTTTAGAAGTAGATAGAAGATTTAGTTAGTAATTAAGAATATATGAATTAGTTAGTAGTTAGTATTTAGACAATAGGAATTATTAGTTAGTATTTAGACAGTAAGAACGCTAGTACTTAGTTAGTAGAAGTAGGAAGAGAAAGAGAGGAGAAAGAGATTGAGAGAAAAAAAAGAATGAGGAGAAGGATATGAAGAGAAAAAGAAGAAAAGCAAAAGGAAGAAGAAGGAGAAGCAGATTAAGAGAATAAGAAGAAAAGGAAAAAGAGGAAGAATGAAGAGATGGAGAGAAGAATAATAATTGAAGAATGAGGAGAAGGAGATGAAAAGAAAAAGAAGAAAAGGAAAAGGAAGAAGAAGGAGATTAAGAGAATAAGAAGAAAAGGAAAAAGAGGAAGAAGGAGAGAATAATGAAGAAAAGAAGAAAATAAGAAGAAGAATAGAAATAGAAGAAGAGAAGAGTAAAGAAAAAGAAGAAGAGACGTGAAGAATAAGAACTATTAGCTTTATAGTAGTGATATTAATTAGCTTTATACTTTTAATATTGTAGTTGTCAATTAGATGTTGGTATTAGTTAGATTAGTTATCGCGAGTGCGTATTTGTTTTTATTGATTGCATTTAAATGTGCAGTTTTGGCCTTCGTGCCGATGACACTATCTAGATGTTGGTATTAGTTAGATTAGTTATCGCGAGTGCGTATTTGTTAACTCTTCCTTCTCCACCTTTATATTGCTCTGTTTTGGCCTTCGTGCCGATGACACTATCTAGATAGGTAGTTTTAGTATTGAAATGCAAAGTCTTCGCGTAACCAATATGCGTCTCCCGTTCGAAAGGGTTACGGTTATAACTATGCATGCATTTGCATATTTATAACGGTGATTCTTTCGAATTGTCCAACGTTATCCATGGACAGCCCGGGTATGTGTAGATTGGGTCATTTGCCCATGCTTTTTTCCGGATCTGATGCAGATTTTCGACAGCGCCTCCTTGTTGTTCTCCGAGTACACATCCTCTCGGTTAGTTTCCGAGATGTGTATTAGGAGAACAGCGGGGAGGTGCTGCCGAAATTTTGCGTTGGATCGGGAGCAGAGCATGGGAAAATGACCCAATCTACACATACTCGGGTGGGATTAGGACCCATCTTTACCTAGTAGCTGGTAGGTGTGCATGCCGTGCATCCCAATGTTTTAACCATGATTAAAAAATGACCATAATTAATTTGACATACTTGATGAACTGATAATTTATATTGTTCATATGTGGATACTATATAGCTATCTTGACAGAATGACTGATCGTGAATGGATGTACTCCGGTCACCCTAGTCAGAAAGACATGACCGATGAATGGTTGAGCAAAACCTATGAATTCCTGCAAACGGCATTTTCTAAAGGCCAGCCAAAAACATGGTGCCCCTGCACTAAGTGCAAGAATTATTCGCGACAGACAAAGGATGTAATGGGTAAACACCTGCAGATGCGTGGTTTTACTCCCGGCTATACCTTGTGGACATTTCATGGTGAGTCGGCCCAACGTAATAGAGACGAAGTTTTGCGTCGGCGCACCGACGATTATGGTACAGGGATTGAAGACATGGTCAATGATTTTGATGATGCTCGGAACAAGGACGAAGAGATGGAGGAATCCGCAAAGGCCTTCTATGCCATGTTGGAGTCTTCAAAACGTCCTCTTCACGAGCACACTAAGATTTCTCAGCTAGATGCCATCGCACAAGTAATGGCTCTGAAAGCCCAATTCAACATTGGAAGAGACCTGTTTGACTCAATGATGACCCTATTTGGGCGGTTTCTACCCGTAGGTCATATTATGCCTTCAAACCTATATGAGTCAGACAAAATCTTTAGTGCACTCAAGATGCCGTATGAGCAGATACATGCTTGTGAGAAAGGATGTGCCTTATTTAGGAAAGAGTATGTGGACGAAACATATTGTCCATTTTGCAAGTCCTCCAGATATGTTGAGGTAGAAAACGGTGAAGGTGAGAAGAAGCAGAGCAAAATCCCTGTGAGTGTTCTACGGTATCTGCCGATCCTACCAAGACTTCAACGACTTTACATGCTCGAAGAAACAGCAAAACAGATGACATGGCACAAACATGGAATTAGGAAAGAATTAGATGAAAACGGAGATCCGATGTTGGTACACCCTTCGGATGGTGACGCATGGAAGGCATTTGATGCTAAACATACGGAAAAAGCTAAAGAGCCAAGGAATTGCCGAGTCGCCATCGGTCTCGATGGGTTCAATCCTTTTGGTATGACGGCTACCCAATATAGTTGCTGCCCTGTGTTTGTTATTCCGCTCAATCTTCCACCATCGTCCATTATGCAAAGAAAGCACATATTTCTGACGTTGATAGTTCCAGGGCCAAACTATCCGGGGAAGAATATGAGTGTGTACATGCAACCGCTGATGGATGACTTGAAAGAAGCTTGGGTGAATGGGGTCAACACATACGACGCAGCTAAGAAAGAGAACTTTCAAATGTATGTTTGGTACCAATACTCGTTGCATGATCTGTCGGAATTTGCGCTTTTCGTCGCCTAGTGTGTGCATGGAAGGTTCCCATGCCCACAATGCAAAGCAGCTCTTAAGTTTCATTGGTTGCCGGCGGGTGGAAAGTATTCCTGCTTTGACTTGCATAGACAGTTCTTGCCTATGGACCATCCATTCAGAAAAGACAAGAAGAATTTCATGAAAGGTAAAGTTGTCAAACACTCGGCAACACCTGCGTTGACGGGCACACAAATTCATGAACAGTTAAAATCTATGGAGCCTGATCCAAACCGTCCAGGGTATTTCTTGGGTTATAATGAGGAACACGCCTGGACCCACAAGCCATGCATCTGGGATCTCCCCTACTTTGAAGACCTCTTACTACCACACAACATTGACATGATGCACACTGAAAAGAATATCGCCGAGGCCCTTCTTGGCACATTTTTCGGCACTGATAAGGGCAAAGATAATACAAAGGCTAGAGTTGACCAGGAGACTCTTTGTGATAGGCCATCATTAAACATGCGACAACCTAAAGGAAGAAAAAATTGGTCCAAGCCACCTGCCTGGTACAATCTCAAGAAGGGAGCAATAAGGGAAATCCTCTTGTGGGTGCAACAAAAGTTGTTGTTCCCTGATGGGTATGCTGCGAATCTAGCGAGGGGAGCGAGCATTGAAAAAATGAAAATTTTTGGGCTCAAGAGTCATGATTGGCACATATGGCTTGAGCGGATAATGCCAGTGATGTTGCGCGGCTATATCCCAGAGTCTGAATGGCTAGTATTGGCAGAGTTAAGTTATTTCTTCCGTGTTCTTTGTGCTAAAGAGTTGTCGCGTGCCGTGATAGATGACATGGAAGAGTTGGCGCCTGAGTTGCTCTGCAAGTTAGAGAAGATTTTTCCACCGGGCTTCTTTAATCCGATGCAACACATGATTTTGCATCTCCCGACCGAGGCAAGATTGGGTGGCCCTATGCAAAATCGTTGGTGCTATGCAACTGAAAGAATGCAGAAGACACTTAGAGCAAAATGTAAAAATAAACGTAGAATTGAAGCATCGATGGCCGAGGCGTTCATTACCAAGGAGGCGGCAAACTTCGTAACAGCACACTATGATGCCACTTTGCACAGCTTGCATAATCCAAAGCCTCGGTACAATGTGGGCGACCCCAAACGACGTGAATCCAAACTCAGCCTCTTCAAAGGGAAGTTCGCTCCTTATGGTGTGGGAAAATAAAGTTGCTAGGCGTCGAGGAGTGGCGCACACTAACGATGTATATATTGAACAACTTAACAGAAGTTCGGCCGTACATCGAGTAAGTCCTCGATACATTGTTTCGCAACTTTTTAACAAGTTTTGTGTCTAAAAACTGTTATTAATTGATATAGTCAATACGTCGAACAGTTCTCGAATGGTGTTGCAATCGAAAAAGAATCCATTCTCGAGTATGAACTTCTTGAAAAGACAGGAGGCGCCTATCCCGGTTTCATCTCTTGGTTCAAAAAAATAGCTAATTCAGATGAGCAAGTCGACGATGAATTGAGACAAATAGCAAATGGTTTTGACTTTAAGGTCCGGAAATTTCAGAAGTACGACATCAACGGGTATCGCTTTCGTACTGCTAGCAAAGAGCTTTCAATGCCCGGTCGAAAAACAACCAATTCCGGTGTCTCTGCTATAGGCGAGGGAGGTGTCGAGTATTATGGAAGACTTGAAGAAGTTTACGAACTTCATTATTATGGTGAAAATCCTCCAAATGTTGTTGTGTTCAAATGTCATTGGTTCGATCCTACTAAGACAAGACGGGCTCATGAACATGTTGGGCTAGTCGAAATCCGAAAAGATAGGAAGTTAAGCGGTGATGATGTCTTTATTGTGGCTCAACAGGCCACCCAAGTTTTTTATCTGCCATACAGTCGTCAAAGTGTTAAGAACCTGGAAGGTTGGTATGTCGTGTACGATGTGCCGCCCCATCTTAGACCACCTCCACCAAACGAAGAGGATTATGAACCTCAAATTGACCCAATAACATATGATGGAGAATTCTTCCAAGAATCACGTGGTGTGAGACGTCGTCTCCGGAACTGCTCTACGTCCACCCTGAACACGGAGGAACAAGAATCACGTGATGATGAGGAAGAAGTGGAAGTAGAAGAGGTTACCAATCCGGATGAGCTAACAATGCTTGATCGGTTACAAAAAGGCCTTCCACATGATGTCCCTGAACCCGATGACGATGTCATTCATGACGAGACGTATGATACTGATGATGATTATGCTTCAGTTGACCTTGGAGAAGAGACAGATGATCCCGACTATTAGTACTTTGTATGCATCCAAACATTTTTGTTTAATTATTTAATTAATTGTTTAATTATTCATGTATTTATTATTGTTCATTTAATTATTGTCTTTGAATTTGTACTAAGTATTTAACTATGTATTGTTGCAGGTGGTGAGACATGGCAGGCGGGGATAAGTTGAGGATAGCACCTGGCCAACTACGGAGACAGTTGTTGCAGAGCTTTGCCAAGGAGCCCCGTGGGAGAGGCGGAGGAAAGAAGAGAGGTAGAGGACTGGGCTTAAGTCGTTGCCGTCAACGGTTTATGCCGTCAGCCTCGGCTCCCTAGCTGACGGCACAGGCTTTATCGTCGGTCGATTTCCAGCTGACGGCAAAGAACCTGTTTGCCGATAAATTCGTGGCCAGTCTCTTTGCCGTCAGCAAGCTGACGGCAAAGCCTTTGCTGTCGGTTAAAGTGGCCTTTGCCGTCAGCTATGGCTGACGGCAAACCAGCAGATTTCAGTAGTGATGGCTTCGGCAAGTTATAGACTTAGTGAACAATAGAGGTGGCTATCAAAAACAGTGGAATAGCAACTTTGGAGCTGAATATAACTATGACCAGAGGAATGAAAACATGACAATGCAATACATATAATGGAAGTAGACATGTCATAGATCAAGATGGCATATGACAATGCTCAATAGCATGGACGGTTAAAAAGATATAGGGCAGCAAAGTTTGCATCTTACGTTAACAGCAACACACTAACAGTAGGGTAGTTATTTGGGTCAAGATACAATTAACATGAAGCAGGCCAAAATGACAAGTGAATGCATATAACTGAAGTAGACATGATGCTTAACAGTATGCAACAAGAATCACTAGCATTGGCCTCATGGATGTGACACAATCATCAATCAAACTTGCAGGGTAAACTAACAAGACTAAAAAAACAAAGGTAAAGAGTAGTGTGCAACTCCCCTATCTTAGCACTCGGAGTCCCCGGCAACGACGCAGAAATTTGGCTTGATGTAAGAGGTAATGATAGTGATTTCTCTCCCTTCGTTGGTAAACCCCAAGTGGAAGGCGTGATGTAGCACAGCAGCAAATTTCCCTCAGTAAAGATACCAAGGTTTGTCTCCAGTAGGACTCCAGAGATGATAAGTAGGTGCCAGCGGCGCAACTGACGCGGACCTGCACACAGACACAAATAACTTTGTTCCCAACGAAGTTCAGAGATGTTGTCAATCTCTCCGGTCTTGTTGTTCACAAAGGATCAAACGCAAGGGATGATGATAGCAACTGAAAGTAAAAGCAGAAAAGTAAATGAGCGTGTAAACAGTGATGAGGATATGGACCGGGATACGTGATGTTCACTAGTGATTTCTCTCTCCCAAAAGACGATAAAACTGCTATGCGAGGTGAACTAATTACAGAAGGGCAATTGACAGGATTATGAACGCACCACAATGTTAACTATGCTACAAAAGAAAGGAAGAGGCTCAAAAGCATGGGCAGTACGCCAAAATAAGTAGACCGAAATCCAACTGCATCTACTACTAATCATCCACCTTGAGATATCTATCCAGAACATCTCGCTGGTATTAAGTTGCGAGCCCCACCCAAAGTGTAAACCCAAAGCAATAGACAACTGCATTAAAAAGCACTTTGCGTAAAGTAAACAATCCTTGCAACCGCGGTTACAAGCACCGTTGTTTTCCCCCTTGTGGCAACATCACATACCCTAGACTCATGTTTCTGTCACTCAAGCGTGTCATCGGGGGGCATGAACCCACAATCAAGAAAAACGTTCCCTCTTGGGGTTACTACCTACTACTTGGCCAAAGCAATAAACAGCAACGGAGAACATGCAAGAATTACTTAGGAACAAAAATATAAGAGATAAGAACCAAATATATTACTCAATCACAATCTGAACATAATCTCATAATCCATCAGATCCCATCAAACTCAGCATAGCAACAGCAGAAAGATTACAAAAGTGCCTCTATCATGTAGGGAAGCTCACGAGGTCTAAACCATGAAGAACAAAGAGGGTAGGAGAACATCACATAGCTACTGATCATGGACCCATGGTACAAGGAAAAATACTCACAAGACATCCGGGAAGCATCCATGGTGGAGAGGAGACTCCCGGAGGTCAACCCTCCCTCCGGCAGGGTGCCGGGAAGAGGTCTTCTGGTGCTCCCGATCTCGGAAGCGCGGCGGCGGCGGAACAGAGGCGAGATCGCGAAAAAGGGTTCTGTCCTCGAGGGTTTCACGTCATGGGGAATATATAGGCGAAGGGGGGCAGCCAGAGGTGGACCAGGGGCCCCAGTAACATCAGTGGCGCATGACTGGCCTTAGTAATGGCGCACTTCTAGTGCGCCATATGTATACAGGATAGTAATGGCGCACATTTGTGCGCCATTACTATCACTTACTAATGGCGTGCTAGTAATGGCGCACCTAAAGTGCGCCATTAATTTCAAAATCCAGTGCGCCATTAAAGACCTTTTTTCCAGTAGTGCTAGTTCTATGCGTAGATGATTTGTACGGTTACAACACAATGAGTTGTGGGCGTTGATCTTCTTGTTGCTACCCTTCCATGTGTATTTTTAGTTTTGCGGTATGGTTTGATGCAGCGGCCCGAACCAACTTTACAATCTTCGGATTGAGACCGGTTCCGGACTTGACGTACAACTTGTATTGCACATGCGGCCTGCGTGTGTCAGTCGCTCTTACCACAGTAGTAACCACTTTTACAAAGGAGGTCTCTTATGAGATTAAGAAGCAATTTGTTATATCAACGTTGTGGTTTTTTTTGTGTGTAGGTAATAACGGTTCTTATGCAAAAACCCTAGAAGCCACGTAAAAATTGCAAATAATAAGGGAGAGTCGTCTAACTTGTTTTTGCAGGGTTGCTTGTGATGTGGTATAGCCCAAACTGTTCATATGATATATTTGTGATGTATGAGATGATCATGTTTTGTAATGTTTCACGACTTGCATGTAGATGAGTACGGAAACCGGCAGGAGCCATATGGTTGTCTTAATTATTTATTGTATGACCTGCGTGTCAACTTCAAACACCATGTAATTGCATTACTTTATCGCTATGAGTTAGCAATAGTTGTAGATGCAACATGGTGTAGACAACCAAGATGCCATAAGGTGGAGACCAACATGGTGCCATAATGGAGATCATGTCGGTGCGTTCAAGATGGAGATCAAGGCACAATAAAAGGGCTATACCATGTCACATATTTATGAATGAGATGTTTATCCTTTTATGCATCTTATTTTGCATGCGCACGACGGTAGCATTATAAGATGATCCCTCACACTAAATATCAAGATAAACGTGTTCTCCCTTAGTATGAACCGTCGCGAAAGTTCGTCGTTTTGAAGCATCTCGTGGTGATCAGATGTGGTAAACTCTACGTTCACATAAGACGGGTGTAAGCCATTTTTACACATGCAAAAATAGTTTGGTTAACTTGATGAGCCTAGCATGTATAGACATGGCCTCGGAACGCAATGAACCGAAAGGTTAAACACGAGTCATATGAATGATATGATCAGCATTTTGATGTTCACCATTGAAACAACATCTTCTCTCGTGAAGATCGGACTTAGTGTAGTGGATTTGGATCGTGTAACACTAGACAACTATGAGGGATGTTGATTTAAGTGGGATTTCGTTAGTAATTTGGTTAAACTGAACTCATTATCATGAACATAGTCTAAAATTTTATTTTGCTAAAATGGTGTAGATCATGGCCCGCATAGCTAAGTTCAACTTTAGCGCATTCCTTGAGAAAGAATAACTAAAATCATCTGGTTCAAACTTCACTGACTGGCACCGCAACCTGAGGATTATCCTCACTCGGTTTAAGAAGCCATATGTGCTCGATGCTGCGCTAGGTGACCCACCTGCAAACGATGCTCCAGAAGAAGAACATAACGTCTTTGAGACACGCAAATATGACCACATTATAGTTTCTTGTGCCATCCTTACATCT
The DNA here is from genome assembly GCA_950022295.1 of Bromus sterilis. Taxonomy (NCBI): domain Eukaryota; kingdom Viridiplantae; phylum Streptophyta; class Magnoliopsida; order Poales; family Poaceae; genus Bromus; species Bromus sterilis. The sequence continues at coordinate 277,325,240 of OX465595.1, read as the reverse complement.
CTGGATACTGATATCTAGAAACGTTTTGAACATCATGGCGCCTATGAGATGGTTGAAGAGCTGAAAACCATGTTTCATACTCAGACCCGCGCTGAGAGATATGAGATCTCTAATAAGTTCTATAAATGTAAGATGGAGGAGCACAGCTCTGTCAGTGAACATGTTCTAACCATGGGAGTCTATATCCAGCGCCTAATTCAGCTGGGATGTGTGATCCCAGATGAGTTAATAACTGACAGGGTGCTGCAATCGCTCCCTCCGAGCTACAAAGGTTTTGTGCTGAACTATAAAATGCAAGGCATGAATAAGACTCTCAATGAACTTTTCGTGATGCTGAAATCTGCGGAAGTTGTAACAGCCCAGATTTCACAAAAATTTAAAATTTTGTTTTCGTTGCGAATTGTTTGATTGTCTGATTTTTTTGCGGTGTTTGCATCCCCGATTAATCGATCGACGATTATTTTCCCCCCTCTTATCTCGTATCGGACGGAGACCGACCCTTGCCACCCTGACACTCGACCTTTGCGACACCGGGTTTCACCTGATCACCGTCGCGAAATCCGCACGAGACCAGCCGCAGCCAATGGAACGAAAAACCCCGTTTAATAATTAAACGGGTTATTTTTATAGCGCACCGGAAAGTGTCCTCGGAACGGTTACACCGCTAGGTGAACGCCGCCGGCTCGACGCGCTGATCGCGCAGTTCAATGTTTTACCTGAATCGGAGGTCCTGTGGACACCCCGGCGGTCAAAAACGTAAACACCGCGCGCGAGAGGGAAAAACCGGGGATGTTTTTGCAAACTGCCAGCCACCTGGGCTATATAAAGACCACCACACTCCCACCTCTTTCTAGGGTTTTACTAGCCACAAAATTGCAGCCACCCCCCTGTTTTTTAACAAAAATCCCCAATTTTCACACCAAACCCTAAATCCATATCTGGGATGCAGCCCAATGGGTTCTGGACCGTCAGATCGGCCGATCTAACGGCCCTGGATGTGCCACGTAGCTCTCTCTCTCTCCTCCAGCCCAACCGTGCCGCCTCCGCGCACCTCCGGCCGAGCCTCCGCGCCTCCTCTCCTTCCTCCTCTGACCTCCTCCCTCGCACCTCTCTGCTGCAGGTCGCGGGAGCCACCATGGCAGCCACCGCCAGCCATCGGCGCCCATGGCCCGAGCTCTGCCGCCCGAGGAGCGCGCCGGCTTCCTCCGCCCGCGGGACGGCGCCGCCACACTCCTCCCCGCCTCCACGCGCCGCCTAGGCCGCCTTCCGCCAGGTCCCGGCCACCACGGACCTCCTCCGTGCTGCCGTTTGCCGCCGGGGAGCCGCCGCCACCTGGTTGCCGCCGGCCAACCCGATCCAATCGGGATCGGTGGTTGACCTAGCCGGCATGGCCACGTGGGCCCCGAAGCCTCCAAGGCCCAGCTCAGCCCAGGCGCTCCCGCGGCCCAGATCTGGCTAGGCCAGCCAGCCAGGCCGCCGCCGGCCTATTGGGCCTTGGCCCGTAAGGTCGTTTTTTTTCTCTTTTCCTTTTTTTCAATTTTTGCTAAGTATGAGATAATTTTTGCTGTATTCAATTTTGTGCTGCGATTAACGAATAAACGGTAGCTCAGATGACGTTGCGCCCAAAAGGAAAATTGTTTAGAATTGTGTGTACTTCAATCCATATTTTGTGAGCATTTTGATTTGAGGCCATCTTGATGTTGATAATCTGTGTTGAAGTGGGCATCAGACTGTTAAATGCTACTAATTTCTGTTATGTGTTGTTGCTGTTATTTCATTGCAACTTTGGTTGATGATTGTGACACATCCATGAGGCCTATTGCATTGATTCTTTTTGCATACTGTCAAGCATCATGCCTACTTCCATTACATGTATTGCATTGTCATGATATGCTTGCTGGTAATAGTTATTTTTAGCCCCAAAGTTGCTATGCTGCTGTTGTTGACAGTCACCTCAGTTTTTCTCCAAGTCTGTAACTTTGCGATGCCATGTTGCATGCTTAATATCTTTTGATCTACTATGCCTATGACCTTGATTCTTGTTTGTACCTGATCACCATCATGTCTAGTTCATGCTCATACATTGCTATGTCATGTTGTTGTACTTTTGCATATAGTTATAACCCTGTTTATACAGCATAAAAATAACAGTTTCTGCCATGTTTTCCTGATTTTCACTAAGTCCTAGACCAGTAATGTTTTATTGCATTTTTGTTGGGCTATAATTAGTTGTTCATGATGCCTTTTTGCATGATTCCTTTTGCCATGCCTTCCTTGTCATGTCTACTTTAATTGCATATCATTTGTGAGCATGTTTGCATTCATTATCCTATTTATACAATGCTCTAAAGTGTGCTTCCTGATGTTGGCAGATTGTGCCCGTAACTTGTTTTGCTTGTATCTTTTTAACCATAACTCCGTTTGGCGTGTTCTTATATGTAACTTGAATAGTTTTTCGTGTACTTTGTGTTTATGCTATTGTTTGCTGCTGTTAACAAACCTAAAATATGATTTAGGGAAGAACAATACCAAATGTTTTAATTGTCGTGCGACACTTAGTGGAATGCCATGTTTAGGTTGTGCATCACTTAAATTGAATAGCATAGATAGTTTACCTTATGCTTAACCTCTTGTCATGTTTGTGTGATATGCCATGATTGAGTGAGATTCCATGTTAATAACCTTTGCTCACCTTGTGTAGCTAAACAACTTGAACCTTTCTACATGTGAGGTATCGTCGTGTGTGACGAGTACTCCACTTACCCTGTTAGTAACCGCTCTCAACGGTAGGTGCGATGTCTCGTGTTGCCTTCTTGTTGATGCTTGCTCGTGTTTGCCTTGTAGTAATAGAGTGCTTGCTCGTTGAGTGCTTTCCAGTGTTTACCGTCTTGTGTGCGTCCGCGGGTACCTCTCGGAGACGATGCGAGCTTGCGATCAACTACACCTTCGGAACCCGACTTATCAACAGGCAAGGACTATGCATTACTTATGATCCATTCTATTTCAACCAGAGGTTTGCATGCTACTCTAGGTTAGGTTCGATGTTTGATCCTGCCACATGTTTATAGCCTCTTTCAAACCGATACAGCCATGTCCCCTCCCAGCAAACCTTGTACTGCTATGTTACTATTGCTCGTTTCTTAGCCCCTGCTTAGTATGCATGCTTAGGATGCGACGATGTGACCCTGTTACTCCTTGGTTTGGGCTATGACATTATTATATTTTTGTTTATGATATGATTATTATAATGTTGACTATATTCGACGAAGGATGGAAGGTCTAGGCTATCCCGTCCCGACGCTTTGTTCCATTCGAGTCACCTAGGATCCGAGTTCCGCGTATTGGTTTTAAGACTAAGCGTTCCTAACCGCGTGTGGGATTTTATGGGGTCCCCTTTTCTTACCTAACTAGCTTCAAACATTTCTACTGGTGGCCCAAGCTGATTTACCATTTAAAACCGTGTGTGTGCTGGTCGGCCGCGAGTAGTTTTCAAACCAACTTGGGCAAGTGGAGACATGGTTTCTCTGTTGGTCCACCTGATCAGCTAGGACCCGGCCTCATGTGAGAATTACCGGCAATCCGACCTGCGTCATACGGAAGAGTCCGATCCGAGAGCGTGGCCGGCTTTTGGATTGGGTGTCGACTCCCCGGGGGCCACCCGGATTTGTTCGTTGTTAGCTCGAGGGACCTGTCGTTTCGTATCTCTTGGAACTAAATCATAAAATAGTTGCCTGTGATGGGTAGCAACTGAGAGAGATGGGCGTGCGTGCGGAGCCTTGTAATGCGCAGTTGGTACACCCCTGCAGGGTTAAATCTTTTCGAGAAGCCGTCTCCACGGTTATGGATGACTTGAGACCTACTCCTTGTTCATAGACAACAACTGAGATAATCGTAAATATAACTTGATCAATGTGTGTGTGCCTTGACTGCTTCTTCTTCTTCAGGATGCGAAGAGGAGGACAAGGATAAGATAGGTGTTATGATTGAGTAAGTAGTTGATAGCAAGACTTGTTGGAGGCGATTCCTCATCGAATGCTTGGCTTCTTATCTTACTCTCTAGATCCTTAGCCACATCATAATGCTAGTGCGGCAGCAACCTCACCACTTACCCCATCCTTACCGTAAACTACTAGTTGTCCTAGAATGACGAGTGATGAAGTCCTTGCTGGGTCAGATGACCACTACAGTTGGATGCTGAGTACTTCTGTACTCATGATACTACCCCCAAACTATTTTCAGGGTTCTTGATCAACAACAGGTACGGTGATCGACGTTTCACGTGTAGACTCGACGAAGACTAGTTAGGTGGATCCCGGCGGAGGGCCTGGACCCGTGTGGTTATGGGGATCGATGCTTTTCTCTTTGCCACCAGGCATTTGCTTGTAGTCTGTACCCAGACATGTATCTTCCGATGTTGTATTGTATTTGAGGCAGTTGTATGCCGATTGTATGAGATGTTGTATACCTGTATCTGTAATGTTGTGCTATCATGTTGGAAATCCGAGGCATATGGCATTGTCATATGTCACGGTGGGACCGATATGTGCTTCGACCCCGGATCTGGATGGAAACATCTAGACTTGGAAAAGTACCGCATATCGGGCCTTACAGAAGTGGACATCAAGAAAGAACATCAAGTGTTGATGGTCAATAAGACCACAAGTTTCAAGAAGGCTAAAGCCAAAAAGGGACACTTCAAGAAGAGTGGCAAGTCAGCTGCCGCTCGGGGCGGCAAGCCTGTTGTCGCGCCTGTGAAGCCCAAGGCTGGTCCTAAGCCAGACACTGTGTGTTTTTACTGCAAGGGAGAAGGTCATTGGAAGCGCAACTGCCCCAAGTACTTGGCGGATAAGAAGGCTAGCAATGTGAAAGGTATATTTGATATACATGTTATTGATGTGTACCTTACTAGTTCTCGTAGTAGTGCCTGGGTATTTGATACTGGTTCAGTTGCTCATATTTGCAACTCGAAACAGGAGCTACAGAATAAACGGAGACTGGCGAGGGATGAGGTGACGATGCGCGTCGGGAATGGATAGAAGGTCGATTTCATCGTCGTCGGGATGTTACCTCTTCATCTACCTTCGGGATTAGTTTTAAACCTTAATAATTGTTATTTGGTGCCTGCGTTAAGCATGCACATTATATCTGGATCTTTTTTATTGCGAGACGGTTACTCATTTTAATCACAGATTAAAGGTTCTTCTATTTTTATGAGTAATATATTTTATGGTCATGCACCAGGCGTAAATGGTTTATTCTTGTTGGATCTCGATAGTAGTACTTCACGCATCCATAACATTCATGCTAAAAGATGCAAAATGAATAATGATAATTCCACATACTTGTGGCACTGCCATTTAGGTCATAATTCCACATAAAGATGCAAACATTTGAAAAGTTCAAAGAATTTCAGAGTGAAGTAGAAAATCATCGTAACAAGAAGATCAAATTTCTACGATCTGATCGCGGAGGGGAATATCTGAGTTACGAGTTTGGCATTCACTTGAAAAACTCTGGAATTGTTTCCCAACTCACGCCACCCGGAACACCACAACGTAATGGTGTGTCTGAGCGTCGTAATTGTACTTTATTAGATATGGTGCGCTCTATGATGTCTCTATCCGATCTACCAATGTCATTTTGGGGCTATGCATTAGAGACAGTTGCATTCACTTTAAATAGGGCACCATCTAAATCCGTTGAGACGACACCATATGAGTTGTGGTTTGGCAAGAATCCTAAATTATCGTTTCTTCAAATTTGGGGGTGCGAGGCTTATGTCAAACGGTTACAACGTGATAAGCTCGAACCCAAAGCCAAAAAAATGCGTCTTCATAGGATACCCTAAGGAAACTATTGGCTATACCTTCTATCACAGATCCGAAGGCAAAGTATTTTTTGCTAAGAACAGTTCTTTTCTTGAGAAGGAGTTTCTTTCGAAAGGAGTGAGTGGGAGGAAAATAGAACTATACGAGGTTATTGAACCTTCTCCCGAATTGGAGAGTAGCGCAGCGCAAGAAGATTTGGATCTTTTGGTGCCTCCTTCACCAGCTAGATAACAAGAAGCTGATGATAATGATCATGAAGCTTCGGTCGAAGTTCCCATTCGTAGGTCGACTAGCTTACGTACTACTCCTGAGTGGTACAGTAATCCTGTCATGAATGTTTTATTGTTAGACAATGACGAACCTACAAACTATGAGGAAGCGATGATGAGCCCACACTCTGGAAAATGGCAAGAAGCCATGAACTCTGAAATGGAATCCATGAAAGAAAACCAAGTGTGGACTTTGGTTGACCTTCCTGATAGCCGCAAGGCTGTTGAAAGTAAATGGATTTTCAAGAAGAAAACAGATGTTGGCGGTAATTTTACTGTACATAAAGCTCGACTTTTCGCAAAAGGTTTTCGACAAATTCAAGGAGTTGACTACGATGAGACCTTCTCACCCGTAGCGATTCTTAAGTCTGTTAGGGTTCTACTAGAAATTGTTACTTATTTCGATGATGAAATTTAGCAGATGGATGTCAAAACTGCATTCCTGAATGGAAATATTGAAGAAGAGTTGTACATGGTACAACCCCATGGTTTTGTCAATCCTAAGGATGCTGGTAAAGTGTGCAAGCTTCAGCGTTCCATCTATGGACTAAAGCAAGCATCCCGGAGTTGGAATCTTCGATTTGATGAGGTTATCAAAGGTTTTGGATTTGTCCAAAATTATAAAGAAGCTTTTGTTTACAAGAAAGTGAGTGGGAGCTCGATTGCATTTCTGATTTTATATGTAGATGACATATTACTAATTGGGAATGACGTGGAGCTACTTAACAGTGTGAAGGATTATTTGAATAACAGTTTTTCAATGAAAGATCTTGGTGAAGCTGCATACATATTAGGCATTAAGATCTATAGAGATAGATCAAGACGCTTAATAGCACTTATTCAAAGTACATACCTTGAGAAGATAGTGAAGAAATTCAATATGCAGGATGCAAAGAAAGGTTCTTTGCCCATGTTACAAGGTAAGCAATTGATTAGGACTCAGTGTCCAACTACGGCAACAGAAAGGGAAAGAATGAATAAAATCCCCTATGCCTCGGCCATAGGTTCTGTTTTGTATGCCATGTTGTGTACTAGACCAGATGTGTCCCATGCTCTTAGTTTGACGAGCAGGTACCAGAGTGATCCTGGAGAGGCTCACTGAACAGCAGTTAAAAATATCCTTAAGTACCTAAAGAGGACTAAGGACATGTTTCTTGTCTATGGTGGTGATGAAGAGCTCTTCGTAAAAGGTTACGTCGATGCTAGCTTCAATACTGATCCAGATGACTCAAAATCTCAAACACAGTATGTCTTTATCTTGAACGGATCTGCGGTTAGCTGGAGGAGTTCCAAGCAGAGCGTCATTGCGAGATCTACATTAGAGGCGGAGTATATGGCCGCTTCTGAAGCAGCGACAGAAGGGATATGTCTTAAGGAATTTGTCACTGAACTCGGCGTTGTTCCGAGTGCACTGGATCCAATGGAAATATTTTGTGACAACACTGGTGCCATTGCTCTAGCCAAGGAACCAAGATGTCACAAGAGCTCCAAGATTATCAAACGCTGGTTTCATCAAATTCGTGAGCATGTCAATGAAGGAGATGTTACCATTAGCAAAGTACATACGGATCAGTATATCGCAGATCCATTTACTAAATTTCTTCCACAAACAAAACATGATAAACACCAGAATGCCATGGGTGTTAGATTTCTGTCAATGTAAACTAGATTATTGACTCTAGTGCAAGCGGGAGACTGTTGGAAATATGCCCTAGAGGCAATAATAAATTTGTTATTATCATATTTCCGTGTTCATGATATATGTTTATTTTCCATGCTGTAATTGTATTAACTGGAAACATAATGCATGTGTTGTTGCATAAACAACATCGCGTCCCTAGTAAGCCTCTGCTATACTAGCTCGTTAATTAATGATGGTTATGGTTTCCTAACCATGAACATGAGTTGTTTATTAATTAATAGGATCATGTCATTAGAAGAATGACGTGATGGACAGACCCAACTAAGCACAACAATATTGATCGTTTCATTAAGTTTATATTGTCATGCCTTTTATTGTCAAGTATCATGTTTCTTAGACCATGAGATTATGTTATTCCCGGGTACCAGAATAATACTTTGGGGACATCAACCATCACATCGTGATAGGGTGATCATAAAGATGTCTTACGGGTATCTCTGAAAGTACTTGTTGAATTACATGAATCAAGACTGGGATTTTTCCCTCCGTGTGACGGTGAGATATACTCTGGGCCCACTCGGTAATGCACATTAGGTAACGGTTGCAAGCAAGTAACTAATGTGTTAGTCACAGAGAATGTTGTATTACAGAACGAGTAAAGAGTACTTACCGGTAACGAGATTGAACTAGGTATAGCGATACCAACGATCGAATCTCGGGTAAGTAAAATATTGTGTGACAAAGGAAATTGTGTATCGATTATAGTAGTCCACGACATAGTGGTTCAATCGATAAAGATCTTCATTGAATGTGTGGGAGTCATTATGGATATCCTGGTCCCTCTAATGTTTATTGATCAGAGAGATGTCTCGATCATGTCTGCACATTCTCGAACCCATAGGGTCACACACTTAACGTTCGATAACGCTAGAATAGCCCTGGGATAATTTTATTAATGGTGTTTGAATATTGTTCGGAGTCTCGGATGAGATCCTAGACATCACGAGGAGCTCCGGAAGAGTCCGGAGGTAAAGATTTATATATGGAACCTTGATTTCAAGTTCCGGAAAAGTTCAGGATTTTTTCGGCAGTGTCGGAATGTTCTAGAAGGTTCTGGAGGGTCCCACTATGGTCCCCACCTGTTTTGGACGACCAAGGGTGGTCCACTAGTCCATGTGCCCATCCCTCCTTTGTTATTTATGCCAATAAATGGGAAGTCCTTCAATGGGAGGTTTACCACTCTTAAAAGAAAGGTGTTACCATCTTTTAAATGAGAGAGGGGTTTTCACTTGGGAATTGAAGTGGCTACAACCTCCTTGTCTATATAAGAGAGGGGAAAGGCTCACCAAGAATCCCCAAATCCTTCCACACCTCCTCCTCCCTCACGTGCATCGCTTGGCGAAGCCCTGCCCGCGGGAAAATCTTCACCATACCCACCACCACGCCGTTGTGCTGCTGGAATAGATCCCATCTATTTCTCCCTCTTTCTTGCTGGATCAAGAAGAAGGAGACGTAATCGAGTTGTATGTGTGCAAGCCTCCGGAGGTACTGCTCGTTTGCAGTGCTAATCGGATCGAACTTCACCAACAACTTCACCAAGCTGCGTTGAAATAAACGTTCAACGCACGTGTTCTTCGAGGGTACGATGATCTACTCTCTCCATTACTAGCATCTTCTAGATTGGATCTTGGATGTTTCTTCCGCATGTGAGAGAAATTTTTTTGTTTTCTATCGCGCAATATCATACAGGGTTATGCTTCACGTGCCGCCAACTTGGACATTTCTCCAGAGAGTGCCCCCAGAAACAGAAGCAACTGGTAGTCCACCCCGCTAGCCACGGAAATGGTCGTGGAAACAATAGGACCCCCAACTATAAGACTGGGTCTGCTGCTCATTCTCGTGGACATGCTTACAACATTAATGTTGAAGAAGCTCAGGAACAACCTGCTACCGTGATGGGTACCCTTCTCGTTAATTCCGAACCTACTAATGTTTTATTTGATCCAGGAGCATCGCATTCATTCATGTCGGAAGCATTTGCATTATCACGTAACATAACATTTGAGAAGATGAACCCACCGATGGTTGTCCGCACCCCTGGAGTCCGTTTCAAAACCTCCATGATGGTACACGATGTCACCATTGACGTCGAAGGGATTATATTCCTTGTGTCCCCCATCATCCTGAAAACCTCCACCATAGACCTCATTCTGGGAATGGCTTGGTTGAAAGTTCACGATGCCGCACTGTATTTTGGCACCAAGTCTGTTCAACTTTTTCACCCCTCCGACGAGATTGTTAACCACACCACCAGAATTACCCATGATGCTGAAACATAGATCTTTATGATGAATGCTTTGAATGTCTCACCTCTGGAAGGAATTGAGAACGTTCCGGTCGTTCGCGATTTTCTCGACGTCTTCCCAAAAGAACTTCTGGGAATACCCCCGACCAGAGAGGTGGAATTCGTCATCGACTTGAAGCCAGGCACTGTTCCTATTGCGAAGCGTCCTTACAAGATGTCACCAAATTAACTCCTTGAACTTAAGGAGGAAATAGACAAGGCACTTCAGAAAGGATTCATTCGCCCCTGTTCCTCTGCTTGGGGAGCACCTTCGCTCTTTGTCAAGAAAAGCGATGGCACGAACCGTTTAGTCCAAGACTACCGACCTATCAACCAGGAAACAATACAGAACAAGTATCCGCTTCCTTGAATCAATGATATGTATGATCAACTTGCTGGATCTACGGTGTTCTTGAAACTCGACTTGAGGTTGGGTTACCATCAGATCCGGTTCCGTGAAGAGGACATTCCGAAGACCGCCTTCATTACTCACTATGGTTCATACGAGTACACCGTCATGTCCTTTGGCATTACCAATGCTCTAGCCACTTTCTCCTGATTAATGAACTATATATTCATGGAAAACCTCGACAAATTTGTCGTGGTTTATCTAGATGATATCATAATATACTCCAAGAATGAAGAAGAGCATGCGGAACATCTTCGTCTTATACTGGTAAAGCTTCGAGAAAACAAACTCTACGCTAAGTATTCTAAGTGTGAGTTTTGGTTTCCCGAAGAGACCTACCTTGGTCACGTGATTTCCAAGGATGGCATTGCCGTCAACCCAGAACGTATTCAGGCTATCCTCGATTGGACTCCCCCCAAGACTGTCAAGCAAGTCAGAAGTTTCCTCGGACTCGCCAGCTATTGTCGCCGTTTTCTCGAGAACTTCTCCAAGATTGCCAAGCCTCTGACTAATCTACTTCACAAAGGTGTCAAGTTCGAGTGGACGGACAAAGGTCGGGAAAGTTTCCAAGCTCTCAAGGAAAAGCTCACTTCTCCTCCGATACTTGCTCCCCCTGATACTCGGAAGGACTTCGTGATATACTGCGACGCATCTCATCAAGGATTAGGTTGTGTCCTAATGCAAGAGCGCAAAGTGATTGCTTATGGCTCTCGTCATTTGCGTGATCACGAAGAAACTATCCAACACATGATCTCGAATTGGCAGCGGTAATTTATGCATTGAAGCTGTGGCGACATTACCTCATCGGTAATCATTGCGAGATCTACACCGACCACCAAAGCCTGAAGTACCTGTTTACTCAGCCAGATCTGAATCTCCGCCAACAAAGATGGCTCGAGACAATAGCCGATTTCAACATGGATATTCATTACACCCCTGGCAAAGCCAATGTGATGGCCGATGCCTTGAGCCGCAAATCCTACTGTAGTGAACTTGAAGTTCAAGTACAGCAGCCACTTTTGTATAAAGAGCTACGCAAGCTGAACCTCAAGATTGTTCCTCAGGGATATGTGAATAACCTTGTTGTTGAACCGGACCTCGACAGCACCATCAAGTGGATACAGACATGTGAATCTGATGTCGAAAAGATTAAGAAGTATATCGCTAGAGGAAAGCCCTCGTTCTTCACTGTTGCTGATGATGTAACGTTGTACTTCAAGAATCGATTAGTGGTCCCTAGAAGTAAGCCCAATCTAAACTTGACCCCGCGCGTCATGAAAGAAGCTCATGATACTCCTTTGTCGATTCACCCTGGTAGTACCAAGATGTTCCAAGACCTTCGTCAGCGGTACTGGTGGTCTAACATGAAGCAAGACATTGCTCGATATGTTGACGAATGTGACGTTTGCCATCGCTTCAAAGCAGAACATCAAACACCTACTGGAACTTTGCAACCACTTTCTATTCCTGAATGGAAGTGGGACAAGATCGATATGGACTTCTTCACTGGTTTTCCTAGATCGCAGAAAGGCTACGATCCTATCTTTGTCGTCCTTGACCGATTCTCCAAGGTTGCCCACTTTCTGCCAGTCAAGGAGAAGATCTCTGCTAGTCAGTTAGGAGACTTGTATGTTTCCAGAATTGTGTTCCTCCACGGTATTCCGTTGGAGTTCAGTTCAGGCCGTGGCAGCATTTTCAGCTCAAGATTTTGGGATAGTTTCCAAGAAGCTATGGGCACTCACCTGAATTTCAGCACTGCTTATCACCCCTAGTCGCAAGGTCAAGTTGAACGAGTTAACCAAGTGCTTGAAGACATGCTTCGAGCTTGTGTCATTTCATTCGGTAAGAAATGGGAGGAATCTCTTCCATTTGCTGAATTCTCGTACAACAATAGCTATCAAGCTAGCCTGCACATGGCACCCTTTGAATTTATTTATGGACGTAAGTGTCGAACCCCTCTGAATTGGTCCGAAACTGGAGAACGAACTCTCATTGGTCCGGACATTATACAACATGCAGAAGATCAGGTTCACGTTATCCGTGATCACTTGAAGGCTTCTCAGTCCCGTCAGAAGAGCAACTATGACCACAAGCACAAGGACATGGTCTATCAACCCGGCGAACAAGCTTACCTTCGTGTCACTCCCATGAGAGGCACTCATCGTTTCGGGATTAAAGGCAAGTTGGATCCTCGCTACATTGGCCCATTCCTTATTCTTTCCCGAAGTGGACCAATGGCATACCAATTGGAATTGCCGCCGAACCTCTCCCAAGTCCATGATGTCTTCCACGTGTCGCAACTTCGTCGCTGCTTCAAGGATCCTATCCGAGAAGTGGATCATGAAATGTTGGAATTGCATCAGGACTTGTCGTATCAAGAACATCTGAGCCGCATTATTGATCAATCTGAACATCAAACCCTCAACAAGACAACCAAGTTCCTCAAAGTTCAGTGGTCGAATCATTCTGAAGATGAAACCACTTGGGAACGCGAAGATCGTCTTCGTGAAGAATACCCCGATCTTTTCCCCTCTAATACTTAAATTCTTGGGAAGAGAATTCTTGTAGTGGGGGGATTTTTAACACCCTCAGTGTCACACAACAGTAATCACTTTAACTAATGATGTTTACTGTTGCAAATCATTCCTTGATCATCTTTGGATCAATTCTAATTCAAATTTCCCTGTGATTGAAATTGAAAACAATGTGGCAAATAAAAGTGGACCATGTCCATGTGGATATGGGAATTTATTAAGCTGCATAATAAATCAAACAATTCAAACAGTAGCAAAACAGTGGCATTTAATTCCTTTTTAATAAAACAAAAATGCAAAAGAATTTCTAAAATTCCCAATCTTTTTGTGGCACTCTAGTATTGTGCAATGTTAATTGTGGAACAAGTTTTATGCTTTATAAAGATGCCCCAAGCCATTAAAATAATTACTAACAGCAAAGAAAAAAAAAGAAAAGGAAATTACCTATACTACGCCCATGGGAAAAACACCCCACCCCCCCCCACTGGACCCATGGCCCGGCCCACCTGGCCATCTCCTCGTTCCTCTGTTCACAGCATAGGCGTGGCGACAATCCCACGGTGCCATGGCCGTCACCGTCGCCATGGCACCCATCGGCGTCCAGCCGGCGGGGATAAAGCCCTAGGCCACCCCGCGCCCCCCAGAGTGAACCCTAACCCTAGCGCCCCTTTTTCCTATTTTCTCCCACGTTCGTCCCCTCCACGCTGAGACGCACGGCCATCACCGTGGCCTCGCCGTCGTCGCGGCCGGAGACAACCTCGAGCCGCAGGAACATGTCCATGAGCTTCAGGGCCTTCGACTCCATCGACCTGTGCAACTCATCGACGAGATTCACGTCGAGCGTGATGCCCCGATCATCTTCTTCGCCGCCGGCCGCCCCATCCCCGTCGCCTAATTCGCCGGCCTCACCGCTCCCTGGCCTCTCCGTGCACGCTCCCGAACACCACTGTGAGCTCTGCATCCATTCCCCCCTCTCCCTGCGCGAATTGGTCGCCGGAGCCCCTCCTCCCGCCGTGATCCACCGTCGGGCCGCTATGGCTGGGCATGCTCTCACCCCGCCTTGGCCTCGCGCCCAGTGTGCTCTGGCTGCGGCCCGTGTGGGCACGCACACGCCTGGCCGCGCGCGGCCAAGCCCCCCACGCGTCACCGCAGTTGAAAGGATCAAGATAGACCTAGAGGGGGGGGTGAATAGGTCTTATTACAAATTTTATCACTACTTAGCAATTTTAGGCAATAATGCGGAAGATAAAGGTGTGCCTAAAAATTGCAAGGTTGACCTAGCTAAGACAAGATAAACAATAAGCACAATATACCAAGAAAGTGAGGGGAAAATAATACGGTAGCACAAGTAATACGGGGAAAGATTAGGGATAACCGAATGATGCGAAGACAACGATGTATCCCGATGTTCACTTCCTTGGAGGGAAGCTACTCATCGTTCGGAGAGAGTGGGTGAAACCACGAGGGCACACCAACGCCACGAAGTCTCACTCTATTCCCCTTGAGATATCACCATGAAGGCGATTCCCAACCACTACCGGTTGACCTTAAAGGTGGTCACCAAACGCTCACAAACTCAACGGGGGTAATCACAATGGTCGATTCCTCTCCGAAGAACTCCTACCGTCCTAGGAGTATCCAACCTCCAAGATTAACAAGATCAATGGGGAAAGCACAAGACTTGCTCAAAATGCGAGCTTTGGTTAAAAGATGGGGAAGGGGCGGATCTATCACGGGGTGTAAGATCCGTCAAGAACTCTCACGGGGCTCTCCGGGGTCTGATATTTGGTGAGGGAGAGAGTGAGAGGGAGCAATTGTGTTCTTGATTGTTTTTAAAATGAAGTGGTCAGTCCTCTCAAGTGGTGGAGAGGGCATATTTGTAGCCCAAAGCCAGAAATGGCCGTTGGAGAATTCTGCATGCATAAGTATCAAACGTCAGGTATGGACCGGACGTCCCGTACGTGCACAACGGACGTCCGGTTTTTACCGGACACCCACTAACACACTGGATGCGCAGAAGAACATAAGAAAGTTCATCAGGCACCGGACGTCCGACGGATACCGGACATCCGATGACCGGATGTCCGATGAGCGCCGAAAATCCGATAAATCATAGAAAAACGCCACTGATCCCTCGGATCCTAAGTCCAACGTCAACCGGACGTCCGACAGGGACTGGAAATCCGACGAAATGGGGCAAAAGCCCACTGACCTCTCGGACCATTAGTCCGACGGTGACCGGACATCCGAGAGCACCAGTTACCGGACGTCCGGTAGGGTTCGGACGTCCGATGTGTGTATATTCAACAAGCTTGTTCAAAATGAGTGAGTGACATGGAATTCATTTGTTTTGCGAGGTGTTTGATCAAGACTTAAATAGTAAACCCACTAATCCCCTCTTAATAGTGCGGGGATCCCTATACTCAAGATAACCGGGAAAAGCTTACGCTTCAAATTCATTGGTTCCATCTCTTGAGCAATTGTAAATATCAATGGTCTATGATCCACCATCACAATGAACCGAGGACTAAAACCTGAGATAAACTTGACAAACATTATTAGTCATCTATATGTATATTGTCATCAATATCAAAATATTATTAAGGGCATGATTGCACTTTCAATCTCCCCCTTTTTGGTAGTTGATGACAATATACATATAGCTCCCAAAGATATACACATTTTAGCCTTAGTGGGAGCAAGTTTTATTATGAACTCCCCCTCAATGTGTGCATGTAGAATTCTTGAATTTAAGCAAGATGCACACGTTGAGAGTAGTCCCATCACATTATATTACACATTAAAAGGTCATCTTATTGAAGCTAGCAATACATGAGTATGACAATGATAATGTAAATTGCAAGCACAAGATACAAAATATGACCAAAGAAACACCAACATAGCAAGCCAAGACACATAAGACAACACCATGCATAGTACCAACGATTCACATGGAACGCGTAACATCTAATACAAACACCAAGTTCATACACTGAAATAACAAACCAGACACAAATAAGTCTCATACGCAACTCCTAGACAACATAAATAAAACTGGGATAAATATGTCTCTCCCCCTTTGGTAGCAAGTACCAAAAAGGGCGACACCATCAAGCGCGATATAGTAAGTGCCACTCCCACTAGCACCCGAGGCCTCCGGAAAGAAGTCTTCCCACTCCGGTCCCGAGGGGAAACTGAAGCCAAGTCCAGTGGGAGGAGCCTCTGGAAGACGCTCATCATCGCTGACATCAGCCTCACCAGCAGCACGGAGACGGGCCTTGAGCTTGTTCTTGGAGGAGATGAGCCCAGAGACAACAGTGTGGTTGGAGGTGCAGTTGAAAGTGATAGCTCTCATCATAGCCGATTGGGCCTTTCCCAAGAAGTGTGCAATCCTCCACATGGGCGCCTGCTCAGAGGTGTGGCGCCGGAGTGTGCCACCAACAGTAGCAGACTCCGGAACAACGCAGGTCGTGGGAGCAGGAGCATCATAGTACATGTAGGTCGGAACGGTCCACATGGAGTGACGATGAGAGAGCTCAATGGGGCGCGATGCACGAGACTCAATAAGAGCCATGATAAAAGGAGCATGAGGGAAACTGCATTTGGTCTGAATGCTGGCAAGACGGATCTCATTCCAGATAAAGTGTGGTATATCAATAAGCTCCGTGGGGTGCGACTCCATGTGACACATCATATCGATGGCATAGCTGCTACAAGTGGACTTGTCTCCAGACTTCGGATATAGAGTCCGAAGAACACACTTAAACAGAAAGTGAAACTATGGTAGCCAGATGGACACATCATTGAGCTTATTGTAAACATCATCACCCTGCAGATCCGTCTTGATGAGACGAATGCAGTCCTCGTGAGTCATGGGCTTGTGCTCCTTGTTGGCCGAGTGGATGCGAAAACCAGAGGCCCGAAAGCCAAGGGCCTTCACAAACTGAGCATATGTAGCAGAGAGACACTCCTCACCAATCATCCACAGAATAGTCTTGTTCTTCAAGAAGCACATGGCATAGAACTGAAGGATTGTTACCTTGTTCCAGACACGCTGAAACCCAAAGGGTGCATCAAGAACCATAGCATCAATGATAGAACGGACACCCGGAAACTTGGATGTGTTATCCCGAATGAACTGAAGCGGAATGCAGGCATGAGAGTTGACCAGCCCTTTGTGCAGAACAACACAGGAGAATACATCTGCCTGCACATTAGTCCAAAACGTGTATCCAGACAATCCTGCTCAGCATCAAACTGGTTGACATCACGGCGCAGTTTCTGATACGCAATGGCTGATGACTTGGTATAGTCTGAGGCAGGACGTCCATGGGTGGCAACTGGTTCACAAGAGATGTGAACAGGGGCCACCGGCAGAGCGTCATCAGGGGCCACCTCATCATCAGCATGAGCACCCGAAGCAGAGGAGGAACCCTGAGCAGCGCGATGTGAACTCAATTTTGCACGCGCTGCCGGGCGAATAGGGGTAGCAGGAATGAGATCATCCTCCTCAAAGTCAGCATCAAAATCCTCTTCAACTTCATCCTCAAAAGTGAGGTCAGGATCATCATGAGTGTCATCATTCTCCGCAGATGATTCAGGGTGTTGGGGCTGCTTCCCACGAGTGGCAGCACGACGAGCAAGGCGTTTGGGACGACCATGTTCATCGGAATCCTCGGACCCCCTAGTCAAAACATACGGCGGATAAGGAAAAAAACTGATTTTGGCCGGGATTAACCGGGAATAATCACAAAAAGGCATGAGAGGCATACCTCGGGAGACGGATCCACCCGCCCTCTTGTGAGCGGATTGCTTCGTATGAACCAGCGTGAAACCCTAGATGGGGAACGAGCAGTGAGGCACAAATCCGGGCACCACTCCAAAAAAATAATTGGATGAAAGGGAAGATCGGGGAGAGGGGTACCCGTGGCGCGGAGATCCGGAGGAGAGAGACCGGGAGCCGACAGGGCGGCCGGCGACGGAAGATGGGCGACACAGGCGGCGGCTGGGTGAGGACCGATTGGAGAGGATAACTTCTCCTCTCCACACGGTCACGTTTATATACTCTGCGCGGGATCGGACGTCCGGTGCGGGTCGAATGTCCGGTGGGTCGGACGTCCGACGAACACCGGATTTCTGACGAGGCTGAACTGGCTGTGTGAGTTCCAGGCAGTGGGTGCGCCGGGGACCGGACGTCTAGTGTGTACCGGATGTCCGATGCCTGGGTGAGGCAGAGAACTGGCTGGGACAGATAGGGATACCAAGGTCATAATATTTATGATATACAGTTATACCAAGATCATATAGTTGATAGGGCCATAGTAGATATGTATATATTATAAAACCAACCAATCAAGCACACAAGAGACAACCAATCCTTCCGAAGTGAAGGGCGGTGGACGAAACCACCATATTTTAGTGTATGTGCTTTGACACCGCGAAGATGTATCTTGGGTCCAAAGTCGCGACTCCATCTTTAACCGCTAGACATGGATTCACCGAAGTGAGCATGCGGATTGTTGATGTTTGGTTCTTTTTGTGCATCACGTAGAGAGTTGAGAACTCATGAATTGAGTTTCTCCCCCTACATACATGCCTAAATCTAGACATGATATTCGCTATGTGCATGAATGAGAGCAAGATGCCCCTAGGCAGAAAAGCTATAACGTTCCAAGATACCAAGTTCACCCCTTAGTTGGCAAAACCTTGCTTCATCCAACCGTTTTGTGAGAAAATATCGGCAAGTTGCTTGTCGGTGCCCACATGTGCAAGAACAATATCACCCTTTTGAATATGATCCCGTATGAAGTGATGACGGGTTGTTGGCAATCTTGATAGTACTTTCATTGTCACATAAGATGGGTACCTTCTTATAGGTGAGTCCATAATCTTTCAAAGTTTGCCTCATCCATAGGACTTGGGTAGCACAACTTGCGAAGGCCACATACTCGGCTTCGGCGGTGGAGAGGGAGACACAGTTTTGCTTCTTGGAGTGCCAACTTACCAATGAGCGCCCAAGAAATTGGCATGAACTGAATGTTGACTTCCCATCCACCTTGTCTCCGGCCCAATCCACATCTGTGTACCCCAAGAGATCAAACTTGGCTTCCTTGGGGTAACAAAACACCAACAAAGGAGTATGAACAAGGTATCTAAGAATGTGCTTAACCGCAAAATGATGACTCTCCATAGGAGAGGCTTGATATCTTGCACACATTCCTACACTAAGCATAATATCCAGTCTATATGCACAAAGGTAAAGCAATGACCGTATCATAGAACGATAAAGAGTAGCATTAAACGGAATACCGTAAAGTTCTTGATCTACATATCCCTTGGTTGGCATGGGTTTCTTGCATGGCTTGGCATCCTTCATACCAAACTTCACGAGCATGTCTTGAATGTACTTTGTTTGGGAGATGAAGGTTCCTTCGGAAAATTGCTCGATTTGAAATCCAAGAAAATACTTCAAGCTCCCCATCATGGACATATCAATGTTCTTGGTCATAGTTTCCGAGAACCACATGCACAAAGATGGATTAGGAGAACCAAATATTATGTCATCTACATAGATTTGGCATATGAGCAATTCACCATTGGTTCTCTTGGTAAAAAGAGTGGCATCAATGACACCCCTCACAAATCCTTCCTCGAGTAAGAACTTCCTAAGATGGTCATACCAAGCCCGAGGGGCTTTCTTAAGACCATATAATGCCTTATGAAGTTTTTACACGTGGTCCTTGTCATGAGGGTCACAAAAGTTGGGTGGTTGTGCTACATATACATCCTCTTGTAGCGGACCATTAAGAAAAGCACTTTTTACATCCATTTGAAATAATGGGAATCCATTGAATGCTGCATAAGCAAGAAACATGCGTATAGATTCAAGACAGGCAACGGGAGCAAAGGTCTCATCAAAATCCAAGCCTTCAACTTGGGAGTACCCTTGAGCCACTAGCCTTGCCTTGTTTCCAATGATATTACCATATTCATCTTGCTTGTTTTTGAAGATCCACTTGGTTCCAATGATGTTATGATCTTGACCAGAAGGCCTCTCCACGAGAGACCATACTTCATTCCGGTTGAAACTAGTGAGTTCATCTTGCATTTCAATGACCCAATCCGCATCCTCAAGTGCTTGTTCAACCCTAATTGGTTCAATGCTAGACACAAACGAGAAGTGAGCGCAAAAGTTCATAAGTTGACGACGAGTAACTATACCTTGCCCCAAACCCGTAAGGATCTTGTCAACATCAACACGTCTAGCCACCAATGGCATATGGAAGTTGGAGTTTCAATAGGCTCCACCCATTCGGGTTCATGAACTAATTTTGGTTCATCATCAAGGGTGAATCCATCTTCAATAGTATCATTTTCTCCAAACCAAATGCGGTCAAGCCGATCTCGTGGATCAACCGCATCATCAACTTGTGGTTGAGAAACCACATCGGATTGTGGAGGGTCTTGTTCTTGTTCTTGGATAAGGGGCTCATCACGAGCAATTGGATATTTAGAGGTAGGAGGAGGTGCTTGTGGTGGTGGAACACTTGGCCCATCACCCACCTCATCATCTCTAGGAACTTGAGCAATGGGCACAAGATCTCCAATTCCCATAGCCAAGATGTTTTGAGAAGAATCTTCATTATTTCCTACATCACTTAGATCAACTTGCTCCCCATGGGAGCCATTAAATTCATCAAACTCCACGTCACAAGTTTCCACAACACATCTGGTGGACTTGTTTTAGACCCTATAGGTGTGAGAGCTTGGAGCATACCCAACAAATATACCCTCAATTGTTTTGGATTGAAACTTAGCTAACCGTTCTTTCTTATTAAGAAAGAAACACTTACAACGGAATACACAGAAGTATTTGACGTTTGGCTTGTGACCGGTTAGAAGTTCATATGGGGTCTTCATCAAGATCTTGTGAAGAAAGAGCCGGCTTGATGCATGACATGTGGTGTTGATGGCTTCGGCCCAAAAGCTATATGGTGAATTGTACTCATCCAACATAGATCGGGCCATCTCCATAAGGGTGTGGTTCTTCCTCTCGGCTACACCATTTTTTTGAGGGGTGTAAGGTGCGTAATATTGATATTCAATCCCCTCATCACTCAAGAATTCTTCCAAGGTGTAGTTCTTGACTTCGGAGCCATTGTCACTTCGTATTGCCAAGATAGCCATGTTGTATTTCCTTTGGGCTTGCATGGCAAAATCAATGAAGGTGGCCTTCGTCTCGTCCTTGGACTTGAGGAAGAACACCCATGTGTATCTTGAATAGTCATCGACAATGACAAGACAATATTACTTCCCTCCAAGACTATCCCATGATGGAGGCCCAAAGAGATCCACATGAAGGAGCTCCAAGGGCCTTGAAGTTGACACGATATTCTTGGGGGTATGCTTTGCTCGATGTTGCTTCCCATCTATGCATCACTACACACACGATCACTATCAAAAGACACGTTTGTTCGTCCAAGGATGTGTTCACTTTTTAGGAGATCTTTTAGATTTCTCATACCGACATGGTCTAGCCGGCGATGCCATACCCACATCTTTTCGGCCTTGGCCATTAGACAAGTTGCATGGTAAGTACTCTCTTTCTAGAAATCAACCGTGTAGAGGTTATCATCCAACTCTCCAACAAAGGCCACTTCGAGAGTATCTCTCCTAAAGACTTTCACACTTGTTAGGCCAAATAGTGTATCATAACCAACGGAAGCTAATTGACGAACGGCAAGCAAATTGTATTGAAGGGATTGGACAAGCATGACATTTGCAAGAGAAATGTCATTTGTAATAGCCACCTTGCCCAATCCAAGTACCTTTCCCTTGGAACCACCACCAAATACAATGCTCATATATGGTTGAATTGCATCCATGAAGTCCTTGAGCAACGGCTTTCTCGGGTCATATGATTGGTGCATCCACTATCAATCACCCATTTGACTCCACCGGAGAGAGCATCCTACACATAGATTTAGGCTTTGGTTAGAGGTTCCCATTTTGCAATGGGACCTCTAAGGTTAGTAACTAGGGTCTTTGGAACCCAAATGGTATAGAAACGGAAAGCATTACGGGGCCCAATGAATTTTTCAAACACCTCTCCATCCTTTGCCTTACGGAGCACATAGGATGGAGGCATCTTCTCCTTCTTCTTGTTAGGAGTGGGCTTGCCCCTAGTGGCCTTCCCATTCCCAACACCAACCTCATCAACCATTTTCTTACCTTTGTCCTTGTGCCCTTCACGAACAAAGATCACCTTTTGGGGATTTGATTTCATGCTCAGGGTGACATCCTTTGTCACACTCGTACTTGGGTCAAACCCAAGTCCCTCCTTAGCATAGGACTCCTTGTGATGACTTAGTACATCATTTAGATTTTTCTCCCCTTGGGCACAAGTCAAGACGCCCTTCTTTAGTTGAGCATGAAGAGCTAAGTTCTCCTCAATGAGAGATCTTGATCAAGAGTAGAGTTAGTAGCACAAGCATCAACATGTACAATAGTGGGAGGAGAAATCTTAGTAAGTGTTTTTATATGGGCTAGTTTGTGAGCCTCAATATTCTTCTTAAGGATGGTGAGTGCCTCATCTTTTTTCTTGAGAGACAAGGTGAGCACCTCAACATCCTTAGAAAGGGAGGTATTTAGCTCCACAAGCTTTCTCATATCATTAGCAAGTTCCTTACATATATCATTAGCCTTTTTCAATGAGGCAACATGCTTGTCATTTAAGTCATTTGATGTGTGAACCACTTGGCACATGTTATCATTTCGAGCTTCCTCAAAGTCAATCTTACGCTCAAGGAGAGTATAGTTCTCCTTTTCCTCGGTGAGGAGGATTTCAAGATCCTTTATGGTTGTGGATTTCTTACCCACCACATCCATAAGTAATTGAAACATTTTGAGCTTATTGCCTTTGAGAGAGCTCATCATTTTGTTCACTTTTACAAACAACAAATCTTCACAAGTAGCATGTGCATCATCACTTTCCGCATCATGAAATTCATCATGAGGTTTGGAAGAGAACATGAAGGACTCATCGATAGGAGTTACCTTGATCTTAGTCGAGGAGGAGGGAGTGTCATCATCAACCAACTTGGCCATGAGACACTTGTGTGCATTGCCGGTGTAGTCACTCATGTAGTTGTAGTTCACAAATTCACCTTCCTTGTTGAGGAGCTTCAAGGTCTTTTGTGTATCTTGAGAAACTCGGGCCACACCACCAGCATCCTCGGGATCGGACACTTCTAGAGCCAAAAATTCTTTCTTCTTGAACTTGTTGTTGAGAGGGTTTGGGAGCTTCTTGGAAACTTCCTTCCGAGGAAATCGAGGTTTGTCCTTTCTTTTCTCATACGTACAATACTCTGCAAAGTGTCCCGGTCTCTCACAGTTGTAGCAGTTCCTTGTCTTCTTCTTTTGGAATCTTCCATTGAAGTCCCCTTTGGTGAACCTCTTCACAAAGAGAGTCATATCATCATATGACGGAGTATCAACGGAGTTATCGTCATCTTCCTACTCATCTTCTTCCTCGTCATCATCAAACTCCTCGAGCCTAGCCTTGAGTGCAAGGTTTGAGGATGGACCACCATAAGTGGCAAGTAGTCTCTTGGACTCCTTTAGGTGCTCTTCATATTGCAAGAAGGTGGCAATCACATCATCCGGTGTCATCTTGAAGAAGTCCGGCATATGCCTCAATTCCCACACCATTTGATGAGAGTATACCATGAGAGCATTCAACATCTTGTCCACAAGGTAACGATTTGTGATTTGATATCCATCCAAGGATTTCGCACACGTGAGATTAGACATGGGCAGACAGAATTTTTACACGTATATGGAGTTTTTGGGGTGTCTCGTCTTTCTTCATCTGAAGGTTGTCCAATGCATTCTTGGCGATCTCATATCTTGTCATTTGAAGAGAACCGGTGCCGGACTTGGCAATGAGAAGAGTATCCCACATCTCCTTGGCATTTTTTATATGAAGAAATGGTGCACGTGTCAACTCATCCAGTCCTCTTTTCAAGAACCCAATAGCAGCAAGGTTGAGATGTCTAGCAAATACTTCACTTGGTGTAAGGTTATTTGTATCAACGGGATAATAGCCTTTCCCGGAGTCGATGAGGTTCCACATGGGTTCGCACACAAACCTAAGATAATCTGCCATACGACTTTTCCAATCCAAAATTTTAGTGTTCTCGATTAGTACCGGCGTATTTCCATTGAAGTTATACTTAAGTTACACTAGCTTAGGAGCAGGATAGTCCCATTGGTATGGACCACCTCTTTGCAAGGGAACTTCGGAACCGGGGTGCACAAAAGTCGCTTGTGGGGACCTAGGGGCCACGCCACTTGACGTTCGTGACTCCGATGCCGGAGCCTTCATCCTTGCAAAGGAGTCTTCCATTTTCTTCCTTTGATTGTCTAAAGCCTTTTGCAAGGCTTTTTCTATATCGCCAGAGGTGAACAACTTAGGATCTTCAATCTCATAATTAACATGCCCCGTGGAAGGAGGAATCGCAGCTTGTACGGATGCCCTTCGTTCGATAGCCAATCTCTCGGCTTCCGAACTTGCGGCATCCGTGGAAATTGCGACCTCCTCCACATTGGCACCCAAACTTTTGGGAATGCCATCCTTGATCATCTCGCTCTAGGGAGGTTAAGCCACACGAATAGAGCACTAGGCTCTGATACCAATTTAAAGGATCGAGATAGACCTAGAGGGGGGTGAATAGGTCCTATTACAAATTATATCACTACTTAGGAATTTTAGGCAATAATGCGGAAGATAAAGTTGTGCCTAAAAATTGCAAGGTTGACCTAGCTAAGAAAAGATAAACAATAAGCACAATATACCAAGAAAGTGAGGGGAAAATAATACGGTAGCACAAGTAATAAGGGGAAAGAGTAGGGATAACCGAATGACGCGAAGACAATGATGTATCCCGATGTTCACTTCCTTGGAGGGAAGCTACTCACCGTTCGGAGAGAGTGGGTGAAACCACGAAGGCACACCAACGCCACAAAGGCTCACTCTATTCCCCTCGAGATATCACCACGAAGGCGATTCCCAACCACTACCGGTTGACCTTAAAGATGGTCACCAAACCCTCACAAACTCAACGGGGGTAATCACAATGGTCGATTCCTCTCCGAAGAACTCCTACCCACCTAGGAGTCTCCAACCTCCAAGAGTAACAAGATCAATGGGGAAAGCTCAAGACTTGCTCAAAACGCGATTTGCTTCGGTTGAAAGATGGGGAAGGGGCGGATCTATCACGGGGTCAAAGATCCGTCAAGAACTCTCACGGGGCTCTCCGGGATCTGAGATTTGGTGAGGGAGAGAGTGAGAGGGAGGACTTGTGTTCTTGAGTGTTTTGCAAATGAACTGGTCAGTCCTCTCAAGTGGTGGAGAGGGCGTATTTATATCCCAAGGCCAAAAATGGCCGTTGGAGCATTCTGCCTGCATAAGTATCGGACGTCCGGTATGGACCGGACGTTCGGTACGTGCACACCGGACGTCCGGTTTGCACAGGACACCCACTAATACACTGCATGCGCAGAAGAACATAAGAAAGTTCATCAGGCATAGGACGTGCGACAGATACCGGACATCCGATGACCGGATGTCCGATGAGCGCCGGAAATCCGATAAAACATAGAAAAACGCCACTGACCCCTCGGATCCTTAGTCCGACATCAACCAGACCTCCGACCACCGGACGTCCGACAGGGACCGGAAATCCGACGAAATGGGGAAAAAGCCCACTGACCTCTCGGACCCTTATTCCGACGGTGACGTCCGAGAGCACCAGTTACCGGACGTCCGGTAGGGACCAGACGTCCGATGTGTGTATATTCAACAATCTTGTTTAAAATGAGTGAGTGACATGGAATTCATTTGTTTTGAGAGTTGTTTGAGCAAGACTTAAACAGTACACCCACTGATCCCCTCTTAATAGTGCGGGGATCCCTATAATCAAGATAACCGGAAAAAGCTTATGCTTCAAATTCATCGGTTCCATCTCTTGAGCAATTGTAAATATCAATGGTCTATGATCCACCATCACAACGAACCGAGGACTAAATCCTGAGATAAACTTGACAAACATTATTAGTCCTCTAACTGTAAATTGTTATCAACATCAAAATATGATTAAGGGCATGATTGCACTTTCAGCAGTTGCCCTCGCCGGTATGGCCTCACCAGCGTCGGCCTCGCCGACGTGGGCTGGCTCAGCCTGGCTAGTAGGTTAACCCCCACTTACGGGTGGGGACCCCCCCCCTCCAGATTAAAAAGGTAATAGAGATAAACAAAATAAAAAAATAAAAAATTGTTAGTACTATGTGTGTATGACCAGTGGGCCACCATGTTTAGTCAACTAGATAAAACAAATTAAAATACCCAATGTGAATGACAGGTGGGCCGAGGCCCCTAATCTAATTCCTGGATAATTAGAGTGATTAATTAACACATGTGTCAATGACAGCTGGGTCCCACCTACTTTTTAATTAATTAAATGATTTTTGTTAATATGTGAGTATGACATGTGGCTCCACTGGGAATTTAATTAAATTAAATAATTTAAATTGCTTTTGTGTATGACATGTAGGTCCCACCTATCAAACACTGTTCTGGATAAGGTTGTGGATAATGTCTAATTAAATAATAAAAGCAATCCAAAAATTCTTTTAAAAATGATTTAAACTTTAGAAATTAATATATTTTAAACCGTTAGTCGGATTAAAAAACTTTAAACATGAAACTTGATCGGAAAAATGCAACAAATAAGAATATGCTACCCGTATATCAACCACACCCCTGTAACACAACGAACACGAGACATCCCCCCTCCGGGCCATCTGTCGACAATCACCCGGAGCCGGTATTTCATCCCCGGATGGATTCTAGCTCCGAGCATAACCCTTTACACTGCGTTAGAACACCGTTAGCATTGAATCAGTCATGCCATATATCTGTTTGCATATGATTGCTTTGTATTTACTGTTTCTCCACCCCCCCCCCTTGTTCTCCGGTAGACCCCGCTGCTTTCGACTACATCGCCGTTGGGTACGACTACTTCTTCGAAGACCCTACTCCTATCGTCGAGCTTCCAGGCAAGAAGAGCTATTCTCTTCCCCAGATATCGCATGAATTTCCATACTTTTCTTGCACTAGGCATTGTTACTGATGATGCTATGTTACAATCATATTCTATTGCATAGCATGTTTTTGTCGCCCCTTGATGTACCTTCCTTTACCATATGCTTCCTGTTATAAATGTTATATTCAGGAGTGAACCTACGCATTGTTAGTCAACTAGGATTAGATAGAGGGACGTGATCACTCTGGGAGTGAACCCGGAACAATATATTAACTGTAACAGGTACGGTACAATGCAGACACCGCCTAAGGCCCCCTACCTCGGCTCTGCCGAGCCACCATCAAGTGTGAGCTATCGAGGAGTAACCCTCGTACTCCACTCGTTGCTGACTCTGTATAGCCTCCCTAGGATCCTGAACGCGGTTGTCCTTAAGGTAAGAAGTCGGGTGACCCAACGGTGCCCGTGAGTGGTATTGCTACGGGATGACAGGGAGGGTACGACCAGTGTACCGGTGTTCTTGGACCCTGATCGTGTCGCGAGAGTTACCAAAACACGAAAGTAGAGCTCCTCCAGGAGCACACGCGAGACAAGGTAAGGAGACGGTTCACATTGTTGGTAACCGCGCGCTTTGACGGGACGACAAAGCAGGCACCGATGTACTAGTGGTCCTGGCTGTTGTTCGTTGTTTGTTGTGTTAATTAGTCGGGCAACGATATCGGTTGTCCGCGAAATAATAAAATGAATAAGGGTTCGGCAGATGACTTGAGTAGCCTTTTGTCTTATACGCGCTGCCTACACGTGGGATAATGAGTTATGGGCTCCTCTGCATCGTATTCTCGTTCGAAGACTCTTCAGACGTCAGCAGTACCGCTGGCTGATTGCCGGGAAGTGAGGTGTCTTCTTTGCTCGAGCTGTGTTGTTTTTGCTAATGCTTCCCGGCAACCCACGCACCGTGCAGGAGTACGCCAGGGTTGGGGTCCAAGGCCCTGCTTACTTAGGATTTAGACCGGCAGATGGCCTCTCTGTTGAGTTTGAAGGATGGGCTACTTTGTGTCGGATAGCCTCGGTGGGGCATTCCCTAACAAGGTGTACGCCACCCTGGAGATCCGTGCGTTGTAGTGTAACAAAAGTGCACCCCTGCAGGGAAGATTAATCTATTCGAATAGCCGTGTTCACGGTAACAGGACGCTTTAGGCTAAAGCCAGATCCTACTACTACAAACTATTATTACTAAAATGTTTGGTTTCGGGTTTTCTTCCTCGCAGGGAAGTCGAGGAGGTGATCTCGGAGGCATTGTTAATTATTACAACTTACTATTATACAATGCTGCAGCAACTTCTGCTGCATTGTTACTTTATGCTTTATATAAACTGTTGGCTATTCTCTTCTCATGCTGCAAGACTCGTGGGAAGATGCTAGTCTTCGATAGGCCTAGCTTCTCATCTTTATTCTGACTTTCTACCTTGCAGTCCTCTATATATAGACTCCCCTTTCCATTTGATACAAATGCATAAATGCTTAGTAGCGGACGTAATAATCGCGGGTATGCTAGATACTCACCCTTGCTTTATTTCCCCCTTTTTTTGATTTGCCTAATCGGCCGCTGCAGTCGATGTTGGAGCCTAGGAGCAGGAGTACCCCGAAGGCGACTACTACGACGTCGAGTTTCCCGTCGACCAGTAGTAGTTCGGTGGATCCCAGGAAGGAGGCCTCGCCTTTTCGATATGTACCTCTGATTTTATTTGTGCTAGCCTTCTTAAGGCAAAACTTGACTAACTATGTCTGTACTCAGATATTATGGCTTGTATAACTTATGTATTCGGATCCTCGTGATCCCTGGTTTGTAATATCAGATTTATCTTATTTGTGTCTAGTGTTGTGCTGTGATATTCTCACTGTGGCACCCTGATTTCGGTCGTGTACCTTGCGTGTATGATTATTGTACACGTCTTGATTTTGGGGGCGTCACAATATTCCCAACAGTCTCTCACTTGCACTAGAGTACAAATAATCTAGCTACATTTTATGTGGATCATAACTCCATATCATGTATATGATTACTGATCATGCTTGCATGTAGAAAAGGTTGTATCAATGGTCTCGGTATCATTCAGATCCGTATGTCCTTTGCAAATCATTAATGTCACCTAGTTTGACATTACTTCATTATCCACTATAATGATGAGATATATATATTTGGCGGTAGAGTGAGACTTCGTATGTTGTGTTTCAGCAATGACATCTGGTGGGTCAAGCGGACTTTCCCATAGTCATGCACACTGAAATTCACTCAGTCAAAAGTAGAACTTCTTAAGACAAAGTATAACTCTTGCCACTTGTAAAGCAGTCACATCAATGTGGATTTAATCCTTAGTGCATTATATGCAACTTTGATGCCTAACCATGTTTCTTTCAACTTAGGCATCCATTAGTATGATATCTCAATTTTCTAGGTTAGTGTCAGAACTTGAACCAGCATAACATTTATGGTCAAGTCCACTATCCTTTACAAATTTCATATGTATCCTCAGTTCTCCCTAGACACTGAAGGATAAACTTAACTCTTTGTTCAATGATTTACTCATAAATCATATCACAACATGTTCTTCTTACTAAGAACTTGGGTCACATTACGTCGAGTACATAACTCTGGTTTTATATGAAAGAACCTATGACAGAGGCATAGAGGGTATAGCACATTCATTTCTTTCATTTAACATTGTTATTGTACTGAGATTAACTCAATACTTTTCTTGGACATATACAAGTAAGAACTACTTCTTGACTTGTCTCACTCTGAACTCCTTCATAATCTCATCCAGGAAAGTAGTCCGACTCAATGTTTAGCAAACACCTTAATCTATCTTAATAGATTTCAATGCTTAATACGTATTCATCTTCATTTATGAAAGATTAAAATAATCATTAATACCAACTACACCATTCATAATATGCTATCCATATATGAAAATGTTGTCATGCTCCCACTCAAATATGTCATGCACATATTAAGTTCACGATAACACTCATATAGCTCCCACTCAATTATGTCAGTTACATACTTCCTCCGTTCCTTGATGTAAGGTGTATACTTTTTGGCACGAAGATTAAAGAACACACATTGAGGAAAATTTACATCAGGTTTGGATGGGATTACACATAGATAGATGACATGAGAATATAGAGGGTTTTGCAAGAGATAAAGAAACATGATAAAATATTTTAAGAAAATTCCCACACGAGTGGTACAACGCAATACACCCTATATTTTGAACTTTTTTTAAGAAAACTATACACCTTATATCTAGGAACGGAAGGAGTGTAAGGTAACGATAACATACAAATGGCTCCCACTCAGATATGCCAGATACATATAAGACTAGGATAATACCCCCATAGCTCCCACTCAAAATATGTCGTCCATATACTAAGTTTAGGAAACTATTCAGCTCCCACTCAGTTTCATGCAAATGCATGCTTCCTCGATATTTTGGCTAAGTCCAAAATCCTTTGATTGTTAATCAAATCAAGAATCCCGGTTACGAGACAGTAATATCCATAAGTTTTTCAAAACCCTTTTGTTGTACCAATTACAACACTTCTTCAAATGCAGGATTTGAGGAAGTCACGGTATTGATAACAATTTTGAATCAATCGTAGTAAATATCCCATTGACTCAAGCATTGCTACATATTGTAGTCAACCTATTGAATTTGTCAGAAACATTCTTTGTGACAAATCAATCTTGATGTCTTCTTTGATGTTCACATTTATTCCTTAAAACCATGAAGTTATTGGAAATATCAAGTAACCTCCTTACTTGATAAGATTCAAGCAATCTTAAATGTGATTCAATATGGGATTTCATGAGTCATAATCATATCTCGTACTTAGGTCCACCATAGCTTCTTTGTAGTTCATAGGTATGTCTCATTTCATTAACACGACAAGTGAATCATGAATATTATTTTGCACAAGGGCAAATATGTATTCTTGAATCCTACTTTGTTCAGTAAAAGTTTCCATCAAAACATCATGATCATTTATCATTAGTTTCTCCTCTAATTGTAGAGCTTTCCTTCCGGAACATATTCCGTTGTGTTGCTCTGACATCTGGAGGCATGGTCAATTACCTTGGTTTAACTTTCACTTTTCTTCCATTACCACATTTATCAAGAACAATTCTTGACAAACACCAAGCTTAGCAATACAAGATTTGCTCCTTTGGTTCTAGTTATGGAAGATGCATCCATAGTTGACTAAGGATACACTACAAAGATAATTTATCGCATATAAATTAGGCTTCCTAGAAACCATGACACACCGTAACATATATAGTGTTGGTTTCCACGAACTCAGATGGTTCCCTATACTGAAGTGAGTGTTTGCATATTAAATTAATAACTCTAAACAATAATAATAACGTAACTTGGTAAGAAATAACTCAGACCATACACTATTCAATAGAGTATGATTAAGATGTTCAGGCACATCAACAATATTGAAGTGGTCCAGGCATTGTAATTTGTGGAACAACTTTCACAAGTCTTTTATGCCCAAGGCTAACTCAAAACATTGTCACTTTGATCAAATCGTTGAGACTTTCTTTCTTCTTAATTTATCCATCTTTACTCTGAAATCCCTTTTGATCATATCAAATTATTTCAGACTCATGTTTCATTAGTGAATACACATATTCATCTAAGTCCACATACGAAGTTCACGAAATAATGAAATTCACTACATGTTGATATACGATACATCACAATGTATGATATTCAACAATGAGTACACACTCTGTTTTACCAAAACGCGAGGTTTTAGTCATCTCACCATAGAGGCATGGTTTGCATGTGTCAAGAGATCAAGTATCTCAAAACATCATCATACCATTCATGACTTAAACTATAGTGTCATTATTAAGTCTGGATAATTCTTGGTATTACAATATTTCTTATAAATGATCAAACTACTATCATCAATATAAGAATAACTCATTCATAACCGTAATGTGACCATAAAAGATATCATTCATAAAAGGAGAACAACTGACTTGTTGCTCGCTAATATGAATAATTGTCTTCGCGAGATGCAAGAGACACTAATATAGTTCACATTCAAACGATCATAAATTTATTCATATATTTAATCAAATGATAGATGTAGAGGGAGAGTGTTGTCGACCATCAACTATCTTGATTATCGTCAGCACACATTGTCACCTCATCCCTTCCAAGCCACTCCTTAAACAGTAAGTTCAAGCATCAAGTACTTAATCAACCGCACTTAGTGTTTTGTGGGGAAAGACATTTATAACTTGTATATCAAATATACCTTCTCCATCAATGACTATTCCTGCATTGGTTCTACTTCATGACATGTCAATAATTCTCCTTCATGACATAGTCTAGACATGGTATTTGTAGCTGGGAGGAAGCGGATGCCACTTCCTAGTTATCGCAAAGTAACCAGTCATTCAGTAGTGCAAGTTGTACACAAGGTGTCCATGTATCTTATACATTTTCCATGTGACTTTCTCGGCAGGTTGTTCCTTCCACCATAGTTGAAAGAAACCCCGTCCATATACTCATATTCGATTTCTCTGATTTGTGACCTAGTGCTTTCAAGTTCACCTAGCACGTCATACGTGTTGGTTAACATGCCTTCATAATTCAGATTCGAAGAATGAAGTATGGTATATTGGACAGTCATTCATAAGTGGCGGTGAGTACGGTACTCATCATCATCTTTCTTAATTACGGAGTTATAAGGTGTATCTCCTAGCAGTTCGTATTACGTTTAGCAAGTCATTACTAATGAGTATGTCTCTAACGGTGTTGGTACACATCAATGAAATAAGACCCATCTACCTTAAGTTCTTCATAACGCTAAAGAGCCATAGTTATAAAAAAATTAGCATGAAATTTTCTACAATGATATTTTGCTAAGACATGAAGATTAAGTTCATAATATGTGGTGTTCAATTTTAATTAATTCTAAAACTCCCACTTGGTACAATATCTCTCAAATTTACTAAGTGATTACACAATCATCGAACAACATACCTCCCCCGATCGTCACGGCCATCAGTATGTTGTTTAAGGTAGGCCATCATGCCAATCACATCATCTATGTGACTCGTGCTCGATCTTCGATCTACTGTGTTCCAGGCCCGCATCTACATACGTCAAGCCTGCAAATCCAACCTTAATGTTAGTTGTTCAGCAAAGCCATATCTGTATATGCCAGGCTTGCCAAACCCAACCTCATGCGAACGCCGTTTAATATGTGAGACACCCAATGTATGGTATGTCGGCCATATGGGAGATCCTTCTAGGCGGTGCCCATTAAGGGAGAACACAATGTTGGTATTGTGAGATATTATCCTATTTATGCTACCGTCGTTATATCTTTTATATTAGCAAAAAAGGATGTAAGAGTATAAATCATACTTGCTATGATTCCCCTCGACAAGCAAATTAAAGTCAAAAACGCATTTCTACTTTATCTTTTGCAAGTTTTACATGGCTGCTAGGGGTTTTGAGAAAAGAACCGTTTCTATCCTACGAAAACAAGCCACAACAACAATCCCCTTAATTGTCTCTATTTCACCCCTATTGGGGCCCTCCGTTGCAAACGTCTTCGCAAAGCTAATGTTAAAGAGACAGACACCCCACGGCCACTTATATGGTACAAGTCATATTTCAAGCGTGGAACCAGTCTCACGTAAACGCATAAGGTCAGTCGGGGCCGCTTCATCAGGACATTGCCGCACTGCTAAGCGAGTACACGTGAGAGGGTAACAATTGGAGAATTGATGCCCACATACTAGATGTGTTCTATCCGTACAATACATCTACGCATAGCCTTGCTCTGATACCACTGTTAGGGGTCGGGGCAGAAAACACAATTTTTTCATAACCTACGAGACCCATACCGAAGATCTATGCTATGGCGATGTAAGTAACAGATGGAATAGGTCACATACCAGTATGTAGTCCGTTAAGCGGGAAATGTTCCCGCATGGACGTGGTTCGTGTAGTCGTACCGGCAATCCCCGATGCCGCGCAGCTCCACGATGACTCCAGTGGCCACCCGGTCCTTGAGACCGATGACGGAATTGCGTCCCCGTCGGAACGTTGTCGGTGAAGACGTCGCGATACGGCCACAACGATGAAGTAGCACCACAAGTGTAGCACCTCGCGGGATTACACACATACGGTGTACCCGACGTTCCCTCCGGGATCCGAACCAGGCGAGCAGCGGAAAGATGTTGGATTCGGATCCCAGCAGCACAACGGCGTGCGTATAGTAGAGAAGCCTCCAACCCAGTGCAGACTCCAAACAAGAGGAGTCCCCTCATAGGAGGGAGAAAGAGATCAACATAATTTATCTGTATTTTTCTGTAATTTTTTATGTAGAAAAAGGAGCACCATCCACGTCTATATATAGGAAGAAATTGGGGTGCAATACCTGTCAACTAGCCATGTGGTACTAAACTTTTAGTACCACATGTGCTAATTAGCACAAGTGCCCACGGCGTGGGCTTCCCATGGCCGCCGGCCACATGCACATGCATGTGTGCATGGCGTGGAGGCCAAGTGGCCAAGTGGCCATATGGGCTAAAGCCCATGGAGCCACTAGCACTCCTTTCTTTCGTTTTTTATTTTTTTTTCTTATTTCTCTTAAACAAATAAACAAAAAACAAAAAGAATACTATTCCATTAATTATTTAAATTATATTTTAATATTGAATTCACTTAATTAAATAATAAAACATATCTAAATAACTTTCCGAACAATTCGGAACTATGGAACTTTTCTGTCTTCCCTCCAGAATGATTTCGGAGTTCTCTCTTATTTCTCCGGCGATCCCTAATCAATCCTTAATGCGTAGAATACCCTTAAGTGTGACACCCTACGGTCCAGGAAACAGCAGACATGATCAAGACACTTTCTTGATAAATGACCATCGATCAGATCTGGTTACAATCCTAGATGCTCCCTGCACTTCCATCGAATGAAACTTCATCGCTGTTGGATCCATTTAACGTTGAGCATGATCCTTTTGTCCTATGGTACTTTGCTTGTCTGAGGTTTGATCATTGTTATCCAATATACCTAGTTCATCCTCGTTACCGACAAACAAGTTTACTCGTTCCCGTGATATTACAACCCCGTGAACTAGTCACATGATTGCGCAATCTTTATGATGTAATATCACAGAGTGGGCCCAGAGTACCTATCCTTCACTCGGATGGACAAATCCCTCTTTGATCTATTTGCATACTCATCAACATATCTATTTCGGATACCCAAAGTACACCGTTATGTCCAGCATATTCCAGTCAGGCGGTGGATTGCAAATCAAAGCATCCTCATAGATAGCAATTACCTATGATCATTATGGTCAAAGGATCTGGTCACTACGTTATAGTTATCATAATGTTGAACTATGTGACTTGATCACATTGCAACACTTCTGGTGGGTGTATGTCCATCATATCATTATCCAATGATATGACTTCATTGTCAATGGACTTAAGTGTCACCATGATCAGAAAACCTTGATCAATCAATTTCCCAATGAACTAGTATACTAGAGTTAACTAAGGACCTCGTTATTTTTATACCACACGTGTATTAAGGTTTCCGTTTAATGCAGTTATAGCATAGTATAAAATGTATTACGAACTTATGGAATATGCCAATAAATCATATTTTATTTGCCTCTAGGGCACATTCCCAACAATTCATGCATTGGTTCTACCTTTAAAGTTCACAACTTTAACCATGACCACATGATATGTGAACAATTCTCCTTCATGACATAGTCCAGACACGGTCTTTGTAGCTGGGAGGAAGCGGATGCCACTTCCTAGTTATCGCAAAGTAACCAGTCATTCAGTAGTCCAAGTTGTACACAAGGTGTCCATGTATCTTATACATTTTCCATGTGACCTTCTCAGCAGGTTGTTCCTTCCACCATAGTTGAAAGAAACCCCGTCCATATACTCATGCTTCAGTACTCTCATTTGTGACTTAGTGCTTTCAAGTTCACCTAGCACGTCATATGTGTTGGTGTCGTGAATACGCACTCGCAATTCAGATTCCATAAAATGAAGTATGGTGTATTGTGCAATCATTCATAAATGACGGTGAGTACGATACTCATCATCATCTTCCTTAATTACGGAGTTATCAAGTGTATCTCCTAGCTTACGTTTAGCAAGTCATTACTAATGAGTATAACTCTAACGGTGTTGGTACACATTAATGAAGTAAGACCCATCTACCTTAAGTTCTTCATTACACTAAAAGCGCCATAGTTATAAACATTTTGGTATGTCATTATCTACAATGATATTTGCTAAGACATGAAGATTAAGTTCATAATGTGGAGTTCATGTTTTAGAAAATTCTGGAACTCCCACTCAGACAAACATCTCTCATAGTTTATTCTAAGTGATTACACGATCCTTGAAGAACATACCTCCCCCAATCGTTGATACGTCTCAAACGTATCAATAATTTCTGCTCGCTCCATGCATGTTTTGTGTGATATTGCTATGATCTAGATACATTTCTATACACTTTTGATCATATTTGTACTAACATATTAACTCAGTGCACCCCATTGCCAGTTTTTGTTTTCTGCTGTTTTTCTATTTCAGTTTTCCCCCATATAAAAAGTGCTCCGAAAATCCGGAAAAAATCAGATAAAAAATCAGCGTACCGGAAGCTTCCAGAGCCCCGAAGGAGGGCCGGGGGGCCACCACCAGGTTCCCAGGCGGCCACCTGGTGCGGCCAGGGGCCTGGACGTGCCAGAGGGGCGCCTGGACTCCTGGTGACCCCCTGGCTGCCCCCTTCACCTATTTAATCTCCGTCACGGGAAACTTCCGAGGAGAGAAACCTTTTTCGCAATCTCTCCTCTGTTCCGCTGTCGCCGCGCTTCCAAGATCGGGAGCACCGTCAGGACCCTTTCAGACACCCTGCCAGAGGGAGGATCGACCTCCGGGATCTTCCCCTGCACCATGGACGCTTCCCGGATGTGCCGTGAGTAGTTTCCTTTGGACCATGGTTCCGTGATCATTAACTATGTGATGTTATCCTCCCCTCTTTGTTCTCCATGGATTAGACCTCGTGAGCTACACTACATGATCGAGGAACATATGTAATCTTTCTTCTTTTGCTATGTTGGGTTTGATGGAATCTGATGGATTATGAGATTATGTTCAGATTGTGATAGAATAATATAATTGGTTCTTACCTTTTTTATTTTTGTTCCGAAGTAATTCTTGCATGTTCTTTGTTGTTGTTTCTTGCTTTGGCCAAGTGGTAAGTAGTAACTCCAAGAGGGAACGTTATGCTCGATTGTGGGTACATGCCCCTGATGACACGCTTGTGTGACAGAAACATGAGTCTAGGGGATGTGCTGTGGCCACAAGGGGGAAAACAACAGTGCTTGTAACCGCGGTTGCAAGGATTGTTTACTCTACCCAAAGTTCTTTTTAATGCAGTTGTCTGTTGCTTTGGGTTTACACTTTGGGTGGGGCTCGCAACTTAATACCAGCGAGATGTTCTGGATATATATCTCAAGGTGGATGATTAGTAGTAGATGCAGATGTATTTCGGTCTACTTATTTTGGCGTACTGCCCATGCTTTTGAGCCTCTTACTTTCATTGTAGCATAGTTAGCATCGTAGGCGTTTATAATCCTGTCAATTGCCCATTTGTAATTTGTTTACCTCGCATAGCATTTTTATCGTCTTTTAGGAGAGAGACATCACTAGTGAACATCACGGGACCCCGGTCCATATTCTCATCATTGTTTCCAAGTTCATTTACTTTCTTGCTTTTACTTTCAGCTGATATTATCATTATCATTATCCATTGTGTTTTCGATCCGTTGTAAACAACAAGACCGGAGAGACTAACGACCTCTCTGAACTTCGTTGGGAGAAAAGTTATTTGTGTCGTGTGCAGGTCCAGGAGAAGCTAGTGGTTCTTTTCAGACGGCGCATCACTTTCTTACCCACCTACTTGTCATTGTCGGAGTCCTATTAGTCGATCTCAACCTCGGTATCTTCACCGAGGGAAATTTGCTGCTATCCTACATTTCACCTTCTACTTGGGCTAACCAACTGTAAGGCCCGATATGCGGTACGGTTTCAGATCTAGATGTTTCCATCCAGATCAGGGGACGAAGCACATATCGGTCCCACCGCAACATAGGACGAAGCCATATGCTCCGGATTTCCAACATGATATCACAACATTACAGTTACATGGATACAACATCTCATACAATCGGCATACAACTGCCTAAATACAATACAACAGCGGAAGATATATGTCTGAGTACAGACTACATTCAATTGCCTATTGGCAAAGGTAAAACACAACATTCTCGTAACCACATGGGTCCAGGCTCTCCGCCTGGATCCGCCTAACTAGTCATCGTCGAGTCTCCGTGAAGGCATCCAGAAGAAGAGTCGAGGTAGTATTCAACTGCAGCGGCCAATCAGGCAAAACATAAAAGGGAAAAGAAAAGGAAGGGGTGAGAATATATCAAAGTCTTGTAACTAAATTCTCACGGGTAAGATGGGGTAGTGGTGAGGTTGTAGACGCACTAGCAATATATGAGTGTCTAACGGTCTATTTTAGAGTAAGATGAGAACCAAGCATTCGATGAGGAATCGCCTCCAACAAGTCTTCCTATAAACTACTTACGCAAACATAACACCTATCCTATCCTTGTCCTCCTCTTCGCATCCCGACGAAGAAGAAGCAGTCAAGGCACACACCCGTTGATCAAGTTATATTAAGATTATCTCAGTTGTTGTTATCTATGAACAAGGAGTAGGTCTCAAGTCGTCCATAACCGTGGACACGTCTTGTCAAAAAGATTTAACCCTGCAGGGGTGTACCAACTGCCCATTACAAGGCTCCGCACGCACGCCCATCTCTCTCAGTCGGGCCCGTTAAAGACACTCATTGAAGAATTGTTCCGAGAGATCCGGTACGATAGGTCCCTCTAACTAACAACGCACAAATCCGGGTGGCCCCCAGTGTGTCGACATCCAACTCAAAAGCCGGTCATGCTCTCGAATCATTCTCTACCATATGGATGAGGTCGGGATGGATAACCCTCGCCCGGGCAGGCACCCCTAGCTCCCTGAGGTGGAACAACAGGATATACCATTCAACTGGCCCGATTTGTTTTAAAATCCACTGGCTGCAGACCAGTTATGCATGCGGGTTTAAAATGGTAAATCAGCTTGGGCCACCACTAGCACTATAAGAAATATGCTAATACACGACGCTATATTTCGTCGCAACATCGTCACAGTTTTTAGTTCACGACAATCTTACGACGAAAAACCAAACGTCGAAAACGAGGCGTCAAAAACTGAAAGCAACGACGTTTTGGTCGAAATCG
Organism: Bromus sterilis; assembly: GCA_950022295.1. Lineage (NCBI taxonomy): Eukaryota > Viridiplantae > Streptophyta > Magnoliopsida > Poales > Poaceae > Bromus > Bromus sterilis. Next base: position 277,285,667 of record OX465595.1, on the reverse strand, counting down.
TCGTAACTTTCACGATGATTTCCGGATCGTCGTAACCTTTACGACGATCATAAATCGTCACTTGCAATATAGCTCAATCATACATGGCACTCCTACGTGGAAACATTCCAACGAAATCAAAACGTCATGACTGAAATCATCCCAATCCACTTCAATTGATCACATGGGTTGGTTTTAAATTTATAGGCTTTTTCTTATTGGGCTTTTTTGGGGCCTTGGCCTATTTACATCCCACTCGAGTTTTTTTTTGAATTTGTTTCGATCATTATAATTTGGGCCCTGGCCTTTTAGTGCCTAGATACATTCAGTCCAGTTCAGTTTTGACCTTTTTTCTTCTTCAATTCAGCAGTTTTTTTTGTGTTTTGAACATTATCTTTTGATATGGGTCCCAGTAGTCAGATGATCTCACTTATCAAGTTCATCCCATAAAGTGGTCACACTCATCAAAAACATTCATATTTGCAAGAAAAATTTGTAAAGTAGCCAACTGATAACGATTTCAAATCACATACAAAGTCGATATTTCAAACAGGACAGAATTAACACATGAATTTCATCCAAAATAACAGTAAATTAGCCTATTGCAATCTTTATTACATATTACAACCCAGCAGATTGCCACATAGATCATATCTTTACAATAAATTACAATACAGCAGCTCGCCACACCCAGCAGCTCCTGCTCGCCACGCTCCTCTTTGGTTAGAAGTTGTCCTGGAACGCGCAGAGGAGCTGGTTGTAGCCTATGTAGTCCTGCAGGTTGAATAAATCAATCAGAATAAGCACATAGTTATCATATACTAACAATTATCGGAATAAAGCACATATATAGTTCTCACATAATTACTATTGTTGTAATTTCATAACCTGATGGTGTACTACGCAGGCCAGTGATATGTTTATTCGAGAAATTTAGAACAAGATAGCTAGTTTCTACAGAAAAAAAAGGCATACAATTGATATGACATAACAATCCCGACAACTAAGAAATTTACCATGCTATTTTTGGAAAGTAAAGAAAATTTATTCATACTGGGAGGATACACCCACAAGCCCATAATAACAGATCAGATCGCATGCACTATGAGAATGCAGATCTCACTACCCCTGTTAATTAGCATATGATCCATAGCACAATGTATGTTCTTTACTAATTATTCAGAGATCATTATCGCTTGGAACAGACTCCAAATAGCAAGGAAATATGCATCAATGACCATAAAGTTAAATCACAAATCCTAAAACAAAGCTACTCAGACCAAAGCTTCCAGATCACCGAATAATGTCATGGCCTATCAACCAAGTAACAAAGGAATAATATTGGTTAAACCGAATACTTATCTAATTCAGAGAAGGAAGCACCGCTGCAGTGAACCCAACACTACAAACACATTGCCATTGCCAGGTTTGATGCGCTCCAGCACAAGTAAGCACCATGTCACCTTTGGGTCTGCGAATAAATAAAATCATGTAATAAGCAGAAGAACTGTATAAAATAACAGCGAAGGTGGATCCAGCAAAGGTGGAAAATTTTGTTTTGGCATTATATAATATAAACCATTTCACATCTATGGTAATATATTATATAAGAAAACAAACTAAAAATGACTACTGCTTGTTTTTCAAATCTATGGTAATATGTTTTAAGTTAAGACTTTGTGTCTACAAAAACTAATTGTGCAAGAAAATTGTACCACTTCTTCCCAACAGACTCAAAAAATTTGATGTAAGTGAGTAAAACATAACAAGTCATAGACAGTATATCTATACCAATCAAAAAACAAAAAAAATTGCACTCAAATCACTAGCGAATTTCCTCACCGTTGAAAATCAGTTGCTGAACTGGACTACGCAGATGATAAAGTATAGGCTGGTTACCAGTCGATAATTCCTCACTCATATTCATATAGCAGTCATCTACATGTTATCACACAATCACACGCGGGATTCGAATGGAAGTAACACAGAAAAGGGTGGAGCGGGATTTCTCACTTACATCAGATTATCTTCTCCTGGTTGTACTTGCAGGCAAGGTTCTGGAGGAGGGCTCGATGATGCCTCCGCGCAGGTGAAGCACGAGGTGCAGGGTCGACTCCTTCTGGATGTTGTAGTTGGCCAGCATGCGTCGGTCCTCCAGCGGCTTCCCGGTGAAGATCAACCGCTTCTCGTCCGGCGGGATCCCTGCACACCCACACACAAACGACGGCCGGTCAGAATCAGAACAAGAAAAGATCGCAAGAAAATCCATGGCTAAGGGGAAAAAAGAAAGATGTGGCTCACCCTCCTTGTCCTGGATCTTGGCCGTGACGTGGTCGGGGCAAACAGCCGACCAGCAACAGTACGTCTGGTTGCGTCCACGGGCTGCCTACCATCGGGCAACCTCACAAAGACACTAGAGGAGTTGGCAGAGCATCTCAATAAAAGGAATAAGATTAGCTTACAGCCGCAGAAAACAGTAAACAAGTAATTTGACAGCATGAAAACAATAATTCCAATAGTTGCTTTTACATGATTATCTATATCTATACTGCTTACTTATTTATTCTGCAAGGAACAACCAAATTTGTACAGAAAAAAAAACATGTATCCAAACAAATGACGAGTTGGTTCATCTTATCCCTAAATAAAAACCTCACTCATATGAAAGAAAGCAATCAAACATTCACACAAAAGCCTGATGTATGAGCAAGCATAAAGCAATAGTAAATTCCAGTTGGGATAAATAAAAGCCCCAGATCTGGCTCTATCACTCCCTCATAACAGTAGCACTACAAAAAAATACCAAGTATACTAGATGTAAATTACCCATCCACATGTCACCAGGAACAATATCTACATTTGATTAAGATGAACCACGTTCAAACAAAAGATAGTTTTATTTCATCTACCACAAATTCGGATGGATAGACACATGACATAGATACATGAGTTGGAAGATTAACTAACTGAAGACACTCAATCAGTGCGTGCTCACGCAACATCACAAATGAAATCCTAATTACCAACCTAAATAGTAGCCGCGATAATCCCCCTAAGCATGAGTACCATCTGATTCCTCACGGGCAGATCGAGCACAAAACACCAGATCGGACTTAAATCGAGCAAGGATCGGATGGGAGCGGGAAGAGAACTCACTGAAACCCTCGTCGACCCTTCCTCTCCATCTTCGAGTCGAGAGCTCGGGTGGCCGTCGTCAAGGCGGGAGGTGCGGTGGTCGCTGGTGCAGTTGGAGGTGACATCGAGGACCTTGAAGAAGCGGGTGAGGCGCAGGCCTGCGCGTTGGGGAAGACGAGGGTGCCGAGGATGAGCTGGCTCCACGCCGTGCAGACTCCGGAGGACGAGTCGCCCTCCACGGTCACCGAGCCAGTGGGGTTCGCTGACCTTAGAGGTCAGGGGCGGTCTCTCTTTGCCCTCCATGGACAACGAGTCAGTGAGGATCTGGATGGGGAAACAAGGGAGCCGACGTCGTGGCCCTCCATGGCCACCGAGCGGGAGGCGCTTGATGGAGATGCGAGGAAGTAGGGGAGAAATAGGGAGCTAGATTGGAGTAGGGTTGCGGGCTGGCGGCGGGGGAGGAGAAGGGAGGGAATCTGGATGGGGAAACAAGAGGGATTAAGGTTTCGGTGGGCGTGCATGGAGGCGCACGGTGGAACTTAAACGAAAAATTATATTCGCATACCCTTTTTTTAACATCTATTCGTGTACCTAGCCCTCAATTTGGGCTTGCCCAACCGATGCGACTGCTGCTGGGACCAGCTTTTCAGGTCCTATATTGCAGTTTCTCTATTAAAGTTGGATGTGGTGTTGTTAGGTATTTTTGCGACATTCTTAGTTTAAAAAAATATAAGCATAAGTGAAATGTTAATCTAAGTGTTTAAAATTTAAATTGTAGGTGTTTAATAATTTGGTCGTTATTTTTTCCAAAAAACTATTTCTAATGAAAAAATTATCTATTTAATCAAAGATCTTATAAATTTAGGATAGTATAACCGGACCTAAAGCAAGCCCTCTCAGCGAAACACGTTTTCAGTCATCTGTTTTCATGATCGGACTGTTTCTGGTCATTGGATTTGTGTTTTAAGTGATTTGTATCGTAAGTTGTAGATACTAGGCTGGCTATCCTAATGGGCAGGCGACCCACCACCAGAGAAGAGAAAAGAAAAGGGAGACCCACCACCAGGGCGCGGGCGACGGCTATGGCAGCGGCCAGATCTGCAAGAGGTGTATTCACCTCCCCCAGAGTTTCCTCTCGCGGTCCAAGCCTAACACGATCTTAAAGTGATCGCGACAATAGCCAACCCCCCTCCTTCCAAGCGACGCTAATCAGCGCAATGGCAACACGTGCAGCCTCATATCCCTACCTTGAAGTCGATCGGCGAACCATTGCAATATTGTTGTTGTAGGAGAATCACATACCATGTTGAGACTGATATTGACTTCCGAGGCAACGACGATAGCGGCCTCCTGTTGATGAAGTAAGGAAATGAAACCCAGTGGTTCTCCTGTAATTGAATTAGTCATTTGCACATCTTGTTAGCAACCTTTTTTTTGGGAAGTATCACATAAAAGTTCAGTTTTTCGGATGTGTTAATTCAAGGACATATGTTGTACATAATTTGGAGTTCCGGTCTTGCTTCAGATCAGAACACAAACAATAGTTAGCTGCTGATTGGTAGGATATTGCTCTTAGATTATTTCTTGTGGCCAAAACTCATCGGAGGAAAACTCATGTGTTACAAAGAAAATTTATTTTTTAACATTTATTTCTTCTTCATTTTTTTTTGTATTCAATATAAATCAATCATAGCCACCTTCCCAAATTTCCAACCTTTTTGACTTCATTTACTAGTTTTCATGCATTTAATGATTTATTTTGATCTACATAACCCGGAAATTAAAAATCACTAGAAGATCAACTCAAAAATGGTTGAAACTTGGCGTGACATCATCATTTCACACATATATCATGTGCACAAAAATTGAGAGGGTTAAAGAAAAAACTGGATGCACTTCGTGTGTAAACTAGAACATCTCTTTCAGAAGTATAAGGGTTTCGGAGGAAAACTCATGTGTTACAAAGACATTTCATTTTTTAACATTTATTTATTCTTCAATCTTTTTGTGTACTCAATATAAATCAATCATATCCACCTCCCCAAATTTCGAACCTTTTTTACTTCATTTACTAGTTTTCATGCATTTAGTGATTTATTTTGATCTACATAACCCTAAAATTGAAAACCACTACAAGATAAACTAAAAGATGGTTGAAACTTGGCATGACATCATCATTTCACACATATATCATGTGCTAAAACTTTGAGAGGTTATTGAAAAAATTGGATGCACTTTGTGTACAAACTAGACCATCTCTTTCGGAAGTATAAGGGTTTCGGAGGAGAACTCATGTGTTACAAAGACATTTCATTTTTTAACATTTATTTCTTTTTCACTCTTTTTTTGTATTCAATATAAATCAATCATAGCAACCTCCCCAAATTTCCAACTTTTTTGACTTCATTTACTAGTTTTCATGTATTTACTGATTTATTTTAATCTACATAACCTTGAAATTGAAAATCACTACAAGATCAACTCAGAAATGGTTGAAACTTGGCATGACATCAAAATTTCAAACATATATCATGTGCTAAAAATGTGAGAGGGTTACAGAAAAATCTGGATGCACTTTGTGTACAAACTAGACCATCTTTTTCGGAAGTATAAGGGTTTCGGAGGAGAACTCATGTGTTACAAAGACATTTCATTTTTTAACATTTATTTCTTCTTCACTCTTTTTTTGTATTCAATATAAATCAATCTTAGCAACCTCCCCAAATTTCCAACCTTTTTGACTTCATTTACTAGTTTTCATGTATTTAGTGATTTATTTTGATCTACATAACCTTGAAATTGAAAATTACTACAAGATCAACTCAGAAATGGTTGAAACTTGGCATGACATCATAATTTCACACATATATCATGTGCTAAAAATTTGAGAGGGTTACATAAAAATCTGGATGCACTTCGTGTACAAACTAAACCATCTCTTTTGGAAGTATAAGGGTTTCGGAGGAAAACTCATGTGTTGAAAAGACATTTTAATTTTTTAACATTTATTTATTCTTAAATATTTTTGTGTATTCAATATAAATAAATCATAGCTACGTCCCCAATTTTCCAACCTTTTTTACTTCATTTACTAGTTTTCATGCATCCAGTGATTTATTTTGATCTACATTATCCTGAAATTGAAAACCACTACAAGATCAACTTAGAAATGGTTGAAACTTGGCATGACATCATCATTTCACACATATATCACGTGCTAAAAATTTGAGAGAATTACAGAAAAAACTGAATGTACTTCGTGTACAAACTAGACCATCTCTTTCGGAAGTATAACGGTTTTGGAGGAAAACTCATGTGTTACAAAGACATTTTATTTTTTAAAATTTATTCATTCTTTAATCTAAACATGATGCAATTCTAAGGTAGCTAACTTAACACATACCAAGCATGGGGTTGTGACATTATTTGAACTTTTATTTATGTTAATATTATAATTACTATTATTGAATATTAATTAATTATCTTTGTCCTTTTTGGTATTTTCATTAAATACCTTCATATATAGAGGTATTTTTATTTATTTAAATAATAATTAATTCCACAAGCAATAATGCATTTAGGATTTTTTTTAAATTAATGCTATGTTTTAATATTGACCATTATTGTTATTTTCTATGAAATCCGTACAAAATCTTTGTTGCAAAATTATTTCATTTGAATTATGGTTTAACAGATATTTAATTTCAAAGTTTATTGCATTTTTTGGAATTTTTGATAAATCAAAAAAATCCAATGAATTATTTTTTTATTCACGGGTTAGCCAGCGAGTGTCATTGACCGTGGGGCCTAAAAATGGGCCTCTGCTGGAGAGAGAGAGGATGTGGTTTAGGGAGAGACTATAGTGGGCTTCAGTCCACTATAGGTAGGGCGAGATCTTCTTATTTTTTCGGTTTTTTATTATTTCTTCATATTATTTTCTGTTTTTAGTTCAAAATAAAATTTAAAATTTAAATTTAAATCTCATCAATAAATTTAAATATTATATTATTATTATCCTAATTTGATTGGGTTTTATTGAACTTTTTTTAGGTTAATACTATTACAACTATTATCTTGATAGCAAATAATTATTTGTTCCATTTTTTAATGTTTTAAATTAATACCTTCTCCTATAGAGGTATTTTTTTATTTGTATCAGAATTAATTATTGAAGATATAATTAATTTAGATTTTTTTAATTAATGCCAAGTTTTAGTGGTGATTATTATTGGCTATTTTTTTAAGAACCTACCAAATATTTGTTGCAAAATTGTACTAACCCATTTTTCAAAAATATTAGACCTTATTTTATGTACAATTGACCAAATAGTTGCAGCTTAAATGTTTTTCATACACCTCTCATAAAAAATACAAAATTTCGCTGTTTCAGTTGAAACTGGGTCAAATTTAAACTAGATGTGCTAGATAGTTTTATTTTTATTGTTCCAAAAAATTATTTATAGGAAAATAAGTAGCTATTTCATCATAGATCCAACAAAAGTTTGTCAAGAGTAACACCTAGCAATGAAAGCTCAATAGATAGATGAGGTGGGATCGAATGGACCCCACGAATGACATGTAGGCATAGTTAGAACGGGTTACAACGTTATTATAATCGTCGTAAATGTTATGACGATCTAAATCTGTCGTAACCGACTAAAAATAACTTCGTAACCTATGTGGATCAGTTTACGACGATTTCATCTCATGCGATTTTGACGTTTCGACTCACATCGTCGTAACTTTGTAGGGATTTGAACCCCCTCAGACGGTTTGCGTCCATCTTGTATGAAATCGTCATAGATTTATGACGAATTCATCCACGACCATGTAAAGAACATCATGTACGAGCATATTTCCTGTAGCGTAGAAATGTTTGAAGCTAGTTAGGTAAGACAAGGGTACCCCATAGTATCCCATACGCGGTTAGGCACGCTCATAAAAAGACACAATACCCGGAACTCGGGACCTAGGTGACTCGAATGGAACAAAGCATCGGGGCGGGATAGCCTAGACCTTCCAACCTTCGTCGAGTATAGTCAACATTATAATAATCATATCATCCACAACATTATTATAAAATGATAGCCCAATCCAAGGAGTAACAGGATAACAGTTGATAGCATCCTATCATGCATACTAAGCAGTGGTTGAGTAACGAGCAAAAGTAACATAGCCATACAAGCTTTTCTGGGATGTGGGTTTATTTGAGAAGCATGAATACATCGCAAAACTAAACGGTGAAGCCTTCTAATTTTGTCTTTTTTTGGGTTAGGCAGCGATTAACGACGGCTTGACAGGTGTTTTGGTGCATCGCTGCAGTACCGTACATACAGGTACGGTTTGGTATTTGTGGACTGGTTCACCGCTTAACGCAGGATATTTCCAGCCAACTCGTGCTATGTGGAAAAATCTGGCCCGTTTTCACAGTCTATTCTTCTCCACACCTCTTCTCTCCCCCCAGATCGAGGCGGCGCCCTCCTCGCCTTCTTCCCCAGCGCTCTACTCTCTCCAGCAGTTGTGCCTATCCTCTCCCCCAGCGGGGCTCCACCTCTCTCTAGCGATTGTGCCTCTTCTCTCCCCCATCTGGGTTCTTCGTGCTCGCCGTCTCCTTACATCGGGGAAGCTGCTCCGGTCGCTTTACGTGGAGAGGGAGTTGAGGTCTCGGCGAGCACCTTGACCTCGACCTAGAAAGCATTGGAAATCCGTGCCGGAAAGTTGCAGCGTGGGTCCGATGACGGCGGCACCAGGAGGCTCCGGAGGTCGCGCCGCTGGTTCTCCTGAGAGCGGCCAGCTGATCTCATTGAAGCAGGCAACGCCGTTGTTCCCCCAAAAAGGCCAACCGGTCTTTGCTTGAATTTTTTTGTTATAGTTTTTAATTTGATTCCTTATTTACTTGATGTTATTTCTTAACGGCCCAACCAGTCGTGGAGCCATATTCTTGATTTATTGCTGAATATTCGTGATGCCATATTGTTCATCCTTTTGTCACTAACCTATTTATCTCTCCTCATTGCAGCTCTTTTGTTATTTTTGGTCCATGTCTTTTTTCTTCTCAGTTTAATTTTCTTGAGTTTGGTTCAAATATTCAGTAGTTGCTGATGCGACCAATAGATACAGGTCATCCAAGAAGGTGACACACACCTGCAGGTCTATCACTACTCCGATGTGTGCTAGACTGTCAGTACATCCGTGGAGGTGATCACTGGGACATTGATGCGGGCATGTGGACGAGGGGCGTGTTTCATTTCACCCAGTAGAGATAACAGGTAAGACGCCAAGGCTGAACTTGCCCCTGCTTTCTGGCTGCTCGGGGGACAATCACAGAACCCGTGTGCCTTCACAATCATGGGGATATCCATGAAAAAGGTTCGTATTATTTTCCATGTCAACACGAATTCGGAAAATAAAATATGTCTTTCATGGTCACTGATGAGGCGTTTTTGTTGAGATGGAAAATTAAAAGCATGAAAATTGCTTTGTTAGTCAGGGTGTGATGATTATAATTCGGTTCAAAGATTTTTTTCCTTGATTTTCTTGCTCGATAATGTCAGCAATATTCAGATTCTAAAAATGAGATTATGCAGTAATTATTTTGTTCTGAATGTGTTTTACTGAAGCAGTACAAAAGTTGTTTTGTTTGTTCTCACTACAACTTGTGTTGCTGGAAGTAATCACATAAAAAATAACTTTTGTGTTCCAGGTTACAGTCAAGGAAGTGCAGACAATTCATCTTTAAGTACTCTACAGTTCTTACTTTGATATCTTTGACAAGGTAATTTTCAATTTTGCACCAGCCTTGTGAAGATTTGAAGCATTTTACCAAAACTGCAAAAGCTCTTGAGTTCTGACTCAGAACTTCATCTTTTTTTATCAGGCTAACGGATTTGTTCATGCTGCAGATATAACAGTTTTGGATTCGTGCTGTGTGTATCGTGATTCCAACAAAGTTAGCCTTTCCTTCTGTATATCATTAATGGTATACTGCTACTTTGTTTCTGGGTTGTACATACTCTTGACCATTGGGGTTTTATTTTCATTTTCCCCGTTGTTGAAGATAGGTCATATCATACTTTCTTCCCCTTTTTACGAGCTATCAATATAATATCTACAAGTGGCGTCGAAGTGTGTTTTCAGATTTTGGTTATAGCAATAGCAAGTGCGCTGTTTTATTAAAGTTAGAGAACCGTATCTACACTTCATATCTAAGATAGGTCGTATCATACTTTCTTCCCCTTTTTATGAGCTATCAATGTAATATCTACTAGTGGCGTCGAAATGCAATTTCAGATTTTAGTTACAGAAGTAGCAATTGTGTTGTTTTATAAAATTTAGAGAACCGTATCTATACTTCATATCTAAGCGTGTTGTTTCTGAGCTAATATTTTTACTAACTATTTTCTCCTTTTGACTTATTCGCATAGGCAGACCAGGGCCAATATTCTGAACCTCATACAACAATAAGTTAATTAGCCAGTATATGTTTCGTAAATGCTTTGATTGATTACTAATTTCAGTTCTATTTTTTATTACTTCAGAGGCATATCTATATTCTAAGGAAAAAATAGTGCACTTCGTAGTTCTTTCTTGGCATGGTTATTCTGTGGAGGTTTAGTTCAATGGTGTACACAACTAATTACCTTATTTGTCTACACAACTAACTTTCCGGAGGTTTTTCCTGTGTAGCCGAACTTAGTTGTGCTGTTAACACTCTTGGTTTCATCTTGGCAGTGAAACTGTGCAAGAATCATATGATGTCTTAACCATCATCAGTCATGGCATGTTTCGGGATATCCACATAACCCATCATTCTCTGTTTTGACCAAAGGTATTCAAAATATACTTACCGTTGATAGTTTACCATACTCAATAATGATGCTTATTTCAAATGTCAGCACATTAGAATTTCCAACCCTTTGGATGCACGGTCGTTACCCCGCAATCCTTTGTGAATATCATTTAGAAAGTTCAGAAGGCAAACGAAGGTGAACTTGGGTTAGTCATATTAGTTTTGCAAGCTTGCTAGGTGCAGTACCCATACAGCTACAATAAATTGAATTTGCCAGAAATGTTTCTATTGAAGTATTTAACAATGAGTCCACTGAAATTCATTTTTCTATTCAGAAAGGGTGCCTGTGCTTATAATTTCTCAAGCACATACATGCCTGCAGACAGAACAGAGGCTACAATCTCATAAATATTATCATATACAAGAAAATCACGAAAATGGAAGTGGGGAACGACTGAATGACCAAAGCGATCCATGCATGTAGACAAGGTAGATGGATGATATCCGATGACATATAATCATATTCTCTATCTTTTTTACACACTGCTCCCTTTTGAAAATCCAGTATGTAATTCTTCTTTTTACTTCAAATTGACCTATGTTTTCTATTTGAAAAATGGATACTATATATAGTTTTCAATTTCTTAAGCTTATACACTTTCCCGATCATTCTCAACTGCAGCTATATTTTGGTTCACATTTCGAAGGATGTAATTTAACAATGTGCAATTTTAAGCGGCTCAGTTTTGTTGCACAGAAACCAGTCTAGAACAGAGTACCGATAAGGGAGGTAAACAATCAGATAGGTATGCCCATACTAGCATATTCACACGATTTGCTGGATGGCATGTGTGATATTTACGAGAAGCTAGGTGTAATGCATTTCCAGGAGCTTGCAAGGTAGCTACTATGACCTACTTTTTTTGTATAATCATAATTCTCAACATATGTGGTTCCTCGGCTTTAAGGCTAACTTTGTTTTTATGTTTTCCAGGTTAATAAAATCTGATGGAAGGGCTTTCATACAAGTTTCAGAACTTGAATGTTTGGACACCCGTGTCTCAGAAAAAATGTGTGTACAAATGAAGCCACCTACGTCGAAGAGGAAAAAAATATATTTTATCTCAAGGAAAACGGTCAAACAACGGCAAGAATGGCTGAGAAACCGGTAGGTACCACAACTGTCTTGCCTTACGTCGATCCCTTTATGTTTGTTTTTCCTTCTTACAGTTTCTCTTCATGCGAACCAAAAAACAAATACACAGAGCAACCAGCAGGTATCTCCGATCATGTGTTTGCAAGCAGTAGCCGACGCCTCCCATTCAACATTTTAATCACAATGTCATGCAGTTTTCACATATTCTACTTCTTTGCAAACTAATAAAATACAGTCTTCTCGCACAGATTTACCATGAATCCAATCAGTCAACCCTTAAGGAAGTTTTCACTCTCTGCTCGCAGGGGATCGGAAGAAGAAACATTGTATCCCATGGGGTCTACACCCGAGGAAGTGAAAAGCTGTAGGACAGAGATGCACGCAGTCCTGGTGCGTGGGCCATGCTCGGCGAGGAAGCAACTTGGCCATGGGCCACAAGATCGACTTAAAAGCAGTCGATGATTAAACAAAATGTGGAATCTTTATTTAGAGATTTCAAATTTCTTTGTGTAAGAGTCCAAATAAATTCTACTTTTCTACTAATAATAGACAAGCTACTGTCGTGCCACGCACTGTATGGAGCACTCGGCATAATTTTAGATTGTTTGTTGTTCAGCCATAGATTTAGATTTTCAGCCAACCAGATACATAGCAAGTCAGCAACCCATCAAGAAGAACTAGAATAACTGGACAGCCATGCAATTTATACATGCCTGAAGTGCTCGACTTTATACTCGGTTCCATCTACTTTGTTAGAACCCACGACGCTATAGCTAATGATCTTGAAAACTTCTATGGACATTGCAGAATCTACTTTGCATGGCCTACAAAGATACAACGTACCCTCACCTGGCTAAGACTAAAATTGAGGCAACAATCATCGCAAGCAGCAATTAAACAACAAAAGTACAAAGCCTCCAACTTGATGACCAGCGTGTTAGATGCTACAAGTATCACCTTAATTTTATGGTAACATCTGCACAATCCGCTTCACATTCCTGCCTACACTGTAAAATAGTTTCTGGATAACTTCACTGTAAAATAGTTTCCTCCCTTCACTTTGTGCCACCATACTCTCACTAGTGGAGAGACCCTCCTTTCGTCCAGCCCAAAAAAGGCATCGCTCCCGGTTCATTTCAGTACCGAGACCGATGCTTCGTCTGGATAGGTCAACGGTCCCGGTTCAACTGGGGCAACGGTCCCGGTTTTTGGCGAAAACCGGGACCGTTGCCCCAGCTATATAACCCCCAGCCAGCACTTTGCCATTTTTCCTCAAAAATTTTCAGGATTGTGTTGGGGTGGAGTGGGTGCTAGAATTTTTTTCCTTTGATTGCACACCCGGTGTTCGACGAAATGTCTGAGCCATACTTAGGTCCTCAGAACACCGTATCCTGGGCCGAGGTTAGCAACCTTATCTTCTCCATCTGTAACTGATACAAAAATACCGCACGTATGCATATATAGTGGTCTTTTCACTATTCATGAAGTTATTGTAACGGTTAATTATATGACGCAAATCGAAGCACGGATGCGATGGATGTACAGCGATTGACGCGGGTCCGAGTTTATTACAAACCTGCATACATTTCTCGATGTGGCTAATGCAAACAAAGTGGATAATTTTATGCCTTGTCCCTGTATTGACTGTCGGAACGTGGTGGAGTACTCTTCCTCGAGAACACTTCAAGGCCACCTGCTTCGGAGAGGTTTCATTCCCAGATATTATTGTTGGTCCAAGCACGAAGAAAGAGGGGTTAGGCAGGAAGACAATGAAGAAGAGGAGGATGATGATAGCTATCCTATGTCCCCTGAAGAATTCGGTGACACTACAATGGAAGACAATGAAGAAGATGGAGCTCCTCGAGGTGACAATGAAGAAGAACAACGGGCATCGGATGAGACCGCTGATGGTCTTGGTCGGGTCATTTCTGATGCAAAGCGAGACTGTGAAACAGGAAAAGAGAAGGAGAAGTTGGAGACCATGCTAGAGGATCACAAAAAGCCCTTGTACCAAAATTGCGAAGATGGCAGCACAAAGCTCGGTACCACATTGGAACTGTTGAAATGGAAGGCAGATTTTGGTTGTTCTGACACCGGATTTGGGAAGTTACTGCAAATAATGAAGTCGCAGCTTCCACTGGATAACGAATTGCCCGCGACAACACACGAAGAAAAGAAGGTTATCCGCCCTCTAGGATTAGATGTGCAGAAGATGCATGCATGCATTAATGACTGCATCCTGTACCGCGGTGAAAAGTACGAGAGTATTGATAAATGCCCGGTATGCACTGCGAGTCGGTACAAGATCAGACAAGATGACCCTGGTGATGCTGAGGGAGATGACGAGCCCCCGAGGAAGAGGGTTCCTGCTAAGGTTATGTGGTATGCTCCTATATTACCACGGTTGAAACGTCTGTTCAGAAACAAGGAGCATGCCAGGTTGCTGCGATGGCACAAAGAAGACCGTAAGAAAGACGGGAAGTTGAGACACCCCGCTGATGGGTCGCAGTGGAGAAAAATCGAGAGAGGCCACTCAGACTTTACAGATGAAGCAAGAAACTTATGGTTTGGTCTAAGTACAGATGGCATGAACCCTTTTGGAGAGCAGAGCTGCAGTCACATCACCTGGCCTGTGACTCTATGTATCTACAACCTTCCTCCTTGGTTGTGCATGAAGCGGAAGTTCATCATGATGCCAGTGCTCATCCAAGGACCGAGGCAACCCGGCAACGACATTGATGTGTACCTAAGGCCATTAGTCGATGAACTTTTGGAGTTGTGGGCCAAACCAGGTGTACACGTGTGGGATGAGGACAAACAGGAGGAATTTGACCTGCGAGCGTTGCTTTTCGTAACCATCAATGATTGGCCCACTCTTAGTAACATTTCAGGACAGTCAAACAAGGGATACAATGCATGCACGCACTGTTTAGATAAGACTAAAGGTATATATTTGGATAAATGTAAGAAGGTTGTGTACCTGGGGTGTCGTCAATTTCTGCCGCCCAATCATATCGTGAGAAAGAAAGGCAAGCATTTCAACGGTGAGGCAGATCACCGGAAAAAGCCTAAGCTCCCTAAAGGTGCTGATGTATTTGGTATGGTGAATGACCTAGAAGTAATCTTTGGAAAGGGTTCTGGCAGTCAATCTGTTCTGAAAGACGTCGTTACCGGACACGCGGCCATGTGGAAGAAGAAATCTATATTTTGGGAGCTACCTTATTGGGTAGACCTAGAGGTCCGTTCTTCAATCGACGTGATGCACGTGATGAATAATCTTTGCGTGAACCTGCTAGGGTTCCTGGGCGTGTATGGGAAGTCAAAAGATACACCAGAAGCATGGGAGGACCAGCAACGTATGAAAGGCACATACCACAGGCATACTGATAAAGGGCGTCTAAGCAGCTACGCTCTTACCAAAGCAAAGAAGGAAATCTTTTTTGAATGCCTTAGAAGTATCAAGGTCCCGGCAGGCTTCTCGTCAAATATAAAAGGAATAATAAATATGGCAGAGAAAAAAATTCCAAAACCTCAAGTCTCATGATTGCCGCGTGATTATGACGCAGTTGCTTCCGGTTGCATTGCGGGGGCTTCTACCAGAAAATGTTCGAGTACCCATTATGAAGCTATGTGCATTTCTCAATGCAATATCTCATAAGGTAATCGATCATGCAAGTCTGGAAAGGCTACAGAAGGATGTGGTCCAATGTCTCGTCAGTTTTGAGTTGGTGTTCCCCCCGTCCTTCTTCAATATTATGACGCATCTGCTGGTTCACCTGGTCGACGAGATTGCCATTCTAGGTCATGTATTTCTACACAATATGTTCCCCTTCGAGAGGTTCATGGCAGTTTTAAAGAAATATGTTCGTAACCGTGCAAGGCTAGAAGGAAGCATCTCCAAGGGCTATGGAACAAAGGAGGTCATTGAGTTCTGTGTTGACTTTATTCCTGACCTTAAGCCGATTGGTGTTCCTGAATCGCGGTATGAGGGGAGACTGAGTGGAAAAGGAACGCTAGGAAAGAAAGCAAAGATATTTCAGGACGGGCATTCTTTGACTCAAGCACACTACATAGTTCTACGAAGTTCTACCTTCGTCCAACCGTATATCGAGGAACACATGAATGTTCTACGCTCCAAGTTCCAGGGGGAGGATGACTAATGGATTCAAGTCAAACACATGGAGACTTTCGGCACTTGGTTGCAATTACGTCTCATGCATGACACCACTATTGGAAATCAACTCTACTTGCTGGCCGCGACACCGTCTGAGACTGTATTGACTTTCCAAGGGTACGAGATAAATGGGAATACATTTTACACGGTCGCCCAAGATAAGAAGAGCACCAACCAAAGCAGTGGTGTTCGCTTTGATGCAACAAACGAGGATGGTACAAAGGACACATACTATGGTTACATAGATGAGATATGGGAACTTGACTATGGACCTACTTTTAAGGTCCCTTTGTTTCGGTGCAGTTGGGTCAACATGAATGGAGATGGGGTAAAGGTCGACAAGCTGTACGGAATGACAACAGTGGATCTCAAGAATCTTGGTCACACAGACAAACCATTCGTCCTAGCCAAAGATGTGGCTCAGGTTTTCTATGTGAAGGACATGTCTTCTAGACCGAAAAAAGGAAAAACAAGGATACGAATACATCAGACGATGAGCCCAGGCGTCACATAGTTCTTTCAGGAAAAAGAAACATCGTGGGAGTCGAGGACAAGACAGACATGTCCAAAGATTACGATAAGTTTCATGAAATTCCTCCCTTCACAGTGAAAACTGACCCAACTATCCCATTAAGCAATGAAGATGCTCCGTCGTTACAGCCCAAGAAGCGATCATAAGCAATGTAGGAAACAAGTGATGTGTAATAATGTATTGAACCATTGGTGGTTTTTTTGTGATGTATTGAACCTTTTTTTGTGATCCGCGATGAAATTGGCTATTTCGTGCGATGAAAGGGAAAACTTCCTCCTGCAACATCGTAAGCCATCCCAAGATTCATGTGTGTGTGTAATATGGGCACATTATCACAAACTATGTCGTGATTCAAGCCATAACATTGGTGGTTTGACCTAAATGACATGAAACCTCCACCATGATTGATCATTTTGTGAAGGATTTTTTGTGATGTTTGCAATTAGCCAAGTTTAGTATTTTTACTTGCAAATATGACACATAATATGACACCACGCGAAGGTTTCATGTTCTTTGGATGGTTTTTGAAATTTTTATGCCCGTTTGAAACCATATTCAAAACGGCGAGGATGATGATTCCTATCCCGGGGCTGAGCCTCGCTAAACTTGTAGTGGATCTCTGATGAAATAGCATATTTTGGACCTAGAAATGATTTTAGAAAAAAATTAGAAGCAATATATCATGTACCTGTAGTTCAAATTTAGGCCCCCTCCTGCCGAATCGCCAGAAATTTATCTTTTTCACGATTTTCGGCACCTCAAATATAGAAATTGTCTTTTAAATTAAATATTTTTGAAAACAGATAATTATTTTGGATTAGTTATTTAAATTGAAGCACTTTTCCTGTTGAAAGTTATTTCAAATTCCAAATTATGCAATAAATATTTGAAAATGCTTTTTTAATTGAAAATAGTAAAATTGTATAGTTAAAATAGTTAAACTGTATAGTTAATTAAATATTTTTGAAAACAAAAAATGGTTTTGGATTAGTTAATTAAATTGAAGCACTTTTGCTGTTAAAAGTTTTTTCAAATTCCAAACAAAAAATCTTTTTGAAGTGAAACACCTAACTAATTAAAAAAGAAAATAAGTTTGAAAAGGTCGGGAAGACGAAATATTGCATAAAAGGGTCAACGATCCCGGTTAACAGCAACAACCGGGACCGATGACGCCAACGATCCCGGTTGGTAGCACGAACCGGGACCGATGACCCTGGTGCGCGCGCTGCGACGTGCCAGCACCACGTCTCTCCCCGCCTAGGCCAACGATCCCGGTTGGTAGCACGAACCGGGACCGAAGACTCAACGATCCCGGTTGGTGCTACGACCCAGGACCAATGGCCCTTAGTATATACACGCGCATCTCTTCTTCCTCCCCAACTCCCCAACTCACTTCTCTTCTTCGTCGTCGCAGCCGCCGCGCCATCGTCGTCGATCCGCCGACTCCGGAGCTCCCCCGTGCCCGCTGCCCTCCTCGACGAGTTCGCTGTGAGCCTCCCGCCTCTGCTCCCCCCATCTCCTCGGCGTGATCGCTCTCTCCTTCCTCGGGCGCCGGCGCAACTTCCAGATGCAAACGCTCGACTCCGGCTGACGGCGCTCCACTCAGGCGGACGGCGACACACTCTGTCAGGTCCAGCAGCAGCTTCACCCCGCCCCCCTCTCCTTCTCGCAGTCTTGGCCGTGAGCATGAGCTCGGCCGGCGAGATTTTTTTGCAATGTGTTTTAGTCTCGATTTTCCGTGAGCTCCCGCTGCTTGTGTGTATTGTTGCCCCCCTGTTCATCCAAATTTTTCATATGGTTGTGCTAATTTTGCCAAGTATAGTACTTCCCTGTATGATGCTATCATTGTATTTTCATAGAAGAATGATGGCCTGTGTGATGCTATAAAAGACAAGATTAACTTTTGAAAATTTATATTGAAATGTTGACCATGTATTTAGAAAATTTTAGACGTGTATAAAAAATATTTATCACGTGTAAACGTGTTTAACAATTGTTAATGATAATAAACATTTTTTTCACACACGAGGTAGATATATTTTATACATGAGGAACATATTTATATACATGTTTAACACTCTAAAAAAATAAAAGATTAACTTTTAAAATTTTATGTTTATGGATGTCTACTTTTATTTAGTGTGTGTTGTACATTATTTTAAACTTTTTTATCACCGATTAAAATTTTAAAAATATGTGATCAACAGTTTTACTTATAAAAAAAAGAAAACCAATGAAATAAAAAAACAATGAAAAAGAATGGAAAACTGAGAAAAAAATGAAGACCGAAGAAGACCGGCGAAAACATGAAAAACTGAAGAGAAAAATAAAAAAAAATATATTTATGAAAGCATTGAAATAACAAAAAAAAACAAAGAAAACATTTTATTGGAAAATCTTAGTCATGTTCTTAGAAAATGTACATGTATTTCTCTTGTGAACGATTGCTTTACTAACAGGTGCCTGCTTTGCTTGCAACTAATTACCCAAGTGCAAGTGCTCACACAGTACCAAGTTCTATTAAAATGTATTGTATTAACTATCAAACAAGTAGTGCTTGCGAACAATTAAAGAAAAACTAGATAAGGTCAATCATTTATCTAAGTCGATTTATCAAAATACAATTTTGCTCCAAGAACTTCACCATGAGTTTTCATGTCGAGGAATTAATACAATGTTATCGAACCATGTATCAGTTGCTCTTTGTATAAATAGGCAGAAGGAATGCCTCCCTAGCTAGAAAATGGAGGGTTTCAAGTTCTTCACGTGTTGCGATGTTCCGCCTCTATTCCACTAGGGACAACCGTACAAGGTTCCCAGTAGCATTTCATTTCACCACATCTGTCCAACCTGATGTAGTTTCGTTTCAGTCTTTCTTTCCTACTTGAAAAACCTGGCTGAGGTGTTAATCAAATCTAAATACATTTATTACACTGAGAATACACCCAAGATAGGACGTTTCTAGTTCAGAGTATCTTGCCCATTAGACAAGTTGACCCTCCATCAACTGACACACAAGATGTAACCAAACATGACTAATCGGACTATATGCATATGCTTATTTTCATTTGATTATTTGCATTATAATAGCTTGCAATTCTCTTAATTTGCAGATACTATGGATCCAATATTTTATAGAGATGAAAATGAGGAAAACTTGCTTGACGATATGATCAACGAAAATGAAGGTCAAGATGTCACCCGCACATTTCTGAACGATTCCGGTGAGGGAGATGAGTCTCTCCACCGAGAAGAAGCATCGGACGGGAGACAAGCCGGCTCCGGCTCCGCCTCCGGTGGAACCAAGGTTGATATATATGTTAATTAAAATGCAGCTGTATATGTACAGGCATATATTACCACTCTTTCTTCTTTTAGCCCTCTGGATCCGGATCCGGCAATTCCTCCGCAAGACCGAAATGAGGCCCAACCAAAAAGTTGGATGACAGTGTGAGGTATAGGATCGAAGAGGCCGGTCCAGACGGCAAACCGTTAGCTCCGGACGATGTCAAGAAAAAAATTTGTGAAGGCATGCAGAACTCTCGTGAGGGACAACATCCAGATCACCATTCGAGAATGGATGCAGCCAAAGGACCCTACAATCTCGTTTGTGTGCGACACCATGAAAGACAGGCTTTGGAACATGCTCACGCATAATTTCCTCCTGCGGATGCCAGAGGTGGATAATCCAGCTCAGGAGGCGGCAGCTAGACTAGAGCTAGAGGCTAGAGTCAAGAAGTTTGCTCTCAGCAAGATGGCCGAGCAATTCAAGAATTGGAAGAAAAACTTGTACCTAAAATTTGTCAAGGTAGACAAGACTCCGGATTTCGAACACGGCTATGGTAAGATAAGAGAGCAGTGGGATGATTTTGTGGCGTACAAGAAATCGGAGTACGCGCAGCAAAGGTCTGAAATAAATCAGATAAATGCCGCTAAGAAGATTTACCACCATAAAATGGGGCCTGCTGGCTACGCCGGTTGCATGCCTAAGTGGGAGGTAATTGATGCCAAGTATGTTGATGCCGGGATCACTCCAGAGCCTACAACATGGAACGAACGGACAAGAAACTGGTTTTACGACCATGGGGGCACGTTGGACAAAGATGGGAAGGCAATATATAACCAGTCACACGCAGATGATCCCCTGCTGCCCATCGAAGATATTACAGATGCAGTACGTGATGTTGCAGCGGGACGGTTCATTCCCGATAGAGAGAACGACGAGCTCACACGCGCCCTAAAAAATAAAGAAGGACGAGCACGAGGCACGCCAGGCTCCAAGTGTTGGAAAGTTGCCTTCCCTCCGGAAAGCAAGAAATATCTAGATAAAAGCCATCAGAGGAGGAAGGAAAGGGAGGCAGCTGAGAAAGCGGCGGCTGAGAGAGAGAAAGCGGCGAATGAGGCTGAGAAAGCGGCTACCAAAGATCGGCTGCGTAATGTAGAAGAAGGCTTAAAGCGGGCGGAGGAGCTGATCGACAGACTTAGCCAGCAAAGTGGAGTCCAACCTCAGCGGCTCTTGTTAGAAACTACATTCGATGCTACCGGCACCCCATCGAATCGGAAAAGCTCCCAAGCTTCGATGCAGCTCCAGGAGGATGATGATGATGCACTGACAACGGCTGCTCCTAAACGCTACCCAGTGGATTATATCACGGAGAGCACACGTTGTGAGCTTAAGGTGCAAGTGCTGAACTTAAAGGTGACGGTGGCGGTCGGCATGGCCCTATCAATCCCGGAGAAACCAACTTATCATTGCAACCCGACTCCAGAAGGGTACCCTGTCGTCATGGTGGATGATGTGATGGATGATTATGAGGAGCTGAAGCTGGACCACCCTGCAGGTGAAGATAGGGAGCTGATTGAACTAGGAGAAGCCAAAAAGGGGAGTGTTATATGGCGAAAGGAGCACATCGTGCTTCAAAATTATGTGCCGCCAAGGTCACCCACTCTTCAGAAGAGCAATCCACCTTCGCCGCCACGTGACCATTCTCCACCGCAACCATCGCCTTCACCGCCTCACCACTCTCCGACTCAGCCGTCTCCACCGTCGCCTCAGGCATCTCCACCGTCGCCTCAGCCTTCTCCATCTCCTGAGCCTCAGAGCCAGAAGCGGAAGCGTACCTATACTAGGAGGGGCAGCAGCAGCATTAGCAGCAAGAAATCAACGAAACGTAAGCGATCACCCCTCCCAAAAGTTCCTCATCAGAATATGAAGAAGCTACCCGGAGAGATGACACCTCAGGAACTGGAAGTGTCC
The DNA here is from genome assembly GCA_950022295.1 of Bromus sterilis. Classification (NCBI taxonomy): domain Eukaryota; kingdom Viridiplantae; phylum Streptophyta; class Magnoliopsida; order Poales; family Poaceae; genus Bromus; species Bromus sterilis. The sequence goes on along the minus strand of OX465595.1, from coordinate 277,263,645 downwards.
GCAAAAATGTCTTATGAAAAGTGGAACATTGTTGTGGCCAACAAGAAGAAGCCGATAGAGCCATTGTTCCCGCGCACCCCAGAAGATCACGCCGCGTGCGTGGAACTGAAGAAGAAGCTTCACAACCCCATACCGCTCACATCAGACTATGAATGCTCTATTACAAAGTCGGCTGAGGCAAAAGAGCGGAGAGTCGGAAAAGAGATTGCCCAGCTCGGACTACAGAAAAATCAACCGATCGAACCGTTCAAAGTGCACACTTGGCCGCGCCCCTAGCAGCATCAGGTCGATGCGTATGATCCGAACAAAGATACGGAGTTTATAAGACAGTACGGAGCAAAATCCCAGGTAGTAGGACTGTCTATTACTGAGTACCTGAGCCGTCTGGATGAGTTCGAGACCGGGAACGACGAGGAATTCGTACCGGCATACCAATACCGACACGGGTATCCTCCCGTCGAACCCGAGTTAGTCAACGATCTACCAACAAAGATGCGAAAGTTGCATGACTGGTACATGGAAAAATCTGCTAAATCTGAAAACTGGATCTACGCTAAATTTCAGAACGAGCATTATAGGCATGGACAAGGCTTCGATCTGATTGAATTCTCAGAATTATTTTAGTTTTACCAAGGAGACGCCATCGACAAATCTATCGTCAGTGCATATTGTCTGTAAGTACCATTAATTTCAGTGATCAAGCCTTTCTAGCTCAGCTCATTCGTTTCATGTACAATATTACACTCATCACTAAACTAATTATATATGCAGAATGAAGATTCTCGAATGCAATAAAGGACAAATATATGACATTGGGTTCGTTGACTGCCAGTTCGTTCATGAAATAACTCTCAAAGATAAGCCCAACCAGACAGAGAACAACTTGTTGCAATCGTTGACGTATTTAGGCACAAGAAGGGAAATACTATTTCCTTACAACTTCGAGTGAGTGTTACTGTCTCGCACACATTCTATTTCACTTGCTCGGTGTTAAGCGTATAATTGACTTTTTATGCGTGTGCAGCTTCCACTTTATTCTGTTGATCATTGTTCCGGACGAAGGAGTAGTAAAAGTCATGGACCCGGGACGCAGATCTATGAAATCATGGGAGGACATGCAGGCATGCCTCCAGAGGGCTTGGAAACGGTTCACCGCCAAAACACCGGGTCTTCCGGCAGAGCTTTCATTTGAACCACTGAATGTAAGTACTACTTGCTAGATCCGCGCATCTTTTTTATTCTAGTTTCAGTATAATTATCATTCTGATTATAATATTCATTTATCTCCGTTCTCGTAAAGTGTTTGAGACAGGGACCCGGGAATAACTTATGTGGATATTATTTCTGCGAGTTCATTTGCCAGACGACCAAAGAGACGGCCGCAACCCGAAACATAAGGAAAATTGAAGTACGATAAACAACATTCAATACTTTAATTTATTGCGTTAAATTGTGTTTAGTTTCATTCATATATATTGATCCCTTTCTTTTAATTAGATCGAACGAATGCAGGACGGTCTTTGTAACAACCCAGTTTTCACAAAAATAAAAAATTTTGTTTTCAGTGTGAATTGTTTGATTGTCTGATTTGTTTGCGATGTTCGCATCCCCGATTTATCAATCGGCGATTATTTCTCCCCTCTTATCTCGTACCGAATGGAGACCGACCCTTGCCACCCTGACACTCGACCTTTGCGACACCGGGTTTCACCCGATCACCGTCGCAAAACTCGCACGAGACCAGCCGCATCCAACGGAACGAAAAACCACGTTTAATAAGTAAACGGGTTATTTTTATAGCGCGCCGGAAAGTGTTCTCGGAGAGGTTCCAGTGCGAGGTGAACGCCGCCGGCTCGACGCGTTGATCGCGCAGTTCGAAGTTTTACCCGAATCGGAGGTACTGCGGACCCCCAGCGGTCAGAAACGTGAGCACCGCGCGCGCGAGAGAAAAACCGGAGATGTTTTTGCAAACTACCAGCCACCGGGGCTATATAAAGACCACCACACTCCCACCCATTTTTAGGGTTTCAATAGCCACAATTTGCAGCCACACCCCCAATTTTGCTCAGTTTTTTGCCCAATGAGTTCTGGAACGTCAAATCCAGAGATCCGACGGCCCAGATCGGATCTAGCCACTCCACTCTCCTCTCTCTCCTACCTCCAGGCAGCCGCCGCCCGTGGGCAACCGAGCCGCGCGCACGCCGGCGAGCCACCCCGGCCGCAGCCGGACCTCTCCCTCCTCTCGTTTTCCTCTCCCTCCCTCTCTCCTAACTCCTCCCTCTCTCCTCTGCCAGGGACGCCGACGGGAGCAAGTCGCCGCCCGAGCCGCGCCATGCCCCGAGCCGTCCGAGCTCGCCCTCCCCTGGTCCTCCACCGCGCCGCCCCGGGGCCTCTCCTCCGCGCCTCCCACCGGCGGCCCGTGCCCGGCACCGCCGCCAGTGCCTCTCCTGCGCCCCCTGCCTCGCCGCCTCTCACCGGAGGGCGTGCTCAGCCGCGCAGTCGGCCTCCATCCCGTCGTGGACGAGGAGGCTGCCCGAGCAGCCAGCCAGCCGTGGCCTGGGCCAAGCCCAGCCGCCCCCTCCAAGGCCCAGCCAGCCGCGGCCCAGCAGCGGCCAGATCCAAGCCCAGCAAGCCACTTGGGCCGAGCCCAGTGGGGTGAGCCCCTTTGTTTTATTTAGTATTGTGTGCGTCCGCGGGTACCTCTCGAAGACGATGCGAGCTTGCGATCGGCTACACCTTCGGAACCCGACTTATCAACAGGCAAGGCCTATACATTACTTATGATCCATTCTATTTCAACCAGCGGTTTGCATGCTAGTCTAAGTTAGGTTCGATGTTTGATCCTACCACATGTTTACAGCCTCTTTCAAACCGATACAGCCATGTCCCCTCCCAGCAAACCTTGTACTGCTATGTTACTATTGCTCGTTGCTCAGCCCTTGCTTAGTATGCATGCTTAGGATGCTACGATGTTACCCTGTTACTCCTGGGTTTGGGAAATCACATTATTATATTGTTGTTGATGATATGATTATTATAAATGTTGACTATATTCGACGAAGGATGGAAGGTCTAGGCTATCCCGCCCCGACGCTTTGTTCCATTCGAGTCACCTAGGACCTGAGTTCCGGGTATTGGTTTTAAGACTGAGCGTGCCTAACCGCGTGTGGGATTTTATGGGGTCCCCTTTTCTTACCTATCTAGCTTCAAACATTTCTAGTGGTGGCCCAAGCTGATTTACCATTTGAAAACCGTGTGTGTGTGTCTGTTGGGTCGCTCCTGGCAGATATTATTTAAAAAAACTCGGGCCAGCGGAGACATGGTTTCTTTGTTGGTCCACCACAGGGATCTAGGGGGTTGTCCACATGTGTTTGGGCAACCTATCCGACCTCATCCAGACGGTAGAGGCCGATTCGAGAGCGCGGCTGGCTTTTGAGTTGGATGTCGACTCACCGGGGGCCACCCGGATTTGTGCATTGTTAGTTAGAGGGACCTGTCGTTCCGGATCTCTTGGGACTAAATCATAAAATGGTTGCCTATCATGGGTAGCAATTGAGAGAGATGGGCGTGCGTGCGGAGCCTTGTAATGGGCAGTTGGTACACCCCTGCAGGTTAAATCTTTTTGAGAAGCCGTGTCCACGGTTATGGACGACTTGAGACCTACTCCTTGTTCATAGACAACAACAGCTGAGATAATTTTAATATAACTTGATCAACGTGTGTGTGCCTTGATTGCTTCTTCTTCGTCGGGATGTGAAGAGGAGGACAAGGATAGGATAGGTGTTATGTTTGCGTATGTAGGTGGATAGCAAGTCTTATTGGAGGCGATTCCTCATCGAATGCTTGGCTTCTTATCTTACTCTCTAGATCGTTAGCCACTTCATAAATGCTAGTGCGGCAGCAACCTCACCACTCACCCCTTCCTTACCGTAAACTACTATTTGTCCTAGAATGACGAGTGATGAAGTCCTTGCTGGGTCAGATGACCACTACAGTTGGATGCTGAGTACTTCTGTACTCATGATACTACCCCCAAACTATTTTCAGGGTTCTTGATCGACAACAGGTATGGTGATCGACATTTCACGTGGAGACTCGACGATGACTAGTTAGTCGGATCCCGGCGGAGGGCCTGGACCCGTGTGGTTATGGGATCGATGTTTTTCTCTTTGCCGCTAGGAATTTTCTTGTAGTCTGTACTCAGACATGTATCTTCCGCTGTTGTATTGTATTTAAGCCAGTTGTATGCCGATTGTATGAGATGTTGTATCCTTGTATTTGTAATGTTGTGATATCATGTTGGAAATCCGGGGCAGATGGCTTTGTCATATGTCGCAGTGGGACCGATATGTGCTTCGTCCCCGGCTCTGGGTGGAAACACCTAGATCTGGAACAGTACCGCATATCGGGCCTTACAACTTGGTATCAGAGCCTTGCCGACTGTAGGATCCCCTCTCTAGCCGAAGTCGAGTCTAGACAAAACTATTTTGTAGTTACTAAGTTAGTTATCGGAGAGTAGGAATCTTTTTACTCCTTACCCTTGCTCTGGTCAGGACAAGTGTCGTAAGTGTTTTAATTCTCGTCTTATCCCCTTCAAAACTCTAGGATCTTGAGTGTGTGGAGTATCGGAACCGTTACAATGCCTTGCTTGCAGTGTATTGTCTCGATTCCGAGCTCAGGTGGGAATTCCTGTAGTACCTTTAGCTTCTCCGGTTTCGGATATCATCTGGGTCATTCATTGCCATCCATCCTTTTGCCGGTGTTTTTACGACCTGCGTCGAAAATCACTATCCCTTGATCTTGTTTTCGCGATCGTTCTTCCTGTTGTCACTGACGGTTTCGTTTTTCCGACGATGTCGTCTCCTTGCGGAAAGTTTCTCGACGGAAGCTCGACATTGACATGGAGCAGAGTCCCTTGTTGGTGGTGTTGAGGATTGTCGACTTTCTTTTTCTCTCCGCCCTCTCCCCCGGATCGTCCTGGATGTCGGGACGAGATCCCTTGTTGGTGGTGTTGTATTGTAACAGCCCAGTTTTCACAAAAATTAAAATTTTTGTTTTCAGTGTGAATTGTTTGAGTGTCTGATTTGTTTGCGATGTTCGCATCCCCGATTTATCAATCGGCGATTATTTCTCCCCTCTTATCTCGTACCGGACGGAGACCGACCCTTGCCACCCTGACACTCGACCTTTGCGACACCGGGTTTCACCCGATCACCGTCGCAAAACCCGCACGAGACCAGCCGCAGCCAACGAAACGAAAAACCCCGTTTAATAAGTAAACGGGTTATTTTATAGCGCGCCGGAAAGTGTTCTCGGAACGGTTCCAGCGCGAGGTGAACGCCGGCTCGACGCGTTGATCGCGCAGTTCGAAGTTTTACCCGAATCGGAGGTACGGCGGACCCCCGGCGGTTGGAAACGTGAGCACCGCGCACGCGAGAGAAAAACCGGAGATGTTTTTGCAAACTGCCAGCCATCGGGGCTATATAAAGACCACCACACTCCCACCCATTTTTAGGGTTTCCCTAGCCACAATTTGCAGCCACATCCCCAATTTTGCTCAGTTTTCTGCCCAATGAGTTCTGGACCGTCAGATTCGGAGATCCGACGTCCCAGATCGGATCTAGCCACCCCACTCTCCTCTCTCTCCTACCTCCAGGCAGCCGCTGCCCGTGGGCAACCGAGCCGCGCGCACGCCGGCGAGCCACCCCGGCCGCAGCCGGACCTCTCCCTCCTCTCTTTTTCCTCTCCCTCCCTCTCTCCTAACTCCTCCCTCTCTCCTCTTCCAGGGACGCCAACGGGAGCAAGTCGCCGCCCGAGCCGCGCAATGGCCAGAGCCGTCCGAGCTCGCCCGCCCCTGGTCCTCCACCGCGCCGCTCCGGGGCCTCTCCTCCGCGCCTCCCACCGGCGGCCCGCGCCCGGCACCGCCGCCAGCACCTCCCCTGCGCCCCCTGCCTCGCCGCCTCTCGCCGGAGGGCGTGCTCAGCCGCGCCGTCGGCCTCCATCCCGTCGTGGACGAGGAGGCTGCCCGAGCAGCCAGCCAGCCGTGGCCTGGGCCAAGCCCAGCCGCCCCCTCCAAGGCCCAGCCAGCCACGGCCAAGCAGCGGCCAGATCCAAGCCCAGCAAGCCACATGGGCCGAGCCCAGTGGGATGAGCCCCTTTGTTTTTTTTAGTATAAGCCTGCTGAAATTTTCACTAAGTCCTGTGTATATTTTCTGCTGATCTGTTTTTGCGATGCTTTTTCCCATTAATCCGTAGCTCCGATGAACGTGCCCCCAAAACGAAAGTTGCTCAGTTTTGCGTGCTCTAGCATTCGTCTATAGAAAGTTTTTGCATTTGAGCTCGTCTTGATTGTTTAACTCTGCGTTGAAGTGGGCATCAGGCCGTTAAACTGCTACAAATTGCTATTATGTGCTGCTGTTATTATTTTGTTGCAACTTCGGTCGACGAGTGTGTCGCGACCGTTTATCGGAATTGAGTGATTCCAATTGCATATTGTTGAGCATCATGTCTAATTTCATTATATGTATTTCTATGTCATGTTGCTGCACTGTTGCATATAGATTTACCCCTGTTTATACAGCTTGTGCCCGTAACTTGTTTTGCTTATATCTTTTTAACCGTAACTCCGTTTGGAGTGTGCCTTATATGTAACTTGATTAGTTTTTCGTGTACTTTATTTTTATGTTATTATTTTCTGTTGTTAACCAACCTAAAATATGGTTTAGGGAAGAACAGTACCAAATTCTTTAATTGTCGTGCGGCACTTAGTGTTATGCCATGTTTAGGTCGTGCCTCACTTAAATTGACTAGCATAGATAGTTTACTTTGTGCTCCACCTCTTGACATGTTTGTGTGCTATGCCATGCTTGCTTGAGTTGCCATGTTAATAACCGTTGTTTGAGCACCTGTAGCTAAGAAACTTGAACCCCCGTAAACGTGCGGTATTCGTCGTGTGTGACCGATACCCCACTTAAACTGTTAGTAACCGTTCTCGACGATAGATCCGTATCGCGTTGTCGTGCCTTGTGTTGCCTCTTTGATCTTGTATTGCTCCGTAGTAATAGTGGTGCACCGTTGATTGCTTTCCAGTGTTTCCTTCTTGTGTGCTTCCGCAGGTATCTCTCGGAGACGATGCGAGCTTGCGATCGGCTACACCTTCGGAACCCGACTTATCAACAGGCAAGGACTATACATTACTTATGGTCCATTCTATTTCAACCAGCGGTTTGCATGCTAGTCTAGGTTAGGTTCGATGTTTGATCCTGCCACATGTTTACAGCCTCTTTCAAACCGATACAGCCATGTCCCCTCCCAGCAAACCTTGTACTGCTATGTTACTATTGCTCGTTGCTCAGCCCCTGCTTAGTATGCATGCTTAGGATGCTACGATGTTACCCTGTTACTCCTGGGTTTGGGATATCACATTATTATATTGTTGTTGATGATATGATTATTATAAATGTTGACTATATTCGACGAAGGATGGAAGGTCTAGGCTATCCCGCCCCGACGCTTTGTTCCATTCGAGTCACCTTGGACCCGAGTTCCGGGTATTGGTTTTAAGACTGAGCATTCCTAACCACGTGTGGGATTTTATGGGGTCCCCTTTTCTTACCTATCTAGCTTCAAACATTTCTAGTGGTGGCCCAAGCTGATTTACCATTTGAAAACCGTGTGTGTGTGTCTGTTGGGTCGCTCCTGGCAGATATTATTTAACACAACTCGGCCAGCGGAGACATTGTTTATTTGTTGGTCCACCCCAGGGAGCTAGGGGGTTGTCCACATCTGTTTGGGCAACCTATACGACCTCGTCCAGACGGTAGAGGCCGATTCGAGAGCGCGGCCGGCTTTTGAGTTGGATGTCGACTCACCGGGGGCCACCCGGATTTGTGCATTGTTAGTTAGAGGGACCTGTCGTTCCGGATCTCTTGGGACTAAATCATAAAATGGTTGCCTATCATGGGTAGCGACTGAGAGAGATGGGCGTGCGTGCGGAGCCTTGTAATGGGCAGTTGGTACACCCCTGCAGGGTTAAATCTTTTCGAGAAGCCGTGTGGACGGTTATGGACGACTTGAGACCTACTCCTTGTTCATAGACAACAACAGCTGAGATAATTTTAATATAACTTGATCAACGTGTGTGTGCCTTTATTGCTTCTTCTTTGTCGGGATGCGAAGAGGAGGACAAGGATAGGATAGGTGTTATGTTTGCGTATGTAGGTGGATAGCAAGACTTGTTGGAGGCGATTCCTCATCGAATGCTTGGCTTCTTATCTTACTCTCTAGATCGTTAGCCACTTCATAAATGCTATTGCGGCAGCAACCTCACCACTTACCCCTTCTTACCGTAAACTACTAGTTGTCCTAGAATGACGAGTGATGAAGTCCTTGCTGGGTCAGATGACCACTACAGTTGGATGCTGAGTACTTCTATACTCATGATACTACCCCAAACTCTTTTCAGGGTTCTTGATCGACAACAGGTATGGTAATCGACGTTTCACGTGGAGAATCGACGACGACTAGTTAGGCGGATCCCGGCGGAGGGCCTGGACCCGTGTGGTTATGGGATCGATGTTTTTCTCTTTGTCGCTAGGCATTTGCTTGTAGTCTGTACTCAGACGTGTATCTTCCGCTGTTGTATTGTATTTAAGGCAGTTGTATGCCGATTGTATGAGATGTTGTATCCTTGTATCTGTAATGTTGTGATATCATGTTGGAAATCCGGGGCATATGGATTTGTCATATGTCGCGGTGGGACCGATATGTGCTTCGTCCCCGGCTCTGGGTGGAAACACCTAGATCTGGAACAGTACCGCATATCGGGCCTTACAGTCTTCTACCACGAGAACGCGTGCGAGCAATTTAAGAGGAAATCACCGGATTCTTATTAGACCATGTCATAGCTCCGACCGGAGAGTTCTTTCACCCTCATTTTTTGGAAGACAAGCGGCCAAGGACAGATTTAAATTAGATCGAACTCGTGTGAGTACCGTTTGTGTAACATGTTCGACCAAGCACGATCGAGGAATGAGATGGTGTATATGATATAGTCGTGATGATAATGTGTAATATATATTGTGGTTCCTTCATTGTTGCTTTATATATATATGGTACCATTTAATTGAATACAAAACACAAAATAAATAAATGAACAAAAAACAGAAAATCCTGCCGCGGCAGAAAAAAATCAGAAAATCCTGCCGGCCCGATCCCGGTTCTCCCTATAACCCGGGACCGATGACCCCTCCCCCCCTCGTTGCGCTTGCCACGTGGAGCCTCTTCAGTCCCGGTTCGTGGGCCAACCGGGACCAGCATTGGTCCCGAGTTATTGGTCCCGGGTGTTGAACCGGGACTGAAGGCCCATATGAACCGGGATAGTATGGGGGTCTGTCCACTAGTGTCTGTGAACACCACCATGAAAAACAGCTTATCCATACAAAAATCATAAGATAAGAAATTTAAAAAGATTCCACCATACATTTTCCGTTTTCATAATTTATTTTCCTAAAAAACTACACAACGTCTCTAAATTAAAAAACATCATTCAATCTGCAATTGGGAAACTTCTTCCTAAACCTAACTGAATTAGTTACACAATCTAAGAAAAGTTTAAACCAACAACGGGTAGTAACACGGGTGCGGCGTGACGCCGCGCCTCCATCCAGCTAGTTTCCTACTAGTGTTACATTCTAGGAGACACCGTCTTGGAGGCCTAGCTTCGTTGTAGGGTGCCCGGTTCTTTGTATCTTTCCTTGGGTGTGTGTGTTGTAGGTGGGGTTGGCGTGTGTTTGTATCATTGGTGTGGTTGTATGTGGTGATGGCTTTATCTATAAAGCGGGGGGGGGGGGGCTTTTTCGATCGTATGGCTCTAGTTGAGACCTTGGAGAGGATGGAGGCCTTCATTCCACCATACACATTCTTTATTAGTTTGGCCTTCTTAGTTCCTTTGCATCCATATTTGAATTATTTTATATGTCTTTTTGTCTTTTTACTTGTTGAGCATGAATCTTTCGCTGGATTTTTTTGATTGGGTTGGCTTGGTTGGACTCATGAAAACTTTCTTGGGCTATTGACCTCTTTGACTTGTGTTGAATGTCTTAGCTTTTTGTTGACTGTACAGGTGACATGCCATGTAGATAGGGGTGGTACCTTGAATGGGGTCAGAGAAATAACTACATTATCACATAGGTGCTTGGTTGATGGTTTGTCGACCGAGTGAGCTGGGAGATTGGGGATTCTTAGCACCAGAAACAGGAACTTTTAACTCCTTTCAAAGTGGATCCGGAGACTCACAATGAGGGATTGTGCCAAACTAGAACTGCATCTAAGGCTCCCACTAGGTTCTGGTGATACCAAGGCAATCAAGTCAACTGATTGTTTATCAAGTTTATTTCAAAAACTTATTTATTTTTTATGAGTGAAACATCAATCATGATCCCTACTGTTCATGCTTACAAGAGGATGTTTTGGAGATCATAGTTTGTACTTTGTAGGATTTAATGGATTCAAAGTCCACATTAAGTTTATCAAGAAGGATGCATGAATAATAGCTAGGGATGAACTCTATCTCAAGAATAAATATCAACAACGAGATTCCCAAGTTTTCCACTCCTTCCACTCAATTCTTCAAGTTTTTCTATTCCACAACATTTCTTAGATTTTCCCACCCATTTCTACCCAACCATTGAGAAATGAGTGGTCCCGCTGTAAACCAACATCTCTAATTGTCTTTCTTTTGAACAACTAGGAATTTTCTCCAATAACATGAAGCCTTGGTCATTTCAATAGTGTCTCCATTAATATAAATAAGAAAGCAAAGATCACAAAATCACAAGAAGAAGAAACCTGAAAATTCCTGTCATAACTTTGAAGACTTTTTTATTTACAAAAGACGCCTAAAGGGCATCTTATAACTAAGAAATATTAAGGAAAACAGTAGACAATACAATGTAAAGAAAACAAGATACTTAGTGACTAGCAAAAAATAGAATTGCATTGCAAACCATATTGGTCGTCATCTTCCTTCAATTGTACATCATCTTCCGAAGTGTAAGAATGCGCTGAATGAATAGTTAGGGAAATTGTCAAGTACAAATGTCCTCACCATGCCAAGCTTTGAAGAGTGCAATATCAACTCACTACTAGAAACAAGATCTAGTATCAAGTGGTAGGATCAAGCATTCGTTCTATCCTACACCTAGGCGCGAGTGAGCTGAAAGTTATAAGCATGATATATGCTCCCCCTTACCTGATGAGAAGACGAAGTCGAAGGTGTGGCCGATCGTAAGCTCGCATCGTCTCCTAGAGGTACCCACGGAAGCACACAAGGAAACACTGGAAAAGGAAATGAACGAGCAAGCATCTATTATTACGAAGCAATCGACAACAAACAACGTCAAGAAGGCAACACGAGAGTGGTTACTAGCAGGTTAAGTGGAGTACTCGTCACACACAACGATACCGGCACGTTTACGGTGGTTCAAGTTGTTTAGCTACACAACATGAGAAAGGTTGTTAACATGCCATCTCACTCAATCATGGCATGTCACACAAGCATGGCAAGAGGTAGAGCATAAGTAATCTACCTACACTAGTCAAGTTAAGCGGGTAAAATTCCTACACATGGCATATCGTTATTTACCCCGCAAAATAAATATGTTTGGTACTGTTTTTCCCTAAACAATATTTTATTATTTTTATTAGCAAGCAAGAGCAGCATAAACCAGATCTACACGCAATACTAATCAAGTTACATATAAGAAACATTTTAATCCGAGCAACGGTTAAAAAGTTATTAAAGAAACAGTTTACGGTGGCAGGCGATGTAATTAGCAGGTAAACAACATGTAGACAAGTTCAAACATGGCAAAGGAGCACATTTTATTAATCTACACGAAAACTAAGCAACTTTCATGTTTAAAGTGTTGCGATTCGAGCTACGGTTGAAAATATATCGCCACCGCAAAAATAAAATACAATCTGCCAATTAAACTAACGAAAAAAAGTAAAAAGGCCTACTGGGCCGAGCCCACTAACGCAACAGGAAAGAGAAAAAGGAAAAAAAATGGAAAAAGGGGCGCTCACCTTAGCGGGCCGTGGCACAGGCCGGTGGGGTGGGCGAAGCGAAGCGCGAGGACGCCCACATGCGAGGAAGGCGGGCGGGCCAAGCTGGGCCGCGGAGCGCAGCCGCTGGACGCGCGCCGTTGCAGGCCGTGGAGGCACGCAGGCCCACACGGGTGGGGAGGCCCAGCCACGCGTGAGCGGTTGCTCGTTCGCTCGAGTAGGACGCAGGGGGGTCTTCCTGACGGCACATCCATGGCGGTGCCGGCGGCTTCTCCGGTGAGGCACGACTTCGGCGAGGAAGCAGGGCGGCCCGGCACGGCGGATCCGTGCGGGACGAGGTTAGCGGGGTCCCATGGCGGCGCGGCGCGGCTGTTCGAGCTCGGTGTCCTCCATGGCGGTTCCTCACGGCAGAGAGAAGAAGAGGGAGAGGTTAGGGAAGGGAGGAGAGGGAATAATGAAGAGAGGGAAAGGGAGAAGGAGGAGGGAGACGCGGACTGGGCTGCAGGGGCGACGGTGGCTGGCCGCGGTTCGCCGGCCAGAGCTCATTGGAGGGAGGGCGGCCAGTGGCAGCTGGGTCGGCTCGGGCAGGAGGCATGGGAGGAGCTCGGGCTTGAGGATTGCAGTGGTGACGTGGCGCGACGTGGGGCTTCCGATTCAGATCAGACGGTGCAGATTAGTCCCCCAGATGTGGACGTGGTGGGATTGGGTGTGCACTGAAATTGAGGTGGGGTGCCGGCTGGGTTAGGGGAAACCCTAATCTGGTTTAGCTTTGCTGCCTAAAATGGCTAGGGTATCCTACTATATATATTAGGTGGGTGTTTGGGATGGGTTTCGGGCCACAAAATTGCCCGTTTCGGGACCGGTGTTCGGGTGGGCTAGAATCCGAAGATAAGCGGGGAATCCAGGGTTCCAGCTAAAGGAACACGCGACATTTTGTAAATACGCCCCTCGGATTACATCGACTACTATGCCAGGCACATCCGAACATTCACCTACCCGACGAAGTCGGAATCGCTTGAAATTTGAAACACAGCATCACCACACTATAAGAACGTCGTCTATAACGTTTCGCACCCAACCAAGACGACGATTAACTCCCGATAAGATAACCCATCTAAATATATATGGGGTTTTTCCGCCCCGAGGGTGAAGGTTGGTCTTGTGCCGGAAGTCGCGACGGTGCTCGGGTGAAACCCGGTGCCGCAACGAGGTCGTGTGCCGTGTGGACGGGGTCCGGTTACGCATGCCGATACGAGAAGGAGTGGGGAATATTCACCGATTAATAAACCGGTAAAGAAAACACCACAAACAAATCAAACAATCAACCAATTCACGCAGAAAACAAAAAATTTAATTTTAGTGAAAATCTGGGCTGTTACAATACAACACCACCAACAAGGGATCTCGTCCCGAGATCCAGGACGATCCGGGGGAGAGGGGGAGAGTAAAGAGAGTCGACGATCTTCAACACCACCAACAAGGGACTCTGCTCCATGTCGAACGGCGACATTCCGTCGAGAAACTTTCCGCAGAGAGACGACAACGTCGAAAGAAGGAGCCATTAGGAGATCAAGAGGAAGAACGACAATTCAAACTGACGATCAAGGGAAGTACTCTTACTCAAATCGTGATGATACTAGGCAAGAGGACTGAAGTCAACGGATGAACAAGGTATAAACCCGATTCGGATAGACTAAAGGTACTACCAGATTTCCCAACCTGAGATCGGAATCGAGACAATACGCTGCAAGCAGGGAATTGTAAGTATGAACAGCAGGTATCATTGCAATTCTCTACAAAGTTTACGACTTTATTGATAACTCTTACAGAGTGCACATAGAGATCACGAGACCGTGATCCAACATTACATGAACATGCGGAAGCAAGGTAGGTCTAAGTACAGACAAGTTTAACAAATGGCTTCGAGAAGCCTTATTTATAAACAAGCCCTTCCACGAGGTACCAGTCGTCTGACTGGGACTACACCAGCTTGATCAGTCGTCGAGCTCCAGGAAGAATCCTCCTTCGGGGTCACTGGGTTCATCTAAAACATAGAATAAGCAAATGTGAGTACAAAGTCATACTCAGCAAGACTTACGCAGGAGCTATACTACTCATGCACATGTATCAAGGTAAAGGGAGGTGGGGTTCATAAGCAGAAGTGCCAGCTTTGACTTGGCTAGTCCTGAACTACTAGTACCAGACTTGAGGTAAGAAGCGTACACGAGTCCACTACATGTCTCCAACCAATTACACCACTATGGTGCCTTCCTCGACTTCCCACTAGAAAGCACGCCATAGCACTCACGCTTATCTTGGCAAGTTTTATAAGTATCCAGTTCAAGTTGTCTAATAATCAAGCTAAGCTTTCCAAGCAGTCCATAACCGCGGACGGGGCTATTCGAATAGTTTTGTTAACCCTGCAGGGGTGTACTACTACACACACATCAACATCAGTTACCGCCTGGTCTCGGCACCATTCAAGGGGTGACGGCGAGGATGTTCACCACAACACTTCGCCCAAAGCTCCGATCTAGTCCAGAGAGTCTCCTATCTGAGGGGGATCCGTATGGAAGTCCGGCCGAGGTTCCAGTGCAAGGTCCCAAGCCAGTCTGAATAGCCGTTCTTCCACTTCGCAGACCGTGACATAGCCCTACCAGAACTTGCGAACTAATGCGACTTCTGGGGTTCGAACGGGGTGAGGTACTAGGTCGAGAGGGGTCAGTGAGCCCAATGTGTGGTTGCACTCTTCTTCTTGGATCACCACACAAGAACTCGGACTTAAGGCGGTGTTCAACGAGACAACCCACTCTGTACTGCTACACAGTCTCTCATCGTTCACCTTGTATTAGGGTGGATTCACCAACACAGTTTCACGTTCTTCAACATGATTGCTACCATCCTGACTCACAGATCAAAGTATCCTCATTGTAAACTCTAAGCATGCAATAAGCAGTAACAGTTGCAGGGGGCACATGATATCAAACAACTCCTACATCTGCTAGGATTGTGGTTTGCTTACTACCGTGACAAAATGATAGGTCATGCAAAGGATTGGGTTCAACTATGCGGTAGAAATGTTAACAAGGTGATCATCCTAATCAATGCATAAGCGAGACTGAGAGGGAAGTGGGATTTTATCGACATGATCAATGGGGGTTTTCTTTCCTTGCTGACGAGGTTCAAACACAGTGTCTTCAACGAAGGGGGTGGCCTCCGGTTCCGGTTCCACTTCTATCGAGCAAACATGGCAAACAAGGAATAAATATAAATGCAATGCTCAAACACATCATCAATGTTGCAATGGTGATGTTCATGGTTGCAATGTGGGTACAATTCCATTTAAAAGAAGTGGAATGCAAAGTCATTTGCAAATTCACTCCAAATTCGAATTCAAATTAAAGCCATATGGACAAATACTACTGTTCACCGAATTTAAATTGGTCAAACATGAAAACAGAGTCCATATTCACAATCCTTGTATTTTTCTGATAATTTTAGACATATTATATACTTAATTTGGAGTTAATATGAATATTCTATGAATTATTGAAGTTTAAATGAATTTCTGCCAATTTCTGATTTCTATTTAATTAGAAAACTGATTTATTGCGTGGGCATGACGTCTTTGTGATGTCAGGGGGGGCTGACGTGTGGGGCCCTGTGGTCAGTGTCACAGGGGGCTAATCCCTCTCTGTTAAATGAACAGAGGGGTTTGGGGGCTAGGGGGCCCACCTGGCAGTGGCCCTAGGTGTTAATTAGGGGGGCATTAACATTAACCCGCCGACCACCCCAAACGCAGCGCCGGGTCTACCAAGTTGTAGCCCGTGGCCGTGCGCTTCTCGGGAGCTAGCTGCGCGTCGCCGGGGAGGTTGTCAATGTCGCCGGCTTCAACTTTGGCGGCGGCCGGAGTTCTGTTGTCGTGGACACATCGTGGCAGTGGGGCGTTTTGGCCGTGTGCTAGGGTATCGTGACTCTGGGGAAATCATGAGCACCATGAGCATCTTGGTAAGGGCAGGGAGGCACGGGAGCTTGCTCCTCGTCGGCCATGGCGGGTCCAAGCTTCGGCTTCCATGGCGGGGGTGGCTAGGAGGTGCAACAGGAGGAGTGAGCTTAGGGTTCTGAAGCGCCTGCTCACCAGGAACGCGTTGGAGGCGACGGCGAGGTCGAAGGTGCCCTGGTGACGAAGGAATCGTCGATGGAATCCGGAGGCTCCGGCGAGATGTTGACGAGGCTTGCGACCGTTAGGGGCAGAATTGGCCGGCCAGATTCTTCACGGCGTGGCTTGAGTCTACGGCGACCTTCCTGGACAACTTCTCGTGGCCGTTGGGCGTCTCTGGCCGCGCGGGCTCACGGCAGCGCTCCGGCAGTCTCTCGGGTGCTCGTGGAGAAGACGAAGAAGGAAAGGGGGAGGGTGACCACGGGCAAGGGGGAAAGGTGAGGCCCGTGAGGTGGGTGTCTCCGTGGCGCCAGGAGAGGGGCAGGGGAGGCCTAGAAGCTTGCCGGCGTCGCGGTGGCATCGGTCGTGTCCTCCCAGCGCGCCACCGAGCAGCTTGGGGTAGACGACAAGGGTGCTGGGTGGTGGGCTGGGCCAGCTGGGCCAGGGGGGATGAGTTGGGCCCAAAACAGGCAAGGCCCCTTTCTGTTTTTCTTTTGTTTTTCTTTCTGTATTTTTGTTGTGCCTTGATAAATAAATACCTAGGAAATTTGTAAAATGCCCAAAACTTTTATATGGTCTTAGGTGTCATTCTACTAGCCACTCCCAAGTTTTGGGTATTTTTGAAATTTAAATAATTTGAATTTCAAATCAAATAGGGTGTTTATTTAATTTCCAAGCTCTGTTTGGAATTTTTGAGAAATCTTGGTGCATGCAGTGGGACCCACTTCTCTTTATATGTGATCATGCATATTTATAAGACTTTTCAAAAATAACAGAGGAAATTTGGAAGCAATTTTTGTCTGGCCATTTAAATTAAATTCTCTAGGGCTTTTCTTTTCCGCATTTTTGAATTTCTTTTGAAATTTTCACATGATGCAATGGGGCACTCAAACCTAGCACTTACCCAAGTTGTGGTTCTGACAACCCGCCCCCACTCAAAAGAATCTCGTCCCGAGATTCAGAAGTCGTCGGGAGGAAGGTGCGGTACTCGGCACTGAGACAGTCTTCTCTTTCCCACGTGGCCTCTTTCTCAGAGTGGTGTGACCATTGTACTTTCAGAAACTTAATCTTCTGACAACGAGTAACACGCTCTGCTGAATCAAGAATATGAACGGGGTATTCCCGATATGAAAGATCATCTTGGAGATCAAGCGTTTCATGGTCGACATCACGGATGGTGTCTTTGAAGCAACGCCTGAGTTGTGACATATGGTATACATCACGTACTCGGGAAAGGTGTGGGGGTAGTTCAAGTTGGTAGGCAACTTCTCCACGTTTAGGAAGAATGCGGAAAGGTCCGATGTAACGTGGGGCCAACTAGCCTTTGATACATAATCGTTGGGTTCCCTTCAGAGGAGTAACCCGAAGGAAAGCCTTCTCATCCAGATTGTAGCTTTCTTGCCTATGATGACGATCATAGTAGCTTTTCTGACGAGACTGGGCTTCTTTCAATTGATCACGAACAATGCGAACTTGCTCTTCTGCTTCCATGACCATATCCGGTCCAAAGAATTGTCTTTCACCGGTTTCTGACCAGTTTAGGGGTGTTCGACATCTTCGTCCATAGAGGAGTTCAACATGAGCCATGTTCAGACTAGATAGGAAACTATTGTTATAATCAAATTCGGCGAATGGAAGAAACGTCTTGTCAGAACCCTCTGTTAGGTAATGTGCTAGGATCAAAGTCACCTTGCATTCATCAAAGAAAATCAAATGGAATTCAAATTCAAACTCAAATGGGAGAAGGAACACTCCCTAGATGAATTTAATTCAAATGGCCAGAATAAAAGTTGCTCCAAAAATTCCTTTTGCATTTTTGAAAAGTCTCATAAATGAGTGTGATCACATATCAAGTGATGTGGGACCAACCCCATGCTCATATATTTTTCAAATATTCAAACAGGAGCATGGATTTAAATTTAAACCCCTATTTGAATTAAAGTTCAAATAATTTGAATTTTGAAAATGTTCAAACTTTACAAGTGGCTATCCTATTATATTGTGAAGCCAGATAAAAAGTTTCAGCATTTTATAAAATGGTTTGCTATTTTATTTAGCAGTACCAAAGCAAATAGCAGAAGAAAAACAGAAAAGAAATAAAAAGGAGAGGGCTTACCTGCAAAGTGGCCCAACTCATCGCACCCAGGCCCAGCCCACCTCCCAAGCTTGTCGTCTTCCCCACGCAAGCGAGCACGCTGCTGCGTGCCGGCCATGCCGAGGCCGCCGACGCCACCACGACGTCCCTGGCCACGCAGCTGCTTCCTCGCCGCCTTCTACGTGTCCTGGAGACGCCCCGAAGCCTCCCCGATCCATTCCCCCTCCTACCAGTGCATATCCGCCCCTCTCCAGCTCTCCCGCGAAGAACTCCGAGAGCACCCGCCATGGAAACTCGCAGCCCGAACCCAAGCTAGGCCCCAGGAGCGTGTCCATCCTCTTCGCTGTCCTCGACTTCGTCTCTGTGCAAGAAATCAAGATCCCGGAGCCCTCCTAGTCGTCGGATTCCTCACCGGGAGCTCGCCAGATCCGCCGCTCGTCGACGTTCAATACTCCGTCTACGCTCCCTCCCCGACTCCGACGCCTGCTCCATCGTGTTCACCAACATCTGGTGAGCGTTTCCCCTCAAGCCGCGGCACCCTTCCCCTCCTCTAGCTCGATCTGCCATGGTCGTCGGAGTACAGAGCCGCCGTGCTCGTTGTCGACGAGCCTGCGCTAAGAAATCGTCCTCGCCACCTTGTCCTTTGTCACCGCCGTTCTCCTCTAGTTTGATCCCGCCTAACCCCGCTCCTTTTAGTGCCCCGTAGCTGAATCCACCTCGCAGCCGTGGCTCTGCCGCCGCAAAGCTCGACGCCGGTGAGCCTACAGGGCCCCCAGCCCTTGTTCTTGGTCCTGATCGATGCGCGGCGACGAGAGCTTCCTCCTGGTGGTCTTGGCGCTTCAAAAGGATAACAGGAACGCTGTACCCGTGCAGCTCCGCCATTCTGGAGGTCGCCGGAGACACGTCGCCGGCGTGCTGACGTGTCGGGCGAGGTTTAGCCACTAATCCCACCCCCAATGAGGCTGACATGCGGGCCCATGCCCTGCTAATCCCCTCAGTTAACTCAAATTGATTTAAATCGTTTTCTTAACAGAACAACCACTGCCATGTGGGTCCCTGTGGTTAGTGGCCCCCTGACGTCAGCATGACCTCATGCTGATGCAATATATACTTTTCTATTTAAAACAAATCCAGAAAATGGCAGAAAATATGCTAAACTTTGGAAATTCATAGCAATTTCATCCTAACTCCAAATGTAGCAAACAATATGTCTAAAATTATTAGAAAAATTGAAGGAATCTGAATATGCAATCTGTTTTCATGTTTGACCAAGTTTGCTTGGTGAACATTAGTAACAAAGCATATGCATTCCTTTTAAATTCAAAATGGAGTTTGAATTTGCAAAACCTTTGCAATATACTTAATTTAAATTGAATTTCCTCACACATCAGAAGCATGTACACCAAGTTTCAATCTTCAACCATGTGTTTGTGTATTGTACTTATGTTGCCCCCTTGATTGTTGTTTGTCGATAGAAGTGGAACCGGAACTGGAGGCTGCCCCCTTCGTTGAAGATCCCGAAACTGAACCTCGTCAACAAGGCAAGCAAACCCCATTTATCATGTCTATAAAATCTCACTTCCCTCTCAATCTCGCTTATGCAGTGTTTAGGATGATTACCATGTTACGTTTCTACTGCATAGATGAACCCATTCCTTTGCATGACCTATCTTTTGTAACAGTAGTAGGCAAACCACAATCCTAGCAAATGTAGGAGTTGATTGATATCATGTGGCCCCTGCAACAGTTACTGCTTATTGCATTCTTAGAGTGATAAAATTTTGATAATGTTTTGTGAGTCGGGATGGTAGGAATCATGTTGATGATGGTGGAAATGTGTTGGTGAATCTACCCTAATAATGGGTGAACGATCAGAGGTTGTGTATGAGTACACAGTGGGTTGTCTCGTTGAACACCGCCCTAAGTACGAGTTCTTGTGTGGTGATCCAAGATGAAGAGTACAACCACACATTGGTCTCACTGACCCCTCTCAACCTACTAACTCATCCCTTTCGATGTCCAGATGTCGCAGTAGTTCGGAGGTCTGGTAGGTTTGTGGCCTAGCTGCTAAGTGAGAGAACTGCTCAGCCGAGACCAGCTTACGCACCACGCACACATCATCTGGGTCCACTTCGGTAAACCGGCCGGGTTCACGATTGTGGTAGCCAACCCAGGTACGAGGATTTCTGACACCCCTTGAATGGTGTCGAGATCAAAGGCGGTAACTGATGGTCATGTGTGTGTAGTGTTACACCCCTGCAGGGTTAACAAAACTATTTGAATAGCCGCATCCGCGGTAAGGGACTGCTTGGAAAGCTTAGCTTGATTATTAGACAACTTGAACTGGATACTTATAAAACTTGCCAAGATAAGCGTGAGTGCTATGGCGTGCTTTCTCGTGGGGAAGTCGAGGAAGGCACCATAGTGGTGTAATTGGTTGGAGACATGTAGTGGACTCGTGTACGCTTCTTACCTCAAGTCTGGTACTCGTAGTTCAGGACTAGCCAAGTCAAAGCTGGCACTTCTGCATTGAACCCCACCCCCCTTTACCTTGATACATGTGCATGAGTAGTATAGTTCCTACGTAAGTCTTGATGAGTACGACTTTGTATTCACGTTTTCTTATTCTATGTTTTAGATGAACCCACTGACCCCGAAGGTGGATTATTCCTCGAGCTCGACGACTGAAGACCAAGCTAGTGTAGTCCCAGTCATCAGACTGGTTCCCTCGTGGAGGGCTTGTGTTTAAATAAGGCTTCTTAAGCCATTTGTTAAACTTGTTTGTACCCAGACATAATTTGCTGCCGCATGCTTGTTGTAATGTTGGATCACGGTCTCGTGATCTCTGTGTGCACTCTGTAAGAGTTATCAATAAAGTTGTATACTTTGTAGAGAATTGCAATGATACCTGCTGTTCATACAAGGTATGTGTGCTGCGTGTATGATTATAACATGCATGTCTTTGTATGGGTTTTCGAGACCTTAGTTGTGATCTAGCTGGCGGTCTATTATACACCAAGTGGCCCTTAGATGTGCGCACCTTCGGGCATCGCGATGCGATTGCTCGTGACTCTGTCACGTGCACACTTTGGTGTATGATCGAGCCCGCCCTAGACCCTGACTAAGTGATCGGGCTTGAGTAAGTCTATGTAAGTGGTATGAGATAATCGATAGTATGGTTGAGGCGACTTGTCTGTGAATATGGGAGTTCATCACCCATATCATTTAGACTTGTGTGCGGACGATGAGGACCCATCTCAGTTGATCATCCG
Organism: Bromus sterilis; assembly: GCA_950022295.1. Classification (NCBI taxonomy): domain Eukaryota; kingdom Viridiplantae; phylum Streptophyta; class Magnoliopsida; order Poales; family Poaceae; genus Bromus; species Bromus sterilis. The sequence goes on along the minus strand of OX465595.1, from coordinate 277,242,053 downwards.
GCCTGGATGGGATGCCCCTCACGTACGATGCTTTCCAAGAACGTTCTATGCTTGGCCTTGTCTGCTTAGACAAGTGGGTACGGTTCTCGGCTCTCCATATGACTATGTCGTAGCGAGACTTGCATACACTAACCGCGGGTCCTGTTGGGGTTCGTGGCAGAAAACACAAATTTTTCCTTGACCTACGATACCCAATCCCAAGACCTATGCTATGCTGATGCAAGTAACGGACAGAAATAGATCACATACCAGTATGTAGTCCGTTAAGCGGGAAACGTTCCCGCATGAACGTGGTTGGTGTAGTCGTACCGGCAATCCCTGATGCCGCGCAGATCCACGATGACTCCTGTAGCCACCCGATCCTTGCAGACCGATGACGGGATTACGTCCCCGTCGGAACGTTGCTGATGAAGACCTCGCGATCCGGCCACGACGATGAAGTAGCACCACAAGTGTAGTGCCTCGCGGGATTATACACATACAGTATACCCGACGTCCCTCCGGGCTCCGAACCAGTAGAGCAGCGGAAAGAAGATGGATTCGGATCCCGATTCCAGCAGCACGACGGCGTGCGTATAGTGGAGAAATCCCCAACCCAGAGCAGCCTCCAAACAAGGGGAGTCCACTCACAGGAAGGAGAAAGGAGGGAGAGAGATGAGAAACTTTTCTCAAAAAATTCATGATTAAAAGGGCACCCCTACCCCTCCTTATATAGGCCAAGGAGGGGGGGCAACCTCCCCTCAACTTCCCATGTGGGACTAATCCCAAGGGGAGGGGGGGGGGGCGCACCAATAAGGGGGGTGGGCCCCCTCATGGCGCCATGGCCCATGGGGGAGGACTCTCTCTCCCCCTAATGGGCCCTATGAGGCCCATATGCCTTTTAATTCATTTTTAATTATATTTAATTATATTTTAATATTTAATTCAGATAATTAAATAATAAAACATATATTAAACATTATTAAATATATTTTGAACCTTTCAAAATACCCAGAACAACTTCCGGCCTTCATCGGAACAATTCCGGTCATCACCGGAACAATTCCGGTGTTCTCTCCAATTTCTCCGGTGATCCCGAATCAATCCTTACTGCGTCGAGTACCCTTAAGTGTAACACCCTACGGTCCGGGAAACAACAGACATGATCGAGACAACTCTCATTGATCAATGACTAATCAATTGGACCTGGTTACAATCCTTGATAGCCCCTGCGCTTCCATCGAATGAACTTCAATCGCTGTTGGATCCGTTAACCGTGTGCCTGTTCCCTTTGTCCCATGGTACTTTGCTTGTCCGAGGTTTGATCATCGGTATCCAATATACCTAGTTCGTCCTCGTTCTCAACAAACAAGTTTACTCGTTCCCGTGATATTAAAACTCCGTGACCTAGTCACACGTTTGCAAACTTTATGATGCAATATCACCGAGTGGGCCCAGAGTACCTATCCGTCACACGGATTGACAAATCCCGCTTTGATCTATTTGCATACTCATCAACCATCTATTTCGGAATACCCAAAGTGCACCGTTATAGCCAGCATATTTCAGTCAGGCGGTGGGATACAAATCAAAGTCTCCTCATAGATGACAATTACGTATGATCATTACGGTCAAAGGATCTGGTCACTACGTTATAGTTATCGCAATGTCGAACTATGTGACTTGATCACATCGCAACACTTCTGGTGGGTGTATGTCCATCATATCATTATCCAATGATACGACTCCATTGTCAACAGACGCCATTGTCTCATGATTAGGAAACCTTGATCATCAATCGCCCAATGGACTAGTATACTAGGGTTTACTAGGGACCTGGTTGTTTGTATACCACACCTGTATTAATGTTTCCGCTTAATACAGTTCTAGCATAGTATCAAACGTATTATGAACTAATGGAATATGCTCGATAAAACATATTTTATTTGCCTCTAGGGCACATTCCCAACAGTCTCCCACTTGCACTAGAGTACAAATAATCTAGTTGCATTTTCTCTGGATCATAACTCCTTATTGATCATGCTTGCCCGTGGAAGAGGTTGTATCAACGGTCTGGGTACCATTCAGAACCGTATGTCCTTTTGCAAATCATAATGTCACCTAATTTGACATTCCTTCATTATCCACTATAATGATGAGGTATATATATTTGGCGGTGAAGTGAGACTTCGTTTGCTGTGTTATAGGAATGACATCCGGTTGGTCAGCGGACTCTCCCATAGTCATGCACACTTGAAACTCACTCAATCAGAAGTCGAACTTCTTAAGCCATAATATAACTCCTGCTACTTGTAAAGCAGCCACATCAATGTAGATTCAATCCTTAGTGCATTGTATGCAACTTTGATGTCTAACCATGTTTCTTTCAACTTAGGCATTCATTAGTATGATATCTCAATTTTCTAGGTTAGTGTCAAAACTTGAACCAGCATAAGATTTATGGTCAAGTCCACTATCCTTCACAAATTTGAGATGTATCCTCAGTTCTCTTCAGACACCGAAGGATAAACTTAACTCTTTGTTCAATGATTTACTCATAAATCATATCACAACATGTTCTTACTACTGAGAACTTGGGTCACATTACGTCGAGTACATAACTCTGGTTTTATATGAAAGAACCTATGACAAAGGCATAGAGGATCCAGCACATCCATTTCTTTCATTAACCATTAACCATTGTTCTTGTACTGAGATTAACTCAATACTTCTCTTGGATATACAAGTAAGGACCACTTCTTGACTTGTCCCATTCTGAACTCCTTCAGAATCTTATCCAGGAAAGTATTACGACTCAATGTTATTAAACACATATCTATCTTAATAGATCTTCAATGCTTAATACTTTATTCATCTTCATTTATGAACGATTCAAATAATCATTAACACAAACTGCACCATTCATAATATGTTATCCATATATGAGAATGTTATCATGCTCCCACTCAAATATGTCATGCACATATTAAGTTATAGGATAACACTCATATTGCTCCCACTCAAATATGTCATCCACATATAAGACAAGGATAACATCCACATGGCTCCCACTTAGATATGTCAGACACATATTAAGTTCAGGATACTAACCACATGGCTCCTACTCAAATATGTCATTTACATATAAGGCTAGGATAATACTCCCATAGCTCCCACTCAAAATATGTCGTCTACATATATCAAGTTTCAGGAAACTATTCAGCTCCCACTCAGTTTCATGCAAATGCATGTTTCCTCAATATTTTGGCTAAGTCCAAAATCCTTTGATCATTCATCAAATCGAGAATTCAGTTTACGAGACACTAGTATCCATATGTTTTTCCAAAACCTTCTGGTTGTACCAATTACAACACTTATTCAAATACAGGATTTGAGGAAGTCACGGTATTGATAACAATTCTGGATCAATCGTAGTGAATATCCCTTTGACTCAAGCATTGCTACATATTGTAGTCAACCCATTGAATTTGTCAGAAACAATCTTTGTGACAAACCAATCTTGACGCCCCTTTGATGTTCACATTTATTCCTCATAACTCTGAAGTTATTGTGAATATCAAGTAACCTCCTTACTTGATAAGATTCAAGCAATCTTAAATGTAACTCAACATAGGATTTTATGACTCATAGTCATATCTCGTACTTAGGTCCACCATCGCTTCTTTGTAGTTTGTAGGAATGTCTTGTTCCATTAACATGACAAATGAATCATGAATATCATTTTGCACCAGGGGCAAATATATATTCTTGAATCCTACCTTTCTCAGTAAAAGCTCCCATCGAAACATCATGATCATTATCATTGGTTTCTCCTCTTATTGTAGAGTTTTGCTTCCAGAACATATTCCGTTGCACTACTCTGACATTTGGAGGCAAGGTCAATTACCTTGGTTGAACTTTCACTTTTCTTCCATTACCACATTTATCAAGAACAATTCTTGACAAACACCAAACATAGCAATACAAGTTTTGCTCCTTTTGGTTCTAGTTGTGGAAGATGCATCCATAGTTTTCTAAGGATACACTACAAAGATAATTTATCTTACATAAATCAAGCTTCCTAGAAACCACAACACACCATGACATATATAGTGTTGGTTTCCATGAACTCAGATGGTTCCCTATGCTGAAGTGAGTGTTTGCATATTAAATTAATAACTCTAAACAATAATAACGTAACCTGGTAAGAGATAACTTAGACCATACACTTTTTCATAGAATATGATCACAATGTTCATGCACGTCAATCATATTGAAGTGTCTCAAGACATTGCAATTTGTGGAACAACTTTCACACAAGTCTTTATGCCCAAGACTAACTCAAAACATTTGTCACTTTGATCAAATCGTAGAGACTTGTCTTTCTTGTTAATTTAATATCCATCTTTACTCTGAAATCCCTTTTGATCATATCAAATTATTTCAGACTCATGTTTCATTAGTGAATACCAATATTCATCTAAGTCCACACATGAAGTTCACAAAATAATGAAATTCACTACATGCTGATATACAATACATCACGATGTATGATATTCAACAATCAGTACACATTCTGTTTACCAGAATGCGAGGTTTTAGTCATCTCACCTAAAAGGCATGGTTTGTATGTGTCAAGAGATCAAGTATCTTTAGACATCATCATACCATTCATGACTTAAACTGTAGTGTCATTATCAAGCCTGGATATTTCTTGGCTTTACAATATTTCTTATAAATGATCAAACAACTATCATCAATATAAGAATAACTCATTCATAATCGTAATGTGACCATAATAGATATCATTCATAAAAGGGGAACAACTGACTTGTTTCTCACTAATATGAATAATTGTCTTTGCGAGATGCAAGACACACTAATAAAGTCCTCATTCAAACGATCCTAAAATTTATTCATATATTAATCAATTGATAGATGTAGAGGGAGAGTGTTGTCGACCATCAACTATCTTGATTGCCGTCAGCACACATTGTCACCTCATCCCTTCCAAGCCACTCTCAAGCAGTAAGTTCAAGCATCGAATACTTAATCAACCGCAATTAGTGTTTCGTGGGAAAGACATTTATAACTCGTATATCAAATATACCTTCTCCGTCAATGACCATTCCTGCATTGGTTCTACTCTTAAAGTTCTTAACTTTAACCATGACCTCATGACAGGTGAACGATTCTCCTTCATGACATAGTCCATACATGGTCTTTGTAACTGGGAGGAAGTGGATGCAACTCCCCAGTTATCGCAAAGTAACCAGTCATTCAGTAGTCCAAGTTATACACAAGGTGTTCCATGTATCTTATACATTTTCCAAGTGACTTTCTCAGCAGGTTGTTCCTTCCACCATAGTTGAAAGAAACCCAGTCCATATACTCATATTCCATTACTCTGATTTGTGACCAAGTGCTTTCAAGTTCACCTAGCACGTCATACGTGTTGGTTAACATGCATTCACAATTCAGATTCCATAGAATGAATTATGGTGTATTGGACAGTCATTCATAAGTGACGGTGAGTACGATACTCATCATCATCTTCCTTGAATACGGAGTTAACAGGTGTATCTCCTAGCAGTTCATCGTATTATGTTTAGCAAGTCATTACTAACGAGTATGTCTCTAATGGTGTTGGTACACATCAATGAAGTAAGACCCATTTACCTTAAGTTCTATCATACTAAAAGAGCCATAGTTCTAAACATTGGTATGACGTTATCTACAATGATATTTGCAAAGACATGAAGATTAAGTTCATAATATGGAGTTCATGTTTCAAAAACAATTCTGGAACTCCCACTCAGACAAACATCCCTCATAGTTTGTGCTAAGTGATTACACGATCCTTGAAGAACATACCTCCCCCGTGTGACACGACCATCAGTATGTTGTTCAAGGTAGGCCATCATGCCAATCACATCATCTATGTGACTCATGCTCGACCTTTCGGTCTCTTGTGTCCCGAGGCCATGTCTGCACATGCCAGGCTCGCCACAATAACCTTAGTGAGTATATGCTGTGTATGCAAGGCCATGTTTCTGGACATGCTAGGCTTGCTCCACCCATCTCTTGTGAACGTAAAAATGTTTGACACTCGTGTGACACGTGATGCCTCCATAATGAAGAACTTTCCAGATGGTGCTTCACTAAGGAAGGACACTTTGTTGGATTAGTGAGGGATCATCCTATTATGCTACCGTCGTATATCTAACATATGAGCAAAACAGGATGCAACATAAATCATACATGCTATGATTCCCCCCGACATGCAAATTAAAGTTGAAAACGCCTTTCTACTTTATCTTTTGCAAGTTTTACGTGGCTGCTAGGGGTTTCGAGAAAAGAACCGCTTTCTATCCTGCGAAAACAAGCCACAACACCAATCCCGCAATTGTCTCTATTACACCCCTGTCGGGGCCCTCCGTTGCAAACATCTTCGCATCGCTAATGCAGAGAGACAGACACCCCCCAGCCACTTTATATGGTACAAGCCATATGTCAAGCGTGGAACCAGTCTCGCGTAAACGCGTAAGGTCGGTCGGGGGCCGCTTCATCAAACATTGCCGCAACGCTAAATGAGTACACGTGAGAGGGTAACAATTGAGAATTTATGCCCACATACTAGATGTGTTCTATCCGTACAATACATCTACGCATAGCCTTGCTCATGATACCACTGTTGGGGTTCGTGGCAGAAAACACAAATTTTTCCTTGACCTAGATACCCAATCCCAAGACCTATGCTATGCTGATGCAAGTAACGGACAGAAATAGATCACATACCAGTATGTAGTCCGTTAAGCGGGAAACGTTCCCGCATGAACGTGGTTGGTGTAGTCGTACCGGCAATCCCCGATGCCGCGCAGATCCACGATGACTCCTGTAGCCACCCGATCCTTGCAGACCGATGACGGGATTACGTCCCCGTCGGAACGTTGCTGATGAAGACCTCGCGATCCGGCCACGACGATGAAGTAGCACCACAAGTGTAGTGCCTCGCGGGATTATACACATACAGTATACCCGACGTCCCTCCGGGCTCCGAACCAGTAGAGCAGCGGAAAGAAGATGGATTCAGATCCCGATTCCAGCAGCACGACGGCGTGCGTATAGTGGAGAAATCCCCAACCCAGAGCAGCCTCCAAACAAGGGGAGTCCACTCACAGGAAGGAGAAAGGAGGGAGAGAGATGAGAAACTTTTCTCAAAAAATTCATGATTAAAAGGGCACCCCTACCCCTCCTTATATAGGCCAAGGAGGGGGGCAACCTCCCCTCAACTTCCCATGTGGGACTAATCCCAAGGGGAGGGGGGGGGGCGCACCAATAAGGGGGGTGGGCCCCCTCATGGCGCCATGGCCCATGGGGGAGGACTCTCTCTCCCCCTAATGGGCCCTATGAGGCCCATATGCCTTTTAATTCATTTTTAATTATATTTAATTATATTTTAATATTTAATTCAGATAATTAAATAATAAAACATATATTAAACATTATTAAATATATTTTGAACCTTTCAAAATACCCAGAACAACTTCCGGCCTTCATCGGAACAATTCCGGTCATCACCGGAACAATTCCGGTGTTCTCTCCAATTTCTCCGGTGATCCCGAATCAATCCTTACTGCGTCGAGTACCCTTAAGTGTAACACCCTACGGTCCGGGAAACAGCAGACATGATCGAGACAACTCTCATTGATGAATGACTAATCAATTGGACCTGGTTACAATCCTTGATAGCCCCTGCGCTTCCATCGAATGAACTTCAATCGCTGTTGGATCCGTTAACCGTGTGCCTGTTCCCTTTGTCCCATGGTACTTTGCTTGTCCGAGGTTTGATCATCGGTATCCAATATACCTAGTTCGTCCTCGTTCTCAACAAACAAGTTTACTCGTTCCCGTGATATTACAACTCCGTGACCTAGTCACACGTTTGCAAACTTTATGATGCAATATCACCGAGTGGGCCCAGAGTACCTATCCGTCACACGGATTGACAAATCCCGCTTTGATCTATTTGCATACTCATCAACCATCTATTTCGGAATACCCAAAGTGCACCGTTATAGCCAGCATATTTCAGTCAGGCGGTGGGATACAAATCAAAGTCTCCTCATAGATGACAATTACGTATGATCATTACGGTCAAAGGATCTGGTCACTACGTTATAGTTATCGCAATGTCGAACTATGTGACTTGATCACATCGCAACACTTCTGGTGGGTGTATGTCCATCATATCATTATCCAATGATACGACTCCATTGTCAACAGACGCCATTGTCTCATGATCAGGAAACCTTGATCATCAATCGCCCAATGGACTAGTATACTAGGGTTTACTAGGGACCTGGTTGTTTGTATACCACACCTGTATTAATGTTTCCGCTTAATACAGTTCTAGCATAGTATCAAACGTATTATGAACTAATGGAATTTGCTCGATAAAACATATTTTATTTGCCTCTAGGGCACATTCCCAACAGGTCCCGACAGACTTGGTATGAGAGCAGGACTGACTGTAGGATTACCAGCCTTGGCCGAAGTCGAGTCTATCTTGCTATAGTTATATAATTACTCTGGGTATATAAGGGAAAAACGTAAGGCTTCTTTTTCTCCTTACCTTCATCGTTCTGAGTTCTGAGTCAGCCTCATCTTGTTCTATGGGAAGATAAGACTAGGCTCATCTATGTCTTACTAGAACATCTCGTTGTGTGCTTCCTTGTAGCCGTAGGAAAGTTGTGTTCGGTTTGCTAGAGTTGTTGTGCTTCATGATTTATTACATCGTATGTAAGTGTTGTTTCTACATTGCAAGAAAAGACATTTCTTACAATTACAGCCGTTATGCGGTCCGAGTCATTCCAAGTTTCTTCATGATCTGACGCATTTGCAAACTCCTTCTTTCTGTTTCAGATGGCGGATGTTCCCCCTCGGCAGATTGTTTGTTTGACTAGGTGCCTCGATGTGCGTGGGCATCCAGCCATGCTCACCGAGATGATGTCCTTCATTGGCTATCATTGGTATCCTGAGTACACAGTGGAGGAGCAGTTCCTTGATTTCAACCAGACTCAGTTCCACTGCACTGTCAGGATCTACCCACACCACATTGGAGTCTCTCAGCCTATCCTCTTTGGACATGGCATTGGTGTGACTGAGAACATGGCTGTGCAGGATCCTGCATACTCATGTATTACCCTGCTGAGAGAGGAGCATGCCCTGCTTGCAAGATCACCTTTCCGCTATATCCCTGCTGCACTTCCAGGATAAGAGGGATATTACACCGGATTGTACACAGATCACTCCCTGGAGGATATTTTGCTTCAGATCACTGCTCGACACGCTTGTGATAGGGATCATGATGCACGTGCCCTTCGTTTTGAGCTTCACGCCACCCGTGTCCGTCTGTATCGAGCACTTACACTCCTAGCTCCTTTTGTGAATGTTGGTTCAGTGGAGTATGATGCTATCTACCCAGCCAGGACACAGATGCCTTCTCGAGTTGCTTGGTCCGAGATTGGAGGCATTTTTCCACCCCGTGGTCCTCTGCTTCCACCCTACGCTGGACCTAGGCCCCATCCTTGCCCAAATGGATATCAGGGTCCACAGGCCTCCGTGTTTTCCGATGGTCACCTTCAGCTACCGGGTTACGCGGGTAACTTTTACGAGGATTAGTATGGAGATGGAGATGAGTGAGACCGCATGTGGTCTTACTCCAGTGAGGATGTAGTAGTATCTCTAGTATATTGTACGCAAGCTTTTCTAAGTTACAGAGGCTTAGATAAATAATGTATAGGAAGTCAGAGTGCCTCTGAAGGATGTATCATCTTCATCAAGTTTGTATTAGCTTGGCGCTTGTACTAAAACGATGTATGGTTTGTATGACAGCTTGTGAATATATGGCTTGTATGCTTTTATCACCATGTTGTCAAGATGATTACGTCCTTTGCTCTGTGATTCTTCCAGTACCTTCACTACCTTGTTTAGACTCTTCCAATCAACTCTGTTTGACTGTGGTTTTCACCTTCAGGATGTCTCAAGGAACCCGTGGCCAGCTTGGTCGTGCCCATGGTCGTGGGAATGATCCGGTGGAAGGAAATCTTCCACCCCCACCCACGATGGCTCAGGTTCTGATGGAGGTTGAGAGGAACCGCCGAGACTCTCACCAGTTGCTGGAGGTCATTGCCCGCAACACCACTCAGCAGCGCAACGAGTTGGTGTCTTTAAATGACTTCATCCGGCTTCATCCCCCGGTTTTCAGCTACTCCACCGAGCCCCTTATCGCCGATGAATGGTTTCGCAGCATCAAGAGGAAGCTCCAGGCAGGCCATGTTGCAGATGGTGAGAGGGTCAGCTATGCCACTTACCACCTCGAGGGTGAAACTAGCTCTTGGTGGGAGAATTTCCTGAACATGCGTCCCGTTGGACCGCCCACAACTTGGGATGAGTTCTGCACTTCATTCCGTGAGCACCACATTCCAAAGGGTCTTATGGACCGCAAGCGTGAGGAGTTCTGCAACCTCACCCAAGGCAGAAGGACTGTTGACGAGTTTAGTCGTGAGTTCAACCGACTTGCTCGTTATGCTGCTGAAGAGGTATCCACCGACGCCAAGAAGCAAGAGAAGTTCCGCCGTGGACTCAATTCTGGACTCCGTCGTGAGCTCAACCTGCATGACTTCGCCACCTTCCAGGTCCTTTTCAACAAGGCCATCAAGGAGGAGGACTTGAATACCCCCAATGACTTCCGCAAACACCCTAGAGACGATGGTTCATCCCGCTCAGGCTCTCAAAAGCGCAAGATCTGGATCCCCAACAGCATGTTTCGCCAGAACAACCCCTCGAGGCCATCCTATGTGGCGCCTCGTCCACCAGCTTCGTTCCACCCCGCTCCATCGAACAACCCAGCTCCCCGCACTGTCTTTGGAGCCTGCTACAAGTGTGGTCAGGCAGGCCACTACTCCCGTGAGTGTCCCCAGAACCAGATCCATAATCAGAATGCTCCACCCCGTGCCGAAGGTAACAACAATGGTCGTGGCAAGCCACCCCCAAAGGTCTACACCACCAAACCCGCTCCTCCCGCCACTCGGGGACGTGTGAACCAGATCTCAGCTGAAGAGACTGAAGACACTTCTGACGTCATTGTTAGTACGCTCCCAGTCAATTATGTTCCTACTTCCTTTCTTTTCGACCCAGGAGCATCTCATTCATTCATTTCGGAAAGTAATGCACTTCGTCATGAGTTATCCTTTGTTGAAATGTCCACACCAATGATAATTCAAACTCCAGGGTCAAGATGGCAAACTAATAGAGTAAGCCATGGTAATCAAATTGCAATTGAGGGTTTAGTATTCCTTGCCTCACTCATAGCCCTCAAATCTTCAGACATTGATGTCATCCTTCAGGCCAGACAGTATGGATTGGTTATCAAGAAAGAATGCTTTTCTTGATTGTAAAGCCAAGTCAGTTAGACTTACACATCCTTCAGGCCAGACAATAGATTATTCCTCACCAAGATCGAGAACCCAGATGCATTCTTTGAATGTGCTTCCCCTTCCCGACCTTGAAGATATTCCGGTGGTTCGTGACTTCCCGGATGTCTTTCCTGAAGAGCTGCCGGGCATGCCACCCGACAGATGTGTAGAGTTCATAGTGGATCTTATGCCAGGAACCGCACCAATTTCCAGACGCCCATACAAAATGGCCCCTCGTGAGTTAGCTGAGCTTAAAATCCAACTTGAAGCTTTGTTGGCAAAAGGCTTCATCCTCCCTAGCTCATTGCCATGGGGTTGCCCCGTTCTGTTCGTAAGGAAGAAAGATGGAACAGAAAGGATGTGCGGAGACTATCGCCCGCTAAATCTAGCGACGATAAAGAACAAGTACCCACTGCCCAGGATCAATGATAATTATGATCAACTTGATGGATCCTCTGTCTTCTCCAAGATGGATTAGAGATTAGGTTATCATCAAATCAAAATCCGAAACGAGGACATTCCCAAAATGGCTTTCACTACTCGTTATTGTCTTTACGAGTACACCGTCATGTCCTTTGGCTTAACCAACGCCCCCGCCACTTTCTCGCGCATGATGAATTTGATCTTCATGGAGTACCTAGATAAATTTGTTGTAGTTTATCTTGATGATATTCTCATCTATTCGAAGAACGAAGAAGAACATGCCGAACATCACAGGCTGGTATTGATGAAACTTAGAGAGCATCGCCTGTATGCTAAATTCTCCAAGTGTGAATTTTGGCTACCAGAAGTGACCTACTTAGGCCACGTGATTTATGCAAAAGGCATTGCTGTGAATTCTGAGAGAGTTCAGGCCGTCCTTGACTGGACTCCACCTAAATCGGTTAATCAAGTTAGGAGTTTTCTCGGCCTAGCCAGCTATTGTCGCCGCTTCGTTGAGAACTTCTCTAAAGTTGCAAAGCCTCTAACTGAACTCCTCAAGAAAGATAAGAAATTCCAATGGACTCCCAAGTGCGAGGAAAGCTTTCAAGAGCTAAAAAGAAGATTGACTTCTGCACCCGTACTTGCGCCTCCAGACACCAAAAAGGATTTCGAGATCTTTTGTGACGCATCACGGCAAGGGTTAGGATGCATACTTATGCAAGATAGACATGTGGTAGCTTATTCTTCACGCCAGTTGCTTCCACATGAAGAGAACTATCCTACCCATGATCTTGAACTCGCTGTCGTAGTTCATGCCCTGACAACTTGGCGACATTACCTCCTTGGTAATCGTTGTGAGATCTTTTCCGACCACCAAAGCCTCAAATACATATTCACCCAGCCAGATCTTAATCTCAGGCAAAGACACTGGATTGAGTTGATAAAAGATTACGACGTAGGAATTTCTTACACCCCAGGTAAAGCCAATGTCATGGCTGATGCACTAAGTCGTAAGTCGTATTGTAACAACCTCATGTTACAACAGTGTCAACCACTTCTTCATGAGGAATTTCGCAAGCTCAATCTTGAGATTGTTCCTCGTGGCTATCTTTCTACCTTGGTGGCGAAACCAACTCTTGAGGATCAAATCATAGTTGCCCAAAGGCGTGCACGAGGTGTTCGCCGGATCAAGGAGAACATTGCTAGCGGAGTTTCTAAATGTTTCTCCACAGATAGTAAAGGAACGGTATTCTTTAGAAATCGTTTGGTAGTACCTAAGAATAGGGAACTAAGGCAACTCATCCTCAAAGAAGCCCATGACACACCCCTCTCGATTCATCCCGGTAGCACAAAAATGTACCAAGATCTACGCCAGAGATTTTGGTGGACTAGGATGAAGAGAGACATTGCTCGATATGTTGCCGAATGTGATGTTTGTCGTCTCATTAAGGCAGAAAACCAAAGACCTGCTGGCACACTTCAACCTTTGCCTATTCCCGAGTGGAAATGGGACAAAGTCGGTATGGACTTCATCACTGGCTTTCCAAAAACCCAGAAAGTTAACGATGCCATCTTCGTTGTGGTGGATTGACTGTCCAAAGTTGCACACTTCCTTCCAGTTCGCTAGTCTATAACTGCTAGCCAGTTAGCGGACTTGTAAGTCTCTAGAATTGTGTCTCTTCACGGTGTTCCTTTGGAAATCAATTCTGATCGTGGTAGCCTTTTCACCTCTAGATTTTGGGGAAGCTTTCAGAATGCTATGGGAACTCATCTCTCCTTTAGTACAACTTTCCATCCTCAGTCTAGCGGTCAAGTCGAAAGGGTTAACCAAATTCTTGAAAACATGCTCAGAGCTTGTGTTATCTCATTCGGAAAGAATTGGGAGAAGTATCTGCCATTTGCCGAATTTGCTTATAACAACAGTTTCCAATCTAGTCTGAACATGGCTCCTTTTGAACTCCTATATGGACGACGATGTCGAACACCCCTTAACTGGTCAGAAACCGGTGAAAGACAATTCTTTGGACCGGATATGATCAAGGAAGCAGAAGAGCAAGTTCGCATTGTTTGTGATCAATTGAAAGATGCCCAGTCACTTCAGAAAAGCTACTATGATCGTCATCATAGGAAAGAGAGCTACAATCTGGATGAGAAGGCTTACCTTCGGGTTACTCCTTTGAAGGGAACCCAACGATTCGGTATCAAAGGCAAGTTGGCACCACGTTACATCGGAATTTCCGCATTCTTGCTAAACATGGAGAAGTTGCCTACCAACTTGAACTACCCCCACACCTTTCCCGAGTACATGATGTATTCCATGTGTCACAACTCAGGCGTTGCTTCAAGGACCCTAGCCGCGAAGTCGACATGAAACGCTTGATCTCCAAGATGACCTTTCTTATCGAGAATTTCCCGTTCGTACTCTTGATTCCGCAGAGCGTGTCACTCGTCGTCAGAAGATTAAGTTTCTGAAAGTGCAATGGTCGCACCACTCTGAAAGAGAAGCCACGTGGGAAAGAGAAGACCGTCTCCGTGCCGAGTACCCCTCCTTCCTCCCACAGACTTCTGAATCTCGGGATGAGATTCTTTTGAGTGGGGGCGAGTTGTCTGAACCCTCTGTTAGGTAATGTGCTAGGATCTAAGTCACCTTCATTCATCAAAGAAAATCAAATGGAATTCAAATTCAAACTCAAATGGGAGAAGGAACACCCCCCAGATGAATTTAATTCAAATGGCCAGAATAAAAGTTGCTCCAAAAATTCCTTTTTCATTTTTGAAAAGTCTCATAAATGAGTGTGATCCCATATCAAGTGATGTGGGACTAACCCCATGCTCATGGATTTTTCAAATATTCAAACAGAAGCATGGATTTAAATTTAAACCCCTATTTTAATTAAAGTTCAAATAATTTGAATTTAAAAAATGTTCAAACTTTACAAGTGGCTAGCCTATTATATTGTGAAGCCATATAAAAAGTTTCAGCATTTTATAAAATGGTTTTCTATTTTATTTAGCAGTACCTAAACAAATAGCAGAAGAAAAACAGAAAAGAAATAAAAAGGAGAGGGCTTACCTGCAAAGTGGCCCAACTCATCGCACCCCGGCCCAACCCACCTCCCAAGCTTGTCGTCTTCCCCAGGCAAGCGAGCACGCTGCTGCGTGCCGGCCATGCCGAGGCCGTCGACGCCACCTCGACGTCCCTGGCCACGCAGCTGCTTCCCCGCCGCCTTCTACGTGTCCTGGAGACGCCCCGAAGCCTCCCCGATCCACCCCCTCCCCCTAGTGCCTATCCTCCCCTCTCCAACTCTCCCGCGAAGAACTCCGAGATCACCCGCCATGGAAACTCGCAGCCCGAGCCCGATCTAGGCCCCCGGAGCATGTCCATCCTCTTCGCCGTCCTCGACTTCGTCTCTGTGCAAGAAATCAAGATCCTGGAGCCCTCCTAGTCGTCGGATTCGTCACCGAGAGCTCGCCGGATCCGCCGCTCGTCGCCGTTCAATACTCCGTCTACGCTCCCTCTCCGACTCCGACGTCTGCTCCATCGTGTTCACCAACATCTGGTGAGCATTTCCCCTCAAGCCGCGGCACCCTTCCCCTCCTCTAGCTCGATCTGCCATGGTCGCCGGAGTACAGAGCCACCGTGCTCGTTGTCGACGAGCCTGCGCTAAGCAATCGTCCTCGCCACTTTGTCCTTTGTCACCGCCGTGCTCCTCTGGTTCGATCCCGCCTAACCCTGCTCCTTTTAGTGCCCCGTAGCTGCATCCACCTCGCAGTCGTGGCTCCGCCGCCGCAAAGCTCGACGCCGGTGAGCCTACCGGGCACCCCAGCCCTTGTTCTTGGTCCAGATCGATGCGCGGCGACGAGAGCTTCCTCCTGGTGGTCTTGGCGCTTCAAAAGGATAACGGGAATGCCGTACCCGTGAAGCTCCGCCGTTCTGGAGGTCGCCGGAGACACGTCGCCGGCGTGCTGAAGTGTCCGGTGAGGTTTAGCCACTAATCCCACCCCCAATGAGGCTGACATGTGGGCCCATGCCCTGCTAATCCCCTCTGTTAACTCAAATTGATTTAAATCGTTTTAATTAATAGAACATCCACTGAGATGTGGGTCCCTGTGGTCAGTGGCCCCCTGACGTCAACATGACCTCATGCTGATGCAATATATACTTTTCTATTTAAAACAAATCCAGAAAATGGCAGAAAATATGCTAAACTTTGGAAATTCAGATAAATTTCATCCTAACTCCAAATGTAGTAAATAATATGTCTAAAATTATTAGAAAAATTGAAGGAATCTGAATATGTAATCTGTTTTCATGTTTGACCAAGTTTTCTTGGGTGAAAAGTAGTAACAAAGCATATGCATACCTTTTAAATTCAAAATGGAGTTTGAATTTGCAAAACCTTTGCAATATACTTCATTTAAATGGAATTTCCTCACACATCAGAAGCATATACACCAAGTTTCAATCTTCAACCATGTGTCTGTGCATTGTATTTATGTTGCCCCCTTGATTGTTGTTTTTTGATAAAAGTGGAACCGGAACAGGAGGCTGCCCCTTTGTTGAAGATCCCGAAACTGAACCTCTTCAGCAAGGCAAGCAAACCCCATTGATCATGTCGATAAAATCCCACTTCCCTCTCAATATCGCTTATGCATTTTTTAGGATGATTACCATGCTACGTGTCTACCGCATAGATGAACCCATTCCTTTGCATGACCTATCTTTTGTTAAAGTAGTAGGCAAACCACAATCCTAGCAAATGTAGGAGTTGATTGATATCATGTGGCCCCTACAACTGTTACTGCTTATTGCATGCTTAGAGTGATAAAATGTTGATAATGTTATGTGAGTCGGGATGGTAGCAATCATGTTGATGATGGTGGAAATGTGTTGGTGAATCTACCCTAATAATGGGTGAACGATGAGAGGTTGTGTAGGAGTACACAGTGGGTTGTCTCGTTGAACACCGCCCTAAGTCCGAGTTCTTGTGTGGTGATCCAAGATGAAGAGTACAACCACACATTGGGCTCACTGACCCCTCTCAACCTACTAACTCATCCCTTTCGATGTCCAGATGTCGCAGTAGTTCGGAGGTCTGGTAGGTTTGTGGCCTGGCTGCTAAGTGAGAGAATGGCTCAGCCGAGACCGGCTTACGCACCACGCACACATCATCTGGGTCCACTTCGGTAAAACGGCCGGGTTCACGATTGTCGTAGCCAACCCAGGTAGGCGGCTTTCCTGGACTAGATCGGGTATGGGGTAACAGTTGTGGTGAACATCCTCGCCGACACCCCTTGAATGGTGTCGAGATCAAAGGCAGTAACTGATGGTCATGTGTGTCTAGCGGTAAACCCCTGCAGGGTTAACAAAACTATTCGAATAGCCGCGTCCGCAGTAAGGGACTGCTTGGAAAGCTTAGCTTGATTATTAGACAACTTGAACTGGATACTTATAAAACTTTCCAAGATAAGTGTGAGTGCTATGGCGTGCTTTCTCGTGGGGAAGTCTAGGAAGGCACCATAGTGGTTTAATTGGTTGGAGACATGTAGTGGACTAGTGTACGCTTCTTACCTCAAGTCTGGTACTCGTATTTCAGGACTAGCCAAGTCAAAGCTGGCACTTCTGCATTGAACCCCACCCCCCACTTTACCTTGATACATGTGCATGAGTAGTATAGTTCCTACGTTAGTCTTGCTGAGTACGACTTTGTACTCACGTTTGCTTATTCTATGTTTTAGATGAACCCACTGACCCCGAAGCTGGATTCTTCCTCGAGCTCGACGACTGAAGACCAAGCTAGTGTAGTCCTAGTCAGTAGACTGGTTCCCTCATGGAGGGCTTGTGTTTAAATAAGGCTTCTTAAGCCATTTGTTAAACTTGTCTGTACCCAGACATAATTTGCTTCCGCATGCTTGTTGTAATGTTGGATCACGGTCTCGTGATCTCTGTGTGCACTCTGTAAGAGTTATCAATAAAGTTGTATACTTTGGAGAGAATTGCAATGATACATGTTGTTCATACAAGGCATGTGTGCTGCGTGTATGATTATAACATGCATGTATTTGTATGGGTTTTTGAGACCTTAGTTGTGATCTGGCTAGCGGTCTTTTATACACCAAGTGGACCTTAGATGTGCGCAGCTTGGGGCATCGAGATGTGATTTCTCGTGACTCTGTCACGTGCACACTTTGTTGTATGATCGAGCCCGCCCTAGACCCTGACTAAGTGATCGGGCTGGAGTAAGTCTATGTAAGTGTTATCAGATAGTCGATAGTATGGTTGAGGTGACTTCTCTATGAATATGGGAGTTCATCACCCATATCATTTAGAATTGTGTGCGGGCGATGAGGACCCATCTCAGTTGATCATCCAACCTGGATGGGATGCCCCTCATGTACGATGCTTTCCGAGAACGTTCGGTGCTTGGCCTTGTCTGCTTAGACAAGTGGGTACGGTTCTCGGCTCTCCATATGACTATGTCATAGCGGGACTTTCATACGCTAACCCCGGGTCCCGACACGTCTCGCAATTCTTTCCGAATGAGATAACACAAGCTCTGAGCATGTCTTCGAGAATTTGGTTAACCCTTTCAACTTGACCTCTAGACTGAGGATGGAAAGCTGTGCTAACGGAGAGATGAGTTCCCATAGCTTTCTGAAAACTTTCCCAAAATCTAGAGGTGAAAAGGCTACTACGATCAGAATTGATTTCCAAAGGAACACCATGAAGAGACAAAATTCTGGAGACATACAAGTCCGCTAACTGGCTAGAAGTTATAGACTCGCGAACGGGAAGGTAGTGAGCAACTTTGGAAAGTCGATCAATGACAACGAAGATGGCATCATTTCATTTCCGGGTTTTTGGAAAGCCAGTGATGAAATCCATACTGACTTTGTCCCATTTCCACTCGGGAATAGGCAAAGGTTGAAGAGTACCAGCAGGTCTTTGGTGTTCGGCCTTAATGCAACGACAAACATCACATTCGGCAACATACTGAGCAATTTTTCGTTTCATCCTAGTCCACCAAAATCTCTGGCGTAGGTCTCGGTACATCTTTGTGCTACCAGGATGAATCGAAAGGGGAGTATCATGAGCTTCTTCGAGGATGAGTTTCCTTAGGTCCCTATTCTTAGGTACTACCAAACGATTTCCAACGAATACCGTTCCTTTGCTATCTGTGGAGAAACATTTAGCAACTCCACTAACAATGTTCTCCTTGATACGGCGAACACCTCGTGCACGCCTTTGGGCAACTATGATTTGATCCTCAAGGGTTGGTTTCGCCACCAAATTGAAAAGAGATCCACGCGGAACAATCTCGAGATTGAGCTTTCGAAATTCCTCATGAAGAAGTGGTTGATAATACGAGGTGGTTACAATACGACTTACGACTTAGTGCATCAGCCATGACATTGGCCTTTCCTGGGGTGTAAGAAAGTCCTATGTCATAATCTTTTATCAACTCTATCCAGCGTCTTTTCCTGAGATTAAGATCTGGCTGGGTGAATATATATTTGAGGCTTTGGTGGTCGGAATAGATCTCACAACGATTACCAAGGAGGTAATGTCGCCAAGTTGTCAGGGCATGAACTACGGCAGCGAGTTCAAGATCATGGGTAGGATAGTTCTCTTCATGTGGACGCAACTGGCGTGAATCATAAGCTACCACATGTCTATCTTGCATAAGTATGCATCCTAACCCTTGCCATGAGGCGTCACAAAAGATCTCGAAATCCTTTTTGGTGTCTAGAGGCACAAGTACGGGTGCAGAAGTCAATCTTCTTTTCAGCTCTCGAAAGCTTTCCTCGCACTTGGGGGTCCATTGGAATTTCTTATCTTTCTTGAGGAGTTCAGTTAGAGGCTTTGCAACTTTGGAGAAGTTCTCAATGAAGCGGCGACAATAGCTTGCTAAGCCAAGAAAACTCCTAACTTGCTTAACCGATTCAGGTGGAGTCCACTCAAGGACATCCTGAACTCTCTCGGTATTGACAACAATGCCTTTGGAAGAAATCACGTGGCCTAGATAGGTCACTTCTGGTAGCCAGAATTCACACTTTGAGAATTTGGCATATAGGCGATGCTCTCGAAGTTTCATCAATACCAGCCTAAGATGTTCGGCATGTTCTTCTTCGTTCTTCGAGTATATAAGGATGTCATCAAGGTAAACCACAACGAACTTGTCCAAATACTCCATGAAGATCGAATTCATCATGCGCGAGAAAGTGGCGGGGACATTGATTAAACCGAAGGACATGACGGTGTACTCGTAAAGACCATAACGAGTAGTGAAAACCGTTTTTGGAATGTCCTCTTTTCAGATTTTGATTTGATGATAGCCTAATCTCAAATCCATCTTGGAAAAGACAGAGGACCCAGCAAGTTGATCATAAAGATCATTGATCCTGGGAAGTGGGTACTTGTTCTTTCTTGTCGCTAGATTTAGCGGGCGATAGTCTACGCACATCCTTTCGGTTCCATCTTTCTTCCTTACGAACAGAACGGGGCAACCCCATGGCGATGAGCTAGGGTGAATGAAGACTTTTGCCAACGAAGCTTCAAGTTGGATTTTGAGCTCAGCTAACTCACGTGGGGCCATTCTATATGGGCGTCTAGATATTGGGGCGGTTCCTGGGATAAGATCTACCACAAACTCTACAAATCTGTCTGGTGGTATGATTCAAGGGGTTGGGTTACTAGATGGTTTTTTAGAGGTTGACCATGGCTTACTAGGGCTACAACAGATATGTCAGAGTAGCAAAGTACCCCAACACGATGGTCAGTGTTGTTATTCTAGCTAGAAGACATCTAAAGTGGGAGGAAAAACTGCAAATGCATCAATATAGGTTTCTAGAAGAAAACCTACAACAAACTCTATGGAACTGTCAGGCATACCACCTAGAAGTTCTTCTAAAAGGACAACCAAAATGGAGAGAAGGATTTTTCAATTGCATGAGATTATGAAGAAACCTGGAATGACTCGGACATCATAACGACTATACCGGAATGAAAAATGAGACAGCCAGCAAGAAAAGGGACATCACTTCCTTAAGAACACTATGGAATGATGACTCCAGAGGAAAACAACACTCCTACGGCCACAAGGAAGCAAACAACAAGATGTCCTAGTAAAGACATAGATGAGCCTAGTCCTATCTTCCCGTAGAACAAGATGAGGGTGACTCAGAACTCAGATTTATGAGGGTAAGGAGAGAAAAAGAAGTCTTACGTTGTTCCCTTATACCCAAAGTAACTATATAACTATAGAATGCTAGACTTGACATCGGCTAAGGTTTGATAATCCTATAGACAGTCCTGCTCTGATACCAAGTCTGTCGGGACCCGGGGTTAGCGTTTTGAAGTCCCGTTACAACACAATCATATGGAGAGCCGAGAGCCGTACCCACTTGTCTAAGAAGACAAGGCCAAGCATAGAACGCTCTCGGAAAACATCAAACGTGAGGGGCATCCCATCCAGGCCGGATGATCAACTGAGATGGGTCCTCATCGTCCGCACATAATTCTATATGATATGGGTGGTGAACGCCCATACTCATACACGAGTCGCCTCAACCATACTGTTGATTGTATTATAACACTTACATAGATTTACTCCAGCCCGATCACTTAGTTGGGTTCTAGGGCGGGCTCGATCATACATCAAAGTGTGCACGTGACGGAGTCACGAGCAATCACATCGCGATGCCCCAAGCTGCGCACATCTAAGGGCCACTTGGTGTATAAAAGACCACTAGCCAGATCACAACTAAGGTCTCAAAAACCCATACTAAGACATGCATGTTCTAATCATACACGCAGCACACATGTCTAGTATGAACAGCAGGTATCATTGCAATTCTCTACAACGTTTACAACTTTATTGATCACTCTTACAGAGTGCACATAGAGATCACGAGACCGTGATCCAACATTACATCAACATGCGGAAGCAAAGTAGGTCTGAGTACAGACAAGTTTAACAAATGGCTTAGAGAAGCCTTATTTATAAACAAGCCCTTCCACGAGGTACCAGTCCTCTGACTGGGACTAAACTAGCTTGATCAGTCATCGAGCTCCAGGAAGAATCCACCTTCGGGGTCAGTGGGTTCATCTAAAACATAAAATAAGAAAATGTGAGTACAAAGTCGAACTCAGCAAGACTTGCGTAGGAACTATACTACTCATGCACATGTATCAAGGTAAAGGGAGGTGGGGTTCATAAGCAGAAGTGTCAGCTTTGACTTGGCTAGTCCTGAACTACGAGTACCATACATGAGGTAAGAAGCGTACACGAGTCCACTACATGTATCCAACCAATTACACCACTATGGTGCCTTCCTCGACTTCCCAAGAGAAAGCACGCCATCGCACTCACGCTTATCTTGGAAAGTTTTATAAGTATCCAGTTCAAGTTGTCTAATAATCAAGCTAAGCTTTCCAAGCAGTCCGTAACCGCGGACGCCACTATTCGAATAGTTTTGTTAACCCTGCAGGGTGTACTACTACACACACATGACCATCAACTACCGCCTGGTCTCGGCACCATTCAAGGGGTGACGCCGAGGATGTTCACCACATCACTTCGCCCACAGCTCCAATCTAGTCCAGAGAGTCGCCTATTTGAGGGGGATCCATATGGAAGTCCGGCCGAGGTTCCAGTATAGCCTCAAACGATGTGTGCAGGGTCCCAAGCCGGTCTGAATAGCCGTTCTTCCACTTAGCAGACCGTGCCATAGCCCTACCAGAACTTGTGAACTAATGCGACTTCTGGGGTTCGAACGGGGTGAGGTACTATGTCGAGAGGGGTCAGTGAGCCCAATGTGTGGTTGCACTCTTCTTCTTGGATCACCACACAAGAACTCGGACTTAAGGCGGTGTTCAACGAGACAACTCACTGTGTACTCCTACACAGCCTCTCATCGTTCACCTTGTATCAGGGTGGATTCACCAACACAGTTTCACCTTCTTCAACATGATTGCTACCATCCCGACTCACAGATCAAAGTATCCTCATTGTAAACCCTAAGCAAGCAATAGGCAGTAACATTTGCATGGGCCACATGATATCAAACAACTCCTACATCTACTAGGATTATGGTTTTCTTACTACTGTGACAAAATGATAGGTCATGCAAAGGATTGGGTTCAACTATGCGGTAGAAACGTTAACAAGGTGATCATCTTAATCAATGCATAAGAGAGACTGAGAGGGAAGTTGGATTTTATCGTCATGATCAATGGGGGTTTGCTTGCCTTGCTGACGAGGTTCAAACATAGTGTCTTCAACGAAGGGGGTGGCCTCCGGTTCCTCTCCACTTCTATCGAGCAAACATGGCAAACAAGGAATAAATATAAATGCAATGCTCAAACACATGATCAATGCTACAATGGTGATGTTCATGCTTGCAATGTGGGTACAATTCCATTTAAAAGAAGTGGAATGCAAAGTCATTTGCAAATTCACTCCAAATTTGAATTCAAATTAAAGCCATATGGACAAATGCTACTGTTCACCCAATTTAAATTGGTCAAACATGAAAATAGAGTCCATATTCACAATCCTTGTATTTTCTGATAATTTTAGACATATTATATGCTTAAGTTGGAGTTAATATGAATATTCTATGAATTATTGAAGTTTAAATCAATTTTTTCCAATTTCTGATTTCTTTTTTAATTATAAAACTGATTTATTGCGTGGACATGACTCTGTGACTTCAGGGGGGCTGACTTGTGGGGCCCTGTGGTCAGTGTCACAGGGGGCTAATCCCTCTCTGTTAAATTAACAGAGGGGTTAGGGGGCCAGGGGGCCACCTGGCAATGGTCGTAGGGGTTAATTAGGGGGGGATTAACCTTAACCCGCCGGCCACGTCGGCTCATCGCCGGCGACGCCAAAACACGGCGGCGTCCGCACTGGACGGCGATTCCGTCGGCCAAACGCAGTGCCAGGGCTACCAAATTGTAGCCCGTGGACGTGCGCTTCTCGGGAGCTAGCTGCGCGTCGCCGGGGAGGTCGTCAACGTTGCCGGCTTCAACTTTGGCGGCGGCCGGAGTTCTGTTGTCGTGGACACAGCGTGGCAGTGGGGCGCGTTGGCCGTGGTCTAGGGCATCGTGACCCTGGGGAAATCAGGAGCACCATGCGCATCTCAGTAAGGGCAAGGAGGCACGAGAGCTTGCTCCTCGTCGGCCATGGCGGGTCCAAGCTTCGGCTTCATGGCGGGGGTGGCTAGGAGGTGCAACAGGAGGAGTGAGCTTAGGGTTTTGAAGCGCCTTCTCACCAGGAACGCGTTGGAGGCAACGACGAGGTCGAAGGTGCCCTGGTGACGAAGGAATCGTCGATGGAATTCGGAGGCTCCAGCGAGATGTTGACGAGGCTTGCGACCGTTAGGGGCAGAATTGGCCGGCCAGATTCTTCACGGCGTGGCTTGAGTCTACGGCGACCTTCCTGGAGAGCTTCTGGCGGTCGTTGGGCGTCTCTGGCCGCGTGGGCTCACGGTGGCACTCCGGCAGTCTCTCAGGTTCTCGCGGAGAAGACGAAGAAGGAAAGGGGGAGGGTGACCACGGGCAAGGGGGAAAGGTGCGGTGTGAGGTGGGTGTCTCCGTGGTGCCAGGAGAGGGGCAGGGGAGGCCTAGAAGCTTGTCGGCGTCGCGGTGGCATCGGCCGTGTCCTCCCAGCGCGCCACCGAGCAGCTTGGGGTAGACGACAAGGGTTCTGGGTCGTGGGCTGGGCCAGCTGGGCCAGGGGGGATGAGTTGGGCCCAAAACAGGCAAGGCCCCTTTCTGTTTTTCTTTTGTTTTTCTTTCTGTATTTTTGTTGTGCCTTGATAAATAAATACCTAGGCAATTTATAAAATGCCCAAAACTTTTATATGGTCTTAGGTGTCATACTACTAGCCACTCCCAAGTTTTGGGTATTTTTTAAATTCAAATAGTTTGAATTTAAAATCAAATAGGGTATTTATTTAATTTCCAAGCTCTGTTTGGAATTTTTGAGAAATCTTGGTGCATGCAGTGGGACCCACTTCACTTTATATGTGATCATGCATATTTATAAGACTTTTCAAAAATAACAGAGGAAATTTTGGAAGCAATTTTTGTCTGGCCATTTAAATTAAATTCTCTAGGGCTTTTCTTTTCCCCATTTTTGAATTTATTTTGAAATTTTCACATGATGCAAGGGGGCACTCAAACCCTAGCACTTACCCAAGTTGGGGTTCTGACATAGAGTAAGATGAGAACCAAGCATTCTATGAGGAATCGCCTCCAACAAGTCTTGCAATCAACTACTTACGCAAACATAACACCTATCCTATCCTTGTCCTCCGCTTCGCATCCCGACAAAGAAGAAGCAGTCAAGGAACACACCCGTTGATCAAGTTATATTAAGATTATCTCAGTTTTTTTTGTCTATGAACAAGGACTAGGTCTCAAGTCGTCCATAACCGTGGACACAGCTTCTCGAAAAGATTTAACCCAGCAGGGGTGTACCAACTTCCCATTACAAGGCTTCGCACGCACTCCCATCTCTCTCAGTCGGGCCCGTTAAAGAAACTCATTGAAGAGTTGTTCTGAGAGATCCGGTATGACACGTCCCTCTAACTAACAACGCACAAATCCGGGTGGCCCCGGTGAGTCGACATCCAACTCAAAAGCCGGTCGCGCTCTCAAATCAGTCTCTACCGTATGGATGAGGTCAGGATGGCTAACCCTCGCCCGGGAAGGCACCCCTAGCTCCCTGAGGTGGACCAACAGGATATACCATCCCACTGGCCTGATTTGTTTTAAAATCCACTGGCTGCAGACCAGTTATGCATGCGGGTTTCAAATGGTAAATCAGTTTGGGCCACCACTAGAAATGTTTGAAGCTAGTTAGGTAAGACAAGGGGAACCCATAGTATCACACACGTGGTTAGGCACGCTCATCAAAAGACACATTACCCGAAACTCTGGACCTAGGTGACTCGAATGGAACAAAGCATCGGGGAGGGATAGCCTAGACCTTCCATCATTCGTCGAGCATAGTCAACATTATAATAATCACATCATCCACAACATTATAATAAAGTGATAGCCCAATCCAAGGAGTAACAGGATAACAGTTGATAGCATCCTAGCATGCATACTAAGAAGTGGCTGAGCAACGAGCAAAAGTAACATAGACGAACAAGGTTTGCTGGGATGTGGAGGACATGGCTGTTTGGGTTTATTTGAGAAGCATGAATATAAAGTGGTAGGATCAAGTATTCGTTCTATCCTACACCTAGGCGCGAGTGAGATGAAATTTATAAGCATGATATATGCTCCCCCTTACCTGATGAGAAGACGAAGTCAAAGGTGTGGCCGATCGTAAGCTCGCATCGTCTCCGAGAGGTATCCACTGAAGCACACAAGAAAGAAACAATGGAAAAGGAAATCGACGAGCAAGTACCTATTATTATGAAGAAATCGACAACAAACAACGTCAAGAAGGCAACACGATACAACGCTCGGTATCGGATCTATCGTCGAGAGAGGTTACTAGCAGGTTAAGTGGAGTACTCGTCACACACGACGATACTGCACGTTTACGGTGGTTCAAGTTGTTTAGCTACACAACATGAGCAAGGTTGTTAACATGGCATATCACTCAAGCATGGCATGTCACACAAGCATAGCAAGAGGTGAAGCATAAGTAATCTACCTATACTAGTCAAGTTAAGCGGGTAAAATTCCTACACATGGCATATCGCTATTTACCCCGCAAAATAAATATGTTTGGTACTGTTTTTCCCTAAACAATATTTTATTATTTTTATTAGCAAGCAAGATCAGCATAAACAATATATACACGCAATTCTTGTCAAGTTACATATAAGAAACATTTGAATCGGAGCAACGGTTAAAAAGTTATTAAAGAAATAGTTTACGGTGCCAGGCGATGTAATTAGCAGGTAAATAACATGTAGACAAGTTCAAACATGGCATAGGAGCACATTTTATTAATCTACATGAAAAACTAAGCAACTTTCATGTTTAAAGCATCGCGATCCGAGGTACCGTTGAAAAGATATCGCCACCGCAAAAATAAAATACAATCTGCCAATTAAACTAATGAAAAAAAAGTAAAAAGGCCTATTAGGCCGAGGCAACAGGAAAGAAAAAAAAGGGGAAAATGGAAAAAAGGGGCGCTCACCTTAGCGGGCCGTGGCCCAGGCCGGTGGGGTGGGCGAAGCTTAGCGCGAGGACGCCCACAGGCGAGGAAGGCGGACGGGCTAAGCTAGGCCGCGGGGCGCAGGCCGCTGGAGGAGCGCCGGTGCAGGCCGTGGAGGCGCGCAGGCCCACACGGGCGGGGTGGCCCAGCCGGGCGTGAGCGGTTGCTCGTTCGCTCGAGCAGGACGCAGGGGGGGGGGTCTTCCCGACGGGCACATCCATGGCGGCGCCGGCGGCTTCTCCGGTGAGGCACGACTTCGGTGAGGAAGCAGGGCGGCCCGGCGTGGAGGATCCGTGGGGGACGAAGTCAGCGGGGTCCCATGGCGGCGCGGCGTGGCTGCTCGAGCTCGGTGTCCTCCATGGAGGTTCCTCGCGGCAAAGACTACAAGAGGGAGAGGTTAGGGAACGTTGGAGAGGGAAGAAGGAAGAGAGGGAAATGGAGAAGGAGGAGGGAGACGCGGGTTGGCCTGGAGGGGCGACGGTGGCTGGCCGCGGCTCACCGGCTAGAGCTCGTCGGAGGCGGGGCGGCCTGAGGCGGCTGGGTCGTCTCGGGAAGGAGGCATGGGAGGATCTTGGGAGTGGGGATTGAAGTGGTGACGTGGTGCGACGTGGGGCGTCTGATTCAGATCAGACGGTGCAGATTGGTCCCCCAGATCTGGACGTGGTGGGATTGGGTGTGCACTGAAACTGAGGTGGGGTGGTGGCTAGATTAGGGGAAACCCTAATCTGGGTTAGCTTTGCTGCCTAAAATGGCTAGGGTAGCCTACTATATATAGTAGGTGGGTGTTTGGGATGGGTTTCGGGCCACAAAATGGCCCGTTTCGGGTCCGGTTTTCGGGTGGGATAGAATCCGAAGATAAGCGGGGAATCCGGGGGTCCAGCTAAAGGCACGCGCGACATTTTGTAAATACGCCCCTCGGATTACATCGGCTACTATGCCTGGCACATCCGAACGTTCACCTACCCGACGAAGTCGGAATCGCGCGAACTTTGAAACACAACATCACCACACTGTAAGCACGTCGTATACACCGTTTCGCACCCAACCAAGACGACGATTAACTCCCGATAAAATAACCCATCTAAATATAAATGGGGTTTTTCCGCACCGAGGGTGAAGGCTGGTCTTGTGCCGGAAGTCGCGACGGTGCTCGGGTGAAACCCGGTGCCGCAACAAGGTCGTGTGGCATGTGGACGGGGTCCGGTCATGCATGCCGATACGAGAAGGAGGGGGAATATTCACCGATTTATGAACCGGTGAAGGAAACACCGCAAAAAAATCAGACAATCAACCAATTCACGCAGAAAACAAAGTTTTTAATTTTAGTGTAAATCTGGGCTGTTACACCAACGAAGGGCGAGAAGTAATCATCCACTTCCATGCCATCAAGCGAATTTCTGGCGCCGTTGCCGGGGACTCCGAGTGATAAGATAGGGGACTTGCCCACTACCTTTTACCTTTACTTTTTAGTCTTGTTAGTTTACCTTTCTGTTTTTATCTTTGTGTATTATATCAAAAATCACAATTTTTTTTATCCTGCTAGTAGCTTTCATTATGTCGGGTCGTTTTGCCTTTGTTGAGACAGAGGTTCTCACCTTTAAACAGAAAGGTGGTGAAAGTTTAAAACATGCTTGGTATAGAATTAATGATTCTCAAAAAAGAGCCACCAAGAAGCAATCCACTACTATCCTGCTTAGAAATTTTTATGTTGGGATTACTCCTTGGAATAGGTTCATACTAGATACTGCTATCAATGGGAATTTCCTAGAAGCCCCAATTTGGGAGTCTCTTAATGTTATTGAAAATGTTGTTGGAAATCTCCATGTTGCTAGCATACAAGAAGATATAACTCTAGCTCACATTATGAAAAATTTTGAAAAGATAGAGTGAGCAATACCAAGTAGAACTAGGATAAATGAGTTGGATCACAAGATTCAAGGGAATTTGAATAGGCTTGATAGCTCCATGCTTAAAATTATTAAAACTTTGGAGACCATCAAATTCCATGATATGGATCCTTCTAGGATTGATAAGATTGAGGAAATCATTAATACTCTTGGAACTACTTTCTCCTCAATCAAACCAAAAAGGGTAGAGACTCCCGCAAGAAAAGAACCTAAGTTCAATTACGTCCCTAAGGTTCCCCGACCCAAAAATAATCCACCCATTTCCAAGGAAGTTGAAACCGTGAAAACCTTGGAAGAAATACATCTCTTTGATAAATTTAAAAATGAAACTCCCATTGATTTTCCGCATTTTAGTTTTACCCCTAGAATTATCTTCATTAGGCCTTTATTCGAAAGACCTCTTAAGACTAGTTGTACATTTGAAGAACTTTTTGAAGATCTTGATGATGGTTCGATTGATACAACTTGATCTTTTGCTTTATGCCTAGCTTAAAGGCGTAAAAGAAAGCGCTTGTTGGGAGGGGAACCAAGATGTGTTTACTTCTGTTTTTAGTGGTCTTGACGATTGTTACTACTGTAGAAACATCATTGTATGTTTATTTTCAAGCTTTGTGCCAAGTTATAGCCTCTTATGACAAGGGAAGCGAAAGTTGTGACATACTTTCCAGAAAACCGATTATGTCCTCGTGACGGAAAAAATTGGGTCAAATCACCAGTTCATCTTTTTGAGCTGAATTGTTTACACATAATCCTCTATAAAATCGCGGAACTTTCGTATGTTCTGAGTTTTTTTATTTGAGTTGCAGAAGTACCCCTAAAAAATTCTTCACTACCTGTTGTTCTGTTTTTCACAGATTCTGCCATGTTTTGTCTGTCCTTACTTTTGCAAACCTTAAGATTTATTTTTTTTTGCAAAAACCTTTTGGCAATCTTGAGAAATAGTAGCTCTTCAAGAATATCTTTATATCCAGTAGGGAAAAAAATTAAGGGTAATAACCTCTCTAATCAGCTTACGATGAGTTATGTATGAAGGGAGTTTTCAAGTGTGCGATGGAAGATGATGAAAGAAGATTCGGGAGTGTCAAGCGCTAAATCTTGGGGATGCCCCCATGCATCCCCAACAAATATTCAAGGAGACTCAAGAATCTAAGCTTGGGGATGCCCCAGTGCATCCCCTTCTCCATCAACAATCATTAGTTCGTCCTTCGTCTCACTATATTTTTATCACTTCATGCGTTATGTGCTATGCATGGAGCGTCTCGCTCTTAGGTTTTATTTTTTAGTTTTCTTTAACTTTGCTTGATGTTCTTAAAAAGTTAGACCCCATCTTACTTTGTGTGGGAGAGAAACATGCTCCACTTCCAAAATCTAGAACACATCATAGGATTTTTCATGCATATCTTTTTACTGTTGTGTGTTCTTTATCTTTTCGTAGCTACTGCCATGTTAGTTTTAATTTTAGTTTGTCTTTAGCAAGAGCCTTGGCTTTTGTTTAGTTTGTTGCTGGAACTCTCTTTAGTTTTCATGTTTATCTTGTTAAGAGAGTTGGTTGTGGCACTGAGTTGAGTCTTGTCTTGAGAGTAGGTAATTGAGGTTGTTATTTAATTTTAGTAGTAACTTGCAATAGTTTTGAGGTATTGATGTGAGTAATGTTTGATCTTTCGGTGTCAAGATCTCTAGCCTATTATTGATAGGTGTCGTATTTTGGGCAATCCGTGTTTATTTTCAAAAACTTACAAAAACTAGTTGAGAACTCTAGCTACTAGATGGATCGCTAATCTTTGGAGGGATCGAATATTAGAATACACTCATGTACCATGAGTCGAGGATGCGCAAGGATAACCAAACCCCCATACACTCCTCCTCGGGGTACTTGTCTCTTTGTGAACCTCCTTATTATATTGAGAGTTACCGATAATAAGTACATGAGTTCTTCGGACTAATGTAAGTATTGAAAGTTGACACTTCAACCACCTCATATTTGCTAGCCTCTCATGTGTCGTGCGCCTTCTTCTCACTCCGAGAGTTGGCGTCCACTTTCGCTGGTACATCCAAACCCGTGGCATGATACGCTCTGTCGTCATAAACCTCCTTATATACTTCCTCAAAACAGACACCATACCTACCTATCATGGCATTTCCATAGCCTTTCCGAGATATATTGTCATGCAACTTCCACCTATTCATGAATTGATCTTCATGTCATACATGTTGCTGCTACACTGGCAGCGGCATACATTGCATACATCATGATAGCTACATCTTCTTTATGATTTGAGTACCTTGTAAAGTGTGAAAGATCTTCTATACCCTCTTTTAAATTAGAGTGTTGCCCTTAAGTGAGGAAAAGATTCCAAAGTGGACAAAATAAAATATCCCAAAGAGGACAAATGAGAGTTAAATAGAAAGAGCCATTGAGGCCACCAAAAAAAATAGAAAAAAATAGAAAAAAGAGGAAAAGAAAAATAAAAAGAGAGAAAGGGGCTACACTGCTACCATTTTGAAAGATCCACACTAGTACTCCCTCTTATCCTTGTACTCCATAGAGATGATCATTCATGCATATAGCTATGTGGGGACCTTCACACTATAGAACTTGGCTTGCATATTCCAAGGATGAGCCTCCTCAAAAGAGCTCTAGGTCTTCATGATCGAGCAAATTAGATGCACCCCCACTAGTTCCATTGGAGAGCATTTCTTAGCTCATATGTGCATCCGTTGCATGGCAATCCCTACTCCTCACATCATATCTACCATTTGGCCTTCTCGCCTATGATTGTCCTCATTGATGTGAGCCTTTCTCACCCTTTTTTTCTTCCTCCTCTACCATATTTCTCTCTTTGACATCCTAAGTGTCAACTTTCGTGCTTACGCTCATCCATTGCATGAGTGCTCAAAATATCGAAAAGGAGTGGATCAAATTGACTTGTACCTGGCTAGTGGTCCGGGGACGAGTCAAGATAAGATTCCAAAGAAGACCAAGTGTGAAACTTTAGTAGATTGAGTTCTCAACACAAAAATACTGTTTTCTCGTATTCCCTATCCCCCTTCTTGCACGCAAGCACCATTTGGAGACATTCGAGTCACGGACAGCGAGAGCTCTTGCACCGAATGTTCTTTCGTTGCTTGTTTCAATGCTAATATAGACTCTTGCATGTTATGACTTGAATTGAATCACATACCTTGATTGCTTTACTTTTCATAGTTCTTATATGGTTGCTAGCATGTCACCACAGAAGTTGTGCTTGTTATCATTTACCTACTCGAGGACGAGCAGGAATTAAGCTTGGGGATGTTGATACGTCTCAAACGTATCGATAATTTCTACTCGCTACATGCATGTTTTGTGTGATATTGCTATGATCTAGATACACTTTTATAAACTTTTTATCATATTTGGACTAACCTATTAACTTAGTGCACCCCAGTGCCAGTTTCTATTTTCTACTGTTTTTCTATTTCAGTTTTTCCCCATATAAAAAGTGCTCCAAAAATTCCGGAAAAATCAAATAAAAAATCAGCTTACCGGAAGCTTCCAGAGCCCCGAAGGAGGGACGGGGGGGGGGGGGGGGGGGGGGGGGGGCGCCTGGACTCCTGGTGGCCCCCCCTGGCTACCCCCCTTTGCCTATTTAATCTCCGTCACGGGAAACTTTCGAGCAAAGAACCCTTTTTGCAATCTCGCCTGTGTTCCGCCGCCGCCGCGCTTCCAAGATCTGGAGCACCGTCAGGACCCTTCCCGGCACCCTGCCGGAGGGAGGATCGACCTCCAGGAGCTTCCTCTCCACCATGGACGCTTCCCGGATGTGCCTTGATTAGTTTCCTTTGGACCATGGGTCCGTGATCAGTAGCTATGTGATGTTCTCCTCCCCTCTTTGTTCTTCATGGTTTAGACCTCGTGAGCTGCCCTACATGATCGAGGCACATATGTAATCTTTATGATTTTTCTATGCTGAGTTTGATGGGATCTGATGGATTATGAGACTATGTTCAGATTGTGATAGAGTAATATAATTGGTTCTTATCTTTTGTATTTTTGTTCCGAAGTAATTCTTGCATGTTCTCTGTTGCTGTTTATTGCTTTGGCCAAGTGGTAGGTAGTAACTCCAAGAGGGAAAGTTATGCTCGATTGTGGGAACATGCCCCCTGATGACACGCTTGAGTGACAGAAACATGAGTCTATGGGATCTGATGTGGCCACAAGGGGGAAAACAACGATGCTTGTAACCGCGGTTGCAAGGATTGTTTACTTTACGCAAAGTTGTTTTTAATGAAGTTGTCTGTTGCTTTGGGTTTACACTTTGGGTGGGGATCGCAACTTAATACCAGCGAGATGTTCTGGATAGATATATCAAGGTGGATGATTAGTAGTAGATGCAGATGGATTTTGGTCTATTATTTTGGTGTACTTCCCATTCTTTTGAGCCTCTTCCTTTCTTTGTAGCATAGTTAGCATTGCGGTCCGTTTATAATCCTGTCAATTTTCCATCTGTAATTTGTTGACCTCGCATAGCATTTTTATCGTATTTTGGGAGAGAGACATCACTAGTGAACATCACGGGTCCCCGGTCCATATTCTCATCATTGTTTCCAAGTTCATTTACTTTCTAGATTTTACTTTCAGCTGCTACTATCATTATCATTATCCCTTGTGTTTTTTATCCTTTGTAAACAACAAGACCGGAGAGACTGAGGACCTCTCTGAACTTTGTTGGGAGCAAAGTTATTTGTGTCGTGTGCAGGTCCAGGAGAAGCAAGTGGTTCTTGTCAGACGGAGCATCACTTGCTGACCCACCTACTTATCATTGTCGGAGTCCTACTGGTCGATCTCAACCTCGGTATCTTCACCGAGGGAAATTTGCTGCTATCCTACATCTCACCTTCCACTTGGGGTAACCAATGAAGGGCGAGAAGTATTCATTCACTTCCACGCCATCAATCATCACGGCCATCAGTATGATGTTCAAGGTAGGCCATCATGCCAATCACATCATCTATGTGACTCATGCTCGACCTTTCGGTCTCTTTTGTCCCAAGGAAGGATCATATACATATGCGAGGCTCGCCACCATACCCTATGTGTTTTGTTGATGTGTCATACAATTTCATATCATATATATATGTGAGGCTTGCTACACCCACCTCTTGTGAACGAAAAAATGTTTGACATCCGGGTGACACGTGGTGCCTCCATAATGTAGAACTTTCCAGGTGGTTCTCACTACGGTAAGGACACTATCACTACTGGAATTCGCCTATTTGCCGTCTGCCATGGCGGACGGCAAACACCTGTATGGCCGACGGCAAAGCCCTTTGCCGTCTGCCCCCGCACGGTAAAGCACCCGTCAGCCATTTCATCGGCAAAGAGGTGCTTTGCCGTCTGTTGTATATCGACGGACGGCAAAGCTCTTTGCCGTCCGCTGGAATTGGAAACAGACGGCAGAGAAGCTTGACGGCGAAGCTTTGCCAGCCGGCTCCGTCAGGCCGTTAACGGCGGGGTTGCCGTCTACGGACAGATGGCAAAGAACGGTGACGTCATCGGATAAGGTAATGACGTCACACCCCACCCCCCCCCCCCCCCCCCCCCCCCCCCGTCATATGTTTGCCGTCCAGCAGCAGACGGCAAAGTCCTACGCTTTGCCGTCTGCCTTGCCGGAGGCAGACGGCATAATGACCAAATGGTCACCCAGCTGTTGCCAGATTGCACAGCTGGGCGCCACGTGTCCTCTTTGCCAACTGCAAGCAGACGGCAATGGGATTTTCCGACAGCCAGCAGACGGCAAAGAGGTTGCATTCCTTCTGTTTTATCTGTTTTCTTTCAAATCCCTGCATTTTGACAAATATATATATATATATATATATATAATCTCCAACAACATTATATAGTATCCAACAAACAGTATATAGTAACCAACAACAATATATAGTCTCCAACAAGGTTTTCATACAAGATTCACATGTGAACAAGGTTCCAACAAGCATTTCATAGTTTCACATAGCACATAGTGACCAAAACAGTTTATGAAACTAAACTACAAGTCCAAATGCAGCACTCCATCATAGCATGACTCCCTTGAAGCAAATCTGCAAAATGAAGCTAAAAAAGTTATAAGAAGAATAAGGAGAAGAACAAGAAGAAGAAGGAGAAGAGAAGAAGAAGAATCTAGAAGAAGAAGAAGAAGAAGAAAAAAAGATCCTCTCCTTCTTCTATTTTCTTCTTCTTTTGAGCAGACAAAGCTAACATAAGCAATGGTGATCAAATTAAGCTAGAGTTAGCATATTTTCAGGAAATTGAGCTAAATTTAGCATTTTTGAGCAACTAAGCAAACTTTAGCAATTGTTGAGCCAATTTAAGCTAGCTTTAGCATTTTTGACCCAATTAAGCTAGATTTAGCATTTTGTGAGCAAACTAAGTTGACTATGTCAGTTTTTGAACTAACTAAGTTAATTATGTATTTTTTGTGCAAAATATGCAAAGTATGACATTTTTCGATTAAATATAGGATTTTAGAAGCTAAATATGCATTTTCAAACTAACTAAGCATTTTAAAACTTACCGGAGTGTAGCCCTCAAGGCTGAGGTGGCTTAGAAGCATCCTTCGGGTTGGCCGATGTTGACGGTGGAGAAGGGTCATGGGACGCAGCCCGAGAGTTATGCTGCACAAAAAGATCAACTAGAGGTTAGCACGACGCCACTCAATATGGTATTGATGATCATCGAAAGATACTCACCGTCCCCACAGGAGAAATGATCGGCATCGGTGGAGCGGCCTGACCAGTCTTCTCGCACATAGTCTGCACATTTGTTTTTCATGAGTCAATCATATTAGACCACTCATGACGCATTCTTTGGGTGAATATGAACAAGTGACTTACCACGAAGAGCTCATACAAGGCCCGGTTCGATGCATCGTTTCGTGCCGCGGCCTCCTCGAGAGCCTTCGCCGTCCTCTCCTCCGCCAGCCGCTCTCTCTCCACTGCCTTCTCCTCTGCCAACCGCTCCTTCTCCTCCAGTAGCCGTTGGGTGTTCTGTCGCTCTTTCTCAAGAGCTTCCTGCAACCCCACTCCTCTAGTTAGCATTGTAATATTCGATGAGATAAAAAAAGAATGCAAGAGTCCTTATGGATAACCTGGATAGCGAGGTCGACTGGCCGCGGACGAGTCCTTATAGCAGGAGAAGAGCTCGTTTGGCGCGCCTTGATCTCAGGAAGAGTCTTATCGCACCTGATCAACTTATCTCCAATGGCCATGGCGCCATGCCGCCTTCCGCCACCAGAGATCATCACCAGCTCCGGCTCAATAGGCTTCCCAAGCGGGTTATAAGCCTCCCCGTGCTTCTCCTTCGCCACCTCAGTATAAGCCTTGAGCTTACTGTAGGCGGCAATGTTGGTGAAAGTCGAAGGAGTGGCGAGATCAGACTCTGAGAGCGCCTTTGCCTTCTTGTACGACGCTGTATGGGCCATGCCATAATTGTCGAACACACCAAGTGGCTCTGTTTTATTATGCTCCGCCTAAAAGACAAAGCAAAGCACGATATTAGTAAGTTGTGGGTGCCAAAAAGACAAAGAAAAGTAGAATTTGCATGAAAATTGAAGCAAAGCACATACCCATTTATTCCCGTAACCAGCTAAGTTGCGGCTTCCTTGATGGTGTGGCACACCAACCATTTGGGCGCGGTGCTCCTTGGCATTGTTGTGGACGGCCAACCAGGCATCTGAGCACCAGTGGTCCACAATGGCCTCCCAACAATCCATCTTGTCCGCACACCATCTCGGTGGCGCCTAAGTTAGTAAACAAGGAAACTAATAAGTAGCCTAGATAGGAATCAAATCAAGCAAACTATTCAAGACTTAAGAAGGGTTACCGTCATGTACTGGGCCCTGGTCAGAAACTTCTTGCGGTAGTCCTTCTTGCTACGCTTGCGCCCTTGCTTGGCGTAGTAGTCACGGACCGCCTTCACTCGCATCTCGTGCCTTGTGTTCTGCAAGAGGCGCGTGGCCTCTACAATTAACACGTCCTCCACCTCCTGCTCCTTGGACTCATCGACCTTGTAGTAGACTTGCAATAGCACGAGACAACACTGATGAGTGCACGAGACAACACTTCAATAGCATGATTTTATTGTGTGAAACAGAAATTACCCAAAAGCCGTTGATCACCATGTCGGCTCTGGTGTGGCATTCGACCCCGTTGATGGTCGTATCCGGCGGGGCCGGGGCAGCACAATAGTGCTCCCACTTGAGTCCAGGCTGCGGAACCTCATCAGGTCCGGGCAATTGAACCAGCCCCGGGAAGTTCTCCCTGACGAGCACACCAAGGATGGAGTTAGGATTGCGGACACCATTGCCGTATATCCAACCCCTGCAGTATAAAAAGACAAATCCATCAGATAGACATAAGTATAGAAGGTACCGGAAGAGAGTATAAGTGCACTTACGTCTCTCCATCAGGCGTAATCAACCACTTATGGGCGGGAGTCACCGGCACGGACGGGAGCCGTGTACCCCCACGCTGGTACACGGTGGTACCCTCAGCTACCTCCTCCTCATCCGTAGTGTCCAGCTCGGCACCAGCCTCCCCCTCAGGCGTGTGCTGCTCCGGCTGGTCCGGCCAGGGACTCCAGGTCGTGCGGGTGGACGTAGCCTCCTCCTCCACCTCAGGCTGGTCCACCCTGCAGTGCTCTAGTGAATCAGCCGGAGGTGGCGGCGAGGAAGCAGCAGCAGGTGTTCGTCTCCCTTTCCCGCGACCACCACCTTCTTTGCCTCTCCCGGTCTTCTTCCGACCTCCTCTCCCCCTGGGCGGCTCATCAGTAGAAGGAGGAGGCGAGGAAATACTCTCGAGAAAAGACCTCCGTAGAGCCAGAGGTGGGAGCGCATGACCCCGACCCCTCCCTCGCGAGCCTGAGGTCTCGCCCTCCATATCTGTCACGAACCTGCCAAGAATTAAAATAAAATAATTAGTACTATGGGAAAAAGAATTAATAATACAACAGTAATTACTGCAATAATGAGAATATATATATGTAATTAAAGTTGAGATGCATACAACTAAAAATAGTCGGGATCATCGGTCTCTTCTCCGCGATCAATTGAAGGATCGTCATCGCTATCACGCGTGTCGTCGATAATGATGGCCTCATCAGGTTCAACAACACCAACATTTGGAAGGCCTTTATGTAAACGGTCAAGCATTGACAGGTCATCTGGAGCAGTAACCTCTTCTTCTTCAGGCTCTTCAACATCGTCGTTAGTGGGTTCACTCTCATTGTCTTCTTCCATGTTCTGGGGTTGCGTAGAGAGGTTTCGGACACGTTTTTTTATCACACGTGTTTCTTGGAAGAATTCTCCTTCATATGTCTCTGGGTCAATGTGGGGTACATAATCCTCTTCATTTGGGGGAGGTGGTCTAATATGAGGTGGCACATCATAAACGACATCCCAACCTTTCAGGTTTTCAACCGTTTGGCAGGGGTAGGATAGATAGAAAACCTGGGTGGCCTGTTGAGCCGTAATATAGACATCGGGGACATTAAAATGGGTGTCTT
Source organism: Bromus sterilis (assembly GCA_950022295.1). NCBI lineage: Eukaryota > Viridiplantae > Streptophyta > Magnoliopsida > Poales > Poaceae > Bromus > Bromus sterilis. The sequence goes on along the minus strand of OX465595.1, from coordinate 277,203,535 downwards.
GTCGAATTTCGACTAGACCTACATGTTCATGAGTTCGTCTAGTCCTCGACGGGAGAAACCAATGACATTTGAAGACAACAACGTTGGGAGGATTTTCACCATAGAATAGAAGTTCGTATATTGCTTCAACTCTTCCATAATACTCAATACCTCCATCGCCGACAGCAGAGACACCCGAATTTGTACATCCACGCACGATCATCGCTCATCTTGTTGCTACAGCTAGCTACTAAACAACAAATATACCATTTTATTACGTCCACTTTTTATTGCTTTTATCATACATAGCTACGGCATATGCAATTAACCTACACACTAATAGGTAAAGATAGGTCTTAATCCCACCCGAGTATGTGTAGATTGGATCGGTTTCCCATGCTTTGGTCCCGATCTGACGCGGTATTTCGGCAGCACCTCCCCGCTGTTCTCCTGATACACGTCTCGACAACAAGCCGAGAGGCTGTGTATCTGGAGAACAACAGGGAGGCGCTGACGAAATACCGCGTCGGATCGGGACCAAAGCATGGAAAACCGACCCAATCTACACATACTCGGGCTGTCCATGGATAACGTTGGACAATTCGAAAGAATCACTATTATAAATATGAAATGAATGTATATTTATAACTGTAACCCTTTCGAACGGGAGACGCATACTGGTTACGCGACTTTACATATGAATATACTAAATCTACCTAGTTAGCTATTTTAAGGCCAGAATTGAGCAAAGGAAAGGGGGAGAGAGGATAAGAATTGTTTTGCTCACCCTCAAACTCAGGGAGATCGAGGTCGTCGAATGGAGGGGGCGGAGGTCGTCGAACACCGGACCCACACAACAGGGAAAGACCTGCACTTTAAAATGAACACAATCAACAAGGAGACTCGATATACCGGTAATTACATCTATATTTTTTTCTTTTGTTTTTCCTATTATTTACATTTATTTCATTTATATTTTTTTTCTCCTCCTCCTCCTTCTTCACCCCCAACTTCTTATTCTTCTTCTCCTCCTTCTCCTTCTTCTTCACCTTCTTCTTCTTATCCTCCTCCTCCTCCTTCTTTTCTTCTTCTTCTCCTCCTCCTCCTCCTTCTCCTTCTTCTTCTTCTTCTTCTATTTCCTATATCTTTTTTCTTTTCCTTCTACTTCTTATTTTTCCCTTTTCTTCTACTTCTCTTTATATCCTTTTATTCTTCTCCTATTTTTTCTTTCACTTCTTTTTTAACTAAAACTACATCTAATTAAAACAAAATAAAACTAATTGCTAACAATACTAGTACTAACAGTACATAGAAAATAACACTAATAAAATTACTAAAAGAAATAGCGAGAATACAATAACCTAACTAATTTTTTTTCTCTTATTTCTCTTTTTCCTCTTCTTTTAATTATTTTTTCTTCTTCTAACCTAACTAAATACAATACAATAACTAACTAAAATACTAGTACTAACAGTACATAGAAAATAACACTAATAAAATTACTGAAAGAAATAGCTACAATACAATAACCTAACTAATTATTTTTTTCTCTTATTTCTCTTTTTCCTCTTCTTTTAATTATTTTTTCTTCTTCTAACCTAACTAACTACAATACAATAACTAACTACAATACTAAAATTACTAAAACAGATAAAAGGCTAACAAAAATTAATAAAACAGAGAAAAAAAGAGAGGAAAGGGGGCTCACCTGGTGGTGGAGGAGGGCGGCCGGGTCGGGGGTGAACGGCGGCGGCGGCTGCAATAGGGCGGCGGCGTCGGCTGCAATAGGGTGGCGGCGGTTAGAGGAGAGAGGAGAGAGAGGAGAGAGAGGAGGGAGGAGGAGGGAGGAGGAGGGAGAGAGGAGGGGCGGGCGCGGCGGCGACCTGCGGGGGGCGGCGGCGGCGTTGCGGGGGTGACGGCGACCTGCGGGGGCGACGGCGGCGGGGGCTTGTGTGGCGCGGCAGAGAGAGGTGTGGGGAGAGGGCCCCTCCTCTCTCTGCTCTAAAGCAGTTAACGGGACGTTCAGTATGCCGTCTGCCAGCAGACGGCATACGCCGCTTTGTCGTCTGCTAGCAGACGGCATACCACGGGGCTGTTAGCCAGGCCGGGTGGGAGGGCCTGGCTGGGCCCACTTCTCCTTTGCCGTCTGTACCTAGACGGCAATGAGCCCTTTGCCGTCAGCCTGTGTGGAAGCAGACGACATACCTTGAGTTTGCCATGTGTAAGATGTTTGCCGTCTGTAATTAGGTCAACAGACGGCATACAACCTCTTTGCCGTCTGCCTCGACGAAATACAGACGGCAAAGAGGTTGACACATGGCAAACTGATGAATTCCAGTAGTGTATGTTGGTTTTAGTGAGGGATCATCCTATAATGCTACCGTCGTAAATATAACATATTAGCAAAACAGGATGCAACAATATAATTCATACTAACTATGATGCCCCCTGCAAATTAAAGTTTAGATGCCTCTACTTTATCTTTTGCAAGTTTTACGTGGCTGCTAGGGCTTTCGAGATAGAACCATTTCTATGCCTACGAACATGCAATCACAACAACTCAGCAATTGTCTCCATTACACCCCTGTCGGGGCCCTCCATTGCAAACGTCTTCGCAAATCTAATGTTAGAGAGACAGACACCCCCAAAGCCACTTATATGGTACAAGTCATATGTCAAGCGTGGAACCAGTCTCGCATAAACGCGTAAGGTCGTGGGGACCGCTTCATCAGAATATTGCCGCAATGCTAAACGAGTACACGTGGGAGGGTAACAATTGGAGAATTTATGCCACATACTAGATGTGTTCCATCCTTACAATACATCTACGCATAGCCTTGCTCATGATACCACTATTAGGTTTCGGGGCAGAAAAAAACAAATTTTTCATAACCTACGATACCCAAGCCCAAGACCTATGCTATGGCGATGCAAGTAACGGATGGAAATAGGTCACATACCAGTATGTAGTCCGTTAAGAAGGAAACGTTCCCGCGTGAACGTGGTTGATGTAGTCATACCCGCAATCCCCAATGCCGCACAGCTCCACGATGAATCCAGTAGCCACCCGGTCCTTGAGACCGATGACGGGATTGCGTCCCCGTCGGAACATTGTCGGTGAAGACACGGCGACACGGCCATGACGATGAAGTAGCACCACAAGTGCAGTGCCTCACGGGATTACACACATACGGTGTACCCGATGTTCCCTTCGGGCTCCGAACTAGGCGAGCAGCAGAAAGAAGATGGATTCGGATCCCGATTCCAGCAGCACGACGACGTGCGTATGCTGGAGAAATCCCCAACCAAGTGTAGTGATAGAGGCGAAGGTGTCCCGATGTTTCTATGAGATGGTGGAGATCGATTATGGTGGAGACAACTTTCACGACCCGACTACGAACGTGCGAAGACATTGCGCCTTAGCAATGGCTAAACCAACTCCGAGAGGTTATTGATCACGTGGATGCACGATCAACCTGACCACGAAGGTCTAATTCCTGCAAGAAATCGAAAGAACAAGCAAGAACTAAGAATTCCAATCTGGATATTGCGAAGATAAGATGAATGATTGACGAAAGTTGGGGTTCCAATGCGGTCTTTGCCTGGTCGGATGACACAAACGAAGAACTCAAAGTTGATGTTATGGCTAACTTAAATCTAATCAAAACCTAAGTCTAAACGACGCCCTAAGGGCTGTATATATGGGGAACAGAGGGTATTTTCGTGACCCCTTGGAGGAGGGGTCCGAAAACAACCCTAACTCGGTTTCCCCACACATACGGACTCTAAAAACAACCTATAAGGTAGTATTTCGAAATTACATGGGCCCGGCCCAATATTAAGGTGACAACACCTATAATTGCCCGTGGACGAAAATAATGAAGTGGCATCTCGTGTATTTTGTCCAAGCCTTCATGCACGCATTATGGTGGCTTCAAGGTGCAAAAATCACCACTGGAAGCTCCATTGTCCTTTCCCGCGCGCGCACCTTCTTCTCCATGCTTTATCCCGCTCCAATGACCATCCTTCTTGTCCATGCTAGGTCCTTCATTCATAAGAAAAACAAAAGTATCTAATTTAGGCAGCATCATATGTTCATGAACATAAAAGGATTCGCAAGAAACGAAATTACCTGATAATTTAGTTGACGTGCGCGTGCTCTAGTAACTGGTCCAATATGTGTAGTGATGTCCAATATGTGGGTGTATTATTAGTAGGGATGTCCCCATCATCCTCCCCTTCTTGAATTGAAGTCGTCCTCGACGGAAGCTCATCATCTTCTCCCAAATAAGGCTTCAAATCTGCAATATTAAATGTGGGACTAACCCCAAAATCTGCAGGTATCTCAAGTTTATATGCATTATCATTAATTTTCTGCAAAACCTTAAAGGGATCATCAGCTCGTGTCATTAGCTTAGACTTCCGCAAATTAGGAAACCTATCTTTACGTACATGTAACCAAACAAGATCTCCTGGTTCAAACACAACATGCTTTCTATCCTTATTGCCATCAAGCTTGTATCTAGCATTCATCCTCTCAATGTTTTCTTTAGTTAACTCATGCATTTTTAATATCAATTCAGCACGTTGCTTAGCATCAAAATTAACCTTCTCCGAAGATGGAAGAGGTAGAAAATCAATAGGTGGATGAGGTAGAAAACCATAAACAATCTCAAAAGGGTACATTTTAGCGGTAGAATGGAATGAACGATTGATACGTCTCAAACGTATCTACTTTTCCAAACACTTTTGCTATTGTTTTTCCCTCATTCTTGCATGATTTGAGCTAAACTAACCCGAACTGACGCTGTTTTCAACAAAGCTGCAAGTATGGTTTTATTGTGCGCAGGAAAATGGAATTTTGGACATCTCAGAAAATTCCAAGAAAAATACCAGAAAATCCACGCACCCGAAGGAGCCCGAAGCCAGAAGGGGGGCCAGAGGGCAGCCAGGGGGGCCGAGGCGCCCTGGGCGCGGCCAGGGGTGGGGCCGCGTCGGGTGGCCGCCTGCGCTACTCCCCCCTCCCATGGTCCCCTACTTCATCTCCTATTTATTCCTGTGACGGGGAAACTCCGAAATAGAAGTCGTTTTTCCAGAACCCGTCGCGGAGCCGCCACCAACCTCTGTTCTTCCCCGTGAGGGCTAATCTGGAGGCTGATTTGGCCTCCGGAGAGGGGAGATCGTCGCCATCGCCATCACCATCACCACTCCATCCTTCCTACATGACTTCTCTTCACATGCGTGAGTAATTCCCTACTGTAGGCAAAGGTGATGGTAGGGATTGGATGAGATTGATCATGTAATAGTTCGTCAGATTGTTGGGGGCATGTTGCCTATAATATACTTTGGTGTTTATTATCTTTGCTACAACTTGTTGTTCTTAATGCTTGTCACTTTGCGCCCGAGTGCCATGTTTTCAGATCTGAACCACTTATGTTTTCATGAGTTTATTTATATTCAAGATCCTATCTATGAGTTGTATGCACCTATTATGGTCCGGAACCGGTGATCCCAAAGGTGACAGCTTGGGACACCAAAGGGGATGGTCCATAATTTGAGGATTCCATGTATCCATTGAGTTTATTGCTTTGTTCCGGTCCTCTTTGTCAAGAGCACCTTAATCTCCATAAGTTCCTTTTGGCCCCGTTCATAGCGGGATGGTAGGACAAAAGATGTTGTGCAAGTTCTTGTTGCAAGCACGCACAACTACCTTTTGGATACATGCCTAATGTTTGATATTTTCCTAGATGATCATTATTTTTATGTGTGCCTTTCCCCATGTTAGAATCTATTACATGTTCATTCTTATTCATGCAGCGCCCAACCATCCATCTCCCTAGCCTACAGTGTTTTAATCCTGCTGGTTACTACTAGTTACTTTTGACGTTATCAGTATCACTATCATATCATAGTTGCTATTAATACTTTGTTGCAAGCAAGCATATTTCAAGTGCGGTTGAATTGAACACTCAACTGTCAAAGCTTATAAATACTCTTTGTGTCCCCTTGTGTTGAATCAATAAATTGGGTAAACTTACCCGCGAGAACACTGCAATCGACCCCCTATAGTTGAGGGTCATCAAGTACTATTTTCTGGCGCCGTTGCCGGAGAACATAGCAATATTTACATGTCTACTTGAAGTATCCTGCCTGCCACACTTCTTCCGCTATGGGTAAGAAAGGAGACCCCAAGGTTCCGATCCTACCATCCACTACAAGAAAAGGTACCATTCTGAGTACCAGTGCTACGCTTGATTCACCTTTCATTATAAGTAAGTTTGCTTCACCACTACCACCACATGCTACTTCTACTGAGTCTGTTACTATTTCCGTACTTTTGATGATGCTTCCACTACTCTTGATGATGATAATTTTCTTGGTCACGATATTGAAACTGAGACTGCTAGACCAGGACATTGATAAATATTTTCCTGCTCATATGCAACATGCTGCTTTGCAAAGAATCTATAACTTTAAACAGTTGCAGGATGAGCACCTCCCTAAATCTTGGGGGAGCTTTTGTGACTTAATCAAGGCTAGACCAGGACATGAAGTCCCAAAGAATGAGTTACTTGATATATTTTATGCTGGTCTAACCGATGAATCCAGGTCCTATCTGGATAGTTGTGCTGGTTGTGTTTTCAGGGAAAGAACGCCAGTCGATGCTGAAGAATTAATGGGAAAGATTGCCAAGAACCATGAGGATTGGTCCATCCCTGAACCACCTCCACCACCAAAGAAGAGGGCCATGCTTGTTCTGAGCCCCGAAGATATGCAAGAAGCAAAGAAGTCTATTAAAGAGAAGGGCATTGTAACAGCCCAGATTTCACAAAAATTAAAAAAAATTTGGTGTGAATTGTTTGATTGTCTGATTTGTTTGCGGTGTTTGCATCCCCGATTTATCGATCGGCGATTATTTTCCCCCTCTTATCTCGTACCGGATGGAGACCGACCCTTTCCACCCTGACACTCGACCTTTGCGACACCGGGTTTCACCCGATCACCGTCGTGAAAACCGCACGAGACCAGCCGCAGCCAACGGAAGGAAAAACACCGTTTAATAATTAAATGGGTTATTTTATAGTGCCGGAAAGTGTTCTCGAAACGGTTCCAGCGCGAGGTGAACGCCGCCGGCTCGATGTGCTGATCGCGTAGTTCGAAGTTTTACTCGAATAGGAGGTCATGCGGACCCCCGACGGTCAAAAACGTCAACACCGCGTGCGCGAGAGAGAAACCGGGGATGTTATTTGCAAACTTCCAGCCACCTGGGCTATATAAAGACCACCACTCTCCCACCCCATTGTAGGGTTTCCCTAGCCTAAAAATTGCAGCCACCCCCCTCACAATAGCCCCAATTTTCGCATTTAGTCTATTTTTTCCAAATTCCTGCCAAATACATCCTGGACTATCATATCTCGCGATCCGACGGCCCATGGAGCTCCCCACCAACCCAACTCTCCTCTCTGACACCTGCCTCCTGCCCGTGGAGGCCGCCGCCGCCACCCGACGGCGAGACCCCAGCCACCGCGCGCCTCGCCTCCTCCTCCAGCCAGCCGGGCCGCGCGCCTCACCTCCCTCTCCTCCCTTCCCTCTTCTTCCCTCTCCTCACCGTCTTCTCTCCCTCCCCCTTCAGATCGCGCCGGCCGCCACCACCATGGGAGCAGCTCGGTCGAGCCCGAAGCTCCCGCACCGCCCCGGCCTCCTCAACTGCTCCCACCGCCGGCTCCTCCAGCACCGTCCTGGCTTCCTGCCCCTCCGCCGCCTGCGCCGTCTCCCCTCGCCGGAGGCCGGCAGCCACCCGGCCGGCGACCTCCAGCCGCCGCCGCCTGGTGCGGTTCCAGCGGGAGCCGACACCCGCTCGCTGCCCCCCCCCCCCATGTGGGCCGGCCATCCCAGCGAACCAAGCACGGCCCAGGCGCCCCAAGGCCCAGCCGGACCAAGCCAGGCCAGCTTTTTTGCCTCTTGGGACAAGCCCATGGTGAGGCCCGAGCGCCCTTTTATTATTTTTTTTATTTTTTCGTGCTGCTTTTTTTTCTCTAAGTCTGGTGTTAATCTGTTGCTGGTTCAATTTTGTACTGCGATTAACGATTAAACGGTAGCTCAGATCATGTTGCGCCCAAAAGGAAATTTGTTTACAATTGTGTGTACTTAAATCCATCTTTTGTGATTATTTTGATTTGATGTCGTCTTGATGTTGTTAATCTTTCTTGAAGTGGACATCAGGCTATTAACTGCTATTATTTTTTGTTAGTGTGCTGGTGCTGTTATTTTATTGCAAGTTTGATTGATGATTGTGACACATCCATGAGGCCTATTGCATTGATTCTTGTTGCATCCTGTTAAGCATCATGTCTACTTCCATTATATGTATTGCATTGTCATGTTTACATTCCTGGTAATAGTTATGTTTAGCTCCAAAGTTGCTATCCTGCTGTTTTTGACATCCACCTCTGTTATTCTCTAAGTCTCTAACTTTCCGATGTCATGTTGCATGCTTAATATCTTTTGATCTGTGATGCCTATGACCTTGATTCTTGTTTGTACCTGATCACCATCATGTCTAGTTCATGCCCATATATTGCTATGGCATGTTGCTGCACTTTTGCATATAGTTTTGCTCCTGTTTATACAGCATGAATATGACAGTTTCTTCCCTGTTTTCCTGATTTTCACTAAGTCCGAGACCAGTAATGTTTTATTGCATTTTGCATGAGCTATAATTAGTTGTTCATGATGCCTATTTGCATGATTCCTTTTGCCATGACTTTCCTGCCATGTCTACTTTAGTTGCATATCATTTGTGAGCATGTTTGCATTCATTATGCTGTTTATGCATTGCTCTAAAGTGTGCTTCCTGATGTTGGCAGATTGTGTGCATAACTTGTTTTGCTTATATCTTTTTAACCGTAACTCCGTTTGGAGTGTTCTTTATATGTAACTTGATTAGTTTTTCGTTTAATTTGTGTTTATGATATTGTTTGCTGTTATTAACCAACCTAAAATATGTTTTAGGGCAGAACTGTACCAATTACTTAAATTGTCGTGGGCACTTAGTGTTATGTCATGTTTAGGTTGTGTCTCACTTAAACTGACTAGAATAGATAGTTTATCTTATGCTTCACCTCTTGTCATATTTGTGTGCTATGAAATGGTTGAGTGAGATGTCATGTTAACAAACTTTGCTCATGTTGTGTATCTAAACAACTTGAACCTTTCTAAATGTGCGGTATCATCGTGTGTGACGAGTACTCCACTTAACCTATTAGTAACCGCTCTCGACGATAGATGCGATGTTGTGTGTTGTCTCGTGTTACCTTCTTGTTGTTGCTTGCTCGTGACTACTTCGTAGTAATAGATGCTTGCTCGTCGATTGCCTTTTCCAGTGTTTCCTTCTTGTGTGCTTCCGCGGGTACCTCTCGGAGACGTTGCAAGCTTGCGATCGACTTCACTTTCGGCTTCGTCTTCTCATCAGGTAAGGGGGATCATATATCATGCTTATAACTTTCAGCTCACTCGCGCCTAGGTGTAGGATAGGATGATTGCTTGATCCTACCACTTCATATTCATGCCTCTCAAATAAACCCAAACAACCATGTCCTTCACATCCCAGCAAACCTTGTTCGGCTATGTTACTTTTGCTCGCTGCTCAGCCACTCCTTAGTATGCATGCTAGGATGTTATCAACTGTTATCCTGTTACTCCTTGGATTGGGATATCACCTTATTATATTGTTGTGGACGATATGATTATTATAATGTTGACTATATTCGACAAAGGATGGAAGATCTAGGCTATCCCGCCCCGACGCTTTGTTCCATTCGAGTCACCTAGGACCCGAGTTTCGGGTATTGGTTTTAAGACTAAGTGTGCCTAACCGCATGTGGGATTTTATGGGGTCCCCTTTTCTTACCTATCTAGCTTCAAACATTTCTAGAGGTGGCCCAAGCTGATTTACCATTTGAAACCATGCATATATTTCGTCGATATGTGACGGCAGATGCCATGGGGATGGCTAAAGTGAGGGGAAGACGCGAGGAAGAAGATGTCGATGGTGCCTGAATCGGGTTGGGCACAAACACGGTGACGGACACCACGATGTACCCAGGTTCGGGGCTCTCTGGAGAGATAACACCCCTACTCCTGCTTGTCTCTTCTATATCAATGGAACTGAACTACAATAACTGCTTCTCTATCTACTCAGGGGAAGGTGAGAGCCGCCGTGGGCAAGGTTCTATCCTGCTTCCCTAAGGAGGAACTACAAGCAGTAAATGAACTGAGTGAGTTGTGAATAATGGTGCGAATGTGTGGATCGTCCCCCACGCAGGAGGGGTACCCCGGGTTCTTATAGTGTGAGCCCGGGGTAAATCGGTAACTTCACTGCCGATTGGGCCCAGCGGTCATCCTCTAATCGGTTGGGGCCCACCGACTGCTCCTCTCCGGGTGATCCGGACCCGACGAGCGGCGGCCTATGCTGTAGACTCGTAGGGCATGATGGTGAACAGTGGAGCTAGGAGGTGCGGTCTTGTCGTCCTGTCCGCGGAATCGGTGGAGAGGTCGACAACGCATCTCTGCCAGATCTTCGATGTGACTTGGCTTCTCTGCCACCCCGATCTCTCGGGATTGCGCATTTATGATCTCGTACTTGTACCCTCGACTGATCTCGGGGTCAACTTCTCCAGGGGTAGTACGTTGTACCGATTGCGCCTGGGCCGACTGGTGGTTCTTGGCAGGGTCGATTTCTCTGGGCAATCGGCCGTGCCGATGCCCACCTCGGCCCAGCTGCGGGCCAATCGGATAATCGCCTTGGTGACGAAAGGGTGGACCGGTTGCGCCTGGGCTGACTGCTGGCTTCGGTACGGCTGATTGCCTTGGAGCAATCGGCCGTACGCCCGCCCAGCTCGGCCCAGCTGCAGCCCAATCGGACCATCCTTGTATTGAAAGGTTGCTTTCGCTTGGGTGAGCCTACCCGGGTACCAATCCACCGACAGTAGCCCCTAAAGCTGTAAAGGTCCCACGGTCATTTGACTGCGGGGCCTTTGCAGTTTTCAATATTTCTCCAACATCTTCCAAATGATATGGCCTCCTCAAGTGCGTCCTTCCGAGTTCGTGGATCGACTCGGAGCTCACACTCGGCTAGCCAAGATTTCGTCCGATTTGATTTGAATCGTCTCCGACTTCTGTCTTCACTTTTTGAGAATAATATCCCTCGCCGAGTGCCTTCCAACGGTTACCTCCGATTCTTCCGGGCTGCAGTCAATGGGCTGGGACCCACGACCCACGCGCGATTTGACGTAACCGTAGGCTTCGACCCCCACGTCGCACGCCTCGGCTCCCACGCTGGGATCTCTTGCGCCGATTTTCCGGTTGAACTTCCTGTTGGCTAGGCCACACCGAGCCACACAGCCACAGCTGAATCCCACTCCCCTCCCCCGCCGCCCATATAAGCCACAGGGGGGGGCCTTGGACTCCTCCTTCTCGCAGACGCCTTCTTCCCACTCCGCCTCTTGCTCTTCGTGCGCGCCATTGATGTTCCGCTCGAAGCTCTCCGTCGCTCTTGCAGCTCCGCCTCCACGCACGGGACCTGCTCTGGCCGCGCACTCGCGTGCTACTCCGCCACCACGGTAACCTCTCACCGCTGCTCTTGCGCTCCTATTCTTTCTTCTCTTTCCGCCCGCAGTCTCCATGGCGCCCCGGCGAGACACCTCCCAGGCCAGCCGCGGGTGCTGGAAGGGCTCCACTGTCACCGTCGGTGCCATCCAAGCTCTGGTTCACGCCCGAAAGATGTCGGCCGAGGTCCAGTGGCGTGCTCCCGGCGCCGAGCTCGTGCCCAACGCGCGTGCTGGCGAGAGGGTCGTCTTCCTCGCTCATTTCGAGCTTGGATTCGGACTCCCCGCTAGAACCTTCTTTCGAGATTTCCTCAAATTCCATCGCCTGCAACCGCATCATCTCGCGGCGAACTTCATCATGATCCTCTCCGGCTTCGTCTCGCTGTGTGAAGGGTATCTCGGCTGCCGCCCTAGCATCGCTCTCTGGAAGCGGTTCTTCAACCTCCGAGCTCACAATGCTCGGACGGGAGCTGTGGTGCCGTCCGCCGCGGAAGGTGGCGAGCCGACATTTCCGACTGACATGACCGCTTGCGGCAGTTGCCTTGTCGCAGCCGGCAAGCATAAGTACAAGAGTCCCGAGATCATTCAATCATGCAAGAACTGGCAGACCACCTTCTTTTATGTCAAGTCGCCCGATCAAGGCCCCGATCTCCTGAACCTGCTCGAGTTCTCCCTCGCCCGGCCGACTGAGAAGCATCAAGCTGAAGTATGGTGTCGGAGACTGCGACGTTGATGCCCAAGTCGCTAGGATTGCCCAATTGTAGAAGGAGGGACTCCTGCCGATTGACCTTGCAGCTGCTTGGCTTCAAGCCCGAGTGCTCCCTCTACAGCGCTGAGTGCACCGCCTTTGCGATATGTCGGGCCCCCGATATCCCGCTCGGCTCAGCACATGGCGGGTGAAAACCGAAGACCTCTGCGCCAGGTTGAAGACTATCACATCCAGTCCTTTGCCCGACCCTTTCCGCTTCGGCCTTGAATACCTCAACCGCCAACAGAAACCACCTGTGGTATGCTCCGAGTGATCCCTTTCTCCGATTTCTTTTTCCTCATACTGAGCTTCTCTGATAACTTTCTTTTTCTTGCTCAGCATTTCATTCGATCCGACCTGATGGAAGACGGCCAGGTGACCGGCACGTATGCCCCCGACCGCGAGGAAGATGACATCGCGGACTTCGAGTACAATGGTGAGGTTCCCCCCTCCGAATCCGAAGATGACGGCGCCGATGACGGTGAATCCTCTGGGGAGTCCTCCGAATCCGACGAGCCTGCTGACGATGCCGACGCCGAGGCTGCCGACCCCAAGACCGCCGACATCCGAATTGCGGCTCAAGGGGGTACGCCTGACCCTTCCCTTGAGCAATTTCTGGCCGAATGGAGTGATGACGATAGTGTCTCAAAGGTTGGAAATTCTGATGCAGCTCCTCACGCCAAGCCTCCGAAGGTGCCGACCAAACACGCCTCGGCGACCAGCTCCTCCTCTGGTGCCGCTTCCGGCAAGGCCGCTAAGATGGCGCCGAGTGCTTTCAAAGGCAAACAACCTCAGGTGACGGCCGCTCAAGTGCCGACTGGTCAAGCTCCTCTGAACGTCGCCCCGCTGAGATGTTGGATGCCAACGGGCGCGCCGAGAACAATCGGGCATGCCCTTACCTTCATGCTTTGAATCTTATTGTCTTCTCTTATATTGATTCCTCTCTTCTTTCTCTTTTTTCAGGGAGCCGATTGGTCTTGATGACATCGATGCCGGCATTCCTGCCCATGCTGGCGCAGTCATCTCCCCCGCCGCGTCTGCTTCTACGATTCGCAAACGGCAACCGGCTTCACATCGAACTTCCAAGGATGCCGAGCGCGCTGCCAAGAAGGCCCGCCTCGAAACTGCCCAGAAAACCACTGCTTCTGTCACTGCCTCCAAGACCTCCAAGAGCACGGCCGACCAGGGAGTTATCGGTGGCGAAGGAGTGCGATCGGTCGGTCCGATTGCTCCATCTCCGCCACTACGCTCCGACCCAGTCTCCGCCCCTGTTACAACTATCTCCTCGCCCATCCTGACAACCACCTCGCCGATCGTAACGACCATGTCGCCGATTATGACAACTACCTCGCCGATTGTGGGGACAGGTCCTTCAACTTCAACTTTCCCGATTTCGTCGCAGCCACAACCGGATGCCACCGGCCTTCCGGTGATATCGGCACCACCAGTCTCGACAATCACTTCCTCTGCCGCTGTGATTCAAGCTCCGCCGCCGCCGCCGACCTCTTCTGCGTCAATAATCTTGATGCGCTCGGTGGACCAGTTCCGGGCCGAGTATTCTCGCACCAGACATGTCGGCGCCGAATCTTATGCTTCACGCCGCCCCTCGGTTTCTTCTGAGGGTACCTTGACGTTGGCTTACAACCGGGTGAACGACTTCGCCACCGCCATGGCTAAGGACCTCCAGCTGCTCGACCGCCATCATGCGGTGAGTTCTTCAACTTTCCTTTATGGCTTCCTCCAATCGGGAGATTTTTCTTCTGGTGGGTGCGCGCGCACCCACTGGGTGTAGTCCCCGAGATTCGGGCCGATTGTTAGAAATCGGTTCGGATCTTTTATGGTCTTTGCTTTTTCTCGTGCCTTCCTCGAATCGGGAGATTTTTCTTCCGGTGGGTGCGCGCAAGCGCACCCACTGGGTGTAGTCCCCGAGATTCGGGCCGATTGTTAGCAATTGGTTCGGATCTTTTATGCTCTTTGATTTTTCTCCTGCCTTCCTCCAATCGAGAGACTTTTCTTCCGGTGGGTGCACGCAAGCGCACGTGCACCCACTGGGTGTGGTCCCCGAGATTCGGGCCGATTGCTTGCAATCGATTCAGATCTTCTTTTGGCTGCTGTGTCTCTAAAGCTCATCTTATTTTTCTTCTTAGGCTGTTATGGAGGAACGACGCGATGTCTTCGAGAAGCTCCTCAAGGCCTATGCCGCCAGCCTTCGAACCCTCACTCAGGCCCAGCTCGAGGTCAACAACCAGTCGGCCGAGATCAATAAGCTGAAAGGTAACCTCTTCACCACTTCTATCTTCCCTTTGCTTGATAATTTCTCTTGTACTAACATCTTTGTGTCTTCCTCTAGTTTCTGTTCCCATGGTGGGTGACCTTCAGGGCCGAATCGCCGAATTGACCACTGAAATCAATCAGCAAGGGCCCGCACTCGCCGCAGCCAAACAAGAGACGACCCGACTGCAGGGGGTGGAAACTGATTTGACTCGGACCATCCAAAACCTCCGCTCCGAGCTGGCTGCTTTGAAGACAAAACACTCGGACGACTTGGCTTCCGTGACTGCTGCTGGCAAAGCACTCCGCACCGAACGAGATGCAGCTGTGACCGCCCGAGAAGCGATGCAAGCCGAGAAGGATGCTGCCGTCGCAGCCCGAGATTCCATCCGGAAAGACCGCGATGAGCACATTGCCAAGTATGAAGACTTGGAAAAACACAGTTATGAAGAGACAACCCGACTGCGCCGCCGAGCCAAGGGTTTCTGTGACACAATGACCGAGATGGACGTCCTCCTTAGCGGTACGTGTTTCTTGCATCCGAGTACATTTTCCGATTGCTTCCTATTTCTGTGTTATTACTCATACTTCTCTTCGTGGTGCAGAGGCCTGGCCTGAATCTGAAGCAGCCGCTTATGCAGCCGTGGCCAAATCCCGAGAGGAGACCGTCGCGGCCGGAGGGACCTGCCAACTTGATGATGATGTCTGGACTCGGCATGAGTATCTGATTGGCACTAAGGCCCGCGTTCCTGTCATCAAGGGGATTGCGCTATCCTTCAAACTTGGCATTCTGAAAATTGCCGAATTGCTGTGGTCGCCGACTGAGCTCAAGGTCGGACTCCAGAGGATGAAGCACGTCGCCGGTTCCTCCGCCGAGACCCGCGAGCTTGAGACTCTGGACGAAGAGGATTCTGACAAAGGAGAGGCTCCGAATGCTACTACCGAGCAGACTCGGATTCTTTTGAAGGCCATCCCACGTCGGATTGATGTCTTGCTTAAGTCTGCTGGTCGGACTGGTGCGGAGACTGCTCTTCAAACTGTGCTGAGCTGGTACCCACAAGTGAAACTTCCCAAGCTCTACAGCCTCATAGAAAATGCAGCCGACGTGCTTGAGAAGACCTATGCTGAGGTGAATCGGCTAGCCAACACTATGGTGAACTGGTTTTCTCCCTATGATTACACTCCGTATCTCGACGAGGGAGGGAATCCACTGGCAGCAACTACCATCTCTGGCCTGGCCGATGAGCTTTCTGACAGAGGTTCTTCCCATACATCTCCGAGATCCAAGCAAACTGGAGCTACATCTACTGACGCGCAGGCGGAGCCGGATGCCGCCACTGCGCAAGCCGATCTGACTGCTCCGACTGCTAGCTCTGCACTATCAACTGCCCCGACTTCTTGAGCCGTGCCGCCGACGACGCCCTCTACCTCTGCCGGCGACCTCTGATCGGCCTTATCTTATTTTTACTTTCGGAATAGTTGCTTGTAAGACATGGTTTTAATTCCACCGACACCCACTGGGTGTGGTTTCGATGTAATGAACTTATTCGGCCTTAGGCCTGTTATCTCTATGCAATCCGATTGCTTGTTGCAAGTTTTATTTGTGCGATCGACTTTGCGTCTTTGTCGGTTTCTTTTATCGGTCTGCACTTGGGGGTGTCATGCCTTGTCCATGTTGCCGCCGACATGCGGTCTGCAATCGGATCGAAGGTTGATTTCCAGCCAAGGTTCGATAAGTTTTTGGAATTTACACGACAATATTTAACGCAAAGGATTCTGCAATGTTAGGAGCCGATTGCTCGCTGTCGTGCTCGATGCACCGGTCTGCGGCACAATCGGTAACTGACTTTATCGGCTATGCCCTTTTTAGAGCGTTTTGACTTGTTTCTCGGGAATTTGTACTGCCGACTTCCCCAACCGCTGCCCTTCTCAATGCCACAACCAATCTCATGAATTGTGCTCAAGTCAGGTGCTAAGTTGAGTGCCAGCCCGCAGTCCCCGTGCCTCGTTGGCTTATTTTGCTGACCTCGTGGTCGGTCAGTCCCCGAGTGCGTTATTCACGTCTCGGGTATGACTAAGCGTTGCAGACTTGGGCTATCTTTTCGAATGAAATTATGCAAAGGTAATCGAATGCTCTTTTTCAGAGGCATGATAGCTTCACTGATCTTTTGCCGAATGGCGTACATAAATTTCTGCCGCTCAACTATAGAACGGGCATAAAAGCTCGGCGTTCCACGGCCGCTCTGTTTCTACTCCTGACGTGTCCTTATGCCGAGTGCCCTTGGTGCAGCCGATCAAATAGTACGAGTTGTTCTTGAGTGCGCGGCTGATGACGAATGGTCCCTCCCAGGGTGAGGCTAGCTTGTGTTGCCCATCCGATTTCTGAATTCGGCGTAGCACCATGTCGCCTTCTTGGAAGGCGAGAGGACGAATCTTCTTGCTGTGGTAGTGCCGCAACTTCTGCTGGTAGACTGCCGACCTGGACAAGGCCAGGAGGCAGGCTTCTTCCTTGAGATCAACGCCGTCTTCTCGTTCTAACTTGGCTTCCTCCTCGGTGTACAAGGCATGCCGGGGTGAATCAAACTCGATGTCGGATGGGATGATTGCTTCTGACCCATATACCAGGAAGAACGGGGTGAATCCAGTCGACCTATTTGGCGTGTTCCTTAAGCTGAACAGTACTGCTGGGAGTTCTTCAATCCATGCTCCGGGTGCCCTCTCAAGTGGCTCCACCAATCGGGGTCTGATACCCGAGAGGATGAGGCCATTTTCTCTTTCTACTTGACCATTGGACTGAGGATGTGCCACAGATGCAAGATTGAGCCGAATGCCCTGCTGAGACGCATATCGAGCCAGTGCGCCCTTTGCAAAATTGGTGCCGCTGTCGGTGATGATGCTATTGGGCATGCCATATCTGCACACGATGTCGGCCACAAAGCGGACCGCAGTCGGACCATCAAGCTTCTTGATCGGGCGGGCTTAAATCCACTTGGTGAACTTGTCCACTGCAACCAGGAGATGTGTCATGCCACTTCGGGCCCTCTTGAATGGACCAACCATATCCAAACCCCACACCGCAAACGTCCAAGCTATTGGGATTGTCTTCAATGCTGATGCTGGCTTATGACTTTTTGCCTTGAACCGCTGGCAGCCCTTGCAATATTTCACCAATTCTCAGCCGCTGCAAACGCAGTCGGCCAATAGAAACCATGTCGGGAAGCTTTGCTGGCAATGGCTTTTGCTGATGCGTGATGACCGCATTCACCTTGATGGATGTCTCTGAGCAACTCCAAGCCTCTATCTTCTTCTACACATCTCTGAAAGACACCATTTGCACTCTTGCGTACTAGCTCGTTGTTCATTATTGTGTATGCCCAAGATCGGCGACTGATTTGTCTTGACTCGGCTTCGTCTTCTGGAAGGAATCCGTCCGCTAGGAAATCTCTAATCGGCTGTGCCCATGATGGCGCACTGACGACTACCATCACTACTGCTTGCTGGGGTGCAACTTCTTCTCTGATCTCGGCTTGCTGGCCATCGGCCTCTTGGACTTCGGCCTCTTGAACCTCTGCCATCTCGACTTCTGTCTTGGAACTGCCGATTGCGGCGCCTGGCACGCATTCGGCAGGCCCTAGTGACGACTGCTCGTCTGTAGCTGGAACTTCTTCAATGCAATCGGCAGTGCCTGATGTCATTGGCTCTCCTGAGGCTGTGCCATTTGGTGCTGCCTCTGCTTTCTTCCCTTTTGCCTTGTTCTTCTTGCTGCACTCGGCAGCCCCTGGTCTGCAATCGGCGGTCCCTGGTGCTGTCGGCTCTGTTGAGACTGAAGCATCTTGGGCGCTTGACTGCTTCTTTAGAGTTGGAATTTTTGTCGGTTGAGCTTCTTTTTCCTTCTTCAACGCTTCAAGGTCAGTCTCCGAGATGAAGATGGACTCGGATTCTGGGGATGGCATGATGGATGGCTTCCTGATGTGCTCAAGTGATACGCCTGGCGGGATAGCTTGCCTTGTTGAGCCGAGTTTGGACAATGCATCTGCTGCTTCGTTGTTTGCTCTCGGCACATGGTGGAACTCACATCCTTCAAAGTACCCACTGATCTGCTGCACTAGAAAACGGTAGCTTTCCATATTTGCATCCTTTGCATCCCAGGTGCCTGTGCACTGTTGTACACCAAATCAGAGTCACGAAAGCACTCAATATTCTGAATGCCGATTTCCTTGTCCAGCTTGATACCATGCACAAGGGCTTCGTACTCGGCAACGTTGTATGATGCTGCAAAGTGAATCTGGAGTACATAGTGTAGTTGATCTCCTCTTGGTGAAGTAAGCACTACGCCCGCCCCTAGGCCGCTCTTCATCTTGGATCCATCAAAATGCATTCGCCAGAAGTCTGATCCTGGGACGGATGGCATATATTGAGTTTCAACCCAGTCCACCAAGAAATTGGCCAATGCTTGCGACTTGATTGTTGTTCTCGGCTCGTACTGGATGCCATGGTTGGCGATCTCGATT
Organism: Bromus sterilis; assembly: GCA_950022295.1. Classification (NCBI taxonomy): domain Eukaryota; kingdom Viridiplantae; phylum Streptophyta; class Magnoliopsida; order Poales; family Poaceae; genus Bromus; species Bromus sterilis. Next base: position 277,184,420 of record OX465595.1, on the reverse strand, counting down.
GCCCACTTCGCCACTCTTCCGGTTGCATCTCTGCTTCCGATGATGTTGGCTAACGGAGCCGAGCTGACGACCGTGATTAGATGGGCTTGAAAATATGGCTTCAATCTCTTGGCTGCCATATATACTCCATAGCACATCTTCTGATAGTGAGGGTAGTTCTGCTTGGACACCGAGAGCACTTCACTGATATAATACACAGGTCGCTGAATCTGCTGTGCCTTGTCCTTCTCGGGCCGCTCCACCACCATAACTGCACTGATCACCCGATTGGTTGCCGCAATGTACAACATCATTGGCTCCTTCTCAATCGGGGCAGCCAGAATCGGCGCAGTGGAGAGCATGCGCTTGAGCTCTCGGAATGCTTCGCTTGCTTGGGGTGTCCAGGTGAATTTCTCTGTTTTCTTCATCAGCTGATACAACGGGATTGCTTTTTCACCCAGCCGACTGAGAAACCGGCTGAGTGATGCGAGGCAACCGGTGAACTTCTGTACTTGCTTCCGGTTCTTAGGCTGCTCCATTCGCTCGATTGCGGCTATCTTCTCGGAATTGCATTCGATTCCCCTCTCGGAAACGAGAAATCCCAAGAGCTTGCCGGCTTGGACCCCAAAAACACATTTCTCCGGATTGAGCTTGATCTGGTAAGTTCTCAGATTTGCAAATGTCTCTCGGAGGTCATCTAGGAGTGTGACTCCCTTGGCCGACTTCACTACCAGATCATCCACATAGACGTGGAGATTTCTGCCGAGTTGGGAGTGTGTACATCTCTGAATTGTGCGCTGATAAGTGGCACCTCCGTTTTTCAAACCAAAAGGCATGGTGATATAACAATAAGCCCCGAAAGGGGTTATAAATGCAGTCTTTATTTGATCTTCTACAGCAAGTTTGATCTGGTGATAGCCAGTTGTGGCATCCAGAAAAGACAAAAGCTCGCAGTCGGCCGTAGAATCAATCACTTGATCAATACGGGGCAGAGCAAACGGATATTTCAGGCACACCTTGTTCAGGCAAGTGTAATCAATACACATGCGCCAGGTCTTGTTTTTCTTCATGACGAGGACTGGATTCGCCAGCCACTCGGGGTAAAACACTTCCATGATGAAACCTGCAGCTTGCAGCTTCGCAATCTCTTCCCCGATTGCCCTTCTCTTATCTTCAGAAAAACGTCTCAGGGGTTGCTTGACCGGCTTCGAGCCTGGCCGAATGTGTAGCTTGTGCTCGGCGAGTTCTCTAGGCACACCAGGCATGTCTTGTGGAGACCATGGGAAGATGTCCCGATTCTCATGGAGAAACTCGACGAGCTCGCTTTCCTATTTGTCGCTAAGTCCAGCTCCGACTACAACGAACTTGGTTGAGTCGGAGGGATCTAGAGCGACCTTCCTGCTGTCCTTGGCCGACTGAAAAGCCGATTCCTCATCTTCTCTCTTGGTTGGGCCGACTGGGAGTGGATTCTTGATCTGTGATTGCGCCATTGCTATCACTTTGCCGAGCTGACGCTTCTCTGTTTCAATTACTTGGGAGTCAGCCAAACTGCCGCCAGCCGACGTGCACTCGAGGGACTTCCTAAAGTCCCCGGTGACAGTGATGACGCCGTTTGGCCCTGGGATCTTCATCTTGAGGTAAGTCTGCTGTGCGTTGAATATGAACTTGGCAAATGCGGGCAATCCCAACAGAGCATGATAAGGACTGCTGAGGTCGGCGACCTCGAACCAAATCGGCTCCCTCCTGAAGTTCTCCTCTGTGCCAAATATGACGTCCAGCCGAATGCGGCCCATGGGGGTGCAAGACAACCCAGGGACAATCACATGGAACGTAGTCCGACTGCGCTCCAGATCCTTCTCAGTGAGCCCTAGCTTGATCAAGGTATCTCTGTACAGAATGTTGATTGTGCTTCCTCCATCGACGAGCACTCGGGATAACTTGCATGAAAATCTTGGTCCTGCGAACAGAGCATCAACCACAAGCGGGTAGTTGCCTGGATTCATCAAGATGTTCGGGTGATCTGCTTTGTCCCAGGATATGGGAAATTCGGACCAGTGCATGAACTGAGGAATCGGTGGCATGGTGGCATTGACTTCTTGAGCTCGGACTCTCCGACTGCCCTTGTCGGTGGACTCGCTGGTGAAAATCATGTAAGAGGCGTCTTGCCGCGGGGAACTGGTTATGCTACTGAGGTGGTCCTCTGTTCTGGGGTGGTGGTGGGGGTGGAGGTGGTAAAGCTTCTCCCTTCGCAATTCTTCTCACGAAATCACACTGCCGAGTGGTATGCACAGACGGCCTGCCAGGAGTGTCGTGCAACTTGCACGGTGCATCCAACATATCATCAAACGTGTACTTGGGCTTCATCTGCCCCGGGGGCCTCACATTGGGTCTCATCTTTCGACTGCCTCCTGCAGCCCCTGGATCTTCTTCATTTTGAACAGCGGCCACCTGCCGACTACCGTACTGAGTGTCTGGCTGCTCATCCTTGCACTTGCCATTGTTCTGCTGGTTGTTGTTGTTGTTGCAGTTGTTCTCTCTTCTTTCCTTCCGACTGAGGCCTTGGTTCCCTGTGTCCGACTGCGGAGCCCCTGGTGACTGAATGACACCTCCAACTCCGAGCTGGATAGGGCGCATCGCAGAATCGGACACAGCAAACGATTTGGCCACCTTCATGAGCTCGGCGAGCGATGTGAAATCCTTGCGGAGCAACTTGTGCTTCAACATTGAATCGGCCAGGCATCCATCCGTGAAGTACTGAATGGCCTGGATCTCGTAGACTCCTTCACATGAATTCTTCAACTTGATCCACCGAGATAAGTAATCTCGGAGGGGTTCATCCTTGCCTTGCACACAAAGAGCCAACTGCCGCGGGAGATTGGGCCGCTCATATGTGCTTGTGAAGTTGTGAATGAATGCACTTGTGAAATCTTCCCAACAATTTACACTGTCCTTGGGTAGACTATTCAGCCAAGTCCGAGCTGAACCCTGCAGCATCAAAGGTGCATAGCGGACTGCTACGCGCCGACTGCCCCCTGCAATGCGAACTGCGGTCAGGTAATTGGACAACCAATCTTCTGGCTTCACAGAACAATTGTACTTGGGTGTGTCTCTCGGCAGCGTGAAGCCTTTGGGAAACTTCTCGGTCCGAATGCGATGACCGAAACATGATGGGCCAGCCTCTCCTTCTTCATCTTCTTGAGCTTCCTTCTCCAGGAGCTCAATGCGATGCCTGGCGTCGTTCTGACCGATTTGGCGAGGGCCAAGTCGAGCGCTGATTGTTGGTCTTGGTGCCGACTGCCGAGGCATGTCATTGCGCCTGCTGTTAACAGCTGGCTCTTCAACTCTTCTGCTTGCCGCTGGGGGTGGCCGATTGCTTCTGACCCTGCTTTCACGCCGAGACGGGGCCGGTTGGTGTCTGTTCTGGCGCGATGCATTCGATCGCTGGCTAGCTTCCGGAATCGGCCTCATAGTTCCTCTTGATGCCCCAGGTTCTGCATTCTAATTCTCCATTGCCACGAGCCTCTGCTCCTTTGCGGTTTCCAGCAGCTCGCGAATTCGGCGCGACTGCTCTCGCCGCTCATCTCCCTCTAGGTCCTCTAGCTCGATTGCTATCTGCTCGGCTGCTCTCAGGTTCTTGTCCGGCGTGTTGTACGTCGGCCTCTGGATGAACGCCGATTGCGCCGGCTGTTCCGGCTGCACCGGCCTCCTCGGACGCTCCGGTTGCTTGGCTCCCGACAGCTGTTGATGGATTGCCCGACCTCGGCTTCTCAAATCTTCTAAGACCGCGGGCTCAATCGGCCGACGCGGTCCGGCATGTGCCGCGTTGTACTCCAGCCTACGCTCTTCTGCCAGCACCTGCTCGGCCCTGCGAGCGAGGGCAAGCCGTGTTGTTTTCATCTCAGTATGGACTTGATCGGGATCCCCATTCCTGTTCACGGGTGTGTACAACACATCCTGCAACTCGCTGGTGCCGACTCGCTCCGCTGCGTCAGCTGCCTCCTTGGCTCTCCTAGCCGCACTCGCTGCGCCGCGATTGCTTGATGAAGACGCCCCCGCCATCATGACGGCTGGATGCACACGGCCATCCTCTCCGCCAGGCGCTGCCGTGCAGCCCCTGGTCGAGAGCGGATCCGTGATGCACGAGAAGACGCGAATCTCCCTGGGATATGCCTCGAGAAAGCTGCCGATGAAGAGGCGATGACTTCCAACCTGCAGTGACACATCGGGCGGCAGGGATGCACCGGCCCCATACCGTGCCGAGTAGTCCACCACATAGTCGATTGCCCCACGCCTAAGAGTCAGGCCAGAGGCGTGGCTACCACCCGATGTAGAGGAAAATCCCGTCCGGATCTTTACTCCAGTCGACGCCCCGGTCTGCCCCACGGTGGGCGCCAACTGTCGTCGATATGTGACGGCAGAGGGCATGGGGATGGATAAAGTGAGGGGAAGACGCGAGGAAGAAGATTTCGATGGTGCCGGAATCGGGTTGGGCACAAACACGGTGACGGACACCACGATGTACCCAGGTTCGGGGCTCTCCGGAGAGATAACACCCCTACTCCTGCTTGTCTCTTCTATATCAATGGAACTGAACTACAATAACTTCTTCTCTATCTACTCAAGGGAAGGTGAGAGCCGCTGTGGGCAAGGTTCTCTCCTGCTTCCCTGAGGATGAACTATAAGCAGTAAATGAACTGAGTGAGTTGTGAATAATGGTGCGAATGTGTGGATCGTTCCCCACGCAGGAGGGGTACCCCGGGTTCTTATAGTGTGAGCCCGGGGTAAATCGGTAACTTCACTGCCGATTGGGCCCAACTGTCATCCTCTAATCAGCTGGGGCCCAACGACTGCTCCTCTCCGGGTGATCCGGACCCGACGAGCGGCGTCCTATGCTGTAGACTCGTAGGGCATGATGGTGAACAGTGGAGCTAGGAGGTGCGGTCTTGTCGTCCTGTCCGCGGAATCGGCGGAGAGGTCGACAACGCATCTCTGCTAGATCTTCGATGTGACTTGGCTTCTCTGCCACCCAGATCTCTCAGGATTGCGCATTTATGACCTCGTACTTGTACCCTCGACTGATCTCGGGGTCAACTTCTCCAGGGGTAGTAGGTTGTACCGATTGCGCCCGGGCCGACTAGTGGTCCTTGGCAGGGTCGAATGCTTTGGGCAATCGGCGGTGCCGATGCCCACCTCGGCCCAGCTGCGGGCCAATCAGATAATCGCCTTGGTGACGAAAGGGTGGACCGGTTGCGCCTGGGCCGACTGCTGGCATTCGGCACGGCTGATTGCCTTGGAGAAATCGGCCGTACGCCCGCCCAATTCGGCCCAGCTGCAGCCCAATCGGTCCATCCTTGTCTTGAAAGGTTGCTTTCGCTTGGGTGAGCCTACCCGGGTACCAATCCCCCGACAATATATGTTTGTCGGGTCGCTCCTAGCAGATATCATTTAAAACAACCCGGGCCAGTGGAGACATAGTTCCTCTGTTGGTCCACACTGGTGAGCTAGAGGCCTTCCCACATGTGAGGGGATCAGTTACCTCGACCTTAGCCTGATGGAAGAGTCCGATCCGAGAGCGTGGCCAGCTTTTGGATTGGGTGTCGACTCCCCGGGGGCCATCCGGATTTGTTCGTTGTTAGCTAGAGAGACCTATCGTTTTGGATCTCTCGGGACTAAATCATAAAATGGTTGCCTATGATGGGTAGCAACTGAGAGAGATGGGCGTTCGTGCGGAGCCTTGTAATGGGAAGTTGGTACACCCCTGTAGGGTTAAATCTTTTCGAGAAGCCGTGTCCACGATTATGGACGACTTGAAACCTACGTCTTGTTCATAGACAACGACAACTGAGATAATCTTAATAACTTGATCAACGTGTGTGTGCCTTGACTGCTTCTTCTTCGTTGGGATGCGAAGAGAAGGACAACGATAGGATAGGTGTTATGTTTGCATAAGTAGTTGATAGTAAGACTTGTTGGAGTTGATTCCTCATCGAATGCTTGGTTCTCATCTTACTCTAAAATAGACCGTTAGCCACTCATATATTGCTAGTGCGTCTGCAACCTCACCACTTCCCCAATCTTACCCGTGAGAAGTTAGTTACAAGACTTTTGATATATTCTCACCCCTTTCTTTTCTTTTCCCTTTTATGGTTTGCCTGATCGGCCGCTGCATTTGATTACTACCCCGACCCATCTTCCGGACGTCTTCGTGGAGACTCGACGACGACTAGTTAGGCGGATCCCGGCGGAGAGCCTGGACCCGTGTGGTAACGGGAATGGTGTGTTTTACCTTTGCCACTAGGCATTTGAATGTAGTATGTACCCAGACATGTATCTTCCGCTGATGTATTGTATTTAAGGCAGTTGTATGTCGGTTGTATGAGATGTTGTATCCATGTAGCTGTAATGTTGTGATATCATGTTGGAAATCCGGGGCATATGGAATTGTCATATGTCGCGGTGGGACCGATATGTGCTTCGTCCCTCGATCTGGATGGAAACATCTAGATCTAGAAAATAACGCATATCGGGCCTTACAACTTGGTATCAGTGCCTTACCGACCGTAGGATCCCTTCTCTGGCCAAAGTCAAGTCTAGACAAATACTATTTTGTAGTTACTAAGTTAGTTATCGGAGAGTAGGAATATTTTTACTCCTTACCCTTGCTCTGGTCAGGACAAGTGTCGTAAGTGTTTATCCCCTTTCAAACTCTAGGATCTCGAGTAAGTGGAGTTTCGGAACCGTTACAATGCCTTGCTTGTAGTGTATTGTCTCGATTCCGATCTCAGGTTGGGAAATCCTGTTGTACCTTTAGTTCTTCCCACTCTCAGTAAACATCTTGGTCGTCTGTTGACTTTAGCCCTCTTGCCTAGTATCCTCGCTATTTGAGTGAGAATGCTTCACTTGATCAACGCTTGTTCTATTGTTCTTCCTCTTGATCTCCCGATGGTTTCGTTTTCCGACGTCGCCATCTCCCTGCGGAAGTTTTTCTCAACAGAATTTCGACGTCGACATGGAGCAGAGTCCCTTGTTGGTGGTGTTGAAGATCGTCGTCTCTCTTTTCTCACTCCTCTCCCCCGGATTGTCCTGGATCTCGGGACGAGATCCCTTGTTTGTGGTGTTGTCTTGTAACAGCCCAGATTTCACAAAAATTAAAAAAATTGTTTTCGGTGTGAATTTGTTGATTGTCTGATTTGTTTGCGGTGTTTGCATCCCCGATTTATCGATCGGCGATTATTTTCCCCCTCTTATATCTTACCGGACGGAGATCGACCCTTGCCACCCTGACACTCGACATTTGCGACACCGTGTTTCACCCGGTCATCGTCGCGAAAACCGCACGAGACCAGCCGCAGCCAACGAAACGAAAAATTCTGTTTAATAATTAAACGGGTTATTTTATTGCGCGCCGGAAAGGGTTCTCGAAGCGGTTCCAACGCGAGGTGAACGCCGCCGGCTCGACGCGCTGATCGCGCAGTTCGAAGTTTTACCCGAATCGGAGGTCCTGCGGACCCCCGACGGTCAGAAACGTAAACGCCGCGCGCGCGAGAGAAAAACCGGGGATGTTTTTGCAAACTTCCAGCCACCTGGGCTATATAAAGACCACCACTCTCCCACCCCTTTCTAGGGTTTCTCTAGCCTTAAAAATTGCAGCCACCCCCCTCACAATAGCCCCAATTTTTGCATTTAGTCTATTTTTTCCAAATTCCAGCCAGATCCATCTTGGACCGTCAGATCTTGCGATCCGACGGCCCAGGAAGCTCCCAACCAACCCCTCTCGCCTCTCTCTCTCACCTGCCGCCTGCCCGTGGAGGCCGCCGCCGCCACCCGTCGGCGAGACCCCGGCCACCCCGCGCCGCGCTGCCGCCTCCAGCCAGCCGGGCCGTGCGCCCCACCTCCCTCTCCTCCCTTCCCTCTCCTTCCCTCTCCTCACCGTATTCTCTCCCTCCCCCTGCAGATCGCGCCGGCCACCACCACCATGGGCGCAGCTCGGCCGAGCCCGAAGTTCCCACACCGCCCCGTCCTCCTCAACTGCTCCCGCCGCCGGCTCCTCCAGCACCGGCCCGTCTTCCTGCCCCTCCGCCGCCTGCGCCGTCTCCCCATGCCGGAGGCCAAAAGCCACCCGGCCGGTGACCTCCAGCCGCCGCCGCCGCCGCCTGGTGCGGTTCCAACGGGAGCCGACGCCCGCTCGATGCCCCCCCCCCATGTGGGTCGGCCAGCCCTGCAAGCCAAGCGCGGCCCAAGCGCCCCAAGGCCCAGCCGGGCCAAGCCAGGCCGCCTCCTCTGTCTCTTGGGCCAAGCCCATGGTGAGGCCCGAGCGCCTTTTTTATTTATTTTTTTATTTTTTCCTGCTGCTTTTTTTTCTCTAAGTCTGGTGTTAATCTGATGTTGCTTCAATTTTGTACTGCGATTAACGATTAAACGGTAGCTCAGATGATGTTGTGCCCAAAAGGATATTTTTTTTAGAATTGTGTGTACTTCAATCCATCTTTTGTGAGCATTTTGATTTGAGGTCGTCTTGATGTTGTTAATATATGTTGAAGTGGACATCACGCTGTTAACTGCTATTATTTTCTGTTAGTGTGTTGCTGCTGTTATTTTATTGCAAGTTTGATTGATGATTGTCACACATCCATGAGGTTTATTGCATTGATTCTTGTTGCATCATGTTAAGCATCATGTCTACTTCCATTATATGTATTGCATTTCCATGTTTACATTCCTGGTAATAGTTATGTTTAGCTCCAAAGTTGTTATCCTGCTGTTTTTGACAGCCACAACTGTTTTTCTCTAAGTCTCTAACTTTCCGATGTCATGTTGCATGCTTAATATCTTTTGATCTGTGATGCCTATGACCTTGATTCTTTTTTGTACCTGATCACCATTATGTCTAGTTCATGCCCATATATTGCTATGTCATGTTTCTGCACTTTTGCATATAGTTTTGCTCCTGTTTATACAGGATGAATATAACAATTTCTGCCCTGTTTTCCTGATTTTCACTAAGTCCTAGACCAGTAATGTTTTATTGCATTTTGCATGAACTATAATTAGTTGTTCATGATGCCTATTTTCATGATTCATTTTGCCATGACTTACCTGCCATGTCTACTTTAGTTGCATATCATTTGTGAGCATGTTTGCATTCATTATCTTGTTTATGCAGTGCTCTAAAGTCTGCTTCCTGATGTTGGCAGATTGTGTGCATAACTTGTTTTGCTTATATCTTTTTAACCTTAACTCTGTTTGGAGTGTTCGTTATATGTAACTTGATTAGTTTTTCGTGTACTTTGTGTTTATGCTATTGTTTGATGTAGTTAACCAACCTAAAATATGTTTTAGGGAAGAATAGTACCAATTACTTAAATTGTCGTGGGCACTTAGTGTTATGCCATGTTTAGGTTGTGCCTCACTTAAATTGACAAGAATAGATAGTTTATCTTATGCTTCACCTCTTTTCATGTTTGTGTGCTATGCCATGCTTGAGTGAGATGTCATGTTAACAACATTTTCTCATGTTGTGTAGCTAAACAACTTGAACCTTTCTAAATGTGCGGTATCGTCGTGTGTGACGAGTACTCCACTTAACCTGTCAGTAACCGCTCTAGACGATAGATGCGATGTTGTTCGTTATCTCGTGTTTCTTTCTTGTTGTTGCTTGCTCGTGACTGCTTCGTAGTAATAGATGCTTGCTCGTCAATTGCCTTTTCCAGTGTTTCCTTCTTGTGTGCTTCCGCGGGTACCTCTTGGAGACGTTGCGAGCTTGCGATCGACTTCACCTTTGGCTTCGTCTTCTCATCGGGTAAGGGGGAGCATATATCATGCTTATAACTTTCATCTCACTCGCGCCTAGGTGTAGGACAGGATGATTGCTTGATCCTACCACTTCATATTCATGCCTCTCAAATAAACCCAAACAGCCATGTCCTCCACATCCCATCAAACCTTGTTCTGCTATGTTACTTTTGCTCGCTGCTCAGCCACTTCTTAGTATACATGCTAGGATGTTATCAACTGTTATCCTGTTACTCCTAGGATTGGGCTATCACCTTATTATATTGTTGTGGATGATATGATTATTATAATATTGACTATATTCTACGAAGGATGGAAGGTCTAGGCTATCCCGCCCCGACGCTTTGTTCCATTCGAGTCACCTAGGACCCGAGTTCCGGGTATTGGTTTTAATACTGAGCGTGCCTAACCGCGTGTGGGATTTTATGGGGTCCCCTTTTCTTACCTATCTAGCTTCAAACATTTCTAGAGGTGGCCCAAGCTGATTTACCATTTGAAACCATGCATATATGTTTGTCGGGCCAGCAGAGACATGGTTCCTCTGTTGGTCCACACTGGTGAGCTAGAGGCCTTCCCACATGGAAGAGTCCGATCCGAGAGCGTGGCCAGCTTTTGGATTGGGTGTCGACTCCCCGGGGGCCACCAGGATTTGTTCGTTGTTAGCTAGAGAGACCTGTCATTTCGGATCTCTCGGGACTAAATCATAAAATGGTTGCCTATGATGGGTAGCAACTGAGAGAGATGAGCGTGCATGCGGAGCATTGTAATGGGCAGTGGGTACACCCCTGCAGGGTTAAATCTTTTCGAGAAGCCGTGTCCACGGTTATGGACGACTTGAAACCTATGTCTTGTTCATAGACAACAACAACAACTGAGATAATCTTAATAACTTGATCAACGTGTGTGTTCCTTGATTGCTTCTTCTTCGTCGGGATTCGAAGAGGAGGACAAGGATAGGATAGGTGTTATGTTTGCGTAAGTAGCTGATAGCAAGACTTGTTGGAGGCGATTCCTCATCGAATGCTCGGTTCTCATCTTACTCTAAAATAGAACGTTAGCCACTCATATATTGCTAGTGCGTCTACAACCTCGCCACTACCCCCATCTTACCCGTGAGAAGTTAGTTAAAAGACTTTTCATATATTCTCACCCCGTTCTTTTCTTTTCCCTCTTATGTTTTGCCTGATCGGCCGCTGCAGTTGATTACTACCCCGACCCTTCTTCCGGACGCCTTCGTGGAGACTCGGCGGAGAGCCTGGACCCGTGTGGTAACGGGAATGATGTGTTTTACCTTTGCCACTAGGCATTTGAATGTAGTCTGTACCCAAACAAGTATCTTCTTCTGATGTATTGTATGTAAGGCAGTTGTATGTCGGTTGTATGAGATGTTGTATCGATGTAGTTGTAATGTTGTGATATCATGTTGGAAATCCGGGGCATATGGCATTGTCATATGTCGCGGTGGGACCGATATGTGCTTCTTCCTTGGATCTGGATGGAAACATCTAGATCTAGAACAGTACTGCATATCGGGCCTTACAGGCATCAAAGCCGAAGACGTGAAGAATCTACCTCCTATCGAGAAGTTGTGTGGTCCTACTCACCCTCCATTGGTAGAGGTACACTCTCTATTAGACTTTATTGAAAGTGACATCCCTAAAGGTAAGCCTCCTGACCAATGCTTAGATGAGCTTGATAAATTTATTATTAAGCAAGACAATTTTAATAGGAGGATACAAAGTCGGTTGCATGATAATTCTCTTGTTGTCAAAAGTTTACTTGGTGTTTTTGAAAGAACAGTTAATGATGTTAAATGTCTTGTTAAGCATTTTCATATGGTTCAAACTCAGCTTGAACAAATTTCTAATGTGCAAAAAGATTTTCTTGCTAACAATGCCAAACAGGAGATACAAGCGTATGGCATCAAGACCAGGGGTGGAACACACACCCAGGACCCACTTTATCATGAGGGGCATCCGAAGAGGATCGAGCAAGATTCTCAAGTGCAAGTAGAAGACGAGATTGTTAGCTCTCCTAAGAAGAAAAAGAAGAAGAAGAAACACAAGGAAGTTGACAACTCCAATGATCTTATTACATGTGAAGAACCTGTTGTTGATCCCAACAGCATATCTACCTCTGATGCTGAAACTGAAGATGGTGCTGAGCCCGAAGAAAATGATGAGAAGAATGATCCTCCTGAGGTGCGAGAAGAAGAAGCACCGGATAAACGCAAGAAGTACACGAGAGAAGACTTCATAGAAAAAAGACATGGGAAGGAAAGAGAACCGTGGGTACAAAAACCCATGCCCTTTCTTGGTAAGTCTCTCAAATCTAAATAAGAAGAGCATTATAATAAATTTTGTGAATGGATAAAATCTCTTTTTCTGCAAATTCCTTTGACTGATGCTATCAAGTTACCTCCTTATTCCAAATACATGAAAGATATTGTTACTAATAAAAGAAAAGTTCCTAATGAGGAAATATCTACTATGCTTGCTAACTACTCTTTCAGTGGCATGATTCCTGAGAAGCTTGGGGATCCAGGTATACCCACCATTCCTTGCTCTATAAAAAATAATTATGTCAAGACTGCCTTATGTGATCTCGGAGCAGGGGTGATTGTTATGCCTTTTTCTCTTTATAAAAGTCTATGTTTAGATAAGGTAATCCCTACAGATATCTCTCTTTAGATGGTTGACAAGTCAACAGCCGTCCCGATAGGTATTTGTGAGGATGTTCCAGTTGAAGTTGCTAATTGTTTGATTCTTACTGATTTTTTTGTGCTTCACATGCTCGAGGATGGGAGTATGTCCATTATTCTTGGTAGACCTTTTCTAAGCACCGCGGGTGCCATTATTGATTGCAATAAAGGAAAGGTCACCTTCAACATAGATGATAAAGAACGCACGGTGTATTTTCCGAAGAAGATCGACAAAAGGCATGGCCTTAACTCAATAGAGAATATCGAGACCGTGAAGATTGGAGAATGGGATTGTCCTCTACATGTTCACCACAAATACAAAACAATTATGGTGGGGACAATGTCCATTAAAGTAAAGGTGCAATGATCACTTCATGAAAGGTGAAGCTTTCTACTCTATATATCGCTGGTTCCTTGGTAAGACTTGATCAACCTTGCTAGTGGGCATGTTTTATATAGGTAAAAAGTAGAGCTTGTTATGTTTTCATTTGCCTTAGCTTTTATTCTCCTTGTTGTACCAAGTCTATATGTTTTTGAAACTTCACAATTCTAATCACTGCTTCAAGTTTTCAGAAAGTTTCGCAGCTTTTTGAACTCCGGAAAATTTTCAACAGTGAAGTCTTCAGAAAAATTCCAGAAAAATTATATTAAAAATTTCCATGCCGGGAGTGAACCAGAGGCACCTGGGGCTGACCAGGGGGACCACCAGTGGCCCAAGCGGCCAGCTGGCGCGGGCAGCCCCCTGGCCGCGCCCACAGGGCGCCTGGGGCCCACAGGCCCCACCTCCAGGTAAGTCTTCTTCCTCCTCCTTCCTCTCTCTCCAAAAACACGAGTTGTGCACTTCTTCTTGTGTTCTTGCTGTTCTTGTAGGCGATTTTCGATCTCTCTCTATAGCCAACCATTTGAGCTGAGATTTTGAGTAAATACTCCCTGGTATGCAACTCCTTCACCCCTCCAATTATATTTTTGATTGGTGGATTCATTTGTGAGTATTTAGTAGTTCTTGGTGCTGTTTATATGAGCTTGCATGCATGTGTAGAAATTTATTTACCAAGTTTTGATGCAAGTTTATGCCTTAGGTAAGTGAGTAGAGTAGTTTGCCTCAACTCACTTTGTTTAAATCCTTATTTTTGTGAATTGTCAAAATTTTCATAAATGAGTTTGCTAGGAAAAGCAAAGGGGTGGCTTGGGAAGAAGAAGCCCGAGCGCTCTGATCGAGTTACTAGAGCTGCAGCTTCACCCTCTGCTGTTAGGGTGACCTACAATGAAGATCATGTGCCCCTGGAGTTGTTGGAAGACACAAGTCCAGCATGCGCAATGATGTATTCGTGCGTTGATTTTCTTATAGCTGCAGGAATTAAGGAGGAATTTTATGGGCTTTGTGCCAATGCAGGTTTGACACGGTTAGCATTATACCGTGTGGTACAATACAAGAAGCTCACCTCCTGCTTTGTTAACAGTTTTTGTTATAACCATGATGCTGGAACCGTCGAGTTCAAACTTTATAATGATCTCATAATCATGTCTTTGGCACGGTTTTGTTATATAATAGGTGTGTCGAACGTTGGTCAGACGGCAAAGATGACCACTCAGCCTTCCGAGTTGAGGACCCTCTTCAACTCCCTTTGTTGCCAGGAGGAGACAAACATTAGGCGTACGAAGATTTCCAGCATTCGGTTTCCACACCTCAGGTATTTTGCGTATTTTGTTGCTAGAGGGGTGTTGGCTCGTGACAACATGAGCAGTGGTTCTGCACCAGATTTCGCTATTTATGCGAACGCCCTCTCTGATAAGAATGATTATAATGTGGGTGCCTTAATTGCTCGGCGCCTTGTTACGAACAGTAACAAGGGAGGTTTATGTGGTGGTGTTTACACCACACTCATCCATGAGTCTCTTGAGCGCACCCCGCATCCTGATGATATTCCCTTTCCATATGCAAGTCTCGATCTTGCTGCTATGAAGAGGCATAAGTTTGTTACCTTGATTATTTGAGGTTTGAAACGACCATTACTCATGAGATCCGTCTACCTGCACCACTTTTGTTTGATAACACTCGCAGGAACTGATGGTCCTTCAACGATATTCAGTTCGATGAGTTCATGGCTCATTACCAGCCGCATAACCCCATGGAGGGGGTTGTGCCCGACGAGGAGGAGCATGGTGAGTTCCCACCTTTCCAGGGAGAGACATTCACCGATCATGGCGAGGGGTCTTCTTCTGCTTGTAGCGCGGGCCCTTCCTCATGGGACGACTCGAGGACTTCGGCGTACGCACCGGATGGCTCATACGACTCCTGGACTTACCATTACCCTGGAGCAGGAGGCTCCTGGGGGCAGTAGCTGCTACCAACTTAGGCCAAAAGCCTAAGCTTGGGGAAGTAGGTTCCCTTCTCACCTTTCCATTGTATTATCCATTTTTATTTTTTTTGCTTTGATATTTTCGAAGTTTTTGACCGTTCTTCTTTGTTCTTCTATTTTGCAAAAACAACAAAAAGATTTCTCTTTTCTTTTTTTCTTTCGCTAAACCTTTGAAAAACCCAAAAAAAATTTCCTTTCTCTCTTTAGTTTTCTTTGTTTTCAGAATTCAGCTCCAGTCCATGATGGCATTTGATTATATATTTCCCACGTTCGGTCGTGCAAGTGACAAGGCAGTAATGACGAAGATCGACGGAAGGGAAGCAATAAGGAAAACCGGTATGAACTCTTCTTGTTCTACTTTTGTACATATGCATGTACTTATGATCTAGAGACCAGCTTGTAGCGACATAGTCCTATGTTTACAATGCTTTCCCAGTGTTCATGCTTTCTTTGTGGCTGGTCTCAAATAGCTAGAGTGCATAATATGTTGCTGAAATGATTTGCATGCATTGCATTGTTCATGGTTTGGCATATTGAAGTGGTATTTCCCATCGGAGAATTCTTGGATTGACTTGGCACATGTTCACACATGTTTATGACTAAAATGTCTATCATGCCTTGATGACCTTTTTATTTCAGAATAGTCATATCACTTTCATGCCCGATTCAATGTTACTTTGTCGCTTTACATGATTATGACAATTATTGCTCTCTAGTTGGTCGCTTCCCAGTCTTTTGCTAGCCTTCACTCGCACTAAGCGGAATTCTGCTTATGTATCCAAACTCCTTTTCAACCCAGTTATTCCATTTGAGTCCACCATACCTACCTATATGTGATATTTACCGGCCACTCCTAACTTAGAATTTCTTGTGCCATCTCGAAATTTATTCAAAAGCTTCCCTTTTGTAACCGTACAAGCTCATGGTGCGGCGAGGGAAAATCAGTATCTACCATGCCAAAAATATTTTCACGGAAGTTTTAACTAGTCAATAAAAAAAGAGAGTTACACCTTCCCCCATACATGATGATGGAATGATAAGGACCAAATTCTGCTAATGATAGATGGAAACCTCCTTCCATACTTGAGGAAAAATAAAAGGTTCCATAGACCATCAGACGATGGATGGATAAGGGAACAAAGTGTAAGCAAAAAGCATTAATATGGTTGGCATGGGAGATATTGAGAGACCTTTACCGTTCACCGTTGACTGGAAAGTTGCACCTCTCAAATTAATTTTATCTCTGTTTTCAAAACCAAGAGCTCTGGCACATGTTTAGTCTTTTCTTCCTTCCACGGGTTTTCAATCTTGCCATAAAAAATCCACGGTTCGAGAGTCTCACCTTCTTTCTTCAAAGCACCAACTATTGAGAGGATAATTGTCATTCTTAGTGTAACATGCATTGTCCCAAACTACTACATTGTCTTCTACATGCTTGTGATATTGCTAGTCTGAAATTCCTAGTTCTAGTCTCTTTTAAAACTTCGGAGGAGTTTCTACATTTATGTTTTGCTTCACTCATGGAGGCTAGCGAGATACCACTCTAGTATGTTCAGGCTATGTGCATTGTGATCTTGTCTTGATTTTGGGCAGCATATTGTTTACTTTTGGTTGTTTGTGATTGACCATTTGAAAGAAGAATTGCTTCGTGCATTGTTCTTATAGCATTGTTTTGATACTTGCTAAACTCTTTTCGTAGTACCGGCTTATATACATCTTATGAAGCAAAAGAGTTTGTCAAAGTTTTCTTTGTCGCGTCCGGTTCGTTGAACTAAATTGCTTGAGGACAAGAAATAGGCTAAGCTTGGGGGAGTTGATACGTCTCAAATGTATCTACTTTTCCAAACACTTTTGCTATTGGTTTGCCCTCATTCTTGCATGATTTGAGCTAAACTAACCCGGACTGATGTTGTTTTCAACAGAGCTGCCAGTATGGTACTATTGTGCGTAGGAAAATGGATTTTTGGACATGTCAGAAAATTCCCAGAAAAATACCAGAAAATACATGCACCCGAAGGAGCCCGAAGCCAGAAGGGGTCCAGAGGGAAGCCAGGGGGGCCCAGGTGCCCTGTGGGCGCGGCCAGGGGTGGGGCCGCGCCGGGTGGCCGCCTGGGCGACTCCCCCCTCCCCCGGTGCCCTTCTTCGTCTCCTATTTATTCCCGTGAGGGGGAAACTTCGAAACAGAAGTCGTTTTTCCATAACCCGTCGCGGAGCCGCTGCCAACCTCTGTTCTTCCTCGGGAGGGCTAATCTGGAGGCTGATTTGGCCTTCGGAGAGGGGAGATCGTCGCCATCGCCATCAGCATCACCACTCCCTCCTTCCTCCATGACTTCTCTTCACATGTGTGAGTAATTACCTACTGTATTCATAGGGGATGTTAGGGATTGGATGAGATTTATCATGTAATAGTTCGTCAGATTGTTGGGGGCATGTTGCCTATCATCTACTTTGGTGTTTATCATATTTTCTACAACTTGTTGCTCTTAATGCTTGTCACTTTGGGCCCGAGTGCCATGTTTTCATATCTGAACCACTTATGTGTAACACCCCGGGTGTCATGCTACAGTAATCACCTTGTGCTAAGGTCTAGACACCTTGGGCGCCGCCACCCCCGTGCCCTGTTGGCCGCGCCGCCGCTGGCTTGAGTGGCCACGGCCGTGGCCCGTGCGCGTGATGTGGCTTGTGCCACTGCCACCTGGGCCCCACCCCCCCTTAATCACCTGCTTAAAACAAATATAAATTGTTAGTTGATAATGTCTGTATGATAGGTGGGCCAACCCCTTTTAAAATATCTCTGGTTATAAATAAAACTGTTTAGTTAACTGTCTGTGTATGACACTTGGGCCCCAGCTGTAAGTAATTAAAAGTATTGATTTATAAAATCCTTGATTCAATGACATGTGGCCCCACTGCTATTTAAATTAAATTAAATGATTTATAAAATATGTGAGGCTGACCAGTGGGACCCACTGGTCAGGTTTGACCAGTCAAAATAACTGTTCTGGATAATGTTTGAATAAATGAATTAAATAAATTCAAAAAATGATTTAAAATTGATTAAACTTTAAAATTAAATATCTTTTAAACTGTAACTCAGATCAAAAAACTTTATACATGAAAATTGATTAGAAAAATGTAAAGAATACAAATACGCTACCCGCATACCCACCGCACCCCTCTAACATACCGAACCCGAGACTTCCCCCTCCGGATCGTCTGTCCGGTAATTATCCGGTACCGGTAAAACTATTTGGATGAATTTATTCTGAACATGAAAGTTGTTCGGAATGGATCAACTAACAGAGATACACCATCCATATGCTTGTCAGATGTCCACGACACCTCCGACATGGTACCTTCCCCCTCCGGACCATCTATCGATACTCACCCGGAGCCGGTAGTTCATCCTCGGATGAATTCCCGATCCGAGCAATACACCTTGCACTACGTTAGAACACCGTTAACATTGCGTTTGCCATGTCTTCAATTTGTATTGCTATTATTGCCGTGTATTATTGTTTCTTCCCCCTCTCTTATTGTCCGATAGTCTCGACGTCCGCTGCCGATGCCCCTATGATCGACTACTTCGTCGACGACTGTACCCCTACCGTCGAGCTTACCGGAAAGCAGAGCCATTCTCTTCCCCAGATATGGCCTATCTTTCCGTACATTTTTTGCACTAGGAATTGTTACTGTTGCTTCTACGTTACAATCCTATTCAATTGCATAGCATGTCTTTGTCGCCCCTTGATGTACCTTCCTTGTCCTATGCTTCCTTATAAATATATATATATATACATATATATATTATTCAGTAGTAAACCCTGCGCATTGTTAGCTAGGATTAGATAGCGGGTCGTGATCACTCTGGGAGTGATCGCGTAAACGATATTATAACTGCAACAGGTACGGATCATTGCAGACGCCCTAGGGAACCTACAACGGCAAGACTTTGTCGAGTCGCTTCGAGTTTGACTTACGAGTGGACGGAGTCGTATTTCACTCTCGTCGGCTCAGTAGATTAGCATCACCGGGATGATACGAGGTTTACCTCTTTAGTTCATTCCGTTGATGTCTCTGTCGAACCTCTTCAAGTGTACCATCGCGGGTGATTCCTTCTGGTTTCACTTGATGGTAGGCAATCGAATCAACTGGTGTCCTTAAAGGTAAGGAGTCGGGTGACCCCACGGTGCCCGTGCAGGGTATCTTAGCGGAACGACAGGTCAGGTGTATTCCACCGGTGTGCCGCGGGCCTAGTACTGTTCGTGGCCGAGAGGTATCCTATTGTACGAAAGTCGAGCTCTTCAAAGGGCAAACGCGAGACAAGGTAAGGAGAGGATTCACCTTGTTGATAACCGCACGAGTTGGTGGGACGTCAGGGCAAGCACCGATGTTACTTGTGGTCCTGGCTGCTGTCGTTGTCCGTGACTCATCCAGTAAGGGGCAACGATAACGATTGTCCCAACAGAAAATAATAAAATTCTTAAATGGTTCGACGGATGACTTGAGTAGCCTTTTGGCTTATACGCGCTGCCTACACGTGGGATGACGAGGGGGTGACCCCACGACTCCTACATCTGAGACTACCTGGTGCGTGTGAAAATAGAAGGCCCGCTGGGAAGCTACGACAGGCCCACGATTGGCCCAACCAAGAACCGATGTAGGAGTTCGCGGCTAACATGGAAGGTGCCACTTGGCGTACAAGGCAGGACTAGAATTAGGAAGCTACCTATGTAACCTAGCACGGACTCCCCGAGACCTAGCCTAGTATAAAAAGGCTGGGAGGGGAGACGTCCAAATCAACTCAATACACATCTACTCATCCAGCCTCGCGAGAACTTGCCTTGGCCTCCATTGTAACCGCCCCCTCAAGCAATAATATCGAGCAGGAAGTGCTTCTCCTGTTAGCCAACGAGTATCGTCCAACCTGTGTCTATCTCTATGACTAACCCAGGGTCCCTGACCATGGGATTTGCCGGGGTTGATCCCCATCAATTGGCGCCGTCTGTGGGAACTACACAGGTTGGAATCACGATCTCGGCAGTCCCAACCTCAACAGATTAAGGCTCGAGGACCAGAGCCAGATCCCATCCGCTCGAGAGATTCAAGTTCACTGCAAGCGTCTTCGTCACCCCATCAAGATCACCCAGCCTGCAGCAGAACCAAGTCCAGCACCTCGACGACTGTCAGATCCATCACCGACGGAAAAGAACTCGACGACCCACAAGACAAGCACAAGGAGGCTACTCGAGAATCCCACGCGAGGAGTCGCGGCGCGTGGCCGAAGGATCGCCCATCAGTCAACGACCCTCCGCCACCCGGACTCCCACCAAGTACACCTCGAAGATTACTGCGACCCAGATCGAAGGCCAGACGAATTCTCCAACTTCATCCGACATCAATCACTCAGCGACGGGATAGAGCTCGACCCAAGAGTTCACAGCCGAGAAAAAGACCGCTCGCAGATCTTCCAAGTCTCAAGGAGAAGAAGGCACGCCGGCTCGAGCAAACTCACAGCTAATGAGCAATTGGAAGGACCTTGCGCGATCCATAGTTTTGAAGACAGTCGAGGACACCTCAGAGCAAGCCACACATTGGGAGACTGTCGCCTATTTTCCGAACTCTCGAACAGCCTCAAGGAGGAGAAGCAGCGTGAAGCCAAACACACTCGAAGAAGCACGCAGTCACCTACACCGAGTGCAGAGGAGCAGTACCCCGCGTCCCAGGGACGAATCTGCATGACCCAAGAAGGAAGACCATCGAAAGCAAAGCAAGATGCCTACACCTTGCAGGCCGACACAGCCGAAGACCTAAAGACAACTGAAACCAACCAACTGAGCGGCACCGAGACCAGCATCACCTTCTGGCAAAGCGACCATCCGCCTGCAGTCCCGAGGCCTTGGCATGCACCCCTGGTCCTCGAAGCTCAGATCGGACGATACGACATGGACAGAATCTTCATGGACGGAGGCAGCAGTTTAAACATAATCTTCGACAGCACTCTACGCAAGATGTTCATCCCACGATCAGTTTGGAAGAAGTCAGGAACCACAATATACGGCGTAGTCCCAGGCGAAGCATCCAACTCCATCGGAGCAATATAGCTTGATGTGATCTTTGGCAGCAAGCGCAACTTCGCAAAGCAGGCACTCGTGTTCGAAGTGCTCGACTGGCAGTCGCAGTACCACGCCATACTTGGGCGACCAGCGTTCGCACAGTTCATGGCGGTTCCACACTATGCATATCTCAAGCTCAAGATGCCAGGACCTGCAGGAATCATCACAGTAAAGGGAAGCTTCATCAAATCGGACCAGTGCGACCGCGACTTCCACAAAGTCTCCGACACATTCGGAGCCCAACAACAACTCAAAGAAATAGCCATGGTGACGGACAAAAGCATATTTCCACTAGCAAACAGAAGCGAGACAAGGGAATTTGGTTGCGACTTCAGCGTCGACAGCGACATGATCACACACCAAGTACACCCAACAGACCCAGAGAAGACAGTCCGCGTATATGAACACATTCTAGAAGAGCAAGCAACCGCCCTCATAACCTTCCTTCGTGAAGAATGGAAAATTTTCTCCTGGTGCCCAGCCGACATGCCAGGGATAGCACGAGAATTCCCGGAACACGCGCTCCACATCAAGCCAAACACGAAGCCAGTAAAACAGGTGCTGCGACGGTTTTCAGAGCCCAAACGCAGAGCAATCAGAGAAGAAGTCAGTCGACTACTCGACGCACAGTTCATCAGAGAGACAAAGAAAGAAACATGGATAGCAAACCCAGTCCTAGTCCCTAAAAATGACATCGAGGTACTGAGGATGTGCGTCGACTATGGGCCTATCAACAAGCATTGCCCAAAAGATCACTTCCCCCTGCCAAGAATTGATCAAATAATCGACTCCACACCAGGATGCGACCTCTTATCTTTCCTCGACGCATACTCAGGATACAATCAGATCAGGATGAGGGAAGTAGACGAAGAGCACACCTCGTTCATCACCCCCTACGGAGTATTCTGTTACCAAACTTTGCCATTCGGACTAAAAAATGCCGGAGCCACGTACCAGCGGATGATGCAAGCATGTCTGAGAGACCAGATCGGCAGGAACGTCCAGGTCTATGTAGACGACCTTGTCATCAAAACCTATAGCGCAAACACACTACTCGATGACCTCCGCGAGACGTTCGAGGCTCTCAACAAGTACAGGATCAAGTTGAACCCCAAAAAATGCGTGTTCGGCATCCCAGGCGGAAAATTACTCGGGTACATGTTCTCTGTCCGAGGAATCGAAGCAAACCCGGAAAAGGTTCAAGCAATCGCCAAAATGCAAAGGCCAACCAACATCAAAGGAATACAATAGCTCACAGGAAAGCTCGCAGCATTGAGCCGCTTCATCAGCAGGCTAGGCGAAAGGACCCTTCCTTTCTACAAACTGCTGAGAAAAGGAGAAAAATTCGAGTGGACCGAGGAAGCCAGCAATGCATTCACAGACTTGAAGAAGACCCTCTCTACCCCACCAATCTTGACGGTGCCTAAAGAAGGGGAAAAGTTGTATCTCTACATAGCACCACGCAGCAGCGTCGTGAGCACAATGCTTGTCGTCGAGCGTGCAGAAGAAGGCAAAATCCAGAGCATCCAAAGACCAATTTATTACCTGAGCACGCTACTCACGAAGCCACAGCAGCGGTACCCACATTACTAGAAGCTCCTTCTCGCAATCATGACCTCCAGGAAAGTATCGCACTACTTCGACGAACACTCCATCACAATCGTGAGCAGTGCACCACTCGCAGACTTCCTCAACAATCCCGGCGCGATCGGTCGAGTCGCCGAGTGGAACATGGAGCTTAGCCTGCGAGACCTATAGTTCAAACACCCAACAGCAATCAAAGCCCAAGTATTCCCAGACTTCCTGGTCAAGTGGGAAGAAGTCCAAACACCAGGGCCCCCAGACTTGTCCAACTCATGGACGATGTACTTCGACGAATCCAAAAGACAGTAAGGAGCCGGAGCAGGCGTCGTCCTAGTCTCCCCCAATGGAACGAAGCTCAAATACATCCTCTAGATCAACTTCAGCAACGCCTCCAACAACGAAGCAGAGTATGAGGCGCTAATTCACGGCATGCGCATGGAAAAAACTTGCGGTGCCACTCGCCTATCGATCTATGGCGACTCCAACCTCGTCGTCCAGTAGGCGATGAGAGACTGTAACGCAGTCGCAGACAACATGGCAGCTTACCAGAAGCTCTACAACACGCTAATAACCCACAACTGCAGGGGATCGAGATAGTCTTCGCGGGTAAGATAACCCAATTTATTGATTCGACTCAAGGGGAGCCAAAGAATATCCACAAGCTTTAACAGTGGAGTTGTCAATTCCACCGCACCTGAGATACACTTACTTTCAACAAGATATTAATAGTAACTGCGATAATAGTGGTAGTGACGATAGCAACGGTAATAGTAACAGCAAAAGTAAACAACTAGTAACCAGAAAAATTAAAACACTGTAGGCTAGGGAGATGGATGGTTGGGCGCTTCATGGATAAGACACATCATGTAATCAACTTGGGGCAAGGCACACAGAAATGCAAAGATCATCTAGGCATAAATCAAACATCAGGCATGTATCCCACAGGTAGTTGTACGTGCTTGCAATAAGAACTTGCACAACACCTTTTGTCCTACCATCCCGCTACGAACGGGGCCAAAAGGAACTTATGGAGATTAAGGTGCTCCTGTCAAAGAGCACCGGAACAAAGCATTAACAATCAATGGATACATGGAATCCCCAAATTATAGTCCATCCCCTTTGGTGTCCCAAGTTGTCACCTTTGGGATCACCGGTTCCAAACCATAACAGGTGCAAACAACTCATAGGTAGGATCAAGCACACAAATATATTCATGAAAACATAAAGGGTTCAGATCTGAAATCATGGCACTCGGGCCCAAAGTGACAAGCATTAAGAGAAACAAGTCGAAGAAAAGATGATAAACACCAATCTAGATGATAGGCAACATGCCCCCAACACTACTGGAATCTGCTCGTTTGCCATGTGTGTTTTCTTTGCCGTGTGCATTTTTACGGGGCAGACGGCAAAGAGGGTCTTTGCCATCAGCTGCGGACGGCAAAGGTTGACGGACGGTAAAGAGCGCTTTGCCGTCTGTTTTTTCTTCACGCATGGCAAAGAGGGACTTTGCCGTCCATTTTTTTTCCATGCATGGCAAAGAGGGACTTTGCCGTCTGTTTTTTGCTCACGCATGGCAAAGAGTAACTTTGCCGTATGTTTTATTTTCACGCATGGCAAATCTAGCTCTTTGCCGTCTACGTTTTTATGGCGGACGGCAAAGAAATCACTTTGCCATATGTTTTTTATTTAGCTCATGGCAAAGATAGTTATACGTGAATATTTGTACCACTTTTAAATATTTTTAAAGATGCAAACAATTTTTAAATAATATGAAATTTGGCGGGGTGCTGGTTTATGATTCCTAAAAGGTGTAGAATTTTTTTGAATTTTTTCTAAATATTTTTAAATAATTATTTCATCAAATTACATAAAATAAACAAACACAAAATGGTAACCGGTCTCCTATTGGCTAAGCAGCTGAGCACACAGATCAATGACGTGGCATCAAACCCATCCCACCAACCGCATCCCCACTAGCCCCATGCCCACAGCACGCACGTGAACCTCTCTCCCTTATCCTCTCCTTGTCCACGAACGCATCGGCTCCTGCCATAGCTCCTCGCTGGTCTTGCCTGCTCCGCCCCGCGTGCTCTGCCCCGGCAACTCTGACCGCGCCCCAGCCTCGCCTCGCCTCCGCCCCGCGGCTGCGCCAGCAACTCCGGCCGCGCCCCGGCCTCGCCTCACCTCTGCCCCGCGTCTGCGCCAGCAACTCCGGCCACGCCCCGTCCTCGCCTCGCCTACGCCCCGCGGCAGCGCCCGCAACTCCGGCCATGCTCCGGTCTCGCCTCGCCTCCGCCTCGCGCGGCCTTGAGCCGGTCGTCGCCCCGCGGCTGCCCCGCCTCCTCCGCCCAAGCCAGCAACTCCGGCCGCGCCGCCGGGCTCGTCTTCAGCCGCCGGCTGCCTCGCCTTGTGCCGTTGGCCGCCCAACCTCCACCGGCCGTTCCGTGACAAGGTCTCTACTCGAGCCGCCGAGCGCCTCGCCTCAACCCGTCGGCTGTGCCGCCTCCGACATCGCCTGGCCGGACTTTCGTCTCGCCTGCTTGTCAGTCTTGCGTCGCCGTCCAGTAGCGGTTGTCGTCTCGTCGGACTCGTCGGCGACGAACTCGCCGGACAACAACACTTTGGCTGCTTGGACTCCTCGGACAGTAGCGTAGGGAGCAGAGGACGTGCGGCTACGTGTAGCTGCTGTTCCTTTTTTTTGTATAACCGAAATATGTTTACCGTCCGGTACAATAATAACAGACGACAAAGCCATGGCGGACCCACCTATGA
Organism: Bromus sterilis; assembly: GCA_950022295.1. Lineage (NCBI taxonomy): Eukaryota > Viridiplantae > Streptophyta > Magnoliopsida > Poales > Poaceae > Bromus > Bromus sterilis. The sequence goes on along the minus strand of OX465595.1, from coordinate 277,159,116 downwards.
ACATAATACCTGTATTCTTTACTTTGCCGAGTACTAGCAAAAAAACAGACAGCAAAGCTCTTTGTCGTCCGTCGATAATACGCAGACGGCAAAGCACCTCTTTGCCGAAGAAATGGTTGCCGAGTGCTTTGCCGTCCGCTTTTCTTATGTTTGCCGACTGCCATGGCAGATGGCAAACGACAGAATTCCAGTAGTGCAACAATCTGATAAACTATTACATGATATAACTCATCCAATCCCTACCATCCCCTTTGCCTACAGCAGGGAATTACTCACACATGGATGGAGAAATCATGGAGGGAGGATGGAGTGGCGATGGTGATGACGATGGCGATGATCTCCCCTCTCCAGAGGCCAAAACAGCCTCCAGATTAGCCCTCCCGGAGAAGAACGGAGGGTTGCGGTGGCTCCGCGACGGGAATTGGGAAAACGACTTCTTTTCTGGGGTTTTCGCGTCACGGGACTAAATAGGAGCTTCGGTAGAGCACCAGAGGAGGGGCGAGGCCCCCAGGCGGCCAGAGGACGCGGCACCACCCATGGCCGCGCCAGGGGGGCGCCTGGGGTCCCCAGGACTCCCCTCTGGTCCCACTTCTGGCATTTGGATCCTTCGGGTGCGTGGATTTTCTGGTATTTTTCTGGGAATTTTCTAGGACGTCCAAAAATCCATTTTCCTGCGCACAATAAAACCATACAGACAGCTCTGCTGAAAACAGCGTTAGTCCGGGTTAGTTTCGTCCAAATCATGCAAGAATGAGGGCAAAACAATAGCAAAAGTGTTTGGAAAAGTAGATACGTTTAAGACGTATCAAACCCCCCTAGCTTAGCATATTGCTTGTCCTCAAGCAATTCAGTACAACGAACTGAACGCGACAAAGAAAACTTTGACAAACTCTTTTTCTTCAATAAATATATATAAGCATGTACTACGAAAAGAACTTAGCAAGTATTAGAACAATGCTATGAGGACAATGCATGAAGCAATCCTTCTTTCAAGTGATCAATCTCAAACAACTAGAAGCAAATAATATGCTACTGAAAATCAAGACAGGATTACAATGCACAAAATTTGAACATACTAGAGTGGTATTTCGCTAGCCTCCATGAGTGAAGCAACACATAAATGCAGAAACTCCTCCGGAGTTTTAAAGGAGACTAGAACTAAGAACTTCAGAATAAATAATACCACAATCATGCAAAATACTATGTAGTACTTTGGGACAATGCACATTACACTCAGAATGACAATTATGCTCTCCTAGTTGGTGCTTTGAAGAAAGAAGGTGGAGACTCTCGAACCGTGTAGTTTGATGGAAAGGTTGAAAACCCGTGGTTGGAAGCAAAGACTAAACTTGTACCAGAGCTCTTGGTTTTGAAAACAGAGATAAAAAGTGTTTTTGAGAGGTGCATGCTTTGTCCACGAATGCTAGTAGACAACTCAATCACCTCTTACGCTAGACATGTTTCGAGGAACGGCTCCCAAGATGGAGACGATCACATCCCCTTAATCTCCTTTGTTTATCACTGCCAAAGTTTTCTGATTTCTCATAGACAAAGTGTGAAGGAGGGTTTGTTGGTTGTGATTATCTTTTGTGAGCTGGGCGCACTCATGCCAGTCCCTCCTCGTGTTGGGGTTTGCAGATTAGACATGCAATCCCGGAATAAAACATGTCTAACATAAGACGGTCATGAATTACCTACTACTTCCTCATGAGCTAAAACAAAGGTGTCGGGACCTGGGGTTAGCGTATGTAATTCCAGTCATGATACAATCACATGGAGAGCCGAGAATCGTACCCACTTGTCTAAGCAGACAAGGCCAAGCACAGAACGTTCTCGGTAAGCATCGAACGTGAGGGGCATCCCATTCAGACTGGATGATCATCTGAGATGGGTCCTCCTCGTCCGCTCACAAGTCTAGATGCTTATGGGTGGTGAATCCCATACTCATAGACAAGTCACCTCAACCATGTTATCGATTGAATCCTAACTCTTACATAGACTTACTTTAGCCCGATCACTTAGTCGGGGTCTAGGGCGGGCTCGATCATACAACAAAGTGTGCACGTGACAGAGTCACGAACAATCGCATCGCGATGACCCAAGCTGCGCACATCTAAGGGCCACTTGGTGTATAAAAGACCGCCAGCCAGATCACAACTAAGGTCTCGAAAACCCATACTAAGACATGCATGTTATAAACATACACGCAGCACACATGCCTAGTATGAACAGAAGGTATCATCACATAACTCTACAAAGTACTTCTTTATTTACTTACACATAGAGTATACAAAGATCACATGTATGTGATCACATTACATCATACAACGGAAGCAAATTAGGTCTAAGTACAGACAAGTTTAACAAATGGCTTAGAGAAGCCTTGTACAACAAACATACCCTTCCACGAGGGACCAGACTGCTGTCTGGAACTATACTACCAAGGTCAACGTCGAGCTTCAGGTCGGTGACTCCATCGGGGTCCGGTTTCTCATCTAAAACATAGAATAAGCAAACGTGAGTACAAAGTCGTACTCAGCAAGACTTACATCAGAACTATACTACTCATGCTCAAGTATCAAGGTAAAGGGAGGTGGGGTTCAACATGCAAAAATGCCAGCTTTGACTTGGCTAGTCCTGAACTACGAGTATCAGACTTGAGGTAAGAAGCGTACACGAGTCCACTATCCAAGTCTCCAACCAATACACCACTATGGTTACTTCCTCGACTTCCCCACGAGGAAGCACACCATAGCACTCACGCTTATCTTGCGAGTTTTAGAAGTATCCATTCAAGTTGTCTAATAATCAGGTACAGGTTCCAAGTAGTCCATAACCGCGGACGCGGCTATTCGAATAGTTTTCTTAACCTTGCAAGGGTATAAGCTACACACACATGACCATCGGTTACCGCCAGGTCTCGCCACCGTTCAAGAGGTGACAGAGAGGTTGTTCGCCACGACACTTCGCTCACAACCGGTCTATTCCAGGAGTCGACTATCTGAGTTTGTCACCGCTCGAGAGTCCGGCCGGATCAACGATACGGACCCAGACAATGTAGGCAACCGAGACGCCACATCTGACAGATGGTTTCACTGTCTCACAGATCCGCCCACATATCTAGTATGATGCAACATTTCCACTCAATCTTTTTCTATGCACATGTCAAATTGAAGGCCCGAACTAATGTGACTCCTGGACGTCGACACGGATCAAGGTACTAGGCCGAGAGGGGTCAGTGAGCCCAATGTGTGGTTGTACTCTTTGTCTTGGATTACCATACAAGAACTCGGTGTTTAAGGCGGTGTTCAACGAGACAACCCACTGTGTACTCCTACACAGCCTCTCATCGTTCACCTTGTATTAGGGTGGATTCACCAACATAGTTTCACTTTTATCAACACCATGTTCACCATCATCCCGACTCACATCCAGAGCAGCCTCATTGTACCACTAAGCATGCAATAAGCATTAACAGTTGCAGGGGCCACATGATATCAATCAACTCCTATGTCAGCTAGGATTGTGGTTTGCTTACTACTGTGACAAAATGATAGGTCATGCATCGGATATGGGTTCAACTATGCGGTAGAATCGATACAAGGTGATCTCCTAAACATGCATAAGCGAGACTGAGAGGGAATTGGGATTTTATAGACATGATCAATGGGGTTTGCTTGCCTTGCTGACGAGGTTCAGTATCGGGGTCTTCAACGAAGGGGGTGGCCTCTGGTTCCGGTTCCACTTCTATTAACAACATGACAATCATAGGATCAAATTAAATTACAATGCACAATAACATGAATAATATTGAAATGGTGATGTTCATGGTTACAATGTGGGTACAATTCCATTTAAAAGAAGTGGAATGCAAAATCATTTGCAAATTCACTCCAAATTTGAATTCAAAAGAACTCCATATGCATGTTTGCTACTGTTCACCCATTTTAAAATGGTCAAACACAAAACCAAATTGCATATTCTTAATCCTTGCATTTTTCTGATAACTTTTCATATATTATATGTTTAATTTGGAGTTAGTATGAATTTTCTATGAATTTCCAAAGTTTAATTCAATTTCGGGATTTTTCTGGAATTCTTTTAAATCAATTTCATTTACTGCATCACTGTGACGCAGGGGTGACGTCAGGGGGGGGCTGACCTGTGGGCCACCACTGTCAGTGTCACAGGGGGTTAACCCCTCTCTGTTTAAACTAACAGGGGGGTTAGGGGGGGTTTGGGGCCCACCTATCATTGACCTAGGGGTCAATTAACAGGGGGTTAGCCCCTAATCAACTGGCCACGTGGGCCTCTCGCCGCCAGCGAGCTCCGGCACGGCAGAGACGATGCCGAGGTGACCAAATGGTCACGGGGAAGCACGGGAGAGGCACAAAATCGATCCCCACGTGCCCCCGCATCCATCTGTGCTATTCGGGGGTCTTTGAGAGGGCTGTGGCGTCGCCGGCGCCATGAACTGCGGCGGCCCGAGCTCGTCTCCGGTAGAAACGAGGACCCCGGTGATAAATTGGAGCGCGGGGAGAGGCAAGCGGAAGAGGAGCTCACCCTGGTTCCTGTGAAGAGGACGGGGAGGTCGGGGAACGCAGGACGGCGGCACAATCGGGCGAAATATCTCACGGCGGCTGGCGGCACATCGGTGACGAGGGTGTCGGCTTCAGGGGCTCCCGGGCTCAATTGATCAGGGCAAACAACGTAGACGACCTCCTCGGATCTTCTGGACAAGCTGGAGCGTCTTGAGCTGGCCGGTGGCCACGTCTACACGCATCGGCGCTCTCCGGCGAGCTTCTGTCGTCGAGGAATCCGGCGAGTGCAAGCGAGGAGGGGAGCTACGAGCGAGGGGGAAGGCGCGGAGTCTTCTGGGCGCTCACGTGGCAAGAGGGCAGGGCTTGGGGTGGCCTAGACGGCTTTGGCCGTCGCGGTGGCGCTCGCCGCGCTCCCAGCTCGCCACCGAGCTGCTTCGGGCGGAGGGGAGGAAGACGACAGCGGCTCAGGCTGGGCTGGGCCGTGTTGCTGGGCCAGGGGTTTAAGTCGGGCCGGATGGCCATGTTTTTCCCTCTTTCTTTTTCTTCTTCTTTTCTTTTCTGTAATTTTTGTTGTGCCTAGAATTAAATAGCTAGGCATTTTAGTAAAATGCCCAAACATTTTTATAAATCCTAGGTGACCAGTAGCAAGTCACTTGTAGAATTTGAGCATTTTTGAAATTCAAAACATTTGAATTTCAATTCAAATAGGGGTCAAATTTAATTTCCATGGCACATTTTCAATTTTTGAATATTCCATGGGCATGGGAATGAACCCAAACCAGTTTTAAAATGATCATCATCATTTATAGGAATTTTCCAAATATTCAAATGATTTTTGGAAAAAGATTTTTATCTGGCCATTTGAATTAATTTCTCAGGGCTTTCTGCTTCCCAATTTTTTAATTTCATTTGAATTTTTGCATGATGCAAAGGCACAAACAAACCCTAGCACTTACCCTAGTTGGGGTTCTGAGAACTCGCCCCCACTCAAAAGAATCTCGTCCCGAGATTCAGAAGTCGTCGGGAGGAAGGTGGGGTACTCGGCACGGAGGCGGTCTTCTCTTTCCCATGTTGCTTCTTTCTCGGAGTGATGTGACCACTGCACTTTCAGGAACTTGATCTTCTGACGACGAGTGACACGCTCTGCTGAATCAAGAATACGAACAGGGTACTCTCAATAAGAAAGGTCATCTTGGAGATCAAGCGTTTCATGGTCGATTTCGCGGATGGGGTCCTTGAAGCAACGCCTGAGTTATGACACATGGAATACATCGTGTACTCGGGAAAGGTGAGGGGGTAGTTCAAGTTGGTAGGCAACTTTTCCACGTTTAGCGAGAATGCGGAAAGGTCCTATGTAACGTGGGGCCAACTTGCCTTTGATACCGAATCTTTGGATTCCCTTTAGAGGAGTAACCCGAAGGTAAGCCTTCTCATCCAGATTGTAGCTTTCTTGCCTATGATGACGATCATAGTAGCTTTTCTGACGAGACTGTGCGGCTTTCAAACGATCACGAACAATGCGAACTTGCTCTTCTGCTTCCTTGATCATATCCGGTCCAAAGAATTGTCTTTCACCGGTTTCTGACCAGTTAAGGGGTGTTCGACATCGTCGTCCATATAGGAGTTCAAAAGGAGCCATGTTCAGACTAGATTGGAAGCTATTGTTATAAGCAAATTCGGAAAATGGAAGAGACTTCTCCCAATTCTTTCTGAAAGAGATAACACAAGCTCTGAGCATGTCTTCCAAGATTTGATTAACCCTTTCAACTTGACCGCTAGACTGAGGATAGAAAGCTGTACTAAAGGAGAGATGAGTTCCCATAGCATTCTGAAATCTTCCCCAGAATCTACAGGTGAAATGTCACATCCCAACTTTTACTCTTCTTGTTAATCTAGTTAACCAAAAATTAGAGCCAACAAAAAAACCTTGCATGAAATGTTAGGTTGTGTTTCAATGCTTGAACTTGTGTGCTTAGGGTTAGTCATGTTGTTGCTTGATGATGCACTTGTGATGGTGTTCATTTTGTGTTGCATGTGCCTAAGATAACCTAGTGGCTATGGTCAACCATATATGTCTACCATGCATGCGCTTCATCCTTAGTTGGTCATAAAAAATGGCAACTTGCCAAATTCTAAAAACCCTTGGTGCTAACACCTAGTAAATTTTCTATATAATAATAATACTAATAATATTAACCACTACAAAACCCTTGGGCATTAAACTTTTGTGGGTTAGAAATAACTAAAGCAGTTATCAAAAAAAATTACCTAACTACATAAAATAATAATGAGATGAGTGCATGACCTTCATAACTCATCAAAAAAATGTGTATGTTTATGGTTTCTCCAACAAAAATTCCTGGGATGTTTTCTTTTATGTGTTAACCCAGTTTTACTTAAAAAATGTGTATATTTATTAACTAGAGTTAAAAAAAGAGAGAAACTATCCTAACTACCCCCACTAATCCGTCCCCTAATTTCTCTCTTTCCCTCTAACCTCCCCTCTCTCTCACGTTCTCTCTCCCTCTCCCCACGCAGGGAGAGCCTCTCTCCCTCTCGTAACCTCTCTCTCTCTCTCTCGTCTCTCTTCCCTCCCGAGCCCACTGACACCCTCGCTCCCCATTGCCCAACGGAAGACGACCCCGAGGATCGCCCCCGTGGCTTGCCAACGCGATTCCTACCCCCAACCCAAGCCCTTGATGTAACCGGCGACCTCCACGGTGGAACGACCCACCGGAGCACCCTCACGAGCTCTCCCACCGCCCACCTTCACCAATGGCGCCCAAGGCCACGGATCGCCCCATGGCTCTCCCTCCCGTTGCAGCCCCACTCCGCTCGGCTATAAAAGGAGGCCGCCCCAGCCCTCCTCTCCACACTCGCCCCACCACAGCACCACCCAGCCACACCACCCCGCTCGCCCGCTTTGCCAGCCCGAGCAGAAGGAAAGGAAGAGAGGAAGGAGAAGAGGAGGAAGAGGGAGACCGGAAGAGGAGGAAGAGGGAGACCGGAGGAGGAGAAGGAGGGGAGGCCGGCAAGCCCGCCCCTCTGCCTCGCTCACGCCGGAGCCGCCGGCAAGGAGCCAGAGGAGCCGCCCCCAAGCACCCCCACTGCCCCAACGGTCTACCCCGAGCCATCGCCACTTCCGATGTCCGCAGCCGCCCCTGTACGCAAAAACGAAACCCCGCCACCGAGCCACGCCCCCGCCACACCTCGCCGTCGCCAACCGCTGCCCGGAAAGCCTCCCCCGGTGAGCTCCCGTCCCCTACTGTACGCCATGGCCCCCACAAACTCCTCGTCGCGTAGCCATTCTTGGGGTAAAAATGGAACCCCCCAGGGGCCTCCTACCCCCGCCGCCACTTGCCGTCGGCCTCCGGCCACCGGAGGGCCACCGGCGCGGCCGTGCTGGCCTCTGGCCGCCATGGGAGGGCTCCCGTGCCCTGGCCTGTGCGAGGGCAGGAAGACGGCCCCCTGGCCGTCGGATCCCACTTAGATCCAACGGCCTGGGGAGGCCAATACCCGTTCGGTAAAAAAAATAACGGAGTGTGCTGCGCTGCGCTGGGCTCGGCCCGAAGAAGAAAGAAAAAGAACAGCTCCCGTGGGCGCCAGATAGCCGGGCCGGCCTGCATTTTCCTTTTTCTTTTTTTTCAGCAACACCATTTTATTTCTAGAGAAATAAATACAGCTCCAAATCCAGTGAAATAAATTTTGTTGTGTGCATAAAATTAATATCTATAATTCTGCATGTTTAGAATAATTTTTGTGCAGTGCCAAAATAATTGCTTTAGTTTTTATTAGTTTATTGTGCTTTTTAGCAGCTAAGAATAATTTTAGTTAATTCCTTGTTGACTCTAAAAATGTAATGTTGACTTGTTTATATTCCTATGATTATTCTTGATTTTTCTGTGTGTGTAGAATAGTTTTTAGCTTAAACAAATTTGTGGCCCTTTTTATTATTATTACCTTTGCTAGTTTAATTCGTATCTAAATAATACTAGTAATATTAAATTATTAGTTTGATATAAAACTAGCCTATGGTCAGTAGGTTATTGCTATAAAGTTGGTTGTTGAATTAATAAAAAGGTTGTTGGTGAATAAAATAGGTTAATAATATCGCTTATAGTTAAAGTTGCTTTACTGCCGATTAATAAATCCAATAAAGTTATCCTAATGCTTGTTGTAAAATTTATCCTTGTTGCATGTTTCAGGACTTAATAAACATGGGAGTTAAAACTCTGAGAATTATTTTGCCCTTGTTGTTTGTGTTTGATTGTGAAAATTGAATGTTGTGTGACGTGTGCTATTTTTGCCTCATTGTAATGGTGTGTGTTTCTTTCCGCAACGTGTAGACGATACACCGTACGTTGCAGGTGAAGACTCCTCCCAAGCTACCAAAGAAGTCGATCCGGGGTACTTCGCCGATGAAGGCAAGCCACCGTCAAAACTCAAACTCCGCCTTACCCATTTTTAATTTCCTTCGTATCACTTGTATTGTATCATGCTATTATTACTTTCATATGGTTGGGATTATATTAGTTATATTAGGAAAGCTCCACATCACCTCCTAGCCCACCTATTTGGAAAAAAAAAACAAAGTAGAACCCCAATGATCCCGACACTCTGTCGAGACCATCACTCAGCTCTAGTAATTACCATTACATAACAACATGGATAGTCATACTTCATCCTATTTGGTACGGCATACACTTAAGAAGGTGGTATGGCCGGGATTGTGGAACATCGTCGGACATGGACAAAGTCTGGAGGGACTCTCTATAAGTGCCGCCAAAAACTATCCTTACAGTACAACCACTATACTCTGGTATGGGATAGGGCTAGTTGGAAGCTTGCATATCTTAGTACGGGGATCTTCTAACTACATGATGGAGGTACACGGGAGTACCTAGAAGCCTATAAGCCTACCGATGCGTCGGAGGTGAGGTCGCTGTCTCGGCAGCGGTGGCACGGAACTTTGCCGCACCTCTACTACGGTGAAGGCATGTGTCCAAGAGGAACATGACCTTGCACGCGGACAGTTCAGGATGTGGGCATTAGGTAGATCACATGTACTAGGGTAAGCAAGGGGAAGACTATGGTCGATTATCCGAGACCCGCATACTGAGGTATGACGATCCGTGGGGACACATGGCGGATGTATCGAATGTGGTGGGTTAAGTGTACAACCTCTGCAGAGTGAAAACTATTCGAGTAGCCGGAGTCCACGGTCATGGACAGCTAGTGAGGCCACACTTTGTGGGGAATAGATGAGAAAGCCCGGTACTGATTTTATGGTTCGCGGTGATGGTGTTGATATTGTTGAAAAAGGGTTGGACTTGACTTATCCAAATGCAATGTGGGAAATAAAACTTGCCAAGTTTAAAACTTTTCCAACTTAATAATAATATTGAGTAGATAGGAAATCCCTATGAAAAACTCCACCATATAGCCATCCTATTATTTTTGTATACAAATTCTTGTTTCTTTCTTTAGGTGGTTTGCGAGTACTTTGTATGTACTCACGGCTTTGTCCCTGGTTATTCCATCGGCCAGGCTTGGAGGAGCAGGTATATGACGACGATACTACCAGCGATTACTAGGCCGTGCTATGCTCTGATCTTCCCTGTGGATTGTGCCGCTGCTACCTTTGATGCTTTTGCTTTTCCGCTGCTATTCGAGCCCGATGAGGCCGTGTAAGACTATGATATTTGTATGACTTGTATTCGGTATTTGTATGAACATTGAGACTATGATATCCATGTCGAGTTTTGTGTCATGCAAACTGATCATGGGAGCATGACCGTATACACAGCTGGTCGCTTCGGCCATATAGTCCGAGGTGCCCACAGACTTGGTATCAGAGCCTCTGTTCAGACCATAGCAGCCTAGTTGGGATGGACATTAGTTACAAATATTTTTTTTAAAAACAAAGTCTCTCATACCTCTTACCCTATTCAAAAAAATTAAAGTTAAGCGAGACCGAAGATTAAGAGGGAATGGTGTCCCGAAACAGATGAGAACTAGTGTAAGATTTTACTTTAGTCCCCCCACCCGAATGTCTGATGTTATGCTTGTTTGATTTGTGTGGTTTAGTCTTTGGTTAGAGTGACCCTACCCCCACTTAGGATGACACTAACACGTGCACTCTTATCTTGCGCAACAACCTCAGGATGTCGAGGAGCTCCCGCGCCAACCCGAGTGGATCCGGTGATGCACCACCACCACCCGACCCGAACATGGCGCAACTTCTGCGACTGCTGATGGAGGAGCGCCAGGCTGCTCGTGATGAGCGCCAGGAGAACATGGCTGCACTCCAGCAGCTAGTCCAGGCCGCCACCAATGCCAACCAAGGAGGCGGAGGAGCTGGTGGGAATGAGGAGCCCAGGTCTCGGCTCCGAGATTTCCAGAACACCAACCCGCCCGTGTTCTCACAGACAAAGGAGCCTCTGGATGCTGAGGATTGGCTCCGCACTTTGGAGAACAATCTCGTTGTCGCCGTTGTTAGCAACAATGAGAAGGTCCTGTACGCCACCCACTACCTCGCCGGCACCGCAAGGAGCTGGTGGGAAGGAGTGCGTGCCCGTCTTCCTGCCGGGCAAGTGCTCAGCTGGGCCGAGTTCTCCGAGAAATTCAAGAATACGCACATCCCGACCGCGCTGATCAGGAGGATGAAGGACGAGTTCCGCCACCTCAAGCAAGGCGGCATGACTGTGGTGGGTTATCTCGACCGCTTCACCCAGCTGTCGAGGTATGCCCCGGAGGAGGTGGACACTGAAGAGAAGCGGAAGGATCGTTTCCTGGATGGACTGCACGATGAGCTGTAAGTTGTTCTGGTGGCTATGCAGTTCCCCGATCTTGAGTCTCTTGCTGATGCGGCTATCATGACGGAGGGCAAGCTCAAGATGGCCTCTGAGAACCGCAAGCGCTGCATGATGCAGCAGGGTGGATCCAACAACCCCCGACTGCGTCCGACTCAGCCGCCAAGACCAGCACCACAGCCTCAGAGGAGCCCCTACCCAGCGCCACGCCCTAGTGCTCCTGCTCGCCCTGTCGGAGTTTCGCGTCCAGCAGACGGAGTTCCCCGCAACCCTGGAGTGATCTGTTTCGGATGTGGTCAGAAGGGCCACTACTCGACCGAGTGTCCCAACAAGAAGAATGTCGCTCCACGCCCCAATGCTCCAGCACCAGCCAGAGGGAACCCCAGCCGCAACAATTCCCATCGCGGTGCATCCCACGCCGCCAAGGGTCGTCTGAATCATGTGCAAGCCGAGGAAGCCCAGGAGGCAGGAGATGTCATCTTGGGTACGTTCTCAGTTAATTTAGTACCTGCCCAAGTTTTTTTTGATTCTGGTGCATCACACTCGTTTGTTACGGAGTCATTTGTGAATGGAAGTGGGATGAAGGCTGAGCTCTTGACACGGGTCATGAGCGTGCAAATTCCCGGATCTAGGGTAACTGCACACCTCACATGTCTGGATATACCTATAGAGATCTGCGAAGTCACGTTTCCGGCAGAACTGATTGTGCTGGGAACAGAAGGTATAGATGTGGTACTTGGAATGAATTGGCTGTCTAGGTACCGAGGTCGGATAGATTGCACAGAGAGGACAGTCAACCTCATGAGTGCCGATGGAGTTCAGATAGAGTACACCGGCAAGGAAGACACCGCTCGAGCCTTCTGTCATCAGAGTGTCTCGGTGCCATCACTTGAGAAGGTGAAGGTTGTATGTGAATTCCCGGATGTCTTTCCGGAGGAGTTACCCGGTATGCCGCCTGATCGGGATATCGAGTTCATCATCGAGTTAGTACCCGGCACAGCCCCAATTGCACAGAGGCCCTACGGGATGAATGCAGAAGAACTGGTTGAACTGAAGAAACAGCTGAATGACATGCTCCAAAAGGGACTGATTCGACCCAGTGCTTCACCCTGGGGTTCGCCAGTTCTCTTTGTGGACAAGAGAGACGGCACCATACGCATGTGTGTGGACTACCGTAAGCTGAACGAAGTAACCATCAAGAACAAGTATCCGCTCCCCAAAATCGAGGACCTGTTCGACCAGTTGAACGGAGCCCGGGTCTTCTCCAAGATCGATCTGAGGACCGGATACCACCAGCTGATGGTCCGTGAGTCAGACATCCCCAAGACAGCTTTCACGACCCGCTGTGGTTTGTTTGAGTACACTGTGATGTCCTTCGGACTTACCAATGCCCCGGCCTATTTCATGAACCTCATGAACAATATCTTCATGAAGTACCTTGACAAGTTTGTAGTGGTGTTCATTGATGATATCCTGATATATTCCAAGACGGAGGAAGAGCATGCCGAGCATCTACGCTTAGTCCTCGAGACATTGCGAGAGCACCAGCTGTACGCCAAGTTCAGCAAGTGCGAGTTCTGGCTCAAGGAAGTTGGATTTTTGGGACATGTATTGTCAGAAGGAGGAATATCCGTCGACCCCGCCAAGATTCAGTTTGTCATGGACTGGACAGCTCCGACAACTCAGACCGAAGTGAGAGGATTCCTCGGACTAGTGGGATACTACCGCAAGTTCGTGGAAGGCTTCTCCAGCATTGCCCGTCCCATGACCCAGTTGTTGAAGAAGGACCAGAAGTTTGTGTGGACAGAAAAGTGTGAAGCCAGTTTCCAGGAGCTGAAGAGGAGATTGGTATCTTCCCTAGTGTTGACTATGCCTGACCTGACCAAGAGCTTTGATGTGTACTGTGACGCATCGAAGATTGGTTTGGGTTGTGTCCTTATGCAACTGGGCAAGGTGATTGAGTACCTGTCACGACAGTTGAAGCCGCACGAGTTGAACTACCCCACCCATGACTTGGAGCTAGCCGCAGTTGTGCTTGCTCTCAAGAGGTGGAGACATTACTTGATGGGTCACCGTTGCGACATATAAACAGACCATAAGAGCCTGAAGTACATTTTCTCACAGAAGGAGTTGAACATGAGGCAGAGGAGGTGGATCGAGCTGATCAAAGACTATGATCTCGAAATCCATTACCATCCTGGTAAGGCCAACGTGGTAGCAGATGCCCTCAGCCGCAAGCCATGCAAACTTAATGCAATGATCAGAGAGACGCAGCCAGCTCTGCACGAGGAGTTCGAGAAGCTGGGTTTGGAACTTGTTACACCCGGTTTTCTGGCTCACCTCAAGCTGACTCCGACTCTATTTGATCAGATCAAGGAGGCACAGAAGGGACACGACAGTATCGAGGGAATCAAGAAGAAGATGCCCCTCGGCAAGGCCCCGAAGTTCACGACGGATGATGAAGGAGTTCTTTGGTTTGATGGCCGATTGTGTGTGCCTGATGTGGAGGAGTTGAAGCTCACTATCCTGAAGGAAGCTCACGATACACCTTACTCCATCCACCCCGGAGGGACTAAGATGTATCAAGACTTGAAGGACTTGTTTTGGTGGCACGGTATGAAGCGTGAGATTGCCTTGTATGTTGCCAAGTGCGACATCTGCCAAAGGGTGAAGGCAGAACATCAGAGACCTGCAGGATTGTTGCAACCACTCTGAGTTCCTGAATGGAAGTGGGAACAAATAGGCATGGACTTCATCACAGGACTACCAAGGTCGAGCAAGGGTCATGACTCTATCTGGGTCATCGTCGACCGACTCACCAAGGTAGCACACTTTATTCCAGTGCGAACCACCTATCGAGGAGACCAGCTGGCAGAAATGTACATGTCAAGGATCGTCTGTCTGCATGGAGTTCCGAAGGAGATTGTGTCTGACTGAGGCACCCAGTTTACCTCGAGATTCTGGAAGCAAGTCCAGGAGGCACTTGGCACTAAGCTCACTTTCAGCACAGCCTATCACCCGCAGACTGGAGGCCAGACCGAGCGAGTGAACCAGATATTAGAGGATATGCTTCGCGCATGTGCTCTAGCATATGGTTCCAAGTGGGAGGATTGCTTGCCGTATGCAGAATTATCCTACAACAACAGCTATCAGTCGAGTCTGCAGATGGCCCCATTTGAAGCATTGTATGGACGGAAGTGCCGCACGCCCCTAAACTACTCTCAGACCGGGGAAGGGAAGATCTTTGGACCCGATGTTTTGAAGGAAGCTGAGGAACAGGTCCAGTTGATTCGTGAGCGTCTCAAGACCGCTCAGTCCCGTCAGAAGAGCTATGCCGACCCCAAGCGTCGAGAGGTGACTTTTGCAGTTGGAGACTTTGTGTATCTCCGAGTCACCCCATTGAAGGGAATGCAGTGATTCCATGTGAAGGGGAAGTTAGCACCACGATACATCGGACGATTTGAGGTGATAGCCAGACGAGGTCAAGTTGCCTATCAGTTGAGACTGCCAGCAGAGCTATCCGACACATAATAATACATGCACGATGTATTCCACGTCTCGCAGCTCCGGAAGTGTCTGGAGGTGCCGGACAAGCCTGATGTTTTCAAAAACATCGATCACCTCACGGTGGATATATACCAGGATCTCACATACCGCGAGACGCCCCTTCGTATTCTGGAAGAAGCCACCCGAGTCACCCGAGAGCGCGCAATCAAGTTCCACAAGGTCCAGTGGACAAACCACACTGAGGAGGAAGCCACCTGGGAACGGGAGGACTACCTCAAGCGCGAGTTCCCGCATCTCTTCACTAGCTTGTGAATCTCGGGGACGAGATTCTCTTTAAGGGGGGAAGGTCTGTCACATCCCAACTTTTACTCTTCTTGTTAATCTAGTTAACAAAAAATTAGAGCCAACAAAAAAACCTTGCATGAAATATTAGGTTGTGTTTCAATGCTTGACCTTGTGTGCTTAGGGTTAGTCATGTTGTTGCTTGATGATGCACTTGTGATGGTGATCATTTTGTGTTGCATGTGCCTAAGATAACCTAGTGGCTATGGTTAACCATATATGTCTACCATGCATGCGCTTCATCCTTAGTTGGTCATAAAAAAATGGCAACTTGTCAAATTCTAAAAACCCTTGGTGCTAACACCTAGTAAATTTTCTATATAATAATAATACTAGTAATATTAACTACTACAAAACCCTTGGGCATTAAACTTTTGTGGGTTAGAAATAACTAAAGCAGTTATCAAAAAAAAATACCTAACTACATAAAATAATAAAGAGATGAGTCCATGACCTTCATAACTCATAAAAAAATGTGTATGTTTATGGTTTCTCCAACAAAAATTCCTGGGATGTTTTCTTTTATGTGTTAACCCAGTTTTACTTAAAAAAATGTGTATATTTATTAACTAGAGTTAAAAAAAGAGAGAAACTATCCTAACTACCCCCACTAATCCGTCCCCTAATTTCTCTCTTTCCCTCTAACCTCCCCTCTCTCTCACGTTCTCTCTCTCCCTCTCCCCACGCAGGGAGAGCCTCTCTCCCTCTCGTAACCTCTCTCTCTCTCTCTCATCTCTCTTCCCTCCCGAGCCCACTGACACCCTCGCTCCCCATTTCCCAACCGAAGACGACCCCGAGGATCGCCCCCGTGGCTTGCCAACGCGATTCCTACCCCCAACCCAAGCCCTTGATGTGACCGGCGACCTCCACGGTGGAACGACCCACCGGAGCACCCTCACGAGCTCTCCCACCGCCCACCATCACCAATGGCGCCCGAGGCCACGGATTGCCCCATGGCTTTCCCTCCCGTTGCAGCCCCTCTCCGCTCGGCTATAAAAGGAGGCCGCCCCAGCCCTCCTCTCCACACTCGCCCCACCACAGCACCACTCAGCCACACCACCCCGCTCGCTCGCTTTGCCAGTCCGAGTAGAAGAAAAGGAAGAGAGGAAGGAGAAGAGGAGGAAGAGGGAGACCAGAAGAGGAGGAAGAGGGAGACCGGAGGAGGAGGAGGAGGAGGGGAGGCCGGAGAGCCCACCCCTCTGCCTCGCTCACGCCGGAGCCGCCGGCAAGGAGCCAGAGGAGCCGCCCCCAAGCACCCCCACTGCCCCAACGGTCTACCCCGAGCCGTCGCCACTTCCGACGTCCGCAGCCGCCCCTGTACGCAAAAACGGAACCCAGCCACACCTCGCCGTCGCCAACCGCTGCCCGGAAACCCTCCCCCGGTGAGCTCCCGTCCCCTACTGTACGCCATGGCCCCCACAAACTCCTCGTCGCGCAGCCCTTCTTGGGGAAAAAATGGAACCCCCCCAGGGGCCTCCTACCCCCGCCGCCACTTGCCGTCGGCCTCCGGCCACCGGAGGGCCACCGGGGCGGCCGTGCTAGCCTCTGGCCGCCATGGGAGGGCTCCCGTGCCCTGGCCTGTGCGAGGGGAGGAAGACGGCCCCCTATCCGTCGGATCCCACTTAGATCCAACGGCCTAGGGAGGCCAATACCCGTTCGGTAAAAAAAACGGAGTGTGCGGCGCTGCACTGGGCTCGGCCCGAAGAAGAAGAAAAAAGAACAGTGCCCGTGGGCGCCAGATAGCCGGGCCGGCCTGCATTTTCCTTTTTCTTTTTTTTTCAGCAACACCATTTTATTTCTAGAGAAATAAATACAGCTCCAAATCCAGTGAAATAAATTTTGTTGTGTGCATAAAATTAATATCTATAATGCTGCATGTTTAGAATAATTTTTGTGAAGTGCCAAAATAATTGCTTTAGTTTTTATTAGTTTATTGTGCTTTTTAGCAGCTAAGAATAGTTTTAGTTAATTCCTTGTTGACTCTAAAAATGTAATGTTGACTTGTTTATATTCCTATGATTATTCTTGATTTTTCTGTGTGTGTAGAATAGTTTTTAGCTTAAACAAATTTGTGGCCCTTTTTATTATTATTACCTTTGCTAGTTTAATTCTTATCTAAATAATACTAGTAATATTAAATTATTAGTTTGATATAAAACTAGCCTATGGTCAGTAGGTTATTGCTATAAAGTTGGTTGTTGAATTAATAAAAAGGTTGTTGGTGAATAAAATAGGTTAATAATATTGCTTATAGTTAAAGTTGCTTTACTTCCGATTAATAAATCCAGTAAAGTTATCATAATGCTTTGTTGTAAAATTTAGCCTTGTTGCATGTTTAGGACTTAATAAACATGGGAGTTAAAACTCTGAGAATTATTTTGCCTTTGTTGTTTGTGTTTGATTGTGAAAATTGAATGTTGTGTGCCGTGTGTTGTTTTTTGCCTCATTGTAATGGTGTGTGTTTCTTTCCGCAACGTGTAGACGATACGCCGTACGTTGCAGGTGAAGACTCCTCCCAAGCTGCCGAAGAAGTCGATCCGGGGTACTTCGCCGAAGAAGGCAAGCCACCGTCAAAACTCAAACTCCGCCTGACCAATTTTTAATTTCCTTTATATCACTTGTATTGTATCATGCTATTATTACTTTCATATAGTTGGGATTATATTAGTTACATTAGGACAACTCCACATCACCTCCTAGCCTACCTATTTGGGAAAAAAACAAGGTAGAACCCCAATGATCTCGACACTCTGTCGAGACCATCACTCAGCTCTAGTAATTACCATTACATAACAACATGGATAGTCATACTTCATCCTATTTGGTACGGCATACACCTAAGAAGGTGGTATGGCCGGGATTGTGGAACATCGGCGGACATGGACAAAGTCTGGAGGGACTCTCTATAAGTGCCGCCAAAAACTAGCCTTACAGTACAACCACTATACTCTGGTATGGGACAGGGCTAGTTGGAAGCTTGCATATCTTAGTACGGGGATCTTCTAACTACATGATGGAGGTACACGGGAGTACCTAGAAGCCTGTAAGCCTACCGATGCGTCGGAGGTGAGGTAGCTGTCTCGGCAGAGGTGGCACGGAACTTTGCCGCACCTCTACTACGGTGAAGGCATGTGTCCAAGAGGAACATGACCTTGCACGCGGACAGTTCAGGATGTGGGCATTGGGTAGATCACCTGTACTAGGGTAAGCAAGGGGAAGACTATGGTCGATTATCCGAGACCCGCATACTGAGGTATGACGATCCGTGGGGACACACGGCGGATGTATCGAATGTGGTGGGTAAAGTGTACAACCTCTGCAGAGTGAAAACTATTCGAGTAGCCGGAGTCCACGGTCATGGACAGCTAGTGAGGCCACACTTTGTAGGGATAGATGAGAAAGCCCGGTACTGAGTTTATGGTTCACGGTGATGGTGTTGATATTGTTGAAAAAGGGTTGGACTTGACTTATCCAAATGCAATGTGGGAAATAAAACTTGCCAAGTTTAAAACTTTGCCAACTTAATAATAATATTGAGTAGATAGGAAATCCCTATGAAAAACTCCACCATATAGCCATCCTATTATTTTTGTATACAAATTCTTGTTTCTTTCTTTAGGTGGTTTGCGAGTACTTTGTATGTACTCACGGCTTTGTCCCTGGTTATTCCATCGGCCAGGCTTGGAGGAGCAGGTATATGACGGCGATACTACCAGCGATTACTAGGACGTGCTATGCTCTGATCTTCCCTGTGGATTGTGCCGCTGCTACCTTTGATGCTTTTGCTTTTCCGCTGCTATTCGAGCCCGATGAGGCCGTGTAAGACTATGATATTTGTATGACTTGTATTCGGTATTTGTATGAACATTGAGACTATGATATCCATGTCGAGTTGTGTGTCATACGAACTGATCATGGGAGCATGACCGTATACACAGCTGGTCGCTTCGGCCATATAGTCCGAGGTGCCGACATGAAAAGGCTACCACGGTCAGAATTGATTACCAAAGGAACACCGTGAAGAGACACAATTCTAGAGACATACAAGTCCGCTAACTGGCTAGCAGTTATAGACTCGCGAACGGGGAGGAAGTGAGCAACTTTGGAAAGTCTGTCAATGACAACGAAGATGGCATCATTTCCTTTCTGGGTTTTTGGAAAGCCGGTGATGAAGTCCATACCGACATTGTCCCATTTCCACTCAGGAATAGGCAAAGGTTGAAGTGTACCGGCAGGTCTTTGGTGTTCTTCCTTAATGCGACGACAAACATCACATTCGGCAACAAATCGAGAAATGTCTCTCTTCATCCTGGTCCACCAAAATCTCTGGCGTAGATCTCGGTACATTTTTGTGCTACCGGGATGAATCGAGAGGGGTGTGTCATGGGCTTCTTTGAGGATGAGTTGCCTTAGATTCCTATTCTTAGGTACTACCAAACGATTTTCAAAGAATATCGTTCCTTTACTATCTCTGGAGAAACATTTAGCAACTCCGCTAGCAATGTTCTCCTTGATCCGGCGTACACCTCGTGCACGTCTTTGGGAAACTATGATTTGATCCTCAAGGGTTGGTTTCGCCACCAAGTTGAAAAGAGATCCATGAGGAACAATCTCGAGGCTGAGCTTTTGAAATTCCTCATGAAGAAGTGGTTGATACTGCTGTAACATGAGGTTGTTACAGTACGAATTACGACTCAGTGCATCAGCCATGACCTTGGCCTTGCCTGGGGTGTAAGAAATTCCTAAGTCATAATCTTTTATCAACTCTATCCAGCGTCTTTGCCTGAGATTAAGATCTAGCTGGGTGAAAATGTATTTGAGGCTTTGGTGATCAGAATAGATCTCACAACGATTACCAAGGAGGTAATGTCGCCAAGTCTTCAGGGCATGAACTACGACAGCGAGTTCAAGATCTTGGGTAGGATAGTTCTCTTCATGTGGACGCAACTGGCATGAAGCATAAGCTACCAAATGTCTATCTTGCATAAGTATGCATCCTAACCCTTGCCGTGAAGCATCACAATAGATCTCGAAATCCCTTTTGGTGTCTGGAGGTGCAAGTACGGGTGCAGAAGTCAATCTTCTTTTTAGCTCTTGAAAGCTTTCCTCGCACTTGGGAGTCCATTGGAAATTCTTATCTTTCTTGAGGAGTTCAGTTAGAGGCTTTTCAACTTTAGAAAAGTTCTCGACGAAGCGGCGACAATAGCTGGCTAGGCCAAGAAAACTCCTAACTTGCTTTACCGATTCAGGTGGAGTCTAGTCAAGGACGTCCTGAACTCTCTCGGGATTGACCGCAACACATTTCGCAGAAATCACGTGGCCTAAGTAGGTCACTTCTGGTAGCCAAAATTCACACTTGGAGAACTTGGCATAAAGGCGGTTCTCGCTAAGTTTCATCAATACCAACCTAAGATGTTCTGCGTGCTCTTCTTCGTTCTTCGAGTAGATGAGAATGTCATCAAGATAAACTACAACAAATTTATCTAGGTACTCCATGAAGATCGAATTCATCAAGCGCGAGAATGTGGCGGGGGCATTGGTTAAACCGAAGGACATGACGGTATACTCGTAAAGACCATAACGAGTAGTGAAAGCCGTTTTTGGAATGTCCTCGTTTCGGATTTTGATTTGATGATAGCCTAATCTCAAATCCATCTTGGAGAAGACAGAGGATCCTGCAATTTGATCATAAAGATCATTGATCCTGGGCAGTGCGTACTTGTTCTTTATCGTCGCTAAATTTAGCGGGCGATAGTCTACGCACATCCTTTCTGTTCCATCTTTCTTCGTTACGAACAGAACGGGGCAACCCCATGGCGATGAGCTAGGGCGGATGAAGCCTTTTGCCAATGAAGCATCAAGTTGGGTTTTTAGCTCAGCTAACTCATGTAGGGCCATTCTATATGGTCGTCTAGAAATTGGGGTTGTGCCTGGTCTAAGATCAACTATGAACTCTACACACATGTCGGGTGGCATTCCCGGCAATTCTTCAGGAAAGACATCCGGGAAGTCACGAACCACCGGAATATCTTCAAGGTCTGGAAGCGGAAGCACATTCAAAGTATGCATCTGGATTCTAGAGCTGGGTGATGTGTAGTCAATGGTCTGGCCTGAAGGATGGGTGAGTTTAACTGACTTGGCTTTACAATCAAGGAAAGCATTCTTCCTTGATAACCAATCCATGCCTAGGATGACATCAATGTTCGAAGACTTGAGGGCTATAAGTGAAGCAAGGAATACTAAACCCTCAATTGCAATTTGATTGCCATGGCTTACTCTATTAGTTTGCCACTTTGAACCAAGAGTTTGAATGATCATTGGAGAAAACATTTTTTCAAAAGGGAACTCATGCCGAAGTGCATAACCCTCCGACATAAATGAATGAGAAGCTCCTGGATCGAAAAGAACAGAGGCGGGAACATGATTGACTGGGAGTGTGCCAAGGATGACGTCGGAAGCAGCAGTGGTTTCCTCAACTGAGATTTGGTTCACATATCCACCACTTGTGGCTGAAAGCTTTGCTGGGATGGTTTCGGTGGGGGATTTCTTTGAAGTCTTATGACTAGGTCGACGGGGTGCCACAAACACTGTAGGGCATTGTCGGAAGTGATGGCATGTCAGACCACAAGTGAAACACACCCTGCCTGAATTGCTGGGGGTGGGGTTACTTGGTTGCACATCATCATTCCAGGGAGGAACAATGTGTTGAGGTGGATGGCATACATTCGGTGGTGGCCTCTGGAGAAGGTTTTGAGGTATGACACTGGTTGGAATCCAAATTCGGCGTTTCTGAGGGGCTGAACTTGAAGAAGGAGCAAGCTCAAGAGCATGCTTGCGGGACTCTTCGAACACTTCATTGCCATGCTCAGCTCTAAAGGATCTGTTGACTAAATCCTCAAAGGTGGCAAATTCGATGAGGTTGAGATCATGACGAAGGATGGGGCTAAGTCCCTTACGGAACCGTGCCTGCTTTCTAGCATCGGTGGTGATCTCATCTTGGGCATAACGAGCAAGACGGTTGAACTCTCTCACATACTCATGAATGGACATCTCTCCTTGAGTCAGATTGCAGAACTCTTCCTTCTTGCGCTCCATTAACTCATCTAGAAGGTCGTACCCTCGAAAGGCATCACGGAACTCCTGCCAAGTCACTACGTGACCATCTGGCTGCATTGCAACATAGTTCTCCCACCACTGAAGAGCAGCACCTTCCAAGAAGTATACCGCGAAAATAACTCGGTCATCGGGAGCAACATGTGTCGTATCAAGCTTACGCTCGATGGAACGGAGCCAATCATCAGCTTCAAGGGGCTCAGAAGAACATCGGAATACCGGTGGCTTGAGGAGGATGAAGTCCTGAATGCTCACAACCACATTGCGATGATGGGCGGTATTTTGCTCCATGAGTTCCAGAAGGCGTGTTTGATCACGTCTATTCCGCTCGGCTTCCATCATGATTTCCGCCGCAGAAGGCAGTGGTATAGGTTCATCATCATTTCGATTCCGAACACGGTCTCGATTCCGACGAACAGCACTACGAGTTCCACCTGACATCCTGTGTGATAAAATCAACAATCAGAACAGGTTCTAAGATGGAATCAAGGATAACAATACATGATGAAGGCGGAAAGGATTATAATGCGAAGGCAATGATCCACAGAAACTCGGAATAATTCCGGCAGCATAACGGCTACACCGGGATGGAAAACAAGACAACCTCGAGCAGATTGAACAGAACTTCCTCAAGGAACTCAAAACACGAAGACTCTGGACGACCACAACTGTCCTACGGCTACAAGGAGGCAAACAACGAGATGTTCTAGTCAGACATAGATGAGCCTAGTCCTATCATCCCGTAGAAAAGATAAGGGTGACTCAGAACTCAGATCGATGAGGGTAAGGAGAAAAAGAAGCCTTACGTTGTTCCCTTATATACCCAAGTAACTATATAACTATAGAGTGCTAGACTCGACTTCGACCAAAGGTTGAATAGTCCTATAGACAGTCCTGCTCTGATACCAAGTCTGTCGGGACCCGGGGTTAGCGTATGTAATTCCAGTCACGATACAATCACATGGAGAACCAAGAACCGTACCCACTTGTCTAAGCAGACAAGGCCAAGCACAGAACGTTCTCGGTAAGCATCGTACGTGAGGGGCATCCCATTCAGACCGGATGATCATCTGAGATGGGTCCTCATCATCCGCTCACAAGTCTAGATGCTTATGGGTGGTGAATCCCATACTCATAGACAAGTCGCCTCAACCATGTTATCGATTGAATCTTAACTCTTACATAGACTTACTCCAGCCCGATCACTTAGTCGGGGTCTAGGGCGGGCTCGATCATACAACAAAGTGTGCACGTGATAGAGTCACGAACAATCGCATCACGATGCCCCAAGCTGCGCACATCTAAGGGCCACTTGGTGTATAAAAGACCGCCAGCCAGATCACAACTAAGGTCTCAAAAACCCATACTAAGACATGCATGTTATAAACATACACGCAGCACACATGCCTAGTATGAACAGCAAGTATCATCACATAACTCTACAAAGTACTTCTTTATTTACTTACACATAGAGTATACAAAGATCACATGTCTGTGATCAACATTACATCATACAACGGAAGAAAATTAGTTCTAAGTACAGACAAGTTTAACAAATGGCTTAGAGAAGCCTTGTACAACAAACATGCCCTTCCACGAGGGACCAGACTGCTATCTGGAACTATACTACCAAGGTCAACGTCGAGCTTCAGGTCGGTGACTCCATCGGGGTCCGGTTTCTCATCTAAAACATAGAATAAGCAAACGTGAGTACAAAGTCGTACTCGGCAAGACTTACATCAGAACTATACTACTCATGCTCAAGTATCAAGGTAAAGGGAGGTGGGGTTCAACATGCAGAAATGCCAGCTTTGACTTGGCTAGTCCTGAACTACGAGTACCAGACTTGAGGTAAGAAGCGTACACGAGTCCACTATCCAAGTCTCCAACCAATACACCACTATGGTTACTTCCTCGACTTCCCCACGAGGAAGAACACCATAGCACTCACGCTTATCTTGCGAGTTTTAGAAGTATCCATTCAAGTTGTCTAATAATCAGGTACAGGTTCCAAGTAGTCCATAACCGCGGACGCGGCTATTCGAATAGTTTTCTTAACCTTGCAAGGGTGTAAGCTACACACACATGACCATCGGTTAACGCCAGGTCTCGCCACCGTTCAAGAGGTGACAGCGAGGATGTTCACCACGACACTTCGCTCACAACCGGTCTATTCCAGGAGTCGACTATCTGAGTTTGTCACCGCTCGAGAGTCCGGCCGGATCAACGATACGGACCCAGACAATGTAGGCAACCGAGACGCCACATCTGACAGATGGTTTCACTGTCTCACAGATCTGCCCACATATCTAGTATGATGCAACATTTCCACTCAATCTTTTTCTATGCACATGTCAAATTGAAGGCCCGAACTAATGTGACTCCTGGACGTCGACACGGATCAAGGTACTAGGCCGAGAGGGGTCAGTGAGCCCAATGTGTGGTTGTACTCTTTGTCTTGGATTACCATACAAGAACTCGGTGCTTAAGGCGGTGTTCAACGAGACAACCCACTGTGTACTCCTACACAGCCTCTCATCGTTCACCTTGTATTAGGGTGGATTCACCAACATAGTTTCACTTTTATCAACACCATGTTCACCATCATCCTGACTCACATCCAAAGCAGCCTCATTGTACCACTAAGCATGCAATAAGCATTAACAGTTGCAGGGGCCACATGATATCAATCAACTCCTATGTCAGCTAGGATTGTGGTTTGCTTACTACTGTGACAAAATGATAGGTCATGCATCGGATATGGGTTCAACTATGCGGTAGAATCGATACAAGGTGATCTCCTAAACATGCATAAGCGAGACTGAGAGGGAATTGGGATTTTATAGACATGATCAATGGGGTTTGCTTGCCTTGCTGACGAGGTTCAGTATCGGGGTCTTCAATGAAGGGGGTGGCCTCTGGTTTCGGTTCCACTTCTATTAGCAACATGACAATCATAGGATCAAATTAAATTACAATGCACAATCACATGAATAATATTGAAATGGTGATGTTCATGGTTGCAATGTGGGTACAATTCCATTTAAAACAAGTGGAATGCAAAATCATTTGCAAATTCACTCCAAATTTGAATTCAAAAGAACTCCATATGCATGTTTGCTACTGTTCACCCATTTTAAAATGGTCAAACATAAAAAAAATTCATATTCTTAATCCTTGCATTTTTCTGATAATTTTTCATATATTATATGTTTAATTTGGAGTTAGTATGAATTTTCTATGAATTTCCAAAGTTTAATTCAATTTCTGGATTTTTCTGGAATTCTTTTATATCAATTTCATTTACTGCATCACTGTGACGCAGGGGTGACGTCAGGGGGGGCTGACCTGTGGGCCACCACTGTCAGTGTCACAAGGGGTTAACCCCTCTCTGTTTAAACTAACAAGGGGGTTAGGGGGGGTTTGGGGCCCACCTGTCATTGACCTAGGGGTCAATTAACAGGGGGTTAGCCCCTAATCAACTGGCCACGTGGGCCTCTCGCCGCCGGCGAGCTCCGGCACGGCGGAGACGATGCCGGGGTGACCAAATGGTCACGGGGAAGCACGGGAGAGGCACAAAATCGATCCCCACGTGCCCCCGCATCCATCTGTGCTATTCGGGGGTCTTTGAGAGGGTTGTGGCGTCGCCGGCGCCATGAACTGCGGCGGCCCGAGCTCGTTTCCGGTGGAAACGAGGGCCCCGGTGATAAATTGGAGCGCGGGGAGGGGCAAGCGGAAGAGGAGCTCACCCTGGTTCCTGTGAAGAGGACGGGGAGGTCGGGGAACGCAGGACGGCGGCACAATCGGGCGAAATATCTCACGGCGGCTGGCGGCACATCGGTGACGAGGGTGTCGGCTTCAGGGGCTCCCGGGCTCAATTGATCAGGGCAAACGACGTAGACGACCTCCTCGGATCTTCTGGACAGGCTGGAGCGCCTTGAGCTGGCCGGTGGCCACGTCTACACGCGCCGGCGCTCTCCGGCGAGCTTCTGTCGTCGAGGAATCCGGCGAGTGCAAGCGAGGAGGGGAGCTACGAGCGAGGGGAAAGGCGCGGAGTCTTCTGGGCGCTCACGTGGCAAGAGGGCAGGGCTTGGGGTGTCCTAGACGGCTCTGACCGTCGCGGTGGCGCTCGCCGCGCTCCCAGCTCGCCACCGAGCTGCTTCGGGCGGAGGGTAGGAAGACGACAGTGGCTTAGGCTGGGTTGGGCCGTGGTGCGGGGCCAGGGGTTTAAGTCGGGCCGGATGGCCAGGTTTTTCCCTCTTTCTTTTTCTTCTTCTTTTCTTTTCTATAATTTTTGTTCTCCCTAGAATTAAATAGCTAGGCATTTTAGTAAAATGCCCAAACATTTTTATAAATCCTAGGTGACCAGTAGCAAGTCACTTGTAGAATTTGAGCATTTTTGAAATTCAAAACATTTGAATTTCAATTCAAATAGGGGTCAAATTTAATTTCCAGGGCACATTTTGAATTTTTGAATATTCCATGGGCGTGGGAATGAACCCAAACCACTTTTAAAATGATCATCATCATTTATAGGAATTTTCCAAATATTCAAATGATTTTTGGAAAAAGATTTTTATCTGGCCATTTGAATTAATTTCTCAGGGCTTTCTGCTTCCCCATTTTTGAATTTCATTTGAAATTTTGCATGATGCAAAGGCACAAACAAACCCTAGCACTTACCCTAGTTGGGGTTCTGACAAGAGGCACAAAACAGGAATGCTTTTGAAAAATTTCGAGATGGTACAAGAAAGTCTTCATTAGGATGGCCGGTAAATACCACATAGGAAGGTATGGTGGACTCATAAGGAAAAACTGGTTTTAAGGATTTTGGATGCACAAGCAGAAATCCGCTTAATGCGAGCGAAGGCTAGCAAAAGACTTGGAAGCGACCAACTAGAGAGCAATAACAGTCATAATCATGCAGAGCGACAAAGTAACATTGAATCAGGCATGAAAATGATATGACTATTCTGAAATTCAAAGATCATAAAGGCATAGTAGACTTTTCAGTCATAAACATGTGTAAGCATGTGCCAAGTCAATCCAAGAATTCTCCAAAGGGAAATACCACTTCAGTATGCCAAACCATGAACAATGCAATCCATGTAAATCATTTCAACAACACATTATGCACTCTAGCTATTTGGGATTGACCACAAGGAAAGCATGAACACTGGGAAAGCATTGTGAACATAGCACTATGTCGCTGCAAGCTGGTCTCTAATTCATAAGTACAAGCATATGTACAAAAGTAGAAATAAAAAGAGTTCATACCAGTTTTCCTTGTTGCATCCTTTCGTCGATCTTCGTCATTACTGCCTTGTCACTTGCACAATTGAACGTATGAAAATACAATCAAGTGCAAATGCCATCACGGACTCGAGCTGAACTCTGCAACAAAGCAAACTAAAGAGAGAAAATAAAATATTTTTGGATTTTTCAAAGATTAAACGAAAGAAAAAGAAAAGAGAAATCTTTTTGTTGTTTTTGCAAAATAAAAGAACAAAGAAGGACGGGCAAAGACTTCGAAAAGATCAAGGCGAACAAAATAAAACGGATAATACAATGGAAAGGTGAGGAGGGAACGTACTCCCCCAAGCTTAGGCTTTTGGCCTAAGGTTGTAGCAGCTACTGCCCCAGGAGCCTCCTGCTCCAGAGTAAGGGTATGTCCAGGAGTCGTATGAGCCCTCCGGTGCGTACACCGAAGTCCTCGGATCCTCCCATGAGGAAGGTCCTACGCTCAAAGCGGAAGAAGATCCCTCGCCATGCTCGGTGAAGGTCTCTCCCTGAAAAGGTGGGAACTCACCATGCTCCTCCTCATCGGGCTCAACCCCCTTTATGGGGTCATGCGGCTGGTAATTAGCCAAGAACTCATCGAACTGAATTTCATTGAAGGACCATCCGTTCCTGCGAGTGTTATTAAACAAAAGTGGTGCAGGTAGACAGATCTCACGAGTAACGGTCCGTTCAAACCTCAAAATATAATCAAGGTTACCAAACTGGGAAGTCATGGTAACAAACTTACGCCTCTTCATAGTCGCAAGATCGAGACTTGCGTATGAAAACGGAACATCATCAGGACGCGGGGTGCGCTGAAGAGACTCAAGGATAAGTGTGGCATAAACCCCACCATATAAATCACCCTTGTTACTGTTCGTAACAAGACGCCGAGCAATTAAGGCACCCACATTATACTCATTCTTACCAGAGAGGGCATTCGCATAAATGGCGAAGTCTGGTGCAAAACCGTTACTCGTGTTGTCACGAGCTAACACCCCTCTAGCAATAAAATATGCAAAATACCTAAGGTGTGGAAACAAGATGCTGGAAATCTTCGTGCGCCGAATGTCGGTCTCCTCTTGGCAGCAAAGTGAGTTGAAAAGGGTCCTCAACCCGGAAGGCTGCATGGTCATCCTAACTGTCTGAACATCGTTGGGCACACCTATTATATCACAAAAATGTGCCAAAGACATGGTTATGAGATCATTATAAAGTTTGAACTCAATGGTTCCAGCATCATGGTTATAACAAAAACTGTTAACAAACAGGAGGTAAGCTTTTTGTATTGCACCACAAGGCATAGAGCTAGCCGTGTCAAACCTGCATTGGCACAAAGGCCATAAAATTCCTCCTTAATTCCTGCAGCTGTAAGAAAATCATCGCACGGATACATCATTGTGCATGCTGGATTTGTTTCTTCCAACAGCTCCAGGGGCACATAATCTTCATTACGCTCACCCTAACTACTGAGGGCGAAGCTGCATCTCTAGTGACTCGATTGGAGCGCTCGGGCTTCTTCTTCCTGTAAGGCCCGATATGCGGTACTGTTCCAGATCTAGAAGATTCCATCCAGATCCGGGGACGAAGCACATATCGGTCCCACCGCGACATATGACATAGCCATATGCCCCGGATTTCCAACATGATATCACAACATTACAGATACAAGGATACAACATCTCATACAATCGGCATACAACTGCCTTAAATACAATACATCAGCGGAAGGTACATCTCTGAGTACAGACTACAATCAAATGCCTACTGGCAAAGGGAAAAACATCGATCCCCTTAACCACACGGGTCCAGACAACTAGTAGTTTACTGTACGGATGAGGTAAGTTGTGAGGTTGCTGCCGCACTAGCATTTATGAAGTGGCTAACTATCTAGAGAGTAAGATAATAAGCCAAGCATTCGATGAGGAATCGCCTCCAATAATTCTGCTATCCACTTACTTACGCAAACATAACACCTATCCTATCCTTGTCCTCCTCTTCGCATCCCGACGAAGAAGAAGCAATCAAGGCACACACACGTTGATCAAGTTATATTAAGATTATCTCAATTGTTGTTGTCTATGAACAAGGAGTAGGTCTCAAGTCGTCCACAACCGTGGACATGGCTTCTCGAAAAGATTTAACCCTGCAGGGGTGTACCAACTGCCCATTACAAGGCTCCGCACGCACGCCCATATCTCTCAGTTGCTACCCATGATAGGCTACCATTTTATGATTTAGTCCTGAGAGATCCGGAACGACAGGTCCCTCTAACTAACAACGCACAAATCCGGGTGGCCCCAGGTGAGTCGACATCCAACTCAAAAGCCGGTCGCGCTCTCGAATCGGCCTCTACCGCTTGGACGATGTCGGGTTAGCTACCCAAACAGATGTGCGCAACCCCCTAGCTCCCTGGGGTGGACCAACTAAGAAACCATGTCTCCGCTGGCCCAAGTTGTTTTAAAGAATATCTGCCAGGAGCGGCCCAACAGACACACACACGGTTTTCAAATGGTAAATCAGCTTGGGTGTAACAGCCCAGATTTCACAAAAATTAAAAATTTTGTTTTCGGTGTGATTTGTTTGATTGTCTGATTTGTTTGCGGTGTTTGCATCCCCGATTTATCGATCGGCGATTATTTCCCCCCCTCTTATCTCGTACCGGACGGAGACCGACCCTTGCCACCCTGACACTCGACCTTGCGACACCGGGTTTCGCCCGATCACCGTCGTGACTTTGGCACAAGACCAGCCTTTACCATCGGTGCGAGAACCCCCATTTATATTTAAATGGGTTATTATTTTATCGGGCGGTGTTTCGAATTTTCGTGCGATTCCGACTTCATCGGGTAGTTAAACGATCGGATGTGCCAGGCATAGTATCTGGTGTAATTCCATGGGCGTATTTATAAAATGTCACACGTGTAGCCAACCGACCAACGAGATATTTCCCTCTAATCTTCTAATCCAAGCCCACCCAAAATTTAGCCCAAAACCCCCACTAAACAGGCCCAAAACAACCCCTAAGGAACCCCTGCCTATTTAAGGCATCCCCACATCCAAAAATGAACAAACCGTAGCCATCCTCCCTTGATTTCTGCGCCATCCCACTCCCCCGCCGCCACATGTCGATCCACCACCAGCCAGATGCCTCCTGAGCCGCCAGATCGATCTGGATCGTTCAATCCAGATCCAACTGCCCGCATGGTGCCACGTCAGCAGATGCAAATCCTGGGGAAACCTCTTCCCGCACCCGAGCCTCTCCTCCTGTGGAGCCGCCTTCACGCCCGACCACCGGGTCGCCGCCGCTCGAATCTCCCCGCCGGCGAGATGCTGTCGTGCCGGCCCGCGCAGGTCGCCTCCTCTCCCCGCACGACCTCCTCTCCTTCCTTCTCTTCTCTCCCTCACCTCCCTGCTCTCTCTCACAGAGAACCCGAGTTGCCATGGACGACCTCGCCGGAAGCTCGTGCCGCGCCGCCCCATGGACTCCGCCGAAAACCGGATCCGGACAGATCTGCAGCGCCCCCTCGACCCGCGCCCTTTCCAGTCCTTCCTCGGCCTTCCCGCGTGCGCCCCTCGCCGGAGAAGCTCGAGCCGCCGTCGTCCCTGTTAGGGAGAAGATGTAACAGCCCAGATTTCACAAAAATTAAAAATTTTGTTTTCGGTGTGAATTGTCTGATTGCCTGATTTGTTTGCGGTGTTTGCATCCCCGATTTATCGATCGGCGATTATTTCCCCCCCTCTTATCTCGTATCGGACGGAGACCGACCCCTGCCACTCTGACACTCGACCTTTGCGACACCGGGTTTCGCCCGATCACCGTCGCGAAAACCGCACGAGACCAGCCGCAACCAACGGAACGAAAAACCCCGTTTAATAATTAAACGGGATATTTTTATAGAGCGCCGGAAAATGTTGTCGGAACGTCACCGCAGTGAGGTACGATCGAAGAGCTCGACGTGCTGAGCGCGTGGTTCGAGATTTCGTCGGAATCGGAGTCCGCATGCACCTTCGGCGGTCACGAACGCGATCACCGGACACGCGAGAGGGGTACCGAGGGCGTTTGCGTCATCTGGCCAGCCAACCTGCCTATATAAAGACCACCAGCCTCCCACACCCAATTAGGGTTTATCCCATGGCATAATTGCAGCCACCCCCCTCACAAACCTCCAGATCTGCAAAAAACCTCTCCCAAACCGAAACCCTAACACCCCAAGCAACCACAGCCATCGATCTGGCCGATCTGCGGCTCAGATCGCGTCCCCCCAGCTCCACCAACCGCCCCAGCCAGATCCGGGCCCCGCGGGCCCGCACCGCCGCCGCCAGGCCCGCCCGAGCCCATCTGGAGCCGCCGCCTGCCCGTGCATGGAGCTCCTCCCGCGGCAGCCGCCGCAGCGCCTCCGGCCGGCCGCCTCTCCGCCGCCGGCGACCAGCAGCAAGTCGGGTCGCCTCCCTCTCCTCTCCTCCCCGCGCTTGCCTCCCTCCTCCTCACCCCCGCGTCTTCCCTGCAGGACCAAGGCGGGCGCCGCCGCGCCATTCCCGCCATGGACGGCTCGAGCTCGAGCTCGGCCCCGCGCGCCTCCGTGCCGGCGTGGCCCGCGCCTCGGGAGGCCACGGCCCCGCCTCCTCACGTAGCCCCGCCGTCCTTAGAGCTCCGCCTGCCGCGCCCGGCCTCGCCCCTCCACCGCTCGGCCTCGCCGGAGCCGGCCGGCGCCGCCGCCGGACCCGATCCAGATCGGGAGCGGGATCGGGCCGCCTCCAGCCGTTGACCGCCGCCTGTTGGGTCGGCGTGCCCAACGAGGCCCATCTGGCGCCGCGGCCCAGCGCCACCAGCCACTCTCCAGCCGAGCTGGGCCGGCCCGTTTGGGTGAGGCCGGCATCCTTTTTTTCTGTTGTTTTTTTTTCTATTTTCTCAGAAATTGCTAAGTCTGTGTTATTTTGCTGCTGTGATCCGTTCTGCACTGTAATTTCCCGTTAAACGGTAGCTCCGATGACGTTGCCCCCAAAACGAAAGTTGCTCAGAATTGCGTGTACCTTAATCCATCTTTTGTGAGTTAATTGTTTTGAGGTTGTTTAGATATAGTTTTTGCTGTTCAAACAGGGCATCAGGCCGTTAATTGCATTTATTTCCTGTTATTGTGCTGCTGTTGTTATTTTGTTGCAACTTTGCATGATGATTGTAAGAAATCAATGAGGCCTATTGCATTGATTCCTTTTGCGTTGCGTTAAGAAATGTTTCTACTTTGGTTTCATGCATTCACATGACATATTTGCATGTTGCATCATGTTTATATCTTGCTCCAAAGTAGCTGTCATGATGTTATTGTGCTGCTATTGCTGAAACTGTTATTTTGTTGCAACTTCGGATGACGATTGCTTCGCAACCGTTCATCGGAATTAAGTGATTCCAATTGCATTTTGTTAAGCATCATGTCTACTTTCATCCCATGTATTGCTATGTCATGTTGCTGCACTTATGCATATAGATTTACCCCTGTTTATACAGCATGTGTGCATAAATTGTTTTGCTCGTATCTTTTTAACCGTAACTCTGTTTGGGGTGTTCTTTATATGTAACTTGATTAGTTTTTCGTGTTCTTTGTGTTTATGCTATTTTTTGCTGTTGTTAACCAACCTAAAATATGGTTTAGGACAGAACAGTACCAAATCTTTTATTCATCGTGCGGCACTTAGTGTTATGCCATGTATAGGATTGTGCCTCACTTAAATTGTCTAGCATAGATAGTTTACTTTGTGCTTCACCTCTTGACTTGTTTGTGTGCTATGCCATGCTTGCTTGAGTTGCCATGTTAATAACCGTTGTTTGGTCACCTGTAGCTAAGCAACTTGAACCACCGTAAATGTGCGGTATCGTCGTGTGTGACGAGTACTCCACTTAAATCGTTAGTAACCGCTCTCGACGGTGGGTGCGATGTTTCGTGTTACTTCTTGTTGATGCTTGCTCTTGTATTGCTCCGTAGTAATAGTAGTGCACCGTTGATTGTTTTCCAGTGTTTACTTCTTGTGTGCTCCCGCGGGTACCTCTCGGAGACGATGCGAGCTTGCGATCGACTACACCTTCGGAACCCGAATTATCAACAGGCAAGGACTTGCATTACTTATGATCCATTCTATTTCAACCAGCGGTTTGCATGCTAGTATAGGTTAGGTTCGATGTTTGATCCTACCACATGTTTACAGCCTCTTTTAAACCGATACAGCCATGTCCCTTCCCAGCAAACCTTGTACTGCTATGTTACTTTTGCTCGTTGCTCAGCCCCTGCTTAGTATGCATGCTTAGGATGCTACGATGTTACCCTGTTACTCTTTGGGTTGGGATATCACATTATTATTATATTATTGTTGATGATATGATTATTATAAATGTTGACTATATTCGACGAAGGATGGAAGGTCTAGGCTATCCCGCCCCGACGCTTTGTTCCATTCGAGTCACCTAGGCCCCGAGTTCCGGGTATTGGTTTTAAGACTGAGCGTGCCTAACCGCGTGTGGGATTTTATGGGGTCCCCTCTTATTACCTATCTAGCTTCAAACAATTCTAGTGGTGGCCCAAGCTGATTTACCATTTGAAACCGTGTGTGTGCTGGTCAGCTGCCAGTTGTTTTCAAACCAAACCAGGGCCAGGAGGACATAGTTTCTTGGCTGGCCCATCATGACCGGCTGAGGACCCGGTTATCCCAATGTGTGATGAACCGGCAATCCAAACCTGGAGTCATAAGGTAGAGACCAGATCGAGAGCGCGGCCGGCTCCTGAGCTGGGTGTCGTCTCACCGGGGGCCACCCGGATTTGTTCGTTGTTAGCTAGAGGGACCTGTCGTTTCGGATCTCTTGGAACTAAATCATAAAATGGTTGCCTATAATGGGTAGCAACTGAGAGTGATGGACGTGCGTGCGGAGCCTCGTAATGGGCAGTTGGTACACCCCTGCAGGGTTAAATATTTTCGAGAAGCCGTGTCCACGGTTATGGACGACTTGAGACCTACGTCCTGTTCATAGACAACAACAACTGAGATAATCTTAATATAACTTGATCAACGTGTGCGTGTGCCTTGACTGCTTCTTCTTTGTCGGGATGCGAAGAGGAGGACAAGGATAGGATAGGTGTTATGCTTGCGTAGTAGTTGATAGAAAGACTTGTTGGAGGCGATTCCTCATCGAATGCTTGGCTTCTTATCTTACTCTCTAGATCGTTAGCCACTTCATAAATGCTAGTGCGGCAGCAACCTCACCACTTACCCCTTCCTTACCGTAAACTACTAGTTGTCCTAGAATGACGAGTGATGAAGTCCTTGCTGGGTCAGATGACCACTACAGTTGGATGCTGAGTACCTCTGTACTCATGATACCACCCCCAAACTCTTTTCAGGGTTCTGATCGACAATAGGTATGGTGATCGATGTTTCACGTGGAGACTCGACGACGACTAGTTAGGCGGATCCCGGCGGACGGCCTGGACCCGTGTGGTTATGGGATCGTTGTTTTTCTCTTTGCCACTAGGCATTTGTTGTAGTCTGTACTCAGACATGTATCTTCCGCTGTTGTATTGTATTTAAGGCAGTTGTATGCCGATTGTATGAGATGTTGTATCCTTGTATCTGTAATGTTGTGATATCATGTTGGAAATCCGGGGCATATGGCTATGTCATATGTCGCGGTGGGACCGATATGTGCTTCGTCCCCGGATCTGGGTGGAAACACCTAGATCTGGAACAGTACCGCATATCGGGCCTTACAGAAGAGGACGAGGACCTCGACACGTTCCCGTCGCCCGCAGTGGGGCAGCAGCGCGTACAAGGCCCAGCAACCGACCCCCAGGTCCAGCACCCCCCTTGCGACCCAGCCCAGCACGGCCTCGCGCGACCCAAGTCCCCTGCGGCCCATCTGTCAGTCGCGGCCCGCAGCGCCTCTCGCCCTGGGCGAGCTTCTTCAAACAGTCGCTCACCGCCACGAGCTGGGCCTCGGCCCAGTGGTGAGCAGCCCCCTTTTTTATTATTAATTTATTTTATTTTCCTGTTGCGTTAGTGGGCTCGGCCCAGTAGGCCTTTTTACCATTTTTCGTTAGATTATTTTGGCAGATTGTATTTATTTTTGCGTTGCCCGTATCTTTTTGGCCGTAGCTCGGATCGCGACGAGTTTAACATGAAAGATGCTTAGAATTTTGTGTAGATTAATAAAATGCGCTCTTTTGCCATGTTTGACTTTATTTACATGATGTTTGCCTGCTAATTACACCGCATGCCACTGCAAATTGTTTCTTTAATAACTTTTTAACCGTTGCTCCGATTAAAATGTTTCTTATATGTAACTTGACTAGAATTGCATGTAGATTGTGTTTATGCTGCTCTTGGTTGCTAATAAAAATAATAAAATATTGTTTAGGGGTAGAACAGTAGTAAAACTATTAATTATCGTGGGGTCTGTAATAGTTGCCATGTATAGGTTTTACCCCCACTTAAAGTGACTAGATTAGGTAGTTTACTTCATGCTTCACCTCTTTCCATGATTGTGTGACATGCCATGCTTGGGTGCCTTGCCATGTAAAATACCGTTAGTTGATCACTTGTAGCTAAACAACTTGAACCGATTCTAAATGTGCGGTATCGTCGTGTGTGACGAGTACTCCACTTAAATTGTTAGTAACCGCTCTTGACGGTAGGTGCGATGTCTGGTGTTACCTTCTTGTTGATTCTTGCTCGTGTTTGCTTCGTAGTAATAGATGCTTGCTCGTTGACTGCTTTCCAGTGTTTACCGTCTTGTGTGCTTCCGCGGGTACCTCTCGGAGACGATGCGAGCTTGCGATCTCCTACACCTTCGGAACCCGACTTATCAACAGGCAAGGACTATACATTACTTATGATCCATTATATTTCAACCAGCGGTTTGCATGCTAGTCTAGGTTAGGTTCGATATTTGATCCTACACATGTTTACGGCCTCTTTCAAACCGATACAGCCATGTCCCCTCCCAGCAAAAAACATTGTACTGCTATGTTACTATTGCTCGTTGCTCAGCCCTGCTTAGTATGCATGCTTAGGATGCTACGATGTTATCATGTTACTCCCTGGTTTGGGATATCACATTATTATTATTGTTGTTGATGATATGATTATTATAATGTTGACTATATTCGACGAAGGATGGAAGGTCTAGGATATCCCGCCCCGACGCTTTGTTCCATTCGAGTCACCTAGGACCTGAGTTCCGGGTATTGGTTTTAAGACTAAGCGTGCCTAACTGCGTGTGGGATACTATGGGGTCCCCTCTTCTTACCTACCTAGCTTCAAACATTTCTAGTGGTGGCCCAAGCTGATTTACCTTTTGAAACCCGCATGCATAACTGTTCTGCAGCCAATGGATTTAAAAACAAGTCGGGCCAGCAGAGACATAGTTCCTTTGTTGGTCCACACTGGTGAGCTAGGGAAGTCCCCTGTTAAATAGGTGAGGCTAACCCAGACCTTAGCCATACGGAAGAGTCCGATCCGAGAGCGTGGTCGGCTTTTGGATTGGGTGTCGACTCCCCGGGGGCCACCCGGATTTGTTCGTTGTTAGTTAGAGGGACCTGTCGTTTCGGATCTCTCGGAACTAAATCATAAAATGGTTGCCTGTGATGGGTAGCAACTGAGAGAGATGGGCGTGCGTGCGGAGCCTTGTAATGGGCAGTTGGTACACCCCTGCAGGGTTAAATCTTTTCGAGAAGCCGTGTCCACGGTTATGGACAACTTGAGACCTACGTCATGTTCATAGACAACAGAAACCGAGACAATCTTAATATAACTTGATCAACGTGTGTGTGCCTTGAGTGCTTCTTCTTCGTCGGGATGCAAAGAGGAGGACAAGGATAGGATAGGTGTTATGTTTGCGTAGTAGTTGATAGCAAGACTTGTTGGAGGCGATTCCTCATCGAATGCTTGGCTTCTTATCTTACTCTCTAGATCGTTAGCCACTTCATAAATGCTAGTGCGGCAACAACCTCACCACTTACCCCATCCTTACCGTAAACTACTAGTTGTCCTAGAATGACGAGTGATGAAGTCCTTGCTGGGTCAGATGAACACTACAGTTGGATGCTGAGTACTTCTGTACTCATGATACTACCCCCAAACTCTTTTCAGGGTTCTTGATCGACAACAGGTATGGTGATCGACGTTTCATGTGGAGGCTCGACGACGACTAGTTAGGCGGATCCTGGCGGAGGGCCGGTACCCGTGTGGTTATGGGGATCGATGATTTTATTTTGCCACTAGACATTTGATTGTAGTCTGTACTCAGACATATACCTTCCACGGATGTATTGTATTTAAGGCAGTTGTATGCCAATTATATGAGATGTTGTATCCTTGTATCTGTAATGTTGTGATATCATGTTGGAAACCCGGGGCATACCACTTCGTCATATGTCTCGGTGGGACCGATATGTGCTTCGTCCCCGGATCTGGATGGAAACATCTAGATCTGGAACAGTACCGCATATCGGGCCTTACAACTTGGTATCAGAGCCTTACCGACCATAGGATCCCCTATCTGGCCGAAGTCGAGTCTAGACAAAACTATTTTGTAGTTACTAAGTTAGTTATCGGAGAGTAGGATCTTTTTACTTCTTACCCTTGTTCTGGTCAGGACAAGTGTCGTTAGTGTTTTATTCTCGTCTTGTCCCCTTTCAAACTTTAGGATCTCGAGAGTGTGGAGTTTCGGAACTGTTACAATGCCTTGCTTGCAGCGTATTGTCTCAATTCCGATCTCAGGATTGGGAAATCTTGTAGTACCTTCAGTTCTTCGGACTCTGGGTAAATATCTTGGTCATCCGTTGACTTCATTCCTCTTGCCCAGTATCCTCACGATTATAGTGAGAATGCTTCCCTTGATCGTCGCTTTCAACTATCGTTCCTTCTTTTTCCACCCGATGGTTTCGTTTTCTGACTATGCCATCCTCTCTCTGGAAAGTTTCTCAACCGAAGTTCGACGTCGACATGGAGCAGAGTCCCTTGTTGGTGGTGTTGAAGATCCTCGACTCTCTTCTCTCCCCCCTCTCCCCCGGATCGTCCTGGATCTCGGGACGAGATCCCTTGTTGGTGGTGTTGTATTGTAACAGCCCAGATTTCACAAAAATTAAAAATTTTGTTTTCGGTGTGATTTGTTTGATTGTCTGATTTGTTTGCGGTGTTTACATCCCCGATTTATCGATCGGCGATTATTTCCCCCCTCTTATCTCGTACCGGACGGAGACCGACCCTTTCCACCCTGACACTCGACCTTGCGACACCGGGTTTCGCCCGATCACCGTCGTGACTTTGGCACAAGACCAGCCTTTACCATCGGTGCGAGAAACCCCATTTATATTTAAATGGGTTATTATTTTATCGGGCGGTGTTTCGAATTTTCGTGCGATTCCGACTTCGTCGGGTAGTTAAACGATCGGATGTGCAAGGCATAGTAGCCGGTGTAATTCCATGGGCGTATTTATGAAATGTCACACGTGCAGCCAACCGACCAACGAGATATTTCCCTCTAATCTGCTAATCCAAGCCCACCCAAAATTTAGCCCAAAACCCCCTCTAAACAGGCCCAAAACAACCCCTAAGGAACCCCTGCCTATTTAAGGCATCCCCACATCCAAAAATCAACAAACCCTAGCCATCCTCCCTTGATTTCAGTGCCATCCCACTCCCCCGCCGCCACATGCCGCGCCACCACCACCCAGATGCCTCCTGAGCCGCCATATCGATCTGGATCGTTAGATCCAGATCCAACTGCCCGCATGGTGCCACGTCAGCAGATGCAAATCCTGGGGAAACCTCCTCCCGCACCCGAGCCTCTCCTCCCGTGGATTCGCCTTCACGCCCGACCACCGGGTCGCCGCCGCTCGGATCTCCCCGCCGGCGAGCTATTGTCGTGCCGGCCCGCGCGGGTCGCCTGCTCTCCCCGCACGTCCTCCTCTCCTTCCTTCTCTTCTCTCCCTCACATCCCTGCTCTCTCTCACAGAGAACCCGAGCCGCCATGGACGACCTCGCCGGAAGCTCGTGCCGCGGCGCCCCATGGATTCCACCGACAACCGGATCCGGCCAGATCTGCAGCGCCCCCTCGACCCGCGGCCTTTCCAGTCCTCCCCAGGCCTTCCCGCGTGCGCCCCTCGCCGGAGAAGCTGGAGCCTCCGCCGTCCCTGTTCGGGAGAAGAGGACAAGGAACTCGACTCGTTCCCATCGCCCGCAGTGGGGCAGCAGCGCGTCCAAGGCCCAGCAACCGACGCCCAGGTCCAGCACCCCCCTTGCGACCCAGCCCAGCACGGCCTCGCGCGGCCCAAGTCCCCTGCGGCCCATCTGTGAGTCGCGGCCCCCAGCGCCTCTCGCCCTGGGCGAGCTTCTGCAAACAGTCGCCCACCGCCGCGAGCTGGGCCTCGGCCAAGTGGTGAGCAGCCCCCTTTTATTATTTATTTATTTTATTTTCCTGTTGCGTTAGTGGGCTCAGCCCAGTAGGCCTTTTTACCTTTTTTCGTTAGATTATTTTGGCAGATTGTATTTATTTTTGTGTTGCCCGTATCTTTTTGGCCGTAGCTCGGATCGCGACGAGTTTAACATGAAAATTCCATAGAATTTTGTGTAGATTAATAAAATGTGCTCCTTTGCCATGTTTGACTTTGTTTACATGATGCCTGCTAATTACACTGCATGCCACTTCAAATTGTTTCTTTAATAAATTTTTAACCGTTGCTCCGATTAAAATGTTTCTAATATGTAACTTGACTAGAATTGCATGTAGATTGTGTTTATGCTGCTCTTGATTGCTAATAAAAATAATAAAATATTGTTTAGGTGCAGAACAGTAGTAAAACTATTAATTATCGTGGGGTCCGTAATAGTTGCCATGTATAGGTTTTACCCCCACTTGAAGTGACTAGATTAGGTAGTTTACTTCATGCTTCACCTCTTGCCATGATTGTGTGACATGCCATGCTTGGGTGCCTTGCCATGTAAAATACCGTTGGTTGATCACTTGTAGCTAAACAACTTGAACCGATTCTAAATGTGCGGTATCATCGTGTGTGACGAGTACTCCACTTAAATTGTTAGTAACCGCTCTCGACGGTAGGTGCGATGTCTCGTGTTGCCTTCTTGTTGATGCTTTCTTGTGTTTGCTTCATAGTAATAGATGTTTGCTCGTTGGCTTCTTTCCAGTGTTTACCGTCTTGTGTGCTTCCGCGGGTACCTCTCGGAGAGGATGCCATCTTGCGATCTCCTACACCTTCGGAACCCGACTTATCAACAGGCAAGGACTATACATTACTTATGATCCATTCTATTTCAACCAGCGGTTTGCAAGCTAGTCTAGGTTAGGTTCGATGTTTGATCCTACCACATGTTTACGGCCTCTTTCAAACCGATACAGCCATGTCCCCTCCCAGCAAACCTTGTACTGCTATGTTACTATTGCTCGATGGTCATCCCTGCTTAGTATGCATGCTTAGGATGCTACGATGTTATCATGTTACTCCTTGGTTTGGGATATCACATTATTATTATTGTTGTTGATGATATGATTATTATAATGTTGACTATATTCGACGAAGGATGGAAGGTCTAGGATATCCCGCCCCGACGCTTTGTTCCATTCGAGTCACCTAGGACCCGAGTTCCGGGTATTGGTTTTAAGATTGAGCGTGCCTAACCGCGTATGGGATACTATGGGGTCCCCTCTTCTTACCTACCTAGCTTCAAACATTTCTAGTGGTGGCCCAAGCTGATTTACCTTTTGAAACCCGCATGCATAACTGGTCTGCAGCCAGTGGATTTAAAAACAACTCGGGCCTGGTGTGCTAGGGAAGTCCCCTGTTATATAGGTGAGGCTAACCCCGACCTTAGCCATACGAAAGAGTCCGATCCGAGAGCGTGGCCGGCATTTGGATTAGGTGTCGACTCCCCGGGGGGCACCCGGATTTGTTCGTTGTTAGTTAGAGGGACCTATCATTTCGGATATCTCGGAACTAAATCATAAAATGGTTGCCTGTGATGGGTAGCAACTGAGAGAGATGGGCTTGCGTGCGGAGCCTTGTAATGGGAAGTTGGTACACCCCTGCAGGGTTAAATCTTTTCGAGAAGCCGTGTCCACGGTTATGGACGACTTGAGACATACGTCCTGTTCATAGACAACAGAAACCGAGACAATCTTAATATAACTTGATCAACGTGTGTGTGCCTTGACTGCTTCTTCTTCGTCGGGATGCGAAGAGGAGGACAAGGATAGGATAGGTGTTATGTTTGCGTAGTAGTTGATAGCAAGACTTGTTGGAGGCGATTCCTCATCGAATGCTTGGCTTCTTATCTTACTCTCTAGATCATTAGCCACTTCATCAATGCTAGTGCGGCAGCAACCTCACCACTTACCCCATCCTTACCGTAAACTACTAGTTGTCCTAGAATGACGAGTGATGAAGTCCTTGCTGGGTCAGATGACCGCTACAGTTGGATGCTGAGTACTTCTGTACTCATGATACTACCCCCAAACTCTTTTCAGGGTTCTTGATCGACAACAGGTATGGTGATCGACGTTTCATGTGGAGGCTCGACGACGACTAGTTAGGCGGAATTTGGCGGAGGGCCGGGACCCGTGTGGTTATGGGGGTCGATGATTTTCTTTTGCCACTAGGCATTTGATTGTAGTCTGTACTCATACATATACCTTCCGCTGATGTATTGTATTTAAGGCAGTTGTATGCCGATTGTATGAGATGTTGTATCCTTGTATCTGTAATGTTGTGATATCATGTTGGAAATATGGGGCATATGACTTCGTCATATGTCGCGGTGGGACCGATATGTGCTTCGTCCCCGGATCTGGATGGAAACATCTAGATCTGGAACAGTACCGCATATCGGGCCTTACATTGGGCCACAACTAGAAATGTTTGAAGCTAGATAGGTAAGAAAAGGGGACCCCATAAAATCCCACACGCGGTTAGGCACGCTCAGTCTTAAAACCTATACCCAGAACTCGGATCCTAGGTGACTCGAATGGAACAAAGCGTCGGGGCGGGATATCCTAGACCTTCCATTCTTCGTCGAATATAGTCCACATTTATAATAATCATATCATCAACAACAATATAATAATGTGATAGCCCAAACCAAGGAGTAACAGGAGGTAACATCGTAGCATCCTAAGCATGCATACTAAGCAGGGGTTGAGCAACGAGCAATAGTAACATAACAATACAAGGTTTGCTGGGAGGGGACATGGTTGTATCGGTTTGAAAGAGGTTGTAAACATGTGGTAGGATCAAACATCGAACCTATCCTAGACTAGCATGCAAACCGCTGGTTGAAATAGAATGGATCATAAGTAATGTATAGTCCTTGCATGTTGATAAGTCGGGTTCCGAAGGTGTAGTTCATCTCAAGCGCGCATCGTCTCCGAAGGTACCCACGGAAGCACACAAGACGGTAAACACTGGAAAGCAATCAACGAGCAAGCATCTAATACTACGAAGCAAACACGAGAAAGCATCAACAAGAAGGCAACACGAGACATCGCACCTACCGTCGAGAGCGGTTAGTAACAGGTTAAGTGGAGTACTCGTCACACACGACGATACCGCACATTTATAAGGGTTCAAGTTGTTTAGCTACACAAGGTGAGCAAAGGTTGTTAACATGGCATCTCACTCAAGCATGGCATAGCACACAAACATGACA
This sequence comes from Bromus sterilis, assembly GCA_950022295.1. Lineage (NCBI taxonomy): Eukaryota > Viridiplantae > Streptophyta > Magnoliopsida > Poales > Poaceae > Bromus > Bromus sterilis. The sequence continues at coordinate 277,115,816 of OX465595.1, read as the reverse complement.
AGAGGTGAAGCATAAAGGAAACTATCTATGCTAGTCAGTTTAAGTGAGGCACAAGCTAAACATGGAATTCCACTAAGTGCCACACGAAAATTAAAGCATTTGGTACTGTTCTGTCCTAAACCATATTTTAGGTTGGTTAAAAACAGCAAACAATAGCATAAACACAAAGTACACCAAAAACTAATCAAGTTACATATAAAGAACAATCCAAACGGAGTTACGGTTAAAAAGATACATGCAAAACAAGTTTGAAACACAATCTGCCAACATCGGGAAGCACACTTTAGTGCAATGCATAAACATGATAATGAATGCAAACATGATCACAAATGATATGCAACTAAAGTAGACATGACAGGGAAGGCATGGCAAAAAGAATCATGCAAATAGGCATCATGGTTCACTAGTTATAAGCAATGCAAAATGCAACAAAAAATTCCTGGTTCCAGACTTACTGAAAATCAGGAAAACATGGCTGAAACAGATATTTTATTGTTGTATAAACAGGTGCAAAACTATATGAAAAAGTGCAGCAACATGACATATCAATATATGAGCACGATGGTGATCAGGTACAAACAAGAATCAAGGTCATAGGCATCACAGATCAAAAGATATTAAGCACACAACATGGCATCGGAAAGTTACAGACTTAGTGAAAAACAGAGGTGGCTGTCAACAACAACAGCATAGCAACTTTGGAGCTAAATATAACTATGACCAGGAATTCTAACATGACAAAGCAATACATATAATGCAAGTAGACATGATGCTTAACAATATGCAACAAGAATCACTCAATTCCGATAAACGGTCGCGACACACTCGTCGACCGAAGTTGCAACAAAATATAAACAGCAGTACCCTAACAGCAGGGTAGCTACTTTGGGTGAAGATACAATCATCATGCAGCAGCCATATATCACATGTGAATGCATGGAACTGAACTAGACATAATGCTTAACAGGATGCAAAAGGAATCACTCCATTCTGACGTACTGTTGCGACGCAACCGTCGCCCGAAGTTTCAACAAATTAACAATTTCAGACAGATTCACAACAGTTTAGCAGTTTGACGATCTGGTGCCCTGTTTGACCAATAATGACCCAAAAACGATGACCTTGGATCAAGATGCTCACAAAAGTTGGATTAAAGAGAACAGAGATCACAACAATAAAAAAAGATTGACTTCTTTCCGACCTACGAGTCAACGGGAAATCGCGTTGCAAGAGAGGTACTTGAAACAGATATTCTGGGACTTAGGATTTTACAGGGGGGTCGAGCTCGGGTTGCTCCACGTCCATGGTGGGCTGGCCATGGCCGGATCAGCGAGGACGAGGGAACAGGAGGTCGGGATAGTCTTGGGGATGGCCTAGGACGGCGGAGGGTGGCCGGAGGCTGCCGGATCGGTGCGCGGAGGACGTCGGGGTGCCGGATCCGGCCGGTATCCGGATGGCGGCCGGAGCTTGAAGCTCCATGGCCATGGAGGTCGTGCTGCTACTGAACTGCACGAGGAGAAGAAGGAGAGGGTGAGGGAGAGGAGAGGAGAGGGAGAACGGCGCTGGGAGGAGAAGGAGAGGTGGTCGGTGCGGTGGCGGCTCACCGGAGTTGGCGCGGCGGTGACGGGAGGAGCCAGCGGCTCGGCGCGGTGCTGCGCGCGGGCTGGCCGTGGCCCGGATCGGCCCGGCACGGGCCGGCGGCGGCTATTGCGGGACCGGCGCAGCTCGGCGGCGCTGGACGTGGAGGCTGGCCAGCTTGGGGGTGACGTGGCCACCATCTGGGTCGTCAGATCTTGGATCTGATGGCTGAGATCGCCTGGTGGCTAGGGTTTCAGATCTAGAGGGCTGTGGGCATAATTTTGAGAGGATTTCGGGGGGAGTGGCTGAAAAAATTTAGGTAGGGAAACCCTAGAAAGGGGTGGGGGAGTGGTGGTCTTTATATAGCCCCGGTAGCTGGCAGTTTGCAAAAACATCCCCGGTTTTTCTCTCGCGCGCGCGGTGCTTACGTTTCTGACCGCCGGGGGTCCGCAGGACCTCCGTTTCGGGTAAAACTTTGAACTGCGCGATCAGCGCATCGATCCGGTGACGTTCACCTCGCGCTGGAACCGTTCCAAGAACACTTTCCGGCACGCTATAAAAATATCCCGTTTACTTATTAAACAGGGTTTTTTGTTCCGTTGGCTGCAGCTGGTCTCATGCGGGTTTTTGCGACGGTGATCGGGTGAAACCCGGTGTCGCAAAGGTGAAGTGTCAAGGTGGTAAAGGTCGGTCTCCGTCCGGTATGAGATTAGAGGGGGTAAAATAATCGCCGATCGATAAATCGGGGATGCAAACACCACAAACAAATCAGACAATCAACCAATTCACGCAGAAAACATTTTTTTTTAATTTTTGTGAAATCTGGGCTGTTACAATACAACACCACCAACAAGGGATCTCGTCTGGAGATCCAGGGCGATCCGAGGAGAGGGGAAGGTGGAAAGAAGAGAGTCGACGATCTTCAACACCACCAACAAGGGACTCTGCTCCATGTCGACGTCGAACTTCCATCGAGAAAGTTTTCGCAGGGAGATGGCAACGTCGCAGAACGAAACCATCGAGAGATCAAGAGGAAGAACGACAATTCAAAACGACGATCAAGGGAAGTACTCTCACTCAAATTTTGAGGATACTAGGAAAAAGGAATGAAGCCAACAGACGACCAAGATGTTTACCCAGAGTCGGAAGAACTAAAGTTACTACAGGATTTCCCAAACCCGAGATCGGAATCGAGACAATACGCTGTAAGCAATGCATTGTAACGGTTCCGATACTCCACAGACTCGATAACCTAAAGTTTGAAGGGGGTAAGATGAGGATTAAAACACTTACGACACTTGTCCTGACCAGAGCAAAGATAAGGAGTAAAAAGATTCCTACTCTCTGATAACTAACTTAGTAACTACAAAATAGTTTTTGTCTAGACTCGACTTCGGCCAGAGAAGAGATCCTACGGTCGGTAAAGCTCTGATACCAAGTTGTAAGGCCCGATATGCGGTACTGTTCCAGATCTAGATGTTTCCATCCAGATCCGGGGACGAAGCACATATCGGTCCCACCGCGACATATGACATAGCCATATGCCCCGGATTTCCAACATGATATCACAACATTACAGATACAAGGATACAACATCTCATACAATCGGCATACAACTGCCTTAAATACAATACATCAGCGGAAGGTACATGTCTGAGTACAGACTACAATCAAATGCCTACTGGCAAAGAGAAAAACATTGATCCCCATAACCACACGGGTCCAGGCCCTCCGCCGGGATCCGCCTAACTAGTCGTCGTCGAGTCTCCACATGAAACGTCGATCACCATACCTGTTGTCGATCAAGAAAACTGAAAAGAGTTTGGGGTAGTATCATGAGTACAGAAGTACTCAGGATCCAACTGTAGTGGTCAACTGACCCAGCAAGGACTTCATCACTCGTCATTCTAGGACAACTAGTAGTTTACGGTAAGGAAGGGTTAAGTGGTGAGGTTGCTGCCGCACTAGCATTTATGAAGTGGCTAACGATCTAGAGAGTAAGATAAGAAGCCAAGCATTCGATGAGGAATCGCCTCCAACAAGTCTGCTATCCACCTACTTACGCAAACATAACACCTATCCTATCCTTGTCCTCCTCTTCGCATCCCGACGAAGAAGAAGCAATCAAGGCACACACACGTTGATCAAGTTATATTAAGATTATCTCAATTGTTGTTGTCTATGAACAAGGAATAGGTCTCAAGTCGTCCATAACCGTGGACACGGCTTCTCGAAAAGAGTTAACCATGCAGGGGTGTACCAACTGCCCATTACAAGGCTCTGCACGCACGCCCATCTCTCTCAGTTTCTACCCATGATAGGGAACCATTTTATGATTTAGTCCCGAGAGATCCGGAATGACAGGTCCCTCTAACTAACAACGCACAAATCCGGGTGGCCCCCGGTGAGTCGACATCCAACTCAAAAGCCGGCCGCGCTCTCGAATCGGCCTCTACCGTCTGGACGAGGTCGGGTTAGCTACCCAAACAGAGGTGGGCAGCCTCCTAGCTCCCTGGGATGGACCAACTAAGAAACCATGTCTCCGCTGGCCCAAGTTGTTTTAAAGAATATCTGCCAGGAGCGACCCAACAGACACACACACGGTTTTCAAATGGTAAATCAGCTTGGGCCACCACTAGAAATTTTTCAAGCTAGATAGGTAAGAAAAGGGGACCCCATAAAATCCCACATGCGGTTAGGCACGCTCAGTCTTAAAACCAATACCCGGAACTCGGATCCTAGGTGACTCGAATGGAACAAAGCATCGGGGCGGGATAGCCTAGACCTTCCATCTTTCGTCGAATATAGTCAACATTTATAATAATCATATCATCAACAATAATATAATAATATGATAGCCCAAACCAAGGAGTAACAGGAGGTAACATCATAGCATCCTAAGCATGGATACTAAGCAGGGGTTGAGCAACGATTCATAGTAACATAGCAGTACAAGGTTTGCTAGGAGGGGACATCGTTCTATCGGCTTGAAAGAGGTTGTAAACATGTGGTAGGATCAAACATCGAACCTATCCTAGACTAGCATGCAAACCGCTGGTTGAAATAGAATGGATCATAAGTAATGTATAGTCCTTGCCTGTTGATAAGTCGGGTTCCGAAGGTGTCGTTGATCGCAAGCTCGCATCGTCTCCGAAGGTACCCGCGGAAGCACACAAGACGGTAAACACTGGAAAGCAATCAACAAGCAAGCATCTATTAATACGAAGCAAACACGATCATGCATCAACAAGAAGGCAACACGAGACATCGCACCTACCGTCGAGAGCGGTTAGTAACAGGTTAAGTGGAGTACTCGTCACACACGACGATACCGCACATTTACAAGGGTTCAAGTTGTTTAGCTACACAAGGTGAGCAAGGTTGTTAACATGGCATCTCACTCAAGCATGGCATAGCACACAAACATGACAAGAGGTGAAGCATAAAGGAAACTATCTATGTTATTCAATTTAAGTGAGGCACAACCTAAACATGGCATTCCACTAAGTGCCGCACGAAAATTAAAGCATTTGGTACTGTTCTGTCCTAAACCATATTTTAGGTTGGTTAAAAACAGTAAACAATAGCATAAACACAAAGTACACCAAAAACTAATCAATTTACATATAAAGAACACTCCAAACGGAGTTAAGGTTAAAAAGATACATGCAAAACAAGTTTGAAACACAATCTGCCAACATCGGGAAGCACACTTTAGAGCAATGCATAAACATGATAATGAATGCAAACATGATCACAAATGATATGCAACTAAAGTAGACATGACAGGGAAGGCATGGCAAAAAGAATCATGCAAATAGGCATCATGGTTCACTAGTTATAAACAATGCAAAATGCAACAAAACATTCCTGGTTCCAGACTTAGTGAAAATAAGGAAAACATGGCTGAAACAGATATTTTATTTCTGTATAAACAGGTGCAAAACTATATGAAAAAGTGCAGCAACATGACATAGCAATAAATGAGCATGAAGTAGACATGATGGTGATCAGGTACAAACAAGAATCAATGTCATAGCCATCACATATCAAAAGATATTAAGCACACAACATGGCATCGGAAAGTTACAGACTTAGTGAAAAAAAGAGGTGGCTGTGAACAACAGCAGCATAGCAACTTTGGAGCTAAATATAACTATGACCAGGAAAGCTAACATGACAAAGCAATACATATAATGGATGTAGACATGATGCTTAACAATATGAAACTAGAATCACTCAATTCCGATAAACGGTCGCGACACACTCGTCGACCGAAGTTGCAACAAAATATAAACAGCAGCACCCTAACAGCAGGGTAGCTACTTTGGGTGAAGATACAATCATCATGCAGCAGGCATATATCACATGTGAATGCATGGAACTGAACTAGACATAATGCTTAACATGATGCAAAAGGAGTCACTCCATTCCGACGTACGGTTGCGACGCAACCGTCGCCTGAAGTTTCAACAAATTAACAATTTCAGACAGATTCACAACAGTTTAGCAGTTTAACGATCTGGTGCTGTGCTTGACCAATAATTACCCAAACAATATGACCTCGGATCAAGATGCTCACAAAATATGGATTAAAGAGCACACAGAGCACAATAGTACAAAAAAAGATTCACTTCGTTCCGACCTACGAGTCAACGGGAAATCGCGTTGCAAGAGAGGTACTTGAAACAAAAATTCTGGGACTTAGGATTTTACAGGGGGTTCGAGCTCGGGCTGCTCCACATCCATGGCGGGCTGGCCATGGCCGGATCGGCGAGGACGAGGGAACAGGAGGCCGGGAGAGTCTTGGGGATGGCCTAGGACGGCGGAGGGTGGCCGGAGGCGGTCGGATCGGGGCGCGGAGGACGTCGGGGTGCCGGATCAGGCCGGGATCCGGATGGCGGCCAGAGCTTGAAGCTCCATGGCCATGGCGGCCGTGGTGCTGATGACCTGCACGAGGAGAATAAGGAGAGGGTGAGGGAGAGGAGAGGAGAGGGAGAAGGGCGCTGGGAGGAGGAGAAGAGGTGGCCGGTGCGGTGGCGGCTCGTCGGAGTTGGCCCGGCGGCGGCGAGAGGAGCCGACGGCTCGCCGCGGTGCTGCGCGCGGGCTGGCCACGGCCTGGGTTGGCCCAGCACGGGCCGGCGGCGGCGGTTGCGGGCCCGGCGCGGCCCGGCGGCGCTGGAGGTGGAGGCTGGCCAGCTTGGGGCGACGTGGCCACCATCTGGGCCGTCAGATCTTGGATCTGATGGCTGAGATCGCCTGGTGGCTAGGGTTTCAGATCTGGAGGGCTATGGGCAGAATTTTGAGAGGATTTCGGGGGGAGTGGCTGAAAAATTTTAGGTAGGGAAACCCTAGAAATGGGTGGGGGAGTGGTGGTCTTTATATAGCCCCGGTGGCTGGCAGTTTGCAAAAACATCCCCGGTTTTTCTCTCGCGCGCGCGGTGCTTACGTTTCTGACCGTCGGGGGTCCGCAGGACCTTTGTTTCGGGAAAAACTTTGAACTGCGCGATCAGCGCGTCGATCCGGTGGCGTTCACCTCGCGCTGGAACCGTTCCAAGAACACTTTCCCGCGCGCTATAAAAATATCACGTTTACTTATTAAACAGGGTTTTTCGTTCCGTTGGCTGCGGCTGGTCTCGTGCGGGTTTTTGCGACGGTGATCGGGTGAAACCCGGCGTCGCAAAGGTGAAGTGTCAAGGTGGTAAAGGTCGGTCTCCGTCCGGTACGAGATTATAGGGGGGAAATAATCGCCGATTGATAAATCGGGGATGCAAACACCGCAAACAAATCAGACAATCAACCAATTCACGCAGAAAACAAATTTTTTTAATTTTTGTGAAATCTGGGTTGTTACACTTCCCAGGCCACCCCTTTTCTTTTCCTAAGATACTCATTTCTGAAATTTTTTACAATTCACAAAAACAAGGATTTAAACAAAGTGAGTTTAGGCAAACTACTCTACTCACTTACCTAAGGCATAAACTCGCATCAAAACTTGGAAAATATATTTCTACACATGCATGCAAGCTCATAAGAACAGCACCAAGAGCTACTAAATACTCACAAACGAAGCCACCAATCAAAAATCTAATTGTAGGGGTGAAGGAGTTACATACCAGGGAGTATTTGCCCAAAATCTCAGCTCAAATGATGGGTCGTAGAGAGAGATCGAAATTCTGGACGGAGAGCATCAAGAACGCAAGAACAAAGTGTAGAACTCGTGTTTTTGGAGAGAGAGGAAGGAGGAGGAAGAAGACTTACCTAGCTGGCGGCCCTGTGGGCGCCAGACGCCCTGTGGGCGTGGCCAGGGTCCAGGCCGCACCAGCTGTCCAACTGGGCCACTGGTGGCCCCCTGGTAAGCCCCAGGTTCCCCTGGGTCACCCCCGGCATGAAAAAATTTAAAATATTTTTTCCGGAATTTTTCTGACACCTTCACTGTTGAAAAAAATTCGAAGTCCAAAAAGCTTCGAAACTTTCTGAAAACTTGAAGCAATGATTAGAGTTTTGGAGTTTCAAAAACATATAAACTTGGTACAACAAGGAGAATAAAAGATAAGGCTAATGAAAACATAACAAGCTACACTTTTTACCTATATAGAACATGCTTACTAGCAACGTTGATCAAGTCTTACCAACAAACCGGCGATATATAGAGCAAAAAGTCTCACCCCTTATGAAGTGATCATTGCACCTTTACTTTAATCGACATTGTCCCCACCATGATGGTTTTGTATTTGTGGTGCACATGTAAAGGACAATCCCATTCTCCAATCTTCACGGTCTCGATATTCTCTATAGAGTTGAGGCCATGCCTCTTGTCAATCTTCTTCTGAAAATACACCGTGTGTTCTTTGTCATTCACATTGAAAGTAACCTTTCCTTTATTGCAATCAATAATAGCACCTGCGGTGTTAAGAAAAGGTCTACCAAGAATAATAGACATGCTCCCATCCTCGGGCATGTCAAGCACAACAAAATCAGTGAGGATTAAACAATTAGCAACTTCAACGGGAACATCCTCACAAATACCTATGGGAACGGCTGTTGACTTGTCAGCCATCTGAAGAGAGATATCTGTAGGGATTATTTTTTCTAAACATAATATCTTGTAAATATAAAAGGGTATAACACTCACTCCTGCTCCAAGATCACATAAAGTTGTCCTAACATAATTATTCTTTATGGAACAAGGAATGGTGGGTATACCTGGATCACCAAGCTTCTCAGGAATCTTGCCACTAAAAGAGTAGTTAGCAAGCATAGTAGATATTGCTTCATTAGGAACTTTTCTTTTATTAGTAACAATATCTTTCATATATCTCGAATAAGGAGGTAACTTAATAGCATCAGTCAAAGGAATTTGAAGAAAAAGAGGTTTCATCCACTCACAAAATTTATTATAATGCTCTTCTTCTTTGGTTTTGAGAGACTTACCTGGAAAGGGCATATGTTTCTGTACCCATGGTTCTCGTTCCTTCACATGTCTTCTTGCGATAAAGTCTTCTCTAGTGTATTTCTTGCATTTATCATGTGCTTCTTCTTCTCGAACTTCAGGTGGATCATTCTTTTCACTATCCTTTTCAGGCTCAGCACCGTCTTCAGTCTCAGCATTGGAGGTAGATATACTATTTGGATCATTGGAATTGTCAGCTTCTTTGTGCTTATTCTTCTTCAGAGAGCTAACAATTTCTTCTTCCTGTATTTGAGAATCTTGCTCGATCCTCTTAGGGTTCCCCTCCGGATAAAGAGGATCTTGAGTCCTGGTTCCTCTTGGGTTTTAATCCCGAAGGCCTGTATATCCTATTTGGCATTATTAGCAAGCAAATATTTTTGCACATTAGAAATTTGATCAAGCTGCGTTTGAACCATATGAAAATGCTTCACAAGACATTTAACATCATTAACTGTTCTACCTAGAACATCAAGAAAACTTTTGATAGAAAGGGAATTATCATGCAACTGAGTTTGTATCCTCTCATTAAAGTGATTCTTCTTCATAATAAAATTATCAAGCTCATCTAAACATTGATCAAGAGGCTTACCATGAGGAATGTCACTTGCATTGAAATCTAAAAGAGAGTGTACCTCTACCATAGGAGGGTGAGTGGTAGGCTCACACAACTTCTCAATAGGGGGTAGATTCTTCACGTCTTTAGTTTTAATACCTTTCTCTTCAATGGACTTCTTTGCTTCTTGCATGTCTTCGGGGCTTAGGACAAGCATGCTCCTCTTCTTTGGTGGTGGAGGTGGTTAAGGGACGGACCAATCTTCGTGGTTCTTGGCAATCTTGCCCATTAGTTCTTCTGCATCGTCCGGTGTTCTTTTCATGAAAACACAGCCAGCACAACTGTCCAACTAGGATCTAGATTCATCAGTTAGACCAGCATAAAATATATCAATCAATTCATTTTTAGGGACTCCATGTCCCGGTCTATCCTGGATCAGACTGCAATACCTCCCCCAAGCTTTAGGAAGGTCCTCATCCTGCAACTGTGTAAAGTTATAAAATTTTCGTAAAGCAGCTTGTTGCATATGAGCTGGAAAAACCTTATTAACAAAAGATTGAGCTAAGTCTTGAGGACTCCTAATAGAACCACATGGTAGTGCATCGTACCATGCTTTAGCACTTTCCTTTAAAGAGAAAGAAAAAAGCTTAGTAACATAGAAGTTTCGTATCTTCTCATCAGTAGTAAACAAACCACCTAACTCAGTGAGTTTGGTCAGGTGTGCAATTGAATCATCATTTTCTCTGCCATAAAAGGGGTCAGCTTCAACCATATATATAAGTGAAAGATCAAAAGAGAAATTATAATCAGGATCAGTGATGCATATAGGAGATGTAGCAAAAGTAGGATCATGTACGGTCTTGTTCTTCAAAGAATGTTTCTCGAGCAGCTTCTTAATAGCATCAGGGTCAGAGTCGTTAAAATCTGTTAGCTCCCTGCATAAATCATCATCAAGTATAATATAATCATCATCGAGGAATCTCTCCTTGAGTTTACTCAAATCGGGATAAGTGTAAGTCCCATCAAAAGGATAGCAAGTATCGGGAATTTCAATCCCAGATTTCTTGGCAGCAGCAGCAATCTGTTTCTCAAGAGCATGACTAAGTGAACCAATATCATCAAGGGTAGTAGAAGCATCATCAAAAGTATCGGACATAGTAATAGATTCAGAAGAAGCATCATGTGGTGGCGGTGAAGCAAACTTACTCATAACTGAAGGCGAATCAAGTGTAGCACTAGTGTTCAGAACAGTACCTTTTCTAGTACGGGATGGTAAGATCGGGACCTTGTGGTCTTCTTTCTTACCCATAGCGGATAAACTGCAGCAGGTAAAATACTTCAAGTAAACTTGTGAATAAATTTATGCTCTCTGGCAACGGCGCCAGAAAACAGGCTTGATAACCCACAACTGCAGGGGATCGAGATAGTCTTCACGGGTAAGATAACCCAATTTATTGATTAGACTCAAGGGGAGCCAAAGAATATCCACAAGCTTTAGCAGCGGAGTTGTCAATTCCACCGCACCTGAGATACACTTACTTGCAACAAGATATTAATAGTAACTGCGGTAATAGTGGTAGTGACGATAGCAACGGTAATAGTAACAACAAAAGTAAACAACTAGTAACCAGCAGAATTAAAACTGTAAGAGCAAAGTTATGCCCCCATGAGTTTTGGATATTGTTGGACAAAACAGTAGAGGAACTAACAAGTTTTCTAGTGTAAAACAGATGGTTAGGTTCCTGAAGTTATAGGTTGGTGATAAAGCTTCAACGAAGATTTACATATTTACTGAAGCATATCTCTGGAGTGAAGCTCATCACGGATGTCGACCCCTAAAAAGATAAGGAATCATGAAGCACGTCTCATCGAAGGAGATGACCAAGATGGCGCAAGACTTAGTAGTTTTTGCGTAGTTCTTTTTCACTTCTTTGAGTCGTAGGAAAAACCGTACTATCAAGAGGGGTTTAGTAAATGTACTCCGAAGGTTTTGATGAAAAGACTCAGATCAAATCCAAACCTGTGAGAAGCCAGAGATGAGAAATCTCATGTGCACTATGTAATGCTTCACCAGCGAAGACTTTGTTCTTTCGGCTCCTGAAGCATAACCAATTCCATGAGTCAGCTTTACTTGTTCCTCAAGTAAAGTTGCACTTTGATTGGAAATCCGACCGTTGCGGACAGGTGTCAAGCTGTCGCATCGGGTCACTTCAGTCATTTCGCACCTTGGGATCGCCACCTATAAATACGCCACCCCCGCCCTCATTGGCGGGTGGCTGCTCCAAGAATATTTTCTGACAGTGAAGAAAGAGAGAGCAACCCCACCGAAGCAAACCAAAACCCCATCCACCGAAGCATAAGTCCTATTGATCTGAGTTGATTCACTATGACTTAGGAAGAAGTTTCCTAGCCTTTTTATATTGGAGAACTGCAATTCTCCTAGACGGTTAGAGAGTTGTTCTTTAGAGAGCGAAGAGTTATTGTCGCCTCGAAGTCCATTTTGTCAAAGGTTTCGGTGATTTCCTCAATAATCAACCACGAGTGAAGAACTGACCAAGCTCAAGGAGATTGGTACTGTGGAGATAAGGACGGAGAGAGGTTAGCTCATGTGTTCAATCACAAGTCCCTCCAACCAGACGTAGCACTTTGCAGAGTGTGAACTGGTCGAACAAACATCGCCGAGTCAAGAGTTCGTTTTACTTTCCGCACTTACATTCAGTTTTGCTATTGCTTCAGTGATTTGATTCAATGCAATTGATTCGATGCTTTTGATTCACTATGTTATGCTTCAATCCTGTTCTGCTTCACTGTTTAACTTTCTGTTGAATTCCTTCTGCTGCTAAGTTATGCTTCACGTCATAGTTTCATGCAAAAATTTGAAGTGATCATTCACCCCCTCCCCCTCTGATCACATACTTGGACTTTCAATTGGTATCAGAGCCAGGTTACTCTTTGTTTGGATTAACCTCCTCGAGTGTTTTGCAAGTATGTCTTTTGCAACCATTCGCTCCGGCGAACCTATACCCGTGTTCAATGGAAAGGACTATCCATACTGGAAGGACAAAATGAAGAGAAATATCATGGCTATCAACTCGACTGCCTGGCAAGTTGTCTTGTATGGAGTTACAGTTGCCGACAAGAATGCCATCACTCCTGAAGAAGCGAAGCTAATTGACCTTGATTCTGAAGTCTGGGTATTCATCACCAATCATCTGACACCAGAGAAGTATCATGAAGTGAAGAATATTCTATCTGCCAAAGGTGTCTGGGACTATCTTGAAAATATTGGTGGTGTCTCTACCCAGAAGGATGCCAGAATTGACACACTTCGAAGCAAATTCTATCGCTTCAAGAGAAACGAGGGTGAAAAAGTCAGCTCCATTTACAACAGACTCACTGCTCTTGCTAATGATTTGATTTCCCTCGGTGCTGATGACATTACCCCTCACTCTGTTGTAAGAACTTTGCTTCGCTCATTGGATGATTCGTTTGATCACATTGTGCTGATGATCAAGGAAAGGACTGATTTCAGACGTCTTGTTGCCGCTGATATTCTTGAGAGACTCAATACTTTTGAAATGGAGGAAGATGAGAAACGTGACATAAATGGTTCTCGAAGATCACATGCTTTGAAAGCAAAAGCTTCGCGTCATTCTTCACCCGAAGTCAGTTCTGCTTCAAGTGTCGAATCTGATGATCCTGCAAGCATTGGGAAATATTTAGCATTGATCATGAGACGCTTCAACCGCTTCCAAAGAAAAGGTTTTTCTTCACCCAAGAAGAGTTATTCTTCAAGAAGCTCAAGTCACTCCTCTCACCGCTCATCCTCAAGAAGCTCTCCATCGAAGGATAACTTCTGCTACAAATGCAAGAAACCAGGTCACTACATAGCTGATTGCCCTCTGTGCGAAGCTGAGAACAAATCGAAGCATTCGCTCAGAGACTCCTCAACAAAGTCCCACAGATCCTCCAGAATCTATGAATCCAGGAGACATGATTCCAGTTCAAGAAGAGAAAAGCAGAAAGATTCTGATGATGACAAGAGGGAGAAGTATCATAAGAAGCATGAAGGCTCTTCATTGAAGACTCACTCGTCTCGTCGAAGCAGCTCTCACCGTGCCAAGGCCTATCTGGGAAAGGAGATGAACTCTGAAGACGAAGCCTCTGGGTCCGAAGCTGAATCAGGCTCAAGTTCTGGGTCTGGATCCGAATCAGATGGTGTTGCTGGTTTGGCTTTCGCTTCAGCAGATGCTTTAACCAAAGCTTCGATCTCATTCTTCACCAACAATAGTAGTGAAGATGAAACTCTTGCATATTGCTTCATGGCCAAGGCGAAGGTATCTTCATCCAAATCAAACTATGATACTTCTGATTGTTCCTCATATGATAGTGATTCGAAGATAAGCTATGCTAAACTTGCTAAAATTGCTTCAGTTCAAAAAGATGAACTTGATTCACTAAGCAAAACCATTAAGAAATCAGAAACTCTGTTGATCGATGAGATAGAGAAAGGTCAAACTTTAACTAATGAGCATGCTGCTGTGAAGGAGAAGTTTGAAGAATTATCCTCTTGGCATGATCTTCTTTCAGTTGATTATGAGAAGCTCCCCTATGAATTTCTTCAAAGGAAAATGGCTCTCGAAAGACTGAAAGAGGCTCATGAAGAATTGGAAAATGTCAATCTCTCTCATGGCTCAACAAGGTTCTAAAGCCAATCATAAAACTGATTCACCTTGCTTAACTTGTCTGGAACGAAGCAAAACTGATTCCAAAGGCAAAGCTCCTATTGTTATTGATGATACTAATGCCTCTGATGAGGAAAATCCTACAGTTACCGAGGAACTCCTCAGGTTGAAAAACTTATTCGAAACAGGCATGTTCAAAAGTGTGCAAGGTCACCAGTATCTGTGTGATATCCTGAGGAAGGCTCTCCTTCACAGGAATCCCAGAAATGAGGGTGTTGGTTTCGAGAGAAAGATAAACCCTGATGGCACCTATTGGGAACCTGAGCAGTATCCTAAGACTGTTTGGGTCCTAGCGAAGGAGAAACCCATTGACATTGCTAATCTTTCAGGTTTCGATTGCAAAATGAAGAAAGCCATTGTGGATGAATCACTTGATTCAGACTACAAACTCAGCAAAGATGAACAGGGAAAGGTTACAGCTGAGTATGTAGGAACTCCTCCGAAGAATGGCTTCTATAAGAGGCAGATATGGGTGCAGAAAGCACTTGTGGAAAAACTGCCTGCTAACCATACTATGTAGGGAAAGCCTTAGGTACCACCGAATCATTTCTATTCTCTAGAAACGAGAAATGATTCACTGGTGCCCGAATCAAATGTTCCGCAGAAGCAATACTATCTCACTGGTCGTTATACTTATCGTCCTCATGATAACAATACTAAGATTTCATATGCTCATTCTTATCCTAACCCTTCGCAGAGGACTTACATTTATGGTGTGCTTGATGGTACACCGAAGCAATACACTCATGTTCGCTTTAATATTTCTTCAACTAGTGCTTCAACCTCTTCTCAGTCACCTGCTCGTTTGTGGGTGGTTAAGAAGAACTAATTCTTCTGCAGGGCTATGTCTCCGGTGGATCCGAATGGGTCAAGGATAGTGGTTGTACAAATCATATGACCGGAGACAAGGAGTTATTCACCGAAGAAAAACTATCTCAATCTTCTCAGAAGTACATTACCTTCGGTGATAACAACAAGGGTAAAGTGTTAGGCTTGGGTAAGGTTGCCATATCGAAAGATAAGCACATTGACAAGGTTATGCAGGTCCAATCACTTGGATATAATCTTATGTCCATTTCGAAGTTATGTGATATGGGTATGCTAGTTCTATTTTCTGCTTCGCGTTGTGTTGTCTTTTCACAGGATGACTATACGTTTGTCTTCGAGGGTTACCGAAAAGGAGATTTATACATTGTTGATTTTTCTTCGGGCCCTGCTGTTTGCACATGCTTAATGGCAAAAGCTTCATCCGGTTGGTTATGGCATCGAAGAATTGGGCATGCAGGGATGAGAAATCTTCATAATCTAGTGAAGAAGAAGCATGTTATTGGCCTTAGCGAAGTAAAATTCGATAAGGACCGTCTCTGAAGTGCTTGCGAAGCTGGTAAAATCACGAAGAAACATCATTCAGTGAAGACAATCATGACTACTACTCGTCGTCTTGAATTGCTTCATATGGATCTTTTTGGTCCTCAAAATTATGCAAGTCTGGGAGGAAACAAATATGGTCTTGTTATTGTTGATGACTTCTCTCGCTATAGTTGGGTTTTATTTTTGGATGACAAGAGCAAAGTTGTTGAAATCTTCAAGTCATTCGCTAAGAGAGCTCAACCAGAATATGAATTATCTCTGAAGCATATCCGAAGTGATAATGGAACTGAATTCAAAAATACTCATATTGAAGATTTTCTTGATGATCATGGTTTTACTCATGAGTTCTCTGCTGCTTATACACCTCAACAGAATGGTGTAGTTGAAAGGAAGAATATAAATCTCATTGAAATGGCCAGAACTATGCTTGCTGAATACAAGACTCCTATTAGGTTCTGGGCCGAAGAAATTAACACAGCTTGTCACATCATCAACAAGGTTTACCTTCACAAGTTCCTGAAGAAAACTTCACATGAGCTTATCACTGGTAACAAACCAAATGTGTCATATCTTAGGGTATTTGGTGCTCCTTGCTTTATTAGAGATATGAATCATAGCTCCAAATTTGCCCCTAAGGCACATGAAGGTTTTCTTCTAGGTTATGGCTCAAACTCTCACACTTACAGAGTGTATAACTCTCACTTTGGGAAAGTTATGGAAACTGTAAATGTGAGGTTTGATGAAACTAATGGCTCTCAAAAAGAGCATTTGCCTCATGATCTAGATGAACCTCCACTTGATGAAGTGATCAGGTCCATGGCTATTGGTGAGATTCGCCCTGTTGAAGCCAATCCTCGTCAAGCAATTAGGGATGATGATGGTCCAATGTTCCCACACATAGCCCGGGGCGCTGGAGATCAACATCCTGAAGCTAATGGTGAACAGGACGAAGAAGGACAAGGGAACGAAGGAAATGCGAATCCTGAAGGAAATGCTGAACCTGAAGGCGAAGCAGATCTTGAAGGTGAAGCAGATCCTGAAGCTGAAGCTGAAGCTGAGCCTGAAGCAAATGATACCACATTATCACGAGTTCGAAGAAGCGTTGATGTTGATTCGATTCTCGAAGACATTCATCAACAAGGTCGTCCCACTACTCGATCTCGTACTCGTTTGGCTAACTTCTGTGGAAGTTTTTCTTTTGTTTCCATGCTAGAGCCTTCAAAATTTGATGAAGCCATGAAGGATCCAGATTGGTTATTGGCTATGATGGAAGAACTTCACCAGTTTGAAAGAAACAAAGTTTGGTCACTTGTTGACAGGCCTGATCCCACGAAGCACAATGTTATTGGCACCAAGTGGATATTTCGCAACAAGCAAGATGAAGATTGTATTGTGGTAAGAAATAAGGCTAGGCTGGTAGCACAAGGGTACACCCAAATCGAAGGCATTGATTTTGGAGAAACCTATGCTTCAGTAGCCCGTCTCGAATCCATTCGTGTCATGCTTGCTTTTGCTAACCACAAAAATATATTGCTATATAAAATGGATGTCAAAAGTGCTTTTCTTAATGGTGAGATAGAAGAAGAAGTGTATGTTATGCAGCCACCAGGTTTTGAAGACTCGAAGAATCCTGATATGGTGTACAGGCTTCACAAAGCTTTGTATGGACTGAAGCAAGCACCTCGTGCTTGGTATGAAACATTGAAGGATTTCCTCCTGAAGAAAGGCTTCAAACCTGGAACCACTGACCCCACTCTTTTCACTCGATCATATAACAATGATCTATTTGTGTGTCAGATATATGTAGATGATATTATTTTTGGATGCACTAACACTGAAATCAGCAAAGAATTTGCAAGGATGATGTCGAAGAAATACGAGATGTCCATGATGGGAGAATTGAAGTTTTTCCTTGGACTTCAGATTCGCCAACAGAAGAATGGCACCTTTATTTCACAAGAAAAATATTTGAAGGATTGCCTAAAGAAATTTGATCTTACTGAATGCAAGACCATCAGAACTCCTATGCCAACCAATATTTTTCTTGATGCTGATGAAAAAGGGAAACCCTTCGATCAGAAGAAGTATCGGTCTATGATAGGTTCACTCTTATACTTATGTGCATCTAGACCTGACATTATGCTATCAGTTTGTATTTGTGCTCGTTTTCAGGCCAATCCGAAGGAATCTCATCATACTGCAGTAAAGCGAATTCTTCGATATCTAGCGCATACTCCTTCATTGGGATTTGGTATCCCAAAGGAACTTAGTTTGATTTGATTGGATATTCTGATTCTGACTGGGCTGGTGATAGAGTTGACAGGAAATCTACCTCAGGCACTTGTCATTTTCTTGGTAGATCCCTGGTGTGTTGGGCTTCAAAGAAACAAAACTGTGTCTCAATATCTACTGATGAAGCCGAATACATTGCTGCTGGCTCATGCTGCACTCAGATACTTTGGCTTAAGCAGACGCTGAAAGATTATGGTATTTATGTGAATAAAATCCCTTTGCTTTGTGATAATGGGAGTGCTATCAAAATTGCACACAGTCCTGTGCAACACTCTCGAACGAAGCACATCGATATTCGTCATCATTTTCTTCGAGATCATGTTCAGCGCGAAGACATTGAGATCAGCCATGTTAGAACTGAAGATCAATTGGCAGATATATTCACGAAGCCATTGGACGAGAAAAGGTTTTGTGCATTGAGATGTGAGCTAAACATCCTAGACTCACACAATTTTCAGTAAGATCGTAAAATTTCCCCTGTACATATTCACCTTCGTTGTGTGTTTGTTTAGTTTCGCTTAAGTTTTCCTTCGTCCAAGTTTATGTGTTTAGCTTCGTTTGCCATTTGCTTTCAGTTTTATGTTGTTTTTATTCGTTTCGTTTGTCGCTTGTACTTATCACTTTTAGCTTCGTTGTTGTTTTTCTTCGAAGTGATAAGTTTTGGACCCTATCCCCTCCATTCTGATTCGCTCCCAATCCATTCTATCTTGAATGGCTAAGCACATTTGAAACGGAAAGCATATTTCTTCGAACGTCAATGAAGTTCCGAATCAAATGCTTCCAACTTTATCGAAGTTTTTGCTCTCGGTCAAGACTTATTCTTCGGCCGTTGAGTCCCCGTCTTTCTCGGGTCGTTGAGATTCTATCGCGAACCGCCACTTCATCTGAGCCATTGAATCGGAAGAGACACTCGCTGGCAGCCGTTCGATACGATCTGGCAACCGTTTCAGATCGGGCCTATATAAGGCACATCCACCAGCGAATCGTCACCCCCACGTTCATTGCTCCCGTTCTCTCCCGATCTCCTCCCCTCCCCTCAAGCACGCCACAGATCTCTCGTCCCCGACGTCGACTGCGCCGATTAACAGCCGGACCGCCGCCGCCGTGGATGTTCCCCGCCGATGAAGAGAACTTCTCCGCCCTCCGTCGCCGTAGCCGCTTCGCGTCACCGAGTTAGGGTACGCAAGTTCTCGTGGATCCAATCTTTTTTGTGTGTTCTTCATCTAGGGCTTGGATCTAAGATTTGTTAGGGTTTTTTTTTTCTGTTTATAGGATTGTTCTGATCCTTGTTGATCTTTGCTCTTTGGGAAAACTGTTTGTAGCATCAAAGTAATCCCATCTACTTAGGTCAGTATTGAGATTAGATCTATTTTGTGTTTGGACTGAGTTAGGTCTTTTTCTTGAACTAGTTCTAGCCCAATCCAATGATAGATATGCATCTGATCTTAATTTGCTCTGGGTTCTTGTCAAAATTTGGTTTTGGTCGAAACTTTTGCCTGTGCTTATTCATTCCCTTCCTATTCCCTCTTTCCTATCTTTCTGTTCACAGGATGTCTGACGAAGAGGCAGCCATTGGGAATGAATCACCCATTGTTGAAGGGCTTGAGATATACCCTGAGCCCCCGAAGCAGAAAGGCAAAGGAGGAAAGACGAAGGAAGTCAACAATGCCCACGGTATTCCTGAAGCCATTCGCAAGAAGATGGGCTATGACACTCCTCCTGAAGAATCTGATCATGATCAAAAGATTCGACTGCAAAAGATTAGACTCTACTGGGCAATAAGGTGGTACAAATACAAGAGCATTCCTGACTGGAAGTGGGCAATGCAGTTTTCCTTCAGTCCACCATATCGATACACAACTGCTCTTTGTGCTCAGTATAATGCTGCAAATCGAAGAAAATATTACCCGAAGCCTCCAGATGTTCCTCACCCGAATACTCTCAAGACACCAGATTATTACCCTAAAGAACAAAAGAGACTTGCTATATTAGCTGAAAAGAAAAGAATCAGAGAAGAGAAGAGAAGAAGGCCAAAGCATTAGCTGCTAAAGGCCATGCTGAAGCTGGTGCATCGAAGCCTAAGAAGCGAAGGCTTAGAAAATTGAGTGCTTCACCTCCTCTTGCTCTTTCTGAAGAAGAGAGTGATCATGAAGCTGATCATGAAGCTAATCATGAAGCTGATGCTGCTGCACAGCTTGAAGACTCACTTGGTGAAGATCCTGCTGACGATGTCGATGATGAGTTCGAGCACTCCCCTGTTCCCCATAGTCCTAAGAGACCAAAGCATTGGAAGCCTTTGAAGAAGAAGGCTGGAGAGAAACCGCCTGCTTCAAGAGGCGTAAGGATTCAAGATCCCACTGATCCCCCAGTTCCTAAGCCAAGAATTGATTTGACCAACTTGGTGGTTGAGGCTCCATTGGCTTCAAAGCCACCTCGTCGCCTGGTTCCTGCTGAACACAGAACGAAGGAAAGGCATGACCCGAAGGCGAAGCCTACTGGTCAGCCCGAAGCTAAAGCTCCTGAGCCAGCCAAAGCTTCAAAGCTGAAATCCTCCGTTGCCAAGTCTGGCCAATCTTATGCCCAGGTCTGCACCAAGAAGTTGTCTGAAGCTGAAATGCGCAAGAGAGACTGTGCTGAAGCTGAACGACTTCACTCCGAAGCACAAGCCCAAGCTAAGGCTGATAAAGAAGCTAAAGCAAAGGAAAAGGCTGATAGAGGTGCTGCTTCGCTAGAGAAGCAAAGGAAAGATTTTGCTGAAGCAAATCAGAAAGCTGAAGCGAAGCGCAAGCTCGCTGAAGTAAAAACTGAGTCTAAGGCTGCTGCCGAAGCCAAACAGCTCAGTGAAGCCGAAGCCAAGCGCCAGGCTCAATTGAATATCATTCAAACAAAGCAAGCAGAGAAGGCTGCTAGAGCTGCTCAGAAGGACGTTGTTGTAGACATGGCTCCAAAGGATGTCACTCTGAAGCCAGTTGCAGCCCCTTCCCCCGAAGCTCATGAAGAAGCTGAGCATAGTCACCACATCTTTCCAGATGCAAGAGAAGGTGAACTATGGGACTGTTTGAGCCTGCATCAGGCATTCTGCCAGCTCGCTGAAGCTATTGATCCCGAAGCTATTGATATTGGAGATGTTTACATTTCACCAACTCTTTCTCCGATGATTGAAACTCTATACAATCAGCTACGGGATTTGCATGCTAGGGACAGATCTGAGTCTGCCAAGATTCTAAAGTTCAAGAATAAAGCAGATGCTGAATCAGATGAAGACTTCAAGAACGAAGCCAAACCTGCTTCGAAGAAGATTGCTGATGTCAATGAGAAGGCAAAGAAAAATATTGAAGTGTTTCAAGGCAAGATTAAATCTGCCATCGAAGAAAGATGCAAAACGCATAATGCTTCAGTCATGGCGCTTGATTCCAAGAAGCGCGAAGCTATGCTCAAGCAACTAGCTTCACCTCTTCCCCAACTGCAACCAAGGAAGCGCCGTGTGATCACAGACGCTGACGAAGCTGATGAGGTGAGCTCTCATCCTACCAAGAAGGCCCCACGACATGCTTCGCCCCCTCGATGCAAAATCATCACACTTCCTACTCCAACCGCAAAACCACCTGCTCCCGAAGTCATTCCACCCCATGCTCCAACTCCTCCTCCACCTCAACCTGCTCCACAACCGTCGCACCACGACAACTTTGAGCCAGAGCCGTCACCTCAAGCTCAAGACATACCAATTCCATCAAGAGATTACTCTTCGGCTCACTCTGCGGATGAGTCCGAAGAACAAGAAGTTCAAGCCAAAGAACAAGCTGCTCCTGATGAGCCCGAAGCCAATGCAGAAGTCGAAGCAAATGAATTGGCCATTATGACCTAACCTCAAGAGAGAGCCATAGATGCTCGAAGGCAAGCTCCTCATTGCATACCTGCCCAAGATACTCAACTGGACTCCATCTACCCACGCGAAACATTTCCAATTTTCCTGGGAGATGGTTCCTCTTCAAGATATGGTCCCGAGTTTGAGCTCGAAGTTCATCGCCAGAAGCTTCGCTTCTTTGGCACAAGTCCTTATGATTCACCCAGGACTGCAGATGACCTTCGCTTTTGGACTGCTGAACAGCAGATTCTTTACACGAAGCTATACTGCCAAAAGGGTGTATTGTTTAGGCACAAGTATTTGGATATGCGAAGTCTAACTTCTGCAATGTGCTTCCAGAACGTTATGGAAACCATCGAAGCACAAAATCTGACAAGCTTATTTGCTATGGAAACACCATTCAACTCTGAACTAGTGAAGCAATTCTATGCCACACTCTATGTCTCTGGAAATCCTGATGACACAAGCACATGGGTACTTGAGTGGATGATTCAAGGAAAGGTCTTTAGAATGCATTCTGATGAATTCATGGACATAGTGAATATCCCTCGGCACACAGGTAAACTTGCAAAGGTTCACTTGCTGCATGATCCTACTGAAGCTGAATTTGCTTCACTGCTGGATCCCGAAGTCACTTGAGATCACATGCCTGAAAATATTTGCCCGAAGCATCTGGTATTCATCTCGAAGACTTGGTTTTACATCTTGTCTAATTCATTGATGCCTCTCAGCACTGCAAGTGATGAGTCCAACATTCACTATCATACACGTCACTCATGGTCATGTGTTTGACTTCGAGGATTGTTTTCTTCGGTACATGGTCCAAGATGCTGAGCTGGTCCATCAATTGAAGCCGTATGCTCCTTGGCTCCAAGCCATTTGCAATTATGGACGCAGTGAAGACTTTGTTGCAAAGCATCACCCGAAGCTATTTTGTCCTCCTGTGCGTGATACAATGAATAT
This sequence comes from Bromus sterilis, assembly GCA_950022295.1. Lineage (NCBI taxonomy): Eukaryota > Viridiplantae > Streptophyta > Magnoliopsida > Poales > Poaceae > Bromus > Bromus sterilis. The sequence continues at coordinate 277,092,996 of OX465595.1, read as the reverse complement.
CTTCAGAAGGCCAAATGATCCATTTGCCACATATGTTGGAGTCAGACAGCATGTCAATGAACACAACATGTCGAAGTCATTCCAGAAGGAAGTTTATCACTTTGAAGTTGGCATTCGCTCAAAACAGATGCTGGAAAACTTCATTGAAGGCAATCAACGCCAAATGCAACATCTCTCTGATGAAATCTATCGAGTTGGCAACATTGCTTTGAACCATAATCAGTACCTGAAGGTCTTGAAGTGCCACTCATGGAAAGGTTTGAGGAAGTTCAACTCAGTTAAGAAACTTGAAGCTGCCCGGATTTTCAAGGAGTATCCACATCTTCAACGCCATTTCTCAAGAAATGATTCGATAGATCGCCCCAACCCAAAGATCCCTTCACTGGACAAGATTGATGAAGTTTTATTTGTTAATCCAGCTGAACAGATTCGCCCTGATACTCTCTCTGATGAAGACTCCCACACATCGAAGCAAGAAGATGACCCTCTCAACGACTGTGATCTTGACTTGCTTCAGGCGCTACTGGACATCGAAGAAATGGAGTCGCCTGCTTCAACCGAAGTAGACACTTCTGGAGATGCATCTTCTTCGGGCGAAGACAAGCAGAAGGGTCCCAGGGTTGCAGTCAACGAGTAAATACTCTTGATCTACCTCTCAACCTTTTGTCCAATTATTGACAAAAAGGGGGAGAATGTAGCATCGATTGAGTTTAGATTCGCTGCGGGGTTTAGGGTTTCGATTCGATATTTTCTGTGTTAAGTTACAACAAACTTTCCATTCGCTTCGATTGGGTTGTAACTTAAGTTTTATTTCGTCTGTGAACTGCTACATGTTATGTGTTAATAACCCCGTGCTTGCAAGTTGCTCTCGTATATTTTGTCTTGCAGGTGGTTATTCCCTTTAAGTTCACAGGTTATCGTATGATTGCATATTCTTCAAGACTAATATCTTTTAAATGCAATTGATTCACTAAGATATGTGTTAGGCTTCCCATCAAAGATATCCTTCATCAAGCATTCACTTCGATTATATAAATCTTCGATGCTTGCATTCAGGGGGAGTCAAAAGCTTCATATCCTAGAGTTTGCTCTCAACTCAACTCAAAATTCCATATTTTTATCGATGCCTGTTTTGTCAACAATAGTCCAAAAAGGGGGAGATTGTAAGAGCAAAGTTATGCCCCCATGAGTTTTGGATATTGTTGGACAAAACAGTAGAGGAACTAACAAGTTTTCTAGTGTAAAACGGATGGTTAGGTTCCTGAAGTTATAGGTTGGTGATAAAGCTTCAACGAAGATTTAAATATTTACTGAAGCATATCTCTGGAGTGAAGCTCATCACAGATGTCAACCCCTAAAAAGATAAGGAATCATGAAGCATGTCTCATCGAAGGAGATGACCAAGATGGCGCCAGACTTAGTAGTTTTTGCATAGTTCTTTTTCACTTCTTTGAGTCATAGGAAAAACCGTACTATCAAGAGGGGTTTAGTAAATGTACTCCGAAGGTTTTGACGAAAATACTCAGATCGAATCCAAACATGTGAGAAGCCAAAGATGAGAAATCTCATGTGCACTAGGTAATGCTTCACCAGCGAAGACTTTGTTCTTTTGGCTCCTGAAGCATAACCAAGTCCGTGAGTCAGCTTTACTTGTTCCTCAAGTAAAGTTGCGCTTTGATTGGAAATCCGACCGTTGCGGACAGGTGTTAAGCTGTCGCATCAGGTCACTTCAGTCATTTCGCACCTTGGGATCGCCACCTATAAATACGCCACCCTCGCCCTCATTGGCGGGTGGCTGCTCCAAGAATATTTTCTGACAGTGAAGAAAGAGAGACCAACCCCATCGAAGCAAACCAAAACCCCATCCACCGAAGCATAAGTCCTATTGATCTGAGTTGATTCACTATGACTTAGGAAGAAGTTTCCTAGCCTTTTTATATTGGAGAACTGCAATTCTTCTAGACGGTTAGAGAGTTGTTCTTTAGAGAGCGAAGAGTTATTGTCGCCTCGAAGTCCATTTTGTCAAAGGTTTCGGTGATTTCCTCAATAATTAACCACGAGTGAAGAACTGACCAAGCTCAAGGAGATTGGTGCTGTGGAGATAAGGACGGAGAGAGGTTAGCTCATGTGTTCAATCACAAGTCCCTCCAACCAGACGTAGCACTTTGCAGAGTGTGAACTGGTCGAACAAACATCGCCGAGTCAAGAGTTTGTTTTACTTTCTGCACTGACATTCAGTTTTGCTATTGCTTCAGTGATTTGATTCAATGCAATTGATTCGATGCTTTTGATTCGCTATGTTATGCTTCAATCCTGTTCTGCTTCACTGTTTAACGTTCTGTTGAATTCCTTCTGCTGCTAAGTTATGCTTAACTTCATAGTTTCATGCAAAAATTTGAAGTGATCATTCACCCCCTCCCCCTCTGATCACATACTTGGACTTTCAAAAACACTGTAGGCTAGGGAGATGGATGGTTGGGCGCTGCATGGATAAGACAAATCATGTAATCAACTTGGGGCAAGGCACACAGGAAATCAAATATCATCTAGGCATAAATCAAACATCGGGCATGTATCCCACAGGTAATTGTATGTGCTTGTAATAAGAACTTGCACAACATCTTTTTTCCTACAATCCCACTACGAACGGGGCCAAAAGGAACTTATGGAGATTAAGGTGCTCCTGTCAAAGAGCACCGGAACAAAGCATTAACAATCAATGGATACATGGAATCCCCAAATTATAGTCCATCCCCTTTGGTGTCCCAAGATGTCACCTTTGGGATCGCCGGTTCCAGACCATAACAAGTGCAAACAACTCATAGATAGGATCAAGAACACAAATATATTCATGAAAACATAAAGGGTTCAGATCTGAAATCATGGCACTCGGGCCCAAAGTGACAAGCATTAAGAGCAACAAGTCGAAGAAAAGATGATAAACACCAATCTAGATGATAGGCAACATGCCCCCAACAATCTGATAAACTATTACATGATATAACTCATCCAATCCCTACCATCCCGTTTTCCTACAGCAGGGAATTACTCACACATGGATGGAGAAGTCATGGAGGGAGGATGGAGTGGCGATGGTGATGACGATGGCGATGATCTCCCCTCTCCGGAGGCCAAAACAGCCTCCAGATTAGCCCTCCCGGAGAAGAACAAAGGCTGGCGGCGGCTCCGCGACGAGAATTGGGAAAACGACTTATGTTCTGGGGTTTTCGCGTCACGGGAATAAATAGGAGCTTCGGTAGGGCACCAGAGGAGGGGGAGGCCCCCAGGCGGCCAGAGGGCGCCTGGGGCTTCTAGGACTCCCCTCTGGTCCCACTTCTGGCATCTGGCTCCTTCGGGTGCGTGAATTTTCTGGTATTTTCTGGGACGTCCAAAAATCCATTTTCCTGCGCACAATAAAACCATACAGACAGCTCTGCCGAAAATAGCGTTAGTCCGGGTTAGTTTCGTCCAAATCATGCAAGAATGAGGGCAAAACAATAGCAAAAGTGTTTGGAAAAGTAGATACGTTTGAGACGTATGACACGCTAGAAGGAGGATTCAACGGCTGTGAACTCAACTAAATCCCCAGAGCAAACAATACAGAAGCCGACGAACTTGCGAACATCGGATCGGCTCGAGGACCAATACCACCAGGCGTTTTCCTCGAAAGCATCAATATGAGATCAATAAAAGCAAAGCCAGCAGAGCCCAAAGCAGTCGCAGAAGAAGATGACACAAATGAGCCAGCACAGGTGGCGGCAACGAGTTCAGCTGACGCTACAAACAGCCAAGCAATCGAAGTTGAAGCACCAGCAGCACTCGAAGACCCGGCCTGGGCAAGACCTTTTCTTCGACTCCTAATCGAAGGCACCCTACCACAAGACGTTGCAGAAGCCCGACGCATCAGTCGACGATCCAAAGCATTCACAGTAATCAACAGATAGCTCTACAAGCGCAGCATTTCCCGGGTCCTACAAAAGTGCATAGACGAGGAATACGGCAAAGCCCTACTACTAGAGATTCACGAAGGCACCTGCGGGCACCATGCCAGCACTCGTGGCAAAATCCTTTCGAGCAGGATTCTATTGGCCAACCGCCATGAGAAATGCAGAGGATATCTGTCGGGACCCGGGGTTAGCGTATGCAATTCCAGTTAAGACATAGTCATATGGAGAGCCGAGAACCGTACCCACTTGTCTAAGCAGAAAAGGCCAAGCACAGAACATTCTCGGAGAGCATCGTACGTGAGGGGCATCCCATCCAGGCCGGGTGATCAACTGAGATGGGTCCTCATCGTCCGCACACAAGTCTAATGATATGGGTGGTGAACTCCCATATTCAAAGACAAGTCGCCTCAACCATACTATCGACTATCTCATAACTCTTACATAGACTTACTCCAGCCCGATCACTTAGTCGGGGTCTAGGGCGGGCTCGATCATACCACAAAGTGTGAACGAGACGGAGTCTCGAGCAATCGCATCGCGATGCCCCAAGCTGCGCACATCTAAGGGCCACTTGGTGTATGAAAGACCGCCAGCCAGTTCACAACTAAGGTCTCGAAAACCCATACAAAGACATGCATGTTATAAACATACACGCTGCACACATGCCTTGTATGAACAGTAGGTATCATTACAATTCTCTACAAAGTATACATTTTTATTGATAACTCTTATAGAGTGCACACAGAGATCACAAACATGTGATCCAACATTACAACACAAGCGGAAGCAAATTATGTCTGAGTACAGACAAGTTTAACAAATGGCTTAAGAAGCCTTATTAAAACATAAGCCCTCCACGAGGGAACCAGTCGTCTGACTGGGACTAGAATAGTTGGTCTCCAGTCGTCCAGCTCGATGAAGAAGCCACCTTCGGGGTCAGTGGTCTCATCTAAAACATAGATTAAGCAAACGTGAGTACAAATTCGTACTCAGCAAGACTTACATAGGAGCTATACTACTCATGCACATGTACCAAGGTAAAGGGAGGTCGGGTTTCACTTGCAGAAATGCCAGCTTTGACTTAGCTATTCCTGAACTACGAGTACCAGACTTTGAGGTAAGAAGCGTACACGAGTCCACTACTTTCTCCAACCAATTACACCACTATGGGGCCTTCCTCGACTTCCCCACGAGAAAGCACGCCATAGCACTCACACTTATCTTGGTGTGTTTTAGAAGTATCCAGTTCAAGTTGTCTAATAATCAAGCTAAGCTTTCCAAGTAGTCCATAACCGCGGACGCGGCTATTCGAATAGTTTTGTTAACCCTGCAGGGGTGTACCGCTACACACACATGATCATCATTTACCGCCTTTGTACTCGACACCGTTCAAGAAGTGTCGGCGAGGATGCTCACCACAACTGTTACCTCATAGCCGATCTAGTCCGAGAAAGCCGCCTACTTGAGTTGGTTACCACTATCGTGAACCCGGCCGGTTTACCGAAGTGGACCCAAGTGATGTGTCCGCGGTGCATAAGCCGGTCTCGGATGAGCCGTTCTCTCACTTAGCAACCAGGCCACAGACCTACCAGAACTCCGAACTATTGTGACATCTGGACATCGAAAGGGATGAGTTAATAGGTTGAGAGGGGTCAGTGAGCCCAATGTGTGGTTGTACTCTTCATCTTGGATCACCACACAAGAACTCGGACTTACGGCGGTGTTCAATGAGACAACCCACCGTGTACTCCTACACAGCCTCTCATCGTTCACCTTGTATTAGGGTCGATTCACCAACACTTTTCTACCATCATCATCATGATCACTACCATCCCGACTCACATCACAGTATCATCATGGTATCATTCTAAGCATGCAATAAGCAGTAACAATTGCAGGGGCCACATGATATCAAACAACTCCTACATTTGCTAGGATTGTGGTTTTCTTACTACTGTGACAAAATGATAGGTCATGCAAAGGAATGGGTTCATCTATGCGGTAGAAACGCATCATGGTAATCATCCTAAACAATGCATAAGCAAGACATGAGAGGGAAGTGGGATTTTATCGACATGATCAATGGGGGTTTGCTTTCCTTGCTGACGAGGTTCGGGTTCGGGGTCTTCAACGAAGGGGGCAGCCTCCTGCTCCGGTTCCACCTCTACTCGACAAACAACAAGCAAAGTAGCAAAGTAAATACAATGCACAATCACATGATGGAAGGTTGGAACTTGATGTAAATGCTTTGATGTGTGAACCAATTCCATTTAAATGGAGTATATTGCAAATTGAATTGCAAATTTGAATTCAAACTTAGTCGAGTCATATGTGACATGGTTTGATCAATTTGAATCATCTTCAAATGTGTATGATATACCTCTGATGTGTGGTTGAAATGTAGCATAATTCCATGGTCCAAATTGCAAAATCATTTGAATTGAATTTGAATAAATTCCAAATAAACCAAATGACATATGCTACTGGTCCCATTTTAAAATCAACTCAAACATAGTTTAAAGTTGGATTTTTGGATAGCTTATTTTCTCCTGATCATTTTTCATATATTATTTGTCCAATTTGGAGTTAATATGAATTTTCTATGAATTTCCAAAGTTTGAGCTATTTTCTGGAATTTCTGGAATTTCTTTAATTAGAAAAGCATTTACTGCATCAGCATGAGGTCATGCTGGCGTCAGGGGGCCTCTGACCACTGGGACCCACATGTAAGTGACTGATTAACTTTGATTTAAACTTAACAGGGGGTTAGCAGGGGGACTCGCCCACATGTCATGGTCACTGGCAGGTGGGGCCAAGGGGGTTAAGCACTGGGTTAAGCCCTAATGGCGTCGACGGCGGTACTGTTCGTCGGAGAACTCGTCGGAGTTGCAAATCGGGCACGGGAGGGGAAAAGGAGTGCACCATCTTGCTCAGCATCGTCGTCCGCATCGAATGGACCCATCCAGAGCTTCAGGGGGTCACTGGAGCGTCGTCGGCGTCGACAACAGCGGAAGCAGAAGCTAGGGCTGCGCCGGGGAGGGGGAAAACGGGCACCATTTGGGGTGGAGAGTGGCGCGTTGTGAAGCTAGCGCACGCATGAGCCATACGCACGCTCTGGGGCATCGACAGGGGCACGGGAGCAAGGGGGGCATCGTCCATGGCGGCGACCTTCCTCTGCTCTCATGGCGGAATCGGCTAGGGGGGGATTGAGGAGCCGCAAGGTTGGGGGTTCTGCTCACCAGGAGGTGGTGAACTCAACGGCACAGGCGGTGGAGGCGAAGAGGCTTCAACGACGAGGAATTCGGCGAAGTTGGCTTGCGGGTCCGGCAGCGACGTGGAGATGATTCCGACGGCTACAGAGCGTCCGAGCTCGATTCCTTCTGCACGAAGACGAAGTCGAGGATGGCGAGGAGGATGGACAACACGACGCAGTTCGGGAACGACGTTGGCCACGCGGGCTTCAAGCCATGGCGACGGCGGCGTCCTGTTCTTCGCGGGGCTCGGCGAGAGAGAGGAGGATAGGCACTGGGGAGGGGGGGAATGGACGCACGGCGTCTCCAGCGTCTCTGTGGCGTGGCTAGAAGGCGCGGGAGGGGCAGGTGGCGTCTGGAGAGGCGGCGACGTGCACGGCTAGCTCGGTGGCATTCCACCGAGCAGCTTGGAGGCGCAGGATCGGGGAAGAAGACCCCGCTGCCCCTTTGGGCCGGGTGGGCTGGATGGGCCGGCTTCGCCTGGGCGTCTGGTAAGTCTTTCTGATTCCTTTTCTGTTTTTCTTTTCTGACATTTGTTGTGCTGTGTTAAAATAAATAGCTAGGCATTTTATTAAATGCTGAAAAAATTTATATGGCTTCATAAAATTATATACTAGCCACTTATAAAGTTTCAACATTTTTAAAATTCAAATAATTTGAATCTTAACTCAAATAGGGTTATTTGATTAATTCCAAGGCACTGTTTGAATATTTGAAAAATCTATGAGCATGGGATGGTTCCCACATCGCTTGATATGTGATCACACTCATTTATAAGACTTTTCAAAAATCTAACATGAATTTTTGGAGAAGATTTTTATCTGGCTTTTTGAATTAATTCATCTGGGGGGTTTCTTCTCCCATTTTGCTTTGGAATTTGATTTCAAAGATTTCTTTTGAAAATTTTAACATGATGCAAGAGTACTGGCTAACCCTAGCACATTACCTAACAGAGGGTTCTGACAATATCGTACGGTGTTGCATCTCCTGCCAAAAGTTCGCCAGCAGGCCGCACGCCCCAGCATCAGAACTCAAAACCATACCGTTATCATGGCCATTCGCCACATGGGGACTCGACATGGTAGGCCCACTCAAGAAATCATCAAAAGGAGGAAGAACACACCTACTGTTCGCAGTCGACAAATTGACAAAATGGATCGAGGCAGTACCAATCACCAGCTCAACAGCCCTCACGGCAGTCAACTTCATCAAATCAATCATCTTCAGATTCGGAGTACCACACAACATCATGACAGACAACGGTACCAACTTCACGGCAGCAGAGTTCCAAAACTTTTGTCAAGAGTTAGGCATCAAAATCAACTACGCATCAGTCGCACACCCGCAGTCTAATGGCCAAGTGGAAAAAGCAAATGGCTTAGTATGCGGAGGATTAAAGAAGCGACTCCTAGCACCACTCGAACAGGCCGCAGGCAACTGGATAGAGGAGCTCCCCGCAGTCTTTTGGAGCCTACGCGGACAAAATATGTTGTGCAAGTTCTTATTGCAAGCACGCACAACTACCTTTGGGATACATGCCTAATGTTTGATATTTGCCTAGATGATCATTACTTTTCTGTGTGCCTTGCCCCGTGTTAGAATCTATTACATGTTCATTCTTATTCATGCAGCGCCCAACCATCCATCTCCCTAGCCTACAGTGTTTTAATCCTGCTTGTTACTAGTAGTTACTTTTGCCGTTATCAGTATCACTATCATATCATAGTTTCTATTAATACTTTTTTGCAAGCAAGCATATTTCAAGTGCGGTTGAATTGACAACTCAACTGTCAAAGCTTATAAATACTCTTTGTGTACCCTTGTGTCGAATCAATAAATTGGGTTAACTTACCCGCGAGAACACTGCAATCGATCTCCTACAGTTGAGGGTCATCAAGTACTATTAGCAATGAGGACTAAAGTCTCCTCATCATAGTCACTCGCTGACTCATACCCACCATCCGTTGTAATAGTCATCACACGCTTGGAGGTACAGTCTTTTGCGAAGTGACCGCCGCCTTGGCACCTGTGACATATAATGTCACGATCTCGAGTTTTCCCTGTGGATGCCATGGATGATGAAGCACTCGCCACTGGACCACTCTGTGTACCCCTGAATGGTGGCGGTGACTGTTTTGGTGGCTCCCTGTAAGATTTAGTGGCTGAAGTAGTGGTGGTGCAGCAGAACGTGTAGAAGGCCCACGCGATATCCATGATGTATTTCGTCTTGCAGAGAAGTTAGATCTCGTAGCGGCCTGTCGATCCTGCACTTCACGTTAAGCTTTACAAGAAAGATGAAATAAACGAGTGACAGTAGTATAGTCCTTGTATTCTAGGATAGTATGTATCTCCTTGTTTAATCCCCCCATAAAACGTGCAAGCATAGCTTCATTATCCTCTACTAGGCCACATCTAATCAATCCAGTTTGTAATTCCTGATAATATTCCTCTACAGAATTTTTTTCCTGTCTCAAACGCTGTAAATTTTGTAGCTATTCACGTTGATAATAAGGAGGAACCCAACGAGTACGCATAGCATCTTATAAAGCATCCCAATTAGTTTGAATATTATTAGCATGCAATCTACAATGTTCATACAACCAAATAGATGCAACCCTCGTAAATTCACAAACAGCAGCAGTAACACGTCTATTCTCAGGATATTGTAAACATGTAAAGTGTTGTTCAGTTTCTAACTCCGAAGTAAGATAAGCATCAGGAATATATCTACCCTCAAATGGCTTAAGATTCAATTTCAGTTTAGGCACATGTTCATCATCGCGTACCTAAGGGGGTGGTTGGTGTCGACCGTGTCGAACCTTGGGACGTGGACGTCCAGCTGGTTGTTCATAGGGAGCTTCCTGTTCCACCTCCTCATCGTAATCACCCTCGTAGTCGTCGTACTGGCCGACGTCAAAAACAGCAGCTGCAATAGCAGCAGCAGGAGCACCAATACCAACAGCTTGTCCGGCCAGAAACAGAATACGTTGTGCACACCGTTGAAACGGTGGTTGTGCCGGAGCGGCAGCAGACTGTGGAGGTAGGCATGAGATCAACTCAGTGAACTTGGCGTCGAGCTTGGTGTCGATCATCTTCTCCACGCCATCAATCGCCTCTCCTAATCTGTTCTCAATGTCATGCAACTATTCAGTCATCATACGTGTAAATTTATCATGTAGCTCCTGGTTTGACATGTTCTCCCAATCGGGCGCGTCCGCCACCTCGTCATCGTGTGATCCTGGCATGGTTAGCAGCCATAGAAAACACACAGAAATATGGTCCTACTTCTACGAATGGGATGTGGTGTGGTGGAAAGCACAAATCCGTCAAACTTTTCTTTTGTTCTTACAGATTCTTACCTAGCAGCAGGTGGTGATGTACAACCAACAGGTCAAAACTCTCAAAGATGTGGTAGAGCGATGTCCAGGAGGTGTCAAAACGCACGATGTAGAATATATGTGGAGCTGTAGGAAGGCTGACAAGGATGGTAGCAAAATCTCAACAGTAATCAAGACAGAGATGCAAAGCTGAATAAACACTCAACGTCGATACTGTGCTGATCCTAGGCTAGACCGTACTAGAGACACGAGTCTAAAACACCAACGAAAGCACGGCGCGGCACGTAAACAACTAAGAAGCACACTCTTAATTTTTCTCTTTTTTCCTTTTTTAGGTGGCGCTTTTTTTTGCGCTCTTTTCAACGAAAAATCACTATAATGGGGAGTGTCTCAAAATACTTCTCAAGCCTAGACAACAGGATAGGCACGAAATTTTTTGCTGCAAACTTTTTTTTTTACTTTCCGGATCAAAAATTTGGAATTCGGGCACGAAAATTTGCTATGATGGCGAGTGTCTCAAAACGCTCTACTAGACCTCAAAATAGGATAGCCAGAAAAAAAAATTGACAACTGCGTTTTTTTGGAAATTTTGGCCCAAAACGGCGCGAGGGGTCTCCAGACTCTATTTTTTTTGGAAATCACCCCATTCTACGTACGACAAAAGATTGGTGAAATCCGACTCTAACAACTCAGAACTAATCTAGGTTGTGGTGGTGTATATGGACTCAGACTGGCGGAACGTGATGGTGTATATGGACTCGGATTGGAGGAACGTGGTAGGATGACTACTGTGCGGCGGCGGCGTGACAAAATGTGATCAGAACTCGAAACTCTAAGGGAACTAGACTCTAAGATCAGCAACTTGACACAATGATGCAACCGCAAATTCAGCAACGCAAGTACTGAAAAGAAAACTGGACAAAGGCTAGGACTGTCGTGGGACGTGATGATCTAACCCTAAAAAATTTTGTTGGCTTTTTCGTGGACTGTAGGTATGAAGAACAGAAGTAATATAGACTACGAAAAACAGGTAAATCTCACCGATCAACCTGGAAATCTGATACCACTTGATAGAGGCGAAGGTGTCCCAATGTTTCGATGAGATGATAAAGATCGATTATGGTGGAGACAACTTTCACGACCTGACTACGAACGTGCGAAGACGTTGCGCCTTAGCGATCGCTAAACCAACTCCGAGAGGTTATTGATCCTGCGGATGCACGATCAACCTGACCACGAAGGTCTAATTCTTGCAAGCAATCGAAAGAACAAGCAAGAACTAAGAATTGCAATATGGATATTGCGAATATAAGATGAATGATTGACGAAAGTTGGGGTTCCAATGCAGTCTTGGCCTGGTCGGATGACACAAACAAAGAAATCGAAGTTGCTGCTATGGCTAACTTAAATCTAATCAAAACCCAAGTCTAAATGATGCACTAAGGGTTGTACATATGGGGAACAGAGGGGATTTTTGTGACCCCTTGGAGGAGGGGTCTGAAAACAACCCTAACTCGGTTACCCCACACATACGGACTCTAAAAACAGCCTATAAGGTAGTATTTCGAAATTACATGGGCCCAGCCCGATATTAAGGTGACGCAGCACCTATAATTGCCCTTGGACGAAAATAATGAAGTGGCATCTCCTGTATTTTGTCCAAGCCTTCATGCATGCCTTATGGTGGCTTCAAGGTGCGAAAATCACCACTGGAAGCTCCATTGTCCTTTCCCGCGCGCGCACCTTCTTCTCCATGCTTGATCCCGTTCCAATGACCATCCTTCTTGTCCATGCTAGGTTCTTCATTCATAAGAAAAACAAAAGTATCTAATTTAGGCAGCATCATATGTTCATGAACATTCGAAGGATTCGCAAGAAACGAAAGTACCTGATAATTTAGTTAACGTGTGCGTGCTCTAGTAACTAGTCAAATATATGTAGTTGGTGAGGATGTGGGTGTAACATTAGTAGGGATGTCCTCATCATGTAGACTCCAAACAAGGGGAGTCCACTCGAGGAAAAGAGAAAGGAGGAAGAGAGATGAGAAACTTGTCTCAAATTTTCATGAAGAAAAAAGGGCTCCCTACCCCTCCTTATATAGGCCAGGAAGGGGGCGCACACCTCCCTCAACTTCCCATGTGGTACTAAACCAAAGGGAGAGGGGGCAGGGTGCGCCATGGGAAGGTGGGCCCTACCTTGGAGCAAGGCCCAAGGGGGGAGCTCCCTCCCCCTAATGGGCCTCTTTAGGCCCATATGCCTTTTCTTCCATTTTTAAATATATTTAATTATATTTTAATATTTAATTATGTTAATTAAATAACAAAACATATTTAAACATTATTAAATAATATTTTGAACCTTTCAAAATATCCAGAACAATTTCCAGTCTCCACCGGACAATTCCGGTGTTCTCTCTTATTTCTCCGGTGATCCTAAATCAATCATTATTGCGTCGAATACCCTTAAGTGTGACACCCTACGGTCCGGGAAACAGAAGGCATGATCAAGACACTCTCTTGATCAATGACCATCGATCAGACCTGGTTACAATCCTAGATGGCACCTGCGCTTCCATCGAATGAAACTTCATCGTTGTTGGATCCCTTTAACGTTGAGCATGTTCCCTTTGTCCTGTGGTACTTTGTTTGTCCGAGGTTTGATCCCCGGTATCCAATATACCTAGTTGTGACATCCTGGCTTAATAGGAATGATAGACTACTCATATCAACAAGGTGGACGTTCTTTTCCGGGAGCCCAGATCCAAATAACTCCAAAGTTAAGTGTGCTTGGCTTGGAGCGATTTGAGGATGGGTGACCGACCGGGAAGTTGTTCCCGGGTGCGCACAAGTGAGGACAAAGTGCGCAGGAAAGACTAGTGTTGGTCTGTGGGGACAGTCTAGATCCCGCCAGGCGTACGCCGGGAACCGGTGGCTGTGGCCGGGGCGTTACACTAGTTCACCCTGGTTATCGACAAACATGTTTACTCGTTCCTGTGATATTGCAACCCCGTGACCTAGTCACATGTTTGCGCAAACTTTATGATGCAATATCACCGAGTGGGCCCAGAGTACCTATCCGTCACTTGGATGGACAAATCCCGCTTTGATCTATTTGCATACTCATCAACATATCTATTTCGGACACCCAAAGTACACCTTTATGGCCAACATATTTCAGTTAGGTGGTCACTACGTTGTAGTTATCGCAATGTTGAACTATGTGACTAGATCACATTGCAACACTTCTGGTGGGTGTATGTCCATCATATCATCCTCCCAACGATACGACTCCATTGTCAATAGGCGATTATGTCCTCATGATCAGGAAACCTTGATCATCTGATTCTCCAATGGACTAGTACTTGAGTTAACTAGGGACTTGGTTGTTTTATACCACACGTGTATTAATGTTTCCGCTTAATATAGTTATAGAACAGTATAAAACTTTTTATGAACTAATGGAATATGCTAATAAACATATTTCATTTGCCTCTAGGGCACATTCCCAACACATCCTTCCTCTTTTGGCTGAAGTTGTTGTTGTTGTTGTTGTGGTTGTGGTTGTTCTCGCGCCGCTCGCACCAACTGGGCCTAGACCCTCCTACTTTTGCCGATTGCGGTCGGGCCGATTGCTCCTGGACAATGCCCCTAGCGCCGAGCCGAATGGGTCGCATTACCGAATCAGATACAGCGAAGGAGTTGCAATCTTCATGAGCTCGGCGAGTCACTTGATGTTCTTGCAGATCAACTTGTGCTTCAGCATTGAACCGTCCAGGCAAACATCAGTGAAGTATTGGATGGCCTGGATCTCATGTACACCTCCGAAGGTGTTTCTAAGTTTGACCCACCTCGAGAGATAATCGCGGAGAGGCTCATCCTTTCCTTGCATGCACAGAGCAAGATATCGTGGTAGACCTAGCCACTCATAGGTGCCTGTCAAGTTGCGCACAAATGCATCCTTAAAATCTTGCCAGAAGTTCATGTTGTTGTTGGGGAGTCTGCTCAGCCAGGACGGAGCCGATCCTTGGAGCATCAGATGTGCGTAGCGGACTGCCACACAACGATTGCCGCCGGCGATGCCGACTACCGTCATGTAGTCCACTAGCCAATCCTCTAGCTTGACTGATCCGTTGTACTTGGGGGTGTCCCTGGGCAAGGTGAAACCTTTGGGGAATTTCTCAGACCGGATACGCCCTCCGGAGCATTCTGGACCGGCTGGTCCTTCTTCTTCTTACAGATCTTTGGCGAGTCGCTCGATGCGGTTCCACGCGTCATTTTCTGCAACCATGCGAGGGTCTAGGACTTGGCTGATTGCCGATCTTGCTGGCTGCTCTTCACGCCGACTGTTGACTGCAGGCTCGTCCTTCCGAATGTGCGCAGGCGACTGAGTTCTACGGCTGTGGGCTCGGTCTCCATGCAGCGAAGATGCCTGCCTCTGCTGCCGAGGTGCTCCGACCTGCTGCTGGTTTGCACCAGAAGATGGGCAGGGAGCCGACCTCGACCCTGCAGGGCGTGGAGGTGGCTCAGTCGCAACTTGCTGTGGATTTCCCACTGCTAGAAGCTCGCGCATTCGGCGCGTCCTTTCCTTCATCTCGTCACCCTCCAGGTTGTCCAGCTCGCTCACAATTTGCTCAGCGGCTCTCAGATTTCCTCCTAGGGAACTGTACACCAGTTACGGGATGAGTCCGGATGCAACCGGTTGCTCGTTTCCTGACAGCTCTTTGCCGACAGCTCGGCCAGAAGCGAAGATATTCCAGAATTGTTGGCTCTATCACACGCGGCACAATGCCATGTGCAGCGTTGTACTCCCGGACTGTGGCCTCAAACCGGCGCTTCTCAGTGCCAATTGCTCGTGCCTACTCGGCCAGGCGCTGGCTTGCCTTCTCCAGCTCGGCGTGAGCCAAAGCTGGGTCGGCGCTGACATCTAGCAGCGTGTGCAGGATGTCCTGTGTGGCCCTTGCTGCCGCTCTTGCAGCGTTGTTGATGGACCTGTGGTGATTGGACGTAGTTCTAGCCATCATAACCCCCGCGTGGATGCACGAAGCAGAGCCGTCTACGGCTGCTAAGCAGTCGACCGCAGGCAGTGGATCTGTGATCCCGGAGAAGACTCGTACCTCCCTGGGGTACTTGTTAGGGATGCTTGCGAAGAAGATGCAATGGCTGCCGAAAGGCAGAATGATGCCGCGCGACAAGGGTTCTCCTGCCCCGCGGCAAGGGTTCTCCTGCCCTGAACCGCGAGGCATTATCGATGACATAGTCGAATGCCCCGTACCTGAGAACTAGGCCGGAAGAGAAGCGTGCGCTCGATGAAGAGGATGGTCCCGTCCGGAACAAAACTCCAATCGATGCCTCGGCCCGCCACATGGTGGGCGCCAACTATCGTCGTATTGTGATGGCAGATGCCATGAGGATGGCTAAAGAGGGGAAAAGGTCCGAGGTTGATGTCGATGGTGCCGGAAGCGAGAGTGGGGATAAGCATAGTGAGACACCGCGATGTACCCACGTTCAAGGCTCTCCTCAGAGATAAAACTCCTACTCCTGCCGAGCTGACTATGGGCAATAACTCGGGCTACAATGAATGCTCCGTGAGCTGTATCAGAGGAAGGAGGAGAAGGTCTAGTGCTATGCTCTCTCCTGCATCTCTGTGAGGTGGGTGGAATGAAGTAAATGCAGATCGTCCCCCGCACAGGAGGGGTTCCCGGGGTTCTTATAGGATGAACCTAGGCTAGACTAGTAATTACATAAGGAGGGGGCCAGCTATAAGCTTCCTGGAGCTCGGTTGGGCCCTGCAGGCTTCCTAAGCGTAGACTTGCAGATTGCCTACTTTGTCCTGGGAATCTTGTAGCTTGTAGATATTGAGGATCCTAGCGAGTAGACAGGCGGTTTCCTCATAGCCATGTTGTGTCTGTCGTCCTGTCAGCCCGGTGTGTTGAGGGAACATCATGCGCCTATCAGATTAGCGTGGTACTTTTTCTATCTGCCATGCGGATCTCTCGGGATTGCCTATTAATGACCTCGGGCCGGGTGCGCCCATCCGGCCCTTGGTCAACTCTTGATTCTTGGAGGGGGGGGCTTGGCTGAGACGACTGCTATCTGGCCCGAGTGTGATTGGTCGGAGGCCGACTTCCCCTCGAGCATTCGGCATCCGGACTAATCAGATCGGCATGATTGCATTCGCCCTTCTTCAGATCGACCACACGTTGTCTTGAAAGGTGGTTTCGCTTGGGCGACTGATAACCCTCAACTGTAGGGGATCGATTGTAGCATTTTCGGTAAATAAGAGTGTCGAACCCAATAAGGAGCAAAAGGTATTGGTAAGTGACTTTGGTAAAGAAATAACTACAGGCACTGAAAGATAGCTTTTTAGGGGGTTTTCGGTATAAGCAACGAGAAGATAAAAGCAAGCAAAGTAAAAGGCACTGAGGAGTAACAAGTGGCACAATCCTTTTGAGCAAAGGATAAGCCTAGCAACTGAACTTATAAATGCTAAAGTGTTCTTGAGGACACATGGGAGAGGTAGTCACGTGCTTTCGCCATATTCCGTATCGATATTATGTTTTCTGTTGATAAGTGTTGAGTGGGTGGATCTATGCTAGTACACCTTCTAGACTAAGATAAGTGCACTCTTATGATTAAACACCTTGCAAGCATCCGCAAATACAAGGTAGTAATTAAGGCAAAAGCCTAACCATAGCATAACGATCAATGATCCATTATTCCCTTGTGTAAAAGCATGCAAACTGGGGTTCAGGTTTCTGTCACTCCGGTAACCCACCGTAAGCATTCTTTATACACAATGCATTCCCCTAGGTCCTTAATAAGACGAAGTGTTGAGTGTTCGACTCACACAACACCACTAGGAAAATAACAACACAACTTAAATATCAAACAACACATATTACTTCAACATCATATGACTACTAGCAACTAGAATTCTCCCATGTCCTCAAGAACTAAAGTAACTACTCACAAGTCATAAAAGAGATCATGATCAATGGTGATAAATAGATGATAAACAATCTGGACATAATAATATTTCTCCAACAAAACTCAATAGCATTCACCACAAAGTAGTAATCAACACCGATAGAGTAGAGAGGATATATAGTACGGATTACAACACAAGTTGCAATTGTGAGATGAGATAGGATGGTGGTGGAGATGGTGCTGATGTTGGGGATGATGTTGATGATGATCTCGATGATGCCCGTGGCGATGGTGATGATCTCCCTTCCGAGAGGTGTTCTCCCCGGCGGAATCTGCCCGCCGAAGATGTCTTTTCTTCTTTGTAGGTTTCCGCCACGGAGCGGAGGCAAAACTCGCGAAACTCCTCTCTTTTTAGGGTTTTCGGACAACGATGAATATATATAGGCCAGAGGGGGAGCCTGGGGTGGCCCCAGGGGTCCAGGCGGCCACCCGGCGCGCCCCTGGTGGAGGCCGTGCCAGGGGGCGTCTGGGCACCTGGTGGCCCCCTCTGGCCCCTTTTCGGCGAACCTTCGTTAATCTTCTGGAAAATATCCCCCGTCAATTTTCTGGAGATATTCTGTTTCAGCAACTCAATGTCCACTTTTTACCAGTGAATCCTGTGTTTGCTGCTTCGGCATCGGAAAGTTGCAAACTGTGTAAAACAAGCCAAAACAACATAAGAATAGCATCATAACATGAAATATATCAATGAATAGGGGTGAATTACGATATTAAATAGTGATTCATTTTGGACGTATCAACTCCCCAAGCTTAGACCTTGCTTATCCCCAAGCGAATACTGATCTCGGTAAACCTGTCCACAAGTTTAGAGAGTGAAGTGTCGATAAATAGAATACGGACAAGAAGCATCAAGATTTCTTCACCAAACTCAAGCATCCTCAACAGCAACCTCAACTCATAAGGCCTTTATGAGAAAGTAGTAACAATTATAATCAAAAGTAGGGCTGAGAAAACTCATCAAATCATGGCAAACATATCCTTGGTCAAAGGACAACTAATAACTTTTACTTTTGCTCTTTCACTTTATAATGAAACAAGTTGAAGACTTTGAAAGAACATGTTATTAGTCATGAAGTGAAAATGCTAACACAAAGGAAGATGCTTGCGTGGCATAAGCTTTCACAAACAACTTACTTATCAAATGATAATGTCAACAAGGATATGGCCTGGCAAAACTTAATGCAGCATTATATGAATGAATCATCATCATCATCAAGTCTCTGTTCTCTTTAGGAAAAGAAGGAAGTAGGAAGAAACTGACTCAGCATAAAAGTAAAAGACAGGCCCTTGTTAAAGGCAAGTAGTGATAACTCATGTGCTATCCTTAAATCAAACAGTATGAAAATAAATTTTGGAGGTGCATAGTTTGTCAACGAATGATAATAGATATCTCAATTACTTCTCAAGATGGACAAGTTTCGAGGAACGGCTCCCAAGTGGGGATGAACACATCCCCTTAGTCTCCTTTGTTTATCACTGCCAAAGTTTCTGATTTCTCATAGACCAAGCGTGAAGGAGGGTTTGTTTTTTGTATTATCTTACGAGCTGGGCGTACTCATGCCAGTTCCTCCTCGTATTAGGGGTTTGCAGATTAGACATGCAATCCCGGGGTAAACTTGTCCAACTTAAGAAGATCATGAATTACCTACTACTTCCGCATGAGCTAAATAAGAGGCACAAAACAGAAGATTTTGAACATTTAAGGATAACACATAAATTCTATACTTTTAGGAGTGGTAGTGAGATACCACGAATAGGAAGTTATGGTGGACTCATATGAAAGATATTGGGGTATGGATGCACAAGCAGAAATCCGCTCGGCAAAGAGTTTGGCTAGCAAAGGTTTTAAGAGAACAAACAATTGATGTTGACTTAGATGCAAAGCATATAAAGCATAAAAATTAAGGTAAGCATAACATATCAAGTTGTCTTCCTTGTCAACATAACACTTCAAGCATAATAACATAAAGGTTTTGGCTATGTCGCTACTTGAGAAAACATGCATGTTGTCATGACCAAAGCTATGTTTGCCCAAATTTAAATAAAGTTTTCAAAGCCATACCTCATATAAGGTCAATACTCCTGATAAAGTGAGGATCTCTCACTCCTCGTTGGTTACCCCAAGTGGAAGGTGAGATGTAGCGTAGAAGCAAATTTCCCCTATGTAGAGGATAGGGTTTGTCTCCCGTAGGACTCGCAGAGATACAGGAAGGCGGTAAAGTGAACAATGGCGTCGTTCACAACCGAGGGTTGCTAACTTCACCTGGACCTGCACACAGATACAAATAACTTTGCTCCCAACGAGTACAGAGGAGTTGTCAATTCCTCCCGCCTTGCTGTTTACAAAGGACTAACGCAAAAGATAATGATAGTGATAGCAACTGAAAAGTAAACTAAGGATGTAAACAGTGATATGAAGATGGACCGGGGTCCCGTGATTTTCACTAGTGATGTCTCTCTCCCAAAAGACGATAAAAGTGCTAGCGAGGTAAACAAATCACAGTTGGGAAATTGACAGGATTATGAAGGCACCGCAATGCTAACTATGCTGCAAAGAAAGGAAGGGCTCAAAAGCAATGGGCAGTACGCCAAGGTAAGTAGACCGAAATCCATCTGCATCTACTACGAATAATCCACCTTGAGATATCTATCCAGAACATCTCATTGGTATTAAGTTGTGAATCCCACCCAAAGTGTAAATCCAAAGCAACAGACAACTGCATTAAAAGAACTTTGCGTAAAGTAAACAATCCTTGCATCCGCGGATACAAGCACCGTTGTTTTATCCCTGGTGGAAACAGCACATCCCCTAGTCTCATGTTTCTGTCACTCAAGCTAGACATCAAGGGGCTGAACCCACAATCAAGCATAACGCTCCCTCTTGGAGTTGCAACAAATCACTTGGCCAAAGTAAAATACGGCAACGGAGAACATGCAAGAATTTTCTCAAGAACAAAATATAAAAGAGAAGAACCAAATATATTACTCATCACAATCTGAACATAGTCTCATAATCCATCAGATCCCAACAAACTCAGCATAGCAACGGTAGAAAATTACAAAGGTGCCTCGATCGTGTGAGGCATCTCACGAGGTCTCGAAAGTGGAGGCACAAAGAGGGGAGAGATAGATCACATAGCTACTGGTCACGGACCCATGGTCCAAGGGAAACTACTCACGGTACATACGGGAGGCGTCCATGGCTATGGATGGTCTCCCAGAGGGGATAGCTTCTCCCGGCAGGGTGCCGGAGCAGCTTCTCCAGGCAGCCCCGATCTAGAAACGGCGGTGGCGGCAGTACAGAGGCGATATCGCGAAAGAGGAGTCCGTCTTAGGGGTTTCCACCCCGGGGGGTAAATATAGGCGAAGAGGTGCAGCGAGAGGGTCCATAGGGCAGCCAGGAGGCTCCCTGGCGCGGCCTAGGGTGGGGCCGCGCCAGGGGCCCTTATGGAGTCCCTGTGGTGGCCCCCCTTCCCTCCTTTGGTGTTTCTGGATGCTTCCGTGTCGCTGATTTTTTATCTTATTTTTCCGGATTTTTTGGAGCACTTTTAATGGTCGGAAACCCTGAAATACAAAAACAGCATAAAACAGCAACTGGCAGCTGGGTGCACTGGGTTAATAGATTAGTCCAAATATGTTCAAAAGTGTATGAAAGTTCAAGCGAATCATGGCAAAGTCACACAAAACATGCATGGAGCAAGCAGAAGTTATAGATACGTTTGGGACGTATCAACATCCCCAAGCTTAATTCCTGCTCGTCCTCGAGTAGGTAAATGATAACAAGCATAATTTCTGTGGTGACATGCCACACAACCATATAAGAACTTTGTAGTAAAGCAATCAAAGCATGCAATTCAGTTCAAGTCTTAACAAGCAAGAGTCTATATTAGCATTGACACAAGCAACAAAAGAAAAAAAGGTGCAAGAGCTCTCGCTATCCGTGACTCGAATGTCTCCAGATGGTGTTTGCGTGCAAGCAGGGGATAGGGAAATACGAGATAAAAAAAAGGTAATTGTTGAGAACAACTATCTACTAAAGTTTCACACTTAGTCTCCTTTGGATTCTTATCTTGACTCGTCCCCAGACCACTAGCCAGGTACAAGTCAAACCGATCCACTCCCTTTCGATATTTTGAGCACTCATGCAATGGATGAGCGTGAGCAAGAAAGTTGACACCTAAAAGGCGAAACAGAAAGAAGGTGGAGGAGGAAGACAAAAAGGTGTGAAAGGCCCACATCAATGAGGACAATCATAGGCGAGAGAAGGCCATATGATAGATATGATGTGAGGAGTAGGGATTGCCATACAACGGATGCACATGTGAGCTAAAATCTCTCCAAGGGAACTAGTGGGGTGCATCTAACTTGCTTGCTCAAGAAGACCTAGAGCTCGTTTGAGGAGGCTCATCATTGGAATATACAAGCCAAGTTCTATAGTGTGAAGGTCCCCACATAGCTATATGCATGATGATGATCTCTATGGAGTACAAGGGATAGAGGATGAAGTACTAGTGTGGATCTCTCAAAAGGAATAGTAGTGTGCCCCCTTCTCTCTTTTTATTTTTCTTTTCTCTTTTTTCTATTTTTTTGTATTTTTTGGTGGCCTCAATGGCTCTTTCTATTTAACTCTCATTTGTCCTCTTTGGGATCTTTTGATTTTGTCCTCTTTGGGATCTTTTCCTCACTTAGGGGCAACACTCTATATTTTACAAGAATATAGGAGATCTTTCACACTTTACAAAGGTACTCACATAAAGAAGATATAACTATCATGATGCAAAGGTATGACATGAGGATCAAGTCATGAGAAGATGGATGTTGCATGACAATGTATCTCGGAAAGGCTATGGAAATGCCTTGTAGGTAGGTAGGGTGGCTTTTTTGAGGAAAGATATAAGGAGGCTTATGATGACAGGGCGTATCGTGCCAAGGGTTTGGATGCACCGGCGAAGTATGCGCCAACTCTCGAGGTGAGAAAGGGCAATGCACTGTACCAAAGAGGGTAGAAAAAGTATAGGTGGGTGGAAGTGTCAACTTTCTAATACTCACATTAGTCCGAAGAACTCATGCACTTATTATCGGTAACTCTCAATCTAATCAGGAGGTTCACAAAGAGACAAGTACCCCGGGGAGGAGTGTATGGGGGCTTGGTTATCCTTGCGCATCCTCGACTCATGGTACGTGAGTGTACTCTAATATTTGAACCCTCCAGAGGATAGTGATCCATCTAGTAGCTAGAGTTCTCAAGAGGGGTTTTTGGTTTTCGAAAAACACACGAATTTCCCAAAATACGACATCTATCACTAATAGGCTCGAGCTCTTGACACCAAAAGTTCAAACATTACTCTAGTCAACACCTCAAAACTATTGCAAGTTACTACTACAAAGAGAAAAGCAACTTCAACTACCTACTTCTACTCAAGACACAAAACTCAGTGCAACAGGCAAACTCTCTAACAAGATAAAACATGAAACCTATAGAAAGTTCAACCTAAAACAAAAGAAAATCTCTGGAAAAACTAAAGCACTACAACTAAACAGAGCAGTAGCTAAGAAAAGAAAAAGAACAACTCACAGCTAAAAGAATAAGCAAGCAAATCCTATGAGGAGTTCTAATTCAAGCGGATCGTGTAACTCTCCCACACTAAAGAAAGTAAGCTAGGATCTAACTTGTTACTACAGAAAACAAAGAAAAAGAAAACTAAAAACAAAACCTAAGAGCGAGACGCTCCAAGAATAGCACATAACGCATGAAGTGATAAAAATATAGTGCAACGAGAGACGAACTGATAATTGTTGATGAAGAAGGGGATGCACGGGGGCATCCCCAAGCTTATACGCTTGAGTCTCCTTGAATATTTATTGGGGGTGCACATGGGCATCCCCAAGCTTGAGCGTTTGACACTCCAGGATCTTCTTTCATCATCTTCCATCGCACACTTGAAAACTCCCTTCATACATAACTCATTGTAGACTGATTAGAGAGGTTAGTACCCTAATAAAATAATTTTTCTCTTACTGGAAATAAAGATAATCTTGAAGACCTACTGTTTCCCAAGATTGCCAAAAAGTTTTTGCAAAGAAAAAGCAAGCTTAAGGTTTGCAAAAGTGAAGAGAGACAAAACGTGGCAGAATCTATGAAAAACAGAACAGTAGGTAGAAACGGATTTTTTTAGGGGTACTTCTGCAACTCAAATCAAAAAACTCAGAACATATGCAAGTTTAGTAATTGTATAGAGCATGCTGTGTAAAAAATTCAGCTCAAAAAGATGAACTAGGATTTTTCCATAATTTTTCTAGTCACGAGGACAAAATCCATTTTCTGGACAGCATGTCACAGCTTTTACTTCCCCTGTCGTATGAGGCTATAAAAGGCACAAATCTTAAAAAGTAAAGATACAATGATGTTGCTACAGTAGTAACAATCATCAAGACCACTAAGAACAGAATAAAAGCAAAAATAAAAAACCTAAATTCGTTGCGGGCTGCCTCCCGAAAGCGCTTCTTTAGAGCCATTAGCTAGGCTTAAAGCAGAAGATCAAAGTTCCCCAAAATCATCGGAAGGTTCACCAAGGATCTCAAAAGTGTTTTCAATAATCTCATCCTTGTTCTTCCGAGGGAAAAGGTACGTACCTTTTGCTTTACCACGCAAACGTATTTGTCCTTTACCTATATCAATGAAGCCTTTCATGGCTCGGAGGAAGTCCCTTCCAAGCACTATATTTCCTTGATTGGCCTTCATGATGGAGAAGTCAATCTCCACACTCCTTTTTAGAAACATGACCTGGACATCTTTCAATCTTCCCTGGATCTCAGAAATATCACCATTAGAATGTTCATGGAAAGATGGAAATTTGTCCATGCTTGCAAGGTACAAAGAATCAGAAATAAAGCTAGGCATTATAGAAACTGTAGATCCAATGTCACAAAAAGCAAGGAAGTTTTGATTAGAGATAACAATCCTAACAAAAGGCTCCTAGTCATTTTCTATTTCCAAAATCTCCTCTCTAGGAGGATTTGGTTTTTCTACTACTTTTAAGTCTAGAGCTTCAAGTTTTTTCTCAATAGCAGTAATTCTATCTATAACAGTATCAAGACCATCATAAACAAAATAACTAGATAACCCATGTATAATTTCAAGAGCTCTAGCTTCATCACACTCTAAAAAGTCTCCTTCAGCTATAAGATCAAGAGAGTGCTTACACCACTTAAAAAGGCTAAAGTAAAAATTTCTAAGCACAATTCTTATAGGTAACCAAGGCATGTTTGCCTTATGTGCTTCAGAAATTCTGTCCCATGCCTTCTTCATATTTTCCCCGTTCCTTTGGTGGAAATCCAAGACCTCGGATTCCCTCATAGTACCAACTCCTAACATACTTGACCACACAAGAAAGTTAACAAATATTTTTGATAAGGGACACAAAGGTAAAAACCGAAAGGTAAACTAACAAGACTAAAAAGCAAAGATAAAAGATAGTGTGCAACTCCCCTATCTTGTAGACTGGAGTCCCCGGAAACGGCGCCAGAAATTGGCTTGATATCGTGAGGATCTCTCACTCCTCGTTGGTTACCCCCAAGTAGAAGGTGAGATGTAGCGTAGCAGCAATTTCCCCTATGTAGAGGATAGGGTTTTTCTCCCATAGGACTCGCAGAGATACAAGAAGGTGGTAAAGTGAATAATGGCGCCGTTCACAACCGAGGGTTGCTAACTTCACCTGGACCTGCACACAGATACAAATAACTTTGCTCCCAACGAGTACAGAGGAGTTGTCAATTCCTCCGGCCTTGCTTTTTACAAAGGATTAACGCAAAAGATAATGATAGTGATAGCAACTGAAAAGTAAACTAAGGATGTAAACAGTGATATGAAGATGGACCGGGGTCCCGTGATTTTCACTAGTGATGTCTCTCTCCCAAAAGACGATAAAAGTTCTAGCGAGGTAAACAAATCACAGTTGGGAAATTGACAGGATTATGAAGGCACTGCAATGCTAACTATGCTGCAAAGAAAGGAAGGGCTCAAAAGCAATGGGCAGTACGCCAAAGTAAGTAGACCGAAATCCATCTGCATCTACTACGAATCATCCACCTTGAGATATCTATCCAGAACATCTCACTGGTATTAAGTTGTGAATCCCACCCAAAGTGTAAATCCAAAGAAACAGACAACTGCATTAAAAGAACTTTGCGTAAAGTAAACAATCCTTGCATCCGTGGATACAAGCACCATTATTTTATCCTTGGTGGCAACAGCACATCCCCTAGTCTCATGTTTCTGTCACTCAAGCTAGACATCAAGGGGCTGAACCCACAATCAAGCATAACGCTCCCTCTTGGAGTTGCAACAAATCACTTGGCCAAAGTAAAATACGGCAACGGAGAACATGCAAGAATTTTCTCAAGAACAAAATATAAAAGAGAAGAACCAAATATATTACTCATCACAATCTGAACATAGTCTCATAATCCATCAGATCCCAACAAACTCAGCATAGCAACGGTAGAAAATTACAAAGGTGCCTCGATCGTGTGAGGCATCTCACGAGGTCTCGAAAGTGGAGGCACAAAGAGGGGAGAGATAGATCACATAGCTACTGGTCACGGACCCATGGTCCAAGGGATACTCACGGTACATACGGGAGGCGTCCATGGCTATGGATGGTCTCCAGGAGGGGATAGCTTCTCCCGGCAGGGTGCCGGAGCAGCTTCTCCAGGCAGCCCCGATCTAGAAACGGCGGTGGCGGCGGTACAGAGGCGAGATCGCGAAAGAGGAGTCCGTCTTAGGGCTTTCCACCCCGAGGGGTAAATATAGGCGAAGGGGGCACCGAGAGGGGCCACAGGGCAGCCAGGAGGCTCCCTGGCACGGCCTAGGGTGGGGCCGCACCAGGGACCCTTCTGGAGTCCCTGTGGTGGCCCCCCCATTCCCTCCTTTGGTGTTTCCGGAAGCTTCCGTGTCGCTGATTTTTTTATTTGATTTTTCCGGATTTTTTGGAGCACTTTTAATGGCCGGAAAACCTGAAATACAAAAACAGCAGAAAACAGCAACTGGCAGCTGGGTGCACTGGGTTAATAGATTATTCCAAATATGTTCAAAAGTGTATGAAAGTTCAAGCAAATCATGGCAAAGTCACACAAAGTATGCATGGAGCAAGCAGAAATTATAGATACGTTTGGGACGTATCAACTCCCCATAAGAATCATCATATAAAGTCGATTGTGTGAAGAGAATATCGAATGCAGCGAAGGAACCAATTGACATCTCATTAATATTCCACCATAGACGACTCCACGCTCATAGATACAAGACTCTCCACAAAGGAGTGTTAGACCTCAATGCAAACACCTATTTCATATAATAACTTCCCTAGACATGATACGACTCTACTTGACTCTAAAAGACTTAAGATAAAGATAAAGATACCGGGCACTCCCCCAAGCTTGGATCAAGCCAAGGGGATGCCATTACCCGAGGAGATTTTAATCATCATTACTGTTGTTGTTGAGCACGTAATCCTTGGCCAAGCACTTCCATGGAAGAGGTTCTCCCGTCTCATAAGAGGCTTCAGTCTCCAAGATCCAGCTTTCAACACCTAAACCCATGTGCAGAAACTTTAGTTCATACTCACAGTTCTGGTTGTGCAGATCATAAATCTGCCCTTGGAGCTCATCAATTCTTTCTTCTTCTGCGGTGATGCTTGACCACAACCCCTTCATCTTTTTCTTGTAGAACGCCTTTAGCTCGTTGATGAGGTCGAAGTTGGCTTCACCACCACGCTCAACCATCTTCTTGCACTTGAAGACTTCTTGGTCCAATTCTTCCAGCCTGGCCTCGATGCTCCCCTCCTTAACAGGTTCCTTTAGATCTTCTTGATGGAGAACACCATCCTCCAACCGAACGGTTTGAGGGTGCTTATTCACCTCAGCGAGGTAAGGGTTGATAACGTTGACGACGAACTTGTCTTTGGGGGAACTTGGGGAAGCCATGGCACTTAGGTCTAGATGAAAGTTTTCCTGGCAGAAATAGCTCAAAAAGAAAACACACAAAATCGCGAGATACAGTGCCGGGACGATCCGGGCAAATATATAGCAAAAAATTCTGCAACAGAAAGAAGGTAACGAACCAAAGTGGGGATGGAGACGGACTCCGGGGTGCCCAGGCGGCCTCCCGGCGCGGCCAAGAGGTAGGACGCGCCAGGGGGGCACCTGGCCCACCTTAAGCGCTGAGCCATTGGAGAAGAGATTAGTCGACTACTCGACGCGCAATTCATTCGAGAGACGAAGAAGGCCACCTGGATCGCAAACCCAGTCTTGGTACCCAAAAAGGACATTGACGTACTACGGATGTGCGTCGACTACGGGGCCATCAACAAACATTGCCTGAAGGACCACTTTCCCTTGCCAAGGATAGACCAGATAATCGACTCCACCGCAGGATGCGACCTCCTATCTTTCCTCGACGCCTACTCGGGATACAACCAAATCAGGATGAAAGAAGAAGACGAAGAACACACCTCGTTCATCACCCCCTATGGTGTATTCTGCTACAAAACAAGGCCTTTCGGATTGAAAATGCCGGAGCCATGTACCAACGGATAATGCAAGCGTGCCTGAGAGATCAAATCGGCAGAAACGTCCAAGTCTATGTCGACGACATCGTCATCAAAACACACAGCGCAGGCACACTACTCGACGACCTCGGCGAAACCTTCGCCGCTCTCAACAAATATAGAATCAAGCTCAACCCAAAAAAGTGTGTGTTCGGCGTCCCAGATGGAAAATTACTTGGGTACATGGTCTCTGCTCGAGGAGTCGAATCAAACCCTGAAAAAGTCCAAGCAATCGCAAAGATGCAAGAACCAGTCAACATCCGGGGCGTACAACAACTCACAGGAAAACTCGCAGCACTGAGCCGCTTCATCAGCAGGCTGGGAGAAAGGACCCTACCATTCTACCAGCTGCTCAGAAAAGGAGAAAAATTCGAGTGGACTGAGGAAGCCCGCAACGCATTCGCAGACCTAAAGAAGACCCTCTCAACACCACCAATCCTGGCGGTGCCCAACGAGCAAGAACCACTCTACCTCTACATAGCGGCACGCAACAGCGTAGTCAGCACAGCGCTCGTCGTTGAGCGCATAGAAGAAGGCAAAATCCAAAGCATCCGAAGGCCAATCTACTACCTAAGCATGCTCCTCACAAAATCTCAGCAGCGGTACCCGCACTACCAGAAGCTCGTATACGCCATCGTCATGACGTCAAGGAAAGTAACACATTACTTCGACGAGCACCGCATCACGATCGTAAGCAGCGCACCATTCGCGGACATCCTCAACAATCCTGGAGCAACTGGCAGAGTCGCTGAATGGAACATCGAGCTCAGTCCCCACGATCTACAATTCAAGCACCCAACGGCGATCAAAGCCCAAGTACTCCCAGACTTTATGGTCGAGTGGGAAGAAGTGCAAACACCAGGCCCCCCAGACCTGTCCAACTCATGGACAATGTTCTTTGACGGGTCAAAAAGACAGCAAGGAGCCGGAGCAGGCGTCGTTCTAATCTCCCCCAAAGGAGCCAAACTCAGATATGTACTTCAGATCAACTTCAGCAATGCCTCAAACAACGAAGTAGAATACTAGGCACTACTCCATGGCATGTGCATGGCGAAAGCTTGTGGCGCCACTCGCCTCTCCATCTACGGCGACTCCAACCTCGTCGTCCAGCAGGCAATGAGAGACTGTGAAGCAGTCGCAGAAAACATGATGGCTTACCAGAAGCTCTACAACACCCTGGAAGGAGGATTCGATGGGTGCGATCTAAACTACATCCCCAGAGCAAATAACACAGAAGCAGACGAGCTCGCAAACATTGGATCAACCCGAGGACCCGTCCCCCCAGGCGTTTCCCTAGAAAGCATCAGCCAGGGGTCAATAAAAACCAAGGCACCCGCATCGGAGGCAGTCGCAGAGGACGACGACGCAAACGAACCAGCGCAAGTAGCGGCGGCGAACCCAACAGACGACGCAGGCAACGAAGCAGCCGAAGAAGCAGAACCAGCCGCGCCCGAAGGACCAGCTTGGACAAAGCCGCTCATTTGATTCTTAAGCGAAGGCACCTTACCACAAGACGTGGCAGAAGCCCGACGCATCATCCGACGATCTAAAGCATTCACAGTAATCAACAGACAGCTCTACAAGCGCAGCATCTCTCAGGTCCTACAAAAATGCATCGAGGAGGAAGACGGCAAGGCCCTATTGCTCGAGATCCACGAAGGCACTTGCGGGCACCACTCGAGCAGTCGCGCACTCGTGTCCAAATCCTTTCGAGCAGGGTTCTACTAGCCAACCGCAATGAAAAATGCCAAAGACGTTGTACGACGCTACATCGCCTGCCAAAAATTCGCCAGCAGGCCGCAGGCCGCACGCCCCAGCATCAGAACTCAAAACCATACCACTATCCTGGTCGTTCGCCACCTGGGGACTCGATATGGTGGGGCCACTTAAGAAATCTTCAAAAGGAGGCCGAACACATCTACTAGTAGCAGTAGACAAGTTCACCAAGTGGATCGAGGCGGTGCCAACCACCAGCTCAACATCCCTCACGGCAGTTAGCTTCATCAAGTCCATCATCTTCAGATTCGGCGTACCCCATAACATCATCACAGATAACGGCACAAACTTCACAGCGACGGAATTTCAGAACTTCTGCCAAGATCTGGGCATCAAAATCAACTACGCGTCAGTCGCGCACCCACAATCTAACGGCCAGGTGGAGAAAGCAAACATTTTAGTGTGCGGAGGAATAAAAAAGAGGCTCCTCGCACCACTCGAACAAGCTGCAGGCAATTGGGTAGAAGAACTCCCCGCAGTCCTGTGGAGCTTGTGCACTACCCCCAACACCTCAACCCAGTACACACCTTTCTTCATGGTGTACGGAGCAGAAGCGGTACTACCGCACGACCTAAAGTTTGGAGCCCCTCGAATCTAGGGATACGAGGAAGAAGAGGCAGAAGAAGCGCTCCAGGATGATAAAGACACAGCAGATGAAGCAAGGGACACAGCCATAGCAAGGTGATACGTCCCAAACGTATCTATAATTTCTTCTTGCTCTATGCATGTTTTGTGTGACTTTGGCATGTTTTGCTTGAACTTTCATACACTTTTGAGCATATTTGGACTAACCTATTAACTCAGTGCACCCAGTTGCCAGTTCTTGTTTTCTGCTGTTTTTGTATTTCATGTTTTCCGGCCATTAAAAGTGCTCCAAAAATTCCGGAAAAATTATATAAAAAATCAGCGTCCCGGAAGCTTCCGGAATCACCAAGGAAGGAGGGGAGGGCCACCACAGGGACTCCAGAAGGGTCCCTGGCGCGGACCCACCCTAGGCCGTGTCGGGCACCCTCCTGGCTGCCCTGTGGCCCCCCTGGTGCCCCCCCTTTGGCCCTATTTTTACCCCCGCGAAGGAAACCCTGATTCCGGACCCCTTTTCTCCGGAAGCAATTCCGATCTCCGCCGCCATCGCCATCAAGTTTCGAAGGGATAGAATTCCTGTGTCGGCATCCTGCCGGGACGGGGAAGTGCCCCCGGATTCATCTCCATCGACGTTGCTTCCTCCCTCCATGAAGCGGGAGTAGTTCTCCCTCGGGGCTGAGGTTTCTACCAGTAGTTATGTGTTCTTCTCTCTCTCTCTCCCATGATGTGATCTTCGTTGTGATCATAGGCTATGTTAATCTAGTGTGATCCCATGATATTTCCCCTTCCTCTATGTATTGGATTGATGTACTCAATTGATCTTATCTAGTATAATCCCCGAGACCAAGGTGACAGCGGTCTATTGGCCATGGGTTAGAAGAATATTTTCATGAGTGATTTCCTCTTTTGTGTGTTGATTGAAGATTGAGAGTCTCTTGGTGCTTGTCTTTGACTATCCTTGAGATATGTTGTGGTGATTGTGGTACTCTCTTTGGATGGCCGCGGTGACATTGGGAAATCCATAGATTGAGAACTACGAACTCTGAGGTTTGCTTTTGTAGCCCTACATAATTCTCGTCCTCTCTTGACCACAAAGGAATGACCTCTGAGTACGTCTCTAGTGCATGTTTTATGGGAAATATCATGTGATTAGACTATGTTAATGTTGTTGAGAGTTGCCACTAGTGAAAGTATGAAGCCTAGGCCTTGTTTCCACCATTGTTACACCGTTTGTGCTCACTTTCGGCACATGTTTGCTTGCTTCACTTTTTATTACAGATTTATATTACCTTGCTTTGCCACACCTATCACTCGTATTTTACCATCTCTTCGCCGAACTAGTGCACCTATACAACTCCTAGTTGTATTAGGTGTGTTGGGGACACAAGAGACTTCTTGTATCTTAATTGCAGGGTTGCTTGAGAGAGACCATCTTCAACCTCTACTTTCCTGAGTTCGATAAACCTTAGGTCATCCACTTGAGGGAAATTGCTGCTGTCCTACAAACCTCTGCGCTTGGAGGCCCAACATAGTCTACAAGAATAGAAGCGTGCGTAGACATCAAGCTATTTCTGGCGCCGTTGCCGGGGAGGTAAGCGTTGAAGGTATATCTTTAGATCTTGCAATTAAATCTTTTCGTTTCTTGTTTTTATTTTCACTAGTTATGCTTATGGAAAACTGCACTCTTAGTTCGTTGTTTGAGGAAGGCCGCTTTACCACGCCCGTGGTAGAGAAGTCTCCTCCACCTACTGAATGTATCCCCTTCAAAATACCACTTGGGATAGTTGAAATAATTATTAATGATTGTTATGATGGGACAGTCAATCCTAGTATTCATTTTTTGAAACTTACAGAACTTTGTGAGTTATTTAATATTTCAGGTTTGACAAGAGGTGAAGTCATGAAGAAATTATTTTCCTTGTCACTAAAAGGAAAAGCATTGGAATGGTATAGGCTACTAGATGATTCTCACCTACGGGATTGGGAAGAGATCCAGTCTCTCTTTTAGTCCAAGTTTTATCCTCTTCATGAAGTTCATGAGAATAGGAATCATGTTTATAATTTCTATCCTCATGACGGAGAGAGCATATCCCAAGATTTGGGGGAGACTGAAAACTTTAATGCTAAAATGTCCTGACCATGGGCTCCCCAAAGATATAATTATTACTAATTTTTATGCGAGGCTCTCTCGACAGGATAAAGACTTGCTCAATGCTTCCTCTATGGGTTCTTTCACAAACGAAAAGATTGATGCTAAATGGGAACTCCTTGAAAGAATTCAATGCAATACTGAAGATTGGGAGATCGACAAAGGTAAAGAGTCAGGTATAAATTATGAGTATGATTGCATTAAGTCCTTTGTTGAAACTGCAAATTTTAATAAGTTTAGTGCTAAGTTTGGGCTTGATTCTCAACTCCTTGTTGATTTCCTCAAATCTTTTGCTTCACATCTTAATATGCCTAAGGAGAATTGGATCAAGCATCATGAACCTTTTACAGAGATTTGCAAAGAAAATGAGATTGCTCATGATGATTGCAACATGCATGATCCAATTCCTGAAAATGAAGTTTTATATAAGCATGTTATTTTTTGTGGAGTGGATAGACCTTGTGAAAGGCCTATGATTGAAGAAGAGAAGTATTGTAAGCAACATAAGCATGAAAGAACAATCACTTGGGTCAAAGATTTAAATGAAATTGCTAGAGAATTGTGTGACCTTTATCCTTTTACTTGTGAACTTTGCTGCATAGAGGGTCACTTTAATTTTCAATGCATGAACTTTCAAAGCATAACTGTTAATCAGTTGTGTGATAACATGATCACTTCTGATCTTTATGATGAACTTATGTTATTTTTGACGTGTGAAGAGTTATCAGAAAAGACTTCTTGGCTAGATGTTAGTGCCTTAGGAATTAGCAACACTTTGCAAAATTGTCATCTCTATTGTGTTGTTAATTGCCATGAAAATGATTACATAAGTAAGATTAGAAAGGAGGGAACTTTACCAAAGTATAAAAATGTCTCTTATATCTCTACTAATAAAAAGGAGAGTTTCTCCCAAGTTTACCCTATTGTTTTAATGATAAACCAGGATATGTGGAGAAGCTTCATCTCCAACCACTCCCTCCTAAGGTAAATAAGAAGAAAAAGAAGAGGAGGAGGAAGAGGAGCAAGAAGGAAGAAGAATGGGTATCAACCTAGCCTGAGCATATTCCTCGCATCAATTTTTATCCTAACAGACAAAAAAAATTGGAGGACGGTGAGCTTGATTGCATTCATTATTATCCTGATGTTAAGTCCGTAGGCACTATTGAAGATGATTTTGATTATGATATGCATGTTACTTTTTATGATTGGGAAAATGATGATAATGCTACTTATGACCTTGAAAATCTTTTTGGTACCAACTCTGGGAGTGATGATATGGAAAGCTCCAAGCTTGGGGATGATAGGATTGCAAGTCCTTTACCCATTAGTGATGTGGTAATTGATAATTCTTTTGCTAGTAAGAATAAAGACATCATGTTTACAAATATAGTTGCTAGCAATGATAATGCTCTTCTCTACTATGATGATGTTATAACTCCTATCTATAGTGATTTTAAAGGTACATATGACATAAGGAAAAATTATCCTTATGAAACTTGTCATAATCATGGAGGTAATTACTCCCTTGTTGAACACCATCTTCCTAATACACAATTAATCTATAGTGTTCAAGTTGTTTATGATAGTCCTACTCCCACTATTACCAATGAGAAAGATTATGCTTATGTGGAGAGTAAGAGTACCCTTTTGCATGTGGATCATGGTAACAATGCTTTATGTGATGCTTACATTGTTGAGTTTATTCATGATCCAACTGGAAATTATTATGAGAAGGGAACATATTCTTATAAATATTTCAATAATATCAAGTTCCCTCTCTTTATGTTGAAGGATTTGAAGTTGCACTTATTTTTCCTTCCTATGCTAATATCTTTATGCTTTAATGAGTTTTTCCACTACAAGATCCCTTTGCATAGGAAGCATGTTAGACTTAAATGTGTTTGTTATTTGCTTCTTGATGCTCCCTTTTGTTCTTCAACTCTTATTCCTTATTCCTATGAGAGCATCATTAAAATCTTAAGCCTATCTTTATGGCTATAAAGAAAGAGCTCTAGGGAGACAACCCTTGTTATCTTTAGTTTGAGTTTTTACTTTCAGTTTTTAGTGGTCTTGATGATTGTTACTACTGTAGCAACATCATTGTATCTTTATTTTCAATCTTTGTGCCAAGTCTAGCCTCTGATTGCAAGAAAGTTCAAAAGTTGTGACATGTTGTCCAGAAAACATATTCTGTCCTTGGACGGAAGAATTAGCCTAAAATCACCTGATCATCTTTTTGATCTGAAATTTTTTGACAGCGTGCTCCAGACAATTGACTTTCGAGCGTCTGTTCTGAGTTTTCTGATTCGAGTTGCAGAAGTACCCCTAAAAATTCTTTACTACCTATTGTTCTGTTTTTCACAGATTCTGCCACATTTTGTCTCTCCTAACTTTTGCAAACCTTAAGCTTGCTTTTTCTTTGCAAAAAACTTTTTGGCAATCTTGAGAAACAGTAGCTCTCCAAGAATATCTTTATATCCATTGAAAAAAAAATATTAAGGGTACTAACCTCTCTAATCATCTTATGATGAGTTATGTATGAAGGGAGTTTTCAAGTGTGCGATGGAAGATGATAAAAGAAGATTCGGGAGTGTCAAGCGCTCAAGCTTGGGGATGCCCCCATGCATCCCCAATAAATATTCAAGGAGACTCAAGCGTCTAAGCTTGGGGATGCCCCCGTGCATACCCTTCTTCATCAACAATTATCAGTTCGTCCCTCGTTGCACTATATTTTTATCACTTCATGCGTTATGTTCTATGCTTGGAGCGTCTCGCTCTTTACTTTTCTAGGTTTGTTTTTGCTTGCTTTGATGTAGTAACAAGTTAGACCCCAGCTTACTCTTTTGTGTGGGAGAGTTACACGCTCCGCTTGAACTAGAACTCCTCATAGGATTTGCATGCTTATTCTTTTAGCTGTGAGTTGTTCTTTTTCTTTTCTTAGCTGCTGCTCTATTTAGTTGTAGTGCTTTAGTTTTTCTAGAGCTTTTCTTTTGTTTTAGGTTGAACTTTCTATAGGTTGCATGTTTTATCTTGTTAGAGAGTTTGCCTGTTGCACTGAGTTTTGTGTCTTGACTAGAAGTAGGTAGTTGAAGTTGCTTTTCTCTTTGTAGTAGTAACTTGCAATAGTTTTGAGGTATTGACTAGAGTAATGTTTGAACTTTTGGTGTCAAGAGCTCGAGCCTATTAGTGATAGATGTCGTATTTTGGGCAATCCGTGTGTTTTTCGAAAACCAAAAACCCCTGTTGAGAACTCTAGATACTATATGGATCACTAACCTCTGGAGGGTTCGAATATTAGAGTACACTCACGTACCATGAGTCGAGGATGCGCAAGGATAACCAAACCCCCATACACTCCTCCTCGGGGTACTTGTCTCTTTGTGAACCTCCTGATTAGATTGAGAGTTACCGATAATAAGTGCATGAGTTCTTCGGACTAATGTGAGTATTCGAAAGTTGACACTTCCACCCACCTATACTTTTTCTAGCCTCTTCGGTACCGTGCATTGCCCTTTCTCACCTCGAGAGTTGGCGCATACTTTGTCGGTGCATCCAAACCCTTGGCATGATATGCTCTGTCATCATAAGCCTCCTTATATCTTTCCTCAAAACAGCCACCATACCTACCTACAAGGCATTTCCATAGCCTTTCCGAGATACATTGCCATGCAACATCCACCTTCTCATGACCTTATCCTTATGTCATAAATGCTACTTGCCTTATCGATGAGCCGCATGCTAGTTGGGCCTTGCCCTAATCATTGCTACATGACGCGCTAGTATCATTGCATATCCTGCTATCCTGGCAGAGGCATACATTTGCATCATGATAGTTATATCTTCTTTATGTGAGTACCTTTGTAAAGTGTGAAAGATCTCCTATATTCTTGTAAAATATAGAGTGTTTCCCCTAAAGTGAGGAAAAGATCCCAAAGAGGACAAATGAGAGTTAAATAGAAAGAGCCATTGAGGCCACCAAAAAAATACAAAAAATAGAAAAAAGAGAAAAATAAAAATAAAAAAGAGAGAAGGGGGCACACTACTATTCCTTTTGAGAGATCCACACTAGTACTTCATCCTTTATCCCTTGTACTCCATAGAGATCATCATCATGCATATAGATATGTGGGGAACCTTCACACTATAGAAGTTGGCTTGTATATTCCAATGATGAGCCTCCTCAAAAGAGCTCTAGGTCTTCATGAGCAAGCAAGTTAGATGCACCCCCACTAGTTCCCTTGGAGAGCTTTTGGCTCACATGTGCATCCGTTGCATGGAAATCCCTACTCCTCACATCATATCTATCATATGGCCTTCTCTCGCCTATGATTGTCCTCATTGATGTGAGCCTTTCACACAGTTTTGCCTTCCTCCTCCACCTTCTTTCTGTTTCGCCTTTTAGGTGTCAACTTCTTGCTCATGCTCATCCATTGCATGAGTGCTCAAAATATCGAAAGCGAGTGGATCAGTTTGACTTGTACCGGACTAGTGGTCTGGGGACGAGTCCAGATAAGAATCCAAAGGAGACTAAGTGTGAAACTTTAGTAGATAGTAGTTCTCAACAACCTTTTTTTCTTTTTTTCCCAATCCCCTACTTGCACGCAAACACCATCTGGAGACATTCGAGTCACGGACAGTGAGAGCTCTTGCACCTTTTGTTCTTTTGTTGCTTGTGTCAATGCTAATATGGACTCTTGCTTGTTAAGACTTGAATTGAATTGCATGCTTTGATTCCTTTACTTAAAAGTCCTTATATGGTTGTGTGGCATGTCACCACAGAAATTATGCTTGTTATCATTTACCTACTCGAGGACGAGCATGAATTAAGCTTGGGGATGTTGATACGTCCCAAACGTATCTATAATTTCTGCTTGCTCCATGCATGTTTTGTGTGACTTTGCCATGTTTTGCTTGAACTTTCATACACTTTTGAGCATATTTGGACTAACCTATTAACTCAGTGCACCCAGTTGCCAGTTCCTGTTTTCTGCTGTTTTTGTATTTCAGGTTTTCTGGCCATTAAAAGTGCTCCAAAAATCCGGAAAAATTATATAAAAAATCAGCGTCCCGGAAGCTTCCGGGATCACCAAGGAAGGAGGGGAGGGCCACCACAGGGACTCCAGAAGGGTCCCTGGCGCGGGCCCACCCTAGGCCGCGTCGGGCACCCTCCTGGCTGCCCTGTGGCCCCCCTGGTGCCCCCCTTTGGCCCTATTTTTACCCCCACGGAGGAAACCCTGATTCCGGACCCCTTTTCTCCAGAAGCAATTCCGATCTCCGCCGCCATCGCCATCAAGTTTCGGGGGGGACACAATTCCTGTGTCGGCACCCTGCCGGGACGGGGAAGTGCCCCCGGATTCATCTCCATCGACATTGCTTCCTCCCTCCATGAAGCGGGAGTAGTTCTCCCTCGGGGCTGAGGTTTCTACCAGTAGCTATGTGTTCTTCTCTCTCTCCCATGATGTGATCTTCGTTGTGATCATAGGCTATGTTAATCTAGGGTGATCCCATGATATTTGCCCTTCCTCTATGTATTGGATTGATGTACTCAATTGATCTTATCTAGTATAATCCCCGAGACCAAGGTGACAGCGGTCTATTGGACATGGGTTAGAAGAATATTTTCATGAGTGATTTCCTCTTTTGTGTGTTGATTGAAGATTGAGAGTCTCTTGGTGCTTGTCTTTGACTATCCTTGAGATATGTTGTGGTGATTGTGGTACTCTCTTTGGATGGCCGCGGTGACATTGGGAAATCCATAGATTGAGAACTACGAACTCTGAGGTTTGCTTTTGTAGCCCTACATAATTCTCGTCCTCTCTTGACCACAAAGGAATGACCTCCGAGTACGTCTCTAGTGCATGTTTTATGGGAAATATCATGTGATTAGACTATGTTAATGTTGTTGAGAGTTGCCACTAGTGAAAGTATGAAGCCTAGGCCTTGTTTCCACCATTGTTACACCGTTTGTGCTCACTTTTGGCACATGTTTGCTTGCTGCACTTTTTATTACAGATTTATATTACCTTGCTTTGCCACACCTATCACTCGTATTTTACCATCTCTTCGCCGAACTAGTGCACCTATACAACTCCTAGTTGTATTAGGTGTGTTGGGGACACAAGAGACTTCTTGTATCTTAATTGCAGGGTTGCTTGAGAGAGACCATCTTCAACCTCTACTTTCCTGAGTTCGATAAACCTTAGGTCATCCACTTGAGGGAAATTGCTGCTGTCCTACAAACCTCTGTGCTTGGAGGCCCAACATAGTATACAAGAATAGAAGCGTGCGTAGACATCACAATATCAGAAGGATACCAGGACAAACTTCGCACATACCAAAGAAGTTGCCTACGGACCAGAACTTTCCGCAAAGGAGATCTAGTCCTGCGACCAATACAAGAAAAAGTGCACAAACTTGCCCCGCAGTGGGAAGGACCCTTCATAATCTCCGAGGTCATAGGATGAGCTGCATACAGGCTGAAGAATCCGAAGACTGACGAAGACGTAGGAAACCAGTGGAATGTGGAAAACTTGCGCCTGATCTACCCATAGTCCACTCATAAGCCCCAGCAGGAGTATTAGCAACAACACCGATTGGCAGCTCATGTAAAAACTCACAAGCAATAAAAGGTGTTGCCCAAATAATACCACCAAAGCACTCGGGGCTCAAGCACAAACTCCCCCCAAGAGACGCTATCTTCGCTTACGCGACGCCACCAAAGCACTCGGGGACTCGAGCACAAACTCCCCCCGAGAGACGCTATCTTTGCTTACGCGACTCTACCTAAAAGCACTCGGGGGCTCGAGCACAAACTCCCCCCGAGAGACGCTATCTTCGCTTACGCGGCACTACCTAAAAGCACTCGGGGGCTCGAGCACAAAACTCCCCCCGAGAGACGCTATCTCCGCTTACGCGACGCTACCTAAAAGCACTCGGGGGCTCGAGCACCCCCCCCCAGAGAGACGCTATCTTCGCTCACGCGACGCTACATAAAAGAACTCGGAGGCTAGAACGCACTCCCCCGACGGACAACATATTTTGCTTACACAGCCACAAAAAACTTATTCAGGCACGCTTTAAAGATAAGTACAAAGCAAGACAGAAAAATTCCTTAGTCTTCCACCTGATCACAAAATGATCACCTAAAGACTCGGGGGCTACTCCCA
This sequence comes from Bromus sterilis, assembly GCA_950022295.1. Taxonomy (NCBI): domain Eukaryota; kingdom Viridiplantae; phylum Streptophyta; class Magnoliopsida; order Poales; family Poaceae; genus Bromus; species Bromus sterilis. Next base: position 277,053,194 of record OX465595.1, on the reverse strand, counting down.
TCGGGAGCGCTGCCGCGCACCCGATGAAAATTTGGAACAACTAAGCAGCTACAAGAAAGGGCGGTCCAGGTGAATAAAAACTCACAGGCTATGTCTGATTCTCAAATCAAACGCATCCTTGGAGGCTACTCCCATCGGGAGTGCTGCCGCGGACCCAACAAACCTATACAAAGGAGTCGAGGACAATTTCTCATTACAAAGGAGTCGAAGACAATTTCTCATTACAATGGAGTCGAGGACAATTCTTCATTACAAAGGAGTCGAAGACAATTTTCCATTACAAAGGAGTCAAGGACAGTTCTCATTACAAAAGGACTCGAGCAGCTACCAGACGGGTTACAATACCAATTATCCCAGGGAATTATGACTTCTACATGTGTGCTCATGCTGAGATAATAGGCACTTTCGTCCCACAACCTGACGAGCATCACCACAGACAAAGTAGCAACTGAGCTTGCGAAGAAGCAAGTCGCCGCCCTCCAGTTCTACGAGGTGCCTCGCCTACTAACGCACCCGCTTGACGACCGACTTGACGTCCAGCTCATCCTTAGAACTAGAAGAGCAAGCACCACCAGCCGAGGAGTCGGCAGAAGATGAAGTCACAGGACAAGCAGGAGAACCACCCCTCGACCCATCAGAACTGTCATTGCTTGTCTCCTCCCAGTATGGATCCAGACGATTGCCACCGGCATCAAACGCACGAACAATGAGGGTATCTTCACCATAAAAACGACAGCAAAGACTATCCCCATCGCGCAAGTTTAGCTGCTGTGAAAATGACCTCCAGCCAGCATCAAGAAAAATCAAGAAGGAGCCATCAAAAGAAAGCTCAACCCAAGCAGGAGGTCGAGCGCACCCCTGAAGCCGAAGCCACAGACCCCTCAGATTAAGCTCAGAAATCATGGAGGCAAATGAGAATGGAAGAGGAATCCGAGTAGAAGTGCGACTAAGAATGCGCAGAAGGAAGTCATAGCGCCAAACACCCTCGTCCGCACAAGACGAAGAGGGCGTCACCGCAGCTCCACGGCACCCACCACGAGAAGAGAGAGGGGTACGGCCACCACGACCACGCCGGCCATGACCTCGGCCAAAAGCACCACCACCCCGCTTGGGAGCCATAGGAAGAAGAAGATGGGAGAAGAATGGATGACCAAGCCCAGGAAAAAGCAATGAGTATTTATAGCGCAGCCCAGGGGCAAACCAGGAAAAAATGCAGAAGCCCAGGAGGCGCCATCATTAAATCAAAGACTAAAACACATCAGGCGTTATGAATTCCAAGAAAAGATGCCTTCACACGGTCAACAATATTTAAAGGACGCGTCAAATCTCGCCTGTTTCCCATACACACCTTGGAAATCCAACGGGCACCAGGCAGCACGGCGTCCAAGTCGTCATTATGACTGGCCAGAAGACGCGACGGATCAAAGACCAAGCATCATCATAGGTCACCAAATAGCATGACGACGCCTATCAACGCGACATCCCAAGAAGGACGAATCAAAATAAAAAACAATTGAAAAAAAAGACTAGAAAAGGTTACCTATCTCTCAACGCCAAAATATTCCGATTCCAAAATCTTTTTATTCCCATCAAGAGTACCTTTATTCGAGTTCGGGTGCTCCCTCACCCAGAAGGCAAAGGAGTGCACGAGTGACCACTCGCACAAGTTGAATTCACAGCGACTACAGAGTTTCGGGTGCTCCCTCACCCAGAAGACAAAACATGTGCTCGAGTGATCACTCGCACTAGCAGAAAAAACGTACCTTTAGAGTTCGGGTGCTCCCTCACCCCGAAGACAGCAAAGCAATCGAGTGATTACTCACAAGGACTCAACAACTATTCGACAATATAGACTACTCGCACACTCGACGACTTTCAGAGTGGGCGCCTTCTTATTTTCCTCGCCCGAGTTCGTGAAACGGCTCCGCGAGTGACCGCTAATAGCTCACTTGATCGTTTATTCCAAGCGGGTGCATCTCTAATCAGGATCCGCGCGTCTATAAAAAATGATGCCTGGGTAGCGACTTGTTGTACCCAGATGCCACACAAGCTTAGTGTGTAGGTAGGACCCCGCTGCGCAGACGGCCGGGCCGGGACTTGCCACAACGCGACTTCATTCCCGACATTTTCTATGCACTCTCATGATTGAGAGATGAGCCGATAACGGACGCGTTAAGGCTATTTACTGGGACCGGCAGCATTGATCCTGTAAGACCTGGAGCGACATGACTTTGCTAGACACCGGTCGTTCCCAAGTTTGTGTCGAGGGACACGGGCTTGATTGGGCTATTGAGATATTTTTCCACTAGCGCAATTCAACAAGGCTCGACCAGTCGATTACCTTGGGCCCTTTCAGCTTAGCATCCCTCGAAATAAACATTTGTCATGGCTAAATCTGCCAGCGACTCGCGGCTGCACTGCGCAAAGCGAACGAGGATGAATTGGAGTCCCTGCGCGACTCTTCGAGTCCCCAGGCACTCGGGGGCTACTGACGAGTGGGTGACCCCACGACTCCCGCGTGTGAGGATACCTGGTGCATACGAAGACAAGAGGCCCGCTGGAAGCTTCGACAGGCCCACGGCTGGCCCGCTCCAAGCACCGACGTAGGAGTCCGCGATCAATATGGAAGTCACGACTTGGCATTTAAGGCAAGGATAGAATTAGGCAAACACCCCTGTAAACCTAAGACGGACTCTATGGGACCTAGCCTAGTATATAAAGGCTGGGAGGGGGGACGTCTCAGGACATCCAATCTACAATCAACACCTCTGGTCTTGCACGAACTCGCCTAGACTCCCACTGTAATCGCCCCTCGCATAATACAATCGAGAAGGAAGTGCTTCTCCTGTTAGCCGACGGGTATCGCCAACCTGTTCTGTCTACGATCTAACCTAGGGTCCCTGACCATGGGATTTGCCGAGGCTGATCCTCGTCACTAGGATTCCTAAACGTTCAACCGGAAGGTTGTGCTTCAGGATAGCAGTTTGTCTTGTGAATATTTCATCCAACTCATTTCTTTCTTGCATATGCATATCATTCTCGCGGTCTTCCCTATACTGTTGCAAAGGATCATTAGGAGGAATAGCAATGGAAGCAATATCTTCAATAAATTTATCATTACCAGGTAAATCAGTACCATAAGGTTACTTAGAGAGCTTAGAAAAGTTAACTTCATATGGCTCACCATTGAATTCAACAGATACTTTACCTTTTCTGCAATCTATTATAGCTTCACAAGTGCTGAGGAATGGCCTACCAAAGATAATAGGGCAAAAACTATCTTGTACTAAACCAAGTACTAGAAAGTCGGTAGGATACTTTACCTTTCCACATAGGACTTCAACATCTCTCAGAATTCCAATGGAAGAGATAGTTTCTTTGTTTGCTAGATAAATAATAACATCAACCTCTTCAAGTTCACAGGGTGAAATCTCACCCATGATCTCCTGATAGAATGTATAGGGGATAGCGCTAGCACTTGATCCCAGATCGCATAGCCCGTAATAATTTTGATCTCCTATTTTAACAGATACAACTGGCGTACCTGAAATTGGGCCCTTATTCTTGGTTGTAACAATGTTAGTTGAAATAGCACAAAAATTTATATTGGAATCTAAAACATCATTAGTAACTAAATCTTTAACCACCGCAACTTGAGGATCGACCTTGATCTGGTCCTCAAGTTCATTAGTTCTTCTCTCACTTTTATTTATTATGCCTGTCACAAAAGAGTGCTCCCTTATCCTTGCGGGAAAAGGGGGCTTTTCATATATAACTGCATGCAAAATAGGGTCAGTAACATTAATAGCAACATGTAATTCTTTATAAGGTTTATGCTAATGATACTTCTCCTTCTTAGAAGAGTCAATATGAGAGGCAAAGTTCTTACAAAAATCAATCATAAGCTGGTAATCAAGACCAATCTTAGAGCAAAAGGTATTAAAGTAACAAGTTTTCACATAGCTCTTAATATAATCATGCTCATAATTTATAACGGGTTCAATACCTTTATCGATTTCCCAGACTTCAGTGTTCTTCTTGATCCTCTCAATGAGATCCCATCTTTCCTCAATGCTTTTTGTTTGAAATACCCCACTAGAGGAGGCATCCAACATCTCCTTATCCTGACGAGAAAGCCTGGCATAAAAATTTGTAAGTATAATATCCTTGGGGAGTTCATGAATAGGACATTTGAACATTAGGGACTTCAGTCTCCCCCAAGCTTGAGCGATGCTCTCTCCGTCACGAGACCAAAAGTTATAAATGTAGTTCCTATCTCGATGAATTTCATGAAGAGGATAAAACTTTGTATAAAAGAGAGACATAAGCTCTTGCCAATTAAGGCCCTGTTTGTTTGGGCTTTTGCTTCTGCTTTTGCAACTTTTCTGTTTTGGCCAAGAAGCCATAAAAGCTCCAAAAGCACCTATTTAGGAGCTTTTATGGCTTTTGATGAATCAACATAACAGTATTTAGCTTGAAAAGCCATAAAAGCTCCAAAAGCACCTATTTAGGAGCTTTTATGGCTTCTTGGACAAAATGGAAAAGCTGCAAAAGCACAAGCAAAAGCCCAAACAAACAGGGCCTAAGTAAATTTGAGTTATTGAGGAGCTTATACCAATCTGAAGCTTTATCTATAAGTGATACGGAGAATAATTTCTTCATGACGGACTCCATTGACACACCTGCAAGCTTGAATAATGAACATAGTTGTGATAAATATAGCAGGTGTTCACCTGGATGCAGTGGCGAGTCTAGTAGGTGGGTTTCATCAGGCTCTAGCCTACCCTGGAAAAAACGATTTTTTTACTACTATGCTTTATCTCAAACAACTCAACCCACCGGTCCACGAGGAGGAGAATCCCCACACAATCCATCCTGCACCACACGAGAGATGAAACCGAGTCGTCCCCATCCTGCCCGCGACCAGACCTAGCGCAGCAGCGGCGGACCAGCGCAGCCCCATCCTCTCGCCAGTGCTCCCTCGGCGGACCAGACCAGCCAAGGAGGAGGCTTGCCGGAGCCCGGAGCCTGGAGACCGGTGGAGGTGGACCAGGGAATCGGCGGGGGCGGAGGACTCGTGTGAGTCCCGCACTGGACGCTCGTCCAGGCCCAGCGCCCCATCCCCCAGCGGGCAGCGGCCCAGCCAACCCATCCGCCAGCGCGCAGCAGTGACTCCGGGCTTCGGCCTGCGCGGTTGCGCCCTACTCCGGCGGCTGCCCCCTCCGGCCTCCACTTCTACTGACCGCCTCCAGTTTCAGAAACCAAAGCCTGATTGGAGATTTGGAGGTAGGCACTAACAGTATTGGGCACTAGCCACTAGGTAGTGATGAGTTGAATTTTTTTGCTTTGCACTTTACAGTTTTGCATCACATTGGTAGCTCTCCAGCACTAAATTGACAACAAAAGCAGTGGATATTTGGTTCATAATTGAATATTGTGTACTGTAAGTTTGCATATTTTTTACATTAGAAAATTACTGATGTTTCCTATGCATATTTTGCAGATTTGCAGAAATGAAGAGAAAAAGTATGAGCATTAGCAGTTTTTTTGCAAGTAGTTCAAGCACTCCTCATGTGGAATCTGAACCTATCCCAATCACTCCAGCCCCAAGCAATGTGAACCCAGATCCACTTTCTTTGATTGCGGTGAGCACAATTCCTCCTTTAACTAATGATGCCTCAACCCCAAGAGATGAGAAAAATGATACCACATTTGCCGAGAGCACAAACCAACCAAGGAAGCCTATACTAGAATTTCATCCAAGTCAAATTATTGCTGATCCACGACGTAGAATACCCATAGAAGATTATGCACCTGAAATTAGAAGTGATGTGAGAAGAGCTTATTTGATGAACAAGCGAAATAAAGCTATTGGGCATAAATTCAAGAAGACACAGGATGGTAAAATTTGGAGATCCTTTCAACCTGCGTGGTTCGACAAGTTTGATTGGTTGGAATACAGTGTGTATAAGGAGGCTGCATTTTGCTTCCATTGCTTTCTTTTCAAGAAACCATCCCAGGCCATTAGATTTGGTAATGATGTTTTCACAAAAGATGGCTACACTCGTTGGAAAACAGGTCTAGCTAGTTTTGAAAAGCATGTTAGTGGTCAGTCTAGTTACCACAACATTGCTAGGGGAGATTGTGATGATTTCAACAATCAATGAGCAAGTGTGGCCACCAAATTTCGTGTGCATAGCAAGGAGGCTCAGATATCTTATAAAATTCGTTTAACCGCATCCTTAGATTGTGCAAGATATCTCATAGCACAAGGCAAAGCTTTTCATGGGCATGATGAATCCTCCACTTCCGTTAACAAGGGAAATTTTAGAGAGTTATTGGATTGGTATAAGAAAAAAAAGGAAGATGTGAAGGAGGCATTTGATAAGGGGGCTGGAAATTCACAAATGATTTGTTCAGACATCCAAAAGGACCTTGCTACAGCTTGTGCAATGGAGGTAACCAAAGTGATTAAGAATGACATCGGAGATAAGAATTTCGCAATACTTATTAATGAGGCTAGAGATTTCTCAATAAAGGAGCAAATGCATACCATCTTTTGGTGTTTTTATATTCTACCACTAATGGTTACTAATCTGATTTCTTGATGCATGTAGATTTCTAGATGACCATGGAGTGCTCCAGGAGAGGTTCCTTGCAATTAAGCACGTCACAGATTGTACATCTGCTGGTATTAAAGAAGCTTTGGTTGATGTGTTGGAATATCATGGTTTATCAATTTCTAGGCTACATGGTCAGGGTTATGATGGGGCGTCAAATATGAGAGGGGAATTCAATGGTTTGCAAAAAATGGTTAGAGATGAAGCTCCATATGCTTTTTATGTTAATTGCTTTGCTCACCAACTACAGTTGGTGGTTGTCACCGTTGCTCAATGTAGTCCTGCTATTGCTGATTTCTTCAACTATATTCCCTTGATAGTGACTCAAGTGTGTTCTTCTTGCAAAAGGAAAGATGCATTACTTGCCAAACATCAAGACGAATTGTTCAATTTGTTGGAGAATGGAAAGATTTCAGCCGGAACCGGGTTGCATCAAGAATCTAGTATAACAAGACCAGGCGATACTCGTTGGGGATCACATCTCAAAACCTTGCTTCGTATATTCACGATGTGGAATGCCGTGGTGGATGTGCTCGGAATTATTGTGATTGATGCCCGGGAACACACATGTCAAGGTGCAGCTAGAGGTTTACTTAAAAACAGGGAATGCTTTGAATTTGTGTTCATCATGTTGTTCTTAATAAACTTGTTGAGCAATACAAATCATCTATCCCAAGCTTTGCAAAGAAAGAATCAAAATATTGTTGAAGCCATGGGTTTGATCTTGGATGTCAAAGAAAGCTTGCAGGACATGAGGGACAATGGGTGGGAGTCTTTATTCTGCCAAGCCAACAACTTATGTGAAACACATGATATTTTTGTTCCAAACATGGAGGATCTTGTTGGGACTATGGGTCAATCTGTGCGCTCAAAGAATAAGGTGACTCGACTTCACTATTACAAGGTTAGCATATTCAATGTTGCCATTGATGCAACTATCACAAAGATAAATCACCGATTCAATGAAGTTTCCACCGAGTTATTGGATTGTATGTCTTGTCTTAATCCAGCAAACAACTTCTCTATGTTTAACATTGACAAACTTATTCGGCTTGCTGAAATTTATGATGAGGACTTTACAGAAGCTGATCGGTTGTTGCTCAGAGTAGACCTCCCAAGATTCCTTATGAACATTAGGAGAAGTGATGCATTTAATGGATGTAAAGATGTGTCCACACTTGCTCAGTTGATGGTTGAAACAACAAAACACACAACTTTCCAGTTGGTATATCGCCTTATTGAGTTGACACTCATTCTTCCCGTGGCCACATCATCAGTTGAGCGGATTTTTTCGGCAATGAAGATCATCAAGACAGATTTGCGCAACAAACTATCAAATGATTGGCTAAATGATTTAATGGTATGCTATTGCGAGAAAGAGATATTTAGAAGCATTCATGATGACAAAATCATGATAGAATTTCAGAAAATGAGGAATCGAAAAGGGCATTTGCCTTATGAGTTTAATGTGATTCCTTAGAGGTATAAATGGCAGTGCTACTATGTTAATGCTTAATTTTGCATAATTTCTTGTTCTATCACTAATAAGTGTGCTATTTTGGATAGATGGCTTGCGGTTCGTGACTTGGGCATGCCGCATATATTTGCATATTTTGACGTGGAGCTCCAGCGTGGAGGTGCTCTATAACTACAATACCATTAGTAAGAAGCAACATCTCATTGTCTTTTGTTGTATCTCTCTGTAGTATTGTGGAAAATCTCAGTTTATTAGAACACAAGAATTATAAGATGAAGATCTCTTCAAATAAACGTTTCATTTTACCACTGTTAACTTTGAGCCCACCCTTCATTTCTGAAAGTGCAATATATCGACCAGAGGGGGGGTGAATGGGAGATTTTCAAATTTACTACAGGATTTTGTTTTTCTTCAGGACTGAAGCAATCATGAAGCTGAAGAACTAACCAAAATCATGAAGAAATAAAACTTTGCAGAATGTAATCATTAGGGCAGCACATCATAATGCAACCGAAATAAATGCCCATGCATGCAATTACTCTCATGCCCTCGGAACAGACCGTTGCTAGACAGGTTCTAGCCTCTCACCACGCAACACGTGGCACGGTCAAAGTATTCTCTCTCCAGACTCCTCAACCGAAGTTAGTTACCTCAGTGTCCTGAAGAACAAAGTCTCAGACACATGAGGACCGAACTTCTACTGCAGGAGAAAACTCTTCAGGAGAACTGCACTCGCAGTTTCCAAACTCCTCAACCGAAGACAGATTCCTCAGTGTCCTGAAGAACAACGTCTCAGACACCTGAGGACTGAACTTCTACTGCAAGAGATTTCCTCAGGGTTTTTCTTCAGGATTCCTAACTGAGCACTTCCTCGGACCTTCAGAACTCGTTTTCTTCAACCCCTCCAACAGTGCGGTGTTTCCTATGACTCAAGAAATATAAAAAGTCTTAATCGAAGAATACGCTTCAACTTCGTCTTCAGCGCAAACGTCCTCAGGATTGTCTTTAGCTTCAGCTTCAAACGAGCGCTTCAACCGAACGCTTCAGGATCCTGTTTCCTCAGGATTTTGCGCGACTTCATTCTTCAGGAAACGCACCATTTTCTTCAATGTTCCTCAACATTTTGGGGGGTCAAGATTGGTGGTTAAACACCTCATCAGGGACTGTTCTCCTATGTATACTCACAAACACATCAGTCCCTTAACCGTTTTGACATCAAACTCCAACACCTCAAGGGGAAGGCACTTGATGCACTTACAATCTCCCCCTTTTTGGTGATTTGATGACAATCAGGTTAAGCTTCAACGGGGGTAAGATTATGAGTTTGAAGAAAAGAAACTTTGAAGAACATTTTTTTAACTTTAAACTGAATATAGTGAAGCTCCCCCTGAGGATATACATATAAGTTGAAGAATGTTTAATATCAAAAGCATTTTGAGGTATATGAGGAGCTCCCCCTATATCCAGGTATTTTTGTATCAGTGCATGTTCTGAAATGTTTGAGGATTTAACCACCGCACTGATATAGATGTTTGCAGAGACAATCACATGCATATATGATAAATGTGAGAAAATAGCATGAGATAACTGAGAAAAAGTATCAGGCAAACACCAAAATAACAGTTTACAACTCATTACAAAAATGTCTGAAGAACGAGAGTTGTAACTGAAGAACCCCATAACTAAGGCCCGCTTGAAGACTAACAGACTTCTCCCCCTTTGTCATATAATGAACAAAAAGGGAAAAACTGAAGCTAACGCCCGTTGGTAGTTGCTTCAAGGCTGAGGTGAGTTACGCCTGAGGTAGTCCGTTGCGGTATGAGGGCAGGCAGCTGTGTCTTCAGCTTCTTCAACAGTCATCTCCTGGTTTGAGGAATAAGAATCCATGGCCGGAGGAGGAGTCGTGCAGCGTCTGAATTGCCTCGGTGGTTTGATTGCTGGAATCGGAGGCTTTTGAAGATCCAACTGTGCAATGTCTTCAGGAGTGAGTACTTCTTTCATCAAGGCATCAAGATGTTGATATGTATGATGAGTATACTAATGTACTTTCTTCACTGAAGAATGTGTCTGAGCCATATAGCTGAGGATCTCAGAAAACTGACGCTTTACCCAGTCATGATTTCTGTCAACTTTCTGATGAAGGCTAATCAGAAGCTCTCGATCAGTCATCACTCGAGCCTGAGTTGTATCCTCAGTTGAAGCATGAGTGCGGGTTTCATCAGTTGTGCGAGACTGAGGATGTCGAATATTTCCAGCGAGGGAATTGGTCGGGAGAACTTCTTCATAAAAGAGGCCTTTGCCTTTGTCATTTGTGGCAATTGTATGCTGAAGCACTTCGACAGGTGGCAGATAGGTCCTGTGATTCGGGTGATCAGGTTGATACTCAATTCTTGTGACTGCGCGGATGAGCTTCATGATCCATGGCGCGTATGGCTTCAGGATGTGTGGATTCTGTGCAGCATCAGCAAGAGTTCTGAAGAAGAAGTCAGGGACGTTGATTGGCCCAGACATGCAGAGGTTGTGAAGGATGTTCTTCATGACGCCAACAGCTTCTTCAGCTGAGGATTCATAGCCTTTGATGGGGCAGAAGGTTTTCGCCAGAATCCGATACAATGTACTCGGCAGATACTGAAGCTCAGAGACTGGAAACGTTGTGCGAGCTGGGGCTTCAGGGGCCTGAGGCTTCATGAGCATGTTCATCAGGTCATCGCGAAGAATCTGAGACCCATAGGAGCAGGCCACAGGGGAAGTGCACTGAGGCAACTCAAGTATCTCAATTGCGTCAGGAACAGTGATGGTGTAGTGATGATGCTCAGTCATCCACTCGAGGGTCCAGGTGTTGATATCTAGAGGATTTCCTGAAACATACAAAGTGGCATAAAACTGAAGCACAAGCTCTTCATTCCAGTGTATGCATTCAGAGCAGAATTGAAGCAGCTTGGCATGATGCAGATCCTGAAGCACATTGTTGAAGCAGGGAAGAGCTTACATATCCATCAGAGGAATGTGCTTGTGAGGAAATAGTTTGTTTTTCTTGTAGAGCACTGAAGCATAGTAGTTCTTCCGAGTGGCAGTCCAGAACCTCAACAGCTTGCGAGGTGGAGCAGAGTGATACGGATTTTGAATCCCCTCTTGAAAGAAACTCATGGCGTTGAAGAAATCAGTAGCATCAAAGCTTGGAGTATCATCAGCTTCAAGGTCACGGAAGAATGGTCGCTTCTGCTTTGGACACAAGGACCGAGCTTGAACTGGGCCTTGAGGTGGGGAAGGCACTTGAGGCACTTCAATCTGAAGAGTAGCTTGAGGATGAGGCGGAGTCGCTGCAGATGCATCAGGCACAGATGTGTTAATGTCCTTGGGGAGACGAGGGGATGTGGCCTGTTTGTCTTCAGAGCCATCCTTCGAGGCTTCAGCATTTGTACTGGTTTCTGCTTCAGGAGGGGCAGTTGTGCTTTGGTCGGCTTCAGCTTCAGTTTCAGCAGCAGGTGGGTCTGGCTGAGGATCGGCAGTTGTAGTGTCAGCTGCATCAGTATTAGCAGCAGAATTTGTTGGAGCACAAGAGGCTTCGGGGTCATCAGCATCAGACGCTGAGGACGATGCACCAACAGAGGCTTCAGACTGCAGAGAAGTGTCAGGAACCACCTCGGTCACTGTGTTGGAGTGAGGTTCAGGTGAGAAGACAGTATGAGTGGGTGAGTTTGTCAGCTCATAGTCCTCATCATAAATGCGAGGAGTTCCAGCATCCATAATATCAACGTCCATGTCTTCAACCTCAGTGATAACTGGTGGCGGTGGGGACGGTGGAGTTGGAACAAAGGGTGTTGCAGCAGGGGGTGGAGTGAAGACAATTAAGCTGCGCTGAGGATTTTGAGGTGGAGTTGAGGCAGCAGTGATATGAGTGGTGGTATCAGCGGGCTGTGTTGTAGGAGGAGCTGAGGAAAGGGGTGTAGCATCAATGGGATCCTCAACAGCAGGCTTCTTTGCAGCAGGTGGGGTTGAGGGTTGTGCTTCAGGCGTGCGCTTGAGGCTTTTGGCAGAGGTATCAGCAGGCTGTCGAAGCTTCATCAACTTGGTCATCTGTTGTGAGATCCGTTCCTTGGATTGACCAATATAAGCACGATTGGCAGCGAACTCAATGTTGAGAGGTTGAACTTCGCATTGATGCTCAGTAAACTCCTGAGGAGTAACTTCAGTGATAGGTTTCTTCTTGAAGTCACTGTGGACTTTCTTCAGTTTGGCCTTCAACTATTTCTGAAGATCACGTTGATGAATCTCATTTATGAGGAACTGTTGAACATAGAACTTGATGTCTTTCGGAATGTCCAAATCATCAAGCGGAGTGTCAGGCTTAACAGACCAAATTTCAATGTACTCCAAGATCTTCTTGGGATCAAGGAGAAGCGGGATTTCTGAACCCGTTGCTTCAGCTTTGCGTCTGGCCGCAGCACGCACGTATTCAATCTTATCAGCTACAGTGGCGACGAAGCCGGCCAGATCCTCAAATTCATCTTCATCATCAGAAGATTGAGGAGTATGATGGATGGCGCCACGCATAGCAGTTTTCTTTGGTGAAGGACGAGGGGCCCGTTGAAGAACAGTTTTGGTCTTCAGGTGATGCTGAGGCATTGTGGTTGAGGCTTCAGGAGCACCAGATTCATCAGTGCGTATTCTTGAAGAGGGGGCAGCACCATCTGTTCGTTGACATGAGGAGCCAACAGCTTGAGGCTTAGTTGAGGTCTTAGAGAAAGGTTTCATGCCCGGAGCCTTTTGCGGTGCTGAGGCGGAGGTTGTTGTCTAGGTTGAGACTGATCTTGAGGCGGAATTTGTATTGAAGCAGTCATGTCACGGACCAGATTTTTGACACGGCTGCGAGAGCGTTTGAGGTAAAGCTCATATGCCGCAGGAAAGTCTTCAGGTCTGCGCAGTGTGGTTGGATCAGGAACAACACCAGGAGCTGGTGGAGGTCGAGCCTTGATACCCAAGGTCTTCAGGGGCGGATTGACTGCGAACATTTCCTCATGTTGAGGATTCAGCCATTGGTAGGCCACCCAACGCTTGGCCCATTCTCTTGTGATTTTCTGAACCCGTTTCTTACGTTGTTCACCGGTTTCTCTTTCGGGAGTCTTCAGCTTTTCATATAGCTTTAGGGGCAGGTCTTTTGCGGTATCAGTGATTTTACGTCGAGGAGCCATTTTCTTCAGCTGAGGAGACTGAGGAATTGTACGTTCGAGCTGAGCTGCAAATGAAGTGAGACTATGAGAACCATGCGATTCCTCAGCAGACATGTACCTGTGACAAAATTAAGTTGCGAGGGAAGTGGGGTACGGTTATATGCGTTCATGAGGAATAGGTTGAGTAAAACAAAGGATTGAGGCATAGGTACAGGTTTCAGTGAGCTAGCAGCACAGTGGAGGATGAACAGTACTGAGGAATGTTGTGCTGAGGAATAAACCACTGAGGAATAAGCATACCAGACTTGAGGCGAATGCTGAGGAACAATGTGTCTTCGTCCCCGGCGACGGCGAATTCCGGCGATGTTAGCGCTCGAGCGTGAGGAGCTCAAGGGCGGCAATGCGAGAGTGAGGGAGGCGTTGGGGGGTAAATGACCGGGGGGGGAGGGAAGAGAGCTATTTATAGAGGGGTGGGAGCTGAAGAGGTTGCAAAATTTGTGGACGAGAGAGCCCCTGATTGTTGGGATCCTCAGTGAATATCGTGATAGTGGATAATTACGACGTGCGGTAAAATCGCAACAAATTGAAGACAGTTGTAACAGAAAATCCGTGATTTGAGGACATTGAGGATAATGGCTGAAGACAAAGACAAATGGTCTCAGGCAAATGATGATGACAGGTCTCATGCCAGAGGAATATAATTTCCTGATGAACGCATATGAGATAGACAGATTAGATAAGTGAGCACAGAGAGATGGGTCCGATCACGTTCACCTAGTTGAAGAAGCAAAAACTGAAGATCAATAACTATAGGTGAACGCTGTTGAGGACAAACACGATAATCATCAGAAATGAAGACTTCGAATCTTGAGGAAGATCAATAACATCAAATCCTGAGGTAGTTGAGGATCACCCAATCCTGAGGTGTTTGGGCGGTGGCGCTACCCACCTTATAGGGAATGAGACACTTGATACCATACAATTTTCGTATGGATCTTGAGTCAATTCCACGTTAATTTCTTCACACATAGCAAGGTAGTTCCTCATGAGTTGAGCAGTACGACGCATCGTGTGGTGTGCATCAGGATTCTTCAATATTGTTTAAGCGTTAGGATGTGTGTCCATTCACTGGACGTTTGAGGAATCTAAGATATTTAGCTCACACCTCAGAGTGCTAAATCGCTTCTCATCCAAAGGCTTAGTGAATATATCAGCAAGTTGATCTTCAGTCTTCACGTGGCTGATGACGATATCTTCCTTCAAGACATGATCCCGAAGAAAGTGATACCGTATCTCAATATGCTTCGTCCTCGAGTGCTGTACTGGGTTCTGAGAGATCTTGATGGCGCTCTCATTGTCACATAGTAGTGGTACTTTCTTCAGGTTGATGCCGTAGTCCTTCAGGGTTTGCTTCATCCAAAGAAGCTGTGAGCAGCTTGCACCAGCAGCAATATATTCAGCTTTAGCGGTGGAGAGGGAGACGCAGTTCTGCTTCTTCGATGACTAGCATACAAGAGAACGTTCGAGGAAGTGACATGTTCCTGAGGTAGACTTCCGATCCACTCGATCTCCAGCATAATCTGAGTCTGAGTTCCCGACGAGATCCAGCTGTGTGCCTTTTGGATACCATAAGCCAAGCGACGGGGTGTGAGCCAAATATCGAAGAATTCGTTTCACCGCTTGGTGATGCGATTCCTTTGGTGCCGCTTGGAATCGGGCACACATGCAAACGCTCAACATTATATCAGGCCTGGATGCACATAGATATAGCAGTGAACCTATCATGGAGCGGTATACCTTTTGATCGTACTCCTTGCCATTTTCATCGGGGCCAAGTTGTCCGTTTGTAGGCATCGGTGTCTTGATGCCCTTGCAGTCTTGCATCCCGAATTTCCTCAGGCACTCCTTGAGGTACTTCTCCTGAGAGATGAAGATGCCGTTGCGTTGTTGACGAATTTGGAGTCCTAAGAAGAACTTTAGTTCGCCCATCATCGACATCTGATACTGTTCACTCATCAAGAATGCAAACTCTTCACTGTATTTCTTGTTAGTGCATCCAAATATTATGTCATCAACATAAATTTGACATATGAATAATGCATCATCATATCGTTTTGTGAAGAGAGTTGGATCGAGGGAACCAGATTTGAAGCCCTTGCTGATGAGGAAGTCCCTTAGTGTGTCATACCAAGCCCGAGGGGCTTGCTTCAGTCCATAGAGAGCTTTCTTCAATCTGTACACCATATCAGACTTCTTGGCGTCTTCGAAACCTGGAGGTTGAGCAACATATACTTCTTCCTCGATATTACCATTGAGGAAGGCACTTTTCACATCCATTTGATATAACTTGATATTATGATGATTAGCGAATGCAAGCATAATACGAATAGACTCAAGTCTAGCTACAGGAGCGAAGGTTTCACCGAAGTCGATCCCCTCAACTTGAGTATATCCTTGAGCTACGAGACGAGCTTTGTTCCTGATGACTTGTCCATCTTCATCAAGTTTGTTGCGGTAGATCCACTTCGAGCCGATGACGTTGTGAACTCTAGGATCAGGACGTTTGACTAGTTCCCAAACATCATTCAGTTTGAACTGAAGAAGTTCGTCTTGCATTGCCTGAATCCATTCCGCTTCACGGAATGCCTCGGAGACTTTGGTGGGCTCTGAAATTGATACAAACGAGAAATGCCCACAAAAGTTAGCTATACGATTAGCTCTTGCACGAGTAAGAGGACCTGGTAGGTTGATGTCAGCGAGGATTTTGTCCACTTGAACTTCATTTGCCACACGAGGAAGTCGAGGTGGATGATCTTGAGGTGCATCTTCGTCACTGCAATCAGATTCGTTTGCATCAGCTTCAGGTGCTTCAGGAACTTCAGGCGTGTCAGGTGCCTCAGGATCTGGATCATCATCAGAATTATTCGCTTCAGGATTTGGGTGTTCTTCAGGAGCAGGAGGTACGTGGATTTCTTTAGGATGATCCACAGGAATGATGTCACCAGCACCCATCTTCTTGATCTGTTCTTCAGGTGGTGCTTCACCGATCATTAATTCGTATGAAGTTTTATTGAAGAACTTATGAAGGTACACTCGATTGACGATGTGGCATGCGGTGTTGATTGCTTCAGCCCACCACTTGAGAGGAGTATTGTACTCAGCCAGCATCGTGCGAGCCATCTCGATGAGGGTTCGATTCTTTCTCTCAACAACACCATTTTGCTGAGGAGTGTATGGCGCTGAGAATTCATGAGTAATTCCCAAGTCATCGAGGAATTCTTCCACACCGAAGTTCTTGAACTCAGTGCCGTTGTCGCTTCGAATGTGCTTGATCTTCAGGTTGTAGTTGTTCATGACTCGCTGAGCGAAGCACTTAAGAATTGCTGGAGTTCCTGACTTATAGAGAAGAAAATGCACCCAGGTGTATCGTGAGAAGTCATCAACAATAACAAGACCATACATATTACCTCCAAAGCTCGAATACTTTGGAGGACCAAATAGATCCATGTGAAGTAATTCCAGTGGTCTCGTAGTGGTCATGATGGTCTTCGCTGGGTGGTTGGCCTTGGTCATCTTTCCAGCTTCGCAGGCTCCACAGAGCCGGTCCTTTGTGAATCTGATTTCCTCAATCCCGAGGACATGTTTCTTCAGTACCAGCTTCTGAAGATTTCTCATTCCAGCGTGGCCGAGTCTTCGATGCCATAGCCAGCACTCTGAGGCTCGTGCCATGAGACATGTAGCAACCTGAGGACCTTCAGAGAAATCTACAATATAAAGCTCACCTTTCCTAATCCCACTGAAGACAGTGGATTTATCGCTAACCATGAAGACAATACAACCATGTTTTCCGAAGAGAACAGTGAGATCAAGATCACACAACATAGATACAGACATCAAGTTGTACCCAAGAGATTCAACAAGCATGACTTTATCAATGTGTTGGTCTCGAGAGATAGCCACTCTATCGAGACCCAATACCTTACTTTTACCTTTATCAGCGAAGGTGATGGTTTTCTTTGAAGAAGGACTTAGTGATGATTCCATAAGAAGACTTCTGTCACCAGTCATGTGATTTGTGCATCCACTATCCATCACCCATTCAGTCTTTTCCTGCAAATGAATTAGTATCTCATACAGCAAGTTATGAGCCAGTTTCAGTTTGAGGAGTTTAAGATTCATCAGAATTAATTCCTCAGGATGTTCCTCAGGATTGATTCTATGAAATCAAACAATATAATTATCCTTCAACTGACTCATTTGTTATTGTCCTGGGCATATGATCTGCATAAATTGTAATTGCCTCAGGACATGTCCCTGCACGGATGATTAGTTCTTAACCACCCACATCTTTATGGGTGGTCTTGAGGCACATGAGGATTGATGAGGATAATGAGACTTAATGGGGTGTGTGATGACAGTATCAGGATAAACAAATGAATAAGCATTCTTATGAGGAGCTTCCCTGTGAACAAAATGGTTAGCAGATACATGATTATAATCATTTCCTTTTGAGGTATCGTCCTCAGATGATATCCTCAGCTCATTTGCATCTGCATTCACAGGAAGGTTAGTGATGAGGTCCTTTGGCACCCAGATCTGCTTGACTGGAGGACCGTTCCTGCAGTTAGTTCCAATGTATCTGGCAAATACCTCACCATTACAATTTTTAAACAGTTTATAGTTTGAGTCAAATGACTCAATCATCATATCTGAAGAAGCAGCATCATAACCAGATAAGGTATAGGGGTCAGGAGGAGGCATCATTGCCCGAACCCAGATGGTCTCAGGATATTGTTCAGGTTTCCAGTAAGACCCATCAGGGTTGAGTCTCCGAGTGAATGCAATGCCTTCTTTCCTCGGGTTTCTGTTGAGGATCTGTTTCTTGAGAATGTCACAGAGAGTCTGATGTCCTTTCAGACTCTTGAACATGCATGTTTCCAGTAGATTCTTCAACCTAGCATTTTCTTCAGCAATGTCTATGGTATCCTCAGATGAGGGGTTAGGTACCACAGAAGTAATAGAGATAACAGAGTCTGAAGACATTGAAGAACTAGACACAGAAATGATTTGATCACGTTCAATGCATTTTAAACAGGGAGGATTGAATCCTTCTTGTGGCATGATGATCTGTTGCGAGAGGAGTGACTCATTTTCTTTCCTCAGATCGTCATGAGACATCCTTACACGTTCAATTTCTTGTTTCCTCATGAGGAACTCATGAGATAGTTTTTCATGATTGGTAAGGAGTGTCTCATGGCGATTGAACAAGTCATCAAACTTTGACTGAAGAATTTTTGATTCATCAGTCAACTTTTGAGTCTTCGTCATTTCCTCAACCAACATATCATCACTTTTGTTTAATGAGATCTGAGTCTTTTCAAGTGCACGTTGTTGCTTAGACGCAAGTTTAGCAAGTTTGGCATAGTTTTCATCAGGTTCTTCATCAGAGGGTTCATCTGATGATGAGTAAGAAGATACCTTAGAGGACTTGGCCATGAAGCAGAAGGAAGGAGTTGTGTCTTCAGCTTCATTAACAGCATGCGATGGGCCAGAGTCCTCAGTGCTGAAGATTGACTTTGAGACAAGTGTCGTGGCAAGAGCCAAACCAGCCACACCCTCACATTCTTCAGATTCTTCTTCCTCAACATCAGGGTTGGAACCAGATTCTTCCGAGTCCAATTCTTTCCCGAGATAAGCGCGAGCCTTACGGGAGCTACTGTTCCGGTATCCAGTAGACTTTGAAGATCTTGAGGATTTCTTCTTTGTCTTTTCGTCAGAACTTTCATCTTTCCCTTTCTTCTTCTTCTTCAGTTTAGCTTCTTTTTCCCATTGAGGACAATCAGCGATGTAATGCCCAGGTTTCTTGCACTTGTGACAGACTCTCTTTCTAGCTTCGGCAGAGTCATCATCTTTGCTTTTTCTTGATAACGACCTTGAGGAGTTTCCGAAGCGATTCTTCTTCGTGAACCTTTGAAACTTCCTGGTAAGGAGAGCAAGTTCACGGCTGAGAGTCTCAGGATTATCAGTATCAGCCTCAGACTCTTCATCAGAGGACACTCTTCGTGCTCTAGCTTTTAGCGCGCGGACCTTAGGCGTGGAGCTGTATAAGTCTCGTTTTTCAGAGAGCTTCAGTTCATGAGCATTGAGGCGCTCGAGAATATCCGCAGGGTCCAGAGTCTTGAAGTCTGGCCTTTCTTGAATCATCAGTGATAGGAACTCAAATGAGTCATCCAGTGACCTCAGCAGTTTCTTCACAACTTCATGATCTGTGATATCAACAACACCAAGAGCCTGAAGTTCATTGGATATGTCAGTGAGTCTGTCAAAGGTTTGTTGTACGTGCTCATTATCTAGCCTCTTGAACCGATTGAAGAGACTGCGGAGTGTATCAATTCGTGAGTCTCGCTGAGTTGAGACTCCTTCATTAACTTTAGACAGTCTCGTCCATATTTTCTTTGCAGTATCCAGACCACTGATACGGTTGAACTGAGCCTTATTGAGATGACCACCAATGATGCTTCGAGCTTTTGCATCAAGCTGCCAGTTTTTCTTGACTACATCAGGAGCAGTCATCAGATTTGCTTCAGGGATGCCTTGATCAACAATGTCCCACAGATCCTTGTCAATGGCTTCAAGATGCATCCTCGTCTTGTTCTTCCAGTATGGGTAGTCAGTTCCATCGAACATGGGGCAGTTTGAGGCAACGCTCATTGTACCTGAGGTCGACATAACTAAAACTCCAGGTGGTTAAACCGAATCACACAGAACAAGGGAGTACCTTGCTCTGATACCAATTGAAAGTGCAATATATCGACCAGAGGGGGGTGAATGGGAGATTTTCAAATTTACTACAGGATTTTGTTTTTCTTCAGGACTGAAGCAATCATGAAGCTGAAGAAGTAACCAAAATCATGAAGAAATAAAACTTTGCAGAATGTAATCATTAGGGCAGCACATCATAATGCAACCGAAATAAATCAATTCAGATAAGCAGAAGTGCTTCAGATCCATAGTATGAAGACAAATAGCAGAGGGAGAGCTGAAGCACAGGAAGTCACCATAGATACTGAAGACATAATACTGAAGCTTAAGAGATTGAAGAGATGTCACCAGTAATTGAAGACATTGGTTTGGTAGACCAGTTCAAGTTGCTGTGACAACTCTACGTCTGGTTGGAGAGGCTGAGATTCAACTCAGAAGACATAGTCTTCACCTTGTTCTCCTTGAACTAAAGTCCTCAGACTCCGTCCAATAACTCAGGTGAGTCTTCAAGGTAGACTCCCGAAACCTTCACAGACTCAGTCACTCCGGGAAGTCACAATTGCATCTTGACTTCCTCAGACTGAAGACTACTACACCGGCTGGAAGATCACAGTCTTCAAGAGTAAAAAGCTTCGGATCACTCGAACCGACTTCCTCAGAAATGCTCAACTACTCAGGCTGGTGGTTTTCCTCACAAAGGTTCTTTAGTTTCCTCAGAGGTGGGTTGCTCTCAAATGACAAGTGTCAGTTTTCCTCTTGGAGCATCCGACCCACAAATGGGGCTGGGGGTGGCTATTTATAGCCGCGGAGCAACCCGAGGTGAATGGACATAAATGCCCATGCATGCAATTACTCTCATGCCCTCGGAACAGACCGTTGCTAGACAGGTTCTAGCCTCTCACCACGCAACACGTGGCACGGTCAAAGTATTCTCTCTCCAGACTCCTCAACCGAAGTTAGTTACCTCAGTGTCCTGAAGAACAAAGTCTCAGACACATGAGGACCGAACTTCTACTGCAGGAGAAAACTCTTCAGGAGAACTGCACTCGCAGTTTCCAAACTCCTCAACCGAAGACAGATTCCTCAGTGTCCTGAAGAACAACGTCTCAGACACCTGAGGACTGAACTTCTACTGCAAGAGATTTCCTCAGGGTTTTTCTTCAGGATTCCTAACTGAGCACTTCCTCGGACCTTCGGAACTCGTTTTCTTCAACCCCTCCAACAGTGCGGTGTTTCCTATGACTCAAGAAATATAAAAAGTCTTAATCGAAGAATACGCTTCAACTTCGTCTTCAGCGCAAACGTCCTCAGGATTGTCTTTAGCTTCAGCTTCAAACGAGCGCTTCAACCGAACGCTTCAGGATCCTGTTTCCTCAGGATTTTGCGCGACTTCATTCTTCAGGAAACGCACCATTTTCTTCAATGTTCCTCAACATTTTGGGGGGTCAAGATTGGTGGTTAAACACCTCATCAGGGACTGTTCTCCTGTGTATACTCACAAACACATCAGTCCCTTAACCGTTTTGACATCAAACTCCAACACCTCAAGGGGAAGGCACTTGATGCACTTACAATTTCCGTCCTGGATTCGCCACTGCCTGGATGTCTGTCTCCTGCATAATGATTAGCCAAGACATAATCGATAATACCAGTTGGTATTTTATAAGGCACAATTTTATAAGACCACCACAGTAGCGGGGCGTTTCCCCATAAGCAACGAACCAAGAGTAAAGGTGTCCATAGGGAAAAAAAGTAGCAACAACAAAATAAAAATAGAAATATAAAAGCTTCCTTACCAGCTTCACTTACTAATAGCGCTACGCTCCCCGACAACGGCGCCAGAAAATAGTACTTGATAACCCTCAACTGTAGGGGATCGAGTGTAGCGTTTTCGATAAATAAGAGTGTCGAACCCAACAAGGAGCAGAAGGTATTGGTAAGTGACTTTGGTAAAGAAATAACTGCATGCACTAAAAGATAACTTTTTAGGGGTTTTTCGGTATAAGCAACGAGAAGATAAAAGCAAGCAAAGTAAAAGGCACTGAGGAGTAACAAGTGGCCCAATCCTTTTGAGCAAAGGATAAGCCTAGCAACTGAACTTATAAAGGCTAAACTGTTCTTGAGGACACACGGGAGAGGTAGTCACTTGCTTTCGCCATATTCCGTATCGATATTATGTTTTGTGTTGATAAGTGTTGAGTGGGTGGATCTATGCTAGTACACCTTCTAGACTAAGATAAGTGCACTCTTATGATTAAACACCTTGAAAGCATCCACAAATACAAGGTAGTAATTAAGGCAAAAGCCTAACCATAGCATTACGATCAATGATTCATTATTCCCTTGTGCAAAAACGTGCAAACTGGGGTTCAGGTTTCTGTCACTCCGGCAACCCACTGTAAGCATTCTTTATACACAATGCATTCCCTTAGGTCCTTAATAAGGCGAAGTGTTGAGTGTTCGACTCACACAACACCACTAGGAAAATAACAACACAACTTAAATATCAAACAACACATATTACTTCAACATCATATGACTACTAGCAACTAGACTTTTCCCATGTCCTCAAGAACTAAAGTAACTACTCACAAGACATAAAAGAGATCATGATCAATGGTGATAAATAGATGATAAAAAATCTGGACATAATAATATTTCTCCAACAAAACTCAATAGCATTCACCACAAAGTAGTAATCAACACCGATGGAGTAGAGAGGATAGATAGTACGGATTACAACACAAGTTGCAATTGTGAGATGAGATAGGGTGGTGGTGGAGATGATGCTGATGTTGGGGATGATGTTGATGATGATCTCGATGATGCCCGTGACGATGGTGATGACGATGACGATGATCTCCCCTTCCGGGAGGTGTTCTCCCCGGCGGAATCTGCCAGCCGGAGATGTCTTTTCTTCTCTGTAGGTTTCCGCCACGGAGCGGCGGCGGAACTCGCGAAACTCCTCTCTTTTTAGGGTTTTCGGACGACGATGAATATATAGGCAGGAGGGGGGAGCCTGGGATGGCCCAGGGGTCCAGGCCGCCACCCGGCGCCCCCCTGGTGGGGGCCGCGCCAGGGGGCGCCTGGGCACCTGGTGTCCCCCTCTGGCCCCTTTTCGGCGAACCTTCGTTAATCTTTTGGAAAATATTCCTCGTCGATTTTTAGCGCATTTGGAGACGTTCTGTTTCAGCAACTTAGTGTCCACTTTTTACCGCCTAATCCTGCGCCTTCTGCTTCGGCATCGGAAAGTTGCAAACTGTGTAAAACAAGCCAGAACAACATAAGAATAGCATCATAACATGAAATATATCAATGAATAGGGGTGAATTACGATATAAAATAGTGATGCATTTTGGACGTATCAGCGACCCTACCCGGGGGTCATTCCCCCGACATTATCATTAGGAACAACAGTCATGCACGCCTCCCTTCTTAGGAACACAATGTACAAGACTTACCCATCTACTATCTGCAATGGCAAAGATAATACCTGCTGCTATAAGCTTTAATACTTCATTTCTCACCACATCTTTCATCTTTGGGTTTAACTGTCATTGATGGTAAACAACTGGCTTAGCATCAGGCTTAAGATTAATAGTATGTTGACAAAGAGTAGGAGAAATTCCTTTAAGATCATCCAACGTGTAGCCAATGGCACCACGGTGCTTGCGAAGTGTTTTTAACAAGCACACTTCTTCATGTCCTGAAATGTTAGAATTGGTAATAATAGGATATATTTTCTTTTCATCTAAATAAGCATACTTAAGTGCATCAGGAAGAACTTTAAGATCAAATACTGGATCTTCTTTCGGTGGTATGGGGTTCCCCAAACGACCCACCGGCAAGTTATGTTTGAGGATAGATGATTGTCTGAGAAAAATATCCTTTAATTCATTTATTTCCTTCATAATGAATGTCATTCTTGTGGTCTTCCATGAATTGTTGCAAAGGATCATTAGGAGGGACAACAATAGAAGGAATTTCTTCAATAATTTTATCATTGATAGGTAAATCCCTACCATGAAACTTCTTAGAGAACTTAGAAAATTTGAACTCATAAGGTTCACCAGCAAATTTAACAGAAACTTTGTCTTTCTTACAATCTATAATAGCCCCGCAAGTGTTGAGAAAGGGTATACCAAATACAATGGGGCAAAGTTTATCTTGCACTGAACCAAGTATTAGAAAGCCAGTGGGGTATTTTACCTTACCGCATAGAACCTCAACATCCTTTACAATTCCTATAGGGGATATGGTTTTCTTGTTCGCAAGATGGATGATAACATCTATACCTTCAATTTCACAAGGTGTAATTTCATTCACGACTTCTTGATAGAGCGACAAACAAATATCACTTGATCTCAAATCACAGTCCATAATAATTATGATCACCTATCTTGACAAAAACAATGGGGGTTCCTGTAACTGCAACTTTATTTTGGGACGTAGCAATGTCAGAAGCAACATCACAAAAAATATATAGGAGTTTCCTTAACATCATCAGTGATAAGGTCTTTGACTAAAGCTACCTAAGGATCAACCTTAATTTGATCTTCAGGTTCACTTACCATTCTTTCACTTTTATTAATCACTCCCGTGACAAAAGAGTGTACTTTCATTCTAACAGGAAAGGGTGGCTTCTCAAAAATAAATGAAGGCAAAATAGGATTAGTAATATTAGTTTACACTTCTTTATTAGAAGTCAAATTACCCTATCCAGCCTCTTTAAAAGGCTCATGGTACATGTCCTTCTTTACCTCAGCGACATTATTATGCGAGAAATAAACCTTACAGAAATCAATTAGGAATTGAGAGTCAAGTCCAATCTTAGCACAAAATCTATTAAAGTAATCAGTTTCCACAAAAGATCTAATGAAATCATGTTCGTAATTTATACCTGACTCATTACATTTGTCAATCTTCTAATCTTCAGTGTTCCTTTGAATTCTTTCAATAAGGTCCCATTTAACATTAGTCTTTTTGTTTGTGAAAGATCCCATAGAAGAAGCATCAATCATATATTTATCCTGACGAGAAAGCTGAACCGCGCCGCCTCTACCGGTGATCAACGTGGCCCCTCATGGTATGCCTCTAGTTCCGCTGACTACATCGTCGTCCACCTCTTTGTCTTCATCCAGCACCAGCTCATTGCCAGCGTGGCTGTCATCTTCCTCAACCACTTCATCTAGCTTCAGAAACCGCGACATCTTCACCCTCGGCACCTTCTACCCCTCGCCGAGTTGCGCCGCAACCGTTGTCGAGCCCTTCTTTGCTAGCCGCTTTGACATGGCGTACAACTCTTACTGGTTCCCCATCCACACATGCACAGTGCTGGCAACACCGATGCGTGCCTTCCTCCACGACGTGTCCCCTGGCCTGGCAAGTCTGGTGCGGCGCTTCGTCAACACCGTCTTCGTCCGACTACGCATGCATGGTGCTGGCAACACCGACGCGTGCCTTCGTCCACGATGTGTCCCCGGGCTTGGCAAACCCGGCGCGAAGCCTCGTCAAGACCGTTTTCATCCGACATCACCATCGTCTTCTTTCCAACGTCCTGTGTTTCAACCGACGACTGACTATCCCGGCACCCTTGCAGCCGCGGCTCCTTGTCTACTACCTCGACACCGGTTATCCTGATTCGACATTGACCACGACATTCCTTGCATGACTACCTCGACTTCGGCTTCACCATTTTATGCTCTCGGCTACCTCGACATCGGCACAAAGGGATACCACTTGCTTGTGAACCTTATTGGTTTCCACTACAATTATAACTTCCGCAATGAATCGACCATTACGATTATGGTGGAGATGTTCATAGACTTCGCCTTCAAAATTCATTGTACAAACCTGAATGATTGCATAACGCATTTTTTTGGTTTCAATTGCAACTCACGATCTGTTTGGAAAGGAAGGCTTTTCCGTCTCGCACGCATCGTTTTAGCCGCAAACTCCACCCGCAGAAAGCTTTGCCCTGAAAAATCCAGTTGCCCACCTCCACCTCCGCCACCGCGCAGATCCCATCGAACCATGGCGGCCCCCTCCTGCACCTCCTGGGCCGACGTCGCCGACGCTGAACCGTCCCCTCCCGCTCCCGCTCCCGCTCCTGTTCCAGCCACCACATCCAACGCCCCCCCGCGCGCCGACCGCTCCTCCTACGTCCCTCCCCACCTCCGCAACCGCTCCTCCGCAACCGCGCCTCCCGCGTCCTTCGCTCCTCCCCCGCGCGCCGCGACCGGACTCCTCGGTCGCCCCACCGGCGGCGTCGCTGGGAGATTCGGGGGAGGCGGGCCCCCACCTCGTAGGTGGGACCGGGAGCCCAACCCTTTCGGTGACGAGGAGGAGGTGCCGGCGGAGCCCGTGCCCTTCGACGAGCACCAAAACACGGGGATTAACTTTGAAGCATACGAGGACATCCCCGTCGAGACCAGCGGCCGGGAGGTGCCGCCCGCCGTGGGCACGTTCGCGGAGATCGACCTGGGAGCCGCGCTCAACGACAACATTCGCCGGTGCAAGTACGTGCGGCCCACGCCCGTGCAGCGCCACGCCATCCCGATCTCGCTGGCTGGGCGCGATCTCATGGCTTGCGCACAGACTGGATCGGGAAAAACGGCCGCCTTCTGCTTCCCCATCATCAGCGGCATCATGCGGGGTCCGCCCGTGCAGCGCACGCAGCGGGGCGGGAGTAGGACCGCCTGCCCGCTCGCGCTCATCCTGTCGCCTACAAGAGAGCTGTCCATGCAGGTCATGGTCGTTGATATATCTTGTTTGACGTTTGACATTACGCCCAGTTAATTCCCTACCGCATGTGAGTAAGATAGTTGTTTCGTTGCGTATGCCTTGTGCTGCAGATTCATGAAGAGGCGAGGAAATTTTCATATCAGACTGGAGTCAAGGTAGTGGTTGCATATGGTGGGGCGCCTATTACCCAGCAGGTCTGGCTCCATGTCTATTTATTGTTGTTGCCTCTAGTAGCTCAAGTTCTGAAAATTGCCTGTTTCTAATAAGATTTCTGTCCTGTAAAAGGTTTCAGTATGAGTTTAGTATATGCGTGGTAGGATAAGCACTCAGTTCTTCACAGAGGCTATGCAAGTTCTCTGATTTTATGGTCTCGTGGAATTGCTGGGTGCATGCATTGCATTAACAATTAATTCTTCTGCAATTCCAAGGTGATTTCCTAAGCTTAGATAAAATTGTAAGGTATGTTTAATTTGTTCAGACTGTACAACAATTTCGTGGTAGCAAATAACAACTGAACATGTGCCTGCATCCTTTGTTGCCACACGTAATACACACTAGTAATTTGACATTCTTTGGCAGGTCATGTGTATATTTAGAAAGCTAGGGGAATCTTTTTTCTTTGTGTAGTAACATGCCTCCTGTTGTTAGCGCTAGCACTGAGCTAGGGCAAAGATCCACCATGAACTACAGCTCGAGGAAGAGCTGTATCTGCAAGGGGGGAGTAATGTTGTGGCATCTGAGTTCAGTTATCTATTAAGCTGAGTCTAGAAGTATCCAGGGTGTTTATGTGTCCTAGTAATCCTAGTAAAAGAGTCTGTTTGTGGGAAGGGTCTGGTTGTCTCTTAGATGACCCAGCCTAGTCTAGAAGTATCCAGAGGGTGTTATGTGTCCTAGTAGAGTGTTATGTGTCCTGGTAGAAGAGTCTCTTTGTGGGTTGAGTTCAATTGTCTCTTAGATGAACCCAACCCAGTCTAGAAGTATCTAGGGTGACCTAAAGGGTCTCTATAAGGATGTATCCCCCTTGTAAGGAGGCAAGCAATGAAATATCTATTTCCTACCTATGCTTCTCTTCTACCCTTCTAATCCTCCAATCTTTCCCCACTACCCTTCTAATCCTCCAATCTTTCCCCACTACCCTTCTACGGTACCACGGCGCCTAAAAGGTGACAACCCCTGCGTCTAGCGAGTAATCCACCCTACAACCTACGTAGCCAACGTCGGCTACAACATCTGATATCAGAGCCTACCACCATGGCTGACGATGCGCCACAAAAGCTGACTAATCCCAATCATGAAGTCCTGGCAGCGATTGCCGCGCTGAGCGATAAATTCACCAAGGAGTTTGAATCGCTGAATTCGCGAGTCAAGGCACTAGAGAAGAGGTCAGTGGTGCAGAGAGGAGGCGATGGTATCTTGCAGCGCCCTCCATCCTTACCCTTCTTGAATGGCAACGGGCCGGCAGATTTGGGCGCCAATCTGGTGACAACCATGACACCAACACCCACAATTTTAGCACAGCAGCAAGTACCATGCTCCCAGACATCATCGCCCAGGATGCACGGCCTACAGACTATGCCTTCCAATTTGCAGACAGGATTCGCGTTTCCTCCACAACAAATGCCACCTCAGCCCCCCAAGTTTGGCGTCCCACATGCTCCACCGTCGATGACTCATGTTGCTGACACCGCAGGAGTGCCTCGATACCACAAACTGGATTTTCCAACATTCAATGGCAAAGATGACCCGCTGGTCTGGTTGAACCGGTGTGAGCAATTTTTCTGGGGACAACACACCGAAGAAGGCTATAAGGTATGGCTAGCAGCCTATCACATGATAGGAGCAGCGCAGGAATGGTATATCCAGCTCGAGCGTGATGAAGGGACCCCGTCTTGGACTCGCTTCAAGGTGTGTTGTAACCTAAGATTTGGTCCTCCTATTCGGACCAATCTACTAGGAGAACTGGCACGCTTCAAACAAACAAGATCTGTTGCAGATTACATAGAGAGGTTTCAAGCACTACTTTGTCGAGTTAACCTCCTCTCAGTGCCGCAGCAGGTTCAGATTTTCACATCCGGGTTGACTGATCTGCTGCGAGTTGATGTGGAGCTTCAAAACCCTTCTGACCTACAAGTGACCATGAGCCTAGCACGTGCATATGAGCAAAGAGCAACCATCATAGCTACAGCCTCAAATGAGAAGTCATCCAAGCCTATCGGACAGCGGCAAGATACTTCATGGAATGCTAAAGTTTCTGTTGGGGAAGAACACACGATCCGCCGATTGACAGCTGCAGATATTGCGGAAAGAAGGGAAAAAGGGTTGTGTTTCAACTGCGATGAAAAATTCTCAAGAGGCCATCGTTGCCAACGCCTTTTTTACCTTGAAGTAAATGATGGTGATGATAAGGAAGATCCACCATGAACTACAGCTCGAGGACGAGCTGTATCTGCAAGGGGGGAGTAATGTTGTGGCATCTGAGTTCAGTTATCTATTAAGCTTGAGTCTAGAAGTATCTAGGGTGTTTATGTGTCCTAGTAATCCTAGTAAAAGAGTCTGTTTGTGGGAAGGGTCTGGTTTCTCTTAGATGACCCAGCCTAGTCTAGAAGTATCCAGAGAGTGTTATGTGTCCTAGTAGAGTGTTATGTGTCCTGGTAGAAGAGTCTCTTTATGGGTAGAGTTCAATTGTCTCTTAGATGAACCTAGCCCAGTCTAGAAGTATCTAGGGTGACCTAAAGGGTCTATATAAGGATGTATCCCCCTTGTAAGGAGGCAAGCAATGAAATATCTAGTTCCTACCTATGCTTCTCTTCTACCCTTCTAATCCTCCAATCTTTCCCCACTACCCTTCTAATCCTCCAATCTTTTCCCACTACCCTTCTAATCCTCCAATCTTTCCCCACTACCCTTCTAATCCTCCAATCTTTCCCCACTACCCTTCTAATCCTTCAATCTTTCCCCACTACCCTTCTACGGTACCACGGCGCCTAAACGGCGATAACCCCTGCGTCTAGCGAGTAATCCACCCTACAACCTACGAAGCCAATGTTGGCTACAACAGCTGTATTCAGCCTTTGTTGTCACCACAAAGTTCTCCTCCCAGCATTACTTTGTGTGAAGGATACTGCTGTAGTTTAATTCAAAACACCACTTAAGGTTACCATGGTCCTGGGTTGTGTGATTCATGCAAATTGAACTTATCAATCTGGGTGAGTTGTCAACTATGGAGTTAGGGTGCTTAACATCCCTTGGTAACACATGATTCCTCTTATGTGTTATATAGCTAGTTAACATGGCTGCATATTTTCTTTCGGATGCTTGGGAGTAATATTAGTTGCTCTAATTTCTTTTGTACCATAAACATGATTTTCCTTATTTTTGCAGTTGAGAGATCTTGAGAGGGGTGTTGACATTCTTGTGGCTACTCCTGGTCGTTTGGTTGATTTACTGGAAAGGGCAAGAGTATCCTTACAGTCGATTAGATACCTTGCCCTTGATGAGGCAGATAGAATGTTGGATATGGGGTTTGAGCCGCAAGTTAGGAGAATTGTTGAGCAAATGGACATGCCTCCACGGGGTGTCAGGCAAACATTATTGTTTAGCGCTACATTCCCGCAAGAAATCCAGGTTACCTTCTTATTCCACATTTCTGTAGTTATCTTGATGATATATATTTCTGGAAGAGCATCTTCACTCTATTTAAGTGATTGGTTCTTGCTATTAAATCTGAGCCTTTGATTGTACTTCCGTATTTTTCTTGTTGCTGTGTTAATATGCTTCTCCCCTATTGGTATATACTCCCTGGGAGTATCATATACTAGCAAACATACCTGTGCGTTGCAGCAGGAGAGAAAATCACCTCGCTCTCATGTTCAATAAGCATATGATGATTTAAGCCTAAACATGGCTAAAACATAAGCGATGATTTGATTTGGAGAAAGGCTTTCGTACACCCCTCTAGAAAACTTTAGAAGGGTAATTTGGTAGTTTTAAGATATAGGATGGATACGTCATAGCCACCCGCAAATGAATCCTATAATGCAAATCTCCACTAATCAATCTATCTCCATGCTCTACACGTACATCAAAAGTTATCGACCGTCTTTCTTTTTTTGTGAGAAAGGCAGTACAGGCGTAGACGCTGACAAATATATATATATATACACTCAATTTGATTAACCCACATGTGTACACCCTACCTCTATGAGCACCTCTGAGAGACTGATCCGGCGTGCCTCGCTAGCGATGGAAACATTTTCTCTCATTGAAAGAATATTCACCTTTATGAGACATCAAAGCGTCAAACCTGGGGTTTGATCCTTGGTGAGCTGTGAATACCACTGCCCTACTAACCATATATTGTAGTTTTTCTATAGCATTAATTGTAGGAAATATGAAATTATCTCAATTCCTTCATGTAGAACAGTAACTTCTTGTGTAGTCAATTTAGCTATGGAAAAACTGATATCACCTTGTGCAGTTGTATAGGAGAAGCAGAAAATTAAATAAAATTAATCAACTACTCCCTCCGTCCTAAAATAAGTATCGTTGTCTAAAGTGGAGACACTTATTTTGGGACGCAGGGAGTATTATAAAAGGCTAACTTGATTCATTGCAGTTAGGAGTTGACTTATGTGCTAGTTGTCGGGTACAATCAATCGAGCCCTGTACTCGCTGCTGGATTGATCCACCAGCCTGCTTAGCATGTGCCTTTGTACACATATGCTCAGTAGCGCGTGCGTGTTCATCATTATGCTAACACAAATCAATCAAGCTAGGCGTCAGCTCCTAGTTTGTTGCGTACGTGTGTTTACCTAGGAAAGAAACAATACAGCTGCTTCCTCAGTGAGCTTTGTACGCGTGCATCCATGTCTCCGTAACGTCCATCGGCTTGGGAGTAATCCAGTATCATACCTGCATACGTCGCCGGATAACACTTGGCAAGTGTATGATGCACCAACGCAAACTTGTAATCTGTGACAAGGATGCTCCCGACAGCGGTGCCACGGTTGACAAACAGTAGATAGGTAGCCCGCATCCTCTTGGCATACCTTGTTGAGGTAGCAATAGATTCTCTAGATGTGACACAGGGGAGGAGTCTGGTCGGCTGGACTACCAGCCCTGCAAGTGGCGGCAAGGGAGGAGCACATGCTGATGACATTCCTTTAAGGACGAAGGGGGCAACCTGTTGTTGTGCTTTCTTTAAGAAGCAAGATTGACAACCCCACCGCCACCAGTCCACAGATTGGAGCACTTCAGGCTTCTAAAGCTTGTTCTTATTTTCAGTCTGATTAAATTATCTTTTCCTGACTGCATTTTGCTCACCGTGTTGCTATGCTGAATATCTTTGTTGTGTTGATGTTTTCTAATCATATTCTTATGTCAAAAGTTTTCAGTTTGCATTGTTAATGACATTGAGGTTACTCTTAATGAACACAGAGAATGGCATCTGACTTTCTGGAGAACTACATATTCCTGGCTGTTGGAAGAGTCGGGTCAAGTACTGAGTTGATTGCCCAGAGAGTTGAGTTTGTACAAGAGGCAGATAAAAGAAGTCACTTGATGGACCTGCTCCATGCGCAAAGAGACAGTGCAGATCAAGGGAAGGTAATATTTTGACTGTCCGTTAGTTTTATTATTCAATCACTTACCCTGATGCTTTGGTGTTGTTTAATTTCTCTTAAGATCAGTTGTGGAAATACTCGGGATATGCTCCAAGTACACAATGCAGATCTTTATTCCTTGTGCTCATTTTTTTCCTCGTCCTTTGCTGCAGCAAGCTCTCACACTTGTTTTTGTGGAGACTAAAAGGGGTGCCGACTCACTGGAGAACTGGTTGTGCACAAATGGATTTCCAGCGACTTCTATTCATGGTGATAGAAACCAGCAGGTTCGTTATTTTTTTCCTCCTTCAGAACCTCCCATTTTTGCTTCGAGCATATAGTCTGTATTTAACTAGTTCTCTGGAATGATCGGTCAGTTGGTGCCATCAAATAAATATCGCCAATTTACTGTTCCATTTGGTTTGTTTGACAAACTGTATTGTAGTTTGTTTACTTTCCAGTTACTGCTATGCACATCACACACTAGAATTACTTGTTCATTGATTTGCTCCAAAATTTCTGCAGTCTTGAATCTTTTTACCTGTTGAGGACGTTTGTTCTTAAGAAACCAAAGATATCTGTGTTATCAAGGGCTGTCTTATCCTGACATATTGAAGTATACATTTTTACAGGAAAGAGAATATGCTTTGAGATCCTTCAAGAGTGGTCAAACTCCTATTCTAGTTGCAACTGATGTGGCTGCCCGGGGCCTCGACATTCCTCATGTTGCTCATGTTGTGAACTTTGATCTCCCCAATGATATTGATGACTACGTACACAGGATCGGTCGGACAGGGAGAGCAGGAAAAAGCGGTCTTGCGACTGCTTTCTTCAATGACAACAATTCTTCGATGGCAAAGTCTCTAGCTGACCTAATGCAAGAATCTAATCAGGAGGTACCTGCGTGGCTCACTCGCTATGCAGCCCGCCCATCCTATGGTGGTGGTGGTGGAAGGAACAGACGTACTGGAGGTGGGAGCCGCTTTGGTGGCCGTGACTTCCGTAGGGAATCTTCTTCCTTTGGCAAGGGTGGTGGTGGCAGTGATTATGGTGGCGGCAGCAGCCATGGTGGCTCCTCTTCATATGGGGGTGGTGGCTATGGTGGCGCTGGGGCTCCCAGTGCCTGGGATTAATGTTGCAGTTGTTCGTGTAGGGTCTATCAAGTTGAGGTCGCTTTTTACTCTAGTTTCTCATTAGATACACATTTTTGGTAGGAGCTGATATACAGCGACAGTACGAGTGAACTGTGTTTTCCCATTTTCTTCTTCTGGTTACAACCAATGTAGTCTTATCTTGAGGAATTTCATGCACACACTAAGGATTCCAGTTAGGTATAGGATTTCTAGAGACTGAAATTCCTTGTTAGGAATAATAGTAGCTGGTGTTTGTAGACTGACATTTTAGTGCTTGATGTGGAATTTCTGTCTTCGCGTTTCCTTGGTCTATGTCTAATATTGCCTAGGGTGGTTGCAGAACTTGAGATGAGTGTTTTTGCGAATTGATTTTGGCTTGATACCCAGCGTGAGGTAGTAGGATATGTAGTCCTTGCTCCTTTAGATCTTTTTAATTTATTTTGAATTGCTCCTTTATTGTTGTCATGTATATACTGTGAGGTCAGGTTGGAACGAATACGAATAATTTCTCCAGGTCTTTAGGAGGAAGAAGGGTTTTATTATGCCATGGGTTTGTTCTAAAAAGATACTACTACATGTTATTGTAATTTTGTATTGGATGGATCTAAACTACTATCTTTATCCAAATGCTTCTCGTTTTAATCTTACTGTTGATGGCTGTTTCATACATTAACATGAGTAAACTTTGTTCATAACATGAACATCTTTATGCTGTGTGGTTTGTTGCTGCAGGAGATGTCACCTAAAAAACAAGGATATTTATACAATTGGACTTAATTAGGGGTGTAATAGGAAAATTGTCCGTGCTTTGCTACTGGAGAGTAAAAAATATCACATATACCTAGCCTAATTCTATGTCTTCATGCAAGTAAACATAATTTATTTAAGCATGCTTTCATCTGTATTGCCGCTTATCGTCCCACATGTCCTCATTGCCGCCACTAACCGATGCGATATATTATGAAAACTATAGTAATTTGATCAACGTGAGATTACCCGTGTTAGCTTTACGAAAATTATAACTTTGTGTTCGCTTTATGAAAAATATAAAAATTAGACATTGAGCTAAACATTATTCATGTTTAGTAACAACTATTCATTTAATATTATAGAAAATAGGCCACTTCCCTTACACTACTAGAGAATACCTTTTTAGTGACGTCCTTTTTAGGGCTTTAGTGGCGCATCCGGCGCATTAGGGATGCGCCACTAAAATCAAGCCACTAATAAGGGCTTAGGGGTGGCGCATTCTGGATGTGCCACCCCTAAGGCCCTTAGGCGTGGCGCATTTCAGAATGCGTCACCTCTAAGCTTTTAGGGGTGGCGCATTCTGAAATGCGCCACACCTAAGGATCTTTAGGGGTGGCGCATTCCTAGTGCGCCACTAAAGCCAGACATAATGTGTAACAGCCCATATTTCAAAAAATTTATTTTTTTTTGTTTTCGGTGTGAATTGGTTGATTGTCTGATTTGTTTGCAGTGTTTGCATCCTCGATTTATCGATCGGTGATTATTTCCCCCCTTTTATCTCGTATCGGACGGAGACCGACCCTTGCCACCTTGACACTCAACTTTGGCGACACCGGGTTTCACCCGATCACCGCCACGAAAACCCGCACAAAACCAGCCGTAGCCAACGGAACGAAAAACCCGTTTAGTAAGTAAACGGGATTATTTTTATAGCGCACCGGAAAGTGTTCTCGAAACAATTTCAGCGCGAGGTGAATGCCGCCGGCTCGAGCGTTGATCGCACAGTTCGAAGTTTTACCCGAATCGGAGGTCCTGTGGACCCCCAGCGGTCAGCACCGTAAACACCGCGCGCGCGAGAGAGAAACCGGGGATGTTTTTGCAAACTGCCAGCCACCTGGGCTATAAATAGACCACCATCCCACTTAGGGTTTCCCCTACCAAAAATTGCAGCCACCCCCTCACAAAACTCATATCTGCCCCATTTTTTCCTCTCTTCCCCGAAACCCTAGTTCCGGGCACATCTCAGCCGTTGGATCTGGAGATGAGTGGCTCAGAACGCTCCACGTCACCAGCCCTAGCCCCGAGCTCCTCCCGTGGAGCCTCCCGAGCGCTCCAACCCCGCCGCAGACGTGGTCCGACGAGACCCCAGCCACGCCGCCGCCCCAGCAGGTCACTGCTCCAGCGCCGCGCGCCCCTCTCCCCTCTTACCTTCGCCTCCCTCACCTCCCAGACATCTCCCCTAGACAGGAACACCGCCGTGTGCCATGGAAGGAGCCGCCGAGCTCGGCCGTCGCCCCCTTGGACCTCGCCGCGGCCACTCGCCGGAAGCCGCCGGATCTCCCCCACCGCGCTCCGTTCCTCGCCCCAGCGCCGTTCCCCGCCTCCCTAGCACCTCGCCGGAGCTTCAACGGCGCCAGCAGCCGCCGCCGGCCGACGGGATCGGGAGGATCCCGATCTGACCGAAGCAACTCCCCCGCATGGGCCAGAGCGCCCCAGCCTCCTGAGGCCCAACTGCGTCCCCTTGGCCCACTTCTCCCCAGCGCCCCTAGCGTTGCCCCACTATCTCGCGCCTACCCTTGTAGTTGGGCTCGGCCCAACAAGGTGAGGCTGTTGTTTCATTTTTTTTTGTTTTGTTTTGTTTTGTTTTGTTTTGTGTGTGCTGCGAGTTGGGCTTGGCCCAGTAGATGTAGCTCGCCCAGTGTGTTGTTTAGTATCCCGCGCTCAACTTGTTTAGGCCCAACAGTAGCAGTTTTCGGCCAGTTGCTCTATTTTTTTCCTAGCTTATTTAACTGGCAGATTGTATTGCAATTTTGCGATGCCCGTATCTTTTTAACGGTAGCTCGGATCGCGACGCTTTAAACATGAAACTGTCTTAGAATTTAGTGTAGATTAATAAAATGTGCTCCTTTGCCATGTTTTCTTTTGTCTACATGATATTTACCTGTTATTTACAACCTTTTCCACTGTAAATTGTTTATTTAATAACTTTTTAACCGTTGCTCCAATAAAAATGTTTCTTATATGTAACTTGACTAGAATTTCATGTAGATTGTGTTTATGATATTGTTTGCTGCTGTTAACAAATATAAAATATTGTTTAGGGCAGAACAGTACTAAAGGCTTACTTATCACGGGGTAATTAGTGTTGTGCCATGCTTAGGAGTTTACCCCGCTTAACTTGACTAGTATAGTTGTAAGGCCCGATATGCGGTACTGTTCCAGATCTAGATGTTTCCATCCAGATCCGGGGACGAAGCACATATCGGTCCCACCGCGACATATGACAATGCCATATGCCCCGAATTTCCAAAATGATATCACAACATTACAGATACAAGGATACAACATCTCATACAATCGGCATACAACTGCCTTAAATACAATACATCAGCAGAAGATATATGTCTGAGTACAGACTACAATCAAATGCCTACTGGCAAAGAGAAATCATCGATCCCCATAACCACACGGGTCCAGGCCCTCCGCCGGGATCCGCCTAACTAGTCGTTGTCGAGTCTCCACGTGAAACGTCGATCACCATACCTGTTGTCGATCAAAAACACTGAAAAGAGTTTGGGGGTAGTATCATGATTACAGAAGTACTCAACATCCAACTGTAGTGGTCATCTGACCCAGCAAGGACTTCATCACTCGTCATTCTAGGACAACTAGTAGTTTACGGTAAGGATGGGGTAAATGGTGAGGTTGCTGCTGCACTAGCATTTATGAAGTGGCTAACGATCTAGAGAATAAGGTAAGAATCCAAGCATTCGATGAGGAATCGCCTCCAACAAGTCTGCTATCCACCTACTTACGCAAGCATAACACCTATCCTATCCTTGTCCTTCTCTTCGCATCCTAAGAAGAAGAAGCAGTCAAGGCACACACACGTTGATCAAGTTATATTAAGATTATATCAGTTTTTGTTGTCTATGAACAAGGAGTAGGTCTCAAGTCGTCCATAACCGTGGACACGACTTCTCGAAAAGATTTAACCCTGCAGGGGTGTACCAACTGCCCATTACAAGGCTCCGCACGCACGACCATCTCTCTCAGTTGCTACCCATCATAGGCAACCATTTTATGATTTAGTTCCGAGAGATCCGAAACGACAGATCCCTCTAGCTAACAACGAAATAATCCTGGTGGCCCCCGGTGAGTCGACATCCATCTCAGGAGCTGGCCGCTCTCTCGATCTGGTCTCTACCATCTGTCCATCTAAGAATCCAAGCATTCGATGAGGAATCGCCTCCAACAAGTCTTGCTATCAACTACTACGCAAACATAACACCTATCCTATCCTTGTCCTCCTCTTCGCATCCCGACGAAGAAGAAGCAGTCAAGGCACACACACGTTGATCAGGTTATAATTAAGATTAACTCAGTTGTTGTTGTCTATGAACAAGGAGTAGGTCTCAAGTCGTCCATAACCGTGGACACGGCTTCTCAAAAAGATTTAACCCTGCAGGGGTGTACCAATTGCCCATTACAAGGCTCCGCACGCACGCCCATCTCTCTAAGTTGCTACCCATCTCAGGCAACCATTTTATGATTTAGTTCCAAGAGATCCGAAACGACAGGTCCCTCTAACTAACAACGAACAAATCCGGGTGGCCCCCGGTGAGTCGACATCCAACTCAAAAGCCGGTCGCTCTCTCGAATCGATCTCTACCGTATGTCTCGGGTTTGGATAGCCGGTTAATCACAAATGGGAAACCGGGTCCTCAACCGAACAAGGTGGGCCAGCAAGGGAACTATGTCCTCACTGGTCCGAGTTGGTTGGAAAACTACTGGCGTACGACCAGCACACACACGGTTTCAAATGGTAAAATCAGCTTGGGCCACCACTAGAAATATTTGAAGCTAGGTAGGTAAGAAAAGGGGACCCCATAAAATCCCACACGCGGTTAGGCACGCTCAGTCTTAAAACCAATACTCGGAACTCGGATCCTAGGTGACTCGAATGGAACAAAGCGTCGGGGTGGAATAGCCTAGACCTTCCATCCTTCGTCGAATATAGTCAACATTATATAATAATCAATATCATCAACAACAATAATAATAATGTGATATCCCAAACCAAGGAGTAACAGGGTAACATCGTAGCATCCTAAGCATGCATTCTAAGCAGGGGTTGAGCGACGAGCAATAGTAACATAGCAGTACATGGTTTGCTGGGAGGGGACATGGCTGTATTGGTTTGAAAGAGGCTGTAAACATGTGGTAGGATCAAACATCGAACCTATCCTAGACTAGCATGCAAACCGCTGGTTGAAATAGAATGGATCATAAGTAATGTATAGTCCTTGCCAGTTGATAAGTCGGGTTCCGAAGGTGTAGTTGATCGCAAGCTCGCAACGTCTCCGAGAGGTACCCGCGGAAGCACACAAGAAGTAAACACTGGAAAACAATAAACGGACATGATTCTATTACTACGAAGAAAACACGAGCAAGCATCAACCAGAAGGCAACACGAGACATCGCACCTACCGTCGAGAGCGGTTACTAACAGGTTAAGTGGAGTACTCGTCACACACGACGATACCGCACATTTACAAGGGTTCAAGTCGTTTAGCTACAGGTGATCAACAAAGGTTGTTAACATGGCATCTCACTCAAGCATGGCATAGCACACAAACATGACAAGAGGTGAAGCATAAGATAAACTATGTAATCTAGTCACTTTAAGCAGGGGTAAAACCTATACATGGCCAACTATTGCGGACCCCACGATAATTATAATGTTTGGTACTGTTTTGCCCTAAACAATATTTTATTATTTTTATTAGCAAGCAAGAGCAGCATAAACACAATCTACATGCAATTCTAGTCAAGTTACATATAAGAAACATTTTAAACAGAGCAACGGTTAAAACGTTATTAAATAAACAATTTGCAGTGGCAAGCAGTTGTAATTAGCAGATAAACAACATGTAAACAAAGTCAAACAGGGAAAAAGAGCACATTTTATTAATCTACACAAAATTCTAAGCAAGTTTCATGTTTTACGCGTCGCGATCCGAGCTACGGTCTAAAAGATACGAGCACCGCAAAATTAAAACACAATCTGCCAAATAATTAAACTAGAAAGAAAAGAAAAAAACATCTATCGGGCCAACAGTACTGGGCCGAGCCCAACTACGCAGCAACTAATAAAAAAAAAACAAAAAGAGAAAAAAATGGCAGGGCGCCTCACCTCATGGGCCTGGCCCATCAGGGGGCTTGGGAGGCCAAGGAGGCCGGCTGGAGGTGGGCTTGGAGGGGGGCACCTGGGCCTTGGGGCGCGCCGGCCCAGCTGGGCAGCGAACGGGCACGGGGCTTCTCCTCGTCTTCGTCCCGATGCATGGGACAATGGCGAGCGGCGGCGCAAGCGGTTGCCGACGAGGCAGGGCCGGGGAGGCGCGCGGCGGTGCGAGGACGGGGCGGATCCGGCCGCCGGTCGCCGGATCTGGCCGGGAACGAGGCGCAGGGACGGTCTACAGCGGCGCCGGCGTCGGACCTCCACGGGGCGGCGATCTCCATTGCTTCGGCGGCGCGAGCTCCTCGCAGGCAACAGAGAGAAGAGGTGAGAGGGAGAGAGGGAAGGAGAGAAGAGAGGAAGGGAAGAGAGGAGGAGGCCGGCGACCTGGGGACGGCGGCGCCTCTTTGGCCGGAGCGGAGGCAGCTCGGGCGGCGCAAGGCGGCGGGAAGGAGAGGCTCGGGCAGGAGCTCCATGGGAGGTTGGCTGTTGGGACTCTCATCTGGCGACGTGGCACATCCAGAGCCACCAGATCGACAGATCCGACGGTCAGGATCTGAAGAAGGCTAGGATTTCGGGAATTTGGGATAAAATGGACAGATTTGAGTTTTGTGAGGGGGGTGGCTGAAATTTTTATGCTAGGGAAACCCTAGAAATGGGTGGGAGTGTGGTGGTATTTATATAGCCCAGGTGGCAGGCAGTTTGCAAAAACATCCCTAGTTATTTTCTCTCGCGCGCGCGGTGCTTACGTTTCTGACCGCCGGGGGTCCGCAGGACCTCCAATTCGGGTAAAACTTCGAACTGCGCGATCAACGCGTCGAGACGGCGGCGTTCACCTCACGCTGGAACCGTTCTGAGAACACTTTCCGGCGCGTTATAAAAATATCTCGTTTAATTATTAAACGGGGTTTTTCGTTCCGTTGGCTGCGGCTGGTCTCGTGCGGTTTTCGCGACAATGATCGGGCGTAACCCGATGTCGCAAAGGTCGAGTGTCAGGGTGGCAAGGGTCGGTCTCCGTCCGGTACGAGATAAGAGGGGGAAAATAATCGCCGATCGATAAATCGGGGATGCAAACACTGCAAACAAATGAGACAATTAAACAATTCACACCGAAAACAAAAGTTTTAATTTTTGCAAAATCTGGACTGTTACAATACAACACCACCAACAAGGGATCTCGTCCCGAGATCCAGGACGATCCAGGGGAGAGGAGGGGAGAGAAAAGAGAGACGACGATCTTCAACACCACCAACAAGGGACTCTGCTCCATGTCGACGTCAAACTTCGTCGAGAATCTTTCCGTAGGGAGACGACATCGTCGAAAATACGAAACCGTCGGTGTCAAGAGGAGGAACGAAGGCGAGAACCAGATCAAAAGGATAGTGTTTCCACTCAAGATCGTGAAGACACTAGGCAAGAGGATGGGGTCAACGGACGACCAAGATGTTTAACCCGAATTCGAAGAACTAAAGGTACTACAGGATATCCCAACCTGGCGTCGGAATCGAGACAATCCACTTCAAGCAAGGCATTGTAACGGTTCCGAACTCCACACACTCGAGATCCTAGAGTTTTGAAGGGGATAAGATGAGAATAAAACACTTACGACACTTGTCCTGACCAGAGCAAGGGTAAGGAGAAAAAGATTCCTACTCTCTGATAACTAACTTACAAAATAGTTTTTGTCTAGACTCGACTTCGGCCAGAGAAGGGATCCTACGGTCGGTAAGGCTCTGATACCAAGTTGTAAGGCCCGATATGCGGCACTGTTCCAGATCTAGATGTTTCCATCCAGATCCGGGGACGAAGCACATATCGGTCCCACCGCGACATATGACAATGCCATATGCCCCGGATTTCCAACATACAATCTCGCGTTTTCCCCAGCGTCCCTAGCGTTGCCCCACTATCTCGCGCCTACCCTTGTAGTTGGGCTCGACCCAACAAGGTGAGGCTACTGTTTCCCTTTTTTTGTTTTTTGTGTGCTGCGAGTTGGGCTTGGCCCAGTAGATGTAGATCTCCCAGTGCGCTGTTTAGTATCCCGCGCTCAACCTGTTTAGGCCCAACGGTAGCAGTTTTCGGCCCGTTGCTCTATTTTTTTCCTGGGCTTATTTAACTGGCAGACTATATTGCAATTTTGCGATGCCCGTATCTTTTTAATGGAAGCTCGGATCGCGACGCTTTAAAGATGAAACTTGCTTAGAATTTTGTGTAGATTAATAAATTGTGCTCCTTTGCCATGTTTTCTTTTGTCTACATGCTGTTTACCTATTATTTACAACCCTTGCCACTGTAAATTGTTTATTTAATAACTTTTTAACCGTTGCTCCAATAAAAATGTTTCTTATATGTAACTTGACTAGAATCTCATGTAGATTGTGTTTATGCTATTGTTTGCTGCTGTTAACAAATATAAAATATTGTTTAGGGAAGAACAGTAATAAAGGCTTAATTATCATGGGGTAATTAGTGTAGTTCCATGCTTAGGAGTTTACCCCGCTTAACTTGACTAGTATAGGTAGGTTATTTATGCTTCACCTCTTGCCATGATTGTGTGCCATGCCATGTTTGAGTGAGATGCCATGTTAACAACCTTTTCTCATCTTGTGTAGCTAAACAACTTGAACCCTTGTAAACGTGCGGTATCGTCGTGTGTGACGAGTACCCCACTTAACCTGTTAGTAACCGCTCTCAACGATAGATGCGATACCGCAGTGTGTAGTCTCGTGTTGATTTCTCGTTGTTGATTGCTCGTGATTGTTTCTTAGTAATAGATGCTTGCTCATCGATTGCTTTCCAGTGTTTCCTTCCTGTGTGCTCCCGCGGTTACTCTCGGAGACGATGCGAGCTCGCGATCGCCTACACCTTCGGAACCCGACTTATCAACAGGCAAGGACTATACATTACTTATGATCCATTCTATTATAACCAGCGGTTTTCATGCTAGTCTAGGTTAGGTTCGATGTTTGATCCTACCACATGTTTACAACCTCTCTTACACCGATACAGCCATGTCCCCTCCCAGCAAACCATGTACTGCTATGTTACTATTGCTCGTTGCTTAGCCCCTGCTTTGTATGCATGCTTAGGATGCTATGAATGTTACCCTGTTACTCCTTGGTTTGGGCTATCACCATTATTATATTGATCTGGATGATATGATTATTATAATGTTGACTATATTCGACGAAGGATGGAAGGTCTAGGCTATCCCGCCCCGATGGTTTGTTCCATTTGAGTCACCTAGGACCCAAGTTTCGGGTATTGTGTCTCTTGACGAGCGTGCCTAACCGCGTGTGGGATACTATGGGGTCCCCTTTTCTTACCTACCGAGCTTCAAACATTTCTAGAGGTAGCCCAAGCCGATTTACCATTTGCAGACCAAGCATATATGTCTGCCGGGTCGCTCCTAGCAGATATCTTTTAAAACAACTTGGGCCAGTGGAGACATGGTTTCTCTGTTGGTGCACCCGATCAGCTAGGACCCGACCCCATGTGAGGTGACCCGGTAATCCGACCTGCATCAGCCGGAAGAGTCCGATCCAAGAGTGCAGACGGATTTTGGATTGGGTGTCGACTCCCCGGGGGCCACCCGGATTTCTTCGTTGT
This sequence comes from Bromus sterilis, assembly GCA_950022295.1. Classification (NCBI taxonomy): domain Eukaryota; kingdom Viridiplantae; phylum Streptophyta; class Magnoliopsida; order Poales; family Poaceae; genus Bromus; species Bromus sterilis. Next base: position 277,009,870 of record OX465595.1, on the reverse strand, counting down.
TAGCTAGAGGGACCTGTCGTTTCGGTTCTCTCGGAACTAAATCATAAAATGGTTTCCCATGATGGGTAGCAACTGAGAGAGATGGGCGTGCGTGCGGAGCCTTGTAATGGGAAGTTGGTATACCCCTGCAGGGTTAAATATTTTCGAGAAGCCGTGTCCAGGGTTATGGACGACTTGAGACCTAGTCCTTGTTCATAGACAACAATAATTGAGAGAATTTTAATAACTTGATCAACGTGTGTGTGTGCCTTGACTGCTTCTTCTTTGTCGGGATACGAAGAGGAGGACAAGGATAGGATAGGTGTTATGATTGCGTAAGTAGATGATAGCAGACTTGTTGGAGGCGATTCCTCATCGAATGCTTGGCTTCTTATCTTACTCTCTAGATCGTTAGCCACTTCATAAATGCTAGTGCGGCAGCAACCTCACCACTTACCCCATCCTTACCATGAACTACTAGTTATCCTAGAATAACGAGTGATGAAGTCCTTGCCGGGTCAGATGACCACTACAGTTGGATGCTGAGTACTTCTGTACTCATGATACTACCCCTAAACTCTTTTCAGGGTTCTTGATCGACAACAGGTATGGTGATCGACATTTCACGTGGAGACTCGACGACGACTAGTTAGGTGGATCCCGGCGGAGGGCCTGGACCCGTGTGGTTATGGGAGCGATGTCTTTTTCTCTTTGCCACTAGGCATTTGATTGTAGTCTGTACTCAGACATGTATCTTCCGCTGATGTAATGTATTTAAGGCAGTTGTATGCCAATTGTATGAGATGTTGTATCCTTGTATCTTTAATGTTGTGATATCATGTTGGAAATCCGGGGCATATGGCATTGTCATATGTCGCGGTGGGACCGATATATGCTTCGTCCCTGGATCTGGATGGAAACATCTAGATCTGGAACAGTACCGCATATCGGGCCTTACATAATGCGCCACTAAATATATTACAAAAAACAAAAAAAAGAATTACAAAAAACAATAAAACATTACAAATATTTTTATCATATTACAGAAATTCAAAAGACAATATTAAAATGAGCCCAACAATTATTGATACAAAAGAATTGCATTACATTTCTTATTATAAAGATTAACAAGATTACATCCATCTTCGTCTAAGGTTTAGAGGCCAAAGATTCACAAGATTACATCCATCATAATATTACAATGAGCCCAACAATTATTGAAAACATAAATCTACTTTCTTCATCATCTCTTTTTTGATCTTCAACCTGCACAAAACAAAGATTTAGAGGCCACATCCATATGAATTCATAGCAAAGGATTACAACACAATATAGCATCTATTCTTATGATCAACAACATAAAGCAATTTGATCAATCGCCAGGAGCATGCACATATGCATAAAAATGCATATGCAGTGACCTTTATACACAAAGAGCACCAAGAGTATTTGACACTACCATCTACTACACAAAGAGTACATCCAAATTACATGTAGGGAACACATTCATCAAACGACTGTCATATATTACATAAATTGATCACTTGGTCTGACTCAGCTCAGGGAATGGGCGGCATCCTACTTTCGTATGAAAGGCCTTGTGTCACGCAAGGCCTTTAGGCGGGCTTCTATCTCCCCATTTGATGGTGCAATGTTGGAGTGGAAGATCGACCCTTTCATTTGTACTTCATGACGGATGATAGTCGCCATCTGCGCTTGGATGTGAAAGAACTCCTCCTTAAGATTTGCATCGGCGATTTCCGCCTTCCTTTCGGCCCACGCTTTGAGATGACTTTCCAGCGTAAGGTTGCGTTGTTCCTATACAATCGCACGAATGTGATGGAGGGCGTAGTACGCATCCCTCACACTGCCAGCCGGTTGCTTGATGCACGGGAATTGCGTTACGTGGTTGAACACGCTCACGCCAGGCTGATTCTTCCTGAACTTGTGCTTCACGATCTTGCCTCCGGCTTTTTTGTAGCCGACGAGAGAATCATCCAAAACTCTCATGATATACTTGAAATCTTTGTTCTTCACACTCCCTGAGTCTAAATACACGGCATGCGAGTGTTGTGGTGAAAATAAGATGAGCACGCAGTCTTGATCCTCACTGCATAATTAAAACAATCCAAAAGGAATGTTGGCAGAGGACAATGGAAAGCTAAGAAAGCATATATGCTACGGCGGAGATCGAATGACTTACTTGGGAGAGTAGGTCATAAGAAATGAATCCTTGCCGGCGTTCTCTAGCATGAAGTCTCTGATGTACCCCGCCGCGAGAGCTGCGTCCCCGTCGTCCATCAAGATGCTTTCACGTAGGTAGAAGGGGTCCAATATCGTGACGCTCGGGGCCTTATCTCTCCTGATACTCATAGAAAGGCTGAGCGAGAACAAACGGATAAGGCTATGGTCCAGCCACTTGAGATGGTACAAATTGAAGATCTCCGAAAACCGCAGGATTATCATATCCGCGGGGATAGTGTTGATGAATCCCATGTTGAGTGGCACCTTGGCCATGAAAAACGGGTAAGAGGGATTCTGTTCTCGAAGAAGCATCTTCTCTAATGCCATAATACTGTGATGCACACTTTGCATATCCAAATTGCAAGGTCGAGCATGTCCTTAGGTAGCATCTCCCTACTCACCACATGGATTTCAAATGAGAGATCCTTGGGTCTTGGTGGCCCGTCCTGAGTCCGGATCGACATTGAAGGTTGGCTGCTCGAAGTGATGCTCTTCTTTCTTTTCCGTCCTTCTTATTTTCGGATTTCGAGCAGTCACCGGCCTTTATTTGCTCAGTGGCCGCCTTATGGAGCGTGGACGGGCTGAGAATAGATCTCCTTGTGGCATCTGCTTGAGGCTCGGTGAAGGCGCAAGCTGTTGGAGACATCTCCTGAGAACCAGCAAAGAGACGCGTGGAGCAAGCATGTTTCGCCGCAGGATCAGCTAGACCGCGAGATTCCTCGTCATGCTGGTAGGCTCCTTCAACAGGAGGCATGAATAAGTCATCATTACCTTCATCAAAAAGAGTGTTGATGAACCCGTCGGCGTTGATATCATCATCATCAAGATCGTCGTCTTCTTCTTGTGCGCCGATGGGATCATGTGGCGCCGGCACGACGACTACCAGTGTTGTCCTAGGTGTGGTGCCCCTTTCCCCCGTCATTAAACACATTTGGGTCTTCGGTCATAGGCATAGTTGGCCGAAACAATCACTGAGGACTGCCGGCTCGTCCTCATCGTATCCGGGGGCTTGAATGGGAGGTTCAGCTCTCTCGTAGCCCGAAATCACGAGAGAGATTTGAACCCTATGCATCTCCGGTGCCATCGGCATATTGTGCATGATTCGATTTTGTGGTTGAAGGATTTTAGCATGGAGTGTCCTCCCGCGAAAGATATATATGCATGTACGGCATCAGAGAGATTCCACTAAAAAAGGAAAGGAGATGAAGTCCTCGTTTGAGTTGCAGACGCTTATAGTTACCTTGAGGGCGTCGAGGTCGGCCAATGAAGAGAACCCGCCGACGACGACGGGCATGCAAGAGACGGAGGGCGCGCTACCTCCCGTGGCGTCAGCCGCCCTTTTTTTGCTGCCGCCGGGTGCATTATTGTTATGCCCCGGTTGATCAATCGTGGCTGGAGGAGTTACCATCACGTCCGGTGCCACCGCCTCGGTGTTGGTGGCCAGAGTCACCAATAAGCCGAGAGTCGGTGCGGGAGCCACCAATACGGCGGGAGTCAGGACTGCAGGCGCCGCGGTGCCCGAGTTGCTGCCGACCATGCTGGGGAACGGTATGGGCCCTTGTCCACCACACGCTTGCCAATTCACGAGTGACTGCATCATATCTGGAATGGTGGCGTTCGTCGTCTTCGCCACTTCGTCCTAGACAAGCTGAAGAAGTATGTTCACCTTCTCCTCCAGTCCACGAACATAGGCGGCGTCTTCTTCGGTCCTTCTCACCTTGCGCCATTTCGAACCCGACTGCTCCGCCGGTTTCCCATAATATTCGGACCAATTTAGGTCCGCACCAAAGCCGACCACACGGCCGTCTGACGATGGCTTCGCCGCCACGTTGTCAACCTTATTGACCGTGTTCAACGCCCTGTTAAAGGCGGTGTCCCACGGGCCGGCCGGCTTAACCGACGACTCCTGCGATGAGGCGAGTTTCATTTCCTCTTGCTGCAGAAAGAATGTGAAACATTAAGAAATTGTGAACTTTACTAGAGAATTCAATCGACAAGGTCGCGTGGTAAACTACTTACCACGGCCGTCGTAAACTCCTGAATCTTAGGATCGACAACTATTTTCGAGATTTATTTGTCCTTATAGCTCCGGGCCCTCACAAAGAATTCGCTCTGCGGATCACCTTTTTATTGCTCGAAGGGGTTAGGTATGCCCGCAGCGGCGTACTCGGCATCCTCCTTGTCCCTTTTAGCCTTGGAACTTCTGTAACCACCGGTTCTGAGACGGTGGTTACCTATGACCTGCGATCGCATTGCTTTGCCCTTTGCACTCGCGGCCTTGGCTGCCTCGGACTCACACCTAGCCTTGAAAAGGTTGTAGGTAGCTTCGTCGATCAACGACTCTTTCTCCTTGAGCTCCTCCCAGGTTTTGTTCTTTTCAATAATTTCCTCCTTCACCCAGGTTTTCCAACTGGACAAGGCCTTTCTCATCTTTCCGAGGGCCCATGTGTTTACTTTGTTCCCTTTGAGTTTGGTGTTATTGTACGGCTCCGGGAACTTGTATCGTCCGTGCAGCTTGTTGATAAGAAGCTGACAATAATGACTATTCTCACGACTCCTGAGGTTAATCGTGGTGATCGACACAGTGTTGCGGAGGATCGCCGCGACTTGACGGCTGTACCCTTCCAAAAAACGTCCGGGCTTTGTAGGAATCCAACCGGCGGTCACGGTAGTGAACTCTTGCCTGATGGTGCCGACCTTGGCCGGTTTCCGATTCCGCTTCTTCGACTGGCTACCATCTGTGTTGGAGCCACCGGTCGCATCATCCTCGTCGGTGTTCCTCTCGCCGTCTGTACCGGCGTCCTCCTCCATGTCATCATCCGATGAGTCGGACTCCGACTCTATCTCCTCTTCATACTCCTCCTCACCCGGAGGTACTTCCTCTTCTCTGTGCTCCTCGACCTCCTCTTGGGAGCATTCCCAAAATTGCTTCCTTTTTTTCCCGGCTGAGAAGAAGGACCGACGTCGGCTCCGGTCGACATGTTTGCACTAGTACAATATTAAGAAATGAAACTACTTAATTAATTAGCACAATAAATAAATGCAACTAATCTCATGTTAAGAGAAATATCAAAGGTACGTCATGCATGAATTCATGGAAAAATTCGGCATGACCTTTGCTATTTTTCTTAACATGAGAGTGCTCCATTCTTAACCAAAACGGAAGTTAATCAACATTTTGAGAGAAAGGGGATAATGATTTGTACCTGCACAAAAAAATTCCTAGTATGTAGGCACAACTAGCAAGCAATGAACTTCATAAGCAATGGCAGCAAGCAATGAACTTGATAATTATGCAATGAACTTTATAAGCATTAATGGCAACAAGAAACCAGCAAGTTAAGCAATGAACTTGATAAGCAATGGAAGCAAGCAACAAAAATATTTAATAAGCGTGAACTTCACATGGTCATGGTCAGTAGCACACACACACACACACACACACACATGAACATAGCCTACATTGCTACCACCAGGAAAGATGACCAGCAGGAAGCGGAGACTGTGCTAGGAAGTGCAACAGCTCAAGAAACAAGCTAGCGTGCTTTTCAAATTCCCCAAAGACATGACCAATTTCACTTCAAAAAATAGAGCACCATCTAACTATCTCTCTGTTTTGGAGAGCACCATGGCATAACCAACACATATATTTCAAAAGTAATTCCAAACGAAGGGAGTAGACCAGAAGCACTAAACCTTTAACAAATAGAGAGTCAAAAGGCAATAACTTGCATGGACAAAAAGATTGGACCTTAATAGTAAGAGGTTACACCTCGTACTTCTTAATGTGGAACTGAATGGCCGGTTATAAGTTGCAACGACAAACAATTTTGTACCTAGGTACTATACCTCAATACTTCTTGATGGAAAACTGAATAGCAGTCAGGGAGCAAACAAAACTGTGTCATAAGCCCATAACCAATGACACTCAAAGATGGAGACATGATGAGAAAAGGACAAAGGGAGCGATATTAGAGGATTGCCTGTGGCTTAAATATCCTAGGCACCAAGCAGATTTTACTCCCACAAATGTCAAATTGTTGCATTTTAAAGGAGAATCTCCTAGCAGAAATAACTTTTCATCATCTATCACCAGCACACAGATCATACTTCTAGTAGTTCTAGATTGCATAGTAGAAACTATATCAACTCCTGTTTATACCAATTATGGATAGATGCTAATGTTGCTCTATTAAAAAAAGTTAGTAACTAACAAGGGCAGGGGTATCTGATGCTTAGCTCGCGTGGCCAGCATAATAGTAGAAAATCCAATGTGACCAAACTTGAGACAAAAGGTGAGTGTAGCATGCTCGGATATTGGAACCAATTCAGTAAGTATATCCACCAATCAAATTAATCGAAAGCATGCACCACATTAGGGAGGAAGTGGTTGCGTTGCGGGTGTAGAGAGATGGATACCCGTCGTTGTAGCGGCTGGATGCTCCGACGACTAGCTTCTCCGGTTGCGGGAGAAGGGGAGGGGAGGGGGAGCAGGGGAGGGGGGAGTACCTGGATGGACGACGGCGATGTCTCAAACGGTGGCGCGGGGCGGCTCCGGTGCGGCGGAGAGGGGCTCGAATGGTGAAGTCTCGAGTGAATGGGGAATGGGCACGGGCAAGGGGAGGGGCCCGATGGAGGTTAAGGCTTAGGGGTGGCGCATTTTGCTGAAATGCGCCACCAAGAGGTTTCTTATGCGTGGCACATTTTTCCAGAATGCTCCACGCATAAGAAACCTCTTGGTGGCGCATTTCAGCAAAATGAGCCACCCCTAAGCGCACTTAGTGATGCATTTTGGCAAAATGTGCCACCCCTAAACGTTTTTTATTTTTTTGTTTAATTAATTGGCCTAGCTATCGCGCTACACTAAGGGTGTGTTTGGTTGAGCGTGTCCGGCCGTGTTGGCCCCAGCGAGCGAGCAGAGCGGGTGTTTGGATCGGGGGCGAGCGGGCGAGCGGAGCGAGGCCAAACAATTTTCAGCGCAGAATATGGGCGGAGCGGCACGGCCGAATCGAGCGAACCACGCGACCATGAGTGGAGCGGGCCGGCACCCCCAACCAAACACATCGTAAATGTCTATCTAGCCCGTCAATTATTTCGCTCATTCCAAATGGTCCAAGATACTAACATGGTTAGAGAGGCCATGGCCTTCCTTCCCATCGATCAGTGTGTTACCCATCCTATCGATCCACCATGCCTTAACGCAAACGCAAACGCAAGGTGGAACCTTTCTCGAACCTTTCTCGAACCAAGCTCCACAAACGCAAGGTGTAGCGGCATTTGGAAACATAAGAATGTGATCATCAATTACAAAGTGCAGATTAAATCCATGCATACACAAAGTGATCATGAATTACAAAATATTTTTCTTAAATTTGGAGCTAGCTATCTAGCTAGCGCTTCCTCACGATCTTCTTCTTGCCCTTCTTTGTCGTGGTTGAATAATTTAGGCCCGGGACGCCTTCACTTTTCCTCTTGAACGGGAGACCTTTCTTTGGTAGGGTTGTGGTGTATGTATCCTGAGAGGCGTAGTCATCTTCCATCTTCGGGTCGCCGTACTTTTCAAAGTCTTGCTCGTTGGCGATTCCATCCATTCCGATGATGTTTCTTTTGCCTCTCGTCACTACAACGTGGCTCGACTTTGATGGGTCGGTAATGAAGAAGCATTGGTCCACTTGGCTAGCCAGTACCGATGTATCATTTTTCGCGGTGACGTTTGTACCCGCAGACTTGGATTTGGCTTCGGGTATAACCATGGTGGTGAAGTACCGGTCTTCTTTTACGACGCTCTTGGCCCATCTCACATGGAACATAGGCACCTTCTCTCCACAGTAGTCGAGCTCCCATATGTCCTCGATCCTTTCGTAGAATCTTTCCTTGACGTCATCGGTGTAGAATATCCCCGTTACCCCTGAGTTCTGGTAATCACAGTTATTGTCCTTTTCCTCCAAGTAGAATTTGTATCCGTTGATATCATACGCTTGATAGGTCATCAGGTTGCGTGCGACACCCTGTGACAAGGTGAATATCATCTTTTCATCATCGGAAGCGTTCCTTCGCGGTGGATTAGCACGAAGCTCGTCCCTGAACCAAGTCATGAAACTGGAGTTGTGATCTTTGATTAGCAGTGGATCTCGGTCCGTTATCTGCAGGCTCTGGTCACCGTACTTCTTCCTGATTACATCCTTGTGCTTTACTATCCAAGGATCGACCAGCTGGATGTGTTGTAGCGCTACTAGGCTTGATTTTTCAAAGTCGATGTCTCGACCCTCAAAGTTGACATGCATTGCACGACTTCCCTCGTGGTGACCACACCCATCGGTCCTGCCAAAGTGCTTGTTGAAGGGCAGACCAACAGGGTTCTCGGTGTTGAGATAATTCGTGCAAAAAGAGATGCACTCTTTGGTTAGAAAGCCCTTCGCTATGCTTCCATCTGGACGGGACCTGTTACGAACGTATTTTTTGATGTGTCCATTCATCCTTTCGAACGACATCATGCTCCGCAGAAACACAGGCCCGAGTTGGACGATATCCTCCACGACATGGATCAACAGATGCACCATAATGTCGAAGAACGCGGGCGGGAAATAGATCTCAAGCTCGCATAGTATGAGCACGATCTCCTCCTGTAGCCTTTTGAGTTGCGTAGCGCAAATCGACTTCCGAGAGACGACGTAAAAAAAGTTGCAAAGGCCAAACAACGTTTTACGGACATGCTCGTCCATTATCCCTCGGATCACAACCGGGAGAATCTGCGTCATCAGCACGGCATAGTCGTGAGATTTCATCCCGCTAAAACGCTGCTTCGCCTCGTCTAGGTATCTGCTTATCTTCCCCGCATAGCCGTTCGGAAATTTTACTCCTATGAGGCAGTGGATAAACCGCTTGATCTCCTCCTCGCATAGAGTGAATCATGCCGGGGGGCAGTGATCAATACCGGTCTTCTTCTTGGTCGCCCTTTTTTCGTTTGCGACAGTTTTGCGTTTCCGTATCCTCCTCCTCCTCCTCCGGCTCATCATCGTCGTCACTAGTGGGTTGAAGTTCCCTCCTGATGCCCATAAATTTCAAGTCATTCCTTGCTTTTGGCCCGTCCTTGGTCTTCTCCGGCATGTTGAGCAGCGTGCCAAACAAGCTCTCGCACACGTTCTTTGTGATATGCATGAGATCAAGGCTATGAGGACTGTGGAGGAGACTCCAGTATTCCAAATCCCAGAAAATAGACCTCGCTTTCCATACCCTCATCAACGGCCGAGTCTTTTTTTTATTTCCTGGCGCGGGGCACTCTTTCCTAGTTTTCAACAAATTGTCGATTTCTTTGCCGCTCCTTCGAGCTGGGGGGGGGGTGCTCGGAGCTCCTCGCTGCCATCAAACATATGTCCCTGTTTTCTCCACGCGTGTTTCTTGGGAAGCCACCTCCGAGACCACTGGAACACGGTTTTTCAAGATCCGAGATCTTTCGCTAGCTGGCGGTACGTTGTATTATCCATGCACTTAACGCATGCACATAATCCTTGGACCACCTGCCCTGAGAAATATCCGTATCCGAGATAGTCGTGCACCGTCGTGATCACCGCGACTTTCAGTGGGAAATATTCTTTTGCGGCGGCGTCCCACGTATTGACTTCGTCTTTCCATAACGTTTCTAGCTCCTCTTTCAATAGCTGGAGATACAGATTGAGGTCCGTAACTGGTTGTTTCGGCCCTTGAACTAGCAGACACATTGTTATGTACTTTTTGTTCATGCACTTCCAGGGGAAGGTTGTATATGCATACAAACACGGGCTAGGTACTGTGTGTGCTGCTCTGGCCGCCAAAAGGATTGACTCCATCGGCGCTCACACCAATCCTGAGGTTCCTTGGTTCTTCCCCAAAATCCGGGTATTCGAGGTCCAACGCAATCCATTGGCTACCATCTTAAGGGTGCCTTAGCATGTCCTCCTTTTCCGTATCCGGGTTCGGGTCATCCTCTTTTAGCTTCTTTCTATCTGCATGCCAGGGCATGTGCTTTGCTTCCTCGGGATCTACGAAATACCTCTGCAGACGAGGAGTGATCGGAAAGTACCATACCACTTTTCTAGGAACTTTCTTCCCTCTCTTGTATCGACTAACACCGCACACGGAGCATGTGGTTTTCTCTTCGTCCTCACCCCGATAGATCATGCATTCATTTATGCAGACGTGGTATTTAACGTGCGGAAGATCGAGAGGGCACATGAATTTCTTGGCCTCAGCGATACTACTTGGGCACGTGTTGCCCTTCGGAAGACGATCGTGCCAGAATGCCATGTTATCATCGAAGCTTTCGTCAGTCCATTTGTGTTTTGCCTTCATCTCCATAGCCCAAAGTGTTACATTCAAGCGGGTATCCCCGTCGTTGCATCCTTCATACAACTTCGTAACCGCGTCTTTCTTGAGTTGCGCCATCTTGGAGTTCTCTCTAGCTGCACCTCTTGTGTTCAACGCCTCTTTGACAAGCAGTTCTTGAACATGAGGGTCCCGCACCCAGCTTGAATCCTCATGTCCAGCATCTTGATCTTCATGTCCGACATCTTGATCTACATGATCTGCTTCGGCATCTTGTTCATGATCATGTACGGGATGCTCTTCGTCTTCTTGCCCGCCGTTGTTGTCTGGTTGCCCTTCCTCATTTACTGGCGCCCCACCATTGACCTCCTCCTCCTCACCAGCTTCATCACTTATCCACCGTGTGTAGCCATCCATCAAACCATTATGCTTCAGGTGTCTTTGCAATATTAGGGAATCAGGCTCGGTCACGCACTGCAGTTTGCATCTCTGACACGGACATCTTATATCCGTCCTATTATTTCGTAGCATGTCGTTTGTCCCACATTGCATACACCTAGCCACGGTGATATCGCTCAGCATCTCGCGGACCATGATAGCCTGCATGCACAGAGAGAGAAAAACAATTATATATCACAGTCGTCACTAGAAATTCGGCATGACCTTCCCTAATAATGCATGGGAGCATGCGGAGAGTGCGCCAGAAATTTGCCGAAACGGAAATGAATCGACATTTCAGCAAAACATTGGCAACTCAAGATTCACATATACATCAAACCACCATAAACTTCACATATACACTTCACATATACACCAAACCACCACAAGCTTCACATATACACTTCACATATACATCAAACCACCACAAGCTTCACATATACAATTCACATATACATCAAAACCACCACAAGCTTCACATATACACTTCACATATACATCAAACCACCACAAGCCTCACATATACACTTCACATATACATCAAACCAAAGCTTCACATATACATCAAACCCCAAGCTAATAAAGGCAAGTATATGGGTGATAAATGGAAGAAAAGAGTTGGGGAGGAGGTCCACTTACTTTAATATGAAACAAAGTAGATTTAATGCCAAGTATGGATGGATAAATGGAAGAAATGAGGTGGGAAGGTGGAGAAAACCTAATAGATCTAGGGTGAGAAGAGTGGATCTAGTTTGAGAAGTGTGTGGAGTGAATGAGAGGTGGTAGGTGGGGTGGAGTAGATAAGGATAGCTCCAGGTATTTAGTGGCGCATATTGCATCTCAGTGGTGGCGCATTTGGAAATGCGCCACCCCTAAGAGTTTAGGGGTGGCGCATTCTCAGTATGCGCCACCCATAAGAGCTTAGGGGTGGCGCATTTCCAAAATGCGCCACCTATAAGTTTCTTAGGGGCGGTGCATTTCTCCGAATGCGCCACGTATAAGCTCATCCAGGCTGGCCCACTCTTAGGGGTGGTGCATGGCTTAATATATGTGCCACTAATAAGATTTCCATGTATAGCTATTTCTCTAGTAGTGTTAATTGAAGAGAGAACCAAAAAATGAATTAAATTTATAAAAGCAACCATGCACATTTAACTAAATAGTCACTTTCATATCTGTCATGCAGGCTAGAAGAATGACGCGTCTGGCTCCTTGCCGCTCTAGCTCTCCTCCCCCTGCTCTTCGCCGCTCTAGCCCCCTCCTTGGATCCCGCTGCTCAACGCCCCGCTGGAATTCTTAAGACCCCATTCCGGCAACTTTATCTCTCTATCTGCCTCCTCTCTTTACTTGATCCATTTCCCCTATGTATCCTCTCGCATGTTTCCACCGTTCTCTCAATAAGGATGGATAACAAGGAGCAGCAAGCAAGAGCTGGAGAGCACCCACCATCCCAACAATCCCTCTGCATCACCAATTCTGGCCCAGCGGATCCTGAGGGAGATCCCCCGGCTAGAAGAATCCTTACTGCGGTTTATCATACAGTCCCTCTGTATTAGGGATCCGCATGTTCTCCATGTGCAGGTACAACAAGAACCAGAGGAGGACGCCCCCTTTACAGAGTTCAACATTCTGATGAAGCTTACAGATGGTGGAGGGCCTGGCCGAGTGATTTCTCACCAGTCGATCCAGTAATCTATGTCCATAGCCTATAGGAACAATTACCATCATATATCTCAGATCTCAAGGTACTTGTTCATGGCCCATTTTCAATATTTCAGTGCTGATATGTTCGTGATCTCTCGCTAACCGTGGAGTATGGGTTCAGACAATTTCCTTTTTGGAATGGATGGATCCGGAGGATAAGAAGATCAAGGAATTTAAGTTCAACTTCACTCAGGTTACTATCAGAATCTATGGGATTCCAAGAAAATACAGATCTCGTACCCTCAAGGGGCTGGGTCAGGAATTTGATTTTCATCCCTTCATCCAGAATATGATTCAAGGAATACCTAAGTACATCTGGGGAAATATCAAATTTGATGTCAGCAAGAGGATCAGGGATAAAGTTTGGATCACATCCTCCAAAGATCTTTCTGACGGGGCTTTCCTTTTTATGAAAGGATTGTCAAGATTTGCTCCTTCTGTGGTGTTATGTTCCATTCAGTGCAGCAATGTGAACTCAGGAACAACCTTCTAGTTTCCAAGGAAAGATTGAAGCTCACCGATGAGGATCTCAACCCGGAGAGGATACAAAAACAGTTCTTCAATGAAGCCAAGGGAAAAGAGAAAACTAATGATGACCAAGAGGGTGTGAACACTGCACCTAGAGGCGGCGCCATCAATATCTATCCTGGTCAAGGACGGAAAGATCTGACCACAACAATAGGGACCTGACAGAACTATTAATGCAAGGGGAACAGTATGCCAGGAAAGGGGTGCCGGTTTCCATGGAAGCTTAGCTATGCCTCTTGCTTCTTTAGGAGGCATGCAAAATTCAGGCCCAAGTGCTCAGGTACTGCGAGAGGTACTATATTCCACCAGAGAAGAGAATAATATCCTCAATAAAATTGCTCAGGCCCAACTCCCTGCTACTGCTCAGGGGCCAACTTGGGAAAGGCAAGCCTAGCCCTCCCACAACTCTACCCAAGTACAACAGACTTCTGCTTCGTCTTCAATTCCTGACAATCTCCACCATCATGTGCAATATTAAATCTCCCCTGACTAGCAGACTCTTGAAACTCAAATCAGTCAGATCAAGGCAGCCGATGCAGTGCCGACAAGGACGACTACTAATGCTCAACATCCACTCAAGAAGCTCCCCTCCAATGTTTGGCACAAGGATGGACTGGAGCAGCATGGTGATACGCAAGAGATGATAACGACTTCTTGCCCTTCGTTGGTTACCCCAAGTGGAAGGTGAGATGTACTGTAGCGGCAAGTTTCCCTTGGTGAAGACACCAAGGTTGAGATCGACCAGTAGGACTCCAAGCTCGAAAAGTAGGTGGTAAAGTGAACAATGGCGCCGTTCACAACCGAGGTTGCTTACTTTACCTGAACCTGCACACATAACAAGTAACTTTCCTCCCAACGAAGTTTAGAGAGGTTGTCAATCTCTCCGGTCTTGCTGTTTAGAAAGGATGAACACAACAGATAATAGTAGTGATAATTGCAACTGGAAAGTAAAAGAAAGAAGTAAATTGAGGGTGTAAACAGTGGTGGAAATATGGACAGGGGTCCCATGATGTTCACTAGTGATGTCTCTCTCCAAAAAGACGATAAAACTGCTATGCGAGGAAAACAAATCACAGCTGGGCAATTGATAGGATTACGGGCGTAAACCAATGCTAACTATGCTACAAAGAAAGGAAGAGGCTCAAAAGCATGGGCGGTATGACAAAATAAGTAGACCGAAATCCAACTGCATCAAGTACTAATCATCCACCTTGAGATATCTATCCAGAACATCTCGCTGGTATTAAGTTGCGAGCCCCACCCAAAGTGTAAACCCAAAGCAACAAACAACTGCATTAAAAGAACTTTGTGTAAAGTAAACAATCCTTGCAACCGCGGTTACAAGCACCGTTGTTTCCCCCTTGTGGCAACAACACATCCCCTAGACTCATGTTTCTATCACTCAAGCTAGTCATCAGGGGGCATGAACCCACAATCCAGTATAACGCTCCCTTTTGGAGTCACTACCTACTACTTGGCCAAAGCAATAAACAGCAACAGAGAACATGCAAGAATTACTCAAGAACAAAAATATAAAAGAGAAGAAGCAAATATATTAGTCAATCACAATCTGAACATAGTCTCATAATCCATCAGATCCCAACAAACTCAGCATAGCAACACCAGAAAGAATTACATATGTGCCTTGATCATGTAGGGAATCTCACAAGGTCTAATCCATGAATAACAAAGCGGGGGGGGGGGGGGGAGAACATCACATAGCTACTGATCATGGACCCATGGTCTAAGGTGGAATACTCACGGATCATCCGGGTAGCGTCCATGGTGATGGAGAAGCTCCCGGAGGTCAATCCTCCCTCCGACAGGGTGCCGGGAAGAAGTCTTCTGGTGCTCCCGATCTTGGAAGCGCGGCGGCGGCGGAACAGAGGCGAGATCGTGAAAAAGTGTTCTGTCTTCAGGGGTTTTGGGTCGAGAGATAAATATAGGCGAAGGGGGCAGCCAAGGGGGCCACCAGGGGTCCAGGAATCCCCCTGGCGTGGCCTCACCTTAGGGTGCGCCGGGAGGGTGCCTGGGGACTTGGTGGGTCCTCTCCGGCCCCCCTTCGTGACTCAGGAAGGTTCCCGTACGCTGATTTTTATTGGATTTTTCCGGAATTTTTGAAGCACTTTTAATACGGGGGAAACCTGAAATAAGAAAATCAACAGAAAACATGAACTGGCACTGAGATGCACTGATTTAATAGGTTAGTCCAAATATGATCAAAAGTGTATGAAAGTGTAGAAAAAGAATAGCAATATCACACAAAACATGCATGGAGAAAGCAGAAATTATAGATACGTTTGGGACGTATCAACATCCCCAAGCTTAATTCCTGCTCGTCCTCGAGTAGGTAAACGATAACAAGCATAATTTCTGTGGTGACATGCTACCAACCATATAAGAAATTTATAAGGAAAGCAATCAAGATATGTAATTCAATTCAAGTAATATCAAGCAAGATTCTATATTAGTATTGAAACACGCAACAAAAGAACATTAAGGTGCAAGAGCTCTTGCTGTCCGTGACTCGAATGTCTCCTGATGGTGTTTGCGTGTAAGAAGTGGGGATGGGAATACGAGAGAGAAAAATATTTATTTGTTGAGAACTCAATCTACTAAAGTTTCACACTTAGTCTTCTTTGGAATCTTATCTTGACTCGTCCCCAGACCCCTAGCAAGGTACAAGTCAATTTTATACACTCCTTTTTCGATATTTTGAGCACTCATGCAATGGATGAGCGTAAGCACGAGAGTTGACACTTAGGATGGCAAAGAGAGAGATATGGTGGAGGAGGAAGACAAAAAAAGGTGTGAAAGGCTCACATCAATGAGGACAATCATAGGCGAGAGGGCCAAATGATAGATATGATGTGAGGAGTAGGGATTGCCATGCAACGGATGCATATATGAGCTAAGAAAAGCTCTCCAATGGAACTAGTGGGGGTGCATCCAACTTGCTCGCTCAATAAGACCTAGAGATCATTTGAGGAGGCTCATCATTGGAATATACAAGCCAAGTTTTAAAGTGTGAAGGTCCGCACATAGCTATATGCATATATGATCATCTGTAACAACCCATATTTCACAAAAAATTAAAATTTTGTTTTCGGTGTGAATTGTTTGATTGCTTGATTTGTTTGTGGTGTTTTCATCCCCGATTTATCGATCGGCGATTATCTCCCCCCTCTTATCTCGTACCGGACGGAGACCGACCCTTGCCACCCTGACACTCGACCTTTGTGACACTGGGTTTATCCCGATCACCGTCGCGAAAACCCGCAGAAGACCAGCCGTAGCCAACGGAACAAAAACCTTGTTTAATAAATAAATGGGATATTTTATAGCGCGTTGGAAAGTTCTCTCGGAACGGTTTCCAGCATGAGGTGAACGCCACCACCTCGAAATGGTGATCGTGCAGTTCGAAGTTTTACCCGAATCGGAGGTCCTGCGGACCCCCGGCGGTCAGAAACGTAAACGCCGCGCGCGCGAGAGAAAAACCAGGGATGTTTTTGCAAACTTCCAGCCACCTGGGATATACAAAGACCACCACACTCCCACCCCTTTCTAGGGTTTCCCCTAAGACAAAATTGCAGCCACACCCCAGATCTGCCCCAATTTTTACTTTTTGCCTAATTTTTCGTCCAAAACCTAGCCAGATTCATCCTGGACCGTCAGTTCTCACGATCCGACGGCCCAGGGAGCTCCCCACCAACCGCACCTTCTCTCTCCTCCGTGGAGCCGCGCCGCCGCCCGTAGCCTCCTCGCTCCGGCCGCCGCCGGCAGCCCGCCAGCCGCCGTCGGCTGCCCCAGCCGCGAGCCACTCCAGGTCGCCCCTCCTCCTCTCCTTCTTTCTCTGCTCTCCCTCACCCCTCCGTTCTCGTCTCGCGCAGGAGCTCGCCGCGCCGCCATGGAGCCGCCATGGCCCGAGGAGCATGGAGCTCGCCTCGTCGCGCCGTGGACCTCACCGGCGACCAGATCAACGATGCCCCTCAGCCCCACGCCCCGTTCTCGGCCCCCATACGCACCTCAGCCCCACAGCGCCGTCGCGCCGGAGCTCCGGCCGCCGCCGCCGGTGGCGTGGTGCGGCTCGGGGTCGGCCGATCCAACCGCAACCACCGCACGTGGGCCGACCAGCCAGGCCAGGCGGCCCAGCCAGCCCGAGCCGGCCTGCTCTGCGTGGCCCACTTCCACGCTCCAGCCAGCTTCGCCTCCTCGCCCTGGGCGAGGCTTAGCTAGCCGCCGCCCACCTCGGCCTCTTGGGCCGGCCCAGCTGAGGTCCTTTAATTTTTTTCCCTGGTAAAATTTCTGCTAAGTCTGTTATTGTGCTGCTGATTCAATTTTGCGAGTAGTTTTGCGAGTGAACCGTAGCTCGGATCGCGATGCGCCAAAAAGGAAAATTGTTTAGAATTGTGTGTACTTCAGTTCATATTTTGTGAGCATTTTGATTTGAGGTCATCTTGATGTTGTTAATCACTGTTGAAGTGGGCATCAGACTGTTAACTGCTATTATTTTCTGTTAGTGTGCTGCTGGTGTTATTTTATTGCAAGTTTGCTTGATGATTGTGACACATCCATGAGGCCTATTGCATTAATTCTTGTTGCATACTGTTAAGCATCATGTCTACTTCCATTATATGTATGACATTGTCATGTTTACATTCCTGGTCATAGCTATGTTTAGCTCCAAAGTTGCTATCCTTCTGTTTTTGACAGCCACCTCTGTTTTTCACCAAGTCTATAACTTTCCAATGCCATGTTGCACGCTTAATATCTTTTGATCTGTTATGCCTATGACCTTGATTCTTGTTTGTACCTGGTCATCATCATGCCTACTACATGCTCATATATTTCTATGTCATGTTGCTGCACTTTTTGCATATAGTTTTTCCCCTGTTTATACAGCATGAAAATAACAGTTTCGGCCCTGTTTTCCTGATTTTCACAAAGTCCTAGACGAGTAATGTTTTACTGCATTTTGCTTGGGCTATAATTAGTTGTTCATGATGCCTTTTTGCATGATTCCTTTTGCCATGCCTTCCATGCTATGTCTACTTGAGTTGCATATCATTTTTGAGCATGTTTGCACTCATTATCCTGTTTATGCATTGCCCTAAGGTGTGCTTCCTGATGTTGGCAGATTGCGTTCCAAACTTGTTTTGCTTGTATCTTTTTAACCGTAACTCCCTTTGGAATGTTCTTTATATGTAACTTGATTAGTTTTTCATGTACTTTGTGTTTATGCTATTGTCTGCTGTTGTTAACCAACCAGACATATGGTTTATGACAGAACAGTACCAATTGCTTAAATTATCGTGGAGCACTTAGTGTTATGCCATGTTTAGGTTGTGCCTCACTTAAATTGACTAGCATAGATAGTTTACCTTATGATTCACCTCTTGTCATGTTTGTGTGATATGCCATGCTTGAGTGAGATGCCATGTTAACAACCTTTACTCACCCTGTGTAGCTAAACAACTTGAACCCTTGTAAATGTGCGGTATCGTCGTGTGTGACGAGTACTCCACTTAACCTGTTAGTAACCGCTCTCGACGGTAGGTGCGATGTCTCGTGTTGCCTTCTTGTTGATGCTTGATCGTGTTTGCCTCATAGTAATAGAGTGCGTGCTCATTGATTGCTTTCCAGTGTTTACCGTCTTGTGTGCTTCCGCGGGTACCTCTCGGAGACGACGCGAGCTTGCGATCAACTACACCTTCGAAATCCGACTTATCAACAGGCAAGGACTATACATTACTTATGATCCTTTCTATTTCAACCAGCGGTTTGCATGCTAGTCTAGGATAGGTTCGATGTTTGATCCTACCACATGTTTACAACCTCTTTCAAACCGATACAGCCATGTCCCCTCCCAACAAACCATGTACTGCTATGTTACTATTGCTCGTTGCTCATCCCCTTCTTAGTATGCATGCTTAGGATGCTACGATGTTACCAACTGTTACTCCTTGGTTTGGGGTATCACATTATTATATTGTTGTTGATGATATGATTATTATAATGTTGACTATATTCGACGAAGGATGGAAGGTCTAGGCTATCCCGCCCCGACGCTTTGTTCCATTCGAGTCACATAGGACCCGAGTTCCGGGTATTGTGTCTCTTGACGAGCATGCCTAACCATGTGTGGGATTTTATGGGGTCCCCTATTCTTACCTACCTAGCTTCAAACATTTCTAGTGGTGGCCCAAGCTGATTAACCATTTGCAAACCATGCATATGTGCCTGTCAGGTCACTCCTAGCAGGCATCCTTTAAACCAACCCGGGGCCAGCAGGGACTTTGTTTCCTTGTTGGTCCAACCTGTTCAGCTGAGGACCCAGCCTCATGTGAGAATTACCGGCAATCCAAACCTGCGACAGATGGTAGAGACCAGATCGAGAGAGCGGCCAGCTCCTGAGATGGATGTCGACTCACCGGGGGCCACCAGGATTATTTCGTTGTTAGCTAGAGGGATCTGTCGTTTCGGATCTCTCGGAACTAAATCATGAAATGGTTGCCTATGATGGGTAGCAACTGAGAGAGATGGTCGTGCGTGCGGAGCCTTGTAATGGGCAGTTGGTACACCCCTGCAGGGTTAAATCTTTTCGAGAAGCCGTGTCCATGGTTATGGACGACTTGAGACCTACTCCTTGTTCATAGACAACAAAAACTGATATAATATTAATATAACTTGATCAACGTGTGTGTGCCTTGACTGCTTCTTCTTCTTAGGATGCGAAGAGGAGGACAAGGATAGGATAGGTGTTATGCTTGCGTAAGTAGGTGGATAGCAGACTTGTTGGAGGAGATTCCTCATCGAATGCTTGGATTCTTACCTTATTCTCTAGATCGTTAGCCACTTCATAAATGCTAGTGCAGCAGCAACCTCACCATTTACCCCATCCTTACCGTAAACTACTAGTTGTCCTAGAATGACGAGTGATGAAGTCCTTGCTGGGTCAGATGACCACTACAGTTGGATGTTGAGTACATCTGTAATCATGATACTACCCCCAAACTCTTTTCAGTGTTTTTGATCGACAACAGGTATGGTGATCGATGTTTCACGTGGAGACTCGACGACGACTAGTTAGGCGGATCCCGGCAGAGGGCCTGGACCCGTGTGGTTATGGGGATCGATGATTTCTCTTTGCCAGTAGGCATTTGATTGTAGTCTGTACTCAGACATATATCTTCTGCTGATGTATTGTATTTAAGGCAGTTGTATGCCGATTGTATGAGATGTTGTATACTTGTATCTGTAATGTTGTGATATCATGTTGGAAATCCGGGGCATATGACATTGTCATATGTCGCGGTGGGATCGATATGTGCTTCGTCCCCGGATCTGGATGGAAACATCTAGATCTGGCACAGTACCACATATCGGGCCTTACATCATCTCTATGGAGTACAATGTATAAGAGGGAGTACGAGTGTGGATCTTTCAAAAGGAATAGTAGTGTTGCCCCCTTCTCTATTTTTATTTTCTTTTTCTCCTTTTTCTATTTTTTTGTATTTTTTTGGTGGCCTCAATGGCTCTTTCTATTTCTCTCATTTGTCCTCTTTGGGATCTTTTAAATTTGTCATCTTTGGGATCTTTTCCTCACATAAGGGAAACACTCTATTTTACAAGAAGTATAGACGATCTTTCACACTTTACAAGGTACTCAACATAAAGAAGATGTAGCTATCATGATGTATGCAAATGTATGCCTCTGCCAGTGTAGCAGGAACATGTATGACATGAAGATCAAGTCATGAGAAGGTGGATGTTGCATGGCAATATATCGCAGAAAGGCTATGGCAATGCCTTGATAGGTAGGTATGGTGTGTATTTTGAGGAAATATATAAGGAGGTTTATGATGACAGAGCGTATCATGCCAAGGGTTTGGATGCACTGGCGAGGTGGACGCCAACCCTCGGAGTGAGAAGAGGCAATGCACGGTACTGAAGAGGCTAGCAAATATGAGGAGGTGGAAGTGTCAACTTTCAATACTAATATTAGTCCGAAGAACTCATGTACTTATTATTGGTTACTCTCAATCTAACCAGGAGGTTCACAAAGAGACAAGTACCCCGAGGAGGAGTGTATGGGGGTTTGGTTATCCATGCGCATCCTCGACTCATGTTACGTGAGTGTACTCTAATATCCGATCCCTCCAAAGATTAGTGATCCATCTAGTAGGTAGAATTCTCAACTAGTTTTTGCAGGTTTTGAAAATAAACACGGATTGCCCAAAATACGAGACCTATAACTAATAGGCTAGAGCTCTTGACACCAAAAGTTCAAACATTACTTACAACAATGCCTCAAAACTATTGCGAGTTACTACTGCAATTGAATAACAACCTCAATTACCTACTTAAACTCAAGACACAACTCAGTGCAACAACCAACTCTCTTAACAAGATAAACATGAAAACTAAAGAGAGTTCCAACAACAAACTAAACAAAAGCTCTTGAAAAAGATAAACATGAAAACTAAGAGCTAAACATGACAGCAACTACGAAAAAATAAAGAACACACAAAAAAAGAAAGATAAGCATGAAAATCCTATGTTGTGTTCTAGTTTAAAGTGGAGCGTGTTTCTCTCCCACACAAAGAAAGCTGGGGTCTAACTTGTTATGAACAGCAAGCAAAGCTAAATAAAACTAAAAAGTAAACGTAAGAGCGAGATGCTCCAAGCATCGCACATAACACATGAAGTGATAAAAATATAGTGGAATGAAGGACGGACTGATGATTGTTGATGAAGAAGGGGATGCACGGGGGCATCCCCAAGATTGAGCGTTTGACTCTCCTGGATCTTCTTTCATCATCTTCCCTGGCACACTTGAAAACTCCCTTCATACATAACTCATCATAAGATGATTAGAGAGGTTAGTACCCTTAATAAAATAATTTGCCTCTACTGGAAATAAAGTTTTTCTTGAAGGGCTACTGTTTCTCAAGATTTCCAAAAAGTTTTTGCAAAGAAAAAGCTAGTGCAAGACTTGCAAAAGTAAGGAAAGGCAAAACGTGGCAGAATCTGTGAAAAACAGACCAGTAGGTAGTAAATAATTTTTTCAGGGTACTTCTGCAACTCAAATAAAAAAACTCAGAACAGAAGCTCAAATAAAAAAACTCAGAACAGAAGCTCAAATAAAAAAACTCAGAACAGACCAGTAGAGCATGCTGTCAAAAAAATCAAATCAAAGAGATGATCTGGTGATTTATCGTGAATTATTCCGTCCAAGGACAAAATCCGTTTTGTGGACAACCTGTCACACCTTTTGAATTTTCTTGCAATCGGAGGGTAAAATTGGCACAAAGCTTGAAAATAAAGATACAATGATGTTGCTAAAGTAGTAAAAATCACCAAGACCTCTAAAAACAGAAGTAAAAACATACTGGCTTGCCTCCCAACAAGCGCTTTCTTTTACGCCTTTAAGCTAGGCAAGAAGCAAAAAGAAGAATCAAAGGTTACCGAGATCGTCGGAGTCATAAAAACCTTCAAATTGATTCCAACAAGTTCATTCTTCTTTTTCCTAGGGAAGAGGTACTTACCTTTCGCTTTACCACATAAGCGTATGTGGCCCTTACCAATATCGATGAAGCCTTTCATAGCTCGGAGGAAGTCCCTTCCAAGCACGATGTTACTTTGGTTCAGCTCCATGATGAAGAAATCCACCGTTGCAACCCTTTTAAGGAATGTAACTTGGACTTCCTTTACCTTTCACTGGATCTTAGAAATATCTCCATTAGTATGTTCATGATAAGAAATTTCACAGAATCGTAAAATATTTTTGGAATTGTAGAAACCATGGATCCAATATCACAAAAAGACAGGAAGTCTTGGTTAGAGATGCTAATTCTAAAAAAAGTCTCCCAATCATCATCTATCGCCAACATTTCTTTCTTGGGATTAAGTTCATCTACCTTCCTCAAGTCTAGAGCATCCATCCTCTTTTCAATAGTAGCAAGTCTATCTATAACAGTATCAGAACTACGATCATAAACAAAATAACTAGATAGACCATGTAAAATATCAAGAGCTCTAGCTTCATCATACTCTAAAAAGTCTCCTTCAGCTATAATCTCAAGAGAGTGTTTACACCACTTAAAAAGACAATGGTAGAAATTTCTAAGCAAAATTTTTATAGGTATCCAAGGCATAATTCTTTTATGTGCTTCAGAAATTCTGTCCCATGCCTTCTTCATATTCTCTCCATCCATTTGATGGAAATCTAGAACTTCCGATTCCCTCAAAGCACCAAGTCCTAACATGCTTAACTAAATAGGAAGGACTACTAAAAGCAAGGTATTTTTTTGTAGTTTTTGATAAAGGACACTAAAGCAAGAGCTGAAAGGTAAACTAACAAGACTAAAAAGCAAAGGTAAAAGATAGTGTGCAACTCCCCTATCTTGAAGATTGGAGTCCCCGGCAACGACGCCAGAAATTTGGCGGTTGACGGGACCAATCTTTTGTCGCCTTGGAATCCCCGGTAACGGCGCCAGAAATTTTCTTGATACGCGAGAGATGATAACGGCTTCTCGCCCTTTGTTGGTTACCCCAAGTGGAAGGTGAGATGTAGCGTAGAGGCAAGTTTCCCTTGGTGAAGACACCAAGGTTGAGATCGACCAGTAGGACTCCAAGGTCGACAAGTGGGTGGTAAAGTGAACAATGGCGCCGTTCACAACCGAGGTTGCTTACTTTACCTGGACCTGCACACACAAAAAGTAACTTTGCTCCCAACGAAGTTCAGAGAGGTTGTCAATCTCTCCAGTCTTGCTGTTTAGAAAGGATGAACGCAACATATAATAGTAGTGATAATTGCAACTGGAAAGTAAAAGCAAGAAGTATATTGAGGGTGTAAACAGTGGTGGAAATATGGACCGGGGTCCCATGATGTTCACTAGTGATTTCTCTCTCCCAAAAGACGATAAAACTGCTATGTGAGGTAAACAAATCACAACTGGGAAATTTACAGGATTACGGGCGCAAACCAATGCTAACTATGCTACAAAGAAAGGAAGAGGCTCAAAAGCATGGGCGGTACGCCAAAATAAGTAGACCTTAATCCAACTACATCAACTACTAATAATCCACCCTGAGATTTCTATCATGAACATCTCGCTGGTATTAATTTTCCAGCCCCACCCAAAGTGCAAACCCAAAGCAACATACAACCGCATTAAAAGAACTTTGCGTAAAGTAAACAATCCTTGCAACCGCGGTTACAAGAACCGTTGTTTTCCCCCTTGTGGCAACAACACATCCTCTAGACTCACGTTTCTTTCACTCAAGCTACTCATCAGGGGGTATGAACCCACAATCCATCATAATGCTCCCTCTTGGAGTCACTACCTACTACTTGGCCAAAGCAACAAACAACAACGGAGAACATGCAAGAATTACCCAAGAAAAAATATATAAAAGAGAAGAACCAAATATATTACTCAATCACAATCTGAACATAGTCTCATAATCCATCAGATCCCAGCAAACTCAGCATAGCAACAACAGAAAGAATTATATATGTGCCTTGATCATGTAGGGCAGCTCACAAGGTCTAATCCATGAAGAACAAAGAGGGGAGGAGAAAATCACATAGCTACTGATAATGGATCCGTGGGTCCAAGGTGGACTACTCACGGATCATTCGGGAAGCGTCCATGGTGGTGGAGAAGCTCCCGAAGGTCAATCCTCCCTCCGGCAGGGTGCCGGGAAGAGGTCTTCTGGTGCTCCCGATCTTGGAAGCGCAGCGGCGGCGGAACAGAGGCGAGATCATGAAAAAGGGTTCTGTGTTCGGGGGTTTCGGGTCGAGAGATAAATATAGGAGAAGGGGGGCAGCCAGGGGGACCACCAAGGGTCCAGGTGGCCCCACCTTAGGGTGCGCCGGGATGGCGCCTGGGGCCTTGGTGGGTCCCCTCCGGCCCCACTTCGGGACTCTGGAAGGTCCCCGTATGCTGTTTTTTATTGGATTTTTTCCGGAATTTTTGGAGCAATTTTAATACGGGGAAACCTGAAATAAGAAAAACAACAGAAAATAGGAACTGGCACTGAGGTGCACTGAGTTAATAGGTTAGTCCAAATAAGATCAAAAGTGTATGAAAGTGTAGCAAAAGCATAGCAAATCACACAAAACATGCATGGAGCAAGCAGAAATTACAGATACGTTTGGGACGTATCACATGGTGATTCTATGCAACTGAATCATGGGACACATCAAACCACTGATGATGCTTTGGAACTACGGGCAGAGGCGCATGGCCCTAACGCGCCTCCAGCTCCATGAGAGCCCTCGCCTGGAACTGTCGAGGGATGGGACGGGACCTCGGCAATAGGCAGATCTTATTCTGGGCCAGACCGATCCGTTCAAGGTGAGCTCTTGTATGTTTTGTTTAGGAAATCAAATCTTCCAAGGTTAGTTCAACTCATCTTCTTAGTCGTTTTGATGTCACTAATGCTTTTGTTGTACACTCTAGAGGTACCACGGGTGTCCTTTGGCTTATGTGGACGGATGACCTTAGTATTACTATCTATGACGCCAGTTTCCACTATGTTCTTGCCAATGTACTCGATGTAGAGTTAGGTGTTCAGTTCTGTTTGGTCTGTATTTATGGAGACCCCTATCACAGCAACACTAGTGACATATGGACGATGGTTGCCAATTTTGTGCAGGCTAATCCAGGCAAACCGGTAGTTTGTATGGGGGATATGAATTATATTTTGTATGACGCAGACAGGTATAATGGTTGTACTAATATTCCCCATATGTCTGCTTTTCGTGCTTTAGTTAAGAATTGTGGTCTGTTTGATATTGGCTATAGTGGTCCTGCTATTTACCAAAGGTTGGATAGATTTCTCGTTAATGCTGATTGTCTTGCTACTCACCCTAATAGCAAAGTTCTTAACCTTCCTATTATTACTAGTAAGTTACACGTGTCTTGCACGTAAAAGAGAAGTGTGACCAGATATCAACATACCACATTATAATAGGTAAACATATACATTTAGAATCACACATAAAAAAATTAAGATCATCATCCATATCATTCAGAACCAAACTATAACAACATAATGTTTGATGAAAACTTATGTGAAATACACAAAAACAGTTGAGTATTCCATTTGCAAAGAAAGTTAGACTTTGGGAAGATGTTGTTAACTTTGAATCAAAATAGAATAAAATAAAATAAAAATAGATACCAATTCTTGTAAAAGAAAAACACATGGGAGAACCGAACTATGGAAGTGTCTAGAACAAATGAGAAGTGTATGTCTTATGTGCATATTGTAAAACTTGAATAACTAAAGTATGGAAGAGTCTAGAACGAAGGAGAAGTGTCTTTGTTTCCAGGTTTGTGCATAAGATGAAGTGTGGAACCTTCTAGATTGGTACACATGGCAAAATCCAATGTGATCAAGAGAATATCCAACGGCCAAGACTACTCGGATTTGCCACATCTCAATCGTTGGATCGGCTTCATCCAACAGCCGATACTCAAAGTTATTCCTACACTATATAGTGGTATAGATGAGCGATCATGCATCGATTTTTTTCACTACTGAAGGAAGATTCATTAAACCCAAGCAAACTTTCAAGTTTGAAAACTGGTGGTGTACCACCTGGGATTTTTACCCAAATTAAAAAATTTGTTTGCTATATTATTTTGTTGATTGCTAGAATTGTTATCAGTATTTGTTTCACTAATTTATTAATTGGTGAGTTATTTACCCCCTCCTTCTCGTACCGGCATGCGTGGCCAAACCATCCCACCCAGCACAAGACCAGCCATCGCTATCGAAGCGTAAACCCCATTTATTAAATAAATGGATTATTTTATTGGGTGTCGGAAAATGTCTCGGAATGGTTACGAAGTGTGGTAGACATCACCGGCTTGTTGCATGGATCGCGTGGTTCGAAGTTTTACCCGAATCGGAGGTCGCACGGACTCCTGACGTTCAGAAATGTCCAACACCGGACAAGAGAGACAAACCGAGGGTATTTTTGTCATCCGACGGACAACTCAACCTATAAATATACCACCCCTCCTCTCCAACCACTTAGGGTTTCCCTAAGACAAATTTGCTGCCACCCCCTCCAGAACACCCAGATCTGCCCCCAAATCCCTCTCCTACCCTGAAACCCTAGCCCCAAGCCATATCAGACGTCAGATCTGTGATTCGACGGCTCAGATCACAACCACGTCAACCCCAAGCCAGCCCAGACCGAACGGCCCCCGTAGGGCTTGGATCCACCGCTGCCGGGCCGCCAAGCCCATCTCGGCGCGCCTCTCGTCGCCGCCCGTCGTCGGCCGCCGCCCGCCCCCAGCGAGGCATCACCGCAGCCATGCACCACCGTCGGCGCCGGTGACCTCCTCTATCCCGCGCTCTCCCTCCTCTCCTCCCTTCCCTCTCACTCACATCCTCTCCCTTCTCTCCCTCGCAGATCGCAGGAGCGTCTCCACGCCATGGAACCGGTCCGGGATGGAGCTCGTGCTGCCACCCTGCAACACATCGCCGACGACCTCCCAACGGCCAGATTCGGCACGACCTCGCGGCGCCGCGCCGTCCCCACCAACCCGCGCCCTCGCCGGAACACCCCACGCCTCCCGTCGCCGACCGGTGAGCCATGACGCCCTTGACCGGTGTCGCCGGGCCCTGTGCGGGATCGGGTCGATCCTGATCCATGCACCACCCCTCGCGGCCCAGCAACACGCTGCGGCCCAGCGACCTCTCACGGGCCGCTCATTCTCCCTGGGCGATGCGGGCTATCCCGCACCCACCCCTGCGACCTGGGCCATGGTCCACTAGGTGAGCTAGCCCGAGGTCCTCCCTCTGTATTTTTTTAAGTCCCGGGAATCTGCTAATATTATTGCTGCTTTGCGTTATCGATTGCGGTAGATCTGTAGCTCGGATGGAGACGACCCCAAAATTAAAGTTGTTTATATTGATGTTCTCTACAATGTTTATTTAGGAAGTTTATTCATTTGAGGTAATTTGAGTGGTGCAAATGCTTACTGAACAGTACTACTTTCTATTTACTGCTGAAAACTGTTGTATTTAGCAATGTTTGCTTGATGATTGCCTCACGTCCATGCATCTTTTGCATATGGTTCCTTCATATGGATTGCTCAGAATCATCTTAAATTTAATACCATGCATTTACTTTTTATGATGCTATGGTGTAGGTTTCACATATATTGCTCCAAAGTAGTGTTCCTGTTAATCTGTTCTGCTGTTTGCATATTGTTGCATCTTGGCTAGCCTCGTATCATTTGATCCATGCCTCCTATGATTAAACCCAAATGGAATGCATTGCACTTTGTCATGCCTACTTTCATGCCATGTATTTCTATGCCATGTTATCGTTCCTTTTCATGAGGATCTTGAGCTCTCAAAGTGCATACTTGTTGTTTCTGCCAACATCACTGAAATCTGCAAAGTCTAGAATATTTCCTAGCTGTTTTGCATGCTTGTTATATATTCACCCTTGTGTCTTTTGACCACAAGTGCTATGTATGGTTTTCTGATCATTATGTAGAATACATGTTCATGTATTGCGTTGTCATGTTGCTGTAGTGTCGACATTACTTTTGCTACTGTTTAGGGAGCATGATTATAACAATTTGCCTTGATTCCTGTTTTCCACTAAGTCTGTAACTTGAAGTAGCTCTCTTGCATCCTTTTTATATGTTGATCCATGGTTCTTTTGAGCATAAGCATAATGTATGTACTCATGTGCATCATGTAAGCTAGCTGTAGATATATTGCATTGTCAATTTATAGCTAATTTGATATTGCTTTACCTGATGTTTACAGAGCATGTTATTAACCTTGTACCGTGTTTTCCTGATTTCACGTAGTCCTAAACGAGTCGCATAAATTAGTTTTTTTTGCATGGGTTATAAATATTTAATCTTGTTGCTTATCTACATGAAATCTTTGTGCCATGTATTTCTTGTCTTGTCTACTGTAAATCTATATCATCTTTGTGCATGTTTGCAATATGTAGCATATTGTTTCATTGCTCTTAAGTGTGCTACCTGATGTTGGCAGATTGTGCTCATAACTTGTGATGCTTGTATCTTTTTAACCATTCCTCCGTTTGATATGTTCTTTACATGTAACTTGACTAGAATTTCGTGTAGATTATTATTGTGCTATTGTTTGCTGTTGTTAACCAATCCTAAATGTGGTTTAGGCCAGAAAAGTACCAAATGCTTAAATTGTCGTGGGATACTTAGTGATATGCCATCTTTAGGATTTTGCTTCCCCTCTTTCCATGCTTGTGTGACATGCCATGCTTGTGTGAGATGCCATGTTAACAACCTTTGCTCATGTTGTGTAGCTAAAAAACTTGAACCGATGATAAATGTGTGGTATCGTCGTGTGTGACCGATACTTCACTTAACCTGTTAGTAACCGCTCTCGACGATTGATGCGATATCAAAGTTCATTGCTTCATGTTGCCTTCTCGTTGTGGCTTTCTCGTGATTGCTTCGTAGTAATAGATGCTTGCTCGTCGATTGCCTTTCCAGGGTTTCTATAAGACCCGATATGTGGTACTATTTCAGATCTGGACGTTTCCATCCAAACTCGAGGATGAAGCACATATCGGACCCACCGCGACATATGACAAAGCCATATGTCTCGGATTTTAACATGATATCACAACATTACAGCTACAAGGATACAACATCTCATACAATCGGCATACAACCGCCTTAATGCAATACACCAACGTAAGATATTGTCTGAGTATAGACTATAATCAAATGCCTAGTGGAAAAGAGAAAATCATCGATCCCCATAACCACACGGGTCCAGGCTCTCCGCCGGGATCCACCTAACTAGTCGTCGTCGAGACTCCACGTGAAACGTTGATCACCATACTTGTTGTCGATCAAGAACCCTGAAAAGAGTTTGGGGGTAGTATCATGAGTACATAAGTACTCAGCATCCAACTGTAGTGGTCATCTGACTCAGCAAGGACTTCATCACTCGTCATTCTAGGATAACTAGTAGTTCACAGTAAGGATGGGTAGGGGGTAAGGTTGCTTCCGCACTAGCATTAATGGAGTGGCTAACGGTCTAGAGAGTAAGATGAGAAGCCAAACATTCGATGAGGAATCGCCTCCAATAAGTCTTGCTATCAGCTACATACGCAAACATAACACCTATCTTATCCTTGTCCTCCTCCCCTCCGCTTCCCGACGAAGAAGAAGCAGTCAAGGCACACACACATTGATAAAGTTTTAGTTATGATTCAATTGATGTTATCTATGAACAAGGAGTAGGTCTCAAGTTGTCCATAACCGTGGACACGACTTCTCCAAAAGATTTAACCATGCAAGGGTATACCAACTGCCCATTACAAGGCTTCGCACGCACGCCAATCTCTCTCAGTCTGGCCCATTAAATACACTCATTGGAGAGTTGTTTCGAGATAACCGGATGTCATAATCCCTCTAACTAACAACAAACAAATCCGGGTGGCCCCCAGTGAGTCAACATCCAACTCAAAAGCCGACCAGCTCTCGAATTAGCCTCTACCGTCTGGATGAGGTCAGGTTAGCTACCCAAACCATGTGGTCAGTCCCCTAGCTCCCTGGGGTGGACTAACAAGAGAAAACATGTCTTCGATGGCCCGAGTTGTTTAAAGAACATCTTCAAGGAGCAACCTGACAGACAGACACACGGTTTGCAAATGGTAAATCAGCTTGGACCACCACTAGAAATGTTTGAAGCTAGGTAGGTAAGAAAATGGGACCCCGTAAAATCCCACACGCGGTTAGGCACGGTCGTCAAGATACAGAATACCCGGAACTCGGATCCTAGGTGACTCGAATGGAACAAAGCACCGGGGCGGGATATCCCGGACCTTCCATCCTTCGTCTAGTATAGTCAACATTATAATAATCACATCATCCACAATAATATAATATTGTGATATCCCAATCCAATTAGTAACAAGGTAACATTCGTATCATCCTAAGCATGCATGCTAAGCAGGGGCTGAGCAAGGACCAATAGTAACATGGTTTTCTGGGAGGGGCATGGCTGCATCGGTTTAAGAGAGGCAATAAACATGTGGTAGGATCAAACATCGAACCTAACCTAGACTAGCATGCAAACCACTGGTTATAATAGAATGGATCATAAGTAATGTATAGTTCTTGCCTGTTGATAAGTCGGATTCCGAAGGTGTAGTCGATCGCAAGCTCGCATCATCTCCGAGAGTAACCATGGGAGCACACAAGAAGGAAACACTGGAAAGGCAATCAACGAGCAAGCATCTATTACTACGAAGCAATCACACGCGAGAAACAACAAGAAGGCAACACGAGGCAACGCACTACGGTATCACATATATCGTCGTTAGCGGTTACTAACAGGTTAAGTGAAGTATCGGTTGCACCCGAC
Source organism: Bromus sterilis (assembly GCA_950022295.1). Classification (NCBI taxonomy): domain Eukaryota; kingdom Viridiplantae; phylum Streptophyta; class Magnoliopsida; order Poales; family Poaceae; genus Bromus; species Bromus sterilis. The sequence continues at coordinate 276,978,262 of OX465595.1, read as the reverse complement.
GATACCGCACATCTACAATGGTTCAAGTTGTTTAGCTACACAATATGAGCAAAGGTTTTTAACATGGCATCTCACTCAAGCATTTAATATCACACAATCATGGCAAGAGGTGAAGTACAAAGTAAACTATCTATGCTAGTGAAGTTAAGTGAGGCAAAGTCCTAAACATGGCATATCACTATGTACCTCATGCTAATTTAAGGGTTTGGTACTGTTCTACCCTAAACCATATTTATATTGGTTATCAATAGTAAACAATAGAACAATCATAAGCTACATGAAATTCTAGTCAAGTTACATATAAACAACATTTTTATCAGAGCAACGGTTAAAAAGTTTAGTCCTATTACATTTTACAGTGGCATGGCATGTAAATTTCAGTAAAACAACATGTAGACAACTGCAAACATGGCGAAGGAACACACTTTATTAATCTACACAAAATTCTAAGCAAGTTTCATGTAGAACGCATCGCGATCCGAGCTACCGTTAAAAAGATATAGCTCTCGCAAAATCCTATGTTTTTCTGTAATTTATTTAATGTGCAGATAATATCTTCGTTTACTGGGCCGAAACATCAAAGAACCGGATGTAACAGTGGGCGCAACCTAACTAACTAAGGCACAATGTGTGCCACAACAACAAGCAGAACGGGGCCAAGCCCACTAGCGTAGCAGAGAAGAAGAAAAAAAAAGGAAAAAAGGGTGCTCAGCAATGGGACTTTGGCCCAACTCGGTGAGGTGGGCGACAGACAGCGGCGCTCGCCCAAGGCGAGGAACTTGTGCGGGCCACATGTAGCTCAGCCGCAAGGGAAGGTCATTGGGCGCGCCGGCCTAGCTGGAAGCGGCGGTCAACGCGGGAGAGCGGGCGACCTCGTCCTCGTCTCCAGTTCCAGGCCGTCGGAGGTGGCCTTCACGGCGCGGCGGCGCAGCGCCATGGAGGTCCGGTGAGGTCAAGCAAAGGGCATGGGGCAGCGAATCCGGGCGTAGCGGCTTCGGGTCGGCGGCTGACGTGGTTGCTCGCTGGCGAGGAGGCCGGAGACGACGATGGCGTGAGGAGGAGCTGGGCGTGGGCTGGCTGTGGCCCGTTCCGGGCCTGGCGGGCCGCGGCGGGGCCTGGATGCGGCTGGTGGGTGATGTGGCTCGCTGTGAGCCCTCAGATCCTTAGATCTTATGGCTGGGAGCTGTTGGGGCTAGGGTTTTCGGATCTGGAGGCCATGGGAAGAATTTTGGGGCAATTTTGGAGGGGGTGGCTTCAAAAAAGGAGTATGGGGAACCCTAAAATGGGTGGTAGAGAGTGGGGGTCTATTTATAGGCTGGTAGGCTGGCAGGTTTATGCAAATGCCCCTGGTTTCTCTCTCGCGTCCGGTATTTACGTTTCTGATCGATGGGAGTCCATATGACCTTTAATTCGAAAGAAACCTCTATCCACGCGCTCAGCGCAGCGAGCCTGTCACTTCTACCTAACTTCGATAAAATTCCGAGAACATTTCCCGGCGCACAATAAAATAATCTGTTTATTAAATAAACGGGGTTTTCATTCCGATAGCGATGGCTGGTCTTGTGCGGTGGTGGAAATGGGCCGGTCATGCATACCAATACGAGAAGGAGGGGAAAAAATAATCACCGATTAATAAATCTGCGAAGCAAATACTGCAAACAATTCTAACAATCAACAAAATAATACAACCACCAATTTTTTTTAATTAGGGTGGAATTTCCGGGCTGTTACAATACAACACCACCAACAAGGGATCTCATCCCGAGATCCAGGACGAGGAGAGGGGAGAGAGAAAAGAGAGACGTCGTTCCTCAACACCACCAACAAGGGGCTCTGCTCCATGTCGACGACGAACTTCCGTCGAGATAACTTTCTGCAGAGAGATGGCGACGTTGGAGAACGAAACCGTCGAGAGATCAAGAGGAAGAACGATAGTTCAAAGCGACGATCAAGGGAAGCATTCTCACTCCAATGTGAGGATACTCGGCAAGAGGAATGAAGTAAGCGGACGACCAAGATGTTATCCGGAGTTAGAGAAGCTAAATGTACTACATGAATTCCCAAACTTGAGATCGTAATCGAGACAATACGCTGCAAGCAAGGCATTATAACGGTTCCGAAACTCCACTCACTCGATATCCTATAGTTTGAAGGGGATAAGGCGAGAATAAGACACTTATGGCACTTTTCCTGAAAAGAGCATGGGTAAGGAGTAAAAGGATTCCTACTCTCTGATAACTAACTTAGTAACTACAAAATAGTTTTTGCCTAGACTCAACTTCGGCCAAAGAATTGATCCTACAGTTGGTAAGGCTCTGATACCAAGTTGCAAGACCCGATATGCAGTACTGTTTCTGATCTGGACGTTTCCATCCAAACTCGAGGACGAAGCACATATCGGACCCACCGCGACATATGACAAAGCCATATGTATCGGATTTCAACATGATATCACAACATTACAACTACAAGAATACAACATCTCATACAATCGACATGCAACTACCTTTATACAATACAAGGGCGGAATATATTGTATGAGTACAGACTACAATCAAATGCCTAGTGGGAAAGAGAAAATCATCGATCCCCATAACCACACGGGTCCAGGCTCTCCGCCGGGATCTGCCTAACTAGTCATCGTCGAGTCTCCACATGAAACTTCGATCACCATACCTTTTGTCGATGAAGAACCCTGAAAAGAGTTTGGGGGTAGTATCATAAGTACATAAGTACTCAACATCCAACTCTAGTGGTCATCTGACCAAGAAAGGACTTCATCACTCGTCATTCAAGGATAACTAGTAGTTCACAGTAAGGATGGGGTAGGTGGTGACTTTGCTTCCGCACTAGCATTTATGGAGTGGCTAATGTGTCACAACCCCAAGTTAGGTAAGTGCTAGGGTTTTATTGTGCCCTTTGCATCATGCAAAAAATTCAAAAGAAAATTCAAAAATGGGCCTTGGAGAATTAAAATAATCCCTATTTGATTTGAGATTCAAATGTATTGAATTTCAAAAATGCCCAAATCCTAAAAGTGACTAGCTACTGGTCACCTAGTATTTATAAAATTAGTTGGGAATTTTTATAAAATGTTTTGGTATTTATTTATCAGAGCAAACAAATGAAAGAAAAAGAAAACAGAAAATAAATAACAGAAAATAGAAAAAGGAAAGCTAGCCCACACGGCCAGGCCGCAGGCCCAACTCACCGTACCCCTGGCCTAGCCCACGACCACCTTGTCGTCTTCCTCCTCCGCGCTGCCAAGCAGCTCGCTTGAGGCAGGGGAGCACGCCGCGACGCCACCGCGACGTCTCGCGGATTCCAGGCCATCTAGGCCTCCTCCCCTCGCCACAGAGACGCCACGCACGCGCTCTTTCTCTCCCCCTCCCTCCGCTCTTCGTCCCGCCCTCCACTGCACAATTCCGTCGTGAACCGTAGCTCGCCGGAGAGCGCCGACACGCGCAACCGTGGCCACCGGCAAGCTCGAGCCACCCCACCTTGTCCAGAAGGACCGCAACGCTCGTCTACGTCGACTGCTGCAATCAATTGAACCAGGGATCCTCCGAAGCCGACGCCATCTTTGCCGATTCGCCGCCTGCCGCCGTAGACCTCGTCGGGAAATTCGTCGCCGCCAGGACCTCCCCTGCCACGCCGTGCTTCCCTTCGTCCTCAGGGTGAGCTCCTCTTTCTCCCCAACCCTCCCGCGCTTCTGCCCGTGGCTCGGTTCACCGTTTCTGTCGAGGCCAGTGGCCCAGCCGCCGCCTCGTCGTCGTGTTCGTGACCACGGGCCTCCCCGCGTTGCCCCGATGGCACAAGTGGACGCGCGACGTCCCAAGCTACACGCCCGTGCCTCCAGAACCCTCTCCCGTGCCCGAAATCACCATCCCGGCGATGCTCCGGCAGCTAGAGTGTTGTCGCCGGCGAGCCCTAGCCATTAGGGCTAATGAACCTCCTAACCCCCCCTAAACCTCAATGACAGGTGGGGCCCTAGCCCCCTAATCCCTCTCTGTTTAGTTTAAACAGAGGGGTTAACCCCCATAGAGGCTGACAGCAGGGCCCCACTCGTCAGCTGCCCCCTGACGTCAGCACTGCGCCAGGCTGACGCAGTAAAGGATTTAAATCGATTTAAATTATTCCAGAAAAGGCAGAAAATGGCTGAAACTTTGAAAAATCATAGAAAATTCATTTTAACTCCAAATTGGACAAATAATATGTCTAAAATTATCAGAAAAATACAAGGATTATGAATATGCAACTTGTTTCTATGTTTGACCATTTTAAAATGGGTGAACAGTAGCAAACATTCATATGGATCCTTTTCAAATTCAAATTTGGAGTGATTTTGCAATTGGCTTTGCAACACACTTAATTTGAATGGTTTCACCCCCACATCAGAAACGTTATCTCAACTATACCACATCACTTCATGATCAACATTTTCAAATGAACTTTCATGCATTCAAATGCATTTGAATTTCATCGATAAATCAAATGGAGTTTGAATTTGCATTTCAAATGCAATATACTCCTTTTAAATGGAATGCTCAACACATCAGTACCTTGAACATCACCATTACAATCTTATTCATGTGATTGTGCATTGTACATTATGTTGATCCTATGATTGTCATGTTGCTGATAGAAGTGGAGCCGGAATCCGAGATCACCCCTTCGTTCAAGACCCCGCGACTGAACCCCGTCAGCAAGGAAAGCAAACCCCCATTGATCATGTCGATAAAATCCCACTTCCCTCTCATGTCTCGCTTATGCATTGTTTAGGATGATCACTATGATAACGTTTCTACCGCATAGTTGAACCCATATCCTTTGCATGACCTATCATCTTGTCACAGTAGTAAGCAAACCACAATCCTAGCAGATGTAGGAGTTGGTTGATATCATGTGGCCCCTGCAACTGTTATTGTTTATTGCATGCTTAGTGTTACAACGAGGTTGCTTTTGATGTGAGTCGGGATGATGGTAAACATGGTGTTGATGAAAGTGAAATGTGTTGGTGAATCTACCCTAATACAAGGTGAACGATGAGAGGCTGTGTAGGAGTACACAGTGGGTTGTCTCGTTGAACACCGCCTTAAGTCCGAGTTCTTGTGTAGTGATCCAAGAAGAAGAGTACAACCACACATTGGGCTCACTGACCCCTCTCATCCTAGTACCTCACCCCGTTCGAACCCCAAGAGTCGCAGTAGTTCGGAGTTCTGGTAGGGCTGTGGCACGGTCTGCGAAGTGGATGAACGGCTTTTCAAGACTGGCTTGGGACCCTGCACACATCGTTTGAGGCTGTACTGAAACCTCGGCCGGACTTCCATACGGATCCCCCTCAGATAGGCGACTCTCTGGACTAGAACGGAGCTGTGGGAGAAGTGTTGTGGTGGCATCCTCGCTGTCACCTCTTGAACGGTGACATGCAAAAGGTGGTAAAAATGATGACACGTGTGTGTAGCGGTACACCCCTGCAGGGTTAACAAAACTATTCGAATAGCCGCGTCCGCGGTTAAGGGCTGCTTGGAAAGCTTAGCTTGATTATTAGACAACTTGAACTGGATACTTCTAAAACACACCAAGATAAGCGTGAGTGCTATGGGGTGCTTCTCATGGGGAAGTCGAGGAAGTAACCATAGTGGTGTAATTGGTTGAAGAGATGTAGTGGACTCGTGTACGCTTCTTACCTCAAGTCTGGTACTCGTAGTTCAGGACTAGCCAAGTCAAAGCTGGCACTTCTTCAAGTGAAACCCCACCTCCCTTTACCTTGATACATATGCATGAGTAGTATAGCTCCTATGTAAGTCTTGCTGAGTACGATTTTGTACTCACGTTTGCTTAATCTATGTTTTAGATGAACCCACCGACCCCGATGGTGGCTTCTACCTGAAGCTCGAAGATTGAAGACTCAGACCAAGACCAAGCTAGTGTAGTCCCAGTCAGACGACTGGTTCCCTCGTGGAGGGCTTGTTTTTAGATAAGGCTTCTCTAAGCCATTTGTTAAACTTGTCTGTACTCAGACCTACTTTGCTTCCGCTTGTCTGTTGTAATGTTGGATCACATGCTTGTGATCTCTGTGTGCACTCTGTAAGAGTTATTAATAAAGATGTATACTTTGTAGAGAATTGCAATGATACCTGCTGTTCATACAAGGCATGTGTGCTGCGTGTATGTTTATAACATGCATGTCTTTGTATGGGTTTTCGAGACCTTAGTTGTGATCTGGCTGGCGGTCTTTTATACACCAAGTGGCCCTTAGATGTGCGCAGCTTGGGGCATCGCGATGTGATTGTTCGAGACTCTGTCTCGTGCACACTTTGATGTATGATCGAGCCCGCCCTAGACCCCGACTAAGTGATCGGGCTGGAGTAAGTCTATGTAAGGGTTATAATACAATCGATAGTATGGTTGAGGCGACTTGTCTATGAGTATGGGAGTTCATCACCCATATCATTTAGACTTGTGTGCGGACGATGAGGACCCATTTCAGTTGATCATCCGGCCTAGATGGGATGCCCCTCACGTTCGATGCTTTCCGAGAACGTTCTGTGCTTGGCCTTGTCTGCTTAGACAAGTGGGTACGGTTCTCGGCTCTCCATATGATGGTGTTGTAGCGAGGCTTGCATACGCTAACCCCGGGTCCCGACAGACTTGGTATCAGAGCAGGACTGACTGTAGGATTATCAGCCTTGGCCAAAGTCGAGTCTAGCCTTCTATAGTTATATAGTTACTCTGGGTATATAAGGGAACAACGTAAGGCTTCTTTTTTCTCCTTACCCTCATCGATCTGAGTTCTGAGTCACCCTTATCTTTTCTACGGGATGATAGGACTAGGTTCATCTATGTCTGAATAGAACATCTCGTTGATTGCCTCCTTGTAGCCGTAGGAAAGTTGTGTCCGGTTTCCTAGCATTGTTGTAATGCTGATTTCTTACCTCGTATTATGCAAGTGCTGTATCTACATTGAAAGAAAATTGTTTTCTTACAATTACAGCCGTTATGCTGTCCGAATCATTCCAGGTTTCTTCAAAATCTGATGCATTTGCAAAATTCTTCCCTCCTTTTCGGTTGTCCATTTAGAAGAACTTCTAGGTGGCATGCCCGACAGTTCCAAGAGTTTGATGTAGGTTTTCTTCTAGAAACCTATAGTGTTTCATTTGCAGCTCTTTCTCCCACTTTAGATGTCTTCTAGCCAGAAGAACCACACTAACCATCGTGTTGGGGTACTTTTCTACTCTGACATATCTGTTGTAGCCCCTAGTAAACCTTGGTCATCCTCTAGGAAGCTATCCAGAGATCCAACCCCTTAAACCTATGCCACCCGACAGATGTGTAGAGTTCATAGTGGATCTTGCCCCAGGAACCGCACCAATTTCTAGACGCCCATACAAAATGGCCCCACGTGAGTTAGCTGAGCTTAAAACCCAACTGGAAGCTTTGTTGTAAAAAGGCTTCATCCTCCCTAGCTCATCGCCATGGGGTTGCCCCATTCTGTTCGTAACGAAGAAAGATGGAACAGAAAGGATGTGCGTAGACTATCGCCCGCTAAATTTAGCGACGATAAAGAACAAGTACCCACTGCCCAGGATCAATGATCTTTATGATCAACTTGCTAGATCCTCTGTCTTCTCTAAGATGTATTTGAGATTAGGTTATCATCAAATCAAAATCCGAAACGAGGACATTCCCAAAACGGCTTTTACTACTCGTTATGGTCTTTACGAGTACACCGTCATGTCCTTTGGTTTAACCAATGCCCCCGCCACTTTCTCGCGCATGATGAATTCGATCTTCATGGAGTACCTAGATAAATTTGTTGTAGTTTATCTCGATGACATTCTCATCTATGAACATGCCGAACACCTAAGGCTGGTATTGATGAAACTTAGAGAGCATCGCCTGTATGCTAAATTCTCCAAGTGTGAATTTTGGCTACCAGAAGTGACCTACTTAGGCCACGTGATTTCTGCAAAAGGCATTGCTGTGAATCCCGAGAGAGTTCAGGCCGTCCTTGAATGGACTCCACCTGAATCGGTTAAGCAAGTTAGGAGTTTTCTTGGCCTAGCCAGCTATTGCCGTCACTTCGTCGAGAACTTCTCTAAAGTTGCAAAGCCTCTTACTGAACTCCTCAAGAAAGATAAGAAATTCCTATGGACTTCCAAGTGCGAGGAAAGCTTTCAAGAGCTAAAAAGAAGATTGACTTCTGCACCCGTACTTGCACCTCCAGACACCAAAAAGGATTTCGAGATCTTTTGTGACGCCTCACGGCAAGGGTTAGGATGCATACTTCTGCAAGATAGACATGTGGTAGCTTATGCTTCACGCATGTTGCAGCCACATGAAGAGAACTATCCTACCCATGACCTTGAACTCGCTGCCTAGTTCATGCCCTAACAACTTGGCGACATTACCTCCTTGGTAATCGTTGTGAGATCTATTCCGACCACCAAAGCTTCAAATACATTTTCACCCAGCCAGATCTTAATCTCAGGCAAAGACGCTGGATTGAGTTGATAAAAGATTATGACTTAGGATTTTCTTACACCCCAGGCAAAGCCAATGTCTTGGCTGATGCACTAAGTCGTAAGTCGTATTGTAACAACCTCATGTTACAACAGTATCAACCACTTCTTCATGAGGAATTTCGAAAGCTTAATCTCGAGATTTTTCCTCGTGGATCTCTTTTCAACTTGGTGGCGAAACCAGCCCTTGAGGATCAAATCATAGTTGCCCAAAGGCGTGCACGAGGTGTACGCCGGATCAAGGAGAACATTGCTAGCGGAGTTGCTAAATGTTTCTCCACAGATAGTAAAGGACTGGTATTCTTTGGAAATCGTTTGGTAGTACCTAAGAATAGGGAAATAAGGAAACTCATCCTCAAAGAAGCCCATGACACACTCCTCTTGATTCATCCCGGTAGCACAAAAATGTACCGACATCTACGCCAGAGATTTTGGTGGACTAGGATGAAGAGAGACATTGCTCAATTTGTTGCCGAATGTGATGTTTGTCGTCGCATTAAGGCAGAACATCAAAGACCTGCTGGTACAATTCAGCCTTTGTCTATTCCCGAGTGGAAATGGGACAAAGTTGGTATGGACTTCATCACCGGCTTTCCAAAAACCCAGAAAGGAAATGATGCCATCTTCGTTGTCATAGATAGGCTTTCCAAAGTTGCACACTTTCTTCCAGTTCGCGAGTCTATAATTGCTAGCCAGTTAGCAGACTTGTATGTCTCTAGGATTGTATCCCTTCACGGTGTTCCTTTGGAAATCAATTCTGATCGTGGTAGCCTTTTCACCTCTAGATTCTGGGGAAGCTTTCAGAGTGCTATGGGAACTCATCTCTCCTTTAGTACAGCTTTTCATCCTCAGTCTAGCGGTCAAGTCGAAAGGGTTAATCAAATCTTGGAAGACATGCTCAGAGCTTGTGTTATCTCATTCGGAAAGAATTGGGAGAAATCTCTGCCATTCGCCGAATTTGCTTATAACAATAGTTTTCAATCTAGTCTGAACATGGCTCCTTTTGAACTCCTATATGGACGACGATGTCGAACACCTTTAAACTGGTCAGAAACCGGTGAGAGACAATTCTTTGGACCGGATATGATCAAGGAAGCAGAAGAGCAAGTTCGCATTGTTCGTGATCAATTGAAAGCAGCCCAATCTTGTCAGAAAAGCTACTATGATCGTCATCATAGGCAAGAGAGCTAAAATCTGGACGAGAAGGCTTACCTTCGGGTTACTCCTCTGAAGGGAACCCAACGTTTCGGTATCAAAGGAAAGTTGGCCCCACGTTACATCGGACCTTTCCGCATTCTTGCTAAACATGGAGAAGTTGCCTACCAACTTGAACTACCTCCACACCTTTCCCGAGTACATGATGTATTCCATGTGTCACAACTCAGGCGCTGCTTCAAGGACCCCATCCGCGAAGTCGACCATGAAACGCTTGATCTCCAAGATGACCTTTCTTATCGAGAATACCCCGTTCGTATTTTTGATTCCGCAGAGCGTGTCACTCGCCGAAAGAAGATCAAGTTTCTGAAAGTTCAGTGGTCACACCACTCTGAGAGAGAAGCCACGTGGGAAAGAGAAGACCGTCTCAGTGCCGAGTACCCCTCCTTCCTCCCGCAGACTTCTGAATCTCGGGACGAGATTCTTTTGAGTGGGGGCGAGTTGTCACAACCCCAAGTTAGGTAAGTGCTAGGGTTTTATTGTGCCCTTTGCATCATGCAAAAAATTCAAAAGAAAATTCAAAAATGGGGAAAAGAAAAGCCCTGAGAATTTAAATCAAATGGCCAGATAAAAATCTTTTTCCAAAAATCATTTGAGTATTTGGAAAATCCCTATAAATGATGCTGATCATTTTAAAAGTGGTTTGGGTATTTTCCCATGCCCATGGAATATTCAAATTTTCAAAATGTGCCTTGGAGAATTAAAATAACCCCTATTTGATTTGAGATTCAAATGTATTGAATTTCAAAAATGCCCAAATCCTAAAAGTGACTAGCTACTGGTCACCTAGTACTTATAAAATTAGTTGGGCATTTTTATAAAATGTTTTGGTATTTATTTATCAGAGCAAACAAATGAAAGAAAAAGAAAACAGAAAAGAAATAACAGAAAATAGAAAAAGGAAAGCTAGCCCACACGGCCAGGCCGCAGGCCCAACTCACCGTACCCCTGGCCCAGCCCACGGCCACCTTGTCGTCTTCCTCCCCCGCGCTGCCAAGCAGCTCGCTGGAGGCAGGGGAGCACGCCGCGACGCCACCGCGACGTCTCGCGGATTCCAGGCCATCTAGGCCTCCTCCCCTCGCCACAGAGACGCCACGCACGCGCTCTTTCTTTCCCCCCTCCCTCCGCTCTTTGTCCCGCCCTCCTCTGCACGATTCCGTCGTGAACCGTAGCTCGCCGGAGAGCGCCGACACGCGCAACCGTGGCCACCGGCAAGCTCGAGCCACCCCACCTTGTCCAAAAGGACCGCAACGCTCTTCTACGTCGACTGCTTCAATCAATTGAACCAGGGATCCTCCGAAGCCGACGCCATCTTCGCCGATTCGTCGCCGCCAGGACCTCCCCTGCCACGCCGTGCTTCCCTTCGTCCTCAGGGTGAGCTCCTCTTTCTCCCCAACCCTCCGCGCTTCTGCCCGTGGCTCGGTTCACCGTTTCTGTCGAGGCCAGTGGCCCAGCCGCCGCCTCGTCGTCGTGTTCGTGACCACGGGCCTCCCCGCGTTGCCCCGATGGCACAAGTGGACGTGCGACGTCCCAAGCTACACGCCCGTGCCTCCAGAACCCTCTCCCGTGCCCAAAATCACCATCCCGGCGATGCTCCGGCAGCTACAGTGTTGTCGCCGGCGAGCCCTAGCCATTAGGGCTAATGAACCTCCTAACCCCCCCTAAACCTCAATGACAAGTGGGGCCCCATCCCCCTAATCGCTCTCTGTTTAGTTTAAACAGAGGGGTTAACCCCCACAGAGGATGACAGCAGGGACCCACTCGTCAGCTGCCCCCTGACGTCAGCACTGAGCCAGGCTGACGCAGTAAAGGATTTAAATCGATTTAAATTATTCCAGAAAAGGCAGAAAATGGCTGAAACTTTGAAAAATCATAGAAAATTCATTTTAACTCCAAATTGGACAAATAATATGTCTAAAATTATCAGAAAAATACAAGGATTATGAATATGCAACTTGTTTCTATGTTTGACCATTTTAAAATGGGTGAACATTAGCAAACATGCATATGGATCCTTTTCAAATTCAAATTTGGAGTGATTTTGCAATTGGCTTTGCAACACACTTAATTTGAATGTTTTCACCCCCACATCAGAAACATTATCTCAACTATACCACATCACTTCATGATCAACATTTTCAAATGAACTTTCATGCATTCAAATGCATTTGAATTTCATCGATAAATCAAATGGAGTTTGAATTTGCATTTCAAATGCAATATACTCCTTTTAAATGGAATGCTCAACACATCAGTACCTTGAACATCACCATTACAATCTTATTCATGTGATTGTGCATTGTACATTATGTTGATCCTATGATTGTCATGTTGCTGATAGAAGTGGAGCCGGAATCCGAGATCACCCCCTTCGTTCAAGACCCCGCGACTGAACCCCGTCAGCAAGGCAAGCAAACCCCCATTGATCATGTCGATAAAATCCCACTTCCCTCTCATGTCTCTCTTATGCATTGTTTAGGATGATCACTATGATAACGTTTCTACCGCATAGTTGAACCCATATCCTTTGCATGACCTATCATCTTGTCATTGTAGTAAGCAAACCACAATCCTAGCAGATGTAGGAGTTGGGTGATATCATGTGGCCCCTGCAACTGTTATTGCTTATTGCATGCTTAGTGTTACAACGAGGTTGCTTTTGATGTGAGTCGGGATGATGGTAAACATGGTGTTGATGAAAGTGAAATGTGTTGGTGAATCTACCCTAATACAAGGTGAACGATGAGAGGCTGTGTAGGAGTACACAGTGGGTTGTCTCGTTGAACACCGCCTTAAGTCCGAGTTCTTGTGTAGTGATCCAAGAAGAAGAGTACAACCACACATTGGGCTCACTGACCCCTCTCATCCTAGTACCTCACCCCGTTCGAACCCCAAGAGTCGCAGTAGTTCGGAGTTCTGGTAGGGCTGTGGCACGGTCTGCGAAGTGGATGAACGGCTTTTCAAGACTGGCTTGGGACCCTGCACACATCGTTTGAGGCTGTACTGAAACCTCGGCCGGACTTCCATACGGATCCCCCTCAGATAGGCGACTCTCTGGACTAGAACGGAGCTGTGGGAGAAGTGTTGTGGTGGCATCCTCGCTGTCACCTCTTGAACGGTGACATGCAAAAGGTGGTAAAAATGATGACACGTGTGTGTAGCGGTACACCCCTGCAGGGTTAACAAAACTATTCGAATAGCCGCGTCCGCGGTTAAGGGCTGCTTGGAAAGCTTAGCTTGATTATTAGACAACTTGAACTGGATACTTCTAAAACACACCAAGATAAGCGTGAGTGCTATGGGGTGCTTCTCATGGGGAAGTCGAGGAAGTAACCATAGTGGTGTAATTGGTTGAAGAGATGTAGTGGACTCGTGTACGCTTCTTACCTCAAGTCTGGTACTCGTAGTTCAGGACTAGCCAAGTCAAAGCTGGCACTTCTTCAAGTGAAACCCCACCTCCCTTTACCTTGATACATATGCATGAGTAGTATAGCTCCTATGTAAGTCTTGCTGAGTACGATTTTGTCCTCACGTTTGCTTAATCTATGTTTTAGATGAACCCACCGACCCCGATGGTGGCTTCTACCTGAAGCTCGAAGATTGAAGACTCAGACCAAGACCAAGCTAGTGTAGTCCCAGTCAAACGACTGGTTCCCTCGTGGAGGGCTTGTTTTTAGATAAGGCTTCTCTAAGCCATTTGTTAAACTTGTCTGTACTCAGACCTACTTTGCTTCCGCTTGTCTGTTGTAATGTTGGATCACATGCTTGTGATCTCTGTGTGCACTCTGTAAGAGTTATTAATAAAGATGTATACTTTGTAGAGAATTGCAATGATACATGCTGTTCATACAAGGCATGTGTGCTGCGTGTATGTTTATAACATGCATGTCTTTGTATGGGTTTTCGAGACCTTAGTTGTGATCTGGCTGGCGGTCTTTTATACACCAAGTAGCCCTTAGATGTGCGCAGCTTGGGGCATCGCGATGCGATTGTTCGAGACTCTGTCTCGTGCACACTTTGATGTATGATCGAGCCCACCCTAGACCCCGACTAAGTGATCGGGCTGGAGTAAGTCTATGTAAGGGTTATAATACAATCGATAGTATGGTTGAGGCGACTTGTCTATGAGTATGGGAGTTCATCACCCATATCATTTAGACTTGTGTGCGGACGATGAGGACCCATTTCAGTTGATCATCCGGCTTGGATGGGATGCCCCTCACGTTCGATGCTTTCCGAGAATGTTCTGTGCTTAGCCTTGTCTGCTTACACAAGTGGGTACGGTTCTCAGCTCTCCATATGGTGGTGTTATAGCGAGGCTTGCATACGCTAACCCTAGGTCCCGACATAATGTGACACCCTGGATTTTGGAACTTTCTTTTTTCAAAAACTCCTTTCATTTATTTATAGATTTTCCATTGGATTTGGATTTTGAGCAACTATTTGGACTTGAACTTGAGCATATTTTCTTTCCATGCTCAAGTAGACCTTGTTTCCAAGCTTTCCCATGCCATTCCATTGAGCCACCTCATGCAAGCCACCATTTTATTGAAGCCATATATTCCTTTTTCCAATAAAAAGGAATAATCCCTTTATTTCTCCATAAATTCCCAAATAATTCCCACCTAGCCTTGATACCATTTCTAGCCAAATTCTCCAAAAACATTGCATGGCCAATTCACTTGTCTGTGGGGGCAGGTTGGCACTTTGTGAAGGAGGTATCATTTCTCTTGATCCATTGCTGGTGAACCTTTTTGTGCATGCTCATATGATGATATCATTGGCCTACACCAAATTCCACCATCATTTGCCTAGCCAAACTCCCACAAAAAAATCCCAAAGTGTGGGTGCAACAAAGGGGCATTGTGAAGGAAGTGCAAGCGAGCGAATCCCATTTGAGCTGAAATTTTTTGTGCTTGATAGCATGTAAGGCCCGATACACGGTATTGTTCCAGATCTGGATATTTCCATCTAGATCCGGGGACGAAGCACATATCGGTCCCACCGTGACATATGAAAATGCCATATGCCCCGAATTTCCAACATGATATCACAACATTACAGCTACAAGGATACAACATCTCATACAATCGGCATACAATTTTCTTAAATACATTACATCGGCGGAATATACATGTCTGAGTACAGACTACAATCAAATGCCTAGTGGCAAAGGTAAAACACACCATTCCTGTAACCACACGGGTCCAGGCTCTCCGCCGAGATCCGCTAACTAGTCGTCGTCGAGTCTCTGCGAAGGCGTCCATAAGAAGGGTCGTCGAGCTTCCCTGTAGTCCACGATATTTGCATAACGTGCAAACAGAGAAAATAAGGTGTGAGCTATATCAAAAAGTCTTGTAACTAACTTCTCACGGTAAGATGAGGGTAGTGGTGAGGTTGCAGCCGCACTAGCATTATATAAGTGGTTAACGATCTATTTAGAGTAAGATGAGAAGCCAAGCATTCGATGAGGAATCGCCTCCAACAAGTCTGCTATCAGCTACTTATGCAAACATAACGTTGTCCTCCACTTCGCATCCCGACGACGAAGAAGCAGTCAAGGCACCCACACGTTGATCAAGTTCTTAAGATTATCTCAGTTGCTGTTGTCTATGAACAAGGAGTAGGTCTCAAGTCGTCAATAACCGTGGACACGGCTTCTTAAAAAGATTTAACCCTGCAGGGGTGTACCAACTGCCCATTATAAGCTCCGCATGTACGCCGACTCTCTCAGTCGGGCACGTTAAAGACACTCATTGAAGAGTTGTTCCGAGAGATCCGGACGTCATAGCCCCTCTAACCAACAACACACAATTCCGGGTGGCCCCCGGTGAGTCGACATCCCACTCAAAAGCCAGCCGCGCTCTCGAATCGGTCTCTACCATCTGTCGCAGGTTTGGATTGCCGGTTAATTCTCACATGAGGCTGGGTCCTCGGACGGATAGGTTGGACCAACTAGAGAAACCATGTCTCCACTGGCCCGGGTTGTTTTAAAATCTGATGGGGCCCCAACTAAGGACACACACGGTTTCAAATGGTAAATCATCTTGGGCCACCACTAGAACTGTTTGGAGCTGGGTAGGTAAGACAAGGGGACCCCATAAAAAACCACACGCAGTTAGGCACACTCGTCATGAAACACAATAACCGGAAGTCGGGTCCTAGGTGACTCGAATGGAACAAATCATCGGGGCGTAATAGCCTAGACCTTTCATCCTTCGTCGAGTATAGTCAACATTATAATAATCACATCATCCACAATAATATAATAGTGTGATAGCCCAATCCAAGGAGTAACAGGATAATGTAAGTACCATCCTAAGCATGCATACTAAGCAGTGGTTAAGCAAGCAAGGTACATGGCCAAACAAGGGTTTGCTGGGATGTGGGGGATATGGCTATTTGGGTTTATTTGAGAGACATAAATATGAATTGGTAGGATCAAGAAATCGTTCTATCCTATACCTAGGCACAAGTGAGATGAAAGTTATAAGCATGATATATGCTCCCCTTACCTGATGAGAAGACGACGCCGAAGGTGTAGACGATAGTAACCGCAGGAACACACAGGAAGTAAACACTGGAAAGGCAATCAACAGAGATACCACTATCACTACGGAGCAATCACCAACAAGCAATGAACAAACAAGCATGATCATGTATGATGCATGTCATTTTAATTTCATGGTATGAACATAAGAATAGGCAAGTTTAAATGAAGCATCGGGAAGCAAGGGTGCAATGCTGCCGACAACCTTCATATGCATTAGGTAGGTGATTAACGAATCCGGAGGATTCCTTATGTTGTAGTTGTTACGATGCATGATCATGACACATGTGGAGGCTTAAAAAAGACATGAATAAGAATTTCCCACTCATGAAGATATACCTCACATTGGGATTCCCTAAATTAACTAGATGTGAATGACATGGCATAATATGATGCAAGCAACAAAAGAAGAAACAGAACTACGCTCTACCGGCAAGCTACGGTCAATGGAGGACAAGGAAAAGGGACGGAGGGACTGCACCATTTTATTCTCCTCATTTTTCTGCCCCAAAAGCATATATAACAAGATATATATGGAGCAATGTTACACATTAACACACGCATAGAAAAAATTGGGGCAAAAGAATGGAATTGAATAGGTGAAAAAAAGGAAATAAGGGAAAATCCCCTCTGGGTTGCTATCGGGCATAGAGGCCCAATAGCCTCGCGAGCTACTACTTGCTAAGGAGCGCCCACGGGCGAGGGAATCAACTGGGCCGAGCCCACTATTGCGTGCTGGAGCAAAAAATTGGAAAAGGAGGGATTTAATCCGTCTCCAATGGGAACCGAACCAGGCATCCCTCGGTTGAACCACATGGGAACTGCCACTGCGCTACTGCTGTTGATCACGACAGGAAACTAGCACGACTAAAAATAAACAAACACTACGCGGCTAACTGAAACTCTGAACCTGAAGATTTAGAGGTTGCAGCGGCAAAAGAAAATAAGCTACTGCTGCTGATCACGACAGGAAACTAGCGCGACTGAAAATAAACGAACACTTCGCGGCTAACTGAAACTCTGAACCTGAAGATTCAGAGGATGCAACGGCAAAACAAACTAAAAAGGTGGAGCCTTGTCTCCCCTGGTATTTGATCCCTGGTTCTCCCGAGTACAACCTGAGAACCCACACCACTATGCTGCACTGCGGTTCTTCTCGGATACAGATACGGGATGAAGTTAGCAAGAGCTTCTGCGCTAATGAACCCAAACGAAACTGAGCTCGCATCTGACGAAACTGAAAGAAACGCGACTGAAAAACAGACGACGACGGGATCTTGCGGCAAGGGTGGCCTCACGCACACGTCTCCTACGACCTAGTTGAGCTAGAAAATCGAGAGCCGGCACATCCACACACACGAAGGTGTCGGGTCTGGACGGGAAGTGCAGCAAAGGCGACGCTAGCCTCGCCGGGAAACAGGGCGACACCAATGTTTTTGCATAGTTCTCGCGTGCCAAAGGCGGCAGGCTGCGTGCACGAGACGGCCAAAGGCAGGCCCTTGCACATGCTGGATGCGCGCTGGGCTACAGGAGGGACGTCACGTGGGCGCGCTGGGCGTGCTCGAGGCACGGGCGGGCCACAGCGAGAGCGGTACACGAGAACGACAACATCTACGACTAGACGGGCAACGGCTCCGGGAACGAGCAGAGGAACGGGAGGCTCACAAGGGGGGGTGCTGCTGTCGTCGATCAGCTCAACGTGGAAGGAGTCCGACGCGCAGAACGCAAGCATGGGAAGGGCGCCGGATTTCTCTGCTCGTTCTCGAGGTCTCAAGGGACGACGAGGACGTCGACGGGAGGACGCTATGGACGACGAAGACGATTCAAGGGTCCGCGGGGCGGTGACGATCGGACCGACACGGAGCAAACGAGCCATGGACCTCCTGTCCATGGCGGTTGCATGGGAGAAGAAGAGAGAAGATGAGAGGGGAATATGGTGGCGGCAGGGAAGAGGGGAAACCCTAGAGGATGGGGCGCAAGGAGAGGGGGGCGGATAGATAAAGGGAGAGGGGCTGGGAGGCTGTAGGTGGTGTCCACGCAGGCCACCTCTTCTTTTCTCTGTCGTGAGAGGGAGGAAAACGTGAGGGTGAAGGAGAGGTGGATTGCATGGAAGAGCAGAGAGCTCTCTATCTACCTGAAAGGAATTTCAGGATCATCCTTCGAAAGCATATCATTAAGCTGTTGAAATATAAGAATCTTTACTGGAAGAAAAGATGCGCTTTTAGAGATGCTAATTGGGGAGGGGGTGTGGAAAATACCAAATATTTCCATGCCAGAGCTACATAAAGGTTCAGAAGGAATAACATTGCTACTCTGGCACTGAATGATGGTTCTATAGCCCAATCACACCAGAAAAAAGCGGATGCTTTTCTGCATTGTTTTAAAACCAGGATGGGAGTCACTGGTCCTAGCCACTTTGACTTCCAGGTGGAACAACTTATACCCATGGTGCCTGGTCTAGAAGCTCTATCTGCCCCTTTTCCAAAGAGGAAATTGATCTTGTGATTAAGCACATGCCTGCAGATAAATCCCCTGGGCCTTATGGATTTAATGGGCATTTTCTCAAAAGCTGCTGGGACATTATTGCTCCTGACTTCTACAAGCTTTGTGCAGATTTCTGGGCTGGAAAGATTAATCTGCAATGTTTGAATAACTCTCTGATCACCCTCATTCCTAAAAGTATATCCCCTCAGGCTATGAATGATTTCAGACAAATTTCCCTGCTAAACTGTGCTCTCAAAATCTTGACTAAACTGATGGCTGATAGACTACAAAAATGGATCCTTCTGCTAGGTTACAAGAATAAGTATGGTTTCATTAAAACCAGGATAATACAAGACTGCCTAGCTTGGGGTTTTGAATACATTCATCAATGCATAGCTTCTGGAGGGAAAGTTGTGATCCTCAAGCTTGATTTTGCTAAAGCCTTTGATACAATGAAGCACTCTACCATTATCTGAATTATGGAATGCAAAGGCTTTGATGACGGATGGATCTCCTGGATGAAGAATATCCTAGGCTCTGGGTCCTCGTCTGTCTTGCTCAATCGTGTCCCTGGTACTCCCTTTAATTGTGTCAGAGGTGTAAGGCAAGGAGATCCTTTCTCTCCCCTGTTGTTTGTGCTCATATCGGATCTCCTTCAGTCCATGATTAACCAAGCCTGGAGGGAAGGGAAGCTATCCCTCCCTGCTTCACAAATTGCTTCTGAGGACTACCCAGTCATTCAGTATGCTGATGATACCTTAATCATCCTGCCAGCCAGTCCTGGAGAACTTCTAACTGTCAAACTCATTTTGGACTCTTATTCCAAGGCCACTGGTTTGAAAATAAACTATGGGAAGTCTTAGCTCATGCCCATAAACATATCTGATAGTGAAGTCCAGGATCTTGCCTCCCTGTTTGGATGTCAGGTAGGAAATCTTCCCTTTACCTATCTGGGCCCCCCCATGGGAACCACCAAACCTACTGTCACTGATCTGATGCCCCTGGTGGATAGGAATGAGAGGAAACTTACCAGTACATCCATGTGGCTTTCCTTTGGGGGAACACTTCAACTGATAAACTCTGCCCTATCATCCCTCATTTCTTATACCATGTGTGTGATCAAGATCCCAGATAAGATCTGGGATTTGTTTGATAGAGCTAGGAGTGTCGGGACCCGGGGTTAGCGTATGCAAGAATTGCTACAACACAATCATATGGAGAGCCGAGAACCATACCCACTTGTCTAAGCAGACAAGGCCAAGCACAGAACGTTCTCGGAAAGCATCGAACGTGAGGGGCATCCCATCCAGACCGGATGATCAACTGAAATGGGTCCTCATCGTCCTCACACAAGTCTAAATGATATGGGTGGTGAACTCCCATACTCATAGACAAGTCGCCTCAACCATACTATCGATTGTATTATAACCCTTACATAGACTTACTCCAGCCCGATCACTTAGTCGGGGTCTAGGGCGGGCTCGATCATACCACAAAGTGTGCACGATACAGAGTCTCGAGCAATCGCATCGCGATGCCCCAAGGTGCGCACATCTAAGGGCCACTTGGTGTATGAAAGACCGCCAGCCAGATCACAACTAAGGTCTCGAAAACCCATACGAAGACATGCATGTTATAAACATACACGCATCACACATGCCTTGTATGAACAGACGGTATCATTGCAATTCTCTACAAAGTATACATTTTATTGATAACTCTCACAGAGTGCACACAGAGATCACAAGCATGTGATCCAACATTACAACAAACAAGCGGAAGCAAAGTAGGTCTGAGTACATACAAGTTTAACAAATGGCTTAAGAAGCCTTATTTAAACACAAGCCCTCCACGAGGGAACCAGTTGTCTGACTGGGACTACACTAGCTTGGTCTTCAGTCGTCGAGCTCGATGAAGAAGCCACCTTCGGGGTCAGTGGGTTCATCTAAAACATAGAATAAGCAAACGTGAGTACAAAGTCGTACTCAGCAAGACTTACATAGGAGCTATACTACTCATGCACATGTATCAAGGTAAAGGGGGGTGGGGTTCAAATGCAGAAGTGCCAGCTTTGACTTGGCTAGTCCTGAACTACGAGTACCAGACTTGAGGTAAGAAGCGTACACGAGTCCACTACATTCTCCAACCAATTACACCACTATGGTGCCTTCCTCGACTTCCCCACGAGAAAGCACACCATAGCACTCACGCTTATCTTGGTAATTTTTATAAGTATACAGTTCAAGTTGTCTAATAATCAAGCTAAGCTTTCCAAGCAGTCCTTAACCGCGGACGCGGCTTTTCGAATAGTTTTGTTAAGCCTGCAGGGGTGTACCGCTACACACACATGATCATCAGTTACCTCCTTTGATCTCGACACCATTCAAGGGGTGTCAGCGAGGATGCTCACCACAACTGTTACCTCATAGCCGATCTAGTCCAAGAAAGCCGCCTACCTGGGTTGGCTACCACTATCGTGAACCCGACCGGTTTACCGAAGTGGACCTAGATGATGTGTGCGTGGTGCATAAGCCGGTCTTGGTTGAGCCATTCTCTCACTTAGCAGCCAGGCCACAAACCTACCAGAACCCTGAACTATTGCGACATCTGGACATCTAAAGGGATGAGTTAATAGGTTGAGAGGGGTCAGTGAGCCCAATGTGTGGTTGTACTCTTAATCTTGGATCACCACACAAGAACTCGGACTTAGGGCGGTGTTCAACGAGACAACCCACCGTGTACTCCTACATAGCCTCTCATCGTTCACCTTGTATTAGGGTAGATTCACCAACACATTTCCACCATCATCAACATGATCACTACCATCCCGACTCACATAACAGTAACAACATTGTATCACTCTAAGCATGCAATAAGCAGTAACAATTGCAGGGGCCACATGATATCAATCAACTCCTACATTTGCTAGGATTGTGGTTTGCTTACTACCGTGACAAATGATAGGTCATGCAAAGGAATGGGTTCATCTATGCGGTAGAAACGTAGCATGGTAATCATCCTATACAATGCATAAGCGAGACATGAGAGTGAAGTGGGATTTTATCGACATGATCAATGGGGGTTTGCTTGCCTTGCTGATGAGGTTCGGGTTCAGGGTCTTCAACGAAGGGGGTTGCCTCCTGTTCCGATTCCACCTCTACTCGACAAACAACAAACAAGGTAGCAAAGTAAATACAATGCACAATCACATGGTTGAAGGTTGAAACTTGATGCATATGTTTCTGATGTGTGAGGCAATTCCATTTAAATGGAGTATATTGCAAATGAATTGCAAATTTAAACTCCAATTTGAATTCAAGTTAGCCAAGTTGTAATTTCTATTGTGTGATCAATGTAATTCATTTTGAAATGTGTATGATATGCCTCTGATGTGCAATTGAAATATGGTATGTTGCTATGGTTCAAGTTGCAAAAGCATTTGAAATGAATTTGATTTAATTCCAATTAATCCAAATAGCAAATGCTACTAGTCACCTTTTAAATTCAACTCAAACATAGTTGAAAGTTGCATATTTGGATAGATTATTTTCTCCTGATCATTTTTCATATATTATATGTTAAATTTGGAGTTAATATGAATTTTCTACGAATTTCCAAAGTTTAAGCCTTTTTCTGGAATTTCTCTGATTTCTTTTTATTCTGGAAAAGTCTTTATTGCGTCACTGTTGCGTCAAGCTGACGTGGGGGGGGGGGGTCTGACCAGTGGGGTCGGCCTGTCAGCCTCTGGGTTAATTAACCCGGTTAGTTTTAACTAACCAGGGGGTTAATTAGTGGTTAGGGCCCACCTATCAGTGGGGTTAGGGGTGATTAGCCCCAAGTTAATCCAGCCACCGGCGGCGACCATAGGGGACGGTGGCGCCTCGCCGGAATGGGCTCCCGGCCACGGCTTGGCACGGGGAGGCCACGGGGACGTACCTCGTGCTCGTCCGCGTCTAGTTGTGCTCACGGGAGGGCTAGGGGTGGCCGGAGCTTCGCCGGCGTTGAGGTACGGCGGCGGCCGTGGCTCGGGTTAGAAGCAGACGTCAACTCTGTGCACCAAAACGACCGGGGAGCAGCGCATTGCAATGCTGGGTTGGAGGGGAACACGACATGCGCCCTGGCTGAGACGGAGGAGCACAGGGGCGACCTCGAGCTCAACCATGGCGGAGGTCGTGCTCGGCTCCCATGGCAGATCGGCATAGAGGAGGATCTAGGGAACAAGGGGTTAGGGAAAACGTGCTGCTGCTGACCGCAGTTCAGATGGAGCAGATGGCGTGCTTGGGGAGGCTCTGGTGCTGCCGGAATTCGAGGACGACTCGCGGCGGCCGGAGACGAAGGCGATGAAGGGGGCGGCGGCTACAAAGCTTCCGGGCTCGATTCCTTCGGCATCTCGGCGTAGTCGTCGGTGGCGAAGATGACGGACATCATGGCGCGGCTTCTCGTCGGCGGTGTCTGTGTGGACTCGGCGGCGTGCTCCACGGTGGTTCTCGGGCGGTGACAAAACCGAACGAGAGAGAGGAGGAGAGGGAGCCAACGGAGGGGGAAATGACGGGCGGCTTCGAGGCGGGTCTCCACGGCACGAGGTGAGGGCACGGGGAGGCCTGGAAGCCCCTGGACATTGAGGTGGCATCCACGGCGTGCTCGGCCTCCAGCGAGCTGCTTTGGGGCCAGGGGAGGTAGACGGTAGGGGAGCCCGGGTGGGCTGGGCCAGGCCAGAAGAGGTGGGCTTCGCCTAGGCGCCAGGTAAGTTTTCTGTTTCTTTTTCTTATTTCTTTTCAGACATTTGTTTTGTCTTGGATAAAAGAAATATCTAGACAATTTTTTAAATGGCCCAAATTTTTATATGGCCTCAAAATAATATAGACTAGCCATTTATAAAGTTTGGCACTTTTTAAAATTCAAATGATTTGAATTTTAAATCAAATAGGGATATTTGATTAATTCCAAGGCACTTTTTGAATATTTGAAAAATCCATGAGCATGGGGTGGGTCCCATATCACTTGATATGTGATCACACTCATTTATAAGACTTTTCAAAAATCAAACATGAATTTTTGGAGAAGATTTATTTCTGGCCTTTTGAATTAATTCATCTGGGGGGGGTTCCTTCTCCCATTTGAGTTTGATTTTGATTTCAAATGATTTCTTTAAAACAAATTTAACATGATGCAAGGTGACTTCGATCCTAGCATACTACCTAACAGAGGGTTCTGACAACTCGCCCCCACTCAAAAGAATCTCGTCCCGAGATTCAGAAGTTTGCGGGAGGAAGGTGGGGTACTCGGCACGGAGACGGTCTTCTCTTTCCCATTGTACTTTCAGAAACTTAATCTTCTGACGACGAGTGACACGCTCTGCGGAATCAAGAATACGAACGGGGTATTCTCGATAAGAAAGGTCATCTTGGAGATCAAGCATTTCATGGTCGACTTCGCGGATAGGGTCCTTGAAGCACCGCCTGAGTTGGGACACATGGAATACATCATGTACTCGGCAAAGGTGCGGGGGTAGTTCAAGTTGGTAGGCAACTTCTCCACGTTTAGCAAGAATGCGGAAAGGTCCGATGTAACGTGGGGCCAACTTGCCTTTGATACCGAATCGTTGGGTTCCCTTCAGAGGAGTAACCCGAAGGTAAGCCTTCTCATCCAGATTGTAGCTCTCTTGCCTATGATGACGATCATAGTAGCTTTTCTTACGAGACTAGGCTGCTTTCAATTGATCATGAACAATGCGAACTTGCTCTTCTACTTCCTTGATCATATCCAGTCCAAAGAATTGTCTCTCACCGGTTTCTGACCAGTTTAAAGGTGTTCGACATCGTCGTCCATATAGGAGTTCAAAAGGAGCCATGTTCAGACTAGATTGAAAACTATTGTTATAAGCAAATTAGGCGAATGGCAGAGACTTCTCCCAATTATTTCCGAATGAGATAACACAAGCTCTGAGCATGTCTTCAAGAATTTGGTTAACCCTTTCGACTTGACCGCTAGATTGAGGATGGAAAGATGTACTAAAGGAGAGATGAGTTCCCATATCATTCTGAAAGCTTCCCCAGAATCTAGAGGTGAAAAGGCTACCACGATCAGAATTGATTTCCAAAGGAACACCATGAAGGGATACAATTCTAGAGACGTACAAGTCCTCTAACTGGCTAGCAGTTATAGACTCGCGAACTAGAAGGAAGTGAGCAACTTTGGAAAGCCTATCTATGACAACGAAGATGGCATCATTTCCTTTCTGGGTTTTTGGAAAGCCGGTGATGAAGTTGTCGGGACCCGGGGTTAGCGTATGTAATTCCAGTCACGATGCAATCACATGGAGAGCCGAGAACCGTACCCACTTGTCTAAGCAGACAAGGCCAAGCACAGAACCTTCTCGGTAAGCATCGAACGTGAGGGGCATCCCATTCAGGCCGGATGATCAACTGAGATGGGTCCTCATCGTCCGCTCACAAGTCTAAATGCTTATGGGTGGTGAATCCCATACTCATAGACAAGTCGCCTCAACCATGTTATCGATTGAACCCTAACTCTTACATAGACTTACTCCAGCCCGATCACTTAGTCGGGGTCTAGGGCGGGCTCGATCATACAACAAAGTGTGCACGTGACAGAGTCACGAGCAATCGCATCGCGATGCCCCAAGCTGCGCACATCTAAGGGCCACTTGGTGTATAAAAGACCGCCAGCCAGATCACAACTAAGGTCTCGAAAACCCATACTAAGACATGCATGTTATAAACATACACGCAGCACACATGCCTAGTATGAACAGCAGGTATCATCACATAATTCTACAAAGTACTCTTTATAGATATACACATAGAGCATACAAAGATCACATGTCTGTGATCACTTTATATCATACAACGGAAGCAAATTAGGTCTGAGTACAGACAAGTTTAACGAATGGCTTAGAGAAGCCTTGTACAACAAACATGCCCTTCCACGAGGGACCAGACTGCTGTCTGGGACTATGCTAACTTAGTCAACGTCGAGCTTCACGAAGGTGACTCCATCGGGGTCCGGGTTCTCATCTAAAACATAGAATAAGAAAACGTGAGTACAAAGTCGTACTCATCAAGACTTACATCAGAACTACACTACTCATGCTCAAGTATCAAGGTAAAGGAGGTGGGGTTCAACATGCAGAAGTGCCAGCTTTGACTTGGCTAAACCTGTACTACGAGTACCAGACTTTGAGGTAAGAAGCGTACACGAGTCCACTACATCTCCAACCAATACACCACTATGGTCACTTCCTCGACTTCCCCACGAAGAAGCACGCCATAGCACTCACGCTTATCTTGCGAGTTTTATAAGTATCCATTCAAGTTATCTATGATCAAGTAGAGGTTTCCAAGTAGTCCATAACCGCGGACACGGCTATTCGAATAGTTCATTAACCCTGCAGGGGTGTACATCTTCACACGCGTGTCATCACTTATCGCCTCGTTCTTGTCACCCTTCAAGCGGGTGTCGGACGTGGATGAAACCAAGGCACTACCCTCACATCGCCTTCTCTAATCCAGCAGTCGACTACCTGAGTTTGTCACCGCTCGAGAGTCCGGCCGGTTCCACGAAACGGACTCAGATAATGTAAGGGACCGAGACGCCACCTTTGACAGATGGTTTCACTGCCTCACAGGTCCACCCACATATCTATACATAAATCAAATGGAAAGCCCGAATCTAGTGTGACTCCTGGACTGGATCGGGTACGTAAAGAGGCCAAACGGGGCTCCCATAAAACCCTACATGTGGTCATACTCTTTGTCTTGGATCACAAAACAGGAACTCGGGGCCTAGGGCAGTGTTCAACGAGACAACCCACTGTGTACTCCTACACAACCTCTCATTGTTCACCTTTGTTTAGGGTGGATTCACCAACACGTTATCATCGGTACCACTGTGTTCATTCCATCCCGACTCACAAACATAACACCCTCATTGTATCACTAAGCAGCAAAAGCAGCAACAGTTGCAGGGGCCACATGCTCATCATTCAACTCCTAAATCTGCTAGGATTGTGGTTTGCTTAATACGGTGACAAAATGATAGGTCATGCATCGGAATGGGTTCAACTATCCGAAAGAACGTGTCTTGGTGATCTCCTAAACATGCATAAGCGAGACTGAGAGGGAAATAGGATTTTATAGACATGATCAATGGGGTTTGCTTGCCTTGCTGACGATACACGGGTCTTAACGGTGGTCTTCTCCTTCGGGGGTGATCACCGTCTCGGAAAAGCTGGTACCGGAAACAATCATCAACAAGAGGGGACAACTTCGGAAGTAAAATGCACAAGCACATGATATTGTTGTGACATGAAGTAAAGGGTACTGATTTGTGGAAAATTCAATTTAATTGAAGTATATTGCATTTGGAATGCAAATTCAAACTTCAAATTTGAATTCAAATTAAGTCATATACAAATTTGCTTCTGTTCCCCCATTTTAAAATGGTCAAACATAAAACAAATTACATATTCTTAATCCTTGCATTTTTCTGATAATTTTTCATATATTATATGTTTAATTTGGAGTTAGTATGAATTTTCTATGAATTTCCAAAGTTTAATTCAATTTCTGGAATTTTCTCTGTTTTCTTTAATTCTTTTAATTTCTGGAAACTGTTTATTGCATCATGCTGATGCAAGCATGACGTTAGGGGGGACCTGACCTGTGGGTCCAGGGTGTCAATGACACTGGGGGTTAACCCCGGTTGGATTAAATTAACAGAGGCCAATAGGGGGGCCAGGGCCCACAGTCAGTGGGTTAGGGGGTGATTAGGGGGTGGTGGGTTATGTTAAGCGGCCGGCCACGTCGGCTCGTCGCCGGTGGCAACAGAGCACGGCGGCGTCCTCGCCAGAGCGGGCTCCCGGCCACCAATCGTGGCACCATGACCACCAGGAGGATCCGCACGCACGCGCGCATCTCCCTAGTGAGTCGAGCGTCAACGGGAGGGGCCAGGTCGTCGGCTGCGACCACCCAAGGCGGCGGCCGGAGAAAGTCCACGGCGGCCATGCGGTTTGGGGTTCCAAATCGTGCGCAACTAGGGGGGAAAACACCGGGGGCTCACCAGCAGCTCAAAGGAGCAGTCGAGGAGGCCGGGGGCTGCTTGGAGACGAGGCAATCGACGGGGACGTGCGACGGCTCCGGTGAGCTGTCGAGGAAGAAAGCGGTGCCTCGAGGTGGAATTGGCGCCTGATCTTCTGCGAGGAGATGTGGAAGACGACGCAGGGGAGAAAGGACACGGTCGGGTGGCCTCCCGTCGTCGTTGGCCGCGGGTGGGCACTCACGGCGGCGACGGTGAGCTCTCAGGTGCGGCGCGGGAACGGTGATACAGAGGGGAATGGGAGCTCGAGAGGGAAGGAGAAGGTGCGGGGCGCTTCTGGCTACGTCGTGGCGCACTGGGGAGTAGGAGAGGGCCAGGACGCCTCTCGTCGTCGCGGTGGCACCCGCAGCGTGCTCCCCTGCCTCCAGCGAGCAGCTTCGGGGGAGGGGGAAGAAGACGACAAGGAGAGTTGGGCTGGGCCGAGGCCAGGTGGGCCGGGGGTTTTAGTTGGGCCAAAGCCAGGGGTTGTTCCCCTTTTCCTTTCCTTCTCTCTTTTTCTTTTCTGTAATTCTGTTGTGCCTAGAAATAAATAGCTAGGCAATTTTGTAAAATGCCCAAACATTTTTATAAATCCTAGGTGACCAGTAGCAAGTCACTTGTAGAGTTTGAGCAATTTTGAAATTCAAAACATTTGAATTCCAATTCAAATAGGGGTAAACTTTAATTTCCAGAGCACTGTTTGAATTTTAGAATATTCCATTGGCATGGGAAAATACCCAAACCACTTTTAAAATGATCACCATCATTTATAGGAATTTTCCAAATACTCAAATGATTTTTGGAAAAAGATTTTTATCTGGCCATTTGAATTAATTTCTCAGGGCTTTTCTTTTCCCCATTTTTGAATTTTGTTTTGAATTTTTGCGTGATGCAAAGGGCACAAACAAACCTTAGCACTTACCCTAGTTGGGGTTCTGACAGAAGTCCATACCGACTTTGTCCCATTTCCACTCTGGAATAGGCAAAGGTTGAAGTGTACCAGCAAGTCTTTGATGTTCTGCCTTAATGCGACGACAAGCATCACATTCGGCAACAACTCGAGCAATGTCTCTCTTCATCCTAGTCCACCAAAATCTCTGGCGTAGATCTGGGTACATTTTTGTGCTCCCGGGATGAATCGAGAGGGGTGTGTCATGGGCTTCCTTGAGGATGAGTTGCCTTAGTTCCCTATTCTTAGGTACTACCAAACGATTTCCAAAGAATACCGTTCCTTTGCTATCTGTGGAGAAACATTTAGCAACTCCGCTAGTAATGTTCTCCTTGATCCGACGAACACCTCGTGCACGCCTTTGGGAAACTATGATTTGATCCTCAAGAGTTGGTTTCGCCACCAAGGTAGAAAGATAGCCATGAGGAACAATCTCAAGATTGAGTTTGCAAAATTCCTCATGAAGAAGTGGTTGATACTGTTGTAACATGAGGTTGTTACAATATGACTTACGACTTAGCGCATCAGCCATGACATTGGCTTTGCCTGGGGTGTAAGAAATTCCTACGTCGTAATCTTTTATCAACTCAATCCAGCGTCTTTGCCTGAGGTTAAGATCTGGCTGGGTGAAAATCTATTTGAGGCTTTGGTGGTCGGAATAGATCTCACAACGATTACCAAGGAGGTAATGTCGCCAAGTTGTTAGGGCATGAACTACGACAGCGAGTTCAAGGTCATGGGTAGGATAGTTCTCTTCATGCGGCCGCAACTGGCGTGAAGCATAAGCTACCACATGTCTATCTTGCAGAAGTATGCATCCTAACCCTTGCCGTGATGCGTCACAAAAGATCTCGAAATCCTTTTTGGTGTCTGGAGGCGCAAGTACGGGTGCAGAAGTCAATCTTCTTTTTAGCTCTTGAAAGCTTTCCTCGCACTTGGGAGTCCATAGGAATTTCTTATCTTTCTTGAGGAGTTCAGTTAGAGGCTTTGCAACTTTAGAAAAGTTCTCGACGAAGCGGCGGCAATAGCTGGCTAGGCCAAGAAAACTCCTAACTTGCTTAACCGATTCAGGTGGAGTCCAGTCAAGGACGGCCTGAACTCTCTCGGGATTCACAGCAATGCCTTTTGCAGAAATCACGTGGCCTAAGTAGGTCACTTCTGGTAGCCAAAATTCACACTTGGAGAATTTAGCATACAGGCGATGCTCTCTAAGTTTCATCAATACCAGGCTTAGGTGTTCGGCATGTTCATAGATGAGAATGTCATCGAGATAAACTACAACAAATTTATCTAGGTACTCCATGAAGATCGAATTCATCATGCGCGAGAAAGTGGCGGGGGCATTGGTTAAACCAAAGGACATGACGGTGTACTCGTAAAGACCATAACAAGTAGTAAAAGCCGTTTTGGGAATGTCCTCGTTTCGGATTTTGATTTGATGATAACCTAATCTCAAATCCATCTTAGAGAAGACAGAGGATCTAGCAAGTTGATCATAAAGATCATTGATCCTGGGCAGTGGGTACTTGTTCTTTATCGTCGCTAAATTTAGCGGGCGATAGTCTACGCACATCCTTTCTGTTCCATCTTTATTCGTTACGAACAGAACGGGGCAACCCCACGACAATGAGCTAGGGCGGATGAAGCCTTTTTCCAACAAAGCTTCCAGTTGGGTTTTAAGCTCAGCTAACTCACGTGGGGCCATTTTGTATGGGCGTCTAGAAATTGGTGCGGTTTCTGGCATAAGATCTACTATGAACTCTACACATCTGTCGGGAGGCATTCCCGGCAGCTCTTCAGGAAAGACATCCGGGAAGTCACGAACCACCGGAACATCTTCAAGGTCGGGAAGGGGAAGTACATTCAAAGAATGCACCTGGGTTCTTGTTCTGGGTGAGGTGTAGTTGACGGTCTTTCCTGAAGGGTGGGTGAGCTTCACAGATTTGCCTTTGCAATCCAGGTAGGCATTCTGTCTTGATAGCCAATCCATGCCAAGGATGACATCAATGTCTGAAGACTTGAGGGCTATGAGTGATGCAAGGAATACTAAACCCTCAATTGCGATTTGATTACCATGGCTTACTCTATTAGTTTGCCATCTTGACCCTAGAGTTTGAATAACCATTGGGGTGGACAACTCAACAAAGGATAACTCATGACAAAGTGCATAACTTTCCGACATGAATGAATGAGACGCTCCTGGGTCAAAAAGAACGGAAGTAGGAACATAATTGACTGGGAGCGTACCAAGAATGACGTCAGTGGTGTCGTCAGTCTCTTCAGCGGCAATCTGATTCAAACGTCCACGAGTGGCGGGAGGAGCGGGTTTGGTGGTGTAGACCTTCTGGGTGGCTTGCCACGACCATTGTTGTTCCCTCCGGCACGGGGTGGAGCATTCTGATTCTGGAGCTGGTTCTGGGGACACTTGCGGGAGTAGTGGCCTGCCTGACCACACTTGTAGCAGGCTCCAAAGACGGTGCGTGGAGCTGGGTTGTTTGGTGGAGCTGGGTGGAACGGAGCTGGTGGACGAGGCGCCACATAGGATGGCCTCGGTGGGTTGTTCTGGCGAAACATACTGTTGGGAATCCAGATCTTGCGCTTCTGAGAGCCGGAACTGGATGAACCATCATCTCTAGGGTGTTTGCGGAAGTCATTGGGGGTGTTCATGTCCTCTGCCTTGATGGCCTTGTTGACAAGGACCTGGAAGGTGGCAAAGTCATGCAGGTTGAGCTCACGACGGAGTCCGGAATTGAGTCCACGACGGAACCTCTCTTGCTTCTTGGAGTCGGTGGAGACCTCTTCAGTAGCATAACGAGAAAGTCGGTTGAACTCACGACTAAAGTCGTCAACAGTCCTTCTGCCTTGGGTGAGGTTGCAGAACTCCTCACGCTTGCGGTCCATAAGACCCTTTGGAATGTGGTGCTCGCGGAAGGAAGTGCAGAACTCATCCCAAGATGTGGGCGGTCCAACGGGACGCATGTTCAGGAAATTCTCCCACCAAGAGCTAGCTGCACCCTCTAGGTGATAGGTGGCATAGCAGACCTTGTCGCCATCTGCAACATGGCCTGCCTGGAGCTTCCTCTCGATGATGTGAAGCCAGTCATCGGCGTCAAGGGGCTCGGTGGAGTAGCTGAAAACCGGGGGATGAAGCCGGATGAAGTCGTTCAAAGACACCAACTCGTTGCGCTGTTGAGTGGTGTTGCGGGCAATGACCTCCAGCAAATGGTGAGAGTCTCGGCGGTTCCTCTCCACCTCCATCAGAACCTGAGCCATCGTGGGTGGGGGTGGAAGGTTGCCTTCCTCCGGTTCATTCCCACGACCATGGGCACGACCAAGCTGGCCACGGGTTCCTTGAGACATCCTGAAGGTGAAAACCAAAGTCAAACAGAGTTGATTGGAAGAGTCTAAACAAGGTATTGAGGTACTGGAAGAAATACAAAGCAAAGGAAGTAATCATCTTGACAACATGGGGATAAAAGCATACAAGCCATATATTCACAAGTTGTCATACAAACCATACATCGGTTTAGTACAAGCGCCAAGCTAATACAAACGTGATGAAGATGATACATCCTTCAGAGGCACTCTGACTTCCTATACATTATTTATCTAAGCTTCTGGAACTTAGAACACCTTGCGTACAATATACTAAGATACTACTACATCCTCACTAAAGTAAGACCACAGGCGGTCTCACTCATCTCCATCTCCATAGTAGTCCTCGTAAAAGTTAACCGCGTAACCCGGTAGCTGAAGGTGACCATCGGAAAACACGGAGGCCCGTGGACCCTGATATCCATTTGGGCAAGGATGGGGCCTAGGTCCAGCATAGGGTGGAAGCAGAGGACCACGGGGTGGAAAAATGCCTCCAATCTCGGGCCAAGCAACTCGAGAAGGCATCTGCGTCCTGACTGGGTAGATAGCATCATACTCGACTGATCCAACACTCACCAAGGGTGCCAAGAGTGTCAGTGCTCGATACAGACGGGCACGGGTGGCGTGAAGCTCAAAACGAAGGGCACGTGGATCACGATCTCTATCACAAGCGTGCCGAGCAGTGATCTGAAGCAAAGGATCCTCCAAAGAGTGATATGTGTACAGTCCGGTGTAATACCCCTCTTCTCCTGGAAGTGCAGCAGGGATATAGCGGAACGAGGTCTCTCTCAGCATAGTGTGCTCCTCTCTCAGCAGGGTAATACATGAGTATGCAGCATCCTGCACAGCCATGTTCTCAGTCATGCCAATGCCATGTCCAAAGTGGATAGGCTGAGTGACTCCATTGTGGTGCGGGTAGATCCTGACAATGCAGTGGAACTGGGTCTGGTTGAAGTCAAGGAACTGCTCCTAAATTGTGTACTCAGGGTACCATCGGTATCCAATGTAGGACATCATCTCGATCAGCATGGTGGGAAGGCCACGCACTCCGAGACACCTAGTCAAATGAACAATCTGCCGAGGGGGAAGATCTGCCATCTGAAACAGAAAGAAGGAGTTTGCAAATGCATCAGATTATGAAGAAACTTGGAATGACTCGGGAAGCATAACGGCTGTAATTGCAAGGAAAGACAATTTCTTACAACATGGAAAACAGCACTTACATACGATGTAAGAAAACAGGAAGAACAACAACTCTAACGAACCAAACACAACTTTCCTAAGGCTACAAGGAAGCAAACAACGAGATGTTCTAATCAGACAAAGGTGAGCCTAGTCCTATCTTCCCGTAGAATAAGATGAGGGTGACTCAGAACTGAGAACGACGAAGGTAAGGAGAAAAAAGAAGCCTTACGTTGTTCCCTTATATACCCAGAGTAACTATGTAACTATAGCAAGCTAGACTCGACTTCGTCCAAGGCTGCTAGTCCTACAGTCAGTCCTGCTCTGATACCAAGTCTGTCGGGACCTGGGGTTAGCGTATGCAAGAATCGCTATAACACAATCATATCGAGAGCCGAGAACCATACCCACTTGTCTAAGCAGACAAGGCCAAGCACAGAACGTTCTCGGAAAGCATCGAACGTGAGGGGCATCCCATCCAGACTGGATGATCAACTGAAATGGGTCCTCATCGTCCGCACACAAGTCTAAATGATATGGGTGGTGAACTCCCATACTCATAGACAAGTCGCCTCAACCATACTATTGATTGTATTATAACCCTTACATAGACTTACTCCAGCCCGATCACTTAGTCGGGGTCTAGGGCGGGCTCGATCATACCACAAAGTGTGCACGAGACAGAGTCTCGAGCAATCGCATCGCGATGCCCCAAGCTGCGCACATCTAAGGGCCACTTGGTGTATGAAAGACCGCCAGCCAGATCACAACTAAGGTCTCGAAAACCCATACGAAGACATGCATGTTATAAACATACACGCAACACACATGCCTTGTATGAACAACATGTATCATTGTAATTCTCTACAAAGTATACATTTTATTGATAACTCTCACAGAGTGCACACAGAGATCACAAGCATGTGATCCAACATTACAACAAACAAGCGGAAGCAAAGTAGGTCTGAGTACAGACAAGTTTAACAAATGGCTTAAGAAGCCTTATTTAAACACAAGCCCTCCACGAGGGAACCCGTCGTCTGACTGGGACTACACTAGCTTGGTCTTCAGTCGTCGAGCTCGATGAAGAAGCCACCTTCGGGGTCAGTGGGTTCATCTAAAACATAGAATAAGAAAACGTGAGTACAAAGTCGTACTCAGCAAGACTTACATAGGAGCTATACTACTCATGCACATGTATCAAGGTAAAGGGGGTGGGGTTCAAATGCAGAAGTGCCAGCTTTGACTTGGCTAGTCCTGAACTACGAGTACCAGACTTGAGGTAAGAAGCATACACGAGTCCACTAAATTCTCCAACCAATTACACCACTATGGTGCCTTCCTCGACTTCCCCATGAGAAAGCACGCCATAGCACTCACGCTTATCTTGGTAATTTTTATAAGTATACAGTTCAAGTTGTCTAATAATCAAGCTAAGCTTTCCAAGCAGTCCTTAACCGCGGACGCGGCTGTTTGAATAGTTTTGTTAACCCTGCAGGGGTGTACCGCTACACACACATGATCATCAGTTACCGCCTTTGATCTCGACACCATTCAAGGGGTGTCAGCGAGGATGCTCACCACAACTGTTACCTCATAGCCGATCTAGTCCAAGAAAGCCGCCTACCTGGGCTGGCTACCACTATCGTGAACCCGGCCGGTTTACCGAAGTGGACCCAGATGATGTGTGCGTGGTGCATAAGCCGGTCTCGGTTGAGCCTTTCTCTCACTTAGCATCCAGGCCACAAACCTACCAGAACTCCGAACTATTGCGACATCTGGACATCGAAAGGGATGAGTTAATAGGTTGAGAGGGGTCAGTGAGCCCAATGTGTGGTTGTACTCTTCATCTTGGATCACCACACAAGAACTCGGACTTAGGGCGGTGTTCAACGAGACAACCCACCGTGTACTCCTACACAGCCTCTCATCGTTCACCTTGTATTAGGGTGGATTCACCAACACATTTCCACCATCATCAACATGATCACTACCATCCCGACTCACATAACAGCAACAACATTGTATCACTCTAAGCATGCAATAAGCAGTAACAATTGCAGGGGCCACATGATATCAATCAACTCCTACATTTGCTAGGATTGTGGTTTGCTTACTACCGTGACAAATGATAGGTCATGCAAAGGAATGGGTTCATCTATGCGGTAGAAACATAGCATGGTAATCATCCTATAAAATGCATAAGCGAGACATGAGAGGGAAGTGGGATTTTATCGACATGATCAATGGGGGTTTGCTTGCCTTGCTGATGAGGTTCGGGTTCAGGGTCTTCAACGAAGGGGGTTGCCTCCTGTTCCGATTCCACCTCTACTCGACAAACAACAAACAAGGTAGCAAAGTAAATACAATGCACAATCACATGGTTGAAGGTTGAAACTTGATGCATATGTTTCTCATGTGTGAGGCAATTCCATTTAAATGGAGTATATTGCAAATGAATTGCAAATTTAAACTCCAATTTGAATTCAAGTAAGCCAAGTTGTAATTTCTATTGTGTGATCAATGTAATTCATTTTGAAATGTGTATGATATGCCTCTGATGTGCAATTGAAATATGGTATGTTGCTATGGTTCAAGTTGCAAAAGCATTTGAAATGAATTTGATTTAATTCCAATTAATCCAAATAGCAAATGCTACTGGTCACCTTTTAAATTCAACTCAAACATAGTTGAAAGTTGCATATTTGGATAGATTATTTTCTCCTGATCATTTTTCATATATTATATGTTAAATTTGGAGTTAATATGAATTTTCTACGAATTTCCAAAGTTTAAGCCTTTTTCTGGAATTTCTCTGATTTCTTTTTATTCTGGAAAAGTCTTTATTGCGTCACTGTTGCGTCAAGCTGACGTGGGGGGGGCGGGTCTGACCAGTGGGGTCGGCCTGTCAGCCTCTTGGTTAATTAACCCGGTTAGTTTTAACTAACCAGGGGGTTAATTAGTGGTTAGGGCCCACCTGTCAGTGGGGTTAGGGGTGATTAGTGGGGTGATTAGCCCCAAGTTAATCCAGCTACCGGCGGCTAACCGGCGGCGACCACAGGGGACGGCGGCGCCTCGCCGGAATGGGCTCCCGGCCACGGCTTGGCACGGGGAGGCCACAGGGACGTACCTCGTGCTCGTCCGCGTCTAGTGGTGCTCACGGGAGGGAAAGGGGTGGCCGGAGCCTCGCCGGCGTTGAGGTACGGCGGCGGCCGTGGCTCGGGTTAGAAGCAGACATCGACTCCATGCACCAAAACGACCGGGGAGCAGCGCGTTGCAACGCTAGGTTGGAGGGGAACACGACGCGCGCCCTGGCTGAGACAGAGGAGCACAGGGGCGACCTCGAGCTCACCCATGGCGGAGGCCGTGCTCGGCTCCCATGGCAGATCGGTGTAGAGAAGGATCTAGGGAACAAGGGGTTAGGGAAAACGTGCTGCTGCTCACCGCGGTTCAGATGGAGCAGACGACGTGCTTGGGGAGGCTCTGGTACTGCCGGAATTCGAGGACGACTCGCGGCGGCCGGAGACGAAGGCGATGAAGGGGGCAACGGCTACAAAGCTTCCGGGCTCGATTCCTTCGGCATCTCGGCGTAGTCGTCGGTGGCGAAGATGACGGACATCATGGCGCGGCTTCTCGTCGGCGGTGGCTGCGTGGACTCGGCGGCGTGCTCCACGGTGGTTCTCGGGCGGCGACGAAACCGAACGAGAGAGAGGAGGAGAGGGAGCCAACAGAGGGGGAAATGACGGGCGACTTCGAGGCGGGTCTCCACGGCACAAGGTGAGGGCACGGGTAGGCCTGGAAGCCGCAAGACGTCGAGGTGGCGTCCACGGCGTGCTCGGCCTCCAGCGAGCTTCTTTGGGGCCAGGGGAGGTAGACGACAGGGGAGCCCGGGTGGGCTGGGCCAGGCCAGAAGAGGTGGGCTTCGCCTAAGCGCCAGGTAAGTTTTCTGTTTCTTTTTCTTATTTCTTTTCTGACATTTGTTTTGTCTTGGCTAAAAGAAATAGCTAGATATATTTTTAAATGCCCCAAATTTTTATATGGCCTCAAAATAATATAGACTAGCCATTTATAAAGTTTGGCACTTTTTAAAATTCAAATGATTTGAATTTTAAATCAAATAGGGGTATTTGATTAATTCCAAGGCACTTTTTGAATATTTGAAAAATCCATGAGCATGGGGTGGGTCCCACATCACTTGATATGTGATCACACTCATTTCTAAGACTTTTCAAAAACAAAACATGAATTTTTGGAGAAGATTTATTTCTGGACTTTTGAATTAATTCATCTTGGGGGGGGGTCCTTCTCCCATTTGAGTTTGATTTTGATTTCAAATGATTTCTTTAAAAAAATTTAACATGATGCAAGGTGACTTTGATCCTAGCATATTATATAACAGAGGGTTCTGACAAGGAGACATTGTCTCTAGAGGAAAACACATGACATAAATGTTAATGCTCAGTCCCTTGCTGCCTGGCACCTAGTGTGTAGACCCAAAAAAAAGGGGGGGGTCTTGGGATCATCAACCTTAAGATACAGAATATAGCTCTTCTGTTGAAATTTTGGCACAAATTGATGCATAGGCATGACATTCCCAGGGTGGGGATCATTTGGAAAATATACTATTCTTATTGTCCACCACAAGCTATGCCCCTTCTGGTTACTTTTGGTGGAAAGATTTACTCAACCTGCTGGATATGTACAGAGGCATCACTACCTGTATAGCTAGAGCTGGAGACTCTATTCTTTTCTGGAAAGATGTGTGGTATGGGGAGCGTGCTTTGGAGGAACAGCTGCCAAGGCTATTTTCATTCACACTTTATGAGGATCTTACTGTTGCACAAGTACTGGGAAACCATGAGGTTCAGAACTTGTTCCAGCTCCCTCTGTCTACTGAAGCCTTTCAGGAGTTCAACATCCTCACCCAGATCATCAATTACAACAGTACCACCCCTTGGCAATCTGATGAATGCATCCCATGTTGGGGAGAAACTGCTTTCACCCCTAAAAAGTTCTACAGACACAGCTTCAGAGAGATTCGGGTTGAGGATTACATCACCTCCATTTGGAAGTCCAAATGCATCCTCAAACATAAAGTTTTTGCCTGGCTAATGCTAATGGATAGGCTTAACACCAGGGACATCCTTCTTAGAAGACACTAGAATATTGGAGATGACAATTCCTGCTTACTTTGTGAAACACCTGACTTGGAAACCTACATGCACCTGTTTTTTGAATGCCAATTCAGCAAGAGTTGTTGGCTTACTCTGAACATACAGTGTAACACTACAATTGACATGCAGAGTATGTTTACTGAAGGTGGAAGAGATGGCATAAACCTCTGTTCAAGGAAATCATCATCCTAGCTGCCTAGAATATTTGGAAGCAGAGAAACAACCACTTCTTTGAAGGAGTCCAACCCACTATGTTAGACTGGTCTAGACTGCTGCAAGCTGATCTTAGAATACTCTCTTTGAGGGTTAAACAAGATCTTGTACCTTTCTTATCTCACATTTGTACTACTTTACCTTAGAATGTTGACTTTGGCTCCCAATGGGGGTCTTGTAATTGGTTACCATATGCTTTATATAGAAATAACAGTAGGAGCCTTTCCTGCTGTCTTTAAATTCAAAAAAAAGAAGGAGAGGTGGAGAGGATGACAGGTGGGTCCCGGTGGAGTGGGCTGGTTTTGCTGGGCTAGAGAGGAGGTGTGTTGGGAGGAAGAAGGATTTGGGCCCAATGGCCACTGAAGTGCCTCTCTGCATTTATTCATTTATAAATATGAAAGCAAAGAAATACTATAAAATATATATAAATGGACGTCCAACTTTCATATAAAAATATGATTACTCATCCATAATATTTATAAGATTTTTAGAAAATGAAATGGGTCCAAAATATTTAAGTAATTCGAATGGCATTCAAATAAATTCAAATGCCATTTGAATTACAACCCCATTTTCTGGAGATGACAAAATCATGGGAATTGGCAGGGATCTTTATCATGGCAAACATGATTGAAACCAAAAAGGCTAGACCAAAGGATCAAAGATGACCGTGAAAGAAAAATGGCAGAGGCTAGCAAAGAAGAAAAGAAAGAATTCCGGATAATCCTTTAAAGTAATCATAAAAAAGTTTGGGCATTTTTCTGTCACGTGGATTATTGCAAAGGATAAATATGAAAATTATCATCCCCAACGGAAAAAGGCAAATTTATACATAATTTTCTAGTTTTGGGCTGTTACAACTCGCCACTACCAACAGAGGATCTCGTCCTGAGATCCGGCATAACCCGGGGGAAGGGACCGAGATGTTGCAAGAAGGGAGATCAAATGAGAGGTCAAAATTCCCGACACCACTAACATAGGCTTCGCTCATCATGACAATGATGTTTGCTTCCGTCAGGATTCAACCTGACTGGAGTTGTGGATATCGCAGAAGAAAACTTCGAAAGGTGTGGGAAACTATTCGAGGGCAAGCTCGGATTCAATGAGGGGATATCACAACAAAACTGATTCCACTCATACAATGCCATATGCCCCGGATTTCCAACATGATATCACAACATTACAGGTACAAGGATACAACAACTCATACAATCGGCATACAGTTGCCTTAAATACATTACATCAGCGGAAGATACATGTCTGAGTACAGATTACAATCAAATGCCTATTGGCAAAGGTAAAACACACCATTCCCGTAACCACACGGGTCCAGGCTCTCCGCCGGGATCCAACTAGTCATCGTCGAGTCTCCGCGAAGGCGGCCAGAAGAAGGGTCGTCGAGCTTCCCTGTAATCCACGACCGTTTGCATAACGTGCATAAAAAGAGAAAATAAGGGGTGAGCTATATCAACAAGTCTTTTAACTAACTTCTCACGGTAAGATGGAGGTAGTGGTGAGGTTGCAGCCGCACTAGCATTATATAAGTGTCTAACGATCTATTTAGAGTAAGATGAGAAGCCAATCATTCGATGAGGAATCGCCTCCAACAAGTCTGCTATCAGCTACTTACGCAAACATAACACCTATCCTATCCATGTCCTCCACTTCGCATCCCGACGAAGAAGAAGCGGTCAAGGCACACACATGTTGATCAAGTTATTAAGATTATCTCAGTTGCTGTTGTCTATGAACAAAGAGTAGGTCTCAAGTCGTCCATAACCGTGGACACGACTTCTCAAAAAGATTTAGCCCTGCAGGGGTGTACCAACTGCCCATTATAAGCTCCGCATGTAAGCCGACTCTCTCAGTCGGGCCCATTAAAGACACTCACTGAAGAGTTGTTCCGAGAGGTCCGGACGTCATAGCCCCTCTAACCAACAACACACAATTCCAGGTGGCCCCCGGTGAGTCGACATCCAACTGAAAAGCCGGCCGCGCTCTCGAATCGGTCTCTACCGTCTGTCGCAGGTTTGGATTGCCGGTTAATTCTCACATGGCGTCGGGTCCTCAGCCGGACAGGTTGGACCAACTAGAGAAACCATGTCTCCGCTGGCCCGGGTTGTTTTAAAATCTGCTGGGGGCCCAACCAAGCACACACACGGTTTCAAATGGTAAATCATCTTGGGCCACCACTAGAACTGTTTGGAGCTAGGTAGGTAAGACAAAGGGACCCCATAGAATCCCACACGTGGTTAGGCACACTCGTCATGAGACACAATACCCGGAACTCGGGTCCTAGGTGACTAAAAAGGAATAAAGCATCGGGGCGGGATAGCCTAGACCTTCCATCCTTCGTAGAATATAGTCAACATTACAATAATCACATCATCCACAATAATATAATAGTGTGATAGCCCAATCCAAGGAGTAACATGATAGCATAAGTAGCATCCTAAGCATGCATACTAAGAAGTGGTTAAGAAAGCAAGGTACTTGGCGAAACAAGGGTTTCCTGGGATGTCGGGGGACATGGCTATTTGGGTTTATTTGAGAGGAATAA
Source organism: Bromus sterilis (assembly GCA_950022295.1). Lineage (NCBI taxonomy): Eukaryota > Viridiplantae > Streptophyta > Magnoliopsida > Poales > Poaceae > Bromus > Bromus sterilis. The sequence goes on along the minus strand of OX465595.1, from coordinate 276,936,939 downwards.
ATATGAATTGGTAGGATCAAACAATCGTTCTATCCTATACCTAGGCACAAGTGAGGTGAAATTTATAAGCATGATATATGCTCCCCCTTACCTGATGAGAAGACGAAGCCGAAGGTGTAGTCGATCGCAACTCGCATCGCCTTCGAGAGTAACCGCGGGAACACACAGGAAGTAAACACTGGAAAGGCAATCAACGGAGATACCACTATCACTACGGAGCAATCACCAACAAGCAATGAACATACAACCATGATCATGTATGATGCATGTCATTTTAATTGCATGGTATGGACATAAGAATAGGCAAGTTTAAATGAAGCATCGGGAAGCAAGGGTGCAATGCTGCCGACAACCTTCATATGCATTAGGTTGGTGATTAACGAATCCGGAGGATTCCTTATGTTGTAGTTGTTATGATGCATGATCAGGGCACATGTGGAGGCTTAAACAAGACATGAATAAGAATTTCCCACTCGTGAAGATAGACCTCACGTTGGGATTCCCTAAATACACTAGATGCGAATGACATGGCATAACATGATGCTCCTAATCATTTTATTGCAAGCAGAAAAACAAGAAACGGAACTACGCTCTACCGGAAATCTACGGTCAACGGAGGACAAGGAAAAGGGACGGAGGGACTGCACCATCTTATTCTCCCCATTTTTATGCCCCAAAAGCATATATAACATGATATATATGGAGCAAGGTTCCACATTAACACAAGCATAGCAAAAATTGGGCAAAAGAATGGAATTGAATAGGTGACAAAAAAGGAAATGAGGGAAAATCCCCTCTGGGTTGCTATCGGGCTAAGAGGCCCAATAGCCTCGCGAGCGCCCACGGGCGAGGGAATCAACTGGGCCGAGCCCACTCCTGCGTGCTGGAGCAAAAAAATGGAAAAGGAGGGACTTAATCCGCCTCCAAGGGGAATCGATCCAGGCATCCCTCGGTTGAACCACATGGGCGCTGCCACTGCGCTACTGCTGCTGATCACGACAGGAAACTAGCGCGACTGAAAATAAACGAACACTACGCGGCTAAGTGAAACTCCGAACCTGAAGATTCAGAGGTTCCAGCAGAAAACAAAATAAAAATGGGGAGCCTTGTCTCCGCTGGGATTTGATCCCTGGTTCTGTCAAGTACAACCTAAGAGCCCACATCACTATGCTGCGCTGCAGTTCTTGTCGGATACAGATAAGGGATGAAGTTAGCAAGAGCTGCTGCGCTAATGAACCCAAACGAAACTGAGCTCGCATCTGACGAAACTGAAAGAAACACGACTGAAGAACAGACGACGGTGGGATCTTGGGGCGAGGCTGGCCTCAGACACACGTATTCAGCGACCTTGCTGAGCTAGGAAATCGAGAGCCGGCACATCCACGCACACGAAGGTGTCGGGATCTGGATGGGAAGTGCAACAAAGGCGACGCTAGCCTCGCAGGAAAACAGGGCGACGCCACTGTTTTCGCACAGTTCTCGCGTGCCAAAGGCGACAGACTGCGTGCACGAGACATCCAAACGTAGGCCCTTGCACATGTTGGATGCGCGCTGGGCTACAGGAGGGACGTCACGTGGGCGCGCTGGGCGTGCTTGAGGCACAGGCGGGTCACGGAGAGAGAGGTACATGAGAATGACAACATCTACAACTAGACGGGCAACGACTTCGAAACGAGCAGAGTAACCGGAGGCTCACAAGGAGGGTGCTGCAGTCGTCGATCAGCTCGGGGAGGAGGGCTTGCCGGTGACGTGGAAGGAGTCCGACGCGCAGAACGCAAGCATGGGAAGGGCGTCGGCTTTCTCTGCTCATTCTCGTGGTCGCAAGAGACGACGAGGACGTCGGCGGGAGGACACGATGGACGAAGAAGACGATTCAGGGGTCCTCGGGGCGGCAACGATCGGGACGACACAGAGCAAACGAGCCATGGACCTCCTGTCCATGGTGGCTGTACGGGAGAAGAAGAGAGAAGATGAGAGGGGAAGATGGTGGCGGCAAGGAAGAGGGGAGAACCTAGAGGATGTGGCGCAAGGAGAGGGGGCGGCTAGATAAAGGAAGAAGGGCTGCGAGGCTGCACGTGGTGGCCACGCCGGCCACCTCTGCTTTTCTCTGCCGTGAGAGGGAGGAAAAGGTGAGGGAGAAGGAGAGGTGGAGAGGATGAGAGGTGGGTCCCGGTGGAGTGGGATGGTTTGGCTGGGCTAGAGAGGAGGTGGGCTGGGAGGAAGAAGGATTTGGGCCCAATGGCCACTGAAGTGCCTCTCTGCATTTATTCATTTATAAATATGAAAGCAGAGAAATACTATAAAATAAATATAAATGGACGTCCAAATTTCATATAAAAATATGATTACTCATCCAAAATATTCATAAGATTTTCAAAAAATGAAATGGGTCCCAAATATTTAAGTAATTCGAATGGCATTCAAATAAATTCAAATGCCATTTGAATTACAACCCCATTTTTTGGAGATGACAAAATCATGGGAATCGGCAGGGATCTTTATCATGGAAAACATGATTGAATCCAATAAGGCTAGACCAAAGGATCAAAGATGACCGTGAAAGAAAAATGGCAGAGGCTAGCAAAGAAGAATAGAAAGAATTCCAGATAATCCTTTTAAGTAATCATAAAAAATGTTTGGGCATTTTTCTGTCACGTGGACTATTGCATAGGATAAGTGTGAAAATTATCATCCCCAATGGGAAAAAAATGCAAATTTATACGGAATTTGCTAGTTTTGGGTTGTTACATACCACCACCAAATAACTCCACCAAACCAAGTTTGAGCCAAATCCAACTACCCATGTGAGTACATCATCAACCTAAAGTTTCTGACCAGTGGACCACCTTGTGAAGCAAGTGCTAGCTAGGTATGTCCAATGGCCATGAAATTTTACACACATGTGCAACACTCCAAATAACCATGCCACACCAAATTTCAGCCCAATCCACTCAGCCAAAGTGACGCTAGCCTCAACAATGTATTTCTGACCCATTTGGAGCTTTACAAAGGAAGTGCATTTTTCCTTTGTCCATTTGGTCTGAAAATCTCCATATAAGTAGTCCCTTGTACCCCAAAGACATGCGACAACCTGCCACCCTCCCTCTGATAACCATTTAACCTCAGCTTGTACCCCAAGTTTGCTGCTTCCACCTATCCTTTGAGATAGAGGTCACCACAATAGCCCATTTGGCCAGCCAAGCATACCACAGTGATCACCATCAGAAGGACTATCCCCTAGAAAACTTTGGCCACACTGGAACCCTCCCCATATGAACCAACCCCAGATGGGCACGCCCCTGGCATGCTCTCGGCTGCACATGGCGCGCTCTCGCCGAGCCCGAGGCCGCCCGATGCGTCCCCTTCGCACTACAGGGAGCCCCTGTCCTCTTCTTGGTGTCCACCCGCGTCGCACGGAGCACCTTTACACGCGCCCTCTCCCAGCCACCCCATCCTCGCCGGATTCCCGCCGGTCGCTCGCCGCCACGGAGGAAAACGACGGAGCAGTGCCCCTGACCTGTCGCCGTCGCCCCTCTGGTGCCCTGCTTCCCCCTTGCTCCGTGCGCACACTCGTGCTTCTCCGTACCCTCCATAACCCGCTCGAGTTGGCCACCTTTCCCCGAGAATCTCGCCGGTGTCGTCCTCTTCTGCTCGGTGGCACTCGAGCCCTAGCATCGCTGCCAGCCTATATAATGGGCGCCCCGCCTTGCAGCTCGACACCAGCAGCATCACCGCCCCTCCAATCGATCCCCAGCTCCATCTTTCCGCGCTGGGAACCCTTCTTCCACCCCTTCAGCCACCAGCGCTTCCGTGGAGCCCCCACCGTCGCCCGACCACCTCAGTGCTCCCCGACCCTCACCAAGCACACCGGCAGACTACCCTTCTCCTCCTGGTGCTCCACCGACCAAGCCCCGGGTCGATTGTCGCTGAATCGTCGTCGGCGTCAACGACGTCGTCAGAGCAGTGCCCTGCGCTGCCGCGACCGTCTCCCCCTAGCAAACGACCTTCATTCCACTCGCTACGGGTACGGTCCGGTTCGCCGTGATCCCCTCCATCGATCCCCCTTGTCCCGCGCCACGCCGTGGCCTCCTCGCCGGAGTTTGCCACAGGTGAGCCCCCCTCCCCTGCCTTGGTCTCTCTCCCTCTCAGTTATATGACAGGGCGGGCCCACCTGACAGCCTCCGTCTTTCAACCCGAAGCGGCATAAGTGAAGGCACATCTCCACTTTACGCCTTCGACATCACCCCTAGCATTTTCTAGAGAAATTGATTTGAAATCAATTTAAATCAATTATTTTTTACCAAACTTTGACCCTTAATATCTTTTGAACCATAAGTCCAAATGAGTTGAAACTTGTTGCATTGGTTTTGTCTTGAGATCATATTCAATTTGGAATAGGTTTGATGCCATTTCTTTCTGTCAAGCCAATTCAAGTTCATGAGACGCTTTTCACCGGCTAACTTTGGGTCAACATTAAGCTCTCTAACAGCCCAGAAAGCTTTATGTTCAAATTCTAATGGAAAATGGCAAGCCTTGCCCTATACCATATTATATGGGGACATGCCCATGGGGTTTTTGTAAGCAGTTCTATACGCCCACAAAGCATCTCCTAACTTCTTTGACCAGTCCTTCCTAGAACTGTTAACTGTCTTTTGTAAGATCAACTTGATCTCTCTATTGGTGAGCTCAACTTGCCCACTAGTTTGAGGATGGTACGGTGAAGCAATTATATGATTGACATCGTACCTGGCTAAAGCTTTTCTAAAAGCTCCATGCGTAAAGTGTGATCCTCCATTAGTCATGAGGTACCTAGGTACGCCAAACCTAGGGAAAATTACATCTTTGAGCATTTTCAAAGATGTCTTGTGATCAGCACTCTCAGTGGGGACTGCTTCAACCCACTTGGTCACATAATCACATCTACTAAAATGTGAGTGTACTTGTTTGAAGGAGGAAAAGGACCCATAAAATCAAAACCCCAACAATCAAAAGGCTCAATCACTAGTGAGTAATTCATAGGCATCTCATTCCTCCTACTAATATTACCAACGCTTTGACACTTATCACAAGATAAAACATAATTTCTAGCATCTTTAAAAAGAGTAGGCCAATAAAAACCTGATTGGAGAACCTTATGCGCGGTCCTCTCACCGGCGTGATGTCCTCCATAGGGACTATCGTGACATTGCTTGAGAATGTCCTTCTGCCCATGTTCCGGTATGCATCTTCTCACGATCCCGTCTGGACCTTCTTTGAAAAGATGAGGGTCATCCCAAAAGTAGTGCCTCAAATCATGAAAGAACTTCTTCCTTTGCTGAAATCTCAAACCTGGAGGCAAATACTTTGCAACGATAAAATTAGCATAATCTGCAAACCAAGGATCGGAGAGAGATTATACTTTTACAACAGCAAGTTGTTCATCTGGAAAACTGTCGTTGACTGGAATGGGGTCATGCGGTATATCTTCCATCCTTGAAAGATTGTCCGCCACCGGATTTTCTGCTCCTTTCCTATCAACAATCTGTAAATCAAATTCTTGAAGAAGGAGTACCCACCTGATGAGTCTTGGTTTGGCATACTTCTTCGCCATAAGGTACTTAAGAGCAGCATGGTTAGTATGAATAATAACTTTTGAATCAACAATATAAGGCCTAAACTTTTCACAAGCAAACACTACTGCTAAGAATTCCTTCTCAGTAGTAGCATAATTCTTTTGAGCACTATCAAGGGTTTTGCTAGAATAATGAATAACATTCAATTTATTATCAACCCTTTGTCCTAAAACAGCTCCAACAACAAAATCACTAGCATCACAGATAATTTAAAAGGGCAATTTCCAGTCAGGTGGTTGTACTATAGGAGCGGTTATCAAAGCTTTATTAAGAACTTCGAAAGCCTCCTTACAATCTTCATCAAATAAAAAAGGAACATCCTTCTGGAGAAGATTAGTGAGGGGTCTCGAGGTCTTAGAAAAGTCTTTGATAAATCTTCTATAGAAACCAGCATGACCGAGAAAACTACGAATACCTTTAATGTCTCTTGGATAGGGCATCCTTTCAATAGCTTCAATCTTCGCCTTGTCCACTTCAATTCCCCTCTCGGAAATCTTGTGACCAAGCACGATACCTTCATTAACCATGAAGTGGCATTTTTCCCAATTTAGAACTAAGTTTGTATCCTTGCATCTCTGCAAAACTTTATTAAGATTGTGGAGACAGTGGTCAAAGGAAGTTCCATAGACGGAGAAATCTTCCATGAAGACTTCCACAATCTCCTCATAGAAATCATGAAAACTTGCAGACATACATCTCTGAAAAGTAGCAGGTGCATTACATAAACCAAAAGGCATGCATCTGTAAGCATAAGTACCGTAAGGACACGTGAAAGTGGTCTTCTCTTGATCGACAATGTTGACATGAATTTGAGAGAAGCCAGAGTACCCATCAAGATAGAAAAAGTGGGTGTTTTTAGACAACTTGTCTAGCATCTGATCAATAAAGGGCAGTGGGTAGTGGTCCTTCCTGGTCACTTTGTTGAACTTCCTATATTCAATACACATTCTATATCCAAACAACTCTTTGAGGTATTAGTTCATTTTTATCATTAGGAACAACAGTCATACCTCCTTTCTTAGGAACACAATGAACTGAACTTAACCACCTACTATCAGCTATAGGATGAATGATACCTGAGGCTAGAAGCTTGAGAATCTCCTTCCTAACCACGTCCTTCATCCTTGGGTTCAGCCACCGTTGATGATCAACAACTGTCTTAGCATCGGGCTCGAGATTGATAGTGTGTTGGAAAATCGATGGGATAATCCCCTTAAGGTCATAAAGGGTATATCCCAAGGCACCACGGTGTCTGCGAAGTGTTTCCAATAATCGCTCTTCTTCAAATCCTAAAAGGTTAGCATTTATAATGACATGATATATTTTCTTTTCATCTAAATAGGCATACTTGAGCGTATCGGGCAATGGTTTGAGGTCAAACACCGGGTCTTCTTTTGGTTGTGCGAGGATTCCTAAAGGCTCAACTGGAAGGTTGTGCTTCAGGATAGCAGTTTGTCTTGTGATTATTTCATCTAAGTATTTTCTTTCCTGCATATGCATATCATTCTCGTGCTCTTCCATATATTGCTGCAAAGGATCATTAGGAGGAATAGAAATAGAAGAAATATTTTCAATAATTTTATCATCACCGAGTAAATGAGTACCATGAGGTTGCTTGGAAAATTTATAAAAGTTAAATTCATATGGCTCACCATTGAATTCAACAGATACTTTACCTTTTTTACTTTCTATAATAGCACCGTAAGTGTTGAGGAAAGGTCTACCAAAGATAATAGGGCAAAAACTATCTTGCACTGAACCAAGTACGAGAAAATCGGTAGGATACTTTACCTTTCCATATAGGACTTCAACATCTCTCACAATTCCAATGGGAGAGATAGTTTATTTGTTTGCTAGATAAATTGTGGCATTGAACTCTGAAAGTGCAAAATATCGACCAGAGGGGGGGGGGGTGAATGGGAGATTTTCAAATTTCTCGAGGAATTTCTATTTCCTCAGGACTGAGGCAATAAGAAATTGAGGAAGTTGAAACCCGAGGAAGAACAAATGAAGTACAAAAGCAATAAAGAGAATGGAAAACAACCTATTGCACAGCTAAAGCAAGATTGAAGCATGAAATGAGGAATCAGTGCAGAGAGAACTCAGAAGTAAAGCATCATGATAAGTCATCAGTGCATCAACGTAATAACTGAGGTTGAAGAAATAGCACCAGGGCACTGAAGACGAAGACTTGATGAACCAGTTCGAGTTGCTGTGACAACTCTACGTCTGGTTGGAGAGGCTGAGATTGAACTCAGAAGACATAGTCTTCACCCTATTCTCCTTGAACTAGAGTCCTCAGACTCCGTCCAATAACCCAGGTGAGTCTTCAAGGTAGACTCCCGAAACCTTCACAGACTCAGTCACTCCGGGAAGTCACAATTGCATCTTGACTTCCTCAGACTGAAGACTTCTACACCGGCTGGAAGATCACAGTCTTCAAGAGTAAAAAGCTTCGGATCACTCGAACCGACTTCCTCAGAAATGCTCAACTACTCAGGCTGGTGGTTTTCCTCACTTAGGTTCTTCAGTGTCTTCAATGAGGTGGGTTGCTCTCAAATGACAAGTGTCAGTTTTTCTCTCAGAGCAGCCAACCCACAACTGGGGCTGGGGGCGGCTATTTATAGCCGGGGAGCAACCCCCCGTGAAAAGACATAAATGCCCATGCATGCAATTACTCTCATGCCCTCGGATATGACCGTTGCTAGACAAGTTCTAGCCTCTCACCACACAACACGTGGCACGGTCAAAGTATTCTCTCTCCTCACAATCTTTAGAAGAATCGCACTGGCGATCTCCTGACTCCTCAACCGAAGTTAATTACCTTAGTGTCCTGAAGAACAACGTCTCAGACACCCGAGGACTGAACTTCTACTGCAGGAGATTTCCTCAGGGTTTTTCTATAGGATTCCTAGTTGAGCAATTCCTCAGACCTTCGGAACTCGTTTTCTTCAACCCCTCCAACAGTACGATGTTTTCGTATGACTCAAGAAAGAAAAATACTTAACGAAGACTGCGCTTCAGCTTGATCTTCATCTTGACATGTCTTCAGTATGGCGCAACTTTCTTCAGGATCTCAATTCTTCGGGATCCAGTTTCTTCAGGATTCCAAGTCTTCAGGATTCGGAGTCTTCAGGATCCTGTTTCTTCAGGATTTTGCGCCAATACGTTCTTCGGTAAAACCTTCGTTTATTCAATGTCATTACACCACGGGCAGGATCTAACGGCAGAGGACTGCCGACAAAGATGGACCTTTGCCAGCAGATGTGTAACACTGGTTGTCATGAGATGATGGTGGCAATCCAACTGCCGGCATAGGTTCTGTAATACCGGCAATTGACTGCCGGCAAAAAATATTTGGCCTTAGAACTAAAAAAAAAGAGCGCGAGATGAAAATAGCGGAGGGAAAAAACGCATCGGGGGAGGGAATATACCCGTATCTCGCGCGGCTTTCCCCTTATCCACCGTAATCCCCCTCCATCTCGCTCCCTCTCCCCCGCACCACTCCTTTTCGCCGCCACCACCTACGGCGCCCGACCCCGCCCGATTCCGACGTCCTTCTGAGGCGCCCAGCACACCACCGTGACCCTCTCCCTCCGCTCCTTCCTCCCTCCAGTTCAAATCCGGCGCACGCGTCCTCCGGTGGCTAAGCGCAACCCTGCCCAACGGCTAGGGTTTGGGTAAGGCCATCACTGCTCGGTGCCCAAGCGGCGGAGGAAGGTTGTCTTCTTGTCGCCGCTGAGCTCCTCCTCCCACGGAATTGGAGGGGTGGGATGCGCGGAGGTGGCGGCTTCTCTGGATGGGATGGCGGTGGGGACGTGCAAGCGGGTTGAAGCGGCCAAGTAGATGGAGGTGGCGGCTGGAGGAGCACTGCCTGGAGGCCATGCGCGACCTAGAGATCGAGCGCATGCGGGTTCTTGTCGACGTTGCCATCTCCAAATCCAGCGACACGCTCACCCTATCAGCCGCCGCTGGTGGCCTATTTGGTGAGTTTTATCTTATTGCCTCTTTGGGCTGCTGCTGGGCGGAGCAAACCATCTCGGTTCCTGGCCAATCACCGGCGGGAAACGCTTTTAATCTGAAGAATTTGTAGTCCATCTGTCTGTTACTGCTTGGACCTTTTGGATTGAGCATTTTTCGTTCTTGTATGACCTTTTGCGGTGATGTGCCATGGTGTTTCTGCCCAGGACATCAAAGAGCAGGAACTATGCAGCCAAGGACATCAAAGAGCTGGCTGATTCGGTTAAGTTGACTAGTATAATTGTCTTGCTGCATTGTCCGTGTGCAGACTTCATGGTATGAGAGTATGATTGTTGTGGAGATTTTTATAAGATTGTGGCTGCTGATACCTGCACCCTTGTTCCTATCACAGAATTAGTTTATTTATTAGGCAATGCTTGAGTAGTGGTTGGCAGCTTATTCTTATCCCTATATTTAATTTGTTATACGCAAGCAAAGTTATTTAAGCGTGCGATTGAGGAACACAATTTTATGAGAACCTATTTATTCTTCACGAAGCATACATGTTTGTATTCTTCATGAGCTCTAGCTTCCAGTGGAACACAAGTCCATGTAATTGGAAGCTTTCCATGGAAAAATCTGCTACCTTGCTCTTGATTTTTGTCAACACACAAATATTTTATTGCTCATGTTGTTAAAACATCTGCATTGTCATTTGGACATTATCCTCCCTGCAACATTGTTATACTCTTGCTTATGATCTAGTTTGTTCGGTTTGTGCTTGTAAAATAGGTAGTTGTATTCATGACTTCCATGTTCCCTAGACATAATCCTAGTTCTATGAAAACTTCCTTTCTATGTTGTTTTTATATGAACTAATTGTTATAGTTAAATCTGAGCACACTAGTTTCAGAGCATGATAACCCGTTACTATTATGCATTGGTTGCAGTCGAAGTCTACTTTAATTCTCTAAATAATTTAACTATTTGTTTTAGTAGTCCTTCCAATTCTGTTGGGAATGGTCTCTTATATTTGCAAATGTGTGCATCTGTAGTTCCTCTCGAGGGGACCGAAGAATGCTTGTGAGCGGTGATGCACTTTTGGCAAGGCTCCTGGTTTGCCACACATCCACACAATCCGTATGTGCTCTCCAAGGAAAAGAAGTTTGAGAAGGCTCATGGTAGGATGAACAGTTGGCTTCAAGGTTTAGGTCAGCCCCTCTCTGGTTAGTCGTTGTTGTTTGGTGTGCAGTAATGTTTTTCTGTTCGATCAATTGCCAATAATTAAGATAAGTTGCCACTGTGAGTAACTCTTTTTGTTCTTATGTTTGGCACCAATTCTTGGTGTATATATGTTGTTTCAAATTTGCCTTATTTAGATTCTAACTTAAGAGGGAAGAATGATATTTGCATATAAATAAGTGTCGTGTCCACTTTGAATGAATCCTTAGTTGTAATCTGTATGAAATCACCTACTTAATTCTATCTGTTGTCAATGTCTGTGTAGGACATCCCTGAGTTTTGTAGGACACACATATGCTCCTTGGGTATAGAAAAAAAATAACATCCAAGACCAAAATGATTGGTACTTGCTTCAACGGAAATGTCATGATGTTTTCTCATCACATCATTATCATTAATTTAGAATGGTATAATTATAAGAGAAATGTATTTGAAATCTGGTAATGTGTGCCTTCTTGGTGTTTTATCACACTTCATTATCATGTTAGTCTAGCTTTATTATTTCCAAGGATGTTCCTTTTTCTTCTTTAATTTGTCAAGCTTCACTGCCCTGTTCTATTCTATTTTTTTATAGCCCATGTATGATTTACTTATTGCCCATGTATGTGACTAGCAACACCTAACTGGGTTGTTTAATGCTTTTGTTCTGTGCAGCATCTGTGTTTATCAAAATTTAGAAGCCTGCTACTGCCATTCGAGATGTGAATGCTACTCGACAGGTGATGATTTGGTTCCTCTTCGGTTGCTTTATTTTGCTATCCTGCTTCGTTTCATGCATCATACGTGGGTCTAGATGCAGAGTTTCATGCAACATAAAGGGATGGGTTAATTATGTACCAGTTATATTGATTGCAATCAAGACTATGTGTTTTCTTTTTCTTTGAACATGACCTTGACCTACCGGTGGCATTCGGCGACCTAGAGGTTAAGGCGGCCCTTCAAGATGATACATATTTTCACTAAAATAGCTCCCAACTCCCCATTTTCTTTATAGAGTACAACTTCTTATTATAATTGATCTTCCTGGTCAGGTCCTGGTGCTGGAAATCTATTGATTGAATGTATTTTTTCCCTTAATGGCAGCAGTAATCATAATTGTATTACTTTTCAGATTAGAACAATTGTGTGTGATTATATATTTGTTTCTTTATGGTTGTGTCTAGCTATTGTAGGCTACGTTCTTCTTGTCCTACACATTCTTGACAAACTATATTCCCTTTACTTATAGATGCATGAAGATTGAACCATTTTGTATCTCTACCAAATTGCTTTTGTAAGGTTTTTGTATAGAGCTACATGTTCAGAGTTGCACTTCTTTTTCACATGGTTTCTCGTAGATGCTTACTAACTCATCTCACTTTCTTTTCTTCAGGTGCAAGATGTTGCTCATCATTGCAAGACTCGATGCGGCGTGGAATGGATGTCTTAGAAACATTTTGTTGTTGGGTTGGGTGATGATCATTGTCTTAGAAACAAATGCATTGCTCATTTTTTTAGGTAGGTGAAGTACTTGTGCACCGGATGAAGTACTTGTAGGATGAACTTCTGTGTGATGCTATATGTGATGCCTATGTATGAACAAGTTATGGCTTGCCATGAATTATCTTGTCTGTGATACATGTAATGAAGTATTTTCTCTGTGTGATCTATACAAGTTTGAATTTTAAATTTTGAAATGGACAAAACCTGCTTTGTAAGTAGTGGATGGAAGCTTCAGAAAGTTCCACGACAATTAAACTGCCGGCAAAAGTCATCTTGGCAGGCAAGTAGCATGCCGAGAATGATAAGGAAAACAAGGCAGTTGAACTGCCGGGTAAGGTTTGCCTGTCGGGAAAGACTTTTCCCGATAGGGTTATTTCGGACAGGCCAGCCTGCCGGCAAAGAACGGTTGCCGGCAGTCCAATTGCCTTCTATAGTGGCTTATCCCGGCAGTTAAGGCGCCCTTAGATTCTGCCCGTGGTGTAGTGTGTTGCTCAACATTTTGAGGGGTCGACATTGGTGGTTAAACACCTCATCAGGGACTGTTCTTCTGTGTATACTCACAAACACATCAGTCCCTTAACCGTTTTGTCATCAAACTCCAAAACCTCAAGGGGAGGGCACTTGATGCACTTACAATCTCCCCCTTTTTGGTGATTTGATGACAATCAGGTTAAGCTTCAACGGGGATAAAATTATGAGTTTGAATAATAAAAACTTTGAAGAACATTTTTATCACTAAGCTGGATATAATGAAGCTCCCCCCTGAGGATATGCATATAAGTTGAAAAATGTTTCATATCTAAAGCATTTTGAGGTATATGAGGAGCTCCCCTATATCCAGTCATTTTTGAAGCCGTGCATGTTATGAAGTGTTTGAGGAATTTAGACAACGCACTGAGAGAGGTGTTTGCAGAGACAATCACATGCATATATGATAAACTTGAAGAAATAGCATGAGGTAACCGAAGAATAGTATCAGGAAAACACCAAAATAACAGTTTACAACTCGTTACAAAAAAAATCTGAAGAACGAGAGTTGTAACTGAAGAACCCCATAACTAAGACCCGCTTGAAGACTAACATATTTCTCCCCCTTTGTCATAAAATGAACAAAAAAGGAAAAACTGAAGCTAACGCCCCTTTGAAGGTGCTTCAAGGCTGAGGTGAGTCCCGCCTGAGGCAAGCCGTTGCAGTGTGAGGGCAGGCAGTTGTGTCTTCGGCTTCTTCAGCAGTCATTTCTTGGTTCGAAGAATATGAGTCCATGGCCGGAGGAGCAGTTGTGCAGCGTCTGAATTGCCTCGGGGGTCTGATTGCAGGAAGCTGAGGCTTTTGAAGACCCAATTTTGCAATGTCTGCGGGGGTGATTACTTCTCTCATCAAGGCATCGAGATGTTGATATGTATGATGAGCATACTGATGCACTTTCTTCACAGAAGTATGCGTCTGAGCCATGTAGCTGAGGATTTTAGAAAACTGACGCTTCACCCAATCATGATTTCGGTCAACCTTCTGATGAAGACTAATCAGAAGCTCTCGGTCTTTCATCACTCGAGCCTGAGTCGTGTCCTCAGTAGAGGCATGAGTTCTGGTTTCATCAGTAGTGCGAGACTGAGGATGACGAATGTTTCCACCGAGGGAATTGGTCGGGAGAACTTCTTCATAGTATAGGCCTTTGCCCTTATCATTAGAAGCAATCGTATGCTGAAGCACTTCGACAGGCGGCAGATAGGTCCTGTGATTCGGGTGATCAGGTTGGAAATCAATGCCAGTCTTGACTCGGATGAGCTTCATGATCCATGGCGTGTAAGGCTTCAGTATATGAGGATTCTGTGCCGCATCCACCAGAGTTCTGAAGAAGAAGTCAGGAACGTTGATTGACCCAGACATGCAGAGGTTGTGGAGGATGGTCTTCATGATGCCAATGACTTCTTCAGCAGTGGATTCATAGCCCTTAATGGGACAGAAGGACTTCGCCAGAATCCGATACAGCGTGCTTGGCAGATACAGAAGCTCAAAAACTGGAAACTTTGTGCGAGCTGAGGCTTCAGGTGCCTGAGGCTTCATAAGCATGTTCATCAAGTCATCTCGAAGAATTGGAGACCCATAGGAGCAAGCAGTTGAGGAAGTGCACTGAGGCAACTCAAGAATGGAAATTGCTTCAGGAACAGTGATGGTGTAGTGATGATGCTCAGTCATCCACTCGAGGACCCAGGTGGTGATATCCAGAGGATCTCCTGAAACATACAAAGTTGCATAAAACTGAAGCACAAGCTCTTCGTTCCAGTGGATGCATTCGGAGCAGAACTGAAGCATCTTGGCATAATGCAGATCCTGAAGCACACTGTTGAAGCAGGGAATGGCTTCCATATCCATTAGAGGAATATGCTTGTGAGGAAACAATTTGTTTTGCTTATATAGAACTGAAGCATAATAGTTCTTCCGAGTATCTGTCCAGAACCTCAGCAGCTTTCGAGGTGGAGCAGAATGATAAGGATTTTGAATCCCCTCTTGGAAGAAACTCATGGCATTGAAGAAATCAGAAGCATCGAAGCTTGGGGTTTCACCAGCTTTAAGGTCACGGAAGATTGGTTGCTTCTGCTTCGGACACAAGGACCGAGCTTGAACTGGTCCATGAGGTGGTGGAGGCGCTTGAGCACTTCAATCTGGAGAGAGGCGTGGGGCGAAGGCGGAGCTGCAGCAGAGGCTTCGGGTACAGACGTGTTGAGGTCCTTGGGAAGACGAGGTGATGTGGCCTGTTTATCTTCAGATCCATCCTTTGAAGCTTTAGGATGAGCATTGGTACTGTTTTCTGCTTAAGGCTCCGCAGCACGAGCTTCAGTATCCATGGGTTGAGCTTCAGGAACCACAGGATCAGCTTCAACATTCTGAGTGTCTGGGGAAGGAGTAGAAGCTTCAGGAGCAGCAGTAGTACGGGCACTAGTGGCCTCTGGGTCAGTTTCTTCAGTGCCAAGGGAGACAGAGGCATCCACAGAGGCTTCAGAGTGTTGAGACGTGTTAGATAAAACAACTGTAACTGAGGGAGAATGAGGTTCCAGAGAGAACACGGTGTGAGAGGGCGAGTTGAAGTGTTCCAACTCATATGCTTCATCAACCACCCGAGGGGTGCCCATGTCACAAATATCCACATCTTCATCCATTTCTTTAGCTTCAGTTATGACTGGAGGAATGGGAGATAGAGGCGTTGAAATGATCGGGGTGGCTAGCGCTGAAGCAGGTGTCTTGGACGGTGGAGTGAACAAAACCAGCCTGCGCTCAGTATTTTCCAGGGAATGGAAGCAGCAGGAGGTGTTGCAGACGCTTCAGGCGCTCTTGAAGTAGGAGGAGCAGAAGAAATGGGCCTAGCATCGATGGGCTCATCAGTTTGTGCTTCAACAGAAGGCTTCTTGGAAGATGGGGGAGTACTGGGTGGATCAGTCTGAGACCTGCGCTTGAGGCTTTGGGAAAGTTCCTCAGTCCGGTCAGTCTGAGGTGCTGAAGCAGCAGGAGGCACTGAGGCCTGTGGTTGTTGAAGCTTCATCAAGTTAGCCATCTTCTTAGACATCCGTTCCTTGGATTTGCCGATGTAGGCACGGTTGGCTGCATATTCAGTGTTGAGGCGTTGAACTTCACACTGATGCTCTATGAACTCCTGAGGAGTAATCTCAGTAAAAGGTTTCTTTTTAAAGTCACTTTGGACTTTCTTCAGTTGAGCCTTCAACTGTTTTTGAAGATCACGTTGATGAATCTCATTGATGAGGAACTGTTGAACATAGAATTTGATGTCTTTAGGGATGTCCAAAACATCAAGAGGAGTATAAGGCTTGACAGACCAGATTTCGATGTATTCCAAGATCTTCTTGGGATCAAGGAGAAGAGGGATTTCAAACCCAGTTGCTTCAGCTTTGCGTCTGGCTGCAGCACGCACATATTCAATCTTGGCTTCTTCAGTGGCGACGAAGCCGACCAAGTCTTCAAATTCATCTTCATCATCAGAGCTCTGAGGAGTATGATGAATGGAGCCTCGGATAGCAGTTTTCTTTGGTGAGGGCCGAGGGCCACGTTGAACAACAGTTTTGGTCTTCAGCTGCGGCTGAGGCATTGTGGTTGAGGCCTCAGGTGAACTGCCGGATTCATCAGTTCGAATCCTTGAAGCGGGGGCAGCACCGGCCGTGCGTTGACATGAGGAACCATGAGCTTGAGCAGAGGTCTTCTTTGAAGGCTTGATGCCAGGAGCCTTTTTGCGATGCTGTACATGAGGTTGAGGCTTCGGCTTCGGCTGAGGCGGAAGCTGTACTGAGGCAGCCAAGTCACGGGCCAGATCATGGGCGAGATGTGTCGTTCGCTTGAGTTAACGCTGATAAGCCTCAGGGAAGTCATCACGGGTCTTCAGGGTTGTAGGATCAAGAATAACACCTGGTGCAGGAGGATCACGTGCCTTGATGCTCAAGGTCTTCAGTGGTGGATTGACAGCGAATGATTCCTCATGCTCACGATTGATCCATTCATATGCAGCCCATCGTTTAGCCGATTCCCGCGTGATTTTCTGAACTCGTTTCTTTCGTTCACCCGCGGTTTCATGTTCGGGAGTCTTCAGTTTCTCATATAGCTCAGGAGGTAAGTCTTTAGCGGTATCAGTGAGCTTGCGCCGAGGAGCCATTTTCTTCAGCGGTGGAGATTGAGGAATTGTACGTTCGAGCTGAGCTGCAAATGAAGTGAGACTATGAGAACCATACGATTCCTCAGCAGACATGTACCTATGACAGAGTTAAGTTGCGAGGGAAGTGGGGTACGGTTATATGCGTTCATGAGGAATAGGCTGAGGAAAATAATGAGGCATAGGTATAGGTCTCAGAGAGAAAAAAAATACTGTTGAGGATTGGAGGATTCGTGAGGACACAACAGTACTGAGGAATAAGCAACTGAGGAATAAGCCACGGAGGAATAAGCGTACCAGGACAGAGGCAAATGCTGAGGAACCACGAGTCAGTCTTCTCCGGCGACGTTAGCACGAGAGCTTAAGGAGATCAAGGGCGGCGGCGCGAGAGGGAGAGGAGAGGTGGGGGAAAACGACCATGGGGTAAAGGGCTATTTATAGAGGGGTGAAATCTGAGCGGTTGCGAAATTTTTGGACCAGATTGCCCCTGATGGTTGGGATCCTCAGTGGATATCATAATGGTGGATAAGCACGACGTGCGGTAAAATCGCAACAAATTGAGGAAAATCGTAACTGATAATCCTCAGTTTTAGGAACTTGAGGACAAATACTGAGGATTAAGACAAATGGTCTCAGGCTGAGGATGAATACTAATGGTCTCAGGCCGAGGAATACATGATTTCCAGATGAACGCATATGAGATAGAAAGAATAGGTAAGTGAGCACAGAGGGACGGGTCCGATCACGTTCACCTAGATGAAGAAGCAAATGCTGAAGAACAATAACTATAGGTGAACGCTGTTGAGGACAAACACGGTAATCATCAGCAATGAAGACTTCAACTGAGGAAACTGAGGAACAACAGATCCTGAGGAATTTGGGCGGTGGCGCTACCCACCTTATAGGGAATGAGACACTTGATACCATACACTTTTCGTATGGATCTTGAGTCAATTCCACGTTAATTTCTTCACACTTAGCAAGGTAGTTCCTCATGATTTTAGGAGTACAACGCATTGTGTGTTGTACATCAGGATTCTTCAATATTGTTTAAGCGTTAGGATGTGTGTCCATTCACTGGACGTTTGAGGAATCTAAGATATTTAGCTCACACCTCAGGGTGCTAAATCGCTTCTCATCCAAAGGCTTAGTGAATATATCAGCAAGTTGGTCTTTAGTCTTCACGTGGCTGATGACGATGTCTTCCTTCAATACATGATCCCGAAGAAAGTGATACCGAATCTCAATGTGCTTCGTCCTTGAGTGATGTACTGGGTTCTGAGAGATCTTGATGGCGCTCTCATTGTCACATAGTAGTGGTACTTTCTTCAGGTTGATGCCTTAGTCCTTTAGAGTTTGCTTCATCCAAAGAAGCTGTGAGCAGCTAGCACCAGCAACAATGTATTCATCTTCAGCAGTGGAGAGGGAGACGCAGTTCTGCTTCTTCGATGACCAGCACACCAGAGAATGTCCGAGGAAATGACATGTTCCTGAGGTAGACTTCCGATCCACTCGATCTCCAGCATAATCTGAGTCTGAGTACCCAACAAGATCCAGATGTGTGCCTTTTGGATACCATAAGCCTAGTGACGGGGTGTGAGCAAAATATCGAAGAATTCGTTTCACCGCTTGGTGATGCTATTCCTTAGGTGCCGCTTGGAATCAGGCACACATGCAAACGCTCAACATTATATCTGGCCTAGATGCACATAAATATAGAAGAGAACCTATCATGGAGCGGTATAGCTTCTGATCGTAGTCCTTGCCATTTTCATCAGGACCAAGTTGTCCATTTGTAGGCATCGGTGTCTTGATACCCTTGCAGTCTTTCATCCCGAATTTCTTCAGGCACTCCTTGAGGTACTTCTCCTGAGAGATGAAGATGTCGTTGCGTTGTTGACGAATTTGAAGCCCTAAGAAGAACTTCAGTTCGCCCATCATGGACATCTGATACTGTTCACTCATCAAGAATGCAAATTCTTCACTGTATTTCTTGTTAGTGCATCCAAATATAATGTCATCAACATAAATTTGACATATGAATAATGCATCATCATATCGTTTTGTGAAAAGAGTTGGATCGAGGGAACCATATTTGAAGCCCTTGCTGACGAGGAAGTCCCTTAGTGTGTCATACCAAGCCCTAGGGGCTTGCTTCAGTCCATAGAGGGCCTTTTTTAATCTGTACACCATATCAGGTTTCTTTGCGTCTTCAAAGCCTGGGGGTTGAGCAACATATACTTCTTCCTCGATATTACCATTGAGGAAGGCACTTTTCACATCCATTTGATATAACTTGATATTATGATGGTTAGCGAATGCAAGCATAATACGAATAGACTCAAGTCTACCAACAGGAGCGAAGGTTTCACCGAAGTCGATTCCCTCGACTTGTGTATATCCTTGTGCTACGTGACGAGCTTTGTTTATGATGACTTGTCCATCTTCATCGAGTTTGTTGCGGTAGATCCACTTCGTGCCGATGACATTGTGAACTCGAGGATCAGGACGTTTGACTAGTTCCCAAACATCATTCAGTTTGAACTGAAGAAGTTCGTCTTGCATTGCCTGAATCCATTCCGCTTCTTGGAATGCCTCGGTGACTTTGGTGGGCTCTGAAATTGATACAAACGAGAAATGCCCACAAAATTTAGCTATACGATTAGCTCTTGCACGAGTAAGAGGACCTGGTAGATTGACTTCGGCGAGGATTCTTTCCACTTGAACTTCATTCTCCACGCGAGGAAGACGAGGAGGATGATCTTGAGGCGCATCATCGTCACTGCTATCAGATTCATTTGCATCTGCTTCAGGTGCTTCAGGAGCTTCAGGGGTATCAGGAGCCTCAGGATCATGATCGTCATCAGGATTATTTGCATCCGGATTTGGATGTTCTTCACGAGCAGGAGGTATGTGTGTTTCTTCAGGATGATCCACAGGAATGATATCACCAGCACCCATCTTCTTGATCTGTTCTTCAGGTGGAGCTTCATCTAAATCATGTGGCAGGTGCTCTCTTTGCGAGCCGTCAGATTCATCAAACTGCACGTCTACAGTTTCAACAATTTTATGATGATTTTTGTTGAAGACTCTGTAGGTGTGCGATTCGAGGCCATAGCCAATCATGAAGCCTTCATAGGCTTTAGGCTCAAATTTAGATTGATGCTGAGGCTCATGGATCCAACAAGGTGCGCCGAAGACCTTGAAGTAACTTACATTGGGTTTCTTACCAACCATTAGCTCGTATGAAGTTTTCTTGAGGAACTTATGAAGATACACCCGATTGACGATGTGGCAGGCAGTGTTGATTGCTTCAGCCCACCATATGAGAGGCGTGTTGTATTCAGGAAGCATCGTTTGAGCCATCTCGATGAGGGTTCGGTTCTTCCTTTCAACAACTCCATTTTGCTGAGGAGTGTATGGAGCCGAGAACTCATGAGTGATGCCCATCTCATCGAGGAATTCCTGTACGCCAGAGTTCTTGAATTCGGTGCCGTTGTCGCTTCGAATGTGCTTGATCTTTAGGCAGTAGTTGTTCATGACGCGCTTGGTGAAGCGTTTGAAGACAACTTGGGTTTCTGACTTAAAAGTGAGAAAATGCACCCAAGTGTAACGTGAGAAGTCATCAACAATAACAAGACCATAGCAATTTCCTCCGAAGCTTGAGTATTTAGGAGGACCGAAGAGGTCCATATGAAGAAGCTCAAGAGGACGAGTAGTAGTCATGATGGTCTTGGCAGGTTGCTTGGCCTTGGTCATCTTTCCAGCTTCGCAAGCACCACACAGCCGGTCCTTTGTGAATCTGATTTCCTCAATCCCGAGGACATGTTTCTTCAGCACCAGCTTCTGGAGATTCCTCATTCCAGCGTGGCCGAGTCTTCGATGCCATAGCCAGCACTCTGACGCTCGAGCCATGAGGCATGTAGAGACCTAAGTACCTTCAGAGAAATCTACAATATACAGATCACCTTTCCTAACTCCACTGAAGACAATGGAGTTATCGCTAACCATCTAGACAACACAACCATATTTTACGAAGAGAACAACGAGATCAAGATCACATAGCGTAGATAGAGACATCAAGTTGTATCCAAGGGATTCAACAAGCATGACTTTATCAATGTGTTGGTCTCGAGAGATAGCCACTCTGCCGAGACCCAATACCTTAATTTTACCTTTATCGGCAAAGGTGATGGTTTTCTTTGAAGAAGGACTCAGAGATGATTCCATAAGAAGGCTTCTGTCACCAGTCATGTGATTTGCGCATCCACTGTCCATCACCCATTCAGTCTTTCCCTTGGAGGACTTGGCCATGAAGCAGAAGGCAGGGGTTGTGTCTTTAGCTTCATCATCAACATGTGATGGACAAGATTCCTCAGTGCTGAAGATTGACTTGGAGACAAGCGACGTGGCAAGAGCCAGACCGGCCACACCCTCAGATTCTTCAGATTCTTCTTCCTCAGCATCAGGGTTGGAACCAGATTCTTCAGAGTCCAATTCTTTGCCGAGATATGCGCGGGCCTTACGGGAATTTCTATTCCTGTATCCATCAGACTTTGAGGATCTTGAGGATTTCTTCTTTGTCTTTTCATCAGAACTGTCATCTTTCCCTTTCTTTGTCAGAACCCCAACTGTCTTTTGATCATAATCATTTAGACTTGTGAGCGGGCGATGAGGACCCATCT
This sequence comes from Bromus sterilis, assembly GCA_950022295.1. Classification (NCBI taxonomy): domain Eukaryota; kingdom Viridiplantae; phylum Streptophyta; class Magnoliopsida; order Poales; family Poaceae; genus Bromus; species Bromus sterilis. The sequence goes on along the minus strand of OX465595.1, from coordinate 276,915,304 downwards.
CAGTTGGTCATTCGGCCTGGATGGGATGCCCCTCACGTACGATGATTTCCGAGAGTGTCCTGTGCTTGGCCTTGTCTTCTTAGACAAGTGGGTACGACTCTCGGCTCTCTATGTGATTGAGTTGTGACTGGAATTACATACGCTAACCCCGGGTCCCGACAGACTTGGTATCAGAGCAGTACTGTCTGTAGGATTATTCAACCCTTGGTCGCAGTCGAGTCTAGCATTCTATAGTTATATAGTTACTCTGGGTATGATGGGAACAACGTAAGGCTTCTTTTTCTCCTTGCCCTCATCGATCTAAGTTCTGGGTCACCCTTATTTTTTTACGGGATGATAGGACTAGGCTCATATATGTCTTACTAGAACATCTCGTTGAGTGCTTCCTTGTAGCCGTAGGATTGTTGTGGTCGTCCAGAGTCTCCGTGTTTTGAGTTCCTTGAGGAAGTTCTGTCCAATCTCCTCGAGGTTATCTTGTTTTCCATCCCGGTGTAGCCGTTATGCTGTCCGATTTATCCCGTGTTTATATGAATCATTGCCTTTGCATTAAAATCTTTTCCTCCTAATCATGTCCGCTTATCTTTGATTCCATCGTACGACATGTTCTGATTGTTGATTTTTATCACACAAGATGTCAGGTGGAACTCGTAGTGTTGTTCGTCGCAATCGAGACCATGATCGGAATCAAAATGATGATGCACCTCCACCACCGCCTTCTGCGGCGGAAATCATGATGGAAGACGAGCGGAATAGACGTGATCAAACACGCCTACTGGAAATCATCGAGCAGAATACCTCACGTCATTGCAATGTGGTTGTGAGCATTCAGGACTTCATCCTCCTCAAGCCACCGGTATTTCGATGTTCTTTTGAGCCCCTTGAAGCTGGTGATTGGCTCCGTTCCATCGAGCGTAAGCTTGATACGGCACATGTTGCTCCCAATGATCGAGTTATATTCGCGGCATACTTTCTAGAAGATGCTGCTGCTGAATGGTGGGAGAACTATGTTGCGATGCAGCCTGATGGTCACATAGTGAATTGGCAGGAGTTCCGTGATGCCTTTCAAGGGTACCACCTTCTAGATGAGTTAATGGAGCGCAATAAGGAAGAGTTCTGCAATCTGACTCAAGGAGAGATGTCCATTCATGAGTATGTGACGGAGTTCAACCGTCTTGCTCGTTATGCCCAAGATGAGATCACCACCGATGCTAGAAAGCAGGCAAGGTTCCGTAAAGGACTTAGCCCTATCCTTCTCCATGATCTCAACCTCCTTGATCTTCCTTTCAACAACTCCATTTTGCTGAGGAGTGTATGGAGCCGAGAACTCATGAGTGATGCCCATCTCATCGAGGAATTCCTGTACGCCAGAGTTCTTGAATTCGGTGCCGTTGTCGCTTCGAATGTGCTTGATCTTTAGGCAGTAGTTGTTCATGACGCGCTTGGGGAAGCGTTTGAATACAGCTTGGGTTTCTGACTTAAAAGTGAGAAAATGCACCCAAGTGTAACGTGAGAAGTCATCAACAATAACAAGACCATAGCAATTTCCTCCGAAGCTTGAGTACTTAGGAGGACCGAAGAGGTCCATATGAAGAAGCTCAAGAGGATGAGTAGTAGTCATGATGGTTGGCAGGATTCTTGGCCTTGGTCATCTTTCCAGCTTCGCAAGCACCACACAGCCGGTCCTTTGTGAATCTGATTTCCTCAATCCCGAGGACATGTTTCTTCAGCACCATCTTCTGGAGATTCCTCATTCCAGCGTGGCCAAGTGTTCGATGCCATAGCCAGCACTCTGAGGCTCGAGCCATGAGGCATGTAGCGACCTGAGTACCTTCAGAGAAATCTACAATATACAGATCACCTTTCCTAACTCCACTAAAGACAATGGAGTTATCGCTAACCATATAGACAGAACAACCATATTTTCCGAAGAGAACAAGGAGATCAAGATCACAGAGCATAGATACAGACATCAAGTTGGATCCAAGGGATTCAACAAGCATGACTTTATCAATGTGTTGGTCTCGAGAGATAGCCACTCTACCGAGACCCAATACCTTACTTTTACCTTTATCGGCAAAGGTGATGGTTTTCTTTGAAGAAGGACTCAGAGATGATTCCATAAGAAGGCTTCTGTCACCAGTCATGTGATTTGTGCATCCACTGTCCATCACCCATTCAGTATTTCCCTTGGAGGACTTGGCCATGAAGAAGAAGGCAGGGGTTGTGTCTTCAGCTTCATCATCAACATGTGATGGACAAGATTCCTCAGTGCTGAAGATTGACTTGGAGACAAGCGACGTGGCAAGAGCCAGACCGGCCACACCCTCAAATTCTTCAGATTCTTCTTCCTCAGCATTAGGGATGGAACCAGATTCTTCAGAGTCCAATTCTTTGCCGAGATATGCGCGGGTCTTACGGGAATTGCTATTCCTGTATCCAGCAGACTTTGAGGATCTTGAGGATTTCTTCTTTGTCTTTTTATCAGAACTGTCATCTTTCCCTTTCTTCTTCTTCTTCTTCTTCTTCTTCTTCTTCATTCTAGCTTCCTTTTCCCATAGAGCACACTCAGCGATGTAATGCCCAGGTTTCTTGCACTTGTGGTAGACTCTCTTTCTTGTTTCGACAGAGTCATCATCTTTGCTTTTTCTTGAGGAAGATCTTGAGGAATTTCTGAAGAGATTCTTCTTCGTGAATCTTTGGAACTTTCTGGTGAGGAGAGAAAGTTCCCGGCTGAGGGTTTCAGGATCATCAGTATCAGCCTCAGACTCTTCATCAGAGGACACTCTTCGTGCTCTAGCATTTAGCGCGCGGACCTTAGGTGTGGAGTTGTACAAATCTCGTTTTTTAGAGAGATTCAGTTCATGAGCATTGAGGCGCTCGACAATGTCAGCTGGATCCAGAGTCTTGAAGGTAGGCCTTTCTTGAATCATCAGCGATAGGAACTCAAATGAGTCATCCAGTGAGCTCAGTAGTTTCTTCACCACCTCATGATCTGTGATATCAGCGACACCCAGTGCTTGAAGTTCATTGGATATGTCAGTGAGTCTGTCAAAGGTTTGCTGCATGTGCTCGTTGTCCAGCCTCTTGAACCGGTTGAAGAGACCGCGGAGTGTATCAACTCGTGAGTCTCGTTGAGCAGAGACTCCTTCATTGACTTTTGACAGTCTTGTCCATATCTTCTTTGCAGTATCCAGAGCACTGATACGTTTGAACTGAGCCTTGTTAAGATGACCACCAATGATGCTTCGAGCTTTTTCATCAAGCTGCCAGTTCTTCTTAACAACTTCAGGAGCAGTCATCAGATTTTCTTCAGGAATGCCTTGATCAACAATATCCCAAAGATCCTTGTCAATGGCTTCAAGATGCATCCTCATCTTGTTCTTCCAGTATGGATAGTCTGTCCCGTCAAAGATGGGACAGTTTGAGGCAACGCTCATTGTACCTGAGGTCGACATAACTAAAACTCCAGGTGGTTAAACCGAATCACACAGAACAAGGGAGTACCTTGCTCTGATACCAATTGAAAGTGCAATATATCGACCAGAGGGGGGTGAATGGGAGATTTTCAAATTTCTCGAGGAATTTCTATTTCCTCGGGACTGAGGCAATAAGAAATTGAGGAAGTTGAAACCCGAGGAAGAACAAATGAAGTACAAAAGCAATAACGAGAATGGAAAACAACCTATTGCACAGCTAAAGCAAGATTGAAGCATGAACTAAAGAATCAGTGTAGAGAGAACTCAGAAGTAAAGCATCAAGATAAGTCATCAGTGCATCGACGTAATAACTGAGGTTGAAGAAATAGCATCAGGGCACTGAAGACGAAGACTTGATGAACCAGTTCGAGTTCCTGTGACAACTCTACGTCTGGTTGGAGAGGCTGAGATTGAACTCAGAAGACATAGTCTTCACCCTATTCTCCTTGAACTAGAGACCTCAGACTCCGTCCAATAACTCAGGTGAGTCTTCAAGGTAGACTCCCGAAACCTTCACAGACTCAGTCACTCCGGGAAGTCACAATTGCATCTTGACTTCCTCAGACTGAAGACTTCTACACCGGCTGGAAGATCACAGTCTGCAAGAGTAAAAAGCTTCGGATCACTCGAACCGACTTCCTCAGAAATGCTCAACTACTCAGGCTGGTGGTTTTCCTCACTTAGGTTCTTCAGTGTCTTCAATGAGGTGGGTTGCTCTCAAATGACAAGTGTCAGTTTTTCTCTCGGAGCAGCCAACCCACAACTGGGGCTGGGGGCGGCTATTTATAGCCGGGGAGCAACCCCCTGTGAAAGGACATAAATGCCCATGCATGCAATTACTCTCATGCCCTCGGATATGACCGTTGCTAGAAAAGTTCTAGCCTCTCACCACGCAACATGTGGCACGGTCAAAGTATTCTCTCTCCTCACAATCTTCAGAAGAATCGCACTGGCGATCTCCTGACTCCTCAACCGAAGTTAGTTACCTCAGTGTCCTGAAGAACAACGTCTCAGACACCCGAGGACTGAACTTCTACTGCAGGAGATTTCCTCAGGGTTTTTCTTCAGGATTCCTAGTTGAGTAATTCCTCAGACCTTCGGAACTCGTTTTCTTCAACCCCTCCAACAGTACGATGTTTTCCTATGACTCAAGAAAGAAAAAGACTTAACGAAGACTACGCTTCAGCTTGATCTTCATCTTGACATGTCTTCAGTATGGCGCAACTTTCTTCAGGATCTCAATTCTTTGGGATCCAGTTTCTTCAGGATTCCAAGTCTTCAGGATCTTGTTTCTTCAGGATTCGGAGTCTTCAGGATCATGTTTCTTCAGGATTTTGCGCCAATACGTTCTTCGGGAAAACCTTCGTTTCTTCAATGTTCCTCCTGTGTATACTCACAAACACATCAGTCCCTTAACCGTTTTGTCATGAAACTCCAAAACCTCAAGGGGAGGGAATTTGATGCACTTACAATCTCTTCAAGTTTACAGGGTGAAATCTCACCCATGATCCCCTGATAGAGTGAATAAGGAATAGCGCTAGCACTGGATCCCAGATCGCAAAGCCCGTAATAGTTGTGATTTCCTATCTTGACAGATACAACTGGTGTAACTGAAATTGGACTCTTATTCTTGGCTGTGACAATGTTAGTGGAAACAACAACAAAAAATTATCTTGGAATCTGAAACATCATTAGTAACTAAATCTTTAACCATCGCAACTTGAGGATCGACCTTGATCTGGTCCTCAGGTTCGTCAGTTCTTCTCCCACTTTTATTTATTATGCCTGACACAAAAGAGTGCTCTCTCATCCTTGTAGGAAAAGGGGGGTTTTCATAAAAAACTACAGGCATAATAGAGTCAGCAACATGAATATCAACAGGTAATTCTTTAAAGGGCTTATTGTACCGAGCCTTCTCTTCTTTCGAAGAATCAATGTGAGAGGCAACGTTCTTAAAGAAATCAATCATAAGCTGGGAATCAAGACCAATCTTAGAACAAAAGGTATTAAAATAATCAGTTTTCACATAGCTCTCAATATAATCATGCCCATAATCTATAAAAGGTTCAATACCTTTGTCCATTTCCCAGTCTTCAGTATTCTTCTGGATCCTTTCGATGAGATCCCACTTTTCTTCAACGCTTCTTGTTTGGAATACCCCGCTAGAGGAGGCATCCAACATCTCCTTATCCTGACGAGAAAGCCTGGCATAAAAATTTGTAAGTATAATATCTTTGGGGAGTTCATGGATAGGGAATTTGAACATTAGGGATTTAAGTCTCCCCAAGCTTGAGCGATGCTCTCTCCGTCGCGAGACCAAAAGTTGTAGATGTAGTTCCTGTCTCGATGAATTTCATGAAGAGAGTAAAATTTTGTATAAAAGAGAGACATAAGCTCTTCCCAATTAAGTAGATGTGAGTTATCGAGGAGCTTATACCAATCTGAAGCTTTACCTATAAGTGATACGGAGAATAATTTCTTCATGATGAATTCCAGTGACACACCTGCAAGCTTCAATAATGAACATAGTTGTGATCAATATAGCAAGTGTTCTCCTGGATGTCTATCTCCTGCATAACGATTAGATAAGACATAATTGATCATACCAGATGGTATTTTGTAGGGCACAATTTCAGTAGGGGTAGGAGTGACCACCACAGTCGTGGGGCGTTTCCCCATAAACAACGATCCAAGAGTAGAGGTGTCCATAAGGAGAAAAGCAGCAACGACAAAACAAAAACAGAAATATAAAAACTCCCTTACCAGCTTCACTTACTAATAGCGCTACGCTCCCCGGCAACGGCGCCAGAAAACATTACTTGATGACCCTCAACTGCAGGGGATCGTTTGTAGCGTTTTCAATAAATAAGAGTGTCGAACCCAACGAGGAGCATAAGGTATTGGTAAGTGACTTTGGTAAAGAAATAGTTGTAGGAACTGAAAGATAACTTTTTAGGGGTTTTTGGTATAAGCAACAAAAAGGTAAAGTGAGCAAAGTGAAAGGCACTGAGGAGTAACAAGTGTCCCAATCCTTTTGAGCAAAGGAGAGGCCTAGCAACTGAACTTATAAAGGCTAAAGCGTTCTTGAGGACACACTGGAGAAATAGTCATGTGCTTTCGCCATATTCCGCATCGGGGCTATGTGCTGTGTTGATAAGTGTTGAGTGGGTGGATCTATGCTAGTGCACCCTGTAGACTAAGATAAGTGCACTCTTATGATTAAACACCTTACAACCATCCGCAAATACAAGATAGTAATTAAGGAAAAAGCCTAACCATAGTAATACGATCGATGATCCATTGTTCCCTTGTGCAAAAGCGTGTGAACTGGGGTTCAGGTTTCTGGTACTCCGGCAACCCACCGTAAGCATTCTTTGTACACAATGTATTCCCCTTGACCCTTAATAAGCCAAAGTGTTGGGTGTTCGACTCACACAACACCAGTAGGAAAATAACAACACAACTTAAATATCAAACAATACATATTACTTCAACATCATATGACTACTAACAACTAGACTTCTCCCATATCTTCAAGAACTAAAGCAACTACTCACAAGAAATAAAGGAGATCATGATCAGTGGGGATAAATATATGATAAACAATCTGGACACAATGATAACTCTCCAACAAAACTCAATAGCATTCATCACACGGTAGTAATCAACACCGGTAGAGTAGAGAGGATAGATAGTACGGATTACAACACAAGTTGGACTTGTGAGGTGAGATTGGATGAAGATGAAGATGGTGCTGATGTTGGGGATAATGTTGATGATGATCTCGATGATGCCCGTGACGATGGTGATGACGATGGAGACGATCTCCCCTTCCGGGAGGTGTTCTCCCCGGCGGAATCTGTCCGCCGGAGATGTCTTTTCTCCTCTGTAGGTTTCCGCCACGGAGCGGCGGCGGAACTCCGAAAACTCTCCCTCTTTTAGGGTTTTTAGAAGACGAGTGATATATAGGCCAAATGGGGGAGCCGGGAGTGGCCCCAGGGGTCCAGGCGCCCTCCCAGCGCGCCCAGGGTGGGGGCCGAGCCAGGTGGCCGCCTGGGCACCCGGTGTCCCCCCTCTGCCCCCTCTTTTGTGTGTCTTCGTCAATCTTCTGAAAAATGCCCTCCGTCGATTTTCAGGTAATTTGGAGATATTCTTATTCACCAACTCAGCGCCCACTTTTTACCCCTGAATCCTGCGTCTGCTGCTTCAGCATCCGAAAGTTGCAAACTGTGTAAATTAAGCCAAAACAACATAAGAACAACATCATATCATGAAATATATCAATGAATAAGAAAGAATTACTATATAAAATAGTGATGCATTTTGGACGTATCAGCCACCTCATCCAAGCACCATTTTATTCAAGCCATATATCCCTTTTTCCAATAAAAGGAATAATCCCTTTATTTGAGGATTATGAAGCAACCCCTATTTTTATTAATCCATAAATTTCCAAATAATTCCCACCTAGCCTTGATGTCATTTCTAGCCAAATTCTCTAAAAACATTGCATGGCCCAAGTGAATTTTTCTTCTAGAAAAATTCACTTGTCTGTGGGGGCAGATTGGCACTTTGTGAAGGAGGTATCATTTCTCTTGATCCATTGCTGGTGAAACTTTTTGTGCATGCTAATATGATCATATAATTGTCCTACACCAAATTCCACCATCATTTTCCTGGCCAAGCTCCCACAATAAATTCCCAAAGTTTGGATGCAGCAAAGGGGCATTGTGAAGGAAGTGCAAGCTAGGTGATCCCATTTGAGCTGAAACTTTTTGTGCTTGATACCACCACCAAATAACTCCACCAAACCAAGTTTGAGCCAAATCCAACTACCCATATGAGTACATCATCAACCTAAAGTTTCTGATCATTGGACCACCTTGTGAAGCAAGTGCTAGCCAGGTGTGTCCAATGGCCTTGAAATTTCACACATGTGCAAAACTCCAAATAACCATGCCAGACCAAATTTCAGCCCAATCCACTCAACTAAAGTGATGCTAGCCTCAACAATGTATTTCTGACCCATTTGGAGCTTTACAAAGGAAGTGCATTTTTTCCTTTGTCCATTTGGTTTGAAAATCTCCATATCAGTAGTCCCTTGTACCCCAAAGACATGCGACAACCTGCCATCCTCCCTCTGATCACCATTTAACCTCAGATTGTACCCCAAGTTTGCTGCTTCCACCTATCCTTTGAGATAGAGATCACCACAGTAGCCCATTTGGCCAGCCAACCATACCACAGTGATCACCATCAGAAGCTCTATCCCCTAGACAACTTTGTCCACGCTGGAACCATCCCCAGATGAACCAGACTTGGATGGCCATGCCCCTGGCATCCTCTCGGCTGCACATGGCGAGCTCTCGCCGCGCCCGATGCGTCCACTTCGCACTACAGGGCACCCCTGTCCTCTTCTTCGTGACCACCCATGCCGCATGGGGTACCTTTACACGCGCCCTCTCCTAGCCACCCCATCCTCACTGAATTCCTGCCGGCCGCTCGCCGCCACGGAGGTAAACGGAGGAGCAATGCCCTTGACCTGTTGTCGTCGCCCCTTTGGTGCCCTACTTCCCCCTTGCTCCTTGCGCGCGCGCGTGCTTCTCCGCACCCTCCAGAACCCGCTTGAGCCGGCCACCTGTCCTCAAGCATCTCGCCGGCGTCGTCCTCTTCTGATCGGCGACACCCGAGCCCTAACATCGTCGCCAGCCTATATAAAGGGTTCCCGCCTTGTAGCTCGACACCAGCAGCATCACCGCACCTCCAATCGATCCCCAACTCCATCTTTCAGCGCTAGGAACCCTTCTTCCACCCCTCCGGCCACCAGAGCTGCCGTGGAGCCCCCACCATCGCCCGACCACCTCAGTGTTCCCCGACCCTCACCAAGCACACCGACAGACTCCCCTGCTCCTCCTGGTGCTCCCCCGACCAAGCCCCGGGTCGATTGTTGCCAGAATCGTCGCCGGCGTCAATGACGTCGTCGGAGCAGTGCCCTGCGCCGCCGTGACCCGTCTCCCCCCTAGCAAACGACATTCATTACGCGCGCTCCGGGTACGGTCCGGTTCGCCATGATCCCCTCCATCGACCCCCTGGTCCCGCACCCCGCCGTGGCCTCCTCGCCGGAGTTCGCCACCGGTGAGCCCCTTCCCCTGCCTTGGTCTCTCTCCCTCTCACTTATATGACAGGGCTGGCCCACCTGGAAGCCTCTGTCTTTCAACCCGAAGCGGTATAAGTGAAGGCACCTCTCCACTATACGCCTTGGACGTCACCCCTAGCATTTTCCAGAGAAACTGATTTGAAATCTATTTAAATCAATTATTTTGAACAAACTTTGACCCTTAATATCTTTTTAACCATAAGTCCAAATGAGTTGAAACTTGTTGCATTGGTTTTGTCTTGAGATCCTCTTCAATTTGGAATAGGTTTCATACCATGTCTTTCTGTTTTTATTTTCTGATCAAATAAAGATGGTATTTGACCCCCTTTTTTCCCGTTGCTTTATTTGGAAATGTTTTCTGGGTTTTTCTTGAAGACCAGGAGCTCTCCACTCCACCTTGTTGGTGAAGGAAAGCCACAATTTCTTTTGCACTTTTTCAAAGCTTTGACGTGCTTTAAAATGTGCTTGAACCCCCAATAAAGTAATGATTAATATGAGATGCTTTGATCATGTTGTTATCGTATGATTGGATGACCTTGATAATGCTACATTGCTAGATTATGCTTGATTATGTAAATACCATGCCATGATTTAACCATGTTATGATCCTGATTCTTTTATACATGACTTTCCATGTTATGTTCATGATAAGTTTTGATCATGTTATCACCGCACCCTGCTTAGCTACATTCTTGTTATTTCTATGTTGCATGATAACATGTTGATCCTCTTCACATGACCAAGTTAATCAACTAAAAGATGATTTGAATCATGATATAACTATAACCGTATCTTGGGTTGTCCCACTGTTGTTGATATGCCATTAATGCTCATGTTGCACCTAATGCTTGTGTTTTCTGTCGGAGATATGTCTCGTGCGAAGTTGATCAGGTGCGACCGAACCGAACTTACTGGTGCAGCCACACTAGCCTTTATGGGAAGGCCTTTTCTTGGTCTATCGGTGTGCTATCTTATTCGTATCACCATCGAGGGGAGGCTATGTGCGCGCGGTTACCCTGGCCTGGTAAGCGGCGATAATCTCGAGAGCCAGTTTGGATATTGCGTGCAGTCCCTGATTGGGACAAAGTTTATGGACCATGTGATGGTCAGTTTCCATGCGATGGCAGGTTTGTCTGGAGGACACGAGGCTACCGAGGGCATGTCTTGCAAAGTGTGCCAGGTGATACGGTAAGGGAGGCATGCGATAGAGAGGTCTCGTTGGAGAATTCCTAGCCCACTCCTATGGTACGAGTTCCGAGGTTCTCATGGGACAAGTTCCAAGGTACTGGATGGAGGAAGAGCTCCATAGTGTGGGTAAAGTGCACAAACTCTGCAAAGTATCACAAAAATATATTCGAATAGTCGAGTCCACGGTATTGGACACAGTTCTTACTAGGTCACACCATGAGATCAACATGAGTTCGGTGGGATGATTGTGCTAAGTTGGTGGTCACGCGATGACCTGTTGATCATGCGATGACCGGATTGGTTGGGTGGTAACAGAAGGACAACTAACCCGTGGAAGTATTGGTCATGTGATGACCCGGTGCTAGAGTCTGTAAGGGCTCCGAGGTAAGCCACATGATCATGCGATGATCATGTGGGGTCCATGTGACCTTAAACGATGGTTGTGTGTGCATTAGACTTAATGCTGATAATATACTTGATGATTATCTGTGTGCATGCTATTGGTGCTCATATGGTTAATTCATTAATATACTCGAACCTTCTAGTGCCATGTAATTGTTTTTCCTTGGTGCATCAGTTGTTGTGAGCTTGAAAGTACATTTTATGTACTGACCTGGCATGTCATGCCAGATTTGCAGGCAATGCTTTGGATGCGTAGGACGATATTCTGGTGGTTGCGAGCTAGGAGGTGTCCCAGTCAGTGTCCCTGTGGAGTGGAGTTCATCACCGTCGCCGTTATTCCGCTGCCGAGTTATATTCCGCTGCTAGAAAGCTAGTCTGCTGCTTGATGTAGATCCATGGAGAGCTTGAGGAGCAAGCTTGGTCTCCGTCTTGCTCCGCCAGCGTTGTAATAAACCCCTTGTACCCGTATATTTGGTAATAGAAAGATTTTGAGTTCTATATCAAGCAGTGCCGTGTTCCAGAAGACTTGATCTCTGGGCTGGAGCACGGGGCATTCCGGTCCTTTGAGCCAGGGTACCACAGCTAATGATCTAGAGAATAAGATGAGAAGCCAAGCATTCGATGAGGAATCACCTCCAACAAGTCTCGCTATCATCTACTAAGGAAAACATAAAACCTATCCTATCCTTGTCCTCCCCTTCGCACCGCGACGAAGAAGAAGTAGTCAAGGCACACACACGTTGATCAAGTTTTAGTTATGATTTCGTTGATGTTATCTATGAACGAGGAGTAGGTCTCAAGTTGTCCATAACCGTGGACACGGCTTCTCAAAAAGATTTAACCCTGCAGGGGTGTACCAACTTCCCATTACAAGGCTCCGCACACATGCAAATCTCTCTCAGTTCGGCCCGTTAAATACACTCATTAAAGAGTTGTTCCGAGAGAACCAGACGTCATAATCCGTCTAACTAACAACGAACAAGTCTGGGTGGCCCCCGGTGAGTCGACATCCAACTCAAAAGCTGGTGTGCTCTCGAATTGGCCTCCACCGTCTAGATGAGGTCGAGTTAGCTACCCAAACCATGTGGGAAGCCCCCTAGCTCCATGGGGTGGACTAACAAGAGAAACCATGTCTCTGATGGCCCGAGTTGTTTAAAGAACATCTGCTAGGAGTGATCCGACAGACACACACACGGTTTGAAAATGGTAAATCAGCTTGGGCGACCACTAGAAATGTTTGACCCTAGGTAGGTAAGAAAAGGGGACCCGATAAAATCGCACACGCGATTAGGCACGCTCGTCAAGATACACAATACCCGGAACTTGGATCCTAGGTGACTCGAATGGAACAAAGAATTGTGGCGGGATAGCCTGGACGTTCCGTCCTTCGTCGAGTATAGTCAACATTATAATAATCACATCATCGACAATAATATAACAATGTGATAGCCCAATCCAAGGAGTAATAGGGTCACATTCATAGCATCCTAAGCATGCATACTAAGTAGGGGCTGAGCAAGGACCAATAGTAACATATCAGTACATGGTTTGCTTGAAGGGGACATGGCTGTATCGGTTTAAGAGAGGCTGTAAACATGTGGTAGGATCAAACATGGAAACTAACCTAGACTATCATGCAAACCGCTGGTTATAATAGAATGGATCATAAGTAAGGTATAGTTCTTGCCTGTTGATAAGTCAGGTTCCGAAGGTGTAGTCGATCGCAAGCTCGCATCATCTCCGAGAGTAACCGCGGTAGCACACAATAAGGAAACACTGGAAAGGCAATCGACAAGCAAGCATCTATTACTACAAAGCAATCACAAGCGAGAAACAACAAGCAGTCAACACGAGGCAACACACTACGGTATCACATCTATCTTCGAGAGCGGTTAGTAACAAGTTAAGTGAAGTATCGATCACACACGACGATACCGCACATTTACAATGGTTCAAGTTGTTTTTCTACACAACATGAGCAAAGGTTGTTAACATGGCATCTCACTCAAGCATGGCATATCACACAATCATGGCAAGATGTGAAGCACATAGTAAACTATCTATGCTAGTCAAGTTAAGTGAGGAAAAATCCTAAACATGGCATATCACTAAGTAACTCACGCTAATTTAAGGGTTTGGTACTGTTCTTCCCTAAACCATATTTTATATTGGTTATCAACAACAAACAATAGCACAATCATAATCTACATGAAATTCTAGTCAAGTTACATATAAAGAACATTTTTATAAGAGCAGCGGTTAAAAAGTTATGGCCTATTACATTTTACAGTGGCATGGCATGTAAATAGCAGTAAAACAACATGTAGACAATTGCAAACATGGTGAAGGAGCACACTTTATTAATCTACACAAAATTCTAGGGAAGTTTCATGCAGAACGCATCGCGATCCGAGCTACCGTTAAAAAGATATAGCTCTCGCAAAACCCTATGTTTTTTGTAATTTATTTAATGTGCAGATAATATCTACGTTTACTGGGCCGAAACATCAAAGAACCGGGCCTAACAGTGGGCACAACCTAACTAACTAACGCACAATGCGAGCCACAACAACAAGCAGAAATGGGCCAAGCCCACTCGCGCAGCAGAGAAAACAAAAAAAGGAAAAGGGGTGCTCACCATGGGCCTTTGGCCCAGCTCAGTGAGGTGGGCGACGGATAGCGTCGCTCGCCGAAGGAGAGGAACTGGTGCGGACCACACGCAGCTGGGTCGCAAGGGAAGGTCGCTAGGCGCGCCTGCCAGCCGGCAGCGCGGTCAACGCGGGAGAGCGGGCGACCTCGTCCTCGTCTCCAGTTCCAGGCCGCCGACGGTGTCCTTCCCGGCGCGGCGGCGCAGTGCCATGGAGTTCCGGCGAGGTCGAGGGATTGGCATGGGGCGGCGAATCTGGGCGTAGCGGCGCCGGGTCGGTGGGTGGCGCGGTTGCTCGCCGACGAGGAGGCCGGAGGCGAAGACGACATGAGGAGGAGTTGGGCGCGGGCTGGCGGCGGCGGTGGCAGGGCTCGGAGGGGCCCTGACCCGGCTGGGTGCAGGCTGCTGGGCTAAGTGGCTCGTTGTGAGCTCTCAGATCCATAGATCTGATGGCTGGGAGCTATTGGGCCAAGGGTTTTCAGATCTGGAGGCTGTGGGCAGAATTTTGGGGCAATTTTGGAGGGGGTGGCTGCAAAAAAGGACTATGGGGAACCCTTAAATGGGTGGGAGAGAGTGGGGGTCTATTTATAGGCTTACTGGCTGGAAGGTTTATGCAAACGCCCCTGGTTTCTCTCTCGTGTCTGGTATTTACGTTTCTGACCACTAGGAGTCTATAGGACCTTCAATTCGGACGAAACCTCGAACCAAGCGCTCATTGCGGTGAGCCGGTCACTTCTACCTCATTTCCATACCAATTCGAGAACATTTTCTGGTGCACAATAAAATAATCCATTAATTAAATAAACGGGGTTTTCGTTCCGATGGCGATGGCTGGTCTTGTGGCGGAAGTTGCGACGGTGCTCGGGTATACCCGGTGTCGCAAAGGTCGTGTGCTGTGGTGGAAATGGTACGGTCACGCATACCGATACGAGAAGGAGGGGGAAATATAATCACCGATTAATAAATCGGCGAAGAAAATATTGAAAACAATTCTAACAATCAACAAAATAATACAACCAACAATTTTTTTAATTAGGGTGGACTTTTCGGGCTGTTACAGTTTCCTTCTTGTGTGCTACCGTGGTTAGTCTCAGAGACGATGTGCGAGCTTCCGATCGACTACACCTTCGGCTTCGTCTTCTCATCAGGTAAGGGTGAGCATATATCATGCTTATAACTTTGAGCTCACTTGCCTTGGTATAGGATAGAACGATTGCTTGATCCTACCACATCATATTCATGCCTCTCAAATAAAACCAAATAGCCATGTCCCCCACATCCCAGCAAACCTTTGTTTGGCAATGTACCTTGCTTTGCTTAACCATTGCTTAGTATGCATGCTTAGGATGCTACAACTGTTCCCCCGTTACTCCTTGGATTGGACTATCACAATATTATATATTTGTGAATGATATGATTATTAGAATGTTGACTATATTCGATGAAGGGTGGAAGGCCAGGCTATCCCGCCTCGATGCTTTGTTCCGTTTGAGTCACCTAGGACCCGAGTTCCGGGTATTGTGTCTCTTGACAAGCGTGCCTAACCGCGTGTGGGATTCTATGGGGTCCCCTTGTCTTACCTATATAGCTCCAAAAAATTCCAGTGGTAGCCGAAGCTGATTTACCAATTGAAATCGTGTGTGTGCTTGGTTGGGCCCCCGACAGATTTTAAACAAACCGGGACAGTGGGATGGTATATCCTGTTGGTCCACCCTAGGGAGCTAGGGATGCTTGCACGGGCAAGGTTTAGCCATTCCGACCTAATCCAGACAGTAGAGACCGATTCAAGAGCGCGACCGACTTTGGATTTGGATGTCGACTCATCGAGGGCCACCAGGAATTGTGCGTTGTTAGTTAGAGGGGTATGACGTCCGGTTCTCTCGGAACAAATCTTCAATGAGTGTATTTCACAGGCCCGACTGAGAGAGCTTGGTGTGCGTGTGGAGCCTTGTAATGGGCAGTTGGGACACCCCTGCAGGGTTAAATCTTTTCGATAAGCCATGTCCACGGTTATGGACGACTTGAGACCTACTCCTTGTTCATAGATAACATCAACCGAAAAATAACTAAGACGTGATCAACTTGTGTTTAAGGCCCGATATGCGGTACTGTTCCAGATCTAGATGTTTCCATACAGATTCGGGGTCGAAGCACATATCGGTCCCACCGCGACATACGACACTGCCATATGCCCCAGATTTCCAACATGATATCACAACATTACAACTACATGAATACAACATCTCATACAATCGACATACAACTGCCTTAAATACATTACATCAGCGGAAGATATATGTCTTAGTACAGACTACAATCAAATGCCTAATGGAAAAGGTAAAACACACCATTCCCGTAACCACACGGGTACAGGCTCTCCGTCGGGATCCGCCTAACTAGTCGTCGTCGAGTCTCCGCGAAGGCGTCCAGAAGAAGGGTCGTCGAGCTCCTCTGTAGTCCACGATCGTTTGCATAACGTGCGTAAAAGAGAGAAGAAAGGGATGAGCTATAGCAACAAGTTTTGTGCTCCCTCCGATCCATAATAAGTGTAGCTTAGTACAAAATGTGCGACACTTATTATGGATCGGAGGGAGTAACTAACTTCTCACGGTAAGATGGGGGTAGTGGTTGTGGTTGTAACAGCCCGGATTTCACAAAAATTAAAATTTTTGTTTTCGGTGTGAATTGTTTGATCGTCTGATTTGTTTACGGTGTTTGCATCCCCGATTTATCGATCGACGATTATTTTTCCCCCTCTTATCTCGTACCGGACATAGACCGACCCTTGCCACCCTGACACTCGACCTTTGCGACAACGGGTTTCACCCGATCACCGTTGCGAAAACCCGCATAAGACCAGCCGTAGCCAACGGAACGAAAACCCTGTTTAATAAGTAACCGGGATATTTTTATCGCGCGCCGAAAAGTGTTCTGAAATGGTTCCAGCGCGAGGTGAATGCCGCCGGCTCAACGCGCTGATCGCGCAGTTCGAAGTTTTACCCGAATCGAAGGTCCTGCGGACCCTCAGCGGTTAGGAACGTAAACACCGCACGCGCGAGAGAAAAACCGAGGAGGTTTTTGTAAACTGCCAGCCACCTGGGCTATATAAAGACCACCACCCTCCCACCCCTTTCTAGGGTTTCCCTAGCACAAAATTTCAGCCACCCCCCTATTTTTGCCCCAAATCTGATCCAAATTACCCCCAATTTGCGAAACCCTAGCCTCCCTGCGATCTGGACTGTCGGATCGGCCGATCCAACGGCCTAGATCGCTCCTCAGCCCCACCTCCTCTCTCCTCCGGCCCGATCTGGGTGCGCCTCCGACCGCACAATGAAGTTCCCCGTCACCGGCAGCCGCCGCTGCGCTCCGGTGAGGCCACGGCCGCGGCGCCCCTCCTCTCCCCGCGTCGCGCCCTTCCTCCTTCCTCCTCCTCCTCCTCTAACGCCCTCTCTCCTCTCCGTCCGCAGGGTCGCCGTCCACGACCACCATTGCTGAGCTCGGGCTGCGCCACGGGAGCACGCCGGCAGCCTCCGCCTCCGGCCACCGCGAGGCCGCGCCGCCCAGGCCGCCCTCCGCCAGATCCCGGCCGCCCCGGCCTCCTCCACGCTACCGCTTGCCGCCGGGGCGCCGCAGCCGCCTGGTTGCCACCGGCCAAACCGATCTGATCGGAATCGGCAGTTGACCCAGGCCAGCCCCGCCGTCGTGACCCAGTGGCCTCCAGCGGCCCGATACGGCCCGGCCGCCCCTCCAGCACGCCGTCGGCCTCATGGGCTCGGCCCAACGAGGGTGAGAGCCCAGGCCGCCCACTTTTTTTTCTATCTGTTGTTCGTTTTATTTTTATCTATTTCTGCTATTTTTGCTAAGTCTAAGAAAAATTGTGTGCTGATGCTATTTTGCGTTGAAGTTTACAAGTAAACCGTAACCTGGATGCATGTGCGCCCAAAAGGAAAATTGTTTAGTTTTGTGTGTACTTCAATCCATCTTTTGTGATCATATTGATTTGAGGCAATCTTGATGTTGTTAATCACTGTTGAAGTGGGCATCAGGCTGTTAACTGCTGCTAATTTCTGTTAGTGTGCCGCTGTTGTTATTTTATTGCAAGTTTGATTGATGATTGTGACACATCCATGAGGCATATTGCATTGATTCTTGTTGCTTACTGTTAAGCATCATGTCTACTTCAATCCTATGCAATCACATGTCATGTTTGGCTGCTGTAGCTATATTAATTCTTTCTCCAAAGTGGTGACCCTGATGATAAGTTTTGCTGTTTATATAAAGTTGCTACTTTGCTGTCCTATATCTTTTTAACCGTGCATCCTATTGAGCATTGCAATATGTCATTTTGATCTATGCCATGTCTACTTCCATTATATGTATTGCATTGTCATGTTTACATTTCTGGTCAAAGATATGTTTAGATCCAAAGTTGCTATCCTGCTGATTGTTGACAGCCATCTCTGTTTTTTCTCCAAGTCTCTAACTTTCCGATGCCATGTTACATGCTTAATATCTTTGATCTGTGATGCCTATGACCATGATTCTTGTTTGTACATGATCACCATCATGCCTACTCCATGCTCATATATTGCTATGTCATGTTTCTGCACTTTTGCATATAGTTTTACCCCTGTTTATACAACATGAAAATAAAAGTTCCTGCCCTGTTTTCCTGATTTTCACTAAGTCCTTGACCAGTAATGTTTTATAGCTGTTTGTGTTGCTTATAACTAGTGAACCATGATGCATATTTGCATGATTCTATTTGCCATGCCATGCCTGCCATGTATACTTTAGTTGCATATTATTTTTGTGCATGTTTGCCACCTTTTGCTTGTTTATTTGGTGCTCTAAAGGGTGCTTCCTGATGTTGGCAGATTGTGTTCCAAACTTGTATTGCTTGTATCTTTTTAACCGTAACTCCGTTTGGAGTGTTCTTTATATGTAACTTGATTAGTTTTTCGTTTACTTTGTGTTTATGCTATTGTTTGATGCTGTTAACCAACCTAAAATATGGTTTAGGGCAGAACAGTACCAATTACTTAAATAATCATGGGGCACTTAGAGGAATGCCATGCTTAGGTTGTGCCTCACTTAAATGGACTAGCATATATAGTTTACCTTATGCTTCACCTCTTGTCATGTTTGTGTGCTATGCCATGCTTGAGTGAGATGCCATGTTAAAAACCTTTGCTCACCTTGTGTAGATAAACAACTTGAACCGATGATAAATGTGCGGTATCGTCGTGTGTGACGAGTACTCTACTTAACCTGTTAGTAACCGCTCTCGACGATAGATAGGATACCGTAGTGCGTTGTCTCATGTTGCCTTATTGTTGATGCTTTCTCGTGATTGCTTCATAGTAATAGATGCTTGCTCGTCGGCTGACTTCTCCAGTGTTTCCTTCTTGTGTGCTTCCGCGGGTACCTCTCGGAGACGATGCGACCTTGCGATCGACTACACCTTCGATTTTTTCTTCTCATTGGGTAAGGGGGAGCATATATCATTCTTATAACTTTCATCTCACTCGCGCCTAGGTGTAGGATAGAACAATTGCTTGATCCTACCACTTCATCTTCATGCCTCTCAAATAAACCCAAACAACCATGTCCTCCACATCCCAGCAAACCTTGTTCGGCTATGTTACTATTGCTTGCTGCTCAGCCACTGCTTAGTATGCATGCTAGGATGTTATCAACTGTTACCTCCTGTTTTTTCTTGGATTGGGCTATCACATTATTATATTGTTGTGGATGATATGATTATTATAAGGTTGACTATACTCGACGAAGGATGGAAGGTCTAGGCTATCCAGCCCCGACGCTTTGTTCCATTCGAGTCACCTAGGACCCGAGTTTCGGGTATTGTGTCTCTTGAGAGTGTGCCTAACCACGTGTGGGATGTTGTGGGGTCCCATTTTCTTACCTACCTAGCTTCAAACATTTCTAGAGGTGGACCAAGCTGATTTACCTTTTGAAACCGTGTGTCTGCTTGGTTGGGCCCCCAGCAAGTTTAAAACAACTCGGGCCAGCGGAGACAGAGTTCCTCTGTTGGTCCACACTGGTGAGCTAGGGAAGCCCCTGAGTTCAGGTGAGGCTAACCCCGACCTTAGCCATACGGAAGAGTCCGATCTGAGGGCGCGGCCGGCTCTTGGATTGGGTGTCGACTCCCCGGGGGCCACCCGGATTTGTGCGTTGTTAGTTAGAGGGACCTGTCGTTTCAGATCTCTCAGGACTAAGTCATAAAATGGCTGCCTGTGATGGGTACAAAGTGAGAGATATGGGCATGCGTGTGGAGCCTTGTAATGGGTAGTTGGTACACCCCTGCATGGTTAAATCTTTTCGAGAAGCCGTGTCCACGGTTATGGACGACTTGAGACCTACTCCTTGTTCATAGAAAACAACAACTGAGATAATCTTAATATAACTTGATCAACTCTAACATCCCAAAATTTTCTAAATTTTGGAATGTTAATAAATAAATTATAATAATGATTGTTTGCTTGATATGATTGATTTTTAGTAGGATTTAAAACTTTTGGAGTTTAAATGAATATTAAAATGAGAGGGAATAAAAGGACTTTCCCTAATATTCATTGTTGGTGTTTTGGAATTTTATATTTGAAACAAAACCAACAAAACAAAATGAGAGCAGGTAATATGACTTCTTCAACATATTAAAAGGCTGGAAAATGTTTTAAATCATTATTGGAAGTCTTCTGAATATTCAAAACATTTTTTCAACTCAAGGAAATTCATTTGAGAGGATATAAAATGACTTATCCCCTTTTTAATAAACTTGGAAAATATTTAAAATATACCTTTAAAGTTTTTAAAATTTATTATGAGTATTATAAATAACTCTAAAATTATTTTAGGGATTTTATAATGCTAAGAGAGTTTTTATTTCATTAAAATGATTTATTAAATATTTTAAAAGAGTTGAAAAAAAATATATTCCAATGGGATATTTTTATTTTACCAAATTATTTATTGGTGTGACAATTTTAAAATTTATATTTTATTATTTAGAAATGGTTTGTCAATGCTTTTGACCAAATAAAACTATTTTTAATAATTTATTGGATTTATGAAAATTATTTTATATTTAAAGAAAGTATTTAGAAAATGTTTTTATTTTTATTTATCTTTTTGGAAAATATATTTGTTTCATAATTTTCTTTGGATTATTTGAAGAATTTAGGAATTCATTTCATATTTTTCTGATGAGTATTTATTTCTGTAAATTTTTTTGAAGTTTGAGTTTTAAATAAAAAGAACAACCGTAGCCAGCCAGCCCAGTGTGCTATTTATCGCCGCGGCCGAAGTTGGGCCCGAGTCGATTTCAAAGTTTTTTTTCTTTTTCTTTTTTTTCTGTCTATTTAAGAATTTCAATTTTTTCCTTTTTCTTTTCTTTTTAGAAACCCTAAGCGGCGGGTCCAGCTTCGCCGCCGCCGAGCGCCACGTCGCCCGCGCCGCCCCGACAGGATGCTCGCCGGCCGCGACGCCCCGCGCCGCCCAAGCGCGCGCCGCCACCCCGACTCCTCCGCCCACCCGTGGCCGCTAGCCACCGGAAGCCACTAGCCGCTTCCCACGTCGCCGGACCGCCACGCCGGAGCCGCCCTCGCCGGAGCCGAGCCCCTGACCGGAGTCAACTCCGGCCAGATCCGCAGCCAGGGACCCGATTGATTTTTTGGAAAAATCTTTATTCGTGAACAAGTCCTTTTGGCAGAAAACCCCCCCGGGGCCGTACTCGCAATATCTCCTTCACCGTTCGTCGGATTGAGGTGAAACTTTTTCCTACGCGCTCGTGTTGTTCTGTACTTTAGCTTAGAATCAACTTTTCAAACTTTTGCACACTTTTGAATTTGAATTTATTCAAATTTGAAATTCAAATACCGGAGGTCGTATGTTTTTCAACCGTTGATCCAAATCGAGTGATTCTTTTTGCGTTGGATCACTCGTTCCATGTACTTTCGGTCTATATCATGTGTACATAAAATTTCACAAGTTTATTGATCTGTTTAAATTCAAATTCAATTCAAATTTGAACATGCTATGACCTGTGTTGTAGTATTCCTTTTCACGTGATTCTTTTTGCATATCGGATCATTTGAGACATGTTATCGGTAAGATTCATACACTTTTCACGTGTGCATGATATTCACCTTGAATTCATGATGCCCATGATCACAATTCTTTACCGATAGTTCTTTATCTGTCGACTCTCTCGAGTTCAAGTTCCACCGATCACTTCGAGCACATCAACACCCTTGCACTTCAAAGCTTTTGTTTTGTTGCTAAAACCTTTGTGATTGTTTTGTTGATCTTTTGTTTTGTCCTTGTGGTGTGATTGCTTGTTCGAGTTCCTTCGTTTGCGATAGATTTGCTCGGAGTGCGACAAGTAGAGTTGACTGGACCGCGAGAGCGAAGAACTTCACCGAATGGAAAAGGCAAGTCATACTTTGACCATTTTCACAACCTATATTTTTTTTACTTATGCATGTAGCAAATATCACACTATGCATGTGTAGGAAGTTTTATATTATTATTGCTGCAAACCTGGTAGGGTAGCCATATGATCTTATCCTGTTTTCTTAAACAACCTGGCACGTACTTGCTATATATTTGCTATGCTTGTATACGTGGATTGGTTTGAGATTAGATTGAGCTATGTGAGGATTTAATGACTTGACTAGCAAACCTTTAATTAGAATACACCTCTGGACGGGCAGGGAGAGCATCCTGGGGCTCGTGCCTTATCTAAGGCGGGACCAGGGTTAAATGCTTCCCGAATGGTGTGGTTTTGGTGGTCGACAGAACGTCATGGTATCTACCCTCTGAACGTAAGTGGGCGCCGTCCAGGCTCAAAAAGATCAGACATACTTGGTGACTAGGAGCTTCCATGTACATCCGCTAGCCATATGGGCTCTGGCTTAGTTGAGTACGATGTAGGAAGCCTCTCCCGTGCAAAGCTAGCAGATGTAGATGTGATAGGTGGTACCGGCTTGCCGTCGGGTGTAGGTGACCTCTTCTGAAAGACTTCGTCTCAATCTTCGGGTTGAGTCCAGCGGGGAAAGTGTACTAACCTCTGCAGAGTAAAAACTAATCATGATTAGTCGTGTCCCCGGTTATGGACATCCTTGAGCTACTAGACATTACTGTTACTGGAGGATCTTGACAGATGAATCACCATAATAAATTTGAGTGGGCAAGATTTAATAAAGGGTGTGGATTGGAACTGGTGTGCCCAGTTCAATCTTAAGTAGTAAGTTAAACTAAAATTTTGACTAGGTAGATTGGAAAAAATCATCTTTCTGCAAAACAAAACCATAAGCCTTTCCTTTGACTTACCCCGCATGTAGATGTAGGTCGGTTATATACTTTTTCGTGTGACTTGCCGTACAAATTAGATGTACTGACCCGTTGTCGGGCTGTAACCTTCGGTGTTGCAGGATTGTATACGACGACTAAGTGATGCGATGTAGGGTTACGATGTCTATTCTCAACTATGCCGGTGGAGTTGATGGTCGCCACGAAGCTCTTTATTGTTTTTCCTCTATGTTTTATTTGTAAGCTAGCCTTGAGCTATGCATGTATGCTTTATTGTAATACTGGATCTTCGATGTAATATTTATGACATGCGGTTTATTCTTGATATTACATCATGTACTGTGTGTGCTAGCTATTGATCCAGGGACTAGCACAAAATGCACAGAGACTTGGATTCTTAGTGAATCGGGTCGTTACAGATGGTATCAGAGCCCGTGTTGACCGTAGGTCGTGACCCTAGGAAATGGATAGAATAAGCCATAGGAATAAAATTATTTTATCATTCTTTGGTTACTTACTCTTTCCACTAGTATCTCTCATCTTTTATTCAATTTTCTAAACTCCTTGTATTGTTTTAATGTAAATACCCCTCCAAATTGCTTATGCCCCTGAAGATATGATTTTTGAGAAGTAGATCATCAACATCGTGGATCAATTGAGGTTACCACTACCAGAACTAGAAGAAGTATCCTACGTGGTTTAATGAGTTTTCATACTACAAGAGGATCTTCAAGATCAGCTTAGCTGAGAAGGATGAAGTTTAGATTCAGACCACCACTTTTAGGTGAAGTTAGATAAACGAATTGTGTGTAGTATGATGAGATCGTATGTCTTGCACATATGACCTTACTCTAGGAGTTGTTTGTGTGGATTGATTTTTGCGACTTGAGTGATTGTTGTTATGTGTTGTTGTTTGCAAGTAGGTGTTGCCTTATTCTTGTCTGTATGCAATTGCTTGGTGCTATCTTTAGTTTGTTTTCTTGTTTGTATCCTAGTTGCCCCTAACCCCTGTCGTTTGGGCTCAATAGATGGAGTATGTAGTAGGACTCACCTTTTTTGGGGCGATGACTAGACTGAAGGTGGAACAATGGATTCATAAAATGGAGGAACACATGGAGCTTAACAAGGTGGGAAGTGATGACATGGTCCACTATGCTGTCAAGCACCTTGTAGAAAAGGCTGCTACTTGGTGGACAATGCATCATGCGATTGATGAATCATGAAGGAAGATGACTTGGAAGGAGTTTACAAAGATTTTGGTGGGATCCCGTCTCGTCACCCCGATGCAATGGACGGTAACCCGGAAGAGGCCTCGTGCCTGCAAAATTTGCGGGGAAGTAGGACACTCCTATGAAGGACACCATGATGGATGTCCCTATTGTGAGGAAATGCACTGGGGTGAAAAATGTCCTACTCCTCAAGTCACATGTCTTGTGTGTGAAGGAACTGATCATTACCCCGTTTAGTGTCACCTTTACACCATGACACAACAAGTGATTCAACTACAAAAGGAATGGATGAAGAAGATTATCCAGGAGTTCAAGGAAGCACCTGGGAAGAAGAAAAAGAAGAATCTTAGCGAAATTCAGTGTTATCGGTGCAGGAACATGGGACACTACAACAACATGTGTCTAGGACTGAAGAGAAAGAAGAAGATGTCGCCATAATGAGGCTTATGTTGGTCAACTGAAGGATGGATATTCGTAGGTGTGCACTAAGTGTACGGTATTACCTTTTCATGTTAGTTGGAGATGTGGATCGATGCATGTTTTGCTGTTGATGAACTAGATGCTTTATGTCATGTTTGTTTTGTTTGGTTTTGCTTGTGTACTTGACCTTGATATGTCTTTGATTGATGTTGTGTGTTGTCCCTTGCGTTTCTTCTATGTGAGAAGAATAAGTTTACGTTACCTTAGACCCCTCATCTAGTTAGTATGCTTCAAGACCGAAGGAGACACAACCACAAGAAGAGTAAGTTGACAACTGCTTCGATGATAAGAAGATTGCTTCGACAATGTAAAACTGAAGCTACCGACATTGAAGACTTAAATACCTGGGAGATTCAAGTTTCTACCGTTAGATCGTTTTTTTGAGCTGTCATTTCTTGTTTTTACCGACAACTACACATCAAAACTTATGTTTCAAAACTAGTGTGATGTTTGTATGGGTACCTCTCTCTATATCTCTCTACCTCGCTGTATACATTCTATCCCCCCTCATCCTCATCCCTAAACTGAAGAAGCTACTACAATGGCTTCTAATGTCAAGGTTGGAATAAAGATGGATGCAACCGATGATGAGTTCAAAGTTAACCCCGTGTGCCAGGATCTTACAACAAGCAAGCACAATCTTGCTGAAGGAAGAACCTTGGAGGGAGTTGTAGTTCACTACTGCACGTTTATATTAGTTTGCGTAAACCTGAGAGCTGTGAAGGAACGATAGATATTTTGTTTGGCTTGCAGAATCAATGGATTTATATGAACCCAGTTCAAGATCAAGAGGAAGTTCTGCAATGCCTGTGAGGATGACCGAGTGTTAGATTGCGAGATTCGCTAAACCATATACAAGGTAATGATCTGGGTGCGGAATGGATTGGCCCCCATGACGACTACTCTTATTATTCGCTCTTGATATGTGAGATAGTAAATCTTGAGTGACCTACCTATAGCAGAGACACGACGATGTTAAGCCTGAACCATAGAATTGTACGATGTTTGACACCCCTAGAATATTATCGTTAATAATCGTATGTAATACGGTGAGTATAGGCCAAGACCATTTCATGCAGGCATCCCGTAAAAGCATTCTTGATGACCACCAAGAGAGAATCGATAGTTGCTTAGTATTGGCGCCTGACCTGTTAGCCATGAAGGTTCAGTATACAGAAGACTCCTCTTTTGCTAAGGATTCAAGACCTGATAGGAGGAGGTGAATCTCTTTGAAGGAGGTCATCGATGGAGTAAGATTTTGAAGACCACGTCGCATTCCTTGTAAGGGTGGTAGCACCCTAGCTCATCGGAGGATCGATGGACTGTCAGGAGGATAAAAAACCCTAACCTTTTTCTTTTTAGCCTTTTTCGAATCTCGAGGACAAGATTCCTTTTAAGGCTGGTAGTCTGTAACATCCCAAAAATTTCTAAATTTTGGAATGTTAATAAATAAATTATAATAATGATAGTTTGCTTGATATGATTGATTTTTAGTAGGATTTAAAACTTTTGGAGTTTAAATGAATATTAAAATGAGAGGGAATAAAAGGACTTTCCCTAATATTCATTGTTGGTATTTGGAATTTAATATTTAAAACAAAACCAACAAAAAAAATGAGAGAAGGTAATATGACTCCTTCAACATAATAAAAGGTTGGAAAATGTTTTAAATCATTATTGGAATTCTTCTGAATATTCAAAACATTTTTCAACTCAAGGAAATTCATTTGAGAGGATATAAAATGACTTATCCCCTTTTTAATAAAGTTGGAAAATAATTAGAATATTACTTTAAATTTTTTAAAATTTATTATGAGTATTATAAAAACTCTAAAATTATTTTAGGGATTTTATAATGCTAAGAGAGTTTTTATTTCATTAAAATGATTTATTAAATATTTTAAAAGAGTTGAAAAATATATATATTCCAATGGGATATTTTTATTTTACCAAATTATTTATTGGTGTGACAAATTTAAAATTTATATTTATTATTTAGAAATGGTTTGTCAATGCTTTTGACGAAATAAAAATATTTTTAATAATTTATTGGATTTTATTTGATTTATGAAAAGTATTTTATATTTAAATAAAGTATTTAGAGAATGTTTTTATTTTTATTTATCTTTTTGGAAAATATATTCGTTTCATAATTTTCTTTGGATTATTTGAAGAATTTAGGATTTTATTTCATATTTTTCTCATGAGTATTTATTTCTGTAAAATTGTTTGAAGTTAGAGTTTTAAATAAAAAGAACAACCGTAGCCAGCCGGCCCAGTGTGCTATTTATCGCCGCGGCCGAAGTTGGGTCCTAGTCGGTTTCGAAGTTTTTTTTCTTTTTTCTGTCTATTTAAGAATTTCAAATTTTTTCCTTTTTCTTTTCTTTTTTAAAACCCTAAGCGGCAGGTCCCGCTTCGCCGCCGCCGCCGGGACTGCCGCCGGGCTGCCGCCACCACCGCGCCGCCGTCCTCTCCGGCCACCCCCGCCGGAGCGCGACACCGCCTCCTCCCCTCCGCGCCGCGCCGGCCTTCTCCCGCGCCGCCGAGCGCCACGCCGCCCGCGCCGCCCCGACAGGCTGCTTGCCGGAGCTCGGTCGGCCACCAACCGCCGGCCGCGATGCCCCGCGCCGCCCACGCGCGCGCCGCCACCCCGGCTCCTCCGCCCACCCATGGCCGCTAGCCACCGACAGCCACCAGCCGGCTCCCACGTCGCCGGACCGCCACGCCAGAGCCGTCCTCGCCGGAGCCGAGCCCCTCACCGGAGTAAACTCCGGCCAGATCCGCCGCCAGGGATCCGATTGCTTTTTCGGAAAAATCTTTATTCGTGAACAAGTCCTTTTGGCAGAAAACCCCCCGGCGCCGTACTCGCAATATCTCCTTCACCGTGCGTCGGATTGAGGTGAAACTTTTTCCTACGCGCTCGTGTTGTTCTGTACTTTAGCATAGAATAAACTTTTCAATCTTTTGCACACTTTTGAATTTGAAATTCAAATACCGGAGGTCATATTTTTTTCAACCGTTGATCCAAATCGAGTGATTCTTTTTTCGTTGGATCACTCGTTCCATGTACTTTTGGTCTATATCATGTGTACACAAAATTTCACAAGTTTCTTGATCTGTTTAAATTCAAATTCAATTCAAATTTGAACCTGCTATGACCTGTGTTGTAGTATTTCTTTTCACGTGACTCTTTTTTATATCGGATCATTTGAGACATGTTATCGGTAAGATTCATACACTTTTCATGTGTGCATGATATTCACCTTGAATTCATAATGTCCATGATCACAATTCTTTAGCGATAGTTCTTTATCTGTCGTCTCTCTCGAGTTCACGTTCCACCGATCACTTCGAGCACATCGACACCCTTGCACTTCAAAGCTTTTGTTTTGTTGCTAAAAGCTCTATGATTGTTTTGTTGATATTTTGTTTTGTCCTTGTGGTGTGATTGCTTATTCGAGTTCCTTCGTTTGCGATAGATTTGCTCGGAGTGCAACGAGTAGAGTTGACTGGACCGCGAGAGCGAAGAACTTCACCGAATGGAAAAGGCAAGTCATACTTTGACCATTTTCACAACCTATATTTTTTTACTTATGCATGTAGCAAATATAACCCTATGCATGTGTAGGAAGTTTTATATTATTATTGCTGCAAACATGGTAGGGTAGCCATATGATCTTATCCTGTTTGCTTAGACAACTTAGCACGTGCTTGCTATATATTTGCTATGCTTGTAGACGTGGATTGGTTTGAGATTACATTGAGCTATGTGAGGATTTAATGACTTGACTAGCAAACCTTTAATTAGAATACACCTCTGGACGGGCCGGGAGAGCATCCTGGGGCTCGTGCCTTATCTAAGGCGGGACCAGGGTTAAATTCTTCCCGAATGGTGTGGTTTTGGTGGTCGACAGAACGTCATGGTATCTACCCTCTGAACGTAAGTGGGCACCGTCTAGGCTCAAAAAGATCAGACATACTTGGTGACTAGGAGCTTCCATGTACAGTCGCTGGCCATATGGGTTCTGGCTTAGTTGAGTACGATGTAGGAAGCCTCTCCCGTGAAAAGCTAGCATATGTAGATGTGATAGGTGGTACCGGCTTGCCGTTGGGTGTAGGTGACCTCTTCTGAAATACTTCGTCTCAATATTCGGGTTGAGTCCAGCGGGGAAAGTGTACTAACCTCTGCAGAGTAAAAACTAATCATGATTAGCCGTGTCCCCGGTTATGGACATCCTTGAGCTACTAGACATTACTGTTACTGGAGGATCTTGACAGATGAATCACCATAATAAATTTGGGTGGGCAAGATTTAATAAAGGGTGTGGATTGGAACTGGTGTGCCGAGTTCAATTTTCAGTAGTAAGTTAAACTAAAATTTTGACTAGGTAGATTGGGAAAAATCAGCTTTCTGCAAAACAAAACCATAAGCCTTTCCTTTGACTTACCCCGCATGTAGATGTAGGTTTGTTATATACTTTTTCGTGTGAATTGTCGTACAAATCAGATGTACTGACCCGTTGTCGGGCTGTAACCTTCGGTGTTGTAGGATTGTATATGACGAGTAAGTGATGCGATGTAGGGTTACGATGTCTATACTCAACTATGCCGGTGGAGTTGATGGACGCCACGAAGCTCTTTATTGTTTTTCCGGTGTATTTTATTTGTAAGCTAGCCTTGAGCTATGCAGATATGCTTTATTGTAATACTGGATCTTCGATGTAATATTTATGACCTGTGGTTTATTCTTGATATTACAACATGTACTGTGTGTGCTAGCTATTGATCCAGGGACTAGCACAGAATGCACAGAGACTTGGATTCTTAGTGAATCGGGTCGTTACATCAACGTGTGTGTGCCTTGACTGCTTCTTCTTCGTCGGGATGCGAAGAGGAGGACAAGGATAGGATATGTGTTATGCTTGCGTAAGTAGTTGATAGAAAGACTTGTTGGAGGCGATTCCTCATCGAATGCTTGGTACGTCCCAAACGTATCTATAATTTCTGCTTGCTCCATGCATGTTTTGTGTGACTTTGCCATGTTTTGCTTGAACTTTCATACAATTTTGAGCATATTTGGACTAATCTATTAACCCAGTGCACCCAGCTGCCTGTTGTTGTTTTCTGCTGTTTTTGTATTTCAGGTTTTTCGGCCATTAAAAGTGCTCAAAAAAATCCGGAAAAATCAGATAAAAAATCAGCGACCCGGAAGCTTCCGGAATCACCAAGGTAGAGGGGGGGCCACCACCAGGAGACCAGGAGGGTCCCTGGCGCGGCCACACCCTAGGCTGCGTCAGGAGGCCTCCTAGCTGCCTGGTGGGTCCGCTCGACACCCCCCTCTGCCTATATTTAGCCCTCGGGGTGGAAACCCCAATATCGATCTCTTTTCCGTGATCTCGCCTCTGTACCGCCGCCGCCGCCGTTTCTAGATCAGGGCTGCCTGGAGAAGCTGCCCCAGCACCCTGCCAGGAGGAGGAACCCCCTCCGGGAGACCATCCATAGCCATGGACGCCTCCCGTATGTACCGTGAGTAGTTTCCCTTGGACCATGGGTCCGTGACCAGTAGCTATGTGATGTATTCCTCTCCCCTCTTTGTGCTTCCACTTTCGAGACCTCGTGAGCTGCCTCACATGATCGAGGCACCTTTGTAATTTCTGTTGTTGCTATGCTGAGTTTTCTGGGATCTGATGGATTATGAGACTATGTTCAGATTGTGATGAGTAATATATTTGGTTCTTCTCTTTTATATTTTGTTCTTGAGTAAATTCTTGCATGTTCTCCGTTACCGTATTTTACTTTGGCCAAGTGATTTCTTACAACTCCAAGAGGGAGCGTTATGCTTGATTGTGGGTTCAGCCCCTTGATGTCTAGCTTGAGTGACAGAAACATGAGACTAGGGGATGTGCTGTTGCCACCAGGGATAAAATAACGGTGCTTGTACTTGCGGGTGCAAGGATTGTTTACTTTACGCAAAGTTCTTTTAATGCAGTTGTCTGTTGCTTTGAGTTTACACTTTGGGTAGGATTCGCAACTTAGTACCAGCGAGATGTTCTGGATAGATATCTCAAGGTGGATGATTCGTAGTAGATGCAGTTGGATTTCGGTCTACTTACCTTGGCGTACTGCCCATTGCTTTTGAGCCCTTCCTTTCATTGCAGCATAGTTAGCATTGCGGTGCCTTCATAATTCTGTCAATTGCCCAGCTGTGATTTGTTTACCTCGCTAGCACTTTTATCGTCTTTTGGGAGAGAGACATCACTAGTGAAAATCACGGGACCCTGGTCCATCTTCACATTACTGTTTACTTTCAGTCTTTACTTTCAGTTGCCACTATTATTATCTCTTGTGTTGATCCTTTGTAAATAGCAAGGCCGGAGGAATTGACAACTCCTCTGTACTCGTTGGGAGCAAAGTTATTTGTATCTGTGTGCAAGTCCACGTCAATGACACCTTCTTGTATCTCTTGGAGTCCTACTGGTTCGATCACCTTGGTATCTTCACCGAGGGAAATTTGCTGCTACGCTACATCTCACCTTCCACTTGGGGTAACCAACGAGGAGTGAGAGATCCTCACCGTATCAAGCCAATTTCTGGCGCCGTTGATGGCAACTCCAGTCTACAAGATAGGGGAGTTGCACACTATCTTTTATCTTTGCTTTTTAGTCTTGTTAGTTTACCTTTCAGTTATTACTTTTGTGTCCCTTATAAAAAATACCAAAAAATACCTGCTGCTACTATGGGTTCCAATGAAAACACCAAGTTGTGTGACTTCACCAGTCACAACAACAGTGACTTTATCTGCATTCCTATTGCCACACCTGCCACTTCAGATACCTCTTATGAAATGAAACCTGCTTTGATAAACCTTGTTATGAGAGATCTATTCTCTGGTGCTGGAGATGATGCTGCTTTACACCTGAATAATTTTGTTGAATTATGTGATATGAAAAAGTATAAAGAAGTAGAAGGTGATGTTGTTAAACTCAAGCTTTTTCCTTTCTCTTTGAGGGACGGAGCTAAAATCTGGTTTCAATCTTTGCCTAGGAATATCATAGATTCTTGGGATAAGTGCAAAGATGCTTTTATTGGGAAGTACTACCCACCTGCTAAGATTATCCACTTGAGGAGTAACATTATGAATTTCAGGCAATTGGATAATGAACACATTGCCAAAGCTTGGGAACGTATGAAGACGCTTGTCAAGAACTTCCCCACACATGGACTGACTACCTGGATGGTTATCCTGACTTTTTATGCAGGCTTGAACTTTACCTCGCGGAACCTGTTAGATTCGGCCGCGGGAGGAACTTTTATGTCAACCGCACTTGGTTCTGCCACAAAGCTACTTGATGAGATGATGCTGAACTACTCTCAGTGGCACACTGAAAGATCTCCAACTGGTAAGAAGGTAAATTCTTTCGAGGAGATCTCCTCTTTAAATGGAAAAGTTGACCTTATCATGTCTCTACTTACCAAGCAATCTCCTATTGATCCTCAGAATGTTCCTTTAAATTCTTTGATTGCTCAGGATCAAGTAGATGTGAACTTCATTGTTAGAAACAACTTTAATAATAATGCTTATAGGGGCAACTTTGCTAGTAATCCTAGGCCGTTTCCATCCACTTATGGGAACAACAACACGTACCCTAGCAACAAGAACCCCACCTCTGAACTAGATAGTATGCTTAGAGACTTTATCACTACCCAAAAATCCTTCAACAAGAATGTGGAAGAAAAACTAGCTAAACTAGATAATCTTGTTTGAAGGTAGACAACTGAGCCCTTGATGTTTAGATGTTAAAAATTAGAACCTCTCCCCTTGAGGAAAGTAAGGTCACTCCTATTAATGCTATCCAGTTACAAATCAATGAAAATATTAGGATGATGGCTAAACTCAAAGAAAGATGGGCTAGAGAAAAATAGGAAGAGGATAGAATTAAGAGCCTTCCTACTTACCACACAGTAGCCACTATCCAAGTAGTTGAGGATGTCCAAACAGCTAGCACCCTTCACACCCCTAGTCCCACTGGACCTATCAATGGTGATGCTACCACCTCAACCATAGATGAAGAAACCTCTATGAACATAGAGGCTTTCAAACAAGTGAGCCTAAATGATATCACTACCTCCTTGATAGATAGTAGTGACCTAGACTTTGACAACTGCACTTTACCTGAAGTTATTGGTTTCCTACACAAGATGTCTAGAGACCCCCACACTAGCACACTTAATCTTGCCTTCACAGAGCATATCACTAATGCTCTAATCAAAGTTAGGGAGGAGAAGCTTAGACTAGAAGCCTCCATACCTAGGAAGCTAGAAGATGGTTGGGATCCTATGATAAAAATCAAATTGAATAACTTCTCTTGTTATGCTCTTTGTGATGTTGGAGCAAGTACCTCAGTTATGCCCAAAAGAATGTATGATATGCTTGAATTGAAACCTTTTGATCCATGTTCTTTTGGTGTTCGTCTTGTTGATTCTTCCATAAAGAAGCCTTTGGGGAAGATCGACGATGTTCTTATCATTGTCAATGAAAATTATGTTGCCGTTGATTTCACTATTATGGACATTGAGTGTGAGCCCTCTTGTCCAATTATTTTGGGACGTCCTTTTCTTCGCACAGTTAGTGCTGTTATTGATATGAAAGAGGGGAATATCAAATTCCAATTCCCTCTCAAGAAAGGGATGGAACATTTCCCTAGGAAAAATATTAAGTTACCTTTTGAGTTCGTCACACGGGCTAGTTATTCTCTTGAAAAGACTTGATCCTCTGCTTTAAGCCTAGCTAATGGCTTTAAAGAAGCGCTTTCGGGAGGCACCCTGCAACGAATTTAGGTTTTTATTTTTGCTTTTCTTCTGTTCTTAGTGGTCCTGATGATTGTTACTACTGTAGCAACATCATTGTATCTTTACTTTTCAAGCTTTGTGCCTTTTATAGCCTCATATGACATGGAAAGTGAAAGTTGTGACATGCTGTCCAGAAAACAGATTCTGTCCTCGTGACTAGATTTTGAGCTGAATTTTTTACACAGTGTGCTCTATACAATTACGAAACTTTCGCATGTTCTGAGTTTTTTGATTTGAGTTGCAGAAGTACCCCTAAAAATTCGTTTCTACCTGCTGGTCTGTTTTTCACAGATTCTGTCCTGTTTTGCCTTTTCTTCGTTTTGCAAACCTTAAGCTTGCTTTTTCTTTGCAAAAACCTTTTGTAAATCTTGAGAAACAGTAGAGCTTCAAGTTTATCTTTATTTCCAGTAGAGGAAAAAATATTTTAGTTGGGTACTAACCTCTCTAATCAGTCTACAATGAGTTATGTATGAAGGGAGTTTTCAAGTGCGCGATGGAAGATGATGAAAGAAGATCTTGGAGTGTCAAACGCTCAAGCTTGGGGATGCCCATGTGCACCCCCAAGAAATATTCAAGGATACTCAAGCGTCTAAGCTTGTGGATGCCCCCGTGCATCCCCTTCTCCATCAACAATTATCAGTTCGTCTCTCGTTGCACTATATTTTTATCACTTCACGCGTTATGTGCTATTCTTGGAGCGTCTCGCTCTTAGGTTTCGTTTTTAGTTTTCTTTAGCTTTGCTTGCTGTTCATAACAAGTTAGACCCCAGCTTACTCTTTTGTGTGGGAGAGATACACGCTCCGCTTGAACTAGAACTCCTCATAGGATTTGCATGCTTATTCTTTTAGATGTGAGTTGTTCTTTTTCTTTTCTTAGCTGCTGCTCTATTTAGTTGTAGTGCTTTAGTTTTTCTAGAGCTTTTCTTTTGTTTTAGGTTGAACTTTCTATAGGTTGCATGTTTTATCTTGTTAGAGAGTTTGCCTGTTGCACTGAGTTTTGTGTCTTGACTAGAAGTTGGTAGTTGAAGTTGCTTTTCTCTTTGTAGTAGTAACTTGCAATAGTTTTGAGGTATTGACTAGAGTAATGTTTGAACTTTTGGTGTCAAGAGCTCGAGCCTATTAGTGATAGATGTCGTATTTTGGGCAATCCGTGTGTTTTTCGAAAACCAAAAACCCCTGTTGAGAACTCTAGCTACTAGATGGATCACTAACCTCTGGAGGGTTCAAATATTAGAGTACACTCACGTACCATGAGTCGAGGATGCGCAAGGATAACCAAACCCCCATACACTCCTCCTCGGGGTACTTGTCTCTTTGTGAACCTCCTGATTAGATTGAGAGTTACCGATAATAAGTGCATGAGTTCTTCGGACTAATGTGAGTATTCGAAAGTTGACACTTCCA
Organism: Bromus sterilis; assembly: GCA_950022295.1. NCBI lineage: Eukaryota > Viridiplantae > Streptophyta > Magnoliopsida > Poales > Poaceae > Bromus > Bromus sterilis. The sequence continues at coordinate 276,880,139 of OX465595.1, read as the reverse complement.
CCCACCTATACTTTTTCTATCCTCTTCGGTACCGTGCATTGCCCTTTCTCACCTTGAGAATTGGCGCATACTTCACCGGTGCATCCAAACCCTTGGCACGATACGCTCTGTCATCATAAGCCTCCTTATATCTTTCCTCAAAACAGCCACCATACCTACCTACAAGGCATTTCCATAGCCTTTCTGAGATAAATTTCCATGCAACATCCACCTTCTCATGACTTGATCTTCATGTCATACATGCTAATTGCTTGATCGATGAGCCGCATGCTAGTTGGGCCTTGCCCTAATCATTTCTACATGACGCGCTAGTATCATTGCATATTCTGCTATCCTGGCAGAAGCATACATTTGCATCATGATAGTTATATCTTCTTTATGTGAGTACCTTTGTAAAGTGTGAAAGATCTTCTATATTCTTGTAAAATATAGAGTGTTGCCCCTAAAGTCAGGAAAAGATCCCAAAGAGGACAAAATCAAAAGATCCCAAAGAGGACAAATGAGAGTTAAATATACAGAGCCATTGAGGCCACCAAAAAATAGAAAAAATAGAAAAAGAGAAAAATAAAAATAAAAAGAGAGAAGGGGCACACTACTATTCCTTTTGAGAGATCCACACTAGTACTTCATATTCTATCCCTTGTACTCCATAGAGATCATCATCATGCATATAGCTATGTGGGGACCTTCACACTATAGAACTTGGCTTGTATATACCAATGAGCCTTCTCAAACGAGCTCTAGGTCTTCTTGAGCAAGCAAGTTCGATGCACCCCCACTAGTTTCCTTGGAGAGATTTTAGCTCACATGTGCATCCGTTGCATGGCAATCCCTACTCCTCACATCATATCTATCATATGGGCTTCTCTCGCCTATGATTGTCCTAATTGATGTGAGCCTTTCACACCTTTTTGTCTTCCTCCTCCACCTTCTTTCTGTTTCGCCTTTTAGGTGTCAACTTTCTTGCTCACGCTCATCCATTGCATGAGTGCTCAAAATATCAAAAAGGAGTGGATCCGTTTGACTTGTACCTGGCTAGTGGTCTGGGGACGAGTCAAGATAAGAATCCAAAGGAGACTAAGTGTGAAACTTTAGTAGATAGTTGTTCTCAACAACCCTTTTTCTCTCTTTATCCCAGTCCCCTTCTTGCACGCAAATACCATCTGGAGACATTCCAGTCACGGACAGCGAGATGCACCTTTTGTTCTTTTGTTGCTTGTGTCAATGCTAATATAGACTCTTGCTTGTTAAGACTTGAATTGAATTGCATGCTTTGATTTCTTTACTTAAAAGTCCTTATATGGTTGTGCGGCATGTCACCACAGAAATTATGCTTGTTATCATTTACCTACTCGAGGACGGGCAGGAATTAAGCTTGGGGATGTTGATACGTCCCAAACGTATCTATAATTTCTTCTTGCTCCATGCATGTTTTGTGTGACTTCGCCATGTTTTGCTTGAACTTTCATACACTTTTGAGAATATTTGGACTAATGTATTAACCCAGTGCACCCAGCTGCCAATTGTTGTTTTCTGCTGTTTTTGTATTTCAGGTTTTTCGGCCATTAAAAGTGCTTCAAAAAATCCGGAAAAATCAGATAAAAAATCAGCGACCCGGAAGCTTCCGGAATCACCAAGGTAGCGAAGGGGGCCACCACCAGGAGACCAGGAGGGTCCCTGGCGCGGCCCCACCCTAGGTCACGCCAGGAGGCCTTCTGGCTGCCTGGTGGGTCCCCTCGACACCCCCTCCGCCTATATTTATCCCTCGGGGTGGAAAACCCTAATATCAATCTCTTTCCCGCGATCTCGCCTGTGTACCGCCGCAGCCGCCGTTTCTAGATCGGCGCTGCCTGGAGAAGCTGCCCCGGCACCTTGCCGGGAGGAGGAAACCCCTCCGAGAGACCATCCATAGCAATGGACGCCTCCCGTATGTACCTTGAGTAGTTTCCCTTGGACCATGGGTCCGTGACCAGTAGCTATGTGATGTATTCCTCTCCCCTCTTTGTGCTTCCACTTTCGAGACCTCGTGAGCTGCCTCACATGATCGAGGCACCTTTGTAATTTCTGCTGTTGCTATGCTGAGTTTTCTGGGATCTAATGGATTATGAGACTATGTTCAGATTGTGATGAGTAATATATTTGGTTCTTCTCTTTTATATTTTGTTCTTGAGTAAATTCTTGCATGTTCTCCATTGCCGTATTTTAATTTGGCCAAGTAATTTGTTGCAACTCCAAGAGGGAGCGTTATGCTTGATTGTGGGTTCATCCCCTTGATGTCTAGCTTGAGTGACAAAAACATGAGACTAGGGGATGTGTTGTTGCCACCAGGAATAAAACAATGGTGCTTGTACTTGCGGGTGTAAGGATTGTTTACTTTACGTAAAGTTCTTTTAATGAAGTTGTCTGTTGCTTTGAATTTACACTTTGGGTGGGATTCGCAACTTAATACCAGTGAGATGTTCTAGATAGATATCTCAAGGTGGATGATTCGTAGTAGAGGCAGTTGGATTTTGGTCTACTTACCTTGGTGTACTGCCCATTGCTTTTGAGCCATTCCTTTCTTTGCAGCATAGTTAGCATTGCGGTGCCTTTATAATTCTGTCAATTGCCCAGCTGTGATTTGTTTACCTCGCTAGCACTTTTATCGTCTTTTGGGAGAGAGACATCACTAGTGAAAATCATGGGACCCTGGTCCATCTTCACATTACTGTTTACTTTCAGTCTTTACTTTCAGTTGCCACTATTATTATCTCTTGTGTTGATCCTTTGTAAACAACAAGGCCGGAGGAATTGACAACTCCTCTGTACTCGTTGGGAGCAAAGATATTTGTATCTGTGTGCAGATCCACGTCAAGCGCCATGACACCTTCTTGTATCCCTTAGAGTCCTACTGGTTCGATAACCTTGGTATCTTCACCGAGGGAAATTTTCTGCTACGCTACATCTCACCTTCCACTTGGGGTAACCAACAAGGAGTGAGAGATCCTCACCATATCAATGCTTGGTTCTCATCTTACTCTAAAATAGACAGTTAGCCACTCATATATTGCTAGTGCGTATGCAACCTCACCACTATCCCCATCTTACCAGTAAGAAGTTAGTTACAAGACTTTTGATATATTCTCACCCCTTTCTTTTCTTTTCCCTTCTATGTTTTGCCTGATCGGACGCTGCAGTTGATTACCACCTCGACTCTTCTTCTGGATGCCTTCGCGGCGACTCGACGACGACTAGTTAGGTGGATCCCGACGGAGAGCCTGGACCCGTGTGGTTGCGGGAATGGTGTGTTTTACCTTTGCCGCTAGGCATTTCATTGTAGTCTGTACTAAGACATGTATCTTCCGCTGATGTATTGTATTAAGGTAGTTGTATGATGATTGTAAGAGAAGTTGTATCCTTGTATCTATAATATTGTGATATCAGGTTGGAAATCCGGGGTATATGACTTCGTCATATGTCGCGGTGGGACCGATATGTGCTTCGTCCCCGAATATGGATGGAAACATCTAGATCTGGAACAGTATCGCATATCGGTCCTTACACTCGTCCTCACCGGACTCGAGAAGGGGGGTAGCGACAGCGGCGCTCAGGTGGGAGGAGTCCGGAGATGTGCGGGATCGGCGGGTGTCGACGGTGGGCGGCCGGATCCGGGCCAGAGTATGTCCGCGGCGAGGTCCAGGGGTGGCGGCGTGAGCTTCTTGATGCCATGGACATGTCGCGGCTATGGAGAAGAGAGAGGTCAGGGAAGAGACTAGAGAGAGAGCGCAGGGGTAAGGGAGGACGCGGGCCGTGCGAGGGGTGGACCTGGGTCGGGGTGGGAGCTCGACGCCGACAACTTGCCGTGGCGGCTCGGCCAACCGAAGGTGGCACGGCGGTGCTGATCGAGGGCTGTAGCTCGGGCGCTGGATCGATAGCGCTCGGGCTCGAGGCTGCAACAGGGGAGGGCTTCCAGACGTCCTCGGCCATTGGATCTGTCGATCCAGCGGTCCAGTGGTCAAGATCAAGGTAAGCTGCTCTCCAGATCTATGGTTGGTGGCTGGCTTGTGGTGGCGCTTCAAGTGGCGGCGGGGGGAGAGGGGTGTACGGAAATTGAGGGAGGGTAGCTAGGGTTTGCCTAAAATGGCTAGGGTAGCAGGTGGGTCTTTGGGAGGGGGTTTCGGACCTTCAAACTTGCCCGTTTTAGGTCTAGTTTTTCGGGTGGGCTAGATTCCAAAGATAAAAGGAGTATCCGGGAGGCCGGCTAACAGCGCACACACTATTTTATAAAATACGTCCCTGGACTTACACCGGCTACTATGCCTGGCACGTCCGATCGTTCACCTGCTAAACGCAAACGAAAACACTTGAAATTCGAAACACGTCATCGTCACACTACAACCTCGTTGTCTACATCGTTTTGCGCCAAAATGAGGCGTCGACTACCTCCCAATAAAATAGCGCATTTAAATATAAATGGGTTTTTTGCGCTGAGGGTGAAGGCTGCTCTTGTGCCAGAAGTCGCGGCGGTGATCAGGTGACTTTCCCGATGCCGCAATGAAGTTGTGTGCCATGTGGACGGGGTCCGGACTCACAACCGATACGAGAAGGAAGGGGAAATATAATCACCAATTAATAAATTGGCAAAACAAACACTACAAACAATTCTAATAATCAACAAAATAAGGCAACAAACAATTTTTTTAATTTGGGTGAAAATCCCGGGCTGTTACAATACAACACCACCAACATGGGATCTCGTCCCGGATCCTGAACGATCCGGGGATAGGAGGGGAGAGAAAAGAGAGTCGAAAATCTTCAACACCACCAACAAGGGACTCTGCTCCACGTCGACGATCTTCCTTGTCGAGATAAATTTCAGCAAAGAGATAGCAACGTCGGAGAATGAAGCCATCAGGAGATCAAGAGGAAGAACGACAACAAGAAATGATGATCAAGTGAAGTATTTTCCGCTGAGGTCGCGAGGATACTAGGCATAAGGAAAGAGGGCAAGAAATGACCATGATGTTCGCCAGAGTCGGAGTATCTAAAGGCACTACATGAATTCCCAAACCTGAGATCGGAATCGAGACAATACGCTGCAAGAAAGGCATTGTAACGGTTCCGAAACTCCACTTACTCGAGATCCTAGAGTTTGAAGGAGATAAGGAAAGAGTAAAACACTTACGTCACTTGTCCTGACCAGAGAAACGGAAGGAGTAAAAATATTCCTACTCTCCAATACTAACTTAGTAACTGCAAATAATTTTTCGATCTAGACTCGACTTCGGCCAGAAAATGGATCCTATGGTCGGCAAGGCTCTGATACCAAGTTGTAAGGCCCGATATGCGCTACTGTTCCAGCGCTAGATGTTTCCATACAGATCCGGGGACGAAGAACATATCGGTCCCACCGCGACATACGACACTACCATATGCCCCGATTTCCAACATGATATCACAACATTACAGCTACATGAATACAACATCTCATACAATCGGCATACAACTGCCTTAAATATATTACATCAGCGGAAGATATATGTCAGAGTACAGACTACAATCAAATGCCTAATGGGAAAGGTAAAACGCACCATTCCCGTAACCACATGGGTCCAGGCTCTCCGTCGGGATCCACCTAACTAGTCATCGTCGAGTCTCTGCGAAGGCGTCCAGAAGAAGGCTCGTCGAGCTCCTATGTAGTCCATGATCGTTTTGCATAACGTGTGTACAATAGAGAAGAAAGGGGGTGAGCTATATCAACAAGCCTTTTAACTAACTTCTCATGGTAAGATGGGGGTAGTGGTTGAGGTTGCAGCTGCAATAGCAATATATGAGTGGCTAACGTTCTATTTAGAGTAAGATGAAAACCATGCAGTCGATGAGGAATCGCCTACAACAAGTCTTGCTATCAGCTACATACGCAAACATAACACCTATACTATCCTTGTCCTCCCCTTCGCATCCAGACGAAGAAGAAGCAGTCAAGGCACACACACGTTGATAAAGTTATTAAGATTATCTCAGTTGTTGTTGTCTATGAACAAGGAGTAGGTCTCAAGTCATCCATAACCTTGGACACGGCTTCTCAAAAAGATTTAACCCTGCAGGGGTGTACCAACTGTCCATTACAAGGCTCCGCACGCACGCCCATCTCTCTCAGTTTCTACCCATCACAGGAAACCATTTTATGATTTAGTTTTGAGAGATCCGAAATGATAGGTCCCTCTAACTAACAACACACAAATCCGGGTGGCCACCGGTGAGTCGACATCCACTTCAAAATCCGGCCGCGCTCTCGTACTGGTCTCTACCGTCTGTCACAGGTTTGGATTGCCAGATCACCCATCCCGGGGCTGGGTCCTCAGCCGGACAGGTTGGACCAATACGATATGCCATCCAAATGGCCCAAGTTGTTTTAAATCCACTGGTTGCAGACCAGTTACGCACACGGTTTCAAATAGTAAATCAGCTTGGGGCACCACTATAAATGATTGGAGCTAGGTAGGTAAGAAGAGGGGACCCCATAGCATCCCACACCCGGTTAGGCACGCTCGTCAAGAGACACAATACCCGAAACTCGGGTCCTAGGTTATTTGAATGGAACAAAGCATCAGGGTGGGATAGCCTAGACCTTCTATCCTTCGGCGAATATAGTCAACATTATACTAATCACATCATCCCTAATAATATCATATTGTGATAGCCCAATCCAAGGAGTAACAGGATAACAGTTGTAGCATCCCAAGCATGCACACTAAGTAGTGGTTAAGCAAGCAAGGTACATGGCCAAGCAAAGTTTTGCTGGGATGTGGGGGACATGGCTGTTTGGGTTTATTTGAGAGGCATAAACATGAGATGGTAGGATCAATCAATCATTCTATCCTATACCTAGGCACAAGTGAGCTAAAAGTTATAAGCATGATATATGCTCCCCCTTACCTAATGAGAAGAACAAGCCAAAGGTGTAGTCGATCGCAAGCTCGCAACGTCTCTGAGAATACCCGCGGGAGCACAAAAGAAGTAAACACCGGAAAAGCAATCAACGAAGATGCATCTATTACTACGAAGCAATCACGATACAGCGCAATACAGTATCACATCTATCGTCGAGAGCGGTTATCGATACGTCCCAAACGTATCTATAATTTATGCTTGCTCCATGCATGTTTTGTGTGATATTGCTATGATTTAGATACACTTTCATATACTTTTGATAATATTTGGACTAACCTACTAACTCAGTGCAGCCCAGTGCCAGTTCCTGTTTTCTGCTATTTTTCTATTTCAGGTTTCCCCCATATTAAAAGTGCTCCAAAAATTCGGGAAAAATCCAATAAAAATCAACGTACCGGAATCTTCCGGAAGAGCCAAAGTGGGGCCAGAGGGCCACCACCAGGCGCCCTCCCGGCGCGCCCTAGGGTGGGGCCGTGCCAGGGGGCCGCCTGGACCCAGGTGGCCCCCCTGGCTGCCTCCCTTCGCCTATATATATTCTCCATGAGGGGAAACTTCCGAAGACAGAACCCTTTTTCGCGATCTCGCCTCTGTTCCGCCGCCGCCGCGCTTCCAAGATCGGGAGCGCCAACAGAACTCTTCTCGGCACCCTGCCAGAGGGAGGATTGACCTCCAGGAGTTTCTCCTCCACCATGGATGCTTCTCGGATGATCCGTGAGTAGTCTACCTTGGACCATGGGTCCATGATCAGTAGCTATGTGATGTTCTCCTCCCTTATTTGTTCTTCATGGATTAGACCTTGTGAGATGCCCTACATGATCATGGCAAATATGTAATTCTTTCTGCTGTTGCTATGCTCAGTTTGCTGGGATCTGATGGATTATGAGACTATGTTTAGTTTGTGATAGAGTAATATATTTGGTTATTTTATTTTATATTGTAGTTCTTTAGTAATTCTTGCATGTTCTCCATTGCTATTTATTGCTTTGGACAAGTAGTAGGTAGTGACTCCAAGAGGGAACGTTATGCTCGATTGTGGGTTCATGCCCCATGATGACTAGCATGAGTGACAGAAACATGAGTCTAGGGGATGTGTTGTTGCCACAAGGGGGAAAACAACGGTGCTTGTAACCGCAGTTGCAAGGATTGATTACTTTACACATAGTTATTTCAATGCAGTTGTCTGTTGCTTTGGGTTTACACTTTGGGTGGGGCTCGCAAATTAATACCAGCGAGATGTTCTAGATAGATATCTCAAGGTGGATGATTAGTAGTAGATGCAGTTGGATTTCGGTCTACTTATTTTGGCGTACCGCCCATGCTTTTGAGCCTCTTCCTTTCTATGTAGCATAGTTAGCATTGCGGTGTGTTTTTAATCCTATCAATTGCTCATATGTGATTTGTTTACCTCGCATAGAAGCATTATCGTCTTTTGGGAGAGAGACATCACTAGGGAACATCATGGGACCCCGGTCCATATTCCCATCACTGTTTCCATGCGCAATTTATTTCCAGCTTTTACTTTCCAGTAGCTATCATTATTATCCTTTATCCCTTGTTTTTATCCTTTTTAAACAACAAGGCAAGAGAGATTGACAACTTCTCTGAACTTCGTTGGGAGCAAAGTTATTTGTTCTGTGTGCACGTCCACGTCAACCGCCTAATTTCTAGTGCCGTTGTCACTTACTTGCCGCTTTCGGAGTCCTACGGGAGGCAAACCCTATCCTCTGAGTTAGGGGAAATTTTATGCTATCCTACATCTCACCTTCCACTTGGAGTTACCAACGAAGGGCGAGAAGCCATTATCATCTCTCGCACATCAGTTATTAGCAGGTTCAGTGAACTATCGGCCATACACGACGATACCGCACATTTAGAATGGTTCAAGTTGTTTAGCTACACAACATGAGAAAAGGTTGTTAACATGGAGTCTCACTCAAGCATGGCATATCAAACAATCACGGCAAGAGGTGAAGCATAAATAAACTATGTAATCTAGTCACTTTAAGTGGGGGGTAAAACCTATACAGTGCAACTATTAAGGACCCCACGATAGTTATTGCATTTGGTACTGTTCTTCCCTAAAAATAATTTTATTATTTTTATTAGCAAGCGAGAGCAGCATATTCACAATCTACATGAAATTCTAGTCAAGTTACATGTAAGGAATATTTTAATCGGAGCAATGGTTAAAAAGTTATCGAATAAAGTAGTTACAGTGACATGCAATGTAATTAGTAGTGAAACATCATGTAAACAAGTTCAAACATGGAAAAAGGCAACATTTTATTAATCTACGCAAAAACAGAGCAACTTTTATGTAAAAAGTGCCTCCATCTGACTAACGGTTAAAAATATACTAGCACCGTCAAACAATACATTTAATCTGCAATTTAAATTCCAGAAAAGGATATATCATGCACTGGGCCTAAACAGCAGCAACTGGGCCTACCCGGGCGGGCGAGAGCTAACTAAAAGACGCCCACGACTCTAATCAACAATGGGCCAAGACCAGCAGGAACAAGCAACAAAAAAATAAATAAATAATAAAAAGAAGGCGCTCACCATGTGCCAAGGCCCAGCCGCAGGTGAGCGGAGGTTAGGCGCCGCGCGCTCACGGCAAAGAGGAGCGACGGGCCGCGACGCTGGGTTTGGGCTGGGGAGGTGCTGCTGCAGGCCTCACTGGGGATTTGCCTGTCGGGACCCAGGGTTAGCGTATGCAAGTCCCGCTGCAACACAATCATACGGAGAGCCGAGAACCGTCCCCACTTGTCTAAGCAGACAAGGCCAAGCACAGAACGTTCTCGAAAAGCATTGAACCTGAGGGGCATCCCATCCAGGCCGGATGATCAACTGAGATGGGTCCTCATCGTCCGCACACAAGTCTAAATGATATGGGTGATGAACTCCCATACGCATAGACAAGTCGCCTCAACCATACTATCGATTGTATTATAACACTTACATAGACTTACTCTAGCCCGATCACTTAGTCGGGGTCTAGGGCGGGCTCGATCATACAACAAAGTGTGCATGTGACAGAGTCACGAGCAATCTAATCGCGATGCCCCAAGCTGCGCACATCTAAGGGCCACTTGGTGTATAAAAGACCGCCAGCCAGATCACAACTAAGGTCTCGAAAACCCATACTAAGACATGCATGTTATCATCATACACGCAGCACACATGTCTAGTATGAACAATAGGTATCATTGCAAATCTCTACAAAGTTTACAACTTTATTGATAAATCTTACAGAGTGCACACAGAGATCACAATTCTGTGATCCAACATTACATCAAACTTGCGGAAGCAAAGTAGGTCTGAGTACAGACAAATTTAACAAATGGCTTAAGAAGCCTTATTTATAAACAAGCCCTTCCACGAGGGACCAGTCGTCTGACCGGGACTACACTAGCTTGTCTTCAGTCGTCAAGCTCCAGGAAGAATCCACCTTCGGAGTCAGTGGGTTCATCTAAAACATAGAATAAGAAAACGTGAGTACAAAGTCGTACTCAGCAAGACTTACGTAGGAACTATACTACTCATGCTCAAGTATCAAGGCAAAGGGAGGTGGGGTTCATAAGCAGAAGTGCCAGATTTGACTTGGCTAGTCCTGAACTACGAGTACCAGAATTCAGGTAAGAAGCGTACACGAGTCCACTACATGTCTCCAACCAATTACACCACTATGGTGCCTTCCTCTACTTCCCACGAGAAAGCATGCCATAGCACTCACACTTATCTTGGCAAGTTTTATAAGTATCTAGTTCAAGTTGTCTAATAATCAAGCTAAGCTTTCCAAGCAGTCCATAACCGCGGACGCGGCTATTCGAATAGTTTATTAACCTTGCATGGGTGTACTGCTACACACATGAAACTATCAGTTACCGCCAGGATATCGTTACCCTTCAAGCGGGTGTCGGCGAGGATAATTTGCACAACTTTTACCTCACAGCCAACTCAAGTTCAATGGAGACGCCTATCTTGGCTGGATTCCACATCGTGAACCCGGCCGGTTTACCGATGTGGTCCCAGAAGATGTGTGCAGGGTCCCAAGCCGGTCTGAATAGCCGTTCTTCCACTTCGTAGACCGTGCTACAAACCTACCAGAACTCCGAACTGCTGCGACTCATTTAGCTGAGAAGGGGTGAGTTAGTAGGTTGAGCGGGGGTCCATGTTCCCAACATGTGGGAGTACTCTTCGTCTTGGATCACCACACAAGAACTCGGGCTTAAGGCGGTGTTCAACGAGACAACCCACTGTGTACTCCTACACAGCCTCTCATCGTTCACCTTGTATTAGGTTAGATTCACTAACACATTTCCACCATCATCAACATGATCACTACCATCCCGACTCACAAAAGAGTAACCTCATTGTAACTCTAAGAATGCGATAAGCAGTAATAGTTGCAGGGGCCACATGATATCAATCAACTCCTACATCTGCTAGGATTGTGGTTTTGCTTACTACTGTGACAATATGATAGGTCATGCAAAGGAATGAGTTCAACTATGCGGTAGAAACGCATCATGGTAAACATCCTAAACAATTCATAAGCGAGACTGAGAGGGAAGTGGGATTTTATCGACATGATCAATGGGGGTTTGCTTGCCTTGCTGACAAGATTCAAACACAGTGTCTTCAACGAAGGGGTTGGCTTCCGGTTCTGGCTCCACTTCTATTCGACAAACATGGCAATCAAAGGATCAACATAATTGAAATGCACAAACACATGATCAAGATTGTAGTGTGATGTTCATGGTTGCATTGTGTTGGTAATTCCATTTAAAAGAAGTGCATTGAAAGGTCATTTGCAAAATCACTTCGAATTTGAATTTAAAAGACCTCCATATGCACATTTTCTTCTGTTCCCCAATTTAAATTGGTCAAACATGAAAACAAAGTCCATATTCAGAATCCTTACATTTTTCTGATAATTTTTCATATATTAGATGCTTAATTTGGAGTTAGTATGAATTAGTTATTAATTTTCAAAGTTTAAACTATTTTCTGGCTTTTCTGGATTAAAAGAAATGATTTATCAATTTACAGCGTCGGCATGACGCAAGGCTGACGTGGGGGGGGGCTGCTGACAGGTGGGGCCACCATGTTAGTGTCTAGGGGGGTTAATCCCCTCTGTTTGTTTAAACTGGGTTTAGTTTAGGGGGCCTGCGCCCACTATCAGTGGCCCAGGGGTGTGATTTAGCGCGGGGTTAAGGCCTAATGGCTTAGCTCGTCGCCGGTGAGCTCGGCAGACGGTGGCGCGTCGTCGGAATCACGTTCCCTGGCACCAATCACTGCGCCAAGGGCACCAGAAGATGGCCCGTGACGAGCCGCATCGCATGCGCTACTCGGGCGTCGTCGGGGAGGCTCCAGACGACGTTGGCTTCAACCATGGCGGCGGCCGGAGCTACGGGTTTGGGATGCTCTTGCAAAACGGGCACGGGGCGATGCGTGTGTGGGTGCGTTGGATTGCTGGGGGCTCCAGGAGCGTCACGGACATGCTGGGGGAGACGGAGGCGCACGGGAGCACGCGTTTGGTCACCCACGGCAGCGACGGAGCTCGGCTCCCATGGTGGAATGGCACAGAGGACGCAAATGAGGGCGTAGCTAGAGGGGTTTTGAGCTATGGCTCACCAGGAACTCTACGGAGTTGGCGGCGAGGGCGGAGGTGGCCTGTCGGGGAAGCAATCGACGATGGCACACGGCGGCCGTGGACGAAGACGATTGCTCGATTCGGCGGCTCCAGAGGGCTTCAACTCCCCATCGTCGGCTCTGAGACGAAGTCAGCTACGGCGGAGACGATGGACAGTCTCAGGGGGCTTCTCGACGGAGAAGGCCATGTCGGGGCGCGGCGGTGCTCTGCGGTCGCGTTCGGGTTATCGCGAAAATGACACAGGAGGAAGGAGGAAGCTCTCCAGGGGGAGGAATGGATGCGGCGTGTCTTGGGCGTCTCCGTGGCACGTCTCGGAGGCTCGGGGAGGCGTGGAACGTCGGCGGCGTCGCGGTGGCAGTCGCTACTCCCGGCATGCTCGACAGCGAGCTGCTAGGGGTAGACGACAGAGGTCTTCGCGGGATGGGCTGGCTGGGGGGATGAGTTGGGCCGAAAACCCTGCAAGGCCTTTTCCTATTTTTCTTTCTGTTTTAATTTCTGCTATTTGTTGTGCCTTGCTAAAAAAATAGCTAGGCATTTTATTAATTTCCCAAAACTTTTATGTGGACTTTCTAGGCATATAGCTAGCCACTTATAAAGTTTGGGAATTTTTAAAATTCAAATATTTTGAACTTTAATTCAAATAGGGGTTTAAATTTAATTCCAAGCTCCTGTTTGAGTTTTTGAAAAATCTATGAGCATGGGTTTGAATCCAAATCACTTTATATGTGATCACACTCATTTATGAGACTTTTCAAAAATGGAAAAGGAATTTTTGGAGCAACTTTTATTGTGGACATTTGAATTATATTCATCTGGGGGGTTTTCTTCTCCCATTTCAATTTCTTTTGAAAATTTTAACATGATGCAAACTTACTTGCTAACCCTAGCACATACCTAACAGAGGGTTCTGACAACTCGCCCCCACTCAAAAGAATCTCATCCCGAGATTCAGAAGTCTGCGGGAGGAAGCAGGGGTACTCGGCACTGAGACGGTCTTCTCTTTCCCACGTGGCTTCTTTCTCAGAGTGGTGTGACCATTGCACTTTTAGAAACTTGATATTCTGACGGCGAGTGACACGCTTTGCTGAATCAAGAATACAAACGGGATATTCTCGATAATAAAGGTCATCTTGGAGATGAGGCGTTTCATGGTCGACTTCGCGGATGGGGTCCTTGAAGCAACGCCTGAGTTGTGACACATGGAATAGATCATGTACTCGGAAAATGTGCGGGGGTAGTTCAAGTTGGTAGGAAACTTCTCCACGTTTAGCAAAAATGCGGAAAGGTCCAATGTAACATGGGGCTAACTTTCCTTTGATACCGAATCGTTGGGTTCCCTTCAGAGGAGTAACCCGAAGGTAAGCCTTCTCGTCCAGATTGTAGCTTTCTTGCCTATGATGACGATCATAGTAGCTTTTCTGAAGAGACTGGGCTGCTTTCAATTGATCACGAACAATGCGAACTTGCTCCTCTGCTTCCATGATCATATCTGGTCCAAAGAATTGTCTTTCACCGTTTCTGACCAGTTTAGGGGTGTTCGACATCTTCATCCATAGAGGAGTTCAAAAGGAGCCATCTTCAGACTAGATTGGAAACTATTGTTATAAGAAAATTCGGAAAATGGAAGAGACTTCTCCCAATTCTTTCCGAATGAGATAACACAAGCTCTGAGCATGTCTTCAAGAATTTGGTGAACCCTTTGTACTTGACCGCAAGACTGAGGATGGAAAGTTGTGCTAAAGGAGAGATGAGTTCCCATAGCATTCTGAAAGCTTCCGCAAAATCTAGAGGTGAAAAGGCTACCACGATCAGAATTGATTTCCAATGGAACACCATGAAGAGACACAATTCTAGAGACATATAAGTCCGCTAAATGGCTAGCAGTTATAGACTCGCTAACTAGAAGGAAGTGAGCGACTTTGGAAAGTCTATCAACGACAACGAAGATGGCATCATTTCCTTTCTGGGTTTTTGGAAAGCCAGTGACGAAATCCATACTGACTTTGTCCCATTTCCACTCTGGAATAGGCAAAGGTTGAAGAGTGCCAGCAGGTCTTTGTTCTTCGGCCTTAATGCGACGACAAACATCACATTTGGCAACATACTGAGCAATTTTTCGCTTCATCCTAGTCCACCAAAATCTCTGGCGTAGGTTTCGGTACATCTTTGTGCTACCAGGATGAATCGAAAGGGGAGTATCATGAGCATCCTTAAGAATAAGCCTTCTAAGATTGTGTTTTCATGGTACAACCAATCGAGTGCCAAAGAAAACGACACCTTGATCATTTATGGGGAAACATTTAGCAACTCCGCTAGCAATGTTCTTCTTAATCTCTCGGATACCACTATCACGTTTCTGTGCGGCTATGATTTTATCCTCAAGGGTTGGTTTCCCCACCAAGGTAGAAAGAAAGCCATGAGGAACTATCTCGAGATTTAGTTTTTGAAATTCCTCATGAAGAAGTGGTTGATACTGTTGTAACATGAGGTTGTTACAGTACGACTTATGACTTAGTGCATCAGCCATGACATTGTCTTTGCCTGGGGTGAAAGAAATTCCTAAGTCATAATCTTTTATCAACTCTATCCAGCGTCTTTTCCTGAGATTAAGATCTGGTTGGGTGAATATATATTTGAGGCTTTGGTGGTCGGATTATATCTCACAACGATTACCAAGGAGGTAATGTCGCCAAGTTTTTAGGGCATGAACTACGGCAGCGAGTTCAAGATCATGGGTAAGATAATTCTCTTCATGTGGACGCAACTGGCATGAAGCATAAGCTACCACATGTCGATCTTGCATAAGTATGCATTCTAACCCTTGCCGTGAGGCGTCACAATAGATCTCGAAATCCTTTTTGGTGTTTGGAGGCGCAAGTACGTGTGCAAAATTCAATCTTCTTTTTAGCTCTTGAAAGCTTTCCTCGCACTTGGGGGTCCATTCGAATTTCTTATCTTTCTTGAGGTGTTCAGTTAGAGGCTTTGCAACTTTGGAGAAGTTATCAACGAAGCGGCGGCAATAGCTTGCTAAGCCAAGAAAACTCCTAACTTGCTTAACCGATTCAGGTGGAGTCCAGTCAAGGACGGCCTGAACTCTCTCGGGATTCACAACAATGCCTTTTGCAGAAATCACGTGGCCTAAGTAGGTCACTTCTGGTAGCCAAAATTCGCACTTAGAGAACTTGGTATAGAGGCGATGCTCTCGAAATTTCATCAATACCAACCTAAGATGTTCGGCCTGTTCTTCTTCGTTCTTCGAGTAGATGAAAATGTCATCAAGATAAACTACAACAAATTTATCTAGGTACTCCATGAAGATCGAATTCATCATGCACGAGAAAGTGGCGGGGGCATTGGTTAAACCGAAGGACATGACGGTGTACTCGTAAAGATCATAACGAGTGGTGAAAGCCGTTTTGGGAATGTCCTCGTTTCTGATTTTGATTTGATGATAGCCTAATCTCAAATCCATCTTGGAGATGACAGAGGATCCAACAAGTTGATCATAAAGATCATTGATCCTGGGCAGTGGGTACTTGTTCTTTATCGTCGCTAGATTTAGCGGGCGATAGTCTACGCACATCCTTTCTGTTCCATCTTTCTTCGTTACGAACAAAACGGGGAAACCCCATGGCGATGATCTAGGGCGGATGAAGCCTTTTGCCAACAAAGCTTCAAGTTGGAGTTTAAGCTCAGCTAACTCACGTGGGGCCATTTTGTATGGGTGTTTAAAAATTGGTGCGGTTCCTGGCATAAGATCCATATGAACTCTACACATCTGTCGGGTGGCTAGATTTAAGGGGGTGGTTTACTGGATGGTTTTCCTAGAGGATGAACAGGGCTTACTAGGCTACAACAAATATGTCAGAGTAGCAAAGTACCCCAACACGATGGTTAGTGTGGCTATTCTGGCTAGAAGACATCTAAAGTTGGAGGAAGAACTGCAAATGCATCAATATAGGTTTCTAGAACAAAACCTACAACAAAGTCTATGGAACTCTCGGGCATGCCACCTAAGAAATCTTTTGGAAAGACAACCGAAACGGAGTGAAGGATTTTGCAAATGCATCAGATTATGAAGAAACCTGGGATGACTCGGATAGCATAACGGCTTTAATTGCAAGAGGAATGGAAATCCTCACAACATTTCAACAACACTCACATAGGAAGTCTCAAAATAGGAAGCACAACGACTCTAGAAAACCGAACACGACTTTCCTATGGCTACAAGGAAGATATCAACGAGATGTTCTAGTAAGACATAGATGAGCCTAATCATATCTTCCCGTAGAACAAGATGAGGGTGACTCAGAACTCAGAACGATAAAGGTAAGGAGAAGAAAGAAGCCTTACGTTGTTCCCTTATATACCCAGAGTAACTATATAACTATAGAAGGCTAGACTCGACTTTGACCAAGGCTGATAATCCTACAGTCAGTCCTGCTTTGATACCAAGTCTGTCGGGACCCGGGGTTAGCGTATGCAAGTCCCTCGACAACAAAATCATATGGAGAGCCTAGAACCGTACCCACTTGTCTAAGCAGACAAGGCCAAGCACAGAACGTTCTCGGAAAGCATCGAATGTGAGGGCCATCCCATCCAGGCCGGATGATCAACTGAGATGGGTCCTCATCGTCCGCACACAAGTCTAAATGATATGGGTGATGAACTCCCATACTCATAGACAAGTTGCCTCAACCATACTATCGATTGTATTATAACACTTACATAGACTTCCTCCAGCCCGATCACTTAGTCGGGGTCTAGGGCGGGCTCGATCATACAACAAAGTGTGCACGTGACAGAGTCACGAGCAATCGAATCGCGATGCCCCAAGCAGCGCACATCTAAGGGCCACTTGGTGTATAAAAGACCACCAGACAGATCACAACTAAGGTCTAGAAAACCCATACTAAGACATGCATGTTATCCTCATACACGCAGCACACATGTCTAGTATTAACAGCAGGTATCATTGCAAATATCTACAAAGTTTAAAAATTTATTGATAACTCTTACAAAGTGCACACAGAGATCACAATTCTGTGATCCAACATTACATCAAACTTGAGGAAGCAAAGTAGGTCTTAGTACAGAAAAATTTAACAAATGGCTTAAGAAGCCTTATTTATAAACAAGCCCTTCCACGAGGGACCAGTCGTCTGACCGGGACTACACTAGCTTGTCTTCAGTCGTCAAGCTCCAGGAAGAATCCACCTTCGGAGTCAGTGGGTTCATCTAAAACATAGAATAAGCAAACGTGAGTACAAAGTCGTACTCAGCAAGACTTACGTAGGAACTATACTACTCATGCTCAAGTATCAAGGCAAAGGGAGGTGGGGTTCATAAGCAGAAGTGCCATCTTTGACTTGGCTAGTCCTGAACTACGAGTACCAGACTTGAGGTAAGAAGCGTACACGAGTCCACTACATGTCTCCAACCAATTACCCCACTATGGTGCCTTCCTCGACTTCCCATGAGAAAGTACGCCATAGCACTCACACTTATATTCGCAAGTTTTATTAGTATCTAGTTCAAGTTGTCTAATAATCAAGCTAAGCTTTCCAAGCAGTCCATAACCGCGGACGCGGCTATTCGAATAGTTTATTAACCTTGCATGGGTGTACAGCTACACACATGAAACTATCAGTTACCGCCAGGATATCGTCACCCTTCAAGCGGGTGTCGGCGAGGATAATTTGCACAACTTTTACCTCACAGCCAACTCAAGTTCAATGGAGACGCCTATCTGGACTGGATTCGACATCGTGAACCCGACCGGTTTACGGATGTGGTCCCAGAAGATGTGTGCAGGGTCCCAAGACGGTCTGAATAGCCGTTCTTCCACTTCGCAGACCGTGCCACAGACCTACCAGAACTCCGAACTACTGTGACTCATTGAACTGAGAAGGGGTGAATTAGTAGGTTGAGCGGGAGTCCATGTGCCCAACATGTGGTAGTACTCTTCGTCTTGGATCACCACACAAGAACTCGGGCTTAAGGCAGTGTTCAACGAGACAACCCACTGTGTACTCCTACACAGCCTCTCATCGTTCATCTTGTATTAGGGTAGATTCACCAACACATTTCCACCATCATCA
This sequence comes from Bromus sterilis, assembly GCA_950022295.1. NCBI lineage: Eukaryota > Viridiplantae > Streptophyta > Magnoliopsida > Poales > Poaceae > Bromus > Bromus sterilis. The sequence continues at coordinate 276,861,446 of OX465595.1, read as the reverse complement.
ACATGATCACTACCATCCCGACTCAAAAAAGAGTAACCTCATTGTAACTCTAAGCATGCGATAAGTAGTAACAGTTACAGGGGCCACATGATATCAATCAACTCCTACATCTGCTAGGATTGTGGTTTTGCTTACTACTGTGACAAGATGATAGGTCATGCAAAGGAATGGGTTCAACTATGCGGTAGAAACGCATCATGGTAAACATCCTAAACAATGCATAAGCGAGACTGAGAGGGAAGTGGGATTTTATCGACATGATAAATGGGGGTTTGCTTGCCTCGCTTATGAGGTTCAAGCACAGTGTCTTCAAAGAAGGGGGTGGCCTCCGGTTCCGGCTCCACTTCTATTCAACAAACATGGCAATCAAAGGATCAACATAATTGAAATGCACAAACACATGATCAAGATTGTAGTGTGATGTTCATGGTTGCATTGTGTTGGCAATTCCATTTAAAAGAAGTGCATTGTAAGGTCATTTGGAAAATCACTTCAAATTTGAATTTAAAATAACTCCATATGCATATTTGCTTCTGTTCACCCAATTTAAATTGGTCAAACATGAAAAAAAAGTCCATATTCAGAATCCTTACATTTTTCTGATAATTTTTCATATATTATATGCTTAATTTGGTGTTAGTATGAATTAGTTATTAATTTTCAAAGTTTAAACTATTTTCTGGCTTTTCTGGATTAAAATAAATGATTTATCAATTTACTGCGTCAGCATGACGCAAGGCTGACGTCGGGGGGGCTGCTGCTGACAGGTGGGCTCGGTAGACGGCGGCTTGCCGGAATCACGTTCCCGGGCACCAATCACTGTGCCAAGGGCACCAGAAGATGGCCCGTGACGACCCTCATTGCATGCGCTACTCGGGCGTCGCCGGGGATGATCCAGACGACGTCGTCTTCAACCATGGCGGCGGCCGGAGCTACGGGTTTGGGCAGCGCTTGAAAAACAGGCACGGGGCGATGCGTGCGTGGGTGCGTTGGGTTGCTGGGGGCTCCAGGAGCGTCACGGACATGCTGGGGGAGACGGAGGCGCACGGGAGCACGCGTTTGGTCACCCACGGCGGCGACGGGGCTCGGCTCCCATGGTGGAATGGCACAGAGGACGCAAACGAGGGCGTAGCTAGAGGGGTTTTGAGCTATGGCTCACCAGGAACTCTACGGAGTTGGCGGCGAGAGCGGAGGTGGACTGTCGTGGAAGCAATCGACGATGGGCGCACGACGGCCGTGGAGGAAGACGATTGCGCGATTCGGCGGCTCCAGAAGGTTCAACTCCCCATTGTCGGCTCTGAGATGAAGTCAGCTACGGCGGAGACGATGGACAGGCTCAGGGGGCTTCTCGACGGCGATGGCCACGTTGGGGCGCGGCGGTGCTCTGCGGTGGCATTCTTGTTTGCGCGAAAATGACACAGGAGGAATGAGGAAGCTCTCCAGGGGGGAGGAATGGATGCGGTGTGTCCTGGGAGTCTCTGTGGCACGTCTTGGAGGCTCGGGGAGGCGTGGAATGTCGGCGGCGTCGCGGTGGCAGTCCCTGCCCCCGGCATGCTCAACAGCGAGCTGCTTGAGGTAGACGACATAGGACTTTGCGGGCTGGGCTGGCTGGGGGGGATGAGTTGGGCCGAAAACACTGGCAAGGCCTTTTCCTATTTTTCTTTCTGTTTTATTTTCTGCTATTTGTTGTGGCTTGCTAAAAAACTAGCTAGGCATATTATTAAATGCCCAAAACTTTTATGTGGACTTTCTAGGCATATAGCTAGACACTTATAAAGTTTGGGAATTTTTAAAATTCAAATAATTTTAACTTTAATTCAAATAGGGGTTTATATTTAATTCCAAGCTCCTGTTTGAATATTTGAAAAATCTATGAGCATGGGTTTGAATCCAAATCACTTTATATGTGATCACACTCATTTATGAGACTTTTCAAAAATGCAAAAGGAGTTTTTGGAGCAACTTTTATTGCGGCCATTTGAATTAAATTCATCTGGGGGTTTTCTTCTCCCATTTCAATTTCTTTTAAAAAATTTAACATGATGCGAAGTTACTTGCTAACCCTAGCACATACCTAAGAGAGGGTTCTAACATCGCGGCTGGGCCGCGGGTGGGGCGTCGGCCCACCATGGGCGAGCAAGCAAAGCGAGCGGGCGCCGAGCGGTGGCTCGTCCTCACCGGACTCGAGCAGGGGGGTAGCGGCGGCGGCCCTCAGGTGGGAGGAGGCCGGAGGGGTGCGGGATCGGCGGAGGACGGTGGGCGGCCAGATCCGGGCCGGAGGAGGTCCGCGGCGAGGTCCAGGGGCGGCGGCATGAGCTTTTTTATGCCATGGCCATGGCACGGCTATGGAGAAGAGATATGTCAGGGAAGAGATTAGAGAGAGAGACACGAGGGGAAGGGAGGATGCGGCGCATGCGAGGGGTGGACCTGGGTCGGGGTGGTGCCTCGACGCCGGCAACTTGCCGTGGCGGCTCGGCCAGCCGATGGTGGCACGACGGTGCTGATCGAGGGCGGTGGCTCGGGCGCTGGATCGATAGCGCTCGGGCTCGGGGCTGCAACATGGCGAGGGATTCCAGATGTCCTCGGTCGTTGGATCTGTCGATCCAACGGTCCAGATCAAGGGAAGCTGCTCTCCAGATCTTGGGTTGGTGGCTGGCTCGTGGTGGCGCTCCAAGTGGCGGCGGGGGGAGAGGGGTGCACGAAAATTGAGGGAGGCTAGCTAGGGTTTTCCTAAAATGGCTAGGGTAGCCTGCTATATATAGCAAGTGGGTGTTTGGGAGGGGGTTTCGGGCCACAAACTGGCCCGTTTTGGGTCTAGTTTTTCGGGTGGCCTAGATTCCTAAGATAAAAGGAGTATCCGGGAGGCCGGCTAACAGCGCACACACTATTTTATAAAATACGTCCCTGGACTTACACCGGCTACTATGCTTGGCACGTCCGATCGTTCACCTGCTAAAAGCAACCGAAAGCGCATGAAATTCGAAACACGTCATCGTCACACTACAACCTCGTCGTCTACATCGATTTGCGCCAAAACAAGGCGTCGACTACCTCCCGATAAAATAACCCATTTAAATATAAATGGAGTTTTTGCACTGAGGGTGAAGGCTACTCTTGTGCTGAAAGTCACGACGGTGATCAGGTGACTTTCCTGATGCCTCAATTAAGTTGTGTGCCATGTGGACGGGGTCCGGACTCGCAACCGATACGAGAAGGAAGGGGAAATATAATCACCAATTAATAAATTGGTGAAACAAATACTACAAACAATTCTAATAATCAACAAAATAAGGCAACAAACAATTTTTTTAATTTGGGTGAAAATCTCGGGCTGTTACATTGTGTGTTCCTTGAGTGCTTCTTCTTCGTCGTGATGCAAAGATGAGGACAAGGATTGGAAAGGTTTTATGTTTGCGTAAGTAGCTGATAGCAGACTTGTTGGAGGCGATTCCTCATCGAATGCTTGGCTTTTCATCTTACTCTAAATAGATCGTTAGCCACTTCATACATTGCTAGTGCGGCTGCAACCTCAACCACTACCCCATCTTACCGTGATAAGTTAGTTATACTGATTTTGATATAGCTCACCTCCTTATTTTTTCTTTTATGTATCTATGCAACCGATCTTGTACTACAGAGGAGCCAGATGCCCTTCCTTCCGGACGCCTTTGCGGAGACTCGACGACGACTAGTTAGGCGAATCCTGGTGGAGAGCCTGGACCGTGTGGTTACGGGATCGGTGTGTTTTACCTTTGTCGTTAGGAATTTGATTGTAGTCTGTAGTCAGACATATATCTTCTGCTGATGTATTGTATTAAGGAAGTTGTATGCCGATTGTGTGAGATGTTGTATCCTTGTAGCTGTAATGTTGTGATATCATGTTGAAATCCGAGACATATGGCTTCGTCATATGTCGCGGTGGGTCCGATATGTGCTTCGTCCTCGGGTCTGGACGGAAACATCCAGATCTGAAATAGTACCACATATCGGGTCTTACAAGTGGCTTCTTGAAAATGGTTATCATGATTTTGCTAAGAATGCTTGGGTGAATTGTGGTTCTCACAAATTTTTTCTGCTAAAACTAGTGAAAGGATCAATATGGTCAACTAAGGGGGGTGAATTGAGGTTCTCACAATTTTTTTCTGCTAAAACTACCGAAGTTCACACTCTTTTGAGGGAGTGCTAATCTCTGTTGGAGCGGTGCTCAATCCTTGAGAGCGCTACCAAGTACGTAGCTCACCGTATTCTCCTTTCGAGTCTCCCAAAGGGATGAGCCTCTATTCACTAGGGGTTTCTCTTGAAGGCGACCACCACACCTTTACGGACTTTCCGGAGCACACCACAAGCAAGGAAGCTTCCGGGACAGACACCTTGCCGCCTAGGAGCCAAAGCTCCAAGAATAACAAAGTCAACAGATTAGAAATCTTGAGGGGAACACATATCGGTTTGTTGGAAGTATAGATCGGTCCTTTCTCTCTCAAATCCCAAAAGATCAACAAGTTTTGGTGGAGGGCTTGAGAGTATTGAGGAAAATGGTGTTCAAGCAATGGAGCTCAAGCAAGGGGAGAAGGATTAGGATTGGCGGAAGAAGAAGGGGGCTTTTATACCCCTTGGGTCGCGGTAGGTGAGATATACCCGTTGGACCCCGTGTGCACGGGCTAAAGCTCGTGTGCATGGGGTCTACAGGAAATTTCTCAAGTAACCCCATGTGCACGGTCCCAGGACCCCATGTGCACGACCCTGCACCCTGTGTGCATAGTCCTTACAGCAGGAAATTCCTCCGGATGGCCAAGTTACTCACCACCCCGTGTGCACGGGCTAGAGACCCCGTGTGCATGGGTGCCCATGTACACCTGTGCACACGACCCGAAATCCGTGTGCACGGCGTAGGCAGTGACCTGGCCCCAGGATTATTCCCTTCCTAAGACCTATGCACACACAAAAGCAATTCTTCCAGGCAGTATGGTGGATGGAATTTGGCCTGGGAAAAATGTGTTCCCACACATACTCTAACCACGTTAACCACTCTTGATAGTGCGGTTTTCCTATGACTCAAATCAAACCAAAATAAATCCTTCGAGCCGCCAGAGATTCACGCCTTTTATCTCTTTGTAGTGGGGACAATCATCCTTCAAAATTAATAATCCTCCATGAGACCAATGAACTGAGATACATCTTTTAAAAACCATCATTAGTCCCACTAACCACATTGTCATAATACCAAAACACCATTTTGGAGCCAATGCACTTTCAATCTCCCCCTTTTTGGTGAATTGATGACAATATGGTTAGAGCATGGCAATAAGATATGCAATTTGAAATGCCATGCAAACTATTTAGCATAGAGAGATCCCCTTTAATGTATGCAAATAATAGGACGATTGCCTTTGAATTCAATACACATCCAACAAGAGGTCTCCCTCTATGTAAATAGCCAAGTGCAATGAGATGAGTGAAGCGTATGAACTAAAATGATCATGGCACAAGAACCTACCATGTGATCTCAAGAGGTGAACATGATAAGCATATATCACATGAAGGCAAGTGAGGATGAGAGCAAATAATTATGCAAGACTATGAGGAACAATGACATGATGTAAAAAAACATGCAAAGCATATGGAACATCAAGTCAAAGATAGCCATAAAACACATAGTCTTACACACAAAATAGATAAGTGGCTCACGTCCACATGAGAGTACGGAAAGGTAAATAGTTAAAAGTACCACAAGCCAACATAACATACAAACACAAGAGTCTCGCTAATGGCTTGAAACCTAACCAACAAACGAAGCCTAAATAGAACTCTTCTCCCCCTTTGGCATCAAGACTTTAACAAGGGAAAAGACAACGCTAACGGGGCTAAACAACCGGAGGCACACTCGTCGCATCATCATCATCAAAGCGCCAGTTGGCCATGGGGAAGGAGTACTCAGACACCTCAATATCACGGTCCTAGGGTGCATAGACAACATGAGCACCCTTCTTCTTAGCGTTCTTTGTCTTGTAGGAAAGATGTCCGGCCTTGGAGAGGTTAACATACCTAACTTTCCTCCTTTGGATGGACTGACAAATCTTGAACAAGTTGTCCACGGTCTTGAAGAGGGTCTTCTTCTCGCGGCACGTGAAGGTGGCAGGAGCATCAAGAGTAGAGGAAGAACCAGGCCGACGAGGAACACGGGAAGATGAGGAGGCACCAGCCATAGACGCACCACGAGCAACTGCCCTCGGGTGACGCCCCTTCTTTGGCGGAACATACTGAGCAGGAGCAGGAGGTCGGTAGTTCAAATATCTCTTGCAATGAGCAACAGGCTAAATCGAATGGCCAACTTGTCACTGGCACACGAATTCAATCAAACCTTGGATGAGGGGAGCATAGATGAGTGACTTCTTGAGATGCACACACTCCCTCATCTCATGATACACAGTGTTTAGAACATCAACCTTCTTGCCCTCACTGATCATCATAAACAAGTCAAACATAGAGGACCTCAGATTGTGGGAGTCACCTGCTTTTGGAGTGATAATGTAGCTGAGTATATGGCGAATGACATCATATAGAGGAAGCATGTGCTTAACTGAACTAGGCTCAAAGGACTCATCGGGCTTGTATGCAAAAGCAATCACATCCTTGGAGTGAGTGAGCACAGAGATCCGTGCAAACTGAGGGTGCTCCTCAGTGTAGAACGTATAAGGAATGATCTTAGAGAACTTACTGAAAGGAGCAATGTACTTCCCGGTGCCAGACATCCAAGTCAGAGAGAGTGTATCATTGCTCTCAAAGAACACGGTGTCATAGAAATGCATCACAAGATCCTCATTGAACGAGCGCAAGAAAGTCACAAAAGGAATAAGGACCTAACTGGCCAATGCAACATACACACCAGGGTAGAGATGAGCATTCTCCTGAAGGAAAATCACATCCACTTGCTTTTGTGGAGCAAACTTGAACTTCTTGGTATCCAACAAATGATGATAGATCTTGTACTGAAACACATTCTTGAACCTGGAATCTGGAACACGGACTCTTTCACGCCCATAGGAAGAAATATGTCGATGCTCCCAAACCTCAGTCTGAGTGCATTCAGATAGAGGACGATCAAGAGGATTGACAAGGGCTGAACGCTACTCCAGAATAAGAGGAGCATCCTCCTCCTCAAACTCTTCCTCTTCCTCTTCCTCGGACTCATACAAGACATTGGGATCATCCACATCATCATCACTTGAGTTGCTGCTGTTCTCGACCACGGGACGCTGGGAAGCTGCACGGCAAGCAAAAGTGGCATTGGATCCCTCGCCCACACCCTTAGACGGATTACTATTGAGCATGGTCTCATCTTCGGCCTTTGCACGCTTGCGACGAGCATACCTCACCATGTCGGGGAACCTATAGACGATAGACAAGACATATGCAAGTGCTCAGAAAAAGGAAGTGAAGATGATAGACAACTTAAAATCAGTGCTTGAGTGGCCTGGATAGCCCGTGTGCACGGCCTAAAGGCCGTGTGCACGGGCTCTGCCAGCCTCCGCTCAAAACCTCGCGAGGAGGGGAAGGGCGGGTTGGTCAGATCGACCCACGAGCCAATCAAGAACATGAATTCGACTTTGTGCGACAATGGAGGAACTACTACACCAATCCAAAGAGAAACCCTAAAAAGTGGAGGGGAATCAAGGAGATTCCTTAAAAGAGGACATGGCGGTGCCGAGGACGAAGAAGAGTAGCCACCAGAGAAGGATGCAGCCAAGGGGAGGCAGCGGCGACTAGGGGCGGCGGCGACGATCTGGAAGGCGACCGCAACGGCTATGGAGCGTGGGCACAAGCGTGGGAGAAATAAGATTTGATCTGATACAGATATTCCCACACACAACCCTTAACCCACCTAAACAGCTTACTCCGTGTGCACGGGGCCAGAAGCCCGTGTGCACGGCATCAAGGCCATGTGCACGGGGGTTTCAATTTTTTTTGTAAACTTTTGACAAAGAGGGAAGGTGTTGGTTGGCATAGTAACCATCCTTACTTCTTACCTAGATGAAAAACTTCACTCATTAACTGAAACACGTAGCAACAAAGTCACTACTCTATGGAAAGAATTTGAAGCATGTCTTAATAGATAAGAGTGGAATGGGATATGTAAATCTAGGGTCATAGGGAAATCTATTCCTATCCAAGGGAAAACACAAGGGTCTAAACGACCCAAAAAACAAACAACACATTTAAGCATAAAAAGGGCGGTGACCCTAAGGCCACCATGTTTGAGTATACGTGGTATGGAACCACGAAGATTTTAACCTTGGACCATCTCCACTACTCATCTTTGAAGCATAAGTACCATCTTTAAATGGCGGATGTGAAAGATTTTGATCATTTTATGCACAAGTAGGGTTATGTCAGAATCATTGATTGAATTCTACCCCCCCCCCCCCTCACTACAAAATCAATGATATCAGTTGACGGGCCATTTGTGTCAGGGTAAAGCATTTTTCATCAATAATGATACGCTAGCGACGGTTTGCCTCCGTCAATTGACCCGTCATTGACGCGCCATCAAAAAACTGAAAATAACGATGGTACCACTTTTTTCGTCAACTAAGATCGTTTTTAGGTGACAACACCAGGATCGTCAATGTTTCCTACCTTCGATGACGGGGCACAACGGTCATCCAATACCGGCTTAACGTCAAGCAAGTTCATTTTTGTTAACGGTAATTCGTCACATGTTATCATCCCCGTTCGTTCATCTGATCAATTTTCCAACAAATGGGCCCCCTTTTTTTGCTGACGTGGCTGCTTTTAATGTGGGCCCGGATGTGATTTAACCGCCTTACGAGTACGTCACTAATAAGACAGTTGTTTTTTGACTGGTTAACTGTTCTGACAATGGGCCGATGAAATGCTGACGTGGAGCTTTACAAGCGAGCCCAGGCGGTACTGACATGGAAGCTTACATGTGGGGTCGCGGACTTGGTGATGGTCCTATAATTTTCACAGCACTGTATCGTATAGTGCAATTTTAAAATTGAATAAATTATGAAAATGAGACCAATATAACTTTCATTAGCGCTCAAATATACATCCATTACATAATTGTATCAAAGATAATGATCATCCAAATGAGAAAACACAGTACCAGCTATAAAAACATAGTAAGAACATGACCCTCAAAAGAAACCATAATAAGAAAACCTAAGTTCCACGATGAAGAACACAATCAGGGATGTGACATGCGCTGCAACATGGGCTGCAACATGACTTGCAACATGGGCTGCTACATGGTCTCCAACATGGGCCGTGGCATGGGCTCATTGGAATTGTACTAGCATAGCATGAACTTCATCATTGATTCTAGTTGGTTTTGCCTGGCCACCACATTTGCACTTTGCTGCGCTTGTTCCCTATGGTTAGCTGCAATTTCTTCTTCCTGCTTCATTTTGAGGTCATGTAGTTCCTGTCGCTGTGATTCCAATATTGCATTCATCTTTTTCTTGATACCTATCAGCTGCCCATCTCGCTGCTAGCTCTTGAGTCTGAAGCCTCTATTCAAGTTCCTTGATGTGTTCATGAGATGTTGATTTCTTCCTTGAGCTAGATGACGCTCCTATGCTTGCAAGGAATGTACTTGACTTGCTCTTTTATTTGATAACCTCAACAACAATCTCCATATTTGTTTTTCCTTCCACACCTTCTTCCTGAGTTGCCTTTTTCTTGTCCTTCATTTCTTTCTGCAATATGATTGAACCGTTATTAGTAATTCTTACTGCTGCAACATGTGAATTCCGAACATTACATAATGCTTACCAGTGCTATCTCTTCTTCCGGACTCATCACCCCATCCTTTTTCCTCGTGTGGTTAACTTATAAAAATCAACGAGACATGGCTTTCCTACATGATAAAAAGGACATGATAAACATTAGTGCCACATGCCATATACTTATAAACAAATCAATTTTGAATGCTGGTTGGAGTGCTTACCTTTTTATAAAGCTGTGAAATAAAGGATCTAGAACCAGTGGTTTGGTGCTGCTTCACAACACTTCAGTTTAATTTATTCTTTGCACATATCTCCTACGAATTGCGGCTAAAATTAGATTTTTACGATATAACAATCTACAAGTACAATCTGACATATTAGGTATGAATTACCTGGAACTTCTCATCACTCCACTGTTGCAGCAGTTCTTTCCAACCACCTTCGCTAACAGTGGGTGGCTTCAACTTCATCGCTTGCTCCATGGTAATGTTCTTAACCTTAGTGTAATATTTCTTCTTAAGGCGGTGCTGGTGTGACCGCAAGGATTTCTGGAGGATCGATTTGGTCACTTCAAAGTACAATGTTTCATCTTCTCCAATATCGAACCTTTGTTGCACACATCAATGAAATAATGCATGTCACAACATTTGCAGGGCTAATTTAGAAAGATGCTCTATGGGAAAATTGGAAAAGAAAAATAATTTGATGGTTGACCTTTACTTTCGTGACAGCTTTAGGAATAATATGTTGATTCTACTTTAAACTGTAATCCTTCCAGTTGGTTTTTAACGACATATGTGTTCTCACGTGCACACCAACCTCCGAGCTAAGTTTTGCAACTTGCAAACGGTTAATAGGTCTGGTTAGACCTGGCAGCAAGTCAATCTTCTTCTTGCAACCTTCCCTTTTGTTAATAGCGTCTAATTGATGCCTCAACATAGGTCTGCGCTCACCTCTCTTCTTCTTCTCCTCTGAATGGTGTGAGTCTTGTTCTGAATGTTGTTGTGAAATGATGTTCCAATAAATGTTTTGAATCTCAGGACCACCTGGCTCAGAATTATCATGGTAATGGAAAATAGGGGGTTTCTCTCAGAAGTAAGTTGATTTGTTGTTTTCATCTGCAAGTATTCACCTATGTCCTCATCATCAGGACATATAGGTGTTTGTGAAGCTAATGTTTTCTACAACATTGCTTCTCTAGATCTTGTTACGGCATTATTGCCAGGAGCAGTGTTTTGAGTCTGCTCATCCTGTGTTGCCTGAAAGACAAAATTTTAGGAACGTCAAAATGACAAAGTTGATTAATTAGGCACTATGCAATTAATATGGATTCTAGAGTCTAGATATTATTTGGTACCTCTACTTCAGCTCTACATCTTGATAGTGCATGAGTACCAGGAGCAGTGTTTTCAGTCTGCTCATGCTCTATTGCCTGGAAGACAAAAGTTTAGGAACGTCAAGATGATAAAGCTCATTAATTATGCAATGCGAAATTAATATTGCCTCCAGAGTGCATATATTATTTGGTATCTATACTTCCGCTCTACATCTTGGTCATGCACGACTACGAGGAGCAGTTTCTTGAGACCGCTGATCCTGTGTTGCCTGGAAGTCAAAAGTTTAAGCACATTAATGTCACAAAAGCTGGTTAGGTGTTGTGAAATTGATATGGACTCGAGATATTATTTGGTACTTCTAGTTCCCAGGAACATGTGAGGGGAGGTTCTATCTCCGAATTTTTTCCATCTACAGTTTCATTATCATCGCCATCTTCATCACTTTCCTCATCTGTACGTGTTGGTTCAAAGTCAGGGTCCTTCTGTACCTCTACCTCTACCTCCTCCTCTATGCGCGTTTTTATGCCATTTCCTTGTTTCTTTACACCTTCCTTACCATTTGATTAAATAATACTACGTGCCCGTTCGGAAAAATTGTCCAGACCATTAGGATTGTTTTGTGGATAAAAAATCAGACCATTAGATAACCCTCTTTTCGAATATTTCGTTCATTTGAAGAGCATTTTCTCTCATTATTCTTTCCCTCTCCTTCAGACACTCAGGAGTTGGTGGACTATGTGTAGCCACGGGTGTAGTAACTATAGATCAAAGATGAAATAATCATAAAATCAGTAACTATAAAACCCCTATCGTGGGATTTGAACATATAATAACATGAGAACAACATTGATGGCTTCTTGCCCCCTTCGTTGGTTACCCCAAGTGGAGGGTTGAGATGTAGTGCAGCAGCAGTTTTCCCTCGGTGAAGATACCAAGGTTTGTCTCCAGCAGGACTCCAGAGATGATAAGTAGGTGTCAGCGGCGCAACTGACGCGGACCTACACACAGACATAGATAACTTTGTTCCCAACGAAGTTCAGAGAGGTTGTCAATCTCTCCGGTCTTGTTGTTTACAAAGGATAAACACAAGGGATAATAATATCAACTTGAAAGTAAATGCAGAAAAGTAAATATAGCGTGGAAACAATGACAAGGATATGGACCGGGATACGTGATGTTCTCTAGTTATGTCTCTCTCCCAAAAGACGATAAAATTGCTATGCGAGGTAAACAAATTACAGAAAGGCAATTTACAGGATTATGAACGCACCGCAATGCTAACTATGCTACAAAAGAAAGGAAGAGGTTCAAAAGCACAGGCAGTACGCCAAGGTAAGTAGACCGAAATCCATCTGCATCTACTACTAATCATCCACCTTGAGATATCTATCCAGAACATCTCGCTGGTATTAAGTTGCGAGCCCCACCCAAAGTTTAAACCCAAAGCAACAAACAACTGCATTAAAAATAAATCTGCGTAAAGTAAACAATGCTTGTAACCGCGGTTACAAGAACCGTTGTTTTCCCCCTTGTGGCAACAGCACATCCCCTAGACTCATGTTTCTGTCACTCAAGCGTGTCATCGGGGGGCATGAACCCACAATCTAGCACAACGCTCCCTCTTGGAGTCACTACCTACTACTTGGCCAAATCAATAAACAGCAACGGAGAACATGCAAGAATTACTTAGGAACAAAAATATAAGAGATAAAAACCAAATATATTACTCTATCACAATCTGAACATAATCTCATAATCCATCAGATCCTATCAAACTCAACATAGCAATAGCAGAAATATTACAAAGGTGCCTCGATCATGTTGGGCAGCTCACGAGGTCTAAACAATGAAGATCAAAGAGGGGAGGAGAACATCACATAGCTACTGATCACGGACCCATGGTCCAAGGAAAACTACTCACGAGACATCCGGGGAGCATCCATGGTGGAGAGGAGGCTCCCGGAGGTCAATCCTCCCTCCGGCAGGGTGCCGGGAAGAGGTCTTCTGGTGCTCCCGATCTTGGAAGCGCGGCGGCGGTGGAACAGAGGCGAGTTTGCGGAATAGGGTTCTGCCTCTGGAGTTTTCCCATGACGGTGGATAAATAGGCGAAAGGGGGCAGCCAGAGGTGGGCCAGGGGCCCCAGGCGCCCCCCCCTGGCGCGGCCAGGGGTGGGGCCGCGCCGGGTGGCCGCCTAGGCCCCCCTGGCTCCCCTCTGGCCCCTCCCTGGCTCTTCTCGAAGCTTCCATCACGCTGATTTTTTTATCTGAATTTTCCCGAATTTTTCTGGCACTTTTTATATGGGGGAAAACTGAAATAGAAAAACAGCAGAAAACAGGAATTGGCACTAGGGTGCACTGAGTTAATAGGTTAGTCCAAATATGATCAAAAGTGTATGAAAGTGTATCTATATCATAGCAATATCACACAAAACATGCATGGAGCAAGCAGTAATTATAGATACGTTTTGGACGTATCAACATCCCCAAGCTTAATTCCTGCTCGTCCTCGAGTAGGTAAATGGTAATAACATAATTTCTGTGGTGACATGCTAGCAACCATATAAGAACTTTGAAAAGTAAAGCAATCAAGGTTAGAGATTCAATTCAAGTCATAACAGAGAACTTTGAAAAGTAAAGCAATCAAGGTTAGAGATTCAATTCAAGTCATAACAGGCAAGAGTCTATATTAGCATTGAAACAAGTAACAAAAGAACAATAGGTGCAAGAGCTCTCGCTGTCCGTGACTCGAATGTCTCCAAATGGTGTTTGCGTGCAAGAGGGGGGATAGGGAATACGAGAAAAAAGTATTTTTGTGTTGAGAACTCAATCTACTAAAGTTTCACACTTGGTCTTCTTTGGAATCTTATCTTGACTCGTCCCGAGACCACTAGCCAGGTACAACTCAATTTGATCCACTCCTTTTTGATATTTTGAGCACTCATGCAATGGATGAGCGTAAGCACGAGAGTTGACACTTAGGATGGCAAAGAGAGAAATATGGTGGAGGAGGATGACAAAAAGGATGAGAAAGGCTCACATCAATGAGGACAATCATAGGCAAGAGATTCCAAATGATAGATATGATGTGAGGAGTAGGGATTGCCATGCAACAGATGCACATACGAGCTAGGAATCTCTCCAATGGAACTAGTGGGGTGCATCTAACTTGCTCGCTCGTGAAGACCTAGAGCTCGTTTGAGGAAGCTCATCCTTGGAATATGCAAGCCAAGTTCTATAGTGTGAAGGTCCCCACATAGCTATATGCATAACGATCATCTCTATGGAGTACAAAGATATAGAGGGAGTACTAGTGTGGATCTCTCAAAAGGATAGTAGTGTTGCCCCTTTCTCTCTTTTTATTTCTTTTTTTTCTCTTTTTCTATTTTTTTGTATTTTTTTGTGGCCTCAATGGCTCTTTCTATTTAACTCTCATTTGTCCTCTTTGGGATCTTTTAATGTGTCCACTTTGGGATCTTTTCCTCACTTAAGGGCAACACTCTATTTTACAAGAAGGTAAAGGAAATCTTTCACACTTTACAAGGTACTCAAAATCATAAAGAAGATGTAACTATCATGATGTATGCAATGTATGTCGCCGCCAGTGTAGCAGGAACATGTATGACATGAAGATCAAGTCATGAAGAGGTGGGAGTTGCATGGCAATGTAACTCGGAAAGGCAATGGAAATGCCTTGATAGGTAGGTATGGTGGCTGTTTTGAGGAAAGATATAAGGAGGCTTATGGTGACAGAGCGTATCATGCCAAGGGTTTGGATGTACCGGCGAAGGTGGACACCAACTCTCGGAGTGAGAAGAAGGCAATGCACGGCACGGGAAAGGCTAGCAAGATATGGGAAGGTGGAAGTGTCAACTCTCAATACTTACATTAGTACGAAGAACTCATGCACTTATTATCGGTAACTCTCAATCTAATAAGGAGGTTCACAAAGAGACAAGTACCCCAAGGAGGAGCGTATGGGGGTTTGGTTATCCTTGCGCATCCTCGACTCATGGTACGTGAGTGTACTCTAATATTCGACTCCTCAGAAGAGTAGTGATCCATCTAGTAGCTAGAGTTCTCAACTAGTTTTTTAGGTTTTGAAAATAAACACGGGTTGCCCAAAATACGACACCTATCACTAATAGGAAAGAGCTCTTGACACCAAAAGTTCAAACATTACTTACATCAATACCTCAAAACTATTGCAAGCTACTACTAAAATTAAATAGCAACCTCAATTACCTACTTTCAAAACAAGACACAACTCAGTGCAACAACCAACTCTCTTTAACAAGATAAACATGAAAACTAAAAAGAGTTCCAGCAACAAACTAAACAAAATCCAAGGCTCTTGTTAAAGACAAACTAAGACTAAGACTAAACATGACAGTAGCTATGAAAAGATAAAGAACACCCAACAGCAAAAAGATAGGCATGAAAAATCCTATGATGTGTTCTAGATTTTGAAAGTGGAGCGTGTTTCTCTCCCACATAAAGTAAGACAGGACCTAACTTTTTATGAACAGCAAGCAAAGCTAAAGAAACTAAAAATAAAACCTAAGAGCGAGACGCTCCAAGCATAGCACATAACGCATGAAGTGATAAAAATATAGTGAGACGAAGGACGAACTGATGATTGTTGATGGAGAAGGGGATGCACGGGGGCATCCCCAAGCTTAGACTCTTGAGTCTCCTTGAATATTTATTGGGGGTGCATGGGGGCATCCCCAATCTTGAGCGCTTGACACTCCTGGATCTTCTTTCATCATCTTCCATCGCACACTTGAAAACTCCCTTCATACATAACTCATCATAGGCTGATTAGAGAGGTTAGTACCCTTAATAAATATATTTTTCTCCACTGGATATAAATATATTCTTGAATAGCTACTTTTTCTAAAGACTGCCAAAAGTTTTTTGCAAATAAAAAGCAAGCTTAAGGTTTGCAAAAGTTAGGAGAGACAAAACGTGGCAGAATCTGTGAAAAACAGAACAGCAGATAGTAAAGAATTATTTAGGGGTACTTCTGCAACAAAAATAAAAAAACTCAGAACATAGGGAAGTTTCGTAATTATATAGATCATACTGTGTAAGAATTTCAGCTCAAAAAGATGAACTGGGATTTTTCTGGAATTTTTCTGGTCACGAGGACAGAATCTGTTTTCTGGACAGCATGTCACAACTTTTACTTCCCTTGCCGTAAGAGGCTATAACTTGGCACAAAGCTGAAAAATAAAGATACAATGATGTTGCTACAGAAGTAACAATCATCAAGACACAACAAAAGCAAAAATAAAAACCTAAATTCGTTGCGGGCTGCCTCCCGAAAGCGCTTCTTTAAAGCCCTTAGCTAGGCTTAATGCAAAAGAAAAATCAAGTTTTATCAAGAGAAAGAGAATAACTAGCCCGAGTAACGGACTCAAAAGGTAACTTGATTTTATTTCTAGGGAAGTGTTCCATCCCCTTTTTAAATTGGAATTGGAATTTTATATTCCCCTCTTTCATGTCAATAACCGCACCAACAGTGCGAAGAAAAGGACGTCCCAAAATAATTGAACATAAAGGTTCACACTCTATATCCATAACAATAAAATCAACGGGAACATAGTTGTCATTGACAATGATAAGAACATCGTCGATCCTCCCTAAAGATTTCTTTACGGAAGAATCAACAAGACGAACACCAAAAGAACAAGGCTCAAAAGGTTTCAATTCAAACATATCAAATATTCTTTTGGGCATAACGGAGGTACTAGCTCCAACATCACATAAAGCATAGCAAGAGAAGTTATTCAATTTAATTTTGATCATAGGGTCCCAACCATCCTCTAGCTTCATAGGTATGGAGGCTTCTACTCTAAGCTTCTCCTCCCTAGCTTTGATGAGAGCATTTGTGATATGCTCCGTGAAGGCAAGATTAAGTGTGCTAGTGTGGGGGTCTCTAGACATTTTGTGTAGCAAACTGATAACTTCTGAGAGTGTGCAACTATCAAAATTAATATCACTACTATCAAAGGTGGTAGTAGTGTCATCTAGGCTCACTTGTTTGAAACCCTCTATGTTCATAGGAGTTGCTTTATCTATGGTTGAGGTATTAGCATCACCATTAATAGGTCCAACGGGACTAGGAGTGCATTGGGTGCTAATAGTTTGAGTGTCCTCAACAATTTGGATAGTGGCAACTGTGTGGTGTGTAGGAAGGATCTTAATTCTATCTTCTTCCTCTTTTTCTCTAGCCCATCTTTCTTTAAGTTTAGCCATCATCCTAATGTTTTCATTGATTTGTAACTGGATAGCATTAATAGGAGTGGCCTTATTCTCCTCAAGGGAGGAGGTTCTAATTTTGAGCATCTCAATATCAAGGGCTAAGCTTTCTACCTTCAAAGAGAGATTATCTATTTTAGATAATTTCTCTTCTACATTTTTGTTGAAGGCTTTTTGGGTAGTGATAAAGTCTCTAAGCATGCTTTCTAATTCAGAAGAGGGGTTCTTGTTGCTAGGGTAGGTGTTGTTGTTCCCATAGTTGGATGGAAACGGTCTATGATTGCTAGAAAAATTTCCCATATAAGCATTGTTGTTGAAGTTGTTTCTAGCAATAAAGTTCACATCTACTTGTTCTTAAGCAACCAAAGAATTTAAAGGAACATCATGAGGATCAATAGAGGGTTGCTTGGTAAGTAGAGACATAATTAAGTCAACTTTTTCATTGAGGAAGGTAATTTCCTTGACAGAATTTACCTTCCTACCTGTTGGAGCGCGTTCAGTGTGCCATTGGGAATAATTGGTCATCATTTCATCGAGAAGCTTTGTGGCAGCACCAAGTGTAGCTGACATAAAGGTTCCTCCCGCGGCCGAATCTAACAGGTTCCGCGAGGTAAAGTTCAAGCCTGCATAAAAAGTCTGGATAACCATCCAGGTAGTCAAACCATGTGTAGGGCATTTCTTAACAAGAGATTTCATTTGTTCCCAAGCTTGGGCAACGTGTTCATTATCCAATTGCTTAAAATTCATAATATTACTCCTCAATTGGATAATCTTAGCAGGAGGGTAGTACTTCCCTATAAAAGCATCTTTGCACTTATCCCAAGAATCTATGCTATTTCTAGGCAAAGATTGAAACCAGATTTTAGCATCTCCCCTTAAAGAGAAGGGAAAGAGCTTGAGCTTAACAACATCACCTTCTACTTCTTTATACTTTTGCATATCACATAATTCAACAAAATTATTCAAGTGTAAAGCAGCATCATCTCCTGCACCAGAGAATTGATCTCTCATAACAAGGTTTAGCAAAGCAGGTTTAATTTCATAAGAGGTAGCTGAAGTGGCAGGTGTGGCAATGGAAGTGCAGATAAAGTCTTGGTTGTTGTGACTAGTGAAGTCACACAACTTGGTGTTTTCAGTGGAACCCATAGTAGCAGCAACTGTGGAAGATTTTTTTTTGTAGTTTTTGATAAAAGACACAAAGATAAAAACTGAAAGATAAACTAACAAGACTAAAAAACAAAGGTAAAGGGTAGTGTGCAACTCCCCTATCTTAGCACTTGGAGTCCCCGGCAACGGCGCCAGAAAACTTTGCTTGATGGCTTCTCGCCCCCTTCGTTGGTTACCCCAAGTGGAGGGTTGAGATGTAGTGCAGCAGCAGTTTTCCCTCGGTGAAGATACCAAGGTTTGTCTCCAGCAGGACTCCAGAGATGATAAGTAGGTGTCAGCGGCACAACTGACGCGGACCTGCACACAGACACAGATAACTTTGTTCCCAACGAAGTTCAGAGAGGTTGTCAATCGTCCGGTCTTGTTGTTTACAAAGGATAAAACGCAAGCGATAATAATAGCAACTTGAAAGTAAATGCAGAAAAGTAAATATAGCGTGGAAACAATGTGTAACAGCCCAGTTTTCACAAAAATTAAAAATTTTGTTTTCGGTGTGAGTTGTTTGATTGTCTGATTTGTTTGCGGTGTTTGCATCCCCGATTTATCGATCGACGATTATTTTTCCCCCTCTTATCTCGTATCGGACGGAGACCGACCCTTGCCACCCTGACACTCGACCTTTGCGACACCGGGTTTCTCCCGATCACCGTCGCGAAAACCGCACGAGACCAGCCGCAGCCAACGGAACGAAAAACCCTGTTTAATAATTAAACGGGATATTTTTTATAGCGCGCCGGAAAGTGTTCTCGAAATGGTTCCAGCGTGAGGTGAACGCCTCCGGCTCGATGCGTTGATCGCGCAGTTCGAAGTTTTTGTTGGAAATATGCCCTAGAGGCAATAATAAAATTGTTATTATCATATTTCCGTGTTCATGATATATGTTTATTTTCCATGCTATAATTGTATTAACCGAAAACATAATGCATGTGTGGTTGCATAAACAACACCGCGTCCCTAGTAAGCCTCTACTATACTATCTCGTTAATTAATGATGGTTATGGTTTCCTAACCATGAAACTGAGTTGTTTATTAATTAATGGGATCATGTCATTAGAAGAATGACGTGATGGACAGACCCAACTAAGCATAACAATATTGATCGTTTCATTAAGTTTATATTGTCATGCCTTTTATTGTCAAGTATCATGTTTCTTAGACCATGAGATTATGTTATTCCCGGGTACCGGAAGAATACTTTGGGGACATCAACCATCACATCGTGACAGGGTGATCATAAAAATGTCTTACGGGTATCTCCGAAAGTACTTGTTGAATTACATGAATCAAGACTGGGATTTGTCCCTCCGTGTGACGGTGAGATATACTCTGGGCCCACTCGGTAATGCACATTCGGTAACGCTTGCAAGCACGTGACTAATGAGTTAGTCACAGAGAATGTTTTATTACAGAACGAGTAACGAGTACTTACCGGTAACGAGATTGAACTAGGTATAGCGATACCGACGATCGAATCACGGGTAAGTAAAATATCGTGTGACAAAGGAAATTGTGTACGGATTATAGTAGTCCACGACATAGTGGTTCAATCGATAAAGATCTTCGTTGAATGTGTGGGAGTCATTACGGATATCCTGGTCCCTCTAATGGTTATTGATCAGAGATATGTCTCGATCATGTCTGCACGTTCTCGAACCCGTAGGGTCACACACTTAACGCTCGGTAACGCTAGAATAGCTCTGGGATAATTTTATTAATGGTGTTTGAATATTTTTCGGAGTCTCGTATGAGATCCTAGACATCACGAGGAGCTCCGGAAGAGTCCGGAGGTAAAGATTTATATAAGGCAAGTTGATTTCAGGGTTCCGGAAAAGTTCAGGATTTTTTCGGCAGGTCGGAATGTTCTAGAAGGTTCCGGAGGGTCCCACTATGGGCCCCACCTGTTTTGGACGACCAAGGGTGGTCCAATAGTCCATGTGACCAGCCCTCCTTGGTTTATTATGCCAATAAATGGGAAGCCCTTCAATGGGAGGGTTACCACTCTTAAAAGAAAGGTGTTACCATCTTTTTAATGAGAGAAGGGGGTTTCACTTGGGAATTGAAGTGGCTACAACCTCCTTGCCTATATAAGAGAGGGGAGAGGCTCACCAAGCATACCAAAAGTCCTTCCACACCTCCTTCTCCCTCACGTGCATCGCTTGGCGAAGCCCTGCCCGTGGGAAACTCTTCACCATATCCACCACCACGCCGTTGTGCTGCTGGAATCGATCCCATCTATTTCTCCTTCTTGCTTGCTGGATCAAGAAGAAGGAGACGTCATCGAGCTGTACGTGTGCAATCCTCCGGAGGTACTTCTCGTTTGCAGTGATGATCGGATCGAACTTCACCAACAACTTCACCAAGCTGCGTTGAAATAAACGTTCAACGCGCGTGTTCTTCGAGGGTATGATGACCTACTCTCCCCGTTACTAGCATCTTTAGATTGGATCTTGGATGTTGCTTCCGCATGTGAGAGAAATTTTTTGTTTTCTATCACGCAATCTCCTACAGTGGTATCAGAGCTAGTTCTATGCGTAGATGCTTTGTACGGTTAGAACACAATGAGTTGTGGGCGTTGATCTTCTTGTTGCTACCCTTCCATGTGTATTTTGGTTTTGCGGTATGGTTTGATGCAGCGGCCCGGACCAACTTTACAATCTTTGGATTGAGACCGGTTCCGCACTTGACGTGCAACTTGTATTGCACATGCGGCCTGCGGGTGTCAGTCGCTCTTACCATAGTATTAACCACATTTACAAAGGAGGGCTCTTATGAGATTGAAGCAATTTGTTATATCAACGTTGTGTTTTTTTCCGAGGGTAAGAACGGTTCTTATGAAAAACCCTAGAAGCCACGTAAATTGAAAAATAATAAGGGAGAGGCGTCTAACTTGTTTTTGCAGGGTGCTTGTGATGTGGTATAGCCCAAACTGTTCATATGATATATTTGTAATGTATGAGATGATTATGTTTTGTAATGTTTCACGACTTGCATGTCGATGAGTACGGCAACTGGTAGGAGCCATATAGTTGTCTTAATTATTTATTGTATGGCATGCATGTCAACTTCAAATGCCATGTAATTGCATTACTTTATCGCTATGAGTTGGCAATAGTTGTAGATGCAACGTGGTGTAGACAACCAAGATGCCATAAGGTGGAGACCAAGATGGTGCCATAATGGAGATCTTGTCGGTGCGTTCAAGATGGAGATCAAGGCGCAATAAAAGGGCTATACCATGTCAACATATTTTATGCATGTGATGTTTATCCTTTTATGCATCTTATTTTGCGTGTGCACAACGGTAGCATTATAAGATGATCCCTCACACTAATATCAAGATAAACGTGTTCTCCCTAAGTATGCACCGTCGCAAAAGTTCGTCGTTTTGAAGCATCTCGTGATGATCGGATGTGGTAAACTCTACGTTCACATACGACGGGTGTAAGCCAGTTTTACACATGCAAAAATACTTTGGTTAACTTGACGAGCCTAGCATGTACAGACATGGCCTCGGAACGCAACGAACCGAAAGGTTAAACAAGAGTCATATGAATGATATGATCAACATTTTGATGTTCACCATTGAAACTACATCTTCTCTCGTGAAGATCGGACTTGGTGTAGTGGATTTGGATCGTGTACCACTAGACAACTATGAGGGATGTTGATTTAAGTGGGAGTTCGTTAGTAATTTGATTAAACTGAACTCATTATCATGAACATAGTCTAAAATTTTATTTTGCTAAAATGTTGTAGATCATGGCCCGCATAGCTCAGTTCAACTTCAGCGCATTCCTTGAGAAAGAAAAACTAAAATCATCTGGTTCAAACTTCACTGACTGGCACCGCAACCTGAGGATTATCCTCACTGGGTGTAAGAAGAAATATGTGCTCGATGCTGCGCTAGGTGACCCACCTGCAGACGATGCTCCAGAAGCAGAACATAACGTCTTTGAGACACGCAAAGATGACCACATTATAGTTTCTTGTGCCATCCTTACATCTTTGGATACTGATCTCCACAAATGTTTTGAACATCACGGCGCCTATGAGATGGTTGAAGAGCTGAAAACCATGTTTCAGACTCAGACCCGCGCTGAGAGATATGAGATCTCTGATAAGTTCTATAAATGTAAGATGGAGGAGCACAGCTCTGTCAGTGAACATGTTGTAACAATGGGAGGCTATATACAGCGCCTAATTCAGCTGGGATGTGTGATCCCAGATGAGTTAATCACTGACAGGGTGCTGCAGTCGCTCCCTCCAAGCTACAAAGGCTTTGTGCTGAACTATAACATGCAAGGCATGAATAAGACTCTCAATGAGCGTTTCGCGATGCTGAAATCTGCGGAAGTGGACATCAAGAAAGAACATCAAGTGTTGATGGTCAATAAGACCACAAGTTTCAAGAAGGCTAAAGCCAAAAAGGGACACTTCAAGAAGAGTGGAAAGTCAGCTGCCGCTCGGGGCGGCAAGCCTGTTGTCGCTCCTGTGAAGCCCAAGGCTGGTCCTAAGCCGGACACTATGTGTTTCTACTGCAAGGGAGAAGGTCACTGGAAGCGCAACTGCCCCAAGTACTTGGCGGATAAGAAGGCTGGCAATGTCAAAGGTATATTTGATATACATGTTATTGATGTGTACCTTACTAGTTCTCGTAGTAGTGCCTGGATATTTGATACTGGTTCGGTTGCTCATATTTGCAATTCGAAACAGGAGCTTCAGAATAAACGGAGACTGGCGAGGGATGAGGTGACGATGCGCGTCGGGAATGGATCGAAGGTCGATGTCATCGTCGTCGGGATGTTACCTCTTCATCTACCTTCGGGATTAGTTTTAAACCTTAATAATTGTTATTTGGTGCCTGCGTTAAGCATGAACATTATATCTGGATCTTGTTTATTACGAGACGGTTACTCGTTTAAATCACAGAATAAAGGTTTTTCTATTTTTATGAGTAATATCTTTTATGGTCATGCACCCGACGTAAATGGTTTATTCTTGTTGGATCTCGATAGTAGTACTTCACACATCCATAACATTGATGCTAAAAGATGCAAAATGAATAATGATTATTCCACATACTTGTGGCACTGCCATTTAGGTCATATTGGTGTAAAACGCATGAAGAAACTCCATTCTGATGGACTTTTCCAGTCACTTGACTTTGAATCATTTGACACATGTGAACCATGCCTCATGGGTAAGATGACTAAGACCCCATTTTCTGGTACGATGGAACGGGCGAGTGACTTGTTGGAAATCATACATACTGATGTGTGTGGACCAATGAGCATTTCGACACGTGGTGGATATCGTTACTTCCTAACTTTCACTGATGATTTAAGTAGATATGGGTATATTTACTTAATGAAACACAAGTCTGAAACATTTGAAAAGTTCAAAGAATTTCAGAGTGAAGTAGAAAAGAAAATCATCGTAACAAGAAGATCAAATTTCTACGATCTGGTCGCGGAGGGAATATCTGAGTTACGAGTTTGGCATTCACTTGAAAAACTGTGGAATTGTTTCCCAACTCACGCCACCTGGAACACCACAACGTAATGGTGTGTCTGAGCGTCGTAATCGTACTTTATTAGATATGGTGCACTCTATGATGTCTCTATCCGATCTACCAATGTCATTTTGGGGCTATGCATTAGAGACAGCTGCATTCACTTTAAATAGGGCACCATCTAAATCCGTTGAGACGACACCATATGAGTTGTGGTTTGGCAAGAAGCCTAAATTATCGTTTCTTAAAATTTGGGGGTGTGAGGCTTATGTCAAACGGTTACAACCTGATAAGCTCGAACCCAAAGCGGAAAAATGCGTCTTCATAGGATACCCTAAGGAAACTATAGGGTATACCTTCTATCACAGATCCGAAGGCAAATTCTTTGTTGCTAAGAACGGATCCTTTCTTGAGAAGGAGTTTCTTTCGAAACGAGTGAGTGGGAGGAAAATATAACTAGACGAGGTTATTGAACCTTCTCCCAAATTGGAGAGTAGCGCAGCGCAAGAAGATTTGGATCTTTTGGTGCCGCCTTCACCAGCTAGAGAGGAAGAAGCTGATGATAATGATCATGAAGCTTCGGTCGAAGTTCTCGTTCGTAGGTCGACTAGGTTACGTACTACTCCTGAGTGGTACGGTAATCCTGTCATGAATGTTTTATTGTTAGACAATGATGAACCTACGAACTATGAGGAAGCGATGATGATCCCAGACTCTGGAAAATGGCAAGACGCCATGAACTCTGATAGCCGCAAGGCTGTTGAATGTAAATGGATTTTCAAGAAGAAAACAGACGCTGACGGTAATGTTACTGTACATAAAGCTCGACTTGTCGCAAAATGTTTTCGACAAATTCAAGGAGTTGACTACGATGAGACCTTCTCACCCGTAGCGATGCTTAAGTCTGTTAGGGTTCTGCTAGCAATTGCTGCTTATTTCGATTATGAAATTTGGCAGATGGATGTCAAAACTGCATTCCTCAATGGAAACATTGAAGAAGAGTTGTACATGGTACAACCCCAAGTTTTTGTCAATCCTAAGGATGCTCGTAAAGTGTGCAAGCTTCAGCGTTCCATCTATGGACTAAAGCAAGCATCCCGGAGTTGGAATCTTCGATTTGATGAGGTTATCAAAGGTTTTGGATTTGTCTAAAATTATAAAGAAGCTTGTGTTTACAAGAAAGTGAGTGGGAGCTCGGTTGCATTTCTGATTTTAAATGTAGATGACATCTTACTAATTGGGAATGACGTGGAGCTGCTTAACAGTGTGAAAGATTATTTGAATAATAGTTTTTCAATGAAAGATCTTGGTGAAGCTGCATACATATTAGGCATTAAGATCTATAGAGATAGATCGAGACGCTTAATAGCACTTAGTCAAAGTACATACCTTGAGAAGATAGTGAAGAAATTCAATATGCAGGATGCAAAAAAAAGGTTCTTTGCCCATGTTACAAGGTAAGCCATTGAGTAAGACTCAGTGTCCAACTACGGCAACAGAAAGGGAAAGGATGAATAAAATCCCCTATGCCTCGGCCATAGGTTCTGTTATGTATGTCATGTTGTGTACTAGAACAGATGTGTCCCATGCTCTTAGTTTGACGAGCAGGTACCAGAGTGATCCTGGAGAGGATCACTGGACAGAAGTTAAAAATATCCTTAAGTACCTAAAGAGGACTAAGGACATGTTTCTTGTCTATGGTGGTGATGAAGAGCTCTTCGTAAAAGGTTACGTTGATGCTAGCTTCAATACTGATCCAGATGACTCAAAATCTCAAACACGGTATGTCTTTATTTTGAACGGAGCTGCGATTAGCTGGAGGAGTTGCAAGCAGAGCGTCATTGCAAGATCTACATTAGAGGCGGAGTATATGGCCGCTTCTGAAGCAGCGACAGAAGGGATATGGCTGAAGGAATTTGTCACTGAACTCGGCGTTGTTCCGAGTGCACTCGATCCCATGGAGATCTTTTGTGACAACACTGGTGCCATTGCTCTAGCCAAGGAACCAAGATGTCACAAGAGCTCCAAGCATATCAAAAGCCGGTTTCATCAAATTCGTGAGCATGTCATTGAAGGAGATATTACAATTAGCAAAGTACATACGGATCAGAATATCGTGGATCCATTGACTAAAGTTCTTCCACAAACAAAACATGATCAACACCAGAATGCCATGGGTATTAGATTTCTGCCAATGTAAACTAGATTATTGACTCTAGTGCAAGTGGGAGACTGTTGGAAATATTCCCTAGAGGCAATAATAAAATTGTTATTATCATATTTCCGTGTTCATGATATATGTTTATTTTCCATGCTATAATTGTATTAACCGGAAACATAATGCATGTGTGGTTGCATAAACAACACCGCGTCCCTAGTAAGCCTCTACTATACTATCTCGTTATTTAATGATGGTTATGGTTTCCTAACCATGAAACTGAGTTGTTTATTAATTAATGGGATCATGTCATTAGAAGAATGACGTGATGGACGGACCCAACTAAGCATAACAATATTGATCGTTTCATTAAGTTTATATTGTCATGCCTTTTATTGTCAAGTATCATGTTTCTTAGACCATGAGATTATGTTATTCCCGGGTACCGGAAGAATACTTTGGGGACATCAACCATCACATCGTGACAGGGTGATCATAAAAATGTCTTACGGGTATCTCCGAAAGTACTTGTTGAATTACATGAATCAAGACTGGGATTTGTCCCTCCGTGTGACGGTGAGATATACTCTGGGCCCACTCGGTAATGCACATTCGGTAACGCTTGCAAGCACGTGACTAATGAGTTAGTCACAGAGAATGTTGTATTACAGAACGAGTAAAGAGTACTTACCGGTAACGAGATTGAACTAGGTATAGCGATACCGACGATCGAATCACGGGTAAGTAAAATATCGTGTGACAAAGGAAATTGTGTACGGATTATAGTAGTCCACGACATAGTGGTTCAATCGATAAAGATCTTCGTTGAATTTGTGGGAGTCATTACGGATATCCTGGTCCCTCTAATGGTTATTGATCAGAGATATGTCTCGATCATGTCTGCACGTTCTCGAACCCGTAGGGTCACACACTTAACGCTCGGTAACGCTAGAATAGCTTTGGGATAATTTTATTAATGGTGTTCGAATATTGTTCGGAGTCTCGGATGAGATCCTAGACATCACGAGGAGCTCCGGAAGAGTCCGGAGGTAAAGATTTATATAAGGCAAGTTGATTTCAGGGTTCCGGAAAAGTTTAGGATTTTTTCGGCAGTGTCGGAATGTTCTAGAAGGTTCCGGAGGGTCCCACTATGGGCCCCACCTGTTTTGGACGACCAAGGGTGGTCCAATAGTCCATGTGACCAGACCACCTTGGTTTATTATGCCAATAAATGGGAAGCCCTTCAATGGGAGGGTTACCACTCTTAAAAGAAAGGTGTTACCATCTTTTTAATGAGAGAAGGGGGTTTCACTTGGGAATTGAAGTGGCTACAACCTCCTTGCCTATATAAGAGAGGGGAGAGGCTCACCAAGCATACCAAAAGTCCTTCCACACCTCCTCCTCCCTCACGTGCATCGCTTGGCGAAGCCCTGCCCGCGGGAAACTCTTCACCATATCCACCACCACGCCGTTGTGCTGCTGGAATCGATCCCATCTATTTCTCCTTCTTGCTTGTTGGATCAAGAAGAAGGAGACGTCATCGAGCTGTACGTGTGCAAGCCTCCGGAGGTACGGCTCGTTTGCAGTGTTGATCGGATCGAACTTCACCAACAACTTCACCAAGCTGCGTTGAAATAAACGTTCAACGCGCGTGTTCTTCGAGGGTATGATGACCTACTCTCCCCGTTACTAGCATCTTCTAGATTGGATCTTGGATGTTGCTTCCGCATGTGAGAGAAAAAATTTGTTTTCTATCGCGCAATCTCCTACAGTTTTACCCGAATCGGAGGTACTGCGGACCCCCGGCGGTCAGAAAAACCGGAGATGTTTTTGCAAACTGCCAGCCACCGTGGCTATATAAAGACCACCACACTCCCACCTCTTTCTAGGGTTTCCCTAGCCACAAAATTGCAGCCAGCCCCCTCCACTTTGCCCAGTTTTGCCTCCCAGATCTCCAGATCCCGAATTTTTCCCCCCCAGGCGCTCTGGACCGTCAGATCCAGCGATCCGACGGCCCGAGAGCGTGCCACGTCGCCCCCCTGGACCTGTCTTCCTCCTCCAGCCGTGGACAGCCCCACCGCGATGCCTCCTCTCGGCTCAGGCCGCCGCCGCCTCCAACTCCGGCCGGCGAGCCGCCCGACGCCGGCGCCCCTCCTCTCTCCTCCGACCCCTCTTCCCTCTCCTCCCCTTCTCCTCTCACCTCGTCCCTGTTTCCTTCCCGCAGGCACCACGAGCACGGCTGTGCCGCCGCCACCATGGCTAGGCCGCTCGGCCACCTCGAGCTGCCGGCGACCAGATCCGGCGAGATCCGGCGCCCCACCGCCCGTTCCGGCCTCCCCCCGTGGCCCTCCGGCAAAGGGGAGTTCTCCTGCAACCGCCGGCGCCGCCAGCCGCTCGATCCGGCTGGATCGGGATCGGGAGAGCTGGCCAGGCCGACACCAGCCGCCGCTACCGTGGGTCGGCCAGCCCAGCCAGGCGCCCCAAGCCCAGCAAGCCAGGCGGCCCAGCTCCCCACCTCGGCCAGATGGGCCTCTAGGCCCATAGTGAGCATTTCGGCCCGAGTCCTTTTTTTCTGTTGGACGACCTGCAAATTTCTGCTAGGTCCCTGGAATTTTTACTGCTGTTTCAGTTTAGCAACGATGATAGCGATCAAACCGTAGCTCCGATGAACGTGCCCCCGAAACGAAAGTTGCTCAGAATTGCGTGTACTTTAATTCATCTATTGTGAGCATTTGCATTTGAGCTCATCTTAATTGTGTAATTGTGTGTTGAACTGGGCATCAGGCCGTTAAACTGCTACTTTTTCCTGTTAAGTGCTGCTGTTATTATTATTTTGCAACTTTGCATGATGATTGTGACTAATCCATGAGGCCTATTGCATTGATTCTTTCTCCTATGTGTTAAGCATCATGTGTACTTCGTTTCCATGCTTTAACTTGCCATGTTTGGGTGTTGTAGCTATATTAAGGGCCAGTTCTTTTGAGCTGCGGCTTATGGATAAGCTGCTGTGGAAATAAGCCCCAAATAAGCTGCTGTGGGAATAAGCCGCTCAAAATAAGCTGATGAGTTCTTTTCAGTTTTTTGTCTCCAGCTTATTTCTGATGTATCCAGTGGAAAGTCTATAATACCCCTATATTGTAATTTGTTGTAATATTTAGTTGTCCACCCGCAAATAAAAAATACAGTCGAACAAAAGATAAAACATTTTCTTACATACAAATATCATAAAACATAATAGTCTCACATATAAAAAATATAGTTGAACAAGAAATAAAACATTTTTGCACTTATACTGGCTGTGCATAAACAAGGAATTCAATAAACATATTTGCACTTATACTGGTTGTGCATACACATATAGCAAATTATAAGATCAATTAAGCATACACATATAGCATACTCAAACAAAGAACTAAAAAAAACTGAAAAAATACAATGCAGAGGGTCTGGGGCTTGGGCGAGGTGCGTCGTCGGGCTGGGGCTGGGGCGAGGCGGGGCCGGCGGCGGCGCCCTAGGGCTGGCGGCGGCGGCGGCAATCCCTAGGGCTGGCAGCGGCGGCGGCGAACCCTAGGGATGGCGGCGGCGTGGGGCTGGGGCTGGGGCGAGGTGCGTCGTCGGGCATCGGCCGACCTCAGGCTGGGGCGAGGCGCGTCGTCGGGCTCGGGCTGGGGCGAGGCGGGGTCGGAGGAGGGGCTGGCGGCGGCG
Source organism: Bromus sterilis (assembly GCA_950022295.1). Lineage (NCBI taxonomy): Eukaryota > Viridiplantae > Streptophyta > Magnoliopsida > Poales > Poaceae > Bromus > Bromus sterilis. The sequence continues at coordinate 276,831,555 of OX465595.1, read as the reverse complement.
GCGAACCCTAGGGCTGGCGGCGGCATGGGGGGACTGGGAGAGCAGGAGAGGATTCGGGAGGAGAGGAGACCGGGTGGGGCGGAGAGGATGAGACCGAGCGTGCGGTGCGGGGCGGGGGCAGTGACAGTTTCCTCGTTATTTCTGTAGATGACCGGGGCAAATCAATATAACGGTTCGTAACATTGCGGGAAACCGCAAGAAGCTGCTCCCCCCAGCTTATTTCTATTGTGAAGGGGTTGGTTCTGGAAATAAGCTGAGCCCATGTTTCCAAATCCAGTTCTTTTCTGCTTCTAGCTTATTTTGACAATAAGCTTCTAGAAGCTGTAAAAGAACTGGCCCTAAATCTTGCTCCAAAGTGGTGATCCTGATGTTAATGTGCTGCTGTTGCTGAAACTGTTATTTTATTGCAACTTCGGTCGACGAGTGTGTCGCGACCGTATATCGGAATTGAGTGATTCCAATTGCTTATTGTTAAGCATCATGTCTACTTTCATCCCATGTAATTATATGTCATGTTGATGCACTTTTGCATATAGATTTACCCCTGTTTATACAGCATGTGTGTGTAACTTGTTTTCCTTATATCTTTCTAACCGTAACTCCGTTTGGAGTGTGCCTTATATGTAACTTGATTAGTTTTTCGTGTACTTTGTGTTTATGCTATTGTTTGCTGTTGTTAACCAACCTAAAATATGGTTTAGGACAGAACAGTACCAAATCTTTTAATCTCCGTGCGGCACTTAGTGTTATGCCATGTTTAGGTTGTGCCTCACTTAAATTGACTAGCATAGATAGTTTACTTTGTGCTTCACCTTTTTCCATGCTTGCTTGAGTTGCCATGTTAATAACCGTTGGTTGATCACCTGTAGCTAAGCAACTGGAACCACCGTAAACGTGCGGTATTCTTCGTGTGTGACCGATACCCCACTTAAATTGTTAGTAACCGTTCTCGACGATAGATCCGTACCGCGTTGCCGTGCCTTGTGTGGCCTCTTTGATCTTGTACTGCTCCGTAGTAATAGTGGTGCACCGTTGATTGCTTTCTAGTGTTTCCTTCTTGTGTGCTTCCGCGGGTACCTCTCGGAGACGATGCGAGCTTGCGATCAACTACACCTTCGGAACCCGACTTATCAACAGGCAAGGACTATACATTACTTATGATCCATTCTATTTCAACCAGTGGTTTGCATGCTAGTCTAGGTTAGCTTCGATGTTTGATCCTACCACATGTTTACAGCCTCTTTCAAACCGATACAGCCATGTCCCTTCCCAGCAAACCATGTACTGCTACGTTACTATTGCTCGTTGCTCAGCCCCTGCTTAGTATGCATGCTTAGGAAGCTACGGTGTTACCCTGTTACTCTTTGGGTTGGGATATCACATTATTATTATTGTTGTTGATGATATGATTATTATAAATGTTGACTATATTCGACAAAGGATGGAAGGTCTAGGCTATCCCGCCCCAACGCTTTGTTCCATTCGAGTCACCTAGGATCCGAGTTCCGGGTATTGGTTTTAAGACTGAGCGTGCCTAACCGCGTGTGGGATTTTATGGGGTCCACTTTTCTTACCTACCTAGCATCAAACATTTCTAGTGGTGTCCCAAGCTGATTTACCATTTGAAAACCGTGTGTGTGTCTGTTGGGTCGCTCCTGCCAGATATTATTTAAAACAACTCGGGCCAGCGGAGACATGGTTTCTCTTGTTGGTCCACACCAGGGAGCTAGGGGGTTGTCCACATCTGTTAGGGCAACCTATCCGACCTCATCTAGACGGTAGAGGCCGATTCGAGAGCGCGGCCGGCTTTTGAGTTGGATGTCGACTCACCGGGGGCCACCCGGATTTGTGCGTTGTTAGTTAGAGGGACCTGTCGTTCCGGATCTCTTGGGACTAAATCATAAAATGGTTTCCTATCATGGGTAGCAACTAAGAGAGATGGGCGTGCGTGCGGAGCCTTGTAATGGGCAGTTGGTACACCCCTGCAGGGTTAAATCTTTTCGAGAAGCCGTGTCCACGGTTATGGACGACTTGAGACCTACTCCTTGTTCATAGACAACAACAACTGAGATAATCTTAATATAACCTGATCAACGTGTGTGTGTTCCTTGACTGCTTCTTCTTCGTCGGGATGCGAAGGGGAGGACAAGGATAGGATAGGTGTTATGTTTGCGTAAGTAGTTGATAGCAAGACTTGTTGGAGGCGATTCCTCATCGAATGATTAGCTTCTTATCTTACTCTCTAGATCGTTAGAAACTTCATAAATGCTAGTGCGGCAGCAACCTCACCACTTACCCCTTCCTTACCGTAAACTACTAGTTATCCTAGAATGACGAGTGATGAAGTCCTTGCTGGGTCAGATGACCACTACAGTTGGATGCTGAGTACCTCTGTACTCATGATACTACCCCCCAAACTCTTTTCAGGGTTCTTGATCGACAATAGGTATGGTGATCGACGTTTCACGTGGAGACTCGACGATGACAAGTTAGGCGGATCCCGGCGGAGGGCCTGGACCCGTGTGGTTATGGGATCGATGCTTTTCTCTTGCCACTAGGAATTTGCTTGTAGTCTGTACTCAGACAGGTACCTTCCGCTTTTGTATTGTATTAAAGCAGTTGTATGCCGATTGTATGAGATGTTGTATCATGTATCTGTAATGTTGTGATATCATGTTGGAAATACGGGGCATATGGCTTTGTTATATGTCGCGGTGGGACCGATATGTGCTTCGTCCCCGGATCTGGATGGAAACATCTAGTTCTGGAAAAGTACCGCATATCGGGCCTTACAACTTGGTATCAGAGCCTTACCAATCGTAGGATCCCTTCTCTGGCCGAAGTCGAGTCTAGACAAAACTATTTTGTAGTTACTAAGTTAGTTAGCGGAGAGTAGGAATCTTTTTACTCCTTACCCTTGCTCTGGTCAGGACAAGTGTCGTAAGTGTTTTACTCTCGCCTTACCCCCTTCAAACTTCTAGGATCTCGAGAGTGTGGAGTATCGGAACCATTAAAATGCCTTGCTTGCAGCGTATTGTCTCGATTCCGAGCTCAGGTTGGGAATTCCTGTAGTAACTTTAGCTTCTCCGGTTTCGGATATCATCTGGGTCGTCCTTTGCCCTCCCTCCTTTTGCCCGGTGTTTTCACGACTTGCGTCGAAAAGCACTATCCCTTTGACCAGGTTTTAGCTGTTGTTCTTCCTCTTGACATTGATGGTTTCATTTTCCGACGTTGTCGACTCTCTGCGGAAATTTATCTCGACAGAAGTTCGACGTCGACATGGAGCAGAGTCCCTTGTTGGTGGTGTTGAAGATCGTCGTCTCTATTTTCTCTCCCCCTCTCCCCCGGATAGTCCTGGATCTCGGGACGAGATCCCTTGTTGGTGGTGTTGTATTGTAACAGCCCAGTTTTCACAAAAATTAAAAATTTTGTTTTCGGTGTGAATTGTTTGATTGTCTGATTTGTTTGCGGTGTTTGCATCCCCGATTTATCGATCGGCGATTATTTTTCCCCCTCTTATCTCGTATCGGACGGAGACCAACCCTTGCCACCCTGACACTCGACCATTGCGACACCGGGTTTCTCCCGATCACCGTCGCGAAAACCGCACGAGACCAGCCGCAGCCAACGGAATGAAAAACCCCGTTTAATAATTAAACGGGATATTTTTTATAGCGCGCCGGAAAGTGTTCTCGAAACGGTTCCAGCGTGAGGCGAACGCCTCCGGCTCGATGCGTTGATCGCGCAGTTCGAAGTTTTACCCGAATCAAAGGCACTGCGGACCCCCGGCGGTCAGAAACGTGAGCACCGCGCGCGCGAGAGAAAAACCGGAGATGTTTTTGCAAACTGCCAGCCACCGTGGCTATATAAAGACCACCACACTCCCACCTCTTTCTAGGGTTTCCCTAGCCACAAAATTGCAGCCACCCCCCTCCACTTTGCCCAGTTTTGCGTCCCAGATCCCCAGATCCCGAATTTTGCCCCCCCCCCCCAGGCGCTCTGGACCGTCAGATCCGGCGATCCGACGGCCCGAGAGCGTGCCACGTCGCCCCCCTGGACCTGTCTTCCTCCTCCAGCCATGGACAGCCCCACCGCACCGCCTCCTCTTGGCTCAGGCCGCCGCCGCCTCCAACTCCGGCCGGCGAGCCGCCCGACGCCGGCGCCCCTCCTCTCTCCTCCGACCCCTCTTCCCTCTCCTCCCCTTCTCCTCTCACCTCGTACCTGTTTCCTTCCCGCAGTCACCACGAGCACGGTTGTGCCGCCGCCGCCATGGCTAGGCCGCTCGGCCACCTCGAGTTGCCGCCTCGTGACGCCGCCGGCGACCGGATCCGGCGAGATCCGGCGCCCCACCGCCACCGCCGCCCGTTCCGGCCTCCTCCCGTGGCCCTCCGGCGAGGGGAGCTCTCCTGCAACCGCCGGTGCCGCCAGCCGCTCGATCCGGCTGGATCGGGATCGGGAGAGCTGGCCATCCCGACACCAGCCGCCGCCGTCGTGGGCCGGCCAGCCCAGCCAGGCGCCCCAAGCCCAGCAAGCCAGGCGGCCCAGCTCCCCACCTCGGCCAGATGGGCCTCTAGGCCCATAGTGAGCATTTCGGCCCGATTCCTTTTTTTCTGTTGGACGACCTGCAAATTTCTGCTAAGTCCCTGGAATTTTTACTGCTGTTTCAGTTTTGCAACGATGATAGCGATCAAACCGTAGCTCCGATGAACGTGCCCCCAAAACGAAATTTCTCAGAATTGCGTGTACTATAATTCATCTTTTGTGAGCATTTGCATTTGAGCTCATCTTAATTGTGTAATTGTGTGTTGAAGTGGGCATTAGGCCGTTAAACTGCTACTTTTTCCTGTTAAGTGTTGCTGTTATTATTTTGTTGCAACTTTGCATGATGATTGTGACTAATCCATGAGGCCTATTGCATTGATTCTTTCTCCTATGTGTTAAGCATCATGTGTACTTCATTTCCATGCTTTAACTTGCCATGTTTGGGTGTTGTAGCTATATTAAATCTTGCTCCAAAGTGGTGATCCTGATGTTAATGTGTTGTTGTTGCGGAAACTGTTATTTTATTGCAACTTCGATCGACGAGTGTGTCGCGACCGTATATCGGAATTGAGTGATTCCAATTGCATATTGTTAAGCATCATGTCTACTTTCATCCCATGTATTTGTATGTCATGTTGATGCACTTTTGCATATAGATTTACCCCTGTTTATACAGCATGTGTGCGTAACTTGTTTTGCTTATATCTTTTTAACCGTAACTCCGTTTGGAGTGTGCCTTATATGTAACTTGATTAGTTTTTCGTGTACTTTGTGTTTATGCTATTGTTTGCTGTTGTTAACCAACGTAAAATATGGTTTAGGACAGAACAGTACCAAATCTTTTAATCTTCGTGCGGCACTTAGTGTTATGCCATGTTTAGGTTGTGCCTCACTTAAATTGACTAGCATAGATAGTTTACTTTGTGCTTCACCTTTTGCCATGCTTGCTTGAGTTGCCATGTTAATAACCGTTGGTTGCTCACCTGTAGCTAAGCAACTTGAACCACCGTAAACGTGCGGTATTCGCCGTGTGTGACTGATACCCCACTTAAATTGTTAGTAACCGTTCTCGACGATAGATCAGTACCGCGTTGCCGTGCCTTGTGTGGCCTATTTGATCTTGTACTGCTCCGTAGTAATAGTGGTGCACCGTTGATTGCTTTCCAGTGTTTCCTTCTTGTGTGCTTCCGCGGGTACCTCTCGGAGACGATGCGAGCTTGCGATCAACTACACCTTCGGAACCCGACTTATCAACAGGCAAGGACTATACATTACTTATGATCCATTCTATTTCAACCAGTGGTTTGCATGCTAGTCTAGGTTAGCTTCGATGTTTGATCCTACCACATGTTTACAGCCTCGTTCAAACCGATACAGCCATGTCCCTTCCCAGCAAACCATGTACTGGTACATTACTATTGCTCGTTGCTCAGCCCCTGCTTAGTATGCATGCTTACGATGCTACGTTGTTACCCTGTTACTGTTTGGGTTGGGATATCACATTAATATTATTGTTTTTTATGATATGATTATTATAAATGTTGACTATATTCGACGAAGGATGGAAGGTCTAGGCTATCCCGCCCCGACGCTTTGTTCCATTCGAGTCACCTAGGATCCGAGTTCCGGGTATTGTTTTAAGACTGAGCATGCCTAACCTCGTGTGGGATTTTATGGGGTCCCCTTTTCTTACCTACCTAGCTTCAAACATTTCTAGTGCTGGCCCAAGCTGATTTACCATTTGAAAACCGTGTGTGTGTCTGTTGGGTCGCTCCTGCCAGATATTATTTAAAACAACTCGGGCCAGCGGAGACATGGTTTCTCTTGTTGTTCCACACCAGGGAACTAGGGGGTTGTCCACATCTATTTCGGCAACCTATCCGACCTCATCCAGACGGTAGAGGCCGATTCGAGAGCGCGGCCGGCTTTTGAGTTGGATGTCGACTCACCGGGGGCCACCCGGATTTGTGCGTTGTTAGTTAGAGGGACCTGTCGTTCCGGATCTCTTGGGACTAAATCATAAAATGGTTGCCTATCATGCGTAGCAACTGAGAGAGATGGGCGTGCGTGCGGAGCCTTGTAATGGGCAGTTGGTACACCTCTGCAGGGTTAAATCTTTTCGAGAAGCCGTGTCCACGGTTATGGACGACTTGAGACCTACTCCTTGTTCATAGACAACAACAACTGAGATAATATTAATATAACCTGGTCAACGTGTGTGTGTGCCTTGACTGCTTCTTCTTCGTCGGGATGCGAAGCGGAGGACAAGGATAGGATAGGTGTTATGGTTGCGTAAGTAGTTGATAGCAAGACTTGTTGGAGGCGATTCCTCATCGAATGCTTGGCTTCTTATCTTACTCTCTAGATCGTTAGAAACTTCATAAATGCTAGTGCGGCAGCAACCTCACCACTTACCCCTTCCTTACCGTAAACTACTAGTTGACCTAGAATGACGAGTGATGAAGTCCTTGCTGGGTCAGATGACCACTACGGTTGGATGCTGAGTACCTCTGTACTCATGATACTACCCCCAAACTCTTTTCAGGGTTCTTGATCGACAACAGGTATGGTGATCGACGTTTCACGTGGAGACTCGACGACGACTAGTTAGGCGGATCCCGGCGGAGGGCCTGGACCCGTGTGGTTATGGGATCGATGCTTTTCTCTTGCCACTAGGCATTTGCTTGTAGTCTGTACTCAGACAGGTACCTTCCGCTGTTGTATTGCATTAAGGCAATTGTATGCCGATTGTATGAGATGTTTTATCTTGTATCTGTAATGTTGTGATATCATGTTGGAAATCCGGGGCATATGGCTTTGTCATATGTCGCGGTGGGACCGATATGTGCTTCGTCCTCGGATCTGGATGGAAACATCTAGATCTGGAACAGTACCACATATCGGGCCTTACACAATGATAAGGATATGGACCGGGATACGTGATGTTCGCTAGTGATGTCTCTCTCCCAAGAGACGATAAAATTGCTATGTGAGGTAAACAAATTACAGAAAGGCAATTGACAGGATTATGAACGCACCGCAATGCTAACTATGCTACAACAGAAAGGAAGAGGTTCAAAAGCATAGGCAGTACGCCAAGGTAAGTAGACCGAAATCCATCTGCATCTACTACTAATCATCCACCTTGAGATATCTATCCAGAACATCTCGCTGGTATTAAGTAGTGAGCCCCACCCAAAGTGTAAACCCAAAGCAACAGACAACTGCATTAAAAAGAACTCTACGTAAAGTAAACAATCCTTGTAACCGCGATTACAAGCACTGTTGTTTTCCCCCTTGTGGCAATAGCACATCCCCTAGACTCATGTTTCTGTCACTCAAGCGTGTCATCGGGGGGCATGAACCCACAATCTAGCACAACGCTCCCTCTTGGAGTCACTACCTACTACTTGGCCAAAGCAATAAACAGCAACGGAGAACATGCAAGAATTACTTAGGAACAAAAATATAAGAGATAAAAACCAAATATATTACTCTATCATAATCTGAACATAATCTCATAATCCATTAGATCCTATCAACCTCAACATAGCAATAGCAGAAATATTACAAAGGTGCCTCGATCATGTTGGGAAGCTCACGAGGTCTAAGCAATGAAGATCAAAGAGGGGAGGAGAACATCACATAGCTACTGATCACGGACCCATGGTCCAAGTAAAACTACTCACGAGACATCCGGGGAGCATCCATGGTGGAGAGGAGGCTCCCGGAGGTCAATCCTCCCTCCGGCAGGGTGCCGGGAAGAGGTCTTCTGGTGCTCCCGATCTTGGAAGCGCGGCGGCGGCGGAACAGAGGCGAGTTCGCGGAATAGGGTTTTGCCTCTGGAGTTTTCCCGTGACGGGGGATAAATAGGCGAAAGGGGGCAGCCAGAGGTGGGTCAGGGGCCCCAGGCGCCCCCTGGCGAGGCCAGGGGTGGAGCCGCGCCGGGTGGCCTCCTAGGCCCCCCTGGCTCCCCTCTGGCCCCTCTCGGGCTCTTCTCGAAGCTTCCGTCACGCTGATTTTTTATCTGAATTTTCCCGAATTTTTCTGGCACTTTTTATATGGGGGAAAACTGAAATATAAAAACAGCAGAAAACAGGAACTGGCACTGGGGTGCACTGAGTTAATAGGTTAGTCCAAATATGATCAAAAGTGTATGAAAGTGTATCTAGATCATAGCAATATCACACAAAACATGCATGGAGCAAGAAGAAATTATAGATACGTTTTGGACGTATCAAACATGCGTTGTTATGATACAATACTCTATTTTTAGAAACCAAATACATCATTTGTCGAAAAGAATGAAGGAGATGCGACGATGGAGAACGAGAGCAATCAGGAGTCGCCTGGATCTGGCTATGCAAACCCTAATCCTAAGTGAACATGCATTCTCTAATAGAATATGTAGGAGTTGCACCATTGGATTTCAATAAGATGCGAACCACCTGCAAAACAGAAGCGTTACCTGTACGTTTACGATTAAATTTTGCGATGTATGTGGTAGGAGGAACCTTGCGTTCCTTGACGCTCCGAAGGCATGATTTTGCGCTACCATTCTTCTTCATGGCGTGCGCCATCGCCGGGGAGGAACGCCGTCGCCGAGGCCCGGGGAGGGCACCATCCCGCCGATAGTCATCTGGATGTGGATGAAGATAGAGAGAGGAGGTGAGGTGCAGTGCGGTGCGAAATTAGTGTGTGGTTAAATCCGAGGTATTTATGGTGGGTGTTGAAAATTATGCCCATGCGCGCTTTGGGAATGTAGGCGGGAAGGGAAAAAATGAGGGAAGTAAAAGGTGGGAACCAAATTTTCAACTCTTTCAATATCAATTGAGAGGTTGAGATTGGACTTGTACACGCAGATGTGTGCACCAAAAACATATCAAGGAGGGAGCGAAAAGGAGGGAACTAAAATTTTGACTGTTTCAATATCAATTGAGAGGTTGAGATCGGATTTGTACACACAGATGTGTGCGCCAAAAACCTAGCAAGGAAGTAGCGAAAAGGAGGGAACCAAAATTTCGATTGAGAGTCGGGCCCTTGTGCACTCATGTGTGTGTTTGATGCACAGGCCAATCCATAATGTTTGTATCGAGCAAATTTTATTTTATCTTATACATTTTGTACTTTGATTAGAATCAAGTTTGTGTTTAGGCACACACATACGAACCATCCTCAAGTTAAAAAATCTTCACAAAAATTGAACATCACGTATGAAGGTTTCATGCTTTTCGTGAAATGAAAATGCAATGACGATTATCTCTTTACCAGTTTTTGTGATGGAAAATTATGTACAATTTTTATGTCCATAAGATTTGTGGCCAATATAGTCAGCTTTTTCTTCAAGGATGTGCTCCATGGTGAACTCCTCTTGGTTAATTCAAGATTTGACATGTATGCCACATGTAACTAAGGGTCTGTTTGGTTCTTAGGCTAATGTTGCCACACCTAATTAAGCTTAATCATCCAACAATATCTTCGGTGTTTGTTTTATTCATTGCCACACTTGTGACCTGCCACATTTTACTACTGCTATGGTACACATGTCAAATCTAGACTCATATTTTTGCCACACCTTGCCAGACTTTGTGGTGGCTGTTAATTTTATTCACGACACTTTGCCTAAGGTTATTAGTTGTGGCAAAGTTAGTCACAATCCAAACAATCCGTAAGTTTTAGGTAATGTATTCACAACATTTCCTTTCATCGACTCTTAATTAAGTGTATAAGTGGTCAGGAACTTACCATGCATTAATTAGCGTGAGTGACAATTATGTGTTTTGTGAAGCAAAAAGTGTGGCACATCAAAACCATGCATTATTGCATATTAAAAATGTAACAAAAAGCCTTTTAAGCATCTTCTATGTACTTAGGGTCACATACAGTTGGGTGTGGGGAGCATCCAGAGCTCACTCGGGTTTTTGTCTAATAAATTATCTCCTTTTGGTCTAGGGTCTCCAACATAAAAACTGGGTAGCCCCAATGGTAAAAAATATTTTTTTTGCATGTATATATAAGGTGAGGCATAGTATTCACAAGGATTCACTTACGTTGTACTTAAAGGACTCACACTATATATAAGTCCAATACAACTTTGTGGGTGATAGTCATATATATGTTTGTGAAGAAAGTACACATAAAAGTTATACATGCATTGCGTATTCGAAACTTAATAAAAACAAATTCAATCATGCACGTACATATATGCATGCATGAAGCTGTCAGAGGTCATTCGAACCTATCCGGCCGCTATTGGTTGTTTTTGTCGAAACGTGTTCCCCGCTGGATGTTGGCCGACATATACCACATGGTAATCCTCATGTATTAAATTGATTTTGTAAGGTTTATCCGAGGACATTAAAAACCACGGTTCGAGGCACATTAGTCAAAATATTTTGTCCTTCGACTCTAATACAAATGGGGTTGGAGACTCACGCAAGTCCATAACGTACAACGGGCCATAGTTTTTCTTACGAAGCAAACACTGTTGCGACAAAGTTGTTCATGCATATTCAAACATAACAAAACCCCTTCAAATTAACATCTATTAGGGCCACATATATATGGAGTCTCATTTGGATCCCTCTCCCCCGTGGTGCTTTTGATGAAAACGCTTATTTTCGATCCGATTGCTTGGTTCGCGTTCAAGCACTATATAGAGAGTACCGGTCATAGCCCATGGTGATTTCCTCTAAGTTTTTGTGGGATGACCCTATATAGGACAACTGAAACCAAGTTCGATCTTGGCGCATGTCCATAGATTTAATAAGATTGCCATTCGTTTGTTGTAAGTGGGGGACTATATATATATATATAGTGAAGCTATTCATCACCCAGGGTACAGAATAATTTATTCTTCACCCGAGGTAATTTTACGAACCTTTCATAAAAAAATTACGTTTGTAATACAAATAATTACATTAATATGGATTCGCTTCATAAATTTTGACATAAAAAAACAAAAAAATTGGTCATAAGATCAAAAAAATTACATTTTATGTATATTTTTACCTTTGTAATTTTACGTAATATAAAATATATTTTACGGCGATTATATTTTTTACGTTCTCTTTTTACGTATGAAATAAGACAAAATTTACAAAATATAAAATTACGGTGCATTGATGTGAAAACAAAGGGGGTGAAGAATAATTATTCCTCACCCAGGATGACGAATACAAAGCCGGTCTATTCTGCTAATATTAGTACAATAACTATTCTGCTAACACTTCTGCACTGCATCGTATCGCTAAGAAACCGCATTGCTGACTCACGAGCACTGCAGCTCGGGTAAAAATGAACCACATGTAGAATTTTCGCCTTAACTTTTTTAACCGTTAGTGGGAATTGAGCGTATGATACACCGTTGGATTTGTGTGGAAATGGAGCATCTTTCATATGTTGAACACTTGTCCCAATTCCTCACGGATTAAAAGAGTTTTCAAACGGTGCGGTGACCCACTTTCACAGCTGCTGTTTTTCCGCAATTTCTCGTAAACTGTTTATCGGAATGATGCAAATGATATACCGTTGGAAAGATATCGATCAGGCGCTCTATCCATATGTAGAACACTTTGTCTAATTTGCTACGGATTTTAGAGCACTCTAGCCGTAAAAAAACGCACACACTATTTTTCGCCGCCGGATCTTGTAGAGAGTAGAACTTTTTAACCGCTTTTCCGATCGATGCGTATGAAAGACCATTGGATTCTTATGGAGTAGGAGAGTAATCCATATGTTAAACACTTTTCCAGATTCCCGACGGTTTCGAAGTAATTTAAAAAACGGTGTGGCTGTCCACATTTGGGGCAACGGGTGTTTTTGCATAAATTCTTTTGATTCTCTTATCCTATCGATGCAATTGATACACCGTTGGATAGATATCATCGGGGCACTCCATTTTCATGTAGAACACGCTTTCTAATTCCTTACGGTTTAAAAGTTGTGTCGATTCTATTAAAAACGCGAAACTCCGTTCTTCGCGGACCCGAAATTGACGAAATGAACTGCATTGGTCTGGAAACCGCACCGCATCCGACGGGCAAGCGCACTGCATTCTCGCCAAAAAGAACGCACGTGTTTTTCGCGGATCCAAAATCGGTAAAGAGAACTGCATTCGACGGGCGACCGTAGTGCATCGTATGCGCAACCGCACTGCATTATCGCCAAACAGAAATACACGTGTTTTTTACGGACCCGAAATCGGTGAAGCGAACTGCAGTCGACGGGCGACCATAGTGCATCGTCCAGCAAACAGAACTGCATGCGCTTTTTTATTCAAAATCGTCACAATTTCACTTCGAAGGAAATGAATCGCAGGGCACAACCAAAGTGAACTGCATTTCCTCGGGTGCAACTTTTTTGTATTGCGTCAGATAGAAAATCGCACTGCAATAATTTTGAACGAGAGTAGATCGTAGAGAAGACGAGGGTAAATAAACTATAACAATATCAATGTGAACCGCTTTACTTTTATAATTGTTCCTAACATTTTTGCACTTCATCTCGAAGCTTAAGTGAACACCATCGTTGTGAAAAGTAAACTACATTTTTTGTAATTTTTTAAATCTTATCTGATCGTGCAGTGCACTTTTTTTGTTCTGTTGTTCATCGTACATCCCTGAAAAAAGCACACTGAACCACATAAAATGACAGGTAACCGTACCATAACATCAATAAAAGAGTACTGCATCGAATTTCACCGTAATATCAACAAAAGAGTTTTGCATCAAATTTTACCGTGCGTTTACATTTATTCCTAACAGTGTTCAATGCTCTTTTTTTCTTAGTTTTTTCCTGCAATAAAAAGTAAACCGAACCGCAAGAGAAAAAACAGTGAACCACATTACACTCGATCCTCAGTCAATAAATCACATTACATTTTTCTTCTGTGCAAGAAGACCACAAAAGAACTTCAAAAGGAAAGGGAAATGTGCACCCCTCCATCCACCCGTGCGTGAGACACCAAGGATGCAGTGCGTCGCCGGTATCAAGCCTTCACCACAAAACCTGCAACCAATGAGCAGACGAGGCGATACAAGTAAAGACCCACCTCTACCCAAGCCTCCCAGAAAGTTTCGGGTAACCCGAGCCTGTCCTTCGTCAACGCAACCTGCAACTGCAATCAAACAAACCAAGGTAGCACTAGTGTTATTAGTCTCAGTGCAATCCAAGAGAAAATTACTGCTCAGGCGCCGGCTGTTCCCACCGGAGTTGCCGTGTGGCTACGCTGTTCCCGCCTGCCTGGGGATGGCGATCTGGTTCTGGTTAGGGCCGCCGGTCGCCGCGTGGATGCCCAAGGGAGCACTCCCACCGGCTGCACCCAGGGACGATGCCGACACCCATCGGCATGGAGAGATGGCCGGAGGAAGCGGGGAACGAGGGCGAAGGAGGTACACCCTCGGTCGACGGGAGGGGAAGCCGCGCCGGGGAGGGGAGGGAAACATCGCGGCAGTTGTCGCCTCGGATGCATCGCCAGGAGGGGGAAGGAGACCCGATGCGTCCCCGGCCATGGCTCGCGGTGACGGATCTGGCGGCCACCAGAGCTCGCTGATCCCGGCGACCACCATCCCTCCTCACCGCCGGCTTGTCTTCCCCTGCATATTCCACCACCCCCAAAGCCGGATCCGCCGCCTGATCTTCGCCTGCATCTTCCAGCAACGGTGGGATCTGGGCGGTCGGGGTGTTATGGTGGCCAATGAGCGGGAGGAGGCCGGGGGCAGGAGGCACGGTGTGGCGGCCGTGGATAGGATGGTGGGGATGGGGGTGGGTGGGACTCGTGAAGAAGGTAGTGGATGGGGGTGGGCGTCGTGCGCGGTAGTGGATGGGGGTGGGCGTCGTGCGCGGGGGTAGAGAGTTTTGGGGCCGGTGCGGGTGTGCGGTTCGGTTTTTATCCGTAGTTGGTTCGGTTTTTATCCGTAGTTGCTTCGGTTTAGTTTGGGGTGTTAGCAGAATAAGCATATTGGTCTTGTTGGAATAACACTTAAGAGGTGTCATCAAAATAGACCCACCCTGGGACACCTAGGTGCCCAGACATCTTTCTACAAACCGTTGGATTTTATCTTGATTTCGTTGATTAAAGAGGTATGCATTAATACTTTTTTGCTATAACTTTTTAACCATTCATCGGAATTGGGCGTATGATACACCGTTGAATTCATATGGAAATGCAGCATCTTTCCTATGTTGAACACTTCCCCCTATTCTTCAGGGATAAAGAGCAGTTTTGAAAACGTTGCGGCGGCCCACTTGCACAGCGGGAGTATTTTCGCGATTTCTCTCAAACCATTTATCGGAATGATGCAAATGATACACCTTAGAAATATATCGATCATGCGTTTCATCCATATGTATAACACTTTGTCTAATTTGCTACGGTTTGAGAAAAATTTAGCTGCAACTAAAACGTGCACACTCTGTTTAGCTTGTTGGAACGATGTGTATGATACACCGTTGGATTCGTATGGAGTAGGATAATAATTCATATGTTGAACATTTTTCAAGATTCTTCGCCGTTTTAAAATAATTTGAAAAACGGTGCGGCTGCACTTATCTGGGCAGCGGAGAGTTTTTGCGCAAAAACTTTTGATGCGCTTGTTCGATTGATGCAATTCATACGCCATTGGAAATTTATCGTCGAGGTGCTCCATTTATATATAAAAAACTTTGTCTAATTCTTTACGGTTTAAAAGTTACATCGATTTTACTAAAAATGCGGAACTCTGTTTTCGCGAACGGAAATCGGCGAAGTGAACTGCATGTAATTGCATCCGACAGGCAACCGCACTGCATTATCGATAAATAGAAATGGATGTGTTTTTTGCCGAACCGAAATCGTTGAAGTGCACTGCATCCGCGGGGCAACTGCATTGCAATGTCGAACAAAGACAACTGCACGCGTCTTTTTGTGCTTTTATTAGGAACATGGCAGTTTACTTCACGAACGTGAACCGCGGTAAAGTGCGAAGTGCATTGCATGATTTTTTATCCCTTTTATATCATATAGAAGTGAACTGCATGATTTCTTTATCTTTTTCTATAACATATATGACAACGAACCGCGAATGAATCACATTCAGTGCACTTCATTCGACGGGGCAACTAAGTGAAGCTGTTACAAACTGCATTATTTTTCAAACTTCATTTTCAAAACATCACAATTAACTTAGAGGGAAAATTCATTACAAAAAGAGTGCACATGATACACACAAAAATCAGAGCCCCGCTATACAAGCTACAGTCAAACGGCAAACTTCATTGCTGATCGGAGTGAACTAAAAAAATTCATTTTTTTTAATTTTCTAAGTGAAGCATTCACCGGTATAATATGAACCACATCATATATTTTGAACTTCACAAAAGAGAACCGGAAGCAAAGATTATTGAAATGCAAAGCGAGCCACTCACACAAATGTCCAGTGAACTGTATAGAATATTTATCAAACTTCATTGCAGATTTTACGTCACTGGATTCACCAAAAATCAACACCAAAATTCTAAAAAACACACCAAAATAAAATTTGAGCTGAAGCCTTTGCTTCTTAATCTAAACATCATCAGCGCTTCTGTACACACGCGGCCTGGCGCTGGAGGTCCTTCCCGTGCGCGAACTGCATCCAACCAACACCAATTGATCATTATGATACATTTAGTACTTTGTTTGTAATAGGATAATCTCAAATTCATATGTAAAATAACGCCAAGGAAAACAACTAATTGTTTGACAACTGGGATTAGGTGGCAATAATAGGACGAGTGAACATGGCCAGTCAATGACAATTTTATTGTTTGTTCATGCGTGCAAAGAAAGAATAATCCAAGATCGCACTGTTTTAGACTCTGTACTAGAAAGAGATTATGCTTACTTGGCTGCATTGAGCATTGATAAGAACTAATCTGAACAAAGCTTTCGCTGCTCCCTCCCGTGCACAAGATGTGCTCCGTACTTCACGGGGGCGTCATGTGAACTACATTCGACAGCAAGCACCGTCGCGCCTCCATTCTACAGCCATCACGGCCCATCGGTCGGGAACATCGACTGGTTCTCGAGGACTGTGAGAATCTCTACTAGTTCCACTCAATCAACTAGGATTTAGCTACAGCTGTGGGAATTACATGAGAATCGAGGATCTGGAGAAGGAACAGAGGAGGGAGGAGGAAGACCACGAGCGAGAAGAGAGATGGATCGCCAGCCAAGCCAGGCCAGGCCGAAGCCTTTCCGATCCAAGCCACCCCCGTGTGTTGCTGCCTCCCCCGTATTTGTACTCACTTGTAGCTTTGGGCTGGGCTGCATACCGGTTGGAGGCACATTAAGGCCCAGGTCGCTGACATCCCTCCCTCCTTGAATTCCGGCTTGACCCCAAGCCGGAGCTCCCTCTGAGTAGCATGTTCTGAGTTGGTCCAGTGAATCAACTCGAAAGCTTCTTGGCAGTCTTCAAACTGTTCCGAGTAACAGCTAGCGTCCGAGTAACAACACCTCTGCTGTCTTCCGAATAACAAGATATGGTCAAGCTTCCAAGTTGGTGTCGAAACAGCCACTGCAGCGTCTTCGGTTGGTGTAGTGACAGGAAGATCACTGACATTCCCTCCCCCATAATTTTCGGCTTGCCCTCAAGCCGAGCCCATATCGAACCACCTGGATCCCAGGACACTTGTACATCACACTGAACCCAAATAGAACTTGACATCAGTGGCGGCAAGGGTGGTCGCAACACCTGACAAGTACAATAGTGCCTGGCATGCTTCAGCTGCTCATGATGGTGACAGTCCAGTACGCTGATCAGATGCATTTCTGTTGGAACTAAGAAGAAGGACAACCGATGAACAGGCTGCCATATCATAGAGATGGGGATCCAAACAATCCACCATTGTTGCAGCTCAAAACTGGGTTCATTACCACCCTCAAAACATCTCCAATTGAGCGCCCATGCAATCTCCCACTGAAAAAATTCTCTGAAATAACTGAGCTCCGGAACACTCAAATACAGTGGTGGTGGCCATGGATTCAGAAACTCAAGGTCATGTAACATTATACGAGCACCAGGCTCAAGAATCAATAACTGTTGTGTGACCAAATGCAAAACTCTATTCCAGCCATATAATGAAAACCTTGAATCCCAGAGTAGCAAGAGAATCATGTTACCTGTAGCAGGCTGAGAAGTTGACCAGAACACTTCTGAATAATGCATGACCACAAGAGTCGATAACCGTGATACAACTACAGTCACCCTGTCCATTTTGCCAAACTCATTTTGGGCAACACTATAGAATAGACAGGAATCACTTGTGAGTGGTGGCTTTTGTAGTTGGTCAAGCAAGCTTTCGATATCCCTTGTTCCATAGGAATTTGTTCTGGGTTGCTCAAAAATATGGTCATCAGGTTGTGATAGAGGAACCATAACAAGGGCGACTCCAGGTGCCTCTGTAGCAGGTGCAGCATGGCTTGCAGCTTCTTGTGAACACTGCGTGCCCTTTTTACACTGCAACTGCTTGCTAGCTTCTAAAAATTCGAGGACTAACAACACACTTGGCGGTACACATACTTGCCCTTGGAGCTGAGATCTGAAGGTCAGTGCCATTGTCATCATTTGAATTGATATCCAAGGGAACTCGTACTGCGCTAACTGGGATTTTAGCATTGCCATCAACAACTCCTGCAATTGGAATGTCGCCGAACTCCCTTGTTGAGCTGCATGAGTGATGGCCATGGTGGTTTCAGTGGCAAGCCATCAAGCAATGACACCATGCTGAGTAATTCATGCATCAAGACCTTCTCGGCAACAATATGCTCTGGAGCTACTGCAGTTGATGTCATGGGAAAATTACTCGAACAATTGTAAGGTGGCGATGATGAGGTTGTGATAGGCACCACGAAGCCAGTAGCAAATACTGAAACACCATCCTCGACAGCCTCATTGTGTTTGTTGGTCATAGCTTCAGTCCCACTAGCGCCACCTTCATGTAGGTTAGCCCAACGAAGGTAATGCCTTGCTAAACCCTTGGCATTCACTTGCAAGGAACTTCCAGAAACATAACACACTTGCCAAACAGAAGCTTCAAAAATTTTAGTGGTTGGCTGCACAAAGTGAGTATATGACCCCCATTTCTCAATTCCTCCAAGAACGTCATCCAAGTACCAGAACAAACTAGGATTGCACAGATAATCGACCAAGTTGTGACCAGAAAAGGTTGAGTCATCACCAAGTAATTGCAGCTTTTGTTTTTCCAGAGCAGCAAAGGTAGTACCAGATTTCAGAGATTTCTCCAAGCTCCATATTGTCCAGACTTGGAGACATGCAAAAGGTGTCACAGTAGCAGCCGTAGCCTGGGAACAGAAAACCTCAGTGACTCGAATGTTGCTAGCATCAAGGTTCCGGACAAACACCAAGCAGGTGGCAGGCCTTGGTGTGCCATCCTCATGGTCCGCACTGCTCACCAAAGGAGCCACAAACTCAGAGAAGGCGTTGTCGAGGAATGTCGACATCACTGTAGGAACGGACTCCACATGAGTTGAAGCCGCCAGGAACTCATCTGTCACGGGCAGGGGTACCATGTTGACCTGGGTGGCGTTGGCGACGGGGTAGAGACCCAACGTCGAACAGGTGGTGGGCGTCTCAAGCACAGGAATCGCCTCGCTCTGTATGTCTCCTCTCAGGCTCGTCAAGCGGGTGGTGGCCGACGTGACGAGGGAGGGCACCGCTACCGCTGGAACGAGGTTGGAGGAGGAGGCAACAACCTCTGTCTCATGGGACTCGTCGGTGGCGATGCCGCTGCTCGAGATGCGCAGAAGCCTGCTCGTGCTCGTCGTGGACGAAGTCGAAGACTCCAGGGCGGGGCCGTGCTTGGGGTCGGGAAAAACATGGCTCGCAGCCGGTGTCGACAGAGGAGGCACGGTCGCTGTGGCGGCCGCGATTTCCTCGGTGCGCTCAGCATCGGCGCGGCCGGGGACTCGACTCCATTTCCGACGAAGGTTGTCGAGCGCCGCCTCGAACACCGCCTCCATGCCTTTCTCTAGCCTCGCCGTGGAGGCGGCGAAGCTTCGGTCGAAATCCGCCATGGAATGGATTGGGGGAAATTAGGGTGGATTTCTGGTGGAAAATTTGAAGAAAATTGGGGGAGGATCACTAGCTCTGAATACCAAATGTGAGAATCTCTACTAGTTCCACTCAATCAACTAGGATTTAGCTACAACTGTGGGAATTACATGAGAATCGAGGATCTGGAGAAGGAACAGAGGAGGGAGGAGGAAGACCACGAGCGAGAAGAGAGATGGATCGCTAGCCAAGCCAGGCCGAAGCCTTTCCGATCCAAGCCACCCCCGTGTGTTGCTGCCTCCCCCGTATTTGTACTCACTTGTAGCTTTGGGCTGGGCTGCATACCGGTTGGAGGCACATTAAGGCCCAGGTCGCTGACAAGGACTCTATCGGGGTGGTAGATCAATTTAGTCGCCCAGGTGCTGCATGCGAATGAACATGTTTCCTCGGCGTTGAGGTTCTGCACGCCGCCGGAAGGTGCGCCGAGGCTGGATCCATCCAGATCTGTTCCAGGGAAGGCGTCCTGGGAGGGGAGCAGGGCACATCGAGGCCGGCGATGGATGGAAGGGAGCTATGGGCGAGGTGGTGGGCGCGGGCGGGGCGGTCTGCGGTGGCCGTAGAAGCAGTTGGTTTTGGGTGGTGGCTGGAAGGGGTGGGTGGGGCGAGGTGGTGGACGGGGCGGGTGGGGCGAGGTGGTGGACGGCGCGACTGGTCGGTGGTCACCGGAGCGGGTGAGGCAAGGTGGTGGGCGGCGCGATGGGCGAAGGGACGGGTGGGGTGGTTGCCGGAGCGGCGAGGGGCGAGGTGGTGTGCGGTGCAGAGGGTGGGGTGGTTCCCGGGGCGGTCGCCGACCTGGATCCACGACCGGGCGACGATTTGGAGCGGCGGGAGGTGGATCGAAGCGGGTGGAGGGATGCAGATCGACGGGAGAGGTGGAGGGGATTGAGGGAGATGGGAAGGAAAGAATGAGGTCGTGGGAGGAGTGGGTACTGGCGTGGTGCATATCGGGTGGGTCCGAGTTTTTTTTTTCACGCAGGTGTTTGGAGAATAAGCATTTTTGTTAGCTCTTAGAGGGTGGGTCTATTCTACAAATGATTGCAGAATAGTATTCTACAATGGGCTAGCCCCTTATAAGGCAATTTATAAAGTCCAATAAATAAAAAGAAAACCGCCCACCACGCCCACACCCACCTCTCTCGTATTCTCGCAACCGGCCCAACTCCCTCCCCTGCGCCGCGATCCACACAGCTTCCCGTCCTTTGCGCCGTCGGCCGCGCGACCTCCCTCCCCGTCCCCCGTGCCACCGGCCTCCCTTCCCGTCCCCCGCGCCGACGGACGCGCGATCTTCTACTCAAGTCCTCGATTCGCGCCGCCGGCTGGTCGTCTCCTCCATCCGGCCCCGCCTCCCTCCACGCCAACTACTCCCCACTTCTTCCTCGCTGGAACTGGATGAGCGGGTTGCGAACTAGGAGACCACCTGCCGCATCGAACAGAAGAGGCCCTCACGGATCGACCACGTGGGATCCATGGATGTGGTCGACATCGTCGTGGGCATCACCGGAGACTCCCGTGCCGACCGCCAGCCACCCCGACTCCTTCCCGTGTCGACCGCCGCCGCCCCGGCTTCTTCACCACGCCGGCCGCCACCACCCCTGCTTTATCCCCGCCCCGGCTCCTTCCCCACGCCATACGGCGCTGCCGTTTCTCCTGCTCGACGCTAGAATCCACCATCCCTCCAGCAGCAAACTCATGGCACATGTGAAGTAGCGGGGAACCGGACGCACATCTCGCCCCGAGGATAAGGGGATGTCTGAGAGATTCTCCGGCGCCGGGGGTGTGGGCCGCGTGCAGGAAGGCTTCGAACAAGTGGAAGCAGCTCGGGTGGTGCGTCCCAGTTCCGTACTCCCACGACGACATCATCGAGTTCTTGCTCTACGCGCTATAAAGACGATGTGCTCAGCCTTTGATTTTTTGTGTGCTAGTTTGTGCTAGATCGTGGAGGCCATCAAGGGGCACGTACTTTGTTCAATTGGAATTTTTCTCGTGAGTTTAACTGTGTAGAAGCAGTACCAAACCGAAACATGATTTATCTGTTCATATTAAGATGAGCTCTCAAACCATCTGTTGGGAACAACTATATAGTTAAACAAAACAATATATATAATAAAAAATAAATAAATCTAATATCATAAGCACTACAATAATCTCATAAATAGAAATACAAGATTAATATTATTGGTAGTGCACAATATATATATAAAGCAGTACAAACTAAAAATTATAAAAACAAAGAATACATATTTTTATTAACGAAAACTGCCACTGAATCACTCTAGGTAGTACTGTTGATTAATATTGGGTAGTAGTAATGATTCATTTTGGGCATACATACTTTATTTTTCTGAGCAGTACCATTGTTTCATCTTGAGCAGTACCATTGAATCACCCGGGCAGTACGAAACTCATATTCCATGAAGTACAAGGTACACGTGGAGGGAATTTATTACCGGGCAGTACGAAGCTCATATTCACAGAAGTACAATACTATGTTTCCTTGAAACAGGAAAAGTCTCGGTATTTTGAATATTGTTCAAAAACCACGAAGAATTGGAAAAATGTTAAAACACGAAAATTTTGCTAAATTTCAGTACCTTTCCAACGCCATATCATTTGCATCATTTCGAGGTCCGATGAATATCAATGATAATCTTTTAATAGAACTGAATTTTAGTATTTGAAAAACTGTTCAAAAACTATGCATAATTTGAAAAAACTTAAAACACGAAAACGTTTGTAAATTTCAGTAGCTTTCAACGGTATTTCATTTGTGATGTTCCGAGAAGTGGTTAAAATTTTTATATCAAATTACTGTTCAAAAATTATGTAAAATTTCAGAAATCTTAATACATGAAAAAAATGGGAAATTTCAATAGGTTTCCAACGCAATATCATTTGCATCATTTTGAGGTCTAAAAATTATCAATAATCATCTTTGAATAAAACTTATTTTTAGTATTTTCAAAACTGTTCAAAAAATACGCAAAATTTGAAAAACATTAAAACATAAAAACGTTTGGAAAATTCAGTAGCTTTCCAACGGTATATCATTTGTGCAATTCCGAGAAGTGGGTATAAAATTGCGTTCAAAACATTTTCAATCAGCTTGTGATGATTTCTGTTTTTTGAAAATTCATAATAAAAAATTTAAAAATTAGGAAAAAGTCACAATATGAAAAGGCTGAGGATTTTCTGTAGCTTCCCAAAAGTATATCATTTGTGCAATTCCGATGAACGGTTTAGAATATACGATCGAATTACTACACACAGACTCAAACGCAGTACCAACTTCATGAAAAAGCAGTACGGCAGTGTATTACAGAAGAAGTACGAGATCGTCATCTCGGGCAGTACGAGATTATTGCAGAATATTATTCTATCATCGATTGTAGAATAGACGGCATGTATATATATATATAGGATGGGTTTATTCTACTAACACCCCTTAAGTGTTATTCTGCTAAAAATAATCCTTATTCTACTAACACCCTGGGAACACAACCTCGTTCGATCCCGCAGCTGACAACTACCCCCATCGTAGCCTACAAACCAAAACTTGCCCATGCTCGCCCCCTCCACGCCCGACCTCCATCCTCCCACGCCCCCCACTACTAGAGAAATAGCTATACATGGAAACCTTATTAGTGGCGCATTTTTTATGTAATGCGCCACTATGTTGTAAGGGGTGGCGCACTGGTTAAAAATACGCCACCTATAAGCTCTTATAGGTGGCACATTTTTTAAAATGCGCCACCCCTAAGGGTGGGCCAGCCCTGGATCCTCTTATACGTGGCGCATTTGGAGAAATGCGGCACCCCTAAGAACCTTATAGGTGGCGCATTCTGGAAATGCGCCACCCCAAGAGCTTATGGGTGGCGCATTCTGGAAATGCGCCACCCCTAAGGAATTATTAGTGGCGCATTCAGAATGCGCCACCCATAAGCTCTTAGGGGTGCCGCATCTTGCATATGCGCCACTACAAAGCAAAAAATGTGAGGGAAAATTCCCAATACACAAATATACCCCCCTGGTGGATCGCCTTTTCAGTTTGATTTTTTTTTAAAGAAATTGATAGAAATGTCAAAAAATAAAAGAAAATAAGTTTCCCATGTGATATGTGGTCTAGTTGGTAGGAAAATGTCAAAAAAAGTTTTTTATATGAAAAATCATCTACTCGAAAAGTTATATCCAAACTCAACTGGGCGAACCCCGTTGAACATTTTTAGAATCCTCAAAAACCTAACCGAAAAAAAATTACGGGCATTTGAAGATCTGGAGACAAAAAATGAATTTTTTTCAAACTTACTAGTGGCGCATTTCATACAAAATGCACCACTAGTAACAGAAAAAATTGAAATTTTTAGAAAAATACTTTTTTTATATTTTTTTTAAATTCAAAATAGGCTAGAGGACCGATCGGGAAGTTTAAAAAAAGTTGAAATTTTTAACTAGTAACATTAAAAAATTAAAGAAAAATTAAAAAATTAATTTTCTTTTTCAATTTTTTTTAAATGTTCAAAGTATGCTAATGTTCCCATCAAGAAAGTTTAAAAAAATATTGAAAATTTTAGCACACCCATGAACATCAACAAGGTCCTAAACATCAACATGGTTTAATAGGATTTATATGATAGATATATCAACAAGTGCCTGCTAGGTGAGTTGGAGTGGGAGTTGAATAGAACTGAGAAGTTAAGCATGCTGGGGCTGGACTAGTGCTAGGATGGGTGACCCTCGGGGAAGTTTGACCAAGGAGGTTAGTTTGACCTGAGATTAAGCATAGTGACCAGGCATTAAGCATACTAACCGGAGATTAAGAAAAAAATAAAAAAAATAAAAAAATAAAAAATAAAAAATAAAAATTGTTATCCAGATCCAGATTCAAAATTTAATTTTTTTAATAGTGGCACATTTTCAGAATGCGCCCCCCCTAAGACTCTTATGGGTGGCGCATTTTCAGAACGCGCCACCCATAAGGGCTTATGGGTGGCACATTTCGAAATGCGCCACGCATAGTTTTAGGGGTGGCGCATTTGAAATGCGCCACTATTAAGGCCTTATTAGTGGCTTGTCCTTAGTGGCGCATTTGAAATGCGCCACTAAAGGGAAAAAGGACGCCACTATAAGGCCCTTCCCTAGTAGTGCCCCTCTAACTCCAACCACCTTCGTCCACCCCCGGTCTCCTTCCTCCGCCGCCAGAGCCGCCGGACCACCCCGTCCTCCTTCCTCCGCCGCCAAACCACCCCGGGCTCCTTCTCCCGCTGCCAGACCACCAAAGACTCCTTTCTTTGTCATCCCCGCGGCGGATCCAGGCCGTCCACCGAGCCGAGGAAGATCTAGGCCAGGCGGACGCATCGGCGCGCCTCCCCGTCGGCTACCCGCACCATTGCCTCCCCGCTTCTAGGCCGCAACGCGACGGATCCGGGTCGTCGACCCTATGCAGCGTGCCTCGCCATGCAGAGATTTGGGTCGATGGGCGCACCGACGCACCTCCCCGTCGACGGATCCGGGCCAGTGACCCCACACCAGTGCCGTCCCTGCTGCTAGGCTGCCCCGTTCGGCTCCGCCCGCACCGGCCTCCCTCCCCTGACTCATCCAGACCAGCCACCATCGTGATCCTCTCTGCGTAGCACCTCGCCGCCCCGTGTACGTCATCCTCACTACCCGGGCGCGGATCCGTTGTCCTCCGGGGAGAGCTGGCTGCAATGGCTCGAGGGAGAGCTGCCTTCAACGATTGAAGGGCGTCCCGGTGAACTCAAGGGTCGACGGCGACTATCCTGTCTTGGTTTCCCCCGGCGCTGGCCCAACACTCTGCCTCTGTTGCAGTTCGCTGCTGGCACACGTGGAGTGCACAACTTTGCTGTATTTTTTTGGCATTTTTGGATTTGTAGTGCACTGCTGCGTGTGTGCGCAGATTTGCAGATTTTTAGTTGCACGACGAGGTACTATGAAGTTGGGCTTTGATATGTATATGTACTATGAAAATGTGTAAAAAAAGTGGGGCTTAGGAAATCATCATCTACAGTGTTGTAGTATGTCGAATGAAGTGCACTCAAGTTGTTTTGCTTGTGGTTCGTTCTATATAAATACATAGTTTTTTGTCTAGTTCACTTCAATATGTGTCCCGTTCATTTTCTCTCAAAGCGAACTGCAACATTTCGATGAATGAATTAAAAAACCCACGGGTAGTTCACTTCGGTATGTATCACGGTTCATTTTTTGCGAAGCGAATAACAATGGTTTTATATAAACACAAAAAAATGCGTGCAATTCTTTCTGTTGACAATTGCAATCGGTTGCACCGGCGGATGCGGTTCACTTTGTTGCTTTCGGTTTTGCGAAAAAACACATGTGTTTCTGTTCCCCGGTAATGCAGTGCGCTTGCCTGTCGGATGCGGTGCCGACGCCCGACAGATGTAGTTCACTTGGTCGATTTCTCTTAAACCGTAAGGAGTTAGAAAGAGTGTTCTACATGAAAATTGAGCGCCTCGACGATACCTATCCAATGGTGTATCGGTTGCATCGATCGGATGAACGAATCAAAAAACATTACGGAAAAACGCCCGCTGTCCGTAAGAAGGCAGCTTACCGTTTTTGAAATTCCTTCAAAACCGTGAAAAATCTCGAAAAGTGTTCAACATATCTGAGATGCTCCTACTCCATACAAATCGAATGGTGTATCATACGCATCGTTCTGACAAACGGTTAAAAAGTTTGACTCTCTACAAGATCCGCCGGAAAACAATAGAGTTTGTGCATTTTTTTCAATTTGAAATTCCTTTCAAACCATGAGGAATTAGAGAAAGTGTTCTACATATGGACGAAGCGCCTAATCAATATATCCAACGGTGTATCATACGCATCGTTCTGATGAACGGTTTAAGAGAAATCGCATAAAAACTCCCGCTGCGAAAGTGGGCCGCCGCACCATTTTCAAAACAACTCTTAATACCTGAAGAATTGGAAGAAGTGTTCAACATACGAAAGATACTACATTTCCATACGAATCCAACGGTGTATAATACGCTCAATTCTGATCAATGGTAAAAAAGTTAGAGCGAAAATACTGTATGCGGTTCTGTTTCACCCGAGGTGCATCACTTGTAAGTCAGCAGTGTAGTTCTCGTTAGTCGTCCGATGCAGTGAAAAAGTGTTAGCAGAATAGTTATTCTGCTAATATTAGAAGAATAGATGGGTACTATATATATAGGAAAATTATTTGGGAGACCTAGGTGCTTGGACAACTTGATTAGTATAAGGTATGTTTGCTTTATTTCCTAATTATTCAATTATGTCCATGTAAGACTAGGTATTAATACATACCATACTTAAAAAGACACATTAATTTTAGGTATTAATACATACCTTAGTTAAAAATGTATTAATGCATATCTCTTTTATGAATGAAATCAAGACATGATCCAACGGTATGTAGACAAGGTGCCTGGACACCTAGGTGTCCCATATTCTGCTAACACTTCTGCACTGTATCGTATCGCTCGGGTAAAAACGAATCGCATCACCGTTTTCTCTATAACTTTTTAGCCGTTTATCGAAATGGAGCGTATGATACACCGTTGGATTCATATGGAAATAGAGCATCTTTCGTATGTTTAACTCTTTCCCCGATTCTTCATGGATTAAGAGAAGTTTCGAAAACCGTGCGCAACACACTTTCACAGCGGCAATATTTTCACGATTGCTCTTAAACCGTTTATCGGAATGATGCGAACAATACACCGTTAGAAATGTATCAATCAGGCACTCCATCCATATGTAGAATACTTTTTCTAGTTCTCTACGGTTTGAGAGAAATTTAGCTACAACCAAAACGCGCACACTCTATTTTTCGCTGGCGGATCTTGTAGAGAGTCAAACTTTTTAACCTCTTGTCAGAACCATGCATATAATAAACCGTTGTATTCATGTGTAGTAGGAGAACAATCCATATGTTGAACACTTTTCGAGATTCTTCGCAGTTTCGATGTAATTTGAAAAACGGTATGACTGCACTCATGTGGGCAGCGAAGAGTTTTTGCGTAAAAACTTATGACGCGCTTGTCCGATATGATGCAACTGATACACCGTTGGAAAGGTATCGTCGAGGCACTCCATTTATATATAAAACACTTTGTCTAATTCATTGCGGTTTAAAAGTTACATCGATTTTACTAAAACCGTGGAACTCTATTTTTCGCGAACGGAAATCGGCGAAATGAACTGCATGTGATTTTATCCGACATGCAACCGCACTGCATTATCGGTAAACAGAAATTCACGTGTTTTTTGTGGAATGGAAATTAGCGAAGTACACTGCATCTACCGGGCAACCGCATTGCATATATCAACAAAGAGTACTGTATATATTTTTTGATTCATTCATCAGAATATCGCATTTTTCGCGCGTAGAAAGTGAACCGCGAGTACATACGAAGTGAGCTGCACGATTTTTGCACGTGATTTTTTTTCTGTCCACTCCTCAAAATCTTGAAGTTTACTTTAAGGAAAAATGAGCCACGGTACAGATCGAGTCAAATGCATGATCGAAATCTGTGAACTGCATTGAATTTTTTTCTAAAATCTAAACAAAACAGAATGAAAATGAACTTCAACATCTCGTTTTATTATTTACAAAATGAACCACAAACCACTACGAAATTAACCGCATTGTATTTCTTCAAGCACACACAAAGCACACATGTAATATGTAACCATCTGCACCGCATCGAAAACCTGTGCGAACTGCAAATATGTGCTCAACAAAATCTGACAAAGCAAAAACCAAAAATCCTAAACTAATAGCGTATCAGTTGCACTGCATCTCTGTTGGTGTGGGAGGTGGCCACCGGTTGGGGAGGAAAAAATAGATACTTCAGTGAAAGGGGAGATTGCCACCGGTTGGACTAGATAGGGAGGCAGCGCTTGGCCCGCAGTAGCGGGAGTAGGCAGCGCCCGCCGTGGCCTGGGTGGTCGCGGCTCTGGGCAGCAGCCACGGGAGGGTGTGGTGGCGCTGCGACCGCGAGAGGCCCGCGCGGCCTGCGCGTGCGGGATCCAGGGACCAGCAAGGTGGAGTCGTGGCCGCCGGCAGGTGGCAGGGGCCAGGGCGGCTGCGCGCGATGAGGGCCGGTGGCTGCCGGCGGCCGGGAGGAGATCGAGAGTGGGGGAGATCAAAGGGGACGAGGCGCGTCAGAGTGAGGACGCCGGCTAGCCGGAGCGGCACGCGGGGGAGGGAGGGGCGACTGGGCGGATTCGTTGGCCTCCAGCCGGATCCGTTGGCCTGCGGCCGGATCTGGTGAAGGGAGCCTCGCCGGAGGTCGACGGCAGCCTCAGATCCGTCGGTGAAGAAGTCCTCCGGGTCGTCGGCGATTGGGGCGCATCGGCTGTGGGAGGGGGCGCCGGTCATGGGGGGGGGCGCCGGCCGTGGGATGGGGTGCCGGCGGTTGGGGGCGCGCCGGCCGTGGGAGGAAGTGGGGGGCGCCGCAGAGGGCGCCGAGAGGTGGGAGGAAGTGAGGCGTCACTGGTGGGGTGGATTTTTTTGTGGTTCGGAATATAATCGCTAGTGTTAGGAGAATAAGCGGGAGTTTTTGCTTAAATTCGTTTGATTCGTTCGTCCGATTAATGCAATTGATACACCATTGGATAGCTATCATCGAGGCGCTCCATTTGTATGTAAAACACACCCTCTAATTCCTTACGGTTTAAAAGTTGTGTCAATTTTAGTAAATCGCGGAACTCCGTTCTTCACGGACCCGGAATCGACGAGGTGAACTGCATTGGCCGAGCAACCGCACTGCATTATCGCCAGACAGAACGCACGTGTTTTTCGCGGAACAAAAAATCGGCGAGTGAACTACATCCGCGGTGCACCCGATTGCATCCGACAGACAAGCGCACTGCATTATCGCAAAACAGAATTGCACGTGTTTTTCGCGGATCCGAAATCGGCGAAGCGAACTGCATCCTTTCAGAGACCGGTTGCATTTATCGATAGAGAGAACTGCACTTATTTTTTTAACTTTCAACATATTTTTTTATCAATGAGGGTGCACCGCATGGACGAGGCGAGTGAACTGCATTTTTTTAAATTCATGAAGTGCACTAAATCTGAAGCATACAATACCGCATGAGTTGAACAAACGGACCGCATTACAATTTTCTCTCTGTATACAGATACACAAACGTTAAATCACATAGTACAACAACATCAGGGAGGTATTTGTTTTCTCCCAAGCTAACTGCACACAATTTGTTTGAAGGAAACCCGCTGGTGTGAGCTGCATCCGCCGATGACTGTTCTGCCAGAGGAGTAGGTGGGTTTGATGGTTTCCGATGTGCGGTCCGATGTGCGGATCACTGTTCTGAGCTGCATCTTCCCATGCCACATCACTACATATCATCGTATAACTGAGCTGCAGAGAACCACATGGTGAACGAAATTTTTGTAGATGTCTCCTTGCTCCTCAATACTGCACTGCAAGAAAAGATTAAATAAGCAAATCCAACCCAAGATGAACTGCACGCTTGAATCCAAGAAAAAATGCTGCACTGCGGATAGCCACTAACCACAAAAGTTGAGGGGAAGGCGAACGTACCAGGACCACGCCCTGCCGCGCAGGACATTGATCCGCATCATGCAAGGGGTCGCCGGGCCAAACCCAATCAGGACAAGCGCCCGATCTGGAGTAGTGGCCAGGCGCACTAGATCCGCGCGGGGCCTTAGCCGGGAGGCCGCCATGGCCGAGTTGGCGACCAGATCAGTGCGTGGACGGGGAGGGGGAGGCCACCGTGGCTGATGGAGATAGCTAGGCGTGGAGGACCGGCGGCTTGCCGGAGCTTTTGTTGCTGGCGACGGCCGCCGTGGTTGGGGAAGATGGCCTTCATGGCTGGGGGGATCAGGCCGGGGCGGAGCGGGCTGGAGCGGTTGGGGAAGATGGCCTTCATGGCTGGGGGGATCAGGCCGGGGCGGGGCGGTCCGGAGCGGCGCGTGGGTGCGCTGGGTCGGGGTGGCACGGGGCGGCGCGTGGCTGTGTGGCCGCCGGCGGGCGCCCTCTGGTGGCTGGAGTGGGGCGCGGAGGGTGGTTGGTAGGGGAAGGAGGTGGCGCCGGGGAGAGGAGGCGGCACGCCGGGCTGGGAGAAGGAGGCGGCGCCGGGGAGAGGAGGCGACTCCGTGGTGAGGTGAATCGAGATGGGGTGGGGGTGAGGAGAGAAGTGGGTGCGTGAGGAAAGGATAAGGCGTGCGGTGGTTTTTTTTCGGTCGGTTGTATTCACCGGGTAGTTTGTAGCTACGGGCCGGGGACGGGAGGTGTTGTTAGAATAAGAAATTGTTGTTAGAATAAGGTCTTAAGGGGTGTTGTTAAAATAGACCGACCCTATATATATATATATAGTAAAGCTATTCATCATCCAGGGTAAAAAATAATTTATTCTTCACCTGAGGTAATTTTACGAACCTTTCATAAAAAAATTACATTTGTAATACAAATTGTTACATTAATATGGATTCACTTCATAAATTTTGACATAAAAAACAAAAATATTGGTCATAAAATCAGAAAAATACATTTTATGTATATTTTACACCATCATTTTTACATTTGTAATTTTATGTAATATAAAATATATTTTACGGTGATTATATTTTTTTTATGTTCTCTTTGTACGTATGAAATAAGACAAAATTTACGAAATGTAAAATTACGATGCATTGATGTCAAAACAAAGGGGGGGTGAAGAATAACTATTCCTCACCCAGGGTGACGAATAGTCCATCCCTATAATATATATATATATATATATATATGGTGGGTCTATTCTGTTAACACCCCTTAAGAACTTATTCTATTCACACTAACCTTATTCTGTAACACTGGATCGCTGAAAAAAACCCGAACCGAACCACACACAATAAAAGCGCTGGACATCCCACCCACCCTAGTCTCCACGTACTCCACTCCTTCCACCTTCCTCCCCCATCTCTTCAACCGCCCCTCACCCGCACAGGAGCCCCTCCTCCCACGGCCATCGCGCCACTCTCCACTGTCTCCTCCAGGCCGCCGCCTAGATCCGGCGCGCCCAGCCTCCCTCTACCCCGGCGCGCCCAACCCCCTCTCCCCACGACGCGCCCAACCCCCTTCTCCCTCTCCCCTGGTGCCCAGCCTACCCCTCCCCTGGCGCCTTCCCGTGGCCGTCGCGGCACCTGCCGCCCAGGCCCCACCGCCGGCCACCCAGGCCTCCTTCCCCGGCGCCTTCCTGTGGCCACCGGGCCACCGGCTACCCAGGCCACCTCACCTGGCGCCTTCCTGTGGCCTCCGCGCCACCTACTGCCGCCACCAGCCACCCAGGCCCCGCCGCCGCCACCCAGGCCACGCCGGCGGCCACCCAGACCCCGCCGAACCATCGATTTGTGCCGAAAAAATCAGTGGCGTGATGCGATCCAACATGAGGTAACAAAACTAGCAACTCCAGATTCGCCCCTCTCGCATGTTTCCTCGTCCGTTTTTTAGAAAAAATATGATGAATTTCACTTTGTAAAAATGGTTCGTTCTGTACAAGGAAGTGATATATATGTGCAGCTCGCTTTGTGGTAAAAAGGAAATAATTTTGAGGTGCACTAAAGTTCAAAAATTAATGTTGTGGTTTATTTTGTGATGGTGGGTTGTTAACTTTTGTAAAAAAATATCAAAAAATGTCGCAGTTCATTATAGTCGTGTGTCCTGCAGTCCATATCCGTTGTTAGAAAATGTTAGAAAAAAAATACAATCCACAAAGCTTCGATCATTCAGTTTTAGGAGAATTCATAAAAAATGTTAAAAACATTTGAGAAGTTCACTTTGTTTTGTATCGCGATGCGCTTGATACTTACAAAGATAAATGCAACGCGCTTGACTCTTGCATGTGGTTCACTTCGTCTGAAATTTTTATTGCCAGATTGACAGTGTAAAAAAGGCAGTGCACAAAAAATATTGATGCAATTCGCGGCGTTCGGTGTATTAGCCCACTGGCAGCAATTGTTGTGTATATATGTTAAAAAACTGTCGTGCAGTTCATTTCAATTTGTGTTGCATTCAATTCCGCGCGAGACGAAGTGTAACGATTTAATAAGTGAAAAAAACATGCAGCTCTCTCTGTTCGACATTGCATTGCGGTCGCCAGACGGATGCAGTTCGCTTCAGTGAGTTCGAAACACGGAAAAACACGTGCATTTCTGTTTATCGATAATGCAGTGCGGTTGCACGTAGGATGCAATCACATGCCGTTCACTTCATCGATTATTGTTCGCGAAAAACAGAGTTCCGCGTTTTTACTAAAATCGTTGTAACTTTTAAACCGTAAAGAATTAGGCAAAGAGTTTTATATATAAATGGAGCACCTCGACGATACCTTTCCAATGGTGTATGTATTGCGTCAATCGGACAAGCGAATGAAAAAATATTTAGTAAAAAACTCTCCGTTGCCCACTGTTGGATATATGCCCTAGAGGCAATAATAAAGTATGTTATTATTTATATTAAAGTTCATAATTAATGTTTATATTTCTGTGCTATAATTGCAATGACCCTGACTATGAGATTCAGAAGAAAACTCATATGCATGTGTGGAAATATAAACAAAAAGAGTTCATGGTTTAGCCTCTAAAGACCAGCTCATGTGTTAACTGATGATTACGTTTTCTTAATCATGGACATCGTTCTTGCAACATGGATGTCGGTAGAAATGAGAACATATTGTTAGCAGAACAATGATGTTGAACCGACCCCAGTATTAAATGATATACTTAGAGATCACAACGTAACTACTTTATAAGTCTATCATGATTTGTTATCATATACGTAATTCCTTAGACCATGAGAATATCGGGTTACTTCACACAGGAAGATATACTTTGGTTCTTAGATGAATCCTCCCATAACTGGGTGCTTGTGTTCAAGAAGTTGTTACACATGGGTGCCAAACTTCTCTCCTCAAACTTTGTCATATATCGCGAAGCAAAGGGAATGGTGCATGTATAACATAAAGGTTCACTCGAAGTTTCTTTGTGTATGTGCGGGAGTCAACATGGGTGTGCATGGCTCCGCTGTTAATTATTGGCTATTGACAATAGGATGTTGTCCTATGTACGGAAGACGTTCTGAGTCACGTCCGCATAATAACGAACCTATTGGGTCACACACTTAACGAGTAGTAATCTGTTAGAGAACTAGGAGATGAAAAGAGAAAGGGTACCGAAATTATTTCGGGTGGAACCGGAATTGTTCCGGATAGCAATAGAAATGTTCTAGGTGGTACCAAATGGTCTCGGATGATTCCGGAACATTCAAGAATGGTCTTGAGTGGTCATAAGACATTTGGTGATAGGAGTTTGGAAGGTTACGGAACATTTGGAAATTGTTCCGGGACTTCTAGAAATGTTTCGGGAGGTTCCGAGAGGTTCTCAGGAGCTTATGGAAGTATCCGGAGGGTTATGGAACTCTCCAGGATGCGGAAACCGAAGCTAGACCAAGTAGGAAGGTCCACAAGGTCGTAGGTCGGTGGAAATGGAAGTTTCCTTGGGGGGAAAGGGGAAACGCCAGGGTCCTTGGCGTCCCCCCCGAGACGCCAGAGTCTCTGGCGTTTCCCCCCTAGACGCCGTAGTCCGCGTCGTTTCGTACTGGAATCCGTGTTGGACTCCTCCTGGTGGCCAAAACCGACTTTTGGGAGAACCCTCGCCCAATTTGCGACCCTAGTCTTCCACCTATATATATACGGGGGCAGCGGCAGCCCAAAAGATACACCAGAAAAATCCCAAGGTTGCCCTAGCCAATTCCACGCGCCTGCAATTCTCTTCGGGCTAGATCGTTCTAGTACGGACGCTGCTAGCCTCTTCTCCTTCTAGTTTCTCTCGGTGGCGTTCTTCTCTGGACGGCGGAGCGCTGCTGTATTGCTGCATCGGGACGTGTGGATACCGATAGAGGGATTATAACTTTGGTCCTTCTTCGAGGAGCCTCTTCTTTGTCGGAGATCTTGTTCGAGGGACTTGCTCGAGGGACTTGTTCGTGGGACGGATCGAGGGATTGTTCGTGGGAGGATTCGCGAGATCTACTTCAACAAGCTTCACCAACTCTACTTCCGCTACATCCGTTGGTGAGCTATGGCCGAAACCTTGTATGCCATCTTCTTGGATGATCCTGGGTTCTTGCTTCGTAGGCACGAATTTTTTGTTTTCTACTACGTTTCCCAACAGTGGTGTCATGAGCGATCCTTGATTAGATGCATGTTTAGGTCTAGATCATATGTTGATATGAGGCGTTGAAAATCTTGTCTACTTACCTATCATGTGATCTTTTCTTTGCTCGACGGCATGATGTGATTTTCCTACAAGGTTTGAGTTTTGCCATGATCCCTCTATGCTTCTCTTAGTATGCTGGTTGCCTTGATCGTGGACTACATCAAATTCCTTGGATCTCATCTTAGTATTGCTATAGAAAATTTAACATGAACGGGCTTGTGGATTTTATGAACTCAAATCCACACGGGGGTTACGCGTTGAACAAAGTTTGGCTTGTGGCATTAGTTTCTACACACACCTCGTATGTTAAACTAGCAACAAAAGAAGTATCGTGTTTGTTCTATTTAGGGTTCTATATTTGCCATGTAAACCTGCTTAACAACCACGATAAAATTTGCAATAGCCCGTGTAGATAGCGATCTAACTCGTTTTTGCAGAGAGTGCATGTGATGTGGTATAGACTTTAAGATTTGCAATGTATTTGTATAAGATGCTATATGATGTAATATTTTTTGCGGCCTGCGTGTCGTGGTACGACATGATGACTGGAGTCATATGATTGTCACTTAATTATGGCCTGCGTGCCAGAAATGTTTATTAGCTTGAGGCAAGGCAATAGATGGAGACGAGGTGATGATCAATGATGTGAAGGTGGACCCCGACACACATGTCGAAGCCGTGAAGAAGTCCCGGCGCCAAGGACAAAAGGTTGTGAGTGGAGACTTCAACCACGGATTCATGAAGGCAATGACAACTTCACGACACAAAGGGCTATACCAGATCACATAAAATTTATGAACTGCCTATGATGTTTATCCCTTTGATGCACCCTTGTTTGATGCGCGGTAGTCGTATTTTTTAGGGTGATCTCTCGCATAACAATATCAAGTTGATAGTGTTCTTCCAACTGTAGCACTGTCTATACTATGTTTCACACCGGAGCAGCTCATGTCACATGGGTGCACACGGTGTGACGCATAAAAGACGGGTGTGTTAAGAACACACTGCACATTACACTTGGTTGTCTTGACGGTTTGGATAAAAGTTTGCTACCGGAACACGCCCATCGAAAGATGAACAAGAATCACCTTTGGCGTGATTGGAAAGTTGGCCTACCGGTTCAGTCTAAGTCATCAATGATGTCACATCAATGGCGGACGACTGAATAGTATCTTGAATCACTTAGCATTAACTACGAGAGATGTTCATCTGAGTGGGAGCACTTATTAATATTAATAGTTTGATTAATTACTTAGTGCAACTTAATTATGAAAATTGTCTAAAGTGAAACTTGTGTTTATGTTGTAGATTTAATATGACCCATGTCAATCCCCAGTTTAACTTAGGTCCGTTGATTGAGAAAGAAAATTGAAAGCTGATGGAAGCAACTATGCGGACTGGGTTCGATCCCTGAGAATTGTTGATACGTCTCAAACGTATCGATAATTTCTGCTCGCTCCATGCATGTTTTGTGTGACATCGCTATGATCTAGATACACTTTCATACACTTTTGATCATATTTGGACTAACCTACTAACTCAGTGAACCCCAGTGCCAATTCCTGTTTTCTGCTGTTTTTTATTTTAGTTTTCCCACATATAAAAAGTGCCAAAAATCCAGGAAAAATCAGATAAAAAATCAGCGTGTCGGAAGACTCTAGAATCCCGAAGGAGGGCCAGGGGGCCACCACCAGGCACCTAGGCGGCCACCTGGCGCGGTTAGGGGCCTGGCCGCGCTAGGGGGGGCGCCTAGGCCCCTGGTGCCCCCCTGGCTGCCCCCCTTCGCCTATTTATTCTTCGTCATGGGAAACTTCCGAAGACAGAACCCTATTTCGCAAATTCTCCTCTGTTCTGCCGCCGCCGCGCTTCCAAGATCAGGGGCACCGCCAGGACCCTTCCCGGCACCCTGCCGGAGGGAGAATCGACCTCCGGGAGCTTCTCCTCCACCATGGATGCTTCCTGGATGTGCCGTGAGTAGTCTACCTTAGATCATGGGTCCGTGATCAGTAGATATGTGATGTTCTCCTCCCCTCTTTGTTCTTCATGGTTTAGACCTCATGAGCTTCCCTACATGATCGAGGCACTTATGTAATTCTTCTGCTGTTGCTATGCTGAGTTTGATGGGATCTGATGGATTATGAGATTATGTTTAGATCGTGATAGAGTAATATATTGGTTTTGATATCTTATATTTTTGTTCCTAAGTAATTCTTGCATGTTCTCCATTGCTGTTAATTGTTTTGGCAAAGTGCAGTAACTCCAAGAGGGAACGTTATGCTCGATTGTGGGTGAATGCCCCCTGATGACACGCTTGAGTGATAGAAACATTGAGTCTAGGGGATGTGTTGTGGCCACAAGGGGGAAAACAACGGTGCTTGTAACCGCGGTTGCAAGGAGTTTACTTTATGAAAAGTTCTTTTTAATGCAGTTGTCTGTTGCTTTGGGTTTACACTTTTGGTGGGGCTCGCAACTTAATACTAGCGAGATGTTCTGGATAGATATCTCAAGGCGGATGATTAGTAGTAGATGAAGATGGATTTCGGTCTACTTATTTTCGCGTACTGCCCATGCTTATGAGCCTCTTCCTTTCTTTCGTAGCATAGTTAGCATTGCGGTGCGTTTATAATGCTGTCAATTGCCCATTTGTAATTTGTTTATCTCGCATAGCAGTTTTATTGTCTTTTGGGAGAGAGACATCACTAGTGAACATCACGGGACCCCGGTCCATATTCTCATCATTGTTTACTAGCTCATTTACTTTCTCGCATTTACTTTCAGTTGCTATCATTATCATTATCCCTTGTGTGTTTGAGCCTTTGTAAACAACAAGACCGGAGATATTGACAACCTCTCTGAACTTCGTTGGGAGCAAAGTTAATTGTATCGTGTGCAGGTCCAGGTGAAGTAAGCAACCATGAGGTAGTGAACGGCGCCATTGTTCACTTTAACACCTACTTATCATCGTCGGAGTCCTACTGGTCGAACTCAACCTCGGTATCTTCATCGAGGGTAATTTGATGCTATCCTACATCTCACCTTCCACTTGGGGTAACCAACGAAGTGCGAGAAGCCATTATCACTTCCACGCCATCAATTTTACTAAGGAGTGCTAAGAAGGACTATGTCCTAACGATACCTCTCCCAGTAGCACCGGGGCCCGACGCCACTATTGCTGAGCAGAATGTGCATTAGACCAAGCTTGATGATAGCACCGCAGTTCAATGTCTTATGACTGCGTGTATGGAGTCAGAGTTACAGAGGAGGTTTGAAAATACTATTCCCCACTTGATTATTCAAGATTTAGATGCTCTGTATGCCAAACACGCTAAGACTGAACATTATGAGGTTACTCATGCCACGTGGAATTGCAAGAAGAAGGAAGGATCACCTATGAGTGAGCACGTGAGAAAGATCATGCGCCTTGGCCAAAGGTTGACGGAACTGGGATTTCTGATTCCAGAATCACTGGGTACAGATATTGTCCTCATGTCACTCCCACCAAGCTTTAAGAGTTTTGTTCAGAACTATCGGATGAACGTTATGGACAAGTCGGTTAATGAACTTCTTGCAATGCTGAAGAATGCTGAGACTACCATGCAGGCTGACCCCAACTATACGTTGGCGGTTAGCAAGACCACCAGTTTCAAGAAGAAGGGCAAGGGCGCCGGCAAGCCTGGCGCCAAGACCAAGAAACCCTCTGGCAATGGCCCTAACAAGGATACTTAGTGCTTCTACTGCAAAGCTAAAGGTCACTTGAAGAGGAACTGCAAGAAGTATCTGGCAGATAGAAAGAAGCCTCGTTTTACCAGCGAAGGTATAAAAGTTATATTGGTTATAGATGTCTTTCTTTCCGGCCCTCACTCTAAGTCATGGGTATTTGATACTGGAGCTGTTTCTCATATCTGTAATTCATTACAAGGACTAAGGAGAATAAGTAAGATGGAAAATAATGAAGTGACGATGCGTGTCGGGAATGGAGCTACGATCTCTGCTAAAGCCATCGGCGTCTACACTCTACATCTACCTTCAGGATTTACCATAGAACTAGATAATTGTTATTTTGTTCCTTCTATTTGTAAGAACATTATGTTAGGATCATGTTTAATCCACGACGGGTATAGTTTTAAGTATAAGAACAATGGTTGCTCGATTTACTTAAAGATTATGTTATATGGTTTTGCACCTATTAAGAATGTGCTGTTTAATTTAGATCTATATTGTAGTAACGACGTCTTAAACATAAGATCTAAACGTCTTAAGAAGGATGAAAATACCACTTACATGTGGCACTTCCGTCTAGGTCACATCAGAAACAAACACATGCGGAAACTTCATAAAGATGGAATTTTGCAATCTTTTGATTTTGAATCATTTGATATGTGTGAGGCTTGTCTGATGGGAAAACTCACTCGGACGTCGTTCACAGGTCATATAGAACGGGCGACAGACTTATTGGAAATAATACATAGTGATGTGTGTGGTCCGATGAGTGTACCGGCGCGCGGTGGATATCTCTACTTCGTAACTTTTACTGACGATTTGAGTAGATATGGCTATATTTACTTACTGAAGCAAAAGTTTGAAACTTTCGAAAAGTTCAAAGAATTTCAGAACGAAGTTGAGAATCATCGTGACAAGAAAATAAAATTTCTGCGATCTGATCGCGGTGGAGAATATCTTAGTCATGAGTTTAGAGAACACCTCATAGAGCGTGGAATCGTTTCACTGCTGACGCCACCTGGAACTCCACAGAGAAATAGAGTGTCTGAGAGGCGTAACGAAACTTTGTTAGACATGGTGAGGTCTATGATGTCATTAACAGATCTGCCATTATCTTTTTGGGGTTATGAGTTAGAGACTACTGCTCTTACTTTAAATAGAGAATGGTCAAAGTCTGTGGAAATGACACCATACGAGTTGTGGAATTGGAGCAAACCCAATATATTGTTCCTGAAAATTTGGTGTTGTGATGCTTATGTGAAACGTTTACAGCCGGTCGACCCTAAAGCAGACAAGTGCTACTTTGTAGGTTATGCCAAAGACATCGTAGCCTATTCTTTCTACCACCCTTCCGATGGCAAAGTCTTTATTGCTAAAGGAGGAACTTTTCTTGAGACAGAGTTTCTTAGAAAAGAGGTGAGTGGGAGGACAGTACAACTTGATGAGGTTAGCGAACCTTCGGGACCAAGGATTGAAACGACATAAGTTGTGCCAGTAATCATTCCAATGAAGGAACCGGTAGCTTCTGCAAGTGACGCAGGAACTTCTGAGAAGCTAGTGACTGAGCCAAGGAGA
The DNA here is from genome assembly GCA_950022295.1 of Bromus sterilis. Lineage (NCBI taxonomy): Eukaryota > Viridiplantae > Streptophyta > Magnoliopsida > Poales > Poaceae > Bromus > Bromus sterilis. The sequence goes on along the minus strand of OX465595.1, from coordinate 276,791,364 downwards.
TCAGGCAGAGTGCGTCAGCTACCTGAGTAGTACGCTAACGAAGTATTCATCTTAGATGATGATGAGCATGTGAACTAAAAAGATGCGATGATGAGCCCCAACTCCACTGAATGGCTACAAGCCATGAAATCCGAAATGGAATCCATGTACGAAAACCAAGTATTGGCTTGGTGATCCCTCCAGAGGGTGTGAAACCAATTGAATGTAAATGGATTTTCAAAAGAAAGAAAAATGCGGATGGTAATGTCACTATCCATAAAGCTAGGCTTGTTGCGAAAGGGTTCCGGCAAGTGCAAGGAGTTGACTACGGCGAGACTTTCTCGCCAGTAGGAATGCTTAAGTCTTTTCGGATTTTACTAGCAATTGCTGCATATTTCAATTATGAGATATGGCAGATGGACGTCAAAACTGCTTTCCTAAATGGAAATATCGAGGAAAATGTATACATGATACAACCTGAGGGTTTTGTCGCGCCATAGGATGCTAGAAAGGTGTGCAAGCTTAACAGTTCTATCTATGGACTAAAGCAAGCATCATAGAGTTGGAATCTTCGCTTTGATGAAGTGGTCAAAGGTTTTGACTTCATTCAGAATGGCGAAGAAGCTTGTGTTTACAAGAAAGTAAGTGGGAGCGCAATATCTTTTCTAATACTGTATGTATACGACATATTTTTGATTGGAAATGATAAAGAATTTCTTAACACTATAAAGGAGTCACTAAAAAGTAGTTTTTTCATGAAAGACTTGGGCGAAGCCGCCTACATATTGGGCATCAAGATCTATAGAGATAGATCCCGGCGCCTGATAGGGCTAAGCCAAAGCACGTATATAGACAACGTTCTGAAAAGGTTCAGAATGGAGTTCAAAGAAAAGGCTACTCCCAATGTCACATGGTGTGGTACTCTGCAAGAGTCAATGTCCTAAGACAGCTGATGAACAGGTAGAGATGAGCACAGCTCCATATGCTTCGGCTATTGGATCTGTTATGTATGCCATGATATTTACAAGACCAGATGTTTCCTATGCTCTGAGTGTTTGTAGCAAATACCAGAGCATCCCAGGTAATGCACACTGGGTAGCAGTCAAAAATATTTTGAAGTATTTGAATAGAACCAAGAACAAGTTCTTGGTGTTCGGAGGTGATGAAGAACTTGTTGTAAAGGGTTACACAGATTCAAGCTTCATGACAGATCAGAATGACTTGAAATCTCAATCAGGATATGTTTTCACACTCAACGGGGGTGCCTGACGGGGATCAACCCCGGCAAATCCCATGGTCAGGGACCTTGGGTTAGTCATGAGAGGCACAGGTTGGACGATAGCTCGTCGGATAACAGGAGGAGACGTTCCTGCTCGATATTATTGCTTGCAGATGCGATTACAGGAAAGTCCAAGGCTAGTGCGCACAAGGCTAGGGTTACAGATTGTGTATTGGTTCCTCTCGGACAGCGGACAAGAGACACATGGGGCACGATTTACCCAGCTTCAGGCCCCCGGAGGGAAAACCCTATATGCTGCTTGTCTGATCTTGTATTGATGATGATGTACAGGGGTGCCGTGAGGGCTTTGGTGGCGAGAGATATCTCTAGTCCTATGCGTGGGGATTGAGAGCTTGTGTGTTTAGATGATCTAGAGAGGTGCCCCTGCCTCGCTTTATATAGATGGCCAGGTAGGGGTTTACATGAGTCCTGGTCGACTACAAGTAGGAGTCCTGGTATTGCGCCTCAAGTCTTCGGCTTCACGTCTTATTCCATCATGTCGGTGTCCACGAGTGGGCCTCTGGTGGGCCGCCAGCCATCACACGCACCAGGTACCCTCACGTAGAGGAGTCGTGGGGTCAGCCCCTCGTAAGTAGCCCCCGAGTGCCTAGGGGACCCGAAGAGTCGCGCAGGGACTCGAATATGAAGTAGCCACCGTAGTGCGTGTCGATCATTTGCTGATGAACAGTCAAAGATGTCGTGAGTATGCTCCCGATGGGAGTATTTGGATGAAGCATCGAAATTGCAGTCCGGTTCGTCTTCCTGTAGGATGTGCGAGCAGCGGTCGTTGGGTGCGCGCCAGCGCTCCCGATGGGAGTAGCCCGTGTGCGACTCATAGAGTCGGGCATAGGATCAAGTTGTTTTTAAGCTAACCCCGTCGTTCTTGTCAGCTGCGCGAGTAGTGCTCGTTGGGTGCGCGTCAGCGCTCCCGATGGGAGTAGCCCCCGAGGCTATGATTGACTTCTTGTAGTCGAGCATAGACTCAAGACTTCTTCGTCGTCGAGTAATTTTCATCCGAGGAAGTGCTCGACTCGGGTCTTGCGTCGTAGGCGTGAGTTGTTGTAGGGATCAGTCGTGGACGAGGAGGTTGGCGTCGCCGCGTAATGAGGGCGCCCAGCCCCCGAGCATCTGTTGAGAAGGAGAAAAAGGTGCAACTGTATTAAGATGTACTTGCGCGATATACAAAAGAATTGTAAGGTGCGTGATTTGTAGACATTGCACTTTTTTCGAGTGGATAATGTAACAACATATAAAGTTTATGCGTGTCTTTTCATGAGTAGGCCCTCCAGCAGCATACTCTTGTCGGGTAACAGGGACGCTATGCCAGACTTGTTGAACCCGGAGACAAGAGCGGCCTTTTAGTACCCAGCCTCACTACTTTGACGAACGTGAATAAAAAACATATAAAACTGAGCATGATCCAAAGTATAGTTTTGAAGCCCTCGAGATGGTTCGTCACAACTGCCTAGTCTTCTTTGGCGACTGATCGAGAATGTATAATGGTTTTGGAATCATAATATATAAGAGTGTAAAGAAAACTTAGCTATAGGATCGACGCGGCGGAGGATGTCGAAGATGAGCAGTTGAGTAGTCGACGATGAACAGTCGACGAGGCGAAAACGGAGTCGATGTCACCGCGACTGCGACGTTCAGCCCCTGAGTCCGCGAGCCCCCGAGTGTTTGAGGTGGCGGAGTTGCGCAGTGAAGTCATCATGATGAAGTTGTTCGGTGAGCGACGAGAGGTCTCGACGTGGAGATTCCTGCGCGATGGAGCTCGATACGGCAGAGCCCATACAAAGGAGCTCGGCGCAGGATGATTCGTGTGCTTGGAGTCGACGGTGCGGCGAGTGACCGAGAAGGACTTGATGCGTCTGGCAGGATCCTTCGGTTGCTCGTTAGGTGATGTCGTTGTAGCGGCGCGAGTCGATGTAGAAACCTTGGCGAGTCATCCATGGCATGTAGAGTTGGAGTAGAAGCCTTTTGGGTCAAGATTGAACCCGAATTCGCGATTGAAAATTCGCGATCTCGCGTACATCCAAAAACGCGTTGCAGTGCAAGAGCCACCGACCGAGACCTAACCGTTGGAATTTTCTGAAATTTTTTGTGCTTATGGGGATTGAATCCCGCATGCATTCACCGGAGGGATCTTCAAGTTGATGTCCGAGCCAATCTCAAGAATTTTTGTGCTAGAGTCGCGCGGAGTTCCGTCAGTTTTTGAGAGTGCTTCAGTGCGCGGGTCGCTGAGGGAGATCCAGCCGTTGGAATTTTCTGAAATTTTCACAGATTTTCGAAAATTGGATTTCATTGCTTTCCACCGAAGGGATCGTCGAGATAAGCTCCGACTCGCCGTCACGTGTGCCCGCAACACAGATGTTTTTTTGTCCTGTTGGCTGCGCGTGAGCACTTTTGTTGATGTCGATCTTCGAGTGGCGCGCTCAATTTTTTTTCTTGTTTTCTTCGTGAGCTTGATGTAGATCTTGATGTAGTTGTTGAATAAGCCCTTGAGTTGTGACTTGCTGGAGACGGGACCGTCGAGATCGTGATTCCAACCTTTGTAGTTCACACAGACGGCGCCAATTGACGGGGATCAACCCCGGCAAATCCCATGGTCAGGGACCCTGGGTTAGTCATGAGAGGTACAGGTTGGACGATAGCTCGTCGGCTAATATGAGGAGACGTTCCTGCTCGATATTATTACTTGGAGATGCGATTACAGGGAAGGCCAAGGCTAGTGCGCACAAGGCTAGGGTTACAGATTGTGTATTGGTTCCACTCGGACGGCGGACAAGCGACACATGGGGCACGATTTACCCAGCTTCAGTCCCCCGGAGGGAAAACCCTACATGTTGCTTGTCTGATCTTGTATTGATGATGATGTACAGGGGTGCCGTGAGAGCTTTGGTGGAGAGAGATCTGTCTAGTCCTATGCGTGGGGATTGAGAGCTTGTGTGTTTAGATGATCTAGAGAGGTGCCCCTGCCTCGCTTTATATAGATAGCCAGGTAGGGGTTTACATGAGTCCTGGTCGACTACAAGTAGGAGTCCTTGTCTTGCGCCTCAAGTCTTCAGCTTCACGTCTTATTCCATCATGTCGATGTCCACAAGTGGGCCTCTGGTGGGCCGCCAGCCATGACACGCACTAGGTACCCTCGCGTAGAGGAGTTGTGGGGTCACCCCCTCGTCAGTGCCGTAAGCTGGAAAAGTTCTAAGCAGAATACGGCCGTGGATTCTACAACGGAGGCGGAGTACATCACAGCTTCATAAGCTACGAAGGAGGGATATTGGATCAAGAAGTTCGTCACCGAACTAGGTTTGGTTCCTAGTGCTGAAGACCCCATGGAGATCAATTGTGACAATAGTGGTGCCATGGCGCAAGCAGATAACCAAGGTCCCACCATAAGTCCAAACACATAGAACGTCGTTATCACAAAATCCGAGAGTTCGTTGACAAAGGATATGTGAAAGTATGCAAGATTCGCACGGATGTGAACGTATCAGACCCAATGACGAAGCCTCTTCCATGAGAAAAGCATGAGAAACACCGGATAGCCATTGGTGTGTGAGAAATTATGTAACTAGTATTATTGTATCTAGTGCAAGTGGGAGACTATTAGATATATGCCCTAGAGTCAATAATAAAGTATGTTATTATTTATATTCAAGTTCATAATTAATGTCTATATTTCTGTGCTACAATTGCAATGACCCTGACTATGAGATTCAGAAGAAAACTCATATGCATGTGTGGAAATGTAAACAACAAGAGTTCCTGGTTTAGCCTCTAAAGACCAGCTCATGTGCTAACTGATGATTACGTTTTCTTAATCATGGACATCGTTCTTGCAACATGGAAGTCGGTAGCAATGAGAACATATTGTTAGCAGAACAATGATGTTGAACCGACCCCAGTATTAAATGATATACTTAGAGATCCCATCGTAACTACGTTATAAGTCTATCATGATTTGTTATCATATATGTAATTCCTTAGACCATGAGAATATCAGGTTACTTCACACAAGAAGATATACTTTGGTTGTTAGATGAATCCTCCCGTAACTGGGAAGTAGTAAAATAAGTTCTGGGTATATCGGATAGTGTGTCTAGTAACAGCGATAGTTCAAGAATGGGATTTTCTCCTCCACGATGGAGAGATATTGACTTTGGGCCCACTCGGTATAACGATATCCATTATAGTCTGACCAGACACTTTGTGATTTAGTCACGGGGATACCAGAATACAAAACGAGGAATGAAGACAAACGAGCAATGAGGATAATGGGTGGCTTGTGTTCAAGAAGTTGTTACACATGGGTGCCAAACTTCTCTCCTCTAACTTTGTCATATATAGCGAAGCAAAGGGAATGGTGCATGTATAACATAAAGGTTCACTCGAAGTTTCTTCGTGTATGTGCGGGAGTCAACATGGGTGTCCATGGCTCCGCTGTTGATTATTGGCTATTGATAATACATGCACACATAATACCGAACCTATTGGGTCACACACTTAACGAGTAGTAATCTGTTAGAGAACTAGGAGATGAAAATAGAAAGGGTACCAGAATTTTTTCGGGTGGAACCAGAATTGTTCCGAATAGCAATAGAAATGTTCTAGGTGGTACCAAATGGTCTCGGATGATTCCGGAACATTCAAGAATGGTCTTGAGTGGTCATAAGACATTTGGTGATAGGTGTTTGAAAGGTTACACAACATCGGGAAATTGTTCTGGTACTTCCTGTCTAGGACGCGGAAACCAAAGCTAGACCAAGTAGGAAGGTCCACAAGGTCGTAGGTCGGTGGAAAAGAAATTTTCCTTGGGGGGTAAGGGGAAACGCCAGGGTCCTTGGCATTTTCCCCGGAGATGCCAGAGCCTCTGGCGTTTCCCCCCTGGTCGCCGTAGTCCTGAGAGTTTCGTACTGGAATCCATGTTGGACTCCTCCTGGTGGCCAAAACCGACTTTTGGGGGAACCCTCGCCCAAGTTGCAACCCCAGGCTTCCACCTATATATACGGGGGCAGGGGTAGCCCAAAAGATACACCAGAATAGCCCCAAGGTTGCCCTAGCCAATTCCACGCGCCTCTAATTCTCTTCGGGCTAGATTGTTCTAGTCTGGACACCGCTAGGCTCTTCTCCCTCTAGTTTCTCTCTGTGGCGTTATTCTCTGGACGGCGGACACTGCTGGATTTCTGCATCAGGACGTGTGGATACCAGTAGAGGGATCATAACTTGCTCAAGGGACTTGTTCGTGGGACGGATCGAGGGACTTGTTCGTGGGACGGATCGAGGGATTGTTCGTGGGACGATTCTCGAGATCTACTTCAAAAAGATTCACCAACTCTACTTCCGCTACATCCGTTGGTGAGCTATGGACTAAACCTTGTAGGCACGAAATTTTTTGTTGGATGATCTTGGATGATCTTGGGTTCTTGCTTTGTAGGCACGAAATTTTTTGTTTTCTACTACATTTCCCAACACCCACATGATTGCAACCGCACCGTTTTTCCATTTACTTTAAAACTGCAAAGAATCTCGAAAAGTGTACAACATATGGATTAATCTCCTACTTCATACGAATCCAACGGTGTATCATACGCATCGTTCGGACAAGCGGTTAGAAAGTTCTACTCTCTACAAGATCCACCGGCGAAAAACATAGTTTGCGCGTTTTAGTTGCAGCAAAATTTCTCTCAAACCGTAGCGAATGAGACAATTTGTTCTACATATGGATGGAGCGTCTGATCGATATCATTCCGATAAACGGTTTGAGAGAAATCGCGAAAATACTCCCGTTATGAAAGTGGGCCGCTGCACCTTTTTCAAAACTGCTCTTAATCCGTGAAGAATCAGGGGAAGTGTTCAACGTATGAAAGTTGCTACGTTTCCATACGTATCCAACGGTGTATCATACGCTAAATTCCGATAAACAGTTAAAAGGTACAGCGAAAACGGTGATGTGGTTTGCTTTTACCCGCGCTGCAGCACTTTTAAGTCAGCAGTGTGGTCCGTTTAGCGTTCCAATGCAGTGCTGAAGTGTTAACGAAATATTATTCTGCTAGCATTAGCAGAATAGACGAGCCATATATATAGGTTTGGTCTATTCTATAATTGATTGTAAAATAGTATTCTACAATAGAATCCCTCCTATATAAAGCAATTTGCCTAATAAAGTAAAATAAAATCACCTCCCCCACCTCTCTCTCTGTCTCTCCCATCTTATCCGCCACCCGCCCGCCTCCCTCCCCGCGACTCCGGCCACACCACCCCTTCCCCGGCCTCCCTCCCACGGCTCTGGCCATGTACCCTCCCTCGGCGTCTGCCTCCCTCCCCGGACCTCCCCTCCTCCCTGCTGTAACAGCCCGGGATTTTCACCCAAATTAAAATTTTTGTTTGTTGCGTTGCTGTGTTGATTGCCTGATTTTTTTGTAGTATTTGCTTCGTTGATTTATTAATCGGTGAATATTTTCCCCCCTATTTCTCGTATCGGATGTGGGACTAAACCTTTTCCCAAACTGCACACGACCGTTGCGACACCGGGTTTCACCCAAGCACCGTCGCAACTTTCGGCACGAGACCAGCCATCGCCATCGGAACGAAAAACCCCATTTAATAATTAAATGGATTATTTTATTGGGTGCTGGAAAATATTCTCGGAACGGTATCGAAGTGAGGTACGATTAACGGGCTCGACACGCTGAGCGCGTGGTTCGAGATTTCATCCGAATCAGAGGACGTATGCACTCCCGACGGTTAGAAAAGTGGAGTATCGGATGCGAGAGAGAAAACCCGAGGGCTTTTGCGTAAACCTTCCATCCAGGCCACCCTATATAAAGACCACCACCCTCCCCTACCATTTCTATGGTTTCCCCAACACAATTTGCAGCCACACCCCCAGATCTGCTCCAATTTTCGCCCAAAACCCCCTCCAAATCCGCAACCCTAGCCTCCCCTCTGATCTGGACCCTCAGATCTCAGATCCGAGCGTCCAGATGAGGCCACGTCACCCCAGAGGGGATCCAGCAGCCTCCCACCACGGTTCGGGCCCCGCAGGGCCCTAGGAGCGCCGCCGGGCCGATCCGGGTCGCTTCCGCCCGTGGAACCGCCGCCGCGCCACGCTCCGGCGAGCAGCCGGCCGCCCGGCCTTCTTCTCCTCCCCGCTCCTCCTCTCCTTCTCCCTCTCCTCCACCTCACCGCCGCCCCTTCTCTGACGTGCAGGTCGTCGTCGCTGGCAGCCGAGCCGCGCGCTGGCCGGCGTTGCGCCGCCGCCACCACATGGCCCGGCCACGGCCGAGCTCGCACTGCCACCTCCAACGTAGCCGCCTCCTCCTCCACAGGGGCGACGCCATCCCCCTCCGGCCCCAGCCGCCTCGCCGTCCTCCTCTCCGGCGCGCGCCGCCAGCCATCGGTGGCCGGAGCCGCCGCCACCGGTCCCCGATCTGGATCGGGAGAGCTAGCCACCTGGGTGGGCCGCGCCAGCGACCGAGGCCCACCTCCTCGCCCCCGGCCCAGTCCAGCGACCCCAGCCCTCGGCCTCCTCTCGCCCATAGGCGAGGCCCAACTATCTGCCGCCACCAGCGCCAGTTTGGGTCGGCCTAGGTGAGGCTCGTTCCCTTTTTTTCCTGATCTAGCTGTTTTATCCTTTTATTTATTTTCTTCTAAGTCTGGTTAACTGCTGCTGTATTCTGTTTCTCAGAGTCGATTGCTAGAGATCCGTAGATCGTATGAGGTTTCGCCCAAAAGGAAAATTGTTGCATGTGATGTGATCTAACTTTCATCTTTTTTGAGTTGTTTGATTTGAGGTTGTTTAGATGTGGTTATTGTGTGCTGAACAGGGCTTCCTGTTGTAAACTGCTGCTAAGCTACTGAAACTGTTATTTTGAGCCAACTTTGGGCGACGTTTGCGTCGCGGCCGTTTATCGGAATTGAGTGATTCTTGTTGCATACTGTTAAGAATCATGTCTATTTCAGTTATATGCTTTCACTTTCATGTTGGCATTCTGCATGTTGATTGAATCTTCACCCAAAGTAGCTACCCTGCTGTTAGTGTGCTGCTGTTAACGTAAGATGCAAATTGTGCTACCCTATATCTTTTTAACCGTGCATCCTATTGAGCATTGCAATATGTCATTTTGATCTATGCCATATCTACTTTCATTATATATATTACATTGTCATGTTTGCATTTCTAGTCATAGATATTTTAGCTCCAAAGTTGCTATCCTACTGTTTTGACAGCCACCTCTGTTTTTCACTAAGTCTATAACTTTCCGAAGCCATGTTGGACGCTTAATATCTTTTGATCTGTCATGCCTATGACCTTGATTCTTGTTTGTACCTGATCACCATCATGTCTATTTCATGCCCATATATTGCTATGTCATGTTGCTGCACTTTTTCATATAGTTGTACCCATGTTTATACAACTTGCTATTAACAGTTTCTGCCTTGTTTTCCTGATTTTTCACTAAGTCCTTGACCAATAATGTTTTCGAGCTTTTTGTGTTGCTTATAACTAGTGAACCATGATGCCTATTTGCATTAATATTTTTTCCATGCCATGCCTGCCATGTCTACTACATTGAATATCATTTTGGAGCATGTTTTCATTCCTTATCATGTTTGTTTATTGCTCTAAAGTATGATCTCTGATGTTGACAGCATGTGTGCATAACTTGTATTGCTTGTATCTTTTTAACCGTAACTCCGTTTGGAGTGTTCTTTACATGTAACTTGATTAGAATTTCATGTACTTTGTGTTTAGGCTATTTTTTGATGTAGTTAACCATTATAAAATATGGTTTAGGGAAGAACAGTACCAAATGATTTAATTGTTGTGGGGTACTTAGTGGAATGCTATGTTTAGGTTGTGCCTCACTTAAATTGACTGGCATAGATAGTTTCTCTTATGATTCACCCCTTGTCATGATTGTGTGATATGCCATGCTTGAGTGAGATTCCATGATAACAAAATTTTCTCATGTTGTGTAGCTAAACAACTTGAACCATTCTAAATGTGCGGTATCGTCGTGTGTGACGAGTACTCCACTTAACCTGTTAGTAACCGCTCTCGACGATAGATGCGATACCATAGTGCGTTGTCTCGTGTTTCCTTCTTGTTGATGCTTGCTCGTGATTGCTTTGTAGTAATATATGCTTGCTCGTCGATTGCCTTTTCCAGTGTTTCCTTCTTGTGTGCTTCCGCGGGTACCTCTCGGAGACGATGCGAGCTTGCGATCGAATACACTTTCGGTTTCGTCTTCTCATCAGGTAAGGGGGAGCATATATCATGCTTATAAATTTCATCTCACTCGCTCCTAGGTGTAGGATAGAACGATTACTTGATCCTACCTCTTCATATTCATGCCTCTCAAATAAACTCAAATAGCCATGTCCTCCACATCCCAGCAAACCTTGTTCGGCTATGTTACTATTGCTCGCTGCTCAGCCACTGCTTAGTATGCGTGCTAGGATTCTATCAACTGTTACCTCATGTTACTCCTTGGATTGGGCTGTCACATTATTATATTGTTGTGGATGATATGATTATTATAAATGTTGACTATATTCGACGAAGGATGGAAGGTCTAGGCTATCCCGCCTCGACGCTTTGTTCCATTCAAGTCACCTAGGACCCGAGTTCCGGGTATTGTGTCTCTTGACGAGCGTGCCTAACCGCGTGTGAGATTTTATGGGGTCCCCTCTTCTTACCTACCTAGCTTCAAACATTTCTAGAGGTGGGCCAAGATGATTTACCATTTGAAACCGTGTGTGTGCTTGGTTGGGCCACAAGAAGATTTTAAAACAACTTGGGCCAGCGGAGACAGAGTTCCTCTGTTGGTCCACACTAGTGAGCTCGGGAAGCCCCCTGAGTTCAGGTGAGGCCATACAGAAGAGTCCGATCCGAGAGCGTGACCGGCTTTTGGATTGGGTGTCGACTCCCCGGGGGCACCCGGATTTGTGCGTTGTTAGTTAGAGGGACCTGTCATTTCGGATCTCTCGGCACTAAATCATAAAATGACTGCCTGTGATGGGTAGAAACTTAGAGAGATGGGCGTGCCTGCGGAGCCTCGTAATGGGAAGTTGGTACACCCCTGCAGGGTTAAATATTTTCGAGAAGCCGTGTGCACGGTTATGGACGACTTAAGACCTACTCCTTGTTCATAGACAACAACCACTGAGATAATCTTAATAACTTGATCAACGTGTGTGTGCCTTGAATGCTTCTTCTTCATCGGGATGCGAAGGGGAGGACAAGGATAGGACAGGTGTTATGTTTGCCTAAATAGTTGATAGTAAGACTTGTTGGAGGCGATTCCTCATCGAATGCTTGGTTCTCATCTTACTCTAAAATAGACCGTTAGCCACTCATATATTGCTAGTGTGTCGGCAACCTCACCACTACCCCCATCTTACTGTGAGAAGTTAGTTACAAGACTTTTGATATAGCTCACATCTTTCTTTTCTCTTTTACGCACGTTATGCAAAGATCTTGGACTTCAGAGGAGATCGACGACCCTTCTTCTGGACGCCTTCACGAAGACTCGAAGACGACTAGTTAGGTGGATCCCAGCGGAGAGCCTGAACCCGTGTGGTTACGGGAATAGTGTGTTTTACCTTTGCCACTAGACATTTGATTGTAGTCTGTACTCAGACATGTATCTTCCGATGATGTAATGTAAATAAGGCAGCTATATGCCGATTGTATGAGAAGTTGTATCCATGTAGCTGTAATGTTGTGATATCATGTTGAAAATCCGGGGCATATGGCAGTGTCATATGTCGCGGTGGGACCGATATGTGTTTCGTCCCCGGATCTGGATGGAAACATATAGATCTAGAACAGTACCGCACATCGGGCCTTACACCTGTGAAGGAGACCTGGAAGCTGATGGCGCGCGTGAGGTGGACGCGTCTGTGTCGATCTTGACGACGACCTCCCAGCGGTCAGTGCTGCGGCCCTGGTCCTGCTCATAGTCGAACGAACCCGACTGTGAGGACTTGTTGGACCCGTGCGACTGGGTGCTGGCCTTCTGCTGATGATCCATCGCGCGGCCGGGGTAGAGGAACCTGCTGGCAGCGGCAGGCTAATCGGCAACCCCGAGACGGTCCAGCCCACTGATCAGAAACGGGGAAATTGGCGGGTTGAATGTGCAGCGCTGGTGCCAGAGCCGGAGCAGACAACAGCCACGGAGGACTCTCAGGCCGTCTCCGGACACGCGCGCGCATCCCACGGGGCGCGCATGCTCATGCAACGTAGGCCTCACAGAGCGACACGGGCGCGCGTACCATGCAAACGGCACCGGCTGACTTGTGGCGGAAAAATGCTGATGGATCAGGCGGCCGCGGCGACTAAGCTAGAAGCAGGGTCGTGACCGTGGTCGTCGGTGGGGGCAGGCTGTGGAATTCTGGACGTCCGGCTACGGGAGGCTGGCAGCTTCGCGTGCATTGTACATATTTTTTTTGAACCGGACCATTGCCCCTTTCCATTACTCACATAATGGAAATACAGGGTTCGAGTGAGAAGGGGGGAGGGAAAGGGATGAATAGTACAGGTTCGAGATCAGTGGGAAACCCACCCACAGAGGCTCGGAGTCGAAACCTCTGCCGTGGGGCAAAAACCCACTGTCCCATCTACCATAGTTCGCCAGCATAAGCCACCACCAAGGCCACATCAAGTCTGAACATCAAGCCTCACGCAGGAGGGAGAAGCGAATGAGCAAAATAAGACTACCCAGCCAACATTACCAAATCCCACAAGCTTCAGGGCTTCGCACTTCAAGTCCTGGCCGCCGCACCATCTTGCACCGTATTGCAAATCCTGAGCAGCTTCGACGCGTTCTCCTTCAGCAGGTCCGCACCCTTTGTCAGCAGCTCTCCATCTCCACCTTTAAGCAGGCCTGCCCAGGATTTAAGAAACACCACAACTGTGTAAACAATATCAAAAGGACTGCCAAGACGTTTAAATTCTAATGTTGCGCGATTCCTATACGTCCAAATAGACCAGCAAATCGCAGCCAAACCCATAGTATAGAATCTCTCCCCATCAGGAAGAAACGCATAACACCAGGCAAAAAATTGCCAACTATTGGTGGGACATAAATCCGTTCCCAACATAGAAGACACCGTCCTCCATACAACCTTGGCCACAGAACATCCAAAAAACAGATGATTAGAAGTTTCCTTAACCAAGCAAAAGGAGCAACGAGGATCTCCCTTCCAATTTTTGGGCCCATCGCCCAACCTACCACATCAGGTTCCCCATTTGTTACCAGATTACTCAAAACCACACACATCTCACGCCATTGATTACATAAAGGATGCGCCAAATGACGCCGGAAGAACCCAGGCATATCAACATGCCAATCGCTAAAAACAATGTCTGGGAAGTTACACACCCCAAACTGAGCGAACTGATGACAAGAGGGAGTATTGCCATTAATGGGACCTTTCCAAATACAAACTAGATTACCAGAATTGAGAGTTATTTTTCTCCCCTCCAGATAATACTCTTTCACCTTCAATAAAGCTTTCCAGATGGGTGAATCTTGAAATTTTGGACCAACCGTGGCCACAAATTGCCTCCTCAAATACTTAGCTTTATCTTGACACAACCCATTTTGTGTCTCTAACTTCCACCACCACTTGACAAGAAGACTAATGTTTTGTTTACGCAAATCTTTAACACCCAGCCCTCCTTTAGTTTTAGATCTGCACACACGAGACCATTTAACTAGATAGTATCTTTTCTTTAACCCGCCTCCTTGCCAGAAGAAGCGGCGTCTGTGTACATCCAACTTATCGATGACGGTTTTAGGTAATAAAAACATCGACATATAATAGTACACAATACTGGATAGAGACGAGTCCAGCAAAATAAGTCGACCTCCCGGTGAAGCTGTACTGCCAGCCCATGAGCCACAACGATTACCAAACTTAGTCCCAACAAAATCCCAGTCACTCACCCTTAGGTTAGAGAAACTCACAGGAACCCCAAGATATTTCATAGGGAAATGGCCAATCTGGCCGCCAAATAAATCTGCATAAAATCGCAAAGTCTCGTCATCACCACCGATGCATAAGATCTCGCTTTTCTGAAAGTTGATTTTCAACCCAGACATAAGCTCAAACACATATAGGAGCAGCTTAAGGTTAAGTGCTTTATTAGGATCGTGCTCAATACACAGGACAGTGTCATCTACATACTGCAAGATAGCCACGCCATTATCAATCAGATCACGGGCCAAACCTCTGATTAGACCCTCCTTTTGAGCATTAGTAATCATCTTAGACAAGCACTCAACAGTCAAATTAAACAGAAATGGTGAAAGAGGGTCCCCCTGCCGCACTAACTTATAGCTTTGGAAATAAGGCCCCAACTCATTATTAAGCTTCACACTAATCGTGCCGTTAGCTAGTATACTATGAATCCAACCACACCAGGTAGGACTGAACCCTCGCATCCTATGGCAATCAATCAAAAACTCCCAATTCACCTTGTCATACGCTTTCTCGAAGTCCAACTTAAGCACAACTCCCACTCTTTTCTTAACATGGGTATGATGTAACACCTCATGTAGAGATAGGATCCCATACATGATATTTCTATTTTTTATAAACGCATTTTGACGGCAGCTGATCAACTTGTCAGCAAAGAAATCTACTCTATTTTCCAGCACCTTAGTCAAGAGCTTATACGGAACCCGGAGCAAACAAATAGGGCGAAATTGTTGTATCTTATTAGCTCCATCCACTTTGGGGAGGAGGGTATTAACCCCATAATTAAGACGCTCAACGTCTAACTCCCCTAGATGAAAAGCCCTAAAAAGAGCTAGAATATCACCTTTAACAAACTCCCAACATGTTTGATAAAATTTAGCTGGTATATGATCTTGCCCAGGAGCCCTATTGCTCTCCATACTAAACAGAGCATGTTTTATCTCCTCTTCTGAAAAAGGGAGGGTAAGCATATCATTATCAGCCTCAGATAGTTTCTCAGATTCATCCCAAGTGTCCGGATCCAACTGGAATAAATTTCCAGGCGCTGGACCAAATAAACCCTTGTAAAAAGTAGTGGCATGAGCCAAAAGGGCAGGGGTACCCACAATGGTAGTTTCACCATCAGATAAAGAATGAATAGTGTTTTTCGTCTTCCTACCGTTAGCTACACGGTGATAGAAGGCAGTGTTACGATCACCTTTTAACAACCACTTCTCATTAGATTGCTGGAGCCAAAATAGCTCTTCTTCAGCTAACAACTCAAACAGTTCAACGTTCAAAGATGCCCTATCGCATTGCATATCAACACTCAAGGGGCCACACTCCTCAGCAATCTCAAACGATTCCAACGTGCCATAAATCTCTTTGTTACGCTTACGAGCATGCCCAAACTTATTAGACCCCCACCCTTTGAAATATTTTTTAAACCGTTTCAACTTAATATTCAAAATATCAATAGGATCAGACGACTTGACTCGTTTATTCCAAATGTCCCGAGCCAAAGGCAGAAAGTTCTCATCTCGCACCCAACCCAGCTCGAAACGAAATTCTTTCTTTTTGGGAGGTGAGCCTGCATTAATATTAGAACAAAGTAAAAGAGGATTATGGTCAGACACACTTCTGACCAGCCTCTGGACTGTGACCAAAGGAAACATATCTTCCCACTGGTACTCATAAGAATTATGTCCAGTTTCTCCAAAGTAGGATGCGATTGTTTATTGGTCCACGTATACATTCCTCCACTCATATGAATCTCAAGGATCTCATAAATGTTAATGACATCATTAAACCAATCAACGAATTTATTTCTCACAAAGTTTTTGTTTTTTCCCCACAATGGCGTAAGATATTGAAATCGCCACCTATAATATAGGGGACAGATATGTGTGAACAAAAGGAGGCCAGCTCTGTCAAGAACTCCTCTTTCCCATCCTCATGAGCTGCCCCGTAAACGTTTAGGATCCCGCAATTACATTTTCTCTCAAGGTCAAATACGATAATCTGAAGAACATATTTGCCTAAAACACAAGAAACCACTTCCAGTTTATTTTTCCTAACACCAGAAATGAGGCCACCCTATTTCCCAATAGCAGGAATCAAATTCCAGGAAAAGATGTTAAAGGGATCCATCCTCCTTAGGTAACTAGAAGAGAAAGATTTCTTCTTAGTTTCCTGAAGACAGACAAAAGAGAGGGCATGATCTTTTATAAGATTAGATAAACTGGTAGCCATGCCAGTTCTACTAGCTCCTCGACATTTCCAAAAGACCCCGTTCATGAATAACCTTTTTTCTTTTTCTTGTTCCTGGTAGTTCTGCCAGGTTTCTTGGCTGAGAGACCAGAGAACAACGAGGACATGCTTATTGTCTTATCGCCCTTCGTTGGTTACCCCAAGTGAAGGTTTGAGATGCAGTGCAGCAGCAGCTTTCCCTCGGTGAAGATACCAAGGTTTTTCTCCAGTAGGACTCCAGAGATGATAAGTAGGTGTCAGCGGCGCAAGTGACGCGGACCTGCACACAGACACAGATAACTTTGTTCCCAACGATGTTCAGAGAGGTTGTCAATCTTTCCGGTCTTGTTGTTCACAAATGATTAAACGCACGGGATAATGATAGCAACTTGAAAGTAAATGCAGAAAAGTAAATATAGCTTGGAATCAGTAATGAGGATATGGACCGGGATACGTGATGTTCACTAGTGATGTCTCTCTCCCAAAAGACGATAAAACTGCTATGCGAGGTAAACAAATTACAGAAGGGCAATTGACAAGATTATGAACGCACCGCAATGCTAACTATGCTACAAAAGAAAGGAAGAGGTTCAAAAGCATAGGCAGTACGCCAAGGTAAGTAGACCGAAATCCATCTGCATCTACTACTAATCATCCACCTTGAGATATCTATCCAGAACATCTCGCTGGTATTAAGTTGCGAGCCCAAGTGTAAACCCAAAGCAACAGACAACTGCATTAAAAATAACTCTGCGTAAAGTAAACAATCCTTGTAACCACGGTTACAAGCACCGTTGTTTTCCCCCTTGTGGCAACAACACATCCCCTAGACTCATGTTTCTGTCACTGAAGCGTGTCATCGGGGGGCATGAACCCACAATCTAGCACAACGTTCCCTCTTGGAGTCACTACCTACTACTTGGCCAAAGCAATAAACAGCAACGGAGAACATGCAAGAATTACTTAGGAACAAAAATATAAGAGATAAAAACCAAATATATTACTCTATCACAATCTGAACATAATCTCATAATCCATCAGATCCCTCCAAACTCAACATAGCAACAGCAGAAATATTACAAAGGTGCCTCGATCATGTAGGGAAGCTCACGAGGTCTAAACAATGAAGATCAAAGAGGGGAGGAGAACATCACATAGCTACTGTTCACGGACCCATGGTCCAAGGAAAACTACTCACGAGACATCCGGGGAGCATCCATGGTGGAGAGGAGACTCCCGGAGGTCAATCCTCCCTCCGGCAGGGTGCCGGGAAGAGGTCTTCTGGTGCTCCCGATCTTGGAAGCGCGGCGGCAGCGGAACAGAGGCGAGTTCGCGGAATAGGGTTCTGCTTCTGGAGTTTTCCCGTGACGGGGGATAAATAGGCGAAGGGGGCAGTCAGAGGTGGACCATGGGCCCCAGGCGCCCCCCTGGCGCGGCCAGGGGTGGGGCCGCGCCGGGTGGCCGCCTGGCTCCGCTCTGGCCCCTCCCGGGCTCTTCTCGAAGCTTCCGTCATGCTGATTTTTTACCTGAATTTTCCCGAATTTTTCTGGCACTTTTTATATGGGGGAAAACTGAAATAGAAAAACAGCAGAAACAGGAACTGGCACTGGGGTGCACTGAGTTAATAGGTTAGTCCAAATATGATCAAAAGTGTATGAAAGTGTATCTAGATCATAGCAATATCACACAAAACATGCATGGAGCAAGCAGAAATTATAGATACGTTTTGGACGTATCAGGATACAACTTCCGATTTCTGACTTCTAGTGACCGGTCTAGATAAAACGACCTTGGGTCTACGAGCTGTAGATTTTTTAGCCCGGACCAACGAGAAACCCTCATGATCATGAGTCTCAACATTTCCCCAACCCAAATAGAGAGGGGTTTTGTCCCCAAGGATATTAGTAACAAACAAATCAGATTTATTATCATGGTTGATTTCATGAGAATTCTCTCTAACATTTTCTAACTCACGCAGGACGTCAATTTTACTGAAGTTATCATCAGGCATTTGCACCACAAACTTAACCAAGCGATCTGCAACAACCTCATCAGATAAAACATCAAAAGAATTGTGAACAGAAGTCGTACCTTCCAGGTTTCTCTTTTTCGCCGCCACCTCAACCTTTTCGACCATTTTAGCCAGGTTAGCGCTAGCATTCCTCAAACTGAAACGCATATTGCTTTCAGAAACGAGGGGTGGTGTGAGGATCACCTCATCATCATTCGCCACAGAAGTATCTGGAGATTGCACAGTATACTCTTGAGATGACTTGACAGAACCATCACCATGGGTCTTCGTTAAAGGTGCAACCACATCAGCATAGGACAGAGTAAGGCTACCCAAAGAGGGCAACGACATAGCCAAACTCACAAACTCAGAGGAGACGGATTTCACCTCACAGGAAAAAGCCCAGGTCCTTTTCTTTTCCTCATCAGTATCAAATTGGCGAGTCATAGTCTCAATCAGTAAACTATTTTCAACCGACTCCTCAGAGTCATCCAGTTCACTTGATTCAGGGATAGCATCACAAGAATTTTTGTGATTAACATTTGAACCAACAGGACCAGGAGCCATAGCAGACCCCCAGAGCTCTGCCGCTTGTCCATGGCCTCAGTTTTCATTTTTTTAAACACATGGCCTTTATCACCTTTCTCAACACTAACAGCAGAAGTCAGATTCTCAGGGTTTTTGAACACCACCTTATCCACCTCAAAGAAGAAATCATAGAAGTATTCCCCCAACACAGCTTCTGCTACAGGAGGAATGTCATCAATACTTCTGCATCCAATTTTAACTCTAACAGTATCAGGGCGATAAAGTGTAGCTTTGTCAAGGGCTAAAGGAACACCCACCAGAGAGGACACATATGACATAATTCTCCCATTTCTTTTTTCCATAGGGACATTCCCGATTTTCACCCACGCCATTTCCATGGCCCGCTTGGCCCCAACAGCACCAGACCAAGCCATAATCTCAACAGTAGCCCCACAAGATCTCAGGATCATCTTAGGGTTGTAGCAAGCTTTAGCTACATCCCTACTGTTCAGAAAACGCATAAGAAATGTTTTAGGAGAAATACGCGTAGCAGTACAGCGCCAATCCCCTCCCAGATATTCCTCAATTTCTTTTTCAAGTTGACCACCAGTCACTTCCCCCTCAACCACAGTAATCACAACACAGGTGACACTTTACATATTTGGGGCGGCGGAGACGTCACGTGGCTGCTGAAGGGAAGGGAAACGGTCTCCGGAACGGGCGGCGATCAAATTAAGCCAGCGGCGGTTATTTTGGGCGCGGGTTGATGATTATGTGTGAGTCCAACCCAGCCGGGTGGTCACTCAGCCAAACCGGTCTCCTTGCATTTGATTTCGTTGCACACTTCTGCTAAATGTAAGTTGTTTCTATTTATTTATTTAAAGCTAAACGTAAGTTGTTTCATTTTTAAAATGTGGGTTAGTCGAACTTGTCATCATTTGATGTTTTAGCTCAGCCTTGTGACTATTTATAAATAGATTTGACTATTTTTAAAAGGTGGAATCCACGCCAGCCGGCTGCTAGACAACGTCACCATCGACGCCGGCGAGGGTGCTGCCAAACATCCATTCTGTGATACTTAAACTTTTTTCTTAGTTAATGTAATAGGAGTGTATAATTAATCTGGTCAGATTGTTAATCTGGTCAGATTGATGTTAGAAGATAAACCATTGTGCACTGGTAATGTTGAGTCAGTCGTGTGATTTGATGAAGACATGAACAATCTTCTCATGTTTGTATGGATATCAAGAGTGGATTAATGCGCAAGATAAATCTAGCAATCTTGTCAAGTAGGTTTGCTGATCCGTCTTCCTGTACTACTGCTTCTCGTGCTACATCACATATTTGTGTGGATATCAAGATGATTAAACATACTCCCTCGGTTCCGTATTATATGACGTTCTAGATAATCTAGTTTGAACTAGTATGTGTGTAGGTACGAAAAATGTACAACGACACATAAAATGAAACAGAGGGATCATAACACATTCAAAAAAACATATATCATAAGAAGTACAATAATTTTACAGTAAGAAATACAAAACTAATATCATCAGCAGTGCAAAATGTATGTATAAAGCAGTACCAACGACAAATTCAAAACAAAAGCGGTACACACTTTTTATTGCCAGGAAGTATCACTAAATCACTCTCGGCACTACTGTTGATTCATTTTTTATAGTACCATTTATTCATTCTTAGCGGTAAAATTTATTTATTCCCAGACAGTACAAAACTCATATATTCCATAGAAGTATAATATACATGTCCAGGGAGGCTGGGTTATGTGAAAATAAATTACGAGAAGTATAGTTTATTAATTTTGAGAAATACAAAAACCTTTTTATGATCGGGCAGTATGAAACTTATGATTCACAGAAGTACAATACTCTATTTCTCTCGGGACAGAAAAATCTTGTTACTTAGAATATTGTTCAAAAACCGTGAAAATTTGAAAAAAGTTAAAACATGAAAAAGTTGCTAAATTTTAGTACATTTCCAACGCCATATCATTTGCTCCATTCCGAAAAGTGGTTAAAGAATTTCGTTCAAAACACTTTGAATCAGCTTATGATGATTTCTGTTTTTTCTAAATTCAAAATAAAACAACCAAAAAATGAAGAAGCTTACAATAAGGAAAAGCTGAGGATTTCCTGTAGCTTTCCAATGGTATATCATTTGCACAATTCCAATTAATATTTTAAAATCTACAAGAAAATTACTATAGAGTTACGAAAAAGCAGTAGCATGTTCACGAAAAAATGTATGGTACAGTCATACAAAAGCAGTACCAGATCTTCATCTCAGGCAGTACAAAACTCATATTCCGTGGAAAATACCCGATGCGTATCGAGTAAGGTTGAGTTCTATCAAAAAATATGGGCAATAAAATTTACACATTTTGAGTAGTACAAGATTTTTTTATCGGGCAGTACGAAACCCATATTCCAGAGAAGTACAATACTCTGTTTTCTTAAAACAGGAAAAATCTCGGTATTTTCAATATTGTTCAAAAACCGTAAAGAAATAGAAAAATGTTAAAACATGAAAAAGTTGCTAAATTGCAGTACCTCTTCAACGTCATATCATTTGTATCATTCCGAGGTCCAAAGAACATCAATGATCATCTTTTAAAATATCTGAATTTAAGTATTTTCAAAATTGCTCAAGAACTATGCGTAATTTGAAAAAACTTAAAACATCAAAATGTTTTTAAATTTCACTAGCTTTCCAACAAGATATCATTTGCGCTATTCGGAAAAGTGGTTAAAAAATTAATATCAAATTACTGTTGGTCTATTTTGAATAAAACTCGGTATTTTCAAAACTGCTCTAAAATTATGTAAAATTTTAAAAACCTTAATACATGAAAAAGATGGGAAATTTCGGTACCTTTCCAACGCCATATCATTTGCATCATTTTGATGTCTAAAAATTATCAATAATCATCTTTTAATAAAACTGATTTTTAGTATTTTCAAAATTGTTCAAAAAATATGTAAAATTGGAAAACATTAAAATATAAAAACGTTTGGAATTTTGTAGCTTTCCAATGGTATACCATTTGCGCAATTCCGAAAAGTGGGTAAAAATTTTTGTTCAAAAAACTTTTCAATCAGCTTGTGATGATTTCTGTTTTTTCAAAATTCATAATAAAAAAATAAAATTTTGAAAAAACTCACAATATGAAAAGGATGAGGATTTTCTCTAACTTTCCAACGATATATCATTTGTGCAATTCCGACTAGCAGTTTAGAATTTACGAGTAAATTACTTCACGGGTGCGGAAAGAGAAGTACCGACTTCACGAAAAAGTAGTACGGTAGTGTAATCAAGAAGCATTACGAGATCTTTATCCCGGGCAGTACGACATTATTGAAGAATATTATTCTATCATAGATTGTAGAATAGACGGCATGTATATATATATATACATATATATATACAACACCATTTGGGGCACCTTGCCTACACACCATTGGATCATACTTTGATTTCGTCGATTAGGAAAGCATGTACTAATACCTTTTCAAGTAAAGTATGTATTAATACCTATAATTAAGGTACCTTTTTAAGTAAGGTATGTATTAATACCTAGAATTAATGTATAATTAGAAAACAAAACAAACATACCTTACGCTAATCAGGGTGTCCAAGCACCTAGGTGTCCCAAATAATTTACCTATATATATATTCTCATAATATTATGAGAATAATATTCTCATAACATTTCTGAACTGCATGAGTGCATTGAAGGCACATCACTGCTGACTTCAAAGGATGCAGCTCGGAGTAAAAATAAATCGTGTGCACTATTTCCGCTGTAACTTTTTAATCGTATATCGGAATTGAGCGTATGATACACCGTTGGATTCGTATGGAAATGGTGCATCTTAGGCATGTTGAACACTTTCCCCGATTCATCATAGTTAAAGAGCAGTTTTCGAACAACGCGATGACATATGTTGACAGCGGCAGTTTTTTCGCTATTTCTCCTAAACCATTCGTCGAAATGGTGTAAACGATACACTATTGGAAATATATCCATCGCTCTCCATCGATATGTAGAACACCTTTTCTAATTCTCTATAGTTTAAGAGCAGTTTCAAATTCGAAAAACCGCAGCAACTCTGTTTTTCTCTGGCGCACATTAAAAAGAGTCAAACTTTTTACTCGTTTCTCGGAATGAGGCATATGATATATCGTTGGATTCGTATGGAGAAGGGAAAAATCGGTATGTTGAACATTTTTTAAGATCCTCACAGTTTTAAAGTAATTTTAAAAACGGTGTGCTGCCCTCATATGAACAACGGGCGTTTTTGTGTAATTTTTTTTGATACGCTTGTCCGATCGAGGCAATTGATACACCTCGGATAGAAATCGTCAAGGCACTCTATTTTCATGTAGAACACACTCTCTAATTCCTTACGGGTTAAAAGCTGCATGGATTTTAGTAAAACGCGGAACTTTGTTTTTTCGCGGAACAGAAATCGGCGAAGTGACCTGCATGTGATTGCATCCGACGGGAAACCGCACTACATTATCGGCAAACAGAAATACACGTGTTTTCCGCTGATCCGGAACCGGGAAGTTAACTGCATCTGCCGGGCGACCACATTGCAATGTCGAACAGAGAGAACTGCCCGATTTTTTTTTGTGTTTTTTTAAGAAACGTGGCAATTTGCTTGGCGATAAGTGAACCGCGCGATAAACCGAAGCGAACTGCTCAGTTTTTTTTGTCTTTTTTGTAATATATTATACCAAAAACTGTAAGTGAACCGCATTCGGCGAACTAAGTTCGAATGGGCAACCGTAGTGCATCAGTTGGGCAAAAGAACTGCAAACTGACAAGCAAACTGTACAGTTTATTTTTGTCTTTTATTTACAACATTTTTTATAAACAAGAGTGCACCGTAGAGATGAGGGTAAGTGAACAACAACACCGTCGATAAGTGAACCACATTTTTTGTTGTTGTTCGTCTAACTTTTTTTCGCACTTCAAATGAATATCACTCACAACCATCACAAAAAACATCACTCACAAAAGTGAGCTGCACTGGATTTTCTTCAATAATTACAAATAATTCTAGGACTTTTGCTTCGAACACACTTAAAACAGTGAACTCCAAAGGCAAATGTGTTGCCGGTGTGCATCATCGTCCCCAGCGAGCCACGGACTACAAGGCCGCAATACTGAACCGCACACCATATTTCTGCAAACTGCAATTGTACATCAATTGATTGAATCAAAGCAGTGATTTTTATTCGGACTGAAGCCAAACTGAAAAAATCAACCTGACTAGTACTAGTACTGAACATACCTGATTGCTTATACCAAACTAGTACAGTACTGCTTAGCGGCACATCATGGCGTTGAAGGCAGCGGCAGCAGAGAGCACACATCACTTTTGTGCATGCCATAACACTTGGAGAGTTGATAATAACCTACTTGTATGCTCGCAAATTCTACTACATCAAAACCAGGAACTTCTGTTTTACCCATCATTTTCTGCATTGTTTTTGCTAAATTGAACATGCAGGCTGAAGTTTAGATGGAACCATAACTGGACAAAGCGGTCGAGGAAGACAAACACAACACTTGGCACTATAGTGCCTATCAAACTTCTATATTAGATATTTTGTCTCCATTTGTTCAAATTAAAAAAAATAACTTCATAATGTCTAGCTACACGATTCAATCAACAAAACTGATTTTTATTTTCTTCTAAAACATAACTAGATGCGACTTTTTGGTTCATTTATCAAAACGTCGTAGTTCACTTTGGGGGGAAAGTAAACCATGCGGGGGCACCCAGCCGAACTGTACTGGACCATCTCCAGTGGTGAATGCATTGTTTTCCAAAATCCAAAAAGGACCACATAAATGTCTTAGTTCAAACTCTTAATTCTCGCCAATTTTTTTGGAAGCAACACCTAACGCACCTGAACCTTTTGCATCAGATAAGGAAGAAAGGAAGCAAGTCATTTTGTGGTGTGTCATACAAAAATATGATGGCATATATATAAATACAAATTCAGTGGCTGTAGTAGCAAACCAAACCGAAGAATTGCGGTTCAGTGGCTGGCCGACATGGCATGTGCCTTGAGACGATGCCATGGCATATGATGTTTAATTAGAAACAAGTAAGAGCCTGCTGTCTCATCATAATGAATTGAGTTAACATGCCTCACCACCAGTATCTTACCAACAGAGAGATTTTAAGGGATGGATACTCTCAAACTCTAGCAAATGAGAGAAAGAAGAATAACAGGAATCTACTTGTACTTGAAAAGGAGGAGGAACCTACTAGTATTTGAACCAAGAAAATGAAAATTACAGTAAACTAGTAATACGAGTTTAACAAGGGCAATAGACGATAATAACCTGGGTGACGTGTGCGGATGTGCTTCCATGGCCAATATAATTTCAAATTTGTGGTTGCAACTTTTCTGGCGGATCGATGTAGTCTGGGGGTTTGACATGCTCGCTCGCTACAGCACCAACGGAAGATGTGCTAGATGCGAATTCGGGCCCGCCAAGATTCTGCACCCTACTTCGTTGTGTATCCCTCGACGTTGAGGTTTTGCACGCTAGCGAGAACCACATTTCAGAGGTGGTCGAACTGCTCAATTCATCGCCGGGGAGGTGCGGGGTGGCCTACGCTGTGGGAGGTGGGGCGGCCTGTGCGGTGTGAGGCCGGCGCATCGAGGCCTGGATGGTGGGGAGGTGGAGAAGCCGACGCGGTGGGAGGCCGGGTAGTCTTGGGGGCAAGCGTCCGGCAGCCGTTGGCTCACCAAATCCGGCGATGCGAGGTGGCCATGGTGGATCCGCCGCTCCCGCGCTCAATCTGGGGCGATGCCTCTCCCACGCTCGATCTGGATCCGCGGTGCATCCCCGTTTAGAACCACATGCATATATATGGTGTATATGGACCTCCCTCGTGTGTTTCTTTTCATCGACATAAAAAGGGTATATATATGGTGATTTCCTTGAGTTTTATGTCAGGGTTTTCCTATAAGACATAAAAAATCAAGTTTGAGATCATCTGTTAACAACGCTCAATTTTCCTCACATGATGGTTTATATTGTTAAGATTGTTTCTGATTGTAATTTTTTTAGATAGAGAAGTAATTTCAGTACAATTTGGACCGTGGGATGAATGATGGACGGCCTCAGACCCGTCTGCCTCCTCGCATCCTTATTCAATTACCCTCGACTGCGGTCCAATCACTTCATGTGCACACCATTCCACACTACGCAACTGCTCAATGTAAGGATCAGTTCCATGCAATTTACCAGCGAACCTCAGAAATCAAACAGTCCCATTAGCATCGACGATGGTGCGCACTCCCCCATGCCGCCCCTTCATCTCCACCCCTGGCGCTGGTGGCACACCGCTTCCGCCACATCTAGCCCTAGAGAATGGCGTATCCGACAACCCCGCACACAATCCCCAATCTGACCAGCCACCACACTGTGCTGCGCCATCCTCTTTGTCCACGACGCCAGGTTAGCCACTCGGCTCCTACTATAGGAAGCGAAAGACAGTGACTGATGGTGGCCATGCCTCGCACAGCAGCGGCGCCCCGTTGAGTAAGAGGATGTACCGACGAGGAGGTCGTCCTCCACCAAACAGAGGAGTCAGGCCGCAAATGCAACCGCCTCTTGAATGAACTCGTTCAACTCCGGGATGAAATGGTGCACCAAATCGACGGCACACGCTGCGAGTTAGCCGAGGTTTCTCTAGAGCTAGAGGGGCTCCACCATGCCGTTTCCAAAGAGGAGCTCAAGGCGGCACAAGGAATCACCAATGCAACGGATCGCACCGACGAAGCCATCCAGGAAGCCCAACGTCTTGCTGACGAGGCATTAATGGAGGCTGGCATCAAGATTTCGTCGACCACGGCGTACGCGGAAACCGTGATCCGCCAGGCGTACGGCAAACTCAACGTCGCGCAGGAAGCACGATACTCCAACGAAGAGGACAACGACGCGGAGGACAACGCTGGTGAGGCGGAAGGCAAGGACGAGGATGAGGACGATAACGCGGGCGACGATGATGAGGAGGAAGACGACGAGGAGGACGACGACGACAGTGACGGCGACGACGGTTAATAGATTCAAGTAGTTCGTTTGTTCCACTAATATGCATGTTAATTATGTATAAGAACTTTTATTAATTTCCCTTCGCAAAAAACATCTTTTATATGAAGTTGTTGTTCATAGAATCCGCTGATGTCCAGTGTAAAATCTTTATTTTTCTATTGACTTATTCCTATCATTCTCAAGTGCCCCCAAACGTGGGATACCCTTATTAGTCAACCCAACGTCGCCGCCAATCTTCTTCTACAAGAAGCCATCTCCGCTCCCACCCCCAATCTGGAAATCCCACGCCCGCCAACGATTCTAGTACATTATTGTCGTCACATTTGCCCACTAACATCCCCGCAGGAGTTCCATCGATTCTAGTTCTCCACAATGGTCGTCGACCAGATTGCTACTGTGTACAGCCGCCACTTCCATCGACCTCCAGGAAACTCTAGGAAGGCGCAATCTTCCTGACAAAATGGAGGTAAATCCTTATTACAAACTATTCGTTTCCTGCTGAAATGTAGTTCGACTGCTAACTTCGTTCTCAATCCATGGGTTGGATTCACAGTGCCCAAGGCGTTTTCACACCAGGGGCTTTTGCGAAAATGGCTACGTAATGCATTCCAATCACTTCTACATCAGACTTCCAGTTGGCTTTCTAGACAGGACTGTATGTTTTTTACAATGGCTATTTTGTCAATCATGGTGGTCCTGATTTGATATTACTTACCTCAGCATGCTATACTAGTAGTCTATCACTTAATTCGTCGCTATTAAGTTTTTTGCTATATAGGAAGGTGGCACATAGCACATATTTGTAAATTACAAAAGAGTATTGATCTGTCCTTAGTCCTGTAGTGTAATTATGAATCTTTTGCTATGACAGAGGGTTCCACATAGCGCATATTTTGTAAATTCCTAACTTGTCATATTCACTTCTTCCATATCTATCTTGGTTGTTTTCTGAAAAAGCACTTTTTACGGCATATAATGCTAAATATTGTTCTCCTCTTCCACAGTTCACCCTGTGCTTTACAAGAAAGCAAGTCCTCGTGAAGTGGGGTGTTTTTCTGTTTAAAAGACCACTGCTAAACCAAAGATTAAAACCAAACATGGATTTCTCTTCCATTGTTCTCTTGTAAACTATAAAGGGAAAACATTTTTCCGCGGATCAACTTGGGTATAATTCGCCGAAGTATACAAATTCGTAGTTGGTATGAAGCTACACTTCAATATTAGCACGCGTGGTTCGATAATCAAAGTGGATTTGGACAATGACCCAATCGTGCATCCATGTGAGTGTTTTGAAACACACTCTCTTCCTTGTTTGTGTGTAGACTTGCAGTTAATTGTTTGTTTAAAATAATCGTGCTTATGTAAATCTGCACATGTTATTAATCACGTGTATATGTTTACATGCTCAACTTACTATGCTATGTCAGAAAAAACACAAGAGATACTTGACAACATGGAACTTACTGCTGGAAGCATATGTACGTGGAAAGATACACGGTTTGTCGTCGGATTTGCTAACAGTATTAACTTGTTTGTGGGAAAATACGCGTCTGAACCAAGTTCTGGACCGTGCAAGCTACTTATGCACACTCTGACAAAGACCAGCATTAAAAAGAAACTAGTGGTAATTTTTTTTGTTTTATTGTTCATATTACAGTCTTTGGTTTTTAATTAGGACATCATACTATGACAAAGTTGTGTTATTGCAACAGAGGCTCCCGAGTCGTGTTCTACCAGATACAATGGATCAATATGGTGAAATCAGAATTACTATTTATCCTGATACCGACTTGTGGTCAATATACTCGAGTCAGAAAAAGATGGACGCCTCATCACGGATGGGTGGAAGGATTTACTGTGCTTGTACAAACTGTAAATTGGGGACATGCTGTTATTATTGATCCACCATGGAGGTGATGAGGTTCTTCTCTTTATCACACCAATGCCTCATGGAATTGAATATTCTGTACAACCTGATGAAGTGTAGTTTGATCCTTCTGCCGTCGAGTTGGTGCTCCATCACTCCTACTATTGATATTAGATATTGTTGGTAATGACATGCTGATATACTAAGTGTTTGTTGTACGTCTGAACTAAATATGAAGTGTTAACGGAAGTTGTGTTTCATAGATGCTATGGAACATCATCTCCTAATTCAATATCCTTCTACCATTACATTGGGGTAAAGTGCGATGCATCATATTTCATGGTATATTAAAGTTGTGTTTCATAGTTTTCTTTGCCTTTATCAACAAAGTTAGTATTTGTTCGAGAAATGAAATCGTTATACACTAATGTTAAATAATTTTCGTAAAACAATACGATTTATAGTAATACCACAGGAATCACATAACCAACACGAGCATGTAGGAAAAGAAATTCACATCATTTAAATTTGAGAATGTCGATCATACGTGATCAGATTAGTTCCAAAGTAAACATTTTTTTTCTTTTTAATCTTACAAAAATGTACATCTACTTTTATTATATACTACAAAATAGTACCAACAATAGACGAGTTGTAGCGTATTTGGTAAATATCTGAGGCCACCGTGTAAAAGTTTGCTGTTGCTCGGTTCGAATCTCGCACACAACATATTTTATAGTACTTTTTCCTTCTTCAACCCGACCAATATAATTTTTTTCCTACAATGTCATTGTGACGCTTTATCCATATCCCCTGACACGGGAACTGTCGTAGAAATTATACGTGTGCAGTGACGGAGAAAATACGTCTTCTAAGATCAGGTGGAACTGTCACCGAAGTTGCAGGGGGCCATGGGGCGAAAGGAATTTTTCATGGTCACGGTTTCCGTCAAGAAATATTGTTCCCGATGACGTTTTTTTCTCCTGTCACAGCGGTTTTCGTCAAAAAATATCCTCGATTTTGTAGTGCCTAATTATGTGCATACGTCTAAGCAAGATATAATAAAGCTAGTGTTTGTATGTAAGATGATCAACCCATGTTACTAAGATCCATGATATTTAGCTCATGCCTTAACTCAAGGAGTGTTCCTTCATCGAGTGGCTTTGTGGAAATATCCGCTAGTTGCTTCTCGGTGCCCACGTGAAAGAGCTCAATGTCTTCTCGTGCCACATGATCCCGAAGAAAATGATGACGAATGTCAATATTATTGGTTCGGCTATGTTGCACGGGATTATCCGCAATCTTGATTACACTTTCATTGCCACATAATCGAGGCATAATCCATCAACGTTTTCCTTATCCATATTAATTGGGCACAACAACTTCCAGCGGCAATGTACTCAGCTTCGGCGATAGATAAAGAAACACAATTTTGCTTCTTGGAGGACCAACTCACTAAGGACCTCCCCAAGAATTGACATGAGCCAGATGTGGACTTAGGATCTAGCTTGTCACTAGCCCAATCCAAATCAGAATATCCGGCCAACTTGAATGATAATCCTTTGGGGTACCAAATTCCTAAGTTTGGATTATAAACCAAATATCCAAGGATTCGTTTCACAGCCATATGAGGCTTTCTTTGGGGGCGGATTGAAATCTTGCACACATATACACACTTAACATAATATCCGACTTAGATGCACAAAGGGAAAGCAAAGAACTGGCCCTACAAAATCAACAATATCAGTTGGCGGACTAATTGTGTCATGGAAAATAATTTTCCGTCAATAATAACACCCTAACGATGGTTCGCTGATACGTCTCAAACGTATCTACTTTTCCAAACAGCTTTGCTATTGTTTTGCCCTCATTCTTGCATGATTTGAGCTAAACTAACCCGGACTGACGCTGTTTTCAGCAGAGCTGCCTGTATGGTTTTATTTTGCGTAGGAAAATGTATTTTTAGACATATCAGAAAATTCCCAGAAAAATACCAGAAAATCCATGCACCCGAAGGATCCCGAAGCCAGAAGGGGGCCCAGAGGGCAGCCAGGGGGACCCTAGGCGCCCCGTGGGCACGATGAGGGGTGGGGCCGCGCCGGGTGGCCGCCTGGGCGACTCCCCCTCCCCTGGTGCCGTACTTTGACTCCTATTTATTCCCGTGACGGGGAAACTCCGAAACAGAAGTCGCTTTTCCAGAAGCCGTCGCGGAGCCGCCGCCAACCTCTGTTCTTCCTCGGGAGGGCTAATCTGGAGGCTGATTTGGCCTTCGGAGAGGGGAGATCGTCGCCATCGTCATCACCATCACCACTCCATCCTCCCTCCATGACTTCCCTTCACATGTGTGAGTAATTCCCTGCTGTAGGCAAATGGGATGGTAGGGATTGGATGAGATTGCTCATGTGATAGTTCGTCAGATTGTTGGGGGAATGTTGCCTATCATCTACTTTGGTGTTTATCATCTTTGCTACAACTTGTTGCTCTTAATGATTGGCACTTTGGGCCGAGTGCCATGTTTTCAGATCTGAACCACTTATGTTTTCATGAGTTTATCTATGTTCAAGATCCTATCTATGAGTTGTATGCACCTATTATGGTCTGGAACCATCGATCCCAAAGGTGAAAGCTTGGGACACCAAAGGGGATGGTCCATAATTTGAGGATTCCATGTATCCATTGAGTCTATTGCTTTGTTCCGTGCTTTCTGACTGGAACATCTTAATCTCTATAAATTCCTTTTGGCCCCGTTCATAGCGGGATGGTAGGACAAAAGATGTTGTGCAAGTTCTTATTGCAAGCACGCACAACTACCTATGGGATACATACCTAATGTTTGATATTTGCCTAGATGATCATTACTTTTCTGTGTGCCTTTCCCCGTGTTAGAATCTATTACATGTTCATTCTTATTCATGCAGCGCCCAACCATCCATCTCCCTAGCCTACAGTGTTTTAATCCTGCTGGTTACTACTAGTTACTTTTGACGTTATCATTATCACTATCATATCATAGTTACTATTAATACTTTGTTGCAAGCAAGCATATTTTAGGTGCGGTTGAGTTGACAACTCAACTGTCAAAGCTTATAAATACTCTTTGTGTCCCCTTGTGTCGAATCAATAAATTCGGTTAACTTACCCGTGAGAACACTGCAATCGATCCCCTACAGTTGAGGGTCATCAAATACTGTTTTTTGGCGCCGTTGTCGGGGACGATAGCAATATTTACAAGTCTACTTGAAGTATCCTGCCTGCCACACTTCGTCTGCTATGGGTAAGAAAGGAGACCCCAAGGTTCCGATCCTACTATCCACTACAAGAAAAGGTACCGTTCTGAGTACCAGTGCTACGCTTGATTCACCTTCCGTTATAGGTAAGTTTGCTTCACCACTACCACCACATGCTACTTCTACTGAGTCTGTTACTTTGTCCGATACTTTTTATGATGCTTCCACTACTCTTGATGATGATAATTTTCTTGGTCACTATATTGAAACTGAGACTGCTAAGGCTGCAGCAGAGCCTGAGACTGAGATACCTGCTACCTATATTCCTACTTGAAAAACCTTTGGTTACCCAGACCTGGATGAACTCAAGGAGAGAATCCTTGATGATGATTATATTACTCTCGATGATGATCTTTGTAGGGAACTCAGAGAGTGTGCCGACTGTGACCCTGGAGCTGTGAAGGAGTTGCTCAAAAATCACTCCATGAAGAACAAGAATATTCCTGATCCTAAATTTTCCACATCTCCTATATGCATCAGTGATCCTGATTATGATTTCTCTATTGATCTTTCACTTATATCTATAGTCGAGGCTGACCCTTTTTATGGCAGAGAAAGTGATGATGCTATAGCACACCTGACCAAACTTGTTGAGTTAGGTGACCTATTTACTACCGATGAGAAGATAAGAAACTTCTATGCGACCAAGCTTTTTTCCTTTTTCTTTGAAGGGAGACGCTAAATATTGGTATGATGCACTACCCTATGGTTCCATTGAGAGTCCTCAGGACTTCGTTCAATTTTTCTTTGATAAATATTTTCCTGCTCATATGCAACATGCTGCTTTGCAAAGAATCTATAACTTTAAACAGTTGTAGGATGAGCACCTCCCTAAATCTTGGGGGGGGGGGTATTGTGACTTAATTAAGGCTAGACCGGGACATGAAGTCCCAAAGAATGAATTACTTGATATATTTTATGCTGGTCTAACCGATGAATCCAGGTCCTATCTGGATAGTTGTGCTGGTTGTGTTTTCAGGGAAAGAATGCCAGCCGATGCTGAAGAATTAATGGGCAAGATTGCCAAGAACCATGAAGACTGGTCCATCCCTGAACCACCTCCACCACCACAGAAAGGGGCATGCTTGTTCTGAGCCCCGAAGATATGCAAGAAGCAATTTCAAAGACCCATCAGCCCTACATCACCAACGCAATAATTTTTAGAATTGTGGCCTTTCGGGTATGTTTCCCAGACGGTTCAGTTTCGCTGAAACGGTTTTTTATTTATACCATTTTCTTTGATAGCATCACAAAAAAATTTGTACAAGGAACTGGGAAAGGAATATCATGTTAGCCCCTCTTTGCACTAGTGCCTTGCTGCCGCTGAGTACTTCTTCTGAAGAATCCAATATTTATCCTCAAGTGTGGCATGCAGTTTTAAAGCTATCTCATGGCATGGTGTTTGACTTTGAAGAGTGCTTCCTTCGTACCATGGTTCTTGCTGTTGAATTGCCTTACACATTCAAGCCCTATGCACCTTGGCTTCAGGAAGTATGCAACTATAGCTGAGATGAAGACTTTGTTGGAAGGCATCACCTGAAGATCTTTGTTCCGCATGTGCGTGATACTATGAATATACTTCGCCAAACCAATAACCCGATGATTTCGTATGTTGGCATTTCACAAGAAGTGAATGAGCGAAACCTGCAGAAGAACTTCCAGAAAGATTGCCATCACTTTGAAGTTTCTCTTCGCTCACAAAAGATGCTAGAGAATTACATTGAAGAAAATCAGCGACAGATGCAATTCCTCTCTGATGAAATCAATCCCGTGGGAAACATCGCACTGAATACCAATCAATATCTTCGTGTGCTGAAGTGTCATTCTTGGAAAGGGCTTCGGAAGTTCTATTCTTCCAAGGGACTGAACAAGGAGCATTTCTACAAGGACTGCCCGCACCTCAGCCGCAACTTCTCAAGAAAAGACACAATTGATCGCCCGAATCCAAAGCTGCCCCCTCTGCATAAAATTGACGAAATTCTATTCGTCAACGAGCCCGATCCCATTCGTCCAGACACTGTCTCCGAAGGTGACTCTATTAAATCAAATCCAGAAGACTCCCTTGAAGACAGTGACCTCGACCTCCTCGCGCCTGCAAACGTTGAAGCATATCTGTCACCCACCTCCGAAGAAGAATCTGTCGAGAACCAGTCTTCTTCCAGCGATTCTTTTGCGCCTAGATCTGCTCGCAGGACTCTCCAACATGGTGCCAGTGTTTAGGCCCTCTTCATGATCTTCACCGCATTTTTCCAATCATTGACAAAAAGGGGGCGTATGATGCATCGACTAGCCTAGTTTGCCAAGGGAATTAGGGTTTTGCTTCGTTTTGCCTCGCGATTTTAAGTTGCAACAAAATTTCCATTTGCTTCAATTATGTTTTAACTTAACTTAAATTCGTGTGTGTGAACTGTTTGCTACAATGTCGTATTAATAACCCCGTTCTTGCAAGTATTGCTTCGTATCATCTCTCTTGGAGGTGGTTATTATAACTAACACTACTAGGAGAAATGCTAGTGGTAGCGCCCCTTTTCGGCTCATCGGTAGCGCCCCCCGGCCCTCTACTGATAGCACGCTACAGCTAACTTGTAGCAGCAGCGTGCGTACGCACCCGCTACTACTACACAGGGTTAGCAGTAGCGCCCTCTACTACTCATAGCGCTAACACCCTCCTTTACCAGGCATTACTCATATAAGTGCTCTACTTCTAGATGTAACAGGCGCTACTGGTATTTATTTTTCATTTCCTTTTTCTTTTTACAAGTGTATTTTTGCTGTATTTGTACTTGTATTATACAATATAGTCTCTGACGAAGATTAACCTCGGCAAATCCCATGGTTGGTAACCTTGGGTTAAGTCGTAGAGTAGACATGCAGGTTGGCGATACTCGTCGGCTAACAGGAGAAAGCACTTCTTGCTCAATTGTATTATAATGGAGGTGATTACAGTGGCGGTCCAGGCGAGATCGCTCGGGACCGGAGGTGTGGCTATGGTATTGGAATCCCTAGACGTCCCCTCTCCCAGCCTTTATATACTAGGATGGGTCGCAAGGAGTCCGTCTAGATTTACAAAAAGGGTTTCCAAATCTATCTTTAGTCTTGGACGGTAAGTTGTTGTTTCCATGCTCCTCGTGGACTACTTATGGCGGTTGCCTCGAGTTGGCCATATGTGGCTCCGGTCGAGGCTTTCTACAGGCCCTCTAGCTTGACGCGCACCAGGTACCCTCATCTGTAAGAGTCGTGGGGTCACCCCCTCGTCGGTATCCCCCGAGTGCCTGGGGGACTCGAAGAGTCGCACAGGGACTCGAAATCCATAATTGCCTTCAAATGTGTAGCGTGCCTGCGAGTCGTCGACTGTGAGCCATACGAGATAGTTTGTTCGAGGGATGATAAGCTAGAGAGGCCCAAGGTAGTCGACTGATCGAGCCCTGGTGAATTGGTGCAAAGACCTCTAAAGCCCAAAATCAAGCCCCGTCCCTCGACAAGAACTTGGTAAACCACCGGTGCCTAGAAAGATCATGCCGTTGTAGGTCTTATTGGATCAATGCCGCCGGATTCAGATAATAGCCTTGACGCGTCCGTCATTGGCTCAATTACTCATGTGTTGCATGGAAAACATCGAGAGTGAAGTCGCAGTTGTGGCAAGTCCCGGCCCGACCGTCCATGCAGCGGGGTCTTACCTACGTGCTAAGCTTGCGCGTCATCTAGGGTGCAGTGTATCACCGCCCATGCATCATTTTTCTGAGGCACTGAGCCTAATTTAGACAAGCATCCACATGGAAAATAATTGAAGTGGACGAGTAGTGATCACTCGCGGAGTCTTGATGATCTCAGGCGAGGAGTTGAAAAGAGCCGCACCCACCCGGATGGTCATCAAGTGGGCTGATTACGTGGGTATCCATGCGGCACTTCGAGTCTCCGGATGGCTTGTTATTTTGGATGTATGATCCAGTTCTTCCTTTCTTGTGTGAGCTATTACTCAAGCACCTTATCACCTTCTGGGTGAGGTAACACCCAAACTCTATAGATGTATTAGTCCTTGGCGGGACGAGTGAGCACTCGAGTATGTTGTAGACCGTGGGGTGAGGGAGCACCTGAAATCTATAGAAATGCTTTGTTTGACGGAGGGGAGATACAACTCGCATCCTCCTTGATATTTTTTGTAGACAAAGAGTGCTCCCGATGGATGAACGATTTTTGAATTTTAAGATAAAAAGTTTAGTGAAAACAAAACTTAGACGGGCTACGGGGCTGCGTACTCAACACGCCTTACTGAGGAGTGAGTGTTGCAAGGTTGTCTGACAAGTAGGTCTTCCATGTATAGTGGGCTTGCCATGACGTGATTTCCTGCGGTAATTTCGCTCCTCATGATGATGGTCTTCTTTTTTCGCGCAGAGTGGGAAATGTGTTTACTGTGGCGGTTGAGTTTTCCATGGCGCACGATTGTGATGGGATCATGCCATGTTGTGGGCCTTCGAGGTCGACGGTAAATGGATGACCCTTGGGAGGTGGGTTAAATACTAGGAGGCTGGGTAAGTTTAGGTTTTTACCTTGCGCTTGCCTTGCCTTTCTTCTTGTTCCTTTGCCTACTCCTATCATCTTCTTCTTCGTGCTGCCCGTCTTATTCCTCCTCTTGGCTGTGCGGCTAGATCTCTGTCTAGACACCCTCGAAACGCAGCACAAGAGGCAACAAGGATGACTGGAGGGTGGGAGCGTTCTATTTTCTCCGCTGCAAATCTGGATGTCCTTGTGGCCTATGGGCTTCTGGCGGAGGGTGCTGCTCGGATTCCTGGGGAAGAGGAGTTTCATTCGCCTCGCCCTGATGAACGGGTATGCTTCCAGAGCTTCTTTCCTCGCGGCTTTGCCCTTCCTGTTCATCCGTTTGTCCGTGGGCTACTTTTTGCATACCAGCTGCAGTTGCACGATTTGACCCCTAACGGGATACTACACATTGCGTGTTTTATTACGCTTAGTCAGAGTTTCTTGGGGATTCATCCTCATTGGGGACTTTGGAAGCGTCTCTTTAGTGTTAAGAGGACGAACTCTGAATATTCTGTTGGGGGGGTTGGGATTTCCATCAAGGAAAAAAGTGCCTACTTTGATCTGGAGAAGTTGGATTCCGTCTATACGTGGCGGAGAAGCTGGTTCTATATGAAAGATCAGCACGTTGAGGGTCAGAAGTTTGGTCTTGCCCCCTTCAATCTGGTTGCGCGAGTAGCTAAACGATCATCCTGGTTGCATTCTCTGAGTGCTAGGGAGGTTCCTGTTGTAAAGCCGTTAGTGCGAAAGGTTGCTGTGTTGAAGGATGAGATAACTGGGGGCCAAATTATTGTTGTTTTTATGAAGAGACGTGTCCAGCCACTTCAACATCGTGCAAATCCCATGTGGAGATATACTGGGCTCAAGGACTCGACGAGGTGTTCTCCGGTGGACATTTCGAATGATGACCTTCTCTTTCGGATCCAGGCGATTACCAAGTGTAATAGTACTAGTGTAGCGAGCTCCATTCATCCCTATGACGCCACTACTCCTTTGCCTGAGGTAACTCATTTGAGACTTTGCCCGTTTTTCTGAAGTTTTGATTGCCGTCTGATGCTTTGTTTTGTGATAATTTTTCTGTAGAGCCATGTTTTCTTCCTGTCCAATCCACCCCAACCTGAGGACGTGGAGATTCTTGACGAACCTGATGCGACCATGGGGGATCCTGCACCGGCGGGTGGTGGTGATGTTTCTCATGCTGATAGTGGTGAGTCAGCGGGTGCGAGTGCTGGTGACCATCCGGCGGCGTCAAAGGGTGAGGGTTCAGAGATGGCTGCACTTTAAACGCATCCGCTCCTCGAATGTTGGTGGACGGGTTGGGGAGGGTGTTGGTGATGGACTACCACCTGTTGCTCCCATTGCTGCGGCCTGTCCTCCTTCAGTCGCCATGAAGAAACGTAGGCTCGTGATGTTGCTTCGCGTGGGCGCCGCACCTGTTGGGTACATTTTCTTTTTCCTGATCTATTATGCCACTGAATTTCCTTCCGATTCTAACGATTGGTGGGCTGTAGTACTGCTCCTTCTCGAGCCACGTCTTCCACGAGCACGGCCGCTGCTGAACTTCAGTCTACTGACTCTGGTGCCGCGGCTGATTGGCCGGTACCGGCCACTGATCCTGCGGCTTCTGGTGCGCGTGTGAAGCCCACGACTGCTCCGTCTGGTGGGTCTGCGGCTGCTACTGAGGGAAAATCACCTCCGGAAACGAAGCCTGAGTTTACTGAGGGGTATGTTCTGGAGAAGAAAGACCTTCCGGTTGAAGAGAAAGAGAAATTCTTTGATCGCATGGATCAGCAGGTGCGCTATTTTCTTTTTCATCTGGATTGTATCGGGGGGCGCGACAGCGCTCCCGATGGGAGTAGCCCCCGAGGCTGCGAGTAACCACTTGTGGTTGGTCGTAGTCTTTAAGCTTCAATGTCTGTTTCCGCATGCTTCTGCTTGGGGTCGCGGCAGCGCTCCCGATGGGAGTAGCCCCCGACGCTGCGAGCGACCGCTTGCGGTTGGTCGCAGTCTTTGATTATTCCTTGCTGAGTTCAGATTTTTGCGTTTCTTTGCCTTTTCAGCCGCTTTTTCGTATGTGTGAGCAAGTGTTGACTGATGCTGATCGTGCCCGGGGTGCTCATGATGCGGCCCAGAATAGTCTGACTACCATGCGCCGTAAGTTGTTTTTCCTTCCTTGTTTATTGTGGTATCTTTATTTGCTTGCTTGCTTGAGTGATCCTTGTGTTGTAGGTCGCAAAAACGCTGCTGAAAAACGTGCTGCTGCCACGGAAGAAAAACTTGCTTCGCTTCGGGGCACCTTAGAGGCGAAGGAGAAGGACTTGCAAGCGCAGCTTGGTGAGCTCGAGCGGCTGCGGCAGGCTGAAGAGAAATTCTGGCAGGTATAAACTACTGAGTGCAGTCGGCTTCGCGACCTGGCAGGTGCCTTGGTGGGTAAGTGGGGTGCTCTGATGCTTCTTTCTCTCGTGTGGTTTACCCTTGGGTCGTCTGATCGTTGAAGCTTCTTTCTTGTGCAGGCTCTGTGGGTGTTGAGGTGGCAACGACTGCTTCTGCGGACTCGGACGCTTTTCGCAGCGCAATGGATGTCGTGTCGGGTGCAGCGGGTGTTGTGAAGGATGTCTGCGGTCGTGCGTCGACTCTCCTGAAAATTCTTCATGAGCATATGTGTTAGAACCCTAAATTAGGTTTGTGCTTTTATAAGCTTGCATTTTTGCATCATGAAAATTTTTGCAAAATAAAAAGAAATGGGGAAAAGAAAAGCCACAAAGCATTTTAAATAAAAAGGCCAGAAATAAATTATTTTCCAAAATTCTTTTGGATGTGTTGAAAAATCCTAAAAATGAGTGTGATCATTTTAAAAGTGATTTGGGATTAATCCCATGCTCATAGATTTTTCAAAAATCCAAAAAGTGGCTTGGAAATTAAATCAATTGTTTATTTAAATTGGAATTCAAATAATTTGAATTTCAAAAATTCCTAAAACTTGGTGTTGACTTCTATAGAGTCATATAGGTTTCATAAAAATAATTGGGGGGTTTTTATTAAATGCCCTAGTATTTTATTTAAAGGGCAAAACAAATAACAGAAACAGTAAAAAGAAAAGAACAGAGGAAACCTTACCTTGCGCCCACGGGCGAAGGCCCATCAGGCCCAGCCCACTCCAGCGCTCTGTCGTCTTTCTCCTCGCCAGAAGGAGAGACAGAGGAGCCGTGCGCCGCGGCATGGACGCCACCTCCTCCTTCTCGCCAGCGCACGGGCCTCCTCGTCCTCATCTTCGATCTAGCGACGCCTGGAAGCCCCAGCTCCCCTTTCCCCACTTATGGTCCTCTTCCTCGTCTCCCTCGCATGAACTCGCAACCCTAACAGAGGCCCGCGGAGTGCCGACGACGAAAGGACGTGGCCACCGGCGACGATAAGCGCGACCACCGTGTCCATTGAGCTCACCGTGGACAGATACGTCGACCCCCGCGATCAATTGGAGCAGAGGAGCAAAGGACGCGACGCCAGCTTCGTCGAGCCGCCGCGGCCACCATACACTCCAGCGACGAATTGAGCTCCATACGCTTCTCCTACGGCTCTGTCGACACCCTCATCGCAATCTGGTGAGCACCGCGCCTCGAATCCCCCCTTCCTTGGCTGTCCCCACTCTTTTTTCCGCCTTTTTCCATGACCAGTAGCTCCGGCCGCCGCATCCTTGGTCGTGGCCGTGGCCCGACGCCTCCCCTTTGACCCCCTTGTGCTCTAGGAGATGCGCACGGGCGCGAGACACGCTCCAGTACTCTTCGCCTCCATCCCCGCGCCCTGTAGCGGCATTCCAGCAAGGCGCCACAGTGTGCAGAGGCCACCGGCGGCTAGCCGTCGATGCCCTCGCCGATTAGGGCCTAATCCCCTAGCCTAACCACCCTCTTACCCTATGACAGGTGGGCCCAGGGCCCCCTCTAATTAACCAGGGGGTTAATTAAACTGGGATTAACCACCCCAGTCACTGACCAGAGGGCCCCACTGGTCAGGCCACCGCCCACGTCAGCACGACGTCACCATGACGCAATAAAGCTTAAATGATTTAATTTAATCTAGAAATTCTAGAAAATATTCAAAACTTTGAATTTGAATAACTTTTAAACCGTAACTCCAATGCGAAGTGTAATAAATGAAAAATGATCATAAGAAAATTCTCTATCCAAATATAAAACTTCCAACCATGTTTGAACAAGTTATCTTGATGAACCAGTAGCATTTTGCTATTTGGTACATTTGGTTTAAATCAAATAAATTGCAAATGCTATTCTAACTTGAACCATTGCAATGCAATACACTTCACATGGACATAAGAAGCACAACAAACCCATGATCAACTTCATATCATGCCATATTGTTTGTGCATTACAATATATTGAATGTGCATTACTTTCAGTGCTTCGGTGATTGCTTCTTCTCGGTAGAGTTGATCTCGGAGACGAGTTCAACCTCACGTCAGAAGAGTGTTACATCGTGATCGTCAGCAAGGAAAGCACCCCATCTTTGATCATGTCGATAAAATCCCAGTTCCCTCTCATTCTCTCTTATGCATGTTTAGGATGTCACCATGATACGTTCTACCGCTAGTTGAACCCATTCCTTTGCATGACCTATCATTTTGTCACAGTAGTAAGCAAACCACAATCCTAGCAGATGTAGGAGTTGGTTGATATCATGTGGCCACTGCAACTGTTACAGCTTATTGCATTCTTAGAGTTGTTACCTGAGGCTACTCTGTTGTGAGTCGGGATGGTAGTGATCATGTGAATGATGGTGGTCACGTGTTGGTGAATCAACCCTAAACAAAGGTGAACGATGAGAGGCTGTGTAGGAGTACACAGTGGGTTGTATCGTTGAACACTGCCTTAAGCCCGAGTTTTTGTGTTGTTATCCAAGACTAAGAGTACGACCACACATTGGGCTCACTGACCCCTCCCGGCCTAGTACCTCACCCCGGACCTGTCCAGGAGTCGCAAGTAGTTCGCTCTTTAACGATCTCAAGCAGGTGGAACCAAGGTAAGTGGTTGGCGTAGGTTGCGGGCACGTTGAATCAAGTGATCATGATCGAGTTGAGCTTGATGGCAGTCACACAACGTTTGAGTCCGCATCGGAACAATCAGCCGGATTCCGATCGTGGTCCCAACTCAAATAGGCGACTCCCTAGGACTAGAGATGGTGCCGTGAGTGAAGTGTCGTGGCAGCATCCTCGCCGGTACTCACTTGAAGGGTCCATCCCCAGGTGGTAACTGATGAGGCGTGTGTGTAGCAGTACACCACTGCAGGGTTAATGAACTAATCGAATAGCCGTGTCCACAGTTATGGACTACTTGGAGACCTTTACTTGATCATAGACAACTTCAATGGTTACTCTTAAAACTTGCCAAGATAAGTGTGAGTGCTATGGCGTGCTTCCTTGTGGGGAAGTCGAGGAAGTACCCATAGTGGTGTATTTGTTGGAGACTTGTTACTTGAACTCGTGTACGCTCCTTACCTCTTTCTGGTATTCGTAGTACAGGACTAGCCAAGTCAAAGCTGGCACTTCTGCAAGTGAAACCCCACCTCCCTTTGCCTTGATACATGTGCATGAGTAGTATAGTTCCTATGTAAGTCTTGCTGAGTACGACTTTGTACTCACGTTTGCTTATTCTATATTTTAGAGACGAGACCACTGTACCTGATGGTGGCCTCTACCTCGAGCTCGACAAGGACCAGGTCGTATAGTTCCAGACAGCAGCCTGTGCCCTTTGGAGGGTCGTTGTATTTTCTTTTAGGCTTCTTAAGCCATTTGTTAACCTTGTCTTTACTAAGACATAATTTGCTTCCGTTGATGTTTGATGTAATGTTGGATCACAACCCTGTGATCTCTGCTTGTAATACAACTACTATGTCTACTCTGTTTAGCAGAAGTTATAAAGACTATGAGTTTGTAATGTTCATGTTGTGATTACCATCTGTTTATACTAGACATGTGTGCTGCGTGTATGATTATAACATGCATATCTTAGTATGGGTTTTCGTGACCTTAGTTGTGATCTGGCT
Organism: Bromus sterilis; assembly: GCA_950022295.1. NCBI lineage: Eukaryota > Viridiplantae > Streptophyta > Magnoliopsida > Poales > Poaceae > Bromus > Bromus sterilis. Next base: position 276,748,494 of record OX465595.1, on the reverse strand, counting down.
GGCGGTCTTTTATACACCAAGTGGCCCTTAGATGTGCGCAGCTTGGGGCATCGCGATGCGATTGCTCGTGACTCTGTCACGTGCACACTTTGTTGTATGATCGAGCCCACCCTAGACCCGACTAAGTGATCGGGCTGGAGTAAGTCTATGTAAGGGTTATGATTCAATCGATAACATGGTTGAGTTGACTTGTCCATGAGTATGAGATTCACCACCCATAAGCATTTAGACTTGTGTGCGGACGATGAGGACCCATCTCAGTTGATCATCTGGCCTGGATGGGATGTCATTCACGTACGATGCTTTCCGAGAACGTTCTGTGCTTGGCCTTGTCTTCTTAGACAAGTGGGTACGGCTCTCGGCTCTCCATGTGATTGCATTGTGACCGGAATTACATATGCTAACCCCGGGTCCCGAAAGACTTGGTAGCAGAGCAGGACTGCCTGTAGGATTATCTAACCTTGGATGAAGTCGAGTCTAGCATTCTATAGTTATATAGTTACATTGGGTATAAGGGAACAACGTAAGACTTCTTTTTTCTCCTTACCCTCATCGATCTGGGTTCTGAGTCATCCTCATCTTATTCTATGGGAAGATAGGACTAGGCTCATCTATGTCTTTACTAGTACATCTCGTTGGTTGCTTCTTTGTAGCTGTAGGAGTGTTGTGGTCTTCCAGAGTCATCATTCCATAGTGCTCCTGTGGAAGTGATGTCCGTTATCCTGTAGGTTGTCTCAAATTCCATCCCGGTGAAGCCGTTATGCTGTCCGTTTGTGACTTAGATGCTCTTGCATTATAGTCTTGTTATCTTAGCATAGAATTGTGTCCTAAATCCTATTCTGATTGTTGATTCTTATCACACAGAATGTCAGGGGCAAATCAGGGTGTTGATCCCAGTTCCGGTAACATAGATGATGAAGAACCTCCACCACCAAAATCAACGGCAGAAATTATGATGGAGGCTGAGCAGAATCGTCGTGATCAGACACGTCTTCTCGAGCGTATTGAGCAAAACACTTCTCGTCAGCATCATAGTGTTGTTACCATCCAGGACTTCATTCCCCTCAACCCGCCAGTATTCCGATGTTCTACCAAGCCCCTTGATGCCGATGATTGGCTTCGTTCCCTCGAGCGTAAGCTTGAGACAGCCCATGTTGCTCCCGGTGATCGTGTGCTATTCGCGGCATACTTTCTGGAAGGTGTTACTCTTCAATGGTGGGAGAATTTCATGGCAATGCAGCCCGTAGGTCACGTGGTGACTTGGCAAGAGTTCTGTGATGACTTCCGAGGATATCATATTACGGATCAGCTGATGGAGCGCAAGAGAGAAGAATTTTGCAATCTAACCCAAGGAAAGATGACTGTTCATGAGTATCGGACTGAATTCACTCGTCTAGCACGTTATGCCCAAGAAGAAGTATCCAGCGATGCCAAGAAACAAGAAAGGTTCCGCAAGGGACTTAGCCCCGTCCTTCGTCATGACCTGAATCTTCACGAGTTCTTCAACTTCAGAGACTTGGTCGACAAATCCTTCAAGGCCGAGTATGGAAATGAGTTGTACGAAGAGTCTCGCAAGCGTGATCGTGAGTTTGCACCATCTTCTGGCCCAAGTTCTCGGAAACGTTGTGTATGGATTCCCTTCAGTGATGTCAGTCATGCTGTAAGTGCTTCTAGACCACCAACCACCATATATCGTCCACCTCAACCCAATTTTCCTCCTTGGAATTTTATTGGACAATCAAGTGCTCATGTTCCTTTCATTCCACGTGGTGTTTGCTTCCAATGTGGACAACCAGGACACAATGTTCGAGAGTGTCCCCAAAATCATGTAGCCACCACCCCTAAACCAAAGCAAGCCTTTCGTCGTGGTAAGACACTACCCAAAACTTCCAATGTCAAGCCTCCTTCCTATGAATATGGTTATGTGAATCATGTATCCATTCTGGATTCCCACAAGTCAACCGATGTTGTACTCGGAACCCATCCTGTCAATTCCACCCCAACTTCGGTTATTTTTGACCCAGGAGCATCTCACTCATTCATATCCCAGGATTTTGCACTGTCACGTGACATCTCTTTTTCGATGTTATCCACCCCCTTAGTTGTGCAAGCCCCTGGATCCAGATGGCACACCACCATGGTGAGTCATGAAAATGAAATTGCAATTGAGTGTTTAATATTCCTTGCCTCACTTATAGCCCTCAAGTCTTCAGACATTGATGTCATCCTAGGAATGGATTGGTTATCAAGACAGAATGCTGTCCTTGATTGTAAAGCCAAGTCAGTTAAACTAACCCATCCATCAGGCCAGACAATCAAGTACACCTCACCAAGCTCTAAAACCCAGGTGCATTCCTTGAATGTGCTTCCTCTTCCAGACCTTGAAGATATTCTGGTGGTTCGTGACTTCCCGGATGTCTTTCCAGAAGAGCTGCCAGGCATACCACCTGACAGATCTGTAGAGTTTGTGGTAGATCTTATCCCAGGAACCGCCCCAATATCCAGACGCCCATATAGAATGGCCCCACGTGAGTTAGCTGAGCTCAAAATTGTCAGAACCCCAGAGTAGGTTTGTGTTTAACCTAGCTTGCATTTTTGCATCTTGAAAAAAATTGCAAAAGAAAAGGAAATGGGGAAAAGAAAAGCCCTAAATGAATTAAATAAAAAGGCCAGAAATAAATCTTTTTCCAAAATTCTTTTGGATGTATTGAAAAATCCTAAAAATGAGTCTGATCATTTTAAAAGTGATTTGGGATTAATCCCATGCTCATAGATTTTTCAATAATTCAAATAGTGGCTTGGAAATTAAATCATTTGTCTATTTGAATTGAAATTCAAATAAATTGAATTTTGAAAAATTCCCAAAACTTGGGATTGGCTTCTATATAGTCACCCAAGTTTTATAAAAATGTTTGGGGATTTTTATAAATGCCCTAGCTATTTTATTCTATTGGGCAAACAGACAACAGAAAAGAAAATAATAAAAGAAAGACAGAAACCTTACCTTGCGCCCACGGGCGAAGGCCCACCTGGCCCAGCCCGGCCCCCTCCCTGTCGTCTTCCTCCTCGCCAGAAGGAGCGCAGCCCGCGCCATGCGCTGCGTGGCGTGCATGCCTCCCCCTCCTCGCCACCTCCTGCTTCCCCCTCCTCTCCTCCTTCGCGCTGGAGACGCCTGGGAAGCTCCCAGTTCCTTTCCCTCCCTTGTGCTGGCCTTCTTCTCTCTCTCCCTCGGCGAATCTCGCGAGACCCGAGCCCCAGCCGGAGCACGCCGACGTGGTCCGCACGGCCACCGTGCCCCATTCGCCGCGCAACCGTGTCCAGACGCACCGCGGCCATCGTCTTCTTCGTTCCCCGCCGTCAATTCAAGCCCGGAGGCCCCAAGGACGTCGCCCCCTTCTCCAGTTCGCCGCCGGCCACCGTGGCCGTCGTCGACGAATTCGCCGCGTCCAGTCCCTCTCCGACCCCCCCGAGCTCGTCGTCGTATTCCACGTGAGCTCCCGCTCGTTTTCCCCCTCCTAGCTCTCTCCCCCGTGTTCTGCAGCGCAAGTTCGCCGGAGCCAGTGGCCAGCCGCCGCTTCCCGTCGTCGTAGCCATGGCTCCAGGCCTCCCCGAGGTCCCCGGCGTGCTCCACTCGAAGCGCATGAGCGCGAGGCATGCTCCCGAGCCTCCATCTCCCTCTCCGTGGCCAGAGCCGCCCTCCCGTGGAGCGCCGTCGCGCCGGGATGCCACCGGCGTTTAGCCGCCGGTCGGTTAAGCTAAACCGACCCCTAATCCCCCCCTCCTCTCGCTGACCAGTGGACCTAAGCCCCCCTAATGACCCTGCTTAACCTAATCTAAACCGGGTTTAACCCCAGAGACACTGACAGGTGGGGCCGCCCTGTCAGTTGACTGGTCAACCCTGGCGTCAGCATGACCTAGTGATGACGCAGTAAACAGAGAAATCTTTTAAAAGAAGTAAAGAAAGTCAGTTAATTCCAGAAAATGGCTGAAACTTTGAAAAATCATAGAAAATTCATTTTAACTCCAAATTCAACATATAATATATAAAAAATGATCAGGAGAAAATCCTCTATCCAAATTTCCAACTTTCAGCTATGTTGGAGTTGATCTTAAAAAGGGATCAGTAGCTTTTGCTATTTGATTTAATTGGAATTATTTCAAATTCAAATCAATTACTATTCCATTTTCAAACATTGAAATGCACCACACATCACTTGTACTTCAGAAGCATTTCACACTTGTAATCATTTGGTTTCAAATGAACAAATAATAGCAAATGCAAGTTGACCAAATTTGAATAACATTTGGAGTTTGAATTTGAATTTACTTTTCAAATCAACTTCAATTAAAATGTGGAAATTCAAACATAGGTCACATCAGCACCTTGCCATGCTTTGTTTTGCATATTGAATGTGCATTGTATTATATTGATTGTGCTTTAATTCCAGTGCTTCGGTGATTGCATCTTCTCGGTAGAGTTGATCTCGGAGACGAGTTCAACCTCACGTCAGAAGAGTGATACCTCGTGATCGTCAGCAAGGCAAGCAGCCCCCGTTTGATCATGTCTATAAAATCCCAGTTCCCTCTCATTCTCGCAAATGCATGTTTAGGATGTAACCATGATACGTTCTACCGCTAGTTGAACCCATTCCTTTACATGACCTATCATTTTGTCACAGTAGTAAGCAAACCACAATCCTAGCAGATGTAGGAGTTGGTTGATAACATGTGGCCCCTGCAACTGTTACAGCTTATTGCATGCTTAGAGTTGTTACCTGAGGCTACTTTGATGTGAGTCGGGATGGTAGTGATCATGTGAATGATGGTGGTAACATGTTGGTGAATCTACCCTAAACAAAGGTGAACGATGAGAGGCTGTGTAGGAGTACACAGTGGGTTGTCTCATTGAACACTGCCTTAGGCCCGAGTTCTTGTGTTGTTATCCAAGACAAAGAGTACGACCACACATTGGGCTCACTGACCCCTCTCGGCCTAGTACCTCACCCCGGACCAGTCCAGGAGTCGCAAGTAGTTCGCCCTTTAACGATCTCAAGCAGGTGGAACCAAGGTAAGTGGTTGGCGTAGGTTGTGGGCACGTTGAATCAAGTGATCATGATCGAGTTGAGCTTGATGGCGGTCACACAACGTTTGAGTCCGCATCGGAACAATCGGCCGGATTCCGACTGTGGTCCCAACTCAAATAGGCGACTCCCTAGGACTAGAGATGGTGCCGTGAGTGAAGTGTCGTGGCAGCATCCTCGCCGGTACTCACTTGAAGGGTCCATCCCCAGGCGGTAACTGATGAGGCGTGTGTGTAGCAGTACACCCCTGCAGGGTTAATGAACTATTCGAATAGCCATGTCCGCGGTTATGGACTACTTGGAGACCTTTACTTGATCATAGATAACTTGAACCGGATACTTCTAAAACACACCAAGATAAGTGTGAGTGCTATGGCGTGCTTCCTCGTGGGGGAGTCGAGGAAGGCACCATAGTGGAGTATTGATTGGAGACTGTTACTTGGACTCGTGTACGTTCTTACCTCTCTCTGGTACTCGTAGTTCAGGATTAGCCAAGTCAAAGCTGGCATTTCTGCAAGTGAAACCCCACCTCCCTTTGCCTTGATACCTGTGCATGAGTAGTATAGTTCCTATGTAAGTCTTGCTGAGTACGACTTTGTACTCACGTTTTCTTATTCTATGTTTTAGAGACGAGACCACTGACCCTGATGGTGGCCTCTACCTCGAGCTCGACGTGGACCAATGTCGTATAGTTCCAGGCAGCAGCCTGTGCCCTTTGGAGGGTCGTTGTATTTTCTTTCAGGCTTCTTAAGCCATTTGTTAAACTTGTCTTTACTAAGACATAATTTACTTCCGTTGATGCTTGATGTAATGTTGGATCACATCCGTGTGATCTCTTCTTGTAATACAACTATTATGTCTGCTTTGTTTAGCAGAAGTTTTAAAGACTATGAGTTTGTAGAGTTCATGTTGTGATTACCTGCTGTTTGCACTGTACATGTATGCTGTGTGTATGATTATAACATGCATGTCTTAGTGTGGGGTTCGATAGCTTAGTTGTGTTCTTGCCGGCGGTCTTTTATACACCAAGTGGCCCTTAGATGTGCGCAGCTTGGGGCATCGCGATGCGATTGCTCGTGACTCTGTCACGGTGCACACTTTGTTGTATGATCGAGCCCGCCCGAGATCCCGACTAAGTGATCGGGCTGGAGTAAGTCTATGTAAGGGTTATGATTCAATCGATAACATGGTTGAGGCGACTTGTCTGTGAATATGGGATTCACCACCCATATCATTAGACTTGTGTGCGGACGATGAGGACCCATCTCAGTTGATCATCCGGCCTGAATGGGATGCCCCTCACGTTCGATGCTTACCGAGAACGTTCTGTGCTTGGCCTTGTCTGCTTAGAAAAGTGGGTACGGTTCTCGGCTCTCCATGTGATTGTACTATGACCGGAATTACATACGCTAACCCCGGGTCCCGACAGACTTGGTATCAGAGCAGGACTGCCTGTAGGATTATCAAACCATTGGACGATGTCGATTCTAGCATTCTATAGTTATATAGTTACTATGGGTATAAGGGAACAACGTAAGACTTCTTTTTCTCCTTATCCTCATCGATCTGAGTTCTGAGTCAACTTCATCTTATTCTACGGGAAGATAGGACTAGGCTCATCTATGTCTTACTAGGACATCTCGTTGTTTGCTTCTTTGTAGCTGTAGGAGTGTTGTGGTCTTTCTGAGCCATCATTCCATAGTGTTTCTGTGGAAGTGATGTCCGTTATCCTCTAGGTTGTATCAATTTCCATCCCGGTACAGCCGTTATGTTGTCCGTTTGTGGCTTTGATGCTATTGCATTATAGTCTTCTATCTTAGCATAGAATTGTGTCCTAAATCCTATTCTGATTGTTGATTCTTATCACACAGAATGTCAGGGGCAAATCAAGGTGTTGATCCCAGTTCTGGTAACATAGACGGTGAAGAACCTCCACCACCAACCTCAACGGCAGAAATCATGTTGGAGGCTGAACAAAATCGTCGTGATCAGACACGTCTTCTCGAGCGTATTGAGCAGAACACTTCTTGTCAGCATCTTAGTGTTGTCCCCATCCAGGACTTCATTCTCCTCAACCCGCCAGTATTCCGATGTCCTTCCGAGCCCCTTGATGCCGATGATTGGCTTCGTTCCCTCGAGCGTAAGCTTAAGACAGCCCGTGTTGCTCCAGGTGATCGTGTGCTATTCGCGGCATACTTTCTGGAAGGTGTTGCTCTTCAGTGGTGGGAGAACTTCGTGGCAATGCAACCAGTTGGTCACATGGTGACTTGGCAAAAGTTCTGTGATGAATTCCGAGGATATCATATTCCGGATCAACTGATGGAGCGCAAGAGAGAAGAATTTTTCAATCTGAAACAAGGAAAGATGACTGTTCATGAGTATAGGACTGAGTTCACTCGTCTAGCATGTTATGCCCAAGAAGAAGTATCCACCGACGCCAAGAAACAAGAAAGGTTCCGTAAGGGACTTAGCCCCGTCCTTCGTCATGACCTGAATCTTCACGAGTTCGTCGACTTCAGGGACTTGGTCGACAAATCCTTCAAGGCCGAGTATGGAAATGAGTTGTATGAAGAGTCTCGCAAGCGTGATCGTGAGTTTGCCCAATCTTCTGGCCCAGTTTCTCAAAAACGCCGTGTTTGGATTCCCTTCAGTGACGTCAGTCGTGCTGTAAGTGCTTCTAGACCCCCAACCACCATATATCGTCCACCCCAAACCAATCTTCCTCCTTGGAATTTTGTTGGACAATCAAGTGGTCAAGTTCCTTTCATTCCACGTGGTGTTTGTTTCCAATGTGGACAATCAGTCCACAATGTTCGAGAGTGTCCCCAAAATCATGTAGCCACCACACCTAAAACAAAGCAAGTCTTTCATCGTGGCAAGCCACCACCCAAGACTTCCAAGGTCAAGCCTCCTGTTTATGAACATGGTTATGTGAATCATGTATCCATTCTAGATTCCCACAAGTCAACCGATGTTGTACTAGGAACCCTTCCTGTCAATTCCACCCCAGCTTCGGTTCTTTTTGACCCAGGAGCATCTCACTCATTCATATCCCAGGGCTTTGCACTATCACATGACATCTCTTTTTCGATGTTATCCACCCCCTTAGTTGTGCAAGCTCCTGGATCCAGATTGCACACCACCATGGTGAGTCATGAGAATGAAATTGCTATTGAGGGTTTAGTATTCCTTGCCTCACTTATAGCCCTCAAGTCTTCAGACATTGATGTGAGCTTAGGTATGGATTGGTTATCAAGACAGAATGCTGTCCTTGATTGTAAAGCCAAGTCAGTGAAACTAACCCATCCATCAGGCCAGACAGTCAAGTACACCTCACCAAACTCTAAAACCCAGGTGCATTCTTTAAATGTGCTTCCTCTTCCAGACCTTGAAGATATTCCGGTGGTTCGTGACTTCCCGGATGTCTTTCCAGAAGAGCTGCCAGGAATACCACCTGACAGATCTATAGAGTTTGTGGTAGATCTTATCCCAGGAACCGCACCAATATCCAGACGCCCATATAGAATGGCCCCACGTGAGTTAGCTGAGCTAAAAATCCAACTTGAAGCTTCGTTGGCAAAAGGCTTCATCCGCCCTAGCTCATCGCCATGGGGTTGCCCCGTTCTGTTCGTAACGAAGAAAGATGGAACAGAAAGGATGTGCGTAGACTATTGCCCGCTAAATCTAGCGACGATAAAGAATAAGTACCCACTGCCCAGGATCAATGATCTTTATGATCAACTTGCAGGATCCTCTGTCTTATCCAAGATGGATTTGAGATTAGGCTATCATCAAATCAAAATCAGAAACGAGGACATCCCCAAAACGGCTTTTACTACTCGTTATGGTCTTTATGAGTACACCGTTATGTCCTTTGGTTTAACCAATGCCCCCGCCACATTCTCGCGCTTGATGAATTCGATCTTCATGGAGTACCTAGATAAATTTGTTGTAGTTTATCTTGATGAAATTCTCATCTACTCGAAGAACGAAGAAGATCACACAGAACATCTTAGGCTGGTATTGATGAAACTTAGAGAGCATCGCCTTTATGCTAAATTGTCCAAGTGTGAATTCTGGCTACCAGAAGTGACCTACTTAGGCCACGTGATTTCTGCAAAAGGCATTGCTGTCAATCCCGAGAGAGTTCAGGCCGTCCTTGACTGGACTCCACCTGAATCGGTTAAGCAAGTTAGGAGTTTTCTTGGCTTAGCAAGCTATTGTCGCTGCTTCGTCGAGAACTTTTCTAAAGTTGCAAAGCCTCTAACTGAACTCCTCAAGAAAGAGAAGAAATTCGAATGGACTCCCAAGTGCGAGGAAAGCTTTCAAGAGCTAAAAAGAAGATTGACTTCTGCACCCGTACTTGCGCCTCCAGACACCAAAAAGGATTTCGAGATCTATTGTGATGCTTCACGGCAAGGGTTAGGATGCATACTTTTGCAAGATCGACATGTGGTAGCTTATGCTTCACGCCAGTTGCGGCCACATGAAAAAAACTATCCTACCCATGATCTTGAACTCGCTGCCATAGTTCATGCCCTAACAACTTGGCGACATTACCTCCTTGGTAATCGTTGTGAGATCTATTCCGACCACCAAAGCCTCAAATATATTTTCACCCAGCCAGATCTTAATCTCAGGCAAAGACGCTGGATAGAGTTGATAAAAGATTATGACTTAGGAATTTCTTACACCCCAGGCAAAGCCAATGTCATGGCTGATGCACTAAGTCGTAAGTCATATTGTAACAACTTCATGTTACAACAGTATCAACCACTTCTTCATGAGGAATTTCGAAAGCTCAACCTCGAGATTGTTCCTCGTGGATCTCTTTTCAACTTTGTGGCGAAACCAACCCTTGAGGATCAAATCACAGTTGCCCAAAGGCGTGCACGAGGTGTTCGCCGGATCAAGGAGAACATTGCTAGCGGAGTTGCTAAATGTTTCTCCACAGATAGTAAAGGAACGGTATTCTTTGAAAATCGTTTGCTAGTACCTAAGAATAGGGAACTAAGGCAACTCATCCTCAAAGAATCCCATGATACACCCCTCTCCATTCATCCCGGTAGCACAAAAATGTACCGAGATCTACGCCAGAGATTTTGGTGGACTAGGATGAAGAGAGAAATTGCTCAGTTCATTGCTGAATGTGATGTTTGTCGTCGCATTAAGGCAGAACATCAAAGACTTGCTGGTACTCTTAGACCTTTGCCTATCCACGAGTGGAAATGGGATAAAGTCAGTATGGACTTCATCACTGGCTTTCCAAAAACCCAGAAAGGAAATGATGCCATCTTCGTTGTCATGGATCGACTTTCAAAAGTTGCTCACTTCCTTCCAGTTCGAGAGTCTATAACTGCTAGCCAGTTAGCGGACTTGTATGTCTCCCGAATCGTGTCACTTCACGGTGTTCCTTTGGAAATCAATTCAGACTGTGGTAGTCTTTTCACTTCTCGATTTTGGGAAAGTTTTCAGAATTCTATGGGAACCCACCTCTCCTTTAGCACCGCTTATCACCCGCAGTCCAGTGGTCAAGTAGAAAGGGTCAATCAAATTCTCGAAGACATGCTCAGAGCTTGTGTTATCTCTTTCGGAAAGAAATGGGAGAATTCTCTTCCTTTTGCCGAATTTGCGTATAACAATAGTTTTCAATCTAGTTTGGGCATGGCTCCTTTTGAATTTCTCTATGGACGGAAATGTCGAACACCCCTAAACTGGTCAGAAACCGGTGAAAGACAATTCTTTGGACCGGATTTGATTCAGGATGCAGAAGAGCAAGTTCGCATTGTTCGTGAGAAATTGAAAACAGCCCAGTCTCGTCAGAAAATCTATTATGATCGTCATCATAGGGAAGAAAGCTATAATCTGGATGAGAAGGCTTACCTTCGGGTTACTCCTCTGAAGGGTACCCATCGCTTCGGTATCAAAGGCAAGTTGGCCCCACGTTATATCGGTCCCTTTCGCATTCTCGCCAAACGTGGAGAAGTTGCCTACCAATTGGAACTACCCCCTCACCTCTCCCAGGTTCATGATGTCTTCCACGTCTCTCAACTCAGGCGTTGCTTCAAGGACCCCATCCGCGAAGTAGACCACGAAACGCTAGATCTCCAAGATAACCTTTCATATCGAGAGTACCCTGTTCGTATTCTCGATGAAGCCGAGAGTAGCACCAGACGTCAGAAGATCAGATTCCTCAAAGTGCAGTGGTCTCATCATTCAGAGGAAGAAGCCACCTGGGAACGAGAGGATCGTCTACGAGCTGAGTACCCCACCTTCCTCCCGACGACTTCTGAATCTCGGGACGAGATTCTTTTGAGTGGGGGCGAGTTGTCAGAACCCCAGAGTAGGTTTGTGTTTAACCTAGCTTGCATTTTTGCATCTTGAATAAAATTGCAAAAGAAAAGGAAATGGGGAAAAGAAAAGCCCTAAATGAATTAAATAAAAAGGCCAGAAATAAATCTTTTTCCAAAATTCTTTTGGATGTATTGAAAAATCCTAAAAATGAGTCTGATCATTTTAAAAGTGATTTGGGATTAATCCCATGCTCATAGATTTTTCAATAATTAAAATAGTGGCTTGGAAATTAAATCATTTGTCTATTTGAATTGAAATTCAAATAAATTGAATTTCAAAAATTCCCAAAACTTGGGATTGGCTACTATATAGTCACCTAAGTTTTATAAAAATGTTTGGGGATTTTTATAAATGCCCTAGCTATTTTATTTTATTGGGCAAACAGACAACAGAAAAGAAAATAAGAAAAGAAAGACAGAAACCTTACCTTGCGCCCACGGGCGAAGGCCCACCTGGCCCAGCCCGGCCCCCTCCCTGTCGTCTTCCTCCTCGCCAGAAGGAGCGCAGACCGCGCCGTGCGCTGCGTGGCGTGCATGCCTCCCCCTCCTCGCCACCTCCTGCTTCCCCCTCCTTTCCTCCTTCGCGCTGGAGACGCCTGGGAAGCTCCCAGTTCCTTTCCCCCCTTGCGCTGGCCTTCTTCTCTCTCTCCCTCGGCGAATCTCGTGAGACCCGAGCCCCAGCTGGAGCACGCCGACGTGGTCCGCGCGGCCACCGTGCCCCATTCGCCGCGCAACCGTGTCCAGACGCACCGCGGCCATCGTCTTCTTCGTTCCCCGCCGTCAATTCAAGCCCGGAGGCCCCAAGGACGTCGCCCCCTTCTCCAGTTCGCCGTCGGCCACCGTGGACGTCGTCGACGAATTCGCCGCGTCCAGTCCCTCTCCGACCCCCCGAGCTCGTCGTCGTATTCCACGTGAGCTCCCGCTCGTTTTCCACCTCCTAGCTCTCTCCCCCGTGTTCTGCAGCGCAAGTTCGCCGGAGCCAGTGGCTAGCCGCCGCTTGCCGTCGTCGTAGCCATGGCTCCAGGCCTCCCCGAGGTCCCCGGCGTGCTCCACTCGAAGCGCATGAGCGCGAGGCACGCTCCCGAGCCTCCATCTCCCTCTCCCGTGGCCGGAGCCGCCCTCCCGTGGAGCGCCGTCGCGCCGGGATGCCACCGGCGTTTAGCCGCCGGTCGGTTAAGCTAAACCGACCCCTAATCCCCCCCTCCTCTCGCTGACCAGTGGACCTAAGCCCCCCTAATGACCCTGCTTAACTAATCTAAACCGGGTTTAACCCCAGAGACACTGACAGGTGGGGCCGCCCTGTCAGTTGACTGGTCAACCCTGGCGTCAGCATGACCTAGTGATGACGCAGTAAACAGAGAAATCTTTTAAAAGAAGTAAAGAAATTCAGTTAATTCCAGAAAATGGCTGAAACTTTGAAAAATCATAGAAAATTCATTTTAACTCCAAATTCAACATATAATATATAAAAAATGATCAGGAGAAAATCCTCTATCCAAATTTCCAACTTTCAGCTATGTTGGAGTTGATCTTAAAAAGGGATCAGTAGCTTTTGCTATTTGATTTAATTGGAATTATTTCAAATTCAAATCAATTACTATTCCATTTTCAAACATTGAAATGCACCACACATCACTTGTACTTCAGAAGCATTTCACACTTGTAATCATTTGGTTTCAAATGAACAAATAATAGCAAATGCAAGTTGACCAAATTTGAATAACATTTGGAGTTTGAATTTGAATTTTCTTTTCAAATCAACTTCAATTAAAATATGGAAATTCAAACATAGGTCACATCAGCACCTTGCCATGCTTTGTTTTGCATATTGAATGTGCATTGTATTATATTGATTGTGCTTTACTTCCAGTGCTTCGGTGATTGCATCTTCTCGGTAGAGTTGATCTCGGAGACGAGTTCAACCTCACGTCAGAAGAGTGATACCTCGTGATCGTCAGCAAGGCAAGCAGCCCCCCCTTTGATCATGTCTATAAAATCCCAGTTCCCTCTCATTCTCGCAAATGCATGTTTAGGATGTCACCATGATACGTTCTACCGCTAGTTGAACCCATTCCTTTGCATGACCTATCATTTTTTCACAGTAGTAAGAAAACCACAATCCTAGCAGATGTAGGAGTTGGTTGATAACATGTGGCCCCTACAACTGTTACAGCTTATTGCATGCTTAGAGTTGTTACCTGAGGCTACTTTGATGTGAGTCGGGATGGCAGTGATCATGTGAATGATGGTGGTAACGTGTTGGTGAATCTACCCTAAACAAAGGTGAACGATGAGAGGCTGTGTAGGAGTACACAGTGGGTTGTCTCGTTGAACACTGCCTTAGGCCCGAGTTCTTGTGTTGTTACCCAAGACAAAGAGTACGACCACACATTGGGCTCACTGACCCCTCTCGGCCTAGTAGCTCACCCCGGACCAGTCCAGGAGTCGCAAGTAGTTCGCTCTTTAACGATCTCAAGCAGGTGGAACCAAGGTAAGTGGTTGGCGTAGGTTGTGGGCACGTTGAATCAAGTGATCATGATCGAGTTGAGCTTGATAGCAGTCACACAACGTTTGAGTCCGCATCGGAACAATCGGCCGGATTCCGACTGTGGTCCCAACTCAAATAGGCGACTCCCTAGGACTAGAGATGGTGCCGTGAGTGAAGTGTCGTGGCAGCATCCTCGCCGGTACTCACTTGAAGGGTCCATCCCCAGGCGGTAACTGATGAGGCGTGTGTGTAGAAGTACACCCCTGCAGGGTTAATGAACTATTCGAATAGCCTTGTCCGCGGTTATGGACTACTTGGAGACCTTTACTTGATCATAGATAACTTGAACCGGATACTTCTAAAACACACCAAGATAAGTGTGAGTGCTATGGCGTGCTTCCTCGTGGGGGAGTCGAGGAAGGCACCATAGTGGAGTATTGATTGGAGACTGTTACTTGGACTCGTGTACGTTCTTACCTCTCTCTGGTACTCGTAGTTCAGGATTAGCCAAGTCAAAGCTTGCATTTCTGCAAGTGAAACCCCACCTCCCTTTGCCTTGATACCTGTGCATGAGTAGTATAGTTCCTATGTAAGTCTTGCTGAGTACGACTTTGTACTCACGTTTGCTTATTCTATGTTTTAGAGACGAGACCACTGACCCTGATGGTGGCCTCTACCTCGAGCTCGACGTGGACCAATGTCGTATAGTTCCAGGCAGCAGCCTGTGCCCTTTGGAGGGTCGTTGTATTTTCTTTCAGGCTTCTTAAGCCATTTGTTAAACTTGTCTTTACTAAGACATAATTTGCTTCCGTTGATGCTTGATGTAATGTTGGATCACATCCGTGTGATCTCTGCTTGTAATACAACTATTATGTCTGCTCTGTTTAGCAGAAATTTTAAAGACTATGAGTTTGTAGAGTTCATGTTGTGATTACCTGCTGTTTACACTGGACATGTATGCTGCGTGTATGATTATAACATGCATGTCTTAGTGTGGGGTTCGATAGCTTAGTTGTGTTCTTGCCTGCGGTCTTTTATACACCAAGTGGCCCTTAGATGTGCGCAGCTTGGGGCATCGCGATGCGATTGCTCGTGACTCTGTCACGTGGCACACTTTGTTGTATGATCGAGCCCGCCCGAGATCCCGACTAAGTGATCGGGCTGGAGTAAGTCTATGTAAGGGTTATGATTCAATCGATAACATGGTTGAGGCGACTTGTCTGTGAATATGGGATTCACCACCCATAACATTAGACTTGTGTGCGGACGATGAGGACCCATCTCAGTTGATCATCCGGCCTGAATGGGATGCCCCTCACGTTCGATGCTTACCGAGAACGTTCTGTGCTTGGCCTTGTTTGCTTAGACAAGTGGGTATGGTTCTCGGCTCTCCATGTGATTGTATTATGACCGGAATTACATACGCTAACCCCGGGTCCCGACAAAATTCCAACTTGAAGCTTCGTTTGCAAAATGCTTCATCCTCCCTAGCTCATCGCCATGGGGTTTCCCCGTTCTGTTCGTAACGAAGAAAGATGGAACAGAAAGGATGTGCGTAGACTATCGCCCGCTAAATCTAGCAATGATAAAGAACAAGTACCCACTGCCCAGGATCAATGATCTTTATGATCAACTTGATGGATCCTCTGTCTTCTCCAAGATGGATTTGAGATTAGGCTATCATCAAATCAAAATCAGAAACGAGGACATTCCCAAAACGTCTTTCACTACTCGTTATGGTCTTTATGAGTACACCGTCATGTCCTTCAGTTTAACCAATGACCCTGCCACATTCTCGCGTTTGATGAATTCGATCTTCATGGAGTATTTAGATAAATTTGTTGTAGTTTATCTTGATGACATTCTCATCTACTCGAAGAACGAAGAAGAGCACGCAGAACATCTTAGGTTGGTATTGATGAAACTTCGAGAGCATCGCCTTTATGCCAAATTCTCAAAGTGTGAATTCTGGCTACCAAAAGTGACCTATTTAGGCCACGTGATTTCTGCAAAAGGCATTGCTGTCAATCCAGAGAGAGTTCAGGCCGTCCTTGAGTGGACTCCACCTGAATCGGCTAAGCAAGTTAGGAGTTTTCTTGGCTTAGCAAGCTATTGCCGCTGCTTCGTCGAGAACTTTTCTAAAGTTGCAAAGCCTCTAACTGAACTCCTCAAGAAAGATAAGAAATTCCTATGGAACCCCAAGTGCGAGGAAAGCTTTCAAGAGCTAAAAAGAAGATTGACTTCTGCACCCGTACTTGCGCATCCAGACACCAAAAAGGATTTCAAGATCTTTTGTGACGCCTCACGGCAAGGGTTAGGATGCATACTTATGCAAGATCGACATGTGGTAGCTTACGCTTCACGCCAGTTGCGTCCACATGAAGAGAACTATCCTACCCATGATCTTGAACTCGCTGCCGTAGTTCATGCCCTGACAACTTGGCGACATTACCTCCTTGGTAATCGTTGTGAGATCTATTCCGACCACCAAAGCCTCAAATACATATTCACCCAGCCAGATCTTAATCTCAGGCAAAGATGCTGGATTGAGTTGATAAAAGATTACGACGTAGGAATTTCTTACACCCTAGGCAAAGCCAATGTCATGGCTGATGCACTAACTCGTAAGTCGTATTGTAACAACCTCATGTTACAACAGTATCAACCACTTCTTCATGAGGAATTTCGGAAGCTCAATCTCGAGATTGTTCCTCGTGGATATCTTTTCAACCTGGTGGCGAAACCAACCCTTGAGGATCAAATCATAGTTTCCCAAAGGCATGCATGAGGTGTTCGCCGGATCAAGGAGAACATTGTTAGCGGAGTTGCTAAATGTTTCTCCACAGATAGTAAAGGAACGGTATTCTTTGAAAATCGTTTGGTAGTACCTAAGAATAGGGATCTAAGGCAACTAATCCTCAAACAAGCCCATGACACACCCCTCTCGATTCATCCCGGTAGAAAAAAAATGTACCGAGATCTACGCCAGATATTTTGGTGGACCAGGATGAAGAGATACATTGCTCGATTTGTTGCTGAATGTGATGTTTGTCGTCGCATCTTCGTTGTCATTGATCTACTTTCCAAAGTTGCTCACTTCATCCCCGTTCGTGAGTCTATAACTGCTAGCCAGTTAGCGGACTTGAATGTCTCCCGAATCGTATCACTTCACGGCGTTCCTTTGGAAATCAATTCAGACCGTGGTAGTCTTTTCACTTCTCGACTTTGGGAAAGTTTCCAGAATGCTATGGGAACCCATCTCTCCTTTAGCACCGCTTACCACCCACAGTCCAGTGGTCAAGTAGAAAGGGTCAATCAAATTCTCGAAGACATGCTCAGAGCTTGTGTTATCTCTTTCGGAAAGAAATGGGAGAATTCTCTTCCTTTTGACGAATTTGCGTATAACAATAGATTCCAATCTAGTTTGGGCAAGGCTCCTTTTGAATTTCTCTATGGACGGAAATGTTGAACACCCCTAAACTGGTCAGAAACCGGTGAAAGACAATTCTTTGGACCGGATTTGATTCAGGATGCAGAAGAGCAGGTTCGCATTGTTCGTGAGAAATTGAAGACATCCCAGTCTCGTCAGAAAAGCTATTATGATCGTCATCATAGGGAAGAAATCTATAATTTGGATGAGAAGGCTTACCTTTGGGTTATTCCTCTGAAGGGTACCCATCGCTTCGGTATCAAAGGCAAGTTGGCCCCATGTTATATCGGTCCCTTTCGCATTCTCGCTAAACGTGGAGAAGTTGCCTACCAATTGGAACTACCCCCTCACCTCTCCCAGGTTCATGATGTCTTCCACGTCTCTCAACTCAGGCGTTGCTGCAAGGACCCCATCCGCGAAGTAGACCAAGAAAGGCTTGATCTCCAAGATAACCTTTCATATCGAGAGTACCCTGTTCGTATTCTTGATGAAGGAAAGCGTATCACCAGATGTCAGAAGATCAGATTCCTCAAAGTGCAGTGGTCACATCATTCAGAGAAAGAAGCCACCTGGGAACGAGAGGATCGTCTACGAGCTGAGTACCCCACCTTCTTCCCGACGACTTCTGACTCTCGGGACGAGATTATTTTGAGTGGGGGCGAGTTGTCAGAACCCTAAATTAGGTTTTTGCTTTGCTAAGCTTGCATTTTTGCATCATGAAAATTTTTGCAAAAGAAAAAAAATGGGGAAAAGAAAAGCCCCAAAGCATTTTAAATAAAAAGGCCAGAAATAAATCTTTTTCCAAAATTCTTTTGGATGTGTTGAAAAATCCTAAAAATGAGTGGGATCATTTTAAAAGTGATTTGGGATTAATCCCATGCTCATAGATTTTTCAAAAATCCAAAAAGTGGCTTGGAAATTAAATCAATTGTCTATTTGAATTGGAATTCAAATAATTTGAATTTCAAAAATTCCCAAAACTTGGGGTTGACTTCCATAGAGTCATCTAGGTTCTATAAAATAATTGGGGGGTTTTTATTAAATGACCTAGTATTTTATTTAAAGGGCAAAACAAAAAACAGAAACAGTAAAAAGAAAAGAACAGAGGAAACCTTACCTTGCGCCCACGGGCGAAGGCCCATCAGGCCCAGCCCACTCCAGCGCTTTGTCGTCTTCCTCCTCGCCAGAAGGAGAGACAGAGGAGCCGTGCGCCGGGGCATGGATGCAACCTCCTCCTTCTCGCCAGCGCACGGGCCTCCTCGTCCTCATCTTCGATCTAGCGACGCCTGGAAGCCCCAGGTCCCCTTTCTCCACCTCTGGTCCTCTTCCTCGTCTCCCTCGCATGAACTCGCAACCCTAGCAGAGGCCCGCGGAGCGCCGACGACGAAAGGACGTGGCCACCGGCGACGATAAGCGCGACCACCGTGTCCATTGTGCGCACCGTGGACAGATACGTCGACCCCCGCGATCAATTGGAGCAGAGGAGCAAAGGACGCGACGCTAGCTTCGTCGAGCCGCCGCGGCCACCGTACACTCCAGCGACGAATTGAGCTCCATACGCTTCTCCTCCGGCTCTAATGACGCCCTCATCGCAATCTGGTGAGGACCGCGCCTCGATTCCCCCTTCCTTGGCTCTCCCCGCTCTTTCTGCCGCCTTTTACCATGACCAGTAGCTCCGGCCACCGCATCCTTGGTCGTGGCAGTGGCCCGACGCCTCCCCTTTGACCCCCTTGTGCTCTAGGAGATGCGCACGGGGGCGAGACACGCTCCAGTACTCTTCCCCTCCATCCCCGTGCCCTGTAGCGGCATTCCGGCGAGGCGCCGCCGTGTGCAGAGGCCACCGGCGGCTAGCCGTCGATGCCCTGGCCGATTAGGGCCTAATCCCCTAGCCTAACCACCCTCTGACCCTATGACAGGTGGGCCCAGGGCCCTCGCTAGACTCAACCCGAAGATTGAGACGAAGTCTTTCAGAAGAGGTCACCTACCCCCAACGGCAAGCCGGTACCACCTATCACATCTACCTCTGCTAGCATTGCACGGGAGAGGCTTCCTACATCATACTCAACTAAGCCAGAGCCCATATGGCCAGCGGCTGTACATGTAAGCTCCTAGTCACCAAGTATGTCTGATCTTTTTGAGCCTGGACGGCGCCCACTGTGTCAGAGGGTACTCGCCATAACGTATTCTCGACCACCAAACCAACCATTAGGGGTACAACCTGGTCTCGACCTTTGATAACGAACGAGCCCCCAGGAAGCACTCCCTGCCCGTCCAGAAGTAATTTCTATTTATTAAACAGTTGCTACACAAGTTATTAAATAGCTCACATGCACTCCATGAATTTGCACAACCCAATCCACGTCTACAAAGCATAGCAATAAAGAAACAACACGGCTAGGTTGATCTACGGTAGACAAGTCAAAACATGTGGCTATCCTAACTGGTTTTGCAGCAACAGTATAATAAACTACCTATCATGCAATAGGGTGATATTCCTTAACATAATGCATATAGAAAATATAGGTATGAGTATGGTCAAAGTATCACTTGCCTTCTTGCTGGTCCTGACGGTCACAATCCTCACAAAACGAGGCGGCACACTCCGGACAATCTATACGAGCAAACATAGCACCAATCAATCATATGTTCAATACAAATATGCTCAAACAATAATAAACATTCAAAGAACAGTAGAAAAACTAGCTTAACAGTACCTAAACTTAAAGTACTTGTCAAAAAAAAAACTAACGCAAAAAGAAACGGCGCAAACGGGCGCACCGGTAAAAAGTTACGGCTGCCGGAAGTTCAAATTTGGATCAGCCTGGGATCCAAATTTAAAAACTTCAAACTTCTGTAACACTAGGTCTACTGGCTAGAAAATTTATACACGGTCGCAACTAAACTAGAATCACTCGATTCCGAGCTACGGTTAAAAAGTAGTCGTGAAAACGGTATCGGGTGAAAAACTGGGGTACCTGGGGGTTCTACTGTAAAAAGGGCCCGTACGTAAATAAATTTTTTACGAAAAACGAGATCCGGTCCCCGGGTGGTTTGGATCCAGATCTGAATTTTTTTTTGAAACGTTTTCTAACTTTTTTTTACCATCTATCTTCTTCTTCCACGGGCAGCACAGCACAGGGCCATGGAGCCAGCCATGGCTACGGCCGCGGCTCCGGCCGGCTGGTGCTCACCGGCCAGGCAGCACCGGGGGCGGCGAAGGCCGGGCGCGGCCAGGCGCGGGAGGGCGCGGGCGACCAGGGCCACGGGCGCGGGGCTCGCGGGCCAGGCGGTGGCCATGGCGCGAGGTGGCGGGCGGCTGCACGGGGCGGCGCGGCGGCGGCGAGCAGGCGGCAGGGACGGCGCGGCTAGGGGCGGCGGGGTGCTCCGGTGAGGCGAGGAAGGCGGCACACGGCGGTGGCTCGCGAATATTACCTCGAAAAAATGCAAAAAAACGCACTCCGGCGATGCTCCGGCAAAAAATCCGGCGATGATGTCGGCGGCGGCGGGTCCCGCGGATTAGATTAGCCTAACCCTAAAAACGCTAAGCGAAAATAAATTTAGCCCTAATCGGGGCTATTTATAGCCAGCCCCTAATCTTTTTTTAAATCCGAGATAAATACAAAATCGGTCTGCGAAAAAAAATATAGACCAGGCCCATTAGGCCCAAAACAATATTAGAAAAATCATGGAAATTTATTTTAAAATTCCGTCTTCGCCAATATTTTTAAAATAATAAAATTGAATTTTTGGCTTGACAAAAATAATAAAATAAAATAAAAACTTTGCAACTTATTTTTAAATATTTTTAATTACTTTTCTGGCATTTTCAAAATACCGAAAACTCCGAAAATTGATTTAAAAACTTTTCTGGAGCATAAATAAATTCCAAAATTAATATTAGAAAATATTTATAACTCCAAAGTAAAATTAAAAAGTCTCGCAAAAATCTTTTAAACTATTTTCCAACAAATTAAAAATGGGGATAAGTGCTTTTATATCCTCTCCAGCGAACTGCCATGTGTTAAAAAATGTTTAAAAATATTTTAAAACTCCAGAAAAAAATGCGGAAGCAGCATGATATGCATATGACGATCTATTAACATCCGAATTTAGAAAATTGGGATGTTACAAACCTACCCCCCTTAAGATGAATCTCGTCCTCGAGATTCGAACTGGCTAGCAAAGAGATGCGGGTGGTCTTGCTTCAGATCTTCTTCACGCTCCCAAGTTGCTTCCTCTTCGGTATGATGATCCCACTGAACCTTGCATAGTCTGATTGTCTTGGTGCGGGTAACTCTTTCGGCAGTCTCCAGAATCTTCACAGGTTTCTCCTCATAAGTCAGGTTGCTCTCCAACTGAATCGCCTCAAGTGGCACTGTATCTCTCAAAGGAATATCTGCCATCTCTGCATGACACTTCTTCAGCTGGGATACGTGAAACACATCATGAACTCCTGACAAAGCGTCTGGCAACTCCAACTGATAAGCTACCTCTCCTCTGCGCTCCAAAATCTTGTAAGGCCCCACAAAACGTGGTGCTAACTTTCCCTTGATTCCAAACCTCTTGATTCCGCGAATTGGTGAAACTCTGAGATACGCACGGTCTCCAACCTCATAGGTTACATCCTTGCGCTTAGCATCTGCATAGCTCTTCTGCCTGGGCTGTTCTATCTTCAGTCTATCACGGATCAACTTGACTTTCTCCTCGGCATCTCTGATCAGGTCTGGTCCAAACAACTGACATTCTCCTACCTCATCCCACATCAACGGAGTGCTGCACTTCCTGCCATACAGTAACTCGAATGGTGCCATCTGTAGACTAGCCTGATAACTATTGTTATATGAGAACTCAGCATACGGTAAGTTGTCATCCCAACTCGAACCATAATCCAACGCACAAGCCCTCAACATATCCTCCAAGATCTGATTGACTCTCTCGGTCTGCCCATCTGTCTGAGGATGGAACGCTGTACTGAACTCCAGCCTAGTGCCCAAGGTCTCATGCAACTGACGCCAAAACTTCGAAGTAAACTGAGTACCTCTATCAGACACAACTTTGCTTGGAACTCCATGCAAACACACGATCCTGGACATATAAATCTTGGCTAGCTTGGCACTGTTATAAGTTGTCTTCACCGGAATGAAATGAGCAACTTTGGTCAAACGATCAACAATCACCCAAATAGAATCATATCCAGACCGAGTCCTGGGTAAACTAGTAATAAAGTCCATACCTATCTGATCCCACTTGCAATCTGGTATAGGCAAAGGCTGCAACAAACCTGCTGGCTTCTGATGCTCAGCCTTGACTCTCTGGCAAACATCACACACCGCAATAAACTGCGCTATCTCTCGCTTCAGGCTAGGCCACCAAAATCTCTCCCTCAAATCCAAATACATCTTGGTATTTCCGGGGTGAATAGAATAAGGTGAATCATGTGCCTCCTGAAGAATCAACTTCCTGATCTCTGCATCTCGCGGTACACAAATGCGCTTCTTAAACCAAATGGCTCCATGCTCATCCTCACGGAAACCCTCTGCTTTCCCTTTGGTCATATTCACTCTTATCTCATCAATTTCTGCATCACCCTGCTGAGCTTCTCTGATCCTTTCCAACAGATTTGGCTTCACTTCCAATGTTGCCACATATCCCATAGGAACTATCTCCAACCTGAGATTCTTGAACTGCTCACATAACTCACGTGGCATATCCTCAACATTAGCAACATTGATATGACTCTTACGGCTCAATGCATCAGCAACCACATTCGCTTTACCAGGATGATACTGCACATTCAAATCATAATCCTTAATAAGCTCCAGCCATCTACTCTGCCTGAGATTCAAATCCTTCTGAGTAAAGATATACTTCAAACTCTTATGATCAGTAAAAACATCACAATGATTACCAATAAGATATTGCCTCCAAGTTTTCAATGCATGAACAACTGCAGCTAACTCCAAATCATGTGTAGGATAGTTCTGCTCATGGTTCTTAAGCTGACGTGAAGCATAAGCAACAACTCTACCTCCTTGCATCAAAACACAACCAAGTCCTCGACGAGATGCATCACAATATACTTGGAAATCCATATGTATATCAGGCAAACATAAAACAGGTGCAGTTACTAAACGTTTCTTCAATTCCTGAAAGCTGGCTTCACATGCCTCACTCCAAACAAACTCATTCTCTTTCTTCAACAGCTTAGTCATTGGTTTTGCAAGCTTGGAGAAATTCTCAATGAACCTCCTATAATATCCTGCAAGACCCAAGAAACTGCGAATGTCTCCAACTGATGCGGGTGTCTCCCATTCCGTAACTGTCGAAACCTTGGATGGGTCCACAGCTACTCATCTCCTGACACAACATGTCCAAGAAATCCGACCTCCTTCAACCAAAACTCACACTTGCTGAACTTGGCATACAACTTGTGCTCCCTACTTCTCCAATACCAAACGCAAATGTGCCTCATGCTCTTGCTCATTCTTGGAATACACCAATATATCATCAATGAACACCACAACGAATTTATCCAAGAACTCCATAAACACCTTGTTCATCATATTCATGAAGTATGCAGGAGCATTAGTCAATCCAAATGACATAACAGTATACTCATACAACCCATACCTCGTAGTAAAAGCAGTCTTCGGAATATCCTTCTCCCGAATCTTGACTTGATGATAACCAGAACGAAGATCAATCTTAGAGAATACACAAGCTCCCTCCAACTGGTCAAATGGATCATTAATCACCGGTAAAGGATACTTGTTCTTGATAGTAACATCATTCAGGGAACGGTAATCAACACACATCCTCTGGGTTCCATCCTTCTTCTCAACAAATAACACTGGAGATCCCCAAGGTGACGAGCTTGGGCGAATGAACCCCTTTTCTTGCAACTCTCTGATCTGTTCCTTCAACTCTGCAAGTTCATTAGCGGGCATCCTATACGGTCTCTTAGCAATAGGCCCAGTGCCTGGTATTAAATCAATAAGGAACTCAATCTCCCTATCCGGTGGCATACCTGGAAACTCCTCCGGAAACACATCCGGATACTCCCTCACAATACGCACATCATCCAGGCTACCCCCCTTAAGAGAATTCACCTGCGCGTGCTAATGCTTATACTTGGACACATATCTGATCTTCTATCCACTTGGTGCACTGAGAGTGATGGACCGACTGGCACAATCAATAACACCTTGGTATCTAGCTAACCAATCCATGCCCAATATAATATCCAAACCTTGTGACTTCAACACAATCAAATCTGTAGGAAAAACATGCTTTCCTATGGCTAGGCTCAACTGATAGCATCCCAAACTAGCTGACATCTCCGCTCCCGGTGAACTTATGAGCATAGATGACTTAATAACTACGGTAGGTAACTCATGCTTATCCACAAATACCCTCGATATGAAAGAATGTGATGCACCAGAATAAAAAAGAACAAGTGCGGGTACTGAATTGATAAAGAACCAATCACAGCATCAGGCTCATCATAGATCTCCTCCACGTTGACATGGTTCACATGCCCCTTGTTGAAAGGATTGGGCTTGCTGACTCCAGAATTCCCATTGTTTTCCTTGTTCTCCGGGCACATGTTGGATTAGTCTCCCATCTTCCTGCACTTGAAACACTGAACTCCACTAAGGTCCTTCTGAGCATTCACCACTTGACGGTTCTGGTTGTAGTTCTCTCCATTTCCATTTCCTTTCCCATTGCCATTGCCATTGCCATTCTTGTTCCCATTGTGGTGGTTGTGGCCATTATGGTTGTGACCATTCCCACCATGATGGTTGTGTCCCCCACTGTGAACATGGCCATTTCCACCGTTGTGGTTATGTCCATGGCTATGTCCTCCATTGCCACCATAGGAATTGCGTGGCTTCTACTGTGGTCCAGAGTTATACTTGCCACCACTGTTGTTGTTGTTGTACTTCCTCTTGCGGTTCTCAATGGCTTGCTGCTTGCCTTCCAACACAATAGCTTTGTCTATGAGCGCCTGGCAGTTAGCAAAAGTAGCCACTGTCAACTGGACTCCCAACTCATCATTCAGCCCCTCCAAGAACTTCTCCTGCCTTGCAGCATCATTCCTGACATCATCTGGAGCATATCTGGAAAGCTTGTTGAACACCTCAACATACTCGGCCACTGAACGGCCTCCCTGACGCAAACTGTGAAACTCCTTCTTCTTCAAGCTCATGGCGCCTGCTGAAACATGTGCGGCGCGAAAAGAAGACTGGAACTGCGCCCAAGTGATGGTGTCAATGGGGTACGTCAGCAAGTAGTTGTCCCACCAAGCAGCGGCAGGACCCTCCAACAAATGTGAGGCAAACCTCACTCTCTCTGCCTCAGTGCAGCCCATAGTCTCCATATTCCGGCCCACTTAACGAAGCCAGTCATCTGCCACTATGGGCTCAGGAGTGCTAGAGAACCTCTGAGGATTCAACCTCAGGAACCTTGCAAGCGTGTGCACAGGTGGTGGTGGTGGCGCATTGTTGTTGTTGCCCATGTTCTGAGTGAGCAACTGGATCAGCTGAGCTTGTCCTTGAAGTAACTGCTGCATGTAAGCTGGCACTCCATTGTTGTTGTTCTCATTCCCCGTGGGATCACGTCTTGGCGACATCTGTTGGGTAAGAATAGGTAAGATTTAGACGGAAAGTAGCTAGGGAAATATACTCCTACCCATATGCTTATGATGATCATGGCAAGCATTATATATACAATACATACATTTATCACCAATCAACTTCACCAATCAATATCACCATAGCATCAAACATATAACAATCATCAACCAATGCACTCATACGGAAAACCATCACATATCACACCATATAGTTTAAAATATCTTTTATAACTGATATAAGATCCTCATAACAACCACGAGTAATATTCTGTAACGACCCAATTCACACAGAATTGAAGTCTCTGTGTTCAAGTGCCAGTCCCTGGATCGAACTCGCTGGCACACACAATATTATAGATGTATGTCAAAGTACAAGTGCATCATTATTACAACGTATGATCCAGAGTAAATAAATAACAAGTTGCATAGCTCAAGGCTAGCTTATTCAATATAAATATAGCAGAAGAAATAACAAGTAACGTGGGGTCCATCAACAGCCACATGCGAACATGCTGAGTGTAGACTCGCAACCCCTAAACGCACCTTACTGATCGTCTGAAAAACCTGCAACACCGAAGGTTATAGCCCGACAACGGGTCAGTACATCTGATTTGTACGGCAAGTGACACGGAAAATTTTATATAAGGGACCTACAACTACATGCCAGGTAAGTCAAAGGAAAGGCTTATGGTTTAGTTTTGCAGAAAGCCAATTTTCTCCTGAACTAAACTAGTCAAATTTTTAAGTTGAACTTACTACTTAAGAACGAACTGGGCACACCAGTTCCAACACCACACCCTTTATTTAATCTTGCCCACTCAAATTATTAAGGTGATTCATATGTCAAGATCCTCCAGTAACAGTAATGTCTAGTAGCTCAAGGATGTCTATAACCGGGGACACGGCTAATCATGATTAGTTTTTACTCTGCAGAGGTTAGTACACTTTCCCCGCTGGACTCAACCCGAAGATTGAGACGAAGTCTTTCAGAAGAGGTCACCTACCCCCAACGGCAATCCGGTACCACCTATCACATCTACATCTGCTAGCATTGCACGGGAGAGGCTTCCTACATCATACTCAACTAAGCCAGAGCCCATATGGCCAGCGACTGTACATGTAAGCTCCTAGTCACCAAGTATGTCTGATCTTTTTGAGCCTGGATGGCGCCCACTGCGTCAGAGGGTACTCGCCATGACGTATTCTCGACCACCAAACCAACCATTAGGGGTACAACCTGGTCTCGACTTTTGATAAGGAACGAGCCCCCAGGAAGCACTCCCTGCCCGTCCAGAAGGGATTTCTATTTATTAAACAGTTGCTACACAAGTTATTAAATAGCTCACATGCACTCCATGAATTTGCACAACCCAATCCACGTCTACAAAGCATAGCAATAAAGCAACAACACGGCTAGGTTGATCTACGGTTGACAAGTCAAAACATGTGGCTATCCTAACTGGTTTTGCAGCAACAGTATAATAAACTACCTATCATGCAACAGGGTGATATTCCTTAACTTAATGCATATAGAAAATATAGGTATGAGTATGGTCAAATTATCACTTGCCTTCTTGCTGGTCCTGACGGACACAATCCTCACAAAACGAGGCGGCACACTCCGGACAATCTATACGAGCAAACATAGCACCAATCAATCATATGTTCAATACAAATATGCTCAAACAATAATAAACATTCAAAGAACAGTAGAAAAACTTTCTTAACAGTAGCTAAACATAAAGTACCTTTCAAATAAAAACTAACGCAAAAAGAAACGGCGCAAACGGGCGCACCGGTAAAAAGTTACGGCTGCCGGAAGTTCAAATTTGGATCATCTTGGGATCCAAATTTAAAAACTTCAAACTTATGTAACACTAGGTCTACTGGATATAAAATTTATACACGGTCGCAACGCAACTGGAATCACTCGATTCCGAGCTACGGTTAAAAAGTAGTCGCGAAAACGGTGTCGGGTGAAAAACTGGGGTACCGGGGGGTTCTACTGTAAAAAGGGCCCGTACGTAAATAAATTTTTTACGAAAAACAAGATCCGGTCTCCGTGCGGTTTGGATCCAGATCTGAATTTTTTTTTTCGAAACGTTTTCTAACTTTTTTTTCCATCTATCTTCTTCTTCCACGGGCAGCACAGCACAGGGCCATGGAGCCAGCCATGGCTACGGCTGCGGCTCCGGCCGGCTGGGGCTCACCGGCCAGGCGAGCGCCGGCGAGGGCCGGGGGCGGCGGAGGCCGGGCGCGGCCAGGCGCGGGAGGGCGCGGGCTACCAGGGCCACGGGCGCGGAGCTCACGGGCCAGGCGGCGGCCATGGCGCGCGTTGGCGGGCGGCTGCACGCTGCGGCGCGGCGGCGGCGAGCAAGCGGCGGGGAAAGCGCGGCTAGGGGCGGCGGGGTGCTCCGGTGAGGCGGGGACGGCGACACACGGCGGCGGCTCGCGAAGATTACCTCGAAAAAACGCACTCCGACGATGCTCCGGCAAAAAATCCGGCGATGCTCCGGCGAACTCTGGCGATGATGTTGGCGGCGGCGGGTCCCGCGGATTAGATTAGTCTAACCCTAAAAACGCTAAGCGAAAATAAATTTAGCCCTAATCGGGGCTATTTATAGCCAGCCCCTAATCTTTTTTTTAAATCCGAGATAAATACAAAAATCGGTTTGCGGAAAAAAAAATAGACCACGCCCATTAGGCCGAAAACAATATTAGAAAAATCACGGAAATTTATTTTAAAATTCCGTCTTCGCCAATATTTTTAAAATAATAAAATTGAATTTTTGGATTGACCAAAATAATAAAATAAAATAAAAACTTTTCAACTTATTTTTTAATATTTTTAAATACTTTTCTGGCATTTGAAAAATACCGAAAACTACGAAAATTGATTTCAAAACTTTTCCGGAGCATAAAAATTTCCGAAAATAATTTAGAAAATATTTATAACTCCAAAGTACATTAAAAAAGTCTCGCAAAAATCTTTTAAACTATTTTCCAACAAATTAAAAATGGGGATAAGTCCTTTTATATCCTCTCCAGCGAACTGCCATGTGTTGAAAAATGTTTAAAAATATTTTAAAACTCCAGAAAAAAATTCGGAAGCAGCATGAGATGCATATGACGATCTATTAACATCCGAATTTAGAAAATTGGGATGTTACATACACTTCAGATGGACATAAGAAGCACAACAAACCCATGATCAACTTCATATCATGCCATATTGTTTGTGCATTACAATATATTGAATGTGCATTACTTTCAGTGCTTCGGTGATTGCTTCTTCTCGGTAGAGTTGATCTCGGAGACGAGTTCAACCTCACGTCAGAAGAGTGTTACATCGTGATCGTCAGCAAGGCAAGTTCTTGTGTTGTTATCCAAGACTAAGAGTACGACCACACATTGGGCTCACTGACCCCTCCCGGCCTAGTACCTCACCCCGGACCTGTCCAGGAGTCGCAAGTAGTTCGCCCTTTAACGATCTCAAGCAGGTGGAACCAAGGTAAGTGGTTGGCGTAGGTTGTGGGCACGTTGAATCAAGTGATCATGATCGAGTTGAGCTTGATGGCGGTCACACAACGTTTGAGTCCGCATCGGAACAATCGGCCGGATTCCGATCGTGGTCCCAACTCAAATAGGCGACTCCCTAGGACTAGAGATGGTGCCGTGAGTGAAGTGACCCTGATGGTGGCCTCTACCTCGAGCTCGACGTGGACCTTTGGAGGGTCGTTGTATTTTCTTTCAGGCTTCTTAAGCCATTTGTTAACCTTGTCTTTACTAAGACATAATTTGCTTTCGTTGATGTTTGATGTAATGTTGGATCACAACCCTGTGATCTCTGCTTGTAATACAACTACTATGTCTGCTCTGTTTAGCAGAAGTTATAAAGACTATGAGTTTGTAGAGTTCATGTTGTGATTACCATCTGTTTATACTAGACATGTGTGCTGCGTGTATGATTATAACATGCATGTCTTACTATGGGTTTTCGTGACCTTAGTTGTGATCTGGCTGGCGGTCTTTTATACACCAAGTGGCCCTTAGATGTGCGCAGCTTGGGGCATTGCGATGCGATTGCTCGTGACTCTGTCACGTGCACACTTTGTTGTATGATCGAGCCCGCCCTAGACCCCGACTAAGTGATCGGGCTAGAGTAAGTCTATGTAAGGGTTATGATTCAATCGATAACATGGTTGACGCGACTTGTCTATGAGTATGGGATTCACCACCCATAAGCATTTAGACTTGTGTGCGGATGATGAGGACCAATCTCAGTTTATCATCCGGCCTGGATGGGATGTCCCTCACGTACGATGCTTTCCGAGAACGTTCTGTGCTTGGCCTTGTCTGCTTAGACAAGTGGGTACGACTCTCGGCTCTCCATGTGATTGCATTGTGACCGGAATTACATACGCTAACCTCGGGTCCCGACAATATGTATCCAGATGAGAAGGATCGTCCCGAGGGCCTGGAGCTTCAGGTTGCTGCGTTTGGGCCAGACGGAGACAAGTTGGAGGGTTTAGTGCGCGAGACAGTGGTGAGTGGGCTTGCGACGTCCTTCATTGTTCTTCTGGGGCATGGGGTTCCCATTGATGATGCGATGGTGCATTTCCTGCTTGGTTATACGGATGAGCAAAGTCCGCGAGCCACTCTCCTTGGTCGTCAGTTGCAACTTTTCGTAGAGGCTGATGGACGGGCGCCTCAGGGCGCGGAGTAGGGGACTTTTGTTTATCTTTCTGCCAGGATGATCTGTTTTGTTGTAATGAGATTCGCTTGGAGCTGGAGATTCTGAATCTTGAATTGATTAGGGGATTGTTTTAGCTTCTTATTGTACTGCCCTTTCTCTTGTATTGACTTCTTTTATCCTTGTACGGTAGGCCACCCAGGGCATCTCTTGGGCTTGAAATTTGCTGAAGGAAGGTGATCGCGAGAGGGCTTACGACCCCGTCTGCTTGAGGCTTAAGGATGCGGAGCGTGAGATTAGTCACCTCAGGGGTGCTGTTGCGGTCCACCGTACCAAACGCGAGCTTGCTGAGGCTACCTTGAATAACATTGCCGCATGGGTGGTGAAATTGTCTGAACCATTGAGGCGTGAGGCCTTCTGTTGGTGCTACTTGATTGCCTTTGTTTTGAGATTATTACTGATTTTTTGCTCTTCTTTGAAAAGTACTGGCAGGTCGATCACGTGAGGAGGAAGCGTGTGTGCAGTCGGAGCTGTCGCGGTTGGATGACCCGTCCTTGCAGGCTGAAAATCCTTTTTGGAGGGATGGGGCCCAAGAGCGATTGTTTGCCGTGCTTCGACGGCGGGTTGGTCGGGTGCCTCAGGCTCTTGAGTACTGCTGCAAGGTGGTTGGAGGTATCTTCTCAGAGTTATATCCCTTGGATCCCATCCCGAGCAGTCTTGAGAAACTGTGTCGAGTGTTCTCCCAGACTGCGAGTCTTCGTGGTGTTGGAAATCACCAAATTCGAGCGGGAGCTCGGTGTGATTTCGCCTTAGTTCATAGGCATTGGCCGGGAGTTGATGTCATGCTGGCGGCTCAAGGTCCTCCCCGTGGTCGAGACGAACCAATGGGTGAGCACTATGCGGTAGTGGATGAGGCTGCGGGTCTGGTTGTGAAGAAGGTGTGTGAGGATAATGACCGCCTCTTGGGTTCCTTCTGAACTCCATCATGAGATGATGACATAGTATCCATCGTTTGTACTTCCTTCCGATTAATGGATGATGCAGAAGTTGGTTCTATGCACGAAACACGGCGCACCCTTCCTTTTTATTTTTGTCGATGTGGCCACCCCTCATGCCAAAGCCCTAGAGAGAGGAATCTAGAAGACTCATTACTTTGGTGTAGTACTTCCTTTTGAAGTTCCTAGACGAGTCGAAATACATGGCATGGGAGACTCGCGGGAAAAGAACAATAAGGACGGCGTGCCTCTCGCTGCGCAAGAAAATGCACCTCAAATTAGCTAGCCTCCATATGAGCAAAGGAATGATTGAAATGTAAGGCCAATCCGGCAATGACTTATATTGGATGATAAGGCACGAGAACCATTTCCTTCTCCTTATTTATCAGCATGAAATTTTCGATGTACTCCCTACAGTTTTAAGTTCATAGTAGCTGAGCGATAAGAAGACTCATGCATGTTGTATGGATCTTCCATCGCATTTTGCAAGACTTCCTCTGTGTTGATGACAAAGCTCATAAGGAGCGCAAAAAGGAGGTCGATCGTAAAATCGAGCCACCTAGTGAGGAACATCTCAAAGATGTGGCCAAACCGCATGAATAACAATTCCGCGGGAATCATATCGACGTAGCCCTTACCCGTAGGCACACACACCGCAAAAAGTGGGTATCCTGGATCCTTGAAGGAAAGTAGGCTTTTCTTTGTCGATAGTATATGGTCGTGATGTCTCTTGAGATCCCCTGATATGCTCTCGAGTGGTTTTGGCCAAAGGATCGGCTTGCCCGCGACATGGATCAACGCCGTACCTTTCATCGGTATACGGTCTACAAAACCGATTGGCGGAATATACTTGCTGCTAGAAGCATTTGCAGCCATTTTGGAAGCTATGTCTTTCTTTGTGTAGTTTCACGAAAGGGTCTACTGGGAGGCCCAATATGCGGTTCTGTTCCAAATCTAGATGTTTCCATCCAGATCCGGGGAGGAAGCACATATCGGTCCCACCGCGACATATGACAATGCCATATGCCCTAGATTTCCAACATGATATCACAACATTACAGCTACAAGGATACAACATCTCATACAATCGGCATACAACTGCCTTAATACAATACATCAGCGTAATTACATGTCTGATTACAGACTACAATCAAATTCCTAGTGGCAAAGGTAAAACACACCATTTCCATAACCACACGGGTCCAGGCTCTCCATCGGGATCCACCTAACCAATCATCGTCGAGTCTTCGCCAAGGCGTCCGGGAAGAAGGATCGTCGAGCTCCTCTGAAGTCCAAGATCGATTGCATAGCGTGCGTAAAAGAGAAAAGAAGGGGTGAGCTATATCAACAAGTCTTGTAACTAACTTCTGACGGTAAGATGGGGGTAGTGGTGAGGTTGCAGCGCACTAGCATTATATAAGTGACTAACTATCTATTTAGAGTAAGATGAGAACCAAGCATTCGATGAGGAATCGCCTCCAACAAGTCTTGCTATCAGCAACTTATGCAAACATAACACCTATCCTATCCTTGTCCTCCCCTTCGGGAAATCTCTTTGCAAGAGAGACACTTGAAACAAAATTTCTAGGACTTAGAAACTTACAGGGGGTTCGAGCTCGGGGCTGTCAGATCCATGGCGGGCTGGAGGTAGCCGGCGACACCCGTGGCGGCCGGAGGAGAGGCTAGGGGCATCGGGGACGGCCGTGGGCCAACGGATCTAGGACGGGGATGGTCGTGGCGGTGGCGGGGAACTCCAAGGCGGCCAGCTCGAGCTCGAGCTCGACCATGGCTTCCATGGCGGTCCTGCGCAAGGGAAGAGGGAGGAGATGAGGTCAGAGGGAGGACGTCAGCGGAGTGGGAGGGCGTCAGCCGGAGGCTCGCCGGCGTGCGGCGACGCGAGAGCAGAGGAGCTCCACGGGAGCCGCGACGAGGCGGGCTAGCCGCTGGCCGGTTCGGGCCCGGCGACGGCCCTGCGGGGCCCAACGACGAACGGATGGATGGTGCTATCCAGATCCACTCTGGGCAACGTGGCAACCTCTGGGACGTCCATCTCCAAATCGAATGGCTAGGAGTAGCCAGGGGCTAGGGTTTCGGATTTTGGAGCTGGTTTGGGCAGATCTGAGAATTCAGAGTGGGGTGGCTGCAAGTTTTACAATTGGGAAACCCTATAAGGGATATGAGAGGGTGGTGGTCTTTATATAGGCTGGTTTGGGTGGCAAGTTTACGGAAATGCTTCCGGTCTCTCTCTCGCGCGTCCGATACTCCACTTTTCTGACCGCCGGGAGTCCAAAGGACCTCCGATTCAGACGAAATCTCAAACCACGCGCTCAGGGCGTCGAGCTCGTCAGTATGACCTCACTTCGATACCGTTCCAAGAATATTTTCCGGAGCCTAATAAAATAATCCATTTAATTATTAAATTGGGTTTTTTGTTCCGATGGCGATAGCTGGTCTCATGCCGGAAGTTGCGACGGTGCTCGGGTAAAACCCGGTGACGCCAAAGTCATGTGCCATGGTGGAAAGGTTCGGTCAGGCATGCCGGTACGAGAAGGAGGGGGAAAATATTCACCGATTAATAAATCGGCTAAGCAAAATACTGCAAACAATTCTAGCAAGCAACAAAATAAGGCACCAATTTTTTTATAATTTTGGTGAAAATCCCGGGTTGTTACAATACAACACCACCAACAAGGGATCTCGTCCCGAGATCCTGGAAGATCCCGGGGAGAGGATGGGAGCGAAAAGAGAGACGACGTCCTTCAACACCACCAACAAGGGACTCTTCTCCATGTCTTCATCGAACTTCCGTTGAGAAACTTTCCGCAGACAGATGGCAATGTCGAAAACCAAACCATCGAGAGATCAAGAGGAAGAATGATAATATAAAGAGACGATCAAGGGAAGCATTATCACTCAAATCGTGAGGATACTAGGAAAGAGGACTGAAGTCAAGGGATCACCAAGATGTAAACCAGAGTCGGATAGACTAAAGGTACTATAGGATTTCCCTACCTGAGATCCGAATCAAAACAATACGCTTCAAGCAAGGCATTGTAACGGTTCCGATACTCCACACACTCGAGATACTAAAGTTTGAAGGGGATAAGACGAGAATAAAATACTTACGACAATTGTCCTGTCTAGAGCAGGGGTAAGGAGTAAAATATTCCTACTCTCCGATAACTAACATAGTAACTACAAAATAGTTTTTGTCTAGACTCGACTTCGGCCAGAAAAGGGATCCTACGGTCGGTAAGGCTTTGATACCAAGTTGTAAGGCCCGATATGCGGTACTATTACAAATATATATGTTTCCATCCAGATCCGGGGACGAAGCACATATCGGTGCCACCGCGACATATGACAATGCCATATGCCCCGGATTTCCAACATGATATCATAACATTACAGCTACAAGGATACAACGTCTCATACAATCGGCATACAACTGCCTTAATACAATACATGCGTGGAAGTTACATGTGTGAGTACATACTACAATCAAATGCCTAGTGGCAAAGGTAAAACACACCATTTCCATAACCACATGGGTCCAGGCTCTCCGTCGGGATCCACCTAACTAGTCGTCGTCGAGTCTTCGCGAAGGCGTCTAGAAGAAGGATCATCGAGCTCCTCTGAAGTCCAAGATCGATTGCATAACGTGCGTAAAAGAGAAAAGAAGGGGTGAGCTATATCAACAAGTCTTGTAACTAACTTCACATGGTAAGATGGGGGTAGTGGTGAGGTTGCAGCCGCACTAGCATTATATAAGTGGCTAACGATCTATTTAGAGTAAGATGAGAACCAAGCATTCGATGAAGAATCGCCTCCAACAAGTCTTGCTATCCTCTACTTACTCAAACATTACACCTGTCCTATCCTTGTCCTCCAATTCCTAGTCAAGGCACACACACGTTGATGAAGGTATTAAGATTATCTCAGTTGTTGTTTGTCCATGAACAAGGAGTAGGTCTCAAGTCGTCCATAACCGTGAAAACGGCTTCTCGAAAAGATTTAACCCTGCAGGGGTGTACCAACTGTCCATTACAAAGCTCCGCACGGACGCCAAGCTCTCTCAGTCAGGCCCGTTAAAGAAACTCAGTGAAGATTTGTTCCGAGAGAACCGACCGTCAATTCACTATGTACCCCACGACAAAAGTAAGCACTTGGAACTGTTTTGCCCTAAACCATATTTTAGGTTGGTTAACAACAGAAAAAAATAGAATAAACACAAAGTATATGAAATTCTAGTCAAGTTACATGTAAAGAACACTCCAAACGGAGTTACGGTTAAAAAGATACAAACATCACAATTTACGAGTACATACTGTTAACATCAGGGAGCATACTTTAGAGCAATGAAACAATTAGCTACTGAATGCAAACATGCACCAAAATCATGTGGGTCAACAGTAGACATGACAAGAAAGTTTCATGTATATGAGCATCAGGAACAAGTAATTGTAACCCATGCAAAATGCAAGAATATACTACTGGTCTAGGGACTTAGTGAAAAACAGGGCATGTGACAGCAAACAGCAGGGTTGCACTTTGGGAGCTTGATAAATATATGAAAAACAACCATATCATGGAAACTCAAAGCATGGCATCAAAGTAACATAACAAGGAGCAAATAATTACATTGGAGCTAAAGCATATGAGGCATGGATCACTAACTATAAGGCATCAAAGTTGCAACTTTATATAAACAGCAACATATGTTAACAGGGTCACCACTTTGGAGCAAGAAACAAAATAGCTACAACAGGTAAACATGGCAAAGGGATGCATCTAAATGAAGTAAACATGATGCTTAAAACATAGAAGAAACATGGCAAAGGGATGCCTCACGGATGTGACACAAGCATCAACCAAACTATGATAAAAATAATAATAGCAGCCGTAAACATTCTGGTGCCCACTTCAACAGAGGATTTATACTTGCCAATAAATCCAAAAATGATAAATAATTATACTACCATCTAGAGCACAGAGAGCATAACAATCCAAACAAAGAATCATCCCAATCCTATTTATGAGCTAGCGGGAAATTGCTTTGCAAGAGAGACACTTGAAGAAAAATTTCTAGGACCTAGAAATTTACAGGGGGTTCGAGATCGGGGCTGTCAGATCAATGGCGTGCTGGAGGTGGCCGGCGGCGCCCATGGCGGCCGGAGGAGAGGCTAGGGGCGTCGTGGACGGCCAAGGACGGCGGAAGGCAACCGAATCTGGCCGTGGGCCGCCAAATCTGGGCCGGGGATGGCCGTGGCAGTGGCGGGGAACTCCATGGCGCCGAGCTCGAGCTCGAGCTCGGCCATGTCTCCCATGGCGGTCCTGCACGATGGAAGAGAGAGGAGATGAGATAGACATGAGAGAGGAGAAGAAGGAGGGGCGCGGGAGGACGTCACCGGAGTGGGAATGCGGCGTCCGGAGGCTTGCAGGCGTGTGGCGGTGCGGGAGCAGAGGAGCTCCACGTGAGCCGCAGCGATGCAGGATGGCCGCGGGCCGGTTCGGGCCCGGCGGCGGCCCTTTGGGGCCACGCGGCGGCCGGCTGGCTGGTGCTGGCCAGATCCACTCCGGGGCGACGTGGCAGCCTTTGGGACGTCCATCTCCAAATCGAACGGCTGGGAGCAGCCAGGGGCTAGGGTTTCAGATTTTGGGTCTGGTTTGGGTTGATCTGAGAATTCAGAGGGGGTGGCTGCAATTTTTACAAGTGGGAAACCCTAGAAGGTCTAGGAGAGGGTGGTGGTTTTTATATATGTCACAACCCCAAGTTAGGTATGTGCTAGGGATTAGCATCAACTTGCATCATGTTAAAAATTTCAAATGGAAATTGAAATGGGAGAGAGAAGACCCCCCCGACGAATTTAATTCAAATGGCCACAATAAAAGTTGCTCCAAAAATTCCTTTTGCATTTTTGAAAACTCCCATAAATGAGTATGATCACATATCAAGTGCTGTGGAACCAATCCCATGCTCATGGATTTTTCATATATTCAAACAGGAGCTTGGAATTAAATAAATAACCCTATTTGAATTTGAATTCAAATATTTTGAATTTTGAAAATGCTCAAACTTTGGATGTGACTAGACACTGGTCATGTAAAGACATATATAAATTTTGGGCATTTATAAAAATGTCAGAAAATAAAACAGAGAAAAAAGGCTTACCAGGCAAAGCAGCCCAACTTACCGAGGCAGGCCAGCCCAGGGGCAGGCTGGTCTTCTTCCTCGTGCCAACCAGGCTGCTGCCGCCGTGGCGAACATGCCGGCGACACCCTGGCCACCTCCTGCTTCCTCGTGTCCTCTTCCCGCGCCTGGAAGCCCCCCTAGACGCCTCACATCCCCCTCTCTCTGGCCGCGCTCCCCCTTCTCCTTCCTCCGTTCCGAGCGCCACCCGAGACCAGTCGGAGCACGCCGCCGTGCAACGGCGTGGCCACCGTGCTCCCTGCGCCGCCTCGAGTTGTCCAGAGGAACCACAGCCGTCGTCTTCGTCTCCCCGTGTAGTGAATCGAGCCCGGAAGCCTTGGAGGCGAATCCCGCATCGCCACTTCGCCGCCGGCCGCCGAGGACTGCCACCGAGAAATTCTTCACCGATGATCCTCCTCCACCCTCTCCGACGATTCCATCGGATTCACGGTGAGCCTACGCGCCGAACCCCCCTACCCGCACCCTTCTAGTGCCCCCCGACGTCGTTTCCATCACGGGCGAGCCACAACCGCCACCGTGTTGCTCACTGCCGTTGTCGTGGACCTCCACGGTGACGATGGCCTGCACCAACACCTTCGCACGGCCGCGGGCCGCCTGCCAATGCTTTCCCCCACTACTAGAAAAAAGCCTATACATGAGAATCTTATTAGTGGCGCATCTTCAATGTAATGCTCCACTAGGTTATAAGGGGTGGCGCACTGGTTAAAAATGCGCCACCTCTAAGAGGTGGCGCATATTGTAAAATGCACCACCCATAAGGGTGGGCCAGCCCTGGATCCTCTTATATGTGGCGCATTTGGCAAAATGCGCCACCCCTAAGAACTTTATAGGTGGCGCATATTGCTGATGCGCCACCCCTAAGAGCTTATGGGTGGCGCATATTGGAAACGTGCCACCCCTAAGAGCTTATGGGTGGCGCATATAGAAAATGCGCCACCTATAAGCATCTTAGGGGTGGCACATTTCCTGTATGCGCCACCACTAACATGCAATATGCGCCACCCCTAAGTATGGAGCTGCCCTTATCTCTCCACCCCACCTACCACCTCTCATTCACTCCACACACTTCTCAAACTACAACTACTCTTCTCACCTAGATCTATTCAGTTTTGTCCTCCTCCCCACCTCATGTCTTCCATTTATCCATCCATACTTGGCTTAAAATCTACGTTGTTTCATATTAAAGTAAGTGGGCCTCCTCCCCAACCCTTTTCTTCCATTTATCACCCATAATTGCCTTTATTAGCTTGGGGTTTCATGTATATGTGAATCTTAAGTTTGATGTATATGTGAAGTATATATGTGAAGCTTGTGGTGGTTTGAGGTATATGTGAAAGCTTGAGGTGGTTTGATGTATATGTGAAAACTTGAGGTGGTTTGATGTATATGTGAACCTTATGGTGGTTTGATGTATATGTGAAGTGTATATGTGAAGCTTATGGTGGTTTGATATATATGTGAATCTTGAGTTGCCAATGTTTTGCCGAAATGTTGATTCATTTCTGTTTCGGCAAATTTCTGGCGCACTCTCCGCATGCTCCCATGCATTATTAGGGAAGGTCATGCCAAATTTTTCCGGCGACGACCGTGATATATAATTGTGTTCCTCTCTCTGTGCACGCATGCAATCATGGTCCGCGAGATGCTGAGTGATATTACCGTGACTAGGTGGATGCAATGTGCGACAAACGACATGCTACAGAATAATAGGACGGATATAAGATGTCTGTGTCGGAGATGCAAACTGCAGTGCGTGACAGAGCCTGATTCCGGAATATTGTAAAGACACCTAAAGCGTAATGGTTTGATGGACGGCTACACACGTTGGATAAGTGATGAAGCTGGTGAGGAGGAGGACGTTAATGCGCCAGTAAATGAGGAAGGGAAACCAGACAATTACAACGGCGGGCGAGAAGACGA
This sequence comes from Bromus sterilis, assembly GCA_950022295.1. Lineage (NCBI taxonomy): Eukaryota > Viridiplantae > Streptophyta > Magnoliopsida > Poales > Poaceae > Bromus > Bromus sterilis. The sequence continues at coordinate 276,708,688 of OX465595.1, read as the reverse complement.
AGAGAATCCCGTACATGATCATGAAGAAAATGCCGAAGCAGATCATGGAGATCAAGATGCCGGACATGAGAATTCAAGCTGGGTGCGGGACCCTCATGTTCAAGAGCTGCTTGTCAAAGAGGCGTTGAACGCAAGAGGTGCGGCTAGAGAGAAGGGAAAGATGGCGCAACTCGAGAAAGACACGGTTATGAAGTTGTACGAAGGATGCAACGATGGGGATACCCGATTGAATGTAACACTTGGGGCTATGGAGATGAAGGAAAAACACAAATGGACCGACGAAAGCTTCGATGATAACATGGCATTCTGGCACGATCGTCTTCCGAAGGGCAACACGTGCCCAACAAGTATCGCTGAGGCCAAGAAGGTCCTTTTCCCTCTCGATCTTCCGCACGTTAAATACCACGTCTGCATAAATGATTGCATGATCTATCGGGGTGAGGACAAAGATAAAACCACATGTTCGGTGTGCGGTGTTAGTCGATACAAGAGAGGGAAGAAAGTTCCTATCAAAGTGGTATGGTACTTTCCGATCACTCCTTGTCTGCAGAGGTATTTTGTAGATCCCGAGGAGGCAAAGCTCATGACCTGGCATGCAGATAGAAAGAATCTAAAAGAGGATGACCCGAACCGGATCCGGAAAAGGAGGACATGCTGAGGCACCCTTCAGATGGTAGCCAATGGACTGCGTTGGACCTCGAATACCCAGATTTTGGGAAAGAACCAAGGAACCTCAGGATTGGTGTGAGCGCCGATGGAGTCAATCCGTTTGGCGGCCAGAGCAGCACACACAGTACCTGTCTCGTGTTTGTATGCATATACAGCCTCCCCGTGGAAGTGCATGAAGAAAAAGTACATAACAATGTAGGCCGAAACAACCAGGTACGGACCTCAATCTATATCTGCAACTGTTGAAAGAGGAGCTAGAAATGTTATGGAAAGACGGAGTCAATACGTGGGACCCCACGGCCAAGAATATTTCCCAATGAAATCCCCGGTGATCACAACGGTGCACGACTATCTCGGATACGGATATTTCTCAGGGAAGATGGTCCAAGGATTTTGTGCATGTGTTAGGTTCATGGATAATACAACGTACCGCCAGCTACCAAAAGATCCCGGATCTTCAAAAACCGTGTTCCAGGGGTATCGGAGGTGGCTTCCCAAGAAACACGCATGCAGAAAATAGGGACATTTGTTCGATGGAAGCGAGGAGCTCCGAGCACTCCCAGCTCGAAGGAGCGGCAAAGAAATCGACAACTTGCTGAAAACTTGGAAAGACTGCCCCGCGCCGGGAAAAAAAAAGAAGACTCAGCCGTTGATGAGGGTATGGAAAGCGAGGTATGTTTTCTGGTTCTTGGAATACTAGAGTCTCCTCCGCAGTCCTCATATCCTTGATCTCATGCATATCACAAAGAACGTGTGCGAGAGCTTGTTTGGCACGCTGCTCAACATGCCGGAGAAGACCAAGGACGGGCCAAAAGCAAGGAATGACTTGAAATTTATGGGCATCAGGAGGGAACTTCATCCCCTAGTGACGACGATGATGAGACGTAGGAGGAAGAGGATATAGAAACATAAAACTCTTGCAAACGAAAAAGGGCGACCAAGAAGAAGACCGGTATTGATCACTGCCCCTCGTCATGCTTCACTTTGTGCGAGGAGGAGATCAAGCGATTTATCCATTGCCTCATAGGAGTAAAATTTCCGAACGGCTATGCGGGGAAGATAAGCAGATACCTAGACGAGGCGAAGCAGCGTTTCAGCAGGATGAAATCTCACGACTGTGCCATGCTGATGACGCAGATTCTCCCGGTTGCGATCCGAGGGATAATGGACGAGCACGTCCGTAAAATATTTTTTGGCCCTCGCAACTTTTTTGACGTCATGTCTCGAAAGTCGATTTGCGCTACGCAACTCAAAAGGCTACAGGAGGAGATCGTGCTCATACTATGTGAGCTTGAGATCAATTTCCCGCCCGTGTTCTTCGACATTATGGTGAATCTGCTGATCCATGTCTTGGAGGATATCGTCCAACTCGGGCCTGCGTTTCTACGCAGCATGATGCCGTTCGAAAGGATGAATGGACACATCAAAAAATACGTTCGTAACAGGTCCCGTCCAGATGGACGTATATCAAAGGGCTTTCTAACCGAAGAGTGCATCTCTTTTTCCACGAATTATCTCAACACCAAGTACCGTGTTGGTCTGCCCGTCAACAAGCACTTTGGCAGGATAGATGGGTGTGGTCACCAGGAGGGAAGCCACGCAATGCATGTAAACTTCGAGGGTCGAGACATCGACTTTGAAAGAGCAAGCCTAGTCGCGCTACAACACATCCAGCTGATCGATCCTTGGATAATAAAGCACAAGGATGTAATCATGAAGAAGTACAGTGACCAGGGCCTGCTGATAATGGAACGAGAACCACGGCTAATCAAAGATCACAACTCCGGTTTCATGACTTGGTTCAGGGACGAGCTTCGTGCTAATCCCCCGCGAAGGAACCCTTCCGAGGACGAAAATATGATATTCACCTTGTCATAGGGTGCCGCATGCAACCTGATGACCTATCAAGCGTATGATATCAACGGCTACACATTCTACACGGAGGAAAACGACAATAACTGCGATTACCAGAACTCAGGGGTAACGGGGATATTCTACACCGATGACATCAAGGAAAGATTCTACGGAATGATCGAGGACATATGGGATCTCGACTACTGTGGAGAGAAGGTGCCGATGTTCCTTGTGAGATAGGACAAGAGCTTCGTAAAAGAAGACTAGTACTTCACCACCATGGTTATACCCGAAGCCAAATCCAAGTCTGTGGGCGCAAACGTCACCGCGAAAAATGAGCCATGGGTACTGGCTAGCCAAGTGGACCAATGCTTCTTCATTACCAACGCATCAAAGCTGAGCCGCGTTGTAGTGAGGAGAGGCAAAAGAAACATAATCAGAATGGATGGAGTCGCCAACGAGCAAGACTTTGACAAGTACGACGACCCGAAGATGGAAGATGACTACGCTGCTCAGGATACATACACCACAACCCTACCGAAGAAAGGTCTCCCATTTGAGAGGAAAAGTGAAGGCGTCCCAGGCATAAATTATTCAACCACGACAAAGAAGGGCAAGAAGAAGATCGGGAGGAAACTCTAGCTAGATATCTAGATCCAAATTTACTCTGCATGGATTTACTCTGCACTTTGTAATTGATGATCACGTTCTTAGGTTTGGATCATATAGTTTGAAGTGCATGAATGTCGACGATACACAATTGAAGCATCATGCCTAACTCCTTAAAAAAGATAAAATGGCCAGCCACACCTTGTAATTGACGATCACATTCTTATGTTTCCAAATTCCGCTACACTTTGTGTTTGTGGATCTTGGTTCGGCGACGACACGGTTAAGGCATGGTATTTGGATCGATAGGATAAGTAACACACCGATGGGAAGGAAGGCCATGGACTCGCTAAAAAAACCAGATAGATAGCTAGGCCAATTAATAATTTTTTTTTAAACTCTTAGGGGTGGTGCATCTTTCATAAATGTGCCACTAAATGTGCTTAGGGGTGGCACATTTTGCCAGAATGCGCCACCAGGAGGTTCCTTATGCGTGGCGCATTCTGGCAAAATGCGCCATGCATAAGAAACCTCTTGGTGGCACATTTTGGCAAAATGCGCCACCCCTAGGCCTTGACCTCCAACGGCCCCCTCCCCTTGCTCGTCACAATCCATTCATCCCCACCCTTGTGACCTAGCCGCCGCCGCACAGGAGTCGCCCTAGCCTTTGCCGGAGGACCCACCGTCGACCACCGGAGCCTTCCCCATGCCACTGGAGGAGCCCCCGCCCCCGCCGCGCCATCGAAGCCGCTGCCGCCGCGCCACCGGAGACGCCCCCGCCACCGGAACCGCCCCGAGTCATTGGAGGAGCCGCCGCCACCGAAACCGCCGCGGCGCCACCGGAGGATATCCTACCCCTCTTCCTCGACGTCGGCCGTAGTCTTCCTCCCCGTGCTCCCTATGTCAGTACTCTCTTCCTCCTTCTTGCTCCCCGTGCTCCCTAGGTCCAACTGCTAGTGCCCCTGTTCAGAGCTAGTGCCACTAAATTCTGGTGTAGATTAGGGTTCTACAGGTCCAAAATTCAGAGAACACAAGTAAAAAGAGGCACGACTTCATATAAAACAAAGGCACGACCTCATACAAGTCGTGCAGGTCGTGCCTCCGTTTTGTATGAGGTCGTGCCTCCGTTTTATAAGAAGTCGTGACTTCATTTCATATGAGGTCGTGCCTCCGTTTTGTATGAGGACGTGCCTCTGTTTTTTATATAGTCATGCCTCCATTTTGTTTAAGGTCGTGCCTCCGTTTTGTATGAGGTCGTGCATCCGTTTATGTACAAATGAGAAACAGTAGAAGATTTACTACTGAAACAAGAACTAATATTTCATTGTGATAGTTGTTGACCATTGTGTAGGTACAAATCATTATCCCCTTTCTCCCGAAAGGTTGATTAACTTCCGTTTCGGTTGAGAATGGGGCACTCTCATGTTAAGAAAAATAGCAAATGACATGCCGAATTTTTCCGTGAATTTGTGCATGACCTTTGCTATTTTTCTTAACATGAGAGTTTTTGCATTTATTTATTGTGATAATTAATTAAGTAGTTGCATTTCTTAATATTGTACTAGTGCAAACATGTCGACGGAGCCGACTCCGGTCCTTCTTCTCAGCCGGGAAAAAAAGGATGCAATTTTGGGAATACTCCCAGGAAGAGGTTGAGGAGCAGAGAGAAGAGGAAGTACCTCCGGGAGTGGAGGAGATAGAGTCGGAGTCCGACTCATCGGAGGATGATGACATGGAGGAGGAGGGTACATAAGGGAGAGGAACACCGCCGACGAGGATGATCATGCCGGTGGCTCAAACACTGATGGTAGCCAGTCGAGGAAGCGGAATCGGAAACCAACCAAGGTCGGCACCGTCAGGCAAGATTTTACCGTTGTGACCTCCATTGGGATTCCTACCGAGCCCCAACGTTTCTCGGAAGGGTACAACCGTCAAGTCAGGGCGATCCTCCGGAACACCGTCCCGATCACCACAATAAACCTAAGGAGTCGTGACAACACTCATTATCGTCAGCTCCTTCTCGAGAAGTTGCACAGACGATACAAGTTCCCGGACCCGTACGACAACAAAAACCTCAAAGGGAACAAGGTAAACAAATGGGCCCTCAGGAGGATGAGCAAAGCCTTGTCCAGTTGGAGAACCCGGGTAAAGGAGGCAATTATCGAGCACGGAAAATCCTGGGAGGAGCTCAAGGAGAAAGAGCCGATGATCGACGAAGCTACCTACGACATTTTCAAGGCTAGGTGTGAGTACGAGGGCGCCAAGGCCGCGAGTGCAAAGGGCAAGGCGATGTGGGCGTAGGTCATAGGTAACCACCGTCTCGGAGCCGGCGGTTACAGATATTCCAAGCCTAAATGGTACAAGGAGGATGCCGAGTATGCCGCTGCGGGCCTACCTAACACCTTTGAGAAATACAAAGTTGATCCACAGACTGAATTCTTTGTGAGGGCCCGGAGCTATAATGACAAAGAAACCTCGAACATAGTTCTCGATCCTAAGGTTCAGGAGTTTACGGCTGCCGTGGTATGTAGTTCACCACGCGACTTCCTTCTCGAGTGAATTCTAGTTCATGAAGTTCAGCTTCTTAGTGTTTCACATTCTTTGTGCAGGAAGATGAATTCTCCACGGCGTCATCGCAGGGTTCGTCTATTAAGCCGGCCGAACCGTGGGACACCTCTTTTAATAGGGCGATGAACAAGGTCAAGAAGGTTAAGAACGTGTCGGCGAAGCCATCGTTAGCCGACCATGTGGTCAGCTTTGGTGCGGACCTAAATTGGTCCGAATATTATGGGAAACCGGCGGAGCAGTCGGGTTCGAGGGGGCGCAAGGCGAGAAGGACCGAAGAAGGCGCCACTTATGTTCGTGGACTGGAGGATAAAGTGAACATGCTTCCACAGCTTGTCCAGGACGAAGTGGTGAAGACGATGAGCGCGCTCCTTCCTGATATGATGCAGTCACTCGCGAATTGGCAAGCGCGTGGTGGAGAAGGGACCATACCGGTCCCGAGCATGGTCGGCAGCCACTCGGGCACCGCGGCGGCCCCAGTTCCGGCTCCCGCACCGACTCCGACCGCCAACACCACGACGCCGGCGCCGGACGTGATGGTGACTCCTCCAGCCACGATCGAGCAACCGGGGCATAATAATAATGCACCCGCCAGTAGAGAAAAAAGGGTGACCAACGCCACGGGAGGCAGCGCACCCTCTGTCTCTTGCATGCCCGCCGTCGTTGGCGGGGTCTCCTCATTGGCCGACCTCGACGCCCTCAAGGTAACTATAAGCGTCCGCAACTCAAACGAGGACTTCATCTCCTTGACTTTTATTACTGGCATCTCTCTGATCCCTAAATGCATATGTCTCTTTCACAGGAGGACACTCCATGCATTCTACTACAAGTCATGGACGGCGAATTGAAGGATGTTGCCAAAGGTAAAATCCTTCAACCCCAAAATCTAGTGATGCAAAATAGGCCGATGGCACCGGAGATGCATAGGGTTCAAATCTCTCTCGTGATTTCAGGCTACGAGAGAGTGGAACCTCCCATTCAACCCCCCGGATATGATGAGGACGAGCCGGCAGTCCTCAATGATTGTTTTGGCCAAATATGCCTTTGGCCGAAGAACCAAATGCGTTTGATGACGAGGGAAGGGGGCACCACACCAAGGACAACGTCGGTAGTCGTCGTGCCGGCGCCACATGATCCCATCGGCGCACAACAAGCAGACGACGATCTTGATGATGATATCAACGCTGACCAGTTCATCAATACTTTGTATGATGATGATGACTTACTCATGCCTCCTGCTGAAGGAGCCTATCAGCATGACGAGGAAGCTCGCGGTCCAGCTGATCCTGCGGCGAAGCCTGCTTGCTCTACGCGTCTCTTTGCTGCTTCTTAGGAGATGTCTCCAGCAGCTTGCGCCTTCACCGAGCCTCAAGCAGATGCCAAAATGAGATCTATTCTCAGCCCGTCCACACTGCATAAGGCGGCCACTGAGCAGATAAAGGCCGGTGCAGACTGCTCAAAATCAGAAAAGAAGAAGGGACGGAAAAGAAAGAAGGGCGCTTCGAGCAGCCAACCTCCGATGCCGATCAGGGCTCAGGAGGGACCACCGAGACCCGAGGATCTCTCGTTTGAAATCCATGTGGCGGGTAGGGCGATGCTACCTAATGACATGCTCGACCTTGCAACTTCAGATATGCAGAGTGTGCATCATAGTGTTATGGCATTAGAGAAGATGCTTCTTCGAGAGAAGAATCCCTCGTACCCAGTTTTCATGGCCAAGGTGCCACTCAACATGGGCTTCATCAATAATGTCCCCGCGGATATGATAATCGTGCCATTCTCAGATATCTTAAATTTGTTTCATCTCAAGGGGATGGAACATAGCTTTATCCATCTGTTCTCGCTCAACCTTTCTATGAGTATCAGTAGAGATAAGACCCCGAGCGTTGCGATATTGGACCCCTTATACATGCGTGAAAGCATCTTGATGGACGATGGGGACGCGACTCTTGTGGCGGGGTACATCAGAGAATTCATGCTACAGAACGCCGACAAGGATTCATTTCTCATGACCTACTCTCCCAAGTAATTCATTCGCTCGCCGCCGTAGCTTATATGATTTCTTAGCTTTCTGCCATTGTCCTCTTCCAACATTCCTTTTGGATTGTTTTCATTATGCAGTGAGGATCAAGACTGTGTGCTCATCTTCTTTTCACCACAACACTCGCATGCCATGTATTTAGACTCGGGGAGTGTGAAGAAGAAAGATTACAAGTATATCATGAGAGTTTTGGATGATGCTCTCGCCGGCTACAAAGAAGCCGGAGGCAAGATTGTGAAGCACAAGTCCAGGAAGAATCAGCTTGGCGTGAGCGTGTTCAATCATGTGACGCAGTTCCCATGGGTGAAGCAGCCGGCTGGCAGTGTGAGGGATGCGAACTACGCCCTACATCACATGCGGGCGATTGTACAAGAAGAGCGCAACCTTACACTGCCAAGTCATCTGAAAGCGTGGGCCGAAAGGAAGGCGACAATCGCCTATGCAAATCTTAGGCAGGAGTTCTTTCACATCCAAGGGGAGATGGAGACTATCATCCGTCATGAAGTACAGATGAAGAGGTCAATCTTCCACTACAACATTGCACCATCCAATGGGGAGATAGAAGCCCGCCTAAAGGCCTTGCGTGACACAAGGCCTTTCATGACGGAAGAAGGATGTCGTCCATTCCCTGAGCCGGGTCACAAGTGATGACGATCGATGTGAATTTCATGCTACATTGTTTAATGCTTAGCGTTGTTAGTTCCGAAGAATATTAATAAATGTGGTCATTGATGCCATTGTCATTCACACTCACTTGTTTGCTGCAACAGATCGATGAAAATGATCAACATTATCCAGATGGAGTGAAGAAAACAATACTCGAAGATTAGTTTTAGGGTTTTCTTTTATTTCATTTGTAATAACTTGTATTCGATACTTGTAAACAATACTCGAAAACATGTAATGCTTTCTCTAGTTCTGTAATGCTTCTATTTGTGTAATAATTTCTGTGATTCCATTTATGTAATTGTTTCTGTATTTTTTTTCTTTTTCTGTAAATTGATTTTTTTTCTGTAATAAATATTTGGTGGCGCATCTTCTGTACAGTTAGTGGCGCATCTGCAATGCGCCACCCCTAAGGAACCTTATGGGTGGCGCATTCCGAAATGCGCCACCCATATGGTCATAGAGGTGGCGCGTTTCGAAATGCGCCACCCCTAAGGGTCTTAGGGGTGGCGCATCCAGAATGCGCCACCCCTAAGCCCCTATTAGTGGCTTGTCCTTAGTGGCGCATCCATAATGCGCCACTAAAGGCTAAAAAAGGGCGCCACCATAAGCCCTTTCTCTAGTAGTGCCCCTGCCCTCCCGTGGCCTGTGGCCAAGTCCGGCAGAGCGCCTCCACGTACAGGGACGCCGGCGTCAAGCCGCCGGCTGGTTAGGCCTAAACCCAATGCTTAACCACCCCCTGACCCTATGACATGTGGGGCCTACCACTTAATTAAGCATTTTAATTAAAATAACCCCACTAGATTTACCCCCCTGAGTCACTTACAGTCGGGCCCCACTGGTTAGGCTGACCAGTCAAACCCCCCACGTCATGCAGACGCCAGCATGACGCAGTAAATCAGTTTCCAGTTTTAAAAGAAAATCAGGAAAATCCAGAAAAGGAATAAACTTGGAAAATTAATAACTAATTCATAATAACTCCAAATTGGACAAATAATATATGTAAAATTATCAGAAAAATAAGGATTATGAATATGGACTTTGTTTTCATGTTTGACCAATTCTGAATATGGACTTATTTTAAATTCAAATTTGAAGTGATTTTGCAAATTCCTTTGCAACCCACTTCTTTTAAATGGAATTGTCAACACATTGCAACCATGAACCTAACATTGCAACATTGATCATGTGTTTGAGCATTGCATTTATATTTATCCCTTTTTTTCCATGTTTGCTCGATAGAAGTGGAACCGGAACCGGAGGCCACCCCCTTCGTTGAAGACACTGTGTTTGAACCTCGTCAGCAAGGCAAGCAAACCCCCATTGATCATGTCGATAAAATTCCACTTACCTCTTAGTTTCGCTTATGCATTGTTTAGGATGATTACCATGATGCATTTGTTGGGGTTCACAGCGGAAAACAAAAATGTTTCCTAACTAGAGTTTCCCACAACCCAAGATCTAGCTAGCCGTATTACCGGAACGGAAAGGAGTGCGGAATAACATACCTCGGGGTGTAGTCCGTTGCGCGGGAAACGTTCCCGCAAACGTGGCTGGTGTAGTCGAACAAATTTCACCGCCCCCTGGCTGTGTTGAGCACCCGGATGTGTGTAGTGCCACAAGTGTAGCACCTCGTAGTACTCGCACACGTACGAGACTCGATAACAACCTCCGTTCTGCGATCCAGCGAAGGTGGCGGAAGCAGCCTCCGGACGGAGCTTCGGCAGCACGACGGCCTCCGATCCTAACAGAGATGCCTCAATTCCACTACAGGCTCACACTAGGGAGCCCACCATGGAAGAGACAAGGAAGGGGAGAAGACCGGAGAAAACCGATCTCAATTCTGAGTAATATTTATTTTCTCACGAATTTCTGTGTATTAAATATGTGCACCCTGCCCATCTATATATAGGCAGAGGGGAGGGAGTCAACTCCTCTCCCTTAGAAATGTGGGACTAAAGTCCCTTTGCTAAGGGGGGTGGCCGGCCAAGGGGGGGGGGGGAGGGGGCGCACCCCTCATGGGCCCTAGGGCCCATGGCGCCTCCCCCCTCTTTCCTTTTCTTTTTACCCTTTTATTTCCCCTAATGGGCCTCTATCATAAATAAGGCCCATAGCACTTTTTAATTATAAATAAATTGTTTTTAATTATTAATTAGATTAATTAATAACTAAAACACATTATTCCTTCTCCCGGTGCTCCGGAACACCTTCCGACTCACTCCGAAACTCCTTTGGGTTAACATAGAACTTTTCCGGTGCTGCTTCCTTTATTCTTCGGTAACTCCGATAGTTCCGAAAAGGTCTCCGATTTCATCGAGCCCTTAAGTGTGTTACCCTACGGTCCGAGAACACTCCAGTCATGACCGAGATGAGGCTACGGTCAATGATCATCGGCGGGACCTGGATGCCCATAATGACCCCTGTGCATTCCGGATATCAACACCGATTGGACCTTACGTCGTATAACATTCCCTTTGTCAGCGATACTGGATATTTTTGAGATTCGATCAATGACATCCTATGTCTGGTTGAACCTCGTTATGAACAAATCCTTATTCACTCGTTCCCGTGATATTCATCCCCGTGACCTAGTCACACGCTGCAGCTTTATGGATGGAATCTCACCGAGTGGGCCCCGAGTATCTATCCATTATATGGATTGAAAAATCCCGCTCTTGTAACAATACTCCTCAACATATCTCCACGGAATACCCAAGATAGAACCGTTATAACCCACATATTTCAGTCAGGTGGTGGGATGTAAGTCAAAGCATCCGAGTAGATAGCAATTATGCATGTACTCACGGTCAAAGGAACGGTCTACTACGTTCTATAATTACAACACTGAACCTTCATAAGATTGATCATGCTATAATGCTTACTTTGGGTAATGTTCATCACGTCACTCATCCAGTGAGGTGACCTCATAGTCAAGAGACTTAATTGTCCATGATCGCGAAACCACGACCATCATGTTGACCATGATCTAGTTATTCAAATAGAGGCTAACTAGGAACTCTGGGGTTTCTATACCACACCTGTATAATTGTTTCACTGATACAGTTCTAGAACGGTATGAAACTGGTTATGAACTTGCTTAGATATATTGGAATAATCATATATTATTTTCCTCTAGAGCATATATCCAACAGTCTCCCACTATCACTAGAGTACTAATAATCTAGCCGCATTTTCCCGATCATAACCAGCTTATCGCATAAGTGTTCATTGATCATGCTTCCACATGGAAGAGGGTTCGTCAATGAACTGAACCAATTCAGATTCCTATGTTTCCTTTGCAACTGGCATTGGTCAACTAGTTTGACATGCCACTCATTATCATATAATGGTTGGATACATGTTTCGCGGGAGAGTGAGACTATTATTTCACAGTATCCTCCAATGATCTTTTGGTTCTGTCTTCGGAAGACTTATCCATAGTCATATATACTGGGAAATACACTCAGCCAGAAATCCAAACTTCATACGCTAAACTTTTATCCATACGTCTACTTTCTTAAGTAGTATTATGTTTGTAGTGTCGTGAATCTTGCTCACATTTCTTTCATATCTTTGGTGATGTCTCTAATTCCATATAGACTCATAATATGGCTTGTAATTGTAACCTTGCATTACATTCAAGTCTATTATCTTTCTATACTTTAGAGCATAGTCCTCAGTATTCGTCATATAATGAATCCATGGACTTTATTTAGATTCTGTGTTTTACTCCTAAAGCACATCGGAATCTGTTCTTCTTCCAAGAACTTTTGAGTTATTCTGTTGTTGGATTCACAATGCATGTTATATGGTAGAATGATATGTCAAAGTACATATGAGATCACATGTCCTAGTACATGGTGCATCTCTATTCTTCCATCAAGACATTGCTTGTGATATTTGGATTTAATCCGTTATATAATTTCTAGCTACAAGAACCCGTTTCTTGTCTAGAAGATTATTCCAACTTTTCTTTGTTTCATCATAAGTATCTATCACTATAGATTTCAACGTGTGATGTGTTTAGTACTTCATATAATGGAAGATTCTTGTAATCTTGCGTTATATCTACCTTATGTTATATATATATATATCGTAATGCATATACGTACATATGAGATGATTCTCCATATACATATATCATTCACATGTCCATATATACATACACGTGATAATTCTCCACATATGTCATAACATGCATGTATGATATAATGATCATGCTCCCACTCAAATATATCCATCATATACTCATATATTTGTGGTTCAGCTTCATCAAGTCATTGTATTGTTACTATTTCCTACATAATGATAATGCTCCCAAAGATCCCACTCAGAAAATGCCCTTTGCATTCTAAGTTTCCAGAAGTCTTCAAAGCTCCCACTCAGTTTCATGAAACTACAGGTCCACTCAATATTTTGGTCATCACAAAATCACTTGATCAAATCAAGGTTGAGGGTTTCCTGTCTTGAGGTACTATAGTCCATCCTTTAACGAAATAACATTTCCTCATGCCTATTGCAATTCACTTTCAAATCCTAAGTTTGAACGAGACGCAATTCCAGGCTATGGTCCACTGTAGTGTAAATGAAATATTTTTTTGATTAAAGCATTCCTACGTTTCCGCGGTCAATCACCATTGAACTTTGGTCATAACCGTTTTATGAGCCAAAATTATGCCTTATACCCGTTACATTATTCTCAATAACTTTCCAGTTTGTCGAGAATATGAAATAACCGATTTATTTCACAGGACATGAGCCATCCTATATGCAACTCAATATTATTTCATTTCTTCTCGTGTTCTAGGCTACCATCATTCCTTTGCGTTTCAAGCAATGTTATTCCCTTTTGTTTTATTAAGAAGACTCATGATTATTGTTATGTACAGAACGTATTCATGAAAACCTTCTAAATTCAACTAAGGCTTCAACTCATATACCAAGACCAATCGTCTTTGGCATATCCTTCCTTATATAGCGTCATTACAGAGGAACACGCTTCCGTTGCAATACTCTGATATTCTGAAGGCAAGGTCCAATACCTTGGTCAAAGTTTCCATTATCTCCTATTGGATCCGTGTCGCGAGACTTCTTCTCGCACTACCAATCAAGCAACACAAATTTTGCTATTCGGGGAGAATATGTAATTTAAATTGCTTGTAGCTTTGTCACAAAGAAATTCTTTCTTTAAGAAACCTTATAACACCATCAATTATGGAGCTATCTTGTCTCCTTAGATTCAGGATGGTTTCCTTTTCATGAAGTGGGTGCTTTGACTTAATGAATTAAACAACCTTGTTCGTTAATAATTTTAGTGCAAGGGGAAAGAACGTTTAGACCATACTACAGTTTAGTATGATTACGAATGGTTTAAGTAGTCTAGAACTTTAAACTTCCATCGTAATTTGTGGTACAATTTCCACAAGTCTCCCATTATGTCAACTTTAATACTTATCACTCAGATCATAGCTTAGTGATTTGTATCCTTATATTCTAACTTTACACTGTGATTCCTGAATCTCAGTTTTATGATCTCAATTGAATACAACTTTCAATTAATCATATGAAGTCTTTAATGATAACTCATGTGCCCATTTAGTACATCATTGATGTATAATGATTGGCACAAGTTCTACTTGCTAGAACCTTGTCTTGCTCATATTTATTGCAGAGGTTCATAGATCGTGTATCTAATCCATCTCATGCAATAGAACTATGAATTTCATTCGATAATGAATACACAAGTTAATAGATCATACATTTAATGAATTCATCAGTTATGAAATCACTTTACGCAATCAAATCTTTGACTTGCTATATTCAAGACAACTTTATCATTAAACATTGAATATTACTTGACAATAATAGCAGTATTATAAATTCTTTCTATCATAACATAAATCAAGACGTAATCAAAGTATAAGCACACTTTTATTCATAAAGATGGAACAACTGACTTGTCTCATTACATGAATAACTTTGTATCGCGAGATGCAAGACACACAACTAAGTGTTCATATTATAATGATTACATAAGATTTATCTAATACTCTAAATATCTCCTATGATAGATGTCTCGGCGGAATCCATGCTGGCCATCAACTGACTTGATATCCATCAATCCTTGATTTCACCTCTTCCCGTCCATGCAACAGCAGGTCCTGTTTTCATAAAACAGAATAAGTATCAAATACTCATTTACTGCAAGTGTTGTATAAAGGGGAACAAAAATTTATAAAGTATATCAAGTATATACCTTCTCCATCCACAACTTCTGCTTCAATGGGTTCAACTTCCAGATACTGAAGTCTATCCATGAAGTCAGAGAACTCGAAGCTTTCGCCTCTGCTGACATAGCCATGGACATGGTCTGTATAGATCGGTGGAAGCGAGTGTAACACCGTGTATATCGCAGACTCATCTGTGGTCCAATAGTCAAAGTCATCTACGAGGCTCAGATGTATCTCATGCATCTTGGCCAAGTGTGCCTTCAGGCAAGAGCCCTCTTCCATCTTTGTAGAGAGAAACTCATTTTCTAACTCAAATCTGTCAACTCTAAACCGATGCATGTATAATGACTTCAACTCATCTATCATGTCATATGTATCCAACTCAGCATATTCCTCACGGAAGGCTTGCGGAATGCTGGTTTCTATGACACTTTTAGATATGGCGTATGTCCTCCGACGATTCTGATAATCAGTCGCTGCTCGTGCATCCATGTCGTTTGCTGGAGGGTTTCCCACATGCTCTTTTGTTAAGAACGAAAGGTTGGATCTCTTGAGCACAACTCTAAGGTATAAGTACCAACTAATGAAATTTGACCCATTTTCTTTAAGTCTTTCACCACGTAAGAAAGAAACCATTTCAAGATACCGGGGCGTATCCATTTTCTACAAACATAATTGCAAGGAACACAATTAAGACTAGTTCACAACAATGAGTTCATATAATCATATTATAAATGAGCTGGCACTAAAACAATCATCCCTAAGAAGTTTTAGTGATTACATGATCCAGATTCACTGCCCGCCCTCGAATATCACACGGCCGACGGGTCAGTTTCGAAGGTAGACAGCAACTTGTGCGATCACATTATCCGTATATTGTGACTCATGCTCGATCTTTCGATCTCTAGTATTCCGAGGCCATATCTGCATAAGCTAGTCTCGCCAAATTAAGCTCTATGTTATATGCTGCTCTGCAAGGCCATATCTGCATATGCTAGGCTTGCCGAACCCAACCTCATGCGAACGTCGTTTAATATGTGTGACAGCCGATATGTATGGAATGTCGGCCATATGGGAGATCCTTCCAGGTGGTGCACACTTTGGTAGAATACTTGCATTTGGATTTGTTAAGGGATCATCTTATCACATGCTACCGTCCTGTATCCTATACTAGCAAGTTTTAAGATGTTTGAACTATGGCAACACTAAGTCTACAGTGTCTCCATTTGAGTTTGTTTTATGATGATGACGTTTACTACTTACTAGTAACACATAGCAAAGTTATCACTACATCACAATCAAACAAACGATAGCCCCCACTTAGCAATACAAAGTTTTGACGATCTAGTTGTATATTGCAAGTTTTACGTGGCCGCTAGGGCTTTCATAGTTAAACAGGTTTTAACCTATGAGTCAACCACAACGTCAACCATACGATTGTCTCTATTACAACCCGCACGGGGCCCTCCGTTTCAAATGCCACATCCGCTAAAGTAGAGAGACAGACACCCCCAGAGACACTTTATACGGTACAAGCCGCATGTCAAGCGTGGAACCAGTCACGTGTAAGAGTACGCGTAAGGTCGGTCGGGGGCCGCTTCATCAAACGATGCTGCAGATGTGAACAAGTACACGTGGGAGGGTAACAATCATACAATCAACGCCCACATCCCTGATGTGTTCTATCCGTATAGTAATACTAAGCATAGACCTAGCTCTCATACCACTGTTGGGGTTCGCAGCGGAAAACCCAAATTTTTCCTAAGTAGCGTTTCCCATAACCCAAGATGTAGCTAGCCGTATTACCGTAATGGAAAGGAGTGCGGAATAACATACCTCGGGGTGTAGTCCATTGCGCGGGAAACGTTCCCGCAAACATGGCTGGTCTAGTCGAACAAGTTTCACAGCCCCCTGGCTGTGTTGAGCACCCGGATGGGTGTAGTGCCAAACGTTTAGCACCTCATAGTACTCGCACACGTACGAGACTCGATGACGACCTCCATTCTCCAATCCAGCGAAGGTGGCGGAAGCAGACCTCTGGACGGAGCTTCGGCAGCACGACGACCTCCGATCCTAACAGAGATGCCTCAATTTCTCTACAGGCTCACACTAGTGAGCCCACCGTGGAAGAGACGAGGAAGTGGAGAAGACCGGAGAAAACCGATCTCAATTCGGAGTAATATTTATTTTCTCACGAATTTCTGTGTATTAAATATGTCTACCCTGCCCATCTATATATAGGCAGAGGGGAGGGAGTCAACCCCACTCCCTTAGCAATGTGGGACTAAAGTCCCTTTGCTAAGGGGGGTGGCCGGCCAAGGGGGGGGGAGGGGGCGCACCCCTCATGGGCCCTAGGGCCCATGGCGCTTCCCTCTCTTTCCTTTTCTTTTTTCCCATTTATTTCCCCTAATGGGCCTCTTTCGTAAATAAGGCCCATAGCACTTTTTTTATTATAAATAAAATGTTTTTAATTATTAATTCAATTAATTAATAACTAAAACACATTATTCCTTCTCCCGGTGCTCCGGAACACCTTCCGGCTCACTCCGAAACTCTTTCGGGTCAACGCGGAACTTTTCCGGTGCTGCTTCCTTTATTCTCTAGTAACTCTGATAGTTCTGAAAACGTCTCCGATTTCATCGAGCCTTTAAGTGTGTTACCCTACGGTCCAAGAACACTCCAGTCATGACCGAGATGAGGCTACGGTCAATGATCATCGGCGGGACCTGGATGCCCATAATGACCCCTGTGCATTCCGGATATCAACATCGATTGGAACTTACGTCGTATAGCATTCCCTTTGTCAGCGATACTGGATTGTTCCGAGATTTGATCAATGACATCCTATGTCCGGTTCAACCTCTTTGTGAACAAATCCTTATTCACTCGTTCCCGTGATATTCATCCCCGTGACCTAGTCACACGCTGCAGCTTTATGGATGGAAGCTCACCGAGTGGGCCCCGAGTACCTATCCATTATATGGATTGACAAATCCCGCTCTTGTAACAATAATACTCAACATATCTACACGGAATACCCAAGATACAACCGTTATGACCCGCATATTTCAGTCAGGTGGGTGGATGTAAGTCAAAGCATCCGAGTAGATAGAAATTATGCACATACTCACGGTCAAAGGAACGGTCTATTATGTTCTGTAATTACAACACTGAACCTTCATAAGATTGATCATGCTGTAATTCTTATTTTTGGTAATGTTCATCACGTACTCATCCAGTGAGGTGACCTCATAGTCAAGAGACTTAATTGTCAATGATCGCGAAACCACGACCATCATGTTGACCATGAACTAGTTATTCGAATAGAGGCTAACTAGGAACTCTGGGGGTTTCTATAGCACACCTGTATCATTGTTTCACTTATACAGTTCTAGCACGGTATGAAACTGGTTATGAACTTGCTTATATATATTGGAATAATCATATATTATTTGCCTGTAGAGCATATATCCAACAACATTTTTACCGCATAGTTGAACCCATTCCTTTGCATGACCTATCATTTTGTCATAGTAGTAAGCAAACCACAATCTTAGAAGATGTAGGATTTGATTGATATCATGTGGCCCCTGCAACTGTTACTGCTTATTGCATGCTTAGAGTTACAATAAGGTTACTCTTTTGTGAGTCAGGATGGTAGCGATCATGTTGATGTTGGTGGAAATTTGTTGGTGAATCTACCCTAATACAAGGTGAACGATGAGAGGCTGTGTAGGAGTACACAGTGGGTTGTCTCGTTGAACACCGCCTTAAGCCCGAGTTCTTGTTTGGTGATCCAAGACGAAGAGTACTACCACATGTTGGGCACATGGACCCCGGTCAACCTACGAACTCACCCCTTCTCAGTTTAATGAGTCGCAGTAGTTCAGAGTTCTGGTAGGTCTATGGCACGGTTTGCGAAGTGGAAGAACAACTATTCAGACCGGCTTCGGACCCTGCACACATCTTCTGAGACCACATCGGTAAACCGACCGGGTTCATGATGTGGAATCCATCCCAAATAGGCGTCTCCATTGGACTTGAGTTGGCTGTGAGGTAAAAGTTGTGGAAATTATCCTCGCCGACACCCGCTTGAAGGGTGACGAGATCCCGGCGGTAACTGATAGTTTCATGTGTGTAGAAGTACACCCCTGCAGGTTTAATAAACTATTCGAATAGCCGCGTCCGCGGTAAGGGACTACTTGGAAAGTTGTGCTCGATTATTAGACAACTTCAATGGATACTTTTAAAACTTGCCAAGATAAGTGTGAGTGCTATGGCGTGCTTTCTCGTGGGAAGTCGAGGAAGGCACCATAGTGGTGTAATTGGTTGGAGACATGTAGTGGACTCGTGTACGCTTCTTACCTCATTCTGGTATTCGTAGTACAGGACTAGCCAAGTCAAAGCTGACACTTCTGCATTCAAACCCCACCTCCCTTTGCCTTGATACATGTGCATGACTAGTATAGCTCCTAGTAAGTCTTGTTGAGTATGATTTTGTACTCACTTTTGCTTATTCTATGTTTTAGATGATCCCACTGACCCCGAAGGTGGATTATTCCTGGAGCTCGACGACTAAGATCAAGCTAGTGTAGTCCTAGTCAGAGGACTGGTTCCCTCGTGGAAGGGCTTGTTTATAAATAAGGCTTCTCTAAGCCATTTGTTAAACTTGTCTATACTCAGACCTACTTTTCTTCTGCATGCTTGATGTAATGTTGGATAACGGTCTTGTGATCTCTGTGTGCACTCTGTAAGAGTTATCAATAAAGTTGTAAACTTTGTAGAGAATTTCAATGATACCTGCTGTTCATACTAGACATGTGTGTTGCGTGTATGATTATAACATGCATGTCTTAGTATGGGTTTTCGAGAGCTTGGTTGTGATATTGCTGGCGGTCTTTTATACACCAAGTGTCCCTTAGATGTGCACAGCTTGGGGCATCGCGATGCGATTGCTCGTGACTCTGTCACGTGGCACACTTTGTAGTATGATCGAGCCCGCCCGAGACCCGGACTAAGTGATCGGGCTGGAGTATGTCTATGTAAGTGTTATAATACAATCGATAGTATGGTTGAGGCGACTTGTCTATGAGTATGGGAGTTCATCACCCATATCATTTAGACTTGTGTGCGGACGATGAGGACCCATCTCAGTTGATCATCCGGCCTGGATGGGATGCTCCTCACGTTCGATGCTTTCCGAGAACGTTCTGTGCTTGGCCTTGTCTGCTTAGACAAGTGGGTACGTTTCTCGGCTCTACATATGATTGTGTTGTAGCGGGACTTGCATACGCAAACCCTGGGTCCCGACCATATATGCTGGTCTGGGTGGCAAGTTTACGAAAATTCCCCCGGTCTCTCTCTCGCGCGTCCGATACTCCACGTTCCTGACCGCCGGGAGTCCATACAACCTCCGATTCGGACGAAATCTCGAATCACGAGCTCAGCGCGTCGAGCCGTCAGTCCTACCTCACTTTGACACCATTCCAAGAATATTTTCCGGCGCCCAATAAAATAATAAATTTAATTATTAAATGGGGGTTTTTTGTTCCGATGGCTGGTCTCGTGCCGGAATTTGCGACGATGCTCAGGTGCAACCCGATGTCGCAAAAGTCGTGTGCCATGGTGGAAAGGTTCGGTCACACATGTCGGTACTACAAGGAGGGGGAAAATATTCACCAATTAATAAATCAGCATAGCAACATATTGCAAACAATTCTGGCAAGCAACAAAATAAGGCAATCATTTTTTTTTAAATTTGGGTGAAAATCCCGGGCTGTTACATCTACCAAGTCAAGATGTTGTTGCACTCCTAAGTTCGCTCTATGAGTGCTACAATATCTTCAGATGGTAGACCCTTTCGTGACACTGCACAAAGAAACCATCGCCAAGAAGCACCATGACCAAGGCCTATGCAAGACGGACGTCGAAGCTACTAGAGAGCACAACTCCACTTTCTTGCCTGGTTCAATGAGCATGTTCTTGCTAATCCCCCAGAAGAGGGGTCTACAAACAAATTTCTCATATATGCCTTAGCACATGGCCCCGCTGTCAAAGTCCTCACCTATAAGGCATACGATATAAACGGATACACGTTCTATACAGAGCCCAGAGATATGAAAAGTTATTTTCAGAACTCGGGGGTGACGATAGAATGCATGACTGACGACGACGGCTCAACTGAAAGATATTACAGAAGGGTCGAAGAGATCTGGGAGCTTAACTACTCTAGACTACACAATGTGACGATGTTTCGTGTTAGATGGGATAAGAATGTCGAAAGAGAAAACTGGTATTTCACTACTATGTCTATACCCGACGCCAAGAGCGCTACCATGAACGTCATAGAGAAAAATGAGCCATGGGTACACGCTAAGCACGTGACACAATGTTTCTACATAACCGGCGCGAGAAATCCCAACCGTGTTGTCGTGAGGAGAGGCAAAAGAAACATCATCGGAATATATGGAGTTGCCAACATAGAAGACTACGACTAGTACGGCAACCCGATGAGGGAAGATGACGATGACGATGAAGCATATGCCAAAAGAAGAATGAAGATTACATGATCTATGAAAGATCGTACTCCATGGAAAACGAAAACTCACAACGAGGGCCTAAATTATTCGGAAACGAACAAAAAAGGAAAGAAGTTAATTACTAAGAAACGTCCTCGATGCTGAGAAACTAAATGTGTGTTTTAATATATATATATATATATGTATCTATTTTGTGTACTTACACTTTAACCATTATCGAACGGTCAAATTATATATTGCCACTGTTAAATATACATTATATAAATTGTATTGGTCGTTGTTCGGGAAAACAATTAGAAAGGAAATGAAAAGAGAAAAATAAATAAAAGAAAATTCCAGAAATAGAAGTAGCAGGCTCCTCGGACAGACGCTATAGCTAACTTAACAGTAGCCCGCGCTGACGGGGAGCCCACTACTGCTAAGTTAGCTATAGCGGGTGTCCTGGATGCCCGCTACTGCTACTATTCACTTAAACCGGCTGGGCCCGTGATTTCTTCTTCATTCCCTCTATCTCTCTGCCACTTCTCTCCCTCTCGAACTCGTTCCCGCTGTCGTCGCCGTGCCTCCGCGGCCCCGCCGTCATCGCCGCGCCTTTGCGGGCTCGCCCTCGTCGCGCTGCCCCGCCTCTTCCTCCTCTGCACCGCCTAGGCCGACGCTGCCCCGCCCATCCTCCCTCTCTCGCCATCGCCAGCGTCGATCATTTAGGTATTCCTCCCTTCCTCTCCCCTACTCCTCTGCCCTCGGCCCTCCCTCTCCCCTCCTCCTCCCTACTTTTTCCCTCACCCCTCCCTTAATTTTGCTTGCACGGTAAGTGTTTGTGAAAATGTATATGCCATGTTTGTTGTGTAGATTTTTGTTGTTATTTAGGAGCATTGTCTAGGAGCTTAGCACAATTGTTATTTGTTGTTTAGGAACATTATAATTGAAAATGAAATAAAAAACGATATTGTTTAGGAGTTTGTATGAACTTTTCGAGGTGAAAATGCAAATGAAATGATATTGTGTACAAAATTTCTTCTTTTCCCATATGCAGGGATCCGAGGGGCCTATCTTTTGCCGGAATGTTGGCTTGTTTCCGTTCCAGCAAATTTCAGGTTCCCGATATGTCCACTTTTTAGCAAAGGTGTAACACCCTCAGAATCAGTAACAGTAATCAGTTCAGTGATTCCACTGTTAGTGATCATTACTGTTGATGATCAAGCCATGATCACCTCTGATCATAGCTCTCCCAAATTCCAACCCTGATAAAATTTTCAAATTAGGTGGATTATAAATCTTGCTCCAAGAACTGTGGATGAATGTCAATCAACTTGATCATGGTTAAACCAAATCCACCTCAGTCATCAAAAAGAATCACAAGTCAGTGATGATTATGAAACCAAGGATGCCGGATTGTTGTATTGCCAAGTGAATTAAATTGGGAATGGAAATCATAGTTAAACCAACACTGTAAACACTATTAATAGTATTGCCTAGAAATCTTGGGCCATGTTAAAATAGCAATGGGTATTCTATTAAAGTGATTAGAAAGTATTATGAAATAAAAACAATAGCTTTGGGAATTATTAAATTGCCATGGAATAAAATAAAACAATGCAAATTTTAAATTAACTAAAAATTGTGAAACCAATTTTATAAAATGCCTAAATAATAGTAAGCTATATTAAAAGTGAAATGGGATTTTATTACCATGATTAAAAATGATAAACAAATAATAAAAGCGGTCAAACAGTGACATTTAATGTCTTTTAAATAAAACAAAA
The DNA here is from genome assembly GCA_950022295.1 of Bromus sterilis. NCBI lineage: Eukaryota > Viridiplantae > Streptophyta > Magnoliopsida > Poales > Poaceae > Bromus > Bromus sterilis. The sequence goes on along the minus strand of OX465595.1, from coordinate 276,685,752 downwards.
TACTAAATGATTTTTATTAATGCCCAAACTTTTTGTGGCACTTAACTATGATGCAACCATAATTTCGGAACAAATTTTATGTTGTAGAAAAATATAAAAGACATTAAACTAATTAAAAACAGAACAAACATAAAACAAAAATAACCAAAGAAATAAAACCCCCTAAACATCGCCTATGGGCACGGCCCAGACGGCCCACCCTCCCTCTCCTCTCTCCTCTCTCCCACCCCCTCCCTCTGTTCATCCGGTACGCGCCCTGGACAGGGGCACCCATGTCGCGGGCCGCACCCACACCCCCACCTGGTCCCCCTCCCTCCATTGCTCCCTCGTGGAGGGATAAGGACTCGCACGCCCCCCCCTGCGCAGCCCCCTATCACTTTCCCTCTCCCCTGCCCCTCCCCATGTTGATCCGAGTGGAGGCCGTCGCCGCGCCTCGCCGTCGTCGCGGCCAAAGACCTGCCCGGGCCAGGGGATCTTGTCCAGGAGCCTCCACGCCCTCGGCTTCGTCAGCTGCCACGCGGAATCGAGCCGGGAGGCCCTCACACACCGCCCTCGAGCTCGCGCCCTCCCCTGCATCGCGACGGCGTAGCCGCTCCATCCCCACCACCATGAGCTCTCCGGTCCTCCCCGAGCCTTTCCACGACCGCCAAGATGCCCCACTGTGAGCCTTCCATCGATTCCCCTCTTCCTCGTCGAGTCCGGTGCCTTTTGTCGAAGTCCAGCGCCCGCTGTACGCCATTGCTGGACCTCGAGCTTCGAGCGTGCCCGCCCGGCTGCAGCGCCCCCCGCGAGCGTCTCCCGTGGCCATGCGCAGTTGCTGCCCACGCGCGCGCGGATCCCGCCTCGTTCCACCGTCCCCGCTGGCTGGCCAAGCCTCTTTGCCGTTCACTCGTCGCCGGTGTGCCCAGGCGGCTCAGCCGTGGGCTAACCTCCTTCCCATGTTAAGTTAGAACTAATCCCCCTGTTAAACAACCCCCTTGGAGCCTATGACTAGTGGACCCCCCTTTTAATTAAGATTGGTTTGAGACAACCCCCTGTTAGTACTATGTGTGTATTACATGTGGGACCTTGCAAATTAATCCCTATTAATTAAACTCTATTTAGACTAATAGGTCAGTGACATGTGGACCCCATTTGCTATTTAGATACTTAATGATTTTTTAAACCTGTGAGTATGACTGTTGGGCCCCACTTGTAAGAATTAAATAAAATGAATATTATTTATTGTGAGGCTGACATGTGGGACCCTCATGTCAGGTTTGACCAGTCAAAGTTCTTGTTCTGGATAATGTTGGTTTAATAATAAAATAAATTCCAGAAATTCTTTTAAAAATGATTTAAACTTTAGAAATTAATATCTTTTAAAAAGTAACTCAGATTCAAAAACTTTATACATCAAAATTGATCAGAAAAATATAACGAATACGGATACGCTACCCGTAAACCCACCACACCCCTCTAACGTACCGAACATCGAACCGTCCCCCTCTGGCAGCGTCTGTCCGATGATTTCCCGATACCGATAAACTATCCGGATGAATTTATTCTGAACACGTAAGTTGTTCAGAATGGATCAACTAACACGGATAGACCCTTCACATGTTTGTCGGATGTCCATGACACCTCCGACATGGTACCTTCCCCCTCCGAACACCCTGTCCGGTAATCACCCGGAGCTGGCAGTTCATCCCCGGATGAATTCCCGCTCCAAGCAAAGTGTATCGTACTACGTTAGAGCCCCGTTGCTTTGTATCTTCTTTGTCATGCCTTGAATTGATATTATTATTGTGTACTTATTGTTTCTCCCCACCTCTTCATCTCCGATAGACCCCGCTGCTGCCGTCGACTACACCGCTGCTGAGTATGACTACTTCGTCGACGACCCTACCCCTACCGTCGAGCATCCAGGAAAGCAGAGCCATTATCTTTCCCAGATATCGCCTACCTTTCCGTACTTTCTTGCACTAGGCATTGTTACTGCTGCAGCTACGTTACAATCCTATTCAATTGCATAGCCTGTTTTTGTCGCCCCTTGATGTGCCTTCCTTATCCTATGCTGCCTATAAATATATATATGATATTCAGCAGTGAGCCATGCGCATTGTTAGCTAGGATTAGATAGAGGGCCGTGATCACTCAGGGGAGTGAATGCGGATACAAATATTAGAACTGCACAGGTACGGTACAATGGAGACACCGCCTCAGGCCCCTACCTCGGCTCTGCCGAGCCACCATCAAGTGTGAGCTATCGAGGAGTGATCCTTGTACTCCACTCGTTGCTGACTCTGTATAGCCGCTCTAGGTACCTGAGCAACGATTGTCCTTCAGGTAAGAAGTCGGGCGACCCAACGGTGCCCGCGAGAGGTATTGCGACGGGACGACAGGGAGGGTATGACCAGTGTACCGGTGTAGTTGTCCCCTGATCATTGGCCGCGAGAGTTACCAAACTACGAAAGTCGAGCTCCTCTGGGAGCACACGCGAGACAAGGTAAGGAGATGGTTCACCTTGTTGGTAACCGCAGAGACTTGGTGGGACGACAGGGTAGGCACCGATGTACTGGTGGTCCTGACTGCTGTCGTTGTCCGCGGGTCAGTTAAGTCGAGGCAACGATAACGGTTGCCCCGCAAGTTAATAAAATGACTAATGGTTCAGTAGATGTCTTGAGTTGGCTATATGCCATGTATGCACTACCTACCCGTGGGAATTACGAGTTATGGGCTCCTCTACTTCGTAGTGTCGTCCGAGGACTCTTCCGACGTCAGCAGTACCGCGGGCTGATTGCCGGGAAGTGGTGTTGTCTTATTTGCTCGCGCGGTGGTGTCTTATTTGGATTGGCTTGAACTTCACCGGCCAGCCACGCACCGTGCAGGAGTACGTTCGAGTTGGGGTCCAAGGCCCGGCGTACTTAGGATTTAGACCGGCGGATGGCCTCTCTGTTGAGTTTGAAAGATGGGCTACGGAGTGTCGGATAGCCTCGGTGGAGCGTTCCCTAACAAGGTACCCGTCACCCTGGAGATCCGTGCGTGTAGCGTAACACAAGTGCACCCCTGCAGGGAAGGTTAATCTATTTGAATAGTCATGTCCACGGTAACAAGACGCTTTATGCTGAAGCTGGATCTTACCACTACAAAATATTATTATTATACTGTATGGTTCCGGGTTTTCTTCCTCGCTGGGATGTCGAGGAGGTGAACTTGGAGGCATTGTTAATTATTACAACTTACTATTATACAATGCTGCATCAACTTCTGCTGCATTGTTACATTATGCTTTATATAAACTGTTGGCTATTCTCTCCTCATGCTGCAAGACACATTAGAAGATGCTAGTCTTCGATAGGCCTAGCTTCTTACCCTTGCTCTGATTTCTGCCCTTCAGTCCACTATATATAGCCTCCCCTTTCCATTTGATACATGCATAATGCTTAGTAGCGGACGTAAAAAAAAATATAAAAGACATTAAACTAATTAAAAACAGAACAAAAAGAAAAAAAAAATAACCAAAGAAATAAAAAACCCTAAACCCCGCCTATGGGCACGGCCCAACTGGCCCACCCTCCCTCTCCTCTCTCCTCTCACCCACCCCCTCCCTGTGTTCATCCCGTATGCGCCCTCGACAGGGGCACCCATGTCGCCGGAAGCCCCCACACCCGCACCTGCTCCCCCTCCCTCCACTGCTCCCTCGTGGAGGGATAAGGACTCGCACGCCCCCCCTGTGCAGCCCCCTGTCACTTTCCCTCTCCCCTGCCCCTCCCCATGTTGATCCGAGCGGAGGCAGTCGCCGCGCCTCGCCGTCGTCGCGGCCAAAGACCTGCCCGGGCCAGGGGATCTTGTCCAGGAGCCTCCACGCCCTCGGCTTCGTCAGCTGCCACGCGGAATCGAGCCGGGAGGCCCTCACACGCCGCCCTCGAGCTCACGCCCTCCCCTGCATCGCGGCGGCGTAGCCGCTCAATCCCCACCACCATGAGCTCTCCGGTCCTCCCCGAGCCTTTCCACGACCGCCAAGATGCCCCGCTGTGAGCCTTCCATCGTTTCCCCTCTTCCTCGTCGAGTCCGGTGCCTTTTGTCGAAGCCCAGTGCCCGCTGTACGCCATGGCTAGAGCTTGATCTTAGAGCGTGCCCGCCCGGCTACATCGCCCCCCGCGAGCGTCTCCCGTGGCCACGCGAGTTTGCTGCCCACGCGCGCGCGGATCCCGCCCCATTCCACCGGCCCCACTGGCTGGCCACGCCTCTTTGCCGTTCACTCGTCGCCGGTGTGCCCAGGCGGCTCAGCCGTGGGCTAACCTCCTTCCCCTGTTAAGTTAGAACTAATCCCCCTTTTAAACAACCCCCTTGGAGCCTATGACCAGTGGACCCCCCCTTTTAATTAAGATTGGTGTGAGATAACCCCCTGTTAGTACTATGTGTGTACTACATGTGGGACCTTGCAAATTAATCCCTGTTAATTAAACTCTCTTTAGACTAATAGGTCAGTGACATGTGGACCCCATGTGCTATTTAGATACTTAATGATTTTTTTAAACCTGTGAGTATGACTGTTGGGCCCCACTTGTAAGAATTAAATAAAATGAATATTATTTATTGTGAGGCTGACATGTGGGACCCTCATGTCAGGTTTGACCAGTCAAAGTTCCTGTTCTGGATAATGTTGGTTTAATAATAAAATAAATTCCAGAAATTCTTTTAAAAATGATTTAAACTTTAGAAATTAATATCTTTTAAACCGTAACTCAGATTCAAAAACTTTATACATCAAAATTGATCAGAAAAAAATAGCGAATACGGATACACTACCCGTAAACCCATCACACCCCTCTAACGTACCGAAAATCGAACCGTCCCCCTCCGGCAGTGTTTGTCCGATGATTGCCCGATACCGATAAACTATCCTGATGAATTTATTCTGAACACGAAAGTTGTTCAGAATGGATCAACTAACACGGATAGACCCTTCACATGTTTATCGGATGTCCATGACACCTCCGGCATGGTACCTTCCCCCTCCGGACACCCTGTCCGATAATCACCCGGAGCTGGCAGTTCATCCCCGGATGAATTCCCGCTCCGAGCAAAGTGCATTGTACTACGTTAGAGCCCCGTTGCTTTGTATCTTCTTTCTCATGCCTTGAATTTCTATTATTGTTGTGTATTTATTGTTTCTCCCCCCTCTTAATCTCCGATACACCCCGCTGCTGCCGTCGACTACACTGCTGCTGAGTACGACTACTTCGTCGACGACCCTACCCCTACCGTCGAGCTTCCAGGCAAGCAGAGCCATTCTCTTCCCCAGATATCGCCTACCTTTCCGTACTTTCTTCCACTAGGCATTGTTACTACTGCAACTATATTACAATCCTATTCAATTGCATAGCCTGTTTTTGTCGCCCCTTGATGTGCCTTCCTTATCCTATGCTGCCTATAAATATATATATGATATTCAGCAGTGAGCCCTGCGCATTGTTAGCTAGGATTAGATAGAGGGCCGTGATCACTCAGGGGAGTGAACGCGGATACAAATATTATAACTGCATAGGTACGGTACAATGCAGACACCGCCTCAGGCCCCTACCTCGGCTCTGCCGAGCCACCATCAAGTGTGAGCTATCGAGGAGTGATCCTTGTACTCCAATCGTTGCTGACTCTGTATAGCCGCTCTAGGTACCTGAGAAACGGTTGTCCTTCAGGTAAGAAGTCGGGCGACCCAACGGTGCCCGCGAGAGGTATTGCGAAGGGACGATAGGGAGGGTACGACTAGTGTACCGGTGTGCTTGTCCCCTGATCGTTGGCTGCGAGAGTTACCAAACCACGAAAGTCGAGCTCCTCCGGGAGCACACGCGAGACAAGGTAAGGAGATGGTTCACCTTGTTGGTGACCGCAAAGACTTGGTGGGACGACAGGGTAGGCATCGATGTACTGGTGGTCCTGACTGCTGTCGTTGTCCGCGGGTCAGTTAAGTCGAGGCAACGGTAACGGTTGCCCCGCAAGTTAATAAAATGAGTAATGGTTTCGTGGATGTCTTGAGTTGGCTATATGCCATGTACGCACTACCTACCCGTGGGAATTACGAGTTATGGGCTCCTCTGCTTCGTAGTGTCGTCCGAGGACTCTTCAGACGTCAGCAGTACTGCGGGATGATTGCCGGGAAGTGGTGTTGTCTTGTTTGCTCGCGCGGTGGTGTCTTATTTGGATTGGATTTAACTTCACCGGCCAGCCACCCACCGTGCAGGAGTACGTTCGGGTTGGGGTCCAAGGCCCGGCCTACTTAGGATTTAGACCCGCGGATGGCCTATTTGTTGAGTTTGAAAGATGGGCTACGGAGTGTCGGATAGCCTCGGTGGAGCGTTCCCTAACAAGGTTCCCGCCACCCTGGAGATCCGTGCGTGTAGCGTAACACAAGTGCACCCCTGCAGGGAAGATTAATCTATTCGAATAGACGTGTCCACGGTAACAGGACGCTTTATGCTGAAGCTGAATCTTACCACTACAAACTATTATTATTAAACTGTATGGTTCCGGGTTTTCTTCCTCGCTGGGATGTCGAGGAGGTGAACTTGGAGGCATTACTAATTATTACAACTTACTATTATACAATGCTGCATCAACTTCTGCTGCATTTTTACTTTATGCTTTATATAAACTGTTGGCTATTCTCTCCTCATGCTGCAAGACACGTCGGAAGATGCTAGTCTTCGATAGGCCTAGCTTCTTACCCTTGCTCTGATTTCTGCCCTTCAGTCCACTATATATAGCCTCCCCGTTCCATTTGATACATGCATAATGCTTAGTAGCGGATGTAAGTCTCGCGGGTATACTAGATACTCACCCTGCTTTATTTCCTTTACTGTTTTGCCTGATCGGCCGCTGCAGTCGACGTTGGAGCCCAGGAGCAGGAGTACCCCCGGAGGCGACTACTACGATGTCGAGTTCCCCATTGACCAGGAGTAGTTCGGTGGATCCCAGGGAGGAGGCCTCGCCTTTTCGATTTGTATCTCTGATGTCATTTGTGCTAGCCTTCTTAAGGAAAAACTTGGCTAACTATGTCTGTACTTAGATATTATGGCTTGTATGACTTATGTATTCGGATCTCGTGATCCCTGGTATTGTAACATATTTGTTTATCCTTTTGTGTTTAGTGTTGTGCTGTGATATTCTCATCGTGGCACCCTAATCTCAGCCGTGTACCCTGTGTGTATGATTCCTGTACACGGATTTATTTTGTGGGCATCACAAAAGGTCATGCCGAAATTTACTGTGAATTTTGACATGAAGTGTGCTACAAAGTATGACATATCGAGTGTCCGGTATTTGATAGGAGGATATTTAGTCCTTTTTTATATTTTGAGAGTTAAACTTGGAAACTAAATATACCATAGGAAACATGTCGACCAACGATGAATCCGGGGCAGATGAAGATTTTGACTACCATGAGCATGAACACGCCTTCCTCGACCATATGTGTTATCAGCTAGGAGACGAAGTTCCAAATGCCGCTAGTGCGACGGACGCCAAATCGAGTCCGGTAGCACTCCTGATGGCACCGACGACACTAACACCGGCGCCGCCGAAGCCGCGTGAACCAGCAAATAAGAATAAGGGGAGGGTACGAAAACCAAACAAGCTCGGCACCGAGAAAATGATAGTTACAGAGGTGCATCCTGGAAAATTTGAGCCAATAGCGCCGGTTGAAGCTTGCAAGGGCTACGACAACCAAGTTGGACACATCCTATGGGAAACCGCGAGCATTAACGACTATGAGTTGAGCAGTATAACAAATATGGAGCATTTACTCCTTATGAAGCTGCACAACAGATTCCAGTTCCCGGATCGGAATGAGAGCAAAACTCCATGGAATGATGATGCCATGATTGACATAAACGCCGCCGCCATGGGCAAGTTCAGCAACGCATTGTCCGCGTGGAAAGTGAGGGTGAAACGATTGATTGATAAGAAAAAACCTTTGTCCAATATTTTTGTGGATAATCCATCACTTACAGAATTTGAGGTCTTAAAATTCAAGAAAACTTGCGCTACCGATGAAGACAAGCTTAGGTACGCAAAATTCCAGGGGCTTCAGGAAAGGAACACGGGGAAACACCGCCTCGGAAGCCGTGGTTACATTGGCAAAAGGCCCACATGGGACAAGGAGAACGCGGAACGTGAAGCCGCGGGGATCCCAGAACCCTTGGCGGAGTTCACCGACCCGCAGGAGTATGACTTCCTCAGGACTCGGTACAAGTGGGACTCAAAGAAAAAGGTTTGGTACACGGACGAGCCCATAAGGGAATTGATGAGATTACTGGTAATAAATATTTTTTCACCTTATATTAGCTTCTCATCAAGTCAGAGTACACGTTTTAGTAACATTTTTAAATGTTCCATGTTTCTTTGGCAGAAAGAGCAACACAAGCTTGATGCTGAAAGCGACTCATCATCTCAGTCGACGATGAGGGCCAAGTGGACACACCTCTCAAACGGGCCTCCCTTTGGACACTCGGCCGCAGCATGGACGTGTGCACGGTGTCGGAGACGGTGCCCAGTGGAAGCACTATTACCATGAGGACCCTCAGGAAAAAAGGAAGTGAAGGAAATTTAGTCAGGTCAACATCGACGAGAAGGTGAAGCTTGCGGTTGAGAAAAAACAGCTGAGACCGAACAAGCGACCAAAGAAGAGATGATCCAGCCGATAGTGAATGCAGATTTAGCTGCCTGTAGAGATGATTTTGCAGCTTCGGTTTCATCCTTGATCTCGACTGTTATTGAGTGGACGAGGAAAAATACAGACAAAACAAAAACGGATTTTCCCCGTCCTAGCTTCGCCGGGAGCAACTCAGTGAACATAGCACTAGCGCGCCTGCTCTATCATTCGGACATGCTCCAGCAACCGCTCATAGCAGCCTATCCTATGTCTCTGGCATGCTAGGAGGGCCTTCACCTTTGGCTGAGCTCGACGCCCTCACGTTAATTACGCGTCACACCAACATATCTACAATATATCCCTTTTTCGTTGCCTTTTGGATGTCTGATGCTGTAGATATGTTTTCGCAGGGCGAGAGAACCCCGTGCATCTTACTATAGATGATCAATGGCCAGACGGTGGATGTGGTAAAGGCAAGGATAATAAATCCCACGCATCGGATGATCCACACCATGCATATGCCCAATACCACTTTCAAAGTTTCCGTGCCGAGTGTCAAACTGTGCCACGAGGATTTGGCTCCTCCGGTACAACTAGGTGGAGAGGAAGATGAGACACCTAAGAGGCTTGCATACTTCAATGGCTATTTCATCCTATGGCCGTAGGGTCTTCTTCGTGTCGAGTCGGCCGCCGTGATGACCACACCAAGGATAGCACATCCCCAAGAAGGTATGAACACCACCACCCTGCCTACGCAATTATTAGTGCCGCCTGTTATGCTGGTTGAGAGCGGCGAGCGACAAAAGGAACGGGGTCCAAGCAGAGTGGATCGTGATTTCTCCCCCGTGCTCTAGCAAGCAATGGATGATGACATGTAGGAACATGATGACCCTATGCGGTTCCTCAATACCGGCTACACTCACGACGTAGAAATGATGAGTCATCCATATGACTCGGCCAATAAGGAGCATGTGGACAAGGAGATGGATATTCTGCCGGAGCAGGAGCATCCTAGTTCTGACTACAAAAAGTATCTCTTCGTGCAACCCTTGCAGGACACGCCTCCAGATGCTGCCTCAAACCAGCATGGACAAGGCGAAGGTCAACGTGAAAATGTGCTCATCAGCCTATCAACCCATGGGGTGGCGATCATGGGTGCTATGAAAGGCTCATCACAACCTCTTTCCCAGAAGAAGCCGAGGAACAGACCGAGTAGGAAATACTTAAATGCCAAAAAGGCTGCCAGTGCTTCTAGAAGCAAGTCGGTTCCACCAACCGGTTTTGTAGACCGTGTATCGATGAAAGGTACGACGTTGATCCATGTCGCAGGCGAGCCGATCCTACTGCCAAAACCGCTGGAGAGGATATCAAGATATCTCAGGAGACTGCACGACCATGTATTGTCGACAGAGAAAAGCCTTCTCGCCTCAAAGGATCCAGGATATCCACTTTATGCGGTGTGTGTGCCTCCAGGCAAGGGCTACATCGACAGGATGCCCGCGGAAGTGTTCTTCTTGCGGCTTGATCACATCTTTGAGATGTTCCTCACTAGGCGGCTCGATTTTACAATCGTCCGCCTTTTCTTTCTCCAAATGAGCTTTGTAATCACAGAGAGGAAATCTCGCAAATCACGGTGGCAGATCCATACGACATGCATGAGTCCTTCTTGTCGCTCAGTGACTATGAACTTAAAACTGCTAGGGAGTACATCAAAAATTTCATGCTGATGAATAAGGAGAAGGAAATTGTTCTCGTCCTGTATCATCCAATGTAATTCATTCCCCGATTTCCTTTACATTTCAATCATTCCTTTGCTCATATGGAGGCTAGCTAATTTGAGGTGCATTTATTTTGCGCAGCGAGGGGCAGGCCGTCCTTATCGTTCTTTTCCCACGAGTCTCCCATGCCGTGTATTTCGACTCGTCTAGGAACTTCAAAAGGAAGGAATACACCAAAGTAATGAGTCTTTTGGATTCCGCTCTCCAGGGCTTTGGAATGAGGGGTGGCCACATCGACAAAAAGACACCGAAGAAAGGGCGCACCGTGTTTCACACATAAAACCAGCTTTTGCAGTATCCGTCAACCGGAAGGAAGTACAAACGATGGATACTATGTCATCTATCCCAAGATGGAGTTCAGAAAGGATCAAAAACTTCTTCGCATGGCAAGCAAAGATGACGCTCATATCATGAAATGGGAAAAATACTTAGCCGAATCAAATTATAAAGTAAGATATGACTTCTTTCGCATCCTGAAGGATATTGCAACCATCATCATGAAAGAAGTTGTCGACGAGGAGGGGATGTTCTACCATGGCCCAATATCGCGCGCTGATGTTAAAACTCTCGTAGGAATGCATATTTTTTACATTACGCCATTCAAGAAGCTAGGGTGCGTCCTCCCAGATATGGATGGATGGAAGTTCTAGTGTATTTACTATGCCGATGATGATGTCTCGGTTGAATTTTTACTTTTGCAAGCGATATGCAAAATTTGTGATTTAATTTAACGGCCCCGTTGAACTACTTGTGTAACACTAGCTATCTAGTGAATTAGTTGGGGTACGATGAACACCGTGTGTATATTATATTATGTATGTTACTTTATGTTGCATATATTCACGAAGGTTTTCTCTTCGTGTTGCTCAAGTATATTATGTTGTGTACTATTGTTGAATTCCCATGATGAATATGCATCTCTAACAGGTACATAGATCATCGATGGCGAAGAAGTGCTATGCCGTGTACATAGCGAAGTTTCCAGGAGTGTACAATTAGTGGCTAGAGTGTCAGGCCCAAGTTCACCGGTTCCCGGGCGGCAGCCAAAGAGGGTTCAATACCAAAGAGGTAGCAGAAGCTAGTTACTCGAGGTTTAGGCTAGCGCAAGAGGAGAGAGAGGAAGATCAGAGGTGGCGCTTCATGAGCTACTACATAATTCCACTCTTCCTCATAGTGACCGCTCTTCTATTCTATATAATAGTATAGATGGATGATGAAACTTGCTTGTAGTTCCATGTATTTAAGATATTGTGACACTTCTATCGCTATTTTAGAGATGACATGATGAGACATATCATTTGTGTTAGATATGAGATCATGATGATATATATATGATCATCAAATTATTGTATGTGTATGATATGATGAGATTTGTACTCTGTAGAAAACATGTGTATGCATATGAGACTATATTGTATAATACTTGTACAAATACAGTTAAATACGCTGGAAAAAAGAAACAAAAAATGAAAATTAAATACCAGTAGCACACATATACCAATAGCGCAAGCTTCAAATTTTTTTACCAGTAACGCTTGGTACAGGAGGGAGCTGCCGCTATTAGTAGTAGCGGGCTCTATGGGAGGCGCTACTGGTTACCATTTGTAGTAGTAGCGGGTGCGTACGCACGCTGCTGCTACAAGTTAGCTGTAGCGTGCTATTAGTAGCGGGTCGGGGGCGTTACTGATGAGCCGAAAATGGGCACTACTACTAGCCTTTCTCCTAGTAGTGAAACATTGCTGCGCTTTGTTATGTTTCGCTTCACTATCGTGCTTTGTTATGTTTTCTACTTTTCAGCAGTTACATTATGTACCTTTAGCTTCAATATCGTGCTTTGTTATGTTTCGCTTCACTATGTTTAGTTTCCCTGAGTAGTTTTGCTTCCTAGTTTCTGTTATATTGTTCTTCCGTTTGCTGCCTTTTACTTCACTTCAAAGTTTTGGTCAATTTTTTTGAAGTGATCATTTACCCCCTCCCCCTCTGATCACATCCTTGGTCATTCATTTGGTTTCAATATACTTTTGTGTGTGTAATGTTTTCATCTGTGCTAAGATATGATCTTCATCACATAATTTAGGTGACCCCAAAGAGCATTTGCGATGCACGATCATTTTGTTTGTGCATATAACCATCTACAAGGTATATCAATGTTTAATTAAAAACCAAAGCTCGATCGTGTGTAGTCGCTTTTGCATGCGGACAGGCATCACACCATATCGAGGTCAGATCCACACTCCATTCAAGTGTACTTTGAAAACATGCATTAGGGGTTTTGAAGGTTGCATATGAATTTATATGCATTTTCTATTTTCACCCATAAGGTAAGACATGATACGTATAGTGCACGATGTACTATGCTGGTCATAGGTGATTGTTCAAACAGTTTTTCCATTTTACACATTTGTTTGGTTTCAATTGACTTTGTTTATGTGCAATGCATGCGTTGATGTGTAGGGTATATATGATGTTCCTCGCATAATTTAGGTGACCCTCAAAGATTATTGCGGCGCACGATCATTTTGTGGTGTTCAACTAACCTATACAAGGTATACATGCATGTAAAGAAATAAATTGAAGTTCAATTGTGTCGGGGGTCAAATTCCTCAGGCCCTCCTCCTACCGCCACTCCGTCGTTGGGCCAGAAGAAGGGGAGGATAGCGGTGACTCTGCCCCGAGAACAACTTCCGGGAGGATAGCTCCAGGGAGGGCACAACCCAGAGACCGTGCAGGACGGGTAACACGCTCGGTTCCCGGTTGCTTGATGTAAACGAAGGACGCTGTAACGTCAAAATGGAAATGGGCTCATGCGAGTAAACACAGGGGTTTACCCAGGTTCGGGCCGTCCGGAGACTTAAAGTCCTACTCCTGCATGTCTGATCTTCCTTGCTTGTGGTGAAGTAGAACACAATACAAGGTGATTTTCTAGGAGAAGATACCCTACACTACACTCCACTATACTCCTCTTCTACTCTTGACGAAGCTTCTCATGACCCCAAGGGGATATCCTTGAGAGACCTTCCAGGAAGTTCTGGAGACGAACTCTCCGGCCTTCTTTGTGTCGACGCATCTAGAGGAGGATGCATAGATTTGATGGCTTTTACTGGGACACATCTTCCTTCTTCTTTTCGGTTCGCCTCCTTGCCTTCCCTCTGTCTCCTTTCTCCACTATCTTCCTCCATCTCCATCCATCTCCCCCCTCTGATGTGGTTGGTGTATCCCTTTAATAGAGAAAGGGGCTCGCCACAGTCCCACTGATAGTTACAGTAAGGGTGGTTATCTCAAACTTTTGGACATGAGGCGTCCTGAGCTCTTCCGAGACGGTCCCGTGGCATCACGGGGACGATTGGAGCATGCATGCGCTGATTATGCGCGGGGGCGCGCACCAGGTGTAAGATGCCTCCTGTCAGTGGTGCATGCTTGTCTCCTAGTTCTTTTAATGCACTCCTTCATTGTCGGGCCGTGGGAGCCAGGTGGGTGACTCCATCCTTCCGGAACTGATCATGTGTATTCCTCCGCAGCGTTCTCGGCATCTCCTTGCAGGAACTCCACAGTCGCGCTTGGGCAGTCCAAGAGGCGTGGTCGGAACTAGGAAACGTGGTACCCCTGGTATCCGGTTACCGACAGTAGCCCCCGGGTTCGGCTTCTGATGGAGGCTTCCCGGAATCGAAGTCGAGTCGTCCAAGAAGTTCTTGTAGACTGTGCATGGGGTTCCATGTCACGGGGAGAGGGCAAGCGGCGCCATGTGGTGCTCCTCCAGTCGAATTTGACGGATGGTGATGATGCCCCTGCAAAATATGGCAAGACTCGGGGTAATGTAGTGGATGAACCCATGGTTATTCAATGTGCTTACGGTAGGGTAGAAAAATTAATCCCCTGCGAGTGCCCGTTGGATAATCAAGCATGCCGGCATGAAACTGAGGAGTCCATTCCCTTCTCCATCCCATTCTCCGTCTCCTTCAAGCTCCGAGCTCCCATGGCGCCCCCGACGTCTCCAACACCCTGGGTGCTGCGACCCAAGCGATTTTGGGCGTTCGAGGTGGCGGCATGGGCCGAGGTGGAGCGGCGGTCGGACGCGGCCGTGTGTTAGGGGTAGAATCCCTCAGGCCCTCCTTCTAGCGCCACTCCTGTCGTAGAAGCCGAAGAAGGGGAGGACAGCGGCGATGTTTCCCCGAGAATACCTTCTGGAAGGGCCGCTCCCGGGAGGGCACGTCCCAGAGATCGTGCGGGAAGGGAAACACGCTGTGTTCCCGGTTGCTTAATGTAGACGAAGGTCTCTGCGGCGTCGAAACGACAATGGGAAGATGCGAGTAAACACCGAGGTTTACCCAGGTTCGGGTCGTCTGGAGACTAAAATCCCTACTCCTACATGTCTGATCTTCTTGCTTGTGGTGAAGTAGAACACAGTACAAGGTGATCTTCTAGGAGAAGATACCCTACACTACACTCCATTGTACTCCTCTTCTACGCTTGATGAAGTTGCTCGTGCCCTCAAGGAGAGATCCTTGAGGGGCCTCCTGGGAAGTTCTGGAGACGAACTCCCCTCCTTCTTTGTATGGATGCATCCAGATGAGGAAGCTTTGGGGTGGTGGTTTTGCTGGGATGGATCTTCCTTCTTCTCATGCTTCTTTTCGTTTCTTCTCCTTGCCTTTCTTCTGGCTCTTTTTCCTCTCTATCTCCCTAACTTACCTTCTTCGCCCACCCCCTCCTGATATGGTTGGTGTCTCCCTTTTCTAGAGCAAGGGGCTCGCCACAGTCCCACTGACAGTCACATTAAGGGAGGTTATTGTTGGTATTCGGAGTAGAAAACAAAAAATTTCGGCACTACGAAACCAAACCCAAGAACGGATCTAGGAAGATGCAGATGAGAATATCGATCTTGTTACCTTTTTGCAACCGTTCAATGGATGCACTCTCTCGCAGCGGAAGATGTTAATGGAGAGTTGAAGAAGCGTGAAGATGAACAATCCCACGAACAGATCTAATCACCGTGGAGTCCCTCGAACAAAGATCGAACGTACGATCTCTCTACGGTTGATCCACACGTACGGTGTGGAAGATCCGGCAGGGCTCCGCCGTCCAGAGCAAGGCGCCTCCGGAGTAGAGAGGAGGGAGGAGCAGCCCTTCGGGGCTATGGAGAAGATTGTATCTACAAGAGAAAGAGAGAGGGGGCAGCCCTTCGGCAAATAGAACAATTTCTGTTTTGAAGGGGTGCCCCCATCTCCTCTATTTATAGTGGAGGTGGAGGGGAGCCATCTTGGAGGAGGGGGCAGCCCGAGGGGTGGCGCCCTACGGTTTCCCTCCCCTTAGGGTCGGCCAAGGAAGGGGGGAGGAAGCTTCCTCACCTAGGAGGAAGCTTCTTCCTAGGGCCCCCCCCCTTGGGCCTCTCTGGTCCAAGTGCTCCCTCCCCCACTTGGGCCTTCCAAGTAATAGAGGACCCATTGGTATTAAATCCATTTTATTAATTCCCAAACAATTTGGGAATTCAGAATAAATTAATATTAAACATATTTAGACCATCCCGGAACTTTTCCTGCCCTCCGGTTTTACCCGGTTTTCTCAAAACTTTTTCCCCGGTACTTTACCTGTGCCCCGAAACGATTCCGGTTTTCTCTCCGATTAAATCTCAATCACTCCGAAACTTTTCAGTGTGTTATAATCGTGCTCCTATCACTCTACTACTCAACAAATCTTCCACCCTTAAGTGTGTGACCCCATAGGTTCGGTATAATACGAACATGAACCGGAAACTTATTTTCCCGCGGAACAATAACCGATAGCGGAGCCATGGACACCCATAACGGTTCCCGTACCTACACGAATATAAATTCGAG
The DNA here is from genome assembly GCA_950022295.1 of Bromus sterilis. Classification (NCBI taxonomy): domain Eukaryota; kingdom Viridiplantae; phylum Streptophyta; class Magnoliopsida; order Poales; family Poaceae; genus Bromus; species Bromus sterilis. Next base: position 276,669,508 of record OX465595.1, on the reverse strand, counting down.
TGAACCACAAGATTAACATGCCAGTCCTATTTGCGTCACGATACTATACAAAACCTGAGGTGAGATCTATTAGGTATCCGCATGATTAACCATTAACCATTATACCAAGTCATCCTCCTTCTCGTTTTGTTCCATTTTCTTGTTTAGTATTCCGGTATCCCTTGTGATCAATTCACAGTGTCTGGCCAGACGATGTTGGATGCCGTAATACCGAGAGGGACCATAGAAGTATGTCTCCATCGTTAGGGGAGCAAATTCCCAACTCGAATCGTTAATTCCCTTGACACACTTTCAGGTGTGAGTGATCAAAGCCATTATTGCCACGCCTATTACGGGTGGTGTTGGGACAGTGTCAAAACCCACCCTCCGGTATGAAGTTACGAAACATTCTTATGGTCATGAAGGACACATGCATATTAACTTTAGATGATTTTACTTATAACATGGAAACGATGTGATCACAAAGTAAATCATACAATTGGGTGGGTTCAGCACCCTTGTTCTGGCAACAAGGTGCTCCCATGTGTTACCGGCATTTCCAATGCCCTATGAACAGGAAAACATGTCATCCATAACACACGGGTTAGTCCTAGAGGCAGACTAAGAACACTTGGTGTCTATACTCCCCACCTGCATATGGGTTTTCCTCCGGAGGCAGTTAACATGCTACTTGGAAAACCTCCGCATAAGCCATTGCAGATATAGCACAGACATATAAACATTAATAATGAACCTGGAATTATAATAATACAATTTATTATTGCCTCTAGGGCATAATTCCAACAGTCTCCCACTTGCACTAGAGACAATAATCTAGTTGCATGGTTTTCTCAGACAAATGGCACTTTGGTCTTCATTCTTGCTCGTGGTATAGACTTCGTCACGGAGCTTAACGCTTTTAGGCTCGTCTCAATCCTGCTTATCTTAATGTACCCCTTCATACTTTATGAAGTATTTAAAGATAGGGCACTATCGTTCAACATGTTTGGACTACAGTGAGCTCTTAGCTTACTTTGCTTTGATCATGATGCTCATATAAAAATATGGTTTATGTAGATCAAGCGTTCGGAACTATGCCAATCACTATGATGGTGTTCCTGATCCAAATACCCTAATATGCAACTACCAGAGTTGCCATGTTTCACGTCTACGTTGTAGAAATCCCGCTATGTGCCTTAGTTTGAAAAACAAATTTCAACATCCAATTTTGCTACTTAGCTATAGACCGATTAAAAATATTACAAATCATTATGAAACTTTCTTTCATCTATTTGTAATGAACTCTTCAGTTTTCCTCATAGAACCTTTCTTCATCTGAGGTACTTCAAGAGAATTAATCTACTAATTAGATTACTTTGGTGCTCGTTGCACTTTCAGGACATCCAATACCTTAGTGCTTTATTTTGCTAAAATATTTATTCTCAATCACTCATATGTTATTCACATATATGATTAGAATCGTGCTCCCACTTAATTCCATACCTTATATGACTGTTGATGAAATAATAACTTTTATAACTTCATAAAAAAAACTATTACTCCATCTCTGTGATATTTGCTTCAACCATGGACTGATCTTTGAAGCATTCTCACTTTTACTAATATCGTATAGATCATTCAATCCTTTCAGGTTGTATCAAGCATACACCCTTTGTTTAATTTTCTCAGAAGAAAAATCCATATATCATACACTACTAGAGAAATAGCTATACATGGAAACCTTATTAGTGGCGCATTTTATATGTAATGCGCCACTATGTTGTAAGGGGTGGCACACTGGTAAAAAATGCGCCACCCATAAGCTCTTATAGGTGGCGCATTTTCCAAAATGCGCCACCCATAAGAGTGGGCCAGCCCTGGATCCCCTTATACGTGGCGCATTTGGAGAAATGCGCCACTCCTAAGAACCTTATAGGTGAAAATGCGCCACCCCTAAGAGCTTATGGGTGGCGCATTTTGGAAATGCGCCACCCCTAAGGAATTATTAGTGGCGCATGCAGAATGCGCCACCCATAAGCTCTTAGGGGTGGCGCATTTCCCATATGCGCCACTACTAAGAAAAAACTGTGCGGGAAAATTCCCAAATACACCCCCAGTGGACCGCCTTTTCAATTTGAAATAAAATAAAAGAAAATGATCGAAATGTCAAAAAAAATAAAAGAAAATAAGTTTCCCAAATGATATGTGGTCTAATCGTTAGGAAAATTTACAAATATGAATTTCGACTTTTTTTGCAAAATCTCCCGAGAATTTTGTAAAATGGGCTTAACTTTTGCATACGACCTCCGATGAAAAAGTTTTTTATATGAAAAATCATCTACTCGAAAAGTTATATCCAAATTCAACCGGGTGTAACCCGTTGAACATTTTTAGAATCCTCAAAAACCTAACAGAAAAAAGTTACGGGCGTTTGAAGATCTGGAGGCCAAACAAAAGAAAAAAATTAACAAAAAATTGAACTTAGTAGTGGCGCATTTTGTATGAAATACGCCACTAGTGACAAATTTTTTTTAAAAACTATTTTAATTTTTTTTTGAAAAATTAAAAATAGGCTAGAGGACCGATCGGGAAGTTTCAAAAAAAGGTTAAAAATTTTTAGCTAGTAACATTAAAAAAATAAATAAAAAGAAAATATTAAATTTTTATTTTCAATTTTTTTGAAAAAAGTGCAAAATATGCTAATGGTCCCATCGTGAAAGTTTCAAAAAAATATTGAAAATTGTAGCACACCCATGAACATCAACAAGGTCCAAGACATCAACATGGTTCAATAGGATTTATATGATATATATATCAACAAGTGCCTGCTAGGTGAGCTAGAGTGGGAGTTGAATAGAACCGAGAAGTTAAGCGTGCTGGCACTAGAGTAGTGCTAGGATGGGTGACCCTCGGGGAAGTTTGACCATGGAGGTTAGTTTGACGTCAGATTAAGCATATTAATCGAGCATTAAGCATACTAACCTGAGATTAAGAAAAAAAATAAAAAATAAAAAATAAAAAATATTTTCCAGATCCAGATTCAAAATTCAAAATTTAAATTTGTTTAATAGTGGCGCATTTTCAGAATGCGCCACCCCTAAGACTCTTATGGGTGGCGCATTTGGGCTTATAGGTGGCGCATTTCGAAATGCGCCACGCATAAGAGTTTTAGGCGTGGCGCATTTGAAATGCGCCACTATTAAGGCCTTATTAGTGCCTTGTCCTTAGTGGCGCATTTGAAATGCGCCACTAAAGGCAAAAAAAGGAGGCCACTATAAGGCCTTTTCCTAGTAGTGATACTTCGTAAGTATGTCACGATTATCAGTAATTTTCCATATGAACATTTGCATCACTACACATATTGTAGTCAACCTTTTGAACTCTATCGAAATTTTTTATTTTACGAGAAGTTGAGAAATATCATCGATGAAGCTTATCGTCTATGTTCATATCTATGAAAGTCAAATCCACTCTAATGATCAGGTATCCTTAGGAGGGTTTTACCAAGTTCTCAAGGTTATTTGGATGGCTTTCATATAGTTTTTATGGTTTTTAAGCCATACAGTGGAGTTAGTGCTCGTCATGGTTTCTTGTAGTTCACAGGTTTATCACACTATAGAACTACCTTGGTCCAACGTGAATTTACAAAGTTGTGTGATACATCATAGGACTTGATCATTTCATCTCTTGAACACATTTCAGAGTTTTATCCTTCGTTCTCATCAAATGTAGGAATTTCTGTTTTGGTCAAAGAGTTTATCTCTAGAACGAGTTTCTGAGTTTCATTCCGTAAAACCAAATGATTCAATGTAATCATTATCAAGCTATTAGTACTCCCACTTACATGTTTCAAGAGAGCAATTTTCTAAAGAAAAATCCCGTGTCCCATGATAAACATTTTTCCCGGGTATGGTAGTGGAAGTGTTGTTCGTAACATGATGTTTCTACAATACTTATATTCGGGATCGAGTATATTCTAAATACATCTCCGAAATTATGAAACAACAATTGGAGTTCTCATCCATGCCATATTCTTTATAGGGCATTGTTTCAACAATCATATGACAATGCTCTATTTAGTTCGTAAGTGGTTTCTCAAAATCGTTAAGCAGTATAGTAAGTGGGAGTGTGGTTTAAGTTCATCGCCGACCTCACTATGTCATGCTGGAATTCAGGGTAGAAAACGATTTTAATTCCAATATGTCATATAGGGCTTGGTTATGCGTCAAGATACTTCGTAGCTATACGGGGTTTCAGGTGACGCTAGTTTATGAACTGACTTCATACACTCGATAATGTTTGCTAAATTCTTTAACTCATTTATTTTACGATCAGATTGTCAAATATTTGATCTATGTGTGATGATGAACCTCTTCGTGTTGCAACGGTTTTGAACATATTCAAAATTTCAGACTTTATGTCTTGTCTAAATATCGGTATATCTATACAAGTCATCTTCACAAAGTTTTATGTGAAGTACTATTTATTGGATCTTCACACATCGATATGTGTTATTACCAATAGTTTACTCAACACTTGAACAGTTCATTTAATCAATGATCTTGTCTATTAGAAAAACATTGCCTATGTCAAATGACTCAAAGTCAAGAGATTGAATGATTTCATCGATATGAAACTTCTGCATGCCCTTTCTTCTAATGCGACTAAGTCATTTATGCTATTACAATAATGGCATTATCATCACATAACTTAATTTATCTAGCAATCAAGAAAATAGACATAACATCAAGATTTCAACTTAAATAATTCACCACGAAGGGTGACATTCAGAGAGTAATAATTTTCGAACAACCATTATTCAAAACATGGATAACACATCCACCGTGTAGACGACATAATACGATATTAATGTTTTACACAACCTCTGAATCAAATAACTTTTATTTAAATTCTAAGATAAATCTTGATAGACGAACGCCGACGGCCTTGGGTAACTTGGGCACCACTTCCGACGCGCACTTGCACTTCATTCATTCTTCTCCTTTGGATTCTGAGAATTCCCTGTACCGATTTGCGAACCATTAGCAATCGATATGGTATCAATTATACCTATGAAGGTGAAATAATGAAGTTTGTCTATTAAATTAGTATAACTTATTTATACCTTTGGTGATCAGACCATTTTTCAGATCTCCCAGATACTTCTTGCAATTCCTCTTCCAGTGCCCCTTGTTCTTGCAGTAGTGACACTCAAAATCTTTAGTTGGGCCAGTCTTGGTCTTCACCTGAGCTATGGTCTTACCACCGCTCTTGGCATTTCTTCCTTTGCCTTATTCTTGAAACTGGTAGTGTTCATCACAACCAACACGTGGCTTGGATCCTTCTACATAGATGCTTCCGCAGTCTTAAGCATAGCGAATAATTCGTCTGTGGTCTTGTCAAGCCCATTCATGTTATAATTCATGATAAATCCGTTGTAAGACGGAGGGAGTGACGCAAGGAGAATGTCAGTGCCGAGTGTCGTAGGGATCACAAATCCCAGAGCATTCAGCCTCTGTGCGTAACCAACAAGTTTGATCACGTGCTCGCTTAGGGAGCTACCTTCTGCCATCTTGCATTCCCACAGGTGCTTTGTTACCTCGTAACATTCAGTTCTAGCCTGCTTTCGATACAGATCATTCAGTTGTGTCACCATGTCCACAACGGAGAAGTTCTCAAACCTCTTCTGAAGCTCTGTATCCATGCATGTAAGAATCAAGCATTGTACTGTGGTGTGGTCATCTACTTTAGTCGCATAGACGTTCTTATCGTCCTGCGATGCATCCTGTGCGGGAGCGGCTGGGAGAGCTTCTTTGAGAACATAGTCCTTCTTAGCAACTTTGATGACAAACCCAAGATTACGGAACTAGTCCGCATAGTTGCCCCCATTTGCAGCAAGTTTCTCTTTTTGAAGCATCGGTCCTAGGCTAAAAGCATTGTTGTTGCGGGCCATCTCTCTACAACGATATAAACAGATTGATTTAGACATGGTTCAAAATTAATTGCATTAATCTTAACAAGTTTAATCTAATGCTCCCACTAAAACCAATATCTCTCAAAATTGATCTTAGGGTAATCAAGATCCGGATCAATACACCTGCCACCGGTGTAACACTCAGCCATGGAGATGATCAACCCGGTAGGTCTAACTAAACTAATCATAACCGACTTATGACTCTTATAGTAGTCTTTCGACACTTGTGCTCTGAGCTCAGATCTGATAAGCTAGAACGTCAAGACAACCAAGCGCTATTGCTGTGGAGACAACTCAATCCACCCGCCTCTTTGTTACCTTTCCGTTGGTACTCGTGTTACACGACCCACCGCGGGTGGCATTTATTACAGACGGTTGCACGGTTGGGAGAGAACGAACTTCTTGATATTTTAAGAGGGATCATGCTATTAAAATTACGACTAGTGCGCAATCAAAACAGGCAATGAAAAGGATTAACATCACATGCAATTTAATGTGTGTGATATGGTATATCCCTTTTCTTCAAGAAGCTGCAAGCACCATGCTTTTATTTCTTCATCTTCTTTTGGCGGAGAGCATCACCTCCACGCATGACACGTCGTCAAGCACCATGACGTATGATCATCATCTTCATGTAGATACTACAACTATTTCTAGCATCTATTCTACTAAAATAAAATTACATGAAGTTTGGCACGCAGGCCGAATAAATGACAATCATATGGCTCCAGCCATCATGCCGTACCATGACATGCAATTCATGCAAATTTAACATGTACAAAGTATAATCATCTCATACAACTTTTATCATGACGAAGACTATACCACATCACATGTTCCTGCTAAAACAAGTTAGACGTTCTTCTACTCGTTCTTTGCATCTTTTACGTGGCTGCTAGGGTTTGCAAGGAAGAACGTTTTGCTAGCTACGTAACCATGTAAAGCACAATCTTTAAGTTGCTAGATTAACACTCAGGGCGTATAAACCATGAGACTACAATTTAATCTCATGACCAATACTAAACAATCGTCAATACGCGTGATCCCCGTGCTAGATCAACAATCTAACACGCCCCTTTTGTTACACAATTTCTCCACACCAAAAGCAAGACCAAATCATCATCGCGCGACTAGCATACTCAGGAGAAGCATAGAAGGACCCCGAGGGGCAAGATGTTTGTAACAAAATCAAGCAATCCAGGAGGGATCAACTTGTGCAAGGAAGCAACTAGAAGATTCAGTTTAGATCTATTATCAAAAAACAGCACACAATGAAAAATTTTGTGCAATGCCCGTTCATCACTTATGAACTCTAGATCGAACCTGCATCTAGCACTAGACTAGCTCATGATACCGCTGTTGGGATTCGGAGTAGAAAACAAAAAAATTCGGCACTACGAAACCAAACCCAAGAACGGATCTAGGAAGATGCAGATAAGAATATCGATCTTGTTACCTTTTTGCAACCGTTCAATGGATGCACTCTCTCGCAGCGAAAGATGTTGATGTAGAGTTGAAGAAGCATGAAGATGAACAATCCCACGAACAGATCTAATCACCATGGAGTCCCTCGAACAAACATCGAACGTACGATCTCTCTATGGTTGATCCACACGTACGGTGTGGAAGATCCGGCAGGGCTCCGCCATCCAGAGCTCGGTGCCTCCGGAGTAGAGAGGAGGGAGGAGCAGCCCTTCGGGGCTATGGAGAAGATTGGATCTACAAGAGAAAGAGAGAGGGGGCAGCCCTTGGGAAAATAGAACAATTTCTGTGTTGAAGGGGTGCCCCCATCTCCTCTATTTATAGTGGAGGTGGAGGGGAGCCATCTTGGAGGAGGGGGCAGCACTAGGGGTGGCGCCCTAGGGTTTCCCTCCCCTTAGGGACGACCAAGGAAGGGGGGAGGAAGCTTCCTCCTAGGGCGCCAACCCCTTGGGCCTCTTTGGTCCAAGTGCTCCCTCCCCCACTTGGGCCTTCCAAGTGAGATAGGGCCCATTGGTATTAAATCTATTTTATTAATTCCAAAACAATTTGGGAATTCATAATAAATGAATATTAAACATATTTAGACCATCCTGGAACTTTTCCGGCCCTCCAGTTTTACCCGGTTTTCTCAAAACTTTTTTCCCGGTACTTTTTCGGTGCCCCGAAACGATTCCATTTTTCTCTCCGATTAAATCTCAATCACTCCGAAACTTTTCCGGTGTGTTATACTCGTGCTCCTATCAGTCTACTACTGAAAAAATCTTCCACCCTTAAGTGTGTGACCCCATAGGTTCGGTAGAATACGTACATGAACTGGAAACTTATTTTCCCGCGGAACAATAACTAATAGCGGAGCCATGGACACCCATAACGGTTCCCGTACCTACACGAATATAAATTCGAGTGAACGACAAGCTTAAGATGCCAGTCCCATTTGCTTCACGATACTATACAAAACCTGAGGTGAGATCTATTAGGTATCCTCATGATTAACCATTAACCATTATACCAAGTCATCCTCCCTCTCGTTTTGTTCCATTTTCTCGTTTAGTATTCCGGTATCCCTTGTGATCAATTCACAGTGTCTGGCCAGACGATGTTGGATGCCGTAATAACGAGAGGGCCCATAGAAGTGTCTCTCCATCGTTAGAGGAGAAAATTCCCAACTCGAATCGTTAAGTCCCTTGACACACTTTCAGGCGTGAGTGATCAAATCCATTATTGCCACGCCTGTTACGGGTGGTGTTGGGACAGTGTCAAAACCCACCCTCCGGTATGAAGTTACGAAACATTCTTATGGTCATGAAGGACACATGCATATTAACTTTAGATGATTTTACATATAACATGGAAACAATGTGATCTCAAAGTAAATCATACAATTGGGTCGGTTCAGCACCCTTGCTCTGGCAAAAATGTGCTCCCATGTGTTACCGGCATTTCCAATGCCCTATGAACAGGAAAACATGTCATCCATAACACACGGGTTAGTCCTAGAGGCAAACTAAGAACACTTGGTGTTTATACTCCACACCTGCATATGGGTTTTCCTCCGGAGGCAGTTAACGTGCTACTTGGCAAACCTCCGCATAAGTCATTGCAGTTATAGCACAGACATATAAACATTAATAATGAACCTGGAATTAAAATAATACAATTTATTATTGCCTCTAGGGCATAATTCCAACAGTTATCTCAAGCTTGTGGACATGAGGCGTCCATGGTTCTTCCGAGAAGGTCCCGTAGCATCGCCGGGATGATTGGGGCATGCATGCGTTGAGTATGTGTGGGAACGCCCGCCAGGTGGAAGCTCCCTCCTGTCAGCGGTGCATGCTTGTCTTCTAGTGATTTGAGTGCACTTCCTTCTTTGTCGGGCGGTGGGAGCCAGCTGGGTGACTCCATCCTTCCAGAACAGATACTGTGCCCACCTCCATAGCGTTCTCAGCCTCGATTTACCGGAACTCTCCATGGTCGCATTTGGGGCAGTCTGAGAGGCGTGGTCGGAACCAGGGAAATGAGGTACCCCCGGTATCTGATTATCGACAACGTGGTCGCGGCCGTGGCGGCGTGATGTGTTCTTCCTTGACGAGGGCACACGGCGGTTCCAGCCCACTAGTGTTCATGGCAGCGGCCGACCCGACGTGCGGCTGGCTTCGGCTGCCTCAGCCATTCTCGCATGCAATGGCGGGATGCAGCCGCAAGGCTTGTACCATCGGATGGAGGGCTTCCCCCACGACTCCGCGTGGGTGGCCACAACCTTTGGCGACGGCGGAACCATATACCTGGATCAAGGCTGGGCCGCATTCGTCCGCTGGAGGAACATCCAGCAGATCCAGGCCATCCACTTTCGCTTTGATGGCCACGACACCGTCTTCCATCGATGGGGGCCCCGCGCGGAATGTTGTGAGGACGTTTCCGTCGGAAATCCCGGCGAGCAAGGTGCAGTGGGAGTCGTCCATGACGTCATGGGTGCTGAACCAGCCGCCGAGCACTGAGGCAACGGAACGCTCCTGGAAAGGTCCGGGCTAGGGCCACGGCTTAGATCCGGCGATTCACCCCTATAGGGTTCTTCTTATTTTGGCCCTATACTTTTGTACTTAGTAGTATGTGGATAATGGTAGTGGTGTAATCACTACGTCCGGTTAGCGCAAGATATATATAGCGATCCAGAGAAACCCAAGCAATGCTTTGGTTCCAGTAGAATCCCCTATGGGGTAGTTGTAATGAATGCAGTAACTATTTAGGAACTTGTTCCTTTTCGTACCTCGTGGATATCTTTCCGCGTCGTTGGCCTCCGAGAGAGAGAACATCCTACAAGCGTATTCCGGTAACTTTGCGTTGACCTCTTGCATGGATTATCGTAGAAGCATTTGTAAGAATTCTCCATTGCGTGGGACAGGCGCATTCTGACGAGAAACACAGATGGCAATGAGCAGTGAACACTCATTTCCACTGGTTGCCATCGTGGAGAAAGCGACTTCAATAAACGAGAGGTTCGCGAAAGCGCAAACTCTCAAGGGTGTTGTGCTAGTGCCTCAGTTTGGGATCCGAGTTGTCCGATTCTTTTCGGTGAGTCTTTCCAAGAGAATCGTACATCCGTCCGCAAGGGTTCTGGACGGGGACTCCAGCCTGGTCTCTCCGGGATGGCTGGATCCCGGGACGTGAGGACCACCCGTTGAAACCTTTAACCTGGGCAGGTACGGAGCCCCCACAGGCTACATAGAACAGAGCTTTACCGGACGAACCGATAGTGACAGCTTAGTACTGTCCGTGCAGGGCGGATCCAGTCGTCTGAGTGGGATTGATTTCACGGAGAACTAACGTCGACGGACGGCGTGGTCTGGCGTGGATCTCTTCCCAAGACGAAGCGAGGGTGAGACCTCGTGCACTCTCCGCCTTGACTAGCAAGGCTGATTTGGCCTCCGGAGAGGGGAGATCGTCGCCATCGCCATCACCATCACCACTCCGTCCTTCCTGCATGACTTCTCTTCACATTTGTGAGTAATTCCCTGTTGTAGGCAAAGGGGATGGTAGGGATTGGATGAGATTGATCATGTAATAGTTCGTCAGATTGTTGGGGGCATGTTGCCTATCATCTACATTGGTGTTTATCATCTTTTCTACAACTTGTTGTTCTTAATTCTTGTCACATTTGGCCCGAGTGCCATGTTTTCAGATCTGAACCACTTATGTTATCATGAGTTTATTTATGTTTGAGATCCTATCTATGAGTTGTATGCATCTATTATGGTCCGGAACCGGCGATCCCAAAGGTAACAGCTTGGGACACCAAAGGGGATGGTCCATAATTTTAGGATTCCATGTATCCATTGAGTTTATTTCTTTGTTCCGGTGCTGTTTGATAGGAGCACCTTAATCTCCATGAGTTCCTTTTGGCCCCGTTTGTAGAGGGATGGTAGGACAAAAGATGTTGTGCAAGTTCTTATTGCAAGCACACACAACTACCTATGGGATACATGCCTAATGTTTGATATTTTCCTAGATGATCATTGCTTTTCTGTGTGCCTTGCCCCATGTTAGAATTTATTACATGTTCATTCTTATTCATGTAGCGCCCGACCATCCATCTCCCTAGCATACATTATTTTAGTTCTGCTGATTATTACTAGTTTACTTTCGCTATCATCACTATCGCTATCATATCATAGTTGCTATGCATATTTCACGTGCAGTTGAATTGACAACTCAACTGTCAAAGCTTATAAATAATCTTTGGTTCCCCTTGTGTCGATTCAATTAATTGGGTTAACTTACACGCGAGAACACTACAATCGATCTCCTACAATTGAGGGTCATCAAGTACTGTTTTCTGGCGCCGTTGTCGTGGATCATAGCAATATTTATGAGTCTACTTGAAGTATCCTTCCTGCCACACTTCATCCGCTATGGGTAAGAAAGGATACCCCAAGGTTCCGATCCTACCATCCACTACAAGAAAAGATACCATTCTGAGTACCAGTGCTATGCTTGATTAACCTTCCGTTATAAGTAAGTTTGCTTCACCACTACCACCACATGCTACTTCTATTGAGTCTGTTACTATGTCCGATACTTTTGATGATGATTCCACTACTCTTGATGATGATCATTTTCTTGGTCACTATATTGAAACTCAGACTTCTAAGGATGAAGCAGAACCCGAGACCAAGACTTCTGCTATCTATATTCCTACTTGCAGAACCTTTGGTTATCCAGATTTAGATGAACTCAAGGAGATGATCCTTGATGATGATTATATTACTCTTGATGATGATATTTGCAGGGAACTCAGAGAGTCCACCGACTCTGACCCTGATGTTATTAAGGAGCTGCTCAAAAAGGACTCCATGAAGAACAAGAATATTCCTGATCCTAAATTTGCCACATCTCCTATATGCATCAATGATCCTGATTATGATTTCTCTGTTGATCTTTCTCTTATAGCTACAGTCGAGGCTGACCCTTTTTATGGCAGAGAAAATGATGATGCTATATCACACCTGACCAAACTCGCTGAGTTAGGTGACCTATTTACTATTGATGAAAAGATACGAAACTTCTATGTGGCCAAGCTTTTTCCTTTTTCTTTAAAGGGAGATGCTAAATCCTAGTACAATGCACTACCATATGGTTCCATTGAGAGTCCTCAAGACTTAGCTCAATTTTTCGTTGATAAATATTTTCCTGCTCATATGCAACATGCTGCTTTGAAACGAATTTATAATTTTAAACAGTTACAGGATGAGCACCTCCCTAAATCTTGGGGGAGGTATTGTGACTTAATTAAGGCTAGACCAGGACATGGAGTCCCAAAGAATGTATTACTTGATATATTTTATGCTGGCCTAACCGATGAATCCAGGTCATATCTGGATAGTTGTGCAGGTTGTGTCTTCAGGGAAAGAACACTAGCCGATGCTGAAGAATTAATGGGAAAGATTGCCAATAACCATGAAGATTGGTCCGCCCCTGAACCACCTCCACCACCAAATAAGAGGGGCATGCTTGTTCTGAGCCACGAAGATATGCAATAAGCCAAGAAGTCTATAAAGGAGAAAGGCATTAAAGCCGAAGACGTGAAGAACCTACTGCCTATCGAGAAGTTGTGTGAGCCTACCACTCACCCTCCCTTGGTAGAGGTACACTCTCTATTAGACTTTACTGAAAGTGACATCCCAAAAGGTAAGCCTCCCGACCAATGCTTAGACGAGCTTGATAATTTTATTATTAAGCAAGCCAATTTTAATAGGAGGATACAAAGTTAGTTACATGATAATTCTCTTGCTATCAAAAGTTTACTTGGTGTTATTGAAAGAACAGTTAATGATGTTAAATGTCTGGTTAAGAATTTTCATATGGTTCAAACTCAGCTTGAACAAATTTCTAATGTGCAAAAATATTTGCTTGCTAACAATGCCAAACAGGACATACAAGCTTATAGCATCAAGACCAGGGGTGGAACACACACCTAGGACCCACTCTATCCCGAGGGGCATCCAAAGAGGATCGAGCAAGATTCTCAAGTGCAAGTAGAAGAAAAGATTATTAACTCTCCAAAGAAGAAAAAGAAGAAGAAGAAACACAAGGAAGCTGACAACTGCAATCACCCTATTACAAGTGAAGAACCTGTTGTTGATCCTAACAGCATATCTACCTCCGATGCTGAAACTGAAGATGGTGCTGAGCCCGAAGAAACTGATAAGGAGAAGGGTGATCCTCCTGAGGTGCGAGAAGAAGAAGCACTGGATAAACGCAAGAAGTACACAAGAGAAGACTTCATAGCAAGAAGACATGGGAAGGAAAGAGAACCATGGGTACAAAAACCCATGCCCTTTCTAGGTAAGTCTCTTAAATCTAAAGTAGAAGAGCATTATAATAAATTTTGTGAATGGATGAAACCTCTTTTTCTGCAAATTCCTTTGACAGATGCTATCAAGTTACCTCCTTACTCCAAATACATGAAAGATATTGTCACTAATAAAAGAAAAGTTCCTAATGAGGCAATATCTACTATGCTTGCTGACTACTCTTTCGGTGGCAAGATTCCTGAGAAGCTTGGTGATCCAGGTATACCCACCATTCCTTGTTCCATAAAAAATAATTATGTTAATACTGCCTTATGTGATCTCGTAGCAGGGGTGAGTGTTATGCCTTTTTCTCTTTATAAAAGGCTATGTTTAGATAAGCTAATCCCTACAGATATCTCTCTTCAGATGGCTGACAAATCAACAGTCGTCCCGATAGGTATTTGTGAGGATGTTCCAATTGAAGTTGTTAATTGTTTAATTCTTACATATTTTTTTGTGCTTGACATGCCTGAGGATGGGAGCATGTCCATTATTATTGGTAGAACTTTTCTTAACACCGTTCCATTATTGATTGCAATAAATGAAAGGTCACCGTCAATGTAGACGATAAAGAACACACGGTGTATTTTCCAAAGAAGATCAACAAAAGGCATGGCCTTAACTCAATAGAGAATATCGAGACCGTGAAGATTGAAGAATGGGACTTTCCTCTACACGTGCACCACAAATACAGAACCATCATGGTTGGGACAATGTCCATTAAAGTAGAGGTGCAATGATCACTTCATAAGAGGTGGGACTTTTTGTTCTATATATCGCTGGTTCGTTGGTAAGACTTGATCAACCTTGCTAGTGAGCATGTTTTATATAGGCACAAGGTGGAGCTTGTTATGTTTTCATTTGCTTTAGCTTTTATTCTCCTTTGCTGTATCACGTTTATTTGTTTTTGAAGCTTCACAATTCTAATCACTGCTTCAAGTTTTCAGAATGTTTCTCAGCTTTTTGAACTCCGGAAAATTTTCAACAGTGAAGTTTTCAGAAAAATTCCACAAAAATTATAATAAAATTTCCATGCCGGGAGTGACGCAGAGGCACCTGGGGCTGACCAGGGGGGCCCCCCAGTGGCCCAGGTGTCCAGCTGGCGCGGCCAGCCCCCTGGCCTCACCCACAGGGCGCCTGGAACCCACACGCCCCATCTTCAGGTGAGTCTTCTTCCTCTCTCACTCTTTCTTCCCCAAAACACGAGTTCTGCACCTGGAACTTGCGTTCTTGCTGCTCTCCGTCCAGAATTTCGATCTCTCTCTACCACCCATCATTTAAGATGAGATTTTGGGAAAATACTCCCTGGTATGTAACTCATCCACTCCTCCAATTAGATTTTTGATTGGTGGCTTCATTTGTGAGTATTTAGTAGTTCTTGGTGCTGTTTAGATGAGCTTGCATGCATGTGTAGAAATTTATTTTCCAAGTTTTGATGCAAGTTTATGCCTTAGGTAAGTGAGTAGAGTAGTTTGCCTCAACTCGCTTTGTTTAAATCCTTGTTTTTGTGAATTGTCAAAATTTTCAGAAATGAGTTTGCTAGGAAAATCAAAGGGGTGGCTTGGGAAGAAGAAGCCCGAGCGCTCCGATCGAGTTAGTAGAGCTGCAGCTTCACCCTCAGCAGTTAGGGTGAGCTACAATGAAGATCATGTGCCCCTAGAGTTGTTTGAAGACACAAGTCCAGCATTCGCAATGATGTATCCGTGCGATGATTTTCTTACAGCTGCGGGAATTAAGGAGGAATTCTATGGGCTTTGTGCCAGTGCAGGTTTGACACGGCTAGCACTATGCCGTGTGGTACAATACAAGAAGCTCACCTCCTACTTTGTTAACAGTTTTTGTTATTGCCATTCTGCTGGAACCGCCGAGTTCAAACTTTATAATGATCTCATAACCATTTCTTTGGAACAGTTTAGTGAGATAATAGGTGTGCCAAACGCCGGTCTGACGGCAAAGATGACCACTCAGCCTTCTGAGTTGAGGACCCTCTTCAACTTTCTTTGTTGCCAGGAGGAGACCGACATTCGGCGTACGGAGATTTCCAGCATTTTGTTTCCACACCTCAGGCATTTTGCGTATTTTCTTGCTAGTGGGATGTTGGCTCGTGACACAACGAGCTATGGTTCTGCACCAGATTTCGCTATTTATGTGAACGCCCTCTCTGATAAGAGTGATTATAATGTGGGTGCGTTAATTGCTCGGCGCCTTGTTATGAACAGTAACAAGGGCAATTTATATGGTGGTGTTTATGCCACACTTATCCTTGAGTCTCTTTATCACACCCCACGTCCTGATGATGTTCCCTTTTCATACACAAATCTCGATATTGCTGCTATGAAGAGGCATAAGTTTTTTACCATGACTTCCCAGTTTGGTAACCTTGTTTATATTTTGAGGTTTGAGAGGAACATTACTCGTGACATCCGTCTACCTGCACCACTTTTGTTTGATAACACTCGCAGAAACGGATGGTCCGTCAACGATATTCAGTTCTATGAGTTCATGGCTCACTACCAGCTGCATAACCCCATGGAGGGGGTTGTGCCGGACGAGGAGGAGCATGATGAGTTCCCACCTTTCCAGGGAGAGACCTTCATCGAGCATGGCGAGGGGTATTCTTCTGCTTGGGACAAGGGACCTTCCTCATGGGAGGACCAGAGGACTTCGGTGTACGCACCAGAGGGCTCATACGACTCTTGGGCTCACCATTACCTCGGAGAAGGAGGCTCCTGGGGCAGTAGCTGCTACCAACTTAGACCAAAAGCCTAAGCTTCGGGGAGTACGTGCCCTTCTCACCTTCCCATTGTATTATCCATTTTTATTTTTTGTTTGCTTTGATCTTTTTGAAGTTTTTTGCCGTTCTTCTTCATTCTTTTATTTTGTAAAAACAACAAAAAGATTCTCTTTTCTTTTTCTTTTATTTAGCCTTTAAAAAACCCAAAAAGATTTCCTTTCTCTTTAGTCTGCTTTGTTTTCAGAGTTCAGCTCGAGTCTATGGTGGCATTTGATTATATTTCCCATGTTCGGTCGTGCAAGTGACAAGGCAGTAATGACGAAGATCGACAAAACGGAAGAAACAAGGAATACCGGTATGAACTCTTCTTGTTTCTACTTTTGTACATATGTGTGTACTTATGATCTAGAGACCAGCTTGTAGCGACATAGTGCTATGTTTACAATGCTTTTCCAGTGTTCATGCTTTCTTTGTGGCTGATCTCAAATACCTAGGGTGCATAATATGTTGTTGGAATGATTTACAGGCATTGCATTGCTCATGGTTTGGCATATTGAAGTGGTATTTCCCTTCGAAGAATTCTTCGATTGACTTGGCACATGTTCACACATGTTTATGACTGATATGTCTATCATGCCTTGATGTCCTTTTTATTTCAGAATAGTTATATCACTTTCATGCCCGATTCAATGTTGCTTTGTCGCTCTGCATGATTATGACAGTTATTTCTCTCTAGTTGGTCGCTTCCTAGTCTTTTGCTAGCCTTCACTCACACTAAGCAGAATTCTGCTTGTGTATCCAAACTCCTTTTCAAACCAGTTATTCCACTTGAGTCTAACATACCTACCTATATGTGGTATTTACAGGCCACTCCTAACTTAGACTTTCTTGTGCCATCTCGAAATTTATTCAAAATCTTCCCTTTTGTAACCGTACAAGCTCATGGTGCGGTGAGGGAAAATCAGTATCTACCATGCCAAAAATATTTTGACGGAAGTTTGACTAGTCAAATAAAAAAAGAGAGTTACACCTTCCCCCATACTTGATGATGGAATTAAATGGACCAAATGCTGCTAATAATAGATGGAACGATATCCTCCTTCCATACTTGAGGCAAAATAAAAGGTTCCGTAGACCATGATGGGATTTATGGATAAGGGAACAAGTGTAAGAAAAAAACATTAATATGGTTGGCATGGGAGATATTGAAAGACCTTTACCGTTCACCTTTGCTTGGAAAGTTGCACTTCTCAAAAAGAATTTTGTCTCTGTTTTCAAAACCAAGAGCTCTGGAACATGTTTATTCTTTGCTTCCTTTCAGGGGTTTTCAATCTTGCCATAAAAAAGCCACGGTTTGAGAGTCTCACCTTCTTTCTTCAAAGCACCAACTATTGAGAGCATAATTGTCATTGTTAGTGTAACATGCATTGTCCCAAATTATTACATTGTCTTCTGCATGCTTGTGACATTGCTAGTCTGAAATTCTTAGTTCTAGTCTCCTTTAAAACTTCGGAGGAGTTTCTGCATTTATGTTTTGCTTCACTCATGGAGGCTAGCGAGATACCACTCTGATATGTTCAGGCTATGTGCATTGTGATCTTTTCTTGATTTTCAGCAACATATTATTTACTTTAGGTTGTTTGTGATTGATCACATGAGAGAAGGGTTGCTTCGTGCATTGTCCTCATAGCATTGTTTTGATACTTGCTAAACTCTTTTCGTAGTACCGGCTTATATACATCTTATGAAGCAAAAGAGTTTGTCAAAGTTTTCTTTGTCGCGTCCAGTTTGTTGAACTGAATTGCTTGAGGACAAGCAATAAGCTAAGCTTGGGGGAGTTGATACGTCTCAAACGTATCTAATTTTCCAAACGCTTTTGCTATTGTTTTTCCCTCATTCTTGCCTGATTTGAGCTAAACTAACCCGGACTGACGCTGTTTTCAGCAGAGCTGTTTGTATGGTTTTATTGTGCGCAGGAAAATGGATTTTTATACATCTCAAAAAATTCCCAGAAAAATACGAAAAAATCCACGAACCCGAAGGAGCCCGGAGCCTGAAGAGGGGCCAGAGGGCAGCCAGGGGGGCCCAGGCGCCCTGCTGGCGCGGCCAGGGGTGGGGCTGTGCCCCCTGGCCGCCTGGGCGACTCCCCCCTCTCCTGGTGCCCTACTTTGGCTCCTATTTATTCCGGTGACGGGGAAACTCCGAAACATAAGTCTCTTTTCCAGAACCCGTCGAGGAGCCTCCGCCAACCTCTGTTCTTCCTTGGGAGGGCTAATCTGGTGGCTGATTTGGCCTCCGGAATGGGGAGATCGTCGCCATCGCCATCACCATCACCACTCCATCCTTCCTCCATGACTTCTCTTCACCTTTGTGAGTAATTCCCTGCTGTAGGAAAAGGGGATGGTAGGGATTGGATGAGATTGATCATGTAATAGTTCGTCAGATTGTTAGGGGCATGTTGCCTATCATCTACTTTGGTGTTTATCATCTTTGCTACAACTTGTTGTTCTTAATGCTTGTCACTTTGGGCCCGAGTGCCATGTTTTCAGATCTGAACCACTTATGTTTTCATGAGTTTATTTATGTTCGAGATCCTATCTATGAGTTGTATGCACCTATTTTGGTCCGGAACCGGCGATCCCAAAGGTGACAGCTTGGGACACCAAAGGGGAAGGTCCATAATTTCAGGATTCCATGTATCCATTGAGTTTATTGCTTTGTTCCGGTGCTCTTTGACAGGAGCACCTTAATCTCCATGAGTTCCTTTTGGCCCCGTTCGTACCGGGATGGTAGGACAAAATATGTTGTGCAAGTTCTTATTGCAAGCACGCACAACTACCTATGGGATACATGCCTAGTGTTTGATATTTTCCTAGATGATCATTGCTTTTCTGTGTGCCTTGCCTCGTGTTAGAATTTATTACATGTTCATTCTTATTCATGCAGCACCCGACCATCCATCTCCCTAGCCTAAAGTATTTTAGTTCTGCTGATTATTACTAGTTTACTTTCGCTATAATCACTATCGCTATAATATCACAGTTGCTATTAATACTTTGTTGCAAGCAAGCATATTTCAGGTGCGGTTGAATTCACAACTCAATTGTCAAAGCTTACAAATAATCTTTGGTTCCCCTTGTGTCGAATAGATAAATTGGGTTAGCTTACCCGCGAGAACACTACAATCGATCCCCTACAATTGAGGGTCATCAAGAGCCGTGAAGAACCCGCCAGGTATTGGCCGTGGAGAACCCGACGTCCAACGTAACCAAGTAGTGACAGACGTGCTGGTCCTCCTTCTTGACACGGCGATGTACCACCTCCTCGGGGGCCGGCGCCCTCTGCACCGACTGTGGCCCACGTGACCACCACCAAAGAAGCTCCGGGTCGATGACAGGACCCGGATTCCTCCCCAAGTGGCGCGCCCCGGAGACCACCTCCCAGTGCCAGCCCGGGAGAGCCTAGTCCCGGACATTGCGCATCCCATCAAGTAGGTGCTCTCTGCCGCGACGACAGGGATGCGGGCCAGGCATCATCGCCGAGAACTTATTTAATATACAAAGTTTTATTAAAATGTACGAGTGAAAAATTTATACTAACTAACCAATTAAAAAATTTAGACGAAAGTAAAGTGCCTCATACTTATATTGGACACATAAGCGATTCCAGGGAGAGTGTGACCACAAACCCAAGTAGGATGCACAAGTTCCGTACTTGTACACATCACAAGTGTTTGTTCCACACTCTTCCCGATGTCACATAGTGTCACAATATATTTTAATCATCGGTATTAAAAAAAATAGCAAAAGTAATGATTAAAAGTAATTTGATGTTGAAACACCGTTTAATTCCAGTTTCGACAAGTCTGAAGCACTCGACATGTCCTAATTTTCTAGCAAAACTCATGCCGAAATCCACGGAAATGTTCGGCATGACATTTGCTAAAAGTTGGACATATGGAGCATCTGAAATTTCCAGGAACGGAAATTAATCGACATTCCGGCAAAACATTGGCCACTCATAACCCTGCAAACAATATCTACATTCCATATTTTCTGTAAAGGCACAATACATATTACTAATTACAAAGCTATCAATCTATTTATCTATGTATCTATCTATCTATGTATCTATGTATCTACATATCTATCTATCGATCCATCTATCTATCCATCTATCCATCTATCTATCTATCTATCTATCTATCTATCTATCCATCCATAGGTTGAACACACACAAAAAACTACAGGGATGGCGTTAGCGAGCCATGTAGGATGCACAAGATTCGTATTTGTGTATATCACAAGGCTCGCTAACTCATCCCTGTTGTCACATTGTGTCACAAGGATTTTAATCATCGGCATTCAAAACAAAAGGAAAAAATGACGAAATCGAATAAAAATGCAACAATAATATTTTATCACATAATATCACTAATATATCTCGAATAATCCAGTCAACGCAACAATAATAGCACCAATACATCTCAACTAATACATCTCGGAAAATCACTACTACATCTCAAAAAATGAAACTTGACGACGACCCGGAGCCGAGCCGCGGGCGGTAAACGCCCAAAGGTAAGGAACCGCCATAGGAACATAGCTCAACTGAGAGCCGTGAAGAACCCGCCAGGTATTGGCCGTGGAGAACCCAGCATCCAACGCAACCAAGTAGCTACGGACATGCTGGTCCTCTTGCTTGACACGGTGATGTACCACCTCCTCGGGGCCCGGCTCCCTCTGCACCGACTGTGTCCCATGTGACCTCCACGAAAGAAGCTCCGGGTCGATGAAAGGAACCGGATTCCTCACCAAGCGGCGCGCCCCGGAGACCAGCTCCCAGTTCCAGCCCGGGGGAGCCCATTCCCTGACATTGTGCATCCCATCAAGCAGGTGCTCTCCGCCGCGATGACAGGGATGCGGACCAGGCATCATCGCCTAGAACTTATTTAATATACAAAGTTTTATTAAAATGTACGAGTGAAAAATTTATACTAACTAACAAATTAACAAATTAAGACGAAAGTACAGTGCCTCATATTAGATTGGACACATAAGCGATTCCAAGGAAAGTGTGACCACATACCCAAGTAGGATGCACAAGTTCCGTACTTGTACATATCACAAGGGTTTGCTGCACACTCTCCCTGATGTCACATAGTGTCACAATATATTTTAATCATCGGTATTCAAAAAAATAGCAAAAGTAATTTGATGCTGAAACACCGTTTAATTCCCGTTTCGACAAATCTAAAGCACTCGCTATGTCCTACTTTTCTAGCAAAACTCATGCCGAAATGCACGAAAATTTTCGGCATGACATTTGCTAAAAGTTGGACATATGGAGCGTTTGATATTTGCCGGAACGGAAATTAATAGACATTTCGGCAAAATATTGGCCACACATAACCCCGCAAAATATATCAACATTCCATATTTTTTGTAAAGGCACAATACATATTAATAATTACAAAGCTATCTATCTATCTATCTATCTATCTATCTATGTCTATCTATCTATCTATCTATCTATCTACCTATCTATCTATCTATCTATCTATCTATCTATCTATCTATCTATGTCTATCTATGTATCTATCTATCTATCTATCTATTATACACAGATTCTACTCAAGCACCACATACACAGAGATTCTATATGAGAAATTTTCACTAACAAGTAATTAACAACTAGCTAAAACAATAGAGTAACCAAACCATTTGTGAGAGGGGATTGAGATGGAGACTCACCAGGGGCGACTACGGCGTGATCCGAGCGAGGCGGCGGCCTAGAGGAGCGGGGCTGACGGCGTCGTGGAGGAGCGGACCGACAGCGTGGATCGGGAGCGGGGGCGGCCGACGTCGTGGAGGAGCAGACCGAATGCGTGGATCGAGAGCGTGGTGGTCGACGTCGTGGAGGAGCGGGGCGACGGCGGTGGTGGAACAGGGCGGCGGCGTGGAGGGGCGGGGCGGCTGCGGTGGAGAAGCGGCGAGGGAGTGAGGGTTTGCTGTGTGAGGGAGAGAGTATGTGAACGAGGCCGTGCGCCCAGTTTAAGTGATCCCATCTACAGCGCAGGCCAATGATGCCACTCTATAGATGGCTGGGCCATCTACATCGCGGGATAGCAGGGCGCGCTGCTGATACATGGGCCAAAAAAACCCGGTCTATGGTAGCCAAATTAGCAGTGCGGGCTTGCGAAACCGCACTGCTGATTTCCTATACATGCGCAGTGCGGGTTTTGACACAGATGCCACTAAAGTGGCTAGCCACGGCAACAAAAATTGTGAACTGAAAGTACAAGTATGTGATCATAGGGGGAGGGGGTGAATGATCACTTCAAATTTTCGACTGAAACTATGAAGTGAAGCATAAGTAAAGCGTAAAAGTTGTTGACACACGAACACGTCACGTGTACCCTCGATGCCGGGGGTGATGCACCGCAACTCACGTCGAAGGAGATCCGTCCGGTAGCGCGATACGCAAGACAACCGGCGGATGCTTTTGAGCACCCGAAACCCCACATGCCCGGGAGGGACCCCGTCTGGGCGCACGGCGGCTATGGGCTTCCCTAGGTCGACCTTATCGCCCCTAGAGCTCTCGCGGATCGTTGCCCTACAAGAACAAGAACAAACGAAGAACGAGGGAGAAGATACGTGGAAAAGTAGACGAAATTAGGGTTTAGATGTGTTTGCGATTGTGTGTTGTTTCAATCGGCCGTCACCTCATCTATTTCTGAGCGGGTTGGACTTTCCGTGCAAGAAAAGGGCTCAGATTCGCGTCAAAACTGCCAAAAACCCGATCAAATTCCGACCCGGATCGGGGGTTCGGATGTCCGGACTTTATCCCGGACGGTCCAGACCATAGGGTCGGACGGTCCGGCTTCTAGGTCGGACGGTCCGAGCTGAGGTCAAAATCTATCTGTAATCGGGGTCTTCAAGTCGGACGATCCGACTTCGAGGTCGGACCGTCCGGGCTAAGGTCGGACCGTCCGACTTCGAAGTCGGACCGTCCGACGTGGGCCAAAATTCTTCTGTAAAAGGAGGTCTTATTCCGGACGGTCCGACCGGGTTTTTGAGTGCTGCACTGTTTTGGCCTTAACTTTTTCATACGAACTCGGATTTGGACGTTTCGAATATCAAAGTCGACCGGATCGACGAGCCAAAGCCGCCCCATGTAGAACACTTTTCCATTTGACGATGTCTTGAATACCTTATTAGAAGAATAGTACTTTGAATGCTAGGATCTTTTCAATGCCAACATAGTTTCGGCCTCCAAGATGGAGTCAGATGACGATGACTCGAACTACAAAGATGTTCATATCGACGATGCCAAAGTTTTTCATGTAGAACAATTTTTCATTTGAAGCCATCTTGTATATGCAAATAATCGTGCCAAAAACTAGTGTCAACACATGCCCCCCTGTTTTTCGGCAAAACTTGCGTGCCGAAAAATAATTTGTATCACATAAGGTATAAGGACGATGTCAACACTCCATCGGCCATGTGTATTCTTAGGGCGATAAACATATATCGGCCATGTTTTGTTCTTAGGGCGATAATCACATATCGGCCATTGCCTATTCTGGCTTGTTGCCACACACTTGGGTGGTATTTCTTCAAATACTTGCCATTGAGAGCTTTAGGCAGCAGCGTTCCTTGTATGGATTCCACCAAATACGAGTTTCCAGGAACTATTCTTATAATTTTGAAATGACCTTCCCAGCTTGGTGACCACTTCCCGAATTTTCTGTCCTTTGAACCAATTGGTAGAATCACCTTCCACACAAGATCTCCAATCTGAAAATTCTTCAACTTTACTTTCTTATTGTAAGCTCTTGCAACTCTCAACTTGTCCTTTTCTATGGCCTTTAATGCACCCAAACACTTATCGGTGACCTCATCAATATTATCCATCATCAAATTATAAAATTCCACCGCTGATAAATCATTTTGTTTGGCTATTCTCAAGGCATTCAAATTAACTTCCACGGGTAAAACAACTTCTTGACCATATACGAGCTCATATGGAGTTACCTTTGTAGCACCATGCTTTGAAATCCTATGTGCCCACAAAGCTTCAGACAATAGCTCATGCCATCTCCTTGGATTATCTTCAATCTTCTTCTTGATGAGCTTGATTAATATCTTATTACTAGACTCAGCATGTCCATTAGCTTGGGCAAAATATGGGGAGGAATTAAGCAACTTTATATTATAGGATTCGGCAAATTCTCTAACTTGATGTGCCATGACAGAAGAACCTTGATCTGTAGTTAATGTTTGAGGGATACCGAATCTATGAATAATATGCCCGGTTATGAATTTAATTACCTCCACATGTGTCATATTCCTGAGAGGTACTGCTTCAGACCATTTGGTGAAATAATGAGTTGCCACCAACAAAAACCGATGCCCCTTTGAAGAAGAAGGATGAATTTGTCCAATGAAGTCTAATCCCCATCCTCTAAAAGGCCACGGCTTAACAATAGGATGTAACATAGCAGCAGGGGCCAATTGAATATCACCAAACTTTTGACAAGCTTCGCACCCTTTGTAATACTTGAAGCAATCATTAATCATTGTCGGCCAATAAAATCCAGCACGTCGCAATAACCACTTCATCTTCGGAGCCGACTGATGAGTACCACATATTCCTTCATGCACCTCTCCCATAGCAACTCTCGCTTGATCTTCATCCAAGCACTTTAAAGAAGCATCATCCACCGTTCGGCGATAAAGATCATCATCCCTCAATTCATAGTTAAAAGCTATACGCCGAACAATCCTGTCCACCCTTTTACTAGGATCACACAAATAATCAATAATGGGCTTCCTCCAGTCTTGATTCTTACCTGCACTAGATTTTCCATAGTGGCCGAAGTAGTAAGTTCTAATTCGGCCTCTTCCATATCGGCAATACAAGACATCGGTTCTTGAGAAATATGAAACATACCACGATCAACATGATAACCAGATGCTTGTTGTGCCAATTCATTTGCCTTCCAATTTTCATGTATAGGTATATGAGCAATGCTAAAATGATCTAAAGTAGAAATTACATCTAGACATTTATCAAGATAAACATTTAGTGATTCATCAAAGCACTTAAACACTCCAGAAACTTGCTGCACTACCAATAATGAATCACCAAAAGCCTGAATATGTGTAGCACCTATATCAACATCTTTAAGCCGAATAACAATGCTTCATATTCGGCCTGATTATTGGTGCAAAAGTATTCTAATCGGCATGAGGCCTCAAAAATAGCACCATGAGGAGATACATAAACAATACCAACACCCTGGCCATTGCTACAAACTGAACCATAAAAATATAATCTCCATGGTACTAATCAAACAAGGTTTATATCAATATCATCCTTACTATCAATCCGATGCTCTACTATAAAATCAGCAACAATTTGGCCTTTCATAGATTTCAAAGATTCATAAGCCAAATCATACTCAATTAAAGCATAAGCCCACTTGCCAATTCTACCACTAAGAATTGGCCTATGCAACATGTATTTAATGACATCAGTTTGACAAGCTACTATGCAATTGCTACGCACTAGAATATGTCTCAATTTCGTGCAAGCATAATATAAACATAAGCATATTTTCTCAATGAAGGTATACCTTGTTTCGGCATCCAAAAGGCGCCGGCTCAAATAAGTAATAGCATGTTCCTTCCCTTTAGTTTCTTGAGTCAAAACAGCACCAATGACACCTTCCTCTGCCGCAATATAAAGCCTAAAGGGCTCTCCATGATTAGGAGCTTTCAATACCGGAGGAGTGCATAAGTATTTCTTAATCATATCAAATGCTTCTTGCTGTTTTGCCCCCCAAGTAAAATCAACGTCATTATTCAACCGAAGTATAGGAGTAAATGCATCAACCTTCCCTGACAAATTAGCAATGAATCTCCTCAAGTAATTAACCTTGCCAAGGAATTTCTGCATATCTCTCTTGCACACCGGAGCTTCCACCCTTTGTATAGCTTCTATTTTCTTGGGATCAATCTCTATACCGTCCTCATGAATAATGAAACCAAAGAACTTGCTAGCCGA
This sequence comes from Bromus sterilis, assembly GCA_950022295.1. Classification (NCBI taxonomy): domain Eukaryota; kingdom Viridiplantae; phylum Streptophyta; class Magnoliopsida; order Poales; family Poaceae; genus Bromus; species Bromus sterilis. The sequence continues at coordinate 276,642,921 of OX465595.1, read as the reverse complement.
TACACCAAAATCACACTTCAAAGGATTCATCTTTAGTCCATATTTCTTCATCCTCTCAAAAGCTAAACGCAAATCGGCTAAGTGAGATTCAAAAGCATCCAATTAGACAACAATATCATCAATGTAGACCTCAAGTATAACACCAAGAAAATCATGGAATATTAAGTTCATAGCCCTTTGATCTGTGGAACCGACATTCTTCAAACCAAAAGTCATTACCACCCATTCAAATAAGCCAACGAAACCTGGGCACCGAAAATCAGTTTTGTAGATATCCTCTTCGGCCATAAAAATCTGATTATATCCCGCATTACCATCCAAAAAACTAATAACTTTGTGTCCAGAAGCTTCATTAATAAGCATATCGGCTATTGGCATGGGATACTCATCTTTGGGCGTAGCTCTATTCAAATCTCTGAAATCAATACACGCCCTCACCTTATTGGACCCTTTCTTCTCCACAGGCACAATATTAGAAATCCATTCAGCATACCTGCAAGGTCTAATAAAATTATCTTTAAGCAATCGACCGATCTCTTCCTTGATGCGGTCATATATTTTAGGATTAAACTTTCTAGTTGTTTGCTTATAAGGTCTAAAACCATTCTTTATAGGCAACCGATGCTCAACTAGCTCTCGGCTTAAACCCGACATCTCATGATACTCCCATGCAGAACAACAAATATATTCTTTCAAAAGATCGATTATTTTAACTTTACAATCGGCTTCCAGATTTTTGTTCACAAATGTCGGCCTAGGAATTGAACCATATCCTATATCTACTTCCTCTAATGGATCAGCTGACACAAAACCTTGTCCTAATTTATCCATGTCTTCCAACTCTTCTATCGACTCAAATATATCGTTCCCATTGGACCGATATTCTTCAAGACGCTTTTGCAACCATTCAGAGTTAGAATCCATTTAAATGCATTGTTCCTTGGAGCCGGTTACCACCAACCGGCTTTAGAGACACGGGCACGAAACCATTCTTTGTGGCGCTAAGAAAATCAAAATCTGACAAGTCGCGCCCCGTCAAGCAAGTAGCATGTGGATGTTGCCAATCCACCGGTGTATCAGCCAAAGCAACACATGCCAAATTATCCGCATGAACAACCTCCACTTCCTCATCAACCCACTGAATCAAGAACTGATGCATAGTTGATGGTACACATTGATTGGCATGAACCCAATCGCGCCCGAGCATGACATTGTAGTTACCATGCACCTCAGCAACAAAGAACGCGGTAGCCAAAGTCTTGCTCCCCACCGTAAGCTCTACATACATGACACCTTTGGCTTCAATTTTTTCCTTGCCTTTAAATCCATTGAGCACCATATTGTTCTTTATCAATTCCGCCTCATTCAAACCCAACTTTTTGAAGACCGAATAGGGCATAAGATTCACAATAGCACCACCATCAACAAGCATCCTAGAGACCGGTGATCCATTAATATGACCTTTGAGGTACAGTGGCCTCAAGTGTGTCACCGGTTCTTTTGGCTTCTCGAATATAGCATTTTTAGGGCCAAAATCCAAATGAGCCACCTCCCCTTCTTCATCTACGGCAAGAAATTCAGCGGGTAAGTAGAACACCATATTAATATCCATACCTTCATGAACCGGTGAAGGCTCATAGTCCAGCATCTCGTCCTCATCTTCAAGTGTTTCCACTAGCTCCTTTGAATCTCCGAGTGAAGAGGAATCAATGGGTGTCGTGGATGAAGCAATAACATTGGCATTGTCCTCCTTTGGTGGTGTAGGCGTTGTTCTTTTAGATGTGGAGACCACTATGTCTTCTGTCTGCTTCGGCCTCCACATCTTCTTTGTAACTGTCATGGGACGCGTCTCGCTGAACCACTCGTCGTTCCTCCGCTTTTTGTTCCGCCTTCTCGCGGTTCCTCATGCGTTGCAACTTCCTTTTCTGCGTCTTGGTTATGCCGAGAGAACACCATCTAGGTTGTGTATACTCGGAATCCCTTGGATTGGCATTGCTTGTGCTAGCTTCAGGATCATTAGCCATAGGACCTTGCGGGACAACCACCAAACAATCACTTGAAACAGCCGGATCGTCAATAACAATCGGCTCTTTAAGTTTTAGCACCTCGGTGCCCACCATAACGGTTTTCACACCAAGCTCATCTTCCTTCGGCGTAGCGGAATCTGGAATTATATCACTTGGCGACTTTGCACGCCACATTTTCTTGCTAGCATCCTTTGGATAACTTTGCATTGACCGATCGGCACCATAACTCAAACGGTCTTGTATGGGGTAAGAAATCCTTTCGTGCATGGATCTTCTAGGCGTTTCCCACCCCGGATGAAAATAATAAGGAGCCATTGGGGGCTGTTCCCATCTACCATCAAAGCCTCCTCCACAGTATGGCGCATTAGGAGGTGGCGCATAAGGGGATGGCACCATCCATGGAGCTGGCGCCCATGACCTGTATGGCCTTGTTTGACGCTGAAATTCCTTCTTGGGAGTTGACCTTGAACGTTTCAGACGTGATGACCGGTTAGAGCTAGAACCGACCGCTTGGTTGGCATACTTGGACAACAACATATCAAAAGTTGGCTTGATTTTATTCCGTAGCACTTTAGCTTCATTTGTCTTCCACCTGCCAACTTCTGGACTCTTGGGCTTAACAAATATGACACGACTATTCTCGTGCCCTTGTGGTTGCCCCCCAGGTGTAGGATTCTTGATGGTGATCTTAATAATCTCTCCACCACCGGGTTGCTTTTCAAGCACCACTCGCCTCTCCGAGACCTTGCTGCCATATTTGCTTTTCCTGGATTCACCAATGTCCTTGTTAGCTGATTCGGCTATGTCAGGCCGAATTAACATCTTCCTCCCCTCCAAATCCATAGTGTTCATGGGGAATGGCTGCTTATCAACTTGCATCTCAGAAAAATTCAATCGTTCGTCATTAATGGCCGATTGTATCTGTCGTCGAAAAACATGAGAAAAAGAATTATGATACTTGCATTAGTAGCATGAGAAAAAGAATTATGATACTTGCAATATGCACGCCGTTTTAGCTCCTCAAACGGCGGTAAAGTATGAGACATCTTGATAATTTTAGCTTGTAGCAAAGCATAAAAAATCCTATCACATTTGGCAATGTTAAAAGTGAATTTCATGTCATCATCACGATTCCTATGAATCGGCTTTAAATCTTGACAAGTAAAAGGTTTGGCCTTGGAGGGACAAACAAACTCAGCGGTATAGACATTAGCTTCATCATCCGAGTAATCACTATCATATTCAGTCATATTTACTTTAGGACGATCAACCTTATATCTATGCACTTCCTTGCTTTCTTTGCCTCGGCTCTCTTGAACCAAAGCTCTCTCCTGAACTTGTCCGACACTCATGAACTCGTGTCCCTCCAATTTCTCTTTCAAGTGGGGTCTTAAACCATTGAGGACTAAGTCGGCCGTATCACGCTCTGTCATCACTAAATTAAAACATCGGTTTCGCGTGTTTCTAAACCTTTTGATGTAATCGGATACCGATTCATCAGGCTTTTGCTTAACCAATGTAAGATGAGATAGTTTTAACTCGACTTCTCCAGTAAAAAAGTGCTCATGGAATTTCTGCTCTAAGTGAAACCAAGTATGTATAGAATTAGGAGCTAAAGCTGAAAACCATGCAAAAGAAGTACCAGTCAAAGACAATGAGAACAAGCGCACTTTATGATGTTCATGAGTACCCTCACCTAACTGAGCCAAATAATGACTAATATGTTCCCATGTGGATTTATTAGCCATCCCATTGAATTTAGAAAACTCAAGCACTCGATAACCGGGAGGATACGGCTGTTAATCAAAATAGTCAGGGTAGGGTTTGGTGTAAGTCCTAGGTTTTGGCATAAACCCAAATCTATCATAAGCCATCTGGTCTAATTCTTTCCTAAACTTGGCTACCATATCATCCATGGTGGACGATTGGGTTGGAACAATTGAAGAATTAGCTATAGGCTCAGATTGCACCCAAGGCGCCGAATCTTGATTCGGTGTTGACATGTTTCCTACACCAGCTGCCTGATTTGGTTGTCTCATGGAATAAGGCATGCTTCTAATAGGAGTTGGACATGGTATTACGGATGCGAGCTGATTGTGGCTCACCGGTTGTGTATCCGATGGCCGGCTTGGAGGTGTGTTTGCTCTAGCCTTATCTTGTTCCGTCATAAGCTGATAGAAATTGTTAGTACCTTGCGAAACATAATATTGAATTTCAGCTATCTGCTCACCATAAAAACGGCTTTTGCTTACAGCGGGTTGGTTGATGTCGATGTTCAGAGGCACATATTCCGGATTTTTGATCGGCGCAATTACTCCTTGCCGATCTTTCTTGAAACTTGCTAGGTATAACTCCTCATCTTCCTCATCCTTCTTCCGCTGCAAAGCCTCAAACTCTTGCTTGCGCTGTTTTCTCCATGCCTCCAGTCCTTGGCGTTGCTCTTCCGACAACTCTTCGAAAGTTGGCTTGATGATGTTGTCGGTGTTGATGCCGGCGGCGTCGGTCTTGGAATTGGTCATTCATGTCCAATTTTTAGATCAAAGTCCCTAGCAGAGTCGCCAAAAAGTGTGTTGACACACGCACACGTCATGTGTACCCTTGATGCCGGGGGTGATGCACCGCAACTCATCGAAGGATATCCGTCCGGTAGCGCGATACGCAAGACAACCGGCGGATGCTTTTGAGCACCCGAAACCTCACACGCCCGGGAGGGACCCCGTCTGGGCGCACGGCGGCTATGGGCTGCCCTAGGTCGACCTTATCGCCCCTAGAGCTCTCGCGGATCGTTGCCCTGCAAGAACAAGAACAAACGAAGAACGAGGGAGAAGATACGTGGAAAAGTAGACGAAATTAGGGTTTAGATGTGTTTGCGATTGTGTGTTGTTTCAATCGGCCGTCACCTCATCTATTTATGAGCGAGTTGGACTTTCCGTGCAAGAAAAGGGCTCAGATTCGCGTCAAAAATGCCAAAAACCCGATCAAATTCGGACCCGGATCGGGGCTTCAGACGTCCGGACTTTATCCCGGACGGTCCGGACCATAGGGTCGGACGGTCCGAGCTGAGGTCAAAATCTTTCTGTAATCGGGGTATTCAAGTCGGACGATCCGACTTCGAGGTCGGACCGTCCGGGCTAAGGTCGGACCGTCCGACTTCGAAGTCGGACCGTCCAACGTGGGCCAAAATTCTTCTGTAAACGGAGGTCTTATTCCGGACGGTCCGACCTGGTTTTTCAGTGCTGCACTGTTTTGGCCTTAACTTTTTCATACGAACTCGGATTTGGACGTTTCAAATATCAAAATCGACCGGATCGACGAGCCAAAGCCGCCCCATGTAGAACACTTTTCCATTTGACGATGTCTTGAATACCTTATAGGAAGAATAGTACTTCGAATGCCAGGATCTTCTCACTTCCAACATAGTTTCGGCCTCCAAGATGGAGTCGGATGACGATGACTCGAACTACAAAGATGTTCATATCGACGATGCCAAAGTTTTTTATGTAGAACAATTTTTCATTTGAAGCCATCTTGTATATGCAAATAATCGTGCCAAAAACTGGTGTCAACACATGCCAAATTATAGTTGGCGATCCCGATGTGCGGAATGACCAAATTAACCCGAAGTGACAGCTTGACACGTGTCCACAACGGTCGGATTTGTAATCACTGCGCAACTTTACTTGCGGAACAAGTAAAGCTGACTCACGGACTTAGTTCTGCTTCAGAAGCCAAAGATGGAAGTCTTTGCTACTGAAGCTTAACTCAGTGCACATGAGATTTCTTCGCTCAGGCTTCTCACTTGGTGTGGATTTGATCTGAGAATTTTCTCAATTACTTCCGTTTTCACAAACTAAAGACCCCTCTTGATAGTACAGTTTGTCCTATGACTCAAAGAACAGAAAAAGAACTACACAAAAACATCTAAGTCTTGCGCCGTCTTCTTCATTTCCTTGAATGAGTTGGGCTTCAGGACACCTTCATTTTTGGGGTTCATCCTCCGTGATTAAGCTTCGCTCAGGGGGTAATTCTTCAATAACTTGAAGACCTTCCCTGAAGCTTTATCACCTAGCTTGTCCTTCAGGAACCTATTCAACTGTTTACACTAGAAAACATTGTTAGTTCCTCCACTGTCTTGTACAATAATATCCAAAACACACGGGGGGAAAAACTGTGCTCTTACAATCTCCCCCTTTTTGGATTATTGTGGACAAAACAGGCATCGATAAAAGATATTGAAGTTTTTGTGAAGAGATGGGACAAACTCTAAGATATGAAGTTTTTGTCTCCCCCTGAATGCAAGCCTCGAAGATTTATATAATTGAAGTTAATGCTTGGAAGAAATTTCTTGGATGGAGAGCAAAACAAATATCTTAGTGAATACAATTACATTTGAAGATATATATCCAGTAATGTATGCAATTGCTTCCAATGACCTGTGACTTAGAAAATAATAACGACCTGCAAGATAGAGGATACGAAGCAATACTTGCAAGCAAAGGGGTTATTAAAACTTAAGCATAGCACAGGAGTAGCAAGACCGAAGTTTAAACTTAAGTTACAACCCAATCGAAGTGAATGGAATATTTGTTGTAACTTAACCAAGTGAAGCAAAAGCAAATAGCAAAATACCTTTCCCCGATGCAAATCTAACTCATCGATGCCCTCATTCTCCCCCTTTTTGTCAATGATTGGACAAAAGGTTGAGAAGAGGTTCGAGAGAACTATTGCGCGGCATCAGCACCCTTGGAGCCCGACGAAGCAGAGCTTGACGGAGACTCATCCGACGAAGATTGATCGCCAGAGGATTCTTCGTCGGAAGTGGATGAGGGAATTGCTTCGTGGCGCGTCTGGGTGATGAGGTTGATGTCGAGGTCGCTGTCGTCGAGGCCGTCTTCGTCCTTTGATGTGATGGAGTCGTTCTCAGAGACGATGTCATGCCTGATGGGTTCTAGTTCGTTGACCAAGAAAACTTCATCAATCTTGTGCAGGGGAGGGATCTTCTGATTCAGGAGGTCCACCGTATCATCACGGGAAAAGTTTCACTGGAGGTGCTCATACTCTTTGTAAATGCGATCTTTACGAAGGCCTTTTACAGAGTTGAATTTCTAGAGCCCCTTCCAGGAATAACGTTTGAGAACACGTAGATACTGATTTTTATTGAGCACAATGTTGCCAACTCTGTTTATCTCATCATCAAGAAATTGCATCTGGCGCTGATTGGCTTCAATGTAGTTTTCAAGCATTTGCTGCGACCGAAGATTAACTTCAAAGTGGTGGCAGTCTTTCTGGAATTTCTTGGATAAGTTTCGCTCATTAACTTCATGGCGCACACCAACATATGTGGCAAACGGATCATTGGGTTTCCTCAGCAATTCCAAAGTGTCACGCACTGGTGGAAGGAAAAGCTTCGGATGATGGTGAGCCACAAAGTCTTCATTCCTGCCATAATCGCAAACAACTTGCAGCCATGGAGCATAAGGCTTCAGTGTGAATGGCAGCTCTGCTGCATGAACCAAGTTCCTAAGGAAGCAGTCTTCGAATTCAAAGATGAGACCATGGGTGAGCTTCATAATGGCATGCCTTGTCTCAGGATAAATATTCGATTCTTCCGAAGCAGTACTCAATGGAATCAAAGAGTTGGATAGGATGTAGAACCAAGTCCTGAAGATGAAGTTCAAATGCTTCGGGAGAATGTTTTCAGGATTTGCTGTGACTTCTGTATCCAGCAGGGTAGAAAATTGTTCTTCAGCCAGATCAGGTTCTAAGTGAATCTTTTCTTGAACTCCAGAATGCCTTGGAATATTGACTATCTCCATGAATTCGGCTGAAGACATTCTGAAGATTTGACCTTGAATCATCCATTCCAGCGTCCATGAGCTGGGTTCATTTGCAGCACCAGAAACATATAGAGTGGCATAGAATTTCATGATGAGTTCAGAATTGTCAGATTCTGATTCTCAATGGTTTCGGTGATGTTCTGGAAGCAAGTGGCAGTGGAAAGACTTCGCATATCCAGATATTTGTGCCTAAACAGAACACCTTGCTGACAGAAGACCTTGGTGTATAAAATTTGTTGCTCTGCAGTCCAGAAGCGAAGATCATCTACAGTTTGATCTGAAGCATAAGGACTGACACCAAAGAAACGGTGCCGCTTCTGATGTTGTTCTAAGCTGAAATTCGGACCATGCCTTGAAGAATAACTAGCGCCCTTGAAAATGGTAAATGTTTAACGGGGGTAATTTGATTCAAGTTGAGTGTCTTGGCAGGGGCGCGAATGAGCGTGAAACCTTTGCAGAGGAGCTATTTGATTGGCTCTAGAAGGGCCAGCAGTTTGAGCGACTATAAGCGCTTGCTTTTGCGAAAGATTCAATATCTGAACTTGCTCATCTTCATGTTTATGTGCTTCGCCGCGAGGCACATTTGATTCGAACTCTTGAGCGGTTCTGGCAGGGGAATAGTCTCGGGTGCCACGGGTTCTGGAATTGGTTGGAGAGGGTACATTTGCTTCATGGGGAGGTGATGGAGGTGGTGCGGGAGCAGCTGGTGGTGTTGGAGTTCTTTGTGGTGCAGGGGTTGGAGCACGGATGGGTGTGGGTGCACGGGGTGGAATGGGTGCGGGAGTTGGTGCAGGTGTTGGAGTTGGGGTAGGGGTTCTCTTGGGGGTAGGAGATTTTTGTGGTGGAGTTGGTTTGGGAGTGGATCTAGTAGGAGGAGGTGTGGGGGTTTTGGTGGGTGGAGCTGAAGCTTTTGGTATAAGCTGGGCAGGCTTTGGCTTCGGAGCAAGAGTGGGAGCTGCTTCAGGCATTACCTTCGGCTGCTCATCACTAGTGTCCATGTCGGAACCTGAGGCCAGAGTGATATTCCGCTTCTTGGTATATCTCTTCTGAGGAGATGGGTCTGAAACCTTTGAAATAGTAGGCTTGACAACAACTGGTTTTCAACAGCTTGTTCATCTTCTTGCGGAGCCTTGCGCTTCCGCGAATCTCTTTCCATAATGGATGCTTTATGAGTCTTTACCATTTCATCGACATCGGCTTTAATCTTGTTCCTGAAGATTTTGATGTTATCCTTGGTGGTGGTATTGATGTCTGTCACTTGCTGAAGAAATTTCAATGCGTGTTGTTTGAATTCTTCATCAGGTTCAGTTTCAGCGCGCTTCTGATAGCTGTGAATCTTTGTAACTTCAGATTTATCTCTAGAATGCAAGTCCTTCAGCTGACTGATCATTGTGGATATCATTGCTTTGATGGAGCTTGATATATAAACTTCACCTAGATCAACAGCTTCAGGCTCTTCAGCAGCACACTTCTCCCAAAGGGCTTCAGTGATGCCCAATTGATCCCATAGTTCGCCTGCACGACGGTCAGGGAACTGATGTTCACTATGGCGATCAACTTCAGTTTGAGCTTCAGGCAAAGATATGCCTTTCTGCTTCAGTGGAATAGCTTCAGTGGAGGGATTCATATCGACAATAGGCTTTTTCTGTACTTCCCTAGCAACTTTCTCAGCTTTCTTTGTCATGAGGCCTTCTAGAGAGGCCTTGCGTTTAGCTTCATGCTCAGCCAGCGATTTGGCTTCAGCGGCAGCATTCTCTTCATTCTTTTCGGCTTCGGCGAGCTTGCGCTTCGTCTCAGCCTTTTCTGCATCCAATCTAGCGGAGTCCAACTCCTTTTGCTTTCGTGCGGCTTCCTCATTTGCCTTCTTCTTTTCTGCAGAGCTTCTAGCAAGAATGTTTCGCTCAAGTGCCACTGCGAGGTCTTTGTGTTTTAATTCTTCTTCCGTGATCTTTCGCTTCGTTGAAGGGTTTGGTGGGGAAGACTTCTTTGGCTTTGCTGGTGCAGCAGCCTTTGCAGATTCTTGTTTGGCAGGGTCATGCCTCTGCTTCGATCGCCTCTCAGTGTTGAGAGCATCAGCCGGTGGCTTGGAGGCCAAGGGCTTCGCAACCACCAAGTTTGATAAGTCAATGGTGGGGCGAGCAAAGGACTTATCCTTGGGGTCTTGAATCTTTATCCCCTTAGCAGCAGGTTTTTCTCCTGGCTTCTTCTTCAATGGAATCCGAAGCCTTTGCTTCTTGGGGGAGCAGGATCTGACTCATCATCAGCTTCAGATTCAGATTCGTTATCTGCTGCAGCATTTGATTCTTCCAGAATCGAGTCTTCCAGAGCAGATTGTTCCAGTCTGTCTTGCTCTTCATCATTTGTGGAAGCATGAGGAGGAGAAGCATATTTCTTCTTCAGTTTCCTCTTCTTCGAGCTAGGCCCAACATCACGGGCTTCAGCATCAGCTAACTTGGCAGCTTTCTTAGCTTCCTTGAGTCTCTTCTTCTCTGCAGCGATTCTCAATCGTTCTTGCTCTTCAGGATAGTCATCTGGAGTCTTGAGAGTATTGGGGTGAGGGTACTTTGGTGGAACGAGATAGTACAAATGACGATTTTCTTCAATGTACTGACTGCACATTGCATAAGTGCATTGATAGGGTGGACTGAAGGCAAATTACATAGCCCACTTCCAGTCAGGGATGCTCTTGTACTTGTACCATCTGACAGCCCAGTAGCGGCGAATGTTTTGCAAGCGAATCTTGCGTCATATGCAAGCTCAAGGCGAATGGATTCGGGCATGCCTCTGGTATTGTTAGTTTCCTTGGTTCTGCCACCTTTCTTCTTCGGAGCAGCTTGTTCTGCTTCGTTGATGTGATCAAGATTTGGGGACTCATTCCCGAAGTCTAAATCCATAGACATCCTGTGAAACAGCACAAGGTAGCGAGGGAAAAAGGAAAGTATGGTATGAGCACCAGCAAAAGTTTTGACCCAAATAAAAAGGTTTTGATAAGAGATTCAGTGTTGAATATGGGAGAGATATCCAATCTGTTCTGAGCTAGACTTAGCAACCAATTGAGTGACAAACCCTAACACAGAACAGACAGCATCTAACCCTAGCTTCTAACCTGAATCGAGGTGGGAAGCTTTTGCTAGCAGAAACAAGTTTCCCAACGGAGAAAAGATCCAACGGATCAAAGAAACCTAAGAAAAACAACTCAATCAAAGCAAGAACTCGGATCCAATCGAGACAAGGATGAACAAAGAGATGGGACTTGGATCGAGGTCTCGGCGTACCCTAACTCGGTGACGTCGAGCAGCTACGTCGGCGAGGAGCATAGAGGATGTGCTCGTCGACGGCGTGATGTCCACGGCGGCGGCTGTCCGGCAGCAAAGCGGCGCAGTCGTCGCCAGATGTGAGGAGCTCGGCGGCGCGCTCAGGGGAGATAAAGTTCCGGAGAGGTGAGGAATGAGGTGGGAAGTTGGATTCGCTGGGGTGGATGCCTTATATAGGCAGGTCTGACAGGAGTTGTCAGATCTGATCGAACGGCTTCCAGCATCCGTTTCTCCGGATTCTATGGCGAGGATTGCGTGGCGGATCGCGAGAAAATCTCAACGACCCGGATTAGACTGGATCTCAACGACCAAACAATATGTCTTTGATTTGAGTAAATATTCGATAAAAAATTGGAAGCATTTGATTCGGAACTCAATGACATTCGAAGAAAAATACTTTCCGTTTCAATTGTGCTCAACCACTTTGGACAGATAGAATAAGAAAGAAGAAGAACAGAAGGGGTAGGGCCCGAGACTTATCACCTCGAAGAAAAATCAAACGAAGCAAAAGGTGATAAGCATTGAGGACTCAATCCAAGCAAAATAAAATTGAAGAAAAAACAAGTAACGAAGCCAAATGATAAAACACGAAGTAAATGAATATATACACGGAGGTAAAGGTTCGGTCTTACAGTACATTGCGTGAGTCCAATATATTGAGCTCACAGCTTAGTGCACAGAACCTTTTCTCATCCAATGGTTTCATGAAAATGTCAGCCAATTGATCTTCAATTCTGACATGACTTATTACAATATCTTCATGCTGAACATGATCACGAAGAAAATGATGGCGAATGTCAATATGTTTTGTGCGAGAGTGCTGCATAGGATTGTGAGCAATTTGGATTGCACTCTCATTATCACATTAAAGGGGAATTTTCTTCACATTAATACCATAATCCTTCAGTGTTTGCTTCAGCCAAAGAATCTGAGTACATCATGAACCAGCAGCAATGTATTCGGCTTCAGCTGTAGATATTGAGACACAGTTTTGCTTCTTCGAAGCCCAACAGACAAGTGATCTTCCAAGAAAATGACAAGTCCCTGAAGTTGATTTTCTGTCCACACGATCACCAGCCCAGTCTGAATCAGAGTAGCCAGTGAGATCAAACTGAGCTCCCTTGGGATACCACAAGCCCAAGGTTGGTGTGTGAGCAAGATACCGAAGAATTTGCTTTACAACGGTATGATGTGATTCCTTTGGATTGGCCTGAAATCGAGCACAAATACATACTGAAAGCATAATGTCAGGTCTAGATGTACAAAGATATAAAAGCGATCCAATCATAGACCGATATTTCTTCTGGTCGAAGGCTTTGCCCTCCTCGTCTGCATCTAGGAAGCCATTGGTAGGCATTGGAGTCTTAATAGTTTTGCAATCAGTAAGACCAAAATTCTTCAGGCAATCCTTGAGATATTTTTCTTGAGAAATAAAGGTGCCATTATTCTGTTGACGGATTTGAAGTCCAAGGAAAAACTTCAATTCACCCATCATTGACATCTCATATTTCTTCGACATCATTTTGGCAAATTCTACGCTGATTTCAGTGTTAGTGCAGCCAAAAATAATATCATCTACATATATTTGACACACAAACAAATCACCATTATAAGATCGAGTGAAAAGTGTTGGGTCAGTTGTTCCTGGTTTGAAGCCTTTCTTCACAAGGAAGTCCTTCAATGTGTCGTACCAAGCACGAGGTGCTTGCTTCAACCCATAGAGGGCCTTGTGCAACCTGTACACCATGTCAGGTTTCTTTGGGTCTTCAAAACCTGGAGGCTGCATAACATACACTTCTTCTTCGATTTCTCCATTAAGAAAAGCACTTTTCACATCCATTTGATAAAGTAGAATACCATTGAAATTTGCAAAAGCAAGCATAACGCGTATGGATTCGAGACGAGCAACTGGAGCATATGTTTCGCCGAAATCGATACCTTCGATTTGGGTGTAACCTTGTGCTACCAGTCGTGCTTTGTTTCTTACCACTATACCATCTTCATCTTGCTTGTTGCAAAAAATCCACTTTGTACCAACGATGTTGTGCTTCGTGGGATCAGGTCTATCAACTAAGGACCAGACTTTGTTTCGCTCGAACTGGTTAAGTTCTTCGAGCATAGCATTCCACCAATCTGGATCCTTCATGGCTTCATCAAACTTTTAAGGTTCTAGCATAGAGACAAACGAAAATTTTCCACAGAAGTTAGCCAAGCGAGTACGAGAACGAGTTGTGGGACGACCTGGTTGATGAATTTCTTCAAGGATCGAATCAACATCAACTCTTCTTCGAACTCGTGATAAAGTTGAATCATTTTCTTCAGGCTCAGCTTCTGCTTCAGGATCTGCTTCAGCTTCAGGATCTGCTTCACCTTCAGCTTCAGCATTTCCTTCAGGATTAGCATTTCCTTCGTTCCCTTGCTCTTCTTTGTCCTGTTCACCATTAGCTTAAGGATGTTGTTCTCCAGCGCCCCGGGCTATGTGTGGGAACATTCGATCAACATCATCCCTTTTAGCTTGACGAGGATTAGCTTCAACAGGGCGAATGTCTCCAATAGCCATGGACCTGATCACTTCATCAAGTGGAGGTTCACCTAGATCATGAGTGTCGGGACCCGGGGTTAGCATATGTAATTCCGTTCACAATGCAATCACATGGAGAGACGAGAGCCGTACCCACTTGTCTAAGCAGACAAGGCCAAGCACATATTACTCTCGGTAAGCATCGAACGTGAGGGGCATCCATCCAGGCCGGATGATCAACTGAGATGGGTCCTCATCGTCCGCTCACAAGTCTAAATGCTTATGGGTGGTGAATCCCATACTCGAAGACTAATCGCCTCAACCATGTTATCGATTGAATCATAACCCTTACATAGACTTAATCCAGCCCGATCACTTAGTCGGGATCTCGGGCGGGTTCGATCATACAACAATGTGTGCCACGTGACAGAGTCACGAGCAATCGCATCGCGATGCCCCAAGCTGCACACATCTAAGGGCCACTTGGTGTATAAAAGACCGCCGACAAGAACACAACTAAGCTATCGAACCCCACACTAAGACATGCATGTTATAAACATACACGCAGCATACATGTCCAGTGTAAACAGCAGGTAATCACAACATGAACTCTACAAACTCATAGTCTTTATAACTTCTGCTAAACAGAGCAGACATAGTAGTTGTATTACAAGCAGAGATCACATGTCTGTGATCCAACATTACATCAAACATCAACGGAAGCAGAATATGTCTTAGTAAAGACAAGTTTAACAAATGGCTTAAGAAGCCTGAAAGAAAATACAACGACCCTCCAAAGGGCATAGGCTGCTGCCTGGAACTATACGACTTGGTCCACGTCGAGCTCGAGGTAGAGGCCACCATCAGGGTCAGTGGTCTCGTCTCTAAAACATAGAATAAGCAAACGTGAGTACAAAGTCGTACTCAGCAAGACTTACATAGGAACTATACTACTCATGCACATGTATCAAGGCAAAGGGAGGTGGGGTTTCACTTGCAGAAGTGCCAGCTTTGACTTGGCTAGTCCTGTACTACGAATACGAGAATGAGGTAAGGAGCGTACACGAGTCCAAGTAACAAGTCTCCAAACAAAACACCACTATGGATACTTCCTCGACTTCCCCACGAGGAAGCACGCCATAGCACTCACACTTATCTTGGCAAGTTTTAAGAGTAACTGTTCAAGTTGTCTATGATCAAGTAAAGGTCTCCAAGTAGTCCATAACCGCGGACACGGCTATTCGAATAGTTCATTAACCCTACAGGGGTGTACTGCTACACACACGCCTCATCAGTTACCTCCTGGGGATGGACCCTTCAAGTGAGTACCGGCGAGGATGCTGCCACGACACTTCACTCACGGCACCATCTCTAGTCCTAGGGAGTCGCCTATTTGAGTTGGGACCACGATCGGAATCCGGGCGATTTTTCTGATGCGGACTCAAACGTTGTGTGACCGCCATCAAGCTCAACTCGATCATGATCACTTGATTCAACGTGCCCACAACCTACGCCAACCACTTACCTTGGTTCCACCTGCTTGAGATCATAAAAGGGCGAACTACTTGCGACTCCTGGACAGGTCCGGGGTGAGGTACTAGGCCGAGAGGGGTCAGTGAGCCCAATGTGGGGTCGTACTCTTAGTCTTGGATAACAACACAAGAACTCGGGCCTAAGGCAGTGTTCAACGAGACAACCCACTGTGTACTCCTACACAGCCTCTCATCGTTCACCTTGTTTAGGGTAGATTCACCAACACGTTACCACCATCATTCACATAATCACTACCATCCCGACTCACAAAAAAGTAGCCTCAGGTAACAACTCTAAGCATGCAATAAGCTGTAACAGTTGCAGGGGCCACAAGATAACAACCAACTCCTACATCTTCTAGGATTATGGTTTGCTTACTACTGTGACAAAATGATAGGTCATGCAAAGGAATAGGTTCAACTAGCGGTAGAACGTATCATGGTGATATCCTAAACATGCATTTGCGAGAATGAGAGGGAACTGGGATTTTATCGACATGATCAAAGAGGGGGTGCTTGCCTTGCTGACGATCACGATATAACACTCTTCTGACGTGAGGTTGAACTCGTCTCCGAGATCAACTCTACCGAGAAGAAGCAATCACCGAAGAACTGGAAGTAAAGCACAAGCAAGATAGTACAATGCACAATCAATATGTAATACAAAGCATGGCAAGGTGCTGATGTCACTTATGTTTGAATGGCAACATGTTAATTGAAGTTGATTTGAAAAGTGAATTCAAATTCAAACTTGCATTTTCTATAGTTTTTGCATTGTAAACCAATTGGTCATGTGTGTGAAATGCTTCCGAAGTGTAAGTGATCACCTTTGCATTGCATTGGTTGAATTTCAAATGAGCATTGTAATTTATTTGATTTAATACAAAAGAGCCAAATAGAAAAATGCTACTGATCCCTTATTGTAAACATTTCAAACATGGCTGAAAGTTTGTTATTTGGATAGAGAATTTATTCTGATAATTTTTCATATATTATACTTTGAATTTGGAGTTACGGTTTAAAAGTTATTCAATTTCAAAGTTTGGCTTATTTTCTGAAATTTTATGATTTAATAAAAGATTTAAGAATTACTACGTCATTACGACGTCAGCATGACGCAAGGGGGGGGGGCTGACCAGTGGGTCCTGGCTGTCAGTGACCCAGGGGTTAAACCCCGGTTTAATTAACCCCTGGTTAATTAGAGGGGGGACCCGGGTCCACCGGTCAGTGACGTGGGTGGAGGTTTAGCTCGTGGGTTAGGGCCTAACCGACCGGCGGCTAGACGCCGGTGGCCTAGCCACGGCGCCGCCCTCGCCGGAATCGGCTAGGGGCCACGGGGAGGAGAACGGAGGGCACGGCCATGATGCCCGCGATGTCGCGCGTCGGCTGCGGCTACTGGGAGTTCAAGGAGGCGCTCGGGGTCACGACAACGACGACAGGCGCGGCGGCCGGACCACTGTCAAAGGCGAGAACAGCGTGGAGGGGTCGGGACGAAGCTAGGCTAGGGGGAAAATGTCGTGGAGCTCACCGGAGTGCGATGGAGGCCGCAGCGAGGCCGGAGGAGGAGCTGGCAGAGAGAAATTGCTCGTCGGAAATTCTGCAGCCGGCGGTGAAGTCTTGGAGCTTGCGTCGCCGGTATTGCTCCGTTGCTCAAATTGGACGCAGGGATCGACATATCCGTCACCGGTGAGGAAGATGGACACGGTGGTGTGTCTCGAGGAGCTCGGTCGCCATGGTGGCGCACGGCCGTGCTCCGCTAGGGTTTCGGGCCGCGGTGAGATTGAGGGGGAGAGGCAGAGAGAGTGACCGGGGAGAGAGAGGAGTGGCCTGGGGTCTTCCAGGCGTCGCGATGACACGAGGAAAAGGCAGGGGAAGGGACTAGGTGGCCCCGGTGGCGTGCACGGCGGCAAGCTCGCCACCGAGCTGCTTGCCGCGGTGGAGGAAGACGACAACGCGTCTGGTGGGCTGGGCCGAGGCTAAAAGGTAAGTGGGCCTCGCCCTGGGCGCAAGGTAAGGCTCTTCCTTTTGTTTTCTTTTTATTGTTTCTGTTATTTGTTTTGCCCTTTAAATAAAATACTAGGGCATTTTATAAAAACCCCCAAATAATTTTATAAACTCTAGGTGACTTAGCACTAGTCAACCCCATGTTTTGGGAATTTTTGAAATTCAAATTATTTGAATTCCAATTCAAATAGGCAATTGATTTAATTTCCAAGCCATTGTTTGGATTTTTGAAAAATCTATGAGCATGGGATTAATCCCAAATCACTTTTAAAATGATCACACTCATTTTTAGGATTTTTCAACATATCCAAAAGAATTTTGGAAAAATATTTATTTCTGGCCTTTTTATTAAAATGCTTTGGGGCTTTTCTTTTCCCCATTTCCTTTTCTTTTGCAATTTTTTTTAAGATGCAAAAATGCTAGCTTGGAAAAGCACAAACCTAAATTAGGGTTCTAACAATGAGGCAAGTGCTCTTTTTGAGAGCCATTAGTTTCATCAAACCTCACATTTACAGTTTCCATAACTTTCCCAAAGTGAGAGTTATACTCTCTGTAAGTGTGAGAGTTTGAGCCATAACCTAAAAGAAAACCTTCATGTGCCTTAGGGGAAAATTTGGAGCAATGATTCATATCTCTACTAAAGCAAGGAGCACCAAATACCCTAAGATATGAAACATTTGGTTTGTTACCAGTGATAAGCTCATGTGAAGTTTTCTTCAGAAATTTGTGAAGATAAACCTTGTTGATGATGTGACATGTAGTGTTAATTGCTTCAGCCCAGAACCTGATAGGTGTCTTGTATTCAAGAAGCATAGTTCTGGCCATTTCAATAAGAGTTCTATTCTTTCTTTCAACAACACCATTCTGTTGAGGTGCTTAAGAAACAGAGAACTCATGAGTAAAGCCATGATCATCAAGAAAATCTTCAATATGAGTATTTTTGAATTCAGTTCCATTATCAATTCGGAGATGCTTCAGAGATAATTCATATTCTGTTTGAGCTCTCTTAGCGAATGACTTGAAGATTTCAACAACTTTGCTCTTGTCATCCAGAAAGAAAACCCAAGTATATCGAGAAAATCATCAACAATAACAAGACCATATTTGTTTCCTCCCAGACTTGCATAATAGTGAGGACCGAAAAGATCCATATGAAGCAATTCAAGAGGACGAGTAGTAGTCATGATAGTCTTCGCTGAATGATGTTTCTTTGTAATTTTACCAGCTTCACAAGCACTCCAGAGACAATCCTTATCGAATTTTACTTCGCTAAGGCCAATAACATGCTTCTTCTTCACTAGATTATGAAGATTTCTCATCCCTGCATGACCAAGTCTTCGACGCCATAACCAACTAGATGAAGCTTTTGCCATTAGGCATGTGGATACGGCAGGGCCCGAAGAAAAATCTACAATGTATAAATCTCCTTTTCGGTAATCCTCGAAGACAAACGTATAGTAATCCTGTGAAAAGACAACACAACGCGAGGCAGAAAATAGAAAAAGCATACCCATATCGCATAACTTCGAAATAGACATAAGATTATATCCAAGAGATTGGACTAGCATAACCTTGTCAATGTGCTTATCTTTCGATATGGCGACCTTACCCAAACCTAAAACTTTACCCTTGTTGTTATCACCGAAGGTAATGTACTTCTGAGAAGATTGAGATAGTTTTTCTTTGGTGAATAACTCCTTGTCTCCGGTCATATGATTTGTGCAACCACTATCCATGACCCATTCGGATCCACCGGATACATAGCCCTGCAGAAGAATTAGATCTTCTTAACCACCCACAAACGAGCAGGTGACTGAGAAGAGGTTGAAGCACTGTATGAAGCAATATTAAAGCGAACATGATTATATTGCTTCGGTGGACCATCAAGTACACCATAAATTTAAGTCCTCTGTGAATGGTTAGGATAAGAATGAGCATATGCAATCTTATTATTGTTATCATGAGGATGATAAGTATAACGACCAGTGCGATAGTATTGCTTCTGCGGAACATTTGATTCGGGCACTAGTGAATCATTTCTCGTCTCTAGAGAATAGAAATGATTCGGTGGTACCGAAGGCTTTCCCTGCATAGTATGGTTAGCAGGCAGTTTTTCCACAAGTGCTTTCTGCACCCATATTTGCCTCTTATAGAAGCCATTCTTAGGAGGAGTGCCAACATACTCAGCAGTAACCTTTCCCTGTTCATCTTTAATGAGCTTGTAGTCTGAATCAAGTGATTCATCCACAATAGCTTTGTTCATTTTGCAGTCAAAACCTGAAAGGTTAGCAATATCAATAGGTTTCTCCTTCGCTAGGACCCAAACAGTCTTAGGATACTGCTCAGGTTCCCAATAGGTGCCATCAGGGTTTATCTTCCTCTCGAAACCAACACCCTCATTCCTGGGATTCCTGTGAAGGAGAGCCTTCCTCAGGATATCACAAAAATACTGGTGACCTTGCACACTTTTGAACATGCCTGATTCAAATAAGTTTTTCAACCTGAGGAGTTCCTCGGTAATAGCAGAGTTTTCCTCATCTGAGGCATTAGTATCATCAATAACAATAGGAGCTTTGCCTTTGTAATCAGTTTTTCTTCGTTCCAGACAAGTTAAGCAAGGTGAATCAGTTTTATGATTTGCTTCAGAACCTTGTTGATCCATGAGAGAGAGATTGACATTTTCCAACTCTTCATGAGCCTCTTTCAGTCTTTTGAGAGCCATTTTCCTTTGAAGAAATTCATAGGTAAGCTTCTCATAATCAACTGAAAGAAGATCATGCCTAGAGGATAATTCTTCAAACTTTTCCTTCAGAGCAGCATGCTCATTTGTTAAAGTTTGACCTGTATCTATCTCATCGATCAATAGAGTTTTTGATTTCTTAATAGTTTTGCTTAGCGAATCAAGTTCATCTTGTTGGACTGAAGCCATTTTAGCAAGTTTAGGATAGCTTATCTTCGAATCACTATCATATGAGGAACAATCAGAAGTATCATAGTTAGATTTGGATGAAGATACCTTCGCCTTGGCCATGAAGAAATATGCAGGAGTTTAATCTTCACTACTATTGTTGCTGAAGAATGAGCTCGAAGCTATGGTTGAAGCATCTGCAGAAGTGAATGCCAAACCAGCAACACCATCTGATTCGGATCCAGATCCAGACCTTGATCCTGATTCAGCTTCGGACCCAGAGGCTTCGTCTTCAGAGTTCATCTCCTTTCCCAGATAGGCCTTGGCACGGTGAGAACTGCTTCGACGAGACGAGTAATTCTTCGATGAAGAACCCTCACGCTTCTTATGATACTTCTTCCTCTTGTCATCATCAGAATCTTTCTTCTTTTCTCTTCTCGAACTGGAGTCATGTCTCTTGGACTAATAGTTTCTGGAAGATCTGTGGGACTTGGTTGAGGAGTCTCTGAGCGAATGCTTTGATTTGTTCTCAGCTTCCCACAGAGGGCAATCAACAATGTAGTGACCTGGTTTCTTGCACTTGTAGCTGCAGTTGTCCTTCGATGGAGAGCTTCTTGAGGATGAGCGGTGAGATGAGTGACTTGAGCTTCTTGAAGAATGACTCTTCTGGGGTGAAGAAAAACCTTTTCATTGGAAGCGGTTGAAGCGTCTCATGATCAATGCTAAATCCTTCCCAATCTTGCAGGATCATCAGACTCGACACCTGAAGCAGAACTAACTTTGGGTGAAGAATGACGCGAATCTTTTGCTTTCAAAGCATGTGATCTTCTTCGAAAGCCATTTATGTCACGTTTCTCATCTTCTTCCATTTCAAAAGTATTGAGTCTCTCAAGAATACCAGCCGCAAGAAGACGTCTGAAATCAGTTCTTTCCTTGATCATCAGCACAATGTGATCAAACGAATCATACAATGAGTGAAGGAAAGTTCTTACAACTGAGTGAGGAGTAATGTCATCAGCACCGAGGGAAATCAACTCATTAGCAACAGCAGCGAGTCTGCTGTAAATGGAGCTGACTTTTTCACCCTCGTTTCTCTTGAATCGATAGAATTTGCTTCGGAGTGTGTCAATTCTGGCATCCTTTTGGGTAGAAACACCTTCACCAATCTTTTCAAGATATTCCCAGACACCTTTGGCAGATGGAATATTCTTCACTTCATGATACTTTTCTGGTGTCAGATGATTGGTGATGAATACCCAAACTTCAGAATCAAGATCAATCAGTTTTGCTTCTTCAGGAGTGATGGCCTTCTCATCGGAGACTGTGACTCCATACAAGACAACTTGCCAGGCAACATAAATTATAGCCATGATATTTCTCTTCATTTTTTCCTTCCAGTACGGTTAATCCTTCCCATTGAAAACAGGAATAGGTTCGCCGGAGCGAATAGCTGGGAAGGACATACTTGAAGACACTCCAGGAGGTTAATCCAAAACACACAGAGTGTTGGGAGTGACTAGCTCTGATACCAATTGAAAGTTCAAGTATGTGATCAGAGGGGGAGGGGGTGAACGATCACTTCAAATTTTCGATTGAAACTATGAAGTGAAGCATAAGTAAAGCGGAACAGCGAAGTAAAACTGGAAGCAAAACTAAATGAAGTGAATCAAAACACATTGAAGCATAACTGCGAAGCAAATGCAATACGGAAGGTAATGCTTGAAGTAAAACAAACTGAGACTCGGCGATGTTTGTTCGACCAGTTCACGCTCTGCAAAGCTCTACGTCTGGTTGGAGGGACTGGTGATTGAACACCTGGAGCAAATCTCTCTCCGTCCGTTGCTCCACTGCACCAAACTTCTTGAGCTTGGCCATTTCTTCACTCGTGGTTGATTATTAAGGAAAACACCGAAACCTTTGACAAACTGGACTTCGAGGCGACAATTACTCTTTTCTCTCTGAAGAACAACACTCTAACCGTCTAGGAGAATTGCAGTTCTCCAAGATAAAAAGGCTAGTAAGCTTTGACCTAAGTCATCTCGAATCTACTCAGATCAATGGGACTTAGGCTTCGGTATTCTGCGTTTTTGGGTTTTCCTTCGGTGGTGTTTTTGGGGTGCTCTCTTCAGTCTCTCTCAGGAATATTCTTAGAGCAGCCACCCGCAAATGGAGGACGGGGCGGCGTATTTATATTTGGCGATCCCGAGGTAAGGAATGACCAAATTGACCCGAAGTGACAGCTTGACACGTGTCCACAACGGTCGGATTTGTAATCACTGCGCAACTTTACTTGCGGAACAAGTAAAGCTGACTCACGGACTTAGTTCTGCTTCAGAAGCCAAAGAACGAAGTCTTTGCTACTGAAGCTTAACTCAGCGCACATGAGATTTCTTCGCTCAGGCTTCTCACTTGGTGTGGATTTGATCTGAGCATTTTCTCAATAACTTCGGTGTCCACAAACTAAAGACCCCTCTTGATAGTACGGTTTGTGCTATGACTCAAAGAACAGAAAAAGAAATACACAAAACATCTAAGTCTTGCGCCGTCTTCTTCATTTCCTTCAATGAGTTGGGCTTCAGGACACCTTCATTTTTGGGGTTCATCCTCCGTGATTAAGCTTCGCTCAGCGGGTCATTCTTCAATAACTTGAAGACCTTCCCTAAAGCTTTATCACCTAGCTTGTCCTTCAAGAACCTATTCAACTGTTTACACTAGAAAACGTTGTTAGTTCCTCTACTGTCTTGTACAACAATATCCAAAACACACGGGGGTAAAACTTTGCTCTTACATGAACCCATATTAGCAGCGCTAGTCGCTAAGGCCCGCGCTGCCAATGCTCAATCTCCTACGGCACACTTGTCGTGGGAAATTCACGACAAAATTATTCATTACAAAACTTAGTGTGGGACCTTTGCTATGAGGTGGTTTCGAGGAGGTGAGTCGGCGATAAAACAAGACCCGAGATTTACCCAGGTTTCGGCCCCTCAAAAGGTAAAGACCTACTCCTACTTTTCTATTATGGGGTGTTGACTTATCGAATATAAAGGTGCGAGATCGCTACCTATGCCTCGAGAGGATCTAAGTTGAGTTGTCTTCTTTGGACCAAGAGGGGTGACTTATAAAGGTGTTGGGTCCCTTGAGCTACATGAAACAGACTCCGTCTAAAGATGGAGTCATAACTATACTTTACCAACATAGTTTCCTTATCATACAAGGTAAGTATATTTACTTATACTACCTTCTGGCTTCGCAGCGTCATGACTCGGCCCAAGCCGAGTCTTTCTTCTGGACCTTCATCTTGAGAGTCGGCCCGGTTCTTCTTTATACTGGGTCATGGCGTGGGGCCATCCCCCTTCATTATCCCCGAAGATTGGTGCGATGCTTCAGCTTCACGACGATCTTCTTAGCTTTAATCATATGCCGACTTTCAGGAGCCGACTCTCACCAAGTCTTCCTAACGCATTTATGAAGGCAAATCTTGTTCTTTAATTGCAACAATTTTCCCAAGACAATTTACTCCTTTTTCCTCGGCATTTCAACCGACAGGCCTTCGTTATCGCCGGAATCCAGGAACGTTTTTAACCGAGAACTCGCTCGCGGCGCCTCGACTTTCAGTCAAAAGTCTTTTTAAATAGACCTCTTGATACAGTTCTTCCTCATTCATCTTCAACCGTTGCCACTTCATCTTCTTCCTTGCGCTCTGGAGACCAAGACTCCCGAGGTTCTCAAGTGCGTGCTTCGTCCACGACCAGAAGGAGGAAAACTGGATTCGCGTCACTCTCATCCTTTTCGCGAGTAAGCTTCTCAATCGAACCCTTGTTCTTTCTTCTCCTCGCCATTGATGCTATCGTCTCGAGCTTAAAAAAATATAGCAATGGAAGTTCCTATTTAGATGTTGTAGATTAGTTCGGATGCACCCCTGAACTTTGCCTGTAAATCTTCTATCTGTGCGCTAGCTTTTTTACGTAGATTGATATGGTCATTTCATGTCAGAACCCCAACTAGGGTAAGTGCTAGGGTTGCTTGATCCCTTTGCATCCTGAAAAATCCAAAAAGAAATTCAAAAATGGGGAAAAGAAAAGCCCTAGAGAATTTAATTAAATGGCCAGATAAAAATCTTTTTCCAAAAATCATTTGAACATTGGAAAATTCCTAGAATTGTTGCTGATCATTGAAAAACTGGTTTGGGTTCATTCCCATGCCCAAGGAATTTTCTAAAATTCAAAATGTGCCGTGGAAATTAAATTTGACCCTTATTTGAATTGGGATTCAAATATATTGAATTTCAAAAATGCCCAAATCCTAAAAGTGACTAGCTACTGGTCACCTAGGATTTATAAAAATAACTGGGCATTTAATAAAAATGCTCTGCTATTTTTGTTAAGAGCAAAACAAAGAAAGAAAAGGGAAAACAGAAGCAAAATCAGAGAAATAAAGGAAAGAGAGACAGAGTGGCATCTGGCCCAACTAGTTTTCCCCAGCCCACTTGGCCTCGGCCCAGCCCACCCTCTTCTTGTCTCTTCTTCCCCGCGCTGCCAAGCACCTCGGTGGCAAGCCGGCGCCACCCCGACGCCGTCGAGAGCCTTCTAGGCCTCCTCGAAGCCCCTCCTTGCTCCACGCAGCAGCAAAACACGCTGCACTCCTTCCCCTACCTCTCGCTCGCCCAGCCCCTCTCTGCGTCGCTTTCCCACGCTCACCCGAGAGCCGCCATGGAGTGCAGCCATGGGCACTCGTGGCCGAAGAGCTCCAGAGCCCCCGCCGCCTTGTCCAACGCGTGCAGCACGTTCGCCTCCTTCGGATCTCTCCTCCAATAGAAGCTCGGAGGCCGCAGAGACGACGCCAGGGACAATTTCTTCGCCGCCGGCCACCGTGTCTTCCCCGAGAAATACGACGCCACCATCGCTCCTCTGCCCTCCCCGACGGGCTCTTCGTGTTCACGGTGAGCTCGCGCGTCGATCCACTGCTCCAAGCCCCACCCCGCGCCTCCTACGTCGCTGTCCTTCGTAGCCCTAGCTCCGACCTCCGCTGTTCTTGGCGCAACCGGCCCTCCCGACGCCCTGGCGACCCCCTGCTGGGTTTTTGCGTCGCGGGAGAGCACGAGCGTTCTCCCCGGCC
Source organism: Bromus sterilis (assembly GCA_950022295.1). NCBI lineage: Eukaryota > Viridiplantae > Streptophyta > Magnoliopsida > Poales > Poaceae > Bromus > Bromus sterilis. The sequence continues at coordinate 276,617,663 of OX465595.1, read as the reverse complement.
AAATCCCGTGGCCCCCCGTGCTCCAAACGCAAGTCCGGCGAGTCCCTCCGCCGTGGACTTGGGTCGCCACCGGCTTGTAGATTAGGTTAACCCTAACCACCCCCTTAACCAATCCCAACCCCACTTACAGTGGGCCCAGGGGCCCCCTAAACCCCTGTCTTTTTAAACTAACCGCAGGGATTAACCCCAGAGAGACTGACAGAAGGGTCCCACTAGCCAGAGCCCCCCCCCACGTCATGCTGATGTCAGCATGACGCATTAAGTCCTTTTCTAATTAAAAGAATCAGAGAAAAATCCAGAAAATAGCTGAAACTTTAGAAAATCATAGAAAATTCATATTAATTCCAAATTTAACATATAATATATGAAAAATGATCATGAGAAAATAATCTATCAAAATATCCAACTTTCAACCATGTTTGAGTTGATCTTAAATTGAGACCAGTAGCTTTTGCTATTGGTTTAAATGGAATTAAATCAAATTAAATTCAAATGCTATTCTAATTTGAACCGTTGCAATTCAAACATGATCACTTGTACATCAGAGGCATATCACACACATGATCATATGGTTTTCAAAGAACAAACAAATAGCAATTGCAATTTGGTTAAATTGAAATTCATATGTGGAGTTTGAATTTGCATTTCAAATGCAATACACTTCATTTAAATCAAATGTGCCACAAATCAGTAGCATTCACATCATGTGACAATATAAGCATGTGCTTGTGCATTTACATTCAATGTTGCCCCCTTTTGTTGATGTTTGTGCCAGTAACAGTGCCCCCGAGAAGGTGATCACCCCCGACGAAGAAGAAGATCGGTAAACCCCTTGTATCGTCAGCAAGGCAAGCAAACCCCATTGATCATGTCTATAAAATCCTACTTCCCTCTCAGTCTCGCTTATGCATGTTTAGGAGATCACCGAGACACTTTCTGTCACATAGTTGAACCTATTCCAATGCATGACCTATCATTTTGTCACCGTATTAGGCAAAGCAAAATCCTAGCAGATATAGGAGTTGAATGATGAACATGTGGCCCCTGCAACTGTTACTGCTTATTGCTGCTTAGTGATACAATGAGGATGTTATGATTGTGAGTTGGGATGGAATGAACACAGTGATGCTGATGATAACGTGTTGGTGAATCCACCCTAAACAAAGGTGAACGATGAGAGGCTGTGTAGGAATACACAGTAGGTTGTCTCGTTGAACACTTCCCTAGGCCCCCGAGTTCCTGTTTTGTGATCCAAGATAAAGAGTATGACCACATGTAGGGTTTTATGGGGACCCCGTTTGGCCTCTTTACGTACCCGATCCGGTCCAGGAGTCACAATAGATTCGGGCTTTCCATTTGGCATGTGCATAGAAAAAGAATGAAGAAAGGGTTGCATCATATAGATATGTGGGTGGACCTGTGAGGCAGTGAAACCATATGGAAGAGGTGGCGTCTCTGTCCCTTGCATTAAATTGAGACCAGTAGGTTTTGCTATTTGGTTTAAATGGAATTAAATCAAATTAAATTCAAATGCTATTCTAATTTGAACCGTTGCAATGCAAACATGATCACTTGTACATCAGAGGCATATCACACACATGATCACATGGTTTTCAAAGAACAAACAATAGCAATTGCACTTTGGTTAAATTGAAATTCATATGTGGAGTTTGAATTTGCATTTCAAATGCAATACACTTCATTTAAATCAAATGTGCCACAAATAAGTAGCATTCACATCATGTGACAATATAAGCATGTGCTTGTGCATTTACATTCAATGTTGCCCCCCCTTTGTTGATGTTTGTGCCGGTAACAGTGCCCCCGAGACGGTGATCACCCCCGACGAAGAAGAAGATCGGTAAACCCCGTGTATCGTCAGCAAGGCAAGAAAACCCCATTGATCATGTCTATAAAATCCTACTTCCCTCTCAGTCTCGCTTATGCATGTTTAGAAGATCACCGAGACACTTTCTTTCGCATAGTTGAACCCATTCCAATGCATGACCTATCATTTTGTCACCGTATTAGGCAAACCACAATCCTAGCAGATATAGGAGTTGAATGATGAACATGTGGCCCCTGCAACTGTTACTGCTTATTGCTGCTTAGTGATACAATGAGGATGTTATGATTGTGAGTTGGGATGGAATGAACACAGTGATGCTAATGATAACGTGTTGGTGAATCCACCCTAAACAAAGGTGAACGATGAGAGGCTGTGTAGGAGTACACAGTGGGTTGTCTCGTTGAACACTGCCCTAGGCCCCCGAGTTCCTGTTTTGTGATCCAAGATAAAGAGTATGACCACATGTAGGGTTTTATGGGGACCCCGTTTGGCCTCTTTACGTACCCGATCCGGTCCAGGAGTCACAATAGATTCGGGCTTTCCATTTGCCATGTGCATAGAAAAAGAATGAAGAAAAGGTTGCATCATATAGATATGTGGGTGGACCTGTGAGGCAGTGAAACCATCTGGCAGTGGTGGCGTCTCGGTCCCTTGCATTAAATTGAGACCAGTAGCTTTTGCTATTTGGTTTAAATGGAATTAAATCAAATTAAATTCAAATGCTATTCTAAGTTGAACCGGTGCAATGCAAACATGATCACTTGAACATCAGAGGCATATCACACACATGATCACATGGTTTTCAAAGAACAAACAATAGCAATTGAAATTTGGTTAAATTGAAATTCATATGTGGAGTTTGAATTTGCATTTAAAATGCAATACACTTCATTTAAATCAAATGTGCCACAAATCAGTAGCATTCACATCATGTGACAATATAAGCATGTGCTTGTGCATTTACATTCAATGTTGCCCCCCCCTTTGTTCATGTTTGTGCCGGTAACAGTGCCCCCGAGACGGTGATCACCCCCGACGAAGAAGAAGATCGGTAAACCCCGTGTATCGTCAACAAGGCAAGAAAACCCCATTGATCATGTCTATAAAATCCTACTTCCCTCTCAGTCTCGGTTATGCATGTTTAGGAGATCACCGAGACACTTTCTTTCGCATAGTTGAACCCATTGCAATGCATGACCTATCATTTTGTCACCGTATTAGGCAAACCACAATCCTAGCAGATATAGGAGTTGAATGATGAACATGTGGCCCCTGCAACTGTTACTGCTTATTGCTGCTTAGTGATACAATGAGGATGTTATGATTGTGAGTTGGGATGGAATGAACACAGTGATGCTGATGATAACGTGTTGGTGAATCCACCCTAAACAAAGGTGAACGATGAGAGGCTGTGTAGGAATACACAGTAGGTTGTCTCGTTGAACACTTCCCTAGGCCCCCGAGTTCCTGTTTTGTGATCCAAGATAAAGAGTATGACCACATGTAGGGTTTTATGGGGACCCCGTTTGGCCTCTTTACGTACCCGATCCGGTCCAGGAGTCACAATAGATTCGGGCTTTCCATTTGGCATGTGCATAGAAAAAGAATGAAGAAAGGGTTGCATCATATAGATATGTGGGTGGACCTGTGAGGCAGTGAAACCATATGGAAGAGGTGGCGTCTCTGTCCCTTGCATTAAATTGAGACCAGTAGGTTTTGCTATTTGGTTTAAATGGAATTAAATCAAATTAAATTCAAATGCTATTCTAATTTGAACCGTTGCAATGCAAACATGATCACTTGAACATCAGAGGCATATCACACACATGATCACATGGTTTTCAAAGAACAAACAATAGCAATTGAAATTTGGTTAAATTGAAATTCATATGTGGAGTTTGAATTTGCATTTAAAATGCAATACACTTCATTTAAATCAAATGTGCCACAAATCAGTAGCATTCACATCATGTGACAATATAAGCATGTGCTTGTGCATTTACATTCAATGTTGCCCCCCCCTTTGTTCATGTTTGTGCCGGTAACAGTGCCCCCGAGACGGTGATCACCCCCGACGAAGAAGAAGATCGGTAAACCCCGTGTATCGTCAACAAGGCAAGAAAACCCCATTGATCATGTCTATAAAATCCTACTTCCCTCTCAGTCTCGGTTATGCATGTTTAGGAGATCACCGAGACACTTTCTTTCGCATAGTTGAACCCATTGCAATGCATGACCTATCATTTTGTCACCGTATTAGGCAAACCACAATCCTAGCAGATATAGGAGTTGAATGATGAACATGTGGCCCCTGCAACTGTTACTGCTTATTGCTGCTTAGTGATACAATGAGGATGTTATGATTGTGAGTTGGGATGGAATGAACACAGTGATGCTGATGATAACGTGTTGGTGAATCCACCCTAAACAAAGGTGAACGATGAGAGGCTGTGTAGGAATACACAGTAGGTTGTCTCGTTGAACACTTCCCTAGGCCCCCGAGTTCCTGTTTTGTGATCCAAGATAAAGAGTATGACCACATGTAGGGTTTTATGGGGACCCCGTTTGGCCTCTTTACGTACCCGATCCGGTCCAGGAGTCACAATAGATTCGGGCTTTCCATTTGGCATGTGCATAGAAAAAGAATGAAGAAAGGGTTGCAACATATAGATATGTGGGTGGACCTGTGAGGCAGTGAAACCATATGGAAGAGGTGGCGTCTCTGTCCCTTGCATTAAATTGAGACCAGTAGGTTTTGCTATTTGGTTTAAATGGAATTAAATCAAATTAAATTCAAATGCTATTCTAATTTGAACCGTTGCAATGCAAACATGATCACTTGAACATCAGAGGCATATCACACACATGATCACATGGTTTTCAAAGAACAAACAATAGCAATTGAAATTTGGTTAAATTGAAATTCATATGTGGAGTTTGAATTTGCATTTAAAATGCAATACACTTCATTTAAATCAAATGTGCCACAAATCAGTAGCATTCACATCATGTGACAATATAAGCATGTGCTTGTGCATTTACATTCAATGTTGCCCCCCCCTTTGTTCATGTTTGTGCCGGTAACAGTGCCCCCGAGACGGTGATCACCCCCGACGAAGAAGAAGATCGGTAAACCCCGTGTATCGTCAGCAAGGCAAGAAAACCCCATTGATCATGTCTATAAAATCCTACTTCCCTCTCAGTCTCGGTTATGCATGTTTAGGAGATCACCGAGACACTTTCTTTCGCATAGTTGAACCCATTGCAATGCATGACCTATCATTTTGTCACCGTATTAGGCAAACCACAATCCTAGCAGATATAGGAGTTGAATGATGAACATGTGGCCCCTGCAACTGTTACTGCTTATTGCTGCTTAGTGATACAATGAGGATGTTATGATTGTGAGTTGGGATGGAATGAACACAGTGATGCTAATGATAACGTGTTGGTGAATCCACCCTAAACAAAGGTGAACGATGAGAGGCTGTGTAGGAGTACACAGTGGGTTGTCTCGTTGAACACTGCCCTAGGCCCCCGAGTTCCTGTTTTGTGATCCAAGATAAAGAGTATGACCACATGTAGGGTTTTATGGGGACCCCGTTTGGCCTCTTTACGTACCCGATCCGGTCCAGGAGTCACAATAGATTCGGGCTTTCCATTTGCCATGTGCATAGAAAAAGAATGAAGAAAAGGTTGCATCATATAGATATGTGGGTGGACCTGTGAGGCAGTGAAACCATCTGGCAGTGGTGGCGTCTCGGTCCCTTGCATTAAATTGAGACCAGTAGCTTTTGCTATTTGGTTTAAATGGAATTAAATCAAATTAAATTCAAATGCTATTCTAATTTGAACCGTTGCAATGCAAACATGATCACTTGAACATCAGAGGCATATCACACACATGATCACATGGTTTTCAAAGAACAAACAATAGCAATTGAAATTTGGTTAAATTGAAATTCATATGTGGAGTTTGAATTTGCATTTAAAATGCAATACACTTCATTTAAATCAAATGTGCCACAAATCAGTAGCATTCACATCATGTGACAATATAAGCATGTGCTTGTGCATTTACATTCAATGTTGCCCCCCCCCTTTGTTCATGTTTGTGCCGGTAACAGTGCCCCCGAGACGGTGATCACCCCCGACGAAGAAGAAGATCGGTAAACCCCGTGTATCGTCAGCAAGGCAAGAAAACCCCATTGATCATGTCTATAAAATCCTACTTCCCTCTCAGTCTCGGTTATGCATGTTTAGGAGATCACCGAGACACTTTCTTTTGCATAATTGAACCCATTGCAATGCATGACCTATCATTTTGTCACCGTATTAGGCAAACCACAATCCTAGCAGATATAGGAGTTGAATGATGAACATGTGGCCCCTGCAACTGTTACTGCTTATTGCTTCTTAGTGATACAATGAGGATGTTATGATTGTGAGTTGGGATGGAATGAACACAGTGATGCTAATGATAACGTGTTGGTGAATCCACCCTAAACAAAGGTGAACGATGAGAGGCTGTGTAGGAGTACACAGTGGGTTGTCTCGTTGAACACTGCCCTAGGCCCCCGAGTTCCTGTGTTGTGATCCAAGATAAAGAGTATGACCACATGTAGGGTTTTATGGGGACCACGTTTGGCCTCTTTACGTACTCGATCCGGTCCAGGAGTCACAATAGATTCGGGCTTTCCATTTGCCATGTGCATAGAAAAAGAATGAAGAAAAGGTTGCATCATATAGATATGTGGGTGGACCTGTGAGGCAGTGAAACCATCTGGCAGTGGTGGCGTCTCGTTCCCTTGCATTAAATTGAGACCAGTAGCTTTTGCTATTTGGTTTAAATGGAATTAAATCAAATTAAATTCAAATGCTATTCTAATTTTAACCGTTGCAATGCAAACATGATCACTTGTACATCAGAGGCATATCACACACATGATCACATGGTTTTCAAAGAACAAACAATAGCAATTGAAATTTGGTTAAATTGAAATTCATATGTGGACTTTGAATTTGCATTTCAAATGCAATACACTTCATTTAAATCAAATGTGCCACAAATCAGTAGCATTCACATCATGTGACAATATAAGCATGTGCTTGTGCATTTACATTCAATGTTGCCCCCCCTTTGTTCATGTTTGTGCCGGTAACAGTGCCCCCGAGACGGTGATCACCCCCGACGAAGAAGAAGATCGGTAAACCCCGTGTATCGTCAGCAAGGCAAGCAAACCCCATTGATCATGTCTATAAAATCCTACTTCCCTCTCAGTCTCGCTTATGCATGTTTAGGAGATCACCGAGACACGTTCTTTCGCATAGTTGAACCCATTCCGATGCATGACCTATCATTTTGTCACCGTATTAGGCAAACCACAATCCTAGCAGATATAGGAGTTGAATGATGAGCATGTGGCCCCTGCAACTGTTACTGCTTATTGCTGCTTACCGATACAATGAGGATGTTATGATTGTGAGTCAGGATGGAATAAACACAGTGATGCTGATGATAACGTTTAGGTGAATCCACCCTAAACAAATGTGAACGATGAGAGGCTGTGTAGGAGTACACAGTGGGTTGTCTCATTGAACACTGCCCTAGGCCCCCGAGTTCCTGTTTTGTGATCCAAGACAAAGAGTATGACCACATGTAGGGTTTTATGGGGACCCCGTTTGGCATCTTTACGTACCCGATCCGGTCAAGGAGTCCCAATAGATTCGGGCTTTCCATTTGGCATGTGCATAGAAAAAGAATGAAGAAAAGTTTGCATCATATAGATATGTGGGTGGACCTGTGAGGCAGTGAAACCATCTGGCAGAGGTGGCGTCTCGGTCCGTTGCATTATCTGAGTCCGTTTCTTGGAACCGGCTGGACTCTCGAGCGGTGCCAAACTCAGGTAGTCGACGCCTGGATTAGAGAAGGTGATATGAGGATAGTGCCTTGAAGGGTGACGAGAACGAGGCGATAAGTGATGACACGCGTGTGAAGATGCACACCCCTGAAGGGTTAATGAACTATTCAAATAGCCATGTCCGAGGTTATGGACTACTTGGAGACCTCTACTTGATCATAGACAATTTGAATGGATACTCTAAAACTCGCAAGATAAGTGTGAGTGCTATGGCGTGCTTTCTCGTGGGGAAGTCGAGGAAGTATCCATAGTGGTGTATTGGTTGGGGACTTGGTAGTGGACTCGTGTACGCTTCTTACCTCAAGTCTGGTACTCCTAGTAAAGGACTAGCCAAGTCAAAGCTGGCACTTCTGCATGACGAAACCCCACCTCCCTTTACCTTGAAACTTGAGCATAAGTAGTATAGTTCTAATGTAAGTCTTGCTGAGTACGACTTTGTACTCACGTTTGCTTATTCTATGTTTTAGATGATGTAACACCCTCAGTTGTCTGTAACAGTAATCCTTTTGCTAATGACAATTACTGTTGCTAAATCATGCCATGATCAAATTTGAATCAAATCAAATCCAAAATGCCTTTTTGTTGATATTAAAAATAATGTTGCAAATAAAACTTGTCCAAAAATTATACAACCACTTTTATTAAATCACAAATAATCATTGGGTCCTGTCCATGTGGTTATGGTATTTTGTTAAGCCACTGAAAAATCCAAACAACTCAAACAGTAGCAAAAACAGTGGGTTCTGGTCCATTTTCAATAAAATAAAATATCAAATGATTTTATAAAAACTCAAAATCTTTTGTGGCACCTCAGTAATATGTAACCCTAATTTACAAACACCAATAACATTTTACAAAAATGCTAGGGTTAATAAATCAATTACAGAAAAGAAATAGAACAAACAGAAAAACAAAAGAAAATAAAAAGGGGCTAAACGTCGCTCAGGGCGACAGCCCACTTGGCCCAGCCCACCCCCCCACGGCTTGTCTTCTTCTCCACCCACTCCCTCACCTGCTACGTACCGCGGCCGAGCGCGGCCACGCCGCTGCCAGGCCAGCCCCGCCTCCACCTGCTCTCTCCCGACGCCGACGCGATAAGGCCACCCTGGCCGACCCCCTGGACATCCTCCCCCTTCTTTTCCCCTCCTCCTCTTCTCGCACGCCTCGGGGAAAATCTCCCGAGCGCCGCCGTCGCCATTCCCGTGGCCAGTCGTGGCCAACGAGCACGGGCCGCCCCGACGTGGTGTCCAGCGGCTGCGCCTTCATCGTCTCCCCCTGTCCACGAAAGGAATCGAGTTGTGGTGCCTCTCTACGACGACTACGCCTTCGTCTTCAACCTCGGCTCCGGCGGGATCCGCGACCGATTCCGGCTAATCCACCTCGCCCCCGAGCCCGCTCTCACGGCTACAACCTCCTGGTGAGCTCGCGCAGCTCCCCCAACTGTCTGTAGCTTCTCCCCGTGTTCGTAGACGAAAGCCCCAAATGCGCCAGTACGGGCCGCCGCCATTGATGCCCCTACCGAGCTCTCTGGGCCCCTCCAGCGTGCGCTTGGGCACCAACGTACTCCTAGTAGATCCTTCGATCGATTTGGAACATGGATTCGTTCGCAGTCGTCGCCGTTTGGGTTCTGCCATTGTAGCCCGAGCTCGGTTCCACCACGGTCGACCTAGCCATCGCCTCAGTGCGTCCCCGCTCGTGAAACCAGCCTAGATCGACGCGCGATGAACTCCCAGTTCGAATGCACCAAGTCCCGAGAGCTCCCGTGCTCTGTGTCGCGAGGGCGACGACCTCGCCGGCGTACTGTCTCCGGCGAGACGCTGGTGACACTGCCCGGTGGGGCCGCCCTGTCATTGGAGTGATTAGCAGCTAATCCAACCCCCTACTGACCATGACAGGTGGGCCTGCCCCCTTAATCCCACGGTTAAAATTTAAACAGAATAATAAACCCCTCCTAGACACTGACCCGTGGGCCCCTGGCCATTTAACTTAATTAAACAAGTTTAGTTAACACTGGAGTCACAGACTACTGGGCCCCAGCTATAAGTCTTTTTAAAATAAATAGAATTATAAAAACTAGTCACTGACATGTGGGCCTAGTGCCTATTTCTGATTTATTAAAATGTTTTATAAATAAACAGAGGCTGACATGTGGGTCCCACATGTCAGGCACTGTTTTGGACAATGTTCTGGATAATGTTGTTATAATAATAAAAGAAATTCAGAAAATCATTTAAATGATTTAAAACTTTGAAATTCAATAACTTTTAAACCGTAACTCAGATTCAAAAACTTTATACATGAAAATTGATCATAAAAATATAACGAAGACGAATACGCTATCCGTATGTCTATCATACCCCTCTAACACAATGAACATCGAACCGCCCCCCTCCGGACCGGCAGTCCGATAAATTGGCCGGTACTGCTAAATTACCCGGATGAATTTCTTTCGAACACGAAAGTTGTTCGGAATAGATCAACTAACCCGGATATACCACCCACACATGTGTCGGATGTCCAGGACACCTCCGGCATGATATCTCCCCCCTCCGGACACCTTGTCCGATAATCACCCGGAGCTGGCCGTTCATCCCCGGATGAATTTCCGTTCCGAGCAACGTGCATTGCACTGCGTTAGAACACCGTTAACATTTCATCTATCATGTAATGCATCTGTTTATATATGCTTGCTTTGTATTTACTGTTTCTTCCCCCCTTAATCTCCGGTAGACCCCGCTGCTGCCGTCGACTACACCGCTGCTGAGTACAACTACTTTGTCGACGACCCTACCCCTACCGTCGAGCTTCCAGGAAAGCAGAGCCATTCTCTTCCCCAGATATCGCCTATCTTTCCGTACATTTCTTGCACTAGGCATTGTTACTGTTGCTGCTACACTGCTTACTTATTCAATTGCATAGCCTGTTTTTGTCGCCCCTTGATGTACCTCCTTTTTCCTGTGCTGCCTATTATTATTATGCATTATTCAGCAGTGAGCCCTACGCATTGTTAGTTAGGATTAGATAGAGGGCCGTGATCACTCAGGGGAGTGAACGCGGGAACAAATATTATAAGTACACAGGTACGGTACAATGCAGACACCGCCTCAGGCCCCCTAGCTCGGCTCTGCCGAGCCACCATCAAGTGTGAGCTATCAAGGAGTAATCCTTGTACTCCACTCGTTGCTGACTCTGTATAGCCGCTCTAGGTACCTGAGCAACGGTTGTCCTTCAGGTAAGAAGTCGGGCGACCCAACGGTGCCCGCGAGAGGTATTGCGACGGGACGACAGGGAGGGTATGACCAGTGTACCGGTGTGCTTGGCCTCTGATCGTTGGCCGCGAGAGTTACCAAACTAAGAAAGTCGAGCTCCTCCAGGAGAAAACGCAAGACAAGGTAAGGAGACGGTTCACCTTGTTGGTAACCGCAGAGACTTGGTGGGACGACAGGGCAGGCACCGATGTACTGGTTGTCCTGGCTGCTGTCGTTGTCCGTGGGTCAGTTAAGTCGAGGCAACGATAATGGTTGTCCCGCAAGTTAATAAAATGAAAAATGGTTCAGTGGATGTCTTGAGTTGGCTATATGGCATGTACGCACTACCTACCCGTGGGAATTACGAGTTATGGCCTCCTCTGCTTCGTAGTGTCGTCCGAGGACTGTTCAGACGTCAGCTGTACTGCGGGCTGATTGCCGGGAAGTGGTGTTGTCTTATTTGCTCGCGCAGTGGTGTCTTATTTGGATTTGCTTTAAATTCACCGGCCAGCCACGCACCGTGTAGGAGTACGTTCGGATTGGGGTCCAAGGCCCGGCGTACTTAGGATTTCGACCGGCGGATGGCCTCTCTGTTGAGTTTGAAAGATGGGCTATGAAGTGTCGGATAGCCTCGGTGGAGCGTTCCCTAACAAGGTTCCCGCCACCCTGGAGATCCGTGCGTGTAGCGTAACACAAGTGCACCCCTGCAGGGAAGATTAATCTATTCGAATAGCCGTGTCCACGGTAGCAGGACACTTTATGCTGAAGCTGGATCCTACCACTACAAACTATTATTATTAAACTGTATGGTTCCGGGTTTTCTTCCTCGCTGGGATGTCAAGGAGGGGATCTCGGAGGCATTGCTAATTATTACAACTTATTATTATTCAAGGCTGCAGCAACTTCTGATGCATTGTTACTTTATGCTTTATATAAACTGTTGGCTGATTCTTACCTCATGCTGCATGACTCGTCGGAAGATGCTAGTCTTCGTTAGGCCTAGCTTCTTACCCTTGCTCTGGATTTCTGTCTTTCAGTCCACCATATACAGCCTCTTCTTTCCGTTGATACAATGCATAATGCTTAGTAGCGGACGTAAGACTCGCGGGTATGCTAGATACTCACCTTTGCTTTATTTCCCATTTTTCGCTTTGCCTGATCGGCCGCTGCAGTCGACGTTGGATCCCAGGAGCAGGAGTACCCCGGAGGCGCCTACTACGACGTTGAGTTCCCCGTTGACCAGGAGTAGTTCGGTGGATCCCAGGCAGGATACCTCACCTTTTCTATCTGTATCTCTAATGTGATTTGTGCTAGCCTTCTTGAGGCAAAACATGACTAACTATGTTTGTACTCAGATATTATGGCTTTTATGACTTATGTATTCGGATCCTCGTGATCCCTAGTATTGTAACATATTTGTTTATCCTTTTGTGTTAGTGTTGTGCTGTGATATTCTCACCGTGGCACCCTAATCTCAGCCGTGTACCCTCGTGTATGATTACTGTACACGGGTTTATTTTGGGGGCATCACAGATGAGAAACCGGACCCCGATGGAGTCACCTTCGTGAAGCTCGACGTTGACCTTGGTAGTACAGTTCCAGACAGAAGTCTGGTCCCTCGTGGAAGGGCATGTATGTTTACCAGGCTTCTCTAAGCCATTTGTTAAACTTGTCTGTACTCAGACCTAATTTGCTTTCGTTGTATGATGTAATGTTGATCACAGACATGTGATCTTTGTATGCTCTATGTGTAAGTCAATAAAGAAGTAAATTGTAGAGTTATGTGATGATACCTGCTGTTCATACTAGACATGTGTGCTGCGTGTATGATTATAACATGCATGTCTTAGTATGGGTTTTCGAGACCTTAGTTGTGATCTGGCTAGCGGTCTTTTATACACCAAGTGGCCCTTAGATGTGCGCAGATTGGGGCATCGCGATGCGATTGCTCGTGACTCTGTCACGTGCACACTTTGTGGTTTGATCGAGCCCGCCTAGACCCCGACTAAGTGATCGGGCTGGAGTTTATTTATGTAAGGGTTATGATTCAATCGATAACATGGTTGAGGCGCCTTTTCTATGAGTATGGGATTTCACCACCCATCATCATTTAGACTTGTGAGCGGGCGATGAGGACCCATCTCAAGTTGATCATCCGGCCTGGATGGGATGCCCCTCACGTACGATGCTTTCCGAGAGTTTTCTGTGCTTGGCCTTGTCTGCTTAGACAAGTGGGTACGACTCTCGGCTCTCCATGTGATTGAGTTGTGGCTGTAATTGCATACGCATATTCCGAGTCCCGACATTTCATAATTCCCTCAGTCTTTCCGTAGTTACCGAGATTATCTTCCCTTTTTCGCATGTATTTTTTAGATAGATCTCGTTGATCTGTCCATTTCATATCTCTGTGCGAAACTTGTTTCTGACAAGCCGACTTACAGAAAATGGACTCCAATATCCATTCATAGATTTAGTCATTTTTATCAACCGACTTAGCATACTTTTATATTTTTAGGTCCCACTCCTCGGCCATGGGAAAAAGAACCAGTTCTAAGGACCCAAAGGTTTAGGCCGACGAAAAGTCGGCTTCCAAAAGCTCCTTGAGGCAAATTGGATGCGCTCCCAAAGGACTCAGCTCCTACTAGAGGAGATGGAAAAGTCATGAATTGTTGCTCCTCAAAAAGAAATTAATTGGCATGCTCCTAGAGAGGAGACTCGGCCACAACCTCATGAGGGCGAGGTGGTAGTATTTGCAGAGCACATGACCTGGGGCTTTCGTCCCCACGGATCCCGATTCTTCAAGAATGTTTTGGGTGCATACGGCTTACACCCTCAAGATCTTGCCCCCAATTCTGTCCTAAATATCTGCAATTTCCAAGTTTTCCGTGAGGTCTGTCTGCAAAGAAACTCGTCTCTGCTCTTATTCTCCGAGTTCTTTTACGCGAGAAAACAGATCGAGCATAGTGGCGGCCTAATTCTGGATTGTGGAGGAGATGCCTTTCAGAAGCGACAAAGGAGCATGTATCCTTCAATAAAACTTGGGACTCAAGTGAAGAATTGGCAAAAGTCCTTCTTTTACTGCCCTGCTAAGGTTCCTAAGAAAGAAAACTCGCTTCTCGGCTTTTGTGAAAACCAACTGATCGATCAAGGGCATTTTAATCCTTATCCGTCACCAGAGCAAAAGGATAAACTCAAGCCAATGCTTAGCAGGGTAAAAGCACTTCTTGCCCACGGGATCCTTGGCACAGATCTGACCCGGTGCTGGGTTGAATGGAAAATCCAGCCCCTCAGCGTTAGAGACCAGCTCGTGTGCAATTATTTAGGCTTTAATGACCCTATGCGCTATGCACATACACAACTTGTGTCGGTCTCTCTAGTTGCTACTTGCAGAAAATTTCTTGCAAAGAGCAGAAAAGATATTTTAACTGTCGGTCTCGCGCCCTTCTTCACTGAGAACCCGGCTCCAGCGGTAATTTTTTAATCGCTATACAAAAAACTGACTTGAATTTAACCCACCCTGTCATTTTGATTTTCTCATCATGTTCTTTTAGGCGACCGACTCATGGTGGGTCACTACTGAAGAGCCGGCTATCGAGGAGGAAGTGGGTGTTAATAACCCGAGTCATAATGTAAGTATTATTTGGGCTTTATTTTCGCGATATATCTTCTTTTATTTATGCCTGGCTATGTAGGAGGGTTTGGGCGAAAACAAGGTCGACAAAGAGAAGAAAATTCCTCCCGCTACTACCGACTCTCCCATGGTTGGGGAAGAACAAGTCCTTGGGCAAGATGTATATTACCTGTTCCCTTTTTTTTGAATGCTTTCTTGCTATAATCCTCATCTTGTATTTATCTTTTATTATAGGGCCAAGAATGGAAAAAGCGGGCTTGTAGTTCCGATTCTGTTGATCCTCTACACTCTGTGCGGCCCAGCTTTTCCCGCCAGGTTCACCAGAAAGGAGTCATCGAGCCATATCGTCCCGCCGCTGGTGCTGAAGAAAATAGCACTTCATCTGGGGAATCGTCTGTGCAACTTCCCGACAAACTTCTTATCAATGGTGGGTAAGTTCTGTGAGTAATGATTGATGTATTCTCATGGGATGATGATGTTCATGAATTTTCTTTGCCTTTAGGACTCAAGCAAAGTTTAAAACAAAGACCGATTCCGTAACTCTCAAAGAGTCAGTTAATGTTGTTGAAGAAGCGTCTGCTGTTTCTGCTGGAAAATCCGCCCCATTCAAGGAAAGTTCTCTTAAGGAGGTAAGTGAAGAATTGGCCGCTCAGCCTAAAGAAGCGGCTCCTGGCCCCGTCTTAATTCCGACTCCTACATTTAAAACCATAACTGAGGAAATCCCTGTGGCTGATGAGCATTTTACTAAGCCGGCTTCCACGATAACCGAGGGACCATCTGAGAGTCGACCTTCTATGTAGGCTCTTGAAAATATCCCTTTAGAGGATTAATACGCTCAATCTTTGAGCCGGCTTAGTGAACAACATGACTTGATTGTCTGCATGAAACAGAAATATGAGGTATGTATACCTTTCTACAACAATTTTTTCTCATCTGTGTGTAATATGGGATAAGTGTAGCCCCCAAGTGCTAGGTTGATTTACTTTTATTGACCTAGGACTTTATTCTTTGCAAACATTCTTGTAGTTTTTTTTAAACAATACAGCCCCCAAGTGTCTGGTCATTATATTTGTAATGATCAGGGACTTATGTATATTTATGAGTTACGTAGGATTTAGCTCTAGAAGTCGGTAAGGCGTCTCACCATGTAGATGAGAAGATACGAGTTGAGTCCGAGAAGCGGCATCAAGAAGATGAGGAGATAAGCCGGCTTCTTGGTGAATTGAAGATAAAAACGGAAGAGCTGGAGACAATAAAATCTCATCATGGTGAAGCTCTTAAACTTCTGAAGAAAATTGCTGATGAATCTGAATCAAAATCCCAGGAAGCAGAGAGATAGTTCAATCTTCTCAAGAAGAGTATTCAGTGTTTTTCTTCAGCGGTGTTTGGTGAGTCGTCTTAGACTAAAAGATGAATCCTCTATATATCTTTAAGTTTTACCTACTCATGAAATTTTTGAAACAGGTGAAAAACATCATGCTCTCCAAGACCCGTTGGGTATCCAAATGTCTGTGTTGTTTACGGTTATTAATCAACTTTGCGAGGGAGTTTTCAAGACCATCACTGTTGTTCAAAGCAAGCCTGCTGTGATACCTAAACTAGCTGATATGATGCAGCTATTCTCAACTTTCCTTGCTTGGGTAGAGATAGTTAAGCGATCGGCATGTCGACTAGGGGTGATGCGTGCTCTCGGGCTTGGCAAGTCCTACCATCCTGACCTTAGCCCGGGTTTGTTGGCTGATGGGTTTCCCGAGTTTAATGCTCATGGCACCAAGTTTATCCCTGAAGATTACTCCAAGGTTTTCAAGGAGACTCGTAAGTTTGAGACAACGATTGATGAAGATGTGGATTTGTCTGATATAGAGCCTGGTTATGATGAACATAACAAGAGGCGAAAGATTACTCCACCTGAGCCAGTGGCCTTCTCCGTGCTTCCTCCGTCACAAATCTCTGAGCCGGCTTGTTTCGGTGAGCCGGTTCTAGACGATCTAGACATTGGAAACGTTTCGGACGTGCTTTTGTATCAAGGCTGTGAGTATCATAAGGAACGTGAAGCCGAATCTTGAAGATGAAGCCGAGCAAAAAAGGATGTACTTGAAATCCAGCTGTGTTTTTTCTTCTTTTGGGTAGTTGTGAAAAATATTTGAGGTGGCAGCGTTGTATTATCCAGCTACTTATCTTTGTTTGCAGTACACACATAGCTTTATTTAAGCTATCATTTGGATGATGGGTGTTAATATCTCTTGTGTGTGTTTCTTCCCCTCTTTTGAGTAAGACGGTCCTTTGTTGGAAATCGGATACATGCCAGTCATATATTAATAGCAGTCTACAAGTTCAGTTGTTACCGTATCCTGTGACCGGGTGCTGGTGTGAATTGTCTTGCTTATGTGATCTTTATTTTTCTTGTGTAAGTACAAGCTCCCGTACACTGAGTCGGTGTGAACGGTTATACATTGTACCGAGTTGTGGTGGAGTCAGTATGTTTTCGAAACTCTAATTTGTAGCCTTGATGGGTCGGCATATCGACATGATTAGTCTACTTCCATGTCGGTATGAAGTTGAACAAAACCATATCATAACTACCATGAATTGGTATGATTAATTTACTCTCATGTCAAATCATAGTAAGAAAATTCAAGGCGTAGCCACCATGAGTCGGCATGATTAATTGACTCTCATGTCGAATCATAGTAACGAAATTCAAGGCGTAGCCACCATTAGTCGGCATGATTAATTTACTCTCATGTCGAATCATAGTAACACAATTCGAGGCATAGCCACCATGAGTCGGCATGATTAATTAACTCTCATGTCGAATCATAGTAACACAATTCGAGGCATAGCCACCATGAGTCGGCATGATTAATTAACTCTCATGTCGAATCATAGTAACACAATTCGAGGCATAGCCACCATGAGTCGGCATGATTAATTAACTCTCATGTCGAATCGTAATAACAAAATTCAAGGCGTAGCCACCATAAGTCAGCATGATTAATTTACTCTCAAGTTGAATCATAGTAGCATCCTTCTATAGTCTCTGAATACCGATTCTGTGTGTTATTTTTGTAAATGAAAATTGGCTCTGTGGTAAAAGGATTTATTTTTTTGCATGATGACAGGAAAACGTATGATTTATGAAAATGCGAAAACAAAGGAAAATGGCTTCGTGGGAGGTCGACCGTACGCGTGACTGTCACAACTCTCGTTAACCGCACAAGTTCTGGATCAACCCAGTTTCAACGGAGGGTTTTGATCTGACTTGTGGAAAAGAAAAAGTTGGTCACTTTTTTGCGTGTGAGTCAGAACTCCCATGTAAGCCAGCGTCACGTGACTGTTTCTAGAGTTCTATGTAATAGAATACATCTCAGGGGTATTTTTTTAGAGCCGACTGATATTTTGAAACTAGAACGGTCCACGTAGGTCATATTAGTGTGAGTTCACTATAGCTATACAGGCAGTTGCCTTAGTAGGCAAAGTTCATATGTATGCTGAGTCCTTCGGTTGTCAAGCCTAGGTTTAAGGAAGACCATAAGACCCCAAGGTCTCTAAATACAACAATACATATGTCAAACGTTACACTTATATGTCGAGCCCAAGCTGAAGTCAAAGACTTCAAGCCCCCAAGGTCTCTGAATACAGAAATATGCGTGCCCAGTTCCAATAAAAGGGTTGATCAGACCCTCCCGAAGTCCAGATGGTGCATGCAAAGTATTAAATGTATGATATGATGCAATGCAAAAACATAATATGAAGGTGCAAGGAAAAGGATAGATACCAGGACAAAAAGGGGGTTCTGCCCGTGGTGGTCGGCTCTATTGTATATTTTAGTGAGTCGCCTAGGGATGTTTCTGTCCTAGATACAATAATGACGGATCTATGCATTCCCCATGGTTCTTACAATTTCTGAGCTCATGGCCGCCGGCTCGTCGTCTGTTTGACTAGATGAAAGGCTTCACCGGATAGGAATCTGTTCTTACCATAAGGTGATTTCGTTGTATTACCAGTTCCTTGCCATCTGATGACTCATACCGTTTTCGTAGTTGGCGGGCCCAAGGTCTCTCGGTCCTGACGCTTGTGGGTTGTAGAAACTAGTTGATATTCTTTGAGATAGGCACATCTGCTTGTTCTCTTTACTCCATTGAAGCTTAAATGCCAGCATTTAACTTCACTGCTCCCAAGAATAGTTGGTAGGGCGGCCCGGCCTAGAGTGTCTTGGACAGGGCTCTTGTAGAGCTTTTTCGTAATTGTTTATGCGAGTTCTCTGGTATGGATTTTCTTCTTCCGGCGGTTGGTAGTAGTGTGTTTACCCGGGTTTTGATCAACTTTTCGCTTTCCAGCATTTAGCCGACTCTGATCTCAACCTTCCATGTTCTTCGCTTTGTTCGATTCGGCACATATAGTGGCGGTGTCAACGAGGTTTTGAAGATCGCTAACTACATCTTTTATGCGATCTAGCGTGTTTCTTAATGGTTTCAGGATGTGTTCCATAGTCTCGTATTTTTTGTCTTGCCGTGATTCCAGTGGGGGCCGACTGTGGCATACTTCCTTAAAAAGAAACTCTTTCAAAGATGGCGACGTGCTTTCTTTTTCTGGGGTCTCCACTGATAGTTCTAGTGCCAGAGGTCCTTGGGTGAGTCCAACAAACTTGCGGGTGGATCCCGTGGCTCTCCATTGTCTTGTCTTCCATGAGTCGGTCTGAGGACATAAGGGAGAGCGTGTCCTGAATCCGGGAGATTATGGATTGTATTCCTCTGTCCCAGGTCTAAGTCGGTATTTCTCAGCCGGATAGATGGATTCGGCATTAGAGTGCTATCCTTTTTCTGAACATGAGGCAAAGAATTTTGTCGAATTTTTATGAAGTAAGATTTCAAAAGAATTCGCTGGTTCTGAGGATCTGTTGACAATTCCGAAAAAAATATGCCTGAAGGTTGTTTTGAGGATCCGCTGTCCCTTGATTTTGTCGAGTTCTGTTTTAGACTTATCTGATCCTCTGGTGAGGTGGCGGTTAGAGTTACCCGAGGTATAATAAACCGGCTCGATGGAATCGATCTGAGGGACCCAGGTGGTTTTGTAGATGCAAAATTCCTTGTGCTGGTTTTTGGTGATCCAATCAACGGTGAATCGTCAGTACCATGCCAGACTTCTTCCGGTTTTTCAACACCTTCGTGTGCAGGCTGCACGGTGGGCGCCAACTGTCGTGGGAGAGTCACAGAAGATGTCTTCATTAGAGAACTTAGTGTGGGACATTTGCTGTGAGGTGGTTTCGAGGAGGTGAGTCGGCGAGAACACAAGACACGAGATTTACCCAGGTTTCGTCCCCTCGAAAGGTAAAGACCTACCACTGCTTTTCTATTATGGGGTGTCGACTTCTCGAATACAAACGTACGAGATCGTTGCCTATGTATCGAGAGGATCTAAGTTGAGTTTTCCTCTTTGGACCAAGGGGTCGGCTTATAAAGGTTCCGGGTACCTTGAGCTACATGAAACCGACTCCGTCTAAAGATGGAGTCCTAACTCTACTTCACAAACATAGTTTCCTTATCATACAAGGTAAGTCTATTTCCTTCTACAACCTTCTAGCTTCGCGGCGTCACGACTCGGCCCAAGCTGAGTCTTTCTTCAGGACCTTCATCTTGAGAGTCGGCCCGGTCCTTCCGTATACCGGTTCATGGTGTTGGGCCAGACCCCAGACATCACTCCTGCTGGCTGTGCTGCTAAATTACACCTGCAGCGCGGGCCTTGTAGCATGCGCTGCTAATGTCCATTCTTGTGTGTCCAAAATCCTAGTAGTGACTATGTCAGTGATGTGCTATCCATCTCCAAACAACGCTATCCTCTTTGGCAGAAACTAGTCTTGGGAGTCTTCATGTCAAGCCGAAAGTTGAAGCACTACTTCCAAGAGCATTTTATTATGGTCGTCAGCTCAGCACCCCTGCGGGATATCATACAGAACAAGGAGGCGACAAGACAAATAGAAAAGTGGGCAATAGAACTAGGGGCCTATGACATAAAGTATGAGGCACGCAAAACCATCAAATCTCAAGCCCTAGTTGACTTCATCAATTTAAGGCCCCCGATGCGGTACTATCTGAAGTTAGTCACTTTCGCGTCCGACCTGAGATAGAAGAGCATAAGTGGACACCAATGCACGATACTCGCACTCGTATCACTATCGGGTTCTCGACAACAGGTAAATGAAGCATGAACAACTAAGACATAAAATATATAAGTCCAGGGCATACACTCGCCACTAGTATTATTACATCATCTCAGAGATCATAAGATCCAACCAGTACATCATAAAATCATGAAGAAGACATACACGACCGGGTACGGTCAAGATCCAAATGGCCCTAGAGAGGGCTGCACACAAAACATGTCGTCCACTCGCAGATCATCGAAACCCAAATGTAGGCCTACTGTACGAAGTGGTCGTCATCCTCCTCTGGCAGAACCTCCACGAAGTACTTGTCGGTGCTCATGTCGAAGTAGTAGTCTGAGGTCCCAAACATTTGTACATAGCGTGAAAGAAAATGCAAGAGGTGAGTATATATCAATGTAGTATAACTAACTTCTCACGGTAAGGAAAGGTAGTGGTTGAGTTTGCAGCCGCGCTAGCATATATGAGTGGCTAACGATCTAGTTAGAGTAAGGAAAGATCCAAGAACTAGTTGATGACCGCATCAATAGGTCTCTATTCCACCTACTTACGTCAAACATACCACAACCTTGTCCCTTCTTTGTTTCCCAGGACGAAGAAGAGCAATCAAGGCAACTCACACCTTGGCAATTTTATAAGCATGATGAAATTGATGTTATTCTATGAACAAGGAGTAGGTATCAAGTCGTCCATAACCGCGGACATGGCTTTTCGAAAAGATTTAACCCTGCAAGGGTGTACCAACTTCCCATCATAGGATTCGCATGTACTCCCGGTTTCCGCTTGGCGGGTGAAGGCGCCTGAAACTCCGGAACGTCCGAGTCCCTCTAACTAACAACGCACAATTCCGGGTGGCCCCCGGTGAGTCGACATCCAACTCAAAAGCCGGCCGCGCTCTCGAATCGGCCTCTACCGTATGACTCGGGTTTGGATGACCGGTGAATTCTCACGTGAGTCCGGGTCCTCAGCCGGCCAGGTTGGACCAACAAGGGAACCGTGTCCCCTCTGGCCCAAGTTGTTTTAAAACTGCTGGAGAGCAAACCAGACACACACGCGGGTTCAAATGGTAAATCAGCTCGGTCCACCACTAGAATAGTTTGGAGCTAGGGAGGTAAGACAAGGGGACCCCATAGAATCCCACACACGATTAGGCACGCTCATCAAGGAACACAATACCCGGAACTCGGGACCTAGGTGACTCGAATGGAACAAAAAACCTCGCGGGAACAGCCCGGTCTCCCATCCTTCGTCAAATATATGTTAACATCATAATAATAAATATCAACCAATTTCTGATAATAGCATGATAAACCACCAAGAAACAATGGTTATAAGCAGCAAGTAAGGGGCCTACACATACTAAGCAATGGTTAAGCAAGCAAGGTACAGAGCAAAACAAGGTTTGCTAGGATGTGGGGGCATGGCTTTTTGGGTTTAATTTAGAGGCAAAAGTATATGGTGGTAGGATCAAGAAACCATTCCAAATACAACTAGGCAAGCGAGTTGAAAGCTATAAGGAATGATACATAAACCCCCTTGCCTGGGTAAGTAGTCAACGGAGCAGACGTAGCAGGGTCCTCGGGCTCGGTGTCGGACAGCTCCACGTAGGTCTCCTCGGCAAGCTCGGGCTCTAGCGTACGGTACCGGAAAGGAAAAACACCACAAGTAAACATCGACATCAAAGGTGCACAAGCATGGATGGCATAATCAAGTTTAATTAGACATGGGGTGACCCTAGCTAGTCAAATTTATATGAAGGTGGTGACGGCACGTCAACAAATCCATATGCATTTGTTAAGTTATTATGGCTTTGGTCATAGCCTTATTGTTTTGTGTAAGTGACATCGCAACATGACATGGCAAGATCATAAAAACAATGCATGAACAACGAGAAGTAAACTACTTGATTCCGGAGACTGGAAGGTGTCGACAAGGGTAGACAACCAAGGAAGTATCAAGAATGAAAAGAGAAGGAAAGGAAAGAATTTGCATGGAAAACTTTCACACCTTGCCACATGTGTTGTCAAACATACATGGGCCCCATGCAACCTCTTTGACTCCCCATGACTATAACACTTGTGGTGGAACCACAAATGTTTTCAAAGGAAAAAGAAAGAGCAAAAGAAAGAAAGGAATAAGCAACAAATTGAGGATGACCAACATCTTCATTTTTAAGTTGCTCAAGCCCCTGTTCTGACCTCACCATGGTGATCAGTAGCTTCTCCTACACCAAAAACATATATGGGATGCCCCAAATTGTTCAGGGGTCACTCAAACATGCAAACCAGTGGGAAATTTGAATTTGAAATCAAATTCAAATTCATACAGAAAAGAAAAAAAAATAAAAGGAGGGAAAACTCCTGTTGGAATGGTCTCGGGAAAACTTGCCCAGCTCCAGGACAAATAGTGGGCTCGGCCCACAGCCCACTCGGGACACCTCACTGACATGAGGAGCCCACCTGTCAGCCTCCACATGAAAATAAAAAAAGGGCGGGGAAAATTGCCCCCAGAGGGACTCGAACCCACGTCCACCAGGTTCATGGCGTGGCTCGGTGGACGCTAGGCTAGTGTAGTGTTTCTCGACAGAGAACACTGCATAGTATAGTTATAACAGTTTCAGAGGCATCGCACATTCAGACAACTGAACCTGGCTGCCGATGACGACTTGCGGCGATGCTGGACTCGCGCATGGTACACCGACGATGCTACGGCGACTTCTACTTACTCCTCGCACCACCAGCTCCACGCTGGATCACAGCACGTCCACGGCGGCGCTGCGACGAGCACGCAAGCCCAACAGGAACAGACCGGCGGCAACACCTGACGAAAATTTCAGACGCGGCGGCGGCGAACTTTGGGCGACCCTAGTGTCGGCTATGCTACTCTAGAAACTAAACGGGGTGGAGCTGCGCGCAGCTGGGACATCAAAGGACCTGTTCCTGCAAAATCGAGCGGCTAGTGGGGTAAAGGTTACCCCTTTTGTTCGCCGAAAGAACACGGCGGTGCTCTGCAATACACGGCGAGGCTCTCCGCGCTTTATCGGAGGGAAAAGCGAGAGGGGGGCCGCAACTCACCTAGGGGGCGCTGATTATGAGCTTCAGCCCGGAGGAGAAGGAGAGGACGGAGTCGAAGGAGTCAACATCGTCGACGTCAGGGATGAAAGCTTCGTGGCGGAGGTCATCGGCTCGGGGACGTTCGCAGCTCCTGACGCGGACCTGCAGGGCGTGGTCGGTGAGGAGAAGTTGTAGGGAGGGCGTGCGCAAATGCACGCTCGTCGACGGTTCGGGACAGCGGCGAGTTTATCGCCGGCGTACCTGCGTTCAAGCGGATTAGGGGAGTGTCATGGCGGAGATGCAGGCGGCGGTGAGGAAAATTGAGGAGGGAGAAGAGGAACTAGGGGTCCTCAGACCCCCTAGGGAGTTCCGCTTATAAGGGGGAGGCCCTTGGCCACGCTGGCCGGCGTCGACGTCGACGCTCCCGTCGGTTGTGAGAGAGAGGGGCGAGGGGACCCCGGCCACCGTGGAAAGGCGACTTGCAGGAGCCCTCGGATTCAGATCCAACGATCCTGAGTGGCTCCGCGTACCGCTTCGGTGGTGCAGGCCTGCTGGGCTGCGGGGGAAGCGGGGGGAGGCCTGCTGGGCTGGGCCTGGCAGGTCCTCTGCCTCCAGAAATAAAAGAAATGGGAAATTTCCATTTATTTAAAACAGAAAATATCCAAGAGTTTTTCCTAGCAAACGATGAGAGAAAAAACATATAAAAATATATTTTGGAATCCTTGCAATATTCTCCAATTTATAAAATTGGTTTGGCCAACTTTGAAATTCAAACTCCCTTTGAACTGTGGCCCACATTTTTGGAGGTGGCAAAAATAGTGTAAGGTTTTTGAAACACTTGGGAAGGGGAAATAATTCGCTATGCCAAGTTTGGGGTCAAGGGGAGCACACATGCAACATGGAAAATTCCTCAAACACCCTTCTTTAGCCATTTGTTTGAATTCAAAAGGCAAATCAAATGAACTCAAAACTCCTTGGCATTTAAAATCATCACATGGAATTACATTATCTTGCATCATAACAAGTCTCAAAGCCACTGATGAAAGCAAAATTAAAACTTGGAATATAAAATTGCTCCTGGGCTGTTACAGCTCTCCCCCACCATCGCAGGATCTTGTCCCGACATCTAAGCCTGAAACAACTCTGGATACTCGGAACAGAGATGATCTTCATGCTCCCAATTTGCTTCTTTCTCCGAATGATGTGCCCACTGCACCTTCATGAACATGACGGTATAGTTGCGAGTCCTGCGCTCGGAAGTCTCAAGAACACGAACTGGACGCTCTGCGTAGGAAAGGTTCGCACTCAGCTGGATCTCGCCCAAGTCAACGGCCTGCTCTGGCTGCTTGAAGCACTGCTTTAGCTGGGACACGTGGAACACGTTGTGCACCATCGATAGACTCTCGGGAAGCTCAAGCTAAAAGGTGAGAGGTCCCCTAGTCTCCAGGATACGGAAGGGGCCGACAAATCTGGGAGCCAGCTTTCCTTTGATACCAAAGCGGTGAGTTCCCCTCAATGGAGACACTCTCAAGTATGCCCAGTCACCAACCTGAAAAGCTACACCATGGTGCCTCTTCTCATAATAGGCCTTCTTCCTTGACTGTGCTGCCTTGAGGTGCTCTCGGACAATCTTCACTTTATCCTCTGCCTCTTGGATCACATCTGGACCGAAAAATTGCCTTTCTCCTGTCTCAGACTAGTTCAGATGTGCCCTGCAGTTCCGGCCATACAACACCTCAAAAGGTGTTGCCTGCAGACTTGCCTGGTAGCTGTTGTTGTAAGAAAACTCAGCATACGCCAAGCATTCCTCCACACTTCATGCCAAAGTGTAAGAGAAAAGTTCTGCCCCCGTGTGTTTTGGATATTGTTGGACAAGAGAGTAGAGGAACTAACAATGTTTTCTAGCGTAAACAGTTGAATAGGTTACTAAAGAACAAGCTTAGTGATAAAGCTTCAGTAAAGGTTTTCAAGTTATCAAAGCATTACCCCTTGATCGAAGCTTAATCACGGAGGATGACGCCCAAAAATGAAGGTGTCTTGAAGCTCAACTCATTGAAGGAAATGAAGAAGACGGTGCGAGGCTTAGTTGTTTTGTGTAGTTCTTTTTCTGTTCTTTGAGTCATAGGACAAACCATACTATCAATAGGGGTCTTTAGTTTGTGGACACCGAAGTTATTGAGAAAATGCTCAGATCAAATCTAACCCAAGTGAGAAACCAGTGTGAAGAAATCTCATGTGCACTGAGGTAAGTTTTGGTAGCGAAGACTTCGTTCTTTGGATTCCGAAGCAGAACTAAGTCCGTGAGTAAGCTTTACTTGTTCCGCAAGTAAAGTTGCGCAGTAATGACAAATCCGACCGTTGTGGACACGTGTCAAGCTGTCACTTCGTGTCAAATAGGACATTTCACACCTCCGGATCGCCAACTATAAATACGCCGCCCCTCCTTCATTTGCGGGCGGATGCTCTAAGAATATTCCTGAGAGAGACTAAAGAGAGCACCCCAATAACGCCACCGAAGCAAAAACCCAAAAACCCAGAACACTGAAGCCTAAGTCCCATTGATCTGAGTAGATTCGAGATGACTTAGGTGAAAGCTTGCTAGCCTTTTTATCTTGGAGAACTGCTACTCTCCTAGACGGTTAGAGTGTCGACTTCAGAGAGAGAAGAGTAATTGTCGCCTCGAAGATCAAGTTTGTCAAAGCTTTCGGAGATTTCCTTGATAATCTACCTCGAGTCAAAACTGACCAAGCTCAAGGAGATTGGTGTAGTGGAGCAACGGACAGAGAGAGATTTTCTCTAGGTGTTCAAATACCAGTCCCTCCAACCAGACGTAGCGCTTTGCAGAGCGTGAACTGGTCGAACAAATATCGCTGAGTCACGGTTAATTTTACTTCAAGCCTTACTTTCTGTATTGCATTTGCTTCCCAGTTATGCTTCAATGCAATTTGATTCGCTGCATTTAGTTTCGCTTCTAGTTTTACTTCCCTATCACTTGTTTCTTCTACCCTTTTCCGTTTTACTTATTCTTCACTTCTAAGCTTTCGTCCAAAATTTGAAGTGATCATTCACCCCCTCCCGCTTTGATCACATACTTGGACTTTCAATTGGTATCAGAGCTAGTCACTCTCTATACTCTGTGTGTTTTGGATTAACCTCCTGGAGTGCTTTCAAGTATGTCTTTCGCAGCTATTCGCTCCGGCGAACCTATTCTTGTTTTCAATGGGAAGGACTACCCTTACTGGAAGGATAAAATGAAGAGAAATATCATGGCTATCAATGCTGCTGCCTGGCAAGTTATCTTGAAAGGAGTCACAATCAAGGATGAGAAGGCCATCACTCCTGTTGAAGCAAAATTGATTGATCTTGATTCTGAAGTCTGGGTATTCATCACCAACCATTTGACTCCAGAGAAGTATCATGAAGTGAAGAATATACCATCTGCCAAAGGTGTCTGGGACTATCTAGAAAATATTGGAGAAGGAGTATCTACTCAGAAAGATGCCAGAATTGACACTCTCGAAAGAAAAATCTATCGATTTGTAGAAGACTCACTGCTATTGCAAATGAGATGATTTCACTCGGTGCTGATGACATCACTCCTCAATCGGTTGTAAGAACTTTGCTTCTCCCATTGGATGATTCTTTTGATCACATTGTGCTGATGATCAAGGAAAGAACTAATTTTAGAAATCTTGTTGCCGCTGATATCCTTGAGAGACTCACTACTTTTGAAATGGAAGAAGATGAGAAACGTGACATAAACGGCTCTCGAAGAAGATCTCATGCTCTAAAAGCAAAAGCTTCGCATCACTCCTCACCTGAAGTTAGTTCTGCTTCCGATGTTGAATCAGATGATCCTGCAAGCATTGGGAAGGATTTGGCTTTGATCATGAGAAGATTCAACCGCTTCCAGAGAAAAGGTTTTTCTTCACCAAAGAAGAACTACTCGTCAAGGAACTCAATTTACTCGTCTCACCATTCATCCTCAAGAAGCTCTCCATCGAAGGACAACTGCTGCTACAAGTGCAAGAAACCAGGCCACTACATTGCTGACTGTCCACTGTGGGAAACTGAAAATAAATCAAAGCATTCGCTCAAAGAATCTTCAAGCAAGTCCCATAGATCGTCCAGAAGCTATGAGTCCAAGCGACATGATTGCAGTTCAAGAAGAGAAAAGAAGAAAGATTTAGATGATGACAAGAAAAATAAGTATCACAAGAAGCGTGAGAGTTCTTCCTCGAAGACACATTCTTCTCGTCGAAGAAATTCTCATCGTGCCAAGGCCTATCTGGGAAAGGAGATGAACTCTGAAGAAGAAGCCTCTGGATCCGAAGCTGAATAAGGCTCAAGATCTCCATCTGGATCCGAGTCTTATAGTGTTGCTGGATTGGCGTTTGCTTCGGCCGCTGCTTCGTGCTCATTCTTCACCAACCACAGCAGTGAAGATGAAACTCTTGCGTACTGCTTCATGGCCAAAGCAAAGGTATCTTCATCCAAAGTTAACTATGATACTTCTGATTGTTCTTCATATGACAGTGATTCTAAGATAAGCTACGCTAAACTAGCTAAAATTGCTTCAATCCAACAAGATTAACTTGATTCGCTAAGAAAAACCATTAAGAAATCAGAAACTCTGTTGATCGATGAGATAGAGAAAGGTCAAACTTTAACTAATGAGCATGCTGCTCTGAAGGAAAAGTTTGAAGAACTATCCTCTCGGCATGATCTTCTTTCAGTTGATTATGAGAAGCTTACCTATGAATATCTTCAGAGGAAAATGGCTCTCGAAAAACTGAAAGAGGCTCATGAAGAGTTGGAAAACATCAATCTCTCTCTTATGGCTCAACAAGGTTCTGAAGGAAATCATAAAACTGATTCACCTTGCTTGACTTGTCTAGAACGAAGCAAAACTGATTCCAAAGGCAAAGCTCCTATTCCTATTAATGATATTAATGCCTCAGATGAGGAAAACTCTGTTGTTACCGAGGAAATGCTCAAGTTGAAAGATTTTTTTGAAACATGTTTGTTCAAAAGTGTCCAAGGACTCCAGCACCTTTGTGATATCCTGAAGAAGGCACTACTTCACATGAATCCTAGGAATGAAGGTGTTGTCTTTGAAAGGAAGCTAAACCCTGATGGCACTTACTGGGAACCTGAGCAGTACCCAAAAACTGTATGTGTGCTGGCAAACTATAAGCCTATAGATATTGCTAATCTTTCAGGATACAACTGCAAAATTGATAAGGCCATTGTTGACGAATCACTTGATTCTGACTACAAGCTTATCAAGAACCAGGAAGGAAAGGTTTTGGCCGAATACATTGGTGACCCTCCAAAGAATGGTTTCTATAAGAGACAAATCTGGGTGCGCAAGTCACTCGTTCAGAAATTGCCTGCTAACCATTCTATGCAGGGAAAGTCTTCGGTACCACCGAAACACTTCTATTCTCTCGAGGAGAGAAATGATTCACTGGTGCCCGAATAAAATGTTCCTCAAAAGGAATACTATCGCACTGGACGTTATACTTACCGTCACCGTGATAACAATAATAATATTTCATATGCTCATTCATATCCTAACCCTTCGCAGAGGACTTACATTTATGGTGTACTTGATGGTCCCCCTAGGCAATATAACCCTATTCAATTTGATATTGCTTCAAAAGGTGCTTCCACCTCTTCTCATTCACCTGCTCGTTTGTGGGTGGTTATGAAGAACTAATTCTTCTGCAGGGCTATGTCTCCGGTGAATCCGAATGGGTCATGGAGAGTGGTTGAACAAATCATATGACTGGAGACAAGGAGTTATTCATCGAAGAAAAACTATCTCAATCTTCTCAGAAGTACATTACCTTCGGTGATAACAACAAGGGTAAAGTTTTAGGTTTGGGTAAGGTTGCCATATCGAAAGATAAGCACATTGACAAGGTTATGCTAGTTCAATCTCTTGGTTATAATCTTATGTCTATTTCTAAGCTAGGCGATATGGGTATGCTTGTTCTATTTTCTGCTTCGCGCTGTGTTGTCTTTTCATGGGATGACTATATGTTTGTCTTCGAGGGTTACCGAAAAGGATATTTATATATTGTTGATTTTTCTTTGGGCCCTACTGTATCCACATGCCTAATGGCAAAAGCTTCATACGGTTGGTTATGGCATCGAAGACTTGGTCATGCAGGGATGAGAAATCTTCAAAATCTAGTGAAGAAAAAGCATGTTATTGGTCTTAACGAAGTAAAATTCGATAAGGATTGTCTCTGCAGTGCTTTTGAAGCCAGAAAAATTACGAAGAAACATCATTCAGCGAAGACTATCATGACTACTACTCGTCCCCTCACATGGATATTTTCTGTCACAACCCTAGTTTGGTATGTGTTTTTTTTCTAGAAATAAGGCATCATGTTTAAATTTCCTTCTTTAATAATTGTGGATATTGGAAAAGCCTCAAAAACAATTTCAATAAATGGCAGAGAAAAATCTTTTTCCAAAAATCTTCTGAACTTTTTAAAAATCTCTATAAATGGGCATGATCACATTTCATGTGTTGTGGGTCCCATGTCATGCTCATGGATTTTGAAAAAGTCCAAAAGTGCCTTCGGAAATTAAATAATATCCATATTTGAATTGGATTCAAAAATTTTGAAATCCAAATTTCCTGAAAACTTGGTACTGACTTGATATATAAATCAAATCAAAACAAACAAAACAGAAAAAAATAAAAAGAAAAGAGAAAAATAAAGGGGCAAAGCCCACTTACCTGGGCCCAACTAGCCGAGGTGGCCCAGCCCAGGGGCATGGGCGTCTTCCTCCTCGTGCTAGCCAGGCAGCTCACGCCGTGGTGAGAATGCCGGCACCATTGCCACCTCCTGCTTGCCACCGAGGCCTTCCACGCGCTCTTCTCATCGCCAGGAGAAGGCCCTGGACGCCTACTCCATTTCCCCCTCCTCTCCCAGGTCGTACCCCTCCTCCTGGCCCGTTTCCGTCCGCCGCCCGTGAGCAGTCGTCGCCGCCGTCGCGCGTAGACGGGGCCAACGGCCTCCCCAATCCGCACCGTGTTGTCCTTCCGCCTCGCCACCCTCGCCTTCTTCACCTAGAGCTATCAATTGGAGCCTAGGAGCCCCGTGAACGACGCCCGCATCGCCTTCCTCGTCGTCGGCCGTAGGACCTCGTCGTCAAATCCGCCGCTACCGCTGCTCCTCCGCCTCTCCCAACCTCTCCTTTGCGCTCAGGGAGAGGCCACTCTCTTTTTCCCTCTCTCAGCGCGCGAAATCGTGGCCCGATTCGTTGTAGCCACTGAGCCGAGCTTCGCCCGCCGCGACCCCTTGTCGCCGGCGTGCTTCCAGAGCATCCCCATGGTCGTCGTGTGCTCGGGGCGACGCGCACGGGCCAGGGCTACGCCCAAGTGCCCTCAGCGCAGCCAGGCGTGGCCAGGAGCACCACTCCGGTGTGCCTCCGCCACGGCCGTGGCCACCGGCGGCTAAACGCCGGCCGTCTGGATTAATTAGGGGCTAAGCCCCCTTGTTAGTTGGCCCTAAGCCACTGACAGGGGGGGCGCTGCCCCCCTAATACCCCTTTTAATTTTAATTAAATAGAGTTTAAATCCAGAGACACTGACAGGGATGGCCCACTAGTCAGTTGGACCAGTCAATTCCCTGACGTCATGCGGACACATGCATGAAGCAATAAATCTTTATCTGTTTAAATTTAATACAGTAAATCTAGAAATTCCAGAAATTATTTAAATCTTTGAAATCGAATAAATTTAAAACCATAAATCCAAATCAAACAAATAATATATGAAAAAATATCAGAAAAATTCAAGGAATCCAAATATGCAACTTTCAAGCATGACAAAATAGTTTACAAAGTTCAAACAGTAGCAAATGCAATTTGGAAAATTTTGAATATTCATTTGGAGTTTGAATTTGAATTTGTTCTTCAAATCAACTTCAATTAACATGTTGACTCTTGAACATAGAACACATCAGTAAAATGCCATGCTATGTTATGCATCTTGATTGTGCATTGCAATGTGATGTTTACATTGTTGATGCCTCGTTGTTTGCCCCTTCTCGATAGATTCATCACCAACGTAGTTTCCAACTGCCCTGAAGAGTGACACCTCATGATCGTCAACAAGGCAAGAAAACCCCATTTCTCATCTCTATATAAAACCATCCCTCTTGTTATCTTATGAATGACTAGGTGATTCACATGTTACCGTTCTACCAGTAGTTGAACCCATCCTTTGCATGACCTATCATTGCTGCCACAGTATTAAGCAAACCTCAACCTAGAAGATCCAGGATTGTTTGTGTTCATCATGTGGCCCTTCATCCGTGTTATGCTAGAGCTATATGCAATGAAGGTGATCCATCTGGGTGATGTTTCTAGAAGGTAGTGAACAATGGAACATGATGGCAGTGTGTTGGTGAAGTCACCCTAACAAAGGTGAACAATGAGAGGCTGTGTAGGAGTACACAGTGGGTTGTCTCATTTACACTGTCCTTGGCCCCGAGTTCTCGTGTTGTGATCCAAGACAAGAGTACTTCCACATGCACGGGTATGGGACCCCGTTTGGCCTACTAACTCACCCCGACTATGGTCCAGGATTCGCATGGGTTATCGCTTCTTCGATTTGACTTTGTGCCAGAGTGGGAGGAGATGCACGGTTACTTTTTAGCACGGGTTTAGACGAGCGCAGTACCATTCGTCGAGGTGGGATTGTCGGACCGTCCATACATCGTTTGAGTCCTGAATGGAAACCCCGGCCGGATTTCTGATTGGGGTACACACTCAAATAGGTGATCCCCTGGACTAGAGTTGGAGCCGTGAGGTAAGTGTCTTGGTGTTTATCCTCGTCCGACATCCGCTTGAAGGATGACGAGTCACGGGCGGTAGGTGATGACACGTGTGTGAAGCGTACACCCCTACAGGGTAATGATCTATTCGAATAGCCGTGTCCGCGGTTATGGACTACTTGGAGACCTTTACTTGATTATTAGACAACCTGAACGGATACTCTAAAACTGCCAAGATAAGTGTGAGTACTTTGGGTTGCTTCCTCATGGGGAAGTCGAGGAAGAATCCATGGTGGTGTATTGATGTGGTGATCAAGATTAGATGGACTCGAGTGCGCTGATCAAGATTTCTGCATTACGACCCCACTTTCCATTACCTTGATACCTGAGCATGAGTAGTATAGTTCTCACGTAAGTCTTGCTGAGTACGACTTTGTACTCACGTTTTCTTATTTTATGTTTTAGAGAGGAGACCACTGACCCTGATGGTGGCCTCTACCCCGAGCTCGACGCCGACTAAGTCGTATGGTTCCAAACAGCAACCTGGTTCCTTTGGAGGGTTGTTGTATTTTCTTTCAGGCTTCTTAAGCCATTTGTTAACATTGTCTTTACTAAGATATAATTTTCTTCCGTTGTTGCTTGATGTAATGTTGGGTCACAGTCATGTGATATCTGCTTGTAATACAACTTCTATGGCTTCTCAGTTTAGCAGATGCAATAAATTCTATGAGTTTATAGAGTTCATGTCGTGTTACCTGCTCGTGTTACCTGCATTTATACACTTGGCATGCATGTTGCGTGTATGTTTATATCGTGCATGTCATGTGAGGGGTTCGATAGCTGAGTTTTGCTCTCGTCAGCAGTCTTTCTTACACCAAGTGGCCCTGAGATGTGCGCAGCTTGGGGCATCGCTATGCGATTGCTCGTGACTCTGTCACGTGGCACACTTTTTTGTATTATTGAGCCCGCCCGAGATCCCGACTAGGTGATCGGGCTGGAGTCTGTTTATGTATGTGTTATGATTCAATTGATAATATGGTTGAGGCGACTTGTCTATGAGTATGGGATTTCACCACCCATAAGCATTTAGACTTGTGAGCGTACGATGAGGACCCATCTCAGTTGATCATCCAGGCCTGGATGGGATGCCCATCACGTTCGAGCTTTCCGAGAGTGTCTTTTACTTGGCCTTGTCTTCTTAAACAAGTGGGTATGGCTCTCGGCTCTCCATATGATTAAGTTTTGATTGGAATTACATAGGCCTATTCCGGGTCCCGACAGACTTGGTATCAGAGCAGGACTGTCTGTAGGATTATCAAACCTTGGTCGATGTCGAGTCTAGCATTCTATAGTTATATAGTTACTTGGGTATATGGGAACAACGTAAGACTTCATTTTTCTCCTTACCTCTTCGATCTGAATTCTGAGTCACCCTCATCTTTTCTACGGGAAGATAGGACTAGGCCCTTCTTTGTCTCTACTAGGACATCTCGTTGATTGCTTCTCTGTAGCTTTAGAAGTGTTGTTGTCCCCAAGTGGCATCATTCTATTGAGTTTCTTGAGAAAGTTATGTCCCAATTCTTGTAGGATGTCTCATTTTTCATCTCGGTACAGCCGTTATGTTGCCCGATTCATTCTAGGAATTCTTGTTTAGGAGAATCCGATTTCTAGAATCCGGTGTTGAGGCATTTGCAAATCTTTCTTCCCACTTCAGATGTCTATTATCCAGAGTAAACATATGAACCATTGTGTTGGGGGTAATTTGTTACCCTGACATCTTTTTTGTAGTTTCTAGAAAATCATGATCATCCACTAGAGAATCACCTAATGATCCAATTTCTTGTTTTGTCTTTCCCGTGTGATGAATCTAGCCACCATTGTTTAGAGTATCCCCAAAAGTCATTCATTAGTAGCCATTCCCCCATGAGAATATTGTGACTTATTCTAGAAGTTGTTCCTTATGGATCCTTTGAGTCCCGAAGTCCGACCTTTACTTGATGACCATATTGATGCTACTTTGAGGCATGATTGTGGTATCTAGAACTTGTTGAATATCTCTATAAATGGGCATGATCACAATTCATGTGTTGTGGGTCCCATGTCATGCTCATGGATTTTGAAAAAGTCCAAAAGTGCCTTTGGAAATTAAATAACATCCATATTTGAATTGGATTCAAATTTTTTGAAATCCAAAATTCCTGAAAACTTGGTAATGACTTTATATTAGTCAGATAAGTCCATATAAAATATTTCAGGGATTTTACAAAATGATTTGATATATAAATCAAATCAAAACCAACAGAAAAAAAAACAATACAAAGAAAAGAGAAAAAGAAAGGGGCAAAGCCCACTTACCTGGGCCCAAGTAGCCGAGGTGGCCCAGCCCAGGGGCATGGGTGTCTTCCTCCTCGTTCTAGCCAGGAAGATCACGCCGTGGCGAGCATGTCGGCACCCTTGCCACCTCCTGCTTGCCACCGAGGCCTCCCCGCCCTCTTCTCGTCGCCAGGAGAAGGCCCTGGACGCCTACTCCATTTCCCCCTCCTCTCCCAGGTCGTACCCCTCCTCTTGCCACGTTTGTGTCCGCCGCCCGTGAGCAGTTGATACGTCCAAAACGTATCTATAATTTCTGCTTGCTCCATGCATGTTTTGTGTGATATTGCTATGATCTAGATACACTTTCATACACTTTTGATCATATTTGGACTAACCTATTAACTCAGTGCACCCAGTGCCAGATCCTGTTTTCTGCTGCTTTTCTATTTCAGTTTTCCCCCATATAAAAAGTGCCAGAAAAATTCGGGAAAATTCAGATAAAAAATCAGCGTGACGGAAGCTTCGAGAAGAGCCCGGGAGGGGCCAGAGGGGAGCCAGGGGGGCCCAGGCGGCCACCCGGCCCGGCCCCACCCCTGGCCGCGCTAGGGGGGCGCCTGAGCCCCTGGTCCACCTCTAGCTGCCCCCCTTCGCCTATTTATCCCCCGTCACGGGAAAACTCCAGAAGCAGAACCCTATTCCGCGAACTCGCCTCTGTTCCGCCACCGCCGCGCTTCCAACATCGGGAGCACCAGAAGACCTCTTCCCGGCACCCTGCCGGAGGGAGGATTGACCTCCGGGAGCCTCCTCTCCACCATGGATGCTCCCCGGATGTCTCGTGAGTAGTTTTCCTTGGACCATGGGTCCGTGATCAGTAGCTATGTGATGTTCTCCTCCCCTCTTTGATCTTCATTGTTTAGACCTCGTGACCTGCCCTACATGATCGAGGCACCTTTGTAATATTTCTGCTGTTTCTATGTTGAGTTTGGAGGGATCTGATGGATTATGAGATTATGTTCAGATTGTGATAGAGTAATATATTTGGTTTTATCTCTTATATTTTTGTTCCTAAGTAATTCTTGCATGTTCTCCGTTGCTGTTTATTGCTTTGGCCAAGTAGTAGGTAGTGACTCCAAGAGGGAACATTGTGCTAGATTGTGGGTTCATGCCCCCCGATGACACGCTTGAGTGACAGAAACATGACTCTAGGGGATGTGCTGTTGCCACAAGGGGGAAAACAACGATGCTTTTAACCGCGGTTACAAGGATTGTTTACTTTACGCAAAGTTCTTTTTAATGCAGTTGTCTGTTGCTTTGGGTTTACACTTTGGGTGGGGCTCGCAACTTAATACCAGCGAGATGTTCTGGATAGATATCTGAAGGTGGATGATTAGTAGTATATGCAGATGGATTTCGGTCTACTTACCTTGGCGTACTGCCTGTGCTTTTGAACCTCTTCCTTTCTTTTGTAGCATAGTTAGCATTGCGGTGCGTTCATAATCCTGTCAATTGCCCTTCTGTAATTTGTTTACCTTGCATAGCAGTTTTATCATCTTTTGGGAGAGAGACATCACTATTGAACATCACGTATCCCGGTCCATATCCTCATTACTGATTCCAAGCTATATTTACTTTTCTGCATTTACTTTCAAGTTGCTATCATTATCCCGTGCGTTTTATCATTTGTGAACAACAAGACCGGAGAGATAGACAACCTCTCTGAACTTCGTTGGGAACAAAGTTATCTGTGTCTGTGTGCAGGTCCGTGTCAGTTGCGCCGGTAACACGTACTTATCATCTCTGGAGTCCTACTGGAGACAAACCTTGGTATCTTCACCGAGGGAAAACTGCTGCTGCACTGCATCTCAAACCTTCACTTGGGGTAACCAACGAAGGGCGAGAAGCCAATAGGAAAGAGTATTTCTGGCGCCGTTGCCGGGGACTCCAAGTGCTAAGATAGGGGAGTTGCACACTACCCTTTACCTTAGTTTTTTAGTCTTGTTAGTCAGTTTTTATCTTTTTGTCTTTTATCAAAAACTACAAAAAAATCTGCCACACTTGCTGCTACTATGTGTTCCACTGAAAACACCAAGTTGTGTGACTTCACTAGTCACAACAACCAAGACTTTATCTGCACTCCCATTGACACACCTGCCACTTTAGCTACCTCTTATGAAATTAAACCTGCTTTGCTAAACCTTGTTATGAGAGATCAATTCTCTGGTGCTGGAGATGATGCTGCTTTACACTTGAATATTTTTGTTGAATTATGTGATATGCAAAAGTATAAAGAAGTAGAAGGTGATGTTGTTAAGCTCAAGCTCTTTCCTTTCTCTTTAAGGGGAGATGCTAAAATCTGGTTTCAATCTTTGCCTAGAAATAACATAGATTCTTGGGATAAGTGCAAAGATGTTTTTATTGGGAAGTACTACCCTCCTTCTAAGATTATCCAATTGAGGAGTAATATTATGAATTTTAAGCAATTGGATAATGAACACGTTGCCCAAGCTTGGGAACGAATGAAATCTCTTGTTAAGAAATTCCCTACACATGGTTTGACTACTTGGATGGTTATCCAGACTTTTTATGCAGGCTTGAACTTTACCTCGCGGAACCTGTTAGATTCGGCCGCGGGAGGAACCTTTATGTCAACTACACCTGGTGCTGCCACGAAGCTTCTCGATGAAATGATGACCAATTATTCCCAATGGCACACCGAACGCGCTCCAACAGGTAGGAAGGTAAATTCTGTCGAGGAAATTACCTCCCTCAATGAAAAAGTTGACTTAATTATGTCTCTACTTACCAAGCAACCCTCTGTTGATCCTCATGATGTCCCTTTAAATTCTTTGGTTTCCCAAGAACAAGTAGATGTGAACTTTATTGCTAGAAACAACTTCAACAACAGTGCTTATAGGGGAAATTTTTCTAGCAATCATAGACCGTTTCCATCCAACTATGGGAACAACAACACCTACCCTAGCAACAAGAACCCCTCTTCTGAATTAGAAAGCATGCTTAGAGACTTTATCACTACCCAAAAAGCCTTCAACAAAAATGTAGAAGAGAAATTAGCTAAAATAGATAATCTCTCTTTGAAGGTAGAAAGATTAGCCCTTGATATTGAGGTGCTTAAAATTAGAACCTCCCCCCTTGAGGAGAATAAGGCCACTCCTATTAATGCTATCCAGTTACGAATCAATGAGAACATTAGGATGATGGATAAACTTAAAGAAAGATGGGCTAGAGAGAAAGAGGAAGAGGATAGAATTAAGATCCTTCCTACACACCACACAGTTTCCACTATCCAAATTGTTGAGGACACTCAAATATTAGCACCCAATGCACTCCTAGTCCCGTTGGACCTATTAATGGTGATGCTAATACCTCAACCATAGAAAAAGAAACTCCTATGAACATAGAGGGTTTCAAACAAGTGAGCCTAGATGACACTACTACCACCTTTGATAGTAGTTATATTGATTTTGATAGTTGTACCCTCTCAGAAGTTATCAGTTTGCTACACAAAATGGCTAGAGACCCCCACACTAGCACACTTAATCTTGCCTTCACGGAGAATATCACAAATGCTCTCATCAAAGCTAGGGAGGAGAAGCTTAGAGTAGAAGCCTCCATACCTAGGAAGCTAGATGATGGTTGGGACCCTATGATCAAAATTAAATTGAATAACTTCGCTTGCTATGCTTTATGTGATGTTGGAGCTAGTACCTCCGTTATGCCCAAAAGAATATTTGATATGTTTGAATTGAAACCTTTTGAGCCTTGTTCTTTTGGTGTTCGTCTTGTTGATTCTTCCGTATAGAAACCTTTAGGGAAGATTGAAAATGTTCTTATCATTGTCAATGACAACTATGTTCCCGTCGATTTTATTGTTATGGATATAGAGTGTGAACCTTTATGTCCAATTATTTTGGGACGTTCTTTTCTTCGCACCGTTGGTCCGGTTATTGACATGAAAGAGGGGAATATTAAATTCCAATTCCCATTCAAAAAGGGGATGGAACACTTCCCTAGAAAGAAAATCAAGTTACCTTTTGGGTCCGTTACTCGGGCTAGTTATTCTCTTTCTCTTGATAAAACTTGATTCTTCTTTTTGCATTATGCCTAGTTAATGGCTTCAAAGAAGCGCTTTCGGAAGGCGGCCCGCAACGAATATAGGTGTTTCTTTTTTCTTTTGTTGTGTCTTGATGGTTGTTACTTCTGTAGCAACATAATTGTATCTTTATTTTTGAGCTTTGTGCCATGTTATAGCCTCTTACGGCAAGGGAAGTAAAAGTTGTGACATGCTGTCCAGAAAACAGATTCTGTCCTCGTGACCAGAAAAATTCCAGAAAAATGCCAGTTCATCTTTTTGAGCTGAAATTTTTACACAGTATGATCTATACAATTACGAAACTTCCGTATCTTCTGAGTTTTTTTATTTGAGTTGCAGAAGTTCCCCTAAAAAATTCTTTACTATCTGCTGTTCTGTTTTTCACAGATTCTGCCACGTTTTGTCTCTCCTTACTTTTGCAAACCTTAAGCTTGCTTTTCCTTTGCAAAACCTTTTTGGCACTCTTGAGAAACAGTAGCTCTTCAAGATTATCTTTATATACAGTGGAGAAAAATTATTTATTAAGGGTACTAACCTCTTAATCAGCTTATGATGAGTTGTGTATGAAGGGAGTTTTGAAGTGTGCGATGGAAGATGATGAAAGAAGATCCAGGAGTGTCAAGCGCTCAAGCTTAGGGATGCCCCCATGCATCCCCAATAAATATTCAAGGAGACTCAAGTGTCTAAGCTTGGGGATGCCCCCGTGCATCCCCTTCTCCATCAACAATCATCAGTTCGTCCTTCCTCTCACTATATTTTTATCACTTCATGCGTTATGTGCTATGCTTGGAGCGTCTCGCTCTTAGGTTTTATTTTTAGTTTCTTTAGATTTTCTTGCTGTTCAGAAAAATTTAGATCCCATCTTACTTTGTGTGGGAGTGAAACACGCTCCACTTTCAAAATTTAGAACACATCATAGGATTCTTCATGGCTATCTTTTTGCTGTTGTGTGTTCTTTATCTTTTCATAGCTACTGCCTTGTTTAGTTTTTGTCTTAGATTGTCTTTAGCAAGAGCCTTGGCTTTTTTTTAGTTTGTTGCTGGAACTATTTTTAGTTTTCATGTTTATCTTGTTAAAGAGAGTTGGTTGTTGCACTGAGTTGTGTTTTGTCTTGAGAGTAGGTAATTGAGGTTGCTATTTAATTTTACTAGTAGCTTGCAATAGTTTTGAAGTATTGATGTGAGTAATGTTTGAACTTTTGGTGTCAAGAGCTCTAGCTTATTAGTGATAGGTGTCGTATTTTGGACAATCCGTGTGTATTTTCAAAACCTACAAAACTAGTTGAGAACTCTAGCTACTAGATGGATCACTACTTTTCTGAGGGGTCGAATATTAGAGTACACTCACGTACCTTGAGTCGAGGATGCGCAAGGATAACCAAACCCCCATACACTCCTCCTCGGGGTACTTGTCTCTTTGTGAACCTCCTTATTAGATTGAGAGTTACTGATAATAAGTGCATGAGTTCTTAGGACTAATGTAAGTATTGAAAGTTGACACTTCCACCTTCCCATATTTTGCTAGCCTTTCCCGTGCCGTGCATTGCCTTCTTCTCACTCCAAGAGTTGGTGTCCACCTTCGCCGGTACATCCAAACCCTTGGCATGATACGCTCTGTCATCATAAGCCTCCTTATATCTTTCCTCAAAACAGCCACCATACCTACCTATCAAGGCATTTCCATAGCCTTTCCGAGTTACATTGCCATGCAACTTCCACCTCTTCATGACTTGATCTTCATGTCATACATGTTCCTGCTACAGTGGCAGCGGCATACATTGCATACATCATGATAGTTATATCTTCTTTATGATTTTGAGTACCTTGTAAAGTGTGAAAGATCTCCTTTACCTTCTTGTAAAATAGAGTGTTGCCCTTAAGTGAGGGAAAGATCCCAAAGTGGACACATTAATAGATCCCAAAGAGGACAAATGAGAGTTAAATAGAAAGAGCCATTTAGCCCACAAAAAAATACAAAAAAAATAGAAAAAGAGAAAAAGAAATAAAAAGAGAGAAAGGGGAAACACTACTATCCTTTTGAGAGATCCAAACTAGTATTCCATTTATATCCTTTTACTCCATAGAGATGATCTTTATGCATATAGCTATGTGGGGACCTTCACACTATAGAACTTGGCTTGCATATTCCAAGGATGAGCCTCCTCAAAAGATCTCTAGGTCTTCATGAGCGAGAAAGTTAGATGCACCCCCACTAGTTCCATTGGAGAGCTTCTTAGCTCGTATGTACATCCGTTGCATGGAAATCCCTACTCCTCACATCATATCTATCATTTGGCATCTTTTGCCTATGATTGTCCTCATTGATGTGATCCTTTCTCATCCTTTTTGTCTTCCTCCTCCACCATTTTTCTCTCTTAGCCATCCTAAGTGTCAACTCTCGTGCTTACGCTCATCCATTGCATGAGTGCTCGAAATATCAAAAAGGAGTGGATCAAATTGACTTGTACCTGGCTAGTGGTCTGAGGACGAGTCAAGATAAGATTCCAAAGAAGACCAAGTGTGAAACTTTAGTAG
This sequence comes from Bromus sterilis, assembly GCA_950022295.1. Classification (NCBI taxonomy): domain Eukaryota; kingdom Viridiplantae; phylum Streptophyta; class Magnoliopsida; order Poales; family Poaceae; genus Bromus; species Bromus sterilis. The sequence continues at coordinate 276,576,039 of OX465595.1, read as the reverse complement.
ATTGAGTTCTCAAAACAAAAATACTTTTTTCTCATATTCCCTATCCCCCTTCTTGCACGCAAACACCATTTGGAGACATTCGAGTCACAGATAGCGAGAGCTCTTGCAGCTAATGTTCTTTTGTTACTTATTTCAATGCTAATATAGACTCTTGCCTGTTATGACTTGAATTGAATATCTAACCTCAATTGATTTACTTTTCAAAGTTCTTATATGGTTGCTAGCATGTCACCACATAATTTATGTTGTTATCATTTACCTACTCAAGGGCGAGCAGGAATTAAGCTTGGGGATGTTGATACGTCCAAAACGTATCTATAATTTCTGCTTGCTCCATGCATGTTTTGTGTGATATTGCTATGATCTAGATACACTTTCATACACTTTTGATCATATTTGGACTAACCTATTAACTCAGTGCACCCCAGTGCCAGTTCCTGTTCTCTGCTGTTTTTCTATTTCAGTTTTCCCCCATATAAAAAGTGCCAGAAAAATTTGGGAAAATTCAGATAAAAAATCAGCCTGACGGAAGCTTCAAGAAGAGCCCGGGAGGGGCCAGAGGGGAGCCAGGGGGGCCCAGGTGGCCACCCGGCGCGGCCCCACCCCTGGCCGCGCCAGGGGGGCGCTTGGGGCCCCTGGTCCACCTTTGGCTACCCCCTTTGCCTATTTATCCCCGTCACGGGAAAACTCCAGAAGCAGAACCCTATTCCGCGAACTCGCCTCTGCTCCGCCGCCGCCGCGCTTCCAAGGTCGGGAGCACCAGAAGACCTCTTCCCGGCACCCTGCCGGAGGGAGGATTGACCTCCGGGAGCCTCCTCTCCACCATGGATGCTCCCCGGATGTCTCGTGAGTAGTTTTCCTTGGACCATGGGTCCGTGATCAGTAGCTATGTGATGTTCTCCTCCCCTCTTTGATCTTCATTGTTTAGACCTCGTGAGCTGCCCTACATGATCGAGGCACCTTTGTAATATTTCTGCTGTTGCTATGTTAAGTTTGGAGGGATCTGATGGATTATGAGATTATGTTCAGATTGTGATAGAGTAATATATTTGGTTTTATCTCTTATATTTTTGTTCCTAAGTAATTTTTGCATGTTCTCCGTTGCTGTTTATTGCTTTGGCCAAGTAGTAGGTAGTGACTCCAAGAGGGAACGTTGTGCTGGATTGTGGGTTCATGCCCCCCGATGACACGCTTGAGTGACAGAAACATGAGTCTAGGGGATGTGCTGTTGCCACAAGGGGGAAAACAACGGTGCTTGTAACCGCGGTTACAAGGATTGTTTACTTTACGCAGAGTTCTTTTTAATGCAGTTGTCTGTTGCTTTGGGTTCACACTTTGGGTGGGGCTCGCAACTTAATACCAGCGAGGTGTTCTAGATAGATATCTCAAGGTGGATGATTAGTAGTAGATGCAGATGGATTTCGGTCTACTTACCTTGGCGTACTTCCTGTGCTTTTGAACCTCTTCCTTTCTTTTGTAGCATAGTTAGCATTGCGGTGCGTTCATAATCCTGTCAATTGCCCTTCTGTAATTTGTTTACCTTGCATAGCAGTTTTATCGTCTTTTGGGAGAGAGACATCACTAGTGAACATCACGTATCCCGGTCCATATCCTCATTACTGATTCCAAGCTATATTTACTTTTCTGCATTTACTTTCAAGTTGCTATCATTATCCCGTGCGTTTTATCATTTGTGAACAACAAGACCGGAGAGATTGAAAACCTCTTTGAACTTCGTTGGGAACAAAGTTATCTGTGTCTGTGTGTAGGTCCGCGTTAGTTGCGCCGCCGACACCTACTTATTATCTCTGGAGTCCTACTGGAGACTAACCTTGGTATGTTCACCGAGGGAAAACAGTTGCTGCACTGCATCTCAAACCTTCACTTGGGGTAACCAACGAAGGGCGAGAAGCCAATAAGCAGCAGCCGTCGCGCATAGACGTGGCCAACGGCCACCCCAAGCCTAACTGTGTTGTCCTTCCGCCTCGCCGCCCTCGTCTTCTTCACCCGGAGCCATCAATTAGATCCTAGGAGCCCCGTGAACGACGCCCGCATCGTCTTCCTCGTCGCCGGCTGCCGAACCTCATCGTCAAATCCGCCGCTACCGCTGCTCCTCCACCCCTCCCAACCTCTCCTTCACGCTCAGGGAGAGGCCCCTCTCTTTTTCCCTCTATCAGCGCGTGAAATCGTGGCCCGATTTGCTGTAGCCACTGAGCCGAGATCCGGCCGCCACGGCCCCTTGTCGCTGGCGTGCCTCCAGAGCTTCCCCATGGTCGCCGTGTGCTCGGGGGGACGCGCACGGGCCAGGAGCACCACTACGGCGTTCCTCCGCCACGGCCATGGCCACCGGCGGCTAAACGTCGGCCGGCTGGATTAATTAGGGGCTAACCCCCTGGTTAGTTGTCCCTAAGCCACTGACAGGTGGGGCCCTGCCCCCTAATATCTCTTTTAATTTTAATTAAACAGATTTGAAATCTAGAGACACTGACAGGCATGGCCCACTGGTCAGTTGGACCAGTCAACTCCCTGACGTCATGCTGACACAGGCATGACGCAATAAATCTTTATCTGTTTAAATTTAATCCAGTAAATCCAGAAATTCCAAAAATTATTTAAATCTTTGAAATTGAATAACTTTTAAACCATAAATCCAAATCAAACAAATAATATATGAAAAATTATCAGAAAAATTCAAGGAATCCAAATATGCAACTATCAATCATGACAAAATAGTTTACAAAGTTCAAACAGTAGAAAATGCAATATGGACAAATTTGAATATTAATTTGGATTTTGAATTTGAATTTCTTCTTCAAATCAACTTCAATTAACATGTTGCAACTTGAACATAGAGCACATCAGTACCATGCCATGCTATGTTATTCATCTTGATTGTGCATTGCAATGTGATGTTTACATTGTTGATGCCTCGGTGTTTGCCTCTTCTCGATAGATTCATCGCCAGACGTAGTTTCCGACTGCTCTGAAGAGTGACACCTCGTGATCATCAACAAGGCAAGAAAACCCCATTGATCATCTCTATATAAAACCATTGCCCTCTTGTTCTCTTATGCATGATTAGGTGATTCACATGTTACCGTTCTACCACTAGTTGAACCCATCCTTTGCATGACCTTTCATGGCTTCCACAGTATTAAGCAAACCTCAACCTAGGAGATCCAGGATTGTTTGTGTTCATCATGTGGCCCTTCATAGATGTTATGCTATGCTATGCTAGATTTGTATGCAATGAAGGTGATCCATCTGGGTGATGTATCGGGATGGTAGTGAACAATGAAACATGATGGTAATGTGTTGGTGAAGTCACCGTAACAAAGGTGAATAATGAGAGGTTCTGTCGGAGTACACAGTGGGTTGTCTCTTTTACACTGCCCTAGGCCCCGATTTCTCGTGTTGTGATCCAAGACAAGAGTACTTCCACATGCAGGGCTATGGGACCCCGTTTGGCCAACTAACTCACCCCGACTATGGTCCAGGATTCGCATGGATTATCTCTTCTTCCATTTGATTTTGTGCCGGAGTGGGAGGAGTTGCACGGTTATTTTGTATCACGGTTTTAGACGAGCGCAGTACCATCCGTCAAGGTGGGCTTGTCGGACCGTCCATACATCGTTTGAGTCCTGAATGGAAACCCTGGCCGGATTTCTGATTGGGGTACATACTAACATAGGCGATCCCCTGGACTAGAGTTGGAGTCGTGAGGTAAGTGCCTTGGTGTTTATCCTCGTCCGACATCTTCTTGAAGGATGACGAGTCACGGGAGGTAAGTGATGACACGTGTGTGAAGCGTACACCCCTGCAGGGTAATGATCTATTCGAATAGCCGTGTCCGCGGTTATGGACTACTTGGATACCTTTACTTGATTATTAGAAAACCTGAACAGATACTCTAAAACTGCCAAGCTAAGTGTGAGTACTTTGGTTTGCTTCCTCGTGGGGAAGTCGAGGAAGAATCCATGCTGGTGTATTGATGTGGTGATCAAGATTAGATGTACTCGAGTGTGCTTCTCATCTCAACTCTATGTAGACGTAGTACAGGATAGCCAAGTCAAAGCTTTCTGCATTACAACCCCACTTGCCATTACCTTGATACCTGAGCATGAGTAGTATAGTTCTGACATAAGTCTTGCTGAGTACGACTTTGTACTCACGTTTTCTTATTTTATGTTTTAGAGAGGAGACCACTGACCCTGATGGTGGCCTCTACCTCGAGCTCGACGCCGACTAAGTCGTATAGTTCCAGACAGCATCCTGGTTCCTTTGGAGGGTCGTTGTATTTTCTTTCAGGATTCTTAAGCCATTTGTTAACCTTGTCTTTACTAAGACAAATTTTGCTTCTGTTGTTGCTTGATGTAATGTTGGATCAAATTCATGTGATCTCTTCTTGTAATACAACTTCTATGTCTTCTCAGTTTAGCAGATGCAATAAAGTCTATGAGTTTATAGAGTTCATTTTGTGTTACGTGCTGTTATACACTTGGCATGCATGCTGCGTGTATCTTTATATCGTTCATGTCATGTGTGGGGTTCGATAGCTTAGTTGTGCTCTCGCCGGCGGTCTTTCTTACACCAAGTGGCCTTGAGATGTGCGCAGCTTGGGGCATCGCAATGCGATTGCTCGTGACTCTGTCACGTGGCACACCTTGTTGTATGATTAAGACCACCTGAGATCCCGACTAGGTGATCGAGCTGGAGTCTGTTTATGTATGTGTTATGATTCAATCGATAATATATTTGAGGCGACTTGTCTATGAGTATGGGATTTCACCACCCATAAGCATTTAGACTTGTGAGCGGACGATGAGGACCCATCTCAGTTGATCATCCGGGCCTAGATGGGATGCCCCACACGTTCGAGCTTTCCGAGAGTGTCTTGTACTTGGCATTGTCTTCTTAGACAAGTGGGTATGGCTCTCGGCTCTCCATATGATTGAGTTGTGACTGGAATTACATAGGCATGTTCCGGGTCCCGACATTTTCGGTCCTCAAAATTATGCAAGTCTAGGAGGAAACAAATATTTTCTCGTTATTGTTGATGATTTTTCTCGTTATACGTGGGTTTTCTTTCTGTATGACAAGAGCAAAGTTGTATAAATCTTCAATTCATTCACTAAGAGAGCTCAAACAAAATATGCATTATCTCTGAAGCATATCCGAAGTGATAATGGAACTGAATTACAAAATACTCATATTTAAGAATTTCTTGATGATCATGGCTTTACTCATGAATTCTCTGCCGCTTATACACCTCAACAGAATGGTGTAGTTGAAAGGAAGAATAGAACTCTTGTTGAAATGGCCAGAACTATGCTTTCCGAATACAAAACTCCTATCAGGTTCTGGGTCGAAGCAATTAACACTTCATGCCATATAATCAACAAGGTTTACCTTCACAAATTTCTGAAGAAGACTTCACATGAGCTTATCACTGGTAACAAGCCAAATGAATCATAGCTCCAAATTTGCCCCTAAGGCACATGAAGGTTTTCTACTAGGTTATGGCTCAAATTCTCACACTTACAAAGTGTATAACTCCCACTTTGGGAAGGTTATGGAAACTGTAAATTTGAGGTTTGATGAAACTAATGGCTCTAAAAAGGAGAATTTACCTCATGATCTAGATGAACCTCCTCTTGATGAAGTGATTAGGTCAATGGCTATTGGAGAAATTCGCCATGTTGAAGCAGTTGCTCGTCAAGCTAATCAAGATGATGATGATCCAATGTTCCCGCACATAGCCTAGGGCGCTGGAGATCAACATTCTGAAGAAAATGATGAACATGACAAAGAAGAACCTGTGAACGAAGATAATGAAGATCCTGAAGGAAATGCAGATCCGGAAGGAGATGCTGGTCCTAAAGGAAATGATCCTAAAGAAGAACCAGAGCCACAAGTCATTCAAAATGCACTGACTCGAGTGCAAAGAAGAGTTGATGTTGATTCGATCCTCGAAGAAATTCAACAACCAGGTCATCCCAAAACTCGTTCTCGTACTCGTTTTGCTAACTTCTGTGGAAACTTTTCATTTTTCTCCATGCTAGAACCTTCAAAGTTTGATGAAGCCATGAAGGATCCAGACTGGTTAACTTCTATGCTCAAAGAACTTAAACAGTTCGAGCGCAACAAAGTCCGGTTCTTAGTCGAAAGGCCTAATCCCACGAAGCACAACATCATTGGTACAAATTGGTTTTTCGCAACAATCAAGATGAAGATGGTATTGTGGTAAGAAACAAAGCACGACTGGTAGCACAAGGGTACACCCGAATCGAATGTATCGATTTCGGCGAAACTTATGCTCTAGTTTCTCGTCTCGAATCCCTTCGTGTTATGCTTGCTTTTGCAAATTTCAATGATATCCTACTTTATCAAATGGATGTGAAGAATGCTTTTCTTAACGGAGAAATCGAAGAAGAAGCGTATGTTATGCAGCCTCCTGGTTTTGAAGACTCGAAGAATCTTGACAGGGTGTACAGGTTGCACAAGGCCCTTTATGGGCTGAAGCAAGCACCTCGTGCTTGGTTCGACGCCCTGAAGGAATTCCTTATGAAGAAAGGCTTCAAACTAGGAACAACTCACCCAACTCCTTTCACTCGATCTTATAATGGTGATTTGTTTGTTTGTCAAATATATGTAGATGATATTATTTTTGGCTGCACTAACACTGAAATCAGCGAAATATTAACCAAAATTATGTCAAAGAAATATGAGATGTCTATGATGGATGAATTGAAGTTTTTCCTTGGACTTCAAATTCTTCAATAGAAGAGTGGCACCTTTATTTCTCAAGAAAAATATCTCAAGGATTGCCTGAAGAAGTTTGGACTCACTGATTGCAAAACAATAAAGACTCCAATGCCTACCAATGGCTTCCTAGATGCAGATGAGAAGGGAAAAGCTTTCGATCAAAAGAAATATCGATACATGATTGGCTCTCTCTTATATTTGTGTGCATATAGACCTGACATTATGCTTTCAGTATGTATTTGTGCTCGTTTTCAGGAAAATCCAAAGGAATCACATCATACTGCAGTGAAGCGAATTCTTCGGTATCTTGCTCACACACCAACCTTGGGATTGTGGTATCCCAAGGGATCTCAGTTTGATCTAATTGGCTATTCTGATTCAGACCGCGCTGGTGACCGTGTTGATAGGAAATCAACTTCAGGCACTTGTCATTTCCTCGGAAGATCACTTGTGTGTTGGGCTTCCTAGAAGCAAAACTGTGTATCAATATCTACTGCTGAAGCTGAATACATTGCGACTGGGTCATGCTGTACTCAGATTCTTTGGCTGAAGCACACGCTGAAGGATTATGATATTCATGTGAAGAAAATTCCCCTTCTATGTGATAATGAGAGTGCAATCAAAATTTCTCACAATCCTGTGCAGCACTCTCGCACGAAGCATATTGACATTTGCCATCATTTTCTTCGTGATCATGTTCAGCGTGAAGATATTGTGATTAGTCATGTCAGAACTGAAGATCAACTGGCTGATAACGAAACCATTGGATGAGAAAAGGTTATGTGCGTTAAGGTGTGAGCTCAATATTTTGGACTCATGAAATGTACTGTAATACCGAACCTTTATCTCCATGTATATATTCATTTACTTTGTTGCTTGTTTTTGGTTTCGATATTTGTTGTTTCTTCGTTTTCCAGTTTTTATTTTTGTTGGATTTAGTCCTCCATGCATATAACCTTTAGCTTCGCTACTGATTTTTCTTCGAGGTGATAAGTTTCGGACCCTACCCCCTCTGTTCTTTTTCCCTCTTATTCTATCTCTCTAATATGGGTAGAGCACATTTTTAACGGAAAGTATATTGCTTCGAACGTCATTGAGTTCCGAATCAAATGCTTCCAACTTGTATCGAATTTTTACCCACGATCAAGACATATTCTTCCGTCGTTGAGATTCCGTCAAATCCGGGTCATTGAGATTTTCTCGCGATTCGCTACCATATCTGTGATATTGAATGCGGAGAGTCAGTTGTTGGGGACCGTCCGATCTGATCTGACAACTCCCATCAGACCAGCCCTATATATATCCCTCACCCGGCGACACCAAAACCTCACTTCATCCCCAACCTCTCCGGAACCCTAAATCTCTCGCGCTCCGTCGTGCTTCTCGTCCTTGCCGACGTCCTCGCCACTTTGCTGCCGGAAGGACTCCGCCGTGGATTTCCCATTGACAACGAGCATCTCCGCCGCTCCTCTCCGCCGTAGATACATCGACGTCGCCAAGTTAGGGTATGACGAAGCCACTGATCCAATCTTCCCTCTGCTCCACTCCACATTGGATCTATGTTTCTTAGCTGTTTTTTGTTTTTTTTCGCTAGGGTTGCTTGATCCGTTGGATCGTTGATCTCATAGGAATCTTGTTTGTAGGAAAAGCTTCTCATCCTCTATTCAGGTTTGTAGCTAGGGTTTTGATCTTGCTCTGTTCTGCGCTAGGGTTTGACACCAATAATGAACTTGTTGCAAGCAAAATCCAGCCCAGATCAAGCCGGAAACAACACCCTCACAACTCTGAATATCTTGTCAAAAGCATTGTTTTGGTCGAAACTTTTGTTGGTGCTTAGTCCATACTTTTCTTTTTCCCTCGTTCCCTTAATATTCCTCACAGGATGTCTGAGGATTTGGGCTTCGATGATGAGTCCCCAGTACTAGATCACTTCAACGAAGCTAAACAAGTTGCTCCCAAGTGGAAAGGAGGCAGAACAAAGGAAACAAATAATGCTAGAGCCATTCTTGAATCTATTCGGATAGAATTGTGTTATGATACATCTCTTGAGGAAACTAAGGATCAGAGAAAGATTCGTTTGCAAAACATTCGCCTCTACTGGGCCATCAGGTGGTACAAATACAAAAGTATCCCTGACTGGAAATGGACAATGCAGTTTGCCTTCAGTCCACCATTCCTGTACACTTCACACGTGTGTGGAAAATATACTGAAGAAAATCGCCATCTTTACTACCCAGCCCACCTAAATATCCACACCCCAACACCCTCAAGACTCCGGATGATTATCTTGAAGAGCAAGAGCGGTTAAGAATCACTACAGAAAAGAAAAGACTCAAGGAAGCAAAGAAGGCAGCCAAGTTAGCTGCCGCTGAAGCTGATGGAGCGGGCCAGAGCTCGAAGAAGGAAAGGAAGCTCAAGAAGAAATATGCCTCACCCCCTCATGCATCCACCGATGACGAAGAGCAAGCAAGACTGGACCGATCAGCTCTAGAAGACTCTATTATTGATGAGTCAAATGCTGAAGATGATGACGAATCAGAAACTGAAGCAGATGATGAGTCAGAACCTGCTCCCCCAAGAAGCAAAAGATTCAGATTCCTTTGAAGAAGAAGCCAGGAGAGTAACCGGCTGAAAAAGGGATAAAAATTCAAGACCCTACAGATATGTCCGTTGTTCGCCCCACCATTGACTTGTCCAACTTTGTGGTTGCAAAGCCTTTGGCCTCGAAGCCTCTGGCTGAAGCCCTCAACACTGAGAGGTGATCCAAGCTGAGGCACGACCCAGCGAGGCATCAAAAAACTGCAAAGGATGCTGCACCAACAAAGCCTAAGCAGTCTGCAGCTCCAAACCCTTCAGTGAAGCGAAAGCCCACTGGAGAAGAATTGCAACAGCAAGACCTCGAGGAGGCACTGAACCGCAGTGTTCTTTCCAGATAGTCTGCAGAGAACCAGAAGGCAGCTGAAGAAGCTGCAAGAAAACAAAGGGAGATAGACTCCGCAAAGTTTGCTGCTGAGAAGGCTGAGACGAAGCGAAAGCTCGCCGAAGCCGAGAAAAATCAAGAAAAAGCTGCTGCTGAAGCCAAACAGTTCGCAGAACACGAAGCTAAACGCAAGCCCACACTAGATGGCCTCAGAATGAAGAAGGCTAAGAAAGAAGCCAGGGCTGCCAAGAAGAAGGCCGTGGTCGATATGACTCCCTCTGCTGAAGCAATTCCACCGAAGCAGAAAGGTATCTCTATGCCTGAAGCTCAAGCTGAAGCAGATCGCCATAGTGAACACCAATTCCCTGCTCCGCGTGAAGGCGAACTATGGGATCAATTGGGCGTAACTGAAGCCCTTTGGAAGAAGTGTGGGGCAGAAGATCCTGAAGCTGTTGATCTCGGTGAAGTCTACATCTCAGGCTCCATCGAAGCAATGATCACTACTATGATCAGTCAGCTGAAGGACTTGCACTCAAGAGATAGAGCTGAAATGGAAAAGATTCACAACTATCAAAAATGTGTTGAAGCTGAGTCAGATGAAGAATTCAAACAACACTCCTTGAATTTGCTTCAGAAGGTGACAGACGTCAACACCACCACCAAGGAGAACATCAAAACCTACAAGGGAAAGATCAAAGCTGCAGTGGATGAAATGGTCAAAACGCATAATGCTTCAATTATGGAAAAGGATTCCCAGAAGCGCAAGGCCCCGCTGGAAGCTGAACCAGCTGCTGCAAAGTCTGTTGAAGCCAAGCCTTCTGACCCTTCTCTGAAGAAATGGACCACCAAGAAACGGAAGGTCACTTTGGGCTCGGCTGATGATATGGATACGAGTGATGAACCAACCAGCCAGCCGAAGGAAACCACTGAAGCAGTTCCCACTCCACCTCCCCAACCAAAGGCTTCCCAGACCAAGCCAAAAGCTTCAGCTCCACCCACCAAAACCCCTACTCCTCCACCAACCTCCTCCACTCCCAACCAAACACCCACTCCCCACACTCCTGCTCCACCTCCAAAACCTCCAATCCCCAAGAGAACCCCAACCCCAACACCTGCAACAACGCCTGCACCAGCTCTACCTCGCTCTCCTTCACCACCACATGTTCCATCCCCCGCAATGTAAAGGACTCCTACACCTCCCGCTGCTTCCGCACCACTCCCATCCACTCACCCGGAAGCCAATGAACCCCCACCCTCCAACTCCAGAACCCGCGGCTCCCGAGACTTTTCCCCTGCCAGGACTGCTCAGGAATCGGAAGCACATGTGCCCCAGCCTGAAGCACAAGAAGATGAAGATGAACAAGTACAGATCCTGATTCCCTCACAAGAGCTAGCCCTGATCGTCGCTCAGACTGCTGGCCCTTCTAGAGACGCCCTAATCGCTCCTCTGCAAAGGATTCGTGCCTGTTCTCATCCATGCCAAGACACCCAGCTTGATTCAAATTACCCTCGTGAAACTTTTCCAATATTCAAGGGCGTTGGCTGTTCTTCTCGGCACGGACCAGAATTCTGTTTGGAACAACATCAGAAGCGACACCGATTCTTTGGTGTAAGTCCATATGCTTCAGACAGAACTGCCGATGATCTTCCCTTTTGGACTGCGGAACAACGAATTCTATACACTAATGTTTTCTGCCAGCAAGGTGTTTTGTTTCGCCAATGGTATCTGGACATGCGAAGTCTCTCAACTTCCACTTGCTTTCATAACATCGCCGAAACTATTGAGAATCAGAATCTGACTCGCTTGTTTGCTTTAAGCACTCCATTCAATTCTGAACTCATCAAACAATTCTACGCCACATTATATGTTTTGGGTGATACAAATGAACCTCGCACATGGATACTGGAATGGATGATTCAAGGTGAGATCTTCAGACTGTCTTTCGCAGAGTTCTTGGAAATCATCAATATCCAAGGCATACTGGGGAATTAGAAAAGATTCATATGGATCTAGATCTGACTGAAGAACAATTTTCTACCTTGTTGGATAATGAAGTAACTGCAAATTATATTCCAGAAAATATTCGCCCGAAGCATTTGAACTTCATCTCCAAGACATGGTTTTACATCGTGTCGAAATCTTTGATACAATTGAGTACGGCTTTGGAAGAATCCAATATATATCCTGAGACAAGGCATGAAATAATGAAGCTGACGCATGGACTCGTATTTGACTTCGAGGACTACTTCATTCGAAACTTGGTCCACGCTGCAGAACTGTCCTATACACTAAAGCCATATGCTCCTTGGCTGCAAGTTGTCTGCGATCATGGCCGCCATGAAGACTTTGTGGCTCTTCACCATCCGAAGCTTTTCATGCCTCCAGTGCGTGACACTTTGGAATTGTTGAGGAAACCCAACGACATCTTTGCTACATATGTTGGGGTGCGCCATGAAGTCAATGAGCGCAATATCTCGAAGAAATTCCATAAGGACTGCCATTACTTTGAAGTAAATCTTCGGTCGCAGCAATTGCTAGAAAACTTCATTGAAGCCAATCAACGCCAGATGCAATTCCTTGCTGATGAAATCAACCGCGTTGGCAACGTTGCTCTCAACAACAATCAGTATCTGCGTGTAGTCAAGCGTCATTCCTGGAAGGGACCCCGAAAATTCAACTTAGTTAAAGGCCTTCGTAAAGATCGCATTTACAAAGAGTGTGAGCACCTCCAGCGAAACTTTTCACGAGATGATACTGTTGACCGCCAGAATCAGAAGATCCCTCCCCTGCACAAGATTGATGAAGTTTTCTTCATCAACGAGCCAGATACCATCAGGCCGGACACCATCTCCCAGAATGACTCCATCACCTCGAAGGACGATGACGGCCTCAACGACAGCGACCTCCACATCAACCTCATCTCCCAGTTGAGTCTTGAAGCTCTTCCTTCGCCTGCGTCAGAAGAAGAATCTTCAGGAGATCAATCTTCTTCGGATGAGTCAACGTCAAGTTCTGCTTCGTCGGGCTCCAAGGTTGCTGATGCCGCGAAGTAGATCTCTCGAGCCTCTTCCCAACCCTTTTGTCCAATCATTGACAAAAAGGGGGAGAATGAGGGCATCGATGAGTTAGATTTGCATCGGGGAAAGGGCTTTTTATTTTCGCATTTTGCTTCACTTGGTTTAAGTTGCAACAAACAGTCCATTCTCTTTGATTGGGTTGTAACTTAAGTTTACATTCGGTTACGCTACTCCTGTGTGCTAAACTTACGGTTTAATAACCCTTTGCTCGCAAGTATTTCTTCGTATCCTCTATCCTGCAGTGGTTATTATTTTCTAAGTCACAGGTCATTGGAAGCAATTGCACACATTTCTGGATATTTATCTATGCAATTGTCTTTGCTAAGATATTTGTTTTTCTCTCCACCGAAGAAATTTCTTTCAAGCATTAACTTCGATTATATAAATCTTCGATGCTTGCATTCAGGGGGAGTCAAAAACTTCATATCTTATAGTTTGTCCCATCACTTCACAAAAACATCAATATCTTTTATCGATGCCTGTTTTGTCAACAATAGTCCAAAAAGGGGGAGATTGTAAGAGCAAAGTTTTGCCCCCGTGCGTTTTGGATATTGTTGGCCAAGACATTAGAGGAACTAACAATGTTTTCTAGTTTAAACAGTTGAATAGATTCCTGAACGACAAGCTTAGTGATAAAGCTTTAGGGAAGGTTTTCAAGTTATCGAAGCATTACCACTTGAGCGAAGCTTAATCACGGAGGATGACCCCCAAAAATGAAGGTCTCCTGAAGCTCAACTCATTGAAGGAAATAAAGAAGACGGCGAAAGACTTAGTTGTTTTTGTGTATTTTTTTTCTGTTCTTTGAGTCATAGGACAAACCGTACTATCAAGAGGGGTCTTTAGATTGTGGACACCGAAGTTATTGAGAAAATGCTCAGATCAAATCTAACCCAAGTGAGAAGACAGAGTGAAGAAATCTCAAATAGGTCATTTCGCACCTCGGGATCGCCAACTAAAATACGCCACCCCCTCCTCCATTTTCGGGCGGATGCTCTAAGAGTATTCCTGACAGAGACTGAAGAGAGCACCCCCAATAACGCCACCAAAGAAAAACCCAAAATCCTAGAACACTGAAGCCTAAGTCCCATTGATCTAAGTAGATTCGAGATGACTTAGGTGAAAGCTTGCTAGAATTTTTATCTTGGAGAACTGCAATTATCCTAGACGGTTAGAGTGTCGACTTCAGAGAGCGACGAGTAATTGTCTCCTGCAATATCAAGTTTGTCAAAGGTTTCGGAGATTTCCTTGATAATCTACCCCGAGTCAAAACTGACCAAGCTCAAGGAGATTGGTGCAGTGGAGCAACAGAAGGAGAGAGATTTTCTCCAGTTGTTCAGTCACCAGTCCCTCCAACCAGACGTGGCGCTTTGTAGAGCGTTAACTGGTCGAACAAACATCGTCGAGTCATAGTTCATTTTACTTCAAGCCTTTACTTTCTGTATTGAATTTGCTTCCTAGTTATGATTCAATGCAATTTGATTCGCTCCATTTAGTTTCGCTTCCAGTTTTACTACCCTATCACTTTTTTCTGCTACCCTTTTCCGCTTTACTTATGCTTCACTTCGAACCTTCAGTCGAAAATTTGAAGTGATCATTCACCCCCTCCACCTCTTATCACATACTTGGACTTTCACAAAGGACATGACACAGGCTCGAAGCATGTCCTCGAGGATTTGATTCACGCGCTCGACCTGCCCACTGGTGTGAGGGTGATAAGCGGTACTGAACAACACTTTCGTACCAATCGCCTTTTGAAAGGCCTGCCAGAACTTGGAGGTGAAAAGACTGCCTTTATCAGAGCTGATCTTCTTGGGAATGCCGTGCAAAGATACAACTCTTGCGGTATACAAATCCGCCAACTGAGCTGCTAAAATGGAGTCCTTCACTGGAAAGAAGTGGGCAACTTTGGGAAGATTGTCAATGACGACAAAGATGGCATTGTTCTTCTTCTGCGACAAAGGGAAGCCTGTGATAAAATCCATCTCTATGTGATCCCATTTCCACTCTGGAATCTCAAGTGGCGGAAGTAGCCTTGCAGGCTTCTGGTGTTGTGCCTTCACTCTCCTGGACACATCACATTGAGACACGAAACGGGCAACATCCCGCTTCATATGGGTAAGGTCCGATATGCGGTACTGTTCCAGATCTAGATGTTTCCATCCAGATCTAGATGTTTCCATCCAGATCCGGGGACAAAGCACATATCGGTCCCACCGCGACATATGACATTGCCATATGCCCCGAATTTCCAACATGATATCACAACATTACAGCTACATGGATACAACATCTCTTACAATCGGCATACAACTGCCTTAAATACAATACAACAGCGGAAGATACATGTCTGAGTACAGACTACAATAATATGCCTGCTGGCAAAGAGAAAAAGACATCGCTCCCATAACCACACAGGTCCAGGCCCTCCATCGGGATCTTCCAAACTAGTCTTCGTCGAGTCTCCACGTAAAACGTCGATCACCATACCTGTTGTCGACCGAGAACCAGGAAAAGAGTTTGGGGGTAGTATCATGAGTACATAAGTACTCAACATCCAGCTGTAGTTGTCAACTGACCAAACAAGGACTTCATCACTCGTCATTCTAGGACAACTAGTAGTTTGCGGTACGGATGGGGTAAGTAGTGAGGTTGCTGCCGCACTAGCATTCATGAAGTGGCTAACGATCTAGAGAGTAAGGTAAGAAGCCAAGCATTCGATGAGGAATCACCTCAAACCAGTCTGCTATCCACCTACTTACGCAAGCATAACACCTATCCTATCCTTGTCCTCCTCTTCGCATCCCGACAAAGAAGAAGCAGTCAAGGCACACACACGTTGATCAAGTTGTAGTAAGATTATCTCAGTTGTTGTTGTCTATGAACAAGGAGTAGGTCTCAAGTCGTCCATAACCGTGGACACGGCTTCTCGAAAAGATTTAACCCTGCAGGGGTGTACCAACAGCCCATTACAAGGCTCCGCATGCACGCCCATCTCTCTCAGTTGCTACCCATTATAGGAAACCATTTTATGATTTAGTTCCAAGGGATCCGGTACGACAGGTCCTTCTAACTAACAACGAACAAATCCGGGTGGCCCCCAGTGAGTCGACATCCAACTCAAAAGTCGGCCGCGCTCTCGAATTGGCCTCTACCGTCTAGACGAGGTCGGGTTAGCTACCCAAAATATGTGGCCAGCCCCTAGCTTCCAGGGGTAGACCAACAAGAGGAACCATGTCTCAGCTGGCCCAAGTTATTTTAAAGGATATCTACTAGGAGCGGCCCGACAGACATATATGCATGTTTTCAAATGGTAAAATCAGCTTGGGCCACCACTAGAAATGTTTGAAGCTAGGTAGTTAAGAAAAGGAGACCCCATAAAATCCCACATGCGGTTAGGCACGCTCAGTCTTAAAACCAATACCCGGCACTCGGATCCTAGGTGACTCGAATGGAACAAAGCGTCGGGGCGGGATAGCCTAGACCTTCCATCCTTCGTCGAATATAGTCAACAATATAACAATCATATCATCCATAACAATATAATAATGTGATATCCCAAACGAAGGAGTAATAGGAGGTAACGTCGTAGCATCCTAAGCATGCATACTAAGAAGGGGCTGAGCAACGATCAATAGTAACATAGTAGTACAAGGTTTGCTGGGAGGGGACATGGTTGTATCGGTTTGAAAGAGGCTGTAAACATGTGGTAGGATCAAACATCAAACCTAACCTAGACTAGCATGCAGACCACTGGTTGAAATATAATGGATCATAAGTAATGTATAGTCCTTGCATGTTGATAAGTTGGGTTCCGAAGGTGTAGTTGATCGCAAGCTCGCATCGTCTCCGAAGGTACCCGCGGAAGCACACAAGACGGTAAACACTGGAAAACAATCAACGAGCAAGCATTTATTACGCCGAAGAAAACACGATCAAGAATCAACAAGAAGGAAACACGAGACATCGCACCTACCGTCGAGAGCGGTGACTAACAGGTTAAGTGGAGTACTCGTCACACACGACGATACCGCACATTTAGAAAGGTTCAAGTTGTTTATCTACACAAGGTGAGAAAAGGTTTTTAACATGGCAATTCACTCAAGCATGGCATAGCACAAAAACATGGCAAAAGGTGAACCATAAGATAAACTATCTATGCTAGTCAACTTAAGTGAGGCACAACCTAAACATGGCATACACTAAGTACCCCACGACAATTTAAGTAATTGGTATTGTTCTGCCCTAAACCATATTATAGGTGGGTTAACAGCAGCAAAAAAATTGCATAAACACAAAGTACACGAAAAACTAATCAAGTTACATATAAATAACAATCCAAACGGAGTTACGGTTAAAAAGATATAAGCAAAAAAAGTTTGGAAGAGAATCTGCCAAACATCAGGAAGCACACTTTAGAGAAATGCATAAATAGGATAATTAATGCAAACATGCTCACAAATGATATGCAACTAAAGTAGACATGGTAGGGAAGACATGGCAAAAGGAATCATGCAAAAAGACATCATGGATCACCAGTTATAAGCAACACAAAAAGCTATAAAACATTACTGGTCTAGGACTTAGTGAAAATAAAGAAAACATGGAAGAAACTGTTATTTTCATGCTGTATAAACAGCGGCAAAACTATATGCAAAATTGCAGCAACATGACATAGAAATTTATGAGCATGGAGTAGGCATGATGGTGATCCGGTACAAATAAGGATCAATGTCATAGGCATAAAAAATCAAAAGATATTAAGCAAGCAACATGGCATCGGAAAGTTATAGACTTAGAGAAAAACAGAGGTGGTTGTCGAAAACGGCGGGATAGGAACTTTGGAGCTAAACATAACTATGACCAGGAATGTAAACATGACAATGCAATACATATACTGAAACTAGACATGATGCTTAACAATATGCAACAAGAATCAATGCAATAGGACTCATGGATGTGTCACAATCATCATGCAAACTTACAATAAAATAACAGCAGCAACACACTAACAGAAAATAATAGTCGTTAACAGCCTGATGCCCACTTCAACGGTGATTAACAACATCAATATGGCCTCAAATCAAAATTCTCACAAAAGATGGATTGAAGTACACACAATTCAAAACAAATTTCCTTTTGGGCGCGGGTTCATTTGAGGTACGGTTTACTCGCAAAGTACAACGCGAAATTGAATCAGCAGAAATAATTTCCAGACGTAGTGAAATTCGCAGGTTCAAAGAAAAAAAATAAACTAGCTCGGGCCTCTTCTCACCATGGGTCGATTTCCGGCCCATCTAGCCTGGCTGGTGGTTCGCCCGCCTTGGGCCTGGAGGGGAGCTGGCCTGTGTGGGCGCCTGGGCCGGTTGGAGGAGATGGGCTGGCCCACTGGCGGGGTCAATGGGGGCCGGCTCCCGTTCCCGTTGAGGCAGAGGCCAGCGGCGGCTCGCCGGCGCGCTGGTGTGAGGCGCAGGGAGGCGGAGTGGCGCGAGACTCCTGGGTCGCGGCGAGGGGGCTGGGAACGAGGCAGCGGCGGCGGTTCCCAGGCGCGGCGGCGTCCGAGGCTATGGTGGCGAGCTCCTTCGGTCGGCGGAGCTCAGGCCCCATCCATGGCACGCGGCGGCGGGCGCGGTCCTCGCCGGCTGCGACCTGCAGGAGAGGGAGGCGGCACGAGGTGAGATGGAGATGAGGAAGAGGGGCACGGCAGGGAGGAGGAGAGGAGAGGGCCATGGGCGCGGCGGGCGGAGGAAGCGGCGGCGGCAGCGTTGAGCCCACGGGATGGAGGAGAGAGGAGAGGTAGGTGGGAGGCCATGGGGGTGACATGGGTCCCTCCTGGCCTTCAGATCGTGCGATCTGACGAGCCAGATCCATTGGGTGGCCTGATCCAGATCTGGTCTAGGTTTTGGATGAAATTGGGGTGTTTTGGGGGCAAAGTGGAGGGGGTGGCTACAATTTTGATCTAGGGAAACCCTAGAAAATGGTGGGAGAGTGGTGGTGTTTATATAGCCCAGGTGGCTGGCAGTTTGCAAAAACATCACCGGTTTCTCACTCGCGTGCGCGGTGTTTACGTTTTTGACCGCCGGGGATCCGCAGGACCTCCGATTCGGGTAAAACTTCGAACTGCGCGATCAGCGCGTCGAGCCAGCAGCGTTCACCTCGCGCTGGAACCTTTCCGAGAACACTTTCCGGCGCGCTATAAAAAATATCATGTTTACTTATTAATCGGGGTTTTCGTTCCGTTGGCTACGGCTGGTCTTGTGCGGTTTTCGCGACGGTGATCGGGTGAAACCCGGTGTCTCAAAGGTTGAGTGTCAGGGTGGCAAGGGTCGGTCTTCATCCGGTACGAGATAAGAGGGGGGGGGAAATAATCGCCGATCGATAAATCGGGGATGCAAACACCACAAACAAATCATACAATCAAACAATTCACGCAGAAAAAAAAAATTTTAATTTTTGTGAAATATGGGCTGTTACAATACAACACCACCAACAAGGAATATCGTCCCGAGATCCAGGACGATCCGGGGGAGAGGAGGAGAGAAAAGAGAGTCGACAATCTTCAACACCACTAACAAGGGACTCTTCTCCATGTAGACGTCGAACTTCGTCGAGAAACTTTCCGCAGGGAGATGACATTGTCGAAAATACGAAACAGTCGACAATGTTCAACACCACCAACAAGAGGAGGAACGAAGGCGAGAACCAGATCAAAAGGATAGTGTTTCCACTCAAGGTCGTGAAGACACTAGGCAAGAGGATGGAGTCAACGGACGACCAAGATTTTTATCTAGAGTCGGTAAAACTAAAGGTACTACAGGATTTCCCAACCTAAGATCGGAATCGAGACAATACGCTGCAAGCAAGGCATTGTAACGGTTCCGAAACTCCACACACTCGAGATCCTAAAGTTTGAAAGGGATAAGTCGAGAATAGAACACTTACGACACTTGTCCTGACTAGAGCAAGAGTAAGGAGTAAAAAGATTCCTACTCTCCGATAACTATCTTAGTAACTACAAAATAGTTTTTTCTAGACTCGACTTCGTCCAGAGAAGGGATCCTACGGTCCCTAAGGCTTTGATACCAAGTTTTAAGGCCCGATAGGAGGTACTTTTGTAGATCTAGATGTTTCCATCCAGATCCGGGGACGAAGCACATATCGGTCCCACCGCAACATATGACAATGCCATATGCCCCGGATTTCCAACATGATATCACAACATTACAGCTACATGGATACAACATCTCATAAAATCGGCATTGATGTCTACGCACGCTTCTATTCTTGTAGACTATGTTGGGCCTCCAAGCGCAGAGTTTTGTAGGACAGCAGCAATTTCCCTCAAGTGGATGACCTAAGGTTTATCGAACTCAGGGAAGTAGAGGTTGAAGATGGTCTCTCTCAAGCAACCTTACAATTAAGATACAAGAAGTCTCTTGTGTCCCCAACACACCTAATACAACTAGGAGTTGTATAGGTGCACTAGTTCGGTGAAGAGATGGTAAAATATAGGTGATAAGGGTGGCAAAGCAAGGTAATGTAAATCTGAATAAATAAAAACAGCAAGGTAGCAAGCGACAAAAGTGAGCACAAACGACATTGCAATGGTGGAAACAAGGCCTAGGCTTCGTACTTTCACTAGTGGCAACTCCCAACAACATTAACATAGTCTAACCACATGATGTTCCCCATAAAACATGCAATGGAGACGTACTCGGAGGTCATTCCTTTGTGGTCAAGAGAGGACGAGAATTGCGTAGGGGTACAAAAGCACACCTCAGAGTTCATAGTTCTCATCTATGGATTTCCCAATGTCACCGCGGCCATCCAAAGAGAGTACCACAATCACCACAATATATCTAAAGGATTGTCAAAGACAAGAACAAAGAGACTCAATCATCAATCCACACACAAAAGAGGAAATCACTCATGAAAATATTTTTCTAACCCATGTCCAATAGACCGCTGTCACCATGGTCTCGGGGATTATACTATATAAGACCAAGTGAGTACATCAATCCAATACATAGAAGAAGGGGAAACAGCATGGGATCATCCTAGATTAACATAGCCTATGATCACAACTAAGATCACATCATGGGAGAGAGAATTGACCACATAGCTACTGGTAGAAACCTTAGCCCCGAGGAGGAACTACTCCCGCATCATGGAGGGAGGAAGCAACGTCGATGGAGATGAATACGGGGGCACTTCCTCGTCCCGGCAGGGTGCCGGCACAGGAATTCTGGTCCCCCGAAGCTTGTCGGCGATGGCGGCGGAGATCGGAATTTCTTCTGGAGAAAAGGGGTCTGGAATCAGGGTTTTCGCGACAGGAGAATAATTAGGAGCCAAAGGGGGCCACCAGGGGGGCCACTAGTCGCCTAGGCGGCCTCCCGGCGCGGCCAAGGCCTGGGCCGCGCCCACTGGCCGCCTAGGCACCAGGTGGGGCCCCTCTGGCCCCCCTTCGCTTCGGGCGCAAGGAAGCTTCTAACGCTGATTTTTTATATATTTTTCCGGAATTTTCTGAGCACTTTTAATAATGGGAAAACCTGAAATACAAAAACAGCAGAAAACAGAAACTGGCACGGGGGTGCACTGAGTTAATAGGTTAGTCTGAATATGATCAACAGTGTATGAAAGTGTATCTAGAACAAAGCAATATCACACAAAACATGCATGGAGCAAGAAGAAATTATAGATACGTTTTGGACGTATCAGGGATACAACTGCCTTAAATACAATACAACAGCGGAAGATACATGTCTAAGTACAGACTACAATCAAAGAGAAAAATACATCGCTTCCATAACCACACGGGTCCAGGCCCTTCGCCGGGATCCTCCTAACTAGTCGTCGTCGAATTTCCACGTAAAACATCGATCACCATACCTGTTGTCGATCGAGAACCCTGAAAAGAGTTTGGGGGTAGTATCATGAGTACAAAAGTACTCAGCATACAACTGTAGTGGTCAACAGACCCAGCAAGGACTTCATCACTCTTCATTCTAGGATACATTTTAATTTAAGGTACGGATGGGGTAAGTGGTGAGGTTGCTGCCGCACTAGCATTTATGAAGTGGCTAACGATCTAGAGAGTAAGGTAAGAAGCCAAGTATTCGATGAGGAATCGCCTCAAACCAGTTTGCTATCCACCTACTTACGCAAGCATAACACCTATCCTATCCTTGTCCTCCTCTTCGCATCCCGACGAAGAAGAAGCAGTCAAGGCACACACACGTTGATCAAGTTATAGTAAGATTATCTCAGTTGTTGTTGTTGTCTATGAACAAGGAGTAGGTCTCAAGTCGTCCATAACCGTGGACACGGCTTCTCGAAAGAATTTAACCCTGCAGGGGTGTACCAATTGACCATTGCAAGGATCCGCATGCACGCCCATCTCTCTCTATTTCTACCCATTATAGGAAACCATTGTATGATTTAGTTCCGAGAGATCCGGTACGACAGTTCCCTATAACTAACAAAGAAGAAATCCGGGTGGCCCCCGGTGAGTCGACATCAAACTCAAAAGCCGGCCGCGCTCTTGAATTGGCCTCTACCATCTGGACGAGGTCGGGTTAGCTACCCAAACTATGTGGGCAGCCCCCTAGCTTCCAGGGGTGGACCAACAAGAGAAACCATGTCTCAGCTGGCCCAAGTTATTTTAAAGGGTATTTGCTAGGAGCGACTCGACAGACATATATGCATGTTTTAAAATGGTAAAATCAGCTTGGGCCACCACTAGAAATGTTTGAAGCTAGGTAGTTAAGAAAAGTGGACCCCATAAAATCCCAGACGCGGTTAGGCACGCTCAGTATTAAAACCAATACCCGGAACTCGGATCCTAGGTGACTCGAATGGAACAAAGCGTCGGGGCGGGATAGCCTAGACCTTCCATCCGTCGTCTAATATAGTCAACATTACAATAATCATATCATCCATAACAATATAATAATGTGATATCCCAAACCAAGGAGTAACAGGAGGTAACATCGTAGCATCCTAAGCATGCATACTAAGCAGGGGCTGAGCAACGGGCAATAGTAACATAGCAGTACAAGGTTTGCTGGGAGGAGACATGGCTGTATCGGTTTGAAAGAGGTTGTAAACATGTGGTTGGATCAAACATCGAATCTAACCTAGACTAGCATGAAAAACCGCTGGTTGAAATAGAATGGATCATAAGTAATGTATAGTCCTTGCCTGTTCATAAGTCGGGTTCCGAAGGTGTAGTTGATCGCAAGCTCGCATCGTCTCCGTAGGTACCCGCGGAAGCACACATCTATTACTACGAAACAAACATGATCAAGCATCAACAAGAAGGCAACACGAGATATCGCACCTACCGTCGAGAGCGGTTACTAACAGGTTAAGTGGAGTACTCGTCACACACGACGATACCGCACATTTAGAAAGGTTCAAGTTGTTTAGCTAGACAAGGTGAGCAAAAGTTGTTAACATGGCAACTCACTCAAGCATGGCATAGCAGACCAACATGGAAAGAGGTGAACCATAAGATAAACTATCTATGCTAGTCAATTTAAGTGAGGCACAACCTAAACATGGCATACACTAAGTACCCCACGACAATTTAAGTAATTGGTACTGTTCTACCCTAAACCTTATTTTAGGTTGGTTAACAGCAGAAAACAATAGCATAAACACAAAGTACACGAAAAACTAATCAAGTTACATATAAAGAACACTCCAAATGGAGTTACGGTTAAAAAGATATAAGCAAAACAAGTTTGGAACACAATCTGCCAAACATCAGGAAGCACACTTTAGAGCAATGCATAAACATGATAATGAATGCAAACATGCTCACAAATGATATGCAACTAAAGTAGACATGGCAGGGATGGCATGGCAAAAGGAATCATGAAAAAAGACATCATGGATCACTAGTTATAAGCAACACAAAAAGCTATAAAACATTACTGGTCTAGGACGTGGTGAAAATCAAGAAAACAGGGCAGAAACTGTTATTTTCATGCTGTATAAACATGGGCAAATGTATATGCAAAAGTGTAGCAACATGACAAAGCAATTGATGAGCATGGAGTAGGCATGATGGTGATCAGGTACAAACAAGGATCAATGTTATAGGCATAACAGATAAAAAGATATTAAGCATGCAACATGGCATCGGAAAGTTACAGACTTAGAGAAAAACAGAGGTGGCAGTCGAAAACAGTGGGATAGCAACTTTGGAGCTAAACATAACTATGACCAGGAATGTAAACATGACAATTCAATACATATAATGAAAGTAGACATGATGCTTAACAGTATGCAACAAGAATCAATGCAATAGGCCTCATGGATGTGTCACAATCATCATGCAAACTTGCAATAAAATAACAGCAACAGCACACTAACAGAAAATAATAGCAGTTAACAGCCTGATGCCCACTTCAATAGTGATTAACAAAATCAAAATGGCCTCAAATAAAAATGCTCACAAAAGATGGATTGAAGTACACACAATTCTAAACAAATTTCCTTTTGGGCGCACGTTCATCCAAGCTACGGTTTACTCACAAACTACAGCGCAAAATTGAATCAGCAGTAATAATTTCCAGACGTAGTGAAATTCGCAGGTTTTGACAAAAAAAAGAAACTAGCTCGGGACTCTTCTCACCATGGGCCGATTTTCGGCCCATCTAGCATGGCTGGTGGTTCGACCGACTTGGGCCTGGAGGGGAGCTGGGCCTGTGTGGGCGCTTGGGCCAGTTGGAGGAGCTGGGCCGGCCCACTGGCGGGGTCAACGGGGGCCGGCGCCTGTTCCCGTCGAGCCAGAGGACGGCGGCGGCTCGCCGGCGCGCTGGCGTGAGGCGTAGTGAGGCGGAGTGGCGCGGGACTCCAGGGGCGCGGCGAGGGGGTTGGGGACGAGGCGGCGGCGACGGTTCTCTCTCGCGCGCGGTGTTTACATTTCTGACCGTCGGGGGACTGCAGGACCTCCGATTCGGGTAAAACTTCGAACTGCGCGATCAGCGTGTCGAGCCAGCGGCGTTCACCTCGCGCTGGAACCGTTCCGAGAACACTTTCCGGAGCGCTATAAAATATCCCATTTACTTATTAAACGGGGTTTTCGTTCCGTTGGCTACGACTGGTCTTGTGCGGTTTTCGCGACGGTGATCGGGTGAAACCCGATGTCGCAAAGGTTGAGTGTCAGGGTGGCAAGTGTCGGTCTTCGTCCGGTACGAGATAAGAGGGGGGGGGGAATAATCGCCGATCAATAAATCGGGGATGCAAACACCGCAGACAAATCAGACTATCAAACAATTCACGCAGAAAACAAAATTTTTAATTTTTGTGAAATCTGGGCTGTGGCAATACGAGTCCACCAAAAGATTTGTTTGAGATCTTGATACATCTTTGTACTGCCAGGGTGAATTGATAGCTTGGAATCATGGGCCTCCTTCATGATGACCTCTCTAAGATCTCTTTCCTTTGGAACAACAACTCTCTCCTCAAAGAACACAGTGCCGTCATTATGCACTGAAAAGCAACCATACTTGGGCACTGAGGCAGCAATACCCTATTTGATCTTTTGAATCATTGAGCTGCCAGACTGAACTTCACGGATCTTCTCATGGATAGTGGGATCTACCACAAGGTTGGCAAGGTAGCCTGTTGGGAATGGCTCGAGATTGAGCCTGCGAAAGGACTCACACAAATCAGGGTGGATCTTCTGCACGATATTATTGCAATCGCCCTTGCGGCTCAGCGCATCCTATATGACATTTGCCTTCCTAGGCGTGTACTGAATATAAACTATGTACTCAGTAATGGTTTCAAGCCATCTTCTTTGCCTTAAGTTAAGATTTGGCTGAGTGAACAAGTACTTCAGACTCTTATGGTCGGTGAACACATCCACCTTCCTCCCTAAGAGGAGGTGTCGCCAAGTGATCAAGGCATGCACAACTGCCGCAAGCTCCAAGTCATGCGTGGGATAATTCCTCTCACTCGTCTTCAACTGCCGTGAGGTATAGGGCAAATTGTTCTTGCCTTGCATCAAAACTCCGCCTAGACCTTGCAATGAGGCATCACAAAATACCTAAAAATGCTGTGACTCATTTGGAGGTGTGAGAATTGGAGCTGTGGTCAACTTCTTCTTCAACTCCTCGAAGGCTGACTGGCAAGCCGGTGAATGATACGGTGAGCATCTCTCACTCCTTGTTGGTTACCCCAAGTGGAAGGTGAGACGTAGCGTAGCAGCAAATTTCCCTCTGTAAAGATACCAAGGTTATCGAACCAGTAGGACTCCAAGAGATACAAGAAGGTGTCATGGCGCTTGACGTGGACCTGCACACAACAACAAATAACTTTGCTCCCAACGAGTACAGAGGAGTTGTCAAATCCTCCGGCCTTGCTCTTTACAAAGGATCAACGCAAGAGCTAATAATGATAGTGATAGCAACTGAAAAGTAAACTAAGGATGTATACAGGAATGTGAAGATGGACCGGGGTCCCGTGATTTTCACTAGTGATGTCTTTCTCCCAAAAGACGATAAAAGTGCTAGCGAGGTAAACAAATCACAGTTGGGCAATTGACAGGATTATGAAGGCACCGCAATGCTAACTATGCTGCAAAGAAAGGAAGGGCTCATGTCGGGACCTGAGGTTAGCCTATGTAATTCCGATCACAATGCAATCACATGGAGAGCCGAGAGCCGTACCCACTTGTCTAAGCAGACAAGGCCAAGCGGAGATCACTCTCAGTAAGCATCGAACGTGAGGGGCATCCCATTCAGGCCGGAGGATCAACTGAGATGGGTCCTCATCGTCCGCACACAAGTCTAATGATATGGGTGCTGAATCCCATATTCACAGACAAGTCGCCACAACAATGTTATCGATTGAATAATAACCCTTACATAGACTTACTCCAGCCCGATCACTTAGTCGGGATCTCGGGCGGGCTCGATCATACAACAAAGTGTGCCACGTGACAGAGTCACGAGAAATCGCATCGCGATGCCCCAAGCTGCGCACATCTAAGGGCCACTTGGTGTATAAAAGACCGCCGGCAAGAACACAACTAAGCTATCGAACCCCACACTAAGATATGCACGTTATAAACATACACGCAGCATACATGTCCAGTGTAAACAGCAGGTAATCACAACATGAACTCTACAAACTCAGTCTTTATAACTTCTGCTAAACAGAGCAGACATAGTAGTTATATTACAAGAAGAGATCACATGTCTATGATCCAACATTACATCAAACATCAACGGAAGCAAATTATGTCTTAGTAAAGACAAGTTTAACAAATGGCTTAAGAAGCCTGAAAGAAAAGTACAATGACCCTCTAGAGGGAAAAGGCTGCTGCCTGGAACTATACGACATTGGTCCACGTCGAGCTCGAGGTAGAGGCCACCATCAGGGCCAGTGGTCTCGTCTCCAAAACATAGAATAAGCAAACGTGAGTAAAAAGTCGTACTCAGCAAGACTTACATAGGAACTATACTACTCATGCACATGTATCAAGGCAAAGGGAGGTGGGGTTTCACTTGCAGAAGTGCCAGCTTTGACTTGGGTAATCCTGAACTACGAGTACCAGAGAGAGGTAAGAACGTACACGAGTTTAAGTAACAGTCTCCAACCAATACTCCACTATGGTGCCTTCCTCGACTTCCCCACGAGGAAGCACGCCATAGCACTCACACTTATCTTGGTGTGTTTTAGTAGTATCCAGTTCAAGTTATCTATGATCAAGTAAAGGTCTCCAAGTAGTCCATAACCGCGGACACAGCTATTCGAATAGTTCATTAACCCTGCAGGGGTGTACTTCTACACACACGCCTCATCAGTTACCGCCTGGGGATGGACCCTTCAAGTGAGTACCGGCGAGGATGCTGCCACGACACTTCACTCACGGCACCATCTCTAGTCCTAGGGAGTCGCCTATTTGAGTTGGGACCACGATCGGAATCCGGCCGATTGTTCCGATGCGGACTCAAACGTTGTGTGACCGCCATCAAGCTCAACTCGATCATGATCACTTGATTCAACGTGCCCACAACCTACGCCAATCACTTACCTTGGTTCCACCTGCTTGAGATCGTTAAAGGGCGAACTACTTGCGACTCCTGGACTGGTCCGGGGTGAGGCATTAGGCCGAGAGGGGTCAGTGAGCCCAATGTGTGGTCGTACTCTTAGTCTTGGATAACAACACAAGAACTCAGGCCTAAGGCAGTGTTCAACGAGACAACCCACTGTGTACTCCTACACAACCTCTCATCGTTCACCTTTGTTTAGGGTAGATTCACCAACACGTTACCACCATCATTCACATGATCACTACCATCCCGACTCACATCAAAGTAGCCTCAGGTAACAACTCTAAGCATGCAATAAGCTGTAACAGTTGCAGGGGACACATGATATCAACCAATTCCTACATCTGCTAGGATTGTGGTTTGCTTACTACTATGACAAAATGATAGGTCATGCAAAGGAATGGGTTCAACTAGCGGTAGAACGTATCATGGTGACATCCTAAACATGCATTTGCGAGAATGAGAGGGAACTGGGATTTTATAGACATGATCAAAGAGGGGGCTGCTTGCCTTGCTGACGATCACGATGCAACACTCTTCTGACGTGAGGTTGAACTTGTCTCCGAGATCAACTCTCCCGAGAATATGCAATCACCGAAGCACTGGAAGTAAAGCACAATCAAAATAATACAATGCACAATCAATATGCAAAACATAGCATGGCAATGTGCTGATGTGACCTATGTTTGAATTGCCACATTTTAATTGAAGTTGATTTGAAAAGTAAATTCAAATTCAAACTCCAAATGTTATTCAATTTAGTTTCAACTTGCATTTGCTAAAGTTTTTACTTTGTAAACCAAAAGATCATATGTGTGAAATGCTTCTGAAGTACATGTGAAGTGTGGTGCATTTCAAAGTTTGAAGTTGGAATAGCAATTGAATTGATTTTGAAATAATTCCAATTAAATCAAATAGCAAAAGCTACTGATCCCTTTTTAAGATCAACTCCAACATAGCTGAAAGTTGGAAAATTTGATAGAGGATTTTCTCCTGACCATTTTTCATATATTACACTTTGAATTTGGAGTTATAGTTTAAAAGTTATTCAATTTCAAAGTTTGGCTTATTTTCTGTAATTTACTGAATAAATTAAATGATTTATTCTTTACTGCGTCATCACTAGGTCATGCTGACGCCAGGTTTGACCAGTCAACTGACAGGGCGGCCCCACCTCTCAGCCTTAGTGGTTTAAGCCAGGGTTAAAATGCTCTGTTTAAAAAAAACCTTGATTAACTTTGGCCTGGGGCCCACTGTCAGTGAGAGAGAGAGGGATTAGGAGGGTGGGGTTAGGCCTAACTAGCCGGCGGCTAAATGCCGGTGGCTTGGGCCATGGCGGCGCTCTGCCGGAGTGGGATTTCGGCCACGGGGGAGGGGGGCTGGGGGCACGGGAGCGAAGCTCGCGACGTCGCGCGTCGGCTGCGGCTACTGGGGTTTCAAGGGGGCGCTCGGGGGCACGTCTACGACGACGGGAAGCGGCGGCCGGACCACTGTCAAAGGAGAGAACAGCGTCGAGGGGTCGGGACGAATCTAGGCTAGGGGGAAAAGGTTGTGGAGCTCACCGGAGCGCGATGGAGGCCGCAGCGAGGCCGGAGGAGGAGCTGGCAGAGAGCAATTGCTCGGCGGAAAATCTGCAGCCGGCGGCGAGTTCTTGAAGTAGTCATCGCTCTGCTGGTCCTTGAATCAAATTGGAGCTGCTGCTCGAACTGGTGGTCGCCGGGGATCCTCGTAGACACCTTGGCTCACCAAAAGGAGCTCGGTGGCCGCGCTAAACCTCGTCGGCGCTCAGGCGGTTCTCGGGTGTGTGCGCGAAACAACGAGAGAGAGAGGGAGACGAACTGAGAGAGGGGAAGAAGGGCATGGGGCCCTCTGGGCGTGTCCAGCGGCGAGGATAAGCACGGGGGGGGGGGGGGGCAAGCAGGACGTGGCGCCGAGGCGTGCACGCCTCTGCCGTCGGTGGCGTCCTCCTGGCAGGAGGTAGAAGATGCCCCTGCCCTCCCTTGTGGGCTGGGCCAGGTGAGCCGATGCCCTGTGCGAGGGGTATGTCTTTTCCTTCTGTTTTCTTATTTTTCTTTCTGTTCTTTGTTTTGCCCATTTAAAATAAATAGTTAGGGCATTTATAAAAATCCCCAAACAATTTTATAAAACCTAGGTGACTATATAGACGTCAACCCCAAGTTTTGGGAATTTTTGAAATTCAATTTATTTGAATTTCAATTCGAATAGGCAATTGATTTAATTTCCAAGCCACTATTTGAATTATTGAAAAATCTATGAGCATGGGTTTAATCAAAAATCACTTTTAAAATGATCAGACTCATTTTTAGGATTTTTCAACACATCCAAAAGAATTGTGGAAAAAGATTTATTTCTGGCCTTTTTATTCATTTAGGGCTTTTCTTTTCCCCATTTCCTTTTCTGTTGCAATTTTTTTCAAGATGCTAAAAAATGCAAGCTAGGTTAAACACAAACCTACTTTGGGGTTCTGACAACTCGCCCCCACTCAAAAGAATCTCGTCCCGAGATTCAGAAGTCGTCGGGAGGAAGGTGGGGTACTCTGCTGGTAGTTGATCCTCTCGTTCCCAGGTGGCTTCTTTCTCTGAATGACGTGACCACTGCACTTTGAAGAATCTTATCTTCTGATGTCTGGTGCTACGCTCGGCCTCATCAAGAATACGAACCGGGTACTCTCGATATGAAAGGTTATCTTGGAGATCAAGCGTTTCATGGTCAACTTCGCGAATGGGGTCCTTGAAGCAACGCCTGAGTTGAGAGAGGTGGAAGACATCATGAACCTGGGAGAGGTGAGGGGGTAGTTCCAATTGGTAGGCAACTTCTCCACGTTTAGCGAGAATGCGAAAGGGACCGATATAACGTGGGGCCAACTTGCCTTTGATACCGAAGCGATGGGTACCCTTCACAGGAGTAACCCGAAGGTAAGCCTTCTCATCCAGATTATAGCTTTCTTCCCTATGATGACGATCATAATAGCTTTTCTGACGAGACTGGGCTGTTTTCAACTTCTCACGAACAATGCAAACTTTCTCTTCTGCATCCTGAATCAAATCCGGTCCAAAGAATTGTCTTTCACTGGTTTCTGACCAGTTTAGGGGTGTTTGACATTTCCGTCCATAGAGAAATTCAAAAGGAGCCATGCCCAAACTAGATTGGAATTTATTGTTATACGCAAATTCGGCAAAAGGAAGAGAATTATCCCATTTCTTTCCGAAAGAGATAACACAAGCTCTGAGCATGTCTTCGAGAATTTGATTGACCCTTTCTACTTGACCACTGGACTGTGGGTGATAAGAGGTGCTAAAGGAGAGGTGGGTTCCCATAGCATTCTGGAAACTTTCCCAAAATCGAGAAGTGAAAAGACTACCACGGTCTGAATTGATTTCCAAAGGAACACCGTGAAGTGACACGATTCGGGAGACATACAAGTCCGCTAACTGGCTAGCAGTTATAGACTCTCGAACTGGAAGGAAGTGAGCAACTTTGGAAAGTCGATCAATGACAATGAAGATGGCATCATTTCCTTTCTGGGGTTTTGGAAAGCCAGTGATGAAGTCCATACTGACTTTATCCCATTTCCACTCGGGGATAGGCAAAGGTCTAAGAGTACCAGCAGGTCTTTGATGTTCTGCCTTAACGCGACGACAAACATCACATTCAGCAATGAACTGAGCAATTTCTCTCTTCATCCTAGTCCACCAAAATCTCTGGCGTAGATCTCGGTACATTTTTGTGCTACCGGGATGAATCGAGAGGGTTGTGTCATGGGCTTCTTTGAGGATGAGTTGCCTTAGTTCCCTATTCTTAGGTACTACCAAACGATTTTCAAAGAATACCGTTCCTTTACTATCTGTGGAGAAACATTTAGCAACTCCGCTAGCAATGTTCTCCTTGATCCGGCGAACACCTCGTGCACGCCTTTGGGCAACTATGATTTGATCCTCAAGGGTTGGTTTCGCCACCAAGTTGAAAAGAGATCCACGAGGAACAATCTCAAGATTGAGCTTTCAAAATTCCTCATGAAGAAGTGGTTGATACTCTTGTAACATGAGGTTGTTACAATACGACTTACGACTTAGTGCATCAGCCATGACATTGTCTTTGCCTGGGGTGTAAGAAATTCCTAAGTCATAATATTTTATCAACTCAATCCAGCGTCTTTGCCTGAGATTAAGATCTGGCTAGGTGAAAATGTATTTGAGGCTTTGGTGGTCGGAATAGATCTCATAACGATTACCAAGGAGGTAATGTCGCCAAGTTGTTAGGGCATGAACTACGGCAGCGAGTTGAAGATCATGGGTAGGATAGTTTTCTTCATGTGGACGTAACTGGTGTGAAGCATAAGCTACCACATGTCGATCTTGCATAAGTATGCATCCTAACCCTTGCCATGAAGCATCACAAAAGATCTCGAAATCCTTTTTGGTGTCTGGAGGCGCAAGTACGGGTGTAGAAGTCAATCTTTTTTTTAGCTCTTGAAAGCTTTCCTCGCACTTGGGAGTCCATTCGAATTTCTTCTCTTTCTTGAGGAGTTCAGTTAGAGGCTTTGCAACTTTAGAAAAGTTCTCGACGAAGCGGCGACAATAGCTTGCTAAGCCAAGAAAACTCCTAACTTGCTTAACCGATTCAGGTGGAGTCCAGTCAAGGACGGCCTGAACTCTCTCGGGATTGACAGCAATGCCTTTTGCAGAAATCACGTGGCCTAAGTAGGTCACTTCTGGTAGCCAGAATTCACACTTGGAGAATTTAGCATACAGGCGATGCTCTCTAAGTTTCATCAATACCAGCCTAAGATGTTCTGCGTGATCTTCTTCGTTCTTCGAGTAGATGAGAATGTCATCAAGATAAACTACAACAAATTTATCTAAGTACTCCATGAAGATCGAATTCATCAAACGCGAGAATGTGGCGGGGGCATTGGTTAAACCGAAGGACATGACTGTGTACTCATAAAGACCATAACAAGTAGTAAAAGCCGTTTTGGGGATGTCCTCGTTTCGGATTTTGATCTAATGATAACCTAATCTCAAATCCATCTTGGAGAAGACAGAGGATCCTGCAAGTTGATCATAAAGATCATTGATCCTGGCCAGTGGGTACTTGTTCTTTATCGTCGCTAGATTTAGCGGGCGATAGTCTACGCACATCCTTTCTGTTCCATCTTTCTTCGTTAC
Source organism: Bromus sterilis (assembly GCA_950022295.1). NCBI lineage: Eukaryota > Viridiplantae > Streptophyta > Magnoliopsida > Poales > Poaceae > Bromus > Bromus sterilis. Next base: position 276,543,019 of record OX465595.1, on the reverse strand, counting down.
GAACAGAACGGGGCAACCCCGTGGCGATGAGCTAGGGCGGATGAAGCCTTTTGCCAACAAAACTTCAAGTTGGATTTTGACCTCAGCTAACTCACGTGGGGCCATTCTATATGGGCGTCTGGATATTGGTGCGGTTCCTGGGATAAGATCTACCACAAACTCTACAGATCTGTCAGGTGGTATTCCTGGCAGCTCTTCTGGAAAGACATCCGGGAAGTCACGAACCACCGGAATATCTTCAAGGTCTGGAAGAGGAAGCACATTTAAAGAATGCACCTAGGTTTTAGAGCTTGGTGAGGTGTACTTGATTGTCTGGCCTGATGGATGGGTTAGTTTCACTGACTTGGCTTTACAATCAAGGACAACATTCTGTCTTGATAACCAATCCATACCTAATATCACATCAATGTCTGTAGACTTGAGGGCTATAAGTGAGGCAAGGAATACTAAACCCTCAATTGCAATTTCATTCTCATGACTCACCATGGTGGTGTGCCATCTGGATCCAGGGGCTTGCACAACTAAGGGGGTGGATAACATCAAAAAAGAGATGTCATGTGACAGTGCAAAGTCCTGGGATATGAATGAGTGAGATGCTCCTAGGTCAAAAAGAACCGAAGCTGGGGTGGAATTGACAGGAAGGGTTCCGAGTACAACATCGGTTGACTTGTGGGAATCTAGAATGGATACATGATTCACATAACCATGTTCAATAGGAGGCTTGACGTTGGAAGTCTTGGGTGGTGGCTTACCACGACGAAAGGTTTGCTTTGGTTTAGGTGTGGTGGCTACATGATTTTGGGGACACTCTCGAACATTGTGGCCTGATTGTCCACATTGGAAACAAACACCACGTGGAATGAAAGGAACTTGAGAACTTGATTGTCCAACAAAATTCCAAGGAGGAAGATTGGGTTGAGGTGGACGATATATGGTGGTTGATGGTCTAGAAGCACTTACAGCACGACTGACGTCACTGAAGGGAATCCAAACACGGCGTTTTCGAGAAACTGGGCCAGAAGATTGGGCAAACTCTCGATCACGCTTGCGAGACTCTTCATACAACTCAGTTCCATACTCGGCCTTGAAGGATTTGTCGACCAAGTCCCTGAAGTTGACGAACTCGTGAAGATTCAGGTCATGACGAAGGACGGGGCTAAGTCCCCTGCGGAACCTTGCTTGTTTCTTGGCATCGGTGGATACTTCATCTTTGGCATAACGTGCTAGACGAGTGAACTCAGTCCTATACTCATGAACAGTCATCTTTCCTTTGGTCAGATTGCAAAATTCTTCTCTCTTGCGCTCCATCAGCTGATCCGGAATATGGTATCCACGGAAGTCATCACAGAACTCTTGCCAAGTCACCATGTGACCAACTGGCTGCATTGCCACGAAGTTCTCCCACCACTGAAGAGCAGCACCTTCAAGAAAATATGCCGCGAATAGCACACGATCACCTGGAGCAACATGGGCTGTCTCAAGCTTACGCTCGAGGGAACAAAGCCAATCATCGGCATCAAGGGACTCGGAAGAACATCGGAATACTGGCGGGTTGAGGAGAATGAAGTCCTGGATGGTAACAACACTATGATGCTGACGAGAAGTGTTCTGCTCAATACGCTCTAGAAGACGTGTCTGATCATGACGATTCTGTTCATCCTCCATCATGATTTCTGCCGTTGAGGTTGGTGGTGGAGGTTCTTCACCGTCTGTGTTACCGGAACTGGGATCAACACCTTGATTTGCACCTGACATTCTGTGTGATAAGAATCAACAATCAGAATAGGATTTAGGACAAAATTCTATGCTAAGATAGAAGACTATAATGCAATAGCATCAAAGCCACAAACGGACAGCATAACGGCTGCACCGGGATGGAAATTGAGACAACCTATAGGATAACGGACATCACTTCCACAGAAACACTATGGAATGATGGCTCAGAAAAGATCACAACACTCCTACAGCTACAAAGAAGCAATCAACGAGATGTCCTAGTAAAGACATAGATGAGCCTAGTCCTATCTTCCCGTAGGATAAGATGAGGTTGACTCAGAACTAAGATCGATGAGGATAAGGAGAAAAAAGAAGTCTTACGTTGTTCCCTTATACCCAAAGTAAGTATATAACTATAGAATGCTAGACTCGACATCGGCCAATGGTTTGATAATCCTACAGGCAGTCCTGCTCTGATACCAAGTCTGTCGGGACCTCAGGTTAGCCTATGTAATTCCGATCACAATGCAATCACATGGAGAGCCAAGAGCCGTACCCACTTGTCTAAGCAGACAAGGCCAAGCACAGATCACTCTCGGTAAGCATCGAACGTGAGGGGCATCCCATTCAGGCCGGAGGATCAACTGAGATGGGTCCTCATCGTCCGCACACAAGTCTAATGATATGGGTGGTGAATACCATATTCACAGACAAGTCGCCTCAACCATGTTATCGATTGAATCATAACCCTTACATAGACTTACTCCAGCCCGATCACTTAGTCGGGATCTCTGGCGGGCTCGATCATACAACAAAGTGTGCCACGTGACAGAGTCACGAGCAATCGCATCGCGATGCCCCAAGCTGCGCACATCTAAGGGCCACTTGGTGTATAAAAGACCGCCGGCAAGAACACAACTAAGCTATCGAACCCCACACTAAGACATGCACGTTATAAACATACACGCAGCATACATGTCCAGTGTAAATAGCAGGTAATCACAACATGAACTCTACAAACTTAGTCTTTATAACTTCTGCTAAACAGAGCAGACATAGTAGTTATATTACAAGCAGAGATCACATGTCTGTGATCCAACATTACATCAAACATCAATGGAAGAAAATTATGTCTTAGTAAAGACAAGTTTAACAAATGGATTAAGAAACCTGAAAGAAAAGTACAACGACCCTCCAGAGGGCACAGGCTACTGCCTGGAACTATACGACATTGGTCCACGTCGAGCTCCAGGTAGAGGCCACCATCAGGGCCAGTGGTCTCGTCTCTAAAACATATAATAAGCAAACGTGAGTACAAAGTCGTACTCAGCAAGACTTACATGGGAACTATACTACTCATGCACATGTATCAAGGCAAAGGGAGGTGGGGTTTCACTTGCAGAAGTGCCAGCTTTGACTTGGCTAATCCTGAACTACGAGTACCATAGAGAGGTAAGAACATACACGAGTCCAAGTAATAGTCTCCAACCAATACTCCACTATGGTGCCTTCCTCGACTTCCCCACGAGGAAGCACGCCATAGCACTCACACTTATCTTGGTGTGTTTTAGAAGTATCTAGTTCAAGTTATCTACGATCAAGTAAAGGTCTCCAAGTAGTCCATAACCGCGGACACGGCTATTCGAATAGTTCATTAACCCTGCAGGGGTGTACTGCTACACACACGCCTCATCAGTTACCGCCTGGGGATGGACCCTTCAAGTGAGTACCGGCGAGGATGTTGCCACGACACTTCACTCACGGCACCATCTCTAGTCCTAGGGAGTCGCCTATTTGAGTTGGGACCACGATCGGAATCCGGCCGATTGTTCCGATGCGGACTCAAACGTTGTGTGACCGCCATCAAGCTCAACTCGATCATGATCACTTGATTCAACGTGCCCACAACCTATGCCAACCACTTACCTTGGTTCCACCTACTTGAGATCGTTAAAGGGCGAACTACTTGTGACTCCTGGACTGGTCCGGGGTGAGGTACTAGGCCGAGAGGGGTCAATGAGCCCAATGTGTGGTCGTACTCTTAGTCTTGGATAACAACACAAGAACTCGGGCCTAAGGAACTGTTCAACGAGACAACCCACTGTGTACTCCTACACAGCCTCTCATCGTTCACCTTTGTTTAGGGCAGATTCACCAACACGTTACCACCATCATTCACATGATCACTACCATCCCGACTCACATCAAAGTAGCCTCAGGTAACAACTCTAAGCATGCAATAAGCTGTAACAGTTGCAGGGGCCACATGATATCATCCAACTCCTACATCTGCTAGGATTGTGGTTTGCTTACTACTGTGACAAAATGATAGGTCATGCAAAGGAATGGGTTCAACTAGCGGTAGAATGTATCATGGTGACATCCTAAACATGCATTTGCGAGAATGAGAGGGAACTGGGATTTTATAGACATGATCAAAGAGGGGGCTGCTTGCCTTGTTGACGATCACGATGCAACACTCTTCTGACGTGAGGTTGAACTCGTCTCCGAGATCAACTCTACCGAGAATATGCAATCACCGAAGCACTGGAAGTAAAGCACAATCAAAATAATACAATGCACAATCAATATGCAAAACATAGCATGGCAATGTGCTGATGTGACCTATGTTTGAATTGCCACATTTTAATTGAAGTTGATTTGAAAAGTAAATTCAAATTCAAACTCCAAATGTTATTCAATTTAGTTTCAACTTGCATTTGCTAAAGTTTGTACTTTGTAAACCAAAAGATCATATGTGTGAAATGCTTCTGAAGTACATGTGAAGTGTGGTGCATTTCAAAGTTTGAAGTTGAAATGGCAATTGAATTGATTTTGAAATAATTCCAATTAAATCAAATAGCAAAAGCTACTGATCCCTTTTTAAGATCAACTCCAACATAGCTGAAAGTTGGAAAATTGGATAGAGGATTTTCTCCTGATCATTTTTCATATATTACACTTTGAATTTGGAGTTATAGTTTAAAAGTTATTCAATTTCAAAGTTTGGCTTATTTTCTGAATTTACTGAATAAATTAAATGATTTAATATTTACTGCGTCATCACAAGGTCATCCTGACGCCAGGTTTGACCAGTCAACTGACAGGGCGGCCCCACCTGCCAGGGTTAAAATGCTCTGTTTAAAAAAAACCTTGATTAATTTTGGTCTGGGGCCCACTGTCAGTGAGAGAGAGAGGGATTAGGAGGGGGGGTTAGGCCTAACTAGCCGGCAGCTAAACGCTGGTGCCTTGGGCCACGGCGGCGCTCTGCCGGAGTGGGATTTCGTCCACGGGGGAGGGGGCTGGGGGCACGGTAGCGAAGCTCGCGACGTCGCGCGTCGGCTGCGGCTACTGGGGTTTCAAGGGGGCGCTCGGGGCCACGTCTACGACGACGGGAAGCGGCGGCGGGACCACTGTCAAAGGCGAGAACAGCCTCGAGGGGTCGGGACGAAGCTAGGCTAGGAGGAAAAGGTCGTGGAGCTCACCGGAGCGCGATGGAGGCCGCACCGAGGCCGGAGGAGGAGCTGGCAGAGAGAAATTGCTCGCCTGAAAATCTGCAGCCGGCGGCGAGTTATTGAAGTAGTCGTCGCTCTGCTGGTCCTTGAATCAAATTGGAGCTGCTGCTCGAACTGGTGGTCGCCGGGGATCCTCGTAGACACCTTGGCTCACCGGAAGGAGCTCGGTGGCCGCGCTAAACCTCGTTGGCGCTCAGGCGGTTCTCGGGTGTGTGAGCGAAACAACGAGAGAGAGAGGGAGACGAACTGAGAGAGGGGAAAAAGGGCCTGGGGGCCTCTAGGCGTGTCCAGCGGCGAGGATAAGCACGGGGGGGGGGGGGCAAGCAGGACGTGGCGCCGAGGCGTGCACGCCTCTGCCGTCGGTGGCGTCCTCCTGGCAAGAGGTAGAAGACGCCCCTGCCCTCCCTTGTGGGCTGGGCCAGGTGGGCCGACGCCCTGTGCGAGGGGTAAGTCTTTTCCTTCTATTTTCTTATTTTTCTTTCTGTTCTTTGTTTTGCCCATTTAAAATAAATAGTTAGGGCATTTATCAAAATCCCCAAAAAAATTTATAAAACCTAGGTGACTATATAGAAGTCAACCCCAAGTTTTGGGAATTTTTGAAATTCAATTTATTTGAATTTCAATTCAAATAGGCAATTGATTTAATTCCAAGCCACTATTTGAACTATTGAAAAATCTATGAGCATGGGTTTAATCCCAAATCACTTTTAAAATGATCAGACTCATTTTTAGGATTTTTCAACACATCCAAAAGAATTTTGGAAAAAGATTTATTTTTGGCCTTTTTATTCATTTAGGGCTTTTCTTTTCCCCATTTCCTTTTCTGTTGCAATTTTTTTCAAGATGCTAAAAAATGCAAGCTAGGTTAAACACAAACCTACTTTGGTGGTTTGACAGCTCAAAAGAAATGGGCAGTATGCCAAGGTAAGTAGACCGAAATCCAACTGCATCTTCTACGAATCATCCACCTTGAGATATCTATCCAGAACATCTCGCTGGTATTAAGTTGCGAATCCCACCCAAAGTGTAAATCCAAAGCAACAGACAACTGCATTAAAAGAACTTTGTGTAAAGTAAATAATCCTTGCATCCGCGGATACAAGCACCGTTGTTTTATCCCAGGTGCCAACAACACATCCCCTAGTCTCATGTTTCTGTCACTCAAGCTAGACATCAAGGGGCTGAACCCACAATCAAGCATAATGCTCCCTCTTGGAGTTGCAACAAAATACTTGGCCAAAGTAAAATACGGCAATGGAGAACATGCAAGAATTTACTCAAGAACAAAATATAAAAGAGAAGAACCAAATATATTACTCATCACATTCTAAACAAAGTCTCATAATCCATCAGATCCCACCAAACTCAGCATAGCAACGGCAGAAAATTACAAAGGTGCCTCGATCATGTGAGGCAGCTCACGAGGTCTCGAAATTGGAGGCACAAAGAGGGGAGAGGAACATCTCATAGCTACTGGTCACAGACCAATGGTCCAAGGGGGAACTACTCACGGTACAAACGGGAGGTGTCCATGGCTATGGATGGTCTCCCGGAGGGGGTAGCTTCTCCGGGCAGGGTGCCGGAGCAGCTTCTCCAGGCAGCCCCGATCTTGAAGAGGCGGCGGCGGTACAGAGGCGAGATCGCGGAAAAGAGATCGATAATAGTGGTTCCCACCCCGAGGGCTAAACATAGGCGGAGGGGGTGTCGAGGGGACCCACCCGGCAGCCAGGAGGCCTCCTCGCGCGGCCTAAGGTGGGGCCGCGTCAGGGACCCTCCTGGTCTCCAGGTGGTGGCCCCCCTCCGCTGCCTTGGTTATTCCAGAAGCTTCCAGGTCACTGATTTTTTATCTGATTTTTTCGGATTTTTTGGAGCACTTTTAATGGCCGGAAAACCTGAAATACAAAAACAGCAGAAAAAAACAACTGGCAGTTGGGTGCACTGGGTTAATAGATTAGTCCCAATATGCTCAAAAGTGTATGAAAGTTCAAGCAAATCATGGCAAAGTCACACAAAACATGCATGGAGCAAGCAGAAATTATAGATACGTTTGGGACGTATCAACATCCCCAAGCTTAATTCCTGCTCGTCCTCGAGTAGGTAAATGATAACAAGCATAATTTCTGTGGTGACATGCCACACAACCATATAAGAACTTTGTAAGTAAAGCAATCAAAGCATGCAATTCAATTCAAGTCTTAACAAGCAAGAGTCTATATTAGCATTGACACAAGCAACAAAAGAACAAAAGGTGCAAGAGCTCTCGCTGTCCGTGACTCGAATGTCTCCAGATGGTGTTTGCGTGCAAGCAGGGGATTGGGAAAAAGAGAGAAAAAAGGTTGTTGAGAACAACTATCTACTAAAGTTTCAGACTTGGTCTCCTTTGGATTCTTATCTTGACTCGTCCCCAGACCACTAGCCAGGTACAAGTCAATTTGATCCACTCCCTTTCGTTATTTTGATCACTCATGCAATGCATGAGCGTGAGCAAGAAATTTGACACCTAAAAGGAAAAACAAAAAGGAGGTGGAGGAGGAAGACAAAAAAGGTGTGAAAGGCTCACATCAATGAGGACAATCATAGGCGAGATAAGGCCATATGATAGATATGATGTGAGGATTAGGGATTGCCATGCAACGGATGCACATGTGAGCTAAAAGCTCTCCAAGGGAACTAGTGGGGGTGCATCTAACTTGCTTGCTCAAGAAGACCTAGATCTCGTTTGAGGAGGCTCATCATTGGAATATACAAGCCAAGTTCTATAGTGTGAAGGTCCCCACATAGCTATATGCATGAATGATGATCTCTATGGAGTACAATTGGTAGAGGATGAAGTACTAGTGTGGATCTGTCAAAAGGAATAGTAGTGTGCCCCCTTCTCTCTTTTAATTTTTTTATTTTTCTCTTTTTTGTATTTTTTTGTATTTTTTGGTAGCCTCAATGGCTCTTTCTATTTAACTCTCATTTGTCCTCTTTGGGATCTTTTGATTTTGTCCTCTTTGGGATATTTTCCTCACTTTAGGGGCAACACTCTATATTTTACAAGAATATAGGAGATCTTTCACACTTTACAAAAGTACTCAAATAAAGAAGATATAACTATCATGATGCAAAGGTATGACATGAGGATCAAGTCATGAAAAGATGGATGTTGCATGGCAATGTATCTCTGAAAGGCTATGGAAATGCCTTGTATGTAGGTATGGTGGCTGTTTTGAAGAAAGATATAAGGAGGCTTATGATGACAGAGCGTATCGTGCCAAGGGTTTGGATGCACCGGCGAAGTATGCGCCAACTCTCGAGGTGAGAAAGGGCAATGCACGGTACCGAAGAGGATAGAAAAAGTATAGGTGGGTGGAAGTGTCAACTTTCGAATACTCACATTAGTCCGAAGAACTCATGAAGTTATTATCGGTAAATCTCAATCTAATCAGGAGGTTCACAAAGAGACAAGTACCCCGAGGAGGAGTGTATGGGGGTTTGGTTATCCTTGTGCATCCTCGACTCATGGTACGTGAGTGTACTCTAATATTCGAACCCTCCAGAAGTTAGTGATCCATCTAGTAGCTAGAGTTCTCAACAGGGGTTTTTGGTTTTCGAAAAAGACACGGATTGCCCAAAATACGACATCTATCACTAATAGGCTCGAGCTCTTGACACCAAAAGTTCAACAGTACTCTAGTCAATACCTCAAAACTATTGCAAGTTACTACTACAAACAGAAAAGCAAGTTCAACTACCTGTTTCTAGTCAAGAGACAAAACTCAGTGCAACAGGCAAACTCTCTAACAAGATAAAACATGCAACCTATAGAAAGTTCAACCTAAAACAAAAGAAAAGCTCTAGAAAAAAAACTAAAGCACTACACTAAACAGAGAAGCAGCTAAGAAAAGAAAAAGAACAACTCACAGCTAAAAGAATAAGCATGCAAATCCTATGAGGAGTTCTAATTCAAGCGGAGCGTGTAATTCTCCCACACAAAAGAGTAAGCTGCGATCTAACTTGTTACTACAACAAACAAAGAAAAAACAAACCTAGAAAACTAAAGAGCGAGACGCTCCAAGTATAGCACATAACGCATGAAGTGATAAAAATATAGTGCAGCGAGAGACGAACTGATAATTGTTGATGAAGAAGGGGATGCACGGGGGCATCCCCAAGCTTAGACGCTTGAGTCTCCTTGAATATTTATTGGGGGTGCACATGGGCATCCCCAAGCTTGAGCGTTTGACACTCCAAGATCTTCTTTCATCATCTTCCTTCGCACACTTGAAAACTCCCTTCATACATAACTCATTGTAGACTGATTAGAGAGGTCAGTACCCTATTAAAATAATTTTTCCTCTACTGGAAATAAAGATAAACTTGAAGAGCTACTGTTTCTCAAGATTTCCAAAAAGTCTTTGCAAATAAAAAGAAAGCTTAAGATTTGCAAAAGTAGAGAGAGACAAAACGTGGCAGAATCTGTGAAAAACAGAACAGAAGATAGAAACGAATTTTTTAGGGGTACTTCTGCAACTCAAATCAAAAAACTCAGAACATACGCAAGTTTCTTAATTGTATAGAGCATGCTGTGTGAAAATTTCAGCTCAAAAATATGAACTGGGATTTTTTCATGATTTTTCTAGTCACGAGGACAGAATCTGTTTTCTGGACAGCATGTCACAACTTTCACTTCCCTTGTCATATGAGGCTATAAAAGGCACAAATCTTGAAAAATAAAGATACAATGATGTTGCTACAGTATTAAAAATCATCAAGACCACTAAGAACAGAAGAAAAGCAAAAAAAAACCTAAATTCGTTGCGGGCTGCCTCCCGAAAGCGCTTCTTTAAAGCCATTAGCTAGGCTTAAAGATTATAAAAGGTGCTCTCATAAGGATAAGAATTTGAAGTAAAAGAGAGCATCAAGAAGCAAATATGAAACACATTTAAGACTAACCCACTTCCTATGCATAGGCATCTTGTAAGAAAATAAGTCAAAGAATCACAAAGTGACATGCATAGAAAGGTGGAACAGGAACAATTTCAAAACTTTCAACATGAAGAGAGGTGTTTTTGCAACATGCAAGTTTCTACAACCAAACTTTCCCCTCTCAAAGTAATTTTCAGTAGTATCATGAACAACATCAAGAATATAACTATCACATAAATCATGTTGTGCATGACCTACAAGCACACGGTCTTTAGGATCATAAGATAAATGGAACCCATCACATTGAGCCTTAATATGAGCACAGTTCTCCAGAATATGAGTTGGAGATTTCAAAAGGATAATAGGATAATCAAGTGGGGGTGGAATAGCAAAAATTTCATGCTTAACATGAGGAACTATAGAAAGTTCATCTCCGTAAGCATCATCCATAGTGGCATCATGGCCATAAGCATAGAAGGCATCAACTTCATCAAAAAGGGATATTTCCAAAGAATCCATAGGATCATAACACTCATATAAGGTAAGATTCAAAAAGTTACTCTCATTAGAAGGTAGACATGGATGGCTCCATTCTTCCTCCTTTTGTTCGTCACTCTCCTCCTCTTTTTCATCCAAGGAGCTTCGGTTTCATCAATTTCTTCTTTCATAGAGTCCTGCAAAACATTAGTCTCTTGCTTTGGGGGAGAGATTCTCTCAAGATGATCAGTAATATAATAATTTGCATCATAACTTTCCAAACAATAGTTAAGTATAGCAAGACTCTCAGATTTATAAGAGGCATCATTAATATTTCTAAGAAGAGAAGTAATTTCGTAGGCACCCTTATAAGCAACAAATTCTTCTATTGGCTCTGCATCATAAAAATCATAGTTTCTCTTACCATAAGAAGCTAAGATTTCATCATCATTGTACTCACATTAGAAAGCAAGGTGTTTGTGCCTCATAAAGCAACAAGATTCATCGCTGCAGAAAGATATATTATATATTGAGCACAAGTTTCTAGCATAGTCATACAACTAGTGTATTTGTATCCATAAGTGTATCCCCTTTTGAGACAAGCGATGTTCCTTGTACCACTTTTGTTGATCCTCGGTGAATCCTCCATGCCAATAAGATCTGGTTTCAAAGAAGTCAGACGTTGATTGGCAAGTAAGGAACTAGACATACTACTTTTTTGGATTTTTGATAAAGGACACAAAGAAAAAAAACTGAAAGGTGAACTAACAAGACTAAAAATCAAAGATAAAAGATAGTGTGCAACTCCCCTATCTTGTAGACTGGAGTTTGCCGTCAACAGCGCCAGAAATTGGCTTGATATGGTGAGGATCTCTCACTCCTCGTTGGTTACCCCAAGTGGAAGGTGAGATGTAGCGTAGCAGAAAATTTCCCTCGGTAAAGATACCAAGGTTATCGAACCAGTAGGACTCCAAGAGATACAAGAAGGTGTCACGGCGCTTGACGTGGACCTGCACACAGCAAAAAATAACTTTGCTCCCAACGAGTACAGAGGAGTTGTCAATTCCTCCGGCCTTGATGTTTACAAACGATCAACGCAAGAGATAATGATGATAGTGATATCAACTGAAAAGTAAACTAAGGATATAAACAGTAATGTGAAGATGGACCGGGGTCCCGTGATTTTCACTAGTGATGTCTCTCTCCCAGAAGACGATAAACGTGCTAGCGAGCTAAAAAAATCACAGTTGGGCAATTGAGATGATTATGAAGGCACCGCAATGCTAACTATGCTGCAAAGAAAGGAAGGGCTCAAAAGGAATGGGCAGTACGCCAAGGTTAAGTAGACCGAAATCCAACTGCATCTTCTACGAATCATCCACCTTGAGATATCTATCCAGAACATCTCGCTGGTATTAAGTTGCGAATCCCACCCAAAGTGTAAATCCAAAGCAACAGACAACTGCATTAAAAGAACTTTGTGTAAAGTAAATAATCCTTGCATCCGCGGATACAAGCACCGTTGTTTTATCCCTGGTGGCAACAGCACATCCCCTAGTATCATGTTTCTGTCACTCAAGCTAGACATCAAGGGGCTGCACCCACAATCAAGCATAACGCTCCCTCTTGGAGTTGCAACAAAATACTTGGCCAAAGTAAAATACGGCAACAGAGAACATGAAAGAATTTACTCAAGAACAAAATATAAAAGAGAAGAACCAAATATATTACTCATCACAATCTGAACATAGTCTCATAATCCATCAGATCCCAAAAAACTCAGCATAGCAACGGCAGAAAATTACAAAGGTGCCTCGATCATGTGAGGCAGCTCACGAGGTCTCGAACGTGGAGGCCCAAAGAGTGGAGAGGAACATCACATAGCTACTGGTCACGGACCCATGGTCCAAGGGGAACTACTCACGGTACATACGGGAGGTGTCCATGGCTATGGATGGTCTCCCGGAGGGGGTAGCTTCTCCCGGCAGGGTGTCGGAGTAGCTTCTCCAGGCAGCCCCGATCTTGAAGCGGCGGCGGCGGCAGTACAGAGGCGAGATCACGGAAAAGAGATCGATATTAGGGGTTTCCACCCCGAGGGCTAAATATAGGCGGAGGGGGGTGTCGAGGGGACCCACCAGGCAGCCAGGAGCCCTCCTAGCGCGGCCTAGGGTGGGGCCGCGCAAGGGACCCTCCTGGTCTCCTCGTGGTGGCCCCCCTCCGCTGCCTTGGTTATTCCGGAAGCTTCCGGGTCGCTAATTTTTATCTGATTTTTCCGAATTTTTTGCAGCACTTTTATTGGCCGGAAAACCTGAAATACAAAAACAGCAGAAAACAGCAACTGGCAGCTGGGTGCACTGGGTTAATAGATTTGTCCAAATATGTTCAAAAGTGTATGAAAGTTCAAGAAAATCATGGCAAAGTCACACAAAACATGCATGGAGCAAGCAGAAATTATAGATACGTTTGGGATGTATCAGGGACCAAGTGTATCGTTTGCCTTTGCACAACAATTTCGTCATTGGCTTTGGTATTTTGGAGAAATTATGCACAAACCTCCTGCAATAGCTGGCAAGGCCGAGAAAACTCCTTAGCTTAACATTCTTCGGTGGAGCCCATTCTTTAATAGTGCGGACTCGCTCTGGATCGACCGCAATACCCTCAGCAGAAATGACATGGCCAAGAAAGTTGACCTTTTCAATCCAAAACTCACACTTGGAGAACTTGGCATAGTACCGGTGCTCTCTCAGCTTCTGCAGCATAAAGCGAAGATGTTCCTCATGTTCAGCCTCCGACTTGGAATACACAAGTATGTCGTCGAGGTAGAGGATGACAAAGACATCGTGACACTCTTGGAACAAATAGTTCATAGCTCTCATGAAGGTTGGAGGGGCGTTAGAGAAGCCAAAAGTCATGACTGTGAACTCATAGAGCCCATATCGTGTGCTGAAAGCGGTCTTGGGAATGTACTCTTCACGAACACGGATTTGGTGATACCCCATCCTCAAGTCAACCGGGTAAAGGGTACTTGTTCTAGATGGTCTTTTTGTTGATGCCACGATATTCCTGGACCAACCGCTAGACCCACGTTTCTTCTTCACAAACAAAGCTGGGGAACCCCAAGGGGAAGTGCTCGCGCGGATGAAACCGCATGCCTCCAACTCTGTCAACTGCTTCTTGAGCAAAATCAACTCCTCTGAACACATCTTGTACGGATGCCGAGAAATCGGCTGAATACCAGGCTCTAACTCAATAACAAACTCAATAGCTCGAACAGGGGGAATTACTGGCAACTCCTTTGGGAAGACGTTTGGAAACTCACAGACAACTTTGACTTCTTCGAGCAAAGGTGCGACTCCTGCGTTCAAGGCATACAACTGTGCTGCTCCTGCCATTGAGCCACAAGTATACCAGATTTACGCACCTGAATCATGTGTCAAGCTCAGGGATCTTGAAGGGCAATCAATGTTGGCCTTGTGCTTCACAAGCCAATCCATGCCGAGGATGACATCCATATCGGAATGAGGAAAGACAATCAGGGATCCTGAGAAGATAACACCCTGGATACAGATCTTCACATCCGGGATATCCCTGAAGATTCCATCCTCGACCCTGGAGAAGCAAGCGATAGAGGCCTAGGCAACCTCTCTCTCGGAAGATCAAGTGACAAAGAAAAATAATTGGACATGAAGGAATGGGAAGCTCTGGAATCAACCAACACAGTCACAGGAATAGAATTAACAAGCAACCTACCAATCACGATCTCTGAAGACTGCTGAGCATCTGTCATCGTCACATTGTTTACTCGAAATGCACGTGGTTGTGCCCTCATCATCGCAGTGCTCGGAGTGGAGCGAGGTGGGGGCGGTGGGAGTTGAGCAAAGCGCGGATCGGTGCACTTGGGAGAAGTGTGCCCCGGCTGTCCACACTTGTAGCAGATCACGCCCGACCTGGGCTGGGGCTGCGGCCTGGTGTCCTCGTGTGCGGTGGTTTAGAGCGAGGGACCTGCTAAACTGGGACGGGAAGGCGGGCAAAAGTGTGAGCAAGTGCCCCCTCGGCTAGAACTGTTGTCTCTGTGATGCAAGTCTTTGCCTTCTTATGGACCATCGCTGCGGAGCTGTACTCTCTCTGACGCTTTTTGTATGCGTCCCACTCGGCTCTGGCTGACTCCTGGCAGATAGCTGAATCCACGAACTGTGAGTACAGCGTAGGGTTGCAGTGGGTGAGCGCATACCTTATCTCGGTGCTGAGACCCCCGCGGAACCTGGCAATCCGCTTGGCCTCTGCGGAGACCTCCTCAGGAGGGTACCTAGCGAGCCTGACGAAGGCCAGGTTGTACTCCTGGACTGACCTCTCACCCTGTCTCAGAGTCAAGAAATCCTCTCTCTTCATGTCCATCAAGCCACTCGGAATATGTGTTGCTCTGAAGTCTGTGATGAAGTCCTCCCACGTGATCACAGCATCACCTCTGTTGGCATTGTAGGTAGTGTACCAATTGGCTGCTGCGCCCTGAAGCTGGAAGGAGGGGACGGTGATGTAGTGGACTGGCCTGACGGTGTTTGTGCTGAAGTGCTTCTTGATCTCTGCCATCCAATCATCCGCCTCCTTCAGGTCTCATGCCTCTGAGAACCTGGGAGGTTGATAGCGAGGAACTTCTGCAAGGTCGTGTGATGCGGTCGATCATTCCTCTGGGCAGTCTGGTTCAGGAGCATCTGCAAGATCGCAGTTGTGCCCTGAGCCACTGCGGCCACAGCCTCCCCAAGTATAGGGTTCTCCGGCGGCGGCATGATCCCTCTCAGCATCTTGTATACCGGAACCCTTATGATAACATGGAAGAAATTTTGATGAACCCAGAAGATAAATCAATATTGACAAAAATACATCCTCACGAGGTATGAGGAAGCCGAAAGGATGAATATCCACCAAGGCTAACCCAGAAAGTCCGAAAGCTAGGTGCTACTTGAATCCCCAAACCGATATCATCTGAATCCAAGATAATAATCTGCTAGCGAGGACAGAACAATATATACGAGTGGTTGAAGACCTGAACGTTGAGACATCTGCCCTGAGCGGCACGCCAAAGCGGTCTCCTATAGGGGGAGGAACCACATATGTAGGATGCCAACCATCCCTGTATAGGAGTTTCACCGGAGGTACATCGTAAGCGAGTTGGAGCTATCAACCCCAAGTGGCGGCTCAGTGTTCTCAACGTAAGCCAACCCTTCTCGTCGCTAGCAAAAGGTTATAGAGGAATCGGAGCCCCAAGTAAACGAGAACCTAGTTTTGGTTTTGAAAGGGTAAGTTGCAGAGAGAAAAACAACGTTACACTTCCTCACGGAAAAATGGGTGGGTGGGTGGGGTAAGAAGAAAAAGAAAGAGTTCCTACTCTCCGATTTTTCCTTAGTAACTAGAAAATAGTTTCTAGACTCGACTTCGGCCAGTAAGGGGTCCTACAGTCAGTCCTGATCTGATACCAAGTTGTAAGGACCCCTGATGCGGTACTATCTCGAGTTAGTCGCTTTCGCGTCCGACCTGAGATAGAAGCGCATAAGTGGCCACCGATGCACGATACCCGCACTCATATCACTATCGTATTCTCGACAACAGGTAAATGAAGCATGAACAACTAAGACATATAATATATAAGTCCAGGGCATATACTCGCCACTGGTATTATTACATTATCTCAGAGATCATAAGATCCAACTAGTACATCATAAGATCATGAAGAAGACATACACGACCGGGTACGGTGAAGATCCAAATGGCCCTAGAGAGGGCTGCACACAAAACATGTCGTCCACCCGCGGATCGTTGAAACCCAACTGTAGGCCTACTGTACGAAGTCGTCGTCATCCTCCTCCGGCGGAACCTCCACGAAGTACTTGCCGATGCTCGTGTCGAAGTAGTAGTTTGAGGGCCCAAACGTTTGTACATAGCGTGAAAGAAAATGCAAGAGGTGAGTATATATCAATGCAGTATAACTAACTTCTCACGGTAAGGAAAGGTAGAGGTTGAGGTTGCAGCCGCGCTAGCATATATGAGTAGCTAACAATCTTGTTAAAGTAAGGGCAGATCCAAGAACTTGTTGATGATCGCATCAATAGGTCTCTATTCCACCTACTTACGTCAAACATAACACAACCTTGTCCCTTCTTTGTCGCCCCGGACGAAGAAGAGAAATCAAGGCAACTCACACGTTGGCAATTTTATAAGCATGATTAAGTTGATGTTATTCTATGAACAAGGAGTAGGTCTCAAGTCATCCATAACCGCGGACACGGATTTTCGAAAAGATTTAACCCTGCAGGGGTGTACCAACTGCCCATCATAGGCTTCGCATGTACGCCCGGTTTCTGCTTGGCGGGTGAAGGTGCCTGAAGCTCCGGAACGTCAGAGTCCCTCTAGCTAACAACGCACAATTCCGGGTGGCCCCTAGTGAGTCGACATCCAACTCAACAACCGGCCGAGCTCTCGAATCTGCCTCTACCGTATGACTCGGGTTTGTATGACCGGTGAATTCTCACGTGAGTCCGGGTCCTCAGCCGGCTAGGTAGGACCAACAAGGGAACCATGTCCCCGCTGGCCCAAGTTTTTTTAAAACTGCTGGAGCGCAAAACAGACACATACACGGGTTCAAATGGTAGGTAAGACAAGGGGACCCCATAGAATCCCACACACGTTTAGGCAGGCTCATCAAGAAACAAAATACCCGGAACTCGGGACCTAGGTGACTCGAATGGAACAAAACACCTTGCGGGAACAGCCCGGTCTCCCATCCTTCGTCAAATATATGTTAACATCATAATAAAAAATAGCAACCAATTTCTGATAATAGTATGATAAACCACCAAGCAGCAATGGGTATACGAATCAGGTAAGGGGCTACACATACTAATTAATGGTTGAGGAAGCAAGGTACATAGCCAAACAAGGTTTGGTAGGATGTGGGGGCATGCCTTTTTGGGTTTAGTTGAGAGGCAAAAGTATATGGTGGTAGGATCAAGAAACTGTTCTAAATAAAGCTAGGCAAGCGAGATGAAAGCTATAAGGAATGATATATAAACCCCCTTTCCTGGGTAAGTAGTTGACGGAGCAGACGTAGCAGGGTCCTCGGGATCGATGTCGGACAACTCCACGTAGGTCTCCTCGGCAAGCTCGGGTTCAAACGTACGGTACCGGCAAATAAAAACACCACAAGTAAACATCAAGATAAAAGGTGCACAAGCATGCATGGGATGATCAATTTTAATTAGACATGGTGTGACCCGAGCTTGTCAAATTTAAATGAAGGTGGTGACGACGCGTCAACAACCCCATATGCATTTGTTAAGTTGTTATGGCTTTGGTCATAGCCTTAGCATTTTTTGTAAGTGACCTGGCAAGATCATAAAAACAATGCATGAACAACGAGCAGTAAACTACTTGATTCCAGAGACTGGAAGGTGTCGACAAGGGTAGAAACTTGAGGAAGTATCAAGAATGAAAAGAGAAGGAAAGGAAAGAATTTGCATGGAAAACTTCCACACCTTGCCACATGTGTTGTCAAACACACATGGGCCCTATGCAACCTCTTTGACTTCCCATGACTAGAACACTTGTGGTGGAACCACAAATGATTTCAAAGGAAAAAGAAAGAGCAAAAGAAAGAAAGGAATAAGAAACAAATTGAGGATGACCAACATCTTCATTTGTAAGTTGCTCAAGCCCCTGTTCTGACCTCACCATGGTGATCAGTAGCTTCTCCTACCCCAAAAACTGTTCGCAGCAGAAAACACAAATTTTTCTAACTAGCGTTCCCATAACCAAAGATCTAGCTAGCCGTATTACCGTAACGGAAAGTAGTGCGGAAATAACATACCTCGGGGTGTAGTCCGTTGCGCGGGAAACGTTCCCGCAAACGTGGTTGATGTAGCCGATCAAGTTTCACAGCCCCCTGGCTGTGTTGAGCACCCGGATGGGTGTAGTGCCACACGTGCAGCACCTCGTAGTACTCGCACACGTACAAGACTCGATGACGACCTCCGTTCTCCGATCCAGCGAAGGTGGCGGAAGCAGACCTCCGGACGGAGCTTCGGCAGCACAACGGCCTCCGATTCTAGAATAGAAGCCTCAATTCCACTATAGTCTCACACTAGGGAGCCCACCGTGAAAGAGACAAGGGAGGGGAGAAGACCGGAGAAAACCGATCTCAATTCGGAGTAATATTTAATTTCTCACGAATTTATGTGTATTAAATATGTGCACCCTGCCCATCTATATATAGGCAGAGGGGAGGGAGTCAACCCCTCTCCCTTAACAATGTGGGACTAAAGTCCCTTTGCTAAGGGGCGTGGCCGTCCAAGGGGGGGGGAGGGGTCGCACCCCTCATGGGCCCTAGGGCCCAAGGCGCCTCCCCCCTCTTTTCTTTTTTTCTTTTTCCCTTTTATATCCCCTAATGGGCCTTTTCTCCACTAAGGCCCATTGCACATATTAATTAGAAAATAAAATGATTTTAATTATTAATTCAATTAATTAATAACTAAAACATATATTCCATCTCCCGGTGCTCCGGAACACCTTCCGGTTCACTCCAAACTTGTTTCGGTTCAACACGGTACTTCTCCGATATTGTTTCCCTTATTCTCTGGTTACTTCGATTGTTCCGAAAAGGTCTCCGATTTCATCGAGCCCTTAAGTGTGTTACCCTACGGTCCGAGAACACTCCAGTCATGACCGAGATGAGGCTACGGTCAATGATCATCAGCGGGACCTAGATGCCCATAATGACCCCTGTGCATTCCGGATATCAAACACTGATTGGACCTTACGCCGTATAGCATTCCCTTTGTCAGCGATACTGGATTGTTCCGAGATTCGATCAATGACATCCTATGTCTGGTTCAACCTCGTTCTGAACTAATCCTCATTCACTCGTTCCCGTGATATTCATCCCCGTGACCTAGTTACACGCTGCAGCTTTATGGATGGAATCTCACCGAGTTGGCCCAGAGTATCTATCCATTATATGGATTGACAAATCCCGCTCTTGTAACAATACTCCTCAACATATCTCCACGGAATACCTAAGATACAACCGTTATGACCCGCATATTTCAGTCAGGTGGTGGGATGTAAGTCAAAGCATCCGGGAAGATAGTAATTATGCACGTACTCACGGTCAAAGGAACGGTCTACCACGTTCTGTAATGACAACACTGAACCTTCATAAGATTTGATCATGCTGTAATGCTTACTTTGGGTAATTTTCATCATGTCACTTAAACAGTGAGGTGACCTCATAGTCAAGAGACTTAATTGTCCATGATCGCGAAACCACGACCATCATGTTGACCATGAACTAGTTATCGATGTAGAGGCTAACTAGGAACTCTGGGGTTTCTATACCACACCTGCATCATTGTTTCACTGACGCAGTTCTAGCACGGTATGAAACTAGTTATGAACTTGCTTAGATATATTGGAATAATCATATATTATTTTCCTCTAGAGCATATATCCAACAAAAACATATATGGGATGCCCCAAATTGTTCAGGGGTCACTCAAACATGCAAACCAGGGGGAAATTTGAATTTGAAATCAAATTCAAACAGAAACGAAAAAAAAAGAAAAGGAGGGAAAACTCCTGTTGGGCTGGTCTCGGGAAAACTGGCCCAGCTCCAGGACAGCTAGTGGGCTCGGCCCACAGCCCAATCGGGCAACCTCACTGACATGAGGAGCACACCTGTCAGCCTCCACATGAAAAGAAAAAAAGGCGGAGAAAATTGCTTCCAGTGGGAATCGAACCCACGACCACCAGGTTCATGGTGTGGATCAGTTTCCGCTAGGCTAGTGTAGTGTTTCTCGACAGAGAACACTTCCTAGTCTAGTTATCACAGTTTCAGAGGCATCGCACATTCAGACAACTGAACCCGGCCACCGGTGACGACTTGCGGCGACGCTGGACTCGCGCCTAGTACACTGACGACGCTGCGGCGACTTATAATTACTCCTCGCACCACAATCTCCACGCTGGGGCACGTCACAGCCATGGCGGCGCTGCAACAAGCACACAAGCCCGACAGGAACAGACATGCGGCAACACCTAACCAAAAGTTCAGACGCGGTGGCGGCGAACTTCGGCGACCCTAGTGTCGGCTATGCTACGCTAGAAACTAAACGGGGTGGAGCTGCGCGCAGCTGGGACATCAAAGGACCCATTCCCTCGCAGATCGAGTGGCTAGGGGGGTAAAGGTGCCCCCTTTTGTTCGCCGGAAGAACACGGCGGCGCTCTGCACTACACGGTGAGGCTCTACGCGCTTGATCGGAGGGAAAAGTGAGAGGGGGCCGCAGATCACCTAGGGGGTGCTGATGATGAGCTTGAGCCCGGAGGAGAAGGAGAGGAAGGAGTCGAAGGAGTCGACCTCGTCGACGTCGGGGATGAAAGCTTCGTGGCGGAGGTCGTTGGCTTGGGGACGGTTCCAAGCTCCTGACGCGGACCTTCATGACGTGGTCGGTGAGGAGAAGCTGCAGGGATAGCATGGCACGCTCGTCGACGGTTCGGGACAGCGGTAAATTTCTCGCTGGCGTACCTGCGTTCAAGCAGAACAGGTGAGGGCCATGGCGGAGTTGCAGGCGGCGGCGAGGAAAATTGAGGAGGGGGAAGAGGAACTAGGGCTCCTCGCAGCCCTAGGGAGTACCTCTTATAAGGGGGACGCCCCCTGGCCACGCTGGCCGGCGTCAACGTCGACGCTCCCGCCGGCTGTGAGAGAGAGGGGCGAGGGGACCCCGGCCACCATGGAAAGGCGACGCGCAGGAGCCCTCGGATTCAGATCCAACGATCCTGAGTGGCTCCGTCTACCGCTTCGGTGGCGCGGGCCTGCTGGGCTAGGCCTGGCAGGCCCTCTACCTATAGAATTAAAAGAAATGGGAAATTTCCATTTATTTAAAACAGATAATATCCAAGATTTTTTCCTAGCTAACCATGAGAGAGAAAAACATATAAAAATATGTTTTGGAATCCTTGCAATATTCTCCAATTTATAAAATTGGTTTGGCAAATTTTTGAGCAACTAAAATGTGGGGCCAACTTTGAAATTCAAACTCAGTTTGAACTGTGGCCGACATTTTTGGAGGTGGAAAAAATGGTGCAAGGTTTTTGAAACACTTGGGAAAAGGAAAGAATTGGCTCTGCCAAGTTTGGGGTCAACGGGAGCACACATGCAACATGGAAAATTCCTCAAACACCTTAGCCATTTGTTTGAATTCCAAAGTCAAATCAAATGAACTGAAAACTCCTTGGCATTTAAAATCATCACATGGAATTACATCCTCTTGTATCATAACAGTTCTCAAAGCCACTGATGAAAGCAAAATTACAACTTGGAATATAAAATTTCTCTTGGGCTGTTACAATCAATGAGTGGACAGAACTACAAATACCACCCGAGAAACCAACCGCCAAATCCTCAACCTTGCACTTCGATGGAAGTCGACCATTACAATGATCTGGGGCTGGGGTGGTTATTACCACTCCCAGGGAGAAACATTATGCTACGACCTTCAGTTACGATTCCCCTGCACCAACAATGCGTCCGAGTACGAAGCGCTACTACATGGCCTCCGACTCGCCCGGGAGATGAACATAACCAGGATCCATTGCCTGGGGGACTCCGGTCTAGTCTCCCAACATGTCTCCGGGACATGGGACTCCAGGGACCCCATGATGGCAACTTACCGTCGAGAAGTATCACGGAAGGCTGGTTTTTTCACAGGATATCAGATCGACCACATAGAGAGAAAGCTCAATGAGGCAGCCGACGCTCTGTCTCGAATGAGATCACAATAGAAGCCGGTGCCTCACAATGTTTTCCTTGATATCCTAGATCACCCATCTGTACGACTCCCAACCAAAGAAAATAAAGGGGTACCAGACCCGAAATTTTCCCTGGTAGGAGCACTCCACGGGACCACATAATGGGTCAGGCCTTACCTAGATTAAAAGAAACGAGGGTTACTACCAGATAACAAGTTTCTGGCCAGAAAAAATTTCAGACACAGCAAATCTTTCGTAATCCACAAGGACGAACTACATCGACTCAGTCCCACATGTATCTTTCAGCGGTGCGTCTACCCAGCAGAAGGATGCGAAATACTCAACGAGATACACTCGGGCGATTGCGGTCACCATTTCGGCTCTCGTTCCATAGTGGACAAAGCCTATAGACACGGTTTCTATTGGCCAACGGCTCACGCCGATGCAGAGGAGTAAGTGAAAAAATGTGATGGATGTCAGTGCTACGGTCGACAGGACCACGTTCCTTCTCAAGAATTCTGAATGATCCTGATAACCTGGCCCTTTGCAGTATGGGGGCTCGACATGGTAGGCTCTTTCAAGCCTTCCAAAAAAACGACCCACCTCTTAGTAGCGGTAGACAAATTCACCAAATGGGTAGAAGCAGAGCACGTCAACAAATACGATGCAAAGACGGCATTGAAAGTTCCTAAAGAAAATCATTTTCCGGGTTGGACATCCTCATAGAATAATCACTGACAACGGAAGAAACTTTTCAGAAGGAGTCATGGAATGATTCTTGCAACAAGAACACATTCGACAGGACCTGGCCTCCGTAGCACACCCACAGTCAAACGGACAAGCCGACCGCGCAAACTAGGAACTCCTCCGAGGAATCAAACCCCGACTCCTCGTTCCGTTAGAACAGTCTCTGTGTTGCTCAGAAGACGAAATCCCCTCCGTGTTATGGAGTATTCGAACATCTCAAAATCTCTAGACGGGGTACACACCTTTATTCCTTGTCGACGGAGCAGAGGAGATCATACCAAGCAACATCAGACATGACTCACCTTGAGTCATGGCATATGTTGAAGCCGACAACGACAAATAAAGACAAGAATCTCTTCTTATCCTCGATGGAGAACGTGACATCACCGCATCCATGTCCGCAATTTATCAGCAAGACTTGTGACGACACCATAAACGGAGAATAAAAAAGGCGTACTTTCCAAGAAGGAGATTTAGTGCTAAGTCTCATACAGAAGAAGGGTGGCATGCGTAGGCTATCGTCACCATGGGAAGGGCCATTCATGGTAAGCAAGAACCTACACAATGGACCATACTATCTGGTAGATATACGGGAGCCGTCCAAATCTAAAACATCGGGGGAAGAAATGCCCCGACCCTTGAAAATCGCTTAGCTCCGTCATTACTACGCGTAGTTCCATTGGTAAGAACATCAAAAAATCGACTTCCTATCCCTTCACTCCCTCTCCTTTTTTCCTCTCGTACAATAAGTATGGAGCGGACTCCTAAAGAGATAACTCTGCTTATTTTCTTTCCCCATATCATGACGTAGAGTCATACGCTTTATACTTTTTTATTTCTGCAAGTATTTTTTTTCATCAACTCAGTCTATCACGACAAAACATCACCTGTAAGCTTGATGCACAATCGCACTTCTATGACCTGATAGTTTCGGTTTTTGATTCGATGAAACAGCTCTACATGTGGCCACTTCTGACCCTAAATCTAAGCCAACATAGCAGCAGAATAATTCATGTGACGTTGGCATACAGAGAAGTTCGACCTACGCGCACATCTGTGACCAATAATTCCTTTTCGTAAGTTACTCGAAGCCATTCGATCGTGGAGCCGGCCGACCCTCAACCAAGTCACACTTACGGTCGACTTCTAGGAGCTATTTTACATTTCAGCATTTAAACATACAAATAATTGCACAAAAGAGGCACCTTTTACATGTGTTCCTTCTCATGAAAAAAATAAGACGTCAAGTACAATCAAGACCCCTTACTATTTCCTAGGACCGACTCCTTTGCACCGCCATTTTTCTCCAATCCAGGCTTGGGGGCTACCCCCGCAGAAGGAGTCGTCAGGTCCACCAAAGGCATCCGAAAATCACCTGGTTTAAAGAAAAAAGACTTGGAGACGCCATAGCTCGCTTCTAGCCTTGTTCGCCATCACCAGGCTCCAACCTCTCCACATTGATATCATCTACTATAATAGACACCTCTACACGAGTCGCCTTTACAACATCCTGATAGTCTTCCCTCTCGAACGTTCGACCATGGACTCTTCTTGCTGGAGCTTTTAGGATTAAACTTTCAAGTCGTTTTCTTATAAGGCCTAAAACCATTCTTTATAGGAAACCGATGCTCAACTAGCTCTCGGCATAAGCCCAACATCTCATGATACTCCCATGAGACACAACAAATATATTCTTTCAACAACTCAATTATTTTAACTTTACAATCGGATTCCAGAATTTTGTTCACAAACGTCGGCCTCGAAATTGAACCATCCCCTATGTCTATCTCCTCTAATGGATCGGCCGACGCGAAACCTTGTCCTAGTTTATCCATGTCTTCCAATTCTTCTATAGATTCAAACATATCGTTCCCATTGGACCGATAATCTTCAATACGCTTCTATAACCAGTCGGAGCTAGAATCCATTTAAACATAATCCTTGGAACTGATTATCACCAATCGGCTTTACCACAACGGATAAGAATCCATTCTTGGTAGCGATGAGAAAATCAAACTCCGTCAAGTCGCGCCCTGTTAACAAAGTAACATTGGGGTGTTGCAAATCCAGCGATGACTCGGCCATAGCGACACAGACTTAGTTGTAAACATGAATGACCTACACCTCATCATCAACCCATTGTATCAGAAATTGTTGCATAGTAGATGGCACGCATTGGTTTGCATGAACCCAATCACAGCCTAGTATCACATTGTAGTTTCCTCGCACCTCCGCAAAAAAGAAGGCAGTAGCCAAAGTCTTGCTTCCCACGGTAAGCTCCACATATATAACACCTTTGGCTTCAGTTTTCTCTTTGCATTCAAATCCATTGAGCACCATATTCGTCTTTATCAAATCTTTATAATTCAAACCCAATTTCCTGAAGACCGAATATGGCATGAGATTAACAACAGCTCCACCATCAACCAGCATCTGAGCAAGAGGCGCCCCATTAATATGGCCTTTGAGGTACAATGGCCTCAAGTGCGTCACCTGTTCCTTTGGCTTCTCGAATATAGCATTCTTGGGACCAAAGTCTAACTGAGCCATTTCTCCTTCTTCATCTGTAGCACGGAACTCAGCAGGTAAGTAAAACACCATGTTGATATCCATACCTTCATGAACCGGTGAAGGCTCATAGTCCAGCATGTCGTCCTCATCTTCAAGTGTTTCCACTGGCTCCTTTGCATCTCCGAGTGAAGAGGAATCCATGGGTGTCGTGGACGAAGAAATAACATTGGCATCGTCCTCCTTTGGCGGTGTAGGCGCTGTTGTTGTAGATGTAGAGACCACTATGTCTTCTGTCTGCTTCAGCCTCCACATCTTCTTTGTAACTGTCATAGGACGAAAACTTGTCCAAAAATTATACAACCACTTTTCTTAAATCACGAATAATCAGTGGGCTTTGCCCATGTGGTTACGGTATTTTATTATGCCACTGGAAAAATCAAACAATTCAAACAACTAGAAAAACAGCACCATTTAATAGTTGCAGCACTAAACAAATAGCAAAACATTTTTGAAATGCCCCAAACTTTTTGTGGTATGCTTACATGGTGCAACATAATTGTACAAACTAATTTCATGTTGAGCAAAAATATTAAAGCAATAAAAACAATTACAAAAAGGAAAGAACAGAATGCAAAATGAAAAGAAAACTGGAAAAGGATCTAAGCCTCGCCCTGGGCGAAGGCCCACCCGGCCCAACCCCCCCTTCCCCTATCTGCCCTCATCCCAACCCCACCTGCTCCCGTCGTCGTGGCGGCACCACCGTGGCTGGCGCCTCTGCTGGCCGCCCCCACCTCCCTTGTGCCGCTTACGCGATAAGTACGCCCCCAGCCGCCTCCTGGACAACCTCCCCCTCCATTTCCCCTCCTCCTTGCCTCGCACGCCTCGGGGAAAAGTACCCGAGCGCCGCCGTCGCCATTGTCGTGGCCTTGCGCGGCCACTGACCTCGCCTCGCGTTGCCGCCGTGTCCAAGCTGTTCTACGACGTCGACTACTTCACCTCGCGCTAGGAATCGAGCCGAGACGCAACGGTGCTGCCGCAGTCGCTCACCCCCTTTTTCTGCATCGCCGTCGACCTCCGAGCAATTCCGGCCACTTCGACTCTGTTGGGAATGTGCCCTAGAGGCAAATAAAATATGTTTTATCGAGCATATTCCATTAGTTCATAATACGTTTGATACTATGCTAGAACTGTATTAAGCGGAAACATTAATACAGGTGTGGTATACAAACAACCAGGTCCCTAGTAAACCCTAGTATACTAGTCCATTGGGCGATTGATGATCAAGGTTTCCTGATCATGAGACAATGGCGTCTGTTGACAATGGAGTCGTATCATTGGATAATGATATGATGGACATACACCCACCAGAAGTGTTGCGATGTGATCAAGTCACATAGTTCGACATTGCGATAACTATAACGTAGTGACCAGATCCTTTGACCGTAATGATCATACGTAATTGTCATCTATGAGGAGACTTTGATTTGTATCCCACCGCCTGACTGAAATATGCTGGCTATAACGGTGCACTTTGGGTATTCCGAAATAGATGGTTGATGAGTATGCAAATAGATCAAAGCGGGATTTGTCCATCCGTGTGACGGATAGGTACTCTGGGCCCACTCGGTGATGTTACATCATAAAGTTTGCAAACGTGTGACTAGGTCACGGAGTTGTAATATCACGGGAACGAGTAAACTTGTTTGTTGAGAACGAGGACGAACTAGGTATATTGGATACCGATGATCAAACCTCGGACAAGCAAAGTACCATGGGACAAAGGGAACAGGCACACGGTTAACGGATCCAACAGCGATTGAAGTTCATTCGATGGAAGCGCAGGGGCTATCAAGGATTGTAACCAGGTCCAATTGATTAGTCATTGATCAATGAAAGTTGTCTCGATCATGTCTTCTGTTTCCCGGACCGTAGGGTGTTACACTTAAGGGTACTCGACGCAGTAAGGATTGATTCGGGATCACCGGAGAAATTGGAGAGAACACCGGAATTGTTCCGGTGATGACCGGAATTGTTCCGATGAAGGCCGGAAGTTGTTCTGGGTATTTTGAAAGGTTCAAAATATATTTAATAATGTTTAATTAATGTTTTATTATTTAATTATCTGAATTAAATATTAAAATATAATTAAATATAATTAAAAATGAATTAAAAGGCATATGGGCCTCATAGGGCCCATTAGGGGGAGAGGGAGTCCTCCCCCATGGGCCATGGCGCCATGAGGGGGCCCAACCCCCTTATTGGTGCGCCCCCCCTCCCCTTGGGATTAGTCCCACATGGGAAGTTGAGGGGAGGTTGCCCCCCTCCTTGACCTATATAAGGAGGGGTAGGGGTGCCCTTTTAATCATGATTTTTTTGAGAAAAGTTTCTCATCTCTCTCCCTCCTTTCTCCTTCCTTTGAGCGGACTCCCCTTGTTTGGAGGCTGCTCTGGGTTGGGGATTTCTCCACTATACGCACGCCGTCGTGCTGCTGGAATCGGGATCCGAATCCATCTTCTTTCCGCTGCTCTACTGGTTCGGAGCCCGGAGGGACGTCGGGTATACTGTATGTGTATAATCCCGCGAGGCACTACACTTGTGGTGCTACTTCATCGTCGTGGTCGTATCGCGAGGTATTCATCAGCAACGTTCCGACGGGGACGTAATCCCGTCATCGGTCTGCAAGGATCGGGTGGCTACAGGAGTCATCGTGGATCTGCGCGGCATCGGGGATTGCCGGTACGACTACACCAACCACGTTCATGCGGGAACTTTTCCCGCTTAACGGACTACATACTGGTATGTGATCTATTTCTGTCCGTTACTTGCATCACCATAGCATAGGTCTTGGGATTGGGTATCGTAGGTCAAGGAAAAATTTGTGTTTTCTGCCCCGAACCCCAAGAGTGGTATCAGAGCAAGGCTATGCGTAGATGTATTGTACGGATAGAACACATCTAGTATGTGGGCATAAATTCTCAATTGTTACCCTCTCACGTGTACTCATTTAGCGTTGCGGCAATGTTTGATGAAGCGGCCCCCGACCGACCTTACGCGTTTACGCGAGACTGGTTCCACGCTTGACATATGGCTTGTACCATATAAAGTGGCTGGGGGGTGTCTGTCTCTCTGCATTAGCGATGCGAAGATGTTTGCAACGGAGGGCCCCGACAGGGGTGTAATAGAGACAATTGCGGAATTGGTGTTGTGGCTTGTTTTCGCAGGATAGAAAGCGGTTCTTTTCTCGAAACCCCTAGCAGCCACGTAAAACTTGCAAAAGATAAAGTAGAAAGGCGTTTTCAACTTTAATTTGCATGTCGGGGGGAATCATAGCATGTATGATTTATGTTGCATCCTGTTTTTGCTAATATGTTAGATATACGACGGTAGCATAATAGGATGGTCCCTCACTAATCCAACAAAGTGTCCTTCCTTAGTGAAGCACCATCTGGAAAGTTCTTCATTATGGAGGCATCACGTGTCACACGGGTGTCAAACATTTTTACGTTCACAAGAGATGGGTGGAGCAAGCCTAGCATGTCCAGAAACATGGCCTTGCATACGCAGCATATACTCACTAAGGTTATTGTGGCGAGCCTGGCATGTGCAGACATGGCCTCGGGACACAAGAGACCGAAAGGTCGAGCATGAGTCACATGGATGATGTGATTGGCATGATGGCCTACCTTGAACAACATACTGATGGTCGTGTCACACGGGGGAGGTATGTTCTTCAAGGATCGTGTAATAACTTAGAACAAACTATGAGGGATGTTTGTCTGAGTGGGAGTTCCAGAATTGTTTTTGAAATATGAACTCCATATTATGAACTTAATCTTCATGTCTTTGCAAATATCATTGTAGATAACGTCATACCAATGTTTAGAACTATGGCTCTTTTAGTATGATAGAACTTAAGGTAAATGGGTCTTACTTCATTGATGTGTACCAACACCATTAGAGACATACTCGTTAGTAATGACTTGTTAAACATAATACGAAGAACTGCTAGGAGATACACCTGATAACTCCGTATTCAAGGAAGATGATGATGAGTATCGTACTCACCGTCACTTATGAATGACTGTCCAATACACCATACTTCATTCTATGAGTCTGAATTGTGAATGCATGTTAACCAACACGTATGACGTGCTAGGTGAACTTGAAAGCACTTGGTCACAAATCAGAGAAATGGAATATGAGTATATGGACGGGGTTTCTTTCAACTATGGTGGAAGGAACAACCTGCTGAGAAAGTCACTTGGAAAATGTATAAGATACATGGAACACCTTGTGTATAACTTGGACTACTGAATGACTGGTTACTTTGCGATAACTAGGGAGTTACATCCGCTTCCTCCTAGTTACAAAGACCATGTCTGGACTATGTCATGAAGGAGAATCGTTCACCTGTCATGAGGTCATGGTTAAAGTTAAGAACTTTAAGAGTAGAACCAATGCAGGAATGGTCATTGACGGAGAAGGTATATTTGATATACGAGTTATAAATGTCTTTCCCACGAAACACTAATTGCAGTTGATTAAGTATTCGATGCTTGAACTTACTGCTTGAGAGTGACTTGGAAGGGATGAGGTGACAATGTGTGCATGCGGTAATCAAGATAGTTGATGGTCGACAACACTCTCCCTCTACATCTATCAATTGATTAATATATGAATAAATTTTATGATCGTTTGAATGAGGACTTTATTAGTGTGTCTTGCATCTCGCGAAGACAATTATTCATATTAGTGAGAAACAAGTCAGTTGTTCTCCTTTTATGAATGATATCTATTATGGTCACATTACGATTATTAATGAATTATTCTTATGTTGATGATAGTTGTTTGATCATTTATAAGAAATATTGTAATGCCAAGAAATATCTAGGCTTAATAATGACACTACAGTTTAAGTCATGAATGGTATGATGATGTCTTAAGATACTTGATCTCTTGACATATGCAAACCATGCCTCTGAGGTGAGATGACTAAAACCTCGCATTCTGGTAAAACGGAATGTGTGCTGAATGTTGAGCATCATACATTGTGATGTATCGTATGTCAGCATGTAGTGAATTTCATTATTTCGTGAACTTCGTATGTGGACTTAGATGAATATTTGTATTCACTAAATGAAACATGAGTCTGAAATAATTTGATATGATCAAAAGGGATTTCAGAGTAAAGATGGATATTAAATTAACAAGAAAGACAAGTCTCTACGATTTGATCAAAGTGACAAATGTTTTGAGTTAGTCTTGGGCATAAAGACTTGTGTGAAAGTTGTTCCACAAATTGCAATGTCTTGAGACACTTCAATATGATTGACGTGCCTGAACATTGTGATCATATTCTATGAAAAAGTGTATGGTCTAATTTATCTCTTACCAAGTTACGTTATTATTGTTTAGAGTTATTAATTTAATATGCGAACACTCACTTCAGCATAGGGAACCATCTGAGTTCGTGGAAACCAACACTATATATGTCATGGTCTGTTGTGGTTTCTAGGAAGCTTGATTTATGTAAGATAAATTATCTTTGTAGTGTATCCTTAGACAACTATGGATGCATCTTCCACAACTAGAACCAAAAGGAGCAAAACTTGTATTGCTATGTTTGGTGTTTGTCAAGAATTGTTCTTGATAAATGTGGTAATGGAAGAAAAGTGAAAGTTCAACCAAGGTAATTGACCTTGCCTCCAAATGTCAGAGTAGTGCAACGGAATATGTTCCGGAAGCAAGGCTCTACAATAAGAGGAGAAACTAATGATAAAGATCATGATATTTTGAAGGGAGCTTTTACTAAGAAAGGTAGGATTCAAGAATATATATATTTGCCCTTGGTGCAAAATGATATTCATGATTCACTTGTCATGTTAATGGAACAAGACATTCCTACGAACTACAAAGAAGCGATGGTGGACCTAAGTACGAGATATGACTATGAGTCATGAAATCCTATGTTGAGTTACATTTAAGATTGCTTGAATCTTATCAAGTAAGGAGGTTACTTGATATTCACAATAACTTCAGAGCTATGAGGAATAAATGTGAACATCAAAGGGACGTCAAGATTGGTTTGTCACAAAGATTGTTTCTGACAAATTCAATGGGTTGACTACAATGTGTAGCAA
This sequence comes from Bromus sterilis, assembly GCA_950022295.1. Taxonomy (NCBI): domain Eukaryota; kingdom Viridiplantae; phylum Streptophyta; class Magnoliopsida; order Poales; family Poaceae; genus Bromus; species Bromus sterilis. The sequence continues at coordinate 276,511,209 of OX465595.1, read as the reverse complement.
TGCTTGAGTCAAAGGGATATTCACTACGATTGATCCAGGATTGTTATCAATACCGTGACTTCCTCAAATCCTGTATTTGAAGAAGTGTTGTAATTGGTACAACCAGAAGGTTTTGGAAAAACATATGGATACTAGTGTCTCGTAAACTGAATTCTCGATTTGATGAATGATCAAAGGATTTTGGACTTAGCCAAAATATCGAGGAAACATGCATTTGCATGAAACTGAGTGGGAGCTGAATAGTTTCCTAAACTTGATATATGTAGACGACATATTTTGAGTGGGAGCTATGGGAGTATTATCCTAGCCTTATATGTAAATGACATATTTGAGTAGGAGCCATGTGGTTAGTATCCTGAACATAATATGTGTCTGACATATCTAAGTGGGAGCCATGTGGATGTTATCCTTGTCTTATATGTGGCGGACATATTTGAGTGGGAGCAATATGAGTGTTATCCTATAACTTAATATGTGCATGACATATTTGAGTGGGAGCATGATAACATTCTCATATATGGATAACATATTATGAATGGTGCAGTTTGTGTTAATGATTATTTGAATCGTTCATAAATGAAGATGAATAAAGTATTAAGCAGCGAAGATCTATTAAGATAGATATGTGTTTAATAACATTGAGTCGTAATACTTTCCTGGATAAGATTCTGAAGGAGTTCAGAATGGGACAAGTCAAGAAGTGGTCCTTACTTGTATATCCAAGAGAAGTATTGAGTTAATCTCAGTACAAGAACAATGGTTAATGGTTAATGAAAGAAATGGATGTGCTGGATCCTCTATGCCTTTGTCATAGGTTCTTTCATATAAAACCAGAGTTATGTACTCGACGTAATGTGACCCAAGTTCTTAGTAGTAAGAACATGTTGTGATATGATTTATGAGTAAATCATTGAACAAAGAGTTAAGTTTATCCTTCAGTGTCTGAAGAGAACTGAGGATACATCTCAAATTTTAAAGGATAGTGGACTTGACCATAAATGTTATGCTGGTTCAAGTTTTGACACTAACCTAGAAAATTGAGATATCATACTAATGAATGCCTAAGTTGAAAGAAACATGGTTAGACATCAAAGTTGCATACAATGCACCAAGGATTGAATCTACATTGATGTGGCTGCTTTAGAAGTAGCAGGAGTTATATTATGGCTTAAGAAGTTCGACTTCTGATTGAGTGAGTTTCAAGTGTGCATGACTATGGGAAAGTCCGCGTGACCCACCGGATGTCATTGCTGTGACACAGCAAACGAAGTCTCATTTCACCGCCAAATATATATACCTCATCATTATAGTGGATAACGAAGGAATGTCAAATTAGGTGACATTATGATTTGCAAAAGGACATACGGTTCTGAATGGTACCCAGACCGTTGATACAACCTCTTCCACGGGCAAGCATGATCAATAAGGAGTTATGATCCAGAGAAAATGCAACTAGATTATTTGTACTCTAGTGCAAGTGGGAGACTGTTGGGAATGTGCCCTAGAGGCAAATAAAATATGTTTTATCGAGCATATTCCATTAGTTCATAATACGTTTGATACTATGCTAGAACTGTATTAAGAGGAAACATTAATACAGGTGTGGTATACAAACAACCAGGTCCCTAGTAAACCCTAGTATACTAGTCCATTGGGCGATTGATGATCAAGGTTTCCTGATCATGAGACAATGGCATCTGTTGACAATGGAGTCGTATCATTGGATAATGATATGATGGACATACACCCACTAGAAGTGTTGCGATGTGATCAAGTCACATAGTTCGACATTGCGATAACTATAACGTAGTGACCAGATCCTTTGACCGTAATGATCATACGTAATTGTCATCTATGAGGAGACTTTGATTTGTATCCCACCGCCTGACTGAAATATGCTGGCTATAACGGTGCACTTTGGGTATTCCGAAATAGATGGTTGATGAGTATGCAAATAGATCAAAGCGGGATTTGTCCATCCGTGTGACGGATAGGTACTCTGGGCCCACTCGGTGATGTTACATCATAAAGTTTGCAAACGTGTGACTAGGTCACGGAGTTGTAATATCACGGGAACGAGTAAACTTGTTTGTTGAGAACGAGGACGAACTAGGTATATTGGATACCGATGATCAAACCTCGGAAAAGCAAAGTACCATGGGACAAAGGGAACAGGCACACGGTTAACGGATCCAACAGCGATTGAAGTTCATTCGATGGAAGCGCAGGGGCTATCAAGGATTGTAACCAGGTCCAATTGATTAGTCATTGATCAATGAAAGTTGTCTCGATCATGTCTGCTGTTTCCCGGACCGTAGGGTGTTACACTTAAGGGTACTCGACGCAGTAAGGATTGATTTGGGATCACCGGAGAAATTGGAGAGAACACCGGAATTGTTCCGGTGATGACCGGAATTGTTCCGATGAAGGCCGGAAGTTGTTCTGGGTATTTTGAAAGGTTCAAAATATATTTAATAATGTTTAATTAATGTTTTATTATTTAATTATCTGAATTAAATATTAAAATATAATTAAATATAATTAAAAATGAATTAAAAGGCATATGGGCCTCATAGGGCCCATTAGGGGGAGAGGGAGTCCTCCCCCATGGGCCATGGCGCCATGAGGGGGCCCACCCCCCTTATTGGTGCGCCCCCCTCCCCTTGGGATTAGTCCCACATGGGAAGTTGAGGGGAGGTTGCCCCCCCTCCTTGACTTATATAAGGAGGGGTAGGGGTGCCCTTTTAATCATGAATTTTTTGAGAAAAGTTTCTCATCTCTCTCCCTCCTTTCTCCTTCCTTTGAGCGGACTCCCCTTGTTTGGAGGCTGCTCTGGGTTGGGGATTTCTCCACTATACGCACGCCGTCGTGCTGCTGGAATCGGGATCCGAATCCATCTTCTTTCCGCTGCTCTACTGGTTCGGAGCCCAGAGGGACGTCGGGTATACTGTATGTGTATAATCCCGCGAGGAACTACACTTGTGGTGCTACTTCATCGTCGTGGTCGTATCGCGAGGTCTTCATCAGCAACGTTCCGACGGGGACGTAATCCCGTCATCGGTCTGCAAGGATCGGGTGGCTACAGGAGTCATCGTGGATCTACGCGGCATCGGGGATTGCCGGTACGACTACACCAACCACGTTCATGCGGGAACGTTTCCCGCTTAACGGACTACATACTGGTATGTGATCTATTTCTGTCCGTTACTTGCATCAGCATAGCATAGGTCTTGGGATTGGGTATCGTAGGTCAAGGAAAAATTTGTGTTTTCTGCCCCGAACCCCAACAGACTCGCCCCCGTGCCCGCTTTGCTCATCTACACGATCACTGTGAGCTTCCCGTCCGTCCCCAAGTACACGCGCCCCTTTCCTCTTGCTCCAGCCGACGCCTCCATTGAAGCCGAGCTGGTCATCGCCATTGACGACCATGCGCTCGCTCCAGTGTGCCCTAGCTCACGCCCGTAGCACCGTTACGCTTCTAGTGGTGCGAGGAGTCGGTCTGGAACGTTTTCTCGCTCGCTAGTGCTACGAATCTTCATTTTCCATTTGACCCGTACGGCCGCGCCCGCCATTGTCGACATAGAGTTCCACTCCGGCCACCTCGCCTCGTTCCACTTGCTGGGATTGACGCGGCTCGCCGCCAGGAACCCGTAGGGCCAAACCGCGCTCAAAATGGCGCGTCGTAGACGAATCCCGACGCCCTACCATGGCCTCCGCCGTGTGGAGCTCGCCAGCAACTTGCCGCCGGCAGGCTTCGACGTGGCACACCTGGGGCAACCCTCTGGGTCACTGCCAGTGGGCCCCGTGGCCCTAGTTGACTGGGTTGACCAGTCAACTGTGCTGGCTGGGCAACCCCAGTCACTTACATGCGGGTCCCACGCCCTTGATTTAGTTAAGTTAATTAAACTTAATTAAAATTGTTTAATTAGTTTAACCAGTCACTTACAGGTGGGCCCCTGGTCTGTTTAAATAAATAAAACTATTAGTAAACTCTCTTTGTATGACAACTGGGCCCCACTGAGTTTTTTATTTAACAATTGGTTTTATAAAATGTTGAGTCAATGACCAGTGGGCCCAGAGGCTTTTTCTGATTTATTAAAAAAAATTATAAATAAACAGAGGCTGACATGTGGGTCCCACATGTTGGGTCCCACATGTCAGGCACTATTGTGGATAATGTTTTGGATAATGTTGGAATTTAATAATAAAAGAAATTCAGAAAATCATTTAAATGATTTAAAACTTTGAAATTCAATAACTTTTAAACCGTAACTCAGATTCAAAAACTTTATACAGCAAAATTGATCAAAACAATATAACCAATACGAATACGCTATCTATATGTCTATCACACCCCTCTAACATAATGAACGTCGAACCATCCCCCTCCGAACCGACTATCCGATAAATTATCTGGTAGTGCTAAAGTACCCGGATGGATTTATTTCGAACACGAAATTTGTTCGGAATAGATCAAATAAGACGGATACACCACCCACACATGTGTCGGATGTCCACGACACCTCCGGCATGATATCTCCCCCTTCCGGACACCCTGTCCGATAATCACCCGGAGGTGGCAGTTCATCCCCGGATGAATTCCAGCTCCGAGCAACGTGTATTGCACTGCGTTAGAACATCGTTAACATTTCATCTGTCATGTCATGCAACTTTTTGTATATGCTTGCTTTGTATTTACTGTTTCTTCCGCCCCTTAATCTCCGGTAGACCTCGTTGCTGCCGCCGACTACACCGCTGTTGAGTACGACTACTTCGTCGACGACCCTACCCCTACCGTCGAGCTTCCAGGCAAGCAGAGCCATTCTCTTCCCCAGATATAGCCTATCTTTCCGTACATTTCTTGCACTAGGCATTGTTACTGCTGCTGCTACGATTACAATCCTATTCAATTGCATAGCATGTTTTTTGTCGCCCCTTCATGTACCTTCCTCTATCCTATGCTTCCTTATAAATATATATTCTATTCAGCAGTGAGCCCTGCGCATTGTTAGCTAGGATTAGATAGAGGGCCGTGAACACTCTGGGAGTGAACGCGGATACGATGATTATAATTACATAGGTACAGTACAATGCAGACACCGCCTAAGGCCCCTACCTCGGCTCTGCCGAGCCACATTAAGTGGAGCTATCGAGGAGTATTCCTCGTACTCCACTCGTTGTTGACTCTGTATAGCCGCTCTAGGTATCTAAGCAACGGTTGTCCTTCAGGTAAGAAGTCGGGCGACCCAACGGTGCCCGCGAGTGGTATTGCGACGGGACGACAGGGAGGGTATGACCAATGTACCGGTGTGATTGGCCCCTGATCGTTGGCCGCGAGAGTTACCAAACCACGAATGTCGAACTCGTCCAGGAGCACACACGAGACAAGGTAAGGAAACGGTTCACCTTGTTAGTAACCGCAGAGACTTGGTGGGACGAGAGGGCAGGCACCGATGTACTCGTGGTCCTGTCTACTGTTGTTGTCCGCGAGTCAGTTAACTCGAGGCAACGATAACGGTTTTCCCGCAAGTTAAAAAATGACTAATGGTTCGGAGGATGAATTGAGTATCCTTTTTGCTTATACGCGCTGCCTACACGTGGGAATTACGAGTTATGGGCTCCTCTGCTTCGTAGTGTCGTCCGAGGACTCTTCCGACGTCAGCAGTACCGCGGCCTGCGCCGGGAAGTGGTGTTGTCTTATTTGCTCGCGCGGTGGTGTCCTATTTGGATTTGCTTTAACTTCACCGGCCAGCCATGCACCGTGCATTAGTACGTTCGGGTTGGGGTCCAAGGCCCGGCGTAATTAGGATTTAGACCGGCGGATGGCCTCTCTATTCAGTTTCAAAGATGGGCTACGAAGTGTCGGATAGCCTCGGTGGAGCGTTCTCTAACAAGGTGCCCGCCACCCTGGAGATCCGTGCGTGTAGTGTTACACAAGTGCTCCCCTGCAAGGAAGATTAATCTATTCGAATAGTCGTGTCCACGGTAACAGGACGCTTTATGCTGAAGCTGGATCTTACCACTACAAACTATTATTATTAAACTGTATGGTTCCGGGTTTTCTTCCTCGCTGGGATGTTGAGGAGGTGAACTCGGAGGCATTGCTAATTGTTACCACCTATTATTATACAATGCTGCAGCAACTTCTGATGCATTGTTACTTTATGCTTTATATAAACTGTTGGCTATTCTCTCCTCATGCTTCAAGACTCGTCAGAAGATGCTAGTCTTCGGTAGGCCTAGCTTCTTATCCTTGCTCTGATTTTCTACCTTGCAGTCCACTATATACAGCCTCCCCTTTCCATTTGATACAATGCATAAATTCTTAGTAGGGGACGTAAGACTCGTGGGTATGCCAGATACTCACCTGCTTTATTTCCCCCTTTTTTTGTTTTGCCTGATCGGCCGCTACAGTCGACGTTCGAGCTTTGGAGTCCAGGAGCAGTAGATCCCCGATGCCGACCACCGCAACGTGAAGATTCCCGATGCCTTCTACGACGTCGAGTTTCCCTTTGACCAGGAGTAGTTCGGAGGTTCCCAGGCAGGAGGACTCGCCTTTTCGATCTGTTGTTTTTGTGCTAGCCTTCTTAAGACAGATCATGTGTACCTTGTGTCTGTACTCAGATACTTTTGCTTCCTCTAACTTTGTGCTCTCGAGCTGTTGTATTCGAGCCCTCGTGTCCCCTGGCTTGTATTAAACAACTTGTATTAAACAGCTTGTATTATTTTATTTGTAGAGTTGTGTTGTGATATCTCACCGTGAGTCCCTAATCTCGATGGTGTACATTGCGTGTATGATTACTGTACACGTCTTGATTTTGGGGGCGTCACATCCTCCCCTCCAAATCCATAGTGTTCATAGGGAAGGGCTGGTTATCAACTGGCATCTCAGAAAATTTCAATCGTCCATCATTAATGGCCGATTGTATCTGTCGTCGAAAAACATTGCAATCATTAGTAGCATGAGAAAAAGAATTATAATATTTTCAATAAGCACACTGTTTTAGCTCTTCGAACGGCGTTAAATCACGAGACATCTTGATAATCTTAACTTGTAGCAAAGCATCAAAAATTCTATCACATTTAGCAATGTTAAAGTAAACTTCATCTCGTCATCACGATTCTTATAAATTGACATTAAGTCTTGGAAAGTAAAAGGTTTGGCCTTGGATGGCCAAACAAACTCGGCGGTATAGACATTAACTTCATCGTTCGAACAATCACTATCATATTCAATCATATTCACCTTAGGACGATCAATCTTATATCTATGCACCTGTTTATTTTCTTTGCCACGACTCTCTTAGCTAAAGCCCTCTGCAAGACTTGATTAATAGTTAAGAACTCATGGCCCTCTAACCTATCTTTCAGTTTTCAAACCACTAAACACAAGATCAGCCAAGTCTCTTTCAGTTATCACCAAACGATAGGACCAGTTTTTTGTATCTCAGAATCTCTTGACATAGTCAGAAACCGACTCATCATTTTTCTGCCTAACCGATGTAAGATGTGATAATTTGAGCTCATTATCGCCGCTATAAAAATGATCTTGGAACTTCTGTTCTAGTTGTGACGACAAATTAATAGAACCATGTGGCAAAGAAAAAAACCATGAAAATGCGGTACCAGTTAATGACAAGGGAAACAAACACACTTTCAATTCATTAAAGCGGCCAGCCTCACCGAGCTGCGCCAAGTACTGACTAATGTGCTCCCATGTAGTTTTCTTACCCTCTCCATCAAACTTTGTAAATTTTGGGATCTTGTAACCTGGAGGGCAAAAGACTGCATCAAAGTATGCAGGATATGACTTTTGGTAAAATCCGTTTCCTAGGCATCTCGACACCAAATTTTTCTCGGAGCATATTAGTCATCTCCTCCCTAAGGTTAGCTAAGGCATCGTCTGTAGTAGTCGATGCAGCTTGTGGCAGTGGCGTAGGAGGGATAGGATTGCTGGTTATGGGCGCTGGAAGTGACATATATACCAAGTTGTAATTCGGCTGTGGCCGGGTTGGGTCTGCCGAATTGTAACTTGGAAGCAACTAATTAGTGTCAAGTAAACCGAGTTGTAGCTCAGCTGCGTATGAACAATGTTTGCACCTATGGGTATAGCTTGTTTCGGCATAGTTATTGGACTAGGTATGATAGGATTACTTGGTGAAGGCACAATCTGATTTGTATAAGCTGGGGAATAACTCATCGGCAATGGTGGTGCCGATAAAAGAGGCAAAGTTGAGTTAGGGTTTCCCATAATAGCAAGCATACTACCAATATTAGTACTAGAAGATTGATCAATTATTTTCTGAGCCTTAGTATTTTCCAAGAAAGCTTGATAGATCAAATTATTGCTATCAGTTATGCGGCTCTCAATTTCAGCCCATTGCTCTTGAGGTAGCACTTACAGTGGGTTTAGTCAGCTCAACAGGGAGAGGGGGAAGCTTGATTTCTCCAATCGGAGTAGCTTTGCCTTGGCGTCCCTTGTTAAAAGTTTCCAAGGAAAGCTTGCAGATCCTCCTCCTCGCGCTGCTTCTTGAGCGCCTCACAGGCCTCATCACGCTGCTTCTTGAATTCCTCATAGGTTTGGCAGTGTTCTTCCGATAGATCATCAAGGCTATGCTTAATGATGTTATCGGCGCTGATCTCTCCTGACTTGGACAAGATTGATGGTGATTCTTGAAACTTACTCCCCACCGGAGTCACCAAAAAGTGTGTTGACACACGAACACGTCACGTGTACCCTAGACACCGGGGGTGATGCACCGCAACTCACGTCGAAGGAGATCCTTCCGGTAGCGCGATACGCAAGACAACCGGCGGACGCTTTTGAGCACAAGAAACCCCACATGCCTGGGAGGGACCCCGTCTGGGCGCACGGCGGCTATGGGCTTCCCTAGGGACCCCGTCTGGGCGCACCTTATCGCCCGTAGAGCTCACACAGATCGTTGTCCTGCAAGAAAAAGAACAAACGAAGGAGAAGATACGTGGAAAAGTAGACGAAATTAGGGTTTAGATGTGTTTGCGATTGTGTGTTGTTCAATCGGCAGTCACCTCTCATCTATATATGAGGCGGATGGACTTCCCTTGCAAGACACGGACTTGGATTTCCGTCACAATGCCAAAACTATAGCCAAACTCGGATTTTCCAAAATCTGCACGAATCTGCGCACAGACCGGTAGTGGACGGGTAATGGACCGGTTGTACCGGTGGACCGGTAGTGGACCGGTAGTACCGGTATATGAATTTTTATCGGAACAACCGGGCTACTACCGGCTCGATTCCGGGCCTCAACAGAAGGTTTTTTGCATACCCGGGCGATAGTACTGGTCTCCGGACCGGTTGTACCTGTATATATTATTGACCAGAACAACCGGGGTGATACCGGCCATGTTCGCATATCGGCCGACAGTACCGCTTGTCCAGGCCGGTAGTACCGGTCTCCCCTGCTGTGCTACATTGATTTGGCTCTAACTTGTTCACACGAACTCGGATTTGAACGATTCAAGTATCAAAATCGACCGGCTCGACGAGACGAAGCCAATTAAAGTAAAAATTTCCTTATGTGAAGAAATCTTGAGGGCGCAATTAGCCAAATAGTGTACTGAATGCCATAGTCTTGTTGCCCGGAACATGGTTTTCGGTCTTGAAACAGTCTCGGATGACGATGACTCGAACTACAAAGTTGTTCATATCAACAATACCCAACTTTTTCATGTAGATAACTTCTTCATTTGAGGTCATCTTATATAGGTTTATTGTTTCGCCAAAAACCGGTGTCAACAACATTGAATCGAATATCTTCTCAAAACAGAATCAAAATTATAAGAAATTGCCTAGCAAAAATGGCCTTAATCAGTCTAGTAACGCTCTGACTTAGGGTGACGTCTTTGTCATACCTATGTTTCAGTCTGGCTTCCAATTTCTTAATACCTTCGCCTTTGCGGAAGAACCGACTTGGAGAATTTTCAGCAGACTCGCCATCTTTGAATGACAATCCATCAGCAAAGATATCCGCCTCTTAGATTCTTTAAGTTGGCAGGCTTGATAGATGACCCTTTGCCTCAGAGTCACAATAGTGCCTCCAAATTTACTAGATATACATTGTAAACAAAAGCATTGGGGACTACACTCTTTGTCGGGGTCTAGACTCCGTGGGTATCCTCCGAGAAACTACACAGTTGTTAAACCCGAGAAACCTCGTTGCAGCTTGCAGGGCACCTCCGAGAAGATACGAACACGCCCCTAAGCCGTGGCGTCCACCTTTGACTGCCACCGCCCGACCGGTGGCTAGGACATTTAATGCATACAAAGACAAGTGCCACGGAGTTGCAGAGAAGCCTCGTCACCTGCCCCAAGCATGAAGAAACGTGTCCCAGGAGATCCCTCGTCATCATCCTTTTCCGGAAGATATGCCACCACGCTGCGCTTGGCCTTGTACGCTAGCAACTGGCATCGTGTGACCATCCCCTTGAGCTATAAAAGGGAGAGGTCGGCCATCAGTACGGGGGGAGGATTCTTTGTAATATAAATAGGACATTCTACACAGATAAGCAAGACCAGACATGTATGAGTAGGGTTTTTAGTCCTCGGACGGCCCGAACCTAGGTAAAAAACTAGGTGTCTACTTGTATCCGTTCATCATTGCCGTTTCGACGTCAATATGACCTCCAGCCATGCCTCTGCCGGAGACAACTGAACCGGCGGGGTGCGTCACTACCATCAGTACGGGGGCCCCTAAGCCCCACATTTCCCGAGAAGAAAAGCCCCATCTGGGAGGCCTCTGACATCTAGTGCTAGATGGAGGGCCGACGATCATGTCGGCCGTAACCACTGCAATTGCCCCTCCGTGGGGCCATCTGCCAATGAAGAAAGACCAGGCACCTGTCCTCAGGATCAACTCAGCAGTGCGGCTGCAGCTGGAGATTTCCCCCCTGCACTCTGCACCCTGAGAATCCTTCCACCTTTCCCCGAGTGTCGAGCTGGAGAATGCATCTGAGCCCATGCTGTGAATCCTTATCTTCCCTATCGAGCTCACTTATGGTGTCCCCTGGGTTCGTCTCCTCCGGGAATCGAGCTACCTGCGGACGCAACTGACTGAGAAGGTTGCAGATGCCCAGGGAGCACCATAGCCATACATGGAGATACACCCCTAGAACGTTCTCCTAGAGGCGACCCTGGTCCATCGACATATGGGCAGCATGAGCCTGGCTACCCCTGTCCTTCTAAGTGAAGCTCCAAAAGGTTACCACACGGGGCACTATGGGATGGTCCGGCTTTGTGTAGATTATTCTCTAGGTCTGTCCTGGAGCCTGGTACAAAGTTCCTGCATGTCATCTACCCCCCGCGGGCATGCGCAGATGTATTGTCACTGGGAAAGTCCCACCGGTCGGGCGCGTCATGGAAACCTGATTTTCTGTGTCCCCAATCCTCGGGAACTTCATATCTCCGAGAAGTTGTTCCCAAGACTGGGATCATATAGTCCCCAGATATCCTTCCCATCCCGGGGTTCAGTAACCGGATGCTTGTATCAACCGGCCAACGACGGGGGTTAGACTGTGTTTTGTCTCGGGAAGACAGCAGGAGTAGTCCAGCGAACACCCCTCGGGTGGCGCACTCCCTGGCCTCCGCTGGCAAAATATACATAGAACCTCATCCGGATTCACAACATTCACATGCAAGAATTTAAAAGATATGAAATGAATCCATCGCTTCCGAATCTCATGCGCCCCGCCTCATGGGAAAGAAGCCATTCAATAAGAGTATTACAACTCAAGAAGTTCAACACGACGAAGGGACGACTAAGGTAATAAAATAAACACCCGGAATCACACCTTCCGGGTGATCGTGATGCTGATATTCTCGGCATGCTTGCGACACCTTTCCTCCACACGCTTCTGCTCTTCTTGGTACAGGATGCTTTTGTACATGGTGTTCAGGTTCAAGTTTGGGTTGTGGAACTGTAGCCTCGCAAAATCCCACCTGCAAACTTTCGAGCACACCTCTTGGATTATTTGGGCCACCCGCTCGGTGCTCCCCTTCTGTTATGTGTCCAACACCTCTGCCGCGTTGAGATAAAATGCCAGAAGACTTCCTTCCCTGCAGTCCAACGGGTCTTCAGGCAATCCCATGTGGGCCAGGTGCTCTCGGAGAGCACTGCCACAAGTCTGTCCGCCACGTTCGGAGAGACGCCAACCCCTGCTCGCTCGATCCCAAGAGCCCCATGTACTCCTCCTTTAGGGTGGCATATGCTCGGTCAGTGGAGTCTTGCATTTGGTGTGCCTAGGTTGCTTCCTCCCCCGCGTGCGATATTTCCCTGTCCTTTTGTGGAATGGTGGCCTCTAGCCTCTGGATTGTATATTCTTTCTCCGAGAGGTTCGACTTCAATCCATCGTTCTCTTCCTGCAGCTGGCGCGTGGCATCTGCGTGTGCTCCTTGGGTGGCCTCCATCTCCTTCTGGTGTAGGTCCGTCAAATAGCTGTGCGCCTCGGCAAGTGTTGAGGTCAAGGCCTTTCCCCGGAGGGTGAGGGAGTCATTCTCGGCCTTGAGGTCCTCTGCCTATTGTGCTTGGGCCTCCCTCATCTCCTCCAGGTCCTTTTAGACGCGCACCCTTTCCTCCTCTCAACTTGCCATGGTCCTGTGGACCTCCTCTAGCTGAGCGGCCCATGTAGACAGTGCCTTCCTGCTATCAGAGATCAACTTGGTCACGGTCGCCTCCCTGGAGGACACCCGTTGAGCCCAATCAGTCACTTGTTTATCCCGCACAAAGTGCTTGTTCCAGAGCTCGTCATAATCCTTTTGCCTGTTGATCCTGAATTCCGCCTCAGTCGGAGTCGTGAGGTCATCCAGATCAACCGCCTCCGGGATGTTTCCTTGGAGAGACTCGTCCAGCGCACTCACGCTGCCCAGCATTCCTTCCCCTTGGCCATCATGGCAGCGGATGCAGCAATGTTGACCTGTAGACAACAAGGACGCGATTAGAGCCACGACGATAGCCATCATTCGGAAGCAAGGCAATGCCTAGAATTTGTCAGAACGAGTATACTGTGTGCGTACCTATATCACGCCAGAGCTGGCGTCTTGTACCTGTGCCACGGAAGATTCCTCTCCTCTTGTAGACCCTGTCCCTTGCTGAGGGATGGGTCCGGTTGAGATTTGTTCCCTCTGGCTCGGGGGCCGGCCTGCTTCCTTGGTGCACAAACATCTCCAGAGGGTTCTCCTCATCCCCCGTTTGTGGTACCAATGGAACCTCCGGTGGCGTGTCGGTGGAAACCCTCTTCTGAGCGCAGAGTTAACACCGAAGACTACAGCAGTCCTAGGAGTTGAGTGTCCTCGGAGAACGTGCGTACCTTGTACAGGAGGTGAGGCTTCCTTCATAATCGGAGACCCTGCTGGAGTGTGCCACGCTTCCGTTGCCTGCCCCGCCCCTCTCTCCTGTTGAGGCCCTCTCTCCGCTTCAAAAGGTTGCTCCGATGTGCGGGCCATTTTTACCAGGGCCTCAACAACTTCTTCCCTGCGATAGAGGTTTGTGGGTTACTATTTGCGTTTGGGAGTATAAGAGGATGTGTGCATTGGCATGACTTACTCATCGTCTTGCGGCGGAGACAGTGTCGTATCCAGGAGGCCTATATTCCACTCATCTTCCGACGCGAAAGGAGCATCTAAGACCTCCCCTCGCGTCCAAGAAGTTCCACCCAGCGACTTTTGAGAAGTCGGCCTTTTGCGCGTTGATGAAGACACGCCCTTTCTTGGCGCTACGTCCCTGATGGCGGCAGAAGCCTCAGCCCCGGAGGACTCGTGGAGGTCCACCGGCGGCACATCCCCGCCGGATAAGGGGGCATAAACCAGCGTTTGCGGCTCCTCGTCTTCTTCACCTCCACTAGCCAGAGGAACATCAACCTACCATCAACTTTCCATGGGCCGCTCTGACCACGACTCCTCTGAGGAGCTTTCCTGTGCTCCCTCCTACTTCTCCTCTTCCGGGACCTCCTCCACCATGGTCCTCTTGCCACGAACAGCCGCTCTTTTCCGAGTTGACCTCCGTGTGGACGAGGTGCCCGTAAGGTCCATGACTTCTAATGCCGCAGCGGGTGGTTGCGTGCCTGTCCTCCGCCCACTCCTTGAGCCTTTCCCCTTCGTTTGGCCTCCGGGGGCCGCCTCCTCAAACTTTTGGCTATTGGATTGGGTCTGGCCGTACCTGAAGTGCAGCTGCTGTCGCTTATGCATCCTCTTCAGCTCTGCTAGAATTGTGAGGGCCATCATGTTCTCATCGGGGTCCCAGGGCAGCTCATCAATCGTCTCCAATAGGGCCTTGATTTGAGCTTCCGTCGGGCCCTGTCAATCCGGATTGATTAGCCCCCTAGCGTCACAAGGAGGCATGTCTCCCACCATATCGTCCGTCGCCTTGCTGTTGTGCAGAGGGATCACCACTTCCACCAGCACCATCTACCACCCTCTAGAGAGCATCTCTTTGAATGTGTTGTAAAACCTAAGCACACTCAGGTTGTGTTGCAGCCCTGGGTGAAGCCGCATCTTGTCCGCCGGACCATTGTACTACCACGCCATCTGTAACAGCCCAGATTTCACAAAAATTAAAATTTTTGATTTTGGTGTGAATTGTTTGATTGTCTAATTTGTTTACGGTGTTTGCATCCCCGATTTATAAATCAGCGATTATTTCCCACTCTTATCTCGTACCGGACGGAGACCGACCCTTGCCACCCTGACACTCGACCTTTGTGACACCGGGTTAAACCCGATCACAGTCGCGAAAACTCGCACAAGACCAGCCGTAGCCAACGGAACAAAAAACCCCGTTTAATAATTAAACGGGTTATTTTTATAGCGCGCGGGAAAGTTTTCTCGGAACGGTTCACGCCCGAGGTGAACGCCGCCGGCTCAACGTGCTGATCGCGCAGTTCGAAGTTTTACACAAATCGGAGGTCCTGCGGACCCCCGGCGTCCAGGAACGTAAACACCGCGCATGCGAGAGAAAAATCGTGGATGTTTTTGCAAACTGCCAGCCACCTGGGTTACATAAAGACCGCCACTCTCCCACCCCTTTCTAGGGTTTCCCCTAAGCCAAAATTGCAGCCACACCCTCACAATGTCCAGATCTGGCCCAAAACTACCCCAAATTTTGCATTTTGCCTAATTTTCGCCCAAACCCTAGCCTTCCTCAGATCTGGACCGTCGAATCGGCCGATCCAATGGCCCGGATCGCACCCAGCCTCCACCTCCTCTCTCCTCTCTCCTCCCATCTCCATCGCCGCCGCCTCCAACTGCGGTGTCACCGCCGCCGCACTCCACCAGGCCAGACCACCCCGCTGCCCCTTCCTCTCCCCCGCAGGTTCCACGACGGCAGCCGACGGCGACAGGGACGCCGCACCGCCACGCCATGGCCATGGTCGGCCGCGGGACCTCGAGCCGCACCACCCTAGGATCGATGTCGGTCGCCACCTCCCGCGCAGCTCCACCCAGGCCTCCTCCCGCCTCGGATCCATGCCGCCATCCACGCCCTGCACCACCTCGACGCCGGCTGGCGAGCTTCGCCACCGCCGCAAGTACGACAACCGCGGCCGGTCCCGATCTGGACAGCCAGGCCACCGCCGCTAGTGGGCCGGCCCAGCCGCCCCTCCCGCGCTCTATGGCCAGGTGGGCCGAGGCTCTCTAGGGGTGAGGCCCCGTTTCTTTTTTTGCTCTGCCTTTTTATTTTTGACCAAGTCCCATGAATGTGTTATTTTATTCAGTTTTGCAAGTAGATTTGCGAGTAAACCGTAGCTCGGATCACGATGCGCCCAAAAGGAAAATTGTTTAGTTTTGTGTGTACTTCAGTTCATATTTTGTGAGCTTTTTAATTTGATGCCATCTTGATGTTTTAATCACTGTTGAAGTGGGCACCAGACTGCTAACTGCTGCTAATTTCTGTCAAGTGATGTTGTTGTTGTTATTTTATTGCAAGTTTGATTGATGATTGTGTCACATCCATGAGGCCTATGCTATTGATTCTTGTTGCATACTATTAAGCATCATGTCTAATTCAATCATATGCAATCACTTGTCATGTTTGCCTGCTGTAGCTATATTATTTATTTCTCCAAAGTGGTGACCCGGATAACTTGTGTTGCTGTTTATATAAAGTTGCTACTTTGCTTCCCTATATCTTTTTAACCGTGCAACCTATTGAGCATTGCAATATGTCATTTTGATGTATGCCATGTATACTTGCATTATCTCTATTGCATTGTCATTTTGATCTATGCCATTGCTATCCTGTTGTTTTTGACAGCCACCTTTGTTTTTCACTAAGTCTGTAACTTTCCAATGCCATGTTGCATGGTTAATATCTTTTGATTTGTGATGCCTATGACCTTGATTCTTGTTTTTAACTGATCACAATCATGCCTACTCCATGCTCATAATTTCTATGTCATCTTTCTGCACATTTTCATATAGTTTTTCTCTTGTTTATAAAACATGAAAATAACAGTTTCTGCCCTGTTTTGACCAGTAATGTTTTATAGCTTTTTGTGTTTCTTATAACTGGTGAACCATGATGCCTATTTGCATGTTTCCTTTTTCCCTGCAATGCCTTCCATGTCTACTTTAGTTTCATATCATTTCTTTCCATGTTTACAACCTTTTGCATGTTTATTTGTTGCTCTAAAGTGCGCTACCTGATGTTGGCAGATTGTGCCCGTAACTTGTTTTGCTTATATCTTTTTAACCGTAACTCCGTTTGAAGTGTTCTTTATATGTAACTCGATTAAAGTTTCGTGTACTTTGTGTTTATGCTATTTTTTAATTCTGTTAACCAACCTAAAATATGGTTTAGGGTAGGACTGTACCAATAACTTAAATTGTCGTGGGGCACTTAGTGGAATGCCATGTTTAGGTTGTTCCTCGCTTAAATTGACTAACAACCTTTGCTCATCTTGTGTAGCCAAACAACTTGAACCCTTGTAAATGTGCGGTATCGTCGTGTGTGACGAGTACTCCATTTAACCTGTTAGTAACCGCTCTCGACGATAGATGCGATACCGTGGTGCATTGTCTCGTGTTGCCTTCTTGTTCATGCTTGCTCGTGATTTGTTCGTAGTAATAGATGCTTGCTCGTCGATTGCCTTTTCCAGTGTTTCCTTCTTGTGTGCTTCCGCGGGTACCTCTCGGAGACGATAGGAGCTTGCGATCGACTACACCTTCGGTTTCGTCTTCTCATCAGCTAAGGGGGAGCATATATCATGCTTATAACTTTCATCTCACTCGCGCCTAGGTGTAGGATAGAACGATTACTTGATCCTACCACTTCATATTCATGCCTCTCAAATAAACTCAAACAGACATGTCATCCACATCCCAGCAAACCTTGTTCGGCTATGTTACTATTGCTCGCTGGTCAGCCACTGCTTAGTATGCATGCCAGGATGTTATCAACTGTTACCTCCTGTTACTCCTTGGTTTGGGCTATCACATAATTATATTTATTGTGGATGATGTGATTATTATAATGTTGACGATATTCGACGAAGGATGGAATGTCTAGGCTATCCCGCCCCGACGCTTTGTTCCATTCGATTCACCTAGGATCAGAGTTCCGGGTATTGGTTTTAAGACTGAGCGTGCCTAACCGTGTGTGGGATTTTATGGGGTCCGCTTTTCTTACCTACCTAGCTTCAAACATTTGTAGTGGTGGCCCAAGCTGATTTACCATTGGAAAACCGCGTGTGTGTCTGTCGGGTCGCTCCTAGCAGATGTTCTTCAAAACAAACCGGGCCAGTGGGAACATGGTTTTCCTGTTGGTCCACCTGATCAGCTAGGACTCAGCCTCATGTGAGAATTCACGGGTAATCCAACCTGCGTCATATGGAAGAGTCCGATCCGAGAGCGTGGCCAGCTTTTGGATTGGGTATCGACTCCCCGGGGGCCACCCGGATTTGTTCGTTGTTAGCTAGAGGGACCCGTGGTTCCGAATCTCTCGGGACTAAATCATAAAATGGCTGCCTATGATGTGTAGAAACTGAGAGAGATGGGCGTGCATGCGGAGCCTTGTAATGGGCAGTTGGTACACCCCTGCAGGGTTAAATCTTTTCGAGAAGCCGTGTCCACGGTTATGGACGACTTCAGACCTACTCCTTGTTCATAGACAACAACAAGTGAGATAATCCTAATAATTTGATTCAACGTGTGTGTGCCTTGACTGCTTCTTCTTTGTCAGGCTTCGAAGAGGAGGACAAGGATATGATAGGTGTTATGCTTGCGTAAGTAGTTGATAGCAAGACTTGTTGGAGGCGATTCCTCATTGAATGCTTGGTTCTCATCTTATTGTAAAATAGACCGTTAGCCACTCATATATTGCTAGTGCGACTGCAACCTCACCACTACCCCCATCTTACCCGTGAGAAGTTAGTAACAAGACTTTTGATATAGCTCACCTCTTTCTTTTCTCTTTTACGCACGTTATGCAACGATCTTGGACTTCAGAGGAGCTCGACAACCCTTCTTCTGGACGCCTTCGCGGAGACTCGACGACGACTAGTTAGGCGGATCTCGGCGGAGAGCCTGGACCCGTGTGGTTACGGGAATGGTGTGTTTTACCTTTGCCAATAGGAATTTGGTTGTAGTATGTACTCGGACATCTATCTTCCGCTGATGTAATGTATTTAAGGCAGTTGTATGACGATTGTATGAAATGTTGTATCCATGTAGCTGTAATGTTGTGATATCATGTTGGAAATCCGAGGCATATGGCAGTTTCATATGTCGCGGTGGGACCGATATGTGCTTCGTCCCCGGATCTTGATGGAAACATCTAGATCTGGAACAGTACCGCATATCGGGCCTTACAACTTGCTATCACAGCCTTACCGACCGTAGAACCTCTTTTCTGGTCGAAGTGGAGTCTAGAAGAAAAACTATTTTTGTAGTTATTAAGTTAGTTATCGGAGAGTAGGATTCTTTTTCCTCCTTACCTTTGCTCTGGTCAGGACAAGTGACGTAAGTGTTTTACTCTCTCCTTATCCCCTTCAAACTCTAGGATCTCGAGTACGTGGAGTTTCGTAATAATTACAATGCCTTTCTTGCAGCGTATTGTCTCGATTACTATCTCAGGTTTGGGAAATCCTGTATTACCTTTAGTTCTTCCTACTCTGGGTAAACATCTTGGTCGTCTGTTGACTTCAGTCCTCTTGCCCAGTATCCTCACGATTTCAGTGAGAATGCTTCCCTTGATCATGGCTTCCAACTATCATTCTTTCTTTTCGTCTCCCGATGATTCCGTTCTTTGATGTTGTCGTCTCTCTGCGGAACTTTATCTCAATGGAAGTTTGTCGTTCGACATGGAGCAGAGTCCCTTGTTGGTGGTGTTGAAGATCGTCGACTCTCTTTTCTCTCCCCCTCTCCCCCGGATCGTCCTGGATCTCGGCACGAGATCCCTTGTTGGTGGTGCTGTATTGTAACAACCCAGATTTCACAAAAATTTAAAAATTGTTTTTGGTGTGAATTGTTTGATTGTCTGATTTGTTTGTGGTGTTTGCATCCCCGATTTATCGATCGGAGATTATTTCCCCCACTTATCTCGTACCGGACGGAGACCGACCCTTTCCACCCTGACACTCGACCTTTGTGACACCGAGTTAAACCCAATCACAGTCGCGAAAACCCACACAAGACTAGCCGTAGCCAACGGAACAAAAAACCCAGTTTAATAATTAAACGGGTTATTTTTATAGCACACCGGGAAGTTTTTTTGGAACGGTTCCAGCGCTAGGTGAACGCCTCCGGCTCGACGCGTTGATCGCGCATTTCGAAGTTTTACCCGAATCGGAGGTCCTGCGGACCCCCGGCGGTCAGAAACGTGAGCACCGCGCGCGCGAGAGAAAAACCGGGGATGTTTTTGCAAACTGCCAGCCACCTGGGCTATATAAAGACCACCACTCCCCCAACCCTCTTCTAGGGTTTCCCTAGACCAAAATTGCAGCCACCCCCCTGAAAATTCGCAGATCTTCCCAATCTGCCTCAAAATTTTCGAAACCCTCGCACTAACCCTTGATCTGGACCGTCAGATCCATATCGGAGGGCTCGCAGCCGTCCACGTGGCCCCCACAGCCACCCGAGCCGCCCGAGGTCCTCTCTTCTCCAATGGAACCCGCCCGCAGGCCGCCGCCGCCTTCACGGCCGCGTCGTTGCCGGCAGCAGGCCGAAGCCGCGCCTACTCTCCTCCCTCTCTCCCTTCTCTTTTCCTCCTCTTCCTCTTACCTTGCTCCTCTCCCTCTTCCCCAGGAACCCGGTCCGCCATCGCCATGGAGTCCCAACCCGAGCTCGTCGGCCATCTCTAGGAACCGCGATGTGCCTCCCCGGGGACCTCACCCACGTTTGGATCCGGCCGGTCCCAGCCGCCCACGCCCTTCCCCAGCCAGACCTGCACCGGATCCGGCGAGATCCGGCCGGCAACTGCTGCCGCCGGCGACCTCCCGTGCGGGGACGAACCGGCCAGGTCCCAGGCGCTCGGCTGCACTGCTCTCCACGGCTGGGCCGCCTCCAGCGGGTGGGCTGGTGCAACTTCCGAGCCCGCGAGCGCCGCGGCCTACACCACCTCTTCGCCCCAAGCGCTTGCCCTGCTAACCAGCGCTCACCCTCGGCTGGGCCTTAGCCCATGGTGAGCTCGCCCCCCCTTTTTTTCTCTTTTTTTTTCTGTTGGGCCCAGTAGATTCAGCTCGTTTAGTTTTTTTTTCTGTTGCTAGGTTTTTTTAATTTAATTGCAGATTGTATTAGTTTTCTTGCGGTAGTCATATCTTTTAGCTCGTAGCTCGGATCGCAACGCGCAAAATATGAAACTTGCTTAGTTTTGTGTTTATTTTAATAAAATGTTGCTTGTTGCCATGTTTGACCTTGTTTAAATGCTGTTTACTGCTATTTACAACTGCTTGCCACTGTAAATGGTGATTGCAATAACTTTTAACCATTGCTCTGTTTTAAATGTTCTTTAGATGTAACTTGACTAGAATTTCGTGTAGATTTTGTTTATGCTGTTCTTTCTTGCTAATAAAAATAATAAAATATTTTTTAGGGAAAAACAGTACCAACTGGAATATTTATCGTGGGGTCTGTAATAGCTTTCATGTATAGATTTTACCCCTCACTTAAAGTGACTAGATATATAGTTTATTTTGCTTCACCTCTTGTCATGTTTGTGTGCTATGCCATGCTTGAGTGATATGCCATGTTAACAACTTTGTTGATCACCTGTAGCTAAACAACTTGAACCACCGTAAACGTGCAGTATCGTCGTGTGTGACGAGTACTCCACTTAAATTGTTAGTAACCGCTCTCGACGGTAGGTGCGATGTCTCGTGTTGCTTCTTGTTGATGCTTGCTCGTGTTTGCCTCCTAGTAATAGATGTTTGCTCATTGATTGCTTTCCAGTGTTTACCGTCTTGTGTGCTTTGCGGGTACCTCTCGGAGACGACGCGAGTTTGCGATCAACTACACCTTCGGAACCCGACTTATCTACAGGCAAGGACTATACATTAGTTATGATCCATTCTATTTCAACCAGCGGTTTGCATCCTAGTATAGGATAGGTTCGATGTTTGATCCTACCACATGCTTACAGCCTCTTCTAAACCGATACAGCCATGTCCCCTCCCAGCAAACCTTGTACTGCTATGTTACTATTGCTCGTTGCTCAGCCCCTGCTTAGTATGCATGCTTAGGATGCTACGATGTTACCCTGTTACTCCTTGGTTTGGGATATCACATTTTTATATTGTTGTTGATGATATGATTATTATAATGTTGACTATATTCGACGAAGGATGGAAGGTCTAGGCTATCCCGCCCCGACGCTTTGGTCCATTCGAGTCACTTAGGATCCAAGTTCCGGGTATTGGTTTTAAGACTGAGCGTGCCTAACCGCGTGTGGGATTTTATGGGGTCCCCTTTTCTTACCTATCTAGCTTCAAGAATTTCTAGTGGTGGCCCGAGCTGATTTACCATTTGAAACCCCGTGTGTGTGCTTGGTGGATCCCCTCGCAATTTTTAAACAACCCGGACCAGCGGAGACATGGATTCCCTGTTGGTCCACCTTTGACCGGAGAGGGCCCGAGGCCTCACGTGAGGCGTCTCGGTAACCCAAACCCTGTTGAGACGGAAGAGTGCGACCCGAGAGCGTGGCCAGCTTTTCGATTGGGTGTCGACTCCCCGGGGGCCACCCGGATTTGTTTGTTGTTAGTTAGAGGGACCTGTCGTTTCGGATATCTTTGAACTAAATCATAAAATGGTTGCCTGTGATGGGTAGCAACTGAGAGAGATGGGCGTGCGTGCAGAGCCTTGTAATGGGCAGTTGGTACACCCCTGCAGGGTTAAATCTTTTCGAGAAGCCGTGTCAACGGTTATGGACGACTTGAGACCTACTCCTTGTTCATAGACAACAACAACTGAGATAATCTTAATATAACTTGATCAACGTGTGTGTGTGCCTTGACTGCTTATACTTCGTCGGGATGCGAAGAGGAGGACAAGGATAGGATAGGTGTTATGTTTGCGTATGTAGGTGGATAGCAGACTTGTTGGAGGCGATTCCTCATCGAATTCTTGGCTTCTTATCTTACTCTCTAGATCGTTAGCCACTTCATAAATGCTAGTGCGGCAGCAACCTCACCACTTACCCCTTCCTTACCGTAAACTACTAGTTGTCCTAGAATGACGAGTGATGAAGTCCTTGCTGGGTCAGTTGACCACTATAGTTGGATGCTGAGTACCTCTGTACTCATGATACTACCCCCAAACTCTTTTCAGGGTTCTTGATCGACAACAGGTATGGTGATCGATGTTTCACGTGGAGACTCGACGAGGACTAGTTAGGCGGATCCCGGCGGAGGGCCTGGACCCGTGTGGTTATGGGATCGATGTTT
Source organism: Bromus sterilis (assembly GCA_950022295.1). Lineage (NCBI taxonomy): Eukaryota > Viridiplantae > Streptophyta > Magnoliopsida > Poales > Poaceae > Bromus > Bromus sterilis. The sequence goes on along the minus strand of OX465595.1, from coordinate 276,488,304 downwards.
TTCTCTTTGCCAGTAGGCATTTGATTGTAGTCTGTACTTAGACTTGTATCTTCCGCTGTTATCTTGTATTTAAGGCAGTTGTATGCCGATTGTATGAGATGTTGTATCCTGTATCTGTAATGTTGTGATATCATGTTGGAAATCCGGGGCATATGGCTATGTCATATGTCGCGGTGGGACCGATATGTGCTTCGTCCCCGGATCTGAATGGAGACATCTAGCTGGAACAGTACCGCATATCGGGCCTTACAACTTGGTATCAAAGCCTTACCGACCGTAGGATCCCTTTTCTGGCCGAAGTCGAGTCTAGAAAAAAACTATTTTGTATTTAACAAGTTAGTTATCGGAGAGTAGGATTCTTTTTCCTCCTTACCCATGCTCTGGTCAAGAAAAGTGACGTAAGTGTTTTATTCTCGCCTTATCCCCTTCAAACTTTAGGATCTCGATGAGTGTGGAGTTTCAGAATAGTTACAATGCCTTGCTTGCAGCGTATTGTCTCGATTCCGAGCTCAGGTGGGAATTCCCGTAGTACCTTTAGCTTCTCCCGTTTCGGATATCATCTAGGTCATCCTTTGCCCTCCCTCCTTTTTCCCGGTGTTTTCACAACTTGCGTCGGAAAACACTATCCCTTTGAACGGGTTTTAGCTGTCGTTCTTCCTCTTGGCACTGACGGTTTCGTTCTTTCGACGATGTCGTCTCTCTGTGGAAAATTTATCTCGACCGAAGTTCGACGTCGACATGGAGCAGAGTCCCTTGTTGGTGGTGTTGAAGATTGTCGACTATCTTCTCTCTCCCCCTTCCCCTCTACCTCGGATCGTCCTGGATCTCGGGACGAGATCCCTTGTTGGTGGTGTTGTATTGTAACAGCCCAGTTTTCACAAAAATTAAATTTTTTTTCGGTGTGAATTGTTTTATTGTCTGATTTGTTTGCGGTGTTTGCATCCCCGATTTATCGATCGGCGATTATTTTTCCCCCCTCTTATCTCATATCGGACGGAGACCGACCCTTTTCACCCTGACACTCGACCTTTGCGACACCGGGTTTCACCCGATCACCGTCACGAAAACCGTACAAGACCAGCCGTCGCCAACGGAATGAAAACCCCGTTTAATAAGTAAACAAGATATTTTATAGCGCGCCGGAAAGTGTTTTTGGAACGGTTCCAGCGCTAGGTGAACGCCGCCGGCTCGACGCGTTGATCGCGCAGTTCGAAGTTTTACCCGAATCGGAGGTTCTGCGGACCCCCGGCGGTCAGAAACGTGAGCACCACGCGCGCGAGAGAAAAACCGGGGATGTTTTTGCAAACTGCTAGCCACCTGGGCTATATAAAGACCACAACTCCCCCACCCCTCTTCTAGGGTTTCCCTAGACCAAAATTGCAGCCACCCCCCTAAAAATTCGAAGATCTGCCCAATCTGCCTCAAATTTTTCGAAACCCTAGCCCTAACCCTCGATCTGGACCGTCAGATCCAGATCGGAGGGCTCCCAGCCGTCCACGTGGCCCCCACAGCCACCCGAGCCGCCCGAGGTCCTCTCTTCTCCCGTGGAACCCGCCCGCAGGCCGCCGCCACCTTCACGGCCGCGTCGTCGCCGGCAGCAGGCCGGAGCCGCGCCTCCTCTCCTCCCTCTCTTCCTCCCTCTCTCCCTTCTCTTTTCCTCCTCTTCCTCTTACCTTGCTCCTCTCCCTCTTCCCTAGGAACCCGGTCCGCCGTCGCCATGGACTCCCAACCCACGCTCGTCGGCCATCTCTACGAACCGTGCAGTTCCTCCCCGGGGACTTCACCCACGTCTGGATCCTGCCGGTCCCAGCCGCCCACGCCCTTCCCCAGCCAGACCTGCACCGGATCCGGCGAGATCCGGCCGGCAACTTCTGCCGCCGGCGACCTCCCGTGCGGGGACGAACCGGCCAGGTCCCAGGCACTCGGCTGCACTGCTCGCCACGGCTGGGCCGCCTCCAGCGGGTGGGCCGGTGCAATTTCCCCAGCCCGCGAGCGCCGCGGCTTGCACCACCTCTTCGCCCCAAGCGCTTGCCCTGCTAACCAGCGCTCACCCTCGGCTGGGCCTTAGCCCATGGTGAGCTCGCCCCCCCCCCCCTTTTTTCTCTTTTTTTAATTTTTTTTTTCTGTTGGGCCCAGTAGATTCGGCCCTTTTAGTTTTTTTCTGTTGCTAGGTTTTTTTATTTAATTGCAGATTGTATTAGTTTTCTTGCGGTAGCCGTATCTTTTAGCTCGTAGCTCGGATCGTGACGCGTAAAATATGAAACTTGCTTAGTTTTGTGTGTAGTTTAATAAAATGTTGCTTGTTGCCATGTTTGACCTTGTTTACATGCTGTTTACTGCTATTTACAACTGCTTGCCACTGTAAACTGTTACTGCAATAACTTTTAACCGTTGCTCTGTTTAAAATGTTCTTTAGATGTAACTTGACTAGAATTTCGTGTAGATTGTGTTTATGCTATTCTTGCTTGCTAATAAAAATAATAAAATATTGTTTAGGGAAAAACAGTACCAACTGCAATATTTATCGTGGGGTCTGTAATAGCTGCCATGTATAGATTTTACCCCTCACTTAAAGTGACTAGATATATAGTTTATTTTGCTTCACCTCTTGTCATGTTTGTGTGCTATGCCATGCTTGAGTGATATGCCATGATAACAACTTTATTGAGCACCTGTAGCTAAACAACTTGAACCACCGTAAACGTGCGGTATCGTCGTGTGTGACGAGTACTCCACTTAAATTGTTAGTAACCGCTCTCGACGGTAGGTGCGATGTCTCGTGTTGCTTCTTGTTGATGCTTGCTCGTGTTTGCCTCGTAGTAATAGATGTTTGCTCGTTGATTGCTTTCCACTGTTTACCGTCTTGTGTGCTTTGCGGGTACCTCTCGGAGACGACGCGAGTTTGCGATCAACTACACCTTCGTAACCCGACTTATCAACAGGCAAGGACTATACATTACTTATGATCCATTCTATTTCAACCAGCGGTTTGCATGCTAGTATAGGATAGGTTCGATGTTTGATCCTACCACATGCTTACAGCCTCTTTTAAACTGATACAGCCATGTCCCCTCCCAGCAAACCTTGTACTGCTATGTTACTATTGCTCGTTGCTCAGCCCCTGCTTAGTATGCATGCTTAGGACGCTACGATGTTACCCTGTTACTCCTTGGTTTGGGATATCACATTTTTATATTGTTGTTGATGTTGTGATTATTATAATGTTGACTATATTCTACGAAGGATGGAAGGTCTAGGCTATCCCGCCCCGACGCTTTGGTCCATTCGAGTCACTTAGGATCCGAGTTCCGGGTATTGGTTTTAAGACTGAGCGTGCCTAACCGCGTGTGGGATTTTATGGGGTCCCCTTCTCTTACCTATCTAGCTTCAACAATTTCTAGTGGTGGCCCGAGCTGATTTACCATTTGAAACCCCGTGTGTGTGCTTGGTGGATCCCCTCGCAATTTTTAAACAACCCGGACCAGCGGAGACATGGATTCCCTGTTGGTCCACCTTTGACCGGCGAGGGCCCGAGGCCTCACGTGAGGCGTCTCGGTAACCCAAACCCTGTTGAGACGGAAGAGTGCGATCCGAGAGCGTGGCCAGCTTTTCAATTGGGTGTCGACTCCCCGGGGGCCACCCGGATTTGTTCGTTGTTAGTTAGAGGGACCTGTCATTTCGGATCTCTTTGAACTAAATCATAAAATGGTTGCCTGTGATGGGTAGCAACTGAGAGAGATGGGCGTGCGTGCGGAGCCTTGTAATGGGCAGTTGGTACACCCCTGTAGGGTTAAATCTTTTCGAGAAGCCGTGTCAACGGTTATGGACGACTTGAGACCTACTCCTTGTTCATAGACAACAACAACTGAGATAATCTTAATATAACTTGATCAACGTGTGTGTGTGCCTTGACTGCTTATACTTCGTCGGGATGCGAAGAGGAGGACAAGGATAGGATAGGTGTTATGTTTGCGTATGTAGGTGGATGCTAGTGCGGCAGCAACCTCACCACTTACCCCTTCCTAACCGTAAACTAATAGTTGTCCTAGAATGTCGAGTGATGAAGTCCTTGCTGGGTCAGTTTACCACTACAGTTGGATGCTGAGTACCTATGTACTCATGATACTACCCCCAAACTCTTTTCAGGGTTCTTGATCGACAAAAGGTATGGTGATCGACGTTTCACGTGGAGACTCGACGACGACTAGTTAGGCGGATCCCGGCGGAGGGCCTGGACACGTGTGGTTATGGGATCGATGTTTTTCTCTTTGCCAGTAGGCATTTGATTGTAGTCTGTACTCAGACATGTATCTTCCGCTGTTATATTGTATTTAAGGAAGTTGTATACCGATTGTATGAGATGTTGTATCCTGTATCTGTAATGTTGTGATATCATGTTGGAAATCCGGGGCATATGGCTATGTCATATGTCGCGGTGGGACCGATATGTGCTTCGTCCAAGGATCTGGATGGAGACATCTAGATCTGGAACAGTACCGCATATCACCCTTACATACTTGAAGGAATCGAGCCAAGAAGCTCCCTGGACATCGCCCCCTTCCTCAGGTTCGTCGCCGGCCGCCGCGCGCCATTGCCTGATTCGTCGCCGTGGTGGCTCCTCTGTCGCCCTCGACCTCTCCGTTGCGCCCAGGGTGAGAAGCCGCGTCGTCTCCCCCTCCTCTTTCTCCTCCTCGTGCCCCGTCGCCGTTCCTCACCACATCCGAGCTCCGGCCGCCGCGCAAGTTGACGCTGGCGTGGCCGTGGAGCTCCCCTGTGACCCCCTCGTGCTCGACGCGATGCGGGTGTGCACGGGGCACCTCCCAGTGGCCTCCCCGTGCCAAGAAGTGGCTGGAAACGACTCCGGCGAGCCCCTCCGCCGTTCCCAGTGGCACCTGCGGCTAACCGCCGGCCGGCTTGGCCATTAGGGCTTCTAATTAACCGCTAATCCCACCCCTTGAGCCTATGACAGTGGGCCCCCAGGCCACTAACTAACCCCAGTTAGTTTAACAGAACGGGTTAATTAACCCCCCCCCCACTGACAGCCCGGACCCACACGTAAGCAGCCCCCTGACGTCATCTTGACGTCATGATGACGCAATAAAGCGATTAAATGTTTTAATCTAATTACAGAAAATCCAGAAAAATAGCCATACTTCAATAAATCATAGAAAATTCATATTAACTCCAATTTGGACAAATAATATATGAAAAATGATCAGGAGAAAATAATCTATCCAAGTATAGAACTTTCAATATTGTTTGAGTTGAATTTAAAATGGGACCAGTAGCATTTTCTATTTGGTTTAATTGGAATTTAATCAAATTAAATTCAAATGCTTTTTCAATTTGAACCTTAGCAACATGCCACATTTCACTTGAACATCAGAGGAATATCATACACATATCAAGATGAGTTACTTTCATCAAACAATAGCATTTGCAACTTGGCTAAATTGAATTCAAATTGGAGTTTGAAATTGCATTGTAAATGCAATATACTCCTTTTTAATGGAATGCTCAACACATCAGTACCATGAACATCTTCTTATACAATTGATCATGTTCTTGTGCATTGTACCTTATGTTGATCACTTTGTTTCTATTGTTTGCTCGGATAGAAGTGGAACCGGAACCCGAGATCACCCCCTTCGTTGAAGACCCCGTGACTGAACCTCGTCAGCAAGGCAAGCAACACCCCATTGATCATGTCGATAAAATCCCACTTCCCTCTCATGTCTCGCTTATGCATTGTATAGGACGATTACCATGATAACGTTTCTACCACATAGTTGAACCCAATACTTTGCATGACCTATCATTTTTTCACAGTAGTAAGCAAACCACAATCCTAGCAAATGTAGGAGTTAGTTGATATCATGTAACCCCTGCAACTGTTACTGCTTATTGCATGCTTAGAGTTATAATGAGGTTACTCTTTTGTGAGTCGGGATCGTAGTGATCATGTTGAAGAAGGTGGAAATGTGTTGGTGAATCTACCCTAATACAAGGTGAACGATGAGACGCTGTGTAGGAGTACACAGTGGGTTGTCTCGTTGAACACCGCCCTAAGTCCGAGTTCTTGTGTGGTGATCCAAGAAGAAAAGTGCAACCACACATTGGGCTCACTGACCCCTCTCATCCTAGTACCTCACCCCGTTCGAACCCCAGAAGTCGCAGTAGTTCGGAGTTCTGGTAGGGCTGTGGCACGGTCTGCGAAGTGGATGAACGACTTTTCAAGACCGGCTTGGGACCCTGCACACATCGTTTGAGGCTGTACTAGAACCTCGGCCGGACTTCCATACGGATCCCCCTCAGATAGGCGACTCTCTGGACTAGAACGGAGCTGTGGGCGAAGTGTTGTGGTGGAATCCTCGCTGTCACCTCTTGAACGCTGAAACGCAAAAGGCGGTAAGTGATGACACGTGTGTTTAGTAGTACACCCCTGCAGGGTTAACAAAACTATTCGAATAGCCGCGTCCGCGGTTAAGGACTGCTTGGAAAGCTGTGCTCGATTATTAGACAACTTGAACTGGATACTTATAAAACTTGCCAAGATAAGCGTGAGTGCTATGGCGTGCTTTCTCGTGGGGAAGTCGAGGAAGGCAACATAGTGGTGTAATTGGTTGGAGACAAGTAGTGGACTCGTGTACGCTTCTTACCTCAAGTCTGGTACTCGTAGTTCAGGACTAGCCAAGTCAAAGCTGGCACTTCTGCATTTGAACCACACCTCCCTTTACCTTGATACATGAGCATGAGTAGTATAGTTCCTACGTAAGTCTTGCTGATTACGACTTTTTACTAACGTTTGCTTATTCTATGTTTTAGATGAACCCCCTGACCCCGAAGGTGGAATCTTCCTGGAGCTCGACGACTGATCAAGCTAGTGTAGTCCCAGTCAGACGACTGTTCCCTCGTGGAAGGGCTTGTTTATAGATAAGGCTTCTCTAAGCCATTTGTTAAACTTGTCTGTACTCAGACCTTCTTTGCTTCCGCATGTTTGATGTAATGTTGGATCACAGACTTGTGATCTCTGTGTGCACTCTATAAGAGTTATCAATAAAGTTGTATACTTTGTAGAGAATTGCAATGATACTTGATGTTCATACTAGACATGTGTGCTGCGTGTATGATTATAACATGCATGTCTTAGTATGGGTTTTCGTGACCTTAGTTGTGATCTTGCTGGCGGTATTTTATACACCAAGTGGCCCTTAGATGTGCGCAGCTTGGGGCATCGCGATGCGATTGCTCGTGACTCTGTCACGTGCACACTTTGATGTATGATCGAGCCCGCCCTAGACCCCGACTAAGTGATCGGGCTGGAGTAAGTCTATGTAAGGGTTATAATACAATCGATAGTATGGTTGAGGCGACTTGTCTATGAGTATGGGAGTTCACCACCCATATCATTTAGACTTGTGTGCGGACGATGAGGACCCATTTCAGTTGATCATCCGGCCTGGATGGGATGCCCCTCACGTTCGATGCTTTCCGAGAACGTTCTGTTCTTGGCCTTGTCTGCTTAGACAAGTGGGTATGGTTCTCGGCTCTCCATATGATTGTGTTATAGCGAGGCTTGCATACGCTAACCCCGGGTCCCGACAGACTTGGTACCAGAGCAGGACTGACTGTAGGATTATCAGCCTTGGACGAAGTTGAGTATAGCCTTCTATAGTTATATATATACTCTGGGTATATAAGGGAACACCATAAGGCTTCTTTTTTCTCCTTACCTTCATCGTTCTGAGTTCTAGTCACCCTCATCTTGTTCTACGAGAAGATAGGACTAGGCTCATCTATGTCTTATTAGAACATCTCTATGTTTGCTTCCTTGTAGCCATAAAGTTGTGTCCGGTTTCCTAGCATTGTTGTAATGCTGATTTCTTACATCGTATTATGTAAGTGTTGTATCTACATTGAAAGAAAATTGTTTTTTTGCAATTACAGCCGTTATGCTGTCCGAGTGATTCCAGTTATCTTCATAATCTGATGCATTTGCAAAATCATTCAACATCTTTTGACATTGATCTTATCCTTCAGGATGTCTCAAGGAACCCGTGTCCACCTTGGTCGTGCCCAAGCTCATGGGGATGATCCGGAGGAAGGCAATCTTCCACCGTCACCCACGATAGCTCAAGTTCTCATGGAGGTTGAAAGAAACCGAAGGGACTCTCATGAGTTGTTGGGGGTCATTGCTCGGAACACTGCCCAGCAGCGGAACGAGCTTGTGTCGTTGAATGACTTCATCCAGCTTTATCCCCCAGTTTTCAGCTATTCCACTGAGCCCCTTGACGCCGATGACTGGCTTCGTAGCATCGAGAGATAGCTCCATTCTAGACATGTTGCAGATGGTGGCAGAGTCAACTATGCCACCTACCACCTCGAGGGTGCAGCTAGCTCTTGGTGGGAGAACTTTCTGAACATGCGTCCAGCTGGACAGTTGACTTCGTGGAATGAGTTCTGTGTCGCTTTTCGCGAGAATCACATTCCTAAGGGACTCATGGACCGCAAGAGAGAGGAGTTTTGCAATCTCATCCAAGGAAGAAGGTCCGTTGACGATTTTAGTCAGGAGTTAAAATGTCTTGCCCGCTATGCTCCCGAGGAGGTCTCCACTGACTCCAAGAAGCAAGAGAGGTTCCGCAAGGGACTCAATTCTAGACTTCGTCGCGAGTTGAATCTCCATGACTTTGCCACATTCCAGATCCTTGTCAACGAGGCCATCAAGGCGGAGGATATGATCACTCCCGAGGATTCCTGCAAGCACCCTAGAGATGATGGTTCATCCAGTTCAGGCCCTCAGAAGCGCAAGCTCTGGATCCCCAATAGCATGTTCCGCCAGAACAACCCCCCGAGGCCATCCTTTGTTGCTCCTCGTCCACCAGCTCCGTTCCATCCAGCTCCACCTAACAACCCAGCTTCCCGCACTATCTTTGGAGCCTCTTTCAGATGTGGCCAGCCTAGTCACTACTCTCGTGAGTGCCCCGTCAATCAGAATGCTCCACCCCATGCCAAAGGGAACCCCAATGTTCGTGCCAAGCCACCCCCGAAGGTCTCCACCACCAAGCCATCTTCTTCTGCAAGTCTTGGACGTGTGAACCAAATCTCAGCTGAGGATACTAATGGTACTTCTACGTCATTCTTGGTACGCTCCCAGTCAATTTTGTTCCCACTTCCGTCCTTTTCGATCCAGGATCATCTCACTCATTCATGTCGGAGAGTTATGCACTTCGACATGAGATATCCTTTGATGAAATGTTCACCCCAATGCTTATTCAAACTCCTGGTTCCAAATTGCAATTGAGGGTTTAGTATTCCTTGCTTCACTCATAGCCCTCAAGTCTTCAAACATTGATGTCATCCTTGGTATGGATTGGTTATCAAGACAACTTGCTTTTCTTGATTGTAAAGCCAAGTCAGTTAGAATTACACATCCTTCAGTCCAGACAATAGATTACTCCTCACCAAGAACAAGAACCCAGGTGCATTATTTGAATGTGCTTCCGCTTCCCGACCTTGAAGAAGTTTCGGTGGTTCGTGACTTCCCGGATGTCTTTCCTGAAGAGCTTCCGGGAATGCCACCCGACAGATGTGTTGAGTTCATAGTGGATCTTATGCCAGGAACTGCACCAATTTCCAGACGCCCATACAAAATGGCCCCACGTGAGCTAGCTGAGCTTAAAATCCAACTTGAAGCGTTGTTGGCAAAAGGCTTCATCCGCCCTAGCTCATCGCCATGGGGTTGCCCCGTTCTATTCGTAACGAAAAAAGATGGAACAGAAAGGATGTGCGTAGACTATCGCCCTCTAAATCTAGCGACGATAAAGAACAAGTACCCACTGCCCAGGATCAATGATCTTGATGATCAACTTGGAGGATCCTCTGTCTTCTCCAAGATGGATTTGAGATTAGGCTATCATCAAATCAAGATCCGAAACGAGGACATTCCAAAAACGACTTTCACTAATCGTTATGGTCTTTACGAGTACACCGTCATGTCCTTCGGTATAACCAATGCCCCCGCCACTTTCTCGCGCATGATGAATTCGATCTTCATGGAGTACCTAGATAAATTTGTTGTAGTTTATCTCGATGAAATTCTCATCTACTCGAAGAACAAAGAAGAACATGCCGAACATCTAAGGCTGGTATTGATGAAACTTAGAGAGCATCGCCTGTATGATAAATTCTCCAAGTGTGCATTTTGGCTACCAGAAGTGACCTACTTAGGCCACGTGATTTCTGCAAAAGGCATTGCTGTGAATCTCGAGAGAGTTCAGGCCGTCCTTGACTGGACTCCACCTCAATCAGTTAAGAAAATTAGAAGTTTTCTTGGCCTAGCGAGCTATTGCCGCCGCTTCGTCGAGAGATTTTCTAAAGTTGCAAAGCCTCTAACTGAACTCCTCAAGAAAGATAAGAAACTCCAATGGACTCCCAAGTGCGAGGAAAGTTTTCAAGAGCTAAAAAGAAGATTGACTTCTGCACCCGTACTTGCGCCTCCAAACACCAAAAAGGATTTCGAGATCTTTTGTGACGCCTCACGGCAAGGGTTAGGATGCATACTTATGCAAGATAGACATGTGGTAGCTTATGCTTCACGCCAGTTGCGTCCACATGAAGAGAACTATCCTACCCATGATCTTGATCTCGCTGCCGTAGTTCATGCCCTGACCACTTGGCGATATTACCTCCTTGGTAATCGTTGCGAGATCTATTCCGACCACCAAAGCCTCAAATACATATTCACCCAGCCAGATCTTAATCTCAGGCAAAGACGCTTGATTGAGTTGATAAAATATTACGACGTAGGAATTTCTTACACCCCAGGCAAAGCCAATGTCATGGCTGCTGCACTAAGTCGTAAGTCGTATGGTAACAACCTCATGTTACAACAGTATCAACCAATTCTTCATGAGGAATTTCGAAAGCTCAATCTCGAGATTGTTCCTCGTGGATCTCTTTTCAACTTGGTGGCGAAACCAACCCTTGAGGATCGAATCATAGTTTCCCAAAGGCGTCCACGAGGTGTTCGCCGGATCAAGGAGAACATTGCTAGCGGAGTTGCTAAATGTTTCTCCACAGATTGTAAAGGAACGGTATTCTTTGGAAATCGTTTGGTAGTACCTAAGAATAGGGAACTAAGGAAACTCATCCTCAAAGAAGCCCACGACACACCCCTCTCGATTCATCCCGGTAGCACAAAAATGTACCGAGATCTACGCCAGAGATTTTGGTGGACTAGGATGAAGAGAGACATTGCTCGATTTGTTGCCGAATGTGATGTTTGTCATCGCATTAAGGCAGAACATCAAAGACCTGCTGGTACACTTCAACCTTTGCCTATTCCCGAGTGGAAATGGGACAAAGTCGGTATGGACTTCATCACCGGCTTTCCAAAAACCCATAAAGGAAATGATGCCATCTTCGTTGTCATAGATAGACTTTCCAAAGTTGCTCACTTCCTTCAAGTTCGCGAGTCTATAACTGCTAGCCAGTTAGCGGACTTGTATGTCTCTAGAATTGTGTCTCTTCATGGTGTTCCTTTGGAAATCAATTCTGATCGTGGTAGCCTTTTCACCTCTAGATTTTGGGGAAGCTTTCAGAATGCTATGGGAACTCATCTCTCCTTTAGTACAGCTTTCCATCCTCAGTCTAGTGGTCAAGTAGAAAGGGTTAACCAAATTCTTGAAGACATGCTCAGAGCTTGTGTTATCTCATTCGGAAAGAATTGGAAGAAGTCTCTTCCATTCGCCGAATTGGCTTACAACAATAGTTTCTAATCTAGTCTGAACATGGCTCCTTTTGAACTCCTCTATGGACGACGATGTCGAACACCCCTTAACTGGTCAGAAACCGGTCAAAGACAATTCTTTGGACCGGATATGATCATGGAAGCAGAAGAGCAAGTTCGCATTGTTCGTGATCAATTGAAAGCTGCCCAGTCTCGTCAGAAAAGCTACTATGATCGTCATCATAGGCAAGAAAGCTACAATCTGGATGAGAAGGCTTACCTTCGGGTTACTCCTCTGAAGGGAACCCAACGCTCCTGTATCAAAGGCAAGTTGGCCCCACGTTACATCGGACCTTTCCGCATTCTTTCTACACATGGAGAAGTTGCCTACCAACTTGAACTACCCCCGCACCTTTCCCGAGTACATGATGTATTTCATGTGTCACAACTCAGGCGTTGCTTCAAGGACCCAATCCGCGAAGTCGACCATGAAACGCTTGATCTCCAAGATGACCTTTCTTATCGAGAGTACCATGTTCGTATTCTTGGTTCAGCAGAGCGTGTCACTCGCCGTCAGAAGATCAAGTTTCTAAAAGTGCAATGGTCACACCACTCTGAGAGAGAAGCAACGTGGGAAAGAGAAGACCGTCTTAGTGATGAGTACCCCTCCTTCCTCCCGCAGACTTCTGAATCTCGGGACGAGATTATTTTGAATGGGGGCGAGTTGTCACAACCCCAAGTTAGGTATGTACTAGGGTTAGTTGGTAACTTTGCATCATTTTAAAAATTTCCAAAAGAAATTTAAATGGGAAGAGAACACCCCCCAGATGAATTTAATTCAAATGGCCAGATAAAAAGTTGTTCCAAAAATTCCTTTGTTATTTTTGAAAAGTCTTATAAATAAGGATGATCACATATAAAGTGAAGTGGGTCCCACTGCATGCACCAAGATTTCTCAAAAATTCCAAACATGGCTTGGAAATTAAATTAAACTCCAATTTGAATTAAAATTCAAATTGTTTGAATTTCAAAAATCTCAAAAACTTGTGAGTGGCTAGTTATATGTATTATAAGCCCACATAAAAGTTTTCAAGATTTATAAAAATGCTTTGCTATATATTTTCAAAGCAAAACAGAAAGCAGAAAATAGAAAAAAGAAAGCAAAAAGAAGAAAAAAAATAAAAAGGAATCCCAGCCCACCTTACCAGGCCTTGGGCCCAACTAGTTTTCCCACGGCCCAAGCCCACCTGGGCACTTGTCGTCTTCCCCGCCGCGTCAACAAGCAGTTCGGTGGCGAGCATGCCGACGCCGGCGAGGGCCACGTTGCCCGGAGGCCCCCCTGGTGTCTTCTAGACACCACGGAGACGCCCCGAGTCTCCTTCCTCCTTCCCTTCACTCGTCACTCGCTCTGTTCCTCACTCTCGCGCGATTTCGTCGTCGCCCGAGCGCTGCCGCGGAGCACGCTGCCGTTTCCACGCGGCCAACGACGGCCAGACGCCGCACCGCCTTGTCCCTCAAGATCTCCGTCGTCGTCTTCGTCTCCTACTTGAAGGAATCGAGCCAAGAAGCTCCCTGGACGTCGCCCCCTTCCTCGGGTTCGCCGCCGGCCGCCGCGCGCCATTGCCTGATTCGTCGCCGTGGTGGCTCCTCTGTCGCCCTCGACCTCTCCGTTGCGCCCAGGGTGAGTAGCCGCGTCATTTCCCCCTCCTCTTTCTCCTCCTCGTGCCCCGTCGCCGTTCCTCACCACGTCCGAGCTACGTCCGCCACGCAAGTTGACGTCGGCGTGGCCGTGGAGCTCCCCTGTGACCCCCTCATGCTCGACGCGATGCGAGTGTGCACGGGGCACCTCCCAGTGGCCTCCCCGTGCCAAGAAGTGGCTGGAAACGACTCCGGCGAGGCCCTCCGCCGTGCCCAGTGGCACCGGCGGCTAACCGCCGGCCGGCTTAGCCATTAGGGCCCCTAATTAACCGCTAATCCCACCCCTTGAGCCTATGACAGTGGGCCCCTTGGCCACTAACTAACCCTAGTTAGCTTAACAGAACGGGTTAATTAACCCCCCCCATTCACAACCCGGACCCAGACGTCAGCAGCCCCCTCACGTCATCTTGACGTCATGATGACGCAATAAAGCAATTAAATGTTTTAATCCAATTACAGAAAATCCAGAAAAATAGCCAAACTTCAATAAATCATAGAAAATTCATATTAACACCAATTTGGACAAATAATATATTAAAAAAGATCAGGAGAAAATAATCTATCCAAATATATAACATTCAACTATGTTTGGGTTGAATTTGAAATGAGACCAGTAGCATTTTCTATTTGGTTTAATTGGAATTTAATCAAATTAAATTCAAATGCTTTTGCAATTTGAACCTTACAACATGCCACATTTCACTTGAACATCAAAGGCATATCATACACATATCAAGATGAGTTACTTTGATCAAACAATAGCATTTGCAACTTGGCTAAATTGAATTCCAATTGGAGTTTTAAATTGCATTACAAATGCAATATACTCCTTTTAAATGGAATGCTCAACACATCAGTACCATGAACATCACCTTATACAATTGATCATGTGCTTGTGCATTATACCTTATGTTGATCACTTTGTTTGTATTGTTTGCTCGGATAAAAGTGGAACCGGAACCCGAGACCACCCGCTTCGTTGAAGACCCCGTGACTGAACCTTGTCAGCAAGGCAAGCAATCCCCCATCGATCATGTCGATAAAATCCCACTTCCCTCTCATGTCTCCCTTATGCATTGTCTGTACTCAGACCTACTTTGCTTCCGCATGTTTGATGTAATGTTGGATCACAGACTTGTGATATGTGTGTGCACTCTGTAAGAGTTATCAATAAAGTTGTATACTTTGTAGAGAATTGCAATGATACTTGCTGTTCATACTAGACATGTGTGCTGCATGTATGATTATAACATGCATGTCTTAGTATGGGTTTTCGAGACCTTAGTTGTGATCTGGCTGGCGGTCTTTTATACACCAAGTGGCCCTTAGATGTGCGCAGCTTGGGGCATCGCGATGCGATTGCTCGTGACTCTGTCACGTGCACACTTTGATGTATGATCGAGCCCGCCCTAGACCCCGATTAAGTGATCGGGCTGGAGTAAGACTATATAAGGGTTATAGTACAATCGATAGTATGGTTGAGGCGACTTTTCTATGAGTATGGGAGTTCACCACACATATCATTTAGACTTGTGTGCGGACGATGAGGACCCATTTTAGTTGATCATCCGGCCTGGATGGGATGCCCCTCACGTTCGATGCTTTCCGAGAATGTTCTGTGCTTGGCCTTGTCTGCTTAGACAAGTGGGTATGGTTCTCGGCTCTCCATATGATTGTGTTATAGCGAGGCTTGCATACGCTAACCCCGGGTCCCGACAGACTGCAACTTCACCACTACCCCCATTTTACCCGGGAGAAGTTAGTTACAAGACTTTCGATATAGCTCACCTCTTTCTTTTCTCTTTTACGCACATTGTGCAACGATCTTGGACTTCAGAGGAGCTCGACGACCCTTCTTCTGGACGATTTCGCGGAGACTCAACGAAGAATAGTTAGGCGGATCTCGGCGGAGAGCCTAGACCCGTGCGGTTACGGTAAAGGTGTGTTTTACTTTTGCCAATAGGCATTTGGTTGTAGTTTGTAATCGAACATATATCTTCCACTGATGTAATGTATTTAAGGCAGTTGTATGCCGATTGTATGAGATGTTGTATCCATGTAGCTGTAATGTTGTGATATCATGTTGGAAATCCGGGCATATGGCAGTGTCATATGTCACGGTGGGACCGATATGTGCTTCGTCCCCGGATCTGGATGGAAACATCTAGATCTGGAACAGTACCGCATATCGGGCCTTACACCATCCGAGAACGATGCCGCAGGGGAGCAATCCGGCGACAGAGGTAGTCCACGACCACCATGTCTAGTGTCAGCCCCCCGTCTTTTAGATTCTTGATGCTGGACAGGGGGAGGTTGAACTGCTCACCCACATCAGACAGGGCGTGCCACACCCTGTCTCGCTCCTCGGTCAGTTGCAGCACGGTGTCTTTCACCGCATAGGCCGGGAGGACAGGGTTTCTCTTCATGAACACCAAGTTTTCTCGCCATTTCGCCCTCTTGGTGATCACATGTGACTCTAGGTATTCATCGGACATCCCGTCCCGGATATTGAAAGAAAATCCCCCCGCGGTCACATCATGCTTCACCCTGGGAGTATAGAAGTACCAGAACAGGGCGACTGATGGAACTACACCAACAAATTTCTCGCACAGGTATGCGAAGGCTGCCAGAGTAGTCACCCAGTTCGGGTGCAAGTGCATCACCTAGATCTTGAACATATCCAAGATGGCTAGGAAAAATTGAGAGAAAGGGGGAACCATACCTGGCTCAAGGAAAGCGGCATAAATCGACACCATGTTCGCGGTCACCACCGCATCCCTCCCGATGTGCGATTCCGTGAAAGTTCGGCTTCCTTCACTGTTGTCGTCGGCCAAGAACACTTTGACGAGATCCATCTTATTCAAGGAATTGCGAGCCGACGGGAAACAAGCCAAAATCTTCCGGCGGTCTACAGCCGGCGCGACGACGCCTTGCGACGGCTTCCGCTGCGTTGTGCGCTTCCTCTTGGGAGCCATGGATGAATCTCATAGTGAGAGTGGATGGGTGCGGTTTGCAAGGGAGACAATTGAGAACAGGAACAGAGTAACTTCCCCCTTCTTCGGGGTTTTATTGGTATACTGTAACCACCCGACACTACCGCTCTCTCCGGAACGGTTACTTTCCGTGGGTCTGCTGCGACATCACTGCATGCGTCGAGAAGTACGCTCTCCGCGGAGACTACTCGATGGTTACCGTTGGGCCTAGACATGGCCTCAAGAGTACAACGGACGCACCCAGGCCCGGGGGCCACTGTCGGAGTCTAGACTCCCAGGGTATCCTACGAGAAACTACGCTGTTGTTAAACCCGAGAAACCTCATTGCATCTTCAGGGCACCTCCGAGAAGATACGAGCAAGCCCCAAGCCCCTAAGCCGTGAGGGCCATCTTTGAATGCCACCGCCTGACCGGTGGCCAGGGCATTGAACGAAGACAAAGACAAGTTGCACCGAGTTGCAGAGAAGCCTCTCCAGCTACCCCACGCATGAAGCAACGTGTTCCAGGAGATCCCTCGTCATCATCCCTTTCCAGAAGATTTTCCACCAAGCTACGAGTGGCCTTGTACGCTAGCAACTGGCATCTTGTGACCATCCCTTGAGCTATAAAAGGGAGAGGTCGGCCATCGGTATGGGGGGAGGATTCCTTGTAATAGAAATAGGACATTCTACACATATAATAAAGACTAGACATGTAGGAGTAGGGTTTTTAGTCCTCGGACGGCCCAAACCTGGGTAAAAAACCCGGTGTCTACTTGTATCCGTTCATCATTACCGGTTCGACGCCACCGCGACCTCCAACCATGCCTCTGTCGGCGACAACCGAACCGGCAGGGTGCGTCACTACCATCAGTACGGGGGCCCCTATGCCCCACATCTTCCCAAGAAGCCGATGGACCCGTAAAATCTTGGTCGTGAACCTGCACTCTAAAAATATGTAAAACACATAAGCATCATTCCCTCAAATAAGGTGAAGATAAAATAGATGGTTTACCCTTCGACTACTTAGTGATCTAATTCTTCAGAATCGGAAGATTCAATTCTTCGTCTTTCCACCAGCTCCCCTCGCTGAAAGAATAGGGGGTGTGATTAAAACCGAGTCGGGAGAATCTGAGTAAAATAATGAAATACGGAAGAGCGGTACCCCTTCCTCAAAAAAATCCTCTAATTCTTCATCATAACTAGCATTCTTATGAAACTCAAAGTCGTCATCGTCATAATCTACTGGAATGAAAGGTGCATCTGCTAAAGTCCACGGATCCTGCTCCTAAATTTAGTCGGTTGACTCCATTTTACAAAGCAAAGAACGACAAGAAAACACAGCTAAAACCAAAGGATTTCCAATATATTTATTTCATTAAGGATTACAAAAAGAAACTTTTTACATCAAAAGGATTGAGAGACCAACATCCCAAGGAATCATAACTTCTACACGTGCGCTCATGTTAGGATGATTGGGATTACTTTGCCAAGCGCCTGGTATCATCACAGATAAAGGAAAATTGTAAGTCTACTTGTGAGCGCGCCTTGGGATCGACTTGACATCCCCAACATCTCGCCCAGAGCCGGAGTAGCTATAACCACCTACTCGGGCTTGAACTACTTCATACGACGAACAGCCGGAGGATCCAGAGCTAGTGATGATATTTTCGCTCCGGTCATTTGCAAAAGGAGAACTAGAGGAGTCGTCTTTTTCTTCTGATTCGGCTTCGCTTGTACTCTCTGCACAACATTCCATGCGGTCGCCATGGGAATTAAAAGCACTTACCAACAGGGAATCTGCCCCATTGAATCTACAACAAAGGAAATCGCCCCTGCGCAGATTGTACCAGCGGTCAAAGGTTTTCCACCCTCTCCCTAGATACATCAAAGTTTCCTCTTCAAACTCCGTTTTCACCTAGATGGGGCAATAAGGACATCTATCGAGGCGTAAAAACAGACATGGGGGCTTGAGATGCACCATAGAAATGGCAAAAGATAGAGGAAGTTCGACGCGACGACGAAAGCGGGAGCAGACGTTTACCACGAAATCATGGTTTGAGACGCTATCGTGGACGGAAGGATCCCGTGGATTGGCCGTAGTCCCTTCACGACCACCGCGACCACGGACGGCATGGCTGCCACGACTTCGGCTTCGAACACAGCGACGTCGTCCCCTGACGCCATGGCTCGAACTGGAGCTTGTTTCTTCAACACCACAGAGGCAAAGCTTGGCGGCCATGATGGCGGATGAGGGACAGAATAAATAAGAAGGAGAAGTGTGGATAAAATTGTTCCTATGGCTTGATTTAAATATCCAAGGCTAGGGGTAAAACCATAAAATCAATTACGGCGGTGGCAAAGATTCCCATGTCCATCTTTAAAGCTCATCGGTTCCCCGTACAATGGGACTTGACGATGAAGCTTCGGGAACTGTAAGATCAAAGATCGCATTCACAGCGCAGAGTGATATGTCTGACCATTACGTCTTCTATGGCCGACCCAGGCAAAAGGACGTGAAGAACGTCGGCTCTACGACTTACCGGGTCAAGTGACGATGTCACTTATATAAGATTTACCTAAAGCCGGTTTACGCCAATCTTGGGGGCTACTTTCGTGGGGATAGTTCATGGACCCGGAAGAATCAGCAAGAAGACTTCTGTGGAATGAAAAGAGCTGCCCCATGGACTGGCTCATCAAGAAGAAGTCACAGAAGAAGGTCCGACCCGTAATCAATCTCTTATAGTTCTTGAGACACCGACGATACCTAGCGCCCCATGTAATCAAGATCTCCCACACATAATATAATAAGGGCAGGCGTAGGTCTTTACCTCATCGATTGGCCGAACCTGGGTAAATCCATGTGTTTCTCTCGTTCCGATCAGCGTATCGACTCTCCACTGATCGACTCTCCCTCCTTACGCACTCATAGCTAATTCTCATAATCAAGTTCTCTATGAGGACATCTGACGTGATTTTCCCACGACAACCACACCATGCATCGAGTCGATAATAGAAAAAGGCGCCGGTGGTGGATTAAGTAATGGCCCCTTCTATCTTTATCCTAAATGTTGCCTCGTCTCTCTCTCGTAGCAGTCCCCACTCACGCATCCTTTTCTTCCCCAATCAAGGCAGAAAACCCCCATTCTCCCACAACTACCACTTCCATGTACCGCGCCACCACCACTACTGGAAACTGCAGTTTTGCCGTCAGCCATAGCTAACGGCAAAGGTATGAATCCCGGACGGCAAAGTCTTGGTCGTCTGCTCACTCACTGCGAAGCAATTGGCAGCTGTTTAGTCGGCAACGACAGGCTTTGCCGTCAGCTTTAAATCGACGGACGGCAAAGGCATTGCCGTCAGTGTTTCAAGCTGGGCTGACGGCAAAGTAAAGATTACACATGTTTTTTATTAGGTGGGTCCTCGTACATCTTTGCCGTATTCTAACAAGAAAAACTGACGGCAATGATTTTTTTTCTAAAATAAAAAAATGTCCGTTTGTCCCGTTTCCGTTTGTGAGGAGACTGTGTTGGAGTTTTGAGGTCGGGCGACGCTGGAGTTCTTCGTGTCGCGCCGGTGGCCACGCCTCGCCGCTGGATGCGCCACGCAGGAGGTCGCATCGCACAGTTGGCCACATATCTCGCCGCTGGCCGCGCCACACTGGAGTTCGAGCCACGCCGCGCCGCTGCGTTGGCCGTCTCGCAGGTGTCCGCGCCACACCGGAGGCCGCACCGCACCAGAGGCAGCGCCGTGTCGGAGTTCGCGTCGCCCCTCTGCGTTAGCCGTCTCGATGGTGCTCGCGCCACGCCGGAGGCTGCACCCCACCGGAGGAAGCGTTGCTGGCCGTGCCACGTCGGAGGTCGTGTCGCGCTGCTGCGCACTGCTTCGCTGGCCGTCGCTTGTGCCGGTGCAACACCGGAGGCCGCAGCGCTCCGGAGGCAGCGCCGCTGGCCGCGCCACACCGAGGCCGCCGGAGTACGCGCTGCACTATTGGCCGTCTCACTGGTGCTGGAGTCCGCGCCACACCCTAGGTCGTGCCATGCCGCGCCGCTGTCCGTCTCGCTGGTGGCCGCGTCGGAGTCGTCCATGTGGCTGGGGAGTAGGAGCCTCCATGGGGAGAGAGGAGAGGATGAGGCGTGGAGGTGGGATGGGTGGAGACGATAAGGGAGAGAGGACAGGATGATGCGTGAGTGGTGGGGATTTTTTTGGAACGTACGCGGGGTGGGTGGGGTCATGTGGTTGGTGAAGGTATGTGTGTGGTGGAGCGGGGTGGATGGCTCCACGTCACTGATCCGTGGGATCAGCTGCCCACCAATCAAAACTCAGTAAAAAAAATGTGTTTCTTTACTCTATGTAATTCAATAAAAAAATTAAGTAAATAATAAGAAAAAAAATCAATTTTTTACCATGCATTTGGGGGATCATAAGTCAACACCACATGAAATTTCATGTTATTCGGACATTGTTTGAATATTCAAAACAATAAACATAAATACAATCGTTTTGTCCATAGCAAAGCGTAATTTATAAAAGCGGATCTTTGTCGTCTGCTCTCATAAAAGCAGACGGCAAAGAACTGCTTTGCCATCAGTGAAAAAAAAGAAGACGGCAAAGAACTGCTTTGCCATCAGTGAAAAAAAAGCAGACGACAAAGTGCCCTTTGCCGTCAGCCTTTCTTTGCCGTCCGCGGCGTACGGTAAATCTTCTCTTTGCCGTCTTCCACGACAAATTGCAGACGGCAACCGTAAAGCTGACGGCAAAACTTCTGTTTCCTGTAGTGCATCCCCTAGCTTCCTCCTCTCAAGATGAAGCGCAACCGAGAAGAGGACACCATGAAGCACACAAGTGTTGAAGCGTAGGCGGTAGCTGCTACCGGGACGGTTCTGCCGCACTACTCTCCCATTCCAGTGACGGTTGACGCTCAACCCACCACTACACCTCCTCTGGACACCAACGCACTGGCCACCATCGCCGTTGAGGAAGTGTAGGAGCAGGCGGCGGCAGATCTGGCCGTCAATGTACAGCGTCGCAGGTACTTCGAGAAGATCGATGTTATGTACCATGAGGACGGCTACGACCCTATCTTCAATCCCCAGCCACAAGAGTCGATGGAGTTCGCCGAGGAGGTCAGCGACGAGGCCCTGGAGGTAAATCTTGAAATCTACTATGTTTTATTGTCGCATTGGGGTTTTCTCTGTCTAGTGATATTCAAATGTTTTTTCCCGTGGGAAGTTTGATTGCTTTTGCAATCTTGTGCTAATCGGTCTAGGTTTCTTGCACCGGATTAGTTCTTGCTTTGATTTGGGTAATGCATCTCATCTAGAGTTTACTCTGTATCAGGAACCCCTCAATGTTTCGGTACAAATACATATGTTTGACACTGAACAATTTTTAAATCCACATGAAGGTGCGTAACTAGTGGGTAGCATGGTAAGTCGTACCATGCATGGGACATCCACATAAAAAAATCATTTTTTGTACCTTACCATTGATTATCAGGATTTCATTCAATATTTGCATGTATGTTGTTGCATCTGCCATGGACTTACGTAGGAAGTAGATTTCATTCTATGGATGCATGTATGTTCACATGAATCTATTTGGTTATTCATTTAATGGTGATAAACAAGACACAAATGATGAATAGTTAGAATATTAAACGTACTGATAAGTAATTTGGTTTAAATGCCTTTGTTTTGTTATTTTTTTAATGATGATGAATGTGATGATATGTCCCTAGTTTGAATATGAACCTTCTGATCATGGATCTTCTTTATCTAGCCAAGTTTGAGAATGAATTGAGTGCCGATGAATGTGATGTGATGTCCCTAGTTTGATTATGAACCTACTCATGAAGAATCTTCTTTATTTATCCAAGTTTGATTATGGATTTAGTGTGATGAATGTGATGTTATGTCCCTAATTTTATTTTGAACCTACTGATGACGAATCTTCTTTATTTAGCCAAGTTTGATTAAGAATTGAGTGTTGATAAATCAGCTGTAATTGTCTTAGTTATACAAGATTATAATGTTTCATTATGTGTGTAGCAATAAAGATACTAATTCTACAATTATTACTATTGGACCCATCCTTTCCATCAGTGCAAAATTTGCATGTTTTAATTTATAATCAGTGTTTACTAATTAACAGGAAGCTTCAAATGAGGTCGACTCGGAAAAGGAGGGGAGGGACGTTGATTCTCGCCACATCCTCCGTAGGCTGATGTCTGGGAGATCTCCTACCACACCCACAGGCGGTACGACAAGATAAAATGCACATTCTTTGGGAGGGTGGTAGCAGATGACTACAATAACATTCTCGACCATGCCAAGGACATGGGCATGTCGTCAACTCAGCCCCCCAAGTACAAGGCCAAGCACGCAGCCTATGTCATCTTCCTCCACAAGTACGCCAGGCATGTGACCATCATTGTCGCGCGACCTCTTCCTCCTACTCCTCCAGCTATGAAGAAGGGGAAGAAGTAATGCGCTGCTTGCTTGCTTCTGTTGCTCCCATCTCCACTTCCCTATGTTAAAATGTCTTTTGGTTTATTGTTGGTTAAGACTGAGAAAAAGAGGCCACATAATGTATGTACTTCTCATGTCTTTCAGTAAATAGATTGCACCTGAAATCACCCTTATTTCACTCTGACGCCGTTGCACGTCACTTCTCCGTTCAGCAGGGCCACCTCGCTTCTCCGTTCAATAGGGATCCTCACCTCACCATACCGCCCAGACGAGTTCACCTCGCTGTGCCGCCCTGTAGCCTCACCGGAGATGTAGTAGTATAGGAGGGACCTAAGTCGACTTTCCCAATTCCTTTTATAAGATATACCAATTCCCAGTTCCCTCCATTAAAAATAAGAGATCCCGCCTTGTAAAAAAAGAGGTCATGCCAACAGAAAAAAGAGATCATGCACAACGACCTAGCCAAAAAATAGTTAGCACTTTTTTTACGTAGTGAATAAATGACGCTCGAAACATTTCATGTGACACTAAACAACGTCGTAAAAAATACACGTCCGTAGTGACGGTCAAATGTGTCATTTAAAATTTGGCTAGGACGTCGCTGAAGTTCCCTCAAAGATCCGGATCGGGCGTAATTTACCTATGAAGGTACCCGTCCAAGAAAATCAAACTTCAATGACGTTTTTCCCTTTGTCACGCTGGTTTTTGTCAAAAAATATCCCCAATTTTGTTGTGCGATCATACAACGGTATTCCTTTTGATCCACATCTTTAACATTGGGATCGAGATTGTGACGCCCCCAAAATCAAGCCGTGTACAGTAATCATACGCACAAGGTACATGACCGACATCAGGGACTCACGGTAAGATATCACAACACAACTCTACAAATAAAAATAATACAAGCTTATTAATACATGCCAGGGGCCACGAGGGCTCGAATACAACAGCTCGAGAGCACAAAGTCAACGGAAGCAATATTATTTGAGTACAGACACAAGGTACACATGATTTGCCTTAAGAAAGCTAGAACAAAAACAACAACGATTGAAAAGGCGAGGCCTCCTACCTGGGATCCTCCGAAACTACTACTGGTCCTGGTCAGCGGGGGTACTCCTGCTCCTGGGCTCCAACGTCGAATGCAGCGGACGATCAGGCAAAAAAATGGGGAAACAAAGCAAGGGTGAGTATCTAGCATACCCGCGAGTCTTACATCCGCTACTAAGCATTTATGCATTTGTATCAAATGGTAAGGGGAGGTTGTATAAAGTGTACTGAAAGGTAGAAAGTCAGAATAAGGATGAGAACCTAGGCCTATCGAAGACTAGCATCTTCCGACGACTCTTGCAGCACAAGAAGAGAACAGCCCACAGTTTAAGCAGTTAACAACATGAAATTAATAACAATGCCACATAAGTTGATGAAGCATTATATAATAGTAAGTTGTATTAGATAAATATTAACAATGCCTCCGAGTTCCCTTCCTCGACTTCCCTGCGAGGAAGAAGACCAGAACCATATAGTTGAATAGTAGTCGTTTGTAGTGGTAACATCCAGCTTCAGCAGAAAGCGTCCTGTTACCGTGGACACAGCTATTCGAATAGATCAAACTCCCTACAAGGGTGCACTACTGTTCAGCCTGCATGCTCGGATCTCCAGGGTGGTGGGCACCTTGTTAGGGAACGCTCCACGAAAGTTATCCGACATGCCGCAGCCCATCCTAGGGTCAACAGAGAGGATATCCGTCGGACTATATCCTATGCGATCAGGGGTCTAGGACCGTCACCCTTCACGCTCCTGGACGGTGCGTGGCTGGCCGGTGAAGCAAAATCAAAATACAAATACACGGCTCGAGCGAAGAAGACACACCACTTCCCGGCGCAGGTCGCGGTACTCCTGACGTCTGAAGAGCTTTCGAATGAACTACGATGTAGGGGATCCCATAACTCCTTATCCCACCTGAAGGTAGTTCGTACAGACCAACGGGCCTCTCAAGTCATCCACCGAACCATTTAGCATTTTATTATTATCTCGAAGACAACCGTTATCACTGTCTGACTGACAACACAATGGACAACAAACAACAACAAGGTCCACCAGTAACCTCGGGGCCTGCCCTCTCGTCCCGTGAAAGAGCGCGGTTACCAACAAGGTGAACCGTCTCCTTACCTTTTCACGTGTGTGCTCTTGGTACAGCTCGACTTTTCGTGGTTTGGTATCCCGGGCGGAACGAGCCGGGGAAAAGCACACCAGTAACGTCGGTCGTACCATCCCTGTCGTTCCCGTCGCAATACCGCTCGTGGGCACCGTTGGGTCACACGACTTCTTACCTTAAGGACAACCGTTGTTCAAAACCCTAGGGTGGCTATACGGAGTCAGGAACGAGTGGAGAACGAGGATTACTCCTCGACAGCTCACACTTGATGTGGTTCGGCAGAGCCTAGGTAGGGACTTAGGCGGTGTCTGTATTGTACCGTACCTGTGCAGTTATAATATTTGTATCCGTGTTCACTCCCCAGAGTTATCACGACCCGGTATCTAATCCTAGTTGACTAACAAAGCGCAGGGCTCACTACTGAATAATATATATATACTTATATGCAACATAGGATAAAGGAAGGCACATCAAGGGGCGACAATGACAGGCTATGCAATTGAATAGGTAAGCAACATCGCAGCAGCAGTAACAATGCCTAGTGCAAGAAAAGTACGGAAAGATAGGCGATATCTGGGGAAGGAAAATGGCTCTTCTTGCTTGGAAGCTCGATGGTTGGGTTACGATCGTCGATGTAGTAGTCGTACTCGGCAACGATGTCGTCGGCGACAGCAACGGGGTCTACCGGATAATATGGTGGGGGGGGGAACAGTAAATACACAACAATAATAGCAATACAAATGTATGACATAGCAGATACAAAGCAATGGGATCTAAAGAAGTGTCCGGTGATTTGCTCGAAGCAGGAATTTATCCGGGGTTAACTCATCAGTATTGGTTGATTACCGAACAGATGATCTGGAGGGGAAGGTTCCATGTCTGCCGTGTTAGAGACATCTAAATGACATGTGGATAGTGTATTCGTGCTCGCAAATCCATTCTGAATAACTTTCGTATACAAATCATTTTCATCCGGAAAGTTTTACCGGCTCCGGGTGATTACAAGATAGTGCAGTCGGAGGGGGAATGTCCCGTGTGCGGTATGTTAGAGGGGTGTGTTGGGGGTATGGGTAGCGTATCTGTATTCGTTGCAACAACGTCGGTACCAAGGGTGAGGGACGAAGAGAAATATTTTCCTACTCGTTAAGACGAGGTGGCCCAATTAGCAAAGTTCTTTTCCATCGGTGGTCACCGAAAAGTCATCAAGAATCATAACAGGTTGTACGGACAAAGTAGTACACAGAAGTGTTTACGTAAGCAGGGAATTATCACTGCTCAGATAATATACATAACAATAAAGGTTAAACAGACCAATGGAAGGGAAAATGTGATTATACACAAGTATTAGGTGTCTATCCTTCCCAAGGGAAAGCAGAGCACGATATACATGACCAATTTTGTATTGGAAGGGAGTCAAAGGAGGTTGTCGATGATAACACAAATCATCAAGGGGCAAGGATGGTATTTCTCACGATGCATCCAAGTAACACTTGGGATAAGTCAAAATGTCGATGATTACCACGACACGTCATGTCAAAAGGTTTGAAGAAAATACAATCGAACAACGGCGACATAAAACAAAAGGAATGGTGAAGTAAAAGTATTGGGTGTTCCCGGTTGACGACAACCCAGAACCATGAAATGGCTATGATAGGGATAGGCATTGTTTCATCACAATTCATAAGATGTAGTGCAAAAGGCATGATATCCTCGAGATACCAGGGGTAACACTCGAAGGTAGAATGGTGGGTCATAGGTGTAGAAGAATTTTTACGTAGGGAATACTTATCTTACGAGAAGCTTCCATGATAAGTTCTACATCATATCCATTGGCATGAAGACAAGGTTTAGGGTCGACTCCCACTTCTTTAATGCATAACATTTCAATGACTTCTCGCTTTCGAAGAAGTTGTAGAGTAGGAAATTTATCTGGCGTAACACTAGTGGAGTATGACTCGCAGAAGTTTCCGTGGTTCACATAGATGGCTGAAACATAGATACCACCCAACGGGACATTTTACGAATCTTTACAACCAACAACAGGAGTAAAGGATACAAGTTCGAAAGAAGAAGGCTAACGACATGGAGTAGATGATACCATTAGCGGGAGGCATCTTGTATCAGGGGAAATTCATCAATGACTTAGGGCACAAGGGGACGGTAGGTAGTAATCCACCCAAAAGGTCAGGTGGGCTACAGAGAGTATGGTGTGAATATCGGTATTTAACCATAAGAAGAAATAATGCAAAGACATCGGAGATAGAAGCATCTGAATATTTAAATGCTTAATTTCAGTGGAATTATGATTTCCATAATGAAGTATCGGAATCATATGCTCCGATCAAAAGATGAGTAAGTTGAATGAAACTCAACAGACAATCAACCAAGGTTTTATTTACCGATATCCAGCTTTGGTCCAGAATGACGTCTGAGCCGGCAGAATGAATTCATATTGATCAACTGATGATTGCGTGCACTAGCACACACGATGATTCAAAATCATAATGGCAATGCCAAGGGAGGTCATCCAGGACTACAAGAAAAACGGGATTAAACATAGTGCAAGTAGGTAAGAAGAATCTCCAAAGAAGTAGATCGTCGAGGATTGTCGCGAGATCGAATATTATTCCAAAGTATTTTGTGAATCACAGGAACCACTTAGAATGAACGGATCCTCGATAAATGTGAGGAATTATCCGTAGGGTGAAAAGAAGTTGCAAGGTGGTAGGCTCAAAGGATTCCAGAAAAAATGGAAAGTATTTCGATGCATCTTGTAAACACAAGAGCAACTGGGACTAGATGGATGAATGGAAGGTGTATGTGGTTATACATACGGACTTATCATCGGCAAGGAATTGTCAAGGTATCGGCACATATGGCCCGGGAATTTTATCGGAGAGTAATCTTCGGCATCTTCTGGTGAATCAGGTCATCTTCTGTGATGAGGGCTCTCCGGGAGGAACCAGTCATGAGAACCTAGAGTTAGAGTTAGTAAATTATTTAACCCGAAAGGAAGAGAGAGAAGAGTCCTAGAGTAAAGGTACGGAATAAAATATCCTAATACCACCTAGTTTACGACGTGGGTCGATAAGCCGCATGACACTGTTAGTAAAGTAGTTTTGCAAAGACTAGACTTGACTTCAACCAAGGAGTGGGAAGGAGGTTTCCTATTGGTAGTCGGCTCTGATACGAACATGTGACGCCCCCAAAATCATGTCGTGTAAATTAATCATACACGCATGGTACACGACCGAGATCAGGGACTCAAGGTAAGATATCACAACACAAATCTACAAATAAAAATAATACAAGTTGTTTAATACAAGCCAGGGGCCACGAGGGCTCGAATACAATAGCTCGAGAGCACAAAGTAGCGGAAGCAATAGTATCTGAGTACAGACACAAGGTACACATAATATGCCTTAAGAAGGCTAGCAAAAAAAACAACGATCGAAAAGGCGAGGCCTCCTGCCTGGGAAACTCCGAAACTACTCTTGGTCCTCGTAAGCGGGGCTTTCGACGTAGTAGTATCCGCCTCCTGGGTACTCCTGCTCCTGGGCTCCACCGTTGACTACAACGGCCGATGAGGAAAAACAAAAAGGGGGAAATAAATCAAGGATGAGTATCTAGCATACCCGTGAGTCTTACGTCTGCTACTAAGCATTTATGCATTTGTATCAAATGGGAAGGGGAGGATGTATATAGTGAACTAAAAGGTAGAAAGTCAGAATAAGGATGAGAAACTAGGCCTATTGAAGACTAGCATCTTCCGACGAGTCTTGCATCACAAGAAGAGAACAACCAATAGTCTAAGCAGTTAACAACATGAAAGTAATAACAATACAACATAAGTTAATGTAGCATTGTATAATAGTAAGTAGTATTAGATAACAATTAACAATGCCTCCGAGTTCCCTTCCTCGACTTCCCTGCGAGGAAGAAGACCCGGAACCATACAGTTTAATAGTAGTAGTTTGTACTGGTAAGATCCAGCTTCAGAAAAAAGCGTCCTGTTACCGTGGACACGGCTATTGGAATAGATTAAACTCCCTCCAGGGGTGCACTACTGTTCAGCCTGCACACTCGGATCTCCAGGGTCGTGGGCACCTTGTTAGGGGACGCTCCACCAAAGCTATACGACATGCCGCAACCCATCCTAGGCTCAACAGATAGGCCATCCTCTGGACTATATCCTATGCGATCAGGGGTCTAGGACCCTCACCCTTCATGCACCTGAACGGTGTGTGACTGGCCTGTGAAGCAAAAGAAAATCCAAATACACCGCTCAAGCGAAGAAGACACACCACTTCTCGGCGCAGGCCGCGTTACTGCTGACATCTGAAAATCTTTCCAATGAACTACGACGCAGGGGAGCCCATAACTCCTTATCCCACGTGAAGGTAGTGCGTACAGACCAACGGGCCTCTAAAGTCATCCACCAAACCCTTTAGAATTTTATTATTATCTCGCAGACAACCGTTATCGCAGTCTGACTAAGAACACAACGGACAATGAACAGCAACAAGGTCCACTAGTAACATCAGGGCCTGCCCTGTCATCTCGTCAAAGCGCGCGGTTACCAACAAGGTGAACTGTCGCGGAATACGAGCAGGGGCCAAGCACGCCAGTAATGTCGCTCGTACCCTCCCTGTCGTTCCCATCGCAATACCGCTCGTGGGCACCGTTGGGTCAACCGACTTCTAACCTTAAGGAAAACCGTTGTTCTAGACCCTAGGGCAGCTATACAGAGTCAGCAACGAGTGGAAAATGAGGATTACTCCTCGACAACTCACACTTGATGTGGCTTGGTAGAGCCGAGGTAGGGACTTAGGCAGTTCCCTCATTATACCGTACATGTGCAGTTAAAATATTTGTATCCGTGTTGGCTACCTAGAGTGATCATGAACCGCTATCTAATCCTAGTTGACTAACAAAGCTCAGGGCTCATTGCTGAATAATATATATATATATATATATATAGGCATCATAGGATAAAGGAAGGCACATCAAGGGGCGACAATGATAGGCTATGCAATTGAATAGGTAAGCAACGTAGCAGCAGAAGTAACAATGGCTAGTGCAAGAAAAGTACGGAAAGATAGGCGATATCTAGGGAAGGAAAATACCTCTGCTTTCTTGGAAGCTCAACGGTAGGGGTACGATCGTCGATGTAGAAGTCGTACTCGGCAACGGTGTCGTTGGCGGCAGCAATGGGATCTACGGGAGAATAAGGGGGTGAAACAGTAAATACACAACAATAATAGAAATACAAAGGTGTGACATAGCAGATACAAAGCAATGGGGCTCAAACCCAGTGTTCGGTGATTTGCTCAGAGAAGGAATTTATCCGCGGTTGACTCATCAATATCTGTTGATTACCTAACAGATGATCCGGAGGGGAAGGTTCCATGTGTGTAGTTTTAGAGACATCTGACAGACATGTGGATAGTTTATCCGTCCTCGCAGATCCATTCTGAATAACTTTCGTATACAAATCATTTTCATCCGGAAAGTTTTACCGGCTCCGGGTGATTATCGGACAATGGAATCGGAGGGGGAATGTCCTGTGTGCGGTATGTTAGAGGGGTGTGGTGGGGTATGGTTAGCGTATCCGTATTCGTTGCATTCTTCTGATCAATTTGCATGTATGAAATATTTCCATCGGAGTTATGGATTAAAAGATATTTATTTTCAAAGTTTTATTCAATTTTAAATAATTTTTGTATTGTCTTTTATTAATAAACTCAACATTGTCCACAACCTTATTCAGAAAAGTGCACTGACAAGGGGACCCACATGTCATGCTCATATTTAATTAAACAAATATTAGCCTAACTAAATTGGGAATTATTAGTTGCGGGACCCATCTGTCATTGACACACATGTAATTTAATTGATTTACTTAACAGAGCTTATTCTAATTGCCTTGGGCCCATATGTAAGTCTCACAGGAGGGGTTATCTCCATTATATATATATAGGCAGTATAGGATAAAGGAAGGCACATCAAGGGGCGACAATGTCAGGCTATGCAATTGAATAGGTAAGCAACGTCGCACCAGCAGTAAAAATTCCTAGTGCAAGAAAAGTACGAAAAGATAGGCGATATCAAGGGAAGGAAAATACCTCTGCTTTCTTGGAAGCTCGACGGTAGGGGTACGATCGTCGATGTATAAGTCGTACTCGGCATCGGTGTCGTCGGCGGAAGCAACGGGGTCTACCGGCGAATAAGGGGGGAGAAACAGTATATACACAATAATAATAGCAATACAAAGGTATGACATAGCAGATACAAAGCAACGGGGATCTAACGCAGTGTTCGGTGATTCTCTCGGAGCAGAAATTTATCCGGGCTTGACTCATCAGTATCGGTTGATTACCGAACAGATGATCCGGAGGGGAAGGTTCCATGTCTGCAGTGTTAGAGATATCTGAGACATGTGGATTGTGTATCTGTGCTCGCAGATCCATTCTGAATAACTTTCGTATACAAATCATTTTCATCTGGAAAGTTTTACCGGCTCCGGCTGGTTACCGGATAGTGCAATCGGAGGGGGAATGTCTCGTGTGTGATATGTTCGAGGGGTGTGGTGGGGCTATGGGTAGCGTATCCGTATTCGTTGCATTCTTCTGATCAATTTTCATGTATAAAATATTTCCATCGAAGTTACAGATTAAAAGATATTGGTTTTCAAAGTTTTATTCAATTTAAAATAATTTCTAGATTTTCTTTTATTAAAAAGCTCAAAATTATCCACAACCTTATCCAGAACAGTGGACTAACAAGGGGACCCACATGTCGTGATCACATTTAATTAAACAGAGATTAGCCCAACTAAATTTTGAATTATCAGGTGTGGGACCCATATGTCATTGGCACACATGTAATTTAATTGATTTATTTAACAGAGATTATTCTAATGGCCTGAGGCCCATATGTAAGTCTCACAGGAGGGGCTATCTCCATTATATTTAATAATAATTTAATTAAGGGGCAAGGCCCACTGTCATTCTAACTAAGGGTTGGGTTAATCTTAATTCTTTTTAACAGAGGGGATAATGAGGTGTTGGTTAGATTAACATGGGCATAGCCCCTAATTAAACCTAGGTTGGCCTCACCTGGAATTGGCACAAAGGACACCAACGCACATCACACAGCACAGCCCGGCAGTGGCCATGGCCGTGGTTGTGGCCAGTGGCAACGAGTCGCATCGGCTGGAGGTGGCCCGCAGGGGGGCGCGGTGCGTGGCTACCGCAGTCGGGAGCGCGCGCAAGGGCCCGGCCAAGCTCGGGGTGAGCGCGGCGAGCTCAACTCACGCAAATGGTGACCACAGCGGCAGGGAGCACGGCGAGTTCCACCGAGACGTGCTCCGACGACCAAAACGGGGCGGCGGAGGCTCATATTGGATGAGTTATGTGTTGCGCATCCACTGTTGTCCGCGGTTGACACAGAGAACATCTACAATGATGGCTACAATGAACTAGGAGGCGGCTGGAGTACGCTCTAGACGACGACTGAGGAAGAGAACGAAGGGGATTTTAGGGGGGTTCGGGTGAGGAGCTCTCGTTGGAGCGCGAGGAGATGCTCGGGGAGGCCCGAGGAGGTTTGCAGGGGCAGCAATGGACGCTGGAGTCCGCGGCGGCCGTCGGAGGGGATCGGCCCGATTTTCCCGACGAGGGGGCGTGGAGCCCGTTTCCGATGCGCGAGAAGATGAGGACGGGACCGGGGAGGCTACTGGATAGGCCGGCGCAGCCCAAGGTGGAAGTTTTCCACGGCCGCGGGTGGTGGCGACGGAAGGAGGGCTCGGACGAGCTCGAGGAAGGAAGAAAAAGGAGCAGGGGAGGGGTGGACGTGATCTAGGGTTTGTGGGGGCGGGGTGCGGGTTGGGGATCTTATCCACCTCGTCGGCACTGTAGCGGCGCGAGGGGGCACAGGGTCCAGTGGCGACAGCGTGGTGGCCTCGGTCGGCTTGTCCTCCCCGCCACTGAAGCGGGAGGTGGAAGACACCAGGGAGGGGAGGGGCTAGGACCGGTTGGGCTTCGCCCTGGGCGTAGGTTATGTTTTTATTTTATTTTATTCCTTTTACGTTTCTTTTTCATTTCTGTTTGTATTTTATTTGTGTAGCTATTGAATTTTGTAAAATGTGAAACATGCAACATTAATTGTGTTACACTTTAATAGGATGCTGCAAAAAGTTTGGGAATTTTACAAAATCATTTGATATTCTATCAAAATTATAAATGATTAAAATGGACTATTTGGATATTGTTTGAATTGTTTAAAATATTTAATTGTTATATTAAATATCCTTTATCATAGTATCTTGTTCTACTGAATTTTAGGCATTTAAGAAAATAGGTTTCACAATTTTTGGTTAGTGTTTATTTTCCACTTTTGTTTTTTATTCCAACCAAGGGACTTTTAATAGTATTTGATTTAAAGATGATCAAGGCAAGGTTAATCACTGTGATCGGCCATTAGCAAAGGTAATCATTGTAACTTGACACCGAGGGTGTTACGGAGATCAAGTTGGCCATTGGTTCGCATTGGAGTCTTCATAGGCTTGGCATCATCTAACCCGAACCGTTTGAGCTAGGCTTGAATATACTTTACTTGGTTAATAAAAGTCCATCCTCTTAATTGCTTGACTTGGTATGTGAGGAAGAACTTCAACTCACCCATCATAGACATGTCAAACTCCTTGGTCATAAGATTTTGATACTCAACATTGCAAGCATGGTTAGTAGACCCAAAAATAATATCATCAACATATATTTGCCATAAAAAAATCTCCTTTTACTCTCTTGGTGAAGAGAGTGGTATCTATCAACCTGATCTCAAACCCCTTCCCGATTAGAAACGTCGAAAGGTCATCATACCAAGCACGAGGTGCTTGCTTAAGACCATATAATGCCATATGAAGTTGATGAACGTGATTGGGGCATTCAGGGTCTTCGAAACCGGGAGGTTGCTTGAAATACACTAACTCACTCAAAGGACCATTTAGAAATGCAATCTTAACATACATTTGATATAACTCAAAATAATGATGAGAGGAAAAATATACGAATGGACTCAAGAAGGTCAAAGGGGGCAAAGGCTTCACCAAAATCCAAACCTTCAATTTGGGTGAACCCTTGTGCCACTAACCTTGCCTTGTTATGAGTGTCTTGTTGATTTTTTTTCTCCCCTCGTTGGTTACCAAGTGGAAGGTTGATATGTAGCTAGCAGTACATTTCCCTCGGTGAAGATACCAAGGAATATGTCTCCGACGGACTCCAACTTATTCAAGTAGGTGTCAACACTGCTAGAGAATAAGTTGCCGAATGAGAAAAGGTTGACATTGACCTGCACACAGAAACAAATAACTTTGCTCCCAACGAGTTCAGAGAGGTTGTCAATCTCTCTGACCTTCTCGTTTAAAAAGGATCAAACACACGGCAGAAATAATGATGGTGATTGCAACCGAAAGGAAATAAAGAAGTAAATAATTGAGGTGTAAACAATGGTGTACATATGTACCGGAGTCCCATGATGTTCACTAGTGATGTCTCTCTCCCAAAAGAAGATAAAACAAGTAAGTTGGGTGAACAAGTTACAGCTGGGCAATTAAGAGAATTATAAACGCACCACAATGCTAATTATGCCACAAGAAAGTTAGAGGCTCAAAAGTATGGGCAGCACACCAAGACAAGTAGACCGTTTATTCATCAGCATCTACTCACTAATCATCCACCTTGAGATATCTATCAAAAACATCTCGCCTGTATTAAGTTGCGAACCCCATCCATAGTGTAACCCCAAAGAAACTGATAACAACATTAACAAACTATGTGTAAGGTAAACAATCCGTGCAACTTCGGTTACAAGCACTGTTGTCTTCTCCCTGGTGGGAACAACACATCCCCTAGTCTCATGTTTCTATCACTCAAGGTAGACATCGGGGGGCATGAACCCACAATCAATCATAATGCTCCCTCTTGGAGTTACTATCTACTACTTGGCCAAAGCAATAAAAATCAACGGAGAACATGCAAGAATTACTCAAGAACAAAATATAAAAGGAGAACCAAATATATAACTCATCAGGATCTGAACATAATCCATCGGATCCAAGCAAACAAAGCATAGCAACAGGAAAATTACATAAGTGCCTTGATCATGTAGGGAAGCTCACAAGGGATAAGAATTGAAGCACAAGATTGGAGAGAATACATCACATAGCTACTGGTCATGGAACCATGGTCCAAGGGGAACTACTCATAGCACATCCGAGAAGCACTCATGGTGGTGGAGAAGCTCCCAGAGATCAATCCTCCCTCCGGCAGGGTGCCGGGACGAGGTCTCTTGGTGATCCCAATCTCGGGAACATGGCGGCGTCGGAACAGAGGTGAAAATTGTGATCCGGGGTCTCTCTTTTCAGGGTTTCTGCATCGAGGAGGTAATATAGGACGAATGGGGGCACTAGGGGAGGGCCCCATCTCCCAGGCAGGGTGCGGCCTCCCCCTGGCCGCGGCAGGTGGCCGCCTCTAGGGCGGTGGTCCCTCTCCAGCTGCCTTTCAGTGTTCTGGAAGCTTCCGTTATGCCGATTTTTATATATTTTTCTTGGAATTTTTTTGGCACTGTAAATATGGGTAAGAACCTGCAATTCACAGACATCAGTAGACAGAAACTGGCACTGGGTGCACTGAGTTAGTAGGTTGT
This sequence comes from Bromus sterilis, assembly GCA_950022295.1. Classification (NCBI taxonomy): domain Eukaryota; kingdom Viridiplantae; phylum Streptophyta; class Magnoliopsida; order Poales; family Poaceae; genus Bromus; species Bromus sterilis. The sequence goes on along the minus strand of OX465595.1, from coordinate 276,452,578 downwards.
TCCAAATATGTGTAAAAAGGTATGAAAGTGTAGGAAAACACATATCAAAGTCACCCAAATGAGCATGGAACAAGAAGAAATTATAGATACATTTAGGACGTATCAACATCCCCAAGCTTAATTCCTGCTCGTCCTCGAGTAGGTAAATGATAACACAGATAATTTTTGGGTGACATGCTAACACACATATAAGAACTTCAAAGTAAACCAAGTGAGATATGCAATTAAAGTCAAGAAAATAACAAGCAATAGCCTATATCTAGTATTGTAACTAGCAAAGTAATAACATAAAGGTGCAAGAGCTCTCGGTGTCCGTGACTCGAATGTCTCCAAATCGTGTTTGCGTGCAAGAAGTGGGAGATGGGTTTAGAGCATAAAAATACTATATAGTTTAATTGAGAACTCAATCTACTAAAACTTCACACTTGGTCTCCTTCGTAATCTTATTTTGACTCATCCCCAGACCACTAGTCGGGCACAAGTCAAATTGATCCTCTCCCTTTCGTCTTTTATCATTCATGCAATGAATGAGCGCAAGCAATATATGTTGGAACTTAGGATGGCAAATAGAATAATGATGGGGAAGGAAGACAAAAATGTGTGAAAGGGTCACATCAATGAGGACAATCATATGCGAGAGAAAGCTAAATGATAGATATGATGTGAGGAGTAGGGATTGATATGCAACGGATGCACATATGAGATAATGTAAGCTCCACAATAGAACTAGTGGGGATGCATCCAACTTTCTTGCTCATGAAGACCTAGAGCTCTTTTGAGGAGGCTCATCCTTGGAATATGGAAGCCAAGTTCTATAGTGGAAGGATCCCCACATAGTTATGCATGAATGATATGAAAATATCTATGGAGTACAAATATTACTTTGGAGTACGAGTGTGGATCTTTCAAAATGAATAGTAGTGGATCCGAAGAACTCATGCACTTATTATCGGCAACTCTCTATATAATCAGGAGGTTCAATAAGAGACAAGTACCCCGAGGAGGAGTGTATGGGGGTTTGGTTATCCTTGCGCATCCTCGACCCATGCTACGTGAGGGTACTCTATATATTCCAACCCCTCTAGAGGATACCGATCCATCTAGTAGCTAGAGTTCTCAACTATTTTTTTTTTAGTTTTCGAAAATAAGAACGGATTGCCCAAAATACGATACCTATCATTAATGAACTCAAGCTCGTCGCACAAAAAGTCCAAACATTACTGAAATGAATACCTCAAAATTATTGCAAGTTACTACTACACTTATAATAGCAACCTCAATTACCTACTCATGCAAGACACACAACTCAGTGGAACAAACCAACTCTCTAAGTAAGATAAGAATGATAACTATAGACAGTTCCAACATCAACAACCTAAATAAAAGATCTTAAAAAGATAAGCATGAAAACAAGAGCTAAGCATGACAACAACTATGAAAAGAAAAAGTACACACACAAAATCAAAGATAAGCAGGCAAACCTATGTTGTGTTCTACAGTGAAGTGGAGCATGTTTATCTCCCAAACAATGAAGGCTAGGGTACAACTTGTTATGAATAGAAAGAAAAACTAAAAAAAACTAAAAAGTAAAGAGCGAGACGCTCCAAGCATATCACATAACACATGAAGTCATAAAAATATAGCATGGAGAAGGACAAATGGGTAATTGTTGATGGAGAAGGGGATGCACGGGGCATCCCCAAACTTAGAGGCTTGAGTCTCCTTGGATATTTCTTTGCGGTGCATCGGGGCATCCCCAAGCTTGAGATTTTGACACTCTCGGATCTTCTTTCATCATCTTCCGTCGCATACTTGAAAACTCCCTTCATACGAAACTCATCATAAGCTGATTAGAATGGTTAGTACCCTTAAATAAATATTTTTTCTCCACCGTAAATAAATATTTTCATGAAGATATATTGTTACTCAAGATTTCCTAAAAGTTTTTGCAAATAAAAAGCAAGCTTAAGATTTTCAAAACGGAGAAACACAAAACGTGGCAGAATCTGTGTGGCAGAATCTGTGCAAGATAGACCAGCAGGTAGTAAATAATTTTTTCGGGGTACTTCTGCAACTTAGAACCGACGCTAGAAGCTCAATTGTATAGGGCATCCTTTCAACAAAAATCAGATCAAAAAGATGATCTGATGATTTATGATGAATTTTTTCGTCAAGCAGATAAAATCTGTTTCTGGACAACATGTCACGACTTTTGAACTTTCTTGCAATCAGTGGCTAAAACTTGGCACAAAGCTTGAAAATAAAGATACAATGATGTTTCTTCAGTAGTAACAAACATCAAGACCACTAAAACTGAAAGTAAAAACATGTTGGATTGCCTCCCAATAAGCGCTTTCTTTTATGCCTTTTATCGAGGCATGATGCAAAAAGATCAAGTTGTATCAACTCCAAAAGAATAACTTGCCCGTGTAACGGCCTCATAAGGTAACTTAATATTTTTTCTAGGGAGGTGTTCCATTCCCTTTTTGAGGGGGAATTGGAATCTTATGGTCCCTTATTTCATGTCGATGATAGCACGAACGGTGCAGAGAAAAGGACGTCGCAAAATAATTGGACATGAGGGATCATACTCAATGTCCATGACAAGAAAATCAACGAGAACATAATTATCATTCACAATAATAAGAACATCATCAATCCTTCCTAAAGGTCTCCTTACGGAAGAATCAACAAGACGAACACCAAAATAACAAGGATCAAAAGGTTTCAATTCAAGCATATCATATATTCTTTTGGGTAAAATGGAGGCACTAGCTCCAACATCACATAAAGCAAAGCAAGAAAAATTATTCAATTTGATTTTTACCATAGGATCCCAACAATCTTCTAGTTTGTCAGGAATACAAAGCTCTGACTTAAGTTGGTCCTCTCTAGATTTTATAAGAGCATTGGTAATATGCTCGGTGAAGGCAATGTTAAGTGAACTAGTGTGGGGGTCTTTGGCCATTCTTTCCAGAAAGGTGAAAATTTCTGAAAGACTACAATTATCAAAATCAAGATCACTACCATTAATTAAAGTTGTGGTGATGTCATCTAAGCTCATTCTCTTGGTAGTCTCTAAATTCATGGGACCTTCTTGTCCTAAAGTTGAGGTATTAGCATCACCTTTAATAGGTCCATTGGGACTAGGGATGTGTTGGAATCTAAAACTTTTGAGATCCTCAACAACTTGTATAGTGGCAATAGTAGTGTGTGTAGGAAGGATCTTAATCCTATCTTCCTCTTCCCTTTCAGTAGCCATCTATCCTTAAGTTTGGTTAGAATTCTAATGTTCTCATTAATTTGAACTTGTATAGAATTCATGGGTGTAATTTTCCTCTCTTCAAGGAGGGAAGTTCTAAGTTTAAGCATCTCTACATCATGAGGTATGTTGTCTACCTTCAAAGAGAGACTATCTAATTTTTCTAGTTTCTCGTCTACACTCTTATTGAAGGCTTTTTGAGAAGAGATAAAGTCCTTAAGCATGCTCTGTAATTCAGAAGTGGATATTTTGGTGCTCGGATAAGTGCTATTGTTCCCATAGTTGTTGGATGGGAGCGGTCTAGGATTGTGGCTACCAAAATTACTCCTATAAGCATTATTATTAAAGTTGTTCCTAGAAATAAAATTAACATCAACTTGTTCTATTTATTGAGCAACCAAATAATTTAAAGGAACATCATGAGGATCAATAGGAGCTTCCTTAGTAAGTAGAGACATAATTAAGTCAACCTTTCCATTTAAAGAGGAGATATCCTCGACAGAGTTTACCTTCCTACCTGTTGGATATCTTTAGGTGTGCCATTGAGAATATTTTTTCATCATCTCGTCCAATAGCTTCATGGCAACACCAAGTGTAGTTGAAATAAAGGTTCATCCCGCGGCCGAGTCCAACAGATTCTGCGAGGTAAAGTTTAATCCTGAATAGAAAGTCTAGATAAGCATCCAAGTAGTCAAACCATGTGTAGGGAAATTCTTAACGAGATAGTTCATACGTTCTCAAGCTTGGGCAACGTGTTAATTATCCAGTTGCCTAAAATTCATAATATTACTTCTCAAATGGTTAATCTTAGCAAGTGGGTAGTACTTCCCAATAAAAGCATCCTTGCACTTATCCCAAGAATCTATGTTATTCCTAGGCAAGGATTGAAACCACTCCTTAGCTCTTCCACTCAAGGAGAAAGGAAAATTCTTAAGTTTAACAATGTCACCATCTACTTCTTTGTACTTTTGCATATCACAAAGCTCAACAAAATTATTGAAGTGCAAAGCAGCATAATCTCCAGCACTGGATAATTGTTCTTTCATAAAAAGATTCAACAAAGAAGGTTTGATTTCATAAGAAGGTGTTGAAGTGGTAGGTAGAGCAACATGAGTGCTAATAAAGTCATTGTTGTTGTGACTAGTGAAGTCACACAACTTAGTGTTTTCAGTGGAACCCATAGTAACAAGCAAGAGCAAAGTAACTGATTTTTTTATGGTTTTTTGTATAAGACTCTAAAGAAAAAAATACAAAGCAAACTAGCAAGACTAAAAAGAAAAGGTAAAAGATAGTGTCCAACTCCCCTATCTTGAAGATTGGAGTCCCCTGCAATGGAGCCAGAAGTCGTATTGATGGCTTCTCGCCCCTCGTTGGTTACCCCAAGTGGAAGGTTTAGATGTAGCTAGCAGTAAATTTCCCTCGTTGAATATACAAAGGATTATGTCTCCGATGGACTCTGAATTCTTCAAGTACGTGTCAACGGCGCAAGAGATTAAGTTGTCAATCTCTCCGGCCTTGTCGTTTACAAAGTATCAAACACACGATGGACATAATGATGGTGATTGCAACTCAAAGGAAATAAAGAAGTAAAGAATTGAGGTGTAAACAATGGTGGAAATATGTACCGGGGTCCCATGACGTTCACTAGTGATGTCTCTCTCCAAAAAGACGATAAAATAGCTAAGCTGGGTAAACAAATGACAGCTGGGCAATTGACAGAATTATAAAAGCACCACAATGCAAATTATGCCACAAGAAGGTTAGAGGCTCAAAATTATGGGCAGTACGCCAAGACAAGTAGACCGTTTATTCATCAGCATCTACTCACTAATCGTCCACATTGAGATATCTAAACAAAACATCTCACTGGTATTAAGTTGCGAGCCCCACCCAAAGTGTAAACCCAAAGAACAGACAACTTCATTAACAAACTATGTATAAGGTATACAATCCTTGCAACCGCGGTTCCAAGAACCATTTTTTTCTCCCTGGTGGAAACAACACATCCCCTAGTCTCATGTTTCTTTCACCCAAGCTATACATCGAGGGGCATGAATCCACAATCAAGCATAACGCTCCCTCTTGGAGATACTATCTACTACTTGGCCTAAGGAATAAAAAGCAACAAAGAACATGCAAGAATTACTTAAGAACAAAATATAAAAGGAGAACCAAATATATAACTCATCACGATGTGAACATAATCTCATAATCCGTCGGATCCCATTAAACACAGCATAGCAACAACACGAAAATTACATAAGTGACTTTATCATGTAGGGAAGCTCATGAGCGTTAAGAATTGAAGCACAATGTTGGAGAGAAGACATCAGATAGCTACTGGTCATGGACCCATGGTACAAGGGGGACTACTCACGGCTCATCCGAGAAGCGCTCATGGTGGTGGAGAAGCTCCAAGAGATTAATATTCTCTCCGGCAGGGTGCCGGGACGAGGTATTCTGGAAATCCATATCTCGAGATTGCGGTGACGGCGGAATAGAGGTGGAAATCGCGATGTGGGGTATCTTTTCAGGGTTTATGCACCGGGAAGTACCTATAGGCCGAAGGGTGGCACCAGGCGGTGTCGTACTCCCAGGATTCCTATGGGCGCGGCCTCCCCCCTGGCCATGCCAGGTGGCCGCCTGAGAGGGGGGTTGTTGATGGCGTGGAAGTGATAATGGCTTCTCGCCCTTCGTTGGTTACCCCAAGTGGAAGTTTAGATGTAGAATAGCAGCAAATTTCCCCTATGTAGAGGATAGGGTTTGTCTCCCGTAGCACTCTGGCAATGATAAGTAGGTGGTGAAGCGAGCAACGCGCCGTATGAGATATTTCTCTCTTAACCTGGACCTGCACACGACACAATTATCTTTGCTCCCAACGAAGTTCAAAGAGGTTTTCAATCTCTCCGGTCTTGTTGTTTAGAAAGGATCAAACATGCAAGGGATAATGATAATGATAGCAACTGATAGTAAATGCGAGAAAATAAATGAACTTGTAAACAATGATGAGAATATGGACCGGGGTCCCATCATGTTCACTAGTGATGTCTCTCTCCCAAAAGACGATAAGACTGCTATGCGAGGTAAACAAATTATAGATGGCAATTGACAGGATTATAAATGCACCACAATTCTAACTATGCTACAAAAGAAAGGAAGAGGCTCAAAAGCATGGGCAGTACGCCAAGATAAGTAGACCGAAATCCATCTGCATCTACTACTAATCATCCACCTTGAGATATCTATCCAGAACATCTCACTGGTATTAAGATGTGAGCCCCACCCAAAGTGTAAAACCAAAGCAACAGACAACTGCATTAAGAAGAACTTTGCGTAAAGTAAACAATCCTTGCAACCGGGGTTACAAGCACCATTGTTTTCCCCCTTGTGGCCACAACACATCCCCTAGTCTCATTTTTCTGTCACTCAAGCGTGTCATCAGGGGGCATGTACCCACAATCGAGCATAACATTCCCTCATGGAGTTACAACCTACCACTTGGCCAAAGCAATAAACAACAACGGAGAACATGCAAGAATTACTTCGTAACAAAAATACAAAATATAAGAAACAATTATAATACTCTATCACGATCTGAACATAATCTCGTAATCCATCAGATCCCATCAAACTCAGCATAGCAAAAGCAGAAAGATTACATATGTGCCTCCATCATGTAGGGCATCTCACGAAGTCTAAACCATGAACAACAAAGAGGGGTGGAGAACATCACATACCTAATGATCACGGACCCATGGTCCAAAGTAAATTACTCACAGCACATCCGGGAAGCGTCCATGGTGGAGGAGAAGCTCCCGGAGGTCGATCCTCCCTCCGGCAGGGTGCCGGGAAGGGTCCTGACAGTGCTCCCGATCTTGGAAGTGCGGCGACGGCGGAACAGAGGCGAGATCACGAAAAGGGGTTCTTTCCTCGGAGGTTTCCCGTGGCGGAGATTAAATAGGCGAAGCGGGCAGCCAGGGGGCCACCAACGGTCCAAGCGCCACCCTGGGGCGGCCAAGCCCCTGGCCGCGCCAGGTGGCTTCCTGGGCACCTGGTGGTCGCCCCCTGGCCCTCCTTCGGGGCTGTGGAACCTTCCGGTACGGTGATTTTTTAGCTGAATTTTCCCAGATTTTTGGAGCACTTTTTATATGGGGGAAAACTTAAATAGAGAAACAGCAGAAAACAAAAACTGGCACTGGGGTGCACTGAGTTAATAGGTTAGTCCAAGTATGATCAAAAGTGTATGAAAGTGTATCTAGATCATAGCAATATCACACAAAACATGCATGGAGCGAGCATAATTTATCGATACGTTTGAGGCGGGTGTCCCCTCTTTGGCTATCCTTCGGTGCTCTGGAAGCTTCGGTTATACTGATTTTGTAAATATTTTTTTGGAATTTTTTTGGCACTGTAAATATGGGTAAAAAGTTGCAATTCACAGACATCAACAGATAGAAACTGGCACTGGGTGCACTGAGTTATTAGGTTAGTCCAAATATGCATAAAAAGGTATGAAAGGGTAGCAAAACACATAGCAAAGTCACCCAAATGAGCATGGAACAAGAAGAAATTATAGATACGTTTGGGACGTATCACTTGTCCATGCTCATCTTGCTTGTTCATAAAAACCCATTTGGTCCAGATGACATTATGATTTCCCTTGGGTCTTGCAACAATTGACAAAAATTCATTGCAAGTAAAGTTGTTGAGTTCTTCATACATAGTTTCTACCCAATCCGAGTCATCAAGGGCTTCTTCTACCTTAAGGGGCTCAATACAAGAGACAAACGAGTGATGTTCACAACAGTTTGCCCAACTTGTACAAGTAGTTACCCTTTCTTGAGTCTAAATGCCGCTTTTTATCTCTTCTTGTTGGTGGAGTCTTGAAGCAATTGAAGTCTAAATGCCGCTTTTTATCTCTTCTTTTCAAGTTCTTCTTCACTTGGTTGAGTTCTTTGTGGAGAAGCTCGAACTTGTTTTTTCTTAGCTTGTGGAGAGACAATTTATTGTACTTAATCTTGACCACTTTCTTGAGCTTGATCTTGGGCCTCAATGATAGGCTCATCACCATTAGGTTGAGCTTCCCCTTTATCTTGCTCGGGAGCTTGAGGGACCTCCACTTGTTGTTGGATAGGTGCTTGCGCTCCCGAAGCATCTTGCTATTGTGGTGGAGATGATGACTTCCCTTGAGGAGGTTCCTCAAGAGGGGCTCTTACTCCTCCTTTGATTACTTGGACTTGGGGTGTTTCTTATGGAAGAATGAGGCCTATCCCCATGGTCCTTATAACTTGAGAATGAGCCTCATCACCTACAGCACTTGGAACAATTTTCTTGTCTTGGGAGCCATTATCCTCGTCAATCTCCACATACGATGACTCCTCAATACATCTCGTGGATTTATCGATAAATAGATACAAATGAGAGTTTGATGTATATCTAACAAATATTCTCTCATAAGTTTTAGGCTCAAATTTAGCTAACCGGGTTTTCTTGTTGAGAATGAATCACTTACAACCGAATACTTGGAAACACTTGACATTCGTCTTCTTCCCTCTAATGAGTTCATAAGGTCTCTTGTTCTTGAGCTTGCGGAGATATAGCCTATTAGAGGCATGACACACGGTGTTTATGGCTTCATCCCAAAGGTTGTATGGAGACTTGTACTCATCAAGCATTGTCCTTGCCATCTGACTAAGGGTCCTATTCTTCCTCTCCGCAACACCGTTTTGTTGAGGAGTATAGGCCGCAGAAAATTGATGTTAGACCCCCTCATCACTCAAGAACTCATTCATAGTATAATTTTTGAACTCGGTGCCATTGTCACTTCGTATAGCCATAATCTCAAATTGATGTTGACGTTGAGCTTCTTTGGCAAATGACATAAAAGTCTCTTGAGTGTCATCTTTGATCTTGAGAAATAAAACCCATGTATATCTTTTATAGTCGTCGACAATGACAAGGCAATACCTCATCCCACCCAAAATATCATATGATGGAGGCCCAAAAAGATCCAAATGAAGGAGCTCAAGACGCCTCGTCTATGTGATGATAGTCTTCACCTTGTGTTGTTTCCCATGTTGGTTTCCCACAATGCAAGCACTACAAACACGATCTTTGAAAAAATGTACATCGTTTAGTCCAACAATGTGCTCCCCCTTTAAAAGAGATTGTAAATTTCTCATACTAACGTGGGCTAGCCTACGATTCCATAGACACCCCACGTCGGCCTTGGCCATTAGGCATGTTTCAAGATGAGTGCTCTCTTTCGAGAAATCAACCACATAAAGGTTGCCTTCAACATGCCCAACAAAGACCACTTTGGGAGTATCCCTTTTAAAGACGGTCATATGAAATTCACTAAAAAGAGAGTCATAACCGGCATGTGCCAATTGGATAGTGGAAAGTAGATTGTAGTGAAGGGATTGTACAAGCATGACATTTTTGAGTGAGGCATCACTCGAGATGACAAACTTTATCAATCCTAGTACCCTGCCCTTACTATTGTCGCCAAAGGAGATGTCCGAGGATGACTTGAGCGAGTCAACGAAATCCATGAGCATATATTTTCCTCCTGTCATATGATTTGTGCAACCACTATCAATCACCCATTGAGTACCACCAGAGGTGTAGTCCTGCGAGAATCAAGCTTTGTATTTAGGTCACTAATTTTTAATGGGTCATAGAGAGTTAGCAAAAAGGGTCATAGGAGCCCAAATTGTCCATGCATAATCGTCATAATTATTGACGACAAATTTAGCAAAAGTTTAACCATCATCCCTTCTTAAAATTACATAAGATGGATTTTTCATGCCGGCATAATTAGGGGAGGGAACGATCTCTTTGGTGATGACTCCCTCTCTAACTTTCTCCTTTCCCTTTTCCTTCTCCTTGTGCCCTTCTTGCACGAATACAACTTGTTGTTGAGGAGAAGTAGCTTGGTGCTTCTTCTTCTTGTTCTTCTTCTTGTGCTTGTTCTCTTCTTCTTTTGGGAGGGATCAATACCAATACCCTCCTTGGCCACACGTTCCTTTTGATTGCTCAAAAGTTCATTCAAGTTCTTTTCACCTTAAATTCAAGTAACAAGACCTTTCTCAAGTTGGTCTTTCAACTTTTTGTTCTCATAAATTATAGATTAATAATCAATGGAGTTAAAAGTATACGCATCATTAGGGGAGAAAGTAGAAAGAGATTTAAGAGTTGAAGCCTTAGGTTGATTTTAAGAGCCGGTGAGATTTATAAGCTCCTCTTTTATGAGCTTGTGACTCTTTTCAAGGAGTTTATACTCCTCACCAAATTCACCATGACAACTTTAAGATTAGCAATTTTATCCAAGAGATCATGCTTAATTTAAAGTGAGAGTTCTAAAGCATCATTGGCCTTAACAAAGTATATCTCATGTGAAGTGAAGGTTTCCTCAAGTGAGGCCTTCATGGTTTTCAGTTCATGGAGTTTTTTCTCAAGGAGGTCATTTCTCTCCTTTTCCTCTATTAGGAGGGTTTCGACATTATCGATTTAGCCATCACGTTCGGTGAGTGACTTCATCATGTTGCTGAAACGAGTAAGGCATTGTCCCTTAAGTGTCTTCATGAAATCCAATGAGGCTTCCTCAGTATAATCAACACCATCATCTTCACACTCATCCTCCAACTCCTCACTTGAAGAGTTGGGAGTGGCAGATGATGTCTTAGGGATAATAGACTTTGATATTACCTCTTTAGCCATGAGGCATATGTGGGAGTTGGGTATGCTCTCGTTGGGGGATTCGAGGAGGCTTGATGTGGAGGAGGAGGACTTGAAATGCACGGCTATGTTGGCCATTATCGTATTCTCATCATCACCATCTTCTTCGGGCCAAGACAAGTATTCTTCATGAACAAGCGCCTTGTCACCACGCCTCTTGGCAAACTTGTTGAAACTTTTCTTCTTGAAAACAATTTTCTCGGATTTGTCTTCTCTTCTCTCCTAGGGAAAATCCGCAACAAAGTTCTTTGTACTATAAAAATTGTAGTGCTTTCATCTTTCAAAGGTCTTTCCCTTGAAATTCTTCCATTTTGTAGCCATGGTGCCCGTGTACTGCATGAAAAAAGGGCCAAGTCTTCTTCAAAGTCATTTTCCGGGCAAGAGGCTTCCTCTTAATTCTCATTTTATTCTTCCACCTCATCAATCTCCACTATCATGGAGGAGTGAACCGTATTCTTGGTCTTCAAAGAAAGGTTGTTGGTGCTATTCATCCCTTGAACAAGATCATGGGTTTGCTTGGACTTAGCTTTCAACAACGAATTGGTGGTGAATGATGACACAATTTTATTTGGGGCCATTTGATCAAAGCTGGTGCGTTGATGAATCATAGTGACCATGGTGTCATCCATTAGGATCATGTCACACGTGCACTTGTCCTTCATGAAGTTGTCATCCGCCCAAGTGCATCCAAAGTTTCTCAAATCCAACACGATGTACTTGAGTCTACGATGTACTTGATCCGCAGTCTCACCATTCTTCCTTACGAACATGTGAACTTATTGCTTGAGAGGAGCCAATCGAGATCATTGCACACTGATGTCTCCTTCAAAGATTTCTTGGAGAGTACCCCAAATTTCTTTGGCTGTCTTAAATAAAGAAAAGGAGTCTTTGTAACATTCGGGCACGGCCAACCGAAGCATGTTCATGAAGTATGATTGAGTTGTTCATCAACCTCTTATCTTGGAGAAATACTTTAAGGATCTTCAGGATGAAAGCCTGTCATGATGACCCACCACAGTTGGGTGGAAGCGCTCTGAATATGTGACTCCATAGCTAATTTCCATTTACCAAACGTGCCAGGATTCAAAATGGGGGGGGGGTCCCCAACATGATTATTATGCGAAATAGGAATATTACGATGAGCATATGTGTCAGAACCCCAACTAGGGTAAGTGCTAGGGTTTGCTTGTCCCTTTGCATCATGAAAAATTCAAAAGGAAAATCAAAAATGGGGAAAAGAAAAGCCCTGAGAATTTAAATAAATGGCCAGATAAAAATCTTTTTCCAAAAATCTTTTGAACATTTGGAAAATTCCTATAAATGATGTTGATCATTTTAAAAGTGGTTTGGGATCAATCCCATGCACATGGAATTTTCTAATATTCAAACAGTGGCTTTGGAAATTAAAAAAACCCCTATTTGAATTGGAATTCAATTATATTGAATTTCAAAAATGCTCAAACTCTACAAGTGACCTGCTACTGGTCACCTAGGATTTATAAAAATGTTTGGGCATTTTACAAAATTGCCTAGCTATTTTTTTTATAGGCACAACAGAATTACAGAAAAAGAAAAGAGAGGAGAAAAGGAACAGAGGAACCCCGTGGCCATTCGGCCCAACTCTTTCCCCCAGCCCACCTAGCGCGGCCCAGCCCACCTCCCCGTTGTCTTCTTCCCAAGCAGCTCGGTGTCACCCCGAGAGCACGCGGTGGCCTACACCTTCGACTTCGTCTTCTCATCAAGTAAGGGGGAGCATATATCATGCTTATAACCTTCAGCTCACTCGCGCCTAGGTATAGGATAGAACAATTTCTTGATCCTACCACTTCATATTCATGCCTCTCAAATAAACCCAAACAGCCATGTCCTCCACATCCCAACAAACCTTGTTCGGCTATGTTACTATTTCTCGCTTCTCAACCACTTCTTAGTATGCATGCTAGGATGCTATCAACTGTTACCCTGTTACTCATTGGATTGGGCTATCACATTATTACATTGTTTTGAATGATATGATTATTATAACGTTGACTATACTCGACGAAGGATGGAAGGTCTAGGCTATCCCACCCCGATGCTTTGTTTCATTCGAGTCACCTAGGACCCGAGTTCCGAGTATTGTGTCTCTTGAAGAGCGTGCCTCACCGCCTGTGGGATACTATGGGGTCCCCTTTTCTTACCTACCTAGCTTCAAATATGTTTAGTGGTGGCCCAAGCTGATTTACCATTTCCAAACCATGCATATATGTTTTTCGGGGCGCTCCTAGCAGATATCCTTCAAAACAACCGGGGCCAGCGAGGACATGGTTTCCTTGTTGGTCCAACCTATCCAGCTGAGGACCCGGCCTCATGTGAGAATTTACCGACAATCCAAACCCGAGGCATAAGGTAGAGACCAGATCGAGAGCGCGGCGGCTCCTGAACTGGATGACGACTCCCCGGGGGCCACCCGGATTTGTTCGTTGTTAGCTAGACGGATATCTTCGTATCTCTCGGAACTAAATCATAAAATGGTTTCCTGTGATCGGTAGCAACTAAGAGAGATGGGCGTGCGTGCGGAGCATTGTAATGGGCAGTTGGTACACCCCTGCAGGGTTAAATATTTTCGAGAAGCCGTGTCCACAGTTATGGACGACTTGAGACCTACTCCTTGTTCATAGACAACTACAACTGAGATAATCTTAATAACTTGATCAATGTGTGTGTGCCTTGAGTGCTTCTTCTTCATGGGGTGATGAAGGGGAGGACAAGGATAGGATAGGTGTTATGATTGCGTAAGTAGCTGATAGCAGACTTGTTGGAGGCGACTCCTCATCGAATGCATGGCTCTCATCTTACTCTAAATTAGATCGTTAGCCACTTCATATATTGCCAGTGCGGCTACAACCTCAACCACTACCCCCATCTTATCGTGAGAAGTTAGTTAAAAGACTTATTGATATAACTCACCCCTTATTTTCTCTTTTACGCACGATCCTTCTTCTGGACGCCTTCGTGGAGACTCGACGATGACTAGTAGGTGGATCCCGGCGGAGAGCCTGGAACCGTGTGGTTACGGGAATGGCGTGTTTTACCTTTTCCACTAGGCATTTGATTTTTGTATGTAATCAGACATGTATCTTCCGCTGATGTATTGTATTAAGGCAGGTGTATGCCACTTGTTTAAGATGTTGGATCCTTGTATTTGTAATGTTGTGATATCATGTTGGAAATCCGGGGCAATTGGCATTGTCATATTTCGCAGTGGGACCGATATGTTCTTCGTCTCCGGATCTGGATGGAAACATCCAGATGTGGAACAGTACCGCATATCGGGCCTTACAACTTGGTATCAGAGCCTTACCGACCGTAGGATCCCTTCTCTGGCAGAAGTCGAGTCTAGACAAAAACTATTTTGTAGCTACTAAGTTAGTTATCGGAGAGTAGGATTCTTTTTCCTCCTTACCCTTGCTCTGGTCAGGAGAAGTGTCGTAAGTGTTTTACTCTAGGATCTCGAGTAAGTGGAGTTTCGGAATAGTTACAATGCCTTGCTTGCAGCGTATTGTCTCGATTTCGACCTCAGGTTTGGGAATTCCTATAGTACCTTTAGCTTCTCCGACTCTAGATAACATCTTGGTCGTCTGTTGACTTCATTCCTCTTGCCTAGTATCCTCATGATTTGAGTGAGAATGCTTCCTTTGACCTTCACTTTGAATTGTCGTTCTCCCTCTTGACACCTGATGGTTTCGTTTTCCAACGTTGTCATTCTCTCTTCGGAAAGTTTCTCGACGGAAGTTCGTCGTCGACATGGAGCAGAGTCCCTTGTTGGTGGTGTTGAAGTTCATCGCCTCTCTTTTCTCTCCCCCCCTCTCCCCCGGATCGTCCAGGATCTCGGGACGAGATCCCTTGTTGGTGGTGTTGTTTTGTAAGGGCCCAAAAATTCCACCCAAATTAAAAAAATTGTTTGTTGCATTATTTTGTTGCTTGTTAGAATTGTTTGTAGTATTTGCTTCCCTGATTTATTAATCGGTGATTATATTTCCCCCTCTTTCTCATACCGGATGCGTGACCGACCCATTTCCACCACGGCACACGACCTTTGCGACACTGGGTTTCACCCGAGCACCGTCGCAACCGGCACAGGACCAACCATTGCCCACCGGAACGAAAAACCTCGTTTATTTAATAAATGGATCATTTTATTGGGAGCCGGAAAATTTTCTCGGAACGTTATAGAAGTGAGGTTGAATCGACGGGCTCGCCGCGCTGAGCGCGTGGTTCAAGATTTCGTCCGAATCGGAGGTCGTATGGACTCCTGGCGGTCAGAAACGTGGAGTAACGGACGCGAGGGAGAAAACCTGAGGGATTTTGCGTAAACCTGCCATCCTTCTAGGGTTTCCCCTAACACAAATTTGCAGCCACCCCCTCCAAATACCCAGTTTTCACTCTCTAGACCCCCCCCAGATCCGAAACACTAGCTACCTAGCCGGATCTGGCCGTTGGATCTCCAGATCTACGGCCAGGGAGCCGCCACGTCGCCCCAACCCAGCCAGCTTAGCCGACCGGGCCCCGCAGGGCTGGAGCGCCGCCGCCGCGGCCCATCTGGCGCAGCCTCCCGTGGAGCACCTCGCCACCTCGCGCCTCTCCAACTCCAGCGGCCGGCGCCTCTTCGATGATCTGCCCATCGCGCCCATTCTCCTTCTCCTCTCACCCTCACCTCCCTCCTCCTCTAGTGCGCAGGTGATGTCTACGCACGCTTGTATTCTTGTAGACTATGTTGGGCCTCCAAGCGCAGAGGTTTGTAGGACAACAGCAATTTCCCTCAAGTGGATGACCTAAGATTTATCGAACTCAGGGAAGTAGAGGTTGAAGATGGTCTCTCTCAAGAAACCGTTCAATTAAGATACAGGAAGTCTCTTGTGTCCCCAACACACCTAATACAACTAGGAGTTGTATAGGTGCACTAGTTCTGCGAAGAGATGGTAAAATATGGGTGATAGGTGTGATAAAATGAAGTAATATAAATATGTAATAAAAACTGCAGCAAAGAAAAAAGTAAAAAAAGTGAGCACAAACTGTGTAACAATGGTGGAAACAAGGCCTAAGCTTCATACTTTCACTAGTGGCAACTCTCAACAACATTAACATAGTCTAATCACATGATATTTCCCATAAAACATGCAATGGAGACGCACTCGGAGGTCATTCCTTTGTGGTCAAGATAGGATGAGAATTATGTAGGGCTACAAAATCACACCTCAAATTTCGTAGTTCTCAATCTATGGATTTCCCAATGTCACCGCGGCCATCCAAAGAGAGTACCACAATCACCATAACATATCTCAAGGATAGTCAAAGACAAGCACCAAGAGACTCTCAATCTTCAATCAACAGAGAAAAGAGGAAATCACTCATGATAATATTCTTCTAACCCATGTCCAATAGACCGCTTTCACCTTGGTCTCGGGGATTATACTAGATAAAATAAATTGAGTACATCAATCCAATACATAGAGGAAGGGGAAATATCATGGGATCACCCTAGATTAACATAGCCTATGATCACAACGAAGATCACATCATGGGAGAGAGAGAAGAACACATAGCTACTGGTAGAAACCTCAGCCTCGAGGGAGAACTACTCCCGCTTCATGGAGGGAGGAAGAAACATCGATGGAGATGAATCCGGGGGGACTTCCCCGACCCGGCAGGGTGCCGACACAGGAATTCTGTCCCCCCGAAACTTGTTTTCGATGGCGGCGGAGATCGGAATTTCTTCTGGGGAAAAGGGGTCCGGAATCAGGGTTTCCTCCGCGGGGGTAAAAATAGGGGCCAAAGGGGGCACCGAGAGGGGCCACGAGGTAGTGAGAAGGGCAGGTGGCGCGTCCTAGGGCTGGGCTGCGCCAGGAACCCTCCTGGCGGCCTGGTGGTGGCCCTCCCTTCCTTCCTTGGTGATTCCGGAAGCTTCCGGGATGCTGAATTTTTATATAATTTTTCCGAAATTTTTGGAGCACTTTTAATGGCCGGAAAACCTGAAATACAAAAACAGCACAAACAGGAACTGGCAACTGGGTGCACTGAGTTAATAAGTTAGTCCATATATGATCAAAAGTGTATGGAAGTGTATGTAAAATATGGCAAAGTCACACAAAACATGCATGGAGCAAGCATAAATTATAGATACGTTTGGGACGTATCAGCAGGTCACCCCCAGGGCGCGCCGCCGCCCGAGCCGCCATGGCTCCGGCCACCCCGAAGCCCGAGCGAACCGCCACGACCTCCCACGCCGGCGACCGCCCCACGCCCCAGATCCGGCGACCTACCTAACCACCGCGCGGGGATCCGTCTGCCCCCATCTCCGACGCGCCGCCGGAGACTCCCCCACCTCGCCGGAGCACAAGCCACAGCTAGCCGCCGACGGGATCGGGCACAGTCCCGATCCAGTAGAGCCGCCGACCGCTGCAGCCACGTGGGTCGTACTTCCCCGGCCCAGCGCGCTCCAGTCCAGACCCACGCGGCCCACGGTCGCCCATCAGGACACAGTTCCCTTCACCCTATGAGAGGACGAGCTAAGCTCCGCCCACCCCGCAGCCTGGGCCTTGGCCCGCCAAGGTGACGCCCCTTCCTTTTCTTTTTTTCGCAGTGGAGCTTGCCTCGGCCCATGTGATGTATAGCGCCTGCGCCCGACGTTTATTATCTTGCGCTCACCCCTGTTTAGCCTAGTACCAGTGCTTTCGGCCTGTAGACCTTTTATTTTCGATTAGATTTAAAATGGCAGATTGTGATATATTTTTGCAATGCGAATATCTTTTCACCCGTAGCTTAGATGGAGACGCTTTCTACATGAAAGTTTCTCCGTTTTGCGTGTAGATTAATAAAAAGTGCTCTTTTGCCATGTTTGAACTTGTCGACATTTGTTTACCTGCTATTTACATTGCATGCCACTATAAAATGTAATCTGCCATAACTTTTTAATCGTTGCTCCGAATAAAATGTTCTTTATATGTAACTTGACTAGAATTGCATGTAGATTGTGATTATGCTACTCTTGCTTGCTAATAACAAATACAAAATATGGTTTAGGGCAAATCAGCAAAAAATTCTTTAATTGTTATGGGGTACTTAGTTGTTTGCCATATTTAGGGTGTTACCTCATTTAAACTTGACTAGCATAGAGAGTTTATTTATGCTTCACCTCTTGCCATGTTGGTGTGACATTCCATGCTTGAGTGAGATGCCTTGTTAACAAACCTTGCTCATCTTGTGTAGGTAAACTACTTGAACCATTTTAAATGTGCGGTATCGTCGTGTGTAAAAAGTACTCCACTTAACCTGTTAGTAACCTCTCTCGACGATAGATGCGATACCGTAGTGCATGCGTTGTCTCGTGTTGCCTTCTTGATGTTGTTTGCCAATGATTGCTTCGTAGTAGTAGATGCTTGCTCGTTGATTTCTTTTCGAGTGTTTCCTTCTTTTGTGCTTCCGCGGGTATTCTCGGAGACGACGCGAGTTTGCGTTCGACTACACCTTCGACTTTGTCTTCTCAACAGGTAAGGTGGAGCATGTATCATGCTTATAACTTTCAGCCCACTCACGCCTAGGTATAGGATAGAACGATTGCTTGATCCTACCACTACATATTCATGCCTCTCAAATAAACCCAAACAGCCATGTGCTCCACATCCCAGCAAACCTTGTTCGGCTATGTTAATATTGCTCGCTGCTCACCCGCTGCTTAGTATGCATGCTAGTATGCTATCAACTGTTACCCTGTTACTCCTTGGATTGGGATATCACATTATTATATTGTTTTGAATGATATGATTATTATAATGTTGACTATAGTCGAGGAAGGATGGAAGGTCTAGGCTATCCCACCCTGATGCTTTGTTTCATTTGAGTCACCTAGGACCCGAGTTCAGGGTATTGTGTCTCTTGACGAGCGTGCCTAACCGCGTGTGGGATACAATGGGGTCCCCTTGTCTTACCTACCTAGCTTCAAATATTTATAATGGAGGCCCAAGCTGATTTACCATTTGCTAACCATGCATATATGTCTGTCGGGTCGCTCCGACCAGATATCCTTTAAAATAACCTGGGCCATCAGGGACATGGTTTCCTTATTGGTTCAACCTGTCCGGCTGAGGACCCGGCCTCATGTGAGAATTTACCGGCAATCCAAACCCGAGGCATAAGGTAGAGACCAGATCAAGAGCGCGGTCGGCTCTTGAGCTGGATGTCGACTCCCCGAGGGCCTTCCGGATTTGTTCGTTGTTAGCTAGAGGGACCTGTCGTTTCCGATCTCTCGGAACTAAATCATAAAATGGTTGCCTGTGATCGGTAGCAACTGAGAGAGATGGGCGTGCGTGTGGAGCCTTGTAATGGGCAGTTGGTACACCCCTGCAGGGTTAAATCTTTTCGAGAAGCCGTGTCCACGGTTATGGACGACTTGATACCTACTCCTTGTTGATAGACAACTACAACTAAGATAATCTTAATAACTCGATCAATGTGTGTGTTCCTTGACTGCTTCTTCTTCATCAAGTGATGAAGGGAAGGACAAGCATAGGATAGGTGTTATGATTGCGTAAGTAGCTGATAGTAGACTTGTTGGAGCCGATTCCTCATCAAATTCTTGGCTCTCATCTTACTCTAAATTAGATCATTAGCCACTTCATATATTGCTAGTGCGGCTGCAACCTCAACCACTACCCCCATATTACTGTTAGAAGTTACTTACAAGACTTGTGGATATAGCTCATCCCTTCTTTTCTCTTTTATACACGTTATGTGAACGATCTTTGACTTTAGAGGAGCTCGACGATCCTTTTTCTGGACGCCTTCGTGGAGACTCAACGACGACTAGTTAGGTGGATCCCGGCGGAGAGCCTAGACCCGTGTGGTTATGGGAATGGTGTGTCTTACCTTTGCCACTAGGCATTTGATTGTAATATGTACTCAGACATGTATCTTCCGCTGATGTATTGTATTAAGGCAGTTGTATGCCGCTTGTATAAGATGTTGGATCCTTGTATCTGTAATGTTGTGATATCATGTTGGAAATCCAGGGCATATGGCATTGTCATATGTTGCGGTGGGACCGATATGTGCTTCGTCCCCGGATATGGATGGAAATATCCAGAACTGGAACAGTACCGCATATCGGAACTTACAGGGGCATATATCATGCTTATAACTTTCAGCTCACTTGCCTAGCTATATTTAATAACGATTGCTTGATCCTACAACCTCATTTTCATGCCTCAGAAATAAACCCAAACAACCATGTTCCCCACATCCCAGCAAATCTTTGTTTGTCCATGTACCTTGCTTTCTTAACCACTGCCAATATGCATGCTTAGGCTTCTACAATTTTTCCCCTATTACTCCTTGGTTAAGGCTATCACACTATTATATTATTTGTGGATGATTGGATTATTATGATGTTGACTATATTTGACGAAGGATGGGAGGTCAGGCTATACCTCCTTGACGCTTTGTTCCATCCGAGTCACCTAGGATTTGAGTTCCGGGTATTGTCTCTCTTAACGAGCATGCCTAACCGCGTGTGGGATTCTATGGGGTCCCCTTGTCTCGCCTACCTAGCTGCAAACATTTCTAGTTGTGGCCCAAGCTGATTTTTCCGTTTGCCAAAATGTGTGTGTGCGAGTGCCGTCCACTCGGATTTCTAACAAAGCGGGCCAGTGGGATGGTTTATCCTGTTGGTCCACCCAAGGGAGCTAGGGATGCCGACCCGGGCAAGGGTAGCCATTTCGACCTCATCCAGATTGTAGAGACCGATTGGAGAGCGCAACCAACTTTTGAGTTGGATATCGACTCGTCGGGGGCCACCCATAATTGTGCGTTGTTAGCTAGAGGGGCTATGACGTCCGGATCTCTCAGAACAACTCTTTAATGAGTGTATTTAATGGGCCCGACTGAGAGAGCTTGGCGTGCATGCGGAGCCTTGTAATGAGAGAAGCTGTGTCCAAGGTTATGGACGACTTGAGACCTACTCCTTGTTCATAGACAACATCAATGGAATTATAACTAAAACTTGATCAACGTTTGTGTGCCTTGATTACTTCTTCTTCGTGGGATGCGACGAGAAGGACAAGGATAGGACAGGTGTTATGACTACGTAAGTAGGTGGCCAACAGACTTGTTGGAGGCGATTCCTCATCGAATGCTTGGCATATCATCTTACTCTAAATAGATCGTTAGCCACTTCATATATTGCTAGTGCGACTGCAACCTCAACCACTACCCCCACCTTACTGTGAGAAGTTAATTATACTGATTTCGATATAGCTCACCTCCTTATTTTCTCTTTTATTTACCTTGTACAAAGGATCTTGTACTACGGAGGTGCTCGACAATCTTTCATTCGGACGCCTTCGTGGAGACTCGACGACGATTAGTTAGAAAGATCCCCACGGAGAGCCTAAAGTCGTGTGGTTGGGATCGGTGTGTTCTACCATTGCCATTAGGAATTTGAATGTAGTATGTACTCAGACATATATCTTCCGCTGATGTATAGTATTAAGGCAGTTTTATGCCGATTGTATGAGATGTTGTATCCTTGTAGCTGTAATGTTGTGATATCATGTTGAAATCCGAGACATATGGCTTCTTCATATGTCGCGGTGGGTCCGATATGTGCTTTTTCCTCGGGTTTGGACGGAAATTTCCAGATCTGGAACAGTACCGCATATCGGGTCTTACAACTTGGTATTAGATCCTTACTAACCGTAGGATCCCATTACTTTCAGAAGTCGAGTCTAGATCTAAAACTAATTGGTAGTTACTAATTTAGATATCGGAGAGTAGGATTATTTTTAATCATTACCTTTGTTCTGGTCAGGACAAGTGACGTAAGTGTTTTTACACTTTCCTTACCCTCTTGAACCTCTAGGATCTCGAGTAGAGGGAGTATCGAAATCATTACAATGCCTTTCTTGCAAGGTATTGTCTCGATTCCGTTCTCTGGTTTGGGAATTCATGTCGTACCTTTAGCTCTCCGACTCTGGTTGGCATCATGGTCCTTCGTTTCCCCTTTCCTCTTGCCTAGTATCCTCACGATCTGAGTGAGAGTGCTTCCCTTGATCATCACTTCTCGTTGTCGTTCTTCCTCTTGAACTCCTAAATGGTTTCGTTATTCGACGTTGTCCTCTCTCTACGGAAATTATCATGATTCTTCCATCTCGAGAACTAATAAGAATATTCCCATGTCCGGGTTCTGGACATACATCTTAAAGCTTTTTCCTAAACTTATGAACCATGCCACTTACCAAATTACTCAGGGAAATATCTCTATATGGACCTCACCATGGTGCAAAGGATGGGATTCAATTTATGATAAGCTTATCATTCAACAACCTAATTTCCAATATCAGGCTAAAGTTAGTGACCTTTGGATTGCTGGAACAAAAGATTGGAATACCCCCCCCCTTATTAACTCCCTCTTTGAGAAACTGATGACATCGATTGACGGCTCCTCGTTGGCTACCCCTACTGAAAGGTTATGATATAGATAGCAACATATTTACCCTAACTCGAGAGGATAGGGCATGTCTCCCGTAGGACTCCGAGCGCAACAAGAAGGTGGCGAAGCGAGTAATGCACCGTTTGAAAGATATTACTCGCTTCACCTGAACCTGCACGCATATGCAAATAACTTTCCTCCAAACTAGTTCAGAGAGGTTGTCAATCTCTCTGGCCTTGCTGTTTACAAAGGATCAAACACAAGGGTGGAAATAGTAGTGGCAACTGAAAGGAAAGTAAAAGCTGTAAATTGGAGCGGTGTAAACCATGATGGAAATATGGGCCGGGGTCCCATGAATTTCAGATGTCTCTCTCCCAAAATACAATAACAACTATGCTGGGTGAACAAATTACAGCTAGGCAATTGACAAAATTATAAATTCACATGAATGCTAATTAGGCTACAAGAAAGTTAGAGGATCAATCATGTGGGAATTACACAACAACAAGTAGACCATTTCTCCATCAACATCTATTCACTAATAATCCACCTTGATATATCTACCCAGAACATATCACTGGTATTAAGTTGCGAACCCCAGGGAAACTGTAGGCTCAAATGAACGGATGACTGCCTTAACACTCTAGGCGTAATGTAATCCTTTCAACCGCAGTTACAAGCACCAATGTTTTCTCCCTGGTGGCAAGAACACATCCCTTAGTCTCATGTTTGTGTGACTCAAGCTAGACATCGGGGGGCATCAACCCAGAATCATGCATAACAGTCCCTCTTGGAGTTACAATCTACTACTTGGACAAACAACAAACGTGAACATGCAAGAACGCTCAAGAACTAAAATATAAAGATAAACCAAATATATTACTCATCACAAACTAAGAATAATCTCACAATCCATGGGATCCCAGCAAACACATCATAAAAAAACAAGAACTAATTCATAGGTGCCTTGATCATGATAGGGAACTCACAAGGGCTAAACATTTAATCACAAGATTGGAGAGAAGAGATCACATAGCTACTGGTCATGGACACGTGGTCCAAGGGGGACTACTCCCGGCACATCCCAGAGGAGATCATGGCGATGAAGAGACCACCGTAGGCCAATCCAACCTCCGGCATGGTGCCG
Organism: Bromus sterilis; assembly: GCA_950022295.1. NCBI lineage: Eukaryota > Viridiplantae > Streptophyta > Magnoliopsida > Poales > Poaceae > Bromus > Bromus sterilis. The sequence goes on along the minus strand of OX465595.1, from coordinate 276,428,965 downwards.
GGACAGCTTATCCTGCTGATACCGAGATAGGAATCTCAACGGCGGTGAAAAATGGATGACATTGCATAACGGGGTTTCTCCCAAGGGTTTTTGGAGTGAGGAGTAAATATAGGCCAAAGGCCCCCCTGGCCCAGGCGGCCAGAGAGTGGGTATTCCTCCCTGTCCGCGCCAGGCAGCCGCCTGGCTGAGTGGTGGCCCCCCTCGGGTCCCCCTTCATGCTCAAGGTCTCTTCTGTCTTACATATTCTTTATATGATTTTTATAGAATTTTCTGAGCACTTTGATTTTTGACATTTTCCTGTAATGCACGAACAATAGAAGACAGAAAGTAGCACTAGGCACTAAGTTCATAGGTTAGTACAAATATGTTGTAAAAGATATGAAAGTAAATCAAAACAACTAGCAATAAAAGCAGTATAATCATGGAACAAGAAGAAATTATAGATACGTTTGGGACGTATCAACATCCCCAAGCTTAATTCCTGCTCGTCCTCGACTAGGTAAATGACAACAAATATAATTTTTGTGGTGATAGGCTAACAACAAAGATTTAAACTTTAAAGTACAACAAGTAAGATACACAATTGAAGTCAACACAATAACAAACAAGAGTCTATATCTAGTATTGAAACTAGTAAAGTAAGAACATAAAAGTGCAAGATCTCTAGCTATCCGTCACTCGAATGTCTCCAATCGTTGTTCCCGTGCAGAAAGTGGGAGATGGTTTGGAGCATAAAAATACTAATAGTTGTTGAGAACTCAATCTACAAAAAATTTACACTTAGTCTCCTTTGGAATCTTATTATGACTCGTCCCTAGACCACTAGCCAGGTACAAGTCAAACAGATCCTCTCCCTTTTGAGCACTCATGCAATGAATGAGTGCGAGCAATATTAGTTGATACTTAGGATGACAAACAGAATAAATGATGAGGAAGGAAGACAAAAAATGTGTGAAAGGCTCACATCAATGAGGACAATCATGGGGGAGACAAAGCCAAATGATAAATATGATTTGAGAAGTAGGGATTGCCCTGCAACAGATGCACATATGAGCAATGAAAGGCCTCCAACGAAACTCATGGGGACACATATAACTCTCTTGCTCACGAAGACCTAGAGCTCTTTTAAGGAGGCTCATCATTGGAATATACAGGCCAAGTTCTATAGTGTAAGGGTCCCCACATAGTTATGCATGAATGATATGAAAAATCGCTATCAAGTACCAATGCTTCTTTGAAGCACGTTGTGGATCTTTCAAAAGGAATAGTATTTTTCCCCCTTCTCTCTTTTATTTCCTTTTTATTAATTCTCTCTTTTTTTTGTGTCCTCTTTGGCTCTTTCTATTTATCTCTCATTTGTTCTCTTTGGGATCTTTTCATGTGTCCTCTTTTGTAATGTTTTATTTTTGTCCTATTTGGGATCTTTTCCTCACTTAAGGGCAACACTATATATTTTACAAGAATGTTGAAGATGACACACTTTACAAGCAGTACTCAACATAAAGAAATCTGAAACTAAATCATGATGTATGCAAATGTATGCCTCGGCCAGTGTAGCAGGATATGCAATGCTACTAGCGCGTCATGTAGCAATTATCAGGGCAAGGCCCAAATAGCTTGCGGCTCTATGATCAAGCAAAAGCATGTATGACAATGAAAGATCAAGTTATGAGAAGATGGATGTTTCATGCAAATGTATCTCGAAAAGGCTATGGAAATGCCTTGATAGGTAGGTATGGTGGCTGTTTTGAGGAAGATATAATGAGGCTTATGATGGCAGAGCATATCATGCCAAGGATTTGGATGCACCGGCGAAGTTTTCACTGACTCTAAAGATGACAAAACCAATGCATGATACCGAAGAGGCTAGCAAGATAGGGATGGTGGAAATGCCAACAATCGAATACTCGCATTAGTCAAAAGAACTCATCCACTTATTATCGGTAACTCTATATCTAGTAAGGAGATTCATAAAGAGATAAGTACCCCTAGGAGGAGTGTATGATAACGTGAGGGTCTCTATATATTACAAACCCTCTACAGGTTAGTGATCCATCTAGTAGCTAGAGTTCTCAACCAATTTTTGTAGTTTTCGAAAATAAGCACATTGAACCAAAATACGACATCTATCACTAATAGTCTTGAGCTCTTGACACACATAAGTCCAAACATTACCAAAAACAACATTTCAAAACTATTGAAAGTTACTACTAAAATTATAATAGCAACCTCGATTACCTATTCAAAGTAAGACAAACACTCAGTGCAAAATGCCAACTCTCTAAACAAGATAAACATGAAACTCAAGAGAGTACTTAAAATTGTCCTAAACAAAGCACTTAAAGATAAACATGAAAACCAAGAGCGAAGCCTTACCGCAGCTAGAAAATGTAAAGAACACTCAACAAAGATAAGCATGAAAACTATGAGCATTCTAGGAAAAAGCGGAGCGTCTTTATCACCCAAATAAGGTATCCTAGTGTCCAGCTTGTTATGAATGGCAAACAAAACTAAAATCAAGAAAATAAAACAAAAAAGGTAAATGCAAGACACACCAAGCATAGCACATAACATATGGATTGATACAAATATAGAGTGGAGACGACGAATTGATGATTGTTGATGAAGAAGGGGATGCACGGGGCATCACCAAGCTTAGATGCTTGAGCTTTTGGCACTCCTGGATATTCTTTGATCATCTTCCTTCACACACTTGAAAACTCATTTCATAAGAAACTCACCATAGACTGATTAGAGTGGTTAGTACCCATAATAAAATAGTTTTCCTTTGCTGGAAAGAAGGATTTTCAACGAGGTCTACTGTTTCTCAAGATTGCCATGAAGTTTTTGCAAGGAAAAAGTATGGGCAAGATTTGCAAAATTGAAGAAGCAAAAAACAGGGCAGAATCTGGGAAAAACACAACAAGAGCTAGTAATTAATTTTTATGGGGTACATTTGCAATTCAAATAAAAAAATCAGAACATGCCGCAGTTAGTCAATTGTATAGAGCATACTGTCAAAACAATTCAGATCAAAAATATAATCTGGTGATTTTTAAAGATTTTTGCAATGAAGCAAAATAATCTGTTTTCTAGACAAGATGTCACAACTTTTGATGAACTTTCCACTGGAGGATGAAACTTGGCACAAAGCTTGAAAATAAAGACAGAATGATGTTGCTAAAATAGTAACAAGAATCAGGACCACTAAAATTGAAAGTAAAAACATTTTGGGTTTCCTCCCAGTAACCGCTTTCGTTTATGCCTTTGATCTAGGCATGAAGCGAAAAGATCAAGCTGTATCAATTGAACCATCATAAAGATCATAAAAAAGCTCTTCAATTGTGGCCCCCCTTCGTCTCTCGTACGGGCTTCCGGGGTCTTATTTTTTATATATTTTTATGGAATTTTCCGAGCACTGTAAATATGGGTATAAACCTGCAATTCACATAAATCAACAAACAAAAACTAGCACTGGGTGCACTGAGTTAGTAAGTTAGTCCAAATATGTGTAAAAAGGTATGAAACTGTAGAAAAACACATAGCAATATCACCCATATAAGCATGGACCAAGTAGAAATTATAGATACATTTTGGATGTATCTATATCACCCAAGCTTAATTCCTGCTTGTCCTCGAGTAGGAGAATGATAATACAGGTAATTTCTGTGGTGACATGCTATCAACACATATAAGAACTTCAAAGTAAAGCAAGTAAGATATGCAATTCAAGTCAAGACAATAACAAGCAAGAGTCTATATCTAGTATTGAAACTAGCAAAGTGTGAACATAAAGGTGCAAGAGCTCTCGTTGTCCGTGAGTCGAATGTCTCCAAATGGTGTTTGCGTGCAAGAAGTGGGAGATGAGTTTAGAGAATAAAATACTATATAGTTTAATTGAGAACTCAATCTACTAAAACATCACACTTGGTCTCCTTAGGTATCTTATTTTAACTTGTCCCCAGACCACTAGTCAGACATAAGTCAAACTGATCCTCTACCTTTCGACTTTGAGCACTCATGCAATGGATGAGCGCAAGCAATATATGTTGGTAGTTAGTATGGCAAATTGAATAATGATGGGGAAGACAAAAAGGTGTTAAAGGCTCACATCAATGAGGACAATCATAGGAGAGAGAAAGCCAAATATAACTAGTGGGGGTACATCAAACTTGCTTGCTCACGAAGACCTAGAGCTCATTTTAGGAGGCTCATACTTGGAAGATGCAAGCCAAGTTCTGCCACATACTTATGCATGAATGATATGAAAATCTCTATAGAGTACAGATATACTATGGATTACGAGTGTGGATCTTTCAAAAGGAATAGTAGTGTTGCCCCCTTCTCTCTTTTTATTTCTTTTTTGTATTTTTTTGTATTTTTGTTGCCTCATTGGCTCTTTCTATGTATCTCTCATTTTTCCTCTGTTGGATCTTTTAATTTGTCCTCTTTGGAATATTTTCCTCCCTTTAAGGGCAACACTCTATATTTTACAAGGATATAGAAGATCTCACACATTACAAGAAGTACTAAACATAAAGAAAACTGAAAACTATCATGACGTATGCAAATGTATGCCTCTACCAGTGTAGCAGGATATGCAATGATACTAGCGCATCATCTAGAAATGATGAGGGAAAGGCCCAACTAGCATGCGTCTCTATGATAAAGCAAAAGCATGTATGACATGAAGATCAAGTCATGAGATGATGGATGTTACATGGAAATGTATCTCGTAAAGGCTTTGGAAATGCCTTGATAGGTAGGAATGGTCGTTGTTTTGAGGAATGATATAAGGAGGTTTATGAGGACAGAGCGTATCATGCCAAGGGTTTGGATGCACCGGTGAAGTATGCACAAACTCTCAAGATGAGAAATGGCAATGCACGGTACCAAAGAGGCTAGAAAAATATGGAACTTGGAAGTGCAAACAATCGAATACTCGCATTAGTCAAAGGAACTCATGCACTTATTATCGGTAACTCTCTATCTAATCAGGAGGTTCTCAAAGAGACAAGTACCCCGAGGAAGATTGCATGGGGATTTGGTTATCCTTGCGCATCCTCAACCCATGGTACATGAGGGTACTCTACATATTCCAACCCCTCCAGAGGTTAGCGATCCATCTTGTTGCTAGAGTTCTCAACTAATTTTTGTAGTTTTCGAAAATAAACACGGATTACCCAAAATACGATAACTATCACTAATAGGCTCAAAATCTTGGCACCAAAAGTCCAATCATTACTCAAATCAATACCTCAAATGTAACAACCCATCAGTGAAAGTAATGAACATGTTGTTATTTTACTTTCTCCAATGGCTTTGAAACTTGTTATGTTGCAAGATGATGTAATTCCACGTGCTGATCTTGATTCCCATCTATGTTTGGGATCGTTTCATTTTGTTTTGAAATGGTCCAAGATGCTTAAAGAGAGGTATTGGGGATTTTTCCCATTTGCATGTTAACTCCCCTTAGCTTCAAATTTGGCCTAGCCAATTCTTTCCCCCTCCCAAGCATTTCAAAAACCTTGCCCTCATTTTAGCCCTCCCAAAAATATGAGTTGCTACTCAAAGTGAATTTGATTTCAAAATTGGCTCAACATTTTTGTTGCTCAAAATTGGCCCAAACCCATTTTGAAAAATCAGGAATATTGCAAGGGTTCCAAAGCATATTTTCATATGTTTTTCTCTTGTGTCTTTTTCTCTAGATAACCCTTGGGATTTTTCTGTTATTGTATTATTTGGAAAATACCTTTCTTTTCTTTCATGAGGATCAGACCACCCAGGCCCAACCCATCTAGGCTTCCTCTTCTCGAGCTCTAGCCCAGTGGGGCGAAGCGGTATGCAGGGTGGACCCTGGACCGTCGACCGCCATCGGACGGCCTCCCCTTTTCGTCTTTACATCGTGGCCAGGTCCCCCCTTCGCCTCTTTCTCACACCGGCGATGCCACGGCAACAAGCTCTCGCCGACGTGGCCTGAGACCGCCTCCCCTCCATATAAGAGATGTCGGAGCCACTCATGGAAACCCTAGATCGGTTCCCCCCTCTAATTTCGCTCGTCGCCGCCTCCGAGCTCGCCGAGAACCTCACCTGTTCCGGCGGTGAGCTCTGTCAATTCATCGATGCCCGATGTCCTCGACGAGCGTGCGCTCGTCCTCGTGGTCCCCTGCGCCTCACCGTCCCCTTTCCCGCCGTGCAGGTGGAGTAGGGTGATACGTCCAAAACGTATCTTTAATTTCTGCTTGCTCCATGCATGTTTTGTGTGATATTGCTATGTTTTAGATACACTTTCATACACTTTTGATCATATTTGGACTAACCTATTAACTCAGTGCACCCCAGTGCAAGTTTCTGTTTTCTGCTGTTTTTGTATTTCAGGTTTTCCCATTATTAAAAGTGCTCACAAAATTCTGGGAAAAATAAATCAAAAATCAGCGTTCCAGAAGCTTCCTTACGCCCGAAGGGGGGGCCCAGAAGGGACCCACCTGGTGCCTAGGCGGCCAGTGGGTGCGGCCTAGGGGGTGGCCGCGCCGGGAGGCCGCCTAGACTCCTGGTGGCCCCCCTGGCTGCCCCCTTGGCCATTATTTTTACTCGCGTCATGAAAACCCTGATTCCAGACCCCTTTTCTCCAGAAGAAATTCCGATCTCCGCCGCCATCGCCGACATGCTTCGTGGGACCAGAATTCCTGTGTCGCACCCTGCCGGGACGGGGAAGTGCCCCCGGATTCATCTCCATCGCTGTTGCTTCCTGCCTCCATGATGCGGGAGTAGTTCCTCCTCGGGGCTGAGGTTTCTACCAGTAGCTATGTGGTCTTCTCTCTCTCCCAAGATGTAATCTTTGTTCTGATCATTGGCTATGTTAATCTAGGGTGATCCCATGATGTTTCCCCTTCTTCTATGTATTGGATTTGATGTACTCACTTGATCCTGTCTAGTATAATCCCCGAGACCATGGTGACAGCGGTCTATAGGACATGGGTTATAAGAATATTTTCATGAGTGATTTCCTCTTTTGTGTGTGGATTAAAGATTGAGAGTCTCTTGGTGCTTGTCTTTGACTATCCTTTAGATATTTTGTGGTGATTGTGGTACTCTCTTTGGATGGCCGCGGTGACATTGGGAAATCCATAGATGAGAACTACGAACTCTGAGGTGTGCTTTTGTAGCCCTACACAATTCTCGTCCTCTCTTGACCACAAAGGAATGAGCTCCGAGTACGTTTCCATTGCATGTTTATTGGAAATATCATGTGATTAGACTATGTTAATGTTGTTGGGAGTTTCCACTGTGAAAGTATGAAGCCTAGGCCTTTTTTCCACCATTGCAATACCGTTTGTGCTCACGTTTACCACTTGTTTCTTTGCTGCACTTTTTATTACAGATTTATATTACTTCGTTTTGCGACACCTATCACCTATATTTTACCATCTTTTCACCGAACTAGTGCACCTATACAACTCCTAGTTGTATTAGGTGTGTTGGGGACACAAGAGACTTCTTGTATGTATCTTAATTGCAGGGTTCTGGAGAGAGACCATCTTCAATCTCTACTTCCCTGAGTTCGATAAACCTTAGGTCATCCACTTGAGGGAAATTGCTGATGTCCTACAAACCTCTGCGCTTGGAGGCCCAACATAGTCTACAAGAATAGAAGCGTGCGTAGACATCAAGCTATTTCTTGCGCCGTTGCCGGGGAGGTAAGTGTTGAAGGTATATCTTTAGATCTTGCAATTAAATATTTTCGTTTCTTGTTTATATTTTCACTAGTTAGGCCTTATGGAAAACAACAAAAATATTATGAGAGAGCTTTATGAGCTCTACCTTGAGTTGGGATATGAAGTGTTTGAAGAGAAAATCAAAAAGCCGATGGAGCTTTACTATTTGCACAACACTCATGATAGTAGCAATTTTAATAGTATGTCTTCTTTCAATACTTTTGATGCTAATGATATGCAAAGCTATAAGCTTGGGGATGCTACGTTTTATGAAGATGATCTTTTTAGCCCCCCAAGTTTTGATGAGGAAATTTATTTTGATGATACTTTGCCTCCCATCTATGATGATTATTGTGATGACACTTATGCTATAAAAAATAAAATTTTACAAGTGCATCATGATAAGAATGATTCATGTGATAGCTATTTTGTTGAGTTTTCTCCCACTGTTACTAATGAGAAGGATTTTGCTTATGTGGGGAGTAAAAAATTTTCTATGCTTGTGGATCATGATAAGAAAGTTTTATGTGATACTTATATTGTTGAGTTTATTAAAGATCCCACTGAAAATTATTATGAGAGGGGAACATATGCTTATAGATATTTCAATAATATCAAGTTCCCTGTCTTTATGTTGAAGGTTATGAAGTTGCACTTAGTTTGGATACCTATGCTAATATCTTTATGCTTCAAAGAGTTATTTGTCTACAAGATCCCTTTGCATAGGAAGCATATTAGACTTAAATGTGTTTTTTATTTTCTTCTTGATGCTCTCTTTTGTTCTTCAACTCTTATTCCTTATTCCTATGAGAGCATCATTAAAATCTTAAGCCTATCTTTATGGCTATAAAGAAAGAGCACTAGGGAGACAACCCTTGTAATCTTCACTTTCAGTTTGTTCTTTCAGTTTTTAGTGGTCTTGATGATTGTTACTACTGTAGCAACATCATTTTATCTTTATTTTTCAAGCTTTGTGCCATTTATAGCCTCATATGAAAAGGGAAGTGAAAGTTGTGACATGCTGTCCAGAAAACAGATTCTGTCCTCGTGACTAGCAAAATCACAGAAAAATCCCAGTTCATCTTTTTGAGCATAAATTTTTACACAGTGTGATCTATACAATTATGGAACTTTCATATGTTCTGAGTTTTTTTATTTGAGTTGCAGAAGTATCCCTAAAAAATTCTTTACTACCTGCTGGTCTTTTTTTCACAGATTCTGTCCTGTTTTGCATTTTCTTCATTTTGCAAACCTTAAGCTTGCTTTTTCTTTGCAAAAACTTTTTGGCAATCTTGAGAAACAGTAGCTCTTCAAGATTATCTTTATTGCCAGTAGAGAAAAATTATTTTATTATGGTACTAACCTCGCTAATCAGATTATGATGAGTTATGTATGAAGGGAGTTTTCAAGTGTGCGAGGGAAGATGATGAAAGAAGGTTCAAGAGTGTCAAACGCTCAAGATTGGGGATGCCCCCATGCATCCCCAAGAAATATTCAAGGAGACTCAATCGTCTAAGCTTGGGGATGCCCCCGTGCATCCCCTTCTCCATCAACAATTATCAGTTCGTCTTTCGTTTCACTATATTTTTATCACTTCATGCGTTATGTGCTATGCTTGGAGCGTCTCCCTCTTAGGTTTTATTTTTAGTTTTCTTTAGCTTTTCTTGATACTCATAACAAGTTAGAACCCAGCTTTCTTTGTGTGGGAGAGAAATACGCTCCACTTTCAAAATCTAGAACACAACATAGGATTCTTCATTCGTATCTTTGTTGTGTGTTCTTTATCTTTTTCATAGCTACTGCCATGTTTAGGTCTTAGTTTTCATTTTTATCTTTTTAAGAGCTTTTGTTTAGTTTGTTGCTGGAACTCTCTTGAGTTTTCATGTTTAACTTGTTTAGAGATTTTTCCTGTTGCACTGAGTTTTGTGTCTTGACATGAAGTAGGTAATCGAGGTTGCTATTCTTTTGTAGTAGTAACTTGCAATAGTTTTGAGGTATTGCTTTGAGTAATGTTTGTACTTTTTGTGTCAAGAGCTTTAGCCTATTAGTGATAGATGTCGTATTTTGGGAAATCCATGTTTATTTTCAAAACTTACAAACTTAGTTGAGAACTTTAGCTACTAGATGGTTCACTACTCTTTGGAGGGATCGTATATTAGAGTACACTCACGTACCATGAGTCGAGGATGCACAAGGATAACCAAACCCCCATACACTCCTCCTCGGGGTACTTGTCTCTTTTTGAAACCTCCTTATTAGACTGAGAGTTACAGATAATAAGTGCATGAGTTCTTCAGACTAATGTGAGTATTCGAAAGTTGACACTTCCACCTTCCCTTATTTTTCTAGCCTTTCCTGTGCCGTGCATTGCCTCCTTCTCACTCCGAGAGTTGGCGTCCACCTTCGCCGGTACATCCAAATCCTTGGCACGATACGCTCTGTCATCATAAACCTCCTTATATCCTTCCTCAAAACAGCCACCATACCTACCTATCAAAGAATTTCCACAGCCTTTCCGAGATACATTGCCATGCAACATCCACCTTCTCATGACTTGATCTTCATGTCATACATTATTTTGCTTGATCGATGAGCCGCATGCTAATTGGGCCTTGCCCTAATCATTGCTAGATGACGCGCTAGTATCATTGCATATCCTGCTACCCTAGCAGAGGCATACATTTTCATACTTCATTATAGTTACATCTTCTTTATGATTTGAGTACTTTTGTAAAGTGTGAAAGATCTTCTATACTTCTTGTAATATATAGAGTGTTGCCCCTAAAGTGAGGAAAAGATCCAAAAGAGGACAAAATTAAAAGATCCCAAAGAGGACAAATGAGAGAAATAGAAAGAGCCACACTCGTATTCCTTTTGAGAGATCCACACTCGTACTCCATCTTATTTCTTGTACTCCATAGAGATTATCATTCATGCATATAGCTATGTGGGGACCTTCACACTATAGAACTTGGCTTGTATATTCCAATGATGAGCCTCCTCAACTGAGCTCTAGGTCTTCTTGAGCAAGCAAGTTGGATGCACCCCGACTAGTTCCATTGGAGAGCTTACCTTAGCTCATATGGGCCTCTGTTCCATGGCAATCCCTACTCCTCACATCATATCTATCATTTGGCTTTCTCTAGCCTATGATTGTCCTCATTGATGTGAGCCCTTCTCACCTTTTTGACTTCCTCCTCCACCATATTTCTCTCTTTGCCATCCTAAGTGCCAACTTTCTTGCTTACGCTCATCCATTGCATGAGTGCTCAAAATGTCGAAAAGGAGTGGATCATTTTGACTTGTACCTGGCTAGTGGTCTGGGGATGAGTCAAGATAAGATTCCAAAGAAGACCAAGTGTAAAACTTTAGTAGATTGAGTTCTCAACACAAAAATACCTTTTTCTCGTATATCCCTATCCCCTTTCTTGCATGCAAACACCATTTGGAGACATTTGAGTCACGGACAGCGAGAGCTCTTGCACCTTTATGTTCTTATGTTTCTTGTTTCAATTCTAAAAATAGACTCTTTCTTGTTATGACTTGAATTGGATTACATGCCTTGATTGCCTTACTTAAAATTCTTATATGGTTGGTAGAGTGTCACCAAAGAAATTATGCTTGTTATCATTTACCTACTCGAGGACGAGAAGGAATTAAGCTTGGGGATGTCGATACGTCCAAAACGTATCTTTAATTTCTTCCTTCTCCATGCATGTTTTGTGTGATATTCCCATGTTTTAGATACACTTTCATACACTTTTGATCATATTTGGACTAACCTATTAACTCAGTGCACCCCAGTGCCAGTTTCTGTTTTCTGTGGTTTTTGTATTTCAGGTTTTCCCATTATTAAAAGTTCTCAGAAAATTCCAGGAAAAATATATAAAAAGTCAGCGTTCCAGAAGCTTCCTTACGCCCGAAGGGGGGATACAGGGGCCCCACCTGGTGCCTAGGTGGCCAGTGGGCGCGGCCTAGGGGGTGGCCGCGCCGGGAAGCCGCCTAGACTCGTGGTGGCCCCCTGGCTGCCCCCCTTGGCCCTTATTTTTACTCGCGTCGCGAAAACCCTGAGTCCAGACCCCTTTTCCCCTGAAGCAATTAAGATCTCCGCCTCCATCGCCGACAAGCTTCGGGGGACCAGAATTCCTGTGCCGGCACCCTGCCATGACGAGGAAGTGCCCCCGGATTCATCTCCATAGCTGTTTCTTCTTCCCTCCATGATGCGGGAGTAGTTCCTCCTCGGGGCTGAGGTTTCTACCAGTAGCTATGTGGTCTTCTCTCTCTCCCATGATGTGATATTTGTTGCGATCATTGGCTATGTTAATCTAGGGTGATCCCACGATGTTTCCCCTTCTTCTATGTATTGGATTTGATGTACTCACTTGATCCTATCTAGTATAATCCCCGAGACCATGGTGACAGCGGTCTATTGGACATGGGTTAGAAGAATATTTTCATGAGTGATTTATTCTTTTGTGTGTGGATTGAAGATTGAGAGTCTCTTGGTGCTTGTCTTTGACTATCCTTTAGATATGTTGTGGTGATTTTGGTACTCTCTTTGGATGGCCGCGGTGACATTGGGAAATCCATAGATGAGAACTACGAACTCTGAGGTGTGCTTTTGTAGCCCTACACAATTCTCGTCCTCTCTTGACCACAAAGGAATGAGCTCCGAGTACGTTTCCATTGCATGTTTTATGGAAATATCATGTGATTAGACTATGTTAATGTTGTTGGGAGTTTCCACTAGTGAAAGTATGAAGCCTAGTCCTTTTTTCCACCATTGCAATACCGTTTGTGCTCACGTTTACCACTTGTTTCTTTGTTGCACTTTTTATTACAGATTTATATTACTTCGTTTTGCGACACCTATCACCTATATTTTACCATCTTTTCACCAAACTAGTGCACCTATACAACTCCTAGTTGTATTAGGTGTGTTGGGGACACAAGAGACTTCTTATATGTATCTTAATTGCAGGGTTCTGGAGAGAGACCATCTTCAATCTCTACTTCCCTGAGTTCGATAAACCTTAGGTCATCCACTTGAGGGAAATTGCTGCTGTCCTACAAACCTCTGCACTTGGAGGCCCAACATAGTCTACAAGAATAGAAGCGTGCATAGACATCACAGGGCCTCACAAATCGCCCCTGAAACGGCGACTCCTCCGCGGGACCCTTCTTCCACGACGCCGGCCACCGTGTCTTCTTCCCATTCCGTGCATGCGAGCTCGTCGCCGACACCCCCTAGGTGAGCTGCAACCAGCCCTGCATCTCACGAAGTCGTTGTGATGTAGTTCACGTGCCGAGCTAGCCGTGTAGTCCGGTGCCGTAGTGTCATCGCCGTGCGGGTCGAGGTCGCCGCGTCCATGGCATACCCAGGCCTTGCCCGGGCATGTTATCTTTATGTCCAGAGCGAGTGTAGTGTTGCCAAGGTGACGCCTTGGGCACGCAAGGGCCCCGGTCACACGTTCCCGTTCTGGTTTGAGAGTTCTGCATCGGCAGTGAGCCGTCGTGACTTTCCATTGAGGCAATCCGCCGTCTTGGAGGACCCGGTGCGGGATAGAGTGCAAAATGGGCACTTGGAAGTCCCAACAATGCACTGTGAATCGCCGTTGAGTCGCCGGTGGTCGGTAGTGAACGCCACCGTCGCCGGAAATTGCCCGCTGCACCAGTTCTCTGAACGTGTTCGTCAGGTGGTCAAAAATTTAGAGATACACGCTCGTTGCTACATGTTGATCTCCACCTGTTCTCTGTCGAGAACGATGAAGTGGCGCAGTGGCAAGGGAGATCGGGGTGCAGTGGAGAGTCGGGGTTCTAATCCCAGCCTACGCAAAGCGCCCCCTTTTTCTTTTGCTGGGGGGCTGACAGGAAGGCGACACCTGCCAGTGGCACATGGCCATGGTGGGCTGCAGTCCAGGCCAGAGAGGCTGGTTTCAGCCCAGTAGCAGAGAGGCCGAGCCTCCCCCCTTTTTTTCCTGTTGCTGAATTTTTTTCTTTTTCCTTTCAGCAATTTTCAACCATGTATTCTTTTGAATCTCAAATAAAATGCAAACTTATTGTATATGAATTTTGGGTAGAAAAATTAAAGGAGTATCATGGTGGCAACAATATTAGGCTTTGAGCAACAAATTTGGTGAGGTGATGGGTGCCCACATGTTTCCCTTTTGTTTCTTTTCTTTTTCAATATTTGCACATGCCCATTGTGATCATGCAATTCATGAATTCTGGGCAGCAGGGTGAGAGTAAGGTGTTGGTGTTGTTCATGTTGTCATATGAGCAATGTACCTTTTTGAAGTGGACAACCTTTTGCAACACCTCACCCTATGTGCACCCTTCTCATATCTTTTGCCCCAAAAAAACTTCTTCCGTGACTTTGCATCCATTGTATCCTTTCATGTTGATATTGCCAAGTGTAGGCCGCTAACATATTGTCATATGGTAGGGAATTTTTGCTTCCGTCCGTCGTTCCAACCTTTATCTTTTGGTGTCAACCTTTGTCGACACCTCTCCGTCTCCTCAATCGATAGTTTTATTTCACGTTGCAATTGCATAATTTATTATGTTGCTTATGCCATGTCATGTTATTCATGTCAGTTGCACCTAAACTTAAGGTCATGACCAAGGCCATTAACTTAATAATTGCATATGGAGCATCGTTGACGTGTCTTCACGATCTTTATTTAAACTTGACTAGCTAGGGTCACACCCTGCCTTAAACCTAATCATGCAATTCATGCTTGTGCATCTTTGATCCCGATGCTTACTTGTGGTGTTTCCCTTTGCCGATACTGTACGTTAGTGCCTGAGCTTTCCGAGGAGACTTATGTGGAGTTGTCCGACACCGAGCCCGAGGACCCTGCTACGCTTGCCCCATTGACTACCTACCCAGGCAAGGGGGTTTATATATCATTATTTATAGCTTTCAGCTCGCTTGCCTAGCTGTAGTTAGAATGGTTGTTTGATCCTACCACCATATACTTGTGCCTCCCAAATAAACCCAAACATCCATGCCCCCACATCCTAGCAAAACTTTGTTTGGCTATGTAACTTGCTTGCTTAACCCTTGCATAGTATGTGTAGGCCTTACCTGCTGCTTATACCCATTGCTTCTTGGTGGATTATCATGCTATTATCAGAAATTGGTTGATATTTATTAATGATGTTAACTTATATTTGACGAAAGATGAAAGACCGGGCTATTCCCGCCAGGTGTTTTGCTTAATTAGACTAACCTAGGTCCCGAGTTCCTGGTATTGTGTTTCTTGATGAGCGTGCCTAATCGTGTGTCGGATTATATGGGGTCCCCTTGTCTTACCTATCTAGCTCCAAACAGTTCTAGTGGTGGCCCAAGCTGATTTTACCATTTGAACTCGTGTGTGTGTCTAGTTAGCGCTCCAGCAGTTTTGAACTAAACCCGGACCAGTGAGGACATGGTTCCTTAATGGGCCATCCTGTCCGACTGAGGACCCGGCCTCATGTGAGAATTTACCGGTAATCCAAACCTGCGATAGACAGTAGAGACCGATTCAAGAGTGCGGCCGGCTTTTGAGTTGGATGTCGACTCACCGGGGGCCACCCGAAATTGTGCGTTGTTAGTTAGAGGGACTCTGGCGTTCCGGAGTTTCAGGCGTCTTCCCACGCCAAGCGGAAACCGGGCGTACATGTTACACCTATGATGGGCAGTCGGTACACCCCTGCAGGGTTAAATCTTTCCGAAAAGCCGTGTCCGCGGTTATGGACGACTTGAGACCTACTCTTTGTTCATAGAATAACATCAACTTAGCCATGCTTTAAAATTGCCAACGTGTGAGTTGCCTTGATTTCTCTTCTTCGTCCGGAGAGACAAAGAGGGGACAAGGTTGTGTTATGTTTCACGTAAGTAGGTGAATAGAGCCTTATTCAAGCGATCATCAACGGATTCTTGGATCTTCCCTTACTCTAATATAGATCGTTAGCCACTCATATATGCTAGGGAGGCTGCATCCTCAACCACTATCCTTTCCTTACCGTGAGAAGTTAGTTAGATTGTATTGATATATTCTCACCCCTTGCGTCTTTCTTTCACGTTATGTACAAACGATAAGATTTTCAGACTACTACTTCGACACGAGCACCGGCAAGTACTTCGTGGAGGTTCCACCGGAGGAGGACGACGACCACTTTGCACAGTAGACCTACAGTTGGGATTCGACGATCCGCGGGTGGACGACATGTTTATGTGTAGCCCTCTCTAGGGAAATTTTCATCTTTTCCGTACTCGGACGTGCGTGTATTTTGAGGTGTTGATGTGATGTAATGTCGGACCATGAGGTCTCTGATGATGTAATAATACCATTGGCAATTGTATGCCTTGGATCTATATATTTATGTCTTATTTTATGTTCTTGCACTTATTAGCTTTTGTCGAGAATCCGATAGCGAAATGAGTGTGAGTTTCGTGGCGCCGGTGGCTAGTTATGCGCTCCTATCTTAATTCGGATGCGAAAGCTTCTAACTCGAGATTGTACCGTATCATGGGCCTTACAACTTGGTATTAGAGCAGGACTGACTGTAGCAGCCCTTACTGGCCGAAGTTGTGTCTAGAAACTATTTTGTAGTTACTAAGGAAAAATTGGAGAGTAGGAACTCTTTCTTTTTCTTCTTACCCCACCCTCCCACCCCTTTTTCCGTGAGGAAGTGTAACGATATTTTTTTCTCTACAACTCATCTTAGTCAACAAAAACTAGGTTCTGACGGCAAAGGCGTTGCCGTTAGCAAGCTGACGGCAAAGCGGACACGTGGCGGCAGCCTGTGTAATCTGGGCTGTGGCAGTGACCATTTGGTCACGGCTTTGCCGTCGGCCTTCAACCGGCTGACGGAAAAGCGTAGGGCTGGCTGACGGCAAAATGCTGACATGTGGGCCCAGGCAAGGGCTTTGCCGTCAGCCAAGGTGCTAGCTGACGGCAATAAACACTGTTAACTCAGCCCACGGGGTTAAGTCAGAGCTGGCCGTACGAGCGGCGTTGCCGTCAGCCTGTACAAAAAGGCTGACGGCAAAGACGTTGCCGTCGGTCGATATTGAGCTGACGGCAAAGCATCTCACTGCCGACTGATGAGCTGACAACAGGTTTGTCGTCGGGGAGCTGACGGCAAAGCCTTTGCCGTCCGCTTTACATATGTTTCCCGTCAGCTTTGGCTGACGGCAAAACTCCTTTTTCCTGTAGTGCATGGGACGTCGATTCCTCTAAAATTCTTTGCTACTGACAAGAAGGGTTGGCGTACATTGAGAACACAGTGCCGCCACTTGGGGTTGACAGCTCCACCTCGCTTACGTTGTACCTTAGGTGAAACTCCTATACAGGGATGGTTGGCATCCTCCGGATGTGTTTCCTCCCCCTATAGTAGACCTCTTTGGCGGGCCGCTCAGGGCAGATGTCTCAACGTCCAGGTCTTCAACCGCTCGTATATATTGTTGTGTGCTCGCTAGCAGATTATTATCTTGGATTCGGATGATCTCGGTTTGTGGGATTCCCGTAGCACCCAGCTTACGAACTTTCCGGGATAACCTTGGTGGATATTCAGCTTTCGGATTCCTCATACCTCGTGAGGAAGTTATTTTGTCAATATTGTTTTATCTTCTGGTTTCATCAATATTTCTGCGATGTTTCTCATAAGTGTCCCTATATAGAGGATGATGAGAGGAAACATGCCGCCGTTGGAGAACCCTATCCTTAGGGAGGCTGTGGCCGCAGTGTCTCAGGGAATAGTTGCGATCTTGAAGTTGATCCAAGACCAGACCGCCCAGAGGAACGATCGACCACAACACACGACCTTGCAGTAGTTCCTCGCTATCAAGCCCCCCCCCCAAGGTTCTCAGAGGCACGTGACCCATTGGAAGTGGATGATTGGCTGGGAGAGATCAAGAAGCACTTCAACGCGAACACCGTCAGTCCAGTTGACTACGTCACCTTCGCCTCCTTCCAGCTTTAGGGTGCAGCAGGCAGCTAGTACACTACCTACAAGGACAATAGAGGCGATGTTGTGATCACATGGGAGGACTTCGTCAGAGACTTCAGAGCAGCACATATTTCGAGTGGCTTGATGGACAGGAAGAGAGAGGATTTCCTGGCTCTGAGATAGGGTGAGAGGTAAGTCTAAGAGTACAACCTGGACTTCGTCAGACTCGCCAGGTCCGCTCCTGAGGAGGTCTCCACAGAGGCCAAGCGGATTTCCAGGTTCCGCAGGGGTCTCAGCACATATATCAAGTACGAACTCACCCAGTGCAACCCTACGCTGTTCTCAGAGTTCGTCGACAGAGCGATCCGACAGGAGTTAGCTAAGGAAGATCGGGACGCAGAGAGAAATCTACGGAGAGAGTACAACTCAGCACCGATGGTCCACAAGAAGGCGAAGACTTGGGTCACAGAGGTGCCACCACAGAGGCAGCAGTTCCATCCGAGGGGGGCACTTGTACGCACTTTTTCCCGCCCTCCCGTCCCATTCCAGCAGGGGCCTCGCTCTACACCACCACACGCGAGGCCACCCAGGCCGCAGCCCCAGCCCAAGTCGTACGTGATCTACTACAAGTGTCGATAGCCGGGGCACATTTCTCCCAAGTACACCGACCCACGTTTTGCTCATCTCCCACCACCCCCACCTCGATCTACTCCGAGCAATGCGATGGTGAGGGCCTAGACACGTGCAGCTCGACTCTACAACGTGATGATGGTAGATGCTCAGCAGTCTTCAGAGATTGTGTTTGGTAGGTTGCTTGTTATTTCTGTTCCTACGACTCTGTTGTTCGATTCCAGAGCTTCCCATTCGTTCATATCCAATGCTTTTGCTATGACACTTGACCTTCAAAGAGAGCAGTTGTCCAAACCCCTCTCAGTTTGTTCTCCAGGAACTATATTGGAGTCTTCCAGATTTGTTCCAAATGTGGAGATCCGTCTCCACGGTCTTGTCTTCTCAGCATCCCTGATTGCCTTGCCTCGTTCCGATATCGAAGTAATTCTGGGCATGGATTGGCTTGTGCAGCACAAGGACAACATCGATTGTCCTACAAGATCCGTGAGGTTGACACATGATTCAGGTGTATAAATCTAGTATACTTGTGGATTAATTGCAGGAGCAGCACATTTGTATGCCTTGAACGCAGGAGTCGCACCTTTGCTCGAAGAAGTAAAAGTCGTCTGTGAGTTTCCACACTTCTTCCTGGAGGATTTTCCAGGTATTCCCCGAGTTTGAGCTATTGATTTCGTCATTAAACTAGAGCCTGGGTCACAGCCAATTTATCTACATCCGTACAAGATGTGTTCGGAGGAGTTGATTGAGCTGAAGAAGCAATTGACATAGTTGGAGAAATACGGTTTCATCCGTGCGAGCAATTCTCCTTGGAGTGCCCCACCTCTATTAGTGAAGAAGAAAGATAGGACTAGCCGCTTGGTCCAGGACTATCGCGGCATCAACAAAAAGACCATCACGAACAAGTACCCTTTACCCCGCATCAATGACCTGTTTGAACAACTTCATGGGGCTAAGGTGTTTCCCCAGCTTGACTTGCAGATGGGTTATCACCAAATTCAAGTTCGAGAAGAAGATATTCCCAAGACCGCTTTTAGCACACGTTATGTACTGTATGAGTTCACAATCATGACATTTGGCTTCTCAAACGCCCCTCCAACCTTCATGAGAGCTATGAACTATTTGCTCGAAGAGTGGCTCGATGTATTTTTCATCCTCTACCTCGACGATATACTTGTGTATTCCAAGTAAGAGGTTGAACATGAGGAACATCTTCGCTTGGTAGTGTAGAAGTTGAGAGAGCACCGGTACTATGCCATGTTTTCCAAGTGTGAGTGTTGGCTCGACAAGGTCAACTTTCTTGGCCATGTCATTTCCGCCGAGGGTATCGCGGTTGATCCAGAGCGAGTCTGTACTATTCAGGAATGGGCTCCGCCAAAGAATGTCAAGCAGCTAAGGAGTTTTCTCGGGCTCGCTAGCTATTGCAGGAGGTTTGTACATAATTTCTCCAAGATAGGAAAGACAATGACTGAATTGTTGTGTAAGGGCAAACGATACACTTGGTCACCGGCTTGTCAGTCCGCCTTCGAGGAGTTGAAGAAGAAGTTGACCATACCTCCAATTATCACACCGCCATATGAGTCACAGCCTTTTCAGGTGTTTTGTAATGCCTCATTGCTGGGGCTAGGAGGCGTTTTGATGCAAGGCAAGAACATTGTGGCTTATACCTCATGGCAGTTGAAGACGAGTGAGAGGAACTTTGCCACGCATTACATGGTGATGGAAGCAGTCGTGCATACCTTTATCACTTGGCGACACCTCCTCTTAGGGAGGAAGGTGGATGTGTTCAACGACCACAAGAGTCTGAAGTACTTGTTCACTCAGCAAAATCTGAACTTGAGGCAAACAAGATGGCTTAAAACCATTATTGAGTACACAGTTGATATTCAGTACACGCCTGGGAAGGCGAATGTCATAGCTGATACGCTGAGCCGCAAGGGCGATTCCAATAATATCCAAGTGCAGAAGATCCACCCTGATCTGTGTGAGTCCTTTCATAGGCTCAATCTCGAGCTAGTTCCAGCAGGCTACCTTACCAACCTTTTGGTAGATCCAACTATCCATTAGAAGATCTGTGAAGCTTACTATTGCAGCCCGATGATTCAAAAGATCAAGGAAGGTATTGCGGCTTCGGTGCCCAAGTACGGTTGCTTTTCAGTGCATAATGACGACACTGTGCTATTCGAGGAGAGAGTTGTTGTTCCCATGGAGGGAGATCTCAGAGAGGTCATCATGAAGGAGGCCCATGATTCCAAGCTGTCAATCCACCCCGGCAGTACAAAGATGTATCAAGATCTCAAGAAAAGCTTTTGGTTGACTCGTATGAAGTGGGATGTGGCCCGTTTTGTGTCCTAATGTGATGTGTGGAGGAGAGTTAAGGCACAACACCAGAAGCCTGCAGGGAAACTCCAGCCACTTGAGATTCCGGAGTGGAAATGGGATCACATAGAGATGGATTTCATCACAGGCTTCCCTTTGTCGCAGAAGAAGAAGAATGCCATCTTTGTCGTCATTGACAATCTTTCCAAAGTTGCCAACTTCTTTCCAGTGAAGGAGTCCTTTTTAGCAGCTCAGTTGGAGGATTTTTATACAGCAAGAGTTGTATCGTTGCATGGAATTCCCAGGAAGATCAGCTCTGATAGAGGGAGCCTTTTCACGTCCAAGTTCTGGCAGGGCTTCCAAAAGGCGATTGGTACAACAGTGTTGTTCAGTACCTCTTATCGCCCTCAGACCAGTGGGCAAGTTGAGCGGGTGAATCAAATCCTCGAGGATATGCTTCCAGCGTGTGTCATTTCCTTTCGCATGAAATGGGAGGAATGTTTACCTTATGCTGAGTTCTCTTAAAACAAAAGCTACCAGGAAAGTGTGCAGGCAGCACCCTTTGAGGTGTTGTATGGCCGAAAGTGGCGAACACCTCTGAACTGGTCTGAGACAGGAGAAAGGCAGTTGTTCGGCCCAGATGTGATCCAGGAGGCAGAGGACAAGGTGAAGATAATCAGAGAGCACCTCAAGGAAACACAGTCAAGGTAGAAGGCCTACTATGACAAAAGGCACCGAAGTGTTGCTTTCCACTTTGGCGATTGGGACTACCTCAGAGTGTCTCCGTTGAGGGGAACTCACCGCTTTGGTACCAAAGGAAAGCTGGCTCCCAGATTCGTCGTCCAATTCCGTATCCTCGAGACTAGGGGACCTCTTGCCTTTCGGCTCGAGTTCCTAAGAGTCTAGCAATGGTGCACGACGTGTTCCACGTATCCCAGCTGAAGCAGTGCTTAGAGTAGCCAAAGCAGGCTGTTAACTTGGGTGAGATCCAGTTGAGCGCGGACCTTCCCTACTCAGAGCATCCGGTCCGTGTTCTTGAGACTTCCGAGCGCAAGACGCGCAACAAGACCTTCAAGTTCATGAAGGTGCAGTGGGCACATCATTTTGAGAAGGAAGAAACCTGGGAGCGGGAATATCATCTCCGCTCCGAGTATCCAGAGCTGTTTCATGCCTAGATCTCGTGGCGAGATCCTGCGTTGGTAGTGGAGAGTTGTAACAACCCATTAGTGAAAGTAATAAACATGTTGTTATTTTACTTTCTCAAATGGCTTTGAAACTTGTTATGTTGCAAGATGATGTAATTCCATGTGGTGATCTTGATTGCTATCTATATTTGGGCTCATTTCATTTTGTTTTCAAATGGTCCAAGATGCTTAAAGACAGGAATTGGGGGATTTTCCCATTTGCATGTTAACTCCCCTTAACTTCAAATTTTTCCTAGCCAAATATTTCCCCCTCCCATGCATTTCAAAAACCTTGCCCTCATTTTAGCCCTCCCAAAAATGTGAGTTTCTATTCAAAGTGAATTTGAATTCGAAATTGACTCAACTTTTTTGTTGCTCAAAATTGGCCCAAACCTATTTCGAAAAATCAGGAATATTGCAAGGGTTCCAAAACATATTTTTATATGTTTTTATCTTTTGTCATTTTCTCTAGATAACCCTTGGGATTTTTCTATTATTGTATTATTTTTAAAATCCCTTTCTTTTCTTTCCTGTGGATCAGACCACCCAGGCCCAGCCCACCTGGGCTTCCTCTTCTCAGGCTCTACCCCAGTCGGACGGCCTCCCCTCTTCGTCTTTACAGCGTGGCCAGGTCCCCCCTTCGCCTCTCTCAAACACCGGCGATGCCACGGCAACAAGCTCTCGCCGACGTGGCCTGAGACCGCCTCCCCTCCATATAAGAGGTGCCGGAGCCGCTCTTGGAAACCCTAGATTGGTTCCCGCCCTCTAATTTTTCTCGCCGCCGCCTCCTAGCTCGTCGAGGACCTCCCCTGCTCCGCCGGTGAGCTCTGTCAATTCGCCGACGCCCGACGTCCTCGACGAGTGTGTGCTCGTCCTCGTCGTCCCATGTGCCTCACCATCCCTTTTCCCGCCGTGCAGGTGGAGCAGGGCCTCGCCAATCGCCCCCGAGACGGCGACGCCTCCGCGGGAGCCTTCTTTCCCGACGACAGCTGTTGTGTCTTCTTCCACTTCCGTGCACGCGAGCTCGCCGCCGACACCCCCTAGTTGACCTGCAACCCGCCCTGCATCTCCCGTAGTCGCAGTGATGTAGTTCCCGTGCCGAGCTAGCCGAGTAGTCCACCGCCGTAGCGTCATCGCCGTGCGGGTCGTGGTCGTCGCGTCGATGGCGTACCCAGGCCTTGCCCGGGCGTGTTCTCTTTGTGTCCAGGGCGTGTGTAGTGCTGCCAAGCTGCCGCCTTGGGCACGCAAGGGACCCGGTCACACGTTCCCGTTCTGGTTTGAGAGTTCTGCATCGGCAGTGAGCCGCCGTGACTTTCCATCGACGCAATCCGACGTCTTTGAGGAGTCGGTGCGGCCTAGACTGCAAAATGGGCACTTGGATGTCCCAAGTACGCACTGCGAGTCATCGTTGAGTCGCCGGTGGTCGGTAGTGGACGCCACCGTCGCCGGAAATTGCTAGCTGCACCAGTTCTCTGAACCTGTTCGTGAGGTGTTCAAAAATTCAAAGATACACGCTAGTTGCTACATGTTGATCTCCACAAGTTCTCTGTCGAGAACGATGCAGTGGCGTAGTGGCAAGGGAGATCGGGGTGCAGTGCTGATGGCGGAGAAGTTAATAGGTTTAGTTGGGTTGCCTCCCCCTTTAACCGTGCCAATAAATGATTCTTGATAACCCACAAGTCTAGGGGATCAATTGTAGATTTTTGATAAATAAGGATGTCGATCCCACGAGGAGCAGAATGTGTTGATACGTGACAATGGATAAGGAAAGGCTGCACACACTCAAAGGTAAATATTTAGGGGTTTTGTGTTTAAGTAAATAGGGTAACTAAGGAGTAGAAAATGGCCCAATCCTTTCACAAGGATAAGCCTAGGAACTAAACTTATAAAAGCTAAAGCGTTCTCGAGAACACACAGGAGAGATAGTCAAGTTACTTTCGCCATACTCCGCCAAGTAATATGAATTGTGGTGATAAGTGTTGGTGGGTGGATCAATGCTAGTACACCTTCTAGACTAAGATAAATGTACTCTTATGATTACACACCTTGCAAGCATCCGCAAATACAAGGTACTAATTAAGGCATAAGCCTAACCACAGCATTACGATCAAGGATCCATAACTCGCTTGTGCAAAAGTGTGCGAATTGGGGTTCAGGTATCTGTCATTCTGGCAACCCACCATAAGCATCCTTTGTGCAACATGTATTCCTCTAGGCCCGTGAAAGGTGAAGTGTTAAGTGTTCGACTCACATAACACCACTAGAGAAATAACAACACAGCTTAAGTATCAAACTACACATAATACTTCAACATCATATGACTACTAATAACTAGACTTCTCCCATGTTCTCAAGAACTAAAGTAACTACTCACAAGACATAAAAGAGATCATGATCAGAGGTGATAGATGGGTGGAAAACAATCTGGACACAATGATATTTCTCCAACAAAACTCAATAGCATTCACCACAAAGTAGTAATCAACACCAACAGAGTAGAGAGGATAGAGAGTACGGATTACAACACAATTTGCAATTGTGAGATGAGATGGTATGGAGATGGAGATGGTGCTGATGTTGGGGCTGATGTTGATGATGATCTCAATGATGCCCGTGACGATGATGATGATGACGGCGACGATCTCCCCTTCCGGGAGGTGATCTCCCCGGAGGAATCTGCCCGCCGGAGATGGCTTTTCTCCTCTGTAGGTTTCCGCCCCGTGGCGGCGGTGAAACACGGAAACTCTTCTGTACTTAGGGTTTTCACCCCAGGGGGGTCTTATAGGCGAGAGGGGGCACCGAGGGGGGCCACCAGGCATCCAGGAGGGTGCCTGGCGCGGCCAGGAGGGGGGCCGCGCTAGGCACCCTTCTGGCTGCCTGGTGGGTCCCCTCACCTCCATCTTCGGTGATCCCTAGTGAATTCCCATAAAAACGATCGCCGTAAATTTTCATCGCATTAGGACTTGATCTGATTCAGCAACTTGGTGTCCACTTTTCACTGCTGAATTCTGGTTCTGCTGCTTCGGCACCGGAAAGTTGTAAACTGTGTAAAACAAGCCAAAACAACATAATAACAATACTTTAAAGTGGAATATATCAATGAATATGATGAAATTAAGATATAAAATAGTGATGCTTTTTTTGACGTATCAACTCCCCCAAGCTTAGACCTGGCTTGTCCCCAAGCGATTACTTAGCTCGGTAAACCTGTCCACAGGTTTGGAGAGTGAAGCGTCGATAAAAGAATACGGACAAGAAGCATCAAGATTTCTCACCAAACTGAAGCATCCTCAACAGCAACCTCAACTCATAAGGTCCTTATGGGAAAGTAGTAACAATTATAACAAAGTAGGACCTGGAAAACTCATCAAATCATGGAAAACATAGCCTTGGTCAAGGAACAACTAATAACTTTTACTTTTGCTCTTTCACTTATAAAGGAACCAGTTGAAGCTTTGGAAAGAACATGTTATTAGTGAAGAAGTGCACATGTTAACACAATGGAAGATGTTTACTAAGCAAGCTTTTGCAAACAACTCACTTATCAAAAGATAATGCCAACAAAGATGTAACATGCTAACTTTCAATGCAGCTTTGTACGCAAGAATCTTTATTAACATCAAGTGTCTATTCTCTCTCAAGAAGGAAGGAAGTAGGAAGGACTGACTCAGTACAAAATAAAGGATAAACCCCGTGCAAAAGGGTAAGCAGGGAAAACTCATGTGCCATCTCTAGATCAAACAGAATAAAAACAGACTTTTGGGAGGTGCATGATCCGTCAACGACTGCTGATAGATAACTCACTCACTTCATGATTTGGACAAGTTTCGAGGAACGGCTCCCATGTGGGGACAATCACATCCCCTTAAATTCCTTTGTTTATCACTCATAAATGCGCGAATGAACTTGTGTGTTAGTATTTATCTTTTACGAGCTGCGCACTCATGCCAGTCCCTTCTCGTATTAGGGGTTTGCAGATTAGGCATGCAATCCCAAGATAAAACTTGTCCAAATTAAGAAGATCATGGGTTACTCACCACTTCCTCATGAGCTGAATCAGTGTCACAAAACAGAAGATTTTGAACAGCTAGAGATAGCCCATAAATTATATACTTTAGGAGTGGTAGTGGAATACCACGAATAGGAAGGTATGGTGGACTCAAGTGGAAGATGTTGGTTTCAGGGTATGGAAGTACAAGAAGAATTCCGCTTAGTACAGAGTTTTGGCTAGCAAGGCTTTGAGAGACCAGACAATTGATGACAACTTAGATGCAAGAAATACAAAGCATAAACATTAAAACTAGCATGAAACATCAAGTTGTCTTCCTTGTCAACATAACACTTCAAGCATTATAACACAAAGGTTTTGGCTATGTCGCTACTTTGAGAAAAACATGCTTGTTGTTATGACCAAAGCTATACTTGCCAAGATTTAAATAAAGTTTTCGAAGCCATACCAAATATAAGGTCAATACTCCCCATAAGAATCAGCTCATAATGTCGATTGCGTGAAGAGAATACCGAGTGCAGCAAAGAAACCAATATACTTCTCATTAATATTCCTTCATAGACGACCCCACTCTCATGGATACAAAGCTCTCCACAAAAGGAGTGATAGACCAAAAAGCAACACCTATTTCATAAAGTAACTTCCCTAGACATGATACGACTCTACTTGACTCCTAAAGACAAATATAAAGATAAAGATACCTGGCACTCCCCCAAGCTTGGAACAAGCTGAGGGGATGCCATTACCCGAGGAGATTTACTCCTCATTCTTGTTGTGGTTGTTTCTTAAGATCCTTGTTGACACGGCGAATGGTTTGGTTCTCTAACTCCAAGACTTCCACTTGTATTTTTAGTACACGGAAATGTTCAATGAGTTGGTTGGTGAGTCGGTAGGCCTCGGAGATGGTGCAAAGCATGCATTGATCTTCAAGTGAAGTGGAGGGACCTGAAAGGTTAAGAGAAAAATCATATTGAGGTTGGACAGATCCCACCATGATGGGATTACTTGAACCCCCTTGTTGTTGGGCAGTGATAGTCTTGACTTCCTCTCTCACGGAGCGCTCCATCTCCGCTTGTCTTGCGGCAATTTCTTCTTCGGTAGCCCAATCAACGTGCTTCCCTTGAACCTGACGTAGACGCCATCCCAAGAAGTCCTCTCCGCTCGATCCACAAGAAGACATCTCTAGCAACAGCTTTTCACCCTGGCAGAAACAGACCAAGAAAAGAAAACACGCGAAATCGAGAGATACGGTGCCGGGACGATCCGGCCAAATTTATAGCAAAAATTTCCGCAATAGAAGGAAGGTTTCAAGCCTAGGTGGAGTCGGAGTCGGAGTCCAGGGCACCCAGGAGGGTGCCTGACGCGGCCAGGAGGGGGCGCTCCAAGAGGCCTCCTGGGCCCCCTAGAGTTCCTCTCCGGCTCCACTCGGGCTTGGAATTTTCCTAATTTTTCAAAAACTATGAAAAGTAAACTTTTATTGACGTTCGCGATGTTTCCTTACCGTAATACATACCTTTTCTTATTCTGCTCCTGCCGGAGTCTGAAACTGGGCTGCAACATGCTCTTCATGAGTTCTTATATATATCATGTTTACATCCACATTGATTAGATCACCTGCCATATAATGTTTGAGTCTTTGTCCATTCACAACTTGAGTTTTGGTGCCTTCGAAATTGTTGATCTTGATTGCACCAGACCGCTATACTTCTTCGATAAGAAAAGGTCCTTCCCATCTGGAAAGTAGTTTACCTGGAGAAAACCTGAAACGAGATCTAAACAACAAAACTTTATCACCAACATTAAATTCACGTTTTAGAATTCTTTTATCGTGCCACTTCTTTACCTTTTCCTTGAACATTTTAGCGCTCTCGTAAGCTTCACTCCTCCACTCATCTAGAGAATTCAAGTTCATGAGACGCTTTTCACCAGCTAACTGTGCGTCAGCATTTAGCTCTCTGACAGCCCAGAAAGCCTTGTGCTCTAACTCTAATGGTAAATGGCAAGCCTTGCCATAGACCATTTTATACGGAGACATGCCCATGGGGTTTTTGTAAGCAGTTCTATACGCCCACAAAGCATCTCCTAACTTCTTTGACCAGTCCTTTCTAGAACTGTTTACTGTCTTCTGTAAGATCAACTTGATCTCCCTATTGGTGAGCTCAACTCGCCCACTAGTTTGAGGGTGGTACGGTGATGCAATCCTATTATTGACATCGTACTTGGATAGAGCTTTCCTGAAAGCTCCATGCGTGAAGTGTGACCCTCCATCAGTCATGAGGTACCTTGGTACTCCAAACCTAGGAAAAATTACATCCTTGAGCATTTTCAAAGATGTCTTGTGATCAGCACTCTCGGTGGGGATTGCTTCAACCCACTTGGTTACATAATAGACAACAACTAAGATGTGTGTGTACTTGTGTGAAGGAGGAAAAGGACCCATAAAATCAAAACCCCAGAAATCGAAAGGTTCGATCACTAGTGAGTAATTCATAGACATCTCATTTCTCCTTCTAATGTTACCAACTCTCTAACACTTATCACAAGATAGAACGTACCTTCGGGCGTCCTTATAAAGAGTAGGCCAATAAAAACCTGATTGTAAAACTTTATGTGCGGTCCTTTCACCGGCATGATGTCCTCCATAGGGACTATCGTGACATTGTCGAAGAACGTCCTGCTGCTCGTGCTCCGGTATACATCTTCTCACGATCCCATCCGGACCCTCTTTGAAAAGATGTGGATCATCCCAAAATTAGTGCCTCAAATCCATGAAGAATTTCTTCCTCTGCTGACATGTAAAACCTGGAGGCAAAAACTTTGCAACGATAAAATTAGCATAATCTGCAAACCAAGGGTCGGAATGAGATTGTACTTTTACAACAGCAAGTTGTTCATCTGGGAAACTAGAATAGGATCGTGCGGGATATCTTCCATCCTTGAAAGATTATCCGCCACGGGATTGTCTTCTCCTTTGCTATCGACAATCTGCAAATCAAATTCTTGAAGAAGGAGTACCCATCTAATGAGTCTTGGTTTGGCGTCCTTTTTCTGCATAAGATACTTAATGGCAGCATGGTCAGTATGAATAATAACTTTAGAATCAACAATATACGGTCTAAACTTATCACAGGAAAACACCACTGCCAAGAATTCCTTCTCGGTACTAGGATAATTCTTTTGAGCACTATCAAGTGTCTTGCTGGCATAGTGGATAACATTCAGCTTCTTGTCAACCCTTTCTCCTAAAACAGCTCCAACAGCAAAATCACTAGCATCACACATAATTTAAAAGGGCAAATTCCAGTCAGGTGGTTGTACTATAGGAGCGGTTATCAAGGCTTTCTTAAGAACTTCAAAATCTTCATTACAATCTTCATCAAATACAAAAGGAGAATCCTTC
Source organism: Bromus sterilis (assembly GCA_950022295.1). NCBI lineage: Eukaryota > Viridiplantae > Streptophyta > Magnoliopsida > Poales > Poaceae > Bromus > Bromus sterilis. The sequence continues at coordinate 276,399,772 of OX465595.1, read as the reverse complement.
TAGAGAAGATTGGTAAGGGGTCTCGAGGTCTAAGAAAATTCCTTGATAAATCTTCTATAGAAACCAGCATGACCTAGAAAACTACGAATACCTTTGATGTCCCTTGGATAGGGCATCCTTTCAATAGCTTCAATCTTTGCCTTGTCCACTTCAATTCCCCTTTCGGAAATCTTGTGTCCAAGAACTATCCCTTTGTTAACCATGAAATGGAACTTCTCCCAATTGAGCACCAAATTCGTTTCTTCACATCTCTGCAAAATTTATTAAGATTGTGGAGAAAGTGGTAAAAGGAGTTTCCATAGATGGAAAAGTCGTCCATGAAAACTTCTACAATCTCCTCACGTAAACCATCAAATATTGCAGACATACACCTCTGAAAAGTAGCAGGTGCATTACACAAACCAAAAGGCATACACCTATAAGCATAAGTACCGTAAGGACACGTAAAGGTGGTCTTCTCTTGATCCGCGGTGTTAACATGAATCTCGGAGAAGCCAGAATACCCATCAAGATAGCAGAAGTGGGTGTTTTTAGACAGCCGCTCGAGCATCTGATCAATAAAGGGTAGAGGATAGTGATCCTTCCTGGTGGCCTTGTTCAACTTCCTGAAATCAATACACATTCTATATCCAATAATAGTCCTTTGAGGTATTAGTTCATTTTTATCATTAGGTACAACAGTTATACCTCCTTTCATAGGAACACAATGAACAGGACTTACCCACTTACTATCAGCTATAGGATAGATGATACCTGCGCCTAGAAGTACGAGAACCTCCATCCTAACCACGTCCTTCATCTTTGGGTTTAACCGTCGTTGATGATCAACAACTGGTTTAGCATCGGGCTCGAGATTGATAGTATGTTGGCAAATGGATGGACTAATACCCTTGAGATCATCAAGAGTATAGCCAATAGCACCTCGGTGTCTGTGGAGTGTCTCCAATAATCGCTCTTCTTCATACCCTGAAAGGTTAGAATTGATAATAACAAAATATACTTTCTTTTCTTCTAAATAAGCATACTTGAGCGTATCGGGTAGTGGTTTTAGATCAAACACCGGGTCTTCTTTTGGTTGTGAGAGGATTCCTAAAGGTTCAACCGGGAGGTTGTGCTTCAGGATATGAGTTTGTCTTAAAAATATGTCTTCTAGTTCATCCCTCTCCTGCATATGTATGTCATTCTCACGGTCTTCCATAAATTGTTGCAAAGTATCATTAGGAGGAATAGCAATAGAAGAAATTTCTTCAATAATTTTGTCATTACTTGACAAGTCAGTACCACGAGGCTGCTTAGAAAACTTAGAAAAATTAAATTCATACGGCTCACCGTTAAATTCAACATAAACTTTACCTTTCTTGCAATCTATTATAGCTCCACAGGTGCTGAGGAAGGGCGTACCTGTAACATCCCAATTTTCTAAATTCGGATGTTAATAGATCATAATATGCATCTCACGCAGTTTCCGCATTTTTTTCTAGAATTTTAAAAATATTTTTTTACATTTTTCAACACATGGCAGTTCGCTGGAGAGGATATAAAAGGACTTATCCCCATTTTTGAATTGTTGGATAATAGTTTCAAATATTTTTGGGAGACTTTTTAAATTTACTTTGGGGTTATTAATAATTTCTAAAAATATTTTGGGAATTTATTTATGCTCCGGAAAAGTTTTAAAATCATTTTCGGAGTTTTTCGGTATTTTTAAAATGCCAGAAAAGTATTTTAAAATATTTAAAATAAGCTGCAAAGTTTTTATTTTTATTTAATATTTTGGTAAAGCCAAAAATTCAGTTTTATTATTTTAAAAATATTGGCGAAGACGGAAATTAAAAATAATATTCCGTGATTTTTCTAAAATTATTTTGGGCCTAACGGGCCGTTTTGTTTTTTTCCGCCAGGCCGAATTTGTGTTTAATTCGGATTTTAAAAAAACTCCGCGGATCGGGTTATAAAACCCGCGGACCCGCGGGGCGATTAGGGTTTCGCCCGAACCCGTCGTGACGCCCGGCCCGCGAACCCGCCGACTTGCGCCACCCCGCGCCGCTCCGCCTCGCCGCCCCTCGCCGTGGCCGCCGCCACAGGCCGCCCCTACTGGCCGCGCCGCGCGCCGCCGGGCTGCTGGCCGCGCCGCCGCGCCGGCTAGCCGCCGGCCGAGCCACCGCCGCCGCCGGATTCCGGCCAGATCCGGTTTCGGATCCGCCGGGGACCCGATCGCTTTTTTTGTAGTTATTATATTTAGGGATGGGTCCTTGTTTGCATATTAGACCCCGATTTCACCCGGTACCGTTTTCGCCAGTCATTTTTAACCGTAACTCGGAATTGAGTGATTCCAGTTGTGTTGCCACCGTGGTGAAATTTCCTAGCCAGTAGACTAATTTTTACAGAAGTTTGAAATTTTCAAATTTGAATCCCGAGCAGATCCATGTTTGAACTTCCGGTAGCCGTATCTTTTTAACGGTACGCCCGTTTGTGCCGTTTCTTTTTGCGTTGGTTTTATTTTGTCGAGTACTTTAAGTTTAGCTACTGTTAGGCAAGTTTTTCTACTGTTCTTTGTATGTTTATTACTTTTTGTGCATAATTGTATTGAATATATGTTGATTGGTGCTATGTTTGCTCGTATAGATTGTCCGGAGTGTGCCGCCTCGTTTTGTGAGGATTGTGAACGTCAGGAACAGCAAGAAGGCAAGTGATGCTTTGACCATACTCATACCTATATTTTCTATATGCATTATGTTAAGAATATCACCCTATTGCATGATAGGTAGATTACTTTACTGTTGCTGCAAACCAGTTAGGATAGCCACATGTCTTGACTTGCATTTGTAGATCAACCTAGCACGTGTTGTTAATTTATTGCTATGCTTTATAGACGTGGTTTGGGTTGTGAGAATTTCATGGAGTGCATGAGAGCTATTAATAAATTGTGTAGCAACTTTATAATAAATAGAAATCACTTCTGGACGGGCGGGTTGCATCCCGGTGGCTGTGCCTTGTCCAAGGACAGTGCCGGGGTTAAATGCACCCAATGGTTGTTATGGTGGTGAACCGGGTGCGACATGGTGTCTACCCTCTGAACGTAGTGGGCGCCGTCCAGGCTCAAAAAGATCAGACAGGCAATATTACTAGTAGCTTCCGTGTACAACCACTGGCTATATGGGCTCTGGCTTAGCACGAGTATCTTGTGGGAAACCTGACCCTGGTAGCTAGCTGATGTAGATGTGTGTTAGGTGTACCGGCTACCAAAGGGTGGAGGCAACCTCTTCAGAAAGTCTTTGTCTCAATCTTCGGGTTGAGTCCAGTGGGGAACGTGTACAACCTCTGCAGAGCGTATAAACTGATCATGATTAGCCGTGTCCACGGTTACGGACGAACTTTGAGCAACTAGTCAGTACTTTTGTTGAATGATCTTGGCAGATGAACACTTAATAATAATTTTGGTGGGAAAGATTAGCTCGGGTTGCTGTGTGTTTCAGGTAGAATTGAACTTAAAATTTTGACTAGTTTAGTTCAGGAGAAAATTGGCTTTGTGCAAAACAAAACCGTAAGCCTTTCCCTTGACTTACCTTGCATGTAGATGTAGGTCCTTTATATAAACTTTTCCGTGTCACTTGCCGTACAAATCAGATGTACTGACCCGTTGTCGGGCTGTAACCTTCGGTGTTGCAGGTTTTTCAGACGACCATTAAGGTGCGTTTAGGGGTTGCGAGTCTACACTCAGCATGTTCGCTTGTGGCTGTTGATGGGACTCCACGTTACTTGTTTTTGCTTCCACTACATTTATATTGAATAAGCTAGCCTTGAGCTATGCAACTTGTTATTTATTTTATTCTGGATCATACATTGTAATAATGATGCACTTGTACTTTGATATGCATCTATGATACTGTGTGTGCCAGCGAGTTTGATCCAGGGACTGGCACTTGAGCACAGAGACTTCAATTCTATGTGAATTGGGTCGTTACAGATGGTATCAGAGCAGTGTGTTGACTGTAGGACGTGACCCTAGAAAATGGACTAGAAAAGCCAGAGGAATGAAAATATTACTTGACATCACTCTGTCTTGTACTTACTTACCTTCTCTATCTCGTATTCATTCCTTTTCTAATCTTTCCTTACCTCTCTTTGATTATAGATAAACACTTTGTCATACCGCGCTATGGCGTTTGGACCTGAGCTCAGGGGGATTTGCAACTACCTGAACATCTACGCGCCAGTCTTTCTGCCGGACATAGTGGAGACAAGGGGAGCTGATGACTACTGGCAAGTGGAGACATTTATCCTAGGGAGCATGACGAACAAGGAAAGGGTGATCATGGAGTCATTCGAGGTGCATGCCTAGGAGAAGGAGCAGTGTGTGCGCATAGCCGCTCACATAGCTCTTGGACGCATTGTTGAGAAGTATGCCGGCCGACTCAAGGGAACGGTGTACGCGGAGATGACCAAGATTCTTCCATCGGGGAACATATGGCCCAAGAAGTTCAAGTATGCGCCTGGGGCCATTTGGCCAGGTACAACTAGCTACTTCATCCAGAGCCTGGAGAAGCACATCCATTGCCAGGAGAAGGACATCCATTCAGACCTCTACACCATCATTGAGTTGCAGCAGAAGAACACCAGGCTCAAGAGGGACAACAACAAGCTGAAGAAGGAGAGGTTGAAGATGCAAGCAGAGATAAAGAGGCTGAAGGAGAAGATGAAGGCCAATGGAATTGAAGAACAAGAAGAGGAACCAGAAGTAGAGACCTCGGCAGAAGAAGAGGAGCCGAGACCCAAAAGGCGCAACCGCATTAGCGGGCGCGAATACCGCATGTTGTTTAGCAAAGACAGCATTCGGAATTAGTTCACCGAAAATTAGTTTGCTATCGTTATCGGGTTAGCGTATTTGACCATGTCGACTTATTGGGTGTGGCCATACTAGGTTGCTTGATACACTCTTATGTTATTCGTGGTTGTTGAGGATCTTATATTACTCGTGGTTGTTTTGAGGATCTTATATCAGTTATACAAAATATTTTAAAACTATATGGTGATATGTGATGGTTTTCCGTATGAGTGCATTGGTTGATGATTGTTATATGTTTGATGCTATGGTGATATTGTTCGGTGAAGTTGATTGGTGATATATGTATTGCATATATAATGCTTGCCATGATCATCATAAGCATATGGGGTAGGATATATTTCCCTAGCTACTTTCTGTCTACAACTTACCTATTCTTGCCCAACAGAAGCCGCCGAGACGTGATCCCACGGGGAATGAGAACAACAACAATGGAGTGCCAGCTTATATGCAGCAGTTACTTCAAGGACAGGCTCAGTTGATCCAGTTGCTCACTCAGAACATGGGCAACAACAACAATGCGCCACCACCACCACCTGTGGACACACTTGCAAGGTTCCTGAGGTTGAATCCTCAGAGGTTCTCTAGCATTCCTGAGCCCATAGTGGCGGATGACTGGCTTCGTTTAGTGGGCCGGAACATGGAGACAATTGGCTGCACTGAGGCAGAGAGAGTGAGGTTTTCCTCACATTTGTTGGAGGGTCCTGCCGCAGCATGGTGGGACAACTACTTAGTGACTTATCCCATCGACACCATCACTTGGGCGCAATTCCAGTCTACTTTTCGCGCCGCACATGTTTCAGCAGGTGCCATGAGCTTGAAGAAGAAGGAGTTTCGCAGTTTGCGTTAGGGAGGCCGTTCAGTGGCCGAGTATGTTGAGGTGTTCAACAAGCTTGCAAGATATGCTCCAGATGATGTCAAGAATGATGCAGCAAGGCAAGAGAAGTTCTTGGAAGGGCTGAATGATGAGTTGGGAGTCCAGTTGACAGTGGCTACCTTTGCTAACTGCCAGGGGCTCATAGACAAAGCTATTGTGTTGGAAGGCAACCAGCAGGCCATTGAGAACCGCAAGAGGAAGTACAAAAACAACAATGGTGGCAAGTATAACTCTGGACCGCATCAGAAGCCACGTACTTCTTATGGTGGAAATGGAGGACATAACCATGGACATAACCACAACGGTGGGAATGGCCATGTTCACAGTGGAGGACAAAACCATCATGCTGGAAATGGTCACAACCATAATGGCCACAACCACCACAATGGTAACAGGAATGGAAATGGCAATGGAAATGGATGGAACAATGGGAATGGGAGAAGAAACAGAGCCAATGGAGGCAATGGAAACAACCGTCAGAATGTCCAGGCACCAAAGGACTTGAGTCACATCCAGTGTTTCAGGTGCAAGAACATGGGACACTATGCCACAGACTGCCTAGAGTCCAATGGGAATGGAGTCGTCAAGCCCAATCCTTACAACAAGGGGCATGTGAACCATGTCAACATGGAGGAGATCTATGATGAGCCTGATGCTGTGATTGGTAAGTTCTTTATCAATTCAGTACCCGCACTTGTTCTTTTTGATTCTGGTGCATCGCATTCTTTCATATCGAGGGTATTTGCGGATAAGCATGAGTTACCTACCGTAGTTCTTAAGTCATCTATGCTCATAAGTTCCCCGGGAGCGGAGATGTCAGCTAGTTTGGGATGCTATCAGTTGAGCCTAGCCATAGGGAAGCATGTTTTTCTTACAGATTTGATTGTATTGAAGTCACAAGGTTTGGATGTTATTTTGGGCATGGATTGGTTAGCCATGTACCAAGGTGTTATTGATTGTGCCAGTCGGTCTATCACTCTCCGTACACCGAGTGGGCAGAAGATCAGATATGTGTCCAAGTATAAGCATCAGCACGCTCAGGTGAATTCTCTTAAGGGGGGTAGCCTGGATGATGTGCGTGTTGTGAGGGATTATCCGGATGTTTTTGCAGTTGAGTTGCCAGGTATGCCACCGGATAGGGAGATTGAGTTCCTTATTGATTTAATACCAGGCACTGGGACTATTTCTAAGAGACCGTATAGGATGCTCGCTAAGGAACTTGCAGAGTTGAAGGAACAGATTAGAGAGTTGTCATTCGCCCAAGCTCGTCACCTTGGGGATCTCCAGTGTTGTTTGTTGAGAAGAAGGATGGAACCCAGAGGATGTGTGTGGATTACCGTTCTCTGAATGATGTTACTATCAAGAACAAGTATCCTTTACCTGTGATTAATGACCTATTTGACCAATTGGAGGGAGGTTGTGTATTCTCTAAGATTGATCTTCGTTCTGGTTATCATCAAGTGAAGATTCGGGAGAAGGATATTCCGAAGACTGCTTTTACTACAAGGTATGGGTTGTATGAGTATACCGTTATGTCATTTGGATTGACTAATTCTCCTGCATACTTCATGAATATGATGAATAAGGTGTTTATGGAGTTCTTGGATAAATTCATTGTTGTGTTCATTGATGATATATTGGTGTATTCCAAGAATGAGCAAGAGCATGAGGTCTGCGTTTAGTATTGGAGAAGCTCAGGGAGCAAAAATTGTATGCCAAGTTCAGCAAGTGCGAGTTTTAGTTGAAGGAGGTAGGATTCCTTGGACATGTTGTGTCAGGAGAAGGAGTAGCTGTGGACCCATCCAAGGTTTCAACAGTTACAGAATGGGAGACACCCGCGACAGTTGGAGACATTCGCAGTTTCTTGGGTCTTGCAGGATATTATAGGAGGTTCATTTAGGATTTCTCCAAGCTTGCAAAACCAATGACTGAGCTGTTGAAGAAAGAGAATAAGTTTTTTTGGAGTGAGGCATGTGAAACCAGCTTTCAGGAGTTGAAGAAACGGTTAGTAACTGCACCTGTTTTATGTTTGCCTGATATACATATGGATTTCTAAGTATATTGTGATGCATCTCGTCGAGGACTTGGTTGTGTTTTGATGCAAGGGGGTAGAGTTGTTGCTTATGCTTCACGTCAGCTTAAGAACCATGAGCAGAACTATCCTACACATGAGTTGGAGTTAGCTGCAGTTGTTCACACATTGAAAACATGGAGGCAATATCTTGTTGGTAATCATTGTGATATTTTTACTGATCATAAGAGTTTGAAGTATATCTTTACTCAGAAGGAGTTGAATCTCAGGCAGAGAAGATGGCTGGAGCTTATTAAGGATTATGATTTGAATGTGCAGTATCATCTTGGTAAAGCGAATGTGGTTGCTGATGCATTGAGCTGTAAGAGTCATATCAATGTTGCTAATGTTGAGGATATGCCACGTGAGTTATGTGAGCAGTTCAAGAATCTCAGGTTGGAGATAGTTCCTAAGGGATATGTGGAAACATTGGAAGTGAAGCCAAATCTGTTGGAAAGAATCAGAGAAGCTCAGAAGGCTGATGCAGAAATTGATGAGATAAATGTCAATATGACCAAAGGGAAAGCAGAGGGTTTCCGTGAGGATGAGCATGGAGCCATTTGGTTTGAGAAGCGCATTTATGTACCGCAAGAAAGAGAGATCAGGAAGTTGATTCTTCAGGAGGCACGTGATTCACCTTATTCTATTCATCCCGGGAATACCAAGATGTATTTGGATTTGAGGGAGAGATTTTGGTGGCCTAGCCTGAAGCGAGAGATAGCTCAGTATATTGCATTGTGTGATGTTTGCCAGAGAGTCAAAGCTGAGCATCAGAAGGCAGCAGGATTGTTGGAGCCTTTTCCTATACCAGAGTGGAAGTGGGATCAGATAGGTATGGACTTTATTACTGGTTTACCCAGGACTCGTTTAGGATATGATTCTATTTGGGTGATTGTTGATCATTTGACCAAGGATGCTCACTTCATTCCAGTAAAGACAACTTACAACAGTGCCAAGCTAGCCAAGATTTATATGTCCAGGATCGTGTGTTTGCATGGAGTTCCAAGCAAGGTTGTGTCTGATAGAGGTACTCAGTTTACATCGAAGTTTTGGCGTCAGTTGCATGAGACCTTGGGCACTAGGCTGGAGATCAGTACAGCGTTCCATCCTCAGACAGATGGGCAGACCGAGAGAGTAAATCAGATCTTGGAGGATATGTTGAGAGCTTGTGCGTTGGATTATGGTTCGAGTTGGGATGAAAACTTACCTTATGTTGAGTTCTCGTACAACAACAGTTACCAGACTAGTCTTCAGATGGCACCATTCGAGTTACTGTATGGCAGGAAGTGCAGGACTCCGTTGATGTGGGATGAGGTAGGAGAGCGTCAGTTGTTTGGACCAGACCTAATCAGAGATGCTGAGGAGAAAGTCAAATTGATCCGTGATAGACTGAAGATAGCACAGTCCAGGCAGAAGAGTTATGCAGATGCGAAGCGCAAGGATGTAACCTATGAGGTTGGAGACCGTGCATATCTCAGAGTTTCACCAATTCGCAGAATCAAGAGGTTTGGAATCAAGAGCAAGTTAGCACCACGTTTTGTGGGGCCTTGCAAGATCTTGGAGCGCAAAGGAGAGGTAGCTTATCAGTTAGAGTTGCCAGAAGCTTTGTTAGGAGTTCATGATGTGTTTCACGTATCCTAGCTGAAGAAGTGTCATGCAGAGATGCACTACTAGGGAATGCCCTTTTAGTGGCGTCCTTTTTTTCTGTTTAGTGGCGAATGCGCCACCCCTAAGACCCTTAGGCGTGGCGCATCTCAGAATGCGCCACCTATAAGCTCTTAGGGGTGGCGCATTTTGAAAATGCGCCACTATTAATTTTTTAAAATTTTGAATTTTGAATCTGGATCTGGAAAACAATTCTTTCATTTTTATTTTTTTTATTTTTTATTTTTTCTTAATCTTAGGTTAGTATGCTTCATGCCCGGTCACTATGCTTAATCTCAGGTCAAACTTCCCCGAGGGTCACCCATCCTAGCACTACTCCAGCCCCAGCACGCTTAACTTCTCGGTTCTATTCAACTCTCACTCCAGCTCACCTAGCAGGCACTTGTTGATATATCTAACCTATAAATCCTATTAAACCATGTTGATGTCTAGGACCTTGTTAATGTTCATGGGTGTGCTAAAATTTTCAACATTTTTTTAAAACTTTCTCGATGGGACGATTAGCATATTTTGAACTTTTAAAAAAAATTGATTTTAAAAAAAAATTATTTTTAATTTTTTTTAATTTTTTAATGTGACTATCTAAAATTTTCAACTTTTTTAACTTCCCGATTTGTCCTCTAGTCTATTTTGAATTTAAAAAATTATATTTTTTTAAAAATTTCAAAAAAAAATTCAGTTACTAGTGGCGCATTTCATACAAAATGCGGCACTACTAAGTTCAATTTTTTTTCAATTTTTTATCTTTTTTTGGGCCTCCAGACCTTCAAACGTCCGTAACTTTTTTTCTGTTAGATTTTAGAGGATTCTTAAAATGTTCAACGGGTTACACCCGGTTGAATTTGGATATAACGGGTTACGAAATTCTCGGGAGATTTTGCAAAAAAAGTCGAAATTCATATTTGTAAATTTTCCTAACAAGTAGACCACATATCATTTGGGAAACTTATTTTCTTTTATTTTTATGACATTTCTATCATTTTCGTTTATTTTTTTTCAAATTGAAAAGGCGGTCCACGGGGGGGGGGGGGGGGGGGGGTGGTGTATTATGGAATTTTCCCGCGCAGTTTTTTCTTATTAGTGGCGCATATGGGAAATGCGCCACCCCTAAGAGCTTATGGGTGGATCATTCTGGATGCGCCACTAATAATTCCTTATGGGTGGCGCATTTCCAAAATGCGCCACCCCTAAGCTCTTAGGGGTGGCGGATTTCCAAAATGCGCCACCTATAAGGTTCTTAGGGGTGGCGCATTTCTCCAAATGCGCCACGTATAAGGGGATCCAGGGCTGGCCCACTCTTAGGGGTGGCGCATTTTGGAAAATGCGCCACCTATAAGAGCTTATGGGTGGCGCATTTTTTACTAGTGCGCCACCCCTTACAACATAGTGGCGCATTACATATAAAATGCGCCACTAATAAGCTTTCCATGTATAGCTATTCCTTTGAGAGATACAGTGCCACTTGAGGCAATCCAGTTGGAGAGTGACTTGACTTATGAGGAGAAACCTGTGAAGATTCTGGAGACTGCAGAAAGAGTTACCCGCACCAAGACGATCAGGCTATGCAAGGTTCAGTGGGATCATCATACCGAAGAGGAAGCAACTTGGGAGCGTGAAGAAGATCTGAAGCAAGACCATCTGCATCTCTTTGCTAGCCAGCCCGAATCTCGAGGACGAGATTCATCTTAAGGGGGGTAGGTTTGTAACATCCCAATTTTCTAAATTCGGATGTTAATAGATCACCATATGCATCTCATGCTGTTTCCGCATTTTTTCCGGAGTTTTAAAAATATTTTTTTACATTTTTCAACACATGGCAGTTGGATGGAGAGGATATAAAAGGACTTATCCCCATTTTTAAATTGTTGGAAAATAGTTTAAAATATTTTTGGGAGACTTTTTAAATTTAATTTGGGGTTATAAATAATTTCTAAAAATACTTTGGGAATTTATTTATGCTACGGAAAAGTTTTAAAATCATTTTCGGAGTTTTTCGGTATTTTTAAAATGCCAGAAAAGTATTTTAAAATATTTAAAAATAAGTTGCAAAGTTTTTATTTTTATTTAATATTTTGGTAAAGCCAAAAATTCAGTTTTATTATTTTCCAAATTAAAAATAATATTCCGTGATTTTTCTAAAATTATTTTGGGCCTAACGGGTCGTTCTGTTTTTTTTTTTGCCAGGCCGAATTTGTGTTTAATTCGGAATTTAAAAAAAACTCCGCGGATCGGGTTATAAAACCCGCGGACCCGCGGGGCGATTAGGGTTTCGCCCGAACCCGCCGTGCTGCCCGACCCGCGATCCCGCCGACTTGCGTCGCTGCCGCCGGAGCGTCGTTGGCCACCCCGGCCACCCCACGCCGCCCCGCCTCGCCGCCCCTCGCCGTGGCCGCCGCCGCAGGCCGCCCCTGCTAGCCGCGCCGCGCGCCGCCGCTCCGGCCAGCTGTCGGCCGAGCCGGCGCTGCCGCCGGATTCCGGCGAGATCCGGTTTCGGATCCGCCGGGGACCCGATCGCTTTTTTTTAGTTATTATATTTACGGATGGGTCCCTGTTTGCAGATTAGACCCCGATTTCACCCGGTACCATTTTCGCGAGTACTTTTTTACCGTAACTCGGAATTGAGTGATTCCAGTTGCGTTGCGATCGTGGTAAAATTTCCTAGCCAGTAGACTAAGGTTTACAGAAGTTTGAAGTTTTCAAATTTGAATCCCGAGCAGATCCAAGTTTGAACTTCCGGTAGCCGTATCTTTTTAACGGTGCGCCCGTTTGCGCCGTTTCTTTTTGCGTTGTTTTTTTATGTCGAGTACTTTAAGTTTTGCTACTGTTAGGCAAGTTTTTCTATTGTTCTTTGTATGTTTATTACTGTTTGTGCATAATTGTATTGAATATATGTTGATTGGTGCTATGTTTGCTCGTATAGATTGTCCGGAGTTCGCCGCCTCGTTTTGTGAGGATTGTGAACGTCAGGAACAACAAGAAGGCAAGTGATTCTTTGACCATACTCATACCTGTATTTTCTATATGCATTATCTTAAGAATATCACCCTATTGCATGATAGGTAGTTTACTTTACTGTTGCTGCAAACCTGTTAGGATAGCCACATGTCTTGACTTGTATTTGTAGATCAACCTAGCATGTGTTGTTACTTTATTGCTATGATTTATAGACATGGTTTGGGTTGTGAGCATTTCATGGAGTGCATGTGAGCTATGAATAAATTGTGTAGCAACTTTATAATAAATAGAAATCACTTCTGGACGGGCGGGTTGCATCCCGGTGGTTGTGCCTTGTCTAAGGACAGTGGTGGGGTTAAATGCACCCAATGGTTGTTATGGTGGTGAACCGGGTGCGACATGGTGTCTATTCTCTGAACGCAGTGGGCGCCGTCCAGGCTCAAAAAGATCAGACATGCAATATTACTAGTAGTTTCCGTGTACATCCACTGGCTATATGGGCTCTGGCTTAGCACGAGTACGTTGTGGGGAACCTGGCGCTGGTAGCTAGCTGATGTAGATGTGTGTTAGGTGTACCGGCTACCAAAGGGTGGAGGCAACCTCTTCAGAAAGTCTTTGTCTCAATCTTCGGGTTGAGTCCAGTGGGGAACGTGTACAACCTCTACAGAGCGTATAAACTGATCCTGATTAGCCGTGTCCACGGTTACGGACGAACTTTGAGCAACTAGTAGTACTGTTGTTGAATGATCTTGAGAGATGAACACTTAATAATAATTTTGGTGGGAAAGATTAGCTCGGGTTGCTATGTGTTTCAGGTAGAATTGAACTTAAAATTTTGACTAGTTTAGTTCAGGATAAAATTGGCTTTCTGCAAAACAAAACCATAAGCCTTTCCTTTGACTTACCTTTCATGTAGTGTTAGGTCCTTTATACAAACTTTTCCGTGTCACTTGCCGTACAAATCAGATGTACTGACCCGTTTTCGGGCTGTAACCTTCGGTGTTGCAAGTTTTTTAGACGACCAGTAAGCTGCGTTAGGGGTTGCGAGTCTGCACTCAGCATGTTCGTATGTGGCTGTTGATGGACTCCACGTTATTTGCTTTTGCTTCTGCTACATTTATATTGAATAAGCTAGCCTTCAGCTATGCAACTTGTTATTTATTTTATTCTGGATCATACGTTGTAATAATGATGCACTTGTACTTTGATATACATCTATAATACTGTGTGTGCCAGCGAGTTCGATCCAGGGACTGGCACTTGAACCCAGAGACTTCAATTCTGTGTGAATTGGGTCGTTACACTATCAAAGATAATAGGGCAAAAACTATCTTGCACTGAACCAAGTACAAGAAAGTCAGTAGGATATTTTACCTTCCTGCAGAGTACTTCAACATCTCTCACAATCCCAACTGGAGAGATTGTTTGTCTATTTGCAAGATGAATCGTGACATCAATGTCCTCGATCTCACACGGCTGAATCTCGTGCATGCTCTATAAAGTGTGAAGGGAATAGCGCTGACGCTAGATCCCAAATCACATAGCCCATAGTAATTATGATCTCCTATTTTGACAGATACAACTCGTGTACCTGGAATTGGGCCTTTGTTCTTGGCTGTGAAAATGTTAGTGGAAACAGCACAAAAACTAATAGTGGATTCTTCAATATTACTGGTTACCAGATCCTTGACCATTGCAACTTGAGGCTTGACCTGGATCATGTCCTCAGGTTCGTCAGTGATCCTTCCGTTTTTGTTTAGAATACTTGTAACAAAAGAGTGTTCCTTTATCTTGGAGGGATAAGGAGGTTGTTCATACACAACTGCAGGTAAAACAGGATCAGTAACATTAATCTCAATAGGTGAGTCCTTGAAAGGTTTATGATGTTGACTCTCCTTCTTATTAGAAGAATCAATATGAGAAGCAAAGTCCTTGGAAAAGTCAACCATTAGGTGGGAATCAAGACCAATTTTAGAGCAAAAGGTATTAAAGTAATCAGTCTTCACATAACTCTCAATGTAGTCATACTCATAGTTTATAGCTGGGTTCACTACCTTTATCAATTTCCCAGTTTTCAGTGTTCTTCTGGATCCGTTCTATAAGATCCCATTTTTCTTCCATACTTCTGGTCTGGAATACCCCGCAAGAGGAGGCATCCAACATCTCCCTGTCCTGACGAGAAAGCCTGGCATAAAAATTTGTAAGTATAATTTCCTTGGGGAGCTCATGGTTTGGGCATTTGAGCATCAGGGACTTTAGTCTCCCCCAAGCTTGAGCAATGCTCTCTCCGTCGCGAGACCAAAATTTGTAGATATAGTTCCTGTCTTGGTGAATTTCACGAAGAGGATAAAACTTTGCATAAAAGAGAGACATAAGCTCTGGCCATTCAAGCAGATCAGAGTTATCGAGTAACTTATACCAATCTGAAGCTTTATCTTTGAGTGATATGGAAAATAGTTTCTTCAGGACGAACTCCATCGTTACACCTGCAAGCTTAAATAAAGAGCATAATTGTGATAAATATAGAAGGTGTTCTCCCGGATGTCCTTCTCCTGTATAGCGATTAGACAAGACATGATCAATAATACCAGGTGGTATTTTATAGGGCACAATTTCAGTAGGGGTAGGAGTGACCACCATAGTCGTGGGGCGGCTCCTCACCAGAAACGAACCAACAGTAGCATAGTCCATAAGGACTGAAAGTAATAAGAGAAAATAAAGATTTCGTTACCGGCTTCACTTACCAATAGCGCTACACCCCCCGGCAACGGCGCCAGAAAAGCTCGTTGATGGCGGAGAAGTTAATAGGTTTAGTTGGGTTGCCTCCCCCGTTAACCACGCCAATAAACGATTTCTTGATAACCCACAAGTCTAGGGGATCAATTGTAGCTTTTCGATAAATAAGGATGTCGATCCCACGAGGAGAAGAAGGTGTTGATAAGTGACACTGGATAATGAAAGGTTGCACACACTCAAAGGTAAATATTTAGGGGTTTATGGTTTAAGCAACAGAAAAGAAAAAGACAAGCAAAGTATACAGGGTAACCGAGGAGTAGCAAATGGCGCAATCCTTTCACAAGGATAAGCCTAGAAACTAAACTTATAAAAGCTAAAGCGTTCTCGAGAACACACGGGGGAGATAGTCAAGTTACTTTCACCATACTCCGCCAAGTAATATGTATTGTTTTGATAAGTGTTGGTGGGTGGATCAATGCTAGTACACCTTATAGACTAAGATAAGTGTACTCTTATGATTACACACCTTGAAAACATCCGCAAATATAAGGTTGTAATTAAGGCATAAGCCTAACCACAACATTACGATCAAGGATCCATAACTCCATTGTAAAAAAGTGTGCGAACTGGGGTTCAGGTTTCTGTCACTCCGGCAACCCACCATAAGCATCCTTTGTGCACAATGTATTCCTCTAGGCCCATGAAAGGTGAAGTGTTAAGTGTTCGACTCACATAACACCACTAGAGAAATAACAACACAACTTAAGTATCAAACAACACATAATACTTCAACATCATATGACTACTAATAACTAGACTTCTCCCATGTTCTCAAGAACTAAAGTAACTACTCACAAGACATAAAAGAGATCATGATCAGAGGTGATAGATGGCTGGCAAACAATCTGGACACAATGATATTTCTCCAACAAAACTCAATAGCATTCATCACAAAGTAGTAATCTACACCAACAGAGTAGAGAGGATAGATAGTACAGATTACAACACAAGTTGCAACTGTGAGATGAGATGGGATGGAGATGGAGATGGTGCTGATGTTGATGATGATCTCGATGATGCGCGTGATGATGATGATGATGACGGCGACGATCTCCCCTTCCGGGAGGAGATCTCCCTGGCGGAATCTGCCCGCCGGAGATGGCTTTTCTCCTCTGTAGGTTTCCGCCCCGTGGAAGCGGTGAAACACGGAAACTCTTCTGTACTTAGGGTTTTCACCCCAGGGGGGTCTTATAGGCGAGAGGGGGCACCGAGGGGGGCCACCAGGCATCCAGGAGGGTGCCTAGCGCGGCTAGGAGGGGGGCCGCACCAGGCACCCTTCTGGATGCTTGGATGGTCCCCTCACCTCCATCTTCGGTGATCCCCAGTCAATTCCCATAAAAATGATCCCCGTAAATTTTCATCGGATTTGGACTTGATCTGATTCAGCAACTTGGTGTCCACTTTTCACCACTGAATTCTGGTTCTGCTGCTTCGACACCAGAAAGTTGTAAACTATGTAAAACAAGCCAAAAGAACATAAGAAAAATACTTTAAAGTGGAATATATCAATGAATAGGATGAAATTACAATATAAAATAGTGATGCTTTTTGGACGTATGAACATAAGAATCCCAGCCCACGCAAAGCGCCCTCTTTTTCTTATGCTGAGGGGCTGACATGCGGGTGGGCTGTTTTCTAGGCCAGAGAGGCTGGTTTCGGCCCAGTAGCAGAGAGGCCGAGCCCCCCCCCCCCCCCCCCCCGTTTTTATCCTTCTTTTGAATTCTTTTCTTTTTCCTTTCAGCAATTTTCAATCTTGCATTCTTTTGAATCCCAGATCAAATGCAAACTGATTGTATATGGATTTGGGGTAGAAAAATTCAAGGAGTATCATGGTGGCAACAATTTTTCGCACAGAGCAACAAATTTGGTGAGGTAATGGGTGCCCACATGTTGCCCTTTTGTTTCTTTTCTTTTTCAATCTTTGCACATGCCCATTGTGATCATGCAATTCATGAATTCCGGGCAGCAGGGTGAGAGTAAGGTGTTGGTGTTGTTCATATTGTCATATGAGCAATGTACATTTTTGAAGTGGAAAACCTTTTGCAACACCTCACAATTTTTGCACCCTTGCCATATCTTTTGCCCCAAAAAAACTTGTTCCATGACTTTGAATTCATGGTATCGTTTCATGTTGATCTTGCTAAGTGTACAGCCCCTACCATATTTTCATATGGTAGGGTTGTTTTGCTTCCATCCTTCCTTCCAACCTTTATCTTTTGGTTTCAACCTTTGTCGACACCTCTCCGTTTGCGGAATCGATAGTTTTATTTAACGTTGCAATTGCATAATTGATTATGTTGCTTATGCCATGTCTTGTAATTCATGTCACTTGGACCTAAACTTAAGCTCATGACCAAGGCCATTAACTTAATAATTGCATATGGAGCATCGTTGACGTGTCGTCATGATCTTCATTTAAACTTGACTAGCTAGGGTCACACCATGCCTAGGGGCCTAGGGCAGTGTTCAACGAGACAACCCACTGTGTACTCCTATACAGCCTCTCATCGTTCACCTTTGTTTAGGGTGGATTCACCAACATGTTCTGATCAGCACCATTATGAATGTCCATCCCGACTCACAAACAAAGTAACCTCATTGTATCACTAAGCAGCAATAAGCAGTAACAGTTGCAGGGGCCACATGCTCATCATTCAACTCCTATATCTGCTAGGATTGTGGTTTGCTTAATACGGTGACAAAATGATAGGTCATGCATCGGAATGGGTTCAACTATGCGAAAGAACGTGTCTCGGTGATCTCCTAAACATGCATAAGTGAGACTGAGAGGGAAGTAGGATTTTATAGACATGATCAATGGCACTACAAGAATACCTCCTATAAAGCAACGCAAATTGTACAACATATTAACTATTTGTTGTAAAAATCACAATAGATACAAATATAATCGGTGCAAGATATGCGTTGTAGGATTTGTAGCTCATGACCCTACTATCATGGTACAATATATGAGAAAAATACAGAGGATAGGAGAGATAGAGACGTGCGAGAAACAGAGCACCCGGATTCCCCTCATCTCTCGCAAATCGCCACCAACCACCACCTCGTCGCCGGCCCTACCCTCTCCTCCTTCCACCTCGCAGCCGGTCCTCCCACCTCGGAGCTCCAGAGGCTTCCGGATCTGCCGCATTTCCCACCCACCCATCCGTTTCGCATCCCATCTCTCTCTTGTCACGCGGCCCCTCGCTGCACCAGCCGCGGCGGCTGATTCAGGCGACGTTCGGCGAATCCCGCCACCGCGAAGCAGAACGCGAGTCCCCCTCGCACCGCGGAGCCCTTCCATCCGGCTAGATCCGGTGCTCGCGGCCACCAAAGACCACCCGCGAGCCTTCCTCATGGATAGGGTTTCGGGCGTCGGCTCCGGCACTATTGGCCATGCCATCCTCTTTTCCAGTTGCTTGACCCGGGAGTCATCTCTTGTTACCTAGGTTGGCTCTCTGAAGATATCATGATTTTGTTTCTTTGGTTTGGATGGATAGTAGCTATTCCCGATTGTAATTGTAGTTCTGTTATTGTTGCAGAAATTGTTTGGAAATTGCTGGAGGCAAAACTGCTTGCAAGGGTCGCAATGGCGGCGATGTCTGCATGTTATCGTTTTCCCTCTTCCCGTGTAGGCAGGTAAACATCGGGATAAAGTTCCACCCCTCCCAGCTTTTGACTTTTCGTTCTTGTTCTGCTTGTTCTTGCATATACTTCCTATTATGTTTTATTAAGTGTTGATGACGTGTTGATCCGTTGAGTTAAGATTTAGTTATTTTCATGACCATGCTGATGATGTGTTTAGGTGGTACTGGAGCACATGGGGAGTACCCAGCTGCGGCGACTGATTCAGGCGATGTCCGGTGAATCCCGCCACCGCGAAGTAGAACTCTGATCCTGTCAACAACTTCTTGTCTAACCCTTGATTTTGCTCTGATAGGTGTGAAGTGCACGTAAGTGTCTGTTTACACTTTTGACTAAACCAAGGCTTGTTTCCTAAGCTACTTTTAATCCAGTTTTTGTATATTACTCCTGAAAGTATTTACAACAATTTACTCCTGGAAATATTTTGTCCCTTGTCTATTTTTATAGCACAACTAATTCCTGAAAGTAGATGTTCCGTTGTTAAGATCCAGCAAATCTTGTGTTTTATCTAGCTAAACTTGATTTATTCTTCCCCCACGGTTTTAAACTTCAGAACTTGTGTGGGCAAATAAATATATAGTTGCATTGGGTTGTAACAGTTTTAGATGAAGCATCTGAAGTCGATGCTCACGCGGTGTTTCTTGTAATTAACTGAGCACTTGACTTCAGTTGTGCCATTTGAGGTTTCAGTCCACTAGCAGCAAAAGAATTTTTGTGACTACGATGGAGTTATCTACATGGTGATTTATGCACCTGGATACAAGATGTCGGTGACTTGCTGTATTTCGCAATGCGTATGTGATGTTCTATGCATCGTATACTCACAACACTACAAGAATGCTATAGATTGACTGTGGTTTGGTAATAATTAGGACAGTCTAAATGTAGTGAATGCCATTTGCCATGCTGCATCTTTCCTTTTGAAAAGCTTCTAAAAGTTTTAGGTGGTACTGGAGCGCATGGGGAGTACCCATGTTCATATTAGTCTTTTTCTCCTTCTTTCGACATTTAGGATAATTTGATTAAGATAGTTCGGTGAAAGTGCAACACTTATTTTTGATCTATGTAAAGCTTTGAACTACTACGTCAGAAATATGTTTCGCCCATATTTGAACTCCTCCAAATTGTACAAATTTCTTGGATGATTGTACCATTCAGATTTTTTTTAATTTGTTTTGTTATTTGTTGTCAATATGGGAAGACGCGTCAAAGCGAGCCTTCATGTTCTAGTATGTATATATATGTACTCGCTGCTTCATTCATCCTGATGCGTGTGTATAACTATCTAACTGACTCGGGTATAAATTCATTCAGCCAGATGTAAAGTTGACAAAGTAAGAACGAGGACACGTAGAACGGGAGGATTGTAGCTGGTTGTTCTTTTATTAAGTAGGAATAGAATTTGTTGAAGCTTTACTTCTGTTACACTGTTCTAGAGATGCATGAGACACCTGTAACCTTTTCCCCTTAGTTTTGCAGCTTCACACACAAACTCGATGCAGGGGATGTCAAGGAGCAAGTCATGGATGCTGTCATTGAAGGTACACTCTCTCCCTTCTCTCTACCGTGCTATTTCTTTTTGTGTCCACGGACACTGAGCCGTGCTAGGTTCTATGCTGCTATCCATGCAAATTTATAGGATTTGGGGCTGTAGGTTTTAGTAGATTTCTTTAGCAATAGATAAATCTGTTGGTTCACATAAAAAGTTTGACTATAGGTTTACATAATTAGGAGTAGATCTCTAGGATGGTGATGACCATGTAAATTCGTTTCAGTGGATTTGGGGCTGTAGGTTTGTTCCAAAGCACGGTGAGCACTGTAGGTTTGTCTGTTTCCTTTTTGGATAAGTAAAACCAACTAGAGATAAATGTTTTGGTTTAGTTTCAGATGACTAAAACCGTTCTAGTTCTGTTTGCTAACTAAGTGGTGACCCTAAATTTAAATTTGATGGTGCTGAAATTACAAATGAATTCTGGGCACTGCATGTCGATAAAGCACTTATGAAAAGTGAAGATTTGATACACAGTCGCAAAAACTGCGATACTCTCGGCGATGCAGAAAAAACAAAGATTGCATGGCTTTTGTATGTGACTCATATCTTGCCTCTATCACTACTTGAATCATGTCAATCCATTGTGTGTTAATAATTCATTTTGTTATTTTCTTTGTAGATTCAAAAGATATATGGATCAATGTATGGGTGCGTGGCAATTATACCGCAATGATGATGATGATGTTCCGATTCATGATGATGATGATGGATGCTTTCAGTTTTAGTTAAGTTGTAGGAGTGTTGTTCATGTTGGATGACGTTCCTCGGTTAAGTTTTAGTCAAAGTTTTAGGGATGTTGATGGATGCGTTCAGTTTAAGTCAGGAAAATAATTAGATTATGCATTACATTTGGATGATGTTCCTCTTGTAATATCCACTATTGTAATGCAACAGTTTTATCAAGTACGGAGTATATGCTTTCTTCCTCTCGTGAGTATATTCTCTTTTTTTCTCACTTGATATACATAATTGTCACCATTATGTGGAGCATTAATTTAATTGCTATATATGAATAAAATTATATTATTCACATTATATATGCACCAACATCTTAAGCATTGCAAATTTTCTGTTGCCAAGCAATGAGATTTGGATTTCGATACAGTAAGCACCAACATATAAAAGTGTTGTAAAAGTTGGTTTTATGTGTTCTACTCTTGCAACGGACCCTTTTACCAACGGCAGTATAAGTGTTGCATTAAGCGCTAGCAACACTGGATAAGGCTACGCATCCCAAACCGTTGGTAAAGATACTAACAACGCATATATGGACTTTTAGATACGGAAAAAAGCGTTGCTATAGGTGGGGTCCTGTTGTAGTGTGGGGTTTGCTTGCCTTGCTGACGATACACAGGTCTTGACGGTGGTTATCTTCTTCGGGGGTGATCACCGTCTCGGAACGTCTGTCATCGGAGGCAATCATCAACAAGGGGGGACAACTTCGGAAGTAAAATGCACATACACATGATAAGGTTGTCCATGATGTGAAGTGTACTGGTTTGTGGCAAATTCAATTTAATTGAAGTGTATTGCAATGGATTTGCAAATTCAAACTCCATATTCAAATTGAAATTAAGTCATATACACGTTTGCTTCTGTTCACCCATTTTAAAATGGTCAAACATAAAAACAAATTGCATATTCTTAATCCTTGCATTTTTCTGATAATTTTTCATATATTATTTATTAAATTTGGAGTCCATATGAATTAGTTATGATTTTCCAAAGTTTAATTGCTTTTCTGGATTTTTCTCTGTTTTCTTTAATTCTTTTATTTTCTGGAAATTTGTTTATTGCATCAGCATGAACCGAGGATGACATCAGGGGGGTCTGACCTGTGGGTCCACCCTGTAAGTCTCACAGGGGTTAATCCCTCTGTTTAAAATAAACAGAGAAGGGTTATGGGGCTGGGGCCCCACCTGTCATTGACCTGGTGTCAATTAACAGGGGGGATTAGCCCCTAATGATGGCCACGTCGGCACCTCGCCGGCGGCGACCTCTGCACACGGTGGAGGCGCGCCGGGATGGCCCAAACGGCCATAGGGAAAGCCACAAATGGCACCAGTGCGTGCCCCGTGCTCGCGCGCATCGCGCTGAGCACGCGGGGGCCACTGGGAGGCTCCACGGCGACGTCTCCTTCGTCCACGGAGGCGGCCGGAGCCCCTGGAACGGCGTCGCGGCAATATATAGCAGGGGGGAGCGGGGCGTAGAGGGGAAAATCTTGCGAGCTCACCCTGAGGAGAATGGTGAAGACGGCGGGGCCTGGGAATGCTTGATGGTGGAGAAATCGGAGGTCTTCTTCTTGGCAGCCGGCGGCAAATCGGCGATGCTAGCGTCGGCTACAGAGAGTCCCGGTGCTTGATCCTCTGCAGGTCGATGAAGTAGAGGGTGGGGGAGCCTCTGGACATCCTTTCTCGGCGGAAGGAGCCTGTTGGCCACGGCTGTGCGCGCTATTGTGCTCCGACGAGCTCTCTGCCGTCGACGGAAACGAGCGGAGGAGGGGCGGAGGAAGAACCAGAGGAGAGGGATAGGCTCGGGGGGGGTTCTGGACGACACTGAGGTGCGAGGAGGAGGCCTAGGGGGGGTCTAGAAACTCCAGGGCGACGAGGTGGCGCCGTGCCCGCGCTCTGCCTCCACCGAGCTGCTTGACTCGGCGGGGAGGTAGACGACAAGCTCGTCTGGTGGGCTGGGAAAAGGCCTAAGGTAAGTTGGGCCAAAAACCCAGATGAGTCCTTTTTCTATTTCTCTTCTATTTTTCTTTTTATTCTTTCTGTTCTTTTGTTTTCCCTTTAAAAATAAATACTAGGGCATTTTATAAAAACTCCCAAGCAATTTTATAAAACCTAGGTGACTTAGTATTAGTCAACCCCAAGTTTTGGGAGTTTTTGAAATTCAAATTATTTAAATTCCAATTCAAATAGGCAATTGATTTAATTTCCAAGCTACTTTTTGGATTTTTAAAAAATCTATGAGCATGGGATTAATCCCAAATCACTTTCAAAATGATCACACTCATTTTTAGGATTTTTAAACATATCCAAAAGAATTTTGGAAAAAGATTTATTTCTGGCCTTTTTATTTAATTCATTTAGGACTTTTGCTTCCCCATTTTTGAATTGCAATTTTAATTTTTGCATGAATGCAAGGTAGCTCTGGTCCTAGCACATACCTAGAAGAGGGTTTTGACATTTATATATCATTCTTTATAGCTTTCAGCTCGCTTGCCTAGCTGTAGTTAGAATGGTTGTTTGATCCTACCACCATATACTTGTGCCTCTCAAATAAACCCAAACAGCCATGCCCCCACATCCTAGCAAAACCTTGTTTGGCTATGTAACTTGCTTGATTAACCATTGCTTAGTATGTATAGGCCCTTACATGCTGCATATACCCATTGTTGCTTGTTGCATTATCATGCTATTATCAGAAATTGGTTAATATTTATTAATCATGTTAACTTATATTTGACGAAGGATGAAATACCGGGCTATTCCCGCCAGCTGTTTTGTTTCATTCGAGTCACCTAGGTCCCGAGTTTCGGGTATTGTGTTTCTTGATGAGTGTGCCTAATCGTGTGTGCGATTCAATGGGGTCCCCTTGTCTTACCTATCTAGCTCCAAAAAGTTCTAGTGGTGTCCCAAGTTGATTTTACCAATTGAACCCGTGTGTGTGTCTAGGTAGCGGTCCAGCAGTTTTGAACTAAACCCAGACCAGTGAGGACATGGTTCCTTACTAGCCCATCCTGTCCGGCTGAGGACCTGGCCTCATGTGAGAATTTATCGGTAATCCATACCTGCGAGAGATGGTAGAGACCGATTCGAGAGCGAAGCCGGCTTTTGAGTTGGATGTTTACTCACCGGGGGCCACCCGGAATTGTGCGTTGTTAGTTAGAGGGACGCTGACGTTCCGGATTTTCAGGTGTCTGCCCACGCCAAGAGGAAACCAAGCGTACATGCGATGCCTATGAGAGGAAGTTGGTACACCCCTGCAGGGTTAAATCTTTTCGAAAAGTCGTGTCCGCGGTTATGGACAACTTGAGACCACACCTTGTTCATAGAATAACATCAACTTAACCATGCTTTAAAATTTCCAATGTGTGAGTTACCTAGATTGCTCTTCTTCATCCGGAGCGACAAAGAGGGGAATAGGTTGTGTTATGTTTGACGTAATTAGGTGAATAGAGCCTTATTGATGCGATCATCAATGGATTCTTGGATCTTTCCTTACTCTAATATAGATCGTTAGCCACTCATATATGCTAGTGCGGCTGCAACCTAAACCACTATCCTTTCCTTACCGTGAGAAGTTAGTTATATTGTATTGATATATTCTCACCCCTTGCGTCTTTCTTTCACGTTATGTAGAAACGATTGGATCTTCGGACTACTACTTCGACACGAGCACCGACAAGTACTTCGTGGAGGTTCCGCCGGAGGAGGAGGACGACGACTTCGCGCAGTAGACCTGTAGTTGGGATTCGATGATCTGCGGGTGGACGACATGTTTATGTGTAGCCCTCTCCAGGGCAATTTGCATTTTGTCCGTACACGGACGTGTGTGTCTTTTGAGGTGTTGATGTGATGTACCGTTGGACCATGAGGTCTCTGAATTATGCAATAATACCATTGGCAACTGTATGCCTTGGATCTATATATTTATGTCTTAGTTTATGTTCTTGCACTTATTACATGTTGTCGAGAATACGACAGCGAAACGAGTGCGATTTTCGTGCGCTAGTGGCTAGTTATGCGCTCCCATGTCAAGTCGGATGCGAAAGCGTCTAACTGGAGATGGTACCACATCGCGGGCCTGACATCAAAACTATTGCAAGTTACTACTATACATATAATAGCAACCTCAGTTACCTACTCATGTCAAGACACCCAACTCACTGCAACAAGCCAACTCTCTAAAAAAGATAAGCATGATAACTCAAGATAGTTCCAAAATCAAGAACCCAATTAAAAGCTCTTAAAAAGAATAAGCACGAAAACTAAGTGCCAAACATGACAACAGTTATGAAAGGATAAACAACACACACACAAAGATAAGAATGAAAACCTATGTTGTGTTCTAGGGTGGATTGGAGCGTGTTTCTCTCCCAAACAATGTAGTCTAGGGTCCAACTTGTTATGAACAACAAGCAAAACTAAAACAAACTAAAAATTAAAGAGATAGACGATGCAAGCATAGCACATAACATATGAAGTGATAAAAATATAGCATGAAGAAGGACAAACTGATGATTGTTAATGGGCAAGGAGATGCACGAGGGCATCCCCAAGCTTAGATAGTTGAGTCTCCTTGGTTATTTCTATGGGGTGCATGGGGGCATCCCCAAGCTTGAGCTTTTGACACTCTCGGATCTTCTTTCGTCATCTTCCTTCGCATAATTGAAAACTCCGTTCATACGAAACTCATCATAAGATGATTAGGGTGGATAGTACCCATAAGTAAATAATTTTCCTCTACTGAAAATAATTATTTTAATGAAGAGGTATTGTTACTGAAGATTTTCAAAACAAAGCAAAATGCAAAACGTGGCAGAATCTGTGAAAAACAGACCAGTAGGTAGTAAATAATTTTTTTAGGGGCACTTCTTTAGCTCAATAAAAAACTAAGAATAGACCGCCGAAAGTCAATTGTATAGAGCATACTGTCAAAAAAATCAGATAAAAAAGATGAGCCAGTGATTTTAGGTGAATTTTTCCGTCAAGTAGACATAATCTATTTTCTGGACAGCATATCACAACTTTTGATCTTTCTTGCAATCGGAGTCTAAAACCATGCACAAAGCTTGAAAATAAAGATACAATGATCTTGCTACAGTAGTAACGAGCATTAAGACCACTAGAAATCAAAGTAAAAATGTTTTGGGTTGCCTCCCAATGATGTTGCTAGGCATGATGCAAAAAGATCAAGTTGTATCAATTGAACCATCATCAAGATCATGGAAAAGCTCTTCAATAGTCTTAAGAGGTCTTTCAAATAAAGGCCTAGTAACAACACTTCTAGGAACAAAAGAAATGGTAGTAAGACCAATTGGAATTTACGTTCTAATTCTATTCAAGAGAGGTATCTCTTCCAAGGTCTTCACAGTTTCCACAGCCCTTGCTATAGGTTAATTATTTTTGGGTCAAGGAACCTTGGGTACCTAAACCAACTTAGGTTCCTTCGTTGCGGGAATTTTGACCTTTTTAGTTTTCATGGAGGATAGATTAGTTCTTAAAGTTTCAATAATATCCTCAATCTTATCAATACTAGAAGGATACACATCATGGGATTTAAGGGTCTCCAAGGTTTCGTAAATTTTATTTATGGAGCTATCAAGTCTATTCAAATTCCCTAGAATCCTACGATCTACTTATTTATCTTACCCATGCTTGGCATCTCTATCTCTAGATTCTCAAATTTATTGATAATGTGAGCTAAAGTAATGTCATCTTGTATGCTAGTATTAGGGATGTTTCCGACAAGGTTTTTCATGACATTAAGACCTTCCCAAACTGGGGCTTCCAAGAAATTCCCACTAATAGCTGTATCTAAATAAACTAACAAGACTAGAAGCAAAAGATAGTGTGCAACACCCAATCTTGTAGAATGGAGTCCCGGGCAACGACGGTACTAATTAGTCTTAATGGCACCGAAGTAGTGCTCCTCGTTGGTTACACAAAGTCGAAGGTTTAGATGTAGTAGTGGATAATTTCCCTTACACGAGGACTGTAAGGTTTATCAAATCTAGTAGGACTCCAAGGATCAACAAGAATGTGGTGAAGTGAGTCAAAGAGGTTTTGAATCTCTCTGGTCTTGTTGTTTACAAAGGATCAAACACACGATGGAAATAGTAGTCGTGATTGCAACTGAAAGGAAATAAAAGCAGTAAATGATAGAGGTGTAAAGAATAGTAGAAATATGGACCAAGGTCCCATGATGTTCACTAGTGATGTCTCTCTCCCAAAAGACAATAAAACAGCTATGCCGGTTGAACAAATTAACGCTAGGAAATTGACAGAATTATAAACGGACCGCAATGCTAACTATGCTGCAAGAAAGTTAGAGGCTCAATCGTATGGGCAGTACGCCAAGACAAGTAGACTGTTTATTCATCAGCATGTACTCACTAATCATCCACCTTGAGATATCTATCCAGAACATCTCGCTGGTATTAAGTTGCGATCCCCACACAAAGTGTAAACTCAAAGAAACAGACAAATGTATTAACAAACTATGAGTAAGGTAAACAATCCTTGCAACCGCGGTTACAAGCACGGTTGTTTTCTCCCTGGTGGCAACAACACATCCCATAGTTTAATATTTCTGTCACTCAAGCTAGACATCGGGGGGCATGAACCCACAATCATGCATAACGCTCCCTCTTGGACTTACTATCTACTACTTGGCCAAAGCAATAAAAAGCAATGTAGAACATGCAAGAATTACTCAAGAACAAATATATAAATTAGAACCATATATATAACTCATCACAATCTGAAAGTAATCTCATAATCCATCGGATCCAGCAAACACAACATAGCAACAACAGAAAGAATACATAGATGCCTTGATCATGTAGGGCAGCTAACAAGGGCTAAGAATTGAAGGACAATATTGGAGAGAAGACATCACATAGCTACTGGTCATGGACCCATCGTCCAAGGGGGACGACTCACGGCATATTCGGGAAGCGCTCATGGTGGGGGAGAAGCTCCCGAAGATCGATCCTCCCTCCGATAGGGTGCCGGGATAGGGTCTTCTGGCAATCGCAATCTCGGAATCGTGGGCGCGGCGGAACAATGGTGAATTTCACGATACGGGGTCTGCTTCAAGGGTTTTTGTGTCGAGGAGGTAATATAGGACAAAGGAGGGCACCAGGGGGGTCCCAACCCTCCAGGAGGCCCCCTGGCGCTGTCTGGGGTGGGGTCGTGCCTCCTGGCCACCTGGGAGGGGGAGGCCCCCCCTCCGGCTCTCCTTAGGGCTTCCGGAGTCTTCTGGAATGTTGATTTATATATTTTTTTTATGAAATTTTCCAAGCACTGTAAATATTGGTATAAACTACAATTCACAGACATCAGGATACAGAAACTAGCATTGGGTGCACTGATTTAGTAGGTTAGTCTAAATATGTGTGAAAAGGTATGGAAGTGTAACAAAACACATAGCAATTTCACCCATATAAGCATGGAACAAGCAGAAATTATAGATACGTTTGGGACATATCAGGTCATCATCATTGGATTTATGGGTCCCCAAAGTTTTGTTAATTTGCTTACGGAACTATCAAGGCTACTTAAATTCCCTTGAATCCAATGATCCACTTCATTTATCTTACCCATGCTTGGCATGTCTATCTTTATCTTCTCAAGTTTACTCATAATGTGAGCTAAAGTGATCTCATCTTTTGTGTCAACAATAGGTGGAATTCCAACAAGATTTTCCATAACATTAAGAGCCTCCCAAACGGGCGCTTCCAAGAAATTCCCCCTTATTACCGTGTCTAGAATGAACCTATTCCAAGAAGTAATTCCAACATAAAAGTTTCTAAGGGGTATAGTGGTGGATTGCTTCTTGGCGGCTCTTTTTTGGGAATTATTAATCCTATACCAAGAATATTTCAAACTCTCCCCACTCTCTTTGCTTGAAAGTCAGGACGTCTCCCGTGGGTGCGATACCAAAGGCAAAATACTTAGACATAATGACTAAGCAAAAATAACAAACTAAGAAAAAGGTAACTATTTTTTTGGTGTTTTTGATAAAAGTCTCTAAAGAAAAAACTGAAAAGTAAACTAACAAGACTAAAGAGCAAAGGTAAACGATAGTGTCCAACTCCCCTATCTTGAAGACTGGAGTCCCCGGCAATGGCGCCAGAAATTTGCTTGATAAGACCAGTTGACGGCGCCTCGTTTGCTACCACAACTAGAAGGTTATGAAGTAGATAGCAGCAAATTTCCCCTAACTTGAGAGGATAGGGTTATGTCTCACATAGGACTCCAAGCGCAACAAGAAGGTGGCGAAGCGAGCAACGCGCCGTCTGAAAGATATTAATCGCTTAACCTGGACCTGCACACGGATGCAAATAAATTTTCTCCCAACAAGTTCAGAGAGGTTGTCGATCTCTCCGGCCTTGCATTTTAAAAAGGATCTAACACTAGGGTGGAAAGAGTTGTGGCAACTAAAAATAAAGTAAAAGAAGTAAATTGGAGTGGTGTAAACTATGATGGAAATATGGACAGATGACGAGGGAATAGCCCCACGACTCCTCAACATGAGGGTACCTTGTGTGTGTGATGACAGAAGGCCTTCTAGACGTTTCGGCTAGCCCAATATCAGCCCACCCAAAGCATCGACGGCTGCGCCAACATGGAGTTCAAGACGGTTCAGGTTCCAAGGCGTGCCCGCCAAGACTAGCTAGATTAGGAAATCATCTTTGAAAACCTAGATGGACTCATCGAGACCTGGCCTAGTATATAAAGGCTGAGAGAGGGGACATCTAGGACATCCAATCTCGCATAGCTCCACCCTCGGCAAGAGCACTCTCACCGAAACCTCCACTATAATTGCCTCCAACATGTAATACATCGAGCAGGAAGTAGGGGTTTTACCGAACGAGGGCCCTGAACCAAGGTAATCCTTGTCTCCTATTAGCCAACGAGCATCGCCAACCTGCACTCCTCTCTCGACGATCTAAACCCAGTATTTGCTGAGGTTGATGCTCGTCAATTGGCGCCGATTGTGGGGAAGACGCAGGTTGGAATCACAATCTCGGCGGTTGCTTCAGAAGTCGACGACTCTGTGACTTCAGCAACAATCCAAGAAAGAACCGATCTACTCGGAAAGTTCAACTTCATCGCAAGCCCTCCAACCCCGCGTCTGGATTCGCTCGATCGACACGCGGGTCAAGCTCAAGTCGTCGGCGGCTCCCGAAACTGTATCAAGTGGTGAAGTCGCCGATCCACGAATCAAGATCGGCCAAGAAAATCAACGTTGGCACTTGCCAAGAGGTTAGAGTTCAACATCAAAATTTCTATCGACCAAGCACCCGACGAGGCGGCTACTCCCGTCATCAACCATACCACTCGCCTTGGAACCACAAATCGCTACGACCATCCCGACGAGTCGCATGAACTCGCCGAGCAGATCCGAGACTTCTTCTTCCATGATGGAATTGAGATGGACGCCCGATACCACGACCGCTCAAGAGACCATTAGTGGACGTACCGATTCATCGGCCACCGACTCGCAAAGAACAAATGGCAGCAACAAGACAAATTGAACACCCTCACACCCCAAGAGCAGTTGGATGGCATATGTATGATACACTATTTCGAAGACGAGGACTATGGCTCAGAGCAAGCCACAAACTCGTAGACAGCCGATTCTTCAGTGAACTCTCCAAAGAACACAGGAAAGATATGTGGAGCAAAACACAAAGGACCCGAGGAGCTACCCCAACACCAACAGCCAACAAAGAGGAGACCTACCCGCCAGCTCGCGGACGGGCATACATGATCCTAGAAGGGAGCCAACCCAAAAAGAAAGAGGAAACAAGCACCCTCCAAACTTACATGGCCACAGCGGTAAAAGAAACCTACTACTTATGCAACTCGGATGTCAGCATCACCTTCTCGCAAAGGGGTCACCCGCCAGCAATCCTATAAGACCTCAGCAGCATGGGCCTTGCTTTACACCAGTCGTTTCCAAGTTCGTGTCGAGGGACTCTAGCTTGATTGGGCTACTCTTGTATTTTCCTCTAGCTCAATTCACTGAGTATCGACCCGTCGAGTAACTTGGGCCCTTTAATCTTAGCATCCCTCTCAAAACTATTCCTTACGAATAAAACATATGATTTACAGCTCGCAAAACGACATGCACTATTATGGCTACTGCAGGTTCGAGTCCCTGCGCGACAATTCGAGTCCCCCAGTCACTCGGGGGCTACTAACGAGGGGATACCCCCACGACTCCTCATCATGAGGGTACCTGGTCCGTGTCAAGACAGAAGGCCCACTAGAAGCTTCGGCTGGCCCTAGATCAGCCCACTCAAAGCACCGATGGATGCACTGACATGGATTTCAAGACGGTTCGGAGTCCAAAGCGTGGCCGGCAAGACTAGGTAGATTAGGCAATTATCTTTGTAAACCTAGACGTACTTATTGATACCTATCCTAGTATATAAAGTCTGGGAGAGGGGATGTCTAGGACATCCAATATCGCATAGCTCCACCCTTGGCAAGAGAAATCTCGCCGAGACCTCCACTGTAATCACCTCCACCATATAATACATCGAGAAGGAAATAGGGGTTTTACCGATCGAGGGCCCTGAACCTGGGTAATCCCTGTCTCCTGTTAGATGACGAGCATCGCCAACCTGCACTCGTCTCTATATGATCTAATCCTAGGGTTCCTAACCATGGGATTTGCCGAGGCCGATCCTCGTCAACCGAGGTCCCATGATTTCCACTAGTGATGTCTCTCTCCTAAAAGACCATAACAACTATGCTGGGTAAACAAAGTACAGCTAGGTAATTGGCAGAATTATAAAAGCACCGCAATGCTAATTATTCTACTAGAAAGTTAGAGGCTCAATCATGTGGGCATTACACCAAAACAAATAGACCGTTTATCCATCAACATCTACTCCCTAATCATCCACCTTGAGATATCTATCCAGACCATCTCGCTGGTATTAAGTTGTTAACCCCATCCAAACTGTAGGCTCAAAGAAATGAACAATTGCCTTAACACTCTATGCGTAATGTAAGCAATCCTTGCAACCATAGTTACAAGCACCGCTGTTTTCTCCCTGGTGGCAAAAACACGTCCCCTAGTCTCATGTTTATGTCCCTCAAGCTAGACATTGGGAGGCATTAACCCACAATCATGCATAACACTCCCTCTTGGATTTACAATCTACTACTTGGCCAATGCAACAAAAGTAATGGGCAACATGCAAGAACACTCAAGAACTAAAATATAAAGGTAAACCAAAAATATTACTCATCACCAACTGAACATAATCTCATAATCCATCAGATCCTAGCAAACACAGCATAGCAAAACATGAACTAATACATAGGTGCCTTGATCATGATAGGTAGCTCAAAAGGGCTAAACATTGAAGCACAAGATTCTAGAGAAGACATCACATATCTACTGGTCATGGACCCATGGTCCAAGGGGGACTACTCACGACACATCCCTGAGGCGATCATGGCGATGAAGAGGCCTCCGGAGGTCAATCCTCCCTCTGGCAGGGTGTCGGGACAGCTTATCTTGGTGATCCCGAGGTCATAATCGCGGTGGCGGTGGAACAGTGGACGCAATCGGGTAACGGGGTTTCTCCCGAGGCTTTTCGGAGCGAGGACTAAATATAAGCAAAAGGGCACTCTGAGAGGTGGCCCCCTAGCCTGAAGGGCGCGGCAACCCCTGGACACGCCAGGAAGCCGCCTGGCTTGGGGTGGCCCCCCTCAAGGCCCCCTTCTGGCTCCAGGTCTCTTTTGTCTTCCATATTTTTATATGAATTATCTGGAATTTTCCGAGCACTTTGATTTTTGACATTTTCCTGGAATACACGAAGAATAGCAGACAGAAACTGGCAATTGGCATTGAGTTAATAGGTTAGTCCAAATATGTTGTAAAAGATATGAAAGTGCATCAAAACATATAGCAATATGACCAATATAAGCATGGACCATGCAGACATTATCGATACATTTGGGACGTATCAGCAACCCCTGGCTTCCCTAATTCTTCAAACTGATATTAATGATGACTATCATGATATTTTGTGCTGGGATCTTACTCCCTCTTGGAGTTCCTCCAACAAATCTACTTATAAACTGTGCTTCAAGGGCATTCAGGCAATCCCGAATAACACCCCTACGCAAATCTGAAATCAAACTAAGATTCTTCTCAACGCGATCTGGAAAAGAAAAAGGTATTATCCCCAAAGTCAAAAAAAATCTTGGCGCCTCCTAAGGAAAGCACTCCCCACAGGTGCTAGAGCAAGAAGTTTCTCCATTTACATTTCAAAATATGACTCTAATTGTGGTCAGCTTGAAGATGAATTTGACCTCTTCTTCATTTGCAACTTTGTTCGAGTTGTCTGGTTCTCTTCCCCTTTGTGCATTAGATAAGATTTACTTATTCAACCAAATGCCACCATGCACTCTGTTATTAATGCTCTATTGCATTCTGGGCACCTCCAAGATTCCATCCCTAACATCCTTTATCTTCTTTGGTGCATCTGGAAGGCTATAAATGATGCCCTATTCAACAAGAATCACACTAATCCTCATCACATTAGCGCAGCAGTGGCTTTCATCCAGAGATTTGCTAATCTTGCGGTTGATGTTGACCCCTCCTCTCCACTTCTCAACCCTATTTCTTTGACTAATAATATGCTTCTAGGGCTCCTCGAGAAGGGTTTTACTATTTCCTCTGATATGATGATTAAAGGGCCCAATGTTTTCTCTGACGCTTCTTTCTAGTGCTCAACTATCCCTGGCTATGCCTCTAGCCATGTGGGTACTATAATTGGCTTACATCTCCATTTTGCAGGACTCCAGGGATATAACTATCTACACCAAGCTAGCGCTCCTACTGCTTCATTCCCTCTTCTCGTGGAGATAATCCTAACAATGAGTATAGGGGTATGAAAGGAGCTATATAGATCTGTACGCAAAGTGGTTGATGCAGAGAAAGTATACAGGTTAGGCCTCTCCGGAGAGATAAAAACCTTAGTCCTGTCACAGGCTTACTGGGGTGTTCTTCCTTGGTGTTCTTTAGAAAAAGAGTGTGTAACCGTACCCTGGGTGAGGGGCTGGGCTTATATAGAGTGCGCCTCAGTCCCTTCAATACCCTGGTAATGGGTTTTAATTACATGTATAAACGCCTATATTTATTAGCTGAAACTGCCTACCCACTATGTCTATTTAAGGAGGAGTAACGCCTCTATCTTCAATGTCCGTATGTCTTTTGATCTTCTACTTCCGAGTAGCACACTACTAGAGAAAAGGCTATACATGGACTCTCTATTAGTGGTGCATCTTGTATGCAATGCGCCACCATTTGTAAGGGGTGGCACACTGGTTCAAAATGCGCCACCCCTTAGGTCTTAATAGTGGCGCATTATTTTCCAGTGGGCCAGCCTCGATCATCTTATAGATAGCGCATTTTGGATGATTCTCTCGCCGACTACAAAGAAGGGGGAGGCAAGATCGTGAAGCACAAGTTCAGCAAGCATCATTCTGGCGTTAGCGTGTTCAACCATGTAACGCAGTTCCCGAGCGTCAAGCAGCCGGCTGGCAGTGTGAGGGATGCCTACTATGCCCTCCATCACATGCGGGAGATTGTACAGGACTAGTGCGACCTTACGCTGCCAAGTCATCTAAAACCGTGGGTCAAAAATAGGGCGGCAATCGCCAATGCAAATCTTAGGAGGGAGTTCTTTCACATCCAGGGGAGATATCGACTATCATCTTTCCTGAAGTCCAAGTGGTGGGGTCGATCTTCCACTCCAACATTGTACCGTCCAATGGGGAGATAGAATTCCTCCTAAAGGCCTTGCGTGACACAAGGCCTTTCATGAGGAAATAAAGCTTTCGCCCATTCCCTGAGTCGAGTCAGAACAAGTGAACAATTTATGTTATATGGCCGCTATTTGATGAATGTGTGCCCTACATGTAATTTGATGTACTCTTTGTGTAGAAGATGGTAGTGTCAAATACTCATGGTGATCTTTGTGTATAAAGGTCACTTCATATGCATTTTTATGCATATGTGCATGCTCCTGGACATTTCTTTTCTTTCGCTAGTATATATTGTTGGGCACCATGTTGTTGATAAGAATATATGCTATATTCTATTTCTTTCCTTTGCTATGAATTCATATGGACGTGGCATGTGAATCTTTGTTGTGTGCAGGTTGAAGATTAAAGAAGAACTGATGAAGAATGTAGCTAGGTTTAGTTTAGGATTCAATTAATGTAATCTTATGAATCTTTGTAATAAGAATTGTAATAAAATTCTTTTGTATCAATAATTGTTGGGCACATTGTAATATTATGTGTTCAATTTGTGTAAATGATTAAAAAATCTGTAATGTGTGTAATTCTATAGTGGTTTTCTGTTTTCTATTATTCTTTTGTTTGTTCTCTGTAATATTGTTAGTGGCGCATTATGAATTAACTTAGTGGCGCACCTGGAATGCGCTACCCCAGAGGATCCTTAGGCGTGGCCCATTTCAAAATGCGCCACCCCTAAGGATCCTTAGGCATGGCCAATTTCAGAATGCGCCATCCCTAAGCCCTTATTAGTGGCTTGTCCTTAGTGGCGCATCCATAATGGGCCACTAAAGGCAAAAAAGGACGCCACTATATGGGATTTTCCTAGTAGTGGCAGGTAGCTCGGCAGTCCCTTATTCCGAGTAACGGGTCACTTAGAGACAGTCCATTCCTCCGAGTAGCGAATTACTCGGAGGTCGTCTTCTTTTCCGAGTAACAAACAGCTCAGAGGTAACACGCTTTGAGTACCTATGATTTCCATGCTATTAATAACTTGGTAATTATGTTTTTGATTTTTCCTTTGTTCCTGAATGTTAATAAGTTATCATTATGTTAAGGGTACCCCATGATATATGGTACTTAAGGGTATGCCTTAGGTGTAACCAAGATAGTAGCCCCCAAGTGCTACTGGTTACTCGCGATTGAGATAGTTGATATCATCAAAGAAGAGTACTCTTTCTAGTGATGACAAATTCATAAGGTATGTGAAGATTAAACTCAATAAGAGGCACGGAAGGACTTTACTGAAGATTGAACTTTTCCCTTGTAAATGGGTCAGGCAAGTTAAAGGAAAAAAATGGCGACACTCAAGCGTCTCTCGTAAGAGGTGGATTGAGGACCCGAAGGCGTGTCTCGGCGTAAAAGGCCATAAAATCCATATGAACCATATTTGTAAAGTTGGATATCCTAAAGTGTCAAAGAATGAGCTTTAGGTCATACCACGTGGGATATCAATTCTTTACCCCTGGCGCCTTATCATACTAGCAATCTGGCAATCTTCGTCAGAGACGGATTACTAGAAAACAACTACTCGGAACTTTTCTCGAATAATTAATGAACACAAGATTTTCCGGTTGTTGTGTATTTCAAAGTACGGTCTATTTCAAGCTCGTTACTTAG
The DNA here is from genome assembly GCA_950022295.1 of Bromus sterilis. Lineage (NCBI taxonomy): Eukaryota > Viridiplantae > Streptophyta > Magnoliopsida > Poales > Poaceae > Bromus > Bromus sterilis. The sequence goes on along the minus strand of OX465595.1, from coordinate 276,363,187 downwards.
TCTCGGGTGGTATCCCTTCCCGATACTGTATTGATCTTTGATTAATGTCCGTCTTTTAAAATACTCCGAGTGATAACTTACTCAGTTTGCTTGATGAAAACTTATCCGAGTAATGACGACTTACTCGGAAAGGATTCCGAGTGTGAGAGAAGCTTCTGAATAACGATGTCTTTCGAATTCCAGGTATTGATTCAAAATTTGGGTTTCGCGGCGAATCCATCTTGTCACGAGAGAAACAAGATTTTGTGTCAGAGAATAGAGAGAATCATGTTGTCAGAGGAAGTGAGATATTCGTCAGATCTGTCGCCTCGATTCCTACGACAGTCACTTATAATATCATTAACTGTTCACTATTAAATAGGCTGGATTATGGGGAGCCGTAACGGCACCCTCATTATGAGCCGCTGAATTGACGCATGTCTAGTAGTCCTCTCCACTATATAAGCCTCTACCACAGTCAAAACGAATCTGAACCTACTCATTCCTCGCCCTGTCTGCTTTCCTTCTTCCTCCCTCGCGCCTGCTCTTCCATCCCATGCGACGCTTTATCTTTCCTTGTCGACAGAGGCTTGTGACCTTCCCTCACCTTTGCTACTCCAGCCGCGGCGCCCTGTGGGTGCCATGTCTGCCGGAGAGTGGTTGTCGTCAATCCTCACAGAGGAGATGCTCCAAGGATATCAGGATTCCGGTATGCATCGTCGCTATGGCTGTCGTGTTCCTCCTCCTGGGGAAGAAGAGCCCCATCCTCAAGATGGAGAACCCGTTCTACTTCTTTCGCACGTGGATCGTGGGTTTTGTCTTCCTCCACACCCGTTTTTATTGGATTTCCTCGCTTTTACTGGTTCTCAACTATACCACCTTATTCCCAATGCCATTACCTTGCTAGCCAGCTTCTTAACTTTATGAGAGGGTTTCATAGGCATAGAGCCCCATTGGCATGTTTTCCTCACTATTTACTCTATTAAGCCTCAAAAAGGGAAGAGATCTGGGGAGGGAGGTGGTATGGAGATTAATCACGTGTGTGGAGGTATGTTTCTCGCTAGGAAATAGGGAGCCCAGTACTTTCCTTCTAGCTTGCCAGATTCTGTTAAAAACTAGCAAAACAACTGGTTTTACTGTAAGGTAGAAGAGGGACCTGGAGTTCAGACAATGCCCCCTTACTCGGATGTGAGGCTAAATGATTCCCAAAGTTGGAATCCACGACTAAGCAATGTTGAAAAAGAACAAGTGCTCCCTTTGATGCGAGAGATTGTGAGGCTGAAGAAAAATGGTATGGACGCCATGGCTATGATTTCTGCATTCGTAACTCGGAGGATTCAAGCTCTCCAAGCTAGAACTAGGGGGATGTGGACATATACTGGGCTAGAGGATGACACTCGGTATAGAAATGCCGAGAAGCAAGTGGAAGAATTCGAGCATCGGATGAAAACCATTACCAGTGTAACTCATTCTGTGTAGATGGTGGGCCGAGTTAGGCATTTTGACAACCTCCATCCTCCTACTTTAGTGAGTTTATTTAATTTGTATTCCTTCATGCCTTGGTCATTCTTATGAATTTTATCCCGACTCGGGAGTTCTATCTTATTGCAGCAAGATGTCGCACTATTTCATTCTTCCGTTCCCTTGGCCCCTCGACACCCTGCTGAGGAAGACGAAGATAGCAACACAGGTTCCTGGGCTGGGGTCGAAGGTGGAGGTGAAGTGGAGTCTAATGCAGCTCGTTCTCAGGTGGCTTCTGAGGTGCGATCTAAGGGCAACCAAGACCGTTACTCGGGACGGGAGGGGCTTACTCGGAGCCACAAACGATTTCTTCCTCCGAGTAGTAGAGAGAGCAGGAGCAAGCTCCCCGCCCTGTCCCAGGGTCAAGCGAAAGTTTCCCCTCTGAAACCCAAGAAAACTTTATCTACTCTGGGAGGTAGGAGGGCTAATCCTTCAGGGGGCTCTGCGGATGCTACCAAATCCATCCCTGCAAAAGATGTTGCTGGTGTTGTTGCTCCACCGAGGCGTGCCCTAAAAGTTGTTCTCAAGTAATTTTCCCACTCCTTTCTTTAAATTGTTGCTTTACCATCTTAGATTTTCTCATACACTTTCTTTTGCAGTATTCGTCTGAGTGGTTCCGAGTCGCTCCACGGAGTCGAGGGTGACTGATTTTACCGTGATGGACACCATTCCTGAACATACTTATGTCGAATGTAAGAAATATCCTTTGTTTCTTTTTAGCTGAATGAAGTATGTGACTTTTATATTTTTTCCTTATCATTTTTTTATAATTTTTCCCTGTTGACGTGGATGTTGACGCCTGTGTTGACAACACTCGGACAATTGGTGGCCAGACTGCTCCCGAAACAGCTGCTCCTGAACCAACTGCTCCTTCTAAGGACATCTTGCCCAAGCCAGCTCGTCCCATTGTTGATGATTCATCTACTCCTCCTATTCCACGGGAAGTTCTTGCCCAATATATTATCCAAGAGACTACTCCAACTTCCTCCTCTCCAATCCCTGTTGTTACTCCCATTGAGAATGCTATAGTTAGAAGGTTGAAGGATTCCCTGTTGAATGCTTCTATATTTGAGGTGCACTTGCGTGACCTGGTCATTGAGGCGGATTCCATGAAGGCGAACATGCACGTAAGTACTTACGTAAGTTTCTCACCCACTAGGGCTTCGAGTAACTTGTGAGAGTTACTTGAAGTTTTATTGACTTGTAACTATTTCAGTGTGAGCACTTCTTAGTGCACCCACTGGGTGTAGCCCCCAAGGCTCCGAGTAAATTCTTGAAGTTATTTAGAGTATTTTAGTAGGAGACTGACATACATATACTTCCAGTGGGAGAACTTCTTAGTGCGCCCACTGGGTGTAGCCCCCAGGGCTCTGAGTAACTTCTTGAAGTTACTCAGAGTCTTTTGATATGATACTTTCATTCATATACTTCCAGTGGGAGAAATTCTTAGTGCACCCACTAGGTGTAGCCCCCAAGGCTCTGAGTAACTTCTTGAAGTTACTTGGAGTATTTTGATAGGAGACTTACATACATATACTGCCAGTGGGAGCACTTCTTAGTGCACCCACTGGGTGTAGCCGCCAAGGCTCCGAGTAACTTCTTGATGTTACTCGGATACATTTGATGAGAGAATTTTATTCATATACTTCAAGTGGGAGCACTTCTTAGTGCACCCACTGGGTGTATCCCCCAAGGTTCTAAGTAACTTCTTCAAGTTACTAAGAGTCTTTTGATGAGAGACTTTCATATTGATCCTTCCCTTGTACCACGAGTCATGCAAGTTGGGTTCTTCCGTTGTGAAGTTGATAGAGGAGAATGCAACCACGGAGAAAGCATATGAGATGCTGCAAGAAGAGCACAAGAAGCTAAAGAAACAACATGCTGAGGATAATGGTAAGTGTATTGTCTAAAATAATGTAAGAAATGATCCTCTATCATTCTAATACTCTTCTCCTGATGTGATGCAGAGGCTGCCAAGAAAGCTTTTGATGCCAAGGTTAAAGAAAATGATGATTTTGTTCAGAAGATGAAAAAAGAGATTGATCAAGCCGAGAGGCGTGGGAAGGAAAAAAGGTCTATGGAGAAGAAGGTTCATGAATTGCACGAGGCCAAGAAGAAGAATGAGGCTACACTAGCCAAACTTCAATCCGATCTAGAGAAGGTGGTCGAGCTACAGTAAAAAGAGTAGGACGAACACAAATCAGCTGGAGAAGGCTCGCAAATCGGTGAGGGTTGCTGAAGAATATTGTGCTGGCAGCTTTTCTATTTTCAGCGAAAAGCTAGCCGGTGAGTTTAACACCATCCTAAGTTAAGCACTTTCCTTTGTTAAAGTGGGTGTGTGTTGATCTTTCTCTCCTTGCAGTATATGCAGTAAACCCCGAGGCAGAGCAAGCTCGGATGGCTTAGTTCGGGGAAATTATGAAGGAGGACAATTATAAACCTGTGACGGTGGAATTTGCCCAGGCTCTCGGCTTGCTTCAGATGCGGAATGCAAAAGTTGAAAAATTTGTTGAAGAGGCGATGGGCGCCACCTTGTCTTTGAAGAACAGCATGGCCCCTAATGAAGATTATTGTGTCAACCTTGATTCGGTTGTTCCCTTCCTCCAGGCTGCTCCTCAAAAATTTGCACGCTGGAAACGTTCCTCGGCTCGTGATACGTGAGAGAGGATTGCTTCTCGCTCTTTGTTGGTTACCCCAAGTGGAAGGTAAGATGCAGCTAAGCATCAAGTTTCCCTCGGTGAAGATACCGAGGTTGAGTATCAACCAGTAGGACTCCGGCGATGATAAGTAGGTGTCAGCGGTGCACCTGACGCGGACCTGCACACAACACAATGAACTTTGCTCCCAACGAAGTTCGGATAGGTTGTCAATCTCTCCGTCCTTGTTGTTTACAAAGGATCAAAGACACAGGATAATGATAATGGTAGCACCTGAAAGTAAATAATGAAAAGTAAATGAGCGTGGAAACAGTGATGAGAATATGGACCGGGGTCCCGTGATGTTCACTAGTGATGTCTCTCTCCCAAAAGACGATAAGATTACTATGTGAGGTAAACAAATTACAGACAGGCAATTGAAAGGATTATAAACGCACCGCAATGCTAACTATGCTAGAAAAGAAAGTAAGAGGCTCAAAATCATGGGTAGTACGCCAAAATAAGTAGACCAAAATCCACCTGCATCTACTACTAATCATCCACCTTGAGATATCTATCCAGAACAACTCGCTGGTATTAAGTTGCGATCCCCACCCAAAGTGTAAACCCAAAGCAACAGACAACTACATTAAAAGAACTTTGCGTAAACTAAACAATCCTTGTAACCGTGATTACAAGCACCGTTGTTTTCCCCCTTGTGGCCATATCACATCCCCTAGACTCATGTTTCTATCACTCAAGCGTGTCATCAGGGGGCATGTACCCACAATCGAGCATAACGTTCCCTCTTGGAGTCACTACCTACCAATTGGCCAAAGCAATAAATAGCAACGGAGAACATGCAAGAATTACTTCAGAACAAAAATACAAAAGATAAGAACCAATTATATTACTCTATCCAAATCTGAACATAATCTCATAATCCATCAGATCCCATCAAACTCAGCATAGCAAAAGCAGAAAGAATTACATATGTGCCTCGATCATGTAGGGCAGCTCACGAGGTCTAAACCATGAAGAACAAAGAGGGGAGGAGAACATCACATAGCTACTGATCACGGACCCATGGTCCAAGGTAGACTACTCACGACACATCCGGGAAGCGTCCATGGTGGAGGGGAAGCTCCCGGAAGTCGATCCTCCCTTCGGCAGGGTGCCGGAAAGGGTCCTGACGGTGTTCCCGATTTTGGAAATGCGGCGGCGGCGGAACTGAGGAGAATTTGCGAAATAGGGTTCTTTCTTCGGAGTTTCCCCGTCACGGAGAATAAATAGGCGAAGGGGGCAGCCGTGGGGGCCACAGGGGTCCAGGCGCCCCCCTGGTGGTGGCCCTCTGGCCCCACTTGGGTGCTTCTGGAAGACACCGTTACGCTGATTTTTATCCGATTTTTCCCGAATTTTTGGAGCATTTTTATATGGGGGAAACCTGGAATAGAAAAATAGAAGAAAACAGGAACTAGCACTGGGGTGCACTGAGTTATTATATTAGTCCAAATATGATCAAAAGTGTATGAAAGTGTATCTAGATCATAGCAATATCACACAAAACATGCATGGAGCGAGCAGAAATTATCGATACGTTTGAGACATATCAACATCCCCAAGCTTAATTCCTTCTCGTCCTCGAGTAGGTAAATGATAACAGGCATAATTTCTATGGTGACATGCTAGCAACCATATAAGGACTTTGAAAATTAAAGAAATCAAGGTATGTAATTCAACTGAAGTCATAACATGCAAGAGTCTATATTAGCATTGAAACAAGCAACAAAAGAACATTAGGTGCAAGAGCTCTCGCTGTCCGTAACTCGAATGTCTCCAAATGGTGTTTGCGTGTAAGAAGTGGGATAGGGAATACGAGAAAAAAAGTATTTTTGTGTTGAGAACTCAATCTACTAAAGTTTCACACTTGGTCTTCTTTGGAATCTTATCTTGACTCGTCCCAAGACCACTAGCACGGTACAAGTCAACTTGATCCACTCCTTTTCGATATTTTGAGCACTATGCAATGGATGAGCGTAAGCACGAGAGTTGACTCTTAGGATGGCAAAGAGAGAAATATGGTGGAGGAGGAAGTCAAAAAGGTGAGAAAAGCTCACATCAATGAGGACAATCATAGGCGAGAAGGCCAAATAATAGATATTATGTGAGGAGTAGGGATTGCCATGCAACGGATGCACATATGAGCAGAAAATCTCTCTAATGGAACTAGTGGGGGTCCATCTAACTTGCTCGCTCATGAAGACCTAGAGCTCTTTTGAGGAGGCTCATCCTTGGAATATGCAAGCCAAGTTCTATAGTGTGAAAGTCCCCACATAACTATATGCATGATCATCTCTATGGAGTACAAGGATAAGAGGGAGTACTAGTGTGGATCTTTCGAAAGGATAATAGGGTTGCCCCTTTCTCTCTTTTTATTTTCTTTTTCTCTTTTTTCTATTTTTTCTATTTTTTTGTGGCCTCAATGGCTCTTTCTATTTAACTCTCATTTTCCCTCTTCGGGATCTTTTATTTTGTCCACTTTGGGATCTTTTCCTCACTTAAGGGCAACACTCTAATTTACAAGAGGGTATAGAAGATGTTTCACACTTTACAAGGTACTCAAATCATAAAGAAGATGTAGGTATCATGATGTATGCAATGTATGCTACTGCCAGTGTAGCAGGAACATGTATGACATGAAGATCAAGTCATGAAGAGGTGGAAGTTGCTTGGCAATATATCTGGGAAAGGCTATGGAAATGCCTTGATAGGTAGGTATGGTGGATGTTTTGAGGAAAGATATAAAGAGGTTTATGATGACAGAGCGTATCATGCCAAGGGTTTGTATGTACCAGCGAAGGTGGACGCCAACTCTCAGAGTGAGAAGAGGGCAATGCGAGGCACAGGAGAGGCTAGCAAATATGAGGAGGTGGAAGTGGCAACTTTCAATACTTACATTAGTCTGAAGAACTCATGCACTTATTATCTGTAACTATGAATCTAATGAGGAGGTTCACTAAGAGATAAGTACCCTGAGGAGGAGTGTATGGGGGTTTGGTTATCCTTGCGCATCCTCGACTCCTGGTACGTGAGTGTACTCTCATATTCGACCCCTCAGAAGAGTTGTGATCCATCTAGTAGCTAGAGTTATCAACACGTTTTGTAGGGTTTTTTTAAATAAACACGGATTGCCCAAAATACGACACCTATCACTAATAGGCTAGAGCTCTTGACACCAAAAGTTCAAAAATTACTCACATCAATACCTCAAAACTATTACAAGTTGCTACTAAAATTAAATAGCAACCTCAATTACCTATTTCTCAAAACAAGACATAACTCAGTGCAACAAACAACTGTCTTAACAAGATAAACATGAAAACTAAAGAGAGTTCCTGCAATAAACTAAACAAAAGACAATGCTCTTGCTAATGACAAACTAAGACTAAAACTAAACATGGCAGTAGCTACAAAAGATAAAGAACACACAACAGCAAAAAGATAGGCATGAAGAATCCTATGATGTGTTCTAGATTTTGAAAGTGTAGCATGTTTCTCTCCCACACAAAGTAAGACGGGATCTAACTTGTTATGAACAGCAAGAAAAGCTAAATAAAAATAAAAATAAAACCTAAGAGCGAGACGCTCCAAGCATAGCACATAACGAATGAAGTGATAAAAATATAGTGAGACGAAGGACGAACTGATGATTGTTGTGGAGAAGGGGATGCATGGGGGCATCCCCAAGCTTAGACGCTTGAGTCTCCTTGAATATTTGTTGGGGATGCATGGGGGCATCCCCAAGCTTGAGCGCTTGACACCTGAATCTTCTTTCATCATCTTCCGTCGCACACTTGAAAACTCCCTTCATACACAACTCATCATAAGCTGATTAGAGAGGTTAGTACCCTTAATAAATAATTTTTCCCGCTGGATATAAAGATATTCTGTGAAAAATAATACTGTTTGTCAAGATTTCCAGAAGTTTTTTTCAAAGTAAAAGCAAGCTTACAGTTTGAAAAATTTAGGAGGGAGACAAAACGTGGCAGAATCTGTGAAAAAACAGGACATCAGATAGTAATGAACTTTCTAGGGGCACTTCTGCAACTCAAATAAAAAAACTCAGAACATACAAAAGTTTCTTGATTGTATAGAGCACGTTGTGTAAACAATTCAGCTCAAATAGATGAAATGGTGATTTATTCTTATTTTTCCCGTCACGAGGACAGAATCTGTTTTCTGGACAGCATGTCACAACTTTCAGTTCCCATGTTATATGAGGCTATACTTGGCACAAAGCTTGAAAATAAAGATACAATGATCTTGCTACAGTATTAAAAATCATCAAGACAACTAAAAACATAAGTAAAAACATCTTGGGTTTCCTCCCAACAAGCGCTTTATTTTACGCCTTTAAGCTAGGCATAAGGCAAAAGAAGAATCAAGTTTTATCAAGAGAAAGATAATAGCTTTCCCGTGTAACAGACTCAAAAGTTAACTTGACTTTCTTTCTAGGGAAGTGTTCCGTCCTCTTTTTGAGAGGGAATTGAAATTTTATATTCCCCTCTTTCATGTCAATGATGGCACCAATGGTGTGAAGAAAAGGAAGTCCCAAAATAATTGGACATAAAGGTTCACACTCTATATCAATAGGGATAAAATCAACAGGAAGATAGTTGTCATTGACAATGATAAGAACATCGTCGATCTTCCCCAAAGGTTTATTTACGGAAGAGTCGACAAGGCGAACACCAAAAGAACATGAATCAAAAGGTTTCAATTCAAACATATCATACATTCTTTTTGGGCATGACGGAGGTACTAGCTCCAACTTTGTGTTTTCAGAGGAACCCATAGTAGCAGCAGGTGAGGCAGATTTTTTTGTAATTTTTGATATAAGACACAAAGAAAAAATAGAAAGGTAAACTAACAAGACTAAAATGTAAAGGTAAAAGGTAGTGGGAAACTCCCCTATCTTATCACTCGGATTCCCCGGCAACAGCGCCAGAAACTCGCTTGATACGCGAGAGAGAATTGCTTCTCGCCCTTCGTTGGTTACCACAAGTGGAAGGTAAGATGCACCATAGCAGCAAGTTTCCCTCGGTGAAGATACCGAGTTTGATTATCGACCAGTAGGACTCCAGCGATAATAAGTAGGTGTCAGCGGCGCACCTGACGCGGACCTTTGCCATGTTTGAACTTGTCTACGTGTTGTTTACCTGCTAATTACAACCCTTCCTGTAAAATGTAATACGCAATAACTTACTAACCGTTGCTCCGATTAAAACGTACTTTACATGTAACTTGACTAGAACGTCATGTAGATTGTGTTTGTGCTATTGTTTGCTGTTGTTAACCAATATAAAATATGGTTTAGGGCAGAACAGTACCAAATGCTTTATTCGTTGTGGGGTACTTAGCGATATGTCATGTTTAGGGTGTTGCCTCACTTAAATTGACTAGCATAGATAATTTAGTTCGTGCTTCACCTCTTGCCATGAATGTGTGATAAGCCATGCTTGAGTGAGATTCCATGTTCACAACCTTTGATCATGTTGTGTAGCTAAAAATCTTGAACCGATCATAAATGTGCGGTACCGTCGTGTGTGACCGATACCTCACTTAACCTGTTAGTAACCACTCTCGAAGATAGATGCGATATTGTAGTGCATTGTCTCGTGTTTCCTTCTTGATATTGATTGCTGGTGATTGCTTCGTAGTAATAGATTCTTGCTCGTAGATTGCCTTTCTAGTGTTTCCTTATTGTGTGCTCCCGCGGTTACCCTCAAAGACGTTGCGATCTTGTGATCGACTACACCTTCGCCACCGACTTATCAACAGGTAAGGGGAAGCATATATCATGCTTATAAATTTCAGCTCACTTTCATAGTTATAGGATAGAACGATTTCTTGATCCTACCACCTCATATTCATGCCTCCATATTTAAACACGAATAGCCATGTTCCTCCACATCCCAGCAAACCTTTGTTTGGCCATGTACCTTGCTTTCTTGACCACTACTTAGTATGCATGCTTAGGATGCTACAATTGTTCCCCTATTACTCCTTGGTTTGGGCTATCACATTATTATATTGTTGTGGATGATATGATTATTATAATGTTGACTATATTCGACGAAGGATGGAAGGTTAGGCTAACCCGCCTTGGCGCTTTGTTCCATTCGAGTCACCTAGGATCCGAGTTCCGGGTATTGTTTCACTTAACGAGCGTGCCTAATCATTTGTGAGATTCTATGGGATTCACTTAACTAGCTCCAAACGATTCTACTGTTGGCCCAAGCTGATTTACCGTTTGCAAACCATGCATGTGTCTGTCGTATCGCTCCTAGAAGATATTATTTAAAACAACATGGGCTAGCGGGCACATGGTTTCCTTGTTGGTCCACCCTTGGCTGGCGAGGGCCCATGCCTCAGTTAGTGTATTAGTAACCCAAACCCTGTTGACACGAAAGAGGTCGATCCGAGATCGCGGACGGATTTTGGACTCGATGTCAACTCCCCGGGGCCCACCTTGAATTGTGTGTGGTTAGATAGAGGGACTCTAACGTTCCAGAGTTTCAGGCATTTTCACACAGCCAAGCGGAAATCGGGCGTGCATGCCATGCCAATAATGAGAAGTTGGTACACCCCTACAGGGTTAAATATTTTCGAGAAGCCGTGTCCACGGTTATGGGCGACTTGAGACCTACTCCTTGTTCATAGACAACTACAACTGAGATAATCTTAATAACTTGAGCAACGTGTGTGTGCCTTGATTGCTTCTTCTTCATCGGGTGATGAAGGGAAGGAAAAGGATAGGATAGGTGTTATGATTGCGTAAATAGCTTAGAGAAAACTAGTTGGAGGCTATTCCTCATCGAATACTTGGCTCTCATCTTAGTCTAAATAGATCTTTAGCCACCTCATATATTGCTAGGTCGGCTGCAACCTCAACCACTACCCCCATCTAACCATGAGAAGTTAGTTATCTGACTTGTTGATGTAGGTCACCCCCTTCTTCTATCTATTATGTACTTTATGCAAACGATCTTGGACTTCAGAGGAGCTCGACGATCCTTCTTCTGGACGCCTACATGGAGTCTCGACGATGAATAGTTAGGTGGATCCCGGCGGAGAGCCTGGACCCGTGTAGACGTGGGCATGGTTTGTTTTACCTTTGCCATTATGCATTTGATTGTAGTCTGTACTCAGACATATATCTTTCGCTGATGTATTGTATTAAGGCAGTTGTATGCCGATTGTATGAGATGTTGTATCCTTGTAGTTGTAATGTTGTGATATCATGGTGGAAATCCGGGGCATATGGCAGTGTCATATGTCGTGGTGGGACCGATATGTGCTTCGTCAACGGATCTGGATGGAAACATCTAGATCCTGAACGATACCGCATATCGGGCCTTACACTATTGAGGTCCTTTGATATTGTTCTGAAATAGCTCATTATTGATTATAGAATAAGATTTTGGCTTTCGAACAATCTGCCGAACTTTGAGCTCATCTTCTGGCAATTATTGTCTTTGTAAGTAGGCTAAGATGGGTAAGGTCCTGATACGTCCAAAACGTATCTATAATTTTTGCTTGCTCCATGCCTCTTTTGTGTGATATTGCTATGATATTGATGAACTTCCATACACTTTTGATGTAACGACCCAATTCACACAGAATTGAAGTCTCTGTGTTCAAGTGCCAGTCCCTGGATCGAACTCGCTGGCACACACAGTATTATAGATGTATATCAAAGTACAAGTGCATCATTATTACAACGTATGATCCAGAGTAAATAAATAACAAGTTGCATAGCTCAAGGCTAGCTTATACAATATAAATATAGCGGAAGCAAATGCAAATAACGTGGAGTCCATCAACAGCCACATGCGAACATGCTGAGTGTAGACTCGCAACCCCTAACGCACCTTACTGATCGTCTGAAAAACCTGCAACACCGAAGGTTACAACCCGAAAACGGGTCAGTACATCTGATTTGTACGGCAAGTGACACGGAAAAGTTTATATAAAGGACCTACAACTACATGCAAGGTAAGTCAAAGGAAAGGCTTATGGTTTAGTTTTGCAGAAAGCCAATTTTCTCCTGAACTAAACTAGTCAAAATTTTAAGTTGAACTTACTACTTAAGAACGAACTGGGCACACCAGTTCCAACAACACACCCTTATTTAATCTTGCCCACTCAACTTATTATGGTGATTCATATGTCAAGATCCTGTAACACCCCGGGTGTCACGCTACAGTAATCACCTACAGTAATCACAATTACTGTTGCTAATCATGCCTTGATCATTTTTGAATTAACACAAACTCAAAATGCCTTTTCATGAATATTAAAAATATGTGATACATAAAACATTGTCCAAAATTGGTGCAACCACTTTTGTTAAATCCCAAATAATCATTGGACCATGTTCACCCAACCTTGGGAATTTATTAAGCTACAAAATAAATCAAACAATTCATAACAGTAGGAAAATAGTGACATTTAATCCCTTTTGAATAATATAAAAATGAAAATGAATTTAGTTTGCCCCCAAACTTTTTGTGGCACTAGTATCAAGTGAAACATTAATTTTGGAGCTAGTCTACCATTTTACAAAATTGCAGAAGCTAATAAAACAATTGCAAACAAGAAGACAGAAAATAAAAATAAAACAAAAAGAAACAAAACCTAAACTACGCCTGGGGCAAGGCCCTCTTCTTCCCCCCCCCACCTGTCTGGCCCACTCCCCAGCCCACCCCACCGCCCTTCTCCCTCGCTACAAGGAGGTTGGCCATGGCGTGGCGGCCATCGAGCCGCCATGGCCACTGTTCATCGTCGTGTTGCGCATCCCCCGGCCCGCCTGGAAGATAAGAACGACCGCCTCCACCCCTCTGTAGCCCTAGATCGAGCCTTGCCATCCCCCATTTGCCCTCCGCTTCCTCATGCTCCTCCCCGTGGCCGTCCGGGCGCAACCGTCGGCATGCGGTTGTCGCCGGCGTGGCCACCGGCCGCCTCAGCCCGCGCCACCACGTCCGGGAGCATCGCCGGCGTCGTCCTCATCTCCCCGTAGAAGAAACCGTGCCGAGGTGTCCTCCTTCGCCGGAATCAAGCCGCCCCCTTCGCCACGGTCGCGCCACAATTGTTGACGATTCGTCCTCCTCGCGCCCTCTCCAAGCCCATTGCCATCCTCAACGCGCTCATGGTGAGCATACGAGTCGAATGCCCCTCTTTGATTGCCGATTTGGCCTGCTCCGCGTCGTTCCCGTCGGGCCGTGCTCCGACCGTCGTCGGACTTCGTCGCCACCGGTGAGGGAGGCCGCGCCCGACCCTTTTCCTTTAAGCAATTTGCTCCTCCGCGCCGTGCACGTTCGATCCCTCCCCTCCACTTGTGTATTGGTGGTCGGGAGGACCTCGTCGTGTTCCCCGCGCCCGCCGTCTTCCATGGCTGGGACGCATCGGCCGACCATCGTGGCCGCGCCCCCTGCCCTGTCCAGTGCGTGCGCACGCGCGCGTGACCAGGACCCCGCCGACCCCCGCCGCGGCCCCGCCCTCCGGCTAACCAGCCCCACCGGAACGGCCTCCGCCGTTTCCTTCGTCGCCGGCATGGGCACGCCCTGGGTTAAGCCAGGGGGCCTACCCACTGACCAATGGCCCCCCGTGGGTGATTAGCCAATAAAAGGTAATTAAAAAGAAATAACCCATTGTTATTAATAACATATGTCTATGACAGATGGGCCCTAGGCCCTTAATTAAATTAAAACTGATTAGTTAGCTCTGGGCCACCTACACATGGGCCCCATTGGATTATTAGTTTAATTAAAATGCAATTAATAAAATGAGTGTATGACATGTGGGACCCTACTGTTAATTAGATTTAATTAAGAATGTTTATTAGCATGTGAGGCTGACCAATGGGACCCACTGGTCAGGTTTGACCAGTCAACCCTCTGTGGATAATGTTGCATTTTATTATTAAAAGAAAATCCAGAAATTGATTTAAAATGATATAAACTTTGAATTTGAATATCTTTTAAAAGGTAACTCGGATTGAAAAACTTTATACATGAAAATAGATCAGCAAAATATAACGAATACGGATACGCTATCCGTATGTCTACCCCACCCCCCTAACACACCGATCATTGACATTCCCCCTCCGGGCTGTTTGTCGATAATTCCCGGTGCCGGTAAAAACCTGCCGGATGAACTTATTCCGAACACGAAAGTTGTCCGGAATGGTTCAACTAACACGGATACACCCCCTTGTCTTTGTCGAGTGTCCACAACACCTCCGGCATGATACCTTCCCCCTCTGGACACCCTGTCCGGTAACTACCCGGAGCTGGCATATCATCCCCGGATGAATTCCCGCTCCGAGCCTGATACATCGTACTGCGTTAGAACACCGACATCCATACATTTTCCATGTCATTCATCTGTTTGTTTATGCTTGCTTTGTATTTACTGTTTCTCCCCCCTTTATTCTCCGGTAGACACCGCTGCTACCGCCGGCTACACCGCCGCCGGGTACGACTACTTCGTCGACGACCCTACTGCTACCGTCGAGCTTCCAGGCAAGCAGAGCCATTCTCTTCCCCAGATATCTCCTACCTTTCCGTACTTTCTTGCACTAGGCATTGTTTCTGCTGCTGCTACGATTACAATCCTATTCAATTGCATAGCCTGATTTTGTCGACCCTAGATGTACCTTTCTTATCCTATGCTGCCTGTTATAATTATGCATATATTCAGCAGTGAGCCCTGCGCATTGTTAGCTAGGACTAGATAGCGGGACGTGATCACTCAGGGGGGTGAACACGGATACAATATATACAACTGCACAGGTACGGTACAAAGCAGACACCGCCAAAGGCCCCTAGCTGGGTTATGCCTAGTCACCTCAAGTGTGAGCTATCCAGGAGAGATCCTTGTACTCCACTCGAGGCTGACTTTGTCTTGCCGCCATAGGGTCCTGGACAGCGGTTGTCCTTAAAGTTAAGAAAGTCGGGTGACCCAACGGTGCCCGCGAGCGGTATATTGTCGGGAGCGAAATGGAGGGTACGACCGACGTTACTGGCGTGCTTGGCCCCGTCTCGTATCTCGCGAGAGTTACCAAACCACGAAAGTCGAACTCTACCAAGAGCACACGCGAGACAAGGTAAGGAGACGGTCCACCTTGTTGGTAACCGCAGTGACTTGGTGGGACGACAGGGCAGGCACCGATGTACTGGTGGTCCTGACTGCTGTCGTTGACCGCAGGTCGGTTAAGTCGAGGCATCGATAACGGTTGTCACGCAGGTTAATTAAAATGCTAAATGGTTCGGAGGATGTCTTGAGTAGCCTTTTGTCTTGTACGCACTACCTACACGTGGTACGAGGAGTGTGGGCTCCCCTGCATCGTAGTCTCGTTCGAGGGTCTTCAGACGTCAGCAGTACCGCGGGCTGATTGCCGGGAAGTGGTGTTGTCTTCTCTTGCTCGAGCGGTGTATTTGTTTTTTTCTTTGATTTTGCTTCACCGGCCAGTCACGCACCGTGCAGGAGTACGTTCGGGTTAGGGTCCAAAGCCCGGGGTACATAGGATATAGTCCGGCGGATGACCTCTTTGTTGATTGCCGAAGGATGGGATACTTTGTGTCGGATAGCTTTGATGGAGCGTTCCCTAACAAGGTTCCCGCCACCCTGGAGATCCGAGCGTCGTAGAGTCACGCCAGTGCACCCCTGCAGGGAAGATTAATCTATTCGAATAGCCGTGCCCACGGTAACAAGACGCTTTATGCTGAAGCTGGATCTTACCACTACGAACTACTACTATTAAACTGTATGGTTCCGGGTCTTCTTCCTCGCAGGGAGTCGAGGAGGGGAACTCGGAGGCATTATTATTATAAAATATTACAACTTACTATTATACAATGCTGCAGCAACTTCTGCTGCATTGTTATTACACTCATGTTATTGAACTGTTGGTTGTTTCTCTTCTCATGCTGCAAGACACGTCAGAAGATGCTAGTCTTCGTTAGGCCTAGCTTCTTACCCTTATTCTGATTTCTATCTTGCAGTCCACTATATACAGCCTCCCCTTTCCTTTGATACAAATGCATAATGCTTAGGAGCGGACGTAAGTCTCGCGGGTATACTAGATACTCACCCTGCTTTATTTCCTTTTCTGTTTTGCCTGATCGGCCGCTGCAGTCGACATTGGAGTCCAGGAGCAGGAGATCCCCGATGCCGACCACCGCAACGTGAAGATCCCCGATGCCTACTACGACGTCGAGTTCCCCTTTGACCAGGAGTAGTTTGGAGGTTCCCAGGCAGGAGGCCTCGCCTTTTCGATCTGTTGTTATTTGTGCTAGCCTTCTTAAGGAAACCTTGTATTCTTGTGTCTGTACTCAGATACTATTGCTTCCGCTAACTTTGTGCTCTCGAGCTATTTTATTCGAGCCCTCGTGGCCCCTGTCTTGTATTAAACAGCTTTTATTATTTTATTTGTAGAGTTGTGTTGTGATGTCCCACCGTGAGTCCCTAATCTCGATCGTGTACCTTGCGTGTATGATTACTGTACACGGTCTGATTTTGGGGGCGTCACAAGCTGGTATCAGAGCCGAATGCCTGTAGGACACCCGCTTCCAACTGCTTGGTCGAAGTCGAGTCTAGTCTTTGCAAAACTACTTTACTAACAGTGTCATGTGGCTTACCGGCCCACGTCGCAAAACTAGGTGGTATTAGGATCCTTTACTCCGTACCTTTACTCGGGGACTCTGATCTCTCTCCTCATCGGGTTAAAGATTTTGCTAACTCTGACTTTAGGTTCTCGTGACTGCTTCCTCCCGGAGACCCCTCATTCCAGATGATCGCTTGCTTCACGAGAAGATATCGAAGATACTCTCTGATAAATTCCCGAGGCCCTTATGCCACTGTCTTGCGATTCCTCAGCATCGATAAGTCTGTATGTATAACCACATACACGTTTTGTTCATCCATTCAATCTCAGTTGCTCTTGTGTTCACAAGATGCATCGAAATACTTTCCTTTGTTTCGGAAATCCTTTGAGCCTACTGCCTTGCAGCTTCTTTTCACCCTGCGGATAATTCCTCACATGTATCGAGGATCCGTTCATCCTAAGTTGTTCCTGTGATTCCCAAAATACTTTGAAATACTATTCGATCTTGCGACCATCCTTGGCAGCCTACTGCTTTGGAGATTCTTCTTACCTGCTTGCACTATGATTAATCCCGGTTGTCTTGTGGTCTTCGATGACCTCCCTTGGAATTTCCATTCTGATCTGTTCAATCATCGTGTGTGCTAGTGCACACAATCATCAGTTGATCCCTATGAATCCTTTCTTCTGGCTCAGACGTCATTCCGGACATGAGCTGGTTCTCAGTAAATCAAACCTTAATTGATTAACCGTCAAGCTTCTATTCAACTTATTCATGTTTGATCGGTGTATCTCAATATAATACACCGATATTGGAAATCATAATTCCTTTGAACTTAAGCATCGGATTATTCAAGATGCTACTATCTCCCATGCTTTGGCATTCTTCCTTCTTATGGTTGAGTATTGATACTCGCCCCAGACTCTCCGTACGCCGCCTGACCTTTTTGGTGGATTACTACCTGCAATTCATTTGTGTCCTAAATCATTGAAGAGCTTCCCGTGATACGAAATGCCTTTGGAGAACGATATCATCTGGTTCGTGTCATCAGCCTCCTGTTTTCAAACTTGTATCTCTTGTTCCTTTTGATTGTCGTATATATTTGAAAAATGCCCCTTTGGGTTGTATCCATGATTCACCCATTTGGGTGAACCCATGAACTTCTACGGGTCATACCCTACTGGTGTTATGCCAGATAAATTTTTGAACGCTGCAAATTCATCGACAGCGAGAAGTGAATGAAAGGTATTGCATTGAAGAAGTGGGAGTCGACCCTGGACCTTTGTGTTCATCCCATGGATACTATGTAGAACTTATCATGGAAGCTTCTTGTAAAAGTAAGTGTCCCCCTTGGTGTAAATTCTTCTACACCTGTGATCCACCATTCTACCATCGAGTATTACCCCTGGTATCTCGAGGATATCATGCCTTTGCACTACATCTTAAGAATTTTGATGAAACAATACCTTTCCCTGTCGTAACCACTCCATAGGTTCTGGGTTGTCACCAACCAAGAACACATAATACCTTTTGATCCACCACCCCTTTTATCTGGTGATGTTGCTACTCGATTGCATTCACTTGAAACCTCTCGACATAATGTGTCGTGGTCATCATCAACATTTTGACTTCTCCCAGGTGTTAATTGAATTCATGGTGAGAAATACCATCCTTGCCCCTCGATGATTTGTGTTATCATCGACAACCTCCTTTAACTCTCCGCCAATACAAACGTGGTCATGTATATCTTGATCTGCTTTCCCTTGGGAAAGAAATTATGCCAGATACTGGTGTATCATAACAATTTCCTTTTCATTGGTATGTTTAACCTTTTCCTTTAATATAAATTATCCGAGCAGTGATAATTCGCTGCTGATGTAAACACTTCGGTGTACTACTTTGTTCGTACAACCTATTACTATTGTTGTTGACTTTCGGTGACCACCGATGGACGAGAACTTTGCCTACTGGTCCGCTTCGTCATAACGAGCAGGAAAACGGTTCTCCGTGTCCCTCGCCCTTGGTACCGACGTTGTTGTTGACATAGCTAACAAGTTGTTCTCTGACTTACCTTGCAACTTGATCGAATTGTTTGTCACCACCCTTCTTATTCAATGTGGGCCCATAACCCACAGTTCCACAGGATCGAAACCTGACTCTCTTGACCGCGTATGCAATTCACGAGTCCTCTACCTTGTGATATTCAGTTCGATATCAGACTCGGTGCTTATGCCTGATGTTTTGGACCCCTTTTTCATCATCCGTCATCAGCATCGAATGCATGCCTATCCGCTTGAAAACGTCTCGTGCCTTCTCTTGTTTCTCTCGATGTATCTCCCTTAGTGTAACTCGTGAGATACTTTGTACCCCATTCACTTGGACCATCTCGGTTGATTAGCCTTGTACCTATCCGACCCCCTCAAGTTTCCCCCCCTAGCCTATTCGTAGGTACGATGCAGCCCCAAAAGAAGGATGACAACTTGTCGAGATGCGCTGATGCAGAGAAATGAAGACGTCAACAAGAAGGATAGACTTCTTCGAGAAGGACAACAAGAACCAGAATAATCGTTAGAATACGAAACCAAAGCTTTACCCCTTTCACTACCCTTTAATTCTCAGGACGAGAATTCTTTGTAGTGGGGGAGATTTGTAACACCCCGGGTGTCACGCTACAGTAATCACCTACAGTAATCACAATTACTGTTGCTAATCATGCCTTGATCATTTTTGAATTAA
Organism: Bromus sterilis; assembly: GCA_950022295.1. NCBI lineage: Eukaryota > Viridiplantae > Streptophyta > Magnoliopsida > Poales > Poaceae > Bromus > Bromus sterilis. The sequence goes on along the minus strand of OX465595.1, from coordinate 276,343,647 downwards.
CACAAACTCAAAATGCCTTTTCATGAATATTAAAAATATGTGATACATAAAACCTTGTCCAATATTGGTGCAACCACTTTTGTTAAATCCCAAATAATCATTGGCCATGTTCACCCGACCTTGGGAATTTATTAATCTACAAAATAAATCAAACAATTCATAACAGTAGCAAAATAGTGACATTTAATCCCTTTTGAATAATATAAAAATGAAAATGAATTTAGTTTACCCCCAAACTTTTTGTGGCACTAGTATCAAGTGAAACATTAATTTTGGAGCTAGTCTACCATTTTACAAAATTGCAGAAGCTAATAAAACAATTGCAAACAAGAAGACAGAAAAGAAAAATAAAAGAAAAAGAAACAAAACCTAAACTACGTCTGGGGCAAGGCCCACTTCTTTCCCCCCACCTGTCTGACCCACTCCCCAGCCCACCCCACCCCCCCTTCTCCCTCGCTAAAGGGAGGTTGGCCATGGCATGGCGGCCATCGAGCCGCCATGGCCACTGTTCGTCGTCGTGTCGCACATCCCCCGGCCCGCCTGGAAGATAAGAACGACCGCCTCCACCCCTCTGTAGCCCTAGATCGAGCCTTACCATCCCCCATTTGCCCTCCGCTTCCTCGTGCTCCTCCTCGTGGCCGTCCGGGCGCAACCGTGGGCATGCGGTTGTCGCTGGCGTGGCCACCGGCCGCCTCAGCCCGCGCCACCACGTCCGGGAGCATCGCCGGCGTCGTCCTCATTTCCCCGTACAAGAAACCGAGCCAAGGTGTCCTCCTTCGCCGGAATCAAGCCGATCCCCTTCGCCACGGTCGCGCCACCATTGTTGACGATTCGTCCTCCTCGCGCCCTCTCCAAGCCCACTGCCATCCTCAACGCGCTCACGGTGAGGATACGAGTCGAATGCCCCTCTTTGCTTGCCGATTTGGCCTGCTCCGCGTCGTTCCCGTCAGGCCGTGCTCCGGACGTCGTCGGACTTTGTCGCCACCGGTGAGGGAGGCCGCGCCCGACCCTTTTCCTTTAAGCAATTTGCTCCGCCGCGCCGTGCACGTTCGATCCCTCCCCTCCACTTGTGTCTTGGTGGCCGGGAGGACCTCGTCGTGCTCCCCGCGCCCGCCGTCTTCCATGGCTCGGACGCATCGGCCGGCCATCGTGGCCGCGCCCCCTGCCCTGTCCAGTGCGTGCGCACGCGCGCGTGACCAGGACCCCCGCCCACCCCCGCCGCGTCCCCGCCCCCCGGCTAGCCAGCCCCACCGGAACGGCCTCCGCCGTGTCCTTCGTCGCCGGCATGGGCACGCCCTGGGTTAAGCCAGGGGGCCTGCCCACTGACCAATGCCCCCCCCTGGGTGATTAGCCAATAAACGGTAATTAAAAATAAATAACCCATTGTTATTAATAACATATGTCTATGACAGATGGGCCCCAGGCCCTTAAATAAATTAAAACTGATTAGTTAGCTCTGGGCCACCTACACATGGGCCCCATTGGATTATTAGTTTAATTAAAATGCAATTAATAAAATGAGTGTATGACATGTGGGACCCTACTGTTAATTAGATTTAATTAAAAATGTTTATTAGCATGTGAGGCTGACCAGTGGGACCCACTGGTCAGGTTTGACCAGTCAACCCTCTGTGGATAATGTTGCATTTTATTATTAAAAGAAAATCCAGAAATTGATTTAAAATGATATAAACTTTGAATTTGAATATCTTTTAAACTGTAACTTGGATTGAAAAACTTTATACATGAAAATTGATCACAAAAATATTACGAATACGGAACGCTATCCGTATGTCTACCCCACCCCCCTAACACACCAATAATCGACATTCCCTCTCTAGGCTGTCTGTCGATAATTCCCGGTGCCGGTAAAAACCTGCCGGATGAATTTATTCCGGATAGGAAAGTTGTCCGGAATGGTTCAACTAACACAGATACACCCCCTTGTCTTTGTCGAGTGTCCACGACACCTCCGGCATGATACCTTCCCCCTTTGGACACCCTGTCCGGTAACTACTCGGAGCTGGCATATCATCCCCGGATGAATTCCCGCTCCGAGCCTGATACATCGTACTGCGTTAGAACACCGACATCGATACATTTTCCATGTCATTCATCTGTTTGTTTATGCTTGCTTTGTATTTACTGTTTCTCCCCCCCCCTTTATTCTCCGGTAGACCCCGCTGCTATTGCCGACTACACCGCCGCCGGGTACGACTACTTCGTCGACGACCCTACTGCTACCATCGAGCTTCCAGGCAAGCATAGCCATTCTCTTCCCCAGATATCGTCTACCTTTCTGTACTTTCTTGCACTAGGCATTGTTACTGATGCTGCTACGATTACAATCCTATTCAATTGCATAGCCTGATTTTGTCGCCCCTTGATGTACCTTTCTTATCCTATGATGCCTGTTATAATTATGCATATATTCAGCAGTGAGCCCTGCGCATTGTTAGCTAGGACTAGATAGCGGGACGTGATCACTCAGGGGGGTGAACACGGATACAATATATACAACTGCACAGGTACGGTACAAAGCAGACACCGCCAAAGGCCCCTATCTGGGTTATGCCTAGTCACCTCAAGTGCGAGCTATCCAAGAGAAATCCTTGTACTCCACTCGAGGCTGACTTTGTCTTGCCGCCATAGGGTCCTGGACAGCGGTTGTCCTTAAAGGTAAGAAAGTCGGGTGACCCAACGGTGCCCGCGAGCGGTATATTGTCGGGAGCGACAGGGAGGGTACGACCAACGTTACTGGCGTGCTTGGCCCCTGCTCGTATCTCGCGAGAGTTACCAAACCACGAAAGTCGAGCTCTACCAAGAGCACACGCGAGACAAGGTAAGGAGACGGTTCACCTTGTTGGTAACCGTAGTGACATGGTGGGACGACAGGGCAGGCACCGATGTACTGGTGGTCCTGACTGCTGTCGTTGACCGCGGGTCGGTTAAGTCGAGGCAACGATAACGGTTGTCACGCTGGTTAATTAAAATGCTAAATGGTTCGGAGGATGTCTTGAGTAGCCTTTTGGCTTGTACGCACTACCTACACGTGGGACGAGGAGTGTGGGCTCCCCTGCATCGTAGTCTCGTTCGAGGGTCTTCAGACGTCAGCAGTACCGCGGGCTGATTGCCGGGAAGTGGTGTTGTCTTCTCTTGCTCGAGCGGTGTATTTGTTTTTTTCTTTGATTTTGCTTCACCGGCCAGTCACGCACCGTGCAGGAGTACATTCGGGTTAGGGTCCAAAGCCCGGCGTACATAGGATATAGTTCGGCGGATGACCTCTCTGTTGATTGCCGAAGGATGGGCTACTTTGTGTCGGATAGCTTTGATGGAGCGTTCCCTAACAAGGTTCCCGCCACCCTGGAGATCCGAGCATCGTAGAGTCACGCCAGTGCACCCCTGCAGGGAAGATTAATCTATTCGAATAGCCGTGTCCACGGTAACAGGACGCTTTATGCTGAAGCTGGATCTTACCACTACGAACTACTACTATTAAACTGTATGGTTCCGGGTCTTCTTCCTCGTAGGGAGTCCAGGAGGGGAACTCGGAGGCATTATTATTATAAAATATTACAACTTACTATTATACAATGTTGCAGCAACTTCTGCTGCATTGTTATACACTCATGTTATTGAACTATTGGTTGTTTCTCTTCTCATGCTGCAAGACACGTCAGAAGATGCTAGTCTTCGTGACGCCTAGCTTCTTACCCTTATTCTGATTTCTATCTTGCAGTCCACTATATACAACCTCCCCTTTCCTTTGATACAAATGCATAAAACTTAGTAGCGGACGTAAGTCTCGCGGGTATACTAGATACTCACCCTGCTTTATTTCCTTTTCTGTTTTGCCTGATCGGCCGCTGCAGTCGATGTTGGAGTCCAGGAGCAGGAGATCCCCGATGCCGACCACCGCAACATGAAGATCCCCGATGACTACTACGACGTCGAGTTCCCCTTTGACCAAGAGTAGTTTGGAGGTTCCCAGGCAGGAGGCCTCGCCTTTTCGATCTATTGTTATTTGTGCTAGCCTTCTTAAGTCAACCTTGTATTCTTGTGTCTGTACTCAGATACTATTGCTTCCGCTAACTTTGTGCTCTCGAGCTGTTGTATTCGAGCCGTCGTGGCCCCTGTCTTGTATTAAACAGCTTGTATTATTTTTATTTGTAGAGTTGTGTTGTGATATCCCAACGTGAGTCCCTAATCTCGATCGTGTACCTTGCGTGTATGATTACTGTACACGGTCTGATTTTGGGGGCGTCACAGATCCTCCAGGAACAGTAATGTCTAGTAGCTCAGGGATGTCCATAACCGGGGACACGGCTAATCATGATTAGTTTTTACTCTGCAGAGGTTAGTACACTTTCCCCGCTGGACTCAACCCGAAGATTGAGACGAAGTCTTTCAGAAGAGGTCACCTACACCCAACGGCAAGCCGGTACCGACTATCACATCTACATCTGCTAGCTTTGCACGGGAGAGGCTTCCTATCATACTCAACTAAGACAGAGCCCATATGGCCAGCGGCTGTACATGTAAGCTCCTAGTCACCAAGTATGTCTGATCTTTTTGAGCCTGGATGGCGCCCACTTACGTTCAGAGGGTAACACCATGACGTACTTTCAACCACCAAACCAACCATTAGGGGTACAACCTGGTCTCGACCTTAGATAAGGAACGAGCCCCCAGGAAGCACTCCCTGCCCGTCCAGAAGTGATTTCTATTTATTAAACAGTTGCTACACAAGTTATTAAATAACTCACAAGCACTCCATCAATTTACACAACCCAAACCACGTCTACAAAGCATAGAAATAAAGCAACAACACGGCTAGGTTGATCTACGGTAGACATGTCAAGACATGTGGCTATCCTAACTGGTTTTGCAGCAACAGAAATAATAAACTACCTATCATGCAATAGGGTGATATTTCTTAACATAATGCATATAGAAAATATAGGTATCAGTATGGTCAAAGCATCACTTGCCTTCCTGCTGGTCCTGACGGTCACAATCCTCACAATACGAGGCGGCACACTCCGGACAATCTATACGAGCAAACATAGCACCAATCAATCATATGCTCAATACAAAATTGCTCAAACAGTAATAAACATTCAAAGAACATTAGAAAAACTTTCCTAACAGTATCTAAACTTAAAGTACTTGTCAAAATAAAACTAACGCAAAAACAAACGGCGCAAACGGGCGCACCGGTAACAAGTTACGGCTGCCGGAAGTTCAAATTTGGATCAGCTTGGGATCCAAATTTAAAGACTTCAAACTTCTGTAACACTTGTTCTACTGGCTAGAGAATTTCTACACGGTCGCAACGCAACTGGAATCGCCCAATTCCGAGTTACGGTTAAAAAGTAGTCGCAAAAACGGTATCAGGGTGACACCGGGGGGTACCGGGGTGCTCTACTGTAAAAAGGACCCGTACGTAAATAAAAAATTTCTGAAAAACGCGATCCCGTCCCCGGGCGGTTTGGATCCAGATCTAGGTTTTTTTTTCTTTTTTTTCCCAAAACCGATCTAAAACTTTTCTTTTTCTAAACTCTTTCTCTTCTCCTTGCATGGGCACAGGGCCATGCCATGGAGCACGGGCTCGGCTCCGGCTCTGGCTAGGCCGGCCGGGCAAGGGCGGCCGGCGGCCGGCGGTGGGGGCGGCCGTGGGCGGTGGCCGTGGGGCGTAGGAACGCGCGGCCAGGGCGCGGCGGCGCCACAGCGCGGGCGGCGGTGCGGCTAGGCGGCGGCGCGGCTCCGGTGAGGCGTGGGGACGGCGGCATCCGGACAATACCTCGAAAAACGGCGAAAAACGCAACTCCGGCGAACTTTTCGGCGAAGCTCCGGCGAGATTCCGGCGAACTCCGGCGATGACGTCGTCGATGATGTCGGCGACGGCGTGTCCCGCGGATTAGTTTAGGCTAACCCTAAAACGCTAAGCGAAAAATAATTTAGCCATAATCGGGGCTATTTATAGCCAGCCCCTAATCCTCTTTTTTTTAAATCCGAGATAAATACAAAATCGGTTTGCGGAAAAAAACAGAACATGCCCATTAGGCCCAAAACAATATTAGAAAAATCACGGAAATTTATTTTAAAATTCCTTCTTCGCCAATATTTTTAAAATAATAAAATTGAATTTTTGGCTTTACCAAAATATTAAAATAAAATAAAAACTTTGCAACTTATTTTTAAGTATTTTAAAATACTTTTCCGGCATTTTAAAAATACCGAAAACTCCGAAAATTGATTTAAAAACTTTTCCGGAGCATAAATAAATTCCCAAAAATATTTTTAGAAAATATTTATAACTCCAAAGTAAAATTAAAAAGTCTCCCAAAAATATTTTAAACTATTTTTCAACAAATTAAAAATGGGGATAAGTCCTTTTATATCTTCTCTAGCGAGCTACCTTGTGTTGAAAAATGTTTAAAAATATTTTAAAACTTCAGAAAAATGCGGAAGCAGCATGAGATGCATATGATGATCTATTAACATCCGAATTTAGAAAATTGGGATGTTACAAACCTACCCCCCTTAAGATGAATCTCGTCCTCGAGATTCGGGCTGGCTAGCAAAGAGATGCGGGTGGTCTTGCTTCAGATCTTCTTCGCGCTCCCAAGTTGCTTCCTCTTTGGTATGATGATCCCACTGAACCTTGCATAGTCTGATCGTCTTGGTGCGGGTAACTCTTTCGGCAGTCTCGAGAATCTGCACAGGTTTCTCCTCATAATTCAGGTCGCTCTCCAACTGAATTGCCTCAAGTGGCACTGTATCCCTCAAAGGAATATCTGCCATCTCTTCATGACACTTCTTCAGCTGGGATACGTGAAACACATTATGAATTCCTGACAAAGCTTCTGGCAACTCCAACTAATAAGCTACCTCTCCTCGGCGCTCCAAAATCTTGTAAGGCCCCACAAAACATGGTGCTAACTTGCCATTGATTCCAAACCTCTTGGTTCCTCGAATTGGTGAAACTCTGAGATACACACGGTCTCCAACCTCATAGGTTACATCCTTGCGCTTAGCATCTGCATAACTCTTCTGCCTGGACTGTGCTATCTTCAGTCTATCACAGATCAACTTGACTTTCTCCTCGGCATCTCTGATCAGGTCTGGTCCAAACAACTGACGTTCTCCTACCTCATCCCACATCAACGGAGTCCTGCACTTCCTGCCATACAGTAACTCAAATGGTGCCATCTGTAGACTAGCCTGGTAACTGTTGTTATATTAGAACTCAGCATACGGTAAGTTGTCATCCCAACTCGAACCATAATCCAACGCACAAGCCCTCAACATATCCTCCAAAATCTGATTGACTCTCTCGGTCTGCCCATCTGTCTGAGGATGGAACGCTATACTGAACTCCAGTCTAGTGCCCAAGGTCTCATGCAACTGACGCCAAAACTTCGAAGTAAACTGAGTACCTCTATCAGAAACAACCTTGCTTGGAACTCCATGCAAACACACGATCCTGGACATATAAATCTTGGCTATCTTAGCACTGTTATAAGTTGTCTTTACTGGAATGAAGTGAGCAACCTTGGTCAAACGATCAACAATCACCCAAATAGAATCATATCCTGACCGAGTCCTGGGTAAACCAGTAATAAATTCCATACCTATCTGATCCCACTTCCAATCTGGTATAGGCAAAGGCTGCAACAATCCTGCTGGCTTCTGATGCTCAGCCTTGACCCTCTGGCAAACATCACACGCAACAATAAACTGCGCTATCTCTCGCTTCAGGCTAGGCCACCAAAATCTCTCCCTCAAATCCAAATACATTTTGGTATTTCCGGGATGAATAGAATAAGGTGAATCATGTGCCTCCTGAAGAATCAACTTCCTGATCTCTGCATCCTGCGGTACACAAATGCCCTTCTCAAACAAAATGGCTCCATGGTCATCCTCACGGAAACCCTCTGCTTTACCCTTGGTCATATTCACTTTTATCTCATCAATTTCTGCATCACCCTTCTGAGCTTGTCTGATCCTTTCCAATGGATTTGGCTTCACTTCCAATGTGGCCACATATCCGTTAGGAACTATCTCCAACCTGAGATTCTTGAACTGCTCACATAACTCCCGTGGCATATTATCAACCTTAGCAACATTGATATGACTCTTACGGCTCAATGCATCAGCATCCACATTCGCTTTACCAGGATGATACTGCACATTCAAATCCTAATCCTTAATAAGTTCCAGCCATCTACTCTGCCTGAGATTCAAATCCTTCTGAGTAAAGATATACTTCAAACTCTTGTGATCAGTAAAAACATCACAATGATTACCAACAAGATATTGCCTCCATGTTTTCAATGCATGAACAACTGTAGCTAATTCCAAATCATGTGTAGGATAGTTCTTCTCATGGTTCTTAAGCTGACGCGAAGCATACGCAACAACTCTACCTCCTTGCATCAACACACAACCAAGTCCTCGACGAGATGCATCACAATATACTTGGATATCCTTATGTATATCAGGCAAACATAAAATAGGTGCAGTCACTAACCGTTTCTTCAATTCCTGAAATCTGGCTTCACATGCCTCACTCCAAACAAACTTATTCTCTTTCTTCAATAGCTCAGTCATTGGTTTTGCAAGTTTGGAGAAATTCTCAATGAACCTCCTATAATATCCTGCAAGACCCAAGAAACTGCGAATGTCTCCAACTGACGCGGGCGTCTCCCATTCTGTAACTGTTGAAACCTTGAATGGGTCCACAGCTACTCCTTCTCCTGACACAACATGTCCAAGAAATCCGACCTCCTTCAACCAAAACTCACACTTGCTGAACTTGGCATACAACTTGTGCTCCCTGAGCTTCTCCAATACCAAACGCAAATGTGCCGCATGCTCTTGCTCATTCTTGGAATACACCAATATATCATCAATGAACACCACAACGAATTTATCCAAGAACTCCATAAACACCTTGTTCATCATATTCATGAAGTATGCAGGAGCATTAGTCAATCCAAATGACATAACAGTATACTCATACAACCCATACCTTGTAGTAAAAGCAGTCTTCGGAATATCCTTCTCCCGAATCTTCACTTGATGATAACCAGAACGAAGATCAATCTTAGAGAATACACAAGCTCCCTCCAACTGTTTAAATAGATCATTAATCACCGGTAAAGGATACTTGTTCTTGATAGTAACATCATTCAGAGAACGGTAGTCAACACACATCCTCTGGGTTCCATCCTTCTTCTCAACAAACAATACTGGAGATCCCCAAGGTGACGAGCTAGGGAGAATGAACCCCTTTTCCTGCAACTCTCTGATCTGTTCCTTCCACTCTGCAAGTTCATTAGCGGGCGTCCTATACGGTCTTTTAGCAATAGGCCCAGTGCCTGGTAATAAATCAATAAGGAACTTAATCTCCCTATCCGGTGGCATACCTGGCAACTCCTCCGAAAACACATCCGGATACTCCCTCACAACACGCACATCATCCAGGCTACCCCCCTTAAGAGAATTCCCCTGGGTGTGCTGATGCTTATACTTGGACACATATCTGATCTTCTGTCCACTCGGTGTACTGAGAGTGATAGACCGACTGTCACAATCAATAACACCTTGGTATTTGGCTAACCAATCCATGCCCAAAATAATATCCAAACCTTGTGACTTCAACACAATCAAATCTGTAGGAAAAACATGCTTCCCTATGGCTAGGCTCAACTGAGAGCATCCCAAACTAGCTGACATCTCCGCTCCCGGTGAACTTATGAGCATAGATGACTTAAGAACTACGGTAGGTAACTCATGCTCGGCGGCATCTGTTGGGTAAGAATAGGTAAGATTTAGACAGAAAGTAGCTAGGGAAATATACTCCTACCCATATGCTTATGATGATCATGACAAGCATTATATATACAATACATATATCACCAATCAACTTCATCAATCAATATCACCATAGCATCAAACATATAACAATCATCAACCAATGCACTCATACGGAAAACCATCACATATCACACCATATAGTTTAAAATATCTTTTATAACTGATATAAGATCCTCATAACAACCTCGGGTAATATAAGATCCTCAACACAATCACGAATAACATAAGAGTATATCAAGCAACTTAGTATTGCCACACTGAATAAGTCGACATGGTCAAATACGCTAACACGATAACGGTAGAGCACTAATAGCCGGTGAATTAATTCTTAATGCTGTCTTTGCTAAACAGCATGCGGTATTCGCGCCCGCTAATGCGGTTGCGCCTTTTGGGACTCAGCTCTTCTTCTTCTGCCGAGGTGTCTACTTCTGGCTCCTCTTCTGGTTCTTCAATTCCATTGGCCTTCATCTTCTCCTTCAGCCTTGTCATCTCCGCTTGCATATCCAACTTCTCCTTCTTCAGCTTGTTGTTGTCCCTCTTGAGCTTGGTGTTCTTCTGCTGCAACTCAGTAATGGTGTAGAGGTCTGACTGAGTGCATTTCTCTAGGCAATGGAGGTGCTTCCCCAGGCTTTGGATGATGTAGCTGGTTGTACCTGGCCAAATGGCCCCAGGCACATACCTGAACCTCTTTGGTATTATGTTCCCCGATGGGAGAACCTTGGCCATCTCTGCATACACCGTACCCTTTAGTCGGGCGGAATACGTCTCCACAATGCGTCCAAGAGCTATGTGAGCGGCCATGCGCACACACCACTCCTTCTCCTGGGCATGCACCTCGAAGGACTCCGTAATCACCCGTTCTTCATTCTCCATGCTTCCAAGGATGAAAGTCTCCACTTGACAGTAGTCATCAGCTCCCCTTGTCTCCACGATGTCCGGCTAAAAGACTGGCGCGTAGATGTTCAGGAAGTGGAAAATCCCCCTGAGCTCAGGTCCAAACGCCATAGCACAGTATGATATAGTGTTCATCTAAAATCAAAGAGGGGTAAGGCAAGATTAGAACAGGTATGAATACGAGATAGAGAAGGTAAGTAAGTACAAGACAGAGTGATATAAAGTAATATTTTTATTCCTATGGCTTTTCTACTCCATTTTCTAGGGTCACGTCCTACAGTCAACACACTGCTCTGATACCATCTGTAACGACCCAATTCACACAGAATTGAAGTCTCTGTGTTCAAGTGCCAGTCCCTGGATCGAACTCGCTGGCACACACAGTATTATAGATGTATATCAAAGTACAAGTGCATCATTATTACAACGTATAATCCAGAGTAAATAAATAACAAGTTGCATAGCTCAAGGCTAGCTTATTCAATAAAAATATAGCGGAAGCAAAAGCAAATAACGTGGAGTCCATCAATAGCCACATGCGAACATGCTGAGTGTAGACTCGCAACCCCTAACGCACCTTACTGATCATCTGAAAAACCTGAAACACCGAAGGTTACAGCTCGACAACGGGTCAGTACATCTGATTTGTACGGCAAGTGACACGGCAAAGTTTATATAAAGGACATACAACTACATGCAAGGTAAGTCAAAGGAAAGGCTTATGGTTTAGTTTTGCAGAAAGCCAATTTTCTCCTGAACTAAACTAGTCAAAATTTTAAGTTGAACTTACTACTTAAGAACGAACTGGGCACACCAGTTCCAACACCACACCCTTATTTAATCTTTCCCACTCAATTTATTATGGTGATTCATATGTCAAGATCCTCCAGTAACAGTAATGTCTAGTAGCTCAAGGATGTCCATAACCGGGGACACGGCTAATCATGATTAGTTTTTACTCTGCAGAGGTTAGTACACTTTCCCCGCTGGACTCAACCCGAAGATTGAGACGAAGTCTTTCAGAAGAGGTCACCTACACCCAACGGCAAGCCGGTACCACCTATCACATCTACATCTGCTAGCTTTGCACGGGAGAGGCTTCCTACATCATACTCAACTAAGCCAGAGCCCATATGGCCAGCGGCTGTACATGTAAGCTCCTAGTCACCAAGTATGTCTGATATTTTTGAGCCTGGACGGCGCCCACTTATGTTCAGAGGGTAGCACCATGAAGTACTGTCAACCACCAAACCAACCATTAGGGGTACAACCTGGTCTCGACCTTAGATAAGGAACGAGCCCCCAGGAAGCACTCCCTTCCCGTCCAGAAGTGATTTCTATTTATTAAACAGTTGCTACACAAGTTATTAAATAGCTCCCAAGCACTCCATGAATTTACCCAACCCAAACCACGTCTACAAAGCATAGCAATAAAGCAACAACACGGCTAGGTTGATCTACGGTAGACAAGTCAAGACATGTGGCTATCCTAACTGGTTTTGCAGCAACAGAAATAATAAACTACCTATCATGCAATAGGGTGATATTTCTTAACATAATGCATATAGAAAACATAGGTATGAGTATGGTCAAAGAATCACTTGCCTTCCTGCTGGTCCTGACGGTCACAATCCTCAAAATACGAGGCGGCACACTCCGGACAATCTATACGAGCAAACATAGCACCAATCAATCATATGCTCAATACAAAATTGCTTAAACAGTAATAAACATTCAAAGAACAGTAGAAAAACTTGCCTAACAGTAGCTAAACTTAAAGTACTTGTCAAAATAAAACTAACGCAAAAAAAAAACGGCGCAAACAGGCGCACCGGCAACAAGTTACGGCTGTCGGAAGTTCAAATTCTGATCAGCTGGGGATCCAAATTTAAAAACATCAAACTTCTGTAACACTTGGTCTGCTGGCTAGAGAATTTTTACACGGTCGCAAGCCAACTGGAATCGCCCAATTCCGAGTTACGGTTAAAAAGTAGTCGCAAAAACGGTATCGGGGTGACACCGGGGGGTACCAGGGTGCTCTAATGTAAAAAGGACCCGTACGTAAATAATTTTTTTCTAAAAAACGCGATCAGGTCCCCGGGCGGTTTGGATCCAGATCTAGGTTTTTTTTTCCTTTTTTTCCCAAAACCGATCTAAAACTTTTTTTTTGCTAAACTCTTTCTCTTCTCCACGCACGGGCACAGGGCCATGCCATGGAGCACAGGCTCGGCTCCGGCTCGGGCTAGGCCGGCCGGGCAGGGGCGGCCGACGGCCGGCGTTGGGGGCGGCGGTGGGCGGCGGCCGTGGGGCACAGGGGCGCATGGCCAGGAGCTCGCGGCGGTGGCGCCACAGCGCAGGCGGCGGCGCTCCGGCCGGCCAGCTCGCTCCGGCGAGCGGCGGCGGTGCGGCTAGGTGGCGGCGCAGCGGTGCTAGGGCGGCGGCGCGGCTCCAGTGAGGCGTGGCGACGGCGGCATCCGGACAATACCTCGAAAAACGGCGAAAAACGCAAGTCCGGCGATGACGTCGTCGATGATGTCGGCGGCGGCGGGTCCCGCGCATTAGTTTAGGCTAACCCTAAAATGCTAAGCGAAAAATAATTTAGCCCTAATCGAGGCTATTTATAGCCAGCCCCTAATCCTCTTTTTTTTTAAATCCGAGATAAATACAAAATCGGTCTGCGAAGTAAAAACAAAACAGGCCCATTAGGCCCAAAACAATATTACAAAAATCACAGAAATTAATTTTAAAATTCCGTCTTCGCCAATATTTTTAAAATAATAAAATTGAATTTTCGGCTTTACCAAAATATTAAAATAAAATAAAAACTTTTAAACTTATTTTTAAATATTTTAAAATACTTTTCCGGCATTTTAAAAATACCAAAAACTCCGAAAATTGATTTAAAAACTTTTCCGGAGCATAAATAAATTCCCAAAAATATTTTTAGAAAATATTTATAACTCCAAAGTAAAATTAAAAAGTCTCCAAAAATATTTTAAACTATTTTTCAACAAATAAAAAATGGGGATAAGTCCTTTTATATCCTCTCCAGCGAACTTCCTTGTGTTGAAAAATGTTTAAAAATATTTTAATACACCAGAAAAATGCGGAAGCTGCATGAGATGCATATGATGATCTATTAACATCCGAATTTAGAAAACTGGGATGTTACATTTGATCATATTTGGAGTAACCTATTAACTCAGTGCACCCTAGTATCAGTTCCTGTTTTCTGTTGTTTTTCTATTTCAGGTTTCCCCCATATAAAAAGTGCTCCAAAAATTCAGGAAATATCCAATAAAAAAATCAGCGTATAGGAAGCTTTGGGAATCACCGAGGGGGGGGGGCAGAGGGGACCCACCAGGGCCCTAGGCGCCTTCCCAACGCGCCCCAGGGTGGGGCCGCGCCAGGGGGTCGCCTGGACCCCTGGTGGCCCCCCTGGCTTCCCCCCATCGCCTATATATTCCCCGTGATGCAAAAACCGCGAGACAGGAACCCTTTTTCGCGACGTCTCCTCTTTTCCGCCGTCGTCGCGCTTCCAGGATCGGGAGCACCAGAAGACCTCTTCCCGGAACCCTGCTGGAGGGAGGAATCACCTCTGGGAGCTTCTCCACCACCATGGAAGCTTCCCGGATGAACCGTGATTAGTCCACCTTGGACCATGGGTCTATGATAAGTAGCTATGTGATGTTCTCCTCCCCTCTTTGTTCTTCATGGATTAGACCTCGTGAGCTGCCCTACATGATCGAGGCACTAATGTAATATTTCTGTTGTTTCTATGCTGAGTTTGCTGGGATCCGATGGATTATGAGATTATGTTCAGATTGTGTTTGAGTAATATATTTGATAATCCTCTTTTATATTTATGTTCTTGAGTAATTCTTGCATGTTCTCCATTGATGTTTATTGCTTTGGCAAAGTAGTAGATTGTGACTCCAAGAGGGAGCGTTAGGCATGATTGTGGGTTCATGCCCCCTGATGACTAGCTTCAGTGACAGAAACATGAGTCTAGGGGATGTGTTGTTGCCACAAGGGGGGAAACAATGGTGATTGTACTTGCGGGTGCAAGGATTGTTTACTTTACGCAAAGTTCTTTAATGCAGTTGTTCGTTGCTTTGAGTTTACACTTTCGGTGGGATTCACAACTTAATACCAGCGATATATTCTGGATAGATATCGCAAGGTGGATGATTAGTAGGTAGATGCAGATGGATTTCTGTCTACTTGTCTTGGCGTACCACCCATGCTTTTGAGCCTCTTCCTTTCTTTATAGCATAATCCTGTCAATTGCCCAGCTGTAATTTGTTTACCTCGCATGGATATTTTATTGTCTTTTGGAAGAGAGACATCACTAGTGAACATCATAGGACCCCAGTCCATATTTCCAACACTGTTTACACTATCAATTTACTTTCAGTATTTACTTTTCCGTTCCTATCACTATCATTATTATCCCGTGCATTTTATCCTTTGTAAACAACAAGGCCGGAGGGATTGACAACCCCTTTGTACTCGTTGGGAGAAATGTTATATGTTGTGAGTGCAGGTCAAAGCCAACCGTCAATCTCTGGTGCCGTTGTCACCTACCTGTCGTTGTCGGAGTCCTGCTGCAGAAAAACCTTGGTATCTTCACCGAGGGAAATTGCCGCTGTCTACATCTCAACCTTCCACTTTGGGTAACCAACGAGGGGGCGTTAATTCGTACCATCAAAAGAAATTTCTGGCGCCGTTGCCGGGGACTCCACTCTTCAAGATAGGGGAGTTGCACACTATCTTTTATCTTTGCTTTTTAGTCTTGTTAGTTTACCTTTCAGTTTTTGCTTTAGTGTCCTTTATGAAAAATCAAAAAAATAGTTATCCTGCTTGCTGCTGCTATGGGTTCCTCTGAGAACACCAAGTTGTGTGACTTCACTAGTCACAACAACAGTGACTTTATCTGCACTCCTATTTCTACACCTGCTACCTCAGCACCTTCTTATGAGATTAAACCTGCTTTTCTGAACCTTGTTATGAAAGATCAATTCTCTGGTGCTAGAGATGATGCTGCTTTGCACTTAATTAATTTTATTGAGCTTTGTGATATGAAAAAGTACAAAGAAGTAGATGGTGATATTGTTAAGCTTAAGCTTTTTCCTTTCTCCTTGAGAGATGAAGATAACATTTGGTTTCAATCCTTGCCTATGAATAGCATAGACTCTTGGGATAAGTGCAAGGATGCTTTTATTGGGAAGTAATACCCCCCTGCTAAGATTATCCAATTGAGGAGCTTTATTATGAATTTTAAGCAATTGGATAATGAACACGTTGCCCAAGCTTGGGAACGCATGAAATCTCTTGTTAAGAATTTCCCTACGCATGGTTTGACTACTTGGATGGTTATCCAAACTTTTTATGCAGGCTTGAACTTTACCTCGCGGAACCTGCTGGATTCGGCCGCGGGAGGAACCTTTATGTCAACTACACTTGGTGCTGCCACAAAACTTCTCGATGAGATGATGACCAACTATTCCCAATGGCACACCGAAAGAGCTCCAACAGGTAGGAAGGTAAACTCTGTCGAGGAGATCTCCTCCCTAAATGAAAAAGTTGACTTGATTATATCTCTACTTACCAAGCAATCTCCTATTGATCCTCAAGATGTTCCTTAAAATTCTTTGATTGCTCAAGATCATGTAGATGTGAACTTTATCTCTAGAAACAACTTCAACAACAATGCTTATAGGAGTAACTTTGGTAGCAATCCTAGACCGTTCCCCAACAATTATGGGAACAACAACACTTATCCTAGCACCAAAAACTCCACTTTTGAATTAGAGAGTATGCTTAAAGACTTTATCACTACCCAAAAAGCCTTCAACAAGAGTATAGAGTAAAAACTAGACAAATTAGATAACCTCTCGTCGAAGGTAGACAATTTAGCCCATGAAGTAGAGTTTCTTAAAATTAGAACTTCTCCCCTTGAGGAGAGGAAGGTCACTCCTATGAATGCCATCCAAATGCAAATTAATGAAAACATTAGGATGATGGCTAAACTTAAAGAGAGATGGGCTAGAGAAAAGGAGGAAGAAGATAGAATTAAGAGCCTTCCTACACACCATACCATTGCTACTATCCAAGTTGTTGAGGATATCCAACTAGCACCCAATGCACCCCTAGTCCCATAGGACCTATTAATGGTGATTCTATGACCTCAACCGTAGAAGAAGAAATTCCTATGACTATAGAAGCTACCAAACAAGTGAGCCTAAAGGACAGCACTACCACTTTACTTGATAGTAGTGACCTTGATTTTGATAATTGCACCCTTTCTGAAGTTATTTGTTTCCTTCACAAGATGTCTAGAGACCCCCACACTAGCACACTTAATTTTGCCTTCACGGAGCATATCACTAATGCTCTCATCAAAGCTAGGGAGGAGAAGCTTAGGGTAGAAGCCTCCATACCTAGGAAGCTAGAATATGGTTGGGATCCTATGATTAAAATTAAGTTGAATAACTTTTCTTGCTATGCTTTATGTGATGTTGGAGCTAGTATCTCTGTTATGCCTAAAAGAATGTATGATATATTTGAATTGAAACCTTTTGATTCTTGTTCTTTTGGTGTTCGTCTTGTCGATTCTTCTGTAAAGAAACCTTTGGGGAAGATAGATGATGTTCTTATCATTGTCAATGACAATTATGTTCCCGTTGATTTTACTATTATGGACATTGAATGTGAACCTTCTTGTCCAATTATTTTGGGACGTCCTTTTCTTCGCACCGTGGGTGCTGTTATTGATATGAAAGAAGGGATTATAAAATTCCAATTACCTCTCAAGAAAGGGATGGAACACTTCCCTAGGAAAAATATTAAGTTGCCTTTTGAGTCCGTCACACGGGCTAGTTATTTTCTTGAAAAGACTTGATCTATTGACATTAAGCCTAGCTAATGGCTTTAAAGAAGCGCTTTCAGGAGGCAGCTCGCAACGAATTTAGGATTTCCATTTTGTTTTTCTTATGTTTTTAGTGGTCTTGATGATTTTTACTACTGTAGCAACATCATTGTATCTTTACTTTTCAAGCTTTGTGCCATTTATAGCTTCATATGACAAGGGAAGTGAAAGTTGTGACATGCTGTCCAGAAAACAGATTCTATCCTCGTGACTAGAAAAATCAGAGAAAAATACCAGTTCATCTTTTTTATCTGAATTTTTTACACAGCGTGCTCTATACAATTACGGAACTTCTGTATGTTCTGAGTTTTTTTTATTTGAGTTGCAAAAGTATCCCTAAAAAATTCTTTACTACCTGCTGGTCTGTTTTTCACAGATTCTGTCCTGTTTTGCCTTTTCTTCGTTTTGCAAACCTTAAGCTTTCTTTTTCTTTGCAAAAACTTTTTGGAAATCTTGAGAAACGGTAGCTCTTCAAGATTATCTTTATTTATAGTAGATAAAAAATTATTTTATTATGGGTACTAACCTCGCTAATCAGATTATGATGAGTTATGTATGAAGGGAGTTTTCAAGTGTGCGAGGGAAGATGATGAAAGAAGATTCAGGAGTGTCAAGCGCTCAAGATTGGGGATCCCCGCATGCATCCCCAAAAAATATTCAAGGAGACTCAAGAGTCTAAGCTTGGGGATGCCCCCGTGCATCCCCTTCTCCATCGACAATTATCAGTTCGTCTCTCGTCTCATTATATTTTTATCACTTCATGCCTTATGTGCTATGCTTGGAGCGTCTCGCTCTTAGGTTTTAGTTTTAGTTTTCTTTAGCTTTGCTTGCTGTTCATAACAATTTAGAACCCAGCTTTATTTTTGTGGGAGAGAAACATGCTCCACTTCCAAATCTAGAACACAAGATAGGATTTTTCCTGCTAATCTTTATTGTGTGTGTTCTTTATCTTTTTCATAGCTGCTGCCATGTTTAGCTCTTTGTTTTCATGTTTATATTTTTAAAGAGATTTTGTTTAGTTTGTTGCTGGAACTCTCTTGAGTTTTCATGTTATATTGTTTAGAGAGATTGCCTGTTGCACTGAGTTTTGTGTCTTGAATTGAAGTAGGTAATTGAGGTTGCTATTCTTTTATAGTAGTAACTTGCAATAGTTTTGAGGTATTGTTTTGAGTAATGTTTGGACTTTTGGTGTCAAGAGCTTTAGCCTATTAGTGATAGATGTCGTATTTTGGGCAATCCGTGTTTATTTTCAAAGCTTACAAAATTAGTTGAGTACTTTAGATACTAGATGGATCACTACTCTTCTGAGGGGTCGAATATTAGAGTACACTCACGTACCATGAGTCGAGGATGCGCAAGGATAACCAAACCCCCATACACTCCTCCTCGGGGTACTTGTCTCTTTGTGAACCTCCTTGCTAGTTTGAGAGTTACCGATAATAAGTGCATGAGTTCTTCGGACTAATGTGAGTATTCGAAAGTTGACACTTCCACCTTCCCATATTTTTCTAGCCTCTCCTGTGCCGTGCATTGATTTCTTCTCACTCCGAGAGTTGGCGTCCACCTTCGCCGGTACATCCAAACCCTTGGCATGATACGCTTTTTCATCATAAACCTCCTTATATCCTTCCTCAAAACAGCCACCATTCCTACCTACCAAGGCATTTCCATAGCCTTTCCGAGATATATTTCCATGCAACATCCACCTTCTCATGACTTGATCTTCATGTCATACATGCTACTTGCTTGATCGATGAGCCGCATTCTAGTTGGGCTTTGCCCTAATCACTGCTACATGACGTGCTAGTATCATTGCATATCCTGCTACACTGGCAGAGGCATACATTTGCATACATCATGATAGTTACATCTTCTTTATGATTTGAGTACTTTGTAAAGTGTGAAAGATCTTCTATACTTCTTGTAATATATAGAATGTTGCCTCTAAAGTGAGGAAAAGATCCCAAAGAGGACAAATTAAAAGATCCAAAAGAGGACAAATGAGAGAAATATAAAGAGCCATTGAGGCCACCAAAAAAATACAAAAAATAGAAAAAAGAGAAAAATAAATAAAAAGAGAGAAGGGGGCACACTACTATTCCTTTTGAGAGATCCACACTCGTACTCCCTCTTATATCTTTTACACCATAGAGATTATAATTTATGCATATAGCTATGTGGGGACCTTCACACTATAGAACTTGGCTTGTATATTCCAATGATGAGCCTCCTCAAATGAGCTCTAGGTCTTCTTGAGCAAGCAAGTTGGATGCACCCCCACTAGTTCCATTGGAGAGCTTTTAGCTCATATGTGCATCTGTTGCATGGCAATCCCTACTCCTCACATCATATCTATCATTTGACTTTCTCTCTCCTATGATTGTCCTCATTGATGTGAGCCTTTCACACCTTTTTTGTCATCCTCCTCCACCATATTCTCTCTTTGCCATCCTAAGTGTCAACTTTCTTGCTGACGGTCATCCATTGCATGAGTGCTCAAAATGTCGAAAACGAGTGGATCATTTTGACTTGTACATGGCTAGTGGTCTGGATGAGTCAAGGTAAGATTCCAAAGAAGACCAAGTGTGAAAATTTAGTAGATTAAGTTCTCAACACAAAAATACTTTTTCCCGTATATCCCTATCCCCTTTCTTGCATGCAAACACCATTTGGAGACATTCGAGTCACGGACAGCGACATATCTTGCACCTTTATGTTCTTATGTTGCTTGTTTCAATGCTAAATATGGACTCTTGCCTGTTATGACTTGAATTCAATTACATGCCTTGATTGCTTTACTTAAAAGTTCTTATATGGTTGTTAGCATGTCACCACAGAAATTATGATTTTATCATTTACCTACTCGAGGGCGAGCAAGCATTAAGCTTGGGGATGTTGATACGTCCAGAACGTATCTATAATTTCTGCTTGCTCCATGCCCCTTTTGTGTGATATTGCTATGATATTGATGAACTTCCATACACTTTTGATCATATTTGGACTAACCTATTAAGTCAGTTCACCCCATTGCCAGTTCCTATTTTCTGTTGTTTTTCTATTTTAGGTTTCCCCCATATAAAAAGTGCTCCAAAAATTCGGGAAAATCCAATAAAAAATCAGCGTACAGGAAGCTTCGGGAATCACCGAGGGGGGGGGCCAGAGGGGACCCACCAGGGACCCAGGCGCCCTCCCTGCGCGCCCCAGGGTGGGGCCGCGGCAGGGGGCCACCTGGACCCCTGGCTGCCCCCCTTCGCCTATATATTCCCCGTGACACAAAAACCCCGAGACGGGAACCCTTTTTCGCGATCTCTCCTCTGTTCCGCCGCTGTCGCGCTTCCATGATCGGGAGCACCAGAAGACCTCTTCCCGGCACCCTGCTAGACGGAGGAATCACCTCCAGGAGCTTCTCCACCACCATGGATGCTTCCCGGATGAACCGTGAGTAGTCCACCTTGGACCATGGGTCTATAATCAGTAGCTATGTAATGTTCTCCTCCCCTCTTTGTTCTTCATGGATTAGACCTCGTGAGATGCCCTACATGATCGAGGCACTTATGTAATATTTCTGCTGTTGCTATGCTGAGTTTGCTGGGATCCGACGGATTATGAGATTATATTCAGATTGTGTTTGAGTAATATATTTGATTCTCCTCTTTTATATTTATGTTCTTGAGTAATTCTTGCAAGTTATCCGTTTTTGTTTATTGCTTTGGCCAAATAGTAGATTGTGACTCCAACAGGGAGCATTATGCATGATTGTGGGTTCATGCCCCCTGATGACTAGCTTGAGTGACAGAAACATGAGTCTAGGGGATGTGATGTTTCCACAAGGGGGAAAACAAAGGTGCTTGTACTTGTGGGTGCAAGGATTGTTTACTTTACGCAAAGTTCTTTAATGCAGTTGTCCGCTGCTTTGAGTTTACACTTTGGGTGGGATTCACAACTTAATACCAGCGAGATGTTTTGGATAGATATCTCAAGGTGGATGATTAGTAGGTAGATGCAGATGGATTTCGGTCTACTTGTGTTGGCGTACCGCCCATGCTTTTGAGCCTCTTCCTTTCTTTATAGCATAATTAGCATTGGGTTGCGCACATAATCGTGTCAATTGCCCAGCTGTAATTTGTTTACCTCACATGGCTATTTTATCGTCTTTTGGGAGAGAGACATCACTAGTGAACATCATAGGACCCCGCATATTTCCAACACTGTTAACACTATCAATTTACTTTCAGTATTTACTTTTCCGTTGCTATCATTATCATTATTATCCCGTGCGTTTTATCCTTTGTAAACAACAAGGCCAGAGGGATTGACAACCCCTTTGTACTCGTTGGGAGAAAAGTTATCTGTTGTGTGTGCAGGTCCAAGCCAACCGCCAATCTTTGGCGCCGTTGTCACCTACCTGTCGTTGTCGGAGTCCTGCTGGAGACAAACCTTGGTATCTTCACCGAGGGACATTGCCGCTGTCTACATCTCAACCTTCCACTTTGGGTAACCAACGAGGGGGCGTTATTTGTACCATCAGTTCTAAGTCAAAGACCATATTTGTAACTGCAGGTATATCTTCTTATTAGGTATATTTTCTTCTGGTAGCATTTCTGGATCAGCTTCTAGGAAAGCATCTTATCTGTTAGTCGGAGTATGAAGGTGCTCAAGAAAATGCCTCATGAAATGTGGCCCCGAGTAGACCCTAGCTTAGCAAAATTGTCAGCTGCTTGATTCTGGGTTCATAGAATAGGATGGAGCTCTAGCCCATCAAATTATTTCTCCAATTTTCGGACAGCCACGCAGTAAGTCGTCATCGCCGGGCTCCAAATATCCCATTGCTTCATAACTTGATTTATTACCAAATCCGAGTCTCCGAATACCATCAGTTGCCGAATTCCGAGTGAAATGGCCATGTGTAATCCCCATTTTGTGATTCTACCCGTTGCATATCTATTGTTCATGATCTCTGACAGAGGAGCTTCCGAGACAACAATAATTTAGTGATCTTGAAAATAGTGTGAAAGCTTTTGTGATGCCAAGTAAATTCCCATTACCAGTTTCTAGTAATAAGGATAACGTTGTTTGGATGGTGTAAGGACTTCAGAGATAAAATACACAGGTCTTTGAACCTTTTATGTTTTCCCTTCTTCTTCCCTTTCAACCAGTAGAACATCATTGACAAGTTGGCTTGTAGCTGCGATGTACAACAAGAGTGGCGCTTTTTCTCTCAGAGCGGTAAGGATTGGTCGAGTTGATAATTGCATCTTTAGCTCCTCAAAATCCTCTTGAGGCTCTTCACTCCAGGTGAAATTTGGTGATTTTTTCATCAGTTGGTAGAGAGGTAAGGCTTTCTCTCCAATTCCTGAAAAAATCAACTAAGTTCTACAAGGCACCCTGTTAATTTCTGGACATTCAGAGCTCTCGTGGCTGCTTCATGTTCTGGATGGCTGCAATTTTCTCCGGGTTGGCCTCAATGCCTCGCTCGGAGACCATGAATCTGAGTAGATTTCCTGCCGGTACACCAAACACACATATTTCTGGCTACAACTTGATGTTGTAGGCTTAGTGACTCTGAGAAGTTTCAGCCAAGTCTGCTAGCAAATCATTTCCTTTAGCAGACTTGATCACTATGCCATCCACATACACTTCAAAATTCCTGCCTATTTGACATATCAAACAATTCTGCATCATGCGCTGATATGTGGCTCCAGCATTCTTGAGCCGAAATGACATTATTATGTAACAGAAACATCCAAATGGAGTTATGAATGTTTTCTTTAGTTCATCTCGTTCATATAGCTGGATTTGATCATAACCCGAATACGCATCAAGGAAACATAATCTCTCACATCCTGATCTGGAGTCCACGATCTGGTCGATGCGAGGAAGAGGGAAGTGGTCTCTAGGACAAAATTTGTTGATGTGCTTGAAAGCAACACAAGTCCTCCAAGATTTATCATTATTCGGTTGATGTGCTTGAAAGCAGCACAAGTCCTCCAAGATTTATCATTATTCGGAACCATCACAGGGTTAGCTAACTACTCGGAGTTGACGATTTCCCTGGTGAATCCGGCTGCTAGTAACCTTTCCACCTCTTGTCTGATAGCTTTTCTCTTTTCAGAAGAAAAATTCCTTAAGGAATCTTCGAAGGGTCTTGCTTTTGGATGCACCTTAAGTTTGTGCTCAGCCAATTCTCCTGGGATTCCTGGCATATCGGAAGGTTTCCATGCAAAGATATCCCAATTCTCACAGAGAAAGTTGACGAGATCGAGTTCCTATTTGGGATCCAAAATAGTTACAATATTTGTGAATTTATATTTATGAGTGGGGTGAATCTGCACCCTCTTGGTCTCCCTTGCTGACTCGAATGATCACATTTTCTTTGGCTGGAGGAACTCGAACGAATCAGGCACTTTCTTGAACTCGGCCGTCTCCACTTCGGCCATCTGTGGTCGGCAATCAATGAACATTATTGCAAAAATTCTTCTGTCTGCATGTAGTCTCCTGAGACAGTGATGATGCCTCGCGGGCCTGGCAGCTTCAGATTCAGATAAACATAACAAGGTATGGCCATAAACTTTGTGTACACGCGCCTTCTGAGTAGGGCATGATATGCAATCGGAAAATCGACCACCTCAAAGGTAATTTTCTCCTTCTGGAAGATACTCGGTGTGCCAAAAACAATAGTGAGGGTATTCATTCGAATGAATGTGCTTTCTTCCGAAATATAATTTCATGAAACTCCAGATGGCTTGTGTGAAGTGTAACAACCCAAAACTGACAAAATCCTAAAAAATTTGTATTTTTATTTTTCCCATTGGGGATGAAAATTTGCGCGATAATTCTTTCCATAATCCACGTGACAGAAAAATTCCAAAGCTTTTTTCATGTTATGTAAGAGGACTATTCAGAATTCTTTCTTTGCTCCTTTCCTAGCCTTTGTCTTTTTCTCCAAGCATCATCTTTGACCCCCGGAGCGTACCCTTGGACACTCGACCATGTTTTTCCAGGATGAAGCTCGCCTTAAACATTTTTGACCCAATTCATTCTCTAAAAATCCTATAATTCCTGAGGATGTGTAATCATATTTTTATATGATTTTATCTTCTTCTTATCTATTTCTTTTGTTGCCTTTTCTCTGTTCTCATTTTCTAAATGAACAAAATGCAGGGAATTTCCTCTACCTCTTGGAACCTTTCTCTTTTCTCTAGCCCAAACTCCTCCTAAGCCCAGCCCAAATTCCCTAACCCCACCTGTCACCCCCTCCACCTCTCCTTCCCCTCACCCTTTTCCCTCTCGGCAGAAAAGCAGAGAGGAGGTGCTCGCCGGTGGAGCCCCATGGCAGCCTCCCCTTCTCTCCCCCTTATAGCCATACCTGCAGCCCCTCTCCCCTGCCGAACCCTAGCCTCTCCTTTCCCTCTCCCTCGCGTCGTCACCCTGCATCCCCTCTCTGCTTAGTTTCTTCTCCCCGTGCATCTCGCCATGGAAAGGAGGTCCATGGCCTCCAATTCGCGAGCAGCCGTGCACGATCATCCCCGTCAAGGACGTAGGCGTCTTCCTTGGCCCTAGGTGTGTCTCCGGCTGTGCGTTGTAGAGGCCGGCGTGCCTCTGCTACTCCTCGGCAGCCCGTCTTCCTCCTCTTATTCAAGTCGTTTGCTTCCCCAAGCTAGAGGTCGCCTCCTCCTCGAGCCCGATCATCGACCTCGAGCCCCCCCTCGTGAGTGCCTTCTCCTTCCTCCCTCCGTCCTTCTTCCACATAGGTCGACGAGCTCCCTATTCCCGTAGCCATTTAGTCGTCGTGCCATGGCCATGTCTTGTTCGTGGCCTGAGCATCCCGCGTGTGCGCGTGCGTGCTCAAGTGTGTGAGATCGCGAGTTCCCGTGAGGCGCATGTGTGTGTGTGGTGTGCACAACCTCTCCAGCGCATGCGTGTACCAATCTAGGCCACGCTCGTGACCTTCCCGTGCCTCCCCGCATCGCTGCCGCGTTATGTCGCGGCGATCTGAAGCCTGATCTTCAGTTTCGTCAGAGAAGAAGTGCACTGTAGTTTTGTTCGTTGTTGGGTTCAGTTAGCGTCATGTCTTCTCTATCTTGTGTTAGTTCCATCCTATGGTAAGTATAGCATTAGTAGCATGGTGGTTTGGCCCGTGGGTTTGCATCTGGTAGCTCCCTGGTTCGATCCCCCAGTGGGACGAATTAAAACTCCCCTTTTTGTGCTATTTTTGCTCTGCAGCGCGAGTTGGGCTTGGCCCAGCTGTGTTCTTTGCACGTGGGCACCTAAATAGGTACCCGCGAGGCTGCTGGACCCACCAGAGGGTTTTCCCTCCTTTTTATTGGATTTTATCCAAATCCATCCAAATCTGCCCCATTTTTGCCTCGCTAGTGTCATGTGCATCTTTTCTCCAATTCTACCATGTCCTATATGGTTTTGGGGTAGAAATATGTGAAGAAGGTGATGGTGTTGTTCATTTTTTCAAATGGGCATGCATTATTTGGTGATGGTGTATTTTTTAACGTAACCTCTCATGATGTTGCACATGGTGCTATACTTTCCATTCCTTTCATTTGTTGTTGCAATCCGATGACTGTAGCTTCCGGTAGAGTAGTCTTGTGATTTATTCCATTCCTTGCTATATATTGCATTAGTTGCATCATACCATGCCATGTCATTTGCATATATTTAATTTAAAGAACCCCATCTCGGGGTCTATCTTCGTGAATGGGCAATTCTTGTTCATGCAATGTTCTACATTCCTCGCTCTTGCCATGATCATGCATCGTAATAATTACAACCTAAGGATCCTTCAGATCCGTAATTCACCTACATAATGCATAAGAAGGTTGTCGGGAGGATTGCACCCTTGCTACCCGAGCTTCGTTAACCTTTTTTATTCTTATGTTCATGCCATGATATTAAAATGACATGCATCATACTTTATCTTGCTTGCTTATTTATTACTTGCTCGTGATTTCTCCGTAGTGATAGTGGTATCTCCGTTGATTGCTTTCCAGTGTTTACTTCTTGTGTGCTCCCGCGGATACTTTTGGAGACGATGCGAGTTTGCAATCGACTACACCTTCGGAACCCAACTTATCAACAGGCAAGGACTATACATTACTTATGATCAATTCTATTATAACCAGATGTTTGCATGCTAGTCTAGGTTAGGTTCGATGTTTGATCCTACCATATATTTACGACCTCTCTTAAACTGATACAGCCATGTCCCCTCCTAGCAAACCATGTACTGCTATGTCACCATTGCTCGTTGCTCAGCCCCTGCTTATTATGCATGCTTAGGATGCTACGAATGTTACCTTGTTGATACGTCTCAAACGTATCTACTTTTCAAACACTTTTTCTATTGTTTTTCCCTCATTCTTGCATGATTTGGTCAAAACGAACCCGGACTAACGCTGTTTTCAGCAGAGCTGTCTGTATGGTTTTATTATGCGCAGGAAAATGAATTTTTGGACGTCCCAGAAAATTCCCAGAAAAATACCAGAAAATCCACGTACCCGAAGGAGCTAGATGCCAGAAGTGGGACCAGAGGGGAGTCTTGGGGGCCCCAGGCGCCCCCCTGGCGCGGTCAGGGGTCGGGCTGCACCCTCTGGCCGCCTGGGGGCCTCCGCCCTCCTCTCGTGCCCTACTGAAGCTCCAATTTATTTCCGTGACGCGAAAACCCAAGAACAAAAGTCGTTTTCCCAATTCTCGTCGCGGAGCCGCCGCCACCCTCTATTCTTCTCCGGGAGGGCTAACCTGGAGGATGTTTAGGCCTCCGGAAAGGGGAGATTATCGCCATCGTCATCACCATCGCCACTCCATCCTCCCTCCATGACTTCTCCATCCATGTGTGAGTAATTCCCTGTTGTAGGCAAAGGGGATGGTAGGATTGGATGTATATCATGTAATAGTTTATCAGATTGTTGGGGGCATGTTGCCTTTCATCTAGATTGGTGTTTATCATCTTTGATTCAACTTGTTGCTCTTAATGCTTGTCACTTTGGGCCCGAGTGCCATGATTTCAGATCTGAACCCTTTATGTTTTCACGAATATATTTGTGTTCTTTATCCTATCTATGAGTTGTTTGCACCTGTTATGGTCCGGAACCGGTGATCCCAAAGGTGACAGCTTGGGACTCCAAAGGGGATGGACTATAATTTGGGGATTCCATGTATCCATTGATTGTTAATGCTTTGTGTCGGTGCTCTTTGACAGGAGCACGTTAATCTCCATAAGTTCCTTTGGGCCCCGTTCGTAGCGGGATGGTAGGACAAAAGATGTTGTACAAGTTCTTATTGCAAGCACGTACAACTACCTGTGGGATACATGCCTGATGTTTGATTTATGCCTAGATTATCTTTCCTTTTCTGTGTGCCTTGCCCCAAGTTGATTACATGATGTCTCTTATCCATGCAGTGCCCAACTATCCATCTCCCTAGCCTATAGTGTTTTAATTCTGTTGGTTACTAGTTGTTTACTTTTACTGTTACTATTACCGTTGTTATCGTCACTACCACTATTATCGCAGTTACTATTAATATCTTGTTGCAAGTAAGTGTATCTCAGGTGCGGTGGAATTGACAACTCCACTGTTAAAGCTTGTGGATATTCTTTTGCTCCCCTTGAGTCGAATCAATAAATTGGGTTATCTTACTCGCGAAGACTATTTCGATCCCCTCCAGTTGTGAGTTATCAAGCCTGTTTTCTGGCGCCGTTGCCGGGGAGCATAGATTTATTCACAAGTCTACTTGAAGTATTTTACCTGCAGCAATTTATCCTCTATGGGTAAGAAAAAAGACCCCAAGGTCCCGATCTTACCATCCCGTACTAGAAAAGGTACTGTTCTGAACACTAGTGCTACACTTGATTCGCCTTCCGTTATGAGTAAGTTTGCTTCACCGCCACCACATGATGCTTGTACTGAATCTGTTACTATGTCTGATACTTTTGATGATGCTTCTACTACTCTTGATGATATTGGTTCACTTAGTCACGCTCTTGAGAAACAGATTGCTGCTGCTGCCAAGAAGTCTGGGATTGAAATTCCCGATACTTGCTATCCTTTTGATGGGACTTACACTTATCCCGATTTGAGTAAACTCAAGGAAATACTCCTCGATGATGATTATATTATACTTGATGATGATCAATGCAGGGAGCTAACAAAGTTTAACGACTCTAACCCTGATGCTATTAAGAAGCTGCTTGAGAAACATTCTTTGAAGAACAAGACCTTACCTGATCCTACTTTTGCTACGTCTCCTATATGCATCACTGATCCTGATAATAATTTCTCTGTTGATCTTTCACTTATATCTATGGTTGAAGCTAACCCCTTTTATGACAGAGAAAATGATGATGCAATTGCACGCCTGACCAAACTCACTGAGTTAGGTGGTTTGTTTACTGCTGATGAGAAGATATGAAACTTCTATGTTACTAAGCTTTTTTCTTTCTCTTTAAAGGAAAGTGCTAAAGCATGGTACGATGCACTACCATGTGGTTCTATTAGGAGTCCTCAAGACTTAGCTCAATCTTTTGATGATAAGTAGTTTCCAGCTCATATGCAACATGCTGCTTTACGAAAAATTTATAACTTTACACAGTTGCAGGATGAGAACCTTCCTAAAGCTTGGGGGATGTATTGCAGTCTGATCCAGGCTAGACCGGGACATGGAGTCCCTAAAAATTAATTGATTGATATATTTTATGCTGGTCTAACTGATGAATCTAGATCCTGCTTGGACAGTTGTGCCGGCTGTGTTTTCAGGAAAAGAACACCGGACGATGCAGAAGAACTAATGGGAAAGATTGCCAAGAACCACAAAGATTGGTCCGTCCCTGAACCACCTCCACCACCTAAGAAGAGAGGCATGCTTGTCCTAAGCCCCGAAGACATGCAAGAAGCAAAGAAGTCCATTAAAGAGAAAGGTATTAAAACTAAAGACGTGAAGAATCTACCCCCTATTGAGAAGTTGTGTGAGCCTACCACTCACCCTCCTATGGTAGAGGTACACTCTCTTTTAGATTTCAATTCAAGTGACATTCCTCATGTTAAGCCTCCTGATCAATGTTTAGATGAGTTTGATAATTCTATTATGAAGCAGAATCACTTTAATGAGAGGATACAAAGTCAGTTGCATGATAATTCCCTTGCTATCAAAAGTTTGCTTGATGTTCTAGGTAGAAAATTTAATGATGTTAGTCTTGTGAAGCATTTTCATATGGTTCAAACTCAGCTTGATCAAATTTCTAATGTGCAAAAATATTTTCTTGCTAATAATGCCAAACAGAATATATAGGCCTTCGGGATTAAAACCCGAGGGGGAACTAGCACTCAAGATCCTCTCTATCCGGAGGAGCATCCTAAGAGGATCAAGCAAGATTCTCAAATCTAGGAGGAAGAAATTTTTAGGTCTCCGAATAATAAAAAACACAAAGAAGGTGACAATTCAAATGATCCAAATAGTATATCTACCTCCGATGCTGAGAATGAAGACGGTGCTGAGCCTGAAAAGGATAGTGAAAAGAATGATCCACCCGAGGCTCGAGAAGAGGAAGCACCCGACAAACGCAAGAAATACACTAGAGAAGACTTCATCGCAAGAAGACATGGGAAGGAACGAGAACCATGGGTACAGAAACCTATGCCCTTTTTAGGTAACTCTCTCAAAACCAAAGAAGAAGAGCATTATAATAAGTTTTGTGAGTGGATGAAACCTCTTTTTCTTCAAATTCCTTTTACTGGTGCTATTAAGTTACCTCCTTATTCGAGATATATGAAAGATATTGTTACTAATAAAAGAAAAGTCCCTAATGAAGCAATATCTACTATGCTTGCTAACTACTCTTTTAGTGGCAAGATTCCTGAGAAGCTTTGTGATCTAGGTATACCCACCATTCCTTGTTCCATAAAGAATAATTATCTTAGGACAGCTTTATGTGATCTCGGAGCAGGAGTGAGCGTTATGCCCTTTTCTCTTTACAAGAGATTATGTTTAGAAAAACTAATCCCTACAAATATCTCTCTTCAGATGGCTGACAAGTCAACAGCCGTTCCCAAAGGTATTTGTGAGGATGTTCCCGTTGAAGTTGCTAATTTTTTAATCCTCACTGAATTTGTTGTGCTTGACATGCCCGAGGATGGGAGTATGTCTATTATTCTGGGTAGACCTTTTCTTCACACCACAGGTGCTATTATTGATTGCAATAAAGGAAAGGTTACTTTCAATGTGAATGACAAAGAACACACGGTGTATTTTCCGAAGAAGATTGACAAGAGGCATGGCCTCAACTCTATAGAGAATATCGAGACCGTGAAGATTGGAGAATGGGATTGTCCTTTACATGTGCACCACAAATACAAAACCATCATGGTGGGGACAATGTCCATTAAAGTAAAGGTGCAATGATCACTTCATAAGGGGTGACACTTTTTGCTCTATATATCGCCGGTTTGTTGGTAAGACTTAATCAACCTTGCTAGTAAGCATGTTTTATATAGGTAAAAAGTTCATCTTGTTATGTTTTCATTTTCCTTAGCTTTTATTCTCCTTGTTGTACCAAGTTTATATGTTTTTGAAACTTCACAACTCTAATCATTGCTTCAAGTTTTTAGAAAGTTTCGCAGCTTTTTGGACTTCGAAATTTTTTCAACAGTGAAGTTGTCAGAAAAATTCCAGAAAAAATATTTTAAAAAA
This sequence comes from Bromus sterilis, assembly GCA_950022295.1. Lineage (NCBI taxonomy): Eukaryota > Viridiplantae > Streptophyta > Magnoliopsida > Poales > Poaceae > Bromus > Bromus sterilis. The sequence goes on along the minus strand of OX465595.1, from coordinate 276,312,242 downwards.
TTTCATACCGGGGGTGACCCAGGGGCACCTGGGGCTGACCAGGGGTGGACACCAGTGGCCCAGGCGGCAAGCTGGCGCGGCCTGGCCCCTGGCCGCGCCCACAGGGCGCTTGGGGCCCACAGGGCAGCCAGCCAGGTAAGTCTTCTTCCTCCTCCTTCCTCTCTCTCCAAAGACACGAGTTCTGCACTTTGTTCTTGCGTTCTTGCTGCCCTCCGTCCAGAATTTCGATCTCTCTCTACGACCCATCAGTTGAGCTGAGATTTTGGGCAAATACTCCCTGGTATGTAACTCCTTCCCCCCTCCAATTAGATTTTTGATTGGTGGCTTCATTTGTGAGTATTTAGTAGCTCTTGGTGTTGTTCTTATGAGCTTGCATGCATGTGTAGAAATTTATTTTCCAAGTTTTGATGCAAGTTTATGCTTTAGGTAAGTGAGTAGAGTAGTTTGCCTCAACTCACTTTGTTTAAATCCTTGTTTTTGTGAATTGTAATGTTTTTTCAGAAATGAGTTTCTTTGGAAAAGAAAAGGGGTTGCTTGGGAAGAAGAAGCCCGAGCGCTCCGATCGAGTCACTAGAGCTGCATCTTCGCCCTCAGCAGTTAGGGTGAGCTACAATGAAGATCATGTGCCCCTAGAGCTTTTGGAAGAAACAAATCTAGCATGCGCAATGATGTATCCGTGCAATGATTTTCTTACAGCTGCAGGAACTAAGGAGGAATTTTATGGCCTTTGTGCCAATGCAGGTTTGACACGGCTAGCTCTATGCCGTGTGGTTCAATACAAAAAGCTTACCTCTTGTTTTGTTAACAGTTTTTGTTATAACCATGATGCTGGAACCATCAAGTTCAAACTTTATAATGATCTCATAACCATGTCTTTGGCACAGTTTTCTGATATAATAGGTGTGTCGAACGTTGGTCAGACAGCTAAGATGACCATGCAGCCTTCCGTGTTGAGGACCCTCTTCAACTCCCTTTGCTTCCAAGAGGAGACCGACATTCGGCGCACGAAGATTTCTAGCATCTTGCTTCCACACCTCAGGTATTTTGCGTATTTTATTGCTAGAGGGGTGTTAGCTCGCGACAACACGAGCAACGGTTCTGCACCATACTTCGCCATTTATGCGAATGCCCTCTCTGGAAAGATTGAGTATAATGTGGGTGCCTTAATTGCTCGGCGTCTTGTTACGAACAGTAACAAGGGTGATTTATATGGCGGGGTTTACGTCACACTTATCCTTGAGTCTCTTGAGCGCACCCCGCATCCTGATGATGTTCCCTTTTCATACGCAAGTCTCGATATTGCGGCTATGAAGAGGCATAAGTTTGTTACCATGACTTCTCAGTTTGGTAACCTTGATTATATTTTGAGGTTTGAAAGGACTGTTACTCGTGAGATCCGTCTACCTGCACCACTTTTGTTTAATAACACTCGCAGGAACAGATGGTCCTTGAACGAAATTCAGTTCGATGAGTTCTTGGATAATTACCAGCCGCATGACCCCATGGAGGGGGTTGTGCCCGATGAGGAGGAGCATGGTTCGTTCCCACCTTTCCAGGGAGATACCTTCACCGATCATGGCGAGGGATCTTCTTCCGCTTGGAGCGCAGGACCTTCCTCATGGGAGGATCTGAGGACTTTGGTGTACGCACCGGAGGGCTCATAAGACTCCTGGACTTACACTTACCCTGGAGCAGGAGGCTCCTGGGGGCAGTAGCTGTTACCAACTTAGGCCAAAGGCCTAAGCTTGGGGGAGTACGTTCCCTCCTCACCTTTCCATTGTATTATCCGTTTTTATTTTGTTCGCTTTGATCTTTTCGAAGTTTATGCTTGTCCTTCTTTGTTCTTTTATTTTGCAAAAACAACAAAAAGATTTCTCTTTTCTTTTTCTTTCGTTTAATCTTTGAAAAATCCAAAAATATTTTCTTTTCTCTCTTTAGTTTGCTTTGTTGCAGAGTTCAGCTCGAGTCTGTGATGGCATTTGCACTGGATTATATTTTCATACGTTCAATCGTGCAAGTGACAAGGCAGTAATGACGAAGATCGACGAAAAGGGATGCAATAAGGAAAACTGGTATGAAGTCTTTTTGTTTCTACTTTTGTACATATGCTTGTACTTATGAATTAGAGACCAGCTTGTAGCGACATAGTTCTATGTCTACAATGCTTTCTGAGTGTTCATGCTTTCCTTGTGGTCAATCCCAAATAGCTAGAGTGCATAATGTGTTGTTGAAATGATTTACATGCATTGCATTGTTCATGGTTTGGCATACTGAAGTGGTATTTCCCTTTGGAGAATTCTTGGATTGACTTGGCACATGCTTACACATGTTTATGACTGAAAAGTCTACTATGCCTTGGTGATCTTTGAATTTCAGAATAGTCATATCATTTTCTTGCCTGATTCAATGTTACTTTGTCGCTCTGTATGATTATGACTGTTGTTGCTCTCTAGTTGGTCGCTTCTCAGTCTTTCGCTAGCCTTCGCTCGCACTAAGCGGATTTCTTCTTGTGCATCCAAAATCCTTGAAACCAGTTTTTCCATATGAGTCCACCATACCTTCCTATGTGGTATTTACCGGCCATCCTAACGAAGACTTTCTTGTACCATCTCGACATTATTCAAAAGCATTCCTGTTTTGTGCCTCAGTTTTAGCTCATGATGAAGTAGTAGGTAATTCATGATCGTCTTATGTTAGACATGTTTTATTCTGAGATTGCATGTCTAATCTGCAAACCCCAATACGATGAGGGACTGACATGAGTGCGCCCAGCTCACAAAAGATAATCACAACCAGTAAACCCTCTTTCACGCTTTGTCTATGAGAAATCAGAAAACTTTGGCAGTGATGTGATCGTCTCCATCTTGGGAGCCGTTCCTCGAAACATGTCTAGCGTAAGAGGTGATTGAGTTGTCTACTAGCATTCGTTGACGAAGCATGCACCTCCCAAATCACTTTTTATCTCTGTTTTCAAAACAAAGAGCTCTGGTACAAGTTTAGTCTTTGCTTCCATCCACGGGTTTTCAACCTTTCCATCAAACTCCACGGTTCGAGAGTCTCCACCTTCTTTCTTCAAAGCACCAACTAGGAGAGCATAATTGTCATTCTGAGTGTAAAGTGCATGGTCCCGAAGTACTACATTGTCTTGTGCATGATTGTGGTATTATTTATTCTGAAGTTCTTAGTTCTAGTCTCCTTTATAACTCCGGAGGGTTTTCTGCATTTATGTTTTTCTTCACTCATGGAAGCTAGCGAAATACCACTCTAGTATGTTCAAATTTTGTGCATTGTAATCCTGTCTTGATTTTCAGTAGCATATTATTTTCTTTTATTTGTTTGAGATTGATCACTTGAAAGAAGGATTGCTTCGTGCATTGTCCTCATAGCATTGTTCTTATACATGCTAAGTTCTTTTCGTAGTACATGCTTATATACATTTATTGAAGCAAAAGAGTTTGTCAAAGTTTTCTTTGTCGTGTTCAGTTCGTTGTACTGAATTTCTTGAGGACAAGCAATATGCTAATCTTGGGGGGGGGGGGGTTTATATGTCTCAAACGTATCTACATTTCCAAACACTTTTGCTATTGTTTTGCCCTCATTCTTGCATGATTTGGACGAAACTAACCCGGACTAACGCTGTTTAGAGCAAAGCTGTCTGCATGGTTTTATTGTGCGCAGGAAAATGGATTTTTGGACGTCCCAAAAAATTCCCAGAAAAATACCAGAAAATCCAAGCACCCGAAGGAGCCAGATGCCAGAAGTGGGACCAGAGGGGAGTCCTAGGGGGACCAGATGCCGCGCCCTCTTGCCACCTAGGGGCCTCCCACCCTCCTCTGGTGCCCTACCGAAGCTCCTATTTATTCCCATGACGCGAATACCCTAGAACAAAAGTAGTTTTCCCAATTCTCTTCGCGGAGCCGCCGCCACCCTCTGTTCTTCTCTGGGAGGGCAAATCTGGAGGCTGTTTGGGCCTCCGGAGAGGGGAGATCATCGCCATCGTCATCACCATCGCCACTCCATCCTCCCTCCATGACTTGTCCATCCATGTGTGAATAATTCCCTACTGTAGGCAAAGGGGATGGTAGGGATTGGATGAGTTATATCATGTAATAGTTTATCAGATTGTTGGGGGCATGTTGCCTTTCATCTAGATTGGTGTTTATCATCTTTGCTTCGACTTTGTTGCTCTTAATGCTTGTCACTTTGGGCCCGAGTGCCATGATTTCAGATCTCAACCCTTTATGTTTTCATGAATATATTTGTGTTCTTGATCCTATCTATGAGTTGTTTGCACCTGTTATGGTCCGGAACCGGCGATCCCAAAGGTGACAGCTTGGGACACCAAAGGGGATGGACTATAATTTGGGGATTCCATGTATCCATTGATTGTTAATGCTTTGTTCCGGTGCTCTTTGACAGGAGCACCTTAATCTCCATAAGTTCCTTTTGGCCCGTTTGTAGCGGGATGGTAGGACAAAAGATGTTGTGCAAGTTCTTATTGCAAGCACTTACAACTACATGTGGGATACATGCCTGATGTTTGATTTATTCCTAGATGATCTTTGCTTTTCTGTGTGCCTTGCCTCAAGTTGATTACAGGATGGGTCTTATCCATGCAGCGGCCAACCATCTGTAGCGGAAGTAGCTGATAGAAAGACATGTTGGAGGCGATTCCTCATCGTATGGTTGGGGTAGATAAATTGAGGGACTTGCATAAGAAGCCAAGAATTCGATGAGGAATCGCCTCCAAAAAGTCTTGCTATAAGCTACTTACGCAAACATAACACCTATCCTATCCTTGTCCTCATCTTCGCATCCCGACGAAGAAGAAGCAGTCAAGGGACACACACGGTAATCAAGTTTTACTTATGATTCATTTGATGTTATTTATGAACAAGGAGTAGGTATCAAGTCGTCCATAACCGTGGACACGGCTTCTCGAAAATATTTAACCCTGCAGGGGTGTACCAACTGCCCATTACAAGGCTCTGCATGAACGCCCATCTCTCTCTGTTCCTACCCATCACAGGCAACCATTTTATGATTTAGTCCTAGGAGATCCAGAACGACATGTCCCTCTAACTAACAACGCACAAATCCGGGTGGCCCCCATGGAGTTGACACCCAATCCAAAAGCCAGTCACGCTCTCAGATCGTACTCTTTCGTCTGGACAAAGTCGGGGTAACTAACCCATCACTATGGTCAGCCCCCTATCTTCCAGGTGTGGACCAATGAAGGAACTCTGTCTTCGCTGGCCCGATTAGTTAAAAATCTGCGAGGGAATCCAACCTTGCACACACACGGGGTTTCAAATGGTAACTCAACTTGGGCCACCACTAGAAATGTTTGGACCTAGGTAGGTAAGAAGAGGGGACCCCATAGCATCCTGCACGCGGTTAGGCACGCTCGTCAAGAGACACAATACCCGGAACTTGTTGGATATATGCTCTAGAGGCAAATAATATATGATTATTCCAATATATCTTAGCAAGTTCATAGCCAGTTTAATACCATGCTAGAACTGTATCAGTGAAACAATGATACATGTGAGGTATAGAAACCCCCAATGTTCCTAGTTAGCCTATATATCAATAACTAGTTCATGGTCAACATGATGGTCGTGGTTTCGCGGTCATGGACAATTAAGTCTCTTGACTATGAGGTCACCTCACTGGATGAGTGACGTGATGAACATTACCCAAAGTAATCATTACAACATGATCAATCTTATGAAGGTTCAGTGTTGTAATTACATAACGTAGTAGATCGTTCCTTCGACGTGAGTACATGCATAATTGCTATCTTCCCGGATGCTTTGACTTACACCCCACCACCTGACTGAAATATGCGGGTCATAATGGTTGTATCTTTGGTATTATGTGAAGATATGTTGAGAAGTATTGTTACAAGAGCGGGATTTGTTAATCCATGTGATGGATAGATACTCAGGGCCCACTCGGTGAGATTCCATCCATAAAGTTGCGCAGCCTGTGACTAGGTCACGGGGATGAATATCACAGGAACGAGGGAATAAGGATTTGTCATAACGAGGTTGCACCAGACATAGGATGTCATTGATCGAATCTCGGACTAGTCCAGTATCGCTGACAAAGGGAATGTTATACGACGTAAGGTCCAATCGGTATTGATATCAGGAATGCACAGGGGTCATTATGGGCATCCAGGTCCCGCTGATGATCATTGACCTTAGCCTCATCTTGGTCATGAGTGGAGTGTTCTCGGACCGTAGGGTAACACACTTAAGGGCTCGATGAAATCGGAGACCTTTTTCGGAACTATCGGAGTTACCGAAGAATAAAGGAAGCAGCACCGGAAAAGTTCTGTGTTGACCCAAAGAAGTTTCGGAGTGAGCCCGAAGGTGTTCCGGAGCACCGGGAGAAGAAATAATATGTTTTAGTTATTAATTAATTGAATTAATAATTAAAAACATTTTATTTATAATTAAAAAGTGATATGTGCCTTATTTATGAAAGAGGCCCATTAGGGGAAATATAAGGGAAAAAAGGGAAAGTAAAGAGGGGGGAGGCGCCATGGGCCCTAGGGCCCATCAGGGTGGCGCACTCCTCCCCCCCTTGGCCGGACACCTCCCCATAGTAAGGGACTTTAGTCCCACCTTGCTAGGGGAGAGGGGTTGACTCCCTCCCCTCTGCCTATATATCGAAGGGCAAGGTGCACATATTTAATACACAAAAATTCGTGAGAAAATAAATATTACTCTAAATTGAGATCGGTTTTCTCCGGTCTTCTCCCCTTCCTCGTCACTCCACGGTGGGCTCCCTAGTGTGAGCTTGTAGTGGAATTGAGTGATCTCTGCTAGAATCAGAGGTCGTCGTGCTGCCGAAGCTCTGGTTCCGGAGGTCTGCTTCCGCCACCTTCGCTGGATCGGAGATCAGAGGTCGTCATCGAGTCTCGTACGTGTGCGAGTACTACGAGGTGCTACAGTTGTGGCACTACACCCATCTGGGTGCTCAACACAGCCAGGGGGCTGTGAAACTTGTTCAACTACACCAGCCACGTTTGCGGGAACGTTTCCCGCGCAACGGACTACACCCCGAGGTATGTTATTCCGCACTCCTTTCCGTTACGGTAATACGGCTAGCTAGATCTTGGGTTATGGGAAACGCTAGTTAGGAAAAATTTGTGTTTTCCGCTGCACACCCCCACAGTGGTATCATGAGCTAGGTCTATTCTTAGTATTACTGTACGGATAGAACACATCGGGGATGTGGGCGTTGATTATATGATTGTTACCCTAACACGCGTACTTGTTCACATCTGCGGCATCGTTTGATGAAGCGGCCCCCGACCGACCTTACGCGTACTCTTACGCGAGACAGGTTCCACGCTTGACATGTGGCTTGTACCGTATAAAGTGGCTCTGGGGATGTCTGTCTCTCTACTTTAGCGGATGTGGCATTTTAAACGGAGGGCCCCGTGCGGGGTGTAATAGAGACAATCTTATGGTTGACGTTGTGGTTGACTCGTAGGTTAAAACCTGTTTAACTATAAAATCCCTAGCAGCCACGTAAAACTTGCAATATACAACTAGATCGTCTAAACTTTGTATATCTAAGTGGGGGCTATCGTTTGTTTGATTCTGATGTAGTGATAGCTTTGCTATGTGTTACTAGTAAGTAGTAAACGTCGTGATGATAAAACAAACTCAAATGGAGACACTTTAGACTTAGTGTAGCCATAGTTCAAACATCTTAAAACTTGCTAGTATAGGATACACGACGGTAGCATGTGATAAGATGATCCCTTAACAAAGCCAAACACAAGTATTCTACCAAAGTGTGTACAACCTGGAAGGATCTCCCATATGGCCGACATTCCGTACATATCGGGTGTCACACATATTAAACGACGTTCGCATGAGGTTGGGTTCGGCAAGCCTGGCATATGGCTTTGCTGAGCAGCATATAACATGGAGGTTAATTTGACGAGTCTATCATATGCAGATATGGCCTCGGAATACTAGAGATCGAAAGATCGAGCATTAGTCACAATATACAGATAATGTGATCGCACAAGTTGTTGTCTACCTTTGAAACTGAACCGTCGGCCATGTGATATTCGAGGGTGGGCAGTGAATCTGGATCATGTAATCACTAAAACTTCTGAGGGATAATTATTTTAGTGTAAGATCATTTATAATATGATTATATGAACTCATTTTTGTGAACTAGTCTTAATTGTGTTCCTTGCAATTATGTCTGTAGAAAATGAATGCACTAGAGCAATGTGAATTATCTTTCTTCATGGAGGGTGAAAGACTTAGAGTAGATTGGTCAAACTTTGCTGACTGGTACTCACGCCTTAGGACTTCGCTCAAAAGAGAAAACATCTTTTTCACAATAGAAATGCATGTGGAAGAACACCCGGACGACGATGTTGGCGATCAGGAGATACTTGATCATTATGCTCGTCGACAGAAGTGCTCCGTAGTCAGGAATGTCATGATTTTCAGCATGTCATAGGATTTGAGTATTCAGTTTTAGGACACTTACTCATATGACATGATGGACAAGCTACAGACAATGTTCATACGTCAGTTCAAATTTGCGAGATTTGAGTTAGAAAGCAAGTTTCTATCTACAAAGATGGAAGAACACACAAGCCTTGATGATCACTTAGACAGGATGCATGAGATGTACCTGACCCTAGTGGAGGACTATGAATATTGGACAATGAATGAAACCATCACAGAAAAGTCTGCAATAAACACGTTAGTGCACTCGCTTCCTCCGAGTTATGGTGATTATGTTCATAGCTATGTAGGAAGTGGAGCTAATATGAGTCTCCAGAACTTCATGACTAATCTCTTGGCCGCAGACATTGCACCTATTGAGGATGCAGAGGTCGTGGATGGAGAAGGTATATACTTGGTATATTTTATAAATGCTTGTTCCCTTATACAACACTTGCAGTTAATGAGTATCTGATACTTATTCTGTTTTATGAAAATAGGACCTGTCGTTGCATGGACGGGAAGAGGTGAAATCAAGGATTGATGGATATCAAGTTAGTTGATGGCCAACATGGATTTCGCAGAGACATCTATCATAGGAGATACCTAGAGTATTAGATAAATCTTATGTAATCATTATAGTATGAACACTTCGTTGTGTGTCTTGCATCTCGCGAGACAAAGTTATTCATGTAATGAGACAAGTCAGTTGTTACATCTTTATGAATAAAAGTGTGATTATACTTTGATTACGTCTTGATTTATGTTATGATAGAAAGCATTTATAATACTGCTATTTTTGTCAAGTAATATTCAATGTTTAGTGATAAAGTTGTCTTGATTATAACAAGTCAAAGATTTGATTGCATAAGGTGATTTGATAACTGATGAATTCATTAAATGTATGATCTATTAACTTGTGATTTCATTATCAAATAAAAGTCATAACTTGATTGCATGAGATGGATTAGATACACGATCTATGAACCTCTGTAATAAATATGACCATGACAAGGTTCTATCAAGCAGAACTTGTGCAAATCATTATACATAAATGATGTACTAAATGGGCACATGAGTTATCATAAAGACTTCATATGATTAATTGAAAGTTGTATTCAATTGAGATCATAAGACTGAGATTCAGGAATCAAAGTGTGAAGTAGAATATAAGGATACAAATCACTACGCTATCCGAGTGATAAGTATTAAAGATGACATAATGTGAGACTTTTGGAAGTTGTACCGCAAATTACGATGGAAGTTTCAATTGCTAGACTACTTAAACCATTTGTAGTCATACTAAACTGTAGTATGGTCTAATCGTTCTTTCCCCTTGCACTAAAATTATTAACGAACAAGGTTGTTTAATTCATTAAGTTAAAACACCCACTTCATGAATAGGAAACAATCCTGAATCTAATGAGACAAGATAGCTCCATAATTGATGGTGTTATAAGGTTTCTTAAAGAAAGAATTTCTTTCTGATAAAGCTAGCAAGCAATTGAAATTACAAATTCTCACCGAATAGCAAAACTTGTATTGCTTAATTGGTGGTGTGAGAAGTAGTTTCTCTACACGGATCCAATGGGAGATAATGGAAACTTTGACCGAGGTACTAAGAACTTGCCTTCAGAATATCAGAGTATTGCAACGGAAGCGTGTTCCGCTGTAACAACATTGTAAAAGGAAGGATATGCCATAGATGATTGATCTTGGTATATGAGTTGAAGCCTTAGTTAAATTTAGAAGGTTGTCATGAATACGTTCTGTACAGAACAATAATCATGAGTCTTCTTAATAAAACAAAAAGAATAACATTGCTTGAAACGCAAAGGAATGATGGTAGCCTAGAACATGAGGAGAAAGGAAATAATATTGAGTTACATATAGGATGGCTCACGATCTGTGAAATAAATCTGTTATTTCATATTCTCGACAAAATGGAAAGTTATTGAGAATAATGTAACGGTTATAAGGCATAATTTTGGTTCATAAAACGGTTATGACCAAAGTTCAATGGTGATTGACTGCGCAAACGTAGGAATGCTTTAATCAATAAAATATTTCATTTACACTACAATGGACCATAGCCTGAAATTGCGTCTCAGTCAAATTGGGATTTGAAAGAGAATTGCAGTGGACATGACGAAGGTTTATTTCGTTGGAAGGATGAACTGTAGTACCTCAAGATAGTAACCCTCAACCTTGATTTGATCAAGTGATTTTTTTGTGAATAACCAAAATATTGAGTGGGCCTGCAGTTTCATGAAACTGAGTGGGAGCTTTGAAGACTTCCAAGAGACTTGGAATGCAGAGGGCATTTTCTGAGTGGGAGCTTTGAGAGAATTACTTTTATGTAAGACATAAGAATAAAGACGTTAACTTGATGAAAGCTAAACCACAAATATATGAGTATATGATGGATATATTTGAGTGGGAGCATGATCACTGTCTCAAACATATATGCATTGATATGTGTGAAGAATGATCTCGTATATATATATATATATGGATATGTATTGATTGTGTATATAGAGAATCGTCTTATATATACATATGCATTATGATATATATAGGGCATAAGGCAAATAGAACACAAGATTACAAGAATCTTCTTTTATGTGAAGTACTAACACGTTACACGTTGAAATCTATAAGAATAGATTAAGAAACATCTAATGAAACGAAGTGAAGGTTGGAATAATCTTCTAGACAAGAAGCAGGCTCTTGTGGCTGGAAATTATATAACGGATGAAAATCCAAATATCAAAAGCATTATCTTGATGGAAGAATAGAGATGCACCATGTACTAGGACATGTGATCTCATATGTACTTTGACATATGATTCTACCACATAACATGCATTGTGAATCCAACAATAGAATGACTCAAAAGTTCTTGGAAGAAGAACAAATTCCGATGTGCTTTAGGAGTAAAACACAGAATCTGACTAAGGTCCATGCATTCAGTATATGAGGAATACTAAGGACTATGCTCTAAAGTATAGAAAGATAATAGACTTGAATGCAATGCAAGATTACAATTGCAAGCTATATTATGGGCCTATATGGAATTAGAGACATCACCAAAGACATGAATGAAATGTGAGCAAGATTCACGGCACTACAAACATAGTACTACTTAAGAAAGTAGACGTATGGATAAAAGTTTGGCGTAAGAAGTTTGGACTTCTGGCTGAGTGTATTTCCCAATATTTTTTACGCTGGATAAGTGTTCTGAAGACTGAACCAAAGGATCACAGAAGGATACTGTGAAATAATAGTCTCACTCTCCCGCGAAACTTATATCCAAACATTATATGATAATGAGTGGCATGTCAAGCTAGTTGACATATACCAGTTGCAAAGGAAACATACGAATCTGAATTGGTGCAGTTCGTTGACGAACCCTCTTCCATGAGCAAGCATGATCAATGAACACTTATGCGATAAGCTGATCATGATTGGGAAAATTCGGCTAGATTATTAGCACTCTAGTGCAAGTGGGAGACTGTTGGATATATGCTCTAGGGGCAATTAATATATGATTATTCCACTATATCTAAGCAAGTTCATAACCAATTTCATACCGTGCTAGAACTGTATCAGTGAAACAATTATACAGGTGTGGAATAGAAACCCCCAGTGTTCCTAGTTAGCCTCTATATCAATAACTAGTTCATGGTCAACATGATGGTCGTGGTTTCACGATCATGGAAAATTAAGTCTCTTGACTATGAGGTCACCTCACTGGATGAGTGACGTGAAGAACATTACCCAAAGTAAGCATTATAGCATGATCAATTTTATGAAGTTTTAGTGTTGTAATTCATAACATAGTAGACCATTCCTTTGACCGTGAGTATGTGCATAATTGCTATCTTCCCGGATGCTTTGACTTACATCCCACCACCTGACTGAAATATGCGGGTCATAACGGTTGTATCTTGGGTATTCCGTGGATATATGTTGAGGAGTATTGTTACAAGAGTGGGATATTTCAATCCATGTGATGGATAGATACTGAGGGCCCACTTGGTGAGATTCCATCCATAAAGTTGTGCAGCGTGTGACTAGGTCACGGGGATGTATATCACAGGAACGAGTGAATAAGTATTTTTCATAACGAGGTAGAACCAGACATAGTATGTCATTGATCGAATCTTGGACTAATCCAGTATCGCTGAAAAAGTTCCGTGTTGACCCGAAGGAGTTTCGGAGTGAGCCGGAAGGTGTTCCGGAGCACCGGGAGAAGGAATAATATGTTTTAGTTATTAATTAATTGAATTAATAATTAAAAACATTTTATTTATAATTAAAAAGTGCTATGGGCCTTATTTATGAAAGAGGCCCATTAGGGGAAATAAAAGGGAAAAAATAAAAAGGAAAGAGGGGGGAGGCGCCATGGGCCCTAGGGCCCATGAGGGTGGTGCACCCCCCCCCCCCTTGGCCGGCCACCTCCCCCTAGCAAGGGACTTTAGTCCCACCTTGCTAGGGGAGAGGGGTTGACTCCCTCCCCTCTGCCTATATATAGATGAGCAGGGTGCTCATATTTAATACACAGAAATTCGTGAGAAAATAATATTACTCCGAATTGAGATCGGTTTTCTCTGGTCTTCTCCCCTTCCTCGTCACTTCCACGCTGGGCTCCCTAGTGTGATCTTGAAGTGGAATTGAGTCATCTCTGCTAGAATCAGAGGTCGTCGTGCTGCCGAATCTCTGGTTCCGGAGGTCTGCTTCCGCCACCTTCGATGGATCGGAGATCAGAAGTCGTCATCGAGTCTCGTACGTGTGCGAGCACTACGAGGTGCTACACGTGTGGCACTACACCCATCCGGGTGCTCAGCACAGCCAGGGGGCTGTGAAACTTGTTCGACTACACCAGCCATGTTTGCGAGAACGTTTCCCGCGCAACGGACTACACCCTGAGGTATGTTATTCCGCACTCCTTTCCGTTACGGTAATACAGCTAGCTAGATCTTGGGTTATGTGAAATGCTAGTTAGGAAAAATTTGTGTTTTCCACTGCCCACCCCCACAGAACTCAGGTCCTAGGTGACTCGAATGGAACAAAGCATCGGGGCGGGATAGCCTAGACCTTCCATCCTTCGTCGAGTATTGTCAACATTATAATAATCATATCATCCACAACAATATAATAATATGATAGCCCAAGGCCAAACAATGGTTTGCTAGGATGTGGGGGACATCGATGTTTGGGTTTTAATATGGAGGCATAAATGTGAGGTGGTAGGATCAATCCATCGTTCTATCCTATACCTAGGCAAGTGAGTTGAAAGTTATAAGAATGATATATTCTCCCCCTTACCTGTTGAGATGTCGGCACCGAAGGTGTAGTCGATCGCAAGCTCGCATCGTCTCTGAGAGTAACCACGGGAGCACACAAGAAGGAAACACTAGAAAGACAATCGACGAGAAAGCATCTATTAGTAAAAAGCAATCACGAGAGGAGACTCACTGCCAGCTCTTGTTTTCTCAATTAGGGAGGGAAACTTCAGCTTCTAAACTCAGTCATTTCATCCATGCCAATTTACTTCCTTTGCTCACTGCATATTCCTGCTGGCATCATTAAACAACTTGAATGCATTCAGAGGCAATGCATGTGGAGAAGGTATGGTAAAGACTCTGGGAAGTCTCTAGTTTCTTGGGATCTTGTATGCAGGCCCAAAAATAAAGGTGGATGGGGTATACTTAATCTCTCACTGCAGAATGAAGCTTTATTGCTTAAACACGTGAACAAATTTTATAACAGAATGAATGTTCCCTGGGTTCAGCTTGTCTGGAACACATATTACCATCTTAGAGTCCCTCATGCTACTGAATTATGTGGTTCTTTCTGGTGGAAGGACATATGCAAACTGATAGATAAATTTCTGGAAGTCTCCAAATGCACCTTGGGAGATGGGATGACTTCTTTGTTCTGGTTGGACCATTGGCTCCCTCTAGATGTGATACTAGCCAGCAAATATGCAAGGTTGTGTTCCTTTGCTATTGACTCCCAAATCTGAGTCCAAGAGGTGCTCTTGACAGATGAAGTGTTGTCTCTTTTCAACCTTCCACTCTCCAATGAGGCTTTTCAGGAACTACAGCTACTCATAACTTTGCTTGAACCATACCAAGAGAGAGGGGATATTTTAGATGAATGGTCCTGTAAATTTGGGAAAAGTTGCCCATACACTGCAATGAAATTCTATAAGCAGGTTCATGAACCAAAAATTTCCAACCCTCTGCTTTCCTTGATCTGGAAGTCATGCTGCACTCTAAAGATCAAAGTTTTTCCTTGGCTGGTCATCATGGATAGGATAAATACCAAAGATATGCTTCAGAGGAGGCATTGGCACATTGAGGATGGTCCTGACTGTGTGCTCTGCAGTGCTCACACCCTTGAGACAAGAGATCATCTATTTTTTCACTGTGTTTTCAGTAGTAGAATTTGTAATTACCTTCAAATTGACTGGACTCAGGGCTCCAATATGGTCGAAGTCACAACTTCTTATAGAAGAGAGTTTGCTAAACCTTTCTTCTCTAAAGTGGTCTTCACAGCCTGGTGGAACATGTGGATAATCAGAAATGACAAGGCATTCAGACATGAGAGACCCACTTTTTCTAGATGGCGACAAGGCTTCATACAAGATTTAACTTTTCTAGGCTATAGAATCAGACCTAAATATAAGGATGACTTTTTTAGATGGATTGCCTTTTTACCACCATGAGGTGGGATGTTGTATGTTTCTTTTGGTATGTTTTGGGCTTGGCCCAGTTGTAAATTTGTAAATATTATTTATGTTCAATAAAGTGTTGTGGGGTGCTTTGCCCTACAGTTGTACATAAAAAAAGCAATCACGAGCAAACAACAACAAGAAGGCAACACGAGGCAACGCACTACGATATCGCATCTATCGCCGAGAGCGGTTACTAACAGGTTAAGTGGAGTATTCGTCACACACGACGATATGCATGTTAAGAATGGTTTAAGATGTTTATATAAACAACACAAGAAAAGGATATTAACATGGAATCTCACTCAAGCATGGCATATCACACAATCATGGCAAGAGGTGAAGTATAAACTAAAGTACCTATGCTAGTCAATTTAAGTGAGGAAAAATCCTAAACATGTCATATCACTAAGAACCCCACGACAATTTATTTTTTTACTACAGTTCTGCCCTAAACCATATTTTATATTTGTTAACAACAGCAAACAATAGCACCATCATAATCTACATGCAATTCTAGTCAAGTTACATGTAAAGAACAATTTTATCGGAGCAACGGTTAAAAAGTTATGGTTTATTACATTTAAAATGGCATGGCATGTAAATAACAGTAAAATAGCATGTGAATAATTGCAAACATGGCAAAGGAGCACATTTTATTTATCTCCACAAAAAACTAAGCAAGTTTCATGTAAAAACTATCGCAATACGAGCTACCGTTTAAAAGATAAAAGCCTCCGAAAATAGCAACACAATCTGCCCTTTATTAGAAATAGAAAATAGACAAACGTGTTACTCGGTTGAATCTGTCTAGACGGGCCTAACAGGTGGTATGCGCTAGATAGCTAAATCTCGCTCGGGTATCAAATAGCAGCAAAAGTACTGGGCCGGCCCAACTCGCTTAACAGAAAAAAAGACTAGGGGTACTCACCAAGTGGGCCATGGCCCAGGACGTGGGTGGGCAAGGAGTAGCGGCATCTCGCCCGGGGCGAGAGGAGAGTCACGGGCCGCGGGGAGTTCGGCCGTTGGGGCGTGTCGGTGTCGGGACCCGGCGTATGTGTATGTAATTCTAGTCACAACTTAATCATATGGAGAGCCGAGAGCCATACCCACTTGTCTAAGCAGAAAAGGACAAGTACAAGACACTCTCGAAAAGCTCAAACGTGAGGGGCATCCCATCCAGGCACAGATGATCAATTGAGATGGGTACTCATCGTTCGCTCACAAGTCTAAATGCTTATGGGTGGTGAAATCCCATACTCATAGACAAGTCGCCTCAACCATATTGTTGATTGAACCATAACATTTACATAAAAAGACTCCAGCCCGATTCACCTAGTCGGGGTGTTGGGCCGGCTCGATCGTACATTGAAGTGTGCCACGTGACGAAGTCACGAGAAATCGCATCGCGATGCCCCAAGTTGCGCACATCTCAGGGAAACTTGGTGTAAGAAAGACCGCCAGCGAGAGCACAACTATGCTATCGAACCCCACACTAGGACATGCATGATATAAACATACACGCAGTATACATGTCCAGTGTAAACAACAGGTAATCACAACATGAACTCTACAAACTCATAGTCTTTATAAGTTCTGCTAAACAGAGCAAACATAGTAGTTTCATTACAAGCAGAGATCACATGACTGTGATCCAACATTACATCAAACAACGACGGAAGAAAAATATCTCTTAGTAAAGACAAGGTTAACAAATGGCTTAAGAAGCCTGAAAGAAAATACAAGGACCATTAAAAGGGAACAGGCTGCTGTCTAGAACTATACGACTTAGTCCACGTCGAGCTCGAGGTAGAGGCCACCATCAGGGTCATTGGTCTCGTCTCTAAAACATAAAATAGGAAAACGTGAGTACAAAGATGTACTCAGCAAGACTTGCATCAGATCTATACTACTCATGCTCAAGTATCAAGGAAAAGGAGGTGGGTTTTAATATGCAGAAGTGATAGCTTTGACTTGGCTAAGAATTTACTACGAATACCAGAATGAGGTAAGGAGCGTACTTGAGTCCATCTAACCAAGTCTCCGATCAATACACCACTATGGAAATGTTCCTCGACTTCCCACGAGACAGCAAACCATAGCACTCACACTTATCTTGGAAATTTTAGAGTAACCATTGAAGTTGTCTATGATCAAGTAAAGGTCTCCAAGTAGTCCATAACCGCGTACACGGCTATTCGAATAGTTCATTAACCCTGCAGGGGTGTACATGCATGCATCAGTTACCGCCTGGGAGTGGACCCTTCAAGCGAGTACCAGCGAGGATGTTGCCACAACACTTCACTCACAACATCATATCTAGTCCTAGGGAGTTGCCTATTTGAGTTGGGACCGCAATCGGAATCCGGCCGATTTTTCCGATGCGGACTCAAACGTTGTGTGACTGCCATCAAGCTCAACTCGATCATGATCACTTGATTCAATGAGCCCACAACCTACGTCCACCACTTACCTTGATTCACCTGCTTGAGATCGTTAAAGTTCAAACTACTTGCGACTCCTAGACTTGGTCCGGGGTGAGGTACTAGGCTTAGAGGGGTGAGTGAGCCCAATGTATGGTCGTACTCTTAGTCTTGGATAACAACACAAGAACTTGGGCTTAAGGCAGTGTTCAACAAGACAACCAACTGTGTACTCCTACACAGCGTCTCATCGTTCACCTCGTTTAGGTCAAATTCACCAACACGTTACCACCTTCATTCACATGATCACTACCATCCCGACTCACATCAAAGTAACCTCATTCTAAACTCTAAGCATGCAATTAGTTGTAACAGTTGTAGGGGCCATGATCAACATTCAACTCCTACATCTGCTAGCATTGTGGTTTGCGTACTACTGTGACAAAGTGACAGGTCATGCAAGGGAATGGGTTCAACTAGCGGTAGAACGTATCATGGTGACATCCTAAACATGCATAAGCGAGAATGAGAGGGAAATGGGATTTTATCAACATGATCAAAGAGGGGGTGCTTGCCTTGCCGACGATCACGAAGTAGCACTCTTCAGACGTGAGGTTGAACTCGTCTCCGAGATCAACTCCTACCGAGAAGAAGCAATCATGAGACGCCCCTAAAATCAATTCGTGTACAGTAATCATACACGCAGGGTACTGATACGTCCAAAAAGCATCACTATTTTATATCGTAATTTCATCCTATTTATTGATATATTACACTTTAAAGTATTGTTCTTATGTTGTTTTGGCTTGTTTTACATTGTTTACAACTTTCCGGTGCCGAAGCAGCAGAACCAGAATTCAACGGTGAAAAGTGGACACCAAGTTGCTTAATCAGATCAAGTCCAAATGCGATGAAAATTTACAGGATTGTTTTTATGGGAATTGACTGGGGATCACCGAAGATGGAGGTGAGGGGACCCACCAGGCAGCCAGAAGGGTGCCTGGCGCGGCCCCCCTCCTGGCCGCGCCAGGAACCCTCTTGGATGCCTGGTGGCCCCCCTCGATGCCCCCTCTCGCCTATAAGACCCCTTGGGGTGAAAATGCTAAGTACAGAAGAGTTTCCGTCTTTCGACACCACCACGGGGCAGAAACCTATAGAGGAGAAAAGCCATCTCCGTCACGCAGATTCTGCCGGGGAGATCACCTCCCGGAAGTGGAGATCGTCGCCGTCATCATCATCATCGTCACGGGTGTCATCGAGATCATCATCAACATCATCCCCAACATCAGCACCATCTCCATCTCCATTTGATCTCATCTCACAATTGCAACTTGTGTTGTAATCCGTACTATCTATCCTCTCTACTCTGTTGGTGTTGATTACTACTTTGTGGTGAATGCTATTCAGTTTTGTTGGAGAAAAATCATTGTGTCCAGATTGTTTGCCACCCATCTATCACCTCCGATCATGATCTCTTTTATTTCTTGTGTCTAGTTATTAGTAGTCATATGATGTTGAAGTATTATGTGTTGTTTGATACTTAAGTTGTGTTTTTATTTCTCTAGTGGTGTTATGTGAGTCGAACACTTAACACTTCACCTTTCATTGGCCTAGAGGAATACATTGTGCACAAAGGATGCTTATGGTGGCTTGCCGGAGTGAAAGAAACCTGAACCCTAGTTTGCACACTTTTGCACAAGGGAGTTATGGATCCTTGATCGTAATGCTGTGGTTAGGCTTATGCCTTAATTATTACCTTGTATTTGCGGATGCTTGCAAGGTGTGTAATAATAAGAGTACACTTATCTTAGTCTAGAAGGTCTACTAGCATTGATCCACCCACCAACACTTATCAACACAATACATATTACTTGGCGGCGTATGGTGAAAGTAACTTGACTATCTCTCCCGTGTGTTCTCGAGAACGCTTTAGCTTTTATAAGTTTAGTTCCTAGGCTTATCCTTGTGAAAGGATTGGGCCATTTGCTACTCCTCAGTTACCCTGTTTAGTTTGCTTGTCTTTTACTTTTCTGTTGCTTAAACCAAAACCCCTAAATATTTACCTTTGAGTGTGTGCAACCTTTCCTTATCCAGTGTCACTTATCAACACCTTCTTCTCCTCGTGGGATCGACATCCTTATTTATCGAAAAGCTACAATTGATCCCCTAGACTTGTGGGTTATCAAGAATCGTTTATTGGGACGGTTAACGGGGGAGGCAACCCAACTAAACCTATTAACTTCTCCACCATCAACGAGCTTTTCTGGCGCCATTGCCGGGGAGTGTAGCGCTATTGGTAAGTAAAGCCGGTGAGGAAATCTTTATTTTTTGTTATTACTTTCAGTCCTTATGGACTCTGCTACTGTTGGTTCGTTGCTGGTGAGGAGCCGCCCCACGACTGTGGTGTTCACTCCTACCCCTACTGAAATTGTGCCCTATAAAATACCACCTGGTATTATTGATCATGTCTTGTCTAATCGTTATACAGGAGAAGGACATCTGGGAGAACACCTGCTATATTTATCACAATTATGTTCTTTATTTAAGCTTGCAGATGTAACGATGGAGTTCGTCATGAAGAAACTATTCTCCATATCACTCAAAGATAAAGCTTCAGATTGGTATAAGTTACTCGATAACTCTGATCTGCTTGAATGGCCAGAGCATATGTCTCTCTTTTATGCAAAGTTTTATCCTCTTCGTGAAATTCACCAAGACAGGAACTACATCTACAAGCTTGGGGGAGACTAAAGTCCCTGATGCTCAAATGCCAAAACCATGAGCTCGCCAAGGAAATTATACTTACATATTTTTATGCCAGACTTTCTCGTCAGGACAGGGAGATGTTGGATGCCTCCTCTAGCGGGGTATTCCAGACCAGAAGTATGGAAGAAAAATGGGATCTTATAGAAAGGATCCAGAAGAACACTGAAGACTGGAAAATTGATAAAGGTATTGAACCCTCTATAAACTATGAGTATGACTACATTGAGAGTTATGTGAAGACTGATTACTTTAATACCTTTTGCTCTAAAATTGGTCTTGATTCCCAGCTAATGGTTGACTTTTGCAAGGACTTTGCTTCTCATATTGATTCTTCTAAGAAGAAGGAGAGTCAACATCATAAACCTTTCAAGGAGTCACCTATTGAGATTAATGTTATTGATCCTGTTTTACCTGCAGTTGTGTATGAACAGCATCCTTATCCCTCAAGGATAAAGGAGTACTCTTTTGTTACAGGTATTCTTAACAAAAACAGAAGGACCACTGACGAACCTGAGGACATGATCAAGGTCAAGCCTCAAGGTGCAATGGTCAAGGATCTGGTAACCAGTAATATTGAAGAATCCACTATTAGTTTTTGTGATGTTTCCACTAACATTGTCACAGCCAAGAACAAAGGCCCAATTTCAGGTACACCAGTTGTATCTGTCAAAATAGGAGTTCATAATTACTATGGGCTATGTGATTTGGGATCTAGCGTCAGCGCTATTCCCTTCACACTTTATCAAAAGATCATGCACGAGACTCAGCCGTGTGAGATCGAGGACATTGATGTCACGATTCATCTTGCAAATAGACAAAAAATCTCTCCAGTTGGGATTGTGTGACGCCCCCAAAATCAGACCGTGTACAGCAATCATACACGCAAGGTACACGATCGAGATAAGGACTCACGGTGACAATAACAGCACAACTCTACAAATAAAATAATACAAGCTGTTTAATACAAGCCAGGGGCCATGAGGGCTCGAATACAACAACTCGAAAGCAAAAAGTTAGCGGAAGAAAAATTATCTGAGTACAGACACAAGGTACACATGATCTGCCTTAAGAAGGCTAGCACATAAACAACAAGGATCGAAAAGGCGAGGCCTCCTGCCTGGGAACCTCCAAACTACTCCTGGTCAACGGGGAACTCGACATCGTAGAAGGCATCAGGGATCTTCACGTTGCGGTGGTCGGCATCAGGGATCTCCTGCTCCTGGACTCCAAGGCTCCAACGTCGACTTCAACGGCCGATCAGGCAAAACAAAAATAGGAAATAAAGCAAAGGTGAGTATCTAGCATACCCTCGAGTCTTACGTCCGCTACTAAGCATTTATGCATTTGTATCAAATGGAAGGGGGAGGCTGTATATAGTGGACTGCAAGATAGAAATCAGAATAAGGGTAAGAAGCTAGGCCTATCGAAGACTAGCATCTTCCGACGATGTCTTGCAGCATGAGAAGACAGCAGCCAATAGTTTATATAAAGCGTAAAGTAACAATGAAGCAGAAGTTGCTGCAACATTGAATAATATAAGTTGTAATGAGTAATAATAATATTTCCTCCGAGTTCCCCTCCTCGACTTCCCTGCGAGGAAGAAAACCCGGAACCATACAGTTTAATATTAATAGTTTGTAGTGGTAAGATCCAGCGTCAGCATAAAGCGTCCTGTTACCGTGGACACGGCTATTCGAATAGATTAATCTTCCCTGCAGAGTGCACTGGCGTGACTCTACGATGCTCGGATCTCCAGGGTGGCGTACACCTTGTTAGGGAACACCCCACCGAAGCTATCCGACACAAAGTAGCCCATCCTTCGGCAATCAATAGAGAGGTCATCCGCCGGACTATATCCTATGTACGCCGGGCTTTGAACCCTAACCCGAACGTACCCCTGCACGGTGCGTGACTGGCCGGTGAAGCAAACTCAAAGAAAATACAAATACACTGCTCGAGTAAGAGAAGAAAACACCACTTCCCGGCAATCAGCCCGCGATACTGCTGACGTTTGAAGACCCTCGAACGAGACTACGATGCAGGGGAGGCCACACTCCTTAACCCACGTGTAGGTAGTGCGTACAAGCCAAAAGGCTACTCAATACATCCGCCAAACAATTTAGCATTTTAATTATCCTGCGTGGCAACCGTTATCGTTGCCTCAACTTAACTGACCCACGGTCAACGACAGCAGTCAGGCCCACTAGTACATCGGTGCCTGCCCTGTCGTCCCACCAAGTCTCTGCGGTTAAAAACAAGGTGAACCGTCTCCTTACCTTGTCTCGCATGTGCTCTTGGTAGGGCTCGACTTTCGTGGTTTGGTAACTCCCGCGAGATACGAGCAGGGGCCAAGCACGCCAGTAACGTCGGTCGTACCCTCCCTGTCGTTCCCGACGCAATACCTCTCGCGGGCACCGTTGGGTCACCCGACTTTCTTACCTTTAAGGTCAACCGTTGCTCAGGTACCTAGAGAAGTTATACAGAGTCAGCAACGAGTGGAGTACGAGGATTACTCCTCGATAGCTCCACTTGATGGTGGCTCGGCAGAGCCAAGGTAGGGGCCTTAGTCGGTGTTCGCATGTACCGTACCTGTGCAGTTATATATATCTTATCCGCGTCACTCCCCTGAGTGGTCACGGCCCGCTATCTAATCCTAGATAACAATGCGCAGGGCTCACTACTGAATATAATGCATAAATATCATAGGAAGCATAGGATAAAGGAAGGTACATCTAGGGGCGACAAAAATAGCCCATGCAATTGAATAGGATTGTAATTGTAGCAGCAGTAGTAACAATGCCTAGTGCAAGAAATGTACGGAAAAGGTAGGCGATATCTGGGGAAGAGAATGGCTCTGCTTGCCTGGAAGCTCGCGGGTAGGGGCAGGGTCGTCGACGAAGTAGTCGTACCCGGCAGTAGTGTAGTCGGCGATAGCAGTGGGGTCTACCGAAGAATAAAGGGGGGGGGAGAAACAATAAATACAAAGCAAGAATAGCAAATAGATGAATGACATGACAGATGAAATGCTAACGGGGGTTCTAACGCAGTGCAATGCACGTTGCTCGGAGCGGGAATTCATCCGGGGATGAAATACCGACTACGGGTTATTACCAGACAGGGTGTCCGGAGGGGGAAGGGTTCATGCCGAAGGTGTCGTGGACATCCAAAAAACGTGTGAATGGTGTAACCGTGCTAGTTGAAACAATCCGAACAACTTTCATGTTCAGAATGAATTCATCCGGATACTTTGACAATACAGGACAATCATCGGACAAACGGCCCGGAGGGGGCGGATGTCGATGTTCATTGTGTTAGAGGGGTGTGGTGGGAATACGGATAGCGTATCCGTATTTGTTATATTTTTCTGATCAATTTTGATGTATAAAGTTTTTGAATCTCACTTACGGTTTAAAAGATATTCAATTTTAGAGTTTAAATCATTTTAAATCCTTTTCTGAATTATTTTTATTATTGAATCCTAAAATTATCCCAAACAATACAATTTGACTGGTCAAACCTGACCAGTGGATCCCACTGGTCAGCCTCACATACTTAATAAAACACATAATTAAATTTAATAACAGTAGGGTCCCACATGTCATACTCTCCTTTAAAGCAAAAAATCATTCTAATTATTAAACTGACAGTGGGACCCATGTGTAAGTGGCACAATGTTAATATAATTCTATTTTAATTAGTTAAGGGCCTGGGGCCCATCTGTCATTCACTTGGGGGGGGGGGGTATTCTCTGTTTGAACTCTAATTACACATGGGGTTAGTGGCCTAACTGCAGGGGATTAACAGGGGGAGTCCACCTGTCGGTGGGCCATTCAAGTGGCTTAAGGCGAGCTCGTGCACACGCCGGCGACGAGCCGAAGCTCGGCAGCGAGCACACTGGGGAGTTCCCGGCAACCAAAAGCACGGCGGACGCAAGGAATCGGGCGAGGGCGACGTCGCGCATGTGGGGGTTCAACAAGCGCGGGATAGAACGACCTAACGCGACAGCAGTAAGCATAGCCACGGCGGTCGGAGCTGGACTACACAGGGAACGTTGCTGCGGCTACCAATCGAAGGGGAAAGGGGGTCCTGTAGGACGGGGAGCTCACAGCGATGCTCGAGGATGTCACGTGGAGGCTGGAAGAGCTCGGGACACGGCGAATTGGCGCGGCGATCACGGCGGCCTGAGTGGAGGGAGATGACCTGGGCGTCGGGATCAGGGCGCCGGGCTTCGATTGGGAGCGCAGGGTGGCGAGGAGGTCCATGGAGGGGGCCTAGGACACGTCTGGCCGGCGTGTAGTCGTTGTTGGACGCGCCAGCGCTGAAGGCATGCCCACGGCGGAGCTCGGGCTGGGTGGGGAAGGTGCTCGGGAGGGGCGAGGGGGAGGAATGGAGTGGCGCCGGGGGTTCTAGGGTCAGGGTTGAGGGGAGAGGTGGCCCGGGGCTATTTCACGTCGTCGGCGCCCGCCGGATGCCTGCCACGGCGGCACGGCCGGCCATGGAGCCGGTGGATGCACTCCACGCAAGGTGAACAGGGGATTTGGGGAAGAAGACAAAGGGTGGGAAAGTGGGCCGGGTCCAGTGGAGGGGAGGGAGTGGGCTTTTGCCCAGTGCGGGAGTTCGTGTTTTCCCCTTTTCTTTTATTTTTTTTCTTTCTCCTATTTCTTTACTTCTTAATTTGTTTTGCTTGGAAAATATTTTTTCCACCTGTGAAACTTGCCCCAATATTTATCTTGCATATATTAGAGGTGCCACAAAAAGTTTTGTCCTTTTATAAATTCTTTTGCATTTTTGTTTTATTAAAAAGTTATTAAATACCACTGTTATGAATTGTTTGATTTATTTTATAACTTAATAAATTCCCATACCCACATGGACATGGTCCACTGAATATTTGTGATTTAACAAAAGTGGTTGCATAATTTTTGGACAAAGTTTTATTCATCACTAATTTTTAATATTCATCAAAAGGAATTTTGAGTTTGAGTTGATCCGAGGTGATCAAGGCATGATTAACAACAGTGATTAGCATTAACAGGATCACTGTAGTGATTACTGTTACAAGACCTGAGGGTGTTACAAATCTCCCCCACTACAAAGGATTCTCGTCCAGAGAATTACAAGGTAGTGTAAGGGTTAAAGTTTGGGTTTCGTATTCTAACGAATCTTCTGGGTCTTGTTGTCCATCTCGAAGAAGTTAATCCTTCTCATTGATGTCTTCCTTTTGTCTGTATCAGTGCATCTCGACGAGTTGTCATTCTTCATCCAGGGTCTGCATCGTACTTACGAATAGGCTCGAAGGAAAACTCAAGGGGTTGGACTGGTGCAAGGTTAATACTCCGAGGCTGCTGAGAAAGAGGGGGTACAAGTATCTCTCGAGTTTAGACTCGGGGGAATACATCGAGAAAACCAAAAGAAGGCATGATAAGTTTTCAAGCAGATATGCAAGCATTCGACGATGATAACGGATGATGAAAAGGGGTTCAGAGCACCAGACGTAAGCTTGAACTGAACATCACCAGGTAGAGGACTCATGAGTTGCATATGAGGTCAAGCAAGAGGAATAACCTCGAGAACAGAAGGGTACAAGAGAGTCAGGTTTCGATCCTTTGGAACTGTGGATTATGGGCCCACGTTGAATAGGAAGGGTGGTGACAAACAATGCGATCAAGTTGCTAGGTAAGTCAGAGAACAACATATTAGCTATGTCGGCAACAACATCAGTGCCAAGGGCGAGGGACAAAGAGAACCGTTTTCCTGCTAGTTAAGACGAGGCAGACCAGTAGGCAAAGTTCTCGTCCATCGGTGGTCACCGAAATTTCATCAACAATCATAACTGGTTGGACGAAGAAAGTAGTACACCGAAGTGTTTACATCAGCAGGGAATTATCACTGCTCGGATAATTTATATTCAAAGAAAGGTTAAACAGACCAATGGAAGGGAAAATGTGATGATACCCAAGTATCAGGCGTAAATCTTTCCCAAGGGAAAGTAGAGCAAGATATATATGACCAAGTTTGTATTGTCAAGGAGTCAAAGGGGGTTGTCAACGATGACACCAATCATCGAGGGGCAAGAATGGTATTTCCCAGAATGAATTAAATTGACACTTGGAAGAAGGCAAAATGTTGATGATGACCACGACACAACATGTCAAAAGGTTTCAAGAAAATATAATCGAACAATGGCGACATCAATCGAAAAGAATGGTGAAGCAAAAGGTATTCGATGTTCTCGGTTGAAAACAACCCAGAACCCATAGAGGGGTTACGATAGGGAAAAGTATTGTTCCATCAAAATTCATTCGATGTAGTGCAAAGGTATGATATCCTCGAGGTTCCAGGAGGTAATACTCGAAGGTAGAATGGAGGATCATAGGTGCAGAAGAATTTATACTAGGGGGGTTAATTATCTTTACGAGAAGCTTTCAGGATCAGTTCTACATCGTACCCATGGGCATCAACACAAGGTTCAGGGTCGACTCCTACTTCTTCAATGCATAACATTTCAATCACTTCTCGCTGACGATGAATTTGTAGCTTTCAAAAATTTATCTGGCATAACACCAGCAGAGTATGACCTGTAGTAGTTCATGGGTTCACACGGATGGATGAAGCATAGATACAACCAATAGGGACATTTTACGAATCTATACGACAAACAATAGGAACAAAAGATACAAGTTTGAAAGAAAAAGGATGAGCAAACGGACCACATGATACCGTTCGCCAAAGGCATTTCGTATCAGGGAAAGCTCGTCAATGATTTAGGACACAAGGGGACGGTAGGTAGTAATCCACCCAAAAGGTCGGGTGGGGGTACAGAGAGTCTGGTGTGAGTATCGATACTCAACCATAAGAAGAAAGAATACCAAAGCATTCGAGATAGAAGCATCGGAATAATTCGATGCTTAAATACAAAGGCATTATGACTTCCATATCGGTGTATCAGATTGAGATACATCGATCAAACATGGATAAGTTGAATAGAAGCTTGACGGTTAATCGATTAAGGTTTGATTTACCGAGAACCAGCTCATGTCCGGAATGACAACGTCTGTGCCGGAAGAATGAATTCATAGGGATCAACAGATGATTGCGTGCACTAGCACACACGATGATTCAACAGATCAGAATGGCAATGCCAAGGGAGGTCATCAAATTATGCAAGACAAACGGGATTAATCATAGTGCAAGCAGGCAAGAAGAATCTCCAAAGCAGTAGGCTGCCAAGGATTGGCATGAGATCGGATAGTATTTCAAAGTATTTTGGAAATCACAGGAACAACTTAGCATGAACGGATACTCGATAAAGGTGAGGAATTATCTGCAGGGTGAAAAGAAGCGGCAAGGTAGTAGGCTCAAATGATTCCGGAAACAACGAAAAGTATTTCGATGCCTCTTGTGAACACAAGAGCAACTGGGATTGAATGGATGAACGAAAGGTGTATGTGGTTATATACGGACTTAACAGTGGCAGGGGATTGTAAAGGTGATCGGCACATAAGGTCTCGAGAGTTTTATCGGAGAGTAATCTTCGGTATATTCTCGTGAAGCAAGCGATCATCTGTAATGAGGGGCTCTTCGGGAGGAAGTAGTCACGAGAACCTAATGTTAGAGTTAGAAAAATCTTTAACCCGAAAGGATGAGAGAGTAGAGTCCCAGAGTAAAGGTGCGGAGTAAAAGATCTTAATACCACCCAGTTTGCGACGTGGGCCAATAAGCCACACGACACTGTTAGTAAAGTACTTTTGCAAAGACTAGATTCGACTTCGACCAAGGAGTTGGAAGGGGGTTACCTACAGGCAGTCGGCTCTGATACCAACTTGTGACGCCCCCAAAATCAGACCGTGTACAGTAATCATACACGCAAGGTACACGATTGAGATTAGGGACTCACGGTGAGATATCACAACACAACTCTACGAATAAAATAATAGAAGCTTTTTAATACAAGCCAGGGGCCATGAGGGCTCGAATACAACAGCTCGAAAGCAAAAATTAGCGGAAGCAAAAGTATCTGAGTACAGACACAAGGTACACATGATCTTCCTTAAGAAGGCTAGCACATAAACAACAACGATCGAAAAGGCGAGGCCTCCTTCCTGGGAACCTCCAAACTACTCCTGGTCAACGGGGAACTCGACGTCGTAGAAGGTATCAGGGATCTTCATGTTGCGGTGGTTGGCATCGGGGATCTCCTGCTTTTGGACTCCAAGGCTCCAACGTCGACTACAACGGTCGATCATGCAAAACAAAAAGGGGAAATAAAGGAAAGGTGAGTATCTAGCATACCCGCGAGTCTTACGTCCGCTACTAAGCATTTATGCATTTGTATCAAATGGAAGGGGGAGGCTGTATATATTGGACTACAAGATAGAAATCGGAATAAGGGTAAGAAGCTAGGCCTATCGAAGACTAGCATCTTCCGACGATGTCTTGCAGCATGAGAAGAGAACAGCCAACAGTTTATATAAACCGTAAAGTAACAATGAAGCAGAAGTTGCTGCAACATTGAATAATATAAGCTGTAATGAGTAATAATAATAATGCCTCCGAGTTCCCCTCCTCGACTTCCCTGCGAGGAAGAAAACCCGGAACCAGACAGTTTAATAGTAATAGTTTGTAGTGGTAAGATCCAGCTTCAGCATAAAGCGTCCTGTTACCGTGGACACGGCTATTCGAATAGATTAATCTTCCCTGCAGGGGTGCACTGGCGTGACCCTACGACGCTCGGATCTCCAGGGTGGCGTACAACTTGTTAGGGAACACCCCACCGAAGCTACCCGACACAAAGTATCCCATCCTTCGGTAATCAACGGAGAGGTCATCCACCGGACTATATCCTATGTACGCCGGGCTTTGGACCCTAACCCGAACGTACTCCTGCATGGTGCATGACTGGCCGATGAAGCAAAATCAAAGCAAATAAAAATACACCGCTCGAGCAATAGAAGACAACACCAATTCCCGGCAATCAGCCCGCGATACTGCTGACGTCTGAAGACCCTCGAACGAGACTACGATGCAGGGGACCCCACACTCCTTATCCCACGTGTAGGTAGTGCTTACAAGCTAAAAGGCTACTCAAGACATCCGCCAAACCATTTAGCATTTTAATTATCCTGCGTGGCAACCGTTATCATTGCCTCGACTTAACTGACCCGCGGTCAATGACAGCACTCAGGACCACTAGTACATCGGTGCCTGCCCTGTCGTCCCACCAAGTCTCTGCGGTTACCAACAAGGTGAACCGTCTCCTTACCTTGTCTCGCATGTGCTCTTGGTAGGGCTCGACTTTCGTGGTTTGGTAACTCCCGCGAGATACGAGCAGGGGCCAAGCACGCCAGTAACGTCGGTCGTACCCTCCCTGTCATTCCCGACGCGATACCTCTCACGGGCACCGTTGGGTCACCCGACTTTCTTACCTTTAAGGACAACCGTTTCTCAGGTACCTAGAGCGGCTATACAAAGTCAGCAACGAGTGGAGTACGAGGATTACTCCTCGATAGCTCCACTTGATGGTGGCTCGGCAGAGCCGGGCTAGGGGCCTTAGAAGGTGTCTGCATGTACCATACCTGTGCAGTTATATATATCGTATCCACGTCACTCCCCTGAGTGGTCACGGCCCGCTATCTAATCCTAGCTAACAATGCGCAGGGCTCACTGCTGAATATAATGCATAAATATCATAGGCAGCATAGGATAAAGGAAGGTACATCAAAGGGCGACAAAAACAGGCTATGCAATTGAATAGGATTGTAATCGTAGCAGAAGTAGTAACAATGCCTAGTGCAAGAAATGTACAAAAAAGGTAGGCGATATCTGGGGAAGAGAATAGCTTTGCTTGCTTGGACGCTCGCGGGTAGGGGCAGGTTCGTCAACGAAGTAGTCGTACCCGGCAGCAGTGTAGTCGGCGGTAGTAGCGGGGTCTACCGGATAATAAAGGGGGGGAGAAACAGTAAATACAAAGCAAGCATAGCAAACAGATGAATGACATGACAGATGAAATGCTAACGGGGGTTCTCACGCAGTGCAATGCACGTTGCTCGGAGCGGGAATTCATCCGGGGATGAAATACCCACTCCGGGTGGTTACCAGACAGGGTGTCCGGAGGGGGAAGGGTTCATGCCGGAGGTGTCGTGGACATCCGACAAACGTGTGGATGGTGTAACCGTGCTAGTTGAAATAATCCGAACAACTTTCGTGTTCAGAATGAATTCATCCGGTTACTTTGACAGTACCGGACAATCATCGGACAGACGGCCCGGACGGGGGGATGTCGATGTTTGTTGTGTTAGAGGGGTGTGGTGGGAATACGGATAGCGTATTCGTATTTATTATATCTTTCTGATCAATTTTGATGTATAAAGTTTTTCAATCTGACTTACGGTTTAAAAGATATTCAATTTTAGAGTTTAAATCATTTTAAATCCTTTTCTGAATTATTTTTATTATTAAATCCTAACATTATCCAGAACAATACAATTTGACTGGTCAAACCTGACCAGTGGGTCCCACTGGTCAGCCTCACATATTTAATAAAACACATAATTAAATTTAATAACAGTAGGGTCCCACCTGTCATACTCTCCTTTAAAGCAAAATATCATTTTAATTATTAAACTGAAAGTGGGACCCATGTGTAAGTGGGACAATGTTAATATAATTCTATTTTTATTAGTTAAGGGCCTGGGGCCCATCTGTCATTCACTTGGGGGGGTATTCTCTGTTTTAACTCTAATTACATATGGGGTTAGTGGCCTAACTGCAGGGGATTAACAGGGGGGGTCCACCTGTCGGTGGGCCATTCAAGTGGCTTAAGCCGAGCTCGTGAACACGCCGGCGACGAGCCGAAGCTCGGCAGCGAGCACACCGGGGAGTTCCCGGCAACCAAAAGCACGGCGGAGGCAAGGAATCGGGCGAGGGCGATGTCGCGCATCCGGGGGTTCAACAAGCGCGGGATAGAACGATCTAACGCGACAGCGGTGAGCATAACCACGGCGGTCGGAGCTGGACTACACGAGGAACGTTGTTGCGGCTAGCAATCGAAGGGTAAAAGGGGTCTTGTACGATGGGGAGCTCACAGCGATGCTCGAGGATGTCACGTGGAGGCTGGAAGAGCTCGGGACGCGGCGAATCGGTGCGGCGATCACGGCGGCCTGGGCGGAGGGAGATGACCGGGGCGTCAGGCTCGGGGCGCCGGGGTTCGATTGGGAGCGCAGGGGGGCAAGGAGGTCCACGGAGGGGGCCTAGGACACGTCTGTCCGGCCTGTAGTCGCTGTTGGCCGCGCCAGTGCTGAAGGCATGCCTACGGCGGAGCTCGGGCTGGGTGGGGAAGGTGCTGGGGAAGGACGAGGGGGAGGAATGGAGTGGCGCCGGGGTTTCTAGGGTTAGGGTTGAGGGCAAGGTGGCCCGGGGCTACTTCACGTAGTCGGCGGCTGCCGGATGCCTGCCACGGCGGCACGGCCGGCCATGGAGCCGGTGGATGCACTCCACGCAAGGTGGATAGGGTATTTGGGGAAGAAGACAAAGGGTGGGAAAGTGGGCCGGGCCCAGTGGAGGGGAGGGAGTGGGCTTATGCCCAGTGTGGGAGTTAGTGTTTTCCCCTTTTCTTTTTTTTTCTTTCTCTTATTTCTTTGCTTCTTAATTTGTTTTTCTTTGAGAAGATTTTTGCCACATGTGAAACTTGCCCCAATATTTATGTTTCATATATTAGAGGTGCCACAAAAAGTTTCATCCTTTTATAAATTCTTTTGCATTTTTGTTTTATTAAAAACATATTAAATACCACTGTTTTACCACTATTATGAATTGTTTGATTTATTTTATAACTTAATAAATTCCCATACCCACATGGACATGGTCCACTGAATATTTGTGATTTAACAAAAGTGGTTGCATAATTTTTGGATAAAGATTAATTCATCACTAATTTTTAATATTCATCAAAAGGCATTTTGAGTTTGAGTTGATCCCAGGTGATCAAGGCATGATTAACAACAGTGATTAGCATTAACAGGATCACTGTAGTGATTACTGTTACAAGACCTGAGGGTGTTACAGATTGTGAGAGATGTTGAAGTACTATACGGGAAGGTAAAATATCCTACTGACTTTCTTGTACTTGGTTCAGTGCCAGATAGTTTTTGCCCTATTATCTTTGGTAGGCCCTTCATCATCACCTGTGGAGCTATAATAGATTGCAAGAAAGGTAAAGTTTCTTTTGAATTTAACGGTGAGCATTATGAATTTAATTTTTCTAAGTTTTCTAAGCAGCCTCGTGGTACTGACTTGTCAAGTAATGACAAAATTATTGAAGAAATTGCTTCTATTGCTATTCCTCCTAATGATACTTTGCAGCAATTTATGGAAGACCATGAGAATGACATACATATGCAGGACAGGGATGAACTAGAAGACATATTTTTAAGACAAACTCCTATCCTGAAGCACAACCTCCCGCTTGAACCTTTAGGAATCCTCTCACAACCAAAAGAAGACCCGGTGTTTGATCTAAAACCACTACCCGATACGCTCAAGTATGCTTATTTAGATGAAAAGAAAGTATATCCTGTTATTATCAATTCTAACCTTTCAGGGTATGAAGAAGAGCGATTATTGGAGACATTCCGCAGACACCGAGGTGCTATTGGCTATACTCTTGACGATCTCAAGGGTATTAGTCCATCCATTTGCCAACATACTATCAATCTCGAGCCCGATGCTAAACCAGTTGTTGATCATCAACGACGGTTCAACACAAAGATGAAGGACGTGGTTAGGTCGGAGGTTCTCAAACTTCTAGCCGCAGGTATCATCTATCATATAGCTGATAGTAAGTGGGTAAGTCCTGTTCATTGTGTTCCTAAGAAAGGAGGTATAACTGTTGTTCCTAATGATAAAAATGAACTAATACCTTAGAGGACTATTATTGGATATAGAATGTGTATTGATTTCAGGAAGTTGAACAAGGCCACCAGGAAGGACCACTATCCTCTGCCCTTTATTGTTCACATGCTCGAGCGGCTGTCTAAAAACACCCACTTCTGCTATCTTGATGGGTATTCTGGCTTCTCCCACATTCATGTTAACACCGTGGATCAAGAGAAGACGACCTTTACGTGTCCTTACGGTACTTATGCTTATAGGCATATTCCTTTTGGTTTGTGTAATGCACCTGCTACTTTTCAGAGGTGTATGTCTGCAATATTTCATGGTTTCTGTGAGGAGATTTTAGAAGTTTTCATGGACGACTTTTCCGTCTATGGAAACTCCGTTGGTCGTTGTCTCCACAATCTTAATAAAATTTTGCAGAGATGTGAAGAAACGAATTTTTTGCCCAATTGGGAGAAGTGCCATTTCATGGTTAACAAAGGGATAGTTCTTGGACACAAGATTTCCGAAAGGGGAATTGAAGTGGACAAGGCAAAGATTGAAGCTATTCAAAGGATGCCCTATCAAAGGGACATCAAAGGTATTCGTAGTTTTCTAGGTCATGCTGGTTTCTATAGAATATTTATCAAGGACTTTTCTAAGACCTCGAGACCCCTTACCAATCTTCTCCAGAAGGATTCTCCTTTTGTATTTGATGAAGATTGTAAGGAAGCTTTTGAAGTTCTTAAGAAAGCCCTGATAACCGCTCCTATAGTACAACCACCAGACTGGAATTTGCCCTTTTAAATTATGTGTGATGCTAGTGATTTTGCTGTTGGATCTATTTTAGGACAAAGGGTTGACAAGAAGCTGAATGTCATCCACTATGCCAGCAAGACACTTGATAGTGCTCAAAAGGATTATGCTACTACCGAGAAGGAATTCTTGGCAGTGGTGTTTTCTTGTGATAAGTTTAGACCGTATATTGTTGATTCTAAAGTTGTTATTCATACTGACCATGCTGCCATTAAGTATCTTATGCAGAAAAAGGACGCCAAACCAAGACTCATTAGATGTGTACTCCTTCTTCAAGAATTTGATATGCAGATTGTCGATACAAAAGGAGAAGACAATCCGGTGGCGGATAATCTTTCAAGGATGGAAGATATCCCGCACGATACTATTCCAGTCAACGACAGTTTCCAAGATGAACAGCTTGCTGTTGTAAAAGTACAATCTCATTCCGACCCTTGGTTTGCAGATTATGCTAATTTTATCGTTGCAAATTTTTTGCCTCCAGGTTTTACATTTCAGCAGATGAAGAAATTCTTCACGGATTTGAGGCAATACTTTTGGGATGATCCACATCTTTTCAAAGAGGGTCCGGATGGGATCGTGAGAAGATGTATACCGGAGCACGAGCAGCACGACGTTCTTCGACAATGTCATGATACTCCCTATGGAGGACATCATGCCGGTGAAAGGACCGCACATAAAGTTTTACAATCAGGTTTTTATTAGCCTACTCCTTTTAAGGACGCCCGAAGGTACGTTCTATCTTGTGATAAGTGTCAGAGTGTTGGTGTAACATCCCAAAATTTTCTAAATTTTGGAATGTTAATAAAATATAATAATGATTGTTTGCTTGATATGATTGCTTTTCAGTAGGATTTAAAACTTTTGGAGTTTAAATGAATATTAAAATGAGAGGGAATAAAATGACTTTCCCTAATATTCATTGTTGGAGCTTTGGAATTTAGTATTTAAAACAAATCCAACAAATTAAAATGAGAGAAGGTAAAATGACTTCTTCAGAAAAATTATTTGAGATTTTTGTGAATTTCTAAAATATTTTATAATTTAATAAAGTCATTGAAAAATGTATTTATTTTTATTAATATTTTGGAAAATATATTCATCGCATAATTTTCTTTGGATTATTTGATGAATTTAGAATTTTATTTCATATTTTTCCGATGAGTATTTATTTTTTTATTATGTTTTGAAGCTTCGGATTTAAAGAAAAAGAAAACTCGTACCAGCCGGCCGAAAAGCTTATTTCCGCACCCGAGCGCAATTTGAGTCCAAGAAGGATCAGTTTTTGTTTTTTTTTGGCCTCTGCCTATAAATAGAAATCCAGAAAATTTTTCCTTTTCTCTTTTTCCATTTTCTTCAAAAAAGAAAAAAAGAAACCCTAGCGGGACCCACGGGCCACCGCCGCCGCTGGGCCCCGCATTGCCGGAACCGCCGCCGCGCCCTTCGCCGGCAAACGAGTAGGCCGCCCGCCGGCACGCACGCCGGGGCCACCGCCCCGCCGGTCGTGCGCCGCCCCACCCTGAGCGCTCACGCCGCCGCTTCGCCTTCTCTAAGGGCAGGTTCAGGGTTAAATGCTCCCAATGGTTGTGAATGGTTTGGAGGGAACGCATCATGGGTTCGTGCACCTTATCTAAGGCAATGCGCCCATGAGAGTGCACCCTAAGTGGGCGTCGTCCAGGCTCAAAAAGATCGGACAGACTTAGTGACTAGTAGCTTCCATGTACAACCACTGGCTATATGGGCTCTGCCTTAGTTGAGTACGTTGTGGGGAGCCTGGCCCTGTTAGCTAGCAGATGTAGATATGATTGGTGTACCGTCTACCAAAGGGTGGAGGTGAACTCTTTTGAAAGACTTTGTCTCAATCTTTGGGTTGAGTCCAGTGGGGAAAGTGTACAAACCTCTGCAGAGCGTACAAACTGATCATGATTAGTCGTGTCCCCGGTTATGGACAACTTTGAGCAACTAGACATTACTGTTGTTGGATGGTCTTGACAGATGAAACACTTTAATAAAACTTGAGTGGGCAAGATATAATAAAGGGTGTGGGTTGGAACTGGTGCAGCCCAGTTCAACCTTATGTAGTATGATAAACTAAATTTTTTACTTAAGTAGATTTGGAAAAATCAGCTTTCTGCAAATAAAACCATAAGCCTTTCCTTTGACTTACCTTGCATGTAGATGTAGGTATGTTATATCCTTTTTCGTGTGACTTGCCGTACAAATCAGATGTACTGACCCGTTGTCGGGCTGTAACCTTCGGTGTTGAAGGATTTTATACGACGATTAAGTGATGCGATGTAGGGTTACGATGTCTATACTCAACTTGCCGGTGGAGTTGATGGACGCCACGAAGCTTTTATTCTGTTTCCGCTGCATTATATTTGTAAGCTAGCCTTGAACTATGCAGGTATGCTTTATTGTAATACTGGATCTTCGATGTAATATATATGACATGTGGTTTATTCTTGATATTACATCATGTACTGTGTGTGTTAGCTATTGATCCAGGGACTAGCACAAAATGCACAGAGACTTGGATTCTTTAGTGAATCGGGTCGTTACAGTTGGTAGCATTAGCAGGAGAAATGAGATGCCTATGAATAACACACTAGTGATCGAACCTTTCGAGGGATTTTGATTTTGTGGGTCCTTTTCCTCCTTCACACAAGTACACACACATCTTAGTTGATGTTGATTATGTAACCAAGTGGGTTGAAGAAATCCCCACCGAGAGTGCTGATCACAAGACATCTTTGAAAATGCTCAAGGATGTAATTTTTCCTAGGTTTGGAGTACCAAGGTACCTCATGACAGATGGAGGGTCACACTTCACGCATGGAGCTTTTAGGAAAGCTCTAGCCAAGTACGATGTCAATCATAGGATTGCATCACAGTACCACCCTCAAACTAGTGGGCAAGTTGAGCTCACCAATAGGGAGATCAAGTTGATCTTACAGAAGACAGTAAACAATTCTAGAAAGGACTGGTCAAAGAAGTTAGGAGATGCTTTGTGGGCGTATAGAACTGCTTACAAAAACCCCATGGGCATGTCTCCGTATAAAATGGTCTATGGCAAGGCTTGCCATTTACCATTAGAGTTAGAGCACAAGGCTTTTTGGGTGTCACAGAGCTAAATGCTGACCCAAAGTTAGCTGGTGAAAAGCGTCTCATGAACTTGACTTCTCTAGATGAGTGGAGGAGTGAAGCTTACGAGAGCGCTAAAATGTTCAAGGAAAAGGTAAAGAAGTGGCATGATAAAAGAATTCTGAAACGTGAATTTAATGTTGGTGATAAAGTTTTCTTGTTTAGATCTCGTTTCATGTTTTCTCCAGGTAAACTACTTTCCA
The DNA here is from genome assembly GCA_950022295.1 of Bromus sterilis. Lineage (NCBI taxonomy): Eukaryota > Viridiplantae > Streptophyta > Magnoliopsida > Poales > Poaceae > Bromus > Bromus sterilis. The sequence goes on along the minus strand of OX465595.1, from coordinate 276,274,783 downwards.
TATGGGAAGGACTTTTCTTATCGAAGAACTATATCGGTCTGGTGCAATCAAGATCAACAATTTTGAAGGCACCAAACCTCAAGTTGTGAATGGATAAAGACTCAAACATTATATGGCAGGTGATCCAATCAATGTGGATGGAAACATGATATATATAAGAACTCATGAAGAGCATGTTGTAGCCCAGTTTCAGACTCCGGCAGGAGCAGAATAAGAAAAGGTATGTATTACGCTAAGGAAACATCGCGAACGTCAATAAAAGTTTACTTTTCAAAGTTTTTGCAAAATTAGGAAAATTCCAAGCCCGAGTGGAGCCAGAGAGGAACTCCAGGGGGCCCAGGAGGCCTCCTGGCGCGCCCCCCCTCCTGGCCGCGCCAGGCACCCTCCTGGGTGCCCTGGACTCCGACTCCGACTCCACCTAGGCTTGAAACCTTCCTTCTGTTGCAGAAATTTTTGCTATATATTTGGCCGGATCGTCCCGGCACCGTATCTCTCGATTTTGCATGTTTTCTTTTCTCGATCTGTTTCTGCCAGGGTGAAAAGTTGTTGCTAGAGATGTCTTCTTGTGGCTCGAGCGGAGAGGACTTCTTGGGGTGGCGTCTACGTCAGGTTCAGAAGGATCTTAATCAAGGGAAGCACGTTGATTGGGCTACCGAAGAACAAATTGCCGCAAGACAAGCGGAGATGGAGCACTCCATGAGAGAGGAAGTCAAGACTATCACTGCCCAACAACAAGGGGTCCAAGCAATCCCATCATGGTGGGATCTTTCCAACCTCAATATGATCTTTCTCTTAACCTTTCAGGGCCCTCCACTTCACTTGAAGTTCAACGCATTCTTTCCACCATCTCCGAGGCCTACCACATCACCAACCAACTCATTGAAGATTTCCGTGTACTAAAAATACAAGTGGAAGTCTTGGAGTTAGAGAACCAAACCCTTCACCGTGTCATCAAGGACCTTAAGAAACAACCACAACAAGAATGAGGAGTAAATCTCCTCGGGTAATGGCCTCCCCTCAGCTTGTTCCAAGCTTGGGGGAGTGCCGGGTATCTTTATCCTTATCTTTGTCTTTAGGAGTCAAGTAGAGTAGTATCATGTCTAGGGAAGTTACTTTATGAAATAGGTGTTGCTTTGAGGTCTATCACTCCTTTTGTGGAGAGCTTTGTATCCGTGAGTGTGAGGTCTTCTATGAAGGAATATTAATGAAAATTCTATCGATTTCTTCGCTGCCCTCGGTATTCTCTTCACGCAATTGACATTATGAGCTGATTCTTATGGGGAGTATTGACCTTATATCAGGTATGGCTTAGAAAACTTTATTTAAATCTTGGCAAGTATATCTTTGGTCATAACAACAAGCATGTTTTTCTCAAAGTAGCGACATAGCCAAAACCTTTGTGTTATTATGCTTGAAGTGATATATTGACAAGGAAGACAACTTGATGTTTCATGCTAGTTTTAATGTTTATGTTTTGTATTGCTTGCATCTGAGTTGTCATCAATTGTCTGGTCTCTCAAAGCTTTGCTAGCCAAAACTCTGTACTAAGCGGAATTCTGCTTGTACTTTCATACCCTAAAACCAACATCTTCCACTTGAGTCCACCATACCTTCCTATTCGTGGTATTCCACTACCACTCCTAAAGTATATAATTTATGTGCTATCTCTAGATGCTCAATTTTTTTTGTTTTGTGCCACTGATTCAGCTCATGAGGAAGTGGTGGGTAACCCATGATCTTCTTAATTTGGATAAGTTTTATCTTGGGATTGCAAGCCTAATCTGCAAACCCCTAATACGAGAAGGGACTGGTATGAGTGCCCAGGTCGTAAAATATAAATACTAACACACAAGTTCCTTCTCCCATTTATGAGGGATAAACAAAGGAATTTAAGGGGATGTGATCGTCCCCACATGGGAGACGTTCCTCGAAACTTGTCCAAATCATGAAGTGAGTGAGTTATCTATCAGCAGTCGTTGACGGATCATGCACCTCCCAAAATTCTGTTTTTATTCTGTTTGATCTAGAGATGGCACATGAGTTTTCCCTACTTACCCTTTTGCTGGGTTTATCCTTTATTTTGTGGTGAGTCAGTCCTTTCTACTTCCTTCCTTCTTGAGAGAGAACAGACACTTGATGTTCATACAGATTCTTGCATACAAAGCTGCATTGAAAGTTAGCATGTTACATCTTTGTTGACATTATCTTTTGATAAGTGAGTTGTTTGCAAAAGCTTGCTTAGTAAACATCTTCCTTTGTGTTAACATGTGCACTTCTTAACTAATAACATGTTCTTTCCAAAGCTTCAACTGGTTCCTTTATAAGTGAAAGAGCAAAAGTAAAAGTTCTTAGTTGTTCCTTGACCAAGGCTATGTTTTCCATGATTTGATGAGTTTTCAAGGTCCTTCTTTGTTATAATTGTTAATACTTTCCCATAAGGACCTTGTGAGTTGAGGTTTCTGTTGAGGATGCTTCAGTTTGGTGAGAAATCTTGATGCTTCTTGTCTGTATTCTTTTATCGACGCTTCACTCTCTAAACTTGTGGACAGGTTTACCGAGCTCAGTAATCGCTTGGGGACAAGCGAGGTCTAAGCTTGGGGGAGTTGATACGTCCAAAAATCATCACTATTTTATATCGTAATTTCATCCTATTCATTGATATATTCCACTTTAAAGTATTGTTCTTATGTTGTTTTGGCTTGTTTTACACAGTTTACAACTTTCAAGTGCCGAAGCAACACAACCAGAATTCAGCGGTGAAAATGGACACCAAGTTGCTGATTCAGATCAAGTCCCAATACGATGAAAATTTACAGGGATCGTTTTATGGGAATTGACTGGGGATCACCGAAGATGGAGGTGAGGGGACCCACCAGGAAGCCAGAAGGGTGCCTGGCACAGCCCCCCTCCTGGCCGCGCCAGGCACCGTCCTGGATGCCTGGTGGCCCCCCTCGGTGCCCCCTCTCGCCTATAAGATCCCCTGGGGTGAAAACCCTAAGTATAGAAGAGTTTCCGTGTTTCTCCGCAGCCACGGGGCGGAAACCTACAGAGGAGAAAAGCCATCTCAGGCGGGCAGATTCCGCCGGGGAGATCACCTCTCGGAAGGGGAGATCTTCGCCGTCATCATCATCGTCGTCACGGGCGTCATCGAGATCATCATCAACATCATCCCCAACATCAGCACCATCTCCATCTCCATCCCATCTCATCTCACAATTTCAACTTGTGTTGTAATCCGTACTATCTATCCTCTCTACTCTGTTGGTGTTGATTACTACTTTGTGGTGAATGCTACTGAGTTTTGTTGGAAAAATATCATTGTGTCCAGATTGTTTGCCACCCATCTATCACCTCTGATCATGATCTCTTTTATGTCTTGTGAGTAGTTACTTTAGTTCTTGAGAACATGGGAGAAATCTAGTTATTAGTAGTCATATGATGTTGAAGTATTATGTGTTGTTTGATAATTAAGTTGTGTTGTTATTTCTCTAGTGGTGTTATGTGAGTCGAACACTTAACACTTCACCTTTCATGGGCCTAGAGGAATACATTGTGCACAAAAGATTCTTATGGTGGGTTGCCGGAGTGACAGAAACCTGAACCCCAGTTCGCACACTTTTGCAGAAGGGAGTTATGGATCCTTGATCGTAATGTTGTGGTTAGGCTTATGCCTTAATTACTACCTTGTATTTGCGGATGCTTGCAAGGTGTGTAATAATAAGAGTACACTTATCTTAGTCTAGAAGGTGTACTAGCATTGATCCACCCACCAACACTTATCAACACAATACATATTACTTGGCGTAGTATGGTGAAAGTAACTTGACTATATCTCCCATGTGTTCTCGAGAACGCTTTAGCTTTTATAAGTTTAGTTCCTAGGCTTATCCTTGTGAAAGGATTGGGCCATTTTCTACTCCTCAGTTACCCTGTTTACTTTTCTTGTCTTTTACTTTTCTGTTGCTTAAACCAAAAACCCCTAAATATTTACCTTTGACTGTGTGCAGCCTTTCCTTATCTAGTGTCACTTATCAACACCTTCTTCTCCTTGTGGGATCGACATCCTTATTTATCGAAAAGCTACAATTGATCCCCTAGACTTGTGGGTTATCAAGAATCGTTTATTGGCGCGATTAACGGGGGAGGAAACCCAACTAAACCTATTAACTTCTCCGCCATCAGGTACACAGCTGAGATTTGGGTGCCACGGTGAGAATATCACAGCACAACACTAAACACAAAAGGATAAACCAATATGTTACAAGACGAGGGGGTCACACGGACCCCAATACATAAGTTATACAAGCCATAATATCTGAGTACAGACATAGTTAGTCAAGTTTTTCCTTAAGAAGGCTAGCACAAATAATATCAGAGATACAGATCGAAAAGGCAAGGCCTCCTGCCTAGGAGCCTTCGAAATTACTCCTGGTCCTGGTCGGCCGGGGTCTCGACGTAGTAGTAGGCGCCACCGGGGTACTCCTTCTCCTGGGCTCCAACGTCGACTGCAGCGGCCGATCAGAGAAAACATAAAGGGGGAAATAAAGCAAGGGTGAGTATCTAGTATACCCGCGAGTCTTACGTCCCCTACTAAGAATTTATGCATTTGTATCAAATGGAAAGGGGAGGCTGTATAAAGTGGACTGCGAGGTAGAAATCAAAATAAGGGTAAGAAGCTAGGCCTATCGAAGACTAGCATCTTCTGACGTGTCTTGCAGCACAAGATGAGAACAACCAACAGTTTATATAACGCATAAAGTAACAATGAAGCAGAAGTTGCTGCAACACCGTATAATAGTAAGTTGTAATGATTAATAATAATGCCTCTGAGTTCCCCTCCTCGACTTCCCTGCGAGGAAGAAAACTCGGAACCATACAGTTTAAAAGTAGTAGTTTGTAGTGGTAAGATCCAGCTTCAGCATAAAGCGTCCTGTTACCGTGGACACGGCTATTCGAATAGATTAAACTCCCTGCAGGGGTGCACTACTTTTCATCCTGCACGCTCGGATCTCCAGGGTGGCGGGAACCTTGTTAGGGAACGCTCCACCAAAGCTATCCGACACAGCGCAGCCCATCCTAGGCTCAGCAGAGAGGCCATCCGCTGGAGTATATCCTATGCGTTCAGGTGTCTAGGTCCCTCACCCTGACACGCTCCTGCACGGTACGAGACTGGCAGGTGAAGCAAAAGCAAATCCAAACACACATGCTGCAGAAAAGAAGACAACACCGCTTCCCGGCTATCAGCCTGTGGTACTGCTGACATCTGAAGAGCTTTCGGACAAACTACGACGCAGGGGAGCCCATAACTCCTTATCCCACGTGAAGGTAGTGCGTACAGACCAACGGGCCTCTCAAGTCATCCGCCGAACCATTTAGCATTTTAATATTATCTCGCAGACAACCGTTATCGCTGTCTCACTAACAACACCACGGACAACGAACAGCAACAAGTCCCACAAGTAACATCGGGGCCTGCCCTGTCGTCCCGTCAAAGCGCGCGATTACCAACAAGGTGAACCGTCTTCTTACCTTGTCTCGCATGTGCTCTTGGTAGATCTCGACTTTGTGTGGTTTGGTAACTCTCGCGAGATACGAGCAGGGGCCAAGCACGCCAGTTGTCAGAACCCTCTGTTAGGTATTTTCTAGGGTTAGCAAGTGACTTTGCATCATGTTAAAAATTTGAAAAGAAATTGAAATGGGAGAAGAAACCCCCCCAGTTGAATTTAATTCAAATGGCCAGAATAAAAGTTGCTCCAAAAATTCCTTTTGCATTTTTGAAAAGTCTCATAAATGAGTATGATCACATATAAAGTGATTTGGATTCAAGCCCATGCTCATAGATTTTTCAAATATTCATACAGGATCTTGGATTTAAATTTAAACCTCTATTTGAATTAAAGTTCAAATAATTTTAATTTTAAATGTGCCCAAACTTTATAAGTGGCTAGGCACATTTAATTTGAGGCCATCTAAAAAATATGGGAATTTTATAAAATGGCTAGGTATTTTAATTAACTAGCCAAAACAAAATTCAGAAAAGAAACGGAAAAGAAAAAAACAGAAAACTCTTACCTGGCGCCTAGGCGAGGCCCAGCAAGCCAGGCCCAGCAGCCTTTTCCTTGGCGTCTTCCTCCCCTGGCCCGAAGCAGCTCCATGGAGCACATGCCCGTGGCCATGGCCACCTCCTCCTAGCCACGCAGCTGCCTCCCCTCGCCTTTCCCTGTCGCCACGAGACGCTGGAGAAGCCCATCTTCCTTTTCCCCCTCTTCTGGCTCATCCTCCCGCGCTAACCTCGCCAATTTTGTCGTCGGCCGAAGGCTTGCCAGAGCACGGCCATGTGCACTTGCGGCAAACGAGCTCCAGAGCCCCAACAACCTTGTCCAGAAGCTCCACAGGCTACGTCTACCTCACCGTGCGGAAGGAATCGGCCCCTGGAGCCCCGATCACGCCGTCCCCTTCGTCGAGCCGCCGCCGCCCGCCGTGGAGATCTTGGTCGAATTCGCCGCAATCGCAGCTCCTCCGGCCTCCTTGGCCCATCCATCGTGCTCAGGGTGAGCTCTCACCCATTTTGCCCAAGCCCCGACTTCTTCCGCGCCCGAAATCACCATGGCCGTCGTGGACCTTCTCTGGACGCCGCCACAGGAGGTCGCCGCCGACGACCTCGTCCACCCCAAGAAGCCCGACTGCACCGTTGGATGCGCACGGGTAGTGGCTTCGTTTTGATGCAAGCCGCGCTCAAAACGGCGCACTGCACCGCCGTCCCTATGCAACGCCGCCGCACGGGATGGTTACCGGCGGCTAACCGCCGGCGTGGCCGGGTTAGTTAGCACTAACCCCCACCCCTAATCACCCTGGTGAGACTAAAAGTGGGCCCAACACCACTAATTAAACCGTTGTTTAATTTAACCACGGGGGTTAACCCCCTGAGCCACTGACAGGGCTGGCCCACTGGTCAGCCCCCCCCCATGCATCATGCTGACGTCTTGATGACGCAGTAAAACCTTTCCAATTAAAAGAAATCCAGAAAATTCCAGAAAATGCATCAAAATTGAAAAAACACGTAGAAAATTCATATTAACTCCAAATTGGACAAATAATATGTATAAAATTATTAGAAAAATGCAAGGATTCTGAATATGCAATTTGTTTTCATGAAAAAACCACTGTAAAGTGGAGGACCAGAGGCAAATGCATATTTGGTCCATTTTAAATTCATACATGGAGTTTGAATTGAAAATACTTTGGCAATATACTTCATTTAACTTGAATCTTCAACACATCAGTACCATGTACATGATATTGCAACACCTTAATCATGTGCTTGAGCATCTTGCATGTATTGATTGCTACTTTATGCTTCGTGTGCTATCGATAGCAATTGAACCGGAACCGGTGGTCACCCCCGAAGAAGAAGAAGAAGAAGAAGAGTGTCAGTATGATCCCCATCAGCAAGGCAAGAAAACCCCCATTGATCATGTCGATAAAAACTCATTTCCCTCTCAGTCTCGCTTATACATGAAATAGGATGATCACCTTGTTATCGATTCTACCGCATAGTTGAAACCAATCCTTTGCATGACCTATCATTTTGTCACAGTAGTAAGCAAACCACAATCCTAGAAGGTGTAGGAGTTGGTTGATATCATGTGGCCCCTGCAACTGTTACTGCTTATTGCATGCTTAGAGTTTACAATGAGGATACTTTGATCTGTGATTCGGGATAGTAGCAATCATGTTGAAGAAGGTGAAACTGTGTTGGTGAATCTACCCTAATAGAAGGTGAACTATGAGAGGTTGTGTAGGCGTACACAGTGGGTTGTCTCGTTGAACACTTCCCTAAGTCCGAGTTCTTGTGTGGTGATCCAATATAAAGAGTACAACCACACATTGGGCTCACTGACCCCTCTCGACCTAGTACCTCACCCCGTTTCAAAACCCAGGAGTCGTAGTAGTTCGCAAGTTCTGGTAGGGCTGTGGCACGGTCTGTGAACTGGATGAACGACTACTCAGACTGGCTTGGGACCCTGCACACATCGTTTGAGGCCGTACTGGAACCTCGGCCGGACTTCCATATGGATCCCCCTCAGATAGGAGACTCTCTGGACTATAATGGAGCTGTGGGCGAAGTGTCGTGGAAACATCCTCGCCGGTACTCGCTTGAAGGGTCCCAGTCCCAGGCGGTAACTGATGCGTGTGTGTGTGTGTAGCGGTACACCCCCGCGGGTTTAACAAAACTATTCGAATAGCAGCGTCCGCGGTTATGGACTGCTTGGAAAGCTTAGCTTGATTATTAGACAACTTGAACTGGATACTTATAAAACTTGCCAAGATAAGCGTGAGTGCTATGGCGTGCTTTCTCGTGGGAAGTCGAGGAAGGCACCATAGTGGTATAATTGGTTGGAGACATGTAGTGGACTCGTGTACGCTTCTTACCTCAAGTCTGGTACTCGTAGTTCAGGACTAGCCAAGTAAAAGCTGGTACTTCCGCATTGAAACCCCACCCCCCTTTTTACCTTGATACATGTGCATGAGTAGTATAGTTCCTACGTAAGTCTTGCTAAGTACGACTTTGTACTCACGTTTGCTTATTCTATATTTTAGATGAACCCACTGACCCCGAAGGTGGATTCTTCCTGGAGCTCGACGACTGAAGCCAAGCTAGTGTAGTCCTAGTCAGAAGAATGTTCCCTCGTGGAAGGGCTTGTTTATAAATAAGGCTTCTCTAAGCCATTTGTTAAACTTGTCTGTACTCAGACCTACTTTCCTTCCGCATGCTTGTTGTAATGTTGGATCACGGTCTCGTAATCTCTGTGTGCACTCTGTAAGAGTTACAATAAAGATGTAAAGTTTGTAGAGAATTGCAATGATACCTGCTGTTCATACTAGACATGTGTGCTGCGTGTATGATTATATCATGCATGTCTTGGTATGGGTTTTCGAGACCTTAGTTGTGATCTGGCTGGTGTATGATTATATCATGTGGTCTTTTATACACCAAGTGGCCCTTAGATGTGCGCAGCTTGGGGCATCGCGATGTGATTGTTCGTGACTCCGTCACGTGCACACTTTGATGTATGATCGAGCCCGCCCTAGACCCCGACTAAGTGATTGGGTTGGAGTAAGTCCATGTAAGGGTTATAATACAATCGATAGTATGGTTGAGGCGAGTTGTCTATGAGTATGGGAGTTCACCACCCATATCATTTAGACTTGTGTGCGGACGATGACGACCCATCTCAGTTGATCATCCGGCCTGGATGGGATGCCCCTCACGTTCGATGCTTTCCAAGAACGTTCTGTGCTTGGCCTTATCTGCTTACACAAGTGAGTACGGTTCTAGGCTCTCCATATGATTGTGTTGTAGCGAGACTTGCATACGCTAACCCCGGGTCCCGACACCGGTAACGTCGGTCGTACCCTCCCTGTCGCTCCCGACAATATACCGCTCGCGGGCACCGTTGGGTCACCCGACTCTTACCTTTAAGGACACTAGTTGATTCGAGTGCCTACCGTTAAGTGAAACCAGGAGGTATCACCCTCGATGGCACACTTAAAGAGGTTCGACAGAGACATCAGCGGAATGAACTAAAGAGGTAAACCTCGTATCATCCCGGTGATGCTACGCTAGCGAACCGACGAGAGTGAAATATGAGTCCATTCCACTCGTAAGTCATACTCGAAGCGACTCGGCAGAGTCTCGCCGCTGTAGGATCCCTAGGGCGTCTGCAATTATCCGTACCTGTGGCCGTTATAATATTTTGTATCCACGTCACTCCCCGGAGTGGCCACGGCCCGCTATCTAATCCTAGCTGATAATGCGCAAGGCTCATTTCTGAATATAATATATAGATATAGCAGGCATCATAGGATAAGGAAGGTACAACAAGGGGCGACAAAATCAGGCTATGCAATTGAATAGGATTATAACGTAGCAGCAGGAGTAACAATGCCTAGTGCAAGAAATTACAGAAAAGATAGGCGATATCTGGGGAATAGAATGGCTCTGCTTGCCTGGAAGGTCGACGGTAGGGGTAGGGTCGTCGACGAAGTAGTCGTACCCGGCAGCGGGGTCTACCGGAGAATAAAGGGGGGGAGAAACAGTAAATACAAAGCAAACATAGCAAACAGATGAATGGCATGACGTATGCAATGTTAAAGGTGTTCTAACGCAGTGTAATGCATGTTGCATGGAGCGAGAATCCATCCAGGGATGAACTGCCAGCTCCGGGTGATTACCGGACAGGGTGTCTGGAGGGGGAAGGGATCATGCCGGAGGTGTCGCGGACATCATACAAACGTGTGGATGGTGTAACCGTGCTAGTTGAAATATTCCGAACAACTTTCGTGTTCAGAATAAATTCATCTGGATACTTTAACAGTACTGGACAAATCATCGGACAAACGGTCCGGAGGGGGACGGTTCGATGTTCGGTATGTTAGAGGGGGGTGGTAGACCAACAGATAGCGTATCCGTATTTTTTATATTTTTCTGATCAATTTTCATGTATAAAGTTTTTTAATTTGACTTACGGTTTAAAAGATATTGAATTTTAAGGTTTAAATCATTTTAAATCCATTTCGTGATTTTCTTTTATTAATAAATCCTAACATTATCCACAGAGGGTTGACTGGTCAAACCTGACCAGTGGGTCCCATTGGTCAGCCTCATATTGCTAATAAAACTTTTAATTGAATTTAATTACCCACTGGACCCACATGTCATTGACTGGAATTCCTATTAATTCTTTTAAATAATTAAACTGACTGGTGGGGGCCAGGTGTCATACTAACATGCTTTAATTAAACATCTATAATTAGTTTAAGGGCATGGGCCCATTTTTCATACTCTTGGGGGGGTTATTCTCTGTTTTAACATTAACAGGGGATTAGGAGTTAATCCCCCGGGAGGGTCCCAGAGTTAAGTGGCACAAGCCACGGCCTGGGGACGCCGGCGGCGAGCAGCGCCATGGCCGGCAACTATGTGCTCGCCACAGGCCGCCGGAGAGGGCGCCCCCGGGCTTGTTCGAAAGAGGAGACCGAGCCGCGTCGCTTGGTGGGCTCGGGGTGGCCGGTGGCTCGCCGGAGCAAAGGCTACGATGAGCACGGTGGCTTGAAGTGAAGGAGCGGCGGGATACGGCGATTGCACACGGGAACCACGACCGTGCGCCACGGGAATGGGCTCCTGGGAGCGCCAGGTGTACTAGGACGCGCATGGTGCGCCATATGCATGTGCTACGCCACGGAGACCAGCTCCACCACGACGGTGAGCTCCGCCTCCAATGGCGGATCGGGACACGGCGAAAGGGAGGCTGCAGAGGGAGAGGGGAACCGAGGCGAGGCTCACCGCGGTGCATGTAGAGGTGGCAGCGAGCTTAGGGGAGCCCAGAAGGCGGAGGTTTTTTCGCCGGATGCCGGCGACCGCAGCGGTGGGGAACATCGCGATTAGCGTGATGTAGGGGTCCCCGGCCTGAGCTCGAGCATGGAGAACACCTGGACGACACCTGCGGGGCTCCTGGACGTGCTAGCACGGGCTGGGGAGGAGGTTGGCTGTGCCAACGCTGTCGATGCGCCCACAGCCGCGCTCTGCGCCGCAAGGGAGAGGAGGGGAGAGCACGGGGGGGAATGGAGTGGCGGCCAGAGGGTCTAGGGTTTCCAGGGTCGCAGGGGGGTGGGGGGGTTCGTTCTTATCCGCCAGGGAAGCCGGGGGATGTGCGACACGGCGACGGCCGCGGCGCGCTCGCCGTGGATGCCCTCCACGATACCCCGTGTACGGTAGGTTGAAGATGAGTGAGGGGGGCACGATGGGCTTGGGGTGGGAGGGCTCAGTGGGGAGTGGAGGGGGGCTGGCTGCTGTGGGCCTCGCCTAGTGCGAGGTTTAGTCATTTTTATTTCTTTATTTCTTTCATCTGTTCTTTTCTGTTGGAAATTAATTTACTAGCTCAGACATTTTTTTACAATGTGAAACATGTTGGTACATTAGTGTTGCACCATGTGGTCATGCCATAAAAAGTTTGGGTAGTTTATAAAATCTTTTAGTATTCCTTTTTGGACTGCAACTTGAAATGGGTGTTGTTTTGCTGCTGTTATGAATTGTTTGGATTTTTCCATAGCTCCATAAATTCCCATGACCACCTAGGCATGATTCACTGAATATTAGGGATTTAACAAAAGTAGTTGCACCAAATTTGGTCAAAGTTTTATTTACACATAATTTTTAATATTCATCAAAAGGCAATTTGAGTTTGTTTGGAATCAAAGATGAACAAGGCATGTTCAAGGTGATTAGAGATTTGCTAATCACAGAGGTTTAATCATTAACAAAAGTTTTACTGATGCCTGACACTGAGGGTGTTACAAATCACCAAAGCACTGGAAGTAATGCACAATCAAAAATGGCAATGCACAAACAATATGGCATGATATGATGATGATCATGGGTGTGTTATGCTCATTATGTTCATGTGAAATGGTTTGCATGGCAAGGGTTAAAGTTGGAATGAACATAGCATTTTATTTGATTTAATATAAAAGAACAAAATAGCAAAATGCTACTAATCCCTCATGGTAAACAATTCAAACATTGTTGAAAGTTGCATATTTGGATAGAGCATTTTCTTCTGATTATGTTCATATTAAAACCATTTCAATCCGAGTTATGGTTTAAAAGTTATTCAATTTCAAAGTTTAGATTATTTTCTGCAATTTCCTAAATTATTTTTAACAAAAAGGATTTACTGCGTCAGCACGACGTCAGGCTGACGTGGGGGGGAGGGGTCCTGACCAGTGGGGCCCTCTGGTCAGTGACTAAGTGGTTAATTCCTCTGTTTAAATTAACCTGGTGATTAAGTTAGCCCATGGGTCCCACGTGTCAGTGATTGATGGTTGTGCTTAAGGGGTGGATTAGCCCTAATTAACTCGGGCCCGCCAGCGACATGACGATGGCGACCCAGAGGACGGCGGCGCTCGCCGGAGTTAGGATCCCAGCCACCAGGAGCCTTTCGGAGGGCACCATTCGGCTCCCCGTGGCCTCACGCATCTGTTGATGCTGGCCAAGGACCTCGGGGAGGCCGAAGACCACGCTGGCGAGCAAGCCTACGGCGGCGCGGCTCAGCTCATGTGGAGACGTCGCTAGGGGGCACGGAAGTAAGCGCGAGCAGAGGGGAAAAATCCGCGGTGCTCACCGGAGCAGGAGGAAGACTCGAGGCAGCTGGGGAGGTGCTAGCGGCGATGTAATCCGATGAGGTTTCCACGGTGGCCGGCGGCGACCCGGTGAAGATGGCGTCGTCTACGGGGCCTCCTTGCTCGATTCCGCACAGGTGAAGACGAAGACGATGGCGGTGGTGCTCCTGGACAAGAAGGTGTGGAAAACGGCGGCCAGTGGCCAGGCGGGCGCACGATGTCGCTCTACGGCTTCTCCGGCTGCGCGCAAAAACCGACGGGCCCGCGAGGGGAGAGGAACCCATGGAGGGGGAATGCTTGGGGATGAGCAGGGGGCTCTAGGCATGCAAAAGACGACGGGGGAAGCAAGTAGGTCGCCACGGCGTCTTCAGCAACCCCGGCATGGTCGCCACGCACCTGTATGCGTGCCTTCCTGGGGATGACGACAGGAGGGGGTGGGCAGGGTCAGGCTAGGTGGGTTGGGTGCGGTAAGTTGGGTTTCTTCCCTGGTAAGCCCTCTTTTCTTTTTATTTGTTTCTGTTTTGTTTGTTTTATTTTGATTCTTAAATCAAAACATTTTATAAAATCCTGAAAACTTTTATGTGACCTTATACGGCATATATAAATTCACTCACCAAGTTTCAGAATTATAATTATTTAATTCCAATTGCAAATACAACATTTATTTAATTTCCAAGGGCATTTTGGACTTTTAGAAAAATCAATGAGCATGGAATGGGACCCAATTCACATGACATGTGATCATGCCCATTTATGAGATTTTTCAAAAAGTTTAAAGCATTTTTGGAAAAATATTTTTGTCTGGCCTTTTATTGAATTATTTTGGGGCTTTTTGCTTCCCTATTCTTTTTCTTTTGAAATTTTTTTCATGATGCAAAGATGCTAGCTAAGAAAAGCACAAACCTAAATTAGGGTTTTGACAACTCGCCCCAACTCCAAAGAATCTCGTCTCGAGATTCAGAAGTCGTCGGAAAGAGGGTGGGGTACTCAGCTCGTAGACGATCCTCTCGTTCCCAGGTGGCTTCTTTCTCTGAATGATGCGACCACTTCACTTTGAGGAATCTGATCTTCTGGCGTCTGATACGTCCAAAACGTATCTATAATTTATGCTTGCTCCATGCCTCTTTTGTGTGATATTCCTATGATATTGATGAACTTCCATACACTTTGATCATATTTGGACTAACCTATTAACTCAGTGCACCCCAGTGCCAGTTCCTGTTTTCTGATGTTTTTCTATTTCAGGTTTCCCCCATATTAAAAGTGCTCCAAAAATTCGGGAAAATACAATAAAAAATCAGCGCAGAAGAAGCTTCGGGAATCACCGAGGGGGGGCCAGAGGGGACCCACTAGGGCCCCAGATGCCCTCCCGGCGCGCCCTAGGGTGGGGCCGCGCCAGGAGGCCGCCTGGACCCCTGGTGCCCCCCCTGGCTGCCCCCCTTCGCCTATATATCCCTCGTGACGCGAAATCCCCGTGACGGGAACCCTTTTTCGTGATCTCTCCTCTGTTTCGCCGCCGCCGCGCTTTCAAGATTGGGAGCACCAGAAGACCTCTTCCCGGCACCCTGCCGGAGGGACGAATCAAATCCGGGAGCTTCTCCACCACCATGGATACTTCCCGGATGATCCGTGTGTAGTCCACCTTGGACCATGGGTCTATGATCAGTAGCTATGTGATGTTCTCCTCCCCTCTTTGTTCGTCATGGATTAGATCTCGTGATCTACCCTACATGATCGAGGCACATATGTAATCTTTCTGCTGTTGTTGTGCTGAGTTTTCTGGGATCCGATGGATTATGAGACTATGTTCAGATTGTGTTTGAGTAATATATTTGATTCTCCTCTTTTATATTTATGTTCTAGAGTAATTCTTGCATGTTCTCCGTTGCTTTTTATTTCTTTGGCAAAGTAGTAGGTAGTGACTCCAAGAGGGAGCGTTATGCATGATTGTGGGTTCATGCCCTGTAATGACTAGCTTCAGTGACAGAAACATGAGTCTAGGGTATGTGCTATTTGCCACAAGGGGGAAAGCAACGGTTCTTGTACTTGCGGGTGCAAGGATTGTTTACTTTACGCAAAGTTCTTTAATGCAGTTGTCCGTTGCTTTGAGTTTACACATTGGGTGGGATTCGCAACTTAATACCAGCGACATGTTCTGGATAGATATCTCAAGGTGGATGATTAGTAGGTAGATGCAGATGGATTTCGGTCTACTTGTCTTGGCATACCGCCCATGATTTTGAGCCTCTTCCTTTCTTTATAGCATAGTTTGCATTGGTTTGCGCACATAATCCTGTCAATTGCCCAGCTGTAATTTGTTTACCTCGCATGGCTATTTTATCGTATTTTGGGAGAGAGACATCACTAGTGAACATCATAGGACCCCGGTCCATATTTTCAAATATTGTTTACACCCACTATCAATTTACTGCTTTATTTACTTTTCCGTTGCTATCACTATCATTATTATCCCGTGCGTTTTATCCTTTGTAAACAACAAGGCCGGAGGAATTGACAACTCCTCTGTACTTGTTGGGAAGCTAAGTTATTTGCTGTGTGTGCAGGTCCAGGTAAAGTTAGCAACCTCGGTTGTAAACGGCGCCATTGTTCACTTCACCACCTTCTTGTATCTGTTGGAGTCCTATTGGTTCGACACTCAAACCTTAGCATCTTCGCTAAGGGAAATTGCTTCTATCTACATCTCAAACTTCCACTTTGGGTAACCAACGAGGGGGCCTTAAATCGTACCATCAGCGTCTAGTGCTACGCTCGGCTTCATCAAGAATACGAACTGGGTACTCTCGATATGAAAGGTTATCTTGGAGATCAAGCGTTTCGTGGTCTACTTCGCGGATGGGGTCCTTGAAGCAACGCCTGAGTTGAGAGACGTGGAAGACATCATGAACCTGGGAGAGGTGAGGGGTAGTTCCAATTGGTAGGAAACTTCTCCACGTTTAGCGAGAATGCGAAAGGGACCAATGTAACGTGGATCCAACTTGCCTTTGATACCAAAGCATTGGGTACCCTTCAGAGAAGTAACCCGAAGATAAGCCTTCTCATCCAGATTATAGCTTTCTTCCCTATGATGACGATCATTAAATCTTTTCTGACGAGACTGGGATGTCTTCAATTTCTCACGAACAATGCGAACCTACTCTTTTGCATCCTAAATCATATCTGGTCCAAAGAGTTGTCTTTCACCGGTTTCTGACCAGTTTAGGGGTGTTGGACATTTCCGTCCATAGAGAAATTCAAGAGGAGCCATGCCCAAACTAGATTGGAAGCTATTGTTATATGCAAATTCGGCAAAAGGAATAGAATTCTCCCATTTCTTTCCGAAAGAGATAACACAAGCGCTAAGCATGTCTTCGACAATTTGATTGACCCTTTCTACTAGACCACTGGACTGGGGGTGATAAGCGGTGCTAGAGGAGAGGTGGGTTCCCATAGCATTCTGAAAACTTTCCCAAATTCGAGAGGTGAAAAGATTACCACGGTCTGAATTGATTTCCAAAGGAACACCATGAAGAGACACAATTCAGGAGACATACAAGTCCGCTAATCGACTAGCAGTTATAGACTCGCGAACAGGAAGGAAATGAGCAACTTTGGAAAGACCATAAATGACTACAAAGATGGCATCATTTCCTTTTTGAGACTTCGGAAAGCCAGTGATGAAATCCATGGTGACTTCATCCCACTTCCACTCAGGGATAGTCAAAGGTCTAAGAGTACCAGCAGGTCTTTGATTTTTTTCCTTAACGCGATGACAAACATCACATTCATCAATGAACTATGCGATTTCTCGCTTCATCCTAGTCCACAAAAATCTCTGGCGTAGATCTTGATACATTTTAGTACTACCGGGATAAATCGAGAGGGGAGATTCATGGGCTTCTTTAAGGATCAGTTGTCTAAGGTTCTTATTCTTCGGTACTACTATCCTGTTCTCGAAGTACACAGTACCCTCATTGTCTAGGGTAAAACATTTAGCCTTACCTCTAGCACTGTTTTCTTTGATGTATCGAATACCTCGAGCATGTTTTTGTGCAGCTTTGATTTGATCCTCAAGAGTTGGTTTCACTACCAAGGTGGAAAGGAATCCATAAGGAGTATAAGAAATTCCTTAGTCGTAATCTTTTATCAACTCAATCCAGCGTGTTTGCTTGAGATTAAGATCTGGCTAGGTGAATATGTATTTGAGGCTTTGGTGGTCGGAATAGATCTCACAACAATTACCAAGGAGGTAATGTCGACAAGTCTTCAAGGCATGAACTACGGCAGCGAGTTCAAGATCATGGGTAGGGTATTTCTCTTCATGTGGACACAACTGGCGTGAAGCGTATGCTACCACATGTCGATCTTGCATAAGTATGCACCCTAAACCTTGCCGTGAAGCATCACAATAGATCTCGAAATCCCTTTTGGTGTCTTGAGGCGCAAGTACGGGTGCATAAGTCAACATTCTTTTCAGCTCTTGAAAGCTTTCCTCGCACTTGGGGGTCCATTCGAATTTCTTATCGTTCTTGAGGAGTTCAGTTAGAGGCTTTGCAACTTTGGAGAAGTTCTCAACGAAGCGGCGGCAATAGCTTGATAAGCCAAGAATACTCCTAACTTGCTTAACGGATTCAGGTGGAGTCCACTCAAGGACGGCCTGAACTCTCTCGGGATTGACAGCAATTCCTTTTGCAGAAATCACGTGGCCTAGGTAGGTCACTTCTGATAGCCAGAATTCACACTTTGAGAATTTGGCATATAGGCGATGCTCTTGAAGTTTCATCAATACCAGCCTAAGATGCTCAGCATGTTCTTCTTCATTCTTCGAGTATATAAGGATGTCATCGAGGTAAACTACGACAAACTTTTCCAAATACTCCATGAAGTTCAAATTCATTAAGAGTGAAAAAGTGGCTAGGCATTGTTTAAATCGAATGTCGGGACCCGGGGTTAGCGTAGGCAAGACTAGCTACAACACAATCATATGGAGAGCCGAGAACCGTACCCACTTGTCCAAGCAGACAAGGCCAAGCACAGAACGTTCTCGGAAAGCATCGAACGTGAGGGGCATCCCATCCAGGCTGGATGATCAACTGAGATGGGTCCTCATCGTACGCACACAACTCTAAATGATATGGGTGGCGAACTCCCATACTCATAGACAAGTCGCTTCAACCATACTATCGATTGTATCATAACCCTTACATAGACTTACTCCAGCCCGATCACTTAGTCGGGGTCTAGGGCGGGCTCGATCATACATCAAAGTGTGCACGTGATGTTGTCACGAGCAATCGCATCGCGATGCCCCAAGCTGCGCACATCTAAGGGCCACTTGGTGTATGAAATACCGCCAGCCAGATTACAACTAAGGTCTCGAAAACCCATACTAGGACATGCATGTTATAAACATACACCCAGCACACATGTCTAGTATGAATAGCAGGTATTATTGCAATTCTTTACAAAGTTTACATCTTTATTGATAACTCTTACAGAGTGCACACAGAGATCACAATACGGTGATCCAACATTACATCAAACATGCGGAAGCAAAGTAGGTCTGAGTACAAACAAGTTTAACAAATGTCTTAGAGAAGCCTTATCTATAAACAAGCCCTTCCACGAGGGACCAGTCGTCTGACTGGGACTACACTAGCTTGACCAGTCGTTGAGCCTTAGGAAGAATCCACCTTCGGGGTCAGTGGGTTCATCTAAAACATAGAATAAGCAAACGTGAGTACAAAGTCATACTCAGCAATACTTACGTAGGAACTATACTACTCATGCACATGTATCAAGGTAAAGGGAGGTGGGGTTCATAAGAAGAAGTGCCAGCTTTGACTTAGCTAGTCCTGAACTAAGAGTACCAGACTTGAGGTAAGAAGCGTACACGAGTCCACTACATGTCTCCAACCAATTACACCACTATGGTGCCTTCCTCGACTTCCCCATGAGAAAGCACGCCATAGCACTCACGCTTATCTTGGAAAGTTTTATAAGTATCCAATTCAAGTTGTCTAATAATCAAGCTAAGATTTCCAAGCAGTCCTTAACCGCGGACGCGGCTATTCTTATAGTTTTGTTAACCCTGCAGCGGTGTACCGCTAAACAAATGTCTCATCACTTACCGCCTTTTGCGTGTCACCGTTTAAGAGGTGACAGCGAGGATGCCACCACAACACTTCTCCCACAGCTCCGTTCTAGTCCAGAGAGTTGCCTATCTGAGGGGGATCCGTATGGAAGTCCGTCCGAGGTTCCAGTACAGCCTCAAACGATGTGTGCAGGGTCCCAAGCCGGTCTTGAAAAGCCGTTCATCCACTTCGCAGACCGTGCTACAGCCCTACCAGAACTCCAAACTACTGCGACTTCTGGGGTTCGAACGAGGTGAGTTACTAGGATGAGAGGGGACAGTGTGCCCAATGTGTGGTTGCACTCTTCTTCTTGGATCACCACACAAGAACTCGGACTTAAGGCGGTGTTCAACGAGACAACCCACTGTGTACTCCTACACAGCCTCTCATCGTTCACCTTGTATTAGGGTAGATTCACCAACACATTTCCACCATCAACAACATGATCACTACCATCCCGACTCACAAAAGAGTAACCTCATTGTAACTCTAAGCATGCAATAAGAATTAACAGTTGCAGGGGTCACATGATATCAACCAACTCGTGCATTTGCTAGGATTGTGGTTTGCTTACTACTGTGACAAAATGATAGGTCATGCAAAGGATTGGGTTCAACTATGCGGTAGAAACGTTATCATGGTGATCATCCTAAACAATGCATAAGAGAGACTGAGAGGGACTTGGGATTTTATCGACATGATCAATGGGGGTTTGCTTGCCTTGCTGACGAGGTTCAGTCACGGGGTCTTCAACGAAGGGGGTGATCTCGGGTTCCGGCTCCACTTCTATCCGAGAAAACAATACAAACAAAGTGATCAACATAAGGTACAATGCACAAGCACATGATCAATTGTATAAGGTGATGTTCATGGTACTTATGTGTTGAGCATTACATTTAAAAGGAGTATATTTCATTTGAAATGCAAATTCAAACTCCATTTGATTTATCGATGAATTTCAAATGCATTTGAGAACCATGAATGTTCATTTGAAAAGTTTGAGCATGAAGTGATGTTGTAAAGGTGAGGTAAAGTTTCTGATGTGTGGATGAATCCATCTAAAAGAAGTGTGTTGCAAAGTCATTTGGAAAATCACTCCAAATTTGAATTCAAAAGAATGCCATATGCATGTTTGCTACTGTTCACCCATTTTAAAATGGTCAAACATAGAAACAAGTTGCATATTCAGAATCCTTGTATTTTTCTGATAATTTTAGACATATTATTTGTCCAATTTGGAGTTAATATGAATTTTCTATGAATTATTCAAGTTTAAAGTATTTTCTGCAATTTCTTTGATTTCTTTTAATTGTAAAAAGGTTTAATGCGTCAGCCTGATGTCACTGTAACGTTAGGGGGGCTGACTGGTGGGCCAGGGATGTCAGTGAGAGGGGAGGGTAAAACCGTTATGTTAATTTAATCCTAATTAGATTACGGCCTGGGCCCAGTCCTCATTGGCCCAGGGGGTGGTTAGCTTAGTGGCCTTGTGCCCACGGGACAGTGAGAGAGGGGAGGGGATTAACGGCGAGCTCGCCGGGGAACTCGCCTAAGTTCCGCCAGAACTCGGTTTAGGGCACGGGGGAGGGAGCTGCGTGCACTGGGAGAGAGCTGGGGAGGCCGCGCGTCGCGTGGTGCCATTGGGAGGCCAAGACGACGCTCTGTTTTCGCCGGAATCGCACGCGAGGGCACGGGAGGAGGCGGAGAACGGAGCAATCGAACGGGACGCTCACCCTGGATCGAGTGGAGAAGACGGCGGAGCCGGGGAGTGCTTGGTGGCGGCGCAATTGGAAACCTTCTCCTCGGCGGCCGGCTGTGAACTCGCGAAGCGGGCGTCGCCTCTGGTGGCGATGGCCTTCGATTGACGAGGGGGACGGAGGAAGCCGACGGCGTCGGATCAATTGGACAAGGCGGCGAGGACGGAGGAGCATGGTGGCCACACGCTCTGCTCGCCGGTGCTCTGCTAGGGTTCAGCCGCTGCGCTAGAACTCGCCGGAGACGACGAAGAGAGAGCTGGGAGAGAGGCAAACGGGTGCGGGGGATTGTGGCGTCGCCGTGGCACACACTGGGGGAAGAGGGAGGCCTGGAAGGGGGCTTCTGTCGCCGTGGAGTCCTCGCGCACGCTCTGCTCCAGCAAGCTGCTTGGAGCCGCAGGGTAGAAGACGACAGGGCGAGGGCTGGGCTGGGCCGGCCGAGGCAAGGTGGGCCTTCGCCTATGGCGCAAGGTAAGCCTCTGACTTTCTTTTTCTTTTATTCAATTTTGTGATTTGTTTGACCTAGCTAAATAAAATAGCTAGGTATTTTTATAAATTCACAAAAAAATTTATATGGCCTCATAAAATAGAGAGCTAGCCACTTATAAAATTTGAACACTTTTAAAATTCAAAATTCAAATCATTTGAATTTTAAATCAAATAGGGGTTTAAATTTAAATCCATGCTCCTGTTTAAATATTTGAAAAATCCATGAGCATGGGGTTGATCCCACATCACTTGATATTGATCACACTCATTTATGAGACTTTTCAAAATGCAAAAGGAATTTTTGGAGCAACTTTTATTCTGGCCAATTGAATTAAATTCATCTGGGGGGGTTTTTCTCTCCCATTTCAATTTCTTTTGAATATTTTTGAACATGATGCAAAGTGTCTTGCTATTCTAGCACATACCTAACTTGGGGTTGTGACAACTCGCCCCAACTCAAAAGAATCTCGTCCCGAGATTCAGAAGTCATCGGGAGGAAGGAGGGGTACTCGGCACTGAGACGGTCTTCTCTTTCCCACGTGGCTTCTTTCTCAGAGTGGTGTGACCATTGCACTTTCAGAAACTTAATCTTCTGACGATGAGTGACATGCTCTGCTGAATCAAGAATACGAACGGGGTACTCTCGATAAGAAAGGTCATCTTGGAGATCAAGCGTTTCATGGTCGACTTCGAGGATGGGGTCCTTGAAGCAATGCCTGAGTTGTGACACATGGAATACATCATGTACTCAGGAAAGGTGCGGGGTTAGTTCAAGTTGGTAGGCAACTTCTCCATGTTTAGCAAGAATGCGGAAAGGTCCGATGTAACGTGGGGCGAACTTGCCTTTGATACCGAAACGTTGGGTTCCCTTCAGAGGAGTAAACCGAAGGTAAGCCTTCTCATCCAGATTGTAGCTCTCTTGCCTATGATGACGATCGTAGTAGCTTTTCTGACGAGACTGGGCTGGTTTCAATTGATCATGAACAATGAGAACTTGCTCTTCTGCTTCCATGATCATGTTCGGTCCAATGAATTGTCTTTCACCGGTTTCTGACCATATTAGGGGTGTTCGACATCGTCGTCCATAGAGGAATTCAAATGGAGCCGTGTTCAGACTAGATTGATAGCTGTTGTTATAAGAAAATTCGGCAAATGGAAGAGACTTCTCCCAATTCTTTCCGAATGAGATAACACAGGCTCTGAGCATGTCTTCCAGAATTTTGTTAACCCTTTTGACTTGACCACTAGATTGAGGATGGAAAGCTGTACTAAAGGAGAGATGAGTTCGCATAGCATTTTGGAAGCTTTGCCAGAATCTAGAGGTGAAAAGGCTACCGCGATCAGAATTGATTTCCAAAAGAACACCATGAAGTGATATGACTCTCGACACATACAAGTCTGCTAACTGGCTAGCAGTTATAGACTCGCGAACTGGAAGGAAGTGAGCAACTTTGGAAAGTCTATCCACACCAACGAAGATGGCATCATTTCCTTTCTGGGTTTTTGGAAAGCCAGTGATGAAATCCATACTGACTTTGTCCCATTTCCACTCTGGAATAGGCAAAGGTTGAAGTGTACCAGCAGGTCTTTGGTGTTCTGCCTTAATGCGACGACAAACATCACATTCGGCAACAAATTGAGCAATGTCTCTCTTCATCCTAGTCCACCAAAATCTCTGGCGTAGATCTCGTTACATTTTTGTGCCACCGGGATGAATCGAGAGGGGTGTGTCATGGGCTTCTTTGAGGATGAGTTGACTTAGTTCCCTATTCTTAGGTACTACCAAACGATTTCCAAAGAATACCGTTCCTTTACTATCTGTGGAGAAACATTTAGCAACTCCTCTAGCAATGTTCTCCTTGATCCGGCGAACACCTCGTGCACGCCTTTGGGCAACTATGATTATATCCTCAAGTGTTGGTTTCGCCACCAAGTTGAAAAGAGATCCACGAGGAACAATCTCGAGATTGAGCTTTCGAAATTCCTCATGAAGAAGTGGTTGACACTATTGTAACATGAGTTTGTTACAATACGACTTACGACTTAGGGCATCAGCCATGACATTGGCTTTGCCTGGGGTGTAAGAAATTCCTACGTCGTAATATTTTATCAACTCAATCCAGCGTCTTTTCCTGAGATTAAGATCTGGCTGGGTGAATATGTATTTGAGGCTTTGGTGGTCGGAATAGATCTCACAACGATTACCAAAGAGGTAATGTCGCCACGTTGTCAGGGCATGAACTATGGCAGCGAGTACAAGATCATGGGTAGGATAGTTCTCTTCATGTGGACGCAACTGGCGTGAAGCATAAGCTACCACATGTCTAACTTGCATAAGTATGCATCCTAACCCTTGCCGTGAGGCGTCACAAAAGATCTCGAAATCCTTTTTGGTGTCTGGAGTCACATGTCTAACTTGCATAAGTATGCATCCTAACGGGTGCAGAATTCAATCTTCTTTTTAGCTCTTGAAAGCTTTCCTCGCACTTGGGAGTCAATAGGAATTTCTTATCCTTCTTGAGGAGTTCAGTTAGAGGCTTTGCAACATTAGAAAAGTTCTCGACGAAGCGGCGGCAATAGCTTGCTAAGCCAAGAAAACTCCTAACTTGCTTAACCGATTCAGGTGGAGTCCAGTCAAGGACAGCCTGAACTCTCTCGGGATTCACAGCAATGCCTTTTGCAGAAATCACGTGGCCTAAGTAGGTCACTTCTGGTAGCTAAAATTCACACTTGGAGAATTTAGCATACAGGCGATGCTCTCGAAGCTTCATCAATACCAACCTAACATGTTCGGCATGTTCTTCTTCGTTCTTTGAGTAGATGAGAATATCATCAAGATAAACTACAACAAATTTATCCAAGTACTCCATGAAGATCGAATTCATCATGCGCGAGAAAGTGGCGGGGGCATTGGTCAAACCAAAGGACATGACAGTGTACTCGTAAAGATCATAACGAGTAGTGAAAGCCGTTTTTGGAATGTCCTCGTTTCGGATTTTGATTTGATGATAACCTAATCTAAAATCCATCTTGGAGAAGACAGAGGATCCAGCAAGTTGATCATAAAGATCATTGATCCGGGGCAGTGGGTACTTGTTCTTTATCGCCGCTAAATTTAGCCGGCGATAGTGTACGCACATCCTTTTTGTTCTATGTTTCTTCGTTACGAACAGAATGGGGCAACCCCAATGGCGATGAGCTAGGGCGGATGAAGCCTTTTGCCAACAAAGCTTCAAGTTGGATTTTAAGCTCAGCTAACTCACGTGGGGCCATTTTGTATGGGCGTTTGGAAATTGGTGTCGTTCCTGGCATAAGATCCACTATGAACTCTACACATCTGTCGGGTGGCTAGGTTTAAGGGGTTGTATCTCTCGATAGCTTCCTAGAGGATGACCAAGGTTTACTTGGGGCTACAACAGATATGTCAAGAGTAGCAAAGTACCCCAACACGATGGTTAGTGTGGTTCTTCTTGCTAGAAGACATCTAAAGTGGGAGGAACAGCTGCAAATGAAACACTATAGGTTTCTAGAACAAAATACAACAAACTCTAGAGAACTATTAGGCATGCCACCTAGAAGTTCTTGTAAAAGGACAACCGAAATGGAGAGAAGGATTTTGCAATTGCATCAGGTTATGAAGAAACCTAGGATGACTCGGACAGCATAACGGCTGTAATTGCAAGATAAATGAAAATTCTCACAACATAACAACAACACTTACATAGGATGTCTCAAAATAGGAAGCACAACGACTCTAGAACACCGAACACAACTTTCCTACGGCTACAAGGAAGCAAACAACGAGATGTTCTAGTAAGACATAGATGAGCCTAGTCCTATCATCCCGTAGAAAAGATAAGGGTGACTCAGAACTCAGATCGATGAGGGTAAGGAGAAAAAGAAGCCTTACGTTGTTCCCTTATACCCAGAGTAACTATATAACTACAGAATGCTAGACTCGACTTTGGCCAAAACTGATAATCCTACAGTCAGTCCTGCTCTGTTACCAAGTCTGTCGGGACCCGGGGTTAGCGTATGCAAGTCTCTCTACAACACAATTATATGGAGAGCCGAGAACCGTACCCACTTGTCTAAGCAGACAAGGCCAAGCACAGAACGTTCTTGGAAAGCATCGAACGTGAGGGGAATCTCATCCAGGCCGGATGATCAACTGAGATGGGTCCTCATCGTACGCACACAAGTCTAAATGATATGGGTGGAACTCCCATACTCATAGACAAGTCGCCTCAATCATACTATCGATTGTATCATAACCCTTACATAGACTTACTCCAGCATGATCACTTAGTCGGGGTCTAGGGCGGGCTCGATCATACATCAAAGTGTGCACGTGACGGAGTCACGAGCAATCGCATCATGATGCCCCAAGCTGCGCACATATAAGGGCCACTTGGTGTATAAAAGACCGCCAGGCAGATCACAACTAAGGTCTCGAAAACCCATACTAGGACATGCATGTTATAAACATACACGCAGCACACATGTCTAGTATGAACAGCAGGTATCATTGCAATTCGTTACAAAGTTTACATCTTTATTGATAACTCTTACAGAGTGCACACAGAGATCACAATACGGTGATCCAACATTACATCAAACATGCGGAAGCAAAGTAGGTCTGAGTACATACAAGTTTAACAAATGGCTTAGAGAAGCCTTATCTACAAACAAGCCCTTCCATGAGGGACCAGCCGTCTGACTGGGACTACACTAGTTTGATCAGTCGTCGAGCTCTAGGAAGAATCCACCTTCGGGGTCAGTGGGTTCATCTAAAACATAAAATAAGCAAACGTGAGTACAAAGTCGTACTCAGCAAGACTTACGTAGGAACTATACTACTCATGCACATGTATCAAGGTAAAGGGAGGTGGGGTTCATAAGCAGAAGTGCCAGCTTTGACTTAGCTATTCCTGAACTACGAGTACCAGACTTGAGGTAAGAAGCGTACACGAGTCCACTACATCTCTCCAACCAATTACACCATTATGGTGCCTTCCTCGACTTCCTCACGAGAAAGCACGCCATAGCACTCACGCTTATCTTGTCAAGGTTTATAAGTATCCAATTCAAGTTGTCTAATAATCAAGCTAAGATTTCCAAGCAGTCCTTAGCCGCGGACGCGGCTATTCGAATAGTTTTGTTAACCCTTCAAGGGTGTACCGCTACACACACGTGTCATCACTTACCGCCTTTTGCGTGTCACCGTTCAAGATGTGACAGCGAGGATGCCACCACAACACTTCTCCCACAGCTCCGTTCTAGTCCAGAGAGTCGCCTATCTGAGGGGGATCCGTATGGAAGTCCGGCCGAGGTTCCAGTACAGCCTCAAACGATGTGTGAAGGGTCCCAAGCCGGTCTTGAAAAGCCGTTCATCCACTTCGCAGACCGTGCCACAGCCCTACCAGAACTCCGAACTACTGCGACTTCTGGGGTTCGAACGGGGTGAGGTACTAGGATGAGAGGGGACAGTGTGCCCAATGTGTGGTTGCACTCTTCTTCTTGGATCACCACACAAGAACTCGGACTTAAGGCGGTGTTCAACGAGACAACCCACTGTGTACTCCTACACAGCCTCTCATCGTTCACCTTGTAATAGGGTAGATTCACCAACACATTTCCACCATCAACAACATGATCACTACCATCCCGACTCACAAAAGAGTAACCTCATTGTAACTCTAAGCATGCAATAAGCAGTAACAGTTGCAGGGGTCACATGATATCAACCAACTCCTACATTTGCTAGGATTTTGGTTTGCTTACTACTGTGACAAAATGATAGGTCATGCAAATGATTGGGTTCAACTATGCGGTAGAAACGTGTAACAGCCCAGATTTCACAAAAATTAAAAATTTTGTTTTCGGTGTGAATTGTTTGATTGTCTGATTTGTTTGCGGTGTTTGCATCCCCGATTTTCAATCGGCGATTATTTTCACCCTTCTTATCTCGTATCGGATGGAGACCAAACTTTGCCACCCTGACACTCGACCTTTGCGACACCGGGTTTCACCCGATCACCGTCGCGAAAACCGCACGAGACCAGCCGCAGCCAACGGAACGAAAAAACCCGTTTAATAATGAAACGGGTTATTTTTATAGCGCGCCGGAAAATGTTCTCGGAACGGTTCCAGCGCGAGGTGAACGCCACCGACTCGACGCGCTATTCGCGCAGTTCGATGTTTTACCCGAATCGGAGGTCCTGCGGTCAGAAACGTAAACACCGCGCGCGCGAGAGAAAAACCGGAGATACTTTTGCAAACTGCCATCCACCTGGGATATATAAAGACCACCACACTCCCACCTCTTTCTATTCTTTCCCTAGTCCAAAATTTCAGCCACCCCCTCCACATTGCCCCATCCGCGTCCATCTCGCCTGCACCCGCCGTCTCCGCCGCCCTGGCTCCTCGCTGGAGGCCAGCCGGCGCGCAGCCGCACCACCCCAAGCGGGATCGGGATCGACTGGAGATCCAGCGCGATGCGCTCCCGTGGGCCGCAACGAGCGCCTGTGGCCCAATAGTCGGCGCCCACCGCAGCCCTTTCAACGCCCCACGGCCCAGCACCCCTCGGCCCAGGGCGCCGCAGCACCAGACTCCAGCCACTCTTGGGCCAGGCCTATGTGGTGAGCTCGCCACTTTTTTTCCTTCTTTTCCTTTTTTGTATTGTTTGCTGCTGTTGCACTGTTGGGCCGGCCCAATAGCTTTTGGCCCACTACTCGTTTTTTTATTTTCTGGTCTTATTATTTTGGCAGATTGTATTAGCTTTTGCGGTGCCCGTATCTTTTCACCGGTAGCTCCGATGGAGACGCTTTCTACATGAAAGTTGCTCCGTTTTGCGCTTAGATTAATAAAATGTGCTTTTTTGCCATGTTTGAACTTGTTAACTTGCTGTTTAACTGCTAATTACAACTGCTTGCCGCTGTAAAATTGTTTATTTAATAATTTTTTAACCGTTGCTCTGTTTAAAATGTTCTTTATATGTAACTTGACTAGAATTTCGTGTAGATTGTGTTTTTTCTGCTCTTGCTTGCTAATAAAAATGATAAAATATTGTTTAGGGAAAAACAGTACCAAACATTATAATTATCGTGGGGTCCGTAATAGTTGGCATGTATAGGTTTTACCCCCCACTTAAATTGACTAGCATAGATAGTTTACCTTATGCTTCACCTCTTGCCATGTTTGTGTGCTATGCCATGCTTGAGTGAGATGCCATGTTAACAACTTTGTTGATCACCTGTAGCTAAACAACTTGAACCCTTCTAAATGTGCGGTATCGTCGTGTGTGACGAGTACTCCACTTAAATTGTTAGAAACCGCTCTCGACGGTAGGTGCGATGTCTCGTGTTGCTTCTTGTTGATGCTTGCTTGTCTTTGCTTCGTAGTAATAGATGCTTGCTCGTTGATTGCTTTCCAGTGTTTACCGTCTTGTGTGCTTCGCGGGTACCTCTCGGAGATGATGCGAGCTTACGATCAACTACACCTTCGGAACCCGACTTATCAACAGGCAAGGACTATACATTACTTATGATCCATTCTATTTCAACTAGCGGTTTGCATGATAGTCTAGGATAGGTTCGATGTTTGATCCTACCACATGTTTACAACCTCTTTCAAACCGATACGGCCATGTCCCCTCCCAGCAAACCATGTACTGCTATGTTACTATTGCTCGTTTCTCAGCCCCTGCTTAGTATGCATGCTTAGGATGCTACGATGTTACACTGTTACTCCTTGGTTCGGGATATCACATTATTATATTGTTGTGTATGATATGATTATTATAATGTTGACTATATTCGACGAAGGATGGAAGGTCTAGGCTATCCCGCCCCGACGCTTTGTTACATTCGAGTCACCTAGGATCCGAGTTCCGGGTATTGGTTTTAAGACTGAGCGTGCCTAACCGCGTGTGGGATTTTATGGGGTCCCCTTTTCTTACCTATCTAGCTTCAAACATTTCTAGTGGTGGCCCGAGCTGATTTACCATTTGAGACCCCGTGTGTGTGCTTGGTGGATCCCCTCGCAGTTTTTAAACAACCCGGACCAGCGGAGACATGGTTTCCCTGTTGGTCCACCTTTGACCGGCGAGGGCCTCAGGCCTCACGTGAGGCGCCTCGGTAACCCAAACCCTGTTGAGACGGAAGAGTACGATCCGAGAGCGTGACCAGCTTTTGGATTGGGTGTCGACTCCCCGGGGGCCACCCGGATTTGTTCGTTGGTAGTTAGAGGGACCTGTCGTTTCGGATCTCTTATAACTAAATCATAAAATGGTTGACTGTGATGGGTAGCAACTGAGAGAGATGGGCGTGCGTGCGTAGCCTTGTAATGGGCAGTTGGTACACCCCTGTAGGGTTAAATCTTTTCGAGAAGCCGTGTCCACGGTTATGGACGACTTGAGACCTACTCCTTGTTCATAGACAACAACAACTGAGATAATCTTAATATAACTTGATCAACGTGTGTGTGCCTTGACTGCTTCTTCTACGTCGGGATGCGAAGAGGAGGACAAGGGTAGGATAGGTGTTATGTTTGCGTAAGTAGTTGATAGAAAGACTTGTTGGAGGCGATTCCTCATCGAATGCTTGGCTTCTTATCTTACTCTTTAGCTCGTTAGCCACTTCATAAATGCTAGTGCGGTAGCAACCTCACCACTTACCCCATCCTTACCGTAAACTACTAGTTTTCCTAGAAAGAAGAGTGATGAAGTCCTTGCTGGGTCAGTTGACCACTACAGTTGGATGCTGAGTACTTCTGTACTCATGATACTACCCCCCAAACTCTGTTCAGGGTTCTTGATCGACAACAGGTATGGTGATCGAGGTTTCACGTGGAGACTCGACGACGACTCGTTAGGCGGATCCCGGCGGAGGGCCTGGACCCGTGTGGTTATGGGGATCGATGTTTTTCTCTTCGCCAGTAGGCATTTGATTGTAGTCTGTACTCAGACATGTATCTTCCGCTGTTGCATTGTATTAAGGCAGTTGTATGCCGATTGTATGAGATGTTGTATCCTTGTATCTGTAATGTTGTGATATCATGTTGGAAATCCGGGGCATATGACTTCGTCATATGTCGCGGTGGGACCGATATGTGCTTCGTCCCAGGATCTGGATGGAAACATCTAGATCTGGAACGGCACCGCATATCGGGCCTTACAACTTGGTATCGCAGCCTTACCGACCGTAGGATCCCTTCTCTGGCCGAAGTCGAGTCTAGACAAAAACTATTTTGTAGTTACTAAGTTAGTTATCAGAGAGTAGGAATCTTTTTACTCCTTACCCTTGCTCTGGTCAGGACAAGTACCGTAATTGTTTTACTCTCGCCTTATCCCCTTCAAACTTTAGGATCTCGATGAGTGTGGAGTTTCGGAATAGTTACAATGCCTTGCTTGCAGCGTATTGTCTCGATTCCTATCTCAGGTTTGGGAATTCCTGTAGTACCTTTAGCTTCTCCGATTTTGGGTATCATCTGGGTCATCCATTGCCATCCCTCCTTTTACCGGTGTTTTCACGACTTGCATCGAAAACACTATCCTTTGATCCGGTTATCATTGTCGTTCCTCCTCTTACAACCGACGATTTCGTATTTTCGACGATGTCGTCTCTCTGCGGAAAGTTTCTCGATGGAGGTTCGTCGTTCGACATGGAGCAAAGTCCCTTGTTGGTGGTGTTGAAGATCGTCGTCTCTCTTTTCTCTTCCCCCCTCTCCCCCGGATCGTCCAGGATCTCGGGACGAGATCCCTTGTTGGTGGTGTTGTATTGTAACAGCGCAGATTTCAAAAAAATTAAAATTTTTGTTTTCGGTGTGAATTGTTTGATTGTCTGATTTGTTTGCGGTGTTTGCATCCCCGATTTATCGATCGGCGAATATTTTTACCCCTCTTATCTCGTATCGGACGGAGACCGACCTTTGCCACCCTGACACTCGACCTTTGCGACACCGGGTTTCACCCGATCACCGTCGCGAAAACCGCACGAGACGAGCCGCAGCCAACGGAACGAAAAACCACGTTTAATAATTAAATGGGTTATTTTTATAGCACGCCGGAAAATGTTCTCGCGGTTCCAGCGCGAGGTGAATGCCACCGATTCGACGCGCTGATCGCGCAATTCGAAGTTTTAACAGAATCGGAGGTCCTGCGGACCCCCGGCGGTCAGAAACGTAAACACCGCGCGCACGAGAAAAAAACCGGACATGTTTTTGCAAACTGCTAGCCACCTGGGCTATATAAAGACCACCACACTCCCACCTCTTTCTAGGGTTTCCCTAGTCCAAAATTGCAGACACCCCCTCCACATTGCCCCATCCGCGTCCATCTCGCCTGCACCCGCCGTCTCCGCCGCCCTGGCTCCTCGCCGGAGGCCAGCCGGCGTGCAACCGCACCACTCCGAGCGGGATCGGGATCGACTGGAGATCCAGCGCGATGCGCTCCCGTGGGCCGCATCCAGAGCCTGTGGCCCAGTAGCCAGCGCCCACCGCAGCCCGTTAAATGCCCCACGGCCCAGCACCCCTCGGCCCAGGGCGCCGCAGCACCAGCCGCCAGCCACTCTTGGGCCAGGCCTATGTGGTGAGCTCGCCACTTTTTTTTCTTCTTTTCCTTTTTTTATTGTTTTTTGCTGTTGCACTGTTGGGCCATCCCAGTAGCTTTTGGCCCACTACTTGTTTTTTTTATTTTCTGGTCTTATTATTTTGGCAGATTGTATTAGCTTTCGCGGTGCCCGTATCTTTTCACCGATAGCTCCGATGGAGACGCTTTCTACATGAAAGTTGCTCCGTTTTGCGCGTAGATTAAAAAAATGTGCTTTGTTGCCATGTTTGAACTTGTTAACTTTCTTTTTAACTGCTAATTACAACTACTTGCCACTGTAAAAAAATTTATTTAATAACTTTTTAACTGTTGCTCTGTTTAAAATGTTCTTTATATGTAACTTGACTAGAATTTCGTGTAGATTGTGTTTTTGCTTCTCTTGCTTGCTAATAAAAATAATATAATATTGTTTAGGGAAAAATAGTACCAAACATTATAATTATCGTGGGGTCCGTAATAGTTGGCATGTATAGGTTTTACCCCCCACTTAAATTCACTAGCATAGATAGTTTACCTTATGCTTCACCTCTTGCCATGTTTGTGTGCTATTCCATGCTTGAGTGAGATGCCAAGTTAACAACTTTGTTGATCACCTGTAGCTAAATAACTTGAACCCTTCTAAATGTGCGGTATCGTCGTGTGTGACGAGTACTCCACTTAAATTGTTAGCAACCGCTCTCGACGGTAGGTGCGATGTCTCGTGTTGCTTCTTGTTGATGCTTGCTCGTGTTTGCTTCGTAGTGATAAATGCTTGCTCGTTGATTGCTTTCCAGTGTTTATCGTCTTGTGTGCTTCGCGGGTACCTCTCGGAGACGATGCGAGATTTCGATCAACTACACCTTCGGAACCCGACTTATCAACAGGCAAGGACTATACATTACTTATGATCCATTCTATTTCAACCAGCGGTTTGCATGCTAGTCTAGGATAGGTTCGATGTTTGATCCTACCACATGTTTACAGCCTCTTTCAAACCGATACGTCCATGTCCCCTCCCAGCAAACCATGTACTGCTATGTTACTATTGCTCGTTGCTCAGCCCCTGCTTAGTATGCATGCTTAGGATGCTAAGATGTTACACTGTTACTCCTTGGTTCGGGATATCACATTATTATATTGTTGTGTATGATATGATTATTATAATGTTGACTATATTCGACAAAGGATGGAAGGTCTAGGCTATCCCGCCCCGACGCTTTGTTCCATTCGAGTCACCTAGGATCCGAGTTCCGGGTATTGGTTTTAAGACTGAGCGTGCCTAACCGCGTGTGGGATTTTATGGGGTCCCCTTTTCTTACCTATCCAGCTTCAAACATTTCTAGTGGTGGCCTGAGCTGATTTACAATTTGAAACCCCGTGTGTGTGCTTGGGGGATCCCCTCGCAGTTTTTAAACAACCCGGACCAGCGGAGAAATGGTTTCCCTGTTGGTCCACCTTTGACCGGCGAGGGCCCCAGGCCTCACGTGAGGCGTCTCGGTAACCCAAACCCTGTTGAGACGGAAGAGTCCGATCCGAGAGCGTGGCCAGCTTTTTTATTGGGTGTCGACTCCCCGGGGGCCACCCGGATTTGTTCGTTGATAGTTAGAGGGACCTGTCGTTTCGGATCTCTTGGAACTAAATCATCAAATGGTTTCCTGTGATGGGTAGCAATTGGTACACCCCTGCAGGGTTAAATATTTTCGAGAAGCCGTGTCCACGGTTATGGACGACTTGAGACCTACTCCTTGTTCATACACAACAACAGCTGAGATAATCTTAATATAACTTGATCAACGTGTGTGTGCCTTGACTGCTTCTTCTTCGTCGGGATGCGAAGAGGAGGACAAGGATAGGATAGGTGTTATGTTTGCGTAAGTAGATGATAACAAGACTTGTTGGAGGCGATTCCTCATCGAATGCTTGGCTTCTTATCTTACTCTTTAGATCGTTAGCCACTTCATAAATGCTAGTGTGGCAGCAACCTCACCACTTACCCCATCCTTACCGTAAACTACTAGTTGTCCTAGAATGACGAGTGATGAAGTCCTTGCTGGGTCAGTTGACCACTACAGTTGGATGCTGAGTACTTCTGTACTCATGATACTACCCCCAAACTCTTTTCAGGGTTCTTGATCGACAACAGGTATGGTGATCGACGTTTCACGTGGAGACTCGACGACCACTTGTTAGGCAGATCCCGGCGGAGGGCCTGGACCCGTGTGGTTATGGGGATCGATGTTTTTCTCTTCGCCAGTAGGCATTTGATTGTAGTCGGTACTCAGACATGTATCTTCCGCTGTTGTATTGTATTAAGGAAGTTGTATGCCGATTGTATGAGATGTTGTATCCTTGTATCTGTAATGTTGTGATATCATGTTGGAAATCCGGGGCATATGACTTCGTCATATGTCGCGGTGGGAACGATATGTGCTTCGTCCCAGGATCTGGATGGAAACATCTAGATCTGGAACAGCACCGCATATCGAGCCTTACAAAACATTATCATGGTGATCATCCTAAACAATGCATCAGCGAGACTGATAGGGAATTGGGATTTTATCGACATGATCAATGGGGGTTTGCTTTCCTTGATGAGGAGGTTCAGTCACGGGGTCTTCAACGAAGGGGTGATCTCGGGTTCCGGCTCCACTTCTATCCGAGCAAACAATACAAACAAAGTGATCAACTTAAGGTACAATGCACAAGAACATGATCAATTGTATAAGGTGATGTTCATGGTACTGATGTGTTGAGCATTCCATTTAAAAGGCGTATATTGCATTTGAAATGCAAATTCAAACTCCATATGATTTATCGATGAATTTCAAATGCATTTGAAAACCATGAATGTTCATTTGAAAAGTTTGAGCATGAAGTGATGTTGTAAAGGTGAGGTAAAGTTTCTGATGTGTGGATGAATCCATCTAAAAGAAGTGTGTTGCAAAGTCATTTGCAAAATCGCTCCAAATTTGAATTCAAAAGAATGTCATATGCATGTTTTCTACTGTTCACCCATTTTAAAATGGTCAAACATAGAAACAAGTTGCATATTCAGAATCCTTGTATTTTTCTGATAATTTTAGACATATTATTTGTCCAATTTGGAGTTAATATGAATTTTCTATGAATTATTAAAGTTTAAAGTATTTTCTGCAATTTCTTTGATTTCTTTTAATTGGAAAAAGGTTTATCGCGTCAACCTGATGTCACTGTGACGTCAGGGGGGGCTGACTGGTGGGCCAGGGATGTCAGTGAGAGGGGGGTTAAACCGTTATGTTAATCTAATCCTAATTAGATTAGGGCCTGAGCCCATTGGTCAGTGGCCCAGGGGGGTGGTTAGCTTAGTGGCCTTGGGCCCACGGGACAGTGAGAGAGGGGAGGGGATTAACGGCGAGCTCGCCGGGGAACTCGCCGGAGTTCTGCCGGAACTTGGTTTAGGACACGGGGGAGGGAGCTGCGTGCACTGGGAGGGAGCTGGGGAGGCCGCGCGTCGCGTGGTTCCATTGGGGGGCCAAGACGACGCTCTGGTGCGCGGCTACAACCACGAGAGGCAGCGGCTGGCTATTGTTTTCGCCGGAATCGCACGCGAGGGCACGGGAGGAGGCGGAGAACGGAGCAATCGAACGGGACGCTCACCCTGGATCGAGTGGAGAAGACGGCGGAGCCGGGGAGTGCTTGGTGGCGGAGCAATTGGAGACCTTCTCCTCGGCGGCCGGCGGTGAACTCGCGAATCGGGCGTCGTCTCTGGTGGCGATGGCCTTCGATTGACGAGGGGGACGGAGGAAGCCGACGACGCCGGATCGATTGGACAAGGCGGCGAGGACGGAGGAGCACGGTGGCCACACGCTCTGCTCGCCGGTGCTCTGCTAGGATCCGTCCGTTGCGCTAGAACTCGCCGGAGACGACGAAGAGAGAGCTGGGATCAAGGCAAACGGGTGCGGGGGATTGTGGCGTCGCCGTGGCACACACTGGGGGAAAAGGGAGGCCTGGAAGGGGGTTGCTGTCGCCGTGGCGTCCTCGCGCACGCTCTGCTCCAGCGAGCTGCTTGGAGCCGCGGGGTAGAAGAAGACAGGGCGAGGGGCTGGGCTGGGTCGGCTGAGGCAAGGTGGGCCTTCGCCTATGGCGCAAGGTAAGCCTCTGACTTTCTGTTTCTTTTATTCAATTCTGCAATTTGTTTGACCTAGATAAAAAAAATAGCTAGGTATTTTTTAAATGCCCAAATTATTTTATATGGCTTCATAAAATAGAGAGCTAGCCACTTATAAAATTTGAACACTTTTAAAATTCAAAACATTTGAATTTTAAATCAAATAGGGGTTTAAATTTAAATCCATGCTCCTGTTTGAATATTTGAAAAATCCATGAGCATGGGGTTGGTCCCACATCGCTTGAGATGTGATCACACTCATTTATGAGACTTTTCAAAATGCAAAAGGAATTTTTGGAGCAACTTTTATTCTGGCCATTTGAATTAAATTCATCTGGGGGGTTTTTCTCTCCCATTTCAATTTCTTTTGAATTTTTTTAACATGATGCAAAGTGACTTGCTATTCTAGCACATACCTAACTTGGGGTTGTGACACCGAAGGACATAACGGTGTACTCATAAAGACCATAACGAGTAGTGAAAGCCGTTTTGGGAATGTCCTCATTTCTGATTCTGATTTGATGATAGCCTAATCTCAAATCCATCTTAGAGAAGACTGAGGATCCAGCAAGTTGATCATAAAGATCATTGATCCTGGGAAGTGGGTACTTGTTCTTTATCATCGCAAGATTAAGAGGGTGATAATCTATGCACATCCTTTCTGTTTCTAATTTCTTCGTTACGAACAGAATGGGGCAACCCCATGGTGATGAGCTAGGGAGGATGAAGCCTTTTGCCAACAAAAATTTGAGTTGGATTTTTAGCTCCGCTAACTCATGTGGGGCCATTCTATATGGGCGTGTCGATATTGGGGGGTTTCTGGGATAAGATCTACAACAAACTCTACAGATCAGTCAGGAGACACTCCTGGCAGCTCTTCTGGAAAGACATTCGGGAAGTCATGAACCACCGAAATATTTGCAATGTCAGGAAGGGGAAGCACATTCAAAGAATAATGCAGCTAGGCTATAGGACTTGGTGAGGTGAAATTGATTGTCTGGCCTGAAGGATGAGTGAGTTTAACTTACTTGGATTTACAATCAAGGACATCATTCTGTCTTGATAACCAATCCATTCCTAGGATGACATTAATGTCTGAAGACTTGAGGGCTATATGTGAAGCAAGGAATACTAAACCCTCAATGGCGACTTCATTTTCATGACTCACCATGGTGGTGTACCATTTAGATCTAGGGACATGCACAACTAAGGGTGTGGATAACATCGAAAATGAGATGTCATGTGACAGTGCAAAATCTTGGGATATGAATGAATGAGATGTTCCTAGATCAAAAATAACAGAAGCTGGGATGGAGTTGACAGGAAGTGTACGGAGTAAAACGTCAGTTGCCTTATGGGATTCCTCCACAGATACATGGTTCATCCATCCATGTTCCTTAACAGGAGTGTGAACTTTGGAAGTTTTGGGTTGTGGCTTACCACGACAAAAGGCTTGCCTTGGATTAGGAGTGGTGGCTACATGATTTTGGGGACACTCTCTAAAATTATGGCCAGATGGTCCACATTGAAAACAAACACCAAGTGGAATGAAAGGAACATGAGCACTTGATTGTCCAACAAGATTCCAAGGAGGAAGATTGGGTTGAGGTGGACGATGTATAGTGGTTGATGGTCTGCAAGCACTTATAGCATGATTGACATCACTGAAGGGAATCCATACGAAGCGTTTTCGAGAACCCGAGCTAGAAGATGGTGCAAACTCACGATCACGCTTAGGAGACTCTTCATACAACTCATTTCCATAATCGGCCTTGAAGGATTTGTTGGCTAAATCCTGGAAGTTGACGAATTCATGAAGATTGAGTTCATGTCGAAGGACGGGGCTAAGTCCCTTGCAGAACCTTGTCTGATTCTTGGCATCGGTGGATATCTCCTCTGGGGCATAACGTGCTAGACGAGGGAACACAATTCCATACTCCTGAACAGACATCTTCCCTTGGGTCAGATTGCAAAACTCTTCTTTCTTGCGCTCCATCAGCTGATCCGGAATATGATACCCTCGGAAATCATCACAGAACTCCTGCCAAGTCACAACGTGACCTTCAGGCTGCATTGCTATGAAATTCTCCCACCAATGAAGAGCAGGACCTTCCAGAAAGTATGCCGCGAATAGACACGATCACTGGGAGAAACATGGGCCGTCTCAAGCTTACGCTCAAGGGAACGGAGCCAATCATCGGCATCGAGGGGCTCAGAAGAACATCGAAAAACTGGCGGGTTGGGGAGGATGAAGTCCTGGATGGTAACAACACTATTACGCTGACGAGAAGTGTTCCGCTCAATACGCTCAAGAAAGTGTGTCTGATCACGATGATTCTGCTCAGCCTCCATCATGATTTCCTTTGCAGAAGGCGATGGTGAAGGATCACCATCGTCTTTATTACCAAGACTGAAATCAACACAACGATTTCCACCAGACATTCTATGTGATAAGAATCAACAATCAGAATTGGATTTAGGATACACTTCTAAGCTAAGATAATCACATAATAATGCAATGGCATCGAACTCACAAACGGGAAGCATAAAGGCTATGTTGGGATGGAATATGAGACAACCTGCAAGATAACATACATCCCTTCCCTAAGAACACTATAGAATCATGTCTTTGGAAGACCACAACACTCGTACGGCTACAAGGAAGCAATCAACGAGATGTCCTAGTAAGACATAGATGACCCTAATCCTATCTTCCCGTGGAACAAGATGAGGATGACTCAGAACTCAGATCGACAAGGGTAAGGAGAAAAAAGAAGTGTTACGTTGTTCCCTTATACCCAAAGTATCTATATAACTATAGAATTCTAGACTCGACATCGACCAAGGTTTGATAATCCTACAGACAGTCCTCCTCTGATACCAAGTCTGTCGGGACCCGGGGTATGTGTATGTAATTCTAGTCACAACTCAATCATATGGAGAGCCGAGAGCCATACCCACTTTTCTAAGAAGACAAGGCCAAGTACAAGACACTCTTGGAAAGCTCAAACGTGAGGGGCATCCCATTCAGGCCCGGATGATCAACTGAGATGGGTCCTCATCGTCCGCTCACAAGTCTAAATTCTTATGGGTGGTGAAATCCCATACTCATAGACAAGTCGCCTCAACCATATTATCGATTGAACCATAACATTTACATAAACAGACTCCATCCCGATTCACCTAGTCGGGGTCTCGGGCGGGCTCGACCGTACATCAAAGTGTGCCACGTGACAAACTCACGAGCAATCGCATCGCGATGCCCCAAGCTGCGCACATCTCAGGTCCACTTGGTGTAAGAAAGACCGTCAGCGAGAGCACAACTAAGCTATCGAACCCCACCCTAGGACATGCACGATATAAACATACACGCAATATACATGTCCAGTGTAAACAGTAGATAATCACAACATGAACTCTACAAACTCATAGTCTTTATAACTTCGGCTAAACAGAGCAGACATAGTAGTTGTATTACAAGTACAGAGCACATGACTGTGATCCAACATTACATCAAACAACAACGGAAGGAAAATATGTCTTAGTAAAGACAAGTTTAACAAATGGCTTAAGAAGCCTGAAAGAAAATACAAGGACCCTCCAAAGGGAACAGGCTGTTGTCTGGAACTATACGACTTAGTCCACGTCGAGCTTGAGGTAGAGGCCACCATCAGGCCAGTGGTCTCGTCTCTAAAACATAAAATAAGCAAACGTGAATACAAAGATGTACTCAGCAAGACTTACATCAGATCTATACTGCTCATGCTCAAGTATCAAGGCAAAGGAGGTGGGGTTTAATATGAAGAACTGCCAGCTTTGACTTGGCTAAGCCTGTACTAAGAATACTAGAATGAGGTAAGGAGCGTACTCGAGTCCATCTATCCAAGTCTCCAATCAATACACCTCTATGGATCCTTCCTCGACTTCGTCCCACGAGAATGCAAATCATAGCACTCACACTTATCTTGGCAATTTTAGAGTAACCATTCAAGTTGTCTATGATCAAGTAAAGGTCTCCAAGTAGTCCATAACCGCGGACACGACTATTCGAATAGTTCATTAACCCTGCAGGGGTGTACTGCTACACACATGCATGCATCAGTTACCGCCTGGGAGTGGACCCTTCAAGACAGTACCGGCGAGGATGTTGCCACGACACTCCACTCACAACACCATCTCTAGTCCTAGGGAGTCGCCTATTTGAGTTGGGACCGCAATCGGAATCCGGCCGATTTTTCCGATGCGGACTCAAACGTTGTGTGACTGCCATCAAGCTCGACTCCATAATGATCACTCGATTCAACGAGCCCACAAC
Organism: Bromus sterilis; assembly: GCA_950022295.1. Lineage (NCBI taxonomy): Eukaryota > Viridiplantae > Streptophyta > Magnoliopsida > Poales > Poaceae > Bromus > Bromus sterilis. Next base: position 276,234,183 of record OX465595.1, on the reverse strand, counting down.
CTATGTCCACCACTTACCTTGATTCACCTTCTTGAGATAGTTAAGGTTCGAACTACTTGCAACTCCTGGACTTGGTCCGGGGTGAGGTACTAGGCCGAGAGGGGTCAGTGAGCCCAATGTGTGGTCGTACTCTTAGGCTTGGATAACAACACAAGAACTCGGGCTTAAGGCAGTGTTCAACGAGACAACCCATTGTGTACTCGTACACAGCCTCTCATCGTGCACCTTGTTTAGGTCAAATTCACCAACACGTTACCACCTTCATTCACATGATCACTACCATCTCGACTCACATAAAAGTAACCTCATTGTAAACTCTAAGCATGCGATAAGGTGTAACAGTTGTAGGGGCCACATGATCAACATTCAACTCCTACATCTGCTAGCATTGTGGTTTTCTTACTACTGTGACAAAATGATAGGTCATGCAAAGGAATGGGTTCAACTAGCTATAGAACGTATCATGGTGACATCCTAAACATGCATAAGCGAGAATGAGAGGGAAATGGGATTTTATCGACATGATCAAAGAGGGGGTGCTTGCTTTGCTGACGATCACGAAGTAGCACTCTTCTTATGTGAGGTTGAACTCGTCTCCGAGATCAACTCCTACGGAGAAGAAGCAATCCCCGAAGCACTAGAAGTAATGTACAATCAATAAATGGAAATGCACAAACAATATGGCATGATATGATGATGATCATGGGTGTGTTATGCTCCTTATGTTCATATGAAATGGTTTGCATGGCAAGGGTTAAAGTTGGAATGAACATAGCATTTTATTTGATTTAATCCAAAACAATGAAAATAAAAAAATGCTACTGATCCCTCATGGTAAACAATTCAAACATGGTTGAAAGTTGCATATTTGGATAGAGAATTTTCTTCTGATCATTTTTCATATAAAAATCATTTCAATCCGAGTTACGGTTTAAAAGTTATTCAATTTCAAAGTTTGGATTATCTTCTGCAATTTCCTGAATTATTTTTAATCAAAAAGGATTTACTGCGTCGGCACGACGTCAGGCTGATGTTGGGGGGCTGACCAGTGGGCCCCTCTGGTGAGTGTCTCAGTGGTTAAGTCCTCTGTTTAAATTAACCTGGTGATTAAGTTAGCCCACGGGTCCCACGTGTCAGTGACTAATGGTTGTGCTTAAGGGGTGGATTAGCCCTAATTAACTCGGGCACGCCGGTGACATGACGACAGCGACCCAGAGGACGGCGACGCTCGCTGGAGTTAGGCTCCCGTCCACCAGGAGCCTTGCGGAGGGCACCAATCGGCTCCCCGGGGCCTCGCGCATCTGCTGATGTTGGCCATGGACCTTGGGGAGACCGAAGACCATGCCGGTGAGCGAGCCTGCGGAGGCGCGGCTCGGCTCAGGTGGAGACGTCGCTGGGGGGCTGATATGTCCCAAACGTGTCTATAATTTCTGCTTGCTCCATGCATGTTTTGTGTGATATTGCTATGATCTAGATTGAAAGTGCAATATATCGACCAGAGGGGGGGGTGAATGGGAGATTTTCAACTTTACTACCAGATTTTGGTTTTCTTCAGGACTGAAGAAATCCTGAGGCTGAAGAAGTAACCAAAATCATGAAGAAATAAAACTTCACAGAATGTAATCATTAAGGCACCTCATCATAATGCAACAGAAATAAATTATTCAGATAAGCAGAAGTGCTTCAGATGCATAGTATGAAGACAAAGAGCATAGGGAGAGCTGAAGCATAAGAATTCAACATAGCAAATACTGAAGCTTAAGAGGTTGAAGAGATAGCACCAGAGGTTGAAGACATTGGTTTGGTAGACCAGTTCAAGTTGTTGTGACAAATCTACGTCTGGTTGGAGAGGCTGAGATTCAACTCAAAAGACATAGTCTTCACCTTGTTCTCCTTGAACTAGAGTCCTCAGACTCCGTCCAATAACTCAGGTGAGTCTTCAAGGTAGACTCCCGAAACCTTCACAGACTCAGTCACTCCGGGAAGTCACAATTGCATCTTGACTTCCTCAGACTGAAGACTTCTACACCGGCTGGAAGATCACAATCTTCAAGAGTAAAAAGCTTCGGATCACTCGAACCGACTTCCTCAGAAATGCTCAACTACTCAGGCTGGTGGTTTTCCTCACATAGGTTCTTCAGCTTCCTCAGAGGTGGGTTGCTCTCAAATGACAAGTGTCAGTTTTTCTCTCGGAGCAGCCAACCCACAAATGGGGCTGGGGGTGGCTATTTATAGCCGCGGAGCAACCCGAGGTGAAAGGACATAAATGCCCATGCATGCAATTACTCTCATGCCCTCGGAAATGTCCGTTGCTAGACAGGTTCTAGCCTCTCACCACGCAACACGTGGCACGGTCAAAGTATTCTCTCTCCTCATGATTTTCAGAAGAATCAAACTGGCAATCTTCAGACTCCTCAACCGAAGTTAGTTACCTCAGTGTCCTGAAGAAAAACGTCTCAGACACCCGAGGACTGAACTTCTACTGCAGGAGATTTCTTCAGGGTTTTTCTTCAGGATTCCTAATTGAGCACTTCCTCAGAACTTTGGAACTCGTTTTCTTCAACCCCTCCAACAGTGTGGTGTTTTCCTACGACTCAAGAAGTATAAAAAAGTCTTAGCGAAGACTACGCTTCAACTTCGTCTTCAGCGCGAACGTCCTCAGGATTGTCCTCAGCTTCAGCTTCAACCAAACGCTTCAGGATCCTGATTCCTCAGGATTTCGCGCAACTTCATTCTTCAGGAAACGCACTGATTTCTCCAATGTTCCTCAACATTTTGGGGGGTCGACATTGGTGGTTAAACACCTCATCAGGGACTTTTCGCCTGTGTATACTCACAAACACATCAGTCCCTTAACCGTTTTGTCATCAAACTCAAAAACCTCAAGGGGAGGGCACTTGATGCACTTACAATCTCCCCCTTTTTGGTGATTTGATGACAATCAGGTTAAGCTTCAACGGGGATAAATTATGAGTTTGAAGAATAAAAAACTTTGAAGAACATTTTTATCATTAAGCTGGATATAATGAAGCTCCCCCTGAGGATATGCATATGAGTTGAAGAATTTTTAATATCTAAAGCATTTTGAGGTATATGAGGAGCTCCCCCTATATCCAGGCATTTTTTAAACAGTGCATGTTATGAAGTGTTTGAGGAATTTAAACAACGCACTGAGAGAGGTGTTTGCAGAGACAATCACATGCATATATGATAAAATTGAGGTAATAGCATGAGGTAACTGAGGAATAGTATCAGGCAAACACCAAAATTACAGTTTACAACTCGTTACAAAAAAAATCTGAAGAACGAGAGTTGTAACTGAAGAACCCCATAACTAAAACCCGCTTGAAGACTAACAGATTTCTCCCCCTTTGTCATGAAATGAACAAAAAGGGAAAAACTGAAGCTAACGCCCCTTTGAAGATGCTTCAAGGCTGAGGTGAGTCACGCCTGAGGCAGTCCGTTTCAGTGTGAGGACAAGCAGCTGTGTCTTCAGCTTCTTCAGCAGTCATCTCCTGGTTTGAAGAATAAGAATCCATGGCCGGAGGAGGAGTTGTGCAGCGTCTGAATTGCCTTGGGGGTCTGATTGCAGGAATCGGAGGCTTTTGAAGCTCCAGTTTTGCAAGGTCTTCAGGGGTGATGACTTCTGTCATCAAGGCATCAAGATGTTGATATGTATGATGAGCATACTGATGCACTTTCTTCACTGAAGAATGCGTCTGAGCCATGTAGCTGAGGATTTCGGTAAACTGACGCTTCACCCAATCATGATTTCGGTCAACCGTCTGATGAAGACTAATCAGAAGCTCTCGGTCTGTCATCACTCGAGCCTGAGTCGTGTCCTCAGTAGAGGCATGAGTTCTTGTTTCATCAGTAGTTCGAGACTGAGTATGACGAATGTTTCCACCAAGGGAATTGGTCGGGAGAACTTCTTCATAGAATATGCATTTTCCCTTGTTATTTGAAGCAATCGTATGCTGAAGCACTTCGACAGGCGGCAGATATGTCCTATGATTCGGGTGATCAGGTTGAAAATCAATACCAGTCGTGGCTCGGATGAGCTTCATGATCCATGGCGCGTATGGCTTCAGGATATGAGGATTCTGTGCTGCATCAACCAGAGTTCTGAAGAAGAAGTCAGGAACGTTGATTGGCCCAGACATGCAGAGGTTGTGGAGTATGTTCTTCATGATGCCAATGACTTCTTCAGCAGTGGATTGATTGCCTTTAATGGGGAAAAAGGTCTTTGCCAGAATCCGATACAGTGTACTTGGCAGATACAGAAGCTCAGAGACTGGAAACTTTGTGCGAGCTGGGGCTTCAGGGGCCTGAGGCTTCATGAGCATGTTCATCAGGTCATCTCGAAGAATTTGAGACCCATAGGAGCAAGGCAGCTGGGGAAGTGCACTGAGGCAACTCAAGAATGTCAATTTCTTCAGGAATAGTGATGGTGTAGTGATGATGCTCAGTCATCCATTCAAGGACCCAGGTGTTGATATCCAGAGGATCTCCTGAAACATACAAAGTTGCATAAAACTGAAGCACAAGCTCTTCATTCCAGTGGATGCATTCAGAGCAGAACTGAAGCAGCTTGGCATGATGCAGATCCTGAAGCACATTGTTGAAGCAGGGAAGGGCTTCCATATCCATCAGAGGAATATGATTGTGAGGAAACAATTTGTTTTGTTTGTAGAGCACTGAAGCATAATAGTTCTTCTGAGTGGCAGTCCAGAACCTCAGCAGCTTTCGAGGTGGAGCAGAATGATATGGATTTTGAATCCCCTCTTGGAAGAAACTCATGGCATTGAAGAAATCAGTAGCATCAAAGCTTGGGGTATCATCAGCTTCAAGGTCACACAAGAACGGTTGCTTCTGCTTCGGACACAAGGACCGAGCTTGAACTGGGCCTTGAGGTGGTGAAGGCGCTTGAGGCACGTCAATCTGAAGAGAGGCTTGAGGCTGAGGCCGAGCCTCTACAGATGCTTCAGGCACAGATGTGGTGAGGTCCTTGGGAAGACGAGGTGATGTGGCTTGTTTGTCTTCAGAGCCATCCTTGGAGCCTTCAGCATTAGCATTTGTACTGTTTTCTGCTTCAGGAGGAGCATTTGTGTTGTGCTCGGCTTCAGCTTCAGTTTCAGCGGCGGGGGGATCGGGATTAGGATCAACATTGGTAGTGTCAGCAGCATCAGTATCAGTAGTAGTGGTTGCTGCAGCATCAGTATCAGCAGCAGAATGTGTTGGAGCACTTGAGGCTTCTGGTTCATCAGCATTAGACGTTCAGGACGATGCACCAAATGATTCTTCAGACCGCAGAGAAGTATCAGGAAGCACCTCGGTTACGGTGTTGGAGTGAGGCTCAGGTGAGAAGACGGTATGAGTTGGTGAGTTGGTCAGCCCATAATCCTCATCATGGACACGAGGAGTTCCATGATCCATAATGTCGACGTCCATGTCTTCAATATCAGTTATAGTCGGTGGTGGTGGGGACGTAGGAGTTGGAACAATGGGTGTTGCAGTAGGGGGTGGAGTGAAGACGATTAAGCTGCACTGAGGATTTGGAGGTGGAGTTGAGGCAGCACTATTGAGAACGGTGGTATCAGAAGCCTGTGATGTTGGAGGAGCTGAGGAAAGTGGTGTAGCATCAATGGGGTCCTCAACAGTGGGTTTCTTCGCAGCAGGTGGAGTTGAGGGTTGGGGTTCAGGCAGGCGCTTGAGGCTTTTGGCAGAGGCATCAGTGGGTACTGAGGAAGCAGGCTGTCGAAGCTTCATCAACTTGGCCATTTGTTGTGAGATCCGTTCCTTGGATTTTCCAATATAAGTACGGTTGGCAGCGAACTCAATGTTGAGGCGTTGAACTTCACATTGATGCTCTGTAAACTCCTGAGGAGTAACTTCAGTGATAGGTTTCTTCTTGAAGTCACTGAGGACTTTCTGCAGTTTGGCCTTCAACTGTTTCTGAAGATCACGTTGATGAATCTCATTTATGAGGAACTGTTGAACATAGAACTTGATGCCTTTAGGGATGTCCAAATCATCAAGCGGAGTGTCAGGCTTGACATACCAAATTTCAATGTACTCCAAGATCTTCTTGGGATCAAGGAGAAGCGGGATTTTTGAACCCGTTGCTTCATCTTTGCGTCTAGCCGCAGCACGCACATATTCAATCTTATCAGCTTCAGTGGCGACAAAGCCGTCCAAATCCTCAAATTCATTTTCATCATCAGAGGTTTGAGGAGTATGATGAATGGCGCCACGCATAGAAGTTTTCTTTGGTGAGGGGCGTGGGCCGCGTTGAAGAACAGTTTTGGTCTTCAGCTGAGACTGAGGCATTGTGGTTGAGGCCTTAGGAGCATTACCAGATTCATCAGTGCGAATCCTTGAGGAGGGGGCAGCACTAGCCGTGCGTTGACATGAGGAACCGACACCTTGAGGCTTAGTTGAGGACTGCATGGAGGGCTTGATGCCAGCAGCCTTTTTGCGGTGCTGAGGAAGAGGTTGTGTCCTGGGTTGAGCCTGAGCCTGAGGCGGAATCTATATTGATGCAGTCATGTCACGAACCAGATCCCTGACACGGCTACGACTGCGCTTGAGATATTGAGCATATGCATCAGGAAAGTCTTCAGGAGTGTGCATTGTTGTGGGATCAGGAATGAAGCCTGGTGGAGGTGGAGGTCGAGCCTTGATACCCAAGGTCTTCAGTGGCGGATTAACGGAAAACATTTCCTCATGTTGAGGATTAAGCCATTGATAGGCCACCCAACGCTTGGCCAATTCCCTCGTGATCTTCTGTACCCGTTTCTTACGTTCATCAGCGGTTTCTCGTTCGGGAGTCTTCAGCTTCTCATAGAGCTCAGGAGGCAAGTCTTTAGCCGTATCAGTGTGCTTACGCCGAGGAGCCATTTTCTTTAGCTGAGGAGACTGAGGAATTGTACGTTCGAGGTGAGCTGCAAATGAAGTGAGACTATGAGAACCATACGATTCCTCAGCAGACATGTACCTGTGACAGAATTAAGTTGCGAGGGAAGTGGGGTACGGTTATATGCGTTCATGAGGAATAGGCTGAGGAAAACAAAGAAATGAGGCATAGGTATAGGTCTCAGAAAGCGAGTAGTACAGTTGAGGATTAACTGGCTTGAGGACAAGACAGGACTGAGGAATAATACGCTGAGGAATAAGCATACCAGACGCCTGGACTCCGGCGATGTTAGCACACGAGCTTGAGGAGCTCAAGGGCAGCGGCGCGAGAGGGAGAGGAGTGGTGGGGCGAAATGACCGGGGGGGGGGGTAGAGGGCTATTTATAGAGGGGTGAAAGCTGAGGGGTTGCAAAATTTGTAGACCAGATAGCCCCTGATTGTTGGGATCCTCAGTGTATATCTTAATGGTGGATAAGCACGGCGTGCGGTAAAATCGCAAAAAATTTAAGACAGTTGTAATAGAAAATCCGTAATTTGAGGAACTTGAGGACAAGGGCTGAGGTTGAAGACAAATGGTCTCAGACTGATGAATGCAAACTTATGGTCTCAGCCTGAGGAATACATGTTTTCCGGATGAACGCATATGAGATAGACAGATTAGAGAAGTGAGCACAGAGGGACGGGTCCGATCACGTTCACCTAGATGAAGAAGCAAAAGTTGAAAAGCAATAACTATAGGTGAACGCTGTTGAGGACAAACACGGTAATCATCAGTGATGAAGACTTCGAATCCTGAGGAAGTTGAGAAACAACAAATCCTGAGGTGTTTGGGCGGTGGCGCTACCCACCTTATAGGGAATGTGACACTTGATTCCATACAATTGTCGTATGGATCTTGAGTCAATTCCACGTTAATTTCTTCACACTTAGCAAGGTAGTTCCTCATGATTTGAGGAGTACGACGCATCGTGTGTTGTACATCAAGATTCTTCAATATTGTTTAAGCGTTAGGATGTGTGTCCATTCACTGGACGTTTGAGGAATCTAAGATATTTAGCTCACACCTCAAAGTGCTAAATCGCTTCTCATCCAAAGGGTTAGTGAATATATCAGCAAGTTGGTCTTCAGTCTTCACGTGGCTGATGACGATGTCTTCCTTCAATACATGATCCCGAAGAAAGTGATACCGAATCTCAATATGCTTCGTCCTCGAGTGTTGTACTGGATTCTGAGATATCTTGATGGCGCTCTCATTGTCACATAGTAGTGGTACTTTCTTCAGGTTGATGCCGTAGTCCTTCAGAGTTTGCTTCATCCAAAGAAGCTGTGAGCAGCTAGCACCAGCAGCAATGTATTCAGCTTCAGCGGTGGAGAGGGATACGCAGTTCTGCTTCTTCGATGACCAGCACACAAGAGAACGTCCGACGAAATGACATGTTCCTGAGGTAGACTTCCGATCCACTCGATCTCCAGCATAATCTGAGTCTGAGTACCCAACAAGATCCAGCTGTGTGCCTTTTGGATACCATAAGCCTAGCGACGGGGTGTGAGCCAAATATCGAAGAATTCGTTTCACCGCTTGGTGATGCGATTCCTTAGGTGCCTCTTGGAATCGGGCACACATGCAAACGCTCAACATTATATCAGGCCTAGATGCACATAGATATAGCAGAGAACCTATCATGGAGCGGTATACCTTTTGATCGTAGTCCTTGCCATTTTCATCAGGGCCAAGTTGTCCATTTGAAGACATCGGTGTCTTGATGCCCTTGCAGTCTTGCATCCCGAATTTCCTCAGGCACTCCTTGAGGTACTTCTCCCGAGAGATGAAGATGCCGTTGCGTTGTTGACGAATTTGGAGCCTTAAGAAGAACTTCAATTCGCCCATCATGGACATCTGATACTGTTCACTTATCAAGAATGCAAATTCTTCACTGTATTTCTTGTTAGTGCATCCAAATATTATGTCATCAACATAAATTTGACAAATGAATAATGCATCATCATATCTTTTTGTGAAAAGAGTTGGATCGAGGGAACCAGATTTGAAGCCCTTGCTGATGAGGAAGTCCCTTAGTGTGTCATACCAAGCCCGAGGGGCTTGCTTCAGTCCATAGAGGGCTTTCTTCAATCTGTACACCATATCAGGCTTCTTTGCGTCTTCAAAACCTGGAGGTTGAGCAACATATACTTCTTCCTCGATATTACCATTGAGGAAAGCACTTTTCACATCCATTTGATATAACTTGATATTATGATGGTTAGCGAATGCAAGCATAATACGAATGGACTCAAGTCTAGCAACAGGAGCGAAGGTTTCACCGAAGTTGATCCCCTCGACTTGTGTATATCCTTGAGCTACGAGACGAGCTTTGTTTCTGATGACTTGTCCATCTTCATCGAGTTTTTTGCGGTAGATCCACTTCGTGCCGATGACACTGTGAACTCGAGGATCAGGACGTTTGACCAATTCCCAAACATCATTCAGTTTGAACTGAAGAAGTTCGTCTTGCATTGCCCGAATCCATTCCGCTTCTTGGAATGCTTCGGTGACTTTGGTGGGCTCTGAAATTGATACAAACGAGAAATGCCCACAAAAGTTAGCTATACGATTAGCTCTTGCACGAGTAAGAGGACATAGTAGGTTGACGTCAGCGAGGATTCTGTCCACTTGAACTTCATTTGCCACACGAGGAAGTCGAGGAGGATGATCTTGAGGCGCATCTTCGTCACTGTCGACAGATTCATTTGCATCTGCTTCAGGTGCTTCAGGGGTATCAGGAGCCTCAGGATCAGGATCGTCATCAGGATTATTTGCATCAGGATTTGGTTATTCTTCAGGAGCAGGAGGTATGTGGATTTCTTCAGGATGATCCACAGGAATGATATCACCAGCACCCATCTTCTTGATTTGTTCTTCAGGTGGTGCTTCATCTAAATCATGTGGCAGGTGCTCTCTTTCGGAGCCATCAGATTCATCAAATCGCACGTCTACACTCTCAACAATTTTATAATGACTAATATTGAAGACTCTGTAGGTGTTCGAGTTGATACCATAACCAAGCATGAAACCCTCACATGCTTTGGGTGCAAATTTGGACTGGTGATGAGGATCTCGAATCCAGCAAGGTGCACCGAATAATTTGAAGTAACTTACATTGGGTTTCTTATCGACCATTAACTCGTATGATGTTTTATTGAAGAACTTGTGAAGATACACTCGATTGACGATGTGGCATGCAGTGTTGACAGCTTCAGCCCACCACTTGAGTGGAGTATTGTACTCAGCCAGCATCGTGCGAGCCATCTCGATGAGGGTTCAGTTCTTCCTCTCAACAACTCTATTTTGCTGAGGAGTGTAAGGCGCAGAGAATTCATGAGTGATTCCCGAGTCATCGAGGAATTCTTCCACACCGAAGTTCTTGAACTCAGTGCCGTTGTCGCTTCGAATGTGCTTGATCTTCAGGTTGTAGTTGTTCATGACTCGCAGGGCGAAGCGCTTGAGAATTGTTGGGGTTTCTGACTTACAGAGAAGAAAATGCACCCAAGTGTATCGTGAGAAGTCATCAACAATAACAAGACCATACATATTACCTCCAAAGCTTGAATACTTTGGAGGACCGAATAGATCAATGTGAAGCAATTCCAGAGGTCTTGTAGTAGTCATGATGGTCATGGCAGGATGCTTGGCCTTGGTCATCTTTCTAGCTTCACAAGCACCGCATAGCCGGTCCTTCATGAATCTGATATCCTCAATTCCGAGGACATGTTTCTTCAGTACCAGCTTCTGGAGATTCCTCATTCCAGCATGGCCGAGTCTTCGATGCCATAGCCATAATTCTGAAGCTCGAGCCATGAGGCATGTAGCAACCTGAGGACCTTCAGAGAAATCTACAATATATAGATCACCTTTCCTAACTCCACTGAAGACAATGGAGTTATCGCTAACCATATAGACAATACAACCATATTTTCCGAAGACAACAACGAGATCAAGATCACAGAGCATAGATACAGACATCAAGTTGTATCCAAGTGATTCAACAAGCATGACTTTATCAATGTGTTGGTCCCGAGAGAGAGCCACTCTGCCGAGACCCAATACCTTACTTTTACCTTTATCAGCGAAGGTGATGGTTTTCTTTGAAGAAGGAGTCAGTGATGATTCCATAAGAAGGCTTCTGTCACCAGTCATGTGATTTGTACATCCACTGTCCATCACCTATTCAGTCTTTCCCTGCAAAGGAATTAGTATCTCATACAGCAAGTTATGAGCCAGTCTCAGTTTGAGGATTTTATGGTTCCTCAGAATTAATTCCTCAAGATGTTCCTCAGGATTGATTCTATGAAACCAAACAATATAAATATCCTTCAACTGACTCAAATGATGTTGTCCTGGGCATATGATCTGCAGAATTTGTAATTGCCTCAGGACATGTCCCTGCAAGGATGATTAGTTCTTAACCACCCACATCTTAATGGGTGGTCTTGAGGCACATGAGGACTGATGAGGGTGATGAGACCTAATGGGGTGTGAGATGGTGGCATACTATAGGCAAATGAATAAGCCTTCTTTTGATGTGAGTAATGTTTGAACTTTTGGTGTCAAGAGCTCTAGCCTATTAGTGATAGGTGTCGTATTTTGGGCAATCCGTGTGTATTTTCAAAACCTACAAAACTAGTTGAGAACTCTAGCAACTAGATGGATCACTAATCTTTGGAGGGATCGAATATTAGAGAACACTCACGTACCATGAGTCGAGGATGCGCAAGGATAACCAAACCTCCATACACTCCTCCTCGGGGTACTTGTCTCTTTGTGAACCTCCTTATTAGATTGAGAGTTACCGATAATAAGTGCATGAGTTCTTCGGACTAATGTAAGTATTGAAAGTTGACACTTCCACCTTCCCATATTTTGCTAGCCTCTCCCGTGATGTGCATTGCCTTATTCTCACTCCGATAGTTGGTGTCCACCTTCGCCGGTACATCCAAACCCTTGGCATGATACGCTCTGTCATCATAAACCTCCTTATATCTTTCCTCAAAACAGCCACCATACCTACCTATTAAGGCATTTCCATAGCCTTTCCGAGATATATTGCCATGCAACATCCACCTCTTCATGACTTGATCTTCATGTCATACATGTTCCTGCTACACTGGAAGCAACATACATTGCATACATCATGATAGTTACATCTTCTTTATGATTTTGAGTACCTTGTAAAGTGTGAAAGATCTCCTTTACCTTCCTGTAAAATAGAGTGTTGCCCTTAAGTGAGGAAAAGATCCAAAGTGGACACAATAAAAGATCCCAAAGAGGACAAATGAGAGTTAAATAGAAAGAGCCATTGAGGCCACAAAAAAATACAAAAAATAGAAAAAAGAGAAAAAGAAATAAAAAGAGAGAAAGGGGCAACACTACTATCCTTTTGAGAGATCCACACTAGTACTCCCTTTATATCCTTGTACTCCATAGAGATGATCATTATGCATATAGCTATGTGGGGACTTCACACTATAGAACTTGGCTTGCATATTCCAATGATGAGCCTCCTCAAACGAGATCTAGGTCTTCGTGAGCGAGCAAGTTAGATGCACCCCCACTAGTTCCATTGGAGAGCTTCCTAGCTCGTATGTGCATCCGTTGCATGGCAATCCTACTCCTCACATCATATCTATCATTTGGCATCTCTTGCCTATGATTGTCCTCATTGATGTGAGCCTTTCTCACCCTTTTTGTCTTCCTCCTCCACACTATTTCTCTCTTTGCCACCCAAAGTGTCAACTCTCGTGCTTACGCTCATCCATTGCATGAGTGCTCAAAATATTGAAAAAGGAGTGGATCAAATTGACTTGTACCTGGCTAGTGGTCTGGGGACGAGTCAAGATAAGATTCCAGAAAAAGACCAAGTGTGAAACTTTAGTAGATTTAGTTCTCAACAAATAAATGTTTTTTCTCGTATTCCCTATCCCCCTTCTTGCACGCAAACACCATTTGGAGACATTCGAGTCACGGACAGAGAGAGCTCTTGCACCTAATGTTCTTTTGTTACTTGTTTCAATGCTAATATAGACTCTTGCATGTTATGACTTGAATTGAATCTCTAACCTTGATTGCTTTACTTTTCAAAGTTCTTATATGGTTGCTAGCATGTCACCACAGAAATTATGCCATTATCATTTACCTACTCGAGGACGAGCAGGAATTAAGCTTGGGGATGTTGATACGTCCAAAACGTATCTATAATTTATGCTTGCTCCATGCATGTTTTGTGTGATATTGCTATGATCTAGATACACTTTCATACACTTTTGATCATATTTCGACTAACCTATTAACTCAGTGCACCATAGTGCCAGTTCCTGTTTTCTGCTGTTTTTCTATTTCAGTTTTCCCCCATATAAAAAGTGCCAGAAAAATTCCGGGAAAAATATAGGAAAAATCAGCGTACAGGAAGCTTCGCGAAGAGCCCGAATGGGGCCAGAGGGGAGCCAGGGGTGGCCCAGGTGGCCACCCGGCACGGCCACCCCCTGGGCCGCGCCAGGGGGTGCCTGGGGCCCCTGGTCCACCTCTAGCTGCCCCCCTTCGCCTATATATTCCCCGTGACGTGAAACCCTCGAGGAGAGAACCCTTTTTCGCGATCTCGCCTCTGTTTCGCCGCCGCCGCGCTTCCGAGATCGGGAGCACCAGAAGACCTCTTCCTGGCACCCTGTCGGAGGGAGGGTTGACCTCCGGGAGTCTCCTCTCCACCATGGATGCTTCCCGGATGTCTTGTGAGTAGTTTTCCTTGGACCATGGGTCCGTGATCAGTAGATATGTGATGTTCTCCTCCCCTCTTTGTTCTTCATGGTTTAGACCTCGTGAGCTGCCCTACATGATCGAGGCACTTTTGTAATATTTTTGTTGTTGCTATGCTGAGTTTGATGGGATCTAATGGATTATGAGATTATGTTCAGATTGTGATTGAGTAATATATTTGGTTCTTATCTCTTATATTTTTGTTCCTAAGTAATTCTTGCATGTTCTCCATTGTTGTTTATTTCTTTGGCCAAATAGTAGGTAGTAACCCCAAGAGGGAACGTTTTGATCGATTGTGGGTTCATGCCCCCCGATGACACGCTTGAGTGACAGAAACATGAGTCTAGGGGATGTGATGTTGCCACAAGGGGGAAAACAAGGGTGCTAGTAACTGCGGTTTCAAGGATTGTTTACTTTACGCAAAGTGCTTTTTAATGCAGTTGTCTGTTGCTTTGGGTTTACACTTTGGGTGGGGCTCGCAACTTAATACCAGCGAGATGTTCTGGATAGATATCTCAAGGTGGATAATTAGTAGTAGATGCAGTTGGATTTCGGTCTACTTATTTTGGCATACTGCCCATGCTTTTGAGCCTCTTCCTTTCTTTTGTAGCATAGTTAGCATTGCGGTGCGTTCATAATCCTGTCAATTGCCCTTCTGTAATTTTTTCACCTCGCATAGCAGTTTTATCGTCTTTTGGGAGAGAGACATCACTAGTGAACATCACGTATCCCGGTTCATATCCTCAATACTGTTTACACGCTTATTTACTTTTATTCTTTTACTTTCAGTTGCTATCATTATCCCTTGCGTTTGATCCTTTGTGAACAACAAGATCGGAGAGATTGACAACCTCTCTGAACTTCGTTGGGAACAAAGTTATTTGTGTTTGTGTGCAGTTCCGCGTCAGTTGCGCCGCTGACACCTACTTATCATCTCTGGAGTCCTACTGGAGACAAACCTTGGTATCTTTACTGAGGGAAATTTGTTGTTGTGCTACATCATGCCTTCCACTTGGGGTTTACCAACGAAGGGCGATAAATCACTATCATTACCTCGCACATCAGTTGCTATGTTGAGTTTTCTGCGATCTAATGGATTATGAGATTATGTTCAGATTGTGATGAGTAGTATATTTGGTTCTCTTTTATATTTGTGTTCTTTAGTAAATTATTGCATGTTCTCTGTTGCCGTATTTTACTTTGGCCAAGTGATTTTTTGCAACTCCAAGAGGGAGCGTTATGCTTGATTGTGGGTTCAGCCCCTTGATGTCTAGCTTGAGTAACAGAAACATGAGACTTGGGGATGTGTTGTTGCCACCAGGGATAAAACAACGGTGCTTGTACTTGCGGGTGCAAGGATTGTTTACTTTATGCACAGTTCTTTTAATGCAATTGTCTGTTGCTTTGAGATTACACTTTGGATGGGATTTGCAACTTAATACCAGCGAGATGTTATGGATAGATATCTCAAGGTTGATGATTCGTAGTAGATGCAGATGGATTTCGGTCTACTTACCTTGGCGTACTGCCCATTGCTTTTGAGCCTCTTCCTTTCTTTTGTAGCATAGTTAGCATTGCGGTTCGTTTATAGTCTTGTCAATTTCCCAGCTGTGATTTTTTTACCTCGCTAGCACTTTTATCGTCTTTTGGGAGAGAGACATCACTAGTGAACATCACGGGACCCCGGTCCATATTCACACCATTGTTTACACCTTCAATTTACTTTCAGTTCTTACTTTCAGTTGCACTATTATCTCTTGCGTTGATTTTTTGTAAACAGCAAGGCCGGAGGAATTGACAACTCCTTTGTACTCGTTGGGAGCAAAGTTATTTGTTTCTGTGTGCAGGTCCTGACAACAACCCAATTTCTGGCGCCGTTGTCACCTTCTTGTATTTCTGCGAGTCCTACTGGAGACAAACCTTGGTATCTTCACCGAGGGAAATTTGTTGCTATGCTACATCTCACCTTCCACTTGGGATAACCAACGAGGACTGAGAGAACTATCCTCACCATATCAAGCCAATTTCTGGCGTCGTTGCCAGGGACTCCAGTCTACAAGATAGGGGAGTTGCACACTATCTTTTATCTTTGCTTTTTAGTCTTGTTAGTTTACCTTCAGTCTTTACTTTTGTGTCCCTTATCAAAAATACCAAAAATACCTTTTACCTTTCTTGTGTGGTCAAGTATGTTAGGAGTTGGTACTATGAGGGAATCCGAAGTTTTGGATTTCCATCAAAGGAACGGGGAAAATATGAAGAAGGCATGGCACAGAATATCTGGAGCACATAAGGCAAATATGCCTTGGCTATATATAAGAACTGTGCTTAGAAATTTTTACTTTGGCGTTTTTAAATGGTGTAAGCACTCTCTTGATCTTATAGCTGAAGGAGACTTTTTAGAGTGCGATGAAGCTAGAGCTCCTGAAATTATACATATTTTATCTAGTTATTTTTCTTATGATGGTCTTGATACTGTTGTAGACAGAATTGCTATTATTGAAAAGAATCTTGATGCTCTAGACTTAAAAGGATTAGAAAAACCAAACTCACCTAGAGATGAGATTTTGGAAATAGAAAATGATTGGGAGCCTTTTGTTAGGATTGTTATCTCTAATCAAAAGTTCCTTGCATTTTGTGACATTGGATCTACAGTTTCTATAATGCCAAGATTTATTTATGATTCTTTGTACCTTGCAAGCATGGAAAATTTTCCATCTTTTCATGAACATTCTAATGGTGATATTTCTGAGATCCAGGGAAGATTAAACGATGTCCAAGTCATGTTTCTTAAAAGGAGCATAGTAATTGACTTTGCTATCATGAAAGCCAATCAAGGAAATATAGTGCTTGGAAGGTACTTCCTCCGAGCCATGAAAGGCTTCATTGATATAGGTAAAGGGCAAATACGCTTGTGTGGTAAAGAAAAATGTACGTACATCTTCCCCCGGAAACACAAGGATGAGCTTATTGACAACCATTTTGAAATCCTTGGTGAACCTTCCGATGATTTTGGAGAACTTTGATCTGATTCTTTTGCTTTAAGCCTAGCTAATGGCTTTAAAGAAGCGCTTTCGGGAGGCAGCCCGCAACGACTTTAGGTTTTCCTTTTTGTTTTTCTTCTGTTCTTAGTGGTCTTAATGATTTTTACTAATGTAGCAACATCATTGTATCTTTATTTTTCAAGCTTTGTGCCAATTATAGCCTCATATGACAAGGGAAGTGAAAGTTGTGACATGTTGTCCAAAAAACAGATTCTGTCCTCGTGACGGGAAAAATCATAGAAAATTACCAGTTCATATTTTGAGCTGAATTTTTTACACAGAGTGCTCTATACAACCACGTAACTTTCATATGTTCTGAGTTTTTTATTTGAGTTGCAGAAGTACCCCTAAAAAATTCTTTACTGCCTGCTGTTCTGTTTTTCACAAATTCTGCCACGTTTTGTCTCTCCTAACTTTTGCAAACCTTAAGCTTTCTTTTTCTTTGCAAAATTTTTTTGGCAATCTTGAGAAACAGTAGCTCTTCAATAATATCTTTATTTGCAGTAGAGGAAAATTATTTTAATAGGGTACTAACCTCTCTAATCAGTTTACAATGAGTTAGGTATGAAGGGAGTTTTCAAGTGTGCGATGGAAGATGATGAAAGAAGATCCTAGAGTGTCAAACGCTCAAGCTTGGGGATGCCCATGTGCACCCCAATAAATATTCAAGGATACTCAAGCGTCTAAGCTTGGGTATGCCCCCGTGCATCCCCTTCTTCATCAACAATTATCAGTTCGTCCCTCGTTTCACTATATTTTTATCACTTCATGCATTATGTGCTATGCTTGGAGCGTCTCGCTCTTTAATTTTCTTAGGTTTGTTTTTGCTGTAGTAACAAGTTAGATCCCATCTTTGTTTTGTGTGGGAGAGAAACACGCTCCACTTGAACTAGAACTCCTCATAGGATTTGCATGCTTATTCTCTTAGTTGTGAGTTGTTCTTTTTCTTCTCTTAGTTGTTGCCCTGTTAAGTTGTTGTGCTTTAGTTTTCTTCTAGAGCTTTTTTTTTCTCTTAGGTTGAACTTTCTATAGGTTGCATGTTTTATCTTTTTAGAGAGTTTTCCTGTTGCACTGAGTTTTGTGTCTTGACTAGAAAGTAGGTAGTTGAAGTTGCTATTCTATTTGTAGTAGTAACTTGCAATAGTTTTGAGGTATTGACTAGAGTAATGTTTGAACTTTTTGTGTCAAGAGCTCGATCCTATTAGTGATAGATGTCGTATTTTGGGCAATCCGTGTTTATTTTTGAAAACCAAAACCCCTGTTGAGAACTCTAGCTACTAGATGGATCGCTAATCTTTGGAAGGATCGAATATTAGAGTACACTCACATACCATGAGTCGAGGATGCGCAAGGATAACCAAACCCCCATACACTCCTCCTCGGGGTACTTGTCTCTTTGAGAACCTCCTGATTAGATTGAGAGTTACCGATAATAAGTGCATGAGTTCTTCGGACTAATGTGAGTATTCGAAAGTTGACACTTCCACCCACCTATACTTTTTCTAGCCTCTTCGGTACCGTGCATTGCCCTTTCTCATCTCGAGAGTTGGCGCATACTTCGCCGGTGCATCCAAACCCTTGGAATGATACACTCTATCATCATAAGCCTCGTTATATGTTTCCTCAAAACAGCCACCATACCTACCTACAAGGCATTTCCATAGCCTTTCCGAGATACATTGCCATGCAACATCCACCTTCTCATGACTTGATCTTCATGTCATACATGCTACTTGCTTGATCGATGAGCCGCATACTAGTTGGGCCTTGCCCTAATCATTGCTACATGACGCGCTAGTATCATTGCATATCCTGCTACCCTGGCAGAGGCATACATTTGCATCATGATAGTTACATCTTCTTTATGTGAGTACCTTTGTAAAGTGTGAAAGATCTCCTGTATTCTTGTAAAATGTAGAGTGCATCCGTTGCATGGCAATCCCTACTCCTCACGACATATCTATCATATGGCGTTCTCTCGCCTATCATTGTCCTCATTGATGTGAGCCTTTCACACCTTTTTTGTCTTCCTCCTCCTCCTTCTTTCTGTTTCGCCTTTTAGGTGTCAACTTTCTTGCTCATGCTCATCCATTGCATGAGTGCTCAAAATATCGAAAGGGAGTGGATCAGTTTGACTTGTACCTGACTAGTGGTCTAGGGACGAGTCAAGATAATAATCCAAAGGAGACTAAGTGTGAAACTTTAGTAGATAGTAGTTCTCAACAACTATTTTTTATCTCGTATTCCCTATCCCACTTCTTGCACGCAAACACCATTTGGAGACATTCGAGTCACGGACAGCAAAAGCTCTTGCACCTTTTATTATTTTGTTGCTTGTGTCAATACTAATATAGACTCTTGCTTGTGAAGACTTGAATTGAATTGCATGCTTTGATTGCTTTACTTAAAAGTCCCTATATGGTTGTGTGGCATGTCACCACGGAAATTATTCCTGTTATCATTTCCCTACTCGAGGATGAGCGGGAATTAAGCTTGGGGATGTTGATACGTACCAAACGTATCTATAATTTCTGCTTGCTCCATGCATGATTTGTGTGACTTTTCCACGGATGCAAGGATTGTTTACTTTACGCAAAATTCTTTTATTGCAGTTGTCTGTTGCTTTGGATTTACACTTTGGGTGGGATTCACAACTTAATACCAGCGAGATGTTCTGGATAGATATCTCAAGGTGGATGATTCGTAGTAGATGCAGATGGATTTCGGTCTACTTACCTTGGCGTATTGCCCATTTCTTTTGAGCCCTTCCTTTCTTTGTGGCATAGTTAGCATTGCGGTGCGTTCATAATCCTGTCAATTGCCCTTCTGTAATTTGTTCACCTCGCATAGCAGTTTTATCGTCTTTTGGGAGAGAGACATCACTAGTGAACATCACGTATCCCGGTTCATATCCTCATTACTGTTTACACGCTTATTTACTTTTATGCTTTTACTTTCAGTTGCTATCATTATCCCTTGCGTTTGATCCTTTGTGAACAACAAGACCGGAGAGATTGACAACCTCTCTGAACTTCGTTGGGAACAAAGTTATTTGTGTCTGTGTGCAGTTCCGCGTCAGTTGCGTCGCTGACACCTACTTATCATCTCTGGAGTCCTACTGGAGACAAACCTTGGTATCTTTACTGAGGGAAATTTGTTGTTGTGCTACATCATGCCTTCCACTTGGGGTTTACCAACGAAGGGCGATAAATCACTATCATTACCTCGCACATCAGTTGCTATGTTGAGTTTTCTGCGATCTAATGGATTATGAGATTATGTTCAGATTGTGATGAGTAGTATATTTGGTTCTCTTTTATATTTGTGTTCTTTAGTAAATTATTGCATGTTCTCCGTTGTCGTATTTTACTTTGGCCAAGTGATTTTTTGCAACTCCAAGAGGGAGCGTTATGCTTGATTGTGGGTTCAGCCCTTTGATGTCTAGCTTGAGTGACAGAAACATGAGACTAGGGGATGTGTTGTTGCCACCAGGGATAAAACAACGGTGCTTGTACTTGAGGGTGCAAGAATTGTTTACTTTACGCATAGTTCTTTGAATGCAATTGTCTGTTGCTTTGAGTTTACACTTTGGGAGGGATTCACAACTTAATACCAGCAAGATGTTCTGGATAGATATATCAAGGTGGATGATTTGTAGTAGATGCAGATGGATTTCGGTCTACTTACCTTGGCGTATTGCCCGTTGCGTTTGAGCCTCTTCCTTTCTTTTGTAGCATAGTTAGCATTGCGGTGCGTTTATAATCCTGTCAATTGCCCAGCTGTGATTTGTTTACCTCGCTAGCACTTTTATCGTCTTTTGGGAGAGAGACATCACTAGTGAACATCACGGGACCCCAGTCCATATTCACACCATTGTTTACACCTTCAATTTACTTTTAGTCCTTACTTTCACTTTCACTATTATCTCTTGCGTTGATCCTTTGTAAACAGCAAGGCCGGAGGAATTGAAAACTCCTCTGTACTCGTTGGGAGCAAAGTTATTTGTTTCTGTGTGCAGGTCCTGACAACAGCCCAATTTCCGGCGCCGTTATCACCTTCTTGTATTTCTGTGAGTCCTACTGGAGACAAACCTTGGTATCTTCACCTAGGAAATTTGCTGCTACGCTACATCTCACCTTCCACCTGGGATAACCAACGAGGAGTGAGAGAACTATCCACACCGTATCAGGTGGGACTCACAACTAAATACCAGCGAGATGTTCTGGATAGATATCTCAAGGTGGATGATTAGTAGTAGATGCAGGTTGATTTTGGTCTACTTATTTTTGTGTACCGGACATGCTTTTGAGCCTCTTCCTTTCTTTTGTAGCATAGTTATCATTGCGGTGCGTTTATAATCCTGTCAATTGCCCATCTGTAATTTGTTTACCGCGCATAGCAGTTTTATCGTCTTTTGGGAGAGAGACATCACTAGTGAACATCACGGGATCCCGGTCCTTATTCTCATCACTGTTTACACGCTTATTCACTTTTCTTCTTTTACTTTCAATTTCTATCATTGTCATTATCCCTTGCGGTTGATCCTTTGTAAACAACAAGACCGGAGAGATTGACAACCTCTCTGAACTTCGTTCAGAGCAAAGTTATTTGTGTCTGTGTGCAGGTCCACGTCAGTTGCTCCGCTGACACCTACTTATCATCTCCGGAGTCCTACTGCAGACAAACCTCGGTATCTTCATCGAGGGGAACTATCCGCTACGTTGCACCTCACCTTGCACTTGGGATAACCAACGAAGGGCGAGAAGCAATTACCATCTCTCGCGTATCTGGGGCACGAAAGTAAGCCCGAGAAGAGGGGAAAATCCGTGGTGCTCACCGGAGCAGGAAGAAGAACTCGGTGCAGCTGGGGAGGTTCTAGCGGCGACGTAATCCGGCGAGGTTTCCATGGTGGCCGGCGGCGACCCGGTGAAGATGGCGTCGTCTACGGGGCCTCCTTTCTCGATTCCCCGCGAGTGAAGACGAAGCCGATGGCGGTGGTGCTCCTGGACAAGAAGGCGTGGAAAACGACGGCCAGTGGCCATGCAGGCGCACGGCGGCGCTCTCCGGTTGCTCCGGCTGCGCGCAAAAACCGACGTGGCCGCGAGGGGAGAGGAACCCGTGGAGGGGGAATGGATGGGGATGAGCAGGGGGGCTCCGGGCGTGCAGAAGACGACGGGGGAGGCAAGTAGGTCGCGACGGCATCGTCGGCGAACCCGGCATGGTCGCCATGCACCTGTGCACGCGCCTTCCTGGGGAAGACGACGGGAGGGGGTGGGCTGGGCCCGGCTAGGTGGGCTGGGTGCGGTAAGTTGGGCTTCTTCCCTGGTAAGCCCTCTTTTCTTTTTATTTGTTTCTTTTCTGTTTGTTTTATTTTGATTATTAAATCAAAACATTTTTTTAAATCCTAAAAACTTTTATATGAGCTTATACGGCATATATAAATCCACTCACCAAGTTTCAGAATTATTGGAATTATAATTATTTAATTCCAATTGCAAATACATTTTTTATTTAATTTCCTAGGGCATTTTGGACTTTTAGAAAAATCAATGAGCATGGAGTAGGACCCACTTCACATGAATGTGATCATGCCCATTTATGAGATTTTTTAAAAAGTTCAACGCATTTTTGGAAGAAAAAAATTTGTCTGCCCTTTTATTAAATTATTTTGGGCCTTTTTTCTTCCCCATTTCTTTTTCTTTTGCATATTTTTAGGGTTCTGACATTCGGCCCACGTAGCGGCAGCGGTTTGGCCAGATCAGAATCCTCCCGATCCCGCGGAAAAGAGCAGAGGGTGGCTCGATCCAGTGAGGGGCGCCGGCGGGAAGGTTGCAGGGGGGCGCGGTTGGAGGCGGTGGTCGACGCCTGGCTGGCAAAGGGTGGCGCCGGCAAGGTCGGAGGAGGCGCGGCGAGCTTGAGCTCTCGGCTTCCATGGCGCCAGCGAAGGCTTCCTGTGGCAGAGGAGAGAGGGAGGAGGTGAAGCAGAGGAGAAGGGGGAGAGGAGGAGGCGCAAGCTCACCGGGCACGACGCGGCGGCCGAAGACAGTGGCTCGCCGGAGGAGAAGACGGGCGGTGGCTCGGGAACTCCACGGGCGGCGGAGCCTCCATGGCTTGCACGGGCCGAGGCGTGCCAACGGCGGTGGAAAGGAGGGCCATGCGGGGCCCGAGGCGGCAGGCTGGTGGCTGGCTGTAGATCTGGAGCAATCTGAGCCATAGATTAGCCAGATCTACGACTGTGGTGGTTTGGGGGTTAGGGTTTAGGGTTGAGAGGTATTAGGAGGTTGATATGGGTATTATTTGGAGGGGGTGGTTGCAAAAATGGACTGGGGGGACCCTAGAATGGTGCGAGAGTGTTGGTCTACTTATAGGCTGGTCTGGCTGGCAAGTTTACACAAACGCCCCCGGGTTTCTCTCTCGCGCGTCTGATGTTTACGTTTCTGACCACTGAGAGTCCATACGACCTCCGATTCGGATGAAACCTCAAACCACACGCTGAGCGCGGCGAGCCGGTCACTTCTACCTCACTTCTATACCATTCCAAGAACATTTTCTGGCGCCCAATTAAATAATCCGTTTATTAAATAAACGGGGTTTTTGTTTTGATGGCGATGGCTAGTCTAGTGCCAGAAGTTGCGACGGTGCTCGGGTGAAACCCAATGTCGCAACAGGTCGTGTGCCATTTGGGAAAAAGGTTCTGTCACGCATCCGATACGAGAAAGAGGTGGAAATATTTCACCAATTATTAATTTGGTGAAAACAAATACTACAAACAATGCTAGCAATCCACAAAATAATACAACGAGCAAAAAATTTAATTAGGGTGGAATTTTCGGGTTGTTACAATTAGACTGAGCTTGAGAATGAACACGCTGCAATGATTGACTACCGACAACGTTTTTCTCTACCGCCTTGTGCAACAAAAATGCTAAATGTTGGATTCCATCAGCTGCCGAGCCACTCGGTTGCAGAGAATTAGCTATCCGATTTGCTGCTAGGAGGTTCTCCATTGGAGTGTCAAGTTCTCAAAAGGGCTCTCCTTCTCCTTCGCCCCACAACTGCCGACTGGTTCTACTTTGCTTGAGGCGAGCAACTTCCCGAGCTTGGTGTTCTAAAGTATCTTCTAACTCGACCAGACATGCTCATTCAGAAAGATTGGTTAACCTGGCTTCTTCTAAGCATCGCCCCGCCGGAGTGGTTGTGTCAATGGGAGTATGCAACAACTTCTCTGTTGCTTCTTCGTCTTCTTGTTCTTCCCGAGTAAGCGGTTGAGGTTGATGACTTGAACCTCCAAGCTCCAGCCTCTGTAAAGCAGATATGCGCCATGCTGGCTGTCAATGGGTGCTGCTGAGTGGTTCATTATGCTCAGCTCCATCCTGAGTTGCATCCTCTCTTGCTGGTGATGGTTGAGGTGGTGGTGTTCCCTCCAAGCATACTTCTGCAACAGCGATGGGATATCAACTACTGCATTCTTCTTCTACCTCACCCTCTAGGTGAGATGCTTTCATCTCTTCATCTTCGCCTGAGTTAAAGAGATGCATGATAGATGCTGCCAGACCATCTCTTTCCATCAACTCGTCAAGGGGCTGTTGAGCTGACTCAACAGAATCTCTGACTGCCACCTGCTGCACCATGATCTTCTTTCCATGGTAAGGAACACGCGGATGACCCGAGCGCTTCTTCTTATAGTGGACTGCAAAGGGGGCACGTGCCTTCATCTGAATGGGTAACTGGAGTCGCAGAGCTCCTGATTCATCGGCTCGGAACTGAGCGCTACCTCTTGAGGGCAACAATTGTGCTTGGAGCAGGGAGTCCGCCAGCCAAGAGAAATCATCGGTGACAAAGGCCAACGATCCATAGAGGAACATCTCACCATGGACAAGCTCAGGGTCTCGCGCAGGCGATGATGACGAGGAAGAAACCATCCTTGGGATTGCTGATCAACACAGCCCCAAGGTGGGTGCCAACTGTCGTGGATATAATCCTGACAATGAGTATAGGGGTATGAAAGGAGATCTGTAGATCTGTACGCAAAGTGGTTGACGCAGAGAAAGTATACAAGTTAGGCCTCTCTGGAGAGATAACAACCTTAGTCCTGTCCCGGGCTTACTAGGGTGTTCTTCCTTGGTGTTCTTTAGAGAAAGAGTCTGTAACCCTACCCTGGGTGAGGGGCTGGGCTTATATAGAGTGCGCCTCAGTCCCTTCAATACCCCGGTAATGGGTCTTAATTACAGGTATAGATGCCTATATTTATTACATGGAACTGCCTACCCACTATGTCTATTTAAGGAGGAGTAATGCCTCTGTCCTCAATGTCCTTACGTCTTTTTATCTTCTCCTTCCGAGTAGCAGGTAGCTCGGCAGTCCCTTCTTCCGAGTAATGGGTTACTTGGAGACAGTCCATTCCTCCGAGTAGCGGATCACTCGGAGGTTGTCTTCTTTTCCGAGTAACAAACAGCTCGGAGGTAACACTCTTTGAGTACCTATTATTTCCGAGCTATTAATAACTTGGTAATTATGTTTTTTATTTTTCCTTTGTTCCTGAATGTTAATAAGTTATCATTCTTTTAAGGTTACCCCATGATATACGATACTTAAGGGTATGCCTTAGGTGTGACCACGACACCTCTGGAAGCTGAAGCCCAGGAATTACTTCTCGCGGCTATGGTCTCGTCTCAGCTTAGGCTGCAGCAGGCTACTTTCTTCATTGACTGCATCTCTCTCGCTAAGATGGCGGCAAAAAGAGATATCTGTCACTCTCAAGCTAATTGGAAGGTCAGGACTGCCCTTGTCGGTTTCTTTGCTGAAACTGCCCCTCTCAATTCCTCTATATTCCATATTAAAAGGGGTCTTAATGGTGTGGCTCACAACATTGCACACTAAGGCTTTAGGCCTTAATTCTAATGTATCAATGCTTCTCTTCTTTCTTCCCTCAATCCCTCTGGTTTTGTATCTGTTTTACACGATTTTTAATTTCAATAAAGTTTATTTAGGTTCAAAAAATAATCAGTCATGTAGCAAATCCCATAGCGCACTGATACGTCCCAAGCGTATCTATAATTTCTGCTTGTTCCATGCTCATTTGGGTGACATTGCTATTGTTTTGCTACACTTTCATACATTTTTAAACATATTTGGACTAACCTACTAACTCAGTGCACCCAGTGCCAGTTTCTGTCTTCTGATGTCTGTGAATTGCAGGTTTTTACCCATATTTTCCAAGAAAAATATATAAAAAATCAGCGTAACGGAAGCTTACAGAAGACTGAAGGGCGGCCGGAGAGGGGCCACCTAGAGCGGCCAGAAGGGGGCCGCGACCAGAGGCTGCCTGAGAGGTGGGGCCCTCCCCTGGTGCCCCCTTCAGCCTATATTACCTCCTCGATGCAGAAACGCTGAAAATAGACCCCACATTGCGATTTTCACCTCTGTTCTGCCGCCGCCGTGATCTTGAGATCGGGATCACCAAAAGACCTCATCCTGGCACCCTACCGGAGGGAGGATTGATCTCCGGGACCTTCTCCACCATCATGAGTGCTCCCGGATGTGCCATGATTAGTCCCCCTTGGACCATTGGTCCATGACCAGTAGCTTTGTGATGTCTTCTCTCCAATCTTGTGCTTCAATTCTTAGACCTTGTGAGCTGCCCTACATGATCAAGGCACTTATGTAATTTTCCTGCTTTTTCTATGCTGTGTTTGCTGGGATCCGAAGGATTATTAGATTATGTTCATATTGTGATGAGTTATATATTTGATTCTCCTTTTATATTTTGTTCTTGAGTAATCCTTGCATGTTCTCCATTGCTTTTCATTGCTTTGGCCAAGTAGTAGATAGTAACTCCAAGAGGGAGAGTTACGCTTGATTGTGGGTTCATGCCCCCCGATGTCTAGCTTGAGTGACAGAAACATGAGACTAGGGGATGTGTTGTTTCCACCACGGAGAAAACAACGGTTCTTGTAACCACGGTTGCAAGGATTATTTACCTTACGCAAAGTTTGTTAATGCAGTTGTCTGTTGCTTTGGGTTTACACTTTGGGTGGGGCTCGCAACTTAACAACAGCGAGATGTTCTGGATAGATATCTCAAGGTGGATGAAAAGTGAGTAGATGTTGATGAATAAACGGTCTACTTGTCTTGGCGTACTGCCCATACTTTTGAGTCTCTAACTTTCTTGTGGTATAATTAGCATTGCGGTGCGTTTATAATTATGTCAATTTCCCAGCTGTAATTGGTTCACCCAACTTAGTTGTTTTATCATCTTTTGGGAGAGAGATATCACTATTGAACATCATGGGAACCCGGTCCATTTTTTCACCATTGTTTACATCTCAACTCCTTAATGCTTTATTTCATTTCATTTGCAGTCACCATCACTATTTCCACCGTGCATTTGATCCTTTGTAAACGACAAGGCCGGAGAGATCGATAACCTCTCTAACTCATTGGGAGAAAACTTCTTTGCTTTTGTGTGCAGGTCTAGGTCAAGTGATTACCTTATCTCAAACGGTGCCTTGCTCGTTTGACCACCTTCTTGTTGATCTTCGGAGTCCTACTGGAGCGTAAACCCTATCCTCTACGTTTGGGGAAATTTGCTGCTAGGCTACATCTCAACCTTCCACTCGGGGTAACCAATGAGGAGCACTACTTCAGTGCCATCAAGTTAATTTCTCGCAGCATGTCAGAACCCTAAATTTAGGTTTGTGCTTTTCCAAGCTAGCATTTTTGCATCTTGAAAAAAATTGCAAAAGAAAAGGAATTGGGGAAAAGAAAAGCCCTAAATGAATTAAATAAAAAGGCCAGAAATAAAATTTTTCCAAAATTCTTTTGGATGTGTTGAAAAATCCTAAAAATGAGTGTGATCATTTTAAAAGTGATTTGGGATTAATCCCATGCTCACATATTTTTCAAAAATCCAAATAGTGACTTGGAAATTAAATCAAATGCCTATTTGAATTGAAATTCAAATAAATTGAATTTCAAAAATTCCCAAAACTTGGGGTTGACTTCTTTAGAGTCACCTAGGTTTTATAAAATTATTTGGGGATTTTTATAAATGCCCTAGCTAATTATTTTAAAGGGCAAAACAAATAACAGAAAAGAAAAATAAGAAAAGCAGAGAAGAGACCTTACCTTGCGCCCACGGGCGAAGGCCCACCTGGCCCAGCCCACAAGGGAGGGCAGGGGCGTCTTCTACCTCCTGCCAGGACGACGCCACCGATGGCAGAGGCGTGCACGCCTCGGCGCCACGTCCTTCTTGCCCCCCCCCCCCCCCGTGCTTATCCCCGCAGCTGGACGCGCCTGGAAGCCGCCCATCTCCTTCTTCCCCTCTCCCAGTTCGTCTCCCTCTCCCTATCCCTCTCGTCTGTTCCGCGCAAGCCCGAGGAGTTCATCTCGCCGCCGACGTGCGCCCGCGTGGCCAACGGCCTCTGCTCGCCAAGCTACCTTGTCCAGAGCCTTCCCCGCCGACGTCCTCGTCGTTCCCCCACGCTAATCGAGCCCGAGCGCCACCGGAGGCGACGCGAGCATCGTCAAGCCGCCGCGGCCACCGTGCACTCCGGCGACGAATTGAGCTCCATACGCTTCTCCTCCGGCTCTGTCGACGTCCTCATCGCCATCTGGTGAGCACCGCGCCTCGATTCCCTCTTCCTTAGCTCTCCCCGCTCCTTCTGTCACCATTCGCCATGGACAGAGGCCACGGCCGCCGCCGGGCTTGAACCCCCGTCGCTCCCGTGCTCGCCTTGGTGCGTGGATGGCACCAACGCATGCGGGTAGACCAGGGCTACACCCTAGTACCCCTTGCCCCCTCCCCCGTGCCCTCCAGCCAACTCCGGCGAGGTCTCCGACCAGCCGCCGGCCATCCCGAGCCTAACCCACGTCCCCTCTCTCTCTGACCAGTGGGCCCAAGGCCATTAACCCTAATGACCTAGCTAACTAACCCCCCTGACCCACTGACTTGTGGGGCCAGTCCCCCTAATCTAATTAGAGTTAGCTAGTTAACTCTCTGTTTAACCCCAGAGACAATGACAGATGGGCCCCGCATGTCAGTTGACTGGTCAAACTCCCTGACGTCAGCATGATGCAGTGCTGACGCAGTAAATCCTAAATCAATTTAATTTATTCAGTAAATTCCAGAAAATAAGCAAAAATTTGAAATTGAATAACTTTTAAACTATAACTCCAATTTCAAAGTATAATATATGAAAAATGATCAGGAGAAAATCCTCTATCCAAATTTCCAACTTTCAGATATGTTGGAGTTGTTCTTAAAAAGGGATCAGTAGCTTTTGCTATTTTATTTAATTGGAATTATTTCAAATTCAATTCAAAAACTATTCCAACTTCAACCATTGAAATACTCCACACTTCACTTGTACTTCAGAAGCATTTCACACATATGATCACTTGGTTTACAATGAACAAACTTTAGCAAATGCAAGTTGAAACTAAATTGAATAACTTTTGGAGTTTGAATTTGAATTTACTTTTCAAATCAACTTCAATTAAAATGTGGCAATTCAAACATAGGTCACATCAGCACATTACCATGCTATGTTTTGCATATTGAATGTGCATTGTATTATCTTGATTGTGCTTTACTTCTAGTGCTTCGGTGATTGAATATTCTCGGTAGAGTTGATCTCGGAGACGAGTTCAACCTCACGTCAGAAGAGTGTTACATCGTGATCGTCAGCAAGGCAAGCATCCCCCTCTTTGATCATGTCTATAAAATCCCAGTTCCCTCTCATTCTCGCAAATGCATGTTTAGGATGTCACCATGATACGTTCTATCGCTAGTTGAACCTATTCCTTTGCATGACCTATCATTTTTTCACAGTAGTAAGCAAAACACAATCCTAGCAGATGTAGGAGTTGATTGATATCATGTGGCCCCTGCAACTGTTACAGCTTATTGCATGCTTAGAGTTGTTACCTGAGGCTACTTTGATGTGAGTCGGGATGGTAGTGATCATGTGAATGATGGTGGTAACGTGTTGGTGAATCTACCCTAAACAAAGGTGAACGATGAGAGGCTGTGTAGGAGTACACAGTGGGTTGTCTCGTTGAACACTGCCTTAGGCCCGAGTTCTTGTGTTGTTATCCAAGACTAAGAGTACGACCACACATTGGGCTCACTAACCCCTCTCGGCCTAGTACCTCACCCCGGACCTGTCCAGGAGTCGCAAGTAGTTCGCCCTTTAACGATCTCAAGCAGGTGGAACCAAGGTAAGTGGTTGGCGTAGGTTGTGGGCACGTTGAATCAAGTGATCATGATCGAGTTGAGCTTGATGGCGGTCACACAACGTTTGAGTCCGCATCGGAACAATCGGCCGGATTCCGATTGTGGTCCCAACTCAAATAGGCCACTCCCTAGGACTAGAAATGGTGTCGTGAGTGAAGTGTCGTGGCAGCATCCTCGCCGGTACTCACTTGAAGGGTCCATCCCCAGGCGGTAACTGATGAGGCGTGTGTGTAGCAGTACACCCCTGCAGGGTTAATGAACTATTCGAATAGCCGTGTCCGCGGTTATGGACTACTTCGAGACCTTTACTTGATCATAGATAACTTGAACTGGATATTTCTAAAACACACCAAGATAAGTGTGAGTGCTATGGCGTGCTTCCTCGTGGGGAAGTCGAGGAAGACACCATAGTGGAGTATTGGTTGGAGACTGTTACTTGGACTCGTGTACGCTCCTTACCTCTTTCTGGTATTCGTAGTACAGGACTAGCCAAGTCAAAGCTGGCATTTCTGCAAGTGAAACCCCACCTCCCTTTGCCTTGATACATGTGCATGAGTAGTATAGTTCCTATGTAAGTCTTGCTGAGTACGACTTTGTACTCACGTTTGCTTATTCTATGTTTTAGAGACGAGACCACTGACCCTGATGGTGGCCTCTACCTTGAGCTCGGCGTGGACCAATGTCGTATAGTTCCAGGCAGCAGCCTGTGCCCTCTGGAGGGTCGTTGTACTTTTCTTTCAGGCTTCTTAAGCCATTTGTTAAACTTGTCTTTACTAAGACATAATTTGCTTCCGTTGATGTTTGATGTAATGTTGGATCACATTCATGTGATCTCTGCTTGTAATACAACTACTATGTCTGCTCTGTTTAGCAGAAGTTATAAAGACTATGAGTTTGTAGAGTTCATGTAGTGATTACCTGCTATTTACACTGGACATGTATGCTGCGTGTATGATTATAACATGCATGTCCTAGTGTGGGGTTCGATAGCTTAGTTGTGTTCTTGCCGGCGGTCTTTTATACACCAAGTGGCCCTTAGATGTGCACAGCTTGGGGCATCGCGATGCGATTGCTCGTGACTCTGTCACGATGCACACTTTGTTGTATGATTGAGCCCGCCCGAGATCCCGACTAAGTGATCGGGCTAGAGTAAGTCTATGTAAGGGTTATGATTCAATCGATAACATGGTTGAGGCGACTTGTCTATGAGTATGGGATTCACCACCCATAAGCATTTAGACTTGTGAGCGGACGATGAGGACCCATCTCAGTTGATCATCCGGCCTGGATGGGATGCCCCTCACGTTCGATGCTTACCGAGAGTGATCTGTGCTTGGCCTTGTCTTCTTAGACAAGTGGGTACGGCTCTCGGCTCTCCATGTGATTGCATTATGACCGGAATTACATACGCTAACCCCGGGTCCCGACCCAGCATTGCCGGGGACACTGAAGATCGACAAAAGCTTGGCCCCAACAACTCCCTCGCCATAAGCGAATTTCTGGCGCCGTTGTCGTGGACTCCAATCTTCAAGATAGGGGAGTTGCACACTATCTTTTACCTTTTCTCTTTAGTCTTGTTAGTTTACTTTCTAGTTTTTGCTTTAGAGTCTTATACCAAAAACCACAAAGAAATTAGTTACCTTGCTCTTGCTTGCTGCTGTTACTGTGGGTACATACAAAAGTAACACACCTTGTGACTACACTAGTTATGACGGGGAATTATGCCCATGGCATGGTCTCCCGGGGAAAGAAACGGATCTCTGGTTTGAAGTTGCTCCTAGACGTCCTCACACCTGGGAGGATGTCAAAACTGTTATAATCGAAAGCAAGTCAAATGTGGAGGATGATACCGTGACTCTGATTAATAGTAAAGAATTTGATTTTCATAATTGTAGTCTCTCTGAAGTTATCACTTTTCTGCAAAGAATGGCTAAAGACGACCACATTATTTCACTTAACATTGCCTTCACCGAGCATATTACCAATGCTCTTATCAAAGCTAGGGAGAAGAAACTCAAGTTAGAGGTTTCTTTTCCTAGAAAAATAGAAGATGGTTGGGATCCTATGGTCAAAATCATATTAAATATATTCTCTTGCTTTCCTTTATGTGATGTTGGAGCTAGTGCCTCCGTCCTACCCAAAAGAATGTATCATCTTCTCGAATTGAAACCTTTTGATCCATGTTCTTTTTGTATTCGTCTTGTTGATTCTTTCGTAAAGAAACCTTTGGGAAGGATTGATGATGTTTTTATCGTTGTCAATTATAATAATGTTCCCGTTGATTTTCTTGTCATGGACATTGAGTGTGATCCCTCATGTCCAATTATTTTGGGACGTCATTTTCTCCGCACCGTTGGTTCTATCGTTGACATGAAAGAAGGGACCATTAGATTCCAAGTCCCCCACAAAAATGGAATTGAACACTTCCCTCGAAAGAAGATTAAGTTACCTTATGAGTCCATTACACGAGCAAACTATCCTTTTGGAGTTGATAAAACTTGATCTTTTTGCTTCATTCCTAGCTAACAGACATATAAGAAAGCGAATATTGGGAGGCAACCCAAAATGTTTTTACTTTCAGTTTTAGTGGTCTTGATTCCTGTTACGACTGTAGCAACATCATTGTATATTTATTTTCAAGCTTTGTGCCAAGTTTTAGCCCCTGATTGCAAGAAAGTTCAAAAGTTGTGACATGCTGTCCAGAAACAGATTATGTCTGCTTGACGGAAAACTTCATCAGAAATCACCAGATCATCTTTTTATCTTTATTTTTTTGAAAGTATGATATACAATTAGCTTTCTGGCGTCTGTTCTGAGTTTTTTGATTTGGGTTGCAGAAGTAGCCCAAAAACATTATTTACTACCTGTTGGTCTGTTTTTCATAGATAATGCCACTTTTTGTCTTTTCACCGTTTTGCAAATATTAAGCTTGCTTTTTATTTGCAAAAACTTTTTGGCAATCTTGAGAAACTGTAGCTCTTCATGAAAATATTTATTTCCAGTGGAGCAAAATTAATTATTTAAGGGTACTAACCACTCTAATCATCTTATGATGAGTTTCGTATGAAGGGAGTTTTCAAGTATGCGAAGGAAGATGATGAAAGAAGACTTGAGAGTGTCAAAACCTCAAGCTTGGGGATGCCCCCATGCATCCCAAGATATATCCAAGGAGACTCAAGCGTCTAAGCTTGGGTTGCCCCCGTGCATGCCCTTCTCCATCAACAATCATCAGTTTATCCTTCTCCATGCTATATTTTTATCTCTTCATGTGTTATGTCCTATGATTGGAGCGTCTCGCTCTTTACTTTTTAGTTTTTTTTAGTTTGTCTTGTTGTTCATAACAAGTTGGACCCTAGCCTTCATTGTTTGGGAGAGAAACACGCTCCACTCCACCCTAGAACATAACATAGGTTTGCATGCTTGTCTTTGACTGTGTGTTATTTATCTTTTCATAGTTTTTTTCCTGCCTAGCTCTTGTTTTCATACTTATCTTTGTAAGGGATTTTATTAGGTTGTTGCTTTTGGAAATCTCTTGAATTATCATGCTTATTTTGTTTAGAGAGTTGGTTTGTTGAAGTGAGTTGTGTGTCTTGCATGATTATGTAATTGAGGTTACTATTATAAGTGTAGTAGTAACTTGAAATAATTTTGAGGTATTGATTTGAGTAATACTTGGACTTTTGGTGCCAAGAGCTTGAGCCTAATAGTGATAGGCGTCGTATTTTTGGCAATCTTTGCTCATTTTCGAAAACTGCAAAAAATTAGTTGAGAACTCTAGCTACTAGATGGATCGCTAACCTCTGGAGGGGTTGGAATAAATAGAGTACCCTCACATACCATGGGTCGAGGATGCGCAAGGATAATAAAAAACATACACTCCTCCTCGGGGTATTTGTCTCTTTGTGAACCTCCTGATTAGATAGAGAGTTACCAATAATAAGTGCATGAGTTCTTCGGACTAATGCGAGTATTCGATTGTTGGCACTTCCACCTTCCATATTTTGCTAGCCTCTTCGGTACCGTGCATTGGCCTTTCTCATCTTGAGAGTTGGTGCAAACTTCGCCGGTGCATCCAAAACCTTTGGCATGATATGCTTTGTTATCATAAACCTCCTTATATCTTCCTCAAAATAGCCACCATACATATCTATCAAGGCATTTCCATAGCCTTTCCGAGATACATTGCCATGAAACATCCATCATCTCATGACTTGATCTTCATGTCATACATGCTTTTGCTTGATCGTAGAGCCGTATGCTAGTTGGGCTTTTCCCTAATCATTACTAGATGACGCGCTAGTATCATTGCATATCCTGCTACACTGGCGGAGGCATACATTTGCATACATCATCATAGTTTTTCAGTTTTCTTTATGTTGAGTACTTCTTGTAAAGTGTGAAGATCTTTATATTCTTTTAAAATATAGCGTGTTGCCCTTAAGTGAGGAAAAGATCCCAAAGAGGAAAAATTAAAAAATCACAAAAGAGGACAAATTAAAAGATCCCAAAGAGGACAAATGAGAGATAAATAGAAAGAGCCAATGAGGCCACAAAAATAGAAAAAAAAGGAAACAAGAAAAAAGAGAAGGGGGCAACACTATTATTCCTTTTGAAAGATCCACACTCGTACTCCATAGGAATATTTGTACTCCATAGAGATTTTCATATCATTCATGCATAACTACATGGGGATCCTTACACTATAGAACTTGGCTTGCAAATTCCAAGGATGAGCATCCTCAAAATAGCTCTAGGTATTTATGAGCAAGCAAGTTGGATGCACCCCCACTAGTTCCATTGGAGAGCTTACCTTAGCTCATATGTGCATCTGTTGCATCGTAATCCCTACTCCTCACATCATACCTATCATTTTGCTTTCTCCCGCCTGTGATTGTCCTCATTGATGTGAGCCTTTCACACATTTTTGTCTTCCTTCACCATCAATTTTCTCTTTGCCATCCTAAGTGCCAACATATCTTTCTTGTGCTCATCCATTACATGAGTGCTCAAAGTTGAAAGGGAGAGGATCATTTTGACTTGTGCCTGACTAGTGGCCTGGGGACGAGTGCAAATAAGATTTTGAAGGAGACCAAATGTGAAGTTTTAGTAGATTGAGTTCTCAATTAAACTAAATAGTATGTTTATGCTCTAAACCCATCTCCCACTTCTTGCACGCAAACACCATTTGGAGACATTCGAGTCACGGACAGCGAGAGCTCTTGCACCTTTATGTTCTTACTTTGCTAGTTTCAATACTAGATAAAGACTCTTTCTTGTTATTGTCTTGACTTGAATTGCATATCTTACTTGCTTTACTTTGACGTTCTTATATGTGTGTTTACATGTCACCACAGAAATTATCTGTGTTATCATTTACCTACTCGAGGACGAGCAGGAATTAAGCTTGGGAATGTTGATACATCCCAAATGTATCTATTATTTCTGCTTGTTCCATGCTGATACGTCTCAAACGTATCTACTTTTCCAAACACTTTTGATATTGTTTTGCCCTCATTCTTGCATGATTTGAACTAAACTAACCCGGACTGACGCTATTTTCTGCAGAGATGTTTGTATGGTTTTATTGTGCGCAGGAAAATGGATTTTTTGACGTCTTAGAAAATTCCCAGAAAAATTACAATAAATCCATGCACCTGAAGGAGCCCGGAGCCAGAAGGGGGGCCAGAGGGCAACCAGGGGGCCCCAGGCACCCTGCTGGTGCGGCCACGGGTGGGGCCGCCCCAGCTGGCCGCCTGGGCGACTCCCCCTCCCCTGGTGCCCTACCTCGACTCCTATTTATTCCCGTGACGGGGAAACTCCAAAACAGAAGTCATTTTTCCAGAACCCGTTGCGGAGCCGCCGCCACCCTCTGTTCTTCCTCGGGAGGGCTAATCTGGAGGCTGATTTGGCCTCCGGAGAGGGGAGATCGTCGACATCGTCATCACCATCACCAATCCATCATCCCTCCATGAGTTCTCTTCACATGTGTGATTAATTCCCTGCTGTAGGCAAAGGGGATGGTAGGGATTGGATGAGATTGATCATGTAATAGTTTGTCAGATTGTTGGGGGCATGTTTCCTATCATCTACTTTGGTGTTTATCATCTTTGCTACAAGTTGTTGCTCTTAATGCTTGTCACTTTGGGCCCGAGTGCCATGTTTTCAGATCTGAACCACTTATGTTTTCATAAGCATATTTATGTTCGAGATCCTATCTATGAGTTGTATGCACCTATTATGGTCCGGAACCGGCGATCCCAAATGTGACAGCTTGGGACACCAAAGGGGATGGTCCATAATTTTAGGATTCCATGTATCCATTGAGCTTATTGCTTTGTTCCGGTGCTCTTTATCAGGAGCACCTTAATCTCCATAAGTTACCTTTGGCCCCGTTCGTAGCGGGATGGTAGGAAAAAATATGTTGTGCAAGTTCTTATTGCAAGCACGCACAACTACCTACGGGATACATGCCTAATGTTTGATATGTTCCTAGATGATCATTACTTTTCTGTGTGCCTTGCCCCGTGTTAGAATCTATTACATGTTCACTCTTATTCATGCAGCGCCCGACCATCCATATCCCTAGCCTACATTATTTTAATCCTGTCGGTTACTAGTTGTTACTATTCGCTGTTTAATTTCGCCGTTATTGCTATCACTATCATATCACAGTAAATATTAATACTTTGTTGCAAGCAAGCATATTTCAAGTGCGGTAGAATTGACAACTCAACTTTCAAGGCTTATAAATACTCTTTGGCTACCCTTGTGTCGAATCAATAAAAAGGGTTAACTTACCCGCGAGAACACTACAATCGATCCCCTACAGTTGAGGGTCATCAAGAACTGTTTTCTGGTGCCGTTGCCGGGGAGCATAGCAATATTTACAAGTCTACTTGAAGTATCCTGCCTGCCACTGTAAGACTCGATATGCGGTACTGTTCTAGATCTAGATGTTTCCATCCAGATCCGGGGACGAAGCACATATCGGTCCCACCGCGACACATGACATTGCCATATGCCCCGGATTTCCAACATGATATCACAACATTACAGCTACATGGATACAACATCTCATACAATCGGCATACAACTGCCTTAATACATTACATCAGCGGAAGATACATGTCTGAGTACAGACTACATTCAAATACCTAGTGGTGTAACACCCTCAGATCCAGTACAGTAATCACTACAGTGATTCCACTGTTAGTGATCATTACTGATGATGATCAAGCCTTGAACACCTTTGATCACAGCTCATTGAAATTCCAACCCTGATAAAAATTTCAAATAAATGTTGATTGTAAATCTTGCTCCAAAAATTGTGGATGCCAGTCAATCAACATGATCATGGTTAAACCAAGTCACCCTTAGTCATTAGAATAATCACAGGTCTATGTTGATTGTGAAAACAATCTTGTGGTGTCATCAAAAATTATTTTGAAAGTTAATATAAAAATGGAAATCTTAGTTGAACCAAAATAATGGAATCTATTTATAAAATGCCTAACAATCTTAAGCCATGATAATATAGCAATGGTTGTTTTATTAAAAATGGTATAGTAATATAAAGGAATAATATTTAAAATAAAAACAATAGTTGGGAATTGTTAAATTGCCATGGAATGAAATAAACAAGTGGGAATTTTAAATGAACTAAAAATTATGGAAACAATTTTATAAAATGCCTAATAATCAGTAGGCCATAATAAAAGTGAATTAGGGTTTTATGGTAATGTTTTAATAATGTAGATAAATAAAAACAGTAGCAAAATAATAGCTTTTACCTCATATTAAATAATTTAAAGGTCTAAAGGATTTTATTTTTGTACCAAACTTTTTGTGGCAGCATATTAAATTATAATATAAATATTGGAGCAAGTCTCATATTTTACAAAATTCAAATGTGACTAAACAAATAGAAAACACAAAATAAAATAGAAAGAATAAAATAAATACAAAAGAAACAAGAAGATAAGACCTAAACTACCCCGGCCCATCCTTTCCCCCCCACCCCCTGGGCCCAACCCACCTAGCCCACCCCGGCCCCTCACCCTCCTCTTCCCTGTTCACGACATGCGTGTCGGCCATCCCCCGGCTGCCTCGCCGTGGGAACGCCGTGGCGCCCATCGGCGGCTTCCGGCGGGGGGATAAGACCCCGAGGCACCCCAGGGCCCTCCCCCAACGCAACCCTAGCCCGCAGATCCGCCGCCCCTCCATTTTTCCCCTTCCCCCTCTCTCTGGACCGAACTCGCCCGCGCAGCCATGGACTCGCCGTCGTCACCGGCGCGGCCAACGAGCCCCCCTTGCCCGTCAGAGATGTCCAGTGAACTCGCCGTCGTCGTCTTCGTCGACTCATGGGAGGAATTGAGCCAAGGACCTCTACAGCAAGCGCCTCGTCGTCACCTTCTTCCTCGTCGCCGGCGAGGTTGCGGTGCGATTCCGGCCGCCACGAGCCTTCCCCGAGCCAGCTGCCAACCCCTACGCCTTCTGGGTGAGCACCCGGTCCGTTTCCCCCATCCCGGGCTCGCGTCGTCGTCGTAATCACCATGAGCACCATAACCAGCTCCGGCCGCCGCCGCTCGTCGTTGGCGACATGGCTCCGGCCACCCTTACCTCCAGCCGTTGGCCCCGTTCGACGCGCCGCGCCGAGGGCGTCCCGTAGCACCAAACCGGGGGCCGAATAGTGGCCTGTGCGCCGTTTTCCGGGCGCCGCCACCCTCACTGTGCTCGCCGGAGCAACCCCGGCGTGCTGACGACGTGGGCATTAGGTCCCCTAACCCCCCTGGCTAGCCCTATGACATGTGGGGTCGGCCCTAGATTAATTAGAGTCTAATCCCGGTTAGCATAACCCTCATTTAATTAAACAGTGAATAACCCCCTGTTAAGCATTTGTGTCTATGACATGTGGGCCTTAGGCCATTAATCTAATCACTGGTTAATAGAAGGATTAATTAATACTGTGACAATGACAGTTGGGACCCACTAGATTATTAGATTAATTAAATTGGATTATAAACATTGAGAGTATGACATGTGGGTCCAGGGGCATTTTTTATTATTATATTAATTAAATTTATAATAATCAGTGGCTGACATGTGGGTCCCACATGTCAGCAATGTTTTGGATAATGTTGTAAAAATTAATAAAAAGAAATTATTAAAATAATAAAATAAATTATTAAAAGGATTTTAATTGTTTTAAAAATGTTTAAAACTTTGAAATTCAATAACTTTTAAACCGTATATCAGATCGAAAAACTTTATACATAAAAATTGATCAGAAAAATATAACGAATACGGATACGCTATCCGTATGTCTACCACACCCCTCTAATGTACTGAACATCGACATTCCCCCCTTCGGGCCGTCTGTCGAAAATTCCCGGTACCGACAAAAATTGCCCGGATCAAAATACTTTGTATACGAAAGTTACTCAGAACGGATCCACGATTATGAATACGTCACTCATACTCCCATCACACCCCTCTAACATGCCGAACATCGAACCGTCCCCCTCCGGTACCGTTAGTCTGATGATTGTCCGATACCGATAAACTATCCGGATGAATTTATTTCGAACACGAAAGTTGTTCGGAATAGATCAACTAACCCAGTTACCCCACCCACACGTTTGTCGGATGTCCACGACACCTCTGTCATGATCCCTTCCCCCTCCGGACACCTTGTCCGATAGTCACCCGGAGCCGGTAGTTCATCCTCAGATGAATTTCCGTTTCGAGCAAAGTGCATTGCACTACGTTAGAACACCGTTAACATTTCATCTGTCATGTCATGCATCTGTTTGTATATGCTTGCTTTGTATTTACTATTTCTTCCCCCCCCCTTAATCTCCGGTAGACCCCGCTGCCGCCGCCGACTACACCGTTGTCGAGTACGACTACTTCGTCGACGACCGTACCGCTACTACCGAGCTTACAGGCAAGCAGAGCCATTCTCTTCCCCAGATATCGCCTATCTTTCCGTACATTTCTTGCATTAGGCATTGTTACTGCTGCTGCTAAGATTACAATCCTATTCAATTGCATAGCCTGATTTTGTCGCCCCTTGATGTACCCCCTTTATCCTATGCTTCCTATTATTATTTATGAATTATTCAGCAGTGAACCCTGCGCATTGTTAGCTAGGACTAGATAGCGGGCCGTGATCACTCAGGGGAGTAAACATGGATACAATATATACAACTGCACAGGTACGAAACAAAGCAGACACCGCCAAAGGCCCCTATCTGGGTTATGCCTAGTCACCTCAAGTGTGAGCCATCCAGGAGTAATCCTTGTACTCCACTCGAGGCTGACTTTGTCTTGCCGCCATAGGGTCCTGAACAACGGTTTTCCTTAAAGGTAAGAAGACGGGCGACCCAACGGTGCCCGCGAGCGGTATATCGTCGGGAACGACAGGGAGGGTACGACCGACGTTACTGGCGTGCTTGGCCCCTGCTCGTATCTCGCGAGAGTTACGAAACCACGAAAGTCGAGCTCTACCAAGAGCAAACGCGAGACAAGGTAAGGAGACGGTTCACCTTGTTGGTAACCGCAGTGACTTGGTGGGACGACAGGGCAGGCACCGATGTACTGGTGGTCCTGACTGCTGTCGTTGACCGCGGGTCGGTTAAGTCGAGGCAACGATAAAGGTTGTCACGCAGGTTAATTAAAATGCTAAATGGTTCGGCGGATGTCTTGAGTAGCCTTTTGGCTTGTACGCACTACCTACACGTGGGATAAGGAGTGTGGGTTCCCCTGCATCGTAGTCTCGTTCGAGGGTCTTCAGACGTCAGCAGTACCGCGGGCTGATTGCCGGGAAGTGGTGTTGTCTTCTCTTGCTCGCGCGGTGTATTTGTTTTTTCTTTGATTTTGCTTCACCGGCCAGTCACGCACCGTGCAGGAGTACGTTCGGGTTAGGGTCCAAAGCCCGGCGTACATAGGATATAGTTTGGCGGATGACCTCTCTGTTGATTGCCGAAGGATGGGCTACTTTGTGTCGGATAGCTTTGGTGGAGCGTTCCCTAACAAGGTTCCCGCCACCCTGGGGATCCGAGCGTCGTAGAGTCACGCCAGTGCACCCCTGCAGGGAAGATTAATCTATCGATAGCCGTGTCCATGGTAACAAGACGCTTTATGCTGAAGCTGGATCTTACCACTAGAAACTATTACTATTAAACTGTATGGTTCCGGGTTTTCTTCCTCGCGGGGATGTCGAGGAGGGGAACTCGGAGGCATTATTATTATTGTTAATCATTACAACTTATATTATACAATGTTGCAGCAACTTCTGCTTCATTGTTATTTTATTGCTTTATATGAACTGTTGGCTGTTTCTCTTCTCATGCTGCAAGACACGTCAGAAGATGCTAGTCTTCGATAGGCCTAGCTTCTTATCCTTATTCTGATTTCTATCTTGCAGTCCACTATATACAGCCTCTTCTTTCCGTTGATACAATTCATAATGCTTAGTAGCGGACGTAAGACTCGCGGGTATACTAGATACTCACCTGCTTTATTTCCTTTACTGTTTTGCCTGATCGGCCGCTGCAGTCGACGTTGGAGCCCAGGAGCAGGAGTACCCCGGAGGAGGATACTACTACGTCAAGACCCCCGCTGACCAGGACCAGGAGTAGTTTCGGAGGCTCCCAGGCAGGAGGCCTTGCCTTTTCGATCTGTATCTCTGTTGTTATTTGTGCTAGCCTTCTTAAGGCAAAACTTGACTAACTATGTCTGTACTCAGATATTATGGCTTGTATAACTTATGTATTCGGGTCCGCGTGACCCCCCTTTATTGCAACGTATTGGTTTATCCTTTTGTGTTTTGTGTTGTGCTGTGATATCCTCACCGTGGCACCCTAATCTCAGTCGTGTACTCTGCGTGTATGATTACTGTACACGGATTGATTTTAGGGGCGTCACACCAAGGTAAAACACACCATTCCCGTAACCACACGAGTCCAGGCTCTCCGCCAGGATCTACCTAACTAGTCGTAGTCGAGTCTTCGGGAAGGCGTCCAGAAGAATGATCGTCGAGCTCCACTTAAGTCCATGATCGTTTGCATAACGTGCGTAAAAGAGAAAAGAAAGAGGTGAGCTATATCAAACTCTTGTAACTAACTTCTCACGGGTAAGATGGGGGTAGTGGTGAGGTTGCAGACGCACTAGCAATATATGAGTGGATAACGGTCTAATTTAGAGTAAGATGAGAACCAAGAATTCGATGAGGAATCGCCTCCAACAAGTCTTGCTATCAACTACTTACGCAAACATAACACCTATCCTATCCTTGTCCTCCTCTTCGCATCCCGACGAAGAAGAAACAGTCAAGGCACTCACATGTTGAATCAAATTATTAGGATTATCTCAGTTGTTGTTGTCTATGAACAAGGATTAGGTCTCAAGTCGTCCATAACCGTGGACACGGCTTCTCAAAAATATTTAACCCTGCAGGGGTGTACCAACTGCCCATTACAAGGCTCCGCACGCACGCCCATCTCTCTCAGTTGCTACCCATCATAGGAAACCATTTTATGACTTAGTTCCGAGATGTCCGAAACGACAGGTCCCTCTAACTAACAACGCATAAATCCGTGTGGCCCCCGGTGAGTCGACATCCAAATCAAAAGCCGGTCGCGCTCTCGAATTGACCTCTACCGTCTGTATGAGGTCGGGTTAGCTACCCAAACCATGTGGGAAGCCCCCTAGCTCCCTGGGGTGGACCAACAAGAGAAACCATGTCTCTGCTAGGCCAAGTTGTTTTAAAGAATATCTGTTAGGAGCGACCGGACAGACACACACACGGTTTTCAAATGGTAAATCAGCTTGGGCTACCACTAGAAATGTTTGAAGCTAGGTAGGTAAGAAATGGGGACCCCATAGTATACCACAGGCGGTTAGGCACGCTCGTCAAGAGACACAATACCCGGAACTCGGGTCCTATGACTAGAATGGAACAAAGTGTCAGGGCGGGATAGCCTAGACCTTCCATCCTTCGTCGAATATAGTGAACATTATAATAATCATATCATCCACAACAATATAATAATGTGATATCCCAAACCAAGGAGTGACAGGAGGTAACTGTTTATAACATCCTAGCATGCATACTAAGAAGTGGTTGAGCAGCGAGCAATAGTGTCATAGCCGAACAAGGTTTGCGGGGATGTGGAGGACATGGATGTTTGGGTTTATTTGAGAGGCATGAATATAAAGTGGTATGATCAAGCAATCTTTCTATCCTACACCTAGGCGCGAGTGAGATGAAATTTATAAGCATGATATATTCTCCCCCTCACCTGATGAGAAGACGAATGTCGAAGGTGTAGCCGATCGTAAGCTCGCATCGTCTCCGAGAGGTACCTGCGGAAGCACACAAGAAGGAAACACTGGAAAAGACAATCGACG
Organism: Bromus sterilis; assembly: GCA_950022295.1. Taxonomy (NCBI): domain Eukaryota; kingdom Viridiplantae; phylum Streptophyta; class Magnoliopsida; order Poales; family Poaceae; genus Bromus; species Bromus sterilis. Next base: position 276,190,772 of record OX465595.1, on the reverse strand, counting down.
AGAAAGCATCTATTACTATGAAGAAATCACGAGAAATCATTAACAAGAAGGCAACACGAGACAACGCAGGGCATCGTATCTATCGTCGAGAGCGGTTACTAACAGGTTAAGTGGAGTACTCGTCTCACACGACGATACCACACTTTTACACTGGTTCAAGTTGTTTAGCTACACAACATGAGCAAAGGTTATTCACATGGAATCTCACTCAAGCATGCCATATCACACAAACATGACAAGAGGTGAAGCATAAAGGAAACTATCTATGCTAGTCAATATAAGTGAGGCACAACCTAAACATGGCATTCCACTAAGTGCCCCACGACAATTTAAGTAATTGGTACTGTTCTGCCCTAAACCATATTTTAGGTTGGTTAACAGCATCAAACAATAGCATAAACACAAAGTACATGAAATTCTAATCAAGTTACATGTAAAGAACACTCCAAATGGAGTTACGGTTAAAATGATACGAGCAATACAGGTTACGGGCACAATCTGCCAACATCAGGTAGCACACATTAGAGAAACAAATAAACAATCAAAATGTTACAAACATGCATAAAAATGATATGCAACTAAGTTATACATGGCAGGCAAGACATGGCAAAAGGAATCATGCAAATAGGCATCATGGTTTACTAGTTATAAGAAACACAAAAATCTATAAAACATTACTCGTCAAGGACTTGGTGAAAATTAGGAAAACAGGGCAGAAACTGTTATTTTCATGTTGTATAAACAGGGGAAAAACTATATGCAAAAGTGCAGCAACATGACAGAAATATGTGGGCTTGAAGTAGACATTATGGTGATCAGGTACAAACAAGAATCATGGTCATAGGCATCGCAGATCAAAAGATATTAAGGGTCAGTTCTTTTGGCGGCTTGTCCGAGAAGCTGCCCTCCCCCAGCTTCTCTGAGAAGCCGCCCCAAAAAGTTAGGAAGGCTTCCGGAATGGCCTAACACGGGTCATTTCGGAAGCCTCCCTAACTTTTTAGGCGGCTTCTCAGAGAAGCTGGGGGGAGGGCAGCTTCTAGGAGAAGCCGCCAAAAGAACTGGCCCTAAGCGTGCAACATGGCATCGGAAAGTTACAGACTTAGTGGAAAACTGAGGTGGTTGTCAACAACAATGGGATAGCAACTTTGGAGCTAAATATAACTATGACCAGGAATGTAAACATGAGCATGCAATACATATAATGGAAGTAGACATGGCATAGATAAAAATGACATATTGCAATGCTCAATAGGATGCATGGTTAAAAAGATATAGGGCAGCAAAGTAGCAGCTTTATATAAACAGCAGCACATGTCATCAGGGTCACCACTTCAGAGCAAGAATTAATATAGCTACAGCAGGCAAACATGACAAGTGGTTGCATAGGTATGAAGTAGACATGATGCTTAAACGTATGCAACAAGAATCAATAGCATAGGCCTCATGGATCTGACACAATCATCAATCAAACATGCAATAAAATAACAGCAGCACCAATTTCCAGAAATTAGCAGCAGTTAACAATTTGATGCCCACTTCAACAACATCAATATGACCTCAAAACAAAATGCTCACAAAAGATGAAATGAAGTACACACAAAACTAAACAATTTTCCTTTTGGGCGCAACGTCATCCGAGCTACGGTTCATTCGCAAATTCAACGCAAAACAGAACACAGCAGCAAAAATCTCCAGACTTAAAAAAAATGCAGAGCTAGAAAAAAAAGGGCCACACCCTAGTTGGGCTCGGCCCAACAGCAGCGGTGGGTGATGCTTAGCGCGGCTGCGCCCAGGGCGGAGGGAGCCGGCTGGGCCACGCGGCGCTGCTGGAGGTTCCCGGGCCAGCTTTCTCGGTGGGCCGCGCTGGCGCTAGCTTGCCCACACCGGCGGAGGCGCTCGGGTCGTGCCCTCTGGAATCGTACGCGGCGGCGGCGACGGTGCTCTCCGGCACCGGCGAGCGGCAACGGGCGAGGAGGTGCAGGGTGGCGGGGATGGACGCGCAACGGCCGGATCCGGCCGGCCCCTTGCCGGATCTAGCCGAAGACGTGGCCGACGAGGAGCTTCGAGGTTGGCGGCGGTGCTCCCATGGCGGCGGCGGTCCTGGACAGAGAAGAGAGAGATGAGGGAAGGGAGAAGAGCACGGGAGGAGAAGAGAAAGAGGAGGGCGGCACTCGGGCCCGTCGTGGTGATCGGCAGCGGCGACTCGAGGTGGCGGCACGGCGGCGGCCTGCTGCAGCGAGGCGGCCGAGCGGCGCGGTGGTGAGTGGTTGGAGGAGAGAGAGATGTGGAGAGGCAGGGTGGCGACGTGTCGCTTCCTGGGACGTCGGATCACGAGATATGACGGTCCAGGATGGATCTGGCTAGGGTTTGGGTGAAAATTAGGCAAAATGCGAAAATTGAGGCAGATTTGGGGGTATGGCTGCAATTTTGGCTTAGGGTAAACCCTAGAAAGGGGTGGGAGAGTGGTGTTCTTTATATAGCCCAGGTTGCTGGAAGTTTTCAAAAAAATCTCCGGTTTCTCTCTCGCGCACGCGGTGTTTACGTTCCTGACCGCCGGGGGTCCGCATGACCTCCGATTCGGGTAAAACTTCGAACTGCGTGATCAGCGCGTCGAGTCGGTAGCGTTCACCTAGCGCGGGAACCGTTTTGAGAACAATTTATGGCGCGCTATAAAAATAACCCGTTTAATTATTAAACGTGGTTTTTCGTTTCGTTGGCTACGACTGGTCTTGTGCGGGTTTTCGCGACGGTGATCGGGTGAAACCCGGTGTCCCAAGGTCGAGTGTCAGGGTGGCAAGGGTCGTTCTCCGTCCGGTATGATATAAGAGGGGGAAATAATCGTCGATCGATAAATCGGGGATGCAAACACCGCAAACAAATCAGACAATCAAACAATTCACACCGAAAACAAAAAAAATAATTTTTGTGAAATCTGGGCTATTACAATACAACACCACCAACAAGGGATCTCGTCCCGAGATCCTGGATGATCCGGGGGAGAGGAGGGGATAGAGAAGAGAGACGACGACCTTCAACACCACCAACAAGGGACTCTGCTCCATGTCAACGTCGAACTTCCGTCGAGATAAATTTCCGCAGGGATACGGCATCGTCAAAAAATACGAAATCGTCGGTGTCACGAGGAGAAACGACAACGATAACCGGATCAAGGATAGTGTTTTCGACGCAAGTCATGAAAACACCGGCAAAAGGATGGATGGCAATGGATGACCCAGATGATATCCGAAATTGGAGAAGCTAAAGGTACTACAGGAATTCCCACCTGAGCTCGGAATCGAGACAATACTTCCCAAGCATAGCATTGTAACGATTTTGATACTCCACACACTCGAGATCCTAGAGTTTTGAAGGGGATAAGGCGAGAGTTAAAACACTTACGTCACTTGTCCTGACCAGAGCAAAGGTAAGGAGGAAAAATATTCCAACTCTCCGATAACTAACTTAGTAACTACAAAATAATATTTGTCTAGACTCGACTTTGGCCAGAAAAGGGATCCTACGGTCGGTAAGGCTCTGATACCAAGTTGTAAGGCCCAGTATGCGGTACTGTTCCAGATCTAGATGTTTCCATCCAGATCTGGGGATGAAGCACATATCGGTACCACCGCGACACATGACATTGACATATGCCCCGAATTTCCAACATGATATCACAACATTACAGCTACATGGATACAACCTCGCATACAATCGGCATACAACTACCTTAAATACATTACATCAGCGAAAGATACATGTCTGAGTACAGACTCCATTCAAATGCCTAGTGGCAAAGGTAAAACACACCATTGCCGTAACCACACGAGTCTAGGCTCTCCGCCGGGATCCACCTAACTAGTCGTAGTCGAGTCTCCGCGAAGGCGTCCAGAAGAAGGATCGTTGAGATCCACTTAAGTCCATGATCGTTTGCATAACGTGCGTAAAAGAGAAAAGAAAGAGGTGAGCTATATCAAAGTATTGTAACTAACTTCTCACGGGTAAGATGGGGGTAGTGGTGAGGTTGCAGACGCACTAGCAATATATGAGTGGCTAACGGTCTAATTTAGAGTAAGATGAGAACCAAGCATTCGATGAGGAATCGCCTCCAACAAGTCTTGCTATCAACTACATACGCAAACATAACACCTATCCTATCCTTGTCCTCCTCTTCGCATCCCGACGAAGAAGAAGCAGTCAAGGCACTCACACGTTGAATCAAATTATTAGGATTATCTCATTTGTTGTTGTCTATGAACAAGGAGTAGGTCTCAAGTTGTCCATAACCATGGAAAAGGCTTCTCGAAAAGATTTAACCCTGCAGAGGTGTACCAACTGCCCATTACAAGGCTCCGCATGCGTGCCCATCTCTCTCAGTTGCTACCCATTATAGGAAACCATTTTATGACTTAGTTCCGACAGATCCGAAACGACAGGTCCCTCTAACTAACAACGCACAAATCCGGGTGGCCCCCAGTGAGTCGACATCCAACTCAAAAGCCGGTCGCGCTCTCGAATTGGCCTCTACCGTCTGGACGAGGTCGGGTTAGCTACCCAAACCATGTGGGCAGCCCCCTAGCTCCCTAGGGTGGACCAACAAGAGAAACCATGTCTCCGCTGGCCCAAGTTGTTTTAAAGAATATCTGCTAGGAGCGACCCGACAGACACACACGCGGTTTTTAAATGGTAAATCGGCTTGGACCACCACTAGAAATGTTTGAAGCTAGGTAGGTAAGAAAAGGGGACCCCATAGTATCCCACATGCGGTTAGGAATGCTCGTCAAGAGACACAATACCCGGAACTCGGGTCCTAGGTGACTAGAATGGAACAAAGCGTCGGGGCGGGATAGCCTAGACCTTCCATCCTTCGTCGAATATAGTCAATATTATAATAATCATATCATGCACAACAATATAATAATGTGATATCCCAAACCAAGGAGTAACAGGAGGTAACAGTTGATAACATCCTAGCATTCATACTAAGAAGTGGCTGAGCAGCGAGCAATAGTAACATAGCCGAACAAGGTTTGCTGGGATGTGGAGGACATGGTTGTTTGGCTTTATTGAGAGGCATGAATATAAAGTTGTAGGATCAAGCAATCGTTCTATCCTACACCTAGGCACAAGTGAGCTGAAAGTTATAAGCATGATATATTCTCCCCCTCACCTGATGAGAAGACAAAAGTCGAAGGTGTATCCGATCGTAAGCTCGCATCGTCTCCGAGAGGTACCCGCGGAAGCACACAAGAAGGAAACACTAGAAAAGACAATCGACGAGCAAGCATATATTACTACGAAGCAATCACGAGGAAACATCAACAAGAAGGCAACACGAGACAACGCACGGCATCGCATCTATCGTCGAGAGCGGTTACTAACAAGTTAAGTGGAGTACTCGTCACACACGACGATACCGCACATTTACAATGGTTCAAGTTTTTTAGCTACACAACATGAGCAAAGGTTATTAACATGGCATCTCACTCAAGCATGGCATATCACACAAACATGACAAGAGGTGAAGCATAAAGGAAAATATCTATTCTAGTCAATTTAAGTGAGGCAAAACCTAAACATGGCATTCCACTAAGTGCCCCACGACAATTTAAGTAATTGGTACTGTTCTACCCTAAACCATATATTAGGTTGGTTAACAGAAGCAAAAAATATCATAAACACAAAGTACATGAAATTCTAATCAAGTTACATGTAAAGAACAATCCAAACGGAGTTACGGTTAAAAAGATACGAGCAATACAAGTTATGGGCACAATCTGCCAACATCAGGTAGCACACTTTAGAGAAACAAATAAACAAGAAAAATGTTACAAACATGCATAAAAATCATATGCAACTAAATTATACATGGCAGGCAAGACATGGCACAAGGAATCATGCAAATAGGCATCTGGTTCACTAGTTATAAGCAACACAAAAAGCTATAAAACATTAATGGTCAAGGACTTGGTGAAAATCAGGAAAACAGGGCAGAAATTGTTATTTTTATGTTGTATAAACAGGGGAAAAACTATATGCAAAAGTTCAGCAACATGACATAGAAATATGTGGGCTTGAAGTAGACATGATGGTGATCAGGTACAAACAAGAATCATGGTCATAGGCATCACAGATCAAAAGATATTAAGTGTGCAACATGGCAACGGAAAGTTACAGACTTAGTGAAAAACAGAGGTGGCTGTCAACAACAATGGGATAGAAACTTTGGAGCTGAATATAACTATGACCAGGAATGTAAACATGAGCATGCAATATATATAATGGAAGTAGACATGGCATAGATCAAAATGACATATTGCAATGCTCAATAGGATGCATGGTTAAAAAGATAAAGGGCAGCAAAGTAACAATTTTATATAAACAGCAACACATATCATCAGGGTCACCACTTTGGAGCAAGAATTAACATAGCTACAGCAGGCAAACATGACAAGTGATTGCGTAGGATTGAAGTAGACATGATGCTTAACAGTATGCAACAAGAATCAATAGCATAGGCCTCATGGATGTGACACAATCATCAATCAAACATGCAATAAAATAACAGCAGCAGCTATTTCCAGAAATTAGCAGCAGTTAACAGTCTGATGCCCACTTCAACACAGATTTGCACCATCAATATGACATCAAAACAAAATGCTCACAAAAGATGAACTGAAGTGCGCACAAAACTAAATAATTTTCCATTTGGGCACAACGTCATCCAAGCTACGATTCATTCACAAACTACAACGCAATACGGAACATAGCAGCAAAAATCTCCAGACTTAAAAAAATGCAGAGCTAGAAAAAAAAAGGCCTCACCCTAGTTGGGCTCGGCCCAACAGCAGCTGTGGGCGACGCTTAGCGCGGCTGCGCGCATGGCGGAGGGAGCCGGCTGGGCCACGCGGCGCTGCTGGAGGTTGCCGGGCCGGCTTGCTTGGTGGGCCGCGTTGGCGATAGCCGGCCCACACCGGCGGAGGCGCTCGGGTCATGCCCGCTGGAACCGTACGCGGCGGCGGCGACGGTGCTCGCCGGCACCGGTGAGCGTCAACGGGCGAGGAGGTGCAGGGTGGCAGGGATGGCCGCGCAACTGCCGGATCCGGCCGGCCCCTTGCCGGATCTAGCCAGAGACGTGGCCTACAAGGAGCTTCGAGGTTGGCGGCGGTGCTCCCGTGGCGGCGGCGGGCCTGGACAGAGAACAGAGAGATGAGGGAAGGTAGAGGAGCACGGGAGGAGAAGAGAAAGAGGACGGCGGCGCTCGGGCCCGTCGTGGTGGTCGGCAGCGGCGACTCGAGGTGGCGGCGCGGCGGTGAGGGGTTGGAGGAGAGAGAGATGTGGAGAGGCAGGGTGGCGACGTGGCGCTTCCTAGGCCGTAGGTCGGGAGATATGACGGTCCAGGATGGATCTGGCTAGGGTTTGGGCGAAAATTTGGAAAAATGCGAAAATTGGGGCAGATCTGGGGGTGTGGCTGAAATTTTGGCTTAGGATAAACCCTAGAAAGGGATGGGAGAGTGGTGGTCTTTATATAGCCCAGGTGACTGGCAGTTTTCAAAAACATCCCCGGTTTCTCTCTCGCACACGCGGTGTTTACGTTCCTGACCGCCGGGGGTCCGCAGGACCTCCGATTCGGGTAAAACTTCGAACTGCGCGATCAGCGCGTCGAGTCGGTAGCGTTTACCTAGCGCGGGAAACATTCCGAGAACACTTTCCGACGTGCTATAAAAATAACCCGTTTAATTATTAAATGGGGTTTTTATTTCGTTGGCTACGGCTGGTCTTGTGCGGGTTTTCGCGATGGTGATCGGGTGAAATCCGGTGTCGCAAGGTCGAGTGTCAGGGTGGCAAGGGTCGGTCTCCGTCCGGTACAAGATAAGAGGGGGGAAATAATCGCCGGTCGATAAATCAGGGATGAAAACACCGCAAACAAATCAGTCAATCAAACAATTCACACCGAAAACGAAAAAATTTATTTTTTGTGAAATCTGGGTTGTTACAATACAACACCACCAACAAGGGATCTCGTCCCGAGATCCTGGATGATCTGGGGGAGAGGAGGGGAGAGAAAAGAGAGACGACGACCTTCAACACCACCAACAAGGGACTCTGCTCCATGTCGACATCGAGCTTCCGTCGAGATAAATTTCCGTAGGGAGACGACATCGTCAAAAAATATGAAACCGTCGGTGTTAAGAGGAGGAACGACAACGATAACCGGATCAAGGATAGTGTTTTCGACGCAAGTCGTGAAAACACCGGCAAAATGATGGGTGGCAATGGATGACCCAGATGATACCCGAAATCGAAGAAGCTAAAGTTACTACAGGAATTCCCACCTGAGCTCGGAATCGAGACAATACTTCCCAAGCAAAGCATTGTAACGATTTCGATACTCCACACACTCGAGATCCTAGAGTTTTGAAGGGGATAAGGCGAGAGTTAAAACACTTACGTCACTTGTCCTGACTAGACAAAAGGTAAGGAGGAAAAATATTCCTACTCTCCGATAACTAACTTAGTAACTACAAAATAGTTTTTGTCTAGACTCGACTTCGGCCAGAAAAGGAATCCTACAGTCGGTAAGGCTCTGATACCAAGTTGCAAGGCCCGATACGCAGTACTGTTCCAGATCTAGATGTTTCCATCCAGATCCGGGGACGAAGCACATCTCGGTCCCACCGCGACACATGACATTGCCATATGCCCCGGATTTCCAACATGATATCACAACATTACAGCTACATGGATACAACATCTCATACAATCGGCATACAACTGCCATAATACATTACATTAGCCAAAGATACATGTCTGAGTACAGACTATATACAAAAGTCTAGTGGCAAAGGTAAAACACACCATTCCGGTAACCACACGAGTCCAGGCTCTCCGTCGGGATCCACCTAACTAGTCGTAGTAGAGTCTCCGCGAAGGCGTCCGGAAGAAGGATCGTCGAGCTCCACTGAAGTCCATGATCGTTTGCATAGCGTGCGTAAAAGATAAAAGAAAGAGGTGAGCTATATCAAAGTCTTGTAAATAACTTCTCACGGGAAATATGGGGGTAGTCGTGAGGTTGCAGACGCACTAGCAATATATGAGTAGCTAACGGTCTAATTTAGAGTAAGATGAGAACCAAGCATTCGATGAGGAATCACCTCCAACAAGTCTTGCTATCAACTACTTACGCAAACATAACACATATACTATCCTTGTCCTCCTCTTCGCATCCCGACGAAGAAGAAGCAGTCAAGGCACTCACACGTTGAATCAATTTATTAGGATTATCTCAGTTGTTGTTGTCTATGAACAAGGAGTAGGTCTCAAGTCGTCCATAACAGTGGACACGGGTTCTCAAAAAGATTTAACCCTACAGGGGTGTACCAACTGCCCATTACAAGGCTCCTCACGCACGCCAATCTCTCTCAGTTGCTACCCATCATAGGCAACCATTTTATGACTTCGTTCCGAGAGATCCGAAACGACAGGTCCCTCTAACTAACAACGCACAAATCCGGGTGGCCCCCGGTGACTCGACATCCAACTCAAAAGCAGGCCGCGCTCTCGAATTGGCCTCTACCGTCTGGACGAGGTCGGGTTAGCTACCCAAACCATGTGGGCAGTCCCCTAGCTCCCTGGGGTGGACCAACAAGAGAAACCATGTCTCCGTTGGCCCAAGTTGTTTTAAAGAATATGTGCTAGGAGCGACCCGACAGACACACACACGGTTTTCAAATGGTAAATCAGCTTGGGCCGACACTAGAAATGTTTGAAGCTAGGTAGGTAAGAAAAGGGGACCCCATAGTATCCCACACGCGGTTAGGCACGCTCGTCAACTGACACAATACCCGGAACTCGGGTCCTAGGTGACTAGAATGGACTAAAGCGTCGGGGCGCGATAGCCTAGACCTTCTATCCTTCGTCGAATATAGTCAACATTATAGTAATCATATCATCCACAACAATATAATAATGTGATATCCCAAAACAAGGAGTAACAGGAGGTAATAGTTGATAACATCCTAGCATGCATACTAAGAAGTGGCTGAGCAGCGAGCAATAGTAACATAGCCGAACAAGGTTTGCTGGGATGTGGAGGACAGGGTTGTTTGGGTTTATTTGAGAGGCATGAATATAAAGTGGTAGGATCAAGCAATCGTTCTATCCTACACCTAGGCGCGAGTGAGCTGAAAGTTATAAGCATGATATATGCTCCCCCTTACCTGATGAGAAGACGAAAGTCGAAGGTGTAGCCGATCGTAGGCTCGCATCGTCTCCGAGAGGTACCCGCGGAAGCACACAAGAAGGAAACACTGGAAAAGACAATCGACGAGCAAGCATATATTACTACGAAGCAATCACGAGCAATCATCAACAAGAAGGCAACACGAGACAACGCACGGCATCCATCTATCATCGAGAACGGTTACTAACAGGTTAAGTGGACTACTCGTCACACACGACGATACCGCACATTTACAATGGTTCAAGTTGTTTAGCTACACAACATGAGAAAAGGTTATTAACATAGCATCTCACTCAATCATGGCATAGCACACAAACATGAAAAGAGGTGAAGCATAAAGGAAACTATCTATGCTAGTCAATTTAAGTGAGGCACAACCTAAACATGGCATTCCACTAAGTGCCCCACGACAATTTAAGTAATTGGTATTGTTCTGCCCTAAACCATATTTTAGGTTGGTTAACAGCAGCAAACAATAGCATAAACACAATGTACATGAAATTCTAATCAATCTACATGTAAAGAACACTCCAAATGGAGTTACGGTTAAAAAGATACGAGCAATAAAAGTTACTGGCACAATTTCCCAACATCAGGTAGCACACTTTAGAGAAACAAATAAACAAGCAAAAGGTTACAAACATGCATAAAATGATATGCAACTAAAATATACATGGCCGGCAAGACATGGCAAAAGGAATCATGCAAATAGGCATCATGGTTCACTAGTTATAAGCAACACAAAAAGCTATAAAACATTACTGGTCAAGGACTTTGTGAAAATCAGGAAAACAGGGCAGAAACTGTTATTTTCATGATGTATAAACAGGGACAAAACTATATGCAAAACTGCATCAACATGACAGATAAATATGTGGGCTTGAAGTAGACATGATGGTGATCAGGTAAAAACAAGAATCATGGTCATAGGCATCACAGATCAAAAGATATTAAGCGTGCAATATGACATCGGAAAGTTACAGACTTGGTGAAAAACAGAGCTGGCTGTCAACAACAATGGGATAGCAACTTTGGAGCTGAATATAACTATGACAAGGAATGTAAACATGAGCATGCAATACATATAATGGAAGTAGACATGGCATAGATCAAAATGACATATTGCAATGCTCAATAGGATGCATGGTTAAAAAGATATAGGGCAGCAAAGTAGCAAGTTTATATAAACAGCAGCACATGTCACCACTTTGGAGCAAGAATTAATATAGCTACAACATGCAAACATGACAAGTAATTGCATAGGATTGAGGTAGACATGATGCTTAGTAGTATGCAACAAGAATCCATTGCATAGGCCTCCTGGATGTGACACAATCATCAACCAAACTTGTAATAAAATAACAGCAGCAGCAATTCCCAGAAATTAGCAGCAGTTAACAGTCTGATGCCCACTTCAACACAGATTTGCACCATCAATATGACCTCAAAAAAATGCTCACAAAATATGAAATGAAGTACACACAAAACTAAAAAAATTCCTTTTAGGCGCAACGTCATCCGAGCTACGGTTCATTCGCAAACTACAACGCAAAACGGAACGTAGCAGCAAAAATCTCCAGACTTCAAAAAATGCAGAGCTAGAAAAAAAAGAGCTTCACCCTAGTTGGGCTTGGCCCAACAGCAGTGTTGGGTGAAGCTTACCGCGGCTGCGCCTAGGGCGGAGCGAGCCGACTGGGCCACGCGGCACTGTTGGAGGTTGCCGGGCCGGCTTGCTTGGTGGGCCGCGCTGGCGCTAGCCGTCTCACACCGGCAGAGGCGCTCGGGCCGTGCCCTCTGGAACCATATGCGGAGGCGGCAACGGAGCTCGGCGGCACCGGCGAGCGACAACGGGCGAGGAGGTGCAGGGTGGCGGGGATGGACACGCAACGGCCGGATCTGATTGTGAAGGGTTCGTTGCATAGAAAACAAATTTTTTCCTATGATTGCAACTGCCAAGATCACATCTAGGAGATTGGCCCCTTGCCGGATCTAGCCGGAGACGTGGCCGACGAGGAGCTTCGAGGTTGGCGGCGGTGCTCCCATGGCAGCGGCGGGCCTGGACAGAGAAGAGAGAGGTGAGGGAAGGGAGTGGAGCACGGGAGGAGAATAGAAAGAGGAGGGCGTCGCTCGGGCCCGTCGTGGTGGTCAGTAGCGGCGACTCAAGGTGGTGGCGTGGCGGTGGCCGAGTGGCGCGGTGGTGAGGGGTTGGAGGAGAGAGAGGGGTGGAGAGGCAAGGTGGCGACATGGCGCTTCCTGGGCCATTGGATCGCGAGATCTGACGGTCCAGGATGGATCTCGCTAGGGTTTGGACGAAAATTAGGAAAAATGCGAAAATTGGGGCAGATCTGGGGGTGTAGCTGCAATTTTGGCTTAGGGAAACCCTAGAAAGGGGTGGGAGAGTGGTGGTCTTTATATAGCCCAGCTGGCTGGCAGTTTAAAAAACATCCCCGGTTTCTCTCTCGCGCACGCGGTTTTTACTTTCCTGACCGCCGGGGGTCCGCGGGACCTCCGATTCGGCTAAAACTTTGAACTGCACGATCAGCGCGTCGAGTCGGTGGCGTTCACCTAGCGCGGGAACCGTTCCGAGAACACTTTCCGGCGCACTGTAAAAATAACCTGTTTAATTATTAAATTGGGTTTTTTGTTCCGTTGGCTACGGCTCGTCTTGTGCGGGTTTTCGCGACGGTGATCGGGTGAAACCAGATGTCGCAAGGTCGAGTGTCAAGGTGGCAAGGGTCGGTCTCCGTCCGGTACGAGATAAGAGGGGGGGAATAATCGCCGATCGATAAATCGGGGATGCAAACACCGCAAACAAATCAGACAATCAAACAATTCACACCGAAAACAAAAAAATGTGAAATCTTGGCTGTTACAGCCACACTTCATCCGCTATGGGTAAGAAAGGAGTCCCCAAGGTTCCGATCCTACAATCCACTACAAGAAAAGGTACCATTCTGAGTACCAGTGCTACGCTTGATTCACCTTTCGTTATAAGTAATTTTGCTTCACTGTGACGCCCCCAAAATCAGACCGTGTACAGTAATCATACACGCAAGGTACACGATAGAGATCAGGGACTCACGGTGAGATATCACAACACAACTCTACAAATAAAATAATAAAAGATGTTTAATACAAGCCAGGGCCACGAGGGCTCGAATACAACAGCTCGAGAGCACAAGTCAGCGGAAGCAACAGTATTTGAGTATAGACACAAGGGTACAAGGTTGCCTTAAGAAGGCTAGCACAAATCACAACAGATCGAAAAGGCAAGGCCTCCTGCCTGGGAACCTCCAAACTACTCCTGGTCAAAGGGGAACTCGATGTCGTAGAAGGCATCGGGGATCTTCACATTGTGGTGGTCGGCATCGGGGATCTCCTGCTCCTGGACTCCAACGTCGACTGCAGCGGCCGATCAGGCAAAACAGTAAAGGAAATAAAGCACGGTGAGTATCTAGTATACCCGCGAGACTTACGTCCGCTACTAAGCATTATGCATTGTATCAACGAAAAGAAGAGGCTGTATATAGTGGACTGGAAGACAGAAATCCAGAGCAAAGGTAAGAAGCTAGGCCTAACGAAGACTAGCATCTTTCGACGATGTCTTGCAGCATGAGGAGAGGAGAGCCAACAGTTCATATAAAGCATAAAGTAACAATGCAGCAGAAGTTGCTGCAGCATTGTATAATAGTAAGTTGTAATAATTAGCAATGCCTCCGAGATCCCCTCCTCGACATCCCTGCGAGGAAGAAAACCCGGAACCATAAAGTTTAATAATAATAGTTTGTAGTGGTAAGATCCAGCTTCAGAATAAAGCGTCCTGCTACCATGGACACGGCTACCCGAATAGATTAATCTTCCCTGCAGGGGTGCACTTGTGTTACACTACACGCACGGATCTCCAGGGTGGCGGGAACCTTGTTAGGGAACGCTCCACCGAGGCTATCCGACACTTCATAGCCCATCTTTCAAACTCAACAGAGAGGTCATCCGTCGGACTATATCCTATGTACGCGGGGCTTTGGACCCTAACCCCGACGTACTTCTGCACGGTGCGAGGCTGGCCGGTGAAGTTAAAGCAAATCCAAATAAGACACCACCGCGCGAGCAAATAAGACGACACCACTTCCTGGCGCAGGCCGCAGTACTGCTGACGTCTGAAGAGTCCTCGGACGACACTACGAAGCAGAGGAGCCCATAACTCGTAATTCCCACGGGTAGGTAGTGCGTACATGGCATATAGCCAACTCAAGACATTCACTGAACCATTTATTATTTTAATTAACCTGCGTGACAACCGTTATCGTTTCCTCGACTTAACTGACCCGCGGACAACGACAGCAGCCAGGACCACCAGTACATTGGTGCCTACCCCGTCGTCCCACCAAGTCACTGCGGTTACCAACAAGGTGAACCGTCTCCTTACCTTGTCTCGCGTGTGCTCCTGCAGGAGCTCGACTTTCGTGGTTTGGTAACTCTCGCGGCCAACGATCAAGGGCCAAGCACACCGGTACACTGGTCGTACCCTCCCTGTCGTCCCGTCGCAATACCACTCGCGGGCACCGTTGGGTCGCCCGACTTCTTACCTTTAAGGACACCAGTTGGTTCGAGTTCCTACCATTAAGTGAAACCAGGAGGAATCACCCTCGATGGTACACTTGAGCTGGCTCGACTGAGACATCAGCGGAATGAACTAAAGAGGTAAACCTCATATCATCCCGGTGATGCTACGCTACTGAGCCGACGAGAGTGAAATATGAGTCCATTCCACTCGTAAGCCAAAATCGAAGCGACTCGGCAGAGTCTCTCCGTTGTAGGTTCCCTAGGGCATCTTCATTGATCCGTACCTGTTGCAGTTGTAATATATCGTTTCCGCGATCACTCCCAAAGTGATCACGACCCTCTATTCTAAACCTAGCTAACAATGCGCAGGGTTTACTGCTGAATAATGCATAAGTAATAATAGGCAGCATAGGATTAAATGAAGGTACATCAAGGGTCTACAATGACAGGCTATGCAATTGAATAGGATTGTAATCGTAGCAGCAGCAGTAACAATGCCTAGTGCAAGAAATGTACGGAAAGATAGGCGATATCTGGGGAAGAGAATGGCTCTGCTTGCCTGGAAGCTCGACAGTAGCGGTACGGTCGTCGACGAAGTAGTCGTACTCGGCAACGGTGTAGTCGACAGCAGCGGGGTCTATCGGAGATTAAGAGGCGGGAGAAATAATAAATACACAACAATAATAGCAACTCAAGGCATGACAAAGAATATACAAAGCAACGGGGCTCTAACGTAGTACGATGCTCTTTGCTCGGAGCGGGAATTCATCCGGGGATGAACATCCAGCTCTGGGTGATTACCGGACAGGGTGTCCGGAGGGGGAAGGTACCATGCCGGAGGTGTCGTGGACATCCGACAAACATGTGAAAGGTGTATCCGTGTTAGTTGAAACAATCCGAACAACTTTCGTGTTCAGAATAAATTCATCCGGAGGGTTTATCGGTATCGGGAAATTATCGGACTGACGGTACCGGAGGGGGACGGTTCGATGTTCGGCATGTTAGAGGGGTGTGGTGGGGGTATGGGTATCGTATCCGAACTCGGTGATCCATTCTGAGCAACTTTCGTATACAAAAGTTTTACACCCGGGCAACGTATATCGGTACCGGGAATTATCGACAGACGGCCCGAAGGGGGGAATGTCGATGTTCGGTACGGTAGAGGGGGGTGGTAGAGATACGGATAGCGTATCCGTATTCGTTATATTTTTCTGATCAATTTTTATGTATAAAGTATTTTGATCTGAGTTAAGGTTTATTTTATATGATTTTTCAAAGCTTTTAAATCATTTAAAAAGGATTTTCTGATTTTCTTTTATTAATAAAATCCAACCTTATCCAGAACCTTATCCACAATAGTGCTGACAGGGTGGACCCACATGTCATACACAGAGGCATTTAACTCATTTTATTTAAAATAAAAAAATATCAGAGGGCCCACATGTCAAAGACTAGTTAGTTAACTAAATCATTTTTTTAAACAAAATAACCCTAGGGGGCCACCTGTCATACCCACAGATTTAATTTAACTACCTAATTTATCTAAACACTAAAGGGGGGCCCATCTATCAGTGATAGCTAGGAGGGCCTAGTCTTAACAGGGGATTAGCCGTGGGCTAATCCCACTCGTGCCCGCCGGCGAGGGGGTTCACGGCGGCGGCCCAGAGCAGGGGGCGTGGAGGTGCAGCGCGCGAAGTAGGCGAGCATGGCACGGCTCGGGCGTGTCCATAGAAGGCCGTGGCGTGGCCACGGGTGCGGTGAGCGTGCGCCATGGCCATGGCACCCACGGCGGCGACTGGAGTGGGGCGGAGGGGCTACGGTGGCGGATGCGCAATGGAGGGAGAGGGGAAAAGCGAGGGAGCTCACAGTGGAGTGGGATGGAAGCTCGAGGAAGCCGGGGGGTGCAGCGTCGTCTGCGAATCGGCAAGGCGGAGGACGACGCCGAGGCAGAGGAAGGAGACGCGGACGACCTCCAGGGCGCGGCTCGGGCTGATTCCCAGCTCCAGGTGATGAGAGCGGGCGCGGCGAGGCCGCCGGACATCTTATCCCGACGGGAGGGGGCCGCTGGCCACGTGGTCCGCGGCGGCGCGGCCACTGGCGGCGCGGACCGGAGGGAGAAGATAGAGGGAGCTCATGGGTGAGGGGGGAGGCGCCGGGGAGCTCCAGGGGGGTGGCTTGATCTTATCGGCAAGGGGGAGGGGCAGTTGGGAGGGGGGCAGGTGAGGGGAGAGGGGCCGGCCGGCGACGCACTCTGTCCCCGGCGACAGTGCGGGTACAGGGGAGGTGGGGGAGGGGGAACAGTGGGGGAGAGAGAAGAGAGGAAGGGGGCGTCCGGGCCAGGGTGGTCCTCGCCCCCGGTGTAGAATAGGTCTTTGCCCTTTTTGTTTTCTTTTGTTTCTTTTCTGTTTCATTTTTGTTTTCCAATCAATTTAATTTTGTTAGATGTAAAACCTATACCATTAATATTGTTGCAATGCAAACTACTGCTACAAAAAGTTTTGAACAATAATAAAATCATCTAGATTTTATATAAATTGAAAATCACTTAAATGTGGCCATTTGCTACTGTTTTGAATTATTTATTTTATTTAAACAAACTAATAATTCTCCAATACATCACAACATTACCTACTGATTATTCCACATTTTATAAAATAGGTTCCACAATTTTTAGTGCATTTAAAATCCCCATATGTTTCTTAAAATTATCATGGCAACTTAATAATCCCCAAACAATTATTTTATTTCATAATATTACTAAATCACTTTACTAAAATATCCATTACTACATTATCATGTCCCATGATTGCTAGGCAAGTTTATTAATAGGTTCCACAAATTTTGGTTTAACAAAGATTTTCATTTTTATATTAACTTTCAAAACAATTTTTGATGACCCCACAACATTGGTTTCACAATCATCATAGACTTGTCATTATTCTAATGACTAAGGGTGACTTGGCTTAACCATGATCATGTTGATTGACTAGCATCCACAATTCTTGGAGCAAAGTTTTATAATTTACCCAATTTGAAAAAAAAAATTATCTGGGTTGGAAATTGATAGAGCTTTGATCAAAGGTGATCATGGCTTGATCATCAACAGTAATGATCACTAACAGTGGAATCACTGTAGTGATTACTTTTACTGATTCTGAGGGTGTTAAAAATCTCCACCACTACAAAGAATTCTCGTCCCGAGAATTAAAAGTAGTGTAAGGGGTAGAGTTTCGGTTTCGCCTCCTAACAAATCTTCTGGTTCTTGTTGTCCTACTCGAAGAATTTAATCCTGCATGTTGAGGTCTTCACTGCACGACATCGGTGCATCTCGATGGGTTTTCATCCTTTCCTCGGGGCTTCATCGCACTTATGAACAGGATAAGAGATAAAGCTTAAGGGGGTCGGATCGATACAAGATCAATTAATTGGGGTTGCTCAAGGTTATGGGGTACAAAGTCCTTCTGAGTTTAAGCCCAGGGAAGTACATCGAGAGAAGTTTTAAGCGGATAGGTGCGCATTCGATGCCGATGATGGATGATGGGAAAAGGGCCCCGATCACCAGACACAAGCACTGAGTCTGATATCGGACGAAATTTCACAAGGTCGACGACAAGAGTCAGGTTTCGGTCCTGTGGAACTGTGGGGTTATGGGCCCACAGAAGAATCAGAAGGATGGTGACAAACAAGGCGATCAAGTTGCAAGGTAAGTCAGAGAACAGCTTGTCAGCTATATCGGCAACAACGTCGGTACCAGGGGCAGTGGACATTGAGAACCATTTTCCTGCTCGTTAATACGAGGCGGACCAATTGGCAAAGTTCTCGTCCCGGTGGTTACCGAAATGTCATCGACAATGTCAACAAGGGGTTACTGACGAGGTTGTACACCGATGTGTTTTCATAAGCAGGTGAATTATCACTTCTCAAATAAGACATATTACAAGAAAGGTTAAACAGACCAATGGAAAAGAAATTGTGATGATACACAAGTATCAGGTGTACATCTTTCCCAAGGTAAAGAAGAGCACGATATACATGACCAAGTTTGTATTGGCAGGGAGTCAAAGGGGGTTGTCAATGGTAACACAAATCATCGAGGGGCACAGATGGTATTTCACACGGTGAATCCAATCGACACATGGAAGAAGCCATGTAAGATTAGTCGGATCATAATCCACGAAAAGGTCGGATGGTTCGCAAAGGATCCGATGTGAGTATCGGCACTCAATCGGGAGGAGAAAGAATGCAAAGGCATCGAGTGATAGAAGCATTGGAATAATGCGATGCTTGAGTACAAGGGAATCGTGTTTTCCAGATCGGGAGGTGGATGCAATCATCCATACGGACTTATCGGTGGCAGGGTGTTGCAACGGCGATGAACACGTAGGATCTTGGGAATTCATCAGAGAGTAATCGTCGGAATCTTCAGGTGAATCAGGCGATCATCGGGAATGTAGAGGTCTCCGGGAGGAAGGAGGTACGTGAAACTAAGTCAGAGTTAGTAAAACATTACCAGCAAGGATAAGAGAGCAAAGTCCCAGAGCATAGGTACAAAGAAAAAGATCCTAATACCACCCAGTTTGCGACGTGGGCCGATAAGCCACACGACACTATTAGTAAAGTAGTTTTGCAAAGACTAGACTCGACTTCGACCAAGGAGTTGGAAGGGGGAGTTGGAAGGGGGTCTCCTACAGGCAGTCGGCTCTGATACCAACTTGTCATTGGTCACACACCGGTTCCCGGCGTACACCTGGCGGGATCTAGACTGTCCCCACAGACCAACACTAGTCTTTCCTGCGCACTTTGTCCTCACTCGTGCGCACCCGAGAACAACTTCCCGGTCGGTCACCCATCCTCAAATTGCTCCAAGCCAAGCACGCTTAACTTTGGAGTTCTTTGGATCCGGGCTCCCGGAAAAAAAGGTGCACCTTGTTGATATGAGTAGTCTTTCATTCCTACTAAGCCAGGATGTCACACACACCCACTCAAAGGAACCGACGTCCTCGTCGGCCCACAGGAACGTTCCCTCTTGGCACACGTTTGTGCGTCCAGTGCCGACACATGGCTCACCCATGTTCGCACACTGACCCGTACACGCCCGTGTAACCGCGAGGGTCGGCTCTGATACCATTTGTAACGCCCCGGTCACACACCGGTTCCCGGCGTACACCTGGCGGGATCTAAACTGTCCCCACAGACCAACACTAGTCTTTCGTGCGCACTTTGTCCTCACTCGTGCGCACCCGAGAACAACTTCCCGGTCGGTCACCCATCCTCAAATTGCTCCAAGCCAAGCACGCTTAACTTTAGAGTTCTTTGGATCCGGGCTCCCGGAAAAGAAGGTGCACCTTGTTGATATGAGTAGTCTTTCATTCCTACTAAGCCAGGATGTCACCTTCACCACTACCACCACATGCTACTTCCACTAAGTCTGTTTCTATGTGTGATACTTTTGATGATGCTTCCACTACTCTTGATGATGATAATTTTCTTGGTCACTATATTGAAACTCAATCTGTCGAGGTTGCAGCAGAATCCGAGACCGTGACCCATGTTTCCTATATTCCTACTTGCAGAACTTTTGGTTACCCAGATTTACATGAACTCAAGGAGAGACTCCTTGATGATGATTACATTACTCTTGATGATGATCGTTGCAGGGAACTCATGGAGTGTGCCGACTCTGACCCTGATGCTGTTAAGCAGCTTCTCGAAAATCACTCCATGAAGAACAAGAATATTCTTGATCCTAAATTTTCCACATCTCCTATATGCACCACTGATCCTGATTAAGATTTCTCTATTGATCTTTCACTTATATCTACAGTCGAGGCTGGCCCTTTTTACGGCAGAGAAAATGAAGATGTTATAGCACACCTGACCAAACTCGCTGAGTTAGGTGACCTATTTACTACTGATGAGAAGATACGAAACTTCTATGTGGCAAAGCTTTTTTTTCCTTTTTCTCTAAGGGAAGACGCTAAATTATGGTACGATGCACTACCCTATGGTTCCATTGAGAGTCCTCATGACTTAGTTCAATTCTTTGTTGATAAATATTTTCCTGCTCATATGCAACATGCTGCCTTGCAAAGAATCTATAACTTTAAACAGTTGCAGGATGAGCACCTCCCTAAAGATTGGGGGAGGTACTATGATTTAATCAAGGCTAGACCGGGACATGACGTCTCAAAGAATGAATTACTTGATATATTTTATGCTGGTCTAACCGATGAATCCAGGTCCTATCTGGATAGTTGTGCTAGTTGTGTTTTTAGGGAAAGAACATCGGCCGATGCTGAAGAATTAATGGGCAAGATTTCCAAGAACCATGAAGATTGGACCGTCCCTGAACCACCTCCACCACCGAAGAAGAGGGGCATGCTTTTTCTAAGCCCCGAAGATATGCAAGAAGAAAATAAGTCTATAAAGGAGAGAGGCATTAAAGATGAAGACGGGAAGAATCTACCACCTATTGAGAAGATGTGTGAGCCTACTACTCACCCTCCCTTGGTAGAGGTACACTCTCTATTAGATTTGACTGAAAGTGACATCCCTAAAGGTAAGCCTCCCAATCAATGCTTAGATGAGCTTGATAATTTTATTATTAAGCAAGACAATTTCAATAGGAGGATACAAAGTTAGTTGCATGATAATTCTCTTGCTATCAGAAATTTGCTTTGTGTTCTAGAAAGAACAGTCAATGATGTTAAATATCTTGTTAAGCATTTCCATATGGTTCAAACTCAGCTTGAAAAAAATTCTAATGTGCAAAAAGATTTGCTTGCTAACAATGCCAAACAGGACATACAAGCTTATGGCATCAAAACCAGGGGTGGAACACACACCCAGGACCCACTCTATCATGTGGGGCATCCAAAGAGGATCGAGCAAGATTCTCAAGTACAAGTATAAGACGAGATTGTTAGCTCTCCTAAGAAGAAAAATAAGAAGAATAAACACAAGGAAGCCGACAACTCCAATGATCCTATTACAAATCCAGAACCTGTTGTTGATCCAAACAGTGTATCTACCTCCGATGCTGAAACTGAAGACGGTGTTGAGCCCAAAGAAAATGGTAAGGAGAGTAATGATCCTCCCGAGGTGCAGGAAGAAGAAGCACCTGATAAATGCAAGAAGTACACTAGAGAAGACTTCGTAGCAAGAAGACATGGGAAGGAAAGAGAACCATGGGTACAAAAACCCATGCCCTTCCAAGGTAAGTCCCTCATATCTAAAGAAGAAGAGCATTATAATAAATTTTGTGAATTGATGAAGCCTCTTTTTCTTCAAATTCCCCTGATTGATGCTATCAAGTTACCTCCCTATTCCAAATATATGAAAGATATTGTTACTAATAAAAGAAAAGTTCCTAATGAGGCAATATCTACTATGTTTGCTAACTACTCTTTCAGTGGCAAGATTCCTGAGAAGCTCGGTGATCCAGGTATACCCACCATTCCTTGCTCCATAAAAAATAATTATGTCAAAACTGCCTTATGTGATCTTGGAGCAGGAGTGAGCGTTATGCCTTTTTCTCTTTATAAAAGGCTATGTTTAGATAAGCTAATCCCTACAGATATTTCTCTTCAGATGGCTGACAAGTCAACAGCCGTCCCGATAGGTATTTGTGAGGATGTTCCCGTTGAAGTTGCTAATTGTTTAATTCTTACAAATTTGTTGTGCTTGACATGCCTGAGGATGGGAGCATGTCCATTATTCTAGGTAGACCTTTTCTTAACGCCGTAGGTTCCATTATTGATTGCAATAAAGGAAAGAAGATCGACAAATGGCATGGCCTTAATTCTATAGAGAATATCGAGACCGTGAAGATTGGAGAATGGGATTGTCCTCTATACGTGCACCACAAATATAAAACCATCATGGTGGGGA
The DNA here is from genome assembly GCA_950022295.1 of Bromus sterilis. Lineage (NCBI taxonomy): Eukaryota > Viridiplantae > Streptophyta > Magnoliopsida > Poales > Poaceae > Bromus > Bromus sterilis. The sequence goes on along the minus strand of OX465595.1, from coordinate 276,168,079 downwards.
CAATGTCCATTAAAGTAAAGGTGCAATTATCACTTCATAAGAGGTGAGACTTTTTGTTCTATATATCGCCGGTTCGTTGGTAATACTTGATCAACCTTGCTAGTGGGCATGTTTTATTTAGGTAAAATGTGGAGCTTGTTATGTTTTTCATTTGCTTTAGTTTTTATTCTCTTTGATGTACCAAGTTTATATGTTTTGAAGCTTCACAATTCTAATCACTGCTTCATGTTTTTAGAAAGTTTCGCAGCTTTTTGAACTCCGGAAAATTTTCAACAGTGAAGTTTTCAGAAAAATTCTACAAAAATAAAAATAAAAATTTCCACGACGAGAGAGACCCAGAAGCACCTGGGGCTGACCAGGGGGGCCCACCAGTGGCCCAGGAGGCCAGCTGGTGCGGCCAGCCCCCTGGCCGCGCCCACAGGGCGCCTAGCGCCTGTGGGCCCCACCTGCAGGTGAGTCTTCTTCCTCTCTCTTCCTTTCTTCTCCAAAACACGAGTTCTGCACCTGGAACTTGCGTTCTTGCTGCTCTCCGTCCAGAATTTAGATCTCTCTCTCTCTACAGCCCACCATTTTGTAAGGCCCGATATGCGGTACTGTTCCAGATCTAGATGTTTCCATCCAGGTCCGGGGACGAAGCACATATCGGTCCCACCGCGACATATGACAATGCCATATGCCCAGGATTTCCAACATGATATCACAACATTACAGCTACAAGGATACAACATCTCATACAATCGGCATACAACTGCCTTAAATACATTACATCAGCGGAAGGTACATGTCTGAGTACATACTGCAATCGAATGCCTAGTGGAAAAGAGAAAAAGACATCGCTCCCATAACCACACGGGTCCAGACCCTCCGTCGGGATCCGCCTAACTAGTCGGCGTTGAGTCTCCACGTGAAATGCCGATCACCATACCTGTTGTCGATCAAAAACCCTGAAAAGAGTTTGGGGGTAGTATCATGAGTACAGAAGTACTCAGCATCCAACTGTAGTGGTCAACTGACCCAGCAAGGACTTCATCACTCATCATTCTAGGACAACTAGTAGTTTACGATAAGGATGGGGTAAGTTGTGAGGTTGCTGCCGCACTAGCATTTATGAAGTGTCTAACGATCTAGAGAGTAAGATCAGAAGCCCAGCATTCGATGAGGAATCGCCTCCAACAAGTCTGCTATCCACCTACTTACGCAAACATAACACCTATCCTATCCTTGTCCTCCTCTTCGCATCCCGACGAAGAAGAAGCAGTCAAGGCACACACACATTGATCAAGTTATATTAAGATTATCTCAGTTGTTGTTGTCTATGAACAAGGAGTAGGTCTCAAGTCGTCCATAACCGTGGACACGGCTTCTCGAAAAGATTTAACCCTGCAGGGGTGTACCAACTGCCCATTACAAGGCTCTGCACGCATGCCCATCTCTCTCAGTTTCTACCCATAACAGGCTTCCATTTCATGATTTAGTCCCGAGAGATCCGAAGAGACAGGTCCCTCTAGCTAACAACGAACAAATCCGGGTGGCCCCCGGGGAGTCGACACCCAATCCAAAAGCTGGGCACGCTCTCGGATCAGACTCTTCCGTCAGACTAAGGTCGAGGTAACTGATCCCCTCACATGTGGGCAGGCCTCTAGCTCACCAGTGTGGACCAACAGAGAAACCATGTCTCCGTTGGCCCGGGTTGTTTTAAAGGATATCTGCTAGGAGCGACCCGACAGACATATATGCATGGTTTCAAATGGTAAATCAGCTTGGGCCACCTCTAGAAATGTTTGAAGCTAGATAGGTAAGAAAAGGGGACCCCATAAAATCCCACACGCGGTTAGGCATGCTTAGTCTTAAAATCAATACCCAGAACTCGGATCCTAGGTGAATCGAATGGAACAAAGCATCGGGGCGGGATAGCCTAGACCTTCCATCCTTCGTCGAGTATAGTCAAGATTATAATAATCATATCTTGAACAACAATATAATAATTTGATATCCCAAACCAAGGATTAACAGGAGGTAACATCGTAGCATCCTAAGCATGCATACTAAGCAGGGGCTGGGCAACGAGCAATAGTAACATAGCAGTACATGGTTTTCTGGGAGGGACATGGCTGTATCGGTTTGAAAGAGGTTGTAAATATGTGGTAGGATCAAACATCGAACCTAACCTAGACTAGCATGCAAACCGCTGGTTGAAATAGAATGGATCATAAGTAATGTATAGTCCTTGCCTGTTGATAAGTCGGGTTCCGAAGGTGTAGTTGATCGCAAGCTCGCAATGTCTCCGAGAGTAACCGCGGAAGGCACACAGGAAGGCAATCAACGAGCAAGCATCTATTACTACAAAGCAAACACAAGAAAGCATCAACAAGAAGGCAACACGAGACAACACACTACGGCATCACATCTATCGTCGAGAGCGGTTACTAACAGGTTAAGTGGAGTATTCGTCACACACGACGATACCACTAGTTTACAAGGGTTCAAGTTGGTTAACTACACAAGATGAGAAAAGGTTGTTAACATGGCATATCACTCAAGCAAGCATGGCATAGCACACAAACATGGAAAGAGGTGAAGCATAAGGTAAACTATCTATGCTAGCCAATTTAAGTGAGGCACGATCCTAAACATGGCATTCCACTAAGTGCTCCACGACAATTAAAAGATTTGGTACTGTTCTGTCCTAAACCATATTTTAGGTTGGTTAACAGCAGCAAACAATAGCACAAACACAAAGTACATGAAAAAATAATCAAGTTACATATAAAGAACACTCCAAACGGAGTTACGGTTAAAAATATACAAGCAAAACAAGTTTGGAACACAATCTGCCAACATCAGGAAGCACACTTTAGAGCAATGCATAAAAAGGATAATGAATGCAAACATGCTCACAAATGATATGCAACTAAAGTAGACATGGCAGGGAAGGCATGGCAAAAGGAATCATGCAAAAAGACATCATGGATCACTAGTTATAAGAAACACAAAAAGCTATAAAACATTACTGGTCTAGGACTTAGTGGAAATCAGGGAAAACATGGCAGCAACTGTTATTTTCATGTTGTATAAACATGGGTAAAGATATATGCAAAAGTGCAGAAACATGACATCGCAATATATGGGCATGGAGTAGGCATGATGATGATCAGGTACAAACAAGAATCAAGGTCATAGGCATCACAGATCAAAAGATATTAAGCATGCAACATGGCATCGGAAAGTTACAGACTTAGAGAAAAACTGGGGTGGCTGTCAACAACAACGGCATAGAAACTTTTGAGCTAAAAATATCTATGACCAGGAATGTAAACATGACAATGAAATACATATAATGGAAGTAGACATGATGCTTAACAGTATGCAAAAAGAATCAATGCAATAGGCCTCATGGATGTGTCACAATCATCATGAAAACTTGCAATAAAATAACAACAGCAACACATGACAGAAATTAGTAGCAGTTAAACAGTATGATGCCCACTTCAACAGAGATTAACAACATCAACATGGCCTCAAATAAAAATGCTCACAAAAGATGAACTGAATTACACACTATTCTAAACAATTTTCCTTTTGGGCGCAACGTCATCCGGGCTACGGTTCACTCGTAAATGACAACGCAAAATTGAATCAGCAGCAGCAATTTTCCAGACTTAGTGAAAATTACAGGGTTTTCCACAGAAAAAAAAATAAAAGGGGGCTCACGTTTGGGCCGGCCCATCTGGCCTGGATCCGGCCTGGCAGGGCTGGAGGCGCCTGGCTGGGCCGCGGACGCTGGAGAGGCCGGCTGGCTGGGCCTTGGCCGAGCTGGGCTGCGCCAGCCCACTCGGGCGAACGACCACGGCGGCATCGTGCTCCTCCCAACGAGAGCACTTCGGCGGCAGCATGGCTCGCCGGCCAGCATCTAGCGGCGGCAGGCATTGGAGGTCGACGGGAGGTGTGGCGGCGGGGTCGAACGGATCCGGCGCGGCGGCTGCCAGACCTGGTCGTCAGGGTGGCTCGCTGCCGGGTGGCGCGGGCGGAGCTCGGGCCTCGACGTCCATGACGGCGGCAGACCTGCGGCAGAGGGATAGGAGGTGAGGCGCGAGAGAGAGAAGAGGAGAGAGGGAGCGAGGTGAGAGGGAGACGGAGGAAGGTGGCCACGGCTGCTACGGCCTGCCGGCGGCGGCCTCTGGCCCGGCGGCGCGCGGCGGCATCCTCGGGCTGGCGCGGCTAGGAGGAGAGAGGAGGTGGAGCTGGGGGCGCGATATGGAGCGTTGATCTCCAGATCCAACGGTTGGGATCGCCTGGATGGCTAGTGTTTGAATAAAAATGAAATAAACTGCGAACATTGGGCTATTGTGAGGGGGGGTGGCTGCAATTTTTGCTTAGGGGAAACCCTAGAAAGGGGTGGGAGAGTGGTGATCTTTATATAGCCCAGGTGGCTGGAAGTTTGCAAAAACATCCCCGGTTTTTCTCTCGCGCGCGCGGTGTTTACGTTTCTGACCGCCGAGGGTCCACGGGACCTCCGATTCGGGTAAAACTTCGAACTGCGTGATTAGCGCATCGAACCGGCGGCGTTCACCTCGTGCTGGAACCGTTCCGAGAACACTTTCCGGCGCACTATAAAATAACTCTTTTAATTATTAAACGGGGTTTTTCGTTCCGTTGGCTGCGGCTAGTCTCGTGCGGGTTTTCGCGACTGTGATCGGGCGAAACCCGGTGTCGCAAAGGTCGAGTGTCAGGGTGGCAAGGGTCGGTCTCCGTCCGGTACGAGATAAGAGGGGGGAAATAATCGCCGATCGATAAATCGGGGATGCAAACACCGCAAACAAATCAGAAAAATCAAACAATTCACACCAAAAACAAAATGTTTAATTTTTGTGAAATCTGGGCTGTTACACATTTGAGCTGAAATTTTGAGCAAATACTCCCTGAAATGAGTTTTCTAGGAAAAGCAAAGGGGTTGCTTGGGAAGAAGAAGCCCGAGCGCTTCGATCGAGTTTCTAGAGTTGCAGCTTCACCCTCGGCTGCTATGGTGAGCTACAATGAAGATCATGTGCCCCTGGAGTTGTTGGAAGACACAAGTCCATCATGCGCAATGATGTATCCGTGCGATGATTTTCTTACAACTGGAGGAATTAAGGAGGAATTTTATAGCCTTTGCGCCAATGCAGGTTTGACACGGCTAGCATTATGACGTGTGATACAATACAAGAAGCTTACCTCCCGCTTTGTTAACAGTTTTTGTTATAACCATGATGCTGGAACCGTCGAGTTCAAACTTTATAATGATCTCATAACCATGTCTTTGGCACAGTTTTGTGATATAATTGGTGTGCCGAACGCTGGTCAGTCGGCAAAGATGATCACTCATCCTCCCGAGTTGAGGACTCTCTTCAACTCCCTTTGCAACCAGGAGGAGACCGACATTCACCATACGAAGATTTCCAGCATTCTGTTTCCCCACCTCAGGTATTTTGTGTATTTTGTTGCTAGAGGGGTGTTGGCTTGTGACAACACGAGCAATGGTTTTGCACTAGATTTCGCTATCTATGCGAACGCCCTTTCTGATAAGAATGATTATAATGTGGCTGCGTTAATTGCTCGGCGCCTTGTTATGAACAGTAACAAGGGCGATTTATATGGTGGTGTTTACGCCACACTTGTCCTTGAGTCTCTTAATCGCACCCCGCATCCTGATGATGTTCCCTTTTCATACACAAGTCTCGATCTTGCTGCTATGAAGAGGCATAAGTTTGTTACCATGACTTCCCAGTTTGGTAACCTTGTTTATATTTTGAGGTTTGAGAGGACCATTACTCGTGAGATCCGTCTACCTGCACCACTTTTGTTTGATAACACTCGCAGGAACGGATGGTCTTCAATGATATCCAGTTTGATGAGCTCATGGCTCAGTACCAGCTGCATAACCCCATGGAGGGGGTTGTGCCCGACGAGGAGGAGCATGGTGAGTTCCCACCTTTCTAGGGGGAGACCTTCACCGAGCATGGTGAGGGGTCTTCTTCTGCTTGGGACGAGGGACCTTCCTCATGGGAGGACCCGAGGACTTCGGTGTACGCACCGGAGGGCTCATACGACCCTTGGACTTACCATTACCCCAGAGCAGGAGGCTCCTGGGGACAGTAAGTGCTACCAATTTAGGCCAAAAGCCTAAGCTTGGGGGAGTACCTTCCCTTCTCCCTTCTTCCATTGTATTATCCGTTTTTATTTTGTTCGCTTTGATCTTTTCGAAGTTTTTTCCTGATCTTCTTTGTTCTTTTAGTTTGCAAAAACAAAACAAAAAATTATATTTTCTTTTCTTTCGTTAAACCTTTGAAAAACCCAAAAATATTTCCTTTCTCTCTTTAGTTTTTTTACACATGTTTATGACTAATATGTCTATCATGCCTTGATGACCTTTTTATTTCAGAATAGTTATATCACTTTCATGCCCGATTTAATGTTGCTTTGTCGCTCTGCATGATTATGACAATTATTGCTCTCTAGTTGGTCGCTTCCCAGTCTTTTGCTAGCCTTCGATCACACTAAGCGGAATTCTACTTGTGTATCCAAACTCTTTTTCAAACCAGTTGTTCCACTTGAGTCCACCATACCTACCTATATGTGGTATTTACCGGCCACTCCTAACTTAGACTTTCTTGTGTCATCTCAAAATTTATACTTTTGAGCCTCTAACTTTCTTGTGTCATAATTAGCATTGCGGTGCGTTTATAATTTTGTCGATTGTCCAGCTGTAATTTGTTCACCCAGCTTAGTTTTTTATTGTCTTTTCGGTACTTATGAAATTTCTCTACTTTTACTTGAATAAAGTTTTTTATAATTTTATACAGTTTAAAAGTAATTTGAAACTGTAAAATTTTGGGCGAATCGTATTTTTCCCTTTTTTACAAACCTTTTATCGGATTGACGCAAATGATATGGCGTTGGAAAGTTATGGAAAATTCTAAGAAAAAAATCTATAGAAAGTTTTTTCTAATTCCATACGGTTTAAAAACAAATTTGATTATGGTAAAATTTGATTTTGAATTCGATAAAAATTTGTCGGAATGGGGCAAATAATATGTCGTTAGAAAGATTGTGAAAAATGTGAAACTTTTCATGTTGAAAGTTTACTCTAATTCTCAAACGTTTAAGAGTAATTTCAAACACGAGAAAAGTAGATCATCTTGTTTTGTGTCAATAAAATAGAGTATGCGAACTGAGTGAACTACGTGTTTAAACTGAGGAGTTTGACAGTCTAAACTTTACTCTTTTTTCGATATTGTTTTAGTCATAACTTTTTAATCGTTTCTCGAAATTAAGTAAATAATATATCGTTGAAATCCTATTGAAAAGAGCGTACTTTTCATGTTAAACATTTTATGAAATTTAATACAATTTAAGAATGTTTTTGAATGTGACAAAATTCGTATCGAACGAAGTGTGTATCATAATCATACTGATGGTGTGTTCATGTTTGAATTGACTGTCCCATTGACGTTAGCTCTGGTGCAAGTGTGGGGCCTGTGACGAGCGTCAGTGAGTTAACTTTTTGTACGGTCTTAGTTTGAATATATGCACCTAAAAGTGTTAGGAGTTACCCGTACTAGCGAGTCATCCGTACTTGTACTGATTCCCCCCATCCAAGTTAGATGTTAGGTGTACTGACGGCACAGACTTGCTTGTACTGATTGCATGGTATGTTGGTGAAGCCATAGTCACCATTTGATATATATCTTTATTTCATGGGGAGCAGAAGTGAACCAGCACCGCACCGCTTTTCATAGTCGCATTGACGGTGCGACAGAGTTTGATCTGACTGCCCCCATCCACGTTAGGTCATAGTCGTACTGACAACGCAACCTTGTTTTATTGATGGTGAAACCTTGTGCTGAACTGATTACCTCCATCCGCATTCATGCGGAGGAGACTCCGAGACTTGACTTGTAGGGGGATCTAAATAAAATAACCAGAACCACACTCCATGTAATAGTCATATTGACGGTGCGGCTCTGTTTGAACTAATTGCCCCCATCCGCGTTAGGTCATAGTCGTACTGACGGCGCAACTGTCTTCGTATTGACGGTGCGGCAGTGTCTAACCTGATTTCCCCAACTGCGTTCATGTGAAGGCGAGTCCGGGACTTGACTTCTGGGGAGGGAGACCTAAACAAAATAACTAGAATCACACCGCGTGTCATAGTTGTACTAACGACATAACCTTGTTTGAACTGATTACCCCCATCCGCGATAGCTCATAGTCGTACCAACGTCTCAGCCGTGTTTGTACTGATTGTCCGACCCATCCGCGTTAGGTCATAGTCGTACTCGTGATGCAACCGTGTTTGAACTGATTGCCCCCATCGATGTTAGGTCATAGTCGTACTGATGGCGCAACCGTGTTTGTATTGACAGTACAATCGCGTTTGAACTAATTGCCCCTATTCATGTTCATGTAGAGGCGAGCTCGAGACTTCACTTATGTACTTCTATGTGTGTGTGTGGGGGGGGGGGGTAACCAGAATCGCACAATGTGTTTTAGTTGTACTGACGATGCAACTGTGCTTGAATCAATCTCCCCCATCCGCATTAGATCATAGTCATACTGACGACACAACCGTGTTTGTATTGACGATGCTTAGGTCTTTAATTTGAACTGGTCATTCATCTTTTTTAAATGAAACTAATCATGGATTTAAATTCAACCCAATTTTTAATGCAAACTACCAATTCTTTTATTTTGAACTGATCATAGTTTATAATTTGTACTGATTGATTTTTAATCTAAACCATGTTTTCCATTCTTGCACGCACATCGAACTATCATTAATACTTTCTTTCAAGAAGTAGCAATCATATCATCACAGACAAAAACAATTTCACACATATAATACATGTACATGAATAACATATACACCACACCGACTGCACATTTTCATATTTTCAATAGCACCCATCGCAACCAAAAATTGTGGGCTTCACCTATGGCATCAGGATACACATCATCTTATGTGCACCATTCCTGAGTAAAGTAGAACACTCATCACAATATCAACTAGAGATATGACATATGAATAAGCAGGCTTTACAATATCAACCGGAGATATGACATATGAATCAGCAAGTTATATCAAATTGGTCCCAAAATACTCAGTTGCAGAGCGATTAATAAGGGTCACCAGTAAGAGAAACATATACTCAGCTCCAGATGACTAAATTGATCCCAAAATATTCAGTTGCTATAGTCAAAAAACACAAAGTGCATCTACAAAGTGTAAATAAGTCAGCCAATCTGAATAGAATATAATCTCCGATTACAACCACAACAGCCAGCCAGCCAATCAGTACTGTGACCATCTAGAAAGAGTTGGCATGTAGCTATAACATGCTCCCAAAGCTATGATATATCAAAACCCAAAGAAAAAAAGTCCTATCACCCTCTCCTTCTCAATGGTCTCAAAGTACTGGTACACGATGGTATCAAACAGAATTCCAGTTCCTGGACCAATTGTGCCCATCAAATCAGTCAGAACAGTTAATGCGCCAATGCATACTCCACCAAATGCAGCAACAATACAGATGTATCTGTTCAGTTCCTTTTGCAAGTTTGACTTGCGATGGCCTGGCATTGCCATTTTTTGTTCTTGTTGGATTGCAAAATAAATAAATAAAATTAGAGTTGGCTCTTGATTGCACAACCAACAATCAAATTACTACCAAACAGCAGGAAACCTCCATTAATTGCACATCCAACAATTTGTCATGGTGCCTTGACTCATACTCCTTGGACCGCTGCTCCAACATTGTCGGCTCGCCGACCTTGCCATTGCGTTTCAATGTCCTTGAACTTGACATAGACCAGAAGTAGAACTTTGTGGAGTGTTTTCTCGGACCAAAGACATTTCAATAAAATTTAATGGCACTACCATGCTAGTAGATACATGTGCGTTTGATGTTGTGGTTCTGAACTAACACGTGAGGCTCTTCTCTGAATACAAAAGCTGACTGGTGCAACATCATCGCATAACTTAAATTATTTGTTAGTTGTAAGACTCCTGTTGTAAATCCAGGCTCAACACTGTCATACCAAGCAGTATCCCGGGTAATTTCTTCTATTGTTGCCTCATCTGGTCTGGTTGGAATGGAGATCCCAGCGCCTTTGTTGGCATCATCTGGTTAGCTATCGCACACTGCTCCATCCTTGCTTTCATCATCTCAGTCCATGCAAACACCTTTACATTGAAGAACTACTAATAACTATTAGAACTAACCTGACAACAAGAAAGCATATGAACTGATATGGGAACCAGCCACGGAACCAGGAGAGGACCTTCGCAGCGTACGGAACCAGCCGACGTGCAGCTTGGGAGGTGGACGTCCTCGGCCTGGCATGCATAGCGATGGAGCAAGGAGCTGTGGGCGCGACGGGGCGCTGGGGGAAGCGGCCGGCGGCGTGCTGGGCCGCTGGAACCCGCAGCGGTTAACATGACGGGGGCGGCGGAATCAGGCCCGATCTGCAGAGGAGCGAGGCGGCGGCCCGCGTGGGCGCGCTGCTGCGGGGAGGGACCGGCGCTGGGCGCTGCGGTGGCGCGCAGGATGGGGCTGGAGCCCGGCGAATCGCAGGGAGGGTCGGCTGCCCATCGCCGCTCAGTGAGGGGTGGGACTCGAAGCCGTGGAGGGAGTAGCCTATGTCCGCGGCATAGACGGGGCAGGAAGTGGGGCAGAGTGGGGCGGCGACGCGGTGGGGCGCCGGGTTGCTGTCGGGGGGGTCGCGCGGTGGGGCGTCGGGTCTGCGGCGCGGTGAGGCCAAGAAGGACGCGACAGGCAAATCTTTTCCTAATAAGGGGAGGTAGGTTTCTCCTTACGTTTTGCCAGTTTTACAAAAAAAAATCTCATTTTATAGGGAATCAACCCGCAGTCCGAAATATAAGCAAAAACGTTTCGTTGCTTATGTTGGTGTTTTTGCAAAACGACTCCTAATAATTTAAGGAATCAACCTGCAGTCCTTTGTTCCAGCGTTTTTTTTTATATTTCAGCCAGCGCTTCATTAATTCGGGCCACAGCGCTATACTGGGCCTAGCATGGGCCGGCACAGATTTAAAAGATATTTGTTTACAAATAAACCTGCCTGTACATTAAATCTGTTTAACTTATATACTTTTCTAACTATAAGAAAAACAAGTTTAGTTTTTTGTTTATTTTGAAATATTTTCTCCAATTTTAAAAACCATTCATGCTTTTTATATTTTTGTATAGTTTTAAAAAAAGTGTTCACTATCTCCGATCCGCGAGCAAGGAAAAACAAGTTTTAGTTTTTCTGTTCCTTTTGAAAGATGTTTTCTAAAATTTTTGAATCATTCATGCTTTTTAAATGTTTGTGTAGTATTAAGAATAAATTTCACGTATTTAAATAATTTTCTTATCATTTTAAAAATATTCACCCTTTCTCAAATCAAAATATATGTCACTGATAACTGTATTTATATATATATATATATATTAATATTTCAAAAAACAAATCTCTTTAAAAAAAATCCATGTGATTTGAAAAATGTTTATGTCTTTTAAAAATAATATTGATGCATTTAAAATAAATAAATTTACAATTTAAAAATAAGTTAGTGTATGATGAACGATCTACGTCGTAGCTTGAGAAGCACGGACATCACGTCCAACTCAACGATATTAGATTTTAAACTACTAGACATTTACTTAAATAATGTTCATGTAATTTTAGAAATATTCACCCTTTCTCAAATCATAATTTATGTCATTCAAAACAGTATTCACATCCTTAAATATATATTCATATTAAAACAAATCTCTTTAAAAAAATCCATGTGATTTGAAAAATGTTTATGTCTTTTAAAAATAACGTTGATGCATTTAAAATAAATAAATATATAATTTAAAAATAAAATGGGTGTATGATGAATGATGTATAAAAATAACCCGTTTAATTATTAAACGGGGTTTTTTCGTTCCGTTGGCTGCGGCTGGTCTCGTGCGGTTTTTGCGACGGTGATCGGGGTGAAACCCAGTGTCGCAAGGTCGAGTGTCAGGATGGCAAGGGTTGGTCTCCGTCCGGTACGAGATAAGAGGGGGGGAAATTATCGCCGATCGATAAATCAGAGATGCAAACACCGCAAAAAAATCAGAAAATCAAACAATTCACGCCGAAAACAAAATTTTTAATTTTTGTGAAATCTGGGCTGTTACAATACAACACCACCAACAAGGGATCTCGTCCCGAGATCCAGGACGATCCGGGGGAGAGGGGGAAGAGAAAAGAGAGTCGACAATCTTCAACACCACCAACAAGGGACTCTGCTCCATGTCGACGTCAAACTCCGTCGAGATAATTTTCCGCAGAGAGACGACATCGTCGAAAATACGAAACGGTCGGTGTCAAGAGGAGGAACGACAGCTAAAACCTGGTCAAAGGGATAGTGCTTTTCGACGCAAGTCGTGGAAACACCGAGCAAAAGGAGGGAGGGAAAAGGACGACTCAGATGATATCCGAAACCGGAGAAGCTAAAGGTACTACAGGAATTCCCACCTGAGATCGGAATCGAGACAATACGCTGCAAGCAAGGCATTGTAACGGTTCCGAAACTCCACACACTCGAGACCCTAGAGTTTGAAGGGGGATAAGTCGAGAGTAAAACACTTAGGACACTTGTCCTAACCAGAGCAAGGGTAAGGAGTAAAAAGATTCCTACTCTCCGACAACTAACTTAGTAACTAAAAAATAGTTTTTTTCTAGACTCGACTTCGGCCAGAAAAAGGATCCTACGATTGGTAAGGCTCTGATACCAAGTTGTAAGGCCCGATATGCGGTACTGTTCCAGATCTAGATGTTTCCATCCAGATCCGGGGAAGAAGCACATATCGGTCCCACCGCGACATATGACATAGCCATATGCCCCAGATTTCCAACATGATATCACAAAATTACAGATACAAGGATACAACGTCTCATACAATCGGCATACAACTGCCTCAAATACAATACAACAACGGAAGGTACATGTCTGAGTACAGATTACGATCAAATGCCTACTGGCAAAGAGAAAACATCGATCCCATAACCACACGGGTCTAGGCCCTCCGCCGGGATCCGCCTAACTAGTCGTCGTCGAATCTCCACGTGAAACGTCGATCACCATACCTGTTGTCGATCAAGAACCTTGAAAAGAGTTTGGGGGTAGTATCATGAGTACAGAAGTATCCAACTGTAGTGGTCGACTGACCCAGCAAGGACTTCATCACTCGTCATTCTAGGACAACTAGTAGTTTACGGTAAGGAAGGGGTAAGTGGTGAGGTTGCTGCCGCACTAGCATTTATGAAGTGGCTAACGATCTAGAGAGTAAGATAAGAAGCCAAGCATTCGATGAGGAATCGCCTCCAACAAGTCTTGCTATCAACTACTTATGCAAACATAACACCTATCCTATCCTTGTCCTCTTCTTCGCATCCCGACGAAGAAGAAGCAGTCAAGGCACACACACATTGATCAAATTATATTAAGATTATCTCAGCTGTTGTTGTCTATGAACAAGGAGTAGGTCTCAAGTCGTCCATAACCGTGGACACGGCTTCTCAAAAAGATTTAACCCTGTAGGGGTGGACCAACTGCCCATTACAAGGCTCCGCACGCACGCCCATCACTCTTAGTTGCTACCCATTATAGGCAACCATTTTATGATTTAGTTCCAAGAGATCCGAAACGACAGGTCCCTCTATCTAACAACGAACAAATCCGGGTGGCCCCCGGTGAGTCGACATCCAGCTCAGGAGCCGGCCTCTTTCTCGATCTGGTCTCTACCGTCTGTCGCAGGTTTGGATAGCCGGTTAATCACACATGGCAAACCGGGTCCTCAGCCGGACAAGATGGGCCAGCAAGGGAACTATGTCCTCACTGGTCCGGGTTGGTTGGAAAACTACTGGCAGCTGTCCAGCACACACACGGTTTCAAATGGTAAATCAGCTTGTGCCACCACTAGAAATGCTTGAAGCTAGGTAGGTAAGAAAAGGGGACCGCATAAAATCCCACACGCGGTTAGGCACGCTCGGTCTTAAAACCAATACCCGGAACTCGGATCCTAGGTGACTCAAATGGAACAAAGCGCCGGGGCGGGATAGCCTAGACATTCCATCCTTCGTCGAGTATAGTCAACATTAATAGTAATCATATCATCAACAACAATATAATAATGTGATAGCCCAAACCAAGGAGTAACAGAGTAACATCGTAGCATCCTAAGAAGGGGCTGAGCAACGAGCAATAGTAACAAGCAGTACAAGGTTTGCTGGGAAGGGACATGGTTGTATCGGTTTGAAAGAGGCTGTAAACATGTGATAGGATCAAACATCGAACCTAACCTAGACTAGCATGAAAACCGCTGGTTGAAATAGAATGGATCATAAGTAATGTATAGTCCTTGCCTGTTGATAAGTCGGGTTCCGAAGGTGTAGTTGATCGCAAGCTCGCAACGTCTCCGAAGGTACCCGCGGAAGCACACAGGACGATAAACACTGGAAAGAAATCAACGAGCAAGCACTCTATTACTACGGGGCAACTCAAGATCAAGAAGACATCACACGACACGGCAACGCGATACGGATCTATCATCGAGAACGGTTACTAACAGTTTAAGTGGGGTATCGGTCACACACGACGAATACTGCACGTTTACGGTGGTTCAAGTTGCTTAGCTACAGGTGATCAACAAAGGTTGTTAACATGGCATCTCAAGCAAGCATAGCACACAAACATGGCAAGAGGTGAGGCACAAAGTAAACTATCTATGCTAGTCAATTTAAGTGAGGCACAACCTAAACATGGCATAACACTAAGTGTCGCACGACAATTAAAGGATTTGGTACTGTTCTTCCCTAAACCATATTTTAGGTTTGTTAACAGCAGCAAACAATAGCATAAACACAAAGTACATGAAAAACTAATCAATTTACATATAAGACACACTCCAAACGGAGTTACGGTTAAAAAGATATAAGCAAAACAAGTTACGGGCACAATCTGCCAACATCACGAAGCACACTTTAGAGCAATGCACAAACAGGGTAATGAATGTAAACATGCTCCCAAATGATATTGAACTAAATTAGACATGACAGGGAAGGCATGGAAAAAAGAATCATGCAAATAGGCATCATAGATCAAAAGATATTAAGCATGCAACATGGCATCGGAACGTTACAGACTTAGAGAAAAACAGAGGTGGCTGTCAAAAACAGCAGCATGGCAACTTTGGAGCTCAAAAACTATATGACCAGCAAGCATATCATGACAATTCAATACATATAATGGAAGTAGACATGATGCTCAACAATATGCAATTGGAATCACACAATTCCGATAAACGATCGCGACACACTCGTCGACTGAAGTTGCAACAAAATATAAATAGCAGCACACTAACAGCAGGGTAGCTACTTTGGAGCAAGATACAATCATGATGCAGCAAGAAATTATCGCATGTGAATGCATGAAACTAAAGTAGAAACAATGCTTAACGCAACGCAAAAGAAATCACTCAATTCCGACGTACGGTTGCGAAGCAACTGACGCCCGAAGTTTCAATCAAGCAACAGTTTTCAGACAGTTTAACAGCAGCAGTTGCAATTAACGACCAGTGGCCCTGTTTGACCAGAAATGACACAATCAAGATGACCTCAGATGCAAATGCTCACAAAAGATGGATTGGAGTACACACAATTCTGAGCAATATTCGTTTTGGGGGCACGTTCATCGGAGCTACGGATCAATGGGAAATTACGTTGCAAACAGACATCAGCAGCAAAAATTACTCAGACTTAGCAAAATTGGAAAAGATTTGCGGGTAAGAGAAAAAAAAAGGGGGCACTGGGCCTCACCCAGTTGGGCTCGGCCCATTTGGAGCTGGAAGGCCGGGCGGCTGGCTTGGCTGCTGGCGCCTGGCTGGAGCGAGCAGGCCGGCCCACGTGGGGAGCGGGCGAGCGGGAGGCTCTGCCTCCTCCCGATCCAGCACGGGCCGCGGCGGCGCCGCTGCATGGCTCGCCGGCCTGCCACCGGAGGCGCGGCGCAGGAGAGGGAAGGCAGTGGCGGCTCGGGGCGGGCGGATCTGGCCGCTGGGGTCGTCGGCATCGTCCTAGGGGCGCGGCGGCGCGAGCCGGAGCTCGGGGCGGCAGCTCCATGGCGGCCAGCGGGCGCGGTGTCACCGGAGGCGTCTTGCAGCAAGGAGACGGCGAGGGTGAGAGAGGGAGAGGGAGGAGAGGGAGAGGGCGCGGGAGGAGGAAGGGAGGTTGTGACACCCCCAAAATCAGATCCGTGTACAGTAATCATACACGCAAGGTACACGATCGAGATCAGGGACTCACGGTGAGATATCACAACACAACTCTACAAATAAAATAATACAAGCTGTTTAATACAAGCGAGGGGCCACGAGGGCTCGAATACAACAGCTCGAGAGCACAAAGTCAGCGGAAGCAAAAGTATCTGAGTACAGACACAAGGGTACAAGGTTGCCTTAAGAAGGCTAGCACAAAATCAACACTCGATCGAAAAGGCAAGGCCTCCTGCCTGGGAACCTCCAAACTACTCCTGGTCAAAGGGGAACTCGACGTCGTAGAAGGCATCGGGGATCTTCATGTTGCGGTGGTCGGCATCGGGGATCTCCTGCTCCTGGACTCCAAGGATCCAACATTGACTGCAGCGGCCGATCAGGCAAAACAATAAAGGGAGAAAATAAAGCAGGTGAGTATCTAGCATACCCGCGAGTCTTACGCCCGCTACTAAGCATTATGCATTGTATCAACGGAAAGAAGAGGCTGTATATAGTGGACTGCAAGATAGAAATCAGAATAAGGGTAAGAAGCTAGGCCTATCGAAGACTAGCATCTTCCAACGAGTCTTGCAGCATGAGGTAAGAATCAGCCAACAGTTATATATAAAGCAATAAAGTAACAATGAAGCAGAAGTTGCTGCAACATTGAATAATATAAGTTGTAATGATTAATAATAATAATGCCTCCGAGTTCCCCTCCTCGACTTCCCTGCGAGGAAGAAAACCCGGAACCATACAGTTTAATAGTAACACTTTGTAGTGGTAAGATCCAGCTTCAGCATAAAGCGTCCTGTTACCGTGGACACGTCTATTCGAATAGATTAAACTCCCTGCAGGGGTGCACTACTGTTCAGCCTGCACGCTCGGATCTCCAGGGTGGCGTGAACCTTGTTAGGGAACGCCCCACCGAGGCTATCCGACACATCGCAGTTCATCCTAGGCTCAGCAGAGAGGCCATCCACCGGACTATATCCTATGCGCCAAGGGGTCTAGGTCCCTCACCCTTGCACGCTCCTGCACGGTGCGAGTCTGGCCGGTGAAGCAAAAGCAAATCCAAACACACCTGCTGCAGCAAAAATACAAGACCACTTCCCGGCGATCAGGCCGCAGTACTGCTGACGTCTGAAGAGCTTTCAGACGAACTACGACGTGGAGGGCCCACACCATAATCCCACGTGTAGGTAGTGCGTACAGACCAACGGGTCTCTCAAGTCATCCGCCGAACCATTTAGCATTTTAATTAACCTGCGCGACAACCGTTATCGTTGCCTCGACTTAACCGAACCGCGGTCAACGACAGCAGTCAGGACCACCAGTACATCGGTGCCTGCCCTGTCGTCCCACCAAGTCACTGCGGTTACCAACAAGGTGAACCGTCTCCTTACCTTGTCTCGCGTGTGCTCTTGGTAGAGCTCGACTTTTTTGTGGTTTGGTAGCTCTCGCGAGATACGAGCAGGGGCCAAGCACGCCAGTAACGTCGGTCGTACCCTCCCTGTCGCTCCCGACAATATACCGCTCGCGGGCACCGTTGGGTCGCCCGACTCTTACCTTTAAGGACACCAGTTGGTTTGAGTGCCTACCATTAAGTGAAACCAGGAGGTATCACCCTCGATGGCACACTTAAAGAGGTTTGACAGAGACATTAGCGGAATGAACTAAAGAGGTAAACCTCGTATCATTCCGGTGATGCTACACTACTGAGCCGACGAGAGTGAAATACGAGTCCATTCCACTCGCAAGTCAAACTCGAAGCGACTCGGCAGAGTCTCGCCATTGTAGGTTCCCTAGGGCGTCTGCATTGATCCGTACCTGTTGCAGTTATAATATTTTGTAATCCGTGTTCACTCACCAGAGTGATCACGGCCCGCTATTCTAAACCTAGCTAACAATGCGCAGGGTTTACTGCTGAATATTATATATATATTTATAACGCAGCATAGGATAAAGGAAGGTACATCAAGGGGCGACAAAATCAGGCTATGCAATTAAATAGGACTGTAATCGTAGCAGCAACAGTAACAATGCCTAGTGCAAGAAAGTACGGAAAGGTCGGCGATATCTGGGGAAGAGAATGGCTCTGCTTGCATGTAAGCTCGACGGTAGGGGTACGGTCGTCGACGATGTAGTCGTACTCGGCCACGATGTAGTCGGTTGCAGCAACGAGGTCTATCGTTGAATAAACGGGGGGAGAAACAATAAATACACAGCAATAATAGCAATACAATTGTATGACATAGCAGATATAAAGCAACGGGGCTCTAACGCATTGTTAAGTGATTTGCTCAGAGCAGGAATTTATCCGGGGATGACTACCGGCTCCGGGTGATTACCGGACAAGGTGTCCGGAGGGGGAAGGTATCATGCCAGAGGTGTCGTGGACATCCGACAAAGATGTGAAAGGTGTATCCGTGTTAGTTGATCCATTCTGAACAACTTTCGTGTTCAGAATAAATTCATCCGGTCAGTTTAACGGTATCGGACAATTCATCGGACAGGGCTACCGGAGGGGGACGGTTCGATGTTCCGTATGCTAGAGGGGTGGGGTGGGGGTATAAGTATCGTATTCTTATTCGTGGATCCATTCTGAGAAACTTTCGTATACGAAAGTTTTTCATCCGGGCAACTTTTATCGGTACCGGAAATTACCGACAGACGACCCGGGAGGGGGTGTGTCGACGTTTGATGTGTTAGGGGGGTGTGGCAGACATACGAATGGCGTATTACTATTCTACACATTTTTCTGAGCAACTTTGATATATAAAATATTTTCATCATATATACGGTTTATTTTATATGATTTTTCAAAGTTGAAATCATTTTTAAATCATTTTTAGATTTTCTTTTATTATTTAAATAAACATTATCCAGAACAGTGATATTGACCTAGTCAAACCTGACAAGTGGGACCGACTAACCAGTGGGTCCCACATGTCAGCCTCTATCTATTTAATTAAACCATTTCCTGTTTAAATAATGCACTAGGGCCACATGTAATAGACTCATTGTTTATTAGGCAATTTAATTAAACAGTGAATTATGTTAATGGCCTAGGACCCACCTGACAGTGGCACATGGGCTAATCTCCCTTTGATTTAAATTAACTAGCTAATAAGGGGGGCGGGACCCATCTGTCATTGGCTGGGTGGGGGGTTAACAGGGCGGGCCCCCCAGTAAGTGGTTTTAGCCCACTGACTAACCGCACGCCGGCGGCAACCGGCGCACGCCGGCGAGGCCGTGCCAGTGGGGGGGGGCACGGTGGTGGGGAGGGGGAACGCGGCAGAGAGCGGCGGGCGGATGCCGGCGCGCTCACGCAGGAGAGCGCAACCACGCGCAACGAGGCGACCGCGGGAGCTCGAGCTCGAGCTCCCGCCAATGGCGGCCCGTGCGAAGGCTCGCCCCTACGACGGCCGAACGGTGAGAAACAGGGGGAAACGGGAGAGGAGGCTCACTGATAGGGGGTGGGTGGCGAGCTCGGCGACGGCAAGGGTGGCTGGGGTGCGCGAAATCGAGCGGAGGAGCCGGCGGCCGTGGCAGTCCACGGGGAGGAGGAGCTCGAGGGCGGCGCGCCTGGCGAGGTCGTTGGCCACGTCGTGTGGATGCTGTGCACAGCGAGGTCAGCCGTAGGGCGCGACCAAGGCACGCAGGGCGCAGCTGAGGCGTGCTTCGGCCATGGCAGCATGCTGACGGCCCGGGCACGGGCTCGGCGGCCATGGCGAGAGCAACCGGAGGGAGGGGGATTCGATGGGGGGTTAGGGTTAGGGTTCCGCTGGGGTTGGGGCAGGGGGCAGGGGACGCCTTATACCCGCCGGCGAGGGAGGGATAGCCGCCACGGCAGTGTGGCACCGTAGATGTGTGCCACGCCCTCCCCCCATGAACAGGGGAAGAAGAAAGGGGAAAAGCGGGGTTGGGCCAGATGTTGGGCCCGAGTGGGCCTTTGTCCTGGGCGCTAGTTAGGCATTTTCTTTTTTTTTGTATTTTTGTTTCCTTTCTTTTCGGTTTTAATTATTTTAGTAGCTTTTATATTTTTGTAGAATGTGTAACCTGTCCCATAATTAGCATTGCAAAGTATAGCAATACCACAAAAAGATTGGGGCAAAAATAAATCCACTAACCATTTGTTTTAATTATTCTATTGATGAAAAGGGATTTTTGGCTACTATTTTTATTTGTTTGGATTATTTTGTAGCTTAAGAAATTCCCAAAACCATATGGAAGTGATCCACTGATTTTTAGGCATTTTACAAAAATTGCTTTCACAATTTTTAGTTCATTTAAAATTCCCACTTGTTTATTAAAATCCAAGTCAATCTAATAATCCACCACAATTGGTTTTATGCTTTATTGTTGAATTGGAATTATTCTAAAGGCTAAGTATGACTTGGTCTAATTAATTGCAAGTTGATTAAATAATCTCCCACAATTATTGGGGCAAGATTTATAATCCCCTCAATTTTGAAATTTTTATCAGGGTTGGAATTTCAAAGAGCTATGATCAAAGGTGATCATGGCTTGATTAGCAACAGTAGTGATCATTAACAAGAGGATCACTGTAGTGATTACTGTTACTGGCACTGGGGGTGTTACAAATCTCCACCACTACAAAGAATTATCGCCCCGAGAATTAAAGGTAGTGTAAGGGGTAAAACTTTGGTTTCGTATTCTAACGATTCTTCTGGTGCTTGTAATCCTTCTCGAAGAAGTTAATCCTTCACATTGATTTCTTCGTTTGTTTGCATCAGGGTATCTTGACGAGTTGTCATCCTTCCATCGGGGCTCCATCGTACTTACGAATAGGTTGAGGGGTAAACTCAAGGGGTCGGATCGGTACAAGGTTAATCAACCGGGGTGGTCCAACGGAATGGGGTACAAAGTATCTCACGAGTTAAACTCAGGGAGATACATCGAGCAAATCAAAAGAAGGTATGAGAAGCTTCAAACGGATAGCCATGCATTCGATGCCGATAACGGGTGATGAAAGGAGCCCAGAACTTCAGGTATAAGCACGATATCGGGCCGAATATCACAAGGTAGATGACAAGAGTCAGGTTTTGATCCTGTGGAACTGTGGGTTATGGGCCCACCAAGAATAGGGAGGGTGGCGACATGTTATGCGATCACGCTGCAAGGTTGTCAGAGAACAGTTTGTCAGCTATGTCAGCAACAACATCGGTACCAGGAGCAGTGGACATTGAGAACCATTTTCCTGCTCGTTAATACAAGGCGGACCAATTGGCAAAGTTCTCGTCCCGGTGGTTACCGAGATGTTATCAACAATGGTAACAAGGGTTACTGACGAGGTAGTACACCGAGGTGTTTACATAAGCAGGGAATCATTGCTGCTCAGATAATTTATATCACAAGAAGGATTAAACAGACCAATGGAAGGTAAAACATGGTTGTCTGATCAAACAGACCAACGGAAAGGTAAATGTCATTGTCTGATCAACAGACCAATGGACGGGAAAAAGTGATGATACACAAGTATCACGTGTATAACCTTCCCAAGGGAAAGCAGAGCACGATATATATGATCAAGTTGTATTGGCATGGAGACAAGGGAGGTTGTCGACGATAACACAAATCATCGAGGGGCAAGGAGGGTATTTCACACGATGAATCCAATTGACACATGGAATAAGCCATGTAAGAATATTCGGATAGTAATCCACAAAAAGGTCGGATGGTTCGCAAAGGATCCGATGTGAGTATCGGCACTCAACCAGAAGGGGAAAATGCAACGACATCGGATGATCGAAGAATCGGGATAATTCGATGCTTAAGTATACCGGAATTGTGATTCCCAGGTCGGGAGGTGGATGAAAATACCCATACGGACTTATCAGTGACAGGGGGTTGCAAAGGCGATGAACACGTAGGATCTTGGGAATTCATCGGAGAGTAATCGTCGGAATCTTCAGGTGAATCAGGCGATCATCGCGAATGCAGAGGTCTCCGGGAGGAAGGAGGTACGTGAACCTAAGTCAGAGTTAGTAAAACTTTACCAGCAAGGATAAGAGAGCAGAGTCCCAGAGCATAGGTACGAAGAAAAATATCCTAATACCAAAGATATCACACGGGGTGATAACAATGTGGGCCCGTAAGCCAAACATTAAGTTAGCAAAGTAGTTTTGCAAATACTAGACTCGACTTCGACCAAGGAGTTGGATGGGGTGTCCTACAGGCAGTCAGCTCTGATACCAACTTGTGACACCCCCAAAATCAGATCCGTGTACAGTAATCATACACGCAAGGTACACGATCGAGATTAGGGACTCACGGTGAGATATCACAACACAACTCTACAAATAAAATAATACAAGCTGTTTAATACAAGCGAGGGGCCACGAGGGCTCGAATACAACAGCTCGAGAGCACAAAGTCAGCGGAAGCAAAAGTATCTGAGTACAGACACAAGGGTACAAGGTTTCCTTAAGAAGGCTAGCACAAAATCAACACTCGATCGAAAAGGCAAGGCCTCCTGCCTGGGAACCTCCAAACTACTCCTGGTCAAAGGGGAACTCGACGTCGTAGAAGGCATCGGGGATCTTCATGTTGCGGTGGTCGGCATTGGGGATCTCCTGCTCCTGGACTCCAAGGATCCAACGTTGACTGCAGCGGCCGATCAGGCAAAACAATAAAGGGAGAAAATAAAGCAGGTGAGTATCTAGCATACCCGCGAGTCTTACGCCCGCTACTAAGCATTATGCATTGTATCAACGGAAAGAAGAGGCTGTATATAGTGGACTGCAAGATAGAAATCAGAATAAGGGTAAGAAGCTAGGCCTATCGAAGACTAGCATCTTCCAACGAGTCTTGCAGCATGAGGTAAGAATCAGCCAACAGTTATATATAAAGCAATAAAGTAAAAATGAAGCAGAAGTTGCTGCAACATTGAATAATATAAGTTGTAATGATTAATAATAATAATGCCTCCGAGTTCCCCTCCTCGACTTCCCTGCGAGGAAGAAAACCCGGAACCATACAGTTTAATAGTAACACTTTGTAGTGGTAAGATCCAGCTTCAGCATAAAGCGTCCTGTTACCGTGGACACGGCTATTCGAATAGATTAAACTCCCTGCAGGGGTGCACTACTGTTCAGCCTGCACGCTCGGATCTCCAGGGTGGCGTGAACCTTGTTAGGGAACGCCCCACCGAGGCTATCCGACACATCGCAGTTCATCCTAGGCTCAGCAGAGAGGCCATCCACCGGACTATATCCTATGCGACAAGGGGTCTAGGACCCTCACCCTTGCACGCTCCTGCATGGTGCGAGTCTGGCCGGTGAAGCAAAAGAAAATCCAAACACACCTGCTGCAGAAAAAAGACAAGACCACTTCCCGGCGATCAGGCCGCAGTACTGCTGACGTCTGAAGAGCTTTCAGACGAACTACGACGCGGAGGGCCGACACCGTAATCCCAAGTGTAGGTAGTGCGTACAGACCAACGGGTCTCTCAAGTCATCCGCCGAACCATTTAGCATTTTAATTAACCTGCGTGACAACCGTTATCGTTGCCTCGACTTAACCGACCAGCGGTCAACGACAGCAGTCAGGACCACCAGTACATCGGTGCCTGCCCTGTCGTCCCACCAAGTCACTGCGGTTACCAACAAGGTGAACCGTCTCCTTACCTTGTCTCGCGTGTGCTCTTGGTAGAGCTCGACTTTTTCGTGGTTTGGTAGCTCTCGCGAGATACGAGCAGGGGCCAAGCACGCCAGTAACGTCGGTCGTACCCTCCCTGTCGCTCCCGACTATATACCGCTCGCGGGCACCGTTGGGTCGCCCGAATCTTACCTTTAAGGACACCAGTTGGTTTGAGTGCTTACCATTAAGTGAAACCAGGAGGTATCACCCTCGATGGCACACTTAAAGAGGTTTGACAGAGACATCAGCGGAATGAACTAAAGAGGTAAACCTCGTATCATTCCGGTGATGCTACACTACTGAGCCGATGAGAGTGAAATACGAGTCCATTCCACTCGTAAGTCAAACTCGAAGGGACTCGGCAGAGTCTCGCCATTGTAGGTTCCCTAGGGCGTCTGCATTGATCCGTACCTGTTGCAGTTATAATATTTTGTAATCCGTGTTCACTCACCAGAGTGATCACGGCCCGCTATTCTAAACCTAGCTAACAATGCGCAGGGTTTACTGCTGAATATTATATATATATTTATAAGGCAGCATAGGATAAAGGAAGGTACATCAAGGGGCGACAAAATCAGGCTATGCAATTAAATAGGACTGTAATCGTAGCAGCAGCAGTAACAATGCCTAGTGCAAGAAAGTACGGAAAGGTAGGCGATATCTGGGAAAGAGAATGGCTCTGCTTGCCTGTAAGCTCGACGGTAGGGGTACGGTCGTCGACGATGCAGTCGTACTCGGCCACGATGTAGTCGGCGGCAGCAACGAGGTCTATCGGAGAATAAAGGGGGTGGGGAGAAACAATAAATACACAACAATAATAGCAATACAATTTTATGACATAGCAGATATAAAGCAACGGGGCTCTAACGCATTGTTAAGTGATTTGCTCGGAGCAGGAATTTATCCGGGGATGACTACCGGCTCCGTGTGATTACCGGATAAGGTGTCCGGAGGGGGAAGGTATCATGCCGGAGGTGTCGTGGACATCCGACAAAGATGTGAAAGGTGTATCCGTGTTAGTTGATCCATTCTGAACAACTTTCGTGTTCAGGATAAATTCATCCGGTCAGTTTAATGGTATTAGACAATTCATCGGACAGGGCTACCGGAGGGGGACGGTTCGATGTTCGGTATGCTAGAGGGGTGGGGTGGGGGTATAAGTATTGTATTCTTATTCGTGTATCCGTTCTGAGAAACTTTCGTATTCGAAAGTTTTTCATCCGGGCAAATTTTATCGGTACCGGAAATTACCGACAGACGACCCGGGAGGGGGTGTGTCGACGTTTCATATGTTAGGGGGGTGTGGCAGACATACGGATGGCGTATTATTATTCTACACATTTTTCTGAGCAACTTTGATATATCAAATATTTTCATCTGATATACGGTTTATTTTATATGATTTTTCAAAGTTTAAATCATTTTTAAATCATTTTTAGATTTTCTTTTATTATTTAAATAAACATTATCCAGAACAGTGATATTGACCTAGTCAAACCTGACAAGTGGGACCGACTAACCAGTGGGTCCCACATGTCAGCCTCTATCTATTTAATTAAACCATTTCCTGTTTAAATAATGCATTGGGGCCACATGTAATAGACTCATTGTTTATTAGGCAATTTAATTAAACAGTGAATTATTTTAATGGCCTAGGACCCACCTGACAGTGGCACATGGGCTAATCTCCCTTTGATTTAAATTAACTAGCTAATAAGGGGGGCGGGACCCATCTGTCATAGGCTGGGTGGGGGGTTAACAGGGCGGGGCCCCCCCAGTAAGTGGGTTTAGCCCACTGACTAACCGCACGCCGGCGGCAACCGGCACACGCCGGCGAGGCCGTGCCAGTGTGGGGGGGCCACGGTGGTGGGGAGGGGAACGCGGCAGAGAGCGGCGTGCGGATGCCGGCGCGCTCACGCAGGACAGCGCAACCGCGCGCAACGAGGCGACCGTGGGAGCTCGAGCTCGAGCTCCCGCCAATGGCGGCCCGGGCGAAGGCTCGCCCCTACGACGGCCGAACGGTGAGAAACAGGGGGAAACGGGCGAGGAGGCTCACTGAGAGGGGGTGGGTGGCGAGCTCGGCGACGGCAAGGGTAGCTGGGGTGCGCGAAATCGAGCGGAGGAGCCGGCGGCCGTGGCAGTCCACGGGGAGGAGGAGCTCGAGGGAGGAACGCCTGGCGAGGTCGTTGGCCACGTCGTGTGGAAGATGTGCACAGCGAGGTCAGCCGTAGGGCGCGACCAAGGCACGCAGGGCGCAGCTGAGGCGTGCTTCGGCCATGGCAGCACGATGACGGCCCGGGCACGGGCTCGGCGGCCATGGCGAGAGCAACCGGAGGGAGGGCGATTCGATGGGGGGTTAGGGTTAGGGTTCCGCTGGGGTTGGGGCAGGGGGCAGGGGACGCCTTATACCCGCCGGCGATGGAGGGATAGCCGCCACGGCGGTGTGGCACCGTAGATGTGTGCCACGCCCTCCCCCCATGAACAGGGGAAGAAGAAAGGGGAAAAGCGGGGTTGGGCCAGATGTTGGGCCCGGGTGGGCCTTTGCCCTGGGCGCTAGTTAGGCATTTTTTTTTTGTATTTTTGTTTCCTTTCTTTTCGGTTGTAATTATTTTAGTAGCTTTTATATTTTTGTAGAATGTGTAACCTGTCCCATAATTAGTATTGCAAAGTATAGCAATACCACAAAAAGATTGGGGCAAAAATAAATCCACTAACCATTTGTTTTAATTATTCTATTGATGAAAAGGGATTTTTGGCTACTATTTTTAGTTGTTTGGATTATTTTGTAGCTTAAGAAATTCCCAAAACCATATGGAAGTGATCCACTGATTTTTAGGCATTTTACAAAAAAATTCTTTCACAATTTTTAGTTCATTTAAAATTCCCACTTGTTTATTAAAATCCAAGTCAATCTAATAATCCACCACAATTGGTTTTATGCTTTATTGTTGAATTGGAATTATTCTAAAGGCTAAGTATGACTTGGTCTAATTAATTGCAAGTTGATTAAATAATCTCCCACAATTATTGGGGCAAGATTTATAATCCCCTCAATTTTGAAAGTTTTATCAGGGTTGGAATTTCAAAGAGCTGTGATCAAAGGTGATCATGGCTTGATTAGCAACAGTAGTGATCATTAACAAGAGGATCATTGTAGTGATTACTGTTACTGGCACTGGGGGTGTTACAGAGGTGGTCGGTGGCTTCCCACGGGTGAGCCCGCGGCGTGGAGGAGAGGGAGAGAGAAGGCCAGGGGGCGACGTGGCACGATCTCGGCCCTCCGATCGCGAGATCAGACGGCTGAGAACACTTGGGATCTAGGGTTTGCTAATTTGGGGGGAATAGCTGCGAAAATTGGGGCAGATCTGAGGGGGGTGGCTGAAAATTTGTGGCTAGGGAAACCCTAGAAAAGGGGGGGAGTGTGGTGGTCTTTATATAGCCCAGGTGGCTGGCAGTTTGCAAAAGCATCCCCGTTTTTTCTCTCGCGCGCGCGGTTTTTACGTTTCTGACCGCCGGGGGTCGCGTTTCTGCGCGATCAGCACGTCGAGCCGGAGGAGTTCACCTCGCGCTGGAACCGTTCCGAGAACACTTTCCGGCGCGCTATAAAAATAACCCGTTTAATTATTAAACGGGGTTTTTCATTCCGTTGGCTGCGGCTGGTCTCGTGCGGTTTTCGCGACGGTGATCGGGTGAAACCCAGTGTCGCAAGGTCGAGTGTCTGGGTGGCAAGGGTCGGTCTCCGTCCGGTACGAGCTAAGAGGGGGGAAAATTATCGCCGAGCGATAAATCGGGGATGCAAACACCGCAAACAAATCAGACAATCAAACAATTCATACAGAAAACAAAATTTTTAATTTTTGTGAAATCTGGGCTGTTACAATAAAAAATTCCATGTGATTTGAAAAATTTCTATGTCTTTTAAAAATAATATTTATGAATTTAAAATAAATAAATTTACAATTTAAAAATAAGTTAGTGTATGATGAACGATGTACGCCGTAGCTTGAGAAACACGGACATCACGTCCAACTCAACGATATTAGATTTTAAACTACTAGACATTTACTTAAATAATGTTCATGTAATTTTAGAAATATTCACCCTTTCTCAAATCATAATTTATGTCATTCAAAACAGTATTCACATCCTTAAATATACATTCATATTAAAACAAATATCTTTAAAAAAATCCATGTGATTTGAAAAATGTTTATGTCTTTTAAAAATAACGTTGATGCATTTAAAATAAATAAATATATAATTTAAAAATAAATGGGTGTATGATGAATGATGTACACGTAGCTCGGGAAGCACGGACATCACGCCCAACTCAACGACATTAGCTTTCAAACTATTATACATTTACTTGCAACAACGTGGCTCAACGACAAGTGTGTGTGCGGTGGTCGAGATTATCACATTGATATTCCCCACGTCGAACGTATTAATATTAGGTGCACATTGCGACTATCACCATTCAAGGCAAAGAGGATAAGGAACAACACATATTAAGTGCTATGTTAAAATATATAATGTAGACATGCAAAGTGGCCTTGAGTCAAACTTATTGTCATGGAAGCATGTATTTTTTTTCTCCCGTTGCAACGAACGGGCATGTTTGCTAGTCTCTACCTAATAATAAAGGAGGTGGGTTTCTCCTTCCGTCAGCCACTTTTATAGAAAACCCCCTACAGTTTTTGTTAATAAACCCGCAGTCCATCTTTTAAGTAAAAAAACGATTCGTTTTTCTTTTTTTTAAGCTTCCCCTCCAGCCCGTGTACAGGTATGGCCCACCTTTTTTTTAGTTGAGCAGTTACTACTACATGACGCTTCGGCTGTACGAAAGCCTGGCCCAATACGGACGCACAAAAAAAACTAATTTACAGAAAATTAAAGAAGGGAAAACAAAAAGTAAAAAAGAAAAAGGGGGAAATATTTTTTAAATTTTTTTTGAATATTAATTAGAAAATTATAAATATAAATTCAAATAAAATGAATATGAATAAATAAATAAGTGGAAGGAAAAAAAATAACGCAACTCGACTTGCGACAACAAACATGTATCGACGTTACGTATCAGTAATAAAAAATATTTCCAAATTTTATAAAATACTTACAAAAAATATATTCACGAATTTTAAAAAGGGGAAAAATAAAATAATAAATGAAAAAAAGACAAGATCATATAGTTTTTTTAATGAGAGACAAGTTCCATATAGTTGTGTTTGATAACTTACATATGACATATTTAAAACACATGTACATGTGATTTAACAAACCCGAATCAAAGCTTTAAAAATTATTCTTTTCGTTTTAAAATAAGTGTAGCGGATTTATTTAAATATAGATATATCCAAATATTTTTTATTATTGGATATATCTAGATGTATAACTAAATCTAGATGCATCTATATTTAAACAAATCCGTGATACTATTTTGGAATGGAGAAAGTATTTTTAATCGCTCAATGGCAGAAACATAAACCCCAGGAATAAAAAATCTGGTGAGGCTCGCAGTTTAAATTACAAATAAAATATACTTATTCTATCTCAATAGTAGTCAGCGTTAGATGTAAAAAAACGTAGCTCATCCTAAAATACAGGCGCTATTAAATGGATGTTGCGACTTGAAAGTTATCTAAAAAAATCAAATGGAACATGAAAAGAGAATTTAGGGGGAAAAGGAAGACCGACACCACTAATAAAAGGAGAACATGCGTGTGTGAGAATTAGTCTGATATGTGTCAAGGCAAATTAAATGAGACCAAGAAAGAAAGGTTGATGCGTCTGAAATAAAGATCCATTGTAGGCTTTAAATTCAGAATAAATATGAGCTTTCACGATGGAGCACAACATCTCCAAGCTTTGAAGGGGTATAGAATATTTGAAAATCATATAAAAAAGGTATAAACTATATTACTATTACATGTGATACTATAATAGGTATATGCCATTAGAATAGAGTACATTGGGTTGATCGAACAAACCGTTGTACGAGATCGTAAAAATGTGATAACAATATTTCCTTTTGCATCCAAAAATTGTTTATGGGTTTATACTGCTCGAGAGAGAGAGAAAGAAAGACATGTTATTAGAGAGTGTTTGAAGTTGATTTTGTCTTTTTACTACGAGCTCCTCAAATGTTCAAACACTATGAAATTTTGCATCCACCTTGCACATATAAGCACCTTAGATGCCTAAAAATGTCATATTAAACTGTAATGACTATTTTTAATTTACTATTCACGAGGAGCATATAATCCTGGGCTCATATTTGATTTTTTTTTCATGTTATTTTGGATAGTAATTTATTTTATACAAATTTCACTTGGTCATGGTGTGAATATTTAATATATTTTGTGAGTATTATTATGCTAACAAAAAACTTAGTGTGTATGATAAGATAGAAGGCGTGATTTTCCAACCGGACGACAACAACTTCAATTCATGCTCTTATGTACTATCATGGAGCTTTGATTTGAAGTGGCATGAAATTCAGCTGGTTTGACGATCTTGCCGGTGTGTTGTATTTTTGGAGAAAAACAAGATGATGGAGAGTCGGGGATTTGGGAGATCGGTTGAGGACAATTCACTTAGTTTTAATCAAGAATCTTAAAATTTGAGGATAACAAACACTATATATGGTAGGTTTTTTTGTTTATTTTTAAATTTATCAATAAATGTCTTAAAACTTGAATCCTAAGGAATCATGGACGGAGCGGACGATGCATTAGGGTGTCCGCTAAAGCTCATGTTGCGGGGCAGAAGTGATGCATTTTTTTCCCGTTGCATTGAATCCTAAGGAATCATGGACGGAGCGGACGATGCATTAGGGTGTCCGCTAAAGCTCATGTTGCGGGGCAGAAGTGATGCAATTTTTTCCCGTTGCAACGCGCGGGCATGTTTCCTAGCTAAAATTCAGTTAGTGGATAACTTTTGTTGGACTTACACAATGTAATTGATAGCTAAATTTGGAGTGATCAAGAGCAATTTTCCCCAATATTTCAGTTCTCCGCAACTTATGTGATTTATCCTATTAGTTTTCAGGGTGGATTCGTGGTGAACAACAGAGGGACATGGCGAGTGCAGGGCTCTTTGGCAGTGTCAAGGGGCATAGGTTATGCACACCTCAAGCAATGGATGATGGCTGATCCAGAAACCAGGAAACTTCTTGTTGACCTACAGTGCAAATTTTTAGTACTCGCCTCTGACGGCTTGTGGGATAAGGTGGACAACCAGGAAGCCGTAGACATCGCCAGGCCTCTTTGCATCGGCAATGACAAGGCTTCTTGCATGTATGCCTTCAGAAGGCTTGTCAAAACTGCAGCTTCTAGGGGGTCTGCTGATGACATCAACGTTGTAATCATAATACTGTAGGAGTTTACAGGTTCTTCTTAACTTGCCATGATGTTGTGCATATTTTCATAGTTAGATATCTGTCTTTTAGTTACCACTAGATGAATTACTGAAATTAGTCCGCGTCTGTCAACTTAAGTATATTTTTCTTGTACAAAGATTCATTCTGACACAGTCTGTTAGTTCATTTGTATATATAAGTCCACATATTTTCATGATATAACTATTCCGTTTTTTTAGTCTCCCTTTTATCGTACTATGACATGTCTCGATGAGAGCATGATCAGTAGATTAGTTTCTTAAGTCAAAGTAAATTTATTACAGAATCAGGTCGATGTGCTTATATGTGCAAGTACACTCATTCTCTGATAAGTAAATTTCGTTTTGTTCTACATTCCCACTTAGCAGTGCTAAAGAAAAATCATTAGAAGTGTGCAGTGTTTATTATTCAGTACATAGTTTAGTTATGCACTTTTGCCTTGTCCTACTAAATGCCTCATATCATTAGATGTTCACCTTGAGACTTAGTGTTGTCGGTTAATACATTCATGTTTATTAGACAATCCCCACAAAATGACCTCTGTAATCCTTTTCCTGCTCCTATGTCAGTCTTAGAGTCGGCCGAGGACTACGGTGAAGAGTTGCGCAAGGGGGAAGCGGAGGCCATGGACGAACAACATGTCGCTTCCAAGTAGGCCCTGACCAGGTCGCGCAAATATGACTTGCTTAACAAATGTATCTTGTAAGTAGACTTCCTTGATTGTGCGATTCTACTTGAATTTTTTTCTAAATTACCTCAAGTTCCTCTTGTTTTCAATTTTTCATATCATTCCCGTGTATTTATGAGTTCGGACTTCTGATGCATAGGTCTTGTTCATATATTAGTACAAGGAAGAGCGTGAGTACATAATTGGATTGGAGAAGCCTCACTTGGTGAAACTGGTAAAAGCAAGGAAAACAGGGTTTGTACAAGTTCAGAAATGTTTATTCAAAGAGGACGAAACAGGGTTATCCAAGACATTGATAGGAGGATGGAAGATTACACCTTCATACCCACAGGTTTGTACCTTTGTAGAGAGCTTATATCGTTTCGTGGTCAAGTCAAATTCTCAGTGAGATTTCTGAGTTGATAAAATAAAACTAAGGCATACAGAAAAGTGTGACCCCTAAAATGTGTCGGAAATCTGATTCTAAGTTTATGCAATTCAAAATAATGATTGTCAAGATATCATGTGTGACCCCTAAAGTGCTCTTCTTTTCTTGTTCTGGGTGGGTGGTACCATGTATTTCTGTTTGCATATATACGGTTTAAGAATGAATGTTGATAGAAGACTCTTATTATACATGTATCTTTCGTGTTAAAAGCTTAAAAAATCAGTCAGTACATGGTTGATGTGAGTATTGCTTGCTTTCTTGCTGAATCTTGTCGTGGGCATTTTCTGCCATTTTACTCATGGACAAGCCTCTAGCCTCTGCTAGCTTGTCATTTGGCTACAAATTATTTGGCAAACGTCCATTGTTTCATCTCGGTTGCGACAACATGAAGGTGATCAACATACTTGCTCACCGCAACTCGGCGCAACACGTGCTAATCTATTATGTACAAGTTTCTGTGTCTTAAAATTGAGCTGGGTATTGCTCCTAAATGAACCTGCCTGGTTGTGGTTCCAGAATGCAATGCTTCTTTGGGTACTGGACCCTGCGGGGCGTGACGTGGCCATACTGAACTAGGCTCGCAACAACGACATGACCGACTTGACAGCTGCCACCGAGGTCATCCGTTCCAGGACGTCGTTGCAGCAGCAGATCATAAAGCAAACCTACCGCGCGGGGAAAGCCTGCAGATCATGATTACCCGTGGAACATCTCTAACTCTTCGTTTGGATGTAGACATTGAAGTTCTTGGCATTGAATTGGCTTCAATACCAATATCACGGTGCATTGATATTGAGTTTGAATGCCAATTCTACTGTTTGGATGCTCATGTATTAGCACTTGAATTCCAAGGAAGCTAGCAATGTCAATTCCTGTTTGGATGGTGCGACTGTTGGATTACTGTACAAGAACTTCTTTATTGTCGGGTAGTACGAAACTCATATTCATAGAAGTACAATACTATGTTTCCTTGGAACAGGAAAAATCTCGGTATTTTGAATATTGTTCAAAAACAGCAAAGAATTAGAAAAATGTTAAAACACGAAAATGTTGCTAAATTTCAGTACCTTTCCAACGCCATATCATTTGCATCATTCTGAGGTCCGATGAATATCAATGATCATCTTTTAATAAAACTGAATTTTATTATTTTCAAAACTGTTCAAAAACTATGCATAATTTGAAAAAACTTAAAACACGAAAACATTTGTAATTACAGTATCTTTCCAACGGTATATTATTTCCGCTATTCCGAGAAGTGGTTAAAAAATTAATATCAAATTACTGTTCGTCTATTTTGAATGAATCTCGGTATTTTCAAAACTGCTCAAAAATTATGTAAAATTTCCAAAAACCATAATACATGAAAAAGATGGGAAATTTCAATAGCCTTCCAATGTAATATCATTTCCATCATTATGAGATATAAAAATTATCAATAATCATCTTTTAGTAAAACTGATTTTTAATATTTTCAAAACTGTTAAAAAAATATGCAAAATTTGAAAAACATTAAAGCATAAAAATGTTTGGGACTTTCAGTAGCTTTCCAACGGTATATCATTTGCGTAATTCTGAGAAGTGGGTAAAAATAGCATTGAAAACACTTTTCAATCAGCTTGTGATAATTTCAGTTTTTTGAAAATTCATAATAAAAAAATTAGGAAAAAGTCACAATATGAAAAGGCTGAGTCTATAGATTTCCAACGGTATATCATTTGCGCAATTCCAATTAACGGTTCAGAATCTACGATTGAATTACTACACACCGAAAGAAGAGCAGTACCGACTTCACGAAAAAACAGTACGACAGTGTATTACATAAGAAGTATGAGATCGTCATCTTGGACAGTACGAGATTATGGCAGAATATTATTCTATCATCGATTGTATAATAGATATACATACATATATATATTGCAGAGACGAGGAGCAAGCGGACCACAAAAATATAGAAAAGTGGATCACAATTTTTTTCGTATGAACAAGTGAGCTGCAAAAAACCACAAGGAAGTGCACTTTATAAATTGAATAGTTGCAGCCAGTGGACTAATAGGCTGCGCTCAGCGAACTGCAAATGCGCCATGACTTTTTTTACACGAATCCAAAAAAGGTGAACCACAATCCTTTGGAGAGCCGCACTGCATTGCAACATCGAGATCCAAAAATATACAGTATTAACTGAACCAGCATCACATAGAGAACCACATTGCAGTTTACATTTCTAACAAAAAATGCGATATGCACGCCATAATTTTTTCGCGCGTGTGGTGCGCTGCTGCTTGGGTTGCAGTTGCTTGCGGGCTTGCTTCTCCTCCGTTTCTGTGTGGCATCTTCCGGCGCAGCGGATCCTGCTCGAGCTAACCTCGACGCCGAGGTCTTTGGAGCCACGGGAAGGGAGTCTTGGCCTCCATGGCCGAGATCCAGGGGCGTGGCACGCCGGGCCGGCCAAGATCCGGTGGCAAAATTGGCCATAGGCCGAGATCCATCGGGGAAAGAGGAAGGGGAGGTGGGGCACGGGCTGAGATCCTTCGGGTGGAGGTGTCGTGGGGGGAGAAGCCGGTTGAGGGGGCGTGGGGCCTGCAGGAGGAAGAAGGGGAGGTGGGACGTGGGGCGTGGGGAGGAGGAAGAAAGGGAGATGGGGTGTGGTCCGTGTGGGGAGGACGGAGGAGGAAGAAGGGGAGATGGGGTGTGGAGACCGGCTTGCCGTGTGGCCAACTCGCGGGCTGCACATCCAGGAGTAGGGGAACACGACGGAAGGAGCAGGGGGGCATGGCAGGCAGCGTCGATCTGGTGCTGGCTGGACGCACCGGGCCGCAACTGGACGGATCCAGCCTCGATTTGTCTCACCTGGGCGCCAGTGACCAGATCACGGGGGGATTTGGAGTTTGTTCTGGGGGCCGACCGCGGGAGCAAGCTAGGTGGTGTAGGGGAAGAACGCGGGGACGGAAGGGGGAGCGGCGGCCCTGGCCGGTGACGGGGAAGAACGCGTGGAGGGGGAGGATGCCGTGCCGTCGCCGGTGATGGGGGAAGACAGAGCGGGGAGAGGAGGGAGCGGCGTGGGCTGATTTTTTGGAGAGGAGAGAGAGAGATGGTAGCGGTGGGGGTTGGGGGTGGGCGGCGCGCAGGGGGATTAGCAGACTGTATTGGGCCGGTGCAGGTCGCCGTCGTCTACGGGGCGCTTCGCGCTAGGAGGTTGATTAGGGTGTTGGCAGAATAAGGATTAGTGTTGTTAGAATAAGGTCTTAAGGGGTGTTGTTATATATATATATATATACATCCGAGCTATTCTACAACCGGTTCCTGAATAAGCTATTCAGGAACCCTATCTAACTGGCAGAAAACACGTAAGCTAACTGCGCGTCGGACACTAGTTAACTGCCTGGTAGAACTTTTTTGGGTGCAGTTTTTTGGATAGTTTTTTGGCCTTAACTTTGTATTTTTAAACAAAATTAAAAAAACTAATATTTCACCAAGTGAATTTTCAAAGTTTTTGTGAAAGAATTTTTTGATCCATTTATCGGAATGATGCGTATGATACACCGTTGGAAAGCTATCGATTTTCCCGTGCGTTTTAGAGTAGTTTTGAAAAAACTAACGTCATTTTCGAACTTTTTTCTCTGAACTGCTACAGTACACGTTAACTACACTATACTGAGCAAGCTAACTGCCAGACTAAAAAAAATCATTTTCCTTTTTTTTTCTTTTTTCACTTGGGTCAAGCTAACTTCCAAGACCAAGATTCCTAATTTCCAAGACTTTTAAACAGTTAGCACCAAATAAATTACCGAAAATGATTTTTTTATTTTGTTTTTTTATAAAGTCAAGCTAACTGCGGGGATTGATACAATTAACTGCCGGAATTTTTTGGCAATTAGCATCAAGTTAGCTGTCCAGAATGATTTTCCCCTTTTTATTCTTTGGTCGCCTAGGTCCAGCTAAGTGCCATGGTCAGAAAAACTAACTACCGAACTTTTTTCGACAGTTAGCATTAAGTTACCTATCGATAATGATTTTTTTTCTTTTTTCGATCTTTTTTTTCTTGAGTCAAGCTAACTGTCAAGACCGAAATAGCTAACTGACGAGATTTTTTGGCAATTAGCACCAAATTGACTACCGGAAGTGAATTGTTTCTTTCTTTCTTTTTTCCCCGAGTCAAGCTAATTGCGAGGACTAAATGAGCTATCTGCTAGACTATAAATTTTGCAAAGTTAACTCCCGCGTCTATCGATGTTCACTGCAAAAAATAAAAGTTACATTTTTTACTGTTAAAAATAATATAGTAATTGCTATAGGCAAAATCACTAACTACTAACTGAAAATTTATTTTTTCCTTTTTATTATTTTTTCGCTCAGACCAATCTAACTGCCACGACCTGAATAACTAACTTTTAGGGTTTTTCTGCAGTTAGCACACAAATTAAATGCAGAGTAGGTGTGAGGACGACGGCTGCTCGGCTTGTTGTGCTGAGGAGTTTGCTCATCCGGCACCGTGCTGCCTCCACGGGCGGATTGTAGACCAAGTGAGGGAACAAGATTGGGGATGAAATTCTAGGGCTAGGAGCTCAATGTTCATACCTGTAGAAAGATAAATAAAACAACTAACCAAATCATCACTGCAAATAAATTTGCCGCTAGATTAGCACTAGTTCTAATTGGAGAAGCACTAGTACTAACTAATTATGAACTAATACTTAACTCATGTCCAGTAAAAAGCTAACTGACAAACACAAAAATAGGCTAAAAATGCTCAATGGCAGCCACGACCGAAGCAGACCGCTGGGAGCAGTGGTAGTTTAGTTGTATTTTAGTTTTACAATACCTGAAGGCGGAGCAAAACATCGGGTCAATGGAAGCACTAGCACTGTACAAAGGTACATGTATAGATAGCACCCATTTACACTTACCATCAGATTCCTACTTGTAAAGGCTTGATTCATATTGTAACTGGTGCAGTTTATAAAGGTTAACTGCAGAATAACTGGAGGAAGACGAGGGTGAGCACGCTATGCTTAGCTGTCGATGAAGCTGCAGATAACCACCATGCATCGGCAGTGTTAGGAAGACAGGAGCGATGACATCCTTTTTGTCCCTGCCATGCTCGGAGCCAATGAGTGTCGTCAGCAGAGGCGCCGAAGAACACCATAAGTCGGCGCCACCATCGTCATTGCAGACGCCACGAGTTCCGTATCAATGGACGAAGAACCAGAGCAGGGCGACAATGAGCGGCGTGATGATAAACTGTCGCAAATTTCTGAACTTTTAACGGCAGTTTTATTTGTACATTTTTTTATTTTTAGAAATGGAAACCGTGGCCCCGGCCTCTGCATCAGGACGATGCACACAACCTTATTTTATTAAAACAAAGTTGAATATCCATCCGAAAACAATTTATGAATCACTTAAGGTGGCTACAAAGATCAGCCATTCAAAAAGGGCAAGGTTAAACATCTAATCGTCTAGCATTAAGCCATCCAGCCCGGCTGTAAATAGCCCGAACGACCGCCATCATACGAGCACAGCCTGTATCCATAAGTCCTCGCTGATCGGCAGAGAGGAGGAAGGACCACATCTGAATAGAGTACATCGCCTTGTTCACAACCTGCAAAAAATGAATATTGTTTTGTTTGTTAAAAACCATATCATTACAACAATTCCAAATCGCCCAAAGGAACGCCGCAACACCCACTCGAATACGGGCTTTTGTTTTTTTGTCAATGCCATTTAGCCAGCTACCAAACATATTCGCAATACTAGTTGGTGGATCAATGCTGAACGTAAAGTGAAT
Source organism: Bromus sterilis (assembly GCA_950022295.1). NCBI lineage: Eukaryota > Viridiplantae > Streptophyta > Magnoliopsida > Poales > Poaceae > Bromus > Bromus sterilis. The sequence continues at coordinate 276,129,796 of OX465595.1, read as the reverse complement.
AAGACGGCAAATATCACGAGTAAAAGGACAGGCGATAAACAAATGCTCCACAGACTCCTTCGAATCACAAAAGGCACATTTAGTACATCCAGTCCAATTTCTTTTAACCAAGTTATCCTTAGTAAGAATAACTTTTCTATTGAGGAACCATAGAAAAATCTTAATCTTTAATGGTACCTTCAAATTCCACAAGTATTTCCGCAAAAATCGTGTGGAACCGTGGAGCAACTATGTATAGAACAATTTAACAGAAAATTGCCCATTATCGGTTAGCTTCCAAGAAAACAAATCTTCCTCATTGGTCAGTGATACGCTCATCAATCTCTCTACCAATTGCAACCAGAGTTGTCTCCTAAAACCGATAATATTTCTCCGGAATTGAATATTAAGAGGATTATGTGCCAAAACATCAGCCACCAACACATTTTTGTGTAAAACTATGTTATAGATAGATGGATAGGTTTGTGATAACGGTTCATCACCTAGCCAAGTGTCCTCCCAAAACCTCACTTGCTGCCCATTTCCCAACGTGAACGCTCCCCGCGAGAGAAACTCACGCTTTACTTTCAGAATACCTTTCCAAAAAGGAGAATCCGAAGGTTTAGCCTGAACCTGAGATAACGTTTTATCCCCTAGGTATTTATTAGAGAGGAGTTCTTTCCAAACTCCATCCTCATGTAGTAATTTAAACAACCATTTTCTTAGCAAACACACATTCTTAATTTCTAAAACCTCGATACCCAATCCGCCTTGATCTTTCGGGCGGCATACTATATTCCATCTAGTAAGACGATGTTTTTCTTCTTAGCATCGCTTTGCCAAAAGAAACGCGAACGGTAGAAATCTAATCTCTTCCTGACGCAAACTGGGATCTTAAACACGGATAAAAGAAACATAGGTAAAATCGATAGGACAGAATTTATTAAAATGAGGCGATCCCCATATGATAATAATTTACATGCCCAAGAGCTTAGTTTCCTATGAAACCGGTCTTCCACCATTTTCCACTCCTTATTAAGCAGACGCCTATGGTGAATTGGGATCCCAAGGTACTTAAAAGGCAAACTTCCGGCCTCACACCCGAAAATAAAACGATAATCATTTTCGGCGTCCTTAGCCTTCCCAAAACAATAAATTTCACTCTTGGATCGTCGAGCCCGAGGACGCTCCTGCGGGGGATGCGGGACAGGGAGGCTAGCCCACGGCGAGGGAAGCCACAACCTTGGTGCTCGCCTTCCTCCTAGTAGGTGACGTTGCTCCTATAGCCGTCTGACCTGATGCGGCGGACTCCAATAATGAGAACAGATCTGGCCTTCTCACCAGCTCGATCTCGAGCCTCCAATCATAAAGAGAGACATGGATCTTGTCCCACCGAAGATGGATTTTTTGGTTGCTTTTGAGGAGTGGTGCGGTGGTCACGCTGGATGTCTTCCGACCGCCAACGGAAGAAGGTGGACTAGGATTGGGGGATGCATCAGTTGGAAGAAGGTGGGATGGGTGGGGGAACCGTGCCTGGAAGCTACTGGCTCCGCTCGCTCCGCGGGTAGCTACAGGCAAAGCTGGCCAACGGGCCGGCCCGGCACGGCACGGGCACGCTATGGGATAAACGTGCTAAGCACAGCACGACCCGCTAGGCACGTTTAATAAATGTGCCGTGCCGGGCCGGCCCGCGTGCCTGCCCTTCAGGCCCAAGCACAGCACATTAAATAAACGTGCCTAGTGGGCCGGCCCGTGGCACATTTAGCCCGTCAGCCCTAATGTGCCTTCGAGGCCCGATTATGTTCAAGTACCTTAAAAAAATTAGAAAACCTTAAATTTTTTAAAAATAAATTGAAAAAAATAAAAATGCTGACAAATATTATGTGGGATAAAATCTTGAGATTTATTATTGGTTGCCTCATCAAAACCTTCCATCCCTGGGAAGGAAAAAGAGTACAACCCACGCTCTAGATTACAAAATAAAAGGAAATTAAAAAATTATAAAAATATACAGAAGTAAAAAAGAAAACTACATACTACAACTACAACTAAATAACTACTCTTCATCTTCCTCTCCTTTGATGATAAGAGTTTCAAACGAGGCTATCAGTTCCCCGTTTTCTGCGGTGTGTTGGGCTCTTCTTTTGGCTAGTTCCCCATCTTTCATGGTCATTAGTATTTTCACCATATCAGGAGTGAGACTGGTTCTTCTGTCCTCAATTATTCTTCCAGCAAGGCTGAAAGCAGACTCAGATGATACCGTTGAGACGGGTACTGATAACACATCTCGTGCCAATATGGAAAGCACCAGATATGTGAGCTTGTGGTCATGCCACCACTGCAGTATTTTGAAATCCTCATCCTCATCTTCATCAAAGCTGACTTTGTCGGTGTTGAGATATTTCGCCAACTCTCCTCCACCTGCAAGCACTTGGACCGGTGCTGATGTGGAAGAGTTGGAGGAGGACGAAGTACCAAATATTTTGCTCCACGCTCCTTTCTTTTTAGCTGCAGTTGGTATTGGTGGAGGTCGTTGCATTCGAACTCCGGCATACTTTTGATTGTACTTACCATAAGTTTCAGAAAGCTTATCACGAACGTCAGTGAAATAAGCAGAATAATCTATATTTATGGCCGGAGCTAGTACATCGAGTGCATTACCAAACCCTTCAAGTTTAGCCCTAGGATCCAGGATAAATGCAAAAGCATACAACATAGGAATCTTTTCCCAGTATTTTAAATATTTATGTTTCATGTGAGCAACAGGTTCAAATAGATTGTGATCACTTTCATATGTTTTGAGGTGAGTACAAATGTCAACAATAGTATGCACCATTAAAGAATATGCTGGATAATAAACCCCAGATAAAGAAACAATTGCATTAGAAAAGATCTCCAAAAACCTACACAATACTTCAGCAACATGCCAAGTTTCAGCACCGATAGGCGGCCCGTGATTTGCAATAAGAAAATCTGAGAACACAACTTTATCTCGGAGAAGTGACTTAAGCATCATATATGTAGAGTTCCATCTAATAGGCATGTCTAAATAGAAGTGATGATGAGTTACATTAATAGCAATGCAATACCTCTTATAGTTTGAAATTCGTGTATTGGAATGATTAAGATAAGAAATTGCAACTCGCAAACGGTCAAGATGTTCTTTAAATCTCTTTAAACAACATTTAGAAATAAGATTAATAATATGGCAAGCACAACGTTGATGCAATAAAAAAGATTCAGCATATACGGAAAATAGAGGGGTGAGTGTCTCCATTGCAGTAGTATTAGCTGAAGCATTTTCCAAAGTTACTGCAAAAATCTTATTGGCAAGACCAAAATCCTCTACAACTTTAAGTATAGCTGCAACAATGTTAGCACCAGTATGTGCTTCATCAATTAATTCAAATCCAATTATTCTTTTTTGTATGGTCCACTTATCGTCAACATAATGAGTGACCACACTAATGTAGTCTTGTTTTTCCCGACCACTCCAAATATCAGATGTTAATGCGACTGAAAAAGTGCATGTAGTAAAATCTTCTTTTATTTTACTAAGATCAGTTTTACTTAATTTTTTCATATCTCTAGTTGTAGTTTGTCTAGAAACTGGTTTGTAATTAGGGGTATAAGCAGTTCTAATATAGTCAGAAAAACCCTCAGACTGTCCAAAACCTAATGGTAAATCATTGGAAGAAATAAGACGACATAATGCTTCCCTTTGAACATTAGCATCATAGGAGAAATTACGTACCGATCCGTCGGGGTTGAACTGAAGCGTCGTCTGCATCGTCTGGGATTGCTTCTCCTCATCTTTCTTCGCATGATTCTTAGCATGTCGTTGTAGATGGCCGGTTCCTCCGTTGGAGCCGGTGCTCATACTCCTCCCGCATCTTTTGCAATGCGCCCTCACCTCCGCCACACCCTGAATCGTCTCGGTCACCTCATCAAAGTGATCCCACACCGACGAGGTTTTCCGATGAGCCCTTTTTACACCGGTGGTTGTGGAGGAAGTGCTAGGACTAGTGGAAAAGGTGGCTGATTGTGAAGGTGGTGTATCATTGTCGTTATGAGGAATGGTGGTGTTTTGGTTGTCGGGCATGCCGAAATCGACATCGATGCCGAAATCATCGATGTGAAATCGTACTGACTAGGATCGTCCATGGTGAAGTAGGAAGGAGTGAGGATTGGTGTGAGAAATGAGAGGGGTGGCCTGCCCTTTTTATAGAAATTTTTGATATTTTCTTTGACTAGTATAGCCCTCCAAAGGTTTAAACTACAAAAAGTACAAAAAACAACAAAAAACAGACCTAAACTGACCTAAAAACGCCTAAACCCTCCTAATAACCCCCTAATCCCTCCCTTTTGAATTGCCAACGGTCGGCTTCCCAGTCCCTCGTCTCTCCCGCTCGTCTTAGCCCACCCTGCGCAGGACAACACGCTCCCCCGCTCCAAGTCTGGAGCCTGCAACGGTCGGCAAGTCACGCAGCGAGCCAGGCAGCGAGCCAGTGCCCAACGCTGCGAACCCCCCCCCCCCCGCTCCTCCCCCCGGGGCCGAATAAACGTGCCAGCGGGCCTGTGCGTGTCGTGCCTAACAGGCCGCCCGCGTGCCTAACGGGCTGCGGCTGCTAAACGTGCCGTGCCGGGCCGGCCCGCGTGCCTGGCCTCGAGGCCCAAGCACGGCACGAGGCGTGCCACGTGCCTGGCACGACCCGTTTATTGACGTGCCAGGACGGACCGTCACGGGCCTGGCACGCGGGCTAGTGGGCTGGCCCGTTTGGCCAGCTTTGGCTACAGATATGAGGGGTTTCTAAATAATCTTATTTAGAAATTCTTAATGGGTTCAAAATAGTTTCACCCTAAATATATTATATTATATATATATATAATATAATTCTTTTATTCTGCTAACATCCTTTAAGAGTCTTATTCTATTAACAATCCTTTTATTTTGTTAACCGTCTCGGTTACGAAAAAACCTCCCGAACGGATAAAATAAAACGACCATCCACCAACCCTTTGTCCCTACGCACGACTCCACCCCATCTCCCCCGTCTCCACGCACGACTCCACCCACCCCCCACCACGCCCCGACTACGGGATCACGCCGCCCAACCCCGGCCACCCGTCCCCCGCCGCCCGTCGGCCCCTGGCCTCCTCCACGCGCCGGCCACCTAGACCCCGCCGCCTACCGCCCCCTGGACTCCTCCACGTGCCGGTCGCTAGGCCACCGGCGCCCGCCGGCCGGATCCAGTAGCGCTGCTCGGGACCGGGGCGCCACCTCGCGCCGTCCTCCCCCGCCCCCGCCCCCGTGGATGCCTCCAGTAGCGTCGCTCAACCGGGGCGCCAGCTCGCGTCGGCCGCCGCCGTCCCCGTGGAAGCTCTTCCCCGGCGAAATCTGCCACTGTTCTGCTTGTAGCCGCATCGCGACAGCCAACAATCATGGACCTCGCCGCCTGGACCCCACCCTCCCCCAAACTTCTCCTCCGGTGAAGGAAGTCAACGCCCCCAACCACCGTATCCCACCCTCCCCCAACCTCCTCGCTGCCGGGATCCCGGTTGCCTTGCTTCAACCATCGGGATCCGATTGTCTGGATCCGCCATTGAGGGCAGAGATCGACTGCTCCCTCAAGGGCCCCTTCCCCCCTTCAACCTAGAACAACTGGGCCCGACCGATCGCCCAAGAACCATCTGGATCTCGATCCTGATCCATGCAAGTTCGACTTTTACAGCGGTGATGATGATGGTTCTGATTCATCTACAAAAAAATGTCCTAGTTAGCTACACTGCGGATAAAACTGGACGGCACAGATCCGACGTCATATTTTTGTAATTTTATTTTGATGTGTATGATGTGTGGTGCGTCTCGAGCACTCCAGTCGAGATTCGAAAATGAATTTGCTTCTAGTTTGTGCAGTTCACATTTTGAATATGTGTTTTGTTTTTTTCAATTTTGTGGTGCATTGCGGTGCAATGCCTGAAAGTGGGATGGCTAAAAGGAGGATTGCACTGCACTTTGCGCATTGACAGTGTGATGCGATTCACTCCAGTGTAATTGTTTCTGTGCTTGGCTTTACTGTGCATTGTGTACATTCTAAAAAAATGATGTAGTTCACTATGAAAAATATGGTGGATCGTTCTGTAATTAACTGATGTGGTTCATTAATACTTATCATCTGATTTGGAAGCATCTTCAAAAATGTAGTTGATCAGATGCGATTCATTTGTAATTTATTTTATATATAATGTTGTGAAAAAATTAAAAAATCACGCAGTTCATTTCGTTTGTGTCTGCGATTCATTTTCCATGAAACGAACTGCGATGGTTTGATAAATAAACAAAAAATTGTGTGCAGCTCTCTTTGTCGACAAATGCGGTGTTATTACCCGGCGGATGCAGTTCACTTGGCCGATTTTGGATCCGCGAAAAACACGTGCGTTTCATTTTGGCGATAATGCAGTGTGCTTGCCTGTGGGATGCAATCACATGCAGTTCACTTCCCCGATTTCCGTTCGTGAAAAACAGAGTTCCGCATTTTTAGTAAAATCGATGTAACTTTTAAACCGTAAGGAATTAGACAAAGTGTTTTATATATAAATGGAGCGCATCCATGATAAGTTTCCAATGGAGTATCAACTGCATCGATTGGACAAGCGCATCAAAAAAATTATGCAAAAAAATCTCCGCTGGCAACATAAGTGCAACCGCACCGTTTTTCAAATTACTTCGAATCGACGAAGAATCTCAAAAAGTGTTCAACATATGGATTATTATCATACTCCATACGAATCAACCGGTGCATCATAAGCATCATTCGAACAAGCGTTTAAAAAGTTCTACTCTCTACAAGATCCGCCGGCGAAAAATAGAGTACACGCATTTTGGTTGCAGCAAAATTTCTCTTAAACCGTAGCGAATCAAACAAAGTGTTCTACATATGGATGGATTGATTGATCGATATATTTCTAACCGTGTATCATTTGCATCATTTCGATAACCAGTTTGAGAGAAATCACGAAAATGCTCCCGCTGTGAAAGTGGGCCGCTGAACCATTTTCAAAACTGCTCTTAATCGGTGAAGAATCGGGGGAGGTGTTCAACATACGAAAGTTGCTCCATTTCCATACGAATCAAATGACGTATCATATTCTCAATTCCGTTAAACGGTTAAAGAGTTATAGCAAAAATAGTGATGTGATTCGTTCCATAAGCTCTTATTAGTGGAGAATTTTGCAAAATGCGCCACCCTTAAGAATATTAGGGTAACTTTTCGAGTAAATTATTTCTAATATAAAAAAACTTTTTCATCGGAGTTCCTATACAAAAGCTAAGACCATTTAAAAATCCTTGAGAGATTTTGCAAAAAATGTCGAAATTCATGTTTGTAAATTTTCCTAACAACTAGACCACATATCACATGGGAATCTTATTTTCTTTTATTTTTTGACATTTCTATCATTTTATTTTGTTTTTTTTTCAAACTGAAAAGGCGGTCAATGGGGGGTGGGGGTCTTTTTGTGTGTTGCGAATTTTCCCCTCACATTTTTTAGGTTAGTAGTGGCGCATATGCAGGATGCGCCACTAACAAGTCCTTGCGGGTGGCGCATTTCAAAATCCGCCACTAATAATTGGGTGCCGCATTTCAAAATGCGCCACTAATAATTCCTTAGGGGTGGCACATTTCAAAATGCGCCACTAATAATTCCTTAGGGGTGGCGCATTTCAAAATGCGCCACCCATAAGCTCTTATTAGTGGCACATTTTGCTAAATGTGCCACCCTTAAGAATCTTAGGGTAACTTTTTGAGTAGATGATTTTTCATATAAAAAACATTTTCATCAGAGTTCGTATGCAAAAGTTAAGCCCATTTTACAAATTCTCGAGAGATTTTGCAAAAAAAGTCAAAATTCATGTTTGTAAATTTTCCTAACAACTAGACCATATACCACATGGGAATCTTTTTTTATTTTTTTTGACATTTCTATCATTTTCTTTTATTTTTTTCAAAATGAAAAGGCGGTCCACCAGGGGGGGTGTATTTATGTGTTGCGAATTTTCCCCTCACATTTTTTAGGTTAGCAGTGGCGCATATGCAGAATGCGCCACTAAAAATTCATTATGGTTTGGCGCATTTTAAAATGTACCACTAATAATTCCTTAGGGGTGGCGCATTTCAAAATGCGTCACCCATATGCTCATATTAGTGGCACATTTTGAAAAATGCGTCACCCTTAAGAATCTTAGGGGTAGCGCATTTTGCAAAATGCGCCACTAATAAAAAGATCCAGGCTGGCCCATTCTTAGGGGTGGTACACTGGTTCAAAATGCGGCACCAATAAGAGCTTATACGTGGCGCATTTTGAACCAGTGCGCCATGATGGCGTGGAAGTGATAATGGCTTCTCGCCCTTCGTTGGTTACCCCAAGTGGAAGGTGAGATGTAGAATAGCAGCAAATTTCCCCTATGTAGAGGATAGGGTTTTTCTCTCGTAGGACTCCGACAATGATAAGTAGGTGGTGAAGCGAGCAACGCGCCGTTTGAGATATTGCTCTCTTAACGTGGACCTGCACACGACACAATTAACTTTGCTCCCAACGAAGTTCAGAGAGGTTGTCAATCTCTCCGGTCTTGTTGTTTACAAAGGATGAAACATACAAGGGATAATTATAATGATAGCAACTGAAAGTAAATGCGAGAAAATAAGTGAACTTGTAAACAATGATCAAAATATGGACCGGGGTCCCGTGATGTTCACTAGTGATGTCTATCTCCCAAAAGACGATAATACTGCTATGCGAGGTAAACAAATTACAGATGGGCAATTGACAGGATTATAAACGCACCGCAATGCTAACTATGCTACGAAAGAAAGGAAGAGGCTCAAAAGCATGGGCAGTACGCCAAGATAAGTAGACCGAAATCCATCTGCATCTACTACTAATCATCCACCTTGAGATATCTATCCATAACATCTCGCTAGTATTAAGTTGCAAGCCCCACCCAAAGTGTAAACCCAAAGCAACAGACAACTGCATTAAAAAGAACTTTGCGTAAAGTAACCAATCCTTGCAACCAAGGTTACAAGCACCGTTGTTTTCCCCCTTGTGGCCACAACACATCCCCTAGACTCATGTTTCTGTCACTCAAGCGTGTCATCAGGGGGCATGTACCCACAATCGAGCATAACATTCCCTCTTGGAGTTACTACCTACCACTTGGCCAAAGCAATAAACAGCAACGGAAAACATGCACGAATTACTTCGGAACAAAAAGACAAAAGATAAGAACCAATTATAATACTCTATCAGAATCTGAACATAACCTCATAGTCCATCAGATCCCATCAAACTCAGCATAGCAAAAGCAGAAATATTACATATGTGCCTCGATCATGTAGGGCAGCTCACGAGGTCTAAACCATGAAGAACAAAGAGGGGAGGAGAACATCACATAGCTACTGATCACGGACCCATGGTCCAAAGTAAACTACTCACGGCACATCCGGGAAGCGTCCATGGTGGAGGAGAAGCTCCTGGAGGTCGATCCTCCCTCAGGCAGGGTGCCAGGAAGGGTCCTGACGGTGCTCCCGATCTTGGAAGCGCGGCGGCGGCGAAACAGAGGCGAGATCGCGAAAAAGGGTTCTGTCCTCGGAGGTTTCCCGTGACGGGGATTAAATAGGCGAAGGGGGGGAAACCAGGGGTCCAGGCGCTCCCCGGGCCTGGCCGCTCCAGGTGGCCGCCTGGGCACCTGGTGGTGGCCCCCTGGCCCTCCTTCGGGGCTCTGGAACCTTCCGATGCGCTGATTTTTTATCCGAATTTTCCCGGATTTTTGGAGCACTTTTTATATGGGGGAAAACTGAAATAGAAAAACAGTAGAAAAAAGGAAACTGGCACTGGGGTGCACTGAGTTAATAGGTTAGTCCAAATATGATAAAAAATTGTATGAAAGTGTATCTAGATCATAGCAATATCACACAAACATGCATGGAGCGAGCAAAAATTATCGATACGTTTGAGACGTATCAACATCCCCAAGCTTAATTCCTGCTCGTCCTCAAGTAGGTAAATGATAAAAAGCATAATTTCATTAGTGACATGCTACCAACCATATAAGAACTTTGAAATGTAGTGAAATCAAGGTATGTGAGTCAATTCAAGTCATAACATGCAAGAGTCTATATTAGCATTGAAACAAACAACAAAAGAACATTAGGTGCAAGAGCTCTCACTGTCCGTGACTCGAATGTCTCCAAATGGTGTTTGCGTGCAAGAAGAGGGATAGGGAATACGAGATTTTTTTTGTTGAGAGCTCAATCTACTAAAGTTTCACACTTGGTCTTCTTTGGAATCTTATCTTGACTCGTCCCCAGACCACTAGCCAGGTACAAGTCAATTTGATCCACTCCTTTTCGATATTTTGAGCACTCATGCAATGGATGAGCGTAAGCACGAAAGTTGACACTTAGGATGGCAAAGAGAGAAATATGGTGGAGGAGGAAGACAAAAAGGATGGGAAAGGCTCACATCAATGAGGACAATCATAGGCGAGAAGGCCAAATGATAGATATGATGTGAGGAGTAGGGATTGCCATGCAATGGATGCACATATGAGCTAATAAGCTCTCCAATGGAACTAGTGGGGGTGCATCTAACTTGCTCGCTCATGAAGACCTAGAGCTCTTTTGAGGAGGCTCATCCTTGGAATATGCAAGCCAAGTTCTATAGTGTGAAGGTCCCCACATAGCTATATGCATGAATGATCATCTCTATGGAGTACAAGGAAAGAGGGAGTACTAGTGTGGATCTTTCAAAAGGATAGTAGTGTTGCCCCTTTCTCTCTTTTTATTTCTTTTTTCTATTTTTTGGTATTTTTTTGGTGGCCTCAATGGCTCTTTATATTTAACTCTCATTTGTCCTCTTTGGGATCATTTATTTTGTCCACTTTGGGATCTTTTCCTCACTTAAGGGCAACACTCTAATTTAAAAGAGGGTGTAGAAGATCTTTCACACTTTACAAGGTACTCAAAACATAAAGAAGATGTAGCTATCATGATGTATGCAATGTATGCCGCTGCCAGTGTAGCAGGAACATGTATGACATGAAGATCAAGTCATGAAGAGGTGGATGTTGCATGGAAAGGCTATGGAAATGCCTTGATAGGTAGGTATGGTGGCTGTTTTGAGGAAAGATATAAGGAGGTTTATGATGACAGAGTGTCTCATGCCAAGGGTTTGGATCTACCGGCAAAGGTGGACGGCAAATCTCGGAGTTAGAAGGAGGCAATGCACGGCACAGGAGAGGCTAGCAAATATGAGGAGGTGGAAGTGTCAACTTTCAATACTTACATTAGTCGGAAGAACTCATGCACTTATTATCGGTAACTCTCAATCTAATAAAGAGGTTCCCAAAGAGACAAGTACCTCGAGGAGGAGTGTATGGGGGTTTGGTTATCCTTGCGCATCCTCGACTCATGCTACGTGAGTGTACTCTAATATTCGATCCCTCCAAAGATTAGCGATCCACCTAGTAGCTAGAATTCTCAACTAGTTTTGCAAGTTTTTGAAAATAAACACGGATTGCCAAAAATACGACACCTATCACTAATGGGCTAGAGCTCTTGACACCAAAAGTTCATATTACTCACATCAATACCTCAAAACTACTGCAAGTTACTACTAAAATTAAATAGCAACCTCAATTACCTACTTTCAAGACAAGACACAACTCAGTGAAACAACCAACTCTCTTAACAAGATAAACATGAAAACTAAAGAGAGTTACATCAACAAACTAAACAAAAGACAAGGCTCTTTCTAAATACAAACTAAGACTAAAACTAAACATGGAAGTAGCTACGAATAGATAAATAACACACAACAGTAAAAAGATAGGCATGAAGAATCCTATGATGTGTTCCAGATTTTGAAAGGGGAGCATTTTTCTCTCCCACACAAAGTAAGATGGGGTATAAATTGTTATGAACAGCAAGCAAAGCTAAAGAAAACTAAAAATAAAACCTAAGAGCGAGACGCTCCAAGCATAGCACATAACGCATGAAGTGATAAAAATATAGTGAGACGAAGGACGAACTGATGATTGTTGATGGAGAAGGGGATGCACGGGGGCATCCCCAAGCTTAGATGCTTGAGTCTCCTTGAATATTTGTTGGGGATGCATGGGGGCATCCCCAAGCTTGAGCGCTTGACACTCCCGAATCTTCTTTCATCATCTTCCATCGCACACTTGAAAACTCCCTTCATACATAACTCATCATAAGTTGATTAGAGAGGTTAGTAACCTTAATAAAATAAATTTTCCGCACTTTATATAAATATATTCTTGAAGATATATTGTTTCTCAAGATTTGCAAAAGGTTTTTGAAAAGAAAAAGCAAGCTTAAGGTTTGCAAAAGTAAGGAGAGACAAAACGTCCCAGAATCTGTGAAAAACATAACAGCAGGTAGTAAAGAATTTTTTAGGGGAACTTCTGCAACTCAAATAAAGAAACTCAGAACATACGGAAGTTCCGAGATTGTATAGATCACACTGTGTAAAAAATTCAGCTCAAAAAGATGAACTGGTGATTTGATCCGATTTTTTCCGTCACGAGGACAGAATCTGTTTTCTTGACAGCATGTCACAACTTTCGCTTCCCTTGTCATATGAGGCTATAACTTGGAACAAAGCTTGAGAATAAAGACATAATGATGTTGCTACAGTAGTAACAATCATCAAGACCACTAAGAACAGAAGTAAAAACATCTTGGGTTGCCTCCCAACAAGCGCTTTCTTGGAAGCCTTTAAGCTAGGCATAAAGATTATAAAAGGTGTTGTCATAATAATAAGAATTTGAAGCAAAAGAGAGCGTCAAGAAGCAAATATGAAACACATTTAAGCCTAACCCACTTCCTATTCATAGGCATCTTGTAAGAAAATAAATTAAAGAAGCACAAAGTGACATGCATAGGAAGGTGGAAAAAGAACAACTTCAAAACTTTCAACATGAAGAGAGGTGTTTTTGTAACATGGAAGTTTATACAACCAAACTTTCCTCTCTCGAAGTAATTTTCAGTAGTATCATGAACAAGATCAAGAGTATAAATATCACATAAATCATATTATTCATGACCTACAAGCACATGTGTATAGTTTTCAACACGGTCTTTAGGAACATAAGATAAATGTATCCCATCAGATTGAGCCTTAATAAGAGCACAGTTCTCCGGAATACGAGTTGGAGATTTCAAATGGACAATCAAGTGTGGGTGCAATAGAAAAAATTTCATGCTTAACATGAAGAACTATAGCAAGTTCATCTTCGTAAGAATCATCCATAGTGGCATCATGGCCATAAGCATAGAAGGCATCAACTTCATCAAAAAGGGATATTTCAAAAGAATCCATAGGAACATAACACTCATATAAGGTAAGAGTCAAAGAGTTACTCTCATTAGAAGGTAGACATGGATGGCCCCATTCTTCCTCCTCTTGTTCGTCACTCTCCTCCTCTTTTTCATCCAAGGAGCTTTTAGGTTCAAAAATTTCTTCTTCCATAGGGTCCTGAAAACATTAGTCTCTTCCTTTGGAGGAGAGATTCTCTCAAGATGATCAGTAATATAATAATTTGCATCGTAATTTTCCAAACAATAGTTAAGTATAGCAATACTCTCGGATTTGTAAGGGGCATCATCAATGCTTTTAAGAAGAGAAGTAATTTCATAGGCACCCTATAAGCAACAAATTCCTCTATTTCCTCTGCATCATAAAAATCATAGTTTCTCTTAGAATAAGAAGCTAAGGTTTCATCATCATTGTACTCATATTGGAAAGAAAGGTGTTTATGCCTCATAAAGCAACAAGATTGAATCCCTGCAGAAAGATATATTATATATTGAGCACAAGTTTTTAGCGTACTCATACAACTGATGTATTTGTTTCCATAAATGTATCCCCTTTTGAGACAAGCGGTGTTCCTTGTACCACTTTTGTTGATCCTCAGTGAATCCTCCATGCCAATAAGATCTGGTTTCAAATAAGTCAGACATTGATTGGCAAGTAAGGAACTAGAAATACTATAAATATTTTTATGATTTTTGATAAAAGACACAAAGGTAAAAACTGAAAGGTAAACTCACAAGACTAAAAATCAAAGGTAAAAGGTAGTGGGCAACTCCCCTATCTTAGCACTCGGAGTCCCCGGCAACGGCGCCAGAAATTTGCTTGATGGTGTGGAAGTGATAATGGCTTATCGCCCTTCGTTGGTTACCCCAAGTGGAAGGTGAGATGTAGAATAGCAGCAAATTTCCCCTATGTAGAGGATAGGGTTTGTCTCCCGTAGGACTCCAGCAATGATAAGTAGGTGGTGAAGCGAGCAATGCGCCGTTTGAGATATTGCTCTCTTAACCCGGACCTGCACACGGAACAATTAACTTTGCTCCCAACGAAGTTCAGAGAGGTTGTCAATCTCTCCGGTCTTGTTGTTTACAAAGGATCAAACACACAAGGGATAATGATAATGATAATGATAGCAACTGAAAGTAAATGCGAGAAAATAAATGAACTTGTAAACAATGATGAGAATATGGACCGGGGTTCCGTGATGTTCACTAGTGATGTCTCTCTCCAAAAAGACGATAAGACTTCTATGCGAGGTAAACAAATTACAGATGGGCAATTGACAGGATTATAAACGCACCGCAATGCTAACTATGCTACAAAGAAAGGAAGAGGCTCAAAAGCATGGGCAGTATGCCAAGATCAGTAGACTTAAATCCATCTGCATCTACTACTAATCATCCACCTTGAGATATCTATCCATAACATCTCGTTGGTATTAAGTTGCGAGCCCCACCCAAAGTGTAAACCCAAAGCAACAGACAACTGCATTAAAAAGAACTTTGCATAAAGTAAACAATTCTTGCAACCGCGGTTACAAGCACCGTTGTTTTCCCCCTTGTGGCCACAACACATCCCCTAGACTCATGTTTATGTCACTCAAGCGTGTCATGAGGGGGCATGTACCCACAATCGAGCATAATGTTCCATCTTGGAGTTACTACCTACCACTTGTCCAAAGCAATAAAAAACAACAAGAACATGCAAGAATTACTTCGGAACAAAAATACGAAAGATAAGAACGAATTATATTACTTTATCACGATCTAAACATAATCTCATAATCCATCAGATCCCATCAAACTCAGCATAGAAAAATCAGAAAGATTACATATGTGCCTCGATCATGTAGAGCAGCTCACGAAGTCTAAACCATGAAGAACAAAGAGGGGAGGAGAACATCACATTGCTACTGATCACGGACCCATGGTCCAAAGGAAACTACTCACGGCACATCCGGGAAGCATCCATGGTGGAGGAGAAGCTCCCGGAGGTCGATCCTCCCTCCAGCGGGGTGCCGGGAAGGGTCCTGACGGTGCTCCCGATCTTGGAAGTGAGGCGACGGCGGAACAGAGGCAAGATCGTGAAAAAAGGGTTCTGTCCTCGGAGGTTTCCCGTGACAGAGATTAAATGGGAGAAGGGGGAAGCTAAGGGGGCCACCAGGGGTCCAGGTTCCCCTCTGGCGCGGCCAGGCCCCTGGCCGCGCCAGGTGGCCGCCTGGGCACCTGGTGGTGGCCCCCTGGCCCTCCTTCGGGGCTCTGGAACCTTCCGGTACGCTGATTTTTTATCTGAATTTTCCCGGATTTTTGGAGCACTTTTTATATGGGGGAAAACTGAAATAGAAAAACAACAGAAAACAAAAACTGGCACTGGGGTGCACTGAGTTAATAGGTTAGTCTAAATACGATCAAAAGTGTATGAAAGTGTATCTGGATCATAGCAATATCACACAAAACATGCATGGAGCGAGCAAAAATTATCGATATGTTTGAGACGTATCACGCCACCCCTTACAAAATAATGGCGCATTACATATAAAATGCGCCACTAATAAGAATTCCATGTATAGCCTTTTCTCTAGTAGTGTTTGGACTAACCTACTAACTCAGTTCACCCAGTGCCAGTTTCTATCTGCTGGTGTCTGTGAATTGCAGGTTTTTACCCATATTTACAGAGCCCAAAAATTTCCAAGAAAAATATATAAAAATCAGCGTAACGGAACCTTCCATATCACCGACGGACAGGCGGAGGGGGTCCACCCCCTTCCAGGCATCCAGGGGGCGCAACCCCACTCCTAGCCGCGCCAGGAGGCCGCCTGGGAGGTGGGGCTGTCCCCTGGTGCCCCATTCGGCCTATATTACCCTCTCGATGCAGAAACCCTAAAAATAGACCACGCGTCGTGAGTTTCACCTCTGTTCCACCACCGCCGCGATCCCGAGATCGGGAGCACCAGAAGACCTCTTCCCTTCACCCTACCGAAGGGAGGATTGACCTCCGGGAGCTTCTCCACCACCATGAGTGTTTCCCGGATGCGCCGTGGGTAGTCCTACTTGGACCATGGGTCCATGACCAGTAGCTATGTGATGTCTTCTCTCCAATCTTGTGCTTCAATTCTTAGCCCTTGTGAGCTGCCCTACATGATCAAGGCATCTATGCAACTTTCCTGCTATTGCTATGCTTTGTTTGCTGGGATCTGTTGGATTATTAGATTATGTTCAGATTGTGATGAGTTATATATTTGGTTCTCCTTTTATATTTTGTTCTCTTGAGTAATTCTTGAATGTTCTCCATTGCTTTTTATTGCTTTGGCCAAGTAGTAGATAGTAACTCCAAGAGGGGGCGTTATGCTTGATTGTGGGTTCATGCCCCCCGATGTCTAGCTTGAGTGATAGAAAGATGAGACTAGGGGATGTGTTGTTTCCACCAGGGAGAAAACAACGGTGCTTGTAACTGCGATTGCAAGGATTGTTTACCTTACGCAAAGTTTGTTAATGCAGTTCTGTGTTGCTTTGGGTTTACACTTTGGGTGGGGCTCACAACTTAATACCAGCGAGATGTTATGGATAGATATCTCAAGGTGTATGATTAGTAAGTACATGCTGATGGATAAACGGTTGATAACCCACAACTGCAGGGGATCGAGATAGTCTTCACGGGTAAGAATAACCCAATTTATAGATTCGACTCAAGGGGAGCCAAAGAATATCCACAAGCTTTAATAGTGGAGTTGTCAGTTCCACCGCACCTGAGATACACTTAATTGCAACAAGATATTAGTAGTAACTGCGATATGGAGGTGATGATAGCAACGGAAATAGTGGTGGTGAAATAGCGACAGTAAAACAACAAAATTAAACAACTAGTAACCAGCAGAATTAAAAACACTGTAGGCTAGGGAGATGGATGGTTGGGCGCTGCATGGATAAGGCACATCATGTATTTAACCTGGGGCAAGGCACACAAAAAAGAAATGATCATCTAGGCATAAATCAAACATCAGGCATGTACCCCATAGGTAGTTGTACGTGCTTGCAATAAGAACTTGCACAACATCTTTTGTCCTACCATCCCACTACGAACGGGGCCAAAAGGAAATTATGGAGATTAAGTTGCTCCTGTCAAAGAGCACCGGAACAAAGCATTAACAATCAATGGATACATGGAATCCTCAAACTATAGTCCATCCCATTTGGTATCCCAAGCTGTCACCTTTGGGATCGCCTGTTCCGGACCATAATAGGTCCATACAACTCATAGATAGGATCAAGAACACAAATATATTCATGCAAACACATAGGGTTCACATCTGAATTCATGGCACTCGGGCCCAAAGTGACAAGCATTAAGAGCAACAAGTTGAAGCAGAGATGATAAACAACAATCTAGATGATAGGCAACATGCCCCCAATATCTGATAAACTATTACATGATCTAACTCATCCAATCCCTACCATCCCCTTTGCCTACAGCAGAGAATTACTCACACATGGATGGAGAAGTCATGGAGGGAGGATGGAGTGGTGATGATGATGACGATGGCGATGATCTCCCCTCACTGGAGGCCAAAACATCCTCCAGATTAGCCCTTCCGGAGAAGAACAGAGGGTTGCGGCGGCTCCGCGACGCGAATTGGGTAAACGACTTCTGTTTTGGGATTTCTCCGTCACGGGAATAAATAGGAGCCTCGGTAGGGCACCAGAGGAGGGGGAAGGCCCCTAGGCGGCCAGAGGGCGCGGCCCCACCCCTGGCCACGCCAGGGGGCACCTGGGGCCCCCTTGGCTGCCCTCTGGTCCCACTTCTGGCACAGTGGCCCTTCGGGTGCGTGGATTTTCTGTGATTTTTCCTGAAATTTTCTAAGACACCTAAAATCCATTTTCCTACGCACAATAAAACCATACAGGCAGTTCTGCTAAAAACAGCGTTAGTCCGGGTTAGTTTCGTCCAAATCATGCAAGAATGAGGGAAAAACAATAGGAAAAGTGTTTGGAAAAGTAGATAGGTTTGGGACGTATCAACTCCCCCAAGCTTAGCATATTGCTTGTCCTCAAACAATTCAGTACAATGAACTGAACACGACAAAGAAAACTTTGACAAACTCTTTTGCTTCAATGAATGTATATAAGCATGTACTACGAAAAGAATTTAGCGAGTATCAAAACAATGCTATGAGGACAATGCACGAAGCAATCCTTTATCCAAGTGATCAATCACAAACAACTAAAAGTAAATAATATGCTACTGAAAATCAAGACAGGATTACAATGCACAAAGCTTGAACATACTAGAGTGTTATTTCACTAGCCTCCATGAGTGAAGCAAAACATAAATGCAGAAACTCCTCCGGAGTTTTAAAGGAGACTAGAGATAAGAACTTCAGAATAAGTAATACCAAAATCATGCAAAAGACAATGTAGTACTTTGGTACAATGCACATTACACTCAGAATAACAATTATGCTCTCCTAGTTGGTGCTTTGAAGAAAGAAGGTGGAGACTCTCGAACCTTGGAGTTTGATGGAAAGGTTGAAAACCCGTGGTTGGAAGCAAAAACTAAACTTGTACTAGAGCTCTTGGTTTTGAAAACATAAATAAAAAGTGTTTTGGGAGGTGCATGGTTTGTCAACGAATGCTAGTAGACAACTCAATCACCTCTTATGCTAGACATGTTTCGAGGAACAGCTCCCAAGATGGATACGATCACATCCCCTTAATCTCCTTTTCTTATCACTGCCAAAATTTTCTGATTTCTCATAGACAAAGCGTGAAGGGGTTGTTGGTTGTGATTATCTTTTGTGAGCTGGGCGCACTCATGCCAGTCCCACCTCGTATTAGGGGTTTGCATATTATACATGCAATCCCGGAATAAAACATGTCTAACATAAGACGGTCATGAATCACCTACTACTTCCTCATGAGCTGAAGCAGAGGCACAACACAGGAGTGCTTTTGAATAGTTTCGAGATGGTACAAGAAAGTATTCGTTAGGGTGGCCGGTAAATACCACATAGGAAAGTATGGTGGACTCATATGGAAAAACTGGTTTCAAGGATTTTGGATGCACAAGCAGAAATCCGCTTAGTGCAAGCGAAGGCTAGCAAAAGACTGGGAAGCGACCAACTAGAGAGAAATAACAGTCATAATCATGCAGAGCGACAAAGTAACATTGAATTGGGCATCAAGATGATACAACTATTCTCAAATTCAAAGATCATAAAGGCAAAGTAGACTTTTTAGTCATGAACATGTGTAAGCATGTTCCAAGTCAGTATGCTAAGAATTCTCCAAAGGGAAATACCACTTCAGTATGCTAAACTATGAAGAATGCAATGCATGTAAATCATTTCAACAACACATTATGTACTCTAGCTATTTGAGATTAGCCACACGGAAAGCATGAACCACTAGGGAAGCATTCTAAACATATCACTATGTCGCTACAAGCTGGTCTCTAAATCATAAGTACAAGCATATGTACAAAAGTAGAAACAAAAAGAGTTCATACCGGTTTTCCTTGTTGCATCCCTTTCGTCGATCTTCGTCATTACTGCCTTGTCACTTGCACGATTGAACATAGGAAAATATACTCAAGTGCAAATGCCATCACGGACTCGAGCTAAATTCTGCAACAAAGCAAACTAAAGAGAGAAAAGAAATATTTTTGGATTTTTCAAAGGTTAAGCGAAAGAAAAATAAAAGAGAACTCTTTTTGTCGTTTTTTGCAAAATAAAAGAACAAAGAGGAACGGGCAACAACTTCGAAAAGATCAACGCGAACAAAATGAAAACAGATAATACAATGGAAAGGTGAGAAGGGAATGTACTCCCCCAAGCTTAGGCTTTTGGCCTAAGTTGGTAGCAGCTACTGCCCCCAGGAGCCTCCTGCTCCGGGGTAATGGTGAGCCCAGGAGTCGTATGAGCCTCCGGTGCGTACACCGAGGTCCTCGGGTCCTCCCATGAGGAAGGCCCTGCGCTCCAAGCGGAAGAAGACCCCTCGCCCTGCTCGGTGAAGGTCTCTCCATGGAAAGGTGGGAACTCACCATGCTCCTCCTCATCGGGCACAACCCTCTCCATGGAAAGGACCATTCGTTCATGCGAGTGCTATCAAAACAAAGTGGTGCAGGTAGACGGATCTCACGAGTAATGGTCCTTTCAAACCTCAAAATATAATCAAGGTTACCAAACTGGGAAGTCATGGTAACAAACTTATGCCTCTTCATAGCCGAAAGATCAAGACTCGCGTATGAAAAGGGAACATCATCAGGTTGCGGGGTGCGCTCAAGAGACTCAAGGATAAGTGTGGCGTAAAAGCCACCATATAAATTGCCTTTGTTAATGTTCGTAACAAGGCGCCGAGCAATCAAGGCACCCACATTATACTCATTCTTATCAGAGAGGGCGCTCGCATAAATAGCGAAATCTGGTGCAGAGCCATTGCTCGTGTTGTCACGAGCTAACACCCCTCTAGAAACAAAATACGCAAAATACCTGAGGTGTGGGAACTGAATGCTGGAAATCTTCGTACGCCGAATGTCGGTCTCCTCTTGGCAACAAAGGGAGTTGAAGAGAGTCCTCAACCCGGAAGGCTGCATGGTCATCTTCGCTGTCTGACCAACGTTCGGCACACCTATTATATCACAAAACTGTGCCAAAGACATGGTTATGAGATCATTATAAAGTTTGAACTCAACGGTTCCAGCATCATGGTTATAACAAAAACTGTTAACAAAGCAGGAGGTGAGCTCACTACTAGGGAATGCCCTTTTAGTGGCGTCCTTTTTTTCTGTTTAGTGGCGCATTATGGATGCGCCACTAACTACAAGCCACTAATAAGGGCTTATAGGTGGCGCATTCTGGATGCGCCACCCCTAAGACCCTTAGGCGTGGCGCATCTCACAATGCGCCACCTATAAGCTCTTAGGGGTGGCGCATTTTGAAAATGCGCCACTATTAAATTTTGAATCTGGATGTGGAAAACAATTTTTTATTTTTATTTTTTAATTTTTCTTAATCTCAGGTTAGTATGCTTAATGCCCGGTCACTATGCTTAATCTCAGGTCAAACTAACCTCCATAGTCAAACTTCCCCGAGGGTCACCCATCCTAGCACTACTCCAGCCCCAGCACGCTTAACTTCTCGGTTCTATTCAACTCTCACTCCAGCTCACCTAGCAGGCACTTGTTGATATATATAACATATAAATCCTATTAAACCATGTTGATGTCTAGGACCTTGTTAATGTTCATGGGTGTGCTAAAATTTTCAACATTTTTTTGAAACTTTCTCGACGGGACCATTCGCATATTTTGAACTTTTTAAAACAATTGATTTTTTTTAAATAAAATTTTGTTTTTTTAATTTTTTTAATGTTACTATCTAAAATTTTCAACTTTTTTTAACTTCCCGATTTGTCCTCTAGCCTATTTTGAATTTTTTTTAAAATAAAAAATATATATTTTTAAATTTTTTTTTTTGAACTTACTAGTGGCGCATTTCATACAAAATGCGCCACTACTAAGTTCAAAAAAAAAATCAATTTTTTCGCTTTTTTTGGGCCTCCAGATCTTCAAACGCCCGTAACTTTTTTTCTGTTAGGTTTTTGAGGATTCTAAAAATGATTTTTCATATAAAAAACTTTTCGAGTAGATGATTTTTCATATAAAAAACTTTTTCATCAGAGGTCGTATGCAAAAGTTAAGTCCATTTTACAAAATTCTCGAGAGATTTTGCAAAAAAGTCGAAATTCATATTTGTAAATTTTCCTAACAACTAGACCACATTACATTTGGGAAACTTATTTTCTTTTATTTTTTTGACATTTCTATCATTTTCTTTTATATTTTTCCAAATTGAAAAGGCAGTCCACGGGGGGGGGGGGGAGTGTATTTGGGAATTTTCCCGCACAGTTTTTTCTTAATAGTGGAGCATATGGGAAATGCGCCCCCCCTAAGAGCTTATGGGTGGCGCATTCTGGATGCGCCACTAATAATTCTTTAGGGGTGGCGCATTTCCAGAATGCGCCACCCATAAGCTCTTAGGGGTGGCGCATTTCCAAAATGCGCCACCTATAAGGTTCTTAGGGGTGGCACATTTCTCCAAATGCGCCACGTATAAGGGGATCCAGGGCACTCTTAGGGGTGGCGCATTTTGGAAAATGCGCCACCTATAAGAGCTTATGGGTGGCGCATTTTTTACAAGTGCGCCACCCCTTACAACATAGTGGCGCATTACATATAAAATGTGCCACTAATAAGCTTTCCATGTATAGCTATTTCCCTAGTAGTGGCTTCTTGTATTGTACCACACGGCATAAAGCTAGCCGTGTCAAACCTGCATTGGCACAAAGGCCATAAAATTCCTCCTTAATTCCTGCAGCTGTAAGAAAATCATCGCATGGATACATCATTGCGCATGCTGGACTTGTATCTTCCAACAACTCCAGGGGCACGTGATCTTCATTGTAGCTCACCCTAACTGCTGAGGGTGAAGTTGCAGCTCTAGTAACTCGATCGAAGCGCTCGGGCTTCTTCTTCCGAAGCCACCCTTTTGCTTTTCCATCCCCTTTCTTGCACGCAAACACCATTGGAGACATTCGAGTCACGGACAACGAGAGCTCTTCCACCTTTATGTTCTTTCGTTGCTTATTTCAATACTAGATATAGACTCTTGCCTGTTATGACTTGAATTGAATTGCACGCTTTGATTACTTTACTTACAAAGTTCTTATATGGTTGTTAGCATGTCACCACAGAAATTATGTGTCAGAACCCTCTGTTAGGTATGTCCTAGGGTTAGCAAGTAACTTTGCATCATGTTAAAATTTTCAAAAGAAATTGAAATGGGAGAAGAAACCCCCCGCCGGATGAATTTAATTCAAATGGCCAGAATAAAAGTTGCTCCAAAAATTCCTTTTGCATTTTTGAAAAGTCTCATAAATGAGTGTGATCACATATCAAGTGATGTGGGACAAACCCCATGCTCATGGATTTTTCAAATATTCAAACAGGAGCATGGATTTAAATTTAAACCCTTATTTGAATTAAAGTTCAAATAATTTGAATTTTAAAGTTCTTTAATGCAGTTGTCCGTTGCTTTGAGTTTACACTTTGTGTGGGATTCGCAACTTAATACCAGCGAGATGTTCTGGATAGATATCTCAAGGTGGATGATTAGTGGGTAGATGCAGATGGATTTCGGTCTACTTGTCTTGGCGTACTGCATAATTAGCATTGGTTTGCGCACATAATCCAGTAAATTGCCCAGCTGTAATTTGTTCACCTCGCATGGCTATTTTATCGTCTTTTGA
Source organism: Bromus sterilis (assembly GCA_950022295.1). Classification (NCBI taxonomy): domain Eukaryota; kingdom Viridiplantae; phylum Streptophyta; class Magnoliopsida; order Poales; family Poaceae; genus Bromus; species Bromus sterilis. Next base: position 276,106,121 of record OX465595.1, on the reverse strand, counting down.
GAGAGAGACATCACTAGTGAACATCATGGGACCCCGGTCCACATATCCACCTCTGTTTACACTATCAATTTACTTTCAGTATTTACCATTTCGTAGCTATCACTATCTATCATTATCCTGTGTATTTGATCCTTTGTAAACAACAAGGCCGGAGGAATTGACAACTCCTCTGAACTCGTTGGGAGCAAAGCTATCTGTGTGTGTGTGCAGGTCCAGGAAAAGCAAGTGATTATCTGCTCCCGTGCCCCCAAGACCTCGCCAGCGCGTGCGTTTGGCTTCTTCACGTCCCATGAGGCCGACGCAACACTCCTTTCTCTTTTTGGCGCTCGTTTTCGTCCTCCGCGCCGAAGCCCGAGCCACGGCCTCCGCCATCCTCGACGCCGGCGTGGCCACAGCCATCCCCATGAACCCCTGCTGCTTCCAATCGACGCGGAAGACAACGAGGAACCCGCCTGTGCCATCCAATCCCCACCCCGAGCCCTAAATCTCAACTCCGGCGAGATTTCGGCGACTACAGTGCTGCCGGCGGCGACCCCGCCATTAGCCCTAACCCCAGCTTAATTAACCCCTGGTCCCACCCCTGCCAGTGAACACGACATGTGGGCCCAACCCTTGGCTAATCCCCCTGTTAAGTTTAAATCAAATTAATCAGTTTAATTCAACAACAGAGTCACTTACATGTGGGACCCACTGGTCAGAAGCCCCCTGACGCCAGCATGAGGTCATGATGCGCAGTAATCCTTGTCTATTTAAAAATATTCCAGAAATTCCAAAAATGAATTAAACTTTGGAAATTCATAAAAAATCCATTTTAACTCCAAATTAAACATATGATATATGTAAAATTATCAGAAAAACGCAAGGATTCTAAATATGCAATCTGTTTTGATGTTTGACCAAATAAAATTGGGTGAACAGTGGCAACATTGCATATGCATTCTTTTGAAATCCAAATTGGAGTTTGAATTTGCAATTCATTTGCAATATACTCCTTTTAAATGGAATGACTCACACATCAGTGACACATACATCAAGTTTCAACCTTCAACTCATGTGTTTGTGCATTGTACTTATTATGCTTTGATGTTTGTTGTTTGTCGAATAGAGGTGGAGTCGGAACCCCCTTCGTTGAAGACACTTTGTGTGAACCTCGTCAGCAAGGCAAGCAAACCCCCATTGATCATGTCAATAAAATCCCACTTCCCTCTCAGTCTTTCTAATGCATTGTTTAGGATGCTTACAATGATAACATTTCTACCGCATAGTTGAACCCAATCCTTTGCATTACCTATCATTTTGTCAAAGTAGTAAGCAAACCACAATCCTAGCAGATGTAGGAGTTGTTTGTTGTCATGTGGCCCCTGCAACTATTACTGCTTATTGCATGCTTAGAGTTTACAATGAGGATAATTTGATATGTGAGTCGGGATGGTAGCAATCATGTTGAAGAAGGTGAAACTGTGTTGGTGAATCTACCCTAATACAAGGTGAACGATGAGAGGCTGTGTAGGAGTACACAGTGGGTTGTCTCGTTGAACACCGCCTTCAGCCCGAGTTCTTGTGTGGTGATCCAAGATGAAGAGTACTACCACATGTTGGGAAAACGGACCCCCGCTCAACCTACTAAATCACCCCTTCTCGGTTCAATGAGTCGCAGTAGTTCGTAGTTCTGGTAGGTCTGTGGCACGGTCTGCGAAGTGGAAGACCGGCTATTCAGACCGGCTTGGGACCCTGCACACATCTTCTGGGACCACATCGGTAAACCGGTCGGGTTCACGATGTGGAATCCAACCCAGATAGGCGTCTCCATTGAATTTGAGTTGGCTGTGAGGTAAAAGTTGTGGAAATTATGCTCACCGACACCCGCTTGAATGGTGTCGAGGCCAAGGCGGTAACTGATAGTTTCATGTGTGTAGCAGTACACCCCTGCAGGGTTAATAAACTATTCGAATAGTCGCGTCCGCCGTAAGGGACTACTTGGAAAGCTGTGCTCGATTATTAGACAACTTCAATGGATACCTATAAAACTTGCCAAGATAAGTGTGAGTGTTATGGCGTGCTTTCTCGTGGGAAGTCGAGAAAGGACCCATAGTGGTGTAATTGGTTGGAGACATGTAGTGGACTCGTGTACGCTTCTTATCTCAAGTCTGGTACTCGTAGTTCAGGACTAGCCAAGTCAAAGCTGGCACTTCTGCTTATGAACCCCACCTCCCTTTACCTTGATACATGTGCATGAGTAGTATAGCTCCTACGTAAGTCTTGCTGAGTACGACTTTGTACTCACGTTTTCTTAATCTATGTTTTAGATGAACCCACTGACCCCGAAGGTGGATTCTTCCTGGAGCTCGACGACTGAAGCCAAGCTAGTGTAGTACCAGTCAGACGACTGGTCCCTTGTGGAAGGGCTTGTTTATAAATAAGGCTTCTCTAAGGCATTTGTTAAACTTGTATGTACTCAGACCTACTTGCTTCCGCATGCTTGATGTAATGTTGGATCACGGTCTCGTGATCTCTGTGTGCACTCTGTAAGAGTTATCAATAAAGTTGTAAACTTTGTAGAGAATTGCAATGATACCTGTTGTTCATACTAGACATGTGTGCTGCGTGTATGATTATAACATGCATGTCTTAGTATGGGTTTTTGAGAGCTTAGTTGTGATCTGGCTGGCGGTCTTTTATACACCAAGTGGCCCTTAGATGTGCGCAGCTTGGGGGATCGCGATGCGATTGCTCGTGACTCCGTCACGTGCACACTTTCATGTATGATCGAGCCCGCCCTAGACCCCGACTAAGTGATCAGGCTGGAGTAAGTCTATGTAAGTGTTATAATACAATCGAGAGTATGGTTGAGGCGACTTGTCTATGATTATGGGAGTTCACCACCCATATCATTTAGACTTGTGTGCGGACGATGAGGACCCATCTCATTTGATCACCCGGCCTGGATGGGATGCCCCTCACGTTCGATGCTTTCGGAGAACGTTCTGTGCTTGGCCTTGTCTGCTTAGACAAGTGGGTACGGTTCTCGACTCTCCATATGATTGTGTTGTAGCGAGTCTTGCATACGCTAACCCAGGGTCCCGACATTATGCCTGTTATCATTTACCAACTCGAGGATGAGCAGGAATTAATCTTGGGGATGTTGATACATCCAAAACGTATCTATAATTTCTGCTTGCTCCATGCCTCTTTTGTGTGATATTGCTATGATATTGATGAACTTCCATACACTTTTGATCATATTTGGACTAACCTATTAACTCAGTGCACCCCAGTGCGAAATCCTCTTTTCTGTTGTTTTTCTATTTCAGGTTTCCCCCTTAATAAAAGTACCAGAAAAATTCCGGGAAAAATATAGGAAAAATCAGCGTACCGGAAGCTTCGAGAAAAGCCCGAGAGGGGCCATAGGGGAGCCAGGGGGCCCCAGGCGGCCAGTGGGCGCAGCCCCACCCCTGGCCGCGCCAGGGGGGCGCCTGGAGCCCTTGGCCCAACTCTGGCTGCCCCCTTTCGCCTATTTATTCCCTGTGACGATAAACCCTCGGGGACGGAAACCTTTTTCGTGATCTCTCCTCTGTTCTGCCGCCGCCGCGCTTCCAATATCGGGAGCACCAGAAGACCTCTTCCCGGCACCCTGCCGGAGGGAGGAATCACCTCCGGGAGCTTCTCCACCACCATGGATGCTTCCCGGATGAACCGTGAGTAGTCCACCTTGGACCATGGGTCCATGATCAGTAGCTATGTGATGTTCTCCTCCCCTCTTTGTTCTTCATGGATTAGACCTCGTGAGCTGCCCTACCTGATCGAGGCACATATGTAATATTTCTGTTGTTGCTATGCTGAGTTTGCTAGGATCCAATGGATTATGAGATTATGTTCAGATTGTGATTGTGTTACATATTTGATTTTCTTATTTTATATTTATGTTCTTGAGTAACTCTTGCATGTTCTCCATTGCTGTTTATTGCTTTGTCCAAGTAGTAGGTAGTGACTCCAAGAGGGAGCGTTATGCATGACTGTGGGTTCATCCCCCCCGATGACTAGCTTGAGTGACAGAAACATGAGTCTAGGGGATGTGTTGTTTCCACAAGGGGGAAAACAACGGTGCTTGTACTTGCGGGTGCAAGGATTGTTTACTTTACGCAAAGTTCTTTAATGCAGTTGTCCGTTGCTTTGAGTTTACACTTTGGGTGGGATTCGCAACTTAATACCAGCGAGATGTTCTGGATAGATATCTCAAGATGGATGATTAGTGGGTAGATGCAGATGGATTTTGGTCTATTTGTCTTGGCGTACTGCCCGTGCTTTTGAGCCTCTTCCTTTCTGTTTTTCATAATTAGCATTGGTTTGCGCACATAATCCTATCAATTGCCTAGCTGTAATTTGTTTACCTCGCATGGCTATTTTATCGTCTTTTGGGAGAGAGACATCACTAGTGAACATCATGGGACCCCGGTCCACATATCCACCACTGTTTACACTATCTATTTACTTTCAGTATTTACCATTTCGTAGCTATCACTATCTATCATTATCCTGTGTGTTTAATCCTTTGTAAACAACAAGGTCGGAGGAATTGACAACTCCTCTGAACTCATTGGGAGAAAAGCTATTTGTGTGTGTGCAGGTCCAGGAAAAGCAAGTGATTATCTTCAAACGGCGCCTCACTTGCCGAACCACCTACTTTTTGACCTCGGAGTCCTACGTGAGACAATCTTAAAACCTCGGTGTCTTCACCGAGGGAAACTTGCCGTCACGCTACATCTCACCTTCCACTTGGGGTAACAACCGAGGGCGAGAAGTTATCTCGTGTCTCCGCAAACTACTCTACCCTCTTACCTAAGGCATAAACTTGCATCAAAACTTGAAAAATAAATTTCTACACATGCATGCAAGCTCATATGAACAGCACGAAGAGCTACTAAATACTCACAAATGAAGCCACCAATCAAATATCTAATTGGAGGGGTGAAGGAGTTACATACCAGGGAGTATTTTCTCAAAATCTCGGCTCGAATGATGGGCTGTAGAGAGAGATCAAAAATCTCCTCCAAGAACAGCAAGAACGCAAGAACTGGAGAAGAACTCGAGTTTTTGGAGATAGAGGAAGAAGGGGGAAGAAGACATACCTGGAGGTGGGGCCTGTGGGCCCCAGGCGCCCTGTGGGCGCGGCCAGGGAGCAGGCCGCGCCAGCTGGCCGCCTGGGCCATTGGTGGCCCCCCTGGTCAGCCCCAGGTGCCTCTGGGTCACTCCCGGCATGGAAATTTTTATTATAATTTTTATGGAATTTTTCTGACAACTTCATTGTTGAAAAAATTTCGAATTTCAAAAGGCTGCGAAACTTTACGAAAACTTGGAGCAGTGATTAGAGTTGTGAAGCTTCAAAAACATATAAACTTGGTACAGTAAGAAAGATAAAGCTAAAAGAAATGCAAACATAACAACCTCTACTTTTTACTTATATAAAACTCATCTAATAGCAAGGTTGATCAAGTCCTACTACCAAACTAGCATTACATAGAGCAAAAAGTTTCACTTACTATGAAGCATTCATGGTACCTTTACTTTAATGGATATTGTCCCCACCATAATAGTTTTGTACTTGTGGTGCACATGAAGAGGACAATCCCAATCACCAATCTTCACGGTCTCGATATTCTCTATAGAGTTGAGGCCATGCCTTTTGTCAATCTTCTTCGGAAAATACACCGTGTGTTCTTTATCATGCACATTAAAAGTAACCTTTCCTTTATTGCAATCAATAATAGCACCTGCGGTGTTAAGAAAAGGTCTACCAAGAATAATAGACATGCTCCCATCCTCGGGCATGTCAAGCACAACAAAATCAGTAAGGATTAAACAATTAGCAACTTCAACGGGAACATCCTCACAAATACCAATGGGAACGGCTGTTGACTTGTCAGCCATCTGAAGAGAGATATCTGTAGGGATTAGTTTTTCTAAACAAAGGCTCTTGTAAAGAGAGAAAGACATAACACTCACTCCTGCTCCCAGATCGCATAGAGCAGTCCTGACATAATTATTCTTTATGGAGCAAGGAATAGTGGGTATACCTGGATCACCAAGTTTCTCAGGAATCTTGCCACTAAAAGAGTAGTTAGCAAGCATAGTAGATATTTCTTCATTAGGAACTTTTATTTTATTAGTAACAATATCTTTCATATATCTCGAATAAGGAGGTAACTTAATAGCATCAGTCAAAGGAATTTGAAGAAAAAGAGGTTTCATCCACTCACAAAACTTATTGTAATGCTCTTCTTCTTTAGTTTTGAGAGACTTACCGGGAAAGGGCATGGGTTTCTGTACCCATGGTTCTCTTTCCTTCCCATGTATTCTTGCGATGAAGTCTTCTCTAGTGTATTTCTTGTGTTTATCGGGTGCTTCTTCTTCTCGGACTTCGGGTGGATCATTCTTTTCAATACCATTTTCCGGTTCAGCATCGTCTTCAGTCTCAGCATCGGAGGTATATATACTATTTGGATCATTGGAATTGTTAGCTTCTTTGTGCTTCTTTTTCTTCTTCGGAGAGCTAACGATTTCTTCTTCCTGTATTTGAGAATCTTGCTCGATCCTCTTCGAATGCCCCTCCGGATAGAGAGGATCTTGAGTGCTAGTTCCTCCTCGGGTTTTAATCCCGAAGGCCTGTATATCATGTTTGGCATTGTTAGCAAGCAAATATTTTTGCACATTAGAAATTTGATCAAGCTGATTTTGAACCATATGAAAATGCTTCACAAGACATTTAACATCATTAACTGTTCTACCTAGAACATCAAGCAAGCTTTTGATAGCAAGGGAATTATCATGCAACTGACTTTGTATCCTCTCATTAAAGTGATTTTGCTTCATAATGAAATTATCAAGCTCATCTAAACATTGATCAGGAGGCTTACCATGAGGAATGTCACTTGCATTGAAATCTAAAAGAGAGTGTACCTCTACCATAGGAGGGTGAGTGGTAGGCTCACACAACTTCTCAATAGGGGGTAGATTCTTTACGTCTTCAGTTTTAATCCCTTCTCTTTAATAGACTTCTTTGCTTCTTGCATATCTTCGGGGCTTAGGACAAGCATGCCCCTTTTTTTGGTGGTGGAGGTGGTTCAGGGACGGACCAATCTTCGTGGTTCTTGGCAATCTTGCCCATTAATTCTTCTGCATCGTCCGGTGTTCTTTCCTGAAAACACAACCAACACAGCTGACCAAATAGGATATAGATTCATCAGTTAGACCAGCATAAAATATACCAATTAATTCATTCTTATGGACTCCATGTCCCGGTCTAGCCTGGATCAGACTACAATACCTCCCCCAAGCTTTAGGGAGGTTCTCATCCTGCAACTGTTTAAAGTTATAAATTCTTCGTAAACAACATTTTGCATATGAGCAGGAAAGTACTTATCAACAAAAGAGTGAGCTAAGTCTTGAGGACTCCTAATGTAACCACATGGTAGTGCATCATACCATGCTTTAGCACCTTCCTTCAAAGAGAAAGGAAGAAGCTTGGTAGCATAGAAGTTTCGTATCTTTTCATCTGTAGTAAACAAGCCACCTAACTCGGTGAGTTTGGTCAGGTGTGCAATCGCATCGTCATTTTCTCTGCCATAAAATGGGTCAGCTTTAACCATACATATAAGTGAAAGATCAACAGAGAAATTATAATCAGGATCATTGATGCATATAGGAGATGTAGCAAATTTAGGATCAGGAACAGTCTTCTTCCTCAGGGAGTGTTTTTTGAGAAGCTTCTTAATAGCATCAGGGTCAGAGTGGACAAACTCTGTTAGCTCCCTGCATAAATCATCATCAAGTATAATATAATCATCATCAAGGAGTCTCTCCTTGAGTTTACTCAAATCAGGATAATTGTAAGTTCCATCAAAAGGGTAGCAAGTATCGGGAATTTCAATTCCATATTTTTTTTGCAGCAGCGATCTGTTTCTCAAGAGCGTGACTAAGTGAGCCAATATCATAAAGAGTAATGGAAGCATCATCAAAAGTATCGGACATAGTAACAGATTCAGTAGAATCATCATGTGGTGGAGGTGAAGCAAACTTACTCATAACTGAAGGTGAATCAAGTGTAGCACTAGTGTTCAGAACAATACCGTTTCTCGTACGGGATGGGAAGATCGGGACCTTGGGGTCTTCTTTCTTACCCATAGCGGATAAATTGCAGCAGGTAAAATACTTCAAGTAGACTTGTGAACAAAGCTATGCTCCCCGGCAACGGCTCCAGAAAACAGGCTTGATAACCCATAACTGCAGGGGATCGAGATAGTCTTCGCGGGTAAGAATAACCCAATTTATAGATTCGACTCAAGGGGAGCCAAATAATATCCACAAGCTTTAACAGTGGAGTTGTCAGTTCCACCGCACCTGAGATACACTTACTTGCAACAAGATATTAGTAGTAACTACGATATGGAGGTGATGATAGCAACGGAAATAGTGGTGGTGAAATAGCGACAGTAAAACAGCAAAAGTAAACAACTAGTAACCAGCAGAATTAAAAACACTGTAGGCTAGGGAGATGGATGGTTGGGCGCTGCATGGATAAGGCACATCATGTATTTAACTTGGGGCAAGGCACACAGAAAAGCAATGATCATCTAGGCATAAATCAAACATCAGGCATGTACCCCATAGGTAGTTGTACGTGCTTGCAATAAGAACATGCACAACATCTTTTGTCCTACCATCCCGCTACGAACGGGGCCAAAAGGAACTTATGGAGATTAAGGTGCTCCTGTCAAAGAGAACCGGAACAAAGCATTAACAATCAATGGATACATGGAATCCTCAAACTATAGTCCATCCCATTTGGTATCCCAAGCTGTCACCTTTGGGATCGCCTGTTCCGGACCATAATAGGTCCATACAACTCATAGATAGGATCAAGAACACAAATATATTCATGCAAACACATAGGGTTCACATCTGAATTCATGGCACTCGGGCCCAAAGTGACAAGCATTAAGAGCAACAAGTTGAAGCAGAGATGATAAACAACAATCTAGATGATAGGCAACATGCCCCCAATATCTGATAAACTATTACATGATCTAACTCATCCAATCCCTACCATCCCCTTTGCCTACAGCAGAGAATTACTCACACATGGATGGAGAAGTCATGGAGGGAGGATGGAGTGGTGATGATGATGACGATGGCGATGATCTCCCCTCACTGGAGGCCAAAACATCCTCCAGATTAGCCCTTCCGGAGAAGAACAGAGGGTTGCGGCGGCTCCGCGACGCGAATTGGGTAAACGACTTCTGTTTTGGGATTTCTCCGTCACGGGAATAAATAGGAGCCTCGATAGGGCACCAGAGGAGGGGGAAGGCCCCTAGGCGGCCAGAGGGCGCGGCCCCACCCCTGGCCGCGCCAGGGGGCACCTGGGGCCCCCTTGGCTGCCCTCTGGTCCCACTTCTGGCACAGTGGCCCTTCGGGTGCGTGGATTTTCTGTGATTTTTCCTGAAATTTTCTAAGACACCTAAAATCCATTTTCCTACGCACAATAAAACCATACAGGCAGTTCTGCTAAAAACAGCGTTAGTCCGGGTTAGTTTCGTCCAAATCATGCAAGAATGAGGGAAAAACAATAGGAAAAGTGTTTGGAAAAGTAGATAGGTTTGGGACGTATCAACTCCCCCAAGCTTAGCATATTGCTTGTCCTCAAACAATTCAGTACAATGAACTGAACACGACAAAGAAAACTTTGACAAACTCTTTTGCTTCAATGAATGTATATAAGCATGTACTACGAAAAGAATTTAGCGAGTATCAAAACAATGCTATGAGGACAATGCACGAAGCAATCCTTTATCCAAGTGATCAATCACAAACAACTAAAAGTAAATAATATGCTACTGAAAATCAAGACAGGATTACAATGCACAAAGCTTGAACATACTAGAGTGTTATTTCACTAGCCTCCATGAGTGAAGCAAAACATAAATGCAGAAACTCCTCCGGAGTTTTAAAGGAGACTAGAGATAAGAACTTCAGAATAAGTAATACCAAAATCATGCAAAAGACAATGTAGTACTTTGGTACAATGCACATTACACTCAGAATAACAATTATGCTCTCCTAGTTGGTGCTTTGAAGAAAGAAGGTGGAGACTCTCGAACCTTGGAGTTTGATGGAAAGGTTGAAAACCCGTGGTTGGAAGCAAAAACTAAACTTGTACTAGAGCTCTTGGTTTTGAAAACATAAATAAAAAGTGTTTTGGGAGGTGCATGGTTTGTCAACGAATGCTAGTAGACAACTCAATCACCTCTTATGCTAGACATGTTTCGAGGAACAGCTCCCAAGATGGATACGATCACATCCCCTTAATCTCCTTTTCTTATCACTGCCAAAATTTTCTGATTTCTCATAGACAAAGCGTGAAGGGGTTGTTGGTTGTGATTATCTTTTGTGAGCTGGGCGCACTCATGCCAGTCCCACCTCGTATTAGGGGTTTGCATATTATACATGCAATCCCGGAATAAAACATGTCTAACATAAGACGGTCATGAATCACCTACTACTTCCTCATGAGCTGAAGCAGAGGCACAACACAGGAGTGCTTTTGAATAGTTTCGAGATGGTACAAGAAAGTATTCGTTAGGGTGGCCGGTAAATACCACATAGGAAAGTATGGTGGACTCATATGGAAAAACTGGTTTCAAGGATTTTGGATGCACAAGCAGAAATCCGCTTAGTGCAAGCGAAGGCTAGAAAAAGACTGGGAAGCGACCAACTAGAGAGAAATAACAGTCATAATCATGCAGAGCGACAAAGTAACATTGAATTGGGCATCAAGATGATACAACTATTCTCAAATTCAAAGATCATAAAGGCAAAGTAGACTTTTCAGTCATGAACATGTGTAAGCATGTTCCAAGTCAGTATGCTAAGAATTCTCCAAAGGGAAATACCACTTCAGTATGCTAAACTATGAAGAATGCAATGCATGTAAATCATTTCAACAACACATTATGTACTCTAGCTATTTGAGATTAGCCACACGGAAAGCATGAACCACTGGGGAAGCATTCTAAACATATCACTATGTCGCTACAAGCTGGTCTCTAAATCATAAGTACAAGCATATGTACAAAAGTAGAAACAAAAAGAGTTCATACCGGTTTTCCTTGTTGCATCCCTTTCGTCGATCTTCGTCATTACTGCCTTGTCACTTGCACGATTGAACATAGGAAAATATACTCAAGTGCAAATGCCATCACGGACTCGAGCTAAATTCTGCAACAAAGCAAACTAAAGAGAGAAAAGAAATATTTTTGGATTTTTCAAAGGTTAAGCGAAAGAAAAATAAAAGAGAACTCTTTTTGTCGTTTTTTGCAAAATAAAAGAACAAAGAGGAACGGGCAACAACTTCGAAAAGATCAACGCGAACAAAATGAAAACAGATAATACAATGGAAAGGTGAGAAGGGAATGTACTCCCCCAAGCTTAGGCTTTTGGCCTAAGTTGGTAGCAGCTACTGCCCCCAGGAGCCTCCTGCTCCGGGGTAATGGTGAGCCCAGGAGTCGTATGAGCCTCCGGTGCGTACACCGAGGTCCTCGGGTCCTCCCATGAGGAAGGCCCTGCGCTCCAAGCGGAAGAAGACCCCTCGCCCTGCTCGGTGAAGGTCTCTCCATGGAAAGGTGGGAACTCACCATGCTCCTCCTCATCGGGCACAACCCTCTCCATGGAAAGGACCATTCTTTCATGCGAGTGCTATCAAAACAAAGTGGTGCAGGTAGACGGATCTCACGAGTAATGGTCCTTTCAAACCTCAAAATATAATCAAGGTTACCAAACTGGGAAGTCATGGTAACAAACTTATGCCTCTTCATAGCCGAAAGATCAAGACTCGCGTATGAAAAGGGAACATCATCAGGTTGCGGGGTGCGCTCAAGAGACTCAAGGATAAGTGTGGCGTAAAAGCCACCATATAAATTGCCTTTGTTAATGTTCGTAACAAGGCGCCGAGCAATCAAGGCACCCACATTATACTCATTCTTATCAGAGAGGGCGCTCGCATAAATAGCGAAATCTGGTGCAGAGCCATTGCTCGTGTTGTCACGAGCTAACACCCCTCTAGAAACAAAATACGCAAAATACCTGAGGTGTGGGAACTGAATGCTGGAAATCTTCGTACGCCGAATGTCGGTCTCCTCTTGGCAACAAAGGGAGTTGAAGAGAGTCCTCAACCCGGAAGGCTGCATGGTCATCTTCGCTGTCTGACCAACGTTCGGCACACCTATTATATCACAAAACTGTGCCAAAGACATGGTTATGAGATCATTATAAAGTTTGAACTCAACGGTTCCAGCATCATGGTTATAACAAAAACTGTTAACAAAGCAGGAGGTGAGCTCACTACTAGGGAATGCCCTTTTAGTGGCGTCCTTTTTTTCTGTTTAGTGGCGCATTATGGATGCGCCACTAACTACAAGCCACTAATAAGGGCTTATAGGTGGCGCATTCTGGATGCGCCACCCCTAAGACCCTTAGGCGTGGCGCATCTCACAATGCGCCACCTATAAGCTCTTAGGGGTGGCGCATTTTGAAAATGCGCCACTATTAAATTTTGAATCTGGATGTGGAAAACAATTTTTTATTTTTATTTTTTAATTTTTCTTAATCTCAGGTTAGTATGCTTAATGCCCGGTCACTATGCTTAATCTCAGGTCAAACTAACCTCCATAGTCAAACTTCCCCGAGGGTCACATTTAAGCCTAACCCACTTCCTATTCATAGGCATCTTGTAAGAAAATAAATTAAAGAAGCACAAAGTGACATGCATAGGAAGGTGGAAAAAGAACAACTTCAAAACTTTCAACATGAAGAGAGGTGTTTTTGTAACATGGAAGTTTATACAACCAAACTTTCCTCTCTCGAAGTAATTTTCAGTAGTATCATGAACAAGATCAAGAGTATAAATATCACATAAATCATATTATTCATGACCTACAAGCACATGTGTATAGTTTTCAACACGGTCTTTAGGAACATAAGATAAATGTATCCCATCAGATTGAGCCTTAATAAGAGCACAGTTCTCCGGAATACGAGTTGGAGATTTCAAATGGACAATCAAGTGTGGGTGCAATAGAAAAAATTTCATGCTTAACATGAAGAACTATAGCAAGTTCATCTTCGTAAGAATCATCCATAGTGGCATCATGGCCATAAGCATAGAAGGCATCAACTTCATCAAAAAGGGATATTTCAAAAGAATCCATAGGAACATAACACTCATATAAGGTAAGAGTCAAAGAGTTACTCTCATTAGAAGGTAGACATGGATGGCCCCATTCTTCCTCCTCTTGTTCGTCACTCTCCTCCTCTTTTTCATCCAAGGAGCTTTTAGGTTCAAAAATTTCTTCTTCCATAGGGTCCTGAAAACATTAGTCTCTTCCTTTGGAGGAGAGATTCTCTCAAGATGATCAGTAATATAATAATTTGCATCGTAATTTTCCAAACAATAGTTAAGTATAGCAATACTCTCGGATTTGTAAGGGGCATCATCAATGCTTTTAAGAAGAGAAGTAATTTCATAGGCACCCTATAAGCAACAAATTCCTCTATTTCCTCTGCATCATAAAAATCATAGTTTCTCTTAGAATAAGAAGCTAAGGTTTCATCATCATTGTACTCACATTGGAAAGAAAGGTGTTTATGCCTCATAAAGCAACAAGATTGAATCCCTGCAGAAAGATATATTATATATTGAGCACAAGTTTTTAGCGTACTCATACAACTGATGTATTTGTTTCCATAAATGTATCCCCTTTTGAGACAAGCGGTGTTCCTTGTACCACTTTTGTTGATCCTCAGTGAATCCTCCATGCCAATAAGATCTGGTTTCAAATAAGTCAGACATTGATTGGCAAGTAAGGAACTAGAAATACTATAAATATTTTTATGATTTTTGATAAAAGACACAAAGGTAAAAACTGAAAGGTAAACTCACAAGACTAAAAATCAAAGGTAAAAGGTAGTGGGCAACTCCCCTATCTTAGCACTCGGAGTCCCCGGCAACGGCGCCAGAAATTTGCTTGATGGTGTGGAAGTGATAATGGCGTATCGCCCTTCGTTGGTTACCCCAAGTGGAAGGTGAGATGTAGAATAGCAGCAAATTTCCCCTATGTAGAGGATAGGGTTTGTCTCCCGTAGGACTCCAGCAATGATAAGTAGGTGGTGAAGCGAGCAATGCGCCGTTTGAGATATTGCTCTCTTAACCCGGACCTGCACACGGAACAATTAACTTTGCTCCCAACGAAGTTCAGAGAGGTTGTCAATCTCTCCGGTCTTGTTGTTTACAAAGGATCAAACACACAAGGGATAATGATAATGATAATGATAGCAACTGAAAGTAAATGCGAGAAAATAAATGAACTTGTAAACAATGATGAGAATATGGACCGGGGTCCCGTGATGTTCACTAGTGATGTCTCTCTCCAAAAAGACGATAAGACTTCTATGCGAGGTAAACAAATTACAGATGGGCAATTGACAGGATTATAAACGCACCGCAATGCTAACTATGCTACAAAGAAAGGAAGAGGCTCAAAAGCATGGGCAGTATGCCAAGATCAGTAGACTTAAATCCATCTGCATCTACTACTAATCATCCACCTTGAGATATCTATCCATAACATCTCGTTGGTATTAAGTTGCGAGCCCCACCCAAAGTGTAAACCCAAAGCAACAGACAACTGCATTAAAAAGAACTTTGCATAAAGTAAACAATTCTTGCAACCGCGGTTACAAGCACCGTTGTTTTCCCCCTTGTGGCCACAACACATCCCCTAGACTCATGTTTATGTCACTCAAGCGTGTCATGAGGGGGCATGTACCCACAATCGAGCATAATGTTCCATCTTGGAGTTACTACCTACCACTTGTCCAAAGCAATAAAAAACAACGAGAACATGCAAGAATTACTTCGGAACAAAAATACGAAAGATAAGAACGAATTATATTACTTTATCACGATCTAAACATAATCTCATAATCCATCAGATCCCATCAAACTCAGCATAGAAAAATCAGAAAGATTACATATGTGCCTCGATCATGTAGAGCAGCTCACGAAGTCTAAACCATGAAGAACAAAGAGGGGAGGAGAACATCACATTGCTACTGATCACGGACCCATGGTCCAAAGGAAACTACTCACGGCACATCCGGGAAGCATCCATGGTGGAGGAGAAGCTCCCGGAGGTCGATCCTCCCTCCAGCGGGGTGCCGGGAAGGGTCCTGACGGTGCTCCCGATCTTGGAAGTGAGGCGACGGCGGAACAGAGGCAAGATCGTGAAAAAAGGGTTCTGTCCTCGGAGGTTTCCCGTGACAGAGATTAAATGGGAGAAGGGGGAAGCTAAGGGGGCCACCAGGGGTCCAGGTTCCCCTCTGGCGCGGCCAGGCCCCTGGCCGCGCCAGGTGGCCGCCTGGGCACCTGGTGGTGGCCCCCTGGCCCTCCTTCGGGGCTCTGGAACCTTCCGGTACGCTGATTTTTTATCTGAATTTTCCCGGATTTTTGGAGCACTTTTTATATGGGGGAAAACTGAAATAGAAAAACAACAGAAAACAAAAACTGGCACTGGGGTGCACTGAGTTAATAGGTTAGTCTAAATACGATCAAAAGTGTATGAAAGTGTATCTGGATCATAGCAATATCACACAAAACATGCATGGAGCGAGCAAAAATTATCGATATGTTTGAGACGTATCACGCCACCCCTTACAAAATAATGGCGCATTACATATAAAATGCGCCACTAATAAGAATTCCATGTATAGCCTTTTCTCTAGTAGTGTTTGGACTAACCTACTAACTCAGTTCACCCAGTGCCAGTTTCTATCTGCTGGTGTCTGTGAATTGCAGGTTTTTACCCATATTTACAGAGCCCAAAAATTTCCAAGAAAAATATATAAAAATCAGCGTAACGGAACCTTCCATATCACCGACGGACAGGCGGAGGGGGTCCACCCCCTTCCAGGCATCCAGGGGGCGCAACCCCACTCCTAGCCGCGCCAGGAGGCCGCCTGGGAGGTGGGGCTGTCCCCTGGTGCCCCATTCGGCCTATATTACCCTCTCGATGCAGAAACCCTAAAAATAGACCACGCGTCGTGAGTTTCACCTCTGTTCCACCACCGCCGCGATCCCGAGATCGGGAGCACCAGAAGACCTCTTCCCTTCACCCTACCGAAGGGAGGATTGACCTCCGGGAGCTTCTCCACCACCATGAGTGCTTCCCGGAAGCGCCGTGGGTAGTCCTACTTGGACCATGGGTCCATGACCAGTAGCTATGTGATGTCTTCTCTCCAATCTTGTGCTTCAATTCTTAGCCCTTGTGAGCTGCCCTACATGATCAAGGCATCTATGCAACTTTCCTGCTATTGCTATGCTTTGTTTGCTGGGATCTGTTGGATTATTAGATTATGTTCAGATTGTGATGAGTTATATATTTGGTTCTCCTTTTATATTTTGTTCTCTTGAGTAATTCTTGAATGTTCTCCATTGCTTTTTATTGCTTTGGCCAAGTAGTAGATAGTAACTCCAAGAGGGGGCGTTATGCTTGATTGTGGGTTCATGCCCCCTGATGTCTAGCTTGAGTGATAGAAAGATGAGACTAGGGGATGTGTTGTTTCCACCAGGGAGAAAACAACGGTGCTTGTAACTGCGATTGCAAGGATTGTTTACCTTACGCAAAGTTTGTTAATGCAGTTCTGTGTTGCTTTGGGTTTACACTTTGGGTGGGGCTCACAACTTAATACCAGCGAGATGTTATGGATAGATATCTCAAGGTGTATGATTAGTAAGTACATGCTGATGGATAAACGGTTGATAACCCACAACTGCAGGGGATCGAGATAGTCTTCACGGGTAAGAATAACCCAATTTATAGATTCGACTCAAGGGGAGCCAAAGAATATCCACAAGCTTTAATAGTGGAGTTGTCAGTTCCACCGCACCTGAGATACACTTAATTGCAACAAGATATTAGTAGTAACTGCGATATGGAGGTGATGATAGCAACGGAAATAGTGGTGGTGAAATAGCGACAGTAAAACAACAAAATTAAACAACTAGTAACCAGCAGAATTAAAAACACTGTAGGCTAGGGAGATGGATGGTTGGGCGCTGCATGGATAAGGCACATCATGTATTTAACCTGGGGCAAGGCACACAAAAAAGAAATGATCATCTAGGCATAAATCAAACATCAGGCATGTACCCCATAGGTAGTTGTACGTGCTTGCAATAAGAACTTGCACAACATCTTTTGTCCTACCATCCCACTACGAACGGGGCCAAAAGGAAATTATGGAGATTAAGTTGCTCCTGTCAAAGAGCACCGGAACAAAGCATTAACAATCAATGGATACATGGAATCCTCAAACTATAGTCCATCCCATTTGGTATCCCAAGCTGTCACCTTTGGGATCGCCGGTTCCGGACCATAACAGGTGCATACAACTCATAGATAGGATCAAGAACACAAATATATTCATGCAAACACATAGGGTTCAGATCTGAAATCATGGCACTCGGGCCCAAAGTGACAAGTATTAGGAGCAACAAGTTGAAGCAGAGATGATAAACAACAATCTAGGTGATAGGCAACATGCCCCAAAATCTGATAAACTATTACATGATCTAACTCATCCAATCCCTACCAACCCCTTTGCCTACAGCAGGGAATTACTCACACATGGATGGAGAAGTCATGGAGGGAGGATGGAGTGGTGATGATGATGACGATGGCGATGATCTCCCCTCACCGGAGGCCAAAATAGCCTCATGAATAGCCCTCCCGAAGAAGAACAGAGGGTGGCGGCGGCTCCGCGACGCGAATTTGGAAAACGACTTCTGTTTTGGGATTTCTCCGTCACGGGAATAAATAGGAGCCTCGGTAGGGCACCAGAGGAGGGGGAAGACCCACAGGCAGCCAAAGGGTGCGGCCCCACCCCTGGCCGCGCCAGGGGGGCGCCTGGGGACCCCTTGGCTGCCCTCTGGTCCCACTTCTGGCACAGTGGCCCTTCGGGTGCGTGGATTTTCTGTGATTTTTCCTGAAATTTTCTGAGACACCTAAAAATCATTTTCCTGCGGAAAATAAAACCATACAGGCAGCTCTGCTGAAAACAGCGTTAGTCCGGGTTAGTTTCGTCCAAATCATGCAAGAATGAGGGCAAAACAATAGCAAAAGTGTTTGGAAAAGTAGATACGTTTAAGATGTATCAACGGTCTACTTGTCTTGGCGTAGTACCCATATTTTTTAGCCTTTAACTTTCTTGTGGCATAATTAGCATTGCGGTGCATTTATAATTCTGTCAATTGCCCAGGTTAATTTGTTCACCCAGCTTAGTTGTTTTATCATCTTTTGGGAAGAGACATCACTAGTGAACATCATGGGACCCCGATCCATATTTCCACCATTGTTACACCTCAACTCTTTACTACTTTATTTCCTTTTAGTTGTCATCTCCATCACTATTTCCACCGTGCTTTTGATCCTTTGTAAACGACAAGGCCGGAGAGATTGACAACCTCTCTGTACTGGTTGGGAGCAAAGTTACTTGTGTCGTATGCAGGTCCAGGCTGCGTTGCTCGCTTCGCCACCTTCTTGTTGATCTTTGGAGTCCTCCTGGATTCGATTAACCTTATAGTCCTCGTGTAAGGGGAATTTTCTACTACTACATCCACACCTTCCACTTGGGGTAACCTCGAGGAGCATTACTTTAGTGCCATCAAGCGAATATCTGGCGCCGTTGCCGGGGACTCCAATTTTCAAGATAGGGGAGTTGCACGCTATCTTTTACCTTTGCTTTTTAGTCTTGTTAGTTTACTTTCTAGCTTTTTCTTTAGAGTCTTATACCAAAAACCACAATAAAATTAGTTACTTGCTCTTGATTGTTGTTGTTACTATGGGTTCCACTGAAAACACCAAGTTGTGTGACTTCACTAGTCACAACAACAATGACTTTATTAGCACTCCTATTGCTCCACATGCCACTTCAGCACCTTCTTATGAGATCAAACCTTCTTTTCTTAATCTTTTTATGAAAGAACAATTCTCCAGTGCTGGAGATGCTGCTGCTTTGCACTTAAATAATTTTGTTGAGCTTTGTGATATGCAAAAGTACAAAGAAGTAGATGGTGACATTGTTAAACTTAAGATTTTTCCTTTCTCCTTGATAGGAAGAGCTAAGGAGTGGCTTCAATCCTTGCCTAGGAATATCATTGATTCTTGGGACAAGTGCAAGGATGCTTTTATATGGAAGTACTACCCACCTGCTAAGATTATCCGGTTAAGAAGTAACATTATGAATTTTACGCAACTGGATAATGAACACGTTGCCCAAGCTTGGGAACGCATGAAATATCTTGTTAATAATTTCCCTACACATGGTTTGATTACTTGGATGCTTATCTAGACTTTCTATGCAGGATTAAACTTTACCTCGCGAAATCTGTTGGACTCGGCTGTGGGAGGAACCTTCATGTCAACTACACTTGGTGTTGCCACGAAGCTATTGGACGAGATGATGACAAATTATTCTCAATGCCACACCAAAAGATCTCCAACAGGTAGGAAGGTAGACTGTTGAGGAGATCGCCTCCATAAATGAAAAGGTTGACATGATCATGTCTTTTCTTACTAAGAAAAATCCTATTGATCGTCATGATGTTCCCTTAAATTCTTTGGTTGCTCAAGAAAGAGAGCAAGTTGATGTTAATTTTATTTCTAGGAACAACTTTAATAATAATGCTTATAGGAGTAATTTTGGTAGCAATCCTAAACTTTTCCCATCCAACAACTATGGGAACAACAACACTTATCCAAGCACCAAAAACTCCACTTCTGAATTAGAGAGCATGCTTAATGACTTTATCAGTTCTCAAAAAGCCTTCAATAAGAGTGTAAAAGAGAAACTATAAAAATTAGATAGTCTCTTTTTGAAGGTAGACAATATAGCTCATGATGTAGAGATACTTAAAATTAGAACTTCTCCCCTTGAGGAAAGAAAAACTACACCCATGAATGTTATTCAAGTGCAAATTAATGAGAACGTTAGAATGCTAGCCAAACTTAAAGATAGATGAGATAGAGAGAAATAAGAAGAATATAGGATTAAGAGCCTTCCTACACACACTACTATTGCCACTATACAAGTTGTTGAGGATCTCAAAACTTTTAGCTCCCAACACATCCCTAGTCCCAATGGACCTATTAATGGTGATGCTAATACCTGAACTTGAGGACAAGAAGGTCTCATGAATTTAGAGACTACCAAGAGAATGAGCTTAGATGACATCACCACCACTTTAATCAATGGTAGTGATCCTGATTTAGACAATTGTAGTCTCTCTGAAGTTATCACTTTTTTGCAAAGAATGGCTAAAGACCCCCACACTAGTACACTTCACATTGCCTTCACCGAGCATATTACCAATGCTCTTATCAAATATAGGGAGCAGAAACTTACGTCAGACGTTTCTATTCCTAGAAAACTAGACGATGGTTGGGATCCTATGCTCAAAATTAAATTTAATAATTTTTCTTGCTTTGCTTTATGTGATGTTGGAGCTAGTTCCTCCGTTGTACCCAAAAGAATGTATGATATGCTTGAATTGAAACCTTTGGATCCATAACCTTTGGGAAGGATTGATGATGTTCTTATTGTTGTCAATGTTAATTATGTTCGCGTTGATTTTCTTGTCATGGACATTGAGTGTGATCCCTCATGTCCAATTATTTTGGGACGTCCTTTTCCCCGCACTGTTGGTGCTATCATTGACATTAAAGAAGGGACCATTAGGTTCCAATTCCCCCTCAAAAAGGGATTGGAACACTTCCCTCGAAAGAAGATTAAGTTACCTTATGAGTCCGTTACACGGGCAAGCTATTCTTTTGGAGTTGATAAAACTTGATCTTTTTGCTTCGTGCCTAGCTAAAAGGCATAAAAGAAAGCGCTTATTGGGAGGCAACCCAAAATGTTTTTACTTTGGGTTTTAGTGGTCTTGATGCTTGTTAGTACTGTAGCAACATCATTGTATCTTTATTTTCAATCTTTGTGCCAAGTTTTAGCCTCCGATTGCAAGAAAGTTCAAAAGTTATGACATGCTGTCCAGAAACAGATTATGTATGATTGACGGAAACATTCATCATATATCACCAAATCATATTTTTGATCTAATTTTTTTGACAGTATGCTATACAATTAGCTTTTTGGCGTCTATTCTGAGTTTTTTGATTTGAGTTGCACAAGTAACCAATTTTTTTTATTTACTACGTGCTGGTCTGTTTTTCACAGATTCTGCCACGTTTTGCGTTTTTACGGTTTTGCAAATCTTAAGCTTTCTTTTTCTTTGCAAAAACTTTTTCGCAATCTTGAGAAACAGTAGCTCTTCATGAAAATCTTTATTTCTAGTGGAGAAAAATTATTTATTCAAGGGTACTAACCACTCTAATCAGCTTATGATGAGTTTCATATGAAGGGAGTTTTCAAGTATGCGAAGGAAGATGATGAAAGAAGATCCGGGAGTGTCAAAAGCTCAAGTTTGGGGATGCCCCCATGCACCCCCAAGATATATCCAAGGAGACTCAAGTGTATAAGCTTGGGGATGCCCCCATGCAATATTATCACTTCATATGATATGTGCTATGCTTGGAGCGTCTCACTTACTTTTTAGTTTGTTTTAGTTTTGTTTGCTGTTCATAACAAGTTGGGCCCATCGGTTTCATTGTTTGGGAGAGAAACACACTCCACTCCACCCTAGAACACAACATAGGTTTGCATGCTTATCTTTGATTGTGTGTTCTGTATCTTTTCGTAGCTGTTGTCATGCTTAGATCTTGTTTTCATGCTTATCTTTTTAAGAGCTTTTATTTAGGTTGCTTTTGGAACTCTCTTGAGTTATCATGCTTATCTTGTTTAGAGAGTTGGTCTGTTGCAATGAGTTGTGTGTCTTGCATGAGTAGGTAATTGAGGTTGCTATTATATGTGTAGTAGTAACTTGCAATAGTTTTAAGGTATTGATTTGAGTAATGTTTGGAATTTTGGTGCCAAGAGCTTGAGACTATTAGTGATAGGTGTCGTATTTTGGGAAATTCGTGCTTATTTCGAAAAATACAAAAATTAGTTGAGAAAACTAGCTACTAGATGGATCACTAACCTATAGAGGGGTTGGAATATATAGAGACCCCTAACGTGCCATGGGTCGAGGATGCGCAAGGATAACCAAACCACCATACACTCCTCCTCAGGGTTCTTGTCTCTTTGTGAACCTCCTTATTAGATAGAGAGTTACCGATAATAAGTGCATGAGTTCTTCGAACTAATGCGAGTATTCGATTGTTGGCACTTCCACCTTCCATATTTTGCTAGCCTCTTCGGTACCGTTGTGACGCCCCCAAAATTGGACCGTGTACAGTAATCATACACGCAAGGTACACGATCGAGATCAGGGACGCACGATGAGATATCACAACACAACTCTACAAATAAAATAATACAAGCTGTATAATACAAGCCAGAGGCCACGAGGGCTCGAATACAACAGCTCGAGAGCACAAAGTTAGCGGAAGCAATAGTATCTGAGTACAGACACAAGGTACACATGATTTTCCTTAAGAAGGCTAGCACAAAAAGAACAACGATCGAAAAGGCGAGGCCTCCTGCCTGGGAACCTCCGAACTACTCCTGGTCATTGGGGATCTCCATGTCGTAGAAGGAATCGGGGATCTTCACGTTGCGGTGGTCGGCATCGGGGATCTCCTGCTCCTAGACTCCAAGGCTCTAACGTTGACTGCATCGGCTGATCAGGCAAAACAAAAAGGGGGAAATAAAGCAAAGGTGAGTATTTAGGATACCCGCGAGTCTTACGTCTGCTACTAAGCATTTATGCATTTATATCAAATGGAAATGGGAGGCTGTATATAGTGGACTGCAAGGTAGAAAATCAGAATAAAGATGAGAAGCTAGGCCTATCGAAGACTAGCATCTTCCGACGAGTCTTGCAGCATGAGAAGAGAACAACCAACAGTTTAATATAACAGTAATGAAAGTAACAATGCAGCAGAAGTTGCTGCAACATTGTATAATAGTAAGTTGTATAAGATAACAATTATATATGCCTCTGAGATCCCCTCCTCGACTTCCCTGCGAGGAAGAGAAACCGGAACCAACAGTTTAATAGTAGTAGTTTGTAGTAGTAGACTCTGGCTTCAGCATAAAGCATCCTGTTACCGTGGACACAGCTATTCGAATAGATCAAACTCCCTGCAGGGGTGCACTACTGTTCAGGCTGCACGCTCGGATCTCCAGGGTGGCGTACACCTTGTTAGGGAATGCCCCACCAAGGCTATCCGACACGCTGAGGCCCATCCTACGGCTCATCAGAGAGGTCCCCGCCAGTCTAAAGTCCTAAGAGCAAGGGGGTCTTGGGCCGTCGCCCCTCGCTCTCTGGGTCGGTGTGAGGACGGTGGATACCACGCAACTCTATCATGGATGCAGATCCGACCGTGCCACAATGCTGAACTATACGTCTTTCAGAGCTTTCGAATGAGACCACAACGCAGAGGGCCCACACCGTAATCCCACGTGAAGGTAGTGCGTACAAGCCTTTGCGGCCTCTCAAGTCATCCACCTGAACCGTTAAGCATTTTATTATTATCTGTTGGGACAACCGTTATCGTTGCCCCTTATCTGGGTGACTCACGGACAACGACAAAAGCCAGGACCACCTGTACATTGGTGCCTGCCCTGCCGTCCCACCAACTCTTGCGGTTACCAACAAGGTGAACCGTCTCCTTACCTTATCTCGCGTGTGCTCGTGGAAGAGCTCGACTTTCGTACTACAGGGTATCTCACGGCCAACGAGCAAGGACCAGGCCCACGATGGTATCCGCCTGTCCTGCCGTCCCGATACAATCCCTGCGCGGGCACCTTTGGGTCACCCAACTCTTTACCTTTAAGAACACCAGTTGATTCGAGTGCCTACCATCAATTGAAACCAGGAGGAATCACCCTCGATGGTACACTTGAAGAGGTTCGACCTAGACATCAACGGAATGAACTAAAGAGGAAATCCTCGTATCACCCCGGTGATGCTACGCAACCGAGCCGATGACGAGAGTGAAATACGAGTCCATCCACTCGTAAGTCAAACTAGAGGCGACTCGGAGAGTCTCGCCGTTGTAGGTTACCCTTGGGCGTCTGCTCTGTACCGTACCTGTTGCAGTTATATTACTACTAATAATAAGAACAGTCCCGCGTTCACTCCCCAAAGTGATCACGGTCCGCTATCTAATCCTAGTTGACTAACAATGCGTAGGGCCAACTGCTGAATATTATATATATTTATAAGGCAACATAGGACAAAGGAGGGTACATCAAGGGGCGACAAAAATAGGCTATGCAATTAAATAGGATTGTAACGTAGCAGTAGCAGCAATGCCTAGTGCAAGAAATGTAGATAAAGATAGGCGATATCTGGGGAAGGAAAATGGCTCTGGTTGCCTGGAAGCTCGACGGTAGGGGTACGGTCGTCGACGAAGTAGTCGTACTCAGCAGCGGTGTATTTCGGCGGTAGTGTCGGGATCTACCGGAGAATAAAAAGGGGGAAGGAGAAACAGTAAATACACAACAATAATAGCAATACAAATGTATGACATAGAAGATACAAAGCAACGGGGCTCTAGCGTAGTGTTCGGTGATTTTAGGCGGAGCGGGAATTTATCCGGGGATGACTCATCGGTACCAGGTGATTAACGGACAGATGATCCGGAGGGGAAGGTTCCATGTCTGCAGTGTTAGAGACATCTGACAGACATGTGGATAGTGTATCCGTTCTCGGTGATTCATTCTGAATAACTTTCATATTCAGAACATTTTCATCCGGAAAGTTTTACCGGCTCCGGTCGTCTGACAGACAAATGAACCAGAGGAGAAATATTCCATGTTCATTATGTTAGAGGGGTGCGGTGGGTATACAGGTAGTGTATTCGGATTCGTGATATTTTTCTGATCAATTTTCATATATAAATTATTTTCATCGGAGTTCTAATTTAAAAGATATTCAATTTCAAAGTTTTATTCAATTTGAAAGAATTTCAGGATTTTATTTATTTATTAAATAGACATTATCCAAAATAGTGATATTGACTGGTCAAACTGACATAGGAGACCCACATATCATAGGTTGGGCCTTTGACTGGTCAACTGACCAGTAGGTCCCACAGGTCATAGACCCATGTTGATTTCTTTGAAATTTTCCAAGTCTGAGAATCTGTTATTGTTTAGCCCATTTGTGAAATCAATAACTAATTAATTAAGCCCCAAACAATTATATGGCCAAAATACTATTTGATCTTGGTTATTTGTACAACATGCCCATCACATTTGTATTATTAGTAAAAACCAATAACACAAAGTTTTGAGCTTAATAAGTGGTTAAGATAATGTTTGAGACTTGGTAGAATTTTGCAAAGTCTGGAAATTTCTGTTTTAACATTACTTTGCTGTTTTTAAAGGGCTAGGTTTAAGGTTTTGTTCAACCTATGAATTTGTGCCATATATCAAATTGAGCAATTTTCTATGATCTACCAACTAGTACAAATTTCATTGATATTGGAGTTCATTTGCCTAATTAAATCTTTGACCGAAAAGTGCTACTTAATGTTAATTACACAAACTGTTAAAATATCTAACATTGCTTGATGATTGGCATTGATCTATATTTCATATGGAGATACATCCTATACATGTTTTGCATTAAGATATGTGTACTATCATGCCAAGGGTTCAATTTGCATAAAACATTGTTGTAAATTCGTTACTAATAGCTCCAAAATAACTATCTGGATAAACTGTTTTCTGTCATTTTCTTGTAAACAGAAACTTGCCTTTTGTGAATTTTATAGGATTTAATCCTTGCATTATCTGCAATTGTTCCAGTGGAACAAAATGGAGTTGGGTACATCTACTTTCAATTCATATTATTGTTAACCATATTAAAGTTTGTTTTGCTCTTTGTTTGATGCAATACAGAGTGGCACCATCACAGCAGCAGTGCAATTAGCAGCAGCAGCACAGCTTCAGGCAGCAGTAGTAGTAACAATAGCTAGCTGCAGGCACTAGCTGCAAGCAGCGACAGCAGCAGCAATGAGCAGTGGCATAGCCATGGCACGCACACACGCGGTGCACACACAATACACACCCACGAACACGCAGTGCACGCACACACATACACACATACCACACACGCAGGAAGGCAGGCAGCACAAACGCACAACACACAGCACACGGCAGCGATCGTCGTGGCCAGCGCCGAGCGCAGCGAGGGACGCGGCCAGCAGGGGCGGCACGCGCACGTGGGGACGCGGCCGGACGCAGGGCATGTGCGGGGCGCCGCCATGGACCGCAGGCTGCACGAGCAAAGCACATGCACGAGGAGCCCCGACCATGGTGGCCGGGCACACGGGCACGTCGGGAGCGGCGACAAACGGCGACGAATTCGACGGGAGAAGGAAGGAATCGGCAGAGGAGCTCACCACGGTGCTCGATGACGAGCTCGGGAGGCCAGGAAGGCGCCGGTGATGGAGATCGATGCGACGGCCGCGACGACCGTGGCGGAGAAGAAGACGCGATGGCGAGGCAGCAGGCCATCCAAGCTTGAACTGGTGCACGTAGTAGAACGAGTCGTCGACGAGAGAGCTCCTGGACACCTTGTCTTGGCCTGCAGCGGACGTTGGCCGCGACAACGGCGAGGCCGTGGCGACGGCGGCCCGGTGCCGAGAGGGGGGAGGAGAGGAACGGCGCGAAGAGGAGTATTGGGAGGGGTTAGGGTTTGCGAGAGGTGCGGTGACCTCTTATCCCCGCCGGCTACATCGCCGATGGGCGACACGGCGGCACGGCGCGGCCATGGCGTCGTGGATGACCGGCACGCCATGCCATGTATCCTGTACAGAGGAAGGAGAGAGGATGGTGGGGTGGGGTGGGCTGGGCTGGGCTCTGGGGGTGGGACTCGCCCTAGGCGATGGTTAGGGGTTTTTCTATTTCTTTTCATTTTTTCTTTTCTGTTCTTCTGTTTTTAATAAATTTAACATTCTTTTACATTTTCGTAAAATGTGTAAACTATAGCCACATTAGTGTTACAACTTAAAGTGTTGCCACAAAAAGTTTTGTCACAAACAAAATTCATTTTAATTTTTTTATTTATTTTAAAGTGTTAAATGGGGCTTTTAGCTACTTTTTTTATTTGTGTATATTATCTAAACATTTTATTACATTCCCAAAGCTAGGGTATCATAGCCTACTGACTTTTAGACATTTTATAAAATTGGTTTCATCATTTTGGTTCAATTATAATCTCCACCTATTTAAATAAAATCCAAGGCAATTTAATAACTCACCATTATTGGTTTTATATTTATCATTGCTATAATATCATGATCCACTGGTTATTCTCAAGTTTCAAAAATGCCCACACAATTTTTGGTTCAACTATGATTTTCATTTTCATTTTTCCATGACAATTTTGATAAACCAACATCATTGGTTTCATAATCATCATTGACATGGTATTATTCTAAAGGCTAGGTATGACTTGGTCTAATTATTTGCAAGGTGATTAATAATCTCCAAAAACTCTTGGAGCAAGATTTATAATTCACACAATTTTAAAGTTTTATCAGGGTTGGAATATGACAGAGCTATGATCAAAGGTGATAATGGCTTGATTAACAACAGTGGTGATCATTACCAAGGGGATCACTGTAGTGATTACTGTTACCGGATCTGGGGGTGCTACAATTCTCGCCCACTACAAGAATTCTCGTCCCGAGAATTAAAAATGTAGTGGTAGGGGTAGGGTCCCGGTTTCGTATTCTAACAATTCTTCTGGTTCTTGTTGTCTTTCGCCAAGTAGTTGATCCTTAAAGTTGTTGTCTTCATTTCTCTGCATCGGTGCATATCTACGAGTTGTTATCCTTCCATTGGGGTCTTCATCGTACTTACAGATAGGGTAGGAGGGGATACTTAGGGGGGGGGGGGGGGTCGGTACCAGGTTAATCAACCGAGGTTGTCCAAGGGAATGGGGTACAAAGTAACTTGCAAGCTTATACTTAGGGTATACATCGGGAGAAAACAAAAGAAGGTATAAGAAGTTTCAAGCTGACAGACATGCATTCGATGTGAGTGACGCACGATGAAAAAGGGGGTCCAGAGCATCAAGCATAAGCACTGAGTCTGATATCGAACCGAATATCACAAGGTAGAGGACTCGTGAGTTGCATACGAGGTCAATCAAGAGGAATAACCTCGGGAACAGAAAGGTACAAGAGAGTCAGGTTTCGGTCCTGTGGAACTGTAGCCTAGTGCGCATTATGCATACGAGGGGTGGTGACAAATTATGTGATCACGATGCAAGGTTTGCCAGAGTATAACTTGTTAGTTATGTCGGCAACAACATCAGTGCCAAGGGAGAGGGATGAAGAGAGCCATTTTCCTGCTCATTACAACGAGGCAAACCAATCGGCAAAACTCTCGTCCATCAGTGGTAACCGAAAGGGTATCCATGATAGTAACAGGTTGTACCGGCAGAGTAGTACACCGAAGTGTTTACATAAGCAGGGAATTATCACTACTCAGATAAGACACATTACAAGAAAGGTTAAACAGACCAATGGAAGGGAAAATGTGATGATACTCCTCAAAAGAGCCTCCTCAAAAGAGTTGTAGGTCTTCATGAGCAAGCAAGTTGGATGCACCCCACTAGTTCCATTGGAGAGGTTAACTTAGCTCATTTGTGCATCCGTTGCATGGCAATTTCTACTCCTCAGGGCATCTTCAATGGTTGTATGATAGGTGTTGGTAAATTTGCCACCTAGGATATATTGATGGTGTGGCAAGCAATAAATGAAGTGAGAGAGCAAAGTTGTATGTAGTTTAACCAACACCTCTTGCACAAGCTCCAAGTTAGAATAGAGAGCAAACACATTTATTTTTTTACCTTTTCTTGGATGACTTACATACAACTCATTGGAGTACTTGTAAGATAGCTTGTTGGTTGATGACATGGACATTTTACCAACAACACTTACATACAAACTATTGGAGATGCTCTCACATCATATCTATCATTTGGCTTTCTCTCTCCCATAATTGTCCTCATTAATTTAAGACTTTCACACCTTTTTGACTTCCTTCCCCATGATTTTTCTCTTTGCCATCCTAAGTGCCAACATATCTTGCTTGCGCTCATCCATTGCATGATTACTCAAAGTCGAAAGGGAGATGATCAGTTTGACTTGTGCCTGACTAGTGGTCTGGGGATGAGTTAAAATAAGATCCATAAGGAGACCAAGTATGAAGTTTTAGTAGATTGAGTTCTCAATTAAAATAAATAGTATTTTTATTCTCTAAACCCATCTCCCACTTCTTGCACGCAAACACCATTTGGAGACGTTTGAGTCACGGACGGCGAGAGCTTTTGCACCTTTATGTTCTTACTTTGCTAGTTTTAATACTAGATATAGAATCTTTCTTTTTATTGTCTTGACTTGAATTGCATATCTTACTTGCTTTAATTTGAAGTTCTTATATGTGTGTTAGCATGTCACCACAGAAATTATTTGTGTTATCATTACCTACTCGAGGACGAGCAGGAATTAAGCTTGGGGATGTTGATACGTCCCAAACGTATCTATAATTTTTGCTTGTTCCATTATTATTTGGGTGACATTGCTATGTGTTTTGCTACACTTTCATATCTTTTTACACATATTTGGACTAACCTACTAACTCAGTGCACCCGGTGCCAGTTTATGTCTTCTGATGTCTGTGAATTACAGGTTTTTACCCATATATACACAGACTAAAAGATTTCAAGAAAAATATTGTAATATCCGGGAATTTACAAATTTTTATTTTAAAATAACTTGGGATGTTGACCAAGCTTCGACCTTTTTACCACGACTCATCATTGAAAATCTGACATCATTGTTGCATTCGCCTCATCGAGTAGCATTAAAATGAGTATTTACTTGTTCAAAACAGACACCGAATAAATATTTGGCGACCTGATCAATTCTAACCTTTGGATAATTATGAAAATAAAAATATAACTCTTATTCTTATTGGAAAAAAAGAGAGGAAAATAAAAACTCTCTTGTCCTCTTCCCTGCCCCACGCACGACCTAAATATCTTGAGACCTAGTGCCGCCGCCCCGTAGGATGAGTCCTTGGTTGCCGCCGCTGCCGATGGCCGCCCTGCCATCCAAAGTCTCCACCGCGTCCGGATGATTAGTCTTTCTGCTATCGTTGTTGGAGCCTCTAGCGTCGGATCCCAGCCTACTGTCCCCGTCTCCGTTGGTGTTGCTGCACCTTGATTGGATATTCCGACGAATCTGCGCGCCACTAGATATCCAGGTACCTTTATCAATTGATGGAGTTTCTATTTGTGGATCTATTTTCCATCCCTTGCCGCTGGCCTCCTAATTCGTTCGGGTACCATGTCCTGGCTAGTGCTATTTTTGTTGCCGGTTGTGCAAGTATGAATCTCCCGGTTGAGTTGAAGCAAGTTAAAGTGTAGTATTATTGTTAAAATAATTCGAGTCGCATATCGATATACCGAGGACCAAGCAATCATCACAAGCACAAACACGACTCCGAGATTTATTAACGAGGTTCACCACATGGCTACATCCCCGGGGCATGACTACGGGCGCTCCTTCCCATGTACCAAATCCACATGATACAGTCGACGATAAGTCCGCCACGGCCATCCGACAGTGCTCCGACCACCTCGCCATGGCCGGTCCGGCCGCCCCTGCCACGGGCGCCGGACCGTCCCTCTCGTGATCTCTGTCTAGCCTATCAACTTCTGTCTAGTCTATTTTGCTACCCCGCGGTGCCTTTATATAATAGGCTCGGGTTACACGTGTTCGACTCAAACACCTAACCCACCGCTTTACAAGTCTAACTGCATTACAACTCGTACACCTAATATTCGGCACACATATTTTAACACTCCACCTTGACGAATATCCTCGCCACCTTGAAGCCTCCATGTGCGAACCTCCGTGTACCTTAGACTTGAACCATGAGCACGACTGCTACTCCCAGACTCCATGTGACTCCACCTGCAACTGTAGTCCCTTCTTGTCTTCTCCACAGTCAACACACGAGCAAAATTAAGTTACCCTTTACTCTACTTTGTGCTTCCAATTTCCGGAGTATCTGTTCAACGCCATCACACACCGATCATTGTCTGCGTGAAAGTGAACAACTCACATATTGGTCGCCATATATAAGAGTTACCCGAACTCAACATCCTAGCTCTTTCTTGACTAATATCTGAGACTTCAAGAAATTTCATCGTTGCCTTGTGTCACCCTGAGTCAAAATTCACAGTTGTCTCACCCCTTTTTCGGATAGTCTCTGACATGTCCCACCACTATAGCACTCTGCCTCCTTATGTACTCGTCATCTATATTTTACCATGTGTACTAAACACCATAGAATATACGACCATGTACTCTCTCGGTTCTTGACAATTCCAGACTTTCCGCCACTTTCTCAGATTACCTATGGTTGACTCCTGTCTATCACTGACGTCAATCTTCATAGACCCAGTCACCAACTTAAATCCGGTACTCGTCAACACTGCTTCAGCACCCCCTGCACACCTCGTCTGACCACATGTCTGACCTCCTATGCACTGGCCTGTCGCTGTGTCCCGTGCTT
Source organism: Bromus sterilis (assembly GCA_950022295.1). NCBI lineage: Eukaryota > Viridiplantae > Streptophyta > Magnoliopsida > Poales > Poaceae > Bromus > Bromus sterilis. The sequence goes on along the minus strand of OX465595.1, from coordinate 276,074,351 downwards.
ACCGCACACATCGCCGCTATTAGTGCGTCGACTCTGCTATCCCTGTCGAGTATCCTGGGTAGATAGCCCACACCATCTCAACCCTCACTACAGAGAACCACCGATCATCCACGATCGATGCCGAGTATCACGTCTCTCTCAAACCCTTGGCCACAACTCAAACAACGTGTCTCTCGCTTTCCCGCTGAAATAGGCTTCGACTCTCCGTCGACTTACACCGTAGCCCCTCCATCAGCTCAGAGTGAAGTCTTCCCTCGGACTCCAGCTCCACCTTCAACATGACTTCATGTAGCTGTGCAATGCTACCCTCGCGCCTCGTCGACTTCAAGATCTCCTGTGTACACTGCCTTGAATCAACCATGCGCCACTGTCACGTCGAACCGCACAAGCCCTCAGGCCTGCACCACGTGTTTCCACGCCCTAGAAGTCGACCACCATCAGCATCACGCTCCTATGTCGTCGTCGCTGAAATCACCGCCGTCTTCTACTTTGATCAACATCCACGTCGATCCATCAGACTATCCAGTCCGACCCAACCGAAAAATATTCGACCGCAACCATGCTCCACCCTGCGTCGTGTCCGCCCCGGACATCTCCGTGCATTGCTTTGACGTCCTATATTTGCATGATCCTATCACAACGCGCTCCAAACTCCTCCAAGCTTTATACGCACGTCATCGACCTGTCAACCTCCTGGTAGAACATCTGCATTTAGCAACATATCCAACAGAAACTTTGCTTCCGGGTAGATTTCCTGGGTGCACCAAGCATGTACCCAACACTTCCCATGCCCTTTTCTCTTGTACGTCACCTATTCCATGCAACGAATATACCATGGTCCAGATCCTTCTTTTTTTTCAATAACAAACCTCACGTCCTTGCTCTTCTGCCTCCTATCGAACACCAACACCAACGCGAGCGATATTCAACACGACTGCACCTGCGCTTTCACGAACATGTTCCTGTGGTCTTACGCAACCCATTATCTAGCACGCCGCCACGCTCCCTGCTGGGTGGGCCACACACTACCGTAGCTCATATGGTCCGCCTGCCTACGCGCTTGCTGTCTCCCCGTGTGTTACGCTGCCGCCGCCGTCGCGAGAAGAGATCAGATCGATCTGCAGCTAAGCCTTGGGTCCGATTGCTTCTCCAACTGCTCGCGATTCTTTCCGGCGCGTTCTGCCCTCGATTGATTTCATGTTGGCTCCAGATTTCATGTTCACACCGACGACTTCCCCATCGCCCTAGCTACTCCAAATCGATTTTTTTGCACAACGATTCCACCGCAGCCTGTGATGATCTAGTCACGGAAACTGAAACACGCCGAAATCCACGAGTTCAACAACTTCAAATCTTCTAGCCACGCACGGATAATACCTCAACCAGGAGCTCCTCTAGATCAACAAATCTGCAACCTTCTCGAACCTTGCTCATGATATCACTTGTTAGAATAATCCGAGTTGCATATCGATCTACCGAGGACCAAACAATCACCACAAGCACAAACACGACTCCGAGATTTGTTAACGAGGTTCACCACATGGGTACATCCCCGGGGCATGACTACGGGCGCTCCTTCCCATGTACCAAATCCACATGATACAGTCGACGATAAGTCTGCCACGGTCATCCGACAGCGCTTCGACCACCTCGCCATGGCCGGTCCGGCCGCCCCAGCCACGGGCACCGGACCGTCCCTCTCGTGATCTCTGTCTAGCCTATTAACTTGTGTCTAGTCTATTTTCCTATCTCGCGGTGCCTTTATATAATAGGACCGGGTTACACGTGTTCGACTCAAACACCTAACCCACCGCTTTACAAGTCCAACTGTAGCACAACTCGTACACCTAATATTCGGCACACATATTTTAACAATTATTTTTAAGCACGAAATATTAATTAAGATAGCTGCATTAGTACAAGGCGTGGGTGAGATTTCTTTTGCTTAGGCCAATAGCACCCGGATAGCAACATTAGGTTGGTTCAATGACTATATTGCCAGTCATATAAGAATTCGATTAGGGGAAAATTATATTAGCCAGTGCAGATTTTTATTTATCGTTGTTTGTTTGCATGAGAAAGAACTAATGTAGCTAGTTGTACTGTTATGCTAGTTACTACGAGTTGGATGGATGGAAATACTACTTCTTGGTATGAACTACATTGTGGAAATTTAGAGATGTTCGTGTTGTGTGTTGGCTGATGGAAACTAAAGAAGATTGTTAAGCATACTTGGAGTATGGAAAAACTATGGTTAAATTTGAAAGAAGATTGCAAGCCTGGTAATGACATGTGTGTGATGCTATAGAATATTTGGTGTTGGCCTTAGCTTCCAGTTGTTTAGTTCCTTTGCAACTGTATGTAATTGCAGGCCACCTTTTGATGTTTTGCTCACATATAGATTGGTCCTTAATGATTAAATGATATAGGCTGAAAGAATTGTGACAGCAAGGAAAATGACTTCAGAATTGTTTGTCAAAGTTCTAGCTTGGCTTGCTCTAAATAAATAAATTATAGAATATTAAGGGCGGTCAAGGCAAGATAGAGAAGTTGACATAACTTTCTATGTTATTGATAGCATACCTACATGATAAAATCTGCTATGTGTTAATGTTTGTTAATGTGCCTAGGACTAACTACAAGACCGAAGTTATGCTTTCCTGCTTCCCAAGGTGGCACCGTATGAACATCTAGAATTGGAATTTCTTTGTTTCAATAAGAAATATGTGCAAGCATCATGAATGATTAACAGTGGGTAGAGCCAGCAGCGCTAGGATTAGAATAGAAGTATCTATATTCTTTTATTGTGGTGATAGTATTTTTGAGAGACGGTTAATCCACAGTTTGGGAAGCTTGTGCGTGGAAGTCAATTACTTTGATGTTGAAGGAATGTTTAGATTAAGGCAAGTACATGATGGAATTTCTCTTATGATCGTTACCATCACTGATTCTTCTCGGTTCGATTTGGTCATTCGATATTTTCAGCATTCGTGTTTCGGTTTTTCCTAAGTCGCATGTTCAGCTTTCATTATTCGGTTCAGGGCTTGGTCGACTCTCCCGGTAAACTACCGTTGTGGATAGTCCACCTTGTCATTCATAGTTCAGTTTCAGCATCGGTCGGCTCTTTCGTCAGCTACCGTTGTGAAGGGTTCGCCATGTTGTTCAGCGTTCTGTTTAGGCATATGTCGACCTTTCCGGTGATAACAGTTGTGAAATGTCCGCTATGTTTGCTTCAGTCTCCGAAGCTGAGTGACACGGGATGTGTCCATTTCGGAGAGCCTCGAATTGTGAAAGTATTCCATGTATTCAATATAGCTAGAAATTCTATTTTCAGATTAGTATCAAACATATGCTATTACTTGTGAAATTTTCGACTCTTATGGTACTTGGCTGAGCATACTTTTACTCATACTTGTTTCTTGTGTTGTTGGCTTTTATTCGGTTTCCAGGTGCTTGGAATAGAGCATGCATGGGCGGGAGTATTACACCTTCTATTTACACGTCATGGAAATCACAATTACTTAGAAAATAAACACCCCTACTATACCTTGGAGGTTTATTAAACTGTCAGACTACCTAGCTTGTATTCATCATTCTTGTGCCTAGTGTGAGCCTTTGGTCGCTCGAGTAATATTCAGTATATCTGTTTGGATGATTTGAGAACCATAGATTATGTTTTCGGGCACGCGAATTATATAATATTATTATTACGTATTGAATAGTTCTTACTTGCTTGTCGTGGATGTCTAGAAAACAAAGGAAGCTTTGCTGAAATTTCAAATTTTCCTAGAGCTTGTACAAATATGCTAGTGTGGTAGCATTGCCGAATTTGATTGAAATATGGGGTGTTACAGTTGGTATCAGAGCCTAGGCTTTAGATCTCTGGAGTAGTATGTTTAGAACTTAAATCAATTCTTAGGTGTGTTAAATAAACTTGCCTTATGTGCACAATAGGATGGATTTTGGGTCATGCATTGCATTCCCACTTCTGGTACATTTTAATTCTGAGTTCTTATGTTCATATGTTGTGTCTATAGGCATGACATTGTCCTGGGATGTTTACATTGTCTTACCACAATTATTTATTGTTACTTAAGCAATTCCTTAAAGCTGTGAATAATAAGAAGATTTATTTTTGAGATTTTGAATTTAGATACTCATAGATACAAAATATTGACCTTTGTACCAAAGCATGACCAGTCAGAGATAAGAAGATTGACTGGTTTGTGGACAACCTTGACAATAATCTTCTAGGATAAACTTGAACCAATAAATACAAGAAGTTTTTTTTCCACTATCCATTTCTTAAGCCACAACTTCCACATGACATCCATATTTCCGCCTCATTTCTTCTGTCTCGGCTTGTCTACTACAGTCATCATCTAGCTTGTGTTTGTTCGATGATGATGAAGTCATTTCAGTATTGCACTTCAATGTTCTTCTCAGTTACCATTAGCCTTGACCCATTTTTGATTAGAAAGTTACGTTCTTTGACACTTATTCGTGGACCTTTTCCCCATTGCCAAGTATCACAGTGGTAACACCTTTGTTTCTGAGAGCCTTTTCCATGTGTCTCCATCTTAAGTGAGAAGTGAGTCATTTTCTTATCCTCATTGAGTTATGTTACCTTATTCAAGGTGCTCTTGATCCAAAAGGTGCTGCCCTGTTCCATATTGTTCGCAATGATGCTTTGGAGGACTATACGTAACCGCGAGAGTTTTTGAAAGATTGAGAGAAATAGTGTATTACCTTTGCAAAAAAAGAAATTTAAATGGGTTTCAACCCCGAACCTTGCTTCGTGCTCATGAGACCCTTTTGTATGGTGTGAGGATGCCCAAGTGCGAGGTTGTGAGATTTACGTATCATCCTAAGTTCCAAAATTCTAGATTAATGTTCCCTAGGTCTACAAGACAATTATGATTCCTTCTCTTTGTTAAAGAAGCTTCTTTTGATGGTAGATACCTATTTGGGTTTTGGGAATGTCGATAGTTCAGATTTATCAATGGCTTTGTTGGTAGAGTAAACGGGAGTCAGGCCTGAAATCCTATTGGTGCCTATGAATTTTTTCCCCAATGCGAGTAAGGATGCTCGAGTTGTTTCGTTACATGATTCAACTATCCACATGTGGAGTTAATAGTTTGGGTGCGGGATCGATTGGACCCCATCCCAACTACTCATATTATTTTCTCTTACTATGTTGGAGTGATGAATCCTTGTGTCTTTACCCTTATTAAAGAAATTACATCGACAAGCCTTGATCGTAGGATGGTAAGTCGTTCCACCTTTAGAATAGTTAATCGTTGCCAAGAGTTCCCTTGAGGTTAAACTTATGTTAGGTTTCTTGGGTACTACACAGGGGTGATATTTTGTGCTTTCCATGAGGGATTCCGCTAATTACTTAGTGCTCACATACTATTCGAAAATCATGTCAATTGCACGGAGTACCAAGAATCCATGTTTTCTATAAATCAGATATGATTTGATGCTTTACAAAAGGAGCGAGGGTCATCTTTTGAGCATGGAGTAGATGACACCGATTGATGATGGATGAATAAAATGAGTTATGTTGATTCAAAACATTAGAAGAGTAAGAGAAGAATTCGAGGGCGAATTCTGTTGAAGTGGGGGAGAATGTAATATCCAGGAATTTACAAATTTTGATTTTAAAATAACTTAGGATGTTGACCAAGCTTCGGTATTAAACATATGCTATTACTTGTGAATTTTTTGACTCTTATGGTACTTGGCTGAGTATACCTTTACACACACTTGTTTCTTCTGTTGTTGGTTTTTATTCGGTTTTCAGGTACTTGGAATAGAGCATGCATGGGCGGGAGTAGTACACCTTCTATTTACACGTCATGACAATCACAATTACTTAGAAAATAAACACCCCTACTATACCTTGGAGGTTTATTAACTGTTAGACTACCTAGCTTGTATTCATCATTCTTGTGCCTAGTGTGAGCCTTTGGTCGCTCGAGTAATATTCAGTATATCTGTTTGGATGGATTTGAGAACCATAGATTATGTTTTCGGGAACGTGAATTATATAATATTATTTCTACGTATTGAATAGTTCCTACTTGCTTGTCGTGGATGTCTAGAAAACAAAGGAAGCTCTACTGAAATTTCAAATTTTCCTAGAGCTTGTAGAAATATGCTAGTGTGGTAGCATTGCCGGATTTGATTGAAATCCGTGGTTTTACAAATATATAAAAAAGCAGTATAACGGATGCTTCCAGATCGCCGAAGGACAGCTGGTGGAGGTCTACTCCCTCTAAGGAGGCCAGGGGGTGCGACCCCACTTCTTGCCGCGCCAGGAGGCCGCGTGGGAAGTGGGCCCCTCCCCTGGTGCCCCCTTCGGCCTATATTACCCCCTCGATGCAGAAACCATAAAAAGAGACCCAACATCGCGATTTTCACCTCTGTCGCAGCTGCCGTGATCCCGAGATTGGGAGCACCAGAAGACCTCTTCCCGGCACCCTACCGGAGAGAGGATTGACCTCCTTGAACTCATGCACCACCATGGTTTCCCGGATGTGCCGTGAGTAGTCCTCCTTAGACCATGGGTCCATGACCAGTAGCTATATGATGTATTTTCTCTAATCTTGTGCTTCAATTCTTAGCCCTTGTGAGATGCCCTACATGATCAAGGCATCTATGTAATTTTTCAGCTGTTGCTATGTTGTGTTTGCTGGCATCCGATGGATTATGAATTATGTTCAGATTGTGATGACTTATATATTTAGTTCTCCTTTTATATTTTGTTCTTGGGTAATTCTTGCATGTTCTCCATTTGGCCAAGTAGTAGATAGTAACTATAAGAGGGAGCGTTATGCTTGATTGTGGGTTCATGCCTCCCAATGTCTAGCTTGAGTGACAAAAACATGAGACTAGGGGATGTGTTGTTGCCATTAGGGAGAAAACAACGGTGCTTGTATCGCGGTTGCAAGAATTGTTTACCTTACGCAAAGTTTGTTAATGCAATTGTCTGTTGCTTTGGGTTTACACTTTGGGTGGGGCTCGCAACTTAATACTAGCGAGATGTTCTGGATAGATATCTCAATGTGGATGATTAGTAAGTAAATGCTGATGGATAAACGGTCTACTTGTCTTGGTGTACTGCCCATACTTTTGAGCATGTAACTTTCTTGTGGCATAATTAGCATTGCGGTGCGTTTATAATTCTGTTAATTGTTGATAACCCACAAGTGTAGGGGATCGCAACAGTCTTCATGGGTAGGTATAACCCAATTTATTGATTCGACACAAAGGGATCCAAAGAGTACTTATAAGACTTAGTAGTTGAGTTGTCAATTCAACCACACCTGAAAAAGCACTAGACAAGATATAAGTAGCAACAGTGTGTTGACGGGTATAGTCTTTAAGACTTCCCCAATCACCAACACCACAAAGTAGTAGCAGCAAAGAGAGCAATAGTAACAACGAAGGCAATAAAGATGAAAGATGGACCGAATTTCAAGGTTTCACTAGTGGTAACTCTCCAAGCAAAAATACAAGTGTTGGGTGCACAAATTACATTTTGGGCAATTGACAAAATTGCACTAACTCTAGCCAAAGAAAAAACTAAGCATCCTAGTCTAAGAACCAAACATAGGCACGTGTTCCGTATGTAGTTGTACTTGCTTGCAATAACAACTTTGCACAACATCTTTTTGTCCTACCATCCCGCTAACAACTGGGCCAATTAAGGAACTTATGGAGTTTAAGATGCTCCTGTTAAAGAGCACCGGAACAAAGCATACACACTAAATGAACACATGTAATCCTCAAATTATAGCCCATCCCCTTTGGTGTCCCAAGCTGTCACCATTGAGATCGCCGGTTCTGGACTATAACAGGTGCATACAACCGTAAATAAGATCTAGAACAACAATTATAATCATGCAACCATAAAATGCTCAGATCTGAAATCATACTACTTGTGCACTAGTAACAAACATTGAGAACAACAAATTGCAGCAACAATAATTCATTAACTTCTTAGGACTGAATAACAATGTAACAATTCATCGGATCCCAACAAACACAACACCAATTACATCATATGGATCTCAATCATGTAAGGAAGATCATGAGAACTTTGTATTGAAGATCTAGGAGGAGAAGATACCACATAGCTACTGCCAAGAACCTGTAGTCCAAGGGGGAACTAATCAAGAAGCATCATGGAGCGAAGAGGGGTTGATGAAGATGACCCCGGGGGCCAAGGCCCTCTCCGATAGGGTGCCGGAGCAGGATCCTGGTGACCCCTAAAGCTAGGTTTCGATGGCGGCGGAGATCGGGATCGCTTCTGGAGAAAAGAGTTGGATATCTCGGGTTTTGGGGTCGGTGGAATAAATAGGGCCAAAGGGGACACCGAGGGGGTGCCTAGGTCACCCAGGCGGCCAGGTGGCGCGGTTCCCCCTGGCCGCGCCAGGAGGCCGCCTGGGGGCTATGGTCCACCCCTTGACTTCATCCTCCGGCTGGAGGACTCTTCTGATGTAAAAGATTTTTGGTAAATTTTTGCAAATATTCTAAACAACTTCATTTTTGGACCGTTTATGCATTGCAAAAACAAAACCGACATAAAATGGCACTGGGCTCTATATTAGTAGGTTAGTCCAATAAATGATTCAAAATCTTGACAAAAAGATGTAGCAATGACACAAAATGAGCATGGAACAAGCAAAAATTATGCATACATTGAGACGTATAAATTTCCCAGCTGTAATTTGTTCATCCAGCTTAGTTGTTTTATCGTATTTTGGGAGAGAGACATCACTAGTGAACATCATGGGACCCCGGTCCATATTTCCAACATTGTTACACCTCAACTCTTTACTGCTTTATTTTCTTTCAGTTGTAATCACAATCACTATTTCCGCCGTGCGTTTGATCCTTTGTAAACAACAAGGCCGAAGAGATTGAAAACCTCTCTGTACTCGTTGTGAGAAAAGTTACTTGTGTCGTGCACAGGTCCAGTTTAAGGGATCAATATCTTTCACACGGTGTGTTGCTCGCTTCACCACCTTCTTGTCGATCTTTGGAGTCCTCCTGGATTCGATTAACCTTACAATCCTCGTGTAAGGGAGATTTGCTGCTACTACATCCACACCTTCCACTTGGGGTAACGAATGAGGAACACTAATTTAGTGCCATCAATTGTTACCCTTCCACGTGTACTCGTTAATATTGTGACAATGTCTTGATGAAGTGGCCCCGACTGACCTTATGCGCATGCTTACGCGAGATCGGTTCCACGCTTGACATATGTCTTGTACCTTATAATATGTCTTTGGGGGTGTCTGTCTCTCTGATACGCGAGAGGTGATAACGGCTTCTCGCCCTTCGTTGGTTACCCAATGTGGAAGGTGAGATGCAGCGTAGCGGCAAGTTTCCCTTGGTGAAGATACCAAGGTTGAGCATCGACCAGTTAGACTCCAAGGTCGACAAGTAGGTGGCAAGGAAACAATGGCACCGTTTTAGACAAAAGTTGCTTCCTTAACCTGGACCTGCACATGACATAAATAACTTTTCTACCAACGATGTTCAGAGAGGATGTCAATCTCCCCGGTCTTGTTGTTTACATAGGATCGAACACAAGAGATAAAAGATAGCGATAACTACTAGAAAGTAAAAGCAGAAAATAAATTTAGCGTGTAAATAGTGATGAGAATATGGACCCGGGTCCCATGATGTCACTCTCCCAAAAGACGATAAAATTGCTATGTGAGCTAAACAAATCATAGCTGGCAATTGACAAGATTAAAAACGCACTGTAATGCTAACTATGCTACAAGAAAGGAAGAGGGTCAAAAGCATGGGCAGTACGCCAAAATAATTAGACCGAAATCCATCTGCATCTACTACTAATCATCCACCTTGAGATATCTATCCAGAACATCTTGCTGGTATTAAGTTGCGAGCCTCACCCAAAGTGTAAACCCAAAGCAATAGACAACTGCATTAAAAGAACTTTACGTTTTTACCAATCCTTGCAACTGCGGTTACAAGCACCATTGTTTTCCCCCCTTGTGGTAACAACACATCCTCTAAACTCATGTTTCTGTCACTCAACCTAGTCATCAGGGGGCATGAACCCACAATCGAGAAAAACGTTCCCTCTTGGAGTCACTACCTACTACTTGGCCAAAGCAATAAACAACAACGGAGAACATGCAAGAATTACTCAATAACAAAAATATAAAAGATAAGAACCAAATATATTACTCAATCACAATCTGAACATAGTCTTATAATCCATCAGATCCCAAGGTCCATGATCATGTAGGGCAGCTCTCAAGGTCTAATCCATGAAGAACAAAGAGGGGAGGAGAACATCACATAGCTACTGATCATGGACCCATGGTCCAAGGTAGACCACTCACGGATCATCCGGGAAGCGTCCATGGTGGTGGAGAAGATCCCGGAGGTCAATCCTCCCTCCGGCAGGGTGCAGGGAAGAGGTCTGCTGGCGCTCCCGATCTTGGAAGCGCGGCGGAAGCGGAACAAAGGCGAGATCGCGAAAAAGGGTTCTGTCTTCAGAGGTTTCCCGTGACAGAGAATAAATAGGCGAAGGGGGGGCAGCCAGGGGGGCCACCAGGGGTCCAGGCAACCCCCTGGCGCGGCCCCACCCTAGGGCGCACCGGGAGGGCGCCTAGGGCCCCTGGTGGGTCCCGTCTGGCCCCTCCTCGTTGATTCCCGAAGCTTCCGGTACACTGATTTTTTTATTGTATTTTCCCTGAAATTTTGGAGCATTTTTAATTTGGGGGAAACCTGAAATAGAAAAACAGCAGAAAGCAGGAATTGGCACTGGGATGCACTGAGTTAATAGGTTAGTCCAAATATGATCAAAAGTGTATGAAAGTGTACGAGAAAGAAAAATATTTATTTGTTGAGAACTCAATCTACTAAAGTTTCACACTTAGTCTTGTTTGAAATCTTATCTTGACTCGTCCCCAGACTACTAGCCAGGTACAAGTCAATTTGATCCACTCCCTTTCGATATTTTGAGCACTCATGCAATGGATGAGCGTAAGCATGAGAGTTGACACTTAGGATGGAAAATAGAGAGATATGGTGGAGGAGGAAGACAAGAAGGTGTGAAAGGCTCACATCAATGAGGACAATCATAGGCGAGAGGGCCAAATGATAGATATGATGTGAGGAGAAGGGATTGCCATGCAACGGATGCACATATGAGCTAAGAAGAGCTCTCCAATGAAACTAGTGGGGGTGCATCCAACTTTCTCGCTCAAGAAGACCTAGAGCTCATTTGAGGAGGCTCATCATTGGAATATACAAGCGAAGTTTTAAAGTGTGAACGTCCCCACATAGCTATAAGCATATATGATCATCTCTATGGAGCACAAGGTATAAGAGAGAGTACGAGTGTGGATCTTTCAAAAGGAATAGTAGTGTTGCCCCCTTGTCTCTTTTTATTTTATTTTTCTCTTTTTTCTATTTTTTGGTGGCCTCAATGGCTCTTTCTATTTAACTCTCATTTGTCCTATTTGGGATCTTGTAAATTTGTCCTCTTTGGTATCTATTCCACACTTAAGGGCAACACTCTATTTTACAAGAAGCATAGAAGATCTTTCACACTTTACAAGGTACTCAACATAAAGAAGATGTATCTATCATGATGTATGCAAATGTATGCCTCTGCCAGTGTAGCAGGAACATGTATGACATGAAGATCAAGTCATGACAAGGTGGATGTTGCATGGCAATATATCTCGGAAAGGCTATGGAAATGCGTTGATAGTTAGGTATGGTGGCTGTTTTGAGGAAAGATATAAGGAGTTTTATGATGACAGAGCGTATCATGCCAAGGGTTTGGATACACCGGTGGGTAGGCGCCAACTCTCGGAGTGAGAAGAGGCAATGCACGGTACCGAAGAGGCTACTAAATATGAGGAGGTGGAAGTGTCAACTTTCAATACTTATATTAGTCCGAAGAACTCATGCACTTATTTTAGTTAACTCTCAATCTAATCAGGAGGTTCACTAAGAGACAAGTACCTCGAGGAGGAGTGCATGGGGGTTTGGTTATCCTTGCGCATCATCGTCTCATGCTACGTGAGTGTACTCTAATATCCGATCCCTCCAAAGATTAGTGATCCATCTAGTAGCTACAGTTCTCAACTAGTTTTTGTAGTTTTTGAAAATAAACACGGATTGCCCAAAATACGACACCTATCACTAATAGGCTAGATCTCTTGATACCAAAATTTTAAACATTACTTACAACAATAACTATTGCAAGTTACTACTACAATTGAATAGCAACCTCAATTACCTACTGAAGTCAAGACACAACTTAGTGCAACAACCAACTCTCTTAACAAGGTAAACATGAAAACTAAAGAGAGTTCCAACAACAAACTAAACAAAAGCTCTTGAAAAAAATAAACATGAAAACTAAGAGCTAAACACGACAGCAGCTACGAAAAAGATAAAGAACACACAACAAAAAAAGATAAGCATGAAATTCTATGATGTGTTCTAGTTTGAAGTGGAGCGTTTTTCTCTCCCACACAAAGAAATATGGGTTTTAACTTGTTATGAACAACAAACAACGCTAAAAAAACTAAAAACTAAACCTAAGAGCGAGACGCTCTAAGTATAGCACATAACGCATGAAGTGATAAAAATATAGTGAGACGAAGGATGAACAGATAATTGTTGATGAAAAAGGGGATGCACGAGAGCATCCCCAAGCTTAGACGTTTGACACTCCCGGATCTTCTTTCATCATCCTCCCTCGCACACTTGAAAACTCCCTTCATGCATAACTCATCATAAACTGATTAGATTGGTTAGTACCCTTAATAAAATAATTCGCCTCTACTAGAAATAAAGATTTTCTTGAAGGGCTACTGTTTCTCAAGATTTCGAAAAAGTTTTTGCAAAGAAAAAGCTAGCGCAAGACTTGCAAAAGTAAGGAAAGACAAAACATGGCAGAATCTATGAAAACTAGACCAGCAGGTATTAAAATTCATCACATACGCTCGAAATCTAATTGTATAGAGCACACTGTCAAAAAAATTCAGATCAAAAAGATGATATGGTGATTTATCGTGAATATTTCCATCCAAGGACATAATCTGTTTTCTGGAAGCATGTCACAACTTTTGAACTTTCTTGCAATCGGAGGCTAAACTTGGTACAAAGCTTAAAAATAAAGATACAATGATGTTGCTACAGTAGTAACAATCATCAAGACCACTAAAAACATATCATACATTCTTTTGGGCATAACGGAGGTACTAGCTCCAACATCACATAGAGCATAACAAGAGAAGTTATTCAATTTAATTTTTATCATAGGATTCCAACCATCTTCTATCTTTCTAAGTATGGAGGCTTCTACTCTAAGCTTCTCCTCCCTAGCTTTAATGAGATCATTGATGATATTCTCCGTGATGGCAATATTTAACGTGCTAGTGTGGGGGTCTCTAGACATATTGTGTAACAAGTTAATAACTTCTGAAAGGGTACAACTATCAAAATCAATGTCACTACTATCAAAGGTGGTAGTGGTGTCATCTAGGCTCACTTGATTGAAAGCCTCTATGTTCATAGGAGTCTCTTTTTCTATGGTTGAGGTAATAACATCACCATTAATAGGTCCAATGGGCCTAGGAATGTGTTGGGTGCTAAAATTTTGGGTATCCTCAACAACTTGGATAGTAGCAACAGTGTGGTGTATAGGAAGGCTCTTAATTCTATCTTCTTCATTCTTTTCTCGAGCCCATCTTTCTTTAAATTTATCCATCATCCTAATGTTTTCATTAATTTGCATTTGGATAGCATTAATATGAGTGGCCTTCCTCTCCTCAAGGGGATAAGTTATAATTTTAAGCATTTCAATATCGAGGGCTAAGTTGTCTACCTTCAAAGAGAGATTATCTAATTTGTCTAATTTCTCCTCTACACTCTTGTTGAAGGATTTTTGGATAGTGATAAATTCCTTAAGCATGCTTTCTAATTCAGAAGTGGAGTTCATGTTGCTAGGATAAGTGTTGTTGTTCACATAGTTGTTGGATGGGAACGGTCTTGGATTTGCTAGCAAAATTACTCCTATAAGCATTATTGTTGAAGTTTTTTCTAGAGATAAATTTCACATCTACTTGTGCTTGAGCAACCAAAGAGTTTAAAGTGACATCATGAGGATCAATATGAGATTGCTTGCTAAGTAGAGACATAATCAAGTCAAAATTTTCATTTAGGGAGGAGATCTACTCGACAGAGTTTATCTTCCTACCTGTTGGAGCTCGTTCGGTGTGCCATTATGAATAGTTGGTCATCATCTCATCTAGTTGTTTTGTGGCAGCACCAAGTGTTGTCGACATAAAGGTTCCTCCCGCGGCCGAATCTAACAGGTTCCGCGAGGTAAAGTTCAAGCCTGCATAAAAAGTCTGAATAACCATCCAAGTAGTCAAACCATGTGTAGGGCACTTCTTAACAAGAGATTTCATGTGTTCCTAAGCTTGGGCAACGTGTTCATTATCCAATTGCTTAAAATTCATAATATTTCTCCTCAATTGGATAATTTTAGTAGGTGGGTAATACTTCCCAATAAAAGCATCTTTGCATTTATCCCAAGAATCTATACTATTCCTAGGCAAGGATTGAAATCAAAATTTAGCTCCTTCACTCAAGGAGAAAGGAAAAAGCTTAAGCTTAACAATATCACCGTTTACTTCTTTATACTTTTGCATATCACAGAGTTCAACAAAATTATTTAAGTGTAAAGCAACATCATCTCCAGCACCAGAGAATTAATCTCTCATAACAAGATTTAATAAAGCAGGTTTAATTTCATAAGAGGTAGCTGAAGTGGCAGGTGTAGCAATAGGAGTGCAGATAAAATAATTGTTGTTGTGACTAGTGAAGTCACACAACTTAGTGTTTTCCGTGGAACCCATAGTAACGGCAAGTAGGACAAGCATTTTTTTGTGATTTTTGATAAAGGACACTAAGGCAGGAACTGAAAGGTAAACAACAAGACTAAAAAGCAAAGGTAAAAGATAGTGTGCAACTCCCCTATCTTGAAGATTGAAGTTCCCCGGAAACGACGCTAGAAATTGTCTTGATGACACTGAAGTAGTTCTCCTAGTTGGCTACCCCAAGTGGAAGGTTGAGATGTAGCACAACAACAAATTTCCCTCGGTGAAGATACCAAGGTTTGTCTCCAGTAGGCCTCCAACAACGACAAGTAGGTGGTTCGGCAAGTGATGCGTCGTCTGAATAGAATCACTTGCTTAAACTGGACCTGCACACGGATACAAATAAATTTGCTCCCAACGAGTACAAATAGGTTGTCAATCTCTCTGGCCTTGCCGTTTACAAAGGATCAAACGCAACAGATAAAAGGGTAATGATAACTGCAACTAGAAAGTACTCCCTCCGTTTCTTTTTACTTCGCATATAAGGATTGGTCAAAGTCAATCTTCATAAAGTTTGACCAACTATATAGAAAAATCTATCAACATTCACAATATAAAACAATTATTATTAAATTCATCATGAAATTAATTTTCATATTATATAACTTTAATATTATAAATGTTGATACTTTTTAATATAAACTTGATCAAACTTTATGAAGATTGACTTTGACCAAACCTTATATGCGAAGTAAAAAGAAACGGAGGGAGTAAAAGCAAGAAGTAAATTGAGGGTGTAAACAGTGGTGGAAATATGAACCGGGGTCCCATGATGTTCACTAGTGACTTCTCTGTGCCAATAGACGATAAAACTTCTATGCGAGGTAAACAAATCACAGCTGGGCAATTAACAGGATTACGAGCACAAAACAATGCTAACTATGATAAAAAAAAGCAAAAGGCTCAAAATCATGGGCGGTACGCCAAAATAAGTAGAAAAAAATCCAACTACATCTACTACTAATCATCCACCTTGAGATATCTATCTAGAACATCTCGCTGGTATTAAGTTGCGAGCCCTACCCAAAGTGTAAACTGAAAGCAAAAAACAACTGCATTAGTAGAAATTTGCGTAAGGTAAACAATCCTTGCAACCGCTGTTACAATCACCGTTGTTTTCTCCTTTGTGGCAACAACACATCCCCTAGACTCATGTTTCTATCACTCAAGCTAGTCATCAGGGGCTCCTTTGTGGCAACAACACATCCCCTAGACTCATGTTTCTATCACTCAAGCTAGTCATCAGGGGGCATGAACCCACTATCAAGCATAACACTCCCTCTTGGAGTCACTACTACTAAATGGCCAAAGCAATAAACAACAATGGAGAACATGCAGGAATTACATAAGAACAAAAATATAAAACAGAAGAACCAAATATATTATTCAATCACAATCTGAACGCAGTCTCAAAATCCATCATATCCCAGCAAACTTAGCATATCAACAGCAGAAGAAGTATATATGTGCCTTGATCATGTAGGGCATCTCACAAGGTGTAATCCATGAAGAACAAAGAGGGGATGAGAACATCACATAGCTATTGATCATAGACTCATGGTCCAAGGTTGAATACTCACGGATCATCCGGAAAGCGTCCATGGTGGTGGAGAAGCTCCCGGAGGTCAATCCTTCCTCCGGCAGGGTGCCGGGAGGAGGTCTTCTGGTGCTTCTGATCTTGAAAGCGCGGCGACGACGGAACAGAGACTAAATCGCGAAAAAGGGTTTTGTCCTTAAGGGTTTCGGGACGATAGGTAAATATAGGCAAAGGGGACAGCCAGGGGGGCCACCAGGGGTCCAGGCGGCCCCCTTGCACGACCTCACCTTAGGGCGCGCCAGGAGTGTGTCTGGGCCCTGGTAGGTCCCCTCCGATCCCCATTTGGGACTCTGGAAGGTTCCCGTACGCTGATTTTTTATTGGATTTTTCCGGAATTTTTTGAGCACTTTTAATACGGGGGAAACCTGACATAAGAAAAACAGCAGAAAACAGAAACTAGCACTGGGATGCACTGAGTTAATAGGTTAGTCCAAATATGATCAAAAGTGTATCTAAATCATAGAAATATCACAAAAACATGCATGGAGCAAGCAGAAATTATAGATATGTTTGGGACGTATCAACAGCTCATTGGTAAGAACAAACCTACAACTAAATCCCAGGCCAATCAAAAGCTAGTTCAAGCTTTTTTTTCTCTAATCATACTACTGCAAATGGAGAAAAATTGGAAGACATGAATGACAGGGATGAACCTCAGGCATCACGGAAAGACGAGGAAACAAGGAAGAAAGAACTCACATGCGTTGGTCGTCTCCTCCACGAACTGGGAGTCATCCTCGAACTCTCCTCTGCAGGCAACCGCCGAGGTGTGGGCTCGACCAGGGTAGGCGTTTATGTTAAGATACATTTGAAGAAACATGTGATCAATAGCCCATGTGTCTCCAAAACATCCAGCACACGCACGAGAAGAGGATGAAGGAGGAATCTCTCACCTTTGCGTTAATGAAATGAGTTGGAGGCGCCAGGGCGCACAGACAGAGCCATGCTGATGTAAATGGAAAAACATTGGCCTGATTGCTTGGTCTGCTACATGGAAAGTCGATAATGTCTCACTCCAAACTCACAATACATAAGATCATGCACATGCGACCATGTAGATGTTCAACTGAGAAGGGTGGTGCTTAAGTAAATGCATTTGCTAAATTATCACAGTGGAGGCGAGTGGGAGGCAAAATTGCACAGGTTGCCGTCTGCAAAAGAGGGCAGAGCTCAAGGCGGAGAACAACACAGCTAGAATGTGACCCAATGATGGTCGTCATCCTAGTTGGACTCGGGCGGCAGTGGCTCGACAGACAAGTGAGGGGACCGACTCCTCCCGCTGCCTCACGAAGGCGAGGGCGAGGTTTAGGTCAATTAAACTTCACATGATCACATCATTATTTAGGTGTACAAATACTATGTAAAATGCATGATAATGGCGTCAGCAAACCATCAAAGCTTCAAGATTTTCTAGAATCGTTAGAGGCATTTGGAACGCAATCTGCAGAAACTGTATGCAATTCACAAGTAATGTCACTAAATAAAGGGTTTGATAGATGAAGTTCCAAACAAGAGAATGTAGAACACATTGGATTCTTATCTTGAATATTGTTCACTCAATCAGCTCGAACACCAGACAATCACTATCATCCATCTTGTGCTCAACGGCGAACCCTCTCCACCTGGCTCTGAGGTCACTCTTGAGCGCAAGATAGAGCTTTTCAGACTCTTCACGTGCCTCATCCACCAAACTGAGCAGGATCGTCACGCTTCAGGAGCTACTTCCAGTTTTACTAAGTAGAGAGGACCTGCTAGTAATCCAAATCAACACCTCATAATCATCAATATATCGACAGTTTTGATCAGGGAGTAAGTAGAATGGAACAGTCCGTATGAAAACTGAAATGCTACAGTGGAAGTATTTTAATTACCAGATAGAATCCTCCGATGACAGTTGGGTCATGAGCTTGATAAATCAGGGGTAGCCTCGCCCAGCTTGTCCTACAGCTCTTCCACCAACTGAAAGAAATGGCTGATTGGGTCATGGACATGAGAATGTGAACAATAATTATTTGGGCGCATAATAAAGAGGTTTCAATGTTTCAGAACCATGAAGAGTCCTTTTACAGCACAAATACAGTACATAATTTTAAAACACATGAATCACACGGCTTAGATAAATACATTTATGTTTCAAAAGACACATTTAGATAAACAAGAAAACTATACTTCATACATCATGTTTCTATTTTCTAAGTAAAAATAGCCCTTGCAAGAGCAGTAGAAGAACACGTAAATAGATAGCTAAATTAAAGAATGAAAATAAATTTGACATGAACATGTGGAAAGAACCGTCATTGTTGATGGATTTCACAATAAAATCTACTCCTAGCTTCTATATTATGAAGGCAGAGGAACAAAACAAGAATGA
Organism: Bromus sterilis; assembly: GCA_950022295.1. Classification (NCBI taxonomy): domain Eukaryota; kingdom Viridiplantae; phylum Streptophyta; class Magnoliopsida; order Poales; family Poaceae; genus Bromus; species Bromus sterilis. Next base: position 276,055,423 of record OX465595.1, on the reverse strand, counting down.
AACTAAATTGACATGAGTATATGCAGAATATATTCCTAGCTTCCCACCATGTCCCTCCTTAGACCTCTCTGATCGGTACCTTTAACATGGATGAAGGTAGATGCAGCTACAGGGAACAAGATTAGGCAGGGAGAGAGAGAAAGTGCCGAGGGAGAGCGTAGGAAGGAGGAGAAAGGGCTTGCCAGTTTGCCGCCGGATGACCTGCCAGGTCAGGGATCCTCATCCCCGCGACCGCGGCAGCGCCTCCTTCCACGACTTCGAGCGCCTACACGACGCCTAGGACACCGTCGATCCTGATGTAGATCCTAGTCAAATCTCCACCACGGCCTCCAGACGCTGCCCTTCCTAGATCCTCCTCATGCAGGCTCACAGCGGCTAGGGCAAGGCCTCTTCCTCCTCTCTGTCCACCGGCGAGGAACCCACCTTCACGGGGCAGAGGAGGAAGGAAGGGGATGACGGTGGGGAGAGGAAGCGGCAGCAAGAGGGGGATGAGGGACATGGGGGGAGATGCGGGATTAGGTAAGGGGGGCAGTTCTTTTCTCTCGCGTGACCCAGGTACAGTGAGGAGAGACACGAGCTAGGGCGCTTGGTTTTATCCTGACGAGTGGACTACAATGCACGTGCTACAACGATCAAACGTCACTCTCGGTGAATAATTACACGGTACGACATCGTTTCTGCTGCCTAGCGACCCTCTCCGCTTTTATAAGTTAAATCTATTAATGCCAAGAATTATCCAAGCTTTATAATGACACTAAAGTTTAAGTAATGATTGAGATGATGAAGTCTTGAGATACTTGATCTTTTGACACATGCAAACCATGCCTTTTTAGGTAAGATGACCGAAATCTTGCGTTCTGGTAAAACAGTGTTTGTACTAATTGTTGTACATCATACATAGTGATGTATAATATTTTAGCATGTAGTGAATTTCATTATTTCGTGAACTTCATTATTTCGTCAACTTCATATGTAAAATTAGATGAGTATGTGGATTCACTAACAAAACACGAGACTTAAATAATTTGACGTGATCAAATGGATTTCAGAATAAAGATGGGTACTAAATTAACAAGAAAAACAAGTCTCTACAATTTGATCAAAGTGACACATGTTTTGATTTAGCCTTGGGAATACAAACTTGTGTGAAAGTTGCTCCAAAAATTACAATGATTGTAACACATCAATATTGTTGATGTGCCTGAAATTATAATCATACTCTATTAAATAATGTATGGTATAAGTTATATCTTACCGAGTTATGTTATTATTATTCAGAGTTATTAATTTAATAGAAAAACACTCACTTAAGTGTATAGGGAACCATCTGGATTCGTGGAAACCAACATTATATAAGTCATGGTGTGTCGTGGTTTCTAGGAAGTTTGATTTATGTGATAAATTGTCTTTGTAGTAGTCGACTATGGATGCATCTTCTACAACTAGAACCAAAAGATCAAAACTTGTGTTACTAAGTTTGGTGTTTCTCAAGAAGTGTTCTTGATAAATGTGTTAATGGAAGAAAGTGATAGTTCAAACTAGGTATTGATCTTTGCACAACGCAATATGTTTCGAAACCAAAATTGTACAGTTAGAGGAGAGACTTATGATAATGATCATGATGTTTCAGTTGAAAATTTTATTAAACAAAGTAAGATTCAAAAATACATATTTTCCCCTAGTGCAAAATAATATTCACTATTCACTTGTCATGTTGATGGAATAAGACATATCTATGAACTATGAAGAAGCAATGGTGGATCTAAGTACGATAAATGACTATGAGTCATGAAATCCTATATTGAGTTACATTTAAGATTACTTGAATCTTATCAAGTAAAGAGGTTGCTTGATATTTTCAATAACTCCAAGGTTATAAGGAAGAAATGTGAACATCAAAGGAAGACACAAAGATCGAATTGTCATAAAGGATGTTTCTCACAAATTCAAAAGGTTGACTAAAATATTTAGCGATGCTTGACTCGATAGGATATTCACTACGGTTAGTCCACAATGTTATCAATACCGTGAGTTCCTCAAATCCTGCATTTGAAGAAGTTTTGTAGTTGGTAAAACAAGAAGGTTTTGGAAAACATATGAATACTAGTTTCTCGTAACCTAAATTCTTGATTTGATAGGATGATCAATGGTTTTTGGACTTAGCCAAAATATCGAAAAGATTTGCATGAAACTGAGTGGGAGCCGAATAGCTTCCTAAACTTAATATGTGGATGAAATATTTTGAGTGGGAGCTATGTGAGTATTATCCTAGTCTTATATGTGATTGACATATTTGAGTGGGAGTTGTGAGTATTATCCTAGTCTTATATGTGACTGACATATTTGAGTGGGAGCTATGTTAGTGTTGAACTAAAGTCTTATATGTGACTGACATATTTGAGTGGGAGCATGAAAACATTCTTATATGTGGATACCATATTGTGAATGGTGTAGTTGGTATTAATGATTATTTAATTCTTTCACAAATGAAGTTGAACATAAAACTCTATCGAGATAGATCAGTATGTTTAATTACATTGAGTCGGAATACTTTCCTTCGTAAGATTTTGAAGGAGTTCGGAATGGGACAAGTCAAGAAGGTAGTTCTTACTTGTATATCCAAGAGAAGTATCGAGTTAATCTCAGTACCAGAACGGTGGTTGAATGAAAGGAAAGGATGCGCTACATCCCCTATCCTCTGTCATAGGCTCTTTCATATAAAACCAGAGATATGTACTCGACGTAATGTGATCCAAGTTCTTAGTAAGAAGAACAAGTTCCGATATGATTTATGAGTAAATCACTGAACAAAGAGTTAAGTTTATCCTTTAGTGTCTGGAGAGAACTGAGGATACATCTCTAATTTTTAAAGGATAGTTAACTTGACCATCAATGTCAAGCTAGTGCAAGTTCTCACACTAACCTAGAAAATTGAGATATCATGCTAATAAATGCCTAAGTTGAAAGAAACATGGATTAGACATCGAAGTTGCATACAATGCACTAGGGATTAGATCTACATCGATATGGATGCTTTAGAAGTGGCAAGTGTTATAGTTTGGATTAAGAAGTTTGACTTCTGACTAAGTAAATTTAATGTGTGCAGGACTTTGGGAAAGTCCGCGTGACCAAACGGTTGTCATTACTGAAACACAAACAACTGAAGTCTCACTCTACCGCCAAACATATACCTCATCATTATCATGGGATAATGAGATAAATTTCAAACTAGATGACGTTAATGAAAAGGCATATAGATCTGAATGGTACAGACCGTAGACTCAACCTTTTCCACAAGCAAGCATGATCAGTTATTCGGATACGTTGCAGGATACTCGAGCTCAAATTAAAAGTTTCTACCACACACAACAAAGATCACTGCTACTGGAGATGAACTACGTGATAAGGGATTACCACTAGACGCGCAGTCACGACAGCAGAAGGAGAGTTGGCGATGCGCCTCGGACGCTGCTCCTCGAATCCCTTGAATCTACCCCTCGTACCGATCCCATGAACGGAGTCCCTCGATCCGATCCCGCGAACAGTAGCATCGTAGGTGAGGCGCCTCCAAGGGATTGCTAGGTCCGGAGGCTTGCCCTGGAGTTGGACTGCCGGCTAGGGTTGTGGAATGACCAGTACACCTTTGTGGTTTTCCCTAGCCTTTATATAGGCGCACGTGGAGTGGCATCAAGCCTTGAGGAAATTCAGACCCTCCATCCATCATCCATTAGGATCACATCCGAATGGGCTAATTTCCCCTTAAGCGCACGACCCTATAGGTTCACGTACACATGGACACGACCTGGATCACATCTGGTTCGAGAGTGCGGAGCGGTTCCTAGTAGAACGTGCCAACTGCCATATGTGCTTAAAGTCATAAGACAAACCATTACAAAGTGTCATATGCTAAATTCCTTTTTCCTCATTATATATGTTGTCAAGATCAAGGCGAGTGCTTGTCACCCTTGTGATAGCTTGACCTCTCTTCTCAAAACAGTGATACAGATTCATGAACCGAGTTAACACTTAACTCGAGTGGACCCAGAGAATATCTCTTCAAGGTGGAGGGGCAAATCTCATGTTGATCAACCATGTCTCGAGGCATGTATCATGACTCACCCGAAAGCTACCTTTACAATTACCCAGTTACGGTGTAGCGTTTGATAGACCCTAACTGAGTCATTCCTTATCCCGAGAACATGCGAGGACCTCAGGTCTAGGACATGGCATAAACACTATATTGAGACTTAACATATGACAGTATCTCGCTGTGTCTCAAAGTGGGTCTCTGTAACAGCCCGGGATTTTCACCCAAATTAAAAAGTTCATTTGTTGCTTTATTTTGTTGATTGCTAGAATTGATTGCAGTATTTGCGTCGCCGATTTATTAATCGGTGATTATATTTCCCCTGTCCTTCTCGTATCGCCATGTGTGACTGAACCTTTCCATCATGGCACACGACCCTTTTGCGACATCGGGTTTCACCCGAGCATCGTCGCAACTTCCGACACTAGACTAGCCATCGCCATCGGAACGAAAAACCCCATTTAATAATTAAATGGATTATTTTATTGGGCGCTGGAAAATGTTCTCGGAACGGTATCGAAGTGAGATAGAACTGACGGGCTCGCCGCGCTGAGCGTGTGGTTCGAGATTTCGTTCGAATCGGAGGTCGTATGGACTCCCGGCGGTCAGAAAGGTGGAGTATCGAACGCGCAAGAGAGAGAACGGGGGAGTTTGCGTAAACTTGCCATCTAGGCCAGCCTATAAGTAGACCACCTCCCTCTCCTAGCGTTTCTAGGGTTTCCCTAAGATAAATATTGCAGCCACCCCCTCTAAATTGCTCAGGTCTGCTGCACATCCCACCTCCTACCCGAAACCCTAGCCCCCAAGCGTTTCTAGCCGTTCGATCCGGAGATCAGTGGCTCCAGGAGTGGCCACGTCACCCCCAGATCTCCACAACCAGCCTCCTGTTGGATCGGGCCCCGCAGAGCCTGGAGCCGCCGCCCAGGGCCCGCCGTGGCCCATCTGTCGCCGACCGCACCGACCCCGCCGTCTCACGGCCACCTCGCCGGCGAGAAGCCGAGTCGCCGCCTCGATGAGGAGCCCTTCAGCTCGCACGCCCCTCCCTTCCCTCTCTCTCCTCACCACTCCTCTCCGCAGGTCACCGCCCGCCGTAGAAGCCGCGCCGCCGCGCCATGGGCCGCAGTCGAGCCAAGCTCGCACCGCCGGCGTGCCGTGCCGCCCCGGCACCTCACCGCCGCCGTTGACCCCCTCCAGTGGATCCTCCCCCCATCCCCGTCGCCTCGCCGGAGCCACGCCCCCTCGCCGGAGGAGGCCACCGAACGCCGCCAGCCGACCCTGGGTCGGGATCGACCCCGATCGGGACGAACCGCCAGGTGGGTCGATGCCCCACCCGCGGCCCAGCGCGCCTCTCCCCAAAGCCCACCTGCACCAGCGCCTCGGCCCAGCAGGAACTCGCCCGGCCTGCAGCGCCTCTTCGTTTGGGCGTTGATCTGCTCTCCTCCGCCCCCTCAGTTTGGGCCAAAAGCACATGGTGAGCCGCCCCCCTTTTTCCTTTTCCCTTTTTTTTCTGTTTGGTAGTTGGGCCAGCCCAGTCCAGTGGCCCTTATGTCACGCCCATGTGCGTAGCTTAGTTTCCCCGCGCCCTGTTGTTCAGGCCCATTAGCGTAGTCTGGCCCAGTAGGCGTTTTAGTTATTTTTAGAGTTATTTAATTATCAGATTTAGTTATATTTTTGCAATGCGATTATCTTTGCAACCGTTTCTCGGATGGAGACGCATTCTATATGAAAGTTGGTCCATTTTATGCGTAGATTATTAAAATGTGCTCCTTTGCCATGTTTGAACTTGTCTACATGCGTTTTCATTGCTAATTACCACCTCATGCCACCGTAAATGTTATAGGCCCGCAACTTCTTAACCGTTGGTCCTTTTAAAATGTTTCTTATATGTAAGTTGACTAAAATTTTGTGTAGGTTGTGAATATCCTGCTCTTTCTTGCTAATAAAAATAATAAGATTGTGTTTAGGCCAGAACAGTACCAATTGCAATAATTATCATGGGGTCCGTAATAGTTGCCATGTATAGGTTTTACCCCCCACTTAAAGTGACTAGATTATATAGTTTATTTATGATTCACCTCTTGCAATGATTGTGTGTTATGTCATGCTTGGGTGAGATGCCATGTTAACAACCTTGCTCATGTTGTGTAGCTTATCAACTTAAGCCTTTGTAAATGTGCAGTTGATGGCAAGAGAGTGTTAATACTCTTCAAGCCCTCGTTGATTACCCCAAGTGCAGAGTGAGATATAGTGCAGCGGCAAGTTTTACCTTGGCAAAGATACCAAGGTTTGTCTACCGTAGGACTCCGAAGGATACAAGAAGGTGGTAAAGTGAACAATGGCGCTGAGGTTGCTAGCTTCACCTGGACCTGCACACAGATACAAATAACTTTGCTCCCAACGAGTACAGAGGAGTTGTCAATTCCTCCGGCCTTGCTGTTTACAAAGGATCAACGCAAGAGATAATAATAGTGGCAACTGAAAGTAAAGACTGAAAGTAATAAGGGTGTAAACAGTGATATGAAGATGGACCGGGGTCCCGTGATTTTCACTAGTGATGTCTCTCTCCCAAAAGACGATAAAAGTGCTAGCGGGGTAAACAAACCACAGTTGGGCAATTGACAGGATTATGAAGGCACCGCAATGCTAACTATGCTGCAAAGAAAGGAAGGGCTCAAAAGCAATGGGCAGTACGCCAAGGTAAGTAGACCGAAATCCATCTACATCTACTACGAATCATCCACCTTGAGATATCTATCCAGAACATCTCGCTGGTATTAAGTTGTGAACCCCACCCAAAGTGTAAACTCAAAGCAACAGACAACTGCATTAAAAGAACTATGCGTAAAGTAAACAATCCTTGCACCCGCAGGTACAAGCACCGTTGTTTTATCCCTGGTGGCAACAGCACATCCCCTAGTCTCATGTTTCTGTCACTCAAGCTAGACATCAAGGGGCTGAACCCACAATCGAGAATAACGCTCCCTCTTGGAGTTGCAAATAAAATACTTGGCCAAAGCAAATACCGCAACGGAGAACATGCAAGAATTTACACAAGAACAAAATAAAAAAGAGAAGAACCAAATATATTACTCATCAAAATCTGAACATAGTCTCATAATCCATCAGATCCCAACAAACTCAGCATAGCAACAACAGAAATTACATAGATGCCTCGATCATGTGAGGCAGCTCATGAGGACTCGAAAGTGGAAGCACAAAAGGGGAGAGATAGATCACATAGCTACTGGTCACGGACCCATGGTCCAAGGGAAATTACTCACGGTACATACGGGAGGCGTCCATGGCTATGGAGGGTCTCCCGGAGGGGGTAGCTTCTCCCGACAGGGTGCCGGAGCAGCTTCTCCAGGAAGCCCCGATCTAGAAATGGCGGCGGCGGCGGAACAGAGGCGAGATCGCGAAAAAGGAGTCCGTATTAGGGGTTTCCACCCCGAGGGGTAAATATAGGCGAAGGGTGCGTCGAGGGTACCCACCAGGCAGCCAGGAGGCCTCCTGGCGCGGCCTAGGGTGGGGCCGCGCCAGGGGCCCTCCTGGCCTCCTGGTGGTGGCCCTCCTCCGCTCCTTTGGTGTTTCCGGAAGCTTCTGTTGTGCTGATTTTTTATATATTTTCCCGGAATTTTTGGAGCACTTTTAATGGCCGGAAAACCTCAAATACAAAAACAGCAGAAAACAGAAACTGGCAACTGGGTGCACTGAGTTAATAGGTTAGTCCAAATAGGTTCAAAACTGTATGAAAGTTCAAGCAAAACATGGCAAAGTCACACAAAACATGCATGGAACAAGCAGAAATTATAGATACGTTTGGGACGTATCAACATCCCCAAGCTTAATTCATGCTCGTCCTCGAGTAGGTAAATTATAACAAGCATAATTTCTGTGGTGACATGCCACACAACCATAAAAGGAATTTTAAGTATAGCAATCAACGCATGCAATTCAATTCAAGTCTTAACAAGCAAGAGTCTATATTAGCATTGACACAAGTAACAAAAGAAGAAAAGGTGCAAGAGCTCTCGCTGTCCGTGACTCGAATGTCTCCAGATGGTGTTTACGTGCAAGCAAGGGATAGGGAAATACGAGAGAGAAAATAAGGTTGTTGAGAACAACTATCTACTAAAGTTTCACAATTGGTCTCCTTTGGAGTCTTATCTGGACACGTCCCCAGACCACTAGCCAGGTACAAGTCAAACTGATCCACTCCCTTTCGATATTTTGAGCACTCATGCAATGGATGAGCGTGAGCAAGAAAGTTGACACCTAAAAGGAGAAACAGAAAGAAGGTGGAGGAGGAAGACAAAAGGGTGTGAAAGGCTCACATCAATGAGGACAATCATAGGCGAGAGAAGGCCATATGATAGATATGATGTGAGGAGTAGGGATTTCCATACAACGGATGCACATGTGAGCTAAAAGCTCTCCAAGGGAACTAGTGGGGTGCATCTAACTTGCTTGCTCAAGAAGACCTAGAACTCGTTTGAGGAGGCTCATCATTGGAATATACAAGCCAAGTTCTATAGTGTGAAGGGTCCCCACATAGCTATATGCATGATGATGATCTCTATGGAGTACAAGGGATAGGAGATGAAGTACTAGTGTGGATCTCTCAAAAGGAATAGTAGTATGCCCCCTTCTCTTTTTTTTCTCTTTTTCTCTTTATTTGTATTTTTTTGGTGGCCTCGATGGCTCTTTCTATTTAACTCTCATTTGTCCTCTTTGGGATCTTTTGATTTTTTCCTCTTTGGGATCTTTTCCTCACTTTAGGGGCAATACTCTATATTTTACAAGAATATAGGAGATCTTTCACACTTTACAAAGGTACTCATATAAAGAAAATGTAACTATCATGATGCAAATGTATGCTTCTGCCAGGATAGCAGGATATGCAATGATACTAGCGCGTCATGTAGCAATGATTAGGGCAAGGCCCAACTAGCATGCGGCTCATCGATCAAGCAAGTAGCATGTATGACATGAAGATCAAGTCATGAGAAGGTGGATGTTGCATGGCAATGTATCTCGGAAAGGCTATGGAAATGCCTTGTAGGTAGGTATGGTGGCTGTTTTGAGGAAAGATATAAGGAGGCTTATGATGACAGAGCGTATCGTGCCAAGGGTTTGGATGCACCAGCGAAGTATGCGCCAACTCTCGAGGTGAGAAAGGGCAATTCACGGTACCGAAGAGGCTATAAAAGGATAGGTGGGTGGAAGTGTCAACTTTCGAATACTCACATTAGTCCGAAGAACTCATGCACTTATTATCGGTAACTCTCAATCTAATCAGGAGGTTCAAAAAGAGACAGGTACCCCGAGGAGGAGTGTATGGGGGTTTGGTTATCCTTGCGCATCCTCGACTCATGGTACGTGAGTGTACTCTAATATTCGAACCCTCCAGAGGTTAGTGATCCATCTAGTAGCTAGAGTTCTCAACAGGGGTTTTTTGGTTTTCGAAAAACACACGGATTGCCCAAAATACGACATCTATCACTAATAGGCAAGAGCTCTTGACACCATAAGTTCAAACATTACTCTAATCAATACCTCAAAACTATTGCAAGTTACTACTACAAAGAGAACAACAACTTTAACTACCTACTTTCAGTCAAGACACAGAACTCAGTGCAACAGGCAAACTCTCTAACAAGATAAAACATGCAACCTATAGAAAGTTCAACCTAAGACAAAAAGAAAAGCTCTAGAAAAACTAAAGCACTACAACTAAACAGAACAGCAGCTAAGAAAAGAAAAAGAACAGCTCGCAGCTAAAAGAATAAACATGCAAATCCTATGAGGAGTTCTAGTTCAAGCGGAGCGTGAATCTCTCCCACACAAAAGAGTAAGTTGGGGTCTAACTTGTTACTACAACAAAAAAAAGCAAAATAAAACTAAAAACAAAACCTAAGAGTGAGACGCTCCAAGCAAAGCACATAACGCATGAAGTGATAAAAATATAGTGCAACGAGAGACGAACTGATGATTGTTGATGAAGAAGGGGATGCACGGGGGCATCCCCAAGCTTAGACGCTTGAGTCTACTTGAATATTTATTGGGGGTGCACGTGGGCATCCCCAAGCTTGAGCGTTTGACCCTCCTGAATCTTCTTTCATCATCCTCCATCGCGCACTTGAAAACTCCCTTCATACATAACTCATTGTAGGCTGATTAGAGAGGTTATTACCCTAATAAAATAATTTTCCTCTACTGCAAATAAATATTTCCAGGAAGAGCTACTGTTTCCCAAGATTGCCAAAAGGTTTTTGCAAAGAAAAAGCAAGCTTAAGGTTTGCAAAAGTGAAGAGAGACAAAACGTGGCAGAATCTGTGAAAAACAGAACAACAAATAGAAACGAATTTTTTAGAGGTACTTCTGAAACTCAAATAAAAAAACTCAGAACATGCGCAAGTTTTGTAATTGTATAGAGCACGCTGTGTAAAAGTTTCAGTTCAAAAAGATGAACCCTGGATTTTTCTCTGATTTTTCTAGTCACGAGGACAGAATCTGTTTTCTGGACAGCATGTCACAACTTTTACTTCCCTTGTCGTATGACGCTAAACTTGGCACAAAGCTTGAAAAGTAAAGATACAATGATGTTGCTACAGTAGTAACAATCATCAAGACCACTAATAAAAGAACAAAAGCAAAAAAGAAAAACCTAAATTCGTTGCGGGCTGCCTCCCGAAAGCGCTTCTTTAGAGCCATTAGCTAGGATTAAAGCAGAAGATCAAGTCTTTTCAAGAGAATAACTAGCCCGTGTGACGGACTCAAAAGGTAACTTAATCTTTTTCCTAGGGAAATGTTTCATCCCTTTCTTGAGAGGGAATTGGAATTTGATAGTTCCCTCTTTCATGTCAATGATAGCACCAACTGTGCGAAGAAAAGGACGTCCCAAAATAATTGGAGAAGAAGGTTCACATTCAATGTCCATAATAGTACAATCGACGGGAACATAATTGTCATTGACAATGATAAGAACATCGTCGATCTTCCCCAAAGGTTTCTTTACAGAAGAATCAACAAGAAGAACACCAAAAGAACAAGAATCAAAAGGTTTCAATTCAAGCATATCATACATTCTTTTGGGCATAACAAAGGTACTTGCTCCAACATCACAAAGAGCATAACAAGAGAAGTTATTCAATTTAATTTTTATCATAGGATCCCAACCATATTCTAGCTTCCTAGGTATGGAGGCTTCTAGTCTAAGCTTCTTCTCCCTAACTTTGATTAGAGCATTGGTGATATGCTCTGTGAAGGCAAGATTGAGTGTGCTAGTGTGGGGGTCTCTAGACATCTTGTGTAGGAAACCAATAACTTCAGGTAAAGTGCAGTTTTCAAAGTCTAGGTCACTACTATCTATCAATGAGGTAGTGATATCATTTAGGTTCACTTGTTTGAAAGCCTCTATGTTCATAGAGGTTTCTTCATCTATGGTTGAGGTGGTAGCATCACCATTGATAGGTCCAGTGGGACTAGGGGTGTGCTGGGTGCTAACAGTTTGGACATCCTCAACTACTTGGATAGTAGCTACTGTGTGGTAGGTAGGAAGACGCTTAATTCTCTCTTCTTCCTCCTTTTCTCTAGCCCATCTCTCTTTGAGTTTAGCCATCATCCTAATATTTTCATTGATTTGTAACTGGATAGCATTAATAGGAGTGACCTTACTCTCCTCAAGAGGAGAGGTTCTAATTTTTAACATCTCAACATCAAGGGCTAAGTTGTCTACCTTCAAAAAAAGATTATCTAATTTAGCTAGTTTTTCTTCCACATTCTTGTTGAAGGCTTTTTGGGTAGTGATAAAGTCTCTAAGCAAGGTCTCTAGTTCTGAAGTGGAGTTTCTGGTGGTAGGATAAGTGTTGTTCCCATAGTTGTTGGATGGGAAAGGCCTAGGATTGTTGCTACCAAAGTTACTCCTATAAGTATTATTGTTGAAGTTGTTTCTAGAGACAAAATTAACATCTACTTGCTCCCGAGCAACCAAAGAATTTAAAGGAACATCTTGAGGATCAATAGAAGGTTGCTTGGTAAGTAGAGACATGATAAGGTCAACCTTTTCATTTAAAGAGGAGATCTCCTCGACAGAGTTTACCTTCTTACCGGTTGGAGACCTCTCGGTGTGCCATTGCGAGTAGTTCAGCATCATCTCATCTAGTATTTTTGTGGCAGCACCAAGCGTGGTTGACATAAAAGTTCCTCCCGCGGCCGAATCTAACAGGTTCCGCGAGGTGAAGTTCAAGCATGCATAAAAAGTCTGGATAACCATCCAGGTAGTCAGTCCATGTGTGGGGCAGTTCTTGACAAGCGTCTTCATACGTTCCCAAGCCTGGGCAACGTGTTCATTATCCAATTGCCTGAAATTCATAATGTTACTCCGTAATTGAATAATTTTAGCAGGGGGATAGTACTTCCCTATAAAAGCGTCTTTGCATTTACTCCAAGAATCGATACTGTTCCTAGGAAAAGATTGTAGCCACTCCTTGGCTCTTCCTCTCAAAGAGAAAGGAAAAAGCTTCAGCTTGACGATGTCTCCATCCACTTCCTTGTACTTCTGCATGTCGCAGAGCTCGATAAAGTTGTTTAGGTTCAAGGCAGCATCTTCTCCTGCTCCTGAGAATTGATCTTTCATAACAAGGTTAAGAAGAGTAGGTTTAATCTCATAAGAAGGTGCTGAAGTGGCAGGTGGAGCAATAGGAGTGCAGATAAAGTCACTGTTGTTGTGACTAGTGAAGTCACACAACTTAGTGTTTTCATTGGAACCCATAGTAGCAACAGGTATTTTTGGTATTTTTGATTAAGGACACAAAAGTAAAAACTGAAAGGTAAACTAACAAGACTAAAAAGCAAAGGTAAAAGATAGTGTGTAACTCCCCTATCTTGTAGACTGGAGTCCCCGTCAACGGCGCCAGAAAACTTGCTGATGGCAAGAGAGTGTTAATACTCTTCAAGCCCTCGTTGATTACCCCAAGTGCAGAGTGAGATATAGTGCAGCGGCAAGTTTTCCCTTGGCAAAGATACCAAGGTTTGTCTCCCGTAGGACTCTGAAGGATACAAGAAGGTGGTAAAGTGAACAATGGCGCCGAGGTTGCTAGCTTCACCTGGACCTGCACATAGATACAAATAACTTTGCTCCCAACGAGTACGGAGGAGTTACAAAGGATCAACGCAAGAGATAATAATAGTGGCAACTGAAAGTAAAGACTGAAAGTAATAAGGGTGTAAACAGTGATATGAAGATGGACCGGGGTCCCGTGATTTTCACTAGTGATGTCTCTCTCCCAAAAGACGATAAAAGTGCTAGCGGGGTAAACAAATCACAGTTGGGCAATTGATAGGACTATGAAGGCACCGCAATGCTAACTATGCTTCAAAGAAAGGAAGGGCTCAAAAGCAATGGGCAGTACGCCAAGGTAAGTAGACCAAAATCCATCTGCATCTACTACGAATCATCCACCTTGAGATATCTATCCAGAACATCTCGCTGGTATTAAGTTGCGAATCCCACCCAAAGTGTAAACTCAAAGCAACAGACAACTGCATTAAAAGAACTATGCGTAAAGTAAACAATCCTTGCACCCGCAGATACAAACACCGTTGTTTTATCCCTGGTGGCAACAACACATCCCCTAGTCTCATGTTTCTGTCACTCAAGCTAGACATCAAGGGGCTGAACCCAAAATCGAGCATAACGCTCTCTCTTGGAGTTGCAAATAAAATACTTAGCCAAAGAAAATACCGCAACGGAGAACATGCAAGAATTTACTCAAGAACAAAATATAAAAGAGAAGAACCAAATATATTACTCATCACAATCTGAACATAGTCTCATAATCCATCAGATCCCAACAAACTCAGCATAGCAACAACAGAAATTACATAGATGCCTCGATCATGTGAGGCAGCTCACGAGGACTCGAAAGTGGAAGCACAAAAGGGGTAGAGAGAGATCACATAGCTACTGGTCACGGACCCATGGTCCAAGGGAAACTACTCACGGTACATACGGGAGGCGTCCATGGCTATGGAGGGTCTCCCGGAGGGGGTAGCTTCTCCCGGCAGGGTGCCGGAGCAGCTTCTCCAGGCAGCCCCGATCTAGAAACGGCGGCGGCGGCGGAACTGAGGCGAGATCGCGAAAAAGGAGTCCGTATTAGGGGTTTCCACCCCGAGGGGTAAATATAGGCGAAGGGGGGCGTCGAGGGGACCCGCCAGGAAGCCAGGAGGCCTCCTGGTACGGCCTAGGGTGGGGCCGCGCTAGGGGCCCTCCTGGCCTCCTGGTGGTGGCCCTCCTCCGCTCCTTTGGTGTTTCCGGAAGCTTCTGTTGCGCTGATTTTTTATATATTTTTCCCGGAATTTTTGGAGCACTTTTAATGGCCGGAAAACCTGAAATACAAAAACAGCAGAAAACAGAAACTGACAACTGGGTGCACTGAGTTAATAGGTTAGTCCAAATAGGTTCAAAAGTGTATGAAAGTTCAAGCAAAACATGGCAAAGTTACACAAAACATGCATGGAACAAGCAGAAATTATAGATACGTTTGGGACGCATCAGCAGTATCGTCGTGTGTGACCGATACTTCACTTAACCTGTTAGTAACCGTTCTCGACGATAGATGCGATATCGTATTGCGTTGTCTCGTGTTGCCTTCTTCTTGTTGACTTCTCGTGATTTCTTCGTAGTAACAGATGCATCTCAGTTGATTGCGTTTCTAGTGTTTGCTTCTTGTGTGCTCCCCGGGTATTCTCGGAGATGTTGTGAGTTTGCGATCGCCTACACCTTCGGTTTCGTCTTATCATCAGGTAAGGGGGAGCATATATCATGCTTATAACATTCATCTCACTTGTGCCTAGGTATAGGATAGAACGATTGCTTGATCCTACCACCTCATATTTATGCCTCTCAAATAAACCCAAACAACCATGTCCCCCACATCCTAGCAAACCATTGTTTGGACATGTACCTTTCTTTCTTAACCACTGCTTACTATGCATGCTTACGATGCGATCAAATGTTATCCTGTTACTCCTTGGATTGGGCTATCACACTATTATATTTATTGTGGATGATTTGATTATTATAATGTTGACTATACTCGACGAAGGATGGAAGGTCTAGTCTATCCCGCCCCGATGCTTTGTTCCATTCGAGTCACCTAGGACCCGAGTGCCGGGTATTGTGTCTTTTTACGAGCGTGCCTAACCGTGTGTGGGATGCTATGGGGTCCCCTTTTCTTACCTACCTAGCTTCAAATATTTCTAGTGGTGGACCAAGCTGATTTTACCATTTAAAACGTGTGTGTGACTGGTCCGCGACCGACAGATTTCAAACAACTCGGGCCAGCGGAGACATGGTTTCTCTAGTTGGTCCAAATCTGTCCGGCTGAGGACTCGGGCTCAATTGAGCAGATACGGATAATCCAAACCCGAGGCAGACTGTAGAGACCAGATCGAGAGCGCGGCCGGCTCCTGAACTGGATGTCGACTCACCGGGGGCCACCCGGAATTGTGCGTTGTTAGTTAGAGGGATTATGACGTCTGGACCCTCAGAACAATTCTTCAATGAGTTTCTTTAACGGGCCCGACTGAGAGAACCAGCGTACATGCGGAGTTTATAATGGGCAGTTGGTACACCCTTGCAGGGTTAAATCTGTTTGAGAAGTCGTGTCCACGGTTATGGACGACTTCAGACCTACTCCCTGTTCATAGAAAACAACAACTGAGTTAATCTTAATAATTTGATCAATGTGTGTGTGACTTGGCTGCTTCTTCTCTTCAGGATGCGAAGGGGAGGACAAGGATATGATAGGTGTTATGTTTGCGTAAGTAACTGATAGCAGACTTGTTGGAGGCGATTCCTCATCGAATGCTTGGCTTCTCATCTTACTCTGAATAGAACGTTAGCCACTCATATATTGCTAGTGCGGCTGCAACCTCAACCACTACCCCCTTCTTACTGTGATAAGTTGGTTACAAGACTTGTTGATATAGCTCACCCCTTATTTTCTCTTTTACGCATGTTATGCCAACGATATTGGACTTCAGAGGAGCTCGACGACCCTTCTTACGGACGCCTTCGCGGAGACTCGACGACGACTAGTTAGGTGGATGTCGGCGGAGATCCTGGACCTGTGTGGTTACGGGAATGATGTGTTTTACCTTTGCCATTAGGCATTTGATTGTAGTCTGTACTGAGATATATATCTTCCGCTGATGTATTGTATTAAGGCAGTTGTATGCCGATTTTATGAGATGTTGTATCCTTGTAGCTGTAATGTTGTGATATCATGTTGGAAATCCGGGGCATGTGACATTGTCATATGTCGCGGTGGGCCCGATCTGTGCTTCGTCCTCGGATCTGGATGGAAACATCTAGATCTGGAATAGTACCGCATATCGGGCCTTACAGTCTCTGTCCAACGTAGTGATCCCATCACTAAGTCCATACTATCGGGTAGCATCTCTATGCCCATGACTTGTGAAACGTAGTCATCAACCGAATTATATATTAGCCAAGGATATGTGTCCGCATAACCTTATCCACTAGGGACCATTAGAACAATCATCATATAATATATAGTCTAAAAAATAAGTCACATACTTATTGATACATATCAGTGAAGATGTTCAAGGACAATAAAAATAACTCATGAATATATAAGGAGATAATATCATTTCTTGATTGCCTCTAGGGCATATCTCAAACATCAGTAACCACATATATGATATGGAGTTATGATTCGTAGGAAAATGCAACTAGTTTATTTTTACTCTATTGCAAGTGGGAGACCGTTGAAAATATGCCCTAGAGGCAAATAATAAAGTACGTTTCTTAGCATATTTCATTAGTTCATAATAAGTTTTATACTATGCTATAAATGTATTAAGAGAAAACATTTAATACACCTGTAGTGTATAGACAACCAGGTTCCTAGTTAACTCTAGTATACGAGTTCATTGTGCAATTGATTATCAAGGTTAGCTGATCATGGAGACACATACGCAAACCACTATCTTTCTCTCCGCTCCCGTTCCCTAACCCCCGCTGCTCTTTCCTGCCCTCCTCAGATCCGGGCCGGTTGGCCCCTCCCTGTAACAGCCCAAAACTAACAAAATCCTGAAAAAATTTCATTTTTATTTTTCCCATTGGGGATGAAAATTTGCACACCTATTCTTTGCAATAATCCATGTGACAAAAAATGCCAAATCATGTTTCATGTCATGTAAAAGTATTATTTTGAATTATCTCTTTTCTCCCTTTGTTGGCCTTTGCCATTTTTCCAAGCCTGCATTTTTTTCTCCCCTAAGCTAGACCTTTTGGATTCCATCATGGTTTGCCATGATAAGGATGTATACCAATTCCCATGATTTTATCATGTCTAGAAAATGGGATCGTAGTTCAACTTGCATTTGCATTAATTTAAATGCCTGTTGAATTACTTAAACATATTTGACGCAAATCATTTTCTAAAAATCCTAAAGTTGCAAAGGATCTGTAATCATATTTTCATAGGACATTTGGAATTCATTTGCATTTTCCTTTTAGCCTTTTCCTGTGCTATCTTTTGTAAAAGAATAAAATGCAGAGAGACACTCTAGCCAGTTGGGCCTCCTCCCCGTCTCCTCCTCCAGCCCATCTCTGTTTCTCTCCTTCCCAGCCCAGCTAGCCCAACCGGACTCCTCCCCGCTGTAAAGTAGAGGAGCTCCTCCCCTCACGCACATGGCATGACCGTGGAGGAGAGAAGCTCCTTGAGCCACGTCGCCTTCCCCCTCGCCTTTATCTAGCCCCCTCTCCACTGCCAACCCTAGCCCCTTATCCCTCTCCCCGCCGCCGCCATGTCCCCTTGCCCTCTTCCCATCTTCCTCCTCTGCTCGCCATGATCGAAGCCAGAGAGCTCCAATTCCAGGCGATCCCATCCCTTTGTCGTCCCCATCAAAGCAGAACACGTCTCCATCTTCGTGTGTGCCCACAGATGCAACAACTCAAGGCTGACGAGCCTTGAGCTTCCCCAACGCCGACGTCTTCATCCCGCGGGCGAACGCCCTCCTCACCGTTGGCGACTTCTTCCTCGTCCCCGAGCCAATCACGCCTTCCCAAGCTTCTGGACGTCGCCAAGCCACCCTCTGGGAGCTCCCCCTCGGTGATCCGCTGCTCATCCCTGTGATGACCTCTTCCTCGCGCGTAGCATAGCCAATAGGATCCGTAGCTTCCTGCGCCTTGTTGTGTTTTCGTTTGTCGATCATTGCCGTGTGCCCGCCGGCTCTTCCCCGTCTGTCCGGGACGCGAGCGGAGCGCGAGCACGCGCGTCCAGCTTGTGCGAAGGGCCTGCCTAGGACACACCTAGTGCCTCCAACGCTCACCATCACGCCCAGTTCTGTTGCCTGCAGCCGCCATATTGTGTGAAGGAATCCCGTAGATGCCGGTAGCGCAGTCCCGTTCTCCTTCATTGATTGCAATTTAATGCATTAGGTGCATCATACCATGCCATGTCATTGCATCTATATTGTGTGAAGGAATCCCATCTTGAGGTTATCCTCGTGTGTGGGCTATCCTTGTTCATATTATATTTAAGTCTTCGCATATGCCATGATCATGCATCGTAACAACCGCAACATAAAGAATCCTTTGGATTCATTAATCACCTACCTAATGCATATGAAGGTTGTCGGGAGCATCGCACTTGGTTTCCAGAGCTTCATTTAAACTTGTCTATCCTTATGTTTATGCCATGCTATTAAAATGTCATGCATCATATTTGACCATGTTTGTTTATTCCTTGCTTGCTTATGATTGCTCCATAGTGATAGTGGTATCTCCGTTGATTGCCTTTCCAGTGTTTACTTCTGGTGTGCTCCCGCGCATACCTTCGGAGACGATGCGAGCTTGCGATCAACTACACCTTCGGAACCTGACTTATCAACAGGCAAGCACTATAAATTACTTATGATCCATTCTATTTCAACCAGCGGTTTGCATGCTAGTCTAGGATAGGTTCGATGTTTGATCCTACCACATGTTTACAGCCTCTTTCAAACCGATACAGCCATGTCCCTTCCCGGCGCTTTGTTCCATTCGAGTCACCTAGGATCCGAGTTTCGGGTATTGGTTTTAAGACTGAGCGTGCCTAACCGCGTGTGGGATTTTATGGGGTCCCCTTTTCTTACCTACCTAGCTTCAAACATTTCTAGTGGTGGCCCAAGCTGATTTACCATTTGAAACCGTGTGTGTGCTGGTCGGCCGCTGTCGGGACCCGGGGTTAGCGTATGTAATTCCAGTCACGATACAATCACATGGAGAGCCGAGAGCCGTACCCACTTGTCTAAGAAGACAAGGCCAAGCACAGAACGCTCTCGGAAAGCATCAAACGTGAGGGGCATCCCATCCAGGCCGGATGATCAACTGAGATGGGTCCTCAACGTCCGCTCACAAGTCTAAATGCTTATGGGTGGTGAATCCCATACTCATAGACAAGTCGCCTCAACCATGTTATCGATTGGATCCTAAATTTTACATAGACTTACTCTAGCCCGATCACTTAGTCGGGGTCTAGGGCGGGCTCGATCATACAACAAAGTGTGCACGTGACAGAGTCACGAGCAATCGCATCGCGATGCCCCAAGCTGCGCACATCTAAGGGCCACTTGGTGTATAAAATACCGCCAGCCAGATCACAACTAAGGTCTCGAAAACCCATACTAAGACATGCATGTTATAAACATACACGCAACACACATGCCTAGTATGAACAGCAGGTATCATCACATAACTCTACAAAGTACTTCTTTATTTACTTACACATAGAGTATACAAAGATCACATGTCTGTGATCAACATTACATCATACAACGGAAGCAAATTAGGTCTGAGTACAGACAAGTTTAACAAATGGCTTAGAGAAGCCTTGTAAACATACATGCCCTTCCACGAGGGACCAGACTGCTGTCTGGGACTATACTACCAAGGTCAACGTCAAGCTTCACGAAGGTGACTCCATCGGGGTCCGGGTTCTCATCTAAAACATAGAATAAGCAAACGTGAGTACAAAGTCGTACTCAGCAAGACTTACATCAGAACTACACTACTCATGCTCAAGTATCAAGGTAAAGGGAGGTGGGGTTTCAACATGCAGAAGTGCCAGCTTTGACTTGGCTAGTCCTGAACTACGAGTACCATACTTGAGGTAAGAAGCGTACACGATTCCACTACATCTCCAACCAATACACCACTATGGTTACTTCCTCGACTTCCCCACGAGAAAGCACGCCATAGCACTCACGCTTATCTTGCGAGTTTTATAAGTATCCATTCAAGTTTTCTAATAATCAGGTACAGGTTCCAAGTAGTCCATAACCGCGGACGCGGCTATTCGAATAGTTTTGTTAACCTTGCAAGGGTGTAAGCTACATACACATGACCATCGGTTACCGCCAGGTCTCGCCACCGTTCAAGAGGTGACAGCGAGGATGTTCACCACGACACTTCGCTCACAACCGGTCTATTCCAGGAGTCGACTAATTGAGTTTGCCTCCGCTCGAGATCCCGGACGGATCAACGAAACAGACTCAAACAATGTAAGTGACCGAGACGCCACCTCTAGCAGATGGTTTTCCTGCCTCACAGGTGCACCCACATATCTATATGATGCAACCATTCCTTTATTCTTTTTCTATGCAGATGTCAATTGGAAAGCCCGAACTAATGTGACTCCTGGACGTCGACACGGATCAAGGTACTAGGCCGAGAGGGGTCAGTGAACCCAATGTGTGGTTGTACTCTTTGTCTTGGATTACCATACAAGAACTCGATGCTTAAGGCGGTGTTCAACGAGACAACCCACTGTATACTCCCACACAACCTCTCATCGTTCACCTTGTATTAGGGTGGATTCACCGACACAGTTTCACTTTCATCAACACCATGTTCACTATCATCCCGACTCACATCAAAAGCAACCTCACTGTAACACTAAGCATGCAATAAGCTGTAACAGTTGCAGGGGCCACATGATATCAAACAACTCCTATGTCAGCTAGGATTGTGGTTTGCTTACTACTGTGACAAGATGATAGGTCATGCAAAGGATATGGGTTCAACTATGCGGTAGAACCGATACAAAGTGATCTCCTAAACATGCATAAGCGAGACTAAGAGGGAATTGGGATTTTATAGACATGATCAATGGGGTTTATTAAAGTTTTGGCTATTTTCTGGATTTTTCTGATTTCTTTCATTCTTTTCTAATTTCTGGAAATGATTTATTGCATCAGCATGATGCAAGCATGACATCAAGGGGGGTCTGACTGGTGGGGCCTACTTGTCAGCCACAGTGGGGTTAATTCCCTGTTAGCTTAATTAACAGAGGGGTTAGGGGGGGGGGGGTTTGGGCCCCACTGTCAGTGGGTGCGGGGTGGGTTAGTGGGTGATTAAGGGTCATTAAGCCAAAGTGGCCGGCGGCTAACCGCCGGTGACCACGGGTCATGGCGGCGCCCGCACGGAACGGCGGAGCAGGGCTCCATTTGGCCAACGAACGGCACCAGGCGACTCCTTGTGCTCGCCCGCTTCGATTGGTGTAGGAGGGGGTCGCCTGCGCTGCCGGAGACTACGCCGGCGACGACATGCGCGCGGCGGCCGAAGACAAGCTCGACGGTTGTGAGGTTTCTAGACACGGCAGAGGCTGGGGATAGGGGGGAAAAGATGGGGAGCTCACCCCGGAGTCAATGGCGCTCCCGGCTACGGCGGGGATGGCTCGAGGACGAGGTATTTCTCGGCGAGCTCTCGCGGCTCCGGCGAGGCGATGTTGAAGAAATCGGCGGCTCCAGTGTCTCTGGGCTCTCGATCTTCTCCACCTTGGTGAAGTAGTCTGCGGAGAACACGCTGGACACGAAGCCTTGGCTCAGCGGCGACGACGGCTACGAGTTGAGCACGGCGGTGCTCCGACAACTCTCGGGTGCTCACGGAGAAGACGAAGAAGGAGAGGGGGAGGGCGACCACTGGCAAGGGGGAAGGTGCGGCGTGCGCGTGGCGGCTTCTTGGCGAGGAGAGGGGGCCTAGGTGGCCAGGAATACGCGAGACGTCACGGTGGCGTCGTCGCCGCGTTCTGCCCCTCCAGCGAGCTGCTTGGCAGCGCGGGGAAGAAGACGACAAGGCTGTCGTGGGCTGGGCCGGGGAAGTCTAGTTGGGCCCGAGGCCGTAGGGGTTGGGCTGGGTTTTTCTTTTCTATTTCTTTGTGTTTTTGTTTTTGTTTTCCTTTTCTGTTATTTGTTTTGCCCCAAATAAAAATAGCAAGGCATTTTATAAAATCATGAAAACTTTTATGTGGGCTTATAACATATATAGCTAGCCACTCACAAGTTTTGGAGATTTTTGAAAATCAAACAATTTTAATTTTAATTCAAATTGGAGTTTAATTTAATTTCCAAGGCACCTTTTGAATTTTTGAATATTCCATGGGCATGGGAATGAACCCAAACCACTTTTAAAAATTATCACCATCATTTATAGGAATTTTCCAAATATTCAAATGATTTTTGGAAAAAGATTTTTATCTGGCCATTTGAATTAAATTTCCCAGGGCTTTTCTTTTCCCCAATTTTGGATTTCATTTGAATTTTTACATGATGCAAAGGGATCAAACAACCATAGCACTTACCCTAGTTGGGGTTCTGACAACTCGCCCCCACTCAAAATAATCTCGTCCCGAGATTCAGAAGTCGTCGGGAGGAATGAGGGGTACTCGGCACGGAGGCGGTCTTCTCTTTCCCAGGTTGCTTCTTTCTCGGAGTGATGTGACCATCGAACTTTAAGGAACTTGATCTTCTGACGGCGAGTGACACGCTCAGCTGAATAAAGAATACGAACAGGGTACTCTCGATAAGAAAGGTCATCTTGGAGATCAAGCGTTTCATGGTCGACTTCGCGGATGGGGTCCTTGAAGCAACGCCTGAGTTGTGACACATGGAATACATCATGTACTCGGGAAAGGTGATGGGGTAGTTCAAGTTGGTAGGCAACTTCTCCACGTTTAGCGAGAATGCGGAAAGGTCCGATGTAACGTGGGGCCAACTTGCCTTTGATACCGAATCGTTGGGTTCCCTTCAGAGGAGTAACCCGAAGGTAAGCCTTCTCGTCCATATTGTAGCATTCTTGCCTATGATGACGATCATAGTAGATTTTCTGACGAGACTGGGCGGCTTTCAATCGATCACGAACAATGCGAACTTGCTCTTCTGCTTCCTTGATCATATCCGGTCCAAAGAGTTGTCTTTCACCGGTTTCTGACCAGTTTAGGGGTGTTCGACATCGTCGTCCATATAGGAGTTCAAAAGGAGCCATGTTCAGACTAGATTGATAGCTATTGTTATAAGCAAATTCGTCGAAGGGAAGAAATTTCTCCCAATTCTTTCCGAAAGAGATAACACAAGCTCTGAGCATGTCTTCCAAGATTTGATTAACCCTTTCGACTTGACCGCTAGACTGAGGATGGAAAGCTGTACTAAAGGATAGATGAGTTCCCATAGCACTCTGAAAGCTTCCCCAGAATCTAGAGGTGAAAAGGCTACCACGATCAGAATTGATCACCAAAGGAACACCGTGAAGAGACACAATTCTAGAGACGTACAAGTCTGCCAACTGACTAGCAGTTATAGACTCGCGAACGGGAAGGAAGTGAGAAACTTTGGAAAGCCTATCTATGACAACGAAGATGGCATCATTTCCTTTCTGGGTTTTTGGAAAGCCGGTGATGAAGTCCATACCGACTTTGTCCCATTTCCACTCGGGAATAGGCAAAGGTTGAAGTGTGCCAGCAGGTCTTTGGTGTTCGGCCTTAATGCGACGACAAACATCACATTCAGCCACAAATCGAGCAATGTCACTCTTCATCCTGGTCCACCAAAATCTCTGGCGTAGATCTCGGTACATTTTTGTGCTACAGGGATGAATTGAGAGGGGTGTGTCATGGGCTTCTTTGAGGACGAGTTGCCTTAGATCTCTATTCTTAGGTACTACCAAACGATTTTCAAAGAATTCCGTTCCTTTACTATCTGTGGAGAAACATTTAGCAACTCCGCTAGCAATGTTCTCCTTGATCCGGCGTACACCTCGTGCACGTCTTTGGGCAACTATGATTTGATCCTCAAGGGTTGGTTTCGTCACCAAGTTGAAAAGAGATTCACGAGGAACAATCTCGAGATTGAGTTTTCGAAATTCCTCATGAAGAAGTGGTTGATACTGTTGTAACATGAGGTTGTTACAATACGACTTACGACTTAGTGCATCAGCCATGACATTGGCTTTGCCTGGGGTGTAAGATATTCCTAAGTCATAATCTTTTATCAACTCTATCCAGCGTCTTTGCCTGAGATTAAGATCTGGCTGGGTGAAAATATATTTGAGGCTTTGGTGGTCGGAATAGATCTCACAACGATTACCAAGGAGGTAATGTCGCCAAGTCTTCAGGGCATGAACTACGGCAGCGAGTTCAAGATCATGGGTAGGATAGTTCTCTTCATGTGGCCGCAACTTGCGTGAAGCATAAGCTACCACATGTCTATCTTGCATAAGTATGCCTCCTAACCCTTGCCGTGAAGCATCACAATAGATCTCGAAATCCCTTTTGGTGTCTGGAGGTGCAAGTACGGGTGCAGAAGTCAATCTTCTTTTTAGCTCTTGAAAGCTTTCCTCACACTTGGAAGTCCATTGGAATTTCTTATCTTTCTTGAGGAGTTCAGTAAGAGGCTTTGCAACTTTGGAGAAGTTCTCAACGAAGCGGCGACAATAGCTTGCTAGGCCGAGAAAACTCCTAACTTGCTTAACCGATTCAGGTGGAGTCCAGTCGAGGACGGCCTGAACTCTCTCGGGATTGACTGCAACACCTTTCGCAGAAATCACGTGGCCTAAGTAGGTCACTTCTGGTAGCCAAAATTCATACTTGGAGAACTTGGCATAAAGGCGATGCTCTCTAAGTTTCATCAATACCAACCTAAGATGTTCTGCGTGCTCTTCTTCGTTCTTCGAGTAGATGAGAATGTCATCAAGATAAACTACAACAAATTTATCTAGGTACTCCATGAAGATCAAATTCATCAAGCGCGAGAATGTGGCGGGGGTATTGGTTAAACCGAAGGACATGACGGTGTACTCGTAAAGACCATAACGAGTAGTGAAAGCCGTCTTGGGAATGTCCTCATTTCGGATTTTGATTTGATGATAACCTAATCTCAAATCCATCTTGGAGAAGACAGAGGATCCAGCAAGTTGATCATAAAGATCATTGATCATGGGCAGTGGGTACTTGTTCTTTATCGTCGCTAGATTTAGCGGGCGATAGTCTACGCACATCCTTTCTGTTCCATCTTTCTTCGTTACGAACAGAACGGGGCAACCCCATGGCGACGAGCTAGGGCGGATGAAGCCTTTTGCCAACGAAGCATCAAGTTGGGTTTTTAGCTCAGCTAACTCATGTGGGGACATTCTATATGGGCGTCTGGAAATTGGGGCTGTGCCTGGTATAAGATCCACTATGAATTCTACACACCTGTCGGGTGGCATTCCCGGCAGCTCTTCAGGAAAGACATCCGGGAATTCACGAACCACCGGAATATCTTCAAGGTCTGGAAGGGGAAGCACATTCAAAGTATGCATCTGGATTCTAGAGCTGGGTGATGTGTAGTCAATGGTCTGGCCTCTGAAGAAAGTTTTGAGGTATGGCACTAGTTGGAATCCAAATTCGGCGTTTCTGGGGGGCTGAACTAGAAGAAGGAGCAAGCTCAAGAGCATGCTTGCGAGACTCTTCGAACACTTCATTGCCATGCTCAGCTCTGAAGGATCTGTTGACTAAATCCTCAAAGGTGGAAAATTCGATGAGGTTGAGATCATGACGAAGGATGGGGCTAAGTCCCTTACGGAACCTTGCCTGCTTTCTGGCATCGGTGGTGATCTCATCTTGGGCATAACGAGCAAGACGGTTGAACTCTCTCACATACTCATGAATGGACATCTTTCCTTGAGTCAGATTGCAGAACTCTTCCTTCTTGCACTCCATCAACTCATCCAGAAGGTGGTACCCTCGAAAGGCAACACGGAACTCATGCCAAGTCACTAGGTGACCATCTGGCTGCATAGCAACATAGTTCTCCCACCATTGAATAGCAGCACCTTCCAGGAAGTATACCGCGAAAATAACTCGGTCATCGGGAGCAACATGTGCCGTATCAAGCTTACGCTCGATGGAACGGAGCCAATCATCAGCTTCAAGGGGCTCAGAAGAACATCGAAATACCGGTGGCTTGAGGAGGATGAAGTCCTGAATGCTCACAACCACATTGCAATGACGTGAGGTATTCTGCTCGATGAGCTCCATAAGGCGTGTTTGATCACGTTGATTCTTCTCAGCTTCCATCATGATTTCCGCCGCAGAAGGCGATGGTAGAGGTTCATCATCATTTCGATTCCGAACACGGTCTCGATTCCGACGAACAACACTAAGAGTTCCACTTGACATCCTGTGTGATAAAAATCAACAATCAGAACTGGTTGAAGGATGGATTCAAGGATAACAAGACATGATGAAGGCGGAAAGGATTATAATGCGAAGGCCATGATCCACAGAAACACGGGATAAATCCGGCAGCATAACGGCTACACCGGGATGGAAAACAAGACAACCTCGAGGAGATTGAACATAACTTCCTCAAGGAACTCAAAACATGAAGACTCTGGACGACCACAACTGTCCTACGGCTACAAGGAGGCAAACAACGAGATGTTCTAGTCAGACATAGATGAGCCTAGTCCTATCATGTAAGGCCCGATATGTGGTACTGTTCTAGATCTAGGTGTTTCCACTCAGATCCGGGGACGAAGCACATATCGGTCCCACCGCGACATATGACAAAGCCATATGCCCCGGATTTCCAACATGATATCACAACATTACAGATACAAGGATACAACATCTCATACAATCGGCATACAACTGCCTCAAATACAATACAACAGCGGAAGGTACATGTCTGGGTACAGACTACAATCAAGTGCCTAGTGGCAAAGAGAAAAACATCGATCCCATAACCGCACGGGTCCAGGCCCTCCGCCGGGATCCGCCTAACTAGTCGTCGTCGAGTCTCCACGTGAAACGTCGATCACCATACCTGTTGTGGATCGAGAACCCTGAAAAGAGTTTGGGAGTAGTATCATGAGTACAGAGGTACTCAGCATCCAACTGTAGTGGTCATCTGACCCAGCAAGGACTTCATCACTCGTCATTCTAGGACAACTAGTAGTTTACGGTAAGGAAGGGGTAAGTGGTGAGGTTGCTGCCGCACTAGCATTTATGAAGTGGCTAATGATCTAGAGAGTAAGGTAAGAAGCCAAGCATTCGATGAGGAATCGCCTCCAACAAGTCTTGCTATCAACTACTGTCGCAATCATAACACCTATCCTATCCTTGTCCTCCTCTTCGCATCCCGATGAAGAAGAAGCAGTCAAGGCACACACACACACACGTTGATCAAATTATATTAAGATTATCTCAGTTGTTGTTGTCTATGAACAAGGAGTAGGTCTCAAGTCATCCATAACCGTGGACACGGCTTCTCGAAAAGATTTAACCCTGTAGGGGTGTACCAAGTTCCCATTATGAGGCTTCGCACGCACGCCCATCTCTCTCAGTTGCTACCCATCACAGGCAACCATTTTATGATTTGGTTCCAAGAGATCCGAAACGACAGGTCCCTCTAACTAACAACGAACAAATCCGGGTGGCCCCCAGTGAGACGACATCCAGCTCAGGAGCCGGCCGCGCTCTCTTCTGGTCTCTACCGTATGACTCCAGGTTTGGATTGCCGGTTAATGACACATGGGACACCGGATCCTCAGCCGGTCAAAGTGGGCCAGCAAGGGAACTAAGTCCTCACTGGTCCGGGTTGGTTTGAAAACAACTGGCAGCTGACCAGCACACACACGGTTTCAAATGGTAAATCAGCTTGGGCCACCACTAGAAATGTTTGAAGCTAGGTAGGTAAGAAAAGGGGACCCCATAAAATCCCACACGCGGTTAGGCACGCTCAGTCTTAAAACCAATACCCGGAACTCGGATCCTAGGTGACTCGAATGGAACAAAGCGCCGGGGCGGGATAGCCTAGACCTTCCATCCTTCGTCGAATATAGTCAACATTAATAATAATCATATCATCAACAACAATATAATAATGTGATATCCCAACCCAAAGAGTAAGAGGGTAACATCGTAGCATCCTAAGCATGCATACTAAGCAGGGGCTGAGCAACGAGCAAAAGTATCATAGCAGTACAAGGTTTGCTGGGAGGGGACATGGCTGTATCGGTTTGAAAGAGGCTGTAAACATGTGGTAGGATCAAACATCGAACCTATCCTATACTAGCATGCAAACCTCTGGTTGAAATAGAATGGATCATAAGTAATTTATAGTCCTTGCCTGTTGATAAGTCGGGTCCCGAAGGTGTAGTCGATCGCAAGCTCGCATCGTCTCCGAGAGTACCCGCGGAAGCACACAAGAGGGTAAACACTGGAAAGCAATCAACGGTGCACCACTATTACTACGGAGCAATACAAGATCAAAGAGGCAACACAAGGCACGGCAACGCGATACGGATCTATCGTCGAGAACGGTTACTAACAGCTTAAGTGGGGTATCGGTCACACACGACGAATACCGCACGTTTACGGTGGTTCAAGTTGCTTAGCTACAGGTGATCAATCAACGGTTATTAACATGGCAACTCAAGCAAGCATGGCATAGCACACAAAAATGTCAAGAGGTGAAGCACAAAGTAAACTATCTATGCTAGTCAATTTAAGTGAGGCACAACCTAAACATGGCATAACACTAAGTGCCGCACGACAATTAAAGGATTTGGTACTGTTCTGTCCTAAAGCGTATTTTAGGTTGGTTATCAACAGAAAACAATAGCATAAACACAAAGTACACAAAAAACTAATCAAGTTACATATAAAGAACACCCCAAACGGAGTTACGGTTAAAAAGATACAAGCAAAACAAGTTACGAGTACAAGCTGTATAAACAGGGGTAAATCTATATGCAACAGTGCAGCAACATGACATAGCAATACAAGGTATGAAAGTAGACATGATGCTTAACAATATGCAATTGGAATCACTCAATTCCGATAAACGGTCGCGACACACTCGCCGACCGAAGTTGCAACAAAATAACAGTTTCAGCAACAACAGCACAATAACATCAGGATAGCTACTTTGGAGCAAGATTTAATATAGCTAAAGCACCCAAACATGGCAAGTTAAAGCATGGAAATGAAGTACACATGATGCTTAACACATAGGAGAAAGAATCAATGCAATAGGCCTCATGGATTAGTCACAATCATCATGCAAAGTTGCAACAAAATAATAACAGCAGCACATAACAGAAATTTGTAGCAGTTTAACGGCCTGATGCCCACTTTAGCACACAACTACACAATAAAGATGACCTCTGATGCAAAAAATTTCTACATATGAAGGCTAGAGCACGCAAAACTGAGCAACTTTCGTTTTGGGGGCACGTTCATCCGGGCTACGGATTAGTCGCAAACTTAAGCGCAAAACTGAAACAACACACAGTTTTCTCAGACTTAGCAAAATAATAAAAAGAAATAACAGCAGAGAGGAAAAAAAAGGGCTACCATTGGGCTCGGCCCATCTGGCCTGGAGAGGAGGCTGGCCAGCCTGGGCCAGATTTGGCCGGCTGGACCTCGGATCTGGGCCAACTCGGCGCTGGGAACGGGCCGCTGGAGTGGGCCGGCCCACGTGGCCACGGTGGCCGGTAAGGGCGCGCTGGAGGCTGTGCCCCGATCCCTCCTGGATCGAGCGGGCAGCGGCCGCCGGCGGGCGTTGACCGGCGAGGGGGAGGCGGCGGAGGTCGGAGCGGCGCCGGATCCAGGGGGAGGGCGGCGGCCACTGGTGTGAGGCGAAGGGCAGAGGCACGGCGCTCGCGGGGTTGTGCTCCCATGGCGCGGCAGCTTCGAGGTCTTCGGCTCCATGGCCATGGAGCTCCGCGGCGCGGCGGGCTGCGTCCTGCACAGAGGGGCGGCAAGGAGGTGAGGGGGAGGAGACAGGAGAGGGAAGCGCAGAGGCAGAGGAGAGGAGAGGGGAGCCGGTGGCTCGCCGGCTGCAGGCCGGTGGCCGGAGGCGGCGGCGCGGTGAGGTGCCCCCACGGGCTGGAGGTGGAGGAAGGAGAGAGACAATCCAGGGGGCGACGTGGCGGCCTCTGGGCCGTCGGATCGCCAGATCTGACGGTCCAGAGCGCCTGGGGCTGATGTTTCAGATCTGAGGGGCTAGGCTGCGAAAATTGGGGCTATGTTTGAGGGGGTGGCTGCAAAATTGTGGCTATGTTTGAGGGGGTGGCTGCAAAATTGTGGCTAGGGAAACCCTAGAAAGGGGTGGAAGTGTGGTGGTCTTTTTATAGCATGGGTGGCTGGCATTTTGCAAAAACATCCCCGGTTTTTCTCTCGCGCGCGGTGCTCGCGTTTCTGACCGTCGGGGGTCCGCAGTACCTCCGATTCGGGTAAAACTTCGAACTGCGCGATCAGCGTGTCGAGCCGGCGGCGTGCACCTCACGCTGGAACCGTTCCGAAAACACTTTCCTGCGCGCTATAAAAATATCACGTTTAATTATTAAACGGGGTTTTTCGTTCCGTTGGCTGCGGCTGGTCTCGTGCGGTTTTCGCGACGGTGATCGGGTGAAACCCGGTGTCGCAAAGGTCGAGTGTCAGGGTGGCAAGGGTCGGTCTCCGTCCGGTACGAGATAAGAGGGGGAAAAATAATCGCCGATCGATAAATCGGGGATGCAAACACCGCAAACAAATCAGACAATCAAACAATTCACGTCGAAAACAATTTTTTTAATTTTTCTGAAAACTGGGCTGTTACATATCATCCCGTAGAAAAGGTAAGGGTGACCCAGAACTCAGATTGATGAGGGTAAGGAGAAAAATAAGCCTTACGTTGTTCCCTTTATACCCAAGTAACTATATAACTATAGAATGCTAGACTCGACTTCGACCAAGGGTTGAATAATCCTACAGACAGTCCTGCTCTGATAGCAAGTCTGTCGGGACCCGGGGTTAGCGTATGTAATTCCAGTCACGATACAATCACATGGAGAGCCGAGATCCGTACCCACTTGTCTAAGAAGACAAGGCCAAGCACAGAACGCTCTCGGAAAGCATCAAACGTGAGGGGCATCCCATCCAGGCCGGATGATCAACTGAGATGGGTCCTCAACGTCCGCTCACAAGTCTAAATGCTTATGGGAGGTGAATCCCATACTCATAGACAAGTCGCCTCAACCATGTTATTGATTGGATCCTAACTCTTACATAGACTTACTCCAGCCCGATCACATAGTCGGGGTCTAGGGCGGGCTCGATCATACAACAAAGTGTGCACGTGACAGAGTATGAACAGCAGGTATCATCACATAACTCTACAAAGTACTTCTTTATTTACTTACACATAGAGTATACAAAGATCACATGTCTGTGATCAACATTACATCATACAACGGAAGCAAATTAGGTCTGAGTACAGACAAGTTTAACAAATGGCTTAGAGAAGCCTTGTAAACATACATGCCCTTCCACGAGGGACCAGACTGCTGTCTGGGACTATACTACCAAGGTCAACATCAAGCTTCACGAAGGTGACTCCATCGGGGTCCGGGTTCTCATTTAAAACATAGAATAAGCAAACGTGAGTACAAAGTCATACTCAGCAAGACTTACATCAGAACTACACTACTCATGCTCAAGTATCAAGGTAAAGGGAGGTGGGGTTTCAACATGCAGAAGTGCCAGCTTTGACTTGGCTAGTCCTGAACTACGAGTACCAGACTTGAGGTAAGAAGCGTACACGAGTCCACTACATCTCCAACCAATACACCACTATGGTTACTTCCTCGACTTCCCCACGAGAAAGCACGCCATAGCACTCACGCTTATCTTGCGAGTTTTATAAGTATCCATTATCGTTGTCTAATAATCAGGTACAGGTTCCAAGTAGTCCATAACCGCGGACGCGGCTATTCGAATAGTTTTGTTAACCTTACAAGGGTGTAAGCTACACACACATGACCATCGGTTACCGCCAGGTCTCGCCACCGTTCAAGAGGTGACAGCGAGGATGTTCACCACGACACTTCGCTCACAACCGGTCTATTCCAGGAGTCGACTATCTGAGTTTGCCTCCGCTCAAGAGCCCGGCCGGATCAACGAAACGGACTCAAACAATGTAAGTGACCGAGACGCCACCTCTGGCAGATGGTTTTCCTGCCTCACAGGTGCACCCACATATCTATATGATGCAACCATTCCTTTATTCTTGGCGAAGAAGACGAAGAAGGAGAGGGGGAGGGCGACCACGGGCAAGGGGGAAAGGTACTCCATGAAGATCGAATTCATCAAGCGCGAGAATGTGGCGGGGGCATTGGTTAAACCGAAGGACATGACGGTGTACTCGTAAATACCATATCGTGTAGTGAAAGCCGTCTTGGGAATGTCCTCGTTTCGGATTTTGATTTGATGATAGCGTAATCTCAAATCCATCTTGGAGAAGACAGAGGATCCAGCAAGTTTATCATAAAGATCATTGATCCTGGGCAGTGGGTACTTGTTCTTTATCATCGCTAAATTTAGCGGGCGATAATTGATACGTCCCGAACGTATCTATAATTTCTGCTTGCTCCATGCATGTTTTGTGTGACTTTTCCATGTTTTGCTTGACCTTTCATACACTTTTGAGCATATTTGGACTAATCTATTAACCCAGTGCACCCACCTGCTAGTTATTGTTTTCTGCTGTTTTTGTATTTCAGGTTTTCCGGCCATTAAAAGTGCTCCAAAAAATCCGGAAAAATACGATAAAAAATCAGCGACACGGAAGCTTCCGGAAACACCAAAGTCGAGAAGGGGGCCACCACATGGACTCCAGAAGGGTCCCTGGCGTGGCCCCACCCTAGGCCGCGCTAGGGAGCCTCCTGGCTTCCCTGTTGCCCCTCTCGGTGCCCCCCTTCGCCTATATTTACCCCCTGTGACGGAAACCCCATAGAGAACCCCCTCTTTCGCGATCATGCCTCTGTACCGCCGCCACCGCCGTTTCTAGATTGGGGCTTCCTAGAGAAGCTGCTCCGGCACCCTGCCGGGAGAAGCTACCCCCTCCGGGAGACCATCCATAGCCATGGAAAACTCCCGTACGTACCGTGAGTAGTTTTCCTTGGACCATGGGTCCGTGACCAGTAGCTATGTGATCTATCTCTCCCCTCTTTGTGCCTCCACTCTCGAGACCTCATGAGCTGCCTCACATGATCGAGGCACCTTTGTAATTTTCTGCCGTTGCTATGTTGAGTTTGTTGGGATCTGATGGATTATGAGACTATGTTCAGATTGTGATGAGTAATATATTTGGTTCTTCTCTTTTATATTTTGTTCTTGAGTAAATTCTTGCATGTTCTCTGTTGCCGTATTTTACTTTGGCCAAGTGATTTGTTGCAACTCCAAGAGGGAGCGTTATGCTTGATTGTGGGTTCAACCCCTTGATGTCTAGCTTGAGTGACAGAAACATGAGACTAGGGGATGTGCTGTTGCCACCAGGGATAAAACAACGGTTCTTGTATCCACGGATGCAAGGATTGTTTACTTTACGCAAAGTTCTTTTATTGCAGTTGTCTGTTGCTTTGGATTTACACTTTGGGTGGGATTCGCAACTTAATACCAGCGAGATGTTCTGGATAGATATCTCAAGGTGGATGATTCGTAGTAGATGCAGATGGATTTCGGTCTACTTACCTTGGCGTATTGCCCATTGCTTTTGAGCCCTTCCTTTCTTTGCAGCATAGTTAGCATTGCGGTGCCTTCATAATTCTGTCAATTTCCCAACTGTGATTTGTTTACCTCGCTAGCACTTTTATCGTATTTTAGGAGAGAGACATCACTAGTGAAAATCACGAGACCTCGGTCCATCTTCATATCACAGTTTACATCCTTAGTTTACTTTTCAATTGCTATCACTATCATTATCTCTTGCGTTAATCCTTTGTAAACAGCAAGGCCGGAGGAATTGACAGCTCCTCTGTACTCGTTGGGAGCAAAGTTATCTGTATCTGTGTGCAGGTCCATGTCAAGCGCCGTGACACCTTCTTGTATATCTTGGAGTCCTACTGGTTCGATAACCTCGATATCTTCACCGAGGGAAATTTGCTGCTACGCTACATCTCACCTTCCACTTGGGGTAACCAACGAGGAGTTAGAACTATCCTCACCGTATCAAGCCAATTTCTGGCGCCGTTGCCGGGGACTCCAGTCTACAAGATAGGGGAGTTGCACACTATCTTTTATCTTTGCTTTTTAGTCTTGTTAGTTTACCTTTCAGTTTTTACTTTTGTGTCCCTTATCAAAAATACCAAAAATACCTGCTGCTACTATGGGTTCCAATGAAAACACCAAGTTGTGTGACTTCACTAGTCACAACAACAGTGAATTTATCTGCACTCCTATTGCTACACCTGCTACTTCAGCACCTTCTTATGAGATTAAACCTGCTTTGCTAAACCTTGTTATGAAAGATTAATTCTCTGGTGCTAGAGATGATGCTGCTTTGCATTTAAATAATTTTATTGAGCTTTGTGATATGCAAAAGTACAAAGAAGTAGATGGTGAAATTGTTAAGCTTAAGCTTTTTCCTTTCTCTTTAAGGGATGAAGCTAAAATCTTGTTTCAATCCTTGCCTAAGAATAGCATAGATTCTTGGGATAAGTGCAAGGATGCTTTTATCGGGAAGTACTATCCCCCTGCTAAAATTATTCAATTGAGGAGTAACATTATATATGAATTTCAGGCAATTTGATAATGAACACGTTGCCCAAGCATGGGAACATATGAAGACGCTTGTCAAGAACTGCCCCGCACATGGACTGACTACCTGGATGGTTATCCAGACTTTTTATGCAGGCTTGAACTTTACCTCGCGGAACCTGTTAGATTCGGCCGTGGGAGGAACCTTTATGTCAACCACACTTGTTGCTGCCACAAAGCTACTGGATGAGATGATGCTCAACTACTCTCAGTGGCACACCAAAATTTCTCGGACTGGTAAGAAGGTAAATTCTGTCGAGGACATCTCCTCTCTAAATGAAAAGATTGACCTTATCATGTCTCTACTTACCAAGCAAGCTCCTATTGATCCTCAGAATGTTCCTTTAAATTCTTTGGTTGCTCAAGAACAAATAGATGTGAACTTTATCTCTAGAAACAACTTCAATAACAATGCTTATAGGAGTAATTTTGGTAGCAATCCTAGACCGTTCCCATCCAACAACTATGGGAACGACAATAGCAACTCCTATAGCCAGAATTATAGGGAAAGAGACCTACCTAGCTATGAGAAACTTATAGAAATAGAAAAAGCCACCAAAAGCTATATGCACACACAGTTTGAACAAAACAAGGCATTATCCAGACAGTTATATGAGCACTCCTCTATCCTGCAAAACATTAGCAAACAACTTGAGGGCCTGAATAGTGATATTTCCAGCCTCCAAACTAGACTCACTGCCATTGAGACCTATGTTTCAAACATGTCTCACACCCAATCTACCTTGATAAACCAGATGGCAGCCTAACCAGAAGTTATCCCCAAGGAAGAGGAGAGAGTTAAGAGCCTCCTACCTACCACACAATAGCCACTATCCAAGTAGTGGAGTATGCCCAAACTGTTAGCACCCATCACACCCCTAGTCCCACTGGACCTACCAATGGTGATGCTAACACCTCAACCATAGATGAAGAAACCTCTATGAACGTAGAGGATTTCAAACAAGTGAGCCTAAATGATATCACTACCTCCTTGATAGATAGTAGTGACCTAGACTTTGACAACTGCACTTTACCTGAAGTTATTGGTTTCCTACACAAGATGTCTAGAGACCCCCACACTAGCACACTTAATATTTCCTTCACAGAGCATATCACCAATGCTCTAATCAAAGTTAGGGAGGAGAAGCTTAGATTAGAAGCCTCCATACCTAGGAAGCTAGAAGATGGCTGGGATCCTATGATAAAAATCTAATTGAATAACTTCTCTTGTTATGCTTTATGCGATGTGAGCACGTACCTCTGTTATGCCCAAAAGAATGTATGATATGCTAGAATTGAAACCTTTTGATTCTTGTTCTTTTGGTGTTCGTCTTGTTGATTCTTCCGTAAATAAACCTTTGGGGAAGATCGACGATTTTCTTATCATTGTCAATGATAATGTTCCCGTTGATTTCACTATTATGGACATTGAATGTGAACCTTCTTGTCCAATTATTTTGGGTCGTCCTTTTCTTCGCACAGGTGGTGCTGTCATTGACATGAAAGACGGGAATATCAAATTACAATTCCCTCTCAAGAAAGGTATGGAACATTTCCCTAGGAAAAAGATTAAGTTTCCTTTTGAGTCCGTCACACGGGCTCTAAAGAAGCGCTTTTGGGAGGCAGCCCGCAACGAATTTAGGTCTTTATTTTTGCTTTTCTTCTGTTCTTAGTGGTCTTGATGATTGTTACTACTGTAGCAACATCATTGTATCTTTACTTTTCAAGCTTTGTGCCTTTTATAGCCTCATACGACAAGGGAAGTAAAAGTTGTGACATGCTTTCCAGAAAACAGATTCTGTCCTTGTGACTAGAAAAATCATGCGAAATCCCAGTTCATCTTTTTGAGCTGAAATTTTTACACAACGTGCTCTATACAATTACGAAACTTGCGTATGTTCTGAGTTTTTTGATTTGAGTTGCAGAAGTATCCCTCAAAAATTAGTTTCTATCTTCTGTTATGTTTTTCACAGATTCTGCCACGTTTTGTCTCTCCTCACTTTTGCAAACCTTAAGCTTGCTTCTTGTTTGCAAAAACTTTTTGGAAATCTTGGGAAACAGTAGCTCTTCAAGATTATCTTTAGTTCCAGTAGAGGAAAAAATATTTTATTAGGGTACTAACCTCTCTAATCAGTCTACAATGAGTTATGTATGAAGGGAGTTTTCAAGTGTGCGATGGAAGATGATGAAAGGACATCCTGGAGTGTCAAACTCTCAAGCTTGGGGATGTTCATGTGCACCCCCAATAAATATTCAAGGAGACTCAACTGTCTAAGCTTGGGGATGCCTCCGTGCATCCCCTTCTTCATCAACAATTATCAGTTTGTCTCTCGTTGCACTATATTTTTATCACTTCATGCGTTATGTGCTATTCTTGGAGCGTCTCGCTCGTTGGTTTTGTTTTTTGTTTTATTTTTCTTTGTTTTCTGTAGTAACAAGTTAGATCCCAGCTTACTTTCTTTTGTGTAGTAGAATTACACGCTCCGCTTGAACTAGAACTCCTCATAGGATTTTCTTGCTTATTCTTTTAGCTGTGAGTTGTTCTTTTTCTTTTCTTAGCTGCTGCTCTGTTTAGTTGTAGTGCTTTAGTTTTCCTAGAGCTTTTCTTTTGTTTTAGGTTGAACTTTCTATAGGTTGCATGTTTTATCTTGTTAGAGAGTTTGCCTGTTGCACTGAGTTTTCTGTCTTGACTAGAAGTAGGTAGTTGAAGTGGCTTTTCTCTTTGTAGTAGTAACTTGCAATAGTTTTGGGGTATTGACTAGAGTAATGTTTGAACTTTTGGTGTCAAGAGCTCGAGCCTATTAGTGATAGATGTCGTATTTTGGGCAATACGTGTGTTTTTCGAAAACCAAAAACCCCTGTTGAGAACTCTAGCTACTAGATGGATCACTAACCTTTTGGAGGGTTCGAATATTAGAGTACACTCACGTACCATGAGTCGAGGATGCGCAAGGATAACCAAACCCCCATACACTCCTCCTCGGGGTACTTGTCTCTTTGTGAACCTCCTCATTAGATTGAGAGTTACCGATAATAAGTGCATGAGTTCTTCGGACTAATGTGAGTATTCGAAAGTTGACACTTCCACCCACCTATACTTTTTCTAGCCTCTTCGGTACCGTGCATTGCACTTTCTCACCTCGAGAGTTGGCTCATACTTGGCCGGTGCATCCAAACCTTTGGCACGATACGCTCTGTCATCATAAACCTCCTTATATCTTTCCATAGCCTTTCCGAGATACATTGCCACCATACCTACCTACAAGGAATTTCCATAGCCTTTCCGAGATACATTGCCATGCAATATCCATCTTCTCATGACTTGATCTTCATGTCATACATTCGCATCATGATAGTTATATCTTCTTTATGTGAGTACCTTTGTAAAGTGTGAAATATCTCCTATATTCTTTTAAAATATAGAGTGTTGCCCCTAAGTGAGGAAAAGATCCCAAAGAGGACAAAATCAAAAAATCCCAAAGAGGACAAATGAGAGTTAAATAGAAAGAGCCATTGAGGCCACCAAAAAAATAAAAAAAAATAGAAAAATAAAAATAAAAAGAGAGAAGGGGGCACACTACTATTCCTTTTTGAGAGATCCACACTAGTACATCATCCTCTATCCCTTGTACTCCATGGAGATCATCATCATGCATATAGCTATGTGGGGATCTTCACACTATAGAACTTGGCTTGTATATTCCAATGATGAGCCTCCTCAAACTAGCTCTAGGTCTTCTTGAGCAAGCAAGTTAGATGCACCCCCACTAGTTCCCTTGGAGAGGTTTAAGCTCACGTGTGAAACTTTAGTAGATAGTTGTTCTCAACAACCTTTTTTATCTCGCATTTCCCTATCCCCTGCTTGCACGCAAACACCATCTGGAGACATTCGAGTCACGGACAGCGAGAGCTCTTACACCTTTTGTTCTTTTGTTGCTTGTGTCAATGCTAATATAGACTCTTCCTTGTTAAGACTTGAATTGATTTGCATGCTTTGATTGCTTTACTTACAAAGTTCTTATATGGTTGTGTGGCATGTCACCACCGAAATTATGCTTGTTATCATTTGCCTACTCGAGGACGAGCAGGAATTAAGCTTGTGGATGTTGATACGTCCCAAACGTATCTATAATTTCTGCTTGCTCCATGCATGTTTTGTGTGACTTTGCCATGTTTTGCTTGAACTTTCATACACATTTGAGAATATTTGGAGTAATCTATTAACCCAGTGCACCCAACTGCCAGTTGCTGTTTTCCGGCCATTAAAAGTGCTCCAAACAATCCAGAAAAATCAGATAAAAAATCAGCGACACGGAAGCTTCCGGAAACACCAAAGGAGGGAAGGGGGGCCACCACAGGGACTCCAGAAGGGTCCCTGGTGCGGACCCACCCTAGACCGCGCCAGGGAGCCTCCTCGCTGCCCGGTGGCCCCTCTTGGTGCCCCCCTTCGCCTATATTTACCCCCCGTGACGGAAACCCCAGAGAGAACCCCTCTTTCGCGATCTCGCCTCTTGAATTTTATGCCGTTGCTATGCTGAGTTTGTTGGGATCTGATGGATTATGAGACTATGTTCAGATTGTGATGAGTAATATATTTGGTTCTTCTCTTTTATATTTTGTTCTTGAGTAAATTCCTGGATGTTCTCCGTTGCCGTATTTTACTTTGGCCAAGTGATTTGTTGCAACTCCAAGAGGGAGCGTTATGCTTGATTGTGGGTTCAGCCCCTTGATGTCTAGATTGAGTGACAGAAACATGAGACTAGGGGATGTGTTGTTGCCACCAGGGATAAAACATTGGTGCTTGTATCCGCGGATGCAAGGATTGTTTACTTTACGCAAAGTTCTTTTAATGCAATTGTCTGTTGCTTTGGATTTACACTTTGGGTGGGATTCGCAACTTAATACCAGCGAGATGTTCTGAATAGATATCTCAAGGTGGATGATTCGTAGTAGATGCAGATGGATTTTGGTCTACTTACCTTTGTGTACCGTCCATTTCTTTTGAGCCCTTCCTTTCTTTGTAGAATAGTTAGCATTGAGGTGCCTTCATAATCCTGTCAATTGCCCAACTGTGATTTTTTTACCTCGCTAGCACTTTTATCGTCTTTTGGGAGAGAGACATCACTAGTGAAAATCACGGGACCTCGGTCCATCTTCATATCACTGTTTACATCCTTAGTTTACTTTTCAGTTGCTATCACTATCATTATCTCTTGCGTTAATCCTTTGTAAACAGCAAGGCCGGAGGAATTGACAACTCCTCTGTACTCGTTGGGAGCAAAGTTATCTGTATCTGTGTGCAGGTCCACATCAAGCGCCGTGACACCTTCTTGTATCTATTGGAGTCCTACTGGTTCGATAACCTTGGTATCTTCACCGAGGGAAATTTGCTGCTACGCTACATCTCACCTTCCACTTGGGGTAACCAACGACTGAGAACTATCCTCACCGTATCAATAATCTACGCACATCCTTTCTGTACCATGTTTCTTCGTTACGAACAGAACGGGGCAACCCCATGGCAATGAGCTAGGGTGGATGAAGCCTTTTGCCAACGAAGCATCAAGTTGGGTTTTTAGCTCAGCTAACTCAAGTGGGGCCATTCTATATGGGCGTCTGGAAATTGGGGTTGTTCCTTGGATAAGATCCACTATGAACTCCACACATTTGTCGGATGACTAGGTTTAAGGAGTTGGGTTACTGGATTGTTTTCCTAGAGGATGACCATAGCTTACTAGGGGCTACAACAGATATGTCAGAGTAGCAAAGTACCCCAACATGATGGTTAGTGTGGTTATTCTGGATAGAAGACATCTCAAGTGGAAGGAAGAACTGCAAATGCACCAATATAGGTTTCTAGAATAAAACCTACAACAAACTCTATGGAACTGTCGGGTATGCCACCTAACAAATCTTCTGGAAGGACAACCGAAATAGAGAGAAGGATTTTTGCGAATGCATCAGATTATGAAGAAACCTGGGATGACTCGGACAACATAACGGCTGTAATTGCAAGAGAAATGAAAATTCTCACAACATTTCGACAGCACTTACATAAGAAGTTCAAAACAGGAAGCACAACAACTCTAGACAACCGAACACAAATTTCCTACGGCTACAAGAAAGCAATCAATGAGATGTTCTAGTAAGACATAGATAAGCCTAGTCCTATCTTCCCGTAGAAAAGATGAGGGTGACTCAGAACTCAGATCGATGAGGATAAGGAGAAAAAAGAAGTCTTACATTGTAACCTTATACCCAAGTAACTATATAACTATAGAATGCTAGACTCGACTTCGACCAAGGGTTTGATAATCCTACAGACAGTCCTGCTCTGATACCAAGTCTGTCGGGACCCAGAATATGCGTATGTAATTCCAGTCACAACTCAATCATATGGAGAGCCGAGATTCGTACCCACTTGTCTAAGCAGACAAGGACAAGCACTGAACACACTCGGAAAGCATCGTACGTGAGGGGCATCCCATCCAGGGCGGATGATCAACTGAGATGGGTCCTCATCGCCCGCTCACAAGTCTAAATGATTATGGGTGGTGAAATCCCATAATCATAGACAAGTCGCCTCAACCATATTATCGATTGAATTGTAACACTTACATAAACAAACTCCAGCCCGATCACCTAGTCGAGATCTCGGGCGGGCTCAATCATACAACAAAGTGTGCCACCTGAAAGAGTCACGAGCAATCGCATCGCGATGCCCCACGCTGCGCACATCTAAGGGCCACTTGGTGTATAAAAGACCGCCGGCAAGAACACAACTAAGCTTTCGAAAACCCATACTAAGACATGCATGTTATAATCATACACACAACACACATGTCTAGTATGAACATCAGGTATCATCACATAACTCTACAAAGTACTTCTTTATTGACTTACACATAGAGTATACAAAGATCACATGTGTGTGATCAACATTACATAATACAACGGAATAAAATTAGGTCTGAGTACAGACAAGTTTAACAAATGACTTAGAGAAGCCTTGTTCAACAAACATGCCCTTACACGAGGGACCAGACTGTTTTCTGGGACTATACTAGCTTAGTCAACGTCGAGCTTCAGTAAGGTGTCTCCATCGGGGTCTGGTTTCTCATCTAAAACATAGAATAAGCAAACGTGAGTACAAAGTCTTACTCAGCAAGACTTACATCAGAACTATACTACTCATGCTCAAGTTTCAAGGTAATGGAGGTGGGGTTTCAACATGCAGAAGTGCCATCTTTGACTTGCCTAGTCCTATACTACGAGTACCAGACTTGAGGTAAGAAGCGTACACGAGTCCACTACCAAGTCTCCAACCAATACACCACAATGGATATTTCCTCGACTTCCCCACGAGGAAGCACGCCATAGCACTCACGCTTATCTTGCGAGTTTTAGAAGTGTCCATTCAAGTTGTCTATGATCAAGTAAAGGTCTCCACGTAGTCCATAACCGCGGCCACAACTATTCGAATAGTTTATTAACCTTGCAGGGGTGTACATCTTCACACGCGTGTCATCACTTATCGCCTCATTCTTTTCACCCTTCAAGCGGGTGTAGGACGTGGGTGAAACCAAGGCACTACCCTCACATCACCTTCTCTAATGCAGGAGTCGACTACCTGAGTTTGTCACCGCTCGAGAGTCCGGCCGGTTCAACGAAACGGACTCAGATAATGCAAGGGACCGAGACGCCACCTTTGAAAGATGGTTTCTCTGCCTCACAGGTCCACCCACATATCTATATGATGCAACATTTCCTTCCTTCTTTTTTTATGCACATGCCAAATGGAAAGCCCGAGTCTATTGTGACTCCTGGACCGGATCGGGTATGTAAAGAGGCCAAACGGGGCTCCCATAAACCCTACATGTGGTCATACTCTTTGTCTTGGATCACAAAACAGGAACTCGGGGCCTAGGGCAGTGTTCAACGAGACAACCCACTATGTAATCCTACACAGCCTCTCATCGTTCACTTTTGTTTAGGGTGGATTCACCAACACGTTATCAACAACACCATTATGAATATCCATCCCGACTCACAAACAATGTAACCTCATTGTATCACTAAGAAAAAATAAGCAGTAACATTTGAAGGGCCACATGCTCTTCATTCAACTCCTATATCTGCTAGGATTGTGGTTTGCTTAATACGGTGACAAAATTATATGTCATGCATCGGAATGGGTTCAACTATGCGAAAGAATGTGTCTCGGTGATCTCCTAAACATGCATAAGCGAGACTGAGAGGGAAGTAGGATTTTATAGACATGATGAATGGGGTTTTCTTGCCTTGCGAAC
Source organism: Bromus sterilis (assembly GCA_950022295.1). NCBI lineage: Eukaryota > Viridiplantae > Streptophyta > Magnoliopsida > Poales > Poaceae > Bromus > Bromus sterilis. The sequence goes on along the minus strand of OX465595.1, from coordinate 276,012,116 downwards.
GATACACGGGTTTAACGGTCTTTTTCTTCGGGGGTGACCACCTTCTCGAAAAGTCTGTTACCGGAACAATCATCAACAAAGGGGGGGGCAACATTGAAATAGAATGCGCAAGCACATGATATAGTTGTTCATGATGTGAATGCTACTGGTTTGTGGCAAATTCATCTTAATTTAAGTGTATTGCATTTGGAATGCAAATTCAAACTTCAAATTCAAATTCAAATTATGCCATATGCATGTCTCCTACTGTTAACCTATTTTAAATTGGTCAAACATAGAAAAAAGTTGCATATTCATAATCCTTGCATTTTTCTGATAATTTTTCATATATTATTTGTTTAATTTGGAGCTAAAATGAATATTCTATGAATTTCCAAAGTTTAAGCTATATTCTGCAATTTCTGTAATTCTTTTAAATAGAAAAGGACTTATTGCGTCAGCATGAGGTCATGCTGACGGGGGGGGGGGGGGGCTCTGACCTATGGGTCCCGGGTGTCATAGGGTCTAGATTAGTCCCCGTTGTTAGTTTAACTTAGTAGAGGGATTAAGGGGCCTGGGCCCACCTGTCATGGACTCCGGGGGGGATTAGCAGTTGGATTAGGGCCTAATGGCCAGGGCTCGTCGCCGGTGAGCTCTTGGACGACGAAGCCTCGCCGGAACTTCGCCGGAATCGGATCCAGGGAACGGGGAAGGGGTTGGAGAGCACGGGCCTGCGTCTCGTGGTCGTCCGCATCGCGTGGAGCTAGCTGGGGTTCACGGGGAGGCTCTGGAGCACGACTATGACGACGGGCGCGGCGGCCGGAGTACTGGAGAGGGGAGCACAGGGCTACGGGCTACGGGGAGATGCGCAGAGGAGCTGGGGCGAACGGGGAGCTCACCCTGGTGCTATTGGAGACGACGGGGAGGCTGGAGGGTGGCTGGACGGAGTGGAATCGCTCGCCGGCGTCCGCTGTGCCCGTCGGCAAGACCTTCAAACTAGCGTCGTCTCCGGGGCCGTTCGGGCTCGATTGAGAGCGGGGTTCGATGAAGGCGACAGCTGCAGGTCTTCTGGACACGGTGGCTCGCCGAGAGGGGCACGGTGACCACAGTGGCGCGTGACGGCGGCGACTTGGTGCGCTCGGGTGCGGTGAGATCTCGACGGGAGAGAGAGCTAGACGGAGCAGGGAGAGGGGGAATGGACGTGGAGGCCTTCCAGGCGTCTCCAGGCATGAGGACGTGGGCGCGGAGGCTGCTGCGTGGCCTCGGCGGCCACGGCGACGGCGTGCATGCCGGCCACCGAGCTGCTTGCGGCCGTGGGAGGAAGACGCCAAGAGGAGGGGGTGGGTTGGGTGCGGTAAGTTGGGCCCTTTTCCCTTTGTCTTTTATCTCTCTTTTAAATCTTTCTGTAATTTTGTTAGCTTTAGTAAATACAATACCAAAGCTATTTTCCAAACCACTTTTGTAATGATCAGCATCATTTATAGGAATTTTTCCAAATGTTCAAATGATTTTTGGAAAAATATTTTTATTTGGCCATTTGAATTAATTTCTCAGGGCTTTCTGCTTTCCCGATTTTTGAATTTCTTTTGAAATTTTCACATGATGCAAAGAATCAATCTAACCTTAGCACATACCTAAACTTGGGTTGTGACATTCAAGGTACAACAACCCCAAGACATGTTGCTGCCCTCTTTTTGAGCTCATCCTTGGTGGTGTTTCAACGTCCTAGAGCCGTGTCACCGTCCATTATTCTGGATGTAAGGCGGACATCCTATGCCATGGCGTTTCCCGTAGCAAACCGATGTCTGCACTAAATCTACCTCACGCCCGTCGCGCCAAAGTGATTCAAGGTACAACTGCCCCAAGACTTGTTGCTTCCCCAGGTGGTTTTGTCCCCGACGACAATGGTGTTGGTCGTGTCCGACAGCGGAATCGACGCATCTCCAGTGGTCAGGTACCCAATGTTGTTTTCTATGATTATTTTGGGGTCCTTTCTGCAATCTGCAAGACCCCTTTTTCAATTTTCTATTGCTTCAGGGACCTCATTGTAAAATGTACCATTACGATGAATTAATGCAGCATGGGTCTTCGGGAACCTTCTCTTTTCAAACAAAAAACATACGTCTGTTGACAATGAACTCATGTCATTAGGAGAAAGATATGATGGACGCACACCCAACTAAAGTGTTGCAATGTGATCCAGCCACATAGTTGAACATTGCGATAACTAAATAATGTAGTGACCCAATCCTCAGACCGTAATGATCATATGTAATTGCTATTCACTGAGGATCCTTTGAGTGTATCAACTATTACATCGTAATAGGTTAACCATAAAGGTGTATCTTGGGTATTCCGAAGTGGATATGTCCAGGAGTATGAAAATATTAGGGTCGGATTTGTCTATCCGAGTGACGGATAGGTACTCTAGGCCCACTTGGTGATATTGCATCATAAAGTTTGCAAACGTGTGACAAGGTCACGGTGTTATAATATCACAGAACGAGTAAATATGTTTGTCAGTAACGAGGATGAACTAGGTATAGGATACCGATGATCAAACCTCGGACAAACAAAGTGTCGTATAACAAAGGGACCGGGACTCAACATTAACGGTTCAAACGATGAAGTTAATTCGATGGAAGCACAGGGGATATAAAGGATTGTAACCAGGTCCCACTGGTCACTGTTCAGAGAGTGTCTCGATCATGTCTGTTGTCTTCCCGAACTGTAGGGCATCACGCTTAAGGGTATTCGACGCATTAAGGATAGATTCAGGATCATCAAAGAAATAAGAGAGAACTCCGAAATTTTTCCAAAGGGGCTAGAAAAAGTTCTGCATATTTGAATTGTTCAGAATATTGTTTAAATATGTACTAGTATTTAATTAATGAATTAAATATTAAAAATCTGATTAAAATAATTAAAAATGAATTAAAAAGTCATATGGGCCTCATATGGACCATTAGGGGAAGGGCCCCCCTCCCCCTTGGGCCTTGCGCCATGGGAAAATATGTTTCACCCCTTGGCCGGCACACCTCCTCCGCTTGTGGGTTTAGTCCTGATGCACGAGAGATGATAATGGCCTCTCGCCCTTCGTTGGTTACCCCAAGTGGAAGGTGATATGTAGGATAGCAGCAAATTTCCCCTAACGTAGAGGATAGGGTTTGTCTCCCGTAGGACTCCGAAAGCGGCAAGTAGGTGACAACGTCTCTAGAAATTAGGCGGTTGACGTGGACCTGCACACAGATAAAAATAACTTTGCTCCCAACGAAGTTCAGAGAGGTAGTCAATCTCTCCAGCCTTGTTATTTACAAAGGATCAAACACAAGGGATAAGGGATAATAGTGATAGATACTGGAAAGTAAAATCAGGAAATAAATTAAGTGTGTAACAATGATGAGAATATGGACCAGGGTCCCATGATGTTCACTAGTGATGTCTCTCTCCCAAAAGACGATAAAACTGCTATGCGAGGTAAATAAATCACAGCTGGGCAATTGACAGGATAAAAAATGCCCCGCGATGCTAACTATGCTACAAAGAAAGGAAGATGCTCAAAAGCTTGGGAGGTACGCCAAAATAACTAGACCGAAATCCAACCGCATCTACTACTATTTATACACCTTGAGATATCTATCCAGAACATATCGCTGGTATTAAGTTGCGAGCCCCACCCAAAGTGTGAACCTAAAGAAATAGACGACTGCATTAAAAGAACTTTGCGTAAAGTAAACAATCCTTGCAACCGCGGTTACAAGCACTATTAGTTTCCCCCTTGTGGCAACATCGCATCCCCTAGACTCATGTTTCTGTCACTCAAGCTCGTCATCAGGGGGCATGAACCCACAATCGAGCATAACGTTCCCTCTTGGAGTCACTACCTACTACTTTGCCAAAGCAATAAACAACAACGGAGAACATGCAAGAATTACTCAAGAACTAAAATATAAAAGATAAGAATCAAATATATTAATCAATCACAAACTGAGCATAGTCTCATAATCCATCAGATCCCAGCAAACTCAGCATAGTGTAACAACCCAGATTTCACAAAAATTAAAAATTTTGTTTTCGGTGTGAATTGTTTGATTGTCTGATTTGTTTTCAGTATTTGCATCCCCGATTTATCTATCGGCGATTATTTCCCCCCCTCTTATCTCGTATCGGAAGGAGAACGACCCTTGCCACCCTGACACTCGACCTCTGCGACACTGGGTTTCACCCGATCACCGTCGCGAAAACCGCACAGGACCAGCCGCAGCCAACGGAACGAAAACCCCGTTTAATAATTAAACGAGATATTTTTATAGCGCGCCGGAAAGTGTTCTCGGAACGGTTCCAGCGCGAGGTGAACGCCACCGGCTCGACACGCTGATCGCGTAGTTCGAAGTATTACCCGAATCAGAGGTCCTGCGGACCCCCGGCGGTCATAAACATAAACGCCGCGCGCGAGAGAGAAAAACATGCTCATCATTCAACTCCTATATCTGCTAGGATTGTTGTTTGCTTAATACGGTGACAAAATTATAGGTCATGCATCAGAATGGGTTCAACTATGCGAAAGAACGTGTCTCGGTGATCTCCTAAACATGCATAAGAGAGAATGAGAGGGAAGTAGCATTTTATAGACATGATCACTGGGGTTTGCTTGCCTTGCTGACGATACACGGGTTTAGCGGTCTTCTTCTTCGGGGGTGACCACCTTCTCGAAAAGTCTATTACCGGAAAAATCATCAACAAAGGGGGGCAACATTGAAATAGAATGCACAAGCACATGATATAGGTTTTCATGATGTGAACGCTACTGGTTTGTGGCAAATTCATCTTAATTGAAGTGTATTGCATTTGGAATGCAAATTCAAACTTCAAATTCAAATTCAAATTATGCCATATGCATGTTTGCTAGTGTTAACACATTTTAAAATGGTCAAACATAGAAACAAGTTGCATATTCATAATCCTTGCATTTTTCTGATAATTTTTCATATATTATTTGTTTTATTTGGAGTTAAAATGAATATTCTATGAATTTCCAAAGTTTAAGCTATATTCTGCAATTTCTGTAATTCTTTTAAATAGAAAATGACTTATTGCATTAGCATGAGGTCATGCTGACGTGGGGGGCTCTGACCTGTGGGTCCCGGGTGTCATAGGCTCTGGGTTAATCCCCGTTGTTAGTTTAACTTAGCAGAGGGATTAAGGGGCCTGGTCCCACGTGTCATGGACTCCAAGGGGGATTAGCAGTTGGATTAGGGCCTAATGGCCAGGGCTCGTCGCCGGTGAGCTCTAGGAGGACGGCGCCTCGCCGGAACTTCGCTGGAATCTGATCCAGGGCACGGGGAAGGGGTTGGAGAGCACGGGCCTAAGTCTCGTGGTCGTCCGCATCGCGTGGAGCTAGCTGGGGTTCACGGGGAGGCTCTGAAGCACGGCTACGACGATGGGCGCGGCGGCCGGAGTACTAGAGAGGGGAGCACAGGGGTACGGGCTATAGGGAGATGCGCAGAGGAGATGGGGCAAACGGGGAGCTCATTCTGGTGCTATTGGAGACGACGGGGAGGCCGGAGGGTGGCTGGATGGAGTGGAATTGCTCGCCGGCGTCCGCTGTGCCCGGCGGCAAGACCTTAAAACTGGCGTCGTCTCCGGGGCCGTTCGGGCTCGATTGAGAGCGGGGTTCGATGAAGGCGACAGCTGCAGGTCTTATGGACACGGTAGCTCACCGAGAGGGGCACGTTGACCGCAGTGGCGCGTGACGGCGGCGACTTGGTGCGCTCGGGTGCGGTGAGATCTCGATGGGAGAGAGAGCTAGACGGAGCAGGGAGAGGGGGAATGGACGTGGAGGCCTTCCAGGCGTCTCCAAGCATGAGGACGTGGGCGCGGAGGCTGCTGCGTGGCCTCGGCGGCCACGGCGACGGCGTGCATGCTTTCCACCGAGCTGCTTGCGGCTGTGGGAGGAAGACGCAAAGAGGAGGGGGTGGGCTGGGCCGGTCTGGTGGGCTGGGTGCGGTAAGTTGGGCCCTTTTCCCTCTGTCTTTTATTTATCTTTTAAATCTGTCTGTAATTTGTTTAGCTTTACTAACAAAATAACAAAGCTATTTTGCAAAATCCCAAAACATTTATTTGGTCTTATGCAACTTATAAAAAGTCACTCCCAAGTTTTGGGAATTTTTGAAATTCAAACTATTTGAATTTCAATTCAAATAGGGGTATTATTTAATTTGCAAAGCACCTTTTGAATTTTAGAAAATTCCATAGGCATGGGAATGAACCCAAACCACTTTTGTAATGATCAACATCATTTATAGGAATTTTTCCAAATGTTCAAAGGATTTTTGGAAAAATATTTTTATCTGGCCATTTGAATTAATTTCTCAGGGCTTTCTGCTTTCCCCATTTTTGAATTTCTTTTGAAATTTTGACATGATGCAAAGAATCAATCTAACCTTAGCACATACCTAAACTTGGGTTGTGAAAACTCGCCCCCACTCAAAAGAATCTCGTCCCGAGATTCGGAAGTCGTCGGGAGGAAGGTGGGGTAATCGGCACGGAGGCAGTCTTCTCTTTCCCATGTAGCTTCCTTCTCGGAGTGGTGTGACCATTGCACTTTAAGAAACTTGATCTTCTGACAACGCGTGACACTCTCTGCGGAATCAAGAATACGAACAGGGTACTCTCGATAAGAAATGTCATCTTGGAGATCAAGCGTTTCATGGTCAACTTCGCGGATGGGGTCCTTGAAGCAACGCCTGAGTTGTGACACATGGAATACATCATGTACTCGGGAAAGGAGCGGGGTAGTTCAAGTTGGTAGGAAACTTCTCCACATTTGGCAAGAATGCGGAAAGGTCCGATGTAACGTGGGTCCAAATTGCCTTTGATATCGAATCGTTGGGTTCCCTTCAGAGGAGTAACCCGAAGGTAAGCCTTCTCATCCAGATTGTAGCTTTCTTGCCTATGATGACGATCATAGTAGCTTTTCTGACGAGACTGTGTGGCTTTCAATCGATCACGAACAATGCGAACTTGCTCTTCTTCTTCCTTGATCATATCCGGTCCAAAGATTTGTCTTTCACCGGTTTCTGCCCAGTTTAGGGGTGTTTGACATCGTCATCCATAGAGGAGTTCAAAAGGAGCCATGTTTAGACTAGATTGGAAACTATTGTTATAAGCAAATTCGGCAAATGGAAGAGATTTCTCCCAATTCTTTCCGAAAGAGATAACACAAGCTCGGAGGATGTCTTCGAGAATTTGGTTAACCCTTTCAACTTGACCGCTAGACTGAGGATGGAAAGCTGTACTAAAGGAGAGATGAGTTCCCATAGCATCCTGAAAACTTTCCCAGAATCTAGAGGTGAAAAGGCTAACTCGATCAGAATTGATTTCCAAAGGAAGACCATGAAGATAAACAATTCTAGAGACAGACAAGTCCGCTAACTGGCTAGAAGTTATAGACTCGCGAACGGGAAGGAAGTGTGCAACTTTGGAAAGTCTATCCACAACAACGAAGATGGCATCGTTTCCTTTCTGGGTTTTTGGAAAGCCAGTGATGAAATCCATACTGACTTTGTCCCATTTCCACTCCGGAATAGACAAAGGTTGAAGAGTACCAGCAGGTCTTTGATGTTCTGCCTTAAAGCGACGACAAACATCACATTCAGCAATGAACTGAGCAATTTGTCGCTTCATCCTAGTCCACCAAAATATCTGCCGTAGGTCTCGGTACATCTTTGTGCTACCAGGAAGAATCGAAAGGGGAGTATCATGAGCCTCCTTTGAGGATGAGTTTCCTTAGTTCCCTATTCTTAGGTACTACCAAACGATTTCCAAAGAATACCGTTCCTTTACTATCTATGGAGAAACATTTAGCAACTCTTCTAGCAATGTTCTCCTTGATCCGACGAACACCTCGTGCACGCCTTTGGGCAACTATGATTTGATCCTCAAGAGTTGGTTGTCACCAAGGTAGAAAGATAGCCATGTGGAACAATCTCAAGATTGAGCTTGAGAAATTCCTCATGAAGAAGTGGTTGATACTGTTGTAACATGAGGTTTTTACAATACGACTTACGACTTAGTGCATCAGCCATGACAGTGGATTTGCCTGGAGTGTAAGAAATTCCTAAGTCATAATATTTTATCAACTCTATCCAGCGTCTTTGCCTGAGATTAAGATCTGGCTGGGTGAATATATATTTGAGGCTTTGGTGGTCGGAATAGATCTCACAATGATTACCAAGGAGGTAATGTCGCCATGTCTTCAAGGCATGAACTACGGCAGCGAGTTCAAGATCATGGGTAGGATAGTTCTCTTCATGTGGTCGCAACTTGCGTGAAGCATAAGCTACCACATGTCTATCTTGCTTAAGTATGCATCCTATCCCTTGCCGTGAGGCCTCACAAAAGATCTCGAAATCCCTTTTGGTGTCTAGAGGCGCAAGTACGGGTGAAGAAGTCAATCTTCTTTTTAGCTCTTGAAAGCTTTCCTCGCACTTGGGGTTCCATTCGAATTTCTTATCTTTCTTGAGGAGTTCAATAAGAGGCTTTGCAACTTTGGAGAAGTTCTCAACGAAGCGGCGACAATAGCTTGCTAAGACAAGAAAACTCCTAACTTGCTTAAACGATTCAGGTGGAGTCTAGTAAAGGACGGCCTGAACTCTCTCGGGATTGACAGCAATGCCTTTCGCAGAAATCACGTGGCCTAAGTATGTCACTTCTGGTAGCCAAAATTTGCACTTAAAGAACATGGCATAAAGGCGATGCTCTCGAAGTTTCATCAATACCAGCCTAAGATGTTCTGCGTGCTCTTCTTCGTTCTTCGAGTAGACGAGAATGTCGTCAAGATAAACCACAACAAATTTATCTAGGTACTCCATGAAGATCGAATTCATCAAGCGCGAGAATGTGGCGGGGGCATTGGTTAAACCGAAGGACATGACGGTGTACTCGTAAATACCATATCGTGTAGTGAAAGCCGTCTTGGGAATGTCCTCGTTTCGGATTTTGATTTGATGATAGCCTAATCTCAAATCCATCTTGGAGAAGACAGAGGATCCAGCAAGTTTATCATAAAGATCATTGATCCTGGTCAGTGGGTACTTGTTCTTTATCATCGCTAAATTTAGCGGGCGATAATTGATCCGTCCCGAACGTATCTATAATTTCTGCTTGCTCCATGCATGTTTTGTGTGACTTTGCCATGTTTTGCTTGAACTTTCATACACTTTTGAGCATATTTGGACTAATCTATTAACCCAGTGCCCCCAGCTGCCAGTTGCTGTTTTCTGCTGTTTTTGTATTTCAGGTTTTCCGGCCATTAAAAGTGCTCCAAAAAATCCGGAAAAATCAGATAAAAAATCAGCGACACGGAAGCTTCCGGAAACACCAAAGGAGGGAAGGGGGCCACCACATGGACTCCAGAAGGGTCCCTGGCGTGGCCCCACCCTAGGCCGCGCCAGCGAGCCTCCTGGCTTCCCTGTGGCCCCTCTCGGTGCCCCCCTTCGCCTATATTTACCCCCTGTGACGGAAACCCCATAGAGAACCCCCTCTTTCGCGATCTTTCCTCTGTACCGCCGCCACCGCTGTTTCTAGATTGCGGCTTCCTAGAGAAGCTGCTCCGGCACCCTCCGGGAGAAGCTACCCCCTCTGAGAGACCATCCATAGCCATGGAAAACTCCCGTACGTACCGTGAGTAGTTTTCCTTGGACCATGGGTCCGTGACCAGTAGCTATGTGATCTATCTCTCCCCTCTTTGTGCCTCCACTTTCGAGACCTCATGAGCTGCCTCACATGATCGAGGCACCTTTGTAATTTTCTGCCGTTGCTATGCTGAGTTTGTTGGGATCTGATGGATTATGAGACTATGTTCAGATTGTGATGAGTAATATATTTGGTTCTTCTCTTTTATATTTTGTTCTTGAGTAAATTCTTGCATGTTCTCTGTTGCCGTATTTTACTTTGGCCAAGTGATTTGTTGCAACTCCAAGAGGGAGCGTTATGCTTGATTGTGGGTTCAGCCCCTTGATGTCTAGCTTGAGTGACAGAAACATGAGACTAGGGGATGTGCTGTTGCCACCAGGGATAAAACAACGGTGCTTGTATCCACGGATGCAAGGATTGTTTACTTTACGCAAAGTTCTTTTATTGAAGTTGTCTGTTGCTTTGGATTTACACTTTGGGTGGGATTCACAACTTAATACCAGCGAGATGTTCTGGATAGATATCTCAAGGTGGATGATTCGTAGTAGATGCAGATGGATTTCGGTCTACTTACCTTGGCGTATTGCCCATTCTTTGCAGCATAGTTAGCATTGCGGTGCCTTCATAATCTTGTCAATTGCCCAACTGTGATTTGTTTACCTCGCTAGCACTTTTATCGTCTTTTAGGAGAGAGACATCACTAGTGAAAATCACGGGACCTCGGTCCATCTTCATATCACAGTTTACATCCTTAGTTTACTTTTCAATTGCTATCACTATCATTATCTCTTGCGTTAATCCTTTGTAAACAGCAAGGCTGGAGGAATTGACAACTCCTCCGTACTCGTTGGGAGCAAAGTTATCTGTATCTGTGTGCAGGTCCATGTCAAGCGCCGTGACACCTTCTTGTATATCTTGGAGTCCTACTGGTTCGATAACCTCGGTATCTTCACCGAGGGAAATTTGCTGCTACGCTACATCTCACCTTACACTTGGGGTATCCAACGAGGAGTGAGAACTATCCTCACCGTATCAAGCCAATTTCTGGCGCCGTTGCCGGGGACTCCAGTCTACAAGATAGGGGAGTTGCACACTATCTTTTATCTTTGCTTTTTAGTCTTGTTAGTTTACCTTTCAGTTTTTACTTTTGTGTCCCTTATCAAAAATACCAAAAATACCTGCTGCTACTATGGGTTCCAATGAAAACACCAAGTTGTGTGACTTCACTAGTCACAACAACAATGACTTTATCTGCACTCCTATTGCTACACCTTCTACTTCAGCACCTTCTTATGAGATTAAACCTGCTTTGCTAAACCTTGTTATGAAAGATTAATTCTCTGGTGCTAGAGATGATGCTGCTTTGCATTTAAATAATTTTATTGAGCTTTGTGATATGCAAAAGTACAAAGAAGTAGATGGTGAAATTGTTAAACTTAAGCTTTTTCCTTTCTCTTTAAGGGATGAAGCTAAAATCTTGTTTCAATCCTTGCCTAAGAATAGCATAGATTCTTGGGATAAGTGCAAGGATGCTTTTATCGGGAAGTACTATCCCCCTGCTAAAATTATTCAATTGAGGAGTAACATTATGAATTTCAGGAAATTTGATAATGAACACGTTGCCCAAGCATGGGAACATATGAAGACGCTTGTCAAGAACTGCCCCGCACATGGACTGACTACCTGGATGGTTATCCAGACTTTTTATGCAGGCTTGAACTTTACCTCGCGGAACCTGTTAGATTCGGCCGCGGGAGGAACCTTTATGTCAACCACACTTGTTGCTGCACAAAAGCTACTGGATGAGATGATGCTGAACTACTCTCAGTGGCACGCCAAAATTTCTCGGACTGGTAAGAAGGTAAATTCTGTCGAGGACATCTCCTCTCTAAATGAAAAGATTGACCTTATCATGTCTCTACTTACCAAGCAAGCTCCTATTGATCCTCAGAATGTTCCTTTAAATTCTTTGGTTGCTCAAGAACAAATAGATGTGAACTTTATCTCTAGAAACAACTTCAATAACAATGCTTATAGGAGTAATTTTGGTAGCAATCCTAGACCGTTCCCATCCAACAACTATGGGAACGGCAATAGCAACTCCTATAGCCAGAATTATAGGGAAAGAGACCTACCTAGCCATGAGAAACTTATAGAAATAGAAAAAGCCACCAAAAGCTACATGCACACACAGTTTGAACAAAACAAGGCATTTTCCAAACAGTTACATGAGCACTCCTCTATCCCGCAAAACATTAGCAAACAACTTGAGGGCCTGAATAGTGATATTTCCAGCCTCCAAACTAGACTCACTGCCATTGAGACCTATGTTTCAAACATGTCTCACACCCAATCTACCTTGATAAACCAGATGGCAGCCTAACCAGAAGTTATCCCCAAGGAAGAGGAGAGAGTTAAGAGCCTTCCTACCTACCACACAATAGCCACTATCCAAGTAGTTGAGTATGCCCAAACTGTTAGCACCCATCACACCCCTAGTCCCACTGGACCTACCAATGGTGATGCTACCACCTCAACCATAGATGAAGAAACCTCTATGAACGTATAGGCTTTCAAACAAGTGAGCCTAAATGATATCACTACCTCCTTGATAGATAGTAGTGACCTAGACTTTGACAACTGCACTTTACCTGAAGTTATTGGTTTCCTACACAAGATGTCTAGAGACCCCCACACTAGCACACTTAATATTTCCTTCACAGAGCATATCACCAATGCTCTAAACAAAGTTAGGGAGGAGAAGCTTAGATTAGAAGCCTCCATACCTAGGAAGCTAGAAGATGGTTGGGATCCTATGATAAAAATTTAATTGAATAACTTCTCTTGTTATGCTTTATGCGATGTGAGCACGTACCTCTGTTATGCCCAAAAGAATGTATGATATGCTTGAATTGAAACCTTTTGATTCTTGTTCTTTTGGTGTTCGACTTGTTGATTCTTCCGTAAAGAAACCTTTGGGGAAGATCGACGATTTTCTTATCATTGTCAATGATAATGTTCCCGTTGATTTCACTATTATGGACATTGAATGTGAACCTTCTTGTCCAATTATTTTGGGACGTCCTTTTCTTCGCACAGGTGGTGCTGTTATTGACATGAAAGAGGGGAATATCAAATTCCAATTCCCTCTCAAGAAAGGGATGGAAAATTTCCCTAGGAAAAATATTAAGTTTCCTTTTGAGTCCGTCACACGGGCTAGTTATTCTCTTGATTTTTTTTGATCTTCTGCTTTAAGCCTAGCTAATGGCTCTAAAGAAGCGCTTTCGGGAGGCAGCCCGCAACGAATTTAGGTCTTTATTTTTGCTTTTCTTCTGTTCTTAGTGGTCTTGATGATTGTTACTACTGTAGCAACATCATTGTATCTTTACTTTTCAAGCTTTGTGCCTTTTATAGCCTCATACGACAAGGGAAGTAAAAGTTGTGACATGCTTTCCAGAAAACAGATTCTGTCCTTGTGACTAGAAAAATCATGGGAAATCCCAGTTCATCTTTTTGAGCTGAAATTTTTACACAGCGTGCTCTATACAATTACGAAACTTGCGTATGTTCTGAGTTTTTTGATTTGAGTTGCAGAAGTATCCCTAAAAAATTAGTTTCTATCTTCTGTTATGTTTTTCACAGATTCTGCCACGTTTTGTCTCTCCTCAGTTTTGCAAACCTTAAGCTTGCTTCTTGTTTGCAAAAACTTTTTGGAAATCTTGGGAAACAGTAGCTCTTCAAGATTATCTTTATTTCCAGTAGAGGAAAAATTATTTTATTAGGGTACTAACCTCTCTAATCAGTCTACAATGAGTTATGTATGAAGGGAGTTTTCAAGTGTGCGATGGAAGATGATGAAAGAAGATCCTGGAGTGTCAAACTCTCAATCTTGGGGATGCCCATGTGCACCCCCAATAAATATTCAAGGAGACTCAATCGTCTAAGCGTGGGGATGCCCCCGTGCATCCCCTTCTTCATCAACAATTATCAGTTTGTCTCTAGTTGCACTATATTTTTATCACTTCATGCGTTACGTGCTATTCTTGGAGCGTCTCGCTCTTTGGTTTTGTTTTTAGTTTTCTTTTTCTTTGTTTTCTGTAGTAACAAGTTATATCCCATCTTACTTTCTTTTGTGTGGTAGAATTACACGCTCCGCTTGAACTAGAACTCCTCTTCGGATTTTCTTGCTTATCTTTTAGCTGTGAGTTGTTCTTTTTTTTTCTGAGCTGCTGCTCTGTTTAGTTGTAGTGCTTTAGTTTTCCAAGAGCTTTTCTTTTGTTTTAGGTTGAACTTTCTATAGGTTGCATGTTTTATCTTGTTAGAGAGTTTGCCTGTTGCACTGAGTTTTGTGTCTTGACTAGAAGTAGGTAGTTGAAGTGGCTTTTCTCTTTGTAGTAGTAACTTGCAATAGTTTTGAGGTATTGACTAGAGTAATGTTTGAACTTTTGGTGTCAAGAGCTCGAGCCTATTAGTGATAGATGTCGTATTTTTGGAAATCCGTGTGTTTTTCGAAAACCAAAAACCCCTGTTGAGAACTCTAGCTACTAGATGGATCACTAACCTTTTGGAGGGTTCGAATATTAGAGTACACTCACGTACCATGAGTCGAGGATGCGCAAGGATAACCAAACCCCCATACACTCCTCCTCGGGGTACTTGTCTCTTTGTGAACCTGCTCATTAGATTGAGAGTTACCGATAATAAGTGCATGAGTTCTTCGGACTAATGTGAGTATTCGAAAGTTGACACTTCCACCCACCTATACTTTTTCTAGCCTCTTCGGTACCGTGCATTGCACTTTCTCACCTCGAGAGTTGGCTCATACTTGGCCGGTGCATCCAAACCTTTGGCACGATACGCTCTGTCATCATAAACCTCCTTATATCTTTCCATAGCCTTTCCGAGATACATTGCCACCATACCTACCTACAAGGAATTTCCATAGCCTTTCCGAGATACATTGCCATGCAATATCCATCTTCTCATGACTTGATCTTCATGTCATACATTCGCATCATGATAGTTATATCTTCTTTATGTGAGTACCTTTGTAAAGTGTGAAATATCTCCTATATTCTTTTAAAATATAGAGTGTTGCCCCTAAGTGAGGAAAAGATCCCAAAGAGGACAAAATCAAAAGATCCCAAAGAGGACAAATGAGAGTTAAATAGAAAGAGCCATTGAGGCCACCAAAAAAATACAAAAAAATAGAAAAATAAAAATAAAAAGAGAGAAGGGGGCACACTACTATTCCTTTTTGAGAGATCCACACTAGTACATCATCCTCTATCCCTTGTACTCCATGGAGATCATCATCATGCATATAGCTATGTGGGGATCTTCACACTATAGAACTTGGCTTGTATATTCCAATGATGAGCCTCCTCAAACGAGCTCTAGGTCTTCTTGAGCAAGCAAGTTAGATGCACCCCCACTAGTTCCCTTGGAGAGCTTTAAGCTCACGTGTGAAACTTTAGTAGATAGTTGTTCTCAACAACCTTTTTTATCTCGCATTTCCCTATCCCCTGCTTGCACGCAAACACCATCTGGAGACATTCGAGTCACGGACAGCGAGAGCTCTTACACCTTTTGTTCTTTTGTTGCTTGTGTCAATGCTAATATAGACTCTTGCTTGTTAAGACTTGAATTGATTTGCATGCTTTGATTGCTTTACTTACAAAGTTCTTATATGGTTGTGTGGCATGTCACCACCGAAATTATGCTTGTTATCATTTGCCTACTCGAGGACGAGCAGGAATTAAGCTTGTGGATGTTGATACGTCCCAAACGTATCTATAATTTCTGCTTGCTCCATGCATGTTTTGTGTGACTTTGCCATGTTTTGCTTGAACTTTCATACACATTTGAGCATATTTGGACTAATCTATTAACCCAGTGCACCCAGCTGCCAGTTGCTGTTTTCTGCTGTTTTTGTATTTCAGGTTTTCCGGCCATTAAAAGTGCTCCAAACAATCCAGAAAAATCAGATAAAAAATCAGCGACACGGAAGCTTCCGGAAACACCAAAGGAGGGAAGGGGGGCCACCACAGGGACTCCAGAAGGGTCCCTGGTGCGGCCCCACCCTAGACCGCGCCAGGGAGCCTCCTGGCTGCCCTGTGGCCCCTCTTGGTGCTCCCCTTCGCCTATATTTACCCCCCATGACGGAAACCCCAGAGAGAACCCCTCTTTCGCGATCTCGCCTCTGTAATTTTCTGCCGTTGCTATGCTGAGTTTGTTGGGATTTGATGGATTATGAGACTATGTTCATATTGTGATGAGTAATATATTTGGTTCTTCTCTTTTATATTTTGTTCTTGAGTAAATTCCTGCATGTTCTCCGTTGCCGTATTTTACTTTGGCCAAGTGATTTGTTGCCACTCCAAGAGGGAGCGTTATGCTTGATTGTGGGTTCAGCCCCTTGATGTCTAGATTGAGTGACAGAAACATGAGACTAGGGGATGTGTTGTTGCCACCAGGGATAAAACATCGGTGCTTGTATCCGCGGATGCAAGGATTGTTTACTTTACGCAAAGTTCTTTTAATGCAGTTGTCTGTTGCTTTGGATTTACACTTTGGGTGGGATTCACAACTTAATACCAGCGAGATGTTCTGAATAGATATCTCAAGGTGGACGATTCGTAGTAGATGCAGATGGATTTCGGTCTACTTACCTTGGTGTACCGCCCAGTGCTTTTGAGCCCTTCCTTTCTTTGTAGAATAGTTAGCATTGCGGTGCCTTCATAATCCTGTCAATTGCCCAACTGTGATTTGTTTACCTCGCTAGCACTTTTATCGTCTTTTGGGAGAGAGACATCACTAGTGAAAATCACGGAACCTCGGTCCATCTTCATATCATTGTTTACATCCTTAGTTTACTTTTCAGTTGCGATCACTATCATTATCTCTTGCGTTAATCCTTTGTAAACAGCAAGGCCGGAGGAATTGACAACTCCTCTGTACTCATTGGGAGCAAAGTTATCTGTATCTGTGTGCAGGTCCACATCAAGCGCCGTGACACCTTCTTGTATCTATTGGAGTCCTACTGGTTTGATAACCTTGGTATCTTCACCGAGGGAAATTTGCCGCTACTCTACATCTCACCTTCCACTTGGGGTAACCAACGACTGAGAACTATCCTCACCGTATCAATAATCTACGCACATCCTTTCTGTACCATGTTTCTTCGTTACGAACAGAACGGGGCAACCCCATGGCAATGAGCTAGGGTGGATGAAGCCTTTTGCCAACGAAGCATCAAGTTGGGTTTTTAGCTCAGCTAACTCAAGTGGGGCCATTCTATATGGGCGTCTGGAAATTGGGGTTGTTCCTTGGATAAGATCCACTATGAACTCCACACATTTGTCGGATGACTAGGTTTAAGGAGTTGGGTTACTAGATTGTTTTCCTAGAGGATGACCATAGCTTACTAGGGGCTACAACATATACGTCAGAGTAGCAAAGTACCCCAACATGATGGTTAGTGTGGTTATTCTGGATAGAAGACATCTAAAGTGGAAGGAACAACTGTAAATGCACCAATATAGGTTTCTAGAATAAAACCTACAACAAACTCTATGGAACTGTTGGGTATGCCACCTAACAAATCTTCTGGAAGGACAACCGAAATAGAGAGAAGGATTTTTGCGAATGCATCAGATTATGAAGAAACCTGAAATGACTCAGACAGCATAACGGCTGTAATTGCAAGAGAAATGAAAATTCTCACAACATTTCGACAGCACTTACATAGGAAGTTCAAAACAGGAAGCACAACAACTCTAGACAACGAAACACAACTTTCCTACGGCTACAAGAAAGCAATCAATGAGATGTTCTAGTAAGACATAGATAAGCCTAGTCCTATCTTCCCATAGAAAAGATGAGGGTGACTCAGAACTCAGATCGATGCGGATAAGGAGAAAAAAGAAGTCTTACATTGTTCCCTTATACCCAAGTAACTATATAACTATAGAATGCTAGACTCGACTTCGACCAAGGGTTTGATAATCCTACAGACAGTCCTGCTCTGATACCAAGTCTGTCGGGACCCAGAATATGCGTATGTAATTCCAGTCACAACTCAATCATATGGAGAGCCGAGATTCGTACCCACTTGTCTAAGAAAACAAGGCCAAGCACTGAACACACTCGGAAAGCATCGTACGTGAGGGGCATCCTATCCAGGGCAGATGATCAACTGAGATGGGTCCTCATCACCCGCTCACAAGTCTAAATGATTATGGGTGGTGAAATCCCATAATCATAGACAAGTCGCCTCAACCATATTATCGATTGAATTGTAACACTTACATAAACAAACTCCAGCCCGATCACCTAGTCGGGATCTCGGGCGGGCTCAATCATGCAACAAAGTGTGCCACCTGAAAGAGTCACGAGCAATCGCATCGCGATGCCCCAAGCTGCGCACATCTAAGGGCCACTTTGTGTATAAAAGACCGCCGGCAAGAACACAACGAAGCTATCGAAAACCCATACTAAGACATGCATGTTATAATCATACACGCAACACACATGTCTAGTATGAACATCAGGTATCATCACATAACTCTACAAAGTACTTCTTTATTGACTTACACATAGAGTATACAAAGATCACATGTCTGTGATCAACATTACATAATACAACGGAATAAAATTAGGTCTGAGTACAGACAAGTTTAGCAAATGGCTTAGAGAAGCCTTGTTCAACAAACATCCTCTTACACGAGAGACAAGACTGCTGTCTGGGACTATACTAGCTTAGTCAACGTCGAGCTTCAATAAGGTGTCTCCATCGGGGTCTGGTTTCTCATCTAAAACATAGAATAAGAAAACGTGAGTACAAAGTCTTACTCAGCAAGACTTACATCAGAACTATACTACTCATGCTCAAGTTTCAAGGTAATGGAGGTGGGGTTTCAACATGCAGAAGTGCCATCTTTGACTTGGCTAGTCCTATACTACGAGTACCAGACTTGAGGTAAGAAGCGTACACGAGTCCACTACCAAATCTCCAACCAATACACCACTATGGATATTTCCTCGACTTCCCCACGAGGAAGCACGCCATAGCACTCACGCTTATCTTGCGAGTTTTATAAGTGTCCATTCAAGTTGTCTATGATCAAGTAAAGGTCTCCACGTAGTCCATAACCGCGGACACAGCTATTCGAATAGTTTATTAACCTTGCAGGGGTGTACATCTTCACACGCGTGTCATCACTTATCGCCTCATTCTTTTCACCCTTCAAGCGGGTGTAGGACGTGGATGAAACCAAGGCACTACCCTCACATCACCTTCTCTAATGCAGGAGTCGACTACCTGAGTTTTTCACCGCTCGAGAGTCCGGCCGGTTCAACAAAACGGACTCAGATAATGCAAGGGACCGAGACGCCACCTTTGAAAGATGGTTTCTCTGCCTCACAGGTCCACCCACATATCTATATGATGCAACATTTCCTTCCTTCTTTTTTTATGCACATGCCAAATGGAAAGCCCGAGTCTATTGTGACTCCTGGACCGGATCGGGTATGTAAAGAGGCCAAACGGGGCTTCCATAAACCCTACATGTGGTCATACTCTTTGTCTTGGATCACAAAACAGGAACTCGGGGCCTAGGGTAGTGTTCAACGAGACAACCCACTATGTAATCCTACACAACCTCTCATCGTTCACTTTTGTTTAGGGTGGATTCACCAACACGTTATCAACAACACCATTATGAATATCCATCCCAACTCACAAACAATCTACCTCATTGTATCACTAAGCAAAAATAAGCAGTAACATTTGAAGGGCCACATGCTCATCATTCAACTCCTATATCTGCTAGGATTGTGGTTTGCTTAATACGGTGACAAAATTATATGTCATGCATCAGAATGGGTTCAACTATGCGAAAGAACGTGTCTCGGTGATCTCCTAAACATGCATAAGCGAGACTGATAGGGAAGTAGGATTTTATAGACATGATGAATGGGGTTTGCTTGCCTTGCGGACGATACACGGGTTTAACGGTCTTTTTCTTCGGGGGTGACCACCTTCTCGAAAAGTCTGTTACCGGAACAATCATCAACAAAGGGGGGGGGGCAACATTGAAATAGAATGCCCAAGCACATGATATAGTTGTTCATGATGTGAATGCTACTGGTTTGTGGCAAATTCATCTTAATTTAAGTTTATTGCATTTGGAATGAAAATTCAAACTTCAAATTCAAATTCAAATTATGCCATATGCATGTCTCCTACTGTTAACCTATTTTAAATTGGTCAAACATAGAAAAAAGTTGCATATTCATAATCCTTGCATTTTTCTGATAATTTTTCATCTATTATTTGTTTAATTTGGAGCTAAAATGAATATTCTATGAATTTCCAAAGTTTAAGCTATATTCTGTAATTTCTGTAATTCTGTAAAATAGAAAAGGACTTATTGCGTCAGCATGAGGTCATGCTGACGTGGGGGGGGGTCTGACCTATGGGTCCCGGGTGTCATAGGCTCTAGATTAGTCCCCGTTGTTAGTTTAACTTAGTAGAGGGATTAATGGGCCTGGCCCCACCTGTCATGGACTCCGGGGGGGATTAGCAGTTGGATTAGGGCCTAACGGCCAGGGCTCGTCGCCGGTGAGCTCTTTGACGACGAAGCCTCGTCGGAACTTCGCCGGAATCGGATCCAGGGCACGGGGAAGGGGTTGGAGAGCACGGGCTTGCGTCTCGTGGTCGTCCGCATCGCGTGGAGCTAGCTGGGGTTCACGGGGAGGCTCTGGAGCACGGCTACGACGACGGGCGCGGCGGCCGGAGTACTGGAGAGGGGAGCACAGGGTTACGGGCTACGGGGAGATGCGCAGAGGAGCTGGGGCGAACAGGGAGCTCACCCTGGTGCTATTGGAGACGACGGGGAGGCCGGAGGGTGGCTGGACGGAGTGGAATCGCTCGCCGGCGTCCGCTGTGCCCGTCGGCAAGAGCTTCAAACTGGCGTCGTCTCCGGGGCCGTTCGGGCTTGATTGAGAGCGGGGTTCGATGAAGGCGACAGCTGCAGGTCTTCTGGACACGGTGGCTCGCCGAGAGGGGCACGGTGACCGCAGTGGCGCGTGACGGCGGCGACTTGGTGCGCTCGGGTGCGGTGAGATCTCGACGGGAGAGAGAGCTAGACGGAGCAGGGAGAGGGGGAATGGACGTGGAGGCCTTCCAGGCGTCTCCAGGCGTGAGGACGTGGGCACGGAGGCTGCTGCGTGGCCTCGGCGGCCACGGCGACGGCATGCATGCCGGTCACCGAGCTGCTTGCGTCCGTGGGAGGAAGACGCCAAGAGGAGGGGGTGGGTTGGGTGCAGTAAGTTGGGCCCTTTTCCCTCTGTCTTTTATCTCTCTTTTAAATCTTTCTGTAATTTTGTTAGCTTTAGTAAAAACAATACCAAAGCTATTTTGTAATATCCCAAACCACTTTTGTAATGATCAGCATCATTTATAGGAATTTTTCCAAATGTTCAAATGATTTTTGGAAAAATATTTTTATCTGGCCATTTGAATTAATTTCTCAGGGCTTTCTGCTTTCCCGATTTTTGAATTTCTTTTGAAATTTTCACATGATGCAAATAATCAATCTAACCTTAGCACATACCTAAACTTGGGTTGTGACATTCAAGGTACAACAACCCCAAGACTTGTTGCTGCCCTCTTTTTGAGCTCATCCTTGGTGGTGTTTCAACGTCCTAGAGCCGTGTCACCGTCCATTATTCTGGATGAAAGGAGGACATCCTGTGCCATGGCGTTTCCCGTAGCAAACCGATGTCTGCACTAAATCTACCTCACGCATGTCGCGCCAAAGTGATTCAAGGTACAACTGCCCCAAGACTTGTTGGTTCCCCAGGTGGTTTTGTCCCCGGCGACAATGGTGTTGGTCGTGTCCGACAGCGGAATCGACGCATCTCCAGTGGTCAGGTACCCAATGTTGTTTTCTATGATTATTTTGGGGTCCTTTCTGGAATCTACAAGCCCCCTTTTTCAATTTTCTATTGCTTCAGGGACCTCATTGTAAAATGTACCATTACGATGAATTAATGCAGCATGGGTCTTCGGGAACCTTCTATTTTCAAACAAAAAACATACGTCTGTTGACAATGAACTCATGTCATTAGGAGAAAGATATGATGGACGCACACCCAACTAAAGTGTTGCAATGTGATCCAGCCACATAGTTGAACATTGCGATAACTAAATAATGTAGTGACCCAATCCTCAGACCGTAATGATCATATGTAATTGCTATTCACTGAGGATCCTTTGAGTGTATCAACTATTACATCGTAATAGGTTAACCATAAAGGTGCATCTTGGGTATTCCGAAGTGGATATGTCCAGGAGTATGAAAATATTAGGGTCGGATTTGTCTATCCGAGTGACGGATAGGTACTCTAGGCCCACTTGGTGATATTGCATCATAAAGTTTGCAAACGTGTGACTAGGTCACGGTGTTATAATATCACAGAACGAGTAAATATGTTTGTCAGTAACGAGGATGAACTAGGTATAGGATACCGATGATCAAACCTCGGACAAACAAAGTGTCGTATAACAAAGGGACCGGGACTCAACATTAACGGTTCAAACGATGAAGTTAATTCGATGGAAGCACAGGGGATATAAAGGATTGTAACCAGGTCCCACTGGTCACTGGTCAGAGAGTGTCTCGATCATGTCTGTTGTCTTCCCGAACTGTAGGGAATCACGCTTAAGGGTATTCGACGCATTAAGGATAGATTCAGGATCATCAAAGAAATAAGAGAGAACTCCGAAATTTTTCCAAAGGGGCTAGAAAAAGTTCTGCATATTTGAATTGTTCAGAATATTGTTTAAATATGTACTAGTATTTAATTAATGAATTAAATATTAAAAATCTGATTAAAATAATTAAAAATGAATTAAAAAGTCATATGGGCCTCATATGGACCATTAGGGGAAGGGCCCCCCTCCCCCTTGGGCCTTGCGCCATGGGACAAGATGTTTCACCCCTTGGCCGGCACACCTCCTCCGCTTGTGGGTTTAGTCCTGATGCGCGAGAGATGATAATGGCTTCTCGCCCTTCGTTGGTTACCCCAAGTGGAAGGTGATATGTAGGATAGCAACAAATTTCCCCTAACGTAGAGGATAGGGTTTGTCTCCCGTAGGACTCCGAAAGCGGCAAGTAGGTGACAACGTCTCTAGAAATTAGGCGGTTTACGTGGACCTGCACACAGATAAAATTAACTTTGCTCCCAACGAAGTTCAGAGAGGTAGTCAATCTCTCCAGCCTTGTTATTTACAAAGGATCAAACACAAGGGATAAGGGATAATAGTGATAGATACTGGAAAGTAAAATCAGGAAATAAATTGAGTGTGTAACAATGATGAGAATATGGACCAGGGTCCCATGATGTTCACTAGTGATGTCTCTCTCCCAAAAGACGATAAAACTACTATGCGAGGTAAATAAATCACAGCTGGGCAATTGACAGGATTAAAAATGCCCCGCGATGCTAACTATGCTACAAAGAAAGGAAGATGCTCAAAAGCTTGGGAGGTACGCCAAAATAACTAGACCGAAATCCAACCGCATCTACTACTATTTATACACCTTGAGATATCTATCCAGAACATATCGCTGGTATTAAGTTGCGAGCCCCACCCAAAGTGTGAACCCAAAGAAATAGACAACTGCATTAAAAGAACTTTGCGTAAAGTAAACAATCCTTGCAACCGCGGTTACAAGCAATGTTGTTTTCCCCCTTGTGGCAACATCGCATCCCCTAGACTCATGTTTCTGTCACTCAAGCTCGTCATCAGGGGGCATGAACCCACAATCGAGCATAACGTTCCCTCTTGGAGTCACTACCTACTACTTTGCCAAAGCAATAAACAACAATGGAGAAATGCAAGAATTACTCAAGAACTAAAATATAAAAGATAAGAATCAAATATATTAATCAATCACAAACTGAGCATAGTCTCATAATCCATCAGATCCCAGCAAACTCAACATAGTGTAACAACCCAGATTTCACAAAAATTAAAAATTTTGTTTTCGGTGTGAATTGTTTGATTGTATGATTTGTTTTCAGTGTTTGCATCCCCGATATATCTATCGGCGATTATTTTTCCCCCTCTTATCTCGTATCGGACGGAGAACGACCCTTGCCACCCTGACACTCGACCTTTGCGACACTGGGTTTCACCCGATCACCGTCGCGAAAACCGCACAAGACCAGCCATAGCCAACCGAACGAAAACCCCGTTTAATAATTAAACGGGATATTTTTATAGCGCGCCGGAAAGTATTCTCGGAACGGTTCCAGCGCGAGGTGAACGCCACCGGCTCGACACGCTGATCGCGTAGTTCGAAGTATTACCCCAATCAGAGGTCCTGCGGACCCCCGGCGGTCACAAACATAAACGCCGCGCGCGCGAGAGAAAAACGGGGGATGTTTTTGCAAACTGCCAGCTCCCTGGGCTATATACAGACCACCACACTCCCACCCCTTTCTAGGGTTTCCCTAGCCATAAAATTGCAGCCACCACCTCCAAATTCCCAGATTTGCTCCAATTTGCCCCCAAATCCGAAAACCCTAGCCCCAGGTGTTTCTGGCCGTCAGATCCGGCGATCTACGGCTCATATCGCGCCTCCAGCTCCACCAACCTCCAGTACAGGGGGATCCGGGCCGCGTGGGCCCGCTTCTCCACCGCCAGGCTCGCAGGGAACGCCTCCGGTCGCCCGGCTGCCGCCGCCGCCGGCAACGGCGAGCCGCCGCGCCGCCGCACCCCTCCCTCTCCTCCTCCGCGCCCCTTTCCTCCCTCCATCCTCTCCCTCTCACCTCTTCTCCTCCTTGCAGATCGCGCCATGGTCGTGGGATCCCCGAGCCACTCGTCGCGCCACCCCTTGGTCCACTGTCACCGACCCTTGGACCTCACTGCGCCGTGCCCGGGACCTCGCCGTCGTCCCCTTGCCTCCGCAGCACCAGGGCCGCGCCTTCCTGCGTCCCCGCGCCGGAGCGCCGTCGGCGGAAGCCGAGCTCTGCCTCCGATCCGATCTGGAACCGGGCGAGCAG
Source organism: Bromus sterilis (assembly GCA_950022295.1). Lineage (NCBI taxonomy): Eukaryota > Viridiplantae > Streptophyta > Magnoliopsida > Poales > Poaceae > Bromus > Bromus sterilis. The sequence continues at coordinate 275,987,363 of OX465595.1, read as the reverse complement.
GCCAACCAATGTGGGCCAGCACGCCCTAGCGGCCCACCGCGCGCCTCGGCGGCCCAACGCGTCCCCGGCCCAGCCAGCCTCCAGCGCGTCAGCCGCCTCTGTCTAGTTGGGCCGGCCCAAGTGAGGCCCTTACCTTTTTTTTCCTCTGCGATTTTGGTAAGTCTTTTGCAATTGTGTGCTGAATCAGTTTTCCGACGATATTTGCGAGCAAACCGTAGCCCGGATGATGTTGCGCCCAAAAGGAAAATTGCTTAGATTTGTGTGTACTTCAATCCATCTTTTGTGAGCTTTTTTATTTGAGGCCATTTTGATGTTGATAATCTTTGTTGAAGTGGGCATCAAGCCGTTAACTGCTAATTTTTCCTGTTAGTGTGCTGCTGTAATCATTTTATTGCAACTTTGGTTGATGATTGTGACACATCCATGAGGCCTATTGCATTGATTCTTTTTCCTATGTGTTAAGCATCATGTGTACTTCATTCCCATGCTTTAACTTTTCATGTTTGGGTGCTTTAGCTATATTAAATCTTGCTCCAAAGTGGTGACCCTGATGTTAATGTGCTGCTGTTGCTGAAACTGTTAATTTGTTGCAACTTCGGGTGACGGTTGCGTCGCAACCATTTATCGGAATTGAGTGATTCCAATTGCATATTGTAGCATCATGTCTACTTCCATTATATGTATTTCATTGTCATGATATGCTTGCTGGTCATATAGTTATTGAGCTCCAAAGTTGCTATGCCACTATTTTTAACAGCCACCTCTGTTTTTCTCTAAGTCTGTAACGTCCCGATGCCATGTTGTTTGCTTAATATATTTTGATCTGTTATGCCTATGACCTTGATTCTTGTTTGTACCTGATCATCATCATGTCTACTTCATGCCCATGTATTGCTATGACATGTTGCTGCACTTTTGCATACAGCTTTACCCTTGTTTATATAGCATAAAAATAATAGTTTCTTCCCTGTTTCATTATTTTAACTAAGTCCTAGACCAGTAATGTTTTATTGCATTTTGCATGAGCTATAACTAGTTGTTCATGATTCCTATTTGCATGATTCTTTTTGCCATGCCTTTCCTCCCATGTCTACTTTAATTGCATATCATTTGAGAGCATTTTTGCATTCATTATCCTGTTTATACATTGCTCTAAAGTGTGCTTCCCGATGTTGGCCGATTGTGTTCCAAACTTGTATCGCTTGTATCTTTTTAACCGTAACTCCGTTTGGAGTGTTCTTTATATGTAACTTGATTAGTTTTTCGTGTACTTTGTGTTTATGCTATTGTTTGCTGTTATTAACCAACCTAAAATATAGTTTAGGGAAGAACAGTACCAAATCTTATAATTGTCGTGGGGTACTTAGTGTTATGCCATGTTTAGGTTGTGCCTCACTTAAATTGACTAGCATAGATAGTTTATCTTATGCTTCACCTCTTGACATGTTTGTGTGCTATGCCATGCTTGAGTGAGATGCCATGTTAACAACCTTTTCTCATCTTGTGTAGCTAAACAACTTGAACCTTTCTAAATGTGCAGTATCGTCGTGTGTGACGAGTACTCCACTTAACCTGTTAGTAACCGCTCTCGACGGTAGGTGCGATGTCTCGTGTTGCCTTCTTGTTGATGCTTGCTCGCATTTGCCTCATAGTAATAGATTCTTGCTCGTTGGTTGTTTTCCAGTGTTTACCTCTTGTGTGCTTCCGCGGGTACCTCTCGGACACGATGCGAGCTTGCGATCAACTACACCTTCGGAACCCGACTTATCAACAGGCAAGGACTATACATTACTTATGACCCATTCTAATTCAACTAGCGGTTTGCATGCTAGTCTAGGATAGGTTCGATGCTTGATCCTACCACATGTTTACAGCCTTTTTCAAACCGATACAGCCATGTCCCCTCCCATCAAACCATGTACTACTATGTTACTATTGCTCGTTGCTCAGCCCCTGCTTAGTATGCATGCTTACGATGCTACGATGTTACCCTGTTACTCCTTGGTTTGGGCTATCACATTATTATATTGTTGTTGATGATATGATTATTATAAATGTTGACTATTTTTTATGAAGGATGGAAGGTCTAGGCTATCCCGCCCCGACGCTTCGTTCCATTCGAGTCACCTAGGACCCGAGTTCCGGGTATTGGTTTTAAGACTGAGCGTGCCTGTGACGCCCCCAAAATCAAACCGTGTACAGTAATCATACACGCAAGGTACACGATCGAGATCAGGGACTCACGGTGAGATATCACAACACAACTCTACAAATATCATAATACAAGATGTTTAATACAAGCCAGGGGCCACGAGGGGTCGAATACAACAGCTCGAGAGCACAAAGTCAGCGGAAGCAATAGTATCTGAGTACAGACACAAAGATACAAGGTTGCCTTAAGAAGGCTAACACAAATCACAACAGATCGAAAAGGCGAGGCCTCCTGCCTGGGAACCTCCAAGCTACTCCTGGTCAACGGGGAACTCGACGTCGTAGAAGGCATCGGGGATCTTCACGTTGCGGTGGTCGACATCGGGGATCTCCTACTCCTGGACTCCAACGTCGACTGCAGCGGCCGATCAGGCAAAACAGTAAAGGAAATAAAGCAGGTGAGTATCTAGTATACCCGCGAGTCTTACGTCCGCTACTAAGCATTATGCATTGTATCAAGGAAAGAAGAGGCTGTATATAGTGGACTGAAAGACAGAAATCCAGAGCAAGGGTAAGAAGCTAGGCCTAATGAAGACTAGCATCTTCCGACGGTGCCTTGCAGCAAGAGGTAAGAATCAGCCAACAGTTTATATAAAGCATAAAGTAACAATGCAGCAGAAGTTGCTGCAGCATTGTATAATAATAAGTTCTAATAATTAGCAATGCCTTCGAGTTCACCTCCTCGACATCCCCGCGAGGAAGAGAACCCGGAACCATACAGTTTAATAATAATAGTTTCTAGTGGTAAGATCCAGCTTCAGCATAAAGCGTCCTGTTACCGTGGACACGGCTATTCGAATAGATTAATCTTCCCTGCAGGGGTGCACTTGTGTTAAGTTACACGCACGGATCTCCAGGGTGGCGGGAACCTTGTCAGGGAACGCTCCACCGAGGCTACCCGACACTTCATAGCCCATCTTTCAAACTCAATAGAGAGGTCATCCGCCGGACTATATCCTATGTACGCGGGGCTTTGGACCCTAACCCCGACGTACTCCTGCACGGTGCGAGGCTGGCCGGTGAAGTTAAAGCAAATCCAAATAAGACACCACCGCACGAGCAAATAAGACAACACCACTTCCCTGCGCAGGCCGCGGTACTGATGACGTCTGAAAAGTCCTCGGACGACACTACGAAGCAGAGGAGCCCATAACTCGTAATTCCCACGGGTAGGTAGTGCATATATGGCATATAGCCAACTCAAGACATTCACTGAACCATTTAGTATTTTAATTAACCTGCGTGACAACCGTTATCGTTGCCTCGACTTCACTGACCCGCGGACAACGACAGCAGCCAGGACCACCAGTACATCGGTGCCGGCCCCGTCGTCCCACCAAGTCACTGCGGTTACCAACAAGGTGAACCGTCTCCTTACCTTGTCTCGCGTGTGCTCCTGGAGGAGCTCGACTTTCGGGGTTTGGTAACTCTCGCGGCCAACGACCAGGGGCCAAGCACACCGGTACACTGGTCGTACCCTCCCTGTCGTCCCGTCGCAATACCTCTCGCGGGCACCGTTGGGTCGCCCGACTTCTCACTTGAAGGACAACCGTTTTCAAGACCCTATGGCGGTAAGACAAAGTCAGCCTCGAGTGGAGTACAAGGATTACTCCTTGATAGCTCACACTTGAGGTGACTAGGCATAACCCAGATAGGGGCCTGAGGCGGTGTCTGCATTGTATCGTACCTGTGCAGTTATAATAATTGTATCCGCGTTCACTCCCCTGAGTGATCACGGCCCTCTATCTAATCCTAGCTAACAATGCGCAGGGCTCACTGCTGAATAATGCATAATAATAATAATAGGCAGCATACGATAAAGGAGGCACATCAAGGGGCGACAATGGCAGGTTATGCAATTGAATAGGTAAGCAACGAAGCAGCAGCAGTAACAATGCCTAGTGCAAGAAATGTACGGAAAGATAGGCGATATCTGGGGAAGAGAATGAATCTACTTGCCTGGAAGCTCGACGGTAGTAGTAGGGTCGTCGACGAAGTAGTCGAACTCAGCAGCGGTGTAGTCGACGGCAGCAGCGGGGTCTACCGGAGATTAAGGGGGGGAAGAAACAGTAAATACACAGCAAGCATATACAAACAGATGCATGACATGACAGATGAAATGTTAATGGTATTCTAACACAGTGCAATGCACATTGCTCGGAACGGAAATTCATCTGAGGATGAACTACCGGCTCCGGGTGATTATCGGACAAGGTGTTCGGAGGGGGAAAGATCAAGCCGGAGGTGTCGTGGGTACCGGAAAAACATAAGGGGGGTGTATCCGTGCTAGTTGATCTGTTCTGAGAAACATTCATGTTCGGAATAAATTCATCCGGGCAATCTAACAGTACCGGACAATTTATCGGACAGTCGGTCCGGAGGGGATGGTTCGATGTTCGTTGTGTTAGAGGGGTATGATAGACATACGGATAGCGTATTCGTATTCTTTATATTTTTCTGATCAAGTTTGATATATAAATTATTTTCATCAGAGTTACGGCTTAAAAGATATTCAATTTCAAAGTTTTAATCAATTTAAAAAGAATTTCTGGAATTTCTTTTATATTTATCTAAACCTTATCCAGAACAGGAGAGTTGACTGGTCAAACTGACCAGTGGGCCAGGCCTGTCATAGGCACTGTTAATAAAATGATTTATTAAATCTAATTATTCCAGTGGGGCCCAGGTGTCATAGAGACAGGTTATAATTAACAGTTATATTAATTCAAAGGATATTTAATTGGGCTGGACCCACATGTAAGCCACTCAAGGGTTATTTCCATTATATTAAACATTGCTTAATTTAGCTACCATTAAAATTAGGGGCATGGGCCCATTCGTCAGTGACCTGGGGAGGGGTATTACTACTAATAGGGGGGTTAATCCCACGGCATGGTCGCCGGCGACCAGCAGCACGGCGGCATTGGCCAGACCAACGTGGGGAGCCACGATGAGGGTGCGGGCTGCGGTGGTCGCAGCCGGCGTGGCCGGCGGCGCCGGTGAGGGGCATGGCGCGGGCAAAAGAACGACGGGCCCGCCCGCGGCACGCAGCACGGCCCGGCAATGGCCTTGCCCACAACTGGGCGTGGCGAGCCTAGCGAGTAGAGGCCCGGGGCGAGCAGTGATTGCGGGTGCGCGCGGCTAGAGCAGGCGTGCCCGTGCAGGGCGGCCAAAAGGCACGCACTGGACGCGGCCTGAGGCAGCGGCGAGCACGGGTCCGGCAATGGCGGCCCGGCGGGGCACATCCCGACGATGACTGAAACGCAAGGGGGGGGGAGGGGGATTCGAGGGGAGGCGCTCACGGCGGGTTGCAAGGGGGTGGCCGCGTGCTCGGGGAGGCCGGTGTGCAGCGGAGGCGAGGAACTCGCCGTCGGTTGCCGACGACAGAGGTGGAGGGAGTGGCGCGATTTCGGCGTTGCAGTTCGTCCCGGCGCCGATTGACTGCCCGAGGCGGCGGAGTCGAACGCTGGGAGGCGCACGGACAAGTTCCCTGTCACCGTGGAGGCGCGAGCTCCCGAAGGCACGCCCATGGCGGCTCGGGTGGGGGTGGGGAAAGGGGGAACGCAGAGGAGGGGAGGGGGACAAATGGCCAAGGGGGCGGCAGACCGGGGGCTTATCCAGAGCACATGGGGGGAGCAGGTAGGGGGGGCAGGTGGAGGGGGCCCGACATGGCTTGCCCTGGCCATGGCCATGCTGCCACGGGAGGGGGGGGGGGCAGGTGAGGGTGGTTGGATGGGGGAGAGAGAAGAGAGGAGTGGGCGGATGGGCCGGGGTGGGCCTCGCCTGGGCCGAGGCTTACGGGTTTTTCATTTATTTTATTTTATTTTCTTACTGTTTATATATTTTTAATATTTTTGTATTTTTGTAAAATATCTAATAGGTTCCATAATTAGTGTTATGCTCCATATCAGTGCTACAAAAAGTTTGGAACATTTATAAACTCATTTGCATTTTGTTTTATTTAAAAAGATATTAAATGGTATTGTTTTGCTACTGTTTTATTTGTTTAACATTTTTAAACATTGTAATAAAATCCCATTCCACTTTTAATATAGCTTACTGTTATTTAGGAATTTTATAAAATTGGTCTCATAATTTTTAGTGCATTTAAAATTCCCATATGTTTATTAAAAATTTCATGGCAACTTAATAATCCCCAAGCAATTATTTTATTTCATAATATTACTAAATCACTTTAATAAAATATCCATTACTACATTATCATGGCCTAATGATTGCTAGGCATTTTATAAATAGATTCCATCATTTGGTTTAACTATGATTTCATTTTTATATTAACTTTCAAAATACTTTTTGATGACACCACAAGATTGGTTTCACAATCAACATAGACTTGTGATTATTCTAAGGACTAAGGGTGACTTGGTTTAACCATGATCATGTTGATTGACTGGCATCCACAATTCTTGGAGCAAAGTTTCATAATTTACCCAATTTGAAAATTTTATCTGGGTTGGAAATTGACAGAGCTATGATCAAAGGTGATCATGACTTGATCATCAACAGTAATGATCACTAACAGTGGAATCACTGTAGTGATTACTGTTACTGATTCTGAGGGTGTTACAAATCTCCACCACTACAAGGAATTCTCGTCCCGAGAATTAAAAGTAGTGTGAGGGGCAAGGTTCCGGTTTCGCCTTCTAACAAATCTTCTGATCCTGGTTGTCGTACACGAAGAAATTAATCCTTCATGTTGAGGCCTTCACTGGACTGTATCGGTGCTTCTCGATGGGGTTTCATCCTTTCGTCGGGGGCTTCATCGAACTTAAGAACAGGGTAAGAGGTAAGGCTTAAGGGGGTAGGATCGATACAAGGTTAATCAAATGGGGTTGCTCAAGGTTATGGGGTACAAAGTCCTTCCGAGTTTAACATCAGGGAAGTACATCGTGAGAAGTTTCAAGCGGTTGGGCACGTATTCGATGCCGATGACGAAAGATGGGAAAAGGGCCCCGATCATCAAACACAAGCACTGAGTTTGATATCGGACGGAATATCACAAGGTAAAGGACAAGAGTCAGGTTTCGGTCCTGTGGAACTGTGGGTTATGGGCCCCATTGAACCAGGGTGGTGACATTCAATGCGATCAAGTTGGAAGGGTATGACGGAGATCAACTTGTAAACTATGTCGGGAACAACATCAGTGCCAAGGGCGAGGGACGAAGAGAACCATTTTCCTGCTCGTTAAGACGAGGCGGACCAATTGGCAAAGTTCTCGTCCATCGGTGGTCACCGAAAAGTCATCAACAATCGTAACTAGTTGTACAGACAATGTAGCACACCAAAGTGTTTACCTAAGCAGGGAATTATCACTGCCCAGATAATTTATATTAAAGAAAGATTAAACAAACCAATGGAAAGGAAAACGTGATGATACACAAGTATCAGGTGTATATCTTTCCCAAGGGAAAGCAGAGCACGATATACACGACCAAGTTGTACTGGCAAGGAGCCAAGGGAGGTTGTCGATGATAACGCAAATCATCGAATGGCAAGGATGGTATTACAAATAATGAATCCAATTGACACATGGAAGAAGCCATGTAATATTATTCGGATAATAATCCACCAAAGGTCGGGTGGTTCGCAAAGAATCTGGTGTGAGTATCGGCACTCAACCAGAAGGAGAAAGAATGCAAAGGCATCGGGTGATGGAGGCATCGGAATAATTTGATGCTTAAGTACCAGGGAATCGTGTCTTTCAGATCGGGAGGTGGATGCAATTATCCACACGGACTTATCGGTTGCATGGGATTGCAAAGGAGATGAACACGTAGGATCTCGGGAATTGATCAGAGAGTAATCGTCGAAATCTTCAGGTGGATCAGGCGATCATCGAGAATGCAGAGCTCTTCGGGAGGAAGGAGGTACGTGAACCTAAGTCAGAGTTATTAAAACTTTACCAGCAAGGATAAGAGAGCAGAGTCCCAGAGCATAGGTACGGAGAAAAAGATCCTAATACCATAGATATCACACGTAGTGACATCGATGTGGGCCCGTGAGCCAAACATTAAGTTAGCAAAATAGTTTTGCAAAGTCTAGACTCAACTTCGACCGAGGAGTGGTTAGGGGCTTCCTACAGGCAGTCGGCTCTGATACCAACTTGTGACGCCCCCAAAATCAAACCGTGTACAGTAATCATACACGCAAGGTACACGATCGAGATCAGGGACTCACGGTGAGATATCACAACACAACTCTACAAATATCATAATACAAGCTGTTTAATACAAGCCAGGGGCCACGAGGGGTCGAATACAACAGCTCGAGAGCACAAAGTCAGCGGAAGCAATAGTATCTGAGTACAGACACAAAGATACAAGGTTGCCTTAAGAAGGCTAGCACAAATCACAACAGATCGAAAAGGCGAGGCCTCCTGCCTGGGAACCTCCAAGCTACTCCTGGTCAACGGGGAACTCGACGTCGTAGAAGGCATCGGGGAACTTCACGTTGCGGTGGTCGACATCGGGGATCTCCTACTCCTGGACTGCAACGTCGACTGCAGCGGCCGATCAGGCAAAACAGTAAAGGAAATAAAGCAGGTGAGTATCTAGTATACCCGCGAGTCTTACGTCCGCTACTAAGCATTATGAATTGTATCAACGGAAAGAAGAGGCTGTATATAGTGGACTGAAAGACAGAAATCCAGAGCAAGGGTAAGAAGCTAGGCCTAACGAAGACTAGCATCTTCCGACGGTGTCTTGCAGCAAGAGGTAAGAATCAGCCAACAGTTTATATAAAGCATAAAGTAACAATGCAGCAGAAGTTGCAGCAGCATTGTATAATAATTAGTTGTAATAATTAGCAATGCCTCCGAGTTCACCTCCTCGACATCCCCGCGAGGAAGAGAACCCGGAACCATACAGTTTAATAATAATAGTTTCTAGTGGTAAGATCCAGCTTCAACATAAAGCGTCCTGTTACCGTGGACACGACTATTCGAATAGATTAATCTTCCCTGCAGGGGTGCACTTGTGTTACGCTACACACACGGATCTCCAGGGTGGCGGGAACCGTGTCAGGGAACGCTCCACCGAGGCTATCCGACACTTCATAGCCCATCTTTCAAACTCAACAGTAAGGTCATCCGCCGGACTATATCCTATGTACGCGGGGCTTTGGACCCTAACCCCGACGTATTCCTGCACGGTGCGAGGATGGCCGGTGAAGTTAAAGCAAATCCAAATAAGACACCACCGCGCGAGCAAATAAGACAACACCACTTCCCGGCATAGGCCGCGGTACTGCTGACGTCTGAAAAGTCCTCGGACGACACTACGAAGCAGAGGAGCCCATAACTCGTAATTCCCACGGGTAGGTAGTGCGTACATGGCATATAGCCAACTCAAGACATTCACTGAACCATTTAGTATTTTAATTAACCTGCGTGACAACCGTTATCGTTGCCTCGACTTAACTGACCCGCGGACAACGACAACAGCCAGGACCACCAGTACATCGGTGCCGGCCCCGTCGTCCACCAAGTCACTGTGGTTACCAACAAGGTGAACCGTCTCCTTACCTTTTCTCGCGTGTGCTCCTGGAGGAGCTCGACTTTCGGGGTTTGGTAACTCTCGCGGCCAACGACCAGGGGCCAAGCACACCGGTACACTGGTCGTACCCTCCCTGTCGTCCCGTCGCAATACCTCTCGCGGGCACCGTTGGGTCGCCCGACTTCTCATCTGAAGGACAACCGTTTTCAAGACCCTATGGCGGTAGGACAAAGTCAGCCTCGAGTGGAGTACAGTGATTACTCCTTGATAGCTCACACTTGAGGTGACTCGGCATAACCCAGATAGGGGCCTGAGGCGGTGTCTGCATTGTACCGTACCTGTGCAGTTATAATAATTGTATCCGCGTTCACTCCCCTGAGTGATCACGGCCCTCTATCTAATCCTAGCTAACAATGCGCAGGGCTCACTGCTGAATAATGCATAATAATAATAATAATAGGCAGCATAGGATAAAGGAGGCACATCAAGGGGCGACAATGACAGGTTATGCAATTGAATAGGTAAGCAACGTAGCAGCAGCAGTAACAATGCCTAGTGCAATAAATGTACGGAAAGATAGGCGATATCTGGGGAAGAGAATGGCTCTGCTTGCCTGGAAGCTCGACAGTAGTAGTAGGGTCGTCGACGAAGTAGTCGTACTCAGCAGCGGTGTAGTCGACGACAGCAGCGGGGTCTACCGGAGATTAAGGGGGGGGGGGGAAGAAACAGTAAATACACAGCAAGCATATACAAACAGATGCATGACATGACAGATGAAATGTTAATGGTATTCTAACGCAGTGCAATGCACATTGCTCGGAACGGAAATTCATCTGAGGATGAACTACCGGCTCCGGGTGATTATCGGACAAGGTGTCCGGAGGGGGAAAGATCAAGCCGGAGGTGTCGTGGGTACCGGAAAAACATAAGGGGGGTGTATCCGTGCTAGTTGATCTGTTCTGAGAAACATTCGTGTTCGGAATAAATTCATCCGGGCACTCTAACAGTACCGGACAATTTATCGGACAGTCGGTCCGGAGGGGATGGTTCGATGTTTTTTGTGTTAGAGGGGTGTGATAGACATACGGATAGCGTATTCGTATTCTTTATATTTTTCTGATCAAGTTTGATATATAAATTATTTTCATCAGAGTTACGGTTTAAAAGATATTCAATTTCAAAGTTTTAATCAATTTAAAAAGAATTTCTGGAATTTCTTTTATATTTATCTAAACCTTATCCAGAACAGGAGAGTTGACTGGTCAAACTGACCAGTGGGCCAGGCCTTTCATAGTCACTGTTAATAAAATGATTTATTAAATCTAATTATTCCAGTGGGGCCCAGGTGTCATAGAGACATGTTATAATTAACAGTTATATTAATTCAAAGGATATTTAATTGGGCTGGACCCACATGTAAGCCACTCAAGGGTTATTTCCATTATATTAAACATTGCTTAATTTAGCTACGATTAAAATTAGGGGCATGGGCCCATTCGTCAGTGACCTGGGGAGGGGTATTACTGCTAATAGGGGGGTTAATCCCACGGCGTGGTCACCGGCGACCAGTAGCACGGCGGCATTGGCCATACCAACGTCGGGAGCCGCGACGAGGGTGCGGGCTGCGGTGGTCGCAGCCGGCGGCGCCGGTGAGGGGCGTGGCGCGGGCAAAAGAACGACATGCCCGCCCGCGGCACGCAGCACGGCCCGGCCATGGCCTTGGCCACAACTAGGCGTGGCGAGCCTAGCGAGTAGAGGCCCGGGGAAAGCAGTGATTGCGGGGGCGCGCGGCCAGAGCAGGCGTGCGCGTGCGGGGCGGCCAAAAGGCACGCACTGGACGCGGCCTGAGGCAGCGGCGAGCACGGGTCCGGCAATGGCGGCCCGGCGGGGCACATCCCGACGACGACTGAAACGCAAGGGGGGGAGGGGGATTCGAGGGGAGGCGCTCACGGCGGGTTGCAAGGGGGTGGCCGCGTGCTCGGGGAGGCCGGTGTGCAGCGGAGGCGAGGAACTCGCCGTCGGTTGCCTGCGACAGAGGTGGAGGGAGTGGCGCGATTTCGGCGTTGCAGTTCGTCCCGGCGCCGATTGACTGCCCGAGGCGGCGGAGTCGAACGCTGGGAGGCGCACGGACAAGCTCCCTGTCACCGTGGAGGTGCGAGCTCCCGAAGGCACGCCCATGGCGGCTCGGGTGGGGGTGGGGAAAGGGGAAACGCAGAGGAGGGGAGGGGGGCAAATGGCCAAGGGGGCGGTAGACCGGGGGCTTATCCAGAGCACATGGGGGGAGCAGGTAGGGGGGCAGGTGGAGGGGGGCCGGCATGGCTTGCCCTGGCCATGGCCATGCTACCACGGGAGGGGGGGGCAGGTGAGGGTGGTTGGATGGGGGAGAGAGAAGAGAGGAGTGGGCGGATGGGCCGGGGTGGGCCTCGCCTGAGGCGAGGCTTAGGGGTTTTTCATTTATTTTATTTTATTTTCTTACTGTTTATATATTTTAAATATATTTGTATTTTTGTAAAATATGTAATAGGTTCCATAATTAGTGTTATGCTCCATATCAGTGCTACAAAAAGTTTGGGACATTTATAAACTCATTTGCATTTTGTTTTATTTAAAAAGATATTAAATGGTATTGTTTTGCTACTGTTTTATTTGTTTAACATTTTTAAACATGGTAATAAAATCCCATTCCACTTTTAATATAGCTTACTGTTATTTAGGAATTTTATAAAATTGGTCTCATAATTTTTAGTACATTTAAAATTCCCATATGTTTATTAAAAATTTCATGGCAACTTAATAATCCCCAAGCAATTATTTTATTTCATAATATTACTAAATCACTTTAATAAAATATCCATTACTACATTATCATGGCCTAATGATTGCTAGGCATTTTATAAATAGATTCCATCATTTGGTTTAACTATGATTTCATTTTTATATTAACTTTCAAAATACTTTTTGATGACACCACAAGATTGGTTTCACAATCAACATAGACTTGTGATTATTCTAAGGACTAAGGGTGACTTGGTTTAACCATGATCATGTTGATTGACTGGCATCCACAATTCTTGGAGCAAAGTTTTATAATTTACCCAATTTTAAAATTTTATCTGGGTTGGAAATTGACAGAGCTATGATCAAAGGTGATCATGACTTGATCATCAACAGTAATGATCACTAACAGTGGAATCACTGTAGTGATTACTGTTACTGATTCTGAGGGTGTTACAGTGCCTAACCGCGTGTGGGATTTTATGGGGTCCCCTCTTCTTATCTACCTAGCTCCAAACATTTCTAGAGGTGGCCCAAGCTGATTTACCATTTGAAACCGTGTGTGTGCTTGGTTGGGCCCCCAGCAGTTTTAAAACAACTCGTGCTAGCGGAGACAGAGTTCCTCTGCTGGTCCACACTGGTGAGCTAGGGAAGTCCCCTGTTATATAGGTGAGACTAACCCCGAACTTAGCCATATGGAAGAGTCCGATCCGAGGGCGTGGCCGGCTCTTGGATTTGGTGTCGACTCCCCGGGGGCTACCCGGATTTGTGCGTTGTTAGTTAGAGGGACCTGTCGTTTCGTATCTCTCGGAACTAAATCATAAAATGGTTTCCTATGATGGGTAGCAACTGAGAGAGATGGACGTGCGTGCGGAGCCTTGTAATGGGCAGTTGGTACACCCCTGGAGGGTTAAATCTTTTCGAGAAGCCGTGTCCATGGTTATGGACGACTTGAGACCTACTCCTTTTTCATAGATAACAACAACTGAGATAATCTTAATATAACTTGATCAATGTGTGTGTGTGCCTTGACTACTTCTTCTTCGTCGGGATGCGAAGAGGAGGACAAGGATAGGATAGGTGTTATGATTGCGTAAGTAGTTGATAGGAAGACTTGTTGGAGGCGATTCCTCATCGAATGCTTGGATTCTTATCTCACTCTCTAGATCGTTAGCCACTTTATAAATGCTAGTGCGGCAGCAACCTCACAACTTACCCCTTCCTTATCGTAAACTACTAGTTGTCCTAGAATGACGAGTGATAAAGTTCTTGCTGGGTCAGTTGACCACTACAGTTGGATGCTGAGTACTTCTGTACTCATGATACTACCCCCAAACTCTTTTTAGGGTTCTTAATCGACAACATGTATGGTGATCGACGTTCCACGTGGAGACTCGATGACGACTAGTTAGGCGGATCCCGGCGGAGGGCCTGGACCCGTGTGCTTATGGGGATCGGTGTTTTTATCTTTGCCAGTAGGCATTTGATTGTAGTATGTATTCAGACATGTACCTTCCGCTGATGTATTGTATTTAAGGTAGTTGTATGCCGATTGTATGAGTTGTTGTATCCTTGTATCTGTAATGTTGTGATATCATGTTGGAAATCCGGGGCATATGACTTCGTCATATGTCGCGTTGGGACCGATATGTGCTTCGTCCCCGGATCTGGATGGAAACATCTAGATCTGGAACAGTACCGCATATCGGGCCTTACACATAGCAACAACAGAAAGAATTACATATGTGCCTTGATCATATAGGGAATCTCACAAGGTCTAATCCATGAAGAACAAGGAGGGGAGGAGAACACCACATAGCTACTGAGCATGGACCCATGGTCCAAGGCAGACTACTTGATATGGTGTGGCCCGATCTTCTCAGTAAGCATACGGTGAATATGAGGGCGATATGAGATAACTTGTATGTAGCCGATGAACCCTCCTCGATAGATCCCTGTTGCCAATGCGACATCTCTCTACCCTTTGGATATTCACAACTTCACACACTTGAACAACATAGCCGTTGACCACGAGACGGTAATTTGCAATCTACTAATTCCCAGTGGAACAACAGATCACACAAAACTTGCAGTAGTAACACTTCAGATCGATACGAATTGAAGTATATGATTCAAGATAAATGCTTGGAGCAATTCTCTAGAACTAGGGTTTATCTAAACGTGGTCTACCCCTAAAACGCGCTGGGGACTAGGTATTTATAAGCTAGGGTGTCTAGAGTTGGATACAAGGGCCACAACCCTGAAATCTGCGCGCAGGCAGGTCGGACGTCTGGTGGTTATCGGGTGTCCATCGGGACCATCAGACGTTCGGTGGACGTCGGAATTCCGGTAGTTATAACACAAAACCCTTATGTACTCGCGGCACCCTAACTCCGGCAGCTGTCGGATTTCTGATGTATTTGTCGTCAAAGCTTCTGTTCTTGAGGGACCCTATTTCCAGTACAGATCGGACATCCGGTCGTCGGACGTCCGGTAGGCATCAGACGTCAGGTCCCTGAAGCTTCTGCTTGATTGATGGCTTGGCTTCTCGCGTCCATGTCAATAGTGTCGGACGTCCGGGTGTGATCAGACGTCCGGTTCCTGGAGCATCAGCTTCTCGTTCCCGAACCTCATCTTCTTCTTTCTGCTTCTCGTCTTCTTCATTGGTACCTAATCATGCAAACATACAATGACTTAGGTAGTATATAATTCTCATTAAGCACGACCCCATCTGATTCTATTAAGAGCAAGTTCACCTGTTATTCTATTAGCTTTGCACGAGCTCTTGTAATAGGTCCAAGTCTGATTTGATTCGCTTGTTCATCATGAAGAGTTAGGGATGTATTATCAGTAGGGATGTCCTCATCATCACACCCCTTCAAAAGGCGTCGACCTCGACGCTCCAAGGTCATCTCCCATGTATGGTGATAAATCAGCAATGTTGAAACTGTTGCTAGCGCCACCAAACTCAGCAATGGGAATATCAATCGAGTAGGCACTTTCATTGGTCTTGGCTAACACCTTGCAAGGACCAGCACCACCCGTCTTCAACTTGGAATTCCGCAATCCCGGAAATCTATCCTTGCGCAAATGCACCCAAACCATATCTCCAGGCCGAAATAGGACTTGTTTCCATGACTGGTTCCTTGCAGCAGCAACGCTCTTGCCTTGTTTCTGAATAGCCTCTCGAGTCTTCTCAAGAATCTTCACATAATCTGCTCGTTTAGATACCTCCATATTAACTCGTTCCTTCAATGGAAGAGGCAACAAACCAAGAGGTGTAATAGGCTCGAAACCATACACTACCTCAAAAGGACAAACGTGAGTAGTAGTGTGTATTGCCCTGTTATAAGAAAATTCAACATGTGGCAAACACTACTCCCATTCACGCAGATTTTTCTTGATCATAGCTCGCACCAACGGTGATAATGTTCTATTGACCACCTCCGTCTGACCATCAGTTTGGGGATGACATGTAGTGCTGAACATCAACTTTGTTCCCAAATTTCCCAACAGTGTCTTCCAGAAGTAACTCACAAACTTCACATCCCTGTCAGAAACAATTGTCTCGGGCACTCCATGCAAGCGTACAATCTCCCTGAAAAACAGGTTAGCAACATGCGACGCATCGTCGCTCTTATGGCATGCGATAAAATGTGCCATCTTAGAAAATCTATCCATTACCACAAATATACTATCATGACCATGTTTAATGCGTGGCAATCCTAACACAAAATCCATACAAATATCTTCCCAAGGTGTGGTAGGAGCCGATAGTGGAGTATACAAACCGTGAGGCTTCAGCTTGGACTTGGATGTATTGCATACAATGCAACGCCAAGCAAACCTGTCCACATCACGCCTCATCCTGGGCCAATAAAAATTATCTGCAAGCATGAGTAGTGTCTTCTCACGCCCAAAGTGACCCATCAATCCTCCTGCATGTGATTCCTGCAACAATAGTAAACGCACAGAAGATTCTGGAACACAAAGTTTCTTAGCTCGAACAAAAATCTATCATGGATGTGGAATTTATCCCATGCATTTCGAAGAAAACACAAACAATATGGTTCAGCAAAATCATGATCAGTTGCATATAAATCACATAAACTCTCTAAACCAGGAAACTTAACATCAAGATGTGTCAATAACATGTTCTTCCTAGATAGAGCATCAGCAACAACATTATCTTTCCCTTCCTTATACTGGATGATGTAGGGAAAAGACTCAATGAACTCAACCCACTTAGCTAGGCGTCTATGCAAATTAGATTGAGCTTTCAGATATTTTATAGCTTCATGATCAGAATGTATGATAAATTCTTTTGGCCACAAGTAATGTTGCCAAACCTCAAGAACTCTAACAAGTGCATACAATTCTTCATCATAAACAGGATAATTCAATCTAGCACCAGAAAGTTTCTCACTAAAATAAGCAATAGGTCTACCTTCCTGCATCAACACACCACCAATTCCTATGCCACTAGCATCATATTCAATCTCAAATTGTTTAGCAAAACCCGGTAGTGCAAGGAAAGTTGCAGAAGTAAGCAAACGTTTCAACTCATCAAAAGCAAGATCTTGGGCAGCGCCCCAAACAAAAGGCACTCCTTTCTTAGTTAATTCATTCAATGGTGCATCAATAGTACTACAGTCTTTCACAAAACGTCTATAAAAACCACCTAAGCCGTGAAAACTTCATACTTGACTAACATTCTTGGGAGTAGGCCAATTTTGAATTGCTTCAATTTAGAAGAATCTACTTCTACTCCATGCTTAAATACAACGTATCCCATAAATATGACCTTATCTTTTGCAAAAGTGCACTTCTCAAGATTAGCATATAATTTAGCATCATGCAACACTTGCAAAACTTGTCTAATATGATCAGCATGTTCAAATTCAGTGCGGGTGTAAATAAGTATATCATCAAAATACACAACCACAAAACGTCCAATAAACTCTCTCAAAACATGGTTCATTAATCTCATGGAATTACTAGGAGAATTAGTAAGACCAAAAGGCATAACTAACCACTCATATAACCCAAACTTAGTTTTGAAAGCAGTTTTCCATTCATCCCCTTCTTTCATCCTAATTTGATGGTATCCACTACGCAAATCAATTTTAGAGAAAATAACAGCACCACTCAATTCATCAAGCATATCCTCTAAACGTGGAATAGGATGGCGATATCGAATAGTGATATTATTTATAGCTCTACAATCTACGAACATACGCCATGTACCATCTTTCGTAGGAACCAAAATAACAGGAACAACACAAGGGTTAAGACTGACACAAATATACCCTTTGTCTAGAAGCGCTTGAACTTGGTGCTGAATTTCCTTCGTCTCTTGGGGATTGGTCATGTATGGTGCCCAGTTGGGAAGAGTAGCACCCGGTACAAGATCAATTTGGTGCTCAATACCACGCAAGGGTCATAATCCCGCTGGAACCTCCGCCAGAAACACATCATCATAATCCTGCAAAGAATAGACACACTAGAAGAAAGATGATGATTGTCATTAGAAAGCAAAACCTCGCCTTTGTACATAAGCACAAGTGGCATGGCTGTGGGATCCTCACTAAATTCTCTCATGTATTCTTTGGTGGATAATGTAAGCAAACTAGTCTCTCTCGCACTTTTTGTTATATTATCACTCACATCTATTACATTGTTCTCTCGTGTAGGTCCCTAATTCACCTCTACTTTTTGACGAGACTCATTCACAATTTGCTGTGGGGACATAGGATGGAGATTAACTTTCTTGCCCTTGAATTCCAAATGATATGTATTGGCTCAGCCGTTGTGTTGCACATGGCGATCATATAACCACGGCCGACCCAATAGGAGATGGAAAACTGTGATAGGCACCACATCAAAATCAATGGAATCCTGGTAGGGGCCTATCTCGAAAATCATGTGCACCATATGATTCACTTTCATCTCACCATTGTCAATCAACCAATTGACATAATATGGATTTGGGTGAGGTAAGTACTTCAGATTTAGCTTGACACATATGGATTTGTGGAAGCTACCTCCATCAATGATCACTTTGCAAGCTTTGTTGGGGCCAACTAATGCTTTGGTTTGGAACAAATTGCAGCGCTAAGATTCATTTTGTGGCTGCACAGTAAGAGCACGCTGTTAGACAACAATAGTAGGAGCAGGCGACGGAAAAGCATCCATGCCTTCTTCACTGTTGTATCCCTCGTCATCGAATCCGGATGGGTCTTCATCATCATCGGTTTCATACTCACCGGTGTCCTCATTAAAGAACATGACCTTTCGATTCGGGAAATCTCTCTTGAAGTGACCCAGATTACGGCAAGCATGACAAGTCATCTCTCGAGTACGTGTTGTAGACATATTGGAGCCTTCACTAGTGGCAAGAGCAGCTGGCTTCTTCGCAATAGAAGCATTGGGGGCTGGTTTGGAGTATGAAGAAGAAGTACGGTTGTGAGCACCATTGCTCTCCATAGGCGCGACAGACGACGTCCTAGAAGAAAACCTGCTAGAGGATGAGTATCTTGATTTAATCTGGGCCTCTTCTGCAAGATGTGACTCCTCCTCTCTGGCATGATGTAAGAGCTCATTCATATTAGTGTATTGATGATGCCGAACAATACCCTTGATCTGAAATTTTAATCCATGGAGAAAACGTTTCATAGTCATCTCAATAGATTCTCGGACTCGTGCACGCTGCAACAACATCTCCATCTCCATATAGTATGCATCAACGGACATCTTGCCTTGCTTCAGTTGTTGCAATTTATCGAAGACAGTCCGTAAATAATTTGTGGGAACAAAACGAGCCCGCGTGGTTGCTCGCATATCACGCCATGTAGGAATATGCAGCTCATTGGCCTCTTGTATGTCACTCATGACTCCATCCCACCATCGCAAAACATACCCATCAAATTCTAAGGAAGCAAGCTTGATCTTCCTATCTTCAGTATAGTCACATAAACGCCAGAATTTCTCAATCTTGAGCTCCCAAGTGAGATACTCTTCCACATCCGTGGAGCCTTCAAATTTGGGAATTGAGAATTTGAGTTTGCCCAAACCATCATCGTCCTGAAGTGGTATACGCCGAGCACCAAGACCAAGGAGAGGCTGGAGATTCTTTCCAAGGGCACCACGTTCACGTCCATTAGCTCCCCTCACGACATCATTGTCGTCCTCGACACTACCATCATCTTCATTGCCTTTCGGTTGGCGTTGGGCGGCAGGAACCCACATAGCATTGAACGCTGTGGTCAATTGCTGGATGCTGGTTTGAAGTCCATTAACTCGTGCTTGTAAAGAACTGACGGAAGCTTGTGTACCATCCAACTTCATATTAGCCTCTTGAGGATCAGTGACAAGAGGTTCTATGGATGTATCAATCTTGGTGGTCAAATGATCTCGGAGAACTTCATACGCCTCCCATGTAACCGGCGTATCCTTATCCTGTTTCTGCATCACATCAAAACCACTTGGAGACATGATTAGTAGGTTAGTGCACTAAATCAAAATCTCTTGGTGGACACTCACAACTCACTCAAAACTGACAAGAAAAGGTGAATCTTACCGTTCCAAAGTGAATAGCGACGCGTACCCGCTCGGATGGAGGACTAGTGCACGAATATAATGAAGTGAATACCCGAGTAGAAGAGTGAACACACGACAAAGCAAGATATATGTGGTGGAGCTATAGTTATGGTATGCTAAGTACACCAAAGTCTAGTCCTAGTGCTGATCGTGGGATAAAAACCCCAGGAAAAACTCACACAGTGGACACAAAAAGAAGTCAGGCCTCTCAAAAGATCACCACTTTGATATTTCCCTTCTAGTTCTTGTATATCTCTTTGCACTCTTTGATAACTCTTGTTGATCACTCTTCTTTTTTTTGAATCTTTTCTCTTGTTTTTCTCCTTTTTTTGATTTTTCTGACCGTTTTCCACACTTGTCGAAATTGCTACATTACTACTACAGTACTTCTACAAATCACAGCTAGGCAATTGACAGGATTAAAAACGTACCGCGATGCTAACTATGCTACAAAGAAAGGAAGAGGCACAAAATCATGGGCGGTACGCCAAAATAAGTAGACCAAATGTCGGGACCCGGGGTTAGCGTATGTAAGTACAGCTAAGACATAGTCATATGGAGAGCCGAGAACCGTACCCACTTGTCTAAGCAGACAAGGCCAAGCACAGAACGTTCTCGGAAAGCATCGTACGTGAGGGGCATCCCATCCAGGCCGGATGAGCAACTGAGATGGGACCTCATCGTCCGCACACAAGTCTAATGATATGGGTGGTGAACTTCCATATTCAAAGACAAGTCGCCTCAACCATACTATCGACTATCTCAAAACTCTTACATAGACTTACTCCAGCCCGATCACTTAGTCGGGGTCTAGGGCGGGCTCGATCATACCACAAAGTGTGCACGAGACGGAGTCTCGAGCAATCGCATCGCGATGCCCCAAGCTACGCACATCTAAGGGCCACTTGGTGTATGAAAGACCGCCAGCCAGAACACAACTAAGGTCTCGAAAACCCATACAAAGACATGCATGTTATAAACATACACGCAGCACACATGCCTTGTATGAACAGCAGGTACCATTGCAATTCTCTACAAAGTGTACAATTTTATTGATAACTCTTATAGAGTGCAAACAGAGATCACAAACATGTGATCCAACATTACAACACAAACGGAAGCAAATTATGTCTGAGTACAGACAAGTTTAACAAATGGCTTAAGAAGCCTTATTTAAACACAAGCCCTCCACGAGGTAACCAGTCGTCTGACTGGGACTAGACTAGCTTGATCTTCAGTCGTCCAGCTCGATGAAGAAGCCACCTTCGGGGTCAGTGGGTTCATCTAAAACATAGATTAAGCAAACGTGAGTACAAAGTCGTACTCAGCAAGACTTACATAGGAGCTATACTACTCATGCATATGTATCAAGGTAAAGGTAGGTGGGGTTTCACTTGCAGAAGTGCCAGCTTTGACTTGGCTAATCCTGAACTACGAGTACCAGACTTTGGGTAAGAAGCGTACACGAGTCCACTACTTTCTCCAACCAATACACCACCATGGTGCCTTCCTCGACTTCCCCACGAGGAATCACACCATAGCACTCACACTTATCTTGGTGTGTTTTAGAAGTATCCGGTTCAAGTTATCTATTAGTCAAGCTAAGCTTTCCAAGCAGTCCATAACCGCGGACGCGGCTATTCGAATAGTTTTGTTAACCCTGCAGGGGTGTACCGCTACACACACATGATCATCATTTACCGCCTTTGATCTCGACACCATTCAAGGGGTGCCAGCGAGGATGCTCACCACAAATGTTACCTCATAGCCGATCCAGTCCGAGAAAGCCGCCTACTTGGGTAGGCTACCACTATCGTGAACCCGGCCGGTTTACCGAAGTGGACCCAAGTGATGTGTGCGTGGTGCATAAGCCGGTCTCGGATGAGCCGTTCTCTCACTTAGCATCCAGGCCACAAGCCTACCAGAACTCCGAACTATTTCGACATCTGGACATCGAAAGGGATGAGTTAGTAAGTTGAGAGGGGTCAGTGAGCCCAATGTGTGGTTGTACTCTTCATCTTGGATCACCACACAAGAACTCGGACTTAGGGCGGTGTTCAACGAGACAACCCACCGTGTACTCCTACACAGCCTCTCATCGTTCACCTTGTATTAGGGTCGATTCACCAACACTTTTCTACCATCATCAACATGATCACTACCATCCCGACTCACATCACAGTAACAACATGGTATCATACTAAGCATGCAATAAGCGATAAACATTTGCAGGGGCCACATGATATCAAACAACTCCTACATTTGCTAGGATTGTGGTTTGCTTACTACTGTGACAAAATGATAGGTCATGCAAAGGAATGAGTTCATCTATGCGGTAGAAACGAATCATGGTGATCATCCTAAACAATGCATAAGCGAGACATGAGAGGGAAGTGTGATTTTATCGACATGATCAATGGGGGTTTGCTTGCCTTGCTGACGAGGTTCGGGTTCTGGGTCTTCAACGAAGGGGGCAGCCTCCTGTTCCGGTTCCACCTCTACTCGACAAACAACAAGCAAAGTAGCAAAGTAAATACAATGCACAATCACATGATGGAAGGTTGAAACTTGATGTATATGCTTTGATGTGTGAAGCAACTCCATTTAAATGGAGTATATTGCAAATTGAATTGCAAATTCTAAATCCACATTTGAATTCAACTTAACCAAGTTGCATGTGACATTGTTTGATCATTTTGAACCTTTTGGAAATGTGTATGATATGCCTCTGAAGTGTGGTTGAATTGTAGCACAATTCCATGGTTCAAGTTGCAAAATCATTTGAATTGAATTTGAATTAATTCCAAATAATTCAAATGACATATGCTACTGGTCCCATTTTAAAATCAACTCCAACATAGTTTAAAGTTGCATATTTGGAAATACAATTTTCTCATGATCATTTTTCACATATTATTTTTCCAATTTGGAGTTAATATGAATTTTCTATGAATTTCCAAAGTTTGGGGTATTTTCTGGAATTTCTTGAATTTCTTTAATTCAATTTGATTTTCTGGAAGTTCATTTAATCAATTTATCGCGTCAGGCTGACGTCAAGCTGGCGTCAGGGGGGGGGGGGCTGACAAGGGGGTCCAGGGTGTCAGTGACTGAGTTCAATTAACCGGCTGGTTAATCTAATCCAGTGGCTTAATTAAGCCACTCGGCCCACTAGTCAGTGACCCAGGGGGTCATTAGGCGGGTGATTAACGGGGGGGGGGGGGGGGGGGCGGGGGGGGGGGGGGGGGGTGGGGGGGGGGGGGTTTGCGCTAACCCGCCGGCGGCTAAACGGCGGAGACCTGGTCACGACAGCGACTCGCCGGAATGGGCTAGGGGCCACGGGAGGAGACACCAACGGGTGCAGCAACGTCGTCCGCGTCGTCTGGAAGCAACAGGGGGTCACGGGGAGCTCGGAATCGACGGCGGCGACGACTCCGGCGGCAACAGAACGGCGGCGAGGTCGCAGTTGTCATTGCAGTGCACGGATTGAGTCGATTCGGGGCGCGTTCGAACGCTAGCACACGCAGGAGTCAAACGCGTGCACTGGGGCTTCACGACGGGCACTGCAGAGAGGAGAGCGACGACCATGGCGGCGAGGTGCTCGGGTTCCCATGGCGGATCCGGCTAGAGGAAGCAATCGAAGGGGGAAAAGGAGGGGTTTCGGTCCTGAGCTCACCAGGAACTCAGCAGCGCAGACGGTGAGGTGAACGGCGGCGTGATGATGACGAATTCGTCGGAGAGTTCTTGCGGGTCCGACGGCGGCTCGAGTTCGGTTCAGGTGGCTAGGAGGGCTCTGGGCTCGCCTTCTGCAGGTCGATGAAGACGACGACGAGGAAGACGATGGACAAGCTCCGGGGGCTTCTCGGCGTCGATGGCTACGCGGGGGCTCGACGGCGCTCCGGCGTTCTTCTCGGGCGACGATGAATCAGGCGAGAGAGGAAGGGGAAGGAGCTCGTGGAGGGGGGGAATGGACGTGGCGTGCTCCAGGGCGTCTCCAGGTGCGAGAAGAGGCCACGGGGAGGCCTGGAAGCTCGAAGGCGTCGAGGTGGTGTCCACGGCTGGCTCGGTGGCATTCCACCGAGCAGCTTGGAGGCGCGGGGTGGGGAAGAAGACCCCGCTGCCCCTTTGGGCCGGGTGGGCTGGATGGGCCGGCTTCGCCTGGGCGTCTGGTAAGTCTTTCTGATCCCTTTTCTGTTTTTCTTTTCTGACATTTGTTCTGTTTAGCTAAATAAAATAGCTAAACATTTTATTAAATGCTGAATTTTTTTGTCTCGCCTTTTGAATTAATTCATGTGGGGGGGTTCCTTCTCCCATTTTGCTTTTGATTTTAATTTCCAAGATTTCTTTCATGAATGCAAAGTGAAAATTGATCCTAGCACATTACCTAACAGAGGGTTCTGACACCAAAATCCAACTACATCTACTAGTAATCATCCATGTTGAGATATCTATCCAGAACATCTCACTGGTATTAAGTTGCGAGCCCCACCTAAAGTGTAAACCCAAAGCAACATACAACTTCATTAAAAGAACTCTGCGTAAAGTAAACAATCCTTGCAACCACGGTTACAAGCACCGTTGTTTTCCCCCTTGTGGAAATAGCACATCCCCTAGACTCATGTTTCTGTCACTCACGCTAGTCATCAGGGGGCATGGACCCGCACTCGAGCATAACGTTCCCTCTTGGAGTCACTACCTACTACTTGGCCAAGGCAATAAACATCAACGGAGTACATGCAAGAATTACTCAAGAACCAAAATATAAAAGATAAGAACCAAATATATTACTCAATTACAAACTAAACATAGTCTCATATCCATCAGATCCTAGAAAACTCAGCGTAGCAACAGTAGAAAGAATTACATATGTGCCTTGATCATGTAGGGAAGCTCACAAGGTCTAATCCATGAAGAACAAAGAGGGGAGGAGAACATCACATAGCAACTTATCATGGACCCATGGTCCAAGGTAGACTACTCACGGATCTTCCGTGAAGCGTCCATGGTGGAGGAGAAGCTCCCGGAGGTCAATCCTCCCTTCGACAGGGTGCCGTGAAGAGGTTTGCTGGCGCTCCCGATCTTGGAAGCGCGGCGGCGGCGGAGCAGAGGCGAGATCGCGAAAAAGGGTTCTTTCTTCAGAGGTTTCCCATAACGAAGAATAAATAGGAGAAGGGGGAAGCAAGGGGGGCCACCAGGTGTACAAGCAGCCTCCCGGCGTGGCCCCACCCTAGGCCGCGCAACTTGGCCACCTGGTCACCAGGTGGGGCCCCTCTGGCCCTTCTTCGGTGAATCCGGAAGCTTCCGGAGCGCTGATTTTTTATTGGATTTTCCTGAATTGTTGGAGCACTTTTAATATGGGGGAAAACTGAAATAGAAAAAGAGCAGAAAACAGGAACTGGCACTGGGATGCACTGAGTTAATAGGTTAGTCCAAATATGAAAAAAGTGTATGAAAGTGTATCTAAAACGTTGCAATATCACACAAAACATGCATGGAGAAAACAGAAATTATAGATACGTTTGGGACGTATCAAGTCCCACATGGGGGTGGGAGGGATGCTTGCACCCATCCTTAGCCTATATAAGGAGGGGGTACGGATGCCCTTTTATTCATCCATGTGGCGTACGTCTTCCCCGACAACTTTCCAATGGGGACGTAATCCCTTCATCGGTCTTCAAGAACCGGGTTGTCAGAACCCCAACTAGGGTAAGTGCTAGGGTTTGTTTGTGCCCTTTGCATCATGCCAAAATTCAAATGAAATTCAAAAATGGGGAAGCAGAAAGCCCTGAGAAATTAATTCAAATGGCCAGACAAAAATCTTTTTCCAAAAATCATTTGAATATTTGGAAAATTCCTATAAATGATGCTGATCATTTTAAAAATGGTTTGGGATCAATCCCATGCTCATGGAATTTTCTAATTTTCAAATAGTGCCTTGGAAAATTAAATAATACCCCTATTTGATTTGAAATTCAAATTGTTTGAATTTCAAAAATCCCCAAACTTGGTGATTGGCTATCTATAGGCCTTGTGATGCCACATAAAAATTTGGAGGATTTATAAAAATGCTTTGCTATTTTATCCAGAGCAAAACAACTTGCAGAAAAAGAAAAGAGGAGAAGAAAAAGGAAAAGACATCCTGGCCATTCTGGCCCAACTGAAGCCCCCAGCCGGCCCAGCCCAGCCACTCCCGTCTGTCGTCTTCTTCCCCCGCCGTTCCAAGCAGCTCCGTGGAGGGCTGGTCACCGTGGACGCCGACGAGGCCCTTCTAGGCCACCCCCTGCCCTCTCCTGGCGCCACACAAGCGCCCAGAAGCCGCGCACCTTCTTCCCCCTCTCGCCGCTATCTCTCTGCCCTCTCCCTCGCCGATTTCGACGCCACCTGAGAACCACCGGAGAGCGCCGCCGCGCCCAGTCGTGGCCAATGGCCTCCTCTCGCCGAGCTGAAGTGTCCAGTAGCACCGGAGCCATCGACTTCATCTTCTCGCGCACCCAATCGAGCTCTTGAAGCTCTGGAGCCGACGCCTTCGTCGCCGAGTCGCCGCCGGCCGCCGTGGAGTTCGACGTCGATTACGTCGCCATCCGGCCTCCTCCAACCCTGCCGTCCCGTCCATTCGCTCCGGGGTGAGCTCCCCTGCGTTTCCCCCCTAAACCCCGCTCCTCCCCGTGCCTGTAGCGCCGTGCCGCCTGCGTCAGTACTCCTGCCGCCGCGCGAGCTCGACCACGGCGAGCTTCCAGTGCTCCCCGGTGACGCCTCGATGCCCAGGAAGGAGCGCGCGTCCACGGGCTTTCGTTTGGTGGCCGCAGCGCTCGTTTTGCTACACGGAACCCGTACGTCACAGTGACGCAGTAAATCATTTATGAATTAAAAGATTTCAGAAATTCCAGAAAACAGTATAAACTTCAAAAAATCATAGAAAATTAATATGAACTCCAAATTAAACAAATAATATATGAACAATTATCAGAAAAATGCAAGGATTAAGAATATGCAATTTGTTTTTATGTTTGACCATTTTAAAATGGGTGAACAGAAGAAAATGTGTGTATGACTTAATTTGAAATTGAATTTGGAGTTTGAATTTGCATTTCAAATGCAATATACTTCAATTAAATTGAATATGCTACAAACCAGTACCATTCACATCATGGACAACCTTATCATGTGTATGTGCATTTTACTTTCGAAGTCGTCCCCTTTTGTTGATGATTGCCTCCGATGACAGACGTTCCGAGACGGTGATCACCACCGAAGAAGAAGACCACCGTTAAGACCCGTGTATCGTCAGCAAGGCAAGAAAACCCCATTGATCATGTCTATAAAATACTATTTCCCTCTCAGTCTCGCTTATGCATGTTTAGGAGATCACCGAGACACGTTCTTTCGCATAGTTGAACCCATTCCGATGCATGACCTATCATTTTGTCACCGTATTAAGAAAACCACAATCCTAGAAGATTTAGGAGTTGAATGATGAGCATGTGGCCCCTGCAACTGTTACTGCTTTTGCTTCTTAGTGATACAATGAGGATATTATGTTTGTGAGTCGGGATGGAATGAACACAGTGGTGCTGATGATAACGTGTTGGTGAATCCACCCTAAAAAAAGGTGAACGATGAGAGGCTGTGTAGGAGTACACAGTGGGTTGTCTCGTTGAACACTGCCCTAGTCCCCGAGTTCCTATTTTGTGATCAAAGACAAAGAGTATGACCACATATAGGGTTTTATGGGAGCCCCGTTTGGCCTCTTTACGTACCCGATCCAGTCCAGAAGTCACACTAGATTCGGGCTTTCCCTTTGATTTATGTATAGATATGTGGGTGGACCTGTGAGGCAGTGAAACCATCTGTCAAAGGTGGCGTCTCGGTCCCTTGCATTATCTGAGTCCGTTTCGTGGAACCGGCCGGACTCTCGAGCGGTGACACACTCAGGTAGTCGACTCCTGGATTAGAGAAGGTGATGTGAGGGTAGTGCCTTGGTTTCATTCACGTCCGACATCCGCTTGAAGGGTGACAAGAACGAGGCGATAAGTGATGATACGCGTGTGAAGATGTACACCCCTGCAGGGTTAATGAACTATTCGAATAGCCGTGTCCGCGGTTATGGACTACTTGGAGACCTTTACTTGATCATAGACAACTTGAATGGATACTTATAAAACTCGCAAGATAAGAGTGAGTGCTATGGCGTGCCTCCTCGTGGGGAAGTCGAGGAAGTAACCATAGTGGTGTATTGATTGGAGACATGGTAGTGGACTCGTGTACGCTTCTTACCTCAAGTCTGGTACTCGTAGTACAGGATTAGCCAAGTCAAAGCTGGCACTTCTGCATGTTGAACCCCACTTCCTTTACCTTGAAACTTGAGCATGAGTAGTATAGATCTGATGTAAGTCTTGCTGAGTACGACTTTGTACTCACGTTTGCTTATTCTATGTTTTAGATGAGAACCCGGACCCCGATGGAGTCACCTTCGTGAAGCTCAATGTTGACCTTGGTAGTATAGTTCCAGACAGCAGTCTGGTCCCTCGTGGAAGGGCATGTATGTTTACAAGGCTTCTCTAAGCCATTTGTTAAACTTGTCTGTACTCAGACCTAATTTGCTTCCGTTGTATGATGTAATGTGATCACAGACATGTGATCTTTGTATACTCTATGTATAAGTCAATAAAGAAGTACTTTGTAGAGTTATGTGATGATACCTGTTGTTCATACTAGGCATGTGTGCTGCGTGTATGGTTATAACATGCATGTCTTAGTATGGGTTTTCGAGACCTTAGTTGTGATCTGGCTGGCGGTCTTTTATACACCAAGTGGCCCTTAGATGTGCGCATCTTGGGGCATCGCGATGCGATTGCTCGTGACTCTGTCACGGGCACACTTTGTTGTATGATCGAGCCTGCCCTAGACCCCGACTAAGTGATCGGTCTGGAGTAAGACTATGTAAGAGTTAGGATCCAATCAACAACATGGTTGAGGCGACTTGTCTATGAATATGGGATTCACCACCCATAAGCATTTAGACTTGTGAGCGGACGTTGAGGACCCATCTCAGTTGATCATCCGGCCTGGATGGGATGCCCCTAACGTTTGATGCTTTCCGAGAGCGTTTTGTGCTTGGCCTTGTCTGCTTAGACAAGTGGGTACGGCTCTCGGCTCTCCATGTGATTGTATCGTGACTGGAATTACATACGCTAACCCCGGGTCCCGACAGACTTGGTATCAGAGCAGGACTGTCTGTAGGCTTATCAAACCCTTGGTCGAAGTCGAGTCTAGCATTCTATAGTTATATAGTTACTCTGGGTATAAGGGAACAATGTAAGACTTCTTTTTTTCTCTTTACCCTAATCGATCTGAGTTCTGAGTCACCCTTATCTTTTCTACGGGATGATAGGACTAGGCTCATCTATGTCTTACTAGAACATCTCGTTGTTTGCTTCCTTGTAGCCGTAGGATTGTTGTGGTCGTCCAGAGTCTCCGTGTTTTGAGTTCGTTGAGGAATTTCTATCCAATCTCCTCGAGGTTGTCTTGTTTTTCATCCCGGTGTAGCCGTTATGCTGCCGGAATTATTCCAAGTTTCTGTGGATCATTGCCTTCGCATTATAATCTTTTCCGTCTTCTTCATGTCCTTCTTGTCTTTGATTCCATCGTACAACCTGTTCTGATTGTTGATCTTTATCACACAGGATGTCAGGTGGAACTCGTAGTGCTGTTCGTCGGAATCGAGACCGTGTTCGGAATCGAAATGATGATGCACCTCCACCACAGCCTTCTGTGGCGGAAATCATGATGGAAGCTGAGAAGAATCAACGTGATCAAACACGCCTTCTGGAGCTCATCGAGCAGAATACCTCACGTCATTGCAATGTGGTTGTGAGCATTCAGGACTTCATCCTCCTCAAGCCACCGGTATTTCGATGTTCTTCTGAGCCCCTTGAAGCTGATGATTGGCTCCGTTCCATCGAGCGTAAGCTTGATACTGCACATGTTGCTCCCGATGATCGAGTTATATTCGCGGCATACTTTCTGGAAGGTGCTGCTGCTGAATGGTGGGAGAACTATGTTGTGATGCAGCCTGATGGTCACCTAGTGACTTGGCAAGAGTTCCGTGATGCCATTTGAGGGTACCACCTTCTAGATGAGTTAATGGAGCGCAAGAAGGAAGAGTTCTGCAATCTGACTCAAGGAGAGATGTCCATTCATGAGTATGTGAGAGAGTTCAACCGTCTTGCTCGGTATGCCCAAGATGAGATCACCACCGATGCCAGAAAGCAGGCAAGGTCCCGTAAGGGACTTAGCCCCATCCTTCGTCATGATCTCAACCTCATTGAATTTGCCACCTTTGAGGATTTAGTCAACAGATCCTTTAGAGCTGAGCATGGCAATGAAGTGTTCGAAGAGTCTCGCAAGCATGCTCTTGAGCTTGCCCCTTCTTCTAGTTCAGCCCCTCAGAAACGCCGAATTTGGATTCCAACCCGTGCCATACCTCAAAACCTTCTTCAGAGACCACCACCGAATATATGCCATCCACCTCAACACATTGTTCCTCCCAGGAATGATGGTGTGCAATCAAGTAATCCTGCTCCCAGCAATTCAGGCAGGATGTGTTTCGCGTGTGGTCTGACAGGCCATTACTTCCGACAATGCCCTACAGTGTTGGTGGCACCACGTCGACCTAGTCACAAGCCTCCAAAGAAATCAACCACCAAAGCCATCCCAGCAAAGCTTTCAGCCACAAGTAGTGGTTGTGTGAACCAAATCTCAGTTGAGGAAACCACTGCTGCTTCTGACGTCATCCTTGGTACACTCCCAGTCAATCATGTTCCCGCCTCCGTTCTTTTCGATCCAGGAGCTTCTCATTCATTCATGTCGGAGAGTTATGCACTTCGGCATGGATTTTATTTTGAAGAAATGTTTTCTCCAATGATCATTCAAACTCCTGGTTCAAAGTGGCAAACTAATAGAGTAAGCCATGGTAATCAAATTGCAATTGAGGGTTTAGTATTCCTTGCCTCTCTTATAGCCCTCAAGTCTTCGGACATTGATGTCATCCTAGGAATGGATTGGTTATCAAGGCAGAATGTTTTCCTTGATTGTAAATCCAAATCAGTCGAACTCACCCATCCTTCAGGCCAGATCATTGACTACACATCACCCAGTTCTAGAACCCAGATGCATGCTTTGAATGTGCTTCCACTTCCAGACCTCGAAGATATTCCGGTGGTTCGTGACTTCCCGGATGTCTTTCCTGAAGAACTGCCGGGCATGCCACCCGACAGATGTGTAGAATTCATAGTGGATCTTATACTAGGCACATCCCCAATTTCCAGATGCCCATATAGAATGGCCCCACATGAGTTAGCTGAGCTAAAAACCCAACTTGATGCTTCGTTGGCAAAAGGTTTCATCCGCCCTAGCTCATCGCCATGGGGTTGCCCCGTTCTGTTCGTAACGAAGAAAGATGGAACAGAAAGGATGTGCGTAGACTATCGCCCGCTAAATCTAGCGACGATAAAGAACAAGTACCCACTGCCCAGGACCAATGATCTTTATGATCAACTTGCAGGATCCTCTGTCTTCTCCAAGATGGATTTGAGATTAGGCTATCATCAAATCAAAATCAGAAACGAGGACATTGCCAAAACGGCTTTTACTACTCGTTATGGTCTTTACGAGTACACCGTCATGTCCTTCGGTTTAACCAATGCCCCGCCACATTCTCGCGCTTGATGAATTCGATCTTCATGGAGTACCTAGATAAATTTTTTGTAGTTTATCTTGATGACATCCTCATCTACTCGAAGAAGGAAGAAGATCACGCAGAACATCTTAGGTTGGTATTGATGAAACTTAGAGAGCATCGCCTGTATGATAAATTCTCCATGTGTGAATTCTGGCTACCAGAAGTGACCTACTTAGGCCACGTGATTTCTGCAAAAGGCATTGCTGTCAATCCCGAGAGAGTAGAGGCCGTCCTTGACTGGACTCCACCTGAATCGGTTAAGCAAGTTAGGAGTTTTCTTGGCCTAGCAAGCTATTGTCGCCGCTTCGTCGAGAACGTTTCTAAATTTGCAAAGCCTCTAACTGAACTCCTCAAGAAAGAGAATAAATTCGAATGGACTCCCAAGTGCGAGGAAAGCTTTCAAGAGCTAAAAAGAAGACTGACTTCTGCACCCGTACTTGCACCTCCAGATACCAAAAAGGATTTTGAGATCTTTTGTGATGCCTCACGGCAAGGGTTAGGATGCATACTTATGAAAGATCAACATGTGGTAGCTTCTGCTTCCAGCCAGTTGCGGCCACATGAACAGAACTATCCTACCCATGATCTTGAACTCGCTGTCGTAGTTCATGCCCTGACAACTTGGCGACATTACCTCCTTGGTAATCGTTGTGAGATCTATTCCGACCACCAAAGCCTCAAATATATATTCACCCAGCCAGATCTTAATCTCAGGCAAAGGCGCTGGATTGAGTTGATAAAATATTATGACTTAGGAATTTCTTACACCCCAGGCAAAGCCAACGTCATGGCTGATGCACTAAGTCGTAAGTCCTATTGTAACAACCTCATGTTACAACAGTATCAACCACTTCTTCATGAGGAATTTCGCAAGCTCAATCTTGAGATTGTTCCTCGTGGATCTCTTTTCAACTTGGTGGCGAAACCAACCCTTGAGGATAAAATCATAGTTGCCCAAAGGCGTGCACGAGGTGTTCGCCGGATCAAGGAGAACATTGCTAGCGGAGTTGCTAAATGTTTCTCCATAGATAGCAAAGGAACGGTATTCATTGAATTTTTTTTGGTAGTACCTAGGAATAGGGAACTAAGGCAACTCATCCTCAAAGAAGCCCATTACACACCCCTCTCGATTCATCCCGGTAGCACAAAAATGTACCGAGATCTACGCCAGAGATTTTGGTGGACTAGGATGAAGAGAGAAATTGCTCAGTTCATTGCTGAATGTGATGTTTGTCGTCGCATTAAGGCAGAACATCTAAGACCTGCTGGTACTCTTAGACCTTTGCCTATCCCCGAGTGGAAATGGGATAAAGTCAGTATGAACTTCATCACCGGCTTTCCAAAAAACCAGAAAGGAAATGATGCCATCTTCGTGGTCATTGATAGACTTTCAAAAGTTGCTCACTTTCTTCCGGTTCGCGACTCTATAACTTCTAGTCAGTTGGCGGACTTGTATGTCTCTAGAATCGTGTCTCTTCACCGTGTTCCTTTGGTAATCAATTCTGATCGTGGTAGCCTTTTCACCTCTAGATTCTGGGAAAGTTTTCAAAATGCTATGGGAACTCATCTCTCCTTTAGTACAACTTTCCACCCTCAATCTAGCGGTCAAGTTGAAAGGGTTAATCAAATCTTGGAAGACATGCTCAGAGCTTGTGTTGTCTCTTTCGGAAAGAATTGGGAGAAATCTCTTCCATTTTCCGAATTTGCTTATAACAATAGTTTTCAATCTAGTCTGAACATGTCTCCCTTTGAATTCCTCTATGGCCGACGATGTCGAACACCCCTAAACTGGTCAGAAACCGGTGAAAGACAACTCTTTGGACCGGATATGATCAAGGAAGCATAAGAGCAAGTTCGCATTGTTCGTGATCGTTTGAAAGCCGCCCAGTCTCGTCAGAAAAGCTACTATGATCGTCATCATAGGGAAGAGAGCTACAATCTTGATGAGAAGGCTTACCTTCGGGTTACTCCTCTGAAGGGAACCCAAAGATTCGGTATGAAAGGCAAGTTGGCCCCACGTTACATCGGACCTTTCCGCATTCTCGCTAAACGTGGAGAAGTTGCCTACCAACTTGAAGTACCTCCGCACCTTTCCCGAGTACATGATGTATTCCATGTGTCACAACTCAGGCGTTGCTTCAAGGACCCCATCCGCGAAGTCGACCATGAAACGCTTGATCTCCAAGATGACCTTTCTTATCGAGAGTACCCTATTCGTATTCTTGATTCAGCAGAGCGTGTCACTCATCGTCAGAAGATCAAGTTCCTCAAAGTGCAATGGTCACATCACTCCGAGAAAGAAGCAACATGGGAAAGAGAAGACCGCCTCCGTGCCGAGTACCCCACCTTCCTCCCGATGACTTCTGAACCTCAGGACGAGATTCTTTTGAGTGGGGGCGAGTTGTCAGAACCCCAACTAGGGTAAGTGCTAGGGTTTGTTTGTGCCCTTTGCATCATGCAAAAATTCAAATGAAATTCAAAAATGGGGAAGCAGAAAGCCCTGAGAAATTAATTCAAATGGCCAGATAAAAATCTTTTTCCAAAAATTATTTGAATATTTGGAAAATTCCTATAAATGATGCTGATCAATTTAAAAATGGTTTGGGATCAATCCCATGCTCATGGAATTTTCTAAAATTAAAATAGTGCCTTGGAAAATTAAATAATACCCCTATTTGATTTGAAATTCAAATTGTTTGAATTTCAAAAATCCCCAAATTTGGTGATTGGCTATCTATAGGCCTTGTGATGCCACATAAAAATTTGGAGGATTTATAAAAATGCTTTGCTATTTTATCCAGAGCAAAACAACTTGCAGAAAAAGAAAAGGGGAGAAGAAAAAGGAAAAGACCCCCTGGCCATTCTGGCCCAACTGAAGCCCCCAGCCGGCCCAGCCCAGCCACTCCCGTCTGTCGTCTTCTTCCCTCGCCATTCCAAGCAGCTCCGTGGAGGGCTGGTCACCGTGGACGCCGACCCTTCTAGGCCACCCCCTTCCCTCTCCTGGCGCCACGCAAGCGCCCAGAAGCCCCGCACCTTCTTCCCCCTCTCGCCGCTATCTCTCTGCCCTCTCCCGCGCCGATTTCGACGCCACCTGAGAACCACTGGAGAGCGCCACCGCGCCCAGTCGTGGCCAACGGCCTCCTCTCGCCGAGCTGACGTGTCCAGTAGCACCGGAGCCATCGACTTCATCTTCCCGCGCACCCAATCGAGCTCTTGAAGCTCTGGAGCCGACGCCTTCGTCGCCGAGTCGCCGCGCGCCGCCGTGGAGTTCGACGTCGATTACGTCGCCATCCGGCCTCCTCCAACCCCGCCGTCCCGTCCATTCGCTCTGGGGTGAGCTCCCCTGCGTTTCCCCCCTAAACCCCGCTCCTCCCCGTGCCTGTAGCGCTGTGCCGCCTGCGTCAGTACTCCGGCCGCCGCGCGAGCTCGACCACGGCGAGCTTCCAGTGCTCCCCGGTGACGCCGCGATGCCCAGGAAGGAGCGCGCGTCCATGGGCTTTCGTTTGGTGGCCGCAACGCTCGTTTGGTCACCGCCGGCTAACCGCCGGCGGGCCCGAGTTAATTAGCGCCTAAAGCAAACTTAACCCCCCCCCCCGAGTCCATGACAGGTGGGCCCCCTGGCCCCTAAACCCCTCTGTTAATTAAACAGAGAGGGGTTAACCCCCTGTGACACTAACAGTGGTGGCCCACAGGTCAGCCCCCCCCCCCCCTGACGTCACCCCTGCGTCACAGTGACACAGTAAATCATTTATGAATTAAAAGATTTCAGAAATTCCAAAAAACAGTATAAACTTCCAAAAATCATAGAAAATTCATATGATCTCCAAATTACACAAATAATATATGAACAATTAACAGAAAAATGCAAGGATTAAGAATATGCAATTTGTTTTTATCTTTGACAATTTTAAAATGGGTGAACAGAAGCAAATGTGTATATGACTTAATGTGAAATTGAATTTGGAGTTTGAATTTGCATTTCAAATGCAATATACTTCAATTAAATTGAATATGCTACAAACCAGTACCATTCACATCATGGACAACCTTATCATGTGTATGTGCATTTTACTTTCGAAGTTGTCCCCCTTTTGTTGATGATTGGCTCCGATGACAGACGTTCCGAGACGGTGATCACCACCGAAGAAGATGACCACCGTTAAGACCCGTGTTTCGTCAGCAAGGCAAGCAAACCCCATTGATCATGTCTATAAAATCCTATTTCCCTCTCAGTCTCTCTTATGCATGTTTAGGAGATCACCGAGACACGTTCTTTCGCATAGTTGAACCCATTCCGATGCATGACCTATCATTTTGTCACCGTATTAAGCAAACCACAATCCTAGCAGATTTAGGAGTTGAATGATGAGCATGTGGCCCCTGCAACTGTTACTGCTTTTTCTTCTTAGTGATACAATGAGGATGTTATGTTTGTGAGTCGGGATGGAATGAACACAGTGGTGCTGATTTTAACGTGTTGGTGAATCCACCCTAAACAAAGGTGAACGATGAGAGGCTGTATAGGAGTACACAGTGGGTTGTCTCGTTGAACACTGCCCTAGGCCCCGAGTTCCTGTTTTGTGATCCAAGACAAAGAGTATGACCACATGTAGGGTTTTATGGGAGCCCCGTTTGGCCTCTTTACGTACCCGATCCAGTCCAGGAGTCACAGTAGATTCGGGCTTTCCATTTGATTTATGTATAGATATGTGGGTGGACCTGTGAGGCAGTGAAACCATCTGTCAAAGGTGGCGTCTCGGTCCCTTGCATTATCTGAGTCCGTTTCGTGGAACCGGCTGGACTCTCGAGCGGTGACAAACTCAGGTAGTCGACTCCTGGATTAGAGAAGGTGATGTGAGGGTAGTACCTTGGTTTCATCCACGTCCGACATCCGCTTGAAGGGTGACAAGAACGAGGCGATAAGTGATGACACGCGTGTGAAGATGTACACCCCTGCAGGGTTAATGAACTATTCGAATAGCCGTGTACGCGGTTATGGACTACTTGGAGACCTTTACTTGATCATAGACAACTTGAATGGATACTTATAAAACTCGCAAGATAAGCGTGAGTGCTATGGCGTGCCTCCTCGTGGGGAAGTCGAGTAAGTAACCATAGTGGTGTATTGATTGGAGACTTGGTAGTGGACTCGTGTACGCTTCTTACCTCAAGTCTGGTACTCGTAGTACATGATTAGCCAAGTCAAAGATGGCACTTTTGCATGTTGAACCCCACCTCCTTTACCTTGAAACTTGAGCATGAGTAGTATAGATCTGATGTAAGTCTTGCTGAGTACGACTTTGTACTCACGTTTGCTTATTCTATGTTTTAGATGAGAACCCGGACCCCGATGGAGTCATCTTCGTGAAGCTCGATGTTGACCTTGGTAGTATAGTTTCAGACAGCAGTCTGGTCCCTCGTGGAAGGGCATGTATGTTTACAAGGCTTGTCTAAGCCATTTGTTAAACTTGTCTGTACTCAGACCTAATTTGCTTCCATTGTATGATGTAATGTGATCACAGACATGTGATCTTTGTATACTCTATGTATAAGTCAATAAAGAAGTACTTTGTAGAGTTATGTGATGATACCTGCTGTTCATAGTAGGCATGTGTGCTGCGTGTATGGTTATAACATGCATGTCTTAGTATGGGTTTTCGAGACCTTAGTTGTGATCTGGCTGGCGGTCTTTTATACACCAAGTGGCCCTTAGCTGTGCGCAGCTTGGGGCATCGCGATGCGATTGCTCGTGACTCTGTCACGTGCACACTTTGTTATGAGCGAATATATTTTGTTATGAGATGCCCCTCGAGGTCTGGGTGCAAAAGCATTTTTTTTGCACTTAGAGCTCGAAACTTTTTTCTTGGATTTGGGCGATATTTATATCATATCTTTAGTTAGGTCTATGATATTATGCATCACATTTTAACCTTGATATTTATGGTTTAATATCATGGTGCATTGGTGCATTTCTATTCCAATGTAGGCTCATAATAATATATATTTTGGAGTGCAGTTCAGCTTAACTCTTGAGAGTTTAAGCTCATGAAGTTTGCGTCAAATTTATGTTTTTTTACAAACATGCGTATAGTTTAGGCTCGTACAACATTGGAACACTTTTCTGATTATAGTTTAGGCTCATAGAATATAGGAGCATTTTTGATACGTGTAAAAATATTTCACACGACGCTTATAGTTTAGGCTCATATAGCATTGGAGCACTTTTCTGATTAAAGTTTAGGCTCGTAAATTATTGGAGCATTTTTTATACGTGTAATAAAAATTTACACAATGCTTACAGTTTAGGCTCATATAGCATTGGAGCATATTTGAGCTTGACAGTTACAGTTTGAGTTCATGAAGGTTGAAACTATCTTAACTACTCTTGTATCATGCTTATAGTTTATGCTCGTGTAGCATTGGAGCATTGCATTCTTTTTTAAATATGTGGTTGAAGTTTATCCTCATGAGGTTCATAATTTATACTAGCATTGTTTTTTTATGAAGCTAGTATTTTTATACTCATACAACATGGGGTATTATATATTTTTATACATGAGGCTATTAGCTCATGTATCTCAAGAGTTCAATGAGGGTGATAATTTATACTCATATAACCTTGAAGTATTTGATTTTTTTTAACATGATGCTAATAGTTTATACTCATATAGCTTGGACTATTTTTTTTTCTTTCATCACATGTGGCTACTAGTTTATACTCGTATAGCCTGGGAGTGCTATATTTCTTTGTTTCATCATATTTGGCTACTAGTTCATACTCGTATAGCCTGGGAGTGGATTTTAAGTGAACCACCATTTATGCGCTTAAAGTGGTGGATCATATTTTGGAAGTTAATCACAATTTATCCTTGCATGGTTTTGAAGAACATATTGCTTGATGTATTCTTTGCTGGAAGCTTCTCTTAGTTAAGGTAACAAAGGAGTGTAATTTCCAGCCTTTTCCTTTCAATGGCACTCATAGTTGGGCTTTTGCAACTTAATTAAGAGTGGGAGCTTATGTTATTTTCAAACAAAGACTCTTTTTAACTTAAAATCAACCATTATGGAGGTCGACGAGACGTTGGATTTTTTATGCGTACTTGAGCTTCCTATTTGAACTGGTGAATATAGCTTTGGAATAATATAATCACATAGTTTATGCTTGAAGTTTTGGCTCTTGAAGCATTGGAGCATTTTTAGAGATATGTTTGATGTTGGGAGTATTTGCTCCAATATGCACATGCGTGACACCGTTAACTTGTTGTAGCACAGTTTATACTCTTAAGATGTTTGGAGTATAGATAGATTTGACAAAAATTTGTTTTAGCATTAGGTTATACTCATGTTTCCTTGAACATGTTACTATATACTCGTGTGATTCATTGTATAATTTTTTTATGTCGCTCATGGTGTAGGTTTTGATGTACCGTGGCGTCGTGATGAAGTTTGCATGTTTATATATACATATACAGATATTGAGCCTCCAGATGGATGGTCGTCTTGACTCGACGATGTATTTTTTTCCATTGTGTATGTTATTATCCAGACGATTTCAAAAGGCAACAATCTCGTCTCGCTTTTGTTGAAAGGCGAGCTGATGAACTTCAGCAAATTATTCCTCGATAGTGGTTGTCGCACTGACCGCTAAGTAGAACTTGCAAGAAGAAATCATATTTGATATTTGAGTATAATTTTGTACACTCTTAGTTTGTTTGCACCATGGATAAAACATGGATGATAGGCGATCCATCATATTTCCTTTTATAAATATGATGTGTATTCAATATTCCCACATGTCTTTCACCTTAATACCTCTTATATTTCAATCTCATTGGATATCCTTGGGTGAATTATCCTTGAGAATGCTAGATAAGGCAAGGTTGATTTTGCACCTAGCCTCCTGGGGGGAAATTTCAATGAGATTGTATAAATCTATATGGGGGGCCTATACATATGGATTTCCTTCCCATGTGCCACGAGGTACCCAGAATTTTTTGTTTCCATGTAGGTCACAAGTGTTTCTTATTAGGACATGTTCCGATTGAATATTCCTCCAACCTCTTCGTCTTATAGGATATTTTAGAATTTTTTTTTCATGTGTACTCTTTGTAATATCCTTCCTGTGTGGAATACAGTGGTGAATAGTTATCATTGTCCATTTGTTTTTCCTGGATCTCAATCATTGCCGTTTTTAAATGCTTCTTTTGTTGAACAAGCTTGCATAGTTGTTTACTTTTAGCGGACTTGCATACTTTTTGAGGTTGTTGAAAACTGTTTTTTTAGCACGGTGGTGCTCTTTCTCATGACACCACATGTGTGCTCCTAGTATCGCTATTAGGTACATCATGGTAGCAACCATATTCAAGCATTGAGCTTTCTTCAACTATAAGCTTCTCTCACATTCTTTCTTCCAAATTTACGGGAATGCGTCATTATTGACTTTACTCATATTTGTGCTTCATGTTGTTTCGCATTTCATAATATAGTGGTGATGGGAAACTATGCCATTCTTCATGTCGTACATGGATTTTTTTTACCCCTTTATTCGTACAAATAAAGATGGGTTTAATGTCTTGGATTTTTGAAGCATGGTGCGTATTTCCGTAGCGCATCACACCATACACTCGCCAACATAGATTCGCTCATGTGGATCATAGTTTAGTTCATAAGGTACGTACTTGAGCCATTTTTTTATTAATCTCTTTGTATATGTAATGCCACAGTTTAGAATCGTAAGTCATTGGAGTATATTTCCATACATGCCACAATTTTTATTCATGAGGTATTTGGAGTTTTTTTTGTCTGTGCCCTAGTTTATACTCATGAGGGTGCGGAGTAGATTTTTGGGATGCCTCAGTTTAGATTCGTGAGGGCAAGGAGTATATTTTGGGTGCCTCAGTTTAGACTCATGAGGGTGTGGAGTAATATTTTTGTTTATGTGTGCCCCAGTTTATACTCATGAGGGTGTGGAGTAATATTTTTGTTTATGTGTGCCCCAGTTTATACTCATGAGGTTGTGGAGTATATTTTGTATATGTTTCCCGTTTCGTAATATAGTGGTGTTGGGAAACTATGCCATTATTTATGTTGGCATGGTTTTTATAGACCCTATATTCTTAGAGAGAAATATGATATTTATGTGTTGGGTGCCTCAGTTTAGACTCGTGAGAGCAAGGAGTATATTTTGGGTGCCTCAGTTTAGACTCATGAGGGTGTGGAGTAATATTTTTGTTTATATGTGCCCCAGTTTATACTCATGAGGGTATGGAGTATATTTATTATATGTCTGCCCCAGTTTATACTAATGGGGTGTGGAGTAGATTTTGTTTATGTGTGCCCCAGTTTATACTCATGAGGGTGTGGAGTATATTTATTATATGTCTGCCCCAGTTTACACTCATGGGGTGTGGAGTAGATTTTGTTTATGTGTGCCCCAGTTTATACTCATGAGGGTGTGGAGTAGATTTTGTGGTTGCCTCAGTTTAGACTCTTAAGAGCAAGGAGTGACATTTTGGTCATTTATTTAGTGTCGCCACACTTTCGAGAGAGAAAATATATATGAGTGCACAATATATTCCAACTTGTACTGTAGCAACATTTGCAGTGCAAGTACTAGCGTAAAGTCCACGTTTTATGTATCTGGATAATTGTACTCACTTCCTGCAAAGACAAAGTATGATGATACAAAAAAGCATTCACTTCCCTGAGACAATGTATGAAAAAAAATCCTGCTAAATTCGGTATAACCATCTTATAAAGAAACAATGGTTGTGTACATATATATTTTCCTTTGATAAAGACTCAACAACCTATTGTTACATATTTTACTTAGGAACAATCATTTCAACGGGTTCTAAGATAACCGGTTATGTTGGAATGTCGCCTATAAACCTCGAAGCTCGCATAGGCATCCAGACATGCATACTTGATTTGGTCATGGTCCAGATCTAACTTCTTCCACTCACTGATAGTGATGTTTTTGTCTTTGTTAAGATTTATTTTTGCAACCTTCTTTGCGAGATTCTCCAATGAAGCCAAGTTTCGTTCTTTTTGATTACGAACCTTGATACCCAGCCCCTGCACATCAACCGTTTTTCCAATACCCAAGTTATAGAACTCAAGATTTTTTATGTCATTGGCGATGGCGGCACCCGCAAATTCTATTGTGTCATTTTTCAAGAAGCTGCGGAGGAGTGGGGGGATAAAACTCCTGGCATAAGCCTGGTATAGCTAGTAAATCAGGCAGTGCTTACCCACACAAAGTTGTAGGACAGCGGCACGTTGTGGCTCTTGGTTCAAGAGAGAAATTTGCTGCTCGGGTGGAAGCTTCTTACGCTCTTTGCTGTGGACATATCTAGTATACTCGCAGTCAAGTCCGACAACACGATACTTGGCAAGATCAAGATACTTCTTCCATATGAGTCGGACGAAGGCCACAACCGTTGAAGGGTTGCTCGTCACTGTAGTATGAATTCTTATACCACCCTTGTTGATACGAAAAAGGCGATCTGGATGATCTTCGTCTACACTCATGGGGAATTTGACACGGACTTTGCGGACTTTGATATTGCGAAGCTTGACATGGACAACCTCTCTTTGCCGATGTTGATGGCACACCGGATCAAATGAACCATCTGTGAAATGACATGCAATGGGGGTTGATGACGACAAACGATTGGAAAATGTTGATGTTGGGTTCACATGATATGTTTCATAGCCATGGGATTTGGGGTACCCATTCTTGCATTTGAGGGGAAACTTGTGAACTACCTCAGAGCATTCTCCACTGGATTTATTGACCAGTGAAGGAATAGACTGTGGAGCGCCACCTTGGACTCTACTCTGCGTCTCTAGTGCCCTTCCGTGTGGACACGATGAGAAGGGAAATATTATGTTGCCCCCATTCACATGTTTCGCAAAGTGAAGCTTATCCATTGTCTTCTTTTTTCCTTTGTATGCAAGTGTAGGATTTCCATATTTTTCCCGCACTATTGCGTTTTCTTGGCATTTAAATTGTTCATGTGATG
Organism: Bromus sterilis; assembly: GCA_950022295.1. Lineage (NCBI taxonomy): Eukaryota > Viridiplantae > Streptophyta > Magnoliopsida > Poales > Poaceae > Bromus > Bromus sterilis. The sequence goes on along the minus strand of OX465595.1, from coordinate 275,944,500 downwards.
ACGATCCCACTCCAATGACATTTTCCTCCACATATGAACTTGGAATTGAAGTCACAAAATCACGATCAATAGCATTTTTGCCTGCCCTCTTACTTCCTATGGGGGGGGGGGTTTGGAAGTGGGAGCATGAAGCCATCCTTGGATGCAGAGCCAACTTCTTTTCCTTGGTCATGCTCAGTTGTTGGTGCAGTCATAGTATGCATATGTTCATGTGTTGAACCCACACCTAGAACAATTGGCACATCAAGCAAAATGTCTCCAATGCGGAGTATCATGGACTGCGGCGCTTGACCTTCCATACCTTCTGGAGAAAAACCATATGTTAGTTTTCTCACACCACCATATATTTGGGAGGCGGATATAATATAAAAACCCACGTGTTGTATGTCATGTTGGAATTTCAAAGATGAGGGGAGAAATAGGTCCCACCGGGCGTGCCAGAATCTGATGACGGGAAAATGGGGCGATAGAATAAATAATACTAAAGCGTCCACGTCATAGAGAGACATAGTATAATTTAAATGCATAGCATAAAAGAGAGATCAAACATTGCAGGTACTTTATTTCCAGAACTCTTACATATACCTAAAAGAACTGTTAATTACATCTCCGGAGAGAAAACCCCTGATTAAGAATTCCAACATATCTATTACATGACATTACAACATATGAGCATTACAAATGTAGAAATAAAAGAAGACTAAAAAGTATAAAAAGAAAAGTCTTCCTCCTCGCTGTTGTCATCTTCGGCGTGGTTGAGGGCCTTGAGTTTGTCTATGCTAACATATGGGTAGCATAATATACATGATTTGATTCATTCATATCATATGACATTTGATGTTCATATATATAGTACATGGATGCTTTGGCTATTTATGTCTAGCTCATTAACCATTTGATATTTTCGTGATAAGAAGTGGTTTTCATACAAAGATTTAGTTAATGGTTTACTAGTCAGTTCAGTGAGCATACATGCAATATAGGGTATAAATCTTTTTGTGAGTTAATTTGATCATGCATGTGATTTCTATATGGATGCATGAAAAGGGGAAATATTTGGTTCACTTTGTAGCAATGTATATAGAAGAGGCTATATGGAATTTTATGATGAGATATTCAGTTGCACCATGGCATGTTTAGTGCAAGTGACATGGGCTATGATCCTATTTATCTTTGTTGTTGTCAACACATGCACCTATCTATTTGATAGTTTTGTATATGTTATCATCTATAGTTTGGAGTATTTGCCTTATATTTGGCACCATAGTTTATACTCATAAGTTGTTGGAGTAATTCCGCATTTGACCATAGTTTATACTCTTAAGGTATTGGAGTATTTTCCATTCTTGATTGACCATAGTTTATACTCTTAAGGTATTTGAGTAGTTTTGATATTTGACCATAGTTTATACTCTTAAGGGTATAGGAGTAGTTTTGATATTTGACCATAGTTTATACTCTTAAGGTGTTGGAGTATTTTAATTTTTGACCAATAGTTTATACTCTTAAGGTATTGGAGTAGTTTTGATATTTTACCATTGTTTACACTTGTCCATAGTTTATACTCTTAAGGTATTGGAGTAGTTTTAATATTTTACCAATAGTTTATACTCTTAAGGTATTGGAGTAGTTTTAATATTTGACCATAGTTTATACTCTTAAGGTATTGGAGTAGTTTTAATATTTGACCAATAGTTTATACTCTTAAGGTATTGGAGTACTTTTGATATTGGACCGTAGTTTATACTCTTAAGGTACTGGAGTAGTTTTGATATTGGACCGTAGTTTATACTCTTAAGGTATTGGAGTATATTTGGTATTGGACCGTAGTTTATACTCTTAAGGTATTGGAGTATTTTGTATGTTTTACCGTAGTTTATACTCTTAAGGTATTGGAGTATTTTCCATTTTTGACCATAGTTTATACTCTTAAGTCATTGGAGTAATATTTTGATGGTTTTACCGTAGTTTATACTCTTAAGGCATCGGAGTAGTTTTGTCATTTTACCGTAGTTTATACTCTTAAGGTATTGGAGTAATGTTTTGGATATTTTACCCTAGTTTACACTCTTAAGGCGTCGGAGTAATGTTTTGAATATTTTACCATAGTTTATACTCTTAAGGCATCGGAGTAATGTTTTGAATATTTTACCATAGTTTATACTCTTAAGGCATTGGAGGAATGTTTTGAATATTTTACCATAGTTTATACTCTTAAGGTTTTGGAGTATTTATTTATATTTGACCATAGTTTATACTCTTACGGCATTGGAGTGTTTGCAATATTTTGAATATTTTTAAAGGTTAATAAGCTAGTTTAGCAAGCACATGTGCAATATATGGTATGACTCATTTTGTGAGCCAAGTTTATCATGCATGTGATTTCTATATGCATGCATGGAGTATAAGAAGCGTGTAATGTGTTTGGTGATGACACACACATCTTTATGTTGAGCTACCGTATGAGGAGGCTATATGAAATATGATGATGAAATGCACTATGTTTTATTTAGTGCAAGTAACACGGGTTATGAACCTAGTTATCTTTTAGTTCGGTGGATGCATGCACCTATATGAAAGGAATGCATGGTTTAATATCTATATGAGAAATGATGGCCATATGACCATGCATTAAGATTAATCATGTACTTAATATTCCTAGCTAGGTTGGGAACCTATATGAAGGAATTTTATCAACTTAATTAGCTAGGTTGCAAGCCAGAGTCATTTTCTATAGCACCAAGTAATAACATTATAATGTCAAGTACATGCATGTCATTATCTTATATATGGGGAGTGCGATTTAATGAGCACTACTCTCTTCACTTATTTCTTTCTTTTATCGGTTCAAGTCACTAGTTTTCCTGACAAAAAACATACACGCTCTTTAATTTGAACCAGAGGGACGATTTAATGAGATGTATATATGTTTGAAATGGCTTGATTTGTGTTAATATGACTAGACCAAGCACATATTAGTGATAGATGAATTTGGAGTGCACCTTGGTCTGTGTCGATATGACCAAACAAAGAGCCAAATTTAGCAAGATATATGATTCTCAAGCGACTTGGTTCGTGTCAACATGACCAAACCAAGAGCCGATATTTGATCCATATGTATGATTTTAACGCAACTTGGTTCATGTCCATATGACCAAACCAAGAACCAATATTTCGTTGATATATCTAATTTAATGCAACTTGGTTCATGTTAATATGACCAAACCAAGAACCCAAATTTTATGATTGGTGTATTTTATAGAATTTGCACCATGTTATCATGACTAAACAAGGGGGCATGATCATATGCTTTTAGTGACAAAAGGATTAGATTTTCATGAGTAGGAGCAAACAACTTAACCCCTATGGATATAAGAACACATGTAGCAAATATTCATAGATCCTTAGTTTGTGTCAACATAACCAAACTACAGATCAAGAGTAATAAACTCCATGGATGTGTCAACATAACCATCCATGAAGCAAGACAACATATATGTTGCAATGATAGCTCTTTAGATGTGTCAATATGATCACCCAAATAGCAAAATAGCATGTTGCAAACAATGGAAGGAGATAGCCCTTTGGATGTGTCAACATGACCACCCAAACAACAAGGAGATTAGGAGAGGCTCATTATTCTCACCTTGTCTACCTCCAAATTCCTGGCAGGAAGTTCTTCAAGCTTCTGATGAAACCCAGTTCAAGCAGCCGCGCGTATTTGTGTGCGTGGATGAGTGTGTATGCACAGCAGTGGCTAGAGAAAAAGGGCAGCGTTTCCGGGAAAAATGAGCAGGGATTCGGGCAGCAGCTATGGACAGAGAATATGAGGAGGGCCTGGCGCCAGGAAAGAACGAGCCGCGCTTCACGTTTGATGGAATGAGCAGAGCTTCTGCGCTCTGGGAGAAATGTGCCGGGGTAGAGAAGCTAGCGATCAGGGGTATTTATAGGGAGCAGTGGAGCTGAGGCGCACGCCCACGTCCCAGAAATCGTGCAGCGGCGTGGCGGTCGTGGGAACGTGAGTGCGGCTCCTCTTTTCCTTAATTTATTTCTTTCTTAATCACTAATTGACCGAGGTTTGAACCGACCACATGCTTGTCATTAGCCGATGAGCTTCGTCCATTATTTGTTAATCAATTTGTGGGCCTTGGCGCCACCGTTTGCTTGCATGCATGCAACAGCGGCCAATATGGCAATAGCAATTAAGGACTCATTAAGGCTTATGGTGTGGGTTTGCACGTCAAATAATTTCCATGCAACTTTAGGTCTAATATCATATGTGATATGAGATGAATATTTGACATAACACACCGGTATGTATTTTTTTCAGCGTGATGTGTTTTCTACGTGTCATGCCGGTATTTCGCCTTGTCGATGGGTATAGTCGCTATTTTGGCAATATTAGTGCCGTCTATGATCATTTTACTTTGGCATTAAAAAACCGCCCCCCGACCTTGTTGATGAGCATATAGTCGATATTTTGGCAATAGTGCTGCCTATGGTTATTTTAGGTTGGTATTAAAAAACCGCTATTGATGATAGCGCATGTGCAAATATATCGTGTGTCCCATGATTATTATTTCCTATGAAGATATGTATTTTTATAAAGAATTACTTATTTTATTTTATTTTATTTCCATTGAGTATACCATTTTTAAAGTCACTTACTTTTTGCTTTGGTCAAAATCGGTGTCAACAGTCACGTGCACACTTTGTTGTATGATCGAGCCCGCCCTAGACCCCGACTAAGTGATCGGGCTGGAGTAAGTCTATGTAAGAGTTAGGATCCAATCGACAACATGGTTGAGGCGACTTGTCTATGAATATGAGATTCACCACCCATAAGCATTTAGACTTGTGAGCGGACGTTGAGGACCCATCTCAGTTGATCATCCGGCCTGGATGGGATGCCCCTCACGTTTGATGCTTTCCGAGAGCGTTCTGTGCTTGGCCTTGTCTGCTTAGACAAATGGGTACGGCTCTCGGCTCTCCATGTGATTGTATCGTGACTGGAATTACATACACTAACCCCGGGTCCCGACACGGGTAGCTTTTGGAGTCGTGCGAGGATCTCCGCTGCATCGTGTATCGGCGAGTACGACTACATCAACCACGTTCACCGGGAACGTTTACCTCTTAACAGACTACATACGGGTATTGTTGTGGGAAAGTCACGACATATGTCCTCATTAGGGAACTTAGTGTGGGACCTTTGCTGCGAGGTGGTTTCAAAGAGGTGAGTCGACGAGAACACAAGACACGAGATTTACCTAGGTTTCGGCCCCTCAAAAGATAAAAATCTACTGTTTTTCTATTATGGGGTATCGACTTCTTGAATACAAAGGTGCCAGATCGCTGCCTATGCCTCGAGAGGATCTAAGTTGGGTTGTCCTCATTGTACAAAGGTGTCGGGTGTCGTTGTTTGGTAACGGCAGATGCCATGGGGCTGGCTAAAGAGGGGGACAAAACGAGGTTGGTGTCGATGGTGCCGGAATCGAGAGTGGGGACAAACACAGTGAGACACTGCGATGTACCCAGGTTTGGGTCTCTCCGTAGAGATACCACCCCTAGTCCTGCCGAGCTAGCTATAAGCAATAACTCTGCTATAATGGTTGCTCCTTGATCTGTATGAGAGGAAGGAGAAGAGGGATCTAGGCACAACTCTCTCCTTGCTCTCTCTCTGGTGGGTGAAATTCAAGAAGTGCTCCGTCGTCCCACACGTAGGAGGGGTAGCCGGGGCTGTCATAGGCCGAGCCTGGGGTACAAAGGTAAATGTACAATGAGGGGGGGACCCAGCCGTCAGCCTCAGATGGGCTGGGACCGTCAAGACGTGAGCTCTCCGGATGACCCGGAGTAGACTTGCGGCTCTCCACTCCACTAGCTTGTAGGTCTTGCGGAGTGAACAGTGGAGCTAGAAGCTTGGTCCTCTCGGCCTGTCCGCGTGATCGACGCTGGAGGGGACAGCACGCCCCTGACAGCCCGGATGTCCTTGGATTGTGAATTGATGAGCTTGTACCAGGTGTCCGACATGGGATCTAGCTCGGATGTTATTGTGTCCTCTTAGGTCGAATGATCATAGGTGAGGCCGATTGCGCCCTCTTGGAGCAATCGTTCTCCGACCTATTCATCTCGGCCCACTAGAGAACTATCTTGTGCTTGCTTGGTCTTGTTCTGGATTGATGATCTTTAGGTCGGCCTTGATCAGATAAGCCTTTCTCCGAATGATGATATTCAGGCCGGCTCAAATCAGCTCGACCTCACTTAGATAAGTGATCATTAGATTGGTGATCTTTGCTTTTAAGTGATGTTTCTCCTGGGTGACCCTACCCGGGGGTCATTCCCATGGCAGTAGACCATGAAGCTGCGAAGGTCCCTCCGAACTGAATGACAACGGGGCCTGCACAAGTTCCTCCCATATTTTCCTTGAATCTTGTATCTGTTTTGCTTTTCTGACCGATTGCTCTAAATTGGCCGATTGCTTGCAGTCTGTCGATTGCTCTTGTTCAGTTATGATGCTTCTCAACCAGCCGATTGCAACTTGTGCTCGGTTGATTGCTCTTGTGATGCTCGTCGATTGCTTCTTCCCCTTAGCAGATCTGGCCAACGGTTGCTTTGAACGGAATGTCGACCGAAACTTGTCGCTTCAAATTCTCCGTGGAATGCGGAGCGACGTGCCACGATGGACTTGACATAAATGCCACCTCGAGCCACGCACGCAAGTCCCCTCCCATCCGCAGGATCTTCTGTGCTCTGATTTGATATTGCATTGGTTGTACACGCGGCCACACCGGCCACCGACTGGGCGCACCGGATCCCACCACCACCCCTTGGACTTTAAATAGCCCGAGGGGTGGGGATCCGGATCGCACCGCCCACTCCATCTTCCTCCTTGTGCTCTCCTCCTCTGCTTCCGTTGCCGCTGCGACGTGTGCTCTGTTGCCATTGCTGCCACCGCCGAGGCTCAGATCTTCCTCGACATCCACCTCCCCGCTGCTCGCCGCCGCTGTAGCCATTAGTGGACGCGGCTCTCGGTGCTCGCTGCCGCCGTCATCTCCATCTTTTTCTTTGAGCTCTTCCGCCATGGACTCCGACGCCTCCATGGGGGACGACGCCCCCGACGCCGGCCAGCGTGGTGCCTGGAAAGGCTCGAATGTGAACGGGATGCTGATTCTCCTCTTCCGCCACGCGCGCAAGATCCCGGCGGACATCGACTTCCGTGTCCCCGTGGACGAGCTGATGCCTACTCCTGCCGCCGGTGTGCACGTGGTCTTCCTCACACATTTTGACCGTGGGTTCGGACTCCCGGTGAGCAATTTTTTTTTCGATTTCCTCGACTTCTTCCTCTTGCAACCGCACCACCTCGGCGCCAACGCCGTGTTGCTGATCTCGGCCTTCGTCATGCTGTGCGAGGGCTACCTTGGAGTGCGGCCCACAATTGGATTGTGGTCTCGACTCTTCTTTCTCCGCACCTTCCGAGTGGGAACCAGGGTGTTCACTGTGGAGCCAGAAACTGGGAAAAAGAAAGGGGTGAAGGTTACGGCCGAGTGCGGAGGTGCCGTCATCTATGTTCGCCGATCTGGGTTATATCCTCATCCCAATCCATCGCAGTCCATCGAGGACTGGCAGATGGGGTTCTTTTATGTGTCCACGCCCGAAGGCAAAGACGATATGCTGAACCTGCCGGCCTTCTCCCTGCCGCCTCCGACCAAACACAATTGGTCTGAGAAGTCCGGGGAAGGAGACTCCAATCTAGACCACCAAGTGGCCCGGATTTCCGAGCTGATGGGCGAAGGATTACGTCCCGCCGATCTAGTTGCCACCTGGATTTGCCGCCGAGTGCTTACCCTGCAGCGCTGGTGCCACAGGATGTACGACATGAGCAAGAGGATGGATCCCACTCGGATCTCCACCTTTCGTGTGGGTGAAGAAGAACTTGTTCATCGACTGGACCTGCTGACTGATGCCGAGCTGGTTGATCCCTTCGAGATTGGGTTGAGGGCATACAGTCGGCTCCAACTTCCTCTCGTGGTATGCTTCTGCTTCCGATCTCGCACTCATTTTTTCTCTGCTTCCTTGGTTGATTCTCATTGGTTGATTCTGATCGACTCCTCTCGCAGGAATTTATCAGCTCCAGGGCTATGCAAGATGGGAAAGCCCTCTCTAAGTACCACCCCGACCACACAAATGAAGACAACGAAGATTTGGAGCTCTTGCTAGAGTGGGAGACTGAAACCGAGGCTCGCACCGCCAACTTGGGACTTGGCTTCAACCAGCCGGGTGAGTCCGATTCCTCTGTCAAACGCTTCATGGCTGAATGGAGTAGTAGTGATGCTGATGCTCCTGGTGACTACGACGCAGAGTCCCGTCCGACTGCGCAAACGGTGGCTGAAGGAAAACGCCCACAAATGTATGATGTCCCTGGCACTTCCAAGGTCCCCAAGAAGAAAGGAAACAAAGGTCCGAGGCGCCAGGATCCCCCTCCGACTACTCCCAAGCCATCCAGACCCGTGCTGGCTCCCTCGCCCTTGAATATTACTTCCTCACGCTTCACCATGGCCAATTTTGCTGCTCAACTGCCCCGAGCCGTCGGGTATTTACTTTTGGTCCTTCTTGCGTCATCTGACTTTGCCCGATCACTCTTTCTAACTTGTGCTCTTTGCCATGCAGGGCTGTCCGAGCTGTTGCTCCTGTAGTTCTCGGGGTTCCTCCGACTGTGCGCCCCGTCACCTTCGCTACCTCCTCCATGCCCGTGGAATCGCAAAAGAGGGCTGCTACCGAGACCTCCAAGGCAGAGCGTACCAAGAAACATAAATCTACTGTTGTTGCGAAGCAAGAGCAGCCGACTTCTCCTCCGATCTCCGCAACCGCTACACGTCCGATTGCTAGCTCGCACCTGGCTGCTCCTGCTGCGGCCACCCCTACTGCTCCAATCCTGATCGATTAGTACGGGATCATGCACTCCGACGTACCGATCATGGACTTGACTGATGCAAGTGCCAATCCACCCGAGACTTATCTAGTCCGGGGCACTATTCCTGAAGATGTGGCTCATGCAGCCATATCGGAGAGCGCCGCTGCTGCCCCCGCCGACTCGACTTCTCCTCCTCCTGAACACCCCCAAGTGTCCTTCCCAAATGCCTCCCACACCCCCGCTGAGGTTAGTACCAATGTGCCTCAATCTTCCAGCGCCTTTGTGCCCCAACCACCTTCCACGGTCCGCCAGCTCTCGCGGGTTGACCGGTTCCGTCTGGCGTACACTGGTGAACTTGATGTTGCGCTGGTGCGACCTTCTGACGATTCCGCCACTCCTCGTCCTGTTGGGTCCCAGGACCAGATCCCAACTCATCTTCAGCGCCGATTGGGTGGCCTTGCCACCCACATTAAGAAATTTTCCACTGCAGCTCTTACCCAAGTCCTTGCCTCCGAGCACTCTGCCTCGGTAAGTTTGTCCTCCGGTGGGGGCGTGCCAGTGCACCCACTGGTTGTAGTCCCCGAGATTCAAGCCGATTGCTTGCAATCAGCTCAGATCTAATCTTTTTTTTGCTTCCTCTTTTGGATCTGACCATGCCATTTTTCAGGCCATCTATGATAGACGTCAAGCTATTTTTGATGAGTTGCTGGCCGCTTATTCAGCGGGCCAGAAATCTCTTGCCACTCTGTAGAAGAAATTTGATGCTCAAGTTGTGAAGGTTCAAGAGCTGACAATTTTTTTTTCTTGTTACTTGCTTTCTTCCGATTGCCACTTCCAAATGACTTAGTTGTATTTCTGTCCTTAGCTGCTGCTGCCCACACCTTCGAGCTAGAGGCCGCCCTGAAGAAGATAGCCGAGCTGGAGAATCAGCTTGGTGAGAAGAACGCTTAGCTCGGAAATGCTGAGAAGGAGCGCAACCATCTGGCCACTGTCGAGGCTGAGCTGCAAACCAAGACTCAACAAATGACAAGTGACCTCGCTTTTCTGAAGGCTGCTTATGCTGCTGATATGCAGAGGCTAGTGGGTGCTCGAATTGAGGTGGAAGGCCCGCTGATGAAGGAAAAGGATCTAGCCAACAAACGCGCCGAGGACATGGTCGTCCAACACCAGAATGATCTCCGAGCTGCCCAAGCCCACGTCGATCTTGCCCTTTCCTTCCTGCAGAGAGTGCACATCGCCCTTGCCGATATCTTCTCTTTCTATTAATTCCTTATTCTTTGATCTTATTCTTTTGTACTCCGATCTTACTTTCTTTCCGATTGCTTGTTTACCAGATGCCTGGACGAACTCCACCACTGCTTCTATTGCAGCTGTAGCTGAAGCCCGCTGAACCAAAGGTGTGGAAGTTGATGCTGATGAAGGTTGGGACCCTGAAGACTATGTTGTGTCCCTGGACGCCCGATTTCCCCTCAGCAAGGGTGCTCTCTGCACCTTCAAGACTGGGGTCCAAAAGCTCAATGATATGCTCTGGAAGTCGCGGACAAAGCCGATTGCTGGTGACACTACTGCTAATGTAGCTCGGAACCTCAAGGCCGCGCCTCGTCAACTTGAAGTGTTGCTTGACTCTGCCGTCCGATCTGGAGTGTAGGCTGCTCTATCGATCGTCATGAGATGGTACCCTGATGTGGATCTAGATCTGATGCATGCCCTGCGGGTCGGGTCGGAGGCCAGTGTTGGTGAGGCTTGGCCGCAGATCTGAAAGGTTGCTGAAGAGCGTGTGGCAGCCATTGAGACTTTGGAGCACACTCCCTATCTCGATGACAATGGTTCTCCGGTCCCACAAGAATCGCTCAGCGACCTTCTCTACACCACCACGTTAGAACATGTTACAACGGTATTATAACCGCCATAGATGGATGAGGTAATATCAAATGGACCCCTCGAGTGACTTGTACACATAGTTAGAACATGTTACAACGTTATTATAATCGCCGTAAATGTTATGACGATCTAAATTGGTCAGAATCGGCTAAAAATAACATTGTAAGCTGTCTGGATCAGTTTACGACGATTCTATCTTATGCGATTATGACTTTTTGACTCACATCGTCGTAATTTTATAGGGATTTGACCCCCATAAAATGGTTTACGACCATATTGTATGAAATCGTCATAGAATTATGACGAATTCATCCATGACCACTTAGAGAACGTCATGTATGAGCATATTTCTTGTAGTGCACTGAAGACGACACTCAATCTCGGCCTGCTCGCCGGGGAACTGCAGCCTCCATTTCCTTGCAGTACGCCCAATATTCTAAGGAGGGTGAAGACTCGTCTAATGAGCAATCAGAGAGCTCAGCGCATGAACCTCCGATCACCCAGCCCGAGGCCACTGCCACTTCAGCTCCAGGAGGCACCACCAGCACAAATCCGACTGCTTCAGCTGGCCCTGCTCCAGAGGCAACTGCAGCTTCTACCGATGCTTCGACTACTCCAGATGCGCCGACTGCCTGAGCCTGGCGTGCTTCTATTTATCTGCCTTACTTTGAAAAACAGTTCGGTCGAACTCAAGTGCGCCCGCTGAGGGCCACTTTCATGTAATAATCCACATTCATCCAATCGGCCATGCTTGCTTGTGAACTTGGTTCTTGCTTGGCTCTATATGCTCTCTTGCCTTTGCGTTTTCAAAATGATTGCGTTTATCTTTGCCTTTTTTCTTCCTTAGTCGATATTCCTGCCAACCCTACAGCCGACCTGCGGTCTGTGGTTGGATCAGAGAATTGACCTCGAAGGAAATTTGACAAGTACTTCTAGGTTCTCAGTTATTGCGTAAAGGTAAGGTTTTGCGGACGGGCCGATTTCAACCTGCCGACTATTGGCCAGCCAGTCTGGTCACAATCCGTGAAGTCTGTCGTCGGCTAGATCCAAACTAAATATACTATTGAATTCAAACTTTCCCATTGATGATTCTGCTCGGCCACGTTCACCCGACATTACAGCCGAGCTGCGGTCTGCATTCGATTTGAACTGACATTCAGAAACTCATCGGTCTTCTTGCTCTTTTCTCAAGTATACCCATTTCGGGGCAACCGACCAGTCCCCGGGTCCGCTTCTGCCGACCTTGGGACTGGAAATGAATGCACAAATTTTTGTAACACCTGCCGAATGCGGTCTCAAGGATGCACGGCTATTCTCATTGATATAATTTCAAAAGGGAAAATACAACGATACCACTCAACTGTAAAATGTGCACAATTGCTCGGCGTTCCAGGGACACTGCATTTCTTGTCCTAAAGTGTCCACATATCGTGTCGGATTTCTGCAATCGATATGGTAGTATGCATTGTTCTTGAGCGCCCTCCTGACGATGAATGGACCTTCCCAAGGAGAGGATAACTTGTGTTGGCTCGCTGATTTCTGGATTCGGCGGAGCACCAAGTCACCCTCACGAAAATCTAGGGGACGGATCTTCTGGTTGTGGTACTGGCGTAGCTTCTGCTGATATATTGCCGACCTGGAAAGGGCTAGGAGACATGCTTCTTCTCGCAGATCGACGCCGTCCTCTCGAGCTTCCTTGGATTCTGCCTCCGTGTACATGTCGTGACGAGGTGAGTCAAACTCAATGTCAGAAGGAATGATTGCCTCCGCGCCATATACGAGGAAGAAGGGAGTGAATCCTGTTGAGCGGTTCGGTGTGGTGCGCAAACTCCAAAGCACAGCTGGCAGCTCGTCAATGCATGCTCCGGGTGCTCTCTCCCATGGCTCGACCAATCTTGGCTTGATCCAAGATAAAAATAAGGCCATTTGCTCGCTCTTCTTGACCATTTGATTGGGGGGTGAGCTACGGATGCGACATCTAGCCGAATGCCCTGCTCGGAAGCATACCAAGCTAGTGCCCCCTTTGCAAAGTTTGTCCCATTATCCGTGATGATGCTGTGTGGTAGGCCATATCTGGTTGCAATGTCTGGTATGAACCTGACCGCAGTCGGCCAATCTAGCTTCTTTATCGGCCTTTCCTCGATCCACTTGGTGAACTTGTCCACTGCTACCAACAAATGTGTCATGCCACCTCTAGCTGTTTTGAATGGTCCGACCATATCCAAACCCCATACTGCAAATGTCCATGTGATCGGAATGGTCTTGAGTGCTGAGGCTGGTAGGTGGCTCTTGGCTTTGAATCTTTGGCAACCATTGCAATGCTTCACTAGCTCTTCTGCCGCTGCTTTCCAAGTTAGCCAGTAGAAAGCATGGAGAAAATCCTTGGCAACTATTGTTGTAGCTGATGTGTGATGACCACATTCTCCTTGGTGGATGTCCAGCAGCAGCTCTAGCCCCTTGTCTTCAACGCAGCGCTAGAGAAATCCAGTCGCACTATGATGCACTATCTCATTGTTGATGATGGTGTATGCTACAAATCGGCGCTGGATTTTCCGAGCTTCCACTTCATCCGCTGGTAAAATGCCATCGACCAAGAAATCAAAGAAAGGTTCTGCCCATGAAGGCGCAGTGACTATCACCATTACGGCGATGGCTTCTGGTGCTAGTTGCCCGGCTTCTAAAGTCGGTAGCTCGGAGGAGGAGGAGCCGATTGCATCTTGCATGACCACCTCAGTCCCCGAGCTGGCGACAGCAGCCCCTGGTTTGCAATCGGCACACCCTGGTGTGGCCGAATGCTCCTCCAGCCTCTGCTTCTTGGCTGATTTTTGTGCTTCGAGCTCTGTCATCTTCAGGTTGGCGGGAATAAAGATGGACTCTGATTCTGGGGAAGGCTTGATAGATGGCTTCTGAATATTTTCCAAAGAAATGTCTGCTGGAATTTCCCTTCTGGTGGATCCCAGTTTTGACAGTGCATCAACTGCTTCATTCTCAGCTCGGGGAACATGATGGAACTCGCACCCTTCGAAGAAACCGGAAAGTTGCTGCACAAGGAATCTGTAGCTTGCCTTGTTTGCATCTTTTGCATCCCAAGTGCCAGTGCACTGCTGTACCACCAGATCAGAATCTCCAAAACACAAAATCCGCCGAATGTCGATCTCTTTGGCCAATCGGATACCGTGGACTAGTGCTTCATACTCGGCCACGTTGTTCGATGCAGCGAAATGGATTTGCAACGCATATCTGAGATGATCACCCTTCAGGGAGGTGAGAACAATGCCGGCTCCTAGTCCGGTCATCATCTTGGATCCATCAAAATGCATTTTCCAGAATTGGGAATCCGGACAGGGGGGCTCATATTGGGTTTCTTTCCAATCCACGAGGAAATATGCCAAGACTTGGGACTTGATTGAAGTGCGCGGCTCATACTTGATACCATGATTTTTAATCTCAATGGCCAATTTTTCCACCCAGCTAGATGCATCCCAATTGCCTATGATTTCTGCCAGCGGTGCCGAGCTGACAACTGTGATCAGGTGCGCTTGGAAATAGGGCTTCAGTCTCTTTTCCGCCATGTACACATCATAAAACATCTTCTGGTAGTGGGGGTAGTTTTTCTTGGAGGTCGAGAGCACTTCACTAACATAGTACACTGGCCTCTGAACCAGCTGTGCTCTGTCCTTTTCAGGACGCTCAACCACCATGACAATGCTGATCACCCGAGTGGTGGCTGCGATGTACAACATCATTGGCTCCTTTTCATTCGGAGGTGCTAGCAATGGAGCAGTGGATAGCATGCGCTTGAGCTCTTTGAATGCTTCGTCTGCCTTTGGAGTCCATGTGAACCTGTCCATCTTCTTCATTAGTTGGCATAGGGGAATTTCCTTCTCTCCTAGCCGACCGAGGAATCGGCTGAGCGATGCCAAGCATCCGGTGAACTTCTTGACATCTTTGAGATTTCTGGGCTTGTTCATCCGCTCGATTGCCGCGATCTTCTCTGGGTTGCATTCGATCCCTCTGTCAGATACCAAGAATCCGAGCAACTTGCCGGCTGGTACGCTGAACACACACTTATCTGGATTGAGCTAGATCTTGTAAGCGCGCAAATTTGCGAATGTTTCTCTGAGATCTTCCAGTAAGGTTGACCCTTGCACCGACTTGACCACAAGGTCATCTACATATACATGAATGTTACGACCGAGCTGAGATCGGACGCATCGCTGCATAGTACACTGATAAGTCGCACCGCCATTTTTCAAGCCAAAGGGGATGGTGATATAGCAATAAGACTCGAAAGGGGTGATAAATGCAGTCTTTATTTGATCTTCTACAACAAGTTTGATCTGGTGATAGCTAGCTGTGGCATCCAGAAAACATAAGAGCTGACAGCCACCCGTAGAATCAATCACTTGATTGATACGGGGCAATGAAAAAGGATCCTTGGGGAGCCTTATTCAGGCAAGTGTAATCTATACACATGCGCCAAGTTCCATTCTTCTTCGGAACTAGAACTGAGTTTGCAAACCAGTCCGGATAGAACACTTCCATGATGAATCCTTCTGCGAGCAACTTGGCGATCTCGTCACCGATTTCTCTTCTCTTGTCCTCTGAAAAATGCCAAAGTGGTTGCTTGATCGGCTTGGACCCCAGGTCGGATGTGAAGCTTGTGCTCGGCAAGTTCCTTCGGTACTGCATGCATGTCTTCTGGAGACCATGCAAAGATGTCTCGGTTCTCACGGAGGAACTTGACGAGCTCGCTTTCCTATTTGCTGCTGAGTCCAGCTTCGATGATCACACACTTACTTGGGTCGAAGGGGTCCAAAGCAATCCTCTTGCTGTCCTTAGCTGCTTGGAACGCAATCTCATCGTCCGATCTCTTGGTCTTCATGCTCGGCATGGATGCCTTCATCTGAGCTTGGGCCATTGCTACGACCTTGTCGAGCTGGCTCCATTCTGCACCAATGACCAGGGAATTGACCAACTTGGAGGCGGCGGATGAACACTCCAGGGACTTCTTGTAGTCACTGCACACAGTGATGGGACCATTCGACCCTGGAAGATTCATCTTCAGGTAGGGATGGAACACGTTGAACATGAACTTGCAAATTGCAGGCGACCCGAGCAGAAGATGGTATGGACTGCTCAGATCGGCCACCTCGAACCAGATCAGCCCGCGACAAATGTTTTCCTCCGAACCAAACACTACCTACAGCCGAATACGACCCAAAGGAGTACATGAAAGGCCGGGCACAATACCATGAAAGACGATCCTACTGGGCTCCAACTCACTCTCATTGATGCCGAGCTTGATCATTGTGTCGCGGTACAGAATGTTTATGGCGCTACCTCCATCAATGAGAGTTCTAGTGAATTTGCATGAGTATAAGGTTGCTGCCACAATTGGATCCACCACAAGTGCATAGCTTCCTGGGTTTGGCATTACGCCCGGATGGTCCTCTCTCGTCCATGTGATGACACTTTCCGACCAGTTCATGAACTAGGGGACTGCTGGCATGGTGGGATTGACTGCCTACTCTCGGGTTCTTCGGCTGCCCTTGTCGTCTGAATCACTTGTGAAAATCATGTAAGCTGCATCTTGGCGCGGGAACTGCTGACGCGCATTCGGTGGTGGTGGACCTGGGGGTGGGGGTGGGGGTGGTGGGAGATTTCCTGCTCCTCCTTCCCACAAACGTTTTACCCAGATGCATTGTCGAGTGGTGTGGGATGCGGGCTTGCAGACTCCACTATGCATCTTGCATGGCTGGTTCATCATGTCCTCAAAGGTGTATGTGAGCCAGATCGGGCCCTGTGCTCTTTCTGCAGGTTTCTACATCCGACTGCCTCCCGGAACCCCTTGCTCATCCTGCTGCTGAACAACTTCCACTTGCCGATTGCCGTACTGAGCATCCGGCAGCTCATCTTTTCTCTTGTTGAAGCCTGTGTTGGGTTTGTTGTTGAAGTTGGGGTTGTTGTTGTTGTGCTGGATCCCGCTCCACTCGCGCCGATTGGGACCATTGGGCCCTCCTGCCTCTCCCGATTGCTGCTGTTGTTGTTGTTGCTGTCCGGAGGACTGCCCTTGAATGAAGCCACTGTGGCTCAACTGGATCCCGCGCATTGCAGCATTAGACGCGGCTAATGAATTTTCTATTCTCATCAGATCGACCAAAGATGTGATCTCCTTGCGCAGGAGCTTGTGCTTCAACAATGACCCATCCAAGTAGCCGTCAGTGAAATACTGGATGACTTGGATCTCATGAACTCCCTCGCAAGTGTTTCTGAGCTTGATCCACCGCTGAAGGTAATCGCGAAGGGGTCGTCCTTTCCTTGTACACACAACGCCAGGTGTCGTGGCAGACCTTGGCGCTCATATGTGCCTGTGAAGTTGCGAACAAACGTATCATCAAAGTCCTTCCAACAATTTATGCTATTGCTGGGCAAACTGTTCAACTAGAACCGAGCTGAACCTTGGAGCATGAGTGGTGCATAGAGAACTGCTACACGCCTCTTGCCTCCTGCGATGCCGAGTGCTGTCATATAATCGACCAGCCAATCTTCTGGCTTAACTGATCCATTGTACTTGGGGGTGTCCCTGGGCAATGTGAAACCTTTGGGAAACTGCTCTTGCCGAATGCGTCGACTGAAACATGATGGACCCGCTGGTGCAATGTCTTCTGGTTGCTTATCTTGTTGCAGCTGCTCAATGCGGTGCCTTGCATAATTCTCCGCGGTTTCTCGGGGACCTAGACACTGACTCATCGCCGGCCGAACTGATGTCGTCGGTTGCTCTTTATGCCTGATGTTGACTTTTGGCGCATCTCTCCGACTTCTTCCAGCATCCCCTTGATTCTTCCGAATGTGGTGCAAACTAGCATGTGGCGAAGAGGCCTGCCTTTGATGCGGAGGTGGTGCATTCGGCTGGTTTGCACCCGCAGTTGCCCGAGCTGATTTTGGCGCCATTGGCCCTTGCTGCTCGGTAGCCGCCCTATGCTGTTGTCTTGCTGCTGTTATAAGATCGCGCATTCGGCGCGTCATCTCTCGCAACTCTTCTCCTTCAAAATGCTCCAGCTTGTTGGCGATCTGCTCGGCAGCCCTCATGTTCTTCACAGGGGAGCTGTACGCGATCTATGGAGCGATGATGGTGGATGCTGATGGTTGCTGGGATCCTGACAGCTCTCTGCCGACCTCCCGACCAGCAATACGGAGTTCATCTAACACTGGGGGTGGGATGAAGCGCGGTCTAAGGCCATGCGCATCATTGTACTCCCGAAGTGTTGTTTCCAGACGACATTTTTTAACGTCCATCCGATATGATTGATCCTTCAGAGCTTGGCGAGCCTTCTCCAGCTCGGTGTGGGCCACGACTGGATCGGCGCTCAGGTCTATGGGAGTGCGGAGCACATCCGTTGGATTGCTCGGGCCCGATTGAGCGGTGTTGGCTGCTTCACTCGCGGCTCGGGGCGCTGAGGTGGAACTGTGGTGACTCGATGCTCCCGCCATCATCACCTCCGCACAGATGTGCGAAGTTGTTCTCTCTGTTCCCACAACACTCGCCCCACATGGAAGCGGATCTGTGACCTCAGAAAACACCCATACCTCCCTCGGATATACCTCTGGAAGAGCCGCAACGAAACACGATGACTGCCGAAAGGAATAATGACGCCGCATGGCAGAGGAATTCCTGCCCCAAACCACGAGGCATTATCGATGACGTAGTCCCACGCTCCGTACCTAAGAACCAGGGGGGACGCAAAAGCGTGCTCGATGCAGATGATGGTCCCGTCGGGATCAGAACTCCAGTCGACGCCTCGGCCTGCCCCACGGTGGGAGCCAACTGTCGTCGTTTGGTAACGGAAGATGCCATGGGGATGGCCAAAGAGGGGGACAAACCAAGGTTGGTGTCGAAGGAGCCGGAATCAAGAGTGGAGACAAACATAGTGAGACACCGCGATGTACCCAGGTTCGGGGCTCTCCGTAGAAATAACACCCCTAGTCCTGCCGAGCTAGCTATAAGCAATAACTCTGGCTACAATGGTTGCTCCTTGAGCTGTCTAAGAGGAAGGAGAAGAGGGATCTAGGAACAACTCTCTCCTTTCTCTCTCTCTGGTGTGTGAAATTCAATAAGTGCTCCGTCGTCCCTCACGCAGGAGGGTTACCTGGGGCTCTTATAGGCCGAGCCCGGGGTACAAAGGTAAATGTACAATGGGGGGGGACCCAGCCGCCAGACCCAGAAGAGCTGGGAGCCTCAAGACGTGAGATCTCCGGATGACCCGGAGTAGACTTGCGGCTCTCCACGCCGCTAGCTTGTAGGTCTTGCGTAGTGAACAAAGGATCTAAAAGCTTGGTTCTGTGGGCCTGTCCGTGTGATCGGTGCTAGAGGGGACAACAAGCCCCTGACAGCGCAGATCTCCTGGGATTGCGCATTGATGAGCTTGTACCAGGTGTACGACCTGTTATCTAGCTTGGATGTTGCTATGTCCTCTTCGGCCGAATGAACATAGGTGAGGCCGATTGCCCTCTCTTGGAGCAATCGGCCTCCGACCTATTCATCTCGTCCCACTAGAGATCTGTCTTGTGCCTGCTTGGTCTTGTTATGGATTGATGATCTTCAGGTCGGCCTTGATTAGATTAGCCTTTCTCCGAATGATGATCTTCAGGCCGGCCCAAATCAGCTTGACCTCACTTAGATCGGCGATCATTAGATCGGTGATCTTGGATGTGAAGTGATATTTATCCTGGCTGACCCTACCCGGGGGTCATTCCCACGACACCGGGTCCCTTGGTTTGCACGAAACCGACTCTGACTAAAGATGGAGTCCTAGTCTACTTTACAAACATAGTTTCCTTATTATACAAGGTAAGTATATTTCCTTCTACGGTCTTCTGGCTCCGCGATGTCACGACTCGGCCCACGCCGAGTCTTCTTCTGGGCCTTCACCTTTAGAGTCGGCCCGGTTCTTCTGTATGTCGGGTAATGGCGATGGGCCATCCCCCCGACATTGGCCACCAAGATTGGCGCGATGCTTCAGCTTCACGGCGGTCTTTTTCGACTTTCTTCATATACTGACTTTTCAAGAAGCCTTTCTCCTTGACTTAGATTTGATCAAGATAGAGCTTGGCCTTCTTTTCTTTTGTCTCTTTATTCAAAGAGCTCTTATATCTTTAATTGTTGTATCTCCTAAACTTTCTTTCGAAGAACGAGACATTAACACATAATGCCTTTATTTAAATTTTTGCAAAAGTCGAAGAGCCTTTGCTTTTAATGCCACCTGTTTATGGGGAATCCGCCTGAAACATACTGACATTTATTTGTCGATTCCTCTTCTTGTTTAATTGTATATATATGTGGAAGATCTTGGGATGAAGCTCACTCTCCTCTTCTTCCTTCTTCCTTTTTATGAGAAACCTTCTCCCCCATGGCTCCCAAGCTCCGTAACCGTGACTCTGTGGTCGTCAAAGATTCAAGTCCTAACAACTAGGAAGTTTCTTCCTCTCGTGGTCGTGGCCGAGGCAGAGTCCAAGGTCGTGGTCGTGGTCGTGGCCATGGCCGTGGCCAAGGAGGTAGAGGTGAAAGAGGGTCTCGAAGACATGAAGAGACGCCTTCTTCCTCCAATGATCTTTGCATGAGTCCGGTGATGATTTCCTCCTGAAGCTTTCAAAGCTTCGTCGATGGATTAATCTGCCCGAATCCTTTGTTCGGATTATGGAAGACTCTAAGACACCAGGCTTATGGCTCCATGCTGATGGATTTCCTCATTGACCTACTTGGGTGATGATAAGTTTTTCCATCAATGGTTCCATGTTTATGGAAAAAGACTGGAAAACTGTTATTCGTTCACGCAATTTCAAGAAAGGAGATGACATCCTTTTCAGATATGATGGAGATGAAATTTTTTGGGCCAAGGCTTTTTACTCTGATGGAGATCGTGTAGGATGCTGCATGGAGAGTGCCAGCAGCGAGTCCTACATTAGTGATGAAGAAACCGACTCCGGTGGAGCTGAAACCTGAAGTAACCAGGATGGTACTACCTTTGTACATTGAACGACCGGTAGTAGAACCTGTCGCTCAGCTTGTGGAAGTAGCACGTATCGACTTTGAAAAATTAGCCGGCTTATGGTCTCTTATCGTCTTAATGCATCCTCTTTTCCTGTATTATTTGTCTTGTAATATTCTGCTGTATGAGACCAGAATTTCAATAAGAAATGTTTTGAAGATTTTCTTTTTGATTTTTTAATACTCTAGTTAGTCGGTTCATTTTCCGACTTTACTCCATGAGGAATTGATCAGAAAGAAAATATCTTAACCATATGTAGCCCCCATGAATCGGGATGATTAATCGTATATCATGCCGAATCATATTAGATTCTAGATGTAGCCCCCATGAGTCGGAAAATACTTTTGTAGTGTCTTTGCCAAGCCATAGTAAGGCTTAAAATCGAGGTGTAGCCCCCATGAGATGGCATTATTAATTTACTCTCATGTCGAATTATAGTAGCAAATTCAAGGTGTAGGCCCCATGAGTCGGCATGATTAATTTACTCTCATGTCGAATCGTAGTAGAGCCAGATCATATTTTCCAAGTACCGACTTGCAATTATTCGTATGGTGTCTTAACAAAGTTGGTTTTTGATGGAGGGAAACATTAATACGCGTGCATATGACAAAAAACGTAAGAGATATGTTATTGAAATGCAAAAACGTAAATAGCTCATATAGAAGTTGGTCGTACGCAGGACTGTCTCAACATCTTTTAACAATACGAGTTCAATGCAATACCGAATCCTCGAACAGGATAATTCTTCCTGCCTCGTAGAAAAAACATGCTGGCCACTTAATTGCGCTTGAATCGAAACTTCTCTATAAGCAAGCATCACACGACTTATTCTAGTGTTCTCAATTGATAGAGTAAAACTCATGAAACCCTTTACAGGGTTTGCTAATGTTTACTCTATAATGGGCCACGTCGGTCATATAAGTATGAGTTTGCATCAACTTACAGGAAAAATAAGCCATAGAAGGATAAATTCATGTATATGCCGTGTCCTCCGGTTGTCAAGCTTAGGTTAAAAGACAATAATCCCCCAAGGTCTCTAAATAAAAAAATATACATGCCAGGTTCCAGGGAAGAGATGATCAGTCCTTCCAGGTTCCAGGGAGTTTAAATGCAAGAATGTAATGAAGTGCAAGGTAAAGGAAATCGACAGAAAAACCAAAACACCTGAATAAACAAAAACATAAGTCAGAATTTTTTTTCAAAATAACGAGTCGGTTTTATTGCTGATGTCTCATACTGGCTTACAAGAACATTCCTGACTACTTAAGTATAATAGGGACGAAGCTGGGCTATATTCCACGGCTTGGAAGTTGGCTCGCGTATATCAACTAAGTAGTAGGATCCGTTGTACAAATTCTTGCTTATCACGAATGGTCCTTCCCAAGGTGGGGATAACTTGTGCATCCTTTTCATTTTTTGTATCAGTCGAAGCACTAAGTGCCCCTGTTGAAAAGTCCGACTCTTGATGCGTCGACTATGGTATCGTCGCAGGTCTTGTTGGTAGATAGCCGACTTTGCTGCCGCTAGATCTCATTCTTCATCGAGTACATACAAGGAGTCATGTCTTGCTTGTTCATTATCGGCTTCCACATATGCAGTAACTCGAGGTGAGTCATGACAGATGTCGCTTGGGAGGGAGGCTACTACTCCGTAAACAAGGAAAAAAGGCGTAAGACTAGTCGACCTGTTGGGCGTAGTCCTGATTCTCCAAAGTACAAAGGGTAATTCCTCAACCCAACAACCCGACGTTCTTATTAAAGGAACATGAAATAGGGGTTTGATACCTCGCAATAGTTCCTTATTAGCTCTCTCAGCTTTTCCATTGGACTGCGGGTGGGCTATAGATGCAAGATCAAGCCGTATATGTTCCCTTCCGCAAAAACGTTCCATCTCACCCTCTGACAAATTGTAACACCCCGGGTGTCACGCTACAGTAACCCAACAGTAATCACTGTTGTTGGAACAGTAATCCTTTTGCTACAGTCAAATCATTGTTGCTAATTTCACTTTGATCACCTTTGCATTGATCCTTTCAATAATCATGTTGGGTGATATTCAAAAGCAATGTGATCTTGGACCTTGTTCATAATGAATCAATAAAAAGTCCAACCCTTTTCATTTGAATTCAAATCAAATCTTGAAATGCCTTGGGTGCAATATTAAAACCTAGGTGACAATTAAAGTTTGTCCAAAAATTGCCCAACCACTTTTATAAATTCACTAATAATCTCTGGACCAGGTTGGCATAGTTGTTGTTATTTATTGTGCTATAAAATAATGCAAATAAATAAAACAGTAGATTAAAAAGTCCAAATTAAATAATAATTATTTAAATAAAATGATGAATGATTTTATTTACAGTTCAAACTTTAAGTAGCCAATGTATATTACCTAACACTAATATTGGAGCCAGTCCTATATTTTACAAAATTATAATGCTAGCTAAAAGAATTAAATAAAGTAAATAATAAATAATAATAAAAAACAATAAAAAAAACAATAGAACCGACCCAGGCCATCCGGGCCTAGTGCCCAGCCAGCCCAGGCCGGCCTGCCAGGCCACCCCGGCCCACCTGGCCTCCCCCTAGATCCATCCCGAGCCACTACTCCCGGTCAACCCTCCCCCCACGATCCCCATCTCCCCTCCTCCCGATCCCCTCCCTCCGACCGCTGCGGCCGCCGCCGGCCCTCCCGGCCGCTGTGCTGCACCGCCGCGGTTCCCCCGGCCGCGGCCACCCCCTGGAGCCCAGGGCCAACGCGCCGCCGCTGTGCGCCACCGCCTGACTCGCCGCTCCCCTCCTCCTGGCGCACTACTGCAGAATAGCTTATAGCCTCGAACACATTAGTGACGGGCAAAACTATGTACGTCACTAGTAAGTGTTATCAGTGACGGGCAAGTTTATGCCTGTCACTAGTAAGTTTCGTCCAGCAGCTATAGAAGGTACTAGTGGCGGTTGCGTATGGCCGCCCGTCACTAGTAATTACCAGTGACGATCAGGATAAATGCCCGTCGTTGGTGTGTTATTTACTAGTGACAGTCATATTTATATACCCGTCGCTAGTTATAAACGTACATGATGTGTTATAAATGGAAATCATGTTCCACGAGTTATTTCGTGTATGCTAGTATATTTTGGTTCACACATAGAACTAACAATTTTACAAATAAAATAATGCAACATTCACAACATAAATTAAGTTTTGAAAATTTTAAAAATTACGAAAATGTAGGGAAATAATTCATTACATCTTGCATCAAAACTAATTATGTCTCGGTGTCGTCATCTTGAATAATCTTCTCAATGGTAGTCTTGATTTTCTTTTTGGTATACGTTAGACCCTCAGAGTGACTACGTCTTTTGAAGGGACGAGTGACGATTAATGTAGTTCGATGCCTTCTAGTAGGTTCGGAGTCTTGGGTAGCTTCGTCATCTTCATCTGTATCCGGGTCATCGAATTGGTATAATCCTCTTCATCGGCGACACCATCCACGCCGACGATACTCCTTTTCCCTCTTCTCATTACTACACGGTTTGGCGACTGTGGGTCGGTTATATAGAAGCATTGTGCCACCTGTTTAGCTAATACCCATGGCTCCTTTTTCGCGCTTATGGCTTTCACATTTCTCTCTCCAATAGTTGTCGGTGGCGGTATGACCATGGTAGTGAAATTGTCTTCATCTGTATCAATTTTTTCCGCCCACCTAACTTCGAAACATGGGGATGACAGAGATGGTGTAGTCTAGCTCCCATATCTCTTCGATCCTGCCATAGTATCTATCTTTTTTCTTCCCAATTAGTGCCTCCATCGTCACACCACTATTCTGGTATACACTTTTCTGGTCTTGTGCCTCTGTATAGAATGTGTATCCATTAATGTCATATGCTTGATGTGTCACGACATTGACCAAGGGGCCCTGTGCCAAATAGTACACGTCTAATGCAACCCTCATCATCCTTTGAACATGGGTTTTCTTCAAAGTGATTTTTTATCCACTTTGCAAAGTTTGTGTTGTGCTCTCTCATAAGCGAGGCATTTGTCTTTTTGGGGTTCTCCTTTTTCAACATTTCCATGTGCATACGGACATAAGGTCGGACCATCGAAGTGTGCTGCAACACCACTAAGTGTGCTCTGTCGTAGGCATCTGATCGACCGATAGCATCATTGTGCACATGTAGATCTTTCTTTCCACGACGATGACCCTCACCACCAAGCCTACCAAGGTGTCGACTAGCAGGTACACCGATAGGTTTGTCTACTTTCATGAAATCCGTGCAAAACTCGACGCACTCCTCCGATAGAAAACCTTGGATGATGCTTCCATCTGGATGGGATCTGTTACGAACAAAGCGCTTCACGACACCATTGAACCTTTCTAGTGCATACATGTTGTGTAGGAACACGGGACCTAGGTCAATTATCTATGGGACTATATGGATCATGAGATGCACCATGATGTCGAAGAACGAGGGGGGAAAGTACATCTCCAGCTCGCATAGTATGACAATAATCTCTGCTTGCCGTTGTCGGCAGCGCTTCTTCGTAATCAACTTTTGAGAGATAGTGTCGAAAAAGTTACAGAGGTCCAACACTGTCTTCCGAACCCATGGCTCCATAAGTCCTCTAATTGCTACCGGGAGTATCTGTGTGATCATAACGTGGCAATCATGCGACTTCATCCCGATTAGTTTGTGGCTCTTCATGTCAAGATGTCTCTGTATGTTTGCCGAGTAGCCCGAAGTAACCTTCACACTTTCAAGGCACTTGAAAAATTTATGGAACTCTGCCTTACTAAGAGTGTAACAAGCGGCGGGACAATCCGTCCTGATTTTCGTAACACCCCTTCCTGTATTGCTCGTCTCTTCTTTTGCCCATAGTTCACTTCGTATCCCGAGATGTTCCAAGTCCGCTCTTGCTTTCGGTCCATCTTTTGTCTTGTCTGGCAAGTGGAGCAAGAGACCGAGCAAGCTCTCACACACATTTTTCTCCACATGCATGACATCTACGCAATGTCGTGTGTCAAGAAATGGCCAGTATTCCAAGCCCCAGAAAACAGATTTTGTTTTCCACATGCCTTCCAATGGTTTTACCTTCTTCTGCTTCTTTCCAGCCTTAGGGCACTCGTCCCAAGAGTTCAATAGATCAAATATTTCTTCCCCGCTCCTTTTACGTGGTTGTGAGCGGGTCTCAACTGTATTGCCAAACTTTTCCTTTTCCTGTCTCCATGGGTCATCGTAAAAGCCATCTTCGATGTCCCATGTATACGATTTTCTGAGATCCCTTTAGGCGACAACTTGTTGTATCATTCATGCACTGCACGCATGCGTTGTATCCGTGGACACACATGCCGAAATTATATCCCAAGGCTGGATAGTCTTGTACTGTTGTGAGCAGCAAACCTTTCATATTAAAGCTCTCTTCTCCATAAGCGTCCCATACCTCAACCCCTTCCCATAGTGTCGCCAACTCCTCATACAATAGTTTTTGGTACATGTTCATATCATTCCCAGGTTGTTTCGGGCCTTGAATGAGCAAAGATAGGTGTATGTACTTTCTCTTCAGACATAGCCATGGAGGGAGGTTGTACATCCACAAAACAACGGGCCAAGTGCTGTGCCTGCTACTCACGTTGCCAAAAGGATTTATTCCGTTCATGCTCATACCAAATCTGACGTTCCTTGGGTCTCCTCCGAACGGGCGGAATGCGTCGTCGATTGCTTTCCACTGGCAAGCATCCGCAGGGTGTCTCATCACGCCATCATTTTTTCGTTCGTCATCATGCCAACGCATCAACTTTGCCTCATTCTTGTTTGCGAATAGACGCTTCAAACGATGAATGATTGGAAGGTACCATACAACCTTTGCAGGAGCACCGCTCATCAATTTTTCCACGGCCGCTTGCGGGCTCCTCCCCCCCCGCTTGAACCGGGATGCATTGCACTCCGGACACTTTTGGAGCTTCTCGTGCTCCCCACGATAAATGATGCAATCATTCGGACATGCATGGTATGTGATCACCTCCAATCCAAGAGGGCACACAATTTTCCTGGCCTCATCGCAACTCCCAAGCAACACGTTCCCCTTCGGCAAGATCTTTTTAAGATAGTCCAATTTATCATCAAGGCTTCCGTCTGTGTCGTTGTGGACCGCCTTCAGCCTTACAAGTTCGAGCGTCACCGATAGGCGGGTGTACTCCGGATCACAACCGGGATACAAGGGAGTTTCTGAGTCTTTCACGAGCGTCTGCAACTTGGCCCACTCTCTGTCAGCCGCTCTGTCGTTCTCTGTGTCTTTCAGAATCTGATCTTGCACATGAGGGTCGTTGATCATGTTGGCCAAATCATCTGAATCCGCTAATGTCTCCTCTGCATCATGTACAAAATCTTCAGGTTTCGTCATATTTTCTTCGCTCGATTCTTCATGACGCGGCTCGTCATCTAACCCTTTGTCATCGTCAACAACCTCAGCCTCCTCCCCCTGACTTGTCCACCTTGTATAACCTTCCATGAAACCCCAACGCATCACGTGCATGTGCAAGGACCCAGATTTCCTTTCAAACAACTTTAAGTTCCGACAAGAACTGCACGGACAACATATTTTCGTGCCACCCTTTCGCGACATATCTTGATCCGCGACATCAAGAAACTCGTTGACATGATCATGAAAACTTTGTGTCATGCGGTCCTCCGTGTACATCCAAATTCGATCCATCCCTAAAATATATGTAAATTTAATTTAATTGGTAAAGAGCAACTCAAGATAAAAGGAAATCATAGTATTACAGCTAAATACATCAACATCTAAGTATGAATGTATCCATACATAGTTTTACATCTAAAACATCGATATATAAATATGGATTTACCGAGACATAGTTTTACATTTAAGTACATAAATATCTAAATATGGACTAAACGGAGAAACAATGGTACCTTCGAGTAGAGCGTTCTCCACGGCGTCGCTCGTTTTCAATCTCCTTTTAATTCGGCGCAGAACTCGATTCGTGTGGTAGGTCAAATTAAGGATCGTCCAATCAATGAAATATTATAGATCGAGCTCGTTATTTTATACGGGGTCGATGGACCTAATATGAGGAAAACATCGCAGCTGTACGTTGGTCCGACTCGGGTTCAACCTTACCTCGACCGGACTCCAGGTTAGAGACGTGCACGACATCCTCGTGTAATTCTTTTTTTTCGAACTGAACCGAATAGAACAGAACAAAACGCACGGGATTGTCCTTCTCCACGATCCTAAAAACTTGCTCATAGCATTCCCCTCCCGAAACCCTCCTGTCCTCTGCCGACGCCGCCGCCGCGGCCATTCCTCCCCGCCGTTGGTGCCGCCATTCCTTCCCCCGCCGCAAGGCCTCCCCGCGGCCGCCGCGCTGCAAGGCCTCCCCGCAGCCGCCGCGCCGCAAGGCCTCCTGTCGCCGACGCCTCCAGTCCTCCCCGCCGCATACGCCGGCGTCATCGAGGTACTGCTGGTCGACGCCGCCGTCTCCGGGACGGCTTCTCGTTGCCCCTCTTCCGGTTTATCCCCCTCTCCCCTGTATGCCCTGTGTATTTATATAGAACCAATTTTGCTCCGTGTATGCAGTTTAGGCACAATAGTGGTAGTCTGAAATGTTCTTCAGAGAAGCGCTCTCTTACCTTCTTTGACTATTTAAATTACTAGGAGGATTAATTGTTCTGGAGCAATATAGGACATAGTTGTGTCCGAATATTACATAACCAACATAATCCTATACATGTAAGGCAACATGAATTCCGAGTTTCAGAAACTGGGATTTGCTGGTTTCATTATCAATGGAACCGGGGGGCCTGATGGCTTCCTTTTATTCTAAAAATTCCTAGTTTCAGATCATCAACTACCATGTGAGGTTCAATCTTTACTTCTCAAGTTCTCATATCTAAAAATAAGCACTGCTTGTCATGATTATTAGTACTACAAATCATATTCTTTCTAGAATTTCATCAAACAAACTAACATCACTTATTCATCCTTACTCTCATATAGAACTGTAGAAGTTTGGGATTCGTCCTAAATCTGAGAAGAAATTTACCCTGAAGGCCTGAACTGAAAAGGAAAGCAGCACTGAGAAGAAATTTAACCTGAACTGGAGCCTGGTCGCTGCCTCGCTGTCGCTGGACGCCTGGAATGTCTCCAATGGCGCAGCCTACAGCAGTGCAGGTGCAGCGGGGAGTGCCGGAGTGGAGGGCGCCGAGAGGCCAAGAGCCCTGGCAGCCTGACCGGCTGCTGGTTGTCCCTGGTGGCTGCCTGGCAGGGTCTTCCGCAGCGTGGGCTTCAACTTGTGACCAGATTAGTATACTAGTAATTTTTTTGTGTGCCAAAATCGAAACAGAAAGGTTAGAGTTTGTTACAAAGGCTTACCTGACATTGTTCCAGCCTTGAATGTACTGTATTGTCTTTTAGATTAGAGTTCGGTGCAACTAGTAAGTTTCTGCCTTGAATGTACTGTATTGTCTTTTATTCACCAATTGTTTTCCAGTGATGCATATGTTATCTTATTGCAGGGTAATATTTAACACAGAGGTCGCCTCGGAATCTGGCCTGTTCTATGGCGGTTATGACTCGCTGGAGGTTCATGATTCACGCACAAAGGCGGCTGCAACCCAAGTAATCAAGCATGCAGTATCATTGAAGGAGGTATGGGACATTACTATTTGTTCATGACTAGATATCAGTATGCTTATTGTTATCAATTGCAGCGAAAATTTTATGCAAATAATTTGCAAGAGAATAAATGTCAACTATATTGTATACATGTGATAGAAAATGTACTAAAGTGGAAGTTCCATGTATGCATTATTAGTCCATCAAATGGTGATGCAGACACATGAGAATAAATTTTGAAATCATAAAAAATGTGAGTAGTTACAATGCAGAACACATTTATATAGACCACACTTACAATTTTCTTGCAATACATAATACTAAAATGTGCGTCTAGGCTTGAGAGAGAAAGAAAATTGGGCTAGCTGCTGGTGGACTAGGCCTACAGGCCGAAATTCCCAATGTGCCTTTTAGCTCGTTAAGGGCCCACTGGCGCTGGTAATCGACAGAAAAAATCGTGTCCAGGCGTTCAGCTGCTCCCCTTACGAGCAGTGGCGGAGCTTCGAAGAAAATGTTGGGCGGGCCAGCTAAAGAAGAGGCCAAAATTTTTAGGCATTAGACAGTCACTACTCGTTCCTTTTATTCTGATTGAATTTGTAACGCATAGCAACTAGCAGATACTCAACTTTTACCTTCTTTCAAGATTGAATTTTTAGGCATTAGACAGTCACTACTCGTTCCTTGTGGGCTCGTGCGAGATTGAAGGCTGCCTTGATCTCATGTATGCTTTAGATGTGGTGTACTGGGTCGATTGTGCTAGGAAGTATAGCATGTATATAAGAAATCACAGAAATCCTGGGCGGGCCATGGCCAGGTTTGGCCCTAACGAAGCTCCGCCCCTGCTTACGAGCAGTCTTTATTTTTGGGAACTAGTGAGTTTTATTGATTAATCACAGGGATTACAATCATGATGAATTTGTTATATCAACAACCCATCGTACAGAAGCTGTTATTGATCAACCTTCTTTTCCATGTTTCCGGTTATTTCGCTCTGACCATAGTGCCCAACATCCACATAAATAACAGCAGTGTCATGTTCATTCATCAGTTTCCCTTGTAGAAGGTCAGTCGCCCATGTCGCTGGATGCAGGATGGGAAGTTTAAAACAAGTTGGCTTTTTTTAATTCAGTCCAGAACAGCCTTGCCGAAGTGCACTCCATGATCGACTAGAGGTCTTGTGTACTTGTGTTCTGTTTTGTGAATGCGATTTCGGCAAGAGCAATGTTGTAGCCCACTATTGCGTTGTTGCCTGCTACATAGCAGTTTACTAGTTTTTGAGAACCTTTTTATTCTTTTGTTGTTGAATACTATAAGTTTTGATTGAATAGAGTTGCATTTGTAGTGAGAAAAACTAACCCTTAAATGTTCGCCCCGGTTCCTGGGTCCGCCATTGCATGAATACAATATCTATAATTTAGGATTTGCATCGGCCAATACATGAATATTTCAAGACAGACAACTGATATATTTTCAAGACAGACAACTGATATAGTTCTAGGTATAACGATTTCTAAATCTCAAGATTTAGGATCAATCCTGTAAAATCTGGTTGCGGAGGCATAACCCGACAGACTCCGCGACGAACTTTGTGTATACATACGCACACATATATGAAGTGCTTGCTTGTGCATGTGTTAAGCCTGAACCTCAATTATTCTGAGCGAGTAGTTAATTTTTTTATGTATGTAGCATATATTTTTGGCAGATTTATCACTTTCATAGCTCAATAATTTTCTGAGAAATAAAACTTAATTGAAGTGGTCTTCAGGTCTAGTTTCAGTTTAGTAGTCAAATCTTCTATTACTATTAAGTGTTCTATTGTTTGCCCCATGCAGATGAATGGTAAAAAGGTCAAGCTGGGTGGTGCCGTGCGCTCACTGTGATGTGCACTGAAGTGTTTTCTGGCTGTTGCTACACGTCTACTTGTTTGCAGCCTAAATCGGTGGTTGTTCCATGTTAGCGTTATTTTGGGATGCAATTTTTCTAGGTAGGAAAGCACGTGGCAGTAGTTGACATTTCACATTTCAGAAGATTTAAGATTTGAGTTGTTGGTTGCCTTGAAATGGCAACAAATTGTTTTGGATATTGTGTTATCGAAGTTAATTACACTATATAGTACTATGAGTATCTGTCATCATCTTTTGTTACTTGTCAGTGATCATATTGTGTTATTGACATGCAAATGCAATTTTTTTTATTGAGAAAATGTATACTAGTGACGGACAATTAACCAAACTAGCAAATTGTCCGTCATTGCTAATGTTGTTCAAGCGCACCGTCAAAATTAACTAGCGACGGGCACAACTAAATGGCCGTCACTAGTGAATGGATACTAGTGACGGGTCACTAGTGAATGGATACTAGTGACGGGCACCTGCCCGTCACTGGTAACCTATTACCAGTGACGGGTTACCAGTGACGGGCGCCCTGTCCGTCACTAGTAGACCTTTTAGGTCCGTCACTGGTAAGTTATTCTGCAGTAGTGCTTTTTCTTATTCCGCTGCTATTTGAGGCCGATGAGGCCGTGTAAGACTCTAATGTTGTATGAATTTGTATTCAGGATTGTATAAACATTGAGACTATGATATCCATGTCGAGTTGTGTGTCATGCGACACTGATCATGGGAGCATGCCAGTATACACCGCGGGCCGCTTCGGACATATAGTCCAGGGTGCCCACAGACTTTGTATTAGAACCTCTGTTCAGACTATAGCAGCCTAGTTAGCATGGACGTTAGTTAGAAATATTTTGGTAATCCAGCGTCTTTGCCTGAGATTAAGATCTCGCTGGGTGAATATGTATTTGAAGCTTTGGTGATCGGAATATATCTCACAACGATTATCAAGGAGGTAATGTCGCCATGTTTTCAAAGCATGAACCACGGCAGCGAGTTCAAGATCATGGGTAGTGAAGTTCTCTTCATGTGGACGCAGCTAGCGTGAAGCATAAGCTACCACATGTCGATCTTGCATAAGTATGCATCCTAACCCTTGCCCTGAGGCGTCACAATATATCACAAAATCCTTTTTGGTGTCTGGAGGCGCAAGTACGGGTGCAGAAGTCAATCTTATTTTCAGCTCTTGAAAGATTTCCTCACACTTGGGGGTCCATTTGAATTTCTTATCTTTCTCGAGGAGTTCAGTTAGAGGCTTTGCAACTTTGGAGAAGTTCTCAACGAAGCGGCGGCAATAGCTTGCTAAGCCAAGAAAACTCCTACCTTGCTTAACCGATTCAGGTGGAGTCTAGTCAAGGACTGAACTCTCTCGGGATTCACAGCAATGCCTTTTGCTGAAATCACGTGTCCTAAGTAGGTCACTTCTGGTAGCCAAAATTCGCACTTAGAGAACTTGGCATAAAGGCGATGCTCTCGAAGTTTCATCAATACCAACCTAAGATGTTCGGCATGTTCTTCTTCGTTCTTCGAGTAGATGAGAATGTCATCAAGATAAACTACAACAAATTTATCTAGGTACTCCATGAAGATCAAATTCATCATGCGCGAGAAAGAGGCGGGGGCATTGGTTAAACCAAAGGACATGACGGTGTACTCGTAAAGACCATAACAAGTAATGAAAGCCGTTTTGGGAATTTCCTCGTTTCGGATTTTGATTTGATGATAGCCTAATCTCAAATCCATCTTGGAGAAGACAGAGGATCCAGCAAGTTGATCATAAAGATCATTGATCCTGGCAGTGGGTACTTGTTCTTTATCGTTGCTAGATTTAGCGGGCGATAGTCTACGCACATCCTTTCTTTTCCATCTTTCTTCGTTACGAATAGAACGGGGCAACCCCATGGCGATGAGCTAGGACGAATGAAGCCTTTTTCCAACAATGCATCAAGTTGGATTTTCAGCTTAGCTAACTCTCGCGGGGCCATTTTTTATGGGCGTCTAGAAATTGGTGTGGTTCCTGGCATAAGATCTACAATGGATTCTACACATCTGTCGGGTGGCATGCCCGACAGCTCTTCAAGAAAGACATCTGGAAAGTCACGACCCACCGGAATATCTTCAAGGTCGGGAAGAGGAAGCACATTCAAAGAATGCATCTGGGTTCTCGATCTTGGTGAGGTATAATCAATTGTCTGGCCTGAAGGATGGGTGAGTCTAACTGACTTGGCTTTACAATCAAGAAAATCATATTATCTTGATAACCAATCCATACCAAGGATGACATCAATTTCTGAAGGCTTGAGGGCTAGGAGTGAAGTAAGGAATACTAAACCCTCAATTGCAATTTGATTACCATGGATTACTCTATTAGTTTGCCACTTGGAACAAGGAGTTTCAATAATCATTGGTGTGAACATTTATTCAAGGATATCTCATGTCGTAGTGCACAACTCTCCGACATGAATGAGTAAGATGCTCCTGGATCGAAAAGAACGGAAGTAGGAACATAATTGAGTGGGAGCATGCCAAGAATGACGTCAGAAGTACCATCAGTCTCCTTAGCTGAGATTTGGTTCACACATCCAAGACTTGCGGAAGAAGATGACTTGGTGGTGGAGACCTTCGGGGGTGGCTTGGCACGAACATTGGAGTTTCCTTTGGCATGGGGTGGAGCATTATAATTTGCGGGGCACTCACGAGAATATTGACCTGGCTGGCCACATCTGAAACAAGCTCCGAAGATAGGGCGGGTGTTACGCCCCGGCCACAGCCACCGGTTCCCGGCGTACGCCTGGCAGGATCTAGACTGTCCCCACAGACCAACACTAGTCTTTACTGCGCACTTTGTCCTCACTCGTGCGCACCTGGGAGCTACTTCCCAATCGGTCACCCATCCTCAAATTGCTCCAAGTCAAGCACGCTTAACTTTGGAGTTCTTTGAAGATGTGCTTCCGGAAAAGAAGGTGCACCTTGTTGATATGAGTAGTCTATCATTCCTATTAAGCCAGGATGTCACATACACCCCCACTCAAAGGAACCGATGTCCTCATCGGCCCACAAGAACGTTCCCCCTTGGCACACGTCTGTGTGTCCAGTGTCGACACATGTCCCACATGTTCGCGCAACTGACCCACACACGCCCGTGTAACCGCGAGGGTCGGCTTTGATACCATTTGTTACGCCCCGGCCACAGCCACCGGTTCCCGGCGTACGCCTGGCGGGATCTAGACTGTCCCCACATACCAACACTAGTCTTTACTGCGCACTTTGTCCTCACTCGTGCGCACCTGGGAGCTACTTCTCAGTCGGTCACCCATCCTCAAATTGCTCCAAGCCAAGCACACTTAACTTTGGAGTTCTTTGAAGATGTGCTTCCGGAAAAGAAGGTGCACCTTGTTGATATGAGTAGTCTATCATTCCTATTAAGCCAGGATGTCACATCTAGACTGTCCCCACAGACCAACACTAGTCTTTCCTGCGCACTTTGTCCTCACTCGTGCGCACCTGGGAGCTACTTCCCAGTCGGTCACCCATCCTCAAATTGCTGCAAGGCAAGCACGCTTAACTTTGGAGTTCTTTGAAGATGTGCTTCCGAAAAATATGGTGCACCTTGTTGATATGAGTAGTCTATCATTCCTACTAAGTCAGGATGTCACATCGGGTATTTGGGTTGTTGGGTGGAGCAGTGGGAAATGGATCTGGTGGACGAGGCGCCACAAAGAATGGCTTCGATGGGTTGTTCGGGCGGAACATACAATTTGGGATCCAGATTCTACGCTTCTGAGGGCCTGAACTGGAAGATCCATCATCTCTAGCATGCTTGCGGGAGTCCTCGGAAGTGATCATATCCTCCGCCTTGATGTCCTTGTTGACAAGGATCTGGAATATGTCGAAGTCATGAAGATTGATCTCATGACGAAGTCCAGAATTGGGTCCCTTGCGTAACCTCTCTTGCTTCATGGGGTCGGTGGAGACCTCCTCGGGAGAATAGCAGGCAAGACAATTGAACTCCCGACTAAACTCATTAACGGACCTTCTTCCTTGGGTGAGATTGCAGAACTCCTCACGCTTGCGGTCCATGAGTCCCTTTGGAATGTGATGCTCGCGAAAAGCGTCACGGAACTCATTCCACGAAGTCAACTATCCAGCTGGACGCAAGTTCAGAAAGTTCTCCCACCAAGAGCTAGCTGCACCCTCGAGGTGGTAGGTGGCATAGTTGACCCTGTCACCATCTGAAACATGTCCAGAATGGAGCTTTCTCTCGATGCTGCGAAGCTAGTCATCAGCGTCAAGGGGATAGGTGGAATAGCTGAAAACTGGGGGATGAAGATGAATGAAGTCATTCAACGACACAAGCTCATTCCGCTGCTGAGCAGTGTTCCAAGCAATGACTCCCAACAAATCATGAGAATCCCTTCGGTTTCTTTCAACCTCCATGAGAACTTGAGCCATCATGGGTGACGGTGGAAGATTGCCTTCCTCCGGATCATTCCCACGAGCTTGGGCACGACCAAGGTGGCCACGAGTTCCTTGAGACATCCTGAAGGATAAGATCAATGTCAAACAGAGTTGAATATGTTGGGGTTCGCAGCAGAAAACACAAAATTTTCCTAACTAGCGTTTCCCATAACCCAAGATCGAGCTAGCCGTATTATCGTAACCTAAAGGAGTGCGGAATAAAATACCTCGGGGTGTAGTCCGTTGCACGGGAAGCGTTCCCGCAAACGTGGCTGGTGTAGTCAAACAAGTTTCACAGCCCCCCTCGCTGTGTTGAGCACCTGGATGGGTGTAGTGCCACACGTGTAGCACCTCGTAGTACTCGCACACGTACGAGACTCGATGACGACCTTCGTTCTCCGATCCAGCGAAGGTGGCGGAAGCAGACCTCTGGATGGAGCTTCGGCAGCACGACGGCCTCCGATCCTAACAGAGATGGCTCAATTCCACTACAGGCTCACACTAGGGAGCCCACCGTGGAAGAGACAAGGAAGGGGAGAAGACCGGAGAAAACCGATCTCAATTCGGAGTAATATTTATTTTCTCACGAATTTTTGTGTATTAAATATGTGCACCCTGCCCATCTATATATAGGCAGAGGAGAGAAAGTCAACCCCTCTCCCTTAGCAATGTGGGACTAAAGTCCCTTTGATAAGGGGGGGTGTCCGGCTAAGGGGGGACAAGAACCTGTTTCTTGTCTAGAAGATTATTCCAACTTTTCTTTGTTTCATCATACGTATCTATCACTATAGATTACAATGTGTGATGTGTTTAGTACTTCATATAAAGGAAGATTCTTGTAATCTTGCGTTATATCTACCTTATGTTTCATATATATATATATATATATATCATAATGCATATACGTGAATATGAGACGATTATCTATGTACATATATCATTCGCATGTCCATATATACAAACACGTGACCATTCGCCACATACGTCATAACATGCATGTCTGAGATAATGATCATGCTCCCACTCAAATATATCCATCATATACTCATATATTTGTGGTTCAGCTTTCATCAAGTCATTGTATTGTTAATATGTCTTACATAATGACAATGCTCCCAAAGCTCCCACTCAGAAAATTCCCTTTGTAGTCTAAGTTTCCGGAAGTCTTCAAAGCTCCCACTCAGTTTCATGAAACTACAGGTCCACTCAATATTTTGGTCATCACAAAATCACTTGATCAAATCAGGGTTGAGGGTTTCCTGTCTTGAGGTACTATAGTCCATCCTTTAACGAAATAAAATTTCGTCATGCCTATTGAAATTCACTTTCAAATCCTAAGTTTGAACGAGACGCATTTCCAGGCTACGGTCCACTGTAGTGTAAATGAAATATTTTATTGATTAAAGCATTCCTACGTTTCCGCAGTCAATCACCATTGAACTTTGATCATAACCGTTTTATGAGCCAAAATTATGCCTTATACCCGTTGCATTATTCTCAATAACTTTCCAGTTTGTCAAGAATATGAAATAACTGATTTATTTCACAGGACGTGAGCCATCCTATATGCAACTCAATATTATTTCATTTCTCCTCGTGTTCTAGGCTACCATCATTCCTTTGCATTTCAAGCAATGTTATTCCTTTTGTTTTATTAAGAAGACTCGTAATTATTGTTCTGTACTGAACGTATTCATGACAACCTTCTAAATTCAACTAAGGCTTCAACTCATATACCAAGACCAATCATCTTTGGCATATCCTTCCTTATATAGCGTCATTACATCGGAACACGCTTCCGTTGCAATACTCTGATATTCTGAACGCAAGGTCCAATACCTTGGTCAAAGTTTCCATTATCTCCCATTGGATCCGTGTCGAGAGACTTCTTCTCGCACTACCAATCAAGCAACACAATTTTTTCTATTCGTAGAGAATATGTAATTTCAATTGCTTGCTATTTTGGTACAAAGAAAATTCTTTCTTTAGAAACCTTATAACACCATGAATTATGGATCTATCTTGTCTCATTAGATTCAGGATGGTTTCCTATTCATGAAGTGGGTGTTTTAACTTAATGAATTAAACAACCTTGTTCGTTAATAATTTTAGTGCAAGGGGAAAGAACGTTTAGACCATACTACAGTTTAGTATGACTACGAATGGTTTAAGTAGACTAGTACTTTCAACTTCCATCGTAATTTGTGGTACAATTTCGACAAGTCTCCCATTATGTCAATTTTAATACTTATCACTCAGATCATATCTTAGTGATTTGTATCCTTATATTCTTACTTCACACTGTGATTCCTGAATCTCAGTTTTATGATCTCAATTGAATACAACATTCAATTAATCATATGAAGTCTTTAATGATAACTCATGTGCCCATTTATCACATCATTTATTTATAATGATTGGCACAAGTTCTACTTGCTAGAACCTTGTCTTGGTCATATTTATTGAAGAGGTTCATAAATCGTGTATCTAATCCATCTCATGCAATCCAGCTATGACTTTCATTCGATAATGAATACATAAGTTAATAGATCATACATTTAATGAATTCATCAGTTATGAAATCACTTTATGCAATAAAATCTTTGACTTGTTATATTCAAGGCAACTTTATCATTAAACATTGAATATTACTTG
Organism: Bromus sterilis; assembly: GCA_950022295.1. NCBI lineage: Eukaryota > Viridiplantae > Streptophyta > Magnoliopsida > Poales > Poaceae > Bromus > Bromus sterilis. The sequence goes on along the minus strand of OX465595.1, from coordinate 275,906,014 downwards.
ACAATAATAGCAGTATTAAAAATGCTTTCTATCATAATATAAATCAAGACATAATCAAAGTATAAGCACACTTTTATTTATAAATATGGAACAACTGACTTGTCTCATTACACGAATAACTTTTTCTTGTGAGATGCAAGACACACAACTAAGTGTTCATACTATGATGATTACATAAGATTTATCTAATACTCTAAGTATCTCCTATGATAGATGTATCGGCAGCATCCATGCTGGCCATGAACTAACTTGATATCCATCAATCCTTGATTTCACCTCTTCCCGTCCATTCAACGGCAGGTCCTGTTTTCATAAAACAGAATAAGTATCATATACTCATTTACTGCAAGTGTTGTATAAAGGGAACAAACATTTATAAAGTATATCAAGTATATATGTCGGGACCCGGAATTTGCGTATGTAATTCCAGTCACAACTCAATTATATGGAGAGCCGAGAGCCATACCCACTTGTCTAAGAAAACAATGCCAAGTACAAGACACTCTCGGAAAGCTCGAACATGAGGGGCATCCCATCCAGGCCCGGATGATCAACTGAGAGGGGTCCTCATCGTCCGCTCACAAGTCTAAATGATTCTGGGTGGTGAAATCCCATACTCATAGACAAGTCGCCTCAACCATATTATCGATTGAATCATAACACTAACATAAACAGACCCCAGCCCGATCTCTTAGTCGGGGTCTCGCGCTTGCTCGATCGTACTACGAAGTGTGCCACATGACAGAGTCACGAGCAATCGCATCGCGATGCCCCAAGCTGCGCACATCTAAGGGCCACTTGGTGTATAAAAGACCACCGGCAAGAACTCAACTAAGCTATCGAACCCCACACTAAGACATGCACGTTATAATCATACACGCAACATGCATGCCAAGTGTATAACAGCAGGTGACACAAAATGAACTCTACAAACTCATAGTTTAATTGCATCTGCTATACAGAGCAGATATAGTAGTGTTACAAGCAGAGATCACATAACTGTGACCCAACATTACATCATACAAAAACAGAAGTAAATTATGTCTGAGTAAAGACAAGGTTAACAAATGGCTTAAGAAGCCTTTAAGAAAACACAACGACCCTCCAGAGGGACCAGCCTGCTGTCTGGGACTACATTACTTCGTCGATGTCGAGCTTGAGGGGGAGGCCACCATCAGGTTCAGTGGTCTCGTCTCTAAAACATAGAATAAGAAAACGTGAGTACAAAGTCGTACTCAGCAAGACTTACGTCAGAACTATGCTACTCATGCTCAGGTATCAAGGTAAAGGCAAGTGGGGTGGTAATGCAGAAAGGTTTGACTTGGCTATCCTGTACTACGAGTACATAGAGTTGAGATGAGAGGCGCACACAAGTCCATCTAATCTTGATCACCACATCAATACACAACCATGGATCCTTCCTCGACTTCCCCACGAGGAAGCAACCCAAAGCACTCACACTTATCTTGAGATTTTTAGAGTATCCATTTGAGTTGTATAATAATCAAGTAAAGATCTCCAAGTAGTTCATAACCGCGGACACGGCTATTCGAATAGTTCATTAACCCTGCAGGGGTGTACTTCTTCACATACGTAGCTACCACTTACCGCCTAGAGCTCGTCACCTTCAAGCGGTGTCGACGAGGATAGTACCACGACACTTACCTCACGGCTCCAACTCTAGTCCAGGGTATCGCCTATCTGAGTATGTACCCCAATCTGGAATCCGGCCGGGGTTTCCGTTCAGGACCCAGACGATGTATGGACGGTCCGACAAGCCCACCTCGACGGATGGTGTTGTGCTTGCCTAAAACCGTGCTACGATATGAAATCAAATAGAAGAAAATTAACCCATGCGAATCCTAGACCATAGTCGGGGTGAGTTAATAGGTCGAGAGGGGTCAATGAGCCCAACATGTGGTAGTAATCTGTGTCTTGTATCACAACACAAGAACTCGGGGCCTAGGGCAGTGTAAATGAGACAACCCACTGTGTACTCCTACACAGCCTCTCATTGTTCACTTATATTAAGATGACTTCATCAACACGTTACCACATTGTTGCATGTGCTCACTACCATTCCGATACATCACCAGATGGATCATCTTCATTGCAAACAACTCTAGCATGGCATAGCATATCATGGATGAAGGGCCACATGATGAACACAAACAATCTTGTATCTGCTAGGTTGAGGTTTGCTTAATACTGTGGCAGCAATGATAGGTCATGCAAAGGATGGGTTCAACTAATGGTAGAACGGTAACATATGAATCACCTAGTCATGCATAAGAGAACAAGAGGGAAACTCGGTTTTTATAGATATGATCAAAGGGGGCTTCCTTGCCTTGTTGACGATCACGAGGTGTCAATCTTCAGAGTAGTCGGAAACTACGTCCGTGCGATGAATCTATCGAGAAGAGGCAAACACCGAGATAACAAAGTATAAACATCACATTGCAATGCACAATCAAGATGCATAAAATAGCATGGCATGGGGCTGATGTGAACTAGGTTCAATTTGTCTCATGTTAATTGAAGTTGATTTGAATAAGAAATTGAAATTCAAACTCGAAATGTTGTTCAAATTAGCCAAAGTTGCATTTGCTAAAGTTTGGGCTTGATAAAATATGTTGTCATGTGTATGATATGCCTCTGATGTTCATGTTATAAGGTTGGCATTGCAAAGATTTAATTTTAAACGATTTAAACATTTAATTTGAATTATTCCAAATAAAACAAATAGCTAAATGCTACTGGTCCATCATCATAGATGTGTTTTTCATCTATGAAAATATGATATTTGGAATCCTTGCATTTTTCTGATGATTTTTCATATATTACATTTTTGATTTGGAGTAATGGTTTAATAGTTATTCAATTTCAAAGATTTAAACAATTTCTGGAAATTCTGCTAAATAAGAAAATGATTTATTGCGCCAGGCTGACATCATCATGACGCAGGGGGGTTGACCAGTCAACCTGATGACTGGGACCCACCTGTCATTGTCTCTGGGGTTAATCCCCTTTTTATTCTAATTAAGCAGAGGATTAGGGGGGGTTCTGGGCCCCATTTTCAGTGGCTAGGGCTAGGGATTAGGAGAGGGGTTAGGCCCTTAATGGCCAGGCCACGTGGGAACGGCCGGAGGTTAGCCGCCGGCGACCACTAGACGCGGTGGCGCCCGCTCTGGCGACGGCTCCGGCCACCAGGGGCCTTGCGGCGGGCACCGATAGGCTCCCCGTGGCCTCGCGCACACGATGGAGTAGCCCATCATCGCCGGGGAGGACCACAGCGTCGACGGCAATCATCACGGCGGCGAATGGAGCTCGGCTCAGCGGCGAAGGCACCTCGGGCCACGGCTTGGAGCGCTGAGAGAGGGAGAAGGAGCGTAGGCTCACCCTAAGCGCAAGGGCGCTGTCAAGGAGACCGGGGACAAACTGGTGGGGCCAGAATCCTCGCCGGAGTTCTTCGTAGCCGGCGGCGAACACGATGACGAAGCCGGCGGCTCCGGTGGTCCTCTGCTCAACCGGATGCACGGGAAGACGAAGAAGTCGATGCGTTGTCTCGGCGTCGTTGGCCGCGGTTGCGTGCGACGGCGTTCCGGCGAACTTTTTGGCGGCGCGGGATTTGCGAGAGGGTGAGGGGGAGAGTGACCAGAGAGAGGGGGGGAAGGGTGCGGCTTCCTGTGTCCGTCTCCGTGGCGCTCTGAGGAAGGGGAGGCAGGCAGGTCGCCACGGCGTCGTCGGCGACCACGGCATGGTCGCCACGCACCTATGCGCGCGCCTGCCTGGAGAAGACGACAGGAGGAGTGGTCCGGGCCAAGCAAGGTGGGCCGCGGGGGAAAATGTGTTGGGCTTGATTGCCCCCTTTTATTTTCTTTCTCTTTTGCTTTTCTGCAATTTTTTCTGTTTTGATAAAAAAATGCCAAATTATTTATATGGACTTATATGGCATATAGCTAGCCACTCCCAAGTTTTGAAGATTTTTGAAATTCAAAAAATTTGAATTTCAATTCAAATAACATTTAAATTTAATTTCCAAGCCTCTGTTTGAATATTTGCAAAATCCATGAGCATTGGTTTGACTCCAAATAATTTTTAAAATGATCACACTCATTTATAGGACTTTTCAAAATTGTTTGGAGGATTTTCGGAAAAACTTTTTATCTGGCCTTTTATTTAAATTCTTTTTTAGGCTTTTCTAAATCCCCAATTCTTAAACCAAAGAATTTAAACATGATGCAATTATTTCTAGAAAATAAAAAAGCACATACCAAAACTAGGGTTGTGACAACTCGCCCCCACTCAAAAGAATCTCATCCCGAGATTCAGAAGTAGTCGGGAAGATGGTGGGGTATTCAACTCGAAGATGATCTTCTCGTTCCCAGGTGGCTTCCTTCTCAGAATGGTTGGACCACTGCAATTTGAGGAACTTGATCTTCGGACGTCGGGTGGTACGCTCAGCTTCGTCGAGGATACAGACGGGATACTCTTGATACGACAGGTTTTCTTGGAGATCAAGCGTTTCGTGGTCTACTTCGCGGATGGGGTCCTTGAAGCAACGCCTGAGTTGAGATACATGGAAGACATCGTGAACCTGAGAAGATGCGGGGGTAGTTCAAGTTGGTAGGCAACTTCTCCACGTTTAGCTAAAATGCGAAAGGGACCTATGTAACATGGGGCCAATTTGCCTTTGATACCGAAGCGATGGGTTCCCTTCAGATGAGTAACCCGGAGGTAAGCGTTCTCGTCCAGCTCGTAGCTTTCTGGCCTATGATGACGATCATAGTAGCTTTTGTGACGAGACTGGGCTGTTTTCAATTGCTCACGAACAATTCAAACCTTCTCTTATGCTTCCTGGATCATATCCGGTCCAAAGAATTGTCTTTCACCGGTTTCTGACCTGTTCAATGGTGTTCGACATTTTCGTCCAAAGAGAAATTCAATGGGTGCCATGCCCAAGCTAGATTGGAAGCTATTGTTATAAGCAAACTCGGCGAATGGAAGAGATTTCTCCCAACTCTTTCCGAATGAGATAACACATGCTCTGAGCATGTCTTTGAGAACTTGATTGACTCTTTCTACTTGACCACTTGACTGGGGATGAAAGGCGGTGCTAAAGGAGAGATGGGTTCCCATAGCATTTTGAAAACTTTCCCAAAATTGAGAGGTGAAAAGACTTCCTCGGTCTGAATTGATTTCCAAAGGAACACCATGGAGAGAAACGATCCGAGAGACATATAAATCCGCTAACTGGCTAGCAGTTATACTCTCGTGAACAGGAAGGAAACGAGCAACTTTGGAAAGACGGTCAATGACCACGAAGATGGCATTGTTTCCCTTCTGAGACTTTGGAAAGCGAGTGATGAAATCCATACTGACCTTATCCCATTTCCACTCAGGAATGGCTAAAGGTTGAAGAGTACCAGCAGGTCTTTGATGCTCTTCTTTCACACGATGACAAACATCGCACTCAGCAATATATTGAGCGATTTCTCGCTTCATCCTAGTCCACCAAAATCTCTGGCGTAGATCTTGATACATATTAGTACTACCAGGATGAATCGAGAGAGTGGTGTCATGGGCTTCCTTAAGGATCTGCTGCCTTAGATTCCTATTCTTCGGAACTACCATCCTATTCTCGAAGTACACAGTACCCTCATTGTCTAGGGTAAAACATTTTTCCTTACCGCTAGCAATGTTCTGTTTGATATATCGGATACCTCGAGCACGTTGTTGAACAACTTTGATTTGATCCTCAAGAGTAGGTTTCGCTACCATGGTGGAAAGGAATCCATGAGGAACAATCTCGAGATTCATCTTTCGAAATTCCTCATAGAGAAGTGGTTGATACTGTTGTAACATGAGGTTGTTACAATACAACTTACGACTTAGTGCATCAGCCATGACATTGGCTTTGCCTGGGGTGTAAGAGATAATTAAGTCATAATCTTTTATCAACTCTATCCAACATCTTTGCCTGAGATTAAGATCTGGCTGGGTGAATATGTATTTGAGGCTTTGGTGATCGGTATAGATTTCACAATGATTACCAAGGATGTAATGTCGCCAAGTCTTCAGGGCATGAACTACGGCAGCGAGTTCAAGATCATGGGTAGGATAGTTCTCTTCGTGTGGACGCAACTGGCGTGAAGCGTATGCTACCACATGTCAATCTTGCATAAGTATGCATCCTAACCCTTGCCGTGAAGCATCACAATAGATTTCGAAATCCTTTTAGGTGTCTGGAGGCACAAGTACGGGTGCAGAAGTCAATCTTGTTTTTAGCTCTTGAAATCATTCCTTGCACTTGGGGGTCCATTCGAATTTCTTATCTTTCTTGAGGAGTTCAGTTAGAGGCTTTGCAACTTTGGAGAAGTTCTCAACGAAGCGGCGACAATAGCTTGCTAGGCCAAGAAAACTCCTAACTTGCTTAACTGATTCAGGTGGAGTCCAGTCAAAGACGGCCTGAACTCTCTCAGGATTCACAGCAATGCCTTTTGCAGAAATCACGTGGCCTAGGTAGGTCACTTCTGGAAGCCAGAATTCACATTTGGAAAACTTAGCATAAAGGCGATGCTCTCTAAGTTTCATCAATACCAGCCTAAGATGTTCTGCGTGCTCTTCTTCGTTCTTCGAGTAGATGAGAATGTCATCAAGATAAACCACAACAAATTTATCTAAGTACTCCATGAAGATCGAATTCATCAAGCGCGAAAAAGTGGCTGGGGCATTGGTTAAACCGAAGGACATGACGGTGTACTCGTAAAGACCATAACGAGTAGTGAAATCCATTTTGGGAATGTCCTCGTTTCTGATTTTGATTTGATGATAACCTAATCTCAAATCCATCTTGGAGAAGACAGAGGATCCAGCAAGTTGATCATAAAGATCATTGATCCTGGGCAATGGGTACTTGTTCTTTATCGTCGCTAGATTTAGCGGGCGATAATCTACGCACATCATTTCTGTTCCATCTTTCTTCGTTACGAACAGAACGGGGCAACCCCATGGCGATGAGCTAGGGCGGATGAAGCCTTTTGCCAACGAAGCTTCAAGTTGGATTTTAAGCTCAGCTAACTCATGTGGGGCCATTCTATATGGGCGTCTGGAAATTGGCGCGGTTCATGGGATAAGATCTACAATGAATTCTACACATCTGTCAGGAGGCATTCCTGGCAGCTCTTCTGGAAAGACACCCGGAAAGTCACAAACTATCGGAATATCTTCGAGCTTAGGAAGGGGATGTTCATTCAACGAATATAGCTGGGTTTCTGAACCTTGACATGCGAAATGGACTATCTTGCCGGAAGGATGAGTGAGTTGAACTGATTTAGTGGCACAATCAATCTTGGCACGGTGTTTGGACAACCAATCCATACCTAAGATGATATCAATATCTGAAGATTTGAGGTCTATGAGAGAAGCAAGGAATACAACATCCTCAACAGCAATTTCATTGTCATGACTTACCCTACTAGTACGTCATGTGGATCCTGGAGTTTTAATCATGAAAGGGGTAGGCAACTCCTCGAATGAAATGTCATGCAGGAGTGCGAACTTTTCAGACAAAAAGGAATGAGAAGCTCCAGAATCAAATAGAACAGAAGCAGGTTTGGAGTTAACAGGAAGTGTACCGAGTAAAACCTTAGTATCCTCTTGGGATTCTTTGATGGTGGCATGGTTCACATGTCCGTATTCAACAATAGAGGACTTGGCTTTGGAAGGCTTTGGTGGCTTAGCTTTGGCTTTATGTTTTGGACGAGGAGGCACATTCTCATGCAATGAACACTGTCGTGCAATGTGGCCAGGATTACCACACTTGTAGCACAAACGGTTTTAGGTTGTGGAGTTTGTATGGCAAGCTCTCTACTACCTTTCTGGGTTTTCTTACTTGGTGGAGATCGTCTTGGAATCAAGTGCGAAGGAAGGGCACTAGTTGGGATCCAAATTCGACGTTTCTGAGAACCCAAACTAGAGGAGGAAGCAAGATCACGATCAAGCTTGCGAGACTCTTCAAAGACCTCATTTCCATGCTCAGCTCTGAATGATCTATTGACCAAATCCTCGAAGTTGACAAATTCAAGGAGATTGAGATCATGACGAAGGACAGGGTTAACTCCCTTGCGGAAGCTTGCCTGCTTCTTGGCATCGGTTGATATCTTCTTAGGGGCATAACGAGAAAGTCGATTGAACTCAGTCCTGTACTGATGAACAGTCATATTTCCCTGAGATAGGTTGCATAACTCTTCCCTCTTTCTTTCCATCAAATCATCCAGAATGTGGTACCCTTGGAAGGCATCACGGAACTCCTGCCAAGTCACTACGTGACCATCAGGCTGCATTGCCACAAAACTTTCCCACCATTCACCAGCAGCACCTTCTAGGAAGTATGCCGCGAACGTCACACGATCATCTGGGGAAACATGCACCGTCTCAAGCTTACGCTCGATGGAACGGAGCCAATCATCAGCATCAAGGGGCTCAGATGAACATCGGAAAACTGGCGGGTTCAAAAGGATAACATCCTGGATGGATATTACCGCATCTCGCTGGAGAGAAGTATTCTTCTCAATGAGCTCCACAAGGCGTGTGTTTGATCACGTCGATTTCGCTCAGCCTCCATCATGATTTCCGCTGCAGAAGGCGGTGAAGGAGGATAATCATCACCACTTTGATTACCGTGACCAGATTCAACACATCTAGTCCCACCTGACATTCTGTGTGATAAAAATCAACAATCAGAGTAGGATTTATGATGGAATCAAAGCAAAGATGACATAATTTAAGAGCGGATAAGATTGTAATGCAAAAGCATTGGAATCACTAGAAACACGGAACAAATCGGACAGCATAACGGCTGTACCGGGGTAGAAAAATGAATCAATCTGCAAGAATGATCAGAATATTCTCAAATGGCTTGAAGGAACGGTGACTCTAGACAACCAAAACATTCCTACAGCTATGGAGAATCAAACAACGAGATGTTCTAGTATAGACATAGAAGAGCCTAGTCCTATCTTCCCGTAGAAAAGATGAGGGTGACTCAGAAATTAGATTGATGAGGTTAAGGAGAAAATGAAGCCTTACGTTGTTCCCTTATACCCAAAGTAACTATATAACTATAGAGTGCTAAACTCGACTTCGACCAAGGGTTTAATAATCGTACAGTCAGTCCCGCTCTGATACCAAGACTGTCGGGACCCGGAATTTGCGTATGTAGTTCCAGTCACAACTCAATTATATGGAGAGCTGAGAGCCATACCCACTTGTCTAAGCAGACAAGGCCAAGTACAAGACACTCTCGGAAACCTCGAACATGAGGGGCATCCCATCCAGGCCCAGATGACCAACTCGGAACACTAAGACATGCACGTTATAATCATACACGCAGCATGCATGCCAAGTGTATACCAGCAGGTAACACAACATGAACTCTACAAACTCATAGTTTTATTGCATCTGCTATACAGAGCAGATATAGTAGTGTGACAAGAAGAGATCACATAACTGTGACCCAACATTACATCATACAACAACAGAAGCAAATTATGTCTTAGTAAAGACAAGGTTAACAAATGGCTTCAGAAGCCTTTAAGAAAACACAACGACCCTCCAGAGGGACCAGGCTGCTGTCTGGGACTACATTACTTCGTCGGCGTCGAGCTTGAGGGGGAGGCCACCATCAGGTTCAGTGGTCTCGTCTCTAAAACATAGAATAAGCAAACGTGAGTACAAAGTCGTACTCAGCAAGACTTACGTCAGAACTATGCTACCAATGCTCAGGTATCAAGGTAAAGGCAAGTGGGGTGGTAATGCAGAAAGCTTTGACTTGGCTATCCTGTACTACGACTACATAGAGTTGAGAGGAGAGGCGCACACAAGTCCATCTAATCTTAATCACCACATCAATACACAACCATGGATCCTTCCTCGACTTCCCCACGAGGAAGCAACCCAAAGCACTCACACTTATCTTGAGATTTTTAGAGTATCCATTTGAGTTGTCTAATAATCAAGTAAAGATCTCTAAGTAGTTCATAATCGCGGACACGGCTATTCGAATAGTTCATTAACCCTGCAGGGGTGTACTTCTTCACATACGTAGCTACCACTTACCGCGTAGAACTCGTCACCTTCAAGCGGTGTCGGCAAGGATAGTACCACGACACTTACCTCACGGCTCCAACTCTAGTCCAGGGTATAGCCTATCTGAGTATGTACCCCAATCGGGAATCCGGTCGGGGTTTCCGTTCAGGACCCAGACGATGTATGGACGGTCCGACAAGCCCACCTCGACGAATGGTGCTGCGCTGGCCTAAAACCGTGCTACGTTATGAAATCAAATAGAAGAAAATTAACCCATGCGAATCCTGGACCATAGTCGGGTGAGTTAATAGGTCGAGAGGGGCCAATGAGCCCAACATGTGGTAGTAATCTGTGTCTTGGATCACAACACAAGAACTCGGGGCCTAGGGCAGTGTAAATGAGACAACCCACGGTGTACTCCTACCCAGCCTCTCATTGTTCACTTATATTAAGATGACTTCATCAACACGTTACCACATTGTTGCATGTGTTCACTACCATTCCGATACATCACCAGATGGATCATCTTCATTGCAAACAACTCTAGCATGGCATAGCATATCATGGATGAAGGGCCATATGATGAACACAAACAATCTTGTATCTGCTAGGTTGAGGTTTGCTTAATACTGTGGCAACAATGATAGTTCATGCAAAGGATGGGTTCAACTAGCGGTAGAACGGTAACATATGAATCACCTAATCATGCATAAGAGAACAAGAGCGAAACTCGGTTTTTATAGATATGATAAAAGGGGGCTTCCTTGCCTTGTTGACGATCACGAGGTGTCACTCTTCAGAGCAGTGGGAAACTACGTCCGTGCGATGAATCTATCGAGAAGAGGCAAACACCGAGATAACAAAGTATAAACATCACATTGCAATGCACAATCAAGATGCATAAAATAGCATGGTATGGGGCTGATGTGAACTAGGTTAAATTTGTCTCATGTTAATTGAAGTTGATTTGAATAAGAAATTGAAATTCAAACTTGAAATGTTGTTCAAATTAGCCAAAGTTGCATTTGCTAATGTTTGGGCTTGATAAAATATGTTGTCATGTGTATGATATGCCTCTGATGTTCATGTGATAAGGTTGGCATTGCAAAGATTTAATTTTAAACGATTTAAACATTTAATTTGAATTATTCCAAATAACACAAATAGCTAAATGCTACTGGTCCATGATCATAGATGTGTTTTTCATCTATGAAAATATGATATTTGGAATCCTTGCATTTTTCTAATGATTTTTCATATATTACACTTTTGATTTGGAGTTATGGTTTAAAAGTTACTCAATTTCAAAGATTTAAACAATTTCTGGAAATTCTGCTAAATAAGAAAATGATTTATTGCGCCAGACTGACGTCATCATGACGCAGTGGGGTTGACCAATCAACCTGATGACTAGGACCCACCTGTCATTGTCTCTAGGGTTAATCCCCTTTTTATTTTAATTAAGCAGATGATTAGGGGGGGTTCTAGGCCCCACTGTCAGTGGCTAGGGCTAGGGATTAGGAGAGGGGTTAGGCCCTTAATGGCCAGGCCACGTGGGCACGGCCGGCGGTTAGCCGCCGGCGACCACTGGACGCGGTGGCGCCCGCTCTGGCGGAGGCTCCGGCCACCAGGGACCTTGCGGACGTCACCGGTAGGCTCCCCGTGGCCTCGCGCACACGATGGAGTAGCCCATCGTCGCCGGGGAGGACCACAGCGTCGACGGCAAGCATCACGGCGGCGACTGGAGCTCGGCTCAGCGGCGAAGGCAGCTCGGGCCACAGCTTCGAGTGCTGAGAGAGGGAGAAGGAGCGTGGGCTCACCCTAAGCGCAAGGGCGCTGTCGAGGAGACCGGGGACGAACTGGTGGGGCCAGAATCCTCATCGGAGTTCTTCGCAGCCGGCGGCAAAGACGATGACGAAGCCGGCGGCTCCGGTGCGCCTCTGCTCAACCGGATGCATGGGAAGACGAAGAAGACGACGACCTCTCCTCTGGACAAGTCGACGCGTTGTCTCGGCGTTGTTGGACGCGGTTGCGTACGACGGCGTTTCGGCGAACTTTCTGGCGGCGCGGGATTTGCGACGCACCTGTGCGCGCGCCTGCTTGGAGAAGACGACAGGAGGGGTGGGCCAGGCCAGGCAAGGTGGGCCTCGGGGGAAAATAAGTTGGGCTTGATTGCCCCCTTTTATTTTCTTTCTCTTTTGCTTTTCTGAATTTTTTCTGTTTTGATAAAAAAATACCAAAACATTTTATAAAAACCCCAAATTTTTTATATGGACTTATATGCCATATAACTAGCCACTCCCAAGTTTTGAATTTTTTTTAAATTCAAAACATTTGAATTTCAATTCAAATAGCATTTAAATTTAATTTCCAAGCCTCTGTTTGAATATTTGAAAAATCCATGAGCATGGGTTTGACTCCAAATCATTTTTAAAATGATCACACTCATTTATAGGACTTTTCAAAATTGTTTGGAGGATTTTTGGAAAAACTTTTTATCTGGCCTTTTATTTAAATTCTTTTTGAGGCTTTTCCAAATCCCCAATTCTTAAACCAAAGAATTTAAACATGATGCAATTATTTCTAGAAAATAAAAAACACATACCAAAACTAGGGTTGTGACAATATACCTTCTCCATCCACGACCTCTGCATCCTCAATAGGTGCAATGTCTGCGGCCAAGAGATCAGTCATGGAGTTCTGGAGAGTCATATTAGCTCCACTCCAGACATAGCTATGAACATAATCACCATAACTCGAGGGAAGCGAGTGGAATAACGTGTTTATCGCAAACTCTTCTGTGGTGGTTTCATTCATTGTCCAATATTCATAGTCCTCCACCAGGGTCAGGTACATCTCATGCATCCTGTCTAAGTGATCATCAAGGCTTGTGTGTTCTTCCATCTTTGTAGATAGAAACTTGCTTTCTAACTCAAATCTGGCAATTCTGAACTCACGTATGAACATTGTCTTTAGCGTGTCCATCATGTCATATGAGTCAGTGTCCTGAAACTGAATACTCAAATCCTCTGACATGCTGAAAATCATGACATTCCTGACAAAGGAGCACTTCTGTCGATGAGCATAATGATCAAGTATCTCCTGATCGCCAACATCGTTGTCCGGATGTTCTCCCACATGAATTTCTATTTTGAACAAGATGTTTGCTCTTTTGAGCGAAGTCCTAAGGCATGAGTACCAGTCAGCAAAGTTTGACCCATCTACTCTTAGTCTTTCACCTTCCATGAAGAAAGATAATTCACGTTGCTCTATTTGATTCATTTTCTGCAAACATAATTGCAAGGAACACAATTAAGACTAGTTCACAACAATGAGTTCATATAATCACATTAGGAATGAGCTCGCACTAAAACAATCATCCCTAAGAAGTTTTAGTGATTACATGATCCAGATTCACTGCCCGCCCTCGAATATCACACGGCCGACGGGTTAGTTTCAAAGGTAGACAAAACTTGTGCGATCACATTATCTGTATATTGTGACTCATGCTCGATCTTTCGATCTCTAGTATTCCGAGGCCATATCTGCATATGCGAGGCTCGCCAAATTGACCTCCATGTTATATGCTGCTCATCAAGGCCATATCTGCATATGCTAGGCTTGCCGAATCCAACCTCATGCGAATTCCGTTTAATATGTGTGACACCCGATATGTACGGAATGTCGGCCATATGGGAGATCCTTCCAGGTGGTGCACACTTTGGTAGAATACTTGTGTTTGGCTTTGTTAAGGGATCATCTTATCACATGCTACCGTCGTGTATCATATACTAGCAAGTTTTAAGATGTTTGAACTATGGCAACACTAAGTCTACAGTGTCTCCATTTGAGTTTGTTTTATCATGATGTCGTTTACTACTTACTAGTAACACATAGAAAAGCTATCACTACATCAAAAACAAACAAAATGATAGCTCCCACTTAGCAATACAAAGTTTAGACGATCTAGTTGTATATTGAAAGTTTTACGTGGCTGCTAGGTCTTTCATAGTTAAACAGGTTTTAACCTAGGAGTCAACCACAACGTCAACCATACGATTGTCTCTATTACACCCCGCACGGGGCCCTCCGTTGAAAATGCCACATCCGCTAAAGTAGAGAGACAGACACCCCCAGAGCCACTTTATATGGTACAAGCCACATGTCAAGCATGGAACCCGTGTCCCGTAAGAGTACGCATAAGGTCGGTCGGGGGGCGCTTCATCAAACGATGCCGCAGATGTGAACAAGTACACGTGGGAGGGTAACAATCATACAATCAACGCCCACATCCCCGATGTGTTCTATCCTTACAGTAATACTAAGCATAGACCTAGCTCTGATACCACTGTTGGGTTTCACAGCGGAAAACACAATTTTTTCCTAACTAGAGTTTCCCATAACCCAAGATCTAGCTAGCCGTATTAACGTAACGGAAAGGGGTGCGGAATAACATACCTCGGGGTGTAGTCCGTTGCGCGGTAAACGTTCCCGCAAACGTGGTTGGTGTAGTCGAACAAGTTTCACATCCCCCTAGTTGTGTTGAGCGCCCGGATGGGTTTAGTGCCACACGTGTAGCACCTCGTAGTACTCGCACACGTAAGAGACTCGATGACGACCTCCGTTCTCCGATCCAGCGAAGGTGGCGGAAGCAGACCTCCGGACGGAGCTTCGGCAGCACGACGGCCTCCGATCCTAACAAAGATGCCTCAATTCCAGTACAGGCTCACACTAGGGAGCCCACCGTGGAAGAGAAGAGGAAGGGGGAAGACCGGAGAAAACCGATCTCAATTCGGAGTAATATTTATTTTCTCACGAATTTCTGTGTATTAAATATGTGCACCCTGCCCATCTATATATAGGCAGAGGGGAGGGAGTCAACCCCTCTCCCTTAGCAATGTGGGACTAAAGTCCCTTTGCTAAGGGGGGTGGCCGGCCAAGGAGGGGACGCACCCCTCATGGGCTCGAGGGCCCATGGCGCCTCCCCCCTCTTTCCGTTTCTTTTTTCCCTTTTATTTCCCCTAATGGGCCTCTTTCATAAATAAGGCCCATAACACTTTTTAATTATAAATAAAATGTTTTTAATTATTAATTCAATTAATTAATAGCTAAAACACATTATTCCTTCTCCCGGTGCTCCGGAACACCTTCCGACTCATTCTGAAACTCCTTCGGGTGAACACGGAACTTTTCAGGTGCTGCTCCGATAGTTCCGAAAAGGTCTCCGATTTCATCGATCCCTTAAGTGTGTTACCCTACGGTCCGGGAACACTCCAGTCATGACCGAGATGAGGCTACGGTCAATGATCATCAGCGGGACCTGGATGCCCACAATTACCCATGTGCATTCCGGATATCAACACCGATTGGACCTTACGTCTTATAGCATTCCCTTTGTCAGCGATACTGGATTGTTCCGAGATTCGATCAATGACATCCTATGTCTGGTTCAACCTCATTCTGAACAAATCCTTATTCACTCGTTCCCGTGATATTCATCCCCGTGACCTAGTCACACGCTGCAGCTTTATGGATGGAATCTCACCGAGTGGGCCCCGAGTATCTATCCATTATATGGATTGACAAATCCCGCTCTTGTAACAATACTCCTCAACATATCTCCACGGAATACCCAAGATACAACCGTTATGACCCGCATATTTCAGTCAGGTGGTGGGATGCAAGACAAAGCATCCGAGTAGATAGAAATTATGCACGTACTCACGGTCAAAGGAACGGTCTACTACGTTCTGTAATTACAACACTGAACCTTCATAATATTGATCATGCTATAATTCTTACTTTGGGTAATGTTCATCACGTCACTCATCAAGTGAGGTGACCTCATAGTCAAGAGACTTAATTGTCCATGATCGCGAAACCAAGACCATCATGTTGACCATGAACTAGTTTGCTAACTATGAACTCTGGGGGTTTCTATACCACACCTGTATCATTGTTTCACTGATACAGTTCTAGCACGGTATGAAACTGGTTATGAACTTGCTTAGATATATTGGAATAATCATATATTATGTGCCTCTAGAGCATATATCCAACATAATAATTTTGCAAATGCATCGGATTATGAAGATAACTAGAATGACTCGGACGACAAAACTAGAAATGGAAATGGAAATGGAAATTCTCACAACATTGGAATAGAAATTATACTAGGAAGTCCAAAACTAAAGGCACAAAGATTCTAGACAACCGAACACAACTTTCCTACGGCTACAAAGAAGCAATCAACGAGATGTTCTAGTAAGACATAGATGAGCCTAGTCCTATCTTCCCGTAGAACAAGATGAGGGTGACTCAGAACTCAGATCGATGAGGGTAAGGAGAAAAAAGAAGCCTTACGTTGTTCCCTTATATACCCAGAGTAACTATATAACTATAGAAGGCTAGACTCGACTTCGACCAAGGATGATAATCTTACAGTCAATCCTACTCTAATACCAAGTCTGTCGGGGCTCTAATACCAAGTCTGTCGGGACCCGGGGTTAGCGTATGCAAGTCCCTCTACAACACAATCATATGGAGAGCCGAGAACCATACCCACTTGTCTAAGCAGACAAGGACAAGCACAGAACATTCTCGGAAAGCATCGAACGTGAGGGGAATCTCATCCAGACCGGATGATCAACTGAGATGGGTCCTCATCGTCCGCACACAAGTCTAAATGATATGGGTGATGAACTCCCATACTCATAGACAAGTCGCCTCAACCATAGTATCGATTGTATTATAACACTTTCATAGACTTACTCCAGCCCGATCACTTAGTTTGGGTCTAGGGCGGGCTTGATCATACAACAAAGTGTGCACGTGACAGAGTCATGAGCAATCACATCGCGATGCCCCAAGCTGCGCACATCTAAGGGCCACTCGGTGTATAAAAGACCGCCAGCCAGATCACAACTAAGGTCTCGAAAACCCATACTAAGACATGCATGTTATAATCATACACGCAACACACATGTCTAGTATGAACAACACGTATCATTGCAATTCTCTACAAAGTTTACAACTTTATTGATAACTCTTACAGAGTGCACACATAGATCACAAGTCTGTGATCCAATATTCACTACTAGAGAAAAGCCTATACATGGAAATCTTATTGGTGGCGCATCTTTAGTGTAATGTGCCACTAGGGTGTAATGGGTGGCGCATTGGTAAAAAATGCGCCACCTCTAAGATCTTAGAGGTGGCGCATGTTGTAAAATGCGCCACCCATAAGGGTGGGCCAGCCCTGGATCCTCTTATATGTGGCACATTTGGCAAAATGCGCCACCCCTAAGAACCTTATAGGTGGCGCATAGTGCTGATGCGCCACCCCTAAGAGCTTATGGGTGGCGCATATTGGAAATGTGCCACACCTAAGAGCTTATGGGTGGCGCATACTGGAAATGCGCCACCCCTAATATCTTAGAGGTGGCGCATTTCGTATATGCGCCACCCCTAAGTGTGGAGCTACCCTTATCTACTCCACCCCACCTACCACCTCTCATTCACTCGACACACTTCTAAAACTAGAACTACACTTCTTACCTAGCTCTATTCGGTTTTGTGCTCCTCCCCACCTCATTTCTTCCATTTATCCATCCCATACTTTGCTTGAAATCTACTTTGTTTCATATTAAAGTAAGTGGGCCTCCTCCCCCACTCTTTTCTTCCATTTATCACCCATAATTCCCTTTATTAGCTTGGGGTTGCATGTATATGTGAATCTTGAGTTTGATGTATATGTGAAGTATATATGTGAAGCTTGTGGTGGTTTGAGGTATATGTGAAAGCTTGAGGTGGTTTGATGTATATGTGAAAGCTTGAGGTGGTTTGATGTATATGTGAAGCTTATGGTGGTTTGATGTATATGTGAAGTGTATATGTGAAGCTTATGGTGGTTTGATATATATGTGAATCTTGAGTTGCCAATGTTTTGCCGAAATGTTGATTCATTTCCGTTCCGGCAAATTTCTGCCGCACTCTCCGCATGCTCCCATTCATTATTAGGGAAGGTCATGCCAAATTTTTTCGGCGACGACCGTGATATATAATTGTGTTTCTCTCTGTGCACGCAGGCAATCATGGTCCGCGAGATGCTGAGCGATATCACCGTGACTAGGTGGATGCAATGTGCGACAAACGACATGCTACGGAATAATAGGACAGATATAAGATGTCCGTGTCGGAGATGCAAACTGCAGTGCGTGACAGAGCCTGATTCCGAAATATTGGAAAGACACCTGAAGCGTAATGGTTTGATGGATGGCTACGCACGGTGGATAAGTGATTAAGCTGGTGACGAGGAGGACGTCAATGCGCCAGTAAATGAAGAAGGGCAACCAGACAACAATGGCGGGCGAGAAGATGAAGAGCATCCCGTACATGATCATGAAGAAAATGCCGAAGCAGATCATGAAGATCGAGATGCCGGACATGAGGATTCAAGCTGGGTGCGGAACCCTCATGTTCAAGAGCTGCTTGTCAAAGAGGCGGTGAACGCAAGAGGTGCGGCTAGAGAGAAGGCCAAGATGGCGCAACTCGAGAAAGATGCGATTACGAAGTTGTACGAAGGATGCAACGACGGGGATACCCGCTTGAATGTAACACTTGGGTCTATGGAGATGAAGGCAAAACACAAATGGACCGACGAAAGCTTCGATGATAACATGGCATTCTGGCACGATCGTCTTCTGAAGGGCAACACGTGCCCAACTAGTATCGCTGAGGCCAAGAAAGTCCTTTGCCCTCTCGATCTTCCGTAGGTTAAATACCACGTCTACATAAATGATTGCATGGTCTATCGGGGTGAGGACGAAGATAAAACCACATGTTCGGTGTGCGGTGTTAGTCGATACAAGAGAGGGAAGAAAGTTCCTAGAAAAGTGGTATGGTACTTTCCGATCACTCCTCGTCTGCAGAGGTATTTCGTAGATCCCGAGGAAGCAAAGCTCATGACCTGACACGCGGATAGAAAGAATCTAAAAGAGGATGACCCGACCACGGATCAGGAAAAAGGAGGACATGCTGAGGCACCCTTCAGATGGTAGCCAATGGACTGCGTTGGACCTCGAATACCCAGATTTTGGGAAAGAACCAAGGAACCTCAGGACTGGTGTGAGCGCCGATGGAGTCAATCCGTTTGGCGGCCAGAGCAGCACACACAGTACCTGGCCCGTGTTTGTATGCATATACAACCTTCCCCCCTGGAAGTGCATGAAGAAAAAGTACATAGCAATGTGTATGCTAGTTCAAGGGCCGAAACAACCAGGTACGGACCTCAATCTATATCTGCAGCTATTGAAAGAGGAGCTAGAAACGTTATGGAAAGACGGAGTCAATACGTGGGACGCCGCGGCAAAAGAATATTTCCCAATGAAAGCCTTGGTGACCACGACGGTGCACGACTATCTCGGATACGGATATTTCTCAGGGCAGGTAGTCCAAGGATTCGTTGCATGCGTTAGGTGCATGGATAATACAATGTACCACCAGCTACCAAAAGATCCCGGATCTTCAAAAACTGTGTTCCAGGGGTCTCGGAGGTGGCTTCCCAAGAAACACGCGTGGAGAAAACAGGGACATCTGTTCGATGGAAGCGAGGAGCTCCGAGCACCCCCAGCTCGAAGGGGCGGCAAAGAAATGGACAACTTGCTGAAAACTTGGAAAGAGTGCCCCGCGCCGGGAAAGAAAAAAAAGAAGACTCAGCCGTTGATGAGGGTATGGAAAGCGAGGTCTGTTTTCTGGGATTTGTAATACTGGAGTCTCCTCCGCAGTCCTCATAGCCTTGAGCTCATGCATATCACAAAGAACGTGTGCGAGAGCTTGTTTGGCACGCTGCTCAACATGCCGGAGAAGACAAAGGATGGGACAAAAGAAAGGAATGACTTGAAATTTATGGGCATCAGGAGGGAACTTCACCCCCCTAGTGACGACGATGATGAGCCGGAGGAGGAAGAGAATACGGAAACGAAAAACTCTCGCAAACGAAAAAGGACGACCAAGAAGAAGACCGGTATTGATCACTGCCCCCCGTCATGCTTCACTCTGTGCGAGGAGGAGATCAAGCGATTTATCCATTGCCTCATAGGAGTAAAATTTCTGAACGGCTACGCGGGGAAGATAAGCCGTTACCTAGACGAGGCGAAGCAACATTTCAGCGGGATGAAATCTCACGGTTCTGCCGTGCTGATGACGCAGATTCTCCCAGTTGCGATCCGAGGGATAATGGACGAGCACGTCCGTAAAACGTTGTTTGGCCTTTGCAACTTTTTTGACGTCATCTCTCGGAAGTTGATTTGCGATACACAACTCAAAAGGCTACAGGAGGAGATTGTGCTTATACTATGTGAGCTTGAGATCTATTTCCCGCCCGCATTCTTCGACATTATGATGCATCTGCTGATCCATGTCGTGGAGGATATCGTCCAACTTGGGCCTGCGTTTCTGCGCAGCATGATGCCATTCGAAAGGATGAATGGACACATAAAAAAAACGTTCGTAACAGGTCCCGTCCAGATGGAAGCATAGAGAAGGGCTTTCTAACCGAAGAGTGCATCTCTTTTTGCACGAATTATCTCAACACCGAGAACCCTGTTGGTCTGCCCGTCAACAAGCACTTTGGCAGGATCGATGGGTGTGGTCACCAGGAGGGAAGCCGCGCAATACATGTCAACTTCGAGGGTCGAGGCATCGACTTTGAAAGAGCAAGCCTAGTCGCGCTACAACACATCCAGCTGGTCGATCCTTGGATAATAAAGCACAAGGATGTAATCAGGAAGAAGTACAGTGACCAGGGCCTGCAGATAACGGACCGAGATCCACGGCTAATCAAAGATCACAACTCCGGTTTCATGACTTGGTTCAGGGACAAGCTTCGTGCTAATCCCCCGCGAAGGAACACTTCCGAGGACGAAAAGATGATATTCACCATGTCACAGGGTGCCGCACGCAACCTGATGACCTATCAAGTGTATGATATCAACGGCTACACATTCTACACGGAGGAAAAGGACAATAACTGCGATTACCAGAACTCAGGGGTAACGGGGATATTCTACACCGATGACGTCAAGGAAAGATTCTATGGAAGGATCGAGGACATATGGGAGCTCGAATACTGTGGAGATAAGGTGTCGATGTTCCGTGTGAGATGGGCCAAGAGCGTCGTAAAAGAAGACCGATACTTCACCACCATGGTTATACCCGAAGCCAAATCCAAGTCTATGGGCGCAAACGTCACCGCAAAAAATGAGCCATGGGTACTGGCTAGCCAAGTGGACCAATGCTTCTTCATTACCGACCCATTAAAGCCGAGCCGCGTTGTAGTGAGGAGAGGAAAAAGAAACATCATCGGAATGGATGGAGTCACCAACGAGCAAGACTTTGAAAAGTACGGCGACCCGAAGATGGAAGATGACTACGCCGCTCAAAATACATACACCACAACCCTACCGAAGAAAGGTCTCCCGTTCAAGAGGAAAAGTGAAGGCGTCCCAGGCCTAAATTATTCAACCACGACAAAGAACGGCAAGAAGAAGATCGTGAGGAGACACTAGCTAGATATGTAGCTCCAAATTTAAGAAAATCTTTTATAATTTATGATCACTTTGTGTATGCATGGAATTAATATGCACTTCATAATTTATCAAAGTATTTGGTTCCCCACAAGATCAAATATATCACTCTAAAAAAAACAGTATGAGGAACTAACAAATAATCATTGTTTATCTAAAAAAATGAGTACAAAATACTAGTACAATTGCATATGGCAAAATGGAAATTGAAAAAAAAGTGGCAGAATTGAAATTGCAATAATAAGTAGGCAAAATAGAAATCCCTTATGCCCGAACAGTACCCATTCCCCCCCACTCCCCTCGACGCCTCTTAGCCGCCACCTCACCTCGAACTCCGGCCGCCGCCCTCACCGGAGTCCTAGCAGTTCCCCCGCTCTCCGGCCGCTGCCCTCACCGCCACCGGAGCCTCCCCCGCGCCCCCATCCATGGCCGCCGACGTCCCCGGGTGCACCCGACCTAGGCGACGCCGGAGCCGCCACCTCAACGCCGGAGCCGCCTCCCTCGACGACGGAACCACCTCCCTTGACGCCGGAGCCGCTGACCTCGACACCGGCGACGCCCTCTCAACGCCTAAGCCGCCGCCCCAACCCTAGCCGCAGCGCACTCTACCCCTGCATCCTCTCAGGTGATCCCCTGCCCAACCCTAGCCTTGTTCTTGTTCTTGCTGTTGATGATGCCCTGCACATAATTGGTGATGATAATGGAAGGTCCTTGTTCTTGCTGTTGCTAATTTTTGTTTAATGATATTGGTGATGATAATGAAATGCCATGGTGCTGTTCATCACTTGTGTGTGTGCCCCTGTTCTTCACTTGTGTGTGTGCCCATGATAATGAAATGCCATGCCATAATTTTTGTACTAAATTCAGAGCTAGTGCACATGTTCTTCACTTGTGTGTGTGCCCCTGTTTTGGATTTTTAGCATAGGAGAACAAATAGAACTCCTAGGTCCAAATAGATATTGTAACAAAGGTGAATTTTCTAATATGGTTTGACTCTTATATGCTTTAGAAAAAAAATGTAAAGTTACTTCCATCAAATGAAGTTTATAGCTTAATGAAAACTTTTGTAGATATATGGATGTATACGAAATTTTGGGAAGATGTACTGATCTTTTTATATATTGTAGTGCAAATTTACCATATGAAAAACCCTAGCAAGTGTAGAATTTGTTCTTAACAGAATTAAAAGAGAGCGGAGGAAAACCAGTAGGTAATGGGTGTGGCAAGGTGTTTACAATAGAATAGAATTTTAGGCTTCTAGCTAGCTATATGCCTCTCTATTGCTTAGCAAAAAACCTACATCTTGGGTTTTTATAGACAGGTAGTTGTTACTGCTGTTGTTTTAAATGAACAAGAAAAGTGACAAGTAGTTGCTACTACTGTTGTTGTTGTTTTTAAATGATGTTTTTAGTGCATTGACAAGATGCTTTTCTTATCAGTATTTTTATGCACTGTTTAGTACATTGCTAGAATATGTACTGTTCTACAATATATATATGTTGCTTGTGCCTATATGTAGGCATTTTTTTGTGCAGGTACAAATCATCATCCCCTTTCTCCCGAAATGTTGATCTTCCGTTTCGGTTGAGAATGGGGCACTCTCATGTTAAGAAAAATAGCAAAGGTCATGCCGAATTTTTCCGTGAATTCGTGCACGACGGTTGCTATTTTTTTAACATGAGAGTAGTTGCATTTATTTATTGTGATAATTAATTAATTATTTGCATTTCCTAATATTGTACTAGTGCAAACATGTCGACCGGAGCTGACGCCGGTCCTTCTTCTCAGCCGGGAAAAAAAGGAAGTAATTTTGGGAATACTCACAGGAAGAGGTTGAGGAGCACAGAGAAGAGGAAGTACCTCCGGGCGAGGAGGAGTATGAGGAGGAGATAGAGTCGGAGTCCGACTCATCGGAGGATGATGACATGGAGGAAGGGGCGAGGAACACAGCCGACGAGGATGATCATGCCGGTGGCTCAAACACAGATTGTAGCCAGTCGAGGAAGCGGAATCGGAAACCAACCAAGGTCGGCACCATCAGGCAAGAGTTTACCGTTGTGACCTCCGTTGGGATTCCTACCGAGCCCCAATGTTTCTCGGAAGGGTACGGCCGTCAAGTCGCGGCGATCCTCCGGAACACCGTCCCGATCACCACATTAAACCTAAGGAGTCGTGACAACAGTCATTATTGTCAGCTCCTTCTCGACAAGTTACATAGACGATACAAGTTCCCGGACCCGTACGACAACAAAAACCTCAAAGGGAACAAGGTAAACAAATGGGCCCTCAGGAAGATGAGCAAAGCCTTGTACAGTTGGAAAACCCGGGTGAAGAAGGCAATTATGGAGCACGGCAAATCCTGGGAGGAGCTCAAGGAGAAAGAGCCGATGATCGACGAAGCTACCTACGACCTTTTCAAGGCTAGGTGTGAGTCCGAGGACGCCAAGGCCGCGAGTGCAAAGGGCAAGGCGATGCGGGCGCAAGTCATAGGTAACCACCGTCTCGGAGCCGGTGGTTACAGACATTCCAATACTAAATGGGACAAGGAGGATGCCGAGTATGTCGCTGCGGGCCTACCTAACCCCTTTGACAAATACAAAGTTGATCCACAGACTGAATTCTTTGTGAGGGCCCGGACCCATAAGGACAAAGAAAGCTCGAACATAATTCTCGATCCTAAGGTTCAGGAGTTCACGGCTGCCATGTTAAGTAGTTCACCCGTGACTTCCTTGTCGATTGAATTGTAGTTCCTGAAGTTCAGCTTCTTAGTGTTTCACATTCTTTGTGCAGGAAGATGAATTCGCCGCGGTCTCATCGCAGGGCTCGTCTATTAAGCCGGTCGGCCTGTGGGACACCACTTTTAACAGGGCGATGAACAAGGTTAAGAAGGTTGAGAACATGGCGGCGAAGCCATCTTCAGCCGGCCGTGTGGTCGACTTTGGTGCGGACCTAAATTGGTCAGACTATTATGGGAAATCGGCAGAGCAGTCGGGTTCGAGGGGGCGCAAGGCGAGAAGGACCAAAGAAGACGCCGCTTATGCTCGTGAACTGGAGGGGAAAGTTAACATGCTTCCGTAGCTTGTCCAGGATGAAGTGGCGAAGACGATGAGCGCTCTCCTTCCTGATATAATGCAATCACTCGCGAATTGGCAAGAGTGTGGTGGACAAGGGCCCATACCGGTCCCGAGCATGGTCAGCAGCAACTCGGGCACCGCGGCGGCCGCAGTCTCGGCTCGCGTACCGACTCCGGCTCCCGCACCGATTTCGGCCGCCAACACCGCGATGCCGGCGCAGGACGTGATGGTGACTCCTCCAGCCACGATGGAGCAACCGGGGCATAATAATAAAGCACCCGCTGGTAGTGAAAAAAGGGCGACCGACGCGACGGGAGGCAGCGCACCTTCCTTCTCTTGCATGCCCGCCGTCGTCGGCAGGGTCTCTTCATTGGCCGACCTCGACGCCCTCAAGGTAACTATAGGATTTCGCAACTCAAACGAGGACTTCATCTCCTTGCCTTTTATTACTGGCATCTCTCTGATCCCTAAATGCATATGTCTCTTTCATAGGAGGACACTCCATGCATTCTACTACAAGTCGTGGACGGCGAGTTGAAGGATGTTGCCAAAGGTAAAATCCTTGAACCCCAAAATCAAGTGATGCACAATAGGCCGATGGCACCGGAGATGCATAGGGTTCAAATCTCTCTCGTGATTTTGGGCTACGAGAGAGTGGAACCTCCCATTCAACCCCCCGGATACGATGAGGACAAGACGGCAGTCCTCAATGATTTTTTTGGCCAAATATTCCTTTGGCCGAAGACCCAAATGCGTTTGATGACCGGGGAAGGGGGTACCACACCAAGGACAACGCCGGTAGTTGTCATGTCGACGCCACATGATCCCATCGGCGCACAAAAAGAACACGACGGTCTTGATGATGATATCAGCGCCGACCATTTCATCAATACTTTCTATGATGCTGATGACTACTCATGCCTCCTGCTAAAGGAGCCTATCAGCATGACCAGGAAGCTCGCGGTCCAGGTTATCCTGCGGAGAAGCTTGCTTGCTGTACGTGTCTCTTCGCTGCTTCTCAGGAGTTGTCTCCAGCAGCTTGCGCCTTCACCGAGCCACAATTAGATCTATTCTCAGCCCGTCCACACTCCATAAGGCGTCCACTGAGCAGATAAAGGCCGGTGCAGACTGCTCAAAATCAGAAAAGAAGAAGGGACGGAAAAGAAAGAAGGGCGCTTCGAGCAGCCAACCTCCGATGCCGATCAGGGCTCAGGACGGGCCACCGAGACCCAAGGATCTCTCTTTTGAAATCCATGTGGCGGGTAGAGTGATGCTACCCAATGACATGCTCGACCTTGCAACTTCTGATATGCAGAGTGTGCATCATAGTGTTATGGCATTAGAGAAGATGCTTCTTCGAGAGAAGAATCCCTCATACCCAGTTTTCATGGCCAAGGTGCCACTCAACATGGGTTTCATCAACAATGTCCCCGCGGATATGTTAACCCTCCGGTTCTCAGAGATCTTCAATTTGTTTCATCTCAAGCGGCTGGACCATAGCCTTATCGTCTGTTCTCGCTCAGTCTTTCTATGAGTATCAGGAGAGATAAGACCCCGGGCATTGCGATATTGGACCCCTTCTACATGCGTGAAAGCATCTTGAGGGACGATGGGGACGCAACTCTTGCGGCAGGGTACATCAGAGAATTCATGCTACAGAACGCCGACAAGGATTCATTTCTCATGACCTACTCTCCCAAGTAAGTCATTCTCTCGCCGCCGTAGCATATATGCTTTCTTAGCTTTCTGCCATTCTCCTCTTCCAACATTCCTTTTGGATTGTTTTAATTATGAAGTGAGGATCAAGACTGCTTGCTCATCTTCTTTTCACTGCAACACTCGCATGCCGTGTATTTAGACTCGGGGAGTGTGAAGAACAAAGATTAGAAGTATATCATGAGAGTTTTGGATGATTCTCTCACCGGGTACAAAGAAGCCGGAGGCAAGATTGTGAAGCA
Source organism: Bromus sterilis (assembly GCA_950022295.1). Lineage (NCBI taxonomy): Eukaryota > Viridiplantae > Streptophyta > Magnoliopsida > Poales > Poaceae > Bromus > Bromus sterilis. Next base: position 275,879,308 of record OX465595.1, on the reverse strand, counting down.
CAAGTACAGGAAGAATCAGCCCGGCGTGAGCGTGTTCAACCACGTGACGCAGTTCCCGTGCGTCAAGTAGCCGGCTGGCAGTGTGAGGGATGCGTACTACACCCTCCATCACATGCAGGCGATTGTACAGGAAGAGCGAAACCTTACGCTGCCAAGTCATCTGAAAGCGTGGGCCGAAAGGAAGGCGGCAATCGCTGATGCAAATCTTAGGAAGGAGTTCTTTCACATCCAAGGGGAGATGGCGACTATCATCCGTCATGAAGTACAGATGAAGGGGTCGATCTTCCACAGCAACATTGCACCATCCAATGGGGAGATAGAAGCCCGCCTAAAGGCTTTGCGTGACTCAAGGCCTTTCATGACGAAAGAAGGACGCCGCCCATTCCCCGAGCCGGGTCTCAAGTGATGACGATCGATGTGAATTTCATGCTACATTGTTTAATGCTTAGCGTTGTTAGTTCCAAACAATATTGATGATTTGTGTTCTAAATAACTTTATCTCTATTGCACAAACACTTTTCCATCTTTGTATAAATGTATCATGCATTATTTTGGCTATGCTACTAGTTTAGATGAAAAGTTCTTATTAAAGTTGTGTTGTGTGTATGTATCTTCCGATATGCTTAAACGATAAATGTGGTCATTGATGCCATTGTTATTCACACTCGCTTGTTTGCTGCAACAGATCGATCAAAATGATCAACATTATAAAGATGGAGTGAAGAAAACAATACTCGAAGATTAGTTTTAGGGTTTTCTTTTATTTCATTTGTAATAACTTGTATTCGATACTTGTAAACAATACTCAAAAACATGTAATGCTTTCTCTAGTTCTGCAATGCTTCTATTTATATAATAATTTCTGTGATTCCATTTATGTAATTGTTTCTGTATTTTGTTTTCTTTTTCTGTAAATTGATTTTTTTGTTTTCTGTAATTAATATTTGGTGGCGCATCTCTTGTATAGTTAGTGGCGCATCTGAAATGCGCCACCCCTAAGGAACCTTATGGGTGGTGCATTTTGGAATGCGCCACCCATAAGGTCTTATGGGTGGCGCATCCAGAATGCGTGTAACAGCCCACATGTAACAAGCTAGCAAACACCATGTAATTTACTTTCTCTGTTGGACTTGTAACTTGGCATGGTGGATGTGTATGTCATTTCATGTGGTGAGTTTAATTGACTTTGAGAATGGAGTCATGTTGGGTTGTTTTTCTTTGCATCCAAAGTGGTTCAAGAAGGACATTGATGGATTTTTCCTTGTCACATGCTCACTCCACTTGACCTCAAACTTGGCCTAGCCATTTCTTTTGCTATTGCAAGGGTTTTAAATCCTCAAAACATTTTTGCCATCATCAAAAACAAAAGCTCTAGTTCAACGTGATTTTGAAATTAAAAATGAGCTCACATTTTTTGTTGTTGACAAAAAGGCCCAGACCATTTTTTAGAAATTGAGGAATAATTCAAGGTTCAAGATTATCAAGTTTATGGATTTTTTGCACCTTGTGTTTTCCTCCAAAAATCTCCAACATCACCTTTTCTATTTAATTTTAAATAGGAAATGGTACTGTTTTGCTGTGGCAATTTTTCCTTGCTTCCAAAATTGCCCAAACCTTTTTTGGGTGATCAAGGGTGCCTCAAGGGTTTAAATATATATTTTTATATATTTTTTATCCTTTTTCTTCTATCCTTTTCTATTTCTTTTTCCTGCTGTTTTCCTTTTGCTCTGGAAAATCTAGCACTGGGCCTCCTCCCTTCTTCCTCCCAGCCGGGCCATGCCGGATCAGGCCCATCTAAGTCAGCTCGCCTCAGCCCACCTGGACGAAGTGGTACGACCCCCCCTTCTTCCTCCTCTTTCCAGCTCGACACCCCCTTTTCCCCCTCCTCTCTCTCACAGCACCTGCCACGGCGACGCCATGGAGCCCAGGGCCAGCGACTGCATCCCCCCTCCTTTTAAGGGCATCCAGGGCTCCCCCATGGAACCCTAATCTCATTCCCCCCCCCCCCCTAATTTTTTCTCCGCCGCCACCTTGTTTCTTCCCCTCCAAGGCTCCCTGTCCTCCATGGACACCAGCGACTGAACCTCAATTGGCCGCCGCCCCTCTGTGCCTCTGGTCAGGGACTCCCCGAGGGCCGTCGTCGACGACATCCGCGTCCTCCCCGACCTGCAGCCGTGACGCGGAAGCCCAGAACAGGCCGACACCACCCCACACAGCCGAGGATCTTCTCCGTCACCGTCGTCAGCTCTGGCGTCTCCCCCGCTTGCGGCGTGGTCAGGGCCGTCCACGAGCACCCCTAGGTGAGAAGCAGGGGCCAATTCCTCCTCCCTAACGCCACAGGAGTAGTCCTTCGCGGCGAGTAGCCAGGCCGGGTTGATGTTGTTCTGAACCTGCGAGCCGTGCGCCGCCGCCATCTTCCCGGATCGATCGCACCGCCGTCGTGGACTCCCCGGAGAGGTTCTGGGGAAAAATGGATGAACAAAGGTCCCTTCTTTGCGCGGCACCCCTTCGCTAGATCGCTAGGGCAGCAGGTTTCTCACGGCCGTCGCCGGCGTTTGCTCCGACGCGTCGGGTTCAGTCCGTCAGAGAGAATTCAGAGTTTTGGATTCAGTTATCGCGCAGTAGAAGAATAACTTGGTTGCGACCTCAGTGCTAGCGTGTCCGCGCTCGTAGCTCAACTGGTTGGCTCGCTTGCTCTCGACCCTGAGGTCGTGGGATCGATTCCCCCAGGGACCGTGCGGGGAGCATTCTTTTTTTTTGGTTTTCCTTCGCTCGGGCGTGGGCTGGCTAGCGCCGCAGGGTGGAGGTGGGCTGGCCAAGTAGCCTCCAGGCCAAGCCGAGAGCAGCCCAGGAGGGGTTTCCCCTCCTCTTTTTTTTTTGCAGATCCAGTTTTTCTTTTTTTGTTTTATCTCAAAAACCCAAAATTTTGTATCTTTTGGTGCTAGCTCAACTTGTAACATGTTATACATGTTTCCTAGGCAGAAATGCAAGGGATAAATGGTGGCACCTATTTTGTGTCTTGGACAAGTACAAAATAGAATGTGGTGCATTTCTTTTTCATGTGCCACCACATTATCTTCGTCTTCAAATCCTTTTGCACTAGTCCCATTATAGTCATGCCATATGTCTTTTTGAGGTAGGAAAATCTTCGGGTCAGCATGATCACCTCTGTTTTTATGTTTGAGCAACATAAAAATTGTGAGCCATGTGGAGGGAAGTTGCACCCACATGTGGCCATGCCATGCTTGATTTTTTGTTTTTCCTTAGTCATCCTTTGGTCTTGTTTGGGTCCCACAAGTTGGCCCACCCATGCATCTTTTTCGTGCTTAATCTTTGCCACATGATCAACCACTTCTTGCACCCCATGTGGCCTTCCTTTGATACTCCTTGGTGTCAATTTCACCGACACTACTCCGTCTCCGGAATCGTTGTCTTACTTTCACGTTGTTTTATTCTTGCAATGCTTTGTTGAACATGTCATGCTATTTATACCTAAATTAAGGCTCAGACCAAAGCCATTGCAATGTAAATAAAATGCATATGAAAGTGATGAATTGTCGTCATCACCTTCATTTAAACTTGACTAGACATGGTCACATCATGTAAATAAAACTTGAACATGCCATCCTTGTTTGAGTTTGCATCAGTTGCTTACTTGTGTGTTTTCCTTGCCGGTACCTTACGTTAGCACCTGAGACGGCCGAGGAGACTTACGTGGAGCTGTCCGACACCGAGCCTGAGAGTACCGTGGGTGCTGCTTCGACTACCCTACCAGGCAAGGGGGAGATCTGTGTCATTACTTTATAACTTTCTGCTCATGCCTAGCTGTAGATCTAGAACGTTGTTGCTTGATCCTATCTACCTTATGTGCCATGTTTAAACCCATACAACCATGATCCCCACATCCTAGCAAACCTTTGTACTGCTAAGATACCGCTGCTCAGCCATTGCTTAGTATGGATAAAAAACTTGCTGCTTACCTAATATATTTAATGTCGGGATATCATGCTATAAAAGAAGTTGGTTGATATTTATTATTGTTAAATGATGTTAATTATATTCGACGAAAGGTAGAAGGCTAGACTATCCCGTCTGGTGCTTTGTTCCATTTGAGTCACCTAGGAACCGAGTTCCGGGTATTGGTTCTTTGATCGAGCGTGCCTAATCGTGTGTGGGGTTTTATGGGGCCCCCTTGTCTTACCTACCTAGCTTCGTACATTCTAGTGGTGGCCCAAGCTGATTTACATTTGCAATGTGTGTGTGCTGGTTGGATCCCCAGTTGTTTCCAAACCAAACCGGGGCCAGGAGGACATAGTCTCATAAGAGAACTAACCGGTAATCCAAACCTGGAGTCATACGGTAGAGTCCGATTCGAGAGCGTGGCCAGCTTTTGAGTTGGGTGTAGACTCACCGGGGGCCACCCGGATATGTGTGTTGTTAGTTAGAGGGACTCTGACGTTCCGGAGTTTCAGGCGCTTACCTAGCCAAGTGGAAACCGGGCGTACATGCGACGTCTATAATGGACAGTTGGTACACCCCTGCAGGGTAAATCTTTTCGAAAAGCCGTGTCCGCGGTTATGGACAACTTTGAGCCTACGTCCTGTTCATAGAATAACATCAATTGTAATCATGCTATAAAACTTGACAAACCGTGTGTGTGCCTTGGTTGTCCTTCTTCGTCCAGGGGGACCGAGAGGGAAACGTGGTTGTGTTATGTTTGCGTAAGTAGGTGGATAGCCGACTTATGACACGTTGTCAACGTAACTTCTTGGATCTCATCTCTATTCTGATAGAACGAGTAGCCACCATATATGCTAGTACGGATGCAACCTGTCTATGTCTTTACCTTACCCGTAGCGTTAGTTATTCTGTAATGACATGTTCTCACCCCCGTTTACATTTCTGTCTTTACCGCTTTGCCTGATCGGCCGCTGTAGTGGACTACTACCTCGACCCCAGCACCGGACGTTACTTCGTGGAGGTGCCCCCAGAGGATGACGACGAGTACGAGTACCTCGACCAGTAGGATCCTATAGTTAGGCTCAGACGTTCCCGTGGGTGGATATTCATGTGCAGCCCTCTCTAGGGCAATTTGGATCTTGACCGTACTCGGTCCCTACTATGCTTCCGCTTGATGTATTGATGTACTGATGAGATGTACTCTTGATGATGTTATATTATTAGACAGTGACGTTGTATGCCCTACTCTATTTATCTTCTATATGTATTTCCTTTCTTATAGAGTTATGCTTATATACCTGTTGTCGAGAATCCGGCAGCGACACGAGTGCGAGTGTCGTGCGCTGGTGGCAATTGATGCGCTTCTAACTCCGACCGGACGCGAAATCGACCAGTTAGAGTTAGTACCGCATCAGGGGCCTTACAACTTGGTATCAGAGCAGGACTGACTGTAGGACCCTTTACTGGCCGAAGTTGAGTCTAGAAACTATTTTGGTAGTTATATAGGAAAAAAATTTGGAGAGTAGGACCTCTTTCTGTTTTCTCCTTATCCCACCCTTCCACCCTTTTTTCCGTGAGGAAGTGAAACGATGTTTTATCTCGGCGACTTATCCCCTTTCAAAACAATCTAGGTTCTCGTTTACATGAGGCTCCGATTCCTCTATAATTTTTTGCTAGCGACGAGATGTGTTGGCGTCTTTGAGACCACTGAGCCGCCACTTGGGGTTGACTGCTCTACCTCACTTACGGCATACCCCAGGTGAAACGTCCATACAGGATTGGCGGGCATCCTATGGTAATATGGATGTGGTGTCTTTCCCCTATGGACGACCGTGATGGCGGGCCGCTCAGGGCAGATGTCTCATTGTTCAGGTTTCCAACCGCTCGTATATATTGTTGTGTGCTCGCTAGCAGATTATTATCTTGGATTCGGATGATCTTGGTTTGGGAATTCCAGTAGCACCTAGCTACCGACTTTCCGGGTTGACCTTGGTGGAATTTCAGCCTTCGGCTTTCTCATACCTCGTGAGGAAGTTTTGTTGTCAATATTTCTTTAACTTCTAGTTACTTCAATGATTCGTTCATGTTCTCATAAGTGTTCCTGTATACAGGATGCCAAGAGCGAACATGCCGCCGCCAGAGAACCCTATTCTTGGGGAGGATGTAGCCGCAGTGGCTCAGGGCACAACTGCGATCCTTCAGATGCTGCAGAACCAGGGTGCTCAGAGGAATGATCGTCCACAGTACACCACACTGCAGCAGTTTCTTGCGATCAGCCCCCCCAGGTTCTCCGAGGCTCGAGACCCGCTGGAGGCGGATGACTGGATCACAGATATCAAGAAGCACTTCAATGCCAACGCCGTCAGACCCGTCGACTACGTCACCTTCGCCTCCTTCCAGCTTCAGGGTGCAGCGGGCAGTTGGTTCTCGACGTACAAGGCCAACAAGGGTGATGCAGAGATCACTTGGGAGGATTTCGTCAGGGATTTCAGAGCTGCTCATATTCCCAGTGGTCTGATCGGGAGGAAGCGCGAGGAGTTCTTAGCTCTGAGGCAGGGGGACAGGTCTCTGCAGGAGTATAACCTGGCCTTCGTCAGGCTCGCCAGGTACGCTCAAGAGGAGCTCTCGTCAGAGGCCAAGCGCATTGCCAGGTTCTGCGGTGGTCTTGCCACGGACATCAAGTATGCGCTCACCTTGTCCACGCCAAGCCTGTTCTCAGAGTTCGTCAACCAGGCTATCAGACAGGAGTCAGCTGAGGCAGAGCGTTCCGCAGAGAAGAGGAAGCAGAGAGAGCACAGTTCAGTAGTGATGGTCCACAAGAAGGCCAAGTCCTGGGTTATAGAGCCACAGCCTCAGCCGCAGCGCCAGCAGTTCCAGCAGAGGGGGGCAGTTGTCCGCACTTTTTCCCGCCCTCCCGTCCCAGTGCAGAATGGACCTCGCTCTACTCCACCCTACGCGAGGCCGCCTGCTCCACAGGGCCAGCCCAGGCCAGAGATCACGTGCTTCAAGTGTGGCAAGCCGGGCCACAAGTCTCCGCAGTGCAACGACCCTCGTTACGCCAGACTGCCTCCGCCTCCACCTCGCTCTACACCGAGCAACGCGATGGTGCGGGCCCAGCCACGAGCAGTCAGGGTGAACAACGTGACCGTCGTAGAGGCCCAGCAGTCGTCCGAGATTGTGCTTGGTAGGTTTCTTGTGTGTTCAGTTCTAGCGTCAGTTTTGTTCGATTCTGGAGCATCCCATTCCTTCATATCTCAGTCCTTTGCTTCAGCCAGTGACCTTCAGTCCGAATTGCTATATCCGCCACTTGCAGTCCACACTCCTGGTTCCAGATGCAGTTCCTCAGTTTTTGTTCCAGATGTAGAGATCAGTATTCAGGGTGCTATCTTTTCGGCCTCCCTGATTGTCTTGCCCCGTTCCGACATTGATGTCATCTTGGGCATGGATTGGCTTGTCAAGTACAAGGCCAAGATTGATTGTCCGTCCAAGACCGTGTTGCTGACGCACGATTCAGGCGCAGAGATTTGGTACACTTGTGGCTCGACAGTGGGATCAACACAGTTGTACGCTCTGAACGCTGGAGTTGCTCCATTGATCGAGGAGGTCAGAGTTGTTCGAGAGTTTCGAGATGTCTTTCATGAGGAGTTGCCAGGTATTCTACCCGTGCGTGCTATTGAGTTCGTGATCGAGCTAGAACCTGGTACACAGCCGATATCTCGGCAGCCTTACAAGATGTGTCCGGAAGAGCTGATTGAGTTGAAAGAGCAGCTGGTGAAGCTTGAGAAGGATGGGCTCATTCGTCCGAGCACTTCTCCTTGGGGTGCACCGTGTCTTTTTGTGAAGAAGAAAGATGGTACTAGTCGGTTGGTTCAAGACTACCGTGGTATAAACAAGAAGACGATTAAAAACAAGTACCCTTTGGCCAACATCAATGACCTATTTGAGCAGTTGCATGGAGCAAAGGTGTTTTCAAAGCTTGATCTAAAGATGGGGTACCACTAGATTCGTGTCCGTGAGGAGGACATTCCCAAGACAGCCTTCCACACTCGTTATGGACTATACGATTTTACGGTCATGACGTTTGGCTTTTCTAACGCACCTCCGACGTTCATGAGGGCCATGAACTATCTGTTCCAAGAATGGCTAGATGTGTTCGTACTCCTCTACCTCGACGACATCCTTGTCTTTTCCAAGTGAGAGGCTGAACATGAGGAGCATCTCAGACTGGTGTTGCAGAAGTTGAGAGATCACCAGTTTTATGCCAAGTTCTCCAAGTGTGAGTTCTGGAGGAATAAGGTCAACTTCCTTGGCCATGTCATTTCCTCAGAGGGCATTACCGTGGACCCTGATAGAGTCCGGACGATTCAAGATTGGACTCCGCCGAAAAATGTCAAGCAGTTGAGGAGCTTTCTCGGACTTGCCAGATATTGCAGGAAGTTTGTCGAGAATTTCTCCAAGATAGCAAAACCGATGACCGAACTGTTGTGCAAGGGCAAGAAGTACGTTTGGTCACAGGCTTGCCAGGCAGCTTTTGATGAGTTGAAGCTAAGACTGACCACAGCTCCGATCCTTACACCGCCAGACGTGTCACAGCCGTTTCAAGTTTTCTGTGATGCCTCGTTGAATGGCCTTGGCGGAGTGTTGATGCAGGGAAGGAATATTGTGGCTTACACTTCGAGGCAGTTGAAGCAGGCTGAGAGGAATTATCCGACCCACGATCTTGAGCTGGCTGCAGTGATTCATGCGTTGGTTACTTGGCGACACCTCCTCCTAGGGAGGAAGGTTGATGTGTTCACCGATCACAAAAGCTTAAAGTACTTGTTCACGCAACCTAACCTGAACTTGAGGCAAAGGAGGTGGCTCGAGACTATTACTGAGTACTCCGTGGATATTCAGTATACGCCCGGCAAGGCGAATGTCATAGCTGATGCGTTGAGCCGCAAGGGCGATTGCAACAGTGTCTAGGTGCAGAAGATCCACCCTGATTTGTGTGAGTCCTTTCGAAGGCTCAATCTCGAGCTAGTTCCAGCAGGCTATCTAGCCAACCTTGTGGTAGAGCCCACTATCCGTGAGAAGATTCGTGAAGCTCAGTCTGGTAGCTCAATGATTCAGAAGCTCAAACAGGGTATTACCGCCTCAGTTCCGAAGTACGGTTGCTATTCAGTGCATAATGACGGAACCGTGATGTTCGAAGAACGAGTTGTTGTTCCCAAAGAAGGAGGTTTCAGAGTGGTCATCATGAAGGAGGCACATGATTCCAAACTGTCCATTCACCCTGGTAGCACCAAGATGTATCAGGACCTCAAGCAGAGTTTTTGGTGGACTCGTATGAAGCGGGATGTTGCCCGTTTTGTCTCCCAGTGTGATGTGTGCAGGAGAGTGAAAGCACAGCACCAGAAGCCAGCAGGGCTGCTTCAGCCACTCGAAATTCCGGAATGGAAGTGGGACCACATAGAGATGGACTTTGTCACGGGTTTTCCGAGGTCTCAGAAGGGCAACAATGCTATCTTTGTGGTCATTGATAACTTGTCCAAGGTTGCCCATTTTCTGCCTGTCAAGGAGACTGTCTCAGCTAGCCAGTTGGCAGAGCTGTACACCGCAAGAATTGTTTCGTTGCACGGCATCCCCAAGCAGATAAGTTCTGATCGTGGAAGCATCTTCACATCAAACTTCTGGAAGGCCTTTCAAGAGGCATTGGGTACGAAGATTCTCTTCAGTACAGCGTATCACCCTCAGACCAGTGGGCAGGTTGAGCGTGTGAACCAAATTCTCGAGGACATGTTGAGGGAGTGTGTGATCTCGTTTGGTATGAAGTGGGAAGAGTTCTTGCCGTATGCGGAGTTCTCTTACAACAACAGCTATCAGGCAAGTCTGCAAGCAGCGCCGTTTGAAGTCTTCTATGGCCGCAAGTGCAGGACACCTTTGAACTGGTCCGATACAGGTGAGAGGCAACTGTTCGGTCCAGATGTGATCCAAGAGGCAGAGGACAGAGTGAAGATTGTCCAAGAGCACCTAAAGGCAGCAAAGTCTAGGCAGAAGGCCTATTATGACAAGAAGCACCGTGGTGTTGACTTCAAAGTTGGTGACTTCGCTTACCTCAAAGTGTCTCCACTTCGGGGCACTCACCGCTTTGGGATCAAAGGCAAGTTGGCTCCCAGGTTCGTTGGTCCGTTCCGCATCCTCGAGACTCGGGGACCTCTCGCGTTCCGCCTCGAGCTTCCAGACAGCTTGGCTATGGTGCAAGACGTGTGCCACCTGTCTCAGTTGAAGAAGTGTTTCAAGCAGCCAGAGCAGGCAGTGGACTTGGGCTAGATCCAGCTCAGTGCGGATCTTTCTTACTCAGAGCGTCCAGTGCGTGTTCTTGACTCGTCTGAGCGCAAGCCTCGCAACAAGACCGTCAAGTTCCTCAAGGTGCAGTGGGCACATCACTCGGAGAAGGAAGCAACGTGGGAGCGTGAAGATCATCTCCGTTCTGAGTATCCCGAGCTTTTTCTTGCTTAGATCTCGGGACGAGATCCTATGTTGGTAGGGGAGAGCTGTAACAGCCCACATGTAACAAGATAGCAAACACCATGTAATTTACTTTCTCTGTTGGACTTGTAACTTGGCATGGTGGATGTGTATGTCATTTCATGTGGTGAATTTAATTGACTTTGAGAATGGAGTCATGTTGGGTTGTTTTTCTTTGCATCCAAAGTGGTTCAAGAAGGACATTGATGGATTTTTCCTTGTCACATGCTCACTCCACTTGACCTCAAACTTGGCCTAGCCATTTATTTTGCTATTGCAAGGGTTTTAAATCCTCAAAACATTTTTTCCATCATCAAAAACAAAAGCTCTAGTTCAAGGTGATTTTGAAATTAAAAATGAGCTCACATTTTTTGTTGTTGCCAAAAAGGCCCAGACCATTTTTAGAAATTGAGGTATAATTCAAGGTTCAAGATTATCAAGTTTATGGATTTTTTGCACCTTGTGTTTTCCTCCAAAAATCTCCAACATCACCTTTTCTATTTAATTTTAAATAGGAAATGGTACTGTTTTGCTTTTGCTCTGGAAAATCTAGCACTGGGCCTCCTCCCTTCTTCCTCCCAGCCGGGCCAGGCCGGATCAGGCCCATCTAAGTCAGCTCGCCTCAGCCCACCTGGACGAAGTGGTACGACCCCCCCCCTTCTTCCTCCTCTTTCCAGCTCGACACCCCCTTTTCCCCCTCCTCTCTCTCACAGCACCTGCCACGGCGACGCCATGGAGCCCAGGGCCAGCGACTGCGTCCCCCCTCCTTTTAAGAGCATCCAGGGCTCCCTCATGGAACCCTCATCTCATTCCCCCCCCCCAATTTTTTCTCCGCCGCCACCTCGTTTCTTCCCCTCCAAGGCTCCCTGTCCGCCATGGACACCGGCGACTGAACCTCAATTGGCCGCCGCCCCTCTGTGCCTCTGGTCAGGGACTCCCCCAGGGCCGTCGTCGACGACATCCGCGTCCTCCCCGACCTGCAGCCGTGCCGCGGAAGCCCGGAACAGGCCGACACCACCCCACACAGCCGAGGGTCATCTCCGTCACCGTCGTCAGCTCCGGCGTTTCCCCCGCTTACGGCGTGGTCAGGGCTGTCCACGAGCACCCCTAGGTGAGAAGCACGGGCCTTTTCCTCCTCCCTAACGCCACAGGAGTAGTCCTTCGCGGCGAGTAGCCAGGCCGGTTTGATGTTGTTCTGAACCTGCGAGCCGTGCGCCGCCGCAATCTTCTCGGATCGATCGCACCGCCGTCGTGGACTCCCTGGAGAGGTTCTGGGAAAAAATGGATGCACAAAGGTCCCTTCTTTGCGCGGCACCCCTTCGCTAGATCGCTAGGGCAGCAGGTTTCTCACGGCCGTCGCCGGTGTTTGCTCTGACGCGTCGGGTTCAGTCCGTCAGAGAGAATTCAGAGTTTTGGATTCAGTTATCGCGCAGTAGAAGAATAACTTGGTTGCGACCTCAGTGCTAGCGTGTCCGCGCTCGTAGCTCAACTGGTTGGCACGCTTGCTCTCGACCCTGAGGTCGTCGGATGGATTCCCCCAGGGACCGTGCGGGGAGCATTCTTTTTTTTTGGTTTTCCTTCGCTCGGGCGTGGCCTGGCTAGCGCCGCAGGGTGGAGGTGGGCTGGCCCAGTAGCCTCCAGGCCAAGCCGAGAGAAGCCCAGGAGGGGTTCCCCCTCTTCTTCTTTTTTTTTGCAGATCCATTTTTTCTTTTTTGTTTTATCTCAAAAACCCAAAATTTTGTATCTTTTGGTGCTAGCTCAACTTGTAACATGTTATACATGTTTCCTAGGCAGAAATGCAAGGGATAAATGGTGGCACCTATTTTGTGTCTTGGACAAGTACAAAATAGAATGTGGTGCATTTCTTTTTCATGTGCCACCACATTATCTTCGTCTTCAAATCCTTTTGCACTAGTCCCATTATAGCCATGCCATATATCTTTTTGAGGTAGGAAAATCTTTGGGTCAGCATGATCACCTCTGTTTTTATGTTTGAGCAACATAAAAATTGTGAGCCATGTGGAGGGAAGTTGCACCCACATCTGACCATGCCATGCTTGATTTTTTGTTTTTCCTTAGTCATCCTGTGGTCTTGTTTGGGTCCCAAAAGTTGGCCCACCCATGCAACTTTTCCGTGCTTAATCTTTGCCACATGATCAACCACTTCTTGCACCCCATGTGGCCTTCCTTTGATACTCCTTGGTGTCAATTTCACCTACACTACGTCTCCGGAATCGTTGTCTTACTTTCACGTTGTTTAATTATTGCAATGCTTTGTTGAACATGTCATGCTATTTACACCTAAATTAAGGCTCAGACCAAAGCCATTGCAATGTAAATAAAATGCATATGAAAGTGATGACTTGTCGTCATCACCTTCATTTAAACTTGACTAGACAGGGTCACATCCTGTAAATAAAACTTGAACATGCCATCCTTGTTTGAGTTTGCATCAGTTGCTTACTTGTGTGTTTTCCTTGCCGGTACCTTACGTTAGCACCTGAGACGGCCGAGGAGACTTACGTGGAGCTGTCCGACAACGAGCCCGAGAGTACCGTGGGTGCTGCTTCGACTACCCTACCAGGCAAGGGGGAGATCTGTGTCATTACTTTATAACTTTCTGCTCATGCCTAGCTGTAGATCTAGAACGTTGTTGCTTGATCCTATCTACCTTATGTGCCATGTTTAAACCCATACAGCCATGATCCCCACATCCTAGCAAACCTTTGTACTGCTAAGATACCGCTGCTCAGCCATTGCTTAGTATGGATAGAAAACTTGCTGCTTACCTTATATATTTATGGTCGGGATATCATGCTATAAAAGAAGTTGGTTGATATTTATTATTGTTAAATGATGTTAATTATATTCGACGAAAGCTGGAAGGCTAGACTATCCCGTCTGGTGCTTTGTTCCATTTGAGTCACCTAGGAACCGAGTTCCGGGTATTGGTTCTTTGATCGAGCGTGCCTAATCGTGTGCGGGGTTTTATGGGGCCCCCTTGTCTTACCTACCTAGCTTCGTACATTCTAGTGGTGGCCCGAGCTGATTTACATTTGCAATGTGTGTGTGCTGGTTGGATCCCCAGTTGTTTCCAAACCAAACCGGGGCCAGGAGGACATAGTTTCTTGGCTGGCCCAAATAGACCGGCTGAGGACCCGGTCTCATAAGAGAACTAACCAGTAATCCAAACCTGGAGTCATACGGTAGAGTCCGATTCGAGAGCGTGGCCAGCTTTTGAGTTGGGTGTAGACTCACCGGGGGCCACCCGGATATGTGTGTTGTTAGTTAGAGGGACTCTGACGTTCCGGAGTTTCAGGCGCTTACCTAGCCAAGTGGAAACCGGGCGTACATGCGACGTCTATAATGGACAGTTGGTACACCCCTGCAGGGTAAATATTTTCGAAAAGCCGTGTCCGCGGTTATGGACAACTTTGAGCCTACGTCCTGTTCATAGAATAACATCAATTGTAATCATGCTATAAAACTTGAAAAACCGTGTGTGTGCCTTGGTTGTCCTTCTTCGTCCAGGGGGACCGAGAGGGAAACGAGGTTGTGTTATGTTTGCGTAAGTAGGTGGATAGCCGACTTATGACACGTTGTCAACGTAACTTCTTGGATCTCATCTCTATTCTGATAGAACGAGTAGCCACCATATATGCTAGTACGGCTGCAACCTGTCTATGTCTTTACCTTACCCGTAGCGTTAGTTATTCCGTAATGACATGTTCTCACCCCCGTTTACATTTCTGTCTTTACCGCTTTGCCTGATCGGCTGCTGCAGTGGACTAGTACCTCGACCCCAGCACCGGACGTTACTTCGTGGAGGTGCCCCCGGAGGATGACGACGAGTACGAGTACCTCGACCAGTAGGATCCTATAGTTAGGCTCAGACGTTCCCGTGGGTGGATATTCATGTGCAGCCCTCTCTAGGGCAATTTGGATCTTGACCGTACTCGGTCCCTACTATGCTTCCGCCTGATGTATTGATGTACTGATGAGATGTACTCTTGATGATGTTATATTATTAGACAGTGACGTTGTATGCCCTGCTCTATTTATCTTCTATATGTATTTCCTTTCTTATAGAGTTATGCTTATATACCTGTTGTCGAGAATCCTGCAGCGACACGAGTGCGAGTGTCGTGCGCTGGTGGCTTTTGATGCGCTTCTAACTCCGACCGGACGCGAAAGAGACCAGTTAGAGTTAGTACCGCATCAGGGGCCTTACAATGCGCCACCCCTAAGCCCTTATTAGTGGCTTGTCCTTAGTGGCACATCCATAATGCGCCACTAAAGGCTAAAAAAGGGCGCCACCATAAGCCATTTCTCTAGTAGTGATTACATCAAACATGCGGAAACAAAGTAGGTCTGAGTACAGACAAGTTTAACAAATGGCTTAAGAAGCCTTATTTATAAACAAGCCCTTCCACGAGGTAACCAGTCTTCTGACTGGTACTACACTAGCTTGATCTTAGTCGTCGAGCTCCAAGAAGAAGCCACCATCGGGGTCAGTGGATTCATCTAAAACTTAAAATAAGCAAATGTGAGTACAAAGTCGTACTCAGCAAGACTTATGTAGGAACTATACTACTCATGCACATGTATCAATGTAAAGGGAGGTGGGATTCAAAAGAAGAAGTGCCAGCTTTGACTTGGCTAGTCCTGAACTACGAGTACCAGACTTGAGGTAAGAAGCGTACACGAGTCCACTACATGTCTCCAACCAATTACACCACTATGGTGCCTTCCTCGACTTCCCACGAGAAAGCACGCCATAGCACTCACACTTATCTTGGCAAGTTGTATAAGTATCAATTGAAGTTGTCTAATAATCTGGGACAACTTTCCAAGTAGTCCCTTACCGCGGACGCGGCTATTCGAATAGTTTATTAACCCTGCAAGGGTGTACTGCTACACACATGAAACTATCAGTTACCATCGGGATCTCGTCACCCTTCAAGCTGGTGTCGGCGAGGATAATCTCCACATCTTTTACCTCACAACCAACTCAAGTTCAATGAAGACGCCTATTTGGGATAGTTTCCACATTCGTAACCCGGCCGGTTTACCGAAGTGGTCCCAGAATATGTGTGCGTGGTGCATAAGCCGTTCTCGGTGGAGCCCAAAGATGAAGGACGTGGTTAGGACGGAGGTTCTCAAACTTCTAGCCGCAGGTATCATCTATCCTATAGCTGATAATAAGTGGGTAAGTCCAGTTCATTGTGTTCCTAAGAAAGGAGGTATGACTGTTTGTGGGGACCCGTGGTTAGCGTATGCAAGTCCCGCTACAACACAATCATATGGAGAACCGAGAACCGTACCCACTTGTCTAAGAAGACAAGGCCAAGCACAGAACTTTCTCGCAAAGCATCGAACGTGAGGGGCATACCATCCAGGCCAGATGATCAACTGAGATGGGTCCTCATCGTCCGCACACAAGTCTAAATGATATGGGTGATGAACTCCCATACTCATACACATGTCGCGTCAACCATACTATCGATTGTATTATAACACTTACATAGACTTACTCCAGCCCGATCACTTAGTCGGAGTCTAGGACGGGCTCGTTCGTACAACAAAGTGTGCACGTGACAGAGTCACGAGAAATCGCATCGCGATGCCCCAAGCTGCGCACATCTAAGGGCCACTTGGTGTATAAAAGACCGCCAGCCAGATCACAACTAAGGTCTCGAAAACCCATACTAAGACATCCATGATATAATCATACACGCAACGCACATGTCTAGTATGAACATCATGTATCATTGAAATTCTCTACAAAGTTTACAACTTTATTGATAACTCTTACAGAGTGCACACAGAGATCACAAGTGTGTGATCCAACATTACATCAAACATGCGGAACCAAAGTAGGTCTGAGTACAGACAAGTTTAACAAATGGCTTAGAGAAGCCTTATTTATAAACAAGCCCTTCCACGAGGGACCAGTCGTCTGACTGGGACTACACTAGCTTGGATTCAGTCGTCGAGCTGCAGGAGGAATCCACCTGCGGGGTCAGTGGGTTCATCTAAAACATATAATAAGAAAACGTGATTACAAAGTCGTACTCAGCAAGACATACGTAGGAACTATACTACTCATGCACATGTATCAAGGTAAAGGGAGGTGGGGTTTCAATGCAGAAGTGCCAGCTTTGACTTGGATAGTCCTGTACTACGAATACCAGAATGAGGTAAGAAGCGTACACCAGTCCACTACATGTCTCCAACCAATTACACCACTAATGTGCCTTCCTCGACTTCCCGCGAGAAAGCACTCCATAGCACTCACAATTATCTTGGCAAGTGTTATAAGTACCCATTGAAGTTGTCTAATAATCGAGCACAGCTTTCCAAGTAGTCCCTTACCGCGGATGCGGCTATTCGAATAGTTTATTAACCCTTCAAGCGGGTCTCAGCGAGGATAATTTCCACAACTTTTACCTCAAAGCCAACTCAAGTCCAATGGATACGCCTATCTGGGATGGATTCCACATCGTGAACCCGGCCGGTTTACCGATGTGGTCCCAGAAGATGTGTGCAGGGTCCCAAGCCGGTCTAAATAGGCGTTCTTCCACTTCGCAGACCGTGCCATAGACCTACCAGAACTCCGAACTACTGCGACTCATTGAACTGATAAGGGGTGAGTTAGTAGCTTGAGCGGGGGTCCATGTGCGCAACATGTGGTAGTACTCTTCGTCTTGGAACACCACACAAGAACTCGGGCTTAAGGCGGTGTTCAACGAGACAACCCACTGTGTACTCCTACACAGCCTCTCATCGTTCACCTTGTATTAGGGTAGATTCACCAACACATTTCCACCATCATCAACATGATTGCTACCATCCTGACTCACATAAAAGTATCAACATTGTATCACTCTAAGCATGCAATAAGCAGTAACAGTTGCAGGGGCCACATGATATCAAACAACTCCTACATCTGCTAGGATTGTGGGTTTCTTACTACTATGACAAAATGAGAGGTCATGCAAAGGAATGGGTTCAACTATGCGGTAGAAATGCATCATGGTAATCATCCTAAACAATGCATAAGCGAGACTGAGAGGGAAGTGGGATTTTATCGACATGATCAATGGGGGTTTGCTTGCCTTGATGATGAGGTTCAGTCACGGGGTCTTCAACGAAGGGGGTGCCTTCCGGTTCCGATTCCACTTCTATTAGCAACATGACAATCATAGGATCAACATAATGTACAATCACATGAATAAGATTGTAATAGTGATGTTCATGGTTGCAATGTGGGTACAATTCCATTTAAAAGAAGTGGAATGCAAAGTCATTTGAAAATTCACTCCAAATTTGAATTCAAATTAAAGCCATATGGACAAATGCTACTGTTCACCAATTTAAATTTGTCTAACATGAAAACAGAGTCCATATTCACAATCCTTGTATTTTTCTGATAATTTTACATATATTATTTGTCCAATTTGGAGTTAAAATGATTTAGTTATGATTTTCCAAAGTTTAAATCATTTTCTGCCTTTTCTGCAATATTTTTAAATAGAAAAGGATTACTGCGTCAGCATGACATCATGCTGGCGTCAGGGGGCCTCTGACCAGGGAGTCCCACATTTGAGTGTCTTCTTGTTTAATTAAACTGTTTTAATTCGAATTAGCTTAATAGAGAGATTAACCAGGGGGATGGGCCCACATGTCAAGGTCACTGGCGTGTGGGGCCAGGGTGACTAATCACCCTGCCACATGGGTTGGGTCTCCGGCGGCGAGCTCCGGCGAACCAGAGCACGCCGGAGTGCACAGGAACACGCTCTGGGCACGCATTTGACGCCCAAGTTGCATCCATCACGAGTTGGGACTGAGCCGCATTGAATGGAGCTAGCCAGGGGGCTGGAGCTCACCGGAGTGACGCCGGCGCCAAGCCCTAGCGGCGGTCGTGGCTCGGGCTCGAGGAAAAGCTCGATGTGGAGCTCCACTTTAAGAAGCAAAGGGCGCAATCGAAGCAGTGGAGTGCGGCGAAGACGACGGACAAGAAGGCGAGCTAGATTGCGCGGGAGGGGGTCGTCGACATTGATCCCGGCAACGAGAAGCTCCGACTTTCATGGCAGAATACGGTACAGGCCAAGGGGGCGACTGTGGGCTAGGTGGGGCGAAGCAGGAGCTCACCGCGGATGGAGTGGATGCGGTGGCGATGTCGGAGAGGGTCTGTGGCCGGAGTAATCGACGACGGGGACTTGCGGGTCCGGCGAGCTCTCGGTTAAGCGTGCGTCATCCTCGGGCTCGATTAGGACGCCAACTTGTCCAGTCGGGGTAAACGGCGATGGCACGGATGATGGACATGATCTTCTCCCCTATCTCCGGTGTTGGCTGCGGTTTCCGTCGACGACGAACTGCGGCTGTGCTCGGGTGATTTGGGGAAATCGCACAAAGAGCGCGAGAGTGCGGCGAAAGGGGGAAAGTGACGAGGACGTCCAGGGACTTCTCCTAGACACGCGGGAGACGCCGGGGAAGCAGGCAGGTCGTCGGGGTGGCGTCGGCGGCCACGGGATGGTCGCCACGCACCTGCGTGCATGCCTTCCTGGAGAAGACGACAGGGTTAGGTGGGCTTTGGCTGGCTGGGGGGATGAGTTTGGCCGAATGGCCAGGTGAGCCTTTTCCCTTTTCTTTTCTGTTTTCTTTTCTGACATTTGTTTTGTCTTGGCTAAAAAAATAGCTAGACATTTTTATAAATGCCCAAATTTTTTATGTGGACTTGTAATGCATATAGCTAGCCACTTATAAAGTTTTGGAATTTTTAAAATTCAAATAATTTGAACTTTAATTCAAATAGGGGTTTTAATTTAATTCCAAGCTCCTGTTTGAATATTTGAAAAATCTATGAACATGGGTTTTAATCCAAATCACTTTATATCTGATCACACTCATTTATGAGACTTTTCAAAAATGCAAAAGGAATTTTTGGAGCAACTTTTATTGTGGCCATTTGAATTAAATTCATTTGGGGATTTTGCTTTCCCCATTGCAATTTCTTTTGAATTTTTTTAACATGATGCAAAGTTACTTGATAACCCTAGCACATACCTAACAGAGGTTTCTGACACTATTGTTCCTAATGATAAAAATGAACTAATACCTCAGCGGACTATTATTGGATATAGAATGTGTATTGATTTCAGGAATTTGAACAAGGCAACCCGAAAGTACCACTATCCTCTGCCCTTTATTGCTCAGATGCTTGAGCGGCTGTCTAAAAACACCCACTTTTGCTATCTTGATGGGTATTCTGGCTTCTCTCAAATTCATGTTAACACCGCGGATCAGGAGAAGACCTCTTTCACGTGTCCTTACGGTACTTATGCTTATAGGCGTATACCTTTTGGTTTGTGTAATGCACCTGCTACTTTTGAGAGGTGTACGTCTGCTATATTTCATGGTTTCTTTGAGGAGATTGTGGAGGTCTTCATGGAAGACTTTTCCGTCTATGGAACCTCCTTTGACCACTGTTTCCACAATCTTAATAAAGTTTTGCAGAGATGTCAAGACACAAATTTGGTGCTTAATTGGGAGAAGTGCCATTTCATGGTTAATGAAGGTATAGTTCGTGGTCACAAGATTTCCAAAAGGGGAATTGAAGTGGACAAGGAAAAGATTTAAGCTATTGAAAGGATGCCCTATCCAAGGGACATCAAAGGTATTCGTAGTTTTCTCGGTCATGCTGGTTTCTATAGAAGATTTATCAAGGACTTTTCTAAGACCTCGAGACCCCTCACCAATCTTCTCTAGAAGGACGTTCCTTTTGTATTTGATGAAGATTGTAAGGAAGCTTTCGAAGTTCTTAAGAAAGCTTTGATAACTACTCCTATAGTACAACCACCTGACTGGAATTTTCCCTTTGAAATTATGTGTGATGCTAGTGATTTTGCTGTTGGAGCTGTTTTAGGACAAAGGGTTGATAAGAAGTTGAATGTTATACACTATGCTAGCAAAACCCTTGATAGTTCTCAAAAGAATTATGCTACTACCGAGAAGGAATTCTTGGCAGTGGTGTTTTCTTGTGATAAGTTTAGGCAGTATATTGTTGATTCTAAGGTTATTATTCATACTGACCATGCTGCCATTAAGTATCTTATGCAGAAAAAGGATGCCAAACCAAGACTCATAAGATGGGTACTCCTTCTTCAAGAATTTGATTTGCAGATTGTCGATAGAAAAGGAGAAGACAATTCGGTGGCGAACAACCTTTCAAGGATGGAAGATATTCCGCACGATCCTATTCCAGTCAACGACAGTTTTCCAGATGAACAACTTGCTGTTGTAAAAGTACAATCTTATTCCGATCCTTGGTTTGTCAATTATGCTAATTTTATCGTTGCAAAGTTTTTTCCTCCAGGTTTTATATTTTAGCAGAGGAAGAAATTCTTAACGGATTTGAGGCATTACGTTTGGGACGACCCACATCTTTATAAAGAAGGTGCGGACGGGATCGTAAGAAGGTGTATACCGGAGCACGAGCAGAAAGATATTCTTCAACAAAGTCACGATAGTCCTTATGGAGGACATCATGCCGGTGAAAGGACCGCACATAATGTTCTACAATCAGGTTTTTATTGGCCTACTCTTTTTAAGGACGCCAGAAGGTACGTTCTATCTTGTGATAAGTGTTAGAGAGTTGGTAAAATTAGCAGGAGAAATGAGATTCCTATGAATTACTCACTAGTAATCAAACTTTCGATTGCTGGGGTTTTGATTTTATGGGTCCTTTTCCTCATTCACACAAGTACACACACATCTTAGTTGTTGTTGATTATGTAACCAAGTGGGTTGAAGCAATCCCCACTAAGAGTGCTGATCACAAGACATCTTTGAAAATGCTCAAGGATGTAATTTTTCCTAGGTTTGGTGTACCAAGGTACCTCATTACAGATGGAGGGTCACACTTCACGCATGGAGCTTTTAGGAAAGCTCTAGCCAAGTACGATGTCAATCATAGAATTGCATCACCGTACCACCCTCAAACTAGTGGGAAAGTTGAGCTCACCAATAGAGAGATCAAGTTGATCTTACAGAAAACAGTAAACAGTTCTATAAAGGACTGGTCAAAGAAGCAAGGAGATGCTCTGTGGGCGTATAGAACTGCTTACAAAAACCCCATGGGCATGTCTCCATATAAGATGGTCTATGGAAAAGCTTTCCATTTGCCATTAGAGTTAGAGCACAAAGATTTCTGGGCTGTCAGAGAGCTGAATGCTGACCCAAAGTTAGCTGGTGAAAAGCGTCTCATGAACTTGATTTCTCTAGATGAGTGGAGAAGTGAAGCTTACGAGAGCGCTAAAATGTTCAAATAAAAGGTAAAGAAGTGGCACGAGAAAAGGATTCGGAAACGTGAATTTAATGTTGGTGATAAAGTTTTGTTGTTTAGATCTCGTTTCAGGTTTTTTCCAGGTAAACTACTTTCCAGATGGGAAGGACCTTTTCATATCGAAGAAGTATATCGGTTCGGTACAATCAATATTAACAATTTTGAAGGCACCAAACCTCAAGTTGTGAATGGGAAAAGTCTCAAACATTACATGGCTGGTGATCCTATCAATGTGGATGTGAACATGATATATACAAGAACTCATGAAGAACATGCTGCAGCCCATTTTTAGACACCGGCAGGAGCAGAATAACAAAAGGTATGTATTACGGTAAGGAAACATCACGAACGTCAATAAAAGTTTACTTTTCAAAGTTTTTGCAAAATCAGCCAAATACCAAGCCCATGTGGTGCAAAAGAGGAGCTCCAGGGGGCCCAGGAGGCCTCCCGGCGTGCCCCCCTCCTGGCCGCGCCAGGCACCCTCCTGGGAGCCCCGGACTCCGACTCCGACTCCAGCTTGGCTTGAAACCTTCCTTCTGTTGCGGAAATTTTTGCTATATATTTGCCCGGATCGTCCCGGCACCGTATCTCTCAATTTCGCGTGTTTTTTTCTCGAGCTATTTCTGCCAGGAAAACTTTCAGCAGATCTAGGTGCCATGGCTTCACCAAGTTCCCCCAAGGACAAGTTTGTCGTCAACTTCATCAATCCTTACCTCGCAGAGGTGAGGAAGCACCCCCAGATCCTTCGTGTGGAGGATGGTGTCCTCCACAAGGAAGATCTGAAGAGACCAGTCAAGGGAGGGAGCACCGAGGAGCGGCTGACGGAGACGAAACATGAGGTCTTCAAGTTCTAGAAGATGGTGGAGCGTGGTATTGAAGCTAACTTCGACACCATGAACGAGATAGAGGCTTCCCACAAGAATGAGATGAAAGAGATGTGGTCAAGTTTGGCCGCACTAGAATAAATTGCCGCAAGACAAGCGGAGATGGAGCTCTCCGTGAGAGAGGAATTCAAGACTATCACTGCCCAACAACAAGGAGGTCCAAGCAATCTCATCATTGTGGAATCTGTCCAACCTCAATATTATCTTTCTCTTAACCTTTCAGGGCCCTCCACTTCACTTGAAGATCAACGCATGCTTTCCACCATCTCCGAGGCCTACCGCATCACCAACCAACTCTTTGAAGATTTTCGTATACTAAAAGTACAAGTGGAAGTCTTGGAGTCAGAGAATCGAACCCTTCGCCGTGTCATCACGGATATGAAGAAACAACCACAACAAGAATGAGGAGTAAATCTCCTCGGGTAATGGCACCCCCTCATCTTGTTCCAAGCTTGGGGGAGTGCCCGATATCTTTATCTTTATCTTTGTATTTAGGAGTCAAGTAGAGTTGTATCATGTCTAGGGAAGTTACTTTATGAAATAGGTGTTTCATTGAGGTCTATCACTCCTTTTGTGGAGAGATTTGTATTCGTGAGTGTGGAGTCGTCTATGATGGAATATTAATGAGAAGTTTATTGGTTTCTTCGCTGCACTCGGTATTCTCTTCACGCAATCGACATTATGAGCTGATTCTTATGGGGAGTATTGACCTTATATCAGGTATGGCTTCGAAAACTTTATTTAATCTTGCCAAGTATAGCTTTGGTCATAACAACAAGCATGTTTTTCTCAAAGTAGCGACATAGCCAAAACCTTTGTGTTATTATGCTTGAAGTGTTATGTTGACAAGGAAGACAACTTGATGTGCCATGCTAGTTTTAATGTTTATGCTTTATATTGCTTGCATCCAAGTCATCATCAATTGTCTGGTCTCTCAAAGCCTTGCTAGCCAAAACTCTGTACCAAGCGGAATTCTGCTTGTACTTCCATACCCCGAAACCAACATCTCCCACTTGAGTCCACCATACATTCCTATTCGTGGTATTCCACTACCACTCCTAAAGTATATAATTTATGTGCTATCTTTAGATGTTCAAAATATTTTGTTTTGTGCCTCTAATTAAGCTCATGAGGAAGTGGTGGGTAACCCATGATCTTCTTAATTTGGAAAAGTTTTATCTTGGGATTGCATGTCTAATCTGCAAACCCCTAATACGTGAACGGACTGGCATGAGTTCCCAGCTCATAAAAGATAAGTACTAACACACAAGTTCCTTCGCCCATTTATGAGTGATAAAGAAAGGAATTTAAGGGGATGTGATCGTCCCCACATGGGAGCCGTTCCCCGAAATTTGTCTAAATCATGAAGTGAGTGAGTTATCTATCAGCAGTCGTTGACGGATTAGGCACATCGCAAAGTCTATTTTTATTCTATTTGATGTAGAGATGGCACATGAGTTTTCCCTGCTTACCCTTTTGCACGGGGTTTATCCTTTATTTTGTGCTGAGTCAGTCCTTCCTACTTCCTTCCTGAGAGAGAACATACACTTGATGTTGATAAAGATTCTTGCATATAAAGTTGCATTGAGAGTTAGCATGTTACATCTTTGTTGACATTATCTTTTGATAAGTAAGTTTTTTGCAAGGCTTATGCCAAGTAAACATCTTCCTTTGTGTTAACATGTGCACTTCTTGACTAATAACATGTTCTTTCAAAAGCTTCAACTAGTTCCATTATAAGTGAAACAGCAAAAGTAAAAGTTATTAGTTGTTCCTTGACCAAGGCTATGTTTCCTATGATTTGATGAGTTTTCTTGGTCCTACACGTTGTTATAATTGTTACTACTTTCTCATAAGGACCTTATGAGTTGAGGTTGTTGTTGAGGATGCTTCAGTTCGGTGAGAAATCTTATGTTTCTTTTCCGTATTCTTTTATCTACACTTCACTCTCTAAACTTGTAAACAGGTTTGCCGAGCTCAGTAATCGCTTGGGGACAAGCGAGGTCTAAGCTTGGGGGAGATGATACGTCCAAAATGCATCACTATTTTATATTGTAATTTAGCCCTATTCATTGATATATTCCACTTTAAAGTATTGTTCTTATGGTTTTTGGCTTGTTCTACACAGTTTGCAACTTTCCGGTGCCGAAGCAGTAGAAGCAGAATTCAGCAGTGAAAAGTGGACATCAAGTTGCTTAATCAGATCAACTCAAAATTCGATGAAATTTGACGGAGATCGTTTTTATGTAGATTCATTGGAGTTCACCGAAGAGGGATCAGAGGGGACCCACCAGGAAACCAGAAGGCCTCCTGGATGCCTGGTGGCCCACCTCAGTGCCCCCTCTGACCTATATTACCCCCTGGGGTAAAAACCCTAGAAGAGGAGGAGTTTCGGAGTTTCGCCGCCGCCTAGTGGAGGAAACCTACAGAGAAGAAAAATCCATCTCCGGCAGGCAATTCCACCGGGGAGATCACCTCCCGGAAGGGGAGATCATCGTCATCGTCACGGGCATCATCGAGATCATCATCAACATCATCCCCAACATCAGCACCATCTCCACCTTCATCCCATCTCATCTCACAATTGTAACTTGTGTTGCAATCCGTACTATCTATCCTCTCTACTCTGTTGGTGTTGATTACTACTTTGTGGTGAATGCTATTGAGTTTTGTTGGAGAAATATTATTGTGTCCAGATTGTTTTCCACCCATGTATCACCTCCGATCATGATCTCTTTTATGTCTTTTGAGTAGTTACCTTAGTTCTTGAGGACATGGGAGAAGTCTAGTTGCTAGTAGTCATATGAAGTTGAAGTATTATGTGTTGTTTGATACTTAAGTTGTGTTGTTATTTCTCTAGTGGTGTTATGTGAGTCGAACACTTAACACTTCACCTTTAATGGGCCTAGAGGAATACATTGTGCACAAAGGATGCTTATGGTGGGTTGCCGGAGTGACAGAAACCTAAACCCCAGTTCGCCCACTTTTGCACAAGGGGGTTATGGATCCTCGATCGTAATGCTGTGGTTAGGCTTATGACTTAATTACTACCTTGTATTTGCGAATGCTTGCAAGGTGTGTAATCATAAGAGTGCACTTATCTTAGTCTAGAAGGTTTACTAGCATTGATCCACCCACCGACACTTATCGACACAATACATACTACTTGGTGGAATATGGTGAAAGTAACTTGACTATCTCTCCCGTGGGCCCTCGAGAACGCTTTAGCTTATATAAGTTCAGTTCCTAGGCTTATCCTTGTTAAAGTATTGGGCCACTTGCTACTCCTCAGTTACCCTGTTTACTTTGCTTGTCTTTTAACTTTCTATTGCTTAAACCTAAAACCCCTAAATATTTACCTTTCAGTGTGTGCAGCCTTTTCCTTATCCAGAGTCACTTGTCAATACCTTCTGCTCCTCGTTGGGATCGACATCCTTATATATCGAAAAGCTACAATTTATCCCCTAGACTTGTGGGTTATCAAAAATTGTTTATTGGCGCGGTTGACAGGGGAAGGGAACCCAACTAATTCTATCAACTTCTCCGCCATCAGCTGCTCAGACCAGTTGAGCCATTTGGGTATCGCCGACTCCTTCGCTACAGACAAGGCTGCAAGCTGTTGGAGTTTTCTATCCCTTCGGCAACTGCTGGTGGTGAAAACGTGATATGCTTCATGGTCATCTAGTTTCTTTGGGTTTGTTTGAAATCCAACAACTCCTGACTTCATTTGTCTTCCGGCTCCGGCTCCTTGATATTGATACCCTGAGCCAACCCTCGTATTCCTTGATTGCTGATTGTTATAGTTATATCCGACTCCCTGGTGGCCGTTTTTTGGTTGCTTTTATTGTAACCGGCTCCTGATCCTAGGCCTGGAGGTCCTTGGTTCCTCCACCATTGGCTCCTCGCCGTTGGAACTCCTGCATGATGTTGCAGTTCTCCCAGGAGTGATTAGCCAGGCGACCGGGTCTGCTATGTGTCGGAGGTAGAATTCCTGAGGCCCTCCTTCTAGCGCCACTCTGACGTTGGACCAGAAGAAGGGCAGGATAGCGGCAACGCTGCACCGATTACACCTTCCGGGAGGCCACTCCCGGGAGGGTACCTCCCGGAGACCGTGCGGGGCGGGGAACATGCCAGGTTCCTGGTTGCTTGATGTAGATGAAGGTCGTTGCGGCATCGAAACGGCAAATGGCTGATGCGAGTAAACATAGGGGTTTACCCAGGTTCGGGTCGTCCAGAGACTGAAAGCCCTACTCCTGCATGTATGATCTCCCTTGCTTGTGGTGAAGTAGAACACAGTACAAGGTGATCTTCTAGGAGAAGATACCCTACACTAAATTGTACTATACTCCTCTTCTACTCTTGATGAAACTGCACATGCCCCCAAGGATAGATCCCAGAGAGACCTCCTGTGAAGTTCTGGAGACGAAGTCCCCGACCTTCTTTCTGTGGATGCCTCCAGAGATGGATGCATAGATTTGGTGGCTTCTACTTGCACGGATCTTCCTTCATCTCTTCCTTCATTTCATTTATTGTCCTTGCCTTTCTTCTGGGTCCTTTTTTCCTCTCTCCCCCCCCCATTCTGATGTGGTTCGCGTCTCCCTTTTATAGTGCAAGGGGCTCGCCATAGTCCCACAGATAGTTACAGTAAGGGTGGTTATCTCATGATTGTGGAGACGAGGGGTCCTGGGATCTTTCGGGAAGGTCTAGTGGCATCGCGGGGACGATTGGAGCATGCAGGCGCTGAGTACGCGCGGGGGCGCCGACCAGGTGTAAGATGCCTCCTGTCAGCGGCGCATGCTTGTCTTTTAGTGCTTTGAATGCACTGCCTTCTTTGTCGGGCGGTGGGAGCCAGCTGGGTGACTACATCCTTCTTTAACTGATCCTGTGCACTCCTTCGCAATGTTCTCGGCATCTCCTTGCCGGAACTCTCCACAGTCGCGCTTGGGAAGTCCGAGAGACGTGGTCGGAACCTGGGAAACGTGGTACCCCCGGTATCCGGTTATCGACAGTAGCCCCCGGGCTCGGCTTCTGATGGAGTCTTCCCAGAATCAAAGTCGAGTCGTCCAAGAAGTTCTCGTAAGCTGTGCATGGGCTGTCATGTTACGGGGTCAGGGCTGGTGGTGCCACGTGGTGTGCCTCCAGTCGGATTTGACGGATGATGATGATGCCCCTGCAAAAGATGGCAAGACTGAAGGTAGTGCAGCGACTGTCCCCACGGTAATTTAATGTTCTTATAGTAGGGTAGAAAAATTACCCTCATGCGAGTGTCCATTGGATATTTAAGTGAGCCGGTGGGAAGCGGAGGAATCCATTCCCCATCTCCATCCTCTTCTTCGTCTCCTTTTAGCTCCGAGCTCCCATGGCGCCCCCGACGTCTCCCAACACCCTGCTGATGGCGTGGAAGTGATAATGGCTTCTGGCCCTTCGTTGGTTACCCCAAGTGGAAGGTGAGATGTAAGATAGCAGCAAATTTCCCCTATGTAGAGGATAGGGTTTATCTCCCATAGGACTCCGACAATGATAAGTAGGTGCTGAAGCGAGCAACACGCCATTTGAGATATTTCTCTCTTAACCTGGACCTGCACATGACACAATTAAATTTGCTCCCAACGAAGTTCAGAGAGGTTGTCAATCTCTCCGGTCTTTTTGTTTACAAAGGATCAAACACACAAGGGATAATGATAATGATAGCAACTGAAAGTAAATGCGAGAAAATAAATGAACTTGCAAACAATGATGAGAATATGGACCGGGGTCCCGTGATGTTCACTAGTGATGTCTCTCACCCAAAAGACGATAAGACTTCTATGCGAGGAATGTAAATTACAGATGGGCAATTGTCAGGATAATAAACGCACCGCAATGCTAACTATGCTACGAAAGAAAGGGAGAGGCTCAACAGCATGGGCAGTATGCCAAAATAAGTACACCAAAATCCATCTGCATCTACTACTAATCATCCACCTTCAGATATCTATCCAGAACATCTCGCTGGTATTAAGTTGCGAGCCCCACCCAAAGTGTAAACCCAAAGCAACAAACAACTGCATTAAAAAGAACTTTGCGTACAGTAAACAATCCTTGCAACCGTGGTTACAAGCACCGTTGTTTTCCCCCTTTCGGCCACAACACATCCCCTAGACTCATGTTTCTGTCACTCAACCGTGTCATCAGGGGGCATGTACCCACAATCGAGCATAACGTTCCCTCTTGGAGTTACTATCTACCACTTGGCCAAAGCAATAAACAACAACGGAGAACATGCAAGAATTACTTCGGAACAAAAATACAAAAGATAAGAACCAATTATATTACTCTATCACGATCGGAACATAATCTCATAATTAATCAGATCCCATCAAACTCAGCATAGCAACAGCAGAAAGATTACATATGTGCCTCGATCATGTAGGGCGGCTCATGAGGTCTAAACCATGAAGAACAAAGAGGGGAGGAGAATATCACATAGCTACTGATCACGGGCCAATGTTCCAAAGGAAACTACTCACGGCACATCCGGGAAGCGTTCATGGTGGAGGAAAAGCTCCCGGAGGTCGATCATCCCTCCGGCAGGGTGCCGGGAAGGGTCTTGATGGTGATCCCAATCTTGGAAGCGCAGAGGCGGCGGAACAAAGGCGAGTTTGCGAAATAGGGTTCTGTCTTCGGAGGTTTCCTATGACGGAGACTAAATAGGCAAGGGGGCAGCCAGGGGGGCCACCAAGGGTCCAGGCGCGCCAGGCCCCTGGCCGCGCTGGGTGGCCGCCTGGGCTTCTGGTGGTGGCCCCCTGGCCATCCTTCGCGGCTCTGGAACCTTCCGGTACAATGATTTTTTATCTGAATTTTCACGGATTTTTGGAGCACTTTTATATGCGGGAAAACTGAAATAGAAAAACAGCAGAAAATAGAAACTGGCACTGGGGTGCACTGTGTTAATAGGTTAGTCCAAATATGATCAAAAGTGTATGAAAGTGTATCCAGATCATAGCAGTATCACACAAAACATGCATGAACAAGCAGAAATTATCGATACGTTTGAGACGTATCAACATCCCGAAGCTTCATTCCTGCTTGAGTAGGTAAATGATAACAAGAATAATTTCTGTGGTGACATGCTACCAACCATATAAGAATTTGAAAAGTAAAGCAATAAAGGTATGTGATTCAATTAAAGTCATAACATGCAAGAGTCTATATTAGCATTGAAACAAGCAACAAAAGAGCATTAGGTGCAAGAGCTCTCGCTGTACGTGACTCGAATGTCTCCAAATGGTGTTTGCGTGCAAGAAGAGGGATAGTGAATATGAGAAAAAAATATTTTTGTTGAGAACTCAATCTACTAAAGTTTCACACTTGGTCTTCTTTGGAATCTTATCTTGACTCGTCCCCAGACCACTAGCCAGGTACAAGTCAATTTGATCCACTCCTTTTCGATATTTTGAGCACTAATGCAATGGATGAGCGTAAGCACGAAAGTTGACACTTAGGATTGCAAAGAGAGAAATATGGTGGAGGAGGAAGACAAAAAGGATGGGAAAGGTTTACATAGGCGAGAAGGCCAAATGATAGATATGATGTGAGGAGTAGGGATTTCCATGCAATAGATGCACATATGATCTAAAAAGTTCTCCAATGGAACTAGTGGGGGTGCATCCAACTTGCTCGCTCATGAAGACCTAGAGCTCTTTTGAGGAGGCTCATCCTTGGAATATGAAAGCCAAGTTCTACAGGTTGAAGGTCCCCACATAGCTATATGCATGAATGATCATCTCTATGGAGTACAAAGATAAGAGGGAGTACTAGTGTGGATCTTTCAAAAGGATAGTAGTGTTGCCCCTTTCTCCCTTTTTATTTCTTTTTCTCTTTTTTCTATTTTTTGTATTTTTTTGTTGGCATCAATGGCTCTTTCTATTTAACTCTCATTTGTCCTCTTTGGGATCTATTATTTTGTCCACTTTGGGATATTTTCCTCACTTAAGGGAAACCCTCTAATTAATAAGAGGGTATAGAAGATCTTTCACACTTTACAAGGTACTCAAAACATAAAGAAGATGTAGCTATCATGATGTATGCAATGTATCCCGCTGCCAATGTAGCAGGAACATGTATGACATGAAGATCAAGTCATGAATAGGTGGATGTTGCATGGAAATATATCTTGAAAAGACTATGCAAGAGCCTTGATAGGTAGGTATGGTGGCTGTTTTGAGGAAAGATATAAGGAATTTTATAATATGGTGACAGAGTGTATCGTGCCAAGGGTTTGGATGTACCGGCGAAGGTGGACGCCAACTCTCGGAGTGATAAGGAGGCAATGCACCACACATGAGAGGCTAGCAAATATGGGGAGGTGGAAGTGTCAACTTTCAATACCTACATTAGTCCGAAGAACTCATGCGCTTATTATCGGTAACTCTCAATCTAATAAGGAGGTTCACAAAGAGAAAAGTACCCCGAGGAGGAGTGTATGGGGGTTTGGTTATCCTTGCGCATCCTCAACTCATGGTACGTGAGTGTACTCTAATATTCGACCCCTCCAAAGATTAGCGATCTATCTAGTAGCTAGAGTTCTCAACTAGTTTTGTAGGTTTTGAAAATAAACACGGATTTCCCAAAATACCTCACCTATCACTAATAGGCTAGAGGTCTTGACACCAAAAGTTCAAACATTACTCACATCAATACCTCAAAACTATTGCAAGTTACTACTAAAAATAAATAGCAACCTCAATTACCTACTTTCAAGACAAGACACAACTCAGTGCAACAACCAACTCTCTTAACAAGATAAACATGAAAACTAAAGAGAGTTCCAGCAACAAACTAAACAAAAGCCAAGGCTCTTGCTAAAGACAAACTAAGACTAAAACTAAACATGGCAGTAGCTACGAAAAATAAAGAACACACAACAGTAGAAAGATAGGCATGAAGAATCCTATGATGTGTTCTAGATTTTACAAGTGGAGCGTGTTTCTCTCCCAAAAAAAGTAATACGGGGTCTAACTTGTTATGAAGAGCAAGAAAAGCTACAGAAAACTAAAAATAAAACCTAAGTGCGAGATGCTCCAAGCATAGCACATAACGCATGAAGTGATAAAAATATAGTGAGACGAAGGACGAACTGATGATTGTTGATGGAGAAGGGGATGCACAAGGGCATCCCCAATCTTAGACGCTTGAGTCTCCTTGAATATTTTTTGGGGATGCATGGGGGCATCCCCAAGCTTGAGCGCTTGACACTCCCGAATCTTCTTTCATCATCTTCCATCGCACACTTGAAAACTCCCTTCATACATAACTTATCAGAAGCTGGTTAGAGAGGTTAGTACCGTTAATAAAATAATTTTCCCCATTGGATATAAAGATATTCTTGAAGAGCTACTGTTTCTCAAGATTGCCAAATGGTTTTTTGCAAAGAAAAGGCAAGCTTAAGGTTTGAAAAAGTAAGGAGAGACAAAACGTGGTAGAATCTCTAAAAAACAGAACAACATGTAGTAGAGAATTTTTTCGGGGCACTTCTGAAACTCAAATAAAAAAACTCAGAACATAAAAAAGTTCCGCAATTGCATAGAGCACACTGTGTAAATAATTTTGCTCAAAAAGATGAACTGGTGATTTCATTCGATTTTTTCCGTCACAAGGAAAAAATCTGTTTTCTGGACAACATGTCACAACTTTCGCTTCCCTTGTCATATGAGGCTATAACTTGGCACAAAGCTTGGAAATGAAAATACAATGATGTTTCTACAGTAGTAACAATCATCAAGACCACTAAGAACTGAAGTAAAAAAAATATTGGGTTGCCTCACAACAAGCGCTTTCTTTTACGCCTTTAAGCTAGGCATGAGGAAAAAGATCAAGTTGTATCAATCGAACCATCATCAAGATCATCAAAAAGCTCTTCAATTGTACAACTAATCTTAAGAGGTCTTTCAAACACAGTCCTAATGAAGATACTTCTAGGGAGAAAACCAAAAGGCGGAAAATCAATGGGTGTTTCATTTATAAATTTATCAAAGAGACGTATTTCTTCCAAAGTTTTCACGGTTTCAACTTCCTTGGCAATGGTTGGATTATTTTTGGGTCGGGGAACCTTTGGGACATAGTTGAACTTAGGTTCCTTCCTTGCGGGAGTCTCTACCCTTTTTGGTTTGATTGGGGAGAAAGTAGTTCCTAGAGTATTAATGATTTCCTCAATCTTATCAATCTTAGAAGGATCCATATCATGGAATTTGATGATCTCCAAAGTTTTAATAATTTTATGCATGGAGCTATCAAGTCTATTCAAATTCCCTTGAATCTTGCGATCGAACTCATTTATCCTAGTTATACTTGGTATTTCTAAATCTATCTTTTCAAGTTTCTTCATAATGTGAGCTAGAGTTATATCTTCTTGTATGCTAACAACAGGGAGGTTTCCAACAAGATTTTCAATGATATTAAGAGACCCCCAATTTGGGGCTTCTAAGAAATTCCCATTGATAGTAGTATCTAATATGAACCTATTCCAAGGAGTAATCCCAAGATAAAAATTTATAAGCACGATAGTAGTGGATTGCTTCTTGGTGGCTCTTTTCTCAGAATCATTAATTCTATACCAAGCATCTTTTAAACTTTCACTACCTTTTGTTTAAAGGTGAGAACCTTTGTCTCAACAAAGGCAAAAGGACCAGACAAAATGACAGCTACTAGCAAAATAAACATTTTTTTTGTGATTTTTTATAAAATACACAAAGATAAAAACTGAAAGGTAAACTAACAAGACTAAAAAGTAAAGGTAAAAGATAGTGGGCAACTCCCCTATCTTATCACTCGGAGTCCCCGGCAACGGCGCCAGAAATTTTCTTCATGGCGTGGAAGTGATAATGGCTTCTCGCCCTTCGTTGGTTACCCCAAGTGGAAGGTGAGATGTAGAATAGCAGCAAATTTCCCCTATGTAGAGATAGGGTTTGTCTCCCATAGGACTCCGGTAATGATAACTAGGTGGTGAAGCGAGCAACGCGCCGTTTGAGATATTGCTCTCTTAACCTGGACCTGCACACGTCACAATTAACTTTGCTCCCAATGAAGTTCAGAGAGGTTGTCAACCTCTCCGTTCATGTTGTTTACAAAGGATCAAACACACAAGGGATAATGATAATTATAGCAACTGATAGTAAATGCGAGAAAATAAATGAACTTGCAAACGTATCACCTGGGCGCTGCGGCCCAAGAGATTTTGGGCGTCCGACGCGGCGGCGTGGGCCGAGGCGAAGGGAGGTCCGACGTGGCCATGGTCGTGGTCGTGGCGGCGTGATGTCTTCTTCCCGGACGTGCGGCTGGCTTCGGGTGCCAGAGCCGTTCTCGCGGGAAATGGCGGGACGCATGCCACAAGGTTTGTACCTCCAGATAGAGGGATTCCCACACGGCTCCGCGTGGGTGGCCACAAGCTTGGCAACGGCGGCACCATGTACCTGGATAGGGGCTGGGCGGCATTCGTTCGCCGGAGGAACATCCAATAGTTCCAGGCCATCCTCTTCCACTTTGATGGACAGGACACCCTCTGGCTGAAGGTCTTCCATCGATGGGGGCCCGGGGCGGAATGTTGTGAGTACGTCACCGTCGGAAACCCCGGCGAGCAAGGCGATGTGGGAGTCGTCCACGACTTCATGGGTGCTGAACCCGCCGTCGGGCACTGAGGCAGCGGAACACTGCCGGAAAGGTCCGGGCGAGGTCCACAGCTTAGATCCGGCGGTTGACCCCTGTAGGGTTCTTCTTATTTTGGCCTTGCACTTTTGTACTTAGCAGTAGGTGGACAATGGTAGTGGTGTAAGAACTCCGTCCGGTTAGCGCAAGATGTATATAGCAATCCGGAGAAATCCAAGAAACTCTTTGGTTCCGGTAGAATCCCTTATGGGGTAGTTGTAATGAATGCAGTAACTATTTAGGAATTCGTTCCTTTTCGTACCTCATCGATATATTTCCGCGTCCTTGGTCTCCGACAGAGAGAACATCCGACAAGCGGATTCCGCTAACTTTGCGTCGACCTCTTGCACGGCTTATCGGCGAATAATTTGTAACAGTTCTCCATTGCGTGCGACAGGCACATTCTGACGAGAAACACATAAGTCAATGAGCAGTGAGCACTCATTTCCACTGTTTTCCTTCATGGAGAAAGCGACTTCGATAACCGAGAAGTTCGCGGAAGCACAATCCCTCAAGGGTGCTATGCTAGTGCCTCGGTTTGGGATCCGAGTTGTGCGGTTCTTTCCGGTGAGTCTTTCCGGGAGACTGGTACATCCGTTCGCACGGATGCTGGACGGAGACTCCAGCCCGGTTTCTCCAGGATGGCTGGTTCCCGGGAGGTGAGAACTACCCGTTGGAACCTTTATCTTGGGTAGGTACGGAGCCTGCGCAGGCTAATCGAAACAGAGCTTTATCGTATGGACCGATAGTGACAGCTTAGTACTATCCGCGCTGGGCGAATCCAGTCGTCCGAGTGGGATTGATTTCATGGAGAACCAACGTCGAAGGACGGCATGGTCTGGCGTGAATATCTTTCCAAGGCGAAGCGAGGGTGAGTCCTCGTGCACTCTCCTCCTTGAGTGAAAAGGTGTGTTCCGGGAATTACCATCCGGGAAAGACAAACCATCTAGCCCAATCGTCCGGGAATAATGAGATAATCCCTTCTCAGGCGGTCGCTAGAATGCCTAGGGAGAAGCGTCCAACAACATGTCGGGGAAAGACATTCGGCACAAAATCCATTCGAGATGTCATCCCTGAGGATTGAAGTGCCCACAAGAGAACATCAGGAATCCCCCGAGCGAAACATCGATACAACCACCGTGACGGGCGTAACGAGCAGATGCTCCCGATGGTGCCCACAATAGCGGTGCTTGCTATAGCTCGATGAAGATACAATTAAACTCCATATCCTGCACAAGAAACAAACGTTACGGCCGACGTGATCGCCTGACCTCCTTCACGCGCCACTCTGTCGGGGGTCAAATTCCTCAGGCCCTCCTTCTAGCGCCACTCTATCGTTGGACTAGAAGCAGGGGAGGAAAGCGGCAACGCTGCCCCGAGAACACCTTCCGGGAGGCCCAGAAACCATGCGGGACGGGGAACACGCCGGGTTCCTGGTTGCTTGATGTAGACGAAGGTCGCTGCGGCGTCGAAACATCAAAGGCCTGATGCGAGTAAAGACAGGGGTTTACTTAGGTTCAGGCCGTCCGGAGACTAAAAGCCCTACTCCTGCATGTCTGATCTCTCTTGCTTGTGGTGAAGTAGAACACATTACAAGGTGATCTTCTAGGAGAAGATACCCTACACTACACTACACTATACTCCTCTTCTACTCTTGATGAAGTTGTACATGCCCCCAAGGAGATATGCTTGAGAGACCTCTCGGGAAGTTCTGGAGACAAACTCCCCGACCTTCTTTGTGTGGATGCCTCCAGAGATGGATGCATATATTTGGTGGCTTCTACTGGGACGGATCTTCCTTCTTCTCCTCCTTCTTTCCTTTTCTTCTCCTTGCCTTTCTTCTAGCTCATTTTTTTCTCTCTTCCCCCCTTCTGATGTGGTTGGCGTCTCCCTTTTATAAACAAGGGGCTCGTCACAGTCCCACTTACAGTTACAATAAGGGTGGTTATCTCAAGCTTTTGGACACGAGGCGTCCTGGGCTCTTCCGGGAAGGTCCTGTGGTGTCGCAGGGACGATTGGAGCATGCATGCGCTAAGTACGCGCAGGGGTGCCCGCCAGGTGTAAGCTGCCTCCTGTCAGCGGCACATGCTTGTCTTTTAGTGCTTTGAATGCACTTCCTTCTTTTTCGGGTGGTGGGAGCCAGCTGGGAGACTCCATCCTTTCAGAACTGATCCTGTGCACTTCTTCGCAACGTTCTCAGCATCTCCTTGCTGGAACTCTCCACATTCGCGCTTGGGCAGTCCGAGAGGCATAGTCGGAACAAGGGAAACGTGGTACCCCCGGTATCCAGTTACCGACACTCTGTCTTGGGCATGGTCCCTTGATAGAAGATTTGTAACTATTCGGGTGAAATCACTTCCCCGTATTCGGGTAGTTGCCCCCTTGCCTCTGTCTTTTGGATCCAACATTTGTGTTGGCTACCAAGTCAGATGCATTCTGTTCGAGCCGGCGCTTGTTCTGCTGATTCTAATTTCCGCCGCTCTGCTGACCTTTGCCACTACCTTCCTTTCCTTGGCCCGTTTTTTCCTCATCGGATTCTCCGTCTCTGGTCTTGTCAGACTCGGCATATTTGGTTACCACATCCATGAGCTCCGACATATCTCTCACCGTTCTCTTGATACGGCCGAGTTTGTGGATCAAAGGCCCAAATTTGCAGTTCTTCTCCAGGACTAAAACAACTGTCTGGGCTGTGATGCTGTGCGAGGAATGAATTATTTCGGCTACTCGTCGGTCCTAATGGTGGGCCTACTCTCCTTCCATCCGAACGCAATGCTCAGATCCATGATCGTGGTAGCACGCCGACATGTACCTTGGAAATTCTTGATGAACTTCTCCTTCAACTCTGACCAGGAGCTTATGGAGTTTTCAGGGAGGTTTTTGAGCAAGGTACGATCTGGTCCTTCCAGCATTTTCGTGATGTATCGGAAGCAGACTCCATCACTAGCTTGGAGCATATACATTGCTAAGGAATAGCTTTCGATCCATTCTGCAGGATCCATATCTGCTGTATAATTTGGGATCTTGCAAGGTCCATTGAAATCTGAAGGTATACAGGCATTCCTCAAAGCTGAGACCAAGCAACAATTTCCATCTGAACGGCTAACAAAACATGCCCCTTCCTCCTGAAGTGGGGGTTGTATGGCCGGCTCAGGGACTCTGGCTTCCGGCTGTGTAGTGAGTCGGACCACCTGGCCTAGCTCAGAGTCCGGCTGCCCTCTCGGTTGACGGTGACTGCTGGAGGCGCCGGGAGCCGGGGATTCTGCTTGTAGGCTTCCGCTCGGGCGAGGAGTCTCATGTAAATATGAGAATCCGTGTGAATATTGGGCTTGCTGTTTTGAGCAACTCTATTGCGTATCGTGCACCCTAGTCTGCGCGAGTGTTCCCGTGGATGGGTGCGTTAGCCAAGTACCGATTCAAAACCATGACGTTTGCCACGGGATTGTTATAATGACTAGGCGACGTGTGGATTCAAGCCGGCTCTCGCGGTGGAGTGAAACCCGGCGGGGTAGCTCGCTATAGTGGGCTTTGAAAAAGTGCCTGCCCTACCATGCCTAGCGGGATCTGACTCACCTACCTGGTCTGATGGGTGGTTGTATAGTTCGCTATTGAGCGTTTAGCCGCTCGTGTTGCTCTTGTACTCGCCTGGCTTCTTGCACAAGTCGGATTGCTTCCTGCGCCCTCTTCTCCTTTTCCACTTGGATTTTCTCGCGGATTCTGGTCACTTGCTTCTCGAGCTCTTCGATCTCCGCTTTGCGAGCCTCCTGATTTTCAAGAGTGATCGGGGTAGCGAGAGTCGTTCGCATGGCGTTCAGGGTTGCCACAAGGGCGTCCGTTCGGCGAGAACCGGTTCCGGGGCACGGGCAGCCGATCCATCAGTCGGATTTATGGCCGTATTCTGCTGATCCTGGGGGCCTGCCATATAAATAGTGGCGTAGTATGGTGGCTGGAAATAGGGGGAATTCGGATCGTAACCCTCTACTCCCGATCCAAGTCTGTTGCTTCCAATAGCTCGGATCGACCCGGTATCCGAGTCTTTACCTTCGTTTGGGTATGAGTCAGCATCGGAGAGCTCCGCTGAGCTATCCTGTTCCAGGGTCTTGACCGACCGTGCCGGCTCTGGAGATCCATTAATGAATCCGACAAAGACGTGCTTTGAGTTGGTCACCGATCGGCTTACGACTTTTTCAAGGGCGTCGCAGTATGGCTCTGGATCAGATTCGTTTACCGTGCCAATAAAGATGTGGATGGAACCAATCTGGACCCGATGGCCTGAATCGATGGAGTCGCCTTCGGAACCCCAGGTGGTGTCGTCGATGTAGAGGTTTCCTCGCCGGCTTCTAGTGATTCGTCCGGCGACGAAATCTTGCATACCTCGCTGATCTCGCTCCATGATCACGATGCCTGCATGCGAAGGCCCCATGATGGGCGCCAACTGTCGTGGGAAAGTCACGGCAGATGTCCTCATTAGTGAACTCAGTATGGTACCTTTGCTTCGAGGTGGTTTCGAAGAGGTGAGTCCGCGAGAACACAAGACACGAGAGTTACCCAGTTTTCGGCCCCTCGAAAGCTAAAGACCTACTCCTGCTTTTCTATTATGGGGTGTGGACTTCTCGAATACAAAGGTGCGAGATTGCTTTCTATGCCTCGAGAGGATCTAAGTTGAGTTGTCATCATCTATCCAAGGGGGCCGGCTTATAAAGGTGTCGGGTCCCATGGTTTACACGAAACCGATTTCGACTAAAGATGGAGTCCTAGTCTAGTTTACAAACATATTTTCTTTATTATACAAGGTAAGTCTATTTCCTTCTATGGTCTTCTGGCTTCGCGATGTCACGACTTGGCCCAAGCCGACTCTTCTTCTGGGCCTTCACCTTGAGAGTCGGCCCGGTTCTTCTGTATGTCGGGTAATGTCGCTGGGCCATCACCCCGACAGGTATGTTACCTATTTGTCTCCGTTTATTACATCAGCATAGCATAGGTCCTTTGGATTGGGTCACATAGCTATAATAATTATTGTTTTCCGCACTGAAGCTCCAACAGGATGGACGGCGTGCAACGAACACTACTCACGGTCACCGCACGGTTGGTGGGACATAGGAGCAGCACACCCTAGGCAACGTCGCTGCGGGGTAGAAGGTGGGGAGGAGGGTGCGGTCGTGATCAGAGGCGGAAACATGGTTGGGGATCGGTGGGGGTG
The DNA here is from genome assembly GCA_950022295.1 of Bromus sterilis. Lineage (NCBI taxonomy): Eukaryota > Viridiplantae > Streptophyta > Magnoliopsida > Poales > Poaceae > Bromus > Bromus sterilis. The sequence continues at coordinate 275,839,728 of OX465595.1, read as the reverse complement.
CGGATTTGTGACGTGGAAGGAGAGTGGCGTGGAAGGTGGGAAGAAGTGGATCGGGAGGTGTGATGTAGTGGTTCGTGGGGGAGGCGTGCGGGGAATTTTTTTTAGTAGTTTCTCCGTTGTTCGGTTCGGGGTGAGGTTTCTAGGGAGTTAGCAAAATAATGTTTTAGTGTTAGTAGAATAAGAATTAAGGGGTGTTAGTAGAAAAGATCCACCCTATATACATATACACATAAAATTACAGCACACACACATTTACAAAACATGTTGTTTCTTGAGTTATATATTTCACGGAATATTTGATTACACATAGTTATACAATATGTTGCTTGATCGTGCGGTGATTGCTCGGCCGTGTTAACACTGCGGTCGACAAATCCGTGATAAGTTATAGAGATACCAAAAAAGCAAATAACAACATATATATGTAGAAAAAAATCAAAGTTAAAAAACTTACAAATAAGTTGAGGATACTCTAGGGATTTTGAAGACAATCTTCTTTCGATTGACAATTTTTTCATAAGTGATTCAAAATACAATTGGAGATTTTTTTTATTACGCAGAACATAATTTTAAAGGATATACAAGGAAGCCCAAGTAATTTATACATCTTAAATATTCCACTGGCTCTCGATGTGGAATTTAAGAAATATATCAACAATGGAAAGTCCACTCTATAGTTAGCAAATTATGTTTAGGTTAAAAACTAATATGTGCTAGTGATATCATAGTGTGGACTACATTCTACTAGGACGTTCATACATCCAAGGGACGTGTTTACAAATAAATCAATTTGCAATGCTGAATATATAAATCATCTTATTAGTGTTGGCAATATCAATAGAAATAACTCTAAATCTACCTTTTCGGAGCGAGGGGTAAAAATAGGCCGAAGGGGGGGGGGCACCAGGGGGTGGATCCTCCCCCCAGGCTCCCTGGTGGCGCGACCAGGAGGGGGTCCACGACAGGTGGCCGCCTGGGTGGGCCCTTGTCACCCTCTGGCACTCCTTCGGTGATCTGGAAGCTTTCGTCCTTCTAATTTTTATCTGATTTTCTTGGAATTTTTGGAGCTCCGTAAATATGGGTAAAAACCTGCAACTTAGAGAAATCAGCAGACATAAACGGGCACAGGGTGCACTGAGTTAGCAGGTTAGTCCAAATATGTGTAACAAGATATAAAAGTGTAGAAAAACACATAGCAATGTCACCTACAAGAGCATGGAACAAGCAGAAATTATAGATAAGTTTGGGATGTATCAACAATCCCGAGCTTACTTCCCGCTCGTCCTCGAGTAGGTAAGTGATAACACAGATAATTTCGGTGGTGACATGCTAACACACATATAAGAACTTCGTAGTAAAGCAAGTAAGATATGCAATTTAAGTCAAGATAATAACATGCAAGAGTCTATATCTAGTTTTGGAACTAGAAAAGCATGAACATAAAGGTGCAAGAGCTCTCGCTATCCATGACGCGAATGTCTCCAAATGGTGTTTGCGTGTAAGAAGTGGGAGATGGGTTTAGAGCATAAAACACTATATAGTTTAATTGAGAACTCAATATTACTAAAGCTTCACACTTGGTCTCCTTCAAAATATTATTTTGACTCATCCCCATACCACTAGTCAGGTACAAGTCAAATTGACCCTCTCCCTTTCGACTTTGAGCACTTATGCAATGGATGCACGTGAGCAAGATAGGTTAGCACTTCGGATGGCTAAGAGAGAAAATGATGGGGAAGGAAGACAAAAAAGGTTCGAAAGGCTCACATCAATGGGGAAAAATTATAGGCGAGAGAAGCCAAATGATAGATATGATGTGAGAAGTAGGTATTGGCATGCAACAGATGCTCATATGAGCTAAGGTAAGCTCTCCAATGGAACTAGTGGGGGTGCATCCAAATTGCTTGCTCATGAAGACCTACAGCTCTTTTGAGGAGGCTCATCCTTGGAATAGGCAAGCCATGTTCTATAGTGTAAGGATCGCCACATAGTTATGCATGAATGATAATCTCTATGGAGTACAAATATGAACATGGAGTACGAGTGTGGATCTTTCAAATGGAATAGTAGTGTTTCCCCCTTCACTCTTTTTTTTTCTTTTTTTCTCTTTTTTCTATTTTTTGTATTTTTGTGGCCTCATTGGCTCTTTCTATTTATCTCTCATTTCTCCTCTTTGGGAGCTTTTTATTTGTCATCTTTGGGATCTTTTCCTCACTTAGGGGCAACACTCCCTATTTTACAAGAATATAAAGAAGAAATTCACACTTTACAAGAAGTACACAACATAAAGAAGAATGAAAACTATCATGATGTATGCAAATGCATACCTCTGATAGTGTAGCAGGATTTGCAATGATACTAGCGCGTCATGTAGCAATGATAAGGGTAAGGACCAACTAGCATGCGGCTCCTCGATCAAGAAAAAGCATGTAAGACATGAAGATCAAGTCATGAGATGGTGAATGTTACATGACAATGTATCTTGGAAAGGCTATATAAATTCCTTGTTAGGTAGGTATGGTGGCTGTTGTGAGGAAGATATAAGGAGGTTTATGATGACAGACGTATCATGCCAAGGATTTGGATGCACCGGCGAAGTTTGCGCGAACTCTCAAGATGATAAAGGGCAATGCACGGTAACAAAGATGCTAGCAAAATATGGAAGGTGGAAGTGCCAACAATCGAATAATCGCATTAGTCCGAAGAACTCATGCGGTTATTATCGGTAACTCTCTATCTAATCAAGAGGTTCACAATGAAACAAGTACCTCGAGGAGGAGTGTATGGGGGTTTGGTTATCCTTGTGCATCCTCGACCCATGGTGCGTGAGGGTACTCTATATATTCCAACCCCTCCAGAGGTTAGTGATCCATCTAGTAGCTAGAGTTCTTAATTTTTTTTGTAGTTTTCGAAAATAAGCACGGATTTCTCAAGATACGACATCTATCACTAATAGGCTCAAGCTCTTGGCACCAAAAATCCAGACTTTACTCAAATCAATACCTCAAAACTATTGCAAGTTACTATTACACTTGTAATAGCAACCGTAATTACCTACTCGTGCAAGACACACAACTCAGTGCAACAAGCCAAATCTCTAAAACAAGATAAGCATGAAAAGTCAGGAGAGTTCCTAAATCAACCTAAATAAAAGCCCTTAGAAGATAAGCATGAAAACTAAGAGCTAATTATCTCCACTACTAGGAAAAAGCTTATAGGTAGAGGGTTAACAGTAGCACCCCAACAAAAGAGGTGCTACTGCTAATTAGCAGTAGCGCGCCTTTTGGAGGCCCGCTACCGCTAGTCTATTAGCAGTAGCGCCTCCCTATGTGACACGCGACTGGTAAAGGTGGTCCCCACCAAACCCAGCTGACAAGTTGTAGTAGTAGCGTCCCCATAGAAAGCCCGCTACAGCTATTGAGTTAGCACTAGGGCCCTTACGAGTCGCACACTGCCGCAAAAGTGGACCCAACTTAGCCTAGAGGCCCGCAAATAGCAGTAGTGCATTTCCCTTTGCTACAGGCGTTGATGCTAAGGCGCAACAGCCACCTTTTACCAACCGTCCCACTCCCCCCTCTCCTCTCTCTCCTTCACTTGCTTCTTCCTCATTCCTTCTCCTACCTCTTGTCCATCTCCATTAATGCACTACACCACCTCCATTAATGCACTACACACCATCTCCATTAATGCGATATCTCTCTCTTTAATCCTTCTTTGCTTCCTCCTCCACCACCACCATGCATATGCATTATCTCTCTCATCCTCATCTAACTTGCTTCCCACCATAAATGTATCTAGCTATGTCTCTTTCTCACCTTTGTCTCCTTCCCCTCACTAGCTAGTGCAAAGCTTCTCCAAAGGTGTGATATTGTAACAAAAGCTATACACTTTCTCTCTCTCTCTATATATATATATATCTTAATTAATTACTAGCTAGCTACGTAGGTGGAAGAATGCATGAGATGTGAGTAAAAAATTGTGCTTTCCATCAATGAAAATATTTGTGCGTGTGTACGGGTGTGTGATATAAGAGTTTACCTATGTTTTGCCGAAATTTTAATTTATTTCCGTTTCAGCAAATTTCGGGCAAACTCTGTATGTCCTATTTTTAGGAAAGGTCATGCCGAATTTTTGTATGACTTTGATATGAATATACATGTGTCGTTATAATCTTTTGTTTTTATAACCCGCAGGCGACCATGAAGGTATGTGGAAGGATGGTGGATAGATACTTGCGTGCCGTGGTGGACGACATCAATGAAAAAAATGAAAAGGATATTTTATGTCCGTGTCGAAAATGCAAAGAATCTGTCAGGCCGGACCCCTTTATTGGTGGACGTTTTAAGGCGCACCTGCTTAGATATGGTTTCATGGATGGATATAATTGATGGATAATTGAAGATGATGATGACGATATCAACGGTGCAAGCAATAACCACATGGCAGCGGATGAAGAGATGATTGATGGATCCGAAGACGAAGAGGGCACTGGAAATGACGGCGGAGAAGAGGCCGCACATGGTAATGGAGGAGAAGAACAGGCCGAACATGGTAATGATGGTGAAGAGGCCGCACACGGTAATGACGGAGAAGATGCAATCATGGATATGACGGACCCTTCATCGGTACTAAATTCAATCGTGCGGGACCCTCATGTTTGAGACCTGCTTCGCAAGAAGAGGACTAGCGATAGAGCTGCTTCTAGAGAGGAGGCCAAGTTGGAGCAGCTGGAGTTAGACTAGAAGACTCCATTGTATGAGGGTTGCGCTCCTGAGGTGGCCCGCTTTAGTTTCACGCTCATACTTCTAAAGACGAAGGCTAAAAACAAATGGAGCGACAAAATCCTCGATTATCATCTCAAGTATCTACACAAGTAAGTTCTTCCCCCGGGGAACCTTTGTCTTACTAGTGTCGATGAGGCCAAGAACATTGTGTGCCCTCTTGATCTTCCGCACATTAGATACCATGCATGCATCGACGGTTGCATCATTTATCGAAACGAGAACGCAAAAAAACAAGTTGTCCGGTGTGCCATGCTGATAGTTACAAGAAGGCCGAAAAGAAATCTCCTCAGAAAGTTGTATGGTACTTTCCGATCATTCCTCGTATGCAGCGTTATTTCGTAGATCCTAAGGAAGAAGAGCTCATGCGGTGGCACGCGGTCAGGAAGGTGCCCGATGATGGAGATGATCCGATGAGACACCCTGTGGATGGAAGCCAGTGGAGAGCGTTGAACGCCAAATATGGATTTCATCTTGATCCAAGGAGCGTCATGCTTTGCATGAGTTTAGATGGCATGAATCCGTTTGGCAACCAGAGCACCAACCACAACACATGGCCCGTGTTTGTAGGGATTTACAACGTTCCCCCGTGGAAGTGCATGAAGGCAAGGTACATACACATGAACATTCTGATTCAAGGGCCGAAACATCCGGGAAATAATATTATTCTATATCTTGAGATATTGAAAGAGGAGCTAGAAATTTTATGGAAAACACCAGTCAAGACATGGGACGCTTTTGGGGAAGAATATTTCTGTAGGAAAGCCGCGGTGCTGATGACGGTGCACGATTATCTCGGCGATGGATATGTATCAGTCATGGTGTGCCATGGATATTGCGGATGCACGAGGTGCATGGATGATACAACGTCTCAGCAACTATCAAAAGATGGTGGGTCTGCGAAAATCGTGTACATGGGGTATCAAAGATGGCTCGAGAAGAATGAACCGTGGAGAAACCATGGAGATCTATTCAATGGTGAGACTGAGCATCGAGGACCTCGACGTAAGAGGAGCGGCGCCCAAATTGATGAGTTGTTGAAAAAATGGAAAGAGTGCCCCCCGCCTGGTTAGATGAAAAAACCAGAGCCGCTGTTGAAGGTATGGAAAACAAGGTCTGTTTTCTAGGGCTTGGAGTACTGGTCAAAACTCGATACACCTCATTGTCTTGATCAAATGCATATCATGAAGAATGTTCTCGAGAGTTTTCTTGGCACACTAATGAACATGCGGAGAAGATCAAGGATGGGCCGAAGGCAGAGACTTGGAAGATTTTGAAATAAGGGTAGATCTCCACATACCCCATAAAACGGCTGAGAAAGAGACGGAGAAAAGGGGGGGGACAGTAGGCGGGGAAAAAAAGTAAAGAAGGAAGGGAAATATTGTCCCCTTCTTGCTTCACCTTCAATACGAAGGAGATCAATCAATTTTTCAAGTGTCTCATCGAAATAAAAGTTAGTTTCGGTTACTGTCAGAAGATAAGAAGATTTCTAGACATACAGAAAAAAGGTTCAGCGGGATGAAGTCTCATGACTGTCACATGATGATGACGAAGATACTACCGGTTTCCCTTAGAGGGATAATGGACATGCACGTCCGTGATACGCTTACTGTTTTCTATAATTTTTTCGATGATATCTCTCGAAATTCAATCAGTTCGAAGCAACACACAACGCTATAGGAAGAGATCATTGTAATACTATGTGAGCTCGAGATGTACTTCCCGCCCACGTTCTTTGACATCATGGTGCATTTGTGTGTCCACATTGTGGATGACATCATCGACCTCGGTCCGTCATACCTGCACGACATGATGCTGTTCGAGAGGATGAATGGGGTCAGAAAAGGATTGGTTCGTAACATCTCTCGACCAGATGGAAGCTTCGTACAAGGCTATCTGACACAAGAGTGCATCTCTTTTTCTGTGAGAATTATCTATGCAACGGAGATGACGACGTCCCTTTTGTTGGTTTTCCCGTTAACAAACACCATGGGAGGCTCGGAGGAGAAGGTCACACCAACGAACGGAGGGATCTACATGTCGACCACTCGGATCGACGCAATGACTTTGACAGGGCAAACTTAGTAGTCCTACAACATATGGACGTGGTAGACACTTTCATGACACTGCACAAACAAACCATCACCAAGAAGTACCATGACCAGGGCCTACGCAAGACGGACACTGAAGTTACTAGAGAGCACAACTCCAGTTTCTTGCCTTAGTTCAAAGAGCATGTTCTTGCTAATCCCACGGAAGAGAGGTCTACAGACGCATTGCTCATATACACCTTAGTAGATGGCCCCACTGTCAACTTTCTCACCTATCACGCATACGATATAAATAGATACACGTTCTATACTGAGGCCAGAGATATGAAAAGTGATTTCTAGCACTCGGGGGGGGGGGGGACGATAGAATGCATGACTGACGACAACGGCTCAACTTAAAGAAATTACGGAATGGTCTAAGAGATCTGGGAGCTTAAATACTGTGGACTACACAATGCGACGATGTTCCGTGTCAGATGGGCTAAGAATGTCGAAAGAGAAAACATGTATTTCACTACTATGTCTATACCCGATGCCTAGAGCGCTACCGTGAACGTAGTCGCCAAAATGAGACATGGGTACACGCTAAGCATGTGACACAATGTTTCTACATAACCGACCCGAGGATCCGAGCCGCATTGTCTTGACGAGAGACAAAATAACCATCGTCGGAATGGATGGAGTCACCAACATAGAAGACTATGACCAGTACGGTGAGAGAAGATGACGATGATGAGCAAACATATGTCAAAAGAAGAATGAAGACTACATTACCTATGAAAAATCGTACTCCATGGAAAAGGATAAGTCACAACGAGGGCCTAAATTATTCAGAAATGAACAACAAATGAAAGAAGCTAATCACTAACAAACATCGTCGATGCTGAGAAACTAAATGTGTGTAGTGATATATATATATATATATCTATATATATATATATCTATATATATATATATATATTGTGTAATATATATATGTATCTATTTTGTTGCACTTGCACTAAATTTCGGTCAAATTATAAATTGCCGCTATTAAATATACATTACATAAATTTTATATGTAGCGTGTGTATATAAATTACACTAAGGGTCAAATTATAAATTATATAAAAAGAAAACAAGTACTTGCACTAAGGGTCAAATTATAAATTGTATATAAATTAAAAAAATTAAAAAAGAAATGAAAAGTAAAAAAAAGATGCCAGAAATAGCAGTAGCGCACGTCCAGGACACACGCTATAGCTAACTTAGCAATAGCGCGCGATGACCAGGAGCCTTCTACTTCTAAGTTATCTATAACGCGTGTCCTGGACGCGCGCTACTTCTACTTTTCACTTAAACCGGCCGGGTGCACGGTTTCTTCTTCATTCACTCTCTTTGCATCTCTCTCTCGAACTCCTCTCCGTCGTCGACGTCGCCGCGCCTCCTCTCCCCCTATCGCCACCAATGCCGTCGAGCAGCGATGTATTCCTCCCTCCCTATCCTCTCCTCCTCTCCCCTCCGCCCTCCATCTCCCCTCCTCCACTGCCCTCCTCCCTCTCTCTCCCCTCCTCCTCTCCCCTCCCCCTCCCTTAATTTTGCTTGCATGGTAGGTGTTTGTGAAAATTCCAATGCCATGTTTGTTGTGTAGAATTTTGTTGTTGTTTAGGATCTTAGCACAATACTTATTTTTTGTTTAGGAACATTAGAAGTTGAAAATGAAATTGAAATGATATTGTTTAGGAGTTTGTATGAAGTTTTGGAGATGGAAAACCAAATGAAATGAACTTTTGTATGAACTTTTGCATCTGTAGGGATCCGAGGGGCCTATGTTTTTCCAGAATGTTGATTTATTTTCTTTCCAGCAAATTTCAGGTTCCCGATATGTCCACTTTTTAGCAAAGGTCATGTCGAAATTTACCGTGAATTTTGACATGACTTGTGCTACAAAGTATGACATATAGAGTGCCCGGTATTTGATAGAACGGTATTTAGTCGTTTTTTATAGTTTGAAATTAAACTCAGACACTAAATATATCGTAGGAAACATATCGACCAACAACGAAGCCGGGGAGGATTTTGATTACCATGAGAATTAACACGCCTCCCTGGACCATATGTGTTCTCAGCAAGGAGACGAAGGTCCAAATGCCGCTAGTGCGAAGGATGCTTAAATTGAGTCCGATGGCACTGACACCGGCGCCGCCGAAGCAGCTAATGAACCAGCAAATAAGAAGAAGCAGAGGGTACGAAAACAAAACAAGCTCCGCACCGAGAAACCGCTAGTGACGGAGGTGGATCCTATTCAGGAATGCATTGTCCGCGTGGAAAGCGAGGGTAAAACGATTTATTGAGAAGAATAAACATTTTTCCAAGATTTTTACGGAGAATCCATCACTTACGGAAGCTGAGTTCTTAAAATTCAAGGACAGTTGCGCTACCGATGAAGCCAAGCTTAGATCCGCGAAATTCAAGGGTCTTCGGAAAAGGAACACGGGGAAACACCGCCTTGGAAGTCGTGATTACATTGGCAAAAGGCCCATATGGTACAAGGAGGACGCGAAACGTGAAGCTGCGGGGATCCTAGACACCTTGGCGGAGTTCATTGACCTGCAAGAGTATGACTTCATCAGGGCCCGCTCCAAGTGGGACTCGAAGAAAAAGGTTTTCTCCACAGACGGCCCACGAGAGAATTGATGAGATTACTGGTAATAATTATTTTTCCATCTTATATTACCTTCGCATCAAGTCAAAATACATGTTGTAGTAACATTTGTAAATGGTCCACGTTTCTTTCGCAGAAAGAGCAACACAAGCTTGATGCCGAAAGTGACTCATCGTCTCAGTCGACGATGAGGCCCAAGTGGGGCACCCATCTCAACCGGGCCTTGAACGTATTGTAGGGCCTCCCTTTGGACACTCGGCGGAAGCATGGACGTGTGCACGACGTCGGAGACGGTGCCCAGTGGAAGCACAACTACCACGAGGACCCTGAGGCCAAAAGTCAAAGAAGGAAGTTTCGTCAGGACATACCTGCACAACATGATTCCGTTCGAGAGGATGAATGGGGTCATCAAAGGATTCATTCATAACATGTCCCCACCAGATGGAAGCATCGTACAAGGCTATCTGACACAAGAGTACATCTCTTTCTGCGAGAATTGTCTATGCAACGGAGACGACGATGTCCCTTTGTTGGTTTGCCCGTTAACAAACACCATGGGAGGCTCGGAGGAGAAGGTCACACCAACGCACGGAGGGATCTACATGTCGACCACTCGGATCGACGCAATGACTTTGACAGGGAAAACTCAGTAGTGCTACAACATCTTGACGTGGTAGACCCATTCGTGACACTGCACAAAGAAACCATCACCAAGAAGTACCATGACAAGGGCCTACGCAAGACGGACACCGAAGATACTAGAGAGCACAACTCCAGTTTCTTGCCTTGGTTCAAAGAGCATGTTCTTGCTAATCCCACGGAAGAGGGGTCTACAGACGCATTTCTCATATACACCTTAGTCCATGGCCCCACTGTCAACTTTCTCACCTATCAGGCAGACGATATTAACATATGCACGTTCTATACTGAGGCCAGAGATATGAAAAGTGATTTCCAGAACTCGGGGGTGACCATAGATGCATGACTGACGACAACGGCTCAACTTAAAGATATTACGAAATGGTCGAAGAGATCTGGTAGCTTAACTACTCTGGACTACACAATGCGACGATGTTCCGTGTCAGATGGGCTAAGAATATCGAAAGAGAAAACAAGTATTTCACTACTATGTCTATACCCGATGCCAAGAGCCCGACCGCGAACGTCATCGCCAAAATGATCCATGGGTACACGCTAAGCATGTGACACAATGTTTCTACATAACCGACCCGAGGATCGGAGCCGCGTTGTCGTGAGGAGAGACGAAATAAACATCGCCGGAATGGATGGAGTCACCAACATAGAAGACAACGACTAGTACGGTGAGAGAAGATGACGATGACGAGCAAACATATGTCAAAATAATAATGAAGACTACATTACCTATGAAAAATCGTACTCCATGGAAAAGGATAAGTCACAACGAGGGCCTAAATTATTCGGAAATGAACAAAAAAGGAAAGAAGCAAATCACTAACAAACAACGTCGATGCTGAGAAACTAAATGTGTGTAGTGATATATATATATATGTATCTATTTTGTGTAATATATATATGTATCTATTTTGTTGCACTTCCACTAAATTTTGGTCAAATTATAAATTGCCGCTGTTAAATATACATTATATAAATTGTATATATAGCGTGTGTATATAAATTACACTAAGGGTCAAATTATAAATTATATAAAAAAGGAAACAAGTACTTGCACTAAGGGTCAAATTATAAATTGTATATAAATTGAAAAAAAATAAAATTAAATGAAAAGAAAAAAATATGCCAAAAATAGCAGTAGCGCACGTCCAGGACACGCGCTACAGCTAACTTAGGAGAAGCGCGCGATGACCGGGAGCCCTCTACTGCTAAGTTAGCTATAACGCGTGTCCTGGACACGCGCTATTGCTACTTTTCACTTAAACGGTCCGGTGCGCGGTTTCTTCTTCATTCACTCTCTCTGCGTCTCTCTCGAACTCCTCTCCGTCGTTGAAGTCGCCGCGCCTCCTCTCCCCCCCCCCCCCGTCGCCACCAACGTCGTCGAGCAGCAATGTATTCCTCCCTCCCTGTCCTCTCCTCCTCTCTCCTCCGCCCTCCCTCTCCCCTCCTCCTCACCCCTCATGTATGCCTTAGCACATGGCCCTACTGTCTACTTCCTCATCTATCAGGCATAAGATATAAACGTATACACGATCTATACTGAGGCCAGAGATATGAAAAGTGATTTCCAGAACTCGGAGGTGACGATAGAATGCATGACTGACGATAAACGGCTCAACTGATAGATATTACGGAAGGGTCGAATAGATCTGGGAGCTTAACTACTCCGGACTACACAATGCGACGATGTTCCGTGCTAGATGGGCTAAGAATGTCGAAAGAGAAAACAAGTATTTCACTACTATGTCTATACCCGATGCCAAGAGCGCTACCGTGAATGTCATCGCCAAAAATGAGCCATGGGAACACACCAAGCACGTGACACAATGTTTCTACATAACCGACCCGAGGAATCCCAGCCGTGTTGTCGTGAGGAGAGGAAATAGAAACATCTTCGGAATGTATGGAGTCGCCAACATAGAAGAATACGACCAGTACGGCAACCCGATGACGGAAGATGACGATGTCGAGCAATCATATGTCAAAAGAAGAATCAAGACTACATTACCTATCAAAAGTCGAACTCCATGGAAAAGGTTAAGTCACAGCGAGGGCCTAAATTATTCGGAAACGAACAAAAAAGGAAAGAAGCTAATCACTAAGAAACGTCGTCGATGCTGAGAAACTAAATGTGTGTTGTATTATATATATATATATATATATGTATCTATTTTGTTGTACTTGCACTAAATGTCGGTCCAATTATAAATTGCTACTTTTAAATATACATTTTATAAATTGTATATATAGCATGTGTGTATAAATTGCACTAACGGTCAAATTATAAATTATATAAAAAGGAAACAAGTACTTGCAGTATGGGTCAATTTATAAATTGAAAGAAATTTAAAAAGGAAATGAAAAGAAAAAAATTCCAGAAATAGCAGTAGCGCGCGATGACCGGGAGCCCGCTACTGCTAAGTTAGCTATTGCGCGTGTCCTGGACGCGCACTACTGCTCCTTTTCACTTAAACCAGCTGGGCGCGCGGTTTCTTCTTCATTCACTCTTTCTGCCTCTGTCTCGAACTCCTCTCCACCGTCGACGTCACTGCGCCTCCGCGGCCTCGAGCCCACATCGCCGCTGCCCTCCATCTACGGGTTCGCGCCCTTATCGTCACTGCTGCCCCGCCTCTTCCTCCTTAGCCGACTCTGCCTCGCCCCTCTCTCCCACCCTCACCACCAACGCCGTCGAGCAGCGAGGTATTCCTCCCTACCTGTCCCCTCCTCCTCTCCCCTCCGCCCTCCCTGTCCCCTCCTCCCTCCCTCTGCCATCCTCCTCTCCCCTCCCCCTCCATTAATTTTTCTTGCATGATAAGTGTTTGCGAAAATGCCTATGCCATGTTTGTTGTGTAGAATTTTGTTGTTGTTTAGGAGCATTGTTTAGGAGCTTGGCACAATACTTATTAGTTGTTTAGCAACATTAGAAGTTCAAAATGAAATTGAAATCATATTGTTTAGGAGTTTGTATAAAGTTTTGGAGTTGAAAAAGCAAATTAAATGAACTTTTGTATGAACTTTTCCATCTGCAGGGATCCGAGGGGCCTATGTTTTGCCACAATGTTGATTTATTTCCGTTCTGACAAATTTCAGGTTCCCAATATGTCCACTTTTTAGCAAAGGTCATGCCAAAATTTACCGTGAATTTCTACATGACTTCTTCTACAAAGTATGACAAATCGAGTGCCCGGTATTTGATAGCACAATATTTAGTCCTTTTTTTATAGTTTGAGAATTAGACATGGAAACTAAATATATCGTACGAAACATGTCAACCAACAACGAAGCCGGGGAAGATTTTGACTACCATGAGCATGAACACGCTTTCCTGGACCATATGTGTTCTCAACAAGGATACGAAGGTCCAAATGTTGCTACGGAAACCAAGTCGGATGCATCTTACGGGGATCTGCGAGCATGACCGACTATGACTTGAAGAGTATACCCAATATGGAGCATTTACTCCTTACGAAGCTGCACAACAGATTCAAGTTCCCGCATCGGGATGAGAGCAAAACTCCGTGGGACGATGATGCCATGACTAACATGAACGCCACTGCCATGGTCAAGTTCAACAATGCATTGTCCGCATGGAAAGTGAGGGTGAAACGATTGGTTGAGAAGAATAAACCTTTGTCCAAGATTTTTGCAGAGAATCCATCACTTACGGAAGCTATGTTCTTAAAATTCAAGGACACTTGCGCTACCGACGAAGGAAAGCTTAGGTCTGTGGAATTCAAGGGGCTTCAGAAAAGGAACACAGGGAAACACCGCCTCGGAAGCCGTGGTTACATTGGCAAAAGGCCCATATGGGACAAGGAGGACGCGGAATGTGAAGCCGCGGGGATCCCAGACCCCTTGGCAGAGTTCACTGACCCGCAAGAGTATGACTTAATCAGGGCCCGCTACAAGTGGGACGCGAAGAAAAAGGTTTTCTCCGCCGACAAGCCCACAAGGGAATTGATGAGATTACTGGTAATAATTATTTTTTCCACCTTATATTACCTTCTCATCAAGTCAAAATACACGTTGTAGTAACATTTGTAAATGGTCCACGTTTCTTTCGTAGATAGAGCAACACAAGCTTGATGCCGAAAGCGACTCATCTTCTCAGTCGACGATGAGGCCCAAGTGGGACACCCATCTCAACCAGCCTTGAACGTACTGAAGGGCCTCCCTTTGGACACTCGGCCGCAGCATGGACGTGTGCACGACGTCGGAGATGGTGCCCAGTGGAAGTACTACTACCACGAGGACCCTGAGGCCTAAAGTCAAAGAAGGAAGTTTAGTCAAGTCAACATCGACGAGAAGGTGAAGCTTGCGATTGAGAAAAAAGTAGCCGAGACCGAACAAGCGACCAAAGAAGAGATGATCCAGTTGGCAGTCAATGCAGCTTCAGCTTCCTTTAGAGATGATTTCGCAGCTTCGATTTCATCCTTGATCCCGGGTGTTATCGAGTGGACAAAGCAAAATCTAGACAAAATGGCAGCGGATTTTCCCCGACCTAGCTTCATCGGGAGCAACTCGGTGATCATCGCACCAGCGGCGCCTGGTCTCGCATCCGGACATGTTCCATCAACCTTTCATAGCAGCCCGTCCTCTGTCTCTGGCGTGCTAGGCGGGCCTTCGCCTTTGGCTGAGCTAGACTCCCTCAAGGTAATTACGCGTCACACCAACATATCTATAATATATCCCTTTTTCGATGCCTTTTGGATGTCTAACGCTGTAGACATGTTTTCACATGCCGAGAGAACCACGTGCACCTTACTATAAATGATCAATGTCCATACGGTGGATGTGGGAAAGGCAACGATAATAAATTCCACGCAACGGATGATCCACACCATGCAGATGCCCAATACCAATTTCAAGTTTTCTGTGGCGAGTGTCAAACCAGTCCATGAGGATTTAGCCCCTCCGGGACAACTCGGGGGAGAGGAAGATGAGACCCCTAAGCGGCTTGCAGACTGCAAGGTCTATTTCATCCTTTGGCCGAAGGGTCTTCTTCGTGTCGAGTAGGCCGTCGTGATGACCACATCAACGACAACTCATCCCGAAGAAGGTATGAACAACACCACCCCGTATCCCCTGTTATGCTGGGTGAGAGAGACGAGCGATGCGATGAAGGGGGTCCAAGCAGAGTGGATCGTGATCCCCCCCCCCCCCGTGCTCCAATAAGCAATGGATGATGACATGGACGAGGATGGTGAACCTATGCAATTTCTCAACACCGCCTACATTCACAAAGTAGAAATAATGAGTCATCCATATGACTCGGACAATAAGGAGCATGTGGACGAGGAGATGGATATTCTGCCGGAGCAGGGGCATCCTAGGTTTGAGTGCAAAAAGTCTTTCTTCGTGCAACCATTGTAGGACACTCCTCCAGATGCCGCCTCAAACCAGCATGGACCAGGCGACGGTCAACGTGAGAAGGTGCTCATCACCCCGTAAACACTTGGGGTGGCGATCAAGGGCGCTATGAAAGGTTCATCACAACCTCTTCCCGAGAAGAAGCCTAAGAAGAGACCGGGTAGGAAAGACTTAGCTGCCAAAACGGCTTCCATTGCTTCTAGTAGCAAGTCGGTTCCGCCAGCAGGTTTTGTAGACCGTGTACAGATGAAACGTACGGCGTTGATCCATGTCGCGGGCAAGACGATCCTAATGCCGAAACCGTACGAGAGCATATCAGGGGACCTCAGGAGACTGCACGACCATGTACTATCAACAGAGAAAAGCCTCCTCACCTCGAAGGATCCAGGATATCCACTTTATGCGGTGCGTGTGGCTCCGGTCAAGGGCTACGTTGACACTATGCCCGCGGAAGTGTTCTTCCTTCGGTTTGATCACATCTTTGAGATGTTCCTCACTCGCGGCTAGATTTTACGATCGTTCACCTTTTTGCTCTCCATATGAGCTTTGTCATCAACAAAGAGCAAATCTCGCAAATCACGGTGGCAGATCCATACTACATGCATGAGTATTTCTTGTCGCTTAGTGACTATGAACTTAAAACTGCAAGGGATTACATCGAAAATTTCATGCTGATGAATAAGGAGAAGGAAGTGGTTCTCGTGCCTTATCATCCAATGTAAGTCATTGCCCGATTGCCTTTACATTTCAATCATTCCTTTGCTCATATGGAGGCTAGATAATTTGAGGTGCATTTATTTTGCGTAGTGAGGGGCACACTGTCCTCATCGTTCTTTACCCGCGAGTCTCCCATGCTGTGTATTTCGAATTGTTTAGGAACTTCAAAAATAAGGACTACACCAAAGTAATGAGTCTTCTGGATTCCTCTCTCCAGGGCTTCGGCGTGAGGGGTGGACACACCGATAAAAAGACACGAAGGAAGGGTGCGTCGTGTTTCGCGCATAAAATCAACTTCTGCAGTATCCATCAACTGGAAGGAAGTACAAACGATGGATACTATTTCATCCATCTCATGATGGAGTTCAGAAAGGATCAACAAATTCTTCGCATGGCAAGCAAAGATGATGATCATATCATGCAATGGGCAAAGAACTTAGCGGAATCGGATTATAAAGTAAGAGATGACTTCTTTCGCATCCTTAAGGATATTGCAACCATCATCATGAAAGAAGTCGTCGACGAGAAGGCGATGTTCTACCACGGCCCAATATCGCGAGATGATGTTAAAACTCGCGTAGGAATGCAGCTTTTGGACATTACGCCATTCAAGAAGCTAGGGTGCGTCCTCCCAGGTATGGATTGATGGAAGTTCTAGTGTATTGACTATGCTGATGATGATGATGATGTCTCGGTTGAATTTGTACTTTTTTAAGCGATATGAAAACTTTGTGATGTAATTTAACGGTCCTATTGAACTACTTGCGTAACGCTAGCTAGCTAGTGAATTAGTGTTGGGTTATGATGAACGACGTGTGAATATTATATTATGTATGTTAATTTATGTTGCATCTATTCACTAACTTTTTATTTTCGTGTTGCTCAAGTATATTATGTTGTGTACTATTGTTGAATCACCATGATGAATATGCATCTCTAACAGGTACATAGATCATCTATGGCGAAGAAGTGCTATGTCGTGTACATAGGGTAGGTTCCTGGACTGTACGGTCAGTGGCCAGAGTGTCATGCCCAAGTGCACTGGTTCACAGGAGGAAACCAAAGAGGGTTCAATACCAGAGAGGAAGCGGAAGCTAGTTACTTGAGGATCACGCTAGCGTGAGAGGAGTGAGAGGAAGATCAGAGGCGGCGCTTCATGAGCTACTACATAATTTCACTATTCCTCATAGTGACCGCTCCTCTATTCTATATCATAGTTTAGATGGATGATGAAACTTTCTTGTAGTTGCATGTATTTAAGATTTTGTGACAATTTCTATCGCTATTTTAGAGATGACATGATGAGAGACATCATTTGTGTTGGATATGAGATCATGATGATATATATATTTTCATCAGATTATTGTATGTGTATGATATGATGAGATTTGTACTCTGTAGAAAACCTGTGTATGTGTATGAGACTATATTGTATAATACCTGTACAAATACAACGAAAATACGCAGGTAAAAGAAACGGAAAATGAAAAATAAATACCAGTAGCGCCTGTTAGACATAGAAGTAGCGCCCATATACCAGTAGCGCCTGGTACAGCGGGGCGGTGCTGCCGCTATTAGTAGTAGCAGTCTCTACGGTGGGAGCTACTGCTAACCATGTGTAATAGTAAAGGGTGCGTACGCATGTTGCTGCTACAAGTTAGATGTAGCTCTCTATCAGTAGCGCACCGGGGGCCGCTACTGATGAGAGAAAAGGGGGCGCAATGACAGCAGCTATGCAAAGATAAACCATGTTGGCGCTGCCTCTCGCACAACGCCTCTTCTTCTACCTCTCACAACTCTCTCTCTCTCTGGTGGTTTATCACAAGAACATAAAAGACTAAGAAAACACAGACACACACATGTACCAAGGAGGAAGAAAACAGCATTGTCGAAGGCTCTTATCCTTGGTAAACACACTGGCTACATTGTTTTTCCAGCCCTCTTAGCCTCCACCTTTCATTAACTCAATACAGTACATATATACTCACCAGGGATAGAACACACCCACTAGCCCAGCCACCACATTGTACACTAACCAATTAACCCGCGCACTAACAGAACCAAGCCATCCTTCCTAGAATCTCTCTAGCAGCCATGACTTGGCCTCCTACGTACGTGCAAGTAGCTAACAAACTCAATGACTCATCCATCTCTAAACCATTGCATGATACGCACACATGCATATGTACTAATTAATTACCCTATAATACTCATCCATTCACACATGCACTGACCGACTCCTACTACTCACACACCATGCATCTCAAGATTAATCCCATAATTGTCCCTCCTAATATTGACATGGTGGCTCACC
The DNA here is from genome assembly GCA_950022295.1 of Bromus sterilis. Lineage (NCBI taxonomy): Eukaryota > Viridiplantae > Streptophyta > Magnoliopsida > Poales > Poaceae > Bromus > Bromus sterilis. The sequence goes on along the minus strand of OX465595.1, from coordinate 275,821,197 downwards.
AAAATTTTCATGGATAACACCTTTGCAGCGCCGAGCTTCACTTCATCTCGTCGTAGACGGGAACTTTGCCGCAACATCCCACTTCAACATTTGTTGGATTCGCACCGACCCGAGAGACAACATCTCACCAACGTACATCTTCTTACCGGCATCGCACCGCCACCACATATCTGCATGGCATCACACTGGTAAACACCTCGACGATGCTGTCGCACGCCTCCGCTGCTTTCTCTTCGCGCCACCGTGCAGCTCTTCAGTGGACTGCGCTCGTCCCGGACTCACCGCGCACCGCCTCCGCGTCCACCATGACGGTCGCAGCGCTAGTCACCATGAAGTTTTGTCGTGCATGACGACATCACGACACCGATCACCACAACATCTTGCCACACACAGCGGCCACCTACCTCTTGACGTGAATGATACTTTCGTAGCGCCGGTCACCACGCCATCTCCTCCTCCTAGCGGCCTCTCGCCACAACTAGCCACCGACGTCATCGCGCCGTAGACAGCCTCCACCTCACACCGTAGTCCTCCACCTCACATGGAGTCCGCCGCGTAGATGCCATCACGCCGACGATGGTCGTCATTCCATAGCTTTCGTGCCACGACCACCGCGGCCTCCATGTCGCCGTGCAGCGCCACCGCGTTCGCCGTGGTGCCGCACACCTCCATAGGCCAACACACGGCCCGAAACTTCATCGCGTGCCGCCACTGCCGGCACGCCTCCGGACGGGAAGAGCAACGACGCCCCAAGACAGCCAAGCTCTGATACCAATTGTTAGCGCCGCCTCTCGCACATCACCTCTTCTTCTACCTCTAACAACTCACTCTCTGGTGGTTTATCACAAGACACAAGACTAAGAAAACTCACACACACACAATGTACCAATGAGGAAGAAAATAGCTTTGTCGAAGGCTCTTATCCTTGGTAAACACACTGGCTACATTGTTTGTCCAGCCCTCTCAGCCTTCACCTTTCATTAACTCAAGTAGTAAATATATACACACCAGGGATAGGACACACCAATTAGCCCAGCCACCTCGTTGTACACTAACGAACTAACCCACACACTAACAGAAACAATACATCCTTCCTAGAATCTCTCTAGCAGCCATGACTTGGTCTCCTACGTACGTGTAAGTAGCTATCAAACTCAACGACTCGGCAATCTCTAAACCATTGCATGATACGCACACATGCATATGTACTAATTAATTACCCTATACTACTCAGCCATGCACAGATGCACTGACCGACTCCTACTACTCACACACCGTGCATGTCGAGATTAATACCATCACAACACACACACAAAAGAAAGATAAGCATGCAATCCTATGTTGTTTTCTAGGGTGGAGTGGAACGTGTTTCTCTTCCAAACAATGAAGGCTAGGATCCAACTTGTTATGAAAAACAAGAAAAACTAAAACAAACTAAAAAGTAAAGAGGGAGACGCTCCAAGTTTAGCACATAACACATGAAAATATAAAAATATAGCATGGAGAAGGATGAACTGATGATTGTTGATGAAGAATGAGATGCACGGGGGCTTGGACGCTTGAGTCTCCTTGGATATTTCTTGGGGCTGCATGGGGGCATCCCAAATCTTGAGCGCTTGACACTCCTGAATCTTCTTTCATAATCTTCCGTCACATACTTGAAAACTCCCTTCATATGAAACTCATCGTAAGCTGATTAGAGTGGTTAGTACCCATAATAAAATAATTTTTCTCCACTGCAAATAAAGAATTTCATGAAGAGCTACAGTTTCTCATGACTGCCAAAAAGTTTTTGGAAATAAAAGGCAAGCTTAAGATTTGCAAAACGATGGAAACGCAAAAGTGCCAGAATCTGTAAAAAACAGACCAGGAGGTAGTAAATAATTTTTTCGGGGTACTTATGCAACTCAAATAAAAAACTCAGAACAGACACCTGAAAGCGAATTGTATAGAGCATACCGTGAAAAAAATTCATATAAACAAGATGATTAGGTGATTTATGGTCAATTTTTCCGTCAAGCAGACATAATCTGTTTCTGGACAGCATGTCACAACTTTTGAACTTTCTTACAATTGGAGGCTAAAACTTGGCACAAAGCTTGAAAATAAAGATACAATGATGTTGCTACAGTAGTAACAAGCATCAAGACCACTAAAAATGAAAGTAAAAATAAATTTGGTTGCCTCCCGATAAGCGCTTTCTTTTATGCCTTTTAGGTAGGCATGAAGCAAAATGATCAAGTTTTATCAAGTTCAAAAGAATAACTTGCCCGTGTAACAGACTCATAAGGTAACTAAATCTTCTTTTGAGGGAAGTGCTCGATTCCATTTTTGAGGTGGAATTGGAATCTAAATGTCTCTTGTTTCATGTCAATGATAGCACCAACGGTGCGAAGAATAGGACGTCCCAATCTAATTGGACATGAGGGATCACACTCAATGTGTGTGACAAGAGAATCAACAGGAACATAATTATCATTGACAACAATAAGAATATCATCAATCCTCCCACTTTACGGAAGAATCAACAAGACGAACACCAAAAGAACATGTATCGAAAGGTTTCAATTTAAGCATGTCATACATTCTTCTAGGCATAACGGAGGCATTAGCTCCAACATCACATAAAGAGCAAAGCAAGAGAAATTATAAAATTTAATTTTGACTATAGGATCCCAACCATCTTCTAGCTTTCTAGAAATAGAAGTATCTAGCTTGAGCTTCTCCTCCCTAGCTTTGATACGAGTATTGGTAATATGCTCGGTGAAGGCAATGTTAAGTGTGCTAGTGTGGGGGGTCTTTAGCCATTCATTGCAGAAAAGTGATAAATTTAGAAAGACTACAATTATCAAAATCAAGATCACTAAGATAATTCTCTTGGCAGTCTCTAAGTCCATGGGACCTTCTTGTCCTAAAGTTGAGGTATTAGCATCACCATTAATAGGTCCATTGGGACTAGGGATGTGTTTGGTGCTAAATTTTTTTAGATCCTCAACAACGTGTATAGTGGAAATAGAAGTGTATGTAGGAAGGCTCTTAATCTTATCTTCCTCTTCTTTTTCTCTAGCCCATCTATCCTTAATTTTCACTTGAATAGCATTCATGGGTGTAGTTTTCCTTTCCTCAAGAGGAGAGGTTCTAATTTTAAGAATCTCTACATCATGAGATATATTGTCTAGCTTCAAAGAGAGACTATCAAGTTTTTCTAATTTCTCTTCATCACTCTTATTGAAGGCTTTTTTAGGAGTGATAAAGTCCTTAAGCATGCTCTCTAATTCAGAAGTGGAGTTTTTAGTGTTAGGATAAGTGTTGTTTCTCCTAGAGTTGTTGGATGAGAACAGTCTAACATTGTTGCTACCAAAATTACTCCTATAAACACTATTATTAAAATTGTTCCTATAAATAAAATAACATCAACTTACTCTTGAGAAACTGATACGTCTCAAACGTATCGACTTTTCCAAACACTTTTTCTATTGTTTTGGCCTCATCCTTGCATGATTTAAATGAAACTAACCCGGACTGACGCTGTTTTCTGCAGAGTTGCTTGTATGGTTTTCTAGTGTGAAGGAAAATTGATTTGTAGGTGTCCTAGATAATTCCAGTAAAAAATACAGAAAATCCATGCACCGGAGGAACCACATGTTAGAAGAAGGGCTAGAGGGGGGCTGCCCCTGGCCTAAGCGGCTAGGTGGCACGGCCTGGCCCCTGGCCGTGACACCAGGGCGCCTGGGTGGGCCCCACCCCCTTTGGTGCCCTACCAGGACTCCTATTTTTACCCTCGTCGAGAAAACCCGAGAACAGAAGTTGCTTTTCCAATTCTCGTTGCGGAGCCGCCACCACCCCCTCTTATTCTCCGGGAAAGCAAATCTGGAGGTTGTTTTGACCTCCGGTGAGGGGGAATAATCGCCATCACCATCACCATCGCCATTCCATCATCCCTCCATGACTTCTCCTTTCATGTGTGAGTAATTCCCTGTTGTAGGCAAAAGGGGATGGTAGGGATTAGATGAGTTAGATCATGTAATTGTGTATCAGATTATTGGGCGCGTGTTGCCTATCATCTACTATGGTGTTTATCATCTTTGTTACAACGTGTGGTTCTTATTGCTTGTCACTTTGGGCCTGAGTGCCATGATTTCAGGTCTGAACCCTATGTGTTTGCATGAATATATTTGTGTTCTTGATCCTATCTATGATTTTTATGCACCTTTTATAGTCCGGAAGGCGATCCTAATGGTGACCGCTTGGGATACCAAAGGGCATGGATTATAATTTGAGGATTCCATGTATCCATTGATTGTTAATGCTTTGTTCCGGTGCTCTTTGACAGGAGTACCTTAATCTCCATAAGTTCCTTTAGGCCCCGTTTGTAGCGGGATTGTAGGACAAAAGATGTTGTGCAAGTTCTTATTGCAAGCACGTACTATTACCTTCGGGATACATGCCTAGTGTTCGATATATGCCTAGATGATCATTACTTTTCTGTGTGCCTTTCCCCAAGTAAAATACATGATGTCTCTCATCCATGTAGCGGCCAACCATCCACCCCCTATCCTATAGTGTTTTAATTCTGCTTGTTGCAAGTTACTTCACTTTTACCATTTTTACTTTCGTTGCTTTATCACCACTATATCCTCTACCACTATCACTTCCATATCACCGTTTCCACTAATATCTCGTTGCCAAGCAAGTATCTTTCAGGTGCGGTTGAATTGACAACTCAACTGTCAAAGCTTATAAATATTCTTTGGCTCCCCTTGTGTCGAATCAGTAAACTTGGTTCTCTTACCATCAAAGACTATCGCGATCCCCTACACTTCTGGGTCATCAGCAACCAAAGAATTTAAAGGAACATCATGAGGATCAAAGGAGCTTGTTTAGTAAGTTACGACGTAATCATGTCAACCTTTTCATTTAAAGAGGAGATCTCCTAAACAGAGTTTAGCTTCCTACTTGTTGGAGCTCTCTCGGTGTGCCATTTAGAATAGTTTGTCATCATCTCGTCCAATAGCTACGTAGCAGCACAAAGTGTAGTTGACATAAAGGTTCCTCGATGTAACAACCCATATTTCACAAAAATTAAAAATCTTATTTTCGATGTGAATGTTTGATTGTCTGATTTATTTGTGGTGTTTGCATCTATGATTTATCGATCGGCGATTATTTTCCCCCCTCTTATATTGTACTGGACTGAGACCGACCCTTGCCACCCTAACACTCGACCTTTGTGACAAAGGTTTTCACCCGATCACTGTCACGAAAAGCGCATGAGACCAACCGCAGCAACCGGAACGAAAAAACTCGTTTAATAATTAAACGGGATATTTTTATAGCGCACCAGAAGGTGTTCTCATAAGGGTTCCCGCGCGAGGTGAACGCCACCGGCTCGACGCGCTGATCGCTCAGTTCGAAGATTTACCCGAATCAGAGGTCCTGCGGACACTCGGCGGTCAGAAACGTAAACACCACGCGCGCGAGAGAAAAACCGGGAATGTTTTTGCAAACTGCTAGCCACCTGTGCTATATAAAGACCACCACTTTCCCACCCCTTTCTAGGGTTTCCACTCAGCCAAAATGGCAGCCACACCCCCAGTTTTGCTCAAATTTTCACCCAAAATTCCCTCCACCTCGAAACCCTAGCTTCCAGGCGATCCCGGTCGTCGGATCTGGCCTCCAACGGCTCAGATCACGTCCCAGATCCCACCAGCAAGCCCCAGCCGATCCGGGCCGTGCGGGCCTGCTCGGTCGCCGCCAAGGCTCGCCCGGATCCCATCTAGACGCGCTGCCCGTCTCCTCCTCGTCAACACCGCGTCGCCTCGCCGGCTAGTCGGCGCCAGCAGCCGCGCGCCGCCGCGCCTCCTCCGCTTCTCCTCGTGCACCTCCTCTTCTCCTCTATCCTCACCGTCGCCTCCTTCTTTGCCCGCAGGTCCGCAACGCAGAGCCGGTAGAAGCCGCGCCGCCGCGCCATGGCGAGGTCGCCCGACCTCGGCGCCAGCCCGTAGCCACCGCCGGCGACCGGAACCGGGCGGATCCGGCCCGATCTGCGTTGCGCCCGTCATCGACCCCTCCTTGCCGCGCCATGCCTTGCCAGAGGCCGGCCGCCGCGATCGCAGCCGCGCCATGGCCGACGGGAGGTCTGGTGCCCCGATCCAGCAACCGCCGCTGGTGGGCTGGCCCACCCGCCGCCGCCCAGCCGCCCCATCCCGCGCTCTTTGGACAGGTGGGCCGAGGCCCACTAGGGTGAGGCCCCGTTTCTTTTTTCCCTCTGCCTTTTTATTTTTTCTAAGTATGGAATGTTTTGCTGCTGATGTTGTTTTGCGTTGAAGTTTACGAGTAAACCGTAGCTCGGATGACGTTGTGCCCAAAAGGAAAATTGTTTAGTTTTGTGTGTACTTCAGTTCATCGTTGGTGAGCATTTTGATTTCAGTCCATCTTGATGTTGTTAATCACTGTTGAAGTGGGCACCAGACTGTTAACTGCTGTTAATTTCTGGAAATTGCTGCTGTTGTTATTTTGTTGCAAGTTTGATTGATGATTGTGTCACATCCGTGAGGCCTATGCTATTAATTCTTGTTGAATACTGTTAAGCATCATGTCCACTTCAATCCTATGCAATCACTTGCCATGTTTGCCTGTTGTAGCTATATTATGTGCTGCTGTTTATATAAAGTTGCTACTTTTCTGCCCTATATCTTTTTAACCGTGCATCCTATTGAGCATTGCAATATGTCATTTTGATCTATGCCATGTCTACTTCCATTATATGTATTGGATTGTCATGTTTGCATTTCTATTCATAGATACGTTTAGCTCCAAAGTTGCTATGAGCACTGATTTTGACAGCCACCTCTGTTTTTCACTAAGTCTGTAACTTTCCGATGCCATGTTGCACATTTAATATCTTTTGATCTGTGATGCCTATGACCATGATTCTTGTTTGTACCTGATCACCATCATGTCTAATTAATGCCCACATATTGCTACATCATGTTGCTGAACATTTACATATAGTTTTACCCCTGTTTATACAGCATGAAAATAACAGTTTCTGCCCTGTTTTCCTGTTTTTCACTAAGTCCTTGACCAGTAGTGTTTTATAGCTTTTTGTGTTGCTTATAACTAGTTAACCATGATGCCTATTTGCATGATTCCTTTTTCCATGTCATGCCTGCCATGTCTACTTTAGTTGCGTATCATTGTTGTGCATGTTTACATCCTTTTGCTTGCTTATTTGTTGCTCTAAAGTGTGCTACCTAATGTTGGCAGATTGTGTGCATAACTTTTTTTGCTTATATCTTTTTAACCGTAACTCCGTTTGGAGTGTTCTTTACATGTAACTTGATTAGAATTTCATGTACTTTGTGTTTATTCTATTGTTTTTTTTAACCAACCTTAAATATGGGTTAGGGCAGAACAGTACCAATTACTTAAATTGTCGTGGGGTACTTAGTGTTATGCCATGTTTAGGCTGTTGCCTCACTTAACTTGACTAGCATAGATAGTTTACTTTATGCTTCACCTCTTGCCATGTTTGTGTGCTATGCCATGCTTGAGTGAGATGCCATGTTAATAACCTTTTCTCACCTTGTGTAGCTAAACAACTAGAACCATTCAAAATGTGCGGTATCGTCGTGTGTGACGAGTACTCCACTTAACATGTTAGAAACCGTTCCTGATGATAGACGCGATCTTATTGCGTTGTCTCATGTTGCCTTCTTGTTGATGCTTGCTCATGGTTTCTTCGTAGTAATATATGCTTGCTCGTCGATTTCCTTTCTAGTGCTTCCTTCTTGTGTGCTTACGTGGGTACCTCTCGGTGACGATGCGAACTTGCGATCAACTGCACCTTCGGTTTCGTCTTCTCATTAGATAAGCGGAAGCATATATCATGCTTATAACTTTCAGATCACTTGCGCCTAGGTGTAGGATAGAACGATTGTTTGATCCTACCACTTCATATTCATGCCTCTCAAATAAATCCAAACAGCCATGTCCTCCACATCCCAGCAAACCTTGTTCGGCTATGTTACTATTGCTCGCTGCTCAGCCACTGCTTAGTATGCATGCTAGGATGTTATCAATTGTTACCCCTGTTACTCCTTGGATTGGCTATCACATTATTATATTGTTGTGGATGATATGATTATTATAATGTTGACTATATTCGATGAAGGATGGAAGGTCTAGACTATCCCGCCCCGACGCTTTGTTCCATTCGAGTCACCTAGGATCCGAGTTCTGGATATTGGTTTTAATATCGAGCGTGCCTAACCATGTGTGGGATGCTATGGGGTCCACTTTTCTTACCTACCTAGCTTCAAACATTTCTAGTGGTGGCCCAAGCTGATTTACAATTTGAAAACCGTGTGTGTGTCTGTCGGGTCGCTCCTAGTAGATATTCTTTAAAATAACTTGGGCCAGCTGAGACATGGTTTCTCTATTGTTCCACAATGGTCAGCTAGGGGGCTGCCCACATGTGAGGGGATCAGTTACCTCGACCTTGGCCAAACGGAAGAGTCCGATCCGAGAGTGTGGCCGACTTTTGGATTGGGTGTCGACTCCCCGGGTGCCACACGGATTTGTTCGTTGTTAGCTAGAGGGACTTGTCATTTCGGATCTCTCGGAACTAAATCATAAAATGGTTGCCTGTGATGGGTAGCAACTGAGAGAGATGGGCGTGCGTGCGGAGCCTTGTAATGGGCAGTTGGTACACCCCTGCAGGGTTAAATATTTTCGAGAAGCCGTGTCCACGGTTATGGACGACTTGAGACCTGCTCCTTGTTCATATACAACAACAACTGAGATAATCTTAATAAATTAATCAACGTGTGTGTGTCTTGACTGCTTCTTCTTCGCCGGGATGCGAAGAGGAGGGCAAGGATAGGATAGGTGTTATACTTGCGTAAGTAGTTGATAGCAAGACTTGTTGGAGGCGATTCCTCATCGAATGCTTGGTTCTCATATTACTCTAAAATAGACCGTTAGATACTCATATATTGTTAGTGCGACTGCGACCTCACCACCACCCCCCATCTTACCCGTGAGAGGTTAGTTACAAGACTTCTGATATAGCTCACCTCCTTCTTTTCTCTTTTACGCACGTTATGCAACGATCTTGGACTTCAGTGGAGCTCGATGACCCTTCATCTGGACGCCTTCACGAAGACTCGACGACGACTAGTTAGTCGGATCCCGGTGGAGAGACTGGACCGTGTGGTTACGGGAATGGTGTGTTTTACCTTTGCCACTAGGCAGTTGAATGTAGTCTTTACACAGACATGTATCTTCCGCTGATGTAATGTATTAAGGAAGTTGTATGACGATTGTATGAGATGTTGTATCCTTGTAGCTGTAATGTTGTGATATCATGTCGGAAATCCGGGGCATATGGCATTGTCATATGTCGCGGTGGGACCGATATGTGCTTCGTCCCCTGATCTGGATGGAAACATCAAGATATGGAACAGTACCGCATGTCGGGCCTTACAACTTGGTATCAGACTCTTACCGACCGTAGGATCCCTTCTCTGGCCGAAGTCGATTCTAGACAAAAACTATTTTGTAGTTAGTAAGTTAGTTATCGGAGAGTAGGATTCTGTTTCCTCCTTTACCATGCTCTAGTCAGGACAAATGTCGTAAGTGTTTTAATTCTCGCCTTATCCTCTTCAAACTCTAGGATCTCGAGTGTGTTGAGTATCGGAATCGTTACAATGCCTTGCTTGCAGTGTATTGTCTCGATTCCGATCTCAGGTTGGGAAATCTTGTAGTACCTTTAGTCTGTCCGACTCTGGTTTACATCTTGGTCGTCTGTTGACTTCAATCCTCTTGCCCAGTATCCTCACGATTTGAGTGAGAGTACTTCCCTTGTTCGTCTGTAGTTCTTCCTCTTGATTTCCCGATGGTTTCGTTTTTCAACGTTGCCGTCTCTCTGCGGAAATTTATCTCGACGGAAGCTCGACGCCGACATGGAGCAGAGTCCCTTGTTGGTGGTGTTGAAGATGGTCGACTCTTTTTCTTCTCTCCCCCCTCTCCCCCGGATCGTCCAGGATCTCGGGACGAGATCCCTTGTTTGTGGTGTTGTATTGCAACAACCCAGATTTCACAAAAATTAAAAATCTTGTTTTCGATGTGAATTGTTTGATTGTCTGACTTATTTGCGGTGTTTGCATCCCCAATTTATCGATCGATGATTATTTCCCCCCCCCCTCTTATCTCGTACCAGACTAAGACCGACCCTTGCCACCCTGACACTCGAGCTTTGCGACACCGGGTTTCACCCGATCACCGTCGTGAAAACCGCATGAGACCAGCCGCAGCCAACGGAACGAAAAACCCCGTTTAGTAAATAAACGAGATATTTTTATAGCGCGCCGGAAATGTTGGGGTTCGCAGCAGAAAACAAAAAATTTTCTAACCAGCGTTCCCTTAACCCAAGATCTAGCTAGCCGTATTACCGTAACGGACAGTAGTGCGGAAATAACATACCTCGGGGTGTAGTCCGTTGCGCGGGAAACGTTCCCGCAAACGTGCTTGATGTAGCCGATCAAGTTTCACAGCCCCCTGGCTGTGTTGAGCACCCGGATGGGTGTAGTGCCACACGTGCAGCACCTCGTAGTACTCGCACACATACGAGACTCGATGACGACCTCCGTTCTCCGATCCAGCGGAGGTGGCGCGTATAGTGGAGACATCCCCAACCTAGTGCAGACTCCAAACAAGGGGAGTCTGCTCATAGGAGGGAGAAATAGGGAGAGAGAGATCTACAGAATTTATCTGTATTTTTCTGGAATTTTCATTATTGAAAAAGGGCTACCCACAACATCTATATATAAGGGCAAACCGGGGTACGCAGGTACCTGGACTAGCGATGTGGTACTAAAATTAGCACCACATGCGCTAGCACCATGCACATGGCCGGCTGTGGCTTGCCTTTGGCCGCAAGTGGCCGGTGGCCACACATGGCCAAGTGGCCAAGTGGCCATATGGGCCAAAGCCCATGGCGCCATGCTCCCCCCTTTTTTTTTCCTTTTCCTTTTTTTTTTCTTCTTTCTCAAAGAAAAAACAAAAACCAAAAGGAATATTATTCCATTAATTATTTAAATTATATTTTAATATTTAATTCATTAATTAAATAATAAAACATATCTAAATAACTTTCCGAACAATTCGAAACCACGGAACTTTTCCGTCTCCCCTCCGAACCGATTTCGGAGTTCTCTCTTATTCTCCGGTAACTCCGATAGTTCCGAAAAGGTCTCCGATTTCATCGAGCCCTTAAGTGTGTTACCCTACGGTCCGAGAACACTCCAGTCATGACCGAGCAGAGGCAACAGTCAATGATCATCAGCGGGACCTGGATGCCCATAATGACCCCTGTGCATTCCGGATATCAATACCGATTGGACCTTACGCCGTATAGCATTCCCTTTGTCAGCGATACTGGATTGTTCCGAGATTCGATCAATGACATCCTATGTCTGGTTCAACCTCGTTCCGAACTAAATCCTTATACACTCGTTCCCGTGATATTCATCCCCGTGACCTAGTCACACGCTGCGCAGCTTTATGGATGGAATCTCACCGAGTGGGCCCTGAGTATCTATCCATTATATGGATTGACAAATCCCGCTCTTGTAAACAATACTCCTCAACGTATCTCCACGGAATACCTAAGATACAACCGTTATAACCCGCATATGTCAGTCAGGTGGTGGGATGTAAGTCAAAGCATCCGGGAAGACAGTGATTATGCATGTACTCACGGTCAAAGGAACGGTCTACCACGTTCTGTAATTACAACACTGAATCTTCATAAGATTTGATCATGCTGTAATGCTTACTTTTGGTAATGTTCATCACGTCACTTAACCCGTGAGGTGACCTCATAGTCAAGAGACTTAATTGTCCATGATCGCGAAACCACGATCATCATGTTGACCATGAACTAGTTATCGAAGTAGAGGCTAACTAGGAACTCTGGGTGTTTCTATACCACACCTGCATCATTGTTTCACTGATGCAGTTCTAGCACGGTATGAAACTGGTTATGAACTTGCTTAGATATATTGGAATAATCATATATTATTTGCCTCTAGAGCATATATCCAACAGTCTCCCACTTGCACTAGAGTGCTAATAATCTAGCCGCATTTTTCCGATCATAATCATCTTATCACATAAGTGTTTCATTGATCATGCATGCTCATGGAAGAGGGTTCGTCAACGAACTGCACCAATTCAGATTCGTATGTTTCCTTTGCAACTGGTACAGGTCAAAAGCTCTTTTGACATACCACTCATTATCATATAATGGTTGGATATAAGTTTCGCGGGAGAGTGAGACTATTATTTCACAGTATCCTCCAATGATATCTTGGTTCAGTCTTTAGAAGACTCATCCATAGTCATATATACTGGGAAATACACTCAGCCAGAAGTCCAATACTTCTAACGCTAAACTTTTATTCATACGTCTACTTTCTTAAGTAGTATTATGTTTTTAGTACCGTGAATTTAGCTCACATTTCTTTCATATCTTTGGTGATGTCTCTAATTCCATATAGACCCATAATATGGCTTGCAATTGTAATCTTGCATTACATTCAAGTCTATTATCCTTTCTATATTTTAGAGAATAGTCCTCAATATTCCTCTCATATACTGAATGCATGGACTTTATTCAGATTCTGTGTTTTACTCCTAAAGCACATCGGAATCTGTTCTTCTTCCAAGAACTTTTGAGTCATTTTGTTGTTGGATTCACAATGCATGTTATATGGTAGAATCATATGTCAAGAACATATGAGATCACATGTCCAGTACATGGTGCATCTCTATTCTTCCATCAAGACATTGCTTGTGATATTCGGATTTCATCCATTATATAATTTCTAGCCACAAGAACCTGTTTCTTGTCTAGAAGATTATTCCAACCTTCACTTCGTTTCATTATCCGTATCTTAATCTACTCATATAGATTTCAACGTGTAATGTGTTGGTATTTCATATAAAAGAAGATTCTTGCAATCTTGTATTTTATTTGCCTTATGCTCTATATATATATCATAATGCACATATGTATATAAGACGATTCTCTATATACAAAATCAATGCATATCCATATATATACATATGAGATCATTTCTTCACACATATCAGTGCATATATGTTTGAGACAATGATCATGCTCCCACTCAAATATATCCATCATATACTCATATATTTGTGGTTTAGCTTTCATCAAGTCATTTTATTGTTTACTATGTCTCACATAATGACAAAACTTCCAAAGCTCCCACTCAGAAAATGCCCTCTGCATTCCAAGTTTCCGGGAAGTCTTCAAAGCTCCCACTCAGTTTCATGAAACTTCAGGCCCACTCAATATTTTGGTCATCACAAAATCACTTGATCAAATCAAGGTTGAGGGTTCCTATCTTGAGGTACTATAGTCCATCCTTTTAACGAAGTAACCTTCGTTATGCCCATTGCAATTCTCTTTAAAATCCAAATTTGACTGAGATGCAATTTCAGGCTATGGTCCATCGTAGTGTAAATGAAATATTTTATTGATTAAAGCATTCCTACGTTTCCGTAGTCAATCACCATTGAAATTTTGTCATAACCAAATAATGCCTTATGCCCATTACATTTTTCTCAATAACTTTCCAGTTTGTCGAGAATATGAAATAACTGATTTATTTCACAGGACGTGAGCCATCCTTAATGTAATTCAATATTTTTTCATTTCTCCTCGTGTTCTAGGCTACCATCATTCCTTTGTGTCTTCAAGCAATATTATTCCCTTATTGTTTTATTAAGAAGACTCATGATTATTGTTCTGTACAGAACTTATTCATGATAACCTTCTAAATTCAACAATGGCTTCGACTCATATACCAAGATCAATCATCTTTGGCATATCCTTCCTTATATAGCGTCATTACAGCGGAACATGCTTCCGTTGTAATACTCTGATATTCTGAAGGCAAGGTCCAATACCCCGGTTAAAGTTTCCATTATCTCCCATTGGATTCGTGTCGTGAGGCTTTTCTCGTATTACCAATTAAGCAACACACAATTTTCTATTCGGGAGAATATATAATTTCAATTGCTCGTAGTTTTATTACAAAGAAATTCTTTCTTTTAAGAAACCTTCTAACACCATCAGTTATGGAGCTATCATGTCTCGTTTAGAATTCAGGAGGGTTTCCTATTCATGAAGTGGGTGTTTTAACTTAATGAATTAAACAATCTTATTCGACAATAACTATAGTGCTAGGGGAAAGAACGTTTAGACTATACTACGGTTTAGTATGACTACGAATGGTTTAAGTAGTCTAGCACTTTCAACTTCCATCGTAGTTTGTGGTACAACTTCCACAAGTCTCCCATTAGGTCAATATCAATACTTATCACTTCGGATCGTAGCGTAGTGATATGTATCCTTGTATTCTCACTTCTCACTGTGATTCCCGAATCTCAGTTTTATGATCTCAATTGAATACAACTTTCAATTAATCATATGAAGTCTTTAATGATAACTCACATGCCCATTCTACATCATTTATGTATAATGATTGGCACACGTTCTACTTGCTAGAACCTTGTCACGATTATACTTATTGCAGAGGTTCATAGATCGTGTATCTAATCCATCTCATGCAATCAAGTTATGATTTTCATTCGATAATGAACTCACAAGTTAATAGATCATACATTTAATGAATTCATCCGTTATGAAGTCACCTCATGCAATCAAAACTTTGACTTGTTGTAATCAAGACAACTTTATCATTAAACATTGAATATTTCTTGACAATAATAGTAGTATTATAAATGCTTTCTATCATATCATAAATCAAGACGTAATCAAAGTATAAGCACACTTTTATTCATAAAGATGGAACAACTGACTTGTCTCATTACATGAATAACTTTGTCTCGCGAGATGCAAGACACACAACTAAGTGTTCATACTATAATGATTACATAAGATTTATCTAATACTCTAAGTATCTCCTATGATAGATGTCTCGGTGGAATCCATGCTGGCCATCAACTGACTTGATATCCATTAATCCTTGATTTCACCTCTTCCCGTCCATGCAACAGCAGGTCCTGTTTTCATAAAACAGAATAAGTATCAAATACTCATTTACTGCACTTGTTGTATAAGGGAGTAAACATTTATAAAGTATATCAAGTATATACCTTCTCCATCGACAACTTCTCCTTCAATGGGTTCGACCTCCAGGTACTGATGTCTATCCATGAAGTCAGAGAACTCGAGGCTTTCACCTCTGCCGACATAGCCATAGACATGGTCTGTATAGCTCGGTGGAAGCGAGTGTAACACCGTGTATATCGCAGACTCATGTGTGGTATCATAGTCAAAATCATCTACGAGGCTCAGATGTATCTCATGCATCTTGGCCAAGTGTGCTTTCAGGCAAGAGCCTTCTTCCAGCTTTGTAGAGAGAAACTCAGTTTCTAACTCAAATCTGGCAACTCTAAACTGATGCAAGTTTGATGATTTCAGCTCATCGATCATATCGTATGTATCCAAATCAGCATACTCCTCATGCAAAGGTTGCGGAATGTTGGTTTCTATGATACCCTTAGCTATGGCATATGTCCTACGACGATAATGATAATCAATCGCCGCTTGTGCATCCATGTCGTTTTCTGGAGGGTTTCCCACGTGCCTTTTAGTTAAGAATGAAAGGTTGATTCTCTTGAGCACGGCTCTAAGGCGTAAGTACCAACTAATGAAGTTTGACCCATTTTCTTTAAGTCTTTCACCATGTAAGAAGGAAACCATTTCAAGGTATTGGGTATTATCCATTTTCTACAAACATAATTGCAAGGAACACAATTAAGACTAGTTCACAACAATGAGTTCATATAACCATATGAGCTCGCACCAAAACATTTCATCCCTAGGAAGTTTTAGTGATTACATGATCCAGATTCACTGCCCGACCTCGAATATCACACGGCCGACGGGTCAGTTTCAAAGGTAGACAACAACTTGTGCGATCACATTATCTTATATATACTGTGACTCATGCTCGATCTTTCGATCTCTAGTATTCCGAGGCCATATTTGCATATGCTAGGCTCGCCAAATTAACCTCCATGTTATATGCTGCTCAGCAAGGCCATATTTTCATATGCCAGGCTTGCTGAACCCAACCTCATGCGAACTCCATTGAATATGTAGGAAAACTCCGGTATGTACGGAGCATCAGGCCATATGGGAGAACCTTCCAGGTGGTGCACACTTCGGTAGAATACTTATGTTTGGCTTTGTTAAGGGATCATCTTATCACATGCTACCGTCGTGTATCCTATACTAGCAAGTTTTAAGATGTCTCGGCTATGGCAACACTAAGTCTACAGTGTCTCCATTTTAGTTTGTTTTATGATGACGATTACTACTTATTAGTAACACATAGCAAAGCTATCACTACATCACAAACAAACAAACGATAGCCCCCACTTTGCAATACAAGGTTTAGACGGTCTAGTTGTATATTGCAAGTTTTACGTGGCTGCTAGGGCTTTCATAGTTAAACAGGTTTTAACCTACGAGTCAACCACAACGTCAACCATACGATTGTCTCTATTACACCCCGCACGGGGCCCTCCGTTGCAAATGCCACATCCGCTAAAGTAGAGAGACAGACACCCCCCAGCCACTTTATACGGTACAAGCCGTATGTCAAGCGTGGAACCAGTCTCGCGTAAGAGTACGCGTAAAGTCGGTCGGGGGCCGCTTCATCAAACAATGCCGCAGATATGAACAAGTGCACGTGAGAGGGTAACAATCATAAAATCAACGCCCACATCCCCGATGTGTTCTATCCGTACAGTAATACTAAGCATAGACCTAGCTCATGATACCACTGTTGGGGTTCGCAGCAGAAAACACAAAATTTTCTAACCAGCGTTCCCTTAACCCAAGATCTAGCTAGCCGTATTACCGTAACGGACAGTAGTGCGGAAATAACATACCTCGGGGTGTAGTCCGTTGCGCGGGAAACATTCCCGCAAACGTGGTTGATGTAGCCGATCAAGTTTCACAGCCCCCTGGCTGTGTTGAGCACCCGGATGGGTGTAGTGCCACACGTGCAGCACCTCGTAGTACTCGCACACATACGAGACTCGATGACGACCTCCGTTCTCCGATCCAGCGGAGGTGGCGCGTATAGTGGAGACATCCCCAACCTAGTGCAGACTCCAAACAAGGGGAGTCCGCTCATAGGAGGGAGAAATAGGGAGAGAGAGATCTACAGAATTTATCTGTATTTTTCTGGAATTTTCTGTATTGAAAAAGGGCTACCCACCACATCTATATATAAGGGCAAACCGGGGTACGCAGGTACGTGGACTAGCGATGTGGTACTAAAATTAGCACCACATGCGCTAGCACCATGCGCATGGCCGGTTGTGGCTTGCCTTTAGCCGCAAGTGGCCGGCGGCCACACATGGCCAAGTGGCCAAGTGGCCATATGGGCCAAAGCCCATGGCGCCATGCTCCCCCCTTTTTTTTTCCTTTTCCTTTTTTTTTCTTCTTTCTCAAAGAAAAAACAAAAACCAAAAGGAATATTATTCCATTAATTATTTAAATTATATTTTAATATTTAATTCATTAATTAAATAATAAAACATATCTAAATAACTTTCCGAACAATTCGAAACCACGGAACTTTTCCGTCTCCCCTCCGAACCGATTTCGGAGTTCTCTCTTATTCTCCGGTAACTCCGATAGTTCCGAAAAGGTCTCCGATTTCATCGAGCCCTTAAGTGTGTTACCCTACGGTCCGAGAACACTCCAGTCATGACCGAGCAGAGGCAACAGTCAATGATCATCAGCGGGACCTGGATGCCCATAATGACCCCTGTGCATTCCGGATATCAATACCGATTGGACCTTACGCCGTATAGCATTCCCTTTGTCAGCGATACTGGATTGTTCCGAGATTCGATCAATGACATCCTATGTCTGGTTCAACCTCGTTCCGAACTAAATCCTTATACACTCGTTCCCGTGATATTCATCCCCGTGACCTAGTCACACGCTGCGCAGCTTTATGGATGGAATCTCACCGAGTGGGCCCTGAGTATCTATCCATTATATGGATTGACAAATCCCGCTCTTGTAAACAATACTCCTCAACGTATCTCCACGGAATACCTAAGATACAAACGTTATAACCCGCATATGTCAGTCAGGTGGTGGGATGTAAGTCAAAGCATCCGGGAAGACAGTGATTATACACGTACTCACGGTCAAAGGAACGGTCTACCACGTTCTGTAATTACAACACTGAACCTTCATAAGATTTGATCATGCTGTAATGCTTACTTTGGGTAATGTTCATCACGTCACTTAACCCGTGAGGTGACCTCATAGTCAAGAGACTTAATTGTCCATGATCGCGAAACCACGATCATCATGTTGACCATGAACTAGTTATCGAAGTAGAGGCTAACTAGGAACTCTGGGTGTTTCTATACCACACCTGCATCATTGTTTCACTGATGCAGTTCTAGCACGGTATGAAACTGGTTATGAACTTGCTTAGATATATTGGAATAATCATATATTATTTGCCTCTAGAGCATATATCCAACAGGAAAGTGTTCTCATAACGGTTCCCGCGCGAGGTGAACTCCGCCGGCTCGACGCGCTAATCGCGTAGTTCGAAGTTTTACCCGAATCGGAGGTCCTGCGGACCCTCGGCAGTCAGAAATGTAAACACCACGCACGCGAGAGAAAAACCGGGGATGTTTTTACAAACTGCCAGCCCCCTGGCCTATATAAAGACCAACTCTCTCCCACCCCTTTCTAGGGTTTCTCCTAAGCCAAAATGGTAGCCACACCGCCAACTTTGCTCAAATTTTCTCCCAAAAGCCCCTCCACCTCGAAACCCTTGCTTCCAGGCGATCCCGACCGTCGGATCTAGCCTCCAACGGCTCAGATCGCGTCCCAAATCCCACCAGCCAGCCCAGCAAATCTAGGCCGCGCGAGCCCACTCCGCTGCCGCCAGAGCCCGCCCGGATCCCATCTGGACGCGCCGCCCGTCTCCTCCTCGTCACCACCGCGTCGCCTCGCCGGCCAGTCGCCGTCGGCAGCCGCGCTCCGCCGTGCCTCCTCCTCTTCCCCTCGCGCTCCTCCTCTTCTCCTCTATCCTCACTGTCGCCTCGCTCTTTGCCCGCAGGTCCGCACCGTTAGAAGCCGCGGCGCCGCGCCATGGCAAGGTCGCCCGACCTCGGCGCCCGCCCGTAGCCACCGACGGCGACCGGAACCGGGCGGATCTGGCCCGATCTACGCCGTGCCCATCCTCGACCCCTCCTCCCTGCGCCATCCCTCGCCGGAGGCCGACCGCAGCCGCGCCATGGACGACGGGAGGTCTAGCGCCCCGATCCAGGCATCATGGTTCACTAGTTACTTAATGCCTATGACCATGATTGTTGTTTGTACCTGATCACCATCATGTCTACTTAATGCCCACATATTGCTATGTCATGTTGCTGAACATTTAGATATAGTTTTACCCCTTTTCCTGTCTACTTAATGCCCACATATTGCATAACAGTTTCTGCCCTTTTTCCTGTTTTTCACTAAGTCCTTGACCAGTAGTGTTTTATAGCTTCTTGTGCTGCTTATAACTAGTGAACCATGATACCTATTTTTGTGAAATCTGGGCTGTTACATCACCACTACCCACCCATCTTACCCGTGAGAAGTTAGTTACAAGACTTTTGATATAGCTCACCTCCTTCTTTTCTCTTTTACGCACGTTATGCAACGATCTTGGACTTCAGTGGAGCTCGACGACCCTTCTTCTGGACGCCTTCACGAAAACTCGACGACGACTAGTTAGGCAGATCCCGGCGGAGAGCCTGGACCCGTGTGGTTACGGGAATGGTGTGTTGTCATATCATGTTGGAAATCCGGGCCACATGGCATTGTCATATGTCGCGGTGGGACCGATATGTGCTTCGTCCCCGGATCTGGATGGAAACATCTAGATCTGGAGAAATACCGCATGTCGTGCTTTACACTCCCACGGCCGAGTGTAACAGATTCCGCAAGGTAAAGTTTAATCCTGCATAGGAAGTCAGGATAACCATCCAAGTAGTCAAACCATGTGTAAGGTAGTTATTAACAAGAGATTTCATGCGTTCCCAAGCTTGGGCAACATGTTCATTAACCAATTGTTTAGAATTCATAATTCTACTTCTCAACTGGATAATTTTAGCAGGTGGGTAGTAATTCCCAATAAAAGCATCCTTGCACTTATCCCAAGAATCTATGCTATTCCTAGGCAAGGATTGAAGCCACACTTTAGCTCCTCCTCTCAAGGAGAAAGGAAAAAGCTTAAGCATAACAATATCACCATCTACTTGTTTGGACTTTTGCATATCACCAAGCTCACCAAAATTATTTAAGTGCAAAGCAGCATCATCTCCAACATCGGAGAATTGATCTTTCATAACAAGGTTTGGCAAAGTTGGTTTAATTTCATAAGAAGGTGTTGAAGTGGCAGATGGAGCAACAGGAGTGCTGATAGAGTCATTGTTATTGGGACTAGTGAAGTCACTCAACTTGGTGTTTTCAGTGGTACCCTTAGTACCAGAAGCAAGCAAGAACATGAAAAAAAGTACATAAAGAAAAAATAGCAGCAAGCAAGAACAAAGCAAGTAATTTTTCTTTCTGGTTTTTGATAAAGGACACTAAGATAAAAACTAAATGTAAACTAATAAGACTAAAAAGCAATGATAAAAGATAGTGCGCAACTCCACTATCTTGAAGATTGGATTCCCCGGAACCGTCGCCAGAAATTTTCTTGATGGTACAAGAGATGATAACGGATTCTCGCCCTTTGTTGGTTACCCCAAGTGGAAGTTTGAGATGTAGATGGCAGAAATTTTTCCTTACGCGGTGGCCGTAAGGTTTATCGAATGCAGGAGGGCTCCCAGGATGACAAGTAGGTGGTGCGGGAATTGATGCGTCGTCTGAATAGAATCACTTGCTTAACAGAGACCTAAAAACGACACAAGTAACTTTGCTCCGAACGAGTACAGAGAGTTTGTCAATCTCTCCTGCCTTGCCGTTTACAAAGGATCAAAACATATAGTGGTGATAGGAACTAAAAGTAAAAGTAGAAAGTAAATAGGAGGTGTAACCAGTGGTGGAAATGTGGACCGGGGCCCCATGATGTTCATTAGTGATGTCTCTCTCCCAAAAGACGATAAAATATCTAAGCTGGGTAAACAAATTGCAGCTGGGCAATTGACAAAATTATAAACGCACTGCATGCTAATTATGCTGCAAGAAACTTAGAGGCTCAAAAGTATGGGCAGTACGCAAAGAAAAGTAGACCGAAATCCCTCTTCATCTACTCGCTAATTATCTACCTTGAGATATCTATCCAGAATATCTCACTGGATTTAAGTTGCGAGCCCCACCCAAAGTGTAAACTCAAAGCAACAAACAACTACATTACCAAACTTTGCGTAAGGTAAACAATCCTTGCAACCGCGGTTACAAGCACCGCTGTTTTCTTCCTGGTGGAAACAACTCATCGCCTAGTCTCAGGTTTCTGTCACTCAAGCTAGACATCGGGGGGCATGAACCCAGAATCAAGCATAAATGCTCCTTCTTGGAGTTACTGGCCAAAGCAATAAAAAAACGGAGAACATGAAAGAATTACTCAAGAACAAAATATAAAAGGTGAACAAAATATATAACTCATCACAATCTGAACATAACCTCATAATCCATCAGATCCCAGCAAACTCAGTATAACAACAACAGAAAGAATTACATATGTGCCTTGATCATGTAGGGCAGCTCACAAGGTCTAAAAATTCAAACACAATATTGGAGAGAATAAATCACATAGCTACTGGTCATGGACTCATGGTCCAAGGGGGACTAGTCACGGCACATCCGGGAAGCATCCAAGGTGGTGGAGAAGCTCCCGGAGGTCAATCCGCCCTCCGACAGGGTGCTGGGAAGAGGTCTTCTGGTGCTCCCAATCTTGGAAGCTCGGCGGTGGCGAAACAGATAGGAAAATAGCGAGGCGGGGGCCTCTGTAAGTCCCGATATGCGGTATTGTTCCAGATCTAGATGTTTCCATCGAGATCTGGGACGAAGCACATATAGGTCCCACCGCGACATATGACAACACCATATGCCACGGATTTCCAACATGATACATCAGCGGAAGATATGTTTGAGTACAAACTACAATCGAATGCCTAGTGGCAAAGGTAAAACACACCATTCCCGTCACCACACGGATCCAAGCTCTCCGCCAGGATCCACCTAACTAGTCATTGTCGAGTCTCTGCGAAGTCATCCAGAAGAAGGGTCATCGAGCTCCACAGAAGTCCATTATCGTTTGCATAGCGTGCGTAAAAGAGAGAAGAAAGGGGTGAACTATATCAACAAGTCTTGTAACTAACTTCTCACGTTAAGATGGGGGTAGTGGTGAGGTTGCAGTCGCACTAGCAGTACATGAGTGGCTATCGATCTATTTTAGAGTAAGATGAGAACCAAGCATTTGATGAGGAATCGCCTCCAACAAGTCTTGCTATCAGCTACTTACACAATCATATCACCTATCCAATCCTTGTCCTCCCCTTCGCATCCCGACAAAGAAGAAGCAGTCAAGGCACACACACGTTGATCAAGTTTATTAAGATTTCTCAATTGTTGTTGTCTATGAACAAGGAATTGGTCTCAAGTCGTCCATAACCGTGTACACGGCTTCTCGAAAAAAATGAACCCTGCAGGGGTGTATCAACTGCCCATTACAAGGCTCCGCACGCACACCCATCTCTCTTAGTTTCTACCCATCAAAGGCAACCATTTTATGATTTAGTTCAGAGAGATCCGAAATGACAGGTCCCTCTAGCTAACAACAAACAAATCCGTGTGGCCCCCGGTGAGTCGACATCCAGTTCAGGAGCCGGCCACACTCTCGATCTAGTCTCCACCGTATGCGTCGGGTTTGAATTGCCGGTAAATTCTCACAGGAGGCCGGGTCCTCAGTCGGACAGGTTGGACCAACAAGGAAAACATGTCCCCGCTGGCCCAGCTTGTTTTAAAGAATATCTGCCAGGAGTGACCCGACAGACACACACACGGTTTGCAAATGGTAAATCAGCTTGGGCCACCACTAGAAATGTTTGAAGCTAGGTAGGTAAGAAAAGGGGATCCCATAAAATCCCACATGTGGTTAGGCACATTCGCCAAGAGACACAATACCCGGAACTAGGGCCCTAGGTGACTCGAATGGAACAAAGCGTCGGCGCGAGAGAGCCTAGACCTTCCATCCTTCGTTGAGTACAGTCAACATTATAATAATAATATCATCCACCACAATATAATAATGTGATAGCCCAATCCAATGAGTAACAGGGGAATAGTTAACAACAAAAAATAATAGCAAAAACAGAAAGTACATGAAATTAAAGTCAAGTTACATATAAAGAACACCCCAAACGGAGTTACGGTTAAAAAGATACAAGCATCACAATTTATGGGTACATGTTGTTAGCATCAGTGAGCATACTTTAAAGTGATGAAACAATTAGCTACTGAATGCAAACATGCACCAAAAGGACATGTATTTATAGTAGACATGACAAGGAAGGCATGGCAACAAAGTTTCATGTATATGAGCATCAGAAACAAGTAATTGTAACTCATGCAAAAAGCAAGAAAATACTACTGGTCTAGTGACTTAGTGAAACTCAGGGCATGTGAAAGCAAACAGCAGGGTTGCACTTTGGGACCTCAATAAATATATGAACAGCAAGGATATCATGGCATAACAATATATGGCATCAAATTATACATGGCAAGGATCAATTAATTACATTGGAGCTAATGCATATGAAGCATGTTCACTAACTATAAGACAGCAAAGTAGCAACTAAACATAAACAGCAACACATGTTATCAGGGTCACCACTTTGGGGCAAAAATAAAATAGCTACAGCAGGCAAACATGACAAAGGAACGCATCTAAATGAAGTACACATGATGCTTAACACATACAAGAAATAATCAATAGCATAGGACTCATGGATGTGACACAATCATCAACCAAAGTTGCAAGAAAAATAACAGCAGCAACAATTAACAGAAAGTAACAACAATTAACGATCTGGTGCCCACTTCAATAGTGATTAACAACATCTAGATGGCCTCAAATTTAATAACTCCCAAAAGCATTATGATAGAGCACATCACAGTGAACAAAATTTTATTTGGGCGCATGTTCATACGGGCTATGGATGCAAGGCTAGCTTCACCCAAACTTTGAATCTATTAACAGTTTCTGCGCTTAACAACAAGAGTCATTTTTCAACAAAGGATTTAGACCTGCCAATCAATCCAAACATGACAACCAATTATACTACCATCTAGAGAACAGAGAGCACAATAATCCAAAAAAAGAATCATGCCAATCCGATTTACGAGCTAACATGAAATCACTTTGAAAGAGAGACACTTGAAGTAAAATTCCTGGGACTTAGAAATTTTACAGGGGGGTCGAGCTCGGGCTGCACGGGTCCATGGCGGACTGGAGGTGGCCGCCGGCGACCGTGGAAGCCTGGAGAGGGCACGGGGAGTCCTGGGATGGCCGGGGTCGGCGGAGGAGGTTCGGAGGTGGCCGGATCTGGTCGTGGAAGACGCCGAGGAGCCGGATCCGGGCCGGGATCTGGTTGGCGGCAGGAGCTCCGAGGTCCATGGCCATGGAGGCCATGTTGGTGTCGGCCTGCACGGGGAGGAGAGGAAGACGGTGAGGGAGAGGAGAGGGAGCATTGGAGAGGAGGGGTGATATGTCCCAAACGTATATATAATTTCTGCTTGCTCCATGCATGTTTTGTGTGACTTTGCCATGTTTTGCTTGAACTTTCATACACTTTTGAGCATATATGGACTAACCTATTAACTCAGTGCACCCAGTTGCCAGTTCCTGTTTTCTTCTGTTTTTGTATTTCCAATAATTAAAATGCCCAATAAATCCTGGAAAAGTTATATAAAAAATCATGGTTCCGGAAGCTTCCACCAGGCCAAAGGGGGGCCACAGGGCAGCCAGGAGGGTGCCTGGCGCGGCCCAGCTCCTGGTCGGACCACCTGCCCTCCTGGGTGGGTCCCACACCCCCTGGTGCCCTACTTTGGCCCCTATTTATTCTCCCGTCGCGGAAACCCTGATTCCAGACCCCTTTTCTCCAGAAGCAATTCCGATCTCCGCCGCCATCGCCAACAAGCTTCGGGGGACCAGAATTCCTGTGCCAGCACCCTGCCGGGACGGGGATGTGCCCCCGGATTCATCTCCATCGACGTTTCTTCCCTCCTCCAGTAGTTCTCCCTCGGGGCTGAGGTTTCTACCAGTAGCTATGTGTTCTTCTCTCTCTCCCATGATGTGATCTTCGTTGTGATCATAGGCTATGTTAATCTAGGGTGATCCCATGATATTTCCCCTTCCTCTATGTATTGGATTGATGTACTCAATAGATCTTATCTAGTACAATCCCCGAGACCAAGGTGACATCGGTCTATTGGACATGGGTTAGAAGAATATTATCATGAGTGATTTCCTCTTTTGTGTGTGGATTGAAGATTGAGAGTCTCTTGGTGCTTGTCTTTGACTATCCTTTAGATATGTTGTGGTGATTGTGGTACTCTCTTTGGATAGCCCCGGTGACATTGGGAAATCCATAGATGAGAACTACGAACTCTGAGGTGTGCTTTTGTAGCCCTACACAATTCTCGTCCTCTCTTGACCACAAAGGAATGACCTCCGAGTACGTCTCCATTACATGTTTTATGGGAAATATCATGTGATTAGACTATGTTAATGTTGTTGAGAGTTGCCACTAGTGAAAGTATGACGCCTAGGCCTTGTTTCCACCATTGCAATACCGTTTGTGCTCACATTTACCACTTGTTTCCTTGCTGCACTTTTTATTCCAGATTTATATTACTTTGTTTTGCCACACCTATCACCTATATTTTACCATCTCTTCTCCGAACTAGTGCACCTATACAACTCCTAGTTGTATTAGGTGTGTTGGGGACACAAGAGACTTCTTGTATCTTAGTTGCAGGGTTGCTTGAGAGAGACCATCTTCAACCTCTACTTACCTGAGTTCGATAAACCTTAGGTCATACACTTGAGCGAAATTGCTGCTGTCCTACAAACCTCTGCGCTTGGATGCCCAACATAGTCCACAAGAATAGAAGCGTGCGTAGACATCATGCTATTTTTGGTGTCGTTGCCGGGGAAGTAAGGTTTGAAGGTATATCTTTAGATTCTGCAATTAAACCTTTTCGTTTCTTGTTTTTATTTTCATTAGTTAGGCTTATGGAAAACTGCAATCTTAGTTCGCTGCTTCGGGGAGGCCGCTTTACCACACCCGTGGTAGAGAAGAATCCTCCACCTAATGAATGTATCCCATTCAAAATACCACTTGGGATAATTGAAAAGGTTATGAATGATCATTATGCAGGGGATGGAACAGTCCATCCTAGTGTTCATCTGTTGAAACTTACAGAACTTTGTGAGTTATTTAAGATTTAAGGTTTGACAAGAGATGAAGTCATGAGGAAATTATTTTCCTTCTCACTTAAAGGAAAAGCATTGGAATGGTATAGGCTACTACATGATTCTCACCTACTAGATTGGGAAGAGATCCATTATCTCTTTTATTCCAAGTTTTATCCTCTTCATGAAGTCCATGAGAACAGGAATTATGTTTATAATTTCTATCCTCATGACGGAGAGAGCATATCTCAAGCTTGGGGGAGACTGAAAACTTTGATGCTAAAATGTCCTAACCATGGGCTCCCCAAATATATGATTATTACTAATTTCTATGCATGGCTATCTCGACAGGACAAAGACTTGCTCGATGCTTCCTCGATGGGTTCTTTCACAAACGAAAAGATTGATACTAAATGGGAGCTCCTTGAAAGAATCCAACACAATACTGAAGATTGGGAGATCGACAAAGGTAAAGAGTCAGGATATGTGGAGAAGCTTTCTCTCTAACCACTCCTTCCTAAGGTGAAGAAAAAGAAAAAGAAAAATAAGAGGAGGAGGAAGAGGAGCAAGAAGGAAGAAGAATGGGTAACAACCTTTCCTGAGCATATTCCTCGCATAAATTTTTATCCTAACGGACAGAAATTTTTGGAGGACGGTGAGCTTGATTGCATTCATTACTATCCTGATGTTAAGTCCGTAGGCACTATTGAAGATGATTTTGATTATGATATGCATGTTACTTTTTGTGATTGGGAAAATGATGATAATTCTACTTATGATCTTGAAAATCTTTTTGGTACCCACTCTGAGAATGATGATATCGAAATCTCTAAGCTTGGGGATGATAGGATTGAAAGTCCTTTACCCATTAGTGATGTGGTAATTGATAATTGTTTTGCTAGTAAGAATAAAGACAACATGTTTACAAATATAGTTGCTAGCAATGATAATGCTCTTCTCTACTATGATGATGTTATAAGTCCTATCTTTAGTGATTATAAAGGTACCTATGACATAAGGAGAAATTATCCTTATGAAACTTTTAATAATCATGGAGGGAATTACTCCCTTGTTGAACACCATCTTCCTAATACACAATTAGTCCTACTCCCACTATTACCAATGAGAAAGATTATGTTTATGTGGAGAGTAAGAGTACCCTTTTGCATGTGGATCATGGTAACAATGCTTTATGTGATACTTATATTGTTGAGTTTATTCATGATCCCATGGAAAATTATTATGAGAGGGGAACATATGCTTATAGATATTTCAATAATATCAAGTTCCCTCTCTTTATGTTGAAGGTTTTGAAGTTGCACTTATTTTGACTTCCTATGCTAATATCTTTATCCTTCCACGAGTTATTTATCTACAAGATCCCTTTTCATAGGAAGCATGTTAGACTTAAATGTGTTTGTTATTTGCTTCTTGATGCTCTCTTTTGTTCTTCAACTCTTATTCCTTATTCCTATGAGAGCATCATTAAAATCTTAAGCCTATCTTTATGGCTATAAAGAAAGAGCTCTAGGGAGACAACCCTTGTTATCTTTAGTGTAAGTTTTTACTTTAAGTTTTTAGTGGTCTCGATGATTGTTACTACTGTAGCAACATCATTGTATCTTTATTTTCAATCTTTGTGCCAAGTCTAACCTCCGATTGCAAGAAAGTTCAAAAGTTGTGACATGCTGTCCAGAAAACAGATTCTGTCCTTGGATGGAAAAATTAGCCTAAAATCACCAGATCATCTTTTTCATCTGAATTTTTTTCAAAGCGTGCTCCATACAATTGAATTTCGAGTGTCTGTTCTGAGTTTTTTGGTTCGAGTTGCAGAAGTACCCCTAAAAAATTCTTTACTAGTTGTTGTTTTGTTTTTCACAGATTCTGCCACGTTTTGTCTCTCCTAACCTTTGTAAACCTTAAGCTTTCTTTTTCTTTGAAAAAACCTTTTGGAAATCTTGAGAAACAGTAGCTCTTCAAGAATATCTTTATATCCAGTGGAGAAAAATTATTTATTAAGGGTACTAACTTCTCTAATCAGCTTATGATGAGTTATGTATGAAGGGAGTTTTCAAGTGTGCGATGGTAGATGATGAAAGAAGATTCGGGAGTGTCAAGCGCTCAAGCTTGGGGATGCCCCATGCATCCCCAACAAATATTCAAGGAGACTCAAGCGTCTAAGCTTGGGGATGCCCCCGTGCATCCCCTTCTCCATCAACAATCATCAGTTCGTCCTTCATCTCACTATATTTTTTTCACTTCATGCATTATGTGCTATGCTTGGAGCGTCTCGCTCTTAGGTTTTATTTTTAGTTTTCTTTAGCTTTGCTTGCTATTCATAACAAGTTAGATCCCGTCTTACTTTGTTTCGGAGAGAAACACGCTCCACTTTAAACTAGAACATTTCATAGGATTTTATGCTTATGTTTTGCTGTGAGTGTTCTTTATCTTTTCATAGCTACTGTTCTGTTTAGTTGTGGTGCTTTAGAGTTTCTCTAGAGCTTTTGTCTCAGGTCTGAACTTTCTATAATTTGCAAGCTTATCTTTTTTGGAGAGTTTTCCTGTTGCACTGAGTTGTGTCTTGTCTTGAAAGTAGGTAATTGAGGTTGCTATTTAATTTCAGTAGTAACTTGCAATAATTTTGAGGCATTGATGTGAGTAATGTTTGGACTTTTGGTGTCAAGAGATTTAGCCTATTAGTGATAGATGTCGTATTTTGGGCAATCCGTGTTTATTTTCAAAACTTACAAAATTAGTTGAGAACTTTAGCTACTAGATGGATCACTACTCTCTGGAGGGTTCGAATATTAGAGTACACTCACGTACCATGAGTCGAGGATGCGCATGGATAACCAAACCCCTATACACTCCTCCTCGGGGTACTTGTCTCTTTGTGAACCTCCTAATTAGATTGAGAGTTACCGATAATAAGTGCATGAGTTCTTCGGACTAATGTGAGTATTCGAAAGTTGACACTTCCACCTCCTCATATTTGCTAGCCTCTTCTGTGTCGTGCATTGCCTTCTTCTCACTCCGAGAGATGGCGTCCACCTTCACCGGTACATCCAAACCCTTGGCATGATACACTCTGTCATCATAAACCTCCTTATATCGTTCCTCAAAACAGCCACCATACCTACCTATCAAGGCATTTCCATAGCCTTTCCGAGATACATTGCACAGCAACATCCACCTATTCATGACTTGATCTTCATGTCATACATGTTCCTGCTACACTGGCAGCGGCATACATTTGCATCATGATAGTTATATCTTCTTTATGTGAGTACCTTTGTAAAGTGTGAAAGATCTCCTATATTCTTGTAAAATATAGAGTGTTGCCCCTAAAGTGAGGAAAAGATCCCAAAGAGGACAAAATGAAAGATCCCAAAGAGGACAAAATCAAAAGATCCCAAAGAGGACAAATGAGAGTTAAATAGAAAGAGCCATTGAGGCCACCAAAAAATGCAAAAAATAGAAAAATAGAAAAATAAAAATAAAAAGAGAGAAGGGGGCACACTACTATTCCTTTTGAGAGATCCACACTAGTACTTCATCCTCTATCCCTTGTACTCCATAGAGATCATCATCATGCATATATCTATGTGGGGACCTTCACACTATAGAATTTGGCTTGTATATTCCAATGATGAGCCTCCTCAAAAGAGCTCTAGGTCTTCTTGAGCAAGAAAGTTAGATGCACCCCCACTAGTTCCCTTGGAGAGCTTTTAGCTCACATGTGCATCCGTTGCATGGAAATCCATAATCCTCACATCATATCTATCATATGGCCTTCTCGCGCCTATGATTGTCCTCATTGATGTGAGACTTTCACACCTTTTTGTCTTCCTCCTCCACTTTCTTTCTGTTTCACCTTTTAGGTGTCAACTTTCTTGCTCACGCTCATCCATTGCATGAGTGCTCAAAATATCGAAAAGGAGTGGATCAGTTTGACTTGTACCTGACTAGTGGTCTAGGGATGAGTCCAGATAAGAATCCAAAGGAAACTAAGTGTGAAACTTTAGTAGATAGTAGTTCTCAACAATTACTTTTTTCTCTCGTATTTCCCTATCCCCTGCTTGCACGCAAACACCATCTGGAGACATTCGAGTCACGGAAAACGACAGCTCTTACACCTTTTGTTCTTTTGTTGCTTGTGTCAATGCTAATATAGACTCTTGCTTGTCAAGATTTGAATTGAATTGCGTGCTTTAATTGCTTTACTTAAAAGTCCTTATATGGTTGTGTGGCATGTCACCACAGAAATTATGCTTGTTATCATTTACCTACTCGAGGACGAGCAGGAATTAAGCTTGGGGATGTTGATAAGTCCCAAACGTATCTATAATTTCTGCTTGCTCCATGCATGTTTTGTGTGACTTTGCCATGTTTTTCTTGAACTTTCATACACTTTTGAGCATATTTGGACTAACCTATTAACTCAGTGCACCCAGTTGCCAGTTCCTGTTTTCTGCTTTTTTTGTATTTCTGGTTTTTCCAATAATTAAAATGCCCAATAAATCAAAAAAAAATTATATAAAAAATCAGCGTTCCGGAAGCTTCCACCAGGCCAAAGGGGGGCCACAGGGCAGCCAGTGGGCAGCCAGGAGGGTGCCTGGCGCGGCCCAGCTCCTGGCCGCGGCACCTGCCCTCCTGGGTGGGTCCCACACCCCTTGGTGCCCTACTTTGGCCCTGTTTATTCTCCCGTCGCGGAAACCATGAATCCACACCCCTTTTCTCCAGAAGCAATTCCGATCTCCGCCACCATCGCCAACAAGCTTCGGGGGACCAGAATTCCTGTGCCAGCACCCTGCCGGGACAGGGAAATGCCCCCGGATTCATCCCCATCGACGTTGCTTCCCTCCTCCATGAAGCGGGAGTACTTCTCCCTCGGGGCTGAGGTTTCTACCAGTAGCTATGTGTTCTTCTCTCTCTCCCATGATGTGATCTTCGTTGTGATCATAGGCTATGTTAATCTAGGGTGACCCCATGATATTTCCCCTTCCTCTATGTATTGGATTGATGTACTCAATTGATCTTATCTAGTACAATCCCCGAGACCAAGGTGACAGCGGTCTATTGGACATGGGTTAGAAGAATATTATCATGACTGGTTTCCTCTTTTGTGTGTGGATTGAAGATTGAGAGTCTCTTGGTGCTTGTCTTTGACTATCCTTTAGATATGTTGTGGTGATTGTGGTACTCTCTTTGGATAGCCCCGGTGACATTGGGAAATCCATAGATGAGAACTACGAACTCCGAGGTGTGATTTTGTAGCCCTACACAATTCTCGTCCTCTCTTGACCACAAAGGAATGACCTCCGAGTACGTCTCCATTGCATGTTTTGTGGGAAATATCATGTGATTAGACTATGTTAATGTTGTTGAGAGTTGCCACTAGTGAAAGTATGAAGCCTAGGCCTTGTTTCCACCATTGCAATACCGTTTGTGCTCACGTTTACCACTTGTTTCCTTGCTGCACTTTTTATTGCAGATTTATATTACTTTGTTTTGCCACACCTATCACCTATATTTTACCATCTCTTCGCCGAACTAGTGCACCTATACAACTCCTAGTTGTATTAGGTGTGTTGGGGACACCAGAGACTTCTTGTATCTTAATTGCAGGGTTGCTTGAGAGAGACCATCTTCAACCTCTACTTCCCTGAGTTCGATAAACCTTAGGTCATCCACTTGAGGGAAATTCTGCTATCCTACAAACCTCTGCGCTTGGAGGCCCAACAAGTCGCGACCTGCGGGAAGGCATGGCGGCCGGAGGCAGCGGCGCTCATCGGCGCGCTCGCCGGAGTTGGCCGGGGCGAGGCCACGGGAGGAGCTCAGGCTGGGGCCGCCAGATGGGCCCGGGCGGGCCTGGGGCGCGGCTCCAGGGCCCTGCGGGGTCCGGACTGCTGGGGCTGGCTGGGAGGGCTACGTGGAGACGCTTGGAGCCCTTCGATCTGGATCTAACTGTCCAGATCAAGGGTTGAGGCTAGGGTTTCGGGATTGGGTGCTTTGGGAGGCAGATCTGAAATTTCTCAAGGGGGTGGCTGCGATTTTTTGCTTAGGGAAACCCTATATGACTAGGGGAGAGTGGTGGTATTTATATAGGCTAGCCTGGATGGCAGGTTTACGCAAACACCCTCGGGTTTTCTCTCTGGCGTCAGGTACTCCACGTTTCTGACCGCCGGGATTCCATACGATCTCCATTTCGGAAGAAATCTCGAACCACGCACTCAGCGCGTTGAGCCCGTCGGTCCTACCTCACTTCGATAATGTTTCGAGAACATTTTTCCGGTGCCCAATAAAATAATCCATTTAAGTATTAAATGGGGTTTTTGGTCCGATGGCGATGGCTGGTCTCGTGCCGGAAGTTGCGACGATGCTTGGGTGAAACCCGGTGTCGCAACGGTAATGTGCCGTTTGGGAAAAAGGTTCGGTCCAGCATCCGATACGAGAAAGAGGGGTAGAATATTCACTGATTGATAAATCAGCGAAGAAAATACTGCAATCGATTCCAGCAATCAACAAAATAATGCAACATACAAATTTTTTAATTAGGGTGGAATTTCCGGGCTATTACTGTCTCCTTGAGGGTTTTCGGAGTGAGGTGTAAAAATAGGCTGAATGGGGGCACTAGGGGGTGGACCCTCCCCCCAGGCGCCCTGGTGTCGCGACTAGTAGGGGGGCCGCGCCAGGTGGACGCCTGGGTGGGCCCTGGTCCCCTTCCGACACTCCTTCGGTGATCTGGAAGCTTCATAAAGCTTCGATACTGGTGAGTATTCGGGGCCGGACGACCCCATGTGTTTCGCAAAGAAGGAGATTTCTGCAGGAGTTCTAGTGACGACTTGTAAGAAATTTTTTGCTGAGCGCATATAAGACATAAATAAAGTCGGCCTTCTCCCGTTTTGTAAATCCAATCCGGCTCTTCCGTTATGTTTTTCGTTCATTCTTCCTTGACGCAATATTTGTTCAAAGATTTTGATCTTCTGACTTCTTACTTCCAGGAAAATGACCCATGGTGGAACGTGGGTCAACACCTCCCTGTGGAGGAAGTATTTGATGCTAAAAGTCCGAGTCATACGGTAAGATTCACTTGATTGCTTTTTTTGTGATATCTTCTTCTTACACCTTTTTGTTCTTTTAGGATGACTCGGAGGAAGATGATGATGAAGAGAAAGAACAACCGGAGGAAGTTCCCCCTGTTAGGATCGTCTCTCGTAAAGAGAGAAAAGTTTCCAATCCACCAGTAATGTCTTTTCCGGCTCATCATGATGATTTTAGACAAGCTCGTGTCTTATGTTCTTGTTTCATAGGTACAAAGTCGCAAGAGGCATACCCGTAGTTCCGACTCGGCGGACCCTCTTTTGGTTTTGGGTGATGAACCTCGGAAGATCCGACAGAAACCGACTATCATCGCGACTCCTTCTCATCAGTTGGCAGGGGTTTCTGCGGGACAACATCAGGGAGGTGACTCTGGAGCCGGTACCCCTTCCATTGAGGGATCTTCTGTCCAGATATCGCCCTTCCCGATCAACCGTGGGTGAGTACTCCTTTCTTAGGATGGTAACTTGTCTTTAATATGCATGATTTTTTGATAAATCCTATTTTTCTCTTTGAGCAGTGCTCGAATTGATCCCAAGCATCTGGCCGACTCTTCTTTTGCTAAGGAGTCGGCTATTATATCTAAAAAATTGCCAGAAACTTCGGTTTCTGAGGCTTTGAAGAAGGCTGGTTTGAATGAATCAAGCCCGTCAGGAATATAAAAGGATAATTCTCCTGAAGCCGTCTTTAATAAGACGATAACTCATTCTGACAAGGTGGAAGTTTCTCCAAGTTCTGTCCCGACTCCTTCAAAGGAAAAGGCAGTTGTTGAAGATGAAGTTATGAGCACTGGGACTCAGAAGGGTGACCCACCTTCTTGTACAACCGTAATGAAGGTTTTGGACGATAAGAATCAGGTGGTATGTCGACCTGATGAGTCGATATCTGAGAAGACATTCCTTGAGGAATTGGTCAAGCGGTCATTAGCTTGTTCTTCGGATCAGCATAACATATTCCTCCAGCTTCGGCCGCGTTATGAGGTATGTATTTTTATTTGCATGCACTGTCCTTGATGACATATATCTGTAGCCCCCATAAGCCGGCTTGGTGATTAAGTGCCATGCTTGGTTATAAGAAAAATAAACTGTATCTGCCAAGAGTCGGCATACCTATCTTGTGGTTTGCCGAGTTATATGAAGTTTGAACTGTAGCCCGCATGAATCGACATACCAATCTTGTGATATGCCGAGTCATCATAGTTTTTTGAGCTGTAGCCCCCATGAGTCGGCGGGATGTGGTCACATTCTGCCGGGTCAGGTGATATTTTTTGAAAGTGTAGCCCCCAAGTGACTGGTTAGGCATTAGGTCTAAGTAAATACTTAGTGATATTTCGTTGTTGTAGGCTGTTGCCATGGATGCTGGGAAATCCAGGCGTCAGATGGAGGAATGACTCACTGCGGAGTCAGAAAATCTGAAAGAGGCTGATGAAGAAATTGGCCGACTCCGTGATAAGCTGGATAAAAAGGACAAAGAACTGGAAGCCGTCAAAGCTGAAATGTCTGAGGCCACAAATGTTCTGACCAGAGTCGTAAATGACACAGCGGCCAAGCGCGATACAGCCGAGCGAAAATTAAAGTCGGCGCAAAAGAAGCTGGAGACACTCAAGGATAGTCTTCATCGACTTGTATCAGCCATCTTTGGTGAGTCAGCAAAAGTGCTTTTTGAATATGGGTGCTCCATTTTTTTTTACTCCTTGCTGACTTTATCTTTGTTTTCTCTTTGTGATAGGCAAATATCATGATATTCTAGGTGAGATGCCTGCTATGAAGCTCACATGCACGTTTTCCCTGGTCAAAAAATTGTCTGAGGGTGCGTGTGAAGCGACATGTGCGACTCAGCCCAAGCCCCCAAGCATGAAGAGGAGCACTGATATAATGGGTCCTTTCTCAGTCATGCCTGAATGGGTAAGGCTGGGGAAGCGATCGGCTTGCTGTATGGGGGTGATGCGTGGCTTAGAGCTTGCCAAGGCATATCATCCTAGGTTGAAGCTGGATCGTCTTGCTGCCGGATTCCCGGAGCTTAAGGCAGATGAGTCCAATTTTTCCAAGGAAGATTTCATCAAGGTGCATAAAGAGACTCGTCCTTTTGCCACCAAGATTACTGACGACATCGGGCTAAGTTGTTTAGAAACTGGCTATGATGAGCACAGCAAGAGGCGTCGGATCAATCTTCTGACTCCCATCGAATTCTCTCTTCTTCCTCCTCCAAAGAAGGCTTCAAAGCCGAAGAATCCTATGGAGCCGTTTCCAGGAGGTGAAGAGGACGACTTGATGATGCATGACATTTCTGACGTGGACTTAGTGGGAAGTTGCAATGAAATCTTGCCACCTGAAAATGTTGTCGGGTCCTCATCTCAGAGCCAAGCCAACTTCCAAGCGTAAGACTTTTGAGGGAGAATTTTTTTTGAAATATTTGTGCGGCCGTAGTGCCGAGTTTGTAATATTGGGAAGCATGTCCCGTGGCTTGTGACCAGCATGTGGTCAGATACTTTTATGGCGTTTCATATGAAATTTTCCTTTTGATTTTTTGAATGCCAACCTTTGTGATGTCATCTGTCTTTACCTTTGACTTATTTGTCGCTTGCTTGAAGAAGCTTTTCCTTCTGATATGAGTTGTAGAGGAGAGCCGTGTTCCGGCTTTACCCTGTTTACCAACTAAGTTAGGAAAGTATAATTTTCATCCGAACTAGTGAAACTTCTGGGAGTCGGCTAGCTTCATAGGGGAAGTTTGAAGAGGCCGACTTTATGAATAGTCTGACCACCTTTGTTATATGTGAATCGACAAGTTTTGCCGAATCATAGATAGTTTCAAAGTATGATCCTCATGAGTCGGTACGATCATCATTGCGTCATGCCGACTCACAAAGAGCGTCGAACTGTAGTCCCCATGAGTCGGTATGAACATATTTGTGTTATACTGAGTCACAAAGGTTAATGCTCATGTTGCCATATGTCGGTGTTTCCAGTGGCAAAGCTAGTGTTGTAAAAGACTCTTTGAAGAAAACTAGTATTCGTGCTAGCTTGCCATGGTTACAGTCGAGTCATATGCTTTTTTTTCAAGTCGGCTTGTATGCCATAAGATTGTTAGGAAAAATATAGTGGAAAAATAAGAAAAGATGCTATGATGCATGCAAAAATTAAAGTGCAAAGGCTCATATAGAAGTCGACTCTAGTTTTAACACGCCTTATCTTCTCGTTGAGATAGATTACTGGGTTGTCTATGAGTCGGTACTTCTCTGTAAACCAGCAACATATGACTAGCGTTCCCTGTACTTAAGACTAAACTTGGTAGGCGTTGCTGTAAACCCCCAAGGTATTTAGACTAAGTCGGGTACACGTAGGTCATATGAGCTTGAGCTATACAGGCCAAGGTTACGGCGTGTTTAGCCAGTTCATGTATATGCCGGGATTTCTTTGGATAAGAGTCGATGGGTGCCATCGAACTCCCCTACTTCCCCTGAATAAGCCATATACATGAGGAATTTTACATATATATGCCGAGTTCACAGATTAGAGTCGACTGATGTCATCGAGCTCCTCGATTCCTCTGAATAAGCGATATACATGCTAAGTACCAATAGAAGGGTTGATCAAGCCACTAGGTATCTGAGATATAATAATGCAAAGTATGTATGATGCAAAGATGATGAGAAAATAATTGCAGGCAAAGCATAGGATGTAATGCATGAAGGAGTCGTCGTGACCGCAGTCAACGACGAGAATTTCTGAAGCGATAGCCGATGCAACCTGCAATCAACTTATTCATTGTATGTGGCGAGGGCCGGTATGATAAGAGTCGATTTCTTATAGTATGGAGAGAGTCGGTGCGATGAGAATCGACTTATATTGTAAACGGCGATGGCCTAATGCGATGTGAGTCGGCTTTTATAAATGCGGCGAGAGCCTATGCGACGAATGTCGACTGATATTTATTATGTTGGCACGAGCCGGTGCGACAAATGTCGACTCATGTTTATATGGTGAGAGCCGGTGCGATGAATGTCGACTTCTTTTTTTTTGGCCGACTCTAGATGTAGTAGGGACGGAGCTGGACGATGTCCCATGTTCTTTCAGTTGGTAATAAGTACATGGGTTGTCGGCTTCTTTGTTTGCTTCATGAGTCGGTAGGTTTTAATGAGCAGTATTTATACTTTACTGTAATGAGATGTTGGGGTGTCTCGTCCCTTGGCCTGTTTCCTGGGTTTGATAACCCGTATCGACTCTCTATTGTGGACGAGTCCATGTTCTTGACCTATGAGGCTGTGTGAGCCGGTTGGGCCGTCGTTGTACTAACCTGCCTCTAGAATGTTTTTCTGGACTTGGCGTGTGTATTCTTGTATGAAGTAGCACTGATCCCAGTTGTGGTTAGCGAGGCAACCCGGTCTGGAATGCTTTGGGAAAGCTTCTTTCATAGATTTGTCACAATCTCGGTGCCTTTTTTCTTTCCTAGGTGGTCGCCCGTGTCTGTGAGAGTGTTTGCTATCATATTCCAGCGAGGTCGGGTTGTGCCTGCGTTTTCTGTGGTGGGTCCAAAACTGAAATTTGGAGTCCTCATATTTGGCTTCACTGGACTCGGCATATCTGGCGACAGCATCCACAAGTCCCTTTAGTTCCTCGGCTACCTCCTTTATGCGTCGGTTATAGGTGTAAGCCGAAGGCCTATCGGCTCCTGAACCTTGTCATGCCATATCTCCTGTGGAAGTCAATCTTGTGCCTCTGTGAGACCTTTATGCTCCCAGGCTATCTCTTCTTGTAGCATCATGGCCTTTTTTTGGTTTTCTTCTAATTCTTGGTCAGGGTTGGATTTTTTCCGGCTCAGTTGCTGCCACACATTGGTGGTTCGTGGTTGTGAGACGTTTTTGTTTTTCGATGGATTTTGGGTGGCGTCGGCATTGCCATGTGTTTCATGAGCCGAATTGTCGAAGTAGGGAGAGTCTGAATTGTATTCTTCTGGATCGGATCCGAGTCTGCCTTCCCCGATGGATCGAATTGATATGTTATCTGAGTATTTGTCTTCTTCTCGATATGAGTCGGCGTCGGAGAAACCATCCTTGTCGTGGTTTGGGGTTCCGTCAGAACGCTCCTGTTCTGGGAACTCACCAATAAACCTGACGAAGGCGTGATGGAAAGAAGTGTCAGGACGACTTGTCTCTTCGAAAGGAACTTGTAGGTCACTGATAAGCGAGTCGGTTCACTGGGCTTCGAACATATCGTCCGCACAAGTATGCGCGTTTTGACTTATCTTCTTTTAGAAGTAGATCTTCCCTACCCGCCGGTAGGTGTCTCCTGCGTTTTTCAGGCCGTATAGCCTAATTGGTGGCTGTCTCGGCGTTTCCACACGGACTTCGTCTTGTTCAGGGAGTTCCGCCGAGTCATCATCCATCGAGGTCTCGACAGAGCATGACAACTTCAGGGGTTCGTTCATGAATCCGATAAAGGCGCGATCGGAGCCGACGAGTAGCCGACTTGCTGCTTCAGTAGGAGCATGGTTAATAGTATAGCCAGCTGTTGGCTATAAGGTGTTGCCATGTCATCTATAGCCAACCATATAGCCAATAAGTATAATAGATAGATGTAAATGTGTACTACTTTATTGTTATATGGCCCACATGTCATTCTCACAGAGTGCCTAGGAACACGTGTTGCAGCCGGCTGTTAACTCGTAGCCCGCTTATCTTCTCTCTCCTCTTCTCTCTCTTTCAACTCACCAAAAATATAATATTTTATGTCTTATAGCCCGCCTACATCACCTTATTGTACTTGCTCTAGGGGCATAATGATCCGGTTCTGTCTCCGACCCGTTTAATCCTCCGATGAAGAGGTGGATGGAGCCGACTGGGATCTGATAACCTGACTCAATGAAGTCGGCTTCAGGACCCCATGTGGCATCGTCGATGTAGAGCATCCCGCTCCGGCTTCTAGCGATTCGCCCAACAACGAATCCTTTCATACCCTGCAGAGCTCCTCCTAGAATATAACCACCGGCGAGCGCAGGCCCCACAGTGGGCGCCAAATGTCGTGGGAAAGTCACAGGAGATGTCCGCAGCGTCGGACATATCATGGGACCATTGTTGCGAGGCGAATTCGAGGAGAGAGTCGACATAGATACGAGACTCGGCGGTTTACCCAGGTTCGGCCCCGTCGGTGCGGTAAAGACCTACTCCTGCTTTTTGATTATTATTGAATCGAATCCTCAATAGGAAGAGCCAATCTTATCGATTAAAGTGGTGATGTTTCGCAACCTTAGTCTCGTGAAGATCTAAGTTGTATCGCGAGTTGTCTAGTCCTGGCTTGAGGTCAGTTCTGGTTCTGCCTCCCATGGACCTTGGTTTATAAAGGTACTGGATCCCGGGATTCCGAGAGTCTGACTCCTACACGAGGTGGAGTTCTATTCTACTTTACAAATTTTCTACGTGCTATACAAGGTAAGTCGAATTCCTTCTAGGGATTCAATCTTCACGCTTGGCACGTACGACTCTTGGCTGGGTCTTCTTTGTGGGCGTTCGTATGTAAGTCGGCCCAGAGGTTTTTAATGCCGGGTCTATGGGCCTGATCCATCCCCCCGACAGGTTCCGTCCTCCTGGGTCCAAATTTTTGATGAGCGTGTGACATTTCTATAGGCTGCATCCCCAGGACTTGAGTGCCATTTACAAGTGTTCTGCGAGGCTTACCAGCAGATCAAGCTGACTCTAGGTCTGTTTGTCGAGTTCTACTATTGCAATTGCAAACCGTGTATAGTGGCGGTCCGGCTTTCAAATGCGGTGGAGTTACTATCCAAAAACGTGCCAAATCATTTTTTCCCGCACCCAAGCTGATGGGCAAGGTGAAGATTGGCAAAGATCTTTCTTCTACTATACGCTAGAGACTATCAAAGGTGAGCACCCCCTGCCCGGCTTTAGTGAGAGCCGGATTGAGTTTCACGATAGCTTGAACCTTTTCCCCACGGAGGTTCATCAGAAGAGGAATGAACCAATTCTTGCTCGGATGAAGGCCCTGCTAGCTCATGTGCTCACAGGCAGAGACCTAACCAAGTGCTGGGTGGGTTGGCAAATCCAACCCCTCAGCGTAAGGGATTGACTCATGTGTGAATACACTTGAAGAGGTGACTCTATGTGCTTCGCCAAAAATGAAATTACTTCGAGCGCTTTGGTGACGGCTTGCACGAGATTTCTCGCCGAACACATCAAGGATCTTAGGAAAGTGGGCCTACTCCCATTCTGTCAAGCCAATCCGGCTCCACCGGTATGTCTTTGTAATGTATTCCCTTGATGTGATATTTGTTCAAGTTTTTAATCTTCTGACTTCTTTGTTTCCAGGAGGATGACCCATGGTGGAATGTGAGTCAGGACCCCCTTGCTGGAAAACAGGCTAGTGCTAAAAGCCCGAGTCATACGGTAGGAGTCGCTTGATTTTCCTTTTTTGTGATATACCTTTCCTTCTTACCTCATTTTTCCTTGTAGGATGACTCGGATGAACATGATGATGAATACGAGGATGAGGAGGAGGAACAGGATGAAGTTCCTCCTATTGAAGCCGACTCTCAAAAAGAGAGTCAAACTATCAATCCACTGGTATACATTTTTCCTGTTCTTCATAATATTGTTGGTAGGATTTTTGTGTCCTTACATTTTATTTTTTTCTCACAGGCGCAGGATGGCAAAAGGCATACCCGTAGTTCTGACTCGGGGGATCCTCTCGCGGTCATGCAAGATCCTCCTCGGCGTGTCTGAAATAAACCTACCAGTATCTCAACTCCTTCTCGTCAGTCGGAAGGTTTTGTTGAAGGACAGACTCAGGCCGGTGGCTCTCGATCTGGGACCCCTTCTTCTAAGGGTTCTTCTATTCAAACATCTTTCCTCATCAATCGTGGGTAAGTGCTTTCAATAAAATTGTGACTCGTCATTTATATGCATGTGTTTTGACGAGTTCTCTTTTCCTTTGAGCAGTTCTCGAATTGATCCCAAGGATTTGGCCGACTCTAAGATGGTAAAAGAGTCGGCAGCTTTATCTAGGAATTTGCCAGACACTCTGGCTTCTGAGAATTTGAAGAAGCCTGGCTTGGATGAGTCGATTCTTTCAGATCTTTACAAGGATTCTTCTCCAATTGCAAGTGCTAAGAATCCAGGAACTCAATCTGAGAAGGTTGACGTTGTTCTAGATTTTATCACGGCTCCTTCTATAGAGAAGGTGGTTATTGACGAAGAAGTGATGATCACTAGGACTCATAAGGGTGACCCACCTGCTCGTACGACTTGGGCGAAGGTTTTGGATGGTAAGAAGAAGGTGGTGAGTCGTTCTTATGAGTCAATATCTGAGAAGAATTCACTTGAAGATTTGTATAAAAGTTCGCTGGCTTGTTCTACTAAGCAACATAACACAGGCCTCCAGCTCCGGGAGCGTTATGAGGTATTTTTCTTTATTTCTCTGCATACTTTCCTTGTTGATATGCATCTATAGCCCTCATAAGACGACATGTTTACATAATGCCATGTTGGGTTATGTTGAAAAAAGCGAGTTGTACTCACAATGAGTCGGTAAATCACTCTTGTAGTATGCTGAGTCATAAAACTATTTTGAGCTGTAGCCCCCATAAGTCGGCAGGATATGATTATATCTCGCCGGGTTATGGATTTTTGACGGTGTAGCCCCCAAGTAGCTAGTTAGACAGTTTGTCTAAGTAGATACTTAGTGATATCTTGCTTTGCAGACTCTTGCTTTGGATGATGGTCAAAGTGCTTGTCAATCGGAGGAAAAGTTCAGGACTGAGTC
The DNA here is from genome assembly GCA_950022295.1 of Bromus sterilis. NCBI lineage: Eukaryota > Viridiplantae > Streptophyta > Magnoliopsida > Poales > Poaceae > Bromus > Bromus sterilis. The sequence goes on along the minus strand of OX465595.1, from coordinate 275,778,746 downwards.
GGCAAAACGCGAACAAGCCGATGAGGAGGTCAGCCGACTCCTGGGGGATCTGAAGAAAAAAGACGAAGAATTGGGTCAAATGAAGACCGACTCGGCTGAAGTCCAAAGTGCCTTGACAAAGGTTGTTGATGATGTAACGGCTCAGCGTGATGCAGCTGAGAAAAAATTGGAGTTGGCTAAGAAAGAGATAGATACACTAAAAGGTAGTATTCACTGGCTCGCATTAGCGATCTTTGGTAGGTCGGAAGAACTTTTTGTATTTCTGGTTCTCTAGTTTCCATTGTTCTTTGCTGACTTTTTGTTTTTACTTGTCGTTTTAGGAAAAGAACATGATATTTTGAGCGAGTCACCTTCCATGAAGTTGAGTTGCACATTTTCCCTCGTCAAGCAGTTGTTCGAGGGTGCCTGCAAGGTGATAGGTGCAACACAGCCAAAACCTCCAACTATGAAGAGGGTGACTGGCATGATGGTACCATTCTCAGTTGTCTCTCAGTGGGTTAAGCTTGGCAAGTGATCGGCTTGCTGTATGGGGGTGATGCAAGGCTTGGAGCTCACGAAGGCTTATCATCACAGTCTAAAGCCGGAACATTTGGCTGCCAGATTCCTGAATTCAAGGCTGACGGATCCAAATTTTCAAAGGATGATCGTAATAAGATTCGCAAAGAGACGCGTTCTTTTGCCACTCTGATACCTGATGCCATGGACCTTTCTTATTTGGAAGCCGGATATGATGAAACCAACAAGAGGCGCCGGGTTGCACTTCCTCCTCCAATCGAGTTCTCTCTTCTTCCATCCTCGAAGAAAATCTCAGAGCCAACAGGTTCTGTGGAGAAGACTTCAGGTGGGGAAGAGGATGAACTAAAGATGGATGATATATCTGATGTAGACTTGGCTGAAATTTGTAATGCGCTTATATCGCCTTCAGGTGGTGCCGGGTCATCGTCTCAGAGAAAAGTCAGCGATCAAGCATAGGCTTATGTGACTGAACTTTGAACTTGAAAAGCTTTCGATCCATTTGATGCGTCCGTAGTGTCGTGTTTGTAATATTGGGAGACATGTCCCATGGTTTGTGACCAGCGTGTGGTCAGATACTCTTAAGGCGTTTTGCCTTGAATTTTCCTTTTGGCTTTTGAATGTGAATCTTATTATGAGACAAGTCAGCTTTAAATTTGGCTCTTTATTTGTCGACTTATAGTAGTCTTCTTCTTGAAGGAGCTTCATTCCGCTGAATTATGCCGGTGTTTCCGTTTGGCGAGTCTAGTATTTGAAACGCTTTGAAGAAAGCCGGTATTTGTACTAGCTTGCCACGGTTACAGACGAGTCATATGCTTTTATGTTGTAAGAATAAGAGGGCATAATCCTGTTTCAAGTTGGCGTGTATGCCATAAGGTTTAAACAAGAAAACCTCTAGAAGTCGGCAAAAAATGGTGCATAATTTATATAAGATGATGTAAAAGAAAAAAATGCTAAGATGCTGATGTATGCATTGAAAAAGCATAAAGGTGTCGGGACCCAGGGTTTGCGTATGCATGTCCTGTCACAACACAATCATATGGAGAGCCGAGAGCCGAACCACTTTTCTAAGCAGACAAGGCCAAGCACAGAACGCTCTCGGAAAGCATCGAACGTGAGGGGCATACAATCCAGGCCGGATGATCAACTGAGATGGGTCCTCATCGTCCGCACACAAGTCTAAATGATATGGATGTTGAACTCCCATACTCATCGACAAGTCGCCTCAAACATACTATCAATTGTATTCTAACACTTAAATAAACATACTCCAGCCCGATCACTTAGTCGGGGTCTCGGGCGGGCTCGATCATACAACAAAGTGTGCCACGTGACAGAGTCACGAGCAATCGCATCACGATGCCCCAAGCTGCGCACATTTAAGGGCCACTTGTTGTATAAAAGACCGCCAGCAAGATCACAACCAAGCTCTCGAAAACCCACACTAAGACATGCACGTTATAAACATACACGCAGCATACATGTCCAGTGTGAACAGTAGGTATCATCAAATTTCTCTACAAAGTGTACAACTTTATTAAACTCTTATAAAGTACACACAGAGATCACAAGACTGTGACCCAACATTACATCAGTACAAGCGGAAGAAACTTAGGTCTGAGTACAGACAAGTTTAACAAATGGCTTAAGAAGCCTTATTTAAACACAAGCCCTCCACGAGGGAACCAGTCCTCTGACTAGGACTACACTAGCTTGATCTTAGTCGTCGAGCTCTAGGAAGAATCGACCTTCGGGGTCAGTGGGTTCATCTAAAACATAGAATAAGAAAACGTGAGTACAAAGTCGTACTCAGCAAGACTTACGTAGGAACTATACTACTCATGCACATGTATCAAGGTAAAGGGAGGTGGGGTTCAAATGCAGAAGTGTCAGCTTTGACTTGGCTAGTCCTGAACTACGAATACCAGAATGAGGTAAGAAGCGTACACGAGTCCACTATCCAAGTCTCTCAAAAAATTACACCACTATGGATCCTTCCTCGACTTCCCAGAGAAAGAACGCCATAGCACTCACACTTATCTTGGCAAGTTTTATAAGTATCCATTGAAGTTTTCCAATAGTCAGGCACATCTCTCCAAGTAGTCCATTACCGAGGACGCGACTATTCGAATAGTTTATTAACCCTGCAGGGGTGTATTGCTACACACATGAAACTATCAGTTACCGCTGGGATCTCGTCACCCTTCAAGCGGGTGTCGGCGAGGATAATCTCCACAACTTTTACCTCACAGCCAACTCAAGTTCAATGAAGACGCCTATCTGGGATGGTTTCCACATTCGTAACCTGGCCGGTTTACCGAAGTGGTCCCAGAAGATGTGTGCTTAGTGCATAAGCCGGTCTCGGTTGAGCCATTCTCTCACTTATCAGCCAGGCCACAGACCTACCAGAACTCCGAACTACTGCGACTCATTGAACTAAGAAGGGGTGAGTTAGTAGGTTGAGCGGGGGTCCATTTTCCCAACATGTGGTAGTACTCTTTGTCTTGGATCACCACACAAGAACTCGGGCTTAAGGCGGTGTTCAACGAGATAACCCACTGTGTACTCCTACACATCCTCTCATCGTTCACCTTGTTTAGCGTAGATTCACCAACACTTTTCCACCATCATCAACATGATCACTACCATCCCGACTCACATAACAGTATCAACATTGTATCGCTCTAAGCATGCAATAAGCTGTAACAGTTGTAGGGGCCACATGATATCAATCAACTCCTACATCTGCTAGGATTGTGGTTTGCTTACTACTATGACAAAATGATAGGTCATGCAAAGGAATGGGTTCATCTATGCGGTAGAAACTTATCATGGTAAACATCCTAAACAATGCATAAGTGAGACTGAGAGGGAAGTGGGATTTTATCAACATGATCAATTGGGGTTTTCTTGCCTTGCTGACGAGGTTCAAACACAGTGTCTTCAACGAAGGGGGTGGCCTCTAGTTCCGGTTCCACTTCTATTAACAACATGGAAATCATAGGATCAATATAAATGCAAACGCACAATCACTTGAATAAGATTGTAGTGTGATGTTCCTGGTCACAATGTGTTGGAAACTCCATTTAAAAGAAGTGCATTGCAAAGTCATTTTGCAAATCCACTCCAAATTTGAATTCAAATTAATGCCATATGCACATTTGTCTATGTTCACCCAATGTAACTTGGTCAAACATGAAAACAAAGTCCATATTCACAATCCTTGCATTTTTATGATAATTTTACATATATTATATGCCAAATTTGGAGTCAATATGAATTAGTTATTAATTTCCATAGTTTAATCAATTTTCTGCCTTTTCCGGATTAATTAAATCAATTTGCAATTTACTGTGTCATGCATGCATTACCATGACGTGGGGGTAACCCTGACAGCCGGGTCCCACTGGTCAGTGAGAGGGGGGGTTAAGTCCCTATCTGTTAATTAAAACATGTTTAATTAAGTGGACTAGGGGCCCAGTGTCAGCCTCACAGAGGGGGGCCCACTGTCAGCTTCAATTTGTCTCTGTTCACCCAATGTAACTTGGTCAAACATGAAAACAAAGTCCATATTCACAATCCTTGCATTTTTCTGATAATTTTACATATATTATATGCCCAATTTGGAGTCAGTATGACTTGGTTATTAATTTCCATAGTTTAGTCAATTTTCTGCCTTTTCTGGATTAATTCAATCAATTTGCAATTTACTGTGTCATGCATGCGTCACCATGACGTGGGGGTAGCCCTGACAGCTGGGTCCCACTGGTCAATGAGACGGGGGTTAAATCCCTATCTGTTAATTAAAACTTGTTTAATTAACTGGACTGGGGGCCCACTGTCATCCTCACAGAGGGGGGGGTTAAGCACTAGGGTTAGGGTCTAATGGTGGGCTCGTCTCCGGCGAGTTGTCGCGACGGCGGCGACACACCGGAATCGCGTTCCCGGGCGCCATTCACTGGGCCAAGGCCACCATTAGCTAGCCCGAGACGAGCAGCGTCGAAAGCACTACTTGCGCGTCGCAGGGGAGGTTGTAGACGACGCCAACTTCAACCGTGGCGGCGACCGGAGCTAATGGTTGAAGCTGCACTTGCAAAACGGCCACGGCACGAGGCATACATGCGCGTGTTGGGTTGCTAGAATCTCTAGGAGCACTGCGGACAAGCTGGGGAGGAAGGAGAAGGTCTGGAGCGCGCGCTTAGCTGTCCACGGCGACGGAGCTCGGCTCCCATGGAGGATCAAGGTAGGGGGAGAATGGAAAGGGGGAAATAGGGGGATTTGAAGCGAATTCTCACCCCGGTAGCGATGTATGCGACGGCGGGGTCGGGGTGCTCCAATGGCGAGGAAATCGACGATGGCGCGCGGCGGTCATCGACGGAGACGAAGAGGGGGGGGCTACAGAGCGTCCGAGCTTGATTCCTACTGCACGGGGACGTAGTCTTCGTCGGGTAGCAGGGTGGACACCTGGTCTCGGCCTAAGGAGCTCACTGGCCGCGCGGGCTCGGAGCCATGGCGACGACGTCTCTCGGTTGTCGACGGGATCCAAGGAGGGAGGGCACGGGGTGAGCTGGGGAAGGGGGAAATGGCACGTGAGGCATCCAAAAGCCTCCAGGTGCGCGGATGACGCTGCGGGGAGCTATTACGTGGCTGCTACTTGTCGGCAGTGCCGGTGGAATGCTGCATGCATTCCACCGAGCAGCTTGTGGGCGCGGGGGAGGAAGAGACAAAACGGGGCTGGGCTGGGCTAGCCAGCTAGGCCTGGGGGGATGAGTTGGGCTTCTTCCAGGTAGGCTTTTCTGTTTTTCCTTTTGTGTTTAATCTTTCCTTTCTTTTCCATTTATTTGTTTTTGGCTCTTCTAAAAATAGCAAACCATTTTATAAAATGCTCCAACTTTTTATATGGCCTCACAGAGCATGTGCCTAACCACTTATAAAGTTTGGGAATTTTTAAAATTCAAATAATTTGAACTTTAATTCAAATAGGAGTTTTGAATTAATTCCAAGCTTATGTTTGAATATTTCAAAAATCTTTGAGAATAAGTTTGAATCCAGTTCACTTTATATGTGATCACACACTACAAGAAATCTGTTAATCCATGACAGTATCAATCCGTCATCGATAAGTGAAAAAACATCGAGGAAGTGAATCCATGATGGATTTGAAATCCGTCATGTATATCGCGTCATAATTTGACACTGTACCTTCCATGACAGTTCCTGACCGTCATGGATATTCTCTTAGGCCCGCCCAACCCTTCCAAGGCCCGAACCTTGGTGACGGAACAAGCCGTCATGAATGAACACCACGTAGATTTTTTTATTGTCGACTGGCTGCCTACGTGGAATCTGCTTTCCTTCATAAAAACCGTCATCGATTTTGGCACAATTTAAATTTAATCCTATCAAATTTCCAATTTTTGGTGTATTTTTTTCGAATAAATACAATACACAGAACATAATAGCAACTTGGACACAAGACAATATTTTTAAAGTGACATACACGACACATCATGTAATAATTATTCAACTATCCACTAGTACAACATAATAGTCTATAAAATCATTCATGAAAAGAAAATTTACAATATCAATTGACAAAATACAACAAATAACAAACACAATCCAGTTTACATTGACAAAGCATAAAAAAGGTTCTTATTTTGTTTCTTGTCGTCGTCAATCCTCCTGATCGCAACTATCATGTTGGGGTGAGTGCATGGGATACATAATTATTATAAGTATCACCCTTTAAAAACATGCAGAAATACATATTATAAGTACCAAATGAACTTCTTAAGAAAAAGCATTGACTAATATTTAAATGAATTATAGGGCATGAACATAATCGTAGTTTCAAACAAAAGATAAATAAAATGTGTGAGATAAGAAGTTTCTATTCATGGAAAGGTAAAGGAGAACAGATTCAACTTTGTAAAAAAACATTTAATCTCATGAAGTCTTACTTATTTACTAGTGCAAGCACACATTTTCAAAAAAGTATGGCATGTCATCCTGTACGCTAAGTGAACTCTTATAGCTACCATCTCTTACAATGCCACTTGTTACCACAACCCTCAATTATTTTACAAACTATACCTCTGTTCCAAATTATAAGATCTTTTAGTAGACGTTTTATATTTCTGAACGGACTACTACTGTTTGAAGGAGCAAAATATGGAAGTTTTTTTCTCTTTCTGTATTTCAGTATTCCCTTTTCTACTATCCAACTATACTTTATAGTTTCTTAAAATTAGATGCATAGTTATGCATTACATTAAAAAATGTGAATATGCTACAAAATTATTAAGAGGAGTATGTAGATAGTGCTTACTGCATATTTAAAGTATGCCAAAGTGGTATTACAAAGAGTGTTGCATGAAGTGTAATAACTAGACAGAAAAAATTCTTATTCTTGCCTTGGGTGGTACCCTTCCCCTGACACAATTGCTAAAACATACGAAAAATATATACATCGGTTAGCACATATTAAAGTTGAATGCCATTGCAATCAATCAAAGAAATACAACAATTTAGTTTTAAAATCACAACAAAAAGTTCAAAAGGTAACCCAGATTGTCACATACATAGTTTTCTCGACGTTGTATATGTGGGAAAAACAGTTCCAAAACACAAAAAGTCCATACATAATTGGCATGTAGAAATAATGAACAAACCCTCAAGAATTTATTCCTAGAAAAGTTTCACCAATACTAAATTATGCAATCCAAGTTGGAACATCACAACCCACTATTTGGATTTGTCACAAAGATAACTTGGACATGGTCAGCTAAGTAAATCCCATAGAGATAAATCAAGAGTCGTGAGAATTTTAATGTTCAATGGAAGGACAAGATACCATAGCACTCTTCTCCTCGGAAAAATGGAAGATAGCTTCATCACCTGCCCCACTGGCAATAACATCCTTGATGCATTCATGCATGAACAGCATAGCAGGGAACCAACAGGAGAAAACTCATGGGGATTTACTTATTAAACCAGTAGTTTCTTAAGTAATTAGAAGATCTCACAAATTATACACAACTAGTGCTCGCACGATAAGCGAACAAAAATAAAATAGCCCAAGGATTGACAAAACTCACGCGGACACAGAGTGGGCTAGAACACACATAGAATTTTCTGTGGACTCACGCTTGTGCTTTTCTTCTCTTGTTACTGTACCACACAAAGATTACAAGTCTTATATAACACACGCAAATACGCATGGTTAAGGCACTGACTACCTGACCCACTAATCCCTCCACTAACTACTCACACGTTAGCCACTACCTAGTCCATGCATGCAGACCACTGGAAGCTCCAGGCTACCACAAAAAACTAAGTCTGCCCATATCATGACTTAGTACTTGCAGCTACACAAGTGCATGAATGCTTCTACTCTCACACAGCCTCAAGTTCCTTGACCCAACTACATCTATGAACCAGAAATAAAACATTATGGTCTACTAACTAACAAACAGACTACATCAGGTTTAGTACTGAAAATATGAGAGTCCAGAACTGTGCTATAGCAGATCGGCAATCACAAGAAATGTAATACAATACTCACACTTGGGATTTTGAGGTAACCACTTGGTGCAAAATCATTCAGCATGGCTAAAGTTACCACTGAAAGTCTGGTTTATTAATAGTGCAAACCAGAGTTTTGAGACATTAATAAACCAAGATATAAATACTTGTGCGTAGTCTGATTAGATCTTCAATTTAATCAGGGCATCAACCATAACACAGAAAATACCAAACTGCAAAAAAGAGAGATACAATGTCAGGAGGTAGCCACACTAATCTGAATATGTAGAAGAGGAATACAGGAACTGAACAACGAGTCTTCATGAACAGGTTAATATATTAAAAATAACTATCACATCTCAACACTTAATTCATGAGTGTCTTTTGAAACGATTATTATTTTTACAACCGATGGACTCTAGACAGGAAGACGAAGATAGGTAATACATAATATATATCCAAGGAATTTCTTAGTTTCGCAAGTCTAAAGGTCCGGAATTTGCAATGTTGTGAACGAATACACATGCAAGCATATAACACAATCTTTAAGAACTCAAAAATCAAATCTGACGAAAATAAAAGGGTAGCAAAAGCACCGCAGAATTTCCATGGAAATATTTTAATCTAATCTAAGAAGTCTTCAGCTATAAAATTCTACCATTTACAATAAGTTAATGTAGCTTCATCATTGGTCCAACTATTTTTTTTAAACTAATTATTTCTAAGTGATTTAAATTATCCGTACGATGATGACTAATGAGAGTATGTATACCTCAGAACTGCTAATTACTCCTACTTGTTTTCTCCTTTTCCATTCTCCCAGATGCATAGTGCTAAAATTTAAAGTAATAAATAGTAATTGATGGTAGCAAGATCGATGGGAGGACATGCGAGACCTACATGAAATCCCAATCGAAGCGAGTTATGGTGGTTTGTTTCAGTTCAGATTGGATCGAATCACACACGTACATATACGTACTAGTACCACATCACCGTCGAGCTCGCCCAGCTCCTCGTGCTCGAGCATAGGGTCCTGGTCGCCGCCGTCCATGGAACATGAGCTGGAGAGATCTCCTGCTAATCTGAATCAAAGAAAAAAATTGCTTGGGGATGGGCGAGCTAAGAAAGGAAAGAAGAGAGAGGAGACGAGGGGGAAAGCATGGAGGGACCTTGTGCTTGTTCTGGGTGGCATCTTTGCCGGCGAGGTCGAGCTCGAGCCTCCCACAAGCCAAGACGTCGTCCTCTCCTCGTCCGACTCTTGTTGCTCTGAATCTTCTGATGGCAAGGTTGATGCGCGTCGTGGGAGATGGAGGACGCCCCTGCTGCAGATCCATGCCCTTGTTCGTTGATGCCGAGGAGAAGAGGCGCGCCATGTCCTCTAAGGAATGGCCGCCATTTCCATGGGGCCGCTACAGCTGCCTTCGCCATCGCTTGGAGGAGGGATATGGCTGAGTAGGAAGGGGCCGAGGAGAGGCGAGGCGTGATGGCGGCAGAGGGAGAAAGAGTTTGGAGATGGAAGTGTTTTAGGGTTTCTTTTATACGGTGAAAATTTTAGGCCTTTAGGCGGGCTTCAGCGGGCTTGCGGGGCTGTACTATCTCGTTCATGACGGTTTTTGAAACTGTCATGGCAAATCCGTCATGCATTAACAGATTTATTGTAGTGACACTCATTTATGAGACTTTTCAAAAATGCAAAAAGAATTTTTGGAGAAACTTTTATGGTGTCCATTTGAATTAAATTCAGCTGGGGGGTGTTCTCTCTCCCATTTCAATTTCAATTTGATTTTTTTTAACATGATGCAAAGTTACTTGCTAACCCTGGCACATACCTAAAATAGGGCTCTGACAAAAGGCTCACATAAAAGTCAACTCTGAATTTGAACATGCCTCATCTTCTCGCATTGAGAGAGATTATTGGGTTATCCAGGAGTCGAAACCTCTCTACAAGCCGGCAACATATGACTAGCATTCCCGGTTCCTAGGAACAAACTTGATATGCGTTTGTGTAAGCCCCCAAAGTTTAGACTAAGTCTGGTTCACGTTGGTCATATGAGCTTGAGCTATACAGGCAAAAATTTAATCCGTATTTGGCCAATTCATGTATATGCCGAGTTCTCAGATAAGAGTCGATGGATAACATCGAGCTCCCTGATTGCCCTGAATAAGCCATATACATGTGGAGTTTTACATATATATATGTCGAATTCTCAGATAAGAGTCGATGAATATCATTGAGCTCCCTGATACCTCGAAATAAGTCATATACATGCTCAGTACCAATAGAGGGTTGATCAAGCACCCAGGTCTCCGATATATAAAATGCAATGTATGATGCAAGATGAAAACATAAAAATAAAGTAAAGAAGAGTCAGTATGACAGCTAAATTGGCGAGAGAAGGTGAGACGAAAGTCAACATATATATTGGATATGGCGAATGCCAGTGCGACAGAAGTCGACTTACATACATATTATGTGGCGAGAGCCGGCGCGACAAAAGTCAACTTATGTGTACGTTGAGCGTTAAAATGAGGGTCCTGACCGACTCTAGATATAGTATGGACGGAGACGGATGATATCCCATGATCAATGCATGGGTTGCCGGCTTCTTCGTTCGCTAAATCTGAGTTGCCGACTCTATAGAGTGGTAGTTGTAGTTACTGTGATGAGGTGTTGATGTGTCTCATTCTTGGCCTGTTTCCTGGGTTTGATAGCCCGGACCAACTGTTTATTGTGGACGAGTCCATGTCCTTGATATTTTGTAATTGTATGAGCAAGTTGAGCCGTCCTTGTACTGACTTGCCTTTAGGACATTGTGCTCGACTTGACGTTTGTAGTCTTGCATAAAGTAGCACTGGTCCCAGGTATGATTAGCAGGGCGGCCTGGTTTGGATTGCCTTGGGCAAGGTTCTTGCATGGCTTTCTCGTAGTCCCGGTGTCTTATAACCTGCTTTGGTGGCTGCTCGTGATTCTAGGAGTGGTTGCTATTGTGTTCCTATGGGGCCTGGTTGCGCTTGTGCTTCGTATTGCGTGCCCGACTTTGATTTTGGATTCCCTCATATCTGGCTTCACTAGACTCAGCATACCTGATGACAGCATCCACAAGTCCCCTGAGGTCCTCAGCTACTTCCTTTACGCGTTTCAGTGCATTGGTTATAATTGTAAGCCGAAGGCCGATCCACTTCCGGATCCCGTCGAGCTGTAATTTCTATGAGAGCATGTCATGTGCCTCTGTAAGATTGTGATGCTCCCAGGCTATCTCTTTTTTTAGCATCATGGATTTTTCCTGGTGCTCTTCTAATTCCCCGTTGGAGTCAGTTCTATTTCGACTCAGTTGTTTCCACACATTGGTGGCTTGTGTTTCTGAGTCGTTTTTAATCGCCAATGAATTTCGGATGGTATCGGCTTTGTCGTGGGTCTCGTAAGAGGGACTCTTATTTTTTGGAGAATTTCGCCGTCTTCGGGCATCTGCTGCGTAGACGGCTTCTTCCCGGGTGGATTCGAGGTAAGGAGAATATGGATTGTATTCCTCTGGGTCAGATCCGAGTCTATCTTCTTTAACAGATCGAATCGACCTGGTGTCTCCATACTTATCTTATTCTTGATACGAGTCGAGTCGGAGAAATTTTCCCTGTCGCGATGGGTTGGGGTCTGAACAGAACGTTCCGGCTCTTAAGACTCACCGATAAACCCGACGAAAGCATGATGAAGATTGGTGTTTAGCTGGCTGGCTTCTTTAAGGGGGATTTCCTGTAAATTACCTGTTCGCTGGTAGATTTCTCCTGCGTTTTTCAGGCCATAGGGCATACCGGGTTGCTGAATCGAGTTTTTCATGGGGATTTTGAGATCTGGCTCAGTCTCAGATCCGTCCATCCTCTTGATGAAGATGTGAATATACCCGATCGGGACCCGATATGCAGATTCAACGGAATCAGCTTCAGGGCCCCAAGTTGAGTCTTCGACGCAGAGCTTCCCGTGCCGGCTTCTAGTGACTCGTACGGCGATGAATCCTTCCATGCCTTGCAGAGCTCCCTCCAGAATCGCAACACCTTCATGCGCAGGTCCCACGGTGGGCGCCAACTGTCGTGGGAAAGTCACGACAGATGTTCGAAGAGTCAAACTTGATATGAGACCTTTGTTGCGAGGTGGATATGAGTAGAGAGTCGACATGGACAATAGACTCGGCGATTTACCTAGGTTTCAACCCCTCTTTGTCTCGAGGTAAAGACCTACTCCTGCTTCTTATTATTGCGGGTATCGACTCCTCAATTAGAAGAGCCGACGTATCGATTACAATAGAGTTGAATCACAACCTAGGTCTCGAAGAGATCTAGGTTATGTCGTTAGTGTCTAGTCCTAACTTGGATTGAGATTGAGTTTCCTCTAGATCCTCTGGACCTCGACTTATAAAGACGACGGGTCCCGGGGTTCCGCGAGTCCGACTCCTACATGAAGTGAAGTCCTATCCTAGTTTACAAATATGTTACGTGATATAAAAGGTATGTCGAACTTCTTCTATGGCTTTGATCTTCACGCTTGATGCATCTGGCTCGTGGTCAGGTCTTCTTTTATGGGCCTTCATATGTATGTCGGCTCAGAGGTTTATAATTCCGGGTCTGTGGGCTTGATCCATCCCCCGACAAGACCCTCGTTGGACACTGTCGTTCCCGTTACCGTGCTGCAGCACCCCATAGAGGCCCAACACCTGCTCAGATTTGTCGCTTACTTCATGTTCGGACGTGGCACGCACTTCCCGATTTGTATCCGAGGCGTGGAGAGGAAGTGGCTACCGCGCTAGGTCGAGCGTGCGTGGGGCAGTCGCGAATCCCACCACGGAGCGCCGGTTCTAGCGGGTGTGTCTTCTACTGCATCTTGGGGCGGATCCGTGCACCGGCGACCAGGAGACAGGTTGGTGCGGTTCTTCTAAAGGCGCAACCCATCGGCCGTGGTTAGCTTATCTCTCCCTGTTGTTGTCCGCATCGAAGAAAAGTAAAGTGCTAGGCGTTGGAGCAGTTAACCCGCCGTGCTCGACCTTCTGCCCCGTCGTCCAACAACTGCTGCTGTGTTGGAGCCGGCGCGCGCGCTGCGGTTCATCCCCTTCCTGCTAACTGCTTCTCGATCGTTGCCACCCTGATGACGGCGTCAACCCGTCTGCTCATTCTTCCGGCTAACTGCCTGAACTATCGGCCGTGTATCCAGCGAATGCTAACTGCTGCTTCTAATTTAGGTGCTAACTTCTGATTCTTCCTCTTTCATCGGAGTCCCGTGCCTGTGCAGCCATGCTAACTGTTGCTTTTTAATGTAGGTGCTCAAATACTGCACTGCAATAGTGCACGCGATAGCTATCCAAACGGTTTTTGACCCCATCGCCTACGGGAATCGGAACCGTCCCCTTTCTGTCGATTACGATAGGAGGGGCCTATTCCACACGATAGCCAGAAACCGTTTCCTATGGATAGTTCGCGCAGGCGGACGAAATAACTCGAACGTTTGAGATGACCTTTTTATCGCAAACACTTATCCACGAATGTCCGTCTGAGATTATTATCCTTTGCATACGTTTAATACAGAAACTATGTTTGTGTTGAATTATACTATCTCAAACCCTGGTGTGTCAGGAACTGCGTGGGATACCCACAGCTATTCCATACAGTTTGTATATATTACACGTTTGTGTTATTGACACCTACATAAACGTTTGTGCACAAATGCTCTTGTGGTTTCAGAATTAAATCAAAACTTTTTTTTTTGAAAACTGTGTGTGTTGTGCGCTGAACATTACGAACGGTTATGCATAAAATATTGTGTGGAATTATAAATAAATTCCCAACGCTCATTTCTTATCGAATGTGTGTGATGTACATACCTATCAGTGAAGAACTTATATGCGGAACCGTGTGAAATGATCCAATCACTCGCACTTTAATTAGTATTGTATTTATCTTAAATATGTTAGCATATTTTTTAAGTGTTGATATAAGCACATTTATCTATTATATAATTAAAACAAGAGACAAACAAGCCACCACAATTATCTATTATATAACAGATTGAATTATGTTGACCATTGATTTGAAATATTAAAGGCAAAGATTAAAAGATATCAATGTTACATACAAATAATATTATTACGTACATATTCATCTTAATATGTCACGTACAAGTAGATCTTTGAATCTGAACCAGACACGATTGTGTCCGTTTGGCACACGTACATATGTAGGCATCTTTTTAAGGAACACACAGAAAACATTGGTAATGAGATACTCCGTCACGTACATGAAAGACAAAGTGTAGCTGAAATACTAATCTATCCGTACATTAGCCATGTCCTAGTTTACTAAGATATAGTAATACAAATTGAACTCATGTCCTAGCCGATCAAAAGTGTGGCCTAGAGCAGTCAAAACCTATTATGTGTTAGACAAGCATTGATTAATTAATTATTTTTTTGCATGAACCTACATGTATTCCTAAGCATCTGCACGTCAACGTCATGATTCATGCGATCTCGTTGTCTCGCTGCTGATGCTTTGGCGTTAAGGCTGTTACTACGCAAATGTCAATCTACGATTGACAAAAGCTTCCCCTATTTAGCTATTGTGGATATTTATGATTGCACCGGTGTTAGTCTAAGTATGTGATCAGAGGGGGAGGGGGTGAATGATCACTTCAAAATTTTGCATGAAACTATGAAGTGAAGCATAACTCAGCAACCGAAGAGATTCAACAGAAAGGTAAACATTGAAGTAGAACATGATTGAAGCATAACATAGCGAATCAAAAGCATCGAATCAATTGCATTGAAGCATACCACTGAAGCAATTGATAAACTGAATGTAAGTGCAGAAAGTAAAACGAACTCTTGACTCGGCGATGTTTGTTCGACCAGTTCACACTCTGCAAAGTGCTACGCCTGGTTGGAGGGACTTGTGATTGAACACAGGAGCTAACCTCTCTCCGTCCGTATCTCCACTGCACCAATCTCCTCGAGCTTGGTCAGTTCTTCACTCGTGGTTGATTATTGAGGAAATCACCGAAATCTTTGACAAACTGGACTTCGAGGCGACAATAACTCTTCGCTCTCTGAAGAACAACACTCTAACCGTCTAGGAGAATTGCAGTTCTCCAAGATAAAAAGGCTAGCAAACTTTTTCCTAATTCAGAATGAATCAACTCAGATCAATAGGACTTATGCTTCGGTGGATGGGTTTTTGGTTTGCTTCGGTGGGGTTGCTCTCTTTCTCTTCTCTGTAAGGAAATAATCTTGGAGCAGCCTCCGGCCAATGAGGGCGGGGGTGGCGTATTTATAGGTGGCAATCCCTAGGTCCGAAATGACTGAAGTGACCCGATGTGACAGCTTGACACCTGTCCCCAACGGTCATATTTCCAATCAAAGCGCAACTTTACTTGCGGTCCAAGTAAAGCTGACTCACGGACTTGGTTCTGCTTCAGGAGCCGAAAGAACTAAGTCTTCGCTGGTGAAGCATTACCTAGCGCACATGAGATTTCTCAACTCTGGCTTCTCACTGGTTTGGATTCGATCTGAGTCTTTTCACCAAAACCTTTGGAGTACATTTACTAAACCCCTCTTGATAGTACGGTTTTTCCTACGACTCAAAGAAGTGAAAAAGAACTACGCAAAAACAACTAAGTCTTGCGCCATCTTGGTCATCTCCTTCGATGAGATGTGCTTTAGGATTCCTTATCTTTTTAGGCGTCGACATCCGTGATGAGCTTCACTCCAGAGGATATGCTTCATTAAAGGTGTAAATCTTCGTTGAAGCTTTATCACCAACCTATGACTTCAGGAACCTAACCATCTGTTTCACACTAGAAAACTTGTTAGTTCCTCTACTGTTTTGCCCAACAATATCCAAAACTCATGGGGTTATAACTTTGCTCTTACAATCTCCCCCTTTTTGGACTATTGTTGACAAAACAGGCATCGATAAAAGATATGGAATTTTGAATTGAGTTGAGAGCAAACTCTAAGATATGAAGCTTTTGACTCCCCCTGAATGCAAGCATCGAAGACTTATAATCGAAGTGAATGCTTGATGAAGAATATCATTGATGGGAAGCCTATCACATATCTTAGTGAATCAATTGCATATAAAGAGAATTTGACTTGAAGAATATGCAATCATCCAAAGACCTGAGAACTTAAAGGATAATAACCACCTGCAAGATAAAAGATAGGAGAGAAACTTGCAAGCACGGGAGTTATTAACATATAAGGTGAAGCAGTTCACAACCGAAGTAAAACTTAAGTTACAACCCAATCGAAGAGAATGAAATGTTTGTCGTAACTTAACATGCAAAAGATCGAATCAAATCCCTAAACCCCGCAGCGAATCTAAACTCAATCGATGCTACTTTCTCCCCCTTTTTGTCAATAATTGGACAAAAGGTTGAGAGGTAGATCAAGAGCAGTTACGCGTCAGCTGCAACCCTGGGACCCTGCTGATTGTCTTCGCCAGAGGAAGATGCATCTCCTGAAGTGTCTCCTTCGGTCGAAGAAGGTGACTCTTCCTCGTCGAAGTCCATCGACGCTTGAAGCAATTCAAGGTCGCTGTCGTTGAGAGGATCATCTTCTTGCTTCGAGGTATGGGAGTCTTCATCAGAGAAAGTATCGGAGTGAATCTGTTCAGCTGGGTTGACAAACAAAACTCCATCAATCTTGTCCAGCGTCGGGATTTTGGGGTTGGGGCGGTCGATCGAATCATTTCTTGAGAAATGACGTTGAAGATGTGGATACTCCTTGAAAATCCGGTCAGCTTCAAGTTTCTTCACAGAGTTGAACTTCCATAATCCTTTCCAAGAGTGGCGCTTCAAAACTTTCAAGTACTGGTTGTTGTTTAAAGCAATGTTGCCAACTCTATTGATCTCATCTGAAAGATATTGCATTTGGCGCTGATTTCCTTCAATGAAGTTTTCAAGCATTTGTTGAGTACGAATGCCAACTTCAAAGTGATAAAAAAATTTCTGGAACTTCTTCGACATGTTGCGTTCATTGATATGCTGTCTGACTCCGACATATGTGGCAAATGGATCATTTGGCCTTCTGAAGATATTCATAGTATCGCGCACAGGAGGACAGAACAGCTTCGGGTGATGCTTCGCAACAAAATCTTCTCTGCGTCCATGGTTGCAAATGGCTTGCAGCCAAGGAGCATATGGCTTCAGTTGATTTACTAATTCAGCAGCTTGTACCATATATCGAAGAAAACTGTCCTCGAAGTCAAACACATGGCCATGAGTAAGCTTCATTAGAGCATGACGAGTATGATAGTGAATGTTGGATTCTTCATTCGCAGTGCTGAGAGGCATCAGTGAGTTTGACAGGATGTAAAACCAAGTCTTCGATATGAATACCAGATGCTTTGGGCGAATGTTCTCAGGCATGTGATCTCCAGTGACTTCGGGATCCAAGAGTGAAGCAAATTCAGCTTCAGTGGGATCAGGCAGCAAATGAACCTTTGCAATTTCTCCAGTGTGCCTTGGGATGTTCACTATATCCATAAATTCATCAGTATGCATCCTAAACACTTTCCCTTAATCATCCATTCAAGAATCCATGAACTTGTATCATCAGGGTTTCCAGAGACATAGAGAGTGGCATAGAATTGCTTCACTAGCTCGGAATTGAATGGAGTCTCCATGGCAAACATGCCAGTCAAATTCTGTGCTTCGATGGTTTCCATGATATTTTGGAAGCACGTTGCAGAAGATAGACTATGCATATCTAAATACTTGTGCCTGAACAGAACACCTTTCTGGCAGTATAGCTTCGTGTAAAGGATTTGCTGTTCAGCGGTCCAGAAACGAAGGTCATCAGCAGTCCTTGGTGAATCATATGGACTTGTGCCAAAGAAGCGAAGCTTCTGGCGATGAACTTCAAGATTGAATTCAGGACCATGTCTTGAGGAAGATCCATCTCCCAGGAATATAGGAAAAGTCTCTCTAGGATAGATGGAGTCCAGTTGAGTGTCTTGGGCAGGAATACAGTGCCTTCGAGCAGCTGTGACTCGCCTTTGCGGTTGAGTCATGATGGCCAATTCATTGACTTCGGCTTCAACATCTGCAATTGGCTTCAGCATTGGCTTCAACAGCACGATCTTTGGCTTCACTTTCTCGTTCTTCAGACTCCTCAGCAGAGTGAGCTGAAGAATAATCCTTTTCAGTAATGACTTGAGGAGGAGGAGAAGGCTCTGGCGCATAGTTGTCTTGAGCGGACGGTTGAGGAGCGGGTTGAGTAGGAGGTGGAGTTTGAGCACGGGGTGGAGCGACTTCGTGGGCGGATGGCTTCACAGAAGGTTTGGAGAGCTTGATGATTTTGCATCGAGGGGGCGATGCTTTCCTTGGGGCCTTCTTGGCCGGATGAGAGCTCACCTCATCAGCTTCTTCTGTGTCCGTGATAAGACGTCTCTTTCTTTGTTGCAATTGGGGAAGTGGTGAAGCTAATTGCTTGAGCATGGCTTCGCGCTTCTTCGAGTCAAGAGCCATGACTGAAGCATTGTGATTCTTGCAACATTCTTCAATAGCTGACTTTATCTTGCCTTGATATACTTGTAAATTTTTCTTCGTTTGCTCATTTACATCAGCAATTTTCTTTGAAGCAGCTATGGCTTCGCTCTTGAAATCCTCATCTGATTCATCATCTGCTTTCTTCTTGAATTTCAGAATCTTAGCAGTTTCAGATCTGTCCCTTGCATGCAAATCCCTCAGCTGATAGTATAAAGTTTCAATCATAGCAGAAAGATTTGGTGAAATATAAATATTCCCAATATCCACAGCCTTGGGATTAATAGCTTCAGCAAGATGGTAGTATGCCTGAATCAGGCTCAAACAGTCCCAGAGTTCACCTTCTCTTGCATCTGGGAAGTTGTGTTCACTGTGCTCAGCTTCAAAATGAGCTTCGGGGACAGGAGCTGCGACTGGCTTCGAAGAAATGTCCTTTGGTGCCATGTCAACAGCGGCTTCCTTTTTAGCGGCTCTAGCAACTTTCTCAGCTTTCTTCGTGTGAAGAATATCAAGTTGAGCTTGTCGTTTGGCTTCAGCTTCACTAAGCTGTTTGGCTTCGGCGGCAGCCTTAGCCTCTTGAGCTTTTTCTTCAGCGAGCTTGCGCTTCGCTTCAGCTCTCTGGTTTGATTCAGCCAGCTCTTTCCTTTGCTTCTCCAACTCTGCAGCTTCTCGATCAGCTCTCTCTTTCTCTTTAGCTTCTTTAACAGCCTTAGCTTGGGCTTGTGCTTCAGCATGCAGACGTTCAGCTTCTGCACGGTCTCTCTTGCGCAGTTCAGCCTCAGACAGCTTCTTGGTGCCGACCTGGGCATAAGTCTGGCCAGGCTTGGCATTAGTTGTCTTCGGCTTCGAAGCTTTGGCTTGTTCAGGAGCTTTAGCTTCGGGTTTAGCAGTAGACTTAACCTTCGGGTCATGCCTTTCCTTGGTTCTTTGCTCAGCAGGAACAAGGCGGCGAGGTGGCTTAGTAGCCAGGGGAGCCTCAACCTCTAAGTTCGTCAAATCGATGTTTTTCTTGGGAGCAGTAGGATCTTGAATCTTAACGCCTTTAGGAGCAGATGGTTTCTCTCCAGCCTTCTTCTTTAGTGGCTTCCGAAACTGTTTCCTCTTCGGACTTGGGGGAATGGGAGAGTGCTCAGACTCATCATCTGCTTCATCAGCAGGATCTTCGTCTTTCGAATCTTCAAGCTGTGCAGCAGCATCAGCTTCGTCATCTGCTTCAATATCACCCTCTTCTTCAGAAGCAGGAGGGGGTGAATCACTCAATTTGCGAAGCTTTCGCCTCTTCTTAGGCTTCGATGCTTCAGCTTCATCAAGCCCTGCAGCAGCTAGTGCTTTTGCCTTCTTTTCTTCTCTAATCCTCTTCTTTTCAGCCAAAATGGCAAGTCTCTCTTGCTCATCAGGATAGTCATCCGGAGTCTTGAGGGTATTTGGGTGCGGAACAGCCGGAGGCTTCGGGTAGTACTTCTTCCTGTTAGCTGCAGTGTATTGAGAACACATAGCGGTGGTGTACCGATAAGGTGGACTGAAAGCAAACTGCATTGCCCACTTCCAAGTTGGGATGCTCTTGTACTTGTACCACCTGATAGCCCAATAGCGTCGAATCCTTTGCAATCGAATCTTTCTGTCATGATCTGATTCTTCAGGCAGAGTGTCATAGCCCATCTTGAGGCGAATGGCTTCGGGTATGCCTCGGGCATTATTGACTTCCTTCGTTTTGCCTCCTTTGCCTTTTTGCTTCGGTGGCTCTGGATAGTTTTCGAGCCCTTCAACAATGGGAGACTCATTCCCCATAGCAGCCTCTTCGTCAGACATCCTGAGAAGATGGGATCACTTTTGTTTCTAAGAACAGTTTTCCCAAGGAGCAAAGATCAGCACAGATCAAACAGTCCTATAAAAAGAAACAAAATCCTAACAACACTTAGATCCAAACCCTAAATGAAGAGCACGGAGAAACAAGATTCGATCCAAGTAGCTCTGCGTACCCTAACTTGGTGACGCGAAGCGGCTACGGCGACGGAGTGCGGAGACGAGCTCTTCGTCGACGGGGAATGTCCACGGCGGCGGCGGCCCGGCAGTGAAGCGGTTATGGCGACGTCGGAGACGGGAGCTCTGCGGAGTGCTCGAGGTGGAAGACGGGGAATTCGGGAGAGAATGAATCGTGGGAGAAACGGTTCGCTGGGGAACGCCTTAAATAGGCCCGATCTGAAACGGTTGCCAGATCGAATCGAACGGTTCTCAAAGAGTGTCTCTTCCGATTCAATGGCTCAGATGAAGTGGCGTATCGCGAGCGAATCTCAACGACCCGAAAAAGACGGGGACTCAACGGCCGAAGAATGAGTCTTGACCGAGAGCAAAAACTTCGATAAAGTTGGAAGCATTTGATTCGGAACTCAGTGATGTTCGAAGCAATATGCTTTCCAATTCAATTGTGCTTATCATTCAAGATAGAGAAGATTGGGGGTGAGACAGAATGGAGAGGTAGGGTCCGAAACTTATCACTTCGAAGAACAATAGCAAAGCTAAAAGTGATAAGTATAGGGGACAAAAGAAACGAACAAATAAAGACAACACAGAACAGAAAACAAATGGCAAACGAAGCTAAGCTTGGACGAAGGAAAACTCAAACGAAACTAAACAAATTAATACACAACGAAGGTGAATATATACAGTCAAAAGTTTCGATCTTACTGAACATTGTGTGAGTCTAAGATATTTAGCTCACATCTCAATGCACAAAACCTTTTCTCGTCCAATGGCTTCGTGAATATATCTGCCAATTGATCTTCAGTTCTAACATGGCTGATCTCAATGTCTTCGCGCTGAACATGATCTCGAAGAAAATGAAGACGAATATCAATATGCTTCGTTCGAGAGTGTTGCATAGGATTGTGAGCAATCTTGATGGCACTCTCATTGTCACAAAGCAGTGAGATTTTCTTCACAAATATACCATAACCTTTTAGCGTCTGCTTAAGCCAAAGTATTTGAGTGCAGCATGAGCCAGCAGCAATATATTCAGCTTCAACAGTAGAGATTGAGACACAGTTTTGTTTCTTTGAAGCCCAACACACAAGAGATCTACCAAGAAAATGACAAGTGCCTGAGGTAGATTTCCTGTCAACCCTATCACCAGCCTAGTCTGAATCAGAATATCCAATCAAATCAAACTGAGTACCTTTGGGATACCAAAGTCCCAAAGAAGGAGTATGTGCTAGATATCGAAGAATTCGCTTCACAGCAATATGATGCGATTCCTTCGGATTTGCGTGAAAACGAGCACAAATACAAACTGATAGCATGATATCAGGTCTGGATGCACATAAGTATAAGAGTGAACCTATCATAGACCGAAACTTCTTCGGATCGAAGGGTTTCCCTTTCTCATCTGCATCAAGAAAACCATTTGTAGGCATGGGAGTTCTAATGGTCTTGCATTTAGCAAGATCAAACTTCTTCAGGCAATCCTTCAAGTATTTCTCTTGTGAAATAAAGGTGCCATTCTTTTGTTGTCGAATCTGAAGTCCAAGGAAAAACTTCAATTCACCCATCATAGACATCTCATATTTCTTCGACATCATTCTGGCAAATTCTTCGCTGATTTCAGTGTTAGTACAGCCAAAAATAATATCATCTACATATATCTGACACACAAATAGATCATTGTTATATGATCGAGTGAAAGAGTGGGGTCACTAGTTCCTGGTTTGAAGCCTTTCTTCAGGAGGAAATCCTTCAATGTTTCATACCAAGCACGAGGTGCTTCCTTCAGTCCATACAAAGCTTTGTGAAGCCTGTACACCATATCAGGATTCTTCGAGTCTTCAAAACCTGGAGGCTGCATAACATACACTTCTTCTTCTATTTCACCATTAAGAAAAGCACTGTTGACATCCATTTGATACAGCAATATATTTTTGTGGTTAGCAAAAGCAAGCATGACACGAATGGATTCGAGACGGGCTACTGGAGCATAGGTTTCACCAAAATCAATGCCTTCGATTTGGGTGTAACCTTGTGCTACCAATCTAGCCTTGTTTCTTACCACAATACCATCTTCATCTTGCTTGTTGTGAAATATCCACTTTGTGCCAATAACATTGTGCTTCGTGGGATCTGGCCTTTCAACAAGTGACCAGACTTTGTTCCTTTCAAATTGGTGAAGTTCTTCCATCATAGACAATAACCAATCTGGGTCCTTCATGGCTTCATCATATTTTGAAGGCTCTAGCATGGAGACAAAAGAAAAGTTTCCACAGAAGTTAGCCAAACGAGTACGAGATCGAGTAGTGGGACGACCTGGTTGATTAATATCTTCGAGGATCGAATCCACATCAACTCTTCTTCGAACTTGGGATAACGTAGTATCATTTGCTTCAGGCTCATCTTCTGCTTCAGGATCTGCATCAGCTTCGGGATCAGCTTCACCTTCAGCTTTGGCATTTCCTTCAGGATTAGCATTTCCTTCGTTCCCTTGACCTTCTTCGTCCTGTTCATCATTAGCTTCAGGATGTTGATCTCCAGCGCCCCGGGCTATGTGTGGGAACATTGGACCATCATCATCCCTAACAGCTTGACGTTGATTGGCTTCAACAGGGCGAATCTCACCAATAGCCATGGACATGATCACTTCATCAAGTGGAGGTTCATCTAGATCATGAGGCAAATGCTCCTTTTGAGAGCCATTAGTTTCATCAAACCTTACATTCACAGTTTCCATAACTTTTCCAAAGTGAGAGTTATAGACTCTGTAAGTGTGAGAGTTTGAGCCATAACCTAAAAGAAAACCTTCATGTGCCTTAGGGGAAAATTTGGAGCTATGATTCATATCTCTAATAAAACATGGGGCACCAAATACCCTAAGATATGAGACATTTGGTTTGTTACCAGTGATAAGCTCATGTGAAGTTTTCTTCAAGAATTTGTGAAGGTAAACCTTGTTGATGATGTGACATGCAGTGTTGATTGCTTCGGCCCAGAACCTAATAGGAGTCTTGTATTCAGCAAGCATAGTTCTGGCCATCTCAATAAGAGTTCTATTCTTCCTTTCAACTACACCATTCTGTTGAGGTGTATAAGCAGCAGAGAACTCATGAGAAAAACCATGATCATCAAGAAAATCTTCAATATGAGTATTTTTGAACTCAGTTCCATTATCACTTCGGATATGCTTCAGAGATAATTCATATTCTGTTTGAGCTCTCTTAGCGAATGACTTGAAGATTTCAACCACTTTGCTCCTGTCATCCAAGAAGAAAACCCAAGTATAATGAGAGAAGTCATCAACAATAACTAGACCATATTTATTTCCTCCCAGGCTTGCATAATTTTGAGGACCAAAAAGATCCATATGAAGCAATTCAAGAGGACGAGTGGTAGTCATGATGGTCTTCGCTGAATGATGTTTCTTCGTAATTTTACCAGCTTCGCAAGCACTACAGAGATGATCCTTATCGAATTTTACTTTGCTAAGACCAATAACGTGATTCTTCTTCACTAAATTATGAAGATTTCTCATCCCTGCATGACCAAGTCTTCGATGCCATAACCAACCAGATGAAGCTTTTGCCATTAAGCATGTGGATACAGCAGGGCCCGAAGAAAAATCAACAATGTATAAATCTCCCTTTCGGTAACCCTCGAAGACAAACGTATATTCATCCTGTGGAAAGACAACACAATGCGAAGCAGAAAACAGAACAAGCATACCCATATCGCATAATTTCGAAATAGACACAAGATTATATCTGTAACAGCCCACATGTAATAAGCTATCAAACACCATGTGATTGTATCTCCTCTGTTGGACTTGTAACTTGGCATGGTGGAGGTGTATGTCATTTCATGTGGTGATCTTAATTGGCATTGGGTTTGGAGTCATGTTGGGTTGTTTTCTTTTGCATCCAAGATGGTTCAAGAAGGGGATTAGAGGATTTTTCACTCTTGCATGTTCACTCCTTTTGAACCCAATTTTGGCCTAGCCATTTCTTTTGCCTTTGCAAGGGTTTTAAAATCCTCAAGGTATTTTTGACTTCATCAAAAACAGAAGCTCTAGTTCAAAGTGAATTTGAAATTCAAAATGAGCTCACACTTTTGTTGTTGCCAAAAATACCCAAACCATTTTTAGAAATTGAGGAATAATGCAAGGATAATTATACATATTTTTGTGTGATTTTTCCACTTGTATTTAATCCAGAAAAATCATGTATCTCTTTTCTGTTTTTTTTAAATAGAAAAGGGATCTAGCAGCCCTTTTCTCTCTTTTTCTCCAAGTCTCGCGGGAGGCCCAGCCCAACAGCCCTCCGCTCCGCAGCCCGCTTGGAGGTCCGCCAGCGAAGCGGTACGCGGGGTCGTCGTTGGCCGCTGGATCCAGATCGGGCGGCCCTGGGTCGTCGTCTTTCCAGCGTGTCCAGGGTCCCCTCCCCCTCTCTCTCAGAGCCGGCGGGAGGCGTCGACGTCGATGTGGCCGACGTGGCCAGGGAGCCTCCCCCTTTATAAGGAGAGCACCAGAAGCCCCCTCGCGAACCCTAGGCCCCGTTCCTCCCTCCAGTTTTCCGCCGCCGCCAACGGGTTCGTTCTCCAGGACCTCCCCTGTTCCGCTGGAGATGAGTGCAATTCTCCGCCATTCTGCATCGTCCTTGAGCAAGCGCTCGTCTGCACGATCCTTGGTCATGACCTCCTTCGTTTCTGTGCCCAGATCGAAGCCCGGAGGAGCGAGACGCCTCCGCAGCAGTAGAAAGCCGCCGCGGACCCCCCTTCGTCCCCGACGACGTCCGCAGACCTCTACCTCCTCTACGGCTAGGCCGGGACGCACGATGCGACTCACAAGGTGAGCTGGTGCCCAGGCCTTCGCCCGTAGCGTCCTGTAGCTTCCCGTCCACGGTAGCAGTAGCAATCCGCCGCCTAGCATCGTCGCCGGAGACCAAATCGAGCACGCCGTGCCATGGCATGCCTCGGGTGCACTCCCTCGTTCTCCTAGGACGTCCAAAGCGCGCCTTTGGCCACAAGGACCCGCCTTTTTCACGTGTAGCAGAGTGTGGTCGCCCGTCTCTGCATCTCCTTGTCACTGCAACGCGGCGCCGCCTCGGATTCAAAGGAAGATGGCCACCGCTCCGGTGAGGCTCAGGCCGTGACAAGGGTACCCACGAGTTCGTGGAGGTGCCCTCTAGATCCTGGAAGTCACTCCATGGCCGGGGGCAGTGTGAGCTCAACGCTAGCATCGAGCAAAGCTGGCGACTTTGAACCTGTCAGACTGCAGTTCAGAGCCGCCGCAGCAGTGTTGTTCCGGTGAAGTTAGCGAGCAGTAGAGTTGGGGATAGAAGCCATGGCGCACCTCATCGTGTAGAGCTAGGTGCCCTCTCGGGTTCGTTCCATGGCGGGGTGGCCGGAGCTTGCCTCTACACGATGCGCGGTTCGCCGCAGTAGAGCGTCGCCGTCGCGGTTCAGCGTCTTCAGGTGTTCGAAGTTCAGAGTACTGGAGCCTGAACCTTACCTAGCCTGCGTAGCGTTTATGTTCAGAAAAACGCTTCGTGGCACAGGGGTAGCGAGCCATGGAGAAGAGCAGCGAGTCGCGGGTTCGAGTCCCAGCCGACACCCCCCTTTTTTCGATTTTTCGCGGTGGCTGATACCTGGGGCCCGCATGTCTGCGTCCTAGGCTGCCAGGCCACGTGGGCTGAGCCCATTGCGGGCCAGGGAGGCGGCATGGGCCGGATTCGCCCGAGAGCAGCCCATGGAGGCTGATTCCGTTTTCTTTTTTTTGTTTCTTTTCTTTTTTTCTTTGATTTCTTTTCTGTTTAAATTCAAATTTGAATTTGCCTCCAAATTCAAATCTGATTTGAGCATCTTTTGCATTCAAGGGCATGCCTTATATGATTTTGGGGTAGCTTGAGCTACTGACCAACATGGTGAGGTCCATTTTTTCATTTGACCCCTTCTAATAATTGAAGTGTGGCCATTTTGCAAATAAGCCCCTTTTCTTTTCTCTGTTTTTGTCAAGTGGTTCAAAATTCTAAATTGCCCATGCCATATATGGTTTTTGGGTAGTTTTTTGCAAGGAGTTGCATGGTGATGATGATGAAGTCATTTGAACCCCTTTTCAAAATTCATTTGGTGCAATTTTTGCACTCAGCCCCTGAACTTCAGCTGAATTTGCAACTGCCCTTGCAAATTCAAATGGAGACATATCATATATGGTTTTGGGGTGCTTCTCTGCAAGGTTTTCAGCAGTGATGTTTTCATGGTGTTTTGTGCAACTCATGAAATCAGGGTGTGATCACCTGATTCAGAAGCCTTCAGATCCTTCTGCTTGCAACATTTCAACTTCAGTGCATTTGAAATGTTGATCATCTGATCTTTGCAATCTTGTTTCATGTCATCTTCTTTTTCAATTCAGCCCCTAACATATGGTCATATGTAATGTGGCTGGGTTCCAACTTTTGTTGCACCTTCCTGTGTGTCAAGTTCACCGACACTACTCCGTCTCCGGACTCATTGTTTACTTTCATGTTATTTAAATTCTTGGAATGCTTTGTTGATCATGTCATGCTTTGATGCTACTTACACCTAAATTAAGGCTTAGACCAAAGCCATTACAATGTAAATAAAATGCATGTGAAAGTGATGACTTGTCGTCATCACCTTCATTTAAATTTGACTAGACAGGGTCATACCACGTAAATCAATCTTGAACATGCCATCCTTGTTTGAGTTTGCATCAGTTGCTTACTTGTGTGTTTTCCTTGCCGGTATCTTTACGTTAGCACCCGAGACTGACGAGGAGACTTACGTGGAGCTGTCCGACACCGAGCCTGAGGGTACCGTGGGTGCTGCTTCGACTACCTTACCAGGCAAGGGGGAGATCTGTGTCATTACCTTATAACTTTCTGCTCATGCCTAGCTGTAGATCTAGAACGTTGTTGCTTGGTCCTATCTACCTTATATGCCTTGTTTAAACTCATACAGCCATGATCCCCACATCCCAGCAAACCATTGTACTGCTAAGTTACCGCTGCTCATCCATTGCTTAGTATGGATAGAAAACTTGCTGCTTACCCTATATGTTTATGGTTGGGACATCATGCTATATAAGAAGTTGGTTGATATTTACTATTGATAAATGATGTTAGTTTATATTCGACGAAAGGTGGAAGGCTGGACTATTCCCGTCTGGTGCTTTGTTCCATTTGAGTCACCTAGGACCCGAGTTCCGGGTATTGTGTTTCCTGACGAGCGTGCCTAATCTTGTGTGGGGTTTTATGGGGCCCCCTTGCCTTACCTACCTAGCCTCGTACATTCTAGTGGTGGCCCGAGCTGATTTACATTTGTAATGTGTGTGTGCTGGTTGGATGCCCAGTTGTTTCCAAACCAAACCAGGGCCAGGAGGACATAGTTTCTTGGCTGGCCCAAATAGACCGGCTGAGGACCCGGTCTCATAAGAGAACTACCCGGTAATCCAAACCTGGAGTCATACGGTAGATTCCGATTCGAGAGCATGGCCAGCTTTTGAGTTGGGTGTCGACTCACTGGGGGCCACCCGGATATGTGCGTTGTTAGTTAGAGGGACTGTGACGTTCCGGATTTTCAGGCGCTTACCTAGCCAAGTGGAAACCGTGCGTACATGCGACGTCTATAATGGACAGTTGGTACACCCCTGCAGGGTAAATCTTTTCGAAAAGCCGTGTCCGCGGTTATGGACTACTTGAGACCTACTCCTTGTTCATAGAATAACATCAATTATAATCATGCTATAAAACTTGACAAACTGTGTGCGTGCCTTGGTTGTCTTTCTTCGTCCAGGGGGACCGAGAGAGAAACGAGGTTGTGTTATGTTTGCGTAAGTAGGTGGATAGCCGACCTATGACGCGTTGTCAACGTAACTTCTTGGACCTCATCTCTATCCTATTAGAACGAGTAGCCACCATATATGCTAGTACGGCTGCAACCGGTCTTTGCCTTTACCTTTCCTGTAGCATTAGTTATTCCGTAATGACATGTTCTCACCCCCCCGTTTACATTTCTGTCTTTATCGCTTTGCCTGATCGGCCGCTGCAGTGGACTACTACCTCGACCCCAGCACCGGACGTTACTTCGTGGAGGTGCCCCCGGAGGATGACGACGAGTACGAGTACCTCGACCAGTAGGATCCTATAGTTGGGTTCAGACGTTCCCGTGGGTGGATATTTATGTGTAGACCTCTCTAGGGTAATTTGGATCTTGACCCTACTCGGTCCCTATTATGCTTCCGCTTGATGTATTGATGAGATGTACTCATGATGATGTTGTATTATTAGACAGTGGCGTTGTATGCCCTGTTCTATTTATCTATCTATATGTATTTCTATCTTGTAGAGTTATGCTTTTTATACCTGTTGTCGAGAATCCGGCAGCGACACGAGTGCGAGTGTCGTGCGCCGGTGGCGTTTGATGCGCTTCTAACTCTGACCGGACGCGAAAGCGACTAGTTAGAGTTAGTACCGCATCAGGGGCCTTACAACTTGGTATCAGAGCAGGACTGACTGTAGGACCTCTTTCTGTTTTCTCCTTATCCCTCCCTCCCACCCCTTTTTCCGTGAGGAAGTGAAACGATGTTTTGTCTCTGCAACTTATCCCCTTTCAAAACAATCTAGGTTCTCGTTTACATGAGGCTCCGATTCCTCTATAATTTTTTGCTAGCGACGAGATGTGTTGGCGTCTTTGAGATCACTGAACCGCCACTTGGGGTTGACTGCTCTACCTCGCTTACGGCGTACCCCAGGTGAAACGTCCATACAGGATTGGCAGGCATCCTATGGTAATATGGATGTGGTGTCTTTCCCCTATGGACGACCGTGATGGCGGGCCGCTCAGGGCAGATGTCTCATTGTTCAGGTTTCCAACCGCTCGTATATATTTTTGTGTGCTCGGTAGCAGATTATTATCTTGGATTCGGATGATCTTGGTTTGGGAATTCCAGTAGCACCTAGCTATCGACTTTCCGGGTTAACGTTGGTGGAATTTCAGCCTTCGGCTTTCTCATACCTCGTGAGGAAGTTTTGTTGTCAATATTGCTTTAACTTCTGGTTACTTCAATGTTTCGACCATGTTTTCATAAGTGTTCCTGTATACAGGATGCCAAGAGCGAACATGCCGCCGCCGGAGAACCCTATCCTTGGGGAGGCTGTAGCCGCAGTGGCTCAGGGCACAGCTGTGATCCTTCAGATGCTGCAGAACCAGGGTGCTCAGAGGAATGATCGTCCACAGTTGCAGCAGTTCCTTGCGATCAGCCTCCCCGCGATCAGCCTCCCCAGGTTCTGTGAGGCTCTATTCCCGCTGGAGGCGGATGACTGGATCGCAGAGATCAAGAAGCACTTCAATGCCAAGACCGTCAGACCCGTCGACTACGTCACCTTCGCCTCCTTCCAGCTTCAGGGTGCCGCAGGCAGTTGGTTCTCGACGTACAAGGCCAACAAGGGTGATGCAGAGATCACGTGGGAGGACTTCGTCAGGGATTTCAGAGCTGCTCATATTCCCAGTGGACTGATCGAGAGGAACCGTGAGGAGTTCTTAGCTCTGAGGCAGGGGGACAGGTCTGTGCAGGAGTATAACCTGACCTTCGTCAGGCTTGCCAGGTATGCTCCAGAGGAGGTCTCGACAGAGGCCAAGCGCATTGCCAGGTTCCGCGGTGGTCTTGCCACGGACATCAAGTATGCGCTCACCTTGTCCACGCTACGCCTGTTCTCAGAGTTTGTCGACCAGGCTATCAGACAGGAGTCAGCTGAGGCAGAGCGTTCCGCAGAGAAGAGGAAGCAGAGAGAGCACAGTTCAGCAGTGATGGTCCACAAGAAGGCCAAGTCCTGGGTTGCAGAACCACAGCCTCAGCTGCAGCTCCAGCAGTTTCAGCAAAGGGGAGCAGTTGTCCGCACTTTTGCCCGCCCTCCCGTCCCAGTGCAGCACGGACCTCGCTCTACTCCACCCTCCGCGAGGCCGCCTGCTCCACAGGGTCAGACCAGGCCAGAGATCATGTGCTTCAAGTGTGGCAAGCCGGGGCACAAGTCTCCGCAGTGCACCGACCCTCGTTACGCCCGACTGCCTCCGCCTCCACCTCGCTCTACACCGAGCAACGCGATGGTGCGGGCCCAGCCACGAGAAGTCAGGGTGAACAACGTGACCGTCGCAGAGGCCCAACAGTCGTCCGAGATTGTGCTTGGTAGGTTGCTTGTGTGTTCAGTTCCAGCGTCAGTTTTGTTCGATTCCGGAGCATCCCATTCCTTCATATCTCAGTCCTTTGCTTCAGCCAATGAACTTCAGTCCGAATTGCTCTATCCGCCACTTGCAGTCCACACTCCTGGTTCCAGATGCAGCTCCTCAGTATTTGTTCCAGATGTGGAGATCAGTATCCAGGGTGCCATCTTTTCCTCGCCCCTGATTGTGTTGCCCCGTTCCGACATCGATGTCATTTTGGGCATGGATTGGCTTGTCAAGTACAAGGCCAAGATTGATTGTCCGTCCAAGACCGTGTTGCTGACACACGATTCAGGCGCAGAGATTTGGTACACTTGTGGCTCGACAGTGGGATCAGCACAGTTGTACGCTCTGAACGCTGGAGTTGCTCCATTGATCGAGGAGGTCAGAGTTGTTCGAGAGTTCCCAGATGTCTTTCCAGAGGAGTTGCCAGGTATTCCACCCGTGCGTGCTATTGAGTTCGTGATCGAGCTAGAACCTGCTACACATCCGATATCTCGGCAGCCTTACAAGATGTGCCCGGAAGAGCTGATTGAGTTGAAAGAACAGCTGGTGAAGCTTGAGAAGGACGGGCTCATTCGTCCGAGCACTTCTCCTTGGGGTGCCCCGTGTCTTTTTGTGAAGAAGAAAGATGGTACTAGCCGGTTGGTTTAAGACTACCGTGGTATCAAAAATTCAAGCAGGGTATTGCCGCCTCAGTTCCAAAGTACGGTTGCTTTTCAGTGCATAATGACGGCATCGTGATGTTCGAGGAGCGAGTTGTTGTTCCCAAAGAAGGAGGTCTCAGAGAGGTTATCATGAAAGAAGCCCATGACTCAAAGCTGTCTATCCACCCTGGTAGCACCAAGATGTATCAGGACCTCAAGCAGAGTTTTTGGTGGACTCGTATGAAGCGGGATGTTGCCCGTTTTGTCTCCCAGTGTGATATGTGCAGGAGAGTGAAAGCACAGCACCAGAAGCCTGCAGGGCTACTTCAGCCAATTGAAATTCCGGAGTGGAAATGGGATCACAATGAGATGGATTTCATCACGGGTTTTCCTCTGTCGCAGAAGAAGAACAATGCCATCTTTTTCATCATTGAC
Organism: Bromus sterilis; assembly: GCA_950022295.1. Taxonomy (NCBI): domain Eukaryota; kingdom Viridiplantae; phylum Streptophyta; class Magnoliopsida; order Poales; family Poaceae; genus Bromus; species Bromus sterilis. The sequence goes on along the minus strand of OX465595.1, from coordinate 275,746,886 downwards.
AATCTCTCCAAAGTTGCCCACTTCTTTCCAGTGAAGGACTCCATTTCTGCAGCTCATTTGGCGGATTTGTACACCGCAAGAGTTGTATCCTTGCATGGCATTCCCAAGAAGATCAGTTCAGATAGAGGCAGCCTTTTCACCTCTAAGTTCTGGCAGGCCTTTCAAAAGGCGATTGGTACGACCGTGTTGTTCAGTACCACTTATCACCCTCAGACCAGTGGGCAGGTTGAGCGTGTGAATCAAATCCTCGAGGACATGCTTCGGGCATGTGTCATCTCGTTTGGCATGAAGTGGGAAGAGTGCTTGCCGTATGCTGAGTTCTCTTACAACAACAGCTATCAGGCAAGTCTGCAGGCAGCGTCGTTTGAAGTCTTGTATGGTCGCAAGTGCAGAACACCTTTGAACTGGTCCGAGACGGGTGAGAGGCAGCTGTTCGGTCCAGATGTCATACAAGAGGCAGAGGACAGAGTGAAGATTGTCCGGGAGAACCTAAAGGCAGCACAGTCTAGGCAGAAGGCCTATTATGACAAGAAGCACTGTGGTGTTGACTTCAAAGTTGGTGACTTCGCATACCTCAAAGTGTCTCCACTTCGGGGCACTCACCGCTTTGGGATCAAAGACAAGTTGGCTCCCAGGTTCGTTGGTCCGTTCCGCATCCTCGAGACTCGGGGACCTCTCGCGTTCCGCCTCGAGCTCCCAGACAGCTTGGCTATGGTGCATGATGTGTTCCACCTGTCTCAGTTGAAGAAGTGTTTCAAGCAGCCAGAGCAGGCAGTGGACTTGGGCGAGATCCAGCTCAGTGCGGATCTTTCTTACTCAGAGCGTCCAGTCCGTGTTCTTGACTCGTCTGAGTGTAAGACTCGCAACAACACCGTCAAGTTCCTCAAGGTGCAATGGGCACATCACTCGGAGAAGGAGGCAACGTGGGAGCGTGAAGATCATCTCCGTTCTGAGTATCCCGAGCTTTTTCTTGCTTAGATCTCGAGAAGAGATCCTATGTTGGTAGGGGAGAGCTGTAACAGCCCACATGTAATAAGCTATCAAACACCATGTGATTGTATCTCCTCTGTTGGACCTGTAACTTGGCATGGTGGAGGTGTATGTCATTTCATGTGGTGATCTTAATTGGCATTGGGTTTGGAGTCATGTTGGGTTGTTTTCTTTTGCATCCAAGATGGTTCAAGAAGGGGATTAGAGGATTTTTCACTCTTGCATGTTCACTCCTTTTGAACCCAATTTTGGCCTAGCCATTTCTTTTGCCTTTGCAAGAGTTTTAAAATCCTCAAGGTATTTTTGACTTCATCAAAAACAGAAGCTCTAGTTCAAAGTGAATTTGAAATTCAAAATGAGCTCACACTTTTGTTGTTGCCAAAAATACCCAAACCATTTTTAGAAATTGAGGAATAATGCAAGGATAATTATACATATTTTTGTGTGATTTTTCCACATGTATTTAATCCAGAAAAATCATGTATCTCTTTTCTGTTTTTTTTAAATAGAAAAGGGATCCAGCAGCCCTTTTCTCTCTTCTGCTCCAAGTCTCGCGGGAGGCCCAGCCCAACAGCCCTCCGCTCCGCAGCCCGCTTGGAGGTCCGCCAGCGAAGCGGTACACGGGGTCGTCGTTGGCCGCTGGATCCAGATCGGGTGGCCCTGGGTCGTCGTCTTTCCAGCGTGTCCAGGGTACCCTTCCTCTCTCTCTCACAGCCGGCGGGAGGTGTCGACGTCGATGTGGCCGACGTGGCCAGGGAGCCTCCCCCTTTATAAGGAGAGCACCAGAAGCCCCCTCGCGAACCCTAGGCCCCGTTCCTCCTTCCAGTTTTCCGCCGCCGCCAACGGGTTCGTTCTCCAGGACCTCCCCTGTTCCGCCGGAGACGAGCGCAATTCGCCGCCGTTCTGCATCGTCCTTGAGCAAGCGCTCGTCAGCACGATCCTTGGTCATGACCTGCTTCGTTTCTGTGCCCAGATCGAAGCCCGGAGGAGCGAGACGCCTTCGCAGCAGTAGCAAGCCGCCGCGGACCCCCCTTCGTCCCCGACGACTTCCGCAGACCTCTACCTCCTCTACAGCTAGGATGGGACGCACGATGCGACCCACAAGGTGAGCTGGTGCCCACGCCTTCGCCTGTAGCGTCTTGTAGCTTCCCGTCCACGGTAGCAGTAGCAATCCGCCGCCTAGCATCGTCGCCGGAGACCAAATCGAGCACGCCGTGCCATGGCATGCCTCGGGTGCACTCCCGCGAACTCCTAGGACGTCTAGAGCGCGCCTTTGGCCGCAAGGACCCGCCTTTTTCGCGTGTAGCAGAATGTGGTCGCCCGTCTCTGAATCTGCTTGTCACTGCAACGCGGCGCCGCCTCGGATTCAGAGGAAGATGGCCACCGCTCCGGTGAGGCTCAGGCCGTGACAAGGGTACCCACGAGTTCGTGGAGGTGCCCTCTAGATCCTGTAAGTCACTCCATGGCCGGGGGCAGTGTGAGCTCAACGCTAGCATCGAGCAAAGCTGGCGACTTTGAACCTGTCAGACTGCAGTTCAGAGCCGCCGCAGCAGTGCTGTTCCGGTGAAGTTAGCGAGCAGTAGAGTGGGGGATAGAAGCCATGGTGCACCTCATCGTGTAGAGCTAGGTGCCCTCTCGGGTTCGTTCCATGGCAGAGTGGCCGGAGCTTGCCTGTACACGATGCGCGGTTCGCCGCAGTAGAGCGTCGCCGTCGCGGTTCAGCGTCTTCAGGTGTTCGAAGTTCAGAGTACTGGAGCCTGAACCTTACCTAGCCTGCGTAGCGTTTATGTTCAGAAAGGGCTTCGTGGCGCAGGGGTAGCGAGCCGTGGATAAGATCAGCGAGTCGAGGGTTCGAGTCCCAGCCGACACCCCCCTTTTTTCGATTTTTCGCGGTGGCTGACACCTGGGGCCCGCATGTCTGCGTCCCAGGCTGCCAGGCCGCGTGGGCTGAGCCCATTGCGGGCCAGGGAGGCGGCATGTGCCGGATTCGCCCGAGAGCAGCCCATGGAGGCTGATTCCTTTTTATTTTTTTTGTTTCTTTTCTTTTTTTCTTTGATTTCTTTTCTGTTTTGAATTTGCCTCCAAATTCAAATCTGATTTGAGCATCTTTTGCATTCATGGGCATGCCTTATATGATTTTGGGGTAGCTTGAGCTACTGACCAACATGGTGAGGTCCATTTTTGCATTTGACCCCTTCTAATAATTGAGGTGTGGTCATTTTGCAAATAAGCCCCTTTTCTTTTCTCTGTTTTTGTCAAGTGGTTCAAAATTCTAAATTGCCCATGCCATATATGGTTTTTGGGTAGTTTTCTGCAAGGAGTTGCATGGTGATGATGATGAAGTCATTTGAACCCCTTTTCAAAATTAATGTGGTGCAATTTTTGCACTCAGCCCCTGAACTTCAGCTGAATTTGCAACTGCCCTTGCAAATTCAAATGGAGACATATCATATATGGTTTTGGGGTGCTTCTCTGCAAGGTTTTCAGCAGTGATGTTTTCATGGTGTTTTGTGCAACTCATGAAATCAGGGTGTGATCACCTGATTCAGAAGCCTTCAGATCCTTCTGCTTGCAACATTTCAACTTCAGTGCATTTGAAATGTTGATCATCTGATCTTTGCAATCTTGTTTCATGTCATCTTCTTTTTCAATTCAGCCCCTAACATATGGTCATATGTAATGTGGCTGGGTTCCAACTTTTGTTGCACCTTCCTGTGTGTCAAGTTCACCGACACTACTCCGTCTCCGGACTCATTGTTTACTTTCATGTTATTTAAATTCTTGGAATGCTTTGTTGATCATGTCATGCTTTGATGCTACTTACACCTAAATTAAGGCTTAGACCAAAGCCATTACAATGTAAATAAAATGCATGTGAAAGTGATGACTTGTCGTCATCACCTTCATTTAAATTTGACTAGACAGGGTCATACCATGTAAATCAAACTTGAACATGCCATCCTTGTTTGAGTTTGCATCAGTTGCTTACTTGTGTGTTTTCCTTGCCGGTATCTTTACGTTAGCACCCGAGACTGACGAGGAGACTTACGTGGAGCTGTCCGACACCGAGCCCGAGGGTACCGTGGGTGCTGCTTCGACTACCTTACCAGGCAAGGGGGAGATCTGTGTCATTACCTTATAACTTTCTGCTCATGCCTAGCTGTAGATCTAGAACGTTGTTGCTTGGTCCTATCTACCTTATATGCCTTGTTTAAACTCATACAGCCATGATCCCCACATCCCAGCAAACCATTGTACTGCTAAGTTACCGCTGCTCAGCCATTGCTTAGTATGGATAGAAAACTTGCTGCTTACCCTATATGTTTATGGTTGGGACATCATGCTATATAAGAAGTTGGTTGATATTTACTATTGATAAATGTGGTTAATTTATATTCGACGAAAGGTGGAAGGCTGGACTATTCCCGTCTGGTGCTTTGTTCCATTTGAGTCACCTAGGACCCGAGTTCCGGGTATTGTGTTTCTTGATGAGCGTGCCTAATCGTGTGTGGGGTTTTATGGGCCCCCCTTGTCTTACCTACCTAGCCTCGTACATTCTAGTGGTGGCCCGAGCTGATTTACATTTGCAATGTGTGTGTGCTGGTTGGATCCCCAGTTGTTTCCAAACCAAACCAGGGCCAGGAGGACATAGTTTCTTGGCTGGCCCAAATAGACCGGCTGAGGACCCGGTCTCATAAGAGAACTACCCGGTAATCCAAACCTGGATCATACGGTAGAGTCCGATTCGAGAGCGTGGCCAGATTTTGAGTTGGGTGTCGACTCACCGGGGTCCACCCCTGCAGGGTAAATCTTTTCGAAAAGCCGTGTCCGCGGTTATGGACTACTTGAGACCTACTCCTTGTTCATAGAATAACATCAATTATAATCATGCTATAAAACTTGACAAACTGTGTGCGTGCCTTGGTTGTCTTTCTTCGTCCAGGGGGACCGAGAGAGAAACGAGGTTGTGTTATGTTTGCGTAAGTAGGTGGATAGCCGACCTATGACGCGTTGTCAACGTAACTTCTTGGACCTCATCTCTATCCTGTTAGAACGAGTAGCCACCATATATGCTAGTACGGCTGCAACCGGTCTTTGGCTTTACATTTCCTGTAGCGTTAGTTATTCCGTAATGACATGTTCTCACCCCCCCGTTTACATTTCTGTCTTTACCGCTTTGCCTGATCGGCCGCTGCAGTGGACTACTACCTCGACCCCAACACCGGACGTTACTTCGTGGAGGTGCCCCCGGAGGATGACGACGAGTACGAGTACCTCGACCAGTAGGATCCTATAGTTGGGTTCAGACGTTCCCGTGGGTGGATATTTATGTGTAGCCCTCTCTAGGGTAATTTGGATCTTGACCGTACTCGGTCCCTATTATGCTTCCGCTTGATGTATTGATGAGATGTACTCATGATGATGTTGTATTATTAGACAGTGGCGTTGTATGCCCTGTTCTATTTATCTATCTATATGTATTTCTATCTTGTAGAGTTATGCTTTTTATACCTGTTGTCGAGAATCCGGCTGCGACACGAGTGCGAGTGTCGTGCGCCGGTGGCGTTTGATGCGCTTCTAACTCCGACCGGACGCGAAAGCGACTAGTTAGAGTTAGTACCGCATCAGGGGCCTTACAACTTGGTATCAGAGCAGGACTGACTGTAGGACCCTTTACTGTCCGAAGTCGAGTCTAGAAACTATTTTGGTAGTTATATAGGAAAAATTTCGGAGAGTAGGACCTCTTTCTGTTTTCTCCTTATCCCACCCTCCCACCCCTTTTTCCGTGAGGAAGTAAAACGATGTTTTGTCTCTGCAACTTATCCCCTTTCAAGACAATCTAGGTTCTCGTTTACATGAGGCTCCGATTCCTCTATAATTTTTTGCTAGCGACGAGATGTGTTGGCGTCTTTGAGACCACTGAGCCGCCACTTGGGGTTGACTGCTCTACCTCGCTTATGGCTTACCCCAGGTGAAACGTTCATACAGGATTGGCAGGCATCCTATGGTAATATGGATGTGGTGTCTTTCCCCTATGGACGACCGTGATGGCGGGCCGCTCAGGGCAGATGTCTCATTGTTCAGGTTTCCAACCGCTCGTATATATTGTTGTGTGCTCGCTAGCAGAGTATTATCTTGGATTCGGATGATCTTGGTTTGGGAATTCCAGTAGCACCTAGCTATCAACTTTCCGGGTTAACGTTGGTGGAATTTCAGCCTTCGGCTTTCTCATACCTCGTGAGGAAGTTTTGTTGTCAATATTGCTTTAACTTCTGGTTACTTCAATGTTTCGACCATGTTTTCATAAGTGTTCCTGTATACAGGATGCCAAGAGCGAACATGCCGCCGCCGGAGAACCCTATCCTTGGGGAGGCTGTAGCCGCAGTGGCTCAGGGCACAGCTGCGATCCTTCAGATGCTGCAGAACCAGGGTGCTTAGAGGAATGATCGTCCACGGTACACCACACTGCAGCAGTTCCTTGCGATCAGCCCCCCCAGGTTCTGTGAGGCTCGAGACCCGCTGGAGGCGGATGACTGGATCGCAGAGATCAAGAAGCACTTCAATGCCGACACCGTTAGACCCGTCGACTACGTCACCTTCGCCTCCTTCCAGCTTCAGGGTGCCGCAGGCAGTTGGTTCTCGACGTACAAGGCCAACAAGGGTGATGCAGAGATCACATGGGAGGACTTCGTCAGGGATTTCAGAGCTGCTCATATTCCCAGTGGACTGATCGAGAGGAAGCGCGAGGAGTTCTTAGCTCTGAGGCAGGGGGACAGGTCTGTGCAGGAGTATAACCTGGCCTTCGTCAGGCTTGCCAGGTATGCTCCAGAGGAGGTCTTGACAGAGGCCAAGCGCATTGCCAGGTTCCGCGGTGGTCTTGCCACGGACATCAAGTATGCGCTCACCTTGTCCACGCTACGCCTGTTCTCAGAGTTTGTCGACCAGGCTATCAGACAGGAGTCAGCTGAGGCAGAGCGTTCCGCAGAGAAGAGGAAGCAGAGAGAGCATAGTTCAGCAATGATGGTCCACAAGAAGGCCAAGTCCTGGGTTGCAGAACCACAGCCTCAGCCGCAGCGCCAGCAGTTTCAGCAGAGGGGAGCAGTTGTCTGCACTTTTTCCCGCCCTCGCGTCCCAGTGCAGCACGGACCTCGCTCTACTCCACCCTCCGCGAGGCCGCCTGCTCCACAGGGCAGACCAGGGCAGAGATCACGTGCTTCAAGTGTGGCAAGCCGGGCCACAAGTCTCCGCAGTGCATCGACCCTCGTTACGCCCGACTGCCTCCGCCTCCACCTCGCTCTACACCGAGCAACGCGATGGTGCTGGCCCAGCCACGAGCAGTCAGGGTGAACAACGTGACCGTCGCAGAGGCCCAGCAGTCGTCCGAGATTGTGCTTGGTAGGTTGCTTGTGTGTTCAGTTCCAGCGTCAGTTTTGTTCGATTCCGGAGCATCCCATTCCTTCATATCTCAGTCCTTTGCTTCAGCCAGTGAACTTCAGTCCGAATTGCTCTATCCGCCACTTGCAGTCCACACTCCTGGTTCCAGATGCAGCTCCTCAGTATTTGTTCCAGATGTGAAGATCAGTATCCAGGGTGCCATCTTTTCCTCGCCCCTGATTGTCTTGCCCCGTTCCGACATCGATGTCATTTTGGGCATGGATTGGCTTGTCAAATACAAGGCCAAGATTGATTGTCCGTCCAAGACCGTGTTGCTGACACACGATTCAGGCGCAGAGATTTGGTACACTTGTGGCTCGACAGTGGGATCAGCACAGTTGTACGCTCTGAACGCTGGAGTTGCTCCATTGATCGAGGAGGTCAGAGTTGTTCGAGAGTTCCCAGATGTCTTTCCAGAGGAGTTGCCAGGTATTCCACCCGTGCGTGCTATTGTGTTCGTGATCGATCTAGAACCTGGTACACAGCCGATATCTCGGCAGCCTTACAAGATGTGCCCGGAAGAGCTGATTGAGTTGAAAGAACAACTGGTGAAGCTTGAGAAGGATGGGCTCATTCGTCCGAGCACTTCTCCTTGGGGTGCCCCGTGTCTTTTTGTGAAGAAGAAAGATGGTACTAGCCGGTTGGTTCAAGACTACCGTGGTATCAACAAGAAGACAATAAAAAAAGTACCCTTTGCCCAACATCAGTGACCTATTTGAGCAGCTCCATGATGCAAAGGTGTTTTCAAAGCTTCATTTAAAGATGGGGTACCACCAGATTCGTGTCCGTGAGGAGGACATTCCCAAGACAGCCTTCCGCACTCGTTATGGTCTGTACGAGTTTACGGTCATGACGTTTGGCTTTTCAAACGCACCTCCGACGTTCATGAGAGCCATGAACTATCTCTTCGAAGAGTGTCTAGACGTGTTCGTACTCCTCTACCTCGACGACATCCTTGTCTTTTCCAAGTCAGAGGCTGAGCATGAGGAGCATCTCAGATTGGTGTTGCAGAAGCTGAGAGATCACCAGTTCTATGCCAAGTTCTCCAAGTGTGAATTTTGGATCAATAAGGTCAAATTCCTTGGCCATGTCATTTCCTCAGAGGGCATTGCCGTTGACCCAGACAGAGTCCGAACGATTCAGGATTGGACTCCGCCGAAGAATGTCAAGCAGCTGAGGAGTTTTCTCGGACTTGCCAGCTATTGCAGGAAGTTTGTCGAGAATTTCTCCAAGATAGCAAAGCCGATGACAGAGTTGTTGTGCAAGGGAAAGAAGTACAATTGGTCACAGGCTTGCCAGACAGCTTTTGATGAGTTGAAGATAAGGCTGACCACAGCTCCGATCCTTACACCGCCAGACGAGTCACAGCCGTTTCAAGTTTTCTGTGACGCCTCGTTGAATGGCCTTGGCGGAGTGTTGATGCAGGGAAAGAATATTGTGGCTTACACCTCCAGACAGTTGAAGCAGGCTGAGAGGAACTATCCGACACACGATCTTGAGCTGGCTGCAGTGATTCATGCGTTGGTTACTTGGCGACACCTCCTCCTAGGGAGGAAGGTTGATGTGTTCACTGATCACAAAAGCTTAAAGTACTTGTTCACGCAGCCTAACCTGAACTTGAGGCAAAGGAGGTGGCTCGAGACTATTACTGAGTACTCCGTGGATATTCAGTATACTCCTGGCAAGGCGAATGTCATAGCCGATGCGTTGAGCCGCAAGGGTGATTGAAACAGTGTCCATGTGCATAAGATACACCCTGATTTGTGTGAGTCCTTTCGAAGGCTCAATCTTGAGCTAGTTCCAGCAGGCTATCTAGCCAACCTTGTGGTAGAGCCCACTATTCGTGAGAAGATTCGTGAAGCTCAGTCTGGTAGCTTGATGATTCAAAAATTCAAGCAGGGTATTGCCGCCTCAGTTCCGAAGTACGGTTGCTTTTCAGTGCATAATGACGGCACCGTGATGTTCGAGGAGCGAGTTGTTGTTCCCAAAGAAGGAGGTCTCAGAGAGGTCATCATGAAAGAAGCCCATGACTCAAAGCTGTCTATCCACCCTGGTAGCACCAAGATGTATCAGGACCTCAAGCAGAGTTTTTGGTGGACTCGTATGAAGAGGGATGTTGCCCGTTTTGTCTCCCAGTGTGATGTGTGCAGGAGAGTGAAAGCACAGCACCAGAAGCCTGCAGGGCTACTTCAGCCAATTGAAATTCCGGAGTGGAAATGGGATCACATTGAGATGGATTTCATCACGGGTTTTCCTCTGTCGCAGAAGAAGAACAATGCCATGTTTGTCATCATTGACAATCTCTCCAAAGTTGCCCACTTCTTTCCAGTGAAGGACTCCATTTCTGCAGCTCATTTGGCGGATTTTTACACCGCAAGAGTTGTATCCTTGCATGGCATTCCCAAGAAGATCAGTTCAGATAGAGGCAACCTTTTCACCTCTAAGTTCTGGCAGGCCTTTCAAAAGGCGATTGGTACGACCGTGTTGTTCAGTACCGCTTATCACCCTCAGACCAGTGGGAAGGTTGAGCGTGTGAATCAAATCCTTGAGGACATGCTTCGGGCATGTGTCATCTCGTTTGGCATGAAGTGGGAAGAATGCTTGCCATATGCTGAGTTCTCTTACAACAACAGCTATCAGGCAAGTCTGCAGGCAGCGTCGTTTGAAGTCTTGTATGGTCGCAAGTGCAGAACACCTTTGAACTGGTCCGAGACGGGTGAGAGGCAGCTGTTCGGTCCAGATGTCATACAAGAGGCAGAGGACAGAGTGAAGATTGTCCGGGAGAACCTAAAGGCAGCACAGTCTAGGCAGAAGGCCTATTATGACAAGAAGCACTTTGGTGTTGACTTCAAAGTTGGTGACTTCGCATACCTAGAAGTGTCTCCACTTCGGGGCACTCACCGCTTTGGGATTAAAGGCAAGTTGGCTCCCAGGTTCGTTGGCCGTTCCGCATCCTCGAGACTCGGGGACCTCTCGCATTTCGCCTCGAGCTCCCAGACAGCTTGGCTATGGTGCATGATGTGTTCCACCTGTCTCAGTTGAAGAAGTGTTTCAAGCAGCTAGAGCAGGCAGTGGACTTGGGCGAGATCCAGCTCAGTGCGGATCTTTCTTACTCAGAGCGTCTAGTCCGTGTTCTTGACTCGTTTGAGCGCAAGACTCGCAACAACACCGTCAAGTTCCTCAAGGTGCAATGGGCACATCACTCGGAGAAGGAGGCAACGTGGGAGCGTGAAGATCATCTCCGTTCTGAGTATCCCGAGCTTTTTCGTGCTTAGATCTCGAGAACAGGTCCTATGTTGGTAGGGGAGAGCTGTAACAGCCCACATGTAATAAGCTATCAAACACCATGTGATTGTATCTCCTCTGTTGGACTTGTAACTTGGCATGGTGGAGGTGTATGTCATTTCATGTGGTGATCTTAATTGGCATTGGGTTTGGAGTCATGTTGGGTTGTTTTCTTTTGCATCCAAGATGGTTCAAGAAGGGGATTAGAGGATTTTTCACTCTTGCATGTTCACTCCTTTTGAACCCAATTTTGGCCTAGCCATTTCTTTTGCCTTTGCAAGAGTTTTAAAATCCTCAAGGTATTTTTGACTTCATCAAAAACAGAAGCTCTAGTTCAAAGTGAATTTGAAATTCAAAATGAGCTCACACTTTTGTTGTTGCCAAAAATACCCAAACCATTTTTAGAAATTGAGGAATAATGCAACGATAATTATACATATTTTTGTATGATTTTTCCACTTGTATTTAATCCAGAAAAATCATGTATCTCTTTTCTGTTTTTTTAAATAGAAAAGGGATCCAGCAGCCCTTTTCTCTCTTCTGCTCCAAGTCTCGCGGGAGGCCCAGCCCAACAGCCCTCCGCTCCGCAGCCCGCTTGGAGGTCCGCCAGCGAAGCGGTACGCGGGGTCGTCGTTGGCCGCTGGATCCAGATCGGGCGGCCCTGGGTCGTCGTCTTTCCAGCGTGTCCAGGGTCCCCTCCCCCTCTCTCTCACAGCCGGCGTGAGGCGTCGACGTCGATGTGGCCGACGTGGCTAGGGAGCCTCCCCCTTTATAAGGAGAGCACCAGAAGCCCCCTCGCGAACCCTAGGCCACGTTCCTCCCTCCAGTTTTCCTCCGCCGCCAACGGGTTCGTTCTCCAGGACCTCCCCTGTTCCGTCGGAGACGAGCGCAATTCGCCGCCGTTCTGCATCGTCCTTGAGCAAGCGCTCGTCTGCATGATCCTTGGTCATGACCTGCTTCGTTTCTGTGCCCAGATCGAAGCCCGGAGGAGCGAGACGCCTCCGCAGCAGTAGCAAGCCGCCGCGGACCCCCCTTCGTCCCCGACGACGTTCGCAGACCTCTACCTCCTCTACGGCTAGGCCGGGACGCACGATGCGACCCACAAGGTGAGCTGGTGCCCACGCCTTCACCCGTAGCGTCTTGTAGCTTCCCGTCCACGGTAGCAGTAGCAATCCGCCGCCTAGCATGCCTCGGGTGCACTCCCGCGTACTCCTAGGACGTCCAGAGTGCGCCTTTGGCCGCAAGGACCCGCCTTTTTCGCGTGTAGCAGAGTGTGGTCGCCCGTCTCTGAATCTGCTTGTCACTTCAACGCGGCGCCTCCTCGGATTCAGAGGAAGATGGCCACCGCTCCGGTGAGGCTCAGGCCGTGACAAGGGTACCCACGTGTTCGTGGAGGTGCCCTCTAGATCCTGGAAGTCACTCCATGGCCGGGGGCAGTGTGAGCTCAACGCTAGCATCGAGCAAAGCTGGCGACTTTGAACCTGTCAGACTGCAGTTCAGAGCCGCCGCAGCAGTGCTGTTCCGGTGAAGTTAGCGAGCAGTAGAGTTGGGGATAGAAGCCAAGGCGCACCTCATCGTGTAGAGCTAGGTGCCCTCTCGGGTTCGTTCCATGGCGGGGTGGCCGGAGCTTGCCTGTACACGATGCGCGGTTCGCCGCAGTAGAGCGTCGCCGTCGCGGTTCAGCGTCTTCAGGTGTTCGAAGTTCAGAGTACTGGAGCCTGAACCTTACCTAGCCTGCGTAGCGTTTATGTTCAGAAAACTTTTCGTGGCGCAGGGGTAGCGAGCCGTGGAGAAGAGCAGCGAGTCGCGGGTTCGAGTCCCAGCCGACGCCCCCCTTTTTTCGATTTTTCGCGGTGGCTGACACCTGGGGCCCGCATGTCTGCGTCCCAGGCTGCCAGGCCGCGTGGGCTGAGCCCATTGCGGGCCAGGGAGGCGGCATGTGCCGGATTCGCCCGAGAGCAGCCCATGGAGGCTGATTCCTTTTTATTTTTTTTGTTTCTTTTCTTTTTTTCTTTGATTTCTTTTCTGTTTAAATTCAAGGTGGAAGGCTGGACTATTCCCGTCTGGTGCTTTGTTCCATTTGAGTCACCTAGGACCCGAGTTCCGGGTATTGTGTTTCTTGACGAGCGTGCCTAATCGTGTGTGGGGTTTTATGGGGCCCCCTTGTCTTACCTACCTAGCCTCGTACATTCTAGTGGTGGCCCGAGCTGATTTACATTTGTAATGTGTGTGTGCTGGTTGGATCCCCAGTTGTTTCCAAACCAAACCAGGGCCAGGAGGACATAGTTTCTTGGCTGGCCCAAATAGACCGGCTGAGGACCCGGTCTCATAAGAGAACTACCCGGTAATCCAAACCTGGAGTCATACGGTAGAGTCCGATTCGAGAGCGTGGCCAGATTTTGAGTTGGGTGTCGACTCACCGGGGGCCACCCGAATATGTGCGTTGTTAGTTAGAGGGACTCTGACGTTCCGGAGTTTCAGGCGCTTACCTAGCCAAGTGGAAACCGGGCGTACATGCGACGTCTATAATGGACAGTTGGTACACCCCTGCAGGGTAAATCTTTTCGAAAAGCCGTGTCCGCGGTTATGGCCTACTTGAGACCTACTCCTTGTTCATAGAATTACATCAATTATAATCATGCTATAAAACTTGACAAACTGTGTGCGTGCCTTGGTTGTCTTTCTTCGTCCAGGGGGACCGAGAGAGAAATGAGGTTGTATTATGTTTGCGTAAGTAGGTGGATAGCCGACCTATGACGCGTTGTCAACGTAACTTCTTGGACCTCATCTCTATCCTGTTAGAACGAGTAGCCACCATATATGCTAGTACGGCTGCAACCGGTCTTTGTCTTTACCTTTCCTGTAGCGTTAGTTATTCCGTAATGAAATGTTCTCACCCCCCCGTTTACATTTCTGTCTTTACCGCTTTGCCTGATCGGCCGCTGCAGTGGACTACTACCTCGACCCCAGCACCGGACGTTACTTCGTGGAGGTGCCCCCGGAGGATGACGACGAGTACGAGTACCTCGACCAGTAGGATCCTATAGTTGGGTTCAGACGTTCCCGTGGGTGGATATTTATGTGTAGCCCTCTCTAGGGTAATTTGGATCTTGACCGTACTCGGTCCCTATTATGCTTCCGCTTGATGTATTGATGAGATGTACTCATGATGATGTTGTATTATTAGACAGTGGCGTTGTATGCCCTGTTCTATTTATCTATCTATATGTATTTCTATCTTGTAGAGTTTTCTTTTTATACCTGTTGTCGAGAATCCGGCAGCGACACGAGTGCGAGTGTCGTGCGCTGGTGGCGTTTGATGCGCTTCTAACTCCGACCGGACGCGAAAGCGACTAGTTAGAGTTAGTACCGCATCAGGGGCCTTACAATATCCAAGGGATTGGACTAGCATAACCTTGTCAATGTGCTTATCTTTCGATATGGCAACCTTACCCAAACCTAAAACTTTACCCTTGTTGTTATCACCGAAGGTAATGTACTTCTGAGAAGAGTGAGATAGTTTTTCTTCGGTGAATAACTCCTTGTCTCCGGTCATATGATTTGTACAACCACTATCCATGACCCATTCGGATCCACCGGAGACATAACCCTGCAGAAGAATTAGTTCTTCATAACCACCCACAAACGAGCAGGTGACTGAGAAGATGTTGAAGCACTAGTCGAAGAAATATTAAATCGAACAGGAGTGTATTGCTTCGGTGTACCATCAAGCACACCATAAATGTAAGTCCTCTGCGAATGGTTAGCATAAGTATGAGCATATGCAATCTTAGTATGATTATTATGAGGACGATACGTATGGCGACCAGTACGATAGTATTGCTTCTGCGGAACATTTGATTCGGTCACGAATGGATCATTTCTCGTTTCAAGAGAATAGAAATGATTCGGTGGTACCGAAGACTTGCCCTGCATAGAATGGTTAGCAGGCATTTTTTCCACAAGTGCTTTCTGCACCCATATCTGCCTCTTATAGAATCCATTCTTTGGTGGAGTACCTACATACTCAACTGAAACTTTTCCCTGTTCATCTTTCATGAGTTTGTAGTCAGAATCAAGTGATTCATCCACAATGACTTTGTTCATTTTGCAGTCAAAACCTGAAAGGTTAGCAATATCAGTGGGTTTCTGCTTCGCTAGAACCCAAACAGTCTTAGGATACTACTCAGGCTCCCAATAGGTGCCATCAGGGTTTATCTTTCTCTCGAAACCAACACCCTCATTCCTGGGATTCCTGTGAAGGAGAGCCTTCCTTAGGATATCACAGAGATATTGATGTCCTTGCACACTTTTGAACATGCCTGTTTCAAATAAGTTTTTCAACCTGAGGAGTTCCTCGGTAACAGCAGGATTTTCCTCATCAGAGGCATTAGTATCATCAATAACAATCGAAGCTTTCCCTTTGGAATCAGTTTTGCTTCATTCCAAACAATCCAAACAAGGTGATTCAGTTTTATGATTTGCTTCAGAACCTTGTTGAGCCTTGAGAGAGAGATTGACATTTTCCAATTCTTCATGAGCCTCTTTCAGTTTTTCGAGAGCCATTTTCCTTTGAAGAATTTCATAGGTAAGCTTCTCATAATCAACTGAAAGAAGATCATGCCGAGAGGATAATTCTTCAAACTTTTCTTTCAGAGCTTCATGCTCATTGCTTAAAGTTTGACCTTTCTCTATCTCATCGATCAACAGAGTCTCTGATTTCTTAATGATTTTGCTTAGTGAATCAAGTTCATCTTGCTGGATTGAAGCAATTTTAGCAAGTTTAGCATAGCTTATCTTAGAATCACTGTCATATGAGGAACAATCAGAAGTATCATAGTTAGATTTTGATGAAGATACCTTCGCCTTGGCCATGAAGCAATAT
This sequence comes from Bromus sterilis, assembly GCA_950022295.1. NCBI lineage: Eukaryota > Viridiplantae > Streptophyta > Magnoliopsida > Poales > Poaceae > Bromus > Bromus sterilis. The sequence goes on along the minus strand of OX465595.1, from coordinate 275,731,291 downwards.
GCAGGAGATTCATCTTCACTACTGTTGTTGGTGAAGAATGAGCTCGAAGCTTTTGCTGAAGCATCTGCTGAAGCGAATGCCAAACCAGCAACACCATCTGATTCGGACCCAGACCCAGACCTTGATTCCTAAATGAGCTTCGGACCCAGAGGCTTCGTCTTTGGAGTTCATCTCCTTTCCCAGATAGGCCTTGGCTCGGTGAGAGCTGCTTCGACGAGACGAGTGAGTCTTCGATGAAGAACCCTCACGCTTCTTGTGATACTTCTTCTTCTTGTCATCATCAGAATCTTTCTTCTTATCTCTTCTCGAACTCGAATCATGTTTCTTGGATTCATAGCTTCTGGAGGATCTGTGGGACTTGGATGAGGAGTCTCTGAGCGAATGCTTTGCTTTGTTCTCAGCTTCCCACAGGGGGCAATCAGCAATGTAGTGACCTGGTTTCTTGCATTTGTAGCAACAGTTGTCCTTTGATGGAGAGTTTCTTGAGGATGAACGGTGAGAAGAGTGACTTGAGCTTCTTAAAGGATAGCTCTTCTTCGGTGAAGAAAACCCTTTTCTCTGAAAGCGATTGAAGCGTCTCATGATCAGGGCTAGATCTTTTCCAATGCTTGCAGGATCATCTGATTCGACACCTGAAGCAGAACTGACTTCGGGTGAGGAATGACGCGAAGCTTTTGCTTTCAAGGCATGAGATCTCCTTCGAGAACAATTTATGTCACGTTTCTCTTCTTCTTCCATCTCAAAGGTATTGAGTCTCTCAAGAATATCAGCGGCGACAAGACGTCTGAAATCAGTCCTTTCCTTGATCATCAGCACAATGTGGTCAAACGAATCATCCAATGAGCGAAGCAGAGTTCTAACAACTGAGTGAGGAGTAATGTCATCAGCACCAAGTGAGATCAACTCATTTGCAAGAGCAGTGAGCCTGCTATAAATGGAGCTGACTTTTTCACCCTCATTTCTTTTGAATCGATAGAATTTGCTTCGAAGTGTGTCAATTCTGGCATCCTTCTGGGTAGAAACACCTTCACCAATCTTCTCAAGATAGTCCCAGACACCTTTGGCCGAAGGAATATTCTTCACTTCATGATACTTCTCTGGTGTCAAATGATTGGTGATGAAAACCCAAACTTCAGAATCAAGATCAATCAGCTTCGCTTCTTCAGGAATGATGGCGTTCTCATCAGCAACTGTAACTCCATACAAGACAACTTGCCAGGAAGTTGAGTTGATAGCCATAATGTTCCTCTTCATCTTGTCCTTCCAGTATGGATATTCCTTTCCATTGAACACGGGAATGGGTTCGTCGGAGCGAATGGCTGCGAAAGACATACTTGCAAAACACTCTAGGAGGTTAATCCAAATAAAGAGTGACTTGCTCTGATACCAATTGTTAGTCCAAGTATGTGATCAGAGGGGGAGGGGTTGAATGATCACTTCAAAATTTTGCATGAAACTATGAAGTGAAGCATAACTCAGCAACCGAAGAGATTCAACAGAAAGGTAAACATTGGAGTAGAACATGATTGAAGCATAACATAGCGAATCAAAAGCATCGAATCAATTGCATTGAAGCATACCACTAAAGCAATTGATAAACTGAATGTAAGTGCGGAAAGTAAAACGAACTCTTGACTCGGCGATGTTTGTTCGACCAGTTCACACTCTGCAAAGTGCTACGTCTGGTTGGAGGGACTTCTGATTGAACACAGGAGCTAACCTCTCTCCGTCCGTATCTCCACTGCACCAATCTCCTCGAGCTTGGTCAGTTCTTCACTCGTGGTTGATTATTGAGGAAATCACCGAAACCTTTGACAAACTGGACTTCGAGGCGACAATAACTCTTCGCTCTCTGAAGAACAACACTCTAACCATCTAGGAGAATTGCAGTTCTCCAAGATAAAAAGGCTAGCAAACTTCTTCCTAAGTCAAAATGAATCAACTCAGATCAATAGGACTTATGCTTCGGTGGATGGGTTTTTGGTTTGCTTGGGTGGGGTTGCTCTCTTTCTCTTCTCTGTAAGGAAATAATCTTGGAGCAGCCTCCGTCCAATGAGGGCGGGGGTGGCGTATTTATAGGTGGCAATCCCTAGGTGCGAAATGACTGAAGTGACCCGATGTGATAGCTTGACACCTGTCCCCAACGGTCATATTTCCAATCAAAGCGCAACTTTACTTGAGGTCCAAGTAAAGCTGACTCACAGACTTGGTTCTGCTTCAGGAGCCGAAAGAACTAAGTCTTCGCTGGTGAAGCATTACCTAGCGCACATGAGATTTCTCAACTCTGGCTTCTCACTGGTTTGGATTCGATCTGAGTCTTTTCACCAAAACCTTCGGCGTACATTTACTAAACTCCTCTTGATAGTACGGTTTTTCCTACGACTCAAAGAAGTGAAAAAGAACTACGCAAAAACAACTAAGTCTTGCACCATCTTGGTCATCTCCTTCGATGAGACGTGCTTTAGGATTCCTTATCTTTTTAGGGGTCGACATCCGTGATTAACTTCACTCCAAAGGATATGCTTCAGTAAAGGTGTAAATCTTCGTTAAAGCTTTATCACCAACCTATGACTTCAGGAACCTAACCATCTGTTTCACACTAGAAAACTTGTTAGTTCCTCTACTGTTTTGCCCAACAATATCCAAAACTCATGGCGTTATAACTTTGGTCTTACAACCGGCGGTAGTGGTGAAAAAGCTCCCGGAGATCAATCCTCTTTCCGGTAGGGTGCCAGGAAAAGGTCTCTAGGTGCTCCCGATCTTGGATGCGCGACAGCAGCAGAGCAAAGAGGTAATTCACGATGTGGGGTTTTTTTCGAGGGTTTTTGGAACGAGGATGTAATATAGCCCGAACGGGGGCACCCGTGTGAGATACAACAATAGCAGAGGTATGTATTGCCGAACAGCAAGGCAGCGGCATTGCCGTCTGGTCGCTGATTCACGGTTGTGGCGGCGCTATCAAGTCAAGTAAAGGGACGATCGACCAAGCATATGTCGAGCTCGCATGCAGACATGGATCTGGGCGTGAACAACTGTGTTAAATTGATTCCTCTCTGGCATAACACTAATTGATTCTTCATGCTACATAACAGCTACTACCTCTCTAGGCTGCATATATCATGTATGAATGCATTTGTGTTGGTTGTGAAGTAACTACATATTTACTTACATTAGAGTACCAATGTGTTGAACTTTTGATTGAGAATCAATGGTTATATAGTGTTTGAAACATACAATGGCTATGATCTGCTATGATTAAGGTCTAGAAAATAAATTAGCTATTTCACATATTTAAGAGTGGTTAGGAGAGAGAATCAATGTTTAGTAGTAGGCCCGGTTCACCAGGTTCTACCACTATTCGGCCCAATCATAGTCAAAATCTGAGTTTGATCCTGGCTCAGAAGGAACGCTAGCTATATGCCTAACATATGCAAGTCGAACGTTGTTTTCGGGGAGTTGGGCAGAAGGAAAAGAGGCTCCTAGCTAAAGGAAAATCCACATTGTAATTTTGTATATATATGTTACACCAAATAAATGGCAAGATTTTTGAAAAATGTTCTTGTGTATTTTTCTCCTATTAACCAATCATTTCTTTTAATATATTAATGTAGAATAAATTACAAAGGAAATTTTGATTTAGTTTATAAGGAATTTAACTAGCTTTGATGGAGGACACGTCCCCTCTCCTTTATTAGTATATGACTGTATTTTTTTAGAGAAGGAGGAAAACCCAGCCTCTGCATCAATCGATGCATATGTCCATATTATTGAAATTAAAACATAACAAAGTCACGAGGTCTTGAAAAGCTCATAATCCGAGCTAAAACGGAACTCAAAACATAAGTGCCACAACCGACAATCAAAAATAGACTACGATCCAAATTATACGGTACCTTGATGACTGTATAGGAACCTTTCCTATACAGTCCCTTGAATGCACAAACAAAACGAAGGGCACGTCCGAAATTAAAATGAAAACATGTATCAATTTATTAGATTTATTAGCATGCATGGTCATGATATATTAAAAAATTATGTACGCCAAAAGAAAATATGAAGACTATACGTTATTTCATGCCGGTCGTCAGCAATGTATTAGTGTATTATAAAAGATTAAAATAATATATGCATGTACAAAACAATGCACAAGACAAGCATGATATCATATATAAATTTAAGAAGCATAACCATGCTTTGTCTATAGAAACATGGTCCATTGAAAGCACAAATCACATCGTTCGCATAATGTGCAATTTCAGCTATACAACAATAATGTAAGCATTGCGTACTTGGCATCCATTGTATTCCATACGAAGAATAAGTGGATAAATAAAAGAATGTTTTGTTGTGAGATGGAAATCATAAATAATAAATAAATGTTAAGACTATGACTGAGTGAGAATAATCGACGAATTCTCTACTCACGCAATATGAGTTAGGTTTTATTGAATCAGGAAAAAATGATGTGACAAAGAACTTACCGTAATGGTTGGTTTAATGCAACATTCATATAAGATGAAATTTAATAAAATAAAATCTATGGGACGCAAGAAACTAAAGTGAGTTGTTCAGTAGTGATGAAAAGAGATGAGATATGGTTCAATGAGGATAATAACAGCCTTGTGGCTAAAAAGTGGGCTAGCAAAAAAACATAAGTGCATACAATGAATGGTTTATTGAAAGAAAGTAGTCATTATGAAAAATAGACTTTCCCCAACCTATAGTGATACAAAAAAGGATGGCACATCTACATATCAAGGAAACCTATAATATAATATGAATGAATATTAAACTATTATAAAAAATAATGAATATAATTTGAAAATTAATAATGTGTATATGTTATCGTAATTTGAATAAACAAAAGCAAACTATGGTGCATACATTGCAACAAGACTAAAATCCCTATCGATAAAAATTTTGTTTACACAAGAGTAAATCTCATCTTTATAGTACCTTAATTTGTGGCGTCATCCTGTAATTATTTGAACAAAATCTGATACATTTTATTAGTTTATCAACAAATATACTAGGAAATACTATGTAGGTTTCAACATGCAAAAATCATCTCTTAATGGTAAATTGTATTAAGGTAAAATTAATGAAAATCTTGCTCTTGAAATTAGTGAGACACCAGATAGCATTTGGTACTCAAACGAAGTCCAAAAAATCTAATTTACTAAACAAAATATATGATGATATTTAAAATAAGGAATGAGATACATTACAAATTTAGATTTTATGTAAAGTATGTACTGCCATATGAGTGTATCATGTCTAATATACTCCCTGCGTTCCTAAATGTAAGGCCTTTTAAAGATTCCACTATAGACTGCATTTAGATGCATATAGACTTATTTTAGAGTATAGATTTACTCTTTTTTCTTTGTATGTAGTTTATAGTGTAATCTCTAAAATGTCTTGTATTTAAGAATAGATGGAGTACTGTACATGAACATATAAGAAGAAAGAACATAAAATTGTCTAGCCGCGCATTTACATTTCTAGTTCACATATATATAACACAATATCTTTCATATGCTTGTAATGGTCATCAAGATTTTCTTAATTACTAAAATCACAATACATCCAACAGCTAGTACAGTAGGCCGCATTACATAAACATGAAATCTATGGTAACAACAAGCAGATAGTACACCGGGCCGCAATACAGAAACACCCTTTGCAAAGTACAGCATCATAGTCGCTAGATAGACAGATGAATCTCATCTGGGAAACTGTCGAAGCGGAATGCAAAAATTGAGCCTTCGATAATATTAAAGGCCTTCGCAACTTTAGTCCATTGCCTATGGATGATTGCCCGCCCATCGTTTGCCCTCTTCAGGAAGGCTTCTTCATTATGCAGACAATTAGTTTGTTGTCTTTCATGGCCAGTTTATTTATCCTTACAATTTCTCTAAGTTTCTTGACTTGATTGATAGTCATGGTCACCTCGTTTCCCTAGATGAAAAATGGGTCGAACAGTGGATCTAGTCCGTTGACAAAGAGCTACAAGCAAAATGTAAATATTAAAACACGAGCAGTGGCATTTCTCCTTCATTTGTACACTAATGGGATATAAGCCATGTAGACCATGTGCATATCTCGGTTGTAAATCTCAGAGTCACCCATTAGTAACCTGAAATTGCATAAAGAACATAATGATTAGGTAATGTAAGAATTGGCATGCAGCCAATGATAACAGGTTCGTGCATACATAATACACCATACAATCCAACATATTCAAGACATGGAAAGTCCAGCTAATTAACTACAACATGCCTAATAAATATAGGAAATGAATAGGTTTTCATGTGTTAATGATCACTGATTAACTTGGGTATCACATTTCATGATAACATTATACAGAGTATGGTTTCAATTACTTGAAGTTGTAGATGCAATCCAAAAAAAAAAAATTTTTTAGATGCAATCGAAAGAAAAAAAATGTGCGGAAAGGGTGATCTGAATATAATTTAACTCTGTGGCATATCTAACTAAACATATGTATCTAGGAAGATAATAAATAACTACTCGTCGCCGATGGATTGGGCAATGGGATCCTTCCCATTGGAAGGAAGGAAGCGAGGTTTTCTCGTCGTGGCTGCCCTCCAAACCGTCGTAGCAGACGACTGTTGGACCTGGATTCAAGGAAAGCACACGATGGCGCGCGAGTGCGGTGAGGGTGGCATCCACAGCAAGTGTATCCTCCATGATTTGGTGGTCGGGCCAGACAGGATCTATGGAGGAGTAAGAGCATTGATACGTCCCAAACGTATTTATAATTTCTGTTTGCTCTATGCATGTTTTGTGTGACTTTGCCATGTTTTGCTTGAACTTTCACACACTTTTGAGCATATTTAGACTAACCTATTAACTCAGTGCACCCAGTTGCCAGTTCCTGTTTTCTGCTGTATTTGTATTTCAGGTTTTCCGGCCATTAAAAGTGCTCCAAAAATTCCAGAAAAATTATATAAAAAATCAGCGTCCCGGAAGCTTCCGGAATCACCAAGGAAGGAGGGGAGGGCCACCACAGGGACTCCAGAAGGGTCCCTGGTGCGGCCCCACCCTAGGCCGCGCCGGGCACCCTCCTGGCTGCCCTGTGGCCCCCCTGGTGCCCCGCTTTGGCCCTATTTTTACCCCCGCGGAGGAAACCCTGATGCCGGACCCCTTTTCTCCAGAAGAAATTCCGATCTCCGCCGCCATCGCCATCAACTTTCGTAGGGACAGAATTCCTGTGCCGGCACCCTGCCGGGACGGGGAAGTGACCCCGGATTCATCTCCATCGACGTTGCTTCCTCCCTCCATGAAGCGGGAGTAGTTCTCCCTCGGGGCTGAGGTTTCTACCAGTAGCTATGTGTTCTTATCTCTCTCCCATGTTGTGATCATAGGTTATGTTAATCTAGGGTGATCCCATGATATTTCCCCTTCCTCTATGTATTGGATTGATGTACTCACTAGATCTTATCTAGTATAATTGTAAGGCCCGATATGCGGTACTGTTCCAGATCTAGATGTTTCCATCCAGATCCGGGGACGAAGCACATATCGGTCCCACCGCGACATATGACGAAGTCATATGCCCCGGATTTCCAACATGATATCACAACATTACAGATACAAGGATACGACATCTCATACAATCGGCATACAACTGCCTTAATACAATACAACAGCGGAAGATATATGTCTGAGTACAGACTACAAGAAAATGCCTAGTGGCAAAGAGAAAAACATCGATCCCATAACCACACGGGTCCAGGCCCTCCGCCGGGATCCGCCTAACTAGTCGTCGTCGAGTCTCCACGTGAAACGTCGATCACCGTACCTATTGTCGATCAAGAACCCTGAAAAGAGTTTGGGGGTAGTATCATGAGTACAGAAGTACTCAGCATCCAACTGTAGTGGTCATCTGACCCAGCAAGGACTTCATCACTCGTCATTCTAGGAAAACTAGTAGTCTACGGTAAGGATGGGGTAAGTGGTGAGGTTGCTGCCGCACTAGCATTTATGAAGTGGCTAACGATCTAGAGAGTAAGGTAAGGATCCAAGCATTCGATGAGGAATTGCCTCCAGCAAGTCTTTCTATCAACTACTTACGCAATCATAACACCTATCCTATCCTTGTCCTCCTCTTCGCATCCCGACAAAGAAGAAGCAGTCAAGGCACACACACACGTTGATCAAGTTATATTAAGATTATCTCAGTTGTTGTTGTCTATGAACAAGGAGTAGGTCTCAAGTCGTCCATAACCGTGGACACGGATTCTCGAAAAGATTTAACCCTGCAGGGGTGTACCAACTGCCCATTACAAGGCTCCGCACGCACATTCATCTCTCTCAGTTGCTACCCATCACAGGCAACCATTTTATGATTTAGTTCCAAGAGATCCGAAACGACAGGTCCCTCTAACTAACAACGAACTAATTCGGGTGGCCCCCGGGGAGTCGACACCCAATCCAAGAGCCGGCCACGCCCTCGGATCGGACTCTTCCGTATGGCTAAGGTCGGGTTTAGCCTCACCTATATAACAGGGGACTTCCCTAGCTCACCAGTGTGGACCAACAAAGGAACTCTGTCTCTACTGGCCCGAGTTGTTTTAAAACCACTGGCTGCAGACCAGTTACGCACACGGTTTCAAATGGTAAATCAGCTTGGGCCACCTCTAGAAATGTTTGAAGCTAGGTAGGTAAGAAAATGGGAACCCATAAAATCCCACACGCGGTTAGGCACGCTCAGTCTTAAAACCAATACTCGGAACTCGGGTCCTAGGTGACTCGAATGGAACAAAGCGTCGGGGCGGGATAGCCTAGACCTTCCATCCTTCGTCGAATATAGTCAACATTATAATAATCATATCATCCATAACAATATAATAATGTGATATCCCAAACCAAGGAGTAACAGGGTAACATCGTAGCATCCTAATCATGCATACTAAGCAGGGGCTGAGCAACGAGCAATAGTAACATAGCAGTACAAGGTTTGCTGGGAGGGGACATGGCTGTATCGGTTTAAAAGAGGCTGTAAGCATGTGGTAGGATCAAACATCGAACCTAACCTAGACTAGCATGCAAACCGTTGGTTGAAATAGAATGGATCATAAGTAATGTATAGTCCTTGCCTGTTGAAAAGTCGGGTTCCGAAGGTGTAGTTGATCGCACCCTCGCATCGTCTCCGAGGGGTACCCGCGGTAGCACACAAGAAGGAAACACTGGAAAGCAATCACCGGTGCACCACTATTACTACGGAGCAATACAAGATCAAAGAGACAACACAAGGCACAGCAGCGCGATACAGACCTAACGTCGATAACGGTTACTAGCATGTTAAGTGAGGTATTCATCACACACGACGGTACCGCACATTTAGAGAGGTTCAAGTTGTTTAGCTGCAAGTGATCAACCAACGGTTGTTAACATGGCAACTCAAACAAGCATGGCATAGCACACAAGCATGGCAAGAGGTGAAGCATAAATAAACTACCTAAGCTAGCCAATTTAAGTGGGGGGTAAACCCTATACATGCCGGCTATTACGGACCCCACGATATTTATTGCATTTGGTACTGTTTTTCCCTAAACAATATTTTATTATTTTTATTAGCAAGCAATAACAGAATAAAAACAATCTACATGCAATTCTAGTCAAGTTACATATAAGAAACATTTTAAACAGAGCAACGGTTAAAAAGTTATTAAATAAACAATTTGCAGCGGCATGCATTGTAATTAGCATTCAAACAACATGTAAACAAAGTCAAACATGGCAAACAAGCACATTTTATTAAAGTACACAAAAAACTAAGCAACTTTCATATTAAACGCGTTGCGATCCGAGCTACGGTTGAAAAGTTATCGCCCTCGCAAAAATAAACAAATCTGCCCTAAATTAAACAGGGAAAAAAAACTACACGTGTCATGGGCCGGCCCAACTCGCACGAAAAAAAAACAAAAGAAAAGAAAAAAAAGGGGGGGCGAGCTCACCCATGGGCCTTGGCCCAGCTGGGGAGGCGCTGGGAGGCTTCGGGCCGCCTAGAGAGTGGGCCGTGGGGGCTCCTGGGCCACTTGGGGGCGCGCAGTGGGCCTTGGAGGCGCAGCAAGCCCACCACGAACGACCGCACGAGGCGCTTGTGGCATCGTCCTCGTACGAGCGCGTACAGGTACTCCGGCGGCGGCGCTCCAGTTCTGCTCAGGCGAGGGGAGGTCCGGCGGCTGGCTTGGATGGCGGGCACAGAGGGGATCCTCCAGATCCGGGCGCGGCCTCCTCGGATCCAGCGACAGGGAGGTCGGCGGCGAGCTTTATTTCGTCGTCCATGGCGCGAGGCGAGCTCTAGGGCGACGTCCATGGCAGCAAGAAACGGGGAGAGAGGAGAGGTTAGATGGGGAGGGGAGGAAAGGGAAAGGGAAGAGGGAAGGGAGGAGAAGGTGCGCGGGCGTGGACCTGCTTGTGCCGGCGGCACGGCTGCTCGGGCGTGGGGGAGACCATGAGGGCGAGGCGGCGCGGAGGCTAGGCACAGGAGCTCGGGCAGGAGCGGCTGCTCGGGAAGCTTCACGGGGCGACGTGGCAATCACTGGGCCGTTGGATCAGTCGATCCAACGGTCCAGATCGACGCCGGCTGGTCTCCAGATCTAGGTAGGTGGGGGGTTGGTTGATTCTGTGGTGGGTGGCGGCGCTGGGTTGGGGGGCACGGAAAGAGAGGAGCTAAGCTAGGGTTTGTCCAAATTTGGTAGGTAGCACTGCTATAAATAGCAAGTGGGTGTTTGGGGGTGTTTTCGGGCCACGAAATGGCCCGTTTCGGGTCCGGTTTTTCGGGTGGCTAGAATCCGAAGATAAAAGGGGTATTTTGGGGTCCAGCTAACAGCTCAAGCGCGACATTTTTTTTAATACGCCCCTCGGGTTGCATCGACTACTATGCCTGGCACATCCGAATGTTCACCTACCCGACGAAGTCGGACACGCGCGAAATTTAAAACACCGCCTCAGAGTACCGAACTGACGTCGTCGGCATCGTTTAACGCCAAAATAGAACGTTAAGCACCTCCCGATAAAATAACCCATTTAAATATAAATGGGGTTTTTCCGCACCGTTGGTTATGGCTGGTCCTGTGCCGGAAGTTGCGACATTGCTCGGGTGAAACCCGGTGCCGCAACGAGGTCGTGTGCCGTTGGGAAAAGGGTTCGGTCACGCAACCGATACGAGAAGGAGGGGGGAATATTCACCGATTAATAAATCGGCGCAGCAAACACTGCAAACAATACATGCAATCAAATAATTCACACCGAAAACATTTTTTTTATTTTTTGTGAAATCTGGGCTGTTACAATAATCCCCGAGACCAAGGTGACAGCGGTCTATTGGACATGGGTTAGAAGAATATTATCATGAGTGATTTCCTGTTTTGTATGTTGATTGAAGATTGAGAGTCTCTTGGTGCTTGTCTTTGACTATCCTTGAGATATGTTGTGGTGATTGTGGTACTCTCTTTGGATGTCCGCACTGACATTGGGAAATCCATAGATTGAGAACTACGAACTCTGAGGTGTGCTTTTGTAGCCCTACATAATTCTCTTCCTCTCTTGACCACAAAGGAATGACCTCCGAGTACGTCTCCAATGCTTGTTTTAGTGCAAATATCATGTCATTAGGCTATGTTAATGTTGTTGAGAGTTACCACTAGTGAAAGTATGAAGCCTAGGCCTTGTTTCCACCATTGCAATACCGTTTGTGTTCACATTTACCACTTGTTTCCTTGCTGCACTTTTTATTACAGATTTATATTACTTTGTATTGCCACACCTATCACCCCTATTTTACCATCTCTTCGCCGAACTAGTGCACCTATACAACTCCTAGTTGTATTAGGTGTGTTGGGGACACAAGAGACTTCTTGTATCTTAATTGCAGGGTTGCTTGAGAGAGACCATCATCAACCTCTACTTCCCTGAGTTCGATAAACCTTATGTCATCCACTTGAGGGAAATTGCTGCTGTCCTACAAACCTCTGCGCTTGGAGGCCCAACATAGTCTACAAGAATAGAAGCGTGTGTAGACATCAAGCATGCACACGAGGAGGGCGGCCGGGATCTTATCGGAACAGGGCGAGCGGCGCGGCTAGCAGGGAGGTGGGCAGCTGGCGTACATAGTCTAGGCCGCCGCGCGAGGTATGTCTAACGAGGGGGGGGGTTGCGCCATGTAGGCCGCCACTCCCGGTGTGCGGAACGTGGTCGGGGCTGCGCCGTGTAGCACTTTGCTCGAGTTGCATGGGCCGTCTAAGCCGCAGCGCTAGGAAGACCAGGGGAAGGTTTGAACAAGAAGGGTGGAATGCGGCCTTTGGTGGTGGAAGGAAGGATGGGGCGGCTTAGATATTCCCGTGGCTGGCAAAAATTTTGGGTAGGTGGTGAGGATATAGGCGAGAGAAGTGGTATCGCAAACAAAACTAAAAATAAATCCGTATGGGAACCTTCAAAATTTTGTGCGAATCATCCTGATTATATTGAACATCATCCATGGCATTGAATATATTAAGAGCAGTTGTTAATTTGAGAAAACAACTTAGTCATCAGCACAAATCACACTTGCTAAATCGAACCAGCTCAATAGTTGAACAAGGTACTGGACTTAACATAGCTCTTACTCAAGATCTACTGGATTAACAAAAGATCGGCGCCTAATTAAACAAATACTACTAGTCCAGCTGGTCCAGAGAGGATTACGAGGCATCGGCGTATGCCGCCGCCTCCGCCGCCGCTCTGTTGGCCTCCTGACCGTCGATGAGCTGCTGGCCCAGAGAGGCCTCCGAGGCATCGACGTATCCAGCCGCCCTGTTGGCCCTCTGAGGATTAATGAGCTGCTGGACCAGAGAGGCTGCCGCAACATCGGCGTATGCCTCCACCCTGTTGGTCAGCTGAACATTGATGAGCTGCTGGTCCAGAGAGGCCGCCGCAGCATTAGCGTATGCCGCCGCCCTATTGGCCTCCCGAACATCGATGAGCTGGTGCAGAGAGGCCTTCGCGGAATGGGCGTATGCTGCCGCCCTGTTGGAGGATTCCGTCTTTCTTTTGGCGGCTACCCTCGCCAAGACGGCGTCGAACGCCTCCCTCCTAGCGACTTCTATCTCCATGGCCGCTTCCGTAGCTGCGCGTTGAACGGATGCAGTTGTGATAGACAAGATGGATATGGCCGGAGTCCTGGAGTAAATAGGGGTCGCCAATCGGGCATGACTGGCCAGCAAGATGGAAATAGCCAGGAAATCAGTGATGATCAGGGCGGCCGGGATAATGAAGGAAGGCCGCGCTCGAGGAAGCAAACACGCACAAGGCCGCGCTCAAGGCAGCATCGTCGGAACCACCACCTCCGGCAAGCACCGGGGCGGCGGCAAAGCCGGCCCTACCAGCCCTCCGGTAGTTAGTCGACGTCCCCATCCTATAGACCCAAGCCGACCGATGGGTTGAGGAATGGATTGTGTGCTTGAATTACCAGAGTTGGGGAAATCTGGCTAGATCGATGTGGATTTAGTATAGCTTCATACGGAAGCCACTTGCGTTCTTGCATCCCAAACGCTTCTTCATTGTAAACTGTGTGCCTGTACTTTGATAAAAGTCAGCCAATCAGGTTGTGGAACTAGCTCCTCGCGGATCGCGCTGAGATCCAACGACCACCATTCGGCACTAATGTTAAATCCAACGACCACTTTTGTGCGCTAGGTTATGAGATTTTTTCCGGATAGGTTTTGAGACGGTCAACGAGGGTTTTTAGTGTTTTACCAGCATTCAACTAATGCAGTTTTTACACTAAGTGCCACCAGTTGTTGTCATAATCCTCTCAAATTTTTACCATGTACCATGTTCGTGAAATGGTGACGGCATGACAAATCCCATCCCGTTTAGAGGTCATTTTAATCAACTTTCAATTTCATGGGCATTTTTCTCAAAAAATAAAGCACTAAATGCGTAATATTTACCAAACACGGTCCAAAATGCTTGGTGTTGAACATATACTAATTTTGGGGTTCAAATCACTTACACATAACATGTTGTACTTGTAATGCAGGTGTTTCCGATAAAAACACCGATGCTTCGAAGTGAACGGTACAACTTCGTACACGGAGTACCATTGGTTTTTATCATAACTATCTTTAATTTTAACCACATACATTGTTGGTGAAATGATGAAAACACGCAAAGTTTCATCCAATTTAGAGACACTTTGAATTGATTTTCATTTGCAGGGTCATTTTTCTCGAAAATGATTTACCTGGTACATCATATATGTCAAATGAAGTCAAAGATGTTTGAAATTTTGGGAACCTAGTGTGAGTGTCCATTGCTTAACACATAAAAACCCGGGGGTTTAAAGGATTTTAGAATAACATGTTGTCTTTCTAATGTGGTTGTCTCACATATAAACCCTGATATTTCGATAGGAATGGCCCATTTTGTACACGAAGTATCCCTATTTTTTATCAAGATAATCTCAAATTTACACAACATTGCGGTCTGGTGAAACGAGAACAGCATGCAAAGTCTCATAATTAGTAGTCTTCATTTGAATTGGTTTTTGATTTCAATGTCTTTTAGGGTTTATACCCACCAGCTCTTACAATGAAAACGGTTATCTTCCTGTTTGTGTATGCTTTTCCATCTGTATCGCAAAGAAAACGGTGAGAAATTTGTATAGATTCGGACGGAACCCTTCGTTAGGAGGCGTGCCACTTGCGTTCTCGCATCCCAAACGCTTCCTCATTGTAAACCGTGTGCATGTACTTTGATAAAAGCCAACCAATCAGGTTGCAGAACCAGCTCCTCGCGGATCGCGCTGAGATCCAACGACCACCATTCGACACTAATGTTATATCCAACGGCCACTGTTGTACGCTCTGGTTACGAGATTTTTTCGGATGGTTTTTGAGACGGTCAACGTGGTTTTTCAGTGTTTGAACAACATTCACTAATGAAGTTTGTACACTAAGTGCCACCAGTTTTTTTCATAACCATCTCAAATTTTTACCACGGACCATGTTCGTGAAATTGTGACAGCATGCTAAATCCCATCCTGTTTAGAGTTCATTTTACTCGAATTTCAATTTCATGGGCATTTTTCTCAAAAATAAAGCACTAAATGCGTAATATTTATCAAACGAGGTCCAAAATCCTTGAAATTTTAGGATGTTAGTGTGAATGCTTGGTGTTGAACACATAAAAAGTTTGGGGTTCAAATCACTTAAAAATAATATGTTACACTTGTAATGGAGGTGTTTCTGGTAGAAACACTGATGCTTCGAAGAGAATGGTACAACTTCATACACGAGTACCATTGGTTTTTATCATAACAACCTTTAAATTCAACCACATACATTGTTGGTGAAATGATGACAACACGCAAAGTTTCCTCCAATTTAGAGACCATTTGAATTGATTTTCATTTGCAGGGTTGTTTTGCTCAAAAATGATTCACGTGGTACATCATATATGTCAAATGAAGTCAAAGATGTTTGAAATTTTGGGAACCCAATTTGAGTGCCCATTACTTACCACATAAAAACTGGGGGTTTAAAGGATTTTAGAATAAATTGTTGTCTTTGTAATGTGGTTGTCTCACAAAGAAACCCTGATATTTCGATATGAATGGCCCATTTTGTACACGAAGTACCCCTATTTTTTATCACGATAATCTCAGATTTACACAACATACCGGTCTGATGAAACGATGACAACATGCAAAGTCTCATACTGATTAGTCATCATTTGAATTGGTTTTCGATTTCAAAGTCCTTTAAGGTTTATACCCACCAGTTCTTACAACGCAAACGATTATTTTCCTGTATGTGTATGCTTTTCCATCTGTACTACAAAGCAAATGGTGAGAAATTTGGATTGCTTCGGACGGAATCCTTTGTTAGGAGGCGTGCCACTTGTGTTCTCGCATCCCAAACGCTTCTTCATTGTAAACTGTGTGCATGTACTTTTATAAAAGCTATCCATTTAGGTTGCAAAAACAGCTCCTCGCGGATCGCGGCATGCCAAATCCCATCCCGTTTAGAGGTCATTTTAATCGTCTTTCAATTTCTAAGAGAAAAGTTTTGCCCCCGTGTGTTTTGGATATTGTTGGACAAGACAGTAGAGAAACTAACAATGTTTTCTAGTGTAAACAGTTGTATAGGTTCCTGAAGGACAAGCTAGGTGATAAAGCCTCAAGGAAGGTCTTCAAGTTATCGAAGCATTACCCCTTGAACGAAGCTTAATCACGGAGGATGACCCCCAAAAATGAAGGTGTCCTGAAGCTCAACTCATTGAAGGAAATGAAGAAGACGGCGCAAGAATTAGATGTTTTTGTGTAGTTCTTTTTCGGTTCTTTGAGTCATAGGACAGACCATACTATAAAGAGGGGTATTTAGTTTGTGGACACCGAAGTCATTGCGAAAATGCTCAGATCAAATCCACAACAAGTGAGAAGCCCCAGCGAAGAAATCTCATGTGCACTAAGTTAAGCTTCAGTAGCAAAGACTTCGTTCTTTGGTTTCTGAAGCAGAACTAAGTACGTGAGTTAGCTTTACTTGTTCCGCAAGTAAAGTTGCACAGTGATTACAAATCCGACCGTTGTGGACAGGTGTCTAGCTGTCACCTCGGGTCAATTTGGTCATTCCGCACCTCGGGATCGCCAACTATAAATACGCCGCCCCCTCCTCCATTTGTGGGTGGCTGCTCTGAGAATATTCCTGAGAGAGATTGAAGAGAGCACCCGGCCAAAGACTTCACCGAAGAAAAACCCAAAATCCAGAATACTGAAGCCTAAGTCCCATTGATCTGAGTAGATTCGAGATGACTTAGGAGAAAGCTTACTAGCCTTTTTATCTTGGAGAACTGCAATTCTCCTAGACGGTTAGAGTGTTGTTCTTCAGAGAGAGAAGAGTAATTGTCGCCTCGAAGTCCAGTTTGTCAAAGGTTTCGGTGATTTCCTCAATAATCAACCACGAGTGAAGAACTGACCAAGCTCAAGGAGTTTGGTGCAGTGGAGCAACGGACGGAGAGATATTTTCTCCAGGTGTTCGATCACGAGTCCCTCCAACCAGACGCAGCGCTTTGCAGAGCGTGAACTGGTCGAACAAACATCGCCGAGTCCCAGTTCGTTTGACTTCAAGCATTTACCTTCAGTATTGCATTTGCTTCATAGTTATGATTCAATGTGTTTTGATTCACTGCATTTAGTTTTGCTTCCAGTTTTACTTCGCTGTTCCTCACTACTTATGCTTCACTTCAATAGTTTCAGTAGAAAATATTGAAGTGATTATTCACCCCCTCCCCCTCTGATCACATACTTGGACTTTCAATTGGTATCAGAGCTAGTCACTCCCTACACTCTGTGTGTTTTGGATTAACCTTCTGGAGTGTCTTCAAGTATGTCTTTCGCAGCTATTCGCTCCGGCGAACCTATTCCTATTTTCAATGGGAAGGACTACCCGTACTGGAAGGAAAAGATGAAGAGAAATATCATGGCTATCAACTCGACTGCCTGGCAAGTTGTATTGTATGGAGTCACTGTTGCCGATGAGAAGGCCATCACTCCTGAAGAAGCAAAAGTGATTGATCTTGATTCTGAAGTTTGGGTTTTCATCACCAATCACTTGACACCAGAAAATTATCATGAAGTGAAGAATATTCCATCTGCCATAGGTGTCTGGGACTATCTTGAAAATATTGGTGAAGGTGTTTCTACCCAGAAGGATGCCAAAATTGACACACTCCAAAGAAAATTATATCGCTTCAAGAGAAACGAGGGTGAAAAAGTTAGCTCCATTTATAGCAGACTCACAGCTCTTGCTAATGAGTTGATTTCCCTCGGTGCTGATGACATTACTCCTCACTCAGTTGTAAGAACTTTGCTTCGCTCATTGGATGATTCGTTGTCACAACCCTAAGTTAGGTATGTGCTAGGGTAAGCTTAGGCCTTTGCATCATGTAAAAATTTCAAAAGGAAATTGATTTGGAGTAGGAAACCCTCCCAAACAATTTAATTCAAATGGCCAGATAAAAAGTTGCTCCAAAAATTCCTTTTGCATTTTTGAAAAGTCTCATAAATGAGTGTGATCACATATAAAGTGATTTGGATTCAAACCCATGCTCATGGATTTTTCAAATATTCAAACAGGAGCATGGATTTAAATTTAAACCCCTATTTGAATTAAAGTTCAAATTATTTGAATTTTAAAATTGTTCAAATTTTATAAGTGGCTAGCTCTCTATTTTATGAGGCCATATAAAATAATTTGGGCATTTATAAAAATACCTAGCTATTTTATTAGCTAGGTCAACTAATAGACAGAATTAAATAAAAAGAAAAAGAGAAAACAGAATGGAAGAGCTTACCTGTTGCCTAGAGGCGAAGCCTACCTTCCCCAGCCGGCCCAGCCCACCAGGGGCTCCCCTGTCGTCTTCCCCGGGCACGAGCACACTGCTGCGTGCCCGGCATGCCGCAACTGCCGCCGTGGCAGCTCCTCAGCCCTCTTCCTTGTCTCTTCTCGTCACCACGCACGCCCAGGGAGACGCCCAGGCCATTCTCCCCCTCGCGCACACCTGTTCCCTTCCTCCCCGGCGTGCAAAAGTCGCGCACCCGAAACCCTAGCCGGGCACGGCCGTGCACCGACGTGGCGACCGAGCCCCTCCAGCCCCACCGTCGTGTCCATCTGCTTCGCCGTCGACGACTTCATCGTTCCCCCGCGTCAATTGAAGCCGAGCGCCCACCGGAGACACGCCAGCTTCGAGTTCCCGTCGCCGGCCACAGAAACTCCGGCGTCGAATTGAGCTACACCCGCGTCTTCTCCGGCACCGATGAGGCCTCCATCGTGTTTGGGTGATGTCTACGCTCCGATTCCCCCTCTCCTCTGCTCCTCCCGTGCTTTAAATCTCCTCGCCGGCGAAGTCAGTGCTCGAGCCGCCGCCTCCATTGAAGCCCCTGTGCTCTGGAGCACCCCCTTGACCCCCCAATGGCAACACCAGACGCGGACGCTCTCCAGCTTCTTGCCCGTGGTCTCCAACCCCCAACCCGTTCCCTAAATCGCGATCCCGATGAGATTTCGGCGGCTACAGGAACTCCGGTGCCGGCGAGCTCTCCATTAGCTTAATCAATGTCCTAATCCCCCCCCTAGTGAGGCTGACAGTGGGCCCCAGGCCAGTTAATTAAAGTATGTTTAATTAACAGAGAGGAACTAAACCCCCTCTCACTGACCAGTGGGTCCCGGCTGTCAGGGATGCCCCACGTCATGCTGACGAATGCATGACACAGTAATTGGTTAAATCGATTTATTTAATTCAGAAAAGGCAGAAAAGACTTTAAAATTTGGAAATTCATAACTAATTCATATTAACTCCAAATTGGACAAATAATATGTCTAAAATTGTCAAAAAAATACAAGGATTCTGAATATGGACTTTTTTGTATGTTTGACCAATTTAAATTGGGTGAACAGTGGAAAACATCCATATGGCTTTATTTTGATTTCAAATTTGGAGTGAATTTGCAAATTATTTTGCAACACACTTCTATTATATGGATTCATCCACACATCACAGGCTTTACCTCACCTTTACAACATCACTTCATGATCAACCTTTTCAAATGAACTTCCATGCATTCAAATGCATTTGAAATTCATCGATAAATCAAATGGAGTTTGAATTTGCAATTCAATTGCAATATACTCCTTTTAAATAGAATTGTCCACACAATGCAACCATGAACATCACCATTAAAATCTTATTCATGTGATTGTGCATTGTACATTATGTTGATCCTATGATTGTCATGTTGCTGATAAAAGTGGAGCCGGAACCCGAGATCACCCCCTTCGTTGAAGACCCCTTGACTGAACCTCGTCAGCAAGGCAAGCAACCCCCCCATTGATCATGTCTATAAAATCCCAATTCCCTCTCAGTCTCTCTTATGCATGTTTAGGAGATCACCTTGTATCGATTCTACCGCATAGTTGAACCCATATCCGATGCATGACCTATCATCTTGTCACAGTAGTAAGCAAACCACAATCCTAGCTGACATAGGAGTTGATTGATATCATGTGACCCCTGCAACTGTTACTGCTCATTGCATGCTTAGAGTTTACAATGAGGATGTTTTCTATGTGAGTCGGGATGATAGTGAACATGGTGTTGATGAAAGTGAAATTGTGTTGGTGAATGTACCCTATTAAAAGTTGAACGATGAGAGGCTGTGTAGGAGTACACAGTGGGTTGTCTCGTTGAACACTGCCTTAAGTCCAAGTTCTTGTGTGGTGATCCAAGAAGAAGAGTACAACCACACATTGGGCTCACTGACCCCTCTCATCCTAGTACCTCACCCCGTTCGAACCCCAGAAGTCGCAGTAGGTTGGAGTTCTGGTAGGGCTGTGGAACGGTCTGCGAAGTGGATGAACGGCTTTTCAAGACCGGCTTGGGACCCTGCACACATCGTTTGAGGCTGTACTGGAACCTCTTCCGGACATCCATACGGATCCCCCTCAGATAGACGACTCTCTTGACTAGAACGGAGTTGTGGGCGAAGTGTTGTGGTGGCATGCTCGCTGTCACCTCTTGAACGGTGACACGCAAAAGGCGGTAACTGATGACACGTGTGTGTAGCGGTACACCCCTGCAGGGTTAACAAAACTATTCGAATAGCCGCGTCCGCGGTTAAGGACTGCTTGGAAAGATTAGCTTGATTATTAGACAACTTGAACTGGATACTTATAAAACTTACCAAGATAAGTGTGAGTGCTATGGTGTGCTTTCTCGTGGGGAAGTCGAGGAAAGCACCATAGTGGTCTAATTGGTTGGAGATGTAGTGGACTCATGTACGCTTCTTACCTAAAGTCTGGTACTCGTAGTTCAGGACTAGCCAAGTCAAAGCTAGCACTTCTGCAATTGAACCCCACCTCCCTTTACCTTGATACATGTGCATGAGTAGTATAGCTCCTACGTAAGTCTTGCTGAGTACGACTTTGTACTCACGTTTGCTTATTCTATGTTTTAGATGAACCCCCGTGACCCCGAAGGTGGATTCTTCCTGGAGCTCGACGACTGATCAAGCTAGTGTAGTCCCTGTCAGACGACTGGTCCCTCGTGGAAGGGCTTGTTTATAGTTAAGGCTTCTCTAAGCCATTTGTTAAACTTGTCTGTACTCAGACCTACTTTGCTTCCGCATGTTTGATGTAATGTTGGATCACAGACTTGTGATCTCTGTGTGCACTCTGTAAGAGTTATCAATAAAGTTGTATACTTTGTAGAGAATTGCAATGATACCTGCTGTTCATACAAGGCATGTGTGGTGCGTGTATGTATATAACATGCATGTCTTGTATGGGTTTTCCAGACCGTAGTTGTGATCTGGCTGGCGGTCTTTTATACACCAAGTGACCCTTAGATGTGCGCATCTTGGGGCATCGCGATGCGATTGTCCGAGACTCTGTCTCGTGCACACTTTCATGTATGATCGAGCCTGCCCTAGACCCCGACTAAGTGATCGGGCTGGAGTAAGTCTATGTAAGAGTTATGAGATAGTCGATAGTATGGTTGAGGTGACTTGTCTATGAATATGGGAGTTCATCACCCATATCATTTCGACTTGTGTGCGGACGATGAGGCCCCATCTCAGTTGATCATCTGGCCTGGATAGGATGCCCCTCACGTACGATGCTTTCCGAGGACGTTCTGTGCTTGGCCTTGTCTACTTAGACAAGTGGGTACGGTTCTCGGCTCTCCATATGACTATGTCGTAGCGGGACTTGCATACGCTAACCCCGGGTCCCGACAGACTTGGTATCTGAGCAGGACTGACCGTAGGATTATCAGCCTTGGCCGAAGTCGAGTCTAGCCTTCTATAGTTATATAGTTACTCTAGGTATATAAGGGAACAACGTAAGGCTTCTTTTTCTCCTTACCTTCATCGTTCTGAGTTCTGAGTCACCCTCATCTTGTTATACGGGAAGATAGGACTAGGCTCATCTATGTCTGACTAGAACATCTCGTTGATTGCCTCCTTATAGCCGTAGGATTTTTGTGGTTGTCCAGAGTCTCTGTGTTTTGAGTTCCTTGAAGAAGTTCTGTCCAATTTCTTCGAGGTTGTTTCATTTTCCATCCCGGTGTAGCCGTTATGCTGTCGGATTTGTTCCGTGTTTCTTTGAATCATTGCCTTTGCATTTTATCCTTTCCGCCTAAATCATATCCTTTTATCCTTTCCTCCATCGTACAAACTGTTCTGATTGTTGATTTTTATCACACAGGATGTCAGGTGGAACTCGTAGTGCTGTTCTTCGGAATCGAGACCGTGATCAGAATCGAAATGATGATGAACCTCCACCCCCGCCTTCTGCGGCGGAAATCATGATGGAAGGTGAGCGGAATAGACGTGATCAAACACGCCTTCTGGAGCTCATCGAGCAGAATACCGCCCACCATCGTAATGTGGTGTTCAGCATTCAGGACTTCATCTTCCTCAAGCCACCGGTATTCCGATGTTCTTCTGAGCCCCTCGAAGTTGATGATTGGCTCCGTTCCATCGAGCGTAAGCTTGATACAACACATGTTGCTCCCGATGTCCGACTTATTTTCGCGGTATTATTCTTGGAAGGTGCTGCTCTTCAGTGGTGGGAGAACTATGTTGCAATGCAGCCAGATGGTCACGTAGTGACTTGTCAGGAGTTCTGTGTTGCCTTTCGTGGGTACCACATTCTGGATGAGTTGATGGAGCGTAAGAAGGAAGAGTTCTGAAATCTAAATCAAGGAGAGATTTCCATTCATGAGTATGTGAGGGAGTTCAACCGTCTTTCTCGTTATGCCCAAGATGAGATCACCACCGATGCCAGAAAGCAGGCAAGGTTCCGCAAGGGACTTAGCCCCATCCTTCGTCATGATCTCAACCTCCTTGAGTTTGCCACCTTTGAGGATTTAGTCAACATATCCTTTAGAGCTGAGCATGGCAATGAATTTTTCGAGAAGTCTCGCAAGCATGCTCTTGAGCTTGTCCCTTCTTCCAGTTCACGCCCTCAGAAGCGCATGATCTGGATTCCTAACAGTTTGATCCACCAAAACAACCCACCGAGGCCGTCCCTTGTGCCGCGTCGTCCACCAGCTCCATAAAACAACCCAGCTCCCCACACTATCTTTGGAGCCTGCTTTAGATGTGGCCATCCTGGTCACTACTCTCGGGAGTGCCCCGTCAATCAAAATGCTCCAGCCCATGACAAAGGGAACCCCACTGTTCGTGCCAAACCACCCCCGAAGGTTTCCACCGCCAAGCCTTCCAGTTCCACAAGTTTTGGACGTGTGAACCAAATCTCAGCTGAGGAATCGGATGGTACTTCTAACGTCATTCTTGGTACGCTCCCAGTCAATCATGTTCCCACTTCTGTCCTTTTCGATCCAGGAGCATCTCACTCATTAATGTCGGAGAGTTATGCACTTCGTCATGAGATATCCTTTGATGAAATGTTCACCCCAATGATTATTCAAACTCCTGGTTCCAAGTGGCAGACTAATAGAGTAAGCCATGGTAATCAAATTGCAATTGAGGGTTTAGTATTCCTTGCTTCACTCATAGCCCTCAGGTCTTCAGACATTGATGTCATCCTTGGTATGGATTGGTTATCAAGAAAACATGCTTTTCTTGATTGTAAAGCCAAGTCAGTTAGAGTTACACATCGTTCATGCCAGACAATAGATTACTCCTCACCAAGAACAAGGACCCAGGTGAATTCTTTGAATGTGCTTCCCTTTCCCGACCTTGAAGATGTTCCGGAGGTTCGTGACTTCCCGGATGTCTTTCCTGAAGAGCTGCCGGGAATGCCACCCGACAGATGTGTAGAGTTCATAGTGGATCTTATGCCAGGCAAAGCCCCAATTTCCAGACGCCCATACAAAATGGCCCCACGTGAGTTAGCTGAGCTTAAAACCCAACTTGAAGCTTTGTTGGCAAAAGGCTTCATCCGCACTAGCTCATCGCCATGGGGTTGCCCCGTTCTATTCGTAACGAAGAAAGATGGAACAGAAAGGATGTGCGTAGACTATCGCCCGCTAAATCTAGCGACGATAAAGAACAATTGCCCACTGCCCAGGATCAATGATCTTTATGATCAACTTGCTGGATCCTCTGTCTTCTCCAAGATGGATTTGAGATTAGGTTATCATCAAATCAAAATCCAAAACGAGGACATTCCCAAAACGGCTTTTACTACTCGTTATGGTCTTTACGAGTACACTGTCATGTCCTTTGGTTTAACCAATGCCCCCGCCACTTTCTCACGCATGATGAATTCGATCTTCATGGAGTACTTAGATAAATTTGTTGTGGTTTATCTCGATGACATTCTCATCTACTCGAAGAACGAAGAAGAACATGCCGAACATCTAAGGCTGGTATTGATGAAACTTAGAGAGCATCGCCTGTATGCTAAATTCTCTAAGTGTGAATTTTGGCTACCAGAAGTGACCTACTTAGGCCACGTGATTTCTGCAAAGGGTATTTCTATGAATCCCGAGAGAGTTCAGGCCGTCCTTGACTGGACTGCACCTGAATCGGTTAAGCAAGTTAGGAGTTTTCTTGTCCTAGCCAGATATTGTCGTCGCTTCGTTGAGAACTTCTCCAAAGTTGAAAAGCCTCTAGCTGAACTCCTCAAGAAAGATAAGAAATTCCAATGGACTCCCAAGTGCGAGGAAAGCTTTTAAGAGCTAAAAAGAAGATTGACTTCTGCACCCATACTTGCGTCTCCAGACACCAAAAAGGATTTCGAGATCTTTTGTGACGCATCACGGCAAGGGTTAGGATGCATACTTCTGCAAGATAAACATGTGGTAGCTTATGCTTCACGCCATTTGCGGCCACATGAAGAGAACTATCCAACCCATGATCTTGAACTCGCTGCCGTAGTTCATGCCCTGACAACTTGGCGACATTACCTCTTTGGTAATCTTTGTGAGATCTTTTCCGACCACCAAAGCCTCAAATACATATGCACCCAGCCAGATCTTAATCTCAGGCAAAGACGCTGGATTGAGTTGATAAAAGATTATGACTTAGGAATTTCCTACACCCCAGGCAAAGCCAATGTCATGGCTGATGCACTAAGTCGTAAGTCGTATTGTAACAACCTCATGTTACAACAGTATCAACCACTTCTTTATGAGGAATTTCGAAAGGTCAATCTCGAGATTATTCCTCGTGGATCTCTTTTCAACTTGGTGGCGAAACCAACCCTTGAGGATCAAATCATAGTTGCCCAAAGGCGTGCACGAGGTGTTCGCCGGATCAAGGAGAACATTGCTACCGGAGTTGCTAAATGTTTCTCCACAGATAGTAAAGGAACGGTATTCTTTGGAAATCGTTTGGTAGTACCTAAGAATAGAGATCTAAGGCAACTAATCCTCAAATAAGCCCATGACACACCCCTCTCGATTCATCCCGGTAGCACAAAAATGTACCGAGATCTACGCCAGAGATTTTGGTGGACTAGGATGAAGAGAGACATTGCTCGATTTGTTTCCGAATGTGATGTTTGTCGTCGCATTAAGGCAGAACACCAAAGACCTGCTGGTACACTTCAACCTTTGCCTATTACAGAGTGGAAACAGGACAAAGTCGGTATGGACTTTATCACCGGCTTTCCAAAAACCCAGAGAGGAAACGATGCCATCTTCATTGTCATTGATAGGCTTTCCAAAGTTGCTCACTTCCTTCCAATTCGCGAGTCTATAACTGCTAGCCAGTTAGCGGACTTGTATGTCTCTAGAATTGTATCCCTTCACGGTGTTCCTTGGAAATAAATTCTGATCGTGGTAGCCTTTTCACCTCTAGATTTTGGGGAAGCTTTCAGAATGCTATGGGAACTCATCTCTCCTTTAGCACAGCTTGCCATCCTCAGTCTAGCGGTCAAGTTGAAAGGGTTAATCAAATCTTGGAAGACATGCTCAGAGCTTGTGTTATCTCATTCAGAAAGAATTGGGAGAAATCTCTTCCATTTGCCAAATTTTCTTGTAACAACAGTTTTCAATCTAGTCTGAAAATGGCTCCTTTTGAACTCCTATATGGACGACGATGTCGAACACCCCTAACTGGTCAGAAACCGGTGAAAGACAATTCTTTGGACCGGATATGATCATGGAAGCAGAAGAGCAAGTTCGCATTGTTCGTGATCAATTGAAAGCAGCCCAGTCTCGTCAGAAAAGCTACTATGATCGTCATCATAGGCAAGAGAGCTACAATCTGGATGAGAAGGCTTACCTTCGGGTTACTCCTCTGAAGGGTACCCAACGAATCGGTATCAAAGGCAAGTTGGCCCCACGTTACATTGGATCTTTCCGCATTCTTGCTAAACATGGAGAAGTTGCCTACCAACTTGAACTACCCCCGCACCTTTCCCGAGTACATGATGTATTCCATGTGTCACAACTCAGGCGTTGCTTCAAGGACCCCATCCGCGAAGTCGACCATGAAACGCTTGATCTACAAGATGACCTTTCTTATCGAGAATACCCTGTTCGTGTTCTTGATTCAGCAGAGCGTGTCACTCGCCGTCAGAAGATCAAGTTTCTGAAATTGCAATGGTCACACCACTCCGAGAGAGAAGCCACGTGGGAAAGAGAAGACCGTCTCCGTGCCGAGTACCCCTCCTTCCTTCCGCAGACTTCTAAATCTCGGGACGAGATTCTTTTGAGTGGGGGCGAGTTGACACAACCCCAAGTTAGGTATGTGCTAGGGTAAGCTTAGGCCTTTGCATCATGTAAAAATTTCAAAAGGAAATTGATTTGGAGAAGGAACCCCTCCCAAACAATTTAATTCAAATGGCCAGATAAAAAGTTGCTCCAAAAATTCCTTTTGCATTTTTGAAAAGTCTCATAAATGAGTGTGATCACATATAAAGTGATTTGGATTCAAACCCATGCTCATGGATTTTTCAAATATTCAAACAGGAGCATGGATTTAAATTTAAACCCCTATTTGAATTAAAGTTCAAATTATTTGAATTTTAAAAGTGTTCAAATTTTATAAGTGGCTAGCTCTCTATTTTATGAGGCCATATAAAATAATTTGGGCATTTATAAAAATACCTAGCTATTTTATTAGCTAGGTCAACTAATAGAAAAAATTAAATAAAAAGAAAAAGAGAAAATAGAAGGGGAGAGCTTACGTGTTGCCCAGGGGCGAAGCCCACCTTCACCAGCCGGCCCAGCCTACCAGGGGGCTCCCCTGTCGTCTTCCCTGGGCACGAGCACACTACTGCGTGCCCGGCATGCCGCAACTGCCTCCGTGGAAGATCCTCAGCCCTCTCCCCTGTCTCTTCTCGTCGCCACGCACGCCCAGGGAGACGCCCAGGCCATTCTCCCCCTCGCGCACACCTTTCCCCTTCCTCCCCGGCGTGCAAAATTCGCGCACCCGAAACCCTAGCTGGGCACGGCCGTGCACCGACGTGGCGACCGAGCCCCTCCAGCCTCGCCGCCGTGTCCATCTGCTTCGCCGTCGATGACTTCATCGTTCCCCCGCATCAATTGAAGCCGAGCACCCACCGGAGACACGCCAGCTTCGAGTTCCTGTCGCAGGCCACAGAAACTCCGGCGTTGAATTGAGCTACACCCGCGTCTTCTCCGGCACCGCAGAGGCCTCCATCGTGTTTGGGTGAGCTCTACGCTCCGATTCCCCCTCTCCTCTGCTCCTCCCGTGCTTTAAATCTCCTCGACGGCGAAGTCAGTGCTCGAGCCGCCGCCTCCATTGAAGCCCCCGTGCTCTGGAGCACCCCCTTGACCCCCCATTGGACCACCAGACGCGGACGGTCTCCAGCTTCTTGCCCGTAGTCTCCAACCCCAACCCGTGCACTAAATCGCGATCCCGACGAGATTCCGGCGGCTACGGGAACTCCGGCGCCTGCGAGCTCTCCATTAGCTTAATCCATGTCCTAATCCCCCCCTAGTGAGGCTGACAGTGGGCCCGAGGCCAGTTAATTAAACTCTGTTTTATTAACAAAGAGGGATTAAACCCCCTCTCACTGACAAGTGGGTCCCGGCTGTCAGGGATGCCCCACGTCATGCTGACGCATGCATGACGCAGTAATTGGTTAAATCGATTTATTTAATTCAGAAAAGGCGGAAAAGACTTTAAACTTTGGAAATTCATAACTAATTCATATTAACTCCAAATTGGACAAATAATATGCCTAAAATTATCAGAAAAATACAAGGATTCTGAATATGGACTTTGTTTGTATGTTTGACCAATTTAAATTGGGTGAACAGTGGCAAACTTCTATATGGCTTTAATTTGAATTCAAATTTGGAGTGAATTTGCAAATTATTTTGCAACACACTTCTATTAGATGGATTCATCCACACATCACAGGCTTTACCTCACCTTTACAACATCACTTCATGATCAACCTTTTTAAATGAACTTCCATGCATTCAAATGCTTTTGAAATTCATCGATAAATCAAATGGAGTTAGAATTTGCAATTCAATTGCAATATACTCCTTTTAATTAGAATTGTCCACACAATGCAACCATGAACATAGCCATTACAATCTTATTCATGTGATTGTGCATTGTACATTGTGTTGATCCTATGATTGTCATGTTGCTGATAGAAGTGGAGCCGGAACCCGAGATCACCCCCTTTGTTGAAGACCCCGTGACTGAACCTCGTCAGCAAGGCAAGCAACCCCCCCATTGATCATGTCTATAAAATCCCAATTCCCTCTCAGTCTCGCTTATGCATGTTTAGGAGATCACCTTGTATCGATTCTACCGCATAGTTGAACCCATATCCGATGCATGACCTATCATCTTGTCAAAGTAGTAAGCAAACCACAATCCTAGCTGACATAGGAGTTGATTGATATCATGTGGCCCCTGCAACTGTTACTGCTCATTGCATGCTTAGAGTTTACAATGAGGATGTTTTTGATGTGATTCGGGATGATAGTGAACATGGTGTTGATGAAAGTGAAACTGTGTTGGTGAATCTACCCTAATACAAGGTGAACGATGAGAGGCTGTGTAGGAGTACACAGTGGTCTGTCTCGTTGAACACCGCCTTAATTCTGAGTTCTTGTGTGGTGATCCAAGAAGAAGAGTACAACCACACATTGGGCTCACTGGCCCCTCTCATCCTAGTACCTCACCCGTTCGAACCCCAGAAGTCGCAGTAGTTCGGAGTTCTGGTAGGGATGTGGCACGATCTGCGAACTGGATGAACGGCTTGTCAAGACCGGCTTGGGACCCTGCACACATCGTTTGAGGCCGTACTGGATCCTTGGCCGGACTTCCATACGGATCCCCCTTAGATAGGCGACTCTCTGGACTAGAACGGAGCTGTGGGCGAAGTGTTGTGGTGACATCCTCGCTGTCACCTCTTGAACGGTGACACGCAAAAGGCGGTAACTGATGACACGTGTATGTAGCGGTGCACCCCTGCAGGGTTAACAAAACTATTAGAATAGCCGCGTCCGCGGTTAAGGACTGCTTGGAAAGATTAGCTTGATTATTAGACAACTTGAACTGGATACTTATAAAACTTACCAAGATAAGTGAGAGTGCTATGGCGTGCTTTATCGTGGGGAAGTCGAGGAAAGCACCATAGTGGTGTAATTGGTTGGAGATGTAGTGGACTCGTGTACGCTTCTTACCTCAAGTCTGGTACTCGTAGTTCAGGACAAGCCAAGTCAAAGTTAGCACTTCTGCAATTGAACACCACCTTCCTTTACCTTGATACATGTGCATGAGTAGTATAGCTCCTACGTAAGTCTTGCTGAGTACGACTTTGTACTCACGTTTTCTTATTCTATGTTTTAGATGAACCCCCGTGACCCCAAAGGTGGATTCTTCCTAGAGCTCGACGACTAATCAAGCTAGTGTAGTCCCAGTCAGACGGCTGGTCCCTGGTGGAAGGGCTTGTTTATAGTTAAGGATTCTCTAAGCCATTTGTTAAACTTGTCTGTACTCAGACCTACTTTGCTTCCGCATGTTTGATGTAATGTTGGATCACAGACTTGTGATCTCTGTGTGCACTCTGTAAGAGTTATCAATAAAGTTGTATACTTTGTAGAGAATTGCAATGATACCTGTTGTTCATACAAGGCATGTGTGCTGCGTGTATGTTTATAACATGCATGTCTTTGTATGGGTTTTTGAGACCTTAGTTGTGATCTGGCTGGCGGTCTTTTATACACCAAGTGGCCCTTAGATGTGCGCAGCTTGGGGCATCGCGATGCGATTGTCCGAGACTCTGTCTCGTGCACACTTTGATGTATGATCGAGCCCGCCCTAGACCCCGACTAAGTGATCGGGCTGGAGTAAGTCTATGTAAGAGTTATGAGATAGTCGATAGTATGGTTGAGGCGACTTGTCTGTGAATATGGGAGTTCATCACCCATATCATTTAGACTTGTGTGCGGATGATGAGGCCCCATCTCAGTTGATCATCCGGCCTGGATGGGATGCCCCTCACGTACGATGCTTTCTGAGGACGTTCTGTGCTTGGCCTTGTCTGCTTAGCCAAGTGGGGTACGGTTCTCGGCTCTCCATATGACTATGTCGTAGCGGGACTTGCATACGCTCACCCCGGGTCTCGACATCCGTTTGATCACATTGTGCTGATGATCAAGGAAAGGACTGATTTCAGATGTCTTGTTTCCGCTGATTATCTTGAGAGACTAAATACTTTTGAAATGGAAGAAGATGAGAAACGTGACATAAATGGCTCTCTAAGAAAAACTCATGCCTTGAAAGCAAAATCTTTGCGTCATTCTTCACCCGAAGTCAGTTCTGCTTCAGGTGTCGAATCAGATGATCCTGCAAGCATTGTAAAAGATTTATCATTGATCATGAGACGATTCAACCGCTTCCAAAGAAAAGGTTTTTCTTCACCGAAGAAGAGTTATTCTTCAAGAAGCTCAACTCACTCATCTCACCGCTCATCCTCAAGAAGCTCTCCATCGAAGGACAACTGCTGATACAAGTGCAAGAAGCCAGGTCACTACATTGCTGATTGCCCTCTGTGGGAAGCTGAGAACAAATCAAAGCATTCGCTCAGAGACTCCTCAACCAAGTCCCACAGATCTTCCAAAAGCTATGAGTCCAAGAGACATCACTCCAGTTCGAGAAGAGATAAGAAGAAAGATTCTGATGAGGACAAGAGGAAGAAGTATCATAAGAAGCGTGAGGGTTCTTCATCGAAGACTCACTCGTCTCGATGAAGCAGTTCTCACCGTGCCAAGGCCTCTCTGGGAAAGGAGATGAACTCTGAAGATGAAGCCTCTGGGCCCGAAGCTGAATCAGGCTCAAGTTCTGGGTCTGGGTCCGAATCAGATGGTGTTGCTGGTTTGGCATTCACTTCAGCAGATGCTTCGACTAAAGCTTCGAGCTCATTCTTCACCAACAACAGTAGTGAAGATGAAACTCCTGCATATTTCTTCATGGCCAAGGCGAAGGGCTATGTCTCCGGTGGATCCAAATGGGTCATGGATAGTGGTTGCACAAATCATATGACCGGAGACAAGGAGTTATTCACCGAAGAAAAACTATCTCACTCTTCTCAGAAGTACATTACCTTCGGTGATAACAACAAGGGTAAAGTTTTAGGTTTGGGTAAGGTTGCCATATCGAAAGATAAGCACATTGACAAGGTTATGCTAGTACAATCCCTTGGATATAATCTTATGTCTATTTCTAAGTTATGCGATATGGGTATGCTTGTTCTATTTTCTGCTTCACGTTGTGTTGTCTTTTCACAGGATTACTTAACGTTTGTCTTCGAGGGTTACCGAAAAGGAGATTTATACATTGTTGATTTTTCTTCGGGTCCTGCCGTATCCACATGCTTAATGGAAAAAGCTTCATCTGGATGGTTATGGCATCGAAGACTTGGTCATGCAGGGATGAGAAATCTTCATCATCTGGTGAAGAAGAACGTGTTATTGGCCTTAGCGAAGTAAAATTCGATAAGGATCGTCTCTGCAGTGCTTGTGAAGCTGTTAAAATTATGAAGAAACATCATTCAGCGAAGACTATAATGACTACTACTCGTCCTCTTGAATTGCTTCATATGGATCTTTTTGGTCCTCAAAATTATGCAAGCCTGGGAGGAAACAAATATGGTCTTGTTATTGTTGATGATTTCTTTCGTTATACTTGGGTTTTCTTTTTGGATGACAAGAGCAAAGTTGTTGAAATCTTCAAGTCATTCGCTAAGAGAGCTCAAACCGAATATGAATTATCTCTGAAGCATATCCGAAGTGATAATGGAACTGAATTCAAAAATACTCATATTGAAGATTTCTTGATGATCATGGTTTTACTCATGAGTTCTCTGCTGCTTATACACCTCAACAGAATGGTGTTCTTGAAAGTAAGAATATATCTCTTATTGAAATGGCCAGAACTATGCTTGCTGAATACAAGACTCCCATTAGGTTCTGGGCCGAAGCAATTAACACTGCATGTCATATCATCAACAAGGTTTACCTTCAAAAATTTCTGAAGAAAACTTCACATGAGCTTATCATTGGTAACAAACCAAATGTCTCGTATCTTAGGGTATTTGGTGCTCCTTGCTTTATTAGAGATATGAATCATAGCTCCAAATTTGCTCCTAAGGCACATGAAGGTTTTCTTTTAGGTTATCGCTCAAACTCTCACACTTACAGAGTGTATAACTTTCACTTTGGGAAAGTTATGGAAACTGTAAATGTGAGATTTGATGAAACTAATGGCTCTCAAAAAGAGTATTTGCCTCATGATCTAGATGAACCACCTCTTGACGAAGTAATCAGGTCCATGGCTATTGGAGAAATTCGCCCTGTTTAAGCCAATGCTCGTCAAGCTAATAGGGATAATGACGGTCCAATGTTCCCACACATAGCCCGGGGCACTGGAGATCAACATCCTGAAGCTAATGATGAACAGGACGAAGAAGAGCAAGGGAACGAAGGAAATGCTAATCCCGAAGGAAATGCTGAAGTTGAAGGTGAAGCAGACCCTGAAGCTGATGCAGATCCTGAAGCAGAAGCTGAGCCTGAAGCAAATGATTCAACTTTATCACGAGTCCGAAGAAGAGTTGATGTTGATTCGATCCTTGAAGAAATTCATCAACCAGGTCGTCCCACAACTCGCTCTCGTACTCGTTTGGCTAACTTCTGTGGAAACTTTTCGTTTGTCTCCATGCTAGAACCTTCCAAGTTTGATGAAGCCATGAAGGATCCAGATTGGTTAACTCCTATGCTCGAAGAAATTAATCAGTTCGAGCGAAACAAAGTCTAGTCCTTAGTTGATAGACCTGATCCAACGAAGCACAACATCATTGGTATAAAGTTGATTTTTCGCAACAAGCTAGATGAATAAGGTATAGTGGTAAGAAACAAAGCACGACTGGTAATACAAGGATACACCCAAATCGAAGGTATCAATTTCGGCGAAACTTATGCTCCAGTTGCTCGTCTCGAATCCATTCGTGTTATGCTTGCTTTTGCAAACTTCAATGGTATTTTGCTTTATCAAATGGATGTGAAAAGTGCTTTTCTTAACGGAGAAATCGAAGAAGAAGTGTATGTTATGCAGCCTCCAGGTTTTGAAGACCCAAAGAAACCCGACATGGTGTACAGGTTGCACAAGGCCCTCTATGGGTTGAAGCAAGCACCTCGTGCTTGGTACGACACATTGAAGGACTTCCTTCTGAAGAAAGGCTTCAAACGAGGAACAACTGACCCAACACTTTTCACTCGATCTTATAATGGTGATTTTTTTGTATGTCAAATATATGTAGATGATATTATTTTTGGCTGCACTAACACTGAAATCAGCGAAGAATTTGCCAAAATGATGTCGAAGAATTATGAGATGTCTATGATGGGTGAATTGAAGTTTTTCCTTGGACTTCAAATCCGTCAACAGAAGAATGACACCTTTATTTCTCAAGAAAAATATCTCAAGGATTGCCTGAAGAAGTTTGGTCTTACTCACTACAAAACTATTAAGACTCCAATGCCTACCAATGGCTTCTTAGATGCAGATGAGAAGGGAAAAGCCTTCGACCAGAAGAAATATCGGTCTATGATTGGATCTCTTTTATATCTTTGTGCTGCTAGACCTGACATTATGCTTTCTGTATGTATTTGTGCTCGTTTTCAGGCCAATCCAAAGGAATCACATCATACTGCTGTAAAGAAAATTCTTCGGTATCTTGCTCACACACCAACCTTGGGCTTGTGGTATCCCAAGGGAGCTCAGTTTGATCTTATTGGCTATTCTGATTCAGACTGGGCTGGTGATCGTGTGGATAGGAAATCAACTTCAGGGACCTGTCATTTCCTTGGAAGATCACTTGTGTGTTGGGCTTCAAAGAAGCAAAACTGTGTCTCAATATCTACTACTGAAGCTGAATACATTGCTGCTGGATCATGCTGTACTCAGATTCTTTGGCTGAAGCAAACACTGAAGGATTATGGCATTCATGTGAAGCAAATTCCACTTCTATGTGATAATGTGAGTGCAATCAAAATTTCTCACAATCCTGTGCAGCACTCTCGCACGAAGCATATTGACATTCGCCATCATTTTCTTCATGATCATGTTTAGCGTGAAGATATTGTTATAAGTCATGTCAGAACTGAAGATCAACTGGCTGACATTTTCACGAAACCATTGGATGAGAAAAGGTTATGTGCGTTAAGGTGTGAGCTCAATATATTGGACTCACGCAATGTACTGTAAGACCAAACCTTTCACTCCTGTATATATTCATTTACCTCAATACTTACCTTTTTGGTTTCGTTGTTTGATTTTGCTTCGTTCATTTTAATATATTTTCACTTGGATCTAGTCCTCAATGCTTATCACCTTTTTCTTCGTTTGGTTTTTCTTCGAGGTGATAAGTTTCGGATCCTACCCCTTCTATTCTTCTTCGTTCTTATTTTGTCTGTCCAAAATGGGTGAGCACAATTGAAACGGAAAGTATTTTGCTTCGAACGTCATAGAGTTCCGAATAAAATGCTTCCAATTTTTATGGAAGTTTTACTCAAGTCGAGGACATATTCTTCGGTCGTTGAGATCCCGTCAAATCCGGGTCGTTGAGATTTCCTCGCGATTCGCCACGAAATCCTCGCCATAGAATCTGGAGAGACGGTCGCTGGGAGCCGTCCGATCAGATCCGACAACTCCTGTCAGACTTGCCTATATAAGGCATCCCCCCAGCGAATCCACCCTTCCCCATCATTCGCATCTCTCCGAAACCCTCTCTCTCCCGAGCGCGCCGCCGAGCTCTTCGTCCCCGTCGCCGTTCTCGCCGCTTCATTGCCGGAAGAGCGCCGCCGTGGACTTCACGCCGTCAACGAGCAAATCTTCTCTTCTCATCGCCGCCGTAGCTGCTCGACGCCACCGAGTTACGGTACGCCGAGCCTCGATCCAATCTCTGTCTTCATCTGTTCTTCCGTTTCCAGATTGGATCCGAGTTCTTAGGTTGTTTTTGGGATATTTTCTTAGGTTTCTTTGATCCGTTGGATCGTTGATCCGTTGGGAAACATGTTTCTGCTAGCAAAAGGTTCCCATCTCGATTCAGGTTAGAAGTTAGGGTTTGAGACTATCTGTTCTGTGTTAGGTTTTCAGTTCATCTTGGATTACGTAAAGTCTAGCTCAGAACAGACTAGAATCATCACCCTTATTCATCACTGAATCTCTTGTCAAAACCTTGTGTTTTTGGATCGAAACTTTTGCTGGTGCTCATTCCATACTTGCCTTTTCCCTCGCAACCTTAATGCTTTTCATAGGATGTCTGCGGAGTTAGGCTTCGGGAATGAGTCCCCCAACCTTGACCACAGCAACGAAGCAGAACGGTCAGCTCCAAAGAAGAAAGGTGGCAGAACGAAGGAAACCAACAATGCCAGAGGCATCCCCGAATCCATTCGCATTGAATTGGGATATGACACGCCTCCTGGAGAAACCAAGGATCAGTGCAAGATTCGCTTGCAAAACATTCGCCGGTACTGGGCTGTCCGCTGGTACAAGTATAAAAGCATTCCCGACTGGAAGTGGGCTATGCAATTTTCCTTCAGTCCATGCTATCAGTATACTTCGGCCATGTGCAGTCAGTACACCGAAGAAAATCGCCATTTATACTACCGAGTTCCACCGAAGCTCCCTCACCCCAATACCCTTAAGACCCTAGATGATTATCCTGATGATAAAGAACGTTTGAGGATTGCTGCTGAGAAGAAGAAATTGAAGGAAGTCAAGAAAGCTGCCAAGTTGGCTGAAGCTGAAGCCCATGATGTTGGGCCTAGCTCAAAGACGAAGAAGAAGAAACTGAAGAAGAAATCTACTTCTCCTCCTCATGCTACCCCAGAAGATGAAGAGCAAGCTAAATAAGAACAAGCTGCTCTGGAGGATTCGATGTTGGATGAATCAAATGGTGCTGACAACGAATCAGAATCTGAAGCAGATGATGAATCTAATGATCCTGCTCCCCCCAAGAAGCAAAGGCTTCAGATTTCACTTAAGAAGAAGCCAGGAGAGAAACCTGCTGCTAAGGGGATTTCTTTTCAAGACCCCAAGGACAAGTCCTCTGCTCGCTCCACCATTGATCTATCAAACTTGGTGGTTGCGAAGCCCTTGGCCTCCAAGCCACCGGCTGATGCTCTTAACACTGAGAGGCGATCGAAGCAGAGGCATGACCCTGCTAAGAAACAACCTGCAAAGGCTTCGGCACCAACGAAGCCCAAGAAGTCTGCCCCACCAAACCCTTCAGCGAAGCAAAAGCTCACTGAAGAAGAATTGAGACAGAAAGACCTCGCTGAGGCACTTGAGCGCAACATACTTGCCAGAAGTTCTGCAGAAAAGAAGAAAGCAGATGAGGATGCTTCCAGAAAGCACAAGGAGTTGGACTCTGCAAGATTGGCTGTAGAGAAGGCTGAGACGAAGCGCAAGCTCACCGAAGCCGAAAATAATGAAGAGAAAGCTGCCGCTGAAGCTAAACAGTTGGCTGAGCATGAAGAAAAACGCAAGGCCACTTTAGACGGCCTCAGGACAAAGAAAGCTGAGAAAGAAGCTCGGGCGAGTCAGAAAAAGCCCGTTGTTGATATGACTCCCCCCACTGAAGCTATTCCATGAGAGCAGAAAGGCATATCTCTGCCTGAAGCTCAAGCTGAAGCTGATCGCCACACTGACCATCAGTTCCCTGACCCACGTGAAGGCGAACTCTTGGATCAGTTGGGCATCACTGAAGCCCTTTGGGAGAAATGTGCTGCTGAAGAGCCTGAAGCTTTTGATCTTGGAGAAGTTTACATCTCAAGCTCCATCGAAGCAATGATCTCCACAATGATCAGTCAGCTGAAAGATTAGCATTCAAGAGATAGGGATGAAATCACAACTATCAGACGCGCAGAATCTGAACCAGATGAAGAATTCAAACAGCACGCTCTGAAATTGCTTCAGAAAGTGTCGGACGTCAACACCACCACCAAGAATAATATCAAAATCTTCAAAGGAAAAGTCAAGGCCGTTGTTGATGAAATGGTGAAGACCCATAATGCGTCCATTATGGAAAGAGATTTGCGGAAGCGCAAGGCTTCTCCCAAAGCCGAACCAGTTGTTGCACAACCATCGGCTGCAAATCCTGCTGCTTCAAAGGCTTCAGGTCCTTCACCCAAGAAGAAAACCACAAAGAAGCGGAAGGTTTCTTTGGCTTCAGCTGCTGACATGGACACCAGTGATGAGCAGCCGAAGGAAACTCCTAAAGCAGTTCCCACTCCTACCCCGAAGCCACAGCCTGCCCAGCCCATACCAAAACCTTCAGCTCAACCCACCAAAACTCCCACACCTCCTCCTACCAGAACCACCCCCAAACCAACTCCACCACAAAGAGCTCCTACCCCAACTCCAACACCTGCACGACATCCCACACCCATTCCACCCCGTGCACCCACACCCATCCGTGCTACGACCCCCTCACCCCAAAGGATTACCACTCCACCAGCTGCTCCCGCACCACCTCCATCACCTCCCCATGAAGCTAATGCTCCCTCTCCATCCCACTCCAGAACTCGTGGTACCCGAGACTATTCCTCTGCCAGAACTGCTCAAGACTTCGAATCAAATTTACCTCAAACTGAAGCACATGACGACGAAGAAGAACAAGTTCAGATACTGAATCTTTCGCAAGAGCAAGCGCTCATTGTTGCTCAAACTGCTGGCCTCTCAAGAGCCAATCAATCAGCTCCTCTGCAAAGGTTTCGCGCACATTCGCGCCCCTGCCAAGATACCCAGCTTGACTCAAATTACACTCGTGAAACTTTTCCTATCTTCAAGGGCGCTGGTTATTCTTCAAGGCATGGTCCGGACATCAACTTAGAACAGCATCAGAAGCGCCACCGTTACTTTGATGTCAGTCCGTATGCTTTAGATCGCACTGCAGATGATCTTCGATTTTGGACTGCAGAGCAACAAATCCTATACACCAAAGTCTTCTGTCAGCAATGAGTTCTGTTTAGGCATAAATTTCTGGATATGCGAAGTCTTTCCACTGCCACTTGCTTTCAGAACATCGCCGAAACCATTGAGAATCAGAATCTGACTCGGCTGTTTGCTTTAAGTACTCCCTTCAATTCTCAACTCATCAAGCAATTCTATGCAACTCTTTATGTTTCTGATGATGCAAATGAACCCAGCTCATGGACGCTGGAATGGATGATACAAGGTAAAGTCTTCAGATGTCCTCTGCGGAATTCATGGAGATTGTCAATATTCCAAGGCATTCTGGAGTCCAAGAAAAGATTCACTTAAAACCTGATCTGGCTGAAGAAGAATTTGCTACGCTGTTGGACCCTGAAGTCTCTGCAAGCTACCTTCCTGAAAACATTCGCCCGAAGCATTTGAACTTTATCTCCAGGACTTGGTTCTACATCATGTCCAACTCTTTGATTCCATTGAGTACTGCTTCGGAAGAATCGAACATTTATCCAGAGACAAGGCATAAATTATGAAGATCACTCATGGTCTCATCTTTGACTTTGAAGACTTCTTCATTAGGAACTTGGTTCATGCAGCAGAGCTGCCATTCACACTGAAACCTTATGCTCCCTGGCTGCAAGTTGTATGCGATTATGGAAGGAACGAAGACTTTGTGGCTCGCCATCATCCGAAGATTTTCCTTCCACGAGTGCATGACACTTTGGCATTGCCGAGGAAGCCCAATAATCCTTTTGCCACATATGTTGGCGTGCGCCATGAAGTCAAGGAGCGAAACTTATCCAAGAAATTCCAGAAAGACTGCCACCACTTTGAAGTTAATCTTCGGTCGCAGCAAATGCTTGAAAACTTCATTGAAGCCAATCAGCGCCGGATGCAATTTCTTGCTGATGAGATTAACAGAGTTGGAAATATTGCACTCAATAACAATCAGTTTCTGCGTGTTCTCAAACGTCATTCCTGGAAGGGGCTCCGGAAATTCAACTCTGTCAAAGGACTTCGTAAAGATCGCATCTACAAAGAGTATGAGCACCTCCAGCGAAACTTTTCTCGTGACGATACAGTTGACCGCCAGAATCAAAAGATCCCTCCCCTGCACAAGATTGATGAAGTATTCTTCGTCAACGAACCTGAACCCATCCGGCCTAATACCATCTCTGAGAACGACTCAATCACATCAAAGGACGATGATGGCCTCGACGACAGCGACCTCGACATCAACCTCATCACCCGGACGCGCCACGAAGCTATTCCTTCGTCTTCTTCCGAAGAAGAATGCTCTGGCGATCAATATTCGTCGGATGAGTCTTCGTCAAGCACTGCTTCGTCGGGTTCCCAGGGTGCTAATGCCGCGCAATAGATCTCTCGACCCTTTTATCAACCTTTTGTCCAATCATTGACAAAAAGGGGGAGAATGAGGCGCATCGATGAGTTAGATTTGCATCGGGGAAAGGCTTTTGCTTCGCTTGGTTAAGTTACAACAAACATTCCATTCTCTTCGATTGGGTTGTAACTTAAGTTTAAACTTCGGTCCTGGTACTCCCGTGCTACGCTTAAGTTTTAATAACCCCTTTGCTTGCAAGTATTGCTTCATATCTTGCAGGTGGTTATTATTTTCTAAGTCACAGGTCATTGGAAGCAATTGCATACATTATTGGATATATATCTTCAATTGCAATTGACTTCGCTAAGATAGTTATTTTTCTCTCCACAGAAGAAATTCCCTTCAAGCATTAACTTCGATTATATAAATCTTCGATGCTTGCTTTCAGGGGGAGTCAAAAACTTCATATCTTAGAGTTTTTCCCATCACTTCAAATAAACTTCAATATCTATTATCGATGCCTATTTTGTCAACAATAGTCCAAAAAGGGGGGATTGTAAGAGAAAAGTTTTGCCCCCGTGTGTTTCGGATATTGTTGGAAAAGACAGTAGAGGAAATAACAATGTTTTCTAGTGTAAAAAGTTTTATAGGTTCCTGAAGGACAAGATAGGTGATAAAGCTTCAGGAAAGGTCTTCAAGTTATCGAAGCATTACCCCTTGAACAAAGCTTCATCACGGAGGATGTCCCCCAAAAATGAAGGTGTCCTGAAGCTCAACTCATTGATGGAAATGAAGAAGACGGCGCAAGACTTAGATGTTTTTGTGTAGTTCTTTTTTGGTTCTTTGAGTCATACGACAAACCGAACTATTAAGAGGGATATTTAGTTTGTGGACACCGAAGTCATTGTGAAAATGCTCAGATCAAATCCACAACAAGTGAGAAGCCTGAGCGAAGAAATCTCATGTGCACTAAGTTAAGCTTCAGTAGCAAAGAAATCGTTCTTTGGCTTCTGAAGCAGAACTAAGTCCATGAGTCAGCTTTACTTGTTCCGCAAGTAAAGTTGCGCAGTGATTACAAATCCGACCGTTGTGGACACGTGTCAAGCTGTCACCTCGGGTCAATTTGGTCATTCCGCACCTCGGGATCGCCAACTATAAATACGCCGCCCCCTCCTCCATTTGCGGGTGGCTGCTCTGAGAATATTCCTGAGAGAGATTGAAGAGAGCACCCCAAAGACTTGACCGAAGCAAAACCCAAAATCCAGAATACTGAAGCCTAAGTCCCATTAATTCTAGAAGATTCGAGATGACTTAGGAGAAAGCTTAGTAGCCTTTTTATCTTGGAGAACTGCAATTCTCCTAGACAGTTAGAGTGTTGTTCTTCAGAGAGCGAAGAGTAATTGTCGTCTCGAAGTCCAGTTTGTCAAAGGTTTCGATGATTTCCTCAGTAATCAACCACGAGTGAAGAACTGACCAAGCTCAAGGAGTTTGGTGCAGTGGAGCAACGGACGGAGAGAGATTTCCTCCAGCTGTTCAATCACCAGTCCCTCAAATCAGTCGTAGCGCTTTGCAGAGCGTGAACTGGTCGAACAAACATCACCGAGTCCCAGTTCGTTTTACTTCAAGCATTTACCTTCAGTATTGCATTTGCTTCATAATTATGCTTCAATGTGTTTTGATTCACTGCAATTAGTTTTGCTTCCAGTTTTACTTCGCTGTTCCGCACTACTTATGCTTCACTTCAATAGTTTCAGTAGAAAATATTGAAGTGATCATTCGCCCCCTCCCCCTCTGATCACATACTTGGACTTTCACAATTTCATGGGAATTTTGCTTAAAAAATATCATTGAGTGCACAATATTTATCAAACGAGGTCCAAACTGCTTGAAATTTGAGGATGTTAGTGTGAATGCTTGACGGTGAACACATAAAAAGTTTGGGGTACAAAACACTTAAAAATAATATGTTGCACTTGTAATGCGGATGTTTCTGGTAGAAACTTCGATGTATCCAAGTGAATGGTACAACTTCGTACACGAAGTAGCATTGGTTTTTATCCAATTTCGAGACCGTCTGAATTGATTTTCAGTTGCAGGGTTGTTATGCTCGAAAATGATGACAACACGCCAAGTTTTATCCAATTTCGAGACCGTCTGAATTGATTTTCAGTTGCAGGGTTGTTATGCTCGAAAATGATTCACCTGGTAGATTTTATATGTAAAATGTCATCATAGATTTTTGAAATTTTGGGATACCGGTGTGAGTGTTTAATGTCGAACACACACAACAAATGGAGGTTAAAGGATTTTAGAAAGACATGTTGTCTTTGTGATGTTGTTTCACGTCGAAGTCCTGACATTTCGATTGGAATGGCCCAATTTTGTACACTAAGTGCCACAGTTTTTGTCATAATCCTCTGAAATTTTCACCATGTACCATGTTCATTAAATGGTGACGGCATGCCGAATCCCATCCCATTTAGAGGTCATTTTAATTGACTTTCAATTTCATGGGCATTTTGCTGAAAAATAAAGCACCAAATGCGTAATATTTACCAAACGAGGTCCAAAATGCTTGAAAATTTAGGATGTTAGTGTGAATTCTTGGTGCTGAACACATAAAAAGTTTGGGGTTCAAATCACTTATCAATAATATTTTGTATTTCTAATGCAGGTGTTTCGTATAGAAACACAGATGCTTCGAAGTGAATGGTACAACTTCGTACACGGAGTACCTTTGGTTTTTATCATAACCACCTTTAAATTTAACCAGATACATTGTTGGTGAAATGATGAAAACACACAAAGTTTCATCCAATTTAGTGACCATTTGAATTGATTTTCATTTGTAGGGACATTTTGCTCGAAAATGATTCACCTGGTACATCATATATCTCAAATGAAGTCAAAGATGTTTGAAATTTTTGGAACCTAGTGTGAGTGCTCATTGCTTAACACATAAAAAACTGGGGGTTTAAAGGATTTTAGAATAACATGTTGTCTTTATAATGTGGTTGTCTCACATATAAACCCTGATATTTCAATAGGAATGGCACATTTTTTACATGAAGTGCCTCTTTTTTTTATCAAGATAATCTCAAATTTACACAAAAATCCGGTCTGGTGAAACGATGACAGCATGCAAAGTCTCATACTGATTAGTCATCATTTGAATTGGTTTTCGATTTCAATGTCCTTTAGGGTTTATACCCACCAGCTCTTACAACGCAAACGATTATATTACTGTATGTGTATGCTTTTCTATCTGTACCGCAAAGAAAACAGTGAGAAATTTGGATAGGTGTGCTAGTGAACACTATCCCGCAGCCCGCCCGCCCTATATATATGAACATTGGGTGTGCCCTTTTATGGTTCCTGTCCAGGAAAATATCCTCCACCCGTACATGCCCCACTACCAACCCCATCCTGCACCTTCACCACATCTCCCGTTCGTCCTCCGGCCATAGATTCCTGCCGTATTTCCTAGTCCTCTAAAGCCTACATCCATGTTAGGAGAAGGGGGAGGTGGAGGATGCGGTGGAGTCAAAACCGGCGACGTTATTTTGACCCCTCCACCCTTCGAGCCGTCGCTCCTTGTGGTCGATGGAGGATGCGGCCGGGGCAAAGAGGAGAAAGGTAGCTCGATTCCTCCGCCCGCCGATGAGCCGTCGAGCCTCGTGGGAGGTGGAGGATGCGGCGGAGGCATAGCAGACGACTGCAGCCAAATTTTCCCTCAGCCCGTCGACAAGCCGTCAAGCCTTGTGGGAGGTGGACGACGGGGCTGAGACATAGCGGACAACGTCGACGGCAGCCAAATCGATCCATCTGTCGACGAGCCGTCGACCCTTCTGGGAGGTGGAGGATGCATTGGAGGCGACGGCAGCTCGATCCCTCCGCTTGCTGTGGAGCCTTCGCGCTGTGTGAAGAGGTCGCTCTATATTGAAGCTAACAGCGAGGGTTGTGTGACCTGCTACCTCGAAGAACACATCTACCCGTCATCCAAGATGATGTACAAGGCTCAGATCGAGCTGGACGCCGCGAAGTAAGAGCTGTTGGCCGTTTTGGAGGTCGCCGTTCCCGATCGCTCCGATAAGGATCTACATGACTACAGGCTCGCCTACACCCTATACAAGGCGGAGAGCTTGTCCTTCCCCGCAGCATGCAAGCCTTGAGTCTTCTTTAACCGGTGTCTTCGTGAGCCACCGTCGATCATCGTCTCTAGGCGCCAGTCCTCTCTAGTTTAAGTTTGAAGTTTTAAGTTTTTATGGTTTTAGTCGAGGAAGAACTCTAGTGTATCGCGGCGATGAACTATGTAGCGGGGAACCTGTAATAAATATTTTGCATTGTTCGCATGATTTGTTCTCAGCCGTTGCAGACTTCACCGCAAAATAATACTACTCCACGTCTAGCTACTAGCAGCTAGTCTCGTGACTATCCAGAGGCACAGTACAGTGATTAGACGAGAGAGGCGTGGCGTGCGAACTGGTTTGACTAGACGGCTGTGTGGTAGGAGCACGCGCGCACCAGTGCTCCTCACAGGGACTAGTTCTAGCTCACCGTGAGACATGGTGATTGATGTTAAACCCCTCCCCCCCTCACCGCACCCAAATACTACTACCAATTCTTCCTTCTTTCACATCGCATGCTCGAAACGACATGAACAAGTGCAATTATTTTCCCAACCTAGGCTCGCTAGCTCTGCGATGATGAGACGGGAGAGGCGTGTCATGTGCTCAGGGTTGACTAGATGGCCGCGTGCATGGAGCATGCACCACCGCTCCTCACCAACTCCTCCAAGCCTTCTACCGTAAGGCAACTACTATTCTTCCAAGGAAAATGGAGCAAGAAATCTGCAATGAAAATCCTGGCGAAGGCGGGCGCGCATTGCCAACAGTTTGTTTTAATGACCCCTGTGTTTTTCTTCATCTGTATCTGAACAAGGCTTTTCATCTGGCAATCAATTAAAAAAGAGGAATACACGCATAGGATTCACTAACAACAGATTTTCATTGCATAACATAGATCTCCATTGCATAAAGGAGCATGGTTCTTTTTCGCCAATTAGTTTAACTATAAGAACTAACCCAAAATAAACCATAAACTAGCGTCAAGTACGTACTGAAATAACTTTTACCCTCGTATCTAGCTCATTTCAACT
The DNA here is from genome assembly GCA_950022295.1 of Bromus sterilis. NCBI lineage: Eukaryota > Viridiplantae > Streptophyta > Magnoliopsida > Poales > Poaceae > Bromus > Bromus sterilis. The sequence continues at coordinate 275,686,324 of OX465595.1, read as the reverse complement.
ACGCTAGAAGTCCATCGACGATATACTGATGAACCCAAAATATTTACTACCAGCTAAAAGCTCCCTGCCGCGCGGGCAGATCAGTTGGAGCCACATGAGGAGAAACTCCTCAGTCCACGGACATGCTCCTCTAGCCGCTCCCGATTCCCTACCGCGAAGCGCTCGCATTCCTCGTACCTCGCCAGATCACGCTGACGATCTTCATATTCACCTAGGGAAGCTGCCAGTGCCATAGCCATCTGTTTTCCTCCTCCTGCGCGAGGAAGGTATTGTAGTGCTCGAGGGCATCGTCGTTGTCGTCACCGAAGCCCGAGGAACCCTGGGTGGTGCTCTCCGGCGCCAAGATGGTGCTCGCCGGTGCCTGAATGTGCTCACCTGCGCCTGAATGTGTTGATAGATGCCTGGATGTCCTCGTCGGCCCTTGCATGGTGCTCGCCGGCGCTTGCATGCCGACCCCCTGCGCCAGGACGCTGCTCCCCTCCTCGTACATGCTCCCCCCCTCCTGTCTATCGCGAGCCATCGCCCGTCTGGAGGGTCCGCACGTTGTGCGAGTTGCGCTCGTCACGCGTTGTGCGACCGGCGTTACGGGATCAAGCGTTCAGGCCTACATACCGTCGGCGAGTGCGGGTCGCCCGCGGTACCACTGAAACTAGCAAGGAGTTGACCAGCACTGCCGGTGGAGCTGCCGGCGGAGTCACTACCTCACCATCAGCTGTTGGGGTCAAGTTGGCTGTGGTACGACGGACTGGACCCATTGTTGATCTATGGGAAGAGAGGGAAAAATAAGGGGATGTGAATGCGGCTCCTGTGTCCCCGAAATGGATGTTCTTTATGGCCCGCATTGCGGTTTTTTGGCTCAGGACGGGAAGGTTGCGCGGTTGCGCGCGTGACCTAGCGCCTGCTCCAGCTGCATCGTGAGCGTACGCGTTACGGGTCCTTACAGACTCAACATTCATGTTACGGGTCATCGCATGACCAACAAATGGGTGACAGGTCCACCTTGGAGTCCTTACAGACTCAGCATTCATGTTACGGGTCATCGCATGACCAACAAATGGGTGACAGGTCATCGCATGACCAAAAAACGGGTTACGGGTCATCGCATGAACAACAAACGGGTTACGGGTCATCGCATGACCAACCCACGAGTTACGGGTCATCGCATAACCGACATACGGGTTACAGGTCATCGCATGAGAAACCCACGAGTTACGGGTCATCGCATAACCAACCACTTGTTCACATGAGTCCTTCCCGACTCAAAGCGGTTATCATAACAGGTTCATGTCGATCCATTGTGTGGCTTGGTATGAATTGTGTCCAAGACCGTGGACTCGTCTATTCGAATATAATCATACACTCTAAAGAGTTTGTGGACTTTAACGACACCATGGATCTCCTTGTCCAATAGACTAGGACTACTCCAACGCAACCGTCTACCGCGTAACCTTTCTTCGGTACCACCGACATCCCAGTTTGGGTATCCCTGTGCCTTCCAGACACCGGCCACCGTCGTGGAAAAGGGCCACCGGGTGGCAAACTACATTGTCCCAAACGGGGACTCTCGGGTAACATATCATCTCTAGATCTCAAGGTTATCACCACCTACCGGGCTAGGGTAGCATGCGCGCATAACCTCCCCTCTTCGGTGATACTTGTAAAAGGCACAACGATAGACTCGATCCAGCCGATGGAGGAGGGTGTTGGTATTAACTTGCATTTACTAACATGGAAACAATAATTACAATCCATGATGAAACTAAATGAAAAGCATAACGATAACAACCTATGTCCATACTATTGCATATGCGAGTCATTAGTGAAACAATATGCAAATGGCAAGTTCATATCTTCACAAGTATTAAAATAAATTGATGACCATCTGAACCCTTGCATGAAACTAGAAAATAAACCAGTAGCTATCAGAACAGTCTTTACAATTCAGATCTGGGACGTTACTAGAATAACTCAACCACTGCTCAACATGGCCGAAAAGGAACTCGGATCATGGGACAATGTTGATAACAAGAATGCGACGATCCCACAAGACGGTCGAAAAATAACTCAGAGCATAGGGTCACCACTTCAAAAAGAAATTCAACACCTACCCAAGACGGCCGAAAAGCAGCTCAGAACATGGGTCGGTTGTTGAGTAGAGAAATATAAATCGGCATCCACCCCGGATGGTTGAAAACAACCCAGAGCACATGCGTGCTGCCGTCATCAAAGAAAAGGCAAGCAAGGCTCCGTCAGAGTCACATACCTACTATTATGCACTAAAATGCAAACATATTCATAAATTAAACGCACAATAATAACACAGAGCAATGCTTTAGAGCATATATCAGATGGTTGGCTTGCCTGGGGGTCAAGGAATGCGTCGGGAAGAAGTGCGATCATCTCGCGGAAAAATTCGGGGGAACGATTCTTCTTCGTAACGGTTATGGAGAGAGAAGGAATAAATTGTCATTTGATAATGTTATAACATCATGAAAGTGGCACCATTGAAAAGGCCTCGATGAACGGAGAAGGTGGGCTTTCGATTCACATCGATCGGAGTCACGGTCGAAAAGATATGAGGGGGAAGGGATAAGGGACCTTTCTGCAAATTTAGGTTTGCCTCTGGGCCCTTATCCCTTTTTTTTCTCTGGAAAATGGAAAAAGAGGCACCCTGGGCTGCGCTGGGCTGTGTTGTAGTAGCTGGGCTGGCCCAACTGCGCTAGCAGGAGGGGCCCGACGGCTGATGTCGATAGCGCACGCTGGTAATACGCCTTCATCGCAGGAAAGCAAGTACCCGAGGAAGGCGCCAGGGCTGGGCGCCTTACAGGCGAGGCCCGCTTGTCGGGTTCATCCTCGAGCCCGCGTCGGCGACATGGGAGGCATGGTGATGGTGATAGCCGGAGCTACAGGCCACCATTTGTGGAGACCGGCCTACATGCTTGCTCACACTACTGAAACAAGGGCATTAATGGCGCACTGCATTTGCACATTAATGGCGCACATAAGGTGCGCCATTACTACCAAGCCACTACTAGCACTTAGCAATGGCGCACATTTGGTGCGCCATTACTAACCCAGACATTACTGAAAAAGAACCTATTACTAAAGCCCCAGGTGCGCCATTACTATGAATAATAGGTTCTTTTTTTTCTTTTCTGTATTTGCATCACATATATAAACAGCTCACAGATTCAAAATACATCACACAGATATAAACAATATCATCATGACATGACATAACATTAGAATGCAACCAACACCATTATTAACAAGAGCAAATCACAAAGTATAGCATGAGAGTACACAAATTCTTAACCAACATATGTTATCAATTATACTACTTCACTCCTCGTCAGAAGATATGACGATGAGCTTGTTCTCTCTTTCGGCCTGTGCTTCTTCCCTTATGACCTCTAGGCGCGCCGGCTCGTGGAGGGTCATCGAATACGCCCGGGTACCTGCACGCCCAATCGACATTGAACTCCGCCTCCTCTGCCGCGTCCTCCTCTTCTATCTCCCGGCTATTTCGAGACATCTCTGAAGCAGTGGGTGATACGTCCCAAACATATCTGTAATTTCTGCTTGCTCCATGCATGTTTTGTGTGACTTTTCCATGATTTGCTTGAACTTTCATACACTTTTGAACATATTTGGCCTAATCTATTAACCCAGTGCAACCAGCTGCCAGTTGTTGTTTTCTGCTGTTTTTGTATTCCAGGTTTTCCGGCCATTAAAAGTGCTCCAAAAAATCCGTTAAAATTAGATAAAAAATCAGCGACACGGAAGCTTCCGGAAACACCAAAGGAGGGAAGGGGGCCACCACAGGGACTCCAGAAGGGTCGCTGGCATGGCCCCACCCTAGGTCGCGCCAGGGAGCCTCTTGGATGCCTTGTGGACCCTCTCGGTGCCCTCCCTTCGCCTATATTTACCCCCCGTGATGGAAACCCCTAAGACGGACTCCTCTTTCGCGATCTCGCCTCTGTACCGCCGCCATCGCCATTTCAAGGTCGGGGCTTCCTGGAGAAGTTGCTCCGGCACCCTGCCGGGAGAAGCTATCCCCTCCGGGAGACCATCCATAGCCATGGACGCCTCCCGTATGTACCGTGAGTAGTTTCCCTTGGACCATGGGTCCGTGACCAGTAGCTATGTGATCTATCTCTCCCCTGTTTTTTCCTCCACTTTCAAGACCTCGTGAGCTTTGTCACATGATCGAGGCACCTTTGTAATTTTCTGCCGTTGCTATGCTGAGTTTGTTGGGATCTGATGGATTATGAGACTATGTTCAGATTGAGATGAGTAATATATTTGGTTCTTCTCTTTTATATTTTGTTCTTGAGTAAATTCTTGCATGTTCTCTGTTGCCGTATTTTACTTTGGCCAAGTGATTTGTTGCAACTCCAAGAGGGAGCGTTATGCTTGATTGTTGGTTCAGTCCCTTGATGTCTAGCTTGAGTGACAGAAACATGGGACTACGGGATGTGCTGTTGCCACCAGGGATAAAACAAAGGTGCTTGTATCCGCGGATGCAAGGATTGTTTAGTTTACGCAAAGTTCTTTTAATGTAGTTGTCTGTTGCTTTGGATTTACACTTTGAGTGGGATTCAGAACTTAGTACCAGCGATATGTTCTGGATAGATATCTCAAGGTGGATGATTCGTAGTAGATGCAGATGGATTTTGGGAGAGAGACATCACTAGTGAAAATCACGAGACCCCGATCCATCTTGATATCACTGTTTACATCCTTAGTTTACTTTTCAGTTTCTATCACTATCATTATCTCTTGCGTTAATCCTTTGTAAACAGCAAGGCCGGAGGAATTGACAACTCCTCTGTACTCGTGGGGAGCAAAGTTATCTGTATCTGTGTGCAGGTCCACGTCAAGCACTGTGACACCTTCTTGTATCTCTGCGAGTCCTACGGGAGACAAACCCTATCCTCTACATAGGGGAAATTTGCTGCTACGCTACATCTCACCTTCCACTTGGGGTAACCAACGAGGAGTGAGAGATCCTCACCGTATCAAGCCAATTTCTGGCGCCGTTGCCGGGGACTCCAGTCTACAAGATAGGGGAGTTGCACACTATCTTTTATCTTTGCTTTTTAGTCTTGTTAGTTTACCTTTCTATTTTGAAACAAATATAGTATGTCTAGTTCCTTACTTGCCAATCCATGTCTGACTTCTTTGAAACCAGATCTTATTGGCATGGAGGATTCACCGAGGATCAACAAAAGTGGTACAAGGAACACCGCTTGTCTCAAAAGGGGATACACTTATGGAAACAAATACATCAGTTGTATGAGTATGCTAGAAACTTGTGCTCAATATATAATATATCTTTTTGCATGGATGAATCTTTTTGCTTTATGAGGCACAAACACCTTTCTTTCCAATGTGAGTACAATGTTGATGAAACCTTAGCTTCTTATGCTAAGAGAAACTATGATTTTTATGATGCAGAGGAAATAGAAGCATTTGTTGCTTATAAGGGTGCCTATGAAATTACTTCTCTTCTTAAAAATATTGATGATGCCCCGTAAAAATCTGAGAGTCTTGCTATACTTAACTATTATTTGGAAAATTACAATGCAAATTATTACATTACTGATCCCCTTGAGAGAATATCTCCCCCAAATGAAGACACTAATGATTTGCAGGACTCTATGGAAGAAGAAATTTAAGAACCTGAAAGCTCCTGGATGAAAAAGAGAAGGAGAGTGACGAACAAAAGGAGGAAGAATGGAGCCATCCATGTCTACCTTCTAATGAGAGTAACCCTTTAAATCTTACCTTTTGAAATATCCCTTTTTGATGAAGTTGATGCCTTCTATGCTTATGGTTGTGATGCCACTATGGATGATGCTTAAGGAGATGAACTTTCTATAGTTCCTCATGTTAAGGATGAAATTTTTGCTATCGCACCTACACTTTAGTGTCCTATTCTCCTTTTAAAATCTCCAACTCCGGAGAATTTTCCTCTTATCAAAGCTCAATGTGATCCTAAAAACCATGTTGAAAACAATACACGTGTGCTTTTAGGTCATGAACTATATGATTTATATGATAGTTATATTCTTGATGTTGTTCATGATACTACTGCAAATTATTTTGAGAGAGGGAACTTTGGTTGTAGAAACTTCCATATTACTAAAACTCCTCTCTTTATGTTGAAAGTTTTAAAGTTGTTCTTGTTCCACCTTCCTATGCTGGTTTCTTTGTGCTTCTCTGATTTATTTTCTTACAAGATGCCTATGCATAGGAAGTGGGTTAGGCTTAAATGTGTTTCGTATTTGCTTCTTGATGCTCTCTTTTGCTTCAAAATTCTTATTCTTGTGAGAGCATCTTCTATAATCTTCAAGCCTAGCTAATGGCTTTAAAGAAGCGCTTTCGGGAGGCAGCCCGCAACGAATTTAGGTTTTTCTTTTTGCTTTTATTCAGTTTTTAGAGATCTTGATGATTGTTACTACTGTAGCAACATCATTGTATCTTTACTTTTTAAGCTTTGTGCCTTTTATAGCCTCATACGACAAGGGAAGTAAAAGTTGTGACATGCTGTCCAGAAAACAGATTCTGTCCTCGTGACTAGAAAAATCATGGAAAAATCCCAGTTCATCTTTTTGAGATGAAATTATTACACAGCATGCTCTATACAATTACGATATTTGCGTATGTTCTGAGTTTTTTGATTTGAGTTACAAGAAGTACCCATAAAAAATTCGTTTCTATCTGCTGTTCTGTTTTTCACAGATTCTGTCCTGTTTTGCCTTTTCTTCTTTTTGCAAACCTTAAGCTCGCTTTTTCTTTGAATTTTTTTTGTCAATCTTGAGAAACAGTAGTTCTTCAAGATTATCTTTATTTCCAGTGGATAAACAATTATTTTATTATGGGTACTAACCTCGCTAATCAGATTACAATGAGTTATGTATGAAGGGAGTTTTCAAGTTCGCGATGAAAGATGATGAAATAAGATCATGGAGTGTCAAAAGCTCAAGCTTGGGGATGCCCACATGCATCCCAAATAAATATTCAAGGAGACTCAAGCATCTAAGCTTGGGGATGCCCCCGTGCACCCCCTTCTCCATCAACAATTATCAGTTCGTCCCTCGCTGCACTATATTTTTATCACTTCATGCGTTATGTGCTATGCTTGGAGCGTCTCTCTCTTTACTTTTCTTAGGTTTGTTTTTGCTTTGTTTTCTATAGTAACAAGTTAGATCCCAGCTTACTCTTTTGTGTGGGAGAATTACATGCTTCGCTTGAACTAGAACTCCTCATAGGATTTGCATGCTTATTCTTTTAGCTGTGAGTTGTTCTTTTTCTTTTCTTAGCTGCTGCTCTGTTTAGTTGTAGTGCTTTAGTTTTTCTAGACCTTATCTTTTGTTTTAGGTTGAACTTTCTATAGGTTGCATGTTTTATCTTGTTAGAGAGTTTTGGCTGTTTCACTGAGTTTTGTGTCTTGACTAGAACTAGGTAGTTGAAGTTGCTTTTGTCTTTGTAGTAGTAACTTGCAATAGTTTTTAGGTATTGACTAGAGTAATGTTTGAACTTTTGGTGTCAAGAGATCGAGCCTATTAGTGATAGATGTCGTATTTTGGGAAATCCGTGTGTTTTTCAAAAACCAAAAACCCCTGTTGAGAACTCTAGATACTACATGGATCACTAACCTCTTGAGGGTTTGAATATTAGACTACACTCACATACCATGAGTCGAGGATGCGCAAGGATAACCAAACCCCCATACACTCCTCCTCGGGGTACCTGTCTCTTTGTGAACCTCCTGATTAGATTGAGAGTTCTCGATAATAGTGCATGAGTTCTTCGGACTAATGTGAGTATTCGAAAGTTGACACTTCCACCCACCTATACTTTTTCTAGCCTATTCGGTACCGTGTATTTCCCTTTCTCACATCGAGAGTTGGCGCATACTTCGCCGGTGCATCCAAACCCTTGTCACGATACGCTCTGTCATCATAAGCCTCCTTATCTCTTTCCTCAAAACAGCCACCATACCTACCTACAAGGCATTTCCATAGCCTTTCCAAGATACATTGCATGCAACATCCATCTTCTCATGACTTGATGCTCATGTCATACCTTTGCATCATGATAGTTATATCTTCTTTATGTGAGTACCTTTGTGAAGTGTGAAAGATCTCCTATATTCTTGTAAAATATAGAGTGTTGCCCCTAAGTGAGGAAAAGATCCCAAAGAGGACAAAATCAAAAGACTCAAAGAGGACAAACGAGAGTTAAATAGAAAGAACCATTGAGGCCACCAAAAAATTACAAAAAATAGAAAAAAGAGAAAAATAAAAATAAAAAGAGAGAAGGGGGCACACTACTATTCCTTTTGAGATATCATCATCATGCATATAGCTATGTGGGGACATTCACACTATAGAACTTGGATTGTATATTCCAATGATGAGCCTTCTCAAACGAGCTCTAGGTCTTCTTGAGCAAGCAAGTTAGATGCACCCCCACTAGTTCCCTTGGAGAGATTTTAGCTCACATGTGCATCCGTTGTATGGCAATCCTTACTCCTCACATCATATCTATGATATGGCCTTCTCTCGCCTATGATTGTCCTCATTGATGTGATCCTTTCACACCTTTTTGTCTTCCTCCTCCACCTTCTTTCTGTTTCGCCTTTTAGGTGTCAACTTTCTTGCTCACGCTCATCCATTGCATGAGTGCTCAAAATATCGAAAGGGAGTTGATCAGTTTGACTTGTACCTGGCTAGTGGTCTGGGGACGAGTCAAGATAAGAATCCAAAGGAGACTAAGTGTGAAACTTTAGTAGATAGTTGTTCTCAACAATTACCTTTTTTATCTCGTATTTCCCTATCCCCTGCTTGCACGCAAACACCATCTGGAGACAGACAGCGAGAGCTCTTGCACCTTTTGTTCTTTTGTTGCTTGTGTCAATGCTAATATAAACTCTTTCTTGTTAAGACTTGAATTGAATTGCATGCTTTGATTTCTTTACTTACAAAGTTCTTATATGGTTATGTGGCATGTCACCACAGAAATTATGCTTGTTATCATTTACCTACTCGAGGAGGAGCAGGAATTAAGCTTGGGAATGTTGATACGTCCCAAACGTATCTATAATTTTTGCTTGCTCCATGCATGTTTTGTGTGACTTTGCCATGATTTGCTTGAACTTTCATACACTTTTGAGCATATTGGGACTAATCTATTAACCCAGTGCACCCAGCTGCCAGTTGCTGTTTTTGTATTTCAGGTTTTCCGGCCAATAAAAGTGCTCCAAAAAATACGGAAAAATCAAATAAAAAATCAGCGACACGGAAGCTTCCGGAAACACCAAGATAGGGAAGGGGGGCCACCATAGGGACTCCAGAAGGGTCCCTGGCGCGGCCCCACCCTAGGCCGTGCCAGGGACCCTCCTGGCTGCCCTGTAGCCCCTCTCGGTGCCCCCTTCGTCTATATTTACCCCCCGTGATGGAAACCCCTAAGACGGACTCCTCTATCGCGATCTCGCCTCTGTACCGCCGCCACCGCCGTTTCAAGATCGGGGCTGCCTTGAGAAGCTGCTCCAGCACCATGCCGGGAGAAGCTATCGTATTCGGGAGACCATCCATAGCCATGGATGCCTCCCGTATGTACCGTGAGTAGTTTCCCTTGGACCATGGGTCCATGACCAGTAGCTATGTGATCTATCTCTCCCCTCTTTTTGCCTCCACTTTAGAGACCTCGTGAGCTGCCTCACATGATCGAGGCACCTTTGTAATTTTCTGCCGTTGCTATGCTGAGTTTGTTGGGATCTGATGGATTATGAGACTATGTTCGGATTGAGATGAGTAATATATTTGGTTCTTCTCTTTTATATTTTGTTCTTGAGTAAATTCTTGCATGTTCTCCGTTGCCGTATTTTACTTTGGCCAAGTGATTTGTTGCAACTCCAAGAGGGAGCGTAATGCTTGATTGTGGGTTCAGCCCCTTGATGTCTAGCTTGAGTGACAGAAACATGGGACTAGGGGATGTGCTGTTGCCACAAGGGATAAAACAACGGTGCTTGTATCCGCGGATGCAAGGATTGTTTACTTTACGCAAAGTTCTTTTAATGCAGTTCTCCGTTTCTTTGGATTTACACTTTGGGTGGGATTCACAACTTAATTCCAGCGAGATGTTCTGGATAGAAATCTCAAGGTGGATGATTCGTAGTAGATGCAGATGGATTTCGGTCTACTTACCTAGGCGTATTGCCCATTGCTTTTGAGCCCTTCCTTTCTTTGCAACATAGTTAGCATTGAAGTGCCTTCATAATCCTGTCAATTGCCCAACTGTGATATGTTTACCTCCCTAGCACTTTTATCGTCTTTTGGGAGAGAGACGTCACTAGTGAAAATCACGGGACCCCGGTCCATCTTCATATCACTGTTTACATCCTTAGTTTACTTTTCAGTTGATATCACTATCATTATCTCTTGCGTTAATCCTTTGTAAACATCAAGGCCGGAGGAATTGACCAGTCCTCTGTACTCGTTGGGAGCAAAGTTATCTGTATCTGTGTGTAGGTCCACGTCAAGCGCCGTGACACCTTCTTGTATCTCGGCGAGTCCTACGGGAGACAAACCCTATCCTCTACATAGGGGAAATTTGCTGCTACGCTACATCTCACCTTCCACTTGGGGTAACCAACAAGGAGTGATAGATCCTCACCGTATCAGTGGGCTGAATGTCAGAGCTTGCCGTAGAAAAGTGGGAGACATGCGAGGACGTCGTCGATGAAGAGAGGCGCGAGGCCGTGGAGCAGCCCGACAAGGCGGGCGCGGCCGCGGGCGCCGTCACGGGCGCGGTCTCCGGCTCGGGGGTGGCGGCTCGGAGGTAGGGTGGTATACGGATGCCAGTGCTAATGTTGCAGGTTTGGCGAGAGCGATCCATTTCTGTAAGATAAGATAGTCAGGCAGATAACTGACATGAGCAAAATCACATCATCAATTAAACTAGAGTGCCAACATCACCTAAATACTAGACCATGCAGAACAAAAGAGCTAGTAGTTCTTCACTTTCAAAAGAATTTTAAATGGAGGATCACACATTCTGAAAAGAAAAATCACAACATCAATTAAAGTAGATGAACTATAGCCGCTCCAACAGCTAACTAAATGTGAAAATGCTGAACAAAAACAGAGATTGACTCGATTAGATGTTCATATTTGAGGATTCAACAATGAGTGCAACATGTATTTTTTATGGGTAACAGCAGGTGCTCTGCCAATTCATTGAAGATTAGGAACAATGAATGCAACATGATCAGGTGGATTAACATTATGAATGTCAAAGATTTCTTGGCATCCTCTTATACTTGTATTGAATGGCAGAGCAAAACAACTGAAGAAAGCATTGAAATACTTGACAACACACAAAAGATCCCTATGAACTGTAAATGAGATGGTCTCCAGATTTTCTGGGGTAGACAAAGTTATGAATACACAGAATTTTGGAAGCGAACTATAATACTCCCTCTGTTCCAAATTAGCCAGCTTAGGTACTATCTAAAAATAAAGGAACTGGTGGAATAGACAGAACACCTTACTTGATATTGTAAGATTAAAGGTGATGTTATTTTAAATGAAAACTCTGAATAAATAATAATGACTGTGAAGAACTAATGCCACATATTTTTCCTTACTTCACTAAACTCTACATTCCTCACAATCCGAATAAATAATCGGCTGCCGATGGAATGACATGTATTGACAATTCCAAATTGCCACAAGAAACAATGGGTTAGGTGAATAATGACTAACAGAGCTATGAGTCAGATAATATTTTCACTAGTTTATGAAAACAGAGCTAGAATATATCTTCAAAGCTAAATCGAGGTGGCCATCACCACAACCTAAAGTGGCTTATAACATCTAATTTCCACAATAATGCTCTTAAAAAAAGATGCTAAGCGTCGTTGATGTGGATTAAAAAAAATATGCAACTGTATTATAAACATTCAGAGATTACAGTAGAACAAGTCAGTTGCCTTAGCTACTACTGTTTGGAAGATCCAAAAATTAGATAGGCTAACCATCAGTTTTGAAAGCTTAATTTTTGTAATCCCCGAAGAAAATCTTAGGAATAACTTGGTTTAGCACCATCCTGCCAGCCCAACATAAAGAATGTCTAGAAACTAACATCACACATTCAAGTAAGATATAGAATGAATTCAGAGGTACATGGACTTCCAAACAAGTGACGTTTTCTAAGTGTTACAGTTTAGCTAAGTATAACTAGTTTACTAAGAAACTGTCCTTGTAACTAGCACTAGAGAAACCAATCATCTCCCAGTTTAGAAAAGCTTTGTTAGATACTTGAATGATATAACATCACAGTAGCATCTCCTTGTAACATCATGTGATCAGCTACAAACAACCCCCCATGTAAACTCCACTCCACTTGACACTACACTACACAAACTGAACTACTACTAGCACAATTAGCTTTAAATTCACAAGTTGACAAAAGTGGCTACACCTACATTTGTCATCCATACACAGAGAAGAGGCATCCCAATTTCCTTGGCATAGAATTTATTTAGCACAGCTGCATGGGCATGGGCGCACAAAGCATGAGAGATAAGCTTACCACTTATCTTTCAAAAAAACGAGGATTTGATTTTTTGATATGGATCTTCAAATCAAATAAGTAGCCCGATAAACCCCGATCTAATCCACTATCAGATCTAACATACAGATGAGTTTAATCTAATCGTCCTTCCCATCCCACACATATCTTCACGATCACGAATCGGCAAAGCAAAGCAACAAACCAACACAACAAAGAGCAGATCTGAATACTTGTAACCACGAAGACGAACTGAGACTGAAATCCTAACAGAATTATTGGGGATCTGTCGATTACCCTGGGACTTTCCGATTGGTTGATGCCCTTCTCCTTCTCTGGACGACGACGATGACTTGAAGATGATAGGCCGCGGGCGAGCCCCCTACGGCGGCGAGCGAGCGGAAGTAGGCCGCGGGGTCTCGACGGCGGCGAGCGAGCGGAAGTAGGCCGCGGGGTCCCGACGGCGGCGAGCGAGCGGAAGGAGCAACGGGAGGTGGCGGTGAGGAGGAAGGAGGAGAAGGTAGCGACAGCAGTGAGGTCGTCAAGTTTGGATCGGCCGGGAGAGGGGATAGCTAGGGTTTTGGTGCGGGCGGGGTGCGGGTTAATTTGGAGAGGGGCCGGATCGATTTAGTTAGCCACCCAGGTGGGCCCAGCCCTCCCCTAACTTAGCTATGGCACATCATCCCCAATATACGCCATTAGCAACCAGGGATTCTAATAGCGCACGTCATGGAAGTGCGGCATTACTATGTCAGGGGAGGGGGGCTGGTCCTGGATCAAATTGGCAGTGGCGCACTAGTGCATTCCTGCGCCATTAGTAAGATGGTCATTAATGGCGCACGTACCTATGGTGCGCCATTGCTATATAGAAATGGCGCACTGTATGTGTAGTGTGCCATTAGCGTGCATATTATCTATAGCCTATTTTCCAGTAGTGTCGGGAGGTCATGGCACACACTTGGGTGTAGTCCACGGTCGCCGGGGTGGTCCGAGGCCACGACGGCTTCGTCTTGCCCGACGGTGGTCGTTGGCCCGATTTTGGGGTCTTGGCTGCGGCTGCTCCCCGGACAAATGGAGGGTGCGGGGGAGGTCTACAGGCTCTGGGGAATATACGGGAGGGCTCAATTGAGACAGGGGGTGGTGGGATGGCTCGCCACTGCGAGGTCAGTGGTAGCGGCCCCATCGCTGTGGGGGCGAGGTTGAGAACGGGAGCTCGATTCCGTCGATCTGGCGGCTAGCGTGGTGGAGAGGAGACTAGTGCGGGGCTCGAAGGGGATCGGGTCTGCGCCTTTTATAGGAGGGGGAGAAGCCCGTGGCCAGAAGGCGCCAAGTAAATGCGGCCATGGTGGGCTAGCTGGCGATCTCGAGGAGCTTCGAGGGGGCTCGAGAGAAGGGGAGTGAAACACGTGGGCGGTGGGAAAGCCGGGCGGCGCGGGAGGACGAGATGAAGACGACGGCTGGCCGGCAGATTCAACGCGGCGCGCCGCGCTCTGGACAAGCACAGTGCATGCCCATGGCATGCCAAAGCCATGGCCACCACGTGCATTGGCGCAAAAAGAGCGACTTGGCGTGGCCGTTCGTGTCTATCTTGTAGTCCTTGCATCACTAGTCGCCGCTGTGGGTTTGAATGGTCAAAAGGAGGACTAGGGAGATCTAGAACCTTCTGCAAAGATTGATGCAACAATCTTGGGGGGGAAGCTGGGCTCAAATTGTGAAGAGGGGGATGATGTGGGGTTGTCACATAGGTTTACGGTTGGAAGGACAATAGTTCTTTGGAGTTTGAGATAAAATGGACATGGTTTGAACATACCTCCTTTGCAAATGTGCGATTGAGGCAGAAGGTGTTTGTGCTGTGGTGTGGCTAGCACATTTCTCCCCTAAGCATGATTTTTGGCTGAGTTTAATCATCCACTTCGATGAGAATATGTAGAAAGTTTCATCTCAAATGGAGCAAGATATCTAGCACTTCCTTCACATTTCCCCTTGCTGCATACAAACTTTGGGAATTTGGTGAGTGAGATTGGCTAGTCCCCTAGAGTTGAAATTTGGCATAGACTATTGATATGATCATGATAGTTTGCACAAAAAGTTTTAGTAGCAATGGATAAGGATAAACGACACTTCCTTCACAAAGTGCCATTCTGTCCCATCAGACAAATGAATTTCTCTGGAGGAAAAATCCACTTGGGCCATGAGATATTTTTGGAGATTGTGGCAAGATATGAGGTCAAGAGAATGTGGGAGTAATTTGGGTATTTATGGAGCAATAGAAGTATAGGTTGCTTCACAATCCTCAAAGGAAATGAATATTCCTTTTAATGAAAAAAGAATATATGGAATAAAGGAAAGTATCACTTGGGATGCATATGTTGGAGCAAGCTAGAATTGATAAGAATATCCGGGTTTAGGGGAAAGGCATAGCCATATAACCATCTTCATATGCCTAAGATCCAAATAAAATCCAATAACACAGAAAGAAAAAAGATAGGAGTCCAATCTTGCGGAGGAAAAATCGGGGAGTGAAAATTAGGGTGTGACAAACCTACCCCCCTTAGAAAAATCTCGTCCTCGAGATTTCCGGGCTTACCTCTCGGCTTAGGGGACATACATGTGTACGGCTCCTCAGATCCATCCACCACCTTGTCTTCCTTGGTTCATTGGGCTTTTAGTTGTCTCATCTGCTAACTTGGTGCTTTCTTTTCAAACGGTTGCATTGAATCCTTATCTTTCCTTGCAGGTGTACCTTTTGTCATGATGGGTTGTTGCCTTGTACTCTGGCTGCTATGAGAGACACATACCTTCTGTGTGCATGCCATCACATGTGCACATACTTCTACTGATAACCGTTTTTCTGTCTTACTCATGAAGGCCCCTTAGTCTGGCTGTGAGCTTTGTATGGTGCATCTGTCATTTTTATCAATAGTGGTGGTTCCCTTGCTTGGGTAGCAAACATTACTAGCTATCATCAGGTTCTCGGGGCTTTCCTTTACGGTGGCAGCACGTACCTTTGATTGGCATCATTGGCTTGACACATTACTTATTCGGATACTTTGACTTGGTAAGTCCATATGGACGCAACTGGGTTCCAGGGTGTAATTATGAAGGGGTTGGACCATGCTTGCACTTACTTACGACTTTTACTTGCATGGCATGGAAATAACATATATCCTTTGTGTGCCCTTTTCTGAAATTTTCTCATTCCAAGGCATACATACTTTCTGACCAAGTCTAGGCGATCTAGATGGAGTGTAACGCAGTTTATTCCTTCATGCCACTATCGCGGGCAGCTAAGCGTGGGATAACACCAATGTCAATCTTTCCGGGGAAATTCTTTGACTGTCATATTATACTGATGGACTTATTCTCCCGTGACTGAGATGACTGATTCAACAACCTTTAGTTTTAGGGCATATCCTTGTGTGGGGTCAAAATTTCATCGCCTCACTTGTCTGGTTTTGACCACCATCTATGCTTAGTGGTATCAAGGTATATTCTCATGCTTTGTGCATACGTTTTGGTTGAGTATTTGGATTATGTCCATCTTGGAAAGCACCTTTGTCGCAACCCTTTCATATAAGCTAATAATAATTTCTTCTGGCGTTGGGTCTTAAGGGGTTGGAAGGATCATATGTCTTGGTGTCTTGCTCCTATGGGTTGGCAATAAAGAGATGTTGTTCAATTGCTTCATCCAAATGCATGTTTGAGCTGGCACAGGTTGTACCAAGGATTCATCATGTCTTTCACAGTATCATTGACTTTTTCTTTTGCGGAGTCACTGAAGCATGAAGATTGTTCTTCATCTCTATGTGCATCCTTTGAAATCCTAGTCGTGGTCACTGAATTCAATGCGATAGAGTTGATAGCTCGTGTAGCTTTTGGAGCATAGCATTTCATCTTGGCCGATGGCTCGGATTTATGAGGCGTACAACATGCTTACTTGCAAGTGACGCATTGCAGTGGAGGCAAATGCAACAAGATTTTGACGAGGATGGGTGATCGTACCTTGTCTGCAAACCTTTATTTTAGTGACCGTCAAACAGATTCCTTATCCGAAGTTTCTTTGTTCTTGAGGGGATCCTTCTGTAATGACCTAACAATTTGACTCCTTGCTCATATCCTAGCTTGTCGGGCTTACACTCACAAGCTTCTCTTGCATATCCTGTAGGAGTTGTTGCGTTTACGTTCTTGTTTGCAATGTGGGCTGATGTTTCTCTGAACATATTCATTCCCATGCACAACTGGCTTGCATGATCTAGGCGTCAACCATTTCCAAGTTTGTTTTGAACTTACTTCCATCAACACAAGTGACTTCTATGATGAAGTGCGGAAGAAGGATGAGTATTTTCCATTTGGATATATCAAACTGAATGTCCAGCTGTTGAGTCCAAAGTGACACACTTTGTAAGGCCCGCGATGCGGTACCATGTCGAGTTAGACGCTTTCGCATCCGACTTGAGATGGGAGCGCATAACTAGACACCGATGCACCAAACTCGCACTCGTTTCGCTGCCGGATTCTCGACAACATGTAATAAGTGCATGAACATAAACTAAGACAAAAATATATAGATCCAAGGAATACAGTTTCCAATGCTATTATTAGATCATTCAGAGACCTGATGGTCCAACAGTACATCACATCATCATCTCAAAATACACACACTTCCGAGTACGGACAAGATGCAAATTTCCCTAGAGAGGGCTACAAATAAATATGTCGTCCACCCGCGGATCGTCGAAACCCAACCGTAGGTCTACTGAGCGAAGTCGTCGTCGTCCTCCTCCGGAGGAACCTCCACAAAGTACTTGCCGGTGCTCGTGTCGAAGTAGTAGTCTCAAGGTCCAATCGTTTGTACATAACATGAAAGAAAGATGAAAGGGGTGAGATTTTATCTATAAAATATAGCTAACTTCTCACAGTAAGGAAATGATAGTGGTTGAGGTTGCAGCCGGACTAGCAAATATGAGTGGCTAACGATCTATATTAGAGTAAGGAAAGATCCAAGAATCCGTTGATGATTGCATCGGTAAGGCTCTATTCACCTACTTACACAAAACATAACACATAATCCAAGTTTGTTATCGGAGAGTAGGATTATTTTTACTCTTACCCTTTCTCTGGTCTGGACAAGTGACGTAAGTGTTTTAACTCTCGCCTTATCCCCTTTCAAACTCTAGGATCTCGAGAGAGTGGAGTTTCGGAACTGTTACAATGCCTTTCTTGTAGCTTATTGTCTCGATTCCGATCTCAGGTTTGGGAAATCCAGTAGTACCTTTAGTTCTTCTCACTCTGGTTAAACATCTTGGTCGTCTATTAAATTTTGTCCTCTTCCCAGTATACTCATGATTTACATGAGAATGCTTCCCGTGAATGTCGATTCCCGCTATTATTCTTCCTCTTGATCTCCCGATGGTTTCATTTTTTGACGTTGCCGTCTCTCTGCGGAAATTTATCTCGACGGAAGCTCGACGTCGGCATGGAGCAGAGTCCCTTGTTGGTGATGTTGAAGATATTCGACTCTCTTTTCTCTCCCCCCTCTCCCCTAGATAATCCAGGATCTTGGGACGAGATCCCTTGTTGGTGGTGTTGTATTGTAACAGTCCAGATTTCACAAACATCAAAATTTTTGTTTTCGGTGTCAATTGGTTGATTGCCTGCTTTGTTTGCGGTGTTTTCATCCCCAATTTATCGATCGACGATTATTTTTCCCCTCTTATCTCGTACCGGACGGAGACCGACCCTTGTCATCCTGACACTCGACCTTTGCGACACCGGGTTTCACCCGATCACCGCCGCGAAAACCCGCACAAGACCAGCCGTAGCCAACGGAACGAAAAAACCCATGTAATAATTAAATGGATTATTTTATTCGGCACCGGAAAATATTCTCGGAACGGTATCAAAGTGAGGTACGACTGACGGGCTCGACGCGCTGAGCATGTGGTTCGATATTTCACCCGAATGGGAGGTCGTATGCACTCCCAACGGTCAGAAACGTGGAGTATCGGACGCGAGGGAGAAACCAGAGGTTTTTTGCGTAGACTTGCCAACCAGACCATATATATAAAGATCACCACTCTCCCACCCCTTTATAGGGTTTCCCTAAAAAGCTTGCATCCAACCCCCTCACATTTTCTCCAAATTTTCCATCTAGTCCCTCAAAATTCGCAATTCTAGCCCAAG
Source organism: Bromus sterilis (assembly GCA_950022295.1). Taxonomy (NCBI): domain Eukaryota; kingdom Viridiplantae; phylum Streptophyta; class Magnoliopsida; order Poales; family Poaceae; genus Bromus; species Bromus sterilis. The sequence goes on along the minus strand of OX465595.1, from coordinate 275,667,556 downwards.
ATCCAGAAAACCCTAGCCCCAAACACTCCTGACCGTCAGATCAACCGATCCAACGGCCTGGGTGTGCCCAGCCTCTCCACTTCCCACCTGCAACGCCCGGGGCCCCGCAGGGCCGCCGTCAGGCCCGACCGGGCCGGAATCGCCGCCGCCAGCCCGTGGAGAGCCACGCCGCCGCGTCGCCCGTCTCTGGCGAGGCCACGCCGCTGCCGCCTCCCACTCGGCCACCCGCGGAGCCCGATCCAGGCGGCCACCAACCGATGCGCCGGGGTGGGCCGGCCCAGGCGCCCCCTGGCCGAGCAAAGCCACGACCTAGACGCACCCAGCACAGCTGCCAGGCCTCTCCAGCCCCGATGGGCCTCGGCTCAAGGTGACACCAGACTGCCCATATTTTTTGTCGGTGCTTTTATTTTCCTAATTTTTCCAAGTGTGAGAATAAATTGCTGCTGTATTCATTTTTGTGACGTAGATTGTGATCAAACCGTAGCCCGGATGACATTGCGCCCAAAAGGAAATTTGTTTAGTTTTGTGTGTAATTCAGTTCATCTTTTGTGAGCATTTTGATTTGAGGTCATCTTGATGTTGTTAATCACTGTTGAAGTGGGCACCAGACTGTTAACTACTGCTAATTTCTTTTAATTGTTGCTGTTGTTATTTTATTGCAACTTTGGTTGATGATTGTGTCACATCCATGAGGCCTATGCTATTGATTATTTCTTGTATGTGTTAAGCACCATGTTTGACTGTTGTAGCTATATTAAATCTTGCTCCAAAGTGATGACCCTGATGACATGTGTTGCTGTTTATATAAAGTTCATACTTTCCTGCCCTCTATCTTTTTAACCATGCATCCTATTGAGCATTGCAATATGTCATTCTGATCTATGCCATGTCTACTTCCATTATATGTATTGCATTGTCATGTTTACATTTCTGGTCATAGATATGTTTAGCTCCAAAGTTTCTATCTTGTTGTTGTTGACAACCACCTCTGTTTTCACTAAGTCTGTAACTTTCCGATGCCATGTTGCATTCTTAATATCTTTTGATCTGTGATGCATATGATATTGATTCTTCTTTGTACATGATCATCATCATGCCTAGTCCATGCTCATATATTGCTATGTAATGTTGCTGCACATTTACATATAGTTTTGCTCCTGTTTATACATCATGAAAATAACAGTTCCTGCCCTGTTTTCTTGACCAGTAATGTTTTATAGCTTTTGGTGTTGCTTATAACTAGTAACCTTGATGCCTATTTGCATGATTCCTTTTGCCATACCTTCACTGCATGTCTAGTTTAGTTGCATATAATTTTTGTGAATGTTTACAACCTTTTGCTTGTTTATTTGTTGTTCTAAAATGTGCTCCCTGATGTTGGCAGATTAGGCCCGTAACTTGTATTGCTTGTATCTTTTTAACCGTAACTCCCTTCAGGTTGTTCTTTATATGTAACTTGATTAGAATTTCATGTAATTTGTGTTTATGCTATTGTTTGCTGTTGTTAACCAACCTAAAATATGGTTTAGGGAAGAACAGTACCAAATGCTTTCATCATTGTGGGGTACTTAGTGTTATGCCATGTTTAGGTTGTGCCTCACTTAAATTGACTAGCATAGATAGTTTATCTTATGCTTCAGCTCTTTCCATGTTTGTGTGCTATGCCATGCACTAGTAGGAAATAGCCTACTGCTGGCGTACATTATTTACATACCGCTGGCGGGAAGGCGTACGCCAGAGATGTGACGCAAGTGGTAACAGGTACCGCTGGCGTACAGACTACTTGCCCTCCAGATATATCCTTCAGTACCTCTGGCGTCCATCGTTGCCCGGCAGTGGTAAGAAACATGTACGAAAAAAGTAGAATTTCTTGATTAGGTACTGTCCGCCAGCAGAAACTCTTCTGTACGCCAGCAATATATTTTCCGGAATTACTTTTCAACTGAAACTTGTTATTCCAGCAAAACAAATACTCAAATATTTTCACAGTTTACCAACACAATACTAATACAAAAAATACATAGGTTCAAATATAGAAGATTGATGAAATATTCTTACATCACATTACTAACCAAAATAGACAAGTAGTAATGGAATTACACATATTGTATCACAAATAGTTCACAAACATAAAAATAGACAAGTTGGTAGTTTCATCACCTACATTGTATCACACACAACTACATCTCGACCGAATTGGTAGTGTCATCTAATAACTACAATCACATACAAGAGAATGGTAAAGACAATGAGCAAGAAGGGTATCACGATGAAGTTGGACTTCATCCGGTGGTTCTTCCTCTCTTGCCCTTGCCGGTAGTTCAAGTACCGATCTTTCGCCTCCGATTTACTCTTGTAGCTCTTGTAGTTGTTGCCCTTGAACTTGTTCACTTTCTTGAAGCACTCTTCCCCGTGCTAATAGACTCCTGGAACGCTACCTTCATACACCACGTACCACTTCTTCATCTCTGCAGTATAAAAGACATATAAAAGTATTAACCAAGATAGTTAAAAAGGAAGATGTGTGTAAAATCATACATTATAAAAGAAGACTTAGTTCAATGTAAAACTAGCTACATGTTCATCATGCATAAAAGAAGACTTAGTTCATGCATCATGTTGTACGTACACAAGTTAAACATGAGATAAATTTTACAACACATGTTCATCGATTGTTCGAAAAAAACTAGCTACATGCATAGAGAACACACCCTCTCACTTCGACTTCGGCTTCGGCTTCAGCCGAGGGAATGGGAGATAACCTTGCAATGAGTTGAATGGTCTGTCATCACCATGTTGATGTAAGCGGGCTTGTGGACGATGACTGTAGAAGAACACCACATTGCTATTTATGACATCCCTCGAGATTTTTCGCGTGATCATTTGCTCGATTCGGCCGAACTCTTGTCTTACTTCACCATCGGAGGACCCCGCCAAGGTTCCGCACAATTTTGCGAGAGACGACAGATATTGTAGTCGTTGTTCATCCTTTACGTACTCGCGCATATGATAGATCGCGTACCAGGCCTCCCTCGTACTGCCTCGCGCCTACTTGATGCAGACGAAGTCCGTTTTATGGATGAATGTGTACTTTCCTCGCCTTTGGTTTTTTATTTTTATGATGCCCTCCCTATAAGAGTAGTCAGTGAGAGCATCATGCATAACATCCTTGATTAGATTGTAGTCTTTGTACTGCTGATGACTACCCGAGTCGAGATATATGGCAAGCGAGTCTTTCGGCCCTAGAGCGATGAGGGTGTCGTATTGGTTGCTACACAAAATAGTTTGTAGTTCAAAGAGATCATCAGCCTCAGATTAGTTTAATGATAGCGAAAGCATGTTACGGCTGCAAGCGAGAATGACTTACTCAGGGAAGTAAGGCATGAGAAAGATGTTCTTGGAAGGATGATCCACAAAGAAATCTTCGATGTACTTCGTTTCCGCTATCTTACCCTTAGGGTTGTTTTTTATTGCATGTAGAAGGGGTCCATTATAGCGATATTCGGGGTATTCTCTTTGATGAGCTGGTGAGCCAAGCTTAGCACAGCCAGGCGGACCATGGATGGGCGGATCGCATTCATGTGGAACATGTCAAAGATGTCAAAGTCCCCTGGGTATTTATCCACAAAGCCCAAGCCCTCCGGTACCTTTCCTATGTAAAGCGGGTATGTTGGATTGTCATCTTTGGCAAGATTTGTCTCTAGATAAAGAATAGCATTATGGAGGTTCCTCATATCCGAAGTGACGATTTCTAAAAAATTTGGCGGCAACATCGGTTTACCCAACTCATGGATCTCATGCCATATTATGATGGGTACCTTGTCCTGGACCCGGATCGACTTACTACACCCCTCCACCAGCTGGCTGCTGGAGTCAAAGGCACGTTTCTTCGCACTTTTACGCCCCGTCGTCTTCCTTCTAGCAGTCTCCACAAATGAATCTTGGAGCGCCTCTTGGAGTGTGTCTTGGCTGAGACCAGCTGGATCACGAGGGCTGAAGGGGGGTGCTTCTGGCGCTCCTTGAGAAGAGGACAGATGCCTCATCGAGCGGGGAGGACCCTGGCTGGGACCGGCTACTTGTGTATCATCAAGAGGACCCTGGCTGGCAGTAGGTAAGTCGTGGTCATCAACGAGGAAGTCTTCGACGTGAACATCATCGTCGTCGTGATGATTCGCGGGTTCAACAAAGGCCTCGTTTTGCTCTGGGGTGATGAAAGAAGGGTCCAGACGAATGAGATATTTAGGCCATAACATTGGCCAAGACAAGCATTGTTCAAGGTTCAACTCGCTATCGGCTTCGGGGGGTTGAGTTGGACGATCCATATTTGCGCAACCCGGGAACACCCGGTCCAATGTAACCCTAAACATGGTATCGGCCATAGGCACTGTGTGGAACAAACGGTTAAGTGGTGTCATGATACGTGCCTTTGCCACGTCCTTCAACTCATTGTTCACTTGTAATAGCAATGTGCATCCCACCTCGTCGGCCTACGAAAATATGTAAGGCGTTAGAGAGGGCAAGCAAGCGCCAATTAAACTAGACGAGACTTTTGCGGCGCTTATTTACCGTCAGGGCGTTGAGCTCGTCTAATGACGAAGGATCGCGGACGGCCGCCGGTGTGTAAGCGATGGAAGGGCTGCTACGAGGCGCGGTGTCGGCCGGCGATTCATCCCTCACACCTTGTGGTGTGTTGTCGGCCGCCGTCGTATTGATGTCCACAATAGGCGGCTCATTATTCGAGTTGCTGGCACCTAAGGTGATCGTGGTGAGAGGCCCTTGTCAGCCTCCGTCTATCCAATCCGCGATCGACTTCATCATGGTAGGAAGGAGGTTGTTGACAGTTGATACGTCCCAAACGTATCTATAATTTCTGCTTGCTCCATGCATGTTTTGTGTGACTTTGCCATGATTAGCTTGAACTTTCATACACTTTTGAGCATATTTGGACTAATCTATTAACCAAGTGCACCCAGCTACCAGTTGCTGTTTTCTGCTGTTCTTGTATTTCAGGTTTTCCGGCCATTAAAAGTGCTCCAAAAAATCCGGAAAAATCAGATAAAAAATCAGCGACACGGAAGCTTCCGGAAACACCAAAGGAGGGAAGGGGGGCCACCACAGGGACTCCATAAGGGTCCCTGGCTCGGCCCCACCCTAGGCCGCGCCAGGGAGCCTCCTGGCTGCCTTGTGGCCCCTCTCGGTGCACCCCTTCGCCTCTATTTACCCCCGGGGTGGAAAGCCCTAAGACGGACTCCTCTTTCGCGATCTCGCCTGTCTACCGTCGCCACCGCCGTTTCAAAATGCCTGGAGAAGCTGCTCTAGCACCCGGCCGGGAGAAGCTATCCCCTCTGGGAGACCATCCATAGCCATGGACGCCTCCCGTATGTACCGTGAGTAGTTCCCCTTGGACCATGGGTCCGTGACCAGTAGCTATGTAATCTATCTCTCCCCTCTTTGTGCCTCCACATTCGAGACCTTGTGAGCTGCCTCACATGATCGAGGAAACTTTGTAATTTTCTGCCGTTGCTATGCTGAGTTTGTTGGGAACTGATGGATTATGAGACTATGTTCAGATTGTGATGAGTAATATATTTGGTTCTTCTCTTTTATATTATGTTCTTGAGTTAATTCTTGCATGTTCTCTGTTGCTGTATTTTACTTTGGCCAAGTGATTTGTTGCAACTCCAAGAGGGAGTGTTATGCTTGATTTTGGGTTCAGCCCCTTGATGTCTAGCTTGAGTGAAATAAACATGAGACTAGGGGATGTGTTGTTTCCACCAGGGATAAAACAACGGTGCTTGTACCCGCGGGTGCAAGGATTGTGTACTTTACGGAAAGTTATTTTAATGCAGTTTTCCGTTGCTTTGGATTTCACTTTCGGTGGGATTCGCAACTTAATACCAGCGAGATGTTCTGGATAAATATCTCAAGGTGGATGATTCATAGTAGATGCAGATGGATTTCGGTCTACTTACCTTGGCGTACTGCCCATTGCTTTTGAGCCCTTCCTTTCTTTGCAGCATAGTTAGCATTGCGGTGCCTTCATAATCCTGTCAATTGCCCAACTGTGATTTGTGTACCTCGCTAGCACATTTATCGTCTTCTGGGAGAGAGACATCACTAGTGAAAATCACGGGACCCCAGTCCATCTTCATATCACTGTTTACATCCTTAGTTTACTTTTCAGTTGCTATCACTATCATTATCTCTTGCGTTAATCCTTTGTAAACAGCAAGGCCGGAGGAATTGACAACTCCTCTGTACTCGTTGGGAGCAAAGTTATCTGTATCCGTGTGCAAGTCCACGTCAAGCGCCGTGAAACCACCTTGTATCTCTTGGAGTCCTACTGGTTCGATAACCTTGGTATCTTCACCGAGGGAAATTTTCTGCTATGCTACATCTCACCTTCCACATGGGGTAACCAACGAGGAGTGAGAGATCCTCACCGTATCAAGCCAATTTTTGGCGCCGTTGCCGGGGACTCCAGTCTACAAGATAGGGGAGTTGCACATTATCTTTTATCGTTGCTTTTTAGTCTTGTTAGTTTACCTTTCTTTTTTTATCTTCGTGTCCTTTATCAAAAATCCAAAAAAAATTTGTATGTCTAGTTCCTTACTTGCCAATCAATGTCTGACTTCTTTGAAACCAGATCTTATTGGCATGGAGGATTCACCGAGGATCAACAAAAGTGGTACAAGGAACACCGCTTGTCTCAAAAGGGGATACACTTATGGAAACAAATACATCAGTTGTATGAGTATGCTAGAAACTTGTGCTCAATATATAATATATCTTTCTGCAGGGATGAATCTTGTTGCTTTATGAGGCACAAACACCTCTCTTTCCAATGTGAGTACAATGTTGACGAAACTTTAGCTTCTTATGCTAAGAGAAACTATGATTTTTATGATGCAGATAAAATAGAAGAATTTGTTGCTTATAAGGGTGCCTATGAAATTACTTCTCTTCTTAAAAATATTGATGATGCCCCTTACAAATCTGAGAGTCTTGCTATACTTAACTATTGTTTGGAAAATTACGATGCAAATTATTATATTACTGATCACCTTGATAGAATCTCTCCCCCAAAGGAAGAGACTAATGATTTGCAGGACTCTATGGAAGAAGAAATTTATGAACCTGAAAGCTCCTTGGATGAAAAAGAGGAGGAGAGTGACAAACAAAAGGAGGAAGAATGGAGCCATCCATGTCTACCTTCTAATGAGAGTAACTCTTTGAATCTTACCTTATATGAGTATTATGATCATATGGATTCTTTTGAAATATCCCTTTTTGATGAAGTTGATGCCTTCTATGCTTATGGCCGTGATGCCACCATGGATGATGCTTACGGAGATGAACTTTCTATAGTTCCTCATGTTAAGCATGAAATTTTTTCGACCGCACCCACACTTGAGTGTCCTATTATCCTTTTAAAATATCCAACTCCGGTGAATTTTCCTTTTATCAAAGCTCAATGTTATGGGTTGCATTTATCTTATGATCCTAAAAACCGTGTTGAAAACAAGACACGTGTGCTTGTAGGTCATGAACAATATGATTTATATGATAGTTATATTCTTGATGTTGTTCATGATACTGCTGAAAATTATTTTTGATAGAGGGAATTTTGGTTGTAGAAACTTCCAAATTACTAAAACTCATCTCTTTATGTTGAATGTTTTAAAGTTGTTCTTGTTCCACCTTCCTATGCTGGTTTCTTTGTGCTTCTCTGATTTATTTTCTTACAAGATGCCTATGCATAGGAAGTGGGTTAGGCTTAAATGTGTTTCGTATTTGCTTCTTGATGCTCTCTTTTGCTTCAAAATTCTTATTCTTGTGAGAGCATCTTCTATAATCTTCAAGCCTAGCTAATGGCTTTAAAGAAGCGCTTTCGGGAGGCAGCCCGCAACAAATGTAGGTTTTTATTTGTTTTTCTTCTGTTTTTAGTGGTCTTGATGATTGTTACTACTGTAGCAACATCATTGTATCTTTACTTTTTAAGCTTTGTGCCTTTTATAGCCTCATATGACAAGGGAAGTAAAAGTTGTGACATGCTGTCCAGAAAACAGATTATGTCCTCGTGACTAGAAAAATCATGCAAAATTCCCAGTTCATCTTTTTGAGCTGACATTTTTACACATTGTGCTCTATATAATTACTAAACTTGCGTATGTTCTGAGTTTTTTCATTTGAGTTGCAGAAGTACCCCTAAAAAATTCTTTTCTATCTGCTGTTCTGTTTTTCACAGATTCTGTCCTGTTTTCCCTTTTCTTCTTTTTGCAAACCTTAAGCTTGCTTTTTATTTGCAAAAACTTTTTGGAAATCTTGAAAATAGTAGCTCTTCAAGATTATCTTTTTTCCAGTGGAGAAACAATTATTTTATTATGGGTACTAACCTCGCTAATCAGATTACAATGAGTTATGTATGAAGGGAGTTTTCGAGTGCGCGATGAAAGATGATGAACGAAGATCTTGGAGTGTCAAAAGCTCAAGCTTGGGGATGCCCCCATGCATCCCCAAGAAATATTCAAGGAGACTCAAGTGTCTATGCTTGGGGATGCCGCCGTGCAACCCCTTCTCCATCAACAATTATCAGTTCGTCCCTCGCTGCACTATATTTTTATCACTTCATGCGTTATGTGCTATGCTTGGAGCGTCTCGCTCTTTACTTTTATTAGGTTTTTGCTTTTTTTTCTTTAGTAACAAGTTAGATCCCATCTTACTCTTTTGTGTGGGAGAATTACACGCTCCGCTTGAACTAGAACTCCTTAGAGGATTTGCATGCTTATTCTTTTAGTTGTGAGTTGTTCTTTTTCTTTTCTTAGCTGCTCCTCTGTTTAGTTGTAGTGCTTTAGTTTTTTTAGAGTTTTTCTTTTATTTTAGGTTGAACTTTCTATAGGTTGCATGTTTTATCTTGTTAGAGAGTTTTGCCTGGTGCACTGAGTTTTGTGTCTTGACTAGAAGTAGGTAGTTGAAGGTTCTTTTCTCTTTGTAGTAGTAACCTGCAATAGTTTTGAGGTATTGAATAGAGTAATGTTTGAACTTTTGGTGTCAAGAGCTCGAGCCTATTAGTGATAGACTTCGTATTTTGGGAAATCCGTGTGTTTTTCGAAAACCAAAAACCCCTGTTGAGAACTCTAGGTACTAGATGGATCACTAACCTCTGGAGGGTTCGAATATTAGAGTACACTCACGTACCATGAGTCGAGGATAACCAAACCCCCATACACTCCTCCTCGGGGTACTTGTCTCTTTGTGAACCTCCTGATTAGATTGAGAGTTACCGATAATAAATGCATGAGTTCTTCGGTCTAATTTGAGAATTCGAAAGTTGACACTTCCACCCACCTATAATTTTTCTAGCCTCTTCGGTACTGTGCATTGCCCTTTCTCACCTCGAGAGTTGGCGCATACTTCGCCGGTGCATCCAAACCCTTGGAACGATACGCTCTGTCATCATAAGCCTCCTTATATCTTTCCTCAAAACAGCCACCATACCTACCTACAAGGCATTTCTACAGCCTATCCGAGATACATTGCCATACAACATCCATCTTCTCATGACTTGATCCTCATGTCATACTTTTGCATCATGAAATTTATATCTTCTTTATGTGAGTACCTTTGTAAAGTGTGAAAGATCTCCTATATTCTCGTAAAATATAGAGTGTTGCCCCTAAGTGAGGAAAAGATCCCAAAGAGGAAAAAATCAAAAGATCCCAAAGAGGACAAATGAGAGTTAAATAGAAAGAGCCATTGAGGCCACCAAAAAATACAAAAAAAATAGAAAAAAGAGAAAAAGAAAAATAAAAAGAGAGAAGGGGGCACACTACTATTCCTTTTGAGAGATCCACACTAGTACTTCATCCTCTATCCCTTATACTCCATAGAGATCATCATCATGCATATATCTATGTGGGGACCTTCACACTATAGAACTTGGCTTTTATATTCCAATGATGAGCCTCCTCAAACGAGCTCTAAGTCTTCTTGAGAAAGCAAGTTAGATGCACCCCCACTAGTTCCCATGGAGAGATTTTAGCTCACATGTGCATCCGTTGTATGGCAATCCCTACTCCTCACATCATATCTATCATATGGCCTTCTCTCGCCTATGATTGTCCTCATTGTTGTGAGCCTTTCACACCTTTTTGTCTTCCTCCTCCACCTTATTTCAGTTTCGCATTTTAGGTGTGAACTTTCTTGGTCACGCTCATCCATTGCATGAGTGCTCAAAATATCGAAAGGGAGTGGATCAGTTTGACTCGTACCTGGCTAGTGGTCTGGGGACGAGTCAAGATAAGAATCCAAAGGAGACTAAGTGTGAAACTTTAGTAGATAGTTGTTCTCAATAATTACCTTTTTTATCTCGTATTTCTCTATCCCCTGCTTGCACGCAAACACCATCTGGAGACATTCGAGTCACGGACAGCGAGAGCACTTGCACCTTTTGTTTTTTTGTTGCTTGTGTCAATGCTAATATAGACTCTTGCTTGTTAAGACCGTAATTGAATTGCATGCTTTAATTGCTTTACTTTCAAAGTTCTTATATGGTTGTGTGGCATGTCACCACAGAAATTATGCTTGTTATCATTTACCTACTCGAGGACGAGCAGGAATTAAGCTTGGGGATGTTGATACGTCCCAAACGTATCTATAATTTCTGCTTGCTCCATGCATGTTTTCTGTGACTTTGCCATGATTTTCATGAACTTTCATACACTTTTGAGCATATTTGGACTAATCTATTAACCCAGTGCACCCATCTGCTAGTTGTTGTTTTCTGCTGTTTTTGTATTTCACGTTTTCCGGACATTAAAAGTGCTCCAAAATTCCGGAAAAATCAGATAAAAAATCAGCGACACAGAAGCTTCCGGAAACACCAAAGGAGGGAAGGGGGGCCACCACAGGAACTCCAGAAGGGTCCCTCGCACGGCCCCACCCTAAGCCGCGCCAGGGAGCCTCCTAGCTGCCCTGTGCCCCCTCTCGATGCCCCCCTTCGCCTATATTTACCCCCCGGGGTGGAAACCCCTAAGACGGACTCCTCTTTCGCGATCTCGCCTCTGTACCGCCGCCACCGCCGTTTCAAGATCGGGGCTGCCTGGAGAAGCTGCTCCGTCACCTTGCCGGGAGAATCTATCCCCTCTAGGAGACCATCCATAGCCATGGACGCCTCCCGTATGTACCGTGAGTAGTTCCCCTTGGACCATGGGTCCGTGACCAGTAGCTATGTGATCTATCTCTCCCCTCTTTGTGCCTCCACTTTCGAGACCTCGTGACCTGCCTCACGTGATCGAGGCACCTTTGTAATTTTCTGTCGTTGCTATGCTGAGTTTGTTGGGATCTGATGTATTATGAGACTATTTTCAGATTCTGATGAGTAATATATTTGGTTCTTCTCTTTTATATTTTGTTCTTGAGTAAATTCTTGCATGTTCTCCGTTGCCGTATTTTACTTTGGCCAAGTGATTTGTTGCAACTCCAAGAGGGAGCGTTATTGTGAGGCCCGATATGCGGTACTGTTCCAGATCTAGATGTTTAAATCCAGATCCGGGGACGAAGAACATATCGGTCCCACCGCGACATATGACGAAGTCATATGCCCCGGATTTCCAACATGATATCACAACATTACAGATACAAGGATACAACATCTCATACAATCGGCATACAACTGCCTTAAATACAATACTACAGCGGAAGAAACATGTCTGAGTACAGACTACAAGAAAATTCCTAGTGGCAAGAGAAAAACATCGATCCCCATAACCACACGGGTCCAGGCCCTCCGCCGGAATCCGCCTATCTAGTCGTCGTCGAGTCTCCACGTGACACGTCAATCACCATACCTGTTGTCGATCAAGAACCCCGAAAAGAGTTTGGGGGTAGTATCATGAGTACAGAAGTACTCAGCATCCAACTGTAGTGGTCATCTGACCCAGCAAGGACTTCATCACTTGTCATTCTAGGACAACTAGTAGTTTACGGTAAGGATGGGGTAAGTGGTGAGGTTGCTGCCGCACTAGCATTTATGAATTGGCTAACGATCTAGAGAGTAAGATAAGAAGCCAAGCATTCGATGAGGAATCGCCTCCAACAAGTCTGCTATCCACCTACATACGCAAACATAACACCTATCCTATCCTTGTCCTCCTCTTCGCATCCCGACGAAGAAGAAGCAGTCAAGGCACACACACACGTTGATCAAGTTATATTAAGATTATCTCAGCTGTTGTTGTCTATGAACAAGGAGTAGGTCTGAAGTCGTCCATAACCGTGGACACGGCTTCTCGAAAAGATTTAACCCTGCAGGGGTGTACCAACTGCCCATTACAAGGCTCCGCACGCACGCCCATCTCTCTCAGTTTCTACCCATCACAGGCAACCATTTTATGATTTAGTTCCAAGAGATCCGAAACGACAGGGCCCTCTAGCCAACAACAAACAAATCCGGAGTCGACACCCAATCCAAAAGCTACCCACGCTCTCGGATCGGACTCTTCCGTCTCAACAGGGTTTGGGTTACCGAGACGCCTCACGTGAGGGCTCGGGCCCTCGCCGGTCAAAGGTGGACCAACAGGGAAACCATGTCCTCACTGGTCCGAGTTGGTTTAAAAACTACTGGCAGCTGACCAGCACACACACGGTTTCAAATGGTAAATCAGCTCGGGCCACCACTAGAAATTCTGGAAACTAGGTAGGTAAGAAAAGGGGACCCCATAGAATCCCACACGCGTTTAGGCATGCTCAGTCTTAAAACCAATACCCGGAACTCGGATCCTAGGTGACTCGAATGGAACAAAGCGTCGAGGCGGGATAGCCTAGACCTTCCATCCTTTGTCGAATATAGTCAACATTATAATAATTATATCATCAACAACAATATAATAATGTGATAGCCCAACCAAGGAGTAACAGGGAAACATCGTAGAATCCTAAGCATGCATACTAAGCAGGTGCTGAGCAACGAGCAATAGTAACATAGCAGTACAAGGTTTGCTGGGAAGGGACATGGTTGTATCGGTTTGAAAGAGGTTGTAAACATGTGGTAGGATAAAACATCGAACCTATCCTAGACTAGCATGCAAACCGCTGGTTGAAATAGAATGGATCATAAGTAATGCATAGTCCTTGCCTATTGATAAGTCGGATTCCGAAGGTGTAGCCGATCGCAAGCTCGCATCGTCTCCGAAGGTACCCGCGGAAGCACACAAGACGATAAACACTAGAAAGCAATCAACGAGCAAGCATCTATTACTACGAAGCAAACACGAGCAAGCATCAACAAGAGGGCAACACGAGACATCGCACCTACAATCGAGAGCGGTTTCTAGAAGGTTAAGTGGAGTACTCTTCACACACGACGATACCACACAATTAGAAAGGTTCAAGTTGTTTAGCTACAGGTGATCAACAAAGGTCGTTAACATGGCATCTCACTCAAGCAAGCATGGCATAGCACACAAACATGTCAAGAGGTGAAGCATAAAGGAAACTATCTATGCTAGTCAATTTAAGTGAGGCACAACCTAAACATGGCATACACTCAGTGCCGCACGACAATTAAAGGACTTGGTATTGTTCTTCCCTAAACCATATTTTAGGTTGGTTAACAACAGAAAAAAATAGCATAAACACAAATTACACGAAAATTTAATCAAGTTACATATAAAGGACACCCCAAACGGAGTTACGGTTAAAAAGATAAAAGCAAAACAAGTTACGGGAACAATCTGCCAACATCATGAAGCACACTTTAGAGCAATGCATAAACAGGATAATCAATGCAAACATGCTCACAAATGATATGAAATTAAAGTAGACATGACAGGGAAGACATGGCAAAAAGAATCATGCAAATAGGAATCATAGATCAAAAGATATTAAGCTTGCAACATGGCATTGGAACGTTACAGACTTAGAGAAAAACAGAGGTGGCTGTCAAAAACAGCAGCATAGCAACTTTGGAGCTCAATAAATATATGACCAACAAGCATATCATGACAAAGCAATACATATAATGGAAGTAGACATGATTCTTAACAATATGCAATTGGAATCACTCAATTCCGATAAACGGTTGCGACACACTCGTCGACCAAAGTTGCAACAAATTAACAGTTTCAGCAACAGCAGCACATTAACATCAGGATCACCACTTTGGAGCAAGATTTAATATAGCTAAAGCACCCAAACATGACAAGTTAAAGCATGGAAATTAAGTACACATGAGGCTTAACACATAGGAAAAAGAATCAATGCAATAGGCCTCATGGATGTGTCACAATCATCACCCAAAGTTGAAACAAAATAACATCAGCAGCACTTGATAGAATTTAGCAACAGTTAACAGTCTGGTGCCTACTTCTACACATATTTGCACCATCAATATGACCTCAAAATAAATAACTTCCTAAAGATGAACTCTAGAGCACACAAAGCACAACCAAACAAAAAAAAGAATCACTTCATTCCGATCTACGAGTCAACGGGAAATCGCATTACAAATCGGGATCAGCAACATATTTTATAAGGACTTAGAAAAATTCACAGGGGGTAACTAAAAACAAAATTAGCGGGCCTCACCCCACATGGGCTCGGCCCATCAGGCCAGAGGAGGCCGACTAGGCCTTGGACGGCGGCTGGGCCACGTTGGCCTGGCAGGCCGTGGGCTTCTGTGGCAGGTCGGCCCACCTGGCCGACGGTTGGAGGCGCCGGATCGAGACCTCCCGATCCCGAGCAGGTGGCCAACAGCAGCGCTGGCAGGTGGCCTCTGGTGGCAGTTTGGTGAGGCAGGGCCGAGGAGCGGCGGGAGGAGGCGGCTCCGGTCGGCGCGGCCGGAGGGGACCGGGCCCGGCCGGTGGGAGGAACAGGCGGCGGCTGCTCCACCATGAGCTCGGGCTGGCCGAGCCGTGTCCATGGCGGAGGGGCTTCAACGACGGCTCTGCGAGGGAGGGGAGAGGGATGAGGTTAGAGAGGGGAGAAGAAGAGAGAGGAAGGAGAGAGAGGAGGGCCGACGGCCGGCTAGCCGGAGGATGCGGCGGCGGCGAGCGGCTCCATGGCTGGCGGCGCGGGGGAGAGATGGGAGGAAAGAGAGGTGGAGGCCAGAGCCGATCTGGGCCATTGGATCGGCCGATCCAACGGTCCAGATCCGCTAGGGGCAAAAAAAATCTCAGATTTAGGGTTTGGACGAAAATGGAGGTGTTTTTGGGGCAAAGTGGAGGGGGTGGCTGCAATTTTGTGGCTACGGAAACCCTAGAAAGAGGTGGAAGTGTGGTGGTCTTTATATAGCCCAGGTGGTTGGCAGTTTGCAAAAACATCCCCGGTTTTTCTCTCGCGCGCGCGGTGTTTACGTTTCTGACCGCCGGAGGTCCGCAGGACCTCCGATTCGGGTAAAACTTCGAACTGCGCGACCAACGCGTCGAGCCGGCGGCGTTCATCTCGCGCTGGAACCGTTCCGAAAAAACTTCCCGGCGCGCTATAAAAATATCCCGTTTAATTATTAAATGGGGGTTTTCGTTCCGTTAGTTACGGCTGGTCTCGTGCGGGTTTTGCGACGGTGCTCGGGTGAATACCGGTGTCGCAAAGGCCGAGTGTCAGGGTGGCAAGGGTCGGTCTACGTTCGATACGAGATAAGAGGGGGGAAAATATCGCCGATCGGTAAATCAGGGATGCAAACACCGCAAACAAATAAGATAATCAACCAATTCACACCGAAAACAATTTTTTTAATTTTTGTGAAAACTAGGTTGTTACAGTTATGCTTGATTGTGGGTTCAGCCCCTTGATGTCTAGCTTGAGTGACAGAAACATGAGACTAGGGGATGTGTTGTTGCCACCAGGGATAAAACAACGGTGCTTGTACCCACGGGTGCAAGGATTCGCAACTTAATACAAGCGAGATGCTCTGGATAGATATCTCAAGGTGGATGATTAGTAGTAGATGCGGTTGGATTACGGTATACTTACCTTGGCGTACTGCCCATTGCTTTTGAGCCCTTCCTTTCTTTGCAGCATAGTTAGCATTGCGGTGCCTTCATAATCCTGTCAATTGCCCAATTGTGATTTGTTTACCTCGCTAGCCCTTTTATCGTCTTTTGGGAGAGAGACATCACTAGTGAAAATCACGGGACCCCGGTCCATCTTCATATCACTGTTTACATCCTTAGTTTACTTTTCAGTTGCTATCACTATCATTATCTCTTGCGTTAATCCTTTGTAAACAGCAAGGCCGGAGGAATTGACAACTCCTCTGTACTCGTTGGGAGCAAAGTTATCTGTATCTGTGTGAAGGTCCACGTCAAGCGCCGTGACACCTTCTTGTATCTCTTGGAGTCCTACTGGTTCGATAACCTTGGTATCTTCACCGAGGGAAATTTGCTTCTACGCTACATCTCACCTTCCACTTGGGGTAACCAACGAGGAGTGAGAGATCCTCACTGTATCAATAGTCTGTGTCACTTGGGCATTGATTATGTTGGTTATGTCATCTTTCACGGTCTCCAATTATTTCCTCACATTCTTCTCCTTGTTCCTCTTCCTCTCCTTTCATGCCTCCTTGGTCTCGGGGTAGTAAAATGAATGTTTATGATTGAGTCCGGCGCCGACCAAACGGCCACGATGAGGCGACGCTGACACCGGAAATTTCTTTACCTTGTTGATCACCCTTTCAAAAGAGGCTTCATATGGCACCTGGGTTGAGGATCCTTGAGATTGAGCTAATTCTTTTTCCTCCTGAATTTTTTTCTCAAGCTCCCTGACCTTCTCGTTCGTGCATAGCTCCTTGGTTTTGGGATTTACCTTGTATTGAGACCACACAAATCGATTTCCGAGCGGGTTTTTAATCTTCGGGTAGGGGTCCGGCCCTTTCCTTTCTGCGTCCTCCTTATCCCAAACTGGCTGCTTTTCGGGGTAACCACGGCTTCCGAGATGTTGGGGAGCTACGTTCTTCTCGTGCATATCTTTCCCTCACTTCCTAAGCACCTTTGTTGTAGGTAGGTCATAGTTGGCCTTGAAAACATTGAAGTCCTCTGCCGAAATTGACGGGGCAGTGTCTTTGGATCTTATCAAAATCGTAACCCGCATCAAGCTCCTGCCTCACATACCCTATCCAACTGGACAAGGCTTTGCTGAACCTTCCTAGGGCAAATGTGTTCACCAGATTTTTCTTGATATCAAGGTTATCATAGGGTTCCGGGAACTTGTATCGCGCGTGGAGCCTCTGAATGAGGACGGTGGCCACATGTTCCTTGCTTTTTTTCCCTAATGTCCTCTTCATTGATGTTGACGAGTTCTCGAAGGATGCATCCAATGCTGATGTCGTGCCCTTTTGCAACATGAGTCGGCTGTGTAGGCAAACCGCTAGCGGGATCCACCTCCGTAAATTCTTCCCGGATGGTCCGAAGCTTGTTTGGGCCCCTTTCCTTACACTGCCGCTTGGCTTCACTACCAGATTTCGCGTTACCATCCCCGACACCACTAGTAGTGGTCACGTTTCCATCCCCGGCACCACTAGTAGTGGTCTTGTTGCCATCCCCGACACCACTAGTAGTGCTTTCGTTGCCTGCATCCCCGCCTTCATGATGTTGATCGTCAAGCTATTGAGCCGCAAGCATTGAGAAATAAGGATGATCCTCTACGGGATCGACAGGTACCCGAGAACAACCGGCTTCCTCATTTGACATCTATTATCATCATTTAAAAATACTACTAGTAAGTGGGATAGGTTAGTGCAAAATGAGTTATAAAAAAGTAGCATGTGTGTATGCATCATGTTTACTGCCTCTAGGATATGTATGCAATTGCAACCTCTAATCACTAAGTTCCGTTCATATCTTATTTTCAAGTGCCTCTAGGATATGTATGCAATTTCAAGTGCCTCTAGGATATGTATGCAATGAGTTAAAGTTCTCATTTTCAGTATTTTTAGCATGTCGTATTTTTAGCATAAGTCATGCAAAAATTTACGGAAAATTTTGGCATGACCTCTGCTGAAAATAGGACATATGGAGTACCCGAATTTTCCGGAATGGAAGTTATTCAACATTCCGGCAATCTCAAGGCCTCACCATCAAAAAAGCACGTACAAGTTAGTGAACTGCGTCATGTTTGCAAGGTGAGGGCATGATCACGTTAACTTCCGAGCTCACATGGCACTGCACTCAAATTAGTTTGAGCCTAGTACATTCATCTCCATTTTAATACCAACTTTATTTCAACTGCTAATTCTCCAAAGTCAAATGTTGGATTACGAGAAAATATCCTAAGTGCTACTGCTACTGCTAATATCCTAGGTGCTACTGGTACCAGTACTGCTACTGCTCTATGTTTTGAAAATGTTGGATCCATTTGTTGATTACCAGCAAATCAACAAATGTTGTCTACTAGGAACTAAAAAATGCTACTACTACGGCTACCGCTAACATATGTTGTCAACTAGGAACTAACAAATCTACAACTAGCAGCAACTAACAACTAACAAATTTAATCAATTACCATTGCACTTTGCTATCTACCGTAAAAGGTTGGAGCCATATGCTAGCAAGAATGCTATTAACAAAGCTAGCAACAACTAACAAATCAATTACCAGGAGATGGGAGATCTCACCTTCGTTCTCTGTTGCCGAAGCAGAGGAGGAGGTGCAGGGGACGAAGAGGCTGACCGGCGAGGAGGAGGTGAGGAGGGCGCGAGCGGCTGGAGGCCGGAGACGGCGGTGTCCCCGAACCCTAGCGCCGATGACGGCGACGAACCCTAGCACGACGGAGGGCGCGCGCCTGGAGGGGGTGAGTACGGAGAGATGGCGGCGACCCTTGAGATTCTTGGTGTGGGAGGGAGGGGTGGGGCGCCGGCGTGAGATGCACGATGGAGAGATGCGCCACCGTCGTCGCCTACGGTTGGGAGGGGAAGCAAAGAGGAGTGGAGAGAGTGCGTGTGGTGGGGTGGTAGCCAATAGGTACCTAACTTACCGCTGGCGGACAGACATCGACGTCCGCCAGTGGTTCTTTTTTTTCTCTGGCGGTCCACAGGAGCGCGACCGCCAAAGGTGACCCTACCAATGACATACGCAAGTTCTGGCCTCTAGTGGTCCTTTTTTTTATTTTATTTTATTTTATTTTTTTTGTTTTTTTTCTATTCTTGATATTTTATTTTCTCTCTAATTTATTAAAATGGTTGTTTTCATATAAAAATGGTCAAAAAAATTATGACTAAACAAAATAATTGCAAGTAAAAAATGTATATTACAAAATAGAGGTACATATAATAAGAATGTCATCAAATATTATAGTTCATCGATACAACAAGTTTCTAGTCTCATACAAAAGAGAAATCAATACTAGCTGGTTTCTTTGCACACATTGTGTGTCTTTCTCAGGGTTTGGTAATTTTCTTGCCTTTTTTGTCGCAGTTGCATTATTTAGCCCGACATCATGACTGCTTCTTTTGAACGGACGAACTAACCTAGGTAGCGTCGTTCTGCTCCTTCTTGTGGTGTATTTTGCCGTATCGTCGTCATCTTCATCATCTTCGATATTTGGGTCGCCGAACATGTCGAAGTCTTCTTCGTCGGCCATTCCTACGATGTTTCTTTTGCCTCTCCTCACGACCATGCGGCTAGGCCTACAGGGGTCTGTTAGGAAGAAGCATTGGGACAAGTTCTTAGCCAATACCCATGGCTCGTTTTGCGCAGTGACGTTCACGCTTGACTAACTGCTGCCGGCTTCGGGTATAACCATGGTGGTGAAGTATTTTTTTCTTTCATGACGGTTGATCTCCTAGCCCATCTGACACGAAACATCGACACCTTCTCTCCAGAGTAGTCAAGCTCCCATATCTCCTCGATCCTTCCGTAGTATCGTAATTTTTCATTACCGATTGAGGATACCATCGTTACTCCTGAGTTTTGATAAGAAGAACTTTTATCCTTTTCTTCCGTTTAGAATGTGAACCCATTTATATCATATGCCTGAAACATCGCTAGGTTCGGTGAGGGACCATGTGACAAAGCATATAAGAGTCTGCCTTCTGGACAATCCATTGGTGGATTAGCGATAAGGCGTTCTTTGAACCAACGCAAGAAAGTGGAGTTGTGCTCTCTGATTACATCCCCATCTGTCCTTTCCCTACCCTGGTCAGTGTACTTGATGTTTTCGTGCTCTTTGTACCAGGGATCTACCATTTCAAGGTGTTGTAGAGCTACCAAGTTTGCCCCGTTAAAGTCGACGCGTCATTTTTCAAAGTCTACATGCAATTCCCTCCGGCCATTCTTGTGTCCTACTCCGTCGAGCCTACCAAGGTGCCTGTTTCTGGGTAGGCCAACAGGGTCATCGACTTCGCACAGGAGATTCGTGCAGAAAGAGATGCACTCATCGGTGAGATAGCCCTGAACGATGCTTCCTTCCGGACATGCCCTGTTACGAACGAATCCTTTGATGACTCCATTCGTCCTTTCGAACGGCATCATGTTGTGCAGGAACGCCGGTCCGAGGTGGATGATATCTTCCACGATATGGACCAACAGATGCACACAAATGTCAAAGAATGCGGGTGGAAAGTAAATCTAAAGTTCGCATAATATCACAACGATCTCTTCCAGCAACCTTGAGAGTTGCTTCCGTGTAATCGAATTTCGAGAGATCACGTCAAAAAAGTTACAGAAATCAAAAAGGGTTTCACGTACGTGCATGTCCATTATCCCTAGAATCGCACCCAGAAATATCTGCGTCATCATCACATGACAGTCATGAGACTTCATCCCTCTCAACCTTTGTTTCTGCTGGTCTAGATATCTGCTTATCAGCCCACAGTAACCGAAAGGGGTTTTGACTCCAAGAAGGCACTTGATTAATTGTTGAAGCTCGTTCTCACTTCGAGTGAAACAGTATGGGGGGCAGTGATAGTAATTTTTATTAACCTTTTTTTTCTCTTGTGTCCGTTCGTCTCCTCATCTGATGACTTAATTCCCCCGTAAAGCTCTTCCCTGATACCTAGATGTATCAGGTCATTTCTTGCTTTTGGCCCATCTTTGGTTTTTTCCGGCATGTTGAGCAGAGTGGCAAACAAACTCTCGAACACATTGTTCGTGATATGCATTAGATCAAGGCAATGAGGCGTATCGAGAACGGGCAGTACTTTAAGTCGTGAAACACGGACCTCGTCTTCCATACATCCAGGAGCGGTTTTGGTGCCTTTTGCTTCTTTCTTGGCTTAGGGCACTGATCCCAATCATTCGGCAGCTCATATATTTCTTCACCGCACATCTGAAGACCCGGGATCTTTCTTAATCTACCTAAACGTTGGATCATCCATGCACCTCATACATGCCCAATGTCCGTGGCAAACATTGCCTACGACATATCCCATGTGTTCACCCCTTCCCATAACGTGTCTAGCTCATCTTTCAGTAGCTTTAGATACAGATTGATGTCATTGCCAGATTGTTTTGGCCCTTGAATTAGCATGCACATGTGTATGTACTTACTCTTCATGCATAACAAGGGGGGGTTGTATATCCATACGAACACGGGCCAAGTGCTATGTGCGCTGCTCTGGTTGCTGTATGGATTCACTCCATCGGTGCTCACGACCAACTTGAGGTTCCTCGGATCTGCCCCGAAACTTGCATCTACGCCGTCTAATGCTCTCCACTGGCTTGCGTCCGAATGGTGTGTCAGAACTTCCTTTTCACACCGTTTTGGATCTTTCAATACTACATTTTTTCTGTCCGCCTGCCACCGCATGAGCTTGGCTTTCTTGTATTCCGTGAAATACCACTTCAAACGGGGAATGAGCGGAAAGTACCAAACAACTCTCCGAGGTTCTTTCTTCCCTTTCTTGTATCGAGCGGTATTGAACACCAGATGTGTGATCATGTTTGCGTCCTATTTCCGATAAATGTAGCAATCATTGATGCACACGTGGTATTTTCTTGCGGTAAATCAAAGGGGCACACGACTTTCTTGGCCTTATCACAACTTGTAGGACACGAGTTGCCCTCCGGAAGCTTACTATGCCAGTATTGTAGGCTAGCGTCGAAGCTTATGTCAGTCCATTTGTGTTTTGCCTTCATTTTGAGAACATCGAGCACTACTTTCGAGCGAGAGTCTTCCGATCCGCAACCTGGATACAACGGAGTATTCGAGTCTACCTCTAGTTGTGCCAGCTTAGCTTGCTCTATACTAGCAGATCTACAGTTAGTCGTCTTCTTTAGAAGCAGCTCTTTAAGATGAGGGTCCCGCGCGGCTGAAGCTAGCAGTGTTTGCATGTCATCGTCTTCGGTTATGTGTTGTTCAGCATCTTCTAGATCTCCAACATCATGTCCGTGAGGATGATCAAGAGGCTCTTCGTCTTCTTGCCTGTGATCGTTATTATTGTCATGGTGATCATGATCCACCGCACCATCATGGACTTCATCATCATCATCTTCATCAAGCCACTGAGTGTGGCCATCCATGAAACCATGTATGAGCAGATGCTGCAGCAACTCTCCCGAAAACGGGTTCAGGAAGCCCACTTTTTTGCATTTGCGACACGGACATCTTATCTCCCTGCGGTTATTTTGTATCATGTCGTCTGTAGCGTATCTCAAATATTTGTTCACGACACGTTCACTCATATGGCCGGGCGCCATATCGATCGCCTGCACGTGATAGAACAACAAGACAAGTAAAACAATCATTTTTCATTAATAAATTCGGCATGACCTTCCTACAAATAGGACTAAGAGAGTGCCAAAATTTGCCGAAACGGAAATGAATCAACATTCCAGCAAAATATTTACATCATTTACTGCACAATAAGAATAGCACATATATGCATCATCACATATCCGGAAAAATTTCATCGTCTCATATATCCATGCATGCATCATCATCAAGAATATATAGCACATATGTATGCATCGTCACATATCTGACACAATAAAAAAATAGCACATATATGTTAATTCCTCACCTTAAGAGAGACAATGTGGGAGAGAAGAGAGATGTAGATAGATCAGGTAGACCTATATATAGAGATGATATATTTGGATCTCACCGAAAGGAGCTAAATTTGGTTCTTTTGTGGCCATTTCTTTTGATAGAAAGGACATTAGAAGAGTAATGGATCTAGATCTATGACATAAACTAGTTTTAATTGGTTAAAAAGAGTGGTGAAAATGGGGGAAGGGGAGGAACTTTGAGCTAGTGTGAAGAGAAATAATGGAGGTGCAATAATGGAGGGATTTGGTGGCAGCCCGAGCCCACCAATAATTGCACAGGATACCTCTGGCGTACAAACTATCTATATGCCATAGGTAACAGAATTACCGCTGGCGTACAATCCATAGGACCGCCAGCAAAAACATTTGCAATTTAAATTATTTCGAGGGCAAACTTCCTCTGGCTTACAAGCTAAGCTGTACGCCAGCGGCCAAAAAAATAGCGTTGACGGGCATGGCTTCTGTACGCTAGTGGAAATTGGATTCGATGCCTAGCCCGAGGCAAGTCGTGCCTCTGGCGTGCACTGCATCATGTACGCCAGCGGTACCTTCTATTGTCCCGGCGTCCACTTAACTCTGTACGCCAGTGAAAGTAGCACTGGCATGCAAATTTTGGCGTCCGCCAGCAATGAGCTGGCGGCTATAGCCTATTTCCTACTAGTGATGCTTGGGTGATATGCCATGTTAACAACCTTTGCTCATGTTGTGTAGCTAAACAACTTGAACCATTGTAAACGTGTGATATCGTCGTGTGTGACGAGTACTCCACTTAACCTTTTAGTAACCGCTCTCGACGATAGATGTGATACCGTAGTGCGTTGTCTCGTGTTGCCTTCTTGTTGATGCCATTGTAATAGATGCTTGTTCGTCGATTGCCTTTTCCAGTGTTTCCTTCTTGTGTGCTTCCGCGGGTACCTCTCGGGGGTGATGCGAGCTTGTGATTGACTACACCTTCGGTTTCGTCTTCTCATCAGGTAAGGGGGAGCATATATCCTGCTTATAACTTTCAGCTCACTCGCGCCTAGGTGTAGGATAGAACGATTGCTTGATCGTACCACTTCATATTCATGCCTCTCAAATAAACAAAAACAGCCATGTCCCTCCACATCCCAGCAAACCTTTTCCAGCTATGTCAGTATTGCTCGCTGCTCAGCCACTTCTTAGTATGCATGCTAGGATGATATTCAACTGTTACCTCCTGTTAATCCTTGGATTGGGCTATCACATTATTATATTGTTGTGGATGATATGATTATTATAATGTTGACTATATTCGACAAAGGATGGAAGGTCTAGGCTATCCCGCCCCGACGCTTTGTTCCATTCGAGTCACCTAGGATCTGAGTTCCAGGTATTGGTTTTAAGACTGAGCATGCCTAACCGCGTGTGGTATGCGATGGGGTCCCCTTTTCTTACCTATCTAGCTCCAAACATTTCTAGTGGTGGCCCAAGCTGGTTTTACCATTTGCAAAATGTGTGTGTGCGAGTTGTCGGCCTCGCGGATTTAAAACGACCTGGGCCAGTGGGATGGTATATCCTATTGGTCCAACCTGTTCGTCTGAGGACCCGGCCCCGGGTATGGGTGATCCGGCTATCCAAACCTGCGACAGACGGTAGAGACCAGTTCAAGAGTGCGGCCGACTTTTGAAGTGGATGTCGACTCACAGGGGGGCACCTAGATTTGGGCGTTGTTAGTTAGAGGGACCTGTCGTTCAGGATCTCTCGGGACTAAATCATAAAATGGCTGCCTGTGATTGGTAGAAACTGAGAGAGATGGGCGTGCGTGTGGAGCCTTGTAATGGGAAGTTGGTACACCCCTGCAGGGTTAAATCCTTTCGAGAAGCCGTGTCCACGGTTATGGATGACTTGAGACCAACTCCTTGTTCATAGACAAAAACAATCGAGATAATCTTAACAAACTTGATCTATGTGTGTGTGCCCGTCGAATGCATCTAACGGGTGTGTGTGGGTGTTTCTGAATCCAAGTGCAGGCGGCTCCCGGCGGTGACCAAGGCGGCTGCAGTGCTCGTCGAGCTCGACGGCGACGTGCTTCGTAGAGCTGAGAGTACCCCAGTTCCAATTTGTACAAGTCCCGCTAGTAAAGGGTCCCAGGCGGCTCCCTCCTCGCCAGGCAAAACCACGACGGTGACACTGCAACGCACTGAAGAACACGGTTCAGCCGTGCGTGTGACATGCAACTTTCCTGCGAGCCTAGCATGAGCTAAGGGTCACTGGCATCCACACAGCGGAGCTCGTTGGATAGATGGGACCTCCACGTCCACGCACCTAACGGTGCTTGGCTCCTAACGCGACCATGGCGACGACACGCTCGACTGAAAACGCGGCGGCGCCACTGCTGCTACTGCACCAACTGACAGATAGCAAGACGACGGGTAATCTGAGCGCAAGGGGGCTCCTTTGCTGCCATTTGCGCGTCTAGGGCGTACCTAGAGCACGCACGAGCACACCCCGGTCACGCCATGGACGAGGCAGTCGCGGTGGCTCATCGGGGACGACTACGCTCATACGAGGATGACGTGCCGCGACTCGGACCTCTACGCTATGCACTACGGGCGGGATAGGAGGACCTCGAGGCTCACCTTGGGGTTTGCTGTGGGAGAGCTCGAGTCAAGGGAAGAAAAGGGGAAGACATCCATCGTCGGGGAAGAAGGCGGCCGTGGCGGAGGTCGTCGACGCGCAGTACGAATTCAGCACTTCGCGAGCTAACCCGCGGAGGGAAGGCCATAGGTGAGCTCGGGGTTCACGCACGGAAGCGCACGCTCAAGACGAAGGCAGGACAGCAACGAATCGGGCCTCACCGGCGGGGAACAGGGGAGAAGGATCTATGACCCTAGAGGCGGTGGCTTGCGATGAACAAGGAGGAGAAAGGAACCCTAGGCTATCTGGGTTACTTATACGGGGGGGGGGGGGCGACGGGGTATGTGACGACCGGAGACGGCCGGGATTGGACGGCGCCGGCCTCTACTCTCTCTCGTCGTCACGTCGTGAGGTGACGGAGCAGGTGGCTGTGTCTCCCCGTTATATCCGAGCCGTCGATCAAAACGGGCGGCCAGGATCGAGTGTGTACCCCTTCGCTGGGCTGGGCTGCGGGGAGAAGAAGCAGGCCAGCTAGACTTGTCTAGGTTCCACCTTTTGCAGAGAAAAAGAAAAGCAGGGATTTTAACATTTATTAAAACAGGTCACCCTCTTGGAGTTTTTCGAGAGCATAAGGAAAACGATAAAAACATAACAAAATATGTTTTCGACTCCTAGGAACAATGGTGATTTTACGAAATTGGTTTGAACCAATTTGGTGCAAGTAAAATCTTGGGCTTTGATTTAAAATCAAATTTCATTTGAACTGAAACTCAATTTTCCAGGGAGCTAAAAATCAATGCAAGGATTTGAAAAATCTTGGGAGGGAGAGAGATTTGTATATGCCAAAGTTGAAGCTTAGGTAAGCACACATGCAAATGAAACAAATGCCAGAACACCCTTCTTTGAATCACAAAGATTATTTGAAATTAAAATTCAAATGGTCTCAAACATGGATGGCATTCAAGATCACCACATCATATTACATCATCTTGCATGTGAACAAGTTTCATAGCCACTGGACAACGTAAATTTACAACATGAATAGTAATTTCACTAGTGGGATGTTACAGCTCTCCCCTACCAACACAGGATCTCATCTCGAGATCTAAGCCTGAAACAACTATGGATACTCGGAACGGAGATGATCTTCGTGCTCCCAGCTAACCTCTTTCTGAGAATGATGAGACCACTGCACCTTCATGAACTTGACGGACTTCTTGCAGTCAGAAGTGTCAAGAACATGGACTGGACGCTCCGAGTACGAAAGATCAGCATTCAACTGGATGTCTCCCAAGTCAACGGCATGCTCTGGCTGCTTATAACACTGCTTCAGCTGTGAGACATGGAACACATTGTGCACCATCGATAGACTCTCGGGAAGCTCGAAACAAAAGGCAAGAGTTCCCCTAGTCTCCACGATACGGAAAGGGTCGAAGAATCTTGGGGAAAGCTTTCCCTTGATTCAAAAGCGGTGAGTTCCCCTCAACGGAGACACTCTCAGGTATGCCCAATCGCCAATCTGGAAAGCTACACCTCGGTGCCTTTTGTCATAGTAGGCCTTCTGCCTTGACTGTGCTACCTTCAGGTGCTCTCTGATAATCTTCACTTTGTCCTCTGCCTCCTGGATCACATTTGGATTGAACAATTGCCTCTCTCCTATCTCGGACTACTTCAAAGGTGTCCTGCACTTCCGACCATAAACACCTCAATGGGTGTTTCCTGCAGACTTGTCTGGTAGTTGCTATTGTAAGAGAACTCAGCATAAGGCAAACATTCCTCCCATTTCATGCCAAAGGAAATGACACACGCTCGAAGCATGTCCTCGAGGATTTGATTCACATGCTCAACCTGCTCATTGGTCTGAGGGTGATAAGCGGTACTGAACAACACTGTTGTACGAATCGCCTTCTAGAAGGCCTGCCAAAACTTGGATGTGAAAAGGCTTCCTCTATCAAAGCTGATCTTCTTGGGAATGCCTTGAAAAGATAGAACTATTGCGGTATACAAATACGTCAACTGAGCTGCTGAAATAGAATCCTTCACTGGAAATAAGTGGGCAACTTTGGAGAGATTGTCAATGACGACAAAGATGGCATTGTTCTACTTCTGCGACAAAGGGAATCCTATGATGAAATCCATCTCTATGTGATCCCATTTCCACTTCGTAATCTCAAGTGGCTGGAGTAGTCCTGCATGCTTCTGGTGCTGTGCCTTCACTCTCCTGCACACATCACACTGAGACACGAAAAATGCAACATCCCGCTTGATATGAGTCCACCAAAAGATTTGCTTGAGAACTTGATACATCTTAGTACAGCCAGGGTGAATCGGTAGCTTGGAATCATGGGCCTCCTTCATGATGACCTCTCAGAGATCTCCCTCCTTGGGGACAACAACTCTATCCTCGAAGAACACGGTGTCGTAATTATGCACTGAAAAGCAACCGAACTTGGGCACTGAGGCCGCAATACCCACCTTGATCTTCTGAATCATCGGCTGCCAGACTCAGATTCACGAATCCTCTCATGGATAGTGGGCTCTACCTCAAGACTGACAAGGTACCCTACTAGCACTAGCTTAAGATTGAGCCTGCGAAAGGACTCACACAAATCAGGGTGGATATTCTGCACTTGGATATTATTGCAATCTTCCTTGCGGCTCAGCGCATCAGCTATGACATTCGCCTTCCCAGGCGTGTACGGAATATCAACTATGTACTCAGTAATGGTTTCAAGCCACATTCTTTGCCTCAAGTTTATATTTGGCTGAGTGAACAAGTACTTCGGACTCTTGTGGTCGGTGAACACATCCACCTTCCTCCGTAAGAGGAGGTGACGCCAAGTGATCAAGGCATGCACGACTGCTGCAAGCTCCAAGTCATGTGTGGGATAGTTCCTTTCACTCGTCTTCAACTGCCGTGCGGTATAGGCCACGATGTTCTTGCCTTGCATCGAAACTGCTCCTAGCCTCTGCAATGAGGCATCACAAAACACCTGAAAAGGTTGTGAATAATCTGGTGGTGTGAGGATTGGAGCTGTGGTCAACTTCTTCTTCAACTCCTCGAAGGCCGACTGGCAAGCCGGTGACCAAGTGTATCGGTTGACCTTGCACAACAATTCTGCCATTGGCTTTGCGATCTTGGAGAAATTCTGCACAAACCTCCTGCAATAGCTGGCGAGGTCGATAAAACTCCTTAGATGCTTCACATTCTTTGGCGGAGCCCATTCTTGAATTGAGCAGACTCGCTCGGGATCAACAGCAATACCTTCTGCGGATGTGACATGGCCAAGAAAGTTGACCTTGTCAAGCCAAAATTCACACTTGGAGAACTTGGCATAGTACCGGTGCTCTCTCAACTTCTGAAGCACCAAGCGAAGATGTTCCTCATGTTCAGCCTCTAACTTGGAATACACAAATATATCATCGAGGTAGAGGATGACAAAGACATCGAGCCACTCTTGGAACAGATAGTTCATGGCTCTAATGAAGGTTGGAGGGGCGTTTGAGAAGCCAAACGTCATGACTGTGAACTCATACAGTCCATAACATGTGCTGAAAGTGGTCTTGGGGATATCTTCTTCTCGAACTCGAATTTGGTGATAGCCCATCCGCAAGTCAAGCTTGGAAAACACCTTTGCCCCATGAAGTTGTTCAAATAGGTCATTGATGCGGGGTAAACGGTACTCGTTGTTGATGGTATTTTTTTTGATGCCACGATAGTCCTGGACCAAGAGGCTAGTCCCATATTTCTTCTTCACAAACAGAGCCGGGGCACCCCAAGGGGATGTGCTCGCGCGGATGAAACCGTCTTTCTCCAACTGTGTCAATTGCTTCTTCAGCTCAATCAACTCCTCGGAACACATTTTGTACGGATGCCGAGAAATTGGCTGTGTACCAGGCTCTAGGTCAATAACTAACTCAATAGCTCGAACTGGGGGAATACCTGGCAACTCCTCTGGAAAGACATCTGGAAACTCATAGAAAACTTTGAATTCTTCGAGCAAAGGTGCGACTCCTGCGTTCATGGCATACAACACTGCTGCCCCTGCCCTTGAGTCACAAGTGTACCAGATCTCTGCACCTGAAGCATGTGTCAACATCACGGATCTTGAAGGGCAATTGATGGCGTGGAAGTGATAATGGCTTCTCGTCCTTTGTTGGTTACCCTAAGTCGAAGGTGAGATGTAGGATAGCAGCAAATTTACCTTAGTGAAGATACTGAGGTTGTCAATCCAGTAGGACTCCGATAATGATAAGTAGGTGGTGAAGTGAACAATGGCGCCGTTCACAACCTCAGGGTTGCTTACTTCACCTGGACCTGCACACAGACACAAATAAATTTGCTCCCACCAAATTTCAGAGAGGTTGTCAATCTCTCCGATCTTGTTGTTTACAAACGATCAAACACAGGGGATAATCATAATGATAGCAACTGAAAGTAAATGCGAGAAAATAAATGAGCTTGTAAATAGTGATGAGAATATGGACCGGGATCCCGTGATGTTCACTAGTGATGTCTCTCTCCCCAAAGACGCTAAAATTTCTATGCGAGGTAAACAAATTAGAGATGGGCAATTGACAGGATTATAAACGCACCGCAATGCTAACTATGGTACAAAAGAAAGGAAGAGGCTCATAAGCATGGGAAGTACGCCAAAATAAGTAGACCGAAATCCATCTGCATCTACTACTAATCATCCACCTTGAGATATCTATCCAGAACATCTCGCTAGTATTAAGTTGCGAGCCCCACCCAAAGTGTAAAACCAAAGCAACAAACAACTGCATTAAAAAAAACTTTGCTTAAAGTAAACAATCCTTGCAACTGCGATTACAAGCACCGTTGTTTCCCCCCATGTGGCCACAGCACATCCCCTAGACTCATGTTTCTGTCACTCAAGCGTGTCATCAGGGGGCATGTACCCACAATCGAGCATAATGTTCCCTCTTGGAGTCACTACCTACTACTTGGCCAAAGCAATAAACAGCAACGGAGAACATGCAAGAATTACTTAGGAACGAAAATATAAGAGATAAAAACCAAATATATTACTCTATCATGATCTGAACATAATCTCATAATCCATCAGATCCCATCAGACTCAGCATAGCAACAACAAAAGAATTACATATGTGCCTCGATCATGTAGGGCAGCTCACAAGGTCTAAACCATGAAGAACAAAGAGGGGAGGAGAACATCACATAGCCACTGATCACGGACCCATGGTCCAAAGAAAACTACTCATGGCACATACGGGAAGCGTCCATGGTGGAGGAGAAGCTCTCGGAGGTCGATCCTCCCTCCGGCAGGGTGCCGGGAAGGGTTCTGACGGTTCTCCCGATCTTGGAAGCGCGGCGGCGGCGGAACAGAGGCGAGTTTGCGAAATAGAGTTCTTTCTTCGGAGTTTCCCCATGACGGAGAATAAATAGGCGAATGGGGGCAGAAAGGGGGGCCACCAGGGGTCTAGGCGCCCCGTTGGCGCGGCCAGGCCCCTGGCTGTGCCAGGTGGGCGCCTGGGCGCCTGGTGGTGGCACCCTGGCCCTCCTTCGGGCTTCGGGAAGCTTCCGGCACGCTGATTTTTTATCTGATTTTCCCGGATTTTTGGAGCACTTCCTATATGGGGGAAAACCGAAATAAAAAACAGCAGAAAACAAAAACTGGCATTGGGGAGCACTGAGTTAGTAGGTTAGTCCAAATATGATCAAAAGTGTATGAAATTGTATCTAGATCTTAGCAATATCACACAAAACATGCATGGAACGAGAAGAAATTATCGATACGTTTGAGACGCATCAACATCCCCAAGCTTAATTCATGCTCGTCCTCGAGTAGGTAAATGATAATACACATAATTTCTATGGTGACATGCTAGCAACCATATAAGAACTTTGAAAAGTAAAGCAATCAAGGTATGTGATTCAATCCAAGTCATAACATGCAAGAGTCTATATTAGCATTGAACCGAGCAACAAAAGAACATTAGTTGCAAGAGCTCTCGCTGTTCGTGACTCGAATGTCTCCAAATGGTGTTTGCATGCAAGAAGGGGGATAGGGAATACGAGAAAAAATTATTTTTGTGTTGAGAACTCAATCTACTTTGGTCTTCTTTGGAATCTTATCTTGACTCGTCCCCAGACCACTAGATAGGTACAAATCAATTTGATCCACTCGTTTTCGATATTTTGAGCACTCATGCAATGGATGAGCGTAAGCACGAGAGTTGAAACTTAGGATGGCAAAGAGAGAAATATGGTGGAGGAGGAAGACAAAAAGGTGAGAAAGGCTCACATCAATGAGGACAATCATAGGTGAGAAGGCCAAATGATAGATAAGATGTGAGGAGTAGGGATTTCCATGCAACAGATGCACATATGAGCTGAAAAGCTCTCCAATGGAACTAGTGGGGGTGCATCTAACTTGCTCGCTCATGAAGACCTAGAGCTCTTTTGAGGAGGCTCATCCTTGGTGTGAATGTCCCCACATAGCTATATGCATGAATGATCATCTCTATGCAGTACAAGGATAAGAGGGAGTACTAGTGTGAATCTTCTAAAAGGATAGTAGTGTTGCCCCTTTCTCTCTTTTTATTTTTTTCTCTTTTTTTATTTTTTTATTTTTTGGTGGCCTCAATGGCTCTTTCTATTTAACTCTCATTTGTCCTCTTTGGGATCTTTTGTTTTTTCCACTTTTGGATCTTTTCCTCACTTAAGGGAAACCCTCTAATTAATAAGAGGGTATAGAAGATCTTTCACACTTTACAAGGTACTCAAAACATAAAGAAGATGTAGCTATGATGATGTATGCAATGTATGCCGCTGCCAGTGTAGCAGGAACATGTATGACATGAAGATCAAGTCATGAATAGGTGGATGTTGCATGGCAATATATCTCGGAAAGGCTATGGAAATGCCTTGATAGGTAGGTATGGTGGCTGTTTTGAGGAAATATATTAAGAGGTTTATGATGACAGAGCGCATCATGCCAAGTATTTGGATGTACCGGCAAAGGTGGACTTCAACTCTCGGAGTGAGAAGAAGTCAATGCACGACACAGGAGAGGCTAGCAAATATGAGGAGGTGGAAGTGTCAACTTTCAATACTCACATTAGTCTGAAGAACTCATGCACTTATTATCAGTAACTCTCAATCTAATAAAGAGGTTCACAAAGCGACAAGTACCCCGAGGAGGAGTGTATGTGGGTTTGGTTATCCTTGCGCATCCTCGACTCATGTTACGTGAGTGTACTCTAATATTCGATCCCTCCAAAGATTAGCGATCCATCTAGTAGCTAGAATTCTCAACTAGTTTTGTAAGTTTTTGAAAATAAACACGGATTGCCCAAAATACGACACCTATCACTAATAGACTAGAGCTCTTGACACCAAAATTTCAAACATTACTCACATCATGTAAGGCCCGATATGCGCTACTGTTCTAGATCTAGATGTTTCCATCCAGATCCGGGGACGAAGAACATATCGGTCCCACCGCGACATATGACACTGCCATATGCCCCGGGTTTCCAACATGATACCACAACATTACAGATACAAGGATACAACATCTCATACAATCGGCATACAACTGCCTTAATACAATACATCAGCGGAAGATATATATCTGAGTACAGAGTACAATCAATTGCCTAATGGCAAAGAGAAAATCATCGATCCCCATAACCACACGGGTCCAGGCTCTCCGCCAGGATCCGCCTAACTAGTCGTCGTCGAGTCTCCACGTGAAACGTCGATCATCATATCTGTTATCGACCAAGAAACCTAAAAAGAGTTCGGGGGTAGTATCATGAGTACAGAAGTACTCAGCATCCAACTGTAAGGATGGGGTAAGTGGTGAGGTTGCTGCCGCACTAGCATTTAAGAAGTGGCTAACGATCTTGAGAGTAAGATAAGAAGCCAAGCAGTCAATGAGGAATCGCCTCCAACAAGTCTTGCTATCAGCTACTTACGCAAACATAACACCTATCCTATCCTTGTCCTCCTCTTCGTATCCCGACGAAGAAGAAGCAGTCA
The DNA here is from genome assembly GCA_950022295.1 of Bromus sterilis. Lineage (NCBI taxonomy): Eukaryota > Viridiplantae > Streptophyta > Magnoliopsida > Poales > Poaceae > Bromus > Bromus sterilis. The sequence goes on along the minus strand of OX465595.1, from coordinate 275,633,947 downwards.
AGGCACACACACGTTGATCAATTTATATTAGGATTATCTCAGTTGTTGTTGTCTATGAACAAGGAGTAAGTCTCAAGTCGTCCATAACCGTGTACATGGCTTTTCGAAAGGATTTAACCCTGTAGGGGTGTACCAACTGCCCATTACAAGGCTCCGCACGCACACCCATCTCTCTCGGTTTCTACCCATTATAGGCAGCCATTTTATGATTTAGTCCTGAGAGATCCGAAATTACAGGTCCCTCTAACTAACAAGTCACAAATACGAGTGGACCCTGGGGAGTCGACACCCAATCCAAGAGTCGGCCGCGCCCTCGGATGGAACTGTTCCGTATGGCCAAGGTCGGGATTAGTCTCACCTGAACAGCAAGGGACTTCCCTAGCTCACCAGTGTGGACCAACAGAGAAATCATGTCTCCGCTGGCCGGGGTTGTTTAAAAACTGCGGGGGGATCCACCAAGTACACACACGGGGTTTCAAATGGTAAATCAGCTCGGGCCACCATTAGAAATGTTTGAAGCTTGGTCGGTAAGAAAAGGGGACCCCATAAAATCCCACACGCGGTTAGGGACGCTCGTCAAGAGACACAATACCCGGAACTCGGGTCCTAGGTGACTCGAATGGAAGAAAGTGTCGAGGCGGGAGAGCCTAGACCTTCCATCCTTCGTCAAATATAGTCAACATTATAATAATCATATCATCCACATCAATATAATAATGTGATATACCAAACCAAGGAGTAACAGGGGGTAACATTCGTAGCATCCTAAGCAATCATACTAAGCAGGGGCTGAGCAACGAGCAATAGTAACGTATCAGTACATGGTTTGCTGGGAGGAGACATGGCTGTATCGGTTTAAGAGAGGATGTAAACATGTGGTAGGATCGAACATCGAACGTATCATAGACTAGCATGCAAACCGCTGGTTATAATAGAATGGATCATAAGTAATGTATAGTACTTGCCTGTTGATAATTCAAGTTCGAAGGTGTAGTTGATCGCAAGCTCGCATCGTCTCCAAGAGGTACCCGCAGAAGAACACAAGAAGTAAACACTGGAAAAGGAAATCGACGAGCAAGCATCTATTACTACGAAGAAATCACGAGAAAGCATCAACAAGAAGGTAACACGAGACAACACACTACAACATCGCATCTATCGTCGAGAGCGGTTATTAACAGGTTAAGTGGAGTACTCGTCACACACGACGATACCGCACATTTAGATTGGTTCAAGTTGTTTAGCTACAAAAAATGAGAAAAGGTTGTGAACATGGCATCTCACTCAAGCATGGCATATCACACAAACATGGGAAGAGGTGAAGCATAATTAAACTATCTAATCTAGTCACTTTAAGTGGGGGGGGGGGGTAAACCTATACATGACAACTATTACGGACCCCACAATAATTATTGCATTTGGTACTGTTCTGCCCTAAACATAATTTTATTTTTTTATTCGCAAGCAAGAGCAGCATAATCACAATCTACATGCAATTCTAGTCAAGTTACATATAAAGAACATTTTAGTCGGAGCAACGGTTAAAAAGTTATGGCAGATTACATTTTATAGTGGCAAGGGTTGTAATTAGCAGTAAAGCAACTTGTAAAAAAAGTCAAACATGTCAACGGAGCACATTTTATTAATCTACACAAAATTCTAAGCAAGTTTCATAATTAACGCGTCGCGATTCGAGCTACCGTTGAAAAGATACGGGCACTGATACGTCCAAAACGTATCTGTAATTTCTGCTTGCTCAATGTATGTTTTGTGTCATATTACTATGATCTAGATACACTTTCATACACTTTTGATCATATTTGGACTAACCTATTAACTCAGTGCACCCCAGTGCCAGTTCCTGTTTTCTTCTGTTTTTCTATTTCAGTTTTCCCCCATATAAAAAGTGCCAGAAAAATTCCGGGAAAAATACAAGAAAAATCAGCGTACAGGAAGCTTCGCGAAGAGCCCGAGTGGGGCCAGAGGGGAGCCATGGGGGGACCAGGCGGCCACCCGGCGCGGCCCCACCCCTGTCCGCGCCAGGGGGGCGCCTAGGGCCTCTGGTCCACCTCTGGATTCCCCCCTTCGCCTATTTATTCTCCGTCACGGGGAAACTCCAAAGACAGAACCCTATTTCGCAAACTCGCCTCTGTTCCGCTGCCGCCGTGCTTCCGAGATCGGGAGCACCAGAAGACCTCTTCCCGGCACCCTGCCGGAGGGAGGGCCGACATCCGGGAGTCTCCTCTCCACCATGGATGCTCCCCGGATGTCTCTTGAGTAGTTTTCCTTGGACCATGGGTCCGTGATCAGTAGCTATGTGATGTTCTCCTCCCCTCTTTGTTCTTCATGGTTTAGACCTCGTGAGCTGCCCTACATGATCGAGGCACTTTTGTAATATTTCTGCTATTGCTATGCTGAGTTTGATGGGATCTGATGGATTATGAGATTATGTTCAGATTGTGATAGAGTAATATATTTGGTTTTTATCTCTTATATTTTTGTTCCGAAGTAATTCTTGCATGTTCTTCATTGCTGTTTATTGCTTTGGCCAAGTAGTAGGTAGTGACTCCAAGAGGGAACATTATGCTCGATTGTGCGTTCATGCCCCCCGATGACACGCTTGAGTGACAGAAACATGAGTCTAGGGGATGTGCTGTTGCCACAAGGGGGAAAACAATGGTGCTTGTAACCGCGGTTGCAAGGATTGTTTACTTTACGCAAAGTTCTTTTTAATGCAGTTGTCTGTTGCTTTGGGTTTACTCTTTGGGTGGGGCTCGCAACTTTATACCAGCGAGATATTCTGGATAGATATCTCAAGGTGGATGATTAGTAGTAGATGCGGTTGGATTACGGTCTACTTATTTTGGCGTATTGCCCATGCTTTTGAGCCTCTTCCTTTCTTTTGTAGCATAGTTAGCATTGCGGTGCATTCATAATCCTGTCAATTGCCCTTCTGTAATTTGTTTACCTCGCATAGCAGTTTTTATCGTCTTCTGCGAGGGAGACATCACTAGTGAACATCATGTATCCCGGTCCATATCCTTATTACTGTTTCCATGCTATACTTACTTTCCTGCTTTTTACTTTCAGTTGCTATCATTATCCTTTGTGTTTTACCCTTTGTGAACAACAAGACCGGAGAGATTGACAACCTCTCTGAACTTCGTTGGGAACAAAGTTATCTGTGTCTGTGTGCAGGTCCACGTCAGTTGCGACGCTGACACCTACTTATCATCTCTGGAGTCCTACTGGAGACAAACCTTGGTATCTTCACCGAGGGAAACTTGCTGCTGCGCTACATCTCAACCTTCCACTTGGGGTAACCAACGAAGGGCGAGAAGCCATCAGGCATCGCAAAATTAAAACACAATCTCCCAATAAATAAGCCCAGAAAAAATATAATAAACAACGTTGGGCCGAATCTGCTTAACGGGCCTGACACAATGGCGGCGCAAAATACTAAATAGTGCGCATGAGCGTAAAATAGCCGAAACAATAATGGGCCAAGCCCATCTTGCCACAGCAAAAAAACAAAAAAAAACGAGGAAGGGCTTCCTCACCTCGTGGGCCAGGCCCAGCTCGAGGGCACGGCGGGAGATAGATATCATGCGCTCGGGGCGGAGGAGTTTTGCGGGCCGCTCGGTGCAGCTGGACCTTCGGGGCGCGCGGCCCAGACGGTTGTCCCGATCTGGAACGGGAGGGCTCGCGGCGGTGGCTGTGGTTTCGGCCACGGCTGGTGGTGGCTCGGGTGAAGGCGTGGAGGACGTGTACGGGGAGCGCTGGTCGGCGGTCTCCGGATCCGGCCAGGGCAGCGGTCGCCGGCGTCGTGGTCGGCCGAGGTCAGCCGCGCTCGTGCTCGGGTCCTCGCGACCATGGCACATGTCGGCGGGTGCGGCTCCGGCCACCTGTGAGGGAAGCTGAGGGAGGCAGTGAGGTAGAGGGGAGAGGGAGAGAGAGGCCGTGGGGGCAGAGAACCTCACCGGGAGGAGCAGGACGGCAGCGGCTGCTATGGCTGCTGGCGGCGGCACGACGAGGCCACGGCAGCTCCATGGCCAGATGGGCCTAGCAGGCCCGGTGGCGAGATATAGGGCCCTGCGGGGCCCTAACCATGGTGGAGTTGGCTGGAGCTCCGGGGAGATGTCGTGGAGGCTTCAGAGCCCTCCATCTCGCGATCCGACGACCGGAAATTGCTGGAACTTAGGGTTTCGGGGAGAGGAGGTTGTGAAGGAAAAATTGGGGCAGATCTAGGGGGTGGCTGCAAATTTGTGCTAGGGAAACCCTAGAATGGCCAGGGGAGAGTGGGGGTCCTTATATAGGTGGCCTGGCTGGCAAGTTTACGCAAAAACCCTAGGGTTCTTTCTCGCGCATCCGGTACTCCACGTTTCTGACCGCCGGGAGTGCATACGACCTCTGATTCAGACGAAATCTCGAACCACGCGCTCAATGCGGCGAGCCCGTTAATCTCACCTCAATTCGATACTGTTCTAAGACTATTTTCTGGCTCCCAATAAAATAACCAATTTAATTATTAAATGGGGTTTTTTTCGTTCCGATGGCGATGGCTCGTCCTGTGATGGAAATTGCGACGATGCTCGGGTGAAACCCGATGTCGCAAAGGTCGTGTGCCGTTTGGGAAAAAGGTTTGGTCCCGCATCCGATACGAGAAAGAGGGGGAAATATTCACCGATTAATAAATCAGCTAATAAAATACTACAAACAATTCTAGCAATCAACAAAATAATGCAACAAACAAAATTTTTTATTTCGGTGAAAATCCCGGGCTGTTACAATACAACACCACCAACAAAGGATCTCGTCCCGAGATCCTGGACGATCCGGGGGAGAGGTGGGAGAGAAAAGAGAGTGGACAATCTTCAACAGCACCAACAAGGGGCTCTGCTCCATGTCGACGACGATCTTCCATCGAGAAAATTCCCATAGAGAAATGGCGACGTCGAAGAACGGAACCATCGGGTGACGAAAAAAAGAACGATAGTTAAAATCGACGATCAAGGGAGGATACTGGGCAAGAGGACTGAAGTCAACAGACGACCAAGATGTTTAGCCAGAGTCGGAAGAACTAAAGGTACAACAGGATTACCCAAACCAGAGATCGGAATCGAGACAATACGCTGCAAGCAAGTCATTGTAACTATTTCGATACTCAATTTACTCGAGATCCTAAAGTTTGAATGGGATAAGGCGAGAATAAAACAATTACGACACTTGTCCTGACCTCAGAGAAATGGTAAGGAGTAAAAAGAATCCTACTCTCCGATAAACAACTTAGTAACTACAAAATAATTTTGTCTAGACTCGACTTCGGCCAGAAAAGGGATCCTACGGTCGGTAAGGCACTGATACCAAGTTTTAAGGCCGGATATGCGGTACTGTTCCAAATCTGGATGTTTCCATCCAGAACCGGGGACGAAGCACATATCGGTCCCACCGCAAAATATGACGAAGTCATATGCTCCGGATTTCCAACATGATATCACAATATTATAGATACAAAGATACAACATCTCATACATTCGGCACTCAGCTGCCTTAATACATTACATAAGAGGAAGATAAATGTCTGGGTACAAAGTACAATCAATTCCCTAGTTGAAAGAGAAAATCATCGATCCCCGTAACCACACGGGTCCAGGCTCTCCGCCGGGATCCGCCTAACTAGTCGTAGTTGAGTCTCCACGTGAAACGTCGATCACCATAACTGTTATGGACCAAGAACCCTGAAAAGAGTCTGTGGGTAGTATCATGAGTACAGAAGTACTCAGCATCCAACTGTAGTGGTCAACTGACCCATCAAGGACTTCATCACTCGTCATTATAGGATAACTAGTAGTTTACGGTAAGGATGGGGTAAGTGGTGCGGTAGCTGCCGCACTAGCATTTATGAAGTGGCTAACGATCTAGAGAGTAAGATAAGAAGCCGAGCAGTGATGAGGAATCGCCTCCAACAAGTCTTGCTATCAGCTACTTACGCAAACATAACACCTATCCTATCCTTGTCCTCCTCTTCGCATCCCGACGAAGAAGAACAGTCAAGGCACACAGACGTGATCAAGTTATATTAGGATTATCTCAGTTGTTGTTGTCTATGAACAAGGAGTAGGTCTCAAGTCGTCCATAACCATGGACACGGCTTCTCGAAAAGATTTAACCCTCTATGGGTGTACCAACTGGCCATTACAAGGCTCCGCACGCACGCCCATCTCTCTCAGTTTCTACCCATTACAGGAAGCCATTTGATGATTTAGTCCCGAGAGATCCAAAACGACAGGTCCCTCTAACTAACAACTCACCAATCCAAGAGCCGGTCGCGCCCTCGGATCAGACTCTTCCGTATGTCCAAGGTCGGGGTTAGTATCACCTGAACAGCAGGGGACTTCCCAAGCTCACCAGTGTGGACCAACAGGGCAACCATGTCTCCGCTGGCCCGGGTTGTTTAAAAACTGCGAGGGGATCCACCAAGCACACACACGGGGTTTCAAATGGTAAATCAGCTCGGGCCACCACTAGAAATGTTTGAAGCTAGGTAGGTAAGAAAAGGGGACCCCATAAAATCCCAAAAGCGGTTATGTAACGACCCAATTCACAACGAATTGAAGTCTCTGTGTTCAAGTGCCAGTCCCTGGATCGAACTCGCTGGCACACACAGTATAGTAGATGTATATCAAAGTACAAGTGCATCATTATTACAACGTATGATCCAGAGTAAATAAATAACAAGTTGCATAGCTCAAGGCTAGCTTAAGCAATATAAATATAGCGGAAGCAAAAGCATGTAACGTGGAGTCCCATCAACAGCCACATGCGAACATGCTGAGTGTAGACTCGCAACCCCTAACGCACCTTACTGAACGTCTGAAAAACCTGCAACACCGAAGGTTACAGCCCGACAACGGGTCAGTACATCTGATTTGTACGGCAAGTGACACGAAAAAGGTTATATAAAGGACCTACACCTACATGCAAGGTAAGTCAAAGGAAAGGCTTATGGTTTAGTTTTGCAGAAAGCCAATTTTCTCCTGAACTAAACTAGTCAAAATTTTAAGTTGAGTTCTACCTAAAACACACAGCAACCCATGCTACTCTTGGCCCCACCAAATTATTATTAAGTGTTCATCTGTCAAGATCATTCATCAACAGTACTGACTAGTTGCTCAAAGTTCGTCCGTAACCATGGACACGGCTAATCATGATTAGTTTATACGCTCTGCAGAGGTTTGTACACGTTCCCCACTGGACTCAACCCGAAGATTGAGACAAAGACTTTCCGAAGAGGTTGCCTCCACCCTTTGGTAGCCGGTACACCTAACACAATTCTACATCAGCTAGCTACCAGGGCCAGGTTCCCCACAACTTACTCATCTAAGCCAGATCCCATATAGCCAGTGGCTGTACACGGAAGCTACTAGTAATATTGCATGTCTGATCTTTTTGAGCCTGGACGGCGCCCACTGCGTGAGAGGGTAGACACCATGACGCACCCGGTTCACCGCCAAACAACTATTGGGTGCATTTAACCCCGGCACTGTCCTCAACCGAGCCACAACTACCGGGATGCAACCCGCCCGCCCAGAAGTGATTTCTATTTATTATAAAGTTGCTACATGGTTTATTAAATAGCTCACATGCACTCCATGAATTCTCACAGCCCCAACCTCGTCTACAAAGCAATAGCAATAAAGTAACAACACGTGCTAGGTTGATCTACGGTAGACAAGTCAAAACATGTGGCTATCCTAACTGGTTTGCAGCAACAGTAAAGTAAACTACCTATCAATGCAATAGAGTGATATTTCCTAACATAATGCATATAGAAAATATAGGTATGAGTATGGTCAAAGTATCACTTGCCTTATACATTCGATGAAGATCTTCGCTCTCACGTTCCAGTCAACTCTACTCGTCACACTCCGAGCAATCTATCGTCAACGAAAGAACTCAATAAGAAATCACACCACAAGGACATGACATAAGATCAACAAACAATCACTGAAGTTTTAGCAACAAAACAAAAGGTTTTGAAGTGCAAAGGTGTGGATGTGCTCGAAGGTGATCGGTGGAACGTGAACTCGAGAGAGTCAACGGATAAGGAATTGTCGATACAAGAGTATGATAAGGCATCATGAAATCAAGGTAAAGATCATAGCAATATGAATGGTATGTGGATATTGCCGATAAGATGTCTCATATGATCCAATATGCAAAAAGAATCACGTGAAACGGAGTACTACAACGCAGGTCATAGCAGCTGCAACATTGAAATGAATTTGAATTTAACCAGATCAATAAACTTATGAATTTTTGTGTACACATGATATAAACAGAAAGTACATGGAAAGTACATGATATATACACATGATATCCAACGCAAAAAGAATCACTCGATTTGGATCAACGGTATAAAAGATACGGCCACTGGAATTTGAATTTGAATTTGAAATAACTTCAAATTCAAAAGTGTGCAAAGTGTGCAAAAGTTGATACCATGCTAACGTACAGAACAACACGAACGCGTTGCAAAAAGTTTCACCTCGTTCCGACTTAAGGTTGCGGAGATATCGCGGATACGGCGCCGGGGTGTTTTCTGCCCAAAAGGACCCATCCGTAATTAAAGTTTTTCCAAAAACGCGATCGGGTCCCTGAAACCAGATCTGGCCGGAGTTGCTCCGGCGAGGTTGCTCCGGCGACGTGGGGCGCGGTGGAGGGAAGGCAGTGGCGTTGTCGTCGATATATGACGGCAGATGCCATGGGGGTGGCTAAAGTGAGGGGAAGACACGAGGGAGAGAATGTCGATGGTGCCGGAATCGGGTTGGGCACAAGCACGGTGAAGACACCACGATGTACCCAGGTTCGGGGCTCTCCGGAGAGATTACACCTCTACTCCTGCCTGTCTCTTGTATATCAATGGAGTGGCTACAATAACTGCTCTTCTACCTTCTCTGGGGAAGGAGTGCACCGCCGCAGTGGGCAAGGTCCTCTCCCGCTTCCCTGAGGAGTAACTACGAGCAGTGAATGAATTGAAGGAGAAAGAGTTAATGAGGTCTCAAGTGTGGCCTTGTCCCTCGCGCAGGAGGGGTACCCTGGCTCTTATAGTGTGAGTCCAGGGTACTATGGTAACTTCAATGCCTAAAGGGCCCATTTGTCATCCTCTAATCGGCCTGGGCCCACCGACTGCTCCTATCCGGGTGATCCGGAGCCTACGAGCGGCGGCCCATGCTACTACCTTGTAGGGTCTAGTGATGAACAGTGGAGCTATGAGGTATGGTCTTGTCGGCCTGTCCGCGGAATCGGCGGAGAGGTCGACATCGTATCTCCCGGAAATCCTCGATGTGACTTGGCCTTCCTGCCACCCAGATATCTCGGGATATGGCATTTATGACCTCGTAATCATACCCCCGACTGGGTGTCAGGTAGCTCCGATTGAGCCTGGACCGACTGGTGGTTCCTGGGTAAGGCCGATTGCTCTGGGCAATCGGTCTTCTAGGAAACGTCCTCGGTCCAGCTGCAGGCCAATCGGACGATCGTCTTCAATGAACAAAAGGGTGGACCGATTGCGCCTGGGCCGACTGCCGGCACTTGGTATGGCCGATTGCTTTAGAGCAATCGGCCGTACCTCTGCCTAGCTCGGCCCAGCTGCAGCCCAATCGGCCCATCCTTGTCTTGAAAGCTTGCTTCCGCTTGGGTTAGCCTACCCGGGTACCAATCCCCCGACAGTAGCCCCTAAAGATGTAAAGGTCCCACGGTCACTTGACCGCGGGGCCTTTGCAGTTTTTCAATTTGTCTTGAGGGTTTCCGACTGCTATGGCCTCTTCGAGTGCGTCATTCCGAGTTCGTCGGCCGACTCGGAGATCACACTCGACTGACCTCGTTCCCATCCGATTGGATTTGGTTCCTTCTCGCTTCGTATCTTCATTTTCTGGAACAGTACCTTCTGCCGACTGCGCTCCAACGGTTACCTCCGACTTGCCCACGACGTGATCAATGAGCTGGAACCCACGGCCCACGCACGACGTGACATAACTGCAGGAGCCGGGCCCCACGTCGCACGTCTCGCCTTCTGTGCCATGATCCTCTGTGCTGATCTGTCGGCTGGCCTTCTTGTGCCCTAGGCCACACCGGGCCACATGGCCACGGGGTGATCCCACTCCCCTCCCCCGCCGCCCATATAAGCCACCGGGGGGGGGGGAGCCTCGCCTCTTCCTTCTCCAGCACATCTCCTTCAACCTCTAGCCTTCTCTCTCTCTCTCTGCGCCATTGCCGCTCCTCGCGCAGATTTCTCTCCCGCGGACCTCTGCTCTCCCGCCTGCTCCGACAACTGATTCGTGCTCCTCGCCGCCTCCGCCGCCGCCGCAGCAGTTTGCCGGCGTCGCTCTCGCGCTCCACCTCAATCTTCTTCCTCTCCTTCCTCTTCTGCGGAATTGATGGATCCACGATGGGACGTCTCGCAGGCGAGCCGCGGGTGCTGGAAGGGATCCCAAGCCACCGCCGTCGCCATCGAAGCACTGATTCGCGCCCGAAAGATGCCCGCAGAGATCGAATGGCGGATCCCGGGCAATGCCGACGTCGTGCCCAGCGCGCGCACGGGCGAGAGGGTCGTCTTCCTCGCTCACTTTGAGCGTAGATTCGGCCTTCCCGCAAGCGCCTTCTTCCGCAAGTTCCTTGAGTTCCACCGACTTCAGCCTCATCATCTCGCCGCCAACTTCATCATGAACCTTTCCGGGTTCGTGACACTCTGCGAGGGCTATCTCGGCTGCCGACCTAGCATCACGCTCTTCAAGCGCTTCTTCAACCTCCGAGCCCACAATGCTCGAACAGGAGAGCTCGTTGCCCCCATCATCGAAGGCGGCAAACCCTCCTATCCGACTGATATGACCGACTGCGGCAGTTGTCTTGCCGCAGCCGGCAAGATAAAATATCCCAGCCCCGACATCGTCCAGTCCTGCAAAAACTGGCAGATGTCGTTCTTCTACGTCAAGTCTCCCGATCAAGGCCCCGACATCCTCAACCTGCCCGAGTTCTCACTCGCTAGGCCGGTTGAGAAGCATCAATGGGCTCTGAAGTACGGTGTTGGGGATTGCGACGTCGACGCTCAAGCCACCAGGGTCACCCAGCTGGAGCGAGAGGGACTCCTTCCCACCGACTTGATAGCGGCATGGCTTCACGCGCACATTCTTCCCCTGCAGCGCCGAGTGCACCGTCTCTGCGATGTGTCAGGGCCTCGGGACCCCACTCGGCTCTGCACGTGGGAAATGAAGACAGAGATCCTCTGCGCCCGAGTGAAAGCCATCACCGCCAGTGCGCTACCTGATCCTTTCCGGTTCGGGCTTGCCTACCTTACCCGACAGCGGAAACCGCCTGTGGTATGCTCCTATTACTTGTGCCTTCTTTTCAGCACTTCATTCAGTCCGACTGCCTGCTCTTCCGATTGCTTTTTCTTCCAACTACATGCTCTTCCGATTGCTCTAATCACTTGTGCCCCTTTTAGCACTTCATTCAGTCCGACCTCATGGAGGACGGCCAGGAAGCTGGTGTGTTTGCCCCTGATCGCACGGAAGAGGACCCCATTGACCTTGAGTACAATGGCGAGATCCCTTCCGCCGAGTTCAGTGGAGATGATGAGGATGAAGATGAGTCCTCTGGGGAATCCTCCGACCCCATGGACGCCGAAGATGATGATGCTGCGCGCGCCATCCCCCCAAGGACCACCGCTCGGCTGCCAGCTCAAGGGGGTACGCCCAACTCTTCCCTTGAGCGACTTTTGGCTGATTGGAGTGACGATGATAGTATCTCAACGGGTGCTGCTCCTGATGCAGCTCCTCGGGATAAGCCTCCTAGGGTGCCAGCCAAACGCATCTCGGCAGCTGGCTCTTCCTCTGGTACCGCTCCCTCCAAGGTCATCCAAATCGCGCCGACTGCCCACAAAGGCAAGCAGGCCCAGAAGACGACAGCTCGAAGGCCGACCACTCAGGCGCCGCTGAATGTCGCCCCACTCCGCTGCCGAATGCCTACCGGCGCACCTCGGACGATCGGGTATGCTTCTGACTTTCTGCGCAGTACTTTGCTACCTCTGCTTCTTTTGACTCTTCTCCCTTTCTCCATTCAGCGAGCCTATTGGGCTTGATGACATCGACACCGAGATTCCAGCTCGTGTCGGCGCCATCGTCTCGCCCGGTGCTTCTGCTGCAGCTGTTCGCAAGCGGCCAACCGCCACCCATCACTCCTCCAAAGACGCCGAACGTGCTGCCAAGAGAGCTCGGCTCGCAGCAGCCCAGAAGACGTCTCCTTCCGACCTCGCCCCAAAGATCATCAAGCGTGCGGCCGACCCGGTATCTCCTGGTGTCGGGGGAACGCAATCGGTAGATCCGATTGCCCCATCCCCGCCAAGCCGCTCCAGCCCGGCCGCCGCTGCTACAACTTCTCCCGCTCGTCGATCGCCGTGCCCGATGCACCAATGGTGACGATCTCGCCGCCGACTGCGATGTCGGCACCGCCAACCATTGCTACCATGCCACCAGCTGTTCTATCAGCGCCGCCGACGACCACAACTCTTCCCCCAGTCATCGTTACTACCGCTTCTCCGACTCGCCCGATTGTGCCGCCGCCGCAATCGGGTGCTTCTGATTTTCAAGTGACGACGGTGCCACTAACTCTTACAACTTCCACTTCCATCGCGATTCCAACCTCAGCGCCGACGTCGACCCCCACTGCCTCGGAAGTTTTAATGCGCACGGTGGATCAATTCCGGGACGATTACTCTCGCGCCCGTCATGTTGGTGTTGAGGCTGACGCTACGCTTCCTCCTCAAAAGCCCATGGCGTCCGCGCTGAGCCGAGTAAACTGCTTCGCCAACGCCATTGCTCGGGATCTGCAACAGCTCGCCTCGCATCATACGGTAACCTCTTGCTTTCCTTCTTTTCCTTCTTTTACTTTGGACATTTTTCTTCCGGTGGGTGCGCGCAAGCGCACCCAGTGGGTGTAGTTCCCGAGATTCGGGCCGATTGATAACAATCGGTTCGGATCTTCTTAGTACTTTCGCTTTTCTCATTTGCCTTCCTCAATCGGTGGACTTTCCTTCTGGTGGGTGCGCGCAAGCGCACCCACTGGGTGTAGTCCCCGAGATTCGGGCCGATTGGTTACAATCGGTTCGGATCTTTTAGCATTTTTGCTTTTCTCATTTGCCTTCCTCAATCGGTGGACTTTTCTTCCGGTGGGTGCGCGCAAGCGCACCCAGTGGGTGTAGTCCCCGAGATTCGGGCCGATTGATTACAATCGGTTCGGATCTTCTTAGTACTTTCGCTTTTGTCGTTTGCCTTCCTCAATCGGTGGACTTTCCTTCCGGTGGGTGCGCGCAAGCGCACCCACTGGGTGTAGTCACCGAGATTCGGGCCGATTGGTTACAATCGGTTCGGATCTTTTAGTATTTTTGCTTTTCTCATTTGCCTTCCTCAATCGGTGGACTTTCCTTCCGGTGGGTGCGCGCAAGCGCACCCACTGGGTGTAGTCCCCGAGATTCGGGCCAAATGGTTACCATCGGTTCGGATCTTTTAGCATTTTTTCTTTATCACTGACTTTGTCGTACTATTCTTCTCAGGCCGTTATGGAGGAGAAACGAAATGTCTTCGAGAAACTTCTTGAAGCTTATTCTGCCAGCCTCCGGGTCCTCGCCCAGGCCCAGCTGCAGGTCAACAACCTGTCAGCCGAGACCTCCAAACTGAAAGGTATCTTCTAGCCCATCTGCCTTTTCTCCACTAGCCGATTGCTCTAGCGCTCATATCTCTATGCTCTTTTCTAGCTACTGTTCCTCTGGTAGGTGACCTCCAGGGCCGGGTTTCTGAATTAACTACAGAACTTAACCGGAAGAGCCCAGCTCTCGCCAAAGCTTCTGAAGAAGTGACTCGGCTGCAAGGGGTAGAGACTGACTTGAACCAGACTATTCACAATCTTCGCGCCGAGATGGCAGCTCTTGAAAAGAAACATCTCGCGGACGTTGCTGCTGTGACGGCTACTAGCGCTGGGCTTCTTGCCGAGCGGGATGCCGCGGTCTCCGCCCGAGATGCTTTACAAGCCGAGAGGGATGAAGCAGTCGCCGCGCGGGATTCCATTCGCAAGGATCGCGACGAGCAGATCGTCAAATATGAAGAAATGGAGAAGCAGCATCTTGAAGAAAATGCCCGAATGCGCCGCCGAGCCAAAGGTTTCTGCGACTCGCTAACTGACATGGATCTTCTCCTTAGCGGTGAGTCTTCCTTTATGCCGATTGCATCTTCCGATTGCTTTCTTCTTGTACCTGATTTCTCACATTTTTCCTTCTTGACACAGAGGCCTGGCCCGAATCTGAGGCGGCTGCCTACGCCGTTGTCGCCCAGTCTCGGGAGGATCATATCGCTGCCGGAGGGACTTGTGACCGCGCGGACAGCGTCTAGACCCGACATGAATATCTGATCGGCACTCAAGCTCGCATTCCGGTCATCCAGGGAGTGGCCCTGTCCTTCAAACTCGGAATTCTGAAGATTGCCGAAGCCCTGTGGCCGGCGGCTGAGCTCAAGGCCGGACTAAAGAGAATGGAACATGCTGCCGACTCCTCCGCCGAGGTCCGCAAGGACGACCCACAAGAGGAGGAAGATTCTGATCAAGGGGAACCTCCGAATGCGACCACTGAGCAAACTCGGATTCTCCTCAAAGTTATCCCCCGTCGGATCGACGTTCTGCTGAATTCCGCGGGTCGTACTGGTGCAGAGACCGCCCTTCAGACACTATTGACTTGGTACCCTCAGGTGAAACTCTCCAAGTTATACAGCCTCCGAGATGGTGCCGGGGACCTTCTTGAGAAAACCTACGCTGAAGTCAATCGGCTGGCCAGCACTATGGCGAACTGGTTCTCTCTGTATGACTACACTCCATATCTTGATGATGGAGGGAATCCACTCCCTGCTTCAACTATCTCTGCGCTAGCCGAGGAGCCTTCCGACAGCGATTCATCTCAGACCTCTCCGAAGACGAAACGAGCTGATGCTGCCGGTTCTGAAGCTCAATCGGATCCATCTGCTCCATCCTCCAGCTCGGTGCCTCCGACTGCTTGAGATGTGCCATCTTGATTTGTATTCGGACTGTCCACCTGCCGATATTAGATCGGTTTTACTTTTCCTTGTAAGACAATTTTAATTCTGCCGACACCCACTTGATGTAGTGATCTTATTCGGCCTTGGGCCTGTTACTTTTGATGCAAATCAATTGCTTCTTTTAACAGTTTTCATGTGCGATCAACTTTGCGTCTTTGCCGGTTTCTTTCATCGGCTGCGCTTGGGAATGTTTACTGTGTCGATCTTGCTGCCGACATGCGGCCCCCGATCGAATCAACAGTAAACATCCAGCCAAGGTTCGATGAGTATTTATTTTTACACGACAAGATTCTTAACGCAAAGGATTCTGCAACAGCAGGCGCCGATTGTCCGAGTTTGCGGCGCAATCGGCGACTTTATCTTGTCGGCGCTGCTTGTGGTGGCATGTTTCGTGTTGTTTCGCGGGATTTGTACTACCGACTGCTTCAATCGTCGCCCTTTTCAATGCCACAAACCCCTTAGTGATTTGCGCTTGAGCTGGGTGTCCGATTGCGAGCCAGCCTGCAGTCCCCGTGCCACGATGGCTTATTTTCTTGACCTCGTGGTCGGCCAGTCCCCGGGTATGCTATGCACGTCTCGGGTCTGATGGAGCGTTGCCGATTAGGGCTAGCTCTTCGAATGGAATTATACGAAAAATACTCGAATGCTCATTTTCAGAGACATGATAACTTTAACTTATTGTTTGCCGAATGGCTTACATGAACTTATGCCGTTCAACTGTAGAACGGACATAACAACTCGGCATTCCACGGCCGCTCTGTTTCTACTCCCGATGTGTCCTTGTGCCGAGTTCCCTTGGTGCAATCGATCAGGTAGTAGGAGTTGTTCTTGAGCGCTCTGCTGACAATAAATGACCCTTCCCATGGTGAGGATAGCTTGTGCTGCCCGTCTGATTTCTGGATTCGGCGGAGCACCATGTCCCCCTCTCGGAAAGAGAAAGGTCGAATCTTCTTGCTGTGGTAGTGCCGCAACTTCTGCTGATAGATTGCTGACCTAGACAAGGCCAACAAACAGGCTTCTTCTTTGAGGTCGACGCCATCTTCTCTTGCTAACTTGGCTTCTTCTTCGGTGTATAAAGCGTGCCGAGGTGAATCAAACTCGATGTCGGAGGGGATGACAGCTTCTGAACCATATACCAGGAAGAAAGGAGTGAACCCAGTCGACCTATTCGGCGTGGTCCTCAAACTGAAAAGTACTGCGGGGAGTTCATCAATCCATGCCCCAGGTGCCCTCTCAAGTGGCTCTACCAATCTGGGCCTGATACCCGATAAGATTAGTCCATTTGCCCTTTCGACCTGACCATTGGACTGTGGGTGTGCCACAGATGCCAGATCAAGCCGAATGCCTTGCTGAGATGCATATCGAGCCAATGCCCCCCTTGCAAAGTTTGTGCCGTTGTCGGTGATGATGCTGTTGGGAACACCATATCTGCATACGATGTCGGCCACAAACTTGACTGCAGTCGGTCCATCCAACTTCTTGATTGGTCTTGCCTCGATCCACTTGGTAAATTTGTCGATTGCCACCAGGAGATGTGTCATGCCGCTTCTAGCTCTCTTGAATGGTCCGACCATGTCCAGACCCCAAACTGCAAATGGCCAAGCTATTGGGATGGTCTTCAGTGCCGATGCTGGCTGATGACTCTTTGCCTTGAATCGCTGACAACCCTTGCAGTGCTTCACCAGATTTTCAGCTGCTGCGAGTGCAGTTGGCCAGTAGAAACCATGCCGGAAAGCCTTGTTGGCGATTGCCTTTGCTGACGCGTGATGACCACATTCACCCTGATGGATGTCTCTGAGCAGCTCCAAGCCTCTGTCCTCTTCAACACACCTCTGAAGAACACCAGTCGGACTCTTGCGCATCAGCTCATTGTTGATGATTGTGTATGCCCAAGATCGGCGACTGATCTGCCTGGACAATGCCAAATCTGGTGTAAGGGTCCCGTCTGCCAAAAAATCTCGAATCGGCTGTGCCCATGATGGCGCACTGACCACTACCATTACTGCTGCTTGCTGGGGTAAGACTTCTTCTTGGATTTCGGTCTCTTGAGCATTGGCCTGCTCGATCTCGGCCTCTTGAACCTCTGCTATCTCTTCTTCTGTTTGCGAACTGCCGACTGCGGCGCCTGGCACGCATTCGGCAGCCTCTGGTGCTGACTTCTCACAAAATCATATTGCCGAGTGGTGTGCGCAGACGGCCTCCCAGGCGTGCTGTGCAACTTACATGGTGCATCCAACATGTCCTCGAACGTGTACTTGGGCTTCATCTGCCTTGGGGGTCTCACATTGGATCTCATCTTCCGACTTCCTCCTTGTGCCGGTGGGTCATCCTCATTCTGAACAACGGCGACCTGCCGACTGCCATACTGAGTGTCCGGTTGCTCGTCCTTTCGCTTGCCGTTGTTCTGCTGGTTGTTGTTGTTGTTGTTGCGGTTGTTCTCTCTTCTCTCTTTCCGACTGAGGCCTTGGTTTCCTGTGTCCGACTGCGGAGCCCCTGGTGACTGGATCACACCTCCAACTCCGAGTTGGATAGGGCGCATCGCAGAATCGGACATAGCGAAAGCATTTGCCACCTTCATGAGCTCGGCGAGCGATGTGAAGTCTTTGCGGAGCAGCTTGTGCTTCAGCATTGAATCGGCCAAGCATCCATCAGTGAAGTACT
The DNA here is from genome assembly GCA_950022295.1 of Bromus sterilis. Classification (NCBI taxonomy): domain Eukaryota; kingdom Viridiplantae; phylum Streptophyta; class Magnoliopsida; order Poales; family Poaceae; genus Bromus; species Bromus sterilis. Next base: position 275,616,149 of record OX465595.1, on the reverse strand, counting down.
GAATGGCCTGAATCTCATGGACTCCTTCGCATGAATTCTTCAACTTGATCCACCGAGACAGGTAATCTCGGAGGGGCTCGTCCTTGCCTTGCACGCACAAAGCTAACTGCCGAGGGAGGTTGGGCCTTTCATATGTGCTTGTGAAGTTGTGGATGAACGCAGTCGTGAAGTCCTCCCAACAGTTCACACTGTCCTTGGGCAAACTATTCAGCCATGTCCGAGCTGAACCCTGCAGCATGAGCGGTGCATAGCGAACTGCCACACGCCGATTGCCTCCCGCGATGCGAACTGCCGTCAGGTAATCGGACAGCCAGTCCTCAGGCTTTAGCGAGCCATTGTACTTTGGGGTATCTCTCGGCAGTGTAAAGCCTTTGGGGAACTTCTCCGTCCGAATGCGATGACCGAAACATACTGGGCCAGCTTCTCCTTCTTCATCTTCCTGGGCCTCCTTCTCCAGGAGCTCAATGCGATTCCTTGCATCATTCTGACCGATTTGGCGAGGGCCAAGTCGGGTGCTGATTGCTGGTCTCGGTGCCGACTGCTGCGGCATGTCATGGCGCCTGCTGTTAACAGCCGGCTCTTCCATTCTTCTGCTTGCTGCAGGGCGATTGCTTCTGACCCTGCTGTCATGCCGAGATGGCGCGGGCTGATGCCGATTCTGGTGCGACGCATTCGGCCGCTGGCTGGCTCCCGCATTCGGCCTCACAGTTCCTCTTGATGCCTCTGGCTCAGCATTCTGATTGCCCATTGCCGCGATCTTCTGCTCCTTCGCGGCTGCTATCAGTTCACGCATTCGGCGCGACTGCTCGCGCCGCTCATCTCCTTCCAACTCTTCCAGCTCAAGCGCTATCTGCTCGGCTTCTCTCAGATTCTTGTCGGGTGTGCTATATGTGGGCCTTTGGACAAATTCCGATTGCACTGATTGCTCCGGTTGTGCTGGCCTTCTCGGACGCTCCGGTAGCTCCGCCCCAGACAACTGCTGGTTGACTGCCCGGCCTCGGCTTCTTAGGTCTTCCAGGACTGCGGGCTCAATCGGTCGACGCGGTCCTGCATGCGCTGCGTTGTATTCCCGAGTGATGGCTCCCAGCCGACGCTCCTCAGCCAGCACTTGCTCGGCCCTGAGAGCCAGTGCAAGCCGTGCCGTTTCCAGCTCGGTATGCACTTGCTCCGGATCACCATTCCTGTTCACGGGTGTGTACAGCACATCCCGCAACGCACTGGTGCCGATTCGCTCTGCTGCATCAGCCACTTCCTTTGCCCTCCTTGCTGCGCTTGCCGGGTCCCGCTTGGTCGAGGACGATGCTCCCGCCATCATGACTGTAGCGTGCAGTCGGCCCTCCCCTTGGCCAGGTGCTGCGGCGCAGCCCCTGGTCAAGAGAGGGTCTGTAGCACAGGAGAACACTCGGATGTCTCTTGGATATGCCTCAGGGAAGGCACCGATGAAGAGACGGTGACTTCCCACCTGCAGCGACACCCCGGGCGGCAAGGGAGCTCCTTCCTTATACCGCGCCGAGTAGTCCACCACATAGTAGATTGCCCCACGCCTTAGAATCAGGTCAGAGGCGTGGCTACCGCCCGATGCAGAGGTTGATCCCGTCCGGATCTTAACTCCAGTCGACGCCTCGGTCTGCCCCACGGTGGGCGCCAACTGTCGTCGATATATGACGGCAGATGCCATGGGGGTGGCTAAAGTGAGGGGAAGACACGAGGGAGAGAATGTCGATGGTGCCGGAATCGGGTTGGGCACAAGCACGGTGAAGACACCATGATGTACCCAGGTTCGGGTCTCTCCGGAGAGATAACACCCCTACTCCTGCTTGTCTCTTGTATATCAATGGAGTGGCTACAATAACTGCTCTTCTACCTTCTCTGGGGAAGGAGTGCACCGCCGCAGTGGGCAAGGTCCTCTCCCGCTTCCCTGAGGAGTAACTACGAGCAGTGAATGAATTGAAGGAGAAAGAGTTAATGAGGTCTCAAGTGTGGCCTCGTCCCTCGCGCAGGAGGGGTACCCTGGCTCTTATAGTGTGAGTCCAGGGTACTATGGTAACTTCAATGCCTAAAGGGCCCATTTGTCATCCTCTAATCGGCCTGGGCCCACCGACTGCTCCTATCCGGGTGATCCGGAGCCTATGAGCGGCGGCCCATGCTACTACCTTGTAGGGTCTAGTGATGAACAGTGGAGCTATGAGGTACGGTCTTGTCGGCCTGTCCGCGGAATCGGCGGAGAGGTCGACATCGTATCTCCCGGAAATCCTCGATGTGACTTGGCCTTCCTGCCACCCAGATATCTCGGGATATGGCATTTATGACCTCGTAATCATACCCCCAACTGGGTGTCAGGTAGCTCCGATTGCGCCTGGACCGACTGGTGGTTCCTGGGTAAGGCCGATTGCTCTGGGCAATCGGTCTTCTAGGAAACGTCCTCGGTCCAGCTGCAGGCCAATCGGACGATCGTCTTCAATGAACAAAAGGGTGGACCGATTGCGCCTGGGCCGACTGCCGGCACTTGGTATGGCCGATTGCTTTAGAGCAATCGGCCGTACCTCTGCCTAGCTTGCTTCCGCTTGGGTTAGCCTACCCGGGTACCAATCCACCGACAGGCGTGGGGTGCTGGAGGTGGCCGAGGGGAGGCGGCTTGGCGCGGCGGCGCGGCCGTGGTGGCGTGCGGCGACGAGGGCCAGTGACGGCGGTGTGCTCATCGAGCTCCGGCGGCGGAGGCGCGGAGTACGCGGCGGAGACGGCCGGCGCGCGGGCTGCCTGCGCGAGCCCCGGCGGCGGTGGCCGGCCGTGGCCAGGCGATGGGCCGCGGGGTGGGCGGCGTGCGGCCGGAGGGCGGACGACGGCGAGACGACGTCCCGGGCGGCGGCGTTCCGGCGACAAAGCGGGCCCGGCGGCGGCGCTGACGGGCGGGGCCCGGCAGATTAGGGTTTTCCAAAAAAATAAAAAGGAAAAAGAAATAAAACTGGAGTTTTATTTATAAGCTGAGGAAAAAAAGAAAAATAAAACTGGATCCGAGTTGGGCTCTGTTGCGCCTGCGAGCGGAAAAAACAACTATTGGGCCGGCCTGCGGATTTTTCCTTTTTCGTTACGAACCAAACTTCAAACAATAAAATAAAAATAACCGTAACTCGAAAAAGTATGAAATAAAATTCTAAATTCATCAAATAATACAAAGAAAATTATAAAATGAAAATATTTTCCAAAAAGGTAAATAAAAATAAAAACCTTTTCTAAATACTTTATTTATATATAAAATACTTTTCCTAAATCAAATAAAATCCAATAAACCTTTTCAAATACTTTTATTTGGTCAAAAACATTGACAAACCATTTTTAAATAATAGAATATAAATTTTTAAAATTGTTTCATCAATAGATAATTTGGTAAATAAAGAATATCCCATTGAAATACTTTTTCAACCATTTTAAAATATTTAATAAATCATTTCAGTGAAATAAAAACTCTCTTTGCATTATAAAATCCCTAAAATAATTTTAAAAACTTTAAAAGTAATATTCTAAATATTTCCAACTTTATTTTAAAAGGGGATAAGTCATCTTATATCCTCTCAAATGAATTTTCCTTTAGTTGAAAAATATTTTGAATAATCAAAAGAATTCCAATAAATATATAAAATATTTTCCAACCTCTTAATAAGTTGAAGGAGTCATGTTACCTTCTCTCATTTTATTTCGTTGGTTTTGTTTTTAAATAATAAATTCGAAAACACCAACGGTGAATATTAGGGAAAGTCATGTTATTCCCTCTCGTTTTAATATTCAATAAACTCCAGAAATTTTTAAATCCTAGGGAAAATCAAACACATCAAGCAAACAATCATTATCTATTTAATTTTATTAACATTCCAAAATTCGGAGAATTTTGGGATGTTACAGGTTAGGCACGCTAGTCAAGAGACACAATACCCGGAACTCGGTTCCTAGGTGAATCGAATGGAACAAAGCGTCGGGGCGGGATAGCCTAGACCCTCCATCCTTCGTCAAATATAGTCAACATTATAATAATCATATCATCCACAGCAATATAATAATGTGATATCCCAATCCAAGGAGTAACATGGGGTAACATTTGTAGGATCCTAAGCATGCATACTAAGCATGGGCTGAGCAACGAGCAATAGTAACGTAGCAGTACATAGTTTGCTGGGAGCGGACATGGCTATATCGGTTTAAGAGAGGCTGTAAACATGTGGTAGGATCAAACATCAAACCTATCCTAGACTAGCATGAAAACCGCTGGTTATATTAGAATGGATCATAAGTAATGTATAGTCTTTGCCTATTAATAATTCAGGTTCCGAAGGTGTAGTTGATCGCAAGCTCGCATCGTCTCCAAGAGGTACCCCCGAAAGCACACAAGAAGTAAACACTGGAAAAGGCAATCGACGAGCAATCATCTATTACTACGAAGCAATCACGAGAAAGCATCAACAAGAAGGTAACACGAGACAACGCACTACAACATCGCATCTATCGTCGAGAGCGGTTAATAACAGGTTAAGTAGAGTACTCGTCACACACGATGATACCGCACATTTAGATTGGTTCAAGTTGTTTAGCTACACAACATGAGCAAGGGTTGTTAACATGGCATGTCAATCAAGCATGGCATATGACATAAACATGGTAAGAGGTGAAGCATAAATAAACTATCTAATCTAGTCACTTTAAGTGGGGGGGGGGGGTAAAACCTATACATGGCAACTATTACGGACCCCACAATAATTATTGCATTTGGTATTGTTCTTCCCAAAATATAATTTTATTATTTTTATTAGCAAGGAAGAGCAGCATAATTACAATCTACATGCAATTCTAGTCAAGTTACATATGAAGAACATTTTAGTCGGAGCAACGGTTAAACTGTTATGGAAGATTACATTTAAAGTGGAAAGGGTTGTAATTAGCAGTAAAGCAACATGTAAACAAAGTCAAACATGGCAAAGGAGCACATTTTAGTAATATACACAAAATTCTAAAAAAGTTTCATATTTAACGCGTCGCGTTCCGAGCTACCGTTAAAAAGATACGGGCATCGCAAAATTAAAACACAATATGCCAATAAATAAGCCCAGAAATAAACAACGTTGGGCCGAATCTGCCTAACGGGCCTGACACAGGGGCGGCGCAAAATACTAAATAGCGCAGATGAGCGTAAAATAGCCGAAACAATAATGGGCCAAGCCCATCTTACCACAATAGGACAAAGAAAAAAAAAGAGGAACGACTTCCTCACCTTGTGGGACAGGCCCAGCTCGAGGGCACGGCGGGGGATAGCTATCATGCGCTCGGGGCGGAGGAGTTTTGCGGGCCGCTCGGTGCAGCTGGGCCTTCGGGGCGCGCAGCCAAGACGGTTGTCCCGATCTGGAACGGGAGGGCTCGCGTCGGCGGCTATGGTTCCGGCCACCGCTGGTGGTGCCGACGGCGACCACGCCGGCGACGTGGCTTCGGTGAAGGCGTGGAGGACATGTACGGGGAGCGCTGGCCGGCGGTCTCTGGATCCGTCTAGGGTAGCGGTCGCCTGCGTCGTGGGCGGCCGAGCTCAGTTGAGCTCATGCTCGGGTCCTCGCGACCATGGCGCGTGGCGGCGGGCGCGGCTCCGGCCACCTGCGAGGGAAGGCAGGGAGGCAGTTAGGCAAAGGGGAGAGGGAGAGGGAGGCCGTGGGGGCGGAAGACCTCACCGAGAGGAGCGAGGCAGCGGCGGCTGCTCCGGCTGCCGGCAGCGGCACGGCGAGGCCACGACAACTCCATGGCCAGATGGGCCTAGCGGGCCCGGCGGCGAGATCCAGGGCCCTGCGGGGACTTAGCTGTGGTGGAGCTGGCTGGAGCTCCGGGGAGATGACGTGGAGGCTTCAGAGCCCTCCATCTCGCGATCCGACGGCCAGAAATTGCTGGGACTTAGGGTTTCGGGGAGAGGAGGGCGTGAGGGAAAAATTGGGGAAGATCTAGGGGGTGGCTGCAAATTTGTGTTAGGGAAACCCTAGAAGGGCTAGGGGAGAGTGGGGGTCCTTATATAGGTGGCCTGGCTGGCAAGTTCACCCAAAAACCCTCGGGTTCTCTCTCGCGCGTCCGGTACTCCACGTTTCTGAACGCCGGGAGTGCATACGACCTGTGATTTAGAAGAAATTTCGAACCACGCGCTCAGCGCGACGAACCCGTCAATCGTACCTCACTTCGGTACTGTTCTGAGACTATTTTACGGCGCCAAATAAAATAATCCATTTAATTATTAAATGGGGGTTTTTCGTTCCTACGGCGATGGCTGCTCCTGTGATGGAAATTGCAACGGTGCTCGGGTGAAACCCGGTGTCGCAAAGGTCGTGTGCCGTTTGGGAAAAAGGTTTGGTCCCGCATCCGATACGAGAAAGAGGGGGAAATATTCACCGATTAATAAATCGGTGAAGCAAATACCGCAAACAATTCTTAATTTCGGTGAAAATCCCGGGCTGTTTCAATACAACACCACCAACAAAGGATCTCGTCTCGAGATCCTGGATGATCCTTGGGAGAGGGCGCAGAGAAAAGAGATTCGACAATCTTCAACAACACCAACAAGGGGCTCTGATCCATGTCGACGACGATCTTCCGTCGAGAAACTTCCCGTAGAGAGATGGCGACGTCGAAGAACGGAACCATCGAGTGACGAAAAAAAGAATGATAGTTGAAATCGATGATCAAGGGAGGATACTTGGCAAGAGGACTGAAGTCAACAGACGACCAAGATGTTTACCCAGAGTCGGAAGAACTAAAGGTACAACAGGATTACCCAAACCTGAGATCAGAATCGAGAAAATACGCTGCAAGCAAGGCATTGTAACTATTTCGAAACTCAATTTACTCGAGATCCTAAAGTTTGAAGGGGATAAGGTGAGAATAAAACACTTACGACAGTTGTCCTGACCAGAGAGAGGGTAATGAGTAAAAATAATCCTACTCTCCGATAACTAACTTAGTAACTACAAAATAATTTTGTCTAGACTCGACTTCGGTCAGAAAAGGGATCCTAAGGTCGGTAAGGCTCTGATACCAAGTTTTAAGGCCCGATATGCGGTACTATTCCAGATCTAGATGTTTCCATCCAGATCCTGGGACGAAGCACATATCGGTCCCACCACGACATATGATGAAGTCATATGCCCCGGATTTCCAACATGATATCACAACATGACAGATACAAAGATACAACATCTCATATATTCGGCATACAACTGCCTTAATACATTACATCAGTGGAAGATAAATGTCTGGGTATAGACTACAATCCCTAATGGCAAAGTGAAAATCATCGATCCCCCCATAACCACACGGGACCAGGCCCACCACCAGGATCCGCCTAACTAGTCGTTGTCGATTCTCCACGTGAAACGTCGATCACCATACCTGTTATCGCCAAGAACCCTGAATAGAGTTTGGGGGTAGTATCATGAGTACAAAAGTGCTCATCATCCAACTGTAGTTGTCAACTGACCCAGCAAGGACTTCATCACTCGTCATTCTAGGATAACTAGTAGTTTACGGTAAGGATGGGGTAAGTGGTGAGGTTGCTGCCGCACTAGCATTTATGAAGTGGCTAACGATCTACAGAGTAAGATAAGAAGCCAAGCATTCGATGAGGAATCGCCTCCAACAAGTGTTCTATCAGCTACTTACGCAAACATAACACCAATCCTATCCTTGTCCTCCTCTTCGCATCCCGACGAAGAAGAGGCAGTCAAGGCACACACACGTTGATCAAGTTATATTAAGATTATCTTAGTTGTTGTTGTCTATGAAGAAGTAGTAGATCTCAAGTCGTCCATAACCGTGGACACGTCTTCTCGAAAAGATTTAACCCTGCAGGGGTGTACCAACTGCCCATTACAAGGCTCCGCACGCATGCCCATCTCTCTTAGTTGCTACCCATCATAGGCAACCATTTTATGATTTAGTCCCGAGAAATCCAAAACGACAGGTCCCTCTAACTAACAACGCAATCCAAAAGCCAATCCAAAAGCCGGCCACGCTCTCGGATCGGACTCTTCCGACTGGATGAGGTCGGGGTAACTAACCCATCCCTGTTTGCAGCCCCCTAGCTTCCAGGTGTGGACCAACGAAGGAACTCTTTCTCCGCTGGCCCAAGTCGTTTTAAACAAACACACAGTTTCAAATGGTAAAATCAGCTTGGGCCACCACTAGAAATGTTTGGAGCCAGGTAGGTAAGAAGAGGGGACCCGATAGCGTCCCACATGCGGTTAGGCACGCTCGTCAAGAGACACAATACCAGGAACTCCGGTCCTAGGTGACTCGAATGGAACAAAGCGTCGGGGCGTGATAGCCTAGACCTTCCATCCTTCGTCGAGTATAGTCAACATTATAATAATCATATCATCCACAACAATATAATAGTGTGATAGCCCAATCCAAGGAGTAACAGGGTAACATTCGTAGCATCCTAAGAATGCATACTAAGCAGAGGCTGAGCAACGAGCAATAGTAACATAGCAGTACATGGTTTGCTGGGAGGGGACACGGATGTATCGGTTTAAGAGAGGCTGTAAACATGTGGTAGGATCAAACACCGAACCTAACCTAGACTAGCATGCAAACCGCTGGTTATAATAGAATGGATCATAAGTAATGTATATTCCTTGCCTCTTGATAAGTAGGATTCCGAAGGTGTAGTCGATCGCAGGCTCGCATCGTCTTTGAGAGGTACCCGCGGAAGCACACAAGAAGTAAACACTATAAAGCAATCAACGAAAAAACCACTATAACTACAGAGAAATCACGAGCAAGCAATAAATAAGCAAGCAAGAACAAGTATGATGCATGTCATTTTAATATCATGGCATGAACATAAGAATAAACAAAATTAACGAAGCTCGGGTAGCAAGGGTGCAATGCTCCCGACAACCTTCTTATGCATTATGTAGGTGAATTACGGATCCGAAGGATCCTTATGTTATAATTTTTATGATGCATGATCATGGCAAGAGCAAGGAATGTCAAACATGGCATGAACAAGAATTTCCCACTCACGAAGATAGACCTCGACATGGGGTTCCTTAAATTAAATATATGGAAATGACATGGCATAATATGATGCAACTAATGCAATCTATAGAAAGCAATTAAATGAAATGTAAGACTATGCTACCGGAAATCTACGATCAAGGGGGAAAACGGTGCTCGGAACACGGGAAAATAATGGAGGAATCGAACCGTGTGCATCATCGTGAGGGGTTATATGCAAAATGCACCGTCACCAAAATGCTCAGACGAACAAATGAACATCACCACTTTGTTCCTCATGTTTTTCTACCCCAAAATCATATATGACATGACTTATTTGGATCAAGGATGCACATGGTACAAACAATGCAAAAAGGGGGCAGAAATGAATAAATGGGAAAAAAATAAATGGAGACAAGCCTCCACGGGCTGGCTTTGGCCGAAACTAGCCCAAACCCTCGCAGTTCAGATCTATTGAGTGCGCCCACGGGCGAGACAAACAACTGGGCCGAGCCCATCTCCAACGTGGAGAAAAACAGTGAAATAGAACAACAAAACAATGAAAAAGGGGGAGGTTTAATTCGCTCCAGCGGGGGATCGAACCAGGGACCTCCTGGATGCAAACCACGGTCACAAACTACTGTGCTAGCTGTTGGGATATGTACAGTATATAGGCGCGTACGAAGTTAAGCCACAAGGTGGCGCTAACTGAATCAAGAACTGAAGAAAAACGACAGGGCCGAACTATGAAAACTGAAGTCTTTCTTCTGTATAACGGCTGCATCCGCAGCGATCTGGCGAGGAGAGGATGGCGCAGGGAGGCCAGGATCGCCTTGGGCATGCACTGGACGTGCGTGGCTGCCACTCGCCTGTACCGTGGGATGGAGGGAGGCCACAGGCGTGCCTAGGATAATCAAGCCATGGCCTTTGGAGGCCAAAAAGTATGGACCTGGGGCATGCTACAGCACGGGATGGATGGGCTGCCGGCGACGGCCACCTGACCACGACGGCGAACAGAGACACGCGTGTATGAAGTCTACAAAGCGGACACAGCAACAATGAATGAACAGAACAAGGGAACTACGAGGCTACATCGTCGATGTCTACATCGATGAGGAGGAAGCGCGTCTCACAGAGGGGACTCGTGGTCCTCGATCGGCTCGATGAAGACGGAAGCTAGTCGGCGAGGACGAGGATGCAGGCGGCGATCGCCGGACGCATGGAAGACAAGACGAGTACGACGGCGAAGCAGACGGAGACGAGGTAGGGGCGTCGACGCTCGGCTCCTGGCTCCTCCTCCTTGAGCGAGACGTCAGCGACGCGAGGAGAACGGTGAACTTGAGGACGACATCGGGATGATGATGTCTCCTCCATGGTGGTCGAAAATTGGAGCTCGGCTCCTCTCCATGGAGGCTCAAAACAGGGGAGAAGAAGAAGATAAAGAGAGGGGAAAGGAAGATGGCGGCGCGAGGGAGAGGGGAGAGGGGAAGCCGTTAGAGTTTGGGAGAGGAGAGGGGCTTAAGAAGGGGAGGAAGAGAGAGGCTAGAAGGAGGGCTCCACCTGCTCCACGCCATGACTGTGAGAGAGAGAGGAAGGGGGTCCTCCAAGTGACGAGGAAAAAAGGAGGGGGCTGTCTCGGTTGGGCTGGGTTAGGGGTTAGGTAGGGCTGGAAAAAAAGGGGAGGCCCAAATGGCACTAGATTGCCCTCTTCTGCATTTTATTCATTCACAACATGATAGCAGAGAAAAGATCAACAAATAATATAGATAATGGAGACAAAAAATCATATTATAATATGATTCTCAATCTACATTATTTAAAAGATTTTTAGAAAATGAATTGGGTCCAAAATGTTGAAGTATTTCAAATTGCTTTCGAATAAATTAATAGGCCATTTGAACTGCAACCTCATTTTCTTTGAGGGAAAAATCTTGGAATTTGGTATAGGCCTTCATCATGGAAAAACAAGATGATTTCCGAAATATATTTCTTAGGGGAGAAAATATTAGGCTTGGGAAAAATGACAAAGGATAGGAAAGGAGGAAAAGAAAGAATTCTGAATAACCCTCTTACATAACATGAAAAATGCTTTTGCATTTTTCTGTCACATGGATTATGGCAAAGAATTATTACGCAAATTTTTATCCCCAATGGGAAAAATAAAAATGCAAATTTTTTTTGATTTTGTCAGTTTTGGGTTGTTACACATCAATGCCTCAAAACTATTGCAAGTTACTACTCAAATTAATTAGCAAGGTCAATTACCTACTCTCAAAACAAGACACAACTCAGTGCAACAACCAACTCTCTTAACAAGATAAACATGAAAACTAAAGTGAGTTCCAGCAATAAACTAAAAAAAATCCAAGGCTCTTGCTAAAGACAAACTTAGACTAAACTAAACATGGCAGTAGCTATGAAAAGATAAAGAGCACACAACAGTGAAAAGATAGGCATGAAGAATCCTATGATGTGTTCTAGATTTTGAAAGTGGAGCGTGTTTCTCTCCCACAGAAAGGAAGATGGGGTCTAACTTGTGATGAACAGAAAGCAAAGCTAAAGAAAACTAAAAATAAAACCTAAGAGCGAGACACTCCAAGAATAGCACATAACGAATGAAGTGATAAAAATATAGTGAGACGAAGGATGAAATGATGATTGTTGATGGAGAAGGGGATGAATGGGGGCATCCCCAAGCTTAGGCGCTTGAGTCTCCTTGAATATTTTTTAAGGATGCATGGGGGCATCCCCAAGCTTGAGCGCTTGACACTCCCGAATCTTCTTTCATCATCTTCCATCGCACACTTGAAAACTCCCTTCATACATAACTCATCATAAGGTGATTGGAGAAGTTAGTACCCTTTATAAAGATATTCTTGAAGAGCTACTGTTTCTCAAGATTGCCAAAAGGTTTTTGCAAAGAAAAGAAAGCTTAAGGTTTGCAAAAGTTAGGAGAGACAAAACATGGCAGAATCTGTGAAAAACAGAACAGCAGGTAGTAAAGAATTTTTTAGGGGTACTTATGCAACTCAAATGAAAAAACTCAGAACATACGAAAGTTCCATGATTTTATAGAGCACATTGTGTAAACAATTCAGCTCAAAAAGACGAACTTGTGATTTGATCTGATTTTTCCCGTCACGAAGACAAAATCTGTTTTGTGGACAGCATGTCACAACTTACACTTCCGTTGTCATATGAGGCTATAAGTTGGCACAAAGCTTGAAAATAAAGATACAATGATGTTGCTACAGTAGTAAAAATCATCAAGACCACTAAAAACATAAGTAAAAACATCTTTGGTTGCCTCCCAACAAGCGCTTTCTTTTACGGCTTTAAGCTAGGCATAAGGCAACAGAAGAATCAAAGGTCTCCAAGATCGTCGGGATCGTAAAAACCTTCAAATTGATTTTCAATAAGCTCATTCTTCTTCTTCCTAGAAAAGAGTTACTTACCTTTCTCCTTACCGCGTAAGCGTATGAACCCGTTACAAATATCAATTAAGCCTTTCATGGCTCGGAGGAAGTTCCTCCCAAGCACAATGTTGCTTTTGTTTGGCTCCATGACGAAGAAATCCATCGGTGCAATCCTATGAAGGAATGTAACTTGGACTTCTTTTACCTTTCCTTTAACCTCTGAAATATCTCCATTAGCATGTTCATGATAAGATGACAATTTAGCCATATCTAGTTTCAAAGAAGCATAAACTAATTTTGGCATAGTAGAAACCATGGATCCAATGTCACAAAAAGCGAGCAAGTCTTGGTTAGAGATGCTAATCCTAACAAAGGGCTCCCAATCATCATCTATCTCCAACATTTCTTTCTTGTTGGACTTAAGTTCTTCTATTTCCCTCAAATATAGAGCATCCATCCTCTTTTCAATAGTGGCAAGTCTATCTATAAAAGTATCAATACTACGATCATAATAAAATAACTAGATAGACTATGAAAAATATCAAGAGCTCTAACTTCATCACACTCTAAGAAGTCTCCTTCAGCTATAATATGAAGAGAGTGTTTACACCACTTAAAAAGACCATGGTAAAAATTCCTAAGAAAAAAATTTAAAGGTATCCAAGGCATAATTCTTTTATGTGCTTCAGAAATTCTGTCCCATGCCTTCTTCATATTTTCGCCATCCCTTTGACGAAATCGAGAACTTCTGATTCCCACAAAGCACCAAGTCCTAACATGTTCATCTAAACAAGGAGGACTACCAACAGCAAGATAAATTTTTTTTTTGTGATTTTTGATATAAGACTCAAAGATAAAAACAGAAAGGTAAACTAACAAGACTAAAAATTAAAAGTAAAAGGTAGTGGGCAACTCCCCTATCTTATCACTCGGAGTCCCCGGCAACGACGCAAGAAATTTGCTAGATGGTGTGGAAGTGATAATGGCTTCACGCCCTTCGTTGGTTACCCCAAGTTGAAGGTGAGATGTAGGATAGCAGCAAATTTCACTTAGTGAAGATACTGAGGTTATCAATCCAGTAGGACTCCGATAATGATAAGTAGGTGGTGAAGTGAACAATGACGCTGTTCACAACGTCAGGGTTGCTTACTTTACCTGGACCTGCACACAGTCAAAAATAAATTTTCTCCCGACGAAGTTCAGAGAGGTAGTTAATCTCTCCGGTCTTGTTGTTTACAAAGGATCAAACACAAGGGATAATGATACTGATAGCAACTGAAAGTAAATGCGAGAAAATAAATGAGCTTGTAAATAGTGATGAGAATATGGACCGGGGTCCCGTGATATTCACTAGTGATGTCCCTCTCCCAAAAAATGATAAAACTGCTATGTGAGGTAAAAAAATTACAGATGGGCAATGGACAGGATTATAAACGCACCGCAATGCTAACTATGCTACAAAAGAAAGGAAGAGGCTCATAAGCATGGGCAGTACGCCGAAATAAGTAGACCGAAATCCATCTGCATCTAATACTAATCATCCACCTTGAGATACCTATCTAGAACATCTCGCTAGTATTAAGTTGCGAGCCCCACCCAAAGTTTAACCCAAAGCAACAGACAACTGCATTAAAAACAACTTTGCGTAAAGTAAACAATCCTTGCAACCGCGGTTACAGGCACTATTGTTTTCGCCCTTGTGGCCACAACACATCCCCTAGACTCATGTTTCTGTCACTCAAGCGTGTCATCAGGGGGCATGTACCCACAATCGAGCATAACGTTCCCTCTTGGAGTCACTACCTACTACTTGGCCAAAGCAATAAACAGCAACGGAGAACAAGCAAGAATTACTTAGGAGCGAAAATATAAGAGATAAAAACCAAATATATTACTCTATCACGATCTGAACATAATCTCATAATCCATCAGATCCCATCAGACTCAGCATAGCAACAACAGAAGAATTACATATGTGCCTCGATCATGTAGGGCAGCTCACGAGGTATAACCCATGAAGAAAAAAAAGGGGAGGAGAACATCACATAGCTACTGATCACGGACCCATGGTCCAAAGAAAACTACTCATGGCACATCCGGGAAGTGTCAATGGTGGAGGAGAAGCTCCCGGAGGTCGATCCTCCCTCCGGCAGGGTGTCGGGAAGGGTCCTAACGGTGCTCCCGATCTTGGAAGCGCGGCGGCGGCGGAACTGATCCGAGTTTGTGAAATAGGGTTCTGTCTCCGGAGTTTCCCCGTGAAGGAGAATAAATTGGCAAAGGGGGGAAGCCAGGGGGACCACCAGGGCTCCAGGCGCCCCCCTGGCCGCCTGGTGGTGGCCCCCTGACCCTCCTTCAGGCTTTGGGAAGCTTCCGGCACGCTGATTTTTTATCTGATTTTCCCCGGATTTTTGGAGCACTTTTTATATGGGGAAAACTGAAATAAAAAACAGCAGAAAACAGGAACTGGCACTGGGGTGCACTGAGTTAGTAGGTTAGTCCAAATATGATCAAAAGTGTATGAAAGTGTATATAGATCATAAAAATATCATACAAAACATGCATGGAACGAGAAGAAATTATCGATACGTTTGAGACGTATCAACAATCAATGTTGGCCTTGTGCTGCACAAGCCAATCCATGCCGAGGATAGCATCGATATCGGAACGAAGCAAGACAATCAGGGATGCTGAGAAGATAACACCGTGGATACGGATCTCCACATTTGAAACAATTCTAAAAGACTCCAATCTAGAGCCCAGAGAACAAATGGAGAGGGGTTTGGACAACTGCTCTCTTGGAAGGTCATGTGACATAGAAAAAGCATTGGATTGGAACGAATGGAAAGCTCCGGAATCGAACAACACTATTGCAGGAACTGAACTAACAAGAAACCAAGAAAACACATTCTCTGAAGACTGCTGCGCGTAGAGCGAGGTACATGTGGTTGGGCCATCACCATCACATTGCTCGGAGTAGAGCGAGGTGGGGGCGGTGGGAGCTGAGCAAAGCGTAGGTCGGTGCACTTGGTCGAAACGTGCCCCGACTGTCGACACTTGTAGAAGATCACGCCCGGCTTGGGCTGGGGCTGCAACCTGGGTGGCCTCGCGTGTGGTGGTGTAGAGCGAGGGACCTGCTGAACTGGGATGGGAGGGCGGGAAAAAGTACGAACAAGTGCACCCCTCGGCTTGAACTGTTGTCCCTGTGGTGGCGCCTCTGTGACCCATGTCTTTGGCTTCTTGTGGACCATAACTGTTGAGTTGTACTCCCTCTATCGCTTTCTCTCTGTGTCCCAATCTGTGTTGGCTGACTCCTGTCGGATCGCTGCATCGATGAACTCTGAGAACAACTTAGGGTTGCACTGGGTGAGTCCATACATGATATTTGTGCTGAGACCCCCACTACTAGGAAAAAGCTTATAGGTAGAGGCTTAACAGTAGCGCCCTCACTTCATGGGATCTATTTCAAATTAGCAGTAGCGCTTGCTTACCGGACGCGCTACTGCTAAGCCAATAGAAGTAGCGCCCCTCAAGGGGGCCGCTACTTGTAAATGTGGTCCCCACAAAACCCAACTAACAAGTTGTAGTAGTAGCGCCTTCCACAAAATCCCTCTACCACTACCACCATAGCAGTAGCTCCCGCTTACGTCGCGTGCTACTGCTAGCGTGGACCCAACGGTTCGCACATAGCGTAAGCGCGTCACCGGGAGGGTACCACCATAGCAGTAGCTCCCGCTAACGTCGCGTGCTACTGCTAGCGTGGACCCAACGGTTCGCACATAGCACAAGCGCGTCACCGGGAGGGTCGTGCTACTGCTATGGTTCTTATAACAAACCACACGGCCCCCCTCCCACTCTCACTCACTCTCTCTCACTCACCACGCCTCCGCGCTCCTTCCCCGTGCCGCCTTCCCTCTCCTTCCCTGACCCAGCGTCCCAACTCGCCGCATCGACCCGCCGCCTCGACTCGCCGCCCCGACCAGCACGCCGCCCGTACCTGCCGCCGCCCTGACCCGCCGCTCCTGGCCGTGTACGTACACTAGGTTGATTCCTTGCCCCCCTCCCCTTCATTGATTTTAGATAGATAGATATATGGATTGATAGATAGATAGATGGATAGATGAATAGATAGATAGATAGATAGATGGATAGATAGATGATTAGATTGATAGATGGATAGATCGATAGATGGATATATAGATAGATAGATAGATAGATAGATAGATAGATAGATAGATAGATGAATAGATTGATAGATAGATAGATGATTTTAGATAGATACATAGATATAGATAGATGTTGTGAGCTGTAGTTAAGTTTTAGCACAATTTGGGCAAGATGTAGAATCTGTTCTTCATGATGTTTTGTTTGAGATAATTATTAAGGAGGAGAACTAGTTTGGGTTGATAAATATTTTTGAAGAGGACATGTGTCAAGTTTTTTGTTGTTGTTATCGTGATGCATCTAGTTTAAATATGTGTGTGTGGTGCTTGTGTATTTGTTGTTAGGATCATTGTTTGCAGGATATGAGTAGCCTATGTTTTGCCGGAATGTCGATTCATTTCCGTTCTCGCAAATTTCAGGCGCTCGATATGTTGAATTTTTAGCAAATGTCATGCCGAAAATTTCCATGGATTTCAGCATGACTTGTGCTAGAAAAGTAGGACATATCGAGTGCTTGAGATTTGTCGAAACGAGAATTAAACAGTGTTTCAACATCAAATTAATTTTAATCATTACTTTTTCTATTTTTTTAGAATGTCACTGATTTAAATATATTGTGACATTATGTGACATCTGGGGAGAGCGTGCAGCTACCCTTGTGATATGTACAAGTACAGAACTTGTGCATCCTACTTGGGTACCTACCACGCTCCCCCTGATTCTCTTATGTGTCCAATCTAAATATGAGGCACTATTTCTCCTTTTTTAGAATTCCGATGATTCAAATATATTGTGACACTATGTGACATCGGGGAGAGTGTGAGGCAAACCCTTGTGATATGTACAAGTACGGAACTTGTGCATCCTACTTGGGTTTGCGGTCACACTCTCCGGGGAATCGCTTATGTGTCAAATCTAAGTATGAGGCATTATTTAAAAGTACTTTGGTCTTATTTTGTTAATTTGTTAGTTAGTATAAATTTTTCACTAGTTCATTTTAATAAAACTTTGTATATTAAATAAGTTCTCGGCTACGAGGCCTGTCCCGCATTCCCGTCTCCGTGGCGGAGAGCACGTACTTGATGGGATGCGCAATGTCCGGGACTGGGCTCCCCCGGGCTGGCACTGGGAGGTGGTTTCCGGGGCGCGCCTCTTGGTGAGGATTCCGGGTCCTGTCATTGACCCGGAGCTTTTTTGGTGGAGGTCACGTGGACCACAGTCGGTGCAGAGGGAGCCGGCCCCCGAGGAGGTGGTACGTCGTCGGGTCAAGGAGGAGGACAAGCACGACCGTCGCTACTTGGTTACGTTGGACGCGGGTTCGCCACGGCCAATACCTGGCAGATTCTTCATGGCTCTCACTTGAGCTATGTTCCTCTGGCGGTTCCTTATCTTTGGGTGTTTGCCGCCCGCAGCTTGGCTCCGGGTCGTCGTCGAGTTGGATGTAGTAGTGAATTTCTGAGATGTTTTAATCGAGATGTTGTAGTGATATTATTATTGCATTGACTGGATTATTCGAGATGTATTAGTGATATTATATGATAAAATATTATTTTTGCATTTTTATTCGAGTTCACCATTTTTAGAATGTTGATGATTAAAATACATTATGAACACAGAGAATGTCTCCCAAGTGCGAGTATTGTCGCGATGATTCGGGGCGATGAAACGATGTTGTGTTGGATGAAGCAGACACATACTTCTTCCTCACGCTTAGCTCTGGGTTCCAAAATCGTACGGTATGCAACTTAAAAAACATGTTCTTCTTATGGTGCATGCAGGACTTAAGTTTATGTTTTAACGTATCATTTTATTCTAATTCAACTAGTGCATCCCTTTCTTTGCAAGACGCCACGTTTGTGACAAGATCAGTATTCAGGATTTTAATGAAACTACTACAAAAGAAGTTAACATTAAGACGAAACATTACGTTGTTAAGGTTAAAATCTTTAATGAACCAAATGCCACATTCTTTGGCTGTTCAAAATGGGATGCATTATGCAAGACATATGCATTTTATGATAATATGAAAATTGCATTTGATCTTGGACGTCGCCGTTGAGGCTCCAATATTTTTCGTGATGATGAAATTTCGATTGAACTAGGCGACATGATTCGAGTTTAATGTTCATGTAAGTTTGTTAAACAACAATTTTGTTAATTCTACAGCTAATTTTCTTTGCTTCCAAATGTTGACAACTAATTTATAATTGCCAGCTTATGTTCTTTCCATGGAAGAAGAGGTCAGATGGCTGTGTCAAAATCAAAGCATGGTTGAAGATACGGGTCTAGAAGAAGCTACAACCTGGAGACAAGTTGATCTCTCTTCTCTATTTTGGAGAATATGGACGTTCTTTTTGGTTTTATCTCCTTTCACCTTCACGGGTTGATTAGGTCCTATATATATTTAGTAGTACTGAATTCAAACAATTAGCTTATCGAAGTTAAACTAGGAAATATCTTTGTGTTGGATAATATGGCTTTCGTACTTGTTGTTATTGAAGTTAATCTAGGAAAAAACTTCGTGTTGGATATTATGATCATGTGATAATATATATGAGATGATCGATTTAGACTATTGTCTGTGTATGAGATATTGAGTTGTGTATGTCTATAAATTGATGATACTATTGCGTGCATTATACTATGAAACATGTACAAACAAATAGGAGAAAATAGGCAAAAATTAAAATTAAAATGAAAAATATTACTAGTAGCGCCTGACAGAGGCAGGCGCTGCCGCTATATCTATTAGTAGCGGCCCCGCCAGGAGGCGCTACTGCTAACCCTACGTAGCAGTAGCGGTGTCCCGTGCGCACTGCTGCTACAAGTTAGCTATAGCGTGCTATTAGTAGTGCGCAATGGGGCGCTACTGATAAGCCAAAAGGGGGCGCTACTACTAGCCTTTCTCCTACTAGTTCTCTGCGGAACCTGGCAATCCGCTTGGCCGCTGTTGAGACTTCCTCAGGAGCGTACCTGGCAAGCCTGACGAAGGCCAGGTTGTACTCCTTAACTATCCTCTGCTCCTGCTTGAGAGACAGAAACTCCTCACGTTTCGTGTCCATGAAGCCACTTGGTATATGCGCTGCCCTGAACACTGTGACGAAATCCTCCCAAGTGATCACATCATCGCCTCTGTTGGCCTTGTAGGTAGCGTACCAGCTACCTGCTGCACCCTGAAGCTGGAAGGAGGCGAAGGTTATGTAGTCGAATGGCCTAACGGTGTTCGCGTTGAAGTGCTTCTTGATCTGTGCCAGCCAATCATCCGCTTCCAGCGGGTCTTAGGCCTCTCGGAACCTAGGGGGGTGATGGCGAGGAACTGCTGCAGGGTTGTGTGCTGTCATCGATCGTTCATCTGGGCGGTTTGGTTCTGAAGCAACTGCATGATCGCAGCTGTGCCCTGATCCAATCTGGCCACAGCCTCCCCAAGGGTAAGGTTCTCCGGCAACGACATGTTCCCTCTCGGCATCCTATATACAGGGACACTTATGAGAAACATCGCACAAATATTGATGAAACCAGAAGATAAAAGAATATTGACAAGAAAACTTCCTCACGAGGTACGAGGAAGCCGAAAGATGAATATCCACCAAGGTTAACCCAGAAAGTCTGAAAGCTAGGTGCTACTAGAATCCCCAAATCGAAATCATCCACATCCAAGATAATAATCTTCTAGCGAGCGGACAACAATATATACGAGTGGTTGAAGACCTGAACGTTAAGACATCTGCGCTGAGTGGCCCGCCAAAGCGGTCTCCTTTAGGGGGAGGAAACACATCCAGAGGATGCCAGCCATCCCTGTACAAGAGTTTCACCTGAGGTATGCCGTAAGTGAGGTGGAGCTGTCAACCTCATGTGGCCGCTCAGTGGTATCAAGGTACGCCAACCCTTCTCATCGCTAGCAAAGAATTATGGAGGAATCAACATCCCATGTAAACGAGAACCTAGTTGTTGAATAAGATGAGTTGGAGAGAGAAAGCATCGTTTCACTTCCTTACGGAAAAGGGGGTGGATGTGGGGTAAGAAGAAAAAGAAAGAGTTCATACTCTCCGATTTTACCTTAGTAACTAAAAAATAGATTCTAGACTCTACTTCGCCCAGTAAGAGGTCCTACAGTCAGTCCTGCTCTGATACCAAGTTGTAAGGCCCACATGAGATACCATCTCGAGGTAGACGCTTTCGCATCCGACTTGAGATGGGTGAGCATAACTAGCCACCGGCGCATGAAACTCGCACTCGTTTTGCTGCCGGATTCTCAGGTAATAAGTGCATGAACATAACCTTAGAATTAAATATTTAGATCCAAGGCATACAGTTTCCAATGGAATTATTACATCATTCAGATACCTCATGGTCCAAAAGTGTAATAGCCCAGGATTTTCACCCAAATATAAAAAATATGTTTTTTGTGTTGCTGTGTTGATTGCATGTATTGTTTGCTGTATTTGCTTCGCTGATTTATTAATCGGTGATTATTTCCCCCTCCTTCTTGTACCTGCATGCGTGACCGAACCTTTTCCCCAACGGCACACGACCCTTTTGCGACACCGGGTTTCACCCGAGCACCGTCACAGTTTCTGGCACAAGACCAGCCATCACCAACGGTGCGGAAACCCCCATTTGTATTTAAATGGGTTATTTTATCGAGAGGTGCTCGACATTCTCTTTTGGCGTTAAACAATGTAGACGACGTCAGTTCGGTGCTTTGAGGCGGTGTTTTGAATTTCGTGTGATTCCGACTTCGTCGGGTAGGTGAACGTTCGAATGTGCCAGGCATAGTAGGCTATGTAATCCGAGGGGCGTATTTACAAAATTCCGCGCGCACTATTAGTTGGACCCCTGGATTCCCCTCTTATCCTCGGATTCTAGCCCACCCGAAAAACCGGACCCGAAACTGGCCATTTTGTGGCCTGAAACCCCTCCTAGACACCCACCTACTATATATAGTAGGCTACCCTACCTAGGAAACCCTGGCCCTACCGGCCTCCTCCTCGTTGTAAGGCAGAGGAACTCCCCCCTCACGCACATGGCATGGCCGTGGAGGAGAGGAGCTCCTCAGCCCCCCCGCCCCACCATGATCGGAGAGGAGTGAAGTTCCAAGGAAGGAGTCCTCGTCGTCGAAGCCGCGTTCCCGAGGCCCATCGACGCCAAGCGAGCCGTCCTCTTCTTCCTTGCGTCCACGACCCCGTCGTCGTTCTCGTCGACCTACAACTTTCCCCGTGCCCCGGTCTTCGACGTTGCGCCCCTGCTGTGAGCTTGTTGTTCTCCTCCCCTTCCCTTCTGTTATATCTAGCACTGCAGGAAGCCGTAGCCACCATATGCTCGTCATTTCCGTGTCCTGTACTTGCCTCCTAGTTGTCGCTATGCTCACTCGGGTGTGTACATCCATGTGCATACCGCGTCGTGAGCGTGCGCGGGGAGGTGCCTTTGGCCTCCTGGACGCATCCTAGAGCCGCTCGCCGTGAGCCCTGGGATCTCCCCTGTTTTCCCTCTTTTTCCCAGCTCGCGTCGCGTTCAGGTTCAGTTGCAACTGCTTTTTTGTTAGTTCAGAGTTAGTGTTGTAGTTCATAGATGTTGCTTCGCGTCCCCATTGAAATGTGATCCACAGCAGTAGCGCAGTGGTAGGGCGCTTCGGTTGGCAACCGAGAGATCCTGGGATCAAATCCCAGGCAGCGTAAGCCGCCCGTTTTATTTCAGTTTTGCCGCATGGAGCCTTGTTCCTTGCTCAGAGTTTTAGAGATCCCACATCGAGATGGCTTAGCTATCCTGGAACTTGTATTCTGGCACCAGTGTGTTACTAGCGCAGCTGGTTGTGCACCTTCGTTTTCATTCGAGAGGTCTAGGGTTCGATTCCCGTTGGGATCAATTTAGCCCCATGTTTTTACCTCTATTTCCTTTTATCTGCAGCGCTGACAAGATGGGCTCGGCCCACTTCCTTCTCTCGACCGTGGGCATTCAATAGAAATGAACCATGCATAGCTGGGCCAGATTGGCTGAGGCCAACCCACCAGAGGGTTTCCCTCCTTTTTTTATTGGATTTGATTCAAATCCATCCAAATCTACCCGCTTTTGCGTTGCTTGTATTATGTGCATCCTAACTTCGAATAATTCATGTCATACATGATTTTGGGGCAGAAAAAAATGAGGAACATAATGGTGATGTTCATTTTTCTATATGGGCTAACATTATCTTGGCGATGGAGCATTTTGCACGAAACCCCTAATGATGATGCACAATGTGCAATTCCTCCATCCTTTCTGACGAGGGGGTGACCCCACGACTCGTACAGATGAGCCTACCCGGTGTAACCGAAGACAGAAGGCTCAGAAAGATGCCACCTGGGCCCAGCCTTGGCCCACTAGTGGCATCGACGTAGGAGTCTACGACTCATAAGGAAGGTGCAAACTTGCCATGCGGTACAGGATTAGAGTTAGGAAACCTCATCTGTAATCCCAGACGGACTCCTCGAGACCTAGCCTAGTATGTAAAGGCTAGGAGGGGAGACGTCGAGATCAAGAAATACGCAATCTGTAACCCTAGCCTTGTGCGCACTATCCTCGGCCCCCCCTGTAATCGCCATCTCCGATCAATAATATCAAGCAGGAATGTATCCTTCTGTTAGCCGACGAGCTATCGTCCAACCTATGCCTCTCATGACTAACCCATTGTCCCTGACCATGGGATTTGCTGCATTACATCCCCGTCAATTGGCGCCGTCTTTGTGAACTACACAGTTGGAATTACGATCTCAGCGGTTCCGTCTTCAGCAAGCCACAAGTCAAGAGCAAGAACCAGATGCAATCCACCCGAAGAATTCAAGATCACGGCAAACATCTCTGGCGCCCCAGCGAGATCGCTCATCCTGCAGCCGTACTAAGACCAATACTACGGCGACAATCGAGCCCATCTCTAGCGAAAGAGAAATCGACGACCCAAAAGAAAAGTGCGAGGTTTCCACATGGAGATCCCGATCGACGAGCTACAGCACGAAGCAGAGGGCTTGCCGACTACTTGACGACCCACCGCCACCCAGGCACCCGCCGCGCAACAAAATACCGACTCCGAGCTCGAGATCAGCGATCGCCAAGATCATCGCCGACGAGGAAGAAACCGACGACCCAGAAGACAGGCGCGAGGATTCCACGAAGATACCCCACTCGACGAGTCGAACTATACAGCCACGCGCTCGACGACCACTCGACAACCCATCACCGTGCAGACAGATGCCGCCCGCCAGGACAGCGACTACGAGACTCGGACCGGAGAATACTACGACCCAGATCGAAGACCAGATGAATTCACCAATCTTATAAGGAACCAGAATCTAAGAGAAGGGATCAAAATCGCCCCTCGAGTTCACGAGCACCCAGCGGATCACGCGCTGTTCTTCCGAATCTCAAGGAAGAAGCGACACGCCGGATCCAGCAAACTCACGGTCAGGGAACAACTAGAAGGACCCTACACGATCCACTGCTTCGAAGACAACTGGGGATACATCAGATCGAGTCACACTCTAGGAGACTGTCGCCTGTTCAACGAACTCTCCGACAGCCTCAACGAGGAAAAACAGCAAGAAGCCAAACGCACCCGACGAACCGAGCAGTCGACCACTCAAGGACAGGTGTACACGCTCCAAGAAGGCTAGGTATCGCAAGCCCAACAGGACACCTACACCCTGCAGGCCAGAGCAGCCGAGAACCTAAACACAGTCGAAGTCTACCATCTACAAAACGCAGAAAACCAGCATCACGTTCTCCCAGAGCGACCACCCGTCTGCAGTCCCAAGGCCGGGGCACGCGCCCCTGGTCCTCGACGCCCAAATTGGAGGATACGATATGGACAGAATCTTCATGGATGGAGGCAGCAGCATGAACATAATCTTCGTCCGCACTCTACGCAAGATGCTGATACCACGATCAGTATGGAAGAAATCAAGCACCATGTTATACGGAGTAGTCCTAGGAGAAGCAGCTACCTCCCTTGTACTAATCGAGCTCGAAGTCATCTTCGGCATTAGGCGCAATTTCGCAAGACACACCCTCGAGTTCGAAGTACTCGACTGGCAATCACAGTATCGCGCCATATTGGGACGTCCAGCATTCGCAAAATTCATGGCGATACTGCACTACGCCTACCTCAAACTCAAGATGCCATGATCCGTGGGCATCATCACTATCAACAGAAGCTTCGTCAAATCAGACAAATGAGACCGCGATTTCTACAAAGTCTCCGACACCTTCGGAGCCGAGCAAGAACTCACAGAAATAGCCATGGCGAAAAAAAATAGCATCTTTCCGCTAGCAAGAAGAAGCGACACAAAAGAGTATGGACGAGACTTCAGGATCGACAGCGACACGGTCACCCACCAGGTGCACCCAACGGAGCCAGAAAAAACAGTCCGCGTGTATGCCCATCTCCCGGAAGAGCAAGCGGCTGCCCTGATCACTTTCCTCCGTGAAGAATGGGAAATCTTTGCCTGGCGCCCAGCCGACATGCCAGGAGTACCGCGCGAGTTCGCGGAACACGCGCTGCGCATCAAGCCAAACACCAAACCAGTAAAGCAAGCGCTACGGATATTCTTAGAACCCAAGCGCAGAGCAATCGGAGAGGAGGTCAACCGATTACTCGATGCCCAATTCATCCGAGAGACGAAGAAAGCCACTTGGATCACCAACCTGTGTTGGTCCCCAAATAAGACACAGAAGTAGTGCGGATGTGCATCGACTACAGATCACTCAACAAGCACTGCCCAAAGGATCATTTTCCCCTGCCATGAATCGATCAGATAATCGAATCGACATCAGGATGCGATCTACTATTGTTCCTCGTTGCTTACTCAGGGTATAATCAGATCAGGATGAAGGAAGAAGACGAAGAGCATACATCATTCACCACCCCTTAAGGCGTATTCTGCTACAAAACAATGCCCTTCGGACTCAAGAACGCATGTGCTACATACCAGCGGATGATGCAGGCATGCTTAAAAGAGCAAATCGGAAGAAACGCACAGGTCTACGTGGACGACATCATCATCAAAACCTACAACACAAACACGCTACTCGACGACCTGCATGAGAACTTCGCAGCACTCAACAAGTACATAATCAAGCATGCAGGAACCGACCAACATCACAGGCGTGCAGCAGCTCACGGGAAAACTCGCAGCCCTGAGTCGTTTCATCAGCAGATTGGGAGAGCGCATGTTGCCATTCTACCAATTGCTGAGAAAAGGAGAGAAATTCGAGTGGACCGAAGAAGCCCGCAAAGCATTCGCGGACCTTAAGAAGACACTGTCGACCCCACCGACCTTGGCCGTACCCAATGAAAAAGAAAAACTGTACCTCTACATGGCAGCAGACAACAGCGTGGTAAGCACAGTACTATTCGTCGTGCGCACAGAAGAAGGCAAGATCCAGAGCATACAGAGGGCGATCTACTACCTCAGCATGCTCTGGACAAAATCCCAGCAGCGCTACCCGCACTACCAGAAGCTACTACTGGCCATCATCACGACCTCAAGAAAGGTGTCGCACTATTTCGACGAACACACCATCACAATTTTGAGTAGCGCACTACTCACAGATATTCTCAACAACCCCGGAGCGACGGGGCGAGTCGCTGAGTGGAACATTGAGCTCAGCCCGCGGGACCTGCAATTCAAGCACCCGACAGAAATCAAGGCCCAAGTACTCCCAGATTTTCTGGTCGAGTGGACGGAGGTCCAGACACCAGGCCCCCCGGACCTGTCGAACTCATGGATAATGTTCTTCGATGGGTCCAAAAGACAGCAAGGAGCCGGAGCAGGAGTCGTTATGGTTTCTCCCAAAGGAACCAAGCTTAAATACGTCCTCCAGATCAACTTCATAATGGCATGCGCATAGCCAAAACATGCGGCGCCACTCGCCTCATAATCTAGGGAGACTCCAACCTCGTCGTCCATCAAGCGATGAAAGACTGCAACGCAGTAGCCGACAACATGGCGGCCTATCAGAAACTCTACAACGCGCTGGAAGGAAGTTTCGACGGATGCGAGCTCAACTACATCCCGAGATCAAAGAACACAGAAGCCTACGAACTCGCAAACATTGGCTCGACCCGAGGACCAGTACCACCCGGCGTTTTCCTCGAAAGCATCAGCCAGAGATCCATCAAGGAAAAAACAGCAGCACCAGAGGCAACTGTAGACTACGACAACACAGAGCCGACACAGGTGGCATCAGCGAGCCCATTTGAAGGCAGCAGCGGCCACGCGGTTGAACTTATAGACCCAACAGTACTCGAAGGACCTGCGTGGACAAAACCGTTCCTCCGATTCCTAATCGACGGCACGCTACCACAAGATTTCGAAGAAGCCCCGCGCATGAGTCATCGATCAAAAGCGTTCACGGTGATCAACAGACAGTTATACAAGCGCAACATCACTCAGATACTCCAGAAGTGCATCGACGAAGAAGACGGCAAAGCCTTACTACTCGAAATCCACGAGGGCACCTGCGGGCACCACGGGAGCAGTCAAGTGCTCGTGTCCAAAGTGTTCCGAGCAGGGTTTTATTGGCCTACTGCGATGAAAAACGCAGAAGACATCGTACGACGATGTATCGCCTGTCAAAAATTCGCCAGCAGACCGCACGCCCCAGCGTCAGAACTCAAGACAATACCACTATCATGGCCCTTTGCCACCTAGGGACTTGACATGGTGGGACCCCTCAAGAAATCATCAAAGGGAGGAAGAACTCACCTGCTAGTAGCAGTCGACAAGTTCACCAAATGGATCGAAGAAGTGCCCATCACCAGCTCCACAGACCTCACGGCGTTGAATTTCATCAAATCAATCATCTTCAGATTTAGGGTACCGCACAACATCATCACGGACAACGACACAAATAGCACAGCGGCAGAATTGCACAACTATTGCAAAAAGCTGGGCATCAAAATCAACTACGCATCAGTCGCACACTCGCAATCCAACGGCCAGGTGGAAAAAGAAAACGGCCTAGTATGCGGAGGACTCAAAAAGAAGCTCCTCGCGCCACTCGAGCAGGCCGCGGGCAACTAGGTAGAAGAACTCCCTGCAGTACTATGGATCTTACACACCAACCCAAATACTGCAACCCAGTACACACCTTTATTTATGGTGTACGGGTCGGAGGCAGTGCTACCACATGACCACAAATTTGGCGCACCCCGGATCTCAGGGTACGAAGAAGAGGAAGCAGAAAAAGCACTGCAAGATGACAAGGACACAACAGACGAAGCAAGGGACACATCCCTAGGAAGGTGGTACCAGGACAAACTGCGCTCTTACCAAAGCAGCCGCCTGCGCACCAGAACCTTCAATAAATGCGACCTTGTCCTACGGCTCATACAAGAGAAAGTCCACAACCTCGCCCCAATGGGAAGGACCGTTCATAATCAGAGAATTCATAGGAGGAGGCGCCTATAGACTGAAGAACCCGAAGACTCACGAGGACGTGGGAAATCCATGGAACGTAGCGAAACTATGCCTGTTCTACCCATAGTCTACACCAGTCTTTCTCATCTGGCATCTCATGTAAACCTTCGACGCAATAAAATGATGTTGCCCAAATACTAACATACCAAAGCACTCGGGGTCTAGAGTACAAAACTCCCCCCGAGATACGCTATCGTCGCAATCTCGATCCTTTACCAAAGCACTCGGGGTCTAGAGTACAAAACTCCCCCCGAGATACGCTATCGTCGCAATCGCGATCTTTTACCAAAGCACTCGGGTGCTCGAGTACAAAACTCCCCCCGAGATACGCTATCGTCGCAATCGCGATCTTTTACCAAAGCATTCGGGGGCTCGAGTACTAAACTCCCCCCGAGAGACGCTATCGTCGCAATCGCGATCTTTTACCAAAGCACTTGGGGGCTCGAGTACAAAACTCCCCCCAAGAGACGCTATCATCGGAATTGCGATCTTTTACCAAAGCACTCGGGGGCTCGAGTATAAACCTCCCCCCGAGAGACGCTATCGTCGCACTCGTGATCTTTTCCCAAAGCACTCGGGGGGTCGAGCAGCACCGCCCCCCGAGAAACGCTCATGCAGTCTAAAACTTAAAGTGCCCAAGCAAAAAACACCAGGCAAAGCCCCACCTGCTGAAAAGCGGTTC
This sequence comes from Bromus sterilis, assembly GCA_950022295.1. Classification (NCBI taxonomy): domain Eukaryota; kingdom Viridiplantae; phylum Streptophyta; class Magnoliopsida; order Poales; family Poaceae; genus Bromus; species Bromus sterilis. The sequence goes on along the minus strand of OX465595.1, from coordinate 275,587,428 downwards.
GGAGGTCATGGCCACAATCAGATGGAACAAAAAAGCACTTAGAAGAAATATGGATGGAGTTCTTTAGTCTTCACCTGATCGCCAACAATCACCTAAAGACTCGGGGGCTACTCCCATTGGGAGCGCTGCCGCGCACCCGATAAATGACAGAAAATAATGGAAGAACAACAAAGGGAACAAATCTCAGCCTATGTTCGACTCTCCGACTCAAACGTAGCCTCGGAGGCTACTCCCATCTGGAGCGCTGTCGCGCACCCGATAGAACCCACAGTGCAAAGTTTTGAAGGACTCGAGGACAGCTCTCGACCATAAAGGACTCGAAGACAAATTCAATTTCAAAGGCTCAAGCACAGTTCGCATTACAAGGACACGAAGATCAATCTCAGTACAAAAAAAAATTAAAAGTACATTGGATAGAAGGCAGCTCTGATTACTCGAAAGAAATCCTCATTACATGGAGAACTAACCTAGTTAAAAAAGACGCAAGCCTACAACATCAATTACCCAAGGAATTATGACTTCTACATGTGTGCTCATGCTGGGATGATTGTCACTAAGACAGCGAGCATCATCACAGACAAAGGAGGAGTCGAAGCAGCAGGCTCATGATGTCAATGACATATCAAAAGGTGAAGCTCGACCTATTTGCGGAGCAGTTGAAGACGATGCTCCACCAGCTTCTTCTCCTGCTCCACCAGCTTCTTCTTCAGCTCCACCCGAGCTGCCGCTGAAGATGACGCCGTTGCCTCTAGTTGTACAAGGTCGTCTCGCGCGCCCGCTTGACCGGTGGCTTCACGTCGGGGTCCTCTTCAGAGCCGGAGGAGGAAGCAGTTGAAGACGGCTCAGCATCAGGACCCGAAGAATCGCCGGAGGAGGAATCAGTTGAAGAAGCAGGCGAAGGACTCCTCGACCTTCCAGAACCATCGCTGCTTGTCTCCGGCAAATACGGATCCAAGCGGTTGCCGCTCGGGTCAAAGGCACAGATTGTAAAAGTGTCTTCGCCATCAAGACGGCAACATAGAGTGTCACCATCACGCATCTTCAAGCATCGAGCAAACGATCTCCATCCAAATCCAAGGAAAACAAGCGGTAACTATCGATCTCCAACTTAACATAAGAAGGAGATCGAGCGAACTATTGAAGACGAAGCAGCAAGCCATCAAGACTGCGCTCAGAAATAAGGGAAGAAAATGCGGAAGGAAGCAGAATGCGAGCAGTGTTCCGGCCACGGACGCGCAGGATGAAATCGTAGCGCCACAAACTCTCCTCCGAGGAAGACGAGGAAGGTGTCAACGGTGCACCACAACGGCCATCGCGAGAAGAGCACGGAGTACGACCACCGCGACCACGGCGAACCCGACCGCGGCTAGTCATACCTGCACCTCGTTTTGGAACCATTAGAAGATGAAGAAGAGGAGCTAGGGAGGTAGAAGACGAACTACTGCCAAATGAAGAAAATGGGTCTATTTATAGAAAAACCCCAAGGGCACGTAGAAGCCCAGACGACGGCAGAAATTAATTCAAAGACCAAGCTTGCCGGGCGATTCGAATTCCGAGACAAAGATGCCTTCACACGGGCAACACTGTGCGCTGGACGCGTCAAATCCCGCGCGTTTTCAATGAAGCGCATCGATAACTCAACAGGCGGTTGCAGCACGTCACCAATAGCCATCATTATGACCGGTAATGAAGACATGACGGTTCGCAGACAAAGCATCTTTGACGGTCCACCAGAAAGTGATCGTTATCCTTACCAAGAAGAAGTAAATTAAAATGGCAGCGCTAAAAATACAGCCTGCAAGCACCGTTTTTACTAACTCAAATACATTTTTCAAATATATTCAACTCCCATCGGGAGCGTCTCCACTAGAGTTTCGGCTGCTCCCTCACCTAAAGAGTAAATATCTGCTCGAGTGATTACTCGCTTCCATGAGAGTTTTGGGTGCTCCCTCACTTACAAGAAAAGACGTGCTCGAGTGACTACTCGCACACATGAAGATTATCGGGTGCTCCGTCACCACGACAGAAGATAAGCAGACCTGCACTAGCCAAATCGAGCGGTCCCAGAGTATCGGGTTCTCCCTCACCCCGAGAGCAAAAGCGACATTCGAGTAACTACTCACAGACCTCTATGAACCCGAGCAATCGAGGACCTCCCGAGCAAATACTCCTCTACATTACTCCTCGCCCGAGAACTCAGCAAAGCTCCGCGAAGGACTGCTAAAACATCTCACTTGATTGTTTATTCCAAGTGGGTGCATTATCAATTTGCCTCCGCGCCTCAATAAAAAATACATATTCCTGGAACATGATACACTGTGCCCAGATGCCACGCAAGCTTAGCGTGTAGGTAAGACCCCGCTGCGCAGATCGGCCGGGCTGGGTCTTGCCGCAGAGCGATTTCACTCCCAATCTTTCCCATGCGCTTGCATGATAGAAAAAGCCGGGCGAACGTTCCTAGGCTACGAACTTTACTGGCGGAAACTGATCACTGTAAGACCTGCAGCGGCTTGACTTTTGCTCGACACCAGTGTTCCAAGCTCATGTCGAGGGACATGGGTTTGATTGGGCTACTGCGGTTTTTGCCACTAGTGCAATTCACCAAGGCTCGACCAGTCGACTCCTTGGGCCCTTTCATCTTAGCATCCCTCGAAACAGGTTTTTTCATGGCCCCAGACTGCCAGCGACCCGCAGTTGAACCATGCATACATCAAAATTGACGCAAGAATGAATTTGAGTCCCTGTGCGCCTCTTCGAGTCCCCCAGGCACTCGGGGGCTACTGACGAGGGGGTGACCCCACGACTCCTACGAATGAGCCTACCCGGTGTACCCGAAGACAAAAGGCCCACAAAGATGCCGCCTGGGCCCAGCCTTGGCCCACTAGTGGCACCGACGTAGGAGTCCGCGACTCATAAGGAAGGTGCAAACTCTCCGTGCGGTACATGATTCGAGTTAGGAAACCTCATCTGTAATCCAAGACGGACTCCCCGAGACCTAGCCTAGTATATAAAGGCTAGGAGGGGAGACGTCGAGATCAAGCAATACGCAATCTGTAACCCTCGCCTTGTGCGCACTAGCCTCGGCCCCCCTGTAATCGCCATCTCCGATCAATAATATCGAGCAGGAACGTATCCTCCTGTTAGCCGACGAGGTATCGTCCCACCTGTGCCTCTCATGAGTTACCTAGGGTCACTGACCATGGGATTTGCCGGGGTACATCCCCGCCACTTTCCCTTGCCATCGTTCCGCGATGATCGTAGATTTCCGGTAGCGTAGTCTTGCGCTTTATTCATTGCTTGCTATAGATTCCATTAGTTGCATCATACCATGTCATTGCCATTTGCATTTAATTAATTTGAGGAATCCCATCTCGAGGTCTATCTTCGTGAGTGAGCAATTCTTGTTCATGCCATGTTCTACATTCCTTGCATATGCCATGATCATGCATCGTAACAAATAAAACATAAGGAATCCTTCGGATTCATTTATCACCGACCTAATGCATATGCACGTTGCCGGTAGCATTGCACCCTTGCTTTCCGATGCTTCATTTTAACTTGTATATTCTTATGTTCAAGCCATGATATTAAAACGACATGCATCATACTTGATCGTACTTGTTTGTTCATTGCTTGCTCGTGATTGCTTCATAGTAATAGATGCTTGCTCGTCCGTTGCCTTTTCCAGTGTTTCCTTCCTGTGTGCTCCCGCGGTTACTCTCGGAGACGATGTGAGCTTGCGATCGACTACACCTTCGGTTTCGTCTTCTCAGGTAAGGGGGAGCATATATCATGCTTATAACTTTTAGCACACTCGCGCCTAGGCGTAGGATAAAACGATTGCTTGAACCTACCACTTCATATTCATGCCTCTCAAATAAACCCAAACAGCCATGTCCTCCACATCCCAGCAAACCTTGTTCGGCTATGTTACTATTTCTCGCTGCTCAGCCACTGCTTAGTATGCATGCTAGGATGCTATCAGTTGTTACCTCCTGTTAGACCTTGGATTGGGCTATCACAATATTATATTGTTTTGGATGATATGCTTATTAAAATGTTAACTATACTCGACGAAGGATGGAAGGTCTAGGCTATCCCGCCCCGACAGTTTGTTCCATTCGAGTCACCTAGGATCCGAGTTTTGGGTATTGGTTTTAAGACTGAGCGTGCCTCACCGCGTGTGGGATGCTATGGGGTCCCCTTTTCTTACCTACCTAGCTTCAAACATTTCTAGTGGTGGCCCAAGATGATTTACCATTTGAAACCTGCATGCATAACTGGTCTGCAACCAATGGATTTAAAACAAACCGGACCGGTGGGGTGGTATATCCTATTGGTCCACACTGGGCTGGCGAGTGTCCGGGCATGGTTTTTGCCACGGTAACCCAAAACTAGTTGAGACGGAGAGACGGGGACGAGAGCACGGCCGGCTCCTGAACTGGATGTCGACTCCCCGGGGGCCACCCGGATTTGTGTGTTGTTAGTTAGAGGGACCTGTCGTTTCGGATCACTCGGAACTAAATCATAAAATGGTTGCATGTGATGGGTAGCAACTGAGAGAGATGGGCATGTGTGGAGAGCCTTGTAATGGGCAGTTGGTACACCCCTGCGGGGTTAAATCTTTTCGAGAAGCCGTGTCCATGGTTATGGACGACTTGACACCTGCTCCTTGTTCATAGACAACAATGACTGAGATAATATTAATAACTTGATCAATGTGTGTGTGACTTGACTGCTTCTTCTTCATCGGGATGCGAAGGGGAGGAAAAGGATAGGATAGGTGTTATGTTTGCGTAAGTAGCTGATAGCAAGACTTTTTGGAGGCGATTCCTCATCGAATGCTTGGTTCTCATCTTACTCTAAAATAGATCGATAGTCACTCATATATTGCTAGTGCGACTACAACCTCACCACTACCCCCATCTTACTATGAAAAGTTAGTTACAAGACTTGTTGATATAGCTCACCCCTTCTTTTCTCTTTTATGCACGTTATGAAAACGATCTTCGACTTCAGAGGAGGTCGATGACCCTTCTTCTGGACGCCTTCGCGGAGACTCGACGACGACTAGTTAGGTGGATCCCGGCGGAGAGCGTGGACCTGTGTGAACGTGGGAATGGTGTGTTTTACCTTTACCACTAGGCATTTGATTGTAGTCTGTACTCAGACATGTATGTTTCGCTTATGTATTGTACTAAGGTAATTGTATGCCGACTGTATGAGATGTTGTCTTCATGTATCTGTAATGTGATATCATGTTGGAAATCTGGGGCATATGGCAGTGTCATATGTCGCGGTGGAACCGATATGTGCTTCGTCCCCTAGATCTGGAACAGTACCGCATATCGGGCCTTACAACTTGGTATAAGAGAGTTACCGACCGTAGGATCCCTTTTCTGGCCGAAGTCGAGTCTAGACAAAAAACTGTTTTAATATCTACTCAGTTAGTTATCGGAGAGTAGGATTATTTTTACTCCTTACCCTTGCTCTGGTCAGGACAAGTGACATAAGTGTTTTATTCTCGTCTCACCCCCTTCCAACTTTAGGATCTCGATGAGTGTGGAGTGTCGGAACCGTTACAATGCCTTGCTTGCAGCGTATTGTCTCGATTCCGATCACGGGTTTGGGAAATCCTGTAGTACCTTTAGTTCTTCCGACTCTTGGGTAAACATCTTGGTGATCTGTTGACTTCATTCCTCTTGCCTAGTATCCACACAATTTCTGTGAGATTACTTCCCTTGATCGTCGCTCTGAATTGCCGTTCTTCCTCTCGATCTCCTGATGGCTTCGTCTTTCGATGTTGTCGTCTCTCTGCGGAAATTTTTCTCGCAGAAGTTCGTCGTCGACATGCAGCAGAGTCCCTTGTTGGTGGTGTTGAAGATTTTTGACTCTCTTTTCTCTCCCGTCTCCCCTGGATCGTCCAGGATCTCGGGACGAGATCCCTAGTTGGTGGTATTGTATTGTAACAACCCCAGATTTTCACCCAAACCAACAAAATTGTTTGTTGCGTTGCTTTGTTGATTGCATGTATTGTTTGCCGTATTTGCTTCGTCGATTTATTAATAAGTGAATATTTCCCCCTCCTTCTCGTACCGGAAAGCATGACCGAACCTTTTCGCCAACGGCACATGACCCTTTTGCGACACCGGGTTTCACCCGAGCACCGCCGCAGTTTCCGACACAAGACCAGCCATCAATAACAGTGCGAAATCCCCATTTATATTTAAATGGGTTATTTTATCGGGAGGTGCTCGACGTTCTATTTTGGCGTTAAACAATGTAGACGACGTTAGTTTGGTGTTTTGAGGCGGTGTTTTGAATTTCGTGCGATTCCTACTTCGTCGGGTAGGTGATCGTTCGGATGTGCCAGGCATAGTAGCCGATGTAATACGAGGGGCGTATTTACAACATGCCGTGCGCGCTATTAGTTGGACCCCCAGATTCCCCTGTTATCTTTGGATTCTAGCCCACAAGAAAACCGGACCCGAAACTGGCCATTTTATGGCCCGAAACCCCTCCTACACACCCACCTACTATATATAGTAGGCTACCCTGCCTATTTTGGAAACCATAGCCCTGCCGGCCTCGTCCTCGCTGTAAAGAAGAAGAACTCCCCCCTCACGCACATGGCGTGGCCGTGGAGGAGAGGAGCTCCTTGAGCCACGTCGTCTTTGCCCTCTCCTTTATCTAGCCACCCAAAACCCTAGCCCTCCCTTTTTCCTCCAGCCGCTGCGGACATCTCCTTCTCCCTCTCCCATCCTTCTCTCCATGTGCAGCCCCCCCACCATGATCAAAGAGGAGTGAAGTTCCAAGCTCGAGCCGCTTCTGCTCGAGTCATCAAACCCGACGAGGAAGGAGTCCTCGTCGTCGAAGCCGCGTTCCCAAGGCCCGTCGACGCCGAGTGAGCCGTCATCTTCTTCCTTGCATCCACGACCCCGTCGTCATCCTCGTCGACCTGCATCTTTCCCTGAGCCCCGATCGTCAACATCACGCCCCCACTGTGAGCATGTTGTCCTCCTCCCTTTCCCTTCCGTTATATCTAGCGCTGCAGGAAGCCGTAGCCGCCATATGCTCATCGTTGCCGTCTCCTATACTTGCCTCCTGTTTGTCATTGTGCTCACTCGGGTGTGCACACCCATGTGCAGACCGCGTCGTGAGCGCGCGCAGGGAGCTGCCCTGGCGTCCCCTGGCGCGGCCAGCCCCTTGGGCGCCTGGGCCCCACGTGGTGGCCCTCTAGCCCCACCTAGGTGTTTCTGGAAGGTTCCTTCACGCTGATTTTTTATCTGATTATTTCCGAATTGTTGGAGCACTTTTAATATGGGGGAAACCTAAAATAGAAAAACAACAGAAAAAGGAACTGGCACTGGGGTGCACTGGGTTAATAAGTTAGTCCAAATATTATCAAAAGTGTATGAAAGTGTATCTAGATCATAGCAATATCACACAAAAAAAGCATGGAGCTAGCAGAAATTATAGATACGTTTGGGACGTATCAGCCACCACTAGAACTGCTTGAAGCTATGTAGGTAAGACAAGGGGACCCCATAGAATTCCACACATGATTAGGTACGCTCATACAGAAACACAATACCAGTAACTCTGGACCTAGGTGACTCAAATGGAACAAAACACCTGGCGGGAACGCCCAGTATCACATCCTTCGTCAATTATAAGTTAACAAAATATTAATAAATATCAACCAATTTTTGATAATAGAATGATAATTTTTGGGAAGCTTTCAAACTGAGGGGTAAGGCTCCCCCCAGCATTTTATTACCAGGAACACAATATTTAAAAATGTACAACAAAAGCTTAAAAAAAACAGCTCTCAAGGTGGAAGGAAATCAATCCATCTAAGTAAAAGATCCTTAAATCTAGGCTTAATTATATAACTAAGAAGGGTTAAATCATGAATGAAGCCAACCCTCCACTTAGCAAAAGAGGGCCTGAGATGCTTGAAACATTTAGCATTCCTGGTCAACCAGATGTTCCACCAGGAAGTAAACACCACTTCATCGAAGAAAGGTTTATTGAAGGACTCCTTGGCGCTCTTGGCAATGTGAATCATGTCAGAACCATGGCTCCAATCAATTTGCAGATATGCCCATATTCTAGCACTGAAGTTGCACTGGAAAAACAGATGATCTCTGGTCTCCAGGTGTTGGGTATGGCAGAGCACACACTCAGGACCATCCTGGATGTTCCAGTGTCGTCTGATGAGCATGTACTTTGTATTGAGACGATCCATGATTACCAGCCAAGAGAAAACTTTGGTCTTCAAGATGCAACAGGATTTCCAAATCCAATTTAGAAGAGGATTTGCATGTATGGGATCATGCACCAACTTGTAGAACTTCTTAGCAGTGTATTGTCCTTTGCCATTCAACCTCCATGTCCAGTAGTCCTTTATTTCGTCACCACTTTGATTTGGAAGGATTAGTTGCATCTCAGAGAGCTCCTGGAAAGCCTGTGCATATAAAGGTAGATTGAAAAGCTCAGTGAGATCAGCAACCTCCCTGGCCTCTTTTACAGATAGAAAAGGATCCTTATCAAAGGAAAACAATCTTTGGAACTTCTAAGCTAGAGTGTCATTTGTGTTGGAGACCCAAAAATCACTCCACAGCAAAACAGAGTCTCCAAGACCCACTTTAACCTGGGACACATCCACAAATCTATCCATTAATTTGGCCACATCTTTCCACCAGAATGAGCCACAGAGCTCTTTAGCATGGGGCACTCTTTCATGGTAATAAGTATTCCATACAAGAGAGACCTAAGGCACATCCTCATTATTGTAAAACTTATCCAGGTGCTTGATTCTGCAGTTGCTAATTGAGGATGCCCAGACCACCCTTGTTCTTTGTTCTGCACACAAGCTCCCAAGCAGCAAGTGACTTGCCAGAATCCTGTCCATACTTCCTCCAAAGACATTGTCTCTGGATCCTCTCCAATTTATTGATGATACCAACAAGAATGTGTAAAGAGAAAAGGAAGTAGATGGGCATGGAAGATATCACAGAGTTGAGTAGCTGAAGTTTGCCCCCTTGAGTTAAAAAGCAAGAGTTGGCAGTAAGTCTTCTCTCCATGCAGTCCACCAAAGGGAGCAAATCCACAATTTTGGGCCAGGTAGTGCCCACAGGCAACCCCAAATATGTGAAAGGAAGCTTCCCAACTTGGCAACCAAAAACATTAGCCAACTCAGCGATAGAAACCTCATCAAGATTGATAGGAATCATGGATGATTTGTTGTAGTTGATATCCAGACCAGTGGACTGAGAGAAACTTTTGAGAGCCTCCTTGAGCCTAAGAACTTGTATAGCCTCAGCTGGCATAACCAAGATTGCTTCATCAGCATACTGAACAATAGGGAAATCAGTGTCATGGCATGGAATAGGAAAACTGAGATGCCCTTTCCTCAGCAGATCATTGACAACAGATTGCAGAAGATCAGCAGTCAGAACAAAAAGAAGAGGGGATAAAGGATCACCCTGTCTGACCCCCCTTTTGCATTTAAATTGTCTTCATGGGATGCCATTTAACAGAACAGAGGAAGACCTAGTGTCCAACAGCTGCTGCACCCAGATTCTCCATTTTAATGGAAAACCTTTGTCCTTTAAAATTTCTAGGATGGCATCATTCTCAATAGAGTCAAAAGCTTTCTCAAAATCAATCTTGAGAAGAATCATGGGTCTTTTTGAATGGTGGCACTGGTGCAGGTATTCTAAAGTCCAGGCAATACAATCCTGGATAGATCTCTCCTTGATGAATCCATATTGGTTTTTGTGAATGCACCTCCTGATGTCCTTCTGAAACTTATTAGAAGCCATCTTTGTGAGAAACTTAATACCCACACTGGTGAGGGAGATGGGTCTGAAGTCATTCACAGTCTCAGGAACAGGGTTCTTGGGGATAAGAGTGATGTAAGAGCTATTTAAACTTTCTAAATCAGCATGGCCACTATGGAACTCCTCAGCCAACCTGTAAAAGTTAGTGCAAATTATGTTCCAGCAAGATTTCAAAAATCTGCCATTAAAACCATCAGGTCCAGGTGATTTATCAGGTGGCATGAACTTGATTGTATCATCCATTTCTTTCATATCAAAAGGGGCTACCAAAGCTTCCAATCCATCCACAAGAGCAAGCAGATAATTCAGATTGCAAGTCATGACAATACCCTTGGCTACTCCCATTCTATTTTTAAAAGAAGACCAAAAGGCATTAGCAAGTAGATCATGGGAGGAGCAAGTAGTTCCATCAGCTAGCTGGAGAGAGGCAATTGAATTCCTTCTATGCCTCTCAGAGGCCATTGCTTGAAAAAACTTGGAGTTCTCCTCCCCCACTTTGACATATCTCTGTGTGCATCTTTTCTTCCAGTAGATATGCTGCCAATGCAAGATTTTCTCCAGGTGCAACTTGACAAATCTCCTAAAATTGGATTCAGGTACACTCAGCTTCCTGAACTCTTCTAAACAGTCAAGTAAGAAAATGATCCTGTTGCACTTGGAGATAAGCACTTTGAAGTTTGAAAAGTTTTTCCGCCAGTGTTTGAGGGCCCTTCTAAGTCTCTTGAACTTGTCTACAATTCTAGCCACAGGATGAGCTTTAGAGGACCAAGCATCCCAAGAAGATTTTACACAATCCAGAAAACCAGGCATCTCCACCCACAAGTTCTCAAATCTAAATATTTTAGCTTTTGGGATGGAGTTGTTAATTGTTACCACACAAAGAACATGGTCTGAGGCAGTCTTAGCCAAAGGCAGCAACTGAGTTGAAGGGTAAGATAAAATCCAATTAGCAGAGGTGAAGAACCAATCCAGATGCTCCAGTAATGGATTCTCCTGCATGTTAGACCATGTAAATCTTCTGCCTTTCAGAGGAAGCTCAAGCAGACCAAGATGACCAATTATCTCATTCAAGATGAACATGTCATTGACATCTCCACCAGGAAAATTCCTATTATCCAAAGACCTGATGAAATTAAAATCTCCAAGAAAAAGCCAATTGGCATCAAAGGGGATAGATAGGTGGTAGAGACAATCCACAAAAATGTCTCTCTGCTACTCACAAGGGCCATAGACATTCACCAGAGTCCAAGATTCTGCATTATGAGAGGAAGTGAAATGAATCACCATACCAAAAGCTTTTTTGTCAACCAACTATCCATCAAAGATAGATGAATTCCAAATGGTCAGAATTCCCCCGGAGGCTCCTCTCTAAGGAACCACAGAAAATTGATCAAATCTCCTGGGGCAAAAGGATTTAATAAAGTTGTGGTCGACAGTCTCACATTTGGTTTCCTGAAGGCAGATAACTGCATACTGACTATGCTCAATTTTCTCCCGCACTTCACTTTGTCGAGCTTTTGAATTTAGTCCACGAACATTCCAACAAAGCACTTTCCAATCTCTAGTAGTTGTATAATTCATGGGAAATTGAATAAAAGGAAAGAATGATAATTATAAACATTACAGTTATCAACAATAGCAAGAATAGCACCACAGGCCAAAAGTAAACTGCCCAGAAACAGTATCACAAGTGGCCAATTTAAAGGCTAGCCAAACCCAGAAAAAAATGGGAGCTAAACATCATCATCATCCTCCTGAGCTCCAGATGATGGAGCTTCCATAAGCTTCTCCTTCGTTAGTAGAGCTGAGTCAATCTGCAAGTCTGCACCAATGGTCTGAAGGACCCTCATAGGAGTGGGTGGCACCACATGTTCCTCTTGCTGAGTTGGGCCTTGGGCTTGTCCCTCAGACTCGTCCTCCGACACCATGTGTATGGGCTTAGCCTTGGTATTCTTTCGTTTTGGGGCCATAGGGAGTTCTGCCAAATTTCCCGCCTTAAAGCCGTCCCGCATGATTGCGCTTCTGGTGCAGCGCCTCACAGCAGTGTCAACAACGGGGGTTTCCCTCTTCTTGCGTCTTGGTGCTGTCACCTTTGCCAGTCGGGGGCTGGAGAAGGTGAGCTCCCTGGGTAGCTCCACTGCAGGCATTGGAGGTGCAAAGGTATGTGGCCCTGCATCATCAGCAATAAAAGTAATAGAAAGCTCCATGGAACTCTCGTCAAAAGCCATGCTCCAAGATCTCTTGGAACAGATCAGAGGGAGAGCCGGGCACAAGTTCAGGCTTCTGGGGACCTGAAGGGAGCAAAGTTCAAGCATCACCCTAGAGAAAGCCCTGCTCCACTACATGTCAGGGGGCAACTCAGGCCCAGCAACAATGTTGATCATCCCCACAAGCACCTGTTTTGGGGGAATAGGGGGTGGGACATAGGGAACCAAGGCCAAAATGGGCTCCTCGGCAGCTGGCTGCTGTATCAAATGATCCTCATCATCTGGAATGTTGACAACTTCCAAAACCGGTTGCTCCACCGATTCAGAAAGGTCAGGATAGTCCAGCACCATCGATTGTTGGTCTTGCTCAGGGGCGTCCTGTTGGTCCTGTTTCTCCGGCTGTTGGTCTGCATCATCACCGCAGACTGCATTTCTCCAACCCGGAGGGTCATTGGGGGCTGGAACATTGTCAGGTGCTGGTGCAGGGACATCGTTCCAGCCAATAGCCGGATATTGGGGAAGCACCCATGGGATGTTATCTGGAACAAGCTCCCCAGGTAGAGGATGCGGGTTGCCATTGAGCGGCATGGGATCCACATCCTATGGCATTTGATTTGCCAGTCTGCTCCCAGAATGTAGCAGGGAGCCGTCTAGTTAACCATGTTTCCTCCCCATTCAGCGTAATCACCGAAGACCACATCCCTTGGAACAAGCTCCGTGGAAGGGAAAGACGCATGCACAATCGAGCGCACCAAATATGGATCTTCAGAGTTCCAAGAATGAAATTTACCAAAAGTGTTAATGGCCTCTGACGAATTATTGGTGTTGCGGTAATCAAGAGGTACTCCAACCAGCATGAGCCAGCCCGTACGGAAATCATCCGCACCACGGAAGCCTATGCCTTTGTCGTGGTTGTAGAAACGCATGAATCGATCACCGCCAAGGTCGAAAGGAGGATGATGTATGAGAGTGTACCTAACAGCCGCATCCCGAACTAGGAAAAGCCCCACTCCCGGAAACCATGGCTGGACCGAGCGCACCATGATGCCGCGGGCCTGCAGGAAATCCGCCACGTCCTCACGGGCTGGCCCCAAAGCTTCAGGAGGTGGTGGTGGCATGATCTCTGCAACCATGAAGTCCTCGTGGCGCCGCTCTGGCCTCGCACCCGCAGTGACAAAGGTGCGCGGTAGGAGATTGGCCCCACCATCCACGATTAGGTGGCCAGCAGGGAGATAGCGATGGGGGTCGAGCTCATAAACCGCCATGGATGCCGAGCTGGGGATGCAGCGAGAGCAAGGAGGATCGGCGAGATCGATTGGAGGCGGCGAAGCGCAAGCGGCAGGTGGGGTTTTCTCCTCGGAGAGGCTTGGGAAGGGGAGGGAGGTGGCGCGAGTACCAATATTAGAGGAAGAGTCTGGTGTGTACTCAATGGGATGTTGCGTGTGAATCGGCCTCCAAACGCGTCCCACTCTACGTGCAATCGCATCGCAGTCCCGTCTACGGTGGCCCACGCGGTTGCATGCCATGCAGAGCCATTTTGACGGACAAGACGATGACAAGTGGCCCTGAATTTTGCAGATAGAGCAGGTCATGATCTGGGCCCCCATGTCATCAACCATAGCTTCGAACACATCCGTAGTAGGCACGCCCTGCGTGGTAGAGGAGGAAACCTGCACCGAATCTTTTTGTTTCTCCTGTAGGGCAATTCCAAATATGGATATGTGTTGTTTTCCCACAATAGGCGAGGCAATATATGTTTAAAGATGGCAGGAGTGTCCGTTGCACATTATCAGGTAAAGAATCCTTATCACAGGCGGAAGCTCCGGGATCGGCCATGGAAAGTGGAACTGTTCCAAATTGAATCACCGGCTTTGCCACCGTCCGGTGAACAACCAGTGGCGGTGACGGCAGAGGACATTCGTCCGGGAGCAGATCATAGCCAGCTTCAACCAAATCATTGCGAGCTTCTGGAAGAACACGCAAATTATAGATCTTGCGGGCTTCATAGTCAATAATAGTAGCAAAACGTATGGTTTTGGACATAGATGGCCCAACTTTCATCGCCGACTTTTTTGGATCCGCACGTAATGCGTTCATCCCCGCCTGAGCACATTTCTTGGATGGACTAACTAGTGTCCATTCCTCCTTGCATTGTTTCTGCCAGAGCTTGAACTCATAGACCCATTGAAGCCCTCCATAATTCCAAAGATAAAAATAACAAATAAACTTTGGAGAGACAAATTTCCTGCACTTGGTAAGCAGAAAACAAACATGTTTGTTAGCCACCGTGAAAGTGAAAACACGATCACGTAGAGAAGAAACCTTGAGTGCATCACATCGACCACCCGTGATGGACTCGAGAGCAACCGCTGCGGAATCTTCATCCAGCTTGAAAGATGTGCGGCCAAAGGCCACCACCATGGTGAAATGGCCCGAATGCACGGTGGGATGCACCATAGATAAAAAACTGCGTCGAACCTCCTCAGAGAACTCCTTCCCAGGAGCCCGATCCAAACCCATCTGGAGGGCTGTAAAGACCGCCATGAGATGGCTACCAATGAAAAGAGGAGGAGACGCCGGAGACAATGATCGGAGCCAAAAGTTGATGAAGAGGCCCGATCAACAATAGCATGATAATTCACCAAGCAGCAATTCGTATAAGCAGCAGGTAAGGGCCTACACATACTAAGCAATGGTTAAGAAAACAAGGTACATGGCCAAACAAGGTTTGCTAGGATGTGGGGATCATGGTTGTTTGGGTATATTTGAGAGGAATAATTATATGGTGGTAGGATAAACGTTCTAAGTACAGCTAGGAAAGCGAGCTCAAAGTTATAAAGAATGATATAGCTCCCCACCTTGCCTGGGTAAGTAGTCAATGGAGCAGACGTATAAGGGTCCTCGGGCTCGGTGTCGGACAGCTCCACGTTAGTCTCCGCGGCAAGCTCAGGCTCTAACATACAGTACCAACAAAGAAAATAAGCATCGGGATCAAAGATGCACACGCATGAATTGCATGTTCAGGTTTAAGGCATGGTGTGACCCTAGCTAGTCAAGTTTAAATGAAGATCGTGACGACACGTCAACGATGCTCCATACACAATTATTAATTTAACGGCCTTGGTCATGACCTTAAGTTTAGGTGCAAGTCACATGGATTACATGACATAACATAAGCATGAAGGAATAAAAGAATGCATAACAACATTAAAGTAAACTATTGATTCCGGAGACGGAAAGGTGTGGACGAAAGTTGAAACTGGATAAGTTTCAAAAGAAGGAATGGAGACAAGCCACTCCCATATAACAATATGTTGGAGGCTATTTTAAAAGAAATCAAAGATCACAGATGACATGGTCACTTTGGAATTCAAACAGAAAATTTGAAAATGAGAGAGAAAATAGACATTTGGCCACATCATCATTCTGTGTTGCACAAAACAAAAAATGGACCTCACCATGTGACTCACTGCATTTTGCTACCCCAAAATCATATATGGCATGATGTATTTGGAGTATGGATGCCCATGTCATTTAAAACATATTTGAATTTGAAATTCAAATCAATTTGAACAGAAACAGAAAAAATAAAAGAAAAGGAAGAGGACATAACACTTGGGCTAGCCTCGGGCAAACTTGGCCCATCTCTTTCTTCTGCCCCAGCTGGCTAGTCCACTGTCGCACAGCAGTAGCTTGCCTGGCCCAGCAGTGGCTCAGCCCACTGACTTGTGGGTCTAGGGTTTCAGCCTCACCCAAAAATGCAAGAAAAAGGGGTTAATAATCGTGCCGCCGAAGGGACTCGAACCCACGACCACACCCACACAGCGCAAGGAAAAAGCCACTTGGGCTGACAAGAGGAGTACGTTCTTACTCCCCGTCGAATGCAACTAATGGATGTGTGTGGGTGTGTATGAATCCAGGTGGAGGCGGCTCGCGGCGACGACCAAGGCGGCTGCAGTGATCGTCGAGCTCGACGGCGACGTGCTTCGTGGAGCTAGGAGCACCCCGGTTCCATTTTTAACAAGTCCCGCAAGTAAAGGGGCCCAGGCGGCTCCCTCCTCTCCGGGAAAAACCACGACGGTGACACTTCAACGCACTGAAGAACACGGTTCAGACGCGCGCGTGACAGGCGACTTTCTAGCTAGCCTAGCGTGGGCTAAGGGTCACCGGCATCCACACGACAGCGCTCATTGGATAGCTGGGACCTCCACGTACATGCACCCATCGGGTCTTGGATCCTAACACACCCATGGCAACAACACACTCGACTGGAAACGCGGAGGCGCCACTGCTGTTACTGCACCATTTGACAGACGACGAGATGGCGGGCAATCTGAACGCAAGGGGGCTCCTTTGCTGCCATTTGTCCGTCCACGACGTACCTAGAGCACACACGAGAACACCCCGGGCAAGCCATGGACGAGGCGGTCGCGGTGGCTCGTCGGCGACGACTACGCGCGGATGAGGACGATGTGCCGCGTCTCGGGCCTCTACGCTACGCACTACGGGAGGGATAGGAGGACCTCGAGGCTCACCTTGGGGTTGTTGTGGGCGAGCTCGGGTCACGGGAAGCAGAGGGGAAGACGACCATCGTCGGGGAAGAAGGCGGCCGTGGCGGAGGTCATCCATGCGCAGTCCAAATTCGAGCACCTCGCGAGCTAACCTTCAAAGGGAAGGCCACGGGTGAGCTCGCGGTTCACACTCGGAAGCGCACACTAAAGACGAAGGAAGGACGGCGGCGAATCGGGCCTCACCGGGGGGGGGGGGGAAGTGGAGGAGGCGCTATGGTCCTGGAGGAGGTGGCGGCGATGAACAAGGAGGGGAAGGGAACCCTAGGGGCTCGGGGCCTCTTAAAGGGGGGCGACGGGCGATGTGATGGCCGAACACGGCCGGGACTGGACGGCGCCAGCCTCTCATCTCTCTCGGCGTCTACGCCGTGAGGTGACGGAGCAGGTGGTTATCTCGCCCCGTTATATCAGAGTCGTCGATCAAAACGGGCGTGCAGGATCGAGTCCATACCCCTTAGCTGGGCTGGGCTGTGGGGAGAAGAAACAGGCCAGCAGGGAGAATTAAATCAGGGATTTTCCCATTTAATAAAAAAGGTCACCCTCTTGGAGTTTTTCCAGAGCAGAAGGAAAACGATAAAAACATAACAAAATATGTTTTGGATTCCTGGGAATAAATGTTATTTTACAAAATTGGTTTGAACCAATTTGGTACAAGTAAAATCTTGGGCTTTGATTTAAATTCAAATTTCATTTGAACTGAAACTCAATTTTCCAGAGAGGTAAAAATTAATGCAAGGGTTTTAAAAAGCTTGGGAGGGAGAGAGATTTGGCTATGCCAAAGTTGAAGCTTTGGGGAGCACACATGAAAATGGAACAAATGCCAAAACACCCTTCTTTGAATCACAAAGATTATTTGAATTCAAATTCAAATGGGCTCAAAAATAGAAAGAGCCAACGTGGCCACAAAAATACAAAAAAAAATAGAAAAAATAAAGAAAAAGAGAGAAGGGGAAACACTGGTTGTTGCTTTCTGATCGTTTAAACACGCGCAATATGCTCAGGGGAACATGGGTGTCTGCTGTGTGAGCCTTCGCCGGAGAAAACGGTTGAACACCTCTTCTTCGAATGCCCCTTTAGCAAAACTTGCTCGAGTCTGCTGGGCATTGCCTGGCGTATGGGTGGAGATAGGCTACATCTCCTTCATGGGGGTAAGGACAGTTGTCCTGGCCCCATGTTCATGGAAATTTTCGTGGTAGATGCTTGGAGCATTTGGAAGGAAATAAATAACAAGCATTTTCGTGGGATGCTGCCGTCTATGGATTCCTGGGCTTTGAGGTTCAAGACAGACTTCGACATGCTCAGACACAGGGCTAGTGCTAGGCTAGGAGACTTTATTTCTCAGTTTGTTCAAAACCTTGCATAAAAGGCTTGCCCCCCTCCTCTCTTTCCCCCTTTTTGCTGGTCTTAGCCTCCCCCCCACTGTGATTGTACACCGTCCCCCCTTCTCTCTCCCTACCATGTAACCCCCCTTGCTCCCCCCTGTAACCTTATTCTTTTACTATATTGAAGGAAGTGGGGTTCCCCCCACTGTCATAAACCCCTCAAAAAAATGGGGAAACACTACTAATCCTTTTGTAAGATAACCACTCGTAGTCCATAGAGATTCTCATATAATTGATGCATAACTATGTGGGGATCCTTAGACTATACAACTTTACTTGTATATTCTAAGGATGAGCCTCCTCAAAAAAGCTCTAGGTCTTCATGAGCAAGCAAGTTGGATGCACCCCACTAGTTCCATTCGAGAGCTTACCTTAGCTCATATGTGCATCCGTTGCATGGAAATCTGTAACAGCCCGGGATTTTCACAAAAATTAAAATATTTGTTTGTTGCATTATTTTGTTGATTGCCAGAATTGTTTGCAGTATTTGCTTCGCCGATTTATTAATCATTGAATATTCCCCCTCTTTATCGTATCGGATGCGGGACCGAACCTTTTTTCAAACGGCATACGACCTTGTGACACCGGGTTTCACCCGAGCACCATCGCAACTCCCGGCACAGGACCAGCCATCGCCATCGGAACGAAAACCCACATTTAATAATTAAATGGATTATTTTATTGGGCGCCAGAAAATAATCTCGGAACGGTACCGAAGTGAGGTATAACTGACGGGCTCGCCGCGCTGAGCGCGCGGTTCGAGATTTCGTCAGAATCGGAGGTCGTATGTACTCCCGGCGGTCAGAAACGTGGAGTACCGGACGCGCGAGAGAAAACCCGAAGGTGTTTGCGTAAGCCTACCATCCAGGCCAGCCTATATAAAGACCCCACTCTCTCCTAGCCTTCTAGGGTTCCTCCCGATGGAAAATTGCAGCCACCCCCTGTTTTCCCCCAAATTCTTCCCCCAAGTCCCTCTCTCCCGAAAACCTAACCAACCCTCATTTTCCAGCCCTCAGATGTGGTCATCCGACGGCATAGATTGCTCCAGTTCATCCTCCAGCTAGCTCAACCAGATCCGGGCCCTGCAGGGCCCCGAGATCCACCGCCGTGGCCCGCCTAAGCCCGATCTGGGCCTACCGCGCCTCCACCCGAGCTGCTTCGCATGAGCCCCTGAGCACCTCTCTGTCGCCTCGCCTCCGGCAGCCGGAGCGCCGCTGCCGCGGTGAGCTCCTTCCTCCTTGCCTTGTCCTCCTTCTCCTTTCCTTTCCCTCTCACCTCCTTTCCTCTCTCCCCTTTGTAGCATGTCTCCGCGCAATTGACACCCCGAGGTGGAGACGAGTTCGACCGCCATGGCCATTGGAGCCGGAGCCCGAAGCTCGTTGCGCTGCCCCTGGCCCCACAGTCGCCAGATCCAGCGAGAACCCGACTAGATCCGCCTCTCCGTCCCACGCCGCCGCGCTTGGAAGGTCGTTGCCGGCGTCCCCGGCCAGATCGGGAGGACTGATCCCCTCCCGTCCCCTCTCGCGTTGACCGCGTGGGCCGATGCAACCCTAACGACCAAGGCCCACCGCGCACCCACTTGCGGCCCAGCTCGCCCCCGTGGCCTGCGCCTCCCCACCGCTCGTGGGCGTCACCAACAATCCCTCGCCGACCCCGTTCCTGGGCCGAGCCCAGCAACGTGGGGACGCCATCATTCCTTTTTCTTTTTTTTGTTCTGGTGGGCTTGGCCCATGACCTGTGTAGCGTCCTGGGCGCTTTTTAGTAGGTAGCACCGCCTCTGGTTAGGCCCAAGTAGGGAAGATTCAGCCCAGTAGTGTTTTAATATTTTCTGTATTTAGTTAATTGGCAGATTGTGTTGCGCTTTGTCGAAGCCCGTATCTTTTTAACAGTAGCTTGGATCGCGACGCGTTAAACATGGAACTTTCTTAGAATTTTTTGTCGATTAATAAAATGTGCTCCTTTTCCATGTTTGCACTTGTCTACTTGTTTCTTACCTCCTAATTACACCACATGCCACTGTAAAATGTAATAGCCCATAACTTTTTAATCATTGTTCCGATTAAAATGTTTCTTACATGTAACTTGACTAGAATTTCGTGTATATTGTGATTATGATGCTCTTGCTTGCTAATAACAAATAATAAAATATATTTAGGACAGAAAAGTACCAAATTCCATTTTTATCGTGGGGTCCGCAATAGTTTGCCATGTATAGACTTAACCCCTTTAAAGAGACTAGATTAGATAGCTTACTTTATGCTTCACCTCTTTCCATGCTTGTGTGATATGCCATGCTTGAGTGAGATGCCATGTTAACAACCTTTTCTCATGTTGTGTATCTAAACAACTTGAACCATTCTAAATGTGCGGTATCATCGTGTGTGACGGATACTACACTTAACCTGTTAGTAACAGCTCTCGACGATAGATGTGATACCGTAGTGCGTTGTCTCGTGTTGCCTTCTTGTTGATGCTTGCTCGTGATTGCTTCATAGTAATAGATGCATCTCCATTGATTGTCTTTCCAATGTTTACTTCTTATGTGCTCCCGCGGGTAGTCTCGGAGACGTTGGGAGCTTGCAATCGTCTACACCTTTGGCTTCGTCTTCTCATCAGGTAAGGGGGAGCATATATCATGCTTATAACTTTCAGCTCACTCGCGCCTAGGTGTAGGATAGAACGATTTCTTGATCCTACAACTTCATATTCATGCCTCTCAAATAAACCCAAACAACCATGTCCTCCACATCCCAGCAAATCTTGTTCGGCTATGTTACTATTGCTCGCTGCTTAGCCACTTCTTAGTATGCATGCTAGGATGCTACCAACTGTTATACTGTTACTCCTTGGATTGGGCAATCACATTATTTTATTGTTGTGGATGATATGATTATTATAATCTTTATTATATTCGACGAAGGATGGAAGGTCTAGGCTATCCTGCCCCGATGCTTTGGTCCATTCGAGTCAGTTAGGAACCGAGTTCCGGGTATTGTGTCTCTTGACGATCGTGCCTAACCGCGTGTGGGATACTATAGCGTCCCCTTTTCTTACCTACCTAGCTTCAAATATTTCTAGTGGTGGCCCAAGATGATTTACCATTTGTAAACCATGCATATATGTCGGTCGGGTCGCTCCTAGCAGACATCCTTTAAACCAACCAAGGCCAGTGGAGACATGGTTTCCTTGTTGGTCTAACCTGTCTGGCTGAGTACCCGGCCTCATGTGACAATTTACCGGCAATCCTAACCCGAGGCATATGGAAGAGTCCCCTGTCGCCTGAAGTTGTTGCGTGGGTGTCTGCCATGAACACCTGGAATGGTGTCTTGCCTGCTAGCATCGTATCCTTTCTTCTCTCCCTTTTCCATGCGAGTGTTGCAATCGCGCAATCGCGGGCGGTGCAATGGATCTGGCTGAGGTGGGTTGCGCGATTGACTCAAAGAGTCATCGCGCGGGCGGGTCACTTGTCTTTGGATGTCGCCATCGTTGCAAATATTGTTGTGGGTGCTCGAGTATGATCTGTGAGGCGAAGAGCGCCCCAGCGGATGACGTAGATCTGGTAACCTCCAAAGATTAGGTCTACGCCTATGTGGAGCTCAGCGAAAGCTGACCGCATGATGGGAAGATGCGCGATGAAGCCGAGGGACTGGAACAGATCGGATTCCGCTCGAGTCGTGGAGGCATCGAGTGCTGCGGTAGTCGATGTGTTGCTCGTTACTGATAACGGAACCGCCGAGATCATGATTCCAACCTGCGTCTACCCCACGGTCGGCGCCAATTGACGAGGATCGGCCTTGGCAAATCCCATGGTAAGGTACCCTAGGTTTAGATCATAGAGAGGAGGTGCAGGTTGGCGATGTTCGTCGGCTAACAGGAGACAGGGACTTACCCAGTTTTAGAGCCCTCGATCAGTGAAACCCCTACTTCCTGCTCTTTTGTATTATGATGGAGGCGATTCCAGTGGCGGTCGAGGCGAGATCGCTCGGGACCGGAGGTGTTTCTATGAGGTTGGATGCCCTAGACGTCCCCTCTCCCAACCTTTATATACTAGGCTGGCTCGCAGGGAGTCCATTCATGTTTACAAGGACAGTTGCCTAATCTAGCTTCAGTCTTGGATGCCAATTCACAGTTTCCATAATGCCAAGGGCTCCTACGTCGGTGCTTCGGTTGGGCCAGTCGTGGGCTGGGTGAAGCTTCCAGTGGGCCTCCTGTCTTGAAACGCACCAGGTACCCTCATCCCTAGGAGTCGTGGGTACACCCCCTCGTCACTCCGGTTGGAGAAATCAAGTTCCTTCTCGCCTGAACAATGGGCTGAAATTGATATTCGTATATCTCATAGTAATGATTTTATTTAACAATCTTTCTTAGAGAATAATAATGCCAGTAAAATTATACCTTCCATTTTCTAGTGGTAGTGTTGGTGCGACTATTAATTTGGGAAACCCTATTTCAGTTTTCCACTATCATCGGCGCCTCCCATGCCGATGAAATATTTTCCTGCACATACAAACCAAGTTGTGGCTGCACCTATTAGTCCTATCATGAGTATGCCAGGTTCGGTGGAAACGTTGAACCAATCTTTGTCTTAAAGTAGGGATAATATTCGATCATTGCCGAACTATGGTTTCTCGGTGCTCGGCGTGCCCTCATGAGTGTTTCTTGGAACTTCGCCTCCAGGATCCTCAGGGACGACATCTCGGATGGTTTTCGTGCCGGATGTTTGTCCCCGACATGTTGATGGACGCCTTCCCCAGGATGGTCTCTCGACCACTGGAGGATGGCTATCTTGTTATTCCCGGACGGTTGTGCCGGATGGTTTTCCATTCGCGGTTGATAATTCCCGGAACACACCTTTGCAACCGAGGCGGAGAGTGCACGAGGCCTCACCCTCGCTTTTCCTTGGAAAGAGACTCACGATAGACCACGCCATCCATCGACGTCAGTTCTCCGTAAGACAAACCCCACTCGGACGATTGAATCCGCTCCGCGCGGATAGTGCAAAGTTGTTACTATCGGTCGGTCCGATAAAGCTCCGCTCCGAGTAGCCTGTGGGGGCTCCATACCTGGACAGGATAAAGTTCAGACGGTTGGTCCTCACCTCCCGGATTTCAGCCATCGCGAAGAGACCAGGCTGGAGTTCCAGTCAAGCCTCCGTGCGGACGGATGTATCAGTCTCTCGGAAAGACTCGCCGAAAAGAAACGCACAACTCAGACCTCGAGCCGAGGCACCACCACAGCACCCCTGAGATTGCGCATCCACGAACATCTCGGGTCTTGAATTCACTTTCTCCATGAGGATAACCGATGTAAATGAGTACCCGATGCTCATATTGCCATCCGTGTTCTCACTAAATTGCGTCTGCCACACGCAGTGGAGAATTACCACAATAACTCCTCCGATAAGCCGTTCAAGAGGTCAAAGCAAAGCTACCAAATTCCGCTTGTCTGATGTTTTCTCTCTTGGAGGACGAAAACAAGGAAAGGTATCCACGAGGTACGAGAAGGGACAAGTTCTCTAAAAAGTTACTACATTGCATTAATACTACCCCATAGGGGATTTTTCCGGAACCAGAGCATTGCTTGGGATCCCGTAACGATATTTACATCTTGCACTAACCGGACGGAGTGGTTACACCACTACCACTAATTACTGCTAAGTACAAAAGTGCAGGGCCAAAAATGAAGAGCCCTGCAGGGGTGAACCGCCGGATCTAAGCTGCAACCCTCGCTCAGACCATTCCGGCGGCGTTCCACCTCCTTAGTGTTTGGCGGCGAGCTCAGCACCCATGAAGTCGTGGTCGACTCCCATGTCGCCTTGTTCGCCGGGATCTCCGCCGCCGACCCCCTTGCAGCATTCCGCGTGGGGGCCCCACGGATGGAAGACCTTCAGCCAGAGGGTGTCCTGGCCACCAACGCGGAAGAGGATGGCCTGGAACTGCTGGATATTCCTCCTGTGGACAAATGTCGCGCAACCTTGGTCCAGGTACATGGCTCCGCCTTCGCCGAAGACTATGGCCACCCACGCGGATCCATGAGGGCCGCCGTCCATACGGAGGTACAAGCTCTATGGCCTGCGACCCGCCATTGCCTGCGCGAACGGCTCTGGTAGCCGAAGCCAACCGCACATCGGGTCGATCGCCGCCACGAAGAACTCGTTTGCTGGTACCACCGTGTGTGCCCTCGTCAGGTCCGAAGATTCCGCTCCGCCACGACCACGAACACGGCTGCGCCGGACAGTCGCGCTGCCTCACGCCGGCTCACTTAAATACCCAACGGACACTCACAGGGGAGTGATTTTATACTCTACTATAAGAACATTCAATTACCATGGGGTCAGCCGCTGCATTACCTCGAGTATTGCCATCTTTTGCAGGGTTATCATCATCATCCGTCAAATCCGACTGGAAGCGCACCACGTTGAACCGCCTACGCTGTCCCCGTGGCATGACAGCCAGTGCACAGTCTACAAGAACTTCTCGGACGACTCGACTTCGATTCCGGGAAGCCTTCATCATAAGATGTGTCCGGGGGCTACTCTCGATAACCGGACACTGGGGTATCACGTTTCCCTGGGTTCCGACTACGCCTCTTGGACAGTCCAAGTGCGAACATGGAGGATTCAGGCAAGGATATGCCGGGAACACTACGCTACACACATGGAGGAGTACCTCGCACCAGTTCCGGAAGGTTGGAGTCATCCAGCCGGCTCCCACCGCCCGACAAAGAGCACAATGCATTAAATGCACTAGAAGGGAAGCAGGCACCGCTGTTAGGACGCAGACTACACCTGGCGTGCGCTCTTGTGCATACTCAGCGTATGCATGTCACAATCGTCCCCGCGGCGCCACGGGAGCTTCCCAGAAGGTCTCGGAATGCCTCGCGTCCACAAGTATGAGATAACCACCCTTGCTGTAGCTAACAGTGGGACTATGGCGAGCCCCTTGCTATATAAAAGGGATAAGCCAACCACATCAGAAGGGGGCTTGGACGGGAAGAAAGGAGAAGAAGGGAGGAAAGCAGGAGAAATGAAAAGAAGGATGAGAAGAAGGAAGATCCATGAAAGGTAGAAGCCACCACCTCCATGCATCCATCGCTGGATGTATCCACACCAAGAAAGGAGAGGAGTTCGTCCCCAGAAGTTCTCGAGAGACCTCCTAAGGATCCCCCTTGGGTGGGTGACCAACTCCATCAAGAGTAGAAGAGTGTAGTGGAGTGTAGTCTCGGGTATCTTCCCCTAGAAGATCAGCTCGTACTCTATTCTACTCCATCACCAGCAAATTAGATCAGACAAGCAGGAGTAGGGCTTTTAGTCTCTGGACGGCCCGAACCTGGGTAAATCCCTGTGTTTACTCGTATCAACCCATTGTCGTTTCGACGCCACAACTACCTTCGTCCACATCAAGCAACCGAGAACCCGGTGTGTTCCACGTCCCGCACGGTCTCCAGGCCATGCCCTTCCGGGAGCGGCCCTTCCGGAAGGTGTCCTCGGGGCAGTGTCGCTGCTATTCTCCCCTGCTTTTGGCCCGACAGAGGATGGCGCTAGAAGGAGGGCATGAGAAACCTGACCCCCGACAGAATGGGATTTAGCTGATCTTGTACTTAGTGGTCTAAAAACTTACATTAAAGATAGGTTAGAGGGCTATGAGTTTTTAACAATTAATCAAGTCTTGCAAAGGGCTTTAGCTCAAGAGAGTCGTGGAAAAGAAAATAAAGAGGTGCATAGATATAAGATTGATTTTCCTAAGGTGAATATGGTTGAATATGATAGTCATGATTCAGACGATGAAGCTAATGTCTATTCTGCGGAGTTTTTTTGTCCTTCCAAGGTCAAACCCTTTACTTGTCAAGA
Organism: Bromus sterilis; assembly: GCA_950022295.1. Classification (NCBI taxonomy): domain Eukaryota; kingdom Viridiplantae; phylum Streptophyta; class Magnoliopsida; order Poales; family Poaceae; genus Bromus; species Bromus sterilis. The sequence continues at coordinate 275,561,574 of OX465595.1, read as the reverse complement.
TTTAAATTCGAATCATAACAATCGTGATGATGATATGAAGTTTAATTTTAACATTGCTAAATGTGATAGAATATTTGATGCTTTGCTGCAAGCCAAGTTTATTGAAATATCTCATGCGTTACCGCCATTGAGGAGCTTAAACGGCAGGCATATTGCAAGTATGATAATTCTTTTTCTCATGCTAATAATGATTGCAATGTTTTCTATGACATATAGCATCGGCCATTAACGATTGACGATTGAATTTTTCTGAGTTGAAAATTGATAAGCATCCCTACCCAATGAACACTATGGAGTTGGTTAGGAAGATGATCTTAATTCGGCCCGACACACCCGAATCATCTAACAAGGACAATGTTGTCATTGGTGAATCCGGGAAAATAAAGGATGGCAATAAGTTCCTGAAGAGGAAAGTGGTTCTTGACAAGCAACCCGGTGGTGGGGATATTATTAAGATCAAAGTAAAGAATCCTACACCTGGGGGGCACCCACAAGTGCAAGAGAATACTCGTTTCAGATTTTCCAAGCCCAAGAGTCCGGAGGTTGGCATGTGGAAGACAAATGAAGCTAAAGCACATCACCAGAAAATCAAGCCCACGTGTATCAAGCCAACCTTTTACATGTTAGTTTCCAAGTATTCTAACCAAGCGGCCTGTTCTAGCTCTAACCGTTCATCACGTTTGAAGTGATCAAGGTCACCTCCTAAGCTGGAATTCCGGTGTCAAGCAAGGAAATACGGGTCGTGGGCACATGCACCATGGATGGCACCAGCCCTTTATGCACAATAATACACAGGTGGATTTAAAGATAGATGGAAGCAGGCCCCAATGGCTCCTTATTCTTTTTATCTAGGGTGGGAAGCACCTAGGAGATCCATGCATGAGAGAACTTCTTAACCCATACAAGACCGTTTGAGTTATGATGTCGATCGGTCAGTGCGAGGTCATCCAAAGGAAGCTATCAAGAAAATGTGGCATGCACAGTCGCCAAGTGTTGTAATTCAAGAGTCAGCTAACCCACAAGAGGATAGCATTCATGTCAAAACTGTTATGGTGGGCACTGATATTATAAATCTCAAAGAGTCGATCGTTATCGATGATCCGGCTGTTTCAAGTAATGATGTGGTGGCTATCTCGCAGGGTCCTATTGCTAATGATCATGAAGCTAGTGCAACTGAACTCAATCCTAGGGATCCCAAGTATACTCAAGCTAACTTGTGTCCTCCTGAATTATCCAAGTCACAAAAGAGGAGGTTGCACCGAATGAGGAACCATGAGAAAGTGGAGGAAAAAGCCGAAAAACTGATTGACGAGTGGTTCAATAAAGAACGTCCCATGATGCCCGAAGCGAAGGTGTGGAGGCCTAAACAAATATATAACACAATGGCTCTCAAAACACCGATAGTTCAAAGAGAGGATGATGCAAATGCTATTGTATCGTCCACACCACCTCCTGTACTTCTCCTTCACTTGGGAATACTTCGGAATCGGTGGATATGCATGAGGAGGAGTTGCTGAATTATGAGCCTATGCCTGTTCATGAAAGTATGGATATTAATACGGTGTTCTACCTACCCGCTGAATTTCGCGCCATAGATGAAGAAGGAGAGGTGGCTCATTTGGATTTTGGCCCTAAAACTACTATATTTGATAAGCCAAAATAACCGGTGACACAATTGAGGCCGTTGTTCCTTGAAGGTCATATTAATGGATCGCCAGTATCTAGGATGATTGTTGATGGTGGGGCCGTGGTGAATCTTATGCCTTATTTGGTTTTCAAGAAGTTGGGCTTGAATGATGAAGAGTAAATGAAGACCAATTTGGTGCTCAATGGGTTCAAAGGTAAGGAAAAACACCGAAGCCAAAGGTGTCATGTATGTGGAGCTTACGGTTGGAAGCAAGACTTTGGCTACCGCTGATGGCTTCTCGACCCTCATAGGTTACGCCAAGTGGAAGGTTAAGAAGTACACATCAGCAAGTTTCCCTTGGTAACGATACCAAGGTTTATGTCTCCAGTAGGACTCCAAGTTTTGCAGGAAGGTGCTCAAACGAGCAAGGCATCGTTTGAGATTAGTTACTCACTTGACCTGGACCTGCCACAGAAAAGCAAATAACTTTGCTCCCAACGAGTTCAGAGAGGTTGTAAATCTCTCCGATCTTCTTGTTTACAAAGGATCAAAACACAAACGGGAATATAAAAGGCCCGATATGCGGTACTGCTCTAGATCTAGACGTTTCCATACAGATCCGTGGACGAAGCACATATCGGTCCCACCGCGACTTATGACCATGTCATATGCCCCGAATTTCCAACATGATATCATAACATTACAGTTACAAGGATAGAACATCTCATACAATCGGCATACAACTGCCTTAATACAATACATCAACGGAAGATACATGTCTGAGTACAGATTACAATCAAATGCCTAGTGGAAAAAGTAAAACACACCATTCCCACATTCACACGGGTCCAGGCTCTCCACCGGGATCCACATAACTAGTCGTCGTCGAGTCTCCGTGAAGGCGTCTAGAAGAAGGGTCGTCGAGCTCCTCTGAAGTCAAAGATCGTTGCATAACGTGTGTAAAAGAGAAAAGAAGGGGTGAGTTATATCAACAAGTATTGTAACTATTTTCTCACGGTAAGATGGGGGTAGTGGTTGAGGTTGTAGCCGCACTAGCAATATATGAGGTGGCTAACGATCTATTTAGAGTAAGATGAGAACCAAGCACTCGATGAGTACTCGCCTCCAACAAGTCTTGCTATCAGCTACTTACGCAAACATAACACCTATCCTATCCTTGTCCTCCTCTTTGCATCCAGATGAAGAAGAAGCAGTCAAGGCACACATGCACGTTGATCAAGTTTATTAAGATTATCTCATTTGTTGTTGTCTATGAACAAGGAGTAGGTCTCAAGTCATTTATAACCGTGGACACGGCTTCTCGAAAAGATTTAACCCTGCAGGGGTGTACCAACTGCCCATTACAAGGCTCCGCACACACGCCCATCTCTCTCAGTTGCTACCCATCACAGGAAACCATTTTATGATTTAGTCCCAAGAGATCCGGTACGATAAGTCCCTCTAACTAATAACGCACAAATTCGGGTGGCCCCCGGGGAGTCGACAGCCAATCCAAAAGCCGGCCACACTCTCGGATCGGACTCTTCCATCTAGACGAGGTCGGGGTAACTAACCCATCATTGTGGGAAGCCCCCTAGCTTCCAGGTGTGGACAACGAAGGAACTCTGTCTCCGCTGGCCTGAGTAGATTAAAGTCTGCTGGCCACGGAACCAGGCACAAACACGGTTTCAAATGGTAAAATCAGCTTGGGACACTACTAGAAATGTTTGGAGCTAGATAGGTAAGAAGAGGGGACCCCATAGCATCCCACAGGCGGTTAGGCACGGTCGTCAAGAGACACAATACCCGGAACACGGGTCCTAGGTGACTCGAATGGAACAAAGCATCGGGGCGGGATAGCCTAGACCTTCCATCCTTCGTCGAGTATAGTCAACATTATAATAATAATATCATCCACTACAATATCATAATGTTATAGCCCAGTCCAAGGAGTAACAGGATAACAGTTGATAGCATCCTAAGCATGCATACTAAGCCGTGGTTAAGCAAGCATTGTACATGGCCAAACAATGGTTTGCTGGGATGTGGGGGACATGGCTGTTTGGGTCTTAATATGGAGGCATAAATATGAAGTGGTAGGATCAATCAATCGTTCTATCCTATACCTAGGCACAAGTGAGCTGAAAGTTATAAGTATGATATATGCTCCCCCTTACCCGATGAGAAGACGAAACCGAAGGTGTAGTCGATCGCTAGCTCGCAACGTCTACAAGAGTACCCGCGGAAGCACACAAGGAAACACTGGAAAATCAGTTGACGAGAAATTATGTATTACTATGAAGCAACCACGAGCAAGCAACAACTACTAGAAGGAAACACGAGGCAACGCACGGTATCACATCTATCGTCGAGAGAAGTTACTAACAGGTTAAGTGGAGTACTCGTCACACACGACGATACCGCACATTTAGAATGGTTCAAGTTGTTTAGCTACACAACATGAGAAAAGGTTTTTAACGTGTCATCTCACTCAATCATGGCATATCACACAATCATGGGAAGAGGTGAAGCATAAAATAAACTATCTATGCTAGTCAATTTAAGTGAGGCACAAACCTAAACATGTATATCATTAAGTACCCCACGAAAATTAATAGCTTACTACTATTCTGCCCTAAACCATATTTTAGGTTGGTTAACAAGATAAAATAATATCAAAAACACAATCTACATGAAATTCTAATCAAGTTACATGTACAGAACACCCAAACGGAGTTACGGTTATAAAGATACAAGCATCACAAGTTATGAACACAGCCTGCCAACATCAGGTACCACACTTGGGAGCAATGCAACAACAAGCTACTAAATGCAAACATGCACCAAAATGATGTGGATCATCAGTAGACATGACAAGCATGAGATGGCATCAAGGTTTCATGTATATGAGCATCAGGAACAAGGAACTGTAACCCATGCAAAATGCTAAATAATACTACTGGTCTAGGCATGGCAATTTGTTATAAACATGCTATATAAACATTAACAAAAGCAATCTCAAAGAACCTCCAAAATAAACATGCAATACATCTACAGCAACCCTACATGATGCTCATGAGTTCATACATAGCACTTGTGGTAGAAGGACCCATGGATGAATAAGTATTAAGCATGCAATCAGCTATATTATATTCGAGACTTAGTGAAATCTCAGGGTATGTGACAGAAAACAGCAGGGTTGCACTTTCGGAGCTCAATAAGTATATGAACAGAAACCATATCATGCCAAATCAAATCATGGCATCAAAGTAGAAATAACAAGGAGAAGATAATTACATTGGGGCTAAAGCATATGAGGCATGGATCATTTACTATAAGGCACCAAAGTAGCAACTTTATACAAACAACATCACATATTATCAAGTTCACCACTTTGGAGCAAGAAATAAAATAGCTACATCCGGTAAACTTGGCAAAGGGATGCATCTAATTGAAGTACACATGATTCTTAACACATAAAAGAAAGAATCAATGGAATAGGCGTCATGGATGTGACACAAGAATCAACCAAACTTGCAAGAAAATAACAGTCAGCAGCAGTAATATTCTAGTGCACACATCAACAGGGATTTACAACAACTAGATGGACTCAAATGAATTCACTGACTAAAGAAAAAAGTTAGAGCACATCACAATGAACACTTTTCATGTTGGGCGCTTTTCCATAAGGGCTATAGATCGCTCGCAATTCTAATTGCAAAACAGGTAACAACAGTAAATATCTCCAGACTTAGAAAAAAAGAGGGCGCGGGCTGGATAACCATGGGCTTCGGCCCAAGTAGCAGAGGACGCGGCAGATAGGTACCTCTCGCCCTAGGAAAGAAAAAAGTGGTCGCCGGTGGGGCGCTGGCGGGCCCCGGGTGGCGAGGTAGGCCGAGGAGGCGCGGGCAGGTGGGCCAAAGGCCGCGGCGGCTGGCCAGCCCATGGCGGTGGCTGGCTCTAACACCCTCAGTGTCTGTAACAGTAATCACTGTTCCTAACCATGCCTTGTTCATCTTTGAGTTCAAAAAACTCAAAATGCCTTTTGGTGAATATTAAAAATCATGTGAAAAATGAAACTTGTCCAAAAATTGTGCAACCACTTTGTAAAATCCCTAAAAACTAGTGGACCATGATAAACCAACATTGGGAATTTGTTGAGCTATAAAATAAATCCAGAAAATAAAAACACTAGCCTAAAGTCCACTTTTATTAATGGCTTAATTAAAAAAATGCTAAATGAATTTATTTGGGCACAAAACCAATTATGGAACAAGTTCCATATTTTACAAAAAGTCAAAAGCAACAGATAGAAATAAAAAAGGAAAAAGAAAACAAAAAGGGAAAAGAAACAAAGAGGCCCAACCCCTGGTGCATGAAGTGCACAGTGCACTCGGCCCAGCCCACCAGCCCACCTTCCTCTCCCCCTCCCGCGTTGTTCATCCCCGTCGCCGTGTCGGCACGGTAGAGCACGCCGACGGCGATGGAGCTGTTGGATGGCCTCCACCGCGATGCCTCGCTCGCCGTCATGGTTAAGTACTCCGCTGCACACCCCCTGGACAAACCCTAGCCCATTTTCCTCTCCTCCTCGCCTCGCACTCGTCGGGGGAAAACCACCAGAGCGTCGCCGTCTCCATTGCCGTGAACCTGCACGGCCACTGATCCCCTCGAGCCGAGCCGCCTCGTCATTCTTCACCACCGTTGTCGCCTTGGTCTCCGAGCTGAAGGACTTGAGCCCGGATGCCCCGTGGACAGCGCATTGCCGCCGACCCCATTTCCGCATCCGCCGTCGTCGCCGTTCGATTCTGGCCGCTAAGGACCTTCATCGCTGCTACTGCCTGACCCTACGCTCTCCTGGTGAGCTTGGCCACCTTCCCCATACGATCGCTCCCCTCCTCTCCCGCCGTAGCCCGCTCCACCATTGGAGCCGAAGCTCGTCGCCGCTCCGGCGAGTCCCGGTCGACATTGTGACCACCAAACGACACTCTATGATCCCCCCGTTCGAACGCGCCCCCCACAACCCCTTCAGTGGCCTGGATCGAGCGCATGCTCGACCTCGTCGGATCTCTGTCTCCGGCGATCTTCTGGAGAGCACCTGTGCCGCCGATAGGTGGGCCCCAGTGGCCAGAAATTTAATTAGCCACTAACCCACCCCCACTGTTACAGCGACATGTGGGCCCTGCCCCCTTAACCTTAGTTAATTAAAACAAATGGATCCTTTTCTCTGCTACAGTGACATGTGGGCCAGCACCACTTAATTCACTATTACAAATTCATAATTGTTTAAATAAAATGTCTCTCTGACACATGGGCCCCAACTGTCAGTTTAATAATTGAAATGAATTTAGTTTAATTAAAATAGAAACTAAAATGGGCCAATGACATGTGGGCCCTCTTCTAATTATCTATTTAATTAAAATGTTTAAATGTCACTTCCACTGACATGTGGGTCCCCCATGTCAGTTGTACTGTTTTGGATAATTTTTCTATTAATAATAAAATAAATCCAGAAATTGATTTAAACTTTGAATTTAAAGATGTTTTATACCGTAAGTCAGATTCAAAAACTTTATACATGAAACTTGATCAGAAAAATACAATGATTACACATACGTTATTCGTATGTCAACCAAAACCCTCTAACACAACGAACACAAGATATTCCCCCCTCCGGGCCGTTGCCGATAATTACCCAGAACTGGTATTTCATCCCCGGATGAATTCCCGCTCCGAGCCAAATACATTGTACTTCTTTAGAGCACCGATATCAATGCATATGTCTTGTCATGCATCTGTTTGTTATTCTTGCTTTATATTTACTGTTTCTTCCCCCCCCCCCTTAATCTTAGGTAGACCCCGCTGCTGCCTCCGACTACACCACTGTCGAGTACGACTACTAAGTTGACGACCCTACCCCTACCGTCGAGCTTCCAGGAAAGCAGAGCCATTTTCCTTCCCTAGATAATGTTGGATATATGCTCTAGAGGCAAATAATATATGATTATTCCAATATATCTAAGAAAGTTCATAACCAGTTTCATACCGTGCTAGAACTGTATCAGTGAAACAATGATACAGGTGTGGTATAGAAACCCCTAGAGTTCCTAGTTAGCCTCTATTTGAATAACTAGTTCATGGTCAACATGATGGTCATGCTTTCGCGATCATGGACAATTAAGTCTCTTGACTATGAGGTCACCTCACTTGATGAGTGACGTGATGAACATTACCCAAAGCAACCATTACAGCATGATAGATACGTATGATGAAACAAAGAAAAGTTGGAATAATCTTCTAGACAACAAACGGGTTCTTGTAGCTAGAAATTATATAATGGATTAAATCCAAATATCACAAGCAATGTCTTGATGGATGAATAGAGATGCACCATGTACTAGGACATGTGATCTCATATGTACTTTGACATATGATTCTACCATATAACATGCATTGTGAATCCAACAACAGAATGACTCAAAAGTTCTTGGAAGAAGAACAGATTCCGATGTGCTTTAGGAGTAAAACACAGAATTTGAATAAATTCCATGAATTCAATATATGACGAATACTGAGGACTATGCTCTAAATTATAGAAAGATAATAGACTTGAATGTAATGCAAGGTTACAACTACAAGCCATATTATGAGTCTATATGGAATTAGAGACATCACCAAAGATATGAAAGAAATGTGAGCAAGATTCACGACACCACTAAGATAATACTACTTAAGAAAGTAGACGTATGGATAAATGTTTAGCGTATGAAGTTTGGACTTCTGGCTGAGTGTATTTCCCAGTATATATGACTATGGATAAGTCTTCCAAAGACTGAACCAAAAGATCATTGGAGGGTACTGTGAAATAATAGTCTCACTCTCCCGCGAAACATGTATCCAACCATTATATGACAATGAGTGGCATGTCAAACTAGTTGACCTATGCCAGTTGCAAAGGAAACATACGAATCTGAATTGGTTCAGTTCATTGACGAACCCTCTTCCATGAGCAAGCATGATCAATGAACACTTATGCGATAAGCTGGTTATGATCGGGAAAATGCGGCTAGATTATTAGCACTCTAGTGACAGTGGGAGACTATTGGATATATTCTCTAGAGGCAAATAATATATGATTATTCCAATATATCTAAGCAAGTTCATAACCATTTTCATACCATGCTAGAACTGTATCAGTGAAACAATGATACAGGTGTGGTATAGAAACACCAGAGTTCCTAGTTAACCTCTATTTGAATAACTAGTTCATGGTCAACATGATGGTCGTGGTTTCGTGATCATGGACAATTAAGTCTCTTGACTATGAGGTCACCTCACTGGATGAGTGACGTGATGAACATTACCCAAAGTAAGCATTATAGCATGATCAATCTTTTGAAGGTTCAGTGTTGTAATTACAGAATGTAGTAGACCGTTCCTTTGACCGTGAGTACGTGCATAATTGCTATCTACTCGGATGCTTTGACTTACATCCCACCACCTGACTGAAATATGCGGGTCATAACGGTTGTATCTTGGGTATTCCGTGGAGATATGTTGAGGAGTATTGTTACAAGAGCGGGATTTGTCAATCCATATAATGGATAGATACTCGGGGACCACTCGGTGAGATTCCATCCATAAAGCTGCAGCGTGTGACTAGGTCACGGGGATGAATATCACGGGAACAAGTGAATAAGTATTTGTTCAGAACGAGTTTGAACCAGACATAGGATGTCATTGATCGAATATCGGAACAGTCTAGTATCACTGACAAAGGGAATGCTATACGACATAAGGTCCAATCGCTGTTGATATCCGGAATGCACATGGGTCATTATGGCCATCTAGGTCCCGCTGATGATCATTGACCGTAGCCTCATATCGGTCATGACTGGAGTGTTCTCGGACCGTAGGGTAACACACTTAAGAAATCGGAGAGATTTTCGGAACTATCAGAGTTACCGGAGAATAAAGGAAGCAGCACCGGAAAAGTTTCGTGTTGACCCGAAGGAGTTTCGGAGTGAGCCGGAAGGTGTTCCGGAGCACCGGGAGAAGGAATAATGTGCTTTAGTTATTAATTAATGGAATTAATAATTAATTTTTGTATTTATAATTAAAAAGTTTTATGGGCCTTATTTATGAAAGAGGCCCATTAGGGGAAATAAAAGGGAAAAATAAAAAGGAAAGAGGGGGGAGGCGCCATGGGCCCTAGGGCCCATGAGGGGTGCGCCCCCTCCCACCCCCTCCTTGGCCGGCCACCCCCTTAGCAAAAGGACTTTAGTCCCATATTGCTAAGGGAGAGGGGTTGACTCCCTCCCCTCTGCCTATATATAGATGGGCAGGGTGCACATATTTAATACACAGAAATTCGTGAGAAAATAAATATTACTCCGAATTGAGATCGGTTTTCTCCAGTATTCTCCCCTTCCTCGTCTCTTCCATGATAGGCTCCCTAGTGTGAGCCTGTAGTGGAATTGAGGCATCTCTGTTAGGATCGGAGGCTGTCGTGCTGCAGAAGCTCCGTCCGGAGGTCTGCTTCCGCCACCTTCGCTGGATCGGAGAATGGAGGTCGTCATCGAGTCACGTATGTGTGCGAGTACTACGAGGTGCCACACGTGTGGCACTACACCCATATGGGTGCTCAACACAGCCAGGGGGCTGTGAAACTTGTTCAACTACACCAGCCCCGTTTGCAGGAACGTTTCCCGTGCAACGGACTACACCCCGAGGTATGTTATTCCGCACTCCTTTCCCTTACGGTAATACGGATAGCTAGATCTTGGGTTATGGGAAACGTTAGTTAGGAAAAAATTGTGTTTTCCGCTGCGAACCCCAAAAGATATCACCTATCTTTCCGTACCTTTCTTGCACTGGCATTGTTACTGTTGCTTCTACGTTACAATCCTATTCAATTGCATAGCCTGTCATTGTCGCCTCTTGATGTACCTTTCTTTATCCTATGCTGCCTATCAATATATATTATATTCAGCAGTGAGCCATGCGCTTTGTTAGTCAACTAGGATTAGATAGCGGGCCGTGATCACTCAGGGGAGTGACGCGGAACAATATATTAACTGTAACAGGTACGGTACAATGTAAACACCGCCTAAGGCCCCCTAGCTCGGCTCTGCCGAGCCACCATCAAGTGTGAGCTATCAACGAGTAATCATTGTACTCCACTCGTTGCTGACTCTGTATAGCCGCTCTAGTTACCTAAGAAACAGTTGTCCTTAAAGGTAAGAGTCGGACGACCCAATCGTGCCCGCGAGCGCTATTGCGTCGGGAATGACAAGGAGGGTACGACCGACGTTACTAGTGTTCTTGGCCCCTGATTGTATCTCTCGAAAGTTACCAAACCACGAAAATTCAAGTTCTACCAAGAGCACACGCGAGATAAGGTAAGGAGTCAGTTCACCTTGTTGGTAACTGCGGAGACTTGGTGGGACGAAAGGGCAGGCACCGATGTACTGGTAGTCCTGACTGCTGTCGTTGTCCGCGGGTCAGTTAAGTCGAGGCCACGATAACGGTTGTCCCGTAAGTTAATAAAATGACTAATGGTTCGATGGATGTCTTGAGTTGGCTATATGCCATGTAAGCACTACCTACTCGTGGGAATTACGAGTTATGGGCTCCCCCGCAACATAGTATCGTTCGTGAACTCTTCAGACACCAGAAGTACCGCGGGCTGATTGCTGGGAAGTGGTGTTGTTTTTTTTCTCGCGCGGTGATGTTTTATTTGGTTTGATTTTGCTTCACCAGCCAGCCACGCACCGTGCAGGAGTAAGTCAGGGTTGGGGTCCAAGACCCTTCTTACTTAGGGTTTAGACCGGCGGATGGCCTCTCTATTGAGTTCGAAGGATGGGCTACGTTGTGTCGGATAGCCTTGGTGGAGCGTTCTCTAATAAGGTGCCCGCCACCCTCGAAATCCGTGCATTGTAGTGTAACACAAGTGCACCCTTGCAGGGAGTTTAATCTATTCGAATAGTCGTGTCCACAGTAACAGGACGCTTTAAGCTGAAGCCAGATCCTACTACTACAACCTACTACTATTAAGCTGTTGGTTCCGGGTCTTCTTCCTCGCAGGGAAGTCGAGGAAGGGAACTCGGAGGCATTGTTAATTGTTAACTATTAGAACTTACTATTATACAATGTTGCAGCAACTTCTGTTGCATTGTTACTTTATGCTTTATATCACTGTTGGTTATTCTCTTCTTGTGCTGCAAGACTCGTCGGAAGATTCTAGTCTTCGTTAGGCCTAGTTTCTCATCCTTATTATGACTTTCTACCTTGTAGTCCACTATATACAACCTCCCCCTTACATTTGATACAAATGCATAAATGCTTAGTAGCAGACGTAAGACTCGCGGGTATGCTAGATAATCACCCTTGCTTTATTTCCCATTTTTGTTTTGCCTGATCGGCCGCTGCAGTCGACGTTGGCGCCCAGGAGAAGGAGTACCCGGAGGCGGTTAGTACTACGTCGAGACCCCCGCTGACCAGGACCAGGAGTAGTTTCAGAGGCTCCCAGGAAGGAGGTCTTGCATTTTCGATCTGTATTTCTGATGTTATTTGTGCTATCCTTCTTAAGGCAAAACTTGACTAACTATGTCTGTACTTAGATATTATGATTGTATAACTTATATATTCGTGTCCTTGCGACCCCCTTATCTTGTAACATATTGGTTTATCCTTTTGTGTTTAGTGTTGTGGTGTGATATTCTCACCGTGGCACCCTAATCTGAGTCGTGTACCCTGCGTGTATGATTATTGTACACCGATTGATTTTGTGGGAGTCACACTGGCTTGGGCTCGTCCCGATCGGATCGAAAGCGGGTGGCGGCGCCGGCCACCGGCGCGGCGCTCCGGCGAGGGTGACGACCCTCCGGCGAAGTCCCGACGGCTGATACGTCCAAAACGTATCTATAATTTCTGCTTGCTCCATGCCTCTTTTGTGTGATATTGCTATGTTATTGATGAACTTCCATACATTTTTGATCATATTTGGACTAACCTATTAAATCAGTGCACCCCACTGCCAGTTCCTGTTTTCTGCTGTTTTTCTATTTCAGTTTTCCCCCATATAAAAACTACTCCAAAAATTCGGGAAAAATCCAATAAAAAATCAGCGTAGAAGAAGATTCGACAATCACCGAGGGGGGGCCAAAGGGGACCCACCAGGGCCCCAGGCACCCTCCCGGCGCTCCCTAGGGTGGGGCCGCGCCAGGGGGCCGCCTGGACCCCTGGTGGCCCCCCTGGCTGCCCCCTTCGCCTATTTATTCCTCGTGACGAGAAACCCCCATGACAAGAACCCTTTTTCGCGATCTCTCCTCTGTTCCTCCGCTCCGCGCTTGCAAGATCGGGAGCACTAGAAGACCTCTTCCAGGCACCCTACCGGAGGGAGGAACCAGCTCCAGGAGCTTCTCCACCACCATGGATACTTCCCGGATGAACCGTGAGTAGTCCACCTTGGACCATGGGTCTACGATCAGTAGCTATGTGATGTTCTCCTCCCCTCTTTGTTCTTCATGGAATAGACCTCGTGAGCTGCCCTACATGATCGAGGCACATATGTAATATTTCTGTTGTTGCTATGCTGAGTTTGCTGCGATCCGATGGATTATGATATTATGTTCAGATTGTGTTTGAGTAATATATTTCATTATCCTCTTTTATATTTATTATATTGAGTAATTCTTGCATGTTCTCCGTTGCTGTTTATTGCTTTGGCCAAGTAGTAGGTAGTGACTCCAAGAGGAAGCGTTATCCATGATTGTGGGTTCATGCCCCCCGATGACTAGCTTGAGTGACAGAAACATGAGTCTAAGGGATGTGTTGTGGCCACAACGGGGGAAACAACGGTGCTTGTACTTGCGGGTGCAAGGATTGTTTACTTTACGCAAAATTCTTTAATGCAGTTGTCTGTTGCTTTGAGTTTACACTTTGGGTGGGATTCGCACTTAATACCAGCGAGATGTTCTGGATAGATATCTCAAGGTGGATTTCTCTCTACTTGTCTTGGCGTACCGCCCATGCTTTTGAGCCTCTTCCTTTCTTTATAGCATAATTAGCATTGGTTTGCGCACATAATCCTGTCAATTGCCCAGCTGTAATTTTTTTACCTCCCATGGCTATTTTATCGTCTTTTGGGAGAGAGACGTCACTAGTGAACATCATAGTACCCCGGTCCATATTTCCAATATTGTTTACACTATCAATTTACTTTTAGTATTTACTTTTCCGTTGCTATCACTATCATTATTATCCCGTGCGTTTTATCCTTTGTAAACAACAAGGCTGGAGGAACTGACAACTCCTCTGTACTTTTTGGGAAGCAAAGTTATTTGTTGTGTGTGCAGGTCCAGGAGAAGAAAGTGATTATCAAAACGGCGCATCACTTGCCGAACCACCTTCTTGTATCTGCTGGAGTCCTATTGGTTCGATACTCATCCTTAGCTTCTTCGCTAAGTGAAATTGCCATTGTCTACATCTCAACCTTCCACGTTGGTTAACCAACGAGGGGGCGTTAATTCGTACCATCAGAAGCAATTTCTGGCGTCGTTGTCGGGGACTCCACTCTTCAAGATAGGGGAATTGCACACTATCTTTTATCTTTGCTTTTTAGTCTTGTTAGTTTACCTTTTAGTTTTTGCATTAGTGTCCTTACTTGCCAATCAATGTCTGACTTCTTTGAAACCAGATCTTATTGGCATGGAGGATTCACCGAGGATCAACAAAAGTGGTACAAGGAACACCGCTTGTCTCAAAAGGGGATACACTTATGGAAGCAAATACACCAGTTGTATGAGTATGCTAGAAACTTGTGCTCAATCTATAACATATCTTTCTGCAGGGATGAATCTTGTTGCTTTATGAGGCACAAACACCTTTCTTTCCAATGTGAGTACAATGATGATGAAACCTTAGCTTCTTATGCTAAGGGAAACTATGATTTTTATGATGCAGAGCCAATAGAAGAATTTGTTGCTTATAAGGGTGCATATGAAATTACTTCTCTTCTTAGAAATATTAATGATGCCCCTGAAAAATCTGAGAGTCTTGCTATACTTAACTATTGTTTGGAAAATTATGATGCAAATTATTATATTACTGATCATCTTGAGAGAATCTCTCCCCCAAAGGAAGAGACTAATGTTTTGCAGGACTCTAGGAAAGAAGAAATTGATGAAACTGAAAGCTCTTTGGATGAAAAAGAGGAGGAGAGTGACGAACAAAAGGAGGACGAATGGATCCATCCATGTCTACCTTCTAATGAGAGTAACTCTTTGAATCTTACCTTATATGAGTGTTATGATCCTATGGATTCTTTTGAAATATCCCTTTTTGATGAAGTTGATGCCTTCTATGCTTATGGTCATGATGCCACTATGGATGATGCTTATGGAGATGAACTTTCTATAGTTCCTCATGTTAAGCATGAAATTGTTGCTATTTCACCACCATTTGATTTTCCTATTATCCTTTTAAAATCTCCAAATAATCCAGAGAGTTTTGTCCTTATTAAATGTTATTGTGACCGGTTGCATTTATCTTATGATCCTAAAGGCCGTGTTGAAAACTATACACGTATGCTTGCAGGTCATGAACAACATGATTTATGTCATACTTATATTCTTGATGTTGTTCATGATACTACTGAAAATTACTTTGAGAGAGGAAAGCATGGTTCTAAAATCTTTCATGTTACAAAAACACCTCTCTTTTTGATGAAATTTTTAAAGTTGCTCTTGTTCCACTTTCCTATGCTTGTCACTTTGTGATTCTTTGATTTATTTTCTTATAACATGCCTATTCATAAGAAGTGGGTTAGGATTAAATGTGTTTCATATTTTCTTCTTGATGCTCTCTGTTGCTTCAAGTCCTTATTCTTATGAGAGAATCTTTTATAATTTTATGCCTAGCTTAAAGGCATAAAAGAAAGCGCTTTCGGGAGGCAGCCCGCAAATAATTTAGGTTTTCCTTTTTGTTTTTCTTCTGTTTTTAGTGGTCTTGATTATTATTACTACTGTAGCAACATCATTGTCTCTTTACTTTTCAAACTTTGTGCCATTTATAGCCTCATATGACAAGGGAAGTGAAAGTTGTGACATGCTGTCTAGAAAACAGATTCTGTCCTCGTGACTAGAAAAATCATGGAAAAATCTCAGTTCATCTTTTTGAGCTTAAATTTTTACACAGCGTGATCTATACAATTATGGAACTTTCGTATGTTCTGAGTTTTTTTATTTGAGATGCACAAGTATCCCTAAAAAATCTTTTCTACCTGGTGGTCTTGTTTTCACAGATTCTGTCCTGTTTTGCCTTTTCTTTGTTTTGCAAACCTTAAGCTTGCTTTTTATTTGAAAAAACTTTTTGGAATTCTTGAGAAACAGTATATCTTCAAGAATATCTTTATTTCCAGTAGAGGAAAAATTATTTTATTATGGGTACTAACCTCGCTAATCAGATTATCATGAGTTATGTATGAAGGGAGCTTTCAAGTGTGCGAGGAGGATGATGAAAGAAGATTCCGGAGTGTCAAGCGCTCAAGCTTGGGGATGCCCCCATGAATCCCCAAGAAATATTCAAGGATACTTAAGCGTCTAAGCTTGGGGATTCCCCCGTGCATCCCCTTCTCTATCAACAATTATCAGTTCGTCTCTCGTTTCACTATATTTTTATCAGTTCATGCATTATGTCTTATGCTTGGAGCTCTCGCTCTTAGGTTTTATTTTTAGTTTTCTTTAGCTTTGATTTCTGTTCATAAAAAGTTAGAAAACATATTTCTTTGTGTGGGGAGAAACACACTCCACTTCCAAAATCTAGAACACAACATAGGACTTTTCATGCTTATCTTTGTTGTGTGTGTTCTTTATCTTTTTCATAGCTACTGTCATGTTTAGCTCTTATTTTTCATGCTTATCCTTTCAAAGAGCTTTTGTTAAGTTTGTCTCTGGAACTCTCTTGAGTTTTCATGTTTATCTTGTTTAGAGAGTTTGCCTGTTGCACTGAGTTTTGTGTCTTGACTTGAAGTAGGTAATTAAGGTTGCTATTCTTTTGTAGTAGTAGCTTGCAATAGTTTTGAGGTATTTTTTTGAGTAATGTTTGGAATTTTGGTGTCAAGAGCTTTAGCCTATTAGTGATAGATGTCGTATTTTGGGAAATCCATGTTTATTTTCAAAACTTACAAAATTATTTGAGAACTTTAGCTACTAGATGGATCACTACTCTTCTGAGGGGTCGAATATTAGAGTACACTCACGTACCATGAGTTGAGGATGCGCAAGGATAACCAAACCCCCATACACTCCTCCTCGGGGTACTTGTCTCTTTGTGAAACCTCCTTATTAGATTGAGAGTTACCGATAATAAGTGCATGAGTTCTTCAGACTAATGTGAGTATTCGAAAGTTGACACTTCCACCTTCCCATATTTTGCTAGCCTCTCCTGTGCCGTGCATTGATTTCTTCTAAATCCGAGGGTTTGCGTCCACCTTCTCCGGTACATCCAAACCCTTGGCATGATACGCTCTGTCATCATAAACCTCCTTATACCCTTCCTCAAAACAGCCACCATACCTACCTAGCAAGGCATTTCCATAGCCTTTCCGGGATATATTGCCATGCAACATCCATCTTCTCATGACTTGATCTTCATGTCATACATGCTACTTGCTTGATCGATGAGCCGCATGCTAGTTGGGCCTTGCCCTAATCATTGCTACATGACGCGCTAGAATCATTGCATATCCTGCTACACTGGCAGAGGCATACATTTTCATACATCATGATAGTGACATATTCTTTATGGTATGAGTACTTTGTAAAGTGTTAAAGATCTTCTATACTTTTTATAATATATAGAGTGTTGCCCCTAAAGTTAGGAAAAGATCCCAAAGTGGACAAATTAAAAGATCCCAAAGACGAAAAAATTAAAAGATCCCAAAGAGGACAAATGAGAGAAATAGAAAGAGCCATTGAGGCCACCAAAAAATACAAAAAAGAGAGAAAAAAAGAGAAAAAGAAATAAAAAGGGAGAACGGGGCACACTACTATTCCTTTTGAGAGATCCACACTCGTACTCCCTCTTATATCTTGTACTCCATAGAGATTATCATTTATGCATATAGCTATGTGGGGACCTTCACACTATAGAACTTGGCTTGTATATTCCAGTGATGAGCCTACTCAAATGAGCTCTAGGTCTTCTTCAGCAAGCAAGTTGGATGCACCCCCACTAGTTCCATTGGAGAGCTTACCTTAGCTCATATGTGCATCCGTTGCATGGCAATTCCTACTCCTCACATCATATCTATCATTTGGCTTTCTCTCGCCTATGATTGTCCTCATTGATGTGAGCCTTTAACACCTTTTTGTCTTCCTCCTCCACCATATTTTCTCTTTGCCATCCTAAGTGTCAACTTTCTTGCTTACGCTCATCCATTGCATGAGTGCTCAAAATGTCAAAAAGGAGTGGATCATTTTGACTTGTACCTGGTTAGTGGTCTGGGGATGAGTCAAGATAAGATTCCAAAGAAGACCAAGTGTGAAACTTTAGTAGATTGAGTTCTCAACACAAAAATACTTTTTTCTCGTATATCCCTATCCCCTTTCTTGCACGCAAACACCATTTGGAGACATTCGAGTCATGGACAGCGAGAGATCTTGCACCTTTATGTTCTTATGTTGCTTGTTTCAATACTAGATATAGACTCTTGCCTGTTATGATTTGAATTGAATTACATGCCTTGATTGGTTTACTCAAAAGTTCTTTTATGGTTTTTAGCATGTCACCACATAAATTATGCTTTTATCATTAACCTTCTCGAGGACGAGCAGTAATTAAGCTTGGGGATGTTGATACGTCCAAAACGTATCTATAATTTCTGCTTGCTCCATGCCTCTTTTGTGTGACATTTCTATGTTATTGATGAACTTCCATACACTTTTGATCATATTTGTACTAACCTATTAACTCAGTGCACCCCAGTGCCAGTTCCTGTTTTCTGCTGTTTTCCTATTTCAGGTTTCTCCCATATAACATGTGCTCCAAAAATTCGGGGAAAATCCAATAAAAAATTAGCGTAGAAGAAACTTCGGGAATCACCGAGGGGGCCAGAGGGGACCCACAAGGGCCCCAGACGCCCTCCCGGCGCGCCCTAGTGTAGGGCCGCGCCAGGGGGCCGCCTGGATCCCTGGTGGCCCCCCTGGCTGCCCCCGTTCGCCTATTTATTCCTCCTGACGACAAACCGCCATGACGGGAACCCTTTTTCGCGTTCTCTCCTCCGTTCCGCCGCCGCCGCGCTTCCAAGATCGGGAGCACCAGAAGACCTCTTCCCGGCACCCTGCCGGAGGGAGGAACCACCTCCGGGAGCTTCTCCACCATCATGGATACTTCCCGGATAAACCGTGAGTAGTCCACCTTGGACCATGGGTCTATGATCATTAGCTATGTGATGTTCTCCTCCCCTCTTTGTTCTTCATGGATTAGACCTCGTCAGCTGCTCTACATGATCGAGGCACATATGTAATATTTCTGTTGTTGCTATGCTGAGTTTACTGGGATCTGATGGATTATGAGATTATGTTCAGATTGTGTTTGAGTAATATATTTGATTCTCCTCTTTTATATTTATGTTCTTGAGTAATTCTTGCATTTTCTTCATTGCTGTTTATTGCTTTGGCCAAGTAGTAGGTACTGACTCCAAGAGGGAGCGTTATGCATGATTGTGGGTTCATGCCCCCCGATGACTAGCTTGAGTGACAGAAACATGAGTCTAGGGGATGTGTTGTTGACACAAGGGGGAAAACAACGGTGCTTGCACTTGCGGGTGCAAGGATTGTTTACTTTACGCAAAGTTCTTTAATGCAGTTGTCTGTTGCTTTGAGTTTACACTTTGGGTGGGATTCTAAACTTAATACGAGCGAGATGTTCTGGATAGATATCTCAAGGAGGATGATTAGTAGGTAGATGCAGATGGATTGCGGTCTACCTGTCTTGGCGTACCGCCCATGCTTTTGAGCCTCTTCCTTTCTTTATAGCATAATTAGCATTGGTTCGCGCACATAATCATGTCAATTGCCCAGCTGTAATTTGTTTACCTTGCATAGTTGTTTTATCGTCTTTTGGGAGAGAGACATCACTAGTGAACATCATAGTACCTCGGTCCATATTTCCAATACTGTTTACACTATCAATTTACTTTCAGTATTTACTTTTTCCGTTGCTATCACTATCATTATTATCCCCGTGCGTTTTATCCTTTGTAAACAACAAGGCCAGAGGAATTGACAACTCCTCTGTACTCGTTGGGAAGCAAAGTTATTTGTTGTGTGTGCAGGTCCAGGAGAAGCAAGTGATTATCAAAACGACGCATCACTTGCCGAACCACCTTCTTGTATCTGCTGGAGTCCTATTGGTTCGATACTCATCCTTATCATCTTCGCTAAGTGAAATCGCCGCTGTCTACATCTCAACCTTCCACTTTGGTTAACCAACGAGGGGGCGTTAATTCGTACCATCAGCGGCGAGGATGGCCGCGGAACGGCCAGATTCGGGCACAGGCGGCACGGATCTGGAAAGGGGAGGCCGATCTCGGCGCCGCAGGTGATCGGGCGGCCGCGGAGAACTTGCGGCGAATCTCGGGCCCTGCGGGGGCTGGCTGGATCCCTCCGGGTGACGTGGCAGCTCCTGGACGCTCCGATATGCAATCTGACAGTCCAGATCTGGAAGGGAGCTAGGGTTTCGGGGAGAGCAGGAGCTAGGGGCAGATCTGAGGATTTTGGAGAGGGGTGGCTGCAAATTTTACATGGGGGAACCCCTAGAAGGGCTAGGAGAGGGTGGTTGGCTATTTATAGGCTGGCTTGGATGGCAGGTTTATGCAAACACCCTCGTCTTTTCTCTCTCGCGTCCGATACTCCACGTTTCTGACTGCCGGAAGTCTATACGACCTCCGATTCGGACGAAATCTCAAACCACGCGCTCAGCGCGGCAAGCCCGTCAGTCCTACCACACTTCGATACCGTTCCGAGAACAATTTTCAGCGCCCAATAAATAATCCGTAAATTAAATAAATGGGGTTTTTGTTCCGATGGCGATGGCTGGTCCTGTGCTAAAAGTTTCGACGTTGCTCGGGTGAAACCTGGTGTCGCACGGTCGTGTGCCATGGTGGAAGGGCTCGGTAACGCATCCGATACGAGAAAGAGGGGGGGGGGGTATAGTCACCGATTAGTATATCGGCGAAGAAAATTGTAACACCCTCAGTGTCTGTAATAGTAATCACTTGTAGCGTTGACTAATCACTGTTGCTAATCACTGCTGCTGATTATGCCATGATCATCTTTGCTTTTGATCACATTTCAAAAATGCCTTTGGTTAATATTGAAAATCATGTGAAAATTAACTTTGTCCAAAAATTATGAAACCACTTTTGTTAAATCACCAATATTC
Source organism: Bromus sterilis (assembly GCA_950022295.1). Taxonomy (NCBI): domain Eukaryota; kingdom Viridiplantae; phylum Streptophyta; class Magnoliopsida; order Poales; family Poaceae; genus Bromus; species Bromus sterilis. The sequence goes on along the minus strand of OX465595.1, from coordinate 275,540,501 downwards.
AGTGGACCATGTCCATGTGGGTATGGGAATTTATTAAGTTATAAAATAAAACAAACAATTCATAACAGTGGTAAAACAGTGGCATTTAATCCCTTTTAAATAAAACAAAAATATAATTGATTTTATTTTGGCACAAAACTTTTTGTGGCAATGTTATTCTATGTGACTCTAATAATAGAGCAAGTTTCATATTTTACAAAACCCATCTGGTGGCTAAATAAAATAGAACAGAAAAAGAAATAGAAAGAATAAAAAAACAAATAGGCCCAGGTCCCTAGTGCCTCAAGTGCACAGTGCGGCCCGCGCGGCCCACCTAGCCACAGCGATGCCTCCGAGCCGCCGTCGAGGTCAAGTACCCCCTCCTGACCCCGCGGCGAAACCCTAACCCTAAGCCCCTCTCCCTCGCCTCGTCCTCGACAGGAAAAAGATTCCGAGGGAAAACGTCGCCGCCGTCGCGCTCCCACGCGGCCAGTGGACTCCTCCCGCCTCCCCGTCGTGTCCAGGAGAAACGTCGCCGTCGTGTTCGTCGCCTGCACCAGCCAATCGAGCCCGGGGAGCACCGTAGCTGTCGCCCGCATCTTCTTCCCCTACTCCAGCCGCCACCTCTCTGTCGTCAAATACGGCCACTTCGAGCCCTCCTCGAGCCCGCCTTGCACCTCTACAGGCTCACGGTGAACTCCCCTACGTCTGCCAACCCCTCGCGTATCCCCCCTCGAGTTGTAACGGCCGCCACCATGGGAGCTGTGGGTACGTCGTCGCCGGCAAGCTCCCAGTTGTGGCGTAGAGCACGCCTTTGGCGCGTTGTGCGCGTCATCATGCTCCCCTCCCTACCAGTAGCCGAACGCACCGCTACACGCTCCGGTTCCCGCACTACAACGACGTCGACGTCCAGCCCGTGCTCTGCTCCGCAGCATACCTCGTTGCCGACGTGCATTCCGGCGACCCCCGACACAACCCCCACCACCGTTCGACTCGCGGGGCTCTGCTGCGTCGATTGGAACCACCCGCGCCGCCTCCCGTAGACCGTAGCAAGTGCACCGTCGACCTCGCCGGCGACGTGCTCCGGTTTGCTCGCCGGTGAGGCTGACCTGCGGGTCCCGCCTGTCAGTGGTGTCATTATTGTTAGTGACCCACTGACCAGTGGCCCCCACCGCCCTATTTAAATTAACCTGTGAATTAAACTAATAAAACAGTTAGTTAATATGTCTATTACATGTGGGTCCATCCCATTAAATTAATCCCCTGGATTAATTAGGTTAATTAATTTTGTCTTTGTCTCCATGACAGGTGGGCCCCCTGTACTGATTAATTAGATAAAATGAAATTAAATAGATAGCAGTGTATGACATGTGGGGCCCCACTGTTAATTGAATTATTAAACTCGTTTTATTACCTGTGAGGCTGACATATGGGACCCCATGTCAGGTTTGACCAGTCAACCCTGTTGTGGATAATGTTACTGTTTTAATAATATAATAATTCCAGAAAATCTTTTAAATTGCTTTAAATTTTAAAATTAAATATCTTTTAAACGTAAGTCAGATTCAAAAACTTTATACATGAAAATTGATCAGAAAAATATAACGAATACGGATACGCTATCTGTATATGAACCATACCCCTCTAACGCACCGAACATCGAACCGTCCCCCTCCGCACCGTTTGTCCGATGATTTTTCCGGTACTGTTAAAGTTTCCGGATGAATTTATTCTGAACACGAAAGTTGTTCGGATTGTTTCAACTAGCACGGTTACACCATCCCCACGTTTGTTGGATGTCCACGACACGTCCGTCATGATCCCTTCCCCCTCCGGACACCCTATTCGGTAATCGCCCGGAGCCGATATTTCATCCTCGGATGAATTCCCGCTCCGAGCAACGTGCATTGCACTGCGTTAGAGCACCGTTAACATTGCATCCGTCATGCCATTCATCTATTTGCTATGATTGCTTTATATTTACAGTTTCTCCCACCTGTATTCTCCGGTAGACCCCGCTGCTACCGCCGACTACACCGCTGCCGGGTACGACTACTTCGTCGACGACCCTACCCCTACCGTCGAGCTTGCAAGCAAGCAGAGCCATTCTATTCCCCAGATATCGCCTACCTTTCCGTAGTTTCTTGCACTAGGCATTGTTACTGCTGCTGATACATTACAATCCTATTCAATTGCATAGCCTGATTTTCTCACCCCTTGATGTACCTTCCTTATCCTATGTTGCCTGCTATATCTATACATTATATTCAGCAGTGAGCCCTACGCATTGTTAGCGAGGATTAGATAGCGGGCCGTGGCCACTTAGGGGAGTGACATGGATGCAAAATATATACAGCTGCAATAGGTACGGATCAACGGAGACGCCCTAGGGAACCTACAACGGCGAGACTCTGTCGAGTCGCTTCAAGTTTGACTTACGAGTGGACGAACTCGTATTTCACTCTCGTCGGCTCAGTAGCGTAGCATCACTGGGACGATACGAGGGTATTCCACTTTAGTTCATTCCGCTGGTGTCTCGGCAGCACCGGGGCGATACGCGATTATTCCTCATTAGTTCATTCCGCTGATGTCTCTGTCGAACCCCTTTAAGTGTGCCATCGAGGGTGATTCCTCCTTGTTTCACTTAATGGTAGGCACTCGAATCAACTGGTGTCCTTAAAGGTAAGAGTCGGGTGACCCAACGGTGCCCGCGAGCGGTATATTGTCGGGAGCGACAGGGAGGGTACGACCGATGTTACTGGCGTGCTTGGCCCCTGCTCGTATCTCGCGAGAGTTACCAAACTACGAAAAGTCGAGCTCTACCAAGGGCACACGCGAGACAAGGTAAGAAGACGGTTCACCTTGTTGGTAACCGCGCGCTTTGATGGGACGACAGGGCAGGCCCCGACGTTACTGGTGGGCCTTGTTGCTTTTCGTTGTCCGTTGTGTTGTTAGTCAGACAGCGATAACGATTGTCTGCGAGATAATATTAAAATGCTAAATGGTTCGGCGGATGACTTGAGAGGCCGCAAAGTCCTGTACGCACTACCTTCACGTGGGATAAGGAGTTATGGGCTCCCTGCGTCGTAGTTTGTCCGAAAGCTCTTCAGACGTCAGCAGTACCACGGGCTGATAGCCGGGAAGCGGTGTTCTCTTCTTTGCTGCAGCAGGTGTGTTTGCATTTGCTTTTTCTTCACCGTCCAGTCTCGTACCATGCAGGAGCGTGCAAGGGTGAGGGACCTAGACCCCTTGGCGCATAGGATATAGTCCGGCGGATGGCCTCTCTACTGAGCCTAGTATGGGCTGCGCCATGTCGGATAGCTTTGGTGGAGCGTTCCCTAACAAGGTTCCCGCCACCCTAGAGATCCGAGCGTGCAGGCTCAACAGTAGTGCACCCCTGCAGGGAGTTTAATCTATTCGAATAACCGTGACCATAGTAACATAACACTTTATGCTGAAGCTGGATCTTACCACTACAAACTACTACTATTAAACTGTATGGTTCCGGGTTTTCTTCCTCGGAGGGAAGTCGAGGAGGGGAACTCGGAGGCATTATTATTATTAATCATTACAACTTAGTATTATACAATGCTGCAGCAACTTCTGCTTCATTGTTACTTTATGCTTTATAGAAACTGTTGGTTGTTCTCATCTTGTGCCGCAAGACACGTTAGAAGATGCTAGTCTTCGATAGGCCTAGCTTCTTACCCTTATTCTGATTTCTATCTTGCAGTCCACTATATACAGTATCCCCTTTCCATTTGATACAAATGCATAAATGCTTAGTAGCGGACGTAAGACTCGCGGGTATGCTAGATACTCACCCTTGCTTTTTTCCCCTTTTATGTTTTTCCTGATCGGCCGCTGCAGTCGACGTTGTAGCCCAGGAGCAGGAGTACCCCGGAGGCGCCTACTACTACGTCGAGCCCCCCTTTGACAAGGACCAGGAGTAGTTTCGGAGGCTCCCAGGCAGGGGGCCTTGCCTTTTCGATCTGTATCTCTGATGTTATTTGTGCTAGCCTTCTTAAGGCAAAATTTGACTAACTATGTCTATACTCAGATATTATGGCTTGTATAACTTATGTATTCGGGTCCGTGTGACCCCCTTATCTTGAAACATATTGGTTTATCCTTTTGTGTTTAGTGTTGTGCTATGATATTCTCACCGTGGCACCCTAATCTCAGCCGTGTACCCTGCGTGTATGATTACTGCACACGGATTGATTTTGGGGGCGTCACACAAATATTCCAAACAATTCTAGAAATCAATAAATTAAAGCAAGAAACATTTTTTTTAATTTGGGTGAAAATCCAGGGCTGTTACAGAATAGTAGTGATGATTGCAACGAAAAGGAAATAAAATAAGTAAATAGTTGAGGTGTAAACAATCGTGGAAATAGGGACCAGGGTCCCATGATGTTCACTAGTGATGTCTCTCTCCAAAAAGACGATAAATAACTTTGCTGGGTGAACAAATTACAGCTGGGCAATTGACAGAATTATAAACGCACCGCAATGCTAGTTATGCTACAAGAAAGCTAGAGGCTCAATCATATGAGCAGTATGGAAAGACAAGAAGACCGTTTATTCATCAGCATATACTCACTAATCATAAACCTTGTGATATCTATCCAGAACATGTCGCTGGTATTAAGTTGCGAGCCCCAAAAAATGTGTAAACTCAACGCAACATACAACTGCATTAACAAAATATGCGTAAGGTAAACAATCCTTGCAACTGCAGTTACAAGCACCGTTGTTTTCTCTCTGGTGGCAAAAGCACATCACCAAGTCTCATGTTTCTGTCACTCAAGCTAGACATCGAGGGGCATGAACCCACAATCATGCATAACGCTCCATCTTGGAGTTCCAATCCACTACTTGGCCAAAGCTATAAATAGCAATGGACAACATGCAAGAATACTCAAGAACAAAAACATAAAATGTAAATCAAATATATTACTCATCACAATCTGAACATAATCTTATAATCCATCGGATCCCAGCAAACACAGCATAGCAACAGCAGAACTAATACATAAATGCCTTGATCATGTAGGGCAGCTCAGTAGGGCTAAGAATTGAGGCACAATATTGAAGAGAAAACATTACATAGCTACTGGTCATGGACCCATTGTCCAAGGTGGATTACTCACGGCAAATTCGGGAAGCGCTCATGGTGGTGGCGAAGCTCCCAGAGATCAATCCTCCCTCCGACAGGGTGCCGGGACAGGGTCTTCTGGCGATGGCGATCTGGCGATTGCGATGGCGGCGGAATAGTGGTGAAAATCACGTAACAGAGGCCCTCCTAAGGGTTTCAGAGCGAGGGGTAAACATAGGCCGAAGGGGGTCATTGGGGGAGGCCTGGCCCCACCAGGCCTCCCCCCTGGCCATGCCAGGTTGCGGCCTGCGAGGGAGGCCACCCCCCTCTGGCTCTCCTTCGGGATTCTAGAAGCTTCTGAATTGCTGATTTTTTATATATTTGTTTCTGGATTTTTCCGGGCACTTTAAATATAGGTAAAATACCTGGAATGCACGGACAACAGTAGACAGAAACTGGCACTGGGCATTGAGTTAGTAGGTTAGTCCAATTATGTCGAAAAATGTATGAAAGTGTAGCAAAACATGTAGCAAAGTCACACATATAAGCATGGAACAAGCATAAATTATAGATACGTTTGGGACGTACCAACCACGTTCTTTGTTACTGAGTTGCACGGTAACTACAATGTCATACATGGGCGCGATTGGGTTCATGACAATCAGTGGGTTGATGAGGAAGTAGAGGTCTTGATTTAGTGGGTTGATGAGGAAGTAGAGGTCGTTCATGCAGATAATTTGGCTTGTGTTTATTTGGCTGATGCGTTAGTGGATTGGCAACATCCTCATGCTTCTTGTTTGACAGGGTGTGATTTGTCAGATTTTTTTTTCTCAGCACCACAAAGAATGGTTTCGTGCTCTTATCTCTAAGGCCGGTTGGTAGCAACCGACTCAAAGGAATGATGTATTTAAATGGATTCTAAGTCCGAATGGTTGCAGAATCGACTTGAAGACTATCAGTCCAATGGGAACGATATGTTGTAGTCTATAGAGGAGTTGGAAGCCATGGATAATTTAGGACAAGAATTTGCGTTGGCTGATCCATTACAGGATATAGACATAGGGGATGGTTCAATTACTAGCCTGACGTTTGTGAACGAGAATCTAGAAGACGATTGTAAAGCTAAAATAATCGAGTTGTTGAAAGAATATATTTGTTGCTTTGACTGGGAATGTCATGAGATGTCGGGTTTAAGCCGAGAGCTATTGGAGCATCGGTTGTCTATAAAAATGGTTTTAGGCCTTATAAGAAAACACCTAGAAAGTTTAATCCTAAAATATATGACCGTATCAAGGAAGAGATCGGTCGATATTTTAAAGCTAATTTTATTAGACCTTGCAGGTTTGCTGAATGGATTTCTAATATTGTGCCTGTGGAGAAGAAAGGGTCCAATAAGGTGAGGGCATGTATTGATTTCAGAGATGTGAATAGAGCTACTCCTAAAGATAAGTATCCCATGCCAATAGCAGATATGCTTATTAATGAAGCTTCTGGACATAAAGTTATTAACTTTCTGGATGGCAATGAGAGATATTATCAGATTTTTATGGACGAAGAGGATATTTACAAAACTGCCTATTGGTGCCCCGGTTGTTGTCAAATCAGATGCTTTTGAATTTCACTTAGCCGAGTTGTGTTTAGCTTTTGAGAGGATGAAGAAATATGGACTAAAGATCAATCCTTTGAAGTGTGCTTTTGGTGTATCGGATGGACAGTTCTTGGGTTTCATTATTCATGAAGACGGAACATAAATTGATCCCAAGAAGATAGAAGCTATACAAAAGTTGGAGACTCCAATCTGCAAGAGGGATATGCAGAAGTTCCTGGGCAAGATTAACTTGTTGAGTAGATTCATTGCTAATTTGTCAGGAAAGGTTGATGCATTCTCCTATACATCGTTTAAAGAATGAGATTGATTTTACTTGGGGGGACAACAAGAAGCATTTGATATGATCAAGAAATACTTACGCACTCCTCCAGTGTTGAAAGTTCCTGGGCATGGAGAACCCTTTATACTTATATTGCGTAGGAGGAAGGTGTTATTGGCGCTGTTTTGACTCATAAGACCGAAGGGAAGGAACATGTTATTAGTTATTTTAGTTGGCTCCTTTTGGATGCCAAAAAAGGTATACTTTCATTGAGAAACTATCCTTATGTTTATATTATGCTTGCACAAAACTGAGACATATTCTAGTGCGTAGTAATTGCATATGCCGATTCTTAGTGGTAGAATTGGCAAGTGGGCTTATGCTTTGATTGAATATGATTTGGCTTATGAATCTTTGAAATCTATGAAAGGCCAAATTGTTGATGATTTTATTTTGGAACATCGGATTGATAGTGAGTGTGATGCCCCCGAAATCAGACCGTGTACAGTAATCATACACGCAAGGTACATGGCCGAGATCAAGGACTCACGACATGATATCACAACACAAATCTAATAATAAAATAATACAAGTTGTTTTAATACAAACGAGGGGCCACGAGGGCTCGAATACAACAGCTCGAGAGCACAAAATTAGCGTAAGCAATAGTATTTGAGTACAGACACAAGAATACAAGTTTGCCTTAAGAAGGCTAGCACAAACAATACTCAACAATCGAAATGGCGAGGCCTCCTGCCTGGGAACCTCCAAACTACTCCTAGTCAACAGGGAACTCGACGTTGTCGCAAGCACCGGGGATCTTCTGCTCCTGGACTCCAAGGCTCCAACGTTTGATTCTAGCAACCGGGTATATATAAAAAAGGGGGGAAATAAAAGCAAGGGTGAGTATCTAGCATACTCAGCGGGACTGAAACCCAGGGTACTAGGCATTTATGCATTTATATCAAAATGGAAGGGGAGGCTATATAGTGGACTGTATGATTGAATTACCAGGGTAAGAGGGAATATGCTCAGCCTATTGAAGACTAGCATATTCCAACGATTCTTGCGGCACAAGAAGAGGATAGCCAACAATTATAAATAAAGCTTAAAATAACAATGCAACAGAAGTTGTTGCAGCATTGTATAATAGTAAGTTGTAATAATTATCAATGCCTCCGAGGTCACTTCCTCGACTTCCATGCGAGGAAGCAAACCCAGAACCAACAGTTTGTAATGTAGTAGTTTGTAGTAGTAGGATCTGGCTTCAGCATAAAGCGTCCTGTTACCGTGGACACGGCTATTCTAATATATTATCATCCCTGCATGGGCTGCACTACTGTTACCCCACACGCTCGGATATCGAGGGTGGCGTACACCTTGTTAGGGAATGCCCCACCGAGGCTATCCGACACGACGTAGTCCTACCTAGGCTTATCAGAGAGGTCCCCGCCAGTCTAAACTCCTAAGAGCTCGGTGGTCTTGGGTCGTCGCCCCTCGCACTCTGGGTCGTTGCGCGCAGTGGGGATAGCAGCACCAGCCTCCAACTGGGTGGCACGATCTGCTTTGGCCACAATGCTGAACTGGACATCTTTCATAACTTTCGATAGAATGTACGCCGCCGAAGGGCCCACACCCATTATCCCACATGGAGATAGCGTGTATAGGGCACGTCGACCCACTCAAGTCATCCACCTGACCCATTTAAGTATTTTATTATTATCCGGCATACAACCGTTATCCTTGCCTGACTAGTAACACAACAGACAACGAACAACAGCCAGGACCACTAGTACATCGGTGCCTTCCATGTCGTCCCATCAAAGCACGCGGTTACCAACAAGGTGAACCGTCTGCTTACCTTATCTCGCGTGTGCTCCTAGAGGAGCTCAACTTTCATGGTTTCGTATCTCACGACCAACGAGCAAGGACCAGGCCCACGATGGTATCCTCCTGTCCTACCGTCCCGATACAATACATCTGGCGGGCACCGTTGGGTCACTCGACTACTTACCTTTAAGGTTACCAGTTGATTCAGGTGCTTACCATCATGTGAAACCAGGAGGAATCACCCTCGATGGTACACTTAAAGAGTTTGCCAGAGACATCAGGGGAATGAACTAAAGAGATGTATCCTCGTATCATCCCGGTGGTGCTACGCTACCGATCCGGCGACGAGAGTGAAATACGAGTCCATCCACTCGTAAGTCCAACTTGAAGCGACTCGAAGAGTCTCTCCGTTGTAGGTTCCTTTGGGCGTCTGTTCTGAACCGTACTTGTTGCAGTTATAATACTAATAATAATAAGAACAGTCTCGCGTTCACTCCCAGAGTGATCACGGCCCGACATCTAACCCTAGTTGACTAACAATGCGCAGGGCTAACTCCTGACTAATATATATATTTAATAGGAAACATAGGATGAAGGAAGGTACATCAAGGGGAGACAATGACAGTCTATGCAATTGAGTAGGTAATCAACGTAGCAGCAGCAATTCCTAATAAAATAGATAGATAGGTGATATTTGGGAGAGGTGAAGGGGCATTGCTTGCCTGGAAGCTCGACAATAGGGGTACGGTCGTCAACGACGTAGTAGAACACAGGGGGGAAGCACCGGCAGCGGTGGCAACATCTATCGACAGAAAAAGGGGGAGAAACAATAAATACATGGCAATAAAGCAATAAATATTCATGACATGGAAATACAAAGTGATAGGGGTGAACTAATGCGATGCTACGTTTTGCAGACGAATAGGGAATTTATCCGGATATTTTACCGGCTCCGGGTGATTACCGGACAGTGCAACGGGAGAAGGAATATCTCGAGTGCGGTATGTTAGAGGGGTGTCACTAGTAGGAAATACGCGATAGTCGCACGACTATTGCTTGCGAACTAAAAAATTTGTACGCCAGCGATATTAACGCTGGCGAACGAGATAATTTATGCTCCAGCGGTAAAAAAATATCACTATCGTACAAATATATTTGTACAATAGCGACAATTACGCTCGGATGCAAGAAGATACGGAAATTTATCGCTGGCGTACATCTTTATTAGTCTACCAGCGCTAAAAAAATACCACTGGCATACACCTTTATTTGTTTGCCAGCGCTAAAAAAGTACCACCCAGCCCAACCGCGCACCATCTCTCTCCTATCTGTCTCTCTCTCAACACATGTGCTCGCACTTCTCACTCTCTGATATGGTGAGGAGGATAGCTCTCTCACTTCTCGTTGCTTACCCCAAGTGGAAGGTGAGATGTAGCGTAGCAGCAGATTTCCCCTATGTAGAGGATAGGGTTTGTCTCCTGTAGGACTCGCAGAGATACAACAAGGTGGTAAGTGAACAGTGGCACCGAGGTTGCTAACTTCGCCTGGACCTGCACACACAGCAAAAAACTTTGCTCCCAACGAGTACAGAGGAGTTTTCAATTCCTCCGGCCTTGCTGTTTTACAAAGGATCAACACAAGAGATAATAATAGTGGCAACTGAAACTAAAGACAGAAAGAAAATTCAAGATGTAAACAATGGTGGAAATATGGACCGGGGTCCCATGACGTTCGCTAGTGATGTCTCTCTCAAAAGACGATAAAGCTAGCAAGGTAAACAAATCACAGCTGGGCAATTGACAGGATTATAAACGCACCGCAATGCTAACTATGCTACAAAAGAAAGGAAGAGGCTCAAACGAAATGGTCAGTACGCCAAAGTAAGTAGACCGAAATCCATCTGCATCTACTACGAATCATCCACCTTGAGATATCTATCCAGAACATCTCGCTGGTATTAAGTTGCGAATCCCACCCAAAGTGTAAACTCAAAGCAACAGGCAACTGCATTAAAAGAACTATGCATAAAGTAAACAATCCTTGCACCCGCAAGTACAAGCACCGTTGTGTTATCCCTGGAGGCAACAGCACATCCCCTAGTCTCATGTTTCTGTCACTCAAGCTAGACATCAAGGGGCTGAACCCACAATCAAGCATAACGCTACCTCTTGGAGTTGCAACAAATCACTTGGCCAAAGCAAAATACGGAGAACATGCAAGAATTTACTAACGAACACAAATAAAAGAGAACCAAATATATTACTCATCACAATCTGTACATAATCTCGTAATCCATCAGATCCCAGCAAACTCAGCATAACAACACAGAAATTACAAAGGTGCTTCGATCATGTGAGGCAGCTCAAGAAGTCTCAAAAGTGGAAGCACAAAGAGGGGAGGAGAACATCTCATAGCTACTAGTCATGGACCCATGGTCCAAGGGGGACTACTCACAAGACATCCGAGAGGCGTCCATGGTGACTGTTGGAAATATGCCCTAGAGGCAATAATAAAATGTTATTATATATATATTTCCACGTTCGTAATTAATGTTTATATTTCTGTTCTATAATTGCAATGACCCTGACTGTGAGATTCAGGAGAAAACTCATTTGCATGTGTGGAAATGTAAACACCAAGAGTTCCTGGTTTAGCCTCTAAGACCAGCTCATGTGCTAACTGATGATTACGTTTTCTTAATCATGGACATTGTTCTTGTAACAAGGATGTCAGTAGCAATGGGAACATATTGTTAGCAGAACAATGATGTTGAACCGACCCCAGTATTGAATGATATACTTAGAGATCACATCGTAACTACGTTATAAGTCATATCATGAAATGTTTTCATATACGTAATTCCTTAGACCATGAGAGTATCGAGTTGCTTCACACAGGAAGACATGCTTTGGTTCTTAGATGAATCCTCCCGTAAATGGGAAGTAGTAAAATAAGTTCTGGTATGTCAGATGGTGTGGCTAGTGACTGTGATAGTTCAAGAATGGGATTTTCTCCTTCACGATGAAGAGATATTGACTTTGGGCCCACTCGGTATGACGGTATCCATTATAGTCTGGCGAGACGCATTGTGATTCAGTCACGGGGATACCGGAATACGATAACGAGAAAAGGGAAAAACGAGCAGAGAGGATAACGAGTGGCTTGTGTTCAAAAGTTGTTACACATGGGTGCCAAACTTCTCTACTCTAACTTTGTCATATATCGCGAAGCAAAGGGAATGGTACATGACTAAACATAATGGTTCACTCGAAGTTTATTCGTGTATGTGCGGGAGTCAACATGGGTGTCCATGGCTCCGCTGTTGATTATTGGCTATTGACAAAAGGCTGTTGACCTATGTCCGGAAGATGTTCTGAGTCATGTTCGCATTATACCGAACCTATTGGGTCACACACTTAACGAGTAGTAATCTGTTAGAGAACTAGGAGATGAAAAGAGAAAGGGTACCGGAATTGTTTCGGGTGGAATCGGAAGTGTTTCCGGGTAGCACTAGAAGTGTTCTAGGTTGTGCTGAATGGTTTCAGAATATTCGTGAACGGTCTCGGATGATTTCGGAACATTCAAGAAGAGTCTTGAAGTGGTAACAAGACATCCGTGATAGTCTCGGAAGGTTTTGCAACATTCGGTAATAGTTGTGGAAAGGTTACGAAACATCGGGAAATTGTTCCGGGACTTATAGAAATGTTTCGGGAGGTTCCGGAAGGTTCCCGGGAGCTTATGGAAGTATCCGGAGGGTTATGGAACTCTCCAAGACGCAGAAACCGAAGCTAGGCCAGGTAGGAAGGTCCACAAGGCCGTAGGTCGGTGGGAAATAGACTTTTCTTGGGGGCCAGGGCAAAACGCCAGGGTCCCTGGCGTTTCCCCCCTAGACGTCGTAGTCCGCGGCGTTTCGTACTGGAATCCGTGTTGGACTCCTCCTGGTGGCCAAAACCGACTTTGGGGAGAACCCTCGCCCAAGTTGCGACCCCAGGCTTCCACCTATATATTCGGGAGCAGGGGTAGCCCCAAAGACACACCAGAAAAGCCCCAAGGCTGCTCCAGCTAAATCCCACGTGCCTCTAATTCTCTTCAGGCTAGATCGTTCTAGTCCGGACGCCGCTAGGCTCTTCTCCCTCTAGTTTCTCTCGGTGGCGTTCTTCTCTGGACGGCGGAGCGCTGCTGGATTGCTACATCGGGATGTGTGGATACCGGTAGAGGGATCATACCTTTGATCCTTCTTCGAGGTCCTTCTTCTTCCTCGGAGATCATGTTCGAGGGACTTGTTCGTGGGACTTGATCGGGACGGATCGTGGGAGGGTTCACGGGATAGATCGCGCAACGGATCGTGGAACGGTACGCGGGATCGATATCCTCGCGGTTGGGAGGTCATTGAAATTCCTAGCTGCGGGGATCTGCACCAACGATCTTCACCAACTCTACTTCCGCTACATCGGTTGGTGAGCCATGACCTAAAACCTTGTATGCAATCTTCTTGGATGATCTTGGGTTCTTGATTCGTAGGCCGAAATTTTTCTTTTCTACTAGGTTTCCCAATAGTGGTATCAGAGCGATCCTTAATTAGATGCATGTTTAGGTCTAGATCATATGTGTGATATGAGGCATTGATTTTCTTGTTGCTTCCCTTTCATGTGATTTTTTCTATGCTTGATGGCAAGTTGAGGTTTTGCTACAAGGATTGAGTTTTCCATCGATCCCTCTATGCTGCTTTCAGTATGCTGGTTGCCTTGATCATGGTCTACATAAAACTCCTTGGATCTCATCTTAATCTTGCAATAGAAGATTTAACATGGAGGGGCTTGTGGATTTTATGAACTCAATTCCACACGGGGGTCACGCGTTGAACGAAGTTTGGCTTGTGGCATTAGTTGCTACACGCACCCCGATCGTTAAACTAGCAACATTGAAGTATCGTGTTTGGTTTGTTTAGGGAACAACGTTTGCTTGTAACCTGCTAATCAACCACGATAAAATTTGCAACAACCCGTGTAGATGGCGATCTAACTTGTTTTTGCAGAGTATGCATGTGATGTGGTATAGCCTTCAAGATTTGCAATGTGTTTGTATGAGATGCTATATGTTATGTAATATTTATTCGCGACCTGCGTGTTGTGGTACGGCATGATGACTGGAGTCATATGATTGTCACTTAATTATGGCCTCCGTGCCAGAACTGTTTATTAGCTCGAGGCAAAGCAATAGATAGATGCAAAGGTGATGATCTACGATGCGGAGGTGGACCCCGACGCACATGCCGGAAGTCGTGGTGATGTTCCCGGCGCCAAGGACAAAGTTGTTGGACACGGTGACTTCAACCACGATGACGTGAAGACAATGAAGACTTCACGAAGCAAAGGGCTATACTATATCACAAAATTTTATGAACTGCCTGTGATGTTTATCCCTTTGATGCACCCTTGTTTGATGCGCAATAGTCGTATTTTATTAGGGTGATCTCTCGCAAAACAATATCAAGTTGATAGTGTTCTTCCAACTGTAGCACCGTCTATACTATGTTTCACATCGGAGCAGGTCATGTCACATGGGTGCACACGGTGTGACGCAGAAAAGACGGGTGTGTTAAAGAACACACAACACATTACACTTGGTTATCTTGATGGTTTGGATAAAAGTTTGCTACCGGAACACGCCCATCGAAAGATGAACAAGAATCACCTTTGGCGTGATTGGCAAGTTGGCCTACCGGTCCAGTCTAAGTCATCAGTGATGTCACATCAATGGCGGACGATTGGGTTGGATCTTGAATCACTCCAGCATCAATTACGAGAGATATTGATCTGAGTGGGAGCGCACTAAGTAATTAAATTGATTAATCACAAGTGCAACTTAATTATGAACAAAGTCTTAGTATTTGCATTATCGTTGTAGAATAATGGCTCGCGTTACCACCTTCCCAATTGATTTTGATTAACTGTTTTATCTGGTAAAAACTTTACGATTGGTACCGTATTGTGAGGACTATCCTCAATAGTGTCGAGAAGGAGCTTGTCCTATCGCAAATTTTTGATGCTCTCCCGCTGATGTTATGGATGATGTGACTTATGTCCATAATCCAAAATGCTAGAATTCCACGACAGCTAAGTGCATTGTCTTCACCACCATAAAACCCAAACTTCGAAAAGTTTGGGATAGTTATGTTATATTCATGGAACTGAAAAATAAGTTTTCAGTAGTAAGACAATTAATGTTGGATATAAGATATCTAGTACAATGTATGATTGTAAGCATTAGTGAAAATGTTCATTGTGCTCTAAACAAAACTGATAAGTGTGGGATCCAGAAGAACAATGATCTTATGATGATGAGGATTAAGGGAAAGGAAGTTCCATAGGGTGTTAGTAAGACTTACACGCCGGAAAGTCCATGGCCTGCGCCACCCTTGATCATGTGTGATCTTCTGTGAGTAGGAGTGACATTGGAAATAGAACTATGATACGTATAAAGGAAAAATGAAAGAAGACTAGAATAACCAGCTCAGAAATGAAAGTCATACGGAGTTATAGATGAATTCATTGCTGGTCAAGAGATGTAATTCTTGCGAATCATGATTAAGCAGTTAATTGTGGATTCTGTATATTGTGATTAAACTGTTGATCACCGGAATATCACATCGATTGCATTTTGTTGCAACTCGATGCAAGAAATACTATGGCCTTTATGACTAGCTAATGATGAGTTTTGACACGCTCGGGAACACGGTAAAAGGTTTACTATACCGTGTGTTGACTCTATGATTATCTTCATAATTCATTTTAGAGTTGAGTAAATTGTTACTACACTTTAGCCTTGTTGCAAAACATCATTTTGAATCATGTTTGTTGCAAGAGAGTTGTTCAAAGCTATGAATAACGTAAAGGCCATACTTCCATTATGAATAGGTTGTATGTTATGAATCTTGATAATAATACTTAAACATCCATAACACTGACGCTAAACGTCGCAAGACTGACAGAAATACCACATAGATGTGGCACTGCCGTTTATCACAAGTGACATAACATGCATGAAGAATTTCCATAAGTGATGGACTTTCGAGTCATATGACTATGAATCACTTGACGCTTGCGATCTTTGTCTCGAAGTAATGTGACTAAAACACCGTTGATAGGCCATACATGAACGGAAACTAAACCATTGGTAATCATACATTATGTTGTGTGTAGTCCAATCAGTGTAGTTGTGTGCAGTGGATTCCCTATCTTCACTCATGAGTTGTAGTAGATATGTGGATATCTGTTCAATGGAGACATACGTCTGAAATTTTGAAATGTTCAAGGAATTTTAGAGTGAAATAGAAGTTTATTGTAACAAGAAATAATTCTTCTGCAAATTAGATTGTAGAAAGTAATATTTGAGTTACAAGTTTAGCGAACGTCTGATGAGTTGTGAAGAAGTGTCATAACTTGCGTCTCCCGGAACATCACTATGAGTAAAGTGTTCGAGAGATGTAATCAAGCCATGTATGACACGGTAAGATCAAATATGATGTTTATCAATTTTCCATTATACTTATTACAGTTATGCGTTAGAGACAACGGCTTTTACACTGAAAAGAGCACCATCAAATCTGTTGAAATGACACCATATTAGATGTGGAATGGAAGTGTTAAAACCATATTGTCTTTTCTTAAAATTTGGGTATATGAGACATGTGTTTGACATTCCCAAAACACCAAATCAGATAAGAGCTACTTTGTTAAGGTTATTCCAAAATATTTGGTATTCCTCTATCACTACACAAAAACAAAACTGTTTGTTGTTTAGAACGGTGTGTTTTGAAGAAAATAGTTTCTTGCAAAAGAGTGAGTGGGAGGACGGTGCAACTTGTTAAAGATTGTTGAATCTTCAAATAAGTGTGCAGCTGAACCACACAGGTTAGACAAAACTCGTACAAACATTCATGATATGTAAGACGAGATATTATTGTTCGACAATGATAAACCTGTGATATACAAAGAAGCGTTGATGGGCCCTGACTCCTGGATTTGGCTAAATGCCAAATAATCCGAGATAGTATCCATGGAAGTAAGTCAAGTTTTGAACTTGGTAGATCCTCTGAAAGACTAAAAGTCTGAAGAATATATATATGGATCTATAATTGATTCGGATGAAATTGTTTTATCCATAAAGCTCAACTCGTTGGAAAATTGTTTTCTAGCAATTTCAAACGTTGACTACGGCGAAATAGTGTCGACCGTAGAGATGCTTTAGTCAATTCGGGTTATATTAGCAATTACTACATATCTCATTTATAGGATATGGTAGAATGAACGTCAAAACAAAGTTCCTACCTGGAAATATAACAAAGGACGTATACGTGATACGACCGGAATGTTTTGTCGATTCAAAGGATGCTAAAAAGGATGCAAGCCTTGGATATCCAGTGATGGACTGGAGCTAGCATAATGGAGTTGGAATTTTCGTTGTGATGAAATTTCCAAAAGAGTTTGTTTTCACCGGGAATAAACGAAGATGCTTGCATGTTTAAGAAAGTAAGTGGGAACTGAATGATATTTCTAAAACCTTATGTAGATGACATATTGTTGATTGGAAATGATATAAATTTCTTGACACGAATAAGGACTTCATTGGAAATAGTTTTCAGTTGAAGAACTTGGGCTAATATAGCATTAGTATTGAGCACAGTGATCTATGTAGATAGTAAGTGCCTGGTCATGCTAAAGCCAACATTACATGTTGACATGATACTAAAGTAGTTTAGTATGAATACGCCAAGAAGGATGTTCTTGCCGAGGTCACGGTGAAAAGTTGTTTGCGGAAATCGGTGTTCATGAACACAGATAAGCAAAAACACGTGAATTGAATTCCACTCACCCGTGTGTTTGGATTAATCATGTACACCATAATATGTAAAACGACCAGATATGTCCAGTGCTTCAAAAGGTTATGAGCAAGATACCAAAGTGATCAATATGTTGATCATTGGACAAACAGTGAAAATTTAAACTTATGATAGATAACATATGTTTCTCGGAAAATGGAGATAATGAAGAGCTCGTTGTAACAAGTTACACCAGCTGAATTTTGATGTAAACAGTTACACCAATTCAGTCTTCATACTTACTCCGATCGATTTTCGATTTTAATTGGGATTATGTATTTCACACATAAGGGTGGCACAGTATGAAGGAACTGTGTTAAAGTTAGATACTGTGGCGAATTCTATAACAGAGGCTAAGTATATTGTTGCTTAAAGAAGTAACAAGGGAGGGTATTTTGAATCATCAGTTCATTTATGAACATGGTATGGTTTCCTAGATGCTTGAAGCTCATGGAACATTGATGAATGATTTCATGACTTATTCTAAGGAACCAAGGTCCTACCAAATGATTCAAACATATACAAAGCTAAACTGATAAAATTAGTGAATTTTATGATAGCGTGAAAACGCGAAGATATGCAAGATACAAACGGGCCTGAAACGTCAGATCCGAAGATGAGGTCTATACCACAAATGAGGCATTTATTACACCGGTATGCCATAGGTGTAAAGTGCTCAAGCACTGACAATATTATTGACTCTAGTGCAAGTGGGAGACTGTTGGAAATATGCCCTAGAGGCAATAATAAAATGTTATTATATATATATTTCCACGTTCGTAATTAATGTTTATATTTCTGTGCTATAATTGCAATGACCCTGACTGTGAGATTCAGAAGAACACTCATTTGCATGTGTGGAAATGTAAACACCAAGAGTTCCTGGTTTAGCCTCTAAGACCAGCTCATGTGCTAACTAATGATTACGTTTTCTTAATCATGGACATTGTTCTTGTAACAAGGATGTCAGTAGCAATGGGAACATATTGTTAGCAGAACAATGATGTTGAACCGACCCCAGTATTGAATGATATACTTAGAGATCACATCGTAACTACGTTATAAGTCATATCATGAAATGTTATCATATACGTAATTCCTTAGACCATGAGAGTATCGAGTTTCTTCACACAGGAAGACATGCTTTGGTTCTTAGATGAATCCTCCCGTAAATGGGAAGTAGTAAAATAAGTTCTGGGTATGTCAGATGGTGTGGCTAGTGACTGTGATATGTAACACCCTCAGTTTCTGTAACAGTAATCATCATCACTGTTGATCATCACTGTTGGATTATCACTGTTTGATCTCCCTTGTACCTGATAAAACTTTGTGATGCTCATGATCAAATCTTGCTGTGGTTGATCAGCACCCCATGCCCCATGTACTTGAGCCCTTGGGATCAAAACCCAAAGCCAAATGCACCTTGCTCATCTAACAAACCAAACTCTAGTTGAAACTACTTTTAATGGAAATTAAACAAAAGTGCTCAAATAAAGTTGTTCCAAAAATCATGGAACTATTTTTGTAAATTTCCTAAAATCATTATAATCATGTGGGACCAACTTTGGTAATTTTGAAGTTGCAGAAAATTCCAAACAATTCAAACAGTAGGTTAAAGCCCCTACTTTGGGCATTAAATATTTAAAAGAAATATCTAATGATTTTATTTTGGTGCAAAAACTTTTGTGGAACCTTAGTAATATGTAACCCTAATTTACAAACACTAATAACCTTTTACAAAAATGCTAGGGTTGATAAATTAATTACAGAAAAGCATTTGAGCAAACAGGAAACAAAACAATTGGAAAAC
The DNA here is from genome assembly GCA_950022295.1 of Bromus sterilis. NCBI lineage: Eukaryota > Viridiplantae > Streptophyta > Magnoliopsida > Poales > Poaceae > Bromus > Bromus sterilis. The sequence goes on along the minus strand of OX465595.1, from coordinate 275,521,032 downwards.
CGCAAACTGACGCCCAGGGCGAAGCCCACCTCAGCCCAGCCCAACCCCCACCTTGTCTTCTTCCTCCTCCAACCACTCCCAACTGCCCCCGTACGGCAGCCCGCCGTGGCCACGCCGCTGCCAGCCCGACCCCGCCTCCACCTGCTCCCCCTCGGCGCCGACGCGATAAGGACGACGCCCTCTCCCTCCTGGACACCCTCGCACCTCCACTCCCCTCCTCCCCTTCTCTCACGCGTCGGGGAAAAATCCCGCCGAGCCGCCATGGCCGCCGTGGTGAGCAACCGTGGCCAGTGACCTTCCCGTGCGATCAAAACGTGTCTGGCGTGCGTGCGGTGGTCGACTTCTTCTGCGTGCGCTTGGAATTGCGGCGGGATCGACTACAGCGAGCGCGACGTCTTCTTCCTCTTCTTCGGCCCCGGCGAGATCCCGGAGCGATTCCGGCCACCCCAACGCGTCCTCGAGCTCACTTCCACCGTCTGCGTGATCACTGTGAGCATGCCCGCCATCCCCAACTCCCCGTAGCCGCCCGATAAGCTCCAACACAGAAACCACCATTCGCTTACTCCGGCCGCCGCCGTTTGTCATCGTAGACGTGCACACAAGCCGCCCCAGGCCACGCCTTTGGCATCGTTATACTCCCCCTGCTCCTTATGGTCAGTTCCACCCACTGGACCGCCCGGATTCGCCTCGCTGCGCAAGTCGCCATTGGAGCCCGAGCGGCTGCTCCGCCATTTTTGAAGCAGAGCTCGACCTGGACCGCCCCATCGCTCTCCCCCACCGTAGATCGAAGCGGCACGTCTCCCTGAACCCATAGCAACAAGCAGCGCCTCGTTTGGTGCTCGGAATCGAGCGCTAGCTCGAGTTCACCGGAGTCTACTCGCCGGCGAGCCGCCGGTGGGTCGCCTGTGTCACTGACTTATGGCCCCCACCGGTCAGTTGGGTCATTAGCAACATGGTTAGGGCTTAATCACCCACTGACATGCGGGCCACCCCCGGGAAATCTTTTGTTAAGTAAATAGAATTGATAAAATGAGTATGTTAGTATGACAGGTGGGCCTAGCCCCCTTAACCCACTGTTAGTTTAAGCTAATGGTTAAATTAAAACCTGAGACACTTACACCTGGGCCCCCCTTGTGAGGTTTTTATTTATCAAAAGATTTTATTAAAATTGAGTCACTGACATGTGGGTCCAGAGGCATTTTCTAATTTAATTAAATTTTTTATTAATAACAGAGGCTGACATGTGGGTCCCACATGTCAGCACTGTTCTGGATAATGTTGTGGATAATGTTTTCGATAATGTTGAATAAATAATAAAAGAAATCCAGAAAATCATTTAAATTGATTTAAACTTTGAAATTCAATAACTTTTAAACCGTAACTCGGATTCAAAAACTTTATACATGAAAATTGATTAATAAAATATAATGAATACGAATACGCTATCCGTATGTCTACCACACCCCCCTAACACAACGAACATCGAACATTCCCCCTCCGGACCGTCTGTCCGATAAATTGTCCGGTACTAACACGGATACACCCCCCTTATGTTGTTCCGGTAACCACGACACCTCCGGCTTGATCCTTCCCCCTCCGGACACCCTGTCCGGTAATCACCCGGAGCCGGTAGTTCATCCCCAGATGAATTCCCGCTCCGAGCAAAGGGCATTGCACTGCGTTAGAATACCGTTAACATTTCATCTATCATCTCATGCATCTGTATGTATATGCTTGCTGTGTATTTACTGTTTCTTCCCCCTTAATCTTCGGTAGACCCCGCTGCTGCCGTCGACTACACCGCTGCTGAGTACGACTACGTCGTCGACGACCCTACTACTACCGTCGAGCTTGCAGGCAAGCAGAGCCATTCTCTTCCCCAGATATCGCCTATCTTTCCGTACATTTCTTGCACTAGGCATTGTTACTGCTGCTGCTACGTTACAATCCTATTCAATTGCATAGCCTGTTTTGATCACCCCTTGATGTGCCTTCCTTTATCCTATGCTGCCTATTATTATTATGCATTATTCAGGAGTGAGCCCTGCGCATTGGTAGCTACGATTAGATAGAGGGCCGTGGTTACTCAGGGGAGTGAACGCGGATACAATTATTATAACTGCACAGGTACGGTACAATGCAGACACCGTCGAAGACCCCTATCTGGGTTATGCCTAGTCACCTCAAGTGTGAGCTATCAAGGAGTAATCTTTGTACTCCACTCGAGGCTGACTTTGTCTTACCGCCATAGGGTCTTGAAAACGGTTGTCCTTTAGGTAAGAAGTCGGGCGACCCAACGGTGCCCGCGAGAGGTATTGCGACGGGACGACAGGGAGGGCACGACCAGTGTACCGGTGTGCTTGGCCCCTGGTCGTTGGCCGCGAGAGTTACCAAACCACGAAAGTCGAGCTCCTCCAGGAGCACACGCGAGACAAGGTAAGGAGACGGTTCACCTTGTTGGTAACCGCAGTGACTTGGTGGGACGACAGGGCAGGCACCGATGTACTGGTGGTCCTGGCTGCTGTCGTTGTCCGCGGGTCGGTTAAGTCGAGGCAACGATAACGGTTGTCACGCAGGTTAATTAAAATGCTAAATGGTTCAGTGAATGTCTTGAGTTGGCTATATGCCATGTACGCACTACCTACCCGTGGGAACTACGAGTTATGGGCTCCTCTGCTTCTTAGTGTCGTCCGAGGACTCTTCAGACGTCACCAGTACCGCGGGCTGATTGCCGGGAAGTGCGCTGTCTTCTTTGGCTCGAGCTGTGTTGTTTTTGTTACGGCTTCCCGGCCACCCACGCACCGTGCAGGAGTACGTCAGGGTTGGGGTCCAAGGCCCTGAGTACTTAGGATTTAGACCGGCGGATGGCCTCTCTGTTGAGTTTGAAAGATGGGCTATGAAGTGTCGGATAGCCTCGGTGGAGCGTTCCCTAACAAGGTTCCCGCCACCCTGGAGATCCGTGCGTGTAGCGTAACACAAGTGCACCCCTGCAGGGAAGATTGATCTATCGATAGCCGTGTCCACGGTAACAGGACGCTTTATGCTGAAGCTGGATCCTACCACTAGAAACTATTACTATTAAACTGTATGGTTCCGGGTTCTCTTCCTCGCGGGGATGTCGAGGAGGTGAACTCGGAGGCATTGTTAATTATTACAACTTATTATTATTCAATGTTGCAGCAACTTCTGCTTCATTGTTACTTTACTGTTTTATATAAACTCTTGGCTGAGTCTTACCTCATGCTGCAAGACACCGTCGGAAGATGCTAGTCTTCGATAGGCCTAGCTTCTTACCCTTGCTCTGATTTTCTGTCTTCAGTCCACTATATACAGCCTCTTCATTCCGTTGATACAATGCATAATGCTTAGTAGCGGACGTAAGACTCGCGGGTATACTAGATACTCACCTGCTTTATTTCCTTTACTGTTTTGCCTGATCGGCCGCTGCAGCCGACGTTGGAGCCCAGGAGCAGGAGTACCCCGGAGGCGCCTACTACGACGTCGAGTTCCCCGTTGACCAGGAGTAGTTTTGTGGATCCTAGGCAGGAGGCCTCGCCTTTTCATTCTATATCTCTGATGTGATTTGTGCTAGCCTTCTTAAGGCAAAACTTGACTAACTATGTCTGTACTCAGATATTATGGCTTGTATGACTTATATATTCGGGTCCGCGTGACCCCCTCTATTGTAATATATTTGTTTATCCTTTTGTGTTTAGTGTTGTGCTGTGATATTATCACCGTGGCACCCTAATTTCAGTCGTGTACCCTGTGTGTATGATTACTGTACACGGTCTGATTTTGGGGGCGTCACAAGTTGGTATCAGAGCCGACTGCCTGTAGGAAGCCACCCCACCACTACCTGGTCGATGTTGAGTCTAGACTTTGAAAAAACTATTTTGCTAACTTGATCTTTGGCTTACGGGCCCACATCGATGTCACTACGTGTGATATCTATGGTATTAGGATCCTTTTCTCCTTACCTATGCTCTGGGAATCTGCTCTCTTATCCTTGCTGGTAAGTTTTACAAAAGCTGACATTAGGATCACGTTATCTTGATTCCACCCGGCGTTTTTGGTGCTTCCCCTCAAATATTGAGTCGTGTCGCAGGCATCCTACGCCAGATCCCAGACCGCGGATCCCATTCTCATTCTGGGCAGGCCGCGCGTTCTCTGGCATCAACTCCTGTGGCCAACAGTTTTCTTGCGGCGTGATTGACATAGTGGAATCTGTGTCGCGTCGTGTAATCCTTACCGCGGTCTGCGCGCCGCCTAGAGAGTCCTTTTTCCTTAATTTCTACGACGTTACGCTGCCCGATTTTCGATCGATTCTGTGTGCGAATGTGTATGTCTTATATGACTACTCCTTTATATATCTGCGCCTCCTTTTCGTTGTCGTTTTACTTCAGGCTTGATTCCGGTATCTCGTTAAATTTTCATCGCTGAAATACCCCTGTTAAATTCTAGCAGGATGGCTGGTCGTGGTGGTCGTGGTCGTGGTCGTGCTACCAACGACCTACCTCCGCCGCCGGATTATATGGCCGCGATGAGGCAGCAGTTCGAGATGAACCGTCAATTCATGCAGAATATCATGGCTCAGTTCCCTCAGCCGAATCAGAATGGGCACCACCATCAGCATGCCACTGTGACTCTGCACGACTTCACCCGCCTCAACCCCACTATGTTCCGCAACACCGTTCAGCCGCTGGATGCTGATGACTGGCTTCGCAACATCACTCATGAGCTGGAGTCTGCTAATGTCGATCCAGCCGACTATGTGAACTTTGCGTCTTACCATCTGAAAGGCACCGCTGCTCAGTGGTGGAGCACCCACAAGCGTTCCTTGCCAGTTGGAGAAGTCATCACTTGGGATGAATTTCATTCTGCCTTCCGCGCCCGCTACATTCCTCAGGGGATCATGGATCGTAAGGCGGAAGAATTCCGCAACCTCACTCAGGGCGACATGACTGTAGAAGCCTACCAGCGCGAGTTCCTCAACCTCTCTCGCTATGCGGAAGGAGAGATCACCACTGATGCTCGCAGGCAGCAGAAGTTCCGTCGTGGCCTCAACCCAGACCTCAGGCTCGCTCTTGCCGTTCATGATTTCGCCAACTTCGCCACCATGGTGAACAAGGCTATCACCGTCGAGACTGCCCAGATGGAACACAAGACCTCTCTGAAGCGTTATCGGGACGTTGGCTCATCTTCGGGCGCAACGCAGAAGCGTCGTATCTGGCTCCCTACCAGTGTGACTCATTCAGCTGTCCCTGCTCCAAGGACGTCTTATGCTGCACCCCGTCTGCCAACGCCACCGCAGTTGCCAAGAGCTCTGCCTGCACCACCCAATGCTACACCCCTCCGTCCTCAGGATGGATTATGCTTCATGTGCCGCCAACCTGGGAATTTTTCCAGAGAGTGCCCCCCAGAAACAGAAGCAACTGTAGTTCACCCCGCTGGCCGTGGAAATGGCCGTGGCAACAACAGGACCCCCAACTATAATACTGGGTCTGCTGCTCATGCTCGTGGACATGCTTACAACATTAATGTGGAAGCAGCTCAGGAACAACCCGCTACCGTGATGGGTACCCTTCTCGTTAATTCTTCACCTGCTACTATTTTATTCGATTCAGGAGCATCACATTCATTCATGTCGAAAGCATTTGCGTTATCACGTAACATTACGTTTGAGAAGATGAACCCACCGATGGTTGTCCGCACCCCTGGAGGCCGTTGCCAAACCTCCATGATGGTACACGATGTCACCATTGACGTCGAAGGGATTATATTCCTTGTGTCCCCCATCATGCTGAAAACCTCCACCATAGACCTAATTCTAGGCATGGATTGGTTGAAAGTTCACGATGCCGCACTATATTGTGGCACCAAGTCTGTCCAACTTTTTCACCCCTCCGGCGAGATTGTTAACCACACCACCCGAGTTACCCGTAATGCCGAAACACAGATATTTATGATGAATGCTTTAAATGCCGCCCCCCTCGAAGGCATGGAGAACGTTCCGGTCATTCGCGATTATCCCGACGTCTTCCCAGAAGAACTGCCGGGAATACCCCCGATCAGAGAAGTTGAATTTGTCATCGACTTGAAGCCAGGCACCACCCCTATTGCCAAGCGTCCTTACAAGATGCCGCCACATGAACTCCTTGAACTTAAGGAGGAAATCGACAAGGCACTTCAGAAAGGATTCATTCGCCCCAGTTCCTCAGCTTGGGGAGCACCTTCGCTTTTTGTCAAGAAGAGCGATGGGACAAACCGATTGGTCCAAGATTATCGGCCCATTAACCAAGCCACCATCCAGAACAAATACCCACTTCCCCGGATCAACGATCTGTATGATCAACTTGCCGGATCCAAGGTGTTTTCTAAACTCGACTTGAGGTTGGGTTATCACCAAATCCGAGTCCGTGATGAGGACATTCCGAAGACTGCCTTCATTACCCGCTATGGTTCATACGAGTACACTGTCATGTCCTTTGGCTTAACCAATGCTCCAGCCACCTTCTCCAGATTGATGAATTATATTTTCATGGAGTACCTCGACCAGTTCGTCGTGGTTTATCTGGATGATATATTGATATATTCCAAGAATGAAGAAGAACATGCTGAACATCTTCGTCTTATACTGGAGAAGCTTCGAGAACACAAACTCTACGCTAAGTATTCTAAGTGTGAATTCTGGCTTCCCGAAGTAACCTACCTTTGACATGTGATTTCCAAGGATGGCATTGCCGTCACCCCAGAACGTATCCAGGCTATTCTTGACTGGACTCCTCCCAAGACTGTCAAGCAAGTCCGCAGTTTCCTCGGACTCGCTAGCTATTGCCGCCGATTCGTCGAGAATTTTTCCAAGATTGCCAGGCCTCTGACTAATCTTCTTCACAAAGGCGTCAAGTTTGAGTTGACAGATAAATGTCAAGAAAGTTTTCAAGCACTCAAGGACAAGCTAACTTCTCCCCCGGTGCTCGCTCCCCCTGATACGCAGAAGGACTTCGTGATATATTGCGACGCGTCTCTTAAAGGATTAGGCTGTGTCCTATTGCAAGAGCGCAAGGTGATTGCTTATGGCTCTCGTCAGTTGCGGGCTCACGAAGACAAATATCCAACACATGATCTCGAATTGGCAGCAGTAATTTATGCATTGAAGCTGTGGCGACATTACCTCGTTGGTAATCGTTGCGAGATCTACAACGACCACACAAGCCTGAAGTACTTGTTTACTCAGCCCGACCTGAATCTCCGCCAACAAAGATGGCTCGAGAAAATAGCCGATTTCAACATGGATATACATTACACCCCTGGCAAGGCTAATGTGATGGCCGATGCCTTGAGCCGCAAAGCTTATTGTTCTGAACTTGAGGTTCAGGTGCAGCAACCCCTTCTATATGAAGACTTTCAAAAGTTGAACCTCGAGATTGTTCCTCAAGGTTATGCGAATAACCTGGTCATCGAACCGGATCTCGTCATATCCGTCAAGGGTATACAGTTCTATGATGATTTCGTACACAAGATTAAGCGTGATATCGCCAATGGGAGACCCTCACCCTTTACCATTGATAGTAAAGGTGCGGCGTACTACCAGAACCGTTTAGTGGTTACTCACAGCAAGGGCAGGCATGAGAACCTGGATATGACCCCGAAGGTCATGAGAGCGGCCCACGATACCCCGTTGTCCATTCATCCTGGAAGCACCAAGATGTACCAAGACATTCGTCAGCAATTCTGGTGGCGTAACATGAAGCAAGACATTGCCAGATATGTTTCTGAATGTGACATTTGCCGTCGCGTCAAGGCAGAACATCAAAGACCTGCTGGAACTCTACAACCACTCTCTATTCCTGAATGGAAGTGGGACAAGATCGAGATGGACTTCGTCACTGGTTTTCCCAGATCGCAGAAAGGCCACGATGCTATCTTTGTCGTCATCGACCGTTTCTCCAAGGTTGCCCACTTTCTGCCAGTCAAGGAGATGATCTCTGCTAGTCAGTTAGCAGACTTGTATGTTTCCAGAATTGTGCCCCTCCATGGCATTCCGTTGGAGATCAGTTCAGACCGTGGCAGCATTTTCACCTCAAGATTTTGGGATAGTTTCCAAGAAGCTATGGGCACTCACCTGAATTTCAGCACCGCTTATCACCCCCAGTCGCAAGGACAAGTCGAACGAGTCAATCAAGTGCTTGAAGATATGCTCCGAGCTTGTGTCATCTCATTCGGTAAGAAATGGGAGGAATCCCTTCCATTTTTTAGGGATACTTCTGCAACTCAAATAAAAAAACTCAGAACATACGGAAGTTCCGTGATTGTATAGAGCACGCTGTGTAAAAAATTCATCACAAAAAGATGAACTGGAAATTTTCTACGATTTTTCCCGTCACGAGGACAGAATCTTTTTTCTGGACAGCATGTCACAACTTTCACTTCCCTTGTCATATGAGGCTATAAAGGGCACAAAGCTTGAAAATTAAAGATACAATGATGTTGTTACAGTAGTAACAATCATCAAGACCACTAAAAACAGAAGAAAACATCTTGGGTTGCCTCCCAACAAGCGCTTTCTTTTACGCCTTTGAGCTAGGCATAAGGAAAAAGATTAAAGTTCTCCAAAATCATCAGAATCACCAAGAATTTCAAAAGGGTTTTCAATAAGCTCATCCTTGTTCTTCCGAGGGAAGAGGTACGTACCTTTTTCCTTACCACGCAAGCGTATTTGTCCTTTACCTATATCAATGAATCCTTTCATGGCTCGGAGGAAGTCCCTTCCAAGCACTATATTTCCTCGTTTGGTCTTCATGATGGCAAAGTCAATTTATATGCTCCTTTTAAGAAACATGACTTTGACATCTTTTAGTCTTCCCTGGATCTCAGAAATATGACCATTAGAATGTTCATGGAAAGATGGAAATTTGTCCATGCTTGCAAGGTACAAAGAATCATAAATAAAGCTTGGCATTATAGAAACCGTTGATCCAATGTCACAAAAAGCAAGGAAGTTTTTGTTAGAGATGACAATCCTAACAAAGGGCTCCCAATCATTTTCTATTTCCAAAATCTCCTCTTTAGGGGGGTTTGGCTTTTCTAATCCTTTTAAGTATAGAGCATCAAGCTTCTTCTCGATAGTAGAAATTCTGTCTACAACAGTATCAAGACCATCATTAACAAAATAACTAGATAAACCATGTATAATTTGAAGAGCTCTCGCTTCATCACACTCTAAAAAGTCTCCTTCAGCTATAAGATCAATACAGTGCTTACACCACTTAAAAAGTCCAAAGTAAAAATTTCTAAGAACAATTCTTATAGGTAACCAAGGCATATTTTCCTTATGTGCTTCAGCAATTCTGTCCCATGCCTTCTTCATATTTTCCCCGTTCCTTTGATGGAAATCCAAGACCTCGGATTCCCTCATAGTACCAACTCCTAACATACTTGACCAAACAAGAAAGGTAACAGGTATTTTTGGTATTTTTGATAAGGGACACAAAAGTAAAAACTGAAAGATAAACTAACAAAACTAAAAAGAAAAGATAAAAGATAGTGTGCAACTCCCCTATCTTGTAGACTGGAGTCCCCGGTAACGGCCAAAAATTTGCTTGATACGGTGAGGAGGATAGATCTCTCACTTCTCCTTGGTTACCCCAAATGGAAGGTGAGATGTAGCGTAGCAGCAGATTTCCCTTATGCAGAGGATAGGGTTTGTCTCCCGTAGGACTCGCAGAGATACAAGAAGGTGGTAAAGTGAACAGTGGCGCCGAGGTTGCTAACTTCGCTTGGACCTGCACACAAAGAAAATAACTTTGCTCCCAACGAGTACAGAGGAGTTGTCAATTCCTCCGGCCTTGCTGTTTTACAAAGGATCAACGCAAGAGATAATAATAGTGGCAACTGAAAGTAAAGACTGTTAGAAAATTGAAGATGTAAACAATGGTGGAAATATGGACCGCGGTATCATCACGTTCACTAGTGATGTATCTCTCCCAAAAGACAATAAAAGTGCAAGCGAGGTAAACAAATCACAGCTGGGCAATTGACAGGATTATAAACGCACCGCAATGCTAACTATGCTACAAAAGAAAGGAAGAGGCTCAAAAGCAATGGTACGTACGCCAAAGTAAGTAGACCGAAATCCATCTACATCTACTACAAATCATCCACCTTGAGATATCTATTCAGAATATCTCGCTGGAATTAAGTTGCGAATCCCACCCAAATGTAAACTCAAAGCAACTTACAACTGCATTAAAAGAACTATGCGTAAAGTAATCAATCCTTGCACCCGTAAATACAAGCACCGTTGTTTTATCCCTGGTGGCAACAACACATCCCCTAGTCTCATGTTTCTGTCACTCAAGTTAGACATCAAGGGGCTGAACCCACAATCAAGCATAACGCTCCCTCTTGGAGTTGCAACAAATCCCTTGGCCAAAGCAAAATACGGCAACGGAGAACATGCAAGAATTTACTAAAGAACACAAATATAAAACAGAACCAAATATAGTACTCATCACAATCTAAACATAATCTCAAAATCCATCAGATCCCAGCAAACTCTGCATAGCAACACAAAAATTACAAAGGTGCCTCGATCATGTGTGGCTGCTCATGAGGTCTCGAAAGTGGAAGCACAAAGAGGGGAGGAGAACATCATAGCTACTGGTCATGGACCCATGGTCTAAGGGGGCCTACTCACAAGACATCAGGGAGGCTTCCATGGTAATAGATGGTCTCCCGGAGGGGATTCCTCCTTCCGGCAGGGTGCCGGGGCAGCTTATCCTAGCAGCCCGATCTTGAAACGGCGGCGGCGGCGGAACAGAGAGGAGAACGGGAATAGCAGATCGATATTAGGGTTTTCCGTCACGGGGGGTAAATATAGGCCAAAGGGGGAACCAAGAGGGACCACAAGGCAGCCAGGAGGCGTCCTAGCGCGGCCTAGGGTGGGGCCGCGCCAGGGACCCTCCTGGGGCCCTGGTGGGTCCAGAACCTTCCTTCCTTGGTGATTCGGGAAGCTTCCGGGTCGCTGATTTTTTATATAGTTTTTCCAGGATTTATTTGTCACTTTTAATGGCCAGAAAACATGAAATACAAAAACAGCAGAAAACAGGAACTGGCAACTGGGTGCACTGAGTTAATAGGTTAGTCCAAATATAATAAAAAGTGTGTGAAAGTTCAAGCTAAACATGGCAAAGTCACACAAATCATTCATGGACCAAGCAGAAATTATAGATACGTTTGGGACGTATCACTCTCTCACAAAACACATCCATCGATCCATCCGACAACTACCTATTTATCTAAAGGAAAACATAATCCGTGTCCTCCAAGCTGATTGGTTGAGTACCAAAATACTGCCACGCCCCCGGCCCACCACTCTGAACCACGTATACCTCCCAATCCCCAATCTGGCCGCAATCTCCCTTCGATCCTCCTCATCCCCATCTCACGACGAGCAGTGCAGCTCCGTCCCTGGACGCGCTCTGGCACGAAAGATCCTGCCGGCAGTGCACTATATACTACCGCCTTCTCTTCACTGTCGTAGGTCGAGGAGCCACAGAAGAAGCCCCGTGCCGATGCGGGCGCGATGGCCATGTCAGGGAAGGCTGCGGAGATCGATAAGGACCCCCCACGCACGCCATGCTCCTCCACAACCTCCACGGGGCCCGATGGCGATGTATCACAATGCGTCGCGCGGTTCGCCTACCACGTCGCCTTCTCCGTCGATGTTGTCCTTCTCCAGCGCACTCGCTGTCCAAGCGTAATCCAGTAAGCCATTACTATCCGCGCTCACCGACCGCTTGGGATTCATGAAAGACGGAGGCCTGCTGCAGGTAGACTGCAGCGGCGACGGAAGTGAGGTCTGCTTCATCGAGCCTGCAACCGGACGAAGTCGAGCAGGAGGGGCTCGTGACTGGCGGCGCTGGTCGGCTGTTTCGAAACGAGCGATCGAGCAGTGATGCAGTATTTTTTTTAAAACCTAGAAGTTATAACGCTGGCGTACAAGCTTATGCACACCAGCGCAAAAGAAGTTACTGTTGCGTACAATTTGTACGACAACGGTACTTGTTACCACTAGCGTGACAGCGCTGGCATACGTCTTCCCGCCAGCGGTAACAAAATACCATACGCCAGCAATAGGTTGTTTCCTACTAGTGTGTGGTGGGGGTATGGGTAGCGTATCCATATTTTTCTAATCAAGTTTCATATATAAATTATTTTCATCGGAGTTACATATTGAAAGATATTGATTTTCAAAGATTTGATCACTTTATAGAATTACTTTTATTATAAAAGTCAACATTATCAAGAATAGTGATATTGACTGGTCAAACCTGACCAATAGGTCCTACATGTCAGCCTCTATCTATTTAATAAAATCATTTAACTTATTTAATAGAAGTGAGGCCCACTTGTCATTCACTAGGGGGATATCTATTTGTTTTAATTAATTTAAACAGTAGTGGAGTCCTCTGTCATACACATAGGGACATAGTTAATTTATTTAATCTAACTAGGGGGTTACTATTGGACTGGGCCCACATGTAAGTGACTGGTGGGGGGGGGGGGTTTATTCCATTTAAAATGAACAGGGGGTTTAACTTTATTTTATTGCTAATATGTTTTATTAACAAGGGGGAACCTGCCAGAGAGAACATCGGCAGTGAGGGGGGCCAAGGCAGGGTGCGGGGCGGGGCCACGCGCACACGCGTGCACGCGGAGGACATGCAGCACGCGGCCGGAGCGCGGTGGGAGTGGGCATGGCCGGCCAAGGAGGGCGGCAGGTGAAGGGAGAACGGCGACGCCCTCGCGGCCAACTACGGCAACCAAAAATCCGGCCGATTGTTTCGTTTGAACGGGGCAAGCACCGCGCGCACATAGGATGCACGAACACGGGCCAGATCGGCCAAAATCGACGGCGCTGACCGCATCCACGGTGTCTAGGACACATGCAACGTGGGAAGGGAGAACTACAACGCCAAATCGAGCAGGGAATAGGGGGAAAAAGGGGGATGCTCACGGTGGTGCAGATGGGTAGCTTGAGGAGGCCGGGGATGCAGCGACGACGACGAATTTGGGGGGCGGGATGCAGCGCCCGGCGACGAAGGGGGCGGGTGATGGCCTCAGTCTGAGGGCTTCCCGACGGCTTCTATCTGCACGAGGGTACATGGTCGTCCACGGGTGAGCTCCTAGACATGATGGAGCGGCCCGAGGACGGCGGTGCAGCGATAGCCATGGAGGCTCCTTCGTGGGAGTGAAGGCAGAGAGTGATGGAGAGGTAGGGGAGGGGAAGGCGTGGGAGACCTAGGGTTTCGGGGTCTGGGGGAGCCTTATACATGCTGGCTAGCCCGAGGATGGCCGCCACGGCGTGCCCACAGCGTGGCCGGCCGTGTGATGGCCACCACGACTTCCCCGTGAACAGGAAGGGGATGGGCGTGGGTTTGGGCTGGGCCATAGTGGGGAGGGGAGGGGCCTTGCCCCTGAGCATAGTTTCGGTCTTTATTTTTTTGTTTGTTTTCTCCTTGCTTTTCTATTAGTATTTTGTTTAGGTAGTTTTGATTTTTATAATTGATGAAACTTGCACCAATATCACTTTTACACTTTAATAGGATGCTCCAAAATGTTTGGGCCTTTTATAAAATCATTTGATTTTTTAACTAAATTATAAATGATTAAAATGGACTGTTGGCTACTATTTGAATTGTTTAAAATATTTAAATGTTATATCAAATATCTTTACCATATTATCTTATTCTACTGTCTTTTAGGAATTTAACTAAATAGGTTTCACAATTTTTGGTTAGTATTTATTTTCCACTTTTGTTTTTAATTCCAACCAATGGACTTTTAATAGTATTTGATTTCAAGATGATCAAGGCAAGGTTAATCATTGTAATTTGTCATTAAAAAAATGTGATCATTGTAGCTTGACACTGAGGGTGTTAAAGTAAGCATGATATTTGATATAAACCTTGTTTTATTAGTGCCATGTAGATTATATTTTGATGGTTCAGTTTGTAGCAATGGCCAAGGTGTTGGTGTTGTTTATATATCTCCTCATGGTGCTGTTTTTTAGGCCTCATGCCGTTTAGAATATTTTTGCAGCAATAATCAAGAAGAATATGAAGCATTGTTATTCGGTTTAGAGATGTTGCTTGATATATGTGCTACACATATTGACGCTTTTGGTGATTCGTTATTGATACTACAACAAGATTCTACACTATTTAAATGCTTTGATGAATCACTCCATGTTCACATTGATAAATATCTATATGTAGTTTCTAATTTAGATCATTTTAGTATTACCCATTTACCTAGACATGACAATTTGAAAGCAAATGAATTGGCAGAACAAGCATCTCGTTATCATGTTGATCGTTGCATGAATTATATCTTGGAAAAACAGATGACCTGTCTTGCCAGCATGGAGAAGGCCGAATTGGATGTTACTACTTCGACCACTAATGTAAAATCAAGTGCAATTGATAGTCAATACTGGAGGAAACCTATTATTGATTATCTGCTTAATCCTAGTGAAAGGGTGGATAGGACTGTTCGGAGAATGGCTTTTAAATATGAGAGTTCAGAGATGATGATCTTTACCGCCGAACAATGGATGATGTTTCTTTAAAGTGCTTAGATGAATATCAAGGGAGAGTTGCTATGTGAGAAGTACATGAAGAAATTTGTGGTAGTCATATGTCGGCTCCAAACATGAAATGGTTATTGATACATACTTGATTTTATTGGTCGACAATGATTACTGATTGCTTCAAATATTATAAAGGATGTGAAGCTTGTCACAAGTTTGGTGATATTTAGTTGGCTCCTGCTGCTATGTTACATCCTATTGTTAATCCATGGCCTTTCAGAGGTTGGGGATTATATTTCATTGGACAAATTCATCCTTCTTCTTAAAAAGGGCATCGATTTGTGTTGGTGGCGACTGATTATTTCACAAAATGTCTGAAGCAGTACCTCTCAGGAATATGAAGCGAGTGGATGTAATTAAAGTTATAAATGAGCATATTATTCATAGATCCAGCATCCCTCAAACATTGACTATGGATAAAGGTTCATTTTTTATGGCACATCAAGTTAGAGAATTTGCTGAATCCTATAATATGAAATTGCTCAATTCCTCCCCGTATTATGCCCAAGCAAATGGACAAGCTGAGTCTAGTAATAAGATATTGATGAAGCTCATCAAGAAGAAGATTCAAGATAATCCAAGGAGATGTCATCAGCTATTGTCTGAAGCTTTATGGGTGCATAGAATTTCAAGGCATGGTTCTACGAAGGTTACTCCATATGAGCTCGTATATGAGCAAGATTTAAAGTGAGACTATCAAGTTTGTCTAATCTTTCCTCTACACTCTTGTTGAAAGCCTTTGTGATGGAATGAAGTCCTTAAGCATGCTCTGTAATTCAAAAGTGGAGTTTTTGGTGCTAGGATAAGTGTTTTTGTTCCCATAAGAGTTGTTCGAGGGGAACAATCTAGAATTGTTGCTACCAAAGTTACTCCGATAAGCTTTATTGTTAAAATTGTTCCTAGAAAAAAGTTAACATATATTTTCTCTTTCTCTTGGGAAACCAAAGGATTCAAAGGAACATCACGAGGATCAATAGGAGATTGCTTAGTAATTAAAGACATGATCAAGTCAACCTTATTCATTTAAAGAGGAGATCTCCTTAACAGAGTTTACCTTCCTATCTGTTGGAGATCGTTCGGTGTGCCATTGAGAGTAGTTTGTCATCATATCATCTAATAGCTTTGTAGAAACACCAAGTGTGGTTGACATAAAGGTTCCTCCCGCGGTCGAGTCTAATAGATTCCACGAGGTAAAGTTCAATCCTGCATAGAAAGTCTAGAAAACCATCCAAATAGTTAATCTATGAGTAGGGAAATTCTTAACTATAAATTTCATATGTTCCCAAGCTTGAGCAACATGTTCATTATAAGGTTGTCTAAAGTTCGTAATGTTGCTCCCCAATTGAATAATCTTAGTTGGTGGGTAGTACTTCCCAATAAAAGCATCCTTACATTTATCCCAAGAATCTATGCTATTCTTAGGTAAGCCTTGGAGCCACTCCTTCGCTCTTCCTCTCAAAGAGAAGGGTAAAATCTTAAGATTAACAATATCACCATCTACTTCCTTAAAATTTTGCACATAAAAAATCTCAAAAGATTTATTCAAATGCAAAACAGCATCATCTCCTCCCTAGAGAATTGTTCTTCCATAATAAGGGTAAGCAAAGCAGGCATGATCTCATGAGAAGGCGCCGAGGTGGTGGGTGGAGCAATAGGAGTGAAAATAAAGTTACTATTGTTGTGACTTTTGAAGTCACAACGCTTATTGTTTTAAGAGGAACCCATACCACAACCACCAAGTAAGAACAAAGAAAGTAATTGTTTTGGCAATTTTTCTGGTATATAACACACAAGAAAAGACAAAACCTGGAAAGTAAACTAACAAGACTAAAAAGCAAAGGTAAAAGGTAATGTGCAAGTCCCCTATCTTGAGATTTGGAATCCCCAGCAACGACGCCAGAAATTTAGATCGATGGGTGCAGATAACACCTCCTCGTTAGTTAGGGATCGAGGGATGTTCAACTAAAGGGCCAAAGGCACTCGACAGATCGAGTCCCATTGAATTGCTCGAGTGGAAAATGCCTCAGTAGTCCAATCAAGCACAAGTCCCCCAACTCAAACATGGCGAGGCTGGGGTCAGTAGGATCGATGCTGCGGAGGGCTTATAGAATCAATACTGCCAGCCAATGTAATTTAGTGACCCAACGCGTCCGTCAGGATTTCTTCAGACCCTGGTGTTGACACCGGTTTTTGGCACGACATTAAACCTATATAAGATGACCTCAAATGAAGAAGTGCTCTACATGAAAAAGTTCGGTATTTTTTATATGACCAACTTTGTAGTTCGAGCCATGATCATCCGACTCAATCTTGGGGGGCCGAAACTATGTTTGAAGCAGTATGATCCTGGCATTTGAAGCACTATTTTTCCAATTAGGCCTTCAAGAGAGCATCAAATGGAAAAACTTTCTACATAAAGCGGCTTGGTCTCGTCGAAGCGGTCGTGAAACGTCAAAATTCGAGTTCGTATGAAGAAGTTAAGTCCAAAACAGTGCTGCACTGAAAAGTCAGTCCGGACCGTTCGGGCTAGACCTCGGACGTCCGGATAATTATGACCAGAAGCGGTTTTTTATCCGGACCATCCGGCCTGGGGGCCGGATCGCCCAGGCCAAGGTCGGACCGTCCGATCTGAAGCCCGGATCGTCCGAATAATTACGACCCGAGGCGAGTTTTTGGCCCGGACCGTTCGGGCTATGGTCCGGACCGTCCGGGCTATAGTCCGGACCGTCCGGGATGACCGCGAGGAGTCCAATTTTGCTCGGGATTTTGGTATATTGAACGCGAAGAGGACTTGTTTTCTTGCAAGGAAAGCCCAACCCCCTCATATATAGATGAGGTGACGGCCGTTTGAAACAACAAATAATCGAACAAACATATCTACACTTCCAAACCCTAATTTTATCCTTCTCCCTTGTATCTTTCTTCTCGTTCTTCGTTTGTTCTTGTTCTTGCAGGGCAACGATCCAGGAGGCCCTAGGGGCGATCAGGTCGACCTAGGGCAGCCCATATTCGTCGTGCTCCCTAACGGGGTCCCTCCCGGGAGTGTGGGGTTTCGGGTCTACAAAAGCGCCCGCCGGATTGCTTGCGTATCGCGCTTCCGGTCGGGTCTCCTTCGACGTGAGTTGCGATGTATCACCCCTGGCGTCGAGGGTACACGTGACGTGTTCGTGTGTCAACACACTTTTTGGTGACTCCGCTGGGGACAAAGCTTTGAACGGTCTACGGCTCGTTCTTGCTACGAAAAGATCGTCATCAAGGATTTGCTATCTACGAAGGTAATATGAATACTCAATCCCCTCATGTAGATGGAAATAGCTGATATGGTGTTACTAGATCGTTCAATGAATATACTATATCAGCTAACCCTTGTTTTGTCAATTATACATCTAATTATATGCAAGGGCCGATTTAAAGTAATTTGCATGCTTCGAATTCTTATGATACTAGTAACTAGCACCAGATGTATTCCAATTCTCATGCATCGGCAACCCGAGAAATCCATATGCCGATGAACAACATGATGAGTTTGGATGATAGATTTGAAACACCCCATGTAGAAACTTTCAATAACATGCAACAAAGAGTTTCACATTTTTATTCATCGGCACCTAACTTGCAATATGTTAATCAAAATATGCCGATAGATAGGGGAATTGGCCATGATAGTACTAGTTATTCGGCCAATTACCATCAACCATCATATGCTACACCTCATGCTACTAATCTATCAGCACCATATGCAATTGCTGATATTCATAATTCGGTTTGACACCTTCATGGTCATGAACGAATAAGTGACAAATTGACAATAACATACACGCCTTCATCTAATGTTGTAGCATACAATGCATCCTCCACACAACTGCAAAATTTCGGCAACACCTTATTGCCGAAAGAATATGAAAGTACTATTGAGCAATCTCTTTTAGACGCTGATGTGGCTGCGATAAAAAGGAGAATGGCCCAAGATGACAGGATTAGTGATATTTGTCTTGAACAATATAAAAATGGTTTGTCTCCTGATTATAATGCAATAAAAGCTAGAGTTTTGCAAGAGGATGAATCATTGCCAATTGATAGGATATGCCACGAAAAATATAGTTCTACACCAAAGCATATGTCTTCTCCTATTGCTCCAGCATACTATATATCCCCTATACAATTGCAAAGTTTCGACAACATTCAAGATTCAATGCCGAAAGAGTCTGAAAGCACCGGGGGACAATCTTATCCAACGTGGGCTGAAATGGAGAAAAGGCTTAAAGCTAAAAGCAATAGCAGGCAATCTTGTCCAGTGTGGGCTGAGCTTGAGAAGAAGCTTAAAGCTAAATTTGCTTCTCGCCGTTTGGAGAAAATAGGAAAAGAATTGGCTCAAAGAAAAGAAGCCTTGCCAATTGATGAAAAGAGTGATGATTCGAAGATTGAAAGTTCTTCGGCTGGAAAAGCCGAATCAACTAGTGTGTGTTCCGAATCCATCAAATCCAAAGAGGCAAGCAACATTGAGAAAGGGTATGGTGAGCACATAACAACCGTGCTTGATTTTTCTGAAGCTAAGGGAACCTATTTCCTTCCCTATGAGTTTCGTGCCACAGAAATTGATGAGCATCAAGAACAAAGTGATATGGCCGAACAAAGTTTGGTTAATGATGAACATCAAGAACACAAGCGTGCAGCTCAGCAAAGTTCACCTGATAATCATTCGAGTGATGAAGCACGGAACAAAGACAAAGATGAGGACAAGACATTGGAGAGTCATCCAAAACTGGAGAAAACTATTGTTCAAATCACACAACCATCATGCTCTTCCAACGTGTATGTCGAGGTATGTGTAGCAAGCAATTTATCTATTTTCATATTTTGTCATAACTTTATTGTTGATGCATCTATTAGAAAAATTCTTATAACAAATCTTGAGAGACCAATGAAGAAGGATAATTTACTTGTTAGCAATAAAATTATAACAAAGCATATTGGTCAACACATTGTGTCATTTAGAGAGAACGATAGTGACTCATTATTGCAGCAAAAGCTTTTCCCATTGTTTCATTTAAAGTTTATGTATACATGGGTAACTTTGCTTATTTCATACTTGGCTTGCATTTGGTCTCGATTGAGGCATATATGCTATAACAGTCTTGATTTCAGAAATATAAAGCCAAGGTTTGAATTTTCTGAGAAAACCGATTGTAGTATAATTTCTTATTCAAAGTCATCGGAGATAGAGTGCGAAACACAATGCATAGCCGAATGGGGTGATGCAAAATCTGAACCATTCATTCGCTTACTTCCAAAGCCGTCCTCGCACCAAGACTGGCTAGAAGACAAAATTTTACCTTCAATTCAAACATGTGTGATCAGATCTTTGATTTTTTGCTGAAGAATGATTATATTAGAATTCTTGATCACCATGTGAAGCCATTAATCCAAGGACGAATGTATTGTAAGTTACATGATTCGTTCAAGTATAATTTTGAGGATTGCAATATGTTTTTTCAAATAGTTAAATCGGCCATTGATAGTGGACGTTTGAAACTTGTTAAAACACCAAGGTATCATCATGCTATTCCTATTGGTCCTGATGGCAAAAAGTTTTTGGATCGGTTGCTTCAAGCCGATTCATTTGAAGGTAAGAAAGCAACAATTCCAAGTGATGGGATCAAGCTTTCAAGCACATAAATTATTCATGAGCGCAATGCTGATATTCTTGAAGGCAAGGATTCTGTCAAAGTTAAGACGCCGAGCACTAGGGGGAAGCAAGAAAATCCTGATATCGATGCAAGAGAAACCAAAGAGAGCAAAGGCCGAGGTAAACGAAAAGGTAAAAAGCCAAAAGTCACTTTCGCGCAGCTATTGGAAAAATATCAGAAGATAAGTGAAGAGAAAAATGCATATCGGCCGAGTAATTCAAAAGCATCAAGATCACCCCCTAGGCGCAAAACTGAGGACCGGTATTGCCAAAGCGATAAGTTCAATACATCATACTCATATCCTTATTTTGGGCCTCCAATACCAACGTCATGGATATTTCCCTATGCTTATATGAATCAATATCCATCACGGGACATGAATAATTCTAGGGCACATTATCCATCTTATTTTGAACCATCTCATCAAGACTATGCAGCTCCAAGACGATCCACATTTGATGAACAGTTTCATAGCAAAGACCGTTTCAATCAAAAGGAATCGGTCCGGAGCTCAAGGAAGAAGAAAGAGGTGGTCAAGCAAGTTTATCGTGTCAAAAGGGATGGTCGTAGGTGTGCCGCTTCAGATTTTATTACAAATCCTAAAGAGCCAATGAAAGTGTTGACATTGGCTACTAAAGGCAAAGAAGAGGAGCAAAAAAAATCTTCAAAATACCGATGCCAAATCTGAACAAAGGGAGTTGAGAGTGCACAAGGTCAAAAAGGAATTGCCACTGCTTGAAAAAGAATCACAATCGAGAACTTGAACTTGCAAAAGCTTAGTGCACAAGAACTTGAAAAGAAGACTATGGCATGGATTCCCAAGAAGAACAGTCAAACAAGAAATGATGTGCAAGCTTCTATTTTAGAGAATACAACCAAAGTGAAGAAGGAGAAATCATCTCGTAAAAGATTAAGCCGAAGGTTTCCATCATCCAACCGGAATCTTCGATTAGCACATCATTCATATTCTTCAAACATGTCATTGATGCCTTTATCATGGAATTCATCCTCAGTTTTGTTGGAGATTGAGACAAAGTGTACACTCGTTAAAAAATATGTTGCATGGACTAATTCATGAGTTGCAGAATTGGTGAGTGGGATTACGCTTTGGCTAGTGCCATGGAGATTATATTTTGGTTGTTTAGTTTGTAGCAGCGGCCAAGGTTTTGGTATTGCTTTTATATCTACTCATGGTACTGTCTTGAAGCCTCATGTCGCTTAAATGTTGTTGCATGAACAATGAAAACTGAATATGTTATTATTCGGTTCAGAACTTTTGCTTGATATAGGTGCTACACATATTGAGGCTTTTGGTGACTCATTATTGGTAGTGCAGCAAGTTTCTGGAGTGTTTAAATGTTTTGATGAATCACTCAATGTTTATCTTGATAAATTTCTAGATGTAGTTTTGTAACACCCCGGGTGTCACACTACAGTAATCCTATAGTAATCACTTTTACTATTGCCAAGTCACCATGATTAGGCATGCGACGATCCCCCTTGATCATGGCTTATTCATTTTCAACCCGATAAAAAAATCCAAAACAAAGTAACAATTAATATTCAGCCAACAATGGTGGAACCAATTTATAAAATGCCAAATAATCAGTAGGTCATATTAAAAATGGTTTATGGATTTATTACAGTGTTTTAATTATTTAAACAATTCAAACAACAGCCAAAACAACCCTTTTAAATCGTGGCATATTCAAATGGAATCCAATATGATTTTATTTTGAGCCCTAACTTTTTTGTGCTGCTGCTTTGGGGTGCAACACAAATAACAGGACAAGTTTCACCTCTTGCAAAAAATCCAAATATTGGAAAATAAAATAAAACAGTAGCGATGGGAGCCCTAATTAAACTTTGTATTTTATATAAAAGTCAAATCAATTTATTTATTCTCCAAACTTTTTGTTGCTGGGCAAAGGTATATGATATGAATATTGGGATCATTTACCCACATTACAAAACTTTTGATGTCCAAAAAAATTATAAACAAAAAAGAAAAAGGAAATAGCAATGAGGCCCACCCCATTGGTCTCGCAAGTGCGCAGTTGCCCGAAGCCCAACCCAAGCACCAGCCAGCCCACCCAACCGTCACCCCCTTCGCTGTTGTCGCCATGGCAGGTGTGCTTGGCGCGATGGAGCCGCGCGATGTGCGACAGCACGACGTGCACTGTTGCGCAGACAACTACTTAACCCCCGCCAGCCCCATCGCAAACCCTAGCGCCAGTTTCCCCTCCCCCTCGCTCTCTCCAGCCTCATGCCCCCGAGCCGCCACGGACGCCGTAGGCACACCTCGCCGTGGACGCGGCCGACGACCTCCCCGTGCCGAGAGGAGCTGTCCAGACGTGTGCTCGTCTTCGTCCACTTCACCCAGCGCCCGGAATTGAGTCTCCACACCCCGTACGCTCTCCATCCCGCCGTCTCCTCCCTCCACGATCGCCGCGCCATTTCCATCGATTCGCCGACACCGGAGCTTCCCCGTGCCCGTTGCCACCCCCTGCATCCCCGTCGTGAGCTTCACCTTCGAATCCCCCTTCTCCCACGTCGATTTGGTCTCCGTAGCCCCGACTCCATGCTCGGACGCCATGGCCGCGTCCTGTGCCTGACCTCGCCCTGGCGAGCACGTGCGCGCGCTCGACGTGCCATGGCCCCGCACCCCACACCCTTTGGACACCAAGCCACTCCCTGGGCATCCCCTGCACGTGAGCGGCGGCACTTGGCCACGGCCTCGCCGTGCCGGCCGCTTGCCATGGCTGCCGACGACCTCTGTCGTGCGAGCCCAGCGAGAGGCAAGCTTGTGCCTCTGACCCGTGTACCCCCCTATTAGCCACACTAAACACAAAATTAAAAAGAGATACCCCCCTTAATGACATGTGGGGCCGCAAGGATTAGCTCAACCCCTAACCCCACTACTAAGCTAAATACCCCCCTAAGTCTATTACATGCGGGCCCATCCCTAAATAACCTTTCAGATTAATGAAATTGATTAATTATGTCTCTGTCTCAATGACAGCTGGGTCCCACTACTTTTGGAATTAAATAAAATTATTTATAAAAATGCACTGAGTATGACATGTGGGACCCCACTATTATTTAGGTTTGTTAAAATGATTTAGATAACATATGTGGCTGACCAGTGGGACCCATTGGTCAGGTTTGACCACTCAACCCCTCTGTAGATAATGTTAGGTTTTATTAATAAAAGAAAACGCAGAAACTGATTTAAAATTATTTAAAATTTGAATTTGAATATCTTTCAAACCGTAAGTCAGATTCAAAAACTTTATACATCAAAGTTGATCAGAAAAATATAATAAATACGGATACACTATCCGTATACCAACCACACCCCTCTAACACACCGAACATCGAACCATCCCCCTCCGGACCGTCTGTCCGATGATTTGTCCGGTATTGTCGAAGTATCCGGATGAATTTATTCTGAACACGAAAGGTATTCGGATTGTTTCAACTAGCACGGTTACACCTTCCACGACACCTCCGGCATGAACCCTTCCCCCTCCGTACACCCTGTCCGGTAATCACCCGGAGCTGGGATTTCATCCCCGGGTGAATTCCCGCTCCGAGCAACGTGCATTGCACTGCGTTAGGTCACCGTTAACATTGCATATGACTTTTCATGCATCTGTTTGATATGCTTGCTTTATATTTACTGTTTCTCCCCCCTTATTCTCTGGTAGACCCCGCTGCTACTGCTAACTACACTATTTCCGGGTACGACTACTTCGTCGACAACCCTGCCCCTACCTGCGAGCTACCAGGCAAGCAGAGCCATTCTCTTCCCCAGATATCGCCTATCTTTCCGTACATTTCTTGCACTAGGCATTGTTACCGCTGCTGCTACGATTACAATCCTATTCAATTCCATAGCCTGATTTTGTCGCCCCTTGATGTACCTTCCTTTATTCCTATGCTGCCTATAATTATATATATTTTTTATTCAGCAGTGATCCCTGCGCATTGTTAGCTAGGAATAGATAGCGGGCCGTGATCACTCTGGTTAGTGTCGCGGATACAATTTATTTATAACTGTAACAGGTACGGTACAATGCAGACACCGTCTAACGTCCCCTAGCTCGGCTCTGCTGAGCCACCATCAAGTGTGAGCTAACGAGGAGTAATCCTCGTACTCCACTCATTGATGACTCTATATAGCCGCCGTAGGGTCCTGAGCCCCGGTTGTCTTTAAGGTAAGAAGTCGGGCGACCCAACAGTGCCCGCGAGTGGTATATTGTCGGGAGCGACAGGGAGGGTACGACCGATGTTACTGGCGTGCTTGGCCCCTGCTCGTATCTCGCGAGATTTACCAAACTAAGAAAAGTCGAGCTCTACCAAGAGCACACGCGAGACAAGGTAAGGAGACAGTTCACCTTGTTGGTAACCGCAGATACTTGGTGGGACGACAGGGCAGGCACCGATGTACTAGTGGTCCTGACTGTTGTCGTTGTCCGCGGGTCAGTTAAGTTGAGGCAACGATAACGGTTGTCACGCAGGTTAAATAAAATGCTAAATGGTTCGGCGACTGTCTTGAGTAGCCTTTTGGCTTGTACGCACTACATACACGTCGGTTGAGGAGTGTGGGCTCACCTGCTTCGTAGTCTCGTTCGAGGGTCTTCAGACGTCAGCAGTATCGCGGGCTGATTGCCGGGAAGTGGTGTTGTCTTCTCTTGCTCGAGCGGTGTATTTGTATTTGCTTTGTTTTTTCTTCACCGGCCAGTCACGCACCGTGCAGGAGTACGTTAGAGTTAGGGTCTAAAGCCCGGCGTACATAGGATATAGTACGGCGGATGACCTCTCTGTTGATTGCCGAAGGATGGGCTACTTTGTGTCGGATAGTCTCGGTGAAGCGTTCCTTAACAATGTGCCCGCCCCCCTGGAGATCTGTGTGTTGTAGTGTAATAGAAGTGCACCCGTGCAGGGAAGATTAATCTATTCGAATAGCCGTGTCCACGGTAACAGGACGCTTTATGCTGAAGCTGGATCTTACCACTACAAACTATTATTATTAAACTGTATGGTTCCGGGTTTTCTTCCTCGCTGGGATGTCGAGGAGGTGAACTCGGAGGCATTGCTAATTATTACAACTTATTATTATACAATGCTGCAGCAACTTCTGCTGCATTGTTACTTTATGCTTTATATAAACTGTTGGCTATTATCTCCTCATGCTGCAAGACTCGTCGGAAGATGCTAGTCTTCGATAGGCCTAGCTTCTTACCCTTATTCTGATTTCTACCTTGCAGTCCACTATATATAGCCTCCCCTTTCCATTTGATACAATGCATAATTGCGTAGTAGCGGACGTAAGACTCGCGGGTATGCTAGATACTCACCTTTTCTTTATTTCCCCTTTTCGTTTTTCCTGATCGGCCGCTGCAGTCGATGTTGGAGCCCAGGAGCAGGAGTACCCCGGAGGCGACTACTATGACGTCGAGGTACCCATTGACCAGGAGTAGTTCGGTGGATCCCAGGCATGAGGCCTCTCCTTTTCGATCTGTATCTCTGATGTCATTTCTGCTAGCCTTCTTAATGCAAAACTTGACTAACTATGTCTGTACTCAGATATTATGGCTTGTATTACTTATGTATTCGGATCCTCGTGATCCCTCGTATTGTAACATATTGGTTTATCCTTTTGTTTTTAGTGTTGTGGTGTGATGTTCTCACCGTGGCACCCTAATCTCAGCCGGGTACCCTGCGTGTATGATTACTGTACACGGATTGATTTTGGGGGCGTCACAAGTTTCTACTTTGGATCATTTTAGTATTACTCATATACCTAGACATGACAATTGGAAAGAAAATGAATTGGCACAACAAGCATCAGGTTATCATGTTGATCGTGGCATGTTTCATATTTCTCGAGAACCGATGTCTTTCCTTGCCAACATAGAAGAGGCCGAATTAGAACTTACTACTTCGGCCACTAATGAGATATCTAGTGCAGGTGAAAATCAAGACTGGAGGAAGCCCATTATTGATTATTTGCGTGATCCTAGTAAAAGGTGGACATGACTGTTCGACGTATAGCTTTTAAGTATGAATTGAGGAATGATGACCTTTATCGCCGAACGGTTGATGATGTTTCTTTAAATTGCTTGGATGATGATCACGCGAGAGTTGCTATGGGAGAGTTACATGAAGGAATATGTGGTACTCATCAGTCGACTCCAAAGATGATGTGCTTGTTGTGACGTGCTGGATTTTATTGGCCGACTAGTATTAGTGATTTCTTGAAGTACTAGAAAGGATGTGAAGCTTGTCTAAAGTTTGGTGATATTCCGTTGGCTCCCGCTTCTATGTTACATCCTATTATTAATCCGTGGCCTTTCAGAGGTTGGGGATTAGATTTCATTGGACAAATTCATCCTTCCTCTTCAAAGGGGCATCGGTTTGTGTTGGTGGCGACTGATTATTTTACCAAGTG
The DNA here is from genome assembly GCA_950022295.1 of Bromus sterilis. Classification (NCBI taxonomy): domain Eukaryota; kingdom Viridiplantae; phylum Streptophyta; class Magnoliopsida; order Poales; family Poaceae; genus Bromus; species Bromus sterilis. Next base: position 275,494,232 of record OX465595.1, on the reverse strand, counting down.
GTCTGAAGCAGTACCTCTCAGGAATATGACGCATGCGGAGGTAATTAAATTTATAACCGAGCATATTATTCATAGATTCGGCATCCCTCAAACATTGACTACGGATCAAGGTTCGTCTTTCATGGCACATCAAGTTAGATAATTTGCCAAATCTTATAATATAAAGTTGCTCAATTCCTCCCCGTATTATGCCCAAGCTAATGGACAGGCTGAATCTAGTAATAAGATATTGATCAAGCTCATCAAGAAGAAAATTGAACATAATCCAAGGAGATGGCACGAGTTATTGTCTGAAGCTTTGTGGGCAAATAGGATTTCAAGGCATGGTGCTACGAAGGTAACTCCATATGAGCTTGTATATGGTCAAGAAGTTGTTTTACCCATGAAGGTTAATTTGAATGCCTTGAGAATAGCCAAACAAAATGATTTATCATCGGTGGAATTTTATAATTTGATGATGGATAATATTGATGAGGTCACCGATAAGCGTTTAGCTGCGTTAAAGGCCATAGAAAAGGATAAGTTGAGGGTGGCAAGAGCTTATAATAAGAAAGTAAAATTGAAGAATTTTCAGATTGGAGATCTTGTGTGGAAGGTGATTCTACCAATTGGTGCAAAAGATAGAAAATTCGGAAAATGGTCGCCAAGCTGGGAAGGTCCTTTCAAGATTATAAGAATAGTTCCAGGAAACTCGTATTTGGTGGAATCCATACAAGGAACGTTGTTGCCTAAAGCTCTCAATGGCAAGTATTTGAAGAAGTACCACCCAAGTGTGTGGCAAGAAGCTTGAACAAAACATGGCCGATATACGTTTATCACCCTAAGAGTATGCATGGCCGATGGGGTGTTGACATCGTCCTTAGAACAAACATGAGCAAGTTGTTTTTCGGCACACAAGTTTTGCCGAAAAATAGGGGGCATGTGTTGACACCGGTTTTTGGCACAACATTAAACCTATATAATATTACCTCAACTGAAGAAGTTCTCTACATGAAAAATTTGGGTATTTTTGATATGAACAACTTTGTCGTTTGAGCCATGATCATCCGACTCAATCTCGAGGGCCAAAACTATGTTTGAAGCAGTACAATCCTGGCATTTGAAGCACTATTTTTCCAATTAGGCCTTCACGAAAGCATCAAATGGAAAAACTTTATACATGAAGTGGCTTGGTCTCATCGAAGCGATCGATTTTGATATTTGAAACGTCCAAATCCGAGTTCGTATGAAGAAGTTAAGGCCAAAACAGTGCTGCACTGAAAAGTCAGTTCAGACCGTTCGGGCTAGACCTCGGACGTCCGGATAATTACGACCAGAAGCGATTTCTTATCCGGACCGTCTGGCCTGGGGGCCGGATCGTCCAGGCCGAGGTCGGACCCTCCGGGCTGAAGCCCGGATCGTCCGAATAATTACGACCCGAGGCTAGTTTTTGGCCCGGACCGTCCAGGCTATGGTCCGGACCGTCCCGAATGACTGCGAGGATTCTGATTTTGCTCACGAAGAGGACTTGTTTTCTTGCAAGGGAAGCCCAACCCCCTCATATATAGATGAGGTGAAGGCCGATTGAAACAACACACAATCGAACAAACATATCTACACTTCCAAACCCTAATTTTATCCTTCTCCCTTGTATCTTTCTTCTTGGTCTTCGTTCGTATTTGTTCTTGCAGGGGAACGATCCACGAGGCCCTAGGGGCGATCAGGTCAACCTGGGGCAGCCCATAGCCGCCGTTCTCCCTGACGGGGTCCCTCCCGGGAGTGTGGGGTTTCGGGTCTACAAAAGCGCACGCAGGATTACTATCACGCTTCCGGTCGGGTCTCCTTTGACGTGAGATGCGGTGTATCACCCCCGGCGTCGAGGGTACACGTGACGTGTTCATGTTTCAACACCTGGTTGTGGTAAAATTGGAGTGAAGTCGAATTATGGCAAGTCTCGTCCCCGCCGACGGATCCGCGGGGTCTTACCTAGATGTTGATGGCGCGAGAGTTGACGGGTGTAGTCTTCTCGCCCTTCGTAGGTGAGCCCCAAGTGGAAGGCGTGATGTAGCACAGCAAAAAATTTCCCTCAGTAAAGATACCAAGGTTTGTATCCAGTAGGACTCTAGAGATGTTAAGTAGGTGTCAGCGGCGCAACTGACGCGGACCTGCACACAGACACAAATAACTTTGTTCCCAACGAAGTTCAGAGAGGTTGTCAATCTCTCCGGTCTTGTTGTTAACAAAGGATCAAACACAAGGGATAATGATAGCAACTGAAAGTAAAAGCAGAAAAGTAAATGAGCGTGGAAACAATAATGAGGATATTGACCGTTACACGTCATCTTCACTAGTGATGTCTCTCTCCCAAAAGACGATAAAACTGCTATGCGAGGTAAAAAAATTACAGTAGGGCAATTGATAGGATTATGAACGCACCGCAATGCTAACTATGCTACAAAAGAAAGGAAGAGGCTCAAAAGCACGGGCAGTACGCCAAAATAAGTAGACCGAAATCGAACTGCATCTACTACTAATCATCCACCTTGAGATATCTATCCAGAACATCTCGCTGGTATTAAGTTGCGAGCCCCACCCAAAGTGTAAACCCAAAGCAACAGACAACTGCATTAAAAAGCATTTTGCGTAAATTAAACAATCCTTGAAACCGCGGTTACAAGCACCGTTGTTTTCCCCCTTCTGGCAACAGCACATCCCCTAGACTCATGTTTCTGTCACTCAAGTGTGTCATTGGGGGGCATGAACCCACAATCGAGCATAACGTTCCCTCTTGGGGTTGCTACCTACTACTTGGCCAAAGCAATAAACAGCAACGGAGAACATGCAAGAATTACTTAGGAACAAAAATATAAGAGATAAAAACCAAATATATTACTCAATCGCAATCTGAACTTAATCTCATAATCCATTAGATCCCATCAAACTCAGCATAGCAACAGCAGAAAGATTACAAAAGTGCCTCGATCATGTAGGGCAGCTCACGAGGTCTAAACCATGAAGAACAAAGAGGGGAGGAGAACATCACATAGCTATTGATCACGGACCCATGGTCCAAGGAAAACTACTCACGAGACATCCGGGGAGCATCCATGGTGGAGAGGGGACTCCCGGAGGTCGGCCCTCCCTCCGGCAGGGTGCCGGTAAGAGGTCTTCTGGTGCTCCCCTCTGGCCCCATTCGGGCTCTTCGCGAAGCTTCCTGTACGCTGATTTTTCCTATATTTTTCCCGGAATTTTTCTGGCACTTTTTATATGGGGGAAAACTGAAATAGAAAAACAGCAGAAAACAGGAACTGGCACTGTGGTGCACTGAGTTAATAGGTTAGTCCAAATATGATCAAAAGTGTATGAAAGTGTATCTAGATCATAGCAATATCACACAAAACATGCATGGAGCAAGCAGAAATTATAGATACGTTTTGGACGTATCAACATCCCCAAGCTTAATTCCTGCTCGTCCTCGAGTAGGTAAATGATAACGGCATAATTTCTGTGGTGACATGCTAGCAACCATATAAGAATTTTGAAAATTAAAGCATTCAAGGTTAGAAACTCAATTCAAGTCATAACAAGCAAGAGTCTATATTAGCATTGAAACAAGTAACAAAAGTACATTAGGTGCAAGAGCTCTCGCTGTCCGTGACTCGAATGTCTCCAAATGGTGTTTGCGTGCAAGAAGGGGGATAGGGAATACGAGAAAAACAATTTATTTGTTGAGAACTCAATCTAATAAAGTTTCACACTCGGTCTTTTTCTGGAATCTTATCTTGACTCGTCCCCAGACCACTAGCCAGGTACTAGTCAATTTGATCCACTCCTTTTTCAATATTTTGTGCACTCATGCAATGGATGAGCGTAAGCACGAGAGTTGACACTTAGGATGGAAAAGAGAGAAGTAAAGAGGAGGAAGACAAAAAGGATGAGAAAGGCTCACATCAATGAGGACAATCATAGGCAAGAGATGCCAAATGATAGATATGACGTGAGGAGTAGGGATTGCCATGCAACGGATGCACATATGAGCTAGGAAGCTCTCCAATGGAACTAGTGGGGGTGCATCTAACTTGCTCGCTCATGAAGACCTAGAGCTCGTTTGAGGAGGCTCATCCTTGGAATATGCAAGCCAAGTTCTATCGTGTGAAGGTCCCCACATAGCTATATGCATAATGATCATCTCTATGGAGTACAAGGATATAAAGGGAGTACTAGTGTGGATCTCTCAAAAGGATAGTAGTGTTGCCCCTTTCTCTCTTTTTATTTCTTTTTCTCTTTTTTCTATTTTTTTATTTTTTTGTAGCCTCAATGGCTCTTTCTATTTAACTCTCATTTGTCCTCTTTGGGATCTTTTATTGTGTCCACTTTGGGATCTTTTCCTCACTTATGGGCAACACTCTATTTTACAAGAAGGTAAAGGAGATCTTTCACACTTTACAAGGTACTCAAAATCATAAAGAAGATGTAACTATCATGATGTATGCAATGTATGTCGTTGCCAGTGTAGCAGGAACATGTATGACATGAAGATCAAGTCATGAAGAGGTGGATGTTGCATGGCAATATATCTCGGAAAGGCTATGGAAATGCCTTGATAGGTAGGTATGGTGGATGTTTTGAGGAAAGATATAAGAAGGTTTATGATGACAGAGCGTATCATGCCAAGGGTTTGGATGTACCGGCGAAGGTGGACACCAACTCTTGGAGTGAGAAGAAGGCAATGCACGACACGGGAGAGGCTAGCAAAATATGGGAAGGTGGAAGTGTCAACTTTCAATACTTACATTAGTCCGAAGAACTCATGCACTTATTATCGGTAACTCTCAATCTAATAAGGAGGTTCACAAAGAGACAAGTACCCCGAGGAGGAGTGTATGGGGGTTTGGTTATCCTTGCGCATCCTCGACTCATGGTACGTGAGTGTTCTCTAATATTCGATCCCTCCAAAGATTAGTGATCCATCTAGTAGCTAGAGTTCTCAACTAGTTTTGTAGGTTTTGAAAATACACACGTATTGCCCAAAATACGACACCCATCACTAATAGGCTAGAGCTCTTGACACCAAAAGTTCAAACATTACTCACAACAATACCTCAAAACTATTGCAAGTTACTACTATAATTAAATAGCAACCTCAATTACCTACTTTCAAGACAAGACACAACTCAGTGTAACAACCAACTCTCTTTAACAAGATAAACATGAAAACTAAAAAGAGTTCCAGCAACAAACTAAACAAAATCCAAGGCTCTTGCTAAAGACAAACTAAGACTAAAACTAAACATGGCAGCAGCTACGAAAAGATAAAGAACACACAACAGCAAAAAGATAGGCAGGAAAAATCCTATGATGTGTTCTAGATTTTGAAAGTGGAGCGTGTTTCTCTCCCACACAAAGTAAGACGGGAACTAACTTGTTATGAACAGAAAGCAAATCTAAAGAAAACTAAAAATAAAACCTAAGAGCGAGATGCTCCAAGCATAGCACATAACGCATGAAGTGATAAAAATATAGTGAGACGAAGGACGAACTGATGATTGTTGATGGAGAAGGGGATGCACGGGGGCATCCCCAAGCTTGGACGCTTGAGTCTCCTTGAATATTTATTGGGGATTCATGGGGGAATCCCCAAGCTTGAGCGCTTGACACTCCTGGATCTTCTTTCATCATCTTCCATCGCACACTTGAAAACTCCCTTCATACATAACTCATCATAAGCTGATTAGAGAGGTTAGTACCCTTAATAAAATAATTTTTCCCCACTGGATATAAAGATATTCTTGAAGAGCTACTGTTTATCAAGAGTGCCGAAAATGTTTTGCAAAGAAAAAGCAAGCTTAAGGTTTGCAAAAGTTAGGAGAGACAAAACGTGGCAGAATCTGTGAAAAAGAGAACAGCAGGTAATAAAGAATTTTTTAGGGGCACTTCTGCATCTCAAATCAAAAAACTCAGAACATACGGAAGTTTCACAATTGTATAGAGCACACTGTCAAAAATATTCAGATCAAAAAGATGATCTGGTGATTTGATTCGAATTTTTCTGTCAAGGGACAGAATCTGTTTTCTGGACAGCATGTCACAACTTTTGCTTCCCTTATCATAAGAGGCTATAACTTGGCACAAGGCTGAAAAATAAAGATACAATGATGTTGCTACAGTAGTAACAAACATCAATACACAACAAAAGCAAAAATAAACCTACTTCGTTGTGGGCTGCCTCCCAAAAGCGCTTTCTTTTACGCCTTTAAGCTAGGCGTAAGGATTATAAAAGGTGCTCTCATAGGAATAAGAATTTGAAGCAAAAGAGAGCATCAAGAAGAAAATATGAAACACATTTAAGCCTAACCCACTTCCTATGCATAGGCATCTTGTAAGAAAATAAATCAAATAAGCGCAAAGTGACATGCATAGGAAGGTAGAACAAGAACAACTTCAAAACTTTCAACATGAAGAGAGGTGTTTTTGTAACATGGAAGTTTCTACAACCAAACTTTCCTCTCTCAAAGTAATTTTCAGTAGCATCATGAACAACATCAAGAATATAACTATCACATAAATCATGTTGTTCATGACCTACAAGCACACGTGTATTGTTTTCAGCACGGTTTTTAGGATGATAAGATAGATGCGACCCATCACATTGAGCCTTGATAAGAGAAAAATTCTCCCGAATAGTTGGAGATTTCAAAAGGATAATAGGACAATCAAGTGTGGGTGCAACAACAATAATTTCATGCTTAACATAAGGAACTATAGCAAGTTCATCTTCGTAGGCATCATCCATAGTGGCATCATGGCCATCAACAAAGCTAGTATCAAAATCATCAGAAAGGGAAGTATCAAGTGAGTCCTCGGAATCATAAGATTCCTCTTCATAGCAATCATTAGCCTCTTCTTGGGAAGCAAGCATTCTATTTTTAAAATCCTCAATATAAGCATTGGAAGTATAATTATCAAAGCAATAAGCAAGAACAGCAAAGTTTTCAGACTTGTGAATAGTATCGTATTACTTTTCAATCAAAGAAGCAATCTCATAAGCACCTTTAAAAGCAACAAACTCATCAATCTTTTCAACATCAAAGTAATCATAAACACCTTTGGCATAAGAAGATAGGATCTCATTTTCATTAAACTCACATTGGAAAGGAAGGTGTTTACGCTCTATATTAGAGAAGCAAGTAAAATCATAAATGTGGCATAAACACTCGGCATAGCAATAAGAAGTTTGTATTTGGTCCCATAAGTTTTTCCCTTTATCAGATAGGCGGTGCCGCGTATAATGAGCATGCTCATCCAATGATTTTCCCTCAACCAACTCGGTTGGGTTTTAGCGCGAGCACAAATTGATCGAAGACAAGCCAAGTGAAACATGACCATACTACCATATTTGGGTGGTTCCACACCCATGGTGAAGATAGCATTAGTAGGTATTTTTGGTATTTTTGATTAAGGACACAAAAGTAAAAACGTAAAGGTAAACTAACAAGACTAAAAAAACAAAGGTAAAGGGTAGTGTGCAACTCCCCTATCTTAGCACTCGGAGTCCCCGGCAACGGCGCCAGAAATTTGCTTGATGGCGCGAGAGTTGACGGGTGTAGTCTTCTCGCCCTTCGTTGGTGAGCCCCAAGTGGAAGGCGTGATGTAGCACAGCAGCAAATCTCCCTCAGTAAAGATACCAAGGTTTGTCTCCAGTAGGACTCCAGAGATGATAAGTAGGTGTCAGCGGCGCAACTGACGCGGACCTGCACACAGACACAAATAACTTTGTTCCCAACGAAGTTCAGAGAGGTTTTTAATCTCTCCGGTCTTGTTGTTCACAAAGGATCAAACACAAGGGATAATGATAGCAACTGAAAGTAAAAGAAGAAAAGTGAATGAGCGTGGAAACAGTAATGAGGATATGGACCGGGATACGTGATGTCCACTAGTGATGTCTCTCTCCCAAAAGACGATAAAACTACTATGCGAGGTAAACAAATTATAGAAGGGCAATTGACAGGATTATGAACGCACTGCAATGCTAACTATGCTACAAAAGAAAGGAAGAGGCTCAAAAGCACGGGCAGTACGCCAAAATAAGTAGACCAAAATCCAACTACATCTACTACTAATCATCCACCTTGAGATATCTATCCAGAACATCTCGCTGGCATTAAGTTGCGAGCCCCACCCAAAGTGTAAACCCAAAGCAACGGACAACTGCATTAAAAAGCCCTTTGCGTAAAGTAAACAATCCTTGCAACCGCGGTTACAAGCACCGTTGTTTTCCCCCTTGTGGCAACAACACATCCCCTAGACTCTTGTTTTTGTCACTCAAGACTGTCATCGGGGGGCATGAACCCACAATCGAGCATAACATTCCCTCTTGGGGTTGCTACCTACTACTTGGCCAAAGCAATAAACAGCAACGGAGAACATGGAAGAATTTCTGAGGAACAAAAATATAAGAGATAAAAACCAAATATATTACTCAATCACAATCTGAACATAATCTCATAATCCATCAGATCCCATCAAATTCAGCATAGCAACAACAGAAAGATTACAAAAGTGCCTCGATCATGTAGGGAAGCTCACGAGGTCTAAACCATGAAGAACAAAGAGGGGAGGCGAACATCCAATAGCTACTGATCACGGAACCTTGGTCCAAGGAAAACTACTCACGAGAGATCCGGGGAGCATCCATGGTGGAGCTAGAGGAGACTCCCGGAGGTCGGCCCTCCCTCCGGCAGGGTGCCGGGAAGATGTCTTCTGGTGCTCTCGATCTCGGAAGCGCGGCGGTGGCGGAACAGAGGAGAGATCGCGAAAAAGGGTTCTCTCCTCGGATGTTTCCCGTGACGGAGAATATATAGGCGAAGGGGGGCCGCCAGAGGTGGACCAGGGGCCCCAGGCGCCCCCCTGGCGCGGCCAGGGGTGGGGCCGCGCCGGGTAGCCGCCTGGGCCACCCCTGGCTCCCCACTGGCCCCACTCGGGCTCTTCGCGAAGCTTCCTGTACGCTGATTTTTCCTATATTTTTCGCGGAATTTTTCTGGCACTTTTTATATGGGTGAAAACTGAAATAGAAAAACAGCAGAAAACAGGAACTGGCACTGTGGTGCACTGAGTTAATAGGTTAGTCCAATTATGATCAAAAGTGTATGAAAGTGTATCTAGATCATAGAAATATCACACAAAACATGCATGGAGCAAGTAGAAATTATAGATACGTTTTGGAAGTATCAGATGTGCATGGACTTTTCATCATGAGCTCGACAAGAATATCTTTCTTGGAGTTTTTTCATAATAAACTACTTTATTATCATGTCAAAATTTAATAGCATGATCAGGCACTTACTATCTTCATAGATCATTCTGCTCAATACTAATGCTATATTAGCCCAAGTACTTCAACTAAAAACTATTTTCAAAGAAGTCCTTATTCGTGCCAAGAAATTTATATTATTTCTAATCAACAAATATTTCATCTACATAAGGTTTTAGAAATACTATTGAGCACCCACTTACTTTCTTGAACATTCGAGCATCTTCGTTATTCCTGATGAAAACAAATACTTTTGGAAATTTCATCACAACAAAAATTCCAACTCCATTATGCTAGCTTCAGTCCATTACTGCATATCCGAGGCTTGCATGTATTCTAGCATACTTTGAATCAACAAAAAATTATGGTCGTATCACATATACTTCCTTTGTTATATTTCCGTGTAGGAAATTTCTGTTGACGTACATTCTGCGATATCCTATAAATGAGATATGTACTAATTTCTAGTATAACCTGAACTGACTAAAGCATCTATACGGCCGAGACTACTTCGCCATAGTCAACCTTTGAACTTGCTAGAAAACATCTTTCCAATGAGTTGAGCTTTATGGATAAAACAATTGCATCTGAATCAGTTATAGATCCATTTATATAGTCTTCAGACTCTGAGTCTTTCGGTGGGTCTACCAAGTTCAAAACCTGACTTCCTTCCATGGATACTATCTTCGATTATTTGGCATTTAGCCAAATCCCGGAGTCAGGGCCCATATACGCTTCTTTGTATATCACATGTTTATCTTTGTTGAACAACAATATCTCGTTTACATATCATGAATTTTTATATGACTTTTTCCTAACCTGTGTGGTTCAGCTGCGCACTTATTTAAATATTCAGCAATCTTGACAACTTGCACTGTCCTCCCACTCACCTTTTGCAAGAAACTATTTTATTCAAAACACACCGTTCTTAACAACAAACAGTTTTACTTTGGTGTAGTGATAGAGGAATACCAAACCTTTTGGAATAACCTTATCAAAGTAGCACTTATCTGATTTGGGGTTTTGAGTATGTCAATCATATGTCTCATATGCCCAAATTTTAATAAAAGACAATATGATTTTAATATTCCATACCATGGTTAATATGGTGTCATTTCAACAGATTTAATGGTGCTCTTTAAAGTGTAAAATCCGTAGTCACTAAAGCATAACTTAATAAGTATATTGGCAAATTGATAAACTTCATATTTGATCTTACTGTATCATACACGGCTTGATTACATCTCTCGAACACTTTACTCATAGTGGTGTTCCGGGAGGTGCAAGGTATGACACTTCTTCCCAACTCATTGGACGTTCTCTAAACTTGTAACTCAAATATTAGTTTCCACAATCTAATTTTCAAAAGCATTATTTTCTTGTTACAATGAATTTCTATTTCACTAAAGTTCCTTGAACGTTTCAAAGATTTTAGACGTATGTCTTCATTGAATAGATATCCACATATCTATTTCAAATCATGAGTGAATATAGAAAATCCACTGCATACAACTACGTGTATTGGACTACACACATCATCATGTATGATTTCCAATAGTTTAGTTGCCCGTTCATGTATGGCCTATCAACGGTTTTTTAGTCACATTACTTCGAGAAAAAGTTTGCAATCGTCAAGAGATTCATAATCATATGACTCGAAAGTCCATCACTTATGGAAATTCTTCATGAATGTTATGTCACTTGTGATGAACTACAGTGCCACACCTGTGTGGTATTTCTGTCAGTCTTGCGATGTTTAGCGTCAATGTTTTGGATGTTTAGTATTATTATCAAGATTCATAACATACAACCTATTCACAATAGAAGTATGGCCTTTATGTTATTCATAACTTTGAACAACTCTCTTGCAACAAACATGATTCAAAATTATGTTTGGCAACAAGGCGAAAGTGTGGTAACAATTTAGTCAACTCTAAAATGAGTTATAATGATAATCATAGAGTTAACACGTAACATAGTAAACCTTTTACCGTATTCTCGTTCTTGACGAAACTCATCATCAGCTAGTCATAAAGGCCATAGTATTTCTTGCATTGACTTGCAACAATATGCAATCAAAGTGACATTACAATGATCAACAGTTTAATCAAAATATGTAGAATCAACAATTAACTACTTAATCATGATTTCGAAGAATTATATCTTTTGACCAGCAATGAATTCTTCTATAACTTTGTATGACTTTCATTTCTGAGCTAGATATTCCAGCCTTCTTTCGTTTTGCCTTTTTACGTATCATAGTTCTATTTCTTACACCTACCCACAAAAGATCACACATGACCAAGGGTAGCGCATGCCATGGATTTTCCGGTGTGTAAGCTTTACTAACACCCTTTTGAACTTCCTTTCCCGTAATCCCTATCATCATATGAATGGTGTTCTTCCGGATCCCATGCTTATCAGTTTTGTTTGAGCATAATGAACACTTTCACTAATGGTTACAATCATACATTGTACTAGATATCTTATATCCTGCATCAATTGTCTTATTACTGAAAAATGTTTTTTAGTTCCATGAACATAACATAACTATCCCATGTTTCGAAGCTCTGGTTTCATGGTGGTGAAGGCAATCCACTAAGTTGAGGTGGAATTCTTGCCATTTGGACTAATGGACGTAAGTCACAATATCCATAGCATCGGCGGCAGAGCATCGAAAATTTGTGATAGGGCATGGTCCTTCTCGGCACTATTGAGAATACTCCTCACAATACGGTACCAATCATAAAGTTTTTACTAGATAATACAGCTAATCAAAAACAATCGGGATGGCGGTAACGCAAGCCTTTATTCTACAACGATCATGCAAATACTAAGACTTTGTTCATAATCAAGTTGCACTTGTAGTTAATAAATTTAATTACTAAGTGCGCTCCCACTCAGATCAATATCTGTCGTAATTGATGCTTGAGTGATTCAAGATCCAACCTAGTCGTCCGCCATTGATGTGACATCACTGATGACTTAGACTGGACCGGCAAGAAAACTTTCCAATCACGATACAGGTGATTCTTTTTCATCTTTAGATGGGCGTGTTCTGGTAGAAAACTTTTATCCAAACCGTCAGGACAACCAAGTATAAGGTGTTGTGCATTATTTTAACACACCCACCTTTTATGCGTCACATCGTGTGCACCCATGTGACATGACCTTCTTTGGTGTGAAACATAGTATAGATGATTGTACAGTTCGAAGTACACTATCAACTTGATATTTTTTTGAGAGAGATCACCCTAATAAAATACAACTATCGTGCATCAAACAAGGGTGCATCAAAGGGATAAACATCACAGGAAGTTCATAAAATTATGTGATATGATATAGCCCTTTGCTTCGTGAAGTCTTCATTGTCTTCACGTCGTCGTGGTAGAAGTCACCATGTCCACCAACTTGTCCTTGGCGCCTGGACCATCACATCGGCTTCCGGCATGTGCGTCGGGGTCGACCTCCGCATCGTAGACCATCACTTTGTCTCCATCTATTACAGAACATATAATTCATTGACAATCATATGACTCCAGTCATCATGCTGTACGACGACACGCAGGTCACGAAATAAATATTACAGAACATATAGCATCTCATACAAACACATTGCAAACGTTGAAGGCTATACCACATCACATGCATACTCTGCAAAAACAAGTTAGATCTCTATCTACACGGGTTGTTGCAAATTTTATCATGGTTGATTAGCATGTTACATGCAAACGTTGTTCCCTATACAAACCAAACATGATACTTCATTGTTACTAGTTTAACGTTCAGGGTGCGTGTAGCAAGTAATGCCACAAGCCAAACTTCGTTCAATGCGTGACCTTTTTGTGGATATGTGTTCATAAAATCCACAAGCCCCTCCATGTTAAATCTTCTATTGCAAGATTAATATGAGATCCAAGGAGTTTGATGTAGACCACGATCAAGGAAAATAGCATACTGAAAGAAGCATAGAGAGATCGATGGAAAACTCAATCCTTATAGCAAAACCTCAACTAGCCATCAAGCACAGAAAAAATCACATGACAGGGAAGCGACACGAAAATCAATGCATCATATCAACATATGATCTAGACCTAAACATAACTAAATTGCACATAGGTAACACATTTGTGGTAGTAGATGCAAATTGGTACCATTTTTCAGAATTTTTACAAATCAGTACCAGTATACAGGCATGTCATCACAAATTGGACTAAACAATATATTTATACGTATTGATGCTAAATCTGACCAACCGGATATCTCGCCGCCCCGCCGGCTCTGCGATGCCACCCGCTGCCTGGGCTCCATCCCCGCCACCTCAGTGCCACTCCTGTCGCGCCGCCCCGCTGGATCCACCCCACCGGCTAAGCATCGTCTCGCCGGAGATCCGCCCCGCCGTCTGGCTCGGGCTCCTGGTTGCCGGAGTCGTGTTAGGCCTCAACGGGGGAAGGCGCCTGGATCGTGGGGTGGGCGCGGTCGCCAGGGCGGGGCGGGGCGAGCACGGCTTCCGGGGCGGGCGTGGTCGCAAGGGCATGACGGGGCACCGGGTCATCGGGGGCGCGGGGGCGAGGCGAGCGGCGAGGTGCGCGGCGAGCGCCTGGCCAGTGGGTCGGCCGGAGCTCAGGTGGACGGGGAGCGCGGGGGTGAGCTCGGGCGGCGGGGCGACCGAAGCGCAGAGCGGGCGTGGCGCACAGGGTTGGGTGTCTCGAATGATTAAAACAAAGCATCGGGTTTTTTGCAAAATATTTATGCCACCCTGTCATCTTACAAGTGGACCCTATTTGTCAGATACCGAATCAATACGTACAAATATTGTGTTTAGTATGATTTGTAACGAACAGACTGTAACTTGGTACTGGCTTGCAAAAAATCTGAAAAGTGGTACTAATTCGTAACTACTTCCTCGGATGTGGTACTTCTATGCAATTTACTCCCTAAACATGCATCTACTCATAGATCACTCTTATACCACTATTGGGAAACATAGTGGAAAACAAATTGGCCTATGTAGCAATCACCCAAGATCATCTATGAAGATTGCATACAACGTTTATGTAATGGCTGACCAAACGATGTAGCGTAAGTATAGTTGGTGAAGACTGTCGGTGCAGATCCCCGCAACTAGGAGTTTCAGTGGCCTCCCAACCGCGAGGATATTGATCCCTCCAACCGTCCCGCGATCTAGTCCAGCGGACAAGTCCCACGAACAAGCTCCTCGAAGAGGGGTCGAAGGCACGACCCCTCCATTAGTATCCACACATCCCGTAGAAGCAATCCAGAAGTGCTCCGTCGTCCAGAGAAGAATGCCACCAAGAAAACTAGAGGGATAATACCCTAACGGAGTCCGATCTAGAACATCGTCTAAACCGGGGTCTAAAAGTGGATCAACTGGGTTTAGAGTGAGGAGGGGTGGCGCCGGGGCCTTGGGGATCATGTGTGTTGCGCCCCCACCCCCTCCCCTCAATATATACGTGGCCAAGAGGCCCCTTGGCCGACCTAAGTGGGTTGGAGTCCTTTCAAGTCTCTTCCCTTGGGGGGAATACTTTCCCCTAGGCCTCCTTCCTAAAGGGAACCCTTTTCACTTTGGAAACTCCTAGTCCTAATTGGGCTAGGGACAAATTTCGCCCATCCCCTATGGGGAGCCTTGACCCCGAGGCTAAGGGGTCTAGGCGCTTATGGTACCGTCCGGAAACTTCCATAACCTTCCAAAATATTCCAGGACCTTTCAGGATCATTCGGGGTGGTTTTGGGACATTCCGGAACCGCTTGGAACACTTCCAGGACCTCCCGGGACCGTTTTCGGATGTTCCGGAACCATCTGGATAGTTTTCGGGACCGTCCGAGTTACAATCTAAGAAATATGATGACCACGTAAGTTGTCAGGACGCCTAGCGATCATCCAGAATCAATTCCGGTCGATCCAGGACTTCCCCAGTACCATTCTCATATGTTCTGGAACCACCTGGGACTACTCCAAAGTGATTCAGACATATCCTTAAATAACCGGAACTACTTCTAGTGTCCTTATGAACAATTCCATAAATACTCGGAACTATTTCCGGTTCCTGTATTAACTATTCTATTTTTCTTCCAGTAAACCTTCTACCATTCCAGTATTCTAAGAGACCACTACTCGTTAAGTGTGTGTCCCAATAGGATCGGTATGTTGTGGACATGACTCATAACATCTTTCGGACATAGCACAACAGCCTTTTGTCAATAGCCAATAATCAACAACGGAGCCATGGAGACCCATGTTGACTCCTGCACATACCCAAACAAACTTCAAGTGAACCTTTATGTTTAGTCATTTACCATTCCCTTTGTTTTGCGATATATGAAAAAGTCAGAGGAGAGAAGTTTGGCACACATGTGTAACAACTTCTTGAACACAAGCCACTCGTTATCCTCTTTGGTCGTTTGTCCATTTTATCATTATCGTATTACGGTATCCCTGTGACTAATCACAATGCGTCTGGCCAGACTATAATGGATACTGTCATACCGGGTAGGCCCGAAGTAAATATCTCTTCACCGTAAAGAAGCAAATCTCAAATTTTGAACTATCACAGTTACTAGAAACACTGTCTGATGTACCTAGAAATTATTTTCCTACTTCCCAATAACTAGAAGATTCATCTAACAACCAATGTACATCTTCCTGTGTGAATCAACTTGATATTCTCATGGTCTAAGGAATTATGTATATGATTACATTTCATGATATGACTTATAACGTTTGTACGATGTGATCTCTAAGTATATTATTCAATATTGGTGTCGGTTCAACATCATTGTTCTGCTAACACACTACAAAATCGGGGATTTGTTTTGACAAAAAACGGCGTGACAGAGGGGGAAACGGCATTGAAGTTAGATTTTCTTTGACGGGTACCGTCACAGGTAAATTACGCCTGATCCGGATCTTCGATAGAATTTCATTGACGTCCTAACGAAATTTTAAAGACACATTTCACCGTCACTATGGACGTGTATTTTCTACGACGTTGTTTAGTGTCACATGAAATGTTTTGAGCGTCATTCATTCACGGCTGAAGAAAGTGGTAATTGTTTTTCGACAAGGTCGTTGTGCGCGATCTCTTTTTGCTCTTGGCAGGATTTCTTTTTTTCCATGCATGATCTCTTATTTTTCATGGAGGGAACTTGGAATTTTAATCTCTTATAAATGGAATTGGGAAGGTCGACTTAGGTCCCTCCTATACTACTATGTCTCCGGAGAGGCTACAGGGCGACACAGTGAGGTGACCGCGTCTGGTCGGTACGGCGAGGCGAGGAGCCCTGTTGAACGGAGAAGCAAGGCGCCCCTGCTGAACGGAGAAGTGACGTGCAGCGGCGACAGAATGAAACAGGGGTGATTTCAGGTGCGATCTATTTTCTAAAAGACATGAGCGGTACATATAGTACGTGGTCTATTTTTCTCAGTCTTAACCAACAATAAACCAAAAGACATTTTAACATAGGGGGGTTGAGGCAGGAGGAACAACAGCATTTAAGGAGTGCATTACTTCTTCCCCTTCTTCATAGCGAGAGGAGCAGGAGGAAGAGGTCGCGCGACGATAAAGGGCACATGCCTGGCGTACTTGTGGAGGAAGACGTCATATTCTACTTGGGGGCTGAGCTGATGACATGCTCATGTCCTTGGCATGGTGGAGAATCCTGTTGAAGTCCTCTGCTATAGCCCTCCCATAGAATGGGCATTTTATCCCGTCGTACCGCCCGTGGGTGCCGTAGGAGATCTCCCCATAAAGTAGGCTATCGAGGATGTGGCGAGACTTAGCGTCCCTGCTCTCCTTTTCTGAGTCGACCTCGTCTGAAGCTTCCTGTTAATTATTAAACAGAAAGTATAAATTAAAACATGAAAATTTTGCACTGATGGAAAGCAGGGGTCCAATATTAATAATTGTAGAATTTGTATCTTTAGTGCTGCACCCATAAAGAAACACCATACTCTTGTATAACTAGGCCAATTATAGCTGATTTATCAACACTCAGTTCATAATCAAACTTGGCTAAATAAAGCAGATTCATCATCGGTAGGTTCATAATCAAATTAGGGACATAACATCACATTCATCACACTCAATTTATAATCAAACTTGGATAAATAAAGAAGATTATGTTGGATATATGCTAAAGGAAAATAATATGTGATTATTCCAATATGTCTAAGCAAGTTCATAACCAGTTTCATACTATGCTAGAACTGTATTAGTGAAACAATGGTACATGTGTGGTATAGAAACAACCAATGTTCCTAGTTTACCTCTTTCTATATAACTAGTTCATGGTCAACTGATGATTGTGGTTTCGCGATCATGGGTAATCAACTATGAGGTGACCTCATTAGATTAATGCCGTGATAAACATTACCCAATGTAAGTATTGCAACATGATAATAGGAAGGTTCAGTTTTGTAATTAATGAACGTAGTAGACCGTTCCTTAGACCGTGAGATCATGCATAATTGCTATCTTCTTGGATGCTTTGACCTACATCCACCGCCTGACTGAAATATGCTCACCATAATGGTGTATCTTGGGTATTCCGTTGAGATATGTTGAGGAGTTTTGATTCAAGAGTGGGATTTTTCAATCCATGTAATGGAAAGATACTAAGGACCCACTCGATGAGATTGCATCCATAAAGCTACGCAACGTGTGACTAGGTCACGGGGATGAATATCACGGAACGAGTGAAATCAGAATTTTCGGAAACGAGATAGAACCATACATAGGATTTCATTGATCGAATCTCGGACTAATCTAGTATCGATGGCAAAGGGAATGCTATGTGATGTGACAGTTCAATCAGTTTAATATCCGGAATGCACAGGGGTCATTATAGGCATCCAGGCACCGCTGATGATCATTGACCGTAGCCTCATCTCGATCATGACTGGAGTATTCTCGGACCATAGGGTAACACACTTAAGGGCTCGATGTCATCGGAGACCTTTCGAATCTATCGGAGTTACCGGAGAATAAGGGAAGACATACCGGAAATGTTTCGTGTTGGTCTGAAGGATGTTCAGAGTGAGCCGGAAGGTGTTCCAAATCACCGAGAGATGAAATAATATGTTTTATATATTAATTAAAAGAATTATAATTTAAAAGTGAAACGGGCCTTATTTATGAAAGAATGCCATTAGGGGAAATAAAAAGGAAAAAGAAAAGAAAAAAGATAAAGGAAAGGGGGGCGCCATGGGCCCTAGGGCCCGTGTAGGGTGCTCCCCCTCCCCTCCCCTCCTTGACCGGCCACCCCTCTTGGCAAAGGAACTTTATTCCCACATTGCTAAGGGAGGGGGGTTGACTCCCTCCCCTCCCCATATATATAGATGTGGTGGGTGGACTAATTTAATAAACAGAAATTCATGGAGAATTAAATATAATCCCGAATTAAGATCGGTTTTCTCCGGTATTCTCCACTCCCTTGTCTCTACCACGGTGGGCTCCCCTTGTTTGGAGCATGTAGTGTGATTGACATTTGTCCACCAAACAGACGCCATCGTGCTGCTGAAACTCCGGTTCCGGAGGTCTACTTCCGCCACCTTCGCTGGATCGGAGATGGGAGGTCATCATCGAGTTTCGTATGTGTGCGAGTTCTACGAGGTGCTAGACATGTGGCACTCCACCCAACCGGGTGCTAACACAACCAGGGGGTTGTGAACTACGTTCGACTACATCAACCACGTTTGCGGGAATGTTTCCCGCGCAACGGACTACACCTTGAGGTATGTTATCTGCAAGTCTGTCCATTACGGTAATACGGCTAGATAGAGCTTGGGCAATGGGAAAAGCTAGGTAGAAAAATTATTATTTTTCTACCGTGGAACCCCAATAGTGGTATCATGAACTAGGTCTATTCTTAGTATTATTTTACTGATAGAACACATCGGCGATATCGGTGTTGATTCTTTGATTGTTACCCTCTCATGTGCACTTGTTCATATCTTTGGCATTGTTTAATGAAGCGGCCCTCGACCGAGTTTACGCGTACGCTTACGCGAGACTGGTTCCAGCTTGACATGCGGCTTGTACCATATAAAGTGGCTCTGGGGGGTGTCTGTCTCTCTTACTTCAGCGGATGTGGCATTTTCAACAGAGGGCCCGTATGGGGTGTAATAGAGATAATCATCTAATCAGCGTTGTGGTTGACTCGTAGGCTAAAATAATTTTATCCTTGAAAGCCCTAAAAGCCACGTAAAACATGCAATATGCAAAATAGAGGCATCTAAATTTATATTGCTACTGGGGGCTATCATTTTGTTTGATCTTGATTTAGTGATAGCTTTTCTGTGTGTTATTACAAAGTAGTAAACATTCATAATGATAAAACAAACTCAAATGGAGACAATGTAGAATTAGTGCCACCATGACCAAACATCTTAAAACTTCCTAGTATAGGATACACGACGGTAGCATGATATAAAATGATCCCTTAATAAATACCAGACACAAGTATTCCACCAAAGTGTGCACCACCTGGAAGGTTCTCCCTTATGGACGTCACACCGAACATCGGGTGTCACACATAATAAACAGTGTTCGCATAAGGTTGGGTTTGGCAAGCTTAGCATATGTAGATATGGCCTTGCTGAGCAACAATAACACATAGGTCAATTTAGAGAGCCTAGCATATGTAGATATTGCCTCGGAATATAGACATCGAAAGATCGAGCATGAGTCGCATGCATGATGTGATCGCACAAGTAGTTGTCTACCTTTGAAACTAATCCGTCGGCCGTGTGACATTCGAGGGCGGATAGTGAATCTGGATAAGGTAATCAATAAAACTTCTTAGTTATGATTGTTTTAGTGTGAGATCATTTATCATATTATTATTGTGAACTCATTGTTGTGAACTAGTCTTAATTGTATTTTCCCTGCAATTATGTTTGTAAAAAATGGAAATGACACATTATCACGAATTGATTTCTTTCTTACGTGGTGAAAGACTTAAAGAGGATGGGTCAAATTTCGTTATTGGTAACTACACCTTACGAGTGTGCTCAAGAGAGCAAACCTTTCATTCATAACAAAAGAGCAGTGGGAAATCCTCCAGTAAACAACACGAATGAGCAAGTAATGATTGATTACGAATATCGTTGAAGGACTTATGCCATGGCTAAAATTGTCATAGATGTTTGCATTGCGCAAAACTTACATGACCAGTATCAGAATATGGACACGTTTGACACAATTGATATGACGAAGTCATTGTACATACATCGGTTCAGAGTAGCCAGATTTGAGTTAGAAAGTCAGTTTCTTTCTACAAAGATGGAAGAGAACTCATGTCTGAATACGCACGTCGCCAAGATGAATGAGATGCATTTGTGCCTTGTAGATAACTTTGACTACTGGACCACAGATGATTCTGCAATATACATGGTGTTGCACTCGCTTCCACCAAGTTATACAGACTGTGTCCATGACTACATGGGAAGAGGAGAAAGCCTCGATTTTTCTGAGTTCATGGACGAACTCCAACATTTGGAGATTGAACCCATTGAAGGAGAAGTTGTTGATGGAGAAGGTATATATTTGATATACTTGTTATAAATGATGTGTTCCCTTTATACAACACTTGCAGTTAATGAGTATCTGATACTTATTTATTATGAAAACAGGACCTGCCGTTGCATGGACGGGAAAAGGTGCGATCGAGGATTGATGGCAATCAAGACAGTTGATGACCGACAAGATTTCAAAAATAAATATATCATCAGAGTATACTTACAGTATTAGATAAATCTCATGTAATCGTTTTAGTATGAACACTTAATAGTATGTCTTGAATCTCGCAAGACAAAGTTATTCATGTATGAGACAAATCAGTTGTTCCAGTTTTATGAATAAAGTGTGCTTATGCTTTGATTATGTCTTGATTTATGTTATGATAGAAGTATTTATAAAACACCATTATTGTAAATTGATATTGAATGTTTAATGAAAAAGTTGTCTTAAATAACAACATGTCAAAAGCTATGTTTAGATTTAATTGCGTGAGATGAATTCATAATTGATGAATTCATTAGATACACGATCTACTAACTTGTGCATTTATCAAATAAGATGGCTAATGACAAGTAAGTCATGATTTAATTGCATAAGATGAATTCATAATTGATGAATTCATCAGACACACGATCTATTAGCTTGTGCATTTAAGATGACAAATTTCTAGCAAGTAGACGCGCGATGTATTAATTAACCACATGAATTATCATTAAATACTTCGTATGATTAATTGAACATTGTATTCATTAGAGATCATACAACTGAGATTCGTAAATCACAACATGAATAGAATATAAGGATACAAATCACTATGCTATGATCTAAGTGATAAGTATGGAAGTTGACATGATGGGAGACTTGTGGAAAAGAAAGCCACAAATTACGATGGAAATTTAAGGTGCTTGCCCACTTAAACCATTTGTAGTCATACTAATGTATAGTATGTTCTAAATGTTTTTCCCTTGCGCTAATATTACTATCGTGAAAGATTGTTTAATTCATTAAGTTAAAACACCCACTTCATGAATAAGGAAACCATCCCAAACCTAGTGACGCAGATGACTCCATACGATGATGGTGTTAGAAAGTTTCTAAAGAAATAATTTTTTTGTATTAAGAAATTGCAAGCAATTAAAATAACACATTGTCCCAAATAGAAAAAAACTGATATTGCTGGATTCGTAACACGAGAAGAAGGTTCTCGAAACATAAGCCAATAGGAGATAGTGGAAACTTTGACCAGGGTACTAGAAGTTGCCTTCATATTATCAGAGTGATGCAACGGAAACATGTTTTTCTGTAATGACACTAAGAAAAAGGGAAGTATGCCACAGATGATGATCATGGCGTATGAGTTAAAGCCTTTGTTAAATTTAGAAGGTTTTCATGGATACGTTCAGTATAGAACAACAATCATGAGTCTTCTTAATAAAACAAAAGGAATAAAACTGCTTACAAAATTCAAAGGAATGATTGTAGCCTTAAAAACAAGGAGAAATGAAATAATATTGAGTTACATAAAGGATGCCTCACGTCTTGTGGAATAAATCAGTTATTTCATATTCCTGATAAACAGGAAAATTATCGAGATGGTGTAACAGATACAAAGAATTATTTGGCTCATAAAACTGTTATGACCAAAATTCAATAATGATTGACTACGGAAGCGTAGGGATGCTTTCATCAATAAAATATTTCATTTATACTATAATAAGGTCATAAACTAGTAATTGCATCTCCTTCAAACTTTGGATTTGAAAGTAAAATGCAATATGCATAACAAAGGTAATTTCGTTGAAAAGCTGGATTATAGTACCTTAAGACGGGAACTCTCAATCTTGATTTGATCAAGTGATTTTGGAATGATCAAAATATTGAGTAGGCCTGCAGTTTCATGAAATTGAGTGGGAACTTTGAAGACTTCCTAGAAACTTGAAGTGCGGAGGGCATTTTCTTAGTGGGAGGTTTGGGAGCAATATTGTTATGTAAGACATAAGAAAAAAAAGAGTAGCTTAATGAGAGGTAAACCACAAATATATATGCTGGATATATTTGATTGGGAGGATAATCATTATCTCAAACATATGTGCATGGATATGAGGTGAGAATAATCTCGTATATATGTAAACATGCATTGATATGCGTATATGAAGAACTGTCTGATATACATGTATGCATTATTATATATAGAGAATAAGGCAGATAGAACATAAGATTGAAAGATATTACACGTTGAAATCTATAATGATAGATTAAGATACGTCTGATTAACTAAAGTAGAGTTGTAATAATGTTCTAGACAAGAAACGAGTTCTTGTGGCTAGGAATTATATGTGACATCCTGGCTTAGTAGGAATGAAAGACTACTCATATCAACAAGGTGCATCTTCTTTTTCAGGAGCCCAGATCCAAAGAACTCCAAAGTTAAGCGTGCTTGGCTTGGAGCAATTTGAGGATGGGTGACCGACCGGGAAGTTGTTCCCGGGTGCACACGAGTGAGGACAAAGTGTGCGGGAAAGACTAGTGTTGGTCTGTGGGGACAGTCTAGATCCCGCCAGGCGTAACGGCCGAGAACCGGTGTGTGACCGGGGCGTTACATTATATAATGGATGTAAATCCAAATATCACGAGAAATGTTTTAATGGAAGAATAGGGATACACCATGTCCTTAGACATGTGATCTCATATATCACATATGATTCCACCATAAAACATATGTTGTGAATCCAACCAAAGAATGACTCAAAAGTTCGTGGAAGAAGAACATATTCCAATGTGCTTTGTGAGTAAAACATAGAATCCGAATAAAGTCTATGCATTCAGTATATGAGGAATACTGAGGACGATACTCTAAATGATAGAAAGGATAATAGACGTGGATGTAATACTAGATTACGATTGGAAGCCTTCTTATGGATCTATGTAAATTAGAGACATCACCAAAGAAGTGAAAGAAAAGTGAGCCAGAGATTCACGAATCAAACACTACAAAACATAAAACTACTTAAGGAAGTAGATATATGGATAAAGTTTAGCGCAAGAAGTTTTGACTTCTGGTTGAGTGTATTTCCCAGTATGCATGACTATGAATAGTATTCTGAAGAATGAATCAAATGTCATTAGAGAATGCTGTGAAATAATAGTCTCACTCTCCCGCGAAACTTATATCCAAACATTATATGAAAATGAATGGTATATTAAACTAGTTGATCGATACCAGTTGCAAAGGAAACATACGTATATGAATTACTACAGATCGTTGAGGAAACCTCTTCCATTAGCAAGAATGATCAATTAACACTTATGTGATAAGATGATTATGATCGGCAAAATGCAAATAGATTATTAGTACTCTAGTGCAAGTGAGAGACTCTTGGATATATGCTCTAGAGGCAAATAATATGTGATTATTACAATTTGTCTAAGCAAGTTCATAACCAGTTTCATACTGTGCTAGAACTGTATCAGTGAAACAATGATACATGTGTGGTATGGAAACAATCAATTTCCTAGTTAGCCTCTTTCTATATCACTAGTTCATGGTGAACTGATGATCCACTACTAGGATATTGGCCATACAAGAATGAACATTAGCAGCGCGAGGTATAAACCCCGCGCTGCTACTGAAATATTAGCATCGCAGGGTATAAATCATGCGCTGCTATTAAGTGATCTCCACCGTTTCCATTAGAATAGACCATATTAGCAGTGCTGGGTACAAAACCTGCATTGTTGCTAAATTGATAGTAATAACGCGGGTAGACCAACCTGCGCTACTATTACGTTTGGAACCCACACTATCATACCGACAACACGGTTCACGGACCTACACTTCAACTAGGTGCACCACACCGCACATCATCCCCTCTCTCTCTCTCCCTTATCCCCTTCTTTACTTCCTCATGACACCTAACTCTCCCCTCAACTCCGATCTAGATCGGGAAGCCCCGCCCACCTCTTCCTCTCCCTCCCGACCACGGTGTGCGGTGGGGTGGTCCTAGGTGGACGCGGTGGAGTTGAAGGGAATATGCCCGAGAGACAATAATAAAGTGGTTATTATCTTATTCCATGTTTATGATAAATGTTTATTTTCATGCTATAATTGTGTTAACCGGAAACGTTAATACATGTGTGTTTAATAAACAGAGAAAAGGTTCCTAGTAATGCCTCTCTTTATACTAGCTTGTTGATTAACGGATGATCAAGGTTTCCTGATCATGAACATTGGATGTTGTTAATAACAAGGTCATGTCATTGGAGAATGATGTGATGAACATACACCCACAGTAGTTATAGCAATACGATCATGTCATCAAGTTTCTATTGCTGTATCAAACTTTCACGAAGTAACCCTAATCCTTAGACCATGAGATCACGTCAATCACTGACACCGGAAGAGTACTTTGATTCCATCAAACGTCACACCGTAACAGGGTGATTATAAAGGTGTCGTTGGGTACTTGGAAAGTGTTAGTTGAGGCTCGTGGATCAAGAGTGGGATTTGTCCATCCAGATGACGGAGAGATATACTCTGGGCCCTCTCGGTGATATCACATTGACATCGCTTGCAAGCACGTGACTGGCTCACGAGGATGTTATATCACGGAATGAGTAAAGAGTACTTGTCGGTAATGAGATCGAACTAGGTATGGATGATACCAAATGATCGGATCTTGGACAAGTAAAATATCGCGAGACAAAAGGAATTGGTTACGGAGTTTTGGTTCACACGATCACTAGTTCATCGTTGAGAAAGTGGGAGTCATCATGGATCTCCAGATCCCGCTGATGATTATTGATCAGAGAAGAGTCTCTGTCATGTCCATTTTATTCACGAACCGTAGGGTGACACACTTAAGGATTCGTTGACGCGTTTGAGTGGATACGGAACGCCAGAGAATATACTGGACAGCACATGGACTGTTTTGATAAAACTGCTGGAATAGTTTCGGTATATCAAAATAGTGCAAGGGGATAATTGTTAATGTGTTCATTGAATGAAGTGTTCATCAATGAAGTACTCATTAAATGAAGTGTTCATTAATTTGAGTGACATTAAACAAGATAATTAAAAGTGTTTTAATGTGATAAACTCTTGGAATTTTGAGTGGAGAATTATGGAAGTTATGGGAATAATGTGTGACCCTTTGTTTTTGTGAGTGGAGAGTCCACCCACATGATGAGGGGAGAGGTGGGGGCACCTCTTGGGGCGTGCTACCCCTTGGGGGCTGCCTCCCCCTCCTATATATAGATGGGTGGAGACCCCTCTACACACTCATTCCTCCATCTCTCATATGCCCTTTGGTTGGCATCTTCCTCCCCTTGCTAGCTGATCCAGTTTCACGAGTACGGTGCTTAGGCGAAGCCCTGCTCAAGATCTTCTCTACCACCACCACCACTATGTTGTAGTGCTGCTGGAGTTCCCGAGGATCCACTACTTCCGCTGCCCAACTGGAGCAAGGGGCGGAGGTCGTCACTGATCTGTACGTGTGACCGACTACGGAGACGCTGCCCGTTCGTGGCGTCAAGTCTTCATCACGACCTTGAGGTCGGCGAGTGTTCGACTACATCACCCACGAGAATAGTTCTCGTTAAAGCTTTTGGTCTTCGAGGGTGAGTCCTTCTCAAACCGTTACAAGTGATCTTCTAGATGTGATCTTGGCTGTTACAACCGTAGGAAATTTTTTGTTTTCTATGCAACGAACCCTTCAGGAGTTGTGGTGTGGTGTTGTAGTTGGAGGCGGTGTGGCCACGGATGGCGCGTCTAGTGGTGCTCGGCGGGCAGGAAGGTGTGGTGTAGGGGCAGTGGGAGGTGACGTGGCCACGGAGGGCGCTGTCGGTGGTCCTCGGCGGCCGGGGAAATGGAGGAGCGGAAGGGAAGACAGGCGTCGGACAGTGCGTGAGCCCTCCTTCCCCTGCACAGCACAACACACCACCGATGCGCTCCTCACCAATTTTCTACTCCACCTTCCCTCCCCTTTCCATTCCACCATCCCAATCCCACCTACGAGAAGATCTGGTGCTCCGTTACACCACCGCACCGCGGCGCCAAACCCTACCCTAGATCCGTCCCACCTCGCCCGGGATCTGCGGTTGCCCACTGGCCACGGACTCCTCCGGCGGGGGCAGGAGCATCCGGGTGCCGTACCGCCACATCCGCTATGCCGAGCGCCCCAAGCACCGCCTGCACCTGGAGGGCCGTCCAGAGGAGGACCAGGACGACCACCACCATCGCTCCAAAGGAGATAGTGCGAGGGAGGTGATGTGCGAGAGATGATAATGGCCTCTCGCCCTTCGCTGTTTACCCCAAGTGGAAGGTGAGATGTAAGATAGCAGCAAATTTCCCGTATGTAGAGGATAGGTTGTAACATCCCAAATTTTCTAATTTTGGAATTTTAATAATGTAAATAGGATTATTTATGCTTGTTGTGTTTCTTGTTTGATATGAATTTTCACTAGGATGTGAAACTTTTAAAGTTTACTGAATATTAAAATGATAGGAAATAAAATGACTTTCCCGATTATTCATTATTTATCTTATTTGAATTTTATTATTTAAAACAAACCCAACTCAAGAATAGAAATAAATTGAGAAGAAGGTAATATGACTACTTCAATATGTTAAGAGAGTTGGAAAATGTGTTGAATATTCCTTATATTTATTTGGAGTTTAATATTATGTTGGGAAATATTTTACCCTAAATTAATGTTCGGGAATATTCATAAGGCCCAAAATAAAATTATTAATATATTGTTTAAAATTAATTTATTTGGGGTTGAGATAATTTCTTTATGAACAATATATTATTAGTACTAATTTTCTGTATGTCGGGTGATTTTAGAAATTTTTTATTTTTTAGCCAACATAATTTCCTATAGAGATAAGAAACAAAATCTGCATCCGGCCTAGCGTCGCGGCCCAACCTTTTCTCTCGCTCGCGTGCTTGTTGACAGCCTGCAGTTGTCAAAACCAGCCCAAGGCCTAGCCAAGCACCACAACCTTTTTTTTCTTATTGTTTTCTCTGCTTCCGATCTGTACGATGTGTTCATACAGCGCACGATACAAACCGAACCCAAATCAAATTACACTCAGCCATTTTTTCGCTTCCGAGATCTTCGCAATGTCTACGGTCCTTATAAGCACGTACCTCCCCCCTATAAACCCTTTTCTTTCCTTTTCCTCTAAGAAAATCGCCGCCGCCAGAGTTTAGATATGGTTGCGGAGCTTCATGGATAGTCGTTTTTGCTGGTCGATTTTGTCGCCGTAAGTATGTCTCCGACGCTCTTGTTCGCACCTCTTGAACCTGAACTTAGTTCCTCACCCGATTGACAAGGTTTCCTGGCCTAGGTCGCAACTTTGTGCGCTCCGCGGGCTATCGGACGCCATCGGAGAGCACCCCGAGTTCACCGAGAGCACCAATTTAGCATCATCGTTGCGGACACCCGAGAGCACCCCGTCGGATCGTACTCAACATAAGTGTTCAGCATCGACTACCTCATACGAAGGACATATTTCTTTGTTGTAAAGTCACCGTGGACGCCGCAACATCGACGTAAGCTATCCATCGTCATCCTCTGTACTAGTATGTTACTTGTTTTATCTTTTCCTTGCCAAAGTGGCTACATCCAGCCACCTATCAACTTGGATCGTATGGGCCTTGTTGTGGCTGAGAGAAGAGGTACCAGCGACTAGTAACCCATCAAATGGCGTCACCACATTAGTCATCCCAATTTTTTTAAGTATATATTTTTTGTACATAAAATTCATGTAACTATACTGTCTAAACCGTAATTTAGATTTAGGTGATTATTTTTTTCCTAAATTTTCGTATTGATTTATATATTATTTTAAAATTAACCTTACACACTTTTGCACTCTATGAATTAGAAATTATTCAGATTCAAATTTTACTTTTCGAAGGCCATATATTTTTATTAGTTGATCTGTTTTAGATATTTCTTTTGGGTTATGGTCCTAGCAATTTGTAGATTAATTGTAACTACTATTTGTTCCTATTGTTTGGAGATTAGTGTTTCTTGTTTTTATTTTTCCTTTTATTTGATTGTTGCTTATTTATTTGTACCTTTGTTGAACGCAAAGAGTTTTGTACGGAGTTGTGAGTGCAAATATCTTCAACACCTTTCAAGGCAAGTTTAACTTTTGGTTAAGCTTCACTTTTTATTATGGTCATCTTATGTTTCTATGCATGTGAAGGTTTTTATGTTATGCTGAAACCTGGTAGGATAGCCATATGTTTTAATTGATCCTTATATCCAACGTTGTGATGTTTTACTATTCTTTGTGCTATGTGATTTTGTGCTTACTGTTGCAACGATAATCATGGGGGAATTATTGTGTTATTATGTCGGGACCCGGGGTTAGCGTATGCAAGTACAGTTAAGACATAGTCATATGGAGAGCCGAGAACCGCACCCACTTGTCTAAGCAGACAAGGCCAAGCACTGAACATTCTCGGAAAGCATCGTACGTGAGGGGCATCCCATCCAGGCCGGATGATCAACTGAGATGGGTCCTCATCGTCCGCACACAAGTCAAATGATATGGGTGGTGAACTCCCATATTCAAAGACAAGTCGCCTCAACCATACTACCGACTATCTCAAAACTCTTACATAGACTTACTCCAGCCCGATCACTTAGTCGGGGTCTAGGGCGGGCTCGATCATACCACAAAGTGTGCACGAGACGAAGTCTCGAGCAATCGCATCGCGATGCCCCAAGCTGCGCACATCTAAGGGCCACTTGGTGTATGAAAGACCGCCGGCCAGAACACAACTAAGGTCTCGAAAACCCATACAAAGACATGCATGTTATAAACATACACGCAGCACACATGCCTTGTATGAACAGTAGGTACCATTGCAATTCTCTACAAAGTGTACATTTTATTTATAACTCTTATAGAGTGCACACAGAGATCACATACATGTAATCCAACATTACAACACAGAACGGAAGCAAATTATCTGAGTACATACAAGTTTAACAAGTGGCTTGAGAAGCCTTATTCAAACACAAAGCCCTCCACGAGGGAACAAGTCTGCTGACTGGGACTAGACTAGCTTAACTTCAGTCGTCCAGATCGATGAAGAAGCCACCTTCGGGGTCAGTGGCATCATCTAAAACATAGATTAAGCAAACGTGAGTACAAAGGCGTACTCAGCAAGACTTACATAGGAACTATACTACTCATGCACATGTATCAAGGTAAAAGGAGGTGGGGTTCACTTGCAGAAATGCCAGCTTTGACTTGGCTAATCCTGAACTACGAGTACCAGACTTTGAGGTAAGAAGCGTACACGAGTCCACTACTTTCTCCAACCAATACACCACTATGGTGCCTTCCTCGACTTCCCCACGAGAAAGCACGCCATAGCACTCACACTTATCTTGGTGTGTTTTAGAAGTATCCGGTTCAAGTTATCTAATAATCAAGCTAAGATTTCCAAGTAGTCCATAACCGCGGACGCGACTATTCGAATAGTTTTGTTAACCTTTCAAGGGTGTACCGCTACACACACATGATCATCATTTACATCCTTTGATCTCGACACCATTCAAGGGGTGCCAGCGAGGATGCTCACCACAACTGTTACCTCATAGTCGATCTAGTCCGAGAAAGCCGCCTACTTGGGTTGGTTACCACAATCGTGAACCCGGCCGGTTTACCGAAGTGGACCCAAGCGATGTGTGCGTGGTGCATAAGCCGGTCTCGGGTGAGCCGTTCTCTCACATAGCATCCAGGCCACAAGCCTACCAGAACTCCGAACTACTGCGACATCTGGACATCGAAAGGGATGAGTTAATAGGTTGAGAGGGGTCAGTGAGCCCAATGTGTGGTTGTACTCTTCATCTTGGATCACCACACAAAAACTCGTACTAGGGCGGTGTTCAACGAGACAACCCACCGTGTACTCCTACACAGCCTCTCATCGTTCACCTTGTATTAGGGTCGATTCACCAACACTTTTCTACCACCAACAACATGATCATTCCCATCCCGACTCACATCACAGTAACAACATGGTATCATACTAAGCATGCAATAAGCGATAACATTTGCAGGGGCCACATGATATCATTCAACTCCTACATTTTCTAGGATTGTGGTTTGCTTACTACTGTGACAAAATGTTAGGTCATGCAAAGGAATGGGTTCATCTATGCGGTAGAAATGAAGCATGGTGATCATCCTAAACAATGCATAAGCGAGACATGAGAGGGAAGTGGGATTTTATCGACATGATCAATGGGGGTTTGCTTGCCTTGCTGACGAGGTTCGGGTTCGGGGTCTTCAACGTAGGGGGTGACCTCTTGCTCCGGTTCCACGTCTAACAGCAACATGACAATCATAGTATCAACAGAATGTACAATGCACAATCACAAGAATAATATTGAAAGGGTGATGTTCATGGTACTGATGTGTTGAGCATTCCATTTAAATGGAGTATATTGCAAATTGAATTGCAAATTCAAACTCCACATTTGCATTCAACATTAACCAAGTTATATGTGATATAGTTTGATCATTTTGAATTATCTTCAAATGTGTATGATATGCCTCTGATGTGTGATTGAAATGTAGCATGATGCCATGGTTCAAGTTGCAAAAATATTTGATTTGAATTTGATTTAATTCCATTTAAATAAAATAGCAAATGCTACTGATCACATTTTAAATTCAACTCAAACAGAGTTGAAAGTTGCATATTTGGAAAGATAATTTTCTCCTGATCATTTTTCATATATTATTTGTCCAATTTGGAGTTAATATGAATTTTCTATGAATTTCCAAAGTTTGGGGTATTTTCTGGAATTTCTGGAATTCTTTTAATTCAAATAATCTCTGGAAATTCATTTAAATGATTTACTGCGTCAGTCTGACGTCAAGCTGGCGTCAAGGGGGGGGCTGACATGTGGGGCCACCCTGTCAGTGGCTGGTTAACTTAACCTGTGGGTTAACTTAATCCAGTGGCTTAATTAAGCCATTGGGCCCACTGTCAGTGACCCAGGGGTCACTTAACTGGTGAAAACAGGGGGGGGGTTTAGCACTGACACGTCGGCGGCTAAACACCGGCGGCCTGGCCACGGCGGCGCAGCATGGGAACACGATTCCGGCCACGGGAGGGGAAATGGAGGGCACCACTGGATGCAGCGTCGTCTTCCGCGTCTTCTGGAAGCATCGGGGGTCCACGGGGAGCTCTGTATCGACGACGGCGACGACTCCGGCGGCAGCAGAACCACGGCGAAGTCGCAGTCGACGCTACCGTGCAAGACTAAGGCTGATCTTACTTGCGTTCGAACGCTGGCATGCTCAGGAGCCAAGCGCGCGCTCTAGTTGAGACGAAGGGGCACAGGGGCGACCTCGAGCTCATCCATGGCGGCGAAGTGCTTCGGCATCCATGGCGGATGACGACAGAGGGCGAGAGGGAGAGCACGGAGTAGTTCTAACGAACTGGGAGCTCACCGTGAATCCAAAGGAAGCGATGGCGAAGTCGGAGGAGCTCGGGGTTGGCCGGAATTGAAGGAAGTTCACGGCGGCTCCGGCGATGAAGATGTTGAAGCTCATGTCGTCTGCGTTGGCGCTGAGCTTCGATTGACTTGGGGGAACGACGGAGTCGACGGTGCTGGAGCGATCAGACACGGCGGCAAGGCTGGAGGAGCTCAGTCGCCACGTCGGTGCACTGCCGCGCCGGGCTAGGGTTTCTGCGGCGGAGCGATTTCTTCGCGGGGAGAAGAACCAGAGGGCGAGGAAGGGGAAAGTGAGGCGCGGGGCGTCTCTTGGTGCGATAAGGACGCCTGGGGAGGCCTGGAAGCTTGAAGACGTCGTCGTGGCGTCCACGGCGTCGGCGCCACGCCACCGAGCTGCTTGGCGGCGCGGGGTGGAAGACGACAAGGTGGGCTTCGCGGGCTGGGCCGGCTGGAGAGGTGGGCCTTGCCCCTGGCGAGAGGTAAGTCCTTTTTCTTTTTCTGTTTAATCTTTCCTTTCTGTTTTTCTGTATATTTGTTTTGACTTTGGTAAAAATACCAAACCATTTTATTAAATGCTGAAAACTTTTATGTGGCCTCATAATAATATAAACTAGCCACTCATAAACTTTCAACATTTTTAAAATTCAAAAGATTTGAATTTTAAATCAAAACGGGGTATTTCTTTAATTCCAAGGTACTGTTTGAATATTTGAAAAATCTATGAGCATGGGGTGGGTCCCACATCACTTGATATGTGATCACACTCATTTATAAGACTTTTCAAAACTCTAACATGAATTTTTGGAAAAGATTTTTATCTGGCCTTTTGAATTAATTCATCTGGGGGGTGTTCCTTCTCCCATTTTGATTTTGAATTTGATTTCCAAGATTTCTTTTTGAAATTTTGACATGATGCAAAGGCACTAGCTAACCCTAGCACATACCTAACAGAGGGTTCTGACAACTCGCCCCCACTCAAAATAATCTCGTCCCGAGATTCAGAAGTCTGCGGGAGGAAGGAGGGTTACTCGGTAAGGAGACGGTCTTCTCTTTCCCACGTGGCTTCTCTTTCAGAGTGGTGTGACCATTGCACTTTCAGAAACCTAATCTTCTGACGACGAGTGACACGCTCTGCGGAATCAAGAATACGAACGGGGTATTCTCGATAAGAAAGGTCATCTTGGAGATCAAGCGTTTCATGGTCGACATCGCGGATGGGGTCCTTGAAGCAACGTCTGAGTTGGGACACATGGAATACATCATGTACTCGGGAGAGGTGCGGAGGTAGTTCAAGTTGGTAGGCAACTTCTCCACGTTTATCAATAATGTGGAAAGGTCCGATGTAACGTGGGGCCAATTTGCCTTTGATACCGAAACGTTGGGTTCCCTTCAGAGGAGTAACCCGAAGGTAAGCCTTCTCATCCAGATTGTAGCTCTGTTGCCTATGATGACGATCATAGTAGCTTTTCTGACGAGACTGGGCTGCTTTCAATTGATCACGAACAATGCGAACTTGCTCTTCTGCTTCCTTGATCATATCCGGTCCAAAGAATTGTCTTTCACCGGTTTCTGACCAGTTTATTGGTGTTCGACATCGTCGTCCATAAAGGAGTTCAAAAGGAGCCATGTTCAGACTAGATTGAAAACTATTGTTATAAGAAAATTCGGCAAATGGAAGAGAATTCTCCCAATTCTTTCCGAATGAGATAACACAAGCTCTGAGCATGTCTTCAAGAATTTGGTTAACCCTTTCGACTTGACCGCTAGACTGAGGATGAAAAGCTGTACTAAAGGAGAGATGAGTTCCCATAGCATTCTGAAAGCTTCCCCAAAATCTAGAGGTAAAAATGCTACCGCGATCAGAATTGATTTCCAAAGGAACATCATGAAGTGATACAATTCTGGAGATGTACAAGTCCGCTAACTGACTAGCAGTTATAGACTCGCGAACTGGAAGGAAGTGAGCAACTTTGGAAAGCCTATCTATGTCAACGAAGATGGCATTGTTTCCTTTCTGGGTTCCTGGAAAGCCGGTGATGAAATCCATACCGACTTTGTCCCATTTCCACTCGGGAATAGACAAAGGTTGAAGTGTACCAGCAGGTCTTTGATGTTCTGCCTTAATGCGACGACAAACATCACATTCGGCAACAAATTGAGCAATGTCTCTCTTCATCCTAGTCCACCAAAATCTCTGGCATAGATCTCGGTACATTTTCGTGCTACCGGGATGAATCGAGAGGGGTGTGTTATGGGCTTCTTGGAGGATGAGTTGCCTTAGTTCCTTATTCTTAGGTGCTACCAAACGATTTTCAAAGAATACCGTTCTTTGCTATCTGTGGAGAAACATTTAGCAACTCCGCTAGCAATGTTCTCCTTGATCCGGCGAACACCTCGTGCACGCCTTTGGGCAACTATGATTTGATCCTCAAGAGTTGGTTTCGTCACCAAGGTAGAAAGATATCCATGAGGAACAATCTCAAGGTTGAGTTTGCGAAAGTCCTCATGAAGAAGTGGTTGATACAGCTGTAACATGAGGTTGTTACAGTACGACTTACGACTTAGTGCATCAGCCATGACATTGGCTTTTCCTGGGGTGTAAGAAATTCCTACGTCGTAATCTTTTATCAACTCAATCCAGCGTCTTTGCCTGAGATTAAGATCTGGCTGGGTGAAAATATATTTGAGGCTTTGGTGGTCGGAATAAATCTCACAACGATTACCAAGGAGGTAATGTCGCCAAGTTGTTAGAGCATGAACTACGGCAGCGAGTTCAAGGTCATGGGTAGGATAGTTCTCTTCATGTGGCCGCAACTGGCGTGAAGCATAAGCTACCACATGTCGATCTTGCAGAAGTATGCATCCTAACTGTTGCCGTGAGGCATCACAATAGATCTCGAAATCCCTTTTGGTGTCTGGAGGTGCAAGTACGGGTGCAGAAGTCAATCTTCTTTTTAGCTCTTGAAAGCTTTCCTCGCACTTGGGAGTCCATAAGAATTTCTTATCTTTCTTGAGGAGTTCAGTTAGAGGCTTTGCAACTTTAGAAAAGTTCTCGACGAAGCGACGGCAATAGCTGGCTAGGCCAAGAAAACTCCTAACTTGCTTAACCGTTTCAGGTGGAGTCCAGTCAAGGACGGCTTGAACTCTCTCGGGGTTCACAGCAATGCCTTTTGCAGAAATCACGTGGCCTAAGTAGGTCACTTCTGGTAGCCAGAATTCACACTTGGAGAATTTAGCGTACAGGCGATGCTCTCTAAGCTTCATCAATGCCAGCCTTAAGTGTTCGGCATGATCTTCTTCGTTCTTCGAGTAGATGAGAATATCATCAAGATAAACCACAACAAATTTATCTAGGTACTCCATGAAGATCGAATTCATCAAGCGTGAGAATGTGGCGGGTGCATTGGTTAAACCAAAGGACATGACGGTATACTCATAAAGACCATAACGAGTAGTAAAAGCCGTTTTGGGAATGTCCTCGTTTCGGATTCTGATCTGATGATAACCTAATCTCAAATCCATCTTGGAGAAGACGGAGGATCCTGCAAGTTGATCATAAAGATCATTGATCCTGGGCAGTGGGTATTTGTTCTTTATCGTCGCTAAATTTAGCGGGCGATAGTCTACGCACATCCTTTCTGTTCCATCTTTCTTCTTTACGAACAGAACGGGGCAACCCCATGGCGATGAGCTAGGGCGGATGAATCCTTTTGCCAACGAAGCATCAAGTTGGGTTTTTAGCTCAGCTAACTCATGTGGGGCCATCTTATATGGGCGTTTGGAAATTGGTGCGGTTCCGGGAACAAGATCCACTATAAATTCTACACATCTGTAGGGTGGCATGCCGGGCAACTCTTCAGGAAAGACATCCGGGAAGTCACGAACCACCGGAATATCTTCAAGTTCGGGAAGGGGAAGTACATTCAAGGAATGCACTTGGTTTCTTGTTCTGGGTGAGGTATAGCTGACGGTTTGGCCTGAAGGGTGGGTGAGTTTCACGGATTTGCCTCTGCAATCACGGTAGGCATTCTGTCTTGATAGCCAATCCATGCCAAGGATGACATCAATGTCTGAAGACTTGAGGGCTATGAGTGAAGCAAGGAATACTAAACCCTCAATTGCAATTTTATTACCATGGCTCGCTCTATTAGTTTGCCATCTTGACCCTGGAGTTTGAATAACCATCGGGGTGGACAATTCAACAAAGGGTAACTCATGACGAAGTGCATAACTTTCCGACATGAATGAATGAGATGCTCCTGGGTCGAAAAGAACGGAAGTAGGAACAAAATTGACTGGGAGCGTACCAAGAATGACGTCAGTGGTGTCGTCAGTGTCTTCGGCGGCGATCTGGTTCAGACGTCCACGAGTGGCGGGAGGAGCGGGTTTCGCGGTGTAGACCTTCTGGGGTGGCTTGCCACGGCCATTGTTGTTGTTGTTGCCTCCGGCACGGGGTGGAGCATTCTGGTGTTGGAGCTGGTTCTGGGGGCACTCTTGAGAATAGTGGCCTGCCTGACCACACTTGTAACAGGCTCCGAAAACAGTGCGTGGAGCTGGGTTGTTTGGTGGAGCTGGGTGGAACTGGGTGGGTGGACGAGGCGCGACATAGGATGGCCTCGGTGGGTTGTTCTGGCGGAACATGCTATTTGGGATCCAGATCTTGCGCTTCTGGGAGCCAGAACTAGATGAACTGTCATCTCTGGGGTGTTTGCGAAAGTCGTTGGGGGTGTTCATGTCCTCTGCCTTGATGGCCTTGTTGACAAGGACCTGGAATGTGGCAAAGTCATGAAGGTTGAGCTCGCGACGGAGTCCGGAGTTGAGGCCACGACGGAACCTCTCTTGTTTCTTGGAGTCGGTGGAGACTTCTTCAGTTGCATAACGAGCAAGTCGGTTGAACTCACGACTAAACTCGTCCACGGTTCTTCTGCCTTGAGTGAGGTTCCAGAATTCCTCACGTTTGTGGTCCAGGAGACCCTTGGGAATGTGGTGCTCGCGGAAGGACGTGCAGAATTCCTGCCAAGATGCAGGTGGTCCAACGGGGCGCATATTCAGAAAGTTCTCCCACCAAGAGCTAGCTGCACCTTCGAGGTGATAGGTGGCATAGTTGACCTTGTCGCCATCTGCAACATGGCCGGCTTGGAGCTTCCTCTCGATGCTGCGGAGCCAGTCATCGGCGTCAAGGGGCTCGGTGGAGTAACTGAAAACCGGGGGATGAAGTCGGATGAAGTCGTTCAGGGACACCAGCTCATTGCGCTATTGAGTGGTGTTGCGTGCGATGACTTCCAGCAGGTGGTGAGAGTCACGGCGGTTCCTCTCGACCTCCATCAGAACTTGGGCCATCGTGGGTGGGGGTGGAAGGTTGTCTTCCTCCTGGTTGTTCCCACGACCTTGGTTACGACCAACCTGGCCACGGGTTCCTTGAGACATCCTGAAGGTGAAAACCAAAGTCAAACAGAGTTGATTTGAAGAGTCTAATCAAGGTATTGAAGTACTGGAAGGATTACAGAGCAAAGGAAGTAATCATCTTGACAACATGGTGATAAAGCATACAAGCCATATATTCACAAGCTGTCATACAAACCATACATCGTTTTAGTACAAGCACTAAGCTAATACAAACGTGATGAAGATGATACATCCTTCAGAGGCACTCTGACTTCCTATACATTATTTATACATCGTTTTAGATTTAGGTGATTATTTATTTTCTTAAATTTTCGTATTGATTTATATATTATGTCAAAATTAACCTTACACACTTTTGCACTATTTGAATTAGAAATTATTCAGATTCAAATTTTACTTTTCAAAGGCCATATATTTTAATTAGTTGATCTCTTTTAGATATTTCTTTTGGGTTATGGTCCTAGCAATTTGTAGATTAATTGTGTCAGAACCCCAACTAGGGTAAGTGCTAGGGTTTGAGTTCCCTTTGCATCATTTGAAAAATTCAAAAGGAAATTCAAAAATGGGGAACAGAAAAGCCCTGAAGAATTTAAACAAATGGCCAGACAAAAATGTCTTCCAAAATTTCCTCTGGTATTTTTGAAAATTCTTATAAATATGCATGATCACATATAAAGTGAAGTGGGTCCCACTGCATGCACCAAGATTTGCCAAAAATTCCAAATAGGGCTTGGAAATTAAATTTGACCCCTATTTGACTTGAAATTCAAATGTATTGAATTTCAAAAATGCCCAAATCCTAAAAGTGACTAGCTACTAGTCACCTAGTATTTATAAAATTAGTTGGGCATTCTTATAAAATGCTTCGGCATTTTTACCAGAGCAAAACAAAAGGCAGAAAAAGAAAAACAGAAACAAAAACAGGAGAAAAAAAGGGAATCCCAGCCCAGCCCACCAGGGGCAGGGTCGTCTTCCTCCAGGCCAGCCGAGCACGCCACTGCGTGGCGAGCATGCGCTCGTCGCCGGCCACGCAGCAGCTTGGCCTCGGCATCACCTGGCCGCCTGGAAGCCCCCTCTGGAGACCTCTCTCGATTCCCCCACTCCCCGTGGTCGCCCGTTCCTTCGCCAAATCCCGCGAACCTCGAAGCCACGCCGGAGCGCCGTCGTTGCGTGCTCGTGGCCAACGGCGACGAGGAGCCGTCCTGACTTGTCCAGAAGCCCCAGTGTCGCCGTCTTCTTCATCCTGCACGCCCAATCGAGCCCGGGTGCCCTGCAAGCGACGACGTCGTCTCCGTTTTGCTCCGGCCGCCGTGGAGCTTCTCGCCGGAATTCGTCGTCCACTGTGCCTCCCCGCCTCAGACTTCAACGCCTTCGTCTCCACGGTGAGGCCCCGATGGTTTTGCCCCAACCCGCGCTTTTTTTTCTGCCCTGTAGCCGCCGTTTCTCTGAGCCCTTCTCCTGCCACTCCTGAACCTCCCCGTGGGTGCTGGGTGAAGCGGGTGAGCACGGGCTACCCCCTGGTGCCCTCATCTGCCATTCCCGTGGCCGGCAACCCTGTTCCGGCGTGCCACCGCCGTGCCCAGTGGCATCAGCGACGAGCCGCCGGCGAGCTGGGTGGTTAACCCACTAACCCCACCCCCTAATCAACCCCACTTGAGACTGATAGTGGGGCCAGGCCCCCTAACCCCTGCGCTTAATTAAAATAAAATGGGGATTAACCCCAGAGAGGCTGACCAGTGGGTCCCTCTGGTCAGAGGCCCCCCTATGTCAGCATGATGTCATGCTAACGCAGTAATTAGTTTTTGAATTAAAATAAATACAGAAAAATCCAGAAAATAGCTGAAACTTTGAATAATCATAGAAAATTCATATTAACTCCAAATTAAACATATAATATATGAAAAATTATCAGAAAAATACAAGGATTAAGAATATGCAATTTTTTTGCATGTTTGACCATTTTAAAATGGGGAAACAGCAGCAAGTTTGCATATGGCTTAATTTGAATTCAAATTTGAAGTTTGAATTTTAATTCTTTTGCAATACACTTCAATTAAATGGAATTGTCAACACATCAGTACCATGTACATCATGTTTTCACAACTTATCATGTGCTTGAGCATCGCAATTATATTTATCCCTTGATTGCTTTGTTTGCTCGATAGAAGTGGAACCGGAACCGGAGGCCACCCCCTTCGTTGAAGACACCATGTGTGAACCTCGTTAGCAAGTCAAGAAAACCCCATTGATCATGTCTATAAAATCCCAATTCCCTCTCAGTCTCGCTTATGCATGTTTAGGAGATCACCTTGTGTCGATTCTACCGCATAGTTGAACCCATATCCGATGCATGACCTATCATCTTACCACAGTAGTAAGCAAACCACAATCCTAGCTGACATAGGAGTTGATTGATATCATGTGGCCCCTGCAACTATTAAAGCTTATTGCATGCTTTGAGGTTACATTGAGGTTACAATGAACTGTGAGTCGGGATGGATGATCACAGTGGTGTTGATGAAAGTGAAACTGTGTTGGTGAATCCACCCTAATACAAGGTGAACGATGAGAGGTTGTGTACGAGTACACAGTGGGTTGTCTCGTTGAACACCGCCTTAAGCACCGAGTTCTTGTATGGTAATCCAAGACAAAGAGTACAACCACACATTGGGCTCACTGACCCCTCTAGGCCTAGTACCTTGATCGGTGTCGACGTCCAGGAGTCACATTAGTTCGGTCTTTCCATTTGGCATCTGCATAGAAAAAGAATGAAGGAATGGTTGCATCATATAGATATGTGGGTGCACCTGTGAGGCAGGAAAACCATCTGCCAGAGGTGGCGTCTCGGTCACATGCATTGTTTGAGTCCGTTTCGTTGATCCGGCCGGGCTCTCGAGCGGAGGCAACTCAGATAGTCGACTCCTGGAATAGACCGGTTGTGAGCGAAGTGTCATGGTGAACATCCTCGCTGTCACCTCTTGAACGGTGGCGAGCAAAAGGCGGTAACCGATGGTCATGTGTGTGTAGCTTACACCCTTGCAAGGTTAACAAAACTATTCGAATAGCTACGTCCGCGGTTAAGGACTACTTGGAACCTGTACCTGATTATTAGACAACTTGAATGGATACTTCTAAAACTCTCAAGATAAGCGTGAGTGCTATGGTGTGCTCCTCGTGGGGAAGTCGAGGAAGTAACCATAGTGGTGTATTGGTTGGAGACATGTAGTGGACTCGTGCATGCTTCTTACCTCAAGTCTTGTACTCGTAGTTCAGGACTAGCCAAGTCAAAGCTAGCACTTCTGCATGATGAAACCCCACCTCCTTTACCTTGAAACTTGAGCATGAGTAGTGTAGTTCTGATGTAAGTCTTGCTGAGTACGACTTTGTACTCACGTTTTCTTATTCTATGTTTTAGATGAGACCCGGACCCCGACGGAGTCACCTTCTTGAAGCTCGACGTTGACCTTGGTAGTATAGTTCCAGACAGCAGTCTGGCCCCTCGTGGAGGGGCATGTATGTTTACAAGGCTTCTCTAAGCCATTTGTTAAACTTGTCTGTACTCAGACCTAATTTTCTAACGTTGTATGATGTAATGTTGATCACAAACATGTGATCTTTGTATGCTCTATGTGTAAGTCAATAAAGAGTACTTTGTAGAGTTATGTGATGATACATGTTGTTCATACTAGACATGTGTGATGCGTGTATGTTTATAACAGGCATGTCTTAGTATGGGTTTTCGAGACCTTAGTTGTGATCTGGCTGGCGGTCTTTTATACACCAAGTGGCCCTTAGATGTGCGTAGCTTGGGACATCGCGATGCGATTGCACGTGACTCTGTCACGTGCACACTTTGTTGTATGATTGAGCCCGCCCTAGACCCCGACTAAGTGATCGGGCTGGAGTTTGTATATGTAAGGGTTATGGTTCAATCGATAACATGGTTGAGGAGACTTGTCTATGAGTATGAGATTTCACCACCCATAATCATTTAGACTTGTGAGCGGGCGATGAGGACCCATCTCAGTTGATCATCCGGCCTGGATGGGATGCCCCTCACGTTCGATGCTTTCCGAGAGTGTACTGTGCTTGGCCTTGTCTGCTTAGACAAGTGGGTACGGTCCTCGGCTCTCCATGTGATTGCATCGTGACTGGAATTACATACGCATATTCCAGGTCCCGACAGACTTGGTATCAGAGCAGGACTGTCTGTAGGATTATTCAACCCTTGGTCGAAGTCGAGTCTAGCATTCTATAGTTATATAGTTACTCTGGGTATAAGGGAATAACGTAAGGCTTCTTTTTCTCCTTACCCTCATCGATCTGAGTTCTTGGTCACCCTTATCTTTTCTACGGGATGATAGGACTAGGCTCATTTATGTCTGATTAGAACATCTCGTTGATTTCTTCCTTGTAGCCGTAGGACAGTTGTGGTTGTCCAGAGTCATCCTATTGTTGAATTCCCTGAGGAAGTTCTGCCCAACCTCCTCAAAGTTGTTTCATTTTCTATCCTGTTGTAGTCGTTATGCTGCCCGAGTTTTCCCGTGGTCCTTTGAAGTCATTGTTGTCGCATTACAATCTTTCCTCCTAGTCATGTCCTCTTATCTTTGATTCCATCGTAAATCCTGTTCTGATTGTTGATTTTTATCACATAGGATGTCCAGTGGAACTCGTAGTGTTGTTCGTCGGAATCGAGACCGTTTTCGGAATCGAAATGATGATGAACCTCCACCACCGCCTTCTGCGGCGGAAATCATGATGGAAGCCGAGCGGAATAGACGTGATCAAACACGCCTTCTGGAGCTCATCGAGCAGAATAGCTCACGTCATCGCAATGTGGTTGTGAGCATTCAGGACTTCATCCTCCTCAAGCCACCGGTATTCCGATGTTCTTCTGAGCCCCTTGAAGCTGATGATTGGCTCCGTTCCATCGAGCGTAAGCTTGATACAACACATGTTGCTCCCGATGACCGAGTTATTTTTGCGGTATACTTCCTGGAAGGTGCTGCTATTCAATGGTGGGAGATCTATGTTGCTATGCAGCCAGATGGTCACGTCGTGACTTGGCAGGAGTTCTGTGTTGCCTTTCGAGGGTACCACATTCTGGATGAGTTGATGGAGAGCAAGAAGGAAGAGTTCTGCAATCTGACTCAAGGAGAGATGTCCATTCATGAGTATGTGAGAGAGTTCAACCGTCTTGCTCGATATGCCCAAGATGAGATCACCACCGCTGCCAGAAAGCAGGAAAGGTTCATCCAGAATGTGGTACCCTTG
This sequence comes from Bromus sterilis, assembly GCA_950022295.1. Classification (NCBI taxonomy): domain Eukaryota; kingdom Viridiplantae; phylum Streptophyta; class Magnoliopsida; order Poales; family Poaceae; genus Bromus; species Bromus sterilis. The sequence continues at coordinate 275,451,227 of OX465595.1, read as the reverse complement.
CAAACCCTTGCAAGAAAATCCTTCATCCACTAGTAGTGGTTGTGTGAACCAAATCTCAGTTGAGGAAACCACTGCTGCTTCTGACGTCATCCTTGGTACACTCCCAGTCAATCATGTTTCCGCCTCCGTTCTTTTCGATCCAGGAGCTTCTCATTCATTCATGTCGGAAAGTTATGCACTTCGTCATGAGTTTCCCTTTGAAGAAATGTTTTCTCCAATGATAATTCAAACTCCTGGTTCAAAGTAGCAAACTAATAGAGTGAGCCATGGTAATAAAATTGTTATTGAGGGTTTAGTATTCCTTTCTTCTCTTATAGCCCTCAAGTCTTCAGACATTGATGTCATCCTAGGAATGGATTGGTTATCAAGGCAGAATGCTTTCCTTGATTGTAAAGCAAAGTTAGTTAAACTCACCCATCCTTCAGGCCAGACCATTGACTACACCTCACCCAACTCTAGAATCCAGATGCATACCTTGAATGTGCTTCCCCTTCCTGACCTTGAAGATATTCCGGTGGTTCGTGACTTCCCGGATGTCTTTCCTGAAGAACTGCCGGGGATGCCCCCTGACAGATGTGTAGAATTCATAGTGGATCTTATACCAGGCACAACCCCAATCTTCAGACGCCCATATAGAATGGCCCCACATGATTTAGTTGAGCTAAAAACCCAACTTGATGCTTCGTTGGCAAAAGGCTTCATCCCCCTTGGCTCATCGCCATGGGGTTGCCCCGTTCTATTCGTAACGAAGAAAGATGGAACAGAAAGGATGTGCGTAGACTATTGCCCGCTAAATCTAGTGACGATAAAGAACAAGTACCCATTGCCCAGGATCAATGATCTTTATGATCAACATGCTGGATCCTCTGTCTTCTCCAAGATGGATTTCAGATTAGGCTATCATCAAATCAAAATCTGAAACGAGGACATTCCAAAAACGGCTTTCACTACTCGTTACGGTCTTTACGAGTACACCGCCATGTCCTTCGGTTTAACCAATGCCCCCGCCACATTCTCGCGCTTGATGTAACGACCCGGTCCCGAAGGGAACCAAGTCTACTGTGCTTCTGTGCTATCCCTGGATCAGTATGCTAGCACACACAGTACTCGATGAAATACCATAAATCACATGTCAAAAATTAATGTAAGTACATGGTATTTATTACCTTATAGCCTTTGGGCTAGAATACACCGCGGAAACAAACAATACATAAGTGGAGTCCCATCAACACCAACGGCAAAGTTGAGTGTAGACATCGTAACCCTACATCGCATCACTTACTCGTCATATACAATCCTGCAACACCGAAGGTTACAGCCCAAAATGGGTCAGTACTTTGAATGTACGGCAAGTTACTCCCAAAAGAATATATAACAGACCTATCTTCTACATGCAATTTTGGCTGGTGGAAAAGCTCTAAGAGTTTCAGTTTGCATAAAGCTGATTTTGTCCTACTCAAAGAGTATCATAACAGTACTACAAAGCTCATAATATGATTGAATTGGTTTCTCCAAGTCAATCTATTCTCAAAGTTGATTAAACCCGATTGATTAATTAAATATGATGAGATCCGTCAACATTCCCACTTCTAGATGCTCAAAGTTGTCCGTAACCGGGGACACGGCTAATCATGATCAGTTTGTACACTCTGCAGAGGTTTGTGCACTTTTCCCCACAAGACTCGACCACCTCCTTTTTAGTTCGTCACACTGCATGTTGTATGAGAACCGGAAGGTCGAGACATGGTCTTTTAGAAGAGTTTCCCTCACTCTGGCGGTGCCCATCCCAACTACTCATAACTACGTTCGTAGCACCACCTAGTAAGAGTCACTACAACTAATCAACCAAGCCAGAGCCCATAATAGCTTGTGGCTGCACACGTAAGCTTCTAGTTATGAAAAATATGATTGATCCCTTTAAGCCTGGGTGGCATTCCGCAGTGATTACTGGCCATCTCCAGGTCACTCAGGCAAATCCACTGGTTCCTCCAGGGTGCCCCCAACCATTCCACCCAGGTGGTTCATTAAGATTATCTTGGTCCTGTTTACTACTTAGTCACTCATACCTCATAATGGATCACTTCCCAATCCACGTCTACTTAGCAAAGCAGTATAATTCTACACGGTGGCGACAATGATATAAGGTTCAGACCTACCTCAATGAACTACTGGGTGTAATAACATAGCATAATATATAATCCTATCAATGAATAATATTTAAGTTGGACTACAATGCATATAAAAAATATAGGTAATACTGGAGCATGATCAAAAGAGTAACCTGCCTGGATCCTGACGATGAAATATTCTACTCGTAGTCATCTCTCCATGTCGTTACAATATATCTAACGGTAAAAGAGAAACACTTCAACACACAACTCAATCCAAAGTGAAGATCCAAATAAGATACAACTACAACATAAATATTTAGTTATTACTATTAATAAACTAATACTATGGCATGGATAGGTTGAGATAGGATCAAGTTGGATTGGATGGACACATGATGGAAATCATATATCCGAGGATTGTAAAATCAATAGAATATGTTGGAGGTTGATTATAAAATCAATTGGATGGAGAGTATGTCAAACTCAGTTGGTTTGTCCATATGAATATTTGCATAGGAAATCAATTCTTGGATTGGATTCAAAAAGATCCGATAGAAATCGTGATGATCTTGTTGAGAAAATTGAATTTTTGTAGCCAAATTTATAAAAAAAAGAGATATAATAAAGGGAAGCTTGGACGAAGGTTTGAGGTCAAAATAGTGTATTTATATGATGGAAAGAATGTGACAATTTTCCAAACAGAAAGATTTGATTTTAAGGATCAAATTTGATGAAGATAATATTCCACATAAATTATAGAATAAGATGTATATCAATTATAAAAAGAAATTTGAGTTAAATTTCGAATTATCAAAAGTGGAATATTACTAGAAAATAATAAACTACATTTTCCAAGGAATCCGGGGATATAAAATTTGTCGAAATCCGACTTACGTGCTAGAAGATATGAATTTTTGAAGTTTGGATATTTTTGCTAAAATGAATTACGGGATTAATAAAAAAGATGCCACGTGGCGAGTTCTGATAGGTCTGCACCTATTCAATTTTTTACAAAAAAAAAGATGAATCAAAGAGGAGAAATTCTTACCGGAGATCTCGCCGGAATTTTGGAAAAAGGTCTCCGGCGTCAACGAACAACCGAACGGGGTAGAGGATGATTTGGACGACTAGATGGACAAGGTTATAACTGCATGTTCGCCTTCGGATAGCCGAGAAGTTCCGCCAGAGTAAAGAAGAACAAATGAAGAGCACAATGACACGGACGGCGTGCTCCGGCCTTGCAATCGAGAGGAAAAATATGTCACAACGGTGCGCATCGGTAAGGGGAAGAAACTAGAGGAAGAAATATGGACTAGGTACCTTTCTTGGCGACAAAAATCTTCACCGGAAGTGTGGATGCATGTTTACTCCGACGAGAAATTGCGCACGAAGGAGAGGGATTTGAAGAGGTACTTTATGCGTGGGGATGTGTGGTTCAAAGGGGTCCTAGGGGCGGTATTTATAGGGTCATGGGAGGTCCATAGAAGGAGAGTGAGCAAGGTTTTGGAAATGGAGTTAATGAAATTCATGGAGAAATAATGGGCATTAAAAGCGAGGTTTTGGAAATGGAGTTAATGCCATTCATGGAGAAATAATGGCATTAAAAGCATTAAAGTGAGGTTTTAATTGCCTGAATGAATTCCTTATAATGTGCTACGAATGTAGACTTCATATCGAATCGGTCAAGGAATTAAGTAGAAGGAGGGGAGGAACGTGTCCAGGTGCCATGTACCTCGTTTTTTCTGTAATGAGTGACTCATTCGTTCATGAACGTGAGACAGAAGAAGATGATATGAGCCTTAGTGGAAATTAAGTCAAGGGAGGAAAAAGACAGAGGGAAAATAAATCAGAAACATGGGCTCGGCTCAGATGATCTAGGATTTATATTTTCTAATACCTAACAACACTAAAATTCTGGATTATCAAATCCCTCCCAAAGTCGAAACATATATGTAGACTAAATAAAATATAGAGATTATAGAAATATATTTCTCTTCGAATTAAATGTTATAAATAGATTTTTATCAACCAAAATTCATTTAAGGCACTAATAAATTCCCCAAATTAGTTTTAGGGTTTTATAAATACCAAAATGATTACAAAAAAATAATCAAGTGTTCAAATGAGCACTTTAAAAAAATTCAATACTATCTTCGAAGAAGTCATATTATCTCCTCTCATTTTATTCAATAAATTGTTGGAAATATTTAAATATCTCTTAAACGTCAATATCAAATAAACTCAAATTTCATATAAAATTCGAGAATTAGTATGGGACCACAATAAATTTGAGAAAGCCATTTAATTCTCGCTCTAAAATATTTAATTGTGGTTCCTACCAAATTTCAAAAAGACAAAAGAAAGAAAATCATTATTTGAATTTGGAATAAACTTCACAACAAAGATTTTTATTATTGGATAAATGATTATCCAAATTTTATTAAATGATTTGTAAAGGTTTTAAACAAAAACTCAAAAGAAAAGTTTCCGTTTACTCTAAAATTCAAACAAGTCAATCAATATTATATTATTTATTAACATTCCAAAATTTTGAAAAATTTGGGATGTTACACTTGATGAATTCGATCTTCATGGAGTACCTAGATAAATTTGTTTTAGTTTATCTTGATGACATTCTCATCTACTCGAAGAACGAAGAAGAGCACTTAGAACATCTTAGGTTGGTATTGATGAAACTTCGAGAGCATCGCCTATATGCCAAGTTCTCTAAGTGCGAATTTTGGCTACCAGAAGTGACCTACTTAGGCCACGTGAGTTCTGCGAAAGGCATTGCTGTCAATCCCAAGAGAGTTCAGGCCGTCCTTGACTGGACTCCACCTGAATCGGTTAAGAAATTTAGGAGTTTTCTTGGCCTAGCAAGCTATTGTCGCCGCTTCGTTGAAAACTTCTCCAAAGTTGCAAAGCCCCTGACTGAACTCCTCAAGAAAGATAAGAAATTCCAATGGACTCCCAAGTGCGAGGAAAGCTTTCAAGAGCTAAAAAGAAGATTGACTTCTGCACCCGTACTTGCACCTCCAGACACCAAAAGGGATTTTGAGATCTATTGTGATGCTTCACGGCAAGGGTTAGGATGCATACTTATGCAAGATAGACATGTGGTAGCTTATGATTCACGCCAGTTGCGGCCACATGAAGAGAACTATCCTACCCATGAGCTTGAACTCGCTGCCGTAGTTCATGCCCTGAAGACTTGGCGACATTACCTCCTTGGTAATCGTTGTGAGATCTATTCCGACCCCCAAAGCCTCAAATATATTTTCACCCAGCCAGATCTTAACCTCAGGCAAAAACGCTGGATAGAGTTGATAAAAGATTATGACTTAGGAATTTCATACACCCCAGGCAAAGCCAATTTCATGGCTGATGCACTAAGTCGTAAGTCGTATTGTAACAACCTCATGTTACAACAGTATCAACCACTTCTTCATGAGGAATTTCGAAAGCTTAATCTCGAGATTGTTCCTCGTGGATCTCTTTTCAACTTGGTGGCGAAACCAACCCTTGAGGATCAAATCATAGTTGCCCAAAGGCGTGCATGAGGTGTTCGCCGGATCAAGGAGAACATTGCTAGCGGAGTTGCTAAATGTTTCTCCACAGATAGAAAAGGAACGGTATTCTTTGGAAATCGTTTGGTAGTACCTAAGAATAGAGATCTAAGGCAACTAATCCTCAAACAAGCCCATGACACATCCCTCTCGATTCATCCCGGTAGCACAAAAATGTACCGAGATCTACGCCAGAGATTTTGGTGGACCAGGATGAAGAGAGACATTGCTCGATTTGTTGCTGAATGTGTTGTTTGTCGTCGCATTAAGGCAGAACACCAAATACCTGCTGGCACACTTCAACTTTTGCCTATTCCCGAGTGGAAATGGGACAAAGTAGGTATGGATTTCATCACCGGCTTTCCAAAAACCCAGAAAGGAAATGATGCCATCTTCGTTGTCATTGACCGACTCTCAAAAGTTGCTCACTTCCTTCCAGCTCGCGAGTCTATAACTGCTAGCCAGTTAGTGGACTTGTATGTCTCTAGAATCGTGTCTCTTCACGGTGTTCCTTTGGAAATCAATTCTGATCGTGGTAGCCTTTTCACCTCTAGATTCTGGGGAAGCTTTCAGAATGCTATGGGAACTCATCTATCCTTTAGTAAAGCTTTCCATCCTCAGTCTAGCGGTCAAGTTGAAAGGGTTAATAAAATCTTGGAAGACATGCTCAGAGCTTGTGTTATCTCATTCGGAAAGAATTGGGAGAAGTCTCTTCCTTTCGCCGAATTTGCTTATAACAATAGTTTCCAATCTAGTCTGCACATGGCTCCTTTTGAACTCCTCTATGGACGAAGATGTCGAACACCCCTAAACTGTTCAGAAACCGGTGAAAGACTATTCTTTGGACCGGATATGATCAAGGAAGGAGAAGAGAAAGTTTGCATTGTTCGTGATCGTTTGAAAGCCGCACAGTCTCGTCAGAAAAGCTACTATGATCGTCATCATAGGCAAGAAAGCTACAATCTGGATGAGAAGGCTTACCTTCGGATTACTCCTCTGAAGGGAACCCAACGATTCGGTATCAAAGGAAAGTTGGCCGCACGTTACATCGGACCTTTCCGCATTCTTGCTAGACGTGGAGAAGTTGCCTACCAACTTGAACTACCCCCGCACCTTTCCCGAGTACATGATGTATTCCATGTGTCACAACTTAGGCGTTGCTTCAAGGACCCCATCCGCGAAGTCGACCATGAAACGCTTGATCTCCAAGATGACCTTTCTTATCGAGAGTACCCTGTTCGTATTCTTGATTCCGCAGAGCGTGTCACTGGTCGTCATAAGATCAAATTCCTCAAAGTGCAATGGTCACATCACTTCGAGAAAGAAGATACATGGGAAAGAGAAGACCGCCTCTGTGCCGAGTACCCCTCCTTCCGCCCAACGACTTCTGAATCTCGGGACGAGATTCTTTTGAGTGGGGGCGAGTTGCCAGAACCCCAACTAGGGTAAGTGCTAGGGTTTGAGTTCCCTTTGCATCATCTGAAAAATTCAAAAGGAAATTCATAAATGGGGAAAAGAAAAGCCCTGAAGAATTTAAACAAATGGCCAGACAAAAATTTCTTCCAAAATTTCCTCTGGTATTTTGAAAAGTCTTATAAATATGCATGATCGCATATAAAGTGAAGTGGGTCCCACTGCATGCACCAAGATTTGCCAAAAATTCCAAATAGGGCTTGGAAATTAAATTTGAGCCCTATTTGACTTGAAATTCAAATGTATTGAATTTCAAAAATGCCCAAATCCTAAAAGTGACTAGCTACTGGTCACCTAGTATTTATAAAATTACTTGGGAATTTTTATAAAATGCTTTGGCATTTTTACCGGAGCAAAACAAAAGGCAGAAAAAGAAAAATAGAAACAAAAACAGGAGAAAAAAAGGGAATCCAAGTCCAGCCAGCCTGGCCGGCCCAGCCCACCTGGGGCAGGGTCGTCTTCCTGCAGGCCAGCCGAGCACGCCACTGCGTGGCGAGCATGCGCTCTTCGCCGGCCACGCACCAGCTTGGCCTCGGCGTCACCTGGCCGCCTGGAAGCCCCCTCTGGAGACCTCTCTCCATTCCCCCTCTCCTCGTGGTCACCCGTTCCTTCTTCCTCGCCAAATCCCGCGAACCACGAAGCCACGCCGGAGCGCCGCCGCTGCGTGCTCGTGGCCAACGGCGACGAGGAGCCGCCCCGACTTGTCCAGAAGCCCCAGCATCGCTGTCTTCTTCATCCTGCACGCCCAATCGAGCCCGGGTGCCCTGCAAGCGACGACGTCGTCTCCGTTTTGCTCCGTCCGCCGTGGAGCTTCTCGCCGGAATTCGTCTTCCACGGTGCCTCCCCGCCTCGGACTTCAACGCCTTCGTCTCCACGGTGAGGCCCCGATGGTTTTTCCCCATCCCGCTCTCCTTTTGCTGCCTTGTCGCCGCCATTTCCCTGAGCCCTTCCCCGGCCGCCGCCCGAGCACGACGTCGGCGAGGCTCCGGCCACTCCCGAACCTCCCCGTGGGTGCTGGGTGAAGCGGGCGAGCATGGGCTACCTCCTGGTGCCCTCCTCTGCCATTCCCGTGGCCGGCAACCCTGTTCCGGCGTGCCACCGCCGTGCCCAGTGGCACCGGCGATGAGCCGCCGGCGAGATGGGTGGTTAACCCACTAACCCCACCTGAGACTGACAATGGGGCCAGGCCCCCTAACCCCTGCGCTTAATTAAAATAAAACAGGGATTAACCCCAGAGAGGCTGACCAGTGGTTCCCTCTGGTCAGAGGCCACCCTACGTCAGCATGATGTCATTCAAGTGTTGAATATTGTGTTATTCAAGTGTTGTGACAACATTATTATTAGTAAAATAGTAACTTGCAATTGAGGTACTGTAGAGTTGTATTGCACCTTGAGGGCTATGTAATATTCACGTACGATTGTTTGTGTGGCATTGCACCCTGAGGCCTCTGCAATGTTCACTTTGTGTCTAGGTAGTGGCACTGTATCCTAAGGGCTCTACAGTGTTCACGATAGGGTGATGTTGCATCCTGAGGGCTCTGTAACAGTCACGAATGTGTTTGTAGTGGCATCGTATCCTGAGGGCTCTATGATTTTCATGAATAGGAGGTACGTGTGCTATTGTATCCTGAGGGTTCTATAATACTCACGAAACCATGATCCCGAGGGCTCTCATGGCTGCCATTAGAAATCCTATGATCCTGAGGGCTCTCATAGGCGGTTTAGTTACATGTTGTCCTTTGTGGGTTGATATTAACTTAAGATGAGAAAAATATTGAGTAGTAAGTAGAAGTAGGTGAATACCAACTTTAGTTACAACAAACCAAGCTTGATTCATGTTCTTGATTTAAAATTAGTTGTAGGATTGCTTTATCACTTGTGTTACTTGTCGTACAAATCAGATGTACTGACCATGTTTGGGCTGTAACCTTCGTGTTGCAGGATTCTCAGAAGATTAGTGGGGTATGATAGGGTTGCAAGTCTACACTCAGCATGTCGCTTGTGGATGTTGATGGACTCCGTGTTACTAGTTTTTCTTCCACTATATTTAAATTACATCATTATTTAAATATAGCGGAAGCAAAACTAGTAACACGGAGTGCATGTTTCTACATCCACTAGTGAACATCACGGGACCCAGGTCCTTATTATCATCACAGTTTACACGCTCATTTCTTTTCTTCTTTTTACTTTTCAGCTGATATCATTATCGTTACCCTTGTGTTTGATCCTTTGTAATCAACAAGACCGGAGAGATTGGCAACCTCTCTGAACTTCGTTGGGAGCAAATTTCTAGCGCCGTTCTCATGTACTTTGCCGCTTTCGAGTCCTACGGGAGACAAAACCTATGTAACAACCCAATTCACTTAGAATCGGAAGCAAAACTAGAAACAAAGCAAAACTAGAAACAAATTACTATGCATGTTGTAATTTGTTTTGAATTATGGATCATGCGATGTAATAATGATACACTTGTACTTTGATTTACATCTATCATACTGTGTGTGCTAGCGAGTTCGATCCAGGGACTAGCACTTGATCACAGAGACTCCGATTCTAAGTGAATTGGGACGTTATATAGGTTTTGTCTCCCGTAGGACTCCAAAGCGGCAAAGTATGTGACAATGGCGCTAGAAATTTAGCGGTTAATGTGGACCTGCACACAAAAAACAAATAACTTTGCTGCCAACGAAGTTCAGAGAGGTTGCCAATCTCTCCGGTTTTGTTGTTTACAAAGGATCTAACACAAGGGATAACGATAATGATATCAACTGAAAAGTAAAAAGACGAAAATAAATGAGTGTGTACACTGTGATGATAATATGGACCGGGGTCCCGTGATGTTCACTAGTGATGTCTCTCTCCCAAAAGATGATAAAACTGCTATGCGAGGTAAACAAATCAAAACTGGGAAATTGACAGGATTGAAAATGCACCGCGATGCTAACTATGCTACAACGAAAGGAAGAGGCTCAAAAGCATGGGTGGTATGCCAAAATAAGTAGACCGAAATCAAACTGCATCTACTACTAATCTTCCACCTTGAGATATCTCTCCAGAACATGTCGCTGGTATTAAGTTGCGAGCCCACCCAAAGTGTAAACCCAAAGCAACAGACAACTACATTAAAAAGCTCTTTGCGTAAAGTAAAAAATCCTTGCAACCGCGGTTACAAGCACCGTTGTTTTTCCCCCTTGTGGCAACAACACATCCCCTAGACTCATGGTTCTGTCACTCAAACATGTCATCGGGGGGCATCAACCCACGATCGAGCATAACGTTCCCTCTTGGAGTCACTACCTACTAGTTGGCCAAAGCATCAAACAGCAAAGGAGAACATGCAAGAATTACTTAGGAACATAAATATAAAAGATAAGAACCTAATATATTACTCTATCACAAACTGAACATAGTCTCATAATCCATCAGATCCCAGCAAACTCAGCATAGCAACAGAAGAAAGAATTACATATGTTCCTTCATCATGTAAGGCAGCTCACAAATTCTAATCCATGAAGAACATAGATGGGAGGAGAACATCACATAGCTACTGATCACAGACCCATGGTCCAAGGTAGACTACTCACGGATCATCCGGGAAGCAACAATGGTGGAGGGTAAGCTCCCGGAGGTCAATCCTCCCTCCGGCAGGGTGCCGGGAAGAGGTCTACTGGCGCTCCCGATCTTGGAAGCGTAGCAGCAGCGGAAAAGAGGCGAGATCACGAAAAAGGGTTCTATCTTTGGAAGAATCCCGTCATAGAGAATAAATAGGCGAAGAGGGGCAGCCAAGGGGGGCACCAGGGGTCTAGGCGCCCCCCTGCCGCGGCCAAGCCCTAGGGCGCGCCACCAGGGCGCCTGGGCCCCTGGTGGTGGCCCTCTGGCCCCACCCAGGTGATTCCGGAAGGTTCTTCTGCGCTAATTTTTTATCTGATTGTTCCTGATTTTTTGGAGCACTTTTAATGTGGGGGAAAACTGAAATAGAAAAATAGTAGAAAATAGGAACTGGCACTGGGTGCACTGAGTTAATAAGTTAGTACAAATATGATCAAAAGTGTATGAAAGTGTATCTAGAGAATATCAATATCACACAAAACATACATGGAGCAAGAAGAAATTATAGATACGTTTGGGACATATCAGGAGGGCAAGAAGGGCGCGCCCAAGTACCGGGTGGTGCTCGCCTGCATCTTCACCGCTAGCGTGCAGTTCGGCTGGGCCCTGCAACTCTCCCTCCTCACCCCTACACCCAAGTACCAACCAAACCGACCGCTCCCCTCCCCTCCCCGCCGGATCTCCTGGGTACGCACTACTTCTACCCACACGTTTTTGGTTTGCTTCCCCGCTGTTCAAAGGTGCTTAAGCGAAATTATTAAGCATTCAAAAAGAAAAGGAAGGAGTTCTAGCTTTTTGAAGCAAATATGTACAAGATAATTCTTATTTGATGGAAACATGGTTGTTCTTAGTTTATTTTAACATATGTAGGGTCATGTGTGATCCTTTAAAAGAGTATGTAGACTAGGCCCTAGGATTTGATTAACTTATTCTAATGGTAGAACCAATTGAGGTCAGTAATCAGTAACTGAATCTGACAATGAACTTTTCTATCTAACCCACTGGTTCATGTTTACTTCATTGCCTCCTTGGTGACAGAAGTATCCAAGAAGAATTAAGTAAGAATGTTCGGTTAGCTGACAGGCTAATAACCGAGGCCTATCCCTTTGGCTGCTTAACCATGGAACTGATAATGATTTTTCTTGTCGTAACATCATCATCATTACTTGCAGATGCAAAATTTTGATTGTGGGTAATTGTAAAATAGCAGATTGTTGTGTTCTTGGGTGACTATTAAATAGCATATTTTCATCTTAACATAATAAGCCACCAAGTCACACAGATAGACATCTCCACAGATTTGAGTTGTTTTAATTTCCTCAGTTTTATCTAGTTAAAAACTTCTGAACTTCTTTCAAGTTGAGCATGAGTTTCTTTAGTTTCAAGTACTTTCAAGATTTGAAAAATTAGCTTGGTAAGTCCTAGTTGCATGGCAGTAGATATTTTTTAAATTTCTGTTTAAATTCAATACAGTAGATTCTCCTAAATTAACATTATTCTATTAGTATCTTGTCTTTATAATTCCTGGAATTAGCTTTCCATTCAACTTGCAAATATAAATCCTGCTCTCACTTCATATAAAATTTGCATATTACATATAACCCAAGTACCCCCAATTTTTAAGTTTTGCAAAATTAGTTTAGTATGTCCTAGTTTCTTGGCACTAGATACAATGTTTAATTTTTGTTTAAATTTACTACAGTAGATACAAATTAACATTGTGTTGTGAGTATCCTTCCAATGTCTAGAAATACATACATCTATACAACTGCAATAATCTTGTGCAGTACCATCTGCATTTAATAATCATCATCTACTCATTATTTTTGCAGATTTCCTCCGACAATTGATGTTGCTTTCTTCTACCCTCAAATATGTTGCTGCTCCTCTTCTTGATTATTGCTGAAGATTATCTCCAACCTTCATGTGTGTGTGTGTGTGTGTGTAATTCATGAGAATGCTGATGTAATATGTCACTACTTGATCACATTGACTATTAGGAACGGTGAATATATTTTCATTGTGGGCTTGTTGATTTGAGCAATTTATTATATTAAATGTATGGATTTGGATGTATGGATGAAATATACGTATATATATGAATTGCAAATTGTATGCATAAAATGGAATTGGTGAATTTTATTTTTTTTAATTCCTAATTGATTACTAGCTGCGCAGGGTAATAGTTTGCACCAGCACGTGGGTACAATCAGCAGCAGCGTAGGGTACTAGTTAGCTGCAGCGCGGGTTTCAACCCGTGCTGCTACTGAGGTACTTAGCTATAGCCCGTGGTACCCCGTACTGCTGCTAACTAGTTAGCTGCAGCGCGATAGTAGCAGCGCAGGTACCCCGCGCCGCTAGTGGTCGTTTACCGCGCGCTGCAGATGGCCTTTTTTCTAGTAGTGATCGTGGTTTCGTGATCATAGACAATCAAGTCAATTGACTATGAGGTCACCTAATTAGATGAATGATGTGATGACCATTACCCAGTGTAAGTATTGCAACATGATCAAATCATGAAGGTTCAGTGTTGTAATTAATGAACGTAGTAGACTGTTCCTTAGACCGTGAGATCATGCATAATTGCTATCTTCTCGGAGGCTTTGACCTACATCCACCGCCTGAGTGAAATATGCTGGCCATAAAGGTGTATCTTGGGTATTCTGTTGAGATATGTTGAAGATTTTTGATTCAAAAGAGGGATTTGTCAATCCATGTAATGGAATGATATTAAGGGCCCACTCGGTAAGATTGCATCCATAAAGCTGTGCAGCGTGTGACTGGGTCACGGGGATGAATATCACAGAGCGAGTGAAATAAGATTTGTCACAAACGATATTGAACCATACATAGGATGTCACTGATCGAATCTCTGATTAATCTGGTATCGATGGCAAAGGGAATGCTATATGACACGACGGTACAATCGGTTTAATATCCAGAATGCACAGGGGTCATTATGGGCATCCAGGTCCCGCTGAAGATCATTGACCGTAGACTCATCTCGGTCATGACTGGAGTATTCTCGGACCGTAGGGTAACACACTCAAGGGCTCGATGTCATCGGATACCTTTGCGGAACTATCGTAGTTACCAGAGAATAAGGGAAGACATACCGGAAATGTTCCGTGTTGGTCCAAAGGATGTTCGGAGTGAGCCGGAAGGTGTTCCGGATCACCGGGAGATGAAATATTATGTTTTATTTATTCATTAAGTGAATTAATAGTTAATTTTTTTATTTATAATTAAAAAGTGCAATGGGCCTTATTTATGAAAGAAGCCCATTAGTGGAAATAAAAGGGAAAACGAAAAGAAAAAAGAAATAGGAAAGGGGGAGGCGCCATGGGCTCTAGGGGCCATGTGGGGTGCGCCCCCCGCCCCTCCCCTCCTTGGCCGGTCACCCCCCTTGGAAAAGTGACTTTAGTCCCACATATCTAAGGGAGGGGGTTGAATCCTGGAGAACTAAATATAATCCTGAATTGAGATCGGTTTTCTCCAGTCTTCTCCACTCCCTCATCTCTACCACGGTGGGCTCCCCTTGTTTGGAGCCTGTAGGGGGATTGACACTTATCCACCAAACAGACACCATCGTGCTGCTGAAACTCCAGTTCCGGAGGTCTTCTTCCGCCACCTTCGCTGGATCAGAGATCGTAGGTCATCATCAAGTTTCGTATGTGTGCCAGTACTACGAGGTGCTACACGTGTGAAACTCCACCCAACCGGGTGTTAAGACAGCCAGGGGGCTGTGAACTACGTTCGACTACATCAACCATGTTTGCGGGAACGTTTCCCGCTCAACAAACTACACACCGAGGTATGTTATCCGCAATTCTTTCCGTTATGGTAATACAACTAGATAGATCTTGGGCAATGGGAAACACTAGTTAGAAAAATTATTGTTTTCTGCCATGGAACCCCAAGAGACTCATCATCAGTAGGTTCAATAATCATACTAGGGACATCATATCACATTCATCATCACTCAATTCATAATCAAACATGGCTAGATAAAGAAGATTCATGATCAGCAGGTTCATATTCAATCTAGGGACATAACATCACATTCATCATCATTAAATACATAACAAAACAAAGCCATTTAAACCAAATTACTTATCAGTACGTTTAATATTGTAACTACTCTGATTCACCATATGTGTCCTATTTATCACCATTCAGTGAATAACCAAAAAGATTCATGTGAACATACATGCATTCATAGAATGAAATCTACTTCCTATGTTAGTCAATGGGAGATACAACAAAATACATGCGAATATTAAATGAAATCTTGATAATCAATGGCAAGATACAAAAATTGAATTTTGTATGTGCATGTCGCATGCATGATCCGGCTTACGCATGCATGCTACCCACTAGTTGCGCCACTGCATGTGGATTTCAAAATTCTGTAACGTCGAACGTATTTATTTGTACCAAAACATTGAGGGTTTTCTGACACAGAGTAACCTCTAGACCATATAAATTACCCAAATCAAAGCAAGAACTAATCTGGTGCAAGAACCCTAGACCTGACTAGCACAAGATTCCAACAACAATTAAATTTCCCACAGGTACAAACATTTTAATCTCACTAGACGGATAAAACCCCAATGCGACAAGAAAACATATTAGATTTCAATATTTACCTCCGAGGCCTCGTCGCTGACCTCCTCGGCGAACTGAACTGACTCCGGTGGCCCGGGGTTGAAGATAGGGTCGTAGCGGGCCTCATGGCACATCACATCGATCTGCACGAAGTACCTATGGCGCTGCTCGTTGACGGCCCGATCTATCGCCGTCTGCTCCTGCACTTGCTCAACAACGGTGGCGGCCAGTGCGTTGGCATCCAAAGGAGGTCTAGCGGTAGTCTGAGCATCAACCATCACCGGAATGGGAGAGGAGTGCGGCAGAACAGTTCCGGTAGCAGCCACCGCAACTGGACCTCTGGTTCAGCACTTGCGTGCTTCACGACATCGTCTTCTCGGTCGCGCTTCATCTTGAGAGGAGGAAGCGAGGGGTTGGTTTCCCGGTACGTGGAAGTGGTGGCGATAAGAGAATGGAGGTTTTCTGCCTTGATTGGGGAAGAAATGGACGTGAGAGTGGGGACTGCTACGGAAGAGAGACGAGGCAGCAGTTGGGATAAAGATAAATGGGGTCATTACTTACTCGCCCATCGGCGCCTTTTTCTCTTCTTGACCCGACGCGTGGCACGGTTGCGTCTTTTCCTATTCTAGGACGCGGCCTTGGTCTCATATATGACATGTGGGCCCACTTACACGAATATTGTTCCTCTAACAACTTGATATTTCCTTAATATATATATACTCAAATTTTATTTCAAGTATAACACATGCACAAATTATATTGGAATCCTTGGAATCAAATATCACAACGAGGCCAACATGCACGAAACTTGATTTCCTCATTATAGACTCATATTTGATCTGAAGGAAAACACATGCACAAATGATATTGAAATCATTGGAATCACCTATCACATCTAGGCCAACATGCATCAATCTTCATTTCCTTATTATAGGCTCACAGTTGATTTGAAGGACTCATATAAAGAAATCAAACAAGGAAGAATAGAACATAGGCAAGTCTTAAAAAATAATAGGAAGAAGGCAAGGAAGCCACCATCATGTCCCGTAGGACGAGAACATAAACAGATCTACCAACAATATCCGGTCCCATGCTCCGGCTCCCACTTATTCTTGAGGGACTTCTGCATTCTCATATTCTCTGATGCATGTAGGCCCCGCAAGGTGAAGTTGACACGACTCCATATGGCGTACCATGCATATGCGTACACGATTTGCTCCTCGTAAAGTGGCTCCACCCAACGAACATGATAATCTTGTTGACGTCATCCTTAAGTTTTAAGATGAAGGAATCAACGAGGTGTCCCGCCACGTCCTCTAGTGAATCAAGAGCGTTCGCTCAACAAGGAACAAACCAATCCACCAAGATGTCAAAGTAATTGGTTACTTTGATGTCCCAACGCCTCAGCATTTCTTTGTCTCGCCCAATGCTAAATCCAACGAAATAGTACTTGGATTCGCGGAGGAAGCTCTTCAGTTCTCGGCTCACCTCTATTGGCAAGGACACCTGGTAAAGGAGAGATCTCGTGCCACAACAGAGTTGGATCAGGGCCGCCTTCTACTTCTCGATAGGAACATACCCACGTTTCTTAGGTGTTCGACTGTACTCAGTGTCCATGCCGATGACATGCTCTTCAGGGTCTTCGAGATACGCCATGGAATGTTTTATACATCATCAAAATTCTCTGAAGTCATTGATGTAGAAGGTGGTGATCTTCACGTCGGCATGGACTAGGACATCCATGCCGTTGGCTAAGATCCTGCTCATTCAAGGCACCGCAATCTTGTGGTCGTGGAATTTGTGGGGAAAATTAGAGCCATGCATGGTGGAAACTAAGGTAAGCGCTAGAGATTTGGAGAGAGCAAATGGAAGGAGGGAGTGGCATGCATTCGTTGTGTTGCTGATGAGATTTGGCAACTGCTTAAATCTTGGAGGGAGAGGAGAGGTTAACAAAGCATCTGTTTAGTTTTTTTATTCATTATCCTGGAAACGCGAAGCGTCCGCAGCCAGGATGTTAATGCACCCCTATTTCGAGGAGGAAGAGGGGGATTTGACTGTACATTGTATCTTCCATTAAGAGTTTCTACAAATTTTCTCAAAAGAACACAATTCTTGTGATGGTTAATAGTGTAGTGGTGCAACATTTGTGTAAACATTCAAAATCTCCAACGTGCACAAACAAAATGATCATGCTGCACAATCCTCAATGTGTAACATAAATTGTGTGAGGAACATCCTACCACATCGACACACATTACAGACAACAAATTGTACTGAAATCAACAGTATGTGTCAAATGCAGACAAACTATTTGAACATTCACATATGCCTTATACCTAATTAAGGGGTTACATGATTGAAAGTAAGACGTTGTGACAACCAACGACACACGATCTAACTTTGTATTTGATATACTTTACTTGTAGACCTTGAACATGATTATATATGCAGAAAAAAAATGATCATCCACCGCAATCTTCTTGGGGGGGTCACCTAGATTACGTGAGGAACATCCTACCAAGTACACAAGAACACCGTAGAAACAACGAAGTATATTGAATTTACCAAATAATGATTATGCATGTGATGCACACAATATTTTGTATTTGTTTGAAATACTCTCAAACTAGTACTTTGTTATATGCATGCGTCATGATTACAATGTGCATGAATGGAGGTGTACTGTATCCAACCTTGACATATATGTTGGCAAACATATGCTTGCGTGCAAAAGTACATAGGGGGTTACTTTTGTCAAAGTATGCATGTCGTGACAAGCGACGACACACGATTGAACTTCAATTTATCCATTTACATGCATGGAGAACTTGTAGATGGGAAGTTAAACACCACAAAATTATCGTGCGCCGCAATCCTGTTTGAGGATCACCTAAATTATGTGAGGAACATCCTACCACGTACACATGAACACTGTAGAAACAACAAAGTAAATTGACACCAACTAATGAATATGGATGTGATGCACACAATGTTTTGTATTTGTTTGAAATACTCTCAAACTAGTATTTTGTTGTATGCGTGCATCATGATTACAAAGTGCATTAATGGAGGTGTAGTGAATCTAGCCTTGATATATACGGTGGCAAACATATGCCCTCATGCAACAGTACATAGGGGGTTACTTGTGTCAAAGTATGTGGTGACAAGCGACGACACACGATTGAACTTCAATTTATCCCTTTACATGCATGGAGACCTTGTGAGTAACTACTCGAGCACTCTATCAACTTCTGGATGAGGGAGCACCTGAACTATATAGATGTATTAGTCTTTGATGGGGCGAGTGAACACTCGAGCATGTTGCGTCCTGCGGGGTGAGGGAGCATCCGAACTCTATAGACATGTTTGTTCTTGATGGAGGAGAGTAACCACTCGCATCCTCAGGGCTTATCCCTTGCTTTCTTATTTGTAAATATGGGGCTCTCTCGACGGGTGTTGAATTTTGAAAAAATGCGATAAAAAAATTTGGTTCTCAAGTTTTAGGGAATCTTTCCGCTGTTGTGCCTTCTCATGAATCAATCTTGTCTGTGCTGCTGCAATGCCCAGTTTATAATGATGTTGATAATGAAGTTTTTTATGACGGAGGCTTGCTTGTGAACCGTCACGTCTTCTGTGCAGCCATAATGGCGCCCTGTGGCACTGCGGTCGTTTCGGTTTTCGATGTGTGCGCTGGAAACGCGCAAGGTTTTGATGTCTTTAAATATTCGCGAAATGTGAAAGGGAATATTGTCTTGGGGTCTGTACCACCACACGTTTTGGCTTGGATTTAATGATGGCAACGATTGGGTTTCCAATGCGGCCACCTTGCTTTCCCCTAGTTTGGGCTATAAGTATCTGTTTGTTTTTGCTTGTTTGGCACACTCACTTCACTCCTCTTTGATCTCTCTTCCAGTTTCTGTAGTTCTTCAGTGTTCCTGAGATGGTGCTACCTGCGACATGGCTCGCCATGGCCGGCGAGCCCGTGGTGGTCATATGCCTCACTCGTCCTGTCCAGCGCGTGGCGGGACGATTGCGGCGCCCTGCTGTTCTCCTGAGAGGGAGGGTGTTTGGCTCAATGATTTTCTGCTTGGCATTCTTAGTCCATCTGCTGGTCGGATCCCTCTTCCTTTTTTTTCCTCTGTTGTTTCTGAGCTCAATCTGAAGGGCCTTTGGATCCTTCTTCAAGGGTGCCCTCGTTCCCCTGTGAGGATAGACCTCGAGGTTGACAGTTCCTTCTTGCTTTTCTTGGGTCCTGGTTGGAGGTCTTTTTCCCTCCGGTTAAACTTGCGCGCTCGGGGTAGCCTTTGCTGTCGGTTTGACGGCAATGATACTCTCACCGTTCGTGCTTTTGATGCTGCTGATGATCGTCTGGATCCATAATGGGAGGAAACGAGCAGCGACAGCTCTAGCGGGTCGAGGGACACTTCGACATCTTCTCCTGCGGCTTCGTCTTCTACCGACTCCTTGGTTGGCGGTTCTTTCTCTTCTAGTTCTAAGGAGGAGTTGGACGTCAAGCCGCCGAGTAAGCGGGGGCGTCGACCGGGAAGGTCGCCAGGATGAGGAAGGCATCGAGTGGCCCCTTGCAGGCTTGGGCTTAATTTGTCTTTGATGATGCCCGTCAAGATGTGGACCAAAGTGCCAATTATCTCAGCATTGGCACACACGTAGAAGTCATAATTACTTGGGATCATTGGTCTTGTGGTCCTTTTAGATAGCTGCTCGAGTCCTTATCTTGTAACCTTTGATGTGTGTAAGAAGACTTTGTACTGATGTATCCCTGATATGAAATGAGAAAACATCCTTTGAATGCTTGATTTTCTAATGAGCCGGCTTTTGTCTTCGAGTGCTCGACCTTGTAATAAATTTGCTTTCATAGGATCGGGTGTGCGGCAGCGCTCCTGATGGGAGTAGCCTCCATGTCTATATTTGATTCGTAGAGTCAGACATAGGCTTGAACTGTCCCCCTTTTGATCCTCAAAAAAACTCATCGGGTGCGCGACAGTGCTCCCGATGGGAGTAGCCCCGAGTCTTTAGGCGATCACTTGTGATCGAATGAAGACTTAAGAAATCTTTCTACTGCTGTCTTCGGATTCTCCTCATGAGCTTGAATTTTGTATACTGAAATTGGAGGGCTGCTTCACTTGTCCTCATAGTGATGATAAAAATGACGTGGCTTTGGTAGAGCGGCCGTGGGGTTCCTTGGGAATTGTCCTTGCGTCCTTCGCATTCTTTTGGGTGTGCGCTGTGGGTAAAGAGGTTTTGTTTAGATCCCAGCGTCTTGAGGTTTATTTAGTTCCGTAAGCAAGAAAAGCTTCTTGGGGGCCTTTCGTGCGCAAGCCCCGGAGTATTTCAATTTAGGCCGCCGCGCAAGCGAAAAAAGCGTCTCTCGGGGGGAGTCTGTGCTCTAGCTCCCAGGTGCTTTGAGTTAGATCGTCGCGTAAGAGAAAAAGCTTCTCTCGGGGGGAGACCGTTCTTGATCCCTCTTGTGCTTTGAGTTAGATCGTCGCGTAAGCAAAAAAGCGTCTCTCGGGGGGGGGGGGGAGTCCATGCTAGATCCCCGGAGTGCTTTAGGTTGGGTCGTTGCGTAAACGAAAAAAGCGTCTCTCGGGGAGGGGGAATCCGTTCTCGAGCCCCCGAGTGCTTTAGATTAAGTCGTCGCGTAAGAAAAAAAGCGTCTCTCGGGGCGGAGTCCGTGCTCGAGCCCCCGAGTGCTTTAGATTAAGTCATCGCGTAAGTGAAAAATTGTCTCTCGGGGGGGGGGGGAGTCCATGCTCGAGCCCCCGAGTTCTTTAAGTTACATCGTCGCGTAAGCGAGAAAGCGTCTCTCGGGGGGAGTCCGTGCTCGAGCCCTGAGTGCTTTAGATATTGTCATCTTGGAAAAAAATTATTACTTCAAGTGTTTTACATGAGTTTCCTATCGGCGCTACTTCTGATCCTTGCGTTGCTGCAGGATGTATCCAAACTAGTAGGCTATGGGTAGAAGAGGTGCAAGTTTGCCACGTTCCATGTGTTTCCCACGTCTTCATTGGTCTTCGAGTTCTTGAGTCTGTATGCTTGAACTCCTATGACTTCAGAGAATATAAATGGTCCTTCCCATTGTGGGGCTAGCTTGTGGACCTTCTCTTGGACTAGCCGCAGGACAAGATCACCCTCTTGGAAAGTTCTTGTTCGCAGGCGCCTGCTTTGATAAGTGCGCAGCTTGTCCTGGTATCCTTCTGACCTTGCGAGAGGTGTGTCTCTTGCCTCATCTGCAATGTCCTTGTCATTTTCGAGTGCTTCTTCTGCTTCTTCCCCTTCATATCCGTTTATCCGGGGAGCTCCGAACTTGAGGTCGTGCGGCAGTACTGCCTCTACTCCGTACACCAAGAAAAATAGCGTGTACTGTGTTGAAGCGTTGGGAGTAGTGCACAGGCTCCATAGGACTACGGGGAGTCCTTCTATCCAATTTCCTGAGGCCTGCTGGAGTGGCGCTAGGAGCCATTTTTTATTTCTCCACACACTAGGACGTTTTCTTTTTCTACTTGGCCGTTGGATTGGGGGTGCGCGACTGAGGCATAATTGATTTTGATGCCCAGCTCTTGGCAAAGGTTCTAGAATTCAGATGCGTGAAGTTCTTTTCGTTGTTCGTGATGATGCTATGCGGTACGCTGAATCGAAAAATGATTGACTTAATGAAGTTGACAGCTGTGAGGGTCGTCGAGCTGGTGATTGGCGTTGCTTCGAACCACTTGGTGAACTTGTCGACTACTACCAAGAGGTGTGTTCTACCTCCCTTTGCAGATTTCTTGAGTGGGCCTACCATGTCGAGCCCCAATGTGGTGAAAGGCCATGATAGTTGTATAGTTTTGAGCTCGGATGATGGGTCATGAGGTCGACTGGCGAATTTTTGGCATGCGATGCAACTCGCATATGTCTTCCGCTTTTCGCATTGCGAAATGCATTTTTGGAGTACTTGGGAGATGTTGTGCTTGTAGAGTTGTCCATTGATTATGGTAAACGCCTTCGATCGTCGGCTGATTCGTCGCCCTTCTGTGACATCTTGCGGTAGGACTCCTTGTACCAGGAATCTGAGGAAAGGTCTTGTCCAAACTGGGCTTTCGAGGCCTGCTGGTTCACCCTCATCGACTGCGTTGTTGGCTTCTCCGTCGGCGACCGAGTCTGCTGCTGCTACCTGCGCGGGATCGGTTGTGCTTTCATATTCCGCAGTTGCCTCTGGTGCTGGCGGCTTGACTTTGATCGATCTCTGGCCGATGCTTTTGAGGAAAACTCCCAGGTGGATTGGTCCTCGGGTGGACCCGATGTTGGCGAGCTCGTCTGCTTTTGTTTTGTTTGCTCTAGAGACGTAGTTGATTTTGCATCCATCGAATTCTCCTTCTAAGATATTGTAGAGCTTCTGGTAAGCTGACATGTTGTCTTCCACTGCTTCACAATTCTTCATCGTTTGTTGGACAATGAGATTGGAGTCGCCGTACATTACGAGGCGAGTGGCACCGCAGGCTTTTGCCATGCGCATGCCACGCAGTAGTGCCTCGTAGTCTGCTTCGTTATTTGATGCTTTGCTGAAGTTGATCTGGAGTACGTACTTGATCTTATCTCCTTTGGGTAAGATTAGCACAACGCCTGCTCCAGCTCCTTGGTGCCTTTTAGAACCATCGAAGAACATCTTCCATGAGTTGGAGAGGTCTGGAGGACCGGGTGTTTGCACTTCCATCCACTCGACCAGAAAGTCTAGCAGTACTTGAGATTTGATCGTCGTTGGGTGCTAGAATTGAAGGTCGCGAGGGCTGAGATCGATGTTACAATCTGAGGCTCGACCCGTTTCTCCTGGGTTGTTTAGGATGTCTGCGAGTGGTGCGCTGCTGACGACCATGATGAGGTGCTCGTCGAAGTAGCGTGTCACTTTTCGTGATTTCATGACGATGGCATACACGAGCTTCTGGTAGTGCGGGTACTGCTGCTGTTATTTTGTTAGGACCTCACTTAGGTAGTATATTGGCCTCTGTATGCTTTGCACTTTTCCTTCTTCTGAGCGATCGACGACAAGCGCAGTGCTGACCACGCTGTTGTGTGCTGCTATGTAAAGGTACAGAGGTTCTCTTTCCTTTGGTACTGCCAAAATCGATGGTGTTAATAGAGTTTTCTTGAGGTCCGCGAATGCGTTCCAGGCTTCTTCGGTCCACTCGAATTTTTCTCCTTTTCTGAGCACTTGGTAGAATGGTAGGATTCTTTCGCCCAGCCTGCTCATGAAGCGGCTCGGGGCTGCGAGTCGCCTAGTAAGCTGCTGGACGCCCTTGACGTCAACAGGTTCTTGCATCCTTGCGAGTAATTGGACTTTTTCCGGGTTTGTTCCGACTCCGCGTGCGGAGACCATGTACCCGAGTAGTTTCCCAGCCGGGACGTGATACGTCTCAAACGTATCTACTTTTCCAAACACTTTTGCTATAGTTTTTCCCTCATTCTTGCATGATTTGAAATAAACTAACCCGGACTGACGTTGTTTTCAGCAAAGCTGCCTATATGGTTTTATTGTGTGTAGGAAAATGGATTTTTAGACATCTCAGAAAATTCCTAGAAAAATTAAAAAAAATTACGCACCGGAAGAATCCCGGAGCCAGAAGTGGGACCAGAGGGAAGCCATGGGGCCCAGGCACCTTGCTGGCGCGACCAAGGGCGGGGCCGCGCCACCTAGCCGCATGGGCGACTCCCACCGCCTCTAGTGCCCTACCTCGACTCCTATTTATTCTCGTGACGGGAAAACTCCAAAAGAGAAGTCGCTTTTCCAGGACCCGTCGTGGAGCCGCCGCCAGCCTCTGTTCTTCCACGGGAGGGCTAATCTAGAGGCTGATTTGGCCTCCGGAGAGGGGAGATCGTCGCCATCGTCATCAATATCACCAATCCATCATCCCTCCATGACTCCTCTTCACATGTGTGAGTAATTCCCTACTGTAGGCAAAGGGGGTGGTAGGGATTGGATGAGTTTGATCATGTAATAGTTCGTCAGATTGTTGGAGGCATGTTGCCTATCATCTACTATGGTGTTTATGTTCTTTGCTACAACTAGTTGCTCTTAATGCTTGGCACTTTGGGCCCGAGTGCCATGTTTTCAGATCTGAACCACTTATGTTTTCATGAGTATATTTATGCTCTAGATCCTATCTATGAGTTGTATGCACCTACTATGGTCTGGAACCGGCGATCCAAAGGTGACAGCTTGGGACACCAAGGTGGATGGTCCATAATTTGAGGATTTCATGTATCAATTGAGTTAATTTCTTTGTTCCGGTGCTCTTTGATAGGAGCACCTTAATCTCCTTAAGTTCCCTTTTCCCCCGTTCGTAGCGGGATGGTCGGACAAAAGATGTTGTGCAAGTTCTTATTGCAAGCACGCACAACTACCTACGGGATACATGCCTAATGTTTGATATTTTCCTAGATGATCATTGATTTTCTGTTTTCCTTGCCCCGTGTTAAAATTTATTACAGGTTCACTCTCATTCATGCAGCGCCCAAGCATCCATCTCCATATTCTACAGTGTTTTAATCCTGCTGGTTACTACTAGTTTATTTCTTTTGTTTTACTTTTGTTACTACAACCACCACTATCTCTATCATACCATCGTTGCTATTAATACTTTGTTGCAAGAAAGTATATTTCAGGTGCGGTTGAATTCACAACTCATCTGACAAAGCTAATAAATACTCTTTGGCTCCCATTTTGTCGAATCAATAAATTGCGTTAACTTACCCGCGAGAACACTACAATCGATCCCCTACAGTTGAGGGTCATCAAGTACTGTTTTCTGGCGCCGTTGCTGGGGAACATAGCAATATTAACAAGTCTCCTTGAAGTATTCTGCCAGCCACACTTCATTCGCTATGGGTAAGAAAGGAGACCCCAATGTTCCAATCTTAGCATCCACTACAAGAAAAGGTACCGTTCTGACTACCAGTGCTACGCTCGATTCACCTTCTTTTATACGTAAGTTTGCTTCATCGCTACCACCACATGCTACGTCTAATAAGTCTGTCACTATGTCCGATACTTTTGATGATGCTTCTACTAGTCTTGATGATACTTGTTTTCTTGGTCACTATATTTAAACTCAGACTGCTAAGGTTGCAGCACAATCCGAGACCGAGACTCCTGCTACCTATATTCCTAGTTGCAAAACCTTTGGTTACCCAGACTTAGATGAACTCAAGGAGAGGATCCTTGACGATGATTATATTATTCTTGATGATGATTTTTGCATGGAACTCAAAGAGTGTGTCGACTCTGACCCTGGTGCTATTAAGGAGCTGCTTGAAAAGCACTCCATGAAGAACAAGATTACTCCCGATCCTAAATTTTCCACATCTCCTATATGCAACACTAATCCTGATTATGATTTCTCTATTGATCTTTCACTTATATCTACAGTCGAAGCTGGCCCTTTTTATGGCAGATAAAATGATGATGCTATAGCACACCTGACCAAACTCGCTGAGTTAGGTGACCTATTTACTAATGATGAAAAGATAAAAAAAAGTATGTGGCCAAGTTTTTTCCTTTTTCTTTGAAGGAAGGAGCTAAATCATGGTATGGTCGACTACCCTATCGTTCCATTGAGAGTCCTCAGGACTTAGTTCAATTCTTTGCTGATAAATATTTTCCTGCTCATATGCAACATGCTGCTTTGCAAAGAATCTATAACTTTAAATAATTATAGGATGAGAACCTCCCTAAAGCTTTGGGGAGGTATTGTGACTTAATCAAGGCTAGACCGGGACATGAAGTCCCAAAGAATTAATTACTTGATATATTTTATGCTGGTCTAACCGATGAATCTAGATCCTATGTGGATAGTTGCGCTGGTTGTGTTTTCAGGGAAAGAACACCGGACGATGCCGAAGAATTGATGGGCAAGATGTGCAAGAACCATGAAGATTGGTCCATCCCTGAACCACCTCCACCACCAAATAAGAGGGGCATGCTTGTTCTGAGCCCCGAAGATATGCAAGAAGCAAAGAAGTCTATAAATGAGAAAGGTATTAAAGCCGAAGACATGAAGAAGCTACCGCCTATCGAGAAGTTGTGTGAGCCTACTACTAACCCTCCCTTGGTAGAGGTACACTCTTTATTAGACTTTACTGAAAGTGAAATCCCTATAGGTAAGCCTCCCGACCAATGCTTAGATGAGCTTGATAACTTTATTATTAAGCAAGACCATTTTAATAGGAGGATACAAAGTTAGTTGCTTGATAATTCTCTTTCTATTAAAAGTTTTCCTGGTGTTCTAGAAAGAATAGTTAATGATGTTAAATGTCTTGTTAAGCATTTTCATATGGTTCAAACTCAGCTTGAACAAATTTCTAATGTGCAAAAATATTTTCTTGCTAACAATGCTAAACAGGACATACAAGCTTATGGCATTAAAACTAGGGGAGGAATACACACCCACGACCCACTCTATCCCGAGGGGCATCCGAAGAGGATCGAGCAAGATTCTCAAGTACAGGTAGAAGACGAGATTGTTAGCTCTCCTAAGCAGAAAAAGAAGAAGAATAAACACAAGGAGGCTGACAACTCCAATGATCCTATTACAAGTCAAGAACCTGTTGTTGATCCTAACAGCATATCTACCTCTGATGCTGAAACTGAAGACGGTGTTGAGCCTGAAGAAAATGATAAGGAGAATAATGATCCTCCCGAGGTGAGAGAAGAAGGAGCACCCGACAAACGCAAGAATTACACAAGAGAAGACTTTATTGCAAGAATACATGGGAAGGAAAGAGAACCATGGATACAAAAACCTATTCCCTTTCCAGGTAAGTCTCTCAAATCTAAGGCATTGTTTGATTCATAGGATTTCAAAATCCAGGAATAGGAATAGGGATAGGAATTAGATAGGAATGCAAGTGGAAAACTGAGATCAAAGGAAATTTTCCCTTAGATGCCTTGTTCCTTGCAAAGGAATGGAAAAAAGAGATCCAGATGAATTGTTTCTTTCCTACGTGTGCCAAAGGAATATGATTGTAAAGGAAAATTTCCTTCAACTTTCCTTTGCTCCATTCTTTTGAATCAAACGCGGCTACAGTACAAATTCCTACGATAAAAAGAATCCTACACTTTTCCTATAAGAATCCCATGAATCAAACGAGGCCTAAATAAGAAGAGCATTATAATAAATTTTGTGACTGGATGAAACCTCTTTTTCTGCAAATTCCCCTGACCGATGTTGACGAGGGGGTGGCCCCATGACTCCTGCATATGAGGCTACCTGGTGCGTATGAAGACAGAAGGCCCCCCGGGAAGCCACGACAGGCCCACGACTGGCCCAAACAAGCACTGACGTAGAAGTCCGCGACTAGTATGGAAGGCACGAGTTGGCGTACAAGGCAAGACTAGAACTAGGAAACTATCTTTGTAACCTAGTACGGACTCCCAGAGACCTAGCCTAGTATATAAAGGCTGGTAGGGGAGACGTCCAGATCAATCCAATACACGTCTATACACCTGGTCTTGCGAGAACTCGCCTGGCCTCCTCTGTAATCACCCCCTCACGCAATAATATCGAACAGGAAGTGCTTCTCCTGTTAGCCGACGAGTATCGTCCAACCTGTGCCTTCTCTCTGACTAACCCAGTGTCCCTGACCATGGGATTTTCCCGGGCTGATCCCCGTCAATTGGCGCTGACCGAGCGGACTACACAGGATGGAATCACGATCTCGGTGGTCCCGCCCTCAGCAAATCAAGACTCGAGGACTAGAGCCAGATCTAGCCCGCTCGAGAAATTCAAGTTCACTGCGATCATCTCCATCGCCCCGACAAGATTACTTAGCTTGCAGCCGAATCAAGTCCAGCACCTCGACGACTGTCAGATCCATCACCGATGGAAAAGAACTCGACGACCCAGAAGTCAAGCGCGAGGACTCTACTCTGGGACACCATTGAAGAGTCGCGGCGCGTAACGGAAGACTCGCCCACCAGTCGACGACCCGCCGCCGCCCGGACTCCCGTCACACGCCAAGACATCGACTCCGAAACCAGGACCGGAGAATAATACGACCCAGATCGAAGGCCAGATGAATTCGCCAACTTCATCCGGAGCCAATCACTCAGCGACGGGATAGAACTTGACCCAAGATTCCACAGCCGAGAAGAAGACCAGTCGCAGATCTTCCAAATCTCAAGGAGAAGAAGGCACGCCGGCTCCAGTAAACTCACAACCAAAGAGCAACTGGAAGGACCTTGCGCGATCCACTATTTCGACGACAGTTGGGTACACCTCAGAGCAAGCCACACCTTAGGAGATTGCCGCCTATTCAACAAACTCTCCAACAGCCTCAAGGAGGAAAGGCAGCGCGAAGCCAAGCGCACTCGAAGAAGCGCGCAGTCACAGGCACCAAGAACAGAAATGCAATACCCCACGTCCCATGGACGAATCTGCATGATCCAAGAAGGAAGACCCTCAAAAGCAAAGCAAGACGCCTATACCCTGCAGGACGAAGCAGCCGAAGGCCTAATGATAGCAGAAATCTACCAACTATGTGGCGCCGGGACCAGCATTACCTTCTCTCAGAGTGATCATCCGCACGCAGTCCCAAGGCCAGGGCACGCACCCCTGGTCCTCGAAGCCCAGATCGGAGGTTACGACATGGACAGAGTCTTCATCGATGGAGGCAGCAGTCTAAACATAATCTTCGCCAGAACCCTACGCAAGATTTTAATCCCACGATCAGTCTGGAAGAAGTCAGGCACAACAATACATGGTGTAGTTCCGGGAGAAGCAGCCGCCTCCATCAGAACAATCGAGATTGACGTAATCTTCGGCAACAAGTGCAACTTCGCAAAGCAAGTCCTCGAGTTCGAAGTGCTCGACTGGAAGTCACAGTATCATGCCATACTCGGGCGACCAGCGTTTGCACAATTCATGGTGGTCCCGCACTATGCATATCTCAAGCTCAAGATGCCGGGACCTACAGGAATCATCACAGTCAAAGGAAGCTTCACCAAATCGGACCAGTGTGACCGCGACTTTCACAAAGTCTCCGACACATTTGGAGCCCAATAACAACTCAAAGACATAGCCATGTTGACGGACAAAAGCATATTTCCGCTGGCAAGCCAAAGCGAGACAAAAGAATTCGGCTGCGATTTCAGCATCGAAAGCGACACAATCACACAGCAAGTCCACCCAACAGACCCAGAGAAGACGGTTCGCGTATATGCCTACCTTCCAGAAGAACAAGCAACCGCCCTCATAACCTTCCTTCGTGAAGAGTGGAAAATTTTCGCCTGGTGCCCAGCCGACATGCCCGGAATACCACGAGAATTTGCAGAACACGCGCTCCACATCAAGCCAAACACCAAGCCAGTAAAGATAGCGCTACGAAGATTCCCAGAACCCAAGTGCAGAGAAATCGGAGAAGAAGTCAACTGGCTACTCGACGCACAGTTCATCCGAGAGACGAAGAAATCAACCTGGATAGCAAACCCTGTCCTAGTCCCTAAAAAGGACACCGAGGTACTGAGGATGTGCGTGGACTATGGGCCTATCAACAAGCACTGCCCAAAAGATCACTTCCCCTGCCAAGAATCGATCAAATAATCGAATCCACAGGAGGATGCGACCTCCTATCCTTCCTTGACGCATACTCAGGATACAATCAGATCAGGATGAAGGAAGAAGACGAAGAGCACACCTCGTTGATCACCCCCTACAGAGTATTCTGCTATCAAACAATGCCATTCGGCCTAAAAAATGCAGGATCCACGTACCAGCGGATGATGCAAGCATGCTTGAGAGACCAGATTGGAAGAAACGTCCAGGTCTATGTAGACGACATTTTCATCAAAACCTACAGCGCAAACACGCTACTCGACGACCTCCAAGAGAC
This sequence comes from Bromus sterilis, assembly GCA_950022295.1. Taxonomy (NCBI): domain Eukaryota; kingdom Viridiplantae; phylum Streptophyta; class Magnoliopsida; order Poales; family Poaceae; genus Bromus; species Bromus sterilis. The sequence continues at coordinate 275,420,977 of OX465595.1, read as the reverse complement.
ATTCGCGGCCCTCAACAAGTACAGAATCAAGCTCAACCCCAAAAAGTGCGTGTTCGGCGTCCCAGCCGGAAAACTACTCGGGTACATGGTCTCTGCTCGAGGAATCGAAGCAAACCCAGAAAAGGTCCAAGCAATCGCAAAGATGCAAAGGCCAAACAACATCAGAGGAGTGCAGCAGATCACAGGAAAACTTGCAGCATTGAGCCGTTTCATCAGCAGGTTAGGAGAAAGGACCTTACCGTTCTACAAACTGCTGAGAAAAGGAGAAAATTTTGAGTGGACCAAAGAAGGCAGCAATGCATTAGCAGACCTAAAGAAAACCCTCTCGACCCCACCAATCTTGGTGGTGCCTAAGGTAAGAGAGAAGTTGTACCTCTACATAGCAGCACACAACAGTGTCGTGAGCACAGTGCTCGTCGTCGAGCGCGCAGAAGAAGGCAAAATACAGAGCATACAAAGACCAATCTACTACCTCAGCACGCTACTCACAAAGCCACAGCAGCGGTACCCGCACTACCAGAAGCTCCTTCTCGCCATCATCATGACCTCCAGGAAAGTATCGCACTACTTAGACGAGCACTCCATCACAATCGTGAGAAGTGCACCACTCGCGGAATTCCTCAACAATCCCGGAGCGACCGGCCGAGTCGCTGAGTGGAACATGGAGCTCAGCCCGTGATATCTGCAGTTCAAGCACCCAACAGCAATCAAAGCCCAAGTAATCCAAGACTTCCTGGTCGAGTGGGCAGAAGTACAAACACCAGGCCCCCCAGACCTATCCAACTCATGGACGATGTATTTCGACGGATCCAAAAAACAGCAAGGAACCGGGGCAGGCATTGTACAAGTCTCCCCCAAAGTAATGAAGCTCAAATACATCCTCCAGATCAACTTCAGCAACGCCTCCAACAACGAAGCAGAACACGAGGCACTACTTCACGGCATGCGCATGGAAAAAACTTGCGGTGCCACCTGCCTTTCGATCTATGGCGACTCCAACCTCATCGTCCAACAGGCGATGAGAGACTGCAATGCAGTCGCAGACAACATGATAGCCTACCAGAAGCTCTACAACACACTAGAGGGAGGATTCGACGGCTGTGAACTCAACTACATCCCCAGAGCAAATAACACAGAAGCCGACGAACTTGCAAACATCGGATCGACTCGAGGACTAGTACCACCCGGCGTTTTCCTCGAAAGCATCAACCAGAGATCAATCAAAGAAAAGACAGCGGAACCCAAGGTAGTCGCAGAGGAAGAGGACAGAAAGGAACCAGCACAGGTGGCAGCAATGAACACAGCCGACGGCACAAGCAGCCAAGCAACCGAACCCGAAGAGCTGGCAGCACTCGAAGGCCCAGCATGGGCAAAGCCTTTCCTTCGATTCCTAATCGATGGAACCCTACCACAAGTTGTTGCAGAAGCCCGACGCATTAGTCGATGATCCAAAGCATTCATAGTAATCCACAGACAGCTCTATAAGCGCAGTATTTCTAAGGTCCTCCAAAGGTGTATAGATGAAGAAGACGGCAAAGCCGTGCTACTCGAGATCCACGAAGGCACCTGCGGACACCACGCGAGCAGTCGAGCGCTCGTGGCCAAAGCTTTTAGAGGAGGTTTCTATTGGCTGACCGCTAAGAGAAACGCAGAGGATATCCTACAGCGTTGCATCGCCTGCCAAAAGTTTGCCAGTAGGCCGCACGCCCCAGCATCGGAACTCAAAACCATACCGTTTTCATGGCCATTTGCCACATGGGCACTTGACATGGTAGGCCCACTCAAGAAAATCCTCAAAAAGGAGGACGAACACATCTACTAGTCGTAGTCGACAAGTTCACCAAATGGATCGAAGCAGTACCAATCACCAGCTCAACAGCCCTCACAGCGGTCAACTTCATCAAGTCAATCATCTTCAGATTTGGAGTACCACACAACATCATCACAGACAATGGTACAAACTTCAAGGCAGCAGAATTCCAAAACTTCTGTCAAGAACTGGGCATCAAAATAAACTACGCATCAGTCACACACCCGCAGTCCAACGGCCAAGTGGAGAAAGCAAACGGTTTACTATGCGGAGGGATAAAGAAACGACTCCTAGCACCATTGGAACAAGCTGCAGGAAACTGGATAGAGTAACTCCCCGCAGTACTATGGAGCCTACGCACCACCCCAAACAGCTCAACCCAGTACACACCTTTCTTCTTGGTAAACAGGGCAGAAGCAGGACTGCCACACGACATAAATTCGGAGCTCCCAGAATCTCAGGGTACGAAGAGGAAGAGGCAGAAGAAGCACTGCCGAACGACAAAGATACAACAGATGAAGCACGGGACACAGCCATCACAAGATCTGAAGGTTACCAGGACAAACTTCGCACATATACAAGCAGCCGCCTGTGAACCAGAATGTTCACCAAAGGAGACCTCGTGTTACGACTAGTACAGGAAAAAGTGCACAAGCTTTCCCCTCAATGGGAAGGGCCATTAATCATCTCGGAATTCATAAGAGGAGGCGCATACAGGTTGAAGAACTTGAAGACTAATGAGAACATGGGAAATCCATGGAACGTAGCGAACCTACGCCTGTTCAACTCATAGTCCTCTAGGCATTGTCAAAGACATCGGCAGCAGCACCGACCGGCAACCCATGTAAACACTCGGAGAAATAAAATAATGCTGCCTAAACACCTTACCTCAAAGCACTCGGGGGCTCGGGCATAAACTGCCCCCGAGAGACGCTATCCTCGCTCATGCGACTATACTTCAAAGCACTCGGGGGCTCGAGCATAAACTCCCTCCGAGAGACGCTATCCTCGCTCATGCGACTATACTTTAAATCACTTGGGGGCTCCAGCATAAAGTCCCCCCGAGAGACGCTATCCTCGCTCATGCGACTATACCCCAAAGCACTCGGGGGCTCGAGCATAAACTCCCCCCGAGAGACACTATCCTCGCTCATGCGACTATACTTTAAAGCACTCGGGGGCTCGAGCATAAACTCCCCCCGAGAGACGCTATCCTTGCTCATGCGACTACACCCCAAAGCACTCGGGGGGCTCGAGCATAAACTCCCCCGAGAGACGCTATCGTCACTCATGCGACTATACTTCAAAGCACTTGGGGGCTCGAGTATAAACTCCCCCCCCCGAGAGACGCTATCCTCGCTCATGCGACTATACCTCAAAGCACTCGGGGGCTCGAGCATAAACTCCCCCCTGAGAGACGCCATAATGCGACTTCTAACTAAAAGCACTCAGGGGCTCGAGCATAAACTCTCGCCGAGGGACGATATCTTCGCTAAAAAAGCGACGCTATCCACAAATATCGGGAAACTGATTCCCGCCGACTGACCAAGAAGTTTTTCTACAAAGAAAGTCACGTCAAAAGATGCAAAAATTATTTAGTCTTCACCTGATCACAAGCGATCACGTAAAGACTCGGGGGCTACTCCCATCGGGAGCGCTAGCGCGCACCCGATCCAAACTTGGAATAAATCAAAAACAGCCACGAGAAGAAACTGCTCAGTCAGACAAAACTCACAGCCTACGCTTGATTCTAGAAATCAACCGTAGCCTCGGGGAGTACTCCCATCGGGAGCGCTGCCGCGCACCCGATAGACAGTTTCCATTGCACAGGAGTCGAAGACAGTTTCATTACGAAGGAGTCAAAGTTCACTACAAAGGAGTCGAAGAAAGTTTCAGTACACAGAACTCCAGGATAATTTCATTACAAAGGAGCCGAGGACAATTTCATTACAAAGGAGTCAAGAACAACTTCATTACAACAGAATTGAGCCCAGTTTTTACAAAGGAGTCAAAAGATAGTTATTGCTACAGAAGGACCCGAGCAAACACAAGTCGGGTTACAATTATCCCAAAGAATTATGACTTCTACATGTATATTCATGCTGGGATAATTGGCACTTTCGTACCACAATTTGAAAAGCATCACTAAAGACAAAGTAGCAGCTCAGTCCGCCAAGAAGAAGGTCGATGTCCTCCAGTTCTACAAGGTGCCTCGCCTACTGACGCAGTCGCTTGACGACCGGCTTGACGTCCAGCTCATTCATAGAACTAGAAGATAAAACACCATCAGCCGAGGAATCAGCCAAAGATGAAGAGGTGGGAGAAGCAGGCGAACCACAACTCGACCCATCAGAACCGCCACTACTTGTTTCCTCCCAGTATGGATCCAGACGATTGCCACCGGCATCAAACGCACTAACAATAAGAGTATCCTCGCCATCAAAACGACAACAAAGATTATCTCCGTCGTGCAGATTCAACCGGGGAGAAAACGCCCTCCAGCAAGACCCAAGGAAAATCAAGGAGGAATTATCAACTTCCAACCGCACCCAAGAAGAAGACCGAGCGCATCCGTGAAGACGAAGCTAGAAGCCCCTCAGATTACGCTCAGAAGCAATTGTGGAAAACGAGAATGGAAGAGGAATCCGGGAAGCGTTCCGGCTAAGAACACTCAAAAGGAAATCATAGCGCCAAACGAGGAAGAACGAGGCGTGCGGCCACCTCGGCTACGGCCATGGAGGAAGAAGAAGGCATCGATGCGACACGACGGCCTCCACCACTCGAAGAACGAGGCGTGCGGCCACCTCGGCTACGGCGGCCACGACGTCGCCCATTCCCACCACCACCGCGCTTGGGAGCCATGTGAAGAAGAAGAAGAAGAACAGAACGATGGGAAGAGTGGATGCCAAAGATAGGTAACCACAGGAGGTATTTATAGCGCAATGCAAGGGTAAACCGGGGACAACACAGAGAAGCCCAGGCGACGCCATCATTACATCAAAGACCAAACGGGTCGGCCGTTACGAATTCCAAGACAAGATGCGTAAGCACGGTCAGCACTATTTAAAGGACACGCAAAATCTCGCCTATTTCCCATACAAGCCTTGGAAATCCAACAGGCACCAGGCAGCATTACATCCAAACCATCATTATGACGGGCGAGAAGATGCGACGGATCAAAGAAGCAATCATCAGCATAGGTCACCAAACAGCATGACAATACATATCAGCGAGAGACCTCAAACCGGACGGATCAAGGTAAAAACAAATTGGAAAGAACAAAAGAATCCAAAGGCTACCTATTTCTTGTTATCCAAAATTTTCTGATTTTAAAAAAATCTCTTAGTCCCATCGGGAGTACCTTTATTCTAGTTTGGGTGCTCCCTCACCCAGGAAGAAGGCAAAGATGTGCTCGAGTGATCACTCGCACCAGCAGAAACAACATACTCTAAGAGTTCGGGTGCTCCCTCACTCTGAAGATAGTAAAGCATTCGAGTGACCACTCGCGAAGGACTCAACAAGTACTCAACAACATGATCTACTCACACACTTGACGACTTTCCGAGTGGGTGCTTTCTTATTTTCCTCGCTTTAAGCTCCGCGAGTGACTACTAAATAGCTCATTTGATTGTTTATTACAAGTGGGTGCATCCCTAACCAGGCTCCGTGCCTCTACAAAAAAACAATTATGCCTGGGCTACGACACACTGTACCCAGATGCCACGCAAGCATTGCGTGTAGGTAAGATCCCGCTGCGCAGAACGGCCGGGTCGGGACTTTCCGCAGAACGATTTCACTCCCGACCTTTTCCATGCGCTCGCATGATAGAAAGAGCCGAGCGGACGCGCTCAGGCTATTTACTTAGACTGACAGCAATTGATCCTACAAGACCTGCAGCGGCATAAATTTGCTTGACACCGCTCGTTCCAAGTTCATGTCGAGGGACGTGAGCTTGATTGGGCTACCACGGTATTTTCCACTAGCGCAATTCACCAAGTCTCAACCAGTTGACTCCTTGGGCCCTTTCAGCTTAGCAATCCCTCGAAACAGGTATTGTCATGGCTCAAAACTGCCAGCGACCCGCGGCCGTGCCGCGCCTACAGACAATAAAGCGTTGAAGAAATTCGAGTCCATGCACGACTCTTCGAGTCCCCCAGGCACTCGGGGGCTACTGACGAGGGGCTGACCCCATGACTCCTGCATATGAGGCTACCCGGTGCGTATGAAGACAGAAGGCCCGCCGGGAAGCCACGATAGGCCCACGACTGGCCCAACCAAGCACCGACGTAGCAGTCCACGACTAGTATGGAAGGAACAACTTGGCGTACAAGGCAATAATAGAACTAGGAAACTATCTTTGTAACATAGTACGGACTCCCTGAGACCTAGACTAGTATATAAAGGCTGGGAGGGGAGACGTCTAGATCAATCCAATACACGTCTACACTCCTGGTCTTGCGAGAACTCGCCTGGCCTCCTCTGTAATCACCCCCTCACGCAATAATATCGAGTAGGAAGTGCTTCTCCTGTTAGCCGACGAGTATCGTTCAACCTATGCCTTCTCTATGACTAACCCAGGGTACCTGACCATGGGGTTCGCCGGGGCTGATCCCCGTCAGATGTTATCAAGTTACCTCCTCATTCCAAATATATGAAAGATATTGTTACTAATAAAAGGAAAGTTCCTAATGACGCAATATCTACTATGCTTTCTAACTACTCTTTAAGTGTCAAGATTCCTGAGAAGCTTGGTGATCCAGGTATACCCACTATTCCTTGCTCCATAAAAAATAATTATGTCAAAACTGCCTTATGTGATCTCAGAGCAGGAGTGACTGTTATGCCTTTGTCTCTTTATAAGAGGTTATGTTTAGATAAACTAATCCATACAGATATGTCTCTTCAGATGGATGACAAGTCAACGTCCGTCCCGATAGGTATTTGTGAGGATGTTCCTGTTGAAGTTGCTAATTGCTTAATTCTTACAGATTTTGTTGTGCTTGACATGCCCGAGGATGGGAGCATGTACATTATTCTTGGTAGACCTTTTCTTAACACCGCAGGTGCCATTATTGATTGCAATAAAGGAAAGATCACCTTCAATGTAGATGATAAAGAACACACGGTGTATTTTCCAAAGAAGATCGACAAAAGGCATGGCCTTAACTCAACAGAGAATATCGAGACCGTGAAGATTGGAGAATGGGATTGTCCTCTACACGTGCACCACAAATACAAAACCATTATGGTGGCGACAATGTCCATTAAAGTAAAGGTGCAATGATCACTTCATAAGAAGTGAGAATTTTTCTCTATATATCGCCGGTTTGATGGTAAGACTTGATCAACCTTGCTAGTGAGCATGTTTTATATAGGTAAAAAGTAGATCTTGTTATGTTTTCATTTGCTTTAGCTTTTATTCTCTCTGGTGTACCAAGTTTATATGTTTTTTAAGCTTCACAATTCTAATCACTGCATCAAGTTTTCAGAAAGTTTTGCAGCTTTTTGAACTCCGGAAAATTTTCAACAGTGAAGTTTTTAGAACAATTCCAGAAAAAGAAAAATAAAAATTTCCATGCCGGGAGTGACCCAGAGGCACCTGGGGCTGACCAGGGGGGCACCAGTGGCCTAGGCGGCCAGCTGGCGCGGCCAGCCCCCTGGTCGCGCCCACAGGCCCCACCTCCAGGTATGTCTTCTTCCTCCTCCTTCCTCTCTCTCCAAAAACACGAGTTCTGCACTTCTTCTCGTGTTCTTGCTGTTCTTGGAGCCTATTTTCGATCTCTCTCTGCAGCCCACCATTTGAGCTAAGATTTCGAGCAAATAGTCCCTGGTACGCAACTCCTTCACCCCTCCAATTAGATCTTTGATTGGTGGCTCCATTTGTGAGTATTTAGTAGTTCTTGGTGTTGTTTAGATGAGCCTGCATGCATGTGTATTTATTTTCCAAGTTTTGATGCAAGTTTATTCCTTAGGTAAGTGATTAGAGTAGTTTGCCTCAATTCACTTTGTTTAAATTCTTGTTTTTGTTAATTTTCAAAATTTTAAGAAATGAGTTTGCTAGGAAAGGAAAGGGGTGGCTTGGGAAGAAGAAGCCCGAGCGCTCCGATCGAGTTACTAGAGTTGCAGCTTCACCCTCAGCTGCTAGGGTGAGCTACAATGAAGATCACGTTCCCCTGGAGTTGCTGGAAGACACAAGTCCAGTGTGCGCGATGATGTACCCGTGTGATGAATTTCTTGAACCTGCAGGAATTAAGATGGTTTTTTACGGCCTTTGCGCCAATGCAGGTTTGACACGGCTAGCACTATGCCGTGTGGTACAATATAAGAGAATCAACTCCTGCTTTTTTAATAGCTTTTGTTATAACCATGTAGATGGAACCGTCAACTTAAAAATTTATAATAATCTTATAACCATGTCTTTGGCACAGTTTTGTGAAATAATAGGTGTGCCGAACGCTGGTCAGACGCCGAGGATGAACACTCAGCCTTCCGAGTTGAGGACTCTCTTCAACAATCTTCGTAGCCAGGAGGAGAGCGACATCCGGCGTACAAAGATTTCCAGCATTTTATTCCCCACATCAGGTATTTTGCGTACTTTATTGCTAGAGGGGTGTTGGCTCGTGACAACACGGGCAACTGTTCTGCACCAGATTTTGCTATTTATGCGAACGCCCTCTCTCGTAAGAATTATTATAATGTTGGTGCCTTAATTTCTCGACGCCTTGTTATGAAAAGTAACAAGGGTGATTTATTTGGTGGTGTTTACGCCACACTCATCCTTGAGTCTCTTAATGGCACCCCGCATCCTGATGATGTTCCCTTTTCTTACGCAAGTCTTGAACTTGTTGCTATGAAGAGGCATAAGTTTGTTACCATGACTTCCCAGTTTGGTAACCTTGTTTATATTTTGAGGTTTGAAAAGACCATTACTCGTGAGATCTGTCTACCTGCACCACTTTTGTTTGATAACACACGCAAGAACGGATGGTCCTTCAATGTTGTCCAGTTTGATGAGATCATGGACCAGTATCAGTTGCATAACCCCATGGAGGGGGTTGTGCCCGAAGAGGAGGAGCATGGTGAGTTCCCACCTTTCCAGGGGGAGACCATCACGCATTATGGTGAGGGATCTTCCTCTGCATGGAGCACATGACCTTCCTCATGGGAGGACCCGAGGACTTCGGTGTACGCGTCGGAGGGCTCATACGACCCTTGGACTTACCATCACCCCGGAGCAGGAGGCTCCTGGGAGCAGTAGCTGCTACCAACTTAGGCCAAAAGCTTAATCTTGGGGGAGTACGTGCCCTTCTCACTTTTCCTTTGTATCATCCGTTTTATTTTTATTCGCTTTTATCTTTTCGAAGTTTTTGCCTGTTCTTCTTTGTTCTTTTAATTTCCAAAAACCACAAAACGATTTCTCTTTTCTTTCTCTTTCGTTAAACCTTTGAAAAAAAAAAGATTTCCTTTCCATCTTTATTTTCTTTATTTTCATAGTTCAGCTCGAGTCCGTGATGGCATTTGATTATATATTTCCCACGTTCGGTCGTGCAAGTGACAAGGCAGTAATGACGAAGATCGACGGAAGGGAAGCAACAAGGAAAACCGGTAGGAACTCTTCGTGTTTCTACTTTTGTACATATGCCTGTACTTATGATGTAGAGACCAGTTTTTAGCGACATAGTGCTATGTTTACAATGCTTTCCCAGTGTTCATGCTTTCCTTGTGGCTGATCTCAAATAGATAGAGTGCATAATATGTTTTTGAAATGATTTACATGCATTGTATTGTTCATGGTTTGGAATATTGAAGTAGTATTTTCCTTGGGAGAATTCATGGATTGACTTGGCACATGTTCACACATGTTTATGACTAAAAAGTCTATCATGCCTTGATTAACTTTTTATTTTAGAATAGTTATATCACTTTTATGCCCGATTCAATGTTGCTTTGTCGCTCTGCATGCTTATGACAATTATTGCACTCTAGTTGGTCGCTTCCCAATCTTTCGTTAGCCTTCGCTCGCACTAAGCGCAATTCTGCTTGTGTATCCAAACTCCCTTGCGAAACCAGTTGTTCCACTTGAGTCCACCATACCTTCCTATATGTGGTATTTACCGACCACCCCTAACTTAGACTTTCTTGTTCCATCTCGAAATTTATTCAAAATCTTCCCATTTGTAACCGTACAAGCTCATGGTACGGTGAGGGAAAATCAGTATCTACCATGCCAAAAATATTTTGACGGAAGTTTTAACCAGTCAAGTTTAAAAAAAAGAGATTTACACCTCCCCCATACTTAATGATGGAATGAAATGGACCAAATGATGCTAATGATAGATGGAACGATAACCTCCTTCCATACTTGAGGCAAAATAAAAGGTTCCATAGACCGTCAAATGATGGCTGGACAAGGGGAAAAAGTGTAAGAAAAAAAGGCATTAATATAGTTGGCATGGGAGATATTGAGAGACCTTTACCGTTCATCATTGACTGGAAAGTTCCACTTCCCAAAAGAATTTTGTCTCTGTTTTCAAAAACAAGAGCTCTGCCACATGTTTAGTCTTTGCTTCCAACCACGGCTTTTCATCCTTGCCATCAAAAAGCCATGGTTCGAGAGTCTCCCCTTCTTTCTTCAAAGCACCAACTATTGAGAGCATAATTGACATTCTTAGTTTAACATGTATTGCCCCAAAGTACTACATTGTCTTATGCATGATATTGATATTTCTTATTCTGAAATTCTTAGTTCTAGTCTCCTTTAAGACCCCGGAGGAGTTTCTGCATTTATGTTTTGCTTCACTCATGGAGGCTAGCGAGATACAACTCTAGTATGTTCAGGCTATGTGCATTGTGATCTTGTCTTGATTTTCGGCACCATACGGTTTACTTTTGGTTGTTTTGGATTGATCATTTGAAAGAAGGATTGCTTCGCGCATTGTCCTAATAGCATTGTTTTGATACTTGCTAAACTCTTTTCGTAGTACCGTCTTATATACATCTTACGAAGCAAAAGAGTTTGTCAAGTTTTCTTTGTCGCGTCTAGTTCGTTGAACTGAATTTCTTGAAGACAAGCAATAAGCAATGCTTGGGGGACTTGATACGTCTCAAACGTATCTACTTTTCCAAACACTTTTGCTATTATTTTACCCTCATTCTTGCATGATTTGAACTAAACTAACCCGGACTGACGCTGTTTTCAGCAGAGTTTCCTTTATGGTTTTATTGTGTGCAGGAAAAGGGATTTTTAGACATCTTAGAAAATTCCCAGAAAAATTACAAAAAATCCACGCACCCGAAGAAGCCCGGAGCCAGAAGTGGGGCCAGAGGGCATCCAGGGTGCCCCAGGCGCCCTGCTGGCGCGACCAGGGGTAGGGCCACGCCACCTGGCCGCCTGGGAGACTCCCACCGCGTCGTGTTCCCTACCTCGACTCCTATTTAGTCTCGTGACGGGAAAACTCCGAAAGAGAAGTCGCTCTTCCAGAACCCGTGGCGGAGCCGCCGCCACCCTCTGTTCTTCCTCGGGAGGGCTAATCTGGAGGATCATTTGGCCTCCGGAGAGGGGATACCGTCTCCATCGTCATCACCATCACCAATCCATCATCCCTCCATGAATCCTCTTCACATGTGTGAGTAATTCCGTGTTGTAGGCAATGTTGATGGTACGGATTGCATGAGTTTGATCATGTAATAGTTCGTCAGATTGTTGGGGGCATGTTGCCTATCATCTACTATGGTGTTTATCATCTTTGCTACAACTAGTTGCTCTTAATTCTTGTCACTTTGGGCCTGAGTGCCATGTTTTCAGATCTGAACCACTTATGTTTTCATGGGTATATTTCAGTTCGAGATCCTATCAATGAGTTGTGTGCACCTATTATGGTCCGGAACCGGCGATCCCAAAGGTGACAGCTTGGGACACCAAAGGGGATGGTCCATAATTTGAGGATTTCATGTATCCATTGAGTTCAATTCTTTGTTCCGGTGCTCTTTGACAGGATCACCTTAATCTCCATAAGTTCCCTTTGGCCCCGTTCGTAGCGGGATGGTAGGACAAAAGATGTTGTGCAAGTTCTTATTGCAAGCACGCACAACTACCTACGGGATGCATGCCTAATGTTTGATATTTTCCTAGATGATCATTGATTTTCTGTTTTCCTTGCCCCGTGTTAGAATTTATTACATGTTCACTCTCATTCATGCAGCGCCCAACCATCCATCGCCCTAGCCTACAGTGTTTTAATCCTGCTGGTTACCACCATCACTATCACTACAATACCACAGTTGCTATTAATACTTTATTGCAAGCAAGCATATTTCAGGTGCGGTCGAATTGACAACTCAACTATCAAATCTTATAAATAATCTTTGGCTCCCCTTGTGTCGAATCAATAAATTGGGTTAACTTACCCGCGAGAACACTACAATCGATCCCCTATAGTTGAGGGTCATCAGGACGCCGAATACACATTTCTTTGGGTTGAGTTTGATCATGTACTTGTTAAGTGCTGTAAAGGTTTCTCGGAGGTCGTTGAGTAGTGTGTCTGCGTTGTATGTCTTAATGACGATATCGTCGACGTAGACTTGGACATTCCTGCTGATTTGGTCTCTTAGGAATGACTTCATCATCCGCTGGTACGTGGCTGTAGAGTTCTTCAGCCCGAATGGCATCGTCCTGTAGCAGAATACTGCGTAGGGTGTGATGAATGATGTGTGTTCTTCGGCTTCTTCCTTTATCCTGATCTGGTTGTATCCTATGTAAGCTTCGAGAAAGGATAGCATGTCAGATCTTGCGGTTGATTCGATGATCTGGTCGATTCTTGGAAGGGGGAAGTGGTCTTTTGGGAAATGCTTGTTGACGGGACCGTAATCGACACACATGCGCAATACGTATGTGTCGTTTTTAGGCACGAGAACTGGGTTTGCGACCCAAGTGGCTTTCTTTGTCTCTCGGATGAATTGGGCGTCGAGTAGTCAGTTGACTTCTTCCCCAATGGCTCTGCGTTTTGGCTCAGAGAATCTTCGCAGCGCCTGCTTTAAGGGTTTGGTGTTCGAGTAGATTTGCAGGGCATGCTCTGCATACTCACTGGGGAAACCGGGCATGTCGGCCGGAAACCAGGAGAAGATTTCCCACTACTTGCGAAGGAAAACCATGAGGGCCGTTGCTTGGTCTTTTGGTAGATGAGCGTAGATTTGGACTGTAATGGCCGTGTCAGTCGGGTGTACTTGATGAGTCATTGTGTCGCTGTCGATGCTAAAATCGTGAGTGAATTCTTTTTTCTCGCTTCTGCTTGCTAGTGGAAAGACGCTTTTTTCTACCACCATTGTAATTTCTTCGAGCTGCTGATGTGCTCCAAACGTGTCGGAGACTTGATGGAAGTCTAGGTCGCATTGGTCTGATTTGACGAAGCTTCCGTTAACCGTGATGACTCCAGAAGGCCCGGGCATCTTGAGCATGAGGTATTTGTAGTGCGGGACTGCCATGAACTGTGCGAAAGCGGGTCGTCCTAGTATGGCATGGTATTGGGAATCCTAGTCGAGTACTTAGAACTCGATGATTTTTCTTGAGAAGTTGCTCCTCTAACCGAAGATGACGTCGAGCTTGATCGATCCTAGGGAGGAAGCTGCTTCCCCTGGTACTACGTCGTTGATTGTGACGCCAGAGTTTTTCCAGACTGATCGTGGGATTGACATCTTGCTCAAGGTGATGGTGAAGATGATGTTGAGGCTGCTGCCCCCGTCCATGAATATTCTGTGCATGTCGTCACCACCAATCTGAGCTTCAAGAGAAAAGGTGCGTGCCCTGGTCTCGGAATTGCAGGCGGGTGATCGTGTTGTGAGAAGGTGATGTTGGTTTCTAAACCGTATAGGTGGTAGGTTTCTTCTGTCAGCAGGTCTTCGGGTGCTTGAGCTTTCATGGTGTACGCCTCCTGGTTTGCCCTTGGAGGTCGTCCTTCCTGGATCATGCAGCCTCGTCCATGGGACGTCGGGTACTATTCTTCTGAGTTGTGTGCTGTCTCTCGAGCCCGTTTGTCTTTGCGCTGTTTGCCTATCGAAGAGTTCGGAGAACAGGCGGCAGCTCCTCAAGGTGTGGCTTGATCTGATACGTCCCCAATCGTCCTCGAAGAAATGGATTGTGCATGGCCCATCCATCTGCTCTTTTGTTGTGAGTTTGCTGGAGCCGGCGTGTCTTCTTCTTCTATCGATGCGAAACGACTGCGATTGGTAATCTGAACGGGAGTGGAATCTTGGATCAAGCTCGATTCCACCGTTGATCGAGTAGTTGCGAATCATCTTGGCGAATTCGTCCGGTGTTCGGTCGGGGTCGTAGTACTCGCCGGATTGAGTTTCCGAATCCTCTTTGGATGCTCGGGCGGTGGCGGGTGCTCGGGTGGATGTTGGTCCTGCTGCGCGGGGTGGTGGTTCCTCGAGTGAAACCTCGATTCGGACTTCTTGTTCTGGCTCCGTGACTGGCCCTGCAGCCGCGGTTTGTGTTCGCCTGTTGCGTCGTCAAATTTTCTTCCGCTGGGTGCGACTTTGGTAGTTGTCGAAAGATTGATTTTGGCGTAGTCGTCGGCCGAGTGTCCTTGGAGGCGCGATGGAGAGGATTGCGATGAACCTCAGTTCTTATAGTGGATTGGATCTAACTCGAGTCCTTGAGTTGCGATTTGTTGATGGCGGGGCCACCGAGATCGTGATTCCAACCTGCCTAGTCCCCACAGTCGGCACCAATTGACGAGGATTGACCTCGGCAAATCCCATGGTTGGGGACCCTGGGTTATATCGTAGTGGAGATGTGAAGGTTGGCGATACTCGTCGGCTAACAGGATAAAGCACTTCCTGCTCGATTGTATTATAATGGAGGTGATTACAGTGGAGGTCCAGGCGAGATCGCTCAGGACCGGGGGTGTAGCTATGAAAGTTGATGCTCTAGAAGTCCCCTCTCCCAGCCTTAATATACTAGGCTGGGTCACAAGGAGTCCGTCTAGGTTTACAAAGAGGGTTTCCTAATCTACCTTCAGTCTTGGAAGCCAAGTCACGGTGCCCATGATCCTCAAGGACTCTTCATGGAGGTTGTCTATAGTGGACCATATGTGGGCCGGTCGAGGCTTTCAGCATGCCTTCTAACTTGATACACACCAGCTACCCTCATCACTAAGAGTTGTGGGGTCACCCCCTCGTCATCCTCACTTTGGGCTATCGGCATAGCTCGGGATGGGTGACGGATAGCGCGGCATTGCTCTGGGCGAGAGCGGCGCGCGGCTGGAGGCGCTTGCTGGGACTCGCACGTCGGCTGGGCCATGGGTGAGGTGGGCCGACCCAGGACACGATGGAGGAGGCTGGCCGGCTCGGGTCGGGCCCGATACCGTCGACGAGGGCGCGGCGCGGAGCAGAGGAGGAGCTTGGGATTGGCGTAGTCATTCATTGCACCGGCGGCGGCTCCCTGCTGCATGGGAGAGATGGAGAGGTTAGGGGAGAGCAGATATGGGAGGAGAGGACTGCGGGAGGAGAGGAGGCGCGGCTGCGCGCCGCAGTCGACTAGGTGGCGGCGGTGGCCGGCATGGATGTTACGGGCGTCGCGGCGGTCGTCGTCGGTTGGTGCGGCGGCAGATCGGATGCCTGATGGGCCTGAGCGGGCCTGGCAACAGAGGGGCGGGCCCGACGTGGCCCGAACCGAGTGGGTGGACACTGTGGGCGATGTGGCCTTCATCTGGGCCGTCAGATCTTAGATTTGACGGCTATGATTGAGGGAGCGCTAGGGTTTCGGCTGTGGAGGGGCTTGGGGTAAGATTTGGGCAATCTTGGAGGGGGTGGCTACAACTTGTGCTTAGGGAAACCCTAGAAATGCTAGGGGAGAGTGGTGGTCTATTTATAGGTTGGCGTGGATGGCAGGTTTACACAAATGCCCTCGGTTTCTATCTCACGCGTCCGATATTACACGTTTCTGACCACCGGTAGTCCATACGACCTCCGCTTCAGACGAAATCTCGAACCACGCGCTCAGTGCGTTGAGCCTTTCAGTCCTACCTCACTTCGATATCGTTCCGAGAACATTTTCGGTGCCCAATAAAATAATCCATTTACTAAATAAACAGGGTTTTCATTCCGATGGCGATGGCTGGTCCTGTGCCAGACGTTGCGACGGTGATCGGGTGTAACCCGGTGTCACAAAAGGTTGTGTGCCAGGTGGGAAAGGTTGGTCATGCATGCCGGTACGAGAATGACTTGGAAATATAATCACCGATTAATAAATCAGCGACGCAAATACTGCAAACAATTCTAGCAATCAACAAAATAAAGCAACAAACAAATTTTCTAAATTGGATGGAATTTCCGGGCTGTTACACGATGCACGTCCTCATGTAAAAGAGACGACACACGATCGAGGTTCGGTATCTAATTAAACATGGATATACCTTGTAGATGGTTATATGCACAAATAGAATGATAGTTCATCACAATGCTCTTGCGGGGTCACCTAAATTATGTGAGGAACATCATATCCTAGCACAAATGAACACATTAAACACAACAAAGTATATTGAAACCAAACAAACGTGTAAAATGCAGACAAACTATTTGAACAGTATTCTTTTTCATATCAAAGTTATGACGAATTTTTTTGTGAAAATGTTCAAAGTTTCTCTCACTTAGCATTACCTCTAAATGTTTACTTGCCTCCTACTTAGCGTTCCTTCAAAATTTTCGTTCCCTCCACTCGTTTTTCAACTCCCCGCTCAACTAACTACCCCCAACACTACTTAAATACCTACCCATATTTCAAGAGCTACCCTCGTCTCCTTCATAGAAACGAGTCGCCTCACCTTCCCCTCCCTCTCTCTCTCTCTCTTCTTCTTCGCTTCCAAGTCTCGCCGCCTTCATGGCCGGTTGTTCTTGGTAGGACGTCAGAAATTTTTGTATCACCATGTTGTCGCGGGGTGATATCGACAGCATCTGGCAGGTCCCTATCGGAACTGATGGTACAAATCGATCTAGATCTCATCCAAATTGTCGAGGTTTTAATACCCCCAGAACCCCTCTATCTAACTGAGCTTGTGTTTTTAGACCTTCGCTTCTATTTCATCTACTATCGAAATATGACAATAATTGTGTATGTCCACCAGATTTTAAAATTATGGTTCGCTTTCAGGATAACACTTCGGATCATTGCAGTTAGGGTTCCAACTATGGGTCGGTAGTTATAATTACTTCATTGATCAACATCTTGTTTATGCGATCTTTCACTATATATTGTTTAGTCTGTATGCCATTTGATGATGCTTTTGGGATGAATTGATCCATGTCGGATCATTGCAATTGCAATGACAATATTCTTACTTTTTCAACACTTCACATAGATTGTTTAGCATGAAGTCACACTTAGGTCATTTCAGAAAACCCTAACCCAAGTCGTTCGTTCTATTTCCTTGAGCCAATCATATCCATCCTCATGGACCTGCTTCATTTCATTCATGTACTTCTCATACTTGATTGTTGTGCTGGTTCTGGTTATATTATAGAACTGGTTCTTCAGTACATAACGTTTATTCAACTGATGGACATTCTACCACATGTGCCTTACACACGTTTTTTTAACTACTCATCACTGTTCAGAATCAGTAAAACATCATTGACATTGTTTAGGCCTTGCAAATTCTCCCATATGTGCCACACACATTTTGTTAATTACTCATCACTGTGTTTTTTATCTACTGTTAAGTAATGATAACTTTTATGCAGTGGATCATTTCTTCTCACGGTGGCCCATGTTTAAGGAACACATGGAGAAGAAGAGCCTGGAACGACATGCAGAATATATGAATTCAAGATTTCTCCTTACAAGCAGTATTAAAGATCATCCGAGCCTGTCAGATATACGAGCTAATGTTCCTTCACATCATTGTACACTCCATCAAGAACAACTGAAAGAATGTGAGAATGCCGAAAATGAATCAAGTGATTCACAAGGGAATATTAATGCAAATTCTTCAGATGTGGTTAGAAGATCTCTACTTTCTCTCACAAGCATATGAAATATAATTTGTAGCTTACAACCTAATGTCTTCATCCACATTATCACAAGACTGTTGTCATCATCAACTTGGACATGTGTCTACGAAGATGAAGATCTTACTAGTAGAGGTTGAGTTTCTCAACTATTTTTCTGAAGTTGTACTACCAACCTGATAGAGACAATGAAGAGAATGGTAAACAGAAGAATATTGTGGTTTTTTGAGAAGGCATGAATCAACTTGATTGAATTCTAAGTTCTTCCTTAGGATGGAATTTCTACCACCCCTTTGCATGAAACTGAATAATGTCTCTATTTTTATTTTGTGGCCTTGCCACATGGTTTGTATTGTAATAACTCAAAAAGTCTGTGTGACATCTATTAAGTATTAATAATAGCAGCATGAGTTGAATTTGCATTTAATTCAAAATTTTATGAATTGTATTCAAATACGACCGTCGCTCGTCGTATATAAAACTAATTGAATGCATGTGAAAATTGTGATTGTTATGCAAGGTGTCACAAGCACGTGGACCCACATGTAAGAAGCCACGTCATCATCCATCGGGCCGATGTGTCTGTACTGTCACAAAAAAATGGGCCTACATGTCAGCACCCGTCACAGAAAATATGATAGCCAGTCCCACAGATAGACTTCCACGTCAGCACCATGTGGGACCGTCTAGTAGGCCTACTGATCGGTCAAAAACGATGGACCCCCTCAATACACCGGGCCCACATGGAGAAGCCACGTCATCAAGCGGTGGAACCCATTTGGAAGAAATTGTAACCGGGTAAATAAAATAAGCTAAACCCATTAACGGTTTTATTGTCAGAAAAAACATTCTTTGGTGACAGATTGATATGGTATACGTGACCAACAGGCCCGTCCTAGAAGAACCTCATTATTGACAAAAAAAAGTTGTCACCTAAGATGCAATTTTGCGTGTCGAAAAAATTGGTACCGCCATCATTTTGGTTTTTTACGACGGTGCATCAGTGACTGTTAGATTGACGGAGGCAAACTGTCGTTAGGGTGTTATTATTGACGAAAAATGATTTTCCATGACACAATTAGCCCGTTAACTGATATAATGTATTTGGTGACAATATGTTCTCATTGCTACTGACACCCTTGTTACAAGAACAATGTACATGATTAAGAACACATAATCATCAGATAGCACATGAGCTGTTCTTAGATGCTAAACTAAGAACTCTTGATGTTTACATTTACACACATGAAAATGAGTTTTCTTCTGAATCTCACAGTCAGGGTCATTGCAATTATAGCACAAAAATATAAACTTTAATTACGAACGTGGAAATATATATAATAACATTTTATTATTGCCTCTAGGGCGTATTTACAACAGCTTCCAGGGTGCTTGTTTGCAGCCTGGGTCGGAATTAGGGGCGAGTGCCATAGTGAAGTGTTCACTCGGAGAACTATGAAGTGCACATTTTATTTATTACTCTCCTGATGTGGGATTTGCTCGAAGTGACTGCAGGTGAGCACCCGAGGGATGTGGCGAGTGAATGCTCCACCTTGTCCTTATTTGTTCTTGTTGAGTGAGAAATCGAGTCTTCATGGAGCTGTTGTAATTTTTAATGAGTCACGAGGGTGAGTAAGAACTCAAACACATGTGTGTTGCCTCAACCTATTAAGAGGAGTCAAAGAAGTAATGTGGTCCCGATGGGAGTTTATTTGATGGAAAATCAAAGAAAAAACTATCGAGTGATAAAAATAATGTGATTGAAAAGGTTGAAAAACTCCCTCGTCTAAAAATTGTGGTGTCGTCATTGTTGGTGTAGAGGTGGTGTGCCCGCGACGTCCTGCTGAGATGGGACTTCACGATAAGTTGTGACAGCACGTCGTTCTTTGCCGGATGCGCGAGTAGTTATCGTCGGGTGCGCGGCAGTGCTCCCAATGGGAGTAGCCCCCAAGGCTATGTTCGACTCATTGAGTCGATCATAGGCTCGTGTTTTTTGTTAAGATAACCTTGTATTCTTGTTCGATCTAGGATGCGGATATGCGTCAATTCACGAGTGAGGTAGGAGTTGACCCCTAGAGGAGCTCATTGGGTGCGCGCAAGCACTGCCGATCGGAGTAGCCCCCGAGGTTATGTGCGATTTGTTGACTCGGGCATAGGCTCATTTACTCTGAAGCTAATTCCCGATGTGAATTGCTTGGCTTGAACGGCACTGCCCCTGGGTGTCACGTGTAGCTGTTGTGCGTTGATTTATCAGGAATGTGTCGAAGAGTTGGACAAAGGATGCGGCATGACGAAGTTGCAGCGTGTGGCCGGAAAGGAATCGACACGCTGGGCGGAGTCGGCTTGACGAAGTTACGGTGTGTGGCTGAGATGCGGTCGATGTGGCGATACCTGGCGGTACGGGATAGTCCGTACAAAGGAGATCGGCGCAGGATAATGTGCGTGATGACAACCCTGTATTTCTTCTCGAAGGGACATGAAATTGGAATTTTTCAATGAACCGGAATATCATGGAGGAGCTGGGACTTTATGAACCGAAATCTCAGTTAGGGTTTTCAATGAACTGGAATTCAAGCCGGGATATTTTTGTAATGAACCAGAATCTGAGCTAGGATTTTTTAGTGAACCGGAATATGAGCCGGGATTTCTCAATGAACCAGAATCTGAGTAGGGATTTTTCAATGATCTGGAATCTGAGCCAGGATTTTGTAATGAACCGGAATCTGAGCCAGGATTTTGTAACTTATCTTTAATTTCATGCAAAATCGGTGCCTAAGTAGCCCCCGAGTCTTTAGGTTGTCTCGATGGGTCAGAGAGACTCGTTGCTGCAACCAGATGGGAGATATCTCACGGGTGTTGGGTCCGACGTGAGCAGGTTAGAAGTAAAAAGGAAAAAGTTCGGCTCGTAGCAGAGGGACATAGCGTTGTGTGATCATGTGTAGATGCGGTGTGGGCATAGTTGTCAATTTTTAGTCGAGTGACGAGACATAGTCAATGCAGCGCGCGTAGTTCGATGCACCGGACGAACTTGATGCAGATGATGGACTTGATATGGCGAAAGGACTCGACGCGGTGGATGGAGTCAATGTAGTGAACGGAGTTGATGCAATGGGTGGAGTCGGTGCAATGGCGACTGCCATGTTCAGCCCCCGAGTCCACCTTGCCGGGTGACCAGAGTCGGCTGATTGGGTACAATGATGAATTTCTTGTTTAATGATGTAGCACTAGCGCCCAAGTGTTGACACGGCGGGTTCGCGCGGTTTAGTCGACGTGATGAAGGTGCACAACGAGGTGATGATACATCCTAAACGTATCTATAATTTCTTCTTGATCCATGCTTATATTGGTAATATTGATATATGTTTTTCTACAGTTTCATACCATTTAAAACATATTTGTAATAACCTCCTAACTTAATGCCCCAGTTCCAGTTTCTGTCTGCTATTGTCCATGCATTGCAAGAAAATGTTAAATATTAAAGTGCTCGGAAAAATCTAGGAAAATGATAGAAAAAATCAGCAGTCCGGAATTAGCGATCCTCGTTGGCTATCCCAAGTGAAAGGTTGAGAAGTATTCAGCAACAAGCTTCCGTCAGCAAAGATACCAAGGTTTATCTCTGGTGGACTCCAAGAAATACAAGTAGGAGTCAATGGCGCCAGAATTTTGCTGGATGGGGACAAGGTTGACGTGGACCTACACACAACAACAAATAACTTTGCTCCGAATGAGTACAAAGAGGTTGTCAATCTCTCTGGCCTTTTCTTTTACAAAGGATCAGAACACAAGAGTGAATAATAATGGTGATTGCAATGGAAAGGAAATAAAAGAAGTAAATTGTAGCGGTGTAAACTATAATGGAAATATGCACCAGGTCCCATGATTTTCACTAGTGATGTCTCTCTCCCAAAAGAAGATAAATAACTATGCTAGGTGAACAAATTACAGCTAGCAATTGACAGAATTATAAACGCACCGGAATGCTAATTATGCTACAAGAAAGCTATAGACTCAATTGTACGGGCAGTACACAAAGATAAGTAGACCATTTATTCATCAGCATCTACTCACTAATAATCCACCTTGAGATATTTGTCCATAACATATCACTAGTATTAAGTTGCGAGCCCCACCCAAAGTGTGAACTCAACGCAACAGACAACTGCATTAACAAACTATGCGTAAGGTAAACAATCCTTGCAACCGCAGTTAGAAGCACCATTGTTTTATCCCTGGTGGCAACAACACATCCCCTAGTCTAATGTTTCAGTCACTCAAGCTAGAAATCGGGGGCATGAACCCACAATCAAGCATAATGCTCCCTCTTGGAGTTCCAATCTACTACTTGGCGAAAGAATAAATAGCAACGGAGAAAATGCAAGGGTTGGATGATTTGTTGGAATCACCTCCAACAAGTATGCTACGAACTACTTATGCAATCATAACACCTGTACTATCCTTGTCCTCCTCTTCATCAACTGACGAAGAAGAAGCGGTCAAGGCACACACGTTGCTCAAGTTATAAGATTATCTTAGTTGTTGTTGTCTATGAACAAGCAGTAGGTCTCAGGTCATCCATAACCGTGGACACAACTTCTCAAAAAGGATTAACCCTGCAGGGGTGTACCAACTTCCCATTATAAGCTCCGCATGTACATCGGCTCTCTCATTCGGGCGCATTAAATACTCTCATTGAAGAGTTGTTCCGACAGATACAAACGTCATAACCCCTCTAACTAACAATGCACAACTCCGGGTGGCCCCCGGGTAGTCGACACCCAATCTGAAAGTTGGTCGCACTCCCAGATCGGACTCTTCCATCTCAATAGGTTTTGGGTTACCGGGGCACTTCACTAAGGCCCGGGCCATCGCCGGCCAAGGTTGGACCAACAGTAAACGTTGTCCCCACTGGCCCAGTTTGTTTAAAATATGCTGGGAGCCCACCAAGCACACACATGCTTTCAAATGGTAAATCAGCTTAGGCCACCACTAGAACTTTTTGGAGCTAGGTAGGTAAGACAAGGGGACCCCATAGAATCCCACACGTGGTTAGGCACGCTCATCAAGAGACACAATACAAGGAACTCAGGTCCTAGGTGGCTCGAATGGAACAAAGCATCGAGGCGGGATAGCCTGACCTTCCACCCTTCATCGGATATAGTCAACATTATAATAATTACATCATTCAAAAACATATAATAGTGTGATAGCCCAATCCAAAGAGCAACAAGGTAACATTCGTAGAATCCTAGGTATTCATACTAAGCAGGGGCTGAGCAAGAGCAATAGTAACATAGCAGTACATGGTTTGCTGGGATGGGACATGGCTGTATAGGTTTATGAGAGGCTTTATACATGTGGTAGGATCAAACATCGAACCTAACCTAGACTAGCATGCAAACCACTATTTAAAATAGAATGGATCGTAAATAATGCATAGTCCTTGCCTGTTGATAAGTCAGGTTTTGAAGGTGTAGTCGATCACAAAGTTGCAACGTCTTTGAGAGTAACCGCGAGAGCACACAAGAAGGAAACACTGGAAATAAAATCGACGACCAAGCATATATTATTTTAAAGCAAATACCAACAAGCAAAATCAAGAAGGCCATACGAGACAATGCACGACGGTATCGCATATATAGTCGAGAGCGGTTATTAACAGGTTAAGTGAAGTATCGGTCACACACGACGATACCGCACATTTCATCGGTTCAAGTTGTTTAGCTACACAACATAAGAAGAGGTTGTTAACATGGCATCTCACACAAGAATGTCATATCACACAATCATGTAAAGAGGTGAATCATAAAGTAAACTATAATTCTAGTCAATTTAACTGGGGAAATATCCTAAACATAGCATATTACTAAGTACCCCACGACATTTTAAGCATTTGGTACTGTTCTGTCCTTAACCATATTTTAAATTGGTTAAAAACAACAGAACATAACACAATCATAATCTATATGAAATTATAGTCAAGTTAAATATAAAGAACACCCCAAACGGAGTTACGTTTAAAATGATACAAGCATCACAAGTTATGGGCACAATCTTCCAACAGCAGGTAGCACATTTGAGAGCAATGAAACAACATGATACATATTGCAAACATGCACAAAATTATATGAATATACAGTATACATGAAAATAAAGACATGGAATAAATGTTTCATGTACATAAGCATCAAGATTAAATAATTATAACCCATGCAAAATGATAATTTATGCTACTAGTTTAGGACTTAGTGAAAACAGAGAATTAGAAAAACTGTTATAATCATGCCCTCTAAACAGTACCAAAATTTATAGCTACAGTACATAAACATGACAAAGATATACATGAAAATGGAATATACATGATTCTTAACAATCCGTACATAGCACTTGTGGTCAAAAGACCCATGGATTAATATATAACAAGCATGCAAAATAGATAAATTGTACTCCAGACTTAGCAGATTTCAGAGTAGTTGGCAAAAAACAACAAGTATGCACTTTGAGAGCTCAAGACCTACATGAACAGGAAATATAACATGGAAAACATTTACATGGTATTAAAGTAGACATGATGCTTAGCAATGCACATGAAGGAAGCATCTGCATATGATGCATGGATGTGAGGCAATCTTCAATCAAACATTGCTAATTATAACAGTTGCAGCAGCAAACAACAAGGAGCACTGTTCAACAGGGAATTACACCACTAAACGAGCTCAAAAAAATAAACTTCCTAAATTAACATTGTAGAGCACATCACAAACGACAGCTTTTAAATTTTGTGGTCGACCTCATACGAGTTACAGATCTGCCGCAAGCATCGTCACAAAACAGGTAAACAAATTAGCAAAAAAAGACATAGCAGATTTTTACTTTTTTTAGAATAAACAAATTTTTACAGAGGGAAAAAAGAGGGGATCACTATTGGGCCGGACCAAGTCGGCGACGGGAAAAGGAATAGAGGGCCTCGCCTTAGGAGAGATATGACCATGGCCATGGCCAGGCGGGGCAGGCTGGGCCGGGGAGACGTGCTGGGCCGCTGGGTTACACTGGCCCGCTAGCAGCGGCGGCGGTTGCCTGCTCGTCCGATCCAGATCGGATCGGGCCGAGCTCGACGGCCGTCGGCGACGCACTGGCGGGGGCGGCTGGGCGGTGCAGGGCGAAGGGAGGGGTGGATTCGGGCGCGACAGCGTGGATCTGGCCGATTCCAGAGGACGGCGAGGTCAGGGCGGGGCGTGAGCTCTCTAGCGGCGGCGGCTCTGAGCTCGTGGCAGCGGTGCCATGGCAACGGTGGTGTAACATCCCAAAATTCTCCGAATTTTGGAATGTTAATAAAATAAAATAGATAATGATTGTTTGCTTGATGTGTTTGATTTTCTCTGGGATTTAAAACTTTTTGGAGTTTATTGAATATTAAAAAGAGAGGGAATAAAAGGACTTTCCCTAATATTCATAATTGGTGTTTTTAGAATTTATTATTTAAAACAAAACCAACAAAACAAAATGAGAGAAGGTAATATGACTCCCTCAACATATTAAAAGGTTGGAAAATGTTTTAAATCATTATTGGAATTCTTTGGAATATTCAAAACATTTTTCAACTCGAGGAAATTCATTCGAGAGGATATAAAATGACTTATCCCCTTTTTAATAATGTTGGAAAATACTTAGAATATTACTTTAAAGTTTTTAAAATTTATTTTGAGTATTATAAATAACTATATAATTAATTTAGGGATTTTATAATGCTAAGAGAGTTTTTATTTCATTAAAATGATTTATATAATATTTTAAAAGAGTTGAAAAAATATTTAATGGGATATCTTTATTTTACCAAATTATTTATTGGTGTGACAATTTTCAAATTTATATTTTATTATTTAGAAATGGTTTTTCAATGATTTTGACCAAATAAAAATATTTATAATAATTTATTGGATTTATTCGATTTATGAAAAGCATTATATATTTAAAAAAAGTATTTAGAAATTTTATTTATTTTTATTTTCCTTTTTAGAGAATGTATTCATTAAATAAATTTCCTTGTATTATTTGATGAATTTAGAAATTTATTTCATATTTTTCTCATGAGTATTTATTTTTCTACAATTGTTTGAAGTTTCGGTTTTTAAAGAAAAAGAAAATGCGTACTGAGCCGGCCCAATAGCCTTTTCCGCCCACGAGCGCAATTTGAGCCCGAGACGGATTTTAAAAAAAATTCGGGTTATATAAGATTTCGAAATTTTTCTTTTTCGTTTTTTTCAGAAATCCTAAATCGTCCGCGCCTCGATTTTCGTGCCGCCGCAGGCGAACCTCGGGATCCGCGCCGCTGCCGAACCTCGGTTTCCGCGCCGCGCCGCCTCGGTTTCCGTGCCGACGAACCTCGGTTTCCGTGCCCGCCGAACCTCGATTTCCGTGCCCGCCGAACCTCGATTTCCGTGCCCGCTGAACCTTAGTTTCCGCGCCATCGCCACGTCATCGATACGTCAGCAATTTTGTCCTGTAGTGAAAAGGATCTGTCTGCGATAGAAACTTTTATTTTATTTATGAATAGACCCTTTTTCATAGTTGGCACCCTATAATCTTCGTAGCCGTATCTTTTAAACCGTGTATCGGAATTGGTGATTCTTTTTCCTACGCACTCGTGTTGTTCTGTACTTTAGCATGGTATAAATTTTTGCACACTTTAGCATGGTATAAATCCCGGAGGCCATATCTTGTAAACCGTTGATCCAAATCGAGTGATTCTTTTTGCATTGGATCACTCGTTCCATGTACTTTCTGTCTATACCATGTGTACACAAAAATTCAAATGTTTCTTGATCTGTTTAATTTCAAATTCAATTCAATTTTGCAATTGTTATGACCTGCGTTGTAGTATTCCATTTCACGTGATTCTTTTTGCATATTGAATCATATGAGACATCCTATCGGCAGTATCCACACACCATTCATATTGATATGATCTTGTAGCACCCTCAGTTGTCTGTAACAGTAATCACTTTTACTGTGGACTAATTACTGTTGCTAAATCATGCCATGATCAAATTTAAATCAAATCAAATCCAAAATGCCTTTTTTTGATATTAAAAATAATGTTACAAATAAAACTTTCCCAAAAATTATACAACCCCTTTTATTAAATCACAAACCATCAGTGGGTCATGCCCATGTGGTTATGGTATTTTATTATGCCTCTACAAAATTCAAACAATTCAAACACCAGCCAAAACAGCACCAATTGTCATTCGGTTATTTAAAAGAAATACTAAATATATTTCTTTTGACCCCAAACTTTTTGTGGCACCCTAGGAATATATATGACTAATTATGGACCAGGTAACACATTTTAAAAAAATGCAAAAGGCACTAAATTAATTACTCACAGAAAGTGCAGAATGGAAAATAAAGAAAAAAGGAAAAATGCTAAAACTCGCCTAAGGCGACGGCCCACCCGGCCCACTCCCCCTTCCCCACCTGCCCCCGTCCCCTCCGTCACCTGCCCCGTCGCCCTGGCGAGCTCGCCGTGGCTGGGACGCCTGCCGGCCGCCCCCACCTCCCCTGTGCCTCTGACGCGATAAGGCAGCCCCCGCGCACCTCCTGGACACGCCCCTCCTCCTTCTCCCCTCCTCCTCTTCTCGCAGTCGTCGGGGAAAGATCCCACCGGAGCCGCCGTCGCAATGGCCGTGAGCTCACGCGGCCAGTGAGCTCGCGTCGCCACGCCGCCTTGTCCAGCGTGTTCCACGTCGTCGTCTTCGTCGCCGAGCGTAAGGAATCGAGACCGGAGCCACTACGTCGAGCGCACGATCAACTTCCCCAACTTCGGCCGCCGCAACGTCGCAGAGGAAATTCGCCGCCGTAGGGACGCCATCGAGCGCGCTTCCACCACCACTGCATTCGAGGTGAGCTCCTGCACCTCCCCCATGCCTCCCCTTAGCTTCTCGTTCCCCGTAGTTCGATCCACCATGAGAGCCGTGGCCACCTCGCCGCCGCCGTTCTCCTGCCCGCGGCCTGGAGCACGCGTTTGACGCGCCAACCGCTTCATCTTGTTCGCACTACACCCAGGAGACGAACCACGTAGCTCAAACCCAAGCCTACCCGCTAGAACTTCGCCGACGTCACCTTCCGCGCATGGTCCGCCGCCTCGTGCGTCGTCGACGCCGATTCCGGCGACCCCAAGTCGCGCCGCCGCCACCATTCGAACCGCGGTGCTCCTCCGGTTCGAAGGCGCCAGCCCACGCCCTCTCCCGTAGCCTGTAGCGCGTGCGCCGTCGACCTCGCCGGCGACGGACTCTGGTGAGCACTCCGGTGAGGCTGACCGGTGGTCCCCCGTCGTCAGCTAGGTCATTAGCCCTAATGATTTTGGTCTCTGTCACTGCCATGTGGGCCTGCCCCCTTAATCCCACGGTTAAAAATTAAACAGAGAGATAAACCCCCCCTTAGTCACTGACATGTGGGCCCCTGACCTTTTAACTTATTAAACAAATTTAATTAGCACTGGAGTCACTGACCATTGGGGCCCCTTGTCAGATTTTAATTATTTAGAAGATTTAAATAAATTCCAGTGACTTACATGTGGGCCCAGAGGCTATTTTTGATTTAATAAAATGTTTTATAAATAAACAGAGGCTGACATGTGGGTCCCACATGTCAGGCACTATTTTGGATAATATTTTGGATAATGTTCTGGATAATGTTGAATAAATAATAAAAGAAATTCAGAAAAACATTTAAATGATTTAAACTTTGAAATTCAATAACTTTTAAACCGTAACTCGGATTCAAAAACTTTATACATGGAAATTGATCAGAAAAATATAACGAATACGAATACGCTATCCGTATGCCTATCACACCCCTCTAACACAACGAACATCGAACCGTTACCCCTCCGGACCGGCAGTCCGATAAATTGTCCGGTACTGTAAGAGTGCCCGGATGAATTTATTCCGAACACGAATGTTTCTCGGAATAGATCAACTAGCACGGATACACCCCCCTTATGGTTGTCCGGTACCCACGACACCTCCGGCTTGATCCTTTCCCCCTCCGGACACCTTGTCCGATAATCACCCGGAGCCGGTAGTTCATCCTCAGATGAATTTCCGCTCCGAGAAACGTGCATTGCACTGCGTTAGAATACCGTTAACATTTCATCTGTCATGTCATGCATCTGTTTGTATATGCTTGCTGTGTATTTACTGTTTCTTCCCCCCCCCCTTAATCTCCGGTAGACCCCGCTGCTGCCGTCGACTACACCGCTGCTGAGTACGACTATTTCGACGATGACCCTACTACTACCGTCGAGCTTCCAGGCAAGCAGAGCCATTCTCTTACCTAGATATCGCCTATATTTCCATACATTTCTTGCACTAGGCATTGTTACTGCTGCTGCTATGTTACAATCCTATTCAATTGCATAGCCTGTTTTTGTCGCCCCTTGATGTGCCTCCTTTATCCTATGCTGCCTATTATTATTATGCATTATTCAGCAGTGAGCCCTGCGCATTGTTAGCTAGGATTAGATAGAGGGTCGTGATCACTCAGGGGAGTGAACGCAGATACAAATATTATAACTGCACAGGTACGGTACAATGCAGACACCGTCTAAGGCCCCTATCTGGGTTATGCCTAGTCACCTCAAGTGTGAGCTATCAAGGAGTAATCCTTGTACTCCACTCGAGGCTGACTTTGTCTTACCGCCATAGGGTCTTGAAAAACGGTTGTCCTTCAGGTGAGAAGTCGGGCAACCCAACGGTGCCCGCAAGAGGTATTGCGACGGGACGACAGGGAGGGTACAACCAGTGTACCGGTGTGCTTGGCCCCTGGTCGTTGGCCGCGAGAGTTACCAAACTACGAAAGTCGAGCTCCTCCAGGAGCACACGCGAGACAAGGTAAGGAGACGGTTCACCTTGTTGGTAGCCGCAGTGACTTGGTGAGACGACGGGGCAGGCACCGATGTACTGGTGGTCCTGGCTGCTGTCGTTGTCTGCGGGTTAGTTAAGTCGAGGCAACGATAAAGGTTGTCACGCAGGTTAATTAAAATGCTAAATGGTTCAGTGAATGTCTTGAGTTGGCTATATGCCATGTACGCACTACCTACCCGTGGGATTTACGAGTTATGGGCTCCTCTGCTTCGTAGTGTTGTCCGAGGACTTTTTCAGACGTCAGCAGTACCGCGGCCTGCGCCGGGAAGTGGTGTTGTCTTATTTGCCGCGGCAGTGTGATTTGTATTTGCTTTGATTTAACTTCACCGGCCAGCCTCGCACCGTGCAGGAGTACGTCGGGGTTAGGGTCCAAAGCCCCGCGTACATAGGATATAGTCCGGCGGATGACCTCTCTGCTGAGTTTGAAAGATGGGCTATGAAGTGTCGGATAGCCTCGGTGGAGCGTTCCCTAACAAGGTTCCCGCCACCCTGGAGATCCGTGCGTGTAGCGTAACACGGTAACAGGACGCTTTATGCTGAAGCTGGATCTTACCACTAGAAACTATTATTATTAAACTGTATGGTTCCGGGTTTTCTTCCTCGCGGGGATGTCGAGGAGGGGATCTCGGAGGCATTACTAATTATTACAACTTATTATTATACAATGCTGCAGCAACTTCTGCTGCATTGTTACTTTATGCTTTATATAAACTGTTGGCTGATTCTTACTCATGCTGCAAGACATCGTCGGAAGATGCTAGTCTTCGTTAGGCCTAGATTCTTACCCTTGCTCTGGATTTCTGTCTTTCAGTCCACTATATACAACCTCTTCTTTCCGTTGATACAATGCATAATGCTTAGTAGCGGACGTAAGACTCGCGGGTATACTAGATACTCACCTGCTTTATTTCCTTTACTGTTTTGCCTGATCGGCCGCTGCAGCCGATGTTGGAGCCCAGGAGCAGGAGTACCCCGGAGGCGCCTACTACGACGTCGAGTTCCCCGTCGACCAGGAGTAGTTCGGTGGATCCCAGGCAGGAGGCCTCGCCTTTTCGATCTGTATCTCTGATGTGATTTGTGCTAGCCTTCTTAAGGCAAAACTTGACTAACTATGTCTGTACTCAGATATTATGGCTTGTATGACTTATGTATTCGGGTCCGCGTGACCCCTCTATTGTAACATATTTGTTTATCCTTTTGTGTTTAGTGTTGTGCTGTGATATTATCACCGTGGCACCCTAATCTCAGTCGTGTACCCTGTGTGTATGATTGCTGTACACGGTCTGATTTTGGGGGCGTCAGAGATCTTTACCTTGATGTCATGATGCCTTGATCATAATCTTGTATCGACAATTCTTTGTCCGTTGACTCTCTGGAGTTCACATTCCACCGATCACCTTCGAGCACATCGACACTTGTACCGTGTCAAGCCGCTTGTTTTGTTGCTATAACCTTTGTGTTTGTTTTGTTGATCTTTTCTTTGTCCTTGTGATGTGATTGCTTATTTCAGTTCCTTCATTCCGATAGATTCTTGGAGTGTGACGAATAGAGTTAACTGGACCGTGAGAGCGAAGAACTTCACCGAATGGAAAAGTCAAGTTACACTTTGACCATACCTCAACCTATATTTTCTATTATGCATGTAGCAAATTATCACTCTATGCATGGGTAGGAATATATACTAGTTATGCTTTAAACCTAGTAGGATAGCCATATGTTCTGACCTTGTATTTCATTGAATCCCTAGGATTGTGGTTGTTATTTATTTCTAATGCTTTGTAGACAGGGATTGGTTGAGTTATCATGGAGCTATGTGAGGATTAATGACTTGACTAGCAAACTTAAATAAAAATCACCTCTGGACGGGCAGGGAATGCATCCTGGGGCTCGTGCCGGAGCAAGGCTAAATGATTCCCAAATGGTCGTTTTGGTGGTGAACCGGGTGCGTCATGGCGAGTACCTTCTGATGCAGTGGGCGCCGTCCAGGCTCAAAAAGATCGGACAGACAGTGTGACTAGTAGCTTCCATGTACAACCACTGGCTATATGGGCTCTGGCTTAGATGAGTAAGTTGTGGGGAACCTGGCCCAGGTAGCTAGCTGATTTAGATATGATAGGTGTACCGGCTACCAAAGGGTGGAGGCAACCTCTTCTGAAAGACTATGTCTCAATCTTCGGGTTGAGTCCAGTGGGGAAAGTGTACAAACCTCTGCAGAGTGTAAAAACTGATCATGATTAGCCGTGTCCACGGTTACGGACAACTTTGAGCAACTGGGCATTATTGTTGTTGGATGGTCTTGACAGATATTTCACCTTAATAAGAATTTGAGTGGGAACTTTTAACAAAAGGATGGTTGGAATTGGTGTAGCCCGATTCAACCATACTTAGGACTAGCAAGATAAATTAATATTTATTAGTTGTAGTAGGTGAGGGAAAAATCAGCTTTCTGAAAAATAAAACCATAAGCCTTTCCTTTGACTTATCCTTGCATGTATATGCAGGTCTGTTATATACTTTTTCGTGTGACTTGCCGTACAAATCAGATGTACTGACCCGTTGTCGGGCTGTAACCTTCGGTGTTGCAGGATTGTATACGACGAGTAAGTGATGCGATGTAGGGTTACGATGTCTATAATCAACTATGCCGGTGGAGTTGATGGACGCCACGAAGCTCTTTATTGTTTTTCCGCTGTATTTTATTTGTAAGCTATCCTTGAGCTATGCAGGTATGCCTTATTGTAATACTGGATCTTCTATGTAATATATATGACATGTGGTTTATTCTGGATATTACATCATGTACTGTGTGTGCTAGCTATTGATCCAGGGAATAGCACAGAATGCACAGAGACTTGGATTCTTTGTGAATCGGGTCGTTACAGGTCGCCGACCTGTGGTGGAGAGGGAGAGGCCGGAGGTGAGGATAGGAAGAGGGGAGGGAGAGAGAAAGGAGAGGATGCACGGCATGGGCTCAATGGTGACGTGTGGGTCGCCGGCGGCTGCGGTGGGTTGGAGGTGGCGCCGCTCTCCACGGGAGGCGTCAGCGGGTTTTTCGTGGAGCAGATCAGTCCTAGTCGGGCCGCGGCAGCTCTCTCTAGCCCGGGGTGGCACGAATATCCGATGGAAGCGGTTGGGCTTAAGGTGGTGATGACATGGCGTGATCTGAGCCACAGATCGGCCTGATCGACAGCTCTGGTTTCCCGGGGCTAGGGTTTTGAGATGGAGAGGGTTTGGTGTTAATTCTAGGGCACATCTGAGGGGGGTGCCTGCAAATTTGTCTTAGGGAAACCCTAAAGTGGGTGAAGAAGATAGGTGGTCTATTTATAGGCTATATTGTCCGGCAGATGACGAAAATACAACCGGTTTCTCTCTCACATCCGGTGATGCACGTTTCTGACCACTGGGACTCGATACGACCTCCGATTCTGGCAAAACTTCAAGCCTCGCGATCCACGCAACGAGTCGGTCACTCCTACCTCAATTCGAATCCATTCCGAGAACATTTTCCTGCGCCCAATAAAATAATCCATTTATTAAATAAATGGGTTTTTCTTTTCGATGACAATATCTAGTCTTGTGCCGAAAGTTACGACGGTGATCGAGTGAAACCCGGTGTCGCAAAAGGGTCGTGTGTCATTGGGGAAAAGGTCTGGACTAGCAACCGATACGAGAAGGAGGAGGAAATATAATCACCAGTTAATAAATTGGGGAAACAAAAACTACAAACAATTCTAACAATCACCAAAATAAAGCAACAAGCTAATTTTTTAATTTGGGTGAAAATCCTTGGTTGTTACAATTGCCACCATTGTTTACACTTCAGTCCTTTACTGCTTTATTCCCTTTCAATTGCAATCTCCATCACTATTTCCACCGTGTGTTTGATCCGTTGTAAACGATAAGGCCGGAGAGATTGAGAAGCTCTCTGAACTCGTTGGGAGCAAAGTTATTTGTTTCTGTGTGCAGGTCCACATCAACCTCAAACCAATTCGGCGACTTAATTTCTGGCGTCGTTGACACCTACTTTAATCTCTTGGAGTCCTCCGGAGATAAACCTTGGTATCTTCACCGAGGGAAATTTTATGCTATCAAAATCATAACCTTCCACTCGGGGTAAACAACGAGGAGGTGTGATATACACCCATCGAGCATAATTTCTGGCACCGTTGCCGGGGACTCCAACCTTCAAGATAGGGGAGTTGCACACTATCTTTTACCTTTGCTTTTTAGTCTTGTTAGTTGAGTTTCTAGTTTTTGCTTTTGATTCTTATATGAAAAACTGAAAAAATTGTTGCTACCTGTTATCGTTGTCTTTCTCTGTTTACTGATGTTATCTTTACCATGGGTGCAGGAACCACCCAAATATGTTAGGATGGACATGTTTCACTTGCATCGTCTACGATCAATTTGTTCTCGCGATAAAAACCCAACCTACTTGGTTGAGAGAAAATCATTGGGTGAGCATGCTCATGATACGCGACAACGCTTTTCTCAAAAAGGGAACCACTTATTGGATCAAATACACACTTCTTATTGCTATGCTGAGTGTTTGTACTGCATTTACGATTTTACTTATTGTTCTAGAAAAGATTGCAAACACCTTCCCTTCCAATGTGAATTCAATGAAAATGAGATCCTATCTTCTAACGCTAAAGGTGTTTTTGATTACTTTCATGTTGAAAAGATGGAATAGTTTGTTGCATTTAATTTATGGGTACTTATGGGATTGCTTCTTTGATTGAAAAGTATTACGATGGTATTCACCAGTCTGAAATTTTTGCAGTGCTTCAATATTTCTTTGAGAATTATGTTTGCAATGATCCTATTGAGGGTTTTAAAAATAAAATGTTTGCTGCCCAAGAAGAGGCCAATTATTTCTATGATGAGGAATCTTATGATTCGGAGGACTCACTTGATACAACCCTTTCTAATAAACTTGATACTTGCTTTGTTGATGGCCATGATTCCACTACGGATGATGCTTACAAAGATGAACTTGCTATAGTTCCTTATGTAAAGAATGAAATTGTTGTTATTGCACGCACACTTGATTGTCCTTTTATACCTTTGCAATCTCCAACTCCTATTCCGGAGAATTGTGCTCTTATTAAGGCTTAGTGTGATGGGTTGCATTTATCTTATGTTCCTAAAGACCGTGTTGAAATCTATACATGTGTGCATGCAGTTCATGAGCGACATGCTTTATGTGATAGTTATATTCTTGATGTTGTTCATGATACTAAGGAATATTATTTTGAGAGAGAAAACTTTGGTTATAGAATCTTCCTATGCATAGGAAGTGGGTTAGTCTTAAATGTGTTTCATAGTTTCTACTTGATGCTCTCTTTTTCTTCGAATTCTTATTCTTGTGAGAGCATCTTTTATAATCTTCATGCCTAGCTAAAAGGCATAAAAGAAAGCACTTATTGGGAGGCAACCCAAAATGTTTTTACTTTCTATTTTAGTGGTCTTGATGCTTTTTAATACTTGAGAAAGTATATTTATATTTATTTTCAAGCTTTGTGCCAAGTTTTAGCCTCTGATTGAAAGAAAGTTCAACAGTTGTGAAATGTTGTCGAGAAACAGATTATGTCTTCTTGACGGCAAAATTCACCAAAAATCACCAGATCATCTTTTTGATCTGAATTGTTTTGAAAGCATGCTCTATACAATTGGCTTTCTGGCGTTTGATTTGAGTTTTTTTTATTTGAGTTGCAGAAGTGCCCAAAAAAATTATTTACTACCCGCTGGTCTGTTTTTCAAAGATTCTGCGACGTTTTGTGTTTTCTCCGTTTTGCAAATCTTAAGCTTGCTTCTTATTTCCAAAAATATTTTGGCAATCTTGAGAAAAGTAGCTCTTCATGAAAATCTTTATTTCCAGCAGAGTTAAATTATTTATTTAAGGGTACTAACCTCTCTAATCAGCTTATGATGAGTTTCGCACTACTAGGAATTGGCGTCCTTTTTTTTCATTACTTGCGTATTATAGATGTGCCACTAAGGACAGGCACTAATAAGGGCTTAATAGTGGTGCTTTTCAAATGTGCCACCCATAAGAATCTAAGGAGTGGCACATTTTGAAATGCGCCACTAATAAGGCCTTAGGGTGGTGCATTTCTGAAATGCGCCGCGCCTATGATTCTTAGGGGTGGCGCTTATTGAAGATGCGCCATTCTTAAAAAATTTGAATTTTTAATCTTGATCTGGATCACGATTTTTTTTCACGTTTTTTTCGAATGATTTGTCCCTCTCATCTAGCCACTTTAATTGCTCATTTTTATTCTCTGAATTATTTTTCCCGTTCATCTAGCCAATTTTGAATCTAAATTGGAGGAGGGAGGAGAGGAGAGGAGAGGATGGGTGGAGGATGAGCAATGGAGGAAGGGACGAGGATGAGGAGGAGTCAAGAAAGGGAAGGAGGACGATTCTTTGAGCCTTGGAGATTGTAGTCTTGGAGGAGGGTGAACCTTGGATGAGGAGGAGCCATGAAGGAGGGGAGGAGGAAGAAGACCCGAGGAGGAGGGGGAACGTTGGAGGAGAAGGTGCCATGGAGGAGGGGTGGATGAGGAGGAGGAGCCATGGAGGAGGAGGATCCATGGATGAGGGGAGGAGGAGGTGCCATGGAGGAGGGGAGGATGAGGAGGAGGAGGATCCTTGGATGAGGGGAGGAGGAGGAGCCATGGTGGAGGAGGCCGCCATGCAGAAGGTGGAGAGGAGAAGGAGATGGTGGAGGAGATAAGGATTAGAATGAAGAGGTAGGGAGAACGAGGAGGCCGGCAGGGTATTATATACTTTTATTAGTGGCGAATATTGTAGAATGCTCCACCCTTAAAAATCTTAGGGGTGGCGCACCTAGCAAAATGTGCCATTAAAAACATTTGAATTTTTTTCAATTTGTTTGACCTCCATATCTTAAAAGCATCATAACTTTTTTTGTTAGGTTTTTTAGGATTCTGAAAATCTTCAACTGAATTCTAAAAATCTAAAAAATCTTCGGATGTAACTTTTCGAGTAGATGATTTTTCATATAAAAAACTTTTTCATCGGAGCTAGTATGCAAAAACAGTCGAAATTCATGTTTCTAAATTTTCCTAACAACTAGACCACATAACAAATGGGAATCTCATTTTCTTTTATTTTTTTGACATTTCTATGAATTTCTTTTATTTTTTTACAAACTGAAAAGGCGGTCCATATGGGGGGTGTATTTGTGTGGTGGGAATTTTGGCACCTCATAGTTTTCAGGTTAGTAGTGGCGCACATGCTAGATGCGCCACTAATAATTCCTTAGGGGTCGCGCACTTCAAAAT
Source organism: Bromus sterilis (assembly GCA_950022295.1). Taxonomy (NCBI): domain Eukaryota; kingdom Viridiplantae; phylum Streptophyta; class Magnoliopsida; order Poales; family Poaceae; genus Bromus; species Bromus sterilis. Next base: position 275,383,928 of record OX465595.1, on the reverse strand, counting down.
CCGCCACTGATAATTCCTTAGGGGTGGCGCACTTAAAAAACCACCACTAATAATTCCTTATGAGTGGCGCACTTCCATAATGCTCCACCCATAAGTTATTATTAGTGGCACATTTATCAAAATGCGCCACCCCTATGATAATTAATAGTGGCACATTTTGCAAAATGCGCCACTAATAAGAGGATCCAGGCTGGCCCACTCTTAGGGTTGGCGCATTTTCAAAAAATGTGCCACTACTAAGAGCTTATAGGTAGTGCATTTTTAACCAATGCGCCACCCCTTACAAATAGTGGCGCATTACGTACCAAATGCGCCAGTAATAAGGAATTCATGTATATACTTTTCTCTAGTAGTGTCGTATGAAGGGAGTTTTCAAGTATGCGAAGGAAGATGATCAAAGAAGATCCGGGAGTGTCAAAATCTCAAGCTTGGGGATGCGCCAATGCACCCCAAGAAATATCCAAGGACACTCAAGCGTCTAAGCTTGGGGATGCCCCCGTGCATCCCCTTCTCCATCAACAATCATCAGTTTGTCCTTCTCCATGCTACATTTTTATCACTTCATGTGTTATGTGCAATGCTTGGAGCATCTCGCTCTTTACTTTTTAGTTTGTTTTAGTTTTTCTTTTCTGTTCATAACTACTTGGACCCTAGCCTTCATTGTTTGGGAGAGAAACATGCTCCACTCCATCCTAGAACACAACATAGGTTTGCATGATTATCCCTTTTTTGTTTTCTTTATATTTTCATAGCTATTGTCACGCGTAGATCTTAGTTTTCATGCTTATCTATTTCAGAGCTTTTATTTAGGTTATTTCTTTTGGAACTCTCTGGAGTTATCATGCTTATCTTGTTTAGAGAATTCGTCCGTTGCACTGAGTTGTGTGTCTTGCATGAGTAGTGTGACGCCCCCGATTTACGGTCATGTACAATAATCATACTCGCAAGGTACACGATCAAGATCAGGGACACACGTTAAGATATCATAACACAGCTCTACAAATAAAAACATTACAAGCAGTATAATACAAGACAGGGGCCACGAGGGCTCGAATTCAACAACTCGAGAGCACAAAGTGAGAGGAAGCAATAGTATCTGAGTACATATACGAATAACATGGTTTCCTTAAGAAGGCTAGCAGAATAATCAACCACTCGATCAAAAAGGCGAGGCATCCTTCCTGGGAACCTCCAAAATACGCCTGGTCATCCGAGATCTCCACATCGTAGTAGGCGCCTGCGGGGTACTCCTGCTCCTGGGCTCCATCGTCTGATCGCAACAACCGGGTATATAAAAAAGGGGGAAATAAAGCAAGGGTGAGTATCTAGCATACTCAGCGAGACTTAAACCCAGGCTACTAAGAATTTATGCATTGGTATTAAAATGGAAGAAGAGGCTATATAGTGGACTGTAAGATAGAAATAACAGGGTAAAGGGAATACGCTAGGCCTATCGAAGACTAGCATCTTCATGCGATTCTTGTAGCATGAGAAAAGAATAGCCAACAGTTATAATAACTTGAATGTAATAACAATTCAGCATAAGTTGATGCAGCATTGAATAATAGCAAGTTGTAATAATTATCAATGATCCCGAGATTCCTTCCTCGACTTCCCTGCGAGTAAGACATCCAGGAACAAAAATTTAATTGCAATAGTTTGTAGTAGTAGGACCTGTCTTCAGCATAAAGCGTCCTGTGACCGTGAAAACCACAATTCGAATAGATTTCATCCTTGCAGGGGCTGCACTACTATTACCCTACACGCTCGGATCTCCAGGGTGGCGTACAACTTGTTAGGGAATACCCACCCGAGGTTATTCGACATGACGTAGTCATACCTAGGCTTAGCAGAGAGGCCATCCGTTGGTCTAAATCCTATGTACGGAGGAACTTTGGACCCTTGCCCTTTGTACACTTGCACGGTGCGTGGCGGGCCGGTGAAGCAGAAGCAAATATCACATCTTGAGAAAAAAATACACATCACTTCCCGGCGCATGCCGCAGTACTGCTGACGCCTGAAGAGCTTTTGATAGAATGTACGCCGCGGAGGGAGCACACTGTAATCCCACGTGGAGTTAGCGCGTATAAGGCACGTCGATCCACTCAAGACATCCACCTGACCCAATTAAGGATTTTATTATCTCGTGTGTCAACCGTCCTCGTTGTCCCGACTTATTAGGTCACGATGAAGATATATGCCAAAGGGGGGCTCAGGGACTGGGGCCCATCTCCCAGGCGGCCACTTGGTGAGGCATGAGCGGGGGCTGCGCTACCAGGGTGCTTGGGAGCCTGGTGGACCCCTCCGGGTGTCCTTCGGCTGGTCTTTGTCAATTCTTCAGAAAGTTATGCCCCATGAATTTCAGGTCATTTGGAGATGTGGTGATATGGCCACTTGATGTGAAATTTTCCCCGCTGACTCCTGCGTCTGCTGTTTCGGCACCGGAAAGTTGTAAACTGTGTAAAAAAAGCCAAAACACTATAAGAACATCATCATAACATGAAATATATCAATGAATTGAGGTGAATTATGATGTAAAATAGTTATGCATTTTGGACGCATCAATGGTTACCTATACTGAAGTGAGTGTTTGCCTATTAAATTAATAACTCTAAACAATGATAACGTAACTGGGAAAGAGATAACTTAGACCATGCACTATTCAATAGAGTATGATTATAATGTGCAAGAACATATCAACAATATTGAAGTGTCTCAAAACATCACACTTTGTGGAACAACTTTCACAAGTCTTTATGCCCAAGACTAACTCAAAACATTTCTCATTTTGATCAAATCATAGAGACTTGTTTTTTCATGTTAATTTAATATCCATATTTATTCTAAAATCCCTTTGATCAGATCAAATTATTTCAAAGTCATGTTTGTCTTCATTGTGAAATCCTTTGATCGCATCAAATTATTTCAGACTCATGTTTCATTAGTGAATACACATATTCATCTAAGTACACATATGAAGTCCACGAAATAATGAAATTCACTACATGATGAAATATGATACATCACAATGTATGATACACAACAATCATCGCAAACTTTGTTTTACCACAATTCCAGGTTTCAGTCATCTTACCTTAAGAGGTATGGTTTGCACGTGTCAAGAGATCAAGTATCTCAAAATCTTCATCATACCATTCATGACTTAAACGATAGTGTCAATATTGAGATTGGATAATTCTTGATAAAACTACTATCATCAACATAAGAACAACTCATTCATAACCATAATGTGACCACAAAAGATATCATTCATAAAAGGAGAACAACTGACTTGTTTCTCACTAATATGAATAATTGCCTTCGCGAGAAGCAAGACACACTAATAATGTTCACATTCAAATGATCACAAATTTATTCATATATTTAATAAAATGATAGAAATAGAGGGAGAGTGTTATCGACCATCAACTATCTTGATTGCCGTCGGCACACATTGTCACCTCATCCCTTCCAATACACACTAGTAGAAAACAGGCCTTTGGATATGAGCAAATGTCACGGTTCGAAAACGAGCCGGTTCTACTAGCCCAATAGCACCGGTTCTTGAGGCCAGGCTTTAGTACCGGTTCGTGTGGTGGGCCCCCATCCCAACGGCAACCTGATACCACATCTTTAGTAATAGTTTGTGTCCTGAACCGGATCTACACGTGTGGTGGCAGGTTGCCGTTGGGCTGGGGGCCCGCTATGACCTCTAGTACCTGTTTGTAGTACAAACCGGTTCTAGTGTCTCCCCTTTAGTACTGGTTTTTAATAAAAACTGGTACTAAAGATACTACTATATATACTCCTTCGTCCCCAAAACGAGCCGGGCAAGCTCATTCTCTATTTTTCTCAACATTTGAAGCTCCCCTCTCTCTTTGCTCGAGTTCATCCTCCATTTTTGCCAAGATTTGAAGCTCCCACTTACATACAATTTTCACAAAGGTTAGCAACTTTGTTCTCTAATCTTTCATTGCTAGATTAGCTTTGTGTAATGCTCTATATATATGTTTATAGTGATTAATTTGTGAATTTTAGTTTGGGATATATACCTGGGACATCGTCGATTTCTTCCGACCAATCATCCCTTAAGAAAGAAAGGCAAGCATTTCAAAGGCGAGGAAGATCACCGGAAGAAGCCTGTCCGCCGTACTGGTGATGATATACTTGATATGGTCAAGGATTTACTAGAACAAGTAATCTTTGGAAAGGGTTATGGCGGAAAATCTGTTCTGGATGACGCTGACGGACACGCACCCATGTGGAAGAAGAAATCTATATTTTGGGACCTACCCTATTGGAAAGACCTAGAGGTCCGCTCTGCAATGGACGTGATGCACGTGACGAAGAATCTTTGCGTGAACCTTCTAGGCTTCTTGGGCTTGTATGGGAGGACAAAAGATACACTTGAGGCACGGGAGGAGAAATCTTTTTTGAATGCCTGCTCAGTATCAAGGTCACGTCTGGCTTCTCGTCGAATATAAAGGGAATAATAAATATGGCAGAGAAAAAGTTTAAGAAACTAAAGTCTCATGACTGCCACGTGATTATGACGCAACTGCTCCCGGTTGCATTGAGGGGGCTTCTACCAGAAATTGTTCGATTAGCGATTGTGAAGCTATGTGCATTCCTCAATGCAATTTCTCAGAAGGTAATCGATCGAGAAAGCCTACTAAGGTTACATAATGATTTGGTCCAATGTCTTGTCAGTTTTGAGTTGGTGTTCCCACCATCCTTCTTCAATATTATGACGCATGTCCTGGTTCACCTAGTGGACGAAATTGCAATTTTGGGTCCTGTATTTCTACACAATATGTTCCCCTTTGAGAGGTTCATGGGAGTCTTAAAGAAATATGTTCATAACCGTGCTAAGCTAGAAGGAAGCATCTCCATGGGCCATCAAACAGAGGCGGTCATTGAGTTTTGTGTTGAATTTATTCCTGACCTTAAGCCGATTGGTGTTCCTGAATCGAGGCATGAGGGGAGAATGGGTGGAAAAGGCACTCTAGGACCGAACCAAGTAATATGTAGGGATGCAGATTCTTGGAAGAAAGCACACAATATTGTTCTACATAATTATTCCTTGGTGGCCCCGTATAAAAATCAATGTGAGAATATTCTACGCTTCCAACACCCGGAGAAGTATGAAGCCTCGATTTAGAAGGAACACATGAGGACATTCGGCGGTTGGTTGCAAAATCATCTCACGGATAAAAAGACTATTGAAGAGGAGTTGTACTTGTTGTCCGGCACAACATCTTTGACTATAATGACTTTCAAAGGGTACGAGATAAATGGGAATACATTTTAGACGATCGCCCAAGATGAAAAGAGCACCAACCAAAACAGTGGTGTCCGCTTTGATGATGCAATCAACAATAAGAAAATGGTCACATATTATGGTTACATAGAGGAGATATGGGAACTTGACTATGGACCTGATTTTAAGGTCCCTTTGTGTCGGTGCAAATGGTTAAATCTGACAGGGGTAAAGGTAGACCCGCAGTACTAAATGACAACAGTGGATCTCAACAATCTTGGGTACAGAGACGAACCATTCGTCCTAGCCAATGATGTGGCTGAGATTTTCTATGTGAAGCACATGTCTAGCAAAACAAGAAAATGGAAAGATAAGGAAGTGAATACATCATACGGTGAGCCAAAGCGCCACATAGTTCTTTCAGGGAAAATAAACCTCATGGAATTGGAGGACAAGACAGACATGTCAGAAGATTATGAAAAGTTTCATGAAATTCCTCCCTTCAAAGTGAAGACTGGCCCAAGCATCCTGTTAAATCATGAAGATTGTCCATGGTTACGGTGCAAAAAGAAAGGGAAACACGCGAAGAAATAGTTTTATATATACCACTCTCTAGGATGTGACCGGTTTCAACGCCAACATGATTTGTATTCGGTCGATAAACTGAAAGATTTCTAGCTATATTATTATAAGATTAACAAATCACACGGTTTCGCCAGCTTACAGCCCGACGGTGTGGCCCGTAAGTTCCCGCATATCAAATGCACCGTCGGACCGCAAGTAGGCGAATCCGAATGATTTGTATTTGGTCGATGAACTGAAAGATTTCTTGATATGATACACATCAACAAAACACACGGTTCTCCTGCATACAACCCGGCTGTGGCTCGTGAGTGCCCGCATATCAAATGCACCATCAGGTTGAATGCAGGGTATCCGAATGATTTGAATCCGTACACACCGAGTGTCGAACATGTCCGAGAGGTGGGCTATATATAGGGGTCATGTGCCTCTCTAGACCCGGTTGCTAGCACGAATCGGTACTAGTACATCGTTATAGCGCTGATCCTACCGATCCAAAAACTCACAAGCGCTTCAAAGAAACACACGATCCGTGTGCTTCTTCCTGAATGGTTGCAAGACCTTCACCGCTAAAGGTTAGAAAGATATGAAAAAAATAGGAAATTCATTGTGGACCGTCAACGAAAAAATTCTCCACTGGCCTTGTTGTTCACTAACTAATTGTAGGAACCTTTAGTACCGGTTTGTGACTCCATCCGGTACTAAAGGCCTCTCCCTTCCGTAATTAACCACTAACTAAGTTTTGTGACCCTTTAGTACCGGTTTGTGACTCCAACCAGTACTTAAGGTCCCCTGTAGCGGTTCCAACACTAAAATTAGGACCACCTCACTAGACGAAGTGGAGTTAGACTTGTTTATAAGCCCAGGTCTGCGTTGACTTATCATAGCATAAAAATTTCACGAAAGGCCGTACACGGAGAAATTCACCTGTATCCTGTACTCTGTCCGGTAAAATTTCGGATGGACCTCGGTTGGTTGGCAGATTCGCCAGATTTTCCCACGATGCGTGGACCATCTGAAAATCCGTATGGGACGAAAATCCCGTACGGGTATTTCATGCGGTCCACGCTTGGTCGGTAGACTTGCTAGATCTGCCAACCAAGCATGGTCCGTCTGAAATTTGCCTTCACTGTGTACAGGATATGGAGTATTCTTCCATTGACGTCCTATAATGAAATTTCTATACTTTTTTGTTGTCGTTTTTCATTCTTGCACCATTCAAAGCCACATACTACAAATTCAAACCTTTCTAAATTCATGTGCTATTTTCCATGCATTTAATGATTTTGTTTTAATAGGCAACGACAAGCCTGATCCAACGGCTCACAAGCCTGTTCCAACGACTCACAAGCGCTTGAAAGAAACACGCGATCCGTGTGCTTCTTCCTGATTGGTTGGATTCAGAATCGTATGAGGTTACAAGCGCGTGGAAGAGGACTCCACGCAACGACAGTCGCCACAAGTTCTCTTCTCATGCACTCTTTCCCCTTCCGCGCAACCGCCACCATGCCGCCCCGCCGTTGAATCCACCCCCGCTACCACGGCGTCCGCGGGCGCATCAACGGCACATACACGGCGGTGATCACCTGCGCCAACAAAGAGCGCGTGTGGCTCGGCACGTTCTACCATGCATCTTTAGCCGCACGCGCGTACGACGTTGCGGCGCGGAGGCTCGGCCCCCCGCGCGCGGAGATGATTTTTCGCAACTACCGTAACGCGAAAGAGGCGACGGACATGGAAGATGTGTCGCACCTCCTCGCTGAAGAGGACCACCACCTCCATCGCCGACGAGCGTTTCTCGGCCTCGTCTCGGAGCAGGACCAGCGCACCGTGCAGGATTGTACGCGAGCCATTCCCGCGAAGCCGCGGAGGAGGCGGAACAATGGACGAGGCTGACGGCTGAGAGCGCGGAGCGGAGGTGCGAGCGTCATGAATGGCGGGAGGAGAGGCGGGCGGCCAAGGTGATGGCGGAGGCGGCACTTGCGAGAGGAGCCGCCAACCGGCCCGTCGGTGACCCCCGGTGGATAGCGCTGCAGGTTGACATCAACTCCGACGTCACCGAAGAAGATTTCTCCGATGACGAGGATGGGTAGTTTTTTTATGTTTCAAAATAAAATGTTACAGGTTTGAGATGTTACCTTTGTTGAATGTTTTAAGTTTCCCTCGCCGCCGCCACCGTGCTATTTTCCATGCATTTAATGATTTATTTTGAGCTAAATGACCCTGAAATTGGAAAGCACTACAAATGAACTCAGAAAAGGTTGAAACTTGCCATGGTATCATCATTTGACCCACATAACATCTGTGGAAAAGTTAAGAGTGTTACGGCAAAAACTGGATGCACTTCGTGTACAAACTGGACCATCACTTTCGAAATACGAGGGTTTCAGACGAAAATTCATCTGTTACAAAGAAATTACATTTTTTTGAACTTATTTGAACTCAAGACTTTTTGTGCATTCAATATGCACCATTCAAAGCCACATACTTAAATTTCAACCCTTTCTAGATTCATTTGCTATTTTCCATGCATTTAATGATTTATTTTGAGCTAAATGACCCTGAAATTGGAAAGCACTACAAATGAACTCAGAAAAGGTTCAAACTTGGCTTGGTATCATCATTTGACCCACATAACATGTGTGCAAAAGTTAAGAGGGTTACGGCAAAAACTGGATGCACTTCGTGTACAAAATGGACCATCTCTTTCGAAATACGAGGGTTTCAGACAAAAACTCATCTATTACAAAGACATTTCGTTTTTTTAACTTACTTGAACTCAAGACTTTTTGTGCATTCAATATGCACCATTCAAAGCCACATACTAAATTTTCAAACCTTTCTAAATTCATTTGCTATTTCCCATGCATTTTAAGATTTATTTTGAGCTAAATGACCCTGAAATTGGAAAGCACTACAAAATGAACTAAGAAAGGGATGAAACTTGGCATGGTATCATCATTTGACCCACATAACATGTGTGCAAAGTTGAGAGGGTTACGGCAAAAACTGGATGCACTTCGTGTACAAACTGGACAATCTATTTTGAAATACACGAGGGTTTCATACGAAAACTCATCTGTTACAAAGGCCTTTCATTTTTTTGAGCTCATTTGAACTCAAGACTTTTTGTGCATTCAATATGCACCATTCAAAGCCACATAATAAAATTTCAAACATTTCTAAATTCATTTTCTATTTTCCATGCATTTAATGATTTATTTTGAGCTAAATGACCCTGAAATTGGAAAGAACTACAAATAAACTCAGAAAAGGTTGAAACTTGGCATGGTATCATCATTTGACCCACATAACATGTGTGCACAAGTTGAGAGGGTTACGGCAAAAACTGGATGCACTTCGTGTACAAACTGGACCATCTCTTTCGAAGTACGAGGTTTTCAGACGAAAACTCATCTGTTACAAAGACATTTCATTTTTTTAACTTATTTGAACTCAAGACTTTTTGTGCATTCAATATGCACCTTTAAATCCAAATACGAAATTTTTAAACCTTTCTAAATTCATTTGCTATTTTTCATGCATTTAGTGATTTATTTTGACTATTTAACAAAGTATTTCTCAAACTAGTATTTGAAAAAAATTCCACTTGAAACTATTTAAATTTGAAAACCACTGCCACTAACAGAATGTTTATAATTATTTTTTGATCTAAATCAAAACGGTTCATCAAAAAACTCCAACTATTCTAATAGCTAGTCAAAATCTAAAACCAAATAATCAACAAATATAAAATATATAGCTTTAGTACTGGTTTGTTATACCAACCGGTCCTAAAGGTCTCCCCTCTTCCCGCTGAAATTTTTTCCGAAAATTTGAGGATATTGGACACCTTTTGCACCGGTTTGTGTTACTAACCGGTGCTAAAGGGTCTTTACTATCGGTTGCTAGCACAAACCGGTGCTAAAGGGCTATGCCATATAACCCCCACCCCCTCGCGAGGGCAAACCACTGCCGCTTAGATCGAAGATGCCGCCAGGCTGCTGCTGTGCTCCGCCTTTGTCGTCGCGCTCTCCGCCAGGCTGCTGCGCTCCGCCTCCGCCGTCATCGCACTCGCCGCCAGGTTGCTGCGCTCCGTCGTCCCCATCGCCCTCTCCACCAACGCCACTCTTGGGAGCTCTCTCCCTCTTCCCCCTAACCGGCCTGCATCTCTCCCCGCTGCGAGTCCCTCGAGTGCCGCCGTGGGGAGCCATGGCCATAGCCCTGCTCTGGCCGCGCTCTATCCAGCGCCACCCCGCAGCCTCCTATGCCCGCATTCGCAGGCCGGCGGCATCTCTGTCGTCGTTGCACCGCCGCTGCACTATAGTGTTCATAGCTACTTTGAACTATGGATCAATACCATGATTATACTCTTGTTGTAGTACAAATCCCCTATAGGAAGTATGCCCATTTGCACTATGGATCAATAGCAAATATCCAGCAAACTTGGCATCTTTTAAAAATTTCTGGAATAAACATTATGTGACACTTTTACCACTGTTTAAGCAATGTTTTAGTTAAGTAAATGAAATGTTTTTCGGTTGAAACTTGTACCACTTTAAAGACCACATAAAACTAATCAACTTTGATATAGGGTACTAGTTTATAGGATTTATAAATCACAAGAAATAACCATTTGAAAACTGCTAAAAATGTTTTGAAATATTAGACTTAGCCAAATTTCAGAAAACCCAAAGTAGGTCAATGACATATGGGTCCCACTTTTTTAAAATTTCTTGAGCGGTTTGACATGTGTACAAAAAAATTGCAATCGAAAAATTTGAGCGGTTTGACATGTGGAATTTATTTTTGTAATTTTGAGCGATTTGAAATGTGAATTTTTTTGAGCGGTTTTATAATGATTATTAATTTTAGTTGTAAATTTTCTAGTTTCATTAATACGTTTTCGGCGACGATGCCGACCCCTCATCCTCGTGATCGTCGCGCTCCGGGAATTCTTGACGGGGTGCGGACTGTCCGGGACTGGGCTTCGCCGGGCTGGCACTGGGAGTTGGTTTCCAGGGTGCGGCGCTTTGTGAGGAATTCGGGTCTTGTTGTTGACCCGGATCTTCTTTGGCTGCGGTCGCGTGGGCCAGAGTCGGTGCGGAGGGAGCCGGCCCCCGCGGAGGTTGTACGCCAGCGTGTCAGGGAGGAGCACGAGCACGTCCGTTGCTACATGGTGGCGTTGGACGCCGGGTACTCCAGTTTGTGGCAGGTTCTTCAGGGAACTCATCCTAGCTATGAGTGGGTGATGGTTCCTTCTCTTTTGGTGTCCACCTCCAGCCGGAGCCGACGTTTTTTACTGTATTAGATATTTGTAGTAGTGATCGATATATTATTGTTGCATATGTGAACTGGATTATTCGTGATGTAAACTGGATTATTATTCCAATATTGTTCTTGCATGTGAACTTGATTAGTTGAGATGTTACTTTTCTGTATATATATCTTGTTTTATTCGAGATTTTGAACTTGATTATTCAATATGTTGAACTAGATAATTATTCTAATATTATTGTTTTATCCTTTTCTGCATCTCGTCGATATTAGTTAAGCTATGGACGACGTGTTTAATAGCGGCAGAGAGCAGGAAGATGATATGTACAAAATTATCGCCGAGGCTAATGCTCATGATGATGGCTCACAATATCTGAACGATTCCGGTGAGGGAATGTTCAAGGAAAGAGATGAAGAAAATGATCTTCAATTGAGAACAAAGTTCACCGAGGTATATATAAAAATATATAAGGCATCTGGTGATGATTCAATATACTAATAATTGATTTATCACCAATCAATTAACAAATATTTCTTTCTTTAGTAACCCGGATCGAGAAAATCTTCTTCAAGAAAAGCAAAACGTGGCCCAGCCAAATTGCCGCGGAACGTTTTAAAGTACAACATCGATGAGATCAGTTCGAGTGGCGAGCCGACTGCTCCTCTAGCACATGTGAAGAAATGGACAAGGAATCAGAAGAGGCTAAACGTCGGTCGGAAATAAACAAGAAGAATGCTGAGAAAAAAAAGAGATTTTCCATACCATGGGGACAGGTGGCTACAAGTCCGCGGCGCCTAAGTGGGATGCATTTGAGAAGAAGATTCTTGATGCAGGGGTCACTCCAGTAACAATGTTTTTTCCATCAAGGTGCAGGACTTGGTTTTTTGGGCATGGTGGAAAGTTGGACCCAAAGACAGGGAAGGTAATTCTAAAGGCAAATCTTAATGGAGCCGATAAGGAGTTACTGGATGCAATTGCTGATGCTAGAAAGGGGATTTTCAAGCTTGATAGAGAGAAAGACGAGCTTACAGGCGCCCTCAAGAATCCTGAACACCCGGGACGAACGCGAGGCGTAGGCGTTGTTCCGTGGTATGAGGGGTTTGCAGAGTTTAATGAGATTTACAGAAGCCGTGCAAGAAAGAAGGCGCATGTTACAGACCGTTTTGATAGGATGGAACAAGCTATCAAGAAGATGCAGGAGAAGTGCGAGTCACTTAGCCAACAATTGCAACTAAGTACATCTACTCAAGATCCACCAATAGATCCAGCATTGGATTGTACCGTCCCATCTATGCCGAAAAACAGCGTGGGCTCCACGGGGGTCGATGATGGTCACTACCCCGTGGATGATATCAAAGAGATGATAAGTTGCGAGCTAGTCTTCAAAATGAACAATATATCCATTAAGGTGGCGGACGGCTATGCTTTACCGAATCCACCTGAAGCAACCTACCACGGCAATCCAATTCCAACTGGCTATGCTCGTGTCGGGGTGGATGAAATTGTGTCGGCATATCAAGAACTAATCCTTGATATTCCCGGAGGTGAAGGGCAGAAGAACCTCAGAGAAGTCAAACAAAGTGGTATCTATCTATGGAGAAAACAATGCATCATATTTCCAAACAAGTTGTCAAGTCCAACACGTTCGACGTCGAGTTCACCACCACCACCCCCGGAGATGGAGCGCAGCGCGACTCGCTGCCTGAGCCGAGCCGAGTCCACCACAACCCCCCCCCCCCCTCACCGGAGATGGAGCGCAGCGCGACTCAGCCAAGTCCACCACAACCCCGTTACTGACAAACATGTTTACTCGTGCCCGTGATATTACAACCCCGTGACCTAGTCACATGATTTCAATTTTTATGATGTAATATAACTGAGTGGGCACAGAGTACCTATCCGTCACTCGGATGGAAAAATCCCGCTTTGATCTATTTGAATACTCATTAACATATCTATTTCGAATTACCCGAAGTACACCTTTATGGTCATCATATTTTAGTCAGACGGTAGATGCAAATCAAAGCATCCTAATAGATAGCAATAACGTATGATCATCACGGTCGAAGGATCTGGTCACTACGTTATAGTTATCCCAATGTTGAACTTATGTGACTCGATCACATTGCATCAGTTCTGGTGGGTGTGTGTCCATCATATCATTCTCCCAATGATACGATCCCATCGTCAATAGACGATTATGTCCTCATGATCAGGAAATCTTGATCATCCGATTGACAGTGGACTAGTATACTAGAGTTAACTAGGGACCTAGTTGTTTTATACCACACGTGTATTAATGTTTTAGCTTAATACAGTTATAGCACAGTATAAAACTTATTATGAACTAGTGGAATATGCCAATAAACATATTTTACTTTCCTCTAGGGCACATTCCCAACAAGCCTGTCACCACATATATTATCTTTCTTACCATTTACCTTCTTGAGGACGAGCAAAAATTAAGCTTGGAGATGTTGATACGTCTCAAACGTATCTATACTTTCTTCTTGTTCCATGCTTATATTGGTGATATGCTTTATGTTTTGCTACACGTTCATACCTTTTACAACTTATTTGGACTAACCTACATACTCAGTGCCCCAGTGCCAGTTCATGTCTGTTGTTGTTCATCCCCTAATGAATTCCCACTCTGAGCAAAGCACCTACCACTACATAAGAACACTGATATAATTGCATTTTCCATGTCATGCATCTGTTTGCATATGATTGCTTATATTTACTGTTTCTCCCCTTTCCTTCCGATAGACCCGCGACTGTCACCGTCGACACCGCCGTGTACGACGACTACGTCGATGACCAGTCCCTTGCTACCGAGCTTCCAGGCAAGCAGAGCCATTCCCCTCCCCCAGATATCTCCTATGTTTTCCATAAATTTCCTGCACTAGGCATTGATGTTCCTTCTATTACGTTAATTCCTATTCTGTTGCATAGCCTGTTTTTGTCGCCATTTAGCATTGTACCCTAACTTTATCCTATGTTGCTTTAGATATGCTATTACATCAGTTGGCCCTACGCCCTTGTCTGTCTTCTATGCTTAGTTATCGGGTCGCGATCACTCTGGGGATTGAACGCGGGATCGGGCCAAGGTAAGGTAACTTCAAGACAAGGTAAGGAGGCGGGTGACCCAACGGTGCCCGCGATAGGTATTGCGACGGGACGGTAGACTAGGCACTTAACGGTGTGCGGTGGGCCTGGACTCTAGTCGTTGTCCGCGATATACCCCATGCACCATGAAAGTCGAGTGACTCCTAGGTTGCTCGCGAGATAAGCTAAGTAGACGGAATTACCCCTAACGGTACCCGTGAGATTTGACGGGACGACAGGGCAGGTGCCTCCTGGAGAGAGAGGTGGGCCTGACAGTTGTTCGTTGTCTCTTGTGTTACCTAGTTATTAGTAATGCGCTTAATGGATCTGCGTCAGTGATCTGAGATGGCCACTGGTTTATATGCGTTACCTCCACGTGGGATGATGAGTATGGGCTCCTCCGCGTCATAGTCTCGTTCGAAAGCTCTTCAGACGTCAGTAGTACCATGGCATGCGCAGTGATTTGACGAGCCTCCTGCGATCTTGTTGAGACAGGTGAGTCTTCTTCTCCGGCCATCACGCACCATGAAGGAGTACAAAGTGAGAGGGTCCAAAGTCCCTGCATACTTAGGATTTAGACCGGGTGATGGCCTCTCTGCTGAGCCTAGGATGATCTACGGCGTGTCGCATAGCCTTGGTGGGGCATTCCCTAAAAACAATATGCCACCCTGAAGATTCGAGTGTGTAGGGTAACAGTAGTGTAGCCCCTTAGGGAACTTAATCTATTAGAATAGTTGTTTCCACGGTAACAGCACGCTCGGTGTTATATTCGTATCCGCAACTACAACTCGAACCATTATTGTTATGATATGAACTGCTATATTGCTCCCGGGATTTCTTTCTCGCAGGTTTGTCGAGAAAGGATCTCGGGAATTGTTGTTATTACTGCTACGTATATATCACTATTATTACAACCGCATAAACTGTTTTCTGTTATCATCTACTATTGCAAGATCGCTTGAAGATGATATTCTTCAATAGGCCTAGCTTCTCATCCTTATTATGGATTTCTGCAGTTCAGTCCACTATACAGCCTCCCCTTTCCATTTTATACAATTTCATAAATTCTTAGTAGTCGCACGTAAGACTCACGGGTATGCTATATACTCACCCCCTCTTGCTTATCTATCTTTATTTTATATACACGCTTGTTGCAACCAGACGTTGGAGCCCAGGAGCGGGAGTACGCCGGAGGTTCCTACTACGACGTGAAGTTCCCCCTTGACCAGGAGTAGTTTGGAGGTTCCCGGCAGGAGGCCTCTCCTTTCGATCTGTGTCATATTTGTGCTATCCTTGTTAAGGAAAAACTAGACTAACTATGTATGTACTCAGATATTATGGCTTGTATGACTCATGTATTCGGATCCTTGTGATCACTGGCTTGTAACTTAAAGAATTTATCTTATTTGTGTCTAGAGTTTTGCTGTGATATTCTTACCAGGACACCCTGATCTCGATCATGTGTCTTACGTGTATGTTTAGTACAAGATCGTGAAGTTTATCACTGCCAAAGTCTCCTTATTGTTTCTCACTGCCAAATTTTTTTGATTTCTCATGAACAAAGCGTGAAGGAGGTTTTGTTTGTTGCTATTATCGTTTGTGAGCTGGACGCACTCATGCCAATCCCTCCTCGTGTTAGGGGTTCACAGATTAGACATGCAAACCCAAGATAAAGCTTGTCAAGTATGATAAGATCATGAATTATCTACTACTTCCTCATGAGCCAAAACAGAGGCACAAAACAAGGAGTAATACTATTTTGCAGATTTAAAGATAGCACATGAGTAATATAATTTAGGAGTGGCGGTGAAATACCACATATAGAAAAGGTATGGTGGACTCTTTGGAAGGTTGAGGTTTCAAGGTATGGGTGCAAAAGAAATATTCCCGCTTTGTTATTACATGGTTTGGCTAGAAAAGGCTTTTGAAAGCACACGAATGATGTTGACTTGGATACAAAACAATATAAAGTCTAGCATTAGGAATTGACATGAAACATCAAGTTGTCTTCCTTGTCGGCATAACACTTCAAGCATAAGAACATAAAGGTTTTGCCTATGTCGCTACTAGAAAAACTCATATTTGTTGTTATGACCAATGCTATGTTTTCCAAGATTAAATAAACTTTTCAAAGCCATACCTGATATAAAAGATCAATACTCCCATAAGAATCAATATATAAGGTCGATTGCGTGAAGAGAATACCAAGTGCAGCGAAGAAACCAATAGACTTCTCAATAATATTCCATTATAGACAACTCCACACTAACGGATACATGACTCTCCATAAAGGAGTGACAGACCTTAATGAAAACACCTATTTTATAAGATAACTTCCCTAGACATGAGATGACACTAAACTTTGACCACGAAAGATATAAGATAAAGATAAAGATAAAGATACCAGGCACTCCCCAAAGCTTGGAACAAGCTAATGGGGATGCCATTAACCATGAAGACTTCAGTCTTGATTATTCTTGTTGCTCTTCATGTGATGAATGATAAAAACCTTCCATGGCATAGGTCCTCCATCCACAGATGATTCCTCTGTTTCCATCATCATGTAGCTAGCAGCTTGGCTAATACGCAGAAATATTAGTTCATACTCACAGTTCTGATTGTGCAGATCATAGATCTTCCCTTGAAGCTCGAATACCTAGGTCTCTAGTGCAGCCATGCTTGACCACACTTCCTTCATCTCCTTCTCATGTTGCGCCTTCAACTCGGCGATGATGTTGATGTTAGATTCAACACCACGCTAGATCATCTTCTTGTACTTGAAGACTTCTTGCTCCACTTCTTCCAGTCTTGGTTTGGTGCTCCCATACTTGAAAGGTCCCTTCAGATCTTCTTTGTGGAGGACACCGTCCACCCACCCAAAGAGATTGAGGATGCCTCCTCACCTCTGCGAGGAGAGGGTTGATGAGTTGACGAGGAACTTGTCCTTGGGGGAACTTGGTGAAGCCATGGCACCTAGGTTTTGCTGAAAGTTTTCCTAGCAACAATAGATCAAAAAGAAAACGCACGGAATTGCAAGATAAAGTGATGATACGATCCGCCAATATATATAGCAAAAATTTCTGCACCGAAAGGAAACTAGGGAGCCAAAGGGGAGTTGGAGACGGGCTGTTGGTGGTCTAGGCGGACACCTAGCGCGGCCAGGAGGTGGCACGTGCCATCGGCCGCTTGGGCCACCGGGAGCTCCCCTCCGGCTCTACTTCGGCAAGGAATTTTCCTAATTTTGGAAAAACTGATAATATGGAACTTTTACCGATGTTTACGAAGTTTTCTTACCATATTACATACCTATTTGGTTTCTGCTGCTGCTGGTGTCTGACATAGTGTTGTAATATGTTCTTCATGAGTAGCTATATGTATCACATCCACCTCAACATTGATGGGGTCTACTTCCATATAATGCTTGAGTCTTTGCCCATTCACAACTTGTGGTTTGGTGCTTTCAAAATTGTTAATCTTGATTGCTCCGGAGCGGTAGACTTCTTCAATGTGGTAAGGTGCTTCCCACTTGGAAAGTAATTTACCTGTAGAATACCTGAAACGACATCTATACAACAAAACATTATCACAAATATTAAATTCACGTTTCGAAATTCTCTTGGCATGCCACTTCTTTACCTTTTTCTTGAACATTTTCACGCTCCTGTAATCTTCACTTCTCCACTCATCTACAGAAGTCAAGTTCATGAGACACTTTTCACCAGCAACTTTGGAGTCAACATTAAGCTCTCTAAAAGCCCAGAAAGCTTTGTGCTCTAATTCTAAAGGTAAATGGTAAGCTTTGCCATAGGCCATCATATAAGGAGACATGCCCATGGGATTTTTATAAGCAGTTCTATACGCCCACAAGGCATCTCCAAGCTTTTTGGACAAGTCCTTCCTAGAACTGTTCATTGTCTTTTGTAAGATCAACTTGATCTCCCTATTTTTGAGATCAACTTCCCACTTGTTTGAAGGGTGGTAAGGTGAAGCAATTCTATGATTGACATCATGCTTTTCTAAAACTTTTCTAAAAGCACCATGTGTAAAATGTGATCCTCCATCATTCATGAGGTACCTTGGTACACCAAACCTAGGAAAGATTACATCTTTAAGCATCTTCAAAGATGTCTTGTGATCAGCACTCTTAGTGTGTATTGCCTCGACTCAGTTGGTTACATAATCAACAACTAATAAAATGAGAGTGTACTTGTGCGAAGGAGGAAAATGACCCATAAAATCAAAATACCAGCAATCAAAAGGCTCAATGACCAGAGAATAATTCATAGGCATCTCATTTCTCCTACTAATATTACCAACTCTCTAACATTTATCACAAGATAAAATATAATTTCTAGCATCTTTAAAGATAGTAGGCCAATAAAAACCTGATTGGAGAACCTTGTGTGTGGTCCTCTCACTAGCATGATGTCCTCCATAAGGACTGTCATTACATTGTCTTAAGATATCCCTCTGCTCATGGTATGGTATGCATCTCCTCACGATTCCATCCTCAACTTCTCTAAAAATATGTGGGTAATCCCAAAAGTAATACCTCAAGTCATGGAAGAATTTCTTCCTTTGCTGAAATATTATTCCTGGAGGCAAAAACTGTGACATCCTGGATTTTGGAACTTTCTTTTTCCAACAACTTTTCGGATTTATTTCTAGATTTGCTATTGGATTTGGTTTTGAGCACATCGTTGGACTTGAAACTTGAGCATATTTTCTTTCCATGCTAAAGTGGACCTTTAATCCTAGCCTTTACAATGTCATTACATGGTTCCATCCCATCCAAGCAACCATTTTATTCAAGCCATATATTCCTTTTTCCAATAAAAGGAATATTCCTATTATTTGAGGTTTGTGAAGCAACCCCTATTTATATTGCTCCATAAATCCTTAAATAAGTCCCGCATGTCATTGATGTCATATCTTGCCAATTTCTCCAAAAAGATTGCATAGCCCATGTGGATTTTTCCTCTAGAAAAATTCATTTGTCTATGGGGGCAGAATGGAGCTTTGTGAAGGGAGTGCCATTTTCCTTGATCCATTGCTGGTGAAACTTTTTGTGCAAGCTCATATGATCATATCATTGATCTCAACCAAATACCACCAGCATTTGATTATCCAAACTCCCACAATAAATCCCCAAAGTTTGGATGCAGGAAGGGGGCATTGTGAAGCAAGTGCATGACAGGGGATCCCATTTGCCTTGAATCTTTTTGAGCATGATCCTACCACCAAATAACTCCACAAAACCCAATTGGAGCCAAATCCCATCCACCATGTGAGTGCATCATAATGTTTAGGTTTCTGGTCGGAAGGACAGCTTGTGAAGCAAGTGCTATCTCGGCTTGTCCAATGGCCATGAAATTTTATACACATGTGCCCCATGCCAAATAACCCCAGTAAAATTTTTTCAGCCAAATGCACCAATCCTATGAGATGCTAGCTTCAACTTTGCATTTCAGGTCCAATTGGACATTTGTAAAGGAAGTGCTAGCTAGCTTACTCCAAATGAGATGAAACTTTGTGTACATACTCATACTAGTGTATGATTGAGCTATGCAAAAGATCATGCCTAGGGGAGCAATGTAAAAGCCACACCACAGTACAAACACCTTCTGCAGCATTGTGCCATTTGCAAAGGAGGTCTATGCAAACTTGATCCCATTGAGCCCAAACTTTCCAGAAACATAGTCCTTCATATCCCTAGCCCCGAAGACAACCTGGCTCCACCCCAGACCCCACCATGTGAGCACTGCTTCTTCCCCAAGTTTGTTGTATCCAACTTTGTGGTGAGCCAGAGATCACCCTGTTCATCCTTTTGACCATCCAATGACACCATTGCACTCAGCACAAAAAGTACTAGCGAATGGACATCCTTGGCCACGAAGAAACCCACTGTGGGAACCAGTGCATTTTGTGGCCATGCTCTTGGCAGCACCTGGCCTGCTCTGGCCGCGCACCGCGCGTGCTCGACTCGTCCCCTGCATGCCAAAGTGCGTCCCTGTCATCTTCCTCGTGTCCCTGCGCGCCGCAAGGCTTTTCCACTGCCGTGTGCTGCACGCCGGCCGTCAAGTCGCCCTCGAGCAACAATGAGCTGATAAGCTCTCCGCCGTGGCGTCCTGATCCGCAAGACCTCGTCGCGGCTATAAAAGGAGGCACCTCCTAGCCATTCCAGAGCACCTAGTAACCTTCCCCTCTCTGCTAGCCCACAACCCCCTCTCAATTCGTCTCCTGGGCACCACCTCGCTCGCCACGGTCGCCATTGCCACATCCAAGCTTCGGCAAAATTCCCGCAGCCAGAGCCTTCTCCTCTCCCCCTGGTCGCACCAAAACCACTCCCTCGCCACCCCGATCCTCCCCTACCTCCAATCCCCGTCGGGAGCCCCGCCGGACCCCGAGCTCGTCCGCCCCGCTCCCCACTGCCGTCGCGCGCCAAACAGTGGGCAGTGCTGATGGCCTTTCGCCGATGGCCCCGTCGCTGGCTGCCTTGGCCCCTCGGTCCTCGCCCAGCGTCCCGTGCTCGACCGGTCGTCGCGCCCCGCCTCGTCGTCGCCCCTCCCTTCCCTGTCCTTGCGAGAAAAGCAGAGAAAGGAGGGACAGAGGAGGAGAGATGAGATCTGACGGGTAGGCCCTGCCTGTAAGCGGCCCACGAGGATGACGGCTGGGCCCGGCCGTGTAAGTGGAGGTGCCTTTTCTCCAAATATGTTTTCATATCACGAAAGCGTATTTCTCTTCCCTTCGGGCAAAAATATGCTTTCCTGTATCAAAAGCGCGTTTGTGTCTTCTTCAGCGCAAAATACGTTTTTTGTTATCGAAAGCGTATTTTCCTCTTGAAGCAGCCCGAAGTACGCTTTCACTTCACATAAAACGAATTTCTTCCAAAAACCAGCCCCCGACACCGTTTCGGTCATATCTCCGCAACCGTAAGTCCAAATGAGGCGATATTTTTTGCGTTGGTTTTATTTTCATCTCCTCTTCATGTTTGCATAAGTTTCATGCCATATTTTTATGTTGTTATTTCCTGGTAAAACAAAAGATGATGTTTGACTTTTTGCCCGTTGCTTTATTTCAAAATGTTTTTACAGGGTTTTGGTAACGTCGAAGACCGGCAGTGTTCCACATTCCTCTGGTGATAGGCAAGCCACAATACCCTTTGCAACTTTGCAAAGCTTTGACGTGCTTCTAAAATTGTTGTTCGATGACATGCTTATATCGGTGACCGTGATCATCTTGCCATTTTATGATTGATGTTATCATTGCCATGCTATCATTGAATATGATGTTGCTATGCTATGTTTTGCCATGTTACATCCATGCCATACTATGATTATGTCATTGTTGTGTTATGCTCTGCATCATCGTAACCACCACATACCAACACCATGTTAAGTTGCTCATGGTATCTTTATGCTAGTTCATGCCATGCCTAAGTTGTGCTCAACTGCATTCATAATATTGCCATGTTAATAACTTAATCTTTTAGCGCAGATAAGTTCACCATCTAAAATGTTCTTGATCATATATGGAATTGTTATGCTAGTATGTTATATGCATTGTTATGATCTGATGCTACTCATGTTGCACCTGGTACTTGTGTTTACTGTTGGAGACATGCTTCATAACAAGTTGATCAGGTGCCACCCACTACTAGGAAAATAGCTATACATGGAAATCTTATTAGTGGCGCATATAGAAAGCCATGCGCCACCATCTGTTAGGGGTGGCGCACTGGAAAATAATGCGCCACTCGTAAGGTCTTATGGGTGGTGCATTATTTTCCAGTGTGCCACCCCTAAGAGTGGCCCAGCCTAGATGATCTTATACGTGGAGCATCTAGCAATATGCGCCACCCCTAAGGACCATATGGGTGGCGCATACACAGAATGCGCCACCCCTAAGAGCTTAGGGGTGGCGCATTCTGTGTATGCGCCACCCATAAGGTCCTTAGGGGTGGCGCATTTCTCTAATGCGCCACCCATAAGAGCTTAGGGATGGCGCATTTCACCAATGCGCCACCACTCACATGCTATATGCGCCACTAAATGCCTAGAGTTGCCCTTATCTACTCCACCCCACCTACCACATCTCATTCACTCGACACAATTCTCAAACTAGATCCACTCTTCTCACCCTAGATCTATTCGGTTTTCTCCTCCTCCCCACCTCATTTCTTCCATTTATCCATCGATACTTGGCATTACATCTATTTTGTTTCATATTGAAGTAAGTGGACCTCCTCCCAAACTTTTTTGTTCCATTTATGACCCATATAGTTTCCTTTATTAGCTTGGGGTTTGTTGTATATGTGAAGCTTGGGTTTGATGTATATGTGAAGCTTGTGGTCGTTTGATGTATATGTGAAGCTTATGGTGGTTTGATGTATATGTGTATCTTCAGTGGGAAATGTTTTGCCGAAATGTCGATTCATTTCTGTTTCGGAAAATTTCTGGCGCACTCTCCGCATGCTCCCATGCATTATTAGGGAAGGTCATGCCGAATTTTTCCGGCGACGACTGTGATATATAATTGTGTTGCTCTCTCCGTGCACGCAGGTGATCGACCATGGTCCGCGAGATGCTGAGCGATATCACCGTGGCTAGGTGGATGCAATGTGTGACAAACGACATGCTAAGGAATATTAGGTTGGATATAAGATGTCCGTGTCGGAGATGCAAACTGCAGTGCGTGACCGAGCCTGATTCCGGAATATTGCAAAGACACCTGAAGCGTAATGGTTTGATGGATGGCTACACACGATGGATAAGTGATGAAGCTGGTGAGGAGGAGGACGTCAATGGTGGGGCGCCAGTAAATTAGGAAGGGCAACCAGAAAACAGCGGCGGGCGAGATGACGAAGAGCATCCCGTACATGATCATGAAGAAGATGCCGAAACGGATCATGTAGATCAAGATGCCGGACATGAAGATCAAGATATCGGACATGATGAGGATTCAAACTGGGTGCGGGACCCTCATGTTCAAGAGCTGCTTGTCAAAGAGGCGTTGATTGCAAGAGGTGCAGCTAGAGAGAAAGCCAAGATGGCGCAACTCGAGAAAGACGCGATTACGAAGTTGTACGAAGGATGCAACGACGGGGATACCCGCTTGAATGTAACACCTGGGGCTATGGAGATGAAGGCAAAACACAAATGGACCGATGAAAGCTTCGATGATAACATGGCATTCTGGCACGATCGTCTTCCGAAGGGAAACACGTGCCCAACTAGTATCGCTGAGGCGAAGAAAGTCCTTTGCCCTCTCGATCTTCCGCACGTTAAATACCACGTCTGCATAAATGATTGCATGATCTATCGGGGTGAGGACGAAGATAAAACCACATGTTCGGTGTGCGGTGTTAGTCCATACAAGAGAGGGAAGAAAGTTCCTAGAAAAGTGGTATGGTACTTTCCGATCACTCCTTGTCTGCAGAGGTATTTCGTAGATCCCGAGGAAGCAAAGCTCATGACCTGGCACGCGGATAGAAAGAAGCTAAAAGAGGATGACCCGAACCCGGATCCGGAAAAGGAGGACATGCTGAGGAACCCTTCAGATGGTAGCCAATGGACTGCGTTGGACCTCGAATACCCAGATTTTGGGAAAGAACCAAGGAACCTCAGGATTGGTGTGACCGCCGATGGAGTCAATCCGTTTGGCGGCCAGAGAAGCACACACAGTACCTGGCCCGTGTTTGTATGCATATACAACATTCCCCCCTGGAAGTGCATGAAGAAAAAGTACATAACAATGTGTATCCTAGTTCAAGGGCCGAAACAACCAGGTACGGACCTCAATCTATATCTGCAGCTGTTGAAAGAGGAGCTAGAAACGTTATGGAAAGACGGAGTCAATACGTGGGACGCCACGGCAAAAGAATATTTCCCAATGAAAGTCGCGGTGATCACGACGGTGCACGACTATCTCGGATACGGATATTTCTCAGGGCATGTGGTCCAAGGATTCTGTGCATGCGTTAGGTGCATGGATAATACAACGTACCGCCAGGTACCAAAAGATCCCGGATCTTCAAAAACCGTGTTCCAGGGGTCTCGGAGATGGCTTCCCAAGAAACACGCGTGGAGAAAACAGGGACATCTGTTCGATGGAAGCGAGGAGCTCCGAGCACCCCCAGCTCGAAGGAGCGGCAAAGAAATCGACAACTTGCTGAAAACTTGGAAAGAGTACCCCGCGCCGGGAAAGAAAAAAAAGAAGACTCAGCCGTTGATGACGGTATGGAAAGCCAGGTCTGTTTTCTGGGATTTGGAATACTGGAGTCTACTCCGCAGTCCTCATAGCCTTGATCTAATGCATATCACAAAGAACGTGTGCGAGAGCTTGTTTGGCACGCTGCTCAACATGCCGGAGAAGACCAAGGACGGGCCAAAAGCAAGGAATGACTTGAAATTTATGGGCATCAGGAGGGAACTTCACCCCCCTAGTGACGACGATGATGAGCCGGAGGAGGAAGAGGATACGGAAACGCAGAACTCTCGCAAACGAAAAAGGACGACCAAGAAGAAGACCGGTATTGATCACTGCCCACCGGCATGCTTCACTCTATGCGAGGAGGAGATCAAGCGGTTTATCCACTTCCTCATAGGAGTAAAATTTCCGAACGGCTACGCGGGGAAAATAAGCAGATACCTAGACGAGGCGAAGCAGCGTTTCAGCGGGATGAAATCTCACGACTGTGCCGTGCTGATGACGCAGATTCTCCCGGTTGCGATGCGAGGGATAATGGACGAGCACGTCCGTAAAACGTTGTTTGGCCTTTGCAAATTTTTTGACGTCATCTCCCGGAAGTCGATTTGCGCTACGCAACTCAAAAGGCTACAGGAGGAGATCTTGCTCATACTATGCGAGCTTGAGATCTATTTCCCGCCCGCGTTCTTCGACATTATGGAGCATCTTCTGATCCACGTCGTGGAGGATATCGTCCAACTCGGGCCTTCATTTCTGCGTAGAATAATGTCGTTCGAAAGGATGAATGGACACATCAAAAAATACGTTCGTAACAGGTCCCGTCCAGATGCAAGCATAGCGAAGGGCTTTCTAACCGAAGAGTGCATCTCTATTTGCACGAATTATCTCAACAGCAAGAACCCTGTTGGTCTGGCTGTCAACACGCACTTTGGCAGGACCGATGGGTGTGGTCACCACGAGGGAAGCCGCGCAATGCATGTCAACTTTGACGGTCGAGACATCGACTTTGAAAGAGCAAGCCTAGTCGCGCTACAACACATACAGCTGGTCGATCCTTGGATAGTAAAGCACAAGGATTTAATCAGGAAGAAGTACAGTGACCAGGGCCTGCAGATAACGGAGCGAGATCCACGGCTAATCAAAGAGCACAACTCCGGTTTCATGACTTGGTTTAGGGACGAGCTTCGTGCTAATCCCCCGCGAAGGAACGCTTCCGAGGACAAAAAGATGATATTCACCTTGTCATAGGGTGCCGCACGCAACCTAATGACCTATAAAGCTTATGATATCAACGGCTACACATTTTACACGGAGGAAAAGGACAATAACTGCGATTACCAGAACTCAGGGGTAACGGGGATATTCTACACCGAAGATGTCAAGGAAAGATTCTATGGAAGGATCGAGGACATATTGGAGCTCGACTACTATGGAGAGAAGGTGTCGATGTTCCGTGTGAGATGGGCCAAGAGCGTCATAAAAGAATACCAGTACTTCACCACCATGGTTATACCCCAAGCCAAATCCAAGTCTGCGGGCGCAAACGTCACCGCGAAAAATGAGCCATGGGTACTGGCTAGCCAAGTGGACCAATGCTTCTTCATTACCGACCCATCAAAGCCGAGCCGCGTTGTAGTGAGGAGAGGCAAAAGAAACATCATCGGAATGGATGGAGTCGCCAACGAGCAAGACTTTGACAAGTACGGAGACCCGAAGATGGAGGATGACTACGCCGCTCAGGATACATACACCACAACCCTACCGAAGAAAGGTATCCTCCCGTTCAAGAGGAAAAGTGAAGGCGTCCTGGGCCTAAATTATTCAACCACGACAAAGAAGGGCAAGAAGAAGATTGTGAGCAAACGATAGCTAGATAGCTAGCTCCAAATTTAAGAAAAATATTTTGTAATTCATGATCACTTTGTGTATGCATGGATTTAATATGCACTTTGTAATTGATGATCACAATCTTATGTTTCCAAATGCCGCTACACCTTGTGTTTGTGGAATTGGTTCGGCGACGACACGGTTAAGGCATGGTACATGGATCGATATGATCACAATCGAAGTACTCCCTCCGTTTCTTTTTACTCCGCATATAAGATTTGGTCAAAGGCAATCTTAATAAAGTTTGACCACTTTAATACACAATTAAAGCATCATGCCTAACTCCTTAAAAATATTTAGTAGCTATAAAAAAACTAGCAGCGGTAAAAAAACTAGCAGCGATAAAAAACCAGATAGATAGCTAGTCCAATTAATAAAAAAATTAAAAAACTCTTAGGGGTGGCGCATCTTTCATAAATGCGCCACTAAATGTGCTTAGGGGTGGCGCATTTTGCCAGAATGCGCCACCAAGAGGTTCCTTATGCGTGGCGCATTTCGGCGGAATGCGCCACGCATAAGGAACCTCTTGGTGGCGCATTCTGGCAAAATGTGCCACCCCTAAGCCTTAACCTCCACGGCCCCCTCCCCCTTGCTCGTCACAGTACCCATTCGAGCACGATCCCCTCTCGAGCCCTAGCCGCCACTGTCCTCGCCGCCGACGCCGGAGCCGCCCCTCGACGCCACCGCGGAGGAGCCGCTCCTCTACGCCACCGCGGAGGGTCCGCTCGACGCCACAGGAGCCGCTCGCCGCCACTGGAGCCCCTCGACGCCACCGGAGCGGCCACCCCGACGCCCCTGAGGTGATCCCCCTCGACGCCTCCATCTCCATCCCTGCCCCCTTCTTACTTCCCTTGTTATTCAATGAAAACAGAGAGGGGATTTGAGATTCTTGGTCCATATGATGATGCATATGTTTTCTTCCATGTGTTTGTTAGAAATTGTTAAGGAATCCTGCACATGTGTTTGTTTTCTTACTAGAAATTGTTAAGAAATTGCTAGAAACTTACTCCATATATGGTGATGCATATGTTTTCTTCCATGACTAAGCAACAATCCTTGAATCAGTGCATATAGTTGATGTTAGCTTAATGTTATCTTAGATTAATTAATAACACCAAAATATTTTTTAACAAGAATCCAATGAACTTTGTTATTTTTATTATTGATAATGGTTAGTTTGAGTTATATTGTTTATTTTATTCTTGATAATGGTTTGTTTGAGTTATATTGTTTATTTTATTATCGATACAAAGCAGTTTTAAAATGCTAAAGTAGCTAGTGTGAAATTATTTTGCTATGTTGCTTTCAGAGCAAGTTTACTCCATGCAAAATCATGCATGACCATGTGAATATCATGCTTATTAAATATTTTTGTTGCTTGCTATTTTTTGTGTCCTGTGTGTGTCATGTGTGTGTGTGTCTTGTGTGTGTGTGTGATGTGTAGAATCTGTGTGTGTGATGTGTGTGTGTCCTGTGTGTGTGTGTGATGGCATCACAAAATAGTGTAGAATAAAATGTGTGTGGTGCTTGTGTTCTTCAAATATGCTGGTTGTGCCTACATACTAGGATTTTTTGTGTGCCACTCACATTATCCCCTTTCTCCCAAAATGTTGATTAACTTCCATTTCGGTTGAGAACGGGGCACTCTCATGTTAAGAAAAATAGAAAAGGTCATGCCGAATTTTTCCGTGAATTCGTGCATGTCCTTTGCTATTTTTCTTAACATGAGAGTATTTGCATTTATTTATTTTGCTAATTAATTAAGTAGTTTCATTTCTTAATATTGTACTAGTGCAAACATGTCGACCGGAGCCGACGCCGGTCCTTCTTCTCAACCGGGAGAAAAAAGGAAGCAATTTTGGGAATACTCCCAGGAGGAGGTCGAGGAGTAGAGAGAAGAGGAAATACCTCAGGGCGAGGAGGAGTATGAGGAGGAGATAGAGTCGGAGTCCGACTCATCGGATGATGACCTAGAGGAGGAGGCCGGTACGACAGACGGCGAGAGGAACGTCGGCGAGGATCATGGGACCGGTGGCTCCAACACAGATGGTACCCAGTCGAAGAAGAGGAATCGGAAACCGACCAAGGTCGGCGTCATCAGGCAAGAGTTTACTGTTGTGACCGCCGTCGGGATTCCGAAAGAGCCCGAATGTTTCCACCGTCAGGCAAGTCGCGGTGATCCTCCGCAACACCGTGCCGATCACCACGATTAACCTCAGGAGTCGTGAGAATATTCATTATTGTCAGCTTCTTATCAACAAGCTGCACGGACGATACAAGTTTCCGGAGCCGTACGATAACACCAAACTCAGAGGGAACAAAGTAAACACATGGGCCCTCATGAAGATGAGCAAAGCCTTGTCCAGTTGGAAAACCCGGGTGAAGAGGGCAATTTTTGAAAAGAACAAAATCTGGGAGGAGCTCAAGGAGAAAGAGCCGTTGATCGACGAAGCTACCTACAACCTTTTCAAGGCTAGGTGTGAGTCCGAGCAAGCCAACGCCGCGCGTGCAAAGGGCAAGGCCATGCGGTCGCAGGTCATAGGTAACCACCGTCTCGGAGCCGGTGGTTACAAAATTTCCAAGCCTAAATGGGACAAGGAGGATGCCGAGTACGCCGCTGCGGGCATATCTAACCCCTTCCAGCAATACAAAGATGATCCGCAGACCGAATTCTTTGTGAGGGACCGGAGCTATAAGGAAAAAGCAACCTCGAAAATAATTATCGATCCTAAGATTCAGGAGTTTACGACTGCCGTGGTAAGTAGTTTACCACGCGAACTTGTCGATTGAATTCTCGAGTGAAGTTCACAATTTCTTAACATTTCACATTCTTTTTGCATCAAGAAGAAATGAAAATCTCCTCATCGCAGGAGTCGTCGGTTAAGCAGGCCGGCCCGTGGGACAACGCCTTTAACAGGGCGTTGAATAAGGTCAAGAAGGTTGACGACATGACGGCGAAGCCATCGTCAGCCGGCCGTGTGGTCGGCTTTGGTGCGGACATAAATTGGTCTGAATATTATGGAAAACCGGCGGAGCAGTCCGGTTCGAGGGGGCGCAAGGCGAGAAGGACCGAAGAATATGCCTCTTATGTTCGTGGACTGGAGGAGAAGGTGAACATGCTTCCGCAGCTTGTCCAGGACGAAGTGGCGAAGACGATGAACGCTCTCCTTCCAGATATGATGCAGTCGCTCGCGAATTGGCAAGCGCGTGGTGGACAAGGGCCCACACCAGTCCCCAGCATGGTCGACAGCAACTCGGGCACCGCGGCGCCTGCTGTCCCGAGTCCGACCGTAGTGGTGGCTCCCGCACCGACTCCCGGCGTATTGATGACTCCGGCCGCCAACACCGCGGCGGCGACGCCGGACGTGATGGTAACTCCTCCGGCCACGATCGAGCAACCGGGGCATAACAATAATGCACCCGGCGGCAGCGGAAATAGGGCGACCGACGCCACGGGAGGCAGCGCGCCCTCCGTCTCTTGCATGCCCGCCGTCATCGGCGGGGTCTCTTCACTAGATGACCTCGACGCCCTCAAGGTAACTATAAGTGTCTGCAACTCAAACGAGGACTTCATCTCCTAGCATTTTTAGTGGAATCTCTCTGATGCTGTACATGCATATATATATATCTCTTTCGCAGGAGGACACTCCATGCATTCTATTACAAGTCGTGGACGGTGAGTTGAAGGATGTTGCCAAAGGTAAAATCATTCAACCACAAAATCGAATCATGCACAATATGCCGATGGCACCGGAGATGCATAGGGTTCAAATCTCTCTCGTGATTTCGGGCTACGAGAGAGTTGAACCTCCCATTCAACCACCCGGATACGATGAGGACGAGCCGGCAGTCCTCAGTGACTGTTTCAACCAAATATGCCCATGGCCGAAGAGCCAAATGCGTTTAATGATGGGGGAAAGAGCCAAACAGCTCCAAAAGCAAAATCACTTTTAAAGGGTAAAGTCCAATCAGGTGGTTGGACTATAGGAGCGATTATCAAAGACTTCTTAAGACTTTGAAGGCTTCCTTACAATCTTCATAAAAAACAAAGGGAATATCCATCTAGAGAAGATTAGTGAGGGGTCTCGAAGTCTTAGAAAAGTCTCTAATAAATCTTCTATAGAAACCAGCATGAACGAGGAAACTATGAATACCTTTGATGTCCTTTGGATAGGGAATCCTCTCGATCGCTTCAATCTTCGCCTTATCCACTTCGATTCCTCTTTCCGAAATCTTGTGGCCAAGCACGATTCCCTCGTTGACGATGAAGTGACACTTCTCCCAGTTGAGCACCGTCCTCACATCTCTGCAAAAAAATATTAAGATTGTGGAGACAATGGTCAAAAGATGTCAGAACCCTCTGTTAGGTACGTGCTAGGAACAAGCCTCACGTTGCATTCATGTCAAAAATTTCAAATAAAATTGAAATGGGAATGAGAACACCCCCAGATGAATTTAATTCAAATGGCCACAAAAAAAGTTGCTCCAAAAATTCCTTTTGCAATTTTGAAAAGTATTATAAATGAGTGTGATCACATATCAAGTGACGTGGTTTCAAATACATGCTCATGGATTTTTCAAATATTCAAACATGAGCTTGGAATTAAATAAATACCCCTATTTGAATTTGAAATTCAAATATTTTGAATTTCAAAAATGTTCAAACATTGGATGTGACTAGCCACTGGGCATGTAAATCTATATATAAATTTTGAGCATTTTATAAAATGGCTAGCTATTTTATTTAGCTAAGTCAAAAACAAATGGAAGAAAATTAAACACACAGAAAAATAAAAAGGAAAACTAACCTGGCATTTGGCCCAACTCATCCCTCCAGCCGGCCCAAGCCCACCCCCACCTTGTCGTCCACCCCAGGAAGGGGAACACACAACTGCGTGGTGACCATGCCATGGCCGCCGACGTTCCCCTGGCCACGCAGCTGCCTCCTAGGCCTTCTCCTCGTGTCCTGGAGACGCCCCGAAGCCTCCCCGATCCATTCCCCCTCTCCACGGACACCGTCTTCCTCTCCGGCGTCCGTTTTCTTTGCCACCCGAAGCATCAGCGGAGATCACCGCCGTGGAAGACGCGGCCACCGTGCGCTAGAGCCCAGAAGACCTTGTCCATCGAGCTCTCCGCCATTGACTTTGTTGACATGCATAAGATCAGGAGCCCGGAGCCCCCGTAGACACCGGAATCGCCGCCAAGACCTCGCCGGACCCGCAAGCTCTCCCCGTCGAATTCGTCGCCGTCCCAGTTTCCCTGAGCTCGCCGTTGCATCCATTGCAATCGGGGTGAGCAGGCGCCTCAATCCCGCTCGATTTCCTCCTCTAGCAAAGGCCGCCATGGGAGTCGAGCTCCGTCGCCGCCATGGACACACCTAGAGCTCGCCCCGGTGCCCCTCTGTTCTAGTTCGTGCGCGCATCGTGTTCCCCATCCCCTCAGCTTCGCAACGCACTAGGCCACACTCATTTGTGTGCACTACAACGGCGTCTGCTTCAATGCCATGCCACGACTAGCGCAAAAGTTCGATGTCGACGAGGTTCCGACGACCCACGGGCCTCCCCGTGCGTGCGTGATGAACCGCGCGTGCATGGGCGTCGTTTTTGTGCCCTCCGCATGCCATTTGGTGGTCGGGAGCGACCTCCCTGTGAGCGGCACCGCGCACTTGTGCCACCGGCGGCTAACCACCGGCGTGGCCTGATTAATTAACCACTAACCAACCCCACCCAGCCACTGACAGTGGGCCACTGCCCCCCTAATCTCTCTGTTATGTTTAATTTAAACCGGAGAAATTAAATAACCCACTTACATGTTGGCCCCACAAGTCAGAGAAACCCCCATGTCAGCATGATCACATACTTGCGCAATAATTCGAATTTCCATTTAAAGAATAACTCAGAAAATCCAAAAAATGAATTAAACTTTGGAAATTCATAATTAATTCATTTTAACTCCGAATTGGACATATAATATATGTAAAATTAACAGAAAAATGCAAGGATTCTCAATATGCACTTTGTTTTCTTGTTTGACCATTTTAAAATGGGGAGCATAAGCCAATTTGCATATGAACCCTTTTCAAATTCAAATTTGTAGTTGATTTGCAAATTCCTTTGCAATGCATTTCTTTTAAATGGAATGTTCAACACTTTGCAACCATGAACATCACATTACAATTTCTCATATGATTGTACATTGTCTTTATATTGATCACTTTGATTGCTTTGTTTGCTCGGATAGAAGTGGAGCCGGAACCCGAGATCACCCCCTCCGTTGAAGATACCTCGTACGACCCTCGTCAGCAAGGAAACAAAGCCCATTCATCATGTCGATAAAATCCCACTCCCCTCTCAGTCTCACTTATGCATTGTTTAGGATGATTACCATGATGCGTTTCTACCGCATAATTGAACCCATTCTTTTGCATGACCTATCATTTTGTCACAGTAGTAAGAAAACCACAATCCTAGCAGATGTAGGAGTTCATTGATATCATGTGGCCCCTGCGACTGTTACTGCTTATTGCATGCTTAGAGTTACAATGAGGTTACTCTTTTGTGAGTCGGGATGGTAGTGATCATGATGAAGATGGTGGAAATGTGTTGGTGAACTTGACCTAAACAAGGTGAACGATGAGAGGCTGTGTAGGAGTACACAGTTGGTTGTCTCGTTGAACACCGCCTTAAGCCCGAGTTCTTGTGTGGTGATCCAAGACAAAGAGTACTACCACATGTTGGGCAAACGGATCACCGCTCAACCTACTAACTCACCCCTTCTCGGTTCTTGGTGTTGGAGATATGCCCTAGAGGCAATCATGTTATGATGTTATCTCCTTATGTATTCATGAGTTATTTGTATTATCCTTGAACATCATCACTGATATGTATCAATAAGTATGTGACTTGTCTGTGAGACTATATATTCTATGATGATTGTTCTAATGGTCCCCAGTTGATAAGGTTATGCGGACACATATCCTTGACTAGTATATGATTCAATTAATGACTATGTTTCACAAGTCATGAGCATGGAGATGCTACCGATAGTATGAACTTAGTGATGGGATCACTGAGTTGGACAGAGACCCACTTTGAGATGCAGCGAGATATTGTCATCTGTTAGTCTCAATACAATGTATATGCCATGTCCTAGACCTGAGTTCCTCGCATGTTCTCGGGATGAGGAATGACTCACTTAGGGACTATCAATCGCTACACTGTAACTGGGTAGTTATAAAGGTAGCTTACGGGTGAGGCATGATACATGCCGCGAGACATGGTTGATCAAGATGGGATTTGCCCCTCCACTATGGAGAGATATTCTCTGGGCCCTCTCGAGTGATAAGATTCAGAAAGCATGGCCATGCGACATGGTTTAAGTGTTAACCCGGTTCAGGAATCTGTATCACGGTTTCGAGAGGAGAGGTCAAGCTATCACAAGGGTGACAAGTACTCGCCTTGAGCTTCACAACATATATCGTGAGGCAAAAGGAATGTTGCATCTGACACTTTCTAATGGTTCATCTTATGACTTTACGCATATATGGGAGTCGGCACGTTCTGTTAGGAACCACTACCGACTATCGAACCGGATGTGATTCGGGACGTGTCCATGTGTACGTGAGCCTATAGGGTCGCGCGCTTAAGGGGAAAGGAGCCCATTCGGATGTGATCCGAATGGATTATGGATGGAGGGTCCGGATTGCCTCAAGGGTTGAGGCCATTCCACGGGCGCTTATATAAAGGCTAGGGCGAACCCTGAAGGGGTACAGGACAGACCACAACCCTAGGCCGCCACTCCACCTCCAGGCCGAGCCGCCGGACCTAGCAGTCCGCCGCCCGGCGCTCCTCCTTGTACGTTCGCATCCCTTGGAGGCGCTGCACCTGCGGCGCTTGGACGAACTTTTCGCGGGATCGGATCGCGGGACTCCGTTCGTGGGATTGGTACGAGGGATCGGTTCGAGGGATTCGAGGAGCAGCCGCCGACGCGCATTGCCAACTCTCCTTCTGCTGTCGTGACTGTGCGTCTAGTGGTAAACCCTAATCACGTAGTTCATCTCCAGTAGCAGTGATCTTGGTTGTGCGCCGTAGAAAATTTTGATTTAGGGCTAGCGTAGCGTACCGTGTGCCCCAACAGTGGTATCAGAGCCTCTGCTATTTGGCGGTGAATTCGTGATCGATTTGCATATAGAGATGTGTAGATCAGATTGGTTTTGCATGTATGTTTGAGGTTCTTGATTTCATGATCTGTCCTGAGGCGCGAGCTACTTAGGTCATGCCACAACTTATCCCTAGAGGTCGGTTATCCGCCATTTTGATAGACAGTGTGCCGTAAACCCTATTGTGGCATGCGGATATCACTAGGTGATTGATCCGGGACACGGATCAGGACACGGCGTAGATATGATCTGCGCTGTCCGGAAATCTATGAGTAGGTTCGGTTCAGAGGCCATATCTTGGTCATATGAACTCCGATTGAGCTCCGTGACCTACCAAACGATGCAGAATGAAAAGATATGCAAAACAGCTGTCACAACCCCAAGTTAGGTATGTGCTAGGACTAGCAAGTCACTTTGCATCATGTTAAAAATTTCAAAATAAATCAATTGAAATCAAATACAAATGCAAAATGGGAGAAGGAACCCCCAGAGGAATTAATTCAAAAGGCCAGAAATAAATCTTCTCCAAAAATTCATGTTTGATTTTTGAAAAGTCTTATAAATGAGTGTGATCACATATCAAGTGATGTGGGACCCACCCCATGCTCATGGATTTTTCAAATATTCAAATAGGACCTTGGATTAATTCAAAAACCCCTATTTGATTTAAGATTCAAATAATTTGAATTTTAAAAAGTGCCAAACTTTGCAAATGGCTAGTATATATTATTATAGGGCCATATAAAAAGTTTTAGCATTTTACAAAATGGTTTGCTATTTTATTTAGCAAAACCAAAACAAATACAGAAAAGAAATTGGAAAAGAAAAACAAAAAAGAAAGCAGAAAACCTTACCTGTCGCCTGGGCGAAGCCAACCCATCCGGCCCAGCCGGCCCAAAATGGCACAGGGGTCTTCTTCCCCGACCCCGCACCTCCAAGCTTCTCGATGGAATGCCACCGAGCCAGCCGAGCACGGCGACGTCCCTGCGGTCGCCACCTACCCCTCTGGAGCCTCCTAGACGCGCCTCATAGCTCCTGGAGACGCCGTGCGTCCATTCCCCCCCTCCAGAGCCTCTCCCTCTCACTCCCGTGACGAACTCGACGACAACCCGAGAGCCACCGTCGCAATGGCTCGAAGCCCGCGTGGCCACCACCGTCCCCGAGCCGCGCCATCGTGTCCACCATGCTCCCCGACGTCGTCTTCGTCCCTGTGCAGAAGGAATCGACCCCGGAAGCCCTGAAGCCACCGCAATCGAGGTTTCCCTCTCGCCGGAACTGCCGCACGGCTTCTTCAATTCCGGCCAGCCCCAAGCATATCCGACAACGCCACCGCCTCCGTTGGATCCGCGGTGAGCTCCTGCACCTCCCATCTATCTCCTGGTCGTCTTCTTGCCATGTGCTGCATTTCGCCATGGACACCGGAGCTTGCCGCCGCCACAGTTGAAGTTGAGGTCGCCGTCGTGCCCCTTTGGCTCATCTAGCGCGCATAGCAGCATCCCCGTGCTCCCAGCAATCGTTTGCACAACGCCGTTGTCAAAATGGCGCTCTAGAGCGCGAGGACGCCGAAGCATAGCCACTGGCGCCGCAAACTCCGACGCCGACGTCGCTCCGGTGACCCCCTGAAGCTCTGGCCAGGTCCATTCGACGCGGACGACGATGGTGAACACGCCGGTGGCCTCCGTTCTTTCTCCCGTGCCCGTTTGCAAGATTCTGGCATGAACAGGACCCCGCCGGCGACGAGCTCCACCATTAGAGCTTAACCCCCCTAAGCTAATCACCCTGGCCCCACCCCCAGTGTCACAGACATGTGGGCCAGCCCCTCTGTTAATCCCCTCTGATTAGTTTAATTCGAATTAAACCGGTTTAATTAACACAGCAGAGGATGACAGGTGGGACCCCCTGGTCAGAACACCCCCTGAAGCCAGCATGACCTCATGCTGATGCAGTAAATGCTTTTGTAATTAAAACAATTCCGGAAATATCCAAAAAAGGCTTAATCTTTGGAAATTCATAGAAAATTCATATTAACTCCAAATTTAACATATAATATATGAAAAATGACCAGGAGAAAATAATCTATCCAAATATAAAACTTTCAACTATGTTTGAGTTGAATTTAAAATGGGACCAGTAGCTTTTGCTATTTGGTTTAATTGGAATTTAATCAAATTAAATTCAAATGCTTTTGCAATTTGAACCTTAGAAACATACCCCAATTCACTTGAACATCAGAGGTATATCATACACATGTCAAGATGAATTACATTGATCAAACTATAGCATTTGCAACTTGGCTAAATTGAATTCAAATTGGAGTTTGAATTTGCAATTCATTTGCAATATACTCCATTTAAATGGAATTGCCTCACACATCAGAAGCATGCAAACCAAGTTTCAACCTTCAACCATGTGCTTGTGCATTGTATTTACTTTGCTAATTGGTTTGTTGTTTGTCGAGTAGAAGTTGAACCGGAACAGGAGGCTGCCCCCTTTGTTGAAGATCCCGAGACTGAACCTCATCAGCAAGGCAGGCAAACCCCCATTGATCATGTCGATAAAATCCCACTTCCCTCTCATTTCTCTCTTATGCATTGTTTAGGATGATTACCATGCTACGTTTCTATCGCATAGATGAACCCATTCTTTTGCATGACCTATCTTTTGTCACAGTAGTAAGCAAACCACAATCCTAGCAAATGTAGGAGTTGGTTGATATCGTGTGGCCCCTGCATTTGTTACTGCTTATTGCATGCTTAGAGTGATACAATGTTGTTACTGTTATGTGAGTCGGGATGGTAGTGATCATGTTGATGATGGTGGAAATGTGTTGGTGAATCTACCCTAATACAAGGTGAACGATGAGAGGTTGTGTAGGAGTACACAGTGGATTGTCTCGTTGAACACCGCCCTAAGTCCGAGTTCTTGTGTGGTGATCCAAGATGAAGAGTACAACCACACATTGGGCTCACTAACCCCTCTCAACCTATTAACTCATCCCTTTCGATGTCCAGATGTCGCAGTAGTTCAGAGTTCTGGTAGGTTTGTGGCCTGGCTCCTAACTGAGAGAACGGATCAACCGAGACCGGCTTATGCACCACGCACACATCATCTGGGTCCACTTCGGTAAAGCGGCCGGGTTCACGATAGTAGTAGCCAACCCAGGTAGGCGGCTTTCTTGGACTAGATCGGCTATGAGGTAACAGTTGTGGTGAGCATCCTTGCTGACACCCCTTGAATGGTGTCGAGATCAATGGCGGAACTGATGATCATGTGTGTGTAGCGGTACACCCCTGCAGGGTTAACAAAACTATTCGAATAGCCGCGTCCGCGGTTAAGGACTGCTTGGAAAGATTAGCTTGATTATTAGACAACTTGAACTGGATACTTATAAAACTTACCAAGATAAGCGTGAGTGCTATGGCGGGCTTTCTCGTGGGGAAATCGAGGAAGGCACCATAGTGGTCTAACTGATTGGAGATGTAGTGGACTCGTGTACGCTTCTTACCTCAAGTCTGGTACTCGTAGTTCAGGACTAGCCAAGTCAAAGATGGCACTTCTGCAATTGAACCCCACCTCCCTTTACCTTGATACATGTGCATGAGTAGTATAGCTCCTATGTAAGTCTTGCTGAGTACGACTTTGTACTCACGTTTGCTTATTCTATGTTTTAGATGAACCCACTGACCCCGAAGGTGGATTCTTCCTCGAGCTCGACGACTGAAGACCAAGCTAGTGTAGTCCCAGTCAGTAGACTGGTTCCATCGTAGAGGGCTTTGTGTTTAAATAAGGCTTCTTAAGCCATTTGTTAAGTTTGTTTGTACTCAGACCTACTCTGCTTCCGTTGAATGTTGTAATGTTGGATCACATACTTGTGATCTCTGTGTGCACTTTGTGAGAGTTATCAATAAAATGTATACTTTGTAGAGAATTGCAATGATACCTGCTGTTCATACAAGGCATGTGTGGTGCGTGTATGTTTATAACATGCATGTCTTTGTATGGGTTTTCGAGACCTTAGTTGTGATGTGCCTGGCGGTCTTTTATACACCAAGTGGCCCTTAGATGTGCGCAGCGTGGGGCATCGCGATGCGATTGCTCGAGACTCTATCTCGTGCACACTTTGTGGTATGATCGAGCCCGCACTAAACCCTGACTAAGTGATCGGGCTGGAGTAAGTCTATGTAAGAGTTATGAGATAGTCGATAGTATGGTTGAGGCGACTTGTCTGTGAATATGGGAGTTCATCACCCATATCTTTAGACTTGTGTGCGGACGATGAGGACCCATCTCAGTTGATCATCCGGCCTGGATGGGATGACCCTCACGTAAGATGCTTTCCGAGAATGTTCTGTGCTTGGACTTGTCTGCTTAGACAAGTGGGTACGTTTCTCGGATCTCCATATGACTATGTAGTAGCGGGACTTGAATACGCTAACCCCGGGTCCCGACAACAGCGGTTTAGATGATTTTTTGCAGACCTAATTTGACTAGTGCTAAAAGAGGTTTAGACGGTGGTAGAACGTCTAACTTGGTTTTGCAGGGTATGATTGTGATCTGGTATAGCCCATTGTGTATGTTATTATTCATGACCTGTGTGTCATGGTTTTGAAAACCGGCTGGAGCCATATGGTTGTCTCATTATTGTATTAATGACCTGCGTGTCAACTTGTGGAGCCATGTAATGTAATTTACTTTCATAGCTATTATTTTGTAATAGCATAGTAACTTATGTAACCCTTGGCGGTTGACACCATGGCGTGGCGATGGAGATCACAACGAGGACAACCGTACATGGAGATGGAGATCGCCATGGGAGGTTCGCGCACATGGAGATGGAGATCACCATGCGCTATGCTAAAGGGGCTATACCATATCACTTGTCTAAACAGCCTGTGAAAGTGTATCCCTTTATGCATCCTTCTTTGAAATGGTAGATGTTTTAAGTAGGATGATCCCTCAAAGAACGTCAAGTAAAATTTGCCTCCCCAATTGTTGCACATCACATGTCATGTATGTTTAGTAGTAGGCCTATAAAATTAGGGTGCTGCTAGATCTCCCTGGCGTGATGGGTTTGTGTCGGACACTTACACGCATAGCACTTGGTTAACTTGTCGAGGCTATCAAAACAATTTTGGGCTTCGGGGCATAGGTGTTGGTGTGTATGTGATGCGCATCAACAAACATGAGTCGTATGGTTGATGCGATTAAGGAGTTGCTTACCGGTAGGTCGAGTCGGCTAGCAGTGATGCAAAAGCTCACTAGTCAATTCGCCCCATCGGATCCTGAAATCACTTAGTGTCAACTAGAGGGATGTGGAACTTAGTGGGAGTAATTTTATTAAAGCGTTTAATATGAATTGCTCTTCATGAATACATGTCTTAGTATTTTTCATTTTATGTTGTAGAGCAATAGCACCACCTGCTCCAGTTACCAATTTTGCGTTGAAATCCATCCTTGAGAAAGATAAACTGAATGGAACAAACTTTACCACCTGGTATAGAAAGATGAGAATTGTTCTCAAGCATGATAAAAAGGAAAATGTTCTAGAGGAACCGCTTCCAGAGGAACCGACTGATAATGCTACCGCTGCTGCTAAGAATTCCTATCAGAAACTCCAGGATGAGTCTACTGAGATCAGCTGCCTCATGCTGGCTTCTATGGAGCCCGAGCTGCAACAGCAGTTCGAAGACATTAGGGCTTTCGATATGATCGAGAGTCTTAAGGGCATGTTTCAGGTTCAGGCTAGGACCGAAAGGTTCAAAATCTGGCGATCCCTGATGGATTGCAAGATGAAAGAGGGTGATCCACTAAGCCCGCTTGTCATCAAAATGATGGGATACATGCATGCTTTGGGTCGTCTTGGGCATCCGTTGACTCCTGAGTCAGCTATAGATACAATTCTGGGTTCTCTTCCGCCAAGCTATAACTCGTTCATTACAAACTTTCATATGCATCGCATGGAAAAGAAGCCCACTGAATTTCATGGGATACTTAAGATAGCAGAGCAGGACATTAAGAAGGGCACACATCAAGTGTTGATGGTGCAGAACACGGCCAAGTTCAAGAAGTCATGGACCAAGAAGAAGGCTAACACAAAGGGAAAGGACAAGGATGTGATCCCGACTCCAGCCCCGGCGCCTAAGCCTGGACCTGACGCGGAGACCATTTGCTTCTATTGCAAGGAGAATGGTCACTGGAAGAGGAACTGCAACAAGTGGCTCGCCAGCAAGGGAAAGAGCAGTGGGAGTACGTCTTCTACAGGTACACTTGTTGTATATGTTATAGACATTTATCTTGCGGATATTTCTAATAGTTATTGGGTATATAATACCGGATCGGTTGTTCACATTTGCAACTCGATGTAGGGACTAAAAATAAGTAGAGATGTCGCAAGAGGAGAAGTTGACATTCGCGTCGGGAATAAAGCAAGAGTTGTTGCATTAGCCGTCGGCACCATGCAACTTAATTTACCTTCTGGATTTGTAATGGAGCTTGATAATTGTTATTTCTGCCTCATGTTTGATGAGACAAGGTTATGAGTTCATTATTAAGGACAATGGTTGTTCTATATATTTGAATAAGATATTTTATGGCTTGGAGCCCGTTGTGAATGGGTTATTCATTTTGAATCTTGAAGGTGAATCTGTCTATAATATAAATGCCAAGAGGCTTCAACCTAATGATCTTAATACAACTTACTTTTGGCACTGTCGGCTTGGTCATATTAGTGAAAAGCGCATGAAGAAGCTCCATGATGATGGACTTTTAAATTCGTTTGATTTTGAATCATTCGAGACATGCGAATCGTTCCTACTCGGCAAGATGACCAAGACACCTTTTGCAAAGAGTTTCGAGAGGGCATCCGACTTGTTGGAAATCATACATACTGATGTGTATGGACCAATGAGCACGACTGCTAGAGGTGGTTACCAGTACTTCGTGACTTTCACCGACGACTTGAGAAAATATGGATATATCTACTTGATGAGGCCCAGTCGGAAACCTTTGAAAAGTTCAAGGAGTTTCAGAATGAAGTAGAGAATCAACTCGGCAAGACGATCAAACTTCTATGATCAGATCATGGAGGTGAATATCTGAGTCAAGAGTTTGATGATCATCTCAAGAGTCGTGGAATAGTTCCACAACTCACTCCTCCTGGAACGCCTCAAAAAATGGTGTATCGAAACGGAGGAATCGCACCTTGTTGGACATGGTTCGATCGATGATGAGTCAGTCAGATCTACCGTTGTCATTTTGGGGTCATGCTCTAGAAACTGCATCTTACACACTAAACAAAGTACCATCTAAATCCGTAGATAAGACACCATATGAGATATGGACTGGGAAGCGTCACAGTTTGTCTTTTCTAAAGATTTGGGGTTGTGAAGCTTTTGTCAGGCGACTTCAGTCGGACAAGCTCGCACCCAAATCGAATAAGTGCATATTCGTTGGATATCCAAGGGAAACCTTATGGTATTACTTCTACAGCCGACAAGAGGGCAAAGTGTTTGTCGCTCGACATGGTACCTTCCTTGAGAAAGAGTTTCTCAATAGGAAGGCTAGTGGAAGGACGGTGCAAGTCGAAGAGGTTCGAGATAAACCACTCGGGGAAGACACGGCAAGTGATGCCATTATGGTAGAGCCAGTCAGTGAACTCATGGTTGAAGTAGCACCCGCACCACGAAGGTCAGAAAGGCTGCGTAATGCAAGCAATGTATTGTTGTTGGACAACGATGAGTCTTTGACATATGCGGAAGCGATGGTGGGTCCAGATTCCGAGTTATGGCTTGAGGCCATGAGATCCGAGTTAAAGTCCATGGATGACAATCAAGTTTGGAACTTGGTTGATCTGCCAAATGGTGCAATAACCATTGAGTGCAAATGGATCTTTAAGAAGAAGACTGATATGGATGGAAATGTTCAAATCCATAAAGATCGACTTGTCGCGAAGGGGTTTCGACAAGTTCAAGGAATTGACTACAACGAGACCTTCTCTCCTGTAGCGATGCTTAAATCAGTTCTAGTTATTCTAGCTATAGCTGCCTATTTCGATTATGAGATATGGCAGATGGATGTCAAAACAACTTTCGTTAATGGAAATCTAGAAGAGGACGTGTATATGATACAGCCCGAGGGTTTTGTCGATACAGAGAATGCTAGTAAGGTATGCAAACTTCAGAAATCCATTTATGGATTGAAGCAAGCATCTCGAAGTTGGAATATTCATTTTAAAGAGGTTGTCAAATCGTTTGGATTCATCGAGAACGAAAAGGAACCTTGTGTGTTCAAGAAGTTTAGTGGGGGCTCAATCGTATTTCTAATCTTATATGTGGATGACATATTACTGATTGGGAATGAAATTCCAATGCTTGAAGCTGTCAAGGACTCATTGAAAAATATTTTTTGCAATGAAGGACTTGGGAGAAGCAGCTTACATTTTGGGAATCAAGATCTATATAGATAGATCAAGGTGGCTTATAGGATTAAGCCAGTGTACGTATATTGACAAGGTGTTGAAAAGGTTCAACATCCATGAGGCTAAGAAAGGGTTCTTGCGTGTGTCACATGGAATTCATCTAAGCAAGACTCAGGGTCCATCGACTCCTGTTGAGCAAAGACGCATGGATAAGATTCTGTATGCTTCGGCCATCGGGTCTATCATGTATGCTACGGTATGTACTCGTCCAGATGTTTTCTATGCTCTAAGCGCTACGAGCAGATACCAGGCTAATCCAGGCGAGAGCCACTGGACAGCAGTTAAGAGCATCCTAAAGTACCTGAAAAGGACTAAGGATATGTTCCTAGTTTATGGAAGTGAGGATGAGCTCGTTGTAAAGGGCTACACCGATGCTAGTTTCCAAACCGACAAGGATGACTTTCGTTCGCAATCTGGTTATGTGTTCATTCTGAACGGAGGTGCAGTGAGCTGGAAGAGTTCCAAGCAAGTGACTGTAGTTGATTCTGCAACAGAGGCCGAGTACCTTGCAGCTTATGAAGCTTCAAAGGAAGGTGTTTGGATAAGGGATTTCATTACCCTACTTGGTGTGGTTCCAGACTCGGCAAACCCGTTAGACCTTTATTGTGATAATAGTGGTGCCATCGCACAGGCCAGGGAGCCAAGGAACCACAAGAAATCCAAGCACATAGAAAGGCGTTATCATCTCATACGACAACTCGTAGATGATGGTAATATAAATGTATGCAAAGTACACACGGATGCAAATGTTGCTGATCCTTTGACAAAGCCTCTCCCGATGCCGAAGCATGAGGCGCACGTAAGAGCCATGGGCCTTAGATTCCTAACTGATTAACTCGAGTGCAAGTGGGAGACTGTTGGAGATATGCCCTAGAGGCAATCATGTTATGATGTTATCTCCTTATGTATTCATGAGTTATTTGTATTGTCCTTGAACATCATCACTGATATGTATCAATAAGTATGTGACTTGTTTGTGAGACTATATATTCTATGATGATTGTTCTAATGGTACCTAGTTAATAAGGTTATGCGGACACATATCCTTGACTAGTATATGATTCGATTGATGACTATGTTTCACAAGTCATGAGCATGGAGATCCTACCGATAGTATGAACTTAGTGATGGTATCATTGAGTTGGACAGAGACCCACTTTGAGACGCATCAGGATATTGTCATCTGTTAGTCTCAATACAATGTATATTCCATGTCCTAGACCTGAGGTCATCGTATCTTCTCGGGATGAGGAATGACTCACTTAGGGACTATCAAACGCTACACCATCGCTGGGTAGTTATAAAGGTAGCCTACGGGTGAGTCATGATACATGCCGCGAGACATGGTTGATCAAGATGGGATTTGGCCCTCCACTTTGGAGAGATATTCTCTGGGCCCTCTCGAGCGATAAGATTCAGAAAGCATGGCCATGCGACATGGGTTAAGTGTTAACCCGGTTCAGGAATCTGTATCACGGTTTTGAGAAGAGACGTCAAGCTATCACAAGGGTGACAAGTACTCGCCTTGAGCTTGACAACATATATCGTGAGGCAAAAGGAA
Organism: Bromus sterilis; assembly: GCA_950022295.1. NCBI lineage: Eukaryota > Viridiplantae > Streptophyta > Magnoliopsida > Poales > Poaceae > Bromus > Bromus sterilis. The sequence goes on along the minus strand of OX465595.1, from coordinate 275,339,409 downwards.
TGTTGCATCTGGCACTTTGTAATGGTTCGTCTTATGACTTTACGCATATATGGTAGTCGGCACGTTCTGCTAGGAACCACTACCGACTATCGAACCGAATGTGATTCGGGACGTGTCCATGTGTACGTGAACGTATAGGGTCGCGCGCTTAAGGGGAAAGGAGCCCATTCGGATGTGATCCGAATGGATTATGGATGGAGGGTTCGGATTGCCTCAAGGGTTGAGGCCATTCCACGGGGGCTTATATGAAGGCTAGGGCGAACCCCGAAGGGGTACAGGACAGACCACAACCCTAGCCGCCACTCCACCTCCAGGCCGAGCTGCCGGACCTAGCAGTCCGCCGCCCGACGCTCCTCCTTGTACGTGCGCATCCCTTGGAGGCGTTGCACCTGCGGCGCTTGGACGAACTGTTCGCGGGATCGGATCGCGGGACTCCGTTCGTGGGATTGGTAGGAGGGATCGGTTCGAGGGATTCGAGGAGCAGCCGCCGACGCGCATCGCCAACTCTCCTTCCGCTGCCGTGACTGCGCGTCTAGTGGTAAACCCTAATCACGTAGTTCATCTCCAGTAGTAGTGATCTTGGTTGTGCGCGGTAGAAAATTTTGATGTAGCACTAGGGTAGAGTACCGTGTGCCCCAACACTTGGAATCGCAGTAGTTCGATGTTCTGGTAGGTTTGTGGCATGGCCTGCGGGTGAGTGAATGGCCCAACCGGGACCGGCTTGGGGCCTTGTCCATATCTTCTGGGTCCACATCGGTAAGCTGGTCGGGTTCATGATTGTGAAAACCATCCCAGATAGGTGTCTCCATGGAACTTGAGTTGGCTATGAGGTAAAAGTTGTGGAGATTATCCTCGCCGGCACCCTCTTGAAGGGTAACGAGATCCCGGTGGTAACTGATACTTTCATGTGTGTAGCATTACACCCCTGCAGGTTTAACAAAACTATTTGAATATCCGCTTCCGCGTTCATGGACTACTTGGAAAGTAGTTCTTGATTATTAGACAACTTCAACGGAAACTGTAAAACTTGCCAAGATAAGTGTAAGTGCTATGGTTTGCTTTCTCGTGGGATGTCGAGGAAGAATCCATAGTGGTGTAATTGTTTGGGAGACTTGGATAGATGGACTCGTGTACGCTTCTTACCTCATTCTAGTATTTGTAGTACAAGACTAGCCAAGTCAAAGATGTCAGTTCTGCATTGAAACCCCACCTCCCTTTGCATTGAAACTTGAGCATGAGTAGTATAGTTCCTATGTATGACTTGCTGAGTACGACTTTGTACTCACATTTTCTTATTTATGTTATTAGATGAACCCACTGACCCCGAAGGTGGCTTCTTCCTAGAGCTCGACGACTCGTGGAGGGCTTGTTTATAAATAAATCTTCTCTAAGACATTTGTTAAACTTGTCTGTACTCAGACATAAGTTTCTTCCGCTTGAATGATGTAATGTTGGATCACAGTCTTGTGATCTCTTTGTGTACTCTATATATAAGTCAATAAAGTTGTAAACTTTGTAGAGTTCATGCAATGTGTACCTGCTGTTTACACTGGACATGTATGTTGTGTGTAAGATTATAACGTGCATGTCTTAGTGTGGGGTTCGATAGCTTAGTTGTGTTCTTGCTGGCGGTATTTTATACACCAAGTGACCCTTAGATGTGCACAGCTTGGGGCATCGCGATGCGATTGCTCGTGACTCAGTCACGTGGCGCACTTTCTTGTATGATTGAGCTCGCCCGAGACCCCGACTAAGTGATCGGACTGCAGTCTGTTTATGTAAGTGTTATAATTCAATCGAGAATATGGTTGAGGCAACTTGTCTATGAGTATGGGATTTCACCGCCCATAATCGTATAGACTTGTGAGCGGACGATGAGGACCCATCTCAGTTGATCATCCGTCCTGGATGGGATGCCCCTCGCGTTCGATGCGTTCTGAGAGTGTTCTCTACTTGGCCTTGTCTGCTTAGACAAGTGGGTATGGCTCTCGGCTCTCCATATGATTGAACTATGACAGGAATTACATACGCAAACCCCGGGTCCCAACAAAAGACGTTCCATAGATGAAGAAATCATCCATTTAAACCTCCACAATTTCCTCACAGAAAACTTGGAAGATAGCAGACAAACACCTTTGAAAAGTAGTAGGGGCATTGCATTTACCGAAAGGCATACGTCTATAAGCATAAGTACCAAACTTTTGACCAGCACTGTTAACATGAATTTGAGAGAAGCCAGAATACACATCAAGATAGCAAAAGTAAGTGTTTTTTGATAATGGGTAGTGATCCTTCCTAGTTGCTATGTTGAACTTCCTGTAATCAATACACATTATATATCCAATAACAATTCTTTGAGGTATTAGTTCATTGTTATCATTTGGAACCATAGTCATACCTCCTTTCTTAGGAACGCAATGTACTGGACTTGTCCACTTGCTATCAACTATAGGGTAGATGATACATGTGGTTATAAGCTTGAGGACTTCGGTCCTCACCACATCTTTCATCCTCGGGTTCAATCGTCGTTGATGATCGACAACTGGTTTAGCATCAGGTTCAAGATTGATAGTATGTTGGAAAATAGATGGACTAATTCCATTGAGATCATCAAGGGTATAGCTGATAGCGCCTCAATGTTTAGAAAGGGTTTACAATAATCGCTCTCCTTCATATATTGAAAGGTTAGCATTGATAATAACAGGATATACTTTATTTTCATCTAAATAAGAATACTTGAGCATATCGGGAAGATGTTTTAGATAAAAGACCGGGTCTTCCTTTGGTTGTGATAGAATTCCTCAAGGTTCAACCGGAAGGTTGTGCTTCAGGATAGCAGGTTGTCTCAAGAAGATTTCATCTAGTTCATTTATTTTCTGCATATGAATGTCATTCTCATGGTCCTCCATGTATTGCTGCAAAAGATCATCGGGAGGAATTGCAATAGAAGAAATATATTCAATAATATTATCATTACTAGGTAGACCAGTACCACGAGTTTGCTTGGATAGTTTAGAAAAGTTAAATTCATATGGCTCAACATTGAATTCAACAGATAGTTTACCTTTCCTATAATTTATAATATCTCCACAAGTCTTGAGAAAAGGTCTACCAAAGATAATAGGGAAAAAACTATCTTGTACTGAACCAAGTACTAGAAAGTCGGTAGGATATTTTACCTTTCCGCATAAGACTTCAACATCTCTCACAATTCGAATGGGAGAGATAGTTTCTTTATTTGCAAGATGAATCATGACATCAATGTCTTCAATATCACATGGTAAAATCTCATTCATGATCTCTTGCTAAATTGAAAAATAAATAGAACTAGCACTAGATCCCAAATCGCATATCCCATAATAATTTTGATCTCCTATTTTAACAGTTACCACTAGAGTACATGAAATTGGGCCTTTATTCTTGGATGTGACAAGGTTAGTGGAAACAACACAAAAAATTATATTGGAATCCTCAATATCACTAGTAACAAGATCCTTAACCAATGCCACCTAAGGATCGACCTTAATCAGGTCCTCATGCTCATCGGTCGTTCTTTCACTTTTATTTAATATACATGTGACAAAAAAATTCTCCCTCATCCCTGTAGGAAAAGGGGGCTTCTCATAGAAAACTGCAGGTAAGATAGGGTCAACAGTATTAATATCAACAGGTAATTCGTTAAAGGGCTTATGATGTTCATCCTCCTGCTTCTAGGAAGAATCAATATGAGAGGAAAAGTCTTTGAAAAAATCAATTAGAAATTGTTAATCAAGACCAATCTTAGCACAAAAGGTATTGAAGTAATCAGTTTTCACATAGCTCTCAATATAATCATGCTCATAATTTATAGTGGGTTCAATACCTTTATCAATCTCCAAATCTTCAGTGTTCTTTTCGATCCTTTCAATAAGATCACATCTATCTTCAACGCATCTAGTTCGGAATACCCCACTAGAGGGGGCATCAAGCATCTATTTATCTTGACGAGAAAGTTTGCATAATAATTTGTAAGAATAATTTCCTTGGGGAGCTCATGATTGGGGTATTTTAGCATTAGGGACTTCAATCTTCCCCAAGCTTGGGCGATGCTTTCTCCAACACGAGACCAAAGTTATATATATAGTTCCTGTCTCGGTGTATTTCATGAAGAGGATAAAACTTTGCATAAAAGAGAGGCATAATCTCTTGCTAATTTAGTAAATGATAGTTATCGAGGAGCCTATACCAATACAAAGCCTTATATTTCAATGATAGAGAGAATAGTTTTCTCGTAACAAAATCCATTGATACACCTGCAAGCTTAAATAAGGAACATAATTGTGAAAGATAAATCAAGTGATCGCCTGGATGTCTGTCTCCTGCATATAGATTACCCAAAACATAATCAACAATACCAGTTGGTATTTTAAAAGGCACAATTTCATTAGGTGGGAGATACTTCTCCACCAAAACCGCGATGGGAAGGTTCCCCTCAAGCAAAGAACCAAGAGCAGAGTTATCCATAAGGACAATAGGTAGCAACAGCAAAATAAAAATAACACCTATAGTATAAAGGTTTACTTACGAATAGCGCTACACACCACGGCAACGGCGCTAGAAAATGGTCTTGATGACCCACAAGTGTAGGGGATATATCGTAGCCTTTCCGATAAGTAAGAGTGTCAAACCCAACAAGCAGCAGAAGGTACTAACAAGTGATCTTGAGAAAGGAATAACTGCAGGCAATAAAAGGTAACATTTTATGGGTTTTCTGGTATAAGCAACAAGGAAATAAAATGAAGGAAAGTAAATGATGCTAAGGTGCAGCAAGTGGCCCAATCCCTTTGAACAAAGGATAAGCCGAAGGATTAAAATTATAAAGACTAAAGTGTTCCTGAGGACAAACGGGAGAGGTAGTCAATTGCTTTCGCCATATTCCGTCTAGTACTATGTTTTGTGTTGATAAGTGTTCTGTGGGTGGACGTACCACTACAAAATCGGTGATATATTTTGACAAAAACTCGTGTGACAGAGGGACAAATGTCATTGACATTTTATTTTCTTTGACGGGTACCGTAACAGGTAAAATCCACCCGATCCGGATCTTCAAGGGAACTTCAGTGATGTCCTAACCAAATTTTAGATGACACATTTGACCGTCACTAAGGGCGTGTATTTTCTGAGACGTTGTTTAGTGTCACATGAAATGTTTTGAGCGTCATTTAGCGAATGCGTAAACAAAGTGGTAACTGTTTTTTTTGGCTCGATAGATATGAGTGATCTAATTTTTTTCTTGGCGGGATATGTTCTTTCTCATGGCGGGATCTCTTATTTTTCATGGCGGGAACTTGGAATTGGGATCTCTTATACAAGGAATTGGGAAGGTCGACTTTGATCCCTCCTATACTACTACTTCTAGGGCGAGGCTAGAGGGCGGCACGACGAGGTTGCCGCTTGCTGGGGCGGTATGGGGAGGAGAGGAGCCCTGTTGAACGGAGAAGCGAGGTGCCCCTACTGAACGGAGAAGTAATGCGCAACAACGATAGGGTGAAACAGGGGTCATTTCTGGTGCGATCTATTTACTGCAAGACAAATTGTTTTGGTTTCCTGGATTTTGGGATGCAAATTCTGATGCAACAGATCCTTAAGTTTTTTCAGGAAATGGATCGCTCCTGGATTAATAGTAAAGCCAGGATGACCCCGGAATACACTTAGGTCCTGAATTATTTTTTGAATTTCGTGCTTTTTCATAACAACTGGGCTTCAGAAATTGTGTGCCCATGCATTAGGTCGATACCCTACTTCCTGTCGTCCCACCGCAATACCTCTTGTGGGCACTGTAGGTTCGCCCGACTCCTTACCTATTGGACATCCGGGGGTTCATGTCCCAACCATCAATTGAATCCAGGCGGATTCACTCTCGATGGACACACTTCAAATCACCGGGAATGAACTAAAGATGAATATCCTTGATAAGATCACCCTAGTGGTGCTACACTATAGAGCTGACAACGAGGATGAACTACGAGGCCAGCCGTAGAACACACTTGAGGGCGACCTAGCAGAGCCTCGCCGTTGTAGGGGCCTTTGCGATGTTACACAGCCCGGAAATTCCACCCTAATTAAAAAATTTGTTTGTTGCTTGGTAGAATTGTTTGCAGTATTTTCTTCCCCGAATTGTTGATCGGTGAATATTCTCTCCCTTTTTATCGTACTAGCATGCGTGAATAAACTTTTTTCCCAAACAGCACACGACCTTCGCAACACCGGGTTCACCCGAGCACTGTCGAAACTTCCGGCACAAGTCCAGCCATGACCATCGGAACGAAAACCTCGTTTATTTAATAAACGGATTATTTTATTGGGAGCTGGAAAAATGTTCTCCGAACGGTATCGAAGCGAGGTAGAACTTACGGTCTCACCGCGCTGAGTGTGTGGTTCGAGATTTCGTCTGAATCGGAGGTCGTATGGACTCCTGGCGGTCAGAAATGTGGACCATCGGACGCGCGTTAGAGAGACCGGGGGTGTTTGCGTAAACTTGCCATCCGGGCCAGCCTATATATAGATCACCACTCTCCCCTAGCACTTCTAGGGTTCCCCCTAGTCTACTTTTGCAGCCACCCCCTCCAAAATTGCCCCAAAATTACCCCCAAGTCCTTACACAGCTGAAACCCTAGATCCCCTCAGATCTGGACCATTAGATCTGAGATCCAACGATCCATATCTCGCCCTAGCCTCCCTCCAACAGCCAGCCAGGGTTTCGGACTCCGCCGGGCCGAGCCAGCGCCGCCAAGCCCGCCCGAGCCCATCTGGCACCCAAGCTCCTCGCCGTGGGGAAGCCGCCGCCCCGGTCTGCGGCGATCGCCGCCGACTTCCTCACCTCCCCGCCACCGCACCCCTCCTCTCTCCTCTGCATGCGCGCGGTCTTCTCCTCCTCCTCCCTCCTCACCTTCTTTCTCTTCCTGCAGGACCGCCTCACGCCATGGCCAAGCCACCGAGTCCGAGCTCGGCTGCCACCACCGGACGGCTCGCCATCGCCGGATCCGGCTGGATCCGCGCTGCCGCGTCGCTGACCTCCTACACTTCGCCGCCCGCGCCCCTGGATCCGCCTCCTCCCACAGTCGGAGCCATTCACCTGCGCTGCTCGCCGGCGTGGCGCCGCCAGTGCCGGCCATCGCGGCCACCAGCGCCCGCAACCGTCGCCGAGCTGGGCCGGCGAGCCCCAGCCGGCCTGCCAGCGCCACCTCCGCCCAGCCCAGCGCCCCGAGGCCCGCAATTAACCCACGCGCACGGTGACCGCGCCCTATCCCTCGCGCATGCCGCTATTGGGCCGAGCCCATTAGGGTGAGCGCACCCCTTTTTTCCTTTTTCTTTTTTTCTTTCCTTTTCTGTGTTTTTGGCTAAGTCCAGTAAACTACTGCTGCTTATCTGTTTTGCAAGGAAGCTATCGATCGATCTGTATCCCGTATAGCGATGCACCCAAAACAAAAAGTGCTCAGTTTTGTGTGCTCTACTATTTTTCTTTAGTGACTTAATCGATTTGAGGCCATCTAGTTGATGTAAATCACTGTCGAACTGGGAACCAGATTGTTTACTGTTGTTGCTGTTATTTTATTCAAAGTTTGGTTGATGCTTGTGTCACATCCATGAGGCCTATGCTATTGACTCTTTCTTGTATGTGTTAAGCATCATGTGTACTTCATTTATATGCATTCCTTTGTCATGTTTTCCTGTTGTAGCTATTTTATATCTTGCTCCAAAATGCTGACTCTGTTAACATGTGCTGATGTTTATATAAAGTTGCTACTTTGATGCCTTATAGTTAGTGACCCATGCCTCATATGCTTTAGCTCCAATGTAATTATTTGCTCCTTGTTATGTGTACTTTGATACCATGCTTTGATTTTCCATGATATGGTTGTTTTTCATATAGTTATCAAGCTCCGAAAGTGCAACTCTGTTGTTTGCTGTGACATGCCCTGATTTTCACTAAGTCCCTAGACCAGTAGTATATTCTTGCATTTTGCATGAGCTACAATTAATTGTTCTTGATGCTCATATACATGAAACTTTATTGCCATGTCTTGTCATGTATAATATTGATCCACATCATTTTGGTGCATGTTTGCATTCAGTAGCTTGTTGTTGCATTGATCCCAAGTGTGCTACCTGATGTTTGGCAGATTGTGTTCATAACTTGTGATGCTTGTATCTTTTTAACCGTAACTCCGTTTGGGGTGTTCTTTATATGTAACTTGATTAGAATTTCATGTAATTGGTGTTTGTGCCATTGTTTTCTGTTGTTAACCAACCTAAAATATGGTTTAGGGAAGAACAATACCAAATGCTTTAATCATCGTGGGGCATTTAGTGGATGTCATGTTTAGGTTGTGCCTCACTTAAATTGACTAGCATAGATAGTTTACTTTATGCTTCACCTTTTGTCATGTTTTTTTCTATGACATGCTTGAGTGAGATGCCATGTTAACAAGTTTTTCTCATGTTGTATAGCTAAACAACTTGAACCATTCTAAATGTGCGGTATCCTCGTGTGTGACGAATACTCCACTTAACCTGTTAGTAACCGTTCTCGATGATAGATGCGATACTGTGTGTTGTCTCGTGTTGCCTTCTTAATGTTTTTTGCTGGTGATTGCTTCGTAGTAATAGATGCTTTCTCGTCGATTTCCTTTTCCAGTGTTTCCTTCTTGTGTGCTCCCACGGTTACTCTTGGAGACGATGCGAGCTTGCGATCGACTACACCTTCCTTTTCGTCTTCTTATCAGGTAAGGGAGAGCATATATCATGCATATAACTTTCAGCTCACTTGTGCCTAGGTATAGGTTAGAATGATTGCTTGATCCTACCACTTCATATTTATGCTTCTCAAAAAAAACCAAACAGCCATGTCCTCCACGTCCCAGCAAACCTTCTTCGGCTATGTTACTATTGCTCGCTGCTCAGCCACTATTTAGTATGCATACTACGATGCTATCAACTGTTCTTCTGTTACTCCTTGGATTGGGCTATCACATTATTATATTGTTGTGGATGATATGATTATTATAAGGTTGACTATATTCGACGAAAGATGGAAGGTCAGGCTATCCCGCCTTGGCGCTTTGTTCCATTCGAGTCACCTAGGATTCGAGTTCCGGGTATTGGTTCTAAGACTAAGCGTGCCTAACCGCGTGTGGGATACTATGGGGTCCCCTTTCCTTACCTACCTAGATCCAAACATTTCTAGTGGTGGCCCGAGATGATTTACCATTTGAAACCCCGTGTGTGTGTGTGCAAGGTTAGATCTCCTCGCAGATTTGAAACAACTTGGACCAGCGGAGACAGAGTTCCTCTGTTGGTCCACACTGGTGATGTAGGGAAGCCCCTGAGTTCAGGTGAGGCTAACCCCTACCTTCGCCATACGGAAGAGTCCAATCCGAGGGCATGGCCGGCTCTTGGATTGGGTGTTGACTCCCCGTGGGCCACCCGGATTTGTGCGTTGTTAGTTAGAGGGACCTGTCATTTCGGATCTCTCGGAACTAAATCATAAAATTGTTGCATGTGATGGGTAGCAACTGAGAGATATGGGCGTGCGTGCGGAGCCTTGTAATGGGTAGTTGGTTCACCCCTGCAGGGTTAAAAAAATTTGAGAAGCCGTGTCCACGGTTATGACGACTTGGAACCTACGTCTTGTTCATAGATAACATCAACTGAATCATAACTATAACTTGATCAATGTGTGTGTGCCTTGACTGCTTCTTCTTCGTCGGGATGCGAAGGGGAGGACAGGGATAGGATAGGTGTTATGATTGCGTAAGTAGCTGATAGCCGACTTGTTGGAGTCGATTCCAAATCGAATGCTTGGTTCTTATCTTACTCTAAATAGATCGTTAGCCACTTCATATATTGCTAGTGCGGCTGCAACCTCAACCACTATCCCCATCTTACCTTGAGAAGTTAGTTACGAGACATGTCGATATAGCTCACCCCTTTCTTCTCTATTTTACGCACGTTATGCAAACGATCTTGGACTACAGTGGACCTCGACGACCCTTCTACTGGACGCCTTCGCGAAGACTCGACGACAACTAGTTAGGTGGATCCCGACAGAGAGCCTGGACCCGTGTGGTTATGGTAATGGTATGTTTTACCATTGCCACTAGGCTTTTGATTGTAGTCTGTAGTCAGACATGTATCTTCCGCTGATGTGTTGTATTAAGGAAATTTTATGCCGATTGTATGAGATTTTGTATCCTTGTAGTTGTAATGTTGTGATATCATGTTGGAAATCCGGGGCATATGGCAGTGTCATATGTCGCGGTGGGACCGATATGTGCTTCGTCCCCGGATCTGGATGGAAACGTCCAGATCAGGAACAGTACCACATTTCGGGCCGTACACGGTGTCTGCTCGATACACTACAAAATCGACGATTTTTTTCTTAAAAAACCAGCGTGACGGAGGAGCAAACTTCATCGAAGGTTGTTCTTTCTTGACGGAGACCGGCACCACGAAAAATCCCTTTCTTCCCATCGCCCCCGGCAACTTCGGCGATAGCCTGCCTGATCTTAGACGACGTATTTTGGCCGTCACTGCGCACGTATAAGTTCTACGACGGTTCCCGTGTCACGGGATATGGATAAAGCGTCACGATGAAATTGTAGGAAAAAAAGTATATTGGTCGGGTTGAGGAAGGAAAGTAAATAGTACTATAAAATATGTTGTGTGAGAGATTCGAATCGAAGAACATGAAACTTTCACGCGGTGGCCTCAGATATTTACCAATACGTAAAACTCATATATTGTTGGAACATTTTTGTAATATTAAAAAGCAAACAACACAAACGTTTACTTCGGAACTAATCTGATCAAGTATGGTCGACATTCTCAAATTGAAATGCTGTGATTTCTTTTCCTACATGCTCGTATTGATTATGTAATTACCGTGGTATGACTTCAAATCATAATTCTTTACGAATATTATTTAACATTTTTGTATAACGATTTAATTTCTTAAAGAAACTACTAACTTCGTTGATAAAGACAAAGAAAACTTCGTTAATATACCATGAAATATGATGCTTGTCACTTTACCACAATGTAATGGCAGAAGGATACTGAATTAGGAGTATTTTTATTATACAAGTACAACACAGGAAGATGATGTTCCATAGCATCTATGAAACATAATTTGCGTTAAAACTGCATATTTAATTCATACGTACAACAAACACTTGGTATATCAGCACGTCATTACCAAAAATATCTAATATCAATAGTAGGAGTGATGTAGCATCAACTCGACGGCAGAAGGATTGAACTACTCTTCATCAGGTCCATGGTGTGATAAAGAGAAGAACCTCATCATCTCCATGGTGGATAAGTAATAACAACATATCCCCAATTCACAGTTTGTACAAGCAGAGTAAATCCTTCCACCCATCCATGATGTGGCGTCCATCTTTTTCTGACGTCGAGTATATTGACCATAAGTCGGCATCAGGATAGATAATAATTCTCATTTCACCATATCGATCCATCTGATCCTGCAGAAAATGACTGGGAAGCCTCTATTGCAATAATACAACCGTGTCATAGTACGATTTCCTAATTAAATACCAATGACTGTAATATGAACAATAAAACAAATAAATTATTACAAATAGTTTCTTCTTAATGTTGGTCTTTGTAAGAGTGTGGACAAGTAGCTTGTACGGTCCAGAACTTTGTTCAGACACATATTTGCCCACATGCAAGTTAATACCGGCAAACAATGTATCTTTCCACGTACATATGGTTCCAGTAGTAAGTTTCATCTTGTCAATGATCTCTTGTGTTTTTTCTGACATAAAATATTAGCTAAGCATGTAAACATGTACACGTGAATAATAAAATGTGCAGATTTACATGTGCGCGATTATTTTAAATTGAAAATTAACTACAAATCTACACACAAACAAGGAAGAGAGTGTATTTCAAAAAACTCACATGGATACATGATTGGGTCATTCTCCAAATCCACTGTGATTATCGGATCATTCGTGCTAATATCGAAGTGTAGCTGCATACCAACTTCGAATTTGTATAATTTGGCGAATTCTCCCCAAGTTGATCCGCTGAAAAATGTTTTCCCTTTAAAGTTTACAAGATAACAATGGAAGAGAAATCCATGTTTTGTTTTAAGATATGGTTTAGCATTGGTATTTTGAACAGAAAAAACACCCAACTTATTGAGGACCTGCTTTCTTGTAAAGCACGACATGAACTTTGGAAAAGGAGAACAATATTTTGCATTATATGCCATAAAATGCTCTTTTAGAAAACAACCAAGATAGTTATGGAAGAAGCGAATATGACAAGTTAGGAATTTACAAAATATGCGCTATGTGGCACCCTCTGTCATAGCAAAAGATTCATAATTATACTACATTACTAAGGACAAATCAATAATATTTTGTAATTTACAACTATGTGCTATGTGCCACCTTCCTATATAGTGAAATGCTTCATAGGGACGACTTAAGTGATAGACCACAAGTATAGTATGTTGAGTTAAGTAATATCAAATCAGGACCACCATGATTGACAAAATAGCCATTGTAAAAACCATACCGTCCTGTCTAGAAAGCCAACTGGAAGTTTGATGTAGAAGTGCTTGGCATGCATTACGTATCCATTGTCACACAAACCCCTGGTGTCCAAACACCTTGGTCACTTTGAATCCAAACCATCGATTCAGAATTAAGTTAGCAGTTGAACTACATTTTAGCGGGAAATGAATAGTTTAGAATAAGCATTTACCTCAATTTTGGTAGGATGATTCCGCCGGCCTAGGGTTTCCTGGAGGTCAATAGCGGCGACAGCGGCTGTACGCAGTGGCGATCTGGTCGAGGACCGCTGTGGAGAACTTCTGCGGCAATGTTAGTGGGAGAATGTGGCGGCACTAATGGACTAGAATCGTTGGTAGGGGTGGGATTTGGAGATTGGGGGTGGGAGCGGAGATGGCTTCATGTCAAAGAAGAGCGGCGGCGATGTTGGGTTGACGAATAAGGGTATCTCGTGTTTGGTGCCACTTGAGAACGATAGAAAAAAGTCGATAGAAAAATAAATATTTTACATAGGACATCAGCGCATACTATGAACAACAACTTCATATAAAAGATGATTTTTTGCGAAGGGAAATTAATATAAGTTCTTACGCATAATTAACATGCATATTAGTGGAACATGTGAACTACTTGAATCTATTATCCGTCGTAGTCATCGTTGCCATCGTCCCCGTCCTCGTCGGTGTCATACTCCTCACCGTCATCCTCCTCGTCGTTGCTTCCCGTGTTGTCGTCCTCTCCAGCGTCGTCCTCCTCGCCACTGTCCTCTTCATTGGCGTACCTCGCTTCCTGCGCTGCGTTGAGTTTTTTATACGCTTGGATTGGAGATTTCTTGGTGGCTTCCTCGGTGCGAGCCATTGCATTGGAAATTTCCTGCGCCACCTTGAGCTTCACTTCAGAAACGGCGCGGTGGATCCCCTCTAGCACCGGAGCAACCCCGGCCAACACGCGACGTATGCGTAGATTTGACACGCAATTTCATCCTGGAGTTAGACGAGTTTTTTCAAGAGGCGGTCGCATTCGCGGCCTGTCTCCTCTGCTTGGTGACCTCCTCGGCCGGGACATCCTATTTCTTGACGGGGTGCCGCTGCTGTGCGACCTGGTCATGGCCATCGTCGGTCACTAGATTTTGCTTCCTATAGTAGGAGCCGAGTGGCTGACCTAGCGCCATGGACAAAGAGGACGGCGCAACACAGTATGGTGGTTTGTCTGATTAGGGATTGTGGGGGGGGGGGTGGTCGGACACGCTGATACGTCCCAAATGTATATATAATTTTTTTCTTGCTCCATGCATGTTTTGGGTGATATTGCTATGTGTTTTCTACACTTTTATACATTTTTGAACATATTTGGACTAACCTACTAAATCAGTGCACCAAGTGCCAGTTTTTGTCTGTTTTCTCCGTGCATTGCAGAAAAAGGTGAAAAATCAAAGTGCCCGGAAAATTCCACGAAAAATATATAAAAATCAGCGTTCCAAAAGAGTCCTCCAGCCGTAGGATGAGGTCAAGGGGTGGCTCATATCCCCCAGGCACCCTCCTGGCGCGGCCAGGGGGGACCCGCTCCACAAGGCCACCTGGGTGATGTGGGCCCCTCTGGTGCCCCCCCTTCGTCTCTTATTTATTCTCGTGACGCGAAAACCCTGATTCCAGAACCCTTTTCTCCAGAAGCAATTCTGATGTCCGCCGCCATCGCAACAAGCTTCGGTGGAACAGAATTCCTGTGTCGGCACCGTGCCGAGACGGGGAAGAGCCCCCTGGTTCATCTCAATTGACGTTGCTTCCTCCCTCCATGAAGCGAGAGTAGTTCCTCCTCAGAGCTGAGGCCTTCTATAGTAGCTATGTGGTTAATTCTCTCTCCCATGATGCGATCCCCGTTGTGATCATAGGCTATAGTAATCTAGGGTGATCCCATGATGTTTTCCCTTCTTCTATGTATTGGATTGATGTAATCACTTGATCTTATCTAGTAAAATCTCTGAGACCATGGTGACATCGGTCTATTCGACATGGATTACAAGAATATTTTCATGATCGATTTCCTCTTTTGTGAATTGATTGAAGATTGAGAGTCTCTTGGTGCTTGTCTTTGGCTATCCTTGAGATTTGTTGTGGGTATTGTGGTACTGTCTTTTGATGGACGCGGTGAAATTGGGAAATCCATAGATGATAACTACGAACTCTGAGGTGTGCTTTTTTAGCCCTACATAATTCTCGTCCTGTCTTGATCACAAAGTAATGACCTTAGAGTTACGTCTCCTTGCATGTTTTAGTGGAAATATCATGTGATTAGACTATGTTAATGTTGTTGGTAGTTGCCACTAGTGAAAGTATGAAGCCTAGGCCTTGTTTCCACCATTGCAATACCGTTTGTGCTCACGTTTACTACTTGTTTGCTTGCTGTAATTTTTATTTCAGATTTATATCACTTCGTTTTGCCACACCTATCACCCATATTTTACCATCTCCTCGCTGAACTAGTGCACCTATACAATTCCTAGTTGTATTAGGTGTGTTGGGGACACAAGAGACTTCTTGTTTCTTAATTGCAGGATTTCTTGAGGGAGACCATCTTCAACCTATACTTCCCTGAGTTCGATAAACCTGAGGTTATCCAGTTGAGGGAAATTGATGTTGTCCTACAAACCTCTGCTGTTGGAGGCCCAACATAGTCTACAAGAATAGAAGCGTGTGTAGACATCATACGCCACTCGCTGGAGCTGGATGTGGTGGAAGCGGTGTGCCACCGATGCCGGCGGTGGAGATCAAGGGGCGGCATGGGGGAGTGCACACCATCATCGATGCTAATGGGATTTTTTGATGTCTGGGGTTCGCTGGTAAATTGCAAAGGAACCTATCCTTAAATTGAGCAGTTGCCAAGTGTGGAATGGTGTGCACGTGAAGTGATTGGACCGCATTTGAGGATAATTGAATAAGGATGCGAGGAGGCAGCCGGGTCCGAGGTCGTCCATCATTCTTCCCACGGTCCAAATTACATTGAAATTACTTCTCCATAGAGAAAAATTACAATCACAAACAATCTTAACAATATAAACAATCATGTGAGGAAAACTGAGTGTTGTTAACAAATGGCCTCAAACTTGATTTTTGATGTCCTATAAGAATACCCTAACATAGAGCTCGAGGAAATCACTATGTATACACCCTTTTTATGTCGGCGAACCCCTATAACACGAGTGTGGATCGTTTCATCCATAACAACGCAATGAATGTCCGTACGACCTTCCTCACACACATGCGGCTCCATTTCATGCATTAAAATGTTTAGTTGATTTTTAAATGTGCAATGCACGACTTTGATGTGCCACGTGCTTCACAAACTTCATATACTATCAACCTCGGCGAAGGTTTTGACTTAAAAGTGCATGTCACAAACTTTATATTATTAGATATGAATTTAGGGAATATTGTGATGAATACAATGCACCTAATTGGGTTTGATGTGTGTTCTATATAGGGCCACGCCACAAAGCCAAGAGGAAATCACCATATATATGCATGTGGTTCTAATACATGTTTGAAAGGGTTTCATTTCATTTGAATGTACATCAAAATGCACAACTTTGATGTGGCACTTGCTTTATAAGCAAAAGTATATGCATTATATATATATATATATTATATATGGTTGTATATTGACTTATACTATGAGTCCCCGCTTAAATTAGACGAAAGGAAATCTTATTAAAACTATGCACATACGACAACCTCGAGCTTGGTTTTAGTTGTCCTATATATTGGTCCTCCCCACGAAAACTTAAAGGAAATCACCATGGGCTATGACCGGCCCTCTCTATATAGTGATCGAACGCCAACCAAGTGATGTGCGAGAGATGATAATAGCTTCTCGCCCTTCGTTGGTTACCCCAAGTGGAAGGTGAGATGTAGGATAACATAAAATTTCCCCTAACATAGAGGATAGGGTTTGTCTCCCGTAGGACTCCAAAAGTGGGAAATAGGTGACAGCGGCGCTAGAAATTAGGCGGTTGACGTGGACCTGCACACAGATACAAATAACTTTGCTCCCAGTGAACTTTAGAGAGGTTTTCAATCTCTCCTGCCTTGTTGTTTACAAAGGATCAAACGCAAAGGATAATTGAAGGATAATAGTGATAGCTACTGGAAAGTAAAAGCAGGAAATAAATTGAGTGTGTAACAGTGATGAGAATATGGACTGGGGTACCATGATGTTCACTAGTAATGTCTCTCTCCCAAAATACGATAAAACTGCTATGCGAGGTAAAAAAATCAAAACCGGGCAATTGACAGGATGAAAAATGCACCACGATGCAAACTATGCTACAAAGAAAGGAAGAGGCTCAAAAGCATGGGCGGTACGCCAGAATAAGTAGACCGAAATCCAATAGCATCTACTACTAATCATCCACCTGGTGATATCTATCCAGAACATCTCGCTGGTATTAAGTTGCGAGCCCCACCCAAAGTGTAAACCCAAAGCAACAGACAACGGCACTATAAGAACTTTGCGTAAAGTAAACAATCCTTGCAACCGCTGCTACATATTGTATTACAGAATGCATGTTGACTTAGGATTAGGGTTTGCATAGCCATATCCCCACGACTCCAGATTTCTCCCGGTCTCCATCGTCGCATCTCATTCATTCTTTTTGACAAATAATGTATTTTTTGCTCAAAATAGAGTACTGTATCATAACGACACATGCAGTTCTAATGTTGCTATATGTTCAAATCCCAAGATAGGGTTTTTATATTTACTTGTTTTATGATTATTTCATCTTTGATCTATATTTTCTACCCCCGTGGCTACACACAGTCTGCCAATTCCTGAGTGTCAAAAGGAGAGGGAAAGGACAATCAGGGAAAATGCTTTTCGAATGAAGGTAATATTCGGAGAAAAGGGTCTGGAATTTTTTTTCTGAACTGGCACGTAGTATTATTTATTTTAATGGTAAGGAAGGTGCAAAGAAACAAGGAAATGGGGGAATCCAGCATAATAAAGCGCATGGAGGAGGAGGTAGAGGTAGAGGTACAGAAGGACCCTAACTTTAACCAACGCGTACAGATGAGGAAAGTGATGAAGATGAGGATGACGATGATGATGAAACTATAGATGGAAACAATTCGGAGACAGAACCTCCCCTCACAGATGCCTAGGGTACCAAATAATATCTCGAGTCCATATGAATTTAACATCACCTAACCAGCTTTTGTGACATTAACATGCTTACACTTTTGTCTTATAGGCAACGCAGGATTAGTGGTCTCAAGAAACCGCTCCTCGTAGTCGTGCACGACCAAGATGTAGAGAAAAAGTACATGTACAAAATAATATATGCACTCTGGAGGCAATAATAATTTCACAGTGCCTAATTAATGAGCTTTCTCATCTTGACGTTCCTAAACTTTTGTCTTCCAGGCAACACAGCATGAGCAAGCTGAAGACACTGCTCCTGGTACACATGCACTACCAAGACGTAGAGCTGAATTAGAGGTACCAAATAATATATGTACTCTGGAATCCGTACTAATTTCAAAGTGCCTAATTAATCATCTTTATCATTTTTACATGCCTAAACTTTTGTCTTTCAGGCAACACAGGATGATCAGACTCAAAACACTGCTCCTGGCACTAATGGAGTAACAAGATCTAGAGCAGCAATGTTGCAGAAAACAGTAGCTTCACAAACACCTGTACGTCCTTATGACGAGGACATAGCTGAAGACATGTAGATCACACCAACAAATCAATTTACTTATGAGAGAAACCCCCTATTCTTAACTCGTATGATAATTCTGAACCAGGTGGTCATGAGGCTCAAAACATTGATAGGAACATCATTTCACAACAACATTCAGAACAAGATGCACACCATTGAGAGGAGAAGAAGAAGAAGAAGATAGGTGGGCGCGGACCTACGTTAGGGAATCACTTAGACGTTATTACCAGAAGGGAAGGCTGCAAGATGAAGATTGACTTGCTGCCTGGTCTAAGCAAACCTACTAACTGTTTGAAAGATGCAAAACTTAGCTCAGAGATTGGTAATCACGTGAGAACACATATGTTGTTGAAACCAAGTGGAGGGATTACAGTTTAAAGGAGAATCAGCATATTATTCCTGAAGCTGCCATGAAAGTAAAGGTCAACCATCAAATTATTATTTTATCCAATTTTCCCATAGTGCATCTTTCTAAATTAGCCCTGCAACTGTTGTGACATGCATAGTTTCACTGATGTGTGCAGTAAAGGTTCGATATTGGAGATGATACATTGTACTTCGAAGTGACCAAATCGATCCTCCAGAAATCCTTGCGGTCACGCCGACACTTTCTTAAGAAGGAACATTAAACTAAGGTTAAGAATCTTACCATGGAGGAAGAGATGAAGCGGAAGTCACCCACTGTTAGCGATGGTGGTTGGAAAGAACTGCTGCAACAGTGGAGTGATGAAAAGTTCTAGGTAATTCATACCTAATACGTTAGATTGTACTTGTAGATTGTTATATCATAAGAATCTAATTTTAGCCGCAATTCGTAGGAGATATGTTCAAAGAATAAATGAAACCGAAGTGTTGTGAAATAGCACCAAAGCACTGGTTCTAGATCCTTTATTGCAAAGTTTTATGAAAGGAGGTAAGCACTCGAACTAACATTCAAAATTTATTTGTTTATAAGTATATGGCATGTGGCACTAATGTTTATCATGTCCTTTTTATCATGTAGGAAAAGCCATGTCTCAATGATTTTTATAAGTCAACCCACACGAGGAAAAGGATGGGGCGATGAGTCCGGAAGCAGAGATAGCACTAGTAAGCATTATGTAATGTTTGGAATTGACATGTTGCAGCAATAAAGTTTACTAATAACGGTTCAATCATATTGCAGAAAGAAATGCAAGAGATGCAAAAGGCAGCTCTGGAAGAAGGTGCGGAAGGAAAAACAAATATGTAGATTGTTGCTAAAGTTCTAAAAGAGAAGAGCAAGTCAAGTACATTCCTTGCAAGCATAGGAGAGTCATCTAGCTCAAGGAAGAAATCAACATCTCATCAACACATCAAAGAGCTTGGACAGAGGCTTCAGACTGAAGAGCTAGCAGCTAGATCTACAGCTGATAGGTATCAAGAAGAGATGAATGCAATATTGGAATCTCAGCGACAGGAAATACATGACTCAAAATGAAGCAGGAAGAAGAAATTGCAGCTATTAAGTGGGAACAAGAGAAACAAAATGCAAATGTCGTGGCCAGGAAAAACCAACTGGATTCAATGATGAAGTTCATGCTATGATAGTACAATTCCAATGAGCCCATGCCGCAGCCCATATTGGAGACCATGTCGCAACCCATGTCGCAACCCTGATTTTGTTCTTCGTCCTGGAACTTAGGTTTTCCTATTATGGTTTCTTTTGAGGGTCGGGTTCTTATTATGGTTGTCATATCTGGTAATGTGTTTTCTCATTTGGATGATCATTATCTGTGATACAATTATGTAATCCATGTCTGTTTGAGAGCTAATGAAAGTTATATTGGTCTCATTTTCATAATTTATTCAATTTTAAAAGATTAATATACGATGAAGTGATGTGACAATTATAGGACCGTCACCAAGTCCGTGACCCCACATGTAAGCTCCCATGTCAGTACCGAATGGGCCCGCTTGTAAGGCTCCACGTCAGCATTTCTTGGGCCCATATGTCAGGACTGTTGACTTGTCAAAACTAAGGGAGAGTTTATTAGTGACGGGGCACTTAAGGCGGTTAAAGCACATCCGGTCCCACATGGAAGAAGCCACATCAGCAAATGAGGGCCCACTTGTCGGAAAGGTGTCAAGTCAAACGAGCAGATAACAATTTCTTGTGGCGGGATTATCGTCAACGAAGACGCATATAGGTGACAAGTTGTGCTTATTAGGTGTAACACCCCGGGTGTCACACTACAGTAATCACTTTTACTGTTGCCATGTCAACATGATTAGGCATGTGATGATCACCTTGACCATGGCTTGTTCCAAAATTCAACCCAATTAAAAATTCCAAAACAAAGTGGTCATTAATGTTCAACCAAAAATTGTGGAAACAGTTTTATAAAATGTCTAATAATCATTAGGCCATATTAAAAATGAAATAGGAGTTTATTAAAATGTTTTACTATTTTAATCACATCAAAACAGTAGCAAAAGCAACCCCAATTAACTCATTTAATTATAAGCACAATTTAAATGGTTTCCAAATAGTCCCAAACTTTTTGTACTAACTCTGAACATTGCAAGGTAATTATGTGTCCAAGTCCCATATTTTATAAAAATTCTTTGATGGCCAATAAAAATGCAAATAGTACTGGATAAAAAAATATAGAAATAAAATTTTGGAAGAACTATGGGCTCCGCTGCCCTTGTGATTAAAGGATTTTCTGACCCCAGCACTCTTGAGAAGATTGGCTGCAGAGAGGCTCTAGCTTTGGCACAAGATATGGGGCTCCATAATCTTGTCATTTCATGTGATGCAAAAGGAGTAGTGGAGGAAATCAATTCTGTCAGCGGAGGAGTCTGCAGTTCCATCGTCAAGGAGATTCGAGGGAGGAGGTCGAACATACAACAATCCAAAGTTGTCTTCGAGCCTCGCCAGACAAATGTTGAGGCGCGTCTTCTTGCCAAATTCGCTTCAGATCTTAGTCCAGGACGCCACCTGTGGCTGACTGCCCCTCATGATTCTACTTGTATACCCCTCGTTATTGCAAGAACTGAATAAAGTTTTTTTAGTGCTAAAAAAAACCAAAGTCCTGTTTACTGGTCCACGTCATTCGTACTACACGCTCATATCTTTACCTAATATATGTAAAAGCAGTACAACCTACAAATTAAGAAAAAATAATTAAAGCATACTTTCTTATTAGGCAGTACCAATCAATCATTCCGGGCAGTACCATTGATTCATCTGGGCACTACAATTTATTCATATTGGGCAGTACAAAAAAACATTTTATTATCGGTCAGTACAAAACCGATATTTAACAGAAGTACAAGATAAATTTCGAGCGAAGCTGAGTTCTGTGGAGACAATTTACGGGCGGTGCAACTTATTCATTTAGAGCACTACAATTTACGGGCGGTACAACTTGTTCCTTGGACCAATTACCGTATTTTTTTAGCAGGCAGTACCATTGTTTCATCTTGATCAGTACCATTGAATCGCTCTGAGAAGTACAAAACTCATATTCCACAAAAGTACAATATTCTGCTTTCTCGAGACAACAAAAATCATACTATTTTGAATATTTTTCAAAAACCATAAAGAATTAGAAAAAGGTTAAAACAAGAAAAAGATGTTAAATTCCAGTACCTTTCCAACGCCATATCATTTGCATCATTTCGAGGTCCAAAAAACGTCCATGATCGTCTTTTAATAAATCTGAATTTTCGTATTTTCAAAACTATTCAAAAACGATTTTGAATATGAAAAAACTTAAAACATGAACAAGTTTCACGATTTCAATACCTTTCTAACCGTATATCATTTGCTTCGTTCCAAGAAGTGGTTAAATAATTATTCTCAAATTACTGTCTGTTCATTTTAGATGAATCTTTGTATTTACAAAACTGCTCAAAAATTATGCAAAATTTCAAAATTCTTAATACATGAAAAATATTAGAAATTCAAGTACCGTTCCAACACCATATAATTTGCATCATTTTGAAGTTTAAAAATTATCCATTATCATGTTTTCATATATCTGAATTTTACTATTTTCAAAATTATTCAAAAATTGTGCATAATTTGAAAAAAACTTAAAACATGAAAATGTTTGTTAATTTCAATAACTTTCCCACGGTATATCATTTGCTCCATTCCGACAAGTGGTTAAAGAATTCCGTTCAAAACACTTTCAATCATATTATGATGATTTCGGTTTTTTCTAAACTCAAAATAAAAAAATAAAAAAATGAAGCAACTTACAAGTACAAAAAGTTGAGGATTTTCTGTAGCTTTCCAACGTTATATCATTTACGCGATTCCAATTAATGGTTTAAAAATCTACAAGAGAATTACTATAGGGTTACAAAAAAGCAGTACCATGTTAACGAAAAAGAAATACGGTATAGTCATACAACAACAGTACCAGATCGAGAATACACGATGCATATCAAGAAGGTTGAGTTCTATCAAAAAAATACGGGAAATAAAATTTACACATTGGGAGCGCTACAAGATTTTTATTTATTCGGGAGTACGAAATCCATATTCCATAGAAAAAAATACTCTTTTTTCTTAAAACAGGAAAAATCTCGATATTTTAAAAAATGTTCAAAAACCGTGAAGTGTTGGAAAAAGTTTAAAACACAAAAAAGTTTCTAAATTTCAATACCTTTCCAATGCCATATCATTTGCATCATTGCGAGGTCCGATGAATATCAATGATCATCTTTTAATAGAACTGAATTTTAGTATTTTGAAAACTATTCCAAAAACTATACATAATTTGAAAAAATTTAAAACACGAAAACGTTTGTAAATTTCAATAGCTTTTCAACAGTATATCATTTGCGCTATTCCGAGAAGTGGTTAATATAATAATATCAAATTACTTTTTTTCTATTTTGAATGAATCTTGGTATTTTCAAAACATCTCAAAAAATTATGTAAAATTTCAAAAATCTTAATACATGAAAAAGATGGGAAATTTCAATAGCTTTCCAACGCTATATCATTTGCATCATTTTGAGGTCTAAAAATTATCAATAATCATCTTTTAATACAACTGATATGTAGTATTTTTTAAACTGTTCAACAAATATGTAGAATTTGAAAAACATTAAAACCGAAAACAGTTTGGAAATTTCATTAGCTCTCCAACGGTATATCATTTACGCAATTCCAAGAAGTGGGTAGAATACTGCGTTTAAAATACTTTTCAATCAACTTGTGATGATTTCTGTTTTTTGAAAATTCATAATAAAAAATTTAAGATTAGGAAAAAGTCACAATAAGAAAAGGCTGAGGATTATCTGTAGCCTTCCAACCGTATATCATTTCTGCAATTTTGATTAACGGTTTAGAATCTATGATTGAATTACTACACACAGACAGAAGAGCAGTACCGACTTCACAAAAAAGCAGTACGGTAGTGTTTTACGGAAGATGTACGAGATCGTCATCTCGGGCAGTACGAGATTATTGAAGAATATTATTCTATCATCGATGGTAGAATAGACGACATGTATATAATATACATATATATATATATATATCGGCCATACAGCTAGATCACCCGTGCATTCACATCGCTCTCCCCACACCCCTGTCTTCCCGTCGGACGTCCGAGCTGTCTCTCGGATGGTCCGGCTCAGCCCCGGACGGTCCGGCCACATCTCCTACCCATGGCCCGCTACCACATCATGTCGGTCGTCCGGCTTCCCATCAGGACCGTCCGGGCTCGTCCCCAACCGTCCGACTTATGGCCCGGACGTCCGGCGTGCCTACCCTATAAAGCCTCACAGGCCGCGCCCTCACTCCCTGTGGAAGTTCTTTTCCCCTCGCCTAGGGTTCGTCCGGCTATCCCTGCATCGCCGCCGCCCTGACCTTGGGCCTCCCCGTCCGATTTCACTCGCCGGTGAGTTCTCCGTTTGGATCTAGTGCTTCCTTTCCTTCCGATCTACACTTTGACCCAACCCCTTTCTCGATTTGGGGCAGGTTTCTTGTTGGAGGAGAGACTAAATCTCAGATCTTGCCGCCACGCCTCCGAAGGGATCTCGTAGTGGTGAGCCTCCCCTTCCCGTAGATCCTTGTTTCTTGACGTTTCTCTTGTGTGCCCTCAAGTGTGTGTGTCTCACCGTGGTGTGCCAATGGATGTGTCATACCCATGTTTTTTTCGGACTTCCAGTGTTGATTCCGGTCGTTCGGGAGCAGACCACTACGACTTCACATCTTGATGGCCACTTCTACCCAGGTAATCACCAATGGCCTCACTATACTGCTCTGTGCACAGACTCTCGCCGTCAGGGCTCTGACGACTCTCAGGATGACCTCCGTCCTCGTCGTCGCCTTCGCGGAGGGGGTGACCGGCGGCAACAACAATGTGGAGTTCCAAGGCCTTGATGATGACTATGTGGACGACATTGAAGATGAAGAACTTGTCCGCCCCAAGCCCGGCACTCGCAAGAATACACTCCCAAATCGTCAGAAAGAGACCTCCCCTGCTGCTCGTCGCCTTACTCTAGTGCGGCGGGAACCGCTTCAGGGCTTGGCCATCTCTGCGGCGCCCCCTAACGGGCACAACAATGGTCCCTATGACTACTTTGCAATGGAGTCCAGGAACTACCATCAGCTTCGCTGTGGGAGGAATTAGATTGATCTGGCCAACAATGCCATGGATCTTGGTGCAACATGATATATATATGCCACTGTCTGTCTGCACAACAATCGCACGACACCCAAGAAGTTCATGAACATGGAATATTTCGAGCGCCGTTCTGACACATTTGCTGACCTCATTCGTCTTGTGTATGCCATGGGACTTCGTCATGCATTGACTCTCTGATGCGACTGGAGCCATGCAGCTATTCTGTTGTTCTATGCTACCTGTTTCTTCGCTGGCGATGCCATCACTAGGGATGATGCCACTCTTACCTGGAAGACTCACCACCAGACGATCACCATTACGTACGACCAGTGGTGTGCTGTGCTTGGGGTGCATACTCGGTCCACGAACCTCTTTATGATTCACAGTGAGCATATCGAGTTTCTCTCTGCGCCGATCACGGATTGCATGGGTTGTCTTAGGTCTCCTTGGGACATAACTCCGGGGACCAATCAAGATGTCAACAATTCCTCCATCTTTTTTCCGAGGTACCGTCAGCTGTACTTATGCCTCCTTCAGACGATTGTGCCCAAGCATGGCGACAAGGCCATGGTTCACTCTTATTCTATCAATCTCATTGCCCACGCATCTCTTACATATGACCGCTTTGAGTTCAAGAAAGTGATCTCTGCGGTTGATGTGGCCAACTTTCTGTGGCATGAGGTGTGGTTTTTATCCATTCAGAAGCAGGGCCATTTACCTCTTGGTCCTTATATCCAGAGGGTGATCGATGCACATTTTGCCAATCCTATTCAAAATCCCATCATTCACCAAGAGTGGATCCCGAAGAAGGGATCATATATGGACACTTGCGGGTATGTTCCTCCCTCTGCTCCGGGTGCCTCTAGCTCTACGGCACCTGCTCCGCGCCCACCGATGGCCGAGCCATTCAAGACGATTGCACACTTCTTGGGAAAATCTCAGAAGGCCATTTTTAATTTGTGCAAGTCCAACACCAAGGCCATCCATCAGCTTGAGACCCGGCGCATCATCAAGGCCAATGCTCTCAAGGCCCGTCTTCGGACTCGCCCTGGAAGTCCAGTCAGTGATGATGAGCAGCTTCCATTATCCCCTCAGCTGCTGGACTATGGATGCCCATCTGCGGAGGACTTTGCTGACTTCTTCCCGGACGTGGTGCCCGATCAGGATGATGTGGCGTAGCTCCGTGTGCCCCTTTTTGTTACTTGTTGACAAAGGGGGAGAACTTTATCTAGGTGCTAGTTCATTTGCGTTCGTGTTTGCGCGTATTAGTTATATCTTATGTTGTGTGGCAGACATGTATTAAGACTTCTTATGCATTATGTATCGAACTATGTGTTATCATTCGAGTGTTCCCTCTTATGTGGTATTGTGTCTTATAACTAATATGCTTTCTCATATACATCTAATTGGTTATATGATCGTGGGGGAGCCTCCCTAACATGTGCCTTGCTTAAATGCCTATAAACCACAGGAGCTCCCTAACATGGCCCTTAAGCATATTTTGTTGTTTGATGACAATATACATATAGGGGACTAACTATGTTTGTCAAGTGACACACAGGAAGTTGGTTAGTTCTCTTGACATCATCGTGTAATTATCATATGCTGAACCTCGACCGTACTCAAGATTTTGACATAACGACTGAAGATGACGCTAAGTCTTCTTTACTATTACATCTTGAGTCATAAGGATCCCTGCACTATTAAGAGAGGATCATAAGGTTGAGTTCAGTCTTGCTCAAATCATTAAAACTCCAACATGTAAAACACACTTTCATACATCTAAGATAAATCAATATAGTTGTGTAGGGTTTTCAACACATGAAAAGATGTGCACTCACTACACCTGCCAGATCGTCCGGGCCACATCCCGGACCCTCCGGGCTCAGCTCGGACCGTCTGACCACGGCCTCGGATTTCCGCATAATTATTCTCCCAGGACCGGCGGGAGCAAAATCTTCCGGACCTTCCGGATCATGTGCCAGACCATCCGGGCCTCGCCCGGACCGTCCGACTGTGCTTCCCGGACCGTCCGTAGTCACTGACATATGCACCCATGTAGAGGCTGTGTTGTCCTGCCGGGCCATCCGGATCTCAGGTCGGACCATCCGGGCGCAGCCCGGACCGTCCGACTTAAGTCCCGGACGTCCGGAGCATACCAGACAGCTCAAAACGGCTAGTTTTCTTGAGCACTTATATATACCCCCTACCCACTTAGGGTTAGGGTTGAACACTTCATTCATTTCACTCAAGAACACCAAGTGCTCACTCTCCCCTTTCTCCTACACTAAATGCAAGATCCTGGAGAGATTTGGGAGAGTTGTTGTCGGATCTTTCACCACGTGATAGATCCGTCCGTTCCCCATATTCCGACCAAAGAAAATCGTGATTTTAGAAAGTATTGAGATTTTCCCCATTGATCTTGTTACTCTTGAAGGTTGGAGACTCCTAGGAGGGTAGGAGTTCTTCGGAGAGGAATCGACCATTGTGATTACCCCTGTTGAGTTTGTGAGGGTTTGGTGACCACCTTTAAGGTCAACTGGTAGTGGTTGGGAATTTCCTTCCTGGTGATATCTCAAGGGGAATAGAGTGAGCCTTCGTGGCGTTGGTGTGCCTTCATGGTTTCACCCACTCTCTCCGAACGGTGAGTAGCTTCCCTCCAAGGAAGTGAACATCAGGATACATCGTTGTATTCGCGTCATTCGGTTTTCCCTACTCTTTCCCCTTATTACTTGTGCTACTGTATTATTTGCCCCTCACTTGCTTTAATATATTGTGCTTATTGTGTATCTTGTCATAGCTAGGTAAACCTTGCAATTGTTAGGCACACATTTATCTTCGGCATTATTGCCTAAAATTGCTAAGTAGTGATAAAATTTGTAATAAGACCTATTCACCCCCCCTAGGTCTATCTTGATCCTTTCACTTACGCTCATCCATTGCATGAGTGCTACAAATATCGAAAGGGAGTGGATCAAATTGACTTGTACCTGGCTAGAGGCCTGGGGACGAGTCAAGATAAGATTCCAAAGAAGACCAAGTGTGTAACTTTAGTAGATTGAGTTCTCAACAAAAATACTTTTTTCTCGTATTCCCTATCCCCCTTCTTGCACGCAAACACCATTTGGAGACATTCGAGTCACGGAAAGCAAGAGATCTTGCACCTAATGTTCTTTCGTTGCTTGTTTCAATGCTAATATACTCTTGCATGTTATGACTTGAATTGAATTACATACCTTGATTGCTTTACTTTTCAAAGTTCTTATATGGTTGCTAGCATGTCACCACAGAAATTATGCTTCTCATCATTTACCTACTCGAGGACGAGCAGGAATTAAGCTTGGGGATGTTGATACGTCCCAAACGTATCTATAATTTCTGTTTGCTCCATGCATATTTTGTGTGATATTGCTATGATCTAGATACACTTTCATACACTTTTGATCATATTTGGACTAACCTATTAACTCAGTGCACTCC
Organism: Bromus sterilis; assembly: GCA_950022295.1. Classification (NCBI taxonomy): domain Eukaryota; kingdom Viridiplantae; phylum Streptophyta; class Magnoliopsida; order Poales; family Poaceae; genus Bromus; species Bromus sterilis. The sequence goes on along the minus strand of OX465595.1, from coordinate 275,311,009 downwards.
AATTTCTGTTTTCTGCTGTTTCTATTTCAGTTTTCCCCCATATCAAAAGTTCTCCAAAAATTCGGGAAAATCAGATAAAAAAATCAGCGTGAAGGAACCTTCCGGAGTCCCGAAGGAGGACCAAGTGGGACCCACCAGGGCCCCAGGAGGCCACCTGGCGCGGCCTAGGGCTTGGCCGCGCCAGGGGGCGCCTCGACCCTTGGTGGCCCCCTGGCTGCCCCCCTTCGCCTACTTATTTCCCGTGACGTGAAACACTCCTGAAGACAGAACCCTTTTTCGTGATCTCGCCTCTGTTCCACCGTCGTCGCGCTTCCAAGATCAGGAGCGCCAGCAGACTTCTTCCCGGCACCCTGCCGGAGGGAGGATCGACCTCCGGGAGCTTCCCCTTCACCATGGACGCTTCCCGGATGTGCCGTGAGTAGTTTCCCTTGGACCATGGGTCTGTGATCAGTGGCTATGTGATGTTCTCATCCCCTCTTTGTTCTTCATGGTTTAGACCTCGTGAGCTGCCCTACATGATCGAGGCACATATGTAATTTTCTGCTATTGCTATGCTGAGTTTGCTGGGATCTGATGGATTATGATATTATGTTCAGATTGTGATAGAGTAATATATTTGGTTCTTATCTTTTATACTTTTGTTCCTAAGTAATTCTTTCATGTTCTCCGTTGGTGTTAATTGCTTTGGCCAAGCAGTAGGTAGTAACTTCAAGAGGGAACGTTATGCTCGTTTATGGGTTCATGTCCCCTAATGACACGCTTGAGTGACAGAAACATGAGTCTAGGAGATGTGTTGTTGCCACAAGGGGGAAAACAACGGTGCTTGTAACTGTTGTTGCAAGGATTGTTTACTTTACGCAAAGTGCTTTTTAATGCAGTTGCCTGTTGCTTTGGGTTTACCCTTTGGGTGGGGCTTGCAACTTAATACCAGCGAGATGTTCTGGATAGATATTTCAAGGTGGATGATTAGTAGTAGATGCAATTGGATTTCGGTCTACTTATTTTGGCATACTACCCATGCTTTTGAGCATCTTCCTTTCTTTGTAGCATAGTTAGAATTGCGGTGCGTTTATAATCCTGTCAATTGCACAACAGTAATTTGTTCACCTTACATAGAGGTTTTTTCGTCTTTTGGAACAGAGACAACACTAGTGAACATCACGTGAAGCCGGTCCATATTCTCATCACTGTTTACACGCTTATTTACTTTTCTTCTTTTCCTTTCTAGCTGCTACCATTATCATTATCCCTTGCGTTTGATACTTCGTAAACAACAAGTCCGGAGAGATTGACAACCTCCCTGAACTTCGTTGAGAGTAAAGTTATTTGTGTGGTGTGCAGCTCCAAGTCAAGGAAACAAGTTTTTTCTTATTCGGTGCCATTGTTCCGTTTCCACCTACTTATCATTGCCGGAGTCCTACGGGAGACAAACCCTATCCTCTACATAGGGGAAATTTGCTGCTATCCTACATCTCACCTTCCACTTGGGGTAACCAAGGAAGAGTGAGAAACCATTATCATCATCTCGCACATCACCAAGTGCTCCGTGCGTCGAGCTGGTGACGTCTACCATACTTTGTACCCATTTCGAGATCATTTTCTAGTGCCTAATAAAATAATCCATTTATTTAATAAGTGGGGTTTTCCGTTCCGTTGGCGATGGCTGGTCTTGTGCGGGAAGTCGCGATGGTGGAAAGGTTCGTTCACGCATGCCAGTACGAGAAGGAGGGGGAATATAATTCACTAATTAATAAATTGGCGAAGAAAATACTGGCAAACAATGTTAGCAAAGAACAAAATAGAGCAACAAGCAAAAAAAGTTAATTAGGGTGGAATTTCGGGCTGTTACAATACAACACCACCAACAATGGATCTTATCCCGACATCCAGGACGATCCAGGGAAGAGGGGGAGAAAAGAGAGATGACGTTCCTCAACAACATAACAAGGGACTCTACTCTATGTCATACCATGACCTTCCGTCGAGAAACTTTCCACAGAGAGACGACAACGTCGGAGAATGAGACCATCATTTGTAAAGAGGAAGAATGACAGTGAGATCCGAATCAAAAGGACAGTCTTCCCATTCAAAGACTCCTTGGTAATCGTTGTGAGATCTATTCCGACCACCAAAGCCTCAAATACATATTCACCCAGCCAGATCTTAATCTCAGGCAAAGACGCTGGATAGAGTTGATAAAAGATTATGATTTAGGAATTTCTTACACCCCAGGCAAAGCCAATGTCATGGATGATGCACTAAGACGTAAGTCGTATTGTAACAACCTCATGTTACAACAGTATCAACCACTTCTTCATGAGGAATTTTGAAAGCTCAATCTCGAGATTGTCCCTCGTGGATCTCTTTTCAACTTGGTGGCGAAACCTACACTTGAGGATCAAATCATAGTTTCCCAAAGGCGTGCACGAGGTGTTCGCCGGATCAAGGAGAACATTTCTAGCGAAGTTTCTCAATGTTTCTCCACAGATATAAAAGGAACGGTATTCTTTGGAAATCGTTTGGTAGTACCTAAGAATAGGGAACTAAGGTCATTCATCCTCAAAGAAGCCCATGACACACCCCTCTCGATTCATCCCGATAGCACAAAAATGTACCGAGATCTACGCCAGAGATTTTGGTGGACTCGGATGAAGAGAGAAAATGCTCAGTTCATTGCTGAATGTGATGTTTGTCATTGCGTTAAGGCAGAACATCAAAGACGTGCTGGTACTCCTAGACCTTTGCCTATCCCCGAGTGGAAATGGGATAAAGTCAGTATGGACATCATCACTGGCTTTCCAAAAACCCAGAAAGGAAATGATGCCATCTTCGTTGTCATTGATTGACTTTCCAAAGTTTCTCACTTTCTTCCCGTTCGCGAGTCTATAACTGCTAGCCAGTTAGCGGACTTGTATGTCTCCCGAATCGTATCACTTCACGGTGTTCCTTTAGAAATAAATTCAGACCGTGGTAGTCTTTTCACTTCTCGATTTTGGGAAAGTTTTCAAAATGCTATGGGAACCCACCTCTCCTTTAGCACCGCTTATCACACGCAGTCCAGTGGTCAAGTAGAAAGGATCTCTTTCAGAAAGAAATGGGAGAATTCTCTTCCTTTTGCCGAATTTGCGTATAACAATAGTTTTCAATCTAGTTTGGGCATGGCTCCTTTTGAATTTCTCTATGGACGGAAATGTCGAACACCCCTAAAATGGTTAGAAACCGGTGAAAGAAAATTCTTTAGACCGTATTTGATCCACGATGCAGAAGAGCAGGTTCGCATTGTTCGTGAGAAATTGAAAACAGCCCAGTCTCGTCAGAAAAGCTATTATGATCGTCATCATAGGGAAGAAAGCTATAATTTGGATGAGAAGGCTTACCTTCGGGTTACTCCTCTGAAGGGTACCCATCGCTTCGGTATCAAAGGCAAGTTGGCTCCACGTTACATTGGTCCCTTTCGCATTCTCGCTAAACGTGGAGAAGTTGCCTACCAATTGGAACTACCCCCTCACCTCTCCCAGGTTCATGATGTCTTCCACGTCTCTCAACTCAGGCGTTACTTCAAGGACCCCATCCGCGAAGTAGACCACGAAACGCTTGATCTCCAAGATAACCTTTCGTATCGAGAGTACTCTGTTCGTATTCTTGATGAAGCCGAGCGCAGCACCAGACGTCAGAAGATCAGATTCCTCAAAGTGCAGTGGTCACATCATTTAGAGAAAGTAGCTACCTGGGAACGAGAGGATCGTCTACGAGCTGAGTACCCCACTTTTCCCGACGACTTCTAAATCTCGGGACGAGATTTTTTTGAGTGGGGGCAAGTTGTCAGAACCCTAAATTAGATTTGTGTTCAACCTAGCTTGCATTTTTGCATCATGAAAAATTCTTGCAAAAGAGAAAGAATTGGGGAAGCAAAAAGCCTCAAAATAATTTAAATAAAAAGGCTAGAATAAATATTTTTCCAAAATTCTTTTGGATATGTTGAAAAATCCTAAAAATAAGTGTGATCATTTTAAAAGTGATTTGGAATTAATCCCATGCTCATAGATTTTTCAAAAATCCAAACAGTAGCTTGGAAATTTAATCAATTGCCTATTTGAATTGAAATTAAATTAATTTGAATTTCAAAAATTCCCAAAACTTGGGGTTGACTAATAATAAGTCATCTAGGTTTTATAAAACTAATTGGGAGTTTTTATAAAATGCCCTAGTATTTATTTTAAAGGGCAAAACAAATTAGCAGAACAGAAAATAAAAAATTAAAGAGAGAGAAGAATCCCCTAGCCCACCTTACCTGGCCCAGCCTGGCTAGAAGCCGGCCCAGCCCACCAGGGGCAGGGTCGTCTTCTACCCGTGGCCAGGCAGGCAGCTCGCCGCCGTGGCGAGCATGCCGTCGCCCAGGCCACCTCCTGCTTCACCATGGCGGCCCCCTGGCCCTTAACCCCTCCCGTGGACGCCTGGAGACGCCTAGGTTCTTCTCCCCCTCTCTCTGGTCCGCTCTCTCCTCTCCTCCTCTTCGTTCTCGCGCAACCCCGAGACCCCGCCGGACCAAGCCGCCGCGCCTGCGTGGCCAACAGCATCGAGGATGTCCGCCGCCGTGTCCATCATCTTCCCCGACGTCTTCTTCATCGATATGCGCCTGGAATCGAGTTGAGACAGCCCCTAGGTGACGACATCCTCGCCGGCGTCCTCTGCTGCCCTCCGGGCGCTATGGTCAATTTCTCCGCCGCCAGCACCTCCCCGGCCTTGACGTGCCCACCGTCGCGCTCCGGTGAGCCTCACGCTTGTTTCCCCCCTTCCCGCGCTCCTCCCCGACATCTCGTCGCCATTCCCCGCCGTGGACAGCACCCAGCCGCCGTCGGGCTCGTCGCAGCCATGGCCACAGGCCTCCTCGAGGTCCCCTGGTGCTCTCCTAAATGCGCACGGGCGCGAGACGCGCTCTAGTGCCCTCCGCTTCCCTCCCCGTGGCCTGCAGCCCAAGTCCGGCGAGTCGTCGCCATGCACATTGGCACCGGCGTCATGCCGCCGGCCAGCCCGAGCCTAACCCACCTCCCCTCTCTCTCTGACCAGTGGGCCCAAGGCCATTAACCCTAATGACCTAGCTAACTAACCCCCTGACCCACTGACTTGTGGCGCCAGGCCCCCTAATCTAATTAGAGTTAGTTAGTTAATTGTCTGGTTAACCCAGAGAGGCTGACAAGAGGGCCCCACTGACAGGGTTGACTGATCAGCCCCTGACGTCATGCTGACGCCAGCATGATGCAATATTTGTTAAATCATTTAATTAAATCAGAAATTCCAGAAAATATTCAAAACTTTGAATTTGAATAACTTTTAAACCGTACTTCGGATTGAAATGTTTTTTATATGAAAATTGATCAGAAGAAAATGCTCTATCCAAATATGCAACTTCTAACCATGTTTGAATTAGTTATATTGAGGAACTAGTAGAATTTTTCTATATGGATTATTTGATATAATTCAATTCAAATGCCAACACCAATTCAACTTGATTCATTGCTATGCAATACTTATCACATGAACATCAGAAGAATAACACACCCATCATCATCATCATATCATGCCATATTGAATGTGCATTGCGATATTTTGAATGTGTGCTTTACTTCCAGTGCTTCGGTGATTGCTTCTTCTCGATAGAGTTGATCTCAGAGACGAGTTCAACCTCACGTCAGAAGACTAGTACCTCGTGATCGTCAACAAGGCAAGCACCCCCTCTTTGATCATGTCGATAAAATCCCAGTTCCCTCTCTTTCTCGCTTATGCATGTTTAGGATGTCACCATGATCCGTTCTACCGCTAGTTGAACCTATTCCTTTGGATGACCTATCATTTTGTCACAGTAGTAAGCAAACCACAATCCTAGCAGATGTAGGAGTTGGTTGATATCATGTGGCCCCTGCAAATGTTACAGCTTATTGCATGCTTAGAGTTTAAAGTGAGGCTACTTTGATGTGAGTCGCGATGGTAGTGATCATTAGAATGATGGTGGTAACGTGTTGGTGAATTTGACCTAAACAAGGTGAACGATGAGAGGCTGTGTAGGAGTACACAGTGGGTTGTCTCGTTGAACACCGCCTTAAGCCCGAGTTCTGGTGTTGTTATCCAAGACTAAGAGTAAGACCACACATTGGGCTCAGTGACCCCTCTCGGCCTAGTACCTCACCCGGACCTGTCAAGGAGTCGCAAGTAGTTCACCCTTTAACGATCTCAAGCAGGTGGAACCAAGGTAAGTGGTTGGCGTAGGTTGTGGGCATGTTGAATCAAGTGATCATGATCGAGTTGAGCTTGATGGTGGTCAAACAACGTTTGAGTCCGCATCGGAAAAATCGGTCGGATTCCGATCGTGGTCCCAACTCAAATAGGCAACTCCCTAGGAGTAGAGGTGGTGACGTGAGTGAAGTGTCGTGGTAGCATCCTCGCCGGTACTCACTTGAAGGGTCCATCCCCAGGCGGTAACTGATGAGGCGTGTGTGTAGCAGTACACCCCTGCAGGGTTAATGAACTATTCGAATAGCCGTGTTCGCGGTTATGGACTACTTGGAGACCTTTACTTGATCATAGACAACTTCAATGGTTACTCTAAAATTTCCAAGATAAGTGTGAGTGCTATGGCGTGCTTCCTCGTGGGGAAGTCGAGGAAGTATCCATAGTGGTGTATTGATTGGAGACATGTTACTTGGACTCGTGTACGCTCCTTACGTCATTCTGGTATTCGTAGTACAGGACTAGCCAAGTCAAAGCTGGCACTTCTGCATTGAAACCCCACCTCCCTTTTCCCTGATACATGTGCATGAGTAGTATAGTTCCTATGTAAGTCTTGATGAGTACGACTTTGTACTCACGTTTGCTTATTTTGGCCTCTACCTCGAGCTCGACATGGACCAAGTCGTATAGTTCCAAACAGTAGCCTGTGCCCTTTGGAGAGTCGTTGTATTTTCTTTCAGACCGAGTCGTTGTATAACAAGTTTATGTTGTATTTGATTACAATTTTTACTATTTCAATAACCAGGAACTTTGCTTGTTTTGTTCAAATACATTGCATGATTGAAACACCATCTTAGCTTTGGTTTGAAGGTTCATGAGAGTATTGGAGATGGCCTGATTGAAACACCATCTACCTCAATTGGCATCGTCTTGGTGAGGGCGAGGGCAACAAGTGGCTTGTTGGCCTTGACAATGTTTTGTACTAAGATAACTATGATGTTTCCTGCAATGTTGTAATGTTGATATTAGGCTGATATGATTGTACTATTGATATTAGGCTGATATGGTTCTGCATGGTTCTTATGATGTTACTATAATGGTTATGTCTTAAAGTGACCTTATTGATAAGTTGTGATTGATATGTTGTTGATTAAGATTGTTTTTAACTCTATGAAGCATCATTGAGGCTCTTTTTGTTTAGGATCCAGATTTTTGAGAATCACTATAGCAATGGATTCTTCAAAATCAGTTGTGGCTAAAATTCTAATGGGCGCTTCAAAATTATTAATGTGAATGATATGGAACAAGAATAAAAAAACTATGGGCTAAAACTGTAACAGCCCAGTTTTCACAAAAATTAAAAATTTTGTTTTCGGTATGAATTGTTTGATTGCCTGATTTGTTTGCGGTGTTTGCATCCCCGCTTTATCAATCGGTGATTATTTTTCCCCTCTTATCTCGTATCGGACGGACACGACCTTTGCGACACCGGGTTTCACCCGATCACCATCGCGAAAACCGCACGAGACCAGCCGTAGCCAACGGAACGAAAAACCCCGTTTATTTAATAAACAGATTATTTTATGGGGCGCCGAAAAATGTTGTCGGAATGTCACCGCAGTGAGGTACGATCAACGGGCTCGACGCGCTGAGCGCGTGGTTCGAGATTTCGTCGGAATTGGAGTCCGTACGGAGTCTCGGCGGTCACGAACGCGATCACCGGACGCACGAGAGGGGTACCGGGGGCCTTTGCGTAAACTGGCCAGCCAACCTGCCTATATAAAGACCACCAGCCTCCCACACCAAATTAGGGTTTACCCTAATGGAAAATTGCAGCCACCCCCCTCAAAAAATCCCCAAATCTTCCCAAATCCCTCTACCAAACCGAAACCCTAGCCCCCAGGATCTCCCATGTGACGCCCCCAAAATCAATCCGTGTACAGTAATCATACACGCAGGGTACACGACTGAGATTAGGGTGCCACGGTGAGAATATCACAACACAACACTAAACACAAAAGGATAAACAAATATATTACAATAGAGGGGGGTCACGCGGACCCGAATACATAAGTCATACAAGCCATAATATCTGAGTACAGACATAGTTAGTCAAGTTTTGCCTTAAGAAGGCTAGCACAAATCACAACAGAGATACAAATCGAAAAGGCGAGGCCTCCTGCCTGGGATCCACCGAACTACTACTGGTCAACGGGGAACTCGATGTCGTAGTAGGCGCCTCTGGGGTACTCCTGCTCCTCGGCTGCAAAGTCGGCTGCAGCGGCCGATCAGCCAAAGCGAAAAAGGGGAAATAAAGCAAAGGTGAGTATCTAGCATACCCGCGAGTCTTACGTCCGCTACTAAGCATTATGCATTGTGTCAACGGAAATAAGAGGCTGTATATAGTGGACTGAAAGATAGAAATCCAGAGCAAGGGTAAGAAGCTAGGCCTAACGAAGACTAGCATCTGCCGACGAGGTCTTGCAGCATGAGGTAAGAATCAGCCAACAGTTTCTATAAAGCATAAAGTAACAATGCAGCAGAAGTTGCTGCAGCATTGTATAATAATAAGTTGTAATAATTAGCAATGCCTCCGAGTTCACCTCCTCGACATCCCCGCGAGGAAGAAAACCCGGAACCATACAGTTTAATAATAATAGTTTGTAGTGGTACGATCCAGCTTCAGCATAAAGCGTCCTATTACTGTGGACATGGCTATCCGAATAGATTAATCTTCCCTGCAGGGGTGCACTTGTGTTACGATACACGCACGGACCTTCAGGGTGGCGGGAACCTTGTTAGGGAACGCTCCACCGAGGCTATCCGACACTTCGTAGCCCATATTTCAAACTCAACAGAGAGGTCATCCGCCGGACTATATCCTATGTACGTGAGGCTTTGGACCCTAACCCCGACGAACTCCTGCACGGTGCGAGGCTGGCTGGTGAAGTTAAATCAAAGAAAATACAAATCACACTGCCGCGGCAAATAAGACAACACCACTTCCCGGCTCAGGCCGCGGTACTGCTGACGTCTGAAGAGTCCTCGGACGACACTACGAAGCAAAGGAGCCCATAACTCGTTATTCCCACGGGTAGGTAGTGCGTACATGGCATATAGCCAACTCAAGACATTCAATTGAACCATTTAGTATTTTAATTAACCTGCGTGACAACCGTTATCGTTGCCTCGACTTAACTGACCCGCGGACAACGACAGCAGCCAGGACCACCAGTACATCGGTGCATGCCCTGTCGTCCCACCAAGTCACTGCGGTTACCAACAAGGTGAACCGTCTCCTTACCTTGTCTCGCGTGTGCTCCTGGAGGAGCTCGACTTTCGTGGTTTGGTAACTCTCGCGGCCAACGATCAGGGGCCAAGCACACCGGTACACTGGTCGTACCCTCCCTGTCGTCCCGTCGCAATACCTCTCACGGGCACCGTTGGGTCGCCCGACTTCTTACCCTAAGGACAACCGTTACTCAGGTACCTAGAGCGGCTATACAGAGTCAGCAACGAGTGGAGTACAAGGGTTTCTCCTTGATAGCTCACACTTGGTGGTGGCTCGGCAGAGCCGAGGTAGGGGCCCTAAGGCGGTGTCTGCAATGTACCGTACGTGTAGCAGTTGTAATATATTGTATCCGTGATACTCCCCTGAGTGATCATGGCCCGCTATCTAATCCTAGCTAACAATGCGCAGGGCTCACTGCTGAATAATGCATAATAATAATAGGCAGCATAGGATAAAGGAGGTACATCAAGGGGCGACAAACACAGGCTATGCAATTGAATAGGACTGTAATCGTAGCAGCAGCAGTAACAATGCCTAGTGCAAGAAAAGTACGGAAAGATAGGCGATATTTGGCGAAGAGAATGGCTCTGCTTGCCTGGAAGCTCGACAGTAGGGGTAGGGTCGTCGACGAAGTAGTCGTACTCAGCAGCGGTGTAGTCGACGACAGCAGCGGGGTCTATCGGAGATTAATGGGGGAAGAAACAGTAAATACACAGCAAACATATACAAACAGATGCATGTCATGACAGATTTAATGTTAATGGTGTTCTAACGCAGTGCAATGCACATTGCTCGGAACGGAAATTCATCTGAGGATGAACTACCGGCTCCGGATGATTACCGGACAGGGTGTCCGGAGGGGGGAAGGATCAAGCCGGAGGTGTCGTGGGTACCGGAAAAACATAAGGGGGTGTATCCGTGCTAGGTGATCTATTCTGAGAAACATTCGTGTTCGGAATAAATTCATCTGGGCACTCTAACAGTACCGGACAATTTATCGGACAGTCGGTCCGGAGGGGGACGGTTCGGTGTTCGTTGTGTTAGAGGGGGTGATAGACATACGGATAGTGTATTCGTATTCGTTATATTTTTCTGATCAATTTTCATGTATAAAGTTTTTGAATCTGAGTTACGGTTTAAAAGTTATTCAAATTCAAAGTTTTAAATCATTTAAATGATTTTCCGAATTTCTTTTATTAATAAATTCCAACATTATCCAAAACATTATCCAAAACAGTGCCTGACATGTGGGACCCACATGTCATCCTTTGTTTATTTATAAAACATTTTAATAAATCAGAAAAGGCACTGGGCCCACATGTCAGTGACCCAATTTATCTAAACTCATTTTAATTATGAATCTGACAGTGGGGCCCCGCTGTCAGTCTAACAGGTATAACTAACAATTTTATTTAATCTAACAGGGGGGGTTAAGTGGGGCAGGCCCACCTGTAAGCCACACATGAGGGTTATTTATTTAAGAAATAAGCTAACAGGGGGGTGAGGCCTAATCAAAGATTAGCAGGGGCCTGGGCCCATATGTCAGTGGCACTGGCCATAGGGCGCGCACGCTGGCGACGCGCCCACTCCGGCCAGAGGCATGGCGGCGAGACTGCCGGTCAGCTCTGGCGACCATTTTGCGAGCGGGAGGCTGGAACCAAACGGGGAAAGCACAGCGCATCCACTAGGGCAGGTCATGGTCAACGGGAGCGCCCACAACGACTGCTACGAAGGACACCGGCGGCGGCCGGAGCCTGCGCTTGCGGGGACGGCGAAATGGGCAACCATTTCAAGCTCGAGATGGGGGGAAACAAGCGCGTGCTCACCGTGAGTCCAATGGCGGGGTCGGGGGAGACGGGGAGGTGTTGAAGCGGTGGTAATCGACGACGAGGCGCGTCGCGGCCGGCAACAGGGAACGACCCGATGCACGCGATGCAGGGCGTCCCGGGAGAAATTGGTCGCGCAGGGGAACGTAGCCGTGCACGGCGGCTCGCCTGGACAAGCTCTCCCACGCCGGGGAGCACGATGGCCACGGCGGCTACGAAGACGCGGCCATGGCGGGCTCGGGCAAGGCGGAGAAGAAGAGGGCGAGGGGAAAAGGGGAGGACGAGCACCAGGGCTGGGGAGGCTTGGTCTTATCTCCACCGGGGGGCAGGTGGGAGGGGGGGAGGGAGGAGGTGGGGGAGGGGCCGGCCAGCATGTCCACGGCCACTGTGCCGTACGGGAGCAGGTAGAAGAGTAGGTGGGGAAGAAGATAACCCATGGGGGGTTGGCCTGGGCTAGGAGGGCTTCGCCGAGGGGCGAGATTTAGACCTGTTTTCATTTATTTGCCTTTTCTGTTTTCTGTTACTTAGATATGCTATTAATTTAAAAGGCTCTGCATTTTTGTAAAATGGGTAACCAATGACATAATTAGTGTGACACCAGACAGAGGTGCCACAAAAAGTTTGGGTGTCAAAGAAAAAGATTTAATATTTCTTTTAAATATTAAACCAGCCAAAAGTGATGTTTAATCACTGGTAATAATTGTTTGGAATTTTTCAGTGGCTTAATAAATTACCATAACCACATGGGCATGACCCAATGATTATTTGTGATTTAATAAAAGTGGTAATATAATTTTTGGGCAAGTTTTATTTGCAACATTATTTTTAATATTAACCAAAGGCATTTTGGATTTGTTTGATTTGGAAATGATCATGGCATGATTTAGCAACAGTAATTGTCATTAGCAAAATGATTACTGTTATAGACAACTGAGGGTGTTACATCCCAGCCGTCAGATCTTCAGATCTGGGGCTGAGAAACCTCCACGTAGCCTCCAGCAGCCAGCCAGACCACGTCGGGGCCGCGCGGGCCCGCAACCGCCGCCGTTGGGCCCGATCCGGGCCGTCCAGCCTGCGGCCGCTCGAGCAGCGCCGCCACGGCCAAGCCGCCGCCGGCGAGCGCTCCACCCACCTCCGCAGCCTCTCCTCCCGCGCCCCTCTCCCTCTTCCCTCTCTCACCGCTCCCTGCTTCGCCCTACAGGTCGCCGGAGGCCACTGCTAGAGCCGCCGCTGCCATGGGGGCTCCGCAACCGGTCCCTCGCGCCTCCTGGACCCCGACCTCCCTCGCCCCGCCTGCCTCGCTGCCTCCCGTGGCCAGCTAGCCGCCTCCGGCGAAGTCCCGATCGGGATCGGGGAAGAGCGGCGCCACCACCCAGCCGCCACCAACCGCGCGCCAAATGGGCCGCCATCAGCGACGCCCACGGCCCAGCGCGTCCCTTGCGGCCCGAGCCGGCCTCAGCCTCCCCCAACCGGCCTCATGGGCCAAGGCCCAAGGTGAGCCACCTTTTTTATATTTATTTTTTCCCCTTGCTGTGCACCGTGTTGGGCCGGCCCAACTGGTGAGGCGCCCGTTTTTTTTCTTTTTTGTAAATTTCTATTTTATGGTTCGGCCCAATAGCACTAGATTCGGCCCGGAGCATGTTTTTTTTTATATTTCTGGGCTTTTTATTTATTTGTTAATTGTTGCGATGTGGCGGTAGCTATATCTTTTCACCGGTAGCTCCGATGGAGACGCTTTCTACATGAAAGTTGCTCCGTTTTGCGCGTAGATTAATAAAATGTTGCTTGCTTCCATGTTTGCACTTGTCTACATGTAGTTTACCTGCTAATTACAACTGCTTGCCACTATAAACTGTAGTTGCAATAACTTTTTAACCATTGCTCTGTTTAAAATGTTCTTTATATGTAACTTGACTAGTTTTTCGTGTAGATTGTGTTTATGCTGTTCTTTCTTGCTAATAAAAATAATAAAATATTGTTTAGGGAAAAAACAGTACCAAATGCAATAATTATCGTGGGGTCCGTAATAGTTGCCATGTATAGGATTTACCCCCCACTTAAAATGACTAGGTTAGATAGTTTACTTTGTGTTTCACCTCTTGCCATGTTTGTGTGCTATGCCATGCTTGAGTGATATGCCATGTTAACAACCTTTGTTGATCACCTGTAGCTAAACAACTTGAACATTTCCAAATGTGTGGTATCGTCGTGTGTGTCGAGTACTCCACTTAAATTGTTACTAACCGCTCTCGACGGTAGGTGCGATGTTTCGTGTTGCTTCTTGTTGATGCTTGCTCGTGTTTGCTTCGTAGTAATAGATTCTTGCTCGTTGATTGCTTTCCAGTGTTTACTTCTTGTGTGCTCCCGCGGGTACCTCTCGGAGACGATGCGAGCTTGCGATCAACTACAACTTCGGAACCCGACTTATCAACAGGAAAGGACTATACATTACTTATGATCCATTCTATTTCAACCAGCGGTTTGCATGCTAGTCTAGGTCAGGTACGATGTTTGATCCTACCACATGTTTACAACCTCTTTCAAACCGATACAGCCATGTCCCCTCCCAGCAAACCATGTACTGCTATGTTATTTGCTCGTTGCTCAGCCCCTGCTTAGTATGCATTCTTAGGATGATACGATGTTACCCTGTTACTCCTTGGTTTGGGATATCACATTATTATTATAATGTTGACTATATTCGACGAAGGATGGAAGGTCTAGGCCATCCCGCCCCGACGCTTTGTTCCATTCGAGTCACCTAGGATCCGAGTTCCGGGTATTGGTTTTAAGACTGAGCGTGCCTAACCGCGTGTGGTATTTTACGGGGTCTCCTTTTCTTACCTATCTAGCTTCAAACATTTCTAGTGGTGGCCCGAGCTGATTTACCATTTGAAACCCTGTGTGTGTGCTTGGTGGATTCCCTCGCAATATTTAAACAACCCGGACCAGCGGAGACATGGTTTCCCTATTGGTCCACCTTTGACCGGCGAGGGCCCGAGGCCTCACGTGAGGCGTCTCGGTAACCCAAACCCTGTTGAGACGGAAGAGTCCGATCCGAGAGCGTGGCCAACTTTTGGATTGGGTCTCAACTCCTCGGGGGCCACCCGGATTTGTTCGTTGTTAGTTAGAGGGACCTGTCGTTTCGGATCTCTTGGAACTAAATCATAAAATGGTTGCCTATGATGGGTATGAACTGAGAGAGATGGACGTGCGTGCGGAGCCTCGTAATGGGCAGTTGGTACACCCCTGCAGGGTTAAATCTTTTCGAGAAGCCGTGTCCACGGTTATGGACGACTTGAGACCTACTCCTTGTTCATAGACAACAACAACTGAGATAATCTTAATATAACTTGATCAACGTGTGTGTGTGCCTTGACTGCTTCTTCTTCGTCGGGATGCGAAGAGGAGGACAAGGATAGGATAGGTGTTATGTTTGCGTAGTAGTTGATAGCAAGACTTGTTGAAGGCGATTCCTCATAGAATGCTTGGCTTCTTATCTTACTCTCTAGATCGTTAGCCACTTCGTAAATGCTAGTGCGGCAGCAACCTCACCACTTACCCCTTCCTTACTGTAAACTACTAGTTGTCCTAGAATGACGAGTGATGAAGTCCTTGCTGGGTCAGTTGACCACTACAGTTGGATGCTGAGTACCTCTGTACTCATGATACTACCCACAAACTCTTTTCAGGGTTCTTCATCGACAACAGGTATGGCGATCGACGTTTCACGTGGAGACTCGACGAAGACTAGTTAGGCGGATCCCGGCGGAGGGCCTGGACCTGTGTGGTTATGGGATCGATGTTTTCTCTTTGCCACTAGGCATTTGAATGTAGTCTGTACTCAGACATATATCTTCCACTGTTGTATTGTATTTGAGGTAGTTGTATGCCGATTGTATGAGAAGTTTTATCCTGTATCTGTAATGTTCTGATATCATGTTGGAAATCCGGGGCATATGACTTCGTCATATGTCGCGGTGGGACCGATATGTGCTTCGTCCGCGGATCTGGATGGAAACATCTAGATCTGGAATAGTACCGCATATCGGGCCTTACAACTTGGTATGAGAGCCTTACCGACCGTAGGATCCCTTTTCTGGCCGAAGTCGAGTCTAGACAAAAACTATTTTGTTGTTACTAAGTTAGTTACCGGAGAGTAGGAATCTTTTTACTCCTTACCCTTGCTCTGGTCAGGACAAGTGTCGTAAGTGTTTTACTCTCGACTTAACCCCTTCAAACTTTAGGATCTCGATGAGTCACTATTGGAATCTGCTGGTTTGCCGTCAGCCATAGCTGACGGCAAAGGCCACTTTAACCGACGGCAAAGGCTTTGCCGTCAGCTTGCTGACAGCAAAGAGACTGGCCACGAATTTATCGGCAAATAGGTTCTTTGCCGTCAGCTGGAAATCGACCGACGGCAAAGCCTGTGCCGTCAGCTAGGGAGCCGAGGCTGACGGCATAAACCGTTGACGGCAACGACTTAAGCCCAGTCCCGTTAGGGGGTTAACGGCAGGCTTTGCCGTCAGCTGGAGTCCAGCTGATGGCAAAGCTGCTGCTTGTGGGCCATGCTTGCCAGGGGAGCTGCGATCAGTGCCACGTGGGGTCCTTTCCCTTTGCCGTCAGCCGCTGTCCAGCTGACGGCAAAGCTGACAACCTGGGACATTTGGTCGTCCCAGAGTTGCCAGATTTAACAGTTAGCTGCCACGTGTCCTTCTTTGCCGTCAGCCCACCGACGGCAAAGGCTTTGCCGTCAGTAAGCTGACGGCAAAGACTCTCTCTGTTTTTTTTAATTTAATTTCTGTTAATTCCCTGCATTTTCAAACAACAATATAGATAACACAATTAATATTCTACCAGGCCCTAAACAGCACCACAAGTGCATCACAAAGCATCGCAAAGCATCTAACAACATCACAAAGCATCACAATATAAATAACACAAAGTGCAAACAACAAAGATGGCATGACAAAGCATCGCATAGAATCCCAAGTGCATCCGCAAGTACAAGTGCATTACAAAGTGCATTACAAAGCATCTAAGACTACAACTAGCTAGAGTCCCTGGAGCATCCATCCATGTGCCATGCTGCTTTATCAAAATCTGCATAATGAGAAGAAAAAAGAATTTAGCGCTAAGTAATTAGAAGAAGAAGAAGAACAAGAAGAAGAAGAAGAAGAAGACAAGAACAAGAAGAAGAAGAAGAAGAAGAAGAAGAAGGACACAAGAACAAGAAGAAGAAGAAGAAGAAGAAGAAGAAGAAAAAGATGGAGAGAAAGAAAGAAGATAAAAAAGGAAGAATAAGAAGATTTGTTTCTTCTTAATCTATCTTTTTCTCCTCTTTCTTCTTCTCTTATTTCTTCATCTCTCCTTTGTTCTTCTCTTCTGTTCTTCTCTTATGGTTTCTTTTGAAAATTTCTAAAGTAATTATGTCATTTTTGAGCTCTAATATCAACTAATTATGCTATTTTTTCCTAACTAGAATTTACTAAACTAACTACAGCATGGCATAGTCTAAGTTGAGCTAGGCATGTCATTTTTGAGCTCTAATATCAACTAATTATGCTATTTTTGGTGTTATCAAGTAATTATGTCATGTTTTTACCAAATAAGCAAAGTCTATGTCATTTTGTAGGTAAGTAAGCTAATTATGTAAAAATTATATGTAATTAAGCTAATTATGCAATTTTTTGCCTAACTAGAATTTACTAAGCTAACTAAAGCATGGCATAGTCTAAGTTGAGCTAAGCAATAAGAATAAGAAGGAGAGGAATAACTAACAAATGCCAAGTCACGGAGGAGAAGCACCATCTCGGTTGGTCGCCGGGTTGGTAGGGCTCTGACCGGGAGAGGGATTGCGGGATGCGACTCTGGAATGATGCTGCAACAAGGCAAGAGTTGAAATATGTGGTTAGCATGGCAACATACAATGATATAAGTCCGTGCAAGGTTGGTCATTGAAAGGGAACTCACCGTTCCCACCGGAGAAGGCATCGGCGGAGGGGGTGGCAAACCTTGCTTCTCACACATAGCCTGCAAATTAGTTTTCGAGAAGTCAAAGAAATAGTCTTGTTGCTTCTCACACAACTGACTTACCGCAACGAAGTCGTGCATAGCCTTCACATGGGCATTATTGCGTGCCCTCTCCTCCTCCAGCAGCCTCTGGGTATTCCGGTCCCTCTCCTCCAACAAGAGTCTGGTGGCCTCCCTCTCTTTCTCAAGTGCGGCCTGCAACCACTTCTCATCATCATCCATCCAGGGTCAAATGAACTAAAGAAATAATGAAGGAAAACTAACCTCGATGGCAAGGTCAACTGGCCTCGCGCGCTGCCGTATTACAGGAGCCAAGCTAGTTTGCCTCGCCTTGATCTGAGAGAGAGACTCAGTGATAGGGACGAAGCCATCACACATGGCCAGCGTGCCATGACTCTTACCGCCACCAGAGATCATCAACGCCTCCCCATCCATAGGATTCAGGCTCGGGTCAAAGTCAGGGCCGCGCAGTTGTTTGACAACCTAAGAATAAGACGTCATCTTGTTGTAGGCAGACAGGCTTGTGTACGACGATGACCCGTCCGCCTCAGAATATGGTGTCGCCGTCTTGTACGAGCCCTTATGGGCCATGCCAAACGCGGCATATCCCTGAGGCTCGGGCTGGTTATGGTGTTTGGCCTACAAGAAAAGGCAAAGAGTTAGTACAACAAAAATAATGCACAAATGAATTAATAATGAAAGAAAACAAGGCACACATACCCATTTTTTGGCGTATTGCTTGATGTTGGCATTTCCTTGGTGGTGTGGCACACCAACCAATTGGGAACGACACTCCTTGGCCACATTGTGGGTGGTCAACCAAGCCTCTGTGCACCACTTGTCCACTATCATCTCCCAGCAATCCATCTTATCCGCCAACCATCTCGGGGGCACCTATGAATGAAACTAAGTATTGTATCTAGCCCTAACATAACTAATAAAGAATGTAACTAAGGAGTCTACGTACCTCCATGTACTCGGTCTTATCAGGGAAAAGCTTTCGACATTCAGCCTTCCTCTTCGGCTCGTTTTGCTTGGCGTACCAATCTCGAACGGCCTGAACACGCATCTCATGCCTTGTGTTATTCAATAATCTCTTGCACTCTTTCTCGAGATTCTTCTTGGCCGCCTCCTCCGTCCCCTCCTCGACCCTATGGTAACTCTGCAATTATGCCATATATATGCACAGATGAATAGGAAATAACAAGATATAACATTGGATATTGTATACTTATTATTGGGTAAAATAATAGTTACCCAAAAATGAGCCAACACCTTGTCGGCCACGCTCGCGCAAACAACACCGTTCATGTGAGTGTTTTCCGGGAGCAGCGCGGCTTGGTAGTGCTCCCACTTGAGTCCTGGCTCGGGAACCATACCCTCCCCGGGCAACTGCACTAGCCCGGGAAAGTGCTCCCTAAGCAAAGCACCAAGGAGGCAGTTTGGATTCCGGGTATTCTCCGGGTAATTCCACCCCCTGCATAATGAGAAGGCAAAGACATTAGCTACTTGGTGGAAAATAATGATATAAGGTACACAATAGACATCAACTTACTTCTCGCCATCTGGCGAAATCAACGCCCTGTGCTGCAACTCTAATCGGTCTGGAACTCGTGTCATACCACGTTGGTAGACCGACTTGCTGGCAGACGGGCCCTCATCCTCCGCCTCAGCCCTCTCATCCTCCGCCTCAGCCCCCTCATCCTCCACCTCAACCTCAGCCTCCGCATCCGCCCCAGCCCCCTCACCGTCCCGCCCCCAACTCCCCCACTCCTCGTGTGAGGGTGTCGGCTCCTGGACGGGAGGATCCTGCATCGGTGTCCGCTCCTGGACGGGAGGATCCCGCACCGGTGACACCCTTGTCTGTAGGGGTGAAGTGGCTGAGACTGAAGTAGCTGAGGGTGGTGGCGACTGGCTCCTATTAGGCAGCCTCCCTTTCCCGCGACCACGTCCTCTGCCTCTCTTCTTTCCTCCGCCTCTCCCACGGGGCTCCTCGGCAAAGCTCTGCAACAACTGTCTCCGTAGTTGGCCAGGTGCTATCCTCAACTTATCCCCGCCTGCCATGTCTCACCACCTGCAACAATACATAGTTAAATACTTAGTACAAATTCAAAGACAATAATTAAATGAACAATAATAAATACATGAATAATTAAACAATTAATTAAATAATTAAACAAAAATGTTTGGATGCATACAAAGTACTAATAGTCAGGATCATCTGTCTCTTCTCCAAGGTCAACTGAAGCATAATCATCATCAGTATCATACGTGTCGTCATGAATGACATCGTCATCGGGTTCAGGGACATCATGTGGAAGGCCTTTTTGTAACCGATCAAGCATTGTTAGCTCATCCGGATTGGTAACCTCTTCTACTTCCACTTCTTCCTCATCATCACGTGATTCTTGTTCCTCCGTGTTCAGTGTGGACGTAGAGCAGTTCCGGAGACGACGTCTCACACCACGTGATTCTTGGAAGAATTCTCCATCATATGTTATTGGGTCAATTTGAGGTTCATAATCCTCTTCGTTTGGTGGAGGTGGTCTAAGATGGGGCGGCACATCGTACACGACATACCAACCTTCCAGGTTCTTAACACTTTGACGACTGTATGGCAGATAAAAAACTTGGGTGGCCTGTTGAGCCACAATAAAGACATCATCACCGCTTAACTTCCTGTCTTGTCGGATTTCGACTAGCCCAACATGTTCATGAGCCCGTCTTGTCTTAGTAGGATCGAACCAATGACATTTGAACACAACAACATTTGGAGGATTTTCACCATAATAATGAAGTTCGTAAACTTCTTCAAGTCTTCCATAATACTCGACACCTCCCTCGCCTATAGCAGAGACACCGGAATTGGTTGTTTTTCGACCGGGCATTGAAAACTCTTTGCTAGCAGTACGAAAGCGATACCCGTTGATGTCGTACTTCTGAAATGTCCGGACCTTAAAGTCAAAACCATTTGCTATTTGTATCAATTCATCGTCGACTTGCTCATCTGAATTAGCTATTTTTATGAACCAAGAGATGAAACCGGGATAGGCGCCTCCTGTCTTTTCAAGAAGTTCATACTCGAGAATGGATTCTTTTTCGATTGCAACAACATTCGAGAACTGTTCGACGTATCGACTGTATCAATTAATAACAGTTGTTAGACACAAAACTTGTTAAAAAGTTGCGAAACAATGTATCGAGGACTTACTCGATGTACGACCGAACTTCTGTTAAGTTGTTCAATATATAACTCGTTAGTGTGCGCCACTCCTCGACGCCTAGCAACTTTGATTTTCCCACACCAGAAGGAGCGAGCTTCCCTTTGAAGAGGCTGAGTTTGGATTCACGTCGTTTGGGGTCGCCCACATTGTACCGAGGCTTTGGATTATGCAAGCTGTGCAAAGTGGCATCATAGTGTGCTGTTACGAAGTTTGCCGCCTCCTCGGTAATGAACGCCTCGGCCATCGATGCTTCAATTCTACGTTTATTTTTACATTTTGCTCTAAGTTTCTTCTGCATTCTTTCAGTTGCATAGCACCAACGATTTTGCATAGGGCCACCCAATCTTGCCTCGGTCGGGAGATGCAAAATCATGTGTTGCATCGGATTAAAGAAGCCCTTTGGAAAAATCTTCTCTAACTTGCAGAGCAACTCAGGCGCCAACTCTTCCATGTCATCTATCACGGCACGCGACAACTCTTTAGCACAAAGAACACGGAAGAAATAACTTAACTCTGCCAATACTAGCCATTCAGACTCTGGGATATAGCCGCGCAACATCACTGGCATTATCCGCTCAAGCCATATGTGCCAATCATGAGTCTTGAGCCCAAAAATTTTCATTTTTTCAATGCTCGCTCCCGTCGCTAGATTCGCAGCATACCCATCAGGGAACAACAACTTTTGTTGCACCCACAAGAGGATTTCCCTTATTGCTCCCTTCTCGAGATGGTACCAGGCAGTTGGCTTGGACCAATTTTTTCTTCCTTTAGGTTGTCGCATGATTAGTGAAGGCCTATCACAAAGAGTCTCCTGGTCAACTCTAGCCTTTGTATTATCTTTGCCCTTATCAGTGCCGAAAAATGTGCCAAGAAGGGCCTCGGCGATATTCTTTTCAGTGTGCATCATGTCAATGTTGTGTGGTAGTAAGAGATCTTCAAAGTAGGGGAGATCCCAGATGCATGGCTTGTGGGTCCAGGCGTGTTCCTCATTATAACCCAAGGAATACCGTGGACGGTTTGGATCAGGCTCCATAGATTTTAACTGTTCATGAATTTGTGTGCCCGTCAACGCAGGTGTTGCCGAGTGTTTGACAACTTTACCTTTCATGAAATTCTTCTTGTCTTTTCTGAATGGATGGTCCATAGGCAAGAACTGTCTATGCAAGTCAAAGAAGGAATACTTTCCACCCGCCGGCAACCAATGAAACTTAAGAGCTGCTTTGCATTGTGGGCATGGGAACCTTCCATGCACACACCAGGCAACGAAAAGCGCAAATGCCGGCAGATCATGCAACGAGTATTGGTACCAAACATACATGTGAAAGTTCTCTTTCTTAGCTGCGTCGTATGTGTTGACCCCATTCACCCAAGCTTCTTTCAAGTCATCCATCAGCGGTTGCATGTACACACTCATATTCTTCCCCGGATAGTTTGGCCCTGGAACTATCAACGTCAGAAATATGTGCTTTCTTTGCATAATGGACGATGGTGGAAGATTGAGCGGAATAACAAACACAGGCCAGCAACTATATTGGGTAGCCGTCATACCAAAAGGATTGAACCCATCGAGACCGATGGAGGCTCGGCAATTCCTTGGCTCTTTAGCTTTTTCCGTATGTTTAGCATCAAATGCCTTCCATGCGTCACCATCCGAAGGGTGTACCAACATCGGATCTCCGTTTTCATCTAATTCTTTCCTAATTCCATGTTAGTGCCATGTCATCTGTTTTGCTGTTTCTTCGAGCATGTAAAGTCATTGAAGTCTTGGTAGGATCGGCAGATACCGTAGAACACTCACAGGGATTTTGCTCTGCTTCTTCTCACCTTCACCATTTTCTACCTCAACATATCTGGAGGACTTGCAAAATGGACAATATGTTTCGTCCACATACTCTTTCCTAAATAAGGCACATCCTTTCTCACAAGCATGTATCTGCTCATACGGCATCTTGAGTGCACTAAGGATTTTGTCTTACTCATATAGGTTTGAAGGCATAATATGACCTTCGGGTAGAAACCGCCCAAATAGGGTCATCATTGAGTCAAACAGGTCTCTTCCAATGTTGAATTGGGCTTTCAGAGCCATTACTTGTGCGATGGCATCTAGCTGAGAAATCTTAGTGTGCTCGTGAAGAGGACGTTTTGAAGACTCCAACATGGCATAGAAGGCCTTTGCGGATTCCTCCATCTCTTCGTCCTTGTTCCGAGCATCATCAAAATCATTGACCATGTCTTCAATCCCTGTACCATAATCGTCGGTGCGCCGACGCAAAAATTCGTCTCTATTACGTTGGGCCGACTCACCATGAAATGTCCACAAGGTATAGCCGGGAGTAAAACCACGCATCTGCAGGTGTTTACCCATTACATCCTTTGTCTGTCGCGAATAATTCTTGCACTTAGTGCAGGGGCACCATGTTTTTGGCTAGCCTTTAGAAAATGCCGTTTGCCGGAATTCATAGGTTTTGCTCAACCATTCATCGGTCATGTCTTCCTGACTAGGGTGACCGGAGTACATCCATTCACGATCAATCATTCTGTCAAGCTAGCTATATAGTATCCACATATGAACAATATAAATTATCAGTTCATCAAGTATGTCAAATTAATTATGGTCATTTTTTAATCATGGTTAAAACATTGGGATGCACGGCATGCACACCTACCAGCTACTAGGTAAAGATGGGTCCTAATCCCACCCGAGTATGTGTAGATTGGGTCATTTTCCCATGCTCTGCTCCCGATCCAACGCAAAATTTCGGCAGCACCTCCCCGCTGTTCTCCTAATACACATCTCGGAAACTAACCGAGAGGATGTGTACTCGGAGAACAACAAGGAGGCGCTGTCGAAAATCTGCATCGGATCCGGAAAAAAGCATGGGCAAATGACCCAATCTACACATACCCGGGCTGTCCATGGATAACGTTGGACAATTCGAAAGAATCACCGTTATAAATATGCAAATGCATGCATAGTTATAACCGTAACCCTTTCGAACGGGAGACGCATATTGGTTACGCGAAGACTTTGCATTTCAATACTAAAACTACCTATCTAGATAGTGTCATCGGCACGAAGGCCAAAACAGAGCAATATAAAGGTGGAGAAGGAAGAGTTAACAAATACGCACTCGCGATAACTAATCTAACTAATACCAACATCTAGATAGTGTCATCGGCACGAAGGGCAAAAATGCACATTTAAGTGCAATCAATCAAAACAAATACGCACTCGCGATAACTAATCTAACTAATACCAACATCTAATTGACAACTACAATATTAAAAGTATAAAGCTAATTAATATCACTACTATAAAGCTAATAGTTCTTATTCTTCACATCTCTTCTTCTTTTTCTTTACTCTTCTCTTCTTCTATTTCTATTCTTCTTCTTATTTTCTTCTTTTCTTCATTATTCTCTCCTTCTTCCTCTTTTTCCTTTTCTTCTTATTCTCTTAATCTCCTTCTTCTTCCTTTTCCTATTATTCTTTTTCTTTTCATCTCCTTCTCCTCATTCTTCAATTATTATTCTTCTCTCCATCTCTTCATTCTTCCTCTTTTTCCTTTTCTTCTTATTCTCTTAATCTGCTTCTCCTTCTTCTTCCTTTTGCTTTTCTTCTTTTTCTCTTCATATCCTTCTCCTCATTCTTTTTTTTCTCTCAATCTCTTTCTCCTCTCTTTCTCTTCCTACTTCTACTAGCTAAGTACTACCGTTCTTACTGTCTAAATACTAACTAATAATTCCTATTGTCTCAATACTAACTACTAACTAATTCATATATTCTTAATTACTAACTAAATCTTCTATCTACTTCTAAAAGATATAACTAATATACTAACTACTAACTAATTCATATAACAAATTAACTACTAATTGCTAACTAAATCTTCTATCTACTTCTAAAAGATATAACTAATATAATAAAAATCAACTAAAAAGGAAAACTAATAAAAACAGAAGATAGTTCAACTAATAATACAAAAGAAAATAAAAATAAAAGGAGGAGGTGGCTCACCTGGCGGCAGCAAGCTAGGGCGGTCTCCGGCGGGCGAGTGGCGGGGGAGGGGGGCGGCCGGGGGCGGGGGTGGGCTCTGGCGGGGGAGGGGGCGGTCGGGGGGGGCGGGGGTGTGCTCCGGCGGGGGAGGGGGCGGGGGCGGGGGCGGGGGTGGGCTCCGGCGGGGGCGGGGAGCGGGGACGGGCTCCGGCGGGGGCGGTCTCCGGCGAGGGCGGCGGCGGCGGCTGGGGCTCGGGCGGGGTGGGGTTGGCGGGTGGGGTGGGCGCGTGATAGAGAGAGAGGGCTGGGGGGCGGGGGTTATCTACTCAGGTCTTTGCCGTCAGCTAGCTGACGGCATAGGCTCGCCGTTATGCTTTGCCGTCAGCAGCTGCTGACGGCAAAGCCTGGGCCGGTTAGGCAGAGGTAGTAGGGGGGGCTGAGAAGCTGCCTACGCCGTCAGGCCACCTATGCTGTCAGCCTTAGTCTTCTATGCCGTCAGCCAGCCGACGGCATAGAACAGGCTGACGGCAAAGAAATCCTTTGCCGTCAGCCTGTTCTACGCCGTCAGTTTTTCACCTGGCTAAGGGCATAGAGCCTATGCCGTCAGCCCCGTGAAACAGCTGACGGCAAATCCAGAAACTGACGGCAAACTCTGTTTTTCCAGTAGTGAGTGTGGAGTTTCGGAACCGTTACAATGCCTTGCTTGCAGCGTATTGTCTCGATTTCGAGCTCAGGTGGGAATTCCTGTAGTACCTTTAGCTTCTCCGATTTTGGGTATCATCTGGGTCATCCATTGCCATCCATCCTTTTGCCGGTGTTTTCACGACTTGCGTCGGAAAACACTATCTCTTTGACCAGGTTTTAGCCGTTATTCTTCCTCTTGGCACTGACGGTTTCGTTCTTCCGACGATGTCGTCTCTCTGCGGAAATTTATCTCGACCGAAGTTCGACGTCGACATGGAGCAGAGTGCCTTGTTGGTGGTGTTGAAGATCGTCGACTCTCTTCTTTCCCCCCTTTCCCCTCTCCCCCAGATCGTCCAGGATCTCGGGACGAGATCCCTTGTTGGTGGTGTTGTATTGTAACAACCCAGTTTTCACAAAAATTAAAAAAATTGTTTTCGGTATGAATTGTTTGATTGCCTGATTTGTTTGCGGTGTTTGCATCCACGCTTTATCGATCGGTGATTATTTTTCCCCTCTTATCTCGTATCGGATGGAGACCGACCTTTGCCACCTTGACACTCGACCTTTGCGACACCGGGTTTCACCCGATCACCGTCGCGGAAACCGCACGAGACCAGCCGTAGCCAACGGAACGAAAAACCCCGTTTATTTAATAAACGGATTATTTTATGGTGCGCCGAATTTTTTTGTCGGAATGTCACCGCAGTGAGGTCATGATATGCGCGATGATAAAATTATGACGTGATATACATGATGGATTTCAAAACCGTCATGGGTGCCCTTCAATGACAGTTTTGTGCTCATGTGTGACAGTTTGAATCTCTCATGGATTAACAGATTTTTTGTAGTGGTGGTAGGATCAAACAATCATTCTATCCTATACCTAGGCAAGTGAGTTGAAAGTTATAAGCATGATATATGCTCCCCCTTATCTGATGTAACAACCCAGTTTTTGCAAAAATTAAAATTTTTGTTTTCGGTGTGAATTGTTTGATTGTCTGATTTGTTTGCGGTGTTTGCATCCCTGATTTATTGATCAGCGATTATTTTCCCCCCTCTTATCTCGTATCGGACGGAGACCGACCCCTTCCCACCACGGCACACGACCTGCGCGACACCGGGGTTCACCCGAGCAACGTCGCAACCGGCACAAGTCAAGCCATCGCCGCCGGAACGAAAACCCCGTTTATTTAATAAGCGGATTATTTTATTGGGGCGCCGAAAAATGTTGTCGGAATGTAACCGCAGTGAGGTACGATCAACGGGCTCGACACGCTGAGCGCGTGGTTCGAGATTTCGTCGGAATCGGAGTCCGTACGGAGTCTCGGTGGTCACGAACGCGATCACCGGACACGCGAGAGGGGTACCGAGGGCGTTTGCGTCAACTGGCCAGCCAACCTGCCTATATAAAGACCACCAGCCTCCCACACCCACTTAGGGTTCCCCCTTGTGGAAAATTGCAGCCACCCCCCTGAGAAATCCCAGATCTGCCTCCCAAATCCCCCTCTCCCCGAAATCCTAGCTCCTGGTCAGATCTGACCGTCGGATCTGCAGATCGACGGCCTGGAAGGCTCCACGTCGCCCGGAGGGATCCAGCCAGCCAGCCCCAGGCGTTCGGGCCCCGCAAGGCCAGGGAGACGCTGTCGCGGGCCTGCCAAGCCCATCCGGGCGCACCGCTCCACCACCTCGCTCCGGCCGGCGAGCCGCCGACGGCCACCACCGCACGACGCCGCCGACAAGGCTCCAGCCGCTCCGCCATGGTCCTCTCCTCCCGTGCCCCTTTCTCCTCCCTCCTTCTCTCACACCCTCTCTCCCTCTCCTTCTCCTTTCCCTCTCCCCCTATCCCCTTACCTCCTCCTTCCCCGCAGGTGCCCGCCGTCGCCGCCATGGAGCCCGAAGGCCGTGCTCCGCCCCGCCATGGCGCCCTCCTATGCCGCCTCCTACACCGGCCGGCGAGCCCTGCGCGGATCCACCACCGCCGCCCTTCCTCTGGGCTCCCACGGCCCGTGACCTCCTCACCGGCGACGATGGCCGGCGCCGCCAGCCGCAGCCTCCCGTCGTGGAGACGAGGAGAGCCGTCGGCCTCCAACGCCCCCGTACCGGCCACGTCGGCCTGGTCCAGCCAGTGGGCCAACCACCTCCTCCCTGGCCCAGGCGCCTCCCAGGCCGGCCTCCTCACCAGCACAGGCCGAGATGGGCCCTCCAGAGCCCATGGGTGAGGCCTTTATTTTTTTCTGTGAATTAACCCTGTGGTTTTTTTAAGTCCTGTGTAAAAACTGTTTGCTGATTCAATTTTGCGACGCATTTTCCCATTAAATCGTAGCTCGGATGAACGTGCCCCCAAAACAAAAACTGCTTAGAATTGCGTGTACTTTAATCCATATTTTGTAAGCATTTTGATTTGAGCTCATCTTTATTGTGTAATTGTGTGTTGAAGTGGGCATCAGGCCGTTAAACTGCTACAAATTGCTGTTAAGTGATGCTATTATTATTTTATTGCAACTTCGGGTGATGATTGCTTCGCAACCGTTCATCAGAATTGATTGATTCGTTTTGCGTTGCGCTAAGCATTGTTTCTACTTCAGTTCTATGCATTCACATGCCATAATTGCTTGCTGCATCCTGATTATATCTTGCTCCAAAGTAGCTACACTGCTGTTAGTGTGCTGCTCGACGAGTGTGTCGCGAACGTTTATCGGAATTGAGTGATTCCAATTGCATATTGTTAATCATCATGTCTACTTTCATCCCATGTATTGCTATGTCATGTTGCTGCACTGTTGCATATAAATTTACCCCTGTTTATACAGCTTGTGTGCGTAACTTTTTTGGCTTCTATCTTTTTAACCGTAAGTCCGTTTGGGGTGTTCTTTATATGTAACTTGATTAGTTTTTCGTGTACTTTGTGCTTATGCTATTGTTTTCTGTTGTTAACAAACCTAAAATATGGTTTAGGGCAGAACAGTACCAAATCCTTTAATTATCGTGGAGCACTTAGTGTTATGCCATGTTTAGGTTGTGCCCCACTTAAATTGACTAGCATAGATAGTTTACTTTGTGCTTCACCTCTTGACATGTTTGTGTGCTATGCCATGCTTGCTTGAGTTGCCATGTTAATAACCGTTGGTTGATAACCTGTAGCTAAGCAACTTGAACCACCGTAAACGTGCGGTATTCGTCGTGTGTGACCGATACCCCACTTAAACTGTTAGTAACCGTTCTCGACGATAGATCCGTATCGCGTTTCCGTGTCGTTTGATGTCTTGTTGACCTTGTGTTGCCCCGTAGTAATAGACGCTTGCTCGTTGATTGCTTTCTAGTGTTTATCGTATTGTGTGCTTCCGCGGGTACCTCTCAGAGACGATGCGAGCTTGCGATCGACTACACCTTCGGAACCCGACTTATCAACAGGCAAGGACTATACATTACTTATGATCCATTTTATTTCAACCAGCGGTTTGCATGCTAGTCTAAGTTAGGTTCGATGTTTGATCCTACCACATGTTTACAGCCTCTTTCAAACCGATACAGCCATGTCCCTTCCTAGCAAACCTTGTACTGCTATGTTACTATTGCTCGTTGCTCAGCCCCTGCTTAGTATGCATGCTTAGGATGCTACGATGTTACCCTGTTACTCTTTGGTTCGGGATATCACATTATTATATTGTTGTTGATGATTATTATTATAATGTTGACTATATTCGATGAAGGATGGAAGGTCTAGGCTATCCCGCCCCGACGCTTTGTTCCATTCGAGTCACCTAGGATCCGAGTTCCGGGTATTGGTTTTAAGACTGAGCCTGCCTAATCGCGTGTGGGATTTTATGGGGCCCCCTCTTCTTACCTACCTAGTTTCAAACATTTCTAGAGGTGGCCGAAGCTGATTTACCATTTGAAACCGTGTGTGTGCTGGTCAGCTGCCAGTAGTTTTCAAACAACTCGGGCCAGCGGAGACTTAGTTCCTCTGTTGGTCCACACATGGTGAGCTAGGGAAGTCCCCTATTATATAGGTGAGACTAAACCCGACCTTGGCCATACGGAAGAGTCTGATCCGAGAGCGTGGCCAGCTTTTGGATTGGGTGTCGACTCCCCGGGGGCCACCTGGATTTGTGCGTTGTTAGTTAGAGGGACCTGTCGTTTCGGATCTCTTGGAACTAAATCATAAAATGGTTGCCTATGATGGGTAGCAACTGAGAGAGATGGGCAAGTATGCGACGCCTCGTAATGGGCAGTTGGTACACCCATGCAGGGTTAAATCTTTTCGAGAAGCCGTGTCCACGGTTATGGACGACTTGAGACCTACTCCTTGTTCATAGACAACAACAGCTGAGATAATTTTAATATTAATTGATCAATGTGTGTGTGCCTTGACTGCTTCTTCTTCGTCGGGATGCGAAGAAGAGGACAAGGATAGGATAGGTGTTATTTTTGCGTAGTAGTTGATAGCAAGACTTGTTGGAGGCGATTCCTCATTGAATGCTTGGCTTCTTATCTTACTCTCTAGATCGTTAGCCACTTCATAAATGCTAGTGCGGCAGCAACCTCACCACTTACCCCTTCCATACCGTAAACTACTAGTTGTCCTAGAATGACGAGTGATGAAGTCCTTGCTGGGTCAGTTGACCACTACAGTTGGATGCTGAGTACCTCTGTACTCATGATACTACCCCCAAACTCTTTTCAGGGTTCTTGATCGACAACAGGTATGGTGATCGACGTTTCACGTGGAGACTCAACGACGACTAGTTAAGCGGATCCCGGCGGAGGGCCTGGACCCGTGTGGTTATGGGATCGATGCTTTTCTCTTTGCCAGTAGGCTTTTGATTAAAGTCTGTACTCAGACATATATCTTCCGCTGTTGTATTGTATTAAGGCAGTTGTATGCCGATTTTATGAGATGTTGTATCCTGTATCTTTAATGTTGTGATATCATGTTGGAAATCCGGGGCATATGGCTTTGTCATATGTCGCGGTGGGACCGATGTGTGCTTCGTCCCCGGATCTGGGTGGAAACACCTAGATCTGGAACAGTACCGCATATCGGGCCTTACAACTTGGTATCAGAGCCTTACCGACCGTAGGATCCCCTCTCTGGCCGAAGTTGAGTCTAGATAAAAACTATTTTGTAGTTACTAAGTTAGTTATCGGAGACTAGGAATCTTTTTACTCCTTACCTTTGCTCTGGTCAGGACAAGTGTCGTAAGTGTTTTACTCTCGCCTTACCCCCTTCAAAACTTCTAGGATCTCGAGAGTGTGGAGTTTCGGAACCGTTACAATGCCTTGCTTGCAGCGTTTTGTCTCGATTCCGATCTCAGGTGGGAATTCCTGTAGTACCTTTAGCTTCTCCGGTTTCGGATATCATCTTGGTCGTCCTTTGTCATCCATCCTTTTGCCCAGTGGTTTAAAGACGTGCGTCGAAATGCACTGTCCCTTGACCAGGTTTTCGTTGTCGTTCTTCCTGTTGACACTGATGGTTTCGTTTTTCGATGTACCCATCTCTCTGCGGAAAGTATCTCGACGGAGCTTCGACGTTCGACATGGAGCAGAGTCCCTTGTTGATGGTGTTGAAGATCGTCGACTCTCTTTTTTCTCCCCCCTCTCCCCCGGATCGTCCTGGATCTCGGGACGAGATCCCTTGTTTGTGGTGTTGTATTGTAACAGCCCAGTTTTTGCAAAAATTAAAAATTTTGTTTTCGGTGTGAATTGTTTGATTGTCTGATTTGCTTGCGGTGTTTGCATCCCCGATTTATTGATCGGCGATTATTTCCCCCCCCCCCACTTCTCTCGTATCGGACGGAGAACGACCCCTTCCAACCACGGCACACGACCTGTGCGACACAGGGGTTCACCCGAGAAACGTCGCAACCGGCACAAGTCCAGCCATCGCCGCCGGAACGAAAACCCCGTTTATTTAATAAACGGATTATTTTATTGGGGCGCCGAAGAATGTTGTCGAAATGTCACCGCAGTGAGGTACGATCAACGGGCTCGACGCGCTGAGCGCGTGGTTCGAGATTTCGTCGGAATCGGAGTCCGTACGGAGTCTCGGCGGTCACAAACGTGATCACCGGACATGCGAGAGGGGTACCGAGGGCGTTTGTGTCAACTGGCCAGCCAACCTGCCTATATAAAGACCACCAGCCTCCCACACCCACTTAGGGTTCCCCCTTGTGGAAAATTGCAGCCACCCCCCTGAGAAATCCCAGATCTGCCTCCCAAATCCCCCTCTCCCCGAAACCCTAGCTCCTGGTCACATCTGACCGTCGGATCTGCAGATCGACGGCCTGGAAGAGCTCCACGTCGCCCGGAGGGATTCAGCCAGCCAGCCCCAGGCGTTCGGGCCCCGCAGGGCCAGGGAGCCGCCGCCGCGGGCCCGCCAAGCCCATCCGAGTGCACCGCTCCACCACCTCGCTCCGGCCGGCGAGCCGCCGCCGGCCACCACCGCACGACGCCGTCGGCAAGGCTCCAGCCGCGCCGCCATGGTCCTCTCCTCCCGTGCCCCTTTCTCCTCCCTCCTTCTCCCGCGCCCTCTGTCCCTCTCCTTCTCCTTTCCCTTTCCCCTCTGGCCCCTTACCTCCTCCTTCCCCGCAGGTACCCGCCGTCGCCGCCATGGAGCCCGAATGCCGAGCTCCGCCCCGCCATGGCGCCCTCCTATGCCGCCTCCTACACCGGCCGGCGAGCCCTGCGCGGATCCACCACCGCCGCCCTTCCTCTGGCCTCCCACGGCCCGCGACCTCCTCACCGGCGACGATGACCGGCGCCGCCAGCCGCAGCCTCCCGTCGTGGAGACGAGGAGAGCCGTCGGCCTCCAACGCCCCCGTACCGGCCACGTGGGCCTGGTCCAGCCAGTGGGCCGGCCACCTCGTCCCTGGCCTAGGCGGCTCCCAGGCCGGCCTCCTCATTAGCACAGGCCGAGATGGGCCCTCCAGAGCCCATGGGTGAGGCCTTTATTTTTTTTTTCTGTGAATTAACCCTGTGGTTTTTTTTAAGTCCTATGTAAAAACTGTTTGCTGATTCAATTTTGCGACGCATTTTCCCGTTAAACCGTAGCTCGGATGAACGTGCCCCCAAAACAAAAACTGCATAGAATTGCGTGTACTTTAATCCGTATTTTGTGAGAATTTTGATTTCAGCTCATCTTGATTGTGTAATTGTGTGTTGAAGTGGGCATCAGACCGTTAAACTGCTACAAATTGCTGTTAAGCGATGCTGTTATTATTTTATTGCAACTTCGGGTGATGATTGCTTCGCAACCGTTCATCGGAATTGATTGATTCATTTTGCGTTGCGCTAAGAATTGTTTCTACTTCAGTTATATGCATTCACATGCCATAAATGCTTGCTGCATCATGATTATATCTTGCTCCAAAGTAGCTACCCTGCTGTTAGTGTGCTGCTGTTTATATTTGTGGTGCAACTTCGGTCGACGAGTGTGTCGCGACCGTTTATCGGAATTGAGTGATTCCAATTGCATATTGTTAAGCATCATGTCTACTTTCATCCCATGTATTGCTATGTCATGTTGCTGCACTTTTGCATATAAATTTACCCCTGTTTATACAGCTTGTGTGCGTAACTTTTTTTGCTTGTATCTTTTTAACCGTAAGTCCGTTTGGGTGTTCTTTATATGTAACTTGATTAGTTTTTCTTGTACTTTGTGTTTATGCTATTTTTCTGTTGTTAACCAACCTAAAATATGGTTTAGGGCAGAACAGTATCAAATCCTTTAATTGTCGTGGAGCACTTAGTGTTATGCCATGTTTAGGTTGTGCCCCACTTAAATTGACTAGCATAGATAGTTTACTTTGTGCTTCACCTCTTGACATGTTTGTGTGCTATGCCATTCTTGCTTTTGTTGCCATGTTAATAACCGTTGGTTGATCACCTGTAGCTAAGCAACTTGAACCACCGTAAACGTGCGGTATTCGTCGTGTGTAACCGATACCCCACTTAAACTGTTAGTAACCGTTCTCGACGATAGATCCGTATCGCGTTGCCGTGTCGTGTGATGTCTTCTTGACCTTGTGTTGCCCCGTAGTAATAGATGCTTTTTCGTTGATTTCTTTCCAGCGTTTATCGTCTTGTGTGCTTCCGCGGGTACCTCTCGGAGACAACGCTAGCTTGCGATCGACTACACCTTCGGAACCCGACTTATCAACAGGCAAGGACTATACATTACTTATGATCCATTCTATTTCAACCAGCGGTTTGCATGCTAGTGTAAGTTAGGTTCGATGTTTGATCCTACAACTTGTTTACAGCCTCTTTCAAACCGATACAACCATGTCCCTTCCCAGCAAACCTTGTACTACTATGTTACTATTGCTCGTTGCTCACCCCCTGGTTAGTATGCATTCTTAGGATTCTACGATGTTACCCTGTAACTCTTTGGTTCGGGATATCACATTATTATATTGTTGTTGATGATTATTATTATAATGTTGACTATATTCGACGAAGGATGGAAGGTCTAGGCTATCCCGCCCCGACGCTTTGTTCCATTCGAGTCACCTAGGATCCGAGTTCCGGGTATTGGTTTTAAGACTGAGCGTGCCTAATCGCGTGTGGGATTTTATGGGGTCCCCTCTTCTTACCTACCTAGCTTCAAATATTTCTAGAGGTGGCCCAAGCTGATTTACCATTTGAAACCGTGTGTGTGCTGGTCAGCTGCCAGTAGTTTTCAAACAACTCGGGCCAGCAGAGACTTAGTTCCTCTGTTGTCCACACATGGTGAGCTAGGGAAGTCCCCTGTTATATAGGTGAGACTAAACCCGACCTTGGCCATACGGAAGAGTCCAATCGGAGAGCGTGGCCAGCTTTTGGATTGGGTGTCGACTCCCCGGGGGCCACCCGGATTTGTGCGTTGTTAGTTAGAGGGACCTGTCGTTTCGGATCTCTTGGAACTAAATCATAAAATGGTTGCCTATGATGGGTAGCAACTGAGAGAGATGGGCGAGCATGAGACGCCTCGTAATGGGCTGTTGGTACACCCCTGTAGGGTTAAATCTTTTTGAGAAGCCGTGTCCACGGTTATGGACGACTTGAGACCTATTCCTTGTTCATAGACAACAACAGCTGAGATAATTTTAATATAACTTGATCAATGTGTGTGTGCCTTGACTGCTTCTTCTTCGTCGGGATGCGAAGAGGAGGACAAGGATAGGATAGGTGTTATGTTTGCGTAGTAGTTGATAGCAAGACTTGTTGGAGGCGATTCCTCATCGAATTCTTGGCTTCTTATCTAACTCTCTAGATCGTTAGCCACTTCATAAATGCTAGTGCGGCAGCAACCTCACCACTTACCCCTTCCATACCGTAAACTACTAGTTGTCCTAGAATGACGAGTGATGAAGTCCTTGCTGGGTCAGTTGACCACTACAGTTGGATGCTGAGTACCTCTGTACTCATGATACTACCCCCAAACTCTTTTCAGGGTTCTTGATCGACAACAAGTATGGTGATCGACATTTCACGTGGAGACTCGACGAAGACTAGTTAGGCGGATCCCGGCGGAGGGTCTGGACCCGTGTGGTTATGGGATCGAGGCTTTTCTCTTTGCCGGTAGGCTTTTGATTGTAGTCTGTACTGAGACATATATCTTCCGCTGTTGTATTGTATTAAGGCAGTTGTATGCCGATTGTATGAGATGTTGTATCCTCTATCTGTAATGTTGTGATATCATGTTGGAAATCCGGGGCATATGGCTTTGTCATATGTCGCGGTGGGACCGATATGTGCTTCGTCCCCGGATCTGGTGGAAACACCTAGATCTGGAACAGTACCGCATATTGGGCCTTACATCTGAAGAGAAGACGATTCCGAAGGTGTAGTCGATCGCAAGCTCACAACGTCTCCGAGAGTACCCGCGGAAGCACACAAGAAGAAAACATTGGAAAAGCAATCAATGAGGAAGCATCTATTACTACGAAGCAATCACCAGCAAGCAACATCAAGAAGGAAACACGAGACAACGCATGTATCGCATCTATCGTTGAGAGCGGTTACTAACAGGTTAAGTGAAGTATCTGTCACACACGACGATACCGCATGTTTACAATGGTTCAAGTTGTTTAGCTACACAAGATGAGCAAAGGTTATTAACATGGCATCTCACACAAGCATGACATATCATAGTCATGGAAAGAGGTGAAGCATAAAGAAAACTATGTATGCTAGTCAATTTAAGTGAGGCAAAATCCTAAACATGGCATATCACTAAGTACCCCACAAAAATTAAAGTATTTGGTACTGATCTATCCTAAATCATATTTTAGATTGGTTAACAACAGGAAACAATAGCACAAACATAATCTACATGGAATTCTAGTCAAGTTACATATAAAGCACATTTTCATCGGAGCAACGGTTATTAAGTGATGGCCAATTAAATTTACAGTGGCATGGCATGTAAATAACAGTTAAACAACATGTACACAAGTGCAAACATGGAAAATAACAACATTTTATTAATCTACATGTAAAACCGAGAAAATTACACATAGAACACGTCGTGATCCGACCTACGGTCTAAAAGATATAATCCTCGCAACGGTAACACAATCTGCAATTTAAATGTTTAGAAAAAAAATTATATAATCGTCCCCGGGCCGAAACTATACCTACTGGGCCTTACATAACGAGTGCTAAACTACTAAGTAGCTCCTACGGGGGCCACACAGAGACATGGGCCGAGCCCAACAACAAAACAGAAAAAGGGGAAGCGGGGCGCTCACCATGCGGGCCTAGCCCAACAGCGGGATGGGCGAGGTTTAGCGTGGCAACGCCCTAGGAGAGAGAAGGCGTGCGGCCGAAGGTGCGTTGGGCCGCTACTGCTGGGCCCTCCAGGGCGCGCCAGACCGTGATGGAGGCGAGCGGGCGCTCGTCCTCGTCTGGATCAGGGATGGGAGCCCCGTTTACCATGGCGGCCGGGTGCGGTCACGGTTGCCGATGAGGAGCGTCCCAGCGCGTGGAGTCGTGGACGGGCGCGGGAAGAGGTTGGAGGGGCCAGATCTAGCCCGGGAAAGGATGCCGATGAGGTGCAGGGGTGGCCGTGGGAGCTTCCCATCGCCATGGCCATGGCGGCTCGACCTCCCAACCGAGAGAGAGGAAGGGATGAGCGAGGGAGAAAGGAGAAGGAAGGGGAAGGGCGCGCGGGGTGGCGGCGCATGGACCTACGGGGCAGCACCGGTGGCTCGAGGACGATGACGGGCAGCGGGGTGGCTTGGGCGCTGGAGCTTGGGAGCGAGCGGGGCGAGGATGTCTCTAGGCGTGGGGATTCTCGTGAAGTGGCTCAACCGGAGCCGTCCGATCCAGATCCGACGGTTCAGCGATTCTGGTGGGTTTATGCAGATTTGGTTGCGGTGGGGATTGGTTGTGCACAGAAACTGAGGTGAGGGTGGCGGCGGCTAGAGGTAGGTGGAGAGTTAGGGAAGGCTAAGGTTGCTCCAAATGGCAAGGGGTTGCCTTCATTTTATAGCAGATGCTTGGGGAAGGCTAATTGGGATACAAAATGGGCTAGGATTTGGTCCTAGTTTTGTATTTGGGTGGGCTAGCAAATTACGAAAACACCCCTTATTTTAATACCCATGTCTACATCACACGTTTCTAACCACTCCAGCTCCATATGATATCCAAGTCGAACGAAACCTCAAACCAAGCGCTCCGCGCGTCGAGCTGGTGACGTCTACCACACTTCGTACCCATTCTAAGATCAATTTCTAGCACCCAATAAAGTAATCCATTTATTTAATAGATGGGGGTTTCCATTCCGTTGGTAATGGTTGGTCTTGTGTTGGAAGTCTCGACGGAGCTCGGGTGGCACCCAGTGTCGCAAAAGTTCGTGTGCCATGGTGGAAAGGTTCGGTCACGCATGCGAGTACGAGAAGGAGGGGAAATATAATTCATAAATTAATAAATTGGCGAAGAAAATACTACAAACAATGTTAGAAAAAAAAAAAATAGAGAAAAAAGCGAAAAAATTAATTAGGATGGAATTCCGGGCTGTTACATTGTATGAACCTGTTATAGTCCGGAACCGGCGGATTTTTAATGTTTTGTTCTGGTGCACTCTGGCAGGAGCACCTTAATCTCCATTAGTTACTGTTGGACCATTGATAACCGGGGTACTCTGGGGTAGGCCTTGGGCTCTGAACGCACGAGGTACCGATCAAGATCAAGGTAGCAGCTCCAGAGGCTATGCCCTTGAGAGGACTGTGTGTCAAATACTTCCTGAAGCCACCTTCTTCCTCAAGGCACCCCTCGTGGGGTTTCAAACGGGAGGACTCCATGACAAGGGAGATAAAGGCTCCAAAGCTTCCTCCCAGTGAAGATTCACCAAGCCTTAAGGACCACTCCATCTCAAGATGAAGCCAAGTCCAAGAAAACAACCAGCAAGACTGCCACACTTTAAGAAAGGAGAGTAGCTTTAGTTAGGATAAGAGCAGGATTTGTCCCGGTCGTCATTGGCCTCATGTGGTAACTGTCGTGGGAAAAACTCGCCGGATGTCCTCATAGGATAAGTTGATTGCGGGGCCTTTTCTACGAGTGGATACGAGGAGGAAAAAGATCACAGATAGAGAGAGACGCGGTTTATACAGCTTCAGGCCCCGGGAAACATAGTTCGGTAAAGACCATACATATTGTTTGCGGCTAGGTCTTATTCCTTTGCTCACGGGGAGTCGCTGGCGTGTCACCGGCTCTCCTATATTTGTTGTCTATGTGCCTCGGGTCTAGATGATCCGGGCATAATCTCTAATCCAGAGCTTCTAAAGTCTAACCTCTTTGGGGTGCCTTACCCCTCCTTATATAGGTGGAAGGGGGAGGCTTACATGTAGAGTCTTACTCTAATGCTTTTAGCCTTTCGTGCCTTCCAAGTTAGTTAGACATCTTCGAAGATTGGGACTTCCTTTCTATAGATAACCCCCAGTTTTAATTGTAGCAGACCCCCCCTTTGGATACTATAGCAGGTGATGACGCGAGAGAGTATCTTCTTCTCGCCCCTCGTTGATTACCCCAAGTGGAAGGTGAGATGTAGCGTAGCAGTGAATTTCCCTCGATGAAGATACCATGGTTTAATCGACTAGTAGGACTCCAAGGATCGACAAGTCGGTGGTCAAACAAGCAAGGCTCCGTTTGAAGATAATTACTCACTTGACGTGGACCTGCACACAACACAAGTAACTTTGGTCCCAACGAGTACAAAGAGGTTGTCAAACTCCCCGGCCTTGTCGTTTACAAAGATCAAACGCATGGTGGAAATAGTGACGGTGATTGCAACTGAAAGTAAATAAAGCAGTAAATAGTTGAGGTGTAAATAGTGGTGGAAATATGGACCGGGGTCTCGTGACGTTCACTAGTGATGTCTCTCTCCCAAAAGACGATAAATTTTTACAGCTGGGCAATTGTCAGAATTATAAACGCACTTCAATCATAATTATACTGCAAAGAAAGTTAGAGGCTCAAAAGTATGGGCAGTATGCCAAGAAAACCAATTGTATTTACTCACTAATCATCCACCTTGAGATATCTATCCAGAACATCTCGCTGGGATTAAGTTGCGTGCCCCACCCAAAGTGTAAACCGAAAGCAACAGACAACTGCATTAACAAACTTTGCGTAAGATAAACAACCCTTGCAACCGCGGTTACAAGCGCCGTTGTTTTATACTTGGTGGCAATAGCACATCCCCTAGTCTCATGTTTCTGTCACTCAAGCTAGACATCGGGGGCATTAACCCACAATCAAGCATAAACGCTCCGTCTTGGAGTTACTATCTACTACTTGGCCAAAGCAATAAAAAGCACTGGAGAACATGCAAGAATTACTCAAGAACACAATATAAAAGGAGAACCAAATATATTACTCATCACAATCAGAACATAATCACATAATCCATCGGATCCCAGCAAACTCACCATAGCAACAGCAGGAAAATTACATAGATGCCTTGATCATGTAGGGCAGCTCACAAGGGCTAAGAATTGAAGCACAAGATTGGAGAGAAGACATCACATAGCTACTGTTCATGGACCCATGGTCAAAGGGGGACTACTCACGGCACATCCGGGAAGCGCTTGATGGCACTGAAGTAGTGCTCCTCATTGGCTACCCCAAGTGGAAGGTTGAGATGTAGCATAGCAGAAAATTTCCCTCGGTGAAGATACCAAGGTTTATGTCTCTAGTAGGACTCCAAGGTCGACAAGTAGGTGGTTCGGGAAGTGACGCGCCATTGAAAATCACTTGCTTTACCTAGACCTGCACAAAGAACAAATAGCTTTGCTCCCAACGAGTACAAAGGGGTTGTTAATCCCTCTGGCATTGTTGTTTACAAATGATTAAACGCAAGGGGATAATGATAATGATAGCAACTGAAATTAAAAGCTAAAACTAAAGTGAATGTGTAAAAATGGTGGTAATATGGACTGGGGTCCCATGATATTCACTAGTGATGTCTCTCTCCCAAAAGACAATTAACAGCTAAGCTGGGTGAACAACTTACAACTGGGTAATTGACAGAATTATAAACGCACTACAATGCTAATTATGCTACATGAAAGTAAGAGGCTCAAAAGTATTGGAACTACACCAAGAGAAGTACACTGAAATCCATATACATATACTCGCTAATCATCCACCTTGAGATATCTATCCATAACATCTCACTTGTATTAAGTTGCGAGCCCCAGACAATTGCATTAACAATCTTTGCGTAAGGTAAACAATCCTTGCAACCGCGGTTACAAGCATCGTTGTTCTCTCCCTGGTGGCAACAACACATCCCCTAGTCTCATGTTTTTGTCACTCAAGCTAGACATCAGGGGGCATGAACCCAAAATCATGTATAACGCTCCCTCTTGGAGTTACTATCTACTACTTGGCCAAAGAAATAAAAATCAACGGAGAACATGCAAGAATTACTCAAGAACAAAATATAAAAGGTAAACCAAATATATAACTCATCACGATCTGAACATAATCTCATAATCCATCGGATCCCAGCAAAGACAGCATAGCAACAACAGGAAAATTACATAGGTGCCTTGATCATGTAGGGAAGCTCACAAGGTCTAAACATTGAAGAAAAAGATTGGAGAGAAGACATCACATAGCTACTGGTCATGGACCCATGGTCCAAGGGGGACTACCCACGGCACATCCGGGAACCGTCCATGGTAGTGGAGAAGCTCCTGCAGGTCAATCCTCCATCCGGCAGGGTGCCGAGAAGAGGTCTTCTGATGCTCCCGATCTTGTAAGCGGGGCGGCGGCGAAACAAAGAGGTATTTCGCGATGCGGGGTTCTCCTCGAGGGTTTCATGGACGAGGGGTAAAAATAGGCCAAAGGGGGGGGGGACCAGGGGTGGGACCCACCACCCAGGCTCCCTGGTGGCGAGGCCAGGGAGGGGGCCGCGCCACCTAGCCACCTGGGTGCTCCCTGGTCCCCTCCGGCACTTCTTCGGTGGTTCCGGAAGCTTCTGTGACGCTAATTTTTATTCTAATTTTTCTGCAATTTTCGGAGCATTTTAAATTGAGGAAAAATCACTGGAACTAAAGAAATCAGCATATAGAAACT
Source organism: Bromus sterilis (assembly GCA_950022295.1). NCBI lineage: Eukaryota > Viridiplantae > Streptophyta > Magnoliopsida > Poales > Poaceae > Bromus > Bromus sterilis. The sequence goes on along the minus strand of OX465595.1, from coordinate 275,270,162 downwards.
GGCACTGGCTGCACTGAGTTAGTAGGTTACTCCAAATATGTGTAAAATGATATGAAAGTGTAGTAAAACATGTAGCAATGTCACATAAAAGTGCATGGAACAAGAAAAAATTATAGATACATTTGGGCCGTATCAACATCCCCAAGCTTAATTCCTGCTCATTCTCGAGTAGGTAAATGATAACACAGATCATTTATGTGGTGAAATGCTAACACACATATAAGAACTTCAAAGTACAGCAAGTAAGATGTGCAATTCAAGTCAAGATAATAACAAACAAGAGTCTTAGTATTAATTCTAGCAAAGTATAAACATAAAGGTGCAAGAGCTCTCGCTGTACGTGACTCAAATGTCTCCAAATGTTGTTTGTGTGCAAGCAATGGGAGATGGGATTAGAGAATATTTTTTTTAATTGAGAACGCAATCTACTAAAGTTTCACACTTGGTCTCCTTCGTAATTTTATTTTGACTCATCTCCAGAAAACGGATGCACGTATGAGCTAATGTAAGATCTCCAATGGAACTAGTGGGGGTGCATCCAACATGCTTGGTCATGAAGACCTAGAGCTCATTTGAGGAGGTTCATCCTTGGAATATGCAAGCCAAGTTCTATAGAGAAAGGCTCCCACATAGTTATGCAAGAATGATAATCTCTATGGAGTAAAAATATAGCAATGGAGTATGAGTGTGGATCTTTCAAAAGGTATAGTAGTGTTGCGCCCTTCTCTCTTTTTATTTATTTTTCTCGTTTTTCTATTTTTGTGTATTTTTGTGGCCTCTTTGGCTCTTTCTATTTATCTCTCATTTATCCTCTTTGTGATCTTTTAATTTGTACTCTTTGGGATCTTTTCCTCCCTTAAGGGCAACACTTTATATTTTTTAAGAATATAGAAGATCTTCGCACTTTATAAGAAGTACTCAACATAAAGAAATAATGAAAACTATCATGATGTCTGCAAATGTATGCCTCTGCCAATGTAGCAGGATATTCAATCATACTAGTGCATAATGTAGCAATAATAATGGCAAAGCCCAACTAGCATGCGTCTCCTCGATCAAGCAAAATCATATATGACATGAAGATCAAGTCACGAGATGGTGAATGTTGCATGGCAATGTATCTCGAAAGGGTTATGGAAATGCCTTGATAGGTAGGTATGGTGGCTATTTTGAGGAGGATATAAGGAGGTTTATGATGATAGAGGGTATCATGCCAAGTGCAATGCACAGTACCGAAGGTGCTAGCAAAATATGGGAAGGTGGAAGTGCCAACAATCAAATACTCGAATTAGTCCGAAGAACTCATGCACTTATTATCGGTAGCTCTCTGTATAATTGGGAGGTTTAGAAAGAGACGACTACCCAGAGAAGGAGTGTATGGGGGTTTGGTTATCCTTGCGCATCCTCGACCCATGGTACGTGAGGGTACTCTATATATTCCAACCCTTCCAGAGGTTAGCGATCCATCTAGTAGCTAGAGTTCTCAACTAATTTTTGTAGTTTTTGAAAATAAGCATGGATTTCCCAAAATATGACACCTATCACTAATAGGCTCAAGCTCTTGGCACCTTGATGTCCAAACATTAGTCTAATCAATACCTCAAAACTATTGCATGTTACTACTACACTTATAATAGCAACCTTAATTACCTACTCATCCAAGACACACAACTCAGTGCAACAAGCCAACTCTCTAAACAAGATAAACATGAAGACTCTAGAGAGTTCCTAGAACAACCAAAACAAAATCCCTTAAAAATATAAGCATGAAAACTAAGAGCTACGCATAACACCAGCTATGAAACAGATAAATAACACACACAAAAAGAAAGATAAGCATGCAAGCCTATGTTGTGTTCTACTGTGGAGTGGAGCGTGTTTCTCTCCCAAACAATGAAGGCTAGGATCCAACCAATTATGAACAGCAAGAAAAACTAAAACAAACTAAAAATTAAAGAGCGAGACGATCCAAGTCTAGCACATAACATTTGAAGGGATGAAAATATAGTATGAAGAAGGACAAACTGATGATTGTTGATGGACAAGGAGATTCTGATGGCACTGAAGTAGTGCTCCTCATTGGTTACCCCAAGTGGAAGGTAGAGATGTAGATAGCGGCTAATTTACCTTACTCAAGGACAGTAAGGTTTATCGAACCAGGAGGACTCCAAGGATAAACAAGTAGGTGGTGCGGCAAGTGATGCGCCGTTTGAATGATCATCGCTTGCATTACCTGGACCTACACATAGAAACAAATAACTTTGCTCCCAACGAGTACAGAGGGGTTGTGAATCCATACGGCCTTGCCGTTTACAAAGGATCAAATGCAAGAGATAATGGTAGTTGTAGTGAGAAATGCAACTAAAGTAAAAGCGGTAAGTAAAGTGGAGGTGTAAACAGTGGTGGAAATATGTACCGAGGTCCCGTGAGGTTCACTAGTGTTGTCTCTCTCACAAAAGACGACAAAATAGTTTAGCTGGGTGAACAAATTACAGCTAGGCAATTGACAAAATAATAAACGCACCGCAATGCTAATTATGCTACTTGAAAGTAAGAGTGCTCTAAAGTATGGGCAGTAAGCCAAGACAAGTAGACCAAAATCCATCTACATATACTATTAATCATCCACCTTGAAATATCTATTCAGAACAACTTGCTGGTATTAAGTTGCGACCCCCACCCAAACTGTAAACTCAAAGAAACATACAATTGCATTAACAATCTATGTGTAAGGTAAACAATCCTTTCAACAGCGGTTACAGGCACCGTTGTTTTCTCCCTGGTGGCAACAACACATCCCCTACACTCATGTTTCTGTCACTCAAGCTAGTCATCGGGGGGCATGAACCCACAATCATGCATAACACTCCCTCTTGGAGTTGCTATCTACTACTTGGCCAAAGCAATAAAAAGCAACGGAGAACATGCAAGAATTACTAAGAACAAAATATAAAAGGTAAACCAAATATATAACGCATCACGATCTGAACATAATCTCATAATCCATCGGATCCTAGCAAACACAACATAGCTACAACAGGAAAATTACATAGGTGCATTGATCATGTAGGGCAGCTCACAAGGTCTAAACATTGCAGAACAAAGTTGGAGAGAAGACATCACATAGCTACTAATCACGGACCCATGGTCCAAGGGAAACTAGTCATGCACATCCGGGAGGCGTCCATGGTGGTGGAGAGGCTCCCGTAGGTTGAATCCTCCCTCCGTCAGGGTGCCGGGAAGGGGTCTTCTGGTTCTCCCGATCTTCGGAGCGCGGCGGCGGCGGAACATAGAGGTAATTCTCCTCGAGAGTTTCCTTGACGGGTGGTAAAAATAGGTCGAAGGGGGCCACTAGAGGTGGGGCCCACCTCCCAGGCCCTGTTGGCGCGGCCAGGGGTGGGGCCGCGCCACCTGGCCGCCAGGGACGGGGGTGGCCTCCTCCGTCTGTCCTTCGGTGGTTCCGGAAGCTTCCTCCCTGCTGATTTTTATTCTGATTTTCGGGAATTTTTCTGGCATTTTCAAGTGGCGAAAAATCACTTCAACTAAAGACATTAGCAGACATGAACTGGCACTGGCTGCACTGAGTTAGTAGGTTAGTACAAATATGTGTAAAATGATATCAAAGTGTAGATAACATGTAGAAATATCACATAGAAGTGCATGGAACAAGAAAAAATTATAGATACATTTCGGACGTATCAACATCCCCAAGCTTAATTCCTGCTCGTCCTTGAGTAGGTAAATGATAACACAGATAATTTATGTGGTGACATGCTAACACACACATATAAGAACTTCAAATTAAAGAAAGCAAGATATTAAATACAAGTCAAGGTAATAACAAGCAAGAGTCTTAGTATTAATTCTAGCAAAGTATAAACATAAAGGTCCAAGAGCTCTAGCTGTGCGTGACTCGAATGTCTCCAAATGGTGTTTGCGTGGAAGCAATGGGAGATGGGATTAAGAGAGTAAAAATATATATAGTTTAATTGAGAACTCAATATACTAAAGTTTCACACTTGGTCTCCTTCGGGGTTTTATTTTTACTCATCCACAGACCACTAGTCAGGTACAAGTCAAACTGATCCTCTCCCTTTCGAATTTGAGCCCTCATGCAATGGATCAGCGTGAGCAAGATACGTTAGCACTTAGGATGACAAAGAGAGAAATGATAGGGAAGGAAGAAAAAAGGGTGTGAAAGGATCACATCAATGAGGACAATCATAGGCGAGAGAAAGCCAAATGATAGATATGATGTGAGAAGTAGGGATTGCCATGTAACGGATGCACATATGAGCTAAAGTAAGCTCTCCAATGGAACTAGTGGGGGTGCATCCAACTTGCTTGCTCATGAAGACCTAGAACTCATTTCAGGAGGCTCATCCTTGGAATATGCAAGCCAAGTTCTATAGTGTAAGGGTCCCCACATAGTTCTACATGAATGATAATCTATATGGAGTACAAGTATAGAAATGGAGTACGAGTGTGGATCTTTCAAAAGGAATAGTAGTGTTGCCCCCTTCTCTCTTTTTATTTCTTTTTTCTCCTTTTTCTATTTTTTGTATTTTTGTAGCCTCTTTGGCTCTTTCTATTTATCTCTCATTTGTCCTCTTTGGGATCTTTTAATTTTTCCTCCTTGGGATATTTTCCTCACTTAAGGGCAACACTCTATATTTTACAAGAATATAGAAGATCTTCACACTTTACAAGAAGTACTCAAACATAAAGAAGAATAAAAACTATCATGATGTATGCAAATGTATGCCTCTGGCAGTGTAGAAGGATATGCAATGATACTAGGGCGTCATGTAGAAATAATAAGGAAAAAACCCAACTATCGTGTGGCTCCTCGATCTAGCAAAAGCGTGTATGACATGAAGATCAAGTCATGAGATGGTGGATGTTGCATGGCAATGTATCTCGAAAAGGCTATGGAAATGCCTTGATAGGTAGGTATTGTACCTATCAAGTCATAATATTACTCCTCAATTGGATAATCTTAGCAGGTGGGTAGTACTTCACAATAAAAGCATCCTTGCACTTAGCCCAAGAATCTATGCTATTCCTAGGCAAGGATTGAAACCAAATTTTAGCTCCTCCTCTCAAGGAGAAAGGAAAAAAGCTTAAGCTTAACAACATCACCTTCTACTTTTTTATAGTTTTGCATATCACAAAGTTCAACAAAATTATTCAAGTGTAAAGCAGCAGCATCTCCAGCACTAAAGAATTGTTCTTTCATAACAAGGTTCAGCGAAGCAGGTTTAATCTCATAAAAGGATGCTGAAGTGGCAGGTGTAGCAATAGGAGTGCAGATAAAGCCATTGTTTTTGTGACTAGTGAAGTCACATAACTTCTTGTTTTCAGTGGTACCCATAATAGTAGCAGCAAGCAAGAACAAGGCAAGCAATTGTTTTGTGATTTTTGATAAAGGACACTAAGATAAAAACGATAAGTTAACTAACAAGACTAAAAAGCAAAGGTAAAATATAGTGTGCAACTCCCCTTTCTTGAAGAGTGGAGTCCCAGGCAACGGCGCAAGAAATTAGCTTGGAGGCACTGAAGTAGTGCTCCTCGTTGGTTACCCCAAGTGGAAGGTAGATATGTATATAGCGGCTAATTTCCCTTACAGGATGACGGTAAGGTTTATCGGACCAGGAGGACTCCAAGGATCGACAAGTAGGTGGTGCGACAAGTGATGCGTCGTTCGAAGATAATCACTTGCGTTACCTGGACCTGCACACAGAAACAAATAACTTTGCTCCCAGCGAGTACAGAGGGGTTGTCAATCCCTCCGGCCTTGGCATTTACAAAGGATCAAACACAAGAGATAATGGTAGTTGTAGTGATAAATGAAACTAAAGTAAACGCGGTAAAGTAAAGTGGAGGCGTAAACAGTGGTGGAAATATGGACCGGGTCCCGTGAGGTTGACTAGTGATGTCTCTCTTCGAAAAGACGATAAAATAGCTAAGCTGGGTGAACAAATTACAGCTGGGCAATTGACAGAATTATAAACACACCGCAATGCTAATTATGCTACTTGAAAGTAAGAGTGCTCTACAGTATGGGCAGTACACCAAGAAAATTAGACAAAAATCCATCTGCATCTACTACTAATCATCCACCTTGAGATATCTATTCAGAACAATTTGCTGGTATTAAGTAGACAGCCCCACCCAAACTGTAAACTCAACGCAACAGACAATTGCATTAACAATCTATGTCTAAGGTAAACAATCCTTGCAACCGCGGTTACAAGCACCGTTGTTTTCTCCCTGGTGGAAAGAACACATCCCCTAGACTCATGTTTCTGTCACTCAACCTAGTCATCGGGGGGCATGAACCCACAATCATGAATAACGCTCCATCTTGGAGTTGCTATCTACTACTTGGCCAAAGCAATAAAAAGAAACGGAGAACATGCAAGAATTACTAAGAACAAAATATAAAAGGTAAACCAAAGATATAACTCATCACGATCTGAACATAATCTCATAATCCATCGGATCCCAACAAACACAACATAGCAACAGAAGGAAAATTACATAGGTGCCTTGATCATGTAGGGCAGCTCACAAGGTCTAAACATTGAAGAACAAATGTGGAGAGAATACATCACATAGCTACTGATCACGGACCCATGGTCCACAGGAAACTACTCACGACACATCCGAAAGTCGTCCATGATGGTGGACAGGCTCTCGGAGGTCATTCCTCCCTCTGGCAGGATGCCGGGAAGGGGTCTTCTGGTGCTCCCGATCTTCAGAGAGCAGCGGAGGCGAAACAGAGAGGTAATTCGCGATGTGGGATTCTCCACGAGGGTTTCCTCGACGGGGGGTAAAATTAAGCCCAAGGGGGTACCAGAGGTGGGGCCCACCTTCTAGGCGCCTTGGTGGCGCGGCAAGGGGTGGGGTCGCGCCACTTGGCCACCTGGGAGGGGTGGCCCCCCTCCGGCTCTCCTTCGGTGGTTCCGGAAGCTTCCTCCATGCTGATTTTTATTCTGATTTTTCAAGAATTTTTCTGGCATTTTAAATTGACGATATAAAATGCAAAACATGCAATAGAAGGGTTGATCAAGCCCCCAGGTCTCTGAGATATAAAATGAAAAATATGCAATGTATGATGCAAAATAAATAACAGGAAACAAAAAAGTAAAGAAGAGTCGATATGGCGAGAGCCGGTGCGACAGATGTCGACTTAGGTATATGTGGCGAGGGCCAGTGCGACAAAAGTCGACTTATGCATATTAGATGGTGAAAGCCGGCGCGACGAATGTCGGCTTATATATATGTTTAATATGGCGAAAGCTAGTGCGACGTGTGTCGATTTGGATAAATGTACAGTAATGTTCCTGTTCTACTCAAGTGTAATATGGACGGAGTTGTGCGATGTTCCACGGCCTGGGAGTCTCCTCCATGCATGTGCGCGTGTCTGCCTTCTCGCGTATATCAACTAGGTAGTAGGATCCATTGTACATGTTCTTGCTGACCTCAAACGATCCTTACCAAGGAGAGGATAACTTGTGCATTCCATATCTTTTCTGTATGAGTCGGAGCACTAAATCACCTTCCTGGAAAGTCCGACTTCTGATGCGGCGGCTATGGTAGCGTCGCAGATCTTGTTGGTAAATAGCCGACGGAGCTGCGGCCAAATCTCGTTTTTCATCGAGAATATCCAAGGAATCTTTCCTTGCTTTCTCATTTTCGGCTTCTACATATGCAGTGACTCTTGGTGAGTCGTGACATATGTCACTTGGGAGAACAGCTTCCGCTCCATAGACTAGGAAGAAGGGCGTATAGCCTGTCGATCTGTTAGGAGTCGTTCTTATGCTCCACAATACCGAGGATAACTCCTCCTCCCGGCAACCCGGCGTCCTCTTTAAGGGGACATAGAGTCAGGGTTTAATGCCTCGGAGTAACTCTTGGTTGGCTCTCTCGGCTGGTCCGTTGTACTGTGGGTGAGCCACTGATGCAAGGTCGAGCCGGATGTGCTCGTTCTGGCAGAATCGCTGCATAACCCCTTCTGATAGGTTAGAACCATTATCAGTCATGATTCTGTGGGGTAGCCAAATCTGTATATGATCTTTTTCAAGAACCTTAGTGTTGTTGCAGCATCACATTTGCTGACCGGCTCTACCTCGACCCATTTTGTAAACTTATCCACTGCCACTAATATGTGGGTATTCTTGTTGGCTGACCTTTTAAAAGGTCCCACCATATCAAGCCCCCATACCGCAAAGGGCCAAGTGATAGGAATCATCCTGAGTTCTTGAGCCGGCACGTGAGCTTGCTTTGCATAGCGCTGACATCCATCACATTTCTTGACTATGTCCTCTGCATCCGCATGTGATGTGAGCCAGTAGAAGCCATGTCGAAAGGCTTTAGCTACAAGCGAACGAGAGCCGGATCCTGTCCGCAATCTCCAGAGTGTATTGCATTGAGGATGGCTCTACCTTCTTCTGGTGAGACACATCTCTGGAAAACATCTGCGGCACTCCGCCGATGTAACTCACCATTGATGAGTACAAAGGATTGGGTTCCCCTGACAATTTGTCTGGCCAAAATCTCATCTTGAGGAAGGGTTCCCCGAGTCTTGTAATCCAAGTAAGGTACGACCCATGAGGGTGTAGAATGAATTGCAGCAACCAAAGGTGACTGTGGATCCGACTCTGCTATGTCTTGCTCTGTTGGTGGTGGTACATGCGGTTTTCTTAGAACATCCAGGAATACGTTTGGAGGGACCGGCTTTCGCTGAGAGCCGAGTCGGGACAGGGCATCTGCTACTTCGTTTTTCCTACAGTCCACATGAACCACCTGGTATCCAACGAAAAATCCGGCTTGTCTTTCCACTTCTCGTCGATAAGCTGCCATTATGGGATCCTTGGAATTCCATTTTCCTGACACTTGTTGAGAAGGGAGATCAGAGTCTCCATAGCATTGGATCCGACTTATGCTCATCTCACGAGCCAGCCGTAGCCCATGAAGTAAGGCTTCATACTCTGCTGCGTTGTTGGTGCAAGTGAACTGCAACTGCAGAACATAGCAGAATTTCTCCCCTTTAGGTGATGTAAGCAACACACCGGTTCCCAATCCTTGGAGCTGCCGACTTCCATCGAAGTGCGTCGTCCAATACTTGGTGGCCGGCTTCTCCGGAGGTGCTTGGATTTCCGTCCAGTCATTGATGAAGTCGGCCAACGCCTGGGACTTGATGGCCGTTCGTGGTTCATATTTGATGTGATAAGCCCCCAACTCTATGGCCCACTTTGCAATCCTTCCCGTGGCTTCCCGGTTTTGGATGATATCTGCAAGTGGTGCTGAGCTGACTATAGTTATGGGGTGCTCCTAGAAATAGTGTTTGAGTTTCTGGCTCGCCATGAATACACCAAGAACCAATTTCTGCCAATGAGGATATCGTTGATTCGATGAAGTCAAAACCTCACTTACATAATAAACTGGCCTTCGCAGGGGGTGCTCTCTGCCGGCTTCCATACGCTCAACAACAGCCACAACGCTTACTGCTCGATTGTTGGCTGCGATATAAAGTAACATAGGTTCCTTTGGCTTGGGAGCCGCCAAGATTGGAGCCTGGGATAGCTGGTTCTTTAATGAATCTAGGGCCTGATCAGCTTCGTCATCCCAGAAAAATGTTTCTGATTTCCTCAGAAGTCGGTATAGGCGGATTGTCTTTTCCCCGAGCCGGCTGATAAACCGACTTAGGGCGGCTACACATCCTTTGAGTCGTTGGACTCCCTTTACTGAGGCCGGCTTCTGAAGGGTCATGATAGCATTGATTTTCTCCGGGTTTGCCTCGATGCCTCTCTCTGATACTATGTATCCAAGGAGCTTACCTGCAGGTACCTCAAAGGTGCATTTGGCCGGGTTTAACTTCATCTGGTACTTGTGCAGATTTTTGAAGGTTTCCTGTAAGTCACTTATGAGTGAGTCGGCCAGTTGGGATTTGATCACTATATCATCCACATAAGCATGCACGTTGCGCCCAATCTTCTCTTTGAGGCAACTCTGCACCGTTCGCTGATATGTGGCCCCTGCATTCTTGAGGCTGAAAGGCATAGAAGTGTAACAGTAGATCCCGAAGGGAGTGATGAAAGCCGTTTTCTCTTGATCCTCAAGGGCCATCTTGATCTGGTGATAACCAGAGTAGGCGTCAAGGAAACATAGGAGCTCACATCTCGCAGTCGATTCTATGATCTGGTCAATACGAGGCAGCGCAAAGGGATCCTTTGGGCAGGCCTTATTTAAGTCGGTCTAGTCGATAAACATACGCCAGGTCCCGTTCTTTTTAAAAACGAGGACCGGGTTTGCGAGCCATTCTGGATAGAAGACTTCCATGATGAACCCGGCGGCAAGGAGCCGGGCTATCTCTTCCCCAATAGCGTTTCTCCTTTCATCGTTGAAACGGCGAAGGAATTGCTTCACCGGCTTCAGTTTTGGATCTATATTTAGGTGGTGCTCAGCGAGTTCCCTCGGGACACCTGGCATATCAGAGGGCTTCCATGCAAAGATGTCCCGATTCTCACGGAGGAACTCGATGAGTATGCTTTCCTATTTATCAGATAATTCTGTCCTAATGATGAACTACTGAGAAGAGTTACCAGGGACAAAGTCAACTTTCTTTGTATCCTGAGCCGGATGGAACTTGGGGTTGTTGTCGGGAGTTGGTTTCTTTAGGATTGTGGAGTCTGCCGGTTCTACGTTTTCTTACGCTGATAAGTCCTCTCTGGCGCATGCCGACTCGGCAAATTTGACATGTTGTTCGTCACACTCCGCTTCCCTGGACCGACTTCCATCCACTGTGATTGGGCCATTAGGACCCGACATTTTTAGATTCAAGTAGACATAGCATGGTCGAGCCATGAATTTAACGTAAGCCGGTCTGCCTAAAATGGCGTGATATGGGCTCTCGAGTTTTACCACTTCAAAGGGTATGAGCTCGGAGCGGAAATTTTTAGCTTTTCCAAAAGCCGTCTCCAGGTAGATCTTGCCTATCGAACGTGCCGACTTGCCTGGGACTAGTCCATGGAAAACGGTGTTGGAGGGTTGCAGCTGTTTTTGGGTCAGTCCCATCGTGCGGAAAGTTTCGTAGTAAAGGATGTTGATGCTGCTTCCTCCGTCCATGAGTACTTTGTCGAGTGTATATCCTCCAATTTGTGGAGAGACTACCAGAGCCAGAACCCCTGGGTTATCCACCACCGGTGGGTGGTCATCCCTTGTACAAGTGATTGGCTTGTCTGACCAATTAAGCCACATAGGCCAAGCCGGCTCTGTAGTCACAGCCATAGCGGCTCCTAGTTGCAGCTTCCTATCGCTCCGGAAACTGCTGGTGGTGAAAACATGATATGCTGCGTGGTCATGGAGTTGTTTCGGGTTTTCTTGAAATCCAGCAAGTCCTGACTGATTTTGCTGGCCCCCTCCTCCGGGTCCTTGGTGTTGAGGGATTGCGTAGGCTCCTTGATAACCAGGATTTTGGTTGTTACTGTTCTGGCCGGCTCCCCTACCTGACCCAGGAGGTCCCTGGTTCCCACGCCGTGCAAACTCTTTCATAAAATTGCAATCTTCCCAGGTGTGGTTGGCTGGGCGACCGGGTTTACTATGGGTTGGGAAAGGACTCTTCATGGCTGCTTCAAAGCTATTTGGGAAAAAATTTCCTTCCGGCTTGTAGTAGTTGTTGCCCGCCCTGCTTCTGTTTTTGGGAGCCGACATTTGTGTTGGCTACCAGGTCAGAAGTAGTCTGATCAAGTCACCGCTTGGTTTGCTGATTCTGATTCTGGGATGTTTTGCCGCCGTTTTTGTTCTGGCCGGCTTTATCCTGTTGAGGGTCAATATCCTTTGTTTTGTTAGACTTGGCATATTTGATAAACGCGTTCATGAGCTCTCCTATATCCTTGACCGTCCTCTTGAGTCGGCCAAGCTTATGCACTAGGGGCTCGAACTTGCAGTTCCTTTCCATGACAACGATGGCTGTTTGGGAAGTGATAGTGTCCGAGGAGTGGATTATTTCTTCTACCCGTCGTGCCCAACTTAGGGTCGACTCTCCTTCCTTCTGGACACAATGCTCCAAGTCAAAAATTGTGGTAGCTCGCCGACAAGTGCCTTGGAAGTTCTTGATGAACTTTTCCTTGGGATCCGCCCAGGAGGTGACAGAGTTCTCTGGGAGATTTTTGAACCATGTGCGAGTCGGCCCTTCCAACATCATTGTGAGGTAACGAGCGCAAACTCATTCACTAGCTTGTAACATGTCCATGGCTAGGTCATAACTTTCGATCCAAGCTGCCGGGTCCATGTCAGCTGTATAGTTTGCGATCTTACGTGGGCCCTTGAAATCTGATGGAAAGCCTGTATTTCGTAGAGCCGGCACCAGGCATCGGTTGCCGACGGATCTGTTGATGAACTCGGAGTCTTGATCTTGGGGTGGAGGTTGGGCCATCGACTCTACACGGCGTTCGGGATTGAAGTCGGCCGGTAGGCCTTGGATCCTTATTGCCCCCTGAGGGTCCGGAGGTGGTGTAGATCTACGTTGGCGATGGATGCTCGAGCCGGCCGGAGACGGTGAGTCCGCTTGCCGGCTCACACTTTGATATGGGGTCTCATGTAAGTATTGGAATCCCTGTGAGTACTGGGCTTGCTGCGTGATCGCAGTTTTGAGAAAATCGATTGCCCCACGAGTGACCTGGTCCACCGGAGTGTCTCCATGCGCAGGCACACTGGCGAGGAACCGTGTCGCTGCTACCATGTTAGCCATAAGGTTATAGAAATGATGAGGTGTGTGGAACCGTTCCTGCCGTGGTGAGGAGGCATGTTGCCTTGGTGGCGTGTACCCTAGAGGAGTCGACTGATGCGCATCCTGGAATAGTGTCCGTGCCTGGAGATCAGCGGGAATCCGGCTCACGGGTCCTGCAGGGCGTGCGTTGGTGAGACTTAGTTTCTGAGCTTCTATCAACTCCAACTCGTGTTGTAAGCGCCTAGTTTCTTGAGCGAGTCGGGTTTCTCTCTCCACCATCTGTGCGTTCTGGGAGTTAATTTCCCTTCGTATGCTCATCACCTGGGCCTTGAGTCCACTGACTCTGGTTCTCCAGGTTTCCTGGATTTCCGCAGTCATTGGATTAGCAAAGGCTTCGTCCAGGGTATTTAAGGCATCTGTGTGGACTTCTGCTCCCGTGAGAACTTCTGGCTGCTCTCTATCTGGATTAGGGTCGTGTTGTGAGCTGTCTCTACGTTCCGATTTTGTACTGCGCCTGGAGCCCCCTGGCCTCCCTGCTCTTCGGTGCCTGCCATGAACACTGTCACGCAGTATGGAGGCTCGTACTGCGGGAAGTCGGGGTCGTATTCTGCTGTTCTCGAGCCGAGTCTGTTGCTCCCGGCAGATCGGATGGAGCCGGTATCTGAGAGGCTTGTTTCACTGGGATGTGAGTCAGCGTTAGATGTTTCTTCAGAGGCATCGGTCGTCAAGGACTCGACAGAGCGCGCCAACTCTGGAGATCCAGCAAGGAACCCAACAAAAGTGTGTCATGAGCCCGCATATCGTCGACTCGAGGTTTCCATGGGGACTTCAGGATCCGGCTCTGGCTCAGATCCGTCTGTCTTCCCAATGAAGATGTGAATAGACCCGATCGGGACCCGATAACCGGATTCGACGGAATCGGCCTCAGGGCCCCAAGTTGAGTCGTCGATGTAGAGCTTTCCACACCGGCTTCTGGTGATTCGCCCAGCAACAAATCCTTCCATACCTTGTAGAGGTCCTCCTAGAATCTCAACACCTGCGAGCACAGGCCCCACGGTGGGCACCAACTGTCGTGGAAAAGTCACGACAGATGTCCGCAGAGTCGGACTTATCATGGGACCTTTGCTGCGAGGTGATTTCGAGGAGAGAGTCGACATAGATACGAGACTCGGCGGTTTACCCAGGTTCGGCCCCGACGGTGCGGTAAAGACCTACTCATGCTTCTTGATTATTGTCGGATCGACTCCTCAATAGGAAGAGCCGATCTTATCGATTACGGTGGTGATGTTTCGCAACCTTAGTCTCGTGGAGATCTAGGTCGTATCGCGAGTTGTCTAGTCCTGGCTTGAGGTAAGTTCTGTCTCTGGCTCCCGTGGACCTTGGTTTATAAAGTTACTGGGTCCCGGGATTCAGCGAGTCCGACTCCTACACGACGTGGAGTTCTATTCTACTTTACAAATTTGCTACGTGTTATACAAGGTAAGTCGAATTCATTCTAGGGCTTCAATATTCACGCTTGGTGTTGGATATATGCTCTAGAGGCAAATAATATATGATTATTCCAATATATCTAAATAAGTTCAAGACCAGTTTCATACTGTGCTGGAAATGTATCAGTGAAACAATGATACAGGTGTGGTATAGAAACTACCAGAGTTCCTAGTCAGCCTCTCATGATGACTGGTTTATCGTCAACTGATGACTGTGGTTTCACGATCATGGACAATCAAGTCAATTGACGGTAAGGTCACCTCATTGAATGAATGACGAGATGAACATTACCCAATGAAATCATTGCAACATGATCAAATCGTAAAAGTTTAGTGTTGTAATTACAGAACATAGTAGCCTATTCCTTTGACCGTGAGATCACGCATAATTGCTATCTTCTGAGGATGCTGTGAGTGCATTAACCGTCACACTGAAACATGGTGACCATAAAGGTGTATCTTGGGCTATCCGATGGGATATGTTGAGGAGTGTTGATTCAAGAGCGGGATTTGTCAATCCATATAATGGAAAGATACTTCACGGCCATGTCGGTGAGATTGCATCCATAAAGTTGCGCAGCGTGTGACTAGGTCACAAGGATGAATATCACGGAACGAGTGAATAAGATTTGTCGGTAACAAGATAGAACTAATGCATTGGATGTAGTTGATCGAATCTTGAACTAATCTAGTATCGCATGATAAATGGAATGGTATACAACGTGTACGGTTCAATCGGTTACTTTCGGAATGCACAAGGGTCATTATGGGCATCCAGGTCCCGCTATTGATCATTGGCCGTAGCCATGGTCTCGGTCATGACTGGAGTGTTCTCGGACCATAGGATAAAACACTTAAGAGCTCGATGAATATCGGAGACCTTTTCGGAACTATCGTAGTTACCAGAGAAGAGAGAAAGACGTACCGGAAAAGTTCCGTGTTGGTCCGAAGGACGTTCGGAGTGAGATGGAAGGAGTTCCGGATCATCGGGAGATGAAATAATATGTATTATTTATTAATTAAGTGAATTAATAATTAATAATAATTTATTTCTGATTAAAAAGTGCAATGGGCCTTATTTGTGAAAGAAGCCCATTAGGGGAAGGAGGAAAATAAAAGGGAAAAGGAAAAGAAAAAAAGGGGGGGCGCCATGGGCCTTGGGGCCCATGTGGGTGGCGCCCCACTTCCCCCCTCCTCCTAGCCGCACCCTCCCCCCTTTGCAAGGGATTAGTCCCACATTGCCAAGGGAAGGGGGGTTGAATACTTCCGGCTGCTTATATAAAGATGGGCAGGGGTGCACTTCTTGAAGACAGAAAAATTCGCAGAGAATTAAATATTACTCCGAATTGAGATCGGTTTTCACTGGTCTTCTCCCCTCTATCGTATCTCTCACCGGGGTCCCCTTGTCTGGAACCTGTGCTGGGATTGAGGCTTCTCTGCTACGCAGACGCTTTCGTGCTGCCGAAACTCCGGTTCTGGGAGGTCTACTTCCGCCACCTTTGCTGGATCGGAGAACGGAGGTCGTCATCGAGTCCGTACGTGTGCGAGTACTACGAGGTGCTGCACGTGCGGCACTACCAAACAACAGGGTGCTAAAACAGCCAGGGGGCTGTGAAAGGTTTACGGCTTCATCAACCACGTTTGTTTCCGCAACGGACTACACCGCGAGGTATGTTTCCGCAAGTCTTTCCGTTACGGCATTACAACTAGATAGATTTTGGGTTATGGGCGACGCTAGTTAGAAAAATTATTGTTTTCTGCTGCGAGACCCAACAGCGGTATCATGAGCTAGATCTATGCTTCGTATTGCTATACAGTTAGAACACATCGGGGATGTGGGCGTTGATTCTACGGTTGTTACCCTCTCACGTGTACTTGTTATATCTGTGGCATTGTTTGGTGAAGCGGCCCCCGACCGACCTTACGCGTACGCTTACGCGAGACTGGTTCCACGCTTGACATACGTCTTGTACCGTATAAAGTGGCTTTGGGGGGTGTCTGTCTCTCTTACTTTAGCGGATATGGAATTTGCAACGGATGTCCCTGTACGGGGTGTAATAGAGACAATCTATAATCAACGTTGTGGTTTAATGTTCGTAGAAACGGTTGATCTATGAAAAGCCCTAGAAGCCACGTAAAACATGAAATATAAAAATATAGAAGCGTCTAACATTATATTGCAGAGGGGGCTATTGTTGTTTGCTTAATCTTGATGTAGTGATAGCTTTGCTATGTGTTACTAGAAAGTAGTAAGCGTTCATCATGATGAAACAAACTTCAATGGAGACACTGTAGACTTAGTGCCACCATGATCATACATCTTAAAACTTGCTAGTATAGGATACACGTCGGTAGCATTAAATAAGATGATCCCTTATAAAATTCCAAACATAAGTATTCTACCGAAGTGTGCACCACCTAGAAGGTTCTCTTTATGATAGATAGGCCGTGACGATCGGGTGTCATACATACATTAGAGCTCGCATGAGGTTGGGCCTGGCACGCCTAGCATATCTCGATATTGGCTTGCTAAGCACCATATAACACTAAGGTCAATTTGGCGAGCCTAGCATATGTATATATGGCCTCGAAATACTAGAGATCGAAAGATCGAGCATGAGTCACATATAGGATGTGATCGCACAAACTAGTTGTCTACCTTTGAAACTAATCCATCCGCCGTTGTGATATTCGAGGACGGATAGTGAATCTGGATCATGTAATCACTAAAACTTCTTAGGGATGATTGTTTTAGTGTGAGCTCATCTATAATATGATTATTATGAACTCATTGTTATGAACTAGTCTTAATTATTTTCCATGCAAATATTTTGTAGAAAATGAATCCAAATGAACATCGTCAATTGCTTTCTTTCATGGGTGGTGATAGACTTAAAGTAAATGGGTCAAACTTCGTTTATTGGTATCTACGCCTTAGGACTTCACTCAAGAGAGTAAACATCTTGTTCATAATAGAAAGCCATGTGGGAGATCCTCCGGATAACAATGGAGATGAACAAGAAATGATGGATTACTATGTTCGTCGACAGAAATACTTTGTGGTGAAGAATGTTATGGAACACTCCATGTCAAATGAGTTGAGCAATCTGTTTTGGGAAACTAGTGCTTATGACATGATAGACACGCTAAATTCATTGTTTATACGTCAGTTCAGAGTGGCCAGATTTGAGTTAGAAGAACAGTTTCTTTCTACAAAGATGGAAGAGCACAGCTTCCTGAGAGCCCACCTAGACAAGATGCATAGGATGTATCTGAGCCTTGTGGAAGACTTTGACTATTGGACAACAAATGAATCTACCATAGAGGAGTTTGCGATAAACATGGTTCTACACTCGCTTCCACCGAGTTATCAAGATTATGTCCATGGCTATGTCGGGAGAGGAGATAACATGCATCTCCAGGATTTCATGACTAATCTTCTTGATGCAAAGGTTGCACCCATTGAAGGAGAAATTGTTGATGGAGAAGGTATATATTTGATATACTCGTTATAAATGTTTGCTCCCTTATACAACATTTGCAGTTTAATAAGTATTTGATACTTGTTCTGTTTTATGAAAACAGGGCCTGTCGTTGCATGGACGGGAAGAGGTGCGATCCAGGATTGACGGTAACCAAGACAATTGATGGCCACCAAGATTTCACCAAGACATCTATCATAGGATTATACTTAGAGTATTAGATAAATCTTTTGTAATCAATAAAGTATGAACACTGTAACAGCCCAGTTTTGACAAAAAATAAAAAAATTGTTTTCGGTGTGAATTGTTTGATTGTGTGATTTGTTTGCGGTGTTTGCACCCTCGATTTATCGATCGGCGATTATTTTTCCCCTCTTATTTCGTACCGGACGGAGACCGACCCTTGCCACCCTGACACTCGACCTTTGCGACACCGGGTTTCACCCAATCACCGTCGCGAAAACCGCACGAGACCAGCCGCACCCAACGGAACGAAAACCCCCGTTTATTTAATAAACGGATTATTTTCAGGGGCGCCGGAAAATGTTGTCGGAATTTCACCGCAGTGAGGTACGAACGACGGGCTCGACGCGCTGAGCGCGTGGTTCGAGATTTCGTCGGAATCGGAGTCCGTACGGAGTCTCGGCGGTCACGAACGCGATCACCGGACGCGCGAGAGGGGTACCCGGGGCATTTGCGTAAACAGACCAGCCAACCCTGCCCTATATATATACCACCACACTCCCCTAGGCCTTCAAGGGTTTCTACCATGGAAAATTTGCAGCCACCCCCCTCCACTTTGCCAAATCTGCCTCCAAAAGCCCCTAAATCCGAAACCCTAGCCTCCCTGGCGTTTTCGGCCGTTGATCTGCCAGATCTGGGGTCCGGATCGCGCCTCCAGCCCCCCAACCGCAGCACAGACCCACCTGGGCCCCGCAGGGCTGCCGCAGCCCGCTTCAGGCCCGTTCCGGGACGAGGAAACCTAGCGCCGCCCGTGCTTCCGGTCGCCGGCCGGCCGCCGCACCTTGGCGCGCTCCGGTGAGCTCCCTCCGCTCCGCCGCGCGCACCTCCTCCCTCTCCTCCTGGTCTCACCACCTCCCTTCTCTTCTCCCCTGCAGCAGGTCCCGCGCCGGAGTGCCGCCAGCCTCCATGGAACTCCGCCGCGAGCTCGTTGGCCGCCAGAGCCCCCACGCTGCACTCCCTCGTCGGCTGTCGCCGCCCGGAACGGATCCGGCTGGATCCGACGACCTCGCCGCGCCCCTGCCCCTCTACGTCGCGCCCCGTCTCGCCCCTCGCCGGAGTCGGTGAGCCGCGCCGCCGCTGGCCACCGGACGGCCCCGGTCGGGATCGAGCAACCGCTCGGGAGGGAGCCGGCCACCTCCAGCTGGGCTGGCCCAGCGCGGCCACGGCCTCCAGCAGCCCAGCTCGGCCAGAGGCCCAGCGGCCTCCCCAGGCCGCCTCGCCAGCCAGGCCGCCAGCCGCCTCGTGGGCTCGGCCCAGTTGGGGTGAGAGCCCAGGATTTTTTTTTCTTTGTTTATTTTTCTTTTCTGCTAAGTCTGTAACTTTGTGCTACTGTTACTGTTTTGCGCTGTCATTTGCGAGTAATCCGTAGCTCCGATGAACATGCCCCCAAAACGAAAGTTGCTCAGTTTTGCGTCCTCTAGCATTCGTATGTAGAAAGTTTTTGCATTTGAGATCATCTTGATTGTGTAATTGTGTGCTAAAGTGGGCATCAGGCCGTTAAACTGCTACTTTTTCCTGATAAGTGCTGCTATTATTATTTTGTTGCAACTTTGCATGATGATTGTGACTAATCCATGAGGCCTATTGCATTGATTCTTTCTCCTATGTGTTAAGAATCATGTGTACTTAATTTACATGCTTTAACTTGTCATGTTTGGGTGCTTTAGCTATATTAAATCTTGCTCCAAAGTGGTGATCCTGATGTTAATGTGCTGTTGTTGCTGAAACTGTTATTTTATTGCAACTTCGGTCAACGAGTGTGTCGCGACCGTTTATCGGAATTGAGTGATTCCAATTGCATATTGTTAAGCACCATGTCTACTTCAATTATATGTATTTCCTTGTCATGATATGCTTGCTGGTCATATAGTTATTCTGCTCCAAAGTTGCTATGCTGCTGTTTTTGACAGCCACCTTTGTTTTTCTCTAAGTCTGTTACTTTGCAATGCCATGTTGTTTGCTTAATATCTTTTGATCTATGATGCCTATTTGCATGATTCTTTTTGCCATGCCTTCCTTGTCATGTCTAGTTTAATTTCATATCATTTGTGAGCATGTTTGCATTGATTATCATGTTTATGCATTGCTCTAAAGTGTGCTTCGTTATGTTGGCAGTTTGTGCCCGTAACTTGTTTTGCTTATATCTTTTTAACCGTAACTCCGTTTGGGGTGTTATTTATATGTAACTTGATTAGTTTTTCGTGTACTTCGTGTTTATACTATTGTTTTCTGTTGTTAACCAACCTAAAATATGGTTTAGGGCAGAACAGTACCAAATGTTTTAATCATCGTGCGACACTTAGTGTTATGCCATGTTTAGGTTGTGCCTCACTTAAATTGACTAGCATAGATAGTTTACTTTGTGCTTCACCTTTTTACATGTTTGTGTGCTATGCCATGCTTGCTTGAGTTGCCATGTTAATAACCGTTGGTTGATCACCTGTATCTAAGCAACTTGAACCACCGTAAACGTGCGGTATTCGTCGTGTGTGACCGATACCCCACTTAAACTGTTAGTAACCGTTCTCGACGATAGATCCATATCGCGTTGCCGTGTCGTGTGATGTCTTCTTGATCTTGTGTTGCCCCGTAGTAATAGAGTGCCTCCTCGTTGATTGCTTTCCAGTGTTTATCGTCTTGTGTGCTTCCGCGGGTACCTCTCGGAGACGATGCGAGCTTGTGATCGACTACACCTTCGTAATCCGACTTATCTACAGGCAAGGACTATACATTACTTATGATCCATTCTATTTCAACCAGCGGTTTGCATGCTAGTCTAGGTTAGGTTCGATGTTTGATCCTACCACATGTTTACAACCTCTTTCAAACCGATACAGCCATGTCCCTTCCCAGCAAACCTTGTACTGCTATGTTACTATTGCTCGTTGCTCAGCCCCTGCTTAGTATGCATGCTTAGGATGCTACGATGTTACCTGTTACTCCTTGGTTTGGGATATCACATTATTATATTGTTGTTGATGATATGATTATTATAAATGCTGACTATATTCAACGAAGGATGGAAGGTCTAGGCTATCCCGCCCCGACGCTTTGTTCCATTCGAGTCACCTAGGATCTGAGTTCCGGGTATTGGTTTTAAGACTGAGCGTGCCTAACCGCGTGTGGGATTTTATGGGGTCCCTTTTTCTTACCTATCTAGCTTCAAACATTTCTAGTGGTGGACCAAGCTGATTTACCATTTGAAAACGTGTGTGTGACTGTTGAGCTCCCAGCAGTTTTAAAACAACTTGGGCCAGCGGAGACATGGTTTCTCTTGTTGGTCCACCCTAGGGAGCTAGGGGGTTGTCCACATCTGTTTGGGCAACTAACCCGACCTCATCCAGACGGTAGAGGCCGATTCGAGAGCGCGGCCGGCTTTTGAGTTGGATGTCGACTCACCGGGGGCCACCCGGATTTGTGCGTTGTTAGTTAGAGGGACCTGTCGTTCCGGATCTCTTGGGACTAAATCATAAAATGGTTGCCTATGATGGGTAGCAACTGAGAGAGATGGGCGTGCGTGCGGAGCCATGTAATGGGAAGTTGGTACACCTCTGCAAGGTTAAATCTTTTCGAGAAGCCGTGTCCACGGTTATGGACGACTTGAGACCTACTCCTTGTTCATAGACAACAACAACTGAGATAATCTTAATACAACTTGATCAACGTGTGTGTGTGCCTTGACTGCTTCTTCTTCGTCGGGTTGTGAAGAGGAGGACAAGGATAGGATAGGTGTTATTATTGGGTAAGTAGCTGATAGCAAGACTTGTTGGAGGCGATTCCTCATCGAATGCTTGGCTTCTTATCTTACTCTCTAGATCGTTAGCCACTTCATAAATGCTAGTGCGGCAGCAACCTCACCACTTACCCCTTCCTTACCGTAAACTACTAGTTGTCCTAGAATGACGAGTGATGAAGTCCTTGCTGGGTCAGATGACCACTACAGTTGGATCCTGAGTACCTCTGTACTCATGATACTACCCCCAAACTCTTTTCAGGGTTCTTGATCGACAACAGGTACGGTGATCGACGTTTCACGTGGAGACTCGAAGACGACTAGTTAGGCGGATCCCGCCGGAGGGCCTGGACCCGTGTGGTTATGGGGATCGATGTTTTTTCTCTTTGCCGCTAGGCATTTGATTGTAGTCTGTACTCAGACATGTATCTTCCGCTGTTGTATCGTATTTGAGGCAGTTGTATGCCGATTGTATGAGATGTTGTATCCTTGTATCTGTAATGTTGTGATATCATGTTGGAAATCCGGGGCATATGACTTCGTCATATGTCGCGGTGGGACCGATATGTGCTTCGTCCCCGGATCTGGAAGGAAACATATAGATCTGGAATAGTATCGCATATCGGGCCTTACAAACACTTAGTGATATGTCTTGCATCTCGCAAGACGAAGTTATTCATGTTTTGAGACAAGTTAGTTGTTCCAGTTTGATGAATAAAGTGTGCTTATACTATGATTGCAATTGAGTTTATAATATGATATAAGCATTTATAAAACACCATAATTGTCAAGTGATATTCAATGTTTAATGATTAAGTTATTATGAATAACAATAAGGTCAAAATTCATAACCATACTAAATGCATGAGATGAATTCATAAATGATGAACTCATTAGATACTCGATCTATTAACTCATGAATTTATTATCAACCAAGATGACTAATGACGGAGTTCTAGCAACGTAGAACTTGCGCCAAACATTGTACATAAATGATGTATTAACCAAGCGCATGAATAATCATTGAAGATGCTTCGCATGATTAATTGAACAAGGCATTCAATTAAGATCATAAATCTGAGATTACGGAATCACAGTGAAGTTGGATATAAGAATACAAATCACCATGTTGTGATCAAAGTGATGAGTATTATAGTTTACATAAATGGGAGACTTGTAGAAATAATGCCACAAATTATGATGGAAGTTTAAAGTGCTCAAGCACCTGAACCATTCACAGTCATACTAAAATGTAGTCTGGTATAAATACATTCCCCTTACGCTAATGCTATTTTGAATGAACAAAGTTGTTATAATTTATTAAGTTAAAACACCCACATCATGTAATAAGGAAACTATTCTGAATTTAATGAAGCTGATGACTCCATATGATGATGGTGTTAGAAAGTTTCTAGAATTTTTATATGATATAACTTTCTTTGTATTAGAGTTGTGAGCAACTGTAAAACAAACCTTCCCAAATAGCAAAACTTGTATGGCTTGAATTGGTGAATCAGAAGATGGTTCTCAAGGAATAAACCAATGGGAGAAAAGTGAATTCTTTGACCAGGGTGATTGACCCTACCTCCAGATAACAGAGTAACGCAACGGAAAACGTTCCGCTGAAATGAATCCATGAGAAGAGGAAATATGCTATTGATGATGATCATGGTATATTAGTTAAAGCCTTAGTTTAAAAATAAGAAGATTGTCATGTATACGTTCTGTACAAAACAATAATCATGAGTCTTCTTAAGTGAAACAAAAGGGACACTGCTCATAAATTACGAAGGATTGATGGTTACCTAGGGAACGAGGAGAAATGAAATCATATTGAGTTGCATATGGGATGGCTCACATCCTATGAAATAAAGTAGTTATTTCACATTCCGAATAACCATCTAGTTATTAAGAATGATGCAACACATAAAGGCATGATTTGGCACATAAAAGATGTTATGGATAAATTCAATAATGATTGACTACGCAAGCGTAGTAATGCTAAATCAATATGGGTATTTCATTCACGAACACTATGAAGGGACCATAGCTTGAAATTGCATCACATTCAAGTTGTGGAATTTGAAGAGAAGTAGCAATTGGCATAACGAAAGAATGTTTCGATAAGATGGACCATAGTACCTCAAGGCAGAAACTCTCAACCTTGATTTGATCAAGTGATTTTGAAGTAATCAAAATATTGATATGGACTGCAATTTCATGAAACTGAGTGGGAGCTTTGGAGACTTCCTGAAAACTTGGAATGCAGAGAGCATTTTCTGAGTGGGAGCTTTGGGAGCAATATTATTATGTCTGACATAATTAGAATAGAAACTTAATAAAAGCTTACTTACATATATATGTCGGATATATTTTAGTGGGAGCACAATGTCAATTTCATATATATACGATGATATATGTGAAAACAATCTCATATATATGTTGATATACATGGAGATAAAGTCTAATAAGATGAAAGGATTACGAGAATCTTATATGAACGAAATACAGATGTGTCACACACTAAAATCTATAAGGATATATTAGGACACATGTAATGAACATCAAAAGGATTGGAATGATATCCTAAACAAGAAAAGGTTCTTGTGGCTAGGAATTATATAAAGGATGTAAAACCTTAATATCACAAAATAATGTTTTAATGGAAGAATAGGGATGCACTTTGTCTCAAGACATGTGATCCTATATGACCTTTGACATATGATTCTACCATAAAACGGAAGTTGTGAATCCAATAACAGAATAACTCAAAGGTTCTTAGAAGAAGAACCGGTTCCGATGTGCTTGGTTGGCAAAACACAGAACCTGAGCAAAGTCCAAGCATTCAGTATCCAAAGAAAAACCGAGGAAAATACTCTAAATGATAGAAAAGATAATATACTTGAATGTAGTACTGGATTACGATTGCAAGGCTTATTATGGGTCTATATGAATTTGAGATATCACCAAAAGGAATAGAAAGGAAATGTGAGCTATAATTTCATGAACCAAAACTCTACAAAATATAAATACCTACTTAAGGAAGTAGAAGGTTGAATAAAGTTTAGCGTAAGTAGTTTAGACTTCTGGGTGAGTGTATTTTTTAGTATACATGACTATGGGAGTCCTAGGGACTAAATCCATTTTTTCATTAGAGAATACTTTAAAATAAGAAGTCTCACTCTCCCGCCAAACTTATAATTCAAGCATTATTAGATAATGAAGGGTATATCAAGAAAGTTGACAAATACCTGTTGCAAAGGAACATACAAATCTGAAAGGATACAGATCGTTGACAAAACCTCTTCCATGAGCAAGCATGATCAATAAACACTTATATGATAAGATGATTATGATCAAGAAAATATGCAGCTAGATTATTTGCTATCTAGTGCAAGTGGGAGACTGTTGGATATATGCTCTAGAGGCAAATAATATATGATTATTCCAATATATCTAAATAAGTTCATGACCAGTTTCATATTGTGCTGGATCTGTATCAGTGAAACAATGATACAAGTGTGGTATAGAAACAACCAGAGTTCCTAGTCAGCCTCTCATGATGACTGGTTTATCGTCAACTAATGATTGTGGTTTCACGATCATGGACAATCAAGTCAATTGACGGTAAGGTCACCTCATTGAATGAATGACGTGATGACCATTACCCAATGAAAGCATTGCAACATGATCAAATCGTAAAAGTTCAGTGTTGTAATTACAGAACATAGTAGCCTGTTCCTTTGACCGTGAGATCACGCATAATTTCTATCTTCTAAGGATGCTTTGAGTGCATTAACTGTCACACTGAAACATGGTGACCATAAAGGTGTATCTTGGACTATCCCATGAGATATGTTGAGGAGTGTTGATTCAAGAGCGGGATTTTTCAACCCATATAATGGAAAGATACTTCATGGCCAAGTCGGTGAGATTGCATCCATAAAGCTGCGCAGCGTGTGACTAGGTCACAAGGATGAATATCACGGAACCAGTGAATAAGATTTGTCGGTAACAAGATAGAACTAATGCATTGGATGCAGTTGATCGAATCTTGGACTAATCTAGTATCGCACAAAGGGAATGGTATACAACGTGTACGGTTCAATCGGTTACTTCCGGAATGCACAGGGGTCATTATGGGCATCCAGGTCCTGCTATTGATCATTGGCCGTAGCCTTTGTCTCGGTCATGACTGGAGTGTTCTCGGACCATAGGGTAAAACACTTAAGGGCTCGATGAATATCGGAGACCTTTTCGGAACTATCGGAGTTACCGGAGAAGCGAGAAAGACGTACCGGAAAAGTTCCGTGTTGGTCCGAAGGACGTTCGGAGTGAGCTCGAAGGAGTTCCGGATCATCGGGAGATGAAATAATATGTATTATTTATTAATTAAGTGAATTAATAATTAATAATAATTTATTTCAGATTAAAAAGTGTAATGGGACTTATTTGTGAAAGAAGCTTATTAGGGGAAGGAGGAAAATAAAAGGGAAAAGGAAAAGAAAAAAGGGGGGGCGCCATGGGCCTTGGGGCCCATGTGGGTGGCGCCCCACTTCCTCCCTCCTCCTAGCCGCACCCTTCCTCCTTGGCAAGGGATTAGTCCCACATTGCGAAGGGAAGGGGGTTGACTCCTTCCGTCTGCCTATATAAAGATGGGCAGGGGTGCACTTCTTGAAGACAGAAAAATTCGCATAGAATTCAATATTACTTCGAATTGAGATCGGTTTTCACCGGTCTTCTCCCCTCTCTCGTCTCCCTCAAGCCGGGGTCCCCTTTTCTGGAACCTGTGCTGGGATTGAGGCTTCTCTACTACGCGGACGCCTTCGTGCTGCCGAAACTCCGGTTCCGGGAGGTCTACTTCCGCCACCTTCGCTGGATCGGGGAACGGAGGTCGTCATCGAGTCCGTACATGTGCGAGTACTACGAGGTGCTGCACGTGCGGCACTACCATCGCACAGAGTGCTAACACAGACAGGGGGCTCTGATTGGTTTACGACTTCATGAACCACGTTTGCGGGAACGTTTCCCGCGCAACGGACTACACCCTGAGGTATGTTTCTGCAAGTCTTACCATTACGGAATTACAGCTAGATAGATCTTGGGTTAAGGGCGACGATAGTTAGAAAAATTATTGTTTTCTGCTGCGAGACCCAACACTTGGCACGTTTGACTCCTGGCTGGGTCTTGTCCATGGGCCTTTGTATGTAAGTGGGCCCAGAGGTTTATAATGCCGGGTCTATGGGCCTAGTCCATCCCCCAGACAGCATCCCCAAGCTTGAGCGCTTGACACTCCCGAATCATCTTTCACCATCTTCCTTTGCATACTTGAAAACTCCCTTCATACGAAACTCATCATAAGATGATTAGAGTGGTTAGTACCCACGATAAAATATTTTTTATCCACTGGAAACAAAGGTATTCTTGAAGATCTACTATTTATCAAGATTGCGAAAAAGTTTTTTCAAAGAAAAAGCAATCTTAAGGTTTGCAAAATGAAGGAAATGCAAAACGTGGCAGAATCTGTGAAAAACAGACCAGCAGGTAGTAAATAATTTTTTCATGTTACTTATGAAACTATAATCAAAAAACTCAGAACAGATGCATGAAAGCAATTTGTATGGAGCATGCTGTCAAAAAATCAGATAAAAAAGATGATCTTGTGATTTATTACACATTTTTCCGTCAAGGGGACATAATCTGTTTCTGGACAGCATGTCACAACTTTTGAACTTTCTTGCAATCAGAGGAAAAAACTTGGCACAAAGCATGAAACTAAAGATACAATGATGTTGCTACAGTAGTAGAAAACATCAAGACCACTGAAACTGAAACTAAAAACATCTTGGGTTGCCTCCCAACAAGCGCTTTCTTTTATGCCTTTTAGCTAGGCATGATACAAGAAAATCAAGTTTTTTTTAAACGGGGGCAAAAGATTTGCCGCTTCGATTAAATAAGGGAGAATAGAGTATTACAGTTATACAAGAACACATACACACACGAGTTCGGCATGTCGACTACTCGCGAAATATAATATTCCCTATGTGCTTAGCCCCCGCGGTAACCAAAAGATTTGCCTCCTCCAAGATGGCGTTGAGCACAATACCAGGTAGTGCGCTTTTGTTCCGAAAGACCCTCGCGTTTGTTTCGTTCCAAATTGACCAAGAAATCAAGTTTTATCAATATCAAAAGAATAGATTGCCCATGTAACGGACTCATAAGAAAACTTGATCTTCTTTCGAGGGAAGTGTTCCAATCCCTTTTTGAGGGCGAACTAAAATCTAATTGTCCCCTCTTTCATGTCAATGATAGAACCAACGGTGCAAAGAAAAGGCCGTGCCAAAATAATTGGACATGAGGGATCACACTCAATGTCCAAGACAAGAAAATCAGCGGGAACATAATTATCATTGAAGAAAAAATCAACAAGACGAACACCAAAAGAACATCTATCAAGAGGTTTCAAATTAAGCATATCACACATTCTTTTCCGCATAACGGAGGAACTATCTCCAACATGACATAAAGCATAGCAAGAGAAGTTATTAAATTTAAGTTTGACTATGGGATCCCAACCATCTTCTAGCTTCCTAGGGTGGAAAGTCTCAAGCTTGAGCTTCTCCTCCCTAGCTTTGATAAGAGCATTGGTAATATGCTCGGTAAGGCAATGTTAAGTGTGCTAGTGTAGGGGACTTTAGCCATTCTTTGCAAAAAGGTGATACCTTCTGAGAGACTACAATTATCAAAATCAAGATCACTACCGTTAATTGAAGTGGTGGTGATGTCATCTAAGATCATTGGTTTGGTAGTCTCTAGATTGATAGGAACTTCTTGTTCTAAGGTTGATGTAACAGCCCGGGATTTTCACCCAAATTAAAAACTTTGTTTGTTGCATTATTTTGTTGCTTGTAAGAATTTTTTGCAGTATTTGTTTCGCCAATTTATTAATTGGTGAATATATTCCCCCTCCGTCTCGTATCGTCATGCGTGTCCGGAGCTCGACCACATGGCACACGACATCGTTGCGACAACGGGAAATTCACCCGATCACCGTCGCAATTTTCGGCACAAGACCAGCCATCACCATCGGTGCAGAAAAACCCCCCATTTATATTTAACTGGGTCATTTTATCCGGAGGTTTTCGACGTTCTCTTTTGGCATTAAATGATGTAAACGACGTCAGTCTAGTGCAGCAAGGCGGTGTTTCGAATTTTGCGCGATTCCGACTTATTTCGGTAGGTGAACGTTCGGAGGTGCCAGTCATAGTAGCCGGTATAACTCCAGGGGTATATTTACAAAATATCGTAGGCGCTAATAGTTAACCTCCCAGTTTCCCCTCTTATCTTCTGAACCTAGCCCACTCAAAAATCAGGCCCAAAATCCCCTCTAAGCAGCCCATATCTACCCCAAAGCCCTTACAATCAGCCCCTGCAATAAAGAGCAGGTGCTACCTTATCTAATCTGGAGAAAACCCTAGTTTTCCTCCCTTGACCGCTTCCCCACCGCCACATGGCGGTCACTGAGACGTCTCAAACGTATCTACTTTTCCAAATACTTTTGCTATTGTTTTAACTTCATTCTTGCATGATTTGAACGAAACTAACCCGGACTGACGCTGTTTTCAGCAGAGCTACCAAGGCTGTTTTCTTTTGTGCAGGTTTCTGGATATTTAGGTACGCTGGAAAAATCCCAAGAAAATATATAAAAATCAGCGTTCCGGAAGCTTCCGAGGATCCAAAGGGGGGCCATAGGGCAGCCAAGGGGCAGCCAGGATGGTGCCTGGCGCGGCCCAGCCCCTGGTCGCGCCACCTGCCCTCCTGGCTGGGTCCCACACCCCCTGGTGACCTACCTTGGCTTCTATTTATTCTCCCGACGCAGAAACCCCAGAAGAGAAGTCACTTTTCCAATCTACATCGCGGAGCCGTCGCCACCCTCTGTTCTTCTCCGGGAGAGCTAATCTGGAGGCTGCTTTGGCCTCTGATGAGGGGAAATCATCACCATCGTCATCGCCATCACCACTCCATCACCCCTCCATGACTTCTCCATCCACGTGTGAGTAATTCCCTACTGTAGGCAAAGGGGATGGTAGGTATTGGATGAGTTAGATCATGTAATAGTTCAATCAGATTGTTGGGGGCATGTTGCCTATCATCTACTTGGTGTTTATCATCTCTGTTACAACTTGTTGCTCTTAATGCTTGCCACTTTGGGCCCGAGTGCCATGATTTCAGATCTGATCACCCTTTTGTTTCTTAAGTTTGTGGTGTTCTTGATCCTATCTATGAGTTGTATGCACCTATTATAGCTCGGAACCGGCAATCCCAATGGTGACAGCTTGGGACACCAAAGGGGATGGACTATAATTTGAGGATTCCGTGTATCCATGAATTGTTAATGCTTTGTTCCGGTGCTCTTTGACAGGAGTACCTTAATCTCCCTATGTTCCTTTTGGCCCCGTTTGTAGCGGGAGGGTAGGACAAAAGATGTTGTGCTAAGTTCTTATTGCAAGCACGTACAACTACCTTGGGATACATGCCTGATGTTTGATATTTCCCTAGATGACCCTTTCTTTTCTGCGAGCCTTGCCCGTGTTAGAATCTATTACATGTTCGTTCTCATCCAAGCAGCGCCCGACCATCCATCTCCCTAGCCTACAGTGTTTTCTTTCCTGGTGGTTACTAGTTGTTTACTTTTGTTGTTTTACCTTTGCTGTTCCACTACCACTACCACCACTATTACCACCGTATCACATATGCGACTAATACCTTTGTGCAAGCAAGTGTTCATTTCAGGTGCGGTTGAATTGACAACTCAATTGTCAAAGCCTGTACGTATTCTTTGTGTCCCCAAGTGTCGAATCAATAAATTGGGTTATCTTGCCCGCGAAGACTATCTCGATCCCCTACAGTTGAGGGTTATCAATCACTCGCCGGCTAGCCGCTGCCTGAGCTTCCGGATCAATCCGGATCCTTGGATCTAGTTTGATAGCTCGAAGGCTCTCTAGTCAGTTACGGTGACTTACTTAGTTTTTCGTGTAGATTCATAAATTTTTCTCCTTCTCCATGTTTTCACTTGTCTACATGTTGTTTAACTACTATTTACAGCGCATGCCACCGTAACTGTAATAGGACATTACTTTTCAACCGTTGCTCCATTTAATATGTCCTTTATATGTAACTTGACTAGAATTGCGTGTAGATCTTGATTGTGCTGCTCTTGCTTGCTAATAAAAATAATAAAATATTGTTTATGATAGAAAATTACTAAATGCAATAATTATCGTGGGGTCCGTAATAGTTGCCATGTATAGGTTTTACCCCCCCCCCATTAAAGTGACTAGATTAGATAGTTTATTTATGCTTCACCTCTCGCCATGCTTGTGTGAGATGTCATGCTTCTGTGATATGCCATGTTAACAACCTTTGCTCATTTTTTGTAGCCAAACAACTTGAACCATCGTAAATGTGCAGTATCGTCGTGTGTGACAGATTCTCCACTTAACATGTTAGTAACTGCTCTCGATGATAGATGTGATACCATGGTGCGTTGTCTCGTGTTGCCTTCTTGTTGTTGCGTGATAGTGATTACTTCGTAGTAATAGATGCATCTCTGTTGATTGCCTTTCCGGTGTTTCCTTCTTGTGTGCTCCCGCGGTTACTCTCAAAGACGATGTGAGTTTGCGGTCGACTACACCTTCGGCGTCGTCTTCTCATCAGGTAAGGGGGAGCATATATCATGCTTATAACTTTCATATCACTTGTGCCTAGGTATAGGATAGAACGATTTCTTGATCCTACCACCTCATATTTATGCCTCTCAACTAAACCCAAAAAGCCATGTCCCACCCACATCCTAGCAAACCATTGTTTGTCCATGTACCTTGCTTGCTTAACCACTGGTTAATATGCATGCTAGGATGCTACAATTGTTATCATGTTACTCCTTGGATTGGGCTATCACATTATTATATTATTGTGGATGAGATGATTATTATAATGTTGACTATATTCGACGAAGGATGGAAGGTCAGTCTATCCCGCCTCGATGCTTTGTTCCATTTGATTCACCTAGGATCCGAGTTCCAGGTATTGGTTCCAAGACTGAGCTTGCCTAAATGTAAGTGCATCTAGTGCCCCTTTGAGGTTTTGGAGTATTTGATGACAAAACGGTTAAGGGACTGATGTTTTTGTGAGTATAAACAGCAGTACAGTCCCTGAAGAAGAGGTTAACCACCGTTGTCGACCCCCCAAAATGTTGAGGAACATTGAAGTAATCGGTGCGTTTCCTGAAGACTGAGGAGGCACGAAATCCTGAGGAAACAGGATCATGAAGCATTCTGTTGAAGCTGAAGAAGCTGTTCAAGATCCTGACGCACCTCGCGCTGAATTCGAAGTTGAAGCGTAGTCTACGTTAAGACTTTTGTACTTATTGAGTCGTAGGAAAACACCACACTGTTGGAGCGGTTGAGGAAAATGAGTTTTGTATTTCTGAGGAAGTGCTCAAATGGAAATCCTGAAGAAAATCCAAAGAAATCTCTAGAAGTAGAAGTTTAGGTCCTCGGGTGTCTGAGATGTTATTCTTCAGGACACTGAGGAATTTGTCTTCGGTTGAGGAGTCAGGAAACCTCCAGTGCAGTTCGCCTGAAGAAATAGAGAGTTCGTTCCGACCGTGCCACGTGTCGCGTGGTGAGTGTTGGTACCTGTCCAGCCAACGGTCCGAAGGGTGGGCATGAAAGTAATTTCGTGCATGGGCATTTATGTCCTTTCACCTGGGGTTGCTCCCCGGCTATAAATAGCCGCCCCCAGCCCCATTTGTGGGGTGGATGCTCCGAGAGAAAAACTGACACTTGTCATTTGAGAGCAACCCACCTCTGAGGAAACTGATGAACCTAAGTGAGGAAACCACCAGCCTGGGTAGTTGAGCATTTCTGAAGAAGTCGGTTCGAGTGATCCAAAGTTTTTTACTCTTGAAGACTATGATATTCCAGCCGGTGTAGAGGTCATCGTTATGAGAAAGTCAAGATGCAATTGTGACTTCCCTACGTGAACAGAGTCTATGAAGGTTTCGGGAGTCTACCTTGAAGACTCACCTAAGTAATTGGACGGAGTCTGAGGACTTTAGTTCAAGGAGAATAAGGTGAAGACTATGAGCCTATGTCTTCTGAGTTCAATCTCAGCCTCTCCAACCAGATGTAGAGTTGTCATAGCAACTTGAACTGGTCGATCAAATCCGTGGCTTCAGTGCCCTGGTGCTATTTCTTCAAACTTCACTCTTAAGTTTATGCACTGATGACTTGTCCTGATGACTTCCCTTCTGAGTTTCCTCAGCCCTGATACCTCATACATTGCATCTGTTACACTTTAGTTCTCATGTTTGGAGTTGTTTCTCTAGCAATATGATGCTTTACTGTCATGCCTTCATTCCGTGATGTTTTTGTAACCCCTTGTTAGTTTCATTTCCTCTATTTCGAATTGCCTCATTCCTGAGGAAATTGAAATTCCTCGGGAAATTTGAAAATCTCCCATTCACCCCCCCTTTGGTCGATATACTGCACTTTCAATTGGTATAAGAGCAAGGTTCTCTGTTGTTCTGTGTGATTCGGTGACGAGGGGGTGACCCCACGACTCCTGTGTGTGAGGATACCTGGTGCGTATGAAGACGGGCGGCCCGCTAGAAAGCCTCGACAGGACCACGACTGGCCCAATCAAGCACCGACGTAGGAGTCCGCGACTGATATGGAAGGCACGACTTGGCGTACAAGGCAAGACTAGAACTAGGAAACTATCTTTGTAATCTAGTACGGACTCCCCGAGACCTAGCCTAGCATATAAAGGCTGGGAGGGGAGACATCTAGAGGGACCCAATACACAATCTACTCTCCTGTTCTAGCGAGAACTCGCCTTGGCCTCCCTTGTAATCGCCCCCTCACGCAATAATATCGAGAAGGAAGTGCTTCTCCTGTTATCCGACGAGTATCGTCCAACCTGTTCCTTCTCTATGACTAACCCAGGGTCCCTGACCATGGGATTTGCCGAGGCCGATCCTCGTCAATTGGCGCCGTCTGTGGGAACACAGAAGGTTGGAATCACGATCTCGGCGGCCTCGTCACCAGCATCTGTCAAAGCAGCGAATCCATCAACACTCATTGACTCCACGGCTCGAGCAGACTCCGATTTATTCGGATCCCTCGGCTTCATGGCTCACGTTGCAACCTTTCGACCGACCTTCGCCGACCTGCACACTGGCATCAACCTGACCTTCGGAGCATACAAGATCTACATCAACCACTGGGGAACCCTGTGCCTCACGGATAGCAATCGAGCACCCGCAGCAACAGATCCTACACCAGCGATCGAAGCAGCACCCGCCCGCGTGGAGACTTCGCGAGTCAGCCACGACTCCCAACCCGACTACTCGAGTGGTCCATGGAAGAAGCGCAACATGCGCGCAAGCAAGACGACAGTCAAGACACTGTCCCAATTGTTCATGGCAGACGTTCACGAGCCAACCGCAGATGACAAATGCCAAGACGACGACCCGAGCAGTCTCCGAGACACTCGCTCGAACAACAAAACCAGTGACCCCGACAATACCGGCCAGGTCACCGTCACACTTCGAGAACCAGGAACCATACCAAAGAAAGTATACAAAGGAATGGAGCATAGCAATCACAGGAACGACGAGCCAGAAAGCAGCAAGCACCGGACCCCAGGCTTGGCGACAGAGAACCATCACGTAGAAAAAATTTACCTGTCCAAAGAAGAAATCGCCAGAGTAAGAGACGCAGTAAAATGTGGCAAACTACTCCCGGAGAACGCAACACGAGACGAGATCAGAGCATACAACATGTTGGCGAGTGACGTCACCAAGAAAACAAGACAGCAACGCTTAGAATTAGGGAAGCAAGGAAAAACCGCCATCGACCCAAGGACCAACCACAAGCCACGTCCCAGAAGCGACTCCTCCAACTACGACTCCCCTATCCGAGCCAGATCCAGATTCAAAAATATGAAACGCACGGACAAGAAGAAGGTAGCCCGCAAGCTAGATGACAACTTCAAGCTAGAAGAGGAGGAGGACGAGGAAGAACAACTCACGCCACCTGAAGCCCTTATAACTACCCAAGAATACCTATCACGTGCTCAGAAGGGCAAGAAGGGCAGTTTAGACCGCAACACGACGATGGCACTCAAAATAATGAAAGACGCCATCACTGCTACATCCCCTAAAAAAGCAGGCGCAAGACTAGTCCCCCGCGAGCAGACTATGGACAGTGACCTAGTTCACCCGACGACGACGGCAACAGCGACGACTGGCGCAAGCGCCCAAACAAAAATAAAAACCATGACAGCGACGACAACGGCAACAGACGCAACAGCAATCGACGAGACGCACGCGACGACATAACACAAAACAAGGTCAACCACGGAAGACGAAGGCGAGTAGCCCGCGAAGAATATTCAGATGAGAAAGATTCCGACGAGGACATAGAGCCATGCGGAGCACTGCGCTTCACGCGATCCATACGAGAAACACGGATGACGAAAGGTGTCAAGCTAAACTCCACAACACACAAGTACGACGGGCTGGAAGAGCCAGAAGCATGGCTCGACGACTACCTAACAGCCGTCAAATTCCAGCGTGGAACCAATATCACAGCAATGCAGTACGTACAACTCATGCTCGAGAGCTCGACACGACACTGGCTGAAGAACCTACCGCGAGGATCAATCAGTTCCTGGAAGCAATTCTGCAGCGCCTTCCCCGAGAACTTCAAGTCCACTTACAAACGACCGACATCACTTGAGGAGCTAAGGGCCTGCAAGCAAGGATCCAGAGTATCCCTGCGAGCATACATCCAGCGATGGACCATACTCAAAAACTCAGCCGGGGACATATCAGACGAAAGAGCAATCGATGAATTCAGGAGGGGTCTACAACACATCGAATTCAAGGAGAAACTCGGGCAGATGAAGGTCCGAACACTCGCACGACTACTAGAGCAAGCCAACAACTGGGCAGACGAAGAAGACTCCGTACGGAACGAATCAGAGACCCAGACAGCACGCTCAGAACGCGACTACGACTACCACACCAGCGACAGAGGATTCGACAGAAGAAGAAAACGCCCGAGGCGTAACTTCTACGACGACAGAGGACCCGATATGGTCGCAGCCGGCTTCCCGGACGACAGAGAAGGCAAACACCACGACGACAGAAGAATGCAGCATAGGGACAACAAATAAGAAGCACCCCAAGTTTAGAAACGGGATTGGAGGACAAGGCAGCCGCGAGATGACGCCCGAGCATATCGCTCAGCCAAAGAACAGCTCGACGGACCGTGTACAGTACATGGGTTCAGAAACGAGCGCGGAGAGCTCAGATCAGGACACACTCTCAGAAACTGCAGGCGCTTCATCGAGCTCTGAGAGGAAAAAACCGCTCTACAACAACAGCAGCACAGCCTCTCACAAGCATAGCAGTCGGGACCATCGCCCACAACGCACCACCAGTCCCTGCAATATTAGCAAGGCAAGTAGCAGCAATCCAAGAACGAAGCACGACACCCTAGGATGAAGAAAAGTACCAAGAAGCGCATGGCCGAATCTACATGACACAAGAAGGAAGACCGTCAAACAGGCAGCAGAAGCAGGTCACTAGACAAGTTTTCCTCGCAATCTCCTCGCACCCTGCCGTCCCAGAAAACTTACGTGGGTCTGAGACTGAAATCACCTTCTCCCGAGAAGACCACCCGCCAGCCATCCCGCGCCCAACACACGCCGCATTGGTACTCGAAGCAAGAATCGGAAGCTACGACATGTCACGAGTCTTCAAGGACGGCGACAGTGGAATCAACATCATATTCACCAGAACCCTGGAAGAAATGGTCATCCAAAACTCGGTGCTAAAAACTTCAGGAACAACGTTCCATGGAATCGTGCCAGGGAAAGTAGGCTACCCCCTTGGAAAAATAAGTCTCGAGGTAGTTTTTGGTAGCACGAGTAACTTCCGCAAAGAGACATTGGATTTCAAAGTGGTCAACTGGAAATCACAGTACCACGCCGTCCTAGGACGCCCAGCCTTAGCGCGTGTCATGGCAGTTCCACACTATGCCTACCTCAAGCTGAAAATGCCAGGTCCGCGAGGAGTGATCACAGTCAGCGGCAACTTCGTCAGATCCGACCGCTGAGACAAAGAATTCCACAAGATATCAGAAACCTTCGGAGCACACCAAGTCAGCAAAGCCGCAGCATCATAAGAAGAGGCCCTACCCTAGAAACAAAGGAAGTAACTAGAGGACCTGCAAGGTTTCACACATCAAGAACCCATGCCAGTCCACCGCAGCAATTTACAATTCTTAGGGCTACCAAGCCATCGATCCAAATAAAAGGGCTGTCTCCAAACAGCCCCCCTCCCCGTGTAAGAAACAAAAGGAAGAATATTGAAAATATTTTTCAAAAAAAAAATTTGGCACTCGCGGGCTCGCCGCAGCAGCCACCCCCCAAGGCGTTCTTCGCTCACGCGACTCAAAAATTGGCACTCGGGGACTCCCCGCAGCAGCCACCCCCAGAGGCGTTCTTCGCTTACGCGACTTAAAAATTGGCACTCGGGGGCTCGCCGCTGCAGCCACCCCCCGAGGCGTTCTTCGCCCACGCGACTCAAAAATTGGCACTCGGGGACTCGCCGCAGCAGCCACCCCCCGAGGCATTCTTCGCTTACGCGAATTAAAAATTGGCACTCGGGGGCTCGACGCAACAGCCACCCCCCGAGGCGTTCTCCGCTTATGCGACTTAAAAATTGGCACTCGGGGGCTCGCCGCAGCAGCCACCCCCCCCCCCCCCCAGGCGTTCTTCTCTTACGCGACTGAAGAAGTCGTCACTCGGGGCCTCGCCGAAACAGCCACCCCCTGAGGCGTTCTTCTCTTACGCGACTTAAAAATTGGCACTCGCGGGCTCGCAGCAACAGCCACCCCCAAAGGCGTCCTCGCTTACGTGACTCTAAAATTGGCACTCGGGGGCTCGCAGCAACAGCCACCCCCAAAAGAGCTCATTGCCAAAAGAACTTAGCAACCGGCAAGTCTAAGCCGTACCACACAGGATCCATTTACAACAAGACAACGTAAAACAAAAGGGAAGAACAACACACGTTGTCCAGCAAAGGAACCAGCGCCAAGAAAAGACTAATCCCCGGGCTCTGATTTTACTTTGCACAGAGCACCCAACCGACGGTCGTTATACTCGACCACCCACTTCACAACTTGACTTGCAGGCTTGTCCGCCACGGCGTAATGGTCGTCCATCGGCTGTGCTCGACCACCAGGAGGACCTTGAGCTTCCAGCATAATGTCCACCCCCGGCCAATGACTATGGACAAAGGCAAAATCACAGCGAGCCCCTGCATAAATCTGATGATTAACTACACGCCGAAGATCCGCAGGCTGAGAGAACACCCGACGAAGCATTTCAAGAGAAGACGGGACAGGATCCAAAGGATAACACTCAGCAAAGATCCTGCCAAACACTCCGCAACAGTACTCAAGAGCCCGCAGTACCCTCTCAACCCGCATCCGCAGAACGGCGAACACCCGAGCACGCGCCCTATCCATCCAGAAAGGATTGTTCGGTTGCACAACCGGGTCTTCCAGCCGCAACAACTCCGACTGCACTGCTTCCTCTTCCTCGCGAGAACACCCAGCAAGCACTTCGCAATGAAGAACAAAAGATCAGCCACATGAAAAAGGAAAAGTACTCGCGCAGTCGAGCGGTCGAAGAGAGACAAACTCACCCTTGAGAAGATCTGACAACTTTATCATCCAAGCCGCCAAGCTATCCAAGACGGCTTCAACACGTGCACGTTTCGAGCGATGGACCGCAACAACACCTTTCTGGCAAACGATCTCACGCTCGGCCTCTTTCAGCCTCAGGAAAATAGACTCGTAGGAACCCTCGCGAGCATCCTCCTTCAGAAAATTCCAAGCCCGAGAAATGCCCGGGATGGCCTACCGCAAAGAAGAAAAAGTCAAAGGAAACGAGACAACAAAGCAACACAAAAGAGCAAAGCAGTTCCATGAATTAAAAAAAAGATTCACCGTCCCGCAGGAGGCACATTACAGCTCAAGGTTTCAAAACAAAAACAAGTTCACCCTACTCCTCGGCGGAAGAATTGCGGTTATCAGCCTCCACAACCAGCTGCAGCTGGCGGGCCAGCCGAGTGGCTCGAGCACTCTGCTCGTCCGTATAATCCGGCAAACTATCCACCATGGAGTCCTCAATGGGAACACCATGTCCCAGAACAACAACAATAGACGTGGCAAGCCCACTCACCACGTTCTCGCGAACCAAGCCTTCTAGCTGATCACCGTCCGGACCGAAGGCAGCAACCAGAGAATCAAGACCCTCAGGCCGTTTATCCTCATCTGGGAACATATGCTCATGAAGAAGCTTCAGAAGAGATGAAGCCCCAGCGCAGACATCCCCAACAGCTACAGCATCGCCCGCGACAGCATCCACAGATCCACGGAGAGCGCTTGATCCTGTAGCAGCCACCTCCACCGCCCCAACACCGGCAGAACCTGGAAGAAGGAAAAAGACTCAAATACACAGAAACTTAAGAGACGAACAAACTCAAGTAAACGGAAAACAGGAACAGTCCACAAACCAGTCAAAGAACCCGCCAAGTCCCGCAGGCGCTCGCACTCAACCTTCTCGACCTGGAGTAACTGCTCCTCCACCTGCCGCAACCGCTCGAGCTCGCCAT
Organism: Bromus sterilis; assembly: GCA_950022295.1. NCBI lineage: Eukaryota > Viridiplantae > Streptophyta > Magnoliopsida > Poales > Poaceae > Bromus > Bromus sterilis. Next base: position 275,230,720 of record OX465595.1, on the reverse strand, counting down.
GCTGCGCCTGTAGCTCCCTTTCCTTGGACTCCAGAGCGGTCCGAAGCTCAGCAAGCTCCTTTTTGCAGCCTCTGCCCGCTTGTCAGCACCTTTCTTGTGACCTGCGGAATGGACACCAGTCAGACAAACCCAACTATCAAAATAAACAAAGACCAAGAATCAAGATCTCACGTCTCATAGGGGTCAAGATCCCTTGTACCGAGTCATGAGTACGTCTCCAACGATCAGTCTCATTCAGCACTCTGTAAGTGTGAGAGTTTTAGCCAATAGACATGGACCTGATCACTTCATGAAGTGGGGGTTCATCTAGATCATGAGGCAAATACTCTTTTTGAGAGCCAATAGTTTCATAAAACCTCACATTTACAGTTTCCATAACTTTCCCAAAGTGAGAGTTATGCACTCTGTAAGTGTGAGAGTTTGAGCCATAACCTAAAAGAAAACCTTCATGTTCCTTAGGGGAAAATTTGGAGCTATGATTCATATCTCTAATAAATCAAGGAGCACCAAATACCCTAAGATACGAAACATTTGGTCTGTTACCAGTGATCAGCTCATGTGAAGTTTTCTTCAGGAATTTGTGAAGGTAAACCTTGTTGATGATATGACATGTTGTGTTAATTGCTTCGGCCCAGAACCTAATAGGAGTCTTGTATTCAGCAAGCATAGTTCTGGCCATTTCAATAAGAGTTCTATTCTTCCTTTCAACTACACCATTTTTTTGAGGTGTATAAGCAGCTGAGAACTAATGAGTAAAGCCATGATCATCAAGAAAATCTTCAATATGAGTATTTTTGAATTCAGTTCCATTGTCACTTCGGATATGCTTCAGAGATAATTCATATTCTGTTTGAGCTCTCTTAGCGAATGACTTGAAGATTTCAACAACTTTGCTCTTGTCATCCAAAAATAAAACCCAAGTATAACGAGAGAAATCATCAACAATAACAAGACCATATTTGTTTCCTCCCAGACTTGCATAATTTTGAGGACCAAAAAGATCCATATGAAGCAATTCAAGAGGACGAGTGGTAGTCATGATAGTCTTCGTTGAATGATGTTTCTTCGTAATTTTACCAGCTTCACAAGCACTGCAGAGACGATCCTTATCGAATTTTACTTCGCTAAGGCCAATAACATGCTTCTTCTTCACTAGATTATGAATATTTCTCATCCCTGCATGACCAAGTCTTCGATGCCATAACCAGCCACATGAAGCTTTTTCCATTAAGCATGTGGATACAGCAGGGCCCGAAGAAAAATCAACAATGTATAAATCTTCTTTTCGGTAACCCTCGAAGACAAACGTATAGTCATCCTGTGAAAAGACAACACAACGCGAAGCAGAAAATAGAACAAGCATACCCATATCGCATAACTTCGAAATAGACATAAGATTATATCCAAGTGATTGGACTAGCATAACCTTGTCAATGTGCTTATCTTTCGATATGGCAACCTTACCCAAGCCTAAAACTTTACACTTGTTGTTATCACCGAAGGTAATGTACTTCTGAGAAGATTGAGATAGTTTTTCTTCGGTGAATAACTCCTTGTCTCCGGTATTATGATTTGTACAACCACTATCCATGACCCATTCGGATCCACCGGAGACATAGCCCTGCAGAAGAATTAGTTCTTCTTAACCACCCCCAAACGAGCAGGTGACTGAGAAGAGGTTGAAGCACTGGTTGAAGAAATATTAAAGCGAACAAGATTATATTGCTTCGGTGGACCATCAAGTACAACGTAAATGTAAGTCCTCTGCGAATGGTTAGGATAAGAATGAGCATATGAAATCTTAGTATGGTTATCATGAGGACGATAAGTATAACGACCAGTGCGATAGTATTTCTTCTGCGGAACATTTTATTCGGGCACGAGTGAATCATTTCTCGTTTCTAGAGAATAGAAATGATTCGGTGGTACCGAAGGCTTTCCCTCCATAGTATGGTTAGCAGGCAGTTTTTCCACAAGTGCTTTCTGCACCCATATCTGCCTCTTATAGAAGCCATTCTTAGGAGGAGTACCAACGTACTCAGCTGTAACCTTTCCCTGTTCATCTTTAATGAGTTCGTAGTCAGAATCAAGTGATTCATCCACAATGGCTTTGTTTATTTTGCAGTCGAAACCTGAAAGGTTAGCAATATCAATGGGTTTCTCCTTCGCTAGGACCCAAACAGTCTTAGGATACTTCTCAGGTTCTCAATAGGTACCATCAGGGTTTATTTTTCTCTCGAAACCAACACCCTCATTCCTGGGATTCCTGTGAAGGAGAGCCTTCCTCAGGATATCACAAAGATACTGGTGACCTTGCACACTTTTGAACATGCCTGTTTCAAATAAGTTTTTCAACCTGAGGAGTTCCTTGGTAACATCAGGATTTTCCTCATCAGAGGCATTAGTATCATCAATAACATAAGGAGATTTGCCTTTGGAATCAGTTTTTCTTCGTTCCAGACATGTTAAGAAAGGTGAATCCGTTTTATGATTTGCTTCAGAACCTTGTTGAGCCATGAGAGAGAGATTGACATTTTCCAATTCTTCATTAGCCTCTTTCAGTTTTTTGAGAGCCATTTTCCTCTGAAGAAATTCATAGGTGAGCTTCTCATAATCAACAGAAAGAAGATCATGCCCAGAGGATAATTCTTCAAACTTCTCCTTAGAGAAGCATGCTCATTAGTCAAAGTTTGACCTTTCTCTATCTCAGCGATCAACAGAGTTTCTGATTTCTTAATGGTTTTTCTTAGTGAATCAAGTGCATCTTGTTGGATTGAAGCAATTTTAGCAAGTTTAGAATAGATTATCTTCGAATCACTATCATATGAGGAACAATCAGAAGTATCATAAGCATTTTTAGATGAAGATACCTTCGCCTTGGCCATGAAACAATCTGCAAGAGTTTCATCTTCACTACTGTTGTTGGTGAAGAATGAGCTCGAAGCTTTGGTTGAAGCATCTGCTGAAGCGAATGCCAAACCAGCAACACCATTTGATTCGGACCCAGACCCAGACCTTGAGCCTGATTTAGCTTCGGACCAAGAGGCTTCGTCTTCAAAGTTCATCTCCTTTCCCATATAGTCCTTGGCACACTGAGAGCTACTTCGACGAGACGAGTGAGTCTTCGATGAAGAACCCTCACGCTTCTTGTGATACTTCTTCCTCTTGTCATCATCAGAATCTTTCTTCTTTTTTCTTCTCGAGCTGGAATCATGTCTCTTGCACTCATGGCTTCTGGAAGATCTGTGGGATCTGGTTGAGAAGTCTCTGAGAGAATTCTTCGATTTGTTTTCATCTTCCCAAAGAGGGCAATCAGCAATGTAGTGACCTGGTTTCTTGCACTTGTAGCAGCAGTTGTCCTTCGATGGAGAGTTTCTTGAGGATGAACGGTGAGATGACTGACTTGAGCTCCTTTAAGAATAACTCTTCTTGAGTGAAGAAAAACTTTTTCTTTGGGAGCGGTTGAAGCGTCTCATGATCAATGCTAAATCCTTCCCAATGCTTCCAGGATCATCCGATTCGACACCTGAAGCAGAACTGACTTCGGGTGAAGAATGACGCGAAGCTTTTTCTTTCAAAGCATGTGATCTTCTTCGAGTGCCATTAATATCACGTTTCTCATCTTCTTCCATTTCAAAGGTATTGAGTCTCTCAATAATATCAGCGGCAAAAAGACTTCTGAAATCGGTTCTTTCCTTGATCATCAACACGATGTGATCAAACGAATCATCCAATGAGCTAAGCAAAGTTCTTACAACAGAGTGACGGGTAATGTCATCAGAACCGAGGGAAATCAACTCATTAGCAAGAGCAGTGAGTCTTCTATAAATAGAGTTGACTTTTTCACCCTCGTTTCTCTTGAGTCGATAGAACTTTCTTCGAACCGTGTCAATTCTGGCTTCTTTCTGGGTTGAAACACCTTCACCAAACTTATAAAGATAGTCCCAGACACCTTTTGCAGATGGGATATTCTTCACTTCATGATACTTCTATGGTGTCAGATGATTGGTTATGAATACCCAGACTTCGGAATCAAGATCAATCAACTTCGCTTCTGCATGAGTGATGGCATTCTTGTCGGCGACTCTGACTCCATATAAGACAACTTGCCAGGCAAATAAATTGATAGCCATGATATTTCTCTTCATTTTGTCCTTCCAGTATGGGTAGTCCTTTCCATTGAACACGGGAATGGGTTCGCCGGAGCGAATGGCTGCGAAAGACATACTTGCAAAACACTCAAGGAGGTTAATCCAAACAAAGAGTGACTAGCTCTGATACCAATTGAAAGTCCAAGTATGTGATCAGAGGGGGAGGGGGTGAATGATCACTTCAAATTTTCACATGAAACTATGAAGTTAAGCATAACTTAGCAGCAGAAGGAATTCAACAGAAAGGTAAACAGTGAAGCAGAACTAGAATGAAGCACAACATAGCAAATCAAAAGCATCGAATCAATTGCATTGAAACAAATCACTGAAGCAATTGCAATAACTGAATGTAAGTGCGGAATATAAAATGAACTCTTGACTCGGTGATGTTTGTTCGACCAGTTCACACTCTGCAAAGTGCTACGTCTGGTTGGAGGGACTTGTGATTGACCACAGGAGCTAACCTCTCTCCGTCCGTATCTCCACTGCACCAATCTCCTTGAGCTTGGTCAGTTCTTCACTCGTGGTTGATTATTGTGGAAATCACCGAAACCTTGGACAAACTGGACTTCGAGGCGACAATAACTCATCGCTCTCTGAAGAACAACACTCTAACCGTCTAGGAGAATTGCAGTTCTCCAAGATAAAAAGGCTAGCAAACTTCTTCCTGAGTCATAGTGAATCAACTCAGATCAATAGGACTTATGCTTCGATGGATGGGATTTTGTTTTTCTTCGGTGGGGTTGCTCTCTCTCTTCATTGTCGGAAAATATTCTTGGAGGAGCCACCCGCCAATGAGGGCAGGGGTGGCCTATTTATAGGTGGCGATCGCAAGGTGCGAAATGACTGAAGTGACCCGATGTGACAGCTTGACACCTGTCCTCAACGGTCGGATTTCTAATCACTCCGAAACTTTACTTGCGGAACAAGTAAAGCTCACTCACGGACTTGGTTACTTCAGGAGACGAAAGAAAAAAGTCTTCGCTGGTGAAGCATTACCTAGTGCACATGAGATTTCTCATCTCTGGCTTCTCACAGGTTTGGATTCGATCTGAGTTTTTCACCAAAACCTTCGGAGTACATTTACTAAACCCCTCTTGATAGTACGGTTTTTCCTCCGACTCAAAGAAGTGAAAAAGAACTACGCAAAAACTACTAAGTCTTGCGCCATCTTGGTCAACTCCTTCGATGAGACGTGCTTCAGGATTCCTTATCTTTTTGGGGGTCGACATCCGTGATGAGCTTCACTCTAGAGGATATGCTTCAGTAAATATGTAAATCTTCGTTGAAGCTTTATCACCAACCTATAACTTCAGGAACCTAACCATCTGTTTTATACTAGAAAACTTGTTAGTTCCTCTACTGTTTTGTCCAACAATATCCAAAACTCATGGGGGCATAACTTTGCTCTTACAATCTCCCCCTTTTTGGACTATTGTTGACAAAACATGCATCGATAAAAATATGGAATTTTGAGTTGAGTTCAGAGCAAACTATAAGATATGAAGCTTTTGACTCCCCCTGATTGCAAGCATCAAAGATTTATATAATCGAAGTGAATGCTTGATGAAGTATATCTTTAATGGGAAGCCTAATACATATCTTAGCGAATCAATTGCACTTAAAAGATATTAGTCTTGAAGAATATGCAATCATCCAATGACCTGTGAACTTAGTGAGAATAACCACCTGCAAGACAAAAATATACGAGAGCAAGTTGCAAGCACGGGGGTTATTAACACATAACATGTAGGAGTTCACAGACGAAGTAAAACTTAAGTTACAACCCAATCGAAGCGAATGGAAAGTTTGTTGTAACTTAACACACAAAAGATCGAATAGAAACCCTTAAACCCCGCAGCGAATCTAAACTCAATCGATGCTACATTCTCCCCCTTTTTGTCAATAATTGGACAAAAGGTTGAGAGGTAGATCAAGAGTATTTACTCGTTGGCTGCAACCCGGGGACCCTTCTGATTGTATTTGCCCGAAGAAGATGCATATACAGAAGTGTCTCCTTCGGTTGAAGCAGGTGAATCCAATTCTTCAATGTCCAGAGGCGCCTGCAACAAGTCAAGGTCACTATCGTTGAGAGGGTCATCTTCTTGCTTCGATGTGTGGGAGTCTTCACCAAAGAGAGTATCAGGGCGAATCTGTTCAGCTGGATTAACAAATAGAACTTCATCAATCTTCTCCAGTGAAGGGATCTTCGGGTTGGGGCGATCTATTGAATCATTTCTAGAGAAATGCCGTTGAAGATGTGGATATTCCTTGAAAATCTGAGCAGCTTCAAGCTTCTTGACTGAGTTGAACTTCCTCAAACCCTTCCATAAGTGGCGCTTCAAGACCTTCAGTTGCTGATTGTTGTTCACAGAAATATTGCCAACTCTATTGATCTCATTAGAAAGATGTTGCATTTGGCGTTGATTGCCTTCAATGAAGTTTTCTAGCAACTGTTGTGACCGAATGCCAACTTCAAAGTGAGAGACTTCCTTCTGGAAAGACTTCGACATGTTGCATTCATTGACATGCTGTCTGACTCCTACATATGTGGCAAATGGACCATTTGGCCTTCTGAAGATATTCATAGTATCGCGTACAGGAGGACAAAACAACTTCGGGTGATGCTTGGCAAAAAAGTCTTCATTGCGTCCATAATTGCATATGGCTTGCAGCCGGGGAGCATACGACTTCAATTGATGGACCAATTCAGTGGCTTGAACCATATATCAAAGAAAACAATCCTCGAAGTCAAACACATGACCATGAGTGAGCTTCAGCAGAGCATGACGTGTATGATAGTGAACGTTGGACTCATCATTGGCAGTGCTGAAAGGCATCAAGGATTTAGACAAGATTTAAAAACAAGTCTTCGAAATGAATACCAGATGCTTCGGGCAAATATTTTCAGGCATGTGATCTCAAGTGACTTCAGGATCCAGCAGTGAAGCAAATTCCGCTTTAGTAGGATCAGGCATCAAGTGAACCTTTGCAAGTTTGCTAGTGTGCCGAGGGATATTCAAAATTTCCATGAATTCATCAGAATGCATTCGAAAAACCTTGCCTTGAATCATCCACTCAAGTATCCATGTGACAGTGTCATCTGGATTTCTAGAAACATAAAGTGTGGCATAGAATTGCTTGATCAATTCAGAGTTGAATGGCTTCTCCATGGAAAACGGGCTTGTCAGATTTTGTGCTTCGATTGTTTCCATGATGTTCTGGAAGTACGTTGCAGAAGTTAGAATTCCCATGTCCAAATACTTGTGCCTAAACAATACACCCTTCTGGCAGTACAGCTTCGTGTACAGAATCCGCTGTTCAGCAATCCAGAAGCGAAGGTCATCTGCAGTCCTGGTCGAATCATAAGGACTTGTGCCAAAGAAGCGAAGCTTCTGGCGATGAACTTCGAGATCAAAATCTGGACCCTATCTTGAAGAAGAACCATCTCCCAGGAAAATTGGAAATGTTTCACGTGGGTAGATGGAGTCCAGTTTAGTATCTGGGGCTGGAATGCAATGGGGAGCTTGCCTTCGAGCAACTATGGCTCGCTCTTGGGGTTGGGTCATAATGGACAATTCATTTTCTTCAGCATCTGCATTGACTTAGGGCCCTTCTGGAGAAGCCTGATCATTGGCTTCGCCTTCTTGTTCTTCGGACTCATCCGCAGAGTGATTCGAAGAGTAATCTCTTGAAGGAATTGGTATGGCTTGAGCTTGGGGCGAAGGCTCTGGCTCAAAGTTGTCGTGGAGCGACGGTTGTGGAGCGGGTTGAGGTGGAGGTGGAGGTTGAGCACAGGGTGGAACGGCTTCGGGAGAAGGTGGTTTTGCAGTTGGAGTGGGGAGGGTGATGATCTTGCATGGAGGGGGTGAAGAGAGTCTTGGGATCTTCTTGGTAGGATGAGAGCTAACCTCATCAGCTTCGTCAGCATCAGTGATTACACGGCGCTTCCTTGGTTGCAGCTGGGGAAGTGGAGAAGCTAGTTGCTTGAGCATAGCTTCGCGCTTCTTGGAATCAAGAGCCATGACTGAAGCATTATGCGTCTTGCAACATTCTTCGATGAAATATTTGATCTTGCCTTGAAATACTTGAATATTTTGCTTTGTCTTCTCGTTGACATCAGCAATCTTCTTCGAAGGAGCTTCGACTTCATTCTTGAAGTCTTCATCAGATTCAGCTTCTGCTTTCTTTTTTAACTTCAGAATCTTGGCAGACTCAGAGCTGTCCCTTGCATGCAAATCCCTTAGCTGATTGTATGAAGTTTCAATCATTGCAGAATGTGTTGGTGAAATGTAAATATCTCCAACATCAACAGCTTCGGGGTCAACAGCTTCAGCGAGCTGGCAGAACGCCTGATGTAGGCTCAAACAATCCCATAGTTCACCTTCTCGTGCATCCGGGAAGTTGTGGTGACTATGCTCAGCTTCTTCATGTGCTTCGACGGCAGGAGCTGCGACTTGCTTCGGAGTAATGTCCTTTGGAGTCATATCTACAGCAGCTTCCTTCTGAGCAGCCCTAGCAGCCTTCTCTGCTTTCTTCGTTATTATGATATTCAGTTGTGCCTTGCGCTTGGCTTCGGCTTCACTGAGCTGTTTGGCTTCGGCAGCAGCCTTAGCTTCTTGAGATTTTACTTCAGCGAGCTTGCGCTTCGCTTCAGCTTTCTGATTTGCTTAAGTTAAATCTTTCCTTTGCTTCTCTAGCAAGGATGCATCTTTGGCTGCCTTTTCTTTCGCTTTAGCTTCTTTATCAGCCTTAGCTTGGGCTTGTGATTCAGAGTGAAGTCGTTCAGCTTCACCACGGTCTCTCTTGTGCATTTCAGCTTCAGACAACTTCTTAGTGCAACCTGGGCATAAGATTGGCCAGGCTTGGCAACAGAGGATTTCATCTTCGAAGCTTTGGTAGTCTCAGGGGCTTTAGCTTCGGGCTGACCAGTAGGCTTTGCCTTCGGGTCATGCCTTTCCTTCGTTCTCTACTCTGCTGGAACCAGGCGGCGAGTTGGCTTTGAAGCCAATGGAGCCTCCACTACCAAATTGGTTAAATCAATTCTCGGCTTAGGAGCAGGAGGATCAGAGGGATCTTGAATTCTTACGCCTCTTGAAGCAGGCGGTTTCTCTCCAGCCTTTTTCTTCAAAGGCTTCCGAAGCTTTGGTCTCTTTGGACTTGGAGCAACTGGGGTGTGCTCGGACTCATCATCTTCATCTTCAACAGGATCTTCACCAAGTGAGTCCTCTAGATGTGCAGCAGCATCAGCTTCATCATCAGCAGCAGCCTGCTCAGATTCTTCATTGGAGATAGCTGGAGGAGGTGAAGCACTCAATTTTCTCAGCCTTCGTTTCTTTGCCTTTGATGTACCAGCTTCAGCATGGCCTTCAGCAGCTTGTGCTTTGGCCTTCTTCTCTTCTCTGATTCTTTTCTTCTCAGCCAACAGAGCAAGTCTGGCTTGCTCATCTGGATAATCATCTGGCGTCTTGAAAGAATTGGGGTGAGGAACAGCGGGAGGTTTCGGGTAGTATTTTCTTCGATTTGCAGCAATGTATTGAGCACACATGGTAGTTGTGTACCGATATGGTGGGCTGAAAGCAAACTGCATAGCCCACTTCTAGTCTGGAATTCTCTTGTATTTGTACCACCTTATTGCCCAGTAGCAGCGAATCTTTTGAAGTCGAATCTTTCTATCGTGATCTGATTCGTCAGGTGGAGTGTCATAGCCCATCTTTTTGCGAATGGCTTGGGAATTCCTCGGGCATTATTGACTTCTTTAGTCTTGCCTCCTTTGCCTTTCAGCTTCGGGGGATCAGGGATATTTTCAAGCCTTTCAACAATAGGGGATTCATTCCGAATGGCGGGCTCTTCATTAGACATCCTGTGAACAGAAGAGTAGGAAAGAAGGAATAGGAAGGGAATGAATAAGCACAGGCAAAGGCTTCGACCAAAATCAAATTTTGACAGGAGTCCAGAACAACAAAAAGAGTAGATGCATATATGTAGTTGAAATTGGGCTAGAGCTCATCTGAGAACGAGTTCTAACAAAAATTCAATACAAAGAGATCTAACCCTAAGAAATGACCTGGAACGAAGGGAATGCTTCTGATGCTACAAACAGGATTCCCAAAGGACAATGATCGACACGGATCAAACAACCCTAGAAAAATCAAGACAAAAAAAACCCTAACAAGTCTTAGATCCAAGCCCCAGATGAAGAACACACAGATAAGATTAGATCCAAGAAGGCTTGCGTACGCTAACTCGGTGACGCGAAGCAGCTACGGCGACGGAGGGTGGAGAAGTGCGCTTCGTCGGCGGGGAACGTCCACGGCGGCGGCGGTCCGGCAGTTAAGCGGCGCGGTCTGCGTGCTCGAGAGGAGGAGAAGAGATCGGGAGAGAATGAACGTGGGGGTGACGGTTCGGTGGAGGAGTTTCCTTATATAGTGGCCGATCTGAAACAGTTGCCAGGTCGCATCGAACGGCTGCCAGCGAGTGTCTCTTCCGATTCAACGGCTCAGATGAAGTGGCGGTTCGCGAGCGAAACTCAACGACCCGAGAAAGACGGGGACTCAACGGCCGAAGAATAAGTCTTGACCGAGAGCAAAAACTTCGATAAAGTTGGAAGCATTTGATTCGGAACTCAATGATGTTCGAAGCAATATGCTTTCCGTTGCAAATGTGCTTAAGCATTCAAGACAGAGAAGATTGGGAGCGAATCAGAATGGAGGGGATAGGGTCCGAAACTTATCACATCGAAGAAAAACAGCAACGAAGCTAAAAGTGATAAGTACAGGGGACAAACGAAACGAATAAAACGAACACAAAACTGAAAGTAAATGGCAAACGAAGCTAAACCATATAAACATGGACGAAGGAGAAAATCAAGAGAAACTAAAAGAACAAACACACAACGAAGGTGAATATGTACAGGGAAAAAGTTTCGATCTTACTGAACATTGTGTGAGTCTAGGATGTTTAGCTCACCTCTCAATGCACAGAACCTTTTCTCGTCCAATGGCTTCGTGAATATATCTCCCAATTGGTCTTCAGTTCTAACATGGCTGATCTCAATGTCTTCGCGCTGAACATGATCTCGAAGAAAATGGTGACGAATATCGGTGTGCTTCGTTCAAGAGTGTTGCACAGGATTGTGTGCAATCTTGATAGCACTCTCATTATCACAAATCAAAGGGATTTTCTTCACATAAATACCATAACCCTTCAGCGTCTACTTAAGCCAAAGTATCTGAGTGCAGCATGAGCCAGCAGCAATGTATTCAGCTTCAGCAGTAGATATTGAGACACAGTTTTTCTTCTTTGAAGCCCAACACACAAGAGATCTACCAAGAAAAGGACAAGTGCCTGAGGTAGATTTCTTGTCAACTCTATCACCAACCCAGTCTGAATCAGAATATCCAATCAAATCAAACTGAGTCCCTTTGGGATACCAAAGTCCCAATGACGGAGTATGTGCTAGATATCGAAGAATTCGCTTTATTGCAGTATGATGTGATTCCTTTGGATTGGCCTGAAAACGAGCACAAATACAATATGATAGCATATTATCAGGTCTAGATGCACATAAGTATAAGAGTGAACCTATCATACACCGATACTTCTTCTGATCGAAGGGTTTCCCTTTTTCATCAGCATCAAGAAAACCATTTGTTGGCATTGGTGTTCTGATAGTCTTGCATTCATTAAGATCAAATTTCTTTAGGCAATCCTTCAAATATTTTTCTTGTGAAATAAAGGTGCCATTCTTCTGTTGGAGAATCTGAAGTCCAAGGAAAAACTTCAATTCACCCATCATGGACATGTCATATTTCTTTGACATCATCCTTGCAAATTCTTCGCTGATCTCAGTGTTAGTGCAGCCAAAAATGATATCATCTACATATATCTAACACACAAATAGATCATTGTTATATGATCGAGTGAAAAGAGTGGGGTCAGTGGTTCCAGATTTGAAGCCTTTCTTCAGCAGGAAATCCTTCAATGTTTCATACCAAGCTTGAGGTGCTTGCTTCAGTCCATACAAGGATTTGTGAAGCCTGTACACCATATCAGGATTCTTCGAGTCTTCAAAACCTGGTGGCTGCATAACATACACTTCTTCTTCTATCTCACCATTAAGAAAAGCACTTTTGACATCCATTTGATATAGGAATATATTTTTGTGGTTAGCAAAACCAAGCATGACACGAATGGATTCGAGACGGGCTACTGGAGCATAGGTTTCACCAAAATCAATGCCTTCGATTTGGGTGTACCCTTGTGCTACCAGTCTAACCTTATTTCTTACCACAATACCATCTTCATCTTGCTTGTTGCGAAATATCCACTTAGTGCCAATAACATTGTGCTTCGTCGGATCAGGCCTGTCAACAAGTGACCAAACTTTGTTCCTTTCAAACTGGTGAAGTTCTTCCATCATAGCCAATAACCAGTCTGGGTCCTTCATGGCTTCATCAAACTTTGAAGGCTCTAGCATGGAAACAAAAGAAAAACTTCCACAAAAGTTAGCCAAACGAGTACGAGATCGAGTAGTGGGACGACCTGGTTGATGAATTTCTTCGAGAATCGAATCAACATCAACTCTTCTTCGAACTCGTGATAATGTAGTGTCATTTGCTTCAGGCTCTGCTTCTGCTTCAGGATCTGCTTCACCTTCAGCTATAGCATTTCCTTCAGGATTAGAATTTCCTTCATTTCCTTGCCCTTCTTCTTCCTGTTCACCATTAGCTTCAGGATATTGATCTCCAGCGCCCCGTGCTATGTGTGGGAACATTGGACCATCATCATCCCTATTAGCTTGACCTAATCACTAGCCATGGATTGGCTTCAACAGGGCGAATCTAACCAATAGCCATGGACCTGATCACTTCATCAAGTGGGGGTTCATCTAGATCATGAGGAAAATGCTCTTTTTGAGAGCCATTAGTTTCATCCAACCTCACATATACAGTTTCCATAACTTTCCCAAAGTGAGAGTTATACACTCCGTAAATGTGAGAGTTTGAGCCATAACCTAAAAGAAAACCTTCATGTGCCTTAGGGGAAAATTTGGAGCTATGATTCATATCTCTAATAAAGCAAGGAGCACCAAATACCCTAAGATACGAAACATATGGTTTGTTACGAGTGATAAGCTCATGTGAAGTTTTCTTCAGGAATTTGTGAAGGTAAACCTTGTTGATGATATGACATGTTGTGTTAATTGCTTCGGCCCAGAACCTAATAGGAGTCTTGTATTCAGCAAGCATAGTTCTGGCCATTTCAATAAGAGTTCTATTCTTCCTTTCAAGTACACCATTATGTTGAGGTGTATAAGCAGCTGAGAACTCATGAGTAAAGCCATCATCATCAAGAAAATCTTCAATATGAGTAATTTTGAATTCAGTTCCATTGTCACTTCGGATATGCTTCAGTCATAATTCATACTCTGTTTGATCTCTCTTAGCGAATGACTTGAAGATTTCAACAACTTTGCTCTTGTCATCCAAAAATAAAACCCAAGTATAACGAGAGAAATCATCAACAATAACAAGACCATATTTGTTTCCTCCCAGACTTGCATAATTTTGAGGACCAAAAAGATCGATATGGAGCAATTCAAGAGGACGAGTGGTAGTCATGATAGTGTTCGCTGAATGATGTTTCTTCATAATTTTACCAGCTTCACAAGCACTGCAGAGACGATCCTTATCGAATTTTACTTCGCTAAGGCCAATAACATGCTTCTTCTTCACTAGATTATGAAGATTTCTCATCCCTGCATGACCAAGTCTTTGATGCCATAACCAGCCAGATGAAGCTTTTGCCATTAAGCATGTGGATACAGCAGGGCCCGAAGAAAAATCACCAATGTATAAATCTCCTTTTCGGTAACCCTCAAAGACAAATGCATAGTCATCCTGTGAAAAGACAACACAACGCGAAGCGGAAAATAGAACAAGCATACCCATATCGCATAACTTCGAAATAGACATAAGATTATATCCAAGTGATTGGACTAGCATAACCTTGTCAATGTGCTTATCTTTCGATATGGCAACCTTACCCAAGCCTAAAACTTTACCCTTGTTTTTATCACCGAAGGTAATGTACTTCTGAGAAGATTGAGATTGTTTTTCTTCGGTGAATAACTCCTTGTCTCCGGTCATATGATTTGTACAACCACTATCCATGACCCATTCGGATCCACCGGAGACATAGCCCTGCAGAAGAATTAGTTCTTCTTAACCACCCACAAACGAGCAGGTGACTGAGAAGAGGTTGAAGCACTGGTTAAAGCAATATTAAAGCGAACAGGATTATATTGCTTTGGTGGACCATCAAGTACAGCATAAATGTAAGTCCTCTGCGAATGGTTAGGATAAGAATGAGCATATGAAATCTTACTATGGTTATCATGAGGACGATAAGTATAACGACCAGTGCGATAGTATTGCTTCTGCGGAACATGTGATTCGGGCACCAGTGAATCATTTCTCGTTTCTATAGAATAGAAATGATTCGGTGGTACCGAAGGCTTTCCCTGCATAGTATTGTTAGCAGGCAGTTTTTCCACAAGTGCTTTCTGCACCCATATCTGCCTCTTATAGAAGCCATTATTAGGAGGAGTACCAACGTACTCAGCTTTAACCTTTCCCTGCTCATCTTTAATGAGTTTGTAGTCTGAATCAAGTGATTCATCCACAATGGCTTTATTCATTTTGTAGTTGAAACCTGAAAGGTTAGCAATATCAATGGGTTTCTCCTTCGCTAGGACCCAAACAGTCTTAGGATACTGCTTAGGTTCCCAATAGGTACCATCAGTGTTTATTTTTCTCTCGAAACCAACACCCTCATTCCTGGGATTCCTGTGAAGGAGAGCCTTCCTCAGGATATCAGAAAGATACTGTTGACCTTGCACACTTTTGAACATGCCTGTTTCAAATAAGTTTTTCAACCTGAGGAGTTCCTCGGTAACAGCAGGATTTTTCTCATTAGAGGCATTAGTATCATCAATAACAATAGGAGCTTTTCCTTTGGAATCAGTTTTGCTTCGTTCCATACAAGTTAAGCAAGGTGAATCAGTTTCATGATTTTCTTCAGAACCTTGTTCAGCCATGATAGAGAGATTGACATTTTCCAATTCTTCGTGAGCCTCTTTCAGTTTTTTGTGAGCCATTTTCCTCTAAAGAAATTCATAGGTAAGCTTCTCATAATCAACTGAAAGAAGATCATGCCGAGAGGATAATTCTTCAAACTTCTCCTTCAGAGCAGCATGCTCATTAGTCAAAGTTTGACCTTTCTCTATCTCATCGATCAACAGAGTTTCTGATTTCTTAATGGTTTTTCTTAGTGAATCAAGTTCATCTTATTGGATTGAAGAAATTTTAGCAAGTTTAGCATAGCTTATCTTCGAATCACTATCATATGAGGAACAATCAGAAGTATCAGAAGCATTTTTAGATGAAGATACCTTCGCCTTGGCCATGAAGCAATATGCAGGAGTTTCATCTTCACTACTGTTGTTGGTGATGATTGAGCTCGAAGCTATGGTTGAAGCATCTGCTGAAGCGAATGCCAAACCAGAAACACCATCTGATTCGGACCCAGACCCAGACCTTGAGCCTGATTCAGCTTCAGATCCAGAGGCTTCGTCTTCAGAGTTCATCTCCTTTCCCAGATAGGCCTTGGCACGGTAAGAGCTGCTTCGACGAGACGAGTGAGTCTTCGATGAAGAACCCTCACGCTTCTTGTGATACTTCTTCCTCTTGTCATCATGAGAATCTTTCGTCTTTTCTTTTCTCGAACTGGAATCATGTATCTTGGACTCATGGCTTCTGGAAGATCTATGGGATCTGGTTGAGGAGTCTCTGAGTGAATGCTTCGATTTGTTTTCAGCTTCCCATAGAGGGCAATCAACAATGTAGTGACCTGGTTTCTTGCACTTGTAGCAGCAGTTGTCCTGCGATGGAGAGTGTCTTGAGGATGAACGGTGAGATGAGTGACTTGAGCTCCTTGAAGAATAAGTCTTCTTGGGTGAAGAAAAAGCTTTTCTTTTGAAGCGGTTGAAGCGTCTCATGATCAATGCTAAATCCTTCCCAATGCTTGCAGGATCATCAGATTCGACACCTGAAGCAGAACTGGCTTCGGGTGAAGAATGACGCGAAGCTTTTTCTTTCAAATCATGTGATTTTCTTCGAGAGCCATTAATATCACGTTTCTCATCTTCTTCCATTACAAAGGTATTGAGTCTCTCAAGAATATCAGCGGCAACAAGACGTCTGAAATCGGTTCTTTCCTTGATCATCAGCACGATATGATCAAACGAATCATCCAATGAGCGAAGCAAAGTTCTTACAACAGAGTGAGGGGTAATGTCATCAGCATCGAGGGAAATCAACTCATTAGCAAGAGCAGTGAGTCTGCTGTAAATGGAGTTCACTTTTTCACCCTCGTTTCTCTTGAATCGATAGAACTTGCTTCGAAACGTGTCAATTCTGGCTTCTTTCTGGGTTGAAACACCTTCACCAATCTTTTCAACATAGTCCTAGACAACTTTTGCAGATGGGATATTCTTCACTTCATGATACTTCTCTGGTGTAAGATGATTGGTGATGAATACCCAGACTTCGGAATCAAGATCAATCAACTTCGCTTCTTCAGGAGTGATGGCATTCTTGTCGGCGACTGTGACTCCATATAAGACAACCTGGCAGGCAACTGAATTGATAGCCATGATATTTCTCTTCATTTTGTCCTTCCAGTATGGGTAGTCCATTCTATTGAACACGAGTATGGGTTCGCCGGAGCGAATGGCTGCGAAAGACATACTTGCAAAACACTCAAGGAGGTTAATCCAAACAAACAGTGGCTAGCTCTGATACCAATTAAAAGTCCAAGTATGTCATCAGAGGGGGACGGGGTGAATGATCACTTCAAATTTTCACATGAAACTATGAAGTGAAGTATAACTTAGCAGCAGAAGGAATTCAACAGAAAGGTAAACGGTGAAGCAGAACTAGAATGAAGCACAACATAGCGAATCAAAAGCATCGAATCAATTGCATTGAAACAAATCACTGAAGCAATTGCAATAAGCAGTTCACACTCTGCAAAATTCTACGTCTGGTTGGAGGGACTTGTGATTGAACACAGGAGCTAACCTCTCTCCGTCCGTATCTCCACTGCACCAATCTCCTTGAGCTTGGTCAGTTCTTCACTTGTTGTTAATTATTCATCAAATCACCGAAACCTTTGACAAACTGGACTTCGAGGCGACAATGACTCTTTGCTCTCTGAAGATCAACACTCTAACCGTCTAGGAGAATTGCAGTTCTCCAAGATAAAAAAGGCTAGCAAACTTCTTCCTAAGTCATAGTGAATCGACTCAGATGAATATGACTTATGCTTCGATGGATGGGTTTTTGTTTTGCTTCGGTGGGGTTGCTCTCTCTCTTCACTGTCGGAAAATATTCTTGGAGCAACCACCCTCCAATGAGGGTGGGGGTGGCCTATTTATATGTGGCGATCCCAAGGTGCGAAATGACTGAAGTGACCCGATGTGACAGCTTGACACATGTCCTCAATGGTCAGATTTCTAATCACTGCGCAACTTTACTTGCGGAACAAGTAAAGCTGACTCACGGACTGGGTTATGCTTCAGGAGCCGAAAGAACAAAGTCTTCGGTGGTGAAGCATTACCTAGTGCACATGAGATTCCTCATCTCTGGCTTCTCACAGGTTTGGATTCGATCCGAGTCTTTTCACCAAAACCTTCGGAGTACATTTACTAAACCCCTCTTGACAGTACGGTTTTTCCTACGACTCAAAGAAGTGAAAAAGAACTACGCAAAAACTACTAAGTCTTGCGCCATCTTGGTCAACTCCTTCGATGAGACGTGCTTCAGGATTCCTTATCTTTTTGGGGGTCGACATCCGTGATGAGCTTTACTCCAGAGGATATGCTTCAGTAAATATGTAAATCTTCGTTGAAGCTTTATCACCAACCTATTACTTCAGGAACCTAACCATCGTTTTATACTAGAAAACTTGTTAGTTCCTCTACCTTTTTGTCCAACAATATCCAAAACTCATGTGGGCATAACTTTGCTCTTACACAAAGCCCTCTACTTATGAATATTGGGAGCTCAAGACTACAACCAATCACAAGTGATTGCTTGCAGCCTCGGAGGCTACTTCCATTGGGAGCACTGCCGTGCTCCCAATAATCATAAAACCGACAAAAGAGAAAAATCCAAGCTAAAGGATACAACCAATCTCAAGTGATCGCTTGCAACCCCGGGGGCTACTCCAAAAAAGTTAAGAATGACAAGAAATCACATACCTACTCAACCATGCGATCAAAGAACTTCTCTTGGTCTTCAGCAGATAGATCCCGCCTTTGCAAGAAGTGCTCCTCAGGAATCACTCGCAGCAGGAAAGTCCCATCCAGGAGCTACAGCAGCCGCAGCAGATCCCCCAGAAGGAGCAGTCGCAGGAGTCCCCTCCGCAGTTACAGCCACAAGGGACGTCCCCGCACCTGAAGCCACAGGAGTCGCCGAGTCAGCAGGAAGATCAGGCGCCATGCCAGAGTCAGTCGATCGAACATTAGCAGCAGCAGCGCTCGCAGAAGAAGCAGCTGGAACAGGAGCAGTCCTACAAGCAACTTATCTTCAGAACAGGAGTCAAAACAAAAACAGAAAAATCACCAAGAAGAAATTCATACTAACCCAGCAGGTGCAGCGCCCGGACGAAGCAATATACCGAACTTGTGTTTTTTCGGAGCAGCCGAAGGAAGACACGGCACGTCAGGTTGCACGACTGCTGGAAAATCACCGTCGTCACCCGCAGCGTCACGACCACTCGCACTCAAAGGGCGAGTACGTTTGACATGCAGAGGACTCAAATCCCCAGAGTAATCTGCAACTAACGGTCGACCACCCGCGGACTCTACAGCATCAGCACCCGAAGCACCCCCGTCACTCGCGGCGGGTTGTTCAACAGGGGAGTATGATCCTGCAGATCAGAACAACATCAGTAATCAACAGAAATAACTCCAAATCTCAAATAGAAAATTCAAGACAAGTACCTAAGGAAGAGGCAAATCAGCAGCGTAAGGACGGACGAGGCTCTCCTCCCCAATACTCGTACACTTCCTGACTTGCTGAACCCGAGTCAATAGGTCACCATCGGGCGAACACCTGGTCGAGTCATTGGGCCCAGTGTATTGCCACATAGGACGCACCCGATGCTGAAGCGGCTGCACGCGTCTCCTGACAAACACGGAGATAAGCTGACCGCCTGTCAACTCATCCTTCAAAGTAGTGATCTTTTGCACCAATGGATCCACAAGAGACACCTCACGAGCAGAAAAAAGATGTGCCCATGAAGACCACTTAACCGCCCGCGCAGCAGAGTCAAAAGGGGCAAGATCAAATTGCTGACCCTCAACGCGCTGATCCTTTAGATAAAACCAATTCCTCCGCCATGTATAGACGAAGTCCATCTTCTCCAGATCAAAGTAGGCAGTTTTTTTCCGTAATGGAAATGCCCACGCCCCCAATGGCATATTCAGAGTTCTTCCTCTTCACATTGAAGAGACGTTTCCAGAGGCCCCAATGGGGACAGATCCCCAAAAAACCCTCACAGGCCCCAATGTGAAAAATCCCATTGGGGGTCAAGTCATGCAGTTGAAATTGATAGGTAAAAAGAAACCCCCGGAGGAAAGGATGAACGGGAAGCGCAAAACCACGAGGGAAGAAGCTCTGAAAGAATACCCGTTCATCTAGACGGGGCGCAGGATCCTCCTCATCCCCAAGAATCCGGGCGGCACCATTCACCACCATGCCATCCACCACCAAATCATCCAGATCTGCGGTTCCAAAAACAGACCACTCCCACCTACCAGTCATCCTCGCCGAGTCTGGTGCTGCACTGCGAGGACGCTTGGACATGGATCTTAACAAGCAAACTGCGCAAAGAGAAAGGCAGGAGACAAAGAACGAAGAAGGAAGAAGAAGGACTAGCAGGAGAAGGCAATGGCTGGGTGAAATCCTAAACAAACCAGACCCCCCAGTATTTAACCAGCAGTAGGGTAACGCAAATCATCACTGCTCATCTTGGAATCCAACAAACGTGGCACGATCCTACGATAGCCGAGGAACATGGAAAACTCAACCGGCGCATTAACCATACCGCCAACTGCACGCGAAAAACGAGGGCCATCATCGCGCAGCGCGAAATTTTCGGGCAGCAGGCGTCAAGTCACTTCATTTTCACATGACACGGCGACCCAACCTGTCAGGCGGGCCGGCAACATCACATCTCAGCAATGCGTCTTAAACACGCACCTTCGGTCAACATTCTGCTCCTCACAAGCTTTTTCATATTATTCTAAAAATCTTTTACTCCCATTGGGAGTACCTTTATTCGAGTTCGGGTGCTCACTCACCCAGAAGGCAAAGATGTGCTCGAGTGATCACTCGCACCAACAGAAACAACGTACTTTCAGAGTTCGGGTGCTCCCTCACCCTGAAGACAGTAAAGCTTTCGAGGGACTACTCACAAAAGACTGAACAAGAATTCGACAATATGATCTACTCGCGCACTCGACGACTTTCCGAGTGGGTGCTTTCTTATTTTCCTCGCCTGAGTGCGCTACAAGCTCCGTGAGTGACTGCTAAATAGCTCACTTGATTGTTTATTCCAAGTGGGTGTATCACTAACCAGGCTCCGTGCCTCTACAAAAATATAATTATGCCTGGACTACGACACACTGTACCCAGATGCCACGCAAGTTTACCGTGTAGGTAAGACCCCGCTGCTCAGAATGGCCGGGCCGGGACTTGCCGCAGAGCGATTTGACTCCCGACCTTTTCCATGCGCTCGCATGATACAAAGAGCCGAGCGGACGCGCTCAGGCTATTTGCTTAGATTGGCATCAATTGATCCTATAAGACCTGCAGCGGCATGGCTTTACTAGACACCGGTCGTTCCAAGTTAATGTCGAGTGACGTGGGCTTGATTGGGCTACTGCGGTATTTGCCACTAGCGCAATTCACCAAGGCTCGACCAGTCGACTCCTTGGGACCTTTTCTGCTTAGCAATCCCTCGAAACAGGTATTGGCATGGCTCAAAACTGTTAGCGACCCGCAGCGGTGCCGCGTCTGCAAAAAATAAAGCGCTGAAGAATTCGAGTCCCCCAGGCACTCGGGGGATACTGACGAGGGGGTGACCTCACGACTCCTGCGTGTGAGGATACCTGGTGCGTATGAAGTGGGGAGGCCCGCTGGAAATCCTCGACAGGACCACAATTGGCCCAATCAAGCACCGACGTAGGAGTCCGCGACTGATATGGAAGGCACGACTTGGCGTACAAGGCAAGACTAGAACTAGGAAACTATCTTTGTAATCTAATACGGACTCCCCGAGACCTAGCCTAGTATATAAAGGATGGGAGGAGAAACGTCTAGAGGGACCCAATACACAATCTAGTCTCCTGGTCTAGCGAGAACTTGCCTTGGCCTCCCTTGTAATCGCCCCCTCACGTAATAATATCGAGCAGGAAGTGCTTCTCCTGTTAGCCGACGAGTATCGTCCAACCTGTTCCTTCTCTATGACTAACCCAGGATCCCTGACCATAGGATTTCCTGAGGCCTAACCTCGTCATTCGGATTAACCACCTGAAGTTTTAGCTATGTCGACCTCAGGTACAATGAGTATTATTTCAAACTGCCCCACCTTCGACGGTACTGACTATCCGTACTGGAAGAACAAGATGATGATGCATCTTAAATCCATTGACAAGGAGCTGTGGGATATTGTTAATAAAGGCATTCCTGAACCCACCTTAATGATGACAACGGTGAGTTGCGGCGATTGACGACGGTGGCGAGCTACATCGATGACGACGATGGAGGTGGCGAGCGACAACGGCAGCAAGCTACGGCGTCGATGCCGACGGCAAGCTTCCATGACATGCGTGGCGACGGTGACGAGCCGCGGCGATGGCGGCTGCAAGCTGCGCGTGCATGGCGTGCTGCTGCCGAGCTACGGGCGCGTTGTACGTACTGTATTTTCACGTTGCATATGTGGCGCTTAACAAGCAGCAGCGCGGGCCCAAAACCACACGTACGGACATGTGTTCGGGCACTGGAAAAATTGCCCCGAACGAAATCGTTCGGGCGCTGCTAAAACTGTAGCGAACGAAAAACGTTGAATCCGCTCCTCCGGCTCCTGGTGAATATCACGACCCTAAAATAAATAGAATGAATGGCACCTGATTTATTATTCAGTCGCCAATGGATGCGCACGCTGGAATTGTCCATGGCTCTAGGGGTAAGCATGACAGCAGGGTACGATGCGAATGTGATTACCGAGCACGACTCTAAAACCGATGCCAACTTGAGTCAGCGTGACATTGACATAAGAGTCGATGCCATGCTGAGAGCCGGCGCAGAGACGGTGTGGCGCAGCCCGTACTGATTAGCCGGGCAGAGCTGGCGATCTGTGAAGTCGGGCAAAGCCGACGGCTGAGCATATAGTAATCATACCTGTATCCTGTGTTCATAAGTTTTTCGCCGAGTGTTTCTTTCAGCCGAGAACGCTAGATTGTACGATATTTTTCATACAAATATGCGTGCGTGGCTGTGTGGTACTATCAAGTAAAAGCATGTCCTGTTCATCCATCAACCAGTTCGTGAGGTTGCTTGCTAGATTTGACTAGCTGTATAAAATCGACAGTGGAGCCGGCGAATTTTTGTATGGACGCGAGCCTCTAATCTTCATAAGCTGATTCACCAATGGCCAAATGGGCATTGGAATTGGTTTTTTTCTGTCTTTTTTGCAGGACAAGAAGGAAACGTTCATCTTCATTCAAGCTTCCGCTCTTTCCACATCCATCGCTCTTGAAGCTGAAGCTTTGGCCCTTCTATTCGCAGCTCATGCAGTCAGGCAGCTTGTTGTGCCATCCCCTATGTTCCTCTCTTACTGTCTCTCTCTCATCAAGATGGTTGCGACTAAAGATATAAGACACCCCCTTCTATGCAGCCTTCTATGCTGCTTCTTCCTATTCGGACTATTCGGTGTTCCATGTGAAGAGAAACCTCATCGGAGTGGCTCACAATCTAGCTCAACAAGACTTGAGGCCGGAGTTCACATGTGAGGCCTCGACTCACAATCATGCGACCTGTCGCAATGTCTCTTTACTTTCTACCCTAAAACCTTCGGGTTATGTAATAACTGCTGTCACTGCTTCTAATATTTAATAAATTTCTTTACGTTCAAAAAAAACGGGCGACACTTTTGATAAGCATGCATGTGCTGCTTGCCAGCGTCCTGAACATATGTTTTCGTGATCTGTGCTAAGCCAATCATCTTTTGTATACCGCAGATCGGATTGAGGCTGGATGAGAGTCGTCTCCGCCTTGTCCTAGGTTAACATAGGGAAGCTAGGCACCGCGCTTCGTTGTTTGTTACCTAAAATCTTAACTGGTCTTCAACCTGTGATGATATACGATAACGGAGTAATTTTCTCACAGATAAATTCATACGAAATATATCCGATCGAAGGGAAAACACTTGATGCGTGCCACTGTGATCGTGAAATTCATCTTGGCATAGATGTTGAAGAAACGAAGATTGCGATGAATCCGAGTTGGATTGAGCCCCGCCAGTCGACGGTCCGTCGGTTTATTGATGTAGATTTGTTCTAGCCGGTTGTTCTTCGTTCGGCCGATCACGAGCTTTTCGATTCCTATGAGGACTTCCTCCAAGACGACAACACCTTTGTGCGTAGGCCCCACGACGAGCGCCAGCTGTCTTGGAAAAAACGCGCCAGATGTTCTCATAGGAGAACTTGATTGCAAGGCCTTTGCTACGAGTGGATACGAGGAGGAAAAATATCACACGGGGAGAGAGACGCGGTTTATACAGCTTCGGGCCTCAGGTGTTGGAATTAGGACATAGAGGCAATAACAAAATGTATTACTATTATAATTCTAGGTTCATTATTAATGTTTATATGTTTGTGCTATAACTGCAATTGCATATGCGGAGGTTTGTCAAGTGCATGTTAACTGCCTTTGGAGGAAAACTCGTATGCAGGTGTAGAGTATAAACACAAAATGTTCTTAGTCTGCCTCTAAGACTAACATGTGTATTATGGATGTCATGTTTTCCTGACATAGGGCATTGAATATGTCGGTAATATATTGGAGCACGTTGTTGAGAGAACAAGGGTGTTGAACCGACCCAATTATAAGATTTTCTTTGAGATTTTATCATCATTGTAAATCATCATATGAGTTGACATTTGCATGTATCCTTATAGACCATGAAAATGCTAAGTACCTACATACCAGAGGGTGGGTTTTGACTCTCACTTAGAAGGCCCAAGTAAAGAGGGAGCACTTGGAGGAAGCTTCCTCCCCCCTTCCTTTGCTGGCCCTAGAGGGAGGGAAACCCTAGGGAGCCAGCCCTAGGTCTGCCCCCTCCTCCAAGATGGCCCCCTCCATCCCCTCTAGTAATACATGCATGTTCGACCTAAAGTTCATAGTGATGAACGGGCATTGCACAAATTTTTCATTGTACGCGGTTTTTTGATAATAGATCTAAACTGAATCTTCTAGTTGCTTCCTCTCTAATTGCACAAGTTGATCCCTCCTGTATTACTTAATTTTATTACAAACATCTTTCCCCTTGGGGTCCTTCTATGCTGCTCCTGACTATGATGGTCGCGCAAAGATGCTTTGGGTCTTGCTTTTGGTGTGGAGAAATTGTGTAACAAAAGGGGCGTGTTAGATTGTGGATCTAGCACGGGGATCACGTGTATTGACGATTGTTGAGTATGGGTCATGAGATTAAATTGTAGTCTCATGGTTGATACACCCCGATTGTTAATCTAGCAACTTGAAGATTGTGCTTTATGTGGTTACGTAGCTAGCAAAACATTTTTCCATGCAAACCCTAGTAGCCACGTAAAAGATGCAAAGAACGAGTAGAGAACGTCGAACTTGCTTTTGCAGGAACATGTGATGTGGTATAGTCTTCGTCATGATAAAAGTTGTATGATATGATTATACTTCGTACATGTTAAACTTTCATGACTTGCATGTCATGGTATGGCATGATGGCTAGAGCCATATGATTAAAATTTATTCGGGTTGCGTACCAAACTTCATGTAATTTTCTTTTAGTAGAATAGATGCTAGCAATAGTTGTAGTATCTACATGAAGATTATGATCATACGTCATGATGCTTGACGAAATGTTGTGTGTGAAGGTGATGCTCTCCACCAAAAGAAGATGAAGTAAAGAAGCAAAGTACTTAGAGTTTCTTCAGGAAAAGAGTGTACTATATCACATACATTAAATTGCATGTGATGTTAATCCTTTTCATTGCATGTTTGAATGCGCAAATAGTCGTGTTTTAATAGGTAGATCTCTGTTAAAATATCAAGAAGTTCGTTCTCTTCCAACCGTGCAACCGTCTGAAATAAACACCACCCGAGGTGCGTCGTGTCACACGAGTACCAACAGAAAGGTAACAAAGAGGCGGGTGGATTGAGTTGTCTCCACATCAATAGCGCTTGGTTGTCTTGGTTGATCTGAGCTCGGAGCACAAGTGTCGAAAGACTAATACAAGAGTCGTAAATTGGTTGTGATTAGTTTGTTAGACCTACCGGGTTGATCTCCTCCATGGATGAGTGTTACACCGGTGGAAGGTGTATTGATCTGGATCTTGATTATCCTAAGATCAATTGTAGAGAGATATTGGTTTTAGTGGGAGCATTAGATTAAACTTTTTAAGATTAATGCAATTAATTTTAAACCACGTCTAAATCAATATGCTTATATCGTTGTAGAGAGATGGCCCGTAACAACAATGCTTTTAGCTTAGGACCGATGCTTGAAAAAGAGAAGATTCCTGCAAATGGGGAAATTATGCGGACTGGTTCCCTAATCTTGGGTTTCTCCTCAAAGTAGCTAAGAAGGACTATGTTCTCAAAGAAGCTCTCCCAACCGCTTCCACAAAGGATGCATCACAGGACGATAAGAACGTCTATGCGACTAAAGTGGATGACCACACCGCAGTACAATGCCTTGATGCTTACATGCATGGAAACTGAGCTTCAGAAACGTTTTGAGAACTTCAGCGTTTTGACATGGTGACACAACCGAACGCTCTGTATCTGAAGCAAGCTAGAACTGAACGTTACGAGATAACTAAGCAGCTGTGCGAATGCAAGATGGCAGAAGGTAGCTCAATTAGTGAGAACATGATCAAACTTGTTGGTTACGCACAGAGGCTTAGTGCTCTGGGATTTGCGACCCGTACGACACTCGGCACTGACATTCTCCTTGTGTCACTCCCCCCGTCTTACAACATCTTTGTCGTGAATTACAACACGAATGGGTTTGACAAGACCACAGACGAATTGTTCGCTATGCTTAAGAATGCAGAAGCATCGATGCAGAAGGATCCCAACCATGTGTTGGTTGTGATGAACACTACCAGTTTCAAGAAGAAGGGAAAAGGCAAAAATGCCAAGAGTGGTGGTAAGACCAAAGCTCAGGTGAAGACCATGAGTGGCCCAACTAAAGATTTAGAGTGCTACTACTGCAAGAATAAGGGGCACTGGAATAGGAATTGCAAAAGTATGTGGGAGATCCAAAGGTATAAATAAGTTATACTAAGTTAATATACAATTTCATTATTTCACCTTCATAGGTATAATTGATACCATATCGATTGCAATTGTTTTGCAAATCAGTACAAAGAATTCTCAGAATTCGAAGGAGAAGAACGAATGAAGTGCAATTCCGTGTCGAAAGTGGTGCCCAAGTTACCCAATGCCGTCCGCGTTCGTCTATTGAAAGTGCAATATATCGACCAGAGGGGGGTGAATGGGAGATTTACAATTTTGCTACCAGATTTTGATTTTCTTCAGGACTGAAGCAATCATGAAGCTGAAGAAGTAACCAAAATCATGAAGAAATAAAACTTCACATAATGTAATCATTAGGACAGCTCATCGTAATGCAACTGAAATAAATCAATTCAGATAAGCAGAAGTGCTTCAGATGCATAGTATGAAGACAAAGAGCAGAGGGAGAGTTGAAGGATAAGAAGTCAACATAGATTTTGAAGACATAATACTGAAGCTTAAGAGGTTGAACAGATATCACCAGATATTGAAGACATTGGTTTGGTAGACCAGTTCAAGTTGCTGTGACAACTCTACGTCTGGTTGGAGAGGCTGAGATTCAACTCAGAAGACATAGTCTTCACCTTGTTCTCCTTGAACTAAAGTCCTCAGAATCCGTCCAATAACTCAAGTGAGTCTTCAAGGTAGACTCCCGAAACCTTCACAGTCTCAGTCACTCCGGGAAGTCACAATTGCATCTTGACTTCCTCAGACTGAAGAGTTCTACACCGGGTGGAAGATCACAGTCTTCAAGAGTAAAAAGCTTCGGATCACTCGAACCGACTTCCTCAGAAATGCTCAACTATTCAGGCTGGTGGTTTTCCTCACATAGGTTCTTCAGTTTCCTCAGAGGTGGGTTGCTCTCAAATGACAAGTGTCAGTTTTTCTCTCGGAGCATCCAACCCACAAATGGGGCTGGGGGTGGCTATTTATAGCCGCGGAGCAACCCGAGGTGAAAGGACATAAATGCCCATGCATGCAATTACTCTCATGCCCTCGGAAATGACCGTTGCTAGACCAGTTCTAGCCTCTCACCACATAACACGTGGCACATTCAAAGTATTCTCTCTCCAGACTCCTCAACCGAAGTTAGTTACCTCAGTGTCCTGAAGAACAACGTCTCAGACACATGAGGACTGAACTTCTACTACAGGAGATAACTCTCTCTTCAGGAGAACTGCACTCGTAGTCTCCAGACTCCTCAACCGAAGACAGATTCCTCAGTGTCCTGAAGAACAAGGTCTCAGACACCAGAGGAACTGAACTTCTACTGCAAGAGATTTCCTCAGGGTTTTTCTACAGGATTCCTAACTGAGCACTTCCTCAGACCTTCGGAACTCGTTTTCTTCAACCCATCCAACAGTGTGGTGATTTCCTACGACTCAAGAAGTATTAAAAGTCTTAGCGAAGACTACGCTTCAACTTCGTCTTCAGCGCGAACTTCCTCAGGATCGTCCTCAGCTTCAGCTTCAACCGAACGCTTCAGGATCGCGCAACTTCATTCTTCAGGAAACGCACCGATTTCTCCAATGTTCCTCAACATTTTGGGGGGTCGACATTGGTGGTTAAACACCTCATCAGGGACTGTTCTCCTGTGTATACTCACAAACACATCAGTCCCTTAACCGTTTTGTCATCAAACTCCAAAACCTCAAGGGGAAGGCACTTGATGCACTTACAATCTCCCCCTTTTTGGTGATTTGATGACAATTAGGTTAAGCTTCAACGGGGATAAAATTATGGATTTGAAGAATAAAAACTTTGAAGAACATTTCTGTCATTAAGCTGGATATTATGAAGCTCCCCCTGAGGATATGCATATAAGTTGAAGAATGTTTAATATCTAAAGCATTTTGAGGTATATGAGGAGCTCCCCTTATATCCAGGCATTTTTGTGGCAGTGCATGTTATGAAGTGTTTGAGGAATTAAACAACGCACTGATAGAGGTGTTTGCAGAGATAATCACATGCATATATGATAAACGTGAGGAAATTGCATGAGGTAACTAAGGAATATTATCAGGAAAACACCAAAATAACAGTTTACAACTCGTTACAAAAAAAATATCTGAAGAACGAGAGTTGTAACTGAAGAACTCCATAACTAAGACCCGCTTGAAGACTAACAGATTTCTCCCCCTTTGTCACAAAATGATCAAAAAGGGAAAAACTGAAGCTAACGCCCCGTTTTAGATGCTTCAAGGCTGAGGTGAGTCACGCCTGAGGCAATCCGTTGCAGTGTATGGGCAGGCAGCAGTGTCTTCAGCTTCTTCAGTGGTCATCTCCTGGTTTGAGGAATAAGAATCCATGGCCAGAGGAGGAGTTGTGCAGCGTCTGAATTGCCTCGGGGGTCGGATTGCAGGAATCGGAGGTTGTTGAAGATTCAAGTGTGCAAGGTCTTCAGGGGTGAGTACTTCTTTCATCAAGGCATCAAGATGTTGATATGTATGATGAGTATACTGATGCACTTTCTTCACTGAAGAATGCGTCTGAGCCATGTAGCTAAGTATTTCAGAAAATTGACGCTTTACCCAATCATGATTTCTATCAACTTTCTGATGAAGACTAATCAGAAGCTCTCGGTCAGTCATCACGCGAGCCTGAGTTGTATCCTCAGTGGAGGCATGAGTTCTGGTTTCATCAGTAGTGCGAGACTGAGGATGACGAATGTTTCCACCGAGTGAATTGGTCGGGAGAACTTCTTCATAGAAGATGCCTTTGCCCTTATCGTTTGAAGCAATCGTATGCTTAAGCACTTCGACAGGAGGTAGATAGGTCCTGTGATTCAGGTGATCCAGTTGGAAATCAATACAAGTCTTGGCGCGGATGAGCTTCATGATCCATGGCGCGTATGGCTTCAGGATATGAGGATTCTGTTCAGCATCAACCAGAGTTCTGAAGAAGAAGTCAGGAACGTTGATTGGCCCAGACATGCAGAGGTTGTGAAGTGTGTTCTTCATGATGCCAATGACTTCTTCAGTAGTGGATTCATAGCCTTTAATGGGGAAAAAGGTCTTTGCCAAAATCCGATACAATGTACTTGGCAGATATAGAAGCTCAGAGACTGGAAACTTGGTGCGAGCTGGGGCTTCAGGGGCCTGAGGCTTCATGAGCATGTTCATCAGGTCATCTCGAAGAATTTGAGCCCCATAGGAGCAGGCAGCTGGGGAAGTGCACTGAGGCAACTCAAGAATATCAATTGCTTCAGGAACAGTGATGGTGTAGTGATGATGCTCAGTCATCCACTCGAGGACCCAGGTCTTGATATCCAGAGGATCTCCTGAAACATACAACGTTGCATAAAACTGAAGGACAAACTCCTCATTCCAGTGTGTGAATTCAGAGCAGAACTAAAGCAGCTTGGCATGATGCAGATCCTGAAGCACATTGTTGAAGCAGGGAAGGTCTTCCATATCCATCAGAGGAATGTGCTTGTGAGGAAACAATTTGTTTTGCTTGTAGAGCACTGAAGCATAATAGTTCTTATGAGTGGCAGTCCAGAACCTCAACAGCTTTCGAGGCGGAGCAGAGTGATATGGATTTTGAATCCCCTCTTGAAAGAAACTCATGGCGTTGAAGAAATCAGTAGCATCAAAGCTTGGAGTATCATCAGCTTCAAGGTCACGGAAGAATGGTTGCTTCTGCTTCGGACACAAGGACCGAGCTTGAACTGGGCCTTGAGGTGGGGAAGGCGCTTGAGGCACTTCAATCTGAAGAGTGGCTTGAGGCTGAGGCGGAGTCGCTGCAGATGCGTCAGGCACAGATGTGTTGATGTCCTTGGGGAGACGAGGTGATGTGGCATGTTTGTCTTCAGAGCCATCCTTTGAGGCTTCAACATTTGTACTGTTTTCTGCTTCAGGAGGGGCATTTGTGCTTTGTTCGGCTTCAGCTTCAGTTTCAGCGGCAGGTGGATCTAGCTGAGGATCAGCAGTTGTAGTGTCAGCTGCATCAGTATCAGTGGTAGTGTTTGCTGCAGCATCAGTATTAGCAGCAGAATTTGTTGGAGCACTGGAGGCTTCAGGGTCATCAGCATCAGAGGCTGAGGACGATGCACCAACAGAGTCTTCAGACTGCAGAGAAGTGTCGGGAAGCACCTCGGTTACGGTGTCAGAGTGAGGCTCAGGTGAGAAGACGGTATGAGTGGGTGAGTGTGTCAGCCCATAGTCATCATCATGGACACGAGGAGTTCCATCATCCATAATGTCGACGTCCATGTCTTCAACTTCAGTGATAGTTGGTGGCGGTGGGGACGGTGGAGTTGGAACAATGGGTGTTGCAGCAGGGGGTGGAGTGAAGACGATTAAGCTGCGCTGAGGATTTTGAGGTGGAGTTGAGGCAGCAGTAATATGAACGGTGGTATCAGCGGCCTGTTTGGTCGGAGGAGCTGAGGAAAGTGGTGTAGCATCAATGGGTTCTTCAACAGTAGGCTTCTTCGCAGCACGTGGAGTTGAGGGTTGGGCTTCGGGCAGGCGCTTGAGGCTTTTAGCAGTGCCATCAGTGGGTACTGAGGAAGCAGGCTGTCGAAGCTTCATCAACTTTGCCATCTGTTGAGAGATCCGTTCTTTGGATTTGCCAATATAAGTACGGTTGGCAGCGAACTCAATGTTGAGGCGTTGAACTTCACATTGATGCTCTAAAAACTCCTGAGGAGTAACATCAGTGATAGGTTTACTTTTGAAGTCACTGAGGACTTTCTTCAGTTTGGCCTTCAACTGTTTCTGAAGATCTCGTTGATGAATCTCGTTTATGAGGAATTGTTGAACATAGAATTTGATGTCTTTCTGGATGTCCAAATCATCAAGCGGAGTGTCAGGCTTAACAGACCAAATTTCAATGTACTCCAAGATATTCTTGGGATCAAGGAGAAGCGGGATTTCTGAACCCGTTGGTTCAGCTTTGCGTCTGGCCGCAACACGCACATATTCAATCTTATCAGCTTCAGTGGCGACGAAGCCGGCCAAATTCTCAAATTCATCTTCATCATCAGAGGATTGAGGAGTATGATGAATGGCCCCACGCATAGCAGTTTTCTTTGGTGAGGGGCGAGGGCCGCGTTGAAGAACAGTTTTTGTCTTCAGCTGAGGCTGAGGCATTGTGGTTGAGGCCTTAGGAGCACCAGATTCATCAGTGCGTATCCTTGAGGAGGGGGCAGCACCATCTGTGCGTTGACATGAGGAGCCAACAACTTGAGGCTTAGCTGAGGTCTTCTGGTAAGGTTTCATGCTGGGAGCCTTTTTGCGGTGCTGAGGCGGAGGTTGTTGTCTGGGTTGAGACTGATCTTGAGGCGGAATCTGTATTGAAGCAATCAAGTCACGGACCAGATTTTTGACACGGCTGCGAATGCGCTTGAGGTACTGCTCATATGCTGCAGGAAAATCTTCAGGAGTGCGCATTGTTCTGGGATCAGGAATGACTCCAGGAGCTGGTGGAGGTCGAGCCTTGATACCCAAGGTCTTCAGTGGCGGATTAACTGCAAACATTTCCACATGATGAGGATTAAGCCATTGATAGGCCACCCAACGCTTGGCCCATTCCCTCGTGATCTTCTGTACCCTTTTCTTACGTTCATCAGCGGTTTCTCGTTCAGGAGTCTTCAGATTTTCATATAACTTCGGGGGCAAGTCTTTAGCGGTATCAGTGTGCTTACGTCGAGGAGCCATTTGAATCAGTGGTGGAGACTGAGGAATTGTACGTTCGAGCTGAGTTGCAAATGAAGTGAGACTATGAGAACCATACGATTCCTCAGCAGACATGTACCTGTGACAGAATTAAGTTGCGAGGGGAGTGGGGTACGGTTATATGCGTTCATGAGGAATAGTCTGAGGAAAACAAAGGAATGAGGCATAGGTACAGGTTTCAGAAAGCTAGAAGTACAGTTGAGGATGAACTGGCTTGAGGACACAATAGTACTGAGGAATAATATGCTGAGGAATAAACCACTGAGGAATAAGCATACCAGACTTGAGGCAAATGCAGAGGAACAATGAGTCTTCGTCCCCGGCGACGGCGAACTCAGGCGACGTGAGCGCACGAGCTTGAGGAGCTCAAGGGCGGCGGAGCGAGAGTGAGAGAGGCGTTGGGAGTAAATGACCGGGGGAGGGGGTAGAGGGCTATTTATAGAGGGATAAAAACTGAGAGGTTGCGAAATTTGTGGACCAGATTGCCCCTCATTGTTGGGATCCTCAGTGGATATCTTAATGGTGGATAAGTACGACGTGCGGTAAAACCGCAACAAATTGAAGACAGTTGTAACAGTAAATCCGTGATTTGAGGAACTTGAGAACCAAGGCTGAGGATGAAAACAACTGGTCTCAGGCTGATGTTGAAGACTAATGGTCTCAGCCTGAGGAATACATGATTTCCGGATGAACGCATATGAGATAGACAGATTAGATAAGTGAGCACAGAGGGACGGGTCCGATCACGTTCACCTAGATGAAGAAGCAAAAGTTGAACACCAATAACTATAGGTGAACGCTGTTGAGGACAAACACGGTGATCATCAGTAATGAAGATTTCGAATCCTGAGGAAGCTGAGTAACATCAAATCCTGAGGAAGTTGAGGAACACCAACTCCTGAGGTGTTTGGGCGGTGGCGCTACCCACCTTATAGGGAATGAGACACTTGATACCATACACTTGTCGTATGGATCTTGAGTCAATTCCACGTTAATTTCTTCACATTTAGCAAGGTAGTTCCTCATGATTTGAGGAGTACGACGCATCGTGTGTTGTGCATCAGGATTCTTCAATATCGTTTAAGCGTTAGGATGTGTGTCCATTCACTGGACGTTTGAGGCATCTAAGATATTTAGCTCACACCTCAGAGTGCTAAATCGCTTCTCATCCAAAGGCTTAGTGAATATATCAACAAGTTGGTCTTCAGTCTTCACGTGGCTGATGACGATATCTTCCTTCAATACATGATCCCGAAGAAAGTGATACCGTATCTCAATATGCTTCGTCCTCGAGTGCTGTACTGGATTCTGAGAGATCTTGATGGCGCTCTCATTGTCACATAGTAGTGGTACTTTCTTCAGGTTGATGCCGTAGTCCTTCAGGGTTTGCTTCATCCAAAGAAGCTGTGAGCAGCTTGCACCAGCAGCAATGTATTCAGCTTCAGCGGTGGAGAGGGAGACGCAGTTCTGCTTCTTCGATGACCAGCACACAAGAGAACGTCCGAGGAAGTGACATGTTCCTGAGGTAGACTTCCGATCCACTCAATCTCCAGCATAATCTGAGTCTGAGTATCCGACGAGATCCAGTTGTGTTCCTTTTGGATACCATAAGCCTAAAGACGGGGTGTGAGCCAAATATCGAAGAATTCGTTTCACCGCTTGGTGATGCGATTCCTTTGGTGCCGCTTGGAATCGGGCACACATGCAAATGCTCAACATTATATCAGGTCTAGATGCACATAGATATAGCAGAGAACCTATCATGGAGCGGTATACCTTTTGATCGTAGTCCTTGCCATTTTCATCAGGACCAAGTTGTCCATTTGTGGGCATCGGTGTCTTGATGCCCTTGCAGTCTTGCATCCCGAATTTCCTCAGGCACTCCTTGAGGTACTTCTCCTGAGAGATGAAGATGCCGTTGCGTTGTTGACGAATTTGGAGCCCTAAGAAGAACTTCACCTCGCCCATCATCGACATCTGATACTGTTCACTCATCAAGAATGCAAATTCTTCACTGTATTTCTTGTTAGTGCATCCAAATATTATGTCATCAACATAAATTTGACATATGAATAATGCATCATCATATCGTTTTGTGAAAAGAGTTGGATCAAGGGAACCAGATTTGAAGCCCTTGCTGATGAGGAAGTCCCTTAGTGTGTCATACCAAGCCCGAGGGGCTTGCTTCAATCCATAGAGGGCTTTCTTCAATCTGTACACCATATCAGGTTTCTTTGCTTCTTCAAAGCCTGGAGGTTGAGCAACATATACTTCTTCCTCGATATTACCATTGAGGAAGGCACTTTTCACATCCATTTGATATAACTTGATATTATGATGGTTAGAGAATGCAAGCATAATACGAATGGACTCAAGTCTAGCAACAGGAGCGAAGGTTTCACCGAAGTCGATCCCCTCGACTTGAGTATATCCTTGAGATACGAGACGAGCTTTGTTTCTGACGACTTGTCCATCTTCATCGAGTTTGTTGCGATAGATCCACTTCGTGCCGATGACATTGTGAACTCGAGGATTAGGACGTTTGACAAGTTCCCAAACATCATTCAGTTTAAACTGAAGAAGTTCGTCTTGCATTGCCTGAATCCATTCCGCTTCTCGGAATTCCTCGGTGACTTTGGTGGGCTCTGAAATAGATACAAACGAGAAATGCC
This sequence comes from Bromus sterilis, assembly GCA_950022295.1. Classification (NCBI taxonomy): domain Eukaryota; kingdom Viridiplantae; phylum Streptophyta; class Magnoliopsida; order Poales; family Poaceae; genus Bromus; species Bromus sterilis. Next base: position 275,195,531 of record OX465595.1, on the reverse strand, counting down.
CACAAAAGTTAGCTATACGATTAGCTCTTGCACGAGTAAGAGGACCTGGTAGGTTGACATCAGCGAGGATTTTGTCCACTTGAACTTCATTTTCCACACGAGGAAGTCGAGGAGGATGATCTTGAGGCGCATCTTCGTCACTGGTGTCAGATTCATTTGCATCAGCTTCAGGTGCTTCGGGAGCCTCAGGGGTATCAGGAGCCTTAGGATCAGGATCGTCATCAGGATTGTCTGCATCATGATTTGGATGTTCTTCAGGAGCAGGAGGTATGTGGATTTCTTCAGGATGATCCACAGGAATGATGTCACCAACACCCATCTTCTTGATCTGTTCTTCAGGTGGTGCTTCACCTAAATCATGTGGCAGGTGCTCTATTGGGTTTCTTACCGACCATTAACTCGTATGATGTTTGATTGAAGAACTTATGAAGATACACTCGATTGACGATGAGGCATGCAGTGTTGATTGCTTCAGCCCACCACTTGAGTGGAGTATTGTACTCAGCCAGCATCGTGCGAGCCATCTCGATGAGGGTTCGATTCTTCCTCTCAACAACTCCATTTTGCTGAGGAGTGTAGGGAGCAGAGAATTCAAGAGTGATTCCCAAGTCATCGAGGAATTCTTCCACACCAAAGTTCTTGAACTCCGTGTCGTTGTCGCTTCAAATGTGCTTGATCTTCAGGTTGTAGTTGTTCATGACTCGCAGGGTGAAGCGCTTGAGGATTGCTGGGGTTTCTTGGTCATCTTTCCAGCTTCGCAAGCACCACAGAGCCGATCCTTTGAGAATCTGATTTCCTCAATCCCGAGGACATGTTTCTTCAGTACCAGCTTCCGAAGATTTCTCATTCCAACGTGGCCGAGTCTTCGATGCCATAGCCAGCACTCTGAGGCTCGTGCCATGAGGCATGTAGCGACCTGAGGACCTTCAGAGAAATCTACAATATACAGGTCACCTTTCCTAACCCCACTGAAGACAACGGAGTTATCGCTAACCATGAAGACAATACAACCATGTTTTCCGAAGAGAAGAGCGAGATTAAGATCACACAACATAGATACAGACATCAAGTTGTATCCAAGGGATTCAACAAGCATGACTTTATCAATGTGTTGGTCTCGAGAGATAGCCACTCTGCCGAGACCCAATACCTTACTTTTACCTTTATTAGCGAAGGTGATGGTTTTCTTTGAAGAAGGACTGTCAGAACCCCAACTAGGGTAAGTTCTAGGGTTTGATTGTGCCCTTTGCATCATGCAAAAATTCAAAAGAAAGTCAAAATTGGGGAAAAAGAAAAGCCCTGAGAAATTATTTCAAATGGCAAAATAAAAATCTTTTTCCAAAAATCATTTGAATATTTAGAAAATTCCTATAAATGATGGAGATCATTTTAAAAGTGGTTTGGGTTCATTCCCATGCCCATGGAATATTGAAAAATTCAAAAGGTTCCCTGGAAATTAAATTTGACCCTATTTGAATTGAAATTCAAAATATATTGAATTTCAAAAATGTCCTAATTCTATATGTGGCTAGCTACTGGTCACCTAGAGTTTATAAAAATATTTGGGCATTTAATAAAAATGCTCTGCTATTTTTTTGGAGCAAAACAAAGCAAAGAAAAATAGAAAACAGAAACAGAAAACAGAGAAAAGAATTAAAGAAAACCCAGCCGACCCCCTGGCCACCTGGCCCAACTAACCGGACCAGCCCAGCCCACTGGCCTCCCCCCTTGTCGTCTTCCCCGCCGACGCCAGAGCAGGCAGCTCGCCGCCGTGGCGAGCATGCCCGCGGCTGCCGAGCCACCTAGGCCCTCCCCTTCCTCATCTCCTCGCCACCGCGACTCCTGGAATGCCCCAGGTCCATCTCCCCCTCGCTCTGACCCCTCCTCTCTCTCTCCCCGGCGGATCCCCGTGAAGACCCGAGCGCACCGGAGAGCACCGGCGAGCCCCTGCGCGGCCAACGTCGACGAGCCACCTCCCCGTCGTGTCCATCATCTCCGAAGTGGACGTCTTCATCATCCCGTGGAGTCAATCGAGCTGCGGCTCTCTGAAGACGACGGAAGCTTCAATACTCGCGCCGCCGGCCACCGTGGACCTCGTCGGCAAATTCTTCATCGCCGGGCCCCCTCCGGCCTCCTCTCCAACCTCTTCGTCCTCCCCACGCTCCGGTGAGAATTTTCCCCCATCTCCCGGTCTCCTCCGTGCACCGCAGCGCGGTTTCATCTTCACCCGACGCCGGCCGCCGCCATTGTCGTCGTGGCCGAGCTCCACAGCCTTCCCCGAGACCCCCCAATGGCATGGTTGCATGCGGAAGCCCGCGGGGAGCACAACCGTGCCCGCCAAACCCCACGCCGAGCCATTTTTGCAACTCCGGCGAGCACTCCGGCCGGCAACAGCGGCCTCCGGCGACGACGCCATTAGGCCCCCCCCCTTAATCACCTCTTAACCCCTAACCCTAGTCCATGACAGTGGGACCCAGAGCCCCCTAACCCATCAGTTTAAATTAAATAAAACGGGGTTAACCCCTGAGCCACTGACAGGCCGGCCCCACTGGTCAGACACCCCCCACGTCATGCTGATTTCAGCATGACGCAGTAAACCATTTTCTGTTTTAAAAAGAATTAAAATAAAACAGAAAAATCTAGAAAAATAGCCAAACTTCAATAATTCATAGATAATTCACTTTAACTCCAAATTAAACATATAATATATGAAAAATTATCAGAAAAATGCAAGGATTAAGAATATGCAATTTGTTTTCATGTTTGACCATTTTAAAATGGGGCAACAATAGAAAATGTGCATATGGCTTAATTTGAATTCAAATTTGAAGTTTGAATTTGCATTCCAAATGCAATATACTTCAATTAAATTGATTTTGCCACAAATCAGTACCCTTTACTTCATGTCACAACAATGTCATGTGCTTGTGCATTTTACTTCCGAAGTTGTCCCCCCTTATTGATGATTGTTTCCGGTACCAGCTTTTCCGAGACGGTGATCACCCCGAAGGAGAAGACCACCGTTAAGACCCGTGTATCGTCAGCAAGGCAAGAAAACCCCACTGATCATGTCTATAAAATCCCAATTCCCTCTCAGTCTCGCTTATGCATGTTTAGGAGATCACTTTGTATCGATTCTACCGCATAGTTGAACCCATATCCTTTTCATGACCTATCATCTTGTCACAGTAGTAAGCAAACCACAATCCTAGCTGACATAGGAGTTGTTTGATATCATGTGGCCCCTGCAACCGCTACAGCTTATTGCATGCTTAGTGTTACAGTGCGGTTGCTTTTGATGTGAGTCGGGATGATAGTGAACATGGTGTGGATGAAAGTGAAACTGTGTTGGTGAATCCACCCTAATACAAGGGGAACGATGAGAGGCTGTGTAGGAGTACACAGTGGGTTGTCTCGTTGAACACCGCCTTAAGCACCGAGTTCTTGTATGGTAATCCAAGACAAAGAGTACAACCACACATTGGGCTCACTGACCCCTCTCGGCCTAGTACCTTGATCCGTGTCGACGTCCAGGAGTCACATAGTTCGGGCTTTCCATTTGACATCTGCATAGAAAAAGAATGAAGGAATGGTTGCATCATATAGATATGTGGGTGCACCTGTGAGGCAGGAAAACCATCTGCCAGAGGTGGCGTCTCGGTCACCTACATTGTTTGAGTCAGTTTCGTTGATCCGGCCGGGCTCTCGACCGGAGGCAAACTCAGAGAGTCGACTCCTGGAATAGACCGGTTGTGAGCGATGTGTCGTGGTGAACATCCTCGCCGTCACCTCTTGAACGGTGGCGAGACCTGGCGGTAACCAATGGTGATGTGTGTGTAGCTTACACCCTTGCAAGGTTAACAAAACTATTCGAATAGCCGCGTCCGCGGTTAAGGACTACTTGGAACCTGTACCTGATTATTAGACAACTTGAACTGGATACTTCTAACATACACCAAGATAGGTGTGAGTGCTATGGCGTGCTTTCTCGTGGGGAAGTCGAGGAAGTAACCGTAGTGGTGTATTGGTTGAAGATGTAGTGGAATCGTGTACGCTTCTTACCTCAAGTCTAGTACTCTTAGCACAGGACTAGCCAAGTCAAAGCTGGCACTTCTGCATGTTGAAACCCCACCTCCTTTATCTTGATACCTGAGCATGAGTAGTATAGTTCTGATGTAAGTCTTGCTGAGTACGATTTTGTACTCACGTTTTCTTATTCTATGTTTTAGATGAGAACCCGGACCCCGATGGAGTCACCTTCGTGAAGCTCGACATTGACTAAGTTAGCATAGTTCCAGACAGCAGTCTGGTCCCTCTTGGAAGGGCATGTTTGTTTACAAGGCTTCTCTAAGCCATTTGTTAAACTTGTCTGTACTCAGACCTAATTTTCTTCTGTTGTATGATGTAATGTTGATCACAGACATGTGATCTTTGTATGCTCTATGTGTATATCAATAAACAATACTTTGTAGAGTTATGTGATGATACCTGCTGTTCATACTAGGCATGTGTGCTGCGTGTATGATTATAACATGCATGTCTTAGTATGGGTTTTCGAGACCTTAGTTGTGATCTGGCTGGTGGTCTTTTATACACCAAGTGGACCTTAGATGTGCGCAGCTTGGGGCATCGCGATGCGATTGTTCGTGACTCTGTCACGTGCACACTTTGTTGTATGATCGAGCCCGCCCTAGACCCCGACTAAGTGATCGGGCTGTAGTAAGTCTATGTAAGAGTTAGGATTCAATCGATAACATGGTTGAGGCGACTTGTCTATGAGTATGGGATTCACCACCCATAAGCATCTAGACTTGTGAGCGGACGATGAGGACCCATCTCAGATGATCATCCGGCCTGGATGGGATGCCCCTCACGTTCGATGCTTACCGAGAACGTTCTGTGCTTGGTCTTGTATGCTTAGACAAGTGGGTACGGTTCTCGGCTCTCCATGTGATTGTATCGTGACTGGAATTACATACGCTAACCCCAGGTCCCGACAGACTTGGTATCAGAGCAGGACTGTCTGTAGGACTAGTGAACCCTTGGTCAAAGTCGAGTCTAGCATTCTATAGTTATATAGTTACTGTGGGTATAAGGGAACAACGTAAGGCTTCTTTTTCTCCTTACCCTCATCGATCTGAGTTCTGAGTCACCCTTATCTTTTCTACGGGATGATAGGACTAGGCTCATCTATGTCTGACTAAAACATCTCGTTGTTTTCCTCCTTGTAGCCGTAGGATAGTTGTGGTCGTACAGAGTCTTCGTGTTTTGAGTTCCTTGAGGAAGTTCTATTCAATCTCCTCGAGGTTGTCTTGTTTTCCATCCCGGTGTAGCCGTTATGCTGCCGGAATTATCCCGTGTTTCTATGAATCATTTCCTTCGCATTATAATCTTTCCGTCTACTTCATGTCCTTCTTGTCTTTGATTCCATCATACACCCTGTTCTGATTGTTGATTTTTATCACACAGGATGTCAGGTGGAACTCGTAGTGCTGTTCGTCGGAATCGAGACCGTGTTCGGAATCGAAATGATGATGAACCTCTACCATCGCCTTCTGTGGTGGAAATCATGATGGAAGCTGAGAAGAATCAACGTGATCAAACACGCCTTCTGGAGCTCATCGAGCAGAATACGTCACGTCATATCAATGTGGTTCTGAGCATTCAGGACTTCATCCTCCTCAAGCCACCGGTATTTCGATGTTCTTCTGCGCCCCTTGAAGCTGATGATTGGCTCCATTCCATCGAGCGTAAGCTTGATACGGCACATGTTGCTCCCGATGACCGAGTTATTTTCGCGGTATACTTACTGGAAGGTGCTGCTATTCAATGGTGGGAGAACTATGTTGCTATGCAGCCAGATGGTCACCTAGTGACTTGGCATGAGTTCTGTGTTGCCTTTCGAGGGTACCACCTTCTGGATGATTTGATGGAGCGCAAGATGGAAGAGTTCTGCAATCTGACTCAAGGAAAGATGTCCATTCATGAGTATGTGAGAGAGTTCAACCGTCTTGCTCGTTATGCCCAAGATGAGATCACCACCGATGCCAGAAAGCAGGCAAGGTTCCGTAAGGGACTTAGGCCCATCCTTCATCATGATCTCAACCTCATCGAATTTGCCACCTTTGAGGATTTAGTCAATAGATCCTTCAGAGCTGAGCATGGCAATGAAGTGTTCGAAGAGTCTCGCAAGCATGCTCTTGAGCTTGCTCCTTCTTCTAGTTCAGCCCCTCAGAAACGCTGAATTTGGATTCCAACCAGAGCCATACCTCAAAACTTTCTGCAGAGACCAACCTCCAATATATGCCATCCACCCCAACACATTGTTCCTCCCCGGATTGATGGTGTGCAGCCAAGTAATCCCACTCCAAGCAATTCAGACAGGGTATGCTTTAAGTGTGGTCTTCCAGGCCATTACTATCGTCAATGCCCTCAGGTCTTGATGGCACCACGTCATTCTCGACCTAAGCCTCCAAAGAAACCAACCACCAAGACCTTCCCAGCAAAGCTTCCGGTCCCAAGTAGTGGATATGTGAACCAAATCTCAGTTGAGGAAACCACTGATGCTTCTGACGTCATTCTTGGCACACTCCCAGTCAATCATGTCCCCGCCTCCGTTCTTTTCGATCCAGGAGCTTCTCATTCATTCAGGTCGGAGAGTTATGCACTTCGTCATGAATTCCCTTTTCAAGAAATGTTTTCTCCAATGATCATTCAAACTCCTGGTTCTAAATGGCAAACTAATAGAGTAAGCCATGGCAATCAAATTGCAATTGAGGGTTTAGTATTCCTTGCTTCTCTTATAGCCCTCAAGTCTTCGGACATTGATGTCATCCTAGGAATGGATTGGTTATCAAGGCAGAATGCTTTCCTTGATTGTAAAGCCAAGTCAGTTAAACTCACCCATCCTTCAGGCCAGACCGTTGACTACACATCACCCAGCTCTAGAATCCAGATGCATACTTTGAATGTGCTTCCCCTTCCAGACCTTGAAGATGTTCCGGTGGTTCGTGACTTCCCGGATGTCTTTCCTGAAGAACTGCCGGGAATGCCACCCGACAGGTGTGTAGAATTCATAGTGGATCTTATGCCAGGCAAAGCCCCAATTTCCAGACGCCCATATAGAATGGCCCCACATGAGTTAGCTGAGCTAAAAACCCAACTTGATGCTTCGTTGGCAAAAGGCTTCATCCGCCCTAGCTCATCGCCATGGGGTTGCCCCGTTCTTTTCGTAACGAAAAAGATGGAACCGAAAGGATGTGCGTAGACTATCGCCCACTAAATCTAGCGACGATAAAGAACAAGTACCCATTGCCTAGGATCAATGATCTTTATGATCAACTTGCTGGATCCTCTGTCTTCTCCAAGATGGATTTGAGATTAGGCTATCATCAAATCAAAATCCGAAACGAGGACATTCCAAAAACGGCTTTCACTACTCGGTATTGTCTTTACGAGTACACCGTCATGTCCTTCGGTTTAACCAATGCCCCCGCCACATTCTCGCGCTTGATGAATTTGATCTTCATGGAGTACCGAGATAAATTTGTTGTAGTTTATCTTGATGACATTCTCATCTACTCGAAGAACGAAGAAGAGCACGCAGAACATCTTAGGTTGGTATTGGTGAAGCTTAGAGAGCATCGCCTTTATGCCAAGTTCTCCAAGTGTGAATTTTTGCTACCAGAAGTGACCTACTTAGGCCACGTGATTTCTGCGAAAGGTGTTGCAGTCAATCCTGAGAGAGTTCAGGCCGTCCTTGAATGGACTCCACCTGAATCGGTTAAGCAAGTTAGGAGTTTTCTCGGCCTAGCAAGCTATTGCCGCCGCTTCGTCGAGAACTTTTCTAAAGTTGCAAAGCCTCTAACTGAACTCCTCAAGAAAGATAAGAAATTCCTATGGACTCCCAAGTGCGGGGAAAGCTTTCAAGAGCTAAAAAGAAGGTTGACTTCTGCACCCGTACTTGCACCTCCAGACACCAAAAGGGATTTCGAGATCTATTGTGATGCTTCACGCCAAGGGTTAGGATGCATACTTATGCAAGATAGACATGTGGTAGCTTATGCTTCACGCCAGTTGCGGCCACATGAAGAGAACTATCCTACCCATTATCTTGAACTCGCTGTCGTTGTTCATGCCCTGAAGACTTGGTGACATTACCTCCTTGGTAATCGTTGTGAGATTTATTCCGACCACCAAAGCCTCAAATACATATTCACCCAGCCAGATCTTAACCTCAGGCAAAGACGCTGGATAGAGTTGATAAAAGATTATGAATTAGGAATTTCTTACACCCCAGGCAAAGCCAATTTCATGGCTGATGCACTAAGTCGTAAGTCGTATTGTAACAACCTCATGTTACAACAGTATCAACCACTTCTTCATGAGGAATTTCGAAAGCCCAACCTCGAGATTGTTCCTCGTGGATCTCTTTTCAACTTGGTGGCGAAACCAACCCTTGAGGATCAAATCATAGTTGCCCAAAGGCATGCACGAGGTGTTCGCCGGATCAAGGAGAACATTGCTAGCGGAGTTGCTAAATGTTTCTCTACAGATAGTAAAGGAACGGTATTCTTTGAAAATCGTTTGGTAGTACCTAAGAATAAGGATCTACGGCAACTCATCCTCAAAGAAGCCCATGACACACCCCTCTCAATTCATCCCGGTAGCACAAAAATGTACCGAGATCTACGCCAGAGATTTTGGTGGACCAGGATGAAGAGAGACATTGCTCGATATGTTGCCGAATGTGATGTTTGTCGTCGCATTAAGGCCGAACACCAAAGACCTGCTGGCACACTTCAACCTTTACCTATTCCCGAGTGGAAATGGGACAAAGTCGGTATGGACTTCATCACCGGCTTTCCAATAACCCAGAAAGGAAATGATGCCATCTTCGTTGTGATAGATAGAATTTCCAAAGGTGCTCACTTCCTTCCCGTTCGCGAGTCTATAACTGCTAGTCAGTTGGCAGACTTGTATGTCTCTAGAATTTTGTCTCTTCACGGTGTTCCTTTGGTATCAATTCTGATCATGGTAGCCTTTTCACCTCCAGATTTTGGGGAAGCTTTCAGAATGCTATGGGAACTCATCTATCCTTTAGTACAGCTTTCCATCCTCAGTCTAGCGGTCAAGTTGAAAGGGTTAATCAAATCTTGGAAGACATGCTCAGAGCTTGTGTTATCTCATTTGGAAAGAATTGGGAGAAGTCTCTTCCATTCGCCGAATTTGCTTATAACAATAGTTTTCAATCTAGTCTGAACATGGCTCCTTTTGAACTCCTTTATGGACGACGATGTCGAACATCCCTTAATTGGTCAGAAACCGGTGAAAGACAACTCTTTGGACCGGATATGATCAAGGAAGCGGAAGAGCAAGTTCGCATTGTTCGTGATCGTTTGAAAGCCGCTCAGTCTCGTCAGAAAAGCTACTATGATCGTCATCATAGGCAAAAAAGCTACAATCTGGATGAGAAGGCTTACCTTCGGGTTACTCCTCTGAAGGGAACCCAACGATTCGGTATCAAACGCAAGTTGGCCCCACGTTACATCGGACCTTTCCGCATTCTCGCTAAACGTGGAGAAGTTGCCTACCAACTTGAACTACCCCCTCTCCTTTCCCGAGTACATGATGTATTCCATGTGTCACAACTCAGGCGTTGCTTCAAGGACCCCATCCGCGAAGTCGACCATGAAACGCTTGATCTCCAAGATGACCTTTCTTATCGAGAGTACCCTGTTCGTATTCTTGATTCAGCTGAGCGTGTCACTCGCTGTCAGAAGATCAAGTTCCTTAAAGTTCAATGGTCACATCACTCCGAGAAAGAAGCAACCTGGGAAAGAGAAGACCGCCTCCGTGCCGAGTACCCCTCCTTCCTCCCGACGACTTCTTAATCTCGGGACGTGATTCTTTTGAGAGGGGGCGAGTTGTCAGAACCCCAACTAGGGTAAGTGCTAGGGTTTAATTGTGCCCTTTGCATCATGCAAAAATTCAAAAGAAAGTCAAAATTGGGGAAAAAGAAAAGCCCTGAGAAATTATTTCAAATGGCCAGATAAAAATCTTTTTTCCAAAAATCATTTGAATATTTAGAAAATTCCTATAAATGATGGAGATCATTTTAAAAGTGGTTTGGGTTCATTCCCGTTCCCATGGAATATTCAAAAATTCAAAATGTGCCTTGGAAATTAAATTTGACCCTACTTGAATTGAAATTCAAAATATATTGAATTTCAAAAATGTCCAAATTCTATATGTGGCTAGCTACTGGTCACCTAGAGTTTATAAAAATATTTGGGCATTTAATAAAAATGCTCTGCTATTTTTTTGGAGCAAAACAAAGCAAAGAAAAATAGAAAACAGAAACAGAAAACAGAGAAAAGAATTAAAGAAAACCCAGCCCACCCCCTGGCCACCTGGCCCAACTAACCGGACCAGCCCAGCCCACTGGCCTCCCCCCTTGTCGTCTTCCCCGCCGACGCCAGAGCAGGCAGCTCGCCGCCGTGGCGAGCATGCTCGCGGCTGCCGAGCCACCTAGGCCCTCCCCTTCCACATCTCCTCGCCACCGCGACTCCTGGACGGCCCCAGGTCCATCTCCCCCTCGCTCTGACCCCTCCTCTCTCTCTCTCCGGCGGATCCCCGTGAAGACCCGAGCGCACCGGAGAGCACCGGCGAGCCCCTGCGCGGCCAACGTCGACGAGCCACCTCCCCGTCGTGTCCATCAGTTCTGAAGTGGACGTCTTCATCATCCCGTGGAGTCAATCGAGCTGCGGCTCTCTGAAGATGACGGAAGCTTCAACACTCGCGCCGCCGGCCACCGTGGACCTCGTCGGCAAATTCGTCATCGCCGGGCCCCCTCCGGCCTCCTCTCCAACCTCTTCGTCCTCCCCACGCTCCGGTGAGCATTTTCCCCCATCTCCCGGTCTCCTCCGTGCACCGCAGCGCGGTTTCATCTTCACCCGACGCCGGCCGCCGCCATTGTCGTCGTGGCCGAGCTCCACAGCCTTCCCCGAGACCCCCCAATGGCATGGTTGCATGCGGAAGCCCGCGGGGAGCACAACCGTGCCCGCCAAACCCCACCCCGAGCCGTTTTTGCAACTCCGGCGAGCACTCCGGCCGGCAACAGTGGCCTCCGGCGATGACGCCATTAGGCCCCCCCTCCTTAATCACCTCTTAACCCCTAACCCTAGTCCATGACAGTGGGACCCACAGCCCCCTAACCCCTCAGTTTAAATTAAATAAAACGGGGTTAACCCCTGAGCCACTGACAGGCCGGCCCCACTGGTCAGACACCCCCCACGTCATGCTGATGTCAGCATGACGCAGTAAACCAGTTTCTGTTTTAAAAAGAACTAAAATAAATCAGAAAAATCGAGAAAAATAGCCAAACTTCAATAATTCATAGAAAATTCATTTTAACTCCAAATAAAACATATAATATATGAAAAATTATCAGAAAAATGCAAGGATTAAGAATATGCAATTTGTTTTGATGTTTGACCATTTTAAAATGGGTCAACAGTAGCAAATGTGCATATGGCTTAATTTGACTTCAAATTTGAAGTTTGAATTTGCATTCCAAATGCAATACACTTCAATTAAATATATTTTGCCACAAATCAGTACCCTTTACTTCATGTCACAACAATGTCATGTGCTTGTGCATTTTACTTCCGAAGTTGTCCCCCCTTATTGATGATTGTTTCCGGTACCAGCTTTTCCGAGACGGTGATCACCCCGAAGGAGAAGACCACCGTTAAGACCCGTGTATTGTCAGCAAGGCTAGCAAACCCCATTGATCATGTCTATAAAATCCCAATTCCCTCTCAGTCTCGCTTATGCATGTTTAGGAGATCACTTTGTATCGATTCTACCGCATAGTTGAACCCATATCCTTTGCATGACCTATCATCTTGTCACAGTAGTAAGCAAACCACAATCCTAGCTGACATAGGAGTTTTTTGATATCAGGTGGCCCCTGCAACTGTTACAGCTTATTGCATGCTTAGTGTTACAGTGAGGTTGCTTTTGATGTGAGTCGGGATGATAGTGAACATGGTGTTGATGAAAGTGAAACTGTGTTGGTGAATCCACCCTAATACAAGGTGAACGATGAGAGGCTGTGTAGGAGTACACAGTGGGTTGTCTCGTTGAACACCGCCTTAAGCACCGAGTTCTTGTATGGTAATCCAAGACAAAGAGTACAACCACACATTGGGCTCACTGACCCCTCTCGGCCTAGTACCTTGATCCATGTCGACGTCCAGGAGTCACATTAGTTCGGGCTTTCCATTTGACATCTGCATAGAAAAAGAATGAAGGAATGTTTGCATCATATAGATATGTGGGTGCACCTGTGAGGCAGGGAAACCATCTGCCAGAGGTGGCGTCTCGGTCACCTACATTGTTTGAGTCCGTTTCGTTGATCCGGCCGGGCTCTCGAGCGGAGGCAAACTCAGATAGTCGACTCATGGAATAGACCGGTTGTGAGCGAAGTGTCGTGGTGAACATCCTCGCTGTCACCTCTTGAACGGTGGCGAGACCTGGCGGTAACCGATGGTCATGTGTGTGTAGCTTACACCCTTGCAAGGTTAACAAAACTATTCGAATAGCCGCGTCCGCGGTTAAGGACTACATGGAACCTGTACCTGATTATTAGACAACTTGAACTGGATACTTCTAAAATACAGCAAGATAAGTGTGAGTGCTATGGCGTGATTTCTCATGGGGAAGTTGAGGAAGTAACCATAGTGGTGTATTGGTTGAAGATGTAGTGGACTCGTGTACGCTTCTTACCTCAAGTCTGGTACTCGTAGCACAGGACTAGCCAAGTCAAAGCTGGCACTTCTGCATGATGAAACCCCACCTCATTTACCTTGATACCTGAGCATGAGTACTATAGTTCTGATGTAAGTCTTGCTGAGTACGATTTTGTACTCACGTTTGCTTATTCTATGTTTTAGATGAGAACCCGGATCCCGGTGGAGTCACCTTCGTGAAGCTCGACGTTGACTAAGTTAGCATAGTTCCAGACAGCAGTCTGGTCCCTCGTGGAAGGGCATGTTTGTTTACAAGGCTTCTCTAAGCCATTTGTTAAACTTGTCTGTACTCAGACCTAATTTGCTTCCGTTGTATGATGTAATGTTGATCACAGACATGTGATCTTTGTATGCTCTATGTGTATATCAATAAAGAGTACTTTGTAGAGTTATGTGATGATACCTGCTGTTCATACTAGGCATGTGTGCTGCGTGTATGATTATAACATGAATGTCTTAGTATGGGTTTTCGAGACCTTAGTTGTGATCTGGCTGGCGGTCATTTATACACCACTGGCCCTTAGATGTGCGCAGCTTGGGGCATCGCGATGCGATTGTTCATGACTCTGTCACGTGCACACTTTGTTGTATGATCGAGCCCGCCCTAGACCCCGACTAAGTGATCGGGCTGGAGTAAGTCTATGTAAGAGTTACGATTCAATCGATAACATGGTTGAGGCGACTTGTCTATGAGTATGGGATTCACCACCCATAAGCATCTAGACTTGTGAGCGGACGATGAGGACCCATCTCAAATGATCATCCGTCCTGGATGGGATGCCCCTCATGTTCGATGCTTACCGAGAACGTTCTGTGCTTGGCCATGTCTGCTTAGACAAGTGGGTACGGTTCTCGACTCTCCATGTGATTGTATCGTGACTGGAATTACATACGCTAACCCCGGGTCCCGACAAGGACTCAGTGATGATTCCATAAGAAGACTTCTGTCACCATTCATGTGATTAGTGCATCCGCTGTCCATCACCCATTCAGTCTTTCCCTGCAAATGAATTATTATCTCATACAGCAAGTTATGAGCCAGTCTCAGTTTGAGGAATTTAAGGTTCCTCAGAATTAATTCCTCAGGATGTTCCTCAGGATTGATTCTATGAAACCAAACAGTATAATTATCCTTCAACTGACTCAAATGTTGTTGTCCTGGGCATATGATCTGCAGAAATTGTAATTGCCTCAGGACATGTCCCTGCAAGGATGATTAGTTCTTAACCACCCACATCTTTATGGGTGGTCTTGAGGCACATGAGGATTGATGAGGGTGATGAGACCTAATGGGGTGTGAGATGGAAGCATCAGGATAAACAAATGAATAAGCATTCTTATGTGGAGCTTCCCTGTGAACAAAATGGTTAGCAGATACATGATTATAATCATTTCCTTTTGAGGTATCGTCCTCAGATGATCTCCTCAGCTCATTTTCATCTGCATTCACAGGAAGGTTAGTGATGAGGTCCTTCGGAACCCAGATCTGCTTGAATGGAGAACCGTTCCTGCAGTTAGCTCCGATGTATCTGGAAAATACCTCACCATTACCATTCTTAAACAGTTTATAGTTTGAGTCAAATGACTCAATCATCACATCTGAAGAAACAGCATCATAACCAGATAAGGTATAGGGATCAGGAGGGGGCATCTTAGCCCGAACCCAAGTGGTCTCTGGATATTGTTCAGGTTTCCAGTAAGACCCATCGGGGTTGAGTTTCCGAGTGAATGCGACACCTTCTTTCCTCGGGTTTCTGTTGAGGATCTGTTTCTTGAGGATGTCACAAAGGGTCTGATGTCCTTTCAGACACTTGAACATGCCTGTTTCTAGTAGACTCTTCAACCTAGCATTTTCTTCAGCAATGTGTATGGTATCCTCAGATGAGGGGTTAGATACCACAGAGGCACTAGAAATAACAGAGTTTGAAGACATTGAGGAACTAGACACAGAGATGATATGATCATGTTCAATGCATTTTAAACAGGGAGGATTAAATCCTTCTTGTGGCATGATGATCTGTTGGGAGAGGAGTGAATCATTTTATTTCCTCATATCATCATGAGACATCCTTACACGTTCAAGTTCTTGTTTCCTCATGAGGAACTCATGAGAAAGCTTTTCATGATCGGTAAGGAGTGCCTCATGACTTTTGAACAAGTCATCAAACTTTGACTGAAGAATTTTTGATTCATCAGTCAACTTTTGAGTCTTCGTCATTTCCTCAACCAACATATCATCACTTTTTTTTAGTGAGATCTGAGTCTTTTCAAGTGCACATTGTTGCTTAGATGCAAGTTTAGCATAGTTTTCATCAGGTTCTTCATCAGAGGGTTCATCTGATGATGAGTAAGAAGATACCTTGGAGGACTTGGCCATGAAGCAGAAGGCAGAATTTGTGTCTTCAGCTTCATCATCAACATGTGATAGACCAGATTCCTCATTGCTGAAGATTGACTTTGAGACAAGCGTCGTGGCAAGAGCTAGACCGGCTACACCCTCAGATTCTTCAGATTCTTCTTCCTCAGCATCAGGGTTGGAACCGGATTCTTCCGAGTCCAATTCTTTGCCGAGATATGCGCGAGCCTTACGGGAACTGCTGTTCCTGTATCCAGTAGACTTTGAGGATCTTGAGGATTTCTTCTTTATCTTTTCATCAGAACTGTCATCTTTCCCTTTCTTCTTCTTCTTCAGTCTAGCTTCCTTATCCCATAAAGGACACTCAGCGATGTAATGCCCAGGTTTCTTGCACTTGTGGCAGACTCTCTTTCATGCTTCGACAGAGTCATCATCTTTGCTTTTTCTTGAGGACGATCTTGAGGAATTTCCGAAGCGATTCTTCTTCGTGAATCTCTGAAACTTTCTGGTGAGCAGAGCAAGTTCACGGCTGAGAGTTTCAGGATTATCAGTATCATCCTCAGACTCTTCATCAGAGGACACTCTTCGTGCTCTAGCTTTTAGCGCGCGGACTTTAGGCGTGGACCTGTATAAATCTCGTTTTTCAGAGAGCTTCAGTTCATGAGCATTGAGGCGCTCGAGAATGTCCGCTGAATCCAGAGCCTTGAAGTCAGGACTTTCTTGAATCATCAGTGATAGGAACTCAAATGATCTGTGATATCAGCGGCACCTAGTGCTTGAAGTTCATTTGATATGTCAGTGAGTCTGTCAAAGGTTTGTTTCACGTGCTCATTGTCCAGCCTCTTGAACCGATTGAAGAGACTGCAGAGTATCAACCCGTGAGTCTCGTTGAGCTGAAACTCCTTCATTGACTTTAGACAGTCTTGTCCATATCTTCTTTGCAGTATCCAGACCACTGATACGGTTGAACTGAGCCTTGTTGAGATGACCACCAATGATTCTTCGAGCTTTTGCATCAAGCTGCCAGTTCTTCTTGAAAACTTCGGGAGCAGTCATCAGATTTGCTTCAGGAATGCCTTGATCAACAATGTCCCACAGATCCTTGTCAATGGCTTCAAGATGCATCCTCATCTTGGTCTTCCAGTATGGATAGTCTGTTCCGTCGAAGATGGGGCAGTTTGAGGCAACGCTCATTGTACCTGAGGTTGACATAACTAAAACTCCAGGTGGTTAAACCGAATCACACAAAACAAGGGAGTACCTAGCTCTGATACCAATTGAAAGTGCAATATATCGACCAGAGGGGGGTGAATGGGAGATTTTCAATTTTTCTACGAGATTTTGATTTTCTTCAGGACTGAAGCAATCATGAAGCTGAAGAAGTAACGAAAATCATGAAGAAATAAAACTTCATAGAATGTAATCATTAGGACAGCTCATCAAAATGCAACTGAAATAAATCAATTCAGATAAGCAGAAGTGCTTCAGATGCATAGTATGAAGACAAAGAGCAGAGGGAGAGCTGAAGCATAAGAAGTCAACATAGATTCTGAAGACATAATACTGAAGCTTAAGAGGTTGAACAGATATCACCAGATATTGAAGACATTGGTTTGGTAGACCAGTTCAAGTTGCTGTGACAACTCTACGTCTGGTTGGAGAGGCTGAGATTCAACTCAGAAGACATAGTCTTCACCTTGTTCTCCTTGAACTAAAGTCCTCAGACTCCGTCCAATAAATCAGGTGAGTCTTCAAGGTAGACTCCCGAAACCTTCACAGACTCAGTCACTCCGGGAAGTCACAATTGCATCTTGACTTCCTCAGACTGAAGACTTCTACACCGGCTGGAAGATCACAGTCTTCAAGAGTAAAAAGCTTCGGATCACTCGAACCGAATTCCTCAGAAATTCTCAACTACTCAGGCTGGTGGTTTTCCTCACATAGGTTCTTCAGTTTCCTCAGAGGTGGGTTGCTCTCAAATGACAATTGTCAGTTTTTCTCTCGGAGCATCCAACCCACAAATGGGGCTGGGGGTGGCTATTTATAGCCGCGGAGCAACCCGAGGTGAAAGGACATAAATTCCCATGCATGCAATTACTCTCATGCCCTCGGAAATGACCGTTGCTAGACCAGTTCTAGCCTCTCACCACGTAACACGTGGCACGGTCAAAGTATTCTCTCTCCAGACTCCTCAACCGAAGTTAGTTACCTCAGTGTCCTGAAGAACAACGTCTCAGACACATGAGGACTGAACTTCTACTGCAGGAGATAACTCTCTCTTCAGGAGAACTGCACTCGCATTCTCCAGACTCCTCAACCGAAGACAGATTCCTCAGTGTTCTGAAGAACAAGGTCTCAGACACCCGGGGAACTGAACTTCTACTGCAGGAGATTTCCTCAGGATTTTTCTACAGGATTCCTAACCGAGCACTTCCTCAGACCTTCGGAACTCGTTTTCTTCAACCCCTCCAACACTGCGGTGATTTCCTACGACTCAAGAAGTACAAAAAGTCTTAGCGAAGACTACGCTTCAACTTCGTCTTCAGCGCGAACTTCCTCAAGATCGTCCTCAGCTTCAGCTTCAACCGAACGCTTCAGGATCCTAGTTCCTCAGGATTTCGCGCAACTTCATTCTTCAGGAAATGCACCGATTTCTCCAATGTTCCTCAACATTTTGGGGGGTCGACATTGGTGGTTAAACACCTCATCGGGGACTTTTCTCCTGTGTATACTCACAAACACATCAGTCCCTTAACCGTTTTGTCATCAAACTCCAAAACCTCAAGGGGAAGGCACTTGATGCACTTACATCTATCAAGATTTTTCTTAGAGTTTAAATAAAATTTATTTGATTCAGAGGTTGTGTAAAACATTAATATCGAATTATGTCATCTACACGGTGGGTGTCTCATCCCCGTTTTGTTAGAAATTAATAGTATCTGAATTTCACCCTTCGTGGTGGATTATTTAAGTTGAAATCTTGACGTTATGTCTGTTTTCTTGATTGCTAAATAGATTAAGTTATGTGATGATGATATGTCCCAAACGTATCTATAATTTCTCCTTGTTCCATGCTTATATGGGTGACTTTTCTACATGTTTTTCTACACTTTCACACCTTTTCAACATATTTGGACTAACCTACTAACTGAGTGCCCTAGTGCCAGTTTCTGTCTGTTGTTGTCTGTGCATTGCAGGTATTTCCCAATATTTAAAGTGCTCGGAAAAATCCAGAAAAAATATATAAAGAATTAGCAGTTCATAAGCTTCCGGAAGCCCGAAGGAGAGCCATAGGGGGGTGGCACCCTCCTACGCGGCAACCTGGCGCTGCCAGGGGGAGGTCACGCCAGGGACCCACCTGTTGGAGTCAGGCATCCCCCGGTGCCCTCCTTCGACCTATATTTACCTCTCCCTCGGAAAACCCTCGGGAGGACCCCCGTTACGCAATTTTCACCACTGTTCCGCCGCCTCCAAAATCTCGAGATCAGGATCGCCAGAAGAGCCTTCGCCAAAACCCTGCCGGAGGGAGGATTGATCTCCGGGAGATTCTCCACCACCATGAGTGCTTCCCGGATATGTCGTGAGTAGTCAACTTTGGACCATGGGTCCACTACCAGTAGCTATGTGATGTTTTCTCTCCAATCTTGTGCCTCAATTGTTAGCCCTTGTGAGCTGCCCTACATGATCAAGGCATGTATGTATTAGTTCTGTTGTTGCTATGCTGTGTTTGTCAGGATTCGATGGATTATGAGATTATGTTCATATTGTGATGAGTAATATATTAGGTTTACCTTTTATGTTTTAGTTCTTGAGTATTCTTGCATGTTCTCTGTTGCTATTTATTGCTTTGCCAAGTAGTAGATTGAAACTCGAAGAGGGAGCGTTATGCAAGTTGTGGGTTTCATGCCCCCCGATGTCTAGCTTGAGTGACAGAAACATGAGACTAGGGGATGTGTTGTTGCCACCAGGGAGAAAACAACACTGCTGGTAACTGCGGTTGCAAGCATTGTTTACTTTACACACAGGTTGTTAATGTAGTTGTCTGTTTCTTTCAATTTACTCTTTGGGTGGGGCTCGCAACTTAATACCAGAGAGATGTTCTAGATAGATATCTCAAGGTGGATGATTAGTGAGTAGATGCTGATGAATAAATGCTCTACTTGTTTTGGCGTACTACCCATACGATTGAGCCTCTAGATTTCTTGTAGTATAATTAGCATTGCAGTGCGTTTATAATTCTGTCAATTGCCTAGCTGTAATTTGTTCACCCAGCATAGTTATTTATCGTCTTTTGGGAGAGACATCACTAGTGAACATCATGGGACCCTGGTCCATATTATTTCCTTTTCGTTGCAATCATCACTGCTATTCCCTCTTGTGTTTTGATCCTTTGTAAACAACAAGACCAGAGAGATTGGCAATCTCTTTGAACTCATTGGGAGCAAAGTTATTTTCTTTGTGTGCAGTTCCAGGTCAAGTAAGCAACCTCAAGGTTGTAAACGGCGACATTGTTTTCTAGCCACCTACTTGCAGATTTTGGAGTCCTACTTGAGACATAAACCTCACCGAGGGAAACTTGCTGACGTCTACTTTCTTCCACTTGGGGTAACCAAAGAGGGGTGAGAAGCCATCAAGCTAATTTCTGGTGTCGTTGCCGGGGACTCCATCCTACAAGATAGAGGAGTTGCACACTATCTTTTACCTTTGTTTTTTTAGTTTTGTTAGTTTACTTTTTAGTTTTTGCTTTTGAGTCTTATACCAAAAACCACAAAAAATGGGTTACTTTTTTCTTGCTTGCTGATATTACAATGCGTTTCACTGAAAACACCAAGTTGTGTGACTTCACTAGTCACAACAACAATGACTTTATTAGCACTCCTATTGCTACACCTGCCACTTCAGCACCTTCATATGAAATTAAACCTGCTTTGTTAGATCTTATTTTGAAAGAACAATTCTTCGGAGCTGGAGATGATGCTGCTTTGTGGTGACCCACAAGTCTAGAGGATCTATTGTAGCCTTTTCGATAAGTAAGAGTGTCGAACCCAACGAGGAGCAGAAGGTACTGAAAAGCGATCTTGAGAAAGGAATAACTACAAGTACTAAAAGTTAACTTTTTATGGGGTTTCTGGTATAAGCAATAAGAAAATAAAAGCCAGCAAAGTAAATGATGGCAGGGTGCAGCAAGTATCCCAGTCCCTTTGAACAAAGGATAAGCCGAATGATTAAACTTATAAAGACTAAAGCGGTCCTAAGGACACACAGGAGAGGGAGTCAAGTTACTTTCTCCATATTCCATCTAGCACTATGTGTCGTGTGGGTGGACCTATGCTAGCACACTGCCTAGACTAAGACAAGTACACTCTTATGATTAAAACTCTTACAAGCATTCCCAAATACAAGAGAGAAATTAAGGAAAAGCCTAATCATAGCAATAAACCTTAGGATCCAACACTCCCTTCTTCACAAGTGTGCGAACTGGGGTTCAGGTTTCTGTCACTCCGATAACCCGCCATAAGCATCTGATGACCCACAAGTGCAGGGGATCTATCGTAGACTTTTCGATAAGTAAGAGTGTCGAACTCAATGAGGAGCAGAAGGTATTGACAAGTGACCTTCAGATAGGAATAACTGCAAGTACTGAAAGGTAACTTTTTAAGGGTTTTCTCTTTCCTTTATATTTTTATGAGATCGTTTGAAGCTTTTGAAAGAACATGTTATTAGTCAAGAAGTGAAAATGCTAACACAAAGGAAGATGTTTGATGTAGCAAGGCTCAAAAAACAACTTTTTTATCTTAATGATATTGTCAACAAAGATGTAATATGGCAATTCTCAATGAGACAATATAAATGCATGCATCTTTGTCAACATAGGGTTTCTGCTCTTTGTGGGATAGAAAGAAGTGTGTTTATTGACTCAACATGAAAGTAAGGGCTTATCCCTTTGCAGAGGGAAGTAGGGTTAACTCATGTGCTAGAGATTTTAGAGGTTTTGAAATCAATAAGATTATAAAATAATCTTTTGAGAGGTGCATAATTCGTCAACGAATGCTAATAGATAGCCCAATTACTTCTCATGTTGGACAAGTTTCGAGGAATGGCTCCCAAGGTGGGGACGATCACATCGCCTTAATCTCCTTTGTTTATCATTTCCAAAGTTTTCTGATTTCTCATGAACAAAGCGTGAAGGAGGGTTTGTTTTGTTTCTATTATCTTTTATGAGCTGGGCGCACTCATGCTAGTTCCTCCTCGTATTTGGGGTTTGTTGATTAGACAGGCAATCCTAAGATAAAACTTGTCCAACATAAGAAGATCATGAATTATCTACTATTTCCTCATGAGCTTAAATAGAGGCACAAAACAAGGAATATACTATTTTCAAGGTTTAAAGAGAGCACATGAATAATATACTTTAGCAGTGGCAGTGAAATACCACGAATAGAAAAGGTATGGTGGACCCTTTGGAAGGTTGAGGTTTCAAGGTATGGGTGCGCAAGCAGTATTCCCACATAGTACAAGGTTTGGCTAGCAAAGGCTTTTAAAAGCAGACAAATGATGTTAACTTGGATGCAAAACAATATAAAGTCTACATTAAGAATTGGCTTGAGACATCAAGGAAAACTCATGCTTGTTGTTATGACCAAAGCTATGTTTGCCAAGATTAAATAAATTTTTCAAAGCCATACCTGATATATTCCATCAATACTCCCATAAGAATCAACATATAAGGTTGATTACGTGAAGAGAATACAGAGTGCAGCAAAGAAACCAATAGACTTCTCATTAATATTCCATCAAAGACACTTCACACTCACGGATACAAGAATCTCCACATAGAAGTGATAGACCTCAATGCATACACCTATTTTATAAGATAACTTCCCTAGACATGATACGACACTAAACTTGACCACAAATGACAAAGATAAAGATAAAGATACCGACACTCCCCCAAGATTGGAACAAGCTAAGAAGATGTCATTACCCATGAATATTTCACTCTTCATCCTTGTTCTTGTTCCTCACGTAATCCTTGGCGAAAAGCTTCCATGTCAAAGGTCCTCCCTCCACACAAGATTCTTCAGTCTCCAGGATCCTGCTTTCAGCTGATAATCCCAGGAGCATAAACTTTAGTTCATACTCACAGTTCTGGTTTTGGAGGTCATAGATGTGTCCTTGGAGCTCGAAAACTTTGTTATCCAGTGCAGATATTCTTGAATGCACTTCCTTCATATCCTCATCATGTTGTTTCTTCATCTTGGTGATGATGCCGATGTTGGCCTCAACACCACGCTCGATCATCAAATTGTATTTGAATACTTCTTGCTCCACTTCTTCCAGCCTGGCCTTGGTGCTCCCCTCCTTGATCGGTCCCTTCAGATCTTCTTTGTGAAGGGCACCATCCTCCACCCAAAGTGTTTGAGGATGCCTCTTCACCTCTGCGAGGTAAGGGTTGATGACGTTGGCGAGGAACTTATCCTTGGGGGAACTTGTGGAAGCCATGGCACCTAGGTTTACTAAAAGTTTTACTAGCAACAACAGATCAAAAAGAGAATGCATGAAATCGCATGATACAGAGCCGGGCGATCCGAGCAAATATATAGCAAAAATTCCTGCATCGAAAGGAAGGTAACAAGCCAAAGCGGGGTCGGAGGCGGACTCCGGGTGGCCCAGGAGGCCTCCTGGCGCAGCCAGGAAGCAGGCCGCGCCACCAGGGCGCCTAGAGCCCCTGTGTAATAGCCCGGGATTTTCACCCAAATTAAAAAATTTGTTTGTTGCGTTGTTGTGATGATTGCCTGTATTGTTTGCACTGTTTGCTTCGCCATATTATTACTCGGTGAATATCCCCCCTCTTTCTCGTATCGGATGCGGGGCTGAACTTTTTTCCAATGGCACATGACCTTTGCGACACCAGGTTTCACCCGAGCACCGTCGCAACTTCCGACACTAGACCAGCCATCGCCATCGGAACGAAAAACCCCATTTATTTAATAAACGGATTATTTTATGGGGCATGGGAAAATGTACTCGTAACGGTATCGAAGTGAGGTACGACTGACGGGCTCGCCGTGCTGAGCGCCTGGTTCGAGATTTCGTCCAAATCGGAGTCCGTACGGAGTATTGGCGGTCAGAAACATGGAATACCGAACGCACGCGAGAGAAACCCGAGGGCCTATGCATAAACCTGCCATCCAGGCCAGCCTATATAAAGACCACCACCCCCTCCTAGCCCTTCTAGGGTTTCCCCCTTGTAAAATTGCATCCACCCCACTCACAAAACTCAGATCTGCCCCATTTTTCCCTCTCTTCCCTGAAACCCTAGTTCTAGACCTTCCCAAGTCATAAGATCTCCAGATCGGTGGCACTGGATGCGCCACGTCTCCTCGAAATCTCCACCTCCTACCTCCATCCAGCACGGGCCCCGCAGGGCCGAGATCCCGCCGCCGCCAGGCCCGCCTCGGGCCCGAGCCGGGCCGGAACCGCCGTCGTCCTCCCGTAGCCGCCCGAGCTCCTTTCCCGCCGCCTGTCGTCGGAGTTGCCCCGGCCAGCCGCCACGACCATCCACGCCACCCAGCAGGTCGACTTTCCGCGCCCCGTTCGTCTTCCCTCCTCTCCTTCTCTCATCTCCATTTCTCTCTTCCTAGGAGCTCTAAGCCACCTGCCATGGCCATGGAGCCCGAAGCTTGCCGCGTCGCACCCTGGATCGGGTGACCACCGCCACAACATGCCGGCCAGGACCCCACTCCCTCATGGATCCTCCCTTCCCCGCCTCCACGCGCCGCCCAGGCTCGCCGGAGCTCCGCCGACTACGGCCGCCGCGCTTGCTGGGATCGGGATCGATCCTGATCTACATCTGCCGCCACCGCACGTTTGGGACGGTGTGCCCACACGACCCATTCGCTTCCCCGTCACGCGTCGGTACTCCTCGCCCGCGGCGGGAGACGGCTATCCGACGCCCATCTACCGAGCTGGGCCTTGGCCCACTATGGTGAGCAGTGTGCGCCCCTTTTTCTATTTTAGTTATTGTGGTTGTGCTCCGAGCTGGGCCGGCCCGTGCATATTTCTTGACAGAGCTATGGTTAGTTAAGCAACGCCGCCCACTATTAAGACCAACAACGTCAGATTCGACCCGTTGCTTATTTTTCCTTAGGGCAGATTAATAGTTTTTTTGGCGGTGCGCGTATCTTTTTAACGGTAGCTTAGATCGCGACGCGTTAAACATGTAAATTGCTTAGTTTTTCATGTAGAATAATAAAATGTGCTCCTTTGTCATGTTTGCACTTGTCTACATGCTGTTTCGCTGCTATTTATACGTCGTGCCACTATAAATGTAATCTGTCGTAACTTTTAAGTGATGCTCCGATTAAAATATTCTTTATATTTAACTTGACAAGAATTGTGTGTAGATCTTGATTATGCTGCTCTTGCTTGCTAATAAAAAAAATATTGTTTAGGGAAAAATAGTACCAAACATTATTATTTTCATGGGGTAAATAGTGATAAGCATGTTTAGAGTTTGCCCCACTTAAATTGACTAGCATGTTTGTGCTTCACCTCTCCATGTTTGTGTGTCAGGCCATGCTTGAGTGAGATGTCATGTTAACAATCTTGCTCATATTGTGTAGCTAAACAACTTGAACCCTCGAGGATAAATGTGCGGTATCTTCGTGTGTGACGAATACTCAACTTAACCTGCTAATAACCGCTCTCGACGATGGATGCGATACCGTACTGCATTGTCTCGTGTTTCCTTCTTGTTGATGCTTGCTCGTGATTGCTTCGTAGTAATAGATGCATCTCCGTTGATTTCCTTTTCCAGTGTTTCCTTCTTGTGTGCTTCAGCGGATACCTCTCGGAGACGTTGCGAGCTTGCGATCGACGACACCTTCGGTTTCGTCTTCTCATCAGGTAAGGGGGAGCATATATCATGCTTATAACTTTCAGCTCAATCGCGCCTAGGTGTAGGATAGAACGATTGCTTGATCCTACCACTTCATATTCATGCCTCTCAAATAAACTCAAACAGACATGTCCTCAACATCCCAGCACACCTTGTTCGGCTAGGTTACTTTCCTCGTTGCTCAGCCCCTGCTTAGTATGCATGCTAAGATGCTATCAACTATTATCCTGTTACTCCTTGGATTCGGCTATCCCACTATTATATTGTTGACTATATTCGATGAAGGATGGAAGGTCTAGGCTATACCGCCCTGATGCTTTGTTCCATTCGAGTCACCTAGGACCCGAGTTCCGGGTATTGTGTCTCTTGACGAGCGTGCCTAACCGCGTGTGAGATACTATGGGGTCCCCTTTTCTTACCTACCCAGCTTCAAACATTTCTAGTGGTGGCCCAAGTTGATTTACCATTTGCAAACCATGCATATATGTCTGTCGGGTCGCTGCTAGTAGACATCCTTTAAAATAACTTGAGCCAGCGGAGACATGGTTTCCTTGTTGGTCCACCCGATCATCTAGGACCCGGCTCCATTTGAGGTGACCCGGTAATCCGACCTGGGTCAGCCGGAAGAGTCCAATCTGAAAGTTCAAACGGCTTTTGTTAGTTAGAGGGACCTGCCATTTCAGATCTCTCGGAACTAAATCATAAAATGGTTTCCTGTCATGGGTAGCAACCGAGAGAGATGGGCGTGCGTGCGGAGCCTTGTAATGGGCAGTTGGTACACCCCTGCAGAGTTAAATCTTTTCGAGAAGTCGTGTCCACAGTTCTGGACGACTTGAGGCCTACTCCTTGTTCATAGACAACAAGAATTGAAATAATCTGAATAACTTGATCAACGTGTGTGTGCCTTGACCGCTTCTTATTCGTCGGGATGCGAAGGGGAGGAAAAGGATAGGATAGGTGTTATGTTTGCGTAAGGAGTTGATATCAAGACTTGTTGGAGGTGATTCCTAATCGACTGCTTGGTTCTCATCTTACTCTAAATAGACTGTTAGACACTCATATATTGCTAGTGCGGCTGCAACCTCACCACTACCCCCATCTTACCGTGAGAAGTTAGTTACAAGACTTGTTGATATAGCTCACCCCTTCTTTTCTCTTTTACGCACGTTATGCAAACGACGTTGGACTTCGGTGGAGCTCGATGACCCTTCTTCTAGACGCCTTCGCGGAGACTCGACGACGACTAGTTAGGCGGATCCCGGCGGAGAGCCTGGACCCGTGTGGTTACGGGAATGGTGTGTTTTACATTTGCCACTAGGCATTTGATTGTAGTATGTACTCAGACATGTATCTTCCGCTGATGTATTGTATTAAGGCAATTGTATGCCGATTGTATGAGATGTTGTATTCATGTAGCTGTAATGTTGTGATATCATGTTGGAAACCCGGGGCATATGGCAGTGTTATATGTCGTGGTGGGACTGATATGTGCTTCATCCCCGGATCTGGATGGAAACATCCAGATTTGGAGTAGTACCGCATATCGGGCTTTAAAACTTCGTATCAGAGCCTTACCAACCGTAGGATCCCTTCTCTTGCTGAAGTCGAGTCTAGACAAAAACTATTTTGTACTTAATAAGTTAGTTATCGGAGAGTAGGAAACTTTTTCCTCCTTACCATTTCTTTGGTCAAGACAAGTATCGTAAGTGTTTTACTCTCGCCTTATCCGCTTTCAAACTTTAGGGTCACAAGTGTGTGGAGTTTCGGAACCGTTACAATGCCTTGCTTGGAGCGTATTGTCTCGATTCCGATCTTAGGTTTGGGAAATCTTGTAGTACCTTTAGTTCTTCCGACTCTGGTTAAACATCTTGGTCATTTGTTGACTTCATTCCTCTTGCCTAGTATCCTCACGATTTGAGTGAGAATGCTTCTCTTGATCGTCTCTTTGGACTATTGTTCTTCCTCTTGATCTCTTGATGGTTTATCTTGTCGGAAGTTCGACGTCGACATGGAGAAGAGTCCCTTGTTGGTGGTGTTGAAGGATGTCGACTCTCTTTTTCTACCCTCCTCTCCCCCGGATCGTCCAGGATGTCGGGACGAGATCCCTTGTTAGTGGTGTTGTATTGTAACAGCCCCGGATTTTCACCCAAATTAAAAAATTGTTTGTTCCGTTGCTGTGATGATTGCCTGTATTGTTTGCAGTGTTTGCTTCGCCAAATTATTAATCGGTGAATATTCCCCCCCTCTTTCTCGTATCGGATGTTGGACCGAACCTTTTTCCCATGGCCCCCGACCTTTGCGACACCGGGTTTCACCCAAGCACCGTCGTAACTTCCGAGACTAGACCAGCCATCGCCATCGGAACGAAAAACCCCGTTTATTTAATAAGCGGATTATTTTATGGCGCGCTGGAAAATGTTCTCGTAAAGGTATCGCAGTGAGTTACGGCTGACGAGCTCGCCGCGCTGAGCGCGTGGTTCGAGATTTCATCCAAATCGGAGTCCGTACGGAGTCTCGGTGGTCAGAAACGTGGAGTATCGAACGCGCGTGAGAGAAACCCGAGGGCTTTTGCGTAAACCTGCCATCCAGGCCAGCCTATATAAAGACCACCACCCCCTCCTAACCCTTCTAGGGTTTCCCCTTGTAAAACTGCAGGCACATCCCTCAAAAAACTCAGATCTGTCCCATTTTCCCCTCTCTTCCCCGAAACCCTAGTTCCAGACCTTCCCAAGCCATTGGATCTCCAGATCGGTGGCTCTGGATGCGCCACGTCGCCGAACTCTCCACCTCCCACCTCTAGCCAGCACGGTCCCCGCAGGGCCGAGATCCCTCCGCCGTCCTCCCGTAGCCACCCGAGCTCCTTCCCCGCCGCCGTCCTCGGAGTTTCCCCGGCCAGCCGCCACGACCATCCACGCCACCCAGCAGGTCCCCTTCCGCGCCCCGTTCCCCTTCCCTCCTCTCCTTCTCTCATCTCCATTTCTCTCTGCCTAGGAGCTCGAAGCCACCTGCCATGGCCATGGAGCCCGAAGCTTGCCGCGCCGCACCCTGGATCCGGCGACCACCGCCACAACATGCCGGCCAGGACCGACTCCCTCACGGATCCGCCCTTCCCCGCCTCCACGCGCCGCCCAGGCTCGCTAGAGCTTCGCCTACTACGGCTGTCGCGCTCGCTGGGATCGGGATCGATCCTGATCTGCAGCCGCCTCCGCAGCACATGTGGGTCCGTGTGCCCACATGACCCAGTTCGCTTCCCTCGCCCGCGTCGCTACTCCTCGCCTGCGGCGGGAGACGACTATCCGACGCACATCCACCGAGCTGGGCCTTGGCCCACTATGGTGATCAGTGTGCGCCCCCTCTTTTATTTGTTTTATTGTTGTGGTGATGTGAGCTGGGCCGGCCCGTACGTATTTCTCGCTAGAGCGATGCTGAACACCACCCACTGTTAAGCCTAACAACGTCAGATTCGGCCCGTTGCTTTTTTTCCTGGGGCAGATTAATAGTTTT
This sequence comes from Bromus sterilis, assembly GCA_950022295.1. NCBI lineage: Eukaryota > Viridiplantae > Streptophyta > Magnoliopsida > Poales > Poaceae > Bromus > Bromus sterilis. The sequence continues at coordinate 275,166,955 of OX465595.1, read as the reverse complement.
TTTTGCGATGCTCATATCTTTTTAACGGTAGCTTGGATCGCGACGTGTTAAACATGTAAATTGCTTAGTTTTTCGTGTAGAATAATAAAATGTCCTCCTTTGTCATGTTTGCACTTGTCTACATGCTGTTTCGGTGCTATTTATATGTCGTGCCACTGTAAATGTAATCTCCCGTAACTTTTTAACCGTTGCTCCAATTATAATGTTCTTTACATGTAACTTGACTAGAATTGCGTGTAGATCTTGATTATTCTGCTCCTGCTTGCTAATAAAAATAATAAAATGTTGTTTAGGGCAAAACAGTACCAAACATTATAATTTTCGTGGGGTAACTAGTGATAAGCTTGCTTAGGAGTTTACCCCACTTAAATTGACTAGCATAGATAGTTTAATTTGTGCTTCACCTCTTGCCATGTTTGTGTGTCATGCCATGCTTGAGTGAGATGTCATGTTAACAATCTTTCTCATATTGTGTAGCTAAACAACTTTAACCCTCGAGGATAAATGTGCGGTATCGTCATGTGTGGCGAATACTTCACTTAACCTGCGAGTAACCGCTCTCGACGATAGATGCGATACCGTACTGCGTTCTCTCGCGTTACCTTTTTGTTGATGCTTGCTCGTGATTGCTCCGTATTAATAGATGCATCTATGTTGATTTCCTTTTCTAGCTTGCGATCGACTACACCTTCGGTTTCGTCTTCTCATCACGTAAGGGGGAGCATATCTCATGCTTATAACTTTCAGCTCACTCGCGCCTAGGTGTAGGATAGAACGATTGCTTGATCCTACCACTTCATATTCATGCCTCTCAAATAAACTCAAATAACCATGTCCTCCACATCCCAGCAAACCTTGTTCGGTTAGGTTACTTTGCTCGCTGCTCAGCCCCTACTTAGTATGCATGCTAGGATGCTATCAAATATTATCCTGTTACTCTTTGGATTGGGCTATCACACTATTATATTATTGTGGATGATGTGATTTATTATAATGTTGACTATATTTGACGAAGGATGGAAGGTCTAGGCTATCCCGCCCCGATGCTTTGTTCAATTCGAGTCACCTAGGACCCGAGTTCCGGGTATTTTGTCTCTTGACGAGCGTACCTAACCGTGTGTGGGATACTATGGGGTCCCCTTTTATTAGCTACCTAGCTTCAAACATTTCTAGTGGTGGCCCAAGCTGATTTATCATTTGCAAACCATGCATATATGTCTGTCGGGTCGCTCCTAGCAGACATCCTTTAAAACAACTTGGTCCAGCGGAGACATGGTTTCCGTGTTGGTCCACCCGATCAGCTAGGACCCGGCCCCATGTGAGGTGACCCGGTAATCCGACCTTCGTCAGCCTGAAGAGTCCAATCGGAAAGTGCGGATGGCTTTTGGTTTGGGTGTCGACTCCCCGGGGGCCACCCCGATTTCTGCGTTGTTAGTTAGAGGGACCTACCATTTCAGATCTCTCAGAACTAATTCATAAAATGGTTGCATGTGATGGGTCGCAACTGAGAGAGATGGGCGTGCATGCGGAGCCTTGTAATGGGCAGTTGGTACACCCCTGCAGGGTTAAATATTTTTGAGAAGCCGTGTCCACGGTTATGGACGACTTGGGACATACTCCTTGTTCATAGAAAACAACAACTGCGATAATCTTAATAACCTGATCAACGTGTGTGTGCCTTGACTTCTTCTTCTTTGTCGGGATGCGAAGGGGAGGGGAAGGATCGGATAGGGGTGTTATGTTTGCGTAAGTAGCTGATAGCAAGACTTGTTGGAGGTGATTCTTCATCGACTGCTTGGTTCTCATCTTACTCTAAATAGAATGTTAGCCACTCATATATTGCCAGTGCGGCTGCAATCTCACCACTACCGCATCTTACAGTGAGAAGTTAGTTACAAGACTTGTTGATATAGCTCACTCCTTTTCTATTTTACGCACGTTATGCAAACGATGTTGGACTTTAGTGGAGCTCGACGACCCTTCTTCTGGACGCCTTGGCGGATACTCGACGACGACTAGTTAGGCGGATCCCGGCGGAGAGCCTGGACCTGTGTGGTTACGGGAATGGTGTGTTTTACCTTTGCCACTAGGCATTTGATTGTAGTCTGTACTCAGACATGTATCTTCTGTTGATGTATTATATTAAGGCAATTGTATGCCGATTGTATGAGATGTTGTATCTATGTAGCTGTCATATTGTGATATCATGTTGGAAATCCGGGGCATATGGCAGTGTCATATGGCGCGGTGGGACCAATATGTTCTTCGTCCCCGGATCTGGATGAAAACATCTAGATTTGGAACAGTACCGCATATCGGGCCTTACACCCTGCAATTCCTCTCCGACTCCACTTCGGCTCCGAATTTTCCTAATTTTCCAAAAACACGTAATACGGAACTTTTATGGATGGTCACGAAGTTTTCTTACTGTATTACATACCTATTTATATTCTTCTTCTGCTGGTGTCTGAATCAGGGCTGCAACATATTCTTCGTGAGTGGTTGTGCGTATTGTATCCAAATCAACATTGACAGGGTCTCCTGCTAGGCAATGCTTCAATCTTTGCCCATTCACAACTTGAGGTTTGGTGCCTTCAATATTGTTAATCTCGATTGCACCGGAGCGACAGAATTCTTCAATTTGAAAAGGTCCTTCCTATCTAGACAGTAATTTAACTGGAGAAAACCTGAAACGAGATCTAAACAACAAAACTTTATCACCAACATTAAGTTCACGTTTCAAAATTCTCCTATCATGCCACTTATTTACCTTTTCCTTAAACATTCTCGCGCTTTCGTAAGCTTCACTTCTCCACTCATCTAGAGAAGTCAAGTTCATGAGACGCTTTTCACCAGGAAGTTTTGGGTCAGCATTAATCCCTCTAACAACCCAGAAAGCTTTGTGGTCTTATTCTAAAGGAAAATGGCAAGCCTTGCATATACAATCTTATAAGGAGACATGCCCATGGGATTTTGGAACCAGTTCTATACGCCCACAAGGCATCTACGAACATCTTCGACTAGTCCTTTCTAGAACTGTTCACTTTCTTTTGTAAGATCAAATTGATCTCCCTATTTGTGAGCTGAACTTGCCCACTCGTTTGAGGGTGGTAAGGTGAAGCAATCCTGTGGTTAACATCATACTTTGCTAAAGCTTTTCTAAAAGAACAATGTGTAAAATGTGATCCTCCGTCGGTCATGAGGTACCTTGGTACACCAAACCTAGGAAAGATCACATCTTTAACATTTTGAAAGATGTCTTATGATCAACACACTCAGTGGGGATTGCCTCAACCCACTTGGTTACATAATCAACAGCTACTAATATGTGAGTGTACTTGTGTGAAGGAGGAAAAGGACCCATGAAATCAAAACACCAGCAATCAAAAGGCTCAATAACTAGAGAGTAATTCATAGGAATCTCATTTATACTACTAATATTACCAACTCTTTGACACTTATCGCAAGATAAAACATATTTTCTAGCATCTTTAAAGAGAGTAGGCCAATAAAAACCTGATTAGAGAACCTTGTGTGCGGTACTCTCACCGACATGATGCCCTCCATAGGGACTACCGTGACAGTCCCTTAAGATATACTTGTGCTCATGCTTTGATATGCACCTTCTCATGATCCCATCCGCGCATTCTCGGAAAAGGTGTGGGTCACCCCAAAAGTAATTCCTCAATTCATGGAATAATTTCTTCCTTTGCTGAAATGTTAACACTAGAGGTAAAAACTTAGTAACAATAAAGTTAGCATAGTCAGCAAACCAGGGATCATAAATAGATTGTATCCCTTAATCAGCTAACTGATCATCAGGAAAGGTATCATTAACAGGAATAGGATCATGTGGTATGTTCTCTATCCCGGAGAGGTTGTCCGCTACTGGATTGTCCGCTCCTTTCCTGTGAACAATCTGTAAATCAAATTCTTGAAGAAGAAGAACCCATCTGATAAGCCTAGGTTTGGCATCCTTATTCGGCATAAGATATTTAATAGAAACATGGTCAGTATGAATAATGACTTTGGAATCAACAATATAAGGTCTAAACTTATCACAAGCAAACACTACTACTAAAAATTCCTTTTCAGTAGTAGCATAATTATTTTGAGCACTATCAAGGGTTTTGCTAGCAGAATGTATAACATTCAATTCCTAATTAACCCTTTTTCCTAACACAGCTCCAACAGCAAAGTCACTAGCATCACACATGATTTCGAAAGGTAAATTCCAATTATGCGGTTGGACTATAGGAGCGGTTATCAAAGCTTTCTTAAGAACTTCGAAGGCTTCCTTACAATCTTCATCAAACACAAAAGGAATATCCTTCTGAAGAAGATTAGTGAGGGGTCTCGAAGTCTTAGAAAAGTCGTTAATAAATCTTCCATAGAAACCGGCATGACCGAGAAAACTACGAATACCTTTGTTGTCCCTTGGATAGGGCATCTTCTCGATTGCTTTGATCTTGGCCCTGTCCACCTCGATTCCCCTTTCAGAAATCTTGTGGCCAAGAACAATCACTTCGTTGACCATGAAGTGGCACTTCTCCCAGTTGATCACCAAGTTTGTCTCTTCACATCTCTGCAAAACTTTATTAAGGTTGTGGAGATAATGGTCAAAAGTGGTTCCATAGACGAAGAAATCGTCCATAAATACGTCAACAATTTCCTCACAAAAACCATGAAAGATAGCAGACATACACCTTTGAAAAGTTGCAGGGGCATTGCATAAACCGAAAGACATACGTCTATAAGCATAAGTACCAAAAGGACAAGTTAAAGTGGTGTTCTCTTGATAGGCAATGTTAACATGAATTTGAGAGAAGCCAGAATATCCATCAAGATAGAAAAAGTGGTTGTTTTTGGATAACCTTTCAAGCATTTGGTCGATGAACGACGACGAATAGTGATCCTTCCTCGTCGCCTTGTTCAACTTCCTGTAATCAATACAAATTCTATATCCAATATTCATTTCTGAGGGATTAGTTCATTCTTATCATTAGGGACAATAGTTCTGCCTCCCTTCTTAGGAACACAATGTACTGTACTTACCCACTTACTATCAGCTATAGGGTAGATAATACCTGCGGCTAGAAGCTTGAGGATCTCGGTCCTCACTACATCCTTCATCTTCGGGTTCAACCATCGTTGATGATCAACAAACGGTTTAGCATCGGGCTCAAGACTTATAGTATGTTGACAAATAGATGGACTAATTCCCTTTAGGCCATCAAGGGTATACCCAATAGCGCCTCGGTGTCCATGAAGGGTTTCCAATAATCCCTCTTCTTCATATCCTGAAAGGTTAGAATTGATAATAATATGATACACTTTCTTTTCATCTAAATAAGCATACTTGAGCGTATCGGGAAGAGGCTTTAGATCGAACACCGGTTCTTCTTTGAGTTGTGACAAAATTCCTAAAGGTTCAACCGGAAGGTTGTGCTTCAGGATAGCAGGTTCTGTCAAGAAGCTTTCATCTAGTTCATTTCTTTCCTGCATATGAATATCATTCGCGTGGTCCTCCATGTATTGCTGCAAAGGATCTTCAGGAGGAATAGCAATAGAGGAAATATCTTCAATAATTTTATCATTAATAGGCAAATCAATACCTGATACGCGAGAGAGGATAATTTCTTCTCGCCCTTTGTTGGTTACCCCAAGTGGAAGTTGAGATGCAGTGTAGCGGCAAGTTTCCCTCGGTGAAGATACCTAGGTTTTAAGATTGTCTCCCATAGGACTCCAAAGATGATAAGTAGGTGGTGAAGTGAACAATGGCGTTGTTCACAACTCAGGGTTGCTTAGTTCATCTAGACCTGCACACATACACAATTAACTTTGCTCCCAAAGAAGTTCAGAGAGGTTGTCAATCTCTCCGGTCTTATTGTTTAAAAAGGATAAAAAACAAAGGATAATGTTGACACACGAACACGTCACGTGCAAAGCAACAAATATATGCTTCCAGATTTTTGTTCACAAACGTCGGCCTAGGACTTGAACCATCTCCTATGTCTACCTCATCTAATGGATCAGCCGACGCAAAACCTTGTCCTAATTTATCCATGTCTTCCAATTCTTCTATCGACTCAAATATATCGTTCCCATTGGACCAATATTCTTCAAGACGCTTTTGCAACCACTCGGAGTTAGAATCCATTTAAATGCATTGTTCCTTGGAGCCGGTTACCACCAACCGGATTTATAGACAAAGGCACGAAACCATTGTTTGTGGCGCTAAGAAAATCAAAATCTGACAAGTCACGCCCCGTCAAGCAAGTAGCATGTGGATGTTTCCAATCAATCGGTGCATCAGCCAAATCAACACAGGCCGAATTATCCGCATGAACAACCTCCACTTCTTCGTCAACCCACTGAATCAAGAACTTCTGCATAGTTGATGTTACGCATTGATTTGCATGAACCCAATCGCGCCCGAGTATGACATTGTAGTTACCATGCACCTCAGCAACAAAGAACGCGGTAGCCAAAGTCTTGCTCGCCACCGTAAGCTCTACATACATGACACCTTTGGCTTCAGTTTTTTCCTTGCCTTCAAATCCATTGAGCACCATGTTAGTCTTCATCAATTCCGCCTCATTCAAACCCAACTTTTTGAAGACCGAATAGGGCATAAGATTCACAACAGCACAACCATCAACAAGCATCCTAGAGACCAGTGATCCATTAATATGACCTTTGAGGAACAATGGCCTCAAGTGCGTCACTGGTTCTTTTGGCTTCTTGAATATAGCATTTTTAGGGCCAAAATCCAAATGATCCACCTCGCCTTCTTCATCTACGACACGAAATTCAGCGGGCAAGTAGAACACCATATTAATATCCATACTTTCACGTACAGGCGTAGGCTCATAATCTAGCAACTCCTCTTCTTCATGCATATCCACTGACTCCGATGTATTCTCATGTGAAGGAGAAGTGATAGATGGTGTGGACGATACATTAGCATTTGCATCATCCTCTCTTGGAACATTCGGCGTTGGGACATCCACCGTTTTATCTATTTGTTTAGGCCTCCACACTTTCCTCGCGGGCACCATGGGACGATCTTCGTTAAACCACTCGTCCCTCAGTTTTTCTGCCTCTTGCTCCACCTTTTCATGGCTCCTCATGCGCTGCAATCTCCTCTTTTGTGATTTGGATATACCAGGAGGACTCCATTTAGGTTGAGTATACTTGGGGTCTCTAGGATTGACCTCACTTGTACTGGCTTCATGATCATTAGCCATAGGACCTTGTGGGACAGCCACCACACCATCACTTGAAATAGCCGGATCATCAATAACAATCGGCTCTTTGAGTTTTAGCACCTCGGTGCCCACTATAACGGTTTTTACACCAAGCCCATCTTCCTTCAGCTTAGCAGAATCCGGAATTATAGCACTCGCCGACTTTGCACGCCACATTTTCGCGCTAGCTTCCTTTGGATGACTTTGCATTGACCGATTGGCACCATAACTCAAACGGTCTTGTATGGCGTAAGAAATCCTCTCATGCACGGATCTTCTAGGCGCTTCCCACCCTGGATGAAAAGCATAAGGAACCATTGGGGCATGCTCCCATCTACCATCAAATCCTGCTGTATAGTATGGCCCATAAGGGGGCGGCGCATAAGGGGGTAGCACCGTCCATGGGGCTGGCTCCAATGACCCGTATGGCCACGCTCGACGCTGAAATTCCTGCTTAGGAGGTGACCTTGAACGTTTCAAACGTGATGAATGATTAGAGCTAGAACCGGCCGCTTGGTTGTCATATTTGGACAACAACATATCAAAAGTTGGCTTGATTTTCTTGCGTTGCACTTTGGCTTCATTTGTCTTCCACCTACCAGTATCTGGACTCTTGGGCTTGACAAATCTGACACGAGTATTCTCTTGCACTTGTGGTTGCCCCCCAGGTGTAGGATTCTTGATGGTGATCTTAATAATATCCCCACCACCGGGTTGCTTGTCAAGCACCACTTGCCTCTCCGAGACCTTGCTACCATCTTTGCTTTTCCTGGATTCACCAATGACTACATTATCCTTGTTAGCTGATTCGTCTATGTCGGGCCGAATTAACATCTTCCTCCCCTCCAAATCCATAATGTTCATGGGGAAGGGCTGCTTATCAACTTGCATCTCAGAAAAATACAATCGTCCGGTATTAATGGCCGATTGTATCTGTCGTCGAAAAACATTGCAATCATTAGTAGCATGAGAAAAAGAATTATGATACTTGCAATATGCACGCCGATTTAGATCCTCAAACGACAGTAAAGCATGACACATTTTAATAAACTTAGCTTGCAGCAAAGCATCGAATATTCTATCACATTTAGCAATGTTAAAAGTAAACTACATAGCATCATCACGATTCTTATGAATCGGCTTTAAATCTTGGCAAGTAAAAGGTTTGGCCTTGGATGGCCAAACAAACTCAGCGGTATAGACATCAGCTTCATCGTCCGAACAATCACTATCATATTCAATCATATTCACCATAGGACGATCAATCTTATATCTATGGACCTCATTATTTTCTTTGCCACGGCTCTCTTGAGCTAAAGCCCTTTGCAAGACTTGATTAATAGTTAATAACTCATGGCCATCTAACCTATCTTTAATGTAATTTTTCAAACCACTAAACACAAGATCAACCAAGTCTCTTTCAGTTATCACCAAACTATAACACCGGTTTTTTGTATCTCGGAATCTCTTGACATAGTCAGAAACCGACTCATCATTTTTCTGTCTAACCGATGTAAGATGTGATAATTTAAGCTCATTATCGCCGCTATAAAAATGATCATGGAACTTTTGTTCTAGTTGTGACCACAAATTAATATAACCATGTGGCAAAGAAGAAAACCATGAAAATGCGGTACCAGTTAATGATAAGGGAAACAAACGCACTTTCAATTCATTAAAGCGACCAGCCTCACCGAGATGTGCCAAGTACTGACTAATGTGCTCCCATGTAGTTTTCTTACCCTCTCCATCAAACTTACTAAATTCTGGGACCTTATAACCTGGAGGGCATGAGATTGCATCAAAGTACTCAGGATACGGCTTTTGGTAAATCCGATTCCTAGGCAACTCGACACCAAATTTTTCTCGGAGCATCTTAGTCATCTTCTCTCCAAGGTTAGCTAAGGCATCACCTGTAGTAGCCGATGCAGCTTGTGGCAGTGGCATACGAGGGATAGGATTGCTGGTTGCGGGCGCTGGAAGTGACCTATATACCGAGTTGTAATTCGGCTATGGTCGAGTTTGGTCTGCCGAATTGTAACTCGGAAGCAACTGAGTAGTGTCTGCGCCCAAGTAAACCGAGTTGTAGCTCGTCTGCGTATGAACAATGTTTTCACCTACGGGTATAGCTTGGTTCGGCATAGTTACCGAACTAGGTATGATAGGATTACTTGGTGAAGGCATAATCTGATTTGTATAAGCAGGAGTGTAACTCATCGGCAATGGTGGTGCCGATGAAAGAGGCAAAGTTGAGCTAGGGTTTCCCATACTAGAAAGCATACTACCAATATTAGCACCAGAAGATTGAGCATTATTTTTCTGAGCCTTAGAATTTTCCAAGAAAGATTGATTGATCAAAGTATTGCTATCAGTTATGTGGCTCTCAATTTCAGCTAATTGCTCTTTAGAAAAGGTAGCACTTAATGTGGGTTTAACCGGCTCCAAGGGAAGAGGAGGAAGCTTGATTTCTCCAATCGGAGTAGCGTGGCCTTGGCGTCCCTTGTTGAAGTTTCCAAGGAAAGCTTGTAAATCCTCCTCGTCGTGTTGTTTCTTGAGTGCTTCATTAGCCTCATCCCGCTGCTTCTTGAACTCTTCATAGATCTGGCGGTGTTCCTCCGATAGATCATCATGGCTAGGATTAATGATGTTATCGGCATTGATCTCTGCTGACTTAGACATGGTTTATGATGATTCTCCAAACTTGGTCCCCAGCGGAGTCGCCAAAAAGTGTGTTGACACACGAACACGTCACGTGTACCCTCGACGGCGGGGGTGATGCACCGCAACTCACGTCGAAGGAGATCCGTACGGTAGCACGATACCTAAGACAACCGGCGAACGCTTTTGAGCACCCGAAACCACACACGCCCGGGAGGGACCCCGTCTGAGCGCACAGAGGCTATGGGCTGCCCTAGGTTGACCTTATCGCCCCTAGAGCTCTCGCGGATCGTTGCCCTGCAAGAACAAGAACAAACGAAGAACGAGGGAGAAGGTACGTGGAAAAGTAGACGAAATTAGGGTTTAGATGTGTTTGCGATTGTGTGTTGTTTCAATCGGCCGTCACCTCATCTATATATGAGGAGGCTGGACTTTCCGTACAAGAAAAGGACTTCAAATCCCGTCCAAATCCTTCCAAACTTAATCGAACTCAGATTACAAGTGGGCCTGGAACAGCAGTAAATGACCTCGGATGAAAAAACTCAAAACATCAAAGTTATAACCCTCAAAATTTCCAACAACCTTCATGTTGAACGTTTTTTGATTTGGAGCCATCTTGAAAAGGGTTTTGAGCTGATTTCTAACTCAGGTCGGAGCAAAACGCGAATCTGAAAAGTTTTCCCGAATCCCGTCGCCAAAATCGGACGTCCGTCGTCATTCGGACGTCTGACCCGTCGGACGTCCGATTCCCGTCGGATGTCTGGTCAAAATCAAAGGTCTACTAACCTTTTCCCGTCGGATTTCCGTTTTCCGTCGGACGTCCGATTTTTCCTAGAAAGTTTCCAGACTTTTTCTGCAGCAACACACGGTTTCGGTCGTAACTTTTTCATACGAACTCGGATTTGGATGTTTCAAATATTAAAATCGACCGTTTCGACGAGCCGATGCCGCCCCATGCAGAACACTTTCCATTTGATGATGTCTTGAAGGCCTAATTGGTAAAATATTATTTTGAATGCTAGGATTTTATCGCTTTCAACATAATTTCAGCCCTCGAGATTGAGTCGGATGATCATGGCTCGAACTATAAAGTTGTTCATATCGAAAATACCCAACTTTTTCATGTAGAGCACTTCTTGATTTGAGGTCATCTTATATAGGTTTAATATCGTACCAAAAACCAGTGTCAACAGATAATGATAATGATAGCAACTGAAAGTAAATACTGAAAAAGAAATAAGCTTGTAAACAATGATGAGAATATGGTCCGGGGTCCCGTGATGTTAACTAGTGATGTCTCTCTCCCAAAAGACGATAAAACTGCTATGCGAGGTAACACTACAACATGACCCTCCTTACAACAACGCTTTTTTCCGTATCTAAATGTACATATATGCGTTGTTAGGGTCTTTACCAACGGTTCTGGAAGCGTAGCCTTATCCAGTGTTGCTAGTGCATAGTGCAACGCTTGTACCATCGTTGGTAAAAGGATCGTTACAAGAATACAACGCTTAAAACGGACTTGTGCAACGCTATTATATGTTGGTGATTAATGTATAGATATAAAATTCTATTTCTTGTTCGTTTATATTATATAATGATAATTGATTAATGATCCACATATTAGTGATAAATTATGTATTTCAGGCGAAGGAAAAACAAAAGTATATACTCATGAAAAGAATAAATCATATATTAGATAATACCGTTGGATTACAATAGTGGATATTACAGAAGAAACATCATCCAAATGTGATGCATAATCTAAATATTTTCTCGACAAACAAACTATAACTAAAAGCATCCATCAACGTCCTACAACTTAAGCTACGAATATCATCCCTACAACTTAACCAAAACTGAAAGAATCCAATCATCGTCATCATCCAAGGGAACATCATCATCATCATCATCAGCATTGCAATGTACTTTCCATGCACCCATATAATCCTCCATTTATCTTTTGAATCTACAAACAAAAAAACAAAATGAACTGTCAACACACAATACATTAACATAATGCAAGTAGTGATAAGAGGCAGGGTATTAGTCAATGCAAATATTACTGCAGTTGTATCCATGAAACAATTGCAAATGTTTATCTTATAAATATCTCATTTTCAATTTAAGATCCTATCATTATAAAATAGAAATTCATAAGTATATCATTTTTCTAGAATGAAAACATCATCCTCCCAGCCATTAGCATTCTTTATTTAGCATGGTCGTGCTTACTACAAGATCCATGTGTCCTACCATGCCTACAAGATCACATGATGATTGGCTTTGGCTGGGGAATGGCATTAGTTATAACTAGTCATGAACCTGCACTACTTCACAGACTAGTTATTTAAAAACCCCGTAAAAGGAAACAATTGAGGAATTTGTCATGAGAACTAGTCCTATTCGGTGTTTTGGATGAGCCTTACTAAGAATACAAATAAGAAAATTAAATTACATGGCAAATACGATTATTTGCTTATAACAAAAATAATGGAGCACCGTAAACCTTAGTCTACCATACTACAACCTGAGAAGAACATAAAAATTGCTATAAATATATAAGTGAAGTGATTATCTAATACATAAGATAAAACAAGTCTTCAGCACATACATGTATCTTGTTTTTTTCTTCATAACTAAATATGCATAAATAATGAAAATCCTGAAGAAAATGAAGACTTGTGATGTAAATTACGTGCACTTTTTACCAAAGTTATGCAAATATGTCGTCTTCCATGTATAATAGTAGCTTTCAAGTCCGAGTTGTCAAGTGGCTTGCATACTTTTAGAAGAACCACAAAGTTAGTAAAACTCTTGTAGCATGTATGTAGCTTACTTCTTTGATGCCCCAACTTTCCATTTGTTGATCAGACTGTGCAACACTTGAATATGATTAATAAGAGGTGGCTAGGAAGATTTTGAAGTCATTGGATCTGGTCATAGCGAGTTGATATGATGTACATACAACCAAAGGTGCATTTACTATAACCCTGTAGTGTTGAATAGGCCATGACCATAAAGACAAATCTGGAAGTCAGTTAAAATGTACATTATGAAATTTACAATCTTATATTTTTCTCTTCCCGCTTTCATTGAAGTATACAACATGCCATACTATTTACATTAGAATATATGTCTGCAAAGGTAGCAAGTAGCCAGCTAAATACAATTAATTCAAGTTGCAAAATACTGATATGAAATAGATATGTGAAGGCACTGCCTTCAGACAGTTCATCCAGTCATAGCTATATTAATTTATGAAATTACATTTAAACGAAATGACACACATATTTTTTGTGCCGCATAATCTATATATACCTGACAATAGCCTTGAATGCAAAATTTAATTAAATAAAACACAATCAACAAACAGATGTTAGACTTGAAGTTAAATACACATATCAAATCTCTAATAAAACATATATCTAATATGTACATGCACATTTGAATCCCATAGTAATGGTTAATAACAATCATTAGTTATGGGCTAGTCTATTATTATTTCTGAGCAGAGAAAAGATCAAGTTTTCTGGCCGGTAAATACCACATATAGGTAGGTATGGTGGAATCAAATGGAATAACTGGTTTGAAAAGGGGTTTGGATACACAAGCAGAATTCCTCTTAGTGTGAGCGAAGGCTAGAAAAAGACTGGGAAGCGACCAACTAGAGAGCAATAATTGTCATAATCATGCAGATCGACAAGGCAACATTGAATCGGGCATGAAAGTGATATGACTATTCTGAAATAAAAAGTTAATTAAGGCATGATAGACATTTTAGTCATAAACATGTGTGAACATGTGCCAAGTCAATCCAAGAATTCTCCGAAGGGAAATACCACTTCAATATGCCAAACCATGAGCAATGCAATGCATGTAAGTCATTCCAACAACATAATATGCACCCTATCTATTTGAGATCAGCCACAAAGAAAGTATGAACAATGGGAAAGCATTGTAAACATAGCACTATGTCGCTACAAGCTGGTCTCTAGATCATAAGTACATGCATATGTACAAAAGTAGGAACAAGAAGAGTTCATATCAGTTTTCCTTGTTGCTTCCCTTTCTTCGATCTTCGTAATTACTGCCTTGTCACTTGCAAGACCGAATGTTGAAAATATAATTAAATGCCATCACAGACTCGAGCTGAACTCTGAAAACAAAGCAAACTAAAGAGAGAAAGGAAATCTTTTTGGGTTTATTAAAGGTTAAACGAAAGAAAAAGAAAAGAGAAATCTTTTTGTTGTTTTTGCAAAATAAAAGAGCAAAGAAGAACGGGCAAAAACTTCGAAAAAGATCAAAGAAAACAAAATAAAAAAAGGATAATACAATGGAAAAGGGAGAAGGGCACGTACTCCCCAAGCTTAGGCTTTTGGCCTAAGTTTGCAGCAGCTACTGCCCCCAGAAGCCTCCTACTCCGGGGTAATGGTAAGTCCAGGAGTCGTATGAGCCCTCTAGTGCGTACACCAAATTCCTCGGGTCCTCCCATGAGGAAGGTCCTGCGCTCCAAGCGCAAGAATACCCCTCGCCATGCTTGGTGAAGGTCTCTCCCTGGAAATGTGGGAACTCACCATGCTCCTCCTCGTCGGGCACAACCCCCTCCATGGGGTTATGCGGCTGGTAATGAGCCATGAACTCATCGAACTGAATATGGTTGAAGGACCATCCATTCCTGCGAGTGTTATGAAACAAAAGTGGTGCTGGTAGACGGATCTCACGAGTAATGGTCTTTTCAAACCTCAAAATATAATCAAGGTTACCAAACTGGGAAGTTATGGTAACAAATTTAGGCCTCTTCATAGCAGCAAGATCGAGACTTGCGTATGAAAAGGGAACATCATCAGGATGCGGGGTGTGCTCAAGAGACTCAAGGATAAGTGTGGCGTAAACACCACCATATAAATCACCCTTGTTACTGTTCGTAAAAAGGCGCCGAGCAATTAAGGCACTGACATTATAATCATTCTTATCAGAGAGAGCGTTCGCATAAATAGAGAAATCTGGTGCAGTACCACTTCTCATGTTGTCACGAGCCAACACCCCTGTAGCAACAAAATACGCAAAATACCTGAGGTGTGGAAACAGAATACTAGAAATCTTCGTACGCCGAATGTCGGTCTCCTCCTGGCAACAAAGGGAGTTGAAGAGGGTCCTCAACTCGGAAGGCTGAGTGGTCATATTTGTCGTCTAACCAGCGTTCGACACACCTATTATATAACAAAACCGTTCCATATTCATGGTTACGAGATCATTAAAAAGTTTGAACTTGACGGTTCCAGCATCATGGTTATAACAAAAACTGTTAACAAAGCAGGAGGTGAGCTTCTTGTATTGTACCACACGGCATAATGCTAGCCGTGTCAAACCTGCATTGGCACAAAGCCCATAGAATTTCTCCTTAATTCCTGCAGTTGTAAGAAAATCATCGCACGGATACATCATTGCGCATGTTGGACTTGTGTCTTCCAACAACTCCAGGGGCACATGATCTTCATTGTAGCTCACCCTAACTGCTGAGGGTGAAGCTGCAGCTCTAGTGACTCGATCCGAGCGCTCGGGCTTCTTCTTCCCAAGCCACCCCTTTGCTTTTCCTAGCAAACACATTTCTGAAATTCTGGACAATTCACAAAAACAAGGATTTAAACGAAGTGAGTTGAGGCAAACTACTCTACTCACTTACCTAAGTCATAAACTTGCATCAAAACTTGGAAAATAAATTTCTACACATGCATGCAAGCTCATCTAAATAGCACCAAGAACTACTAAATACTCACAAATGAAGCCACCAATCAAAAATCTATTTGGAGGGGTGGAGGAGTTACATACCAGGGAGTGTTTGCCAAAAATCTTAGCTCAAATGATGGGTCGTAGAGAGAGATCTAAATTCTGAACAGAGAGCAGCAAGAACGCAAGTTCGAGGTGCAAAACTCGTGTTTTGGGGAGGAAAGAAAGAGAGAGGAAGAAGACTCACCTGGAGGTGGGGCCTGTGGGCCCCAGGTGCCCTGTGAGCGCGGCCAGCCAGCTGGCCGCCTGGGCCACTGGTTGCCCCGCTGGTCAGCCCCAGGTGCCTCTGGGTTACTCCCGGCATGGAAATTTTTAATAATTTTTTTGGAATTTTTCTGAAAACTTCACTGTTGAAATTTTTCCGCAGTACAAAAAGCCCCGAAACTTTCTGAAAACTTGAAGCAGTGATTAGAATTGTGAAGCTTCGAAAACATGTAAACTTGGTACAACAAGGAGAATAAAAGTTAAGGAAAATGAAAACATAACAAGCTCCACTTTTTACCTATATAAACCATGCCCACTAGCAAGGTTGATCAAGTCTTAGCAACGAACCGGCGATATATAGAACAAAAAGTCTCACCTCTTATGAAGTGATCATTGCACCTTTACTTTAATGGACATTGTCCCCACCGTGATGGTTTTGTATTTGTGGTGCACGTGTAAAGGACAATCCCATTCTCCAATCTTCACGGTCTCGATATTCTCTCTTGAGTTAAGGCCATGCCTTTTGTGGAGCTTCTTTGGAAAATACACCGTGTGTTCTTTATCGTCTACGTTGAATGTGACCTTTCCTTTATTGCAATCGATAATGGAACCTGCGGTGTTAAGAAAAGTTATACCAAGAATAATGGACATGCTCCCATCCTCGGGCATGTCAAGCACAACAAAATCTGTAAGAATTAAACAATTAGCAACTTCAACTAGAACATCCTCACAAATACCTATTGGGACGGCAGCTGATTTGTCAGCCATCTGAAGAGAGATATCTGTAGGGATTAGTTTATCTAAACAGAGCCTTTTATAAAGATAAAAAGGCATAACACTCACCCCTGCTCCGTGATCACATAAGGCAGTCTTGACATAATTATTTTTAATAGAGCAAGGAAGGATGGGTATACCTGGATCACCAAGCTTCTCAGGAATCTTGCCACTGAAAGAATAGTTAGCAAGCATGGTGATATTGCCTCATTAGGAACTTTTCTTTTGTTAGTGACAATATTTTTGTACCCATGGTTTTCTTTCCTTCCCATGTCTTCTTGCTATGAAGTCCTCTCCGGTATACTACTTGCGTGTATCGGGTGCTTCTTCTTCTCTCACCTCGGTGATACGTCCAAAACGTATCTATAATTTCTGCTTGCTACATGCATGTTTTGTGTGATATTGCTATGATCTAGATACACTTTCATACACTTTTGATCATATTTGGACTAACCTATTAACTCAGTGCACCACAGTGCCAGTTCCTATTTTCTGCTGTTTTCTATTTCAGTTTTCCCCCATATAAAAAGTACCAGAAAAATTCCGGGAAAAATATATGAAAAATCAGCGTACAGGAAGCTTCGCGAAGAGCCCGAGTGGGGCCAGAGGGGTGCCAGGGGTGGCCCAGGCGGCCACCCGGCGCGGCCTGGGGCCCCTGGTCCACCTCTGGCTGCCCCCCTTCGCCTATATATTCCCCGTGACGTGAAACCCTCGAGGACAGAACCGTTTTTCGCGATCTCGCCTCTGTTCCGCCGCCTCCGTGCTTCCGAGATCGGGAGCACCAGAAGACCTCTTCCCGGCACCCTGCCGAAGGGAGGGTTGACCTCCGGGAGTCTCCTCTCCACCATGGATGCTTCCCGGATGTCTTGTGAGTAGTTTTCCTTGGACCATGGGTCCGTGATCAGTAGCTATGTGATGTTCTCCTCCCCTCTGTCTTCTTCATGGTTTAGACCTCGTGAGCTGCCCTACATGATCGAGGCACTTTTGTAATCTTTCTGCTATGGCTATGCTGAGTTTGATGGGATCTGATGGATTATGAAATTATGTTCAGATTGTGATTGATTAATATATTTGGTTCTTATCTCTTATATTTTTGTTCCTAAGTAATTCTTACATGCTCTCTATTGATGTTTATTGCTTTGGCCAAGTAGTAGGTAGTAACCCCAAGAGGGAACATTTTTCTCGATTGTGGGTTCATGCGCCCCGATGACACGCTTGAGTGACAGAAACATGAGTCTAGGGGATGTGCTGTTGCCACAAGGGGGAAAACAACGGTGATTGTAACCGCGGTTGCAAGGATTGTTTACTTTACGCAAAGTGCTTTTTAATGCAGTTGTCTATTGCTTTGGGTTTACACTTTGGGTGGGGCTCGCAACTTAATACCAGCGAGATGTTCTGGATAGATATCTCAAGGTGGATGATTAGTTGTAGATGCAGTTGGATTTCGGTCTACTTATTTTGGCGTACTGCCCATGCTTTTGAGCCTCTTCCTTTCTTTTGTAGCATAGTTAGCATTGCGGTGCGTTCATAATTCTGTCAATTCCCCTTTTGTAATTTGTTCACCTCGCATAGCAGTTTTATCGTCTTTTGGGAGAGAGACATCACTAGTGAACATCACGTATCCCGGTCCATATCCTCATCACTGTTTACACGCTCATTTACTTTTCTGCTTTTACTTTCAGCTGCTATCATTATCCCTTGCGTTTGATCCTTTGTGAACAACAAGACCGGAGAGATTGACAACCTCTCTGAACTACGTTGGGAACAAAGTTATTTGTGTCTATGTTTAGGTCCGCGTCAGTTGCATCGCTGACACCTACTTATCATCTCTGGAGTCCTACTAGAGACAAACCTTGGTATCTTTACTGAGGGAAATTTTCTGCTCTGCTACATCACGCCTTCCACTTAGGGTTTACCAATGAAGGGCGAGAAATCACTATCATGACCTCGCACATCAAGCCAAATTTCTGGCGCCGTTGCCGGGGACTCCGAGTGCTAAGATAGGGGAGTTGTACACTACCCTTTACCTTTGTTTTTTTAGTCTTGTTAGTTTACCTATCAGTTTTTACTTTTGTGTCCCTTATCAAAAATACCTACAAATGCTATCTTCACCATGGGTGTTGAACCACCCAAATATGGTAGGATGGACATGTTTCACTTGGCTCGTCTTAGATCAATTTGTGCTCGCGCTAAAAACCCAACCGACTTGGTTGAGGTAAAATCATAGGATGAGCATGCACATTATACGCGGCACCGCCTATCTCAGAAAGGGAAACACTTATGGTACCAAATACAAACTTCTTATTGCTATGCCGAGTGTTTATGCCACATTTATGATTTTACTTGCTGCTCTAATATAGAGCGTAAACACCTTCCTTTCCAATGTGAGTTTAATGAAAATGAGATCCTATCTTCTTATGCCAAAGGTGTTTATGATTACTTTGATGTTGGAAAGATTGAAGAGTTTGTTGCTTTTAAAGGTGCTTATGAGATTGCTTCTTTGATTGAAAAGTATGACGATACTATTCACAAGTCTGAAAACTTTGCTGTTCTTGCTTATTGCTTTGATAATTATACTTCCAATGCTTATATTGAGGATTTTAAAAATAGAATGCTTGCTGCCCAAGAAGAGGCTAATGATTGCTCTGAAGAGGAATCTTATGATTCCGAGGACTCACTTGATACTTCCCTTTCTGATGATTTTGATACTTGCTTTGTTGATGGCCCTGATGCCACTATGGATGATGCCTACGAAGATGAACTTTCTATAGTTCTTTATGTTAATCATGCAATTATTGTTGTTGCTCCCACACTTGATTGCCCTATTATCCTTTTGAAATCTCCGACTATTCCGGAGAATTTTGCTCTTATCAAGGCTCAATGTGATGGGTTGCATCTACCTTATCATCCTAAAAACCGTGTTGAAAACAATACACGTGTGCTTGTAGGTCATGAACAACATGATTTATGTGATAGTTATATTCTTGATGTTGTTCATGATACTACTGAAAATTATTTCGAGAGAGGGAAGTTTGGTTGTAGAAACTTCCATATTACTAAAATACCTCTCTTCGTGTTCAAAGTTTTGAAGTTGTTCTTTTTCCACCTTCCTATGCATGTCACTTTGTGCTTCTTTGATTTATTTTCTTACAAGATGCCTATGCATAGGAAGTGGGTTTGGCATAAATGTGTTTCATATTTGCATCTTGATGCTCTCTTTTGCTAAAATTCCCATTCTCTTGTGAGAGCATCTTTTATAATCTTTAAGCCTAGCTAATGGCTCTAAAGAAGCGCTTTCAGGAGGCAGCCCGCAACGAATTTAGGTTTTTATTTTTTCTTCTTTTGTGTCTTGATGTTTGTTACTACTGTAGCAACATCATTGTATCTTTATTTTTCAGCTTTGTGCCAAGTTATAGCCTCTTATGATAAGGGAAGCAAAAGTTGTGACATGCTGTCCAGAAAACAGATTCTGTCCCTTGACAGAAAAATTTGAATCAAATCACCAGATCATCTTTTTGATCTGAATTTTTTTTGAAAGCATGCTCTATAAAATTGTGAAACTTCCGTATGTTCTGAGTTTTTTTATTTGAGTTGCCGAAGTGCCCCTAAAAAATTCTTTACCACCTGCTGTTCTGTTGTTCACAGATTCTGCCACATTTTGTCTCTCCTAACTTTTGCAAACCTTAAGCTTGCTTTTTATTTGCAAAAACTTTTTGGCACTCTTGAGAGAAACAGTAGCTCTTCAATAATATCTTTATATCCAGTGGGGAAAAATTATTTTATTAAGGGTACTAACCTCTCTAATCAGCTTATGATGAGTTATGTATGAAGGGAGTTTTCAAGTGTGCGATGGAAAATGATGAAAGATGATTAAGGAGTGTCAATCGCTTAAGCTTGGGGATGCCCCCGTGCAACCCCAATAAATATTCAAGGAGACTCAAGCGTCTAATCTTGGGGATGCCCCCGTGCAACCCCTTCTCCATAAACAATCATCATATCGTCCTTCGTCGCACTATATTTTTATCACTTCATGCGTTATGTGCTATGCTTGGAGCGTCTCGCTCTTAGGTTTTATTTTTAGTTTTCTTTAGTTTTGCTTGCGGTTCATAAAAAGTTAGACCCCGTCTTACTTTGTGTGGGAGAGAAACACGCTCCACTTTCAAAATCTAGAACACATCATAGGATTTTTCCTGCTTATCTTTTTGCTGTTGTGTGTTCTTTATGTTTTCATAGGTGCTGCCATGTTTAGTTTTAGTCTTAGTTTGTCTTTAGAAAGAGCCTTGGCTTTTGTTTAGTATGTCGCTGGAACTCTTTTTAGTTTTCATGTTTATCTTGTTAAAGAGAGTTGGTTGTTGCACTGAGTTGTGTTTTGTCTTGGAAGTAGGTAATTGAGGTTGCTATTTAATTCTAGTAGTAACTTGCAATAGTTTTGAAGTTTTGATGTGAGTAATGTTTGAACTTTTTGTGTCAAGAGCTCTAGACTATTAGTGATAGGTGTCGTATTTTGGGAAATCCGTGTGTATTTTCAAAACCTGCAAAACTAGTTGAGAACTCTAGATATTAGATGGATCACTAATCTTTGGAGGGATCGAATATTAGAGTACACTCACGTACCATGAGTCGAGGATGCGCAAGAATAACCAAACCCCCATACACTCCTCCTCGGGGTACTTGTCTCTTTGTGAACCTCCTTATTAGATTGAGAGTTACCGATAATAAGTGCATGAGTTCTTCGGACTAATGTAAGTATTGAAAGTTGACACTTCCACCTTCCCATATTTGCTAGCCTCTCCCGTGCCGTGCATTGCCTTCTTCTCACTCCGAGAGTTGGTGTCCACCTTCGCCGGTACATCCAAACCCTTGGCATGATACGCTCTTTCATCATAAACCTCCTTATATCTTTCCTCAAAACAGCCACCATACCTACCTATCAAGGCATTTCCATAGCCTTTCCGAGATATATTGTCATGCAACATCCACCTCTTCATGACTTGATCTTCGTGTCATACATGTTCCTGCTACACTGGCAGCGACATACATTGCATACATCATGATAGTTACATCATCTTTATGATTTTGAGTACCTTGTAAAGTGTGAAAGATCTCCTATACCTTCTTGTAAAATAGAGTGTTGCCCTTAAGTGAGGAAAAGATCCCAAAGTGGACACAATAAAAGATCCCAAAGAGGACAAATGAGAGTTAAATAGAAAGAGCCATTGAGGCCACAAAAAAAATACAAAAAAATAGAAAAAAGAGAAAAAGAAATAAAAAGAGAGAAAGGGGCAACACTACTATCCTTTTGAGAGATCCACCCTAGTACTCCCTTTATATCCTTGTACTCCATAGAGATGATCATTATGCATATAACTATGTGGGGACCTTCACACTATAGAACTTGGCTTGCATATTCCAAGGATGAGCCTCCTCAAACGAGCTCTAGGTCTTCATGAGCGAGCAAGTTAGATGCACCCCCACTAGTTGCATTGGAGAGCTTCCGAGCTCGTATGTGCATCCGTTGCATGGCAATCCCTACTCCTCACATCATATCTATCATTTGGCATCTCTTGCCTATGATTGTCCTCATTGATGTGAGCCTTTCTCACCCTTTTTTTCTTCCTCCTCCACACTATTTCTCTCTTTGCCATACAAAGTGTCAACTCTCGTTCTTACGCTCATCCATTGCATGAGTGCTCAAAATATTGAAAAAGGAGTGGATCAAATTGACTTGTACTTGGCTAGTGGTGTAGGCACGAGTCAAGATAAGATTCCAAAAAAAGACCAATTGTGAAACTCTAGTAGATTGAGTTCTCAACAAATAAATGTTTTTTCTTGTATTCTCTATCCCCCTTCTTGCACGCAAACACCATTTGGAGACATTCGAGTCACGGATAGAGAGAGCTCTTGGACCTAATGTTATTTTGTTACTTCTTTCAATGCTAATATAGACTCTTGCATGTTATGACTTGAATTGAATCTCTAACCTTGATTGCTTTACTTTTCAAAGTTCTTATATTGTTTCTAGCATGTCACCACAGAAATTTTACCGTTATCATTTACCTACTCGAGGACGAGCAGGAATTAAGCTTGGGGATGTTGATACGTCCAAAACGTATCTATAATTTCTGCTTTCGCCATGCATGTTTTGTGTGATATTGCTATGATCAAGATACACTTTCATACACTTT
The DNA here is from genome assembly GCA_950022295.1 of Bromus sterilis. Classification (NCBI taxonomy): domain Eukaryota; kingdom Viridiplantae; phylum Streptophyta; class Magnoliopsida; order Poales; family Poaceae; genus Bromus; species Bromus sterilis. The sequence continues at coordinate 275,144,094 of OX465595.1, read as the reverse complement.
TCATCATATTTGGACTAACCTATTAACTCAGTGCACCACAGTGCCAGTTCCTGTTTTCTTCTGTTTTTCTATTTCATTTTTCCCCCATATAAAAAGTGCCAGAAAAATTCCGACATAAATATAGGAAAAATCAGCGTACAGGAAGCTTCGCGAAGAGCCCGAGTCACTAGTAGGAAATAGGCTACTTCTGGCGTACAGGTTTTCCCTACCACTTGCGGGCGGGCGTACGCCAGCGTTGTCTCGCCAGTGGTAACAGGTACCTCTGGCGTACAAACTGTACGCCAGCGCTAACTTCTCTTACCACTGGCGTACAAGAAGTATGCCCGCCAGAGGTCAACAATATGTACGCCGGCAGTACAATTTCTGGATTTGGTACTGTCCGCCAGCAGTAACTTTTCTGTACGCCAGCAATATATTTTCTGGAATTACTTTTCTGCTAAAACTAGTTATTCCAGCAACACAAATACTCAAATATTTTCACAGTTTACCAACACAATACAAATACACTGAATTCATAAGTTCAAATATACAAGAGTGATCAAATATTGTTGTATCACACACAAACTACATCTCGATAGTTGGACTTCATTGTATCGCATACAAGAGAATGGTAAAGACGATGAGCAAGAAGGGGATCACGAGGAAGTTGGACTTCATCCGGTGGTTCTTCCTCTCTTTCCCTTGCCGGTAGTTCAAGTACCGAGCTTCCGCCTCCGCTTTACTCTTGTAGCTCTTGTAGTTGTTGCCCTTGTACTTGTTCACTTGCTTGAAGCAATCTTCCCAGTGCTCATAGACTCCTGAAACGCTACCTTCGTACACCACATACCACTTATTCATCTATAAAAGACATATATAAATATTAACCAAGATAGTTAAAAAGGAAGATGTGTGTACATTCATGCATTATAAAAGAAGACTTAGTTCAATGTAAAACTAGCTACATGTTCATCATGCATAAAAGAAGACTTAGTTCATGCATCATGTAATACGTACACAAGTTCAACATGAGATAAAGTTTACAACACATGTTCATCGATTGTTCGAAAAAAACTAGCTACATGCATAGAGAACACACCCTCTCACTTCTTGCTCGGCTTCGGCTTCGACTTCGGCTTCGTCTTCAATGGAGGGAACGGGAGACAACCTTGCAATGAGTTGAACGGTCTGTCATCGCCATGTTGATGTAAGCGGGCTTCTATTTCAGCGTTAGGTGGTGGACGATGACTGTAGAAGAACACCCCATCGCTATGTATGACATCCATGGTGATCGTCCGCGCGATCATTTGCTGAATTCGGCCGAATTCTTGTCTTATTTCGGCATTAGAGGACACCGCCAAGGTATCGCACCATTTTGCGAGAGACGAGGAATATTGTAGTCGTTGTTCATCCTTTATGTACTCTCGCATATGATAGATGACGTACCAGTCGTCCCTCGTACTGCCTGGCGCCTGCTTGATGCAGGCGAACTCAGTTTTATGTATGAATGTGTACTTTCCTCGCCTTTGATTTTTTCTTTTTATGATGCCCTCCCTATAAGAGTAGCCAGTGAGAGCATCATCTAGAACATATTTGATTAGCTTGTAGTCTTTGTACTTCTGATGACTCCCCGAGTCGAGATATATGGCAAGAGAGTCTTTCGGCTCCAGAGCGATGAGGGTGCCGTATTGGTTGCTACACAAAATAGTTCTTGGTTCAAAGAGATTATCAGCCTCAGATTAGTTTAACAATAGGAAATCTACGAAAGCATGTTACGGCTGCAAGCAAGAATGACTTACTCAGGAAAGTAAGGCATCAGAAAGATGTTCTTGGAGGGATGATCCACGAAGAAATCTTCGATGTACTTCGTTGCCACTACCTTACCCTTAGGGTTGTTCAAGAACATTTCTTGCATGTAGAAGGGGTCCATTATAGCGACATTCGGGGTATTCTCTTTGATGAGTTGGTGAGCCAAGCTAAGCGCAAACAGGCGGACCATGGATGGGTGGAGCGCATTCATGTGGAACATGTCAAAGATGTCATTAAACCTCAAGAAGAAAAAGTCCCCTGGATATTGATCCACAAAGCCCAAGCCCTCCGATACCTTTCCTATGAAAAGCGGGTATGTTGGATTGTCATCATTGGCAAGATTCGACTCCACATAGAGAACAGAATTATGGAGTCTCCTCATATCCGAAGTGACGATTTCTAAAGTTCTTGGCGGCAACATAGGTTTACCCAACTCATGGATCGGATGCCAGTTTATGATGGGTACCTTGTCCTGGACCCGTATCGGCTTCCTACAGCCCTCCACCGGCTGACTGCTGGAGTCAAAGGCACGTTTCTTAATTATTTTCCGCCCCGTCGTCTTCCTGCTATGCTGCACAAATGAATCTTGGAGCGCCTCTTTGAGAGTGTCTTGGCTGAGACCAGCTGGATCACTAGGGCTGAAGGGGGCTGCTTCTGGCGCTCCTTGAGAAGAGAATAGACGCCTCGAGCAAAATTTATCTGTCTGATCTGCGTGGCAGGAGGGAGGACCCTGGCTCGGACCGGCGACTAGTGTATCATCAAGAGGACCCTCACTGGCACCAGGTAATACTTCCTCGTAATCAACGAGGAAGTCTTCGACGCGAGCATCATTGTCGTCGTGATCAAGATCCGCAGGTTGAGCAGCAAAAGGCTCGTTTTGCTGTGGGGTGGTGAAACAAGAGTCCACACGAATCAGTTCTTTAGGCCATAGCATGGGCCAAGACAAGCATTGTTCGAGGTTCAACTCGCTATCGGCTTCGGGGGGTTGAGTCGGAGGATCCAAATTGGCGCAACCCGGAAACACCCGGTCCAATGCAACCCTAAACATGGTATCGGCCATAGGCACTGTGTGGAACACACGGTTAAGTGGTGCCACGATACGTGCCTTTGCCACGTCCTTCAGCTCCTTGTTAACTTGTAATAACAATGTTCATCCCACCTCGTCGGCCTGCGAAAACATGTAAGGCGTTAGAGAGGGGCAAGCAAGCGCAAATTAAACTAGTCGAGACTTTTGCGGCGCTTATTTACCGTCAAGGCGTTGAGCTCGTCTAATGAGGAAGCACCGCGGACGGCCGCCGGCGTGTAAGAGATGGAAGGGCTGCTACGAGGCGCGGTGCCGGCCGGCGATTCATCCCACACACCTTGTGGTGTGTTTCCGGTCGCCGTCGTTATCTCCACAATAGGAGGCTCATTATTCGAGCCGCTGGCACCTAAGGTGATCACTGGGAGAGGCCCTTGTCGGCCTCCGTCGATCCATTCCGCAGTCGACTTCATCATGGTAGGAAGGAGGTCGTTGACCGTCTGTGTCACTTGCTCCGAGATTATGTTGGGCATCTCAGCTTTCACGGTCTCCAATTCTTCCCTCACATTCTTCTCTTCGTTCTTCTTCCTCTCCTTTCGTGCCTCCTTGGTCTCGGGGTAGTAAAATGAATGTTTGTGACTGAGTCCAGCGCCGACCACACGGCCACGATGCGGCGGCGCTGACACCGGCAAGTCCTTTACCCTGTTTAGCGCCCTTTCAAAAGAGTTGTCAAACGGCACCTGGGTTGAGGATCCTTGAGCTTGAGCTAATGATTCTTCCTCCCGAATTTTGTTCTCAAGGTCCTTGACCTTCGCGTTCGTGACTAGATCCTTGGTGTTTGGATTTACCCGGTATCGAGCCCGCACAAATCGATTTCCGAGCGGGTTCTTAAACTTCGCGTAGGGTTCCGGCCCTTTCCTTTCCGCGTCCTCCTTATCCCAAACTGGCTTCTTTCCGGGGTAACTACGGCTTCCGAGATTGTGGGGAGCTACGTTCTTCTTATGCATATCTTTCCCCCACTTCCTAAGCGCCTTAGTTGCAGGTAGGTCATGTTTGGCCTTGAAAACATTGGAGTCCTCTTCCGAAATTGAGGGCCAGTGGCCCTTGATCTTATCAAAATCGGAACCCGCATCAAGCTCGTGCCTCACATACCCTTTCCAAGTAGACAAGGCTTTGCTGAACTTGCCTAGGGCGAATGTGTTCGCCAGATTTTTCTTGATATCAAGGTTATCATAGGGTTCCGGGAACTTGTATCGCGCGTGCAACCGCTGAATGAGGAGGGTGGCCAAAGGTTCGTTGCTTTTTGACCTTAAGTCCTCTTCATTGAGGTTGACAAGTTCTCGAAGGATGCATCCAATGCTGTTGCCGTACCCTTTTGCAACATGAACGGGAAGTGTAGGCAAACCGCTAGGGGGTCCACCTCCGTAAATTCTTCCCGGATGGTGCGGAGCTTGTTTGGGCCCCTTTCCTTACGTTGCCGCTTGACTTCGCTACCAGATGTCGCGTTGCCATCCCCGGCACCACTAGTAGTGGTCTCGTTTCCATCCCCGGCACCACTAGTAGTGGTCTCATTGCCCGCATCCCCGTCTTCATCATGTTGATCAGCGTCAAAGTGTTCACCCGCAAGCATTGAGAAATAAGGATGATGCTCCTCAGGATCGACAGGTACCCGAGAACCACCGGCTTCATCGTTGTTTGACATCTATTATAACCATTTAAAAATACTACTAGTAAGTGGGATAGGTTAATGCAAAATGAGTTATAAAAATGTAGCATGTGTGTATACTAGGTCATTTAAACAGTAGAAAAATGAGTTAAATTTCTCATAATCAGTATGCACTAAAAATATATATATTACTTCTGCTATGTCCTATTTTTAGCATAAGTCATGCAAAAATTCACGGAAAATTTTGGCATGACCTTTGCTGAAAATAGGACATATGGAGTACCCGAATTTTCCGGAACGAAAGTTAATCAACATTCCGGCAATCTCAAGGCCTCATGGGTACCTGCAAACTGGACCAAAGAATATATAGCTACAAGACAGCAACACAACCAACAACACAAAACTCATATAGACCACACCAAGCACATTTATAGCTAGAGCACCACTCAGCAGCACACACCCAGCAACACACATTCACCAACACATACCCAACAGGACTAGAAAACCCATATAGACCAGGGCACACACACAAGTAGTAGCCATGAAGAGATCCCCTCGAAGGTTGGAGCACACAGGGCTGTGGTAAGGCGTCCTGGCTGCGGTGCGGCGAATCGTCTTGCTTTTCTATAATATAAGAACATATATTAGGAATGGGCATAACCACCTAATTAACAAAACAGTAGCAAAATAGGTTATAAAAATATACCAAAATGCTACCCTATGTAGTCTCCTACCAAGCTCATTTCAGTATTGAGTGATTCACCCACCACAGCAAGAAGATAAACCGATGTCGGAGTGTGATGTAGTACAAGCTTGGTGCAACTTGTAAACTATCTCAATTTGTTACTAACTCTATTACAAAGTAGGCTAAGAAAACTATTTTAGAACGGAGGGAGTACTTCATTAGCAAACCACCACCAAGGTTTATTGGGCCAAGCTAGATTTTCTCATATTTTCAAAGAATACATTATATGTAGCATCTATTTAAGACACCTATGGATTGAAAAATCCTAAGGATTAAAATCCTAGAATCCAAAGAGGCCTTGAGTTGTTCCATTTTGGCAGTAGCCCATGACACTAATGAAGTAGAGTAATGGTGATCATCGGATGCCCACACAGAGCTAACAACAATGGGGTTTCTCCCTGTACATTCACGAAGGTCAGCAGCCCTATGATGATCTTGGAGCATGGAAAAGTGTGTGTGCAGAGAAAGAGAAATTGCAGGATAGTGTAGTGTATTCAGCATGGAGCATGGGCAAAATCTGTAATTAATTCAGTTTTTTTCCACAAATTTCTACTACCAGGGAAATGTAGTTATCTTTTTGATCTAGGTTGTTTGATCTAGGGAAAAATGTAGCTAGCTTTATTGGTTAACTAGGAAACTTGCCCGTGTACAGAAAGAAGCTGCCACTTTATACATAGTTTTTAAATCCAATTTCAAAAATAAAATCAACAACAAGGATAAACTTTGGCACTTATAACTACCCAAAAATACCCCACACATTCTCTATACATCATCTATTTCTACAACATGGAATGAATTTGATATAAAATGCATCAAACTGACATACACCGATACACAAACACATAGTTTTTAAATCCAATTTCAGTTTTTAAAAACGCATTCATAGAGCATGGCTTGCATTGTCATAACTGAGATCAATTCAATTGAGAGGACGTCATAGATCTTGGTTGTATGGAAAAAAAATCTTGAAAATGAGTGGTTGCATAGGAGGGAAGCAGAGGGAGAAGTGCTCACAAAAGAGGAGGTCGCCGTGCGCGGTTCAGTTGAGAGGACGACGGCGTTCCTCGGGTGCTCGTTGTAGCCCTAGAACGGGTGCTCGCCGTAGCCCTAGCTCGGGTGCTCACCAAAGAGGAGGATCGCCGTGCTCCTGTGCAGCGACCGGAGGACGTGTGGGCGCGGGCGCGACGACGTGGAATTGCACGGGAGGTGTCCACGTGGTCCACGGGGAGGCGGCAATGGGAGACGGTGGCGGCGATGGGAGGCGGCGGCGGCGCGGGCTGGAAGATAAGAGAGAAGGAGTGGAGTGGAGGAGAGATGCGCACTGGGTGGGTGGGCTGGCCCATAGTCAACAGGTACACAAGTACCGCTGGCGGACAGGCATAAGCATCCGCTAGTGGCAGCTCCTATCACTGGCGGACGTTATGTAGGTGTCAGCCAGTGGTAGTTTCTTTTCTCTAGCGGTCATAGTTAGTCGTCCGCCAGAGGTGAGCCTACCACTGGCGTACTACAGGGTTGGCTGCCAGAGTTCTTTTTTTGTATTTGCTTTTTTTATTCTTGATGATATTTGCTTTTCTCTTTATTTTATTAAAAGGGTTGTTTTCATATAAAAATGGTCAAAAAATTTATGACTTAATAACATAATTACAAGTATTCATAGATATATATTACAAAAGAGAGGTACATATAATAAGAGTGTCATCGAATAATAGTTCATCGATACAACAAGTTTGTAGTCTCATACAAAAGAGAAATCAATACTAGCTAGTTTCTTCGCACACATTGCGCGTCTTTCTCAGCGTTTGCTAATTTTCTTGCCTTTTTTTGTCGCAGTTGCATAATTTAGCCCGACATCATGACTACTTCTTTTGAACGGACGACCTGACCTAGGTAGCGTCGTTCTGCTCCTTCTTGTGGTGTATTTTGCCCTATCGTCGTCATCTTCATCATCTTCGATATTTGGGTCGCCGAACATATCGAAGTCGTCTTCGTCAGCCATTCCTATGATATTTCTTTTGCCTCTCCTCACGACCATACGGCTAGCCCTACAGGGGTCTGTTATGAAGAAGCATTGCGACACGTGCTTAGCCAATACCCATGGCTCATTTTGCGCAGTGACGTTCACGCTTGATGAAGTGCTGCCGGTTTCGGGTATAACCATGGTGGTGAAGTATTTGTTTTCTTTCATGACAGTTGATCTCCTAGCCCATCTGACACGAAACATCTACACCTTCTCTCCAGAGTAGTCAAGCTCCCATATCTCCTCGATCCTTCCGTACTATCTTAATTTTTCATTACCGATTGAGGATACCATCGTAACTCCTGAGTTTTGATAAACAAAACTTTTATCCTTTTCGTCCGTGTAGAATGTGAACCCATTTATATCATATGCCTGAAACGTTGCAACGTTGGGGGAGGGACCATGTGCCAAAGCATATAAGAGTCTGCCTTCTGGACAATCCATTGGTGGATCACCGATAAGGCGTTCTTTGAACCAACGCAAGAAAGTGGACTTGTGCTCTCTGATTACTTCCCCATCAGTCCTTTCCCTACCTTGGTCAATGTACTTCTTCCTAATGATGTTTCGTGCTCTTTGCACCAGGGATCGACCATTTCAAGGTGTTGTAGAGCTACCAAGTTTGCCCTATTAAAGTCGACGCGTCGTTTTTCAAAGTCCACATGCAATTCCCTCCGGCCATTCTTGTGGCCTACTCCATCGAGCCTGCCAAGGTGCCTATTTCTGGGTAGGACAATAGGGTCATCGAATTCTCCCAAGAGATTCGTGCAGAAGGAGATGCACTCTTCGGTGAGATAGCCCTGAACGATGCTTCCTTCCGGACGGGCCCTGTTACGAACGAATCCTTTGATGACTCCATTCATCCTTTTGAACGGCATCATGTTGTGCAGGAACGCCGGTCCGAGGTGGATGATATCATCCATGATATGGACCAACAGATGCACACAAATATCAAAGAATGCGGGTGGAATGTAAATCTCAAGTTCGCATAATATCACAACGATCTCTTCCTGCAACCTTGTGAGTTGCTTCCGTGTAATCGACTTTCGAGAGATCACGTCGAAAAAGTTACAGAAACCGAAAACATTTTCGCGTACGTGCTTGTCCATTATCCCTCGAATCGCAACCGGAAATATTTGCGTCATCATCACATGACAGTCATGAGACTTCATCCCGCTGAACCTTTGTTTCTGTTGGTCTAGATATCTGCTTATCAGCCCACAATAACCGAAAGGGGTTTTGACTCCTAGAAGGCACTTGATCAATTGTTGGACCTCGTTCTCACTTAGAGTGAAACAGGATGGGGGGCAGTGGTAGTCATTTTGCTTAACCTTTTTTCCCTTGTGTCGGTTCGTCTCCTCATCATCCGATGACTCGATTCCCCCGTGAAGCTCTTCCCTAATACCTAGATGTATCAGGTCATTTCTTGCTTTCGGACCATCTTTGGTTTTTTTCCGGCATGTTGAGCAGAGTGGCAAACAAACTCTCGAACACATTCTTCGTGATATGCATTAGATCAAGGAAATGACGCGTATCAAGAACAAGCCAGTACTTCAAGTCCCAAAACACAGACCTCGTCTTCCATACATTGAGGAGCGGTTTTGGTGCCTTTTGCTTCTTTCCTGTCTTAGGGCACTGATCCCAATCATTCAGCAACTCATATATTTCTTCACCGCACCTCTTACGTGGAGGTCCCCGGAGCTCATCTTCACCATTGAAAAGGTCTCCACGCCTTCTCCACGGGTCATCCTTGTGTAACCACCTTCAGCAACTCATATATTTCTTCACCGCACCTCTTACGTGTAGACAGTTTTTGAAGACCCGGGATCTTTCTTAAGCTGCATAAACGTTGGATCATCCATGCACCTCATACATCCCCAATGTCCATGGCAAAACTGGCCTGCGACATATCCGTGGCTGAGATAGTCGTGCACCATACAAAGCAAGGCGGCTCTCATAGGGAAATATTCTTCTGCGACGGCATCCCATGTGTTCACACCTTCCCATATCGTGTCTAGCTCATCTTTCAGTAGCTTTAGATACAGATTGATGTCGTTTCCTGGTTGTTTTGGCCCTTGAATTAGCATGCACATGTGTATGTACTTACTCTTCATGCATAACCAGGGGGGAAGGTTGTATATCCATACAAACACGGGCCAAGTGCTATGTGTGCTGCTCTGGTTGCTATATGGATTCACTCCGTCGGTGCTCACACCCAACTTGAGGTTCCTCGGATCTGCCGCGAAACTTGCATCGACGCCGTCTAATGCTCTTCATTGGTTTGCGTCCGAAGGGTGTGTCAGGACTGCCTTTTCACACCGTTTTGGATCTTTCAACACTACATTTTTTCTTTCCGCGTGCCACCGCATGAGCTTTGCTTAATTGTAGTCCGCGAAATACCACTGCAAACGGGGAATGACGTGAAAGTACCACACAACTTTCCGAGGTTCTTTCTTCCCTTTCTTGTATCGAGCGGCATTGCACACCGGACATGTGATCATGTCTGCGTCCTCTTTCCGATAAATGTAGCAATCATTGATGCACACGTGGTATTTTTCATGCGGTAAATCAAAGGGGCACACGACTTTCTTGGCCTCATCACAACTTGTAGGACACGAGTTGCCCTCTGGAAGCTTACTCTGCCAGTATTGCAGGCTAGCGTCGACGCTTACGTCGGTCCATTTGTGTTTTGCCTTCATTTTGAGAACATCGAGCGCGACTTTCAAGCGAGAGTCTTCCGATCCACAACCTGGATACAACGGAGTATTTGAGTCTACCTCCAGTTGTGCTAGCTTAGCTTGCTCTATACTAGCAGATCTGCAGTTAGTCGTCTTCTTTAGAAGAAGCTCTTTGAGATGAGGGTCCCGCACGGCTGAAGCTAGCAGTGTTTGCATATCATCGTCTTCGGTTAGGTGTTGTTCAGCATCTTCTAGATCTCCAACATCATGTGCGGGAGGATCATCAGGCGGCTCTTCGTCTTCTTGCTCGTGATTGTTATTATTGCCATGCTGATCATGACCATCCGCCACACCATCATGGACTTCATCATCATCATCTTCATCAAGCCAGTGAGTTTGGCCATCCATGAAACCATGTATTAGCAGATGCTCCAGCAACTCTCCCGAAAAGGGGTTCAGCAAGCCCACTTTTTTGCATTTGCGACACGGACATCTTATCTCCGTGCGGTTATTTTGTATCATGTCGTATGTAGTGTATCTCAAATATTTGTTCACGACACGTTCACTCATACGGCCGGGCGCCATATCGCCTGCACGTGATATAGAATCACAAGACAAGTAAAACAATCATTTTCATGAAAATTTTTGGCATGACCTTCCTACAAATAGGACTAAGAGAGTGTCAAAATTTGCCGAAACGGAAACGAATCAACATTCCGGCATAATAGTGACATCATTTCCTGCACAATACAAGAATAGTACATATATGAACCATCACATATCCGGCAAAAAATTTCATCATCTAATATATGCATGCGTCATCATCATCAAGAGAATAACACACACACACACACACATATATATTTATATATATATATATATATATGCATCATCACATATCCGGGCACAATACAAGAATAGCACAATTATGTTGATCCCTCACCTTAATTGAGGCAATGTAGGAGAGGAAGAGAGATGTAGATAGATCTAGCTAGACCTATGCGATGATATATTTGGATCCACACCAAAAGGAGCTAAATTTGGTTCTTTTGTGGCCATTTCTTTTGGTAGAGAGGAAATTAGAAGGGTAATGGAGCTAGATCTATCACCTAAACTAGTTTTAATCTGTTAGAAAGTGTGGTGGGGATGGGGGGAAGGGGAGGAACTTTGAGCTAGTGAGAAGAACAATAATGGTGTTGCAATAATGGAGGGACATGGTGGCAGCCGAAGCATCAATAATTGCACAGTATTACCGCTGGCGTACAGTTCTTCTGGCAGCCATAGCTACATACGTTAGCACTGGCGTACGAAATATAGTGCCCGCCAGCAATAGAACCTTCAGCTAAAAGTAATTTCGGGGCAAATTACTTCTGGCGTACAAACAAATATGTACGCCAGCGGTGACTGCACTAGCGCTGGCGGGCGTGGCAACCGTACGCCAGTGGTAGTTAGCCCCGCTTCCTAGCCCGGGGCAAGTCGTGCCTCTCGCGTGCACAAACATTTGTACGCCAGCGATACCACCTACTTCCCTGGCGTGCACACATTTCTGTACGCCAGCGATACTATCACTGGCGTACAACTTTTTTTGTCCGCCAGCAATAAGCTGGCGGCTATAGCCTATTTGATACTAGTGAGTGGGGCTAGAGGGGAGCCAGGGGTGGCCCAGGCGGCCACCCGGCGCGGCGCCTGGGGCCCCTGGTCGAAATCTGTCTTCCCCCCTTCGCCTATATATTCCCCGTGACGTGAAACCCTCGAGGACAGAACCATTTTTTGCGATCTCGCCTCTGTTCCGTTGCATGGCAATCCCTACTCCTCACATCATATCTATCATAAGACATCTCTTGCCTATGATTTTCCTCATTGATGTGAGCCTTTCTCATCCTTTTTGTCTTCCTCCTCTGTACTTCTCTCTTTGCCATTCTAAGTGTCAACTCTCGTGCTTATGCTCATCCATTGCATGAGTTCTCGAAATATCGAAAAGGAGTGGATCAAATTAACTTGTACCTGGCTAGTGGTCTGGGGATGAGTCAAGATAAGATTCCAAAGAGGACCAAGTGTGAAACTTTAGTAGATTGAGTTCTCAACAAATACTTTTTCTCGTATGCCCTATCCCCCTTCTTGCACGCAAACACCATTTGGAGACATTCGAGTCACGGACAGCGAGAGCTATTGCACCTAATGTTCTTTTGTTACTTGTTTCAATGCTAATATAGACTCTTGCTTGTTATGACTTGAATTGAATCTCTAACCTTGATTGCTTTACTTTTCAAAGTTCTTATATGGTTGCTACCATGTCACCACAGAAATTATGCCGTTATCATTTACCTACTTGAGGACGAGCAGGAATTAAGCTTGGGGATGTTGATACGTCCAAAACGTATCTATAATTTATGCTTGCTCCATGCATGTTTTGTGTGATATTGCTAGGTTCTAGATACACTTTCATACACTTTTGATCATATTTGGACTAACCTATTAACTTAGTGCACCCCAGTGCCAGTTCCTGTTTTCTGCTGTTTTTCTATTTCAGTTTTCCCCCATATAAAAAGTGCCAGAAAAATTCCGGGAAAATACAGGAAAAATCAGCGTACAGGAAGCTTCGCGAAGAGCCCTAGTGGGGCCAGAGGGGAGCCAAGGGGGCCCCAGGCAGCCACCCGTCGCGGCCCCACCCCTGGCCGCGCCAGGGGGGCGCCTGGAGCCCCTGGTCCACCTCTGGCTGCCTCCCTTCGCCTATTTATTCTCCGTCACGGGGAAACTCCGAAGATAGAACACTATTTCGCAAACTCGCCTCTGTTCCGCCGCCGCCGCTCTTCCGAGATAGGGAGCACCAGAAGACCTCTTCCCGGCACCCTGCCCGAGGGAGGGCCGACCTCCGGGAGTCTCCTCTCCACAATGGATGCTCCCCGGATGTCTCATGAGTAGTTTTCCTTGGACCATGGGTCCGTGATCAGTAGCTTTCTGATGTTCTCCTCCCTTCTTTGTTCTTCATGGTTTAGTCCTCGTGAGCTGCCCTACATGATCGAGGAACTTTTGTAATCTTTCTGCTATTGCTATGCTTAGTTTGATGGGATTCGATGGATTATGAGATTATGTTCAGATTGTGATAGAGTAATATATTTGGTTTTTATCTCTTATATTTTTGTTCCTAAGTAATTCTTGCATGTTCTCTATTGCTGTTTATTGCTTTGGCCAAGTAGTAGGTAGTGACTCCAAGAGGGAACGTTATGCTCGATTGTGGGTTCATGCGCCCCGATGACACGCTTGAGTGACAGAAACATGCGTCTAGGGATGTGCTGTTTCCACAAGGGGGAAAGCAAAGGTGCTTTTAACCGCGGTTGCAAGGATTGTTTACTTTACGCAAAGTTCTTTTTAATGCAGTTGTCCGTTGCTTTGGGTTTACACTTTGGGTGGGGCTTGCAACTTAATACCAGCGAGATGTTTTGGATAGATATCTCAAGGTGGATGATTAGTAGTAGATGCAGTTGGATTACGGTCTACTTATTTTGGCGTACTTCCCGTGATTTTGAGCCTCTTCCTTTCTTTTGTAGCATATTTAGCATTGCGGTGCGTTCATAATCCTGTCAATTGCCCTTCTGTAATTTGTTTACCTCGCATAGCAGTTTTATCGTCTTTTGGGAGAGAGACATCACTAGTGAACATCACGTATCCGGGTCCATATCCTTATTATTGTTTCCACGCTATATTTACTTTCCTGCTTTTTACTTTCAGTTGCTATCATTATCCTTTGTGTTTTACCCTTTGTGAACAACAATACCGGGGAGATTGACAACCTCTCTGAACTTCGTTGGGAACAAAGTTATCTGTATCTGTGTGCAGGTCCACGTCAGTTGCACCGCTGACACCTACTTATCATCTCTGGAGTCCTACTGGAGACAAACCTTGGTATCTTCACTGAGGGAAACTTGCTGCTGCGCTACATCTCAACCTTCCACTTGGGGTAACCAACGAAGGGCAAGAAGCCATCAAGCGAATTTCTGGCGCCGTTGCGGGGGACTCCGAGTGCTAAGATAGGGGAGTTGCACACTACCCTTTACCTTTGTTTTTTAGTCTTGTTAGTTTACCTTTCAGTTTTTATCTTTGTGTCTTTTATCAAAATTTACAAAAAAATCTGCCAGACTTGTTGCTACTATGGGTTCCACTGAAAACACCAAGTTGTGTGACTTCACTAGTCACAACAACCAAGACTTTATCTGCACTCCCATTGCCACACTTGCCACTTCAGCTACCTCTTATGAAATTAAACCTGCTTTGCTAAACCTTGTTATGAGAGATCAATTCTCTGGTGCTGGAAATGATGCTGCTTTACACTTGAATAATTTTGTTGAATTATGTGATACGCAAAAGTATAAAGAAGTAGAAGGTGATGTTGTTAAGGTCAAGCTCTTTCCTTTCTCTTTAAGGGGAGACACTAAAATCTGGTTTCCATCTTTGCTTAGGAATAGCATAGATTCTTGGGATAAGTGCAAAGATCCTTTTATAGGGAAGTACTACCCACCTGCTAAAATTATCCAATTGAGGACTAACATTATGAATTTTAAGCAATTGGATAATGAACATGTTGCCCAAGCTTGGGAACGAATGAAATCTCTTGTTAAGAAATTCCCTACACATGGTTTGACTACCTGGATGGTTATCCAGAATTTTTATGCTGGCTTGAACTTTACCTCGCGGAACCTGTTAGATTCGGCCGCGGGAGGAACCTTTATGTCAACTACCCTTGGTGCTGCCACGAAGCTTCTCGATGATATGATGACCAATTATTCCCAATGGCACATCGAACGCGCTCCAACAGGTAGGAAGGTAAATTCTGTCGAGGAAATTACCTCCCTCAATGAAAAAGTTGACTTAATTATGTCTCTACTTACCAAGCAACCCTCTATTGATCCTCATGATGTCCCTTTAAATTCTTTGGTTGCTCAAGAACAAGTAGATGTGAACTTTATTGCTAGAAACAACTTCAACAACAATGCTTATAGGGGAAATTTTGCTAGAAATCCTAGACCGTTTCCATCCAACTATGGGAACAACAACACCTACCTTAGCAACAAAAACACCTCCTCTTAATTAGAAAGCATGCTTAGAGACTTTATCACTACCCAAAAAGCCTTCAACAAAAATGTAGAGCAGAAATTAGCTAAAATAGATAATCTCTCTTTCAAGGTAGAAAGCTTAGCCCTTGATATTGAGATGCTTAAAATTAGAAGCTCTCCCCTTGAGGAGAATAAGGCCACTCCTATTAATGCTATCCAATTACAAATTAATGAAAATATTAGGATGATGGCTAAACTTAAAGAAAGATGGGCTAGAGAAAAAGAGGAAGAGGATAGAATTAAGAGCCTTCCTACACACCACACAGTTGCCACTATCCAAATTGTTGAGGACACCCAAACTATTAGCACCCAATGCACTCCTAGTCCCGTTGGACCTATTAATGGTGATGCTAATACCTCAACCAAAGATGAAGAAACTCCTATGAACATAGAGGGTTTCAAACAAGTGAGCTTAGATGACACTACTACCACCTTTGATAGTAGTGATATTAATTTTGATAGTTTCACCCTCTCAGAAGTTATCAGTTTGCTGCACAAAATGTCTAGAGACCCCCACACTAGCACACTTAATCTTGCCTTCACGGAGCATATCACAAATGCTCTCATCAAAGCTAGGGAGGAGAAGCTTAGAGTAGAAGCCTCCATACCTAGGAAGCTAGATGATGGTTGGGACCCTATGATAAAAATTAAATTAAATAACTTCTCTTGCTATGCTTTATGTGATGTTGGAGCTAGTACCTCCGTTATGCCCAAAAGAATATTTGATATGTTTGAACTGAAGCCCTTTGAGCCTTGTTCTTTTGGTGTTCCTCTTGTTGATTCTTCCATAAAGAAACCTTTGGGGATGATCAACGATGTTCTTATCATTGTCAATGAAAACTATGTTCCCGTTGATTTTATTGTTATGGATATAGAGTGTGAACCTTTGTGTCCAATTATTTTGGGACGTCCTTTTCTTCGCACCGTTGGTGCGGTTATTGACATGAAAGAGGGGAATATAAAATTCCAATTCCCATTCAAAAAGTGGATGGAAAACTTCCCTAGAAAGAAAATAAAGTTACCTTTTGAGTCCGTTACACGGGCTAGTTATTCTCTTTCTCTTGATAAAACTTGATTCTTCTTTTGCATCATGCCTAGCTTAAAGGCATAAAAGAAAGCGCTTTCGGGAGGCAGCCCGCAACGAATTTAGGTTTTTCTTTTTGCTTTTGTTGTGTCTTGATGATTGTTACTGCTGTAGCAACATCATTGTATCTTTATTTTTCAGTTTTGTGCCATGTTATAGCCTCTTACGGCAAGGGAAGTAAAAGTTGTGACATGCTGTCCAGAAAACAGATTCTGTCCTCGTGACCAGAAAAATTCCATAAAAATACCAGTTCATCTTTTTGAGATGAAATTTTTATACAGTATGATCTATACAATTACAAAACTTCCGTATGTTCTGATATTTTTGATTGGAGTTTCAGAACTGCTCCTAAAAAATTCTTTACTATCTGCTGTTCTGTTTTTCACAGATTCTGCCACGTTTTGTCTCTCCTAACTTTTGCAAACCTTAAGCTTGCTTTTTCTTTGCAAAAACTTTTTGGCACTCTTGAGAGAAACAGTAGCTCTTCAAGATTATCTTTATATCCAGTGGGGAAACATTATTTATTAAGGGTACTAACGTCTCTAATCAGCTTATGATGAGTTATGTATGAAGGGTGTTTTCAAGTGTGTGATGGAAGATGATGAAAGAAGATCCACGAGTGTCAAGCGCTCAAGCTTGGGGATGTCCCCATGCATCCCCAACAAATATTCAAGGAGACTCAAGCGTCTAAGCTTGGGGATGCCCCCATGCATCCCCTTCTCCATCAACAATCATCAGTGCGTCCTTCGTCTCACTATATTTTTATCACTTCATGCGTTATGTGCTATGCTTGGAGCGTCTCGTTCTTAGGTTGTATTTTTTTAGTTTTCTTTAGCTTTGCTTGCTGTTCATAACAAGTTAGATCCCGTCTTACTTTGTGTGGGAGATAAACACGCTCCACTTTCAAAATTTAGAACACATCATAGGATTTCTCCTGTTTATCTTTTTGCTGTTGTGTGGTCTTTAACTTTTCATAGCTACTTCCATGTTTAGTCTTAGTCTTAGTTTGTCTTTAGCAAGAGCATTGGATTTTGTTTAGTTTGTTTCTGGAACTATTTTTAGTTTTCATGTTTATCTTGTTACAGAGAGTTGGTTGTTGCACTGAGTTGTGTCTTGTCTTGAAAGTAGGTAATTGAGGTTGCTATTTAATTTTAGTAGTAACTTGCAATGGTTTTGAGGTATTGATGTGAGTAATGTTTGAACTTTTGGTGTCAAGAGCTCTAACATATTAGTGAAAGGTGTCGTATTTTGGGCAATCCGTGTGTATTTTCAAAACCTACAAAACCAGTTGAGAACTCTAGCTACTAGATGGATCACTAAATCTTTGGAGGGATCGAATATCAGAGAACACTCACGTACCATGAGTCGAGGATGCGCAAGGATAACCAAACCCCCATACACTCCTCCTCGGGGTACTTGTCTCTTTGTGAACCTCCTTATTAGATTGAGAGTTACCGATAATATGTACATGAGTTCTTCGGACTAATGTAAGTATTGAAAGTTGACACTTCCACCTTCCCATATTTTGCTAGCCTCTCCCGTGCCGTGCATTGCCTTCTTCTCACTCCGAGAGTTGGTGTCCACCTTCGCCGGTACATTCAAACCCTTGGCATGATACGCTCTGTCATCAGAAGCCTCCTTATATCTTTCCTCAAAAAAGCCACCATACCTACCTGTCAAGGCATTTCCATAGCCTTTCCGAGTTATATTGCCATGCAACATCCACCTCTTCATGACTTGATCATCATGTCATACATGTTCCTGCTACTCTGGCAGGGACATACATTGCATACATCATGATAGTTACATCTTCTTTATGATTTTGAGTACCTTGTAAAGTGTGAAAGATCTCCTTTACCTTCTTGTAAAATAGAGTGTTGCCCTTAAGTGAGGAAAAGATCCCAAAGTGGACACAATAAAAGATCCCAAAGAGGACAAATGAGAGTTCAATAGAAAGAGCCATTGAGGCCACAAAAAAATACAAAAAAAATAAAAAGAAAAAAAAAATAAATAAAAAGAGAGAAAGGGGCAACACTACTATCCTTTTGAGAGATCCACACTAGTACTCCCTTTATATCCTTGTACTTCATAGAGATGATCACTATGCATATAGCTATGTGGGACCTTCACACTATAGAACTTGGCTTACATATTCCAAGGATGAGCCTCCTCAAACGAGCTCTAGGTCTTCATGAGCGAGCAAGTTAGATGCACCCCCACTAGTTCCATTGGAGAGCTTCTTAGCTCGTATGTGCATCCGTTGCGTGGCAATCCCTACTCCTCACATCATATCTATCATTCGGCATCTCTTGCCTATGATTGTCCTCGTTGATGTGAGCCTTTCTCATCCTTTTTGTCTTCCTCCTCCGTACTTCTCTCTTTGCCATCCTAAGTGTCAACTCTCGTGCTTACGCTCATCCATTGTATGAGTGCTCGAAATATCGAAAAGGAGTGGATCAAATTGACTTGTACCTGGCTAGTGGTCTAGGGATGAGTCAATATAAGATTCCAAAGAGGACCAAGTGTGAAACTTTAGTAGATTGAGTTCTCAACAAATACTTTTTCTCGTATTCCCTATCCCCCTTCTTGAACACAAACACAATTAGGAGACATTCGAGTCACGGACACCGAGAGCTCTTGCACCTAATGTTCTTTTGTTACTTGTTTCAATGCTAATATAGACTCTTTCTTGTTATGACTTGAATTGAATCTCTAACCTTGATTGCTTTACTTTTCAATGTTCTTATATGGTTGCTAGCATGTCACCACAGAAATTATGCCGTTATCATTTACCTACTCGAGGACGAGCAGGAATTAAGCTTGGGGATGTTGATACGTCCAAAACATATTTATAATTTCTTCTTGCTCCATGCATGTTTTGTGTGATATTGCTAGGTTGTAGATACACTTTCATACACTTTTGATTGGACTAACCTTTTAACTCAGTGCACCCCAGTGCCATTTCATGTTTTCTGCTGTTTTTCTATTTAAGTTTTCCCCCATATAAAAAGTGCCAGAAAAATTCCGGGAAAAATACAGGAAAATTCAGCGTACAGGAAGCTTCGCGAAGAGCCCTAGTGGGGCCAGAGGGGAGCCAGGGGGGCCCAGGCGGCCACCCGGCGCGGCCCCACCCCTGGTCGCGCCAGGGGGGCTCCTGGGGCCCCTGGTCCACCTCTGGCTGCCCCCCTTCGCCTATTTTATTCTCCGTCACGGGGAAACTCCGAACACAGAACCCTATTTCGCAAACTCGCCTCTGTTCCGCCGCCGCCAAGCTTCCGAGACCGGGAGCACCAGAAGACCTCTTCCCGGCACCCTGCCGGAGGGACGGCCGACCTCCGGGAGTCTCCTCTCCACCATGGATGCTCCCCGGATGTCTCATGAGTAGTTTTCCTTGGACCATGGGTCCGTGATCAGTAGCTATGTGATGTTCTCCTCCCCTCTTTGTTCTTCATGGTTTAGACCTCGTGAGCTGCCATACATGATCGAGGCACTTTTGTAATCTTTCTGCTATTGCTTTGCTGAGTTTGATGGGATCTGATGGATTATGAGATTATGTTCAGATTGTGATAGAGTAATATATTTGGTTTTTATCTCTTATATTTTTGTTCCTAAGTAATTCTTGCATGTTCTCCTTTGCTGTTTATTTCTTTGGCCAAGTACTAGGTAGTGACTCCAAGAGGGAACGTTATGCTCGATTGTGGGTTCATGCCCCCCGATGACACGCTTGAGTGACAGAAACATGAGTCTAGGGGATGTGTTGTTGCCACAAGGGGGAAAACAACGGTGCTTGTAACCGCGGTTGCAAGGATTGTTTACTTTACGCAAAGTTCTTTTTAATGCAGTTGTCTGTTGCTTTGGGTTTACACTTCGGGTGGGGCTCGCAACTTAATAACAGCGAGATGTTTTGGATAGATATCTCAAGGTGGATGATTAGTAGTAGATGCAGTTGGATTATGGTCTACTTATTTTGGCTTACTGCCCGTGCTTTTGAGCCTCTTGCTTTCTTTTGTAGCATAGTTAGCATTGCGGTGCGTTCATAATCCTGTCAATTGCCCTTCTGTAATTTGTTTACCTCGCATAGCAGTTTTATAGTCTTTTGGGAGAGAGACATCACTAGTGAACATCACGTATCCCGGTCCATATCCTTGTTTATTGTTTCCACGCTATATTTACTTTCCTGCTTTTTACTTTCAGTTGCTATCATTATCCTTTGTGTTTTACCCTTTGTGAACAACAAGACCGGGGAGATTGAAAACCTCTCTGAACTTCGTTGGGAACAAAGTTATCTGTGTGTGTGTGCAGGTCCACGTCAGTTGCGCCGCTGACACCTACTTATCATCTCTAGAGTCCTACTGGAGACAAACGTTGGTATCTTCACTGAGGGAAACTTGTTGCTGCGCTACATCTCAACCTTCCACTTGGGGTAACCAACGAAGGGCGAGAAGCCATCAATAGGTAGTATCCCCAAGAGGGAACGTTTTGCTCGATTGTGGGTTCATGCCCCCCGATGACACGCTTGAGTGATAGAAACATGAGTCTATGGGATGTGTTGTTGCCACAAGGGGGAAAACAACGGTGCTTGTAACCGCGGTTGCAAGGATTGTTTACTTTACGCAAATTGATTTTTAATGCATTTGTCTGTTGCTTTGGGTTTACACTTTGGGGGGGCACGCAAATTAATACCAGCGAGATGTTGTGGATAGATATCTCAAGGTGGATGATTAGTAGTAGATGCAGTTGGATTTCGGTCTAATTATTTTGGCATACTGCCCATGCTTTTGAGCCTCTTCCTTTCTTTTCTAGCATAGTTAGCATTGCGGTGCGTTCATAATCCTGACAATTGTTGTTCTATAATTAGTTCACCTCGCATAGCAGTTTTATCGTCTTTTGGGAGAGAGACATCACTAGTGAACATCACGTATCCCGGTCCATATGCTCATCACTGTTTACACACTCATTTACTTTTCTGCTTTTACTTTCAGTTGCTATCATTATCCCTTGCGTTTGATCCTTTGTGAACAACAAGACCGGAGAGATTTACAACCTCTCTGAACTTCGTTGGGAACAAAGTTATTTGTTTCTGTGTGCAGGTCCGCGTCAGTTGCGCCGCTGACACCTACTTATCATCTCTGCAGTCCTACTGGAGACAAACCTTGGTATCTTTACTGAGGGAAATTTTCTGTTGTGCTACATCACGCCTTCCACTTGGGGTTTACCAACGAAGGGCGAGAAATCACTATCATTACCTCGCACATCACTCGGGAGGATCATTCTTCTCCTGATCATTTTCATCGGGTTCAGCACCGTCTTCAGTATTTAGCATAGGAGGTAGATATGTTGTTGGGATCAACAACAGGTTCTTCACTTGTAATAGGATCATTGGAGTTCTCAGCTTCCTTGCGTTTATTTTTCTTCTTTTTCTTCTTACGAGAGGTAACACTCTCGTCTTCTACTTGCACTTGAGAATCTTGCTCGATCCTCTTCGGATGCCCCTCGGGATAGAGTGGGTCCTGGGTGTATGTTCCACCCCTGGTCTTGATACCATAAGCTTGTATGTCGTGTTTGGCATTGTTAGCAAGCAAATCTTTTTGCACATTAGAAATTTTCTCAATCTGAGTTTGAACCATATGAAAATGCTTAACAAGACCTTTAACATCATTAACTGTTCTTTCAAGAACACCAAGTAACCTTTTGATAGCAAAAGAATTATCATGTAACTGAGTTTGTATCCTCTTATTAAAATTGTGTTGCTTAATAATAAAATTATCAAGCTCATCTAAGAATTGGTCGGGAGGCGTACCTTTAGGGATGTCACTTTCGGTAAAGTCTAATAGAGAGTGCACCTCTACCAAGGGAGGGTGAGTAGTAGGCTCACACAACTTCTCGATAGGCGGTAGATTCTTCACGTCTTTGGTTTTGATGCCTTTCTCCTTAATAGATTTATTTGCTTCTTGCATATCTTCGGGGCTCAGAACAAGCATGACCCTCTTCTTTGGTCGTGGGGGTCGTTCAGGGACAGACCAATCTTCATGGTTCTTGGCAATCCTGCCCATCAATTCTTCAGCATCGGCAGGTGTTCTTTCCCTGAAAACACAACCAGCACAACTATCCAGATAGGACCTGGATTCATCGGTTAGACCAGCATAAAATATATCAAGTAATTCATTCTTTGGGACTTCATGTCCCGGTCTAGCCTTGATTAAGTAACAATACCTCCCCCAAGATTTAGGGAGGTGCTTATCCTACAACTGTTTAAAATTATAGATTCTTTGCAAAGCAGCATGTTGTATCTGAGAAGGAACATATTTATCAACAAAAAACTGAACTAAGTCCTGAGGAATCTCAATGTAACCATAGGGTAGTGCATTGTACCAGGATTTAGCGTCTCCCTTTAAAGAGAAAGGAAAAACTTGGCCACATAGAAATTTCGTATCTTCTCATCACTAGTGAATAGGTCACCTAACTCAGCGAGCTTAGTGTAACACCCTCAGTTGCTGTAACAGTAATCATCATCACTGTTGAACATCACTGTTGGATTATCACTGTTTGATCTCCCTTGTACTTGATAAAACTTTGTGATGCTAATGATCAAACCTTGCTGTGGTTGATCAACACCCCATGCACATGTGCTTGAGCCCTTGGGATCAAAAACCCAAAGCCAAATGCACCTTGCTCATCTAACAAACCAAACCCTAGTTGAAACTACTTTAAATGGAAATTAAAACAAAGGTGCTCAATTAAAGTTGTTCCAAAAATCATGAAACTATTTTTGTAAATTGCCTAAAATCATTATAATCATGTTGGACCAACTTTGGTACTTTTTGGAGTTGCAGAAAATTCCAAACAATTCAAACAGTAGGTTAAAACCCCTACTTTGGGCATTTAATAATTAAAAGAAATACCTAATGATTTTATTATACTACAAAAAAATTTGTGGCACCTCAGTAATATGTAACACTAATTTACAAACACCAAAAACATTTAAAAAAAATAGGGAGGCAGTTATTTTTGTTGCAACAAAGATCTACAGAATACAAAACGAAAAGATATTGGAAAAAACGCTATCTATCGCCCTCTGCAACGGCCCACCTAGCCCAGGCCCACCCCCCACGGTTGTCTTCTTCCCCCCAACCACCCCCACCTGCTCCCGTACGGCAGCCCGCCGTGGGCACGCCGCTGCCAGCCCGGACCCGCCTCCACCTGCTCCCTCCCGGTGCCGACGCGATAAGAACGAAGCCCCCGACCCCCTTGACACCCTCCCCCTCTCCTTCCCTTCCTCCTCTTCTCTCACGCCTCGGGAAAAGATCGCCGAGGTCCGTCGTCGCCATTGCCGTGGCCAAGCGCGGCCAACGTGCTCACGCCGCCTCGCCGTCTTGTCCAGGAGCCGCCTCGCCGTCGACTACGTCACCCACCGCTAGGAATCGAGCCCGAGTCCACCACATCGAGCGCTACTTCACCGACTTCGTCTTCGGCTCCGGCGGGATCCGCGACGAATTCCGGCAGCTCCAAGCCCTCCCCGAGCCCGCTGCCCTCCTCTACACCTCCTCGGTGAGCTGCTGCACCATCGCCAAGTTCCCCCGTGGCCTCATTTGCGCCGTTGCCATCCCCGCCATTGTAGCCGTGAGCTCGCCGCCGTGGTGGGGTTCGCCGCCGTGGCGTAGAGCCCGCGTTTGGCACGCCATACGCGTCGTCGCGTACTGCATGCTCCCATGAGCCGAAACCAGTAGCACCCGCCCAACCCAACGCGCTAGAAGGACGTCCCCGTCGAGTCCGTGTACTGGCCTCCGCCGTCGTCGACCGTGGCGTCGTCTCCGACCACCTCCGGCCACGGGATAGCCACCGTTCGACGCGCGAGGAGCCCCTCTTCCGAACTCCACCAATCACGCCTCCTCCCGTGTGTTATGGCGAGCGCACGGCCAACGCCGGCGTGCTCTGCCTCGCCGTTGGCGAGTTGTGCGGCTGACCAGTGGGGCCCCCACGTCAGAAACGTGATTAGGGGTTAATCTCACCCCTAATGGGCCACTGACAGTGGACCCCCCGGCTAATTACTCTGTTAGGTTAACTGAGAAGTTTAACTGAATAATAAACCCCCACAGTCACTGACATGTGGGTCCCCTAGTCATTAAATTAATTAAACATGTTTAATTAACACTGGAGTCAATGACACCTGGGCCCCCTTTGTCAGTTTGATTTTTAAAAGATTTTAAAAGAAATTCCAGAGGCTGACATGTGGGTCCAGAGACATTTTCTAATTTAATTAAATGTTTTATAAATAACAGAGGCTGACATGTGGGTCCCACATGTCAGCACTGTTCTGGATAATGTTGTGGATAATGTTTTGGATAATGTTTAATAAATAATAAAAGTAATTCAGAAAATCATTTCAATTGATTTAAACTTTGAAATTCAATAACTTTTAAACCGTAACTCGGATTCAAAAACTTTATACATGAAAATTGATCAGAAAAATATAACGAATACGATTACGCTATCTGTATATCTACCACACCCCTCTAACACAACGAACATCGAACATTCCCCCTCCGGACCGTCTGTCCGATAAATTGTCCGGTACTGTTAGAGTGCCCGGATGAATTTATTCCGAACACGAATGTTCCTCGGAATAGATCAAATAGCACGGATACACCCCCCTTATGTTGTTCCGGTAACCACGACACCTCTGGCTTGATCCTTCCCCCTCCGGACACCCTGTCCGGTAATCACCTGGAGCTGGTAGTTCATCCTCAGATGAATTTCCGTTCCGAGCATGTGCATTGCACTTCGTTAGAATACCGTTAACTTTTCATCTATCATGTCATACATCTGTTTGTACTTTCTTTCTGTGTATTTACTGTTTCTTCCCCCCTTTAATCTCCGGTAGACCCCGCTGCTACTGTCGACTACACCGCTGCTGAGTACGACTACGTCGTCGACGACCCTACTACTACCGTCGAGCTTGCAAGCAAGCAGAGCCATTCTCTTCCCCAGATACCGCCTATCTTTCCGTACATTTCTTGCACTAGGCATTGTTACTGCTGCTGCTACGTTACAATCCTATTCAATTGCATAGCCTGTTTTTGTCTCCCCTTGATGTACCTCTTTTATCCTATGCTGCCTATTATTATTATTATGCATTATTCAGCAGTGAGCCCTGCGCATTGTTAGCTAGGATTAGATAGAGGGCCGTGATCACTCAGGGGAGTGAACGCGGATATAAATATTATAACTGCATAGGTACGGTACAATGCAGACACCGTCTAAGGCCCCTATCTGGGTTATGCCTAGTCACCTCAAGTGTGAGCTATCAAGGATTAATCCTTGTACTCCACTCGAGGCTGACTTTGTCTTACCGCCTTAGGGTCCTGAACAACGGTTGTCCTTCAGGTAAGAAGTCGGGCGACCCAACGGTGCCCGCGAGTGGTATTGCGAGGGGACGACAGGGAGGGTACGACCAGTGTACCGGTGTGCTTGGCCCCTGGACATTGGCCGCGAGAGTTACCAACCCACAAAAGTCGAGCTCTTCCAGGAGCACACGCGAGACAAGGTAAGGAGACGGTTCACCTTGTTGGTAACCGCAGTGACTTGGTGGGACGACGGGGCAGGCACCGATGTACTCGTGGTCCTGGCTGCTGTCGTTGTCCGCAGGTCGGTTAAGTCGAGGCAACGATAACGGTTGTCACACAGGTTAATTAAAATGCTAAATGGTTCAGTGAATGTCTTGAGTTGGCTATATGCCATGTACGCACTACCTACCCGTGGGAACTACGAGTTATGGGCTGCTCCGCTTCTTAGTTTCGTCCGAGGACTCTTCAGACGTCAGCAGTACTGCGGGCTGATTGCCGGGAAGTGGTGTTGTCTTATTTTCTCGCGCGGTGATGTCTTATTTGGATTTGCTTTAACTTCACCGGCCAGCCACGCACCGTGCAGGAGTACGTTCGGGTTGGGGTCCAAGGCTCGGCGTACTTAGGATTTAGACCGGCGGATGGCCTCTCTGTTGAGTTTGAAAGATGGGCTATGAAGTGTCGGATAGCCTCGATGGAGCGTTCCCTAACAAGGTTCCCTCCACCCTGGAGATCCGTGCGTGTAGCGTAACACAAGTGCACCCCTGCAGGGAAGATTAATCTATTCGAATAGCCGTGTCCACGGTAACAGGACGCTTTATGCTGAAGCTAGATCTTACCACTAGAAACTATTATTATTAAACTGTATGGTTCCGGGATCTCTTCCTCGCGGGGATGTCGAGGAGGTGAACTCGGAGGCATTGTAAATTATTACAACTTATTATTGTTCAATGTTGCAGCAACTTCTGCTTCATTGTTACTTTATTGCTTTATATAAACTGTTGGCTGATACTTACCTCATGTTACAAGACATCGTCGGAAGATGCTAGTCTTCGATAGGCCTAGCTTCTTACCCTTGCTCTGAATTTCTTTCTTTCAGTCCACTATATACAACCTCTTCTTTCCATTGATACAATGCATAATGCTTAGTAGCGGACGTAAGACTCGCGGGTATACTAGATACTCACCTGCTTCATTCCCTTTACTGTTTTGCCTGATCGGCCGCTGCAGCCGACGTTGGAGCTCAGGAGCAGGAGTACCCCGGAGGCGCCTACTACGACGTCGATTTGCCCGTTGACCAGGAGTAGTTCGGTGGATCCCAGGCAGGAGGCCTCGCCTTTTCGTTCCGTATCTCTGATGTGATTGGTGCTAGCCTTCTTAAGGCAAAACTTGACTAACTATGTCTGTACTCAGATATTATGGCTTGTATGACTTATGTATTCGGGTCCGCGTGACCCCCCCCCCCTCTGTTGTAATATATTTGTTTATCCTTTTGTGTTTAGTGTTGTGCTGTGATATTATCACCGTGGCACACTAATCTCAGTCGTGTATCCTTTGGGGTCAGGTGTACTATAGCATCATCATTTTCTCTGCCATAAAAAGGGTCAGCCTCGACTGTAGATATAAGTGAAAGATCAATAGAGAAATCATAATCAGGATCGATGATGCATATAGGAGATGTGGCAAATTTAGGATCAGAAATATTATTATTCTTCATGGAATGCTTTTCGAGCAGCTCCTTACTAGCATCAGGGTCACAGTCGGTGAACTCTCTGAGTTCCCTGCAAAGATCATCATCTAAGGTTGGGTAACCAAAGGTTTTTCAAGTAGGAGTATAGGTACCAAGAGTCTCAGTCTTGGGTTCTGCTGCAGCCTTAGCAGTCTGAGTTTCAATATAGTGACCAAGAAAATTATCATCATCTAGAGTAGTGGAAGCATCATCGAAAATATCGGACATAGTGACAGACTCAGTAGAAGTAACATGTCTTGGTAGTGGTGAAGCAAACTTACTTATAACGGAAGGTGAATCAAGCGTAGCGCTGGTACTCAGAACGATACCTTTTCTTGTAGTGGATGATAGGATCAAAACCTTGGGGTCTCCTTTCTTACCCATAGAGGATGAAGTGTGTCAGGCATGATACTTTAGGTAGACTTGTAAATATTGCTATGGTCCCCGGCAACGGCGCCAGAAAACAGTACTTGATGACCCTCAACTATAGGGGACCGATTGTAGTGTTCTCGCGGGTAAGTTAACCCAATTTATTGATTCGACACAAGGGGACACAAAGAATATTTATAAGATTTGATAGTTGAGTTTCTACTTCAACCGCACCTGAAATATACTTGATTGCAACAGAGTATTAATAGCAACTGTGATATGATAGCGATAGTGATGATAGCAAAAGTGAAACAGCGAAAAGTAACAACTAGTGACCAGCAGGATTAAAGCACTGTAGGCTAGGGAGATGGATGATTGGGTGCTGCATGAATAAGACTGAACATGTAATAAATTCTAACACGAGCAAGGCACACAGAAAAGAAATGATCATCTAGGAAAATATCAAACACTAGGCATGTATCCCATAGGTAGTTGTGCGTGCTTGCAATAAAACTTGCACAACATCTTTTGTCCTACCATACCGCTACGAACAGGGCCAAAAGGAACTTATGGAGATTAAGGTGCTCCTGTCAAAGAGCACCGTAACAAAGCAATAAACTCAATGGATACATGGAATCCTCAAATTATGGACCATCCCCTTTGGTGTCCCAAGCTGTCACCTTTGGGATCGCCGGTTCCGGACCATAATAGGTGCATACAACTCATAGATAGGATCTTGAACACAGATAAACTCATGAAAACATAAGTGGTTCAGATCAGAAAACATGGCACTCGGGCCCAAAGTGACAACCATTAAGAGCAACAAGTTGTAGCAAAGATGATAAACACCAAAGTAGATGATAGGCAACATGCCCCCAAAAATCTAACAAACTGTTACATGATCAATCTCATCCAATCCCTACCATCCCCATTTCCTATAGCAGCGAATTACTCACACATGTGATGAGAAGTCATGGAGGAAGGATGGAGTGGTGATGGTGATGGCGATGGCGACAATCTCCCCTCTCCGGAGGCCAAATCAGCCTCCACATTAGCCCTCCCGAGGAAGAACAGAGGTTGGCGGCGGCTCCGCGACGGGTTCTGGAAAACGACTTCTATTTTCCCGTTTCCCAGTCACGGGAATAAATAGGAGTCGAAGTAGGGAACCAGGGGAGGGGGGATTCGCCCAGGCGGCCTGTGGGCGCGACCCCACCCTTGGGCGCGCCAGCAGGGCGCCTGGGCCCCCCTGGCTGCCCTCTGGCCCCAATCTGGCTCCGGGCTCCTTTGGGTGCGTGGATATTTTGGTATTTTTCTTGGAATTTTCTGAGATGTCCAAAAATCCATTTTCCTGCACACAATAGAACCATACAGGTAGCTCTGCTGAAAACAGGTTCAGTCCGAGTTAGTTTAGCTCAAATCATGCAAGAATGAGGGCAAATCAATAACAAAAGTGTTTGGAAAAGTAGATACGTTTGAGACGTATCAAAAACTCAGTGCAACAACCAACTCTCTTAAAAAGATAAACATGAAAACTAAAGAGAGTTCCAGCAACAAACTAAACAAAAGCCAAGGCTCTTGCTAAAGACAAACTAAAACTAAAACTAAAACTAAACATGGCAGAAAAGATAAAGAACACACAACACCAAAAAGATAGACATGAAAAATCCTATGATGTGTTCTAGGTTGGACTGGAGCGTGTTTCACTCCCACACAAAGTAATACGGGGTCTAACTTGTTATGAACAGCAAGCAAAGCTAAAGAAAACTAAAAATAAAACCTAAGAGCGAGACGCTCCAAGCATAGCACATAACGCATGAAGTGATAAAAATATAGTGAGACGAAGGACGAACAGATGATTGTTGATGGAGAAGGCGATGCACGTGGGCCCAAGCTTAGCCGCTTGAGTCTTCTTGAATATTTGTTGGGGATGCATGGGGCATCCCCAAGCTTGAGCGCTTGACACTTACGAATCATCTTTCATCATCTTCCATCGCACATTTGAGACTCCCTTCATACATAACTCATCATAAGCTGAATAGAGAGGTTAGTACCCTTAATAAAATAATTTTCCCCACTGGATATAAAGATATTCTTGAAGAGCTACTGTTTCTCAAGATTGACAAAAGATTTTTGCAAAGAAAAAGCGAGCTTAAGATTTGCAATATTAAGGAGAGACAAAACGTGGCAGAATCTATGAAAAACAGAACAACAAGTAGTAGAGAATTTTTTCGGGGCACTTATGCAACTCAAATAAAAAAAATCAGAACATACGAAAGTTCCGCGATTGTATAGAGCACGCCGTGGAATAAAATCAGCTCAAAAAGATGAACTGGTGATTTTTTTAGAATTTTTCCGTCACGAGGACAGAATCTGTTTTTTGGACAACATGTCACAACTTTCGGTTCCTTGTCATATGAGGCTATAACTTGGCACAAAGCTTGAAAATAAAGATACAATGATGTTGCTAAAGTACTAACAATCATCCAGACCACTAAAAACATAAGTAAAAGCATCTTGGGTTGCCTCCCAACAAGCGCTTTCTTTTACGCCTTTAAGCCAGACATGAAGATTTTAAAAGGTGCTCTCATAAGAATAACGATTTGAAGCAAAAGAGAGCATCAAGAAGCAAATATGAAAAACATTTAAGCCTAACCCACTTCCTATGCCTAGGATTCTTGTACGAAAATAAATCAAAGAAGCACAAAGGGACAAGCATAGAAAGGTGGAACAAGAACAACTTCAAAAATTTCATCATGGAGAGAGGGAGTTTAATATCATTGAGATATGTGAAGCCATGTCTCCCTTTCTCATAGTAATTTTAAGTGGCATCATGAATAAACTCAAAAATATAAGTATCACAAAAAAAATCTCATCATGATCCACAAGCAAAATCATCAATAGTAGTGGGAGCAAACTCAACAAAATAACTATCACATGAATCATTCTTATCATGATACACTTGTAAAATTTTATTTTTTACAGCATAAGTGTCATCACAATAATCATCATAGATAGGAGGCAAAGTATCATCAAAATAAATTCCCTTCTCAAAACTTGGGGGGCTAAAAATATCATCCTCATCAAACGTAGCATCCCCAAGCTTATAACTTTGCATATCATTAGCATCAAATTTATTCAAAGAAGACATACTAATGACATTGCTACTAACATGAGTGTTATGCAAATTATAAACCTCCATAGGCTTTTTGATTTTCTCTTCAAACACTTCATGTCCTAATTCAAGGTAGAGCTCATAAAGCTCTCTCATTTTTTTTGTTTTCCATTAAGAAACATAAGCAAAGGTAAAAACTGGAAAGTAAACTAACAAGACTAAAAAGTAAAGGTAAAAGGTAGTGGGAAACTCCCCTATCTTATCACTCGGAGTCCTCGGCAACGGCGCAGAAATTTCCTTGATACGTGAGAGAGGATAATTGCTTCTTGCCCTTCGTTGGTTACCCCAAGTCGAAGGTGAGATGCAGCATAGCGGCAAGTTTCCCTTGGTGAAGATACCGAGGTTTTAATATTGTCTCCCGTAGGAATCCAAAGATGATAAGTAGGTGGTGAAGTGAACAATGGCGTCGTTCACAACTCAGGGTTGCTTACTTCACCTGGACCTGCACACAGACACAATTAACTTTGCTCCCAACGAAGTTCAGAGAGGTTGTCAATCTCTCCGGTCTTGTTACTTACAAAGGATAAAAAACACAGAATAATGATAATGATAGCAACTGAAAGTAAATACTGAAAAGGAAATAAGCTTGTAAACAGTGATGAGAATATGGACCGGGGTCCCGTGATGTTCACTAGTGATGTCTCTCTCCCAAAAGACAATAAAACTGCTATGCGAGGTAAACAAATAACAGATGGGAAATTGACAGGATTATAAACGCACCGCAATCGTAACTATGCTACAAAAGAAAGGAAGATGCTCATAAGCATGGGCAGTACACCAAAATAAGTAGACCGAAATTCATCTGCATCTACTACTAATCATCCACCTTGAGATATCTATCCAGAACATCTCGCTGGTATTAAGTTGCGAGCCCACCCAAAGTGTAAATCCAAAGCAACAGACAACTGCATTAAAAAGAACTTTGCGTAAAGTAAACAATCCTTGCAACCGCGGTTACAAGCGCCGTTGTTTTCCCCCTTGTGGCCGCATCACATCCCCTAGACTCATGTTTCTGTCACTCAAGCGTGTCATCAGAGGGAATGTACCCACAATCGAGCATAACATTCCCTCTTAGAGTTACTACCTACTACTTGGCCAAAGAAATAAACAGCAATGGAGAACATGCAAGAATGACTTAGGAACAAAAATAAAGGAGATAAAATAAAAAATATATTACTGTATCACAATCTGAACATAATCTCATAATTCATCAGATCCCATCAAACTCAGCATAGCAACAGCAGAAGAATTACATATGTGCCTCGATCATGTAGGGAAGCTCACGAGGTCTAAACCATGAAGAACAAAGAGGAGAGGAGAACATCACATAGCTACTGATCACGGACCCATGGTCCAAGGTAGACTACTAACGGCACATCCGGGAAGCGTCCATGGTTGAGGAGAAGCTCCCGAAGTTCGATCCTCCCTCCGGCAGGGTGCCGGGAAGGGTCCTGACGGTGCTCCCGATCTTGGAAGTGTGGCGGCGGCGGAACAGAAGGTTCTGTTTTCGGAGGCTTCCTGTCACGGAGATTAAATAGGCGAAGGGGGGAAGCCAGGGGGCCACCAGGGGTCCAGGAGCGCCAGGCCTCTGGCCGCGCCAGGTGGCCGCCTGGACACCTGGTGGTGGCCCTCCTTCGAGGCTCGGGAAGCTTCCGGCACGCTGATTTTTCCCTGATTTTTGGAGCACTTTTTATATAGGAAAAAACTGAAATGGAAAAACAACAGAAAAGAGGAACTGGCACTGGGGTGCACTGATTTAGTAGGTTAGTCCAAATATGATCAAAAGTGTATAAAGTGTATCTAGAACATAGCAATATCACACAAAACATGCATGGAACGAGCAGAAATTACCGATATGTTTGGGACGTATCAGTACCATGAGTTTGCATGGAGAATTTAGAAAAGTTAAATTCATATGGCTCACCATTGAATTCAACATATACTTTTCCTTTCCTACAATCTATAATAGCTCCACAAGTCTTGAGAAATGGTCTACCAAATATAATAGGAAAAAAATTGTCTTGCACTGAACCAGGTACTAAAAAGTCCGTAGGATATTTTACTTTCCACATAAGACTTCAACATCCCCCACAATTCCAATAGGAGAGATAGTTTCTCTGTTTGGAAGATGAATAGTAACATCAACTTCTTCAAGTTCACAAGGTGAAATCTCACTCATAATCTCCTGATAGAGTGAATAAGGAATAACACTAGCACTGGATCCCAAATTACATAGCCCATAATAATTGTGATCTCCTATTTTAACAGATATTACTGGAGTACCTGAAATCGGGCCTTTATTCTTGGCTGTGACAAGATTAGTGGAAACAGCACAAAAAATTATAGTGGAATCTCTAATATCACTAGTAACAAGATCTTCAACCAATGCAACTTGACGATCGACCTTGATCTGGTCCTCAGGCTCATTAGTTCTTCTTTCACTTTTATTTAATATACCTTTCAAAAAAGAATGCTCCATCATCCTTGCGGGAATAGGAGGCTTTTCATAAATAACTACAGGAAAAATAGGGTCAGCAACATGAATATAAATAGGTAATTCCTTAAAGGGTTTTTGATGCTGATCCTCCTTCTTTTTAGAGGAAACAATATGAGAAACAAAGTATTTGGAAAAATCAATCAGAAGTTGGGAATCAAGATCAATCTTAGCACAAAAGGTATTGAAGTAATCAGTTTCCACATAGCTCTCAATGTATTCATGCTCATAATTTATAACGGCTTCAATAACTTTATCGATCTCCCAATCTTCAGCGTTCTTGTATGATAGATATAGTTTTTGTCTCGATGTATTTCATGAAGAGGATAAAACTTTGCATAAAAGAGAGGCATATGTTTTTGCCAATTTAGTAAGTGAGAGTTATCAAGAAGCCTATACCAATCTTGTAATGATAGAGAGAATAGCTTTGTCCTAATGAAATCCATCGATATACCTGCAAGCTTAAATGAGGAGCATAGTTGTGAAAGATATAACAAGTTTTCGCCTGGATGTCTATCTCCTACTTATTGATTATCGAAAACATAATCAACAATACCAGTTGGTATTTATAAGGGCACAATTTCAGTTGGTGGGGGAGCATTCTCCACCACAGTAATGGTGTCGCGGTTCCCCGCAAGAAAAGAACCAAGAGAAGAGTGGTCCATAGGGACTAAAAGTAACAACGGCAAAACCAAAAAATAGCACGTACAATATAAAGGTTTCCTTAGCAACTACACTCCTCGGCAACGGCGCTAGAAAATGGTCTTGATGACCCACTAATTTAGGGGATCTAACGTAGCCTTTTCGATAAGTAAGAGTGTCGAACTCGACTAGGTCCTTAAAGGGAGAAGTGTTATGTAGTCGATGTTCAGATAACACCACTATAAGAATGACACCACAACTTAAATATCAAACAACACATATTACTTCAACATCATATGACTACTAACAACTACACTTCTTCCATGTCCTCAAGAACTAAGGGAACTATTCATAAGACATAAAAAATATCATGATCAGAGCTGATAAATAGATGATAAACAATCTGGTCATTACAACTTGGATTGCAATGGTCAGATGAGATGAGCTGAGATGGGACGAAGATGGAGATGGTGCTGGTGATGGGGATGATGGTGATGATGACCTCGATGATGCCCGCGATGATGGTGATGACAATGAGGACGATCTCCCCCTTCGGGAGGAGTTCTCCCCGGCGGAATCTGCCTGCCGGAAAGGTCTTTTCTTCTCTGTAGGTTTCCTCCACGGAGCGGCGGCAGAACTCTCGATCTAACTTTTCTTTCGGGGTTTTTAGGTCACAGGGAGTATATAGGCCAAAGGAGATCCCCGGGGTGGGACCCCCTCCCAGGCGGCCACCTGGCGCGGCCTAGGGGGTGGCTGTGCCACCAGGCCGCCTAGTGGCCTGGTGGTCCCCCTCCGGGTGTCCTTTCGCGTGTCTCTGTTATTTCTTCAAATATTTCTTCCCAGAAAGTTCCAGGTCATTTGAAGCTGTGCTGATATGCCTCCTCTATGTGCAGTTTTCCCGGCCGATTCCTGCGTCTCCTGTTTCGGCATCAGAAAATTATAACCTGTGCTAAACAAGCTAAAACACTATAAGAACAACATCATATTATGCAATATATCAATGAATAGAGGTAAATTATGATACAAATTGTGATGCATTTTGGCCCTATCGAATCCCCCAATCTTAGACCTCGCTTGTCCCCAAGCGAATACTGATCTCGGTAAACCTGTACACAAGTTTAGAGAGTGAAGTGTCGATAAATAAGAATACAGACAAGAAGCATCATAATTTCTCTACTAAACTCAAACATCCTCAACAGTAATATCAACTCATAAGGCCCTTATGAAAGAGTAATATCAATTATAATCAAAAGTAGGGCTAAGGAAACTCATTAAATCATGAAAAACATGTTCTGGGTCAAAGAACAACTAATAAATTTTAGATTTTTCTCTTCCACTTATATTTATAATGAGATCAATTGAAGCATTTGAAAGAACATGTTATTTCTCAAGAAGTGAGAATGCTAACACAAAGTAAGATGTTTGATGTAGCCAAGCTCAACACACAACTTATTTATCCTGATTAGTCAACAAAGATGTGATATGACAATTCTCAATGAAATAATATATATGAATGCATCTTTGTCTGTAACATCCCCAATTTTTCCAAATTTTGCAATGTTGATAATTAATTATAATATGATTTTTTTGCTTGATATGTTTGATTTTCATAGGAATTCGAAAACTTTTGGAGTTTATTGAATATTAAAATGGGAGGGAATAAAAGGACTTCCCCTAACATTCATTGTTGGTGTTTTGAAATTTAATATTTATAACAAATTCAACAAATTAAAATGTGAGAAGATAATATGACTCCTTCAACGTATTAAAAGGGTTGGTAAGTGTTTTAAATAATTATTTGGATTTTTTGGTATTCAAAACATTTTCCAACTTAAGGCAATTTATTGAAGAGGATGTAAAATGACTCATCCCATGTTAACTAAAGTCGAAAAATATTTAGAATATTATTGCAATGGTTCTAAAATTTGATTTGAGGATTATAAATAACTCTAAATTTAATTTTGGGATTTCTATTATGGTCATAAAGGTTCATTGCATTTAAATGATTTATCAGATAGTGCATAATAGCTGGAAAAGTATTTCCAGTGAAATATTTTACTTTATTAATTTACTAGGAAAAATGCCCATCCGTTGCAACAGATATAAATAAATAAATATATGCTTAGAAATATAGAAAACCCATTGAAACAATTTTGGAAGTAGCAAAATAAGTTTCTTTTTATTTGGGAAAACAACAATGAACGTACTCAAAGTACCAAGTGGAATTTTTGAAAAAAAAGAAAAAACTTGAAAAATGGATAACTTCTTATATTCGAGCATCACATGATATTTAAAAATGTTATTATATTTTAGTGTGGAAATATCGAGGAACTATACTACGACATACGCACGTGCTTTGCTACGAAAGGATTAGTGTTACGTGGAATCACAACATCCCATAGCACAAATTTACTATGCTTAGCATGACGTCCCATCACACAACGTCCGAAAATGTTCAACAAACTAAAATCCAGTCACACCCGATGGCAAAAAGAAAAAGATACAAATATAGATCTGCGCATTTTGCTCGCTCTTTCATATTTCTGAAAAAGGATATTCAATATACGTCCTTTCTTTCCCTAATAATTATTTCTTTATGTAAGATGTAGTTATTTTTACAAGATCATCAAATCACTAAATTATAGTTAATTTAAGATGATATTATCCAACGCTAAATTATTTATTAATGATAAATAATTAAATTAGGACAAAAAGATAATAGATACGTGCAATCGAAAAAAGATACTTTTTCTTTATAGTTGAAGAGAGACACTTTTCTTTCTTAAGAAGGTATAAAAAAGAATTAATAAAATAAAAATAAAAAGTTGTATTTATTTTTGACACGATGACCAAGGTATGAAATTATAGATAATTTAAAATGAAATTACTCTACATTAAGTTGTTATTAACTGCAATTAAATAAATTAGTCCAATAAAGAAAGATATACATACAATCAAAAGAGAGATATTTTTTCTAGAAGGAGAGACACACGCAATAAAAAAGGGTACTTTTCTTTATTTTAGGACGCTAAAAAGGTGGTTATCCACTTAATTTGGACATACACATTTTTTATCAAACGTAATCTTATTTTGGACCAAACCAAAAGAATATATTCTCGTTTTAAGTACTCATTATCCTTGTTTTAATTAATTATGTATAAATTATGCACGTACATTCTCACATGTTTAATCCCACAATTAATCCTTTTTTAATTAGCCTAATCCTTAAATACTTTGTGAGCACAACTGATGGCCAACTCGTGAAATGTCCTCTACATGATTTTTCTTTCAAGCGGCCAAGGACCCCAGTGTGCACTTGTTTCTTTTCTCCTAGCGCGTTTTTACAGCTGCCACGACCAAAGTAAAAGTGGCCCAACAAAAAATAATAGAGCAGTCATGAAATATTTTTATTCTATATAAACAATAGACTGCAGGTTGATTCAACTAAAAAGAAGAGACTTTTATGCAAAATTTGTGAAACATTATTTTAGCTAAATAGTAGATTGCGGGTTGATTCACTTAAAAGGTAGGGAGTTTTCTACAAAATCGCCAAAAAGTTAGGAGAAACTCACCTCCCTTTATTATTAGGGTAAGATTTTATTCCTGCGACACTTTTAAAATTTATATTTTATTATTGAAAAATGTTTCCTCAAGGCGGTTGACCAACTAAAATGTAAAAAAAATGAGTTTCGCAACAGGGCTACCAGCCGACCCAGTGTGCTGCTTGTCGCTGCGGCCGAAGTTGGGCCCGAGTCGGATCCGAAGATTTCTTTTTCTTTTTCTATGTCCATATAAGGATTTCCAAAAACAAATATTTTGTTTTTTCGAAAACCCTAGCCTCGGGATTGGCGCCGCCGTCGCCTCGGGTTTCTTCCCTGTGAATCTCAGTTTCTGTGCGAGCGAACCTCGATTCTTGTGCTGGCGAACCTGGGTTTTCGCGCAGACGAATCTAAATTTCCGTGCCGTCGAACCTTGTTTACTACGCCGGCGAACCTCGAAGGCCGTGTTTCCGCCGCCTCGGTTTCTGTTCCATCGCCACTTCACCGGTGCGCTGTTGTTTTGTCCTGTAGCGAAAAGGACCTGTTCGCGATATAAAGTTTAGTTTATTTACGGATGAACCTTTTTTCACAGATTTCACCCTAGAACCGTTTTAGCTATATGTTTTTAACCGTGTACCAGTTTTAGTTGATTCTTTTTGTGTTGTGACCGTAGTGAAATTTAGAACACAATAGAACAAATTTTGCACATTTTTGCATAATTTTAATTTGAATTTTATTCATATTCAAATTCAAACTTTCGGAGACCTTATCTTGCAAATGGTGTATCTGTTTTCGTTTATTCCAGTTGCGTTGAGATCCTAGTGACTTGTAGATACTGTTTAGCTACTGTTTAGTGGTTTCCCTTTCTGTTTATTTGGATATTTTACTAATGCAGTGCTTATGTGTTGAGTGCGATATTGATTGTTATATTGCTTGATCGTGTAGACGGTCTGGAGTGCAATGCAACTTTCTGTGATGAGTGTGATCGTCAAGGTCATGATAAAGGTAAGTTGCACTTTTGATTACACACATCTTATGTTTCTCATGTGAAAGATTATTATGTTATGCTGAAACCTGGTATATGATAGCCACATGTTTTATTTGATCCTTATACCCAACATTGTCCTGTTCTTGTATCCTTTGTGTTATGTGATTGTGCGTTTAGTGTTGTTACGTAGATGTGTGGTGAATATTGTGTTATTCAAGTGGTTAGTGACAACATTAATAGTTAAAGAGTAGCTTGAAATTGAGGTACTTTAGAGTGGTATTTCATCTTCAGGGCTCCGTAATATTCACGTATGATTGTTTTGTGTGGCATTGCATCCTGAGGGTTCTGCAACGTTCATAGTGTGTCTAGATAGTGGCACTGTATCCTGAGGGCCCTAAAGTGTTCACGATAGGGTGATATTGCATCCCGAGGGCTCTGCAATATTCACGAATTGTTTGCATGGGGTGTTATTGCATCCCGAGGGCTCTACAATATTTAGGAATGTTTTTATAGGGTGATGTTGCATCCTGAGGGCTCTGCAATGTTCACGGTATTTGTATAGGGTGAAATTGCATCCTAAGAGCTCTGCAATATTCACGAATTTGTATATAGTGACATTGTATCATGAGGGCTCTACGATGTTCACGAGTATGTGGTAGGGGTGATATTGTATCCTGACGGCTCTACAATACTCACGGAACCATGACCCTGAGGGCTCTCATGGCTATCACTACTAATCATACGATCCTGAGAGCTCTCATAGGCGATTTTGTTACTTGTGATCCTTTTTGGTCAGATATGAATTTTAGGATGAGAAAGGTTTTGACTAGTAAGTGGAGATATGTAAGGTTGCAAATCATTTCTTGATCATCTTTGGATCAATTTAGATTCAAATTTCCTTGTGATTGAAATTAAAAACAATGTGGCAAATAAAAGTTCAACCAAAAACTTTGCAACCCTTTTGTAAGATGCCCAATATTCAGTGCACCATGTCCATGTGGATATGTGAATTAATCAAGTTATAAAATAAATCAAAAAATTCAAACAGTAGAAAAACAATGGCATTTAATACCTTTTTAATAAAACAAAAATGAAAAAGGATTTATAAAAGTCCCAATCTTTTTGTGGCACTCTAGTTTTGTGCGATGTTAATTATGTAGCAAGTTACTAGTTTTACACAAACGCTAAAGTAGCTAAAAAAATCAAAACAGAAAAAAAAACAAAATAAAATGAAAACTTCTATATCTCACCCATGTGCAAAACCCACCCGGGCCCAACCCTAGCGCACTCCCTCCTTCCTCCTCCACTGCTCACGCCATGGCGTGGCCTCCATCACACGGTGCCACGGCCGTCGCCGTCGCCGTGTCGCCCATCTGCGACAAGCCGGCGGGGATAAGTGCCCCAAGCCCCCCGCACCCCCAACACTAACCCTAGATCCCGCCTCCTTGTTGATGTTTTATTCGAATTCGAAAGGACCAGAGCTATATATATTACAAAGAAAGTAATCCAGCTCGTTGATTCCTACCACTTAATCTTAATTTATTGTATTTTCCAGGAGTTCCCTCTCCGGGTATTCCTCTTTTATTATCCTAGTATATTACTTTAGTTATCCCTTTAATTGATGATCTTTATTTTATTGAAAATCGTGCAAAGATTATTTGGATTTGATACAGTTACTTGTGCAAGCATTTTACGATTAATGGGGAAAACCGGCCCGAGCCCGGCGTCGCCGTCATCACGCTCCGGCGTGGTCATTGACGCCCTCAAGCCGAGCCATCTTGTCCATCACACTCGCCATCAACGATCTCATCTCCGAGCAGAAGGAGCCGTGCCTGAAGCCACCATGCGGAACGAATCGCACCCTTCTTCTTCCTCCGGCCGCCGGCAAGCTTCGAGCAATTCAGGCCACCTCGCCTCGCCCCCGACCACTTCCCTCCTCTACTTGTTCCTGGTGAGCAGGGATACCGTATCCATCTCCCCGCGCCCCTCTCTCTCGCCGTAGCCCGAACTTCCATTAGGGCAACAAGCTCGCTGTCGCCGGCGAGCTCTTCACCGCGGCCTAGGACACGCCTTTGGCACGCCATTCCCGCCAGGGTGCGAGCAATGCTCCGAGGAGTAGCGCACGCTCAGTTTGGCTCGCTAGGATGACCCGTACATAAACCTCCGTACACGGGCCGCCGCATTCCGTGTCGCCGGCGTGAATTCCGGCCGCCCCGGTCGACGCCACCACCTCAGATCGACGCACATTGCCCCCCTAGTTCGAATGCACCGCCCCGCGCTCCCTCCCATTCTTTGTGCTAAGCGCGGGCTCGACCTCGTCGGCGTCCTGTCGCCAGCGAGTCCCCGACGAGCCTCCCTTGTGTCGCTTACAGTTGGGCCCTCGCGGTCAGTTGTTTAATTAGCAACTAATCCTACCCATGGGCTCACTTACATGTGGGTTCATTGGCCCCTGATGAACTTGCTAATAAACAGATAAGAACCCCCCCCCCCCCCACCTAGGTGTAACAGCCCAGTTTTCACAAAAATTAAAAATTTTGTTTTCTGTGTGAATTGTTTGATTGTCTGATTTGTTTGCGGTGTTTGCATCCCCGATTTATTGATCGGCGATTATTTCCCCCCTCTTATCTCGTACCGGACAGAGACCGACCATTGCCACCCTGATACTCGACCTTTGTGACACCGGGTTTCACCCGATCACCGTCGCGAAAACCGCACGAGACCAGCCGTAGCCAACGGAATGAAAACCCCGTTTAATAAGTAAACGGGTTATTTTTATAGCGCGCCGGAAAGTATTCTCAGAACGCTTCCAGCGCGAGGTGAACGCCGCCGGCTCGACGCACTGATCGCGCAATTCGAAGTTTTACCCGAATCAGAGGTCCTGCGGACCCCCGGCGGTCAGAAATGTGAGCACCACGCGCGCGGGAGAAAAACCGGGGATGTTTTTGCAAACTGCCAGCCACCGGGGCTATATAAAGACCACCACACTCCCACCTCTTTCTAGGGTTTCCCTAGCCTAAAAATTGCAGCCACCCCCTCCACTTTGCCCCAAAAGTACCCCATTTTCGCAACCCTAGCCCCCAGGCGATTTGGACCGTCAGATATGAGATCCAATGGTCCAGATCGCGTCCCCAGCTCCCCAGCCCGTGCTCCTCCCATGGACACTGCCCGAGCCGCCTCGACGTCCGGCCGCTGCCGTCGGCCACCTCCTCGCGCCGCTGCCGCCCCGGGACGCCCTCCTCTCCTCCCGAGCCCTCCTCTCTCCTCCTTCCCTCCTCCTCCTCACCCCTCTCTCACTCTCGCGCAGGGCAGCCGCCGTCGCAGCAATGGGAGGCCAGTCCGAGCCGCCGCGGAGCTCGCCGCGCCACCACGAACATCCGCCGCCTGCCTGCTTCAACTGTGCTCGGATCCGCCGGGATCCTGTAGCCTTCCCCTCCATCGTGCCATTCCGGCAACCCCGCTGCACGCCGGTGACCTGCGGCCGCCGCCGTGGTCCTGGGAGTCGATCCCGACCGGGAGGAGATCGACCCCGTGCCTCCAGTCGCGCCGGGATGGGCCTCCCGAGAAGCGTGGACCGCGTTAGCGCCCCCAGGCGGCCCACTTCCCCGACCGGACCGCTTTGCACCTGCGCTCACGGGTGAAGCCGCGCTATCCAGGGCCCACCGCGCGACCTAAACCGAGGCCCGCAATGGTGAGCGCGCCCTTTTTTTTGTTGATGTTGTTGGGCCAGGCCCAGATCTGTTATTATTGTTTTTTTTCGCCTGAACGTCTTTTAGTAAGTTGCACCCCTATTTAGGCCCAGTTCAGAGCAGTTTTGGCCCGTTAGTGTTTTTTTCCTTTTCTAGTTTATTTAATTTGGCAGATTAAGTTATAATTTTGCGATGCCCGTAACTTTTTAACCGTAGTTCCGATCGCAACGCGTAAAACATGAAACTTTCTTAGAATTGTGTCTTGTTTAATAAAATGTGCTCCTTTGCCATCTTTGACTTTGTTTAATTTTTGTTTACTTGTTATTTACACTACTTGCCACTGTAAACTGTTTCTTTTATAACTTTTTAACCGTTGCTCGGATTAAAATGTTTCTTATATGTAACTTGACTAGAATTGCATGTAGATTGTGTTTATGCTGCTCTTGCTTGCTAATAAAAATAATAAAATATTGTTTAAAGAAAAACTGTACCAAATGCAATAAATATCGTGGGGTTCGTAATAGTTGGCATGCGTAGGTTTTACCCCCACTTAAAATGACTAGATTAGATAGTTTACTTTGTGCTTCACCTCTTGCCATGTTTGTGTGCTATGCCATGCTTCCTTGAGTTTCCATGTTAATAACTGTTGGTTGATCACATGTAGCTAAGCAACTTGAACCACCGTAAACGTGCGGTATCGTCTTGTGTGACAGGTACTCCACTTAACCTGTTAGTAACCGCTCTCGACGGTAGGTGTGATGTCTCATGTTGCCTTCTTGTTGATGCTTGCTCGTGTTTGCTTCGTAGTAATAGATGTTTGCTCGTTGATTGCTTTTCAGTGTTTATCCTCTTGTGTGCTTCCGCGGGTACCTCTCGGAGATAATGCGAGCTTGCGATCAACTACACCTTCGGAACCCAACTTATCAACAGGCAAGGACTATACATTACTTTTGATCCATTCTATTTCAACCAGCGGTTTGCATGCTAGTCTAGGATAGGTTCGATGTTTGATCATACCACATGTTTACAGCCTCTTTCAAATTGATATAGCCATGTCCCCTCCCAGCAAACCATGTACTGCTATGTTACTATTGCTCGTTGCTCAGCCCCTACTTAGTATGCATGCTTAGGATGCTACGATGTTACTCTGTTACTCTTTGGTTTGGGCTATCACATTATTATATTGTTGTGGATGATACGATTATTATAGTCTTGACTATATCAACGAAGGATGGAAGGTCTAGGCTATCCCGCCCCAACGCTTTGTTCCATTCGAGTCACCTAGGATCCGAGTTCCGGGTATTGGTTTTAAGACTGAGCGTGCCTAACCGCGTGTGGGATTTTATGGGGTCCCCTCTTCTTACCTATCTAGCTTCAAACATTTCTAGTGGTGGCCCAAGCTGGTTTTACCTTTGGCAAAACGTGTGTGTGCGAGTGTCGACCTCGCAGATTTTCAAACAACTTGGGCCAGCGGAGACATAGTTTTTCCGTTGGTCCAAACCTGGAAGCTCAGGGGTTGCCCACATATTTTGGGTAACTAACTCGACCTCGTCCAGACGGTAGAGGCCGATTCGAGAGCGCGGCCG
Source organism: Bromus sterilis (assembly GCA_950022295.1). Lineage (NCBI taxonomy): Eukaryota > Viridiplantae > Streptophyta > Magnoliopsida > Poales > Poaceae > Bromus > Bromus sterilis. Next base: position 275,100,444 of record OX465595.1, on the reverse strand, counting down.
GCTTTTGAGTTGGATGTCGACTCACCGGGGTCACCCGGATTTGTGCGTTCTTAGTTAGAGGGACCTGTCGGTCCGGATCTCTTGGGACTAAATCAGAAAATGGTTGCCTATGATGGTTAGCAACTGAGAGAGATGGGCGTGCGTGCGGAGCCTTGTAATGGGCAGTTGGTACACCCCTGTAGGGTTAAATCTTTTCGAGAAGCCGTGTCCACGGTTATGGTCGACTTGAGATCTACTCCTTGTTCATAGCCAACAACAACTGAGATAATCTTAATATAACTTGATCAACGTGTGTGTTTGCCTTGACTGCTTCTTCTTCGTCGGGATGCGAAGAGGAGGACAAGGATAGGATAGGTCTTATGATTGCGTAAGTAGTTGATAGCAAGACTTGTTGGAGGCGATTCCTCATCGAATACTTGGCTTCTTATCTTACTCTCTAGATCGTTAGACACTTCATGAATGCTAGTTCGGCAGATGACCACTTACCCCATCCTTACCGTGAACTACTAGTTGTCCTAGAATGACGAGTGATGAAGTCCTTGCTGGGTCAGATGACCACTACAGTTGGATGTTGAGTACCTCTGTACTCATGATACTACCCCCAACCTCTTTTCAGGGTTCTTGATCGACAACAGGTATGGTGATCGACGTTTCACGTGGAGACTCGACGACGACTAGTTAGGCGGATCCCGGCGTAGCGCCTGCACCCGTGTGGTTATGGGGATCGATGTTTTTCTCATTGCCACTAGGCATTTGATTGTAATCTGTACTCAGACATGTATCTTCCGTTGTTATATTGTATTAAGGCAGTTGTATGCCGATTGTATGAGATGTTGTATCCTTGTATCTGTAATGTTGTGATATCATGATGGAAATCCGGGGCATATGGCTTTATCATATGTCGCGGTGGGACCGATATGTGCTTCGTCCCCGGATCTGGGTGGAAACACCTAGATCTGGAACAGTACCGCATATCAGGCTTTACACTAAGTCACTTACACATGGGCCCCAGGCCTTTAACTAATCCATGTTTAATTAAAATGGCTAATAAAACCCGAGAGTATGACCAGTGGGCCCATGTGTTGTTTATAATTAATAAAATGAATTAGATTCCACTGTGTATGACATGTGGGCCCTAACTCACCGGTGCGGTTGACAGGTGGGTCCCTCTGTCAGTTGACCAGTCAACAACACTGTTTTGGATATGTCTATTTATTAAAAAAAAAATCTAGTAAATGTTTTTAAATGATTTAAAATTCAGAAATTAATATCAATTAAACCGTAACTCGAATCAAAAAACTTTATACATGAAAATTGATAAAAAAAATATAACGATTACGCTATATATATACCAACCACACCCCTCTAACACAACAAACACCGATGTCCCCCCTTTGGGCCGTTTTTCGATATCACCCGGATCCGGTATTTTATCCCCGAATGAATTCCTGCTCCGAGCCAAATACGTTCTACTGCGTTAGAGCACCGACATCGTTGCATCTGTCATGTCATGCATCTGTTTGCATATGATTGCTTTGTATTTACTGTTTTCCCCCCTTTGTTCTCCTGTAGACCCCGCTGCTGCCGCCGACTACACCGCTGCTGGGTACGACTACTACGTCGACGACCCTGCCCCTACTACCGAGCTTCAAGGAAAGCAGAGCCATTATCTTCCCTAGATATCGTCTATCTTTCCATACATTTCTTGCACTAGGCATTGTTACTGCTGCTGCTACGTTACAATCCTATTCTATTGCATGGCCTTTCATTGTCGCCCTTGATGTACCATAATATATATGCAATATTCCACAGTGAGCCCTGCACATTATTAGTCAACTAGGATTAGATAGCGGGTCGTGAACACTCTGGGGAGTGAACGCGGATACAATATATATAATTTCCACATGTACGGTACAATGCATACACCTCCGAAGGCCCCTACCTTGGCTCTGCCGAGCCACATCAAGTGTGAGCTATCGAGGAGTAATCCTCATACTCCACTCGTTGCTGACTTTGTATAGCCGTCCTAGGGTCCTGAACAACGGTTGTCCTTAAGGTAAGAAGTCGGGTGACCCAACGGTGCCCGCGAGTGGTATTGCGATGGGACGACAGGGAGGGTACGACCAGTGTACAGTTGTTCTTGGACCCTGATCGTTGGCCGCGAGAGTTACCAAACCACGAAAGTCGAGCTCCTCCAGGAGCACACGCGAGACAAGGAAGGAGACGGTTCACCTTGTTGGTAACCACACGCTTTGACGGGACGACATAGCAGGCACCGAGGTACTGGTGGTCCTGGCTGATGTTCATTGTCTGTTATGTTAATTAGACGGGCCACGACAATGCTTGTCCCCGAGATAATAAAATCACTAAGGGCTTGGCGGATTACTTGAGTAGCCTTTTGTCTTATACGCGTTGCCTACATGTGGGATAATGAGTTATGGGCTCCTCTACTTCATAGTCTCGTTCGAGGACTCTTCAGATGTCAACAGTACCGCAGTCTACGCTGGGAAGTGGTGTTGTCTTCTTTGCTCGAGCAGTGTGATTTGTATTTTCTTTAACTTCACCGGCCAGCCTCGCACCGTGCAGGAGTACGTCAGGTTTAGGGTCCAAAGCCCTGCGTACATAGGATTTAGTCCGGCGGATGATCTCTCTGTTGAGTTTGAAATATGGGCTACGGTGTGTCGGATTGCCTCGGTGGGTCATTCCCTAACAAGGTGTACGCCACCCTGGAGATCCGTGCGTTGTAGTGTAATGGAAGTGCACCCATGCAGAGAAGATTAATCTATTCGAATAACCGTGTCCACGGTAACGGGACGCTTTATGCTGAAGCCAGACTCTACTACTAGAAACTACTATTCCTAAACTATTGTTTCCGAGTTTTCTTCCTCGCCAGGGAGTCGAGGAAAGGATCTCGGAGGCTTTGCTAATTATTACAACTTAGTATTATACAATGCTGCAGCAACTTCTGCTACATTGTTACTTTATGCTTTATATAAACTGTGGGCTATTCTCTCCTCATGCTGCAAGACTCGTCGGAAGATGCTAGTCTTCGATAGGCCTAGCTTGTCTTCCTTATTCTGGATTTCTGACTTTCAGTCCACTATATATAGCCTCCCCTTTCCATTTGATACAAATGCATAAATGCTTAGTAGCGGACGTAAGACTCACGGGTATGCTAGATACTCACCGTTGCTTTATTCCCCCCTTTTTGTTTTGCCTGATCGGCCGCTGCAGTCGATGTCGGAGCCCAGGAGCAGGAGTACCCCAGAGGCGACTAGTACGACGTCAACTTCCCCGTCGACCAGGAGTAGTTAGGTGGATCCTAGGCAGGAGATCTCGCCTTTTTGATCTGTATCTCTGATGATATTTGTGCTAGCCTTCTTAAGGAATAACATGACTAACTATGTCTGTTCTTAGATATTATGGCTTGTATAACTTATGTATTCGGATCCTCGTGACCCCTGGTTTGTAATATCAGATTTATCTTATTTGTGTCTAGTGTTGTGCTATGATATTCTCATCGTGGCACCCTCATTTCGGTCGTGTACCTTGCGTGTATGATTACTGTGCACGGCTTGATTTTGTGGGTGTCACAAGTTGGTATCAGAGCCGACTGCCTGTAGGAAGCCACCCAACCACTACTTGGTCGAAGTTGAGTCTAGTGTTTGAAAAACTATTTTACTAACTTGATGTTATGGCTTACGGGACCACATCGCAAATTGGGTGTTATTAGGATCCTTTTCTCCGTAACTATGCTCTGGGACTCTACTCTCTTATCCTTGCTGGTAAGTTTTGCTAACTCTGACATTAGGATCAGAAGCTTATTGATTCCACCCGGTGTTCTGGTGCTTACCCCTCTATTGAGTCGTGTCGCAGGAGTTCTGACCCAGGTCACGGACCGGTGATCCCCTTTCTCATTCGGGGCAGGCCGCGCGTTCTCTGGCACAAACTCTTGTGGCCAACAGTTTTCTTGCGGCGTGATTGACTTAGCGGAAGCTATGTCGCGTCATGTATTGCTTACCGCGGTCTGCGCGCCGCCTAGTGTGTCCTTTTTCCTTAATTTCTATGATGTTATGATGCCCGATTTTCGATTGACTCCGTGTGCGGATGTGTATGTCTTATATGACTACTCCTATATATCCGCGCCTCCTCTTCGTTGTCACTTTACCTCATGCTTGATTCCGGTATCTCATTAAATTTTATCGCTGAAATACCCATGTTAAATTCTAGCAGGATGGCTGGTCGTGGAGGTCGCGGTCGTGGTCGTGCTGCCAACGACCCACCTCCTCCGTCGGATTACATGGGCGCGATGATGCAACAGTTTGACCTGAACCGTCAGTTCATGCAGTATGTCATGGCTTAGTTCCCTCAGCCGAACCAACATGGGCACCACCATCAGCATGCCGCAGTGACTCTGCACGATTTCACTTGTCTCAGCCCCACTATATTCCGCAACTCTGTTCAGCCGTTGGATGGTGATGACTGGCTTCGCGACATTACTCATGAGCTGGAGTCTGCTAATGTCGATCCAACCGACTATGTGAACTTTGTGTTCTATCATCTGAAAGGCGCCTCTGATCAGTGGTGGAGCACCCACAAGCGTTCACTGCCAGTTGGAGAAGACATCACCTGGGATGAATTTCAGTCGGCCTTCCGCGCCGGCTACATTCCCCAGGGAAATCATGGATCGCAAGCGGGAATCAAGAATACGAACAGGGTACTCTCGATAAGAAAGGTCTTCTTGGAGATCAAGCGTTTCGTGGTCGACTTCGCGGATGGGGCCCTTGAAGCAACGCCTGAATTGTGACACATGGAATACATCGTGTACTCGGGAAAGGTGCGGGGGTAGTTCAAGTTGGTCGGCAACTTCTCCACGTTAGGAAGAATGCGGAAAGGCCCGATGTAACGTGGGGCCAACTTGCCTTTGATACCGAATCTTTGGGTTCCCTTCGGAGGAGTAACCGGAAGGTAAGCCTTCTCATCAATATGGTAGCTCTCCTCCCTATGATGACAATCATAGTAGCTCTTTTGACGAGACTGAGCGGCTTTCAAATGATCACGAACAATGTGAACTTGCTCTTTTGCTTCCTTAATCATATCTGGTCCATAGAGTTGTCTTTCACCGGTTTCTGACCAGTTTATGGGTGTTCGACATCGTCGGCCGTAGAGGAATTCAAAGGGATCCATGTTCAGACTAGATTGATAGCTATTGTTATAAGCAAATTCGGCAAATGGAAGAGATTTCTCCCAATTCTTTCTGAAAGAGATAACACAAGCTCTGAGCATGTCTTCCAAGATTTGATTAACCCTTTCAACTTGACCGCTAGATTCAGGATGGAAAGTTGTACTAAAGGAGAGATGAGTTCTCATAGCATTTTGAAAACTTTCCCAGAATCTAGAGGTGAAAAGGCTACCACGATCAGAATTAATTTCCAAAGGAACACCGTCAAGAGACACAATTCTAGAGACATACAAGTCTGCCAACTGACTAGCAGTTATAGACTCACGAACAGGAAGGAAGTGAGCAACTTTTGAGAGTCATTCAATGACCACGAAGATGGCGTCATTTCCTTTCTGAGTTTTTGGAAAGCCGATGATGAAGTCCATACCGACCTTGTCCCATTTCCACTCGGTAATAGACAATGGTTGAAGAGTACCAGCAGGTCTTTTGTGTTCTGCATTAATGCGACGACAAACATCACATTCGGCAACTAATTGTGCAATGTCTCTCTTCATCCGGTTCCAACAAAATCTCTGGCGTAGATCTCGGTACATTTTTGTGCTACCGGGATGAATGGAGAGGGGAGTGTCATGAGCTTCCTTAAGGATCAGCTGCCTTAGGTCTTGATTCTCAGGGACTACTAAATGATTTTCAAAGAATATCGTTCCTTGATCATTTTTAGAGAAACATTTAGCATCTCCGCTAGCAATGTTCTCCTTGATCTCTCGAATACCACTATCTTGTTTCTGGGCGGCTATGATTTCATCCTCAAGTGTTGGTTTCGCCACCAGGGTAGAAAGAAATCCATGAGGAACTATCTCAAGATTGAGCTTGCGAAATTCCTCATGAAGAAGTGGTTGATACTGTTGTAACATGAGGTTGTTACAATACGACTTACGACTTAGTGCATCAACCATGACATTGGCTTTTCCTGGGGTGAAAGAAATTCCAAAGTCATAATCTTTTATCAACTCAATCCAGCGTCTTTGCCTGAGATTAAGATCTGGCTGGGTGAATATGTATTTGAGGCTTTGGTGGTCCGAATAGATATCGCAACGATTACCAAGGAGGTAATGTTGCCAAGTCTTCAGGGCATGAACTACCGCAGCGAGTTCAAGATCATTTGTAGGATAGTTCTCTTCATGTGGACGCAACTGGCCTGAAGCATATGCTACCACATGTCGATCTTGCATAAGTATGCATCCTAACCGTTGCCGTGAAGCGTCACAATAGATCTCAAAATCCTTTTTGGTGTCTGTAGCTGCAAGTACGGGTGAAGAAGTCAATCTTCTTTTTAGCTCTTGAAAGCTTTCCTCGCACTTGGGGGTCCATTGGAATTTCTTATCTTTCGTGAGGAGTTCAGTTAGAGGCTTTGCAACTATGGAGAAGTTCTCTACGAAGCGGCGACAATAGCTTGCTAAGCCAAGAAAACTCCTAACTTGCTTAACCGATTCAGGTGGAGTCCAGTCAAGAATAGCCTGAACTCTCTCGGGATTGACAGGAATGCCTTTGGTAGAAATAACATGGCCTAAGTAGGTCACTTCTGGTAGCCAAAATTCGCACTTAGAGAACTTGGCATAAAGGCGATGCTCTAGAAGTTTCATCAATACCAACCTAAGATGTTCCGCGTGCTCTTCTTCGTTCTTCGAGTAGATGAGAATGTCATCAAGATAAACCACAACAAATTTATCTAGTTACTCCATGAAGATCGAATTCATCAAGCGCGAGAATGTGGCGGGGGCATTGGTTAAACCGAAGGACATGACGGTTTACTCGTAAAGACCATATCGAGTAGTGAAATCCGTCTTGGGAATGTCCTTGTTTCGGATTTTGATTTGATGATAGCCTAATCTCAAATCCATCTTGGAGAAGACAGAGGATCTAACAAGTTGATCATAAAGATCATTGATCCTGGGAAGTTGGTACTTGTTCTTTATCGTTGCTAGATTTAGCGGACGATAGTCTACGCACATCCTTTTTGTTCCATCTTTCTTTGTTACAAACAGAACGGGGCAACCCCATGGCGATGAGCTAGGGCGTATGAAGCCTTTTGCCAACGAAGCATCAAGTTGGGTTTTTAGCTCAGCTAACTCATGTGGGGCCATTCTATATGGACGTTTGGAAATTGGGGTTGTGCCTGGTATAAGATCAACTATGAAATCTACACATCTGTCGGGTGCCATAGTTTAAGGGGTTGGATCTCTGGATAGCTTCCTAGAGAATGACGAAGGTTTACTAGGGGCTACAACAGATATGTCAGAGTAGCAAAGTACCCCAACACGATGGTTAGTGTGGTTCTTCTTGCTAGAAGACATCTCAAGTGGGAGGAAGAGCTGCAAATGAATCACTATAGGTTTCTAGAACAAAACCTACAACAAACTCTAGAGAACTGTCGGGCATGCAACCTAGAAGTTCCTCTAAAAGGACAACCGAAATGGAGAGAAGGATTTTTCAAAAGCATCAGATTATGAAGAAACATAGGATGACTCGGACAGCATAACGGCTTTACCGGGATGGAAGATGAAACAACCTCGAAGAAATTGGACATAACTTCTTCAAGGAACTCAAAATACGGAGACTTTGGACGACCACAACAATCCTACGGCTACAAGGAAAAACTCAACGAGATGTTCTAGTAAGACATAGATGAGCCTATTCCTATCATCCTTTAGAAAAGATAAGGGTGAGTCTGAACTCAGATTGATGAGGGTAAGGAGAAAAAGAAGCCTTACGTTTTTCCCTTAATACCCAAGTAACTATATAACTATAGAATGCTAGACTCGACTTCGACCAAGGGTTTGATAATCCTACAAACAGTCCTTCTCTGATACCAAGTCTGTCGGGACCCGGAATTTGCATATGTAATTCCAGTCACAACTCAATCCATATGGAGAGCCGAGAGTCGTACCCACTTGTCTAAGCAGACAAGGCCAAGCACAGAACACTCTCGGAAATATTCGTACGTGAGGGGCATCCATCCAGGCCGGATGATCAACTGAGATGGGTCCTCATCGCCCACTCACAAGTCTAAATGATTATGGGTGGTGAAATCCCATACTCATAGACAAGTCGCCTCAACCATATTATCGATTGAAATATAACACTTACATAAATAGACTCCAGCCCGATCACTTAGTCAGGGTCTCGGGCCCGCTCAATCATAACACAAAGTGTGCCACATGACAGAGTCACGAGCAATCGCATCACGATGCCCCAAGCTGCGCACATCTAAGGGACACTTGGTGTATAAAAGACCGCCAGCAAGAACACAACTAAGCTATCGAACCCCACACTAATACATGCATGTTATAATCATAAACGCCTGATACATGTCCAGTGTAAACAGCAGGTACACATTGCATGAACTCTACAAAGTACTTCTTTATTGACTTACACATAGAGCATACAAAGATCACATGTCTGTGATCAACATTACATCATACAACGGAAGCAAATTAGGTCTGAGTACATACAAGTTTAACAAATGGCTTAGAGAAGCCTTGTTCAACATACATGCCCTTCCACGAGGGACCAGACTGCTGTCTGGAACTATACTAGCCTAGTCAACGTCGAGCATCAGGAAGGTGACTCCATTGGGGCTGGGTTCTCATCTAAAACATAGAATAAGCAAACGTGAGTACAAAGTCGTACTCAGAAAGACTTAAATCAGAACTATACTACTCATGCTCAAGTTTCAAGGTAAAGGGAGGTGGGGTTTCAACATGCAGAAGTGCCATCTTTGACTTGGCTAGTCCTGAACTACGAGTACCATACTTGAGGTAAGAAGCATACACGAGTCCACTACCAAGTCTCCAACCAATACACCACTATGGATACTTCCTCGACTTCCCCACGAGGAAGCACGCCATGGCACTCACGCTTATCTTGCGAGTTTTATAAGTATCCAATCAAGTTGTCTATGATCAAGTAAAGGTCTCCAAGTAGTCCATAACCGCGGACACGGCTATTCGAATAGTTTATTAACCCTACAGGGGTTTACATCTTCACACGCGTGTCATCACTTATCTCCTCGTTCTTGTCACCCTTCAAGAGGGTGTCGGACGTGGATGAAACCAAGGCACTACCCTCACATCACCTTCTCTAATCTAGGAGTCAACTACCTGAGTTTGTCACCGCTCGAGAGTCCGGCCGGTTCTACGAAACGGACTCAGATAATGCAAGGGACCGAGACGCCACCTTTGACAGATGGTTTCGCTGCCTCACAGGTCCACCCACATATCTATGCATATGCCAAAGGGAAAGCCCGAGTCTAGTTTGACTCCTGGACCGGATTGGGTACGTAAAGAGGCCAAACGGGGCTCCCATAAACCCTACATGTGGTCATACTCTTTGTCTTGGATCACAAAACAGGAATTCGGGGCCTAGGGCAGTGTTCAACGAGATAACCCACTGTGTACTCCTACAAAGCCTCCTTTTTTTAGGGTGGATTCACCAACACGTTATCAGGAGCACCATTATGAATATCCATCCCGACTCACAAACAATGTAACCTCATTATATCACTAAGCAGCAATAAGCAGTAACAGTTGCAGCGGCCACATGCTCATCATTCAACTCCTATATCTGCTAGGATTGTGGTTTGCTTAATACGGTGACAAAATGATAGGTCATGCATCGGAATGGGTTCAACTCTATGCGAAAGAACGTGTCTCGGTGATCTCCTAAACATGCATAAGCGAGACTGAGAGGGAAGTAGGATTTTATAGACATGATCAATGGGGGTTTGCTTGCCTTACTGACGAGGTTCGGTATGGTGTCTTCAACGAAGGGGGTGGCCTCCGGTTCCGGTTCCACTTCTATCGAGCAAACAAAGAAAACACCGGAACAACAACAATGTAAACATTACATTGCAATGCACAATCAAGATGCATAATGTAGCATGGCATGGTATTGATGTGACCTAGGTTCAATTTATCACATGTTCATTGAAGTTTATTTGAAAATTTAATTCAAATTCAAACTTCAAATGTTGTTCAAATTTGCCAAGTTGCATTTGCTATTGTTTGTTCTTTGTAAACCATCTTTACATGTGTATGATATGCCTCTGATGTACAAGTGTTTATGTTTGCATTGCAATGGTTCAAATTGGAATAGCATTTGAATTAAATTTGAATTACTTCCAATTAAGCCAAATAGCAAAAGCTTCTGGTCCCAATTTCAGATCAACTCAAACATGGTTGAAAGTTGATTATTTGGATAGAGCATTTTCTGCTAATCATTTTCATATAGTATTTGTCAAATTTGGAGTTAATATGAATTTTCCATGAATTTTAGAATTTTAATACATTTTATGTATTTTTTCTGTATTTATTTTAAATAGAAAAGCCCTTTACTGCGTCATGCTGACCTCAGCGTGACGTGGGGGGCTTCTGGCCAGTGGAGCCCTCCTGTCAAAGACTCAGAGGCTTAACTCTCTACTAATTAAAATTTAATTTGATTTGGGGGGGCTAGCCCCACCTGTCAGTGGCTTAGTCCAACTAATCAGGGGGGTTAGCCCCCTAATTACCCTGGCAGGTGGGCTTCTCGCCGCCGGCGAGCTCCAGCACGGTGGAGAGGGCGCCGAGATGACCAAATGGTCACAGGAGAGGCGCCAAATCGATCCCCGCGTGCCCCCGCATCCATCTGCGCCATTCGGGGTTCTTTGGGAGGGCCGTGGCGTCGCCGACGCCATGAACTGTGGCGGCCCGAGCTCGGCTCCTGTGGAATCAAGGGTCCCGGCGATAATTTGGAGCGCGGGGAGGGTCAAGCGGAAGAGGGGCTCACCCTGGTTCCTTTGAAGAGGACGGGAAGGCCGGGGGGGTGGCTGGAGGCGGCGAAATTGGCGAGGAAACCCGGCGGGCTCCGGCGAGGTTGCAATGACGAAAGCGGCTGCTCCAGCTCGATGGGGCTCTCCATCCGGGGCTCGAAGACGAAGTCATCGGTGCTGATGAAGAGGGACACGGTCGTGGGAGTTGTGGCGCGCTGTGGCCGCGAGTTTCCACCGCAGCGTGCTCCGGAGGGCTCTCTATAGTCGAGAAATCCGGCGAGGCTAGGGAGGGAGAGGTTCCAATGAGAGGGGGAAAAGACGCGGGGCGTCTCTGGGGCTCACGTGGCGCGAGGAGGGAGGCAGGGGAGGCCTAGAAGGCTGGTGGCGAGGCGACGGCGGTCGCCGCGCACTCTCGGGGCGACACCGAGCAGCTTGAGGAAGGAGACAAAGGGGAGGTGGGCTGGGCCGCGCTAGCTGGGCCTGGGGGGGTTCAGTTGGGCCAAATAGCCAGGGGGGTTTCCTCTTTCTTTTTCTTCTTGTTTTCTACTTCTGTAATTTTGTTGTGCCTAGAATTAAATAGCTAGGCATTTTAGTAAAATGCCCAAATATTTTCATAAATCTTAGGTGGCCTGTAGCAAGCCACCTATGGCTTTTGGGCATTTTTGAAATTCAATCAATTTGAATTTCAATTCAAATAGTGGTTTAATTAATTTCCAAACCCAATTTTGGATTTTTGTAAAATTCCATGAGCAGGAAGTGGGTCCCACAACACATGGCACTTGGTCATGCACATTTCCAGAAGTTCTACAAACATTCAAATGGATTTTTAGAGGAAATTTTTATCTGGCCATTTGAATTAATTTCCCAGGGCTTTTCTTTTCCCCATTTTTGTTTCTCTTTTGAATTTTTCTTCATGATGCAAAGGGGAACTCAAACCCTAGAACTTACCCTAGTTGGGGTTCTGAAAACTTCTTAGTATAATTGATATTCCAATGTTGTGAGAATTTCCATTTCTCTTGCAACTACAGCCGTTATGTTGTCCGAGTCATTCCAGTTATCATCATAATCGGATGCATTTGCAAAATCATTCAAATATGTTTGACCTTGATCTTTTCCTTCAAGATGTCTCAAGGAACCCGTGGCCACCTTGGTCGTGCCCAAGTTCCTGGGAATGATCTGGATGAAGGAAACCTTCCACCGTCACCCACGATGGCTCAGGTTCTGATGGAGGTTGAAAGGAATATAAGGGACTCTCATGATTTGTTGGGGGTCATTGCTCGGAACACCGCCCAGCAGTGGAATGAGCTTGTGTCTTTGAACGACTTCATCCATCTTCATCCCCCAGTTTTCAGCTATTCCACTGAGCCCCTTGATGACGATGACTGGCTTCGCAGCATCGAGAGAACGCTTCATTCTGGACATGTTGTAGATGGTGACAGAGTCAACTATGCCACCTACCACCTCGAGGGTGCAGCTAGCTCTTGGTGGGAGAACTTTCTGAACATGCGTCAGCTGGACTGTTGACATCGTGGAATGAGTTTTGTGACGCTTTTCGCGGGCATCACATTCCTAAGGGGCTCATGGATCGCAAGAGAGAAGAGTTATGCAATCTCACCGAAGGAAGAAGTTCCGTTGACGAGTTTATTCGGGAGTTCAATCGTCTTGCCCGCTATGCTCCCGAGGAGGTCTCCACCGACTCCAAGAAGCAAGAGAGGTTCCTCAAGGGACTCAATTATGGACTTTGTCGTGAGCTCAATCTTCATGACTTTGCCACATTCCAGATCCTTGTCAACAAGGCCATCAAGGCGGAGGATATGATCACTCCCGAGGACTCCCGCAAGCATGCTAGAGATGATGGTTCATCCAGTTCAGGCCCTTAGAAGAGCAGAATCTGGATCCCCAATAGTATGTTCCGCCAGAACAACCCACCGAGGCCATCCTTTGTGGAGCCTCGTCCACCAGCTCCATTTTTCACTCCTCCACCTAGCAACCCCACTGCCCGCCCTATCTACAGAGCTTGTTTCAGATTTGTCCAGCCAGGTCATTATTCTCGTGAGTTCCCCATAAATCAGAATGCTCCACCCCATGCCAAAGGGAACCCCAATGTTCATGCCAAGCCACCCCCGAAGGTCTCCACCGCCAAGCCATCTACTTCCGCAAATCTTGGACGTCTGAACCAAATCTCAGCTCAGGGGACTGATGGTACTTCTGACGTCATTCTGTGTATGCTCCCAGTCAATTATGTTCCTACTTCTGTTCTTTTCGATCCAGGAGCATCTCACTCATTCATGTCGGAGAGTTATGCACTTCGGCATGAGATATCCTTTGATGAAATGTTCACCCCAATGATTATTCAAACTCCTGGTTCCAAGTGGCAAACTAATAGAGTAAGCCATGACAATCAAATTGCAATTGAGGTTTTAGTATTCCTCGGTTCACTTATAGCCCTAAAGTCTTCAGGCATTGATGCCATCCTTGGTATGGATTGGTTATCAAGACAACTTCCTTTCCTTGATTGTAAAGCCAAGTCATTTAGACTCACCCATCCTTCAGGCGAGACAATTGATTAAACCTCACCAAGATCGAGAACCCAGATGCATTCTTTGAATGTGCTTCCTCTTCCCGACCTTGAAGATATTACAGTGGTTCGTGACTTCCCGGATGTTTTTCTTGAAGAGCTGCCGGGCATGCCACCCGACAGATGTGTGGAATTCATAGTGGATCTTATGCCAGGCACCACCCCTGTTTCTAGGCGCCCATACAAAATGGCCCCACGTGAGTTAGTTGAGCTTAAAATCCAACTTGAAGCTTTGTTAGCAAAAGGCTTCATCTTCCCTAGCTCACCGCCATGGGGTTGCCCTGTTCTGTTCGTAATGAAGAAAGATGGAACAGAAAGGATGTGCGTAGACTATCGCCCGCTAAATTTAGCGACGATAAAGAACAAGTACCCACTTCCCAGGATCAATGATCTTTATGATCAACTCGCTAGATCCTCTGTCTTCTCCAAGATGGATTTCAGATTAGGCTATCCTCAAATCAAAATCAGAAACAAGGACATTCCCAAAACGACTTTCGCTACTCGTTATGGTCTTTACGAGTACACCGTCATGTCCTTCGGTTTAACCAATGCCCCCGCCATTTTCTCGCGCATGATGAATTTGATCTTCATGGAGTACTTGGATAAATTTGTTGTAGTTTATCTTGATGACATTCTCATCTAATCTAAGAATGAATAAGAGCACGCAGAACATCTTAGGTTGGTATTGATGAAACTCTCCAGAGCATCGCCTTTATGCCAAGTTCTCTAAGTGCGAATTTTGGCTACCAGAAGTGACCTACTTGGGCCACGTGGTTTCTGCAAAAGGCATTGCTGTGAATCCCGAGAGAGTTAAGGCCGTCCTAGATTGGACTCCACCTGAATCGGTTAAGAAAGTCAGGAGTTCTCTTGGCTAAGCAAGCTATTGTCGCTGCTTCGTTGAGAACTTCTCCAAAGTTGCAAAGCCTCTAACTGAACTCCTCAAGAAAGATAAGAAATTCTAATGGACTCCCAAGTGCGAGGAAAGCTTTCAAGAGATGAAAAGAAGATTGACTTCTGCACCCTTACTTGTGCCTCCAGACACCAAAAGGGATTTGGAGATCTATTGTGACGCCTCACGGCAAAGGTTAGGATGCATACTTATGCAAGATCGACATGTGGTAGCATACGCTTCACGCCAGTTGCGTCCACATGAAGAGAACTATCCTACCCATGATCTTGAATTCGATGTCGTAGTTCATGCCTTGAAGACTTGGGCGACATTACCTCCTTGTTAATCGTTGTGAGATATATTCCGACCACCAAAGCCTCAAATATATATTCACCTAGCAACATCTTAATCTCCGGCAAAGACGCTGGATTGAGTTGATAAAATATTATGACTTAGGAATTTCTTATACCCCAGGCAAAGCCAATGTCATGGCTGATGCACTAAGTCGTAAGTCGTATTGTAACAACCTCATGTTACAACAGTATCAACCACTTCTTCATGAGGAATTTCGGAAGATCAATCTCCAGATTGTTCCTCGTGGTTCTCTTTTCAACTTGGTGGCGAACCCAACTCTTGAGAATCAAATCATAGTTGCCCAAAGGCGTGCACAAGGTGTTCGCCGGATCAAGGAGAACATTGCTAGCGGACTTGCTAAATGTTTCTCCAAAGATATCAAAGGAACGGTATTCTTTGAAAATCGTTTGGTAGTACCTAAGAATAGGGATCTAAGGCAACCCATCCTTAAAGAAGCCCATGCTACACCCCTCTCGATTCATCCCGGTAGCACAAAAATGTACCGAGATCTACGCCAGAGATTTTGGTGGACTAGGATGAAGAGAGACATTGCTCGATATGTTGCTGAATGTGATGTTTGTCGTTGCATTAAGGCCGAACACCAAAGACCTGCTGGTACTCTTCAACCTTTGCCTATTCCTGAGTGGAAATGGGACAAAATCGGTATGGACTTCATCACCGGCTTTCCAAAAACCCAGAAAGGAAATGATGCCATCTTCGTTGTCATTGATAGACTTTCAAAAGTTGCTCATTTCCGTCCTGTTCGTGAGTCTATTACTGCTAGCCAGTTAGAAGACTTGTATGTCTCTAGAAATCTATCTCTTCATGGTGTTCCTTTGGAAATCCATTCTGATCGTGCTAGCCTTTTCAGCTCTAGATTCTGGCAAAGCTTCCAGAATGCTATGGGAACTCATCTCTCCTTTAGCACAACTTTCCATCCTCAGTTTAGCGGTCAAGTTGAAAAGGTTAACCAAATTCTTGAAGACATGCTCAGAGCTTGTGTTATCTCATTCGGAAAGAATTGGGAGAAGTCTCTTCCATTCACCGAATTTTCTTATAACAATAGTTTCCAATCTAGTCTGAACATGGCTCCTTTTGAACTCCTTTATCGACGAAGATGTCCAACACCCCTAAACTGGTCAGAAATTGGTGAAAGACAACTCTTTGGACCGGATATGATCATGGAAGCAGAAGAGCAAGTTCGCATTGTTCGTGATCAATTGAAAGGAGCCTAGTCTCGTCAGAAAATCTACTATGATTTTCATCATAGGCAAGAAAGCTACAATCTGGACAAGAAGGCTTACCTTCTGGTTACTCCTATGAAGGGAACCCAACGCTTCGGTATCAAAGGCAAATTGTCCCACGTTACATCAGACCTTTCCGCATTCTTGCTAAACGTGGAGAAGTTGCCTACCAACTTGAAATACCTCCGCACCTTTCCCGAGTACATGATGTATTCCATGTGTCACAACTCAGGCGTTGCTTCAAGGACCCTATCCGCGAAGTCGACCATGAAACGCTTGATCTCCAAGATGACCTTTCTTATCGAGAATACCCCGTTCGTATTCTTGATTCAGCAGAGTGTGCCACTCGTCGTCAGAAGATTAAGTTTCTGAAAGTGCAATGGTCAGACCAGTCTGAGAAAGAAGCCACGTGGGAAAGAGAAGACCGTCTCAGTGCCGAGTACCCCCACCTTCCTCCCGATGACTTCTGAATCTCAGGACGAGATTCTTTTGAGTGGGGGTGAGTTGTCAGAAGCCTATGTTAGGTATGAGCTAGGATCAAGAATCACTTGCATTCATGTCAAAAATTTCAAAATGAAATTGAAATGGGAGAGAGAACACCCCCCAGATGAATTTAATTCAAATGGCCACAATAAAAGTTACTCCAAAAATTCCTTTTGCATATTTGAAAAGTCTCATAAATGAGTGTGATCACATATCGAGTGCCGTGGAAGCAATCCCATGCTCACGGATTTTTCAAATATTCAAACAGGAGCATGGAATTAAATAAATACCCCTATTTGAATTTGAATTCAAATATTTTGAATTTCAAAAATGCTCAAACTTTGGATGTGACTAGTCTCTGGTCATGTAAAGCCTTATATAAATTTTGGGCATTTTATAAATTCTCTAGCTATTTTATTAGCTAAGATAAAACAAAGTGCAGAAAGAATAAAAAGAAAAGGAAATAGACAGAAGCTTCAGGCCCAACTCATCCCCCACGCCCAGCTAGCCGGCCAGGCCTAGCCACCCCGTTTGTCTCTTCCTCCCCTCTCCCACAAACTGCTCGGTGGAATGCATGCAACATTCCACAAGCGCTGCCGATGAGCAGCAGCCACCTCTTTGCACCTGGAGGCTTCTGGACGTCTCCTCACTTCCCCCTCTTCCCTGCCACCCCCAAGCTCTCCCTCGCCGGATTGCTCCGCCACCCGAACGCCGCCGTTTCCATGGATTGAAGCACGCGTGGCCAATGACCTCCTTGAGCCAAGGCGTCGTGTCTACTTTGTTCGTCGATGTCGACTTTGTCTTCCCACAGAAGCTGGAGCTCCAATTCGGCCCCGAGACGACGGACGCCCCCTCAATTCGCCTCTAGGGACAGAAGCTTGCCGCCTTCGATTCGCCGCCGCTGGAGCATCCCCGAGGCCGCTGACCACATCCTCGAGTTCGCGGTGAGCTTCTACTCAGTTCCCCTAACTTGGCGTCCCCTCGTTTGATCCCTAGCCACCGCTTCCCTGGACGCCGAAGCCCGTCGCCGCCATGGTCGATGGCGAGGTCGCCCCTATGCTCCTTCGTCTCGACCAATGCGCGCGCCATATTTCCTGTGTCCTTGTGCTTCGAACGCGCTACTTCCCGCTCTAAACCGTGCACTGCAACCGTACCTGCGTCATCGCTGGGTTTCTATTGCCGCCGACGAGATCGCTGTCGTCGCCCTGGTCATCGTCCTGGACGCCCGCATGCTCCAGGTGATGCGCGAGAGCACGAACTTCACACCCGTGGTCTCGGCGCTCCAAATGGAGCACGGGAACGCCATCCCGAGCGTCGCCGCCGTGGAATTTGTTCGCCGGCTACATGCTGCCGGTGAGCCCATGTGGCCGGCGTGTTTAGCCACTAATTAACCCCCGAACCTCACTGACACTGGTCCCCAGTGTCTTAATTAAGCTACTGTTAGTTTAAATAAACCAGGATTTAACCCAGAGCCACTCACAAGTGGGTCCCTCTGGTCAGAGCGCCCCCTGACGTCACCCTTGCACAAGCATGACGCAGTAAATGAATTTCTAGTTAAAGAATAATTCACAAAAATCCAGTAAAAGGCTTAAACTTTGGAAAATCATAACTAATTTATTTTAACTCCAAATTGGACAAATAATAATGTAAAATTATCAGAAAATGCAAGGATTCTGAATATGGACTTTTTTTTCATGTTTGACCAATTTAAATTGGGTGAACAGTGGCATATGTACATATGGAATTCTTTTAAACTCAAATTTGGAGTGAATTTGCAAATTCCTGTGCAATGCACTTCTTTTAAATGGAATTGCCAACACATTGCAACCATGAACATCCCATTAAAACATTGATCATGTGAATGTGCATTGTACTTTATATTGATCCTTTGATTGCTATGTTTGCTCGATAGAAGTGGTGCCGGAACCCGAGATCACCCCATCCGTTGAAGATACCGTGTACGACCCTCGTCAGCAAGGCAAGAAAACCCCCATTGTTCATGTCGATAAAATCCCACTTCCCTCTCAGTCTCGCTTATGCATGTTTAGGATGTTTACCATGATGCGTTTCTACCGCATAGTTGAACCCATTCCTTTGCACGACCTATCATCTTGTCACAGTAGTAAGAAAAACCACAATCCTAACAGACGTAGGAGTTGATTGATATCATGTGGCCCCTGCAACTGTTACTTCTTATTGCATGCTTAGAGTTACAATGAGGTTAGTCTTTTGTGAGTCAAGATGGTAGTGATCATGTTGATGTTGGTGGAAATGTGTTGGTGAATTTGACCTAAACAAGGTGAACGATGAGAGGCTGTGTAGGAGTACACAGTGGGTTGTCTCGTTGAACACCGCCTTAAGCCCGAGTTCTTGTATGGTGATCAAGGACAAAGAGTGCAACCACACATTGGGCTCACTGACCCCTCTCGACCTAGTAGCTCACCCCATTTCTAATCCCAGAAGTCGCATTAGTTCGCAAGTTCTGGTAGGGTTGTGGCATGGTCTTCGAAGTGGAAGAACGGCTACTCAGACCGGCTTGGGACCCTGCACACATCGTTTAATTTGAGGCCGTACTGGAACCTCGGCCAGACCTCCTGATGGATCCCCCTCAGATAGGCGACTCTCTGGACTAGATCGGAGCTGTGGGCGAAGTGTTGTGGTGAACATCCTCGCCGGCACCCCTGTAATGGTGCCGAGACCTGGCGGTAACTGATGGTCATGTGAGTGTAGTAGTACACCCCTGTAGGGTTAACAAAACTATTCGAATAGCCGCTTCCGCGGTCATGGACTATTTGGTTATATGTGCTTGGTTATTAGACAACTTCAATGGATACTTTAAAACTTCCAAGATAAGTGTGAGTGTTATGGTTTGCTTTCTCGTGGGAAGTCGAGGAAGGATCCATAGTGGAGTAATTGTTTGGGATACTTGGATAGATGGACTCGTGTACGCTTCTTACCTCATTCTGGTATTCGTAGTATAGGACTAGCCAAGTCAAAGTTGGCACTTCTGCATTGAAACCCCACCTCCCTTTGCCTTGATACTTGAGCATGAGTAGTATAGTTCCTCCGTAAGTCTTGCTGAGTACGACTTTGTACTCACGTTTTCTTATTTATGTTTTTAGATGAATCCACTGACGCCGATGGTGGCTTCTTCCTGGAGCTCGACGAATAAGATCAAGCTAGTGTAGTCCCAGACAGAGGTCTGGTCCCTCGTGGAGGGCTTCTGTTTAAATAAGGCTTCTCTAAGCCATTTGTTAAACTTTCCAGTACTTAGACATAATTTCTTCCGCATGCTTGGTGTAATGTTGGATCACAGTCTTGTGATCTCTATGTGTACTCTATAAGATTTATATAAAGATGTAAAAATTTTAGAGTAATGTGATGATACCTGCTGTTCACACTGGACATGTATGCTGCGTGTATGTTTATAACGTGCATGTCTTAATGTGGGTTTTCGAGATCTTGGTTGTGAACTTGCTGGCGGTGTTTTATACACCAAGTGGCCCTTAGATGTGCGCAGCTTGGGGCATCGCGATGCGATTGCTCGTGACTCTGTCACGTGGCACACTTTCTTGTATGATCGAGCCCGCCCGAGACCTCGACTAAGTGATCGGGCTGGAGTATGTTTATGTAAGTGTTGGAATACAATCGATAGTAAGGTTGAGGCGACTTGTCTATGAATATGGGAGTTCACCACCCATATCATTTACACTTGTGTGAGGACAATGAGGACCCATCTCAGTTGATCATCCAGCCTGGATGGGATGCCCCTCATGTTGGATGATTTCCAAAAGCGTTCTGTGCTTGGCCTTGTCTGCTTAGACAAGAGGGTACGGCTCTCGGCTCTCCATATGATTGTGTTGTGACAGGACTTGCATACGCAAACCCCGGGTCCCGACAAACTTGGTATCAGAGCAGGACTGACTGTAGGATTATCAGAGCAGGACTCATCTTTTTTACGGGAAGATAGGACTAGGCTCATCTATGTCTTATTAGAACATCTCGTTGTTTGCTTCCTTGTAGCCGTAGGAAAGTTGTGTTGGGTTGTCTAGAGTCTTTGGGCTTCCAGTTTTGGACTTCTTAGTATAATTTTTATTCCAATGTTGTGAGAATTTCCATTTCTCTTGCAATTATAGCTGTTATGCTGTCCGAGTCATTCCAGTTATCTTCATAATCTGATGCATTTGAAAAATCATTCAACTCTGTTTGACCTTGATCTTATCCTTCAGGATGTCTCAAGGAACCTGTGGCCACCTTGGTCGCGCCCAAGCTCGTGGGAATGATCCGGAGGAAGGCAACCTTCCACAGTCACCCACAATGGCTCAGGTTCTGATGGAGGTTGAAAGAAATAGAAGGGACTCTCATGAGTTGCTAGGGGTCATTGCTCGGAACATTTCCCAGCAGCGGAATGACCTTGTGTCGTTGAACGACTTCATCCAGCTTCATCCCCCAGTTTTCGGAAATCTTCGATGGACATGTTGCAGATGGTGAAAGAGTCAACTATGCCACCAACCACCTCGAGGGTGCAGCTAGCTCTTGGTGGGAGAACATTCTGAACGTGCGTCCAGCTGCACAGTTGAAATCGTGGAATGAGTTCCGTGACGCTTTTCGGGAGCATCATATTCCTAAGGGGCTCATGGATCGCAAGAGAGCAGAGTTCTGCAATCTCACCCAAGGAAGAAGGTTCGATGATGAGTTTAGTCGGGAGTTCAATCGTCTTTCCCGCTATGCTCCCGAGGAGGTCTCCACCATTTGGTCCAAGATTACCGACCTATCAACTAGGAAACAATACACAACAAGTATCCACTTCCTCGGATGAACGATCTATATGATCAACTAACCAATGCTCCAGCCACTTTCTCCCGGTTGAAGAACTATATATTCATGGAAAACCTCGACAAGTTTGTCGTGGTTTATCTGGATGATATCTTAATATACTCCAAGAATGAATAAGAGAACGCTGAACATCTTCGTCTTATACTGGAAAAGCTTCGAGAACACAAACTCTACGCTAAGTATTCTAAGTGTGAGTTTTGGCTTCCCTAAGTAACCTACCTTGGTCACGTGATTTCCACGGATGGCATTGCGGTCAACCCAGAACGTATTCAGGCTATCCTTGATTGGACTCCCCCAAGACTGTCAAGCAAGTCAGAAGTTTCCTCAGACTCGCCAGCTATTGCCGCCGTTTCGTCGAGAACTTCTCCAAGATTGCCAAGCCTCTGACTAATCTGCTTCACAAAGGTGTCAAGTTAGAGTGTACAGACTGTAACATCCTCAGTGTCTGGAACATTAATTACTTATACTATTGACAATTACTGTTGCTAATCACTGTTGTAATCATGCTTTGATCATCCTTGCATTGGATCAAACTCGAATTGCCTTTCGTTGGATATTAAAAAAGTATGCTGACTAATAAAACATGTCCAAAAATTGTGCAACCACTTTTGTAAAATCCCTAAAAACCAGTGGACCATGATAAACATGCTTTGCTCATTTATTGCAATATCTAAATATTGCAAACAAATCACACCAGTGCTATAACAGCACTATTTTCCAATTGCCTATTCGAGATAAATATCAAAAGAATTTATAAAGGTCCCAACCTTTTTGTGGCAACTCCCTATGGTGTAACACTATTAATGCAACAAGTACCACATGTAACAAAATTCGTTTGTGGCCCCAACAAATATATACAGAGAGCTGAAGGGAAATAAATAAAGAAAAGAAAAGGAAAATGCAAAACCACTAAATCTCGCTCTGTGCGAGCCCCACCCAAACCCCACGGCCCAGGCCCACCTCAACCCACCTCTCCCTTTGTTCCACCTCCTGCTACAGGAGATGCCAACCGGCCATGGAGACAGTGCGCGTCCACGCCGAACCGCTCGCCCTCCAGGTCGCGACAGTGCTCCCCCGTGGAGATAAAGTTCTCCCGCGTTTCGTGGATCGGGCACAACACTATTTCCCCCCTCTCCCACCTCGCCCTAGTCAGAAGAAATCGTGCTCGGGCGCCGCCGTGGGCACGAAGTGGTCACTGGCGCGACCACTCTCCTCCCTAGCCCGGTCCAGCACGTCCAGGAGCTCCGCCGTGCCCCGCCGCATTGAATCCCCCCATTACTTCACGATGGGACTCCCTACACGCGAGGAATCGAGCTCCGTTTCGCCGCCAGCCGTCGCCTCGTTGCCGACGAATTCTGCCGCATACTCCCGGTGAGCCGACGCTCATTTTCCCCCTCTCCTCGCTCCTTTTGACGCACGGGAAGACCATCCCTGTCGCCTCGGCGCTCCGGCCGCCGCCGCAGAATTTTTTCCGGCTAACAGGGCTCGCCCCAGGTCGCGCCTTTGACACCCGCGTGTTCCCCATGCTCCGTAGGCCCAATCCAACCCAACAGATCGCTCAAATTCTCCATGGTTCGTGATTCACCATTGGAGCCCGAGCGCAGCCCCACCATTTTTGAGCTCGAGCTCGATGTTGTCCACCGCACGCCACCATGCCACCATGGATCGATGCGGCTCCCTTTTCCCGATCGAATGGAACAAGTCTCACACGAAATGGTCTAGTAAATCGAGTGCTAGTTCACCGGCCATGCCCTGCCCGTCGCTGGCGACGTCCTGTGTGTCTCACTTGGGGCCTCCGCCGGTCAGATTGCCCATTAGGGCATAATGGGCCACTGACCAGTGGGTCCCACCCCTGCTAATCCCCCTGCTAAGGAAATAAAAGAAAACTTTTAGTTTATAACCTGTGGGGCTGACATATGGGCCCCACTAGATAACCCTTCGTTTTAATTTAAATAGAAACTGTTAGACTGACAACTTGGTCCCACCTGTAAGGAATTAAGTTAAAAGATATAGAAATGCTAATAGTCTATTACATGTGGGTCCACACGATTAATTAGATTTAGTTAAATCATTTTTATTAATCACAGACTGACCAGTGGGACCCACTGGTCAGGTTTGACCAGTCAAAGATCAATGTTTTGGATAATCTTAGGATGTAAGTAATAAAAGAACTCCAGAAAATGATTTAAATTGAATTAAACTTTGAATTTGAATATCTTTATACATGAAAATTGATCAGAAAAATGTAATGAATATGGATACGATATCCGTATGTCAACCACCCCCCTCTAACACAACGAATATCGACATTCCCCCTCCGGGCCATCTGTCGATAATCACCCGGAACCGGTATTTCATCCCCGGATGAATTCCGGTCCGAGCATAACACATTGTACTGCGTTAGAATACTGTTAACATTGCATACGTCATGCCATTCATCAGTTTGCTATGATTTCTTTATATTTGTTGTTCCCCCCCCCTTTATTCTCCGGTAGAGCCCGCTGCTACCGCCGACTACATTGCTGCCTGGTACGACTACTTCGTCGATGAACCTACCCCTACCGTCGAGCTTCCAGGGAAGCAGAGCCATTCTCTTCCCCAGATATCGGTTATCTTTCCGTACATTTCTTGCACTAGGCATTGTTACTGCTGCTGCTACGATTACAATCCTATTCAATTGCATAGCCTGTTTTTGTCGCCCTTGATGTACCTTTCTTTATCCTATGCTGCCTATTATAATTAAATTTTATTCAGTAGTGAGCCATGCGCATTGTTAGCTAGGATTAGATAGCAGGTCGTGATCACTCAGAGAAGTGAACACGGGTACTACTTATTATACACTGCATAGGTACGGTACAATGCAGACACCGCCTAAGGCCCCCTAGTTCGGCTCTGCCGAGCCACCATCAAGTGTGAGCTATCATGGAGTAATACTTGTACTCCACTTGTTGTTGACTCTGTATAGCCCCTCTAGGTACCTGAGAAACGGTTGTCCTTAAAGGTAAGAGTCGGGTGACCCAACGGTGCCCGCGAGCGGTATTGCAACGGGAACGACAGGGAGGGTATGACCGACGTTACTGGCGTGCTTGGCCCCTGCTCGTATCTCGTGAGAGTTACCAAACCACGAAAATTCGGGCTCTACCAAGAGCACACGCGAGACAAGGTAAGGAGACGGTTCACCTTGGTGATAACCGCGCGCTTTGACGGGACGACAGGGCAGGCCCCGACGTTACTGGTGGACCATGTTGTTGTTCGTTGTCCGTTAGGTTGTTAGTCCGACAGTGATAACGGTTGTCTGCGAGATAATATTAAAATGCGAAATGGTCGGTGGATGACTCATGAGACCCGTTGGTCTGTACGCACTACCTACACGTGGGATTAGGGTGTGGGCCCTCCGCGTCGTAGTTTCGTCCGAAAGTTCTTCAGACGTCAGCAGTACTGCGGCCTGATCGCCGGGAAGCGGTGTTGTCTTCTTTGCTGCTGCAGGTGTGTTTGGATTTTCTTTTGCTTCACCGGCCAGACTCGCACCGTGTAGGAGCGTGGAAGGGTGAGGGACCTAGAACCCTGAGCGCATAGATTATATTCGGGAGGATAGCCTCTCTGCTGAGCCTAGGATGGGCTGCGATGTGTCGGATAGCCTCGGTGGGGCATTCCCTAACAAGGTGTACGCCACCCTGGAGATCCGAGCGTGCAGGCTGAACAGTAGTGCACCGCTGTAGGGAGTTTAATCTATTCAAATAGCCGTGTCCACGGTAACATGACGCTTTATGCTGAAGCCGGATCTTATCACTACAAACTACTACTATTAATCTGTTGGTTCCGGGTTTTCTTCCTCGCAGGGAAGTCAAGGAAGGGAACTCGGAGGCATTATTATTATTAATCATTACAACTTACTATTATACAACTCTGCAGCAACTTCTACTTCATTGATACTTTATGCTTTATTTAAACTGTTGGCTATTCTCTTCCTGTGCTGCAAGACTCATCGGAAGATGCTAGTCTTCGATAGGCCTAGCTTCTCATCCTTATTCTAATTTCTACCTTGCAGTCCACTATATACAGTCTCCCCTTTCCATTTGATACAAATGTATAAATGCTTAGCAGCAGACGTAAGACTCGCGGGTATGCTAGATACTCACCCTTGCTTTATTTCCCCCTTTTTGTTTTGCCTGATCGGCCGCTGCAGTCGATGTTGGAGCCAAAGAGCAGGAGTACCCCGGAGGCGGATACTACTACGTCGAGACCCCCGCTGACCAGGACAGGGAGTACTTTCGGATGCTCCCAGGCTGGAGGCCTTGCCTTTTCGATCTGTATCTCTGATGTTATTTGTACTAGCCTTCTTAAGGCAAAACTGGACTAACAATGTCTGTACCCAGATATTATGGCTTCTATAACTTATGTATTTGGGTCCGTGCGACCCCCTTATCTTGTAACATTTGGTTTATCCTTTTGTGTTTTGTGTTGTGCTGTGATATTCTCACCGTGGCACCCTAATCTCAGTCGTTTACCCTGCGTGTATGATTACCGCACACAGATTGATTTTAGAGGCGTCACATATCAGAGCCGACGACCTAAAGGAAGCCACCCACCCACTCCTTGGTCGAAGTTGAGTCTAGATTTTGAAAAACTATTTTGCTAACTGAATGTTTGGCTTACGGGCCCACATCGATATCACCCCGTTATGATATCTATGGTATTAGGATCCTTTTCTCTGTACCTATGCTCTAGGACTCTGCTCTCTTATCCTTTCTGGTAAGTTTTACTAACTCTTTCATTAGGATCACGTTCTCTTGATTCCACTCGGCGTTCTGGTGCTACCCCTTGATTCAGTCGTGTCGCAGGAGTTCTGACCCAGGTCCCGGACCGCGGATCCCCTTTCTCATTCAGGGAAGGCCGCACCTTCTCTGGCACAAACTCCTGTGGCCAACAATTTTATTGCGGTGTGATTGACTTAGTGGAAGCTATGTCGCGTCATGTATTCCTTACGGCGGTCTGCGTGCCGCCTAGTGTGTCCTTTTTCCTTAATTTCTACGATGTTATGCTGCCCGCTTTTCGGTTGATTCCATGCGTGGATGTGTATGTCTTATATGACTACTCCTATATATCCGCGCCTCCTCTATGTTGTTGCATTACCTCATGATTGTTTCTGGTATCTGGATAAATTTCCATCGCTGAAATACCCCTGTTAAATTTTAGCATGATGGCAGGTGGAGGTGGTCGTGGTCGTGGTCGTGGTGCCACCGATCCACCTCCGCCACCGGACTACATGGCCGCGATGATGAAGCAGTTTCAGATGAACCAATTGTTTATGCAAGGAGTCATAGATCAGCTCCAGAACCAGAACAAGCACCAGAACCAACCTCCTGTGGTTACTCTGCGGGATTTCATGCGTCTCAATCCCCCTACATTCCACCAACCTGAACAGCCGCTGGATTCCAATGATTGGCTTCATGACATCACTTGTCCGCTGGATGCCGATGATTGGCTTCGTGACACCACTTGTCAGCTGGAGTTCGCTGGGGTGCACGCTGCCGATTACGTCAACTTCGCGTCCTATTTCCTGCGTGGTCCCGCTTCCCAGTGGTGGGACACCCACAAGGGCTCGCTAGCTGAAGGGACTTTGGTCACCTGGAATGACTTCAAGACTGCCTTTCGTGCTCGTTATTTCCCCCAGGCGATTATGAACCGTATGAAGGCCGAGTTCTGCAACCTCGTTCAGGGCAACAAAACTGTCGAGGCATATAAGAGGGAATTCCTCCGCCTCTCCCGCTATGCTGCAAGTTACCTCCCAAATGATGCAAGTAGGCAAGAGAAGTTCTGTGATGGACTCTACTCAGATCTCCAGCTTGCAATGGCTTTGCACGTCTTCCCCGACTTCGCCACCATGGTGAACCAGACTATCACTCTCGAGACCGCTCAGCTTAGGTTCTGGTGTTCGCCGAAGCGCCCCCGTGATGCTGGCTCATCTTCGGGCACATCGCAGAAGCAACGCGTCTGGATTCCGCACGGTGTGATGCATTCAACGGCCCCTGCACCAAGGCCGTCGTATGTTGCACCCCGTCTGCCTCCTCCCCCGGCGAGACAGCAGAAGACTGAGACTGCACCCCTTCGTCCTCAAGATTGGTTGTGCTTCAAGTGCCGTCAACCAGGGCATATTTCCAAAGACTTCCCCCAGCGACAGAATCAACTGGTAGTTCACCCTTCTGGCTGCGGAAATGGTCGTGGCAACAATGGGATTATCAACTATAATACTGGGTCAAATACTCAGGCTCGTGGTCATGCTTACAACATTGATGTTGAAGCAGCTCAGGAACAACCCTCTACTATGAGGGGTACCCTCCTCGTTAACTCAATACCTGCTACTGTTTTATTTGATACAGGAGCATCGCATTCATTTATGTCTGGAGCATTTGCATCTAAGCATGGCATATACCACGAAAAGATGCATACCCCCTTAATAGTCCGGACTCCCGGTACCCAGTGTCGTGTTGACATGGTTGCACCTAACCTCACCGTCGAGATCGAAGGGATTGAGTTCCTTGTCTCCCCACATATTCTAAAAACATCCACTATTGACCTTATCTTGGGTATGGATTGGCTGAAATCCCATGATGCCGCACTTTATTGTGGCACCAAGGTCATCAACTCTTTCATCCTTCTAGCGTGATTGTGAGTCATGCTGCCATTGTGTCGATGAATGCCGAAGCTCGTATATATGCTCTGAATGCCTTGAATGTCGCACCTGTCGAAGGAATTGAGAAAGTTCCAATCGTTTGTGATTTTACCGACGTATTCCCAGAAGAATTGCCGGGGATACCCCTGATTAGAGAAGTTGAATTCGTCATCGACTTGAAGCCCAGCACCGTCCCTATTGCCAAGCACCCGTATAAGATGCCACCTCACCACCTCCTTGAATTGAAGAAGGAGATCGACACGGCCCTCGAGAAAAGCTTCATCCGTCCAAGTTCATCTGCTTGGGGAGCACCTTCGCTCTTTGTCAAGAAGAGTGATGGCACGAACCATTTGGTCCAAGATTACCGACCTCTCAACCAGGCCACGATACAGAACAAGTACCCCCTCCCTCGGATCAATGATCTTTATGATCAACTTGCTGGATCCACGGTGTTTTCAAAACTAGACTTAAGGTTGGGTTACCATCAGATCCGGGTCCATGATGAGGACATCTCGAAGACCGCATTCATTACTCGCTATGGTTCATACGAGTACACCGTCATGTCATTTGGCTTGAGCAATGCACCAGCCACCTTCTCCCGATTGATGAACTATATATTCATGGAATACCTCGACAAGTTTGTCGTGGTTTATCTGGAAGATATCTTGATTTAATCCAAGACCAATGCTGAACATGCTGAACATCTTCGCCTTGTACTGGAAAAGCTTCGAGAACACAAACTCTATGCTAAGTATTCTAAGTGTGAGTTCTGGCTTCCCGAAGTAACTTACCTTGGTCATGTGATTTTGAAGGATGGCGTTGCCATCAACCCCGAACGTATTCAGGCTATTTTAGACTGGACTCCGCCAGGACTGTCAAGCAAGTCCGAAGTTTCCTCGGCCTTGCTATCTATTGCCGTCGTTTCGTTGAGAACTTCTCCAAGATTGCCAATCCTCTGACTAATCTGCTTCACAAAGGCGTCAAGTTTGAGTGGACTGATAAATATCAAGAAAGTTTTTAAGCCCTCAAGGACAAGCTCACTTCACCCCCGGTGCTTGCCCCTACTAATACTCAGAAGGACTTCGTGATTTATTGCGACGCGTCTCGTCAAGGATTAGGCTGTGTCCTAATTCAAGAGCGCAAAGTGATTGCTTATGGCTCTCGTCAATTGCATGCTCATGAAGATAAGTATCCAACCCATGATCTTGAATTGGCAGCAGTGATTTATGCATTGAAGCTATGGCGACATTACCTCATCGGTAATCATTGCGAGATCTACACCGACCACCAAAGCCTGAAGTACCTGTTTACTCAGCCCGACCTGAATCTCCGCCAGCAGAGATGGCTCGATACAATAGCCTACTACAACATGGGAATTTCTTACACCCCTGGCAAAGCTAATGTGGTGGCCGATGCCTTGAGCTTCAAAGCCTACTGTAGTGAACTGGAAGTTCAAGTACAACAACTACTTCTATATGAAGAGCTTCGCAAGCTGAACATTGAGATTGTTCCGCAGGGATATGTGAATTCCCTGGTTATCGAACAAGACCTTGACTCTAAGATCAAGATAAGACAAGGTTATGACTCTGACGTCGAGAAGATTAAGCGCTATCTCGCCAGAGGAAAGCCCTCATTCTTCACTGTTGCTGATGATGGTACATTGTACTTCAAGGGTCGTCTAGTGGTCCCTGTAAACAGGACCAACATAAACTCAGCCCCGGATGTCATGAAGGAAGCTCATGATACACCGTTGTCGATCCACCCTGGTAGAACCAAGATGTACCAAGACATTCGTCAGCGGTACTGGTGGTCTAACATGAAACAAGACATTGCTCGTTATGTTGATGAATGTGTCGTTTGCTGTCGCGTCAAAGCAGAACATCAAAGACCTGCTGGTACTCTTCAACCACTCTCTATTCCTGAATGGAAATGGGACAGGATCGAAATGGATTTCGTCACCGGTTTTCCGCAATCACAAAAGGGTCATGAGCGATCTTTGTCGTCATCGACCGCTTCTCCAAGGTTACCCACTTTTTTCCAGTCAAGGAGACGATCTCTCCTAGTCAGTTAGCAGACTTATATGTTTCCAGAATTATTTCCCTCCACGGTATTCCGTTGGAGATCAATTCAGATTGTGGTAGCATTTTCACCTCGAAGTTCTGGGATAGTTTCCAAGAAGCTATGGGCACTCACCTAAATTTCAGCACCGCTTATCACCCCGAGTCGCAAGGACAAGTCGAACGAGTCCATCAAGTGCTTGAAGATATGCTTCAAGCTTGTGTCATTTCATTCGGTAAGAAATGGGAGGAATCTCTTCGTTTTCTGAATTCTCGTACAACAATAGCTATCAGGCTAGTCTGAAGATGGCACACTTTGAAGTTCTTTATGGACGTAAGTGCCGAACCCCTCTGAATTGGTCAGAAGCTGGAGAACGAACTCTCATTGGTCTAGACATTATCAAGCATGCTGAAGATCAGGTTTGCGTTATCCGTGAACATTTGAAAGCAGCTTAGTCCCGCCAGAAGAGCAACTATGACCGCAAGCACAAGGAAATGGTCTATCAACCCGGTGAACAAGCTTACCTCCGTGTCACTCCCATGAGATGCACTCATCGTTTCGGGATCAAAGGCAAGTTAGCTCCTCGCTACATTGGCCCGTTTCGTATCCTTTCCAGAAGTGGACCGGTGGCGTACCGATGGAGTTTCCGTCAAACCTCTCCCAAGTCCACGATATTTTTCACGTTTCGCAACTCCGGCGCTACTTCAAGGACCCTATCCGTGAAGTGGAACATGATCTGATTGAATTGCAACAGGACTTGACTTATCAAGAACATCCGAGACGCGTTCTTGATCAGTCTGAACGTCGAACCCGCAACAAGACAACCAAGTTCTTCAAAGTTCAGTGGTCAAATCATTCTGAGGATGAGGACACTTGGGAACACGAAGATCGTCTTCGAGAAGAATACCCCGATTTTTTCCCCTCTACCACATAGATTCTCGGGACGAGAATTCCTGTAATGGGGGAGATTTGTAACATCCTCAGTGTCTGTAACAGTAATTACTTATACTATTGACATTTACTGTTGCTAATCACTGTTGTAATCATGCTTTGATCATCCTTGCATTGGATCAAACTCAAATTGCCTTTTGTTGGATATTAAAAAAATATGGTGACAAATAAAACTTGTCCAAAAATTGTGCAACCACTTTTGTAAAATCCCTAAAAACAAGTGGACCATGATAAACCTCCTTTGGGAATTTATTGCAATATCTAAATATTGCAAACAAATCATACCAGTGCTATAACATCACTATTTTCCAATTGCCTATTAGAGATAAATATCAAAAGAACTTATAAAGGTCCCAACCTTTTTGTGGCAACTCCCTATGGTGTAACACTATTAATGCAACAAGTACCACATGTAACAAAATTCATTCGTGGACCCATCAAATATAAACAGAGAGCTGAAGGGAAAGGAATAATGAAAAGAAAAGGAAAATACAAGACCACTAAATCTCGCTCTGTCCGAGCCCCACCCAAACCCCACGGCGCAGGCCCACCTCAGCCCACCTCTCCTTTTCTTCCACCTCCTGCTACAGAAGATGCCGACCGGCCATGGCGACAGTGCACGTCCACGCCAAACCGCTCGCCCTCCAGGTCGCGACAGTGCTCCCCCGTGGATATAAAGATCTCCCGCATTTCGTGGATCGGGCGCAACACCATTTCCCCCCCTCCCACCTCGCCGTAGTTAGAAGAAATCGTGCCCAGGCGCCGCCGTGGGCAAGACGTGGTGATCGGCGCGTACACCGTCCTCCCCAGCCCGTGCTAGAACGTCCAGGAGCTCCGCCATACCCCTCCGCATCGAATCCCCCCATTACTTCGCACCAGGACACCCTACACGCGAGGAATCGAGCTCCGTTTTGCC
This sequence comes from Bromus sterilis, assembly GCA_950022295.1. Classification (NCBI taxonomy): domain Eukaryota; kingdom Viridiplantae; phylum Streptophyta; class Magnoliopsida; order Poales; family Poaceae; genus Bromus; species Bromus sterilis. The sequence continues at coordinate 275,068,474 of OX465595.1, read as the reverse complement.
GTCGGCCGTCGCCTCATCGCCGACGAATTTCGCCACACCGAGTCGCCCTCAAGCCCACTGCCATCCTCAACGTGTTCCCGATGAGCCGACGCTCATTTCCCCCTCTCCCCGCTCCTTTTGACGCACGGGAACACCATCCCCGTCGGCCAGGTGCTCCGGCCGCCTCCGCGGGATTTGTTCCACCGAGCACGACTCACCCCAGGCCGCGCCTTTGACACTCCCGTGTTCCCCGTCCTCCGTAGGCCCAAGCCAACCCAATAGATCACTCAAATTCGCCACGGTTCATGATTCATCATTGGAGCCCGAGCGTAGCCGCGCCATTTTTGAGCTCAAACTCGATCTTGTCCACCCCACACCACCGCACCACCATGGATCGATGTGGCTCGCCATTCCCGATCGAATGGAAAAATCTAGGGTGAAATGGTCCAGTAAATCAAGCGCTAGGTCACCGACCATGGCCCTTCCTGTCGCCGGTGACGTCCTGTTTGTCTGACTGGTTGACCCGCCGGTCAGATTGGCCATTAGGGCATAATGGCCACTGGCCAGTGGGTCCCACCCTCTGCTAATCCCCCTGTTAACGAAATAAAAGAAAACTGTTAGGTTATAACCTGTGGGGCTGACATATGGGCCCCACCAGATAACCGTTCTTTTTAATTTAAATAGAAACTGTTAGACTGACAACTGGGTCCCACCTATAAGGAATTAAGTTAAAATATATAGAAGTGCTAATAGTCTATTACATGTGGGTCCACTTGATTAATTAGATTTAGTTAAATCATTTTTATTAATCAGAGGTTGACTAGTGGGACTGACCAGTGGGACCCACTTGTCAGGTTTGACCAGTCAAATATCACTGTTTTGGATAATTTTAGGATTTAAATAATAAAAGAAAACTATAAAATGATTTAAATTGAATTAAACTTTTTGAATTTGAATATCTTTTAAACCGTAAGTCAGATTCAAACACCTTATACATAAAAATTGATCAGAAAAATGTAACGAATACGGATACGATATCCATATGTCAACCACCCCCTCTAACCCAACGAACATCGACATTCCCCCCTCCGGGCAGTTTGTCGATAATCACCCGGAACCGGTATTTCATCCCCGGATGAATTCCCGCTCCGAGCATAAAACATTGTACTGCGTTAGAACACCGTTAACATTGCATACGTCATGCCATTCATCTGTTTGCTAAGATTGCTTTATATTTACTGTTTCTCCCCCCTTTATTCTTTGGTAAACCACGATGCTACCGCCGACTACACCGCTGCCGGGTACGACTACTTCGTCGACGGCCCTACCCCTACTGTCGAGCTTCCAGGCAAGCAGAGCCATTCTCTTCCCCAGATATCGCCTATCTTTCTATACATTTCTTGCACTAGTCATTGTAACTTTTGCTGCGACGATTACAATCCTATTCATTTGCATAGCCTGTTTTTGTCGCCCTTGATGTACCTTCCTTTATCCTATGCTGCCTATTATAATTAAATTTTATTCAGCAGTGATCCCTGCACATTGTTAGCTACACTTAGATAGCGGGCCGTGATCACTCAGAGAAGTGAACAAGAGTACTAGTTATTATAAAATGCACAGGTACGGTACAATGCAGACACCTCCTAAGGCCCCTTAGTTAGGCTCTTCCGAGCCACCCTCAAGTGTGAGCTATCAGGGAGTAATCCTTGTACTCCACTCGTTATTGACTCTGTATAGCCCCTCTAGGTACCTGAGCACCGGTTGTCCGTTGTGTTGTTAGTCAGACAGTGATAACGGTTGTCTGCGAGATAATATTAAAATGCTAAATGGTTCGGTGGATGACTTGAGAGACCCGTTGGTTGTACGCACTACCTACACGTGGGATTGCGGTGTGGGCCCTCCGTCGTAGTTTCGTCCGAATGCTCTTCGGACGTCAGCAGTACTGCGGCCTGATCGCCGGGAAGCGGTGTTGTCTTCTTTGCTACAGCATGTGTTTTTGGATTTTCTTTTGCTTCACCAGCCAGATTCGCACCATGCTGGATCGTGGAAGGGTGAGGGACCTAGACCCCTGAGCGCATAGGATATAGTCTGGCGGATGGCTTCTCTACTGAGCCTAGGATGGGCTGCGATGTGTCGGATAACCTCGCCGGAGCATGACCTACCAAGGTGTACGCCACCCTGGAAATCCGACCGTGCAGGCTGAACAGTAGTGTACCCCTGCAGGGAGTTTAATCTATTCGAATAGCCGTGTCCACGGTAACAAGACGCTTTATGCTGAAGCCGGATCTTATCACTACAAACTACTACTATTAATCTGTTGGTTCCGGGTTTTATTCCTCGCAGGGAAGTCGAGGAAGGGAACTCAGAGGCATTATTATTATTAATCATTACAACTTACTATTATACGATGCTGCAGCAAATTCTGCTGCATTGTTACTTTATGCTTTATTTAAACTATTGGTTGTTCTCTTGTTGTGCTGCAAGACTCGTTGGAAGATGCTAGTCTTCGATAGGCCTAGCTTCTTATCCTTATTCTGATTTCTACCTTATAATCCACTATATACAACCTCCCCTTTCCATTTTATACAAATGCATAAATGCTTATAAGCAGACGTAAGACTCGAAGGTATGCTAGATACTCACCCTTGCTTTATTTCCCTCTTTTTGTTTTGCATGACCGGCCGCTGCAGTCGATGTTATAGCCCAGGAGCAGGAGTACCCCGGAGGCGGATACTACTACGTCAAGACCCCCGCTGACCAGGACCATGAGTAGTTTCGGAGGCTCCCAGGCAGGAGGCCTTGCCTTTTCGATCTGTATCTCTGATGTTATTTGTGCTAGCCTTCTTAAGGCAAAACTTGACTGACAATGTCTGTACCCAGATATTATGGCTTGTATAACTTATGTATTCGGGTTCGTGCGACCCCCTTATCTTGTAACATATTGGTTTATCCTTTTGTGTTTAGTGTTCTGTTGTGATATTCTCAACGTGCCACCCTAATCTCAGTCATGTACCTTGCGTGTATGATTACTGTATGATCTACGCCGACCACCAAAGCCTGAAGTACCTGTTTACTCAGCCAGATCTGAATCTCCGCCAACAAAGATGGCTCGAGAAAATAGCCGATTTCAACAAGAATATTCATTACACCCCTGGCAAAGCTAATGTGATGGCCGATTTCCATGATGCTATCTTTGTCGTCATCGAACGATTCTCCAAGGTTGCTCACTTTATGCCAGTCAAGAAGACGATCTCTACTAGTCAGTTAGCAGACTTGTATGTTTCCAAAATTGTGTCCCTCCATGGTATTCTGTTGGAGATCAGCTCAGACTGTGGCATCATTTTCACCTCATGATTTTGGGATAGTTTCCAAAAAGCTATGGGCACTCACCTAAAATCCAGCACCGCTTATCACCCCCAGTCGCAAGGACAAGTTGAACGAGTTAATCAAGTGAAGATATGCTTCGAGCTTGTGTCATCTCATTCGGTAAGAAATGGGAGGACTCCCTTCCATTTGCTGAATTCTCGTACAACAACAACAACTATCTAGCTAGTCTGCAGATGGCACCCTTTGAAGTTCTTTATGGACGTAAGTGTCGAACCCCTCTGAATTGGTCAGAAACTGGGGAACAATTACTCATTGGTTCAGACATTATACAGCATGCAGAAGATCTGATTCGCATTATCCGTGAACATCGGAAAGCTGCTTAGTCTCATCAGAAGAGCAATTATGACCGCAAGCATGATGAAATTGTGTATCAACCTGGCGAACAAGCTTACCTTCGTGTCACTCCCAGGAGAGGCACTCATCGATTCGGGATCAAAGGCAAGTTAGCTCCTCGCTACATTGGCCCGTTCCGTATCCATTCCAGAAGTGGACAAGTGGCATACCGATTGGAATTGCCGTTGAACCTGTCTCAAGTCCACGACGTCTTCCACGTGTCGCAACTCCGACGCTGCTTCAAGGACCCTATTCGAGAGGTGGATCATGATCTGATAGAAATATATCAGGACTTGAGTTATCAAGAACATATGTGACGCCCCCAAAATACATCCGTGTACAGTAATCATACACATAGGGTACACGGTTGAGATTAGGGTGTCACGGTGAGAATATCACAGCACAACACTAAACACAAAAGGATAAACCAATATGTTACAATACCAGGGATCACGAGGATCCGAATACATAAGTCATACAAGCCATAATATCTGAGTACAGACATAGTTAGTCAAGTTTTGCCTTAAGAAGGCTAGCACAAATGACATCCGAGATACAGATCGAAAAGGCGAGGCCTCCTGCCTGGGTTCCACCGAACTACTCCTGTTCAACGTGTAACTCGACGCCTTAGTAGTCGCCTCCGGGGTACTCCTGCTCCTGGGCTCCAACGTCGGCTGCAGCGGCCGATCAGGAAAAACGAAAAGGGGGAAATAAAGCAAAGGTGAGTATCTAGCATACCCGCGAGTCTTACGTCCGCAACTAAGCATTTATGCATTGTATCAAATGGAAAGGGGAGGCTATATATAGTGGACTGCAAGATAGAAATCAGAATAAGGGTAAGAAGCTAGGCCTATCGAAGAATAGCATCTTCCAACGAGTCTTGCAACATGGGGACAGAATAGCCAACAGTTTATATAAAGCATAAAGTAACAATGCAGCAGAAGTTGCTGCATCATTGTATAGTAGTAAGTTGTAATAATTAGCAATGCCTCCGAGATCACCTCCTCCACATCCCAGCGAGGAATAAAACCCGGAACCATATAGTTTAATAATAATAGTTTGTAGTGGTAAGATCCAGCTTCAGCATAAAGCATCCTGTTACCGTGGACATGGCTATTCGAATAGATTAATCTTCCCTGCAGGGGTGCACTTGTGTTACACTACACGCACGGATCTCCAGGGTGGCGGGCACCTTGTTAGGGAACGCTCCACCGAGGCTATCCGTCACTCCGTGGCCCATCTTTCAAACCCAACAGAGAGGCCATCCGCCGGTCTAAATCCTAAGTATGCCGGGCCTTGAACCCCAACCCGAACGTACTCCTGCACGGTGCGTGGCTGGCCGGTGAAGCATAAGGAAACCAAATAAGACATCACCGCGGGAGCAAATAAGACAACACGACTTCCTTGCAATCAGCCCGCGATACTGCTGACGTCTGAAGAGTCCTTGGACGAGACTATGAAGCAGGGGCGCCCATAACTCGTAATTCCCACGGGTAGGTAGTGCGTACATGGCATATAGCCAACTCAAGACATCCACCGAACCATTAGTCGTTTTATTAACTTGCGGGAAAACTGTTATCATTGCCTCGACTTAACTGACTCGCGGACAACGACAACAGTCAAGACCACCAGTACATCCGTGCGTGCCCTGTCGTCCCACCAAGTCTCTACGGTTACCAACAAGGTGAATCGTCTCCTTACCTTGTCTCGCGTGTGCTCCTGGAGGAGCTCGACTTTCGTGGTTTGGTAACCCTCGCGGCCAACGATCAGGGGCCAAGCACACCGGTACACTGGTCGTACCCCCCCTGTCGTCCCGTCGCAATACCACTCGCCGGTACCGTTGGGTTGCCTGACTTCTTACCTGAAGGACAACCGTTACTCAGGTACCTAAAGAGGCTATACAGAGTCAGTAACGAGTGGAGTACAAGGATTTCTCCTTGATAGCTCACACTTGGTGGTGGCTCGTCAGAGCCAAGCTAGGCGACCTTAGAAGGTGTCTGCATTCTACCGTACCTGTGCAGTTGTAATAAGTTGTATCCGCGTCACTCCCCTGAGTTATCACGGCCCACTATCTAATCCTAACTAAAATTTTGCAGGGCTCACAGCTGAATATAATATATATAATAGGCAGCATAGGATAAAGGAAGGTACATCAAGGGGCGACAAAAACAGGCTATGTAGTTGAATAGGATTGTAACGTAGCAGCAGCAGTAACAATTCCTAGTGCAAGAAAGTATGGAAAGGTAGGCGAGATCTGGGAAAGAGAATGGCTCTTCTTGCCTGGAAGCTCGGCAGTAGAGGCAGGGTCGTCGACGTAGTAGTCGTACCCAGCAGCGGTATAGTCGACAGCAGCGGGGTCTATCGGAGATAAGGGGGGAACAGTAAATACACAACAATCATAAAAAAACAGATGCATGACATGACAGATGCAATGCTAACGGTGTTCTAACGCAGTGCAATGCACGTTGCTCGGAGCGGGAATTCATCCGGGGATGAACTTCCAGCTCCGGGTGATTATCGGACAGGGTGTCCGGAGGGGGAAGTACAATGCCGGAGGTGTCGTGGATATCCGACAAACATGTGAAAGGTGTATCCGTGTTAGTTGATCCATTCTGAACAACTTTCGTGTTTAGAATAAATTCATCCGGATAGTTTATCGGTATCAGGCAATCATCGCTCAATCGGTTCGGAGAGGGACGGTTCTATATTCGGTATGTTTGATAGCTTATTTGTTTTCATTGTATTTTTCTGATGAATTTTCATGTATAAAGTTTTTGAATCTGACTTACGGTTTAAAAGATATTTAAATTCAAAGATTAAATCAATTTAAATCATTTTTCAATTTATTTTATTATTTAAAATATAACATTATCCACAAGCTTATCCAGAACAGTTTCTGACAGGTGGGACCTACATGTCATAGGGAGGGGCATGTAAATTCATTTTATTTAATTAACAGATCAATGGGGCCCACATTTCATTCTCTGGAAATATATAATATTCATTTTAATTAATCCAATTAACAGTGGGGACCATCTGTCATACTCATTGGGGTAATTACATTAGTTAGTTTAACTTAACCAGGGTCTGGGCCCCACTTGTCATAGACACAGGGGTATTCCTATTTTATTTAAAATCTTAATTAGGGGAAGGGGGCCCACTGTCAGGGGGGGTTAAGGGGGGGGGTTATCTCTTTAATCCCGTGGTTAATATTGGAGGCTGGGGGTTGTCCAAGGCCGGGCCGGCTAGGCACACCGTCGACGAGGGCCACGGCGGGTGTGCGCAGCCACGGGGCGGCCAGTCTTTGCCGAACGCGGGAGGTGCGGCGCGCGACGCGAGTAGGGGCGGGCGGTGCGACGCGGCTTAGCAGGGGGTGTGCACAGGAGGCCATGGGCACGAGGGTGCAGCCACGACGGCGGTCGCATCCGGCCAGCAGGGGCACACGTCTACGCGCGGGCAGTGCAGAGGGACACTAGAGCTTGGAGGTGGTCGGCTAGGGTGGCGGCCCGTGCATGGAAAAAGGGGATACACGACTAGGGGGTCAGGGGTAGGCGGCGGCCAGTAGGCGGCGGCGGAGACGCTCATCAGGAGGGAGAAGACCGTGGCAGGGTGCTCGACGGAGGGCTGGGGCGGCCCGAATTTCGAGAAGCTCGCCGGAGGCAGAGGTTGAATACGGACTTGATTCGCATGTCTTGGAGGCTCCCGGGCACGGCTTCTTCAGTGGGGTGGCGAAGTAGACGACGACGAACGCGATGGACAGCTCGGATAGGCGAGAGAGGCTCGGTGGCCGCGCGAGCTCTCCCAGGTTCGCCCATGGCGGCCCGCTCGAGCGCGAGGAGGAGGAAAGCGGGGCAAGGGAGGGAAATATCTGGCCGAGGGTTGAATCCACGGGGGCAATGGCTTGGTCTTATCCACGCGGTTGGATCACTGTAGCGGTGCGATGCGGGTCGGCTCGATGGCGACGAGCGGAGGCTCGGTCAGTTTGTCGACGTGGGGAGCAGGGGAACATTGTGAAGGAGAAGAAGGTGAGAAGTGGGCTGGGCCCGGTGGGGTTTGCACTGGGCGCCAAATAATCTTTCCCAAATTTTATGCTTTTCTGCCAGTTGTGCTCACTACTCTATTTTATTTAGTTTAGCTATTATATGATTTTTATAAAATGTGCCAAGTGTTCCTTTATTATTGCTACACAATACGTTGATGCCACAAAAAGTTTGGTTGAGGAATAAATTCATTAACTTTTCTATTTTATTTAAAAGCTGCTAAATGCTACTGTATTGCTAATGTTTTCATTTATTTATATCATTTAAACATTGCAATAAATTACCATTGTTATTTTAATATGGTCTACTGACTATTTAACATTTTTTTAAATTGGTTACAATATTTTTGGGCAAGATTTTATTTTCGCTTTGTTTTATAAATTTTGTAACTCGGTTGAATTTGAACAAGCCACCATTAAGGGTGATCATTATTAGCTTAATCATGATTACTTGGCATTAGATAAGGAGATCACTGTAGTGTGACAACCGGGGTGTTACAACATCCGAGCCGCATTCTTGATCAGTCTGAACGACGAACCCGCAAAAATACAACCAAGTTCCTCAAAGTTCAGTGGTCGAATCATTCTGAAGATGAAGCCACATGGGAACGCGAAGATCGCCTTCGTGAAGAATACTCCGATCTTTTCCCCTCTACCGCTTAAATTCTCGGGACGAGAATTCTTGTAGTGTGGGAGATTTGTAAAACCCTCAGTGTCATGGAACAGTAATCACTTTTGCTAATGATTTTTACTGTTGCAAATCATTCCTTGATCATCTTTGGATCAATTCAAATTCTAATTTCCCTGTGATTGAAATTAAAAATAATGTGGCAAATAAAAGTTCAACCAAAAACTTTGCAACCACTTTTGTAAAATGCCCAATATTCAATGGACCATGTCCATGTGGATATTGGATTTATTAAGTTATAAAATAAATCAAACAATTAAAACAGTAGCAAAACAGTGGCATTTAATACCTTTTTAATAAATCAAAAATGAAAAAGGATTGATAAAAGTCCCAATCTTTTAGTGGCACTATAGTTTTCTGCAATGTTAATTATGTAGCAAGTTACAAGTTTTACAAAAATGCCAAAGTAGCTAAAACAAATAGAAACAGAAAAAGAAAACTTCTATCTCTCGCCCATGTGCAAAACCCACCTGGGCCCAACCTCAGCCCACTTCCTCCTTCCTCCTCCACTGCTCACGCCATGGTGTGGCATCCATCACACGGTGCCACGGTCGGCGCCGTCGTCGTGTCGCCCATCGGTGACAAGCCGGCGGGGATAAGTGCCCCATGCCCCCCGCACCCCCAACCCTAACCCTAGATCCCTCCCCCTTCCTCCTCGCCTTGCCATCGTCACGGGAAAACTGGCCCGAGCCCGCCATCGCCGTCGTCGCGCTCTGGCGTGGTCTTTGACGCCCTCAAGCCGAGCCATCGTCTCCATCACACTCTCCAGCGACGACCTCGTCCCCGAGAAGAATGAGCCGTGCCCGGAGCCTCCATGCGAAACGAATCACGCCCTTCTTCTTCCTCCGGCCGCCGACAAGCTCCGAGAAATTCCGGCCACCTCGCCTCGCCCCTGAGCCTACTGCCCTCCTATACTTGTTCCTGGTGAGCAGGGATACCTTTTCCAACTCCCCGCACCCCCTCTCTCTCGCCGTAGCCCGAATTTTCATTAGGGCAACAAGCTCGCTGTCGCCGACGAGCTCTTCACCGCAGCCTAGGGCACGCCTTTGGCACGCCATTCGCGTCAGGGTGCGCGCAATGCTCCCAGGATAAGATCATCGTAGCGCACACTCAGTTTGGCTCGCTAGGATGACCCGTACGTCAACCTTCGTACACGGGGCGCCACCTTCCTCGGCGTCGGCGTGGATTCTGGCCGCCACGGTCGACACCACCACCTCAAATCGACGCGCCTTCTCCCCCTGGTTCTACTACGTTAGAGCACCACAAACATCGACATCCCCCCTTCGGGCCGTCTGTCGATAATCACCCGGAGCCGGTATTTCATCCCCGGATGAATTCCCGCTCTGAGCCAAATACGTTCTACTGCGTTAGAGCACCGACATCATTGCATCTGTCATGTCATGCATCTGTTTGCAGATGATTGTTTTGTATTTACCGCTTCTTCCCCCCTTTGTTCTCCTGTAGATCCCGTTGTTGCCGTCGACTACACCGCTGCTGGGTACGACCACTACGTCGACGACCCTGCCTCTACTGCCGAGCTTCCAGGCAAGCAAAGCCATTCGCTTCCCCAGATATCGTCTATCTTTCCGTAAATTTCTTGAACTAGGCATTGGTACCGTTGCTGCTACGTTACAATCCTATTCTATTGCATAGCCCGTCATTGTGGCCCTTGATGTACCTTCCTGTAAGGCCCGATATGCGGTACTATTCCAGATCTAGATGTTTCCATCCAGATCCGGGGACGAAGCACATATCGGTCCCACTGCGACAGATGACGAAGTCATATGCCCCGTATTTCCAACAGGATATCACAACATTACAGATACAAGGATACAACATCTCATACAATCGACATACAACTTCCTTAATAAAATACAACAACGGAAGATATGTCTGATTAGAGACTACAATCAAATGCCTAGTGGCAAAGAGAAAAACATCGATCCCCATAACCACACGGGTCCAGGCCTTCCTCCAGGATCCGCCTAACTAGTCGTCGTCGAGTCTACACGTGAAACATCGATCACCATACCTGTTGTCGATCAAGAACCCTGAAAAGAGTTTGGGGGTAGTATCATGAGTACAGAAGTACTCAGCATCCAACTGTAGTGGTCATTTGACCCAGCAAGGACTTCATCACTCGTCATTCTAGGACAACTAGTAGTTTACGGTAAGTATGGGGTAAGTGGTGAGGTTGCTGTCGCACTAGCATTTATGAAGTGGCTAACGATCTAGGGAGTAAGATAAGAAGCCAAGCATACGATGAGTAATCACCTCCAACAAGTCTAGCTATCAACTACTTACGCAATCATAACACCTATGCTATCCTTGTCTTCCTCTTCGCATGCCGACGAAGAAGAAGAAGTCAAGGCACACACACGTGTTGATCAAGTTGTATTAAGATTATCTCAGTTGTTGTTGTCTATGAACAAGGAGTAGGTCTCAATTCTTCCATAACCGTGGACACGGCTTCTCGAAAAGATTTAACCCTGCAGGGATGTACCAACTGCCCATTACAAGGCTCCGCACCCATGCCCATCTCTCTCAGTTTCTACCCATCATAGGCAGACATTTTATGATTTAGTCACGAGAGATCCGGAACGACAGGTCCCTCTAACTAACAACGCACAAATCAAGGTGACCCCCGGTGAGTCGACATCCAACTCAAAAGCCGGCCGCGCTCTCGAATCGGCCTCTACCGTCTGGATGAGGTTGGGTTAGTTGCCCAAACAGATGTGGACAACCCCCTAGCTCCCTGGGGTGGACCAACAAGAGAAACCATGTCTCCGCTGGCCCAAGTTGTTTGAAATCTGCCGGCCGCGGACCAGTCACACACACGTTTCAAATGGTAAATCAGCTTGCGCCACCACTAGAAATGTTTGAAGCTAGGTAGGTAAGAAGAGGAGACCCCATAGCATCCCACACGCGGTTAGGCACGCTCACTCTTAAAACCAATACCCGAAACTCGGATCCTAGGTGACTCGAATGGAACAAAGCGTCGGGGTGGGATAGCCTAGACCTTCCATCCTTCGTCGAATATAGTCAACATTTATAATTATCATATCATCACCAAAAATATAATAATGTGATAGCCCAAACCAAGGAGTAACAAGGTAACATCGTAGCATCCTAAGCATGCATAATAAGCAGGGGCTGAGCAACGAGCAATAGTAACATAGTAGTACAAGGTTTGTTGGGAGAGGACATGGCTGTATCGATTTAAAAGAGGCTGTAAACATGTGGTAGGACCAAACATCGAACCTAACCTAGACTAGCATGCAAACCGCTGGTTGAAATAGAATGGATCATAAGTAATGTATAGTCGTTGCATGTTGATAAGTCGGGTTCCGAAGGTGTAGTTGATCGCAAGCTCGCATCGTCTCCGAAGGTACCCGCGGGAGCACACAAGAGGGTAAACACTTGAAAGAAATCAACGAGAAAGCATCTATTACTACGAAGGAAACACGAGCAAGCATCAACAAGAAGGCAACACGAGACATCACACCGACGGTCGAGAGCGGTTACTAACCTGTTAAGTGGAGTACTCATCACACACGGCGATACCGCACATTTGGAAAGGTTCAAGTTGTTTAGCTACAGGTGATCAACAAAGGTTGTTTACATGGCATCTCACTCAAGCATGGCATAGCACACAAACATGTCAAGAGGTGAAGCATAAGATAAACTATCTATGCTAGTCAATTTAAGTGAGGCACAACCTAAACATGGCATATCACTAAGTGTCGCACAACAATTAAAGGATTTGGTACTGTTCTGACCTAAACCATATTTTAGGTTGGTTAACAGCAGCAAACAAAAGAATAAACACAAAGTAAACGAAAAACTAATCAAGTTACATATAAAGAACACCCCAAACGGAGTTACGGTTAAAAAGATACAAGCAAAACAAGTTTGGAACAGAATCTGCCAACATCACGAATCACACTTTAGAGCAATGCATAAATAGGATAATGAATGCAAACATGCTCACAAATGATATGCAACTAAATTAGACATGGCAGGGAAGGCATGGCAAAAGGAATCATGCAAAAATGCATCATAGATCAAAAGATATTAAGCATGCAACATGGCATCGGAACGTTACAGACTTAGAGAAAAACAGAGGTGGCTGTCAACAACAGCGGCATAGCAAATTTGGAGCTCATTAACTATATGACCAGCAAGAATATCATTACAATGAAATACAGATAATGGAAGTAGACATGATGCTTAACAATATGAAATTGGAATCACTCAATTCCGATAAACGGTTGCGACGCAACCGTCACCCGAAGTTGCAACAAATTAAAAGTTTTCAGCACATCAGCACATTAACAGCAAGGTCACCACTTTGGAGCAAGATTTAATATAGCTAAAGCACCCAAACATGACAAGTTAATGCATGGTAATGAATTGCACATGATGCTTAACACATAGGAAAAAGAATCAATGCAATAGGACTCATGGATTTGACACAAGCATCACCCAAAGTTTGAACAAAATAACAGCAGCAGTAGTTAACAGCAGATTTAGCAACTTAACGATCTGGTGCCCTGTTCAACACACAAATACATATTCAAGATGACCTTAAAATAAATAAATTCCTAAAGATGAACTCTAGAGCACACAAAGCACAACCAAACAAAAAAAGAATCACTTCATTCGGAGCTACGATTCAACGGGAAATCAATTTGTAAAACGGGATCAGCAGCACAATTTTTACAGGACTTAGTGAAATTTTGCAGGTTTTAGTAACAGAAAAAAAAGGTTTGGGCCTCTCTCTCACCCATGGGCTCTGGAGGGCTAAGCTCGTCCTGTGCTGGAGAGGTCGGCGGTTGACGAGGAGGTGGCACCGCGCTCGGGCTCGCCGGCCGGCTTAAATGGCACGGCAGCGCTGCCGACCTTCGGGGACAGCAGGACGGGGAGGTGAGGTCGTGGGAGAAGGGAAGGAGGAAGGAGAGAGGAGGACGCGGAGGAGAGGCGGCTGGCGCGGCGTGGCTGAGCGGGTCGCTGGCAGCGGCTGCGGCACGGGAGGCCAGAGGCGGCGGCTTCGGGAAGGAGAGAGAGAGGAGAGGCTGGAGGGTGGATCTGGGTCGTCAGATCGCCAGATCTGACTGTCCAGATCACCTGGTGGCTAGGGTTTCGGGATTTTGCGGTTCTTGGGATGAATTTTGAGAGGATTTTGGGGGTGTGGCTGAAATTTTTTATGTAGGGAAACCCTATGAAGGGGTGGGAGTGTGGTGGTCTTTATATAGCCCCGGTGGCTGGCAGTTTGCAAAAACATCCCCGGTTTTTCTCTCGCGCGCGCGGTGTTTACGTTTCTGACCGCCGGGGGTCCGCAGGACCTCTGATTCGGGTAAAACTTCGAACTGCGCGATCAGCGCATCGAGCCGATGGCGTTCACCTCGCGTTGGAACCGTTCCGAGAGCACTTTCCGGCTCGCTATAAAAATAACCCGTTTAATTATTAAACGGGGTTTTTCGTTCTGTTGGCTGTGGCTGGTCTCGTGCGGGTTTTGCGACGGTGATCGGGTGAAACCCTGTGTCGCAATGGTCGAGTGTCAGGGTGGCAAGGGTCGGTCTCCGTCCGGTACGAGATAAGAGGGGGAAACAATAATCGCCAACCGAAATCTGGGCTGTTACACTTCCTTTATCCTATGCTGCCTATAATAATATATATGTAACATTCAGAAGTGAGCCCTGCGCATTGTTATTCAACTAGGATTAGATAGAGGGCCGTGAACACTCTTGGGAGTGAACGCGGATACAATATATATAACTGCCACAGGTACGGTACAATGCAGACACCGCCTAAGGCCCCTACCTCGACTCTTCCGAGCCACATCAAGTGTGAGCTATTGAGGAGTAATCCTCGTACTCCACTCGTTGCTGACTCTGTATAGCTGTCCTAGGATCTTGAACGACGGTTGTCCTTAAGGTAAGAACTCGGGTGACCCAACGGTGCCAGCGAGTGATATTGCGACGGGACGACAGGGAGGGCACGACCAGTGTACAATTGTGCTGGGACCCTGATCGTTGGTCGCGAGAGTTACCAAACCACGAAAGTCGAGCTCCTCCAGGAGAACACTGGAGACAAGGTAAGGAGATGGTTCATCTTGTTCATAACCGTGCGCTTTGAGGGGAGGACAGAGCAGGCACCGATGTACTAGTGGTCCTGGCTGCTGTTCGTTGTCCGTTGTGTTAATTAGATAATAAAATGACTAAGGGTTCGGCGGATGACTTGAGTAGCCTTTTGGCTTATACGCGCTGCCTACACGTGGGATAATGAGTTATGGGCTCCTCTACTTCATAGTCTCGTTCGAGGACTCTTCAGACGTCAGGAGTACACCGCGGCCTGCGCCGGGAAGTGGTGTTGTATTCTTTGCTCGAGCAGTGTGATTTGTATTTTCTTTAACTTCACCGGCCAGCCTCGCACCGTACAGGAGTACGTCAGGGTTAGGGTCCAAAGACCTGCGTACATAGGATTTAGTCCGGAGGATGAGCTCTCTGTTGAGTTTGAAAGATGGGCTACGGAGTGTCGGATAGCCTCAGTGGGGCATTCCCTAACAAGGTGTACGCCACCCTGGAGACCCGTGCGTTGTAGTGTAACAGAAATGCACCCTTGCAGGGAAGATTAATCTATTCGAATAGCCATGTCCACGGTAACATGACGCTTTATGCTGAAGCTAGATCCTACTACTACAAACTACTATTACTAAACTGTTGTTTCCAGGTTTTCTTCCTCGCAAGGGAGTCGAGGAAGGGATCTCGGAGGCTTTGCTAATTATTACAACTTACTATTATACAATGCTGCAGCAACTTCTGCTGCATTGTTACTTTATGCTTTATATAAACTTTGGCTATTCTCTCCTCATGCTGCAAGACTCGTCGGAAGATGCTAGTCTTCGATAGGCCTAGCTTCTCTTCCTTATTCTGCATTTTTTACTTTCAGTCCACTATATATAGCCTCCCCATTCCATTTGATACAAATGCATAAATGCTTAGTAGAGGACGTAAGACTCACGGGTATGCTAGATACTCACCCTTGCTTTCTTTCCCCTTTTTTTTCCTGATTGGCCGCTGCAGTCGACGTCGGAGCCCAGGAGCAGGAGTACCCCGGAGGCGACTACTACGACGTCGAGTTCCCCTTCGACCAGGAGTAGTTAGGTCGATCCCAGGCAGGAGGCCTCGCATTTTCGATCTGTATCTCTGATGATATTTGTGCTAGCCTTCTTAAGTAAAAACTTGACTAACTGAGTCTGTACTCAGATATTATGGCTTGTATAACTTATGTATTCAGATCCTTGTGATCCCTGGTTTGTAATATCAGATTTATCTTATTTATGTCTAGTGTTGTGCTGTGATATTCTCACCGTGGCACCCTGATTTCGGTCGTGTACCCTGCGTGTATGATTACTGTACACAGCTCGATTTTGGGGGCGGCACAAAATAGGTGCATACCATCTATATGTAAAATAAACTAAGCTTGTTTCATGTTCTTGCTTTGAAATTAGATGTAGGGTTTCCTATATCACTTGTGTTACTTGCCGTACATTCAAATGCATTGACCCGTTGTTGGGCTGTAACCTTCGTGTTGCAGGTTTCTCAGAAGATTCGTGTGGTATGATAGGTTTGCGAGTCTGCCATCAGCATGTCTCTTGTGAATGTCGATGGGACTCATTACTGTTTGTTACTACTTCTGCTATATTTATATTGAATAAACTAGCCTTGAGCTATTTGTATTGAATTCTAGATCATACGATGTAATAATGACGCACTCGTACTTCGATATTCATCTAAACTCTGTGTGTTGGGGATCGGCGCAGAAAACAAAAAAATTCCTACCTACGAGTCCCGAACCCAAGATCTATGCTATGCTGATGTATGTAACGGAACGAATCGGTGTTCATACCTTTGAAGACCAAAAGAGGGAAACGTTCCTCGAACGTGGTTGGCGTAGACTTTGATCCTACGACCCCCCTGTCGTGTTGAAGAACCTCCGACGAAAGTAGCACCACACGTGTAGTGCCTCGCGGGATTACACACGTACGGTGCAACCGACGTCCCTCCGGGCTCCGAACCAGAAGAGCAGCGGAAATAAGATTGATCCGGATCCCGATTCCGGCAGCGCGACGGCGTCCGGATGATGGCGAAACCCCCAACCAGGTGCAAACTCCAAACCAGGGGAGTCCTCTCTAGGTCGGAGAAAGAGACAGAGAGAGAAACTCAATGTTGTGTTGAAAAAGGCACCCCCACCCCTCCTTATATAGGCCAAGGAGGGGCTCCACCCCCTCCCCTTCCCCCATGTGGGACTAAACCCCCAAGGGGGGGGAGTGGTGCGGCTAGGAGGGGGTATGGCCCCCTCCCTTGCCGCCAAGAACAAGGGGGGAGGCTCCCCCTTCCCCTCATGGGCCTTTTAAGGCCCAAATACCTTTTCACCTTTTTAATTAATTATTTAAATCATTTTTAATATTTAATTCTGTCAATTAAATAATAAAACATATTTAAACATTAATATATATTATTTTGAACATTTCAAAATATCCGGAACAGCTTCCGGCACCGCCCGGTACATTTCCGGTGTTTTCTCTCTTTTCACCGATGATCCTGAATCAATCCTTAATGCATCGATTGCCCTTAAGTGTGACAACCTACGGTCCGGGAAACAGTAGACATGATCGAGTCACTCTCTGACCAATGACCATCAAGTGGGATCTGGTTACAATTCTTGATGTGCCCCTACGCTTCCATCGAATAAACTTCATCGGTGTTGAACCGTTAACAATATGACTTGATCCCTTTGTGTTTTGGTACTATGTTTGTCCGAGGTATGATCGTCGGTATCCAATACCTAGTTCTGCCTCGTCTCCGACATAAATTTTTTACTCTTCTGTGAATATTACATCTCTTGTGACCTAGTCACTTGCTTGCAAGCTATTTATGCAACACCACCGAGTGGGCCCAGAGTACCTATCCGTCACTCGGATTGACAAATCCCGCTCTGATCTATTGCACACTCCTCAGCATATCTACTTCGGAATACCCAAGATACACCTTTTCAGTTACCATGTTTCAGTGTAACGGTTAATTCACTCAAAGCATCCTAATAGATAGCAATTATGTATGATCATCACGATCTAAGGATTCACATACTATGTTATTAAGTCATCGCATTGCTGAACTTATGTGACTTGATCACACTGCAATGCTTAAGGTGAGTGTGTGTCCATCACATCATTCTCCTAATGATATGACCTCATTGTCAATAGACTATTATGTTCTCATGATCAGGAAACCTTGATCATCAGTTGCCCAATGAGCTAGTATGCCTGAGTTTAACTAGGGACCAGGTTGTTATATATCACACGTGTATTAATGTTTCCGCTTAATACAGTTCTAGCACAATATATAACGTATTATGAACAAATAGATATGTGAAAAATATCCTTATTAATTTGCCTCTAGGGCACATATCCAACAGTGTGTGCTAGCGAGTTCGATCCAGGGACTAGCACTTGAGCACAGAGGCTCGGATTCCAAGTGAATCGGGTCGTTGCATTATAAACATAAGGTGTCCGCTTTCTTAAAGGATAGAAGGAAGTAGGTTTACTGACTCAACATAAAAGTAAAGGCTAGAACCTTCGCAGAGGGAAGTAGGGAAAACTCATGTGCTAGAGATTTTAGTGTTTTTGAAAGCAATAAGATTGTAAACATAAGCTTTTGGGAGGTCCAAGATTCGTCAACGAATGCTAGTAGATAGCCTAAGACTTCTCAAACTGGCCAAGTTTCAAGGAACAACTCCCAAGGAGGGACAATCACATCCCATTAGTCTCCTTTGTTTATCACTACCAAAGTTTTTTGATTTCTCATGTAAAAAGTGTGAAGGAGGTTTTATTTGTTGCTATTATATTTTGGGAGCTGGGCGCACTCATGCCAGTCCCTCCTCGTATTAGGGGTTTACACATTAAACATGCAAACCCAAGATAAAGCTTGTCCAGTATGAGAAGATCATGAATTATCTACTACTTCCTCATGAGCTAAAATAGGGGAAAAAAACAAGGCGTAATACTATTTTGAAGGTTTAAAGATAGCACATGAATAATATACTTTAGGAGTGGAGGTGAAATACCACATGTAGGAATGGTATGGTGGACTCTTTGGAAGGTTGAGGTTTCAAGGTATGGGGGCACAAGCAGCATTCCCGCTTAGTTCAAGGTTTGGCTAGCAAAGGCTTTGAAAGAAGATAAATGATGTTGACTTGGATGGAAAACAATGTAAGGTCTAAAATTAAGAGTTGGCATGAAGCATAAAGTTGTCTTCCTTGTCAGCATAACACTTCAAGCATAAGAACATAAAGGTTTTGGCTAAGTTTCTACTAGAAAAAGTCATGCTTGTTTTTATGACCAATTCTATGTTAGCCAAGATTATATAAAGTTTTCAAAGCCATACATGATATATAAGATCAACACTCCCATAAGAATCAGCATATAAGGTCGATTGCGTGAAGAGAATACGAGGTGCAGCGAAAAAACCATTATACTTCTCACTAATATTCCATCATAGACAACTGCACGCTCACGGATACAAGACTCTCCATAAAGGAGTGATAAACCTCAATGCAAACACCTATTTCATACGATAACTTCCCTAGACATGATACGACACTAAACTTTTGACCAAGAAATATAAAAGATAAAGATAAAGAAACCGGGAACTTCCCCAAGCTTGGAACAAGATAAGGGGATACCATTACCCATGAAGATTTCATTCTTGATTCTTCTTGGTGTTCTTCAAGTCCGTTATTTTACGCCGAAGGGTTTGGTTTTTAGCCTCCAATATGGCTACCTGTACTTTCAGCACACGGAAGTCTTCACATAATTGGTCAGTGATCCGGTGAGCTTCAACTACAGTAGATGACACTCGTGGAGCTTCACATGGAGGGGATGTTCCTGAAAGGTTAAGAGAAAGATCATGTTGAGGGTTAAAGAACCCCACCAAGATGTGGTTGCTTGAGTTTACTCCTCTTATTGGTGAATCTACTTCTTGCTGGATGGTGACCATCTTGACTTCTTCTCTTACGGAGCGCTCCATTTCATCTTGTCTTGCATAAATTTCTTCCTCTTTGGCCCATTCAATGATCATCCCTTGGTTAATATCTTGTTGGACACGACGAAGACGACGACCCTTGTAGTCCTCTCCGCTCGAGTCACAAGAAGACATATCTGACAACAATCTCTTATCCTGGCAGAAACAGAGCCAAAAGGAAACGCAAAGAATCGCAGGATAAAAAACCAGGAAGATCCGGGAAAATATATAGCAAAAATTTCTACACCGAAAGGAAGCTAATGAGCCAAAGGGGGTCGGAGACGGACTCCTGGTGGGCCAGGCGGCCACCTGGCGCGGCCTGGAGGTGGCCTACGCCACCATGCCGCCTGGGCCACCGGGAGCTTCTCTCCGGCTCCACTTCGTCTTTGAATTTTTCTTATTTTCCCAAAACTTATAATATGAAAATTTTATGGATTTTTACGAAGTTCTCTTACCGTATTACAAACCTATTCGTTTTCTGCTTCTGTAGGTGTCTGACACAGTGGTGCAATATGTACTTCATGAGTAGATATCTGTATCACGTCCACCTCAACATTGATAGGGTCTCCCGCTATGTAATGCTTGCGTCTTTTCCCATCCACGTCTTGTGGTTTGGTGCCTTAAAATTGTTCATCTTGATTGCACAGGAGCGGTATAATTCTTCGATATGGTATGGTCCTTCCCACTTGGAAAGTAGTTTACCTAGAGAAAACCTGAACCGAGATCTATACAACAAAACTTTATCACCAACATTAAATTCCCGTTTCAAAATTCTATTGTCATGCCCTTCTTTACCTTGTCTTTGAACATTTTTGCGCTCTCGTAAGCTTCACTTATCCACTCAATGAGAGAAGTCCAGTTCATGAGACGCTTTTCACCAACAAGCTTAGGGTCAGCATTAAGCTCTCTAACATCCTAGAAAGTTTTGTTCTTTAGCGATAAAGGTAGATGGAAAGCCTTTCCATATACCATCTTATAAGGAGACATGCCCATGGGGTTTTTGTAAGCAGTTTTATTTGCCCATAAAGCATCTCCTAACTTTTTGCACCAGTCCTTCCTAGAAATGTTCACTGTCTTTTGTAAGATCAATTTGATCTCTCTATTTGTGAGCTCAACTTGCCCACTTGTTTGAGGATGTTAAGGTGAAGCAATCCTATGATTGACATCATACTTGTCTAAAGATTTTCTAAAAACGCCATGAGTAAAATGTGATCCTCCGTTAGTCATGAGGTACCTTGGTACACCAAACCTAGGAAAGATTACATCTTTAAGAATTTTCAACGATGTCTTGTGATCAACACTTTTAGTGGGGATTTCTTCTATCCACTTAGTTACATAATCAACAACTACTCAAATGTGAGTGTACTTGTGTGAAGGAGGAAAAGAGCCATAAAATAAAAAAACCCAACAATCAAAAGGCTCAATGACTAGAGAATAATTCATAGGCAACTCATTTCTCCGACTAGTGTTACCAACCATCTAACACTTCTCACAAGATAAAACATAATTTCTAGCATCTTTAAAGAGAGTAGGCCAATAAAATCCTGACTGGAGAACCTTATGTGCGGTCCTCTCATCGGCATGATGTCCTCCATAAGGGCTGTCATGACATTCCCTCAAGATGTCCTTCTGCTCGTGTTATGGTATGCATCTTCTCATGATTCCATATGTGTTGACACCGGTTTTTGGCACGACAATAAACCTATATAATATGACCTCATATGAAGAAGTGATGTAGATGAAAAAGTTAGGTATTGTCGATATGAAAAAATTTGTAGGTCGAGCCATCGCCATCCGATTCCATCTCAAGGGCCGAAACTATGTTTGAAGCAATAAGACCCTGCCATTCGAAGTACTATTCTGCCAATTAGGCCTTCAAGACATCCTCAAATGGGAAAATATTCTGCATAGACCGGATTCATCTCGTGGAACCGGTCGATTTTGATATTTGAAACGTCCAAATCCAACTCAGTATGAGGAAGTTAAGGCCAAAACAGTGCAATGCTGAAAAACCAGGTCAGGCCGTCCGAGGTGGAAACCGGACCGTCCGAGATAAGGTCGGACCGTCAGACTTCAAAGTCGGACTGTCCGACTTAAGGACCCAGATTACAGAAAGATTTTGACCTTTAGCTCGGACCGTCCGACCTTGACGCCAGACCGTCCGACCCTACAGCCCGGACCGTCCGGGATAAAGTCCGGACGTCCGACCCCTCGATCCGGGTCCGAGTTTGTGCGGGATTTTGGCAGTTTTGACGCGGATTGGAGTCCATATCTTGCATGGAAAGTCCAACCCCCTCATAAATAGATGTGGTGACGGCTGATTGAAACAACACACAGTCGAACAAACATATCTACACTTCCAAACCCTAATTTTATCTCTCTCCCTTGTATCTTTCTTCTCGTTCTTCGTTCGTTCTTGTTCTTGCAGGGAAACGATCCACGAGGCCCTAGGGGCGATTAGGTCGACCTAGGGCAGCCCATAGCCGCAGTGCGTCCAGACGGGGTCCCTCCCGAACGTGTGGGGTTTCGGGTGTACAAAAGCGCCCGCCGGATTGCTTGCGTACCGCGCTTCCGGTCGGGTCTCCTTCGATGTGAGTTTCGGTGTATCACCCCCGGCGTCGAGGGTACACGTGACGTGTTCGTGTGTCAACATACTTTTTGGCGACTCCACTGGGGACGAAGCTTAGAACGGTCTCCGGCCCGTTGTTTCTACGAAAATATCGTCATCAAGGATTTGGTTTCTACGAAGGTAATATGAATACTCAATCCCCTCATGTAGATGCAAATAGCTCAATATGGTGTTACTAGATCGTTCAATGAGTATACTATATCGGCTAACCCTAGTTTTGTAAATTATACATCTAATTAATGGAAGGGCCGATTGAAAGTAATTTGCATGCTTCGACTTCTTATGATACTAGTAACATGCACCATATGTATTCCAATTCTCATGCATCGGCAACCCCAGAAATCTATATGCCGATGAACAACATGATGAGCTCGGTTGATAAAGTTGAAACACCCCATGTAGGAACTTTCAATAACATACAACAATGTGTTGCACCTTTCTATTCATCGGCACCTAACTTGCAATATCTTAATCCAAATATGCCGATGGATAGGGGAATTGGCCATGCTAGCACTAGTTATTCGGCCAATTACTATCAACCATCATATGCTACAACTCATGCTACTAATCTATCAGCGCCATATGCAACTGTTGATACTCATAATTCGACTCCACACCTTCATGGTTATAGCCAAATAAGTGACCAATCTACAGGAGCATACGTACCTTCATCTAAAGTTTTTGCTGAGGTAGCTGCGTTAGAAAGGAAGAAAGACCAAAATGACACGATAAGTGATATTTGTATGGAATTATATCTTAATGGTTTGTCTCCTGATTATAGTGCAATAAAAGCTAGAGTTTTGCAAGAAGATGAATCATTGCCAATTGATAAGCTTTGCCAGGAAAAATATAGTTCTACACCAATGCATATGTCTTCTCCTATGGCTCTAGCATACTATACACCCCTATACAATTGCAAAGTTTGGCAACATTCAAGATTCAATGCCGAAAGAGTCTGAAAGAACCGGGGGGCAATCTTATCCAACGTGGTCTGAGATGAAGAAAAGGCTTAAAGATAAAAGCAATCTTTTCCAGGGTGGGATGAGCTTGAGAAGAAGCTTAAAGCTAAATTTGCTTATCTCCGTTTGGAGAAAATTGAAAAAGAATTGTCTCAAAGAAAAGAAGCCTTTCCAATTTATGAAAAGTGTGATGATTCGAAGATTGAAAGTTCTTCGGCTGGAAAAGCCGAATCAACTAGTGTGTGTTCCGAATCAATAAAATCCAAAGAGGAAAGCACCATTGAGAAAGGGCATGGCGAGCACATAAAAACCATGCTTGATTTTTCTGAAGCTAAAGGAACCTATTTGCTGCCCTATGAGTTTTGTCCCTCAAAATTTTATGAGCATCACGAACAAAGTGATATGGCGAACAAAGTTTGGTTAAGGATGAGCATCAAAACAAAGTGATATGGCCGAACAAAGTGTGGTTAATGATGAACATGAAGAACACAAGCGTGCAGCTGAGAAAAGTTCACCTAATAATCATTCGAGTGATGAAGCACGGAACAAAGAAAAAGATGAGCACAAGACGTTGGAGAGTCGTCCAAAACTGGAGCAAACAATTGTTCAATTCACACAACCATCATGCTCTTCCAACGTGTATGCCGAGGTATGTGTAGCAAGTAATTTGTCTATTTTAAGATTTGGTCATAACTTTATTGTTGATACATCTATTAGAAAAATTCTTATAACAATTCTTGAGAGACCAAAGAAGAAGGGTAATTTACTTGTTAGCAATAAAATTATAACAAAGCATATCGGTCAACACATTGTGCCACTTAGAGACCCCAGTATTGACTTATTATTACAGCAAAAGATTTTCCCATGTTTCATTTAAAGTTTATATATACATGGATAGCTTTGCTAGTTTCCTACTTGGCTTATCTTTGGTCTCAAGTGAGACATATATGTCATAACAATTTTGATTTCAGAAAAATAAAGCCAAGATTTGAATCTTTTGAGAAACCCGATGATAGTATAATTTGATAGTCAAAATCATCGTAGATAGAGTGCAAAACAAAATGCATAGCCGAATGGAGTGATGCGAAATCTGAACCATTCATTTTCTTACTTCCAAAGCCGTTCTCGCACCAAGATCGGTTAAAGAACAAAATGTTTACCTTCAATTCAAACATGTGTGATCAGATTTTTGATTTGTTGCTGAAAATGATTATATTAGAATTCTTGATCACCATGTAAATCCATCAATCCAAGGATGAGTCTATTGTGAGTTGCATGATTCGTTCGAGCATAATTTTGAGGACTGCAATATGTTTTGTCAAATAGTTAAATCAGCCATTGATAGCGGACTTGAAACTTATTAAAACACCAAAGGATGATCATGCCATTCCTATTGGTCCTGATGGAAAAAAGGTTTTGCATCGGCTTCTTCAAGGTGATCCATTCAAAGACAAGAAGGTAAAAACTCCATGTGATGGGATAAAGCTTTCAAGTAAACAGGTTATTCATAAGCACAATGATGATATTCTTGAAGGCGGAGGTTCTATCAAAGCACCGATGAAGACGTCAAACAATGGGTGGAAACAAGAAAATCCTAAGATCCATGCAAGGAACACCAAAGAGAGCAAAGGCCGAGGTAAACACAAATGTAAAAAGCCGAAAGTCACTTTCGCGCATCTATTGGAAAAATATCAGAAGATAAGCGAAGAGAAAAATACTTATCGGCCGGGTAATTCAAAATCATCAAGATCACCCCATAGGCGCAAATCTGAGGACCGGTATTGGCAAAGTAATAAGTTCAATACATCATACTCATATCATTATTTAGGGTCGCCAATACCAGCGTCATGGATATCTCCCTATGCTTATATGAATCAATATCCATCACGGGATGGGAATAATTCTAGGGCACATTATCCATCTTATTTTGAACCATCTCATCAAGATTATGCATCTCCAAGAAGGCCCACATTTGATGAAAAATTTCATAACAAAGACCTTTTCAATCAAAAGGAATCGATCCGGAGCTCAAGGAAGAAGAAAGAGGTGGTCAAGCAAGTTTATCGTGTCAAAAGGGATGGTCGTGGGTGTGCCACTTCAGATGGTATTTCAAATGATAAAGATACAATTAAAGTGCTGACATTGTCTACTGAAGGGAAAGAAGAGGAGCAAACAAATCTTCAAAATACCGATGCCAAATCAGAACAAAGGGAGTTGAGAGTTCACAAGGTCAAAAAGGAATTGCCACTTCTTGAAAAAGAATCACAATCGAGACGTCCACTCGGTTTATCGTATTGGTAGAATAAGAAATTGCAAAAGCTTAGTGCACGAGAACTTGAAAAGAAGAATATGGCATGGGTTCCCAAGACGAACAGTCAAATAAAAAATGATGTGCAATCTTATATTTTAGAGAAAACAACCAAAGTGAAGAAGGAGAAATCATCTCATAAAAGATTAAGCCGAAGGTTTCCATCATCCAACCGGAATCTTCGATTAGCACATCATTCATATTCTTCAAACATGTCATTGATACCTTTATCATGGAATTCATCCTCAGGTGTGATTGGTTACCCTCCATGGACTTATTTTGATCCATGGATGGAATACAATCTCTTACATCATGATAGGGGATTTCCAAGTCACTAGAAATTTGATTAGTTACATTTTTGTTGCTAATTCAAAGGGCCAAAATATTTGATTTGTTGTTCCATTTTTTTATTTTGGCTATATATTCTTTGGTGGATGAATTCTACATGTCACTTATGGTATTGGACGATATTTAACTATCTTCCTAAAACTGTCTATATAAACATGGTCGGTGTGGTTTTGTAAACATTGTCCTTAGTCTAATTGGAAGCCAAGACAAGGTGCACATTCATTGAAAATATTTTGCATAGACCAATTCATAGTCACAGAATTGGTGAGTGGGATTATGCTTTGGCTAAATATGATCTGCCTAATTTATTTCTTGAAACTATGAGAATCCAAATCATTGTTACGTTTATTATTGAGCATCATAGTGATGATGAGCATGATATTGACATAAACCTTGTCTCATTAGTGCCATGGAGATTATATTTTGATGGTTTAGTTTGTAGCAACGGCCAAGTTTTTGGTATTCTTTATATATCTCCTCGTGGTGCTATTTTAAATCCTCATTCCACTTAAATGTTGTTGCATGAACAATGAAACCTGAATATGTTACTATTCGGTTCAAAACTTTTGCTTGATATAGGGGCTACACATATTTAGACTTTTGGTGACTCGTTATTAGTAGTTCAGCATATATCTATGGATTTTGTGTGTTTTGACGAATCACTTAATGTTTATCTTGATAAGTGTCTAGATATAATTTCGATATCTGATTGCTTTAGTATTGCTCATATATTTAGACATGACATTGAAGAGCAAATGAGTTGGCACGGAAAGCATCCGGCTATTATGTTAATCATAGTGTATTTCTCAAGATCCAATGACGAGTTTTCCAACATGGGGAAGGCCGAAACGGAGCTTACCGTTTTCGGCCACTAATGGAAATTTTATATGCAGACGAAGGCAAGATTGCGGGAAGTTCGCTATTTTTTTATTTACAAGATTCTTTCAAGAGGGTGGATAGTATGATTCAGTGGATATCTTTGAGATGGATCTTGATATATGGGAATTATTGACGAATTTTTTATGGCGTTATTCTCAAGTTCAGAAGATTTCACCCAAGTCTGCATACAAAGGATCAAACAAGCAATGGATGATACATGATTAATCGTGCTAATAAACAGCTGATATATGATTATCGCGTCAAGGATAAACGAGGCCAATATATGATTATCGCCCTAATAATATGCATGGCCGATGGGGTGTTGACATCGTCCTTAGAACCTATATTGTCGGTGGGACGGATCAAGCCCATGACCCGGCTTTAGATCACAACCCTTTGGGACGGCTTATACGTGAAGACACACGAAGACAAGACTCGGCCCAGAAGGAAACGCGCCAAGGGGACAAGCTTGAAGCCCAAGAAGGAATTCGACTTACCTTGTATAGCACGTAGCGTATTTGTAAAGTAGACATACAATAGGATTCCACCTCAAGTAGGAATCGGAGGGTTCGGGGACCTAGGAACAACCCTCAACACAACACAAAAACCACCAACGCACGACTCGTAACCTAGATCTCCCCGAGACGTTAGTTACGAGCCGGAAATCCTTGTAATCCACAAACCTTCTAGTCCTTTCGACTAGACGGAAAACCCACAATAATAAGAAGCAGGAGTAGGTCTTTACCTCGAGAAAAAAGAGGGGCCGAAACCTGGGTAAATCTCCGAGTACCGTGTCTATGTCGACTCTCTCCTCGATACCACCTCGCATTAAATGCCTCACTACAAGTTCGATGACTCAGACATCTGCTGTGTTAACCCACAATAGTTGGCGCCCACCGTGGGGCCTGCGCATGCACGCGTCAAGATACTTGGAGGAGCTCGTCAAGGCATGGAGGGATTCGTCTCCGACCGGATCACCAAAAGCCAACACGGGAAGCTTTACATCATGACTCCCTTTGGGGCCTCGAAGTCGATTCCCTAAAATCTGGCTACCGGGTCCCGATCGGGTCGATCCAAATATTCATTGGCAAGACCAATAGGTCTGAGCAGAAGCTGGATTTGGAAGTTCATGTTTGAACCTCAAGCCAGCAGCAAGCCGGCTTCAACCACACCTTTGTTGGATTAGTCACCGGGTCTCCAGAGCCGACAAGTTCTGTTGAGTCCCTGACCAACGAAACCTCAGAGGAAACGTCTAATGCATCCTCACGTCCCTATGAGTAAAGCTCGACGCATCCCAGCTCGATTGGATCTGTTGGGAGCGGAAGGCTCGGCACCGGCTCAATGGAGTACAACCCGGATTTCCCTTACTTTCAGCCTCCGTATTGTGTCTCCGTCTTCATGGAAAATTCTGGAGCCGGAGTACAGGGAGACCAGGGGGATCAACGTGCACCTCGTAACCCGGATGCGGACCAACCGGCTGGCTCAGAAGCACGAGGTCCCACCGGAGCAGAAGCCCTTAGCCAAGCCGTAGCCTCTTTCGAAGAAGAACTACTCATCCCGGTAACACCAGAAAACTAGGAGGAGTGGAGAACCAGGATTGATCAACTTAGACATATGGTGATCAACATACACAAAGAAATCAATGCCGAGGCGTCCGGGCTAGTAGAAAAGGAAAGACGGCTTGCTCAGGAAGCCGCACTCCTACGGCAAGAGTCGGAACTAATAGAAGCTCAGAAGCTAAGTCTCGCACGCGTCGACAGACATGCGCACCGGATTCCAACTGACATGCCAAGGCACAACCTGTTCAAAACCCCGCAGCAATCAACCCCTCCAGGGTTCAACATACCTAATCATCCGACTCCTCCCTCTCGGCCTGATCGGTTCCATACACCTCATAATCACTAAAACAATCCTACAGCAAACGTGATGGCAGCCACCCGGCTCCTCACCGCTACACCAATCTATGGAGATAGGCCGGCGGATCAAGTTTCTCGGCAGGCGGTAGAGGTGCTAAAGATGGCAATGACTCAGCAATCCAACTACTCACGAGGACACTCACACCTACATGAGACGCCTTACCAAAGTGCAAGCCGGCAAGATGAATCACCGGGTCCTGCAGCGTCCGGGAGCCATCGACAAAATGAAGCGCCCCAGAGAAAGGCGGGAGCTGCAGGCCAGCCGGCTTATCAGCCTTCACCATCCGAAAACATCGAAACTGACGGAAGATCGACAGTTAACCGATGCCTGGTACCGGCTCTCAGAAACGCATCTGTACTTGCCGACTTCAAGGCACCACGTAAGCTGGCAAACTATACGGCTGACATGGACCCGGCAGTATGGTTGGAGAGTTATGAGCTTGCCATGGATCTCTTGACAGCATCAGATGGGGTTTGCTCTCGCTACTTCACAATGATGTTGGAACGGCCAGCTCGCATCTGGTTCAATAATCTTCCTGAGAATTCTGTCACCTCATGGATGGATCTCAAAGAGAAATTCATCAAAACAAATTGAAGGCACCTGCAATAGGGCAACTACGATCGTCGACAGGCACCAGTGCGTCCAGAGAGAAGGTGAATCAACCCTCAGCTGGGCACGGAGAGCATCAGATATAATGCACTCCTCAGACACTATCATAGCCCAAACTGCAGTAATCGTCTTGGAGAGGAATTGTAAGTTTGAGCCCTTAGTGCACAAACTCGGCCGACTCAAGAGAACTATCGAAGACATGGGTGAGCTCATGAACGCAGTGATCAAATCCGCCGAGTCTGATAAAACTAAAGATGCTGACTCTGAGGAGGATAAAGCCGGCCAAAATAAAAAGAGCGGCGGCAAAGGATCCCAGAACCAGTCGAATAAGCGTCGCCACGACCAAAATGCTTCTGAGCTAGTAGCTAATACAAACACAGGCTACCAGCGACAGAAGCAAGGGGGCAGCAACTACCACAAGACAGAAGGAGGAGGCTTTCGCCCAAACAGTTTTGAAGCAGCTATGCAGGGGTATTGCCCAACGCATAGCAAACCTGGACGTCCAGCTAATCACACTTGGGAATAGTGCAACTTCATGAAGGAATTTGCACAAAGAGAAAACCAAGGACTTCCCGGGTCTGCTGGCGGAGCCGGCCATAACCAAAATTCAGGTCATCAGGGAGCCGGAACAACACACCACCACAGGGACCCGGAGGAGGAGGATAGCAAGGGAAATCAGGGTCTATCGGGTTTCAAGTAAATCCCAAGCAACTTCAGAATCTCTCGGCCTTTCACGTCTTCACCACTAGCCGCTGTCAAAGAGACAAAAAACTACAGCAAAGGGCTGCTATGGCCGTGGCTACAGAGCCGGCTTGTCCCAGGTGGCTTAACTGGTCAGAACAGCCAATCAACTGGACAATAGATGATCATCCACTTGTGGTAGATAACCCGGGGGCACTGGCTCTGGTAGTCTCTCCACAATTCGGAGGATACACACTTGATAAAGTGCTCATGGACGGAGGAAGCAACATCAATATCATGTACTACGAGACCTTCCTCCGGATGGGGTTAACTAAGAATCAGCTGCAACATTCCCACACCGTCTTCCATGGAATTGTCCCAGGCAAGTCGGCAAGACCGATAGGCAAGATCTACCTGGAGACGGCCGTTGGAACCGCTGAAAACGTTCGCTCTAAGATCGTACCCTTTTAAGTAGTCGATCTTGAGAGCCCCTATCACACCATCTTAGGCCGGCCGACTTATACTAGGTTCATGGCTCGACCGTGTTATGTCTACCTAAATCTCAAAATGTCGGGTCCTTATGGCCCAATCACTGTGGAAGGAAGCCGTTCCAGGGAAACAGAGTGCGACGAGCAGCACGTCAAGATTGCCGACTTAACGTGTGCCAAAGAAGATCTAACAGCATATAAAGAGAAAGTAGACCCGGCAGACACCACAATCTTGAAGAAATCAACTCCTGATAAAAACCCCAAGTTCCAACCGGCTGAAGACACAAAGAAAGTTGACTTTGTCCCTAGTGATTCTACCCAGCAGTTCATCATCGGGGCCGGGTTGTCTGATAAATAGGAAAGCGCGCTCATCGGGTTCATCCTTGAGAATCGAGACATCTTCGCATGGAAATCTTCTGACATGCCAGGTGTCTCGAGGGAACTCACTGAGCACCACCTAAATACGGACCCAAGACTAAAGCCGATCAAATAATTCCTTCGTCAATTTAATGATGAAAGGAGGAACACCATTGGGGAAGAGATAGCTCGGCTCCTAGCTGCCGGGTTTATCATGGAAGTATTCTATACGGAGTGGCTTGCAAACCCAATCCTTGGCGTATGTGCATCGACTACACCGACTTAAATAAGGCCTACCCAAAGGATCCCTTTGCGCTACCTCGTATCGACCAGATCATAGACTCCACAGCCGGATGTGAGCTTCTGTGCTTCCTTGATGCCTACTCCGGCTACCATCAAATCAAGATGGCCCTTGAGGACCAAGAGAAGACAACTTTCATCACACCCTTTGGCATTTTCTGCTATA
Source organism: Bromus sterilis (assembly GCA_950022295.1). Lineage (NCBI taxonomy): Eukaryota > Viridiplantae > Streptophyta > Magnoliopsida > Poales > Poaceae > Bromus > Bromus sterilis. Next base: position 275,037,323 of record OX465595.1, on the reverse strand, counting down.
CTTCTATGACCTCCGGCTTGAAAAATGCAGGAGCCACCTATCAACGAACAGTGCAAAACTTCCTGAAGGAGAAGATTGGACGCAATGTGCACGCTTATGTGGACGACATTGTGATCAAATCGCAGTTACCCGGCTCACTCATCGGCGACTTGAAGGAGACTTTCAAGAACCTGCGAGAATACTAGATGAAGTTGAAACCGGCAAAATGCACCTTTGGGGTCCCCGCCGGGAAGCTCCTGGGATACATAGTATCAGAGAGAGGCATTGAGGCAAACCCGGATAAGATCAAAGCTATCATGACCCTACAGAAGCCAGCGTCAATCAAAGGAGTTCAACGGATCATAGGATGCGTAGCCGCCCTGAGCCGGTTCATCAATCGACTCGGCGAAATGGCCATACCCCTGTACCACTCTTGCGAAAGTCGGACATCTTCGTTTGGGACAATGAAGCTAATGAGGCTCTGGAATCACTCAAGAAACAGCTAGCCCAGGCCCCAATCCTGGCGGATCCCAAGCCAAAGGAACCTATGCTACTCTACATCTCGGCTAACAACCGTGCTGTCAGTGTCGTAGTTGCGGTGGAGCGTATGTAAGCCGGCAAGGAATATCCCCTACAAAGGCCGGTTTATTATGTCAGTGAGGTGCTAAATTTATCAAAGCAACGCTACCCTCATTGGCAGAAGCTGGTTCTTGGTGTATTGATGGAAAGCCGGAAGCTCAAGCATTACTTCCAAGAGCACCCCATAACCGTGGTCAGCTCAGCACCACTTGCAGATATCATCCAAAACCAGGAGGCCACGGGAAGGATTGCAAAGTGGGCTATAGAGTTGGGGGCTTATCGTATCAATTATGAGGCGCGCACCGCCATCAAGTCTCAAGCAATGGCCGACTTCATCAATGACTGGACAGAAATCCAAGAACCCCAAGATAAGTTGGTGACCAAGTATTGGACGATGCACTTTGATGGAAGTCGACAGTTGCAAGGGTCAGGAGCCGGCGTGGTTCTCACCCCCCACCCCACAGAAGAAAAATTCAGCTATGTTTTACAGTTACAATTCATCTGCACCAACAACGCAGCTGAATATGAAGGCTTACTCCATGGGCTACGACTAGCCATGAGATGGGCATAAGACGGATCCAGTGCTACGGCGACTCGGATCTCGTCTCCCAACAAGTGTTAGGAAAAAGGAAGAAGCTGATGCCTTATCCAGACTTGGCTCTCAGCGCAAGCCGGTTCCTTCAAACGTGTTCCGTGATATGTTGACAAAACCGTCTGTACAATCACCAACAGAGCAAGATATAGCGGAACCGGACCCAGAGTCGGCTCTGGTTGCGGCAATACACACCACCCTAGATTGGGCAATACCATATATAGACTACATGACCCGAGGAGTACTCCGGCTGATGAACTCACGGCCCGACAAATCAACAGTAGAAGCAAGTCCTTCACCATCATCAATGGCGAGTTACATCGGCAGAGTCCCACAGATGTGTTTCAAAGATGCGTTTCACCAGAAGAAGGAAGAGCCATCCTCAACGAAATACACTCTGGTGATTGTGGACACCATACCAGCTCGCGTTCACTTGTTGCCAAAGCTTACAGACATGGCTTCTACTGGCTCACGGCGCATGCGGACGCAGAGGAAATCATCAAGACACTACTAGGGAATACCCTTATGGTGGCGCCCTTTTTTTGTGTTTAGTGGCGCATTTGGGATGCGCCACTAACTACAAGCCACTAATAAGGGCTTAGAGGTGGCGCATTCTGGATGCGCCACCCCTAAGGCCCTTAGGCGTGGCGCATCTTAGAATGCGCCACCTCTAAGCCCTTAGGGGTGGCGCATTCTGATATGCGCCATGCCTAAGATGAGGGTTTGGGGACATAGGAACAACCCTCAACACAACACAAATACCACCAACGCACGACTCGTAACCTAGATCTCCCCGAGACGCAAGTTACGAGATGGCAATCCTTGTAATCCGCAAACCGGCTAGTCCTTTCGACTACCCGAAATCCCTCAATAATAAGAAGCAAGAGTAGGTCTTTACCTCGAGAACAAAGAGTGGTTGAAACCAAAGGATTCACTACAAGTTCGATGACACGGAAATCTGCTGTGTTAAGCCCACGACATATATGGTGCAGAGTATTTTTTGGCACAAAAGTTTTGCCGAAAAACAAGGGGGCATGTGTTGACACCATTTTTTGCACGACAATAGACCTATATAATATGACCTCAAATGAAGAAATGCTCTAAATGAAAAAGTTGGGTATTGTCGATATGAACAACTTTTTATTTCGAGCTATCGCCATCCTATTCCATCTCAAGGGCCGAAACTATGTTTGGAGCAATAAGACCCTGGCATTCAAAGTACTATTATGCCAATTAGGCCTTCAAGACATCCTTGAAAATGTTCTACATAGACCGGCTTCGTCTCGTCGAACCGGTCAATTTTGATATTTGAAACGTCCAAATCCGACTCCGTATTACGAAGTTAAGGCCACAACAGTGCAATGCTGAAAAACCAGGTCGAACCGTCCGAGGTGGAAACCGGACCGTCCGAGATAAGGTCGGACCGTTCGACTTCAAAGTCGGACCGTTCGACTTCAAAGTCGGACCGTCCGACTTGAGGACCCGGATTACAGAAAGATTTTTACCTTTACCTCGGACCGTCCGACCTTAACGCCGGACCGTCCAACCCTACAGTCCGGACTGTCCGGGATAAAGTCCGGACATCCGACCCCCCGATCCGGGTCCGAGTTTGTGCGGGATTTTGGAAGTTTTGACGCAGATTGGAGTCCATATCTTGAACGAAAAGTCCAACCCCCTCATAAATAGACAAGGTGACGGCCGATTGAAACAACACACAATCGAACAAACATATCTGCACTTCCAAACCCTAATTTTATCTCTCTCCCTTGTATACTTTTTCTCGTTCTTCGTTCGTTCTTGTTATTGTAGGTCAACGATCCATGAGGCCCTAGGGGCGATTAGGTCGACCTAGGGAAGCCCATAGCCGCCGTGCATCCAGACGGGATCCCTCCCGGACGTGTGGGGTTTCAGGTCTATAAAAGCGCCCGTCGGATTGCTCGCGTACCGCGCTTCCGGTCGGTTCTCCTTCGACGTGAGTTGAGGTGTATCACCCCCGGCATCAAGGGTACACGTGATGTGTTCACGTGTCAACACACTTTTTCACCTTTTCTAAAAAGATGTAGGTCCTCCCAAAAGTAATGCCTCAAGTCGTGGAAGAATTTCTTTCGTTGCTGAAATGTTAAACCTAGAGGAAAAAACATTGCAACAATAAAGTTAGCATGGTCTGCAAACCATGGATCAGAAGAAGATTGTACCCTTAAAAGAGCTAGCTATTCATCTAGAAAGCTATCGTTAACTGAAATAGGATCATGTGGTATGTTCTCCATCTTGGAGAGGTTGTCGGCTACAGTATTGTCTGCTCCCTTCCTATAAATTTGCAACTCATATTCTTGAAGCAGAAGAACCCGTCTGATAACCCTTGGTTTTGCATCCTTCTTCCCCATGAGATACTTAATGGAAGCATGGTCATTATGAATAATAACTTTTGAATTTACAATATAAGGTCTAAATTTATCACAAGAAAATACTACTTCTAAAAACTCTTTCTCAGTAGTAGTATAATTCTTCTGAGCACTATCAACACTAGCATCACACAAAATTTCAAAAGGAAAACTCCAATCAGGTGGTTGGACTATAGGAGCGGTCATTAAGGCTTTCTTAAAAAATTCAAAGGCTTCCTTACAATCTTCATCAAAACAAAAATAATACCCTTATGGAGAAGATTAGTTAGGGGTCTTGAAGTTTTAGAAAAGTCCTTAATAAATCTTCTATAGAAACCAACATGACCGAAGAAATTATGAATACCTTTGATGTCCTTTGGATAAGGCATCCTCTCAATTTCTTCGATCTTCGCCTTGTCCACTTTGATTCCCCTCTCTGAAATCTTGTGGCCAAGAACGATTCCCTTGTTGACCATGAAGTGTCACTTCTCCCAATTTATTACCAAGTTCATCTCCTCACATCTCTGCAAAACTTTATTAAGATTGTGGAGACAATGGTCAAACGAGGTTCCATAGATGGAGAAATCGTCCATGAAAACCTCCACAATTTCCTCATAGAAACCATGAAAGATAGCATACCTACACCTTTGAAAAGTAGCGGGAGCATTGCATAAACCAAAAGGAATACGTCTATAAGCATAAGTACCGTAAGGATGAGTAAAAGTGGTCTTCTCTTGGTCAGCAGTTTTAACATGAATTTGAGAGAAGCCTGAATACCCATCAAGATAACAAAAGTGAATGTTTTTGGATAACCTTTCAAGCATTTGGTCGATGAAAGGCAGCGGGTAGTGGTCCTTCCTGGTCGCCTTGTTGAACTTCCTGTAATCGATACACATTCTATATCCAATAAAAATTCTTTGAGGTATTAGTTCATTCTTATCATTAGGAACCATAGTCATACCTCCTTTCTTAGGAACACAATGTACTGGACTTACCCATCTACCATCAGATACGGGATAAATAAAACCTGCGGCTTGAAGCTTGAGAACTTCGGTCCTAACCACATCTTTCATCTTTGGGTTCAACCGTCGTTGATGATCAACAACCGGTTTAGCATCAGGATCAAGATTGATAGTGTGCCGACAAAAGGATGGACTAATCCCCTTAAGTTCATCAAGGGTATAGCCAATAGCGCCTAGGTGTTTGCGAAGGGTTTCCAATAATCGCTATTCTTCATATTCTGAAAGATTAGCTTTGATAATAACATTATATACTTTCTTTTCATCTAAATAAGCATACTTGAGCGTATCGGGAAGATGTTTTAGAGCAATCATCGGGTCTTCTTTTGGTTGTGATAGAATTCCCAAAGGTTCAACCGGAAGGTTGTGCTTCAGGATAGCAGGATAACTGGTTGTCTAAAAAATATGTCATCTAGCTCGTTACTTTACTGCATATGAATGTCATTCTCGTGGCCCTGCATATATTGTTGCATAGGATAGTTAGGAGGAATAGCCATAGAAGCAATATCTTTAATAATTTTATCATTACTAGGTAAATCAGTACCACAAGTTTTCTTGGAAAATTTAGAAAAGTTAAATTCATATGGCACACCAGTGAATTCAACAAATACTTTACCTTTCTTGCAATCTATAATAGCTCCACAAGTTCTAAGGAAAGGTCTACCAAAGATAACAGGGCAAAAACTATCTTGCACTGAACCAAGTAGTAGAAAGTCGGTAGATATTTTACCTTTCCACATAGGACTTCAACATCTTGCACAATTCCAATTGGAGAGATAGTTTCTTTATTTGCAAGATGAATAGTGTGATGCCCCCAAAACCAAGCTGTGTACAGTAATAATACACACAGGGTACACGACCAAAATCAGGGTGCCACGATGATCATATCACATCACAATACTAGACTCAAATAAGATAAAACTGATATTATAAACCAGGGATCACAAGGATCCGAATACATAAGTTATACAAGCCATAATATCTGAGTACATACATAGTTAGTCGAGTTTTTCCTCAAGAAGGCTAGAACCAATAACATCATATATACAGATCGAACATGCGAGGCCTCCTGCCTGGGATCCACCGAACTACTCCTGGTCAACGGGGAACTCGACGTCGTAGTAGTCGCCTCCAGGGTTCTCCTGCTCCTGGGCTCCAACGTCGACTGCACCGGCCGATCAGGCAAAACAAAAAGGGGGAAATGAAGCAAGGGTGAGTATCTAGCATACCGGCGAGTCTTATGTCCAACTACTAAGCATTTATGCATTTGTATAAATGGAAAGGGGAGGCTATATATAATGGACTGATAGTTAGAAATCCAAAATAAGGAAAACAAGCTAGGCCTATCGAAGACTAGCATCTTCCGACGAGTCTTGCAGCATTAGAAGAGAATAGCCAACAGTTCAAAGAAAGCATAAAGTAAAAATGCAGCAGAAGTTGCTAAAGCATTGTATAATAATAAGTTGTATTAGATACCAATTAACAATGCCTCCGAGAATCCCTCCTTGACTTCCCTGAGAGGAAGAAAACCCGGAACCAATCAGTTTAGTAGTAGTAGTTTGTAGTAGTAGAGTATGGCTTCACCATAAAGCGTCATGTTACCGTGGACACGGCTATCCGAATAGATAATATCTTCCCTGCAGGTTCTGCACTACAGTTACTCTACACGCTCGGATCTCTAGGGCGGCGTACACCTTGTTAGGGAAGGCCCCACCGAGGCTATCCGATACGCCAAAGTCCATCCTTCAAGCTCAACAGAGAGGTCATCCGCCGGTCTAAATCCTAAGCACAAAGGGACTTTGGACCCCTGCCCTTTGTACTCCTACACGGTACGTGGCTTTCCGGTGAAGAAGAGCCACCTCCCACTACCGGAGTAGGCGGTCCAAGCGCAGCAATCAGCCCGAGGTAAAGCTGACGTCTGAAGAGCCATCGAACGAGGCTACAACGCAAAGGTCCCACACCGTAATCCCACGTGGAGGTAGTGTGTATAGGGCACGTCGACCCACTCAAGTCATCCACCTAACCCATTAAGCATTTTATTATTTTCTGTCGGGACAACCGTTATCGTGGCCCCTACCCGGGTGATTCGCGGACAACGACAGCAGCTAGGTCCACCCCCATAACCAGAGCCGGTGGAAGCCTGCCCTGTCGTCCCACCAACTCATGCGGCTACCAACAAGGTGAACCATCTCCTTACCTTGTCTCGCGTTTGTTCTTGGAAGAGCTCAAATTTCGTACAACAGAGTATCTCTCAGCTATCAAGCAAGTACCAGTCCCGCCACACCCTGTGCGGGCACCGTTGGGTCACCCGACTCCTTTCCTTTAAGGACAACCGACGTTTGGGACCCTAGGGAGGCTATACAGAGTCAGCAACGAGTGGAGTACAAGGATTACTCCTCGATAGCTCACACTTGATGTGGCTAGGTACAGCCGAGGTAGGGGCCTTTGGCGGTGTCTGCAATGTACCGTACCTGTGGCAGTTGTAATATATTGTATCCGCGATCACTCCCAGAGTGACCACAGCCCGCTATTTAATCCTATTTGACTAACAAGGCGCAGGTGTTGGGGTTCGCAGCGGAAAAAACAATTTTTTCCTAACTAGGGGTTCCCATAACCCAAGATCTAGCTAGCCGTATTACTGTACCGGAAAGGATTGCGGAATAACATACCTCGGGGTGTAGTCCGTTGCACGGGAAACGTTCCCGCAAACGTGGCTGGTATAGTCGAACAAGTTTCACAGCCCCCTGGCTGTGTTGAGCACCCGGATGGGTGTAGTGCCACACGTGTAGCACCTCATAGCACTCGCACACGTACGAGACTCGATGACGATCTCCGATCCAGCGAAGGTGGCGGAAGCAGACCTCTGGACGGAGCTTCGGCAGCACGACGGCCTCCGATCCTAACAGATATGCCTCAATTCCACTACAGGATCACACTAGGGAGCCCACCGTGGAAGAGACGACGAAGGGGAGAAGACCGGAGAAAACCGATCTCAATTCGGAGTAATATTTATTTTCTCACGAATTTTTGTGTATTAAATATGTGCACCCTACACATCTATATATATGCAGAGGGGAGGGAGTCAACCCCTCTCCCTTAGCAATGTGGGACTAAAGTACCTTTGCTAAGGGGGGTGGCCGGCCAAGGGGGGGGGGGCAGGGGGCGCACCCCTCATGGGCCCTAGGGCCCATGGCACCTCCCCCCTCTTTCCTTTTCTTTTTTCCCTTTTATTTCCCCTAATGGGTCTCTTTCATAAATAAGGCCCATAGCACTTTTTAATTATAAATAAAATGTTTTCAATTATTAATTCAATTAATTAATAACTAAAACACATTATTCATTCTCCCGGTGCTCCAGAACACCTTCCGGCTCACTCCGAAACTCCTTCGGGTCAAGACGGAACTTTTCCGGTGTTGCTTCCGTTATTCTCCGGTAACTCCGATAGTTCCAAAAAGGGATCCGATTTCATCGAGCCCTTAAGTGTGTTACCCTACGGTCCGAGAACACTCCAGTCATGACCGAGATGAGGCTACGGTCAATGATCATCAGCGGGACCTGGATGCCCATAATGACCGATTGGACCTTACGTCGTATAGCATTCCCTTTGTCAGCGATACTGGATTGTTTCGAGATTCGATCAATGACATCCTATGTCTGGTTCAACCTCATTCTGAACAAATCCTTATTCACTCGTTCCCGTGATATTCATCCCCGTGACCTAGTCACACGTTGTAGTTTTATGGATGGAATCTCACCGAGTGGGCCCCGAGTATCTATCCATTATATGGATTGACAAATCCCGCTCTTGTAAAAATACTCCTCAACATATCTCCACGGAATATCCAAGATACAACCGTTCTGAACCGCATATTTCAGTCAGGTGGTGGGATGTAAGTCAAAGCATCCGAGTAAATAGCAATTATGCACGTACTCACGGTCAAAGGAACGGTCTACTAAGTTCTGTAATTACAACACTGAACCATCATAAGATTGATCATGCTGTAATGCTTGCTTTGGGTAATGTTCATCACGTTACTCATCCAGTGAGGTGACCTCATAGTCAAGAGACTTAATTGTCCATGATCGCGAAACCACGACCATCATGTTGACCATGAACTAGTTATTGAAATAGAGGCTAACTAGGAACTCTGGGGGTTTCTATACCACACCTGTATCATTGTTTCACTGATACAGTTCTAGCACAGTATGAAACTGGTTATGAACTTTCTTAGATATATTGGAATAATCATATATTATTTGCCTCTAGAGCATATATCCAACAATCTCCCACTTGCACTAGAGTGCTAATAATCTAGACACAATTGCCCGATCATAACCAGCTTATCGCATAAGTATTCATTGATCATGCTTGCTCATGGAAGAGGGTTCATCAACGAACTGCACCAATTCAGATTCGTTTGTTTCCTTTGCAACTGTCATAGGTCAACTAGTTTGACATGCCACTCATTATCATATAATGGTTGGATATAAGTTTCGTGGGAGAGTGAGACTATTATTTCATAGTATCCTCCAATGATCTTTTGGTTCAGTCTTCGTAAGACTTATCCATAGTCATATATACTCGGAAATACACTCAGCCAAAAGTCCAAACTTCTTACACTAAACTTTTATCCATACGTCTACTTTCTTAAGTAGTATTATGTTTGTAGTGTCGTGAATCTTGCTCACATTTCTTTCATATCTTTGGTGTTGTCTCTAATTCCATATAGACTCATAATATGGCTTGCAATTGTAATCTTGCATTACATTCAAGTCTATTATCTTTCTATACTTTAGAGCATAGTCCTCAGTGTTCCTCATATACTGAATTCATGGACTTTATTCAGATTCTGTGTTTTACTCCTAAAGCACATCGGAATCTGTTCTTCTTCCAAGAAATTTTGAGTCATTCTGTTGTTGGATTCACAATGCATGTTATATGGTAGAATCATATGTCAAAGTACATATGAGATCAAATGTCCTAATACATGGTGCATCTCTATTCTTCCATCAAGACATTGCTTGTGATATTTGGATTTCATCCGTTATATAATTTCTAGCTACAAGAACCTATTTCTTATCTAGAAGATTATTCCAAATTTTCTTTGTTTCATCATACGTATCTAACACTATAGATTTCAACGTGTGATGTGTTTAGTACTTCATATAAAGGAAGATTCTTGTAATCTTGCGTTATATCTACCTTATGTTATATATATATATATATATATATATATATATATATCATAATGCATATACGTGCATATGAGACGATTCTCCATATACATATATCATTCGCATGTCCATATATACATACACGTGATCATTCTCCACATATGTCATAACATGCATGTCTGAGATAATGATCATGCTCCCACTTAAATATATCCATCATATACTCATATATTTGTGGTTCAGCTTTCATCAAGTCATTGTATTGTTACTATGTCTTACATAATGACAATGCTCCCAAAGCTCCCACTCAGAAAATTCCCTCTGCATTCTATGTTTCCGGAAGTCTTCAAAGCTCCCCCTCAGTTTCATGAAACTAAAGGTCCACTCAATATTTTGGTGATCACAAAATCACTTGATCAAATCAAGGTTGAGGGTTTCCTGTCTTGAGGTACTATAGTCCATCCTTTAACGAAATAAACCTTCGTCATGCCCATTGCAATTCTCTTTCAAATCCCAATTTGGCTGAGACGCAGTTTCAGGCTATGGTCCATTGAAGTGTAAATGAAATATTTTATTGATTAAATCATTCCTACGTTTCCGTAGTCAATCAATATTGAACTTTGGTCATGACCGTTTTATGAACCAAAATTATGCCTTATACGCGTTACATTATTCTCAATAACTTTCCAGTTTGTCGAGAATATGAACTAACCGATTTATTTCACAGAACGTGAGCCATCCTATATGCAACTCAATATTATTTCATTTCTCCTCGTGTTCTAGGCTACCATCATTCCTTTGCGTTTCAATCAATGTTATTCCCTTTTGTTTTATTAAGAACACTCATGATTATTGTTCTGTACAGAACGTATTCATGACAACCTTCTAAATTCAACTAAGGCTTCAACTCATATACCAAGACCAATCGTCTTTGGCATATCCTTCCTTATATAGCATCATTACAGCGGAACACGGTTCCGTTTCAATACTCTGATATTCTGAAGGCAAGGTCCAATACCTTGGTCAAAGTTTCCATTATCTCCCATTGGATCCATGTCGAGAGACTTCTTCTCGCACTACCAATCAAGCAAGACAAATTTTTCTATTTGGGGAGAATATGTAATTTCAATTGCTTGTAGCTTTATCAAAAAGAAATTATTTCCTTAAGAAACCTTATAACACCATCAATTATGGAGCTATCTTGTCTCATTAGATTCCGGATGGTTTCCTATTCATGAAGTGGGTGTTTTGACTTAATGAATTAAACAACCTTGTTCGTTAATAATTTTAGTGCAAGGGGAAAGAGCGTTTAGACCATACTACAGTTTAGTATGACTACGAATGGTTTAAGTAGTCTAGCACTTTCAACTTTCATCGTAATTTGTGGTACAACTTCCACAAGTCTCCCATTATGCCAACTTTAATACTTATCACTTCAGATCATAGCTTAGTGATTTGTATCCTTATATTCTTACTTCACATTGTGATTCCTGAATCTCAGTTTGATGATCTCAATTGAATACAACTTTCAATTAATCATATGAAGTCTTTAATGATAACTCATGTGCCCATTTAGTACATCATTTATGTATAATGATTGGCACAAGTTCTACTTGCTAGAACCTTATCTTGGTCATATTTATTGCAGAGGTTCATAGATCTTGTATCTAATCACTCTCATGCAATCCATCTATGACTTTCATTCGATAATGCATACACAAGTTAATAGATCATACATTTAATGAATTCATCAGTTATGAAATCACTTTATGCAATGAAATCTTTGACTTGTTGCAATCAATACAAATTTATCATTTAATTATTGAATATCACTTGACAATAATAGCAGTATTATAAATGTTTTCTATCATAACATAAATCAAGACGTAATCAAAGTATAAGCACACTTTTATTCATATAGATGGAACAACTGACTTGTCTCATTACATGAATAACTTTGTCTCGCGAGATGCAAGACACACAACTATATGTTCATACTATAATGATTACATAAGTTTTATCTAATACTCTAAGTATCTCCTATGATAGATGTCTCAGCGGAATCCATGTTGGGCATCAACTGACTTGATATCCATCAATCCTTAATTCGACCTCTTCCCGTCCATGCAACGACAGGTCCTGTTTTCATAAAACAGAATAATTATAAAATACTCATTTACTTCAAGTGTTCTATAAAGGGGAACAAACATTTATAAAGTATATCAAATTTATACCTTCTCCATCGACAACTTCTCCTTCAATGGGTTCTACTTCCAGATATTGATGTCTATCCATGAAGTCAGAGAACTCGAAGCTTTCGCCTCTGCTGTCATAGCCATGGACAAGGTCTGTATAGCTCTGTGGAAGCGAGTGTAACACCGTGTATATCGCAGACTCATCTGTGGTCCAATATTCAAAGTCATCTACGAGCCTCAGATGTATCTCATGCATGTTGGCCAAGTGTGCCTTCAGGAAAGAGCCTTCTTCCATCTTTGTAGAGAGAAACTCATTTGTAGCTCAAATCCGGCAACTCTAAACTGATGCATGTATAATGACTTCAGCTCATCTATCATGTCATATGTATCCAACTCAGCATATTCCTCACGAAAGGCTTGCGAAATGCTGGTTTCTATGACACTTTTAGATATGGCGTATGTCCTCCGACGATTCTGATAATCAGTCACTTCTCGTGCATCCATGTCGTTTGCTGGATGGTTTCCCACATGCTCTTTTGTTAAAAACGAAAGATTGGCTCTCTTGAGCACAACGCTAAGGTATAAGTACCAACTAATGAAATTTTACCCATTTTCCTTAAGTCTTTCACCACGCAAGAAAGAAACCAATTCAAGATACTCGGGCGTATCCATTTTCTACAAACATAATTGCAAGGAACACAATTAAGACTAGTTCACAACAATGAGTTCATATAATCATATTATAAATGAGCTCGCACTAAAACAATCATCCCTAAGAAGTTTTAGTGATTACATGATCCAGATTCACTGCCCGCCCTGGAATATCACACGGCCGACGGGTCAGTTTCAAAGGTAGAAAACAACTTGTGCGATCACATTATCTGTATATTGTGACTCATGCTCGATCTTTCGATCTCTAGTATTCCGAGGCCATATCGGCATATGCTAGGCTTGCCAAATTAACCTCCATGTTATATGCTGCTCAGCAAGGCCATATCTGCATATGCTAGGCTTGCCGAACCCAACCTCATGCTAACGCCGTTTAATATGTGTGACACCCGATATGTACGGAATGTCGGCCATATGGGAGATCCTTCCAGGTGGTGCACACTTTGGTAGAATACTTGTGTTTGGCTTTGTTAAGGGATCACCTTACCACATGCTACTGTCGTGTATCCTATACTAGCAAGTTTTAAGATGTTTGAACTATGGCAACACTAAGTCTACAATGTCTCCATCTGAGTTTTTTTGTCATGATGACGCTTACTACTTTATAGTAACACATAGCAAAGCTATCACTACATCACAATCAAACAAACAATAGCCCCCACTTAGCAATACAAAGTTTAGACGATCTAGTTGTATATTTCAAGTTTTACGTGGCTTCTAGGGCTTTCATAGTTAAACAGGTTTTAACCTACGAGTCAACCACAACGTCAACCATACGATTGTCTCTATTACACCTCGCACGGGGCCCTCCGTTGCAAATGCCACATCCGCTAAAGTAGAGAGACAAAAACCCCCAGAGCCACTTTATATGGTACAAGCCGCATGTCAAGCATGGAATCAGTCTCGCGTAAGAGTACGCGTAAGGTCGGTCGGGGGCCGCTTCATCAAACGATGCCGCAGATGTGAACAAGTACACGTGGGAGGGTAACAATCATACAATTAACTTCCACATCCCTGATGTATTCTATTTGTACAGTAATACTAAGCATAGACCTAGCTCTGATACCACTGCTGGGGTTCGCAGCGGAAAACACAAATTTTTCCTAACTAGTGTTTCCCATAACCCAAGATCTAGCTAGCCGTATTACCGTAACGGAAATGATTTCGGAATGACATACCTCGGGGTGTAGTCCGTTGCGTGGGAAACGTTCCCGCAAACGTGGCTGGTGTAGTCGAACAAGTTTCACAGCCCCCTGGCTGTGTTTAGCACCCGGATGGGTGTAGTGCCACACGTGTAGCACCTCGTAGTACTCGCACACGTACGCGACTCGATGACGACCTCCGATCTCCGATCGAGCGAAGATGGCGGAAGCAAACCTCCGGACGGAGCGTCGACAGCACGATGGCCTCCGATCCTAATAGAGATGCCTCAATTCCACTACAGGCTCACACTAGGGAGCCCACCGTGGAAGAGACGAGGAAGGGGAGAAGAACGGAGAAAACCGATCTCAATTCGGAGTAATGTTTATTTTCTCACGAATTTCTGTGTATTAAATATGTGCACCCTGCCCATCTATATATAGGCAGAGGGGAGGGACTCAACCCCTCTCCTTTAGAAATGTGGGACTAAATTTTCTTTGCTAAGGGGGGTGGCCGGCCAAGGGGGGGAGGGGGAGCACCGCTCATGGGCCCTAGGGCCCATGGCGCCTCCCCCCTCTTTCCTTTTCTTTTTTCCTTTCTATTTCCCCTAATGGGCCTGTTTCATAAATAAGGCCCATAGCACTTTTTAATTATAAATAAAATGTTTTTAATTATTAATTCATTTAATTAATAACTAAAACACATTATTCCTTCTCTCGGTGCTCCGGAAGACCTTCCGGCTCATTCTGAAACTCCTTCGGGTCAACACGGAACTTTTCTGGTGCTGCTTCCTTTATACTCCGGTAACTCCGATAGTTCCGAAAGGTCTCCGATTTCATCGAGCCCTTAAGTGTGTTACCCTACGGTTGGAGAACACTCCAGTAATGACCGAGATGAGGCAACGGCCAATGATCATCAGGGGGACCTGGATGCCCATAATGACCCCTGTGCATTCCTAATATCAATACCGATGGACCTTACGTCGTATAGCATTCCCTTTGTAAGCGATACTGGATTGTTTCGAGATTCGATCAATGACATCCTATGTCTGGTTCAACCTCATTCTGAACAAATCCTTATTCACTCGTGCCTATGATATTCATCCCCGTGAACTAGTCACACGCTACAACTTTATGGATGGAATCTCACCGAGTGGGCCCCAAGTATCTATCCATTATATGGATTGGCAAATACCGCTCTTGTAACAATACTTCTCAACATATCTCCACGGAATACCCAAGATAAAACCGTTATGACCCACATATTTCAGTCAGGTGGTGGGATGCAAGTCAAAGAATCCGAGTAAATAGCAATTATGCACGTACTCACGGTCAAAGGAACGGTCTACTACGTTCTGTAATTACAACACTGAACCTTCAAAAGATTGATCATGCTGTAATGATTGCTTTGGGTAATGTTCATCACGTCACTCATCTAGTGAGGTGATCTCATAGTCAAGAGACTTAATTGTCCGATCGCGAGACCATGACCATCATGTTGACCATGAACTAGTTATTCAAATAGAGGCTAACTAGGAACTCTGGGGGTTTCTATACCACACCTGTATCATTGTTTCACTGATACAGTTCTAGAACGGTATGAAACTGGTTATGAACTTTCTTAGATATATTGGAATAATCATATATTATTTGCCTCTAGAGCATATATCCAACAACAGGGCTAACTGTTGAATATCATATATATTTGTAAGGCATCATAGGGTAAAGGAAGGTACATCAATGGGCGACAAAAACAGGCTATGCAATTGAATAGGATTGTAACGTGGCAGTAGCAGCAATGCCTAGTGCAAGAATTATACAGAAAGATAGGCGATATCTGGTGAAGAGAATGACTCTGCTTTCCTGGAAGCTCGACGGTAGGGGTAGGGTCGTCGACATAGTAGTTGTACTCAGCGACGGACTAGTCGGCGGCAGCAGCGGGGTCTACCGGGGAATAAGGGTGGAAACAGTAAATACAAAGCAAACATATGCAAACAGATATATGAGATGAAAAATGCATTATTATCGGTGTTCTTACGCAATACAAAATGCTATGCTCGGAGCGGGAATTTATCCGGGGATGAAATACTGGCTCTGGGTGATTATCAAAAAACGGTCCGGAGGGGGGATGTTGATGTTCGTTGTGTTAGAGGGGTGTGGTTGACATATAGATAGCGTATTCCTATTTGATATATTTTCTGATCAATTTTCATGTATAAAGTTTTTGAATCTGAGTTACGGTTTAAAAGATATTGATTTTCTAAGTTTAAATCAATTTAAATTAATTTTTATTGTTTAATAAACATTATCCAGAACAGTATTGGTTGACTGATCAACTGACAGAGGGGACCCACCTGCCAGTCTCACATTGTTAATAAA
Source organism: Bromus sterilis (assembly GCA_950022295.1). NCBI lineage: Eukaryota > Viridiplantae > Streptophyta > Magnoliopsida > Poales > Poaceae > Bromus > Bromus sterilis. Next base: position 275,021,216 of record OX465595.1, on the reverse strand, counting down.
TCTTTTAATTAAATTTAAATATCCACTAGGCCCACATGTCATATACAACGGCTAATAATTCTATTTATTTAAATCTAATCAGGTAGTGGGACCCAGGTGTCATAGGCACATTAGTTAATTAATCAGTTTAAGTTATCCAGAGAGTAAATTAAGTAAATGGACCCACATGTAATAGACCCACACAATGTTCTCTGTTACAATTTAAGCATGGACTTAGTTAAGGGGCTGGGCCCGCATGTGGTCGATTAGCACTTACAGAGCCCCCTGACAGGTGGAGGCCATCTGGCAGTGGCTCATGTGGTTGTCGGCGACGAGCGTGTGCATGCCACAGGCCATGGGAGATCACGGGACGTGGCGCATTTGAAAGAGGGCGCAACCACGCGTCTTCTGGAGATGGTGGCGTCGTCTGGGGTGACCGGAGTCGACGACGACGACGAGCGCAGCGGCCGACCGAAAACTAGCGCAGAAGAAATCGACGATTTAGCGTGGGCTTGGGCGTGTGGTACTGGGTTCAGTTCCTGGGAGCGTGACGAGCAAACTGACACGCTCAGCGCGCCAAACGCGTGCTCCAAGCCATGACTGCGAGCAACGACACGGCGGTGAGCTCACGGCTCCAATGGCGGAGGGTGCCACGGCACGAGAGGACGACCACGAGGAGTAGGGGAACGGGGATAAGCTCACCGCGAGTCTGTAGGTGAGAAAAGCGGGCGCGGCGAATCAACGGCGGGCGGATTTGGGGAAGATGACCGTGCAGGGCGTGTACTAGCTCCCGGCTCGATTCCTTGCGCTGGAAGACGAAGCCTACGGTGGCGAATCCAACAGACACGGCTACTGGGGCGGTGGGGTTCAATGGCCACGCAGGAGCGCGACAGCGGCAATGGCGGGCTCGAGCCGGTTTTCCCCCGACGAGAACGAGGCGAGGAGGAGGGGATTAGGGTTAGGGTTTCGCCGCAGCGTCGAGGGCGACATGTATAAGCACGTGGGGGGCACTGTGCATCGCCGTGGCTTGCATCGCGCGGCCGAGCACCGCGGCGATGGCGCCACGCACGGTTCGGGTGAGCAGTGCGAAGGGGATGGCTGGGGCGGGCCTTGTGGGCAAGGTGGGCTGCACTGTGCACTAGCTGCTCTAGTGGGCTTGGCTTCTTTTGTTTTCTTTTGTTTTTATTTCCTTTCACTTCTTTATTTTCTATTTGAATTTTACTTAGTTGCTTTTGTATTTTTGTAAAATTTGGAACATGCTCCATAATTAGTATTGCAACCTAAGGCACTGACACAAATAGTTTGGCCTTTTATAAATTCTTTTAATATTTCTTTTTAAATTGCAACTCATGAAAGGGGACTATTGGCTATTGTTTATATTTGTTCGGAATATTTAATAGATTAATAAATTTCCAAGGTTAGTTGAACATGGTCCAGTGATTGTTGTGAAATTAACAAAATTGGTTCCACAAATTTTAGACAAAGTTTTATTTGCCACATTGTTTTTAATCTCAAACGCAGGGAAATTTGAATTTGATTTGAATCATGATCATCAAGGAATACTTAGCAACAATAATCATCATTAGCAACAGTGATTACTGTTCCATGACAGTGAGGGTGTTACAAATCTCCCCCACTACAAGAATTCTCGTCCCGAGAATTTAAGTGGTAGCGGGAAAAAGAACGGGGTATTCTTCACGAAGACGATCTTCGCGTTCCCAAGTGGCTTCATCTTCACAGTGATTCGACCACTGAACTTTGAGGAACTTGGTTGTCTTGTTGCGGGTTCGACGTTCAGACTAATAAAGAATGTGGCTCGGATGTTCTTGATAAATCAAGTCCTGCTGCAGTTCTATCAGATCATGATGCACCTAACGGTTAGGATCCTTGAAGCAGCGTCGGAGTTACGACACGTGGAATACATCGTGAAGTTGGGAGAGGTTCGGCGGCAATTCCAATTGGTATGCCACTGGTCCACTTCTCGAAAGGATACGGACCGGGCCGATGTAGCAAGGACCTAACTTGCCTTTGATCTCGAAACGATGAGTGCATCTCATGGGAGTCACACGAAGGTAAGCTTGTTCTCCAGGTTGATAGACCATTTACTTGTGCTTGCGGTCGTAATTTCTTTTCTAACGAGACTGAGCAGCCTTCAGATGTTCACGGATAACGCGAACCTGATCTTCAGCATGATGGATAATATCCGGACAAATGAGGGTTCCTTCCCCAGTTTCTTACAATTCAGAGTGGTTCGACACTTACGACCATAAAGAACTTCAAAGGGTGCCATCTTCAGACTAGCTTGATAGCTGTTGTTGAACGAGAATTCAGCATATATAAGAGATTCCTCCCATTTCTTACCAAATGAGATGACACAAGCTCGTGGCATATCTTCAAGCACTTGACTTACTCATTCAACTTGGCCTTGCGACTGGGGGTGATAAGCGGTGCTAAAGTTTATGTGAGTGCCCATAGCTTCTTGGAAACGATCCCAAAATCTTGAGGTGAAAATGCTGCCACGGTCTGAACTGATCTCCAACGGAATATCGTGGAGGGACACAATTCTGGAAACATACAAGTCTTCCAACTGACAAGTAGAGATTATCTCCTTGACTGACAGAAAATGAGCAACCTTGGAGAATCGGTCGATGACGACAAAGATAACAGCATGTCCTTTCTAGGATCTAGGAAAACCAGTGACGAAGTCCATCTCCATCTTGTCCCACTTCCATTCAGGAATAGAAAGTGGTTGCAGAGTTCCAGCAGGTCTTTGATGTTCGGCTTTGACGCGACGGCAAACGTCACACTCATCAACATAACAAGAAATATCTTGTTTCATGATAGACCACCAGTACCGCTGATGAATGTCTTGGTACATCTTGGTACTAACAGGGTGGATCGACAAGGCTGTATCATGAGCTTCTTTCATGATGTCCGGGGCTGAGCTCAGGTTGGCATTTTCTGTATTGACCACTAAACGACCTTTGAAGTATAGTGTATCATCATCATCGTGATCAAAAGTGAAGAACGAAGGCTTTCCACTTGCCACATAACGCTTAATCTTCTCAATTTCAGAGTCATAACGTTGTCTTAGTTTGATGCGGTCAACGAGGTCTGGTTTGAGGACCAGGGAATTCACATGTCCCTGTGGAACAATCTCCATGGTCATTTTGCGGAGCTTATCATACAGAGGTGGGTGCTGTACTTGAACTTCAAGTTCACTATAGTAGGCTTTGCGCCTAAAGGCATCAACCATCACATTAGCTTTGACAGGGGTGTAATGAATATCCATGTTGAAATCGGCTATTGTATTGAGCCATCTTTGTTGGCGGAAATTCAGGTATGGCTAAGTAAATAGGTACTTCAGGCTTTGGTGGTCGTTGTAAATCTCGCAACAATTACCGACGAGGTAATGTCGCCACAGCTTCAACGCATAAATTACTGCTGCCAATTCGGGATCACGTGTTGGATACTTGTCTTCGTGAGCACGCAACTGACGAGAGCCATAAGCAATCACTTTGCGCTCTTGCATTAGGACACTACCTAATCCTTGACGACACTCGTCGCAGTATATTACGGAGTCCTTCCGAGTATCGCGGGGAGCAAGCACTGGGGGAGAAGTGAGCTTTTCCTTGAGAGCTTGAAACTTTCCTGACATTTATCAGTCCATTCAAACTTGACGCCTTCGTGAAGCAGATTTTTGAGAGGCTTGGCAATCTTGGAGAAGTTCTCGACGAAACGGCGGAAATAGCTGGCGAGTCCGAGGGAACTTCTGACTTGCTTGACAGTCTTGGGGGGAGTCCAATCCAGGGTAGCCTGAATACCTTCTGGGTTGACGGCAATGCCATCCATGGAAATCACATGACCGAAGTAGGTTACTTCGGGAAGCCAGAACTCACACTTATAATACTTAGCGTAGAGTTTGTGTTCTCGTAGCTTTTCCAGTATAAGACGAAGATGTTCAGCATGCTCTTCTTCATTCTTGGAGTATATTAAAATATCATCCAGATAGACAACGACAAACTTGTCGAGGTATTCCATGAATATATAGTTCTTCAATCGGGAAAAGGCTGGGGCATTTGACAAGCCAAAGGACATGACGGTGTACTCGTATGAATCATAGCGAGTAATGAAGGCGGTCTTCGGAATGGCTGATCCGGTGAGGATGATAGATCTCTCACTTCTCGTTGGTTACCCCATGTGGAAGGTGAGATGTAGCGTAGCAGCAGATTTCCCCTATGTAGAGGATAGGGTTTGTCTCCCGTAGGACTCGCAGAGATACAAGATGGTGGTAAAGTGAACATTGGCACCGAGGTTGCTAACTTCGCCTGGACCTGGACACACGAGTACAGAGGAGTTGTCAATTCATCCGGCCTTGCTGTTTACAAAGGATCAACACAAGAGATAATAATAATGGCAACTGAAAGTAAAGACTGAAAGTAAATTAATGATGTAAACAATGGTGGAAATATAGACCGGGGTCCCATGACGTTCACTAGTGATGTCTCTCTCCCAAAAGACGATAAAAGTGCTAGCGACGTAAACAAATCACAGCTTGCCAATTGACATGATTATAAACGCGCCGCAAAGCTAACTATGCTACAAAAGAAAGGATGAGGCTCAAAAGCAATGGGCAGTACGCCAAGGTAAGTAGACCGAAATCCATCTGCATCTACTACGAATCATCCACCTTGAGATATCTATCCAGAACATCTCGCTGGTATTAAGTTGCGAATACTACCCAAAGTGTAAACTCAAAACAACAGACAAGTGCATTAAAAGAACTATGCGTAAAGTAAACAATCCTTGCACCCGCAAGAACGAGCACCGTTGTTTTATCCCTGGTGGCAACAACACATCCTCTAATCTCATGTTTCTGTCACTCAAGCTAGACATCAAGGGGAAGAACCCATAATCAAGCATAACGCTCCCTCTTGGAGTTGCAACAAATCACTTGGCCAAAGCAAAATACGGCAACGGAGAACATACAAGAATTTACTAAAGAACACAAATATAAAAGAGAACCAAATATATTACTCATCACAATCTGAACATAATCTCATAATCCATCAGATCCCAGCAAACTCAGCATAGCAACAAAGAAATTACAAAGGTGCCTCGATCATGTGAGGCAGCTCACGAGGTCTTGAAAGTGGAAGCACAAAGAGGGGAGGAGAACATCATATAGCTACTGGTCATGGACCCATGGTCCAAGGGGGACTACTCACAAGACATCCGGGAGGCGTCCATGTGATGGATGATCTTCCAGAGGGGATTCCTCCTTCCGGCCGGGTGCCGGGGCAGCTTCTCCTGGCAGCCCCGATCTTGAAACAGCGGCGGCGGAACAGAGAGGAGAACAGGAATAGCAGATCGATCTTAGGGGTTTCCGTCATGGGGGGTAAATATAGGCCAAAGGGGGCACCGATAGGGGCCATAGGGCAGCCAGGAGGCCTCCTGGCGCGGCCAAGGGTAGGGCCGCGCCAGGGACCCTCCTGGGGCCCTGGTGGGTCCACCTCCTTCCTTACTTGGTGATTCGGGAAGCTTCCGGGTCGCTGATTTTTTATATAATTCTTTCGGGATTTAATTGGCACTTTTAATGGCCGGAAAACCTGAAATATAAAAACAGCAAAAAACAAGAACTGGCAATTGGGTGCACTGAGTTAATAGGTTAGTCCAAATATGATAAAAAATGTATGAAAGTTCAAGAAAAACATCGCAAAGTCACACAAATCATGCATGGAGCAAGGAGAAATTATAGATACATTTGGGACGTATCAACATCCCCAAGCTTAATTCCTGCTTGTCCTCGAGTAGGGAAATGATAACAAGCATAATTTCTGTGGCGACATGCCACACAACCATATAAGGACTTTTAAGTAAAGAAATCAAAGCATGCAATTCAATTCATGTCTTAACAAACAAGAGTCTATATTAGCATTGACACAAGAGACAAAAGAACAAAGGGTGCAAGAGCTCTCACTATCCGTGACTCGAATGTCTCCATATGGTGTTTGCATGCAAGAAGGGGGATATGGGAATACGAGATAAAAAATAGTTGTTGAGAACTACTATCTACTAAAGTTTCACACTTAGTCTCCTTTGGATTCTTATCTTGACTCATCTCCAGACCACTAGTCAGGTACAAGTAAAACTGATCCACTCCCTTTCGATATTTTGAGCACTCATGCAATGGATGAGCCTGAGCAAGAAAGTTGAGACCTAAAAGGTGAAACAGAAAGAAGGTGGAGGAGGAATACAAAAAAGGTGTGAAAGGCTCACATCAATGAGGACAATCATAGGCGAGAGAAGGACATATGATAGATATGATGTGAGGAGTAGGGATTGCCATGCAACGGATGCACATGTAAGCTAAAAGCTCTCCAAGGGAACTAGTGGGGGTGAATCCAACTTGCTTGCTCAAGAATACCTAGAGCTCATTTGAGGAGGCCCATCATTGGAAAATACAAGGCAAGTTCTATAGTGTGAAGGGTCCCCACATAGCAATATGCATGTAGGACGATCTCTATGGAGTACAAGGGATAGAGGATGAAGTACTAGCGTGGATCTGTCAAAAGGAATAGTAGTGTGCCCCCTTCTCTCTCTTTTTATTTTGTTTTTCTCTTTTTTCTAATTTTTTGTATTTTTTTGGTGGGCTCAATGCCTCTTTCTATTTAACTCTCATTTGTCCTCTTTGGGATCTTTTGATTTTGTCCTCTTTTGGATCTTTTCCTCACTTTAGGAGCAACACTCTATATTTTACAACAATATAGGAGACCTTTCACACTTTACAAAGGTACTCACATAAAGAAGATGTAACTATCAAGATGCAAATGTATGCCTCTTCCAGGATAGCAGGATATGCAATGATACTAGCGCATCATGTAGCAATGATTAGGGCAAGACCCAACTAGCATGCGGCTCATCGATCAAGCAAGTAGCATGTATGACATGAAGATCAAATCATGAGAAGGTGGATGTTGCATGGCAATGTATCTCGGAAAGGCTATGGAAATTCCTTGATAGGTAGGTATGGTGGATGTTTTGAGGAAAGATATAAGGAGGTTTATGATGACAGAGTGTATCATGCCAAGGGTTTGGATGTACCGACGAAGGTGTACGCCAACTCTCAGAGTGAGAAGAAGGCAATGCACGGCACAGAAGAGGCTAGCAAAATATGGGAAGGTGGAAGTGTCAACTTTCGAATACTCACATTTGTCCGAAGAACTCATTCACTTATTATCGGTAACTCTCAATCTAATCAGGTGGTTCAACTACTGCAAGTTACTACTACAAAGAGAATGGAAGCTTCAACTACCTACTCTCTAGTCAAGACACAAAACTCAGTGCAATAGGCAAACTCTCTAAACAAGATAAAACATGCAACTTATATAAAGTTCAACTGAGACAAAAGAAAAGCTCTAGAAGAAAACTAAAGCACTATAACTAAACAGGGCAGCAGCTAAGAAAAGAAAAAGAACAACACACAGCTAAAGAAATAAGCATGCAAATCCTATGAGGCGTTCTAATTCAAGCGGAGCGTGTTTCTCTCCCACACAAAATAAAGCTTGGGTCTAACTTATTATGAACAGCAAACAGAGAAAAAGAAAACCTAAGAAAAGAAAAGAGCGAGACGCTCCAAGCATAGCACATAACGCATGAAGTGATACAAATATAGTGAGACGACGGACGAACTGATAATTGTTGATGAAGAAGGGGATTCATGGGGGCATCCCCAAGCTTAGACGCTTGAGTTTCTTTGAATATTTATTGGGGATGCATGGGGGCATCCCCAAGCTTGAGCGTTTGACACTCCAGGATCTTCTTTCATCATCTTCCATTGCACACTTGAAAACTCCCTTCATACAGAACTCATCATAAGCTGATTAGAGAGGTTAGTACCATATTAAAATATTTTTTCCCTACTGAAAATAAAGATATTATTGAATAGCTAATGTTTCTCAAGATTGCCAAAAAAAATTTGCAAAGAAAAAACAATCTTAAGGTTGGGAAAAGTAAGGAGAGACAAAACGTGGCAGAATCTGTGAAAAACAGAACACCAGGTAGTAAAGAATTTTTTAGGGGCACTTCTACAACTCAAATCAAAAAACTCAGAACATATGAAAGTTCCGTGATTGCATAGAGCACGCTGTGTAAGTAATTCAGCTAAAAAAGATGAACTGGTGATTTGATCCGATTTTTTCCGTCAAGGGGACAGAATCTGTTTTTTGGACAGCATGTCACAACTTTCACTTCCCTTGTCATATGAGGCAATACTTGGCACAAAGCTTGAAAATAAAGATACAATGATGTTGCTACAGTAGTAAAAATCATCAAGACTACTAAAAACAGATTTAAAAACTCAAACTAAAGATAACAAGGGTTGTCTCCCTAGAGCTCTTTCTTTATAGCCGTCAAGATAGGCTTAAGATTTGAATGATGCTCTCATACGAATAAGAAAATAAGATTTGAAGAACAAAAGAGAGCATCAAGAAGAAAATCTGAAACACATTTAAGCCTAACCCACTTCCTATGCATGGGAAACTTGTAGGAAAATAAATTGTGAAAGCACAAAGTAACAAGCATAGGAAGATAAAAGAAGAACAACTTCAAAACTTTCAACATGAAGAGAGGTGTTTTTGTAACATGAATGTTTCTACAACCAAGCTTTCCTCTCTCAAAGTAAGTTTCAGTAGCATCATGAAAAACATCAAGAATATAACTATCACATAAATCATGTTGTTAATGACCTACAAGCACACGTGTATAGTTTTCAACACGGTTTTTAGGAACATAAGATAAATGCATCCCAACACATTGAGCCTCAATAAGAGCATAGTTCTCCGGAATATGAGTTGGAGATTTCAAAAGGATAATAGGACAATCAAGTGTGGGAGAAATAGCAACAATTTCATTCTTAACATAAAGAACTATAGAGAGTTCATTTTTGTCAGCATCATCCATAGTGGCATCTTGGCCATCAACAAAGCAAGTATCAAAATTTTCAGAAAGGGATATTTCAAGTGAGTCCTCGGAATCATGGGATTCCTCCTCAACGAAATCATTGGCCTCTTCTTGGGCACAAACATTTTATTTTTAAAATCCTCAATATAAGAATTGGAAGAACTGCAAAGTTTTCAGGCTCGAAAATAGTATCGTGATACTTTTCAATCAAAGAAGCAATCTCATATGAACCTTTAAAATAACCAACTCTTCAATCTTTTAAACATCAAAGTAATCATAAACACCTTTAGCATAAGAAGATTAGATATCATTTTCATTAAACTCACATTGGAAAAAGAAGGTTTTTATGATCTATATTAGAACAACAAGTAAAATCATAAATGTGGCACAAAAGTTAAGCATGGCAATAAGAAACATGTATTTGATACCATAAGTGTTTCCCTTTCTGAGATAGGCGGTGCAGCGTTGTAACATCCCAAAATTCTCCGAATTTTGGAATTTTAATAAATTAAATAGATAATGATTGTTTGCTTGATGTGTTTGATTTTTCCCTAGGATTTAAAACTTTCTGGAGTTTATTGAATATTAAAATGAGAGGGAATAAAATGACTTTCCCTAATATTCACCGTTGGTGTTTTTGGAATTTATTATTTAAAAACAAAACCAACAAAATAAAATGAGAGAAGGTAATATGACTCCTTCAACTTACTAAAAGTTTGGAAAAAAAGGTTTTAAATCTTTATGGGAATTCTTTTGTTTATTCAAAATATTTTTCAACTAAAGGAAAATTCATTGAGAGGATATAAAATGACTTATCCCCTTTTTAAATAAAGTTGGAAATATTTAGAATACTATTTTAAAGTTTTTAAAATTTATTTTGAGTATTATAAATAACTCTAAAATTAATTTAGAGATTTTATAATGCCAAGAGAGTTTTTATTTCACTGAAATGATTTATTAAATATTTTAAAAGGGTTGAAAAAAGTATTTCAAAGGGAGATTTTATTTTACCAAATTATTTATTGGGTTAACAATTTTAAAATTTATATTTTGTTATTTAGAAATGGTTTGTCAATGTTTTTGACCAAATAAAAATATTTTAAAAGGTTTATTGGATTTTATTTGATTTATGAAACGTATTTTATATTTAAATAAAGTATTTAGAAAAGGTTTTTATTTTTATTTTACTTTTTGGAAAATATTTTCATTTTATAATTTTCTTTGTATTATTTGATGAATTTAGAATTTTATTTCATATTTTTCCGAGTTACGGTTATTTTTATTTTATTGTTTGAATTTTGGTTTGTAACGAAAAAGGAAAAGTCCGCAGGCCGGCCCAATAGGTTTTTTTCGCTCGCAGGCGCATCAGAGCCCAACTCGGATCGTTTTTTTTTCTTTTTCTCTGGTTATATAATGTTTTCCTGATTTCTTTTTATTGTTTTCTTTTGTTTTGGAATTCTGAAACTCTAGCGGCGGGTCCCGCAACGCCGCCGTCGGGACCACCGCCGCCGCCGCCGTTTCACCGCCCCGCCGCCTCAGCCCGTCAACCGGCCGCCGCCGTCGCCGGAAATCGCGCCGCCACCCCAGCGCGCCTCCCCGCCCGACCCCGCCGCCCGCGCCGCCCTTGCCGCAGCCGCCGGCCGCCCTAGCGCCGCCGCTGCGCCACGCCAGGGGCCGACGCGCCGCCCGCGCCCGCACCGGAGCAGCTTCGGGCCGGCCGCAGCCTCCACGGCCGGAGCTGCGCCGCGCCACGAGCTCGCCGGCCACCGCGCCCTTGCGCACCTGCCGGCCTCCTCCGCGCCTCCCCTGCCTCCTCTCGCCGCCCACTGCCCCAAGTCGCCGGAGCCGCGCCAAGTCGCCGGAGAAGACGAACCTCGCCGGAGTTGCTCCGGTCAGATCTGAGTCGAGGACCCGATTGCTTTTTCTGGAAAAATTATAATTGCGAACGTGTCCTTTTGGCAGAAAACCCCCCGTACTCGCACCGGCGATATCTTCTACACCGTAAGTCGGAACGAGGTGAAACTTTTTGCAACGCGTTCGTGTTGTTCTGTACTTTAGCATGGTATAAAGTTTTGCACACTTTGCACACTTTTGAATTTGAAGTTATTTCAAATTCAAATTCAAATTCCGGTGGCCGTATCTTTTATACCGTTGATCCAAATCGAGTGATTCTTTTTGCGTTGGATCACTCGTTCCATGTACCTTCTGTTTATATCATGTGTAACAAAAATTCATAAGTTTATTGATCTGTTCAAATTCAAATTCAATTCCATGTTGCAATTGCTATGACCTGCGTTGTAGTATTCCATTTCACGTGATTCTTTTTGCATATTGGATCATATGAGACATCTTATCGGCAATATCCACATACCATTTATATTGCTATGATCTTTACCTTGAATTCATGGCCTTGATCATACTCCTTGTATTGACAACTCTTTATCCGTTGACTCTCTCGAGTTCACGTTCCACCGATCACCTTCGGCACATCCACACCTTTGCGCTTCAAAACCTTTTTGTTTTGTTACTAAAACCTTTGTGATTGTTTTGTTGATCTTATGTTTTGTCATTGTGGTGTGATTGCTTATTGAGTTCTTTCGTTGACGATAGATTGCTCGGAGTGTGACGAGTAGAGTTGACTGGAACGTGAGAGCGAAGATCTTCATCGAATGTATAAGGCAAGTGATACTTTGACCATACTCATACCTATATTTTCTATATGCATTATGTTAGGAAATACCACTCTATTGCATGATAGGTAGTTTACTTTACTGTTGCTGCAAAACCAGTTAGGATAGCCACATGTTTTGACTTGTCTACTGTAGATCAACCTAGCCGTGTTGGTACTTTATTGCTATGCTTTGTAGACGAGGTTAGGCTGTGAGAATTCATGGAGTGCATGTGAGATATTTAATAAACTGTGTAGCAACTTTATAATAAATAGAAATCACTTCTGGACGGGCGGGTTGCATCCCGGTAGTTGTGGCTCGGTTGAGGACAGTGCCGGGGTTAAATGCACCCAATGGTTTGTTTTGGTGGTGAACCGGGTGCGTCATGGCGAATACCCTCTCACGCAGTGGGCGCCGTCCAGGCTCAAAAAGATCAGACATGCAATATTACTAGTAGCTTCCGTGTACAGCCACTGGCTATATGGGCTCTGGCTTAGACGAGTAATTTGTGGGGAACCTAGCCCTGGTAGCTAGCTGATGTAGAATTGTGTTAGGTGTACCGGCTACCAAAGGGTGGAGGCAACCTCTTCGGAAAGTCTTTGTCTCAATCTTCGGGTTGAGTCCAGTGGGGAACGTGTACAAACCTCTGCAGAGCGTATAAACTGATCATGATTAGCCGTGTCCACGGTTACGGACGAACTTTGAGAAACTAGTCAGTACTGTTGATGAATGATCTTGACAGATGAACACTTAATAATAATTTGGTTGGGACAAGAGTAGCATGGGTTGCTGTGTGTTTTAGGTAGAACTCAACTTAAAATTTTGACTAGTTTAGTTCAGGAGAAAATTGGCTTTCTGCAAAACTAAACCATAAGCCTTTCCTTTGACTTACCTTGCATGTAGTTGTAGGTCCTTTATATAATCTTTTTCGTGTCACTTGCCGTACAAATCAGATGTACTAACCCGTTGTCGGGCTGTAACCTTCGGTGTTGCAGGTTTTTCAGACGATCAGTAAGGTGTGTTTAGGGGTTGCGAGTCTACACTCAGCATGTTCGCATGTGGCTGTTGATGGGACTCCACGTTATTTGCTTTTGCTTCCGCTATATTTATATTGAATAAGCTAGCCTTGAGCTATGCAACTTGTTATTTATTTACTCTGGATCATACGTTGTAATAAAGATGCACTTGTACTTTGATATACATCTATGATACTGTGTGTGCCAGCGAGTTCGATCCAGGGACTGGCACTTGAGCACAGAGACTTCAATTCGGTGTGAATTGGGTCGTTACAGATGGTATCAGAGCAGTGTGTTGACTGTAGGACGTGACCCTAGAAAATGGATAGGAAAAGCCATAGAAACAAAAATATTTTATCACTCCTTGACCCCTTACACTCTCACTATTATTTGTCATCTATTATTCATCTTCTAAAACTTCTCATCTTATTTTATTATGAATACCCCTTGAGTTGCTTATACCTTGGAAGACAAGACATTTGAGAAGAACATCATCACCCTTGGGATCAACTGGAGTTATGATTACTGGAACTAGAAGGAATAACCTACGGTGATCAATAAGTTTGACACTGTGAGAGGAATTTTTAAGATCAGCTTAGCTGAGAAGGATGAAGCTTAGAATCAGACCACCACCTTTTATGTGAAGTTAGATGAACGAATTTTCGCGTAGCATGACGAGATCGTATGTCTTGCACATATGACCTTACTCTAGGTGTTGTTTGTGTGTTTTGACTGTAGTGACTGTATTGTTTGTTGTTATGTGTTACTGTCGAACGTACGTGGTTTGCCTCTTTTTGTTTGAGTGCATATGTTTGGTGCTATCTCTAGTTGTTTTCTTGTTGGTGTTATAGTTTTTCCCTAACCCTTGTCGTATGGGCTTAATAGATGGAGTATGAACTAGGACTCGCCTTTTCTGGGGCGATGTCGAGACTGAAGGGGGAGCAATGGATTCGCAGTATGGAGTAACACACGAAGATAAAAAAGGTTGGAAGTGAGCACATGGTCCCCTATGCTGTTGAGTACTTTGTAGAAGAGGCTGCTACTTGGTGGAGAATGCACCAAGCGATTGACGGATCACGAAGGAAAATTACTTGGAAGGAGTTCACAAGGATTTTGTTGGGGTCCCGCCTCGTCACCCCGATGCAAAGGACGGTAAACCTTAAGAGGCATCATGCCTGTACAATTTGCGGAGAAACGGGGCACCCTATGAAGGACACCAAGATGGATGTCCCCATTGTGAGGAAATCCACTCGGGTGAATAATGCCCCACTGCACAAGTCACATGTTTTACGTGTGAAGGAACTGATCATTACCCTGCTCAGTGTCAATTTTTCATCGTGACACAACAAGTGGTTCTACATCAAAAGGAAGAAATGAAGAAAACTATCCAAGAATTGAAGGAAGCACCCGTGAAAAAGAAAAAGAAGGACATGAGCCACGTTCAGTGTTTCTGGTGCAGGAACATGGGACACTACAGCGATATGTGTCCAGAATTGAAGGGGAAGGAGAAGTTGTGAATGTGGAAGCGAAGATGATGACTCGAAGAAGCTTATGTTTTGCAATTGGAGAATAGAATAGTCGTGGTGTGCACCAGTGTATAGTGGTACTTTTAATGATAGTTGGAGAGGTGTATCGATGCGTGTTTGCTATGGATTGACTAGATGTTTTATGTCATGATTGTTTTGTTAAGTTTTGTCTTGTACCCTGTGATCCTGTTATGTCTTGTTTTGATTGATGTTGTGTGTGGCCCTTGTGTTTCTTTTATGCGAGTAGAATAAGTTTACGTTAGCTTAGACCCCTTATCTAATTAGTATGCTTCAAGACTAAAGAAGACACAACAACAAGAAGAATAACTTGACGAGTGACTCGACGATACGAAGATTCTTCGTCAATGCAAAACTGAAGCTGCCGTCATTGAAGACCTGAAGACTTGAAGACCTGGAAGATTCAAGTTTCTACCGTTAGAACGTTATGTGAGCTGTCATTTGTTGTTTTACCGACAGCTACACATCAAAACTTATGTTTCAAAACTAGTGTGATGTTTGTATGGGTATCTCTCCCTATCTCTCTCTACCTCGCTATCTACATTCTGTTCCCTCTCACCTCAAACCCTACACTAAAGAAGCTACTACAATGGCTGCTAATATCAAGGATGGAATAAAGATGGATGCAACCAAGGATGCGCTCAATTTAACCCCTTGTGCCCGGATCTTACAACAAGAGAGCACAATCTTGCTAAAGGAAGAACTCTGGAGGAAGTTGTAGTCCACCAGTGCACGTTTTATAGCAGCTTGCGCAAACCTGAGTGTTAAGGAAACGATAGCTCTTTTGCTTGGCTTGCAGAACCATGGACTTATCTGAACCCAGTTCAAGATCAAGAGGACTTCTGCAATGCTTGTGAGAATGACCGAGTGTTAGACTGCGAGATTCGCTAAACCATATACAAGGTAATGATTTGGGTGCGTAATGGATTGATCACCATGACGACTACTCTTATTATTTGCTCTTGCTATGCGGGATAGTAAATCTTGAGTGACTTACCTATAGCAGAGAGACGACGATGCTAAGCCTAAACCATAGAATGGTACGATGTGTGACCCCAGTAGAAGTGTACCGTTTGTGTTATACGGTGAGGATGAACCAAGACCATTTGCTGCAGGTATCCCGTAGAAATATTCATGAGGACCACCATGAGAAAATCGATAGTTGTTTAGTAGTGGCGCCTGACCTGTCAGCCATGAAGTCTCAGTACTTGGAAGACCAATCTCTTGCTAAGGGACGGAAACCTCAAAGGAGGAATTCGTGAAACCTCAAGGACCGCAGGTGAAACCTGTCCGAGGAATGTCATCGATGGATTAAGATACTTGAAGCCCACACTTGTGATGAAGAATTCAATGCCCCAACGGAGTATGAAGATTATGTGTGAGGAGCTCGCTGAGGGAGCAAGCTTTTAAAGACCAAGACGCATTCCTTTTAAGGGTGGTAGCACCCTGGACCGTTGGAGGATCAATTGACTGTCATGAAGACCCGAACCCTAACCTTTCTCTTTCTAGCCTTTTCGAATCTCGAGGACGAGATTCCTTTTAAGGGTGGTACTGTGTAACATCCCAAAATTCTCCGAATTTTGGAATGTTAATAAATTAAATAGATAATGATTGTTTGCTTGATGTGTTTGATTTTTCCCTAGGAATTAAAACTTTCTGGAGTTTATTGAATATTAAAATGAGAGGGAATAAAATGACTTTCCCTAATATTCACCGTTGGTGTTTTTGGAATTTATTATTTAAAAACAAAACAGACAAAATAAAATGAGAGAAGGTAATATGACTCCTTCAACTTACTAAAAGTTTGGAAAAAAAGGTTTTAAATCTTTATGGGAATTCTTTTGTTTATTCAAAATATTTTTCAACTAAAGGAAAATTCATTGAGAGGATATAAAATGACTTATCCCCTTTTTAAATAAAGTTGGAAATATTTAGAATACTATTTTAAAGTTTTTAAAATTTATTTTGAGTATTATAAATAACTCTAAAATTAATTTAGAGATTTTATAATGCCAAGAGAGTTTTTATTTCACTGAAATGATTTATTAAATATTTTAAAAGGGTTGAAAAAAGTATTTCAAAGGGAGATTTTATTTTACCAAATTATTTATTGGGTTAACAATTTAAAAATTTATATTTTGTTATTTAGAAATGATTTGTCAATGTTTTTGACCAAATAAAAATATTTTAAAAGGTTTATTGGATTTTATTTGATTTATGAAAAGTATTTTATATTTAAATAAAGTATTTAGAAAAGGTTTTTATTTTCATTTTCCTTTTTGGAAAATATTTTCATTTTATAATTTTCTTTGTATTATTTGATGAATTTAGAATTTTATTTCATATTTTTCCGACTTACGGTTATTTTTATTTTATTTTTGAATTTTGGTTTGTAACGAAAAAGGAAAAGTCCGCAGGCCGGCCCAATAGTTTTTTTTCGCTCGCAGGCGCATCAGAGCCCAACTCGGATCGTTTTTTTTTCTTTTTCTCTGGTTATATAATGTTTTCCTGATTTCTTTTTATTGTTTTCTTTTTTTTTGGAATTCTGAAACCCTAGCGGCGGGTCCCGCAACGCTGCCGTCGGGACCACCGCCGCCGCCGCCGTTTCACCGCCCCGCCGCCTCGGCCCGTCAGCCGGCCGCCGCCGTCGCCGGAAATCGCGCCGCCACCCCAGCGCGCCTCCCCGCCCGACCCCGCCGCCCGCGCCGCCCTTGCCGCAGCCGCCGGCCGCCCTAGCGCCGCCGCTGCGCCACGCCGGGGGCCGACACGCCGCCCGCGCCCGCACCGGAGCAGCTTCGGGCCGGCCGCAGCCTCCACGGCCGGAGTTGCGCACCTGCCGGCCTCCTCCGCGCCTCCCCTGCCTCCTCTCGCCGCCCCACTGCCCCAAGTCGCCGGAGCCGCGCCAAGTCGCCGGAGAAGACGAACCTCGCCGGTGTTGCTCCGGTCAGATCTGGGTCGAGGACCCGATTGCTTTTTCTGGAAAAATTATAATTGCGAACGGGTCCTTTTGGCAGAAAACCCCCCGTACTCGCACCGGCGATATCTTCTACACCGTAAGTCGGAACGAGGTGAAACTTTTTGCAACGCGTTCGTGTTGTTCTGTACTTTAGCATGGTATAAAGTTTTGCACACTTTGCACATTTTTGAATTTGAAGTTATTTCAAATTCAAATTCAAATTCCAGTGGCCGTATCTTTTATACCGTTGATCCAAATCGAGTGATTCTTTTTGCGTTGGATAACTCGTTCGATGTACCTTCTATTTATATCATGTGTACACAAAAATTCATAAGTTTATTGATCTGTTCAAATTCAAATTCAATTCCATGTTGCAATTGCTATGACCTGCGTTGTAGTATTCCGTTTCACGTGATTCTTTTTGCATATTGGATCATATGAGACATCTTATCGGCAATATCCACATACCAGTTATATTGCTATGATCTTTACCTTGAATTCATGGCCTTGATCATACTCCTTGTATCGACAACACTTTATCCGTTGACTCTCTCGAGTTCACGTTCCACCGATCACCTTCGGCACATCCACACCTTTGCGCTTCAAAACCTTTTTGTTTTGTTACTAAAACCTTTGTGATTGTTTTGTTGATCTTATGTTTTGTCATTGTGGTGTGATTGCTTATTGAGTTCTTTCGTTGACGATAGATTGCTCGGAGTGTGACGAGTAGAGTTGACTGGAACGTGAGAGCGAAGATCTTCATCGAATGTATAAGGCAAGTGATACTTTGACCATACTCATACCTATATTTTCTATATGCATTATGTTAGGAAATACCACTCTATTGCATGATAGGTAGTTTACTTTACTGTTGCTGCAAAACCAGTTAGGATAGCCACATGTTTTGACTTGTCTACTGTAGATCAACCTAGCCGTTTTGGTACTTTATTGCTATGCTTTGTAGACGAGGTTGGGCTGTGAGAATTCATGGAGTGCATGTGAGATATTTAATAAACTGTGTAGCAACTTTATAATAAATAGAAATCACTTCTGGACGGGCGTGTTGCATCCCGGTAGTTGTGGCTCGGTTGAGGACAGTGCCGGGGTTAAATGCACCCAATGGTTTGGTTTGGTGGTGAACCGGGTGCGTCATGGCGAGTACCCTCTGACGCAGTGGGCGCCGTCCAGGCTCAAAAAGATCAGACATGCAATATTACTAGTAGCTTTCGTGTACAGCCACTGGCTATATGGGCTCTGGCTTAGACGAGTAAGTTGTGGGGAACCTGGCCCTGGTAGCTAGCTGATGTAGAATTGTGTTAGGTGTACCGGCTACCAAAGGGTGGAGGCAACCTCTTCGGAAAGTGTTTGTCTCAATCTTCGGGTTGAGTCCAGTGGGGAACGTGTACAAACCTCTGCGGAGCGTATAAACTGATCATGATTAGCCGTGTCCACGGTTACGGACGAACTTTGAGCAACTAGTCAGTACTGTTGATGAATGATCTTGACAGATGAACACTTAATAATAATTTGGTTGGGACAAGAGTAGCATGGGTTGCCGTGTGTTTCAGGTAGAACTCAACTTAAAATTTTGACTAGTTTAGTTCAGGAGAAAATTGGCTTTCCGCAAAACTAAACCATAAGACTTTCCTTTGACTTACCTTGCATGTAGTTGTAGGTCCTTTATATAAACTTTTTCGTGTCACTTGCCGTACAAATCAGATGTACTGACCCGTTGTCGGGTTGTAACCTTAGGTGTTGCAGGTTTTTCAGACGATTAGTAAGGTGCGTTTAGGGGTTGCGAGTCTACACTTAGCATGTTCGCATGTGGCTGTTGATGGGACTCCACGTTATTTTCTTTTGCTTCCGCTATATTTATATTGAATAAGCTAGCCTTGAGCTATGCAACTTGTTATTTATTTACTCTGGATCATACGTTGTAATAAAGATGCACTTGTACTTTGATATACATCTATGATACTGTGTGTGCCAGCGAGTTCGATCCAGGGACTGGCACTTGAGCACAGAGACTTCAATTCGGTGTGAATTGGGTCGTTACAAGCGTATAATGAGCATGCTCATCCAATGATTTTCCCTCAACCAAGTCGGTTGGGTTTTTAGCGCGAGCACAAATTGATCGAAGACGATCCAAGTGAAGCATGTCCATCCTACCATATTTGGGTGGTTCAACACCCATGGTAGAGATAGCATCAGCAGGCAGACAAAGAAAAAGACAAAAGGTAGCCACTATTTTTTTGGTTTTTCATAAGGACACAAAAGCAAAAACAAAAACTTGAAAGGTAAACTAACAAGAATAAAAAGCAAAGATAAAATATAGTGTGCAACTCCCCTATCTTGTAGACTGGAGTCCCCGACAACGGCGCCAGAAATTTGCTTGATACGGTGAGGAGGATAGCTCTCTCACTTCTCGTTGGTTACCCGAAGTGGAAGGTGAGATGTAGCGTAGGAGCAAATTTCTCCTAAGTAGAGGATAGGGTTTGTCTGCCGTAGGACACGCAGAGATACAAGAAGGTGGTAAAGTGAACAGTGGCGCCGAGGTTGCTAACTATGTCAGGACCTGCACTCACAGCAAATAACTTTGCTCCCAACGAGTATATAGGAGTTGTCAATTCCTCCGGCCTTGTTGTTTACAAAGGATCAATGCAAGATATAATAATAATGGAAACTGAAAGTAAATTAAAGAGGTAAACAATAGTAGAAATATGGACCGGGGTCCCATGACGTTCACTAGTGATGTCTGTCTCTCAAAAGACGATAAAAGTGCTAGAGAGGTAAACAAATCACAGCTGGGCAATTGACAGGGTTATAAACGCACCGCAAGGCTAACTATGCAACAAAAGAAAGGATGAGGCTCAAAAGCAATGGGCAGTAACTCCAAGGTAAGTAGACCGAAATCCATCTGCATCTACTATGGATCATCCACCTTGAGATATCTATCCAGAACATCTCGCTGGTATTAAGTTTCGAATCCCACCCAAAGTGTAAACTGAAAGCAACAGACAACTGCATTAAAAGAACTATGTGTAAATTAAACAATCCTTGCACCCGCAAGTACAAGCACCGTTGTTTTATCCCTGGTGGCAACAACACATCCCCTAGTCTCATGTTTCTGTCACTCAAGGTAGACATCAAGGGGCTAAACCCACAATCAAGCATAACGCTCCCTCTTGGAGTTGCAACAAATCACTTGGCCAAAGCAAAATACGGCAACGGAGAACATGCAAGAATTACTAAAGAACACAAATATAAAAGAGAACCAAATATATTACTCATCACAATCTGAACATAATCTCATATTTGGCACTTTTAATGGCCGAAAAACCTGAAATAAAAAAATAGCAGAAAACAGGAACTGGCACCTGGGTGCACTAAGTTATTAGGTTAGTCCAAATATGATAAAAAATGAAGGAAATTTCAAGAAAACATGGCAATGTCACACAAATCATGCATGGAGCAAGCAGAAATTATAGATACGTTTGGGACGTATCAATGTCCTCTTCACGGATTCAGATTTGGTGATAACCCAACCTCAAGTCGAGTTTAGAAAACACCTTTGATCCGGCAAGTTGATCATATAGATCGGTTATCCGGGTAAGTGGATATTTTTTCTGGATGATGGCTTGGTTGATAGGTTGGTAATCATTGACCAAACGGTTTGTACCATCACTTTTCTTGACAAAGAGCGAAGGTGCTCCCCAAGCTGAGGGGTAGTGTCGGGCTTCAAGTCGATGACGAACTCAACTTCTCTTGGCGGGAGTATTCCCGGCCGTTCTTCTGGGAAGATGTCGAGGAAATCACAAACGACTGGAACTTTCTCAATGCCCTCAAGAGGTGAGACGTTCAAAGCATTCACCATATAGATCTACGGTTCAGCATCACACGGAATTAGGGTGGTGTGGTTAACAATCTCGCCGGATGGGTGGAAAAGTTGGACAGACTTGGTGTCACAATATAGTGCGGCATCGTGAACTTTCAACCAATCCATTCCAAGGATAAGGTCTATGGTGGAAGACTTCAGAATGATGGGGGAAGCAAGGAAACCAATTCCCTCGACTTCAACGGTGGTATTGGGAAATATCTTGGAGGTTTGGCACTGGCCTATCGGGGTGCGGACAACCATCGATGGGTTAATCTTTTCTAACGTGAAGTTATGCGACAATTCAAATGCTTCGGACATGAATGAATGCGATGCTCCTGAATCAAATAAAAAAGTAGCATGTACTGAATTAACGAGAAGGGTACCCATCAAGGTAGGGGGTTGTTCCTGAGCTTGCACAACATCAATGTTGTAAGAATGTCCACAAGCATGAGCAGCAGACCCAATATTATAGTTGGGGGTCCTGTTATTACCACGACCATTACCGCGGACAGCAGGGTGAACTACCAATTGATTCTGAGCCTGGGGGCAGTCTCTGGAAATGTGACCGGGGAGACGACACTTGAAGCACAGTCTATCCTGAGGACGAAGGGGTGCAACATTGGGTGGTGGGGGCAGAGCTCATGGAGGCAGACGGGGTGCAGCATACGAAGGCCATGGAGCAGGGACATGTGCCTGAGTCACACTGTGTTGGAGCCAGATACGACGCTTCTGTGTTGCGCCCCAAGATGGGCCAACGTCATGATAGCGCTTCTGCTACTCCTTGTGCTCCATCTAGGCAGTCTGGGCGGTGATAGCCTTGTTCACCATGGTGGTGAAGTTAGCTAAATCATGAACGACAAGAGCGAGCCTGAGGTCTGAGTTGAGGCCACGGCGGAACTTCTGCTGCTTGCGAGCATCAGTGGCGATCTCTTCTTCCGCATAGCGAGAGAGGTTGAGGAACTCGTGCTGATAGACTTCAACAGTCATGTTTCCCTGAGTGAGGTTGAGGAATTCTTCCCCCTTACGATCCATGATCCCCCGAGGAATGTAGCGGGCGAGAAAAGCTGACTGAAATTCATCCCATGTGATGAATTCTCCGACTGGCGGTGAAATCTTGTGGATGCTCCACCACTGAGCAGCGGCGCCTTTCAGGTGATAGGACGCAAATTTCACATAGTCGGTTGGATCGACATTAGCAGACTCCATCTCGGGATTGATTTCGCGAAGCCAGTCATCAGCATCCAATAACTGAACGGAGTTGCGGAACATAGTGGGGTTGAGGCGGGTGAAGTCGTGCAGGGTCACGGCGGCATGCTGATGGTGGTGCCCATTCTGATTCAGCTGGGGGAACTGAGCCATGACATTCTGCATGAACTGATGGTTCAGCTCAAACTTCTTCATCATCATGGCCATATAATCCAGTGGCGGAGGTGGGTCGTTGGCAGCACGACCACGACCATGACCACCACGACCAGCCATCCAGCTAAAATTTAATAGGGGTATTCCAGTGATGGAAATTTAACGAGATACCATAAACAAGCAGAAGGTAATGCGGCAACAAAGAGGAGGCGCGGGTATATATGAGTAGTCATTTAAGACATACACATCCACACACGGAGTCGATCAAAAATTGGGCAGCATAACGTCATAGAATTAAGGAAAAAGGCCACACTAGGCGGCGCGCAGACCTCGGCAAGGAATACACGATGCGACATAGCTTCCGCTGTGTCAATTACGCCGCAAGAAAACTGTTGGCCGCAGGAGTTTGTGCCAAAAAACGCGCGGCCTGCCCTGAGTGAGAAAGGGTATCCGCGGTCCGGGACCTAGGTTAGAACTCCTGTGACACGACTCAATAGAGGGGTAAGCACCAGAACGCCGGGTGGAATCAAGAGAACGTAATCATAATGTCAGATTTAGTAAAACTTACTAGCAAGAATAAGAGAGCAGAGTCCTAGAGCATAGGTAGGGAAAAAAGATCCTAATACCATAGATATCACGACGGGGTGATATCGATGTGGGACCGTAAGCCAAACATTAAGTTAGAAAAATAGCTTTTCAAAGACTAGACACAACTTCGACCAATTAGTGGTTGGGTGGCTTCCTACAGGAAGTCGGCTCTGATACCAACTTGTGACGCCCCCAAAATCAAGACGTGTTCAGTAATCATACACGCAGGGTACACGACCGAAATCAGGGTGCCACGATGATAATATCACAGCACAACACTAGACTCAAATAAGATAAAACTGATATTACAAACCAGGGATCACGAGGATCCGAATACATAAGTTATACAAGCCATAATATCCGAGTACAGACATAGTTAGTCAAGTTTTTCCTTAAGAAGGCTAGCACAAATAACAACAGAGATACAGATCGAACAGGCGAGGCCTCGTACCTGGGATCCACCGAACTATTCCTTGTCAACGGGGAACTCGACGTCGTTGTAGTCGCCTTCGGGGTACTCCTACTCCTGGGCTTCAACGTCGACTGCAGAGGCCGATCAGGTAAAACAAAAAGGGGAAATAAAGCAAGGGTGATTATCTAGCATACCTGCGATTCTTACGTCCAGCTACTAAGCATTTATGCGTTTGTATCAATGGAAAGGGGAGGCTATATATAGTGGACTGAAATTCAGAAATCCAGAATAAGGAAAACAAGCTAGCATCTTTCGACGAGTCTTGCAGCATGAGAAGAGAATAGCCAACAGTTCAAAGAAAGAATAATAATAAGTTGTATTAGATAACAATTAACAATTCCTCCGAGAATCCCTCCTCGACTTCCCTGCGAGGAATAAAACCCGGAACCAACCAGTTTAGTAGTAGTAGTTTGTAGTAGTAGAGTCTGGTTTCAGCATAAAGCGTCCTGTCACCATGGACACGGCTATCCGAATAGATTACCTTCCCTGCAGGGGCTACACTACTGTTACCCTACATGCTCGGATCTCGAGGGTGGCGTACACCTTGTTAGGGAATGCCCCACCGAGGCTATTCGATACGCCAAAGTCCATCCTTCAAGCTCAACAGAGAGGCCATCCGCCGGTCTAAATCCTAAGCACAAGGGGACTTTGGACCCATGCCCTTTGTACTCCTGCACGATACGTGGCTGGCCGGTGAAGCAGACCTACCTCCCACTACCGGCAATCAGCCCGAGGTAAAGCTGACGTCTGAAGAGTCATCGAACGAGGCTACAATACAGAGGGCCCACACCGTAATCCCACATGGAGGTAGTGCGTATAGGGCACGTCGACCCACTGAAGTCATCCACCTGACCCATTAAGAATTTTATTATTTTGTGTCGGGACAACCGTTCTCGTTGCCCCTATCCGAGTGAGTCGCGGACAACGACAGCAGCCAGGTCCACCCCCATAACCAGAGCCTGTAGCCGCCTACCCCGTCGTCCCACCAACTCATGCAGCTACCAACAAGGTGAACCGTCTCCTTACCGTGTCTCGCGTTTTCTCTTGGAATATCTCGACTTTCGTACAACAGAGTATCTCTCAGCCATCGAGCAAGTACGTGGCCCGCCGGACACCGGTGGAATACACCTGTCTTGTCGTTCCGATACGACACCCTGCGCGGGCACCGTTGGATCACCCGACTCCTTACCTTTAAGGACCACCGGCTTTCGGGACCCTAGGGCGGCTATACAGAGTTAACAAAGAGTGGAGTACAAGGATTACTCCCCGATAGCTCACATAGTTGGCGTTGTCTCCAATGTACCATACCTATGGCAGTTGTAATATATTGTATCCGCGATCACTTCCAGAGTGACCACGACCCGTTATCTAATCCTATTTGACTAACAAGGTGCAGGGCTAACTGCTAAATATCATATATATTTATAAGGCAGCATATGGGAAAGGAAGGTACATCAAGGGGCGGAAAAAACAGGCTATGCAATTGAATTGGATTGTAACATGGCAGTAGCAGCAATGCGTAGTGCAACAAATGTATGGAAATATAGGCGATATCTGGGGAAGAGAATGGCTCTGCTTGCCTGGAAGCTCGACGGTAGAGGTAGGGTCGTCGACGTAGTAGTCGTACTCAGCGGCGGTGTAGTCGGCGGCAGTAGCGGGGTCTACCGGAGAATAAGGGGGGAAACAGTAAATACAAAGGAAACTTATGCAAACAGATACATGACAGGACAAGCAGGAATTCATCCGGGGATGAAATACCGGCTCCGGGTGATTATCGATAGATGTCCCGGAGGGGGGATGTCGATGTTCATTGTGTTAGAGGGTGGTGGTTGACATATGGATAGCGTATTCCTATTTTATATGTTTTTCTGATCAATTTTCATTTATAAAGTTTTTGAATCTGACTTACGGTTTAAAAGATATTGATTCTCTAAGTTTAAATCAATTTCTAAGTTTATTTTTATTGTTTAATAAACATTATCCAGAACATTATTGGTTGACTGGTCAATTAATAGAGGGGACCCACCTGTCAGTCTCAAAGTGCTAATAAATCTTTTAATTAAATTTAAATATCCACTAGGCCCACTTGTCATAGACAGCAGCTAATAATTCTATTTATTTATATCTAATCAGGCAATGGGACCCAGGTGTCATAGGCACATTAGTTAATTACTCAGTTTTAGTTATCGAGAGAGTTAATTAAGTAAATGAGCCCACATGTAATAGACCCAGACAATTTTCTCTGTTAAAATTGAAGGGGTTGGGCCTGCATGTCAGTGGGCGATTAGCACTAACAGAGCCCCCTAACAGGTGGGGGCCATCGTGCAGTGGCTCATGTGGTCGCCGACGACGAGAAGTATGCCGGCGACGAGCGTTTGCATGCCACAGGCCACACGGGAGATCACAGGATTGGGCGCACTCGAAAGAGAGCGCAACCGCGCGTCTTCTGGAGGTGGTGGCGTCGCCTGGGGTGAACGGAGTCGTCGACGACGACGAGCGTGGCGGCTACCCGAAAACTAGCGCAGAAGAAATCGACGACTTAGCGTGTGGGCTTGGGCGTGTGGTACTAGGTTCAGTTCCTGGGAGCGTGACGAGCAAACTAACACACTCAGCGCGCCAAACGTGTGCTCCAAGCCACGACTACGAGAAACGACACGGCAGCAAGCTCACCGCTCCAATGGCAACAGGTGCCACGGCACGAGAGGACGACCTCGAGGAGTAGGGTAAGGGGGAGAAGCTCACCGCGAGTCTGTAGGTGAGCAAATCGGGCGCGGGGGAGGCTCGACGGCGACGAATTCGGGCGGCGAATCAACGACAGTCGGATTTGGGGAAGATGACCGTGCGCGGCGTGTACTGGCTCCCGGCTCGATTCCTTGCGCTGGAAGACGAAGCCGACGGTGGTGAATTGTCGGGACCCGGAATAGGCGTATGTAATTCCAGTCACGATGCAATCACATGGAGAGCCGAGAACCGTACCCACTTATCTAAGCAGACAAGGCCAAGCACAGAACGCTCTCGGAAAGCATCGAACGTGAGGGACATCCCATCCAGGGCGGATGATCATCTGAGATGGGTCTTCATTGTCCGCTCACAAGCCTAAATGCTTATGGGTGGTGAATCCCATACTCATAGACAAGTCGCCTCAACCAGGTTATCGATTGAATCCTAACTCTTAAATAGACTTACTCCAGCCCGATCACTTAGTCGGGGTCTAGGGCGGCTCGATCATACAACAAAGTGTGCACGTGACAGAGTCATGAGCAATCACATCGTGATGCCCCAAGCTGCGCACATCTAAGGGCCACTTGGTATATAAAAGACCGCCAGGCAGATCACAACTAAGGTCTCGAAAACCCATACTAAGACATGCATGTTATAATCATACACGCAACACACATGTCTAGTATGAACAACAGGTATCATCACATAACTCTACCAAGTACTCTTTATTGACTTAGACGTAGAGCATACAAAGATCACATGTCTGTGATCGTCATTATATCATACAACGGAAGAAAATTAGGTCTGAGTACACACAAGATTAACAAATGGCTTAGAGAAGCTTTATACAACAAACATGCCCTTCCACGAGGGACCAGACTATTGTCTGGAACTATACTAGCTTAGTCAACGTCGAGCTTCAGGAAGGTGACTCCATCGGGGGGTGGGTTCTCATCTAAAACATAGAATAAGCAAACGTGAGTACAAAGTCGTACTCAGCAAGACTTACATCAGAACTATACTACTCATGCTCAAGTTTCAAGGTAAAGGGAGGTGGGGTTTCAACATGCAGAAGTGCCAGCTTTGACATGGCTAGTCCTGTACTACGAGTACCAGACTTGAGGTAAGAAGCGTACACGAGTCCACTACATGTCTCCAAACAATACACCACTATGGTTACTTCCTCGACTCCCCCACGAGGAGCACACCATAGCACTCACGCTTATCTTGTGAGTTTTAGAGTATCCATTCAAGTTGTCTAATAATCAAGCACAGCTTTCCAAGTAGTCCCTTACCGTGGACGCGGCTATTCGAATAGTTTTGTTAACCCTGCAGGGGTGTACTGCTACACACATGAAACCATCAGTTACCGTCGGGATCTCGTCACCCTTCAAGCGGGTGTCGGCGAGGATAATTTCCACAACTTTTACCTCACAGCCAATTCTAATCCAAGAATCAACCATCTGAGTTGCTCACCGCTCAAGAGTCCGACCGGGTCAATATACGGACTCAGACGATGTTGGCGACCGAGACGCCACCTTAGTAGATAGTTTTCCTGTCTCACAGGTCCACCCACATATCTAAATGATGCAAACTTTCATTCATTTTTTTTCTATGCATATGCCAAATGGAAAGCCCGAACTAGTGACTCCTGGACTGGAACTGGGGTGAGTTAGTAGGCTGAGCAGGGGTCCATGTGCCCAACATGTGTTAGTACTCTTTGTCTTGGATCACCACACCAGAACTCGGGCTTAAGGCGGTGTTCAACGAGACAAACCACTGTGCACTCGTACACAACCTCTCATCGTTCACCTTTGTTTAGGGTGGATTCACCAACACGTTTACAACAGCAACACTGTGAACATTCCATCCCGACTCACAATCAAAGTAACCTCATCGTATCACTAAGCATCAATAAGCAATAACAGTTGCAGAGCCACATGATATCAATCAACTCCTATGTCAGCTAGGATTGTCGTTTGCTTACTACTATGACAAGATGATAGGTCATGCATCGGATATGGGTTCATCTATGCGGTAGAATCGATACAAGGTGATCTCCTAAACATGCATAAGCGAGACCAAGAGGGAAATGGGATTTTATAGACATGATCAATGGGGTTTGCTTGCCTTGCTGACGAGGTTCACACACGGTGTCTTCAACGAAGGGGGTGGCCTCCGGTTCCGGCTCCACCTCTATTCGAGCAAACATCACAAACATTGCAATCAATATAATGTACAATGGACAATCACATGATCAAGTTGTTGGACATTATTTACATGGTACTGATGTGTTGACAATTCCATTTAATTGAAGTGTATTGCAAAAGAATTGCAAATTCAAACTTCAAATTCAAATTCAAATTAAGCCATATACACATTTGTTACTGTTCACCCATTTTAAAATGGTCAAACATGAAAACAAATTGCATATTCTTAATCCTTGCATTTTTCTGATAATTTTTCATATATTATATGTTTAATTTGGAGTTAGTATGAATTTTCTATGAATTTCCAATGTTTAATTCATTTTCTGGATTTTCACTGATTTAATTTTAAATAGGAAATGACTTATTGCGTCAGCATGAGGTCATACTGACGTGTGGGGGGTGCAGACATGTGGGCCAAGGCTGTCAGTGACTGGGTTACTTAACCCGGTTAGTTAAATTAACAAGGGGGATTAGAGGGCAGGGGCCCACTGGTCAGTGAGAGAGGGGAGGGATTAGGAGCTGGGTTAGGGCGCTAATGGCCTAGGTCGCTGGAATGCCACCGGAGTTTTGCCGGAGTTGCCAAAACTGGCTCGGGGTGGGGTTTGGCTGGCACGGTTGTGCTCCCCGCGGGCTTCCTCACGCAACCATGCCATCGGGGTGCCACGAAAGGACTCTGGAGCACGTCGCCGTCGTTCGAGGCGACAGCCGGAGCACTTTGAAGGCGACCTCGACGAAATCGTGCGCGGATTAGAGTGGGGAAAGTGGGAAAAGTACCATGAGCTCACCCAGGCCGTGTTGACGGTCGCAGCGGCGCCGGAGACGAGCTGGTGGAGAGGAGATTGCTCGTCGGAGCTCCGCGGCGGCCGAAGCTTCTAGGTGAAGCTTGCGTCCAGCTTGAGCTCAAATCAAAGGCGAGACTCGACGGAGGCTTTAGCTGCGGTTCTCCTGGACACCAAGGCGCTGACTGGAACGGCCGGTGGCCACGCAAGCAGACGACTGCGGCGAGGTCGGTCGCTCGGGTGGCCGCGGGATCCAACGAGAGAGAGAGCGAGAGGAAACAGAGATAGGGGGAAAGACTTCGGGGGCCTTCCAGGCGTCCACGGCGAGGGGATAGGGCCAGGGGGAAGCAGGAGGTGGCCGGCTGCCGTGGCATGGCCGCAACGCAGCTCCCAGCCTACCTGGCGTGGGTTAGAAGACGACCCTTCCCCTGGTGGGCTGGGCCGGCTTGCTGGCCAGGCTGGGCCACATGGGCCAGAAGCACAGGTAAGTTTCCTTTTCCTTTTTATTCTTTTTTTTCTTTTTTGTTATTTGTTTTGCTGTGCTAAAAAAATAGCTAGAAATTTTATTAAATGCTCCAAATTTTTATGTGGACTTGTAATGCATATAGCTAGCCACTCACAAAGTTTGGGAATTTTTAAAATTCAAATAATCTGAACTTTAATTCAAATAGGGAATTTATTTAATTTCCAAGCCCTTTTTGGAATTTTTGAGAAATCTTGGTGCATGCAGTGGGACCCACTTCACTTTATATGTGATCATGCATATTTATAAGACTTTTCAAAAATACCAGAGGAATTTTTTGAAGAAATTTTTATCTGGCCATTTGAATTAAATTCTCTAGGGCTTTTCTTTTCCCCATTTTGAATTTCTTTTTGAATTTTTTTCACATGATGCAAAGGATCAAGCAACCCTAGCACTTACCCTAATTGGGGTTCTGACAACTCGCCCCCACTCAAAAGAATCATGTCCCGAGATTCAGAAGTCTGCGGAAGGAAGGAGGGGTATTCAGCACTGAGACGGTCTTCTCTTTCCCATGTGGCTTCTTTCACGGAGTGATGTGACCATTACACTTTGAGGAACTTGATCTTCTGACGACGAGTGACACGCTCTGCTGAATCAAGAATACGAACAGCGTACTCTCGATAAGAAAGGTCATCTTGGAGATCAAGCGTTTCATGCTCGACTTCGCGGATGGGGTCCTTGAAGCAACGCCTGAGTTGTGACACATGGAATACATCATGTACTCGGGAAAGGTGCGGGGGTAGTTCAAGTTGGTAGGAAACTTCTCCATGTTTAGCAAGAATGCGGAAAGGTCCGATGTAACGTGGGGCCAACTTGCCTTTGATACCGAATCGTTGGGTTCCCTTCAGAGGAGTAACCCGAAGGTAAGCCTTCTCGTCCAGATTGTAGCTTTCCTGCCTATGATGATGATCATAGTAGCTCTTCTGACGAGAGTGAGCGGCTTTCAATTGATCACGAACAATGCGAACTTGCTCTTCTGCATCCTTGAGCATATCCGTTCCAAAGAATTGTCTTTCCCCGGTTTCTGACCAGTTTAGGGGTGTTCGACATCTTTGTCCATAGAGGAGTTCAAAAGGAGCCATGTTTAGACTAGATTGAAACTTATTGTTATAAGAAAATTCGGCGAATGGAAGAGACTTCTCCCAATTCTTTCCGAAAGATATAACACAAGCTCTGAGCATGTCTTCAAGAATTTGGTTAACCCTTTCAACTTAACCGCTAGACTGAGGATGGAAAGATGTACTAAAGGAGAGATGAGTTCCCATAGCATTCTGAAAGCTTCCCCAAAATCTAGAGGTGAAAAGGCTACCACGATCAGAATTGATTTCCAAAGGAACACCGTGAAGAGACACAATTCTAGAGACATACAAGTCTGCTAACTAACTAGCTGTTATAGACTCGCGAACTGGAAGGAAGTGAGCAACTTTGGAAAGCCTATCAACGACAACGAAGATGGCATCATTTCCTTTCTGGGTTTTTGGAAAGCCAGTGATGAAGTCCATACTGACTTTGTCCCATTTCCACTCGGGAATAGGAAATGGTTTAAGAGTACTAGCAGGTCTTTGGTGTTCAGTCTTAATGCGACGACAAACATCACATTCAACAATGAACTTAGCAATTTCTCTCTTCATCCTAGTCCACCAAAATCTCTGGCGTAGGTCATGGTACATCTTTGTGCTACTAGGATGAATCGAAAGGGGTGTATCATGAGCTTCCTTAAGAATTAGGCTCCTAAGATTGTGTTTTCGTGGTACCACCAATTGAGTGCCAAAGAAAACGACACCTTGATCATTTATGGAGAATCATTTAGCAACTCCGCTATCAATGTTCTTCTTGATCTCTCGAATACCACTATCACATTTCTGGGCGGCTATGATTTTATCCTCAAGGGTTGGTTTCGCCACCAAGGTAGAAAGAAAGCCATGAGGAACAATCTCAAGATTGATCTTGCGAAATTCCTCATGAAGAAGTGGTTGACACTGTTGTAACATGAGGTTGTTACAATACGACTTACGACTTAGTGCATCAGCCATGACATTGGCTTTGCCTAGGGTTGAAGAAATTCCTAAGTCATAATATTTTATCAACTCTATCCAGCATCTTTGCCTGAGATTAAGATCTGGCTGGGTCAATATGTATTTGAGGCTTTGGTGGTCGGAATAGATCTCACAACGATTACCAAGGAGGTAATGTCACCAAGTTTTCAGGGAATGAACTACGGCAGCGAGTTCAAGATCATGAGTAGGATAGTTCTCTTCATGTGGACGCAACTGGCGTGAAGCATAAGCTACCACATGTCTATCTTGCATAAGTATGCATCCTAACCCTTACCGTGAAGCATCACAATAGATCTCGAAATCCCTTTTGGTGTCTGGAGGTGCAAGTACGGGTGCAGAAGTCAATCTTCTTTTTAGCTCTTGAAAGCTTTCCACGCACTTGGGGGTCCATTGGAATTTCTTATCTTTCTTGAGGAGTTCAGTTAGAGGCTTTGCAACTTTGGAGAAGTTCTCAACGAAGCAGCGACAACAGCTTGCTAAGCCAAGAAAACTCCTAACTTGCTTAACCGATTAGGGTGGAGTCCAATCAAGGACGGCCTGAACTCTCTCGGGATTGACAACAATGCCTTTCGCAGAAGTCACGTGGCCTAAGTAGGTCACTTCTGGTAGCCAAAATTCACACTTAGAGAACTTGGCATAAAGGCGATGCTCTCAAAGTTTCATCAATACCAACCTAAGATGTTCTGCGTGCTCTTTTTCATTCTTCGAGTAGATGAGAATGTCATCAAGATAAACTACAACAAATTTATCTAGGTACTCCATGAAGATCGAATTCATCAAGTGCGAGAATGTGGCGGGGGCATTGGTTAAACCGAAGGACATGACGGTATACTCGTAAAGACCATAACAAGTAGTGAAAGCCGTTTTGGGAATGTCCTCGTTCTTGATTTTGATTTGATGACAGCCAAATCTCAAATCCATCTTGGAGAAGACAGAGGATCCAGCAAGTTGATCATAAAGATCATTGATCCTGGGCAGTGGGTACTTGTTCTTTATCGTCGCTAGATTTAGCGGGCGATAGTCTACGCACATTCTTTCTGTTCCATCTTTCCTCATTACGAACAGAACGGGGCAACCCCATGGCGATGAGCTAGGGAGGATGAAGCCTTTTGCCAACGAAGCATCAAGTTGGGTTTTTAGCTCAGCTAACTCATGTGGGGCCATTCTGTATGGGCGTCTGGAGATTGGGGTTGTGCCTGGTATAAAATCCACTATGAATTCTACACATCTGTCGGGTGGCATGCCCGGCAGCTCTTCAGGAAAGACATCCGGGAAGTCACGAACCATCGGAATATCTTCAAGGTCAGGAAGGGGAAGCACATTCAAAGTATGCATCTGGATTCTATAGTTGGGTGATGTGTAGTCAATGGTCTGGCCTGAAGGATGGGTGAGTTTAACTGATTTGGCTTTACAATCAAGGAAAGCATTCTGCCTCGATAACCAATCCATTCCTAGGATGACATTAATGTCTGAAGACTTGAGGGCTATAAGTGAAGCAAGGAATACTAAACCCTCAATTGCAATTTGATTGCCATGGCTTACTCTATTAGTTTTCCATTTGGAGCGAGGAGTTTGAATGATCATTGAAGAAAACATTTCTTCAAAAGGGAATTCATGCCGAAGTGCATAACTCTCCGACATGAATTAATGAGAAGCTCCTGGATCAAAATGAACTGAGGCGGGAACATGATTGACTGGGAGTGTACCAAGGATGACGTCAGAAGCAGCAGTGGTTTCCTCAACTGAGATTTGGTTCACACAACCACTATTAGTGGATGAAGGCTTTGCTTGCAAGGGTTTGGAGGTGGATTTCCTTGAAGTCTTACGTCGAGAATGACGTGGTGTCATCAAAACCTGAGGGCACTGACGGAGGTAATGGCCTGGCAGACCACACTTGAAACACACCCTTCCTGAATTGCTAGGGATAGGATTACTTGATTGCACACCATCATCCCTGGGAGGAACAATGTGTTGAGGTGGATGGAATATATGGGATGGTGTCCTCTGAAGAAGGTTTTGAGGTATGGCACTAGTGGGAATCAATATTCGGCGTTTCTGAGGGGCTGAACTTGAAAAAGGAGCAAGCTCACGAGGATGCTTGCGAGACTCTTCGAATACTTCATTGCCATGCTCAGCTCTGAAGGATCTGTTGACTAAATCCTCAAAGGTGGCAAATTCGATGAGGTTGAGATCATGACGAAGGATGGGGCTAAGTCCCTTACGGAACCTATCCTGCTTTCTGGCATCGATGGTGATCTCATCTTTGGCATATCGAGCAAGACGGTTGAACTCTCTCACATACTCATGAATGGACATCTCTCCTTGAGTCAAATTGCAGAACTCTTCCTTCTTGCGCTCCATTAACTCATCTAGAAGGTGGTACCCTCGAAAGGCATCACGGAACTCCTGCCAAGTCACTAGGTGACCATGAGGCTGCATTGCAACATAGTTCTCCCACCATTCAGCAGCAGCACCTTCCAGAAAGTATGCCGCGAATATAACTCGATCATTGGGATCAACATGTGCCGTGTCAAGCTTACGCTCGATGGAACGGAGCCAATCGTCAGCTTCAAGGGGCTCAGAAGAACATCGGAATACAGATTGCTTAAGGAGGATGAAGCCCTGAATGCTCACAACAACATTACGCTGACGAGCGGTATTCTGCTCGATGAGCTCCAGAAGACGTGTTTGATCACGTCGATTCCGTTCAGCTTCCATCATTATTTCCGATGCAGAAGGCGGTGGTGGAGGTTCATCATTACTTCGATTCCAATCACGGTCTCTATTCCGACGAACAGCACTACGAGTTCCACTTGACATCCTGTGTGATAAAGATCAACAATCAGAACAGGTTGTATGATGGAATCAAAGACAAGAAGGACATGATGAAGACGGAAAGGATTATAATGCGAAGGCAATGATTCATAGAAACACGGGATAAATCGGGCAGCATAACGGCTACACCAGGATGGAAAATGAAACAACCTTGAAGAGATTGGACAAAACTTATTCAAGGAACTCAAAATACGGAGACTCCGGATGACCACAACAATCCTACAGCTACAAAGGAGCAATCAACGAGATGTTCTAGTAAGACATAGATGAGCCTAGTCCTATCATCTCGTAGAAAAGATAAGGGTGACTCAGAACTCAGATCGATGAGGGTAAGGAGAAAAAGAAGCCTTACGGTGTTCCCTTTATACCCAAGTAACTATATAACTATAGAATGATGAACTCGACTTCGACCAAGGGTTGAAATAATCCTACAGACAGTCCTGCTCTGGTACCAAGTATGTCGGGACCCTGAATATGCGTATGTAATTCCAGTCACGATGCAATCACATGGAGAGCCGAGAGCCATACCCACTTGTCTAAGCAGACAAGGCCTAGCACAGAATGCTCTCGGAAAGCATCGAACGTGAAGGGCATCCCATCCAGGCCGGATGATCATCTGAGATGGGTCCTCATCGTCCGCTCACAAGTCTAAATTCTTATGGGTGGTGAATCCCATACTCATAGACAAGTCGCCTCAACCAGTTTATCGATTGAATCCTAACTCTTACATAGACTTAATCCAGCCCGATCACTTAGTCGGGGTCTAGGGCGGGCTCGATCATACAACAAAGTGTGCACGTGAAAGAGTCACGAGCAATCGCATCGTGATGCCCCAAACTGCGCACATCTAAGGGCCACTTGGTATATAAAAGACCGCCAGCCAGATCACAACTAAGGTCTCGAAAACCCATACTAAGACATGCATGTTATAATCATACACGCAGCACACATGTCTAGTATGAATAGCAGGTATCATCACATAACTCTACCAAGTACTCTTTATTGACTTACACGTAGAGCATACAAAGATCACATGTCTGTGATCGTCATTACATCATACAACGGAAGCAAATTAGGTCTGAGTACAGAAAATATTAACAAATGGCTTAGAGAAGCCTTATACAACAAACATGTCCTTACACGAGGGACCAGACTGCTGTCTGGAACTATACTATCTTAGTCAACGTCGAGCTTCAGGAAGGTGACTCCATCGGAGGATGGGTTCTCATCTAAAACATAGAATAAGAAAACGTGAGTACAAAGTCGTACTCAGCAAGACTTACATCAGAACTATACTACTCATGCTCAAGTTTCAAGGTAAAGGGAGGTGGGGTTTCAACATGCAGAAGTGCCAGCTTTGACTTGGCTAGTCCTGTACTACGAGTACCAGACTTGAGGTAAGAAGCGTACACGAGTCCACTCCATGTCTCCAACCAATACACCACTTCCTCGACTTCCCCACGAGGAGCACACCATAGCACTCACGCTTATCTTGCGAGTTTTAGAGTATCCATTCGAGTTGTCTAATAATCAAGCACAGCTTTCAAAGTAGTCCCTTACCGCAGACGCGGCTATTCGAATAGTTTTGTTAACCCTGCAGGGGTGTACTGCTACACACATGAAACCATCAGTTACCGCCGGGATCTCGTCACCCTTCAAGCGGGTGTCGGCGAGGATAATTTCCACAACTTTTACCTCACAGCCAATTCTAATCCAGGAATCAACCATCTCAGTTTCTCACTGCTCAAGAGTCCGGCCGGGTCAACGATACAGACTCAGACGATGCAGGCGACCGAGACGCCACCTTAGCAAATGGTTTTCCTGTCTCACAGGTCCACCCACATATCTAAATGATACAAACTTTCATTCATTCTTTTTCTATGCATATGCCAAATGGAAAGCCCGAACTACTGACTCCTGGACTTGAACTGGGGTGAGTTAGTAGGCTGAGCGGGGGTCCATGTGCCCAACATGTGGTAGTACTCTTCGTCTTGGATCACCACACAAGAAGTCGGGCTTATGGTGGTGTTCAACGAGACAACCCACTGTGCACTCCTACACAGCCTCTCATCGTTCACCTTTGTTTAGGGTGGGTTCACCAACACGTTAAAAACAACAACACTGTGAACATTCAACCCCGACTCACAATCAAAGTAACCTCATCGTATCACTAAGAAGTAATAAGCAATAATAGTTGCAGGGGCCACATGATATCAATCAACTCCTATGTCAGCTGGTTTGCTTGCTAATGTGACAAGATGACGGGTCATGCGTCGGATATGGGTTCAACTATGCGGTAGAATCGATACATGGTGATCTCCTAAACATGCATAAGCGAGACCGAGAGGGAAACGGGATTTTATAGACAAGATCAATGGGGTTTGCTTTCCTTGCTGACGAGGTCCACACACGGTGTCTTCAACGAAGGGGGTGGCCTTCGGTTCCGGCTCCACCTCTATTCGAGCAAACATCACAAACATTGCAATCAATATAATGTACAATGCACAATCACATGATCAAGTTGTAGCACATGATGTACATGTTACTGATGTGTTGACAATTCCATTTAATTGAAATGTATTGCAAATTCAAACTTCAAATTTAAATTCAAATTAAGCCATATACACATTTTTTGATGTTCACCCATTTTAAAATGGTCAAACATGATTTTTTTTCATATTCTTAATCCTTGCATTTTTCTGATAATTTTTCATATATTATATGTTTAATTTGGAGTTAGTTTGAATTTTCTATGAATTTCTAAAGTTTAATTCATTTTCTGGATTTTCATTGATTTAATTTTAAATAGGAAATGACTTATTGCGTCAGTATGAGGTCATGCTGACGTGGGGGGTGCTAACATGTGGGCCAAGGTTGTTAGTGACTGGGTTAATTAACCCGGTTAGTTAAACTAACCAGGGGGATTACAGGGGCAGGGGCCCACTGGTCAGTTTGAGAGGGGAGGGATTAGGAGCTGGGTTAGGGCGCCAATGGCCTAGGTTGCCGGAATGCCACCGGAGTTTCGCCGGAGTTGCAAAAACTGGCTCGGGGTGGGGTTTGGCTAGCACTGTCTTGCTCCCCGCGGGCTTCCGCACGCAACCATGCCATCGGGGTGCCACGGAAGGGCTCTGGAGCACGTCGGCGTTGTCTGAGGCGACGGCCGGAGCACTGTGAAGGCGACCTCGACGTAATCGTGCGTGGATTAGAGCGGGGAAAGGGGGAAAAGGACCGTGAGCTCACCCAAGTCGTGTTGACGGTTACAGCGGCTCCGGAGACGAGCTGGTGGAGGGGAGATTTCTCGCCGGAGCTCCGCGGTGGCCGAAGCTTCTGGGTGAAGCTTGCGTCGCTTGCGGCCAGCTTGAGCTCAAATCAAAGGCGCGACTCGACGGAGGCTTCAGTTGCGGTTTTCCTGGACACGAAGGCGCTGACTGGAACGGCCAGTGGCCACGCAAACGGACGACGGCGGCGAGGTCGGGCGCTCCGGTGGCCGCGGGATCCAACGAGAGAGAGAGCGAGAGGAAAGAGAGAGAGGGGGAAAGACTTCGGGGGCCTTCCAAGCCTCCACGGCGAGGGGATAGGGCCAGGGGGAAGCAGGAGGTGGCCGGCTGCCGTGGCATGGCCGCCACGCAGCTCCCAGCCTGCCTGGCGTGGGGTAGAAGACGACCCTGCCCCTGGTGGGCTGGGCCGGCTTGCTGGCCAGGCTGGGCCACATGGACCAGAAGCATAGGTAAGTTTCCTTTTCCTTTTATTCTTTTTTTCTGTTATTTGTTTTGTTGTGCTAAAAAATTAGCTAGGCATTTTATTAAATGCTCCAAATTTTTATGTGGACTTGTAATGCATATAGCTAGCCACACACAAAGTTTGGGAATTTTTAAAATTCAAATAATTTGAACTTTAATTCAAATAGGGTGGCGCGTCAGAAATCTTGGTGCATGCAGTGGGACCCACTTCACTTTATATGTGATCATGCATATTTATAAGACTTTTCAAAAATACCAGAGGAATTTTTGGAAGAAATTTTTATCTGGCCATTTGAATTAATTTTTCTAGGGCTTTTCTTTTCCCCATTTTTTGAATTTCTTTTTTATTTTTTTTCACATGATGCAAAGGATCAAGCAACACTAGCACTTACCCTAATTGGGGTTCTAACACGAATCCATCGGACACAACAGCTGGGGCGGTGGGGTTCAGTGGCCACGCAGGAGCGCGTCGACAGCGACGGCGGGCTCGGGCCGGTTTTCCCCCGACGATAACGAGGCAAGGAGGAGGGGAATAGGGTTAGGGTTTCGCCGTAGCATCGAGGGCGACATGTATAAGCACGTGGGGGGGACTGTGCATCGCCGTGGCTTGCATCGTGCGGCTGCCGGCGTCGAGCACCGCGACGATGGCGCCACGCACGGCTCGGGTGAGCATTGCAAAGGGGATGGCTAGGGTGGGCCTAGTGGGCTAGGTGGGCTGCACTGTGCACTAGCTGCACCAGTGGGCTGGCTTCTTTTGTTTTCTTTTATTTTTATTTACTTTCTCTTCTTTATTTTCTGTTTGAATTTTACTTAGTTGCTTTTGTACTTTTGTAAAATATGGAACATGCTCCATAATTAGTATTGCAACCTAAGGCAGTGAAACAAATAGTTTTGGCCTTTTATAAATTCTTTTAATATTTCTTTTTAAATTGCAACTCATTAAAGGGGACTATTGGCTATTGTTTAAATTTGTTTGGAATATTTAATAACTTAATAAATTCCCAAGGTTAGTTGAACATGCTCCAGTGATTATTGTGCAATTAACAAAATTGGTTGCACAAATTTTAGACAAAGTTTTATTTGCCACATTGTTTTTAATCTCAAACCGAGGGAAATTTGAATTTGATTTGAATCATGATCATCAAGGGATACTTAGAAACAATAATCATCATTAGCAATAGTGATTACTATTCCATGATAGTGAGGGTGTTACAAATTTCCCCCACTACAAGAATTCTCTTCCCGAGAATTTAATTGGTATATGGAAAAAGATCGGGGTATTCTTCATGAAGACGATCTTCGCATTCCCAAGTGGCTTCATCTTCAGAGTGATTCGACCACTGAACTTTGAGGAAGTTGGTTGTCTTGTTGCGGGTTCGACGTTCAGACTGATCAAGAATGCGGCTCGGATGTTCTTGATAAGTCAAGTCCTGCTGCAGTTCTATCAGATCATGATCCACCTCACGAATAAGATCCTTGAAGCAGTGTCGGAGTTGCGACACATGGAATACATCATGAACTTTTGAGAGGTTTGGCGGCAATTCCAATCGGTATGCCACTGGTCCACTTCCGGAAAGGATACGGAACGGGCCGATGTAGCGAGGAGCTAACTTGCCTTTGATCCCGAAACGATGACTCCCTCTCATGGGAGTGACACGAAGGTAAGCTTGTTCGCCAGGTTGAAAGACCATTTCCTTGTGCTTGCGGTCGTAATTGCTTTTCTGACGAGACTGAGCAGCCTTCAGATGTTCACGGATAACGCGAACCTGATCTTCAGCTTGCTGGATAATATCCAGACCAGCGAAGGTTCGTTCCCCAGTTTATCACCAGTTCAGGGGGGTTCGACACTTACGTCCATAAAGAACTTCAAAGGTTACCATCTTCAGACTAGCTTGATAGCTGTTGTTGTACGAGAATTCAGCAAATGGAAGAGATTCCTCCCATTTCTTACCGAATGAGATGACACAAGCTCGACGCATATCTTCAAGCACTTGATTGACTCATTCAACTTGGCATTGCGACTGGGGGTGATAAGCGGTGCTAAATTTTAGGTGAGTGCCCATAGATTCTTGGAAACTATCCCAAAATCTTGAGGTGAAAATGTTGCCACGGTGTGAACTGATCTCCTACAGAATACGGTGGAGGGACACAATCCAGGAAACATACAAGTTTGCCAACTGACTAGCAGAGATCGTCTCCTTGACTGGCAGAAAGTGAGCTACCTTGGAGAATCGGTCGATGACGACAAAGATAGCATCATGTCCTTTCTGGGATCTGGGAAAACCAGTGACGAAATTCATCTCGATCTTGTCCCACTTCCATTCAGGAATAGAAAGTGGTTGCAGAGTTCCAGCAGGCCTTTGATGTTCGGCTTTGATGCGACGACAAACGTCACACTCATCAACATAACGAGCAATATCATGTTTCATGCCAGACCACCAGTACCGCTGACCAATTTCTTGGTACATCTTGGTACTACCAGGGTGGATCGACAAGGGTGTATCATGAGCTTCTTTCGTGACGTCCAGGGCTGAGCTCAGGTTGGCCTTTGCTGTATTGACCAGTATACGACCTTTGAAGTATAGTGTATCGTCATCATCGTGATCAACAGTGAAGAACGAAGGCTTTCCGCTTGCCACATAACGCTTAATCTTCTCAATTTCAGAGTCATAATGTTGTCTTAGTTTGATGCGGTCAACGAGGTCTGGTTTGAGAACCAGGGAATTCACATGTCCCTGTGGAACAATATCCATGTTCACTTTGCGGAGCTCTTCATACAGAAGTGGTTGTTGTACTTGAACTTCAAGTTCACTACAGTAGGCTTTGCGGCTCAAGGCATCGGCCATCACATTAGCTTTGCCAGGGGTGTAATGAATAGCCATGTTGAAATCGGCTATTGTCTCGAGCCATCTTTGTTGGAGGAGATTCGGGTCTGGATGTGTAAATAGGTACTTCAGGCTTTGGTGGTCGGTGTAGATCTCGCAACGATTACCGACGAGGTAATGACGCCAAAGCTTCAACGCATAAATTACTACTGCCTATTCGAGATCATCTGTTGGATACTTGTCTTCGTGAGGACGCAACTAACAAGATCCATAAGCATTCACTTTGCGCTCTTGCATCAGGACACAACCTACTCCTTGACAAGACGCATCACAGTATATCACGAAGTCCTTCCGAGTACTAGGGGGAGCAAGCACTGGGGCAGAAGTGAGCTTGTCTTTGAGAGTTTGGAAACTTTCCTGACATTTATCAGTCCATTCAAACATGACACCTCTGTGAAGCAGATTTGTCAGAGGCTTGGCAATCTTGGAGAAGTTCTTGACGAAACGGCG
This sequence comes from Bromus sterilis, assembly GCA_950022295.1. Lineage (NCBI taxonomy): Eukaryota > Viridiplantae > Streptophyta > Magnoliopsida > Poales > Poaceae > Bromus > Bromus sterilis. The sequence continues at coordinate 274,979,595 of OX465595.1, read as the reverse complement.
ACAATAGGTGGCGAGTCCGAGGAAACTTCTGACTTGCTTGACAGTCTTGTGGGGAGTCCAATCCAAGATAGCCTGAATACGTTCTGGGTTGACGGCAATGCCATCCTTGGAAATCACATTACCAAGGTAGGTTACTTCGGGAAGCCAGAACTCACACGTAGAATACTTAGCGTAGAGTTTGTGTTCTCGAAGCTTTTCCAGTATAAGACGAAGATGTTTAGCATGCTCTTCTTCATTCTTGGAGTATATTAAGATATCATCCAGATAAACCACGACAAACTTGGCAAAGTATTCCATGAATATATAGTTTATCAATCGGGAAAAGGTGGCTGGGGCATTTGTCAAGCCAAAGGACATGACGGTGTACTCGTATGAACCATAGGGAGTAATGAAGGCGATCTTCGGAATGTCCTCTTCACATACTAGGATTTGGTGATAACCCAACCTCAAGTCGAGTTTAGAAAACACCTTTCATCCGGTAAGTTGATCATACAGAGCATTGATCCGGGGAAGTGGACATTTGTTCTGGATGGTGGCTTGGTTGATAGGTCGGTAATCTTGGACCAAACAGTTTGTACCATCACTTTTCTTGACAAAGAGCGAAGGTGCTCCCCAAGATGAGGAACTTGGGCAAATGAAGCCTTTAGGAAGTTTCTTCATCGATCTCCTTCTTAAGTTCAAGGAGTTCATGCGGCGGCATCTTTTAAGGACGCTTAGCAATAGTGGTATTGCCGGGCTTCAAGTCGATGACGAACTCAACTTCTTTGGGCGGCGGTATTCACGGAAGTTCTTCTGGGAAGACGTCAAGTAAATCACAAACGGCTAGAACTTTCTCAATGCCCTCAAGGGGTGAGATGTTCAAATCATTCACCATGTAGATATGGGCTTCAGCATCACAGGTAATTCGGGTGGTGTGGTCAACAATCTCGCCGGAGGGGTGGAAAAGTTGGACAGACTTGGTGCCACAATACAGTGCTACATCGTGAACTTTCAACCAATCCTTTCCAAGGATAAGGTCTATGGTGGAAGACTTCAGAATGATGGGGGAAGCAAGGAAAACAATTCCCTCGACTTCAACGGTGGTATTGGGAATTATCTTGGAGGTTTTGCACTGGCCTATCGGAGTGCAGACAACCATCGTGTGGGCACCCCGGACTATATGTCCGAAGCGACCAGCTGTGTATACAGTCATGCTCCCATGATCAGTTCGCATGACACACAACTCGACATGAATATCATAGTCTCAATGTTCATACAATACCGAATACAAGTCATACATAAATAAAGTCTTACATGGCCTCAAGGGGCTCAAATAGCAGCGGAAAAGCAAAAGCAGCAAGGGTAGGGCGACCCAATCCACAGGGTAGATCAGAGCATAACACGTCCTAGTATTCGCCGGTAGCATCGTCGTCATATACCTGCTCCTCCAAGCCTGGCCGATGGAATAACCAGGGACAAAGCCGTGAGTACATACAAAGTACTCGCAAACCACCTAAAGAAAGAAACAAAGTTTTGTACAGGAAAATAATGGGATGGCTATATGGTGGAGTTTCTCATAGGGTTGCCTATCTACTCAGCATTAGTATTAAGTTGGCAAAGTTTTAAACTTGGCAAGTTTTATTCCCCACATTTCATTTGGATAAGTCAAGTCCAACCCTTTCTCAACTATAACAACACCATCATCGCGAACCATAAACTCAGTACCGGTTTTCTCATCTATTTCCCCACAATGTGTGGCCTCACTAGCCGTCCATGACCGTGGACTCCGGCTACTCGAATAGATTTACACTCTGCAGAGGTTGTACACTTTCCCCACCACATTCGATACATCCGCCGTGTGTCCCCACGGATCGTCATACCTCAGTATGCGGGTCTCGGATAATCGACCTTAGCTTTCCCCTTGTCTGCCCTAGTACAGGTGAATCCACCCCTTGCGTACTGCAGGGACTTTCCGTGTGACAGGACATGCTCCTCTTGGACCCAAGCCTGCACCGTAGTCGAAGAGTACCAAGGTTCCTTCCGACACTAAGCCTAGCGAATTTCACCCATCGACTTCGAGGGCTATCGGATTCGTGGAATCACGCATCCATGTGTAGTTATAGGACCCCCGTACTAAGACAAACAAGCTTCCAACTAGCCCTGTCCCATACCAGAGTATAGTGGTTGTACTGTAATGCTAGATTTTTGGCGGCACAAATAGAGAGTCCTTCCAGACTTTGTCCATGTCCGACGATGTTCCACAATCCCGGCTATACCACCTTCTTAGCTGAATGCCGTACTAAGTAGAATGAAGTATGACTTTCCAAGTTGTTATGTAACACTAAGTACTAGAGCTGAGTGATGGTCTCGGCAGAATGCCGGGATCATCGGGGTTCTACTTAGTTTTTCCCAGATAGGTAAGCTATGGGGTGGTGTGGAGTTTCTCTAATACAACTATTATAATCCCAAACCATATGACTTTAATATTAGCATGATACAATATAAATGATACCAATAAAGTAAAAAAAAATGGGTAATGCGGAGTTTGAGTTTTGACGGTGGCTTGCCTTCCTCGACGATGTACCCTGGATCGGCTTCTTCGGTGGCAAGGGAGGAGTCTTCACCTGCAACGTATGGCGTATCGTCTACACGTTGCGGAAGAAACAGATTCACCATTACAATCGGGCAAAACAAACAAAGCACACAACACTCAACTTACTACCAAACAACTAGTAATTTTAAGAGTATCAATTGTACTAGCAATGAAATACTAAATCAATCACTCCAAAGTTAAATATCAAAACAAGGCATTGGAATAAATTTAATAGGATTACCAAAATAAGATTTCACTAAGTAATTGTTAACTAGAGCTATGTCAAGTGATTTACTAACAACTTATTAACTTGTTTAATTCCAAAATCAAGTTCATAGCAATAATATTCTGACTACATACTAGTTTAATATTAAATTAACAACCAAAATAGTACTAACATAAGTTACAAAGGGAATAACTAGCAATAGTATCAATAAGACTAATAATAAGAAAAGGTCACAAATTTATTTATTCCAAAAAAAATTCTACTGACACAGAAAAATCAAGAATAATCACAGGAGTAAATAAAAATCAACATTACATTTTTAGGGTTTACAGAGAATTGATTAAAACTATTACTAGACGTCAAAAAGCACAATTAACTAGTTTAAACTAAATCAATTAATTTGACACTGCATAAAAATTATTCTAAGTATACAGAAAAATAAAACACAATTTTCTAAACCACACAAAATTTACTTCACAATTTTCTGAGCTATGGTGATTTGTCTAGAATTATTTTAGTGTTGTAGTTTTTAAGAAAAAGAAAAGAAAATGCACAGCAGGCCCATGGCTACCGGACGCACCCGGGCATTTTTTTTAAGCGGGCCGAGCCCAGCGCTTTTGTTTTTTTTTTTTTAAAGCGAAGGGGTACGGGGGCCTCCTGGCCGTTGGATCTAATCAGATCGGACGGCCAGGGGCCGTCTCCTAGCTCGGGCCGGCTGGGAGCTCGGGAGTGAGCTCCCATGGCGCCCGGGGGGGCTGCCTGGCTCGCCGGCGGCCCTCCGGCGGCCGGCGGCCGGTGGCGAGCGGCGGCGGGGGTAGAGGGGACCTAGGGGGCTCCATTTTTGCGGTAAAAACGTGCATGCATCGTGAAAAAAAAAACGGCGCTCGTGGCGGACGATTTTGGGCTCGGGTGGCTCACCGGGGGCGTCTCAGGCGGCGGCGGTCGGCGTGGAGGGGCGGCGGGCGTGCAGGACGGCGGTGGGGTTCCGTTTTTGGTGTCGGGGCGGTCCGTGGACGTCGGCGCGGAATTCTGCTCGGGGTAGACGACGGCGGCTCGGGGGCGGCTGCGCGGTCGTCGGGGCGGGGCTCCTCGCCGGCGCCGGCTCCGGCGAGAGGTGGCGGAGGTGGAGAGGCTCGCCGGCCTCTCCCTCCTCTCCTCTTCTTCCTCCTCCTTCCTCCTTTCTCCCTTCCCTCCTTCTTCCTTCCCTTCTGTTCTTCCTTCTCTTCTGTTCTTCCTTCTCTTCTGCTACCGATCAGTGGGGGGGGTGGAGCTGGGCTGTGGGTGGAGTGAGGTGAGGAGGGGCTATGGGGTGGGTTTTATAGATGGGTGGAAGGGGGGTGCGGGAGCGGAAGAGGGAGGCGAGCGAGCGTGGCCTCCTCGCCTACTGGGGAGTCGAGGCGGTGGCAGGGCATGCGTCACCGGGGGGGGGGGCTCGGGGTTGACGTCAGCAGAGGGGGGGGGGGTGTACGGGAGAGGCTAGGGTGGTTTTTTATTTATTTATTTTTCTATTAAGGTTCCTTAAAACACAAATTCAAGCTAATAAAACAATGCACCCCATGTGTTTGTGAAAATGCCTAAACAAAATTTCTATAAATAAAAAAAGTAATTTTTGGGTATTGTGGGTGGATCATGGTCATGCATGAATTTTTTTTATTAGATCTCCAATATGTTAATCGGCTTTTAAATGATCTTTGTTTAAGTTTTCTTTATTGTGCGAAAAGGTAGTGCCATAGGCTTTGTGGTGATCAACAATCATCACTAGCATGATTTTTACCACGTAAAATAAATAGGGTTTTTACAACAAAACAAACAAAAGAAAAGGGATGCAAAACCATCTTTTAGTGAGAGAGTGCGATAGTGGTACATGATGTGACGGTCTTAATCTATGCATGCTAGGGTAGTAGTGTGGCCGTGCTTATGATCATGCCGAGATGATCAACAAGATCGGGTGGAATCCTATGCTATTCACACGAGTACACTGACTCCACACGACAGCCACCCAGTTTAGCATGATCAACACTAAGCACACACAGTCAAACATAGATTCAACATGACAACACTCACAACCATGCAAAGTTTTTGTTAGCCCCAAATTTTAGCATTCTAATAAAGGAACTACAAAAGTTGGGGTGCGACACATCGGTAGGTTCATCTTTTCTAACGTGAAGTTATGCGACAATGCAAATGCTTTGGACATGAATGAATGCGATGCTCCTGAATCAAATAAAACAGTAGCAGGTACTGAATTAACGAGAAGGGTACCCATCACGGTAGCGGTTGTTCCTGATCTTGCACAATATAAATGTTGTAAGCATGTCAACGAGAATGAGCAGCAGACCTAGTATTATAGTTGGGAGTCCTGTTGTTGCCACGACCATTTGCGCAGCCTGTAGGGTGAACTACCAGTTTATTCTAAGAATGGGGCAGTCTCTGGAAATGTGAATGGGGAGACGACACTTGAAGCACAGTCCATCCTAAGGACGAAGGGGTGCAGCATTGGGTGGTGGGGGCAGAGCTCTTGGCCTCGTTGGTGGCAGAGGCAGACGGGGTGCAGCATACGAAGGCCTTGGAGCAGGGACATGTGCCTGTTTCACACTGTGAGGGAGCCACATGCGACACTTCTGTGTTGCGCCCGAAGATGAGCCAACGTCACGATAGCACTTCTGCGACTCCTTGTGCTCCATCTGGGCAGTCTCGACGGTGATAGCCTTGTTCACCATGGTGGCGAAGTTAGCGAAATCATGAACGACACGAGCGAGTCTGAGGTCTGAGTTGAGGCCACGGAGGAACTTCTGCTGCTTGCAAGCATCAGTGGTGATCTCTTCTTCCACATAGCGAGAGAGGTTGAGGAACTCGCGCTGATAGTCTTCAACAATCATGTTTACCTGAGTGAGGTTGCGACATTCTTCCCCCTTATTATCCATGATCCCTTGAGGAATGTAGCGGGCGTGAAAAGCTGACTGAAATTCATCCCAAGTGATTACTTCTCCGACTGGCAGTGAACGCTTGTGGGTGCTCCACCACTAAGCAGCGGCTCCTTTCAGATGATAGGACGCAAAGTTCACATAGTCGGCTGGATCGACATTAGCAGACTCTAGCTCGTGAGTGATGTCGCGAAGCCATTCATCAGCATCCAATGGCTGAACGGAATTGCGGAACATAGTGGGGTTGAGGCGGGTGAAGTCGTACAGAGTCATGGCGGCATGCTGATGGTGGTGCCCATTCTGATTCGGCTGGGGGAACTGAGCCATGACATTCTGCATTAACTGACGGTTCAGCTCAAACTGTTGCATCATCGCGGCCATGTAATCCGGCGGCGGAGGTGGGTCATTGGCAGCACGACCACGACCACAACCACCACGACCTGCCATCCTGCTAAAATTTAACAGTGGTATTTCAGCGATGGAAATTTAATGAGATACCGGAAACAAGAAGAAGGTAATAAGACAACGAAGAGGAGGCGCGGATATATAGGAGTAGTCATATAAGACATACACATCCACACACGGAGTCAATAAAAAATCGGGCAGCATAACGTCATAGAATTAAGGAAAAAGAACACACTAGGCGGCGCGCAGACTGCGGTAAGGAATACACGACGTGACATAGCTTCCGTTGTGTCAATTACGCCGCAAGAAAACTATTGGCCACAAGAGTTTGTGCCAAAGAACGCGCGGCCTGCCCTGAATGAGAAAGGGGATCCGCGGTCCGGGACCTGGGTCTGAACTCCTCCGACACGACTCAATAGAGGGGTAAGCACTAGAATGCCGGGTGGAATCAAGAGAACGTGATCCTAATGTCAGAGTTAGTAAACCTTACCAGCATGGATAAGAGAGCAGAGTTCCAGAGCATAGGTAAGGAGAAAAGGATCCTAATACCATAGATATCACGACGGGGTGATATCGATGTAGGCCCGTAAGCCAAACATTACGTTAGCAAAATAGTTCTTCAAAGACTAGACTCAACTTCGACCAAGTAGTGGTTGGGTGGCTTTTATAGGCAGTAGGCTCTGATATCAACTTGTGATGCCCCTAAAATCAAGCCGTGTTCAGTAATCATACACGCAGGGTACACGACTGAAATCAGGGTGACACGATGATAATATCACAGCTCAACACTAGACTGAAATAAGATAAAACTGATATTACAAACCAGGGATCACGAGGATCCGACTACATAAGTTATACAAGACATAATATTTGAGTACAGACGTAGTTAGTCAAGTTTTGCCTTAAGAAGGCTAGCACAAATAACAGCAGATATACGGATCTAACAAGCGAGGCCTCCAGCCTAGGATCCACCGAACTACTCCTGGTCAACGGGGAACTCGACCTCATAGTAGTCGCCTCCGGGGTACTCCTGCTCCTGGGCTCCCACGTCGACTGCAGCAGTCAATCAGATAAAAATAAAAACGGGGAAATGAAGCAAGGGTGAGTATCTAGCATACCCGCGAGTCTTACGTCCAACTACTAAGCATTTATTCATTTTTATCAATGGAAAGGGCAGGCTATATATATTGGACTAAAAGTGAGAAATCCAGAATAAGGAAAAGAAGCTAGGCCTATCGAAGACTAGCATCTTTCGACGAGTCTTGCAGCATGCGAAGAGAATAGCCAACAGTTCGAAGAAAGCATAAAGTAACAATGCAGCAGAAGTTGGTGCAGCATTGTATAATAATAAGTTGTATTAGATAAAAATTAACAATGCCTCCGAGATTCCCTCCTCGACTTCACCGTGAGGAAGAAAACCCGGAACCAATCAGTTTAGTAGTAGTAGTTTGTAGTATTAGAATCTGGTTTTAGCATAAAGCGTCATGTTACCGTGGACACGGCTATCCGAGTAGATTATCTTCCCTGCAGGGGCTGCACTACTATTATCCTACATGCTCGGATCTCGAGGGTGCCATACACCTTGTTAGGGAATGCCCCACGGAGGCTATCCGATACGCCGAAGTCCATCTTTCAAGCTCAACAGAGAGGCCATCCGCCGGTCTAAATCCTAAGCACAAAGGGACTTTGGACCCATGCCCTTTCTACTCTTGCACGGTACGTGGATGGACGGTGGAGCAGACCCACCTCCCACTACCGGAGTAGGCGGTCCAAGCCCGGCAATCAGCCCGAGGTAAAGCTGACGTCTGAAGAGCCATCGAATGAGGCTACAACACAGAGGGCCCACAGCATAATCCACGTGGACGTAGTGTGTATAGGGCATGTAGACCCACTCAAGTCATCCACCTGACCAATTAAGCATTTTATTTTTTCTGTCGGGACAACCGTTATCGTTGCCCCTATACGGGTGAGTCGCAGAAAACGACAGTTGCCAGGTCCACCCCCATAACCAGAGCCGGTGGCCGCCTGCCCTGTCGTCCCACCAACTCGAACGACTACCAACAAGGTGAACCGTCTCCTTACCTTGTCTCGTGTTTTCTCTTGGAAGAGCGCGACTTTCGTACAACAAAGTATCTCTCGGCCATCGAGCAAGTACCAGGCCCGTCGCACACCGATGGAATATACCTGTCCCGTCGGTCGGATACGAAACCCTACGCGGGCACCGTTGGGTCACCCAACTCCTTACCTTTAAGGACCACGGCCGTTCGGGACCCTAGGGCGGCTATACAGAGTCAGCAATGAGTGGAGTACAAGGATTACTCCTCGATAGCTCACACTTGATGTGGCTCGGCAGAGCCGAGGTAGGGGCCTTTGGCGGTGTCTGCAATGTACCTTACCTGTGGCAGTTGTAATATATTGTATCCGCGATCACTCCCAGAGTGACCACGACCCGCTATCTAATCCCATTTTACTAACACGGCGCAGGGCTAACTGTTGAATATCATATATATTTATAAGGAAGCATAGGGTAAAGGAAAGTACATGACTATGCAATTGAATAGGGATTGTAACGTGGCAGTAGCAGCAATGCCTAGTGCAAGAAATGTACAGAAAGATAGTCGATATCTGGGGAAGAGAATGGATCTGCTTTCCTGGAAGCTCGACGGTAGGGGTAGGTTCGTCGATGTAGTAGTAGTACTCAACGACGGTGTAGTCGGCGGCAGCAGCGAGGTCTGCCGAAGAATAAGGGGGGACATTACATACAAAGCAAACATATGAAAACAGATACATGACATGACAAATGCATTGTTATCGGTGTTCTAACGCAATACAAAGTGCTATGTCGTAGTGGGAATTCATCCGGGGATGAAATACCGGCTCCGGGTGATTATCGACAGACGGCCCGGAGGGGGGATGTCGATGTTCATTGTGTTAGAGGGGGGTGGTTGACATACGGATAGCTTACCCCTATTCGATATATTTTTTTGATCAATTTTCATGTATAAAGTTTTTGAATCTGACTTACGGTTTAAAATATATTGATTTTCTAAGTTTAAATCAATTTAAATCAATTTCTAAATATTTTTTTAATAGACATTATCCAGAACAATACTGGTTGACTGGTCAGCTGACAGAGGGTACCCACCTGTCAGCCTCACAGTGTTAATAAATATTTTAATTAAATTTAAATATCCTATGGGCCCACATGTCATAGACAACAACTAATAATTCTATTTATTTAAATCTAATTAGGCAGTGGGACCCAGGTGTCATAGGCACATTAGTTAATTAATAAGTTTTAGTTATCCAGAGAGTTATTTAAGTAAATGGGCCCACATGTAATAGACCTAGATAGTTTTCTCTGTTAAAACTTAACCATGGACTTAGTTAAGGGGCTGGAACCGCATGTCAGTTGGTGATTAGCACTAACAGAGCCCCCTGACAGGTGGGTTCCATCGGGCAGTGGCTCATATGTTCGCCGGCGACCAGCGTGTGCACGCCACAGACCACAGGAGATCAGTGGACTGGGCGCATTTGAAAGAGGGCGCGGCCGCGCGTCTTCTGGAGGTGGTGGAGTTGCCTGGGGTGACCAGAGTCGATGACGACGATGAGCGCGGCGGCGGACCGAAAACTAGTGTAGAAGAAATCGACGAATTAGCGCGTGGGCTTGGTCATGTGGTACTGGGTTCAGGTCCTGGGAGCGTGATGACCAAACTGACACGCTCAACGCGCCAAACGCGTGCTCCAAGCCACGGGTGCGAGCAACGACAAGGCGGCGAGCTCACGGCTCAAATGGAGGCGGGTGTCACTTGTAAAAGCCCGGATAAATAGCAGTGCTATCCCTACCTAAATTGAACAAACCCTAGCTAGTCACCCTCAGATTCGTGGATCTCCTCTGCCCCGCCGCCACATGGAGAAGCCTCCCCACTGATACGTCCAAAACGTATCTATAATTTCTGCTTGCTCCATGCATGTTTTGTGTGATATTGCTATGATCTAGATACACTTTTGATAATATTTGGACTAACCTATTAACTAAGTGCACCCAAGTGCCAGTTCCTGTTTTCTGCTGTTTTTCTATTTCAGCTTTCCCCCATATAAAATGTGCCAGAAAAATTCTGGGAAAAATACAGGAAAAATCAGCGTACATGAAGCTTCGAGAAGAGCCCGGGAGGGGCCAGAGGGGAGCCAGGGGGGCCCAGGCGGCCACCCGACGCGGCCCCACCCCTGGCCGCGCCAGGGGGGCACCTGGGGCCCCTGGTCGACCTCTGGCTGTCCCCCTTCGCCTATTTATTCTCCGTCACGGGGAAACTCCAGGAGAGGAACCCTATTTCGCAAACTCGCCTCTGTTCTGCCGCCGCCGCGCTTTCGAGATCGGGAACACCAGAAGACCTCTTCTCAGGACCCTATCGGAGGGAGGATTGACCTCTGGGAGTCTCCTCTCCACCATGGATGCTCCCCGGATGTCTCGTGAGTAGTTTTCCTTGGACCATGGGTCCGTGATTAGTAGCTATGTGATGTTCTCCTCCCCTCTTTGTTCTTCATGGTGTAGACCTCGTGAGATGCCCTACATGATCGAGGCACTTTTGTAATATTTTATCCTATTGCTATGTTGAGTTTGATAGGATCTGATGGATTATGAGATTATGTTCAGATTCTGATGGAGTTATATATTTGGTTCTTATCTCTTATATTTTTTTCCTAAGTAATTCTTGCATGTTCTCCGTTGCTGTTTATTGCTTTGGCCAAGTAGTAGGTAGTGACTCCAAGAGGGAACGTTTTGCTCGATTGTGGGTTCATGTCCCCCGATGACACGCTTGAGTGACAGAAACATGATTCTAGGGGATGTGTTGTTGCCACAAGGGGGAAAACAACGGTGCCTGGAACCGCAGTCACAAGGATTGTTTACTTTACGCAAAGTTCTTTTAATGCAGTTGTCTGTTGCTTTGGGTTTACACTTTGGGTGGGGCTCGCAACTTAATACCAGAGAGATGTTCTGGATAGATATCTCAAGGTGGATGATTAGTAGTAGATGCAGTTGGATTTCGGTCTACTTATTTTGGCGTACTGCCCATGCTTTTGAGCCTCGTCCTTTCTTTTGTAGCATAGTTAGCATTGCCGTGCATTCATAATCCTGTCAATTGCCTTTCTGTAATTTGTTTACCTCGCATAGCAATTTTATCGTCTTTTGGGAGAGAGACATCACTAGCGAACATCACGTATCCCGGTCCATATCCTCAGCACTGTTTACACGCTCATTTACTTTTTTGCTTTTACTTTCAATTACTATCATTATCCCTTGTGGTTGACCCTTTGTGAATAACAAGACCGGAGAGATTGACATCCTCTCTGAACTTCGTTGGGAACAAAGTTATCGTGTTTGTGTGCAGGTCCGCGTCAGTTGCGCCGCTGACACCTACTTATCATCTCCGGAGTCCTACTGGAGACAAACCTTGGTATCTTCATCGAGGGAAATTTGCTGCTGTGCTACATCACGGCTTCCACTTGGGGCTCACCAACGAAGGGCGAGAAATCACTATCATTACCTCGCACATCAAGCCAAATTTCTGGCGCCGTTGCCGGCGACTCCGAGTGCTAAGATAGGGGAGTTGCACACTACTCTTTACCTTTGTTTTTTAGTCTTGTTAGTTTACCTTTCAGATTTTTTCTTTGTGTCTTTTATCAAAAGTTACAAAAAAATCTGCCACACTTGCTGCTACTATGGGTTCCACTGAAAACACCAAGTTGTGTGACTTCAGTAGTCACAACAACCAAGACTTTATCTGCACTCCCATTGCCACACCTGCCACTTCAGCTACCTCTTATGAAATTAAACCTGCTTTGCTGAACCTTGTTATGAGAGATCAATTCTCTGGTGCTGGAGATGATGCTGCTTTACACTTGAATAATTTTGTTGAATTATGTGATATGTAAAAGCATAAAGAAGTAGAAGGTGATGTTGTTAAGCTCAAGCTCTTTCCTTTATCTTTAAGGGGAGATGCTAAAATCTTGTTTCAATCTTTGCCTAGGAATAGCATAGATTCTTGGGATAAGTGCAAAGATGCTTTTATAGGGAAGTACTACCCTCCTGGTAAGATTATCCAATTGAGGAGTAATATTATGAATTTTAAGCAATTGGATAATGAACACGTTTCCCAAGCTTGGGAACGAATGAAATCTCTTGTTAAGAAATGCCCTACACATGGTTTGACTACCTGGATGGTTATCCAGACTTTTTATGCAGGCTTGAACTTTACCTCGCGGAACCTGTTAGATTCGGCCGCGGGAGGAACCTTTATGTCAACTACATTGGTGCTGCCACGAATCTTCTCGATGAAATGATGACCAATTATTCCCAATGGCACACCGAACGCGCTCCAACAGGTAGAGAGGTCAACTCTGTCAAGGAAATTACCTCCCTCAATGAAAAAGATGACTTAATTATGTCTCTACTTACCAAGCAACCCTCTATTGATCCTTATGATGTTCCTTTAAATTCTTTGGTTGCTCAAGAACAAGTAGATGTGAACTTTATTTCTACAAACAACTTCAACAACAATGCTTATAGGGGAAATTCTGCTAGCAATCCTAGACCGTTTCCATCCAACTATGGGAACAACAACACTTACCCTAGCAACAAGAACCCCTCTTCTGAATTAGAAAGCATGCTTAAAGACTTTATCACTACCCAAAAAGCCTTCAACAAAAATGTAGAAGAGAAATTAGCTAAAATAGATAATCTCTCTTTGAAGGTAGAAAGCTTAGCCCTTTATATTGAGATGCTTAAAATTAGAACCTCCCCCCTTGAGGAGAATAAGGCCACTCCTATTAATGCTATCCATTTACAAATTAATGAAAATATTAGGATGATGGCTAAACTTAAAGAAAGATGGGCTAGAGAAAAATAGGAAGAGGATAGAATTAAGAGCCTTCCTACACACCACACAGTTGCCACTATCCAAATTGTTGAGGGTACCCAAACTATTAGCACCCAATGCACTCCTAGTCCCGTTGGACCTATTAATGGTGATGCTAATACCTCAACCGTAGATGAAGAAACTTCTATGAACATGGAGGGTTTCAAACAAGTGAGGCTAGATGATAGTACTACCACCTTTGATAGTAGTGATATTGATTTTGATAGTTGTACCCTCTCAGAAGTTATTAGCTTGTTACACAAAATGTCTAGAGACCCCCACACTAGCACACTTAATCTTGCCTTCACGGAGCATATCACAAATGCTCTCATCAAAGCTAGGGAGGAGAAGCTTAGAGTAGAAGCCTCCATACCTAGGAGGTAGATGATGGTTGGGATCCTATGATCAAAATGAAATTAAATAACTTCTCTTGCTATGCTTTATGTGATGTTGGAGCTAGTACCTCCGTTATGCCCAAAAGAATATTTGATATGTTTGAATTGAAACCTTTTGAGCCTTGTTCTTTTGGTGTTCGTCTTGTTGATTCTTCCGTAAGGAAAACCTTTGGGGAAGATCGACGATGTTCTTATCATTGTCAATGACAACTATGTTCCCGTTGATTTTATTGTTATGGATATAGAGTGTGAACCTTTATGTCCAATTATTTTGGGACGTCCTTTTCTTCGCACCGTTGGTGCAGTTATTGACATGAAAGAGGGGAATATAAAATTCCAATTCCCATTCAAAAAGAGGATGGAACACTTCCCTATAAAGAAAATCAAGTTACCTTTTGAGTCCGTTACTCGGGCTAGCTTGATTGATCTTTTTGCATCATGCCTAGCTTAAAGGCATAAAAGAAAGCACTTTCGGGAGGCAGCCCGCAACGAATTTAGGTTTTTATTTTTTCTTTTGTTGTGTCTTGATGTTTGTTACTACTGTAGAAACATCATTGTATCTTTATTTTTCCAGCTTTGTGCCAAGTTATAGCCTCTTACGGCAAGGGAAGTAAAAGTTGTGACATGCTGTCCAGAAAACAGATTTTGTCGTCGTTACCAGAAAAATTCCAGAAAAATCCCAGTTCATCTTTTTTATCTGAAATTTTTTTACAGTATGCTCTATGCAATTACGAAAATTCCGTATGTTCTGAGTTTTTTTATTTGAGTTGCAGAAGTGCCCTTAAAAAATTCTTTACTACCTGCTGTTCTGTTTTTCACAGATTCTGCCACGCTTTGTCTCTCCTAACTTTTGCAAACCATAAGCTTGCTTTTTCTTTGCAAAACCTTTTTGGCACTCTTGAGAAACATTAGATCTTAAAGAATATATTTATATCCAGTGGGAATTTTTTTATTTATTAAGGGTACTAACCTCTCTAATCAGCTTATGATGAGTTATGTATGAAGGGAGTTTTCAAGTGTGCGATGTAAGATGATGAAAGAAGATCCAGGAGTGTCAAGCGCTCAAGCTTGGGGATGCCCCCATGCATCCCCAATAAATATTCAAGGACGCTCAAGCTTATAAGCTGGGGGATGCCCCCGTGCATCCCCTTCTCCATCAAGAATCATCAGTTCGTCTTTCGTCTAACTATATTTTTATCACTTCATGCGTTATGTGCTAAGCTTGGAGCGTCTCGTACTTAGGTTTTGTTTTTAGTTTTCTTTAGCTTTGCTTGCTGTTCATAACAAGTTAGATCCCGTCTTACTTTGTGTGGGAGAGAAACATGCTCCACTTTCAAAATTTAGAACACATCATAGGATTCTTCATGCCTATCTTTTTGCTGTTGTGTGTTCTTTATCTTTTCATAGCTACTGTCATGTTTAGTTTTAGTCTTAGTTTGTCTTTAGCAAGAGCCTTGGCTTTTGTTTAGTTTGTTACTGGAACTCTTTTTATTTTTCACGTTTATCTTGTTAAAGAGAGTTGGTTGTTGCATTGAGTTGTGTCTTGTTTTGAGAAGTAGGTAATTGAGGTTGCTATTTAATTCTAGTAGTAACTTGCAATAGTTTTGAAGTTTTGTTGTGAGTAATGTTTGAACTTTTGGTGTCAAGATCTCTAGCCTATTAGTGATAGATGTCATATTTTGGGAAATCCGTGTGTATTTTCAAAACCTATAAAACTAGTTGAGAACTCTAGCTACTAGATGGATCACTACTCTTCTGAGGAGTCGAATATTAGAGTACACTCACGTACCATGAGTCGAGGATGCGCAAGGATAACCAAACCCCCATACACTCCTCCTCGGGGTACTTGTCTCTTTGTGAACCTCCTTATTAGATTGAGAGTTATCGATAATAAGTGCATGAGTTCTTCAGACTAATGTAAGTATTGAAAGTTGACACTTCCACCTTCCCATATTTTGCTAGCCTCTCCCGTGCCATGCATTGCCTTCTTCTCACTCCGAGAGTTGGTGTCCACTTCGCCGGTACTTCCAAACCCTTGGCATGATACGCTCTGTCATCATAAATCTCCTTATATCTTTCCTCAAAACAGACACCATACCTACCTATCCAGGCATTTCCATAGCCTTTCCGAGATATATTACCATGCAACATGCACCTCTTCGTGACTTGATCTTCATGTCATACATGTTCCTGCTACACTGGCAGACGCATACATTGCATACATCATGATAGCTACATCTTCTTTATGATTTTGAGTACCTTGTAAAGTGTGAAAGATCTCCTTTACCTTCTTGTAAAATAGATTGTTGCCATTAAGTGAGGAAAAGATCCCAAAGTGGACACAATAAAAGATCCCAAAGAGGACAAATGAGAGTTAAATAGAAAGAGCCATTGAGGCCACAAAAAAATACAAAAAAAATCCAAAAAAAGAGAAATAAAAGGAAATAAAAAGAGAGAAAGGGGCAACACTACTATCCTTTTGAGAGATCCACACTAGTACTCCCTCTATATCCTTGTACTCCATAGAGATGATCATTATGCATATAGCTATGTGGGGACCTTCACACTTTAGAACTTGGCTTGCATATTCCAAGGATGAGCCTCCTCAAACGAGCTCTAGGTCTTCATGAGCGAGCAAGTTAGATGCACCCCCATTAGTTCCATTGGAGAGGTTCCTAGCTCATATGTGCATCCATTGCATGGCAATCCCTACTCCTCACACCATATCTATCATTTGGCATCTCCCGCCTATGACTGTCCTCATTGATGTGAGCCTTTCTCATCCTTTTTGTCTTCCTCCTCCACCATATTTCTCTCTTTGCCATCCTAAGTGTCAACTCTCGTGGTTACGCTCATCCATTGCATGAGTGCTCAAAATATTGAAAAAGGAGTGGATCAAATTGACTTGTACGTGGCTAGTGGTCTGGGGACGAGTCAAGATAAGATTCCAAAGAAGACCAAGTGTGAAACTTTAGCAGATTGAGTTCTCAACACAAAAATACTTTTTCTCGTATTCCCTATCCCCTTCTTGCACGCAAACACCATTTGGAGACATTCGAGTCATGGACAGCGAGAGCTCTTGCACCTAATGTTCTTTTGTTACTTGTTTCAATGCTAATATAAACTCTTGCATGTTATGAATTGAATTGAATCTCTAACCATGATTGCTTTACTTTTCAAAGTTCTTTTATGGTTGCTAGCATGTCATCATAGAAATTATGTTGTTATCATTTACCTACTCGAGGACGAGCAGGAATTAATCTTGGGGATGTTGATACGTCCAAAACGTATCTATAATTTCTGCTTGCTCCATGCATGTTTTGTGTGATATTGCTATGATCTAGATACACTTTCATACACTTTTGATCATACTTGGACTAACCTATTAACTCAGTGCACCCCAGTGCCAGTTCCTGTTTTCTGCTGCTTTTCTATTTCAGTTTTCCCCCATATAAAAAGTGCCAGAAAAATTCCGGAAAAAATACAGGAAAAATCAGCGTACAGGAAGCTTCGAGAAGAGACCGGGAGGGGCCAGAGGGGAGCCAGGGGGGGCCAGGCGGCCACCCGGCGCGGCCCCACCCCTGGCCGTGCCAGGGAGGCGCCTGGGGCCCCTGGTCCACCTCTAGCTGCCCCCCTTCGCCTATTTATTCTCCGTCACGGGGAAACTCCAGGAGAGGAACCCTATTTCGCAAACTCGCCTCTGTTCCGCCGCCACCGCGCTTCTGAGATCGGGAGCACCAGAAGACCTCTTCCTGGCACCCTGCCGGAGGGAGGATTGACCTCCGGGAGTCTCCTCTCCACCATGGATGCTCCCCGGATATCTCGTGAGTAGTATTCCTTGGACCATGGGTCCGTGATCAGTAGTTATGTGATGTTCTCCTCCCCTCTTTGTTCTTCATGGTTTAGTCCTCGCGAGCCGCCCTACATGATCGAGGCACTTTTGTAATATTTTCTGCTATTGCTATGTTGAGTTTGATAGGATCTGATGGATTATGAGATTATGTTCAGATTGTGATTGAGTAATATATTTGGTTCTTATCTCTTATATTTTTGTTCCTCAGTAATTCTTGCATGTTCTCCGTTGTTGTTTATTGCTTTGGCCAAGTAGTAGGTAGTGACTCGAAGAGGGAACGATTTGTTCGATTGTGGGTTCATGCCCCCCGATGACACGCTTGAGTGACAGAAACATGAGTCTAGGGGATGTGTTGTTGCCACAAGGGGGAAAACAACGGTGCTTGTAACCGCGGTTACAAGGATTGTTTACTTTACGCAAAGTTATTTTAATGCAGTTGTCTGTTGCTTTGGGTTTACACTTTGGGTGGGGATCTCAACTTAATACCAGCGAGATGTTCTGGATAGATATCTCAAGGTGGATGATTAGTAGTAGATGCAGTTGGATTTCTGTCTACTTATTTTGGCGTACTGCCCATGCTTTTGAGCCTCGTCCTTTATTTTGTAGCATAGTTAGCATTGTGGTGCGTTCATAATCCTGTCAATTGCCTTTCTATAATTTGTTTACCTCGCATAGGAATTTTATCGTCTTTTGGGAGAGAGACATCACTAGCGAACATCACGTATCCCGGTCCATATCCTCATCACTGTTTACACGCTCATTTACTTTTCTGCTTTTACTTTCAATTACTATCATTATCCCTTGTGTTTGACCCTTTGTGAACAACAAGACCGGAGAGATTGACAACCTCTCTGAACTTCGTTGGGAACAAAGTCATCGTGTCTGTGTGTAGGTCCGCGTCAGTTGCGCCGCTGACACCTACTTATCATCTCCGGAGTCCTACTGGAGACAAACCTTGGTATCTTCACCGAGGGAAATTTGCTGCTGTGCTACATCACGCCTTCCACTTGGAGCTGACCAACGAAGGGCGAGAAATCACTATCATTACCTCGCACATCACCCACTAACCACCTATTCCCCACGTCTAGATCTGGTGGGTCGATGCTGACCATCGGATCTTGATCGGACAGCCACGGGCATGCCACGTCGCCCCAGCCGGCCTCCCACCCTCCCCGGGCCCCGCAAGGCCCGCGAACCGCTTTCGCAGCCCGCCTCAGGCCCATCCGGGCGCCGCCTCGCGCGCCCCTCCCGTGGACGCCGTCTCTGGCCTCGCGCCGGCGAGCGCCACTCGGTGAGCTCCACCTCGCCGCACCCCTCACCCTTCTCCTCCTTCCCCTCACCGCCTCCTCCTCCTCTGTGCAAGGAGCTCGCCACAGCCGCCGCGCCATGGAGGTTGCGGCCCTTGCCACCAGGCACCGCGCGCCCTTGCCGCCTTGGAGCCAGCTGCATGACCCTCCGGCCTCACCTCGCCCTGATCCGGGCGGATCCCGACCACTGCGACCCGTTCCGCCCTGCCCCGCTTGCACACCTCGCCGGAGGTCTCCCACGTCGGCACCGCCAGCCACCTCGCACGCCTTGCATGCAGACGAGGACGGGACGCCCGATCCAGCCGCCAGCGCCTTGGGCTGGCCTTGGGCCGGCCTGCAGCCCAGCGCCCCTGAGGCCCATCTCCAGCGCGCTCCAGCTTGCCCTGGGCGAGCTTCCGCTATGCATCGCCCACATCTGGCCTGGGCCGAGGCCCACTCGGTGAGCCACCCTTACTTTTCCTTTTCCTTTTTTTCTCTTCTGTTGCGTTAGTTGGGCCAGCCCAATATCTATTTAGCGCACTGTGCGCATTTTAGACTATCCGACGCTCAGCCCTTTTAGGCCCAGCAGTAGAAATTCGGCCCAGAGGGGCTTAGTATTTTTTTTTTGTTTATATTATTGGCAGATTATTGTTGTATTTTGTGATGCTCGTATCTTTTTAACGGTAGCTCGGATCGCGACGCACTAAACATGAAACTTTCTTAGAATTTTTTGTGGATTAATAAAATGTGCTCCTTTGCCATGTTTGCACTTGTTTACATGTTGTTTACTGCTAATTACACTGCTTGGCACTGTAAATATAATAGGTCGTAACTTTTTAACCGCTGCTCCGATTAAAATGTTGTTTATATGTAACTTGACTTGAATTGCGTGTAAATATTTTTTATGCTGCTCTTTCTTGCAAATAAAAATTATAAAATATTACTTAGGTCAAAAAAGTACCAAATGTTATAATTTTCATGGGGTAACTAGTGATATGCCATGTTTTGGAATTTACCCCGCTTAACTTGACTAGCATAGATAGTTTACTTTATGCTTCACCTCTTGCCATGCGTGTGTGATATTCCATGCTTGGGTTAGATGCCATGCTAACAACCTTTTTCTCATGTTGTGTAGCTAAACAACTTGAACCGATTCTAAATGTGCGGTATCGTCGTGTGTGGCGAGTACTCCACTTAACATGTTATTAACCGCTCTCGACAATAGATGTGATACCGTAGTGTGTTGTCTCATGTTGCTTTCTTGTTGTTGATTGCTCGTGAGTGCTTACTAGTAATAGTTGTTTTCTTGTTGATTGCTTTCCAGTGTTTACCTCTTGTGTGCTCCCGCGGGTAACTTCGGAGACGTTGCGAGCTAACGATCGCATACACCTTCGGAACCCGACTTATCAACAGGCAAGGTCTATACATTACTTATGATCCATTCTATTATAACCAGCGGTTTGCATGCTAGTCTAGGTTAGGTTCGAAGTTTGATCCTACCACATGTTTACAACCTCTCTTAAACCGATACAGCCATGTCCCCTCCCAGCAAACCATGTACTGTTATGTTACTATTGCTCGTTGCTCAGCCCCTGCTTAGTATGCATGCTTAGGATTCTACGAATGTTACCTGCTATTCCTTGGATTGGGCTATCACATTATTATATTGTTTTGGATTATATGATTATTATAATGTTGACTATATTCGACGAAGGATGGAAGGTCTAGGCTATCCCGCCCCGACGCTTTGTTCCATTCGAGTCACCTAGGAACCGAGTTCCGGGTATTATGTCTCTTGACGAGCGTCCTTAAACGCGTGTGGGATACTATGAGGTCCCCTTTTCTTACCTACCTAGCTTCAAACATTTCTAGAAGTGTCCCAAGCCGATTTACCATTAGCAAACCATGCATATATGTCTGTCGGGTCGCTGGTCGCTCCTAGCAGACATCCTTTAAAACAACTTGGGCTAGTGGAGACATGGTTTCTCTATTGGTCCACCCAATCAGCTAGGACCCGGCTCCATGTGAGGTGACCCGATAATCCGACCTGCGTCAGCCGGAAGAGTCCGATAACAGAGTACGGTCGACTTTTTGATTGGGTCTCGATACCCCGGGGGCCACCCGGATTTGTTCGTTGTTAGCTAGAGGGACCTATCGTTTCGGATCTCTCGGAACTAAATCATAAAATGGTTGCCTCTGATGAGTAGCAACTGAGAGAGACGGGCGTGCGCGCGGAGCCTTGTAATGGGCAGTTGGTACACCCCAGCAGGGTTAAATCTTTTCGATAAGACGTGTCCACGGTTATGGACAACTTGAGACCTACTCCTTGTTCATAGACAACAACAACAGAGATAATCTTAATAACTTGATCAATGTGTGTGTGCCTTGACTTCTTCTTCTTCGCCGGGATGCGAAGAGGAGGACAAGGATAGGATAGGTGTTATGCCTGCGTACGTAGGTAGATAGAACACTTGTTGCAGGAGGTTCCTCATCGAAGGCTTGGCTTCTTATCTTACTCTCTAGATCGTTAGCCACTTCATAAATGCTAGTGCGGCAGCAACCTCACCACTTACCCCATCCTTACCGTGAACTACTAGTTATCGTAGAATGATGAGTGATGAAGTCCTTGCTGGGTCAGTTGACCACTACAGTTGGATGCTGAGTATTTCTGTACTCATGATACTACCCCCAAACTCTTTTCAGGGTTCTAGATTGACAATAGGTATGGTGATCCACATTTCACGTGGAGACTCGACGAGGACTAGTTAGGCGGATCCCGGCGGAGAGCCTGGACCCGTGTGGTTACGGGAATGGTGTGTTTTACCTTTGCCATTAGGCATTTGATTGTAGTCTATACTCAGACATATATCTTCCGCTGATGTAATGTATTTAAGGCATTTGTATGACGATTGTATGAGATGTTGTATCCTTATAGCTGTAATGTTGTGATATCATCTTGGAAATCCGGGGCATACATCTTTGTCATATGTCGCTGTGGGACCGATATGTGCTTTGTCCTCGGATCTTGATGGAAACATCTAGATCTGGAACAGTACCACATATCGGGCCATACACCACGACACGAGAGGACGACCTTGAGGAGTAGGGGAAGGGGGAGAAGCTCACCGCGAGTCTGTAGGTGAGAAAAGCGGGCCCGGGGGAGGCTCGACGGCGACGAATTCGGGCGCAACGACGGCCGGATTTGGGGAAGATGACCGTGCGCGGTGTGTACTGGCTCCCAGCTCGATTCCTTGCATTGGAAGGCGAAGCCGACGGTGCCGAATCCAACGGACACGACGGCTGGGGTGGTGGGGTTCAGTGGCCACGTAGGAGCGCAACGGCGGCGACGGCGGGATCGGGCCGGTTTTCCCCCAACGAGAACGAGGCGAGGAGGAGGGGAATAGGTTTAGGGTTTCGCCGCAGCGTCGAGGGCGATGTGTATAAGCGCATGGGGGGGGCAATGTGCATCGTCGTAGGTTGCATCGCGCGGATGCCGGCGTCGAGCACCCCGGCGATGGTGCCACGCTCGGCTCGGGTGAGCAGTGCGAAGGTGATTGCTCGGGTGGGCCTAGTGGGCTAGGTGGGCTGCACTGTGCACTAGCTGCACCAGTGGGCTGGGCTTCTTTTTTTTTCTTTTTTTTTATTTCCTTTCTCTTCTTTCTTTTTCGTTTGAATTTTACTTAGTTGCTTTTGTATTTTAGTAAAATGTCGAACATGCTCTATAATTAGTATTGCAACCTAAGGCAGTGACACAAAATGTTTGGGACTTTTATAAATTCTTTTAATATTTCTCTTAAATTGCTAGTCATTAAAAGGGAATATTGGTTGTTGTTTATATTTGTTTGGAATATTCAATAGATTAATAAATTCCCATGGTTGGTTGAACATGGTCCAGTTATTATTGGTTGCACAAATTATAGACAAAGTTTTATTTGCCACATTGTTTTTAATCTCAAACGCAGGGAAATTTGAATTTGATTTGAATCATGATCATCAAGGGATACTTAGCAACAGTAATCATCATTATCAATAGTGATTACTGTTCCGTGACAGTGAGGGTGTTACAAATAGTAACATCAACGTCTTCAA
This sequence comes from Bromus sterilis, assembly GCA_950022295.1. Lineage (NCBI taxonomy): Eukaryota > Viridiplantae > Streptophyta > Magnoliopsida > Poales > Poaceae > Bromus > Bromus sterilis. Next base: position 274,956,928 of record OX465595.1, on the reverse strand, counting down.
TTTCACAAGGTAAAATCTCATTCATGATCTCTTGATAAAGTGAAAAAGGAATGGCACTAACACTGGATCCCAAATCAAATAGCCCATAATAATTATGATCTCGTATTTTAACAGATACAACTGGGTACCTGAAATTGGTCCTTTTTTCTTGGCCGTGACTAGGTTAGTGGAAATAGCACAAAAATTTATAATTGAATCCTCAACATTACTAGTAACAATATCTTAAAGCAACGCAACTTGAGGATTGACCTTGATCAGGTCCTCATGATCATCAGTCGTTCTTTCACTTTTATTCAATATACCTATGACAAAATAATGCTCCATTATCCTTGTGGGAAAAGGGGGCTTTTCATATATAACTGCAGGTAAGATAGGGTCAGCAACATTAATATGAACATGTAATTCCTTAAAGAGCTTATGGTGCTGATCCTCCTTCTTCTTAGAAGAATAAATATGAGAGGCAAATTCTCTGAAAAAATCAATTAGAAGTTGGGAATCAAGACCAATCTTAGCACAAAAGCTATTGAAGTTATCAGTTGTCACATAGCTTTCAAGGTAATCATGCTCATAATTTATAACGGGTTCAATACCTTTATCAATCTCCCAATCTTCAGTGTTCTTCTGCATCCTTTCAATAAGATCCCATCTATCTTCAACACTTCTGGTTTAGAATACCCCACTAGAGGAGGCATCAACCATATCTCTATCCCGACGAGAATGTCTTGCATGAAAAATTTTAAGAATGATTTTCTTGGGGAGCTCATGATTGGGACATTTGAGCATTAGGGATTTCAATCTCCCTGAAGCTTGGGCGATGCTTTCTCCGTCACGAGACCAAAAGTTATAAATATAGTTCATCTCTCGGTGTATTTCATGAAGATGATAAAACTTTGCATAAAAGAGAGGCATAAGCTCTTGCCAATTTAGTAAATGAGAGTTATCGAGAAGCTTATACCAATCCAACGCCTTATCTTTCAATGATAGAGAGAATAATTCCTCATGACAAAATCCATTGATACACCTGCAAGCTTAAATAAGTAACATAATTGTGAAAGATAGAGCAAGTGATCGCGTGGATGTCTGTCTCATGCACAATGATTAGCAAAGACATAATCAACAATACCAGTTGGTATTTTAAAAGGCACAATTTCTGTAGGTGGAGGAGCCCTCTCCACCACAACCGTGGAGGGAAGGTTCCGCACAAGCAAAGAACCATGAGCAGAATTATCCATAAGGATGAAAAGTAGTAATAGAAAAATAAAAATAGCACGTACAGTGTAAAGGTTTCCTTACCAATTTCACTTACCAATAGCGCTACACTCCCCGGCAACGAGGCCAGAAAATGGTCTTAATGACCCACAAGTGTAGGTGATCTATCATAGCTTTTTTGATAAGTAAGAGTGTAGAACCCAACGAGGATAAGAAGGTACTGACAAGCGATCTTGATAAAGGAATAACTGCAAGTACTGAAAGGTAACTTTCTATGGGTTTTCTTGTATAAGAAAGCAGGAAATAAAATCAAGGAAAGTAAATGATGGCAAGGTGTAGCAAGTGGCCCAATCCCTTTGAACAAATGATAAGACGAAGGATTAAACTTATAAATAATAAAGCGTTCTAAGGACAAACGGGAGAGGTAGTCAAGTTATTTAGCCATATTCCGTCTAGCACTATGTTTTGTGTTGATAATTGTTGTGTGGGTGCACCTATGCTAACACACCGCCTAAACTAATAAAAGTGCACTCTTATGATAAAACCTCTTTCAACCATCCGTAAATACAAGAGAGAAATTAAGACAAAGCCTAACTGTAGCAATAAACTTTAGGATCCAACAATCCCTCGTGCAAAAGTGCGAACTGGGGTTCCGGTTTCTGTCACTCCGGCAACCCACCATAAGCATCCTTTATACACAATGTATTCCCCTAGGTCCTTAAAAAGGTGAAGTGTTATCTAGTCGACGTTCAAATAACACTACTATAAGAATAACACCACAACTTAAATATCAATCAACACATATTACTTCAAAATCATATGACTACAAACAACGAGACTTCTCCCATGTCCTCAAGAACTAAAGGAAATAGTCACAAGATATAAAAGAGATCATGCTCAGAGGTGATGAATATATGATGAAAAATCTGGTCATAACAATAATTCTCCAACAAAACTTAATAGCATTCACCACAAAAGCGTAATGAACACTGGTAAAGTCGAGGGGATGAATAGTGCAAGGTACAACACGGTTTGCAATGGTAAAGTGAGATTAGATGAGTATGGAGATGGTTCTGTTGATGAGGATGATGGTGATGATGATCTCGATGGTGCCCGTGACTATGGTGATGACGATGAGGAGGACCTCCCCTTCTGGGAGCAGTTCTCCTCGGCGGAATCTGCCTGCCGGAAGGGTCTTTTAATCTCTGCAGGTTTCCGCCACGGAGCGGCGGCGAAACTCCCGATCTAACTTCTCTTTCGGGGTTTTTAGGTCCCGGTGAGTATATAGTCAAAATGAGAGCTCTAGGGGTGGGACCCCTCCTAGGCGGCCACCTGGCGCGACCTTGGGGGTGGTCGCGCCACCAGGCCGCCTGGAGGCCTGGTGGTCCCCCTCCGGGTGTCCTTTCGTGTGTCTCCTTGATTTCTTCAGAAATTTCTTCCCCGAAAGTTTCAGTTCATTTGGAGATGTGCTGATATGCCCAATCTATGTGCACTTTTCCCCGCTGATTCCTGCGTCTGCTGTTTAGGCATCGAAAAATTGTAAACTATGCAAAACAAGCCAAAACACTATGAGAACAACAACATATTATGAAATCTATCAATGCATAGAGGTAAATTATGATACAAAATAGTGATGCATTTTGGCTGTATCACTTTGCACTTAAATAATTGTGTTGAACTTTGTGATATGGAAAAGCACAAAGAAGTAGATGGTGACATTGTTAAACTTAAGCTTTTTCATTTTTCTTTGAGAGGAAGAGATAAGGAGTGGCTTCAATCCTTGCATAGGAATAGCATAGATTCTTGGGATAAATTCAAGGATACTTTTATTGGGAAGTACTACTGATACGTCCCAAACGTATCTATAATTTTTTCTTTCTCCATGCATGTTTTGGGTGATATTACTATGCTTTTGATACACTTTCATACACTTTTGATCATATTTGGACTAACCTATTAGCTCCGTGCACCCTAGTGCCAGTTTCTGTTTTCTGTTGTCTTTTTATTTCACGTTTTCCCACTACGTAAAATGCCAGAAAAATTCTGGGAATATATAAAAAAATCAGCATACCAGAAGCTTCCAGAGTCCCGAAGGGGGCCCACAGGGGACCCATCCGGGGTCCAGGCGCTCTATGGGGGCCGGCCTAGGGTGGGCCAATGTAAGGCCCCTGATGCGGTACTAACTCTAACTAGTCGCTTTCGCGTCCGGTCGGAGTTAGAAGCGCATCAAACGCCACCGGCGCACGACACTCGCACTCGTGTCGCTGCCGGATTCTCGACAACAGGTATATAAGCATAACTCTATAAGAAAGGGAAATACATATGGATAGATAAATAGAGCAGGGCATACAACGCCACTTTCTAATAATACAACATCATCAGAGTACATATCAACAATACATCAATACATCAAGCGGAAGCATAGTAGGGACCGAGTACGGTCAAGATCCAAATTGCCCTAGAGAGGGCTACACATAAATATCCACCCACGGGAACGTCTGAGCCCAACTAAAGGATCCTACTGGTCGAGGTACTCGTACTCGTCGTCGTCCTCCGGTGGTACCTCCACGAAGTAACGTCCGGTGCTGGGGGTCGAGGTAGTAGTCCACTGCAGCGGACGATCAGGCAAAGCGGTATAGACAGAAATGTAAACGGGTGAGAACATGTCATTACGGAATAACTAACGCTACAGGTAAGATAAAGACGTAGACAGGTTGCAGCCGTACTAGCATATATGGTGGCTACACGTTCTATCAGGATAGAGATGAGATCCAAGAAGTTACGTTTACAACGTGTCATAAGTCGGCTATTCACCTACTTACGCAAACATAACACAACCTCGTTTCTCTCTCGGTCCCCCTGGACGAAGAAAGACAACCAAGGCACGCACACGGTTTGTCAAGTTTTATAGCATGATTACAGTTGATGTTATTCTATGAACAAGGAGTAGGTCTCAAGTAGTCCATAACCGCGGACACGGCTTTTCGAAAAGATTTACCCTGCAGGGGTGTACCAACTGTCCATTATAGACGTCGCATGTACGCCCGGTTTCCACTTGGCTAGGTAAGCGCCTGCAACTCCGGAACGTCAGAGTCCCTCTAACTAACAATGCACAACTCAGGGTGGCCCCCGGTGAGTCGACAGCCAACTCAAAAGCTGGCCACGCTCTCGAATTGGTCTCTACCGTCTGTCGCAGGTTTGGATAACCGGTTAGTTCTCTTATGAGACCGGGTCCTCAGCCGGACAAAGTGGGCCAGCCAAGAAACTATGTCCTCCTGGCCCTTGTTTGGTTTGGAAACAACTGGGGATCCAACCAGCACACACACATTGCAAAAGTAAATCAGCTCGGGCCACCACTAGAATGTACGAGGCTAGGTAGGTAAGACAAGGGGGCCCCATAAAACCCCACACACGATTAGGCACGCTCGTCAAGAAACACAATACCCGGAACTCGGGTCCTAGGTGACTCAAATGGAACAAAGCACCAGACGGGAATAGTCCATCCTTCCACCTTTCGTCAAATATAAATTAACATCATTTAACAATAATAATAAATATCAACCAACTTCTTTTATAGCATGATATCCTAACCATAAAATATATAAGGTAAGCAGCAAGTTTCCTATCCAAACTAGGCAATGGTTGAGCAGCAGTAACCTAGCAGTACAAGGGTTTGCTGGGATGTGGGGACCATGGCTGTATAGTTTAAACATGGCATATAAGGTAGATAGGATCAAGCAACAACGTTCTAGATCTACAGCTAGGCATGAGCAGAAAGTTATAAAGTAATGACACAGATCTCCCCCTTGCCTGGTAAGGTAGTCGAAGCAGCACTCACGGTACCCTCGTGCTCGGTGTCGGACAGCTCCACGTAAGTCTCCTCGTCAGTCTCGGGTGCAAACGTAAGATACCGGCAAGGAAAACACACAAGTAATCAACGGATTCAAACTCAAACAAGGATGGCATGTTCAAGTTTTATTTACATGATGTGACCCTGTCTAGTCAACTTTAAATGAAGGTGGTGACGACAAGTCATCAACTTCATGTGCATTTATTTACATTGTAGTGGCTTTGGTCTAAGCCTTAATTTAGGTGCAAGTAGCATGATAGCATGACATGAATAACAAAGCATTACAAGAATTTAAATAACATGAAAGTAGAACAATGATTCCGGAGACGGAGTAGTGTCGGTGAAATTGACACACAGGAAGGAGAAACAAAGGTTTGCGGCCAGCCACTGTGCATATGACAATATGCTAGGGGCTGACTTGAAGAAAGAAGATGTCTTGGAACAGACTTGAAAAGATCAGATGAACAACATTTCAAATGCACTGAAGTTGAAATGTTGCAGGTAGACAGATCTGAAAGCTTCTGAACCAGGTGATCACACCTTGTCTCAAAAGTTGCACCACACATCATGAAAACATCACTGCTGAAACCCTTGCAGAAAAGCAACCCAAAAACATATATGATATGTCTCAGTTTGAATTTGCAAGGGCAGTTGTAAATTCAACTAAAGTTCAGGGGGCTGAGTGAAAAATTGCACCACATGAATTTTGAAAAACGTTCTGATGATGAAATCATCATCACCATGCTACTCCTTGTGCAAAACTACCCTAAAACCATATATGGCATGGGCAATTTAGAATTTGAACCAATTTACAAAAACAAAGAAAAGAAAGAGGGGCTTATTTGCAAAATGACCACACTTCAATTTTTAGAAGGGGACAGATGCCAAAATGGACCTCACCATGGGGTTCAGTAGCTCAAGCTACCCCAAAAACATATAAGGCATGCCCACGATTGCAAAAGTTGTTCAAAAGCAGATTTGAATTTGGATGCAAATTCAAATTTGAATTTAAACAGAAAAGAAATCAAAGAAAAAGAAAAGAAATAAATAAATAAATAAAAAGAAAAGGAGTCAGCCTCCATGGGCTGCTCTCGGGAGAAACCGGCCCACATCGCCTCCCTGGCCCATACTGGGCTCAGCCCACGCGCCCTGGGTCGCTGGCAAGCGGGTCCCAGGCGTCAGCCACACAAATAAATCAAAAAAATGGGGGGGGGGGCGACTGGGACTCGAACCCACGACGCAGCGCTCGTCTCCACAGCTCGCTACCATTACGCCACGACTCGATTGCTGAACAAAAACGCGGCAGCAGCAAGGTAAGTTAACTCCAGGTGGTTAACTGAACTTCGAGCACCCCTGACAGACACATGCGACAGGGAACGACGGCGAGGCTCTCGTCGCCGTCGAGGCGTCTCCGGCAGATCTACCTAGCGCAACGGAGAGAGGGCACCACCACGAACACGTGGGTGTCTCGGGGGGGTGAACGAAACCCAACAGAGAGGATGCTAGGTTCCTCTGAAGACGACGGCACGTCACTTCACTTCTGACAGAAGGTTTAGACGGCGGCGACAGGCCAGGTTCCGGCGAAGCTAGCCACGGCCACAGGGCTCCTCCGGCGGCACGGCGAGAAGCTACAGCCTCCTGGCACATCCTTCGACCACCCCACACCTCGAGCTCACGCCGGAGCACACGGGAGCAGACCCTAGCCTCACCGGAACATCTCACGGCTGCGGATCTGAACCCATGTTCAGAGCACCTACACGCAGGCGTCCAAAGGCTAGTCCTTTGAGGCCATGAGCGCGGCCTGGACGTGTCAAGAGCGCGTATAAACACGCCTCGGCGATGCCTTGTCCACAGTGACCACGGAGTCTGCACCGGCGACGAGCCGAGCGGCAGGCCACCTACTGCTAACGCGGACGAGCAACTACACGCATCTACGGGAAAAGCTGAGGGCTTGAGCTCACCTCGTGGGTCACGTAGCATGCCCCAGCCCCACTGCAGAGGAAGAAGACGTCGTCATCGGCGTCGAGGAAGAAGACGGCCCGCGGCGGGGATCCACGGCGCGGGGACGTCCTGCTCCTCCTGGCACGCTCCTGAAGGGAAGAACGCACACACAAGGTCACCACGACGGCGTGAAGCCAAGGAATTGGAGAAAGACCACGAGGCGGCGGCGAAATGGTCTGAACCTCACCGGAACAGAGCGGAAACAGGACGGAGGGGGAAACCTCTCCCGGCGGCGGCGAGGGGGAAATCGCTGGGGAAACGGAACCCTAGGGGGTTCGTGCGGCTCCAGGAGGCGGCTTATATGGAGGGGCGGCCTCCAGCCACGTCGGCAGGCGTCGACGTCGATGCCCGCCCGCCGGTGTGAGAGAAGAGGGGGAGGGGACCTCTCCATGGTGGAGAGGCGACGAGTCCCCTCCCTTGGATCTTGATCGGGCGACCAGGAAGCCTTCCGCGTACCGCTTCGCTGGCGGAGGCCCAGGTGGGCTGCGGAGCTGCGGGTTGCTGGGCTGGGCCCCCAGCAAGGCTTGGAGAAAAGAGGGAAAAGGGGCTGCTGGGTCCTTTTTCCTTTTACAAAAAATAGAAAAAGGAAAAGGGTTAATTCTGGATTAAATACAAGTGCAAAATTCACATAAAAATATGTAGAATTATCCTTGCATTATTCCTGAATTTCTAAAAATGGTTTGGGCATTTTTAGCAACAACAAAAGTGTGAGCTCATTTTGAATTTCAAATCCACTTTGAACTAGAGCTTCTGTTTTTTATGAAGTCAAAAATACTTTGAGGGTTTTAAAACCCTTGCAAAGGCAAAAGAAATGGCTTGGCCAAAATTGGGATCAAGAAGAGTGAGCATGTGGCAAGGAAAATTCCATGACTGCCCTTCTTGAACCACTTTGGATGCAAAAGAAAACAACCCAACATGACTCCAATCTCAATGCCAATTTAAATCATCACATGAAATGACATAGACATTCACCATGCCAAGTTACAAGTCCAACAGAGGAAGTAAATTACATGGTGTTTGCTAGCTTGCTACATGTGGGCTGTTACAGCTCTCCCCTACCAACATAGGATCTCGTCCCGAGATCTAAGAAAGAAAAAGCTCGGGATACTCAGAACGGAGATGATCTTCACGCTCCCATGTTGCTTCCTTCTCTGAGTGATGTGCCCATTGCACCTTGAGGAACTTGACGGTCTTGTTGCGAGTCTTGCGCTCGGACCAGTCAAGAACACGGACTGGACGCTCTGAGTAAGAAAGATCCGCACTGAGCTGGATCTCGCCCAAGTCCACTGCCTGCTCTGGCTGCTTGAAACACTTCTTCAACTGAGACAGGTGGAACACATCATGTACCATAGCCAAGCTGTCTGGAAGCTGGAGGCGGAACGCGAGAGGTCCCCGAGTCTCGAGAATGCGGAACGGACCAACGAACCTGGGAGCCAACTTGCCTTTGATCCCAAAGCGATGAGTGCCCCGAAGTGGAGACACTTTGAGGTATGCGAAGTTACCAACCTTGAAGTCAACACCACGGTGCTTCTTGTCATAATAGGCCATCTGCCTAGACTGTGCTGCCTTTAGGTTCTCTCGGACAATCTTCACTCTGTCCTCTGCCTCTTGGATCACATCTGGACCGAACAGCTGCCTCTCGCCTGTCTCGGACCAGTTCAAAGGTGTCCTGCACTTGCGACCATACAATACTTCAAACGGTGCTGCTTGTAGACTTTCCTGATAGCTGTTGTTGTACGAGAACTCAGCATATGGCAAGCATCCCTCCCACTTCATGCCAAACGAGATGACACATGCCCGAAGCATGTCCTCGAGGATTTGATTCACACGCTCAACCTGCCCACTGGTCTGAGGGTGATAAGCGGTACTGAACAACACTGTCGTACCAATCGCCTTTTGAAAAGCCTGCCAGAACTTGGATGTGAAAAGACTGCCTCGATCAGAACTGATCTTCTTGGGAATGCCATGCAAAGACACAACTCTTGCGGTGTACAAATCCTCCAACTAAGCTGCCGAAATGGAGTCTTTCACCGGGAAGAAGTGGGCAACTTTGGAGAGATTGTCAATGACGACGAAGATGGCATTGTTCTTCTTCTGCGACAAAGGGAAACCTGTGATGAAATCCATCTAAATGTGGTCCCATTTCCACTCCGGAATTTCAATTGGCTGAAGTAGCCCTGCAGGTTTCTGATGCTGTGCTTTCACTCTCCTGCACACATCACACTGGGAGACAAAACGGGAAACATCCCGCTTCATAGGAGTCCACCAAAAGTTCTGCTTGAGGTCTTGATACATCTTGGTGCTACCCGGGTGGATAGACAGCTTTGAGTCATGGGCTTCTTTCAAGATGACCTCTCTGAGACCTCCTTCTTTGGGAACAACAACTCGCTCCTCGAACATCACGGTGCCGTCATTATGCACTGAAAAGCAACGGTACTTCGGAACTGAGGCGGAAACACCCCGCTTGACTTTCTGAATCATCAAGCTACCAGACTGAGCTTCACGAATCTTCTCACGGATAGTGGGCTCTACTACAAGGTTGGCTAGATAGCCTGCTGGAACCAGCTCGATATTTAGCCTTCGAAATGCCTCACACAAATCAGGGTGTATCCTCTGCACCTGGCCATTGTTGCAATCACCCTTGCGGCTCAACGCATCAGCTATGACATTCTCCTTGCCAGGCGTATACTGAATATCCACAGAGTACTCAGTAATAGTCTTGAGCCATCTCCTTTGCCTCAATTTCAGGTTAGGCTGCATGAACAAGTACTTTAAGCTTTTGTGATCAGTGAACACATCAACCTTCCTCCCTAGGAGGAGGTGTCGCCAAGTAACCAACGCATGAATCACTGCAGCCAGCTCAAGATCGTGGGTCGGATAGTTCCTCTCAGCCTGCTTCAACTGTCTAGAGGTGTACGCCACAATATTCTTTCCCTGCATCAACACTCCGCCAAGGCCACTCAACGAGGCGTCACAGAACACTTGAAACGGCTGTGACTTGTCTGGCGGTGTAAGGATCGGAGCTGTGGTCAGCATTAGCTTCAACTCATCAAAAGCTGCCTGGCAAGGCTGTGACCAAGAGTACTCCTTGCCCTTGCACAACAACTCGGTCATCGGTTTTGCTATCTTGGAGAAATTCTCGACAAACTTCCTGCAATAGCTGGCAAGTCCGAGAAAACTCCTCAGCTGCTTGACGTTTTTCGGCGGAGTCCAATCTTGAATCGTCCAGACTCTGTCTGGGTCGACAGCAATGCCTTCTGAGGAAATGACATGGCCAAGGAAGTTGACCTTATTCATCCAGAACTCACACTTGGAGAACTTGGCATAAAATTGGTGATCTCTCAACTTCTGCAGCACCAATCTGAGATGCTCCTCATGCTCAGCCTCTCACTTGGACAAGACAAGGATGTCGTCGAGGTAGAGGAGTACGAACACATCTAGCCACTCTTGGAAGAGATAGTTCATGGCCCTCATGAACGTCGGAGGTGCGTTAGAAAAGACAAACGTCATGACCGTAAACTCGTACAGTCCATAACGAGTGCGGAAGGCTGTCTTTGGAATGTCCTCCTCACGGACACGAATCTGGTGGTACCCCATCTTTAGATCAAGCTTTCAAAACACCTTTGCTCCATGCAATTGCTCAAACAAGTCATTGATGTTCGGCAAAGGGTACTTGTTTTTTATCGTCTTCTTGTTGATACCACGGTAGTCTTGGACCAACCGACTAGTACCATCTTTCTTCTTCACAAAAAGACACGGGGCACCCCAAGGAGAAGTGCTCGGACGAATGAGCCCATCTTTCTCAAGCTTCACCAGCTGCTCCTTCAACTCAATCAGCTCTTCCGGACACATCTTGTAAGGCTGCCGAGATATCGGCTGTGTACCAGGTTCTAGCTCGATCACGAACTCAATAGCACACACGGGTGGAATACCTGGCAACTCTTCTGGAAAGACATCTGGGAACTCTAGAACAACTCTGACCTCCTCGATCAATGGAGCAACTCCAGCGTTCAGAGCGTACAACTGTGCTGATCCCTCTGTCAAGCCACAAGTGTACCAAATCTCTGCGCCTGAATCGTGCGTCAGCAACACTGTCTTTGACGGACAATCAATCTTGGCCTTGTACCTAACAAGCCAATCCATGCCCAAGATGACATCAATGTCGGAACGGGGAAAAACAATCAGGGGGGCCGAAAAGATAGCACCCTGAATACTGATCTCAACATCTGGAACAGCTCTGGAAGACTCCATTCTAGAGCCCGGAGAACAAACTGAGAGTGGTGTAGGCAACTGCTCTCTCGGAAGGTCAAGTGACATAGCAAAAGCGTTGGATATGAAGGAATGGGAAGCTACGGAATCAAAGAAAACTGTCGCTGGAACTGAACATACAAGTAACCTACCAAGCACAATCTCGGACGACTGCTGATCCTCTGCCACAGTCACGTTGTTCACCCTGAGCGCTCGTGGCTGGGCCCGCACCATCGCGTTTCTCGGTGAAGAGCGAGGTGGGGGCGGAGGCATCCTGGCATAAAGAGGGTCGGTGCACTGCGGAGACTTGTGGCCCGGCTTGCCACACTTGAAGCACGTGATCTCTGGCCTGGGCTGGCCCTGTGGAGCAGGCGGCCTCGCGGAGGGTGGAGTAGAGCGAGGTCCGTGCTGCACTTGGTCGGGTGGGCGGGCAAAAGTGCGGACAACTGCCCCCCTCGGCTGGAACTGCTGACGCTGCGGCTGAGGCTGTGGCTCTGCAACCCAGGACTTGGCCTTCTTGTGGACCATCACTGCTGAACTGTGCTCTCTCTGCTTCCTCTTCTCTGTGGAACGCTCTGCCTCAGCTGACTCCTGTCTGATAGCCTGGTCGACGAACTCTGAGAACAGGCTTGGCGTGGAGAAGGTGAGCGCATACTTGATGTCCGGGGCAAGACCACCGCGGAACCTGGCAATGCCCTTGGCCTCTGACGAGACCTCCTCTGGAGCATACCTGGCAAGCCTGACGAAGGCCAGGTTATACTCCTGCACAGACCTGTCCCCCTGCCTCAGAGCTAAGATCTCCTCGCGCTTCCTCTCGATCAGTCCACTGGGAATATGAGCAGCTCTGAAATCCCTGACGAAGTCCTCCCATGTGATCTCTGCATCACCCTTGTTGGCCTTGTACGTCGAGAACCAACTGCCTGCGGCACCCTGAAGCTGGAAGGAGGCGAAGGTGACGTAGTCGACGGGTCTGATGGCGTTGGCATTGAAGTGCTTCTTGATCTCAGCGATCCAGTCATCCGCCTCCAGCGGGTCTCGAGCCTCGGAGAACCTGGGGGGGCTGATCGCAAGGAACTGCTGCAGTGTGGTGTACTGTGGTCGATCATTCCTCTGAGCACCCTGGTTCTGCAGCATCTGAAGGATCGCAGCTGTGCCCTGAGCCACTGCGGCTACAACCTCCGCAAGGATAGGGTTCTCCAGCGGCGGCGTGTTCGCTCTTGGAATCCTGTATACAGGAACACTTATGAGAACATGAGCGAATCATTGAAGTAACCAGAAGTTAAAGCAAAATTGACAACAAAACTTCCTCACAAGGTATGAGAAAGCCGAAGGCTGAAATTCCACCAAGGTTAACCCGGAAAGTCGATAACTAGGTGCTACTGGAATTCCCAAACCAAGAACATCCGAATCCAAGATAATAATCTGCTAGCGAGCACACAACAACATATACGAGCGGTTGGAAACCTGACAATGAGACATCTACCCTGAGCGGCCCGCCATCACGGTCGTCCATAGGGGAAAGACACCACATCCATATTACCATAGGATGCCCGCCAATCCTGTATGGACGTTTCACCTGGTGTACGCCGTAAGCGAGGTAGAGCAGTCAACCCCAAGTGGCGGCTCAGTGGTCTCAAAGACGCCAACACATATCGTCGCTAGCAAAAGATTATAGAGGAATTGGAGCCTCATGTAACCGAGAACCTAGATTGTTTTGAAAGGGGATAAGTAGCAGAGAGAAAACACCGTTTCACTTCCTCACGGAAAAGGGGGTGGGAGGGTGGGATAAGGAGAAAACAGAAAGAGGTCCTACTCTCCGAAATTTTCTTAGATAACTACACAAAATAGTTTCTAGACTCAACTTCGGCCAGTAAAGGGTCCTACAGTCAGTCCTGCTCTGATACCAAGTTGTAAGGCCCCTGATGCGGTACTAACTCTAACTAGTCGCTTTCGCGTCCGGTCGGAGTTAGAAGCGCATCAAACGCCACCGGCGCACGACACTCGCACTTGTGTCGCTGCCGGATTCTCGACAACAGGTATATAAGCATAACTCTATAAGAAAGGGAAATACATATGGATAGATAAATAGAGCAGGGCATACAACGCCACTTTCTAATAATACAACATCATCAGAGTACATATCAACAATACATCAATACATCAAGAGGAAGCATAGTAGGGACCGAGTACGGTCACGATCCAAATTGCCCTAGAGAGGGCTACACATAAATATCCACCCACGGGAACGTCTGAGCCCAACTAAAGGATCCTACTGGTCGAGGTACTCGTACTCGTCGTCGTCCTCCGGTGGTACCTCCACGAAGTAACGTCCGGTGCTGGGGGTCGAGGTAGTAGTCCACTGCAGCGGCCGATCAGGCAAAGCGGTAAAGACAGAAATGTAAACGGGGGTGAGAACATGTCATTACGGAATAACTAACGCTACAGGTAAGATAAAGACGTAGACAGGTTGCAGCCGTACTAGCATATATGGTGGCTACACGTTCTATCAGGATAGAGATGAGATCCAAGAAGTTACGTTGACAACGTGTCATAAGTCGGCTATTCACCTACTTACGCAAACATAACACAACCTCGTTTCTCTCTCGGTCCCCCTAGACGAAGAAAGACAACCAAGGCACGCACACGGTTTGTCAAGTTTTATAGCATGATTACAGTTGCTGTTATTCTATGAACAAGGAGTAGGTCTCAAGTAGTCCATAACCGCGGACACGGCTTTTCGAAAAGATTTACCCTGCAGGGGTGTACCAACTGTCCATTATAGACGTCGCATGTACGCCCAGTTTCCACTTGGCTAGGTAAGCGCCTGAAACTCCAGAACGTCAGAGTCCCTCTAACTAACAATGCACAACTCCGGGTGGCCCCCGATGAGTCGACAGCCAACTCAAAAGCTCGCCACGCTCTCGAATCGGTCTCTACCGTTTGTCGCAGGTTTGGATAACCGGTTAGTTCTCTTATGAGACCGGGTCCTCAGCCGGACAAAGTGGGCCAGCCAAGAAACTATGTCCTCCTGGCCCTAGTTTGGTTTGGAAACAACTGGGGATCCAACCAGCACACACACATTGCAAAATTAAATCAGCTCGGGCCACCACTAGAATGTACGTGGCTAGGTAGGTAAGACAAGGGGGCCCCATAAAACCCCACACACGATTAGGCACGCTCGTCAAGAAACACAATACCCGGAACTCGGGTCCTAGGTGACTCAAATGGAACAAAGCACCAGACGGGAATAGTCCAGCCTTCCACCTTTCGTCAAATATAAAATTAACATCATTTAACAATAATAATAAATATCAACCAACTTCTTTTATAGCATGATATCCCAACCATAAAATATATAAGGTAAGCAGCAAGTTTCCTATCCAAACTAGGCAATGGTTGAGCAGCAGTAACCTAGCAGTACAAGGGTTTGCTGGGTTGTGGGGACCATGGCTGTATAGTTTAAACATGGCATATAAGGTAGATAGGATCAAGCAACAACGTTCTAGATCTACAGCTAGGCATGAGCAGAAAGTTATAAAGTAATGACACAGATCTCCCCCTTGCCTGGTAAGGTAGTCGAAGCAGCACTCACGGTACCCTCGTGCTCGGTGTCGGACAGCTCCACGTAAGTCTCCTCGTCAGTCTCGGGTGCTAACGTAAGATACCGGCAAGGAAAACACACAAGTAAGCAACGGATGCTAACTCAAACAAGGATGGCATGTTCAAGTTTTATTTACATGATGTGACCCTGTCTAGTCAACTTTAAATGAAGGTGGTGACGACAAGTCATCAACTTCATGTGCATTTATTTACATTGTAGTGGCTTTGGTCTAAGCCTTAATTTAGGTGCAAGTAGCATGATAGCATGACATGAACAACAAAGCATTACAAGAATTTAAATAACACGAAAGTAGAACAATGATTCCGGAGACGGAGTAGTGTCGGTGAAATTGACACACAGGAAGGAGAAACAAAGGTTTGAGGCCAGCCACTGTGCATATGACAATATGCTAGTGGCTGACTTGAAGAAAGAAGATGTCTTGGAACAGACTTGAAAAGATCAGATGAACAACATTTCAAATGCACTGAAGTTGAAATGTTGCAGGCAGACAGATCTGAAAGCTTCTGAACCAGGTGATCACACCTTGTCTCAAAAGTTTCACCACATATCATGAAAACATCACTGCTGAAATCCTTGCAGAAAAGCAACCCAAAAACATATATGATATGTCTCAGTTTGAATTTGCAAGGGCAGTTGCAAATTCAACTAAAGTTCAGGGGGCTGAGTGCAAAATTGCACCACATGAATTTTGAAAAAGGTTCAGATGATGAAATCATCATCACCATGCTACTCCTTGTGCAAAACTACCCTAAAACCATATATGGCATGGGCAATTTAGAATTTGAACCAATTTACGAAAACAAAGAAAAGAAAGAGGGGCTTATTTGCAAAATGACCACACTTCAATTTTTAGAAGGGGCCAGATGCAAAAATGGACCTCAACCATGGCGTTCAGTAGCTCAAGCTACCCCAAAAACATATAAGGCATGCCCACGAATGCAAAAGTTGTTCAAAAACTGATTTGAATTTGGATGCAAATTCAAATTTGAATTTAAACAGAAAAGAAATCAAAGAAAAAGAAAAGAAATAAAAAAAAAGAAAAAAAAGAAAAGGAGTCAGCCTCGATGGGCTGCTCTCGGGCGAAACCGGCCCACATCGCCTCCCTGGCCCATACTGGGCTCAGCCCACGCGCCCTGGGTCGCTGGCAAGCGGGTCCCAGGCGTCAGCCACACAAATAAATCAAAAAAATGGGGGAGTCGAACCCACGACGCAGCGCTCGTCTCCACAGCTCGCTACCATTACGCCACGACTCGATTGCTGAACAACAACGCGGCAACAACAAGGTAAGTTAACTCCAGGTGGTTAACTGAACTTCGAGCACCCCTGACAGACACATGCGATAGGGAAAGACGGCGAGGCTCTCGTCGCCGACGAGGCGTCTCCGGCAGATCAACCTAGCGCAACGGAGAGAGGGCACCACCACGAACACGTGGGTGTCTCGGGGGGTGAACGAAACCCAACAGAGAGGATGCTAGGTTCCTCTGAAGACGACGGCGCGTCACTGCACTTCTGACAGAAGGTTCAGACGGCGGCGACAGGCCAGGTTCCGGCGAAGCTAGGCACGGCCACAGGGCTCCTCCGGCGGCACGGCGAGCAGCTACAGCCTCCTGGCACATCCTTCGACCACCCCACACCTCGAGCTCACGCCGGAGCACACGGGAGCAGACCCCAGCCTCACCAGAACGTCTCACGGCTGCGGATCTGAACCCATGTTCAGAGCACCTACAGGCAGGCGTCCAAAGGCTAGTCCTTTGAGGCCATGAGCGCGACCTGGACGTGTCAAGAGCGCGTATAAACACGCCTCGGTGATGCCTTGTCCACAGTGACCACGGACTCTGCACCGGCGACGAGCCGAGCGGCAGGCCACCTACTGCTAACGCGGACGAGCAACTACACGCATCCACGGGAAAAGCTGAGGGCTTGAGCTCACCTTGTGGGTCACGTAGCGTGCCCCAGCCCCACTGCAGAGGAAGAAGACGTCGTCGTCGGCGTCGAGAAAGAAGACGGCCCGCGGCGGGGATCCACGGCGCGGGGACGTCCTGCTCCTCCTGGCACGCTCCTGAAGGGAAGAACGCACACACAAGGTCACCACGACGGCGTGAAGCCAAGGAATTGGAGAAAGACCACGAGGCGGCGGCGAATTGGTCTGAACCTCACCGGAACAGAGCGGAAACAGGACGGAGGGGGAAACCTCTCCCGCCGGCGGCGAGGGGGAAATCGCTGGGGAAACGGAACCCTAGGGGGTTCGTGCGGCTCCAGGAGGCGGCTTATATGGAGGGGCGGCCTCCAGCCACGTCGGCAGGCGTCGACGTCGATGCCCGCCCGCCGGTGTGAGAGAAGAGGGGGAGGGGACCTCTCCACGGTGGAAAGGCGACGAGTCCCCTCCCTTGGATCTCGATCGGGCGATCAGGAAGCCTTCCGCGTACCGCTTCGCTGGCGGAGGCCCAGGTGGGCTGCGGAGCTGCGGGTTGCTGGGCTGGGCCCCTAGCAAGGCTTGGAGAAAGGAGGGAAAAGGGGCTGCTGGGTCCTTTTTCCATTTACAAAAAACAGAAAAAGGAAAAGGGTTAATTCTGGATTAAATACAAGTGCAAAATTCACATAAAAATATGTAGAATTATCCTTGCATTATTCCTAAATTTCTAAAAATGGTTTGGGCATTTTTGGCAACAACAAAAGTGTGAGCTCATTTTGAATTTCAAATCCACTTTGAACTAGAGCTTCTGTTTTTGATGAAGTCAAAAATACTTTGACGGTTTTAAAACCCTTGCAAAGGCAAAAGAAATGGCTTGGCCAAAATTGGGATCAAGAAGAGTGAGCATGTGGCATGGAAAATTCCATGACTGCCCTTCTTGAACCACGTTGGATGCAAAAGAAAACAACCCAACATGACTCCAATATCAATGCCAATTTAACTCATCACATGAAATGACATAGACATTCACCATGCCAAGTTACAAGTCCAACAGAGGAAGTAAATTACATGGTGTTTGCTAGCTTGCTACATGTGGGCTGTTACAGCTCTCCCCTACCAACATAGGATCTCGTCCCGAGATCTAAGCAAGAAAAAGCTCGGGATACTCAGAACGGAGATGATCTTCACGCTCCCATGTTGCTTCCTTCTCTGAGTGATGTGCCCATTGCACCTTGAGGAACTTGACGGTCTTGTTGCGAGTCTTGCGCTCGGACCAGTCAAGAACACGGACTGGACGCTCTGAGTAAGAAAGATCCGCACTGAGCTGGATCTCGCCCAAGTCCACTGCCTGCTCTGGCTGCTTGAAACACTTCTTCAACTGAGACAGGTGGAACACATCATGTACCATAGCCAAGCTGTCTAGAAGCTCGAGGCGGAACGCGAGAGGTCCCCGAGTCTCGAGAATGCGGAACGGACCAACGAACCTGGGAGCCAACTTGCCTTTGATCCCAAAGTGATGAGTGCCCCGAAGTGGAGACACTTTGAGGTATGCGAAGTCACCAACCTTGAAGTCAACACCACGGTGCTTCTTGTCATAATAGGCCTTCTGCCTAGACTGTGCTGCCTTTAGGTTCTCTCGGACAATCTTCACTCTGTCCTCTGCCTCTTGGATCACATCTGGACCGAACAGCTGCCTCTCGCCTGTCTCGGACCAGTTCAAAGGTGTCCTGCACTTGCGACCATACAATACTTCAAACGGTGCTGCTTGTAGACTTGCCTGATAGCTATTGTTGTACGAGAACTCAGCATATGGCAAGCATTCCTCCCACTTCATGCCAAACGAGATGACACATGCCCGAAGCATGTCCTCGAGGATTTGATTCACACGCTCAACCTGTCCACTGGTCTGAGGGTGATAAGCGGTACTGAACAACACTGTCGTACCAATCGCCTTTTGAAAAGCCTGCAAGAACTTGGATGTGAAAAGACTGCCTCGATCAGAACTGATCTTCTTGGGAATGCCATGCAAAGACACAACTCTTGCGGTGTACAAATCCGCCAACTGAGCTGCCGAAATGGAGTCTTTCACCGGGAAGAAGTGGGCAACTTTGGAGAGATTGTCAATGACGACGAAGATGGCATTGTTCTTCTTCTGCGACAAAGGGAAACCTGTGATGAAATCCATCTCAATGTGGTCCCATTTCCACTCCGGAATTTCAATTGGCTGAAGTAGCCCTGCAGGTTTCTGATGCTGTGCTTTCACTCTCCTGCACACATCACACTGGGAGACAAAACGGGCAACATCCCGCTTCATACGAGTCCACCAAAAGTTCTGCTTGAGGTCTTGATACATCTTGGTGCTACCCGGGTGGATAGACAACTTTGAGTCATGGGCTTCTTTCAAGATGACCTCTCTGAGACCTCCTTCTTTGGGAACAACAACTCACTCCTCGAACATCACGGTGCCGTCGTTATGCACTGAAAAGCAACCGTACTTCGGAACTGAGGCGGAAACACCCTGCTTGACTTTCTGAATCATCAAGCTACCAGACTGAGCTTCACGAATCTTCTCACGGATAGTGGGCTCTACTACAAGGTTGGCTAGATAGCCTGCTGGAACCAACTCGAGATTTAGCCTTCGAAATGCCTCACACAAATCAGGGTGTATCCTCTGCACCTGGACATTGTTGCAATCACCCTTGCGGCTCAACGCATCAGCTATGAAATTTGCCTTGCCAGGCGTATACTGAATATCCACAAAGTACTCAGTAATAGTCTCGAGCCATCTCCTTTGCCTCAAGTTCAGGTTAGGCTGCGTGAACAAGTACTTTAAGCTTTTGTGATCAGTGAACACATCAACCTTCCTCCCTAGGAGGAGGTGTCGCCAAGTAACCAACGCATGAATAACTGCAGCCAGCTCAAGATCGTGCGTCGGATAGTTCCTCTCAGCCTGCTTCAACTGTCTAGAGGTGTACGCCACAATATTCTTTCCCTGCATCAACACTCCTCCAAGGCCACTCAACGAGGCGTCACAGAACACTTGAAACGGTTGTGACTCGTCTGGGGGTGTAAGGATCGGAGCTGTGGTCAGCCTTAGCTTCAACTCATCAAAAGCTGCCTGGCAAGCCTATGACCAAGAGTACTTCTTGCCCTTGCACAACAACTCGGTCATCGGTTTTCATATCTTGGAGAAATTCTCGACAAACTTCCTGCAATAGCTGGCAAGTCCGAGAAAACTCCTCAGCTGCTTGACGTTTTTCGGCGGAGTCCAATCTTGAATCGTTCGGACTCTGTCTGGGTCGATAGCAATGCCTTCTGAGGAAATGACATGGCCAAGGAAGTTGACCTTATTCATCCAGAACTCACACTTGGAGAACTTGGCATAAAATTGGTGATCTCTCAACTTCTGCAGCACCAATCTGAGATGCTCCTCATGCTCAGCCTCTGACTTGGAAAAGACAAGGATGTCGTCGAGGTAGAGGAGTACGAACACATCTAGCCACTCTTGGAAGAGATAGTTCATGGCCCTCATGAACGTCGGAGGTGCGTTAGAAAAGCCAAACATCATGACCGTAAACTCGTACAGTCCATAACGAGTGCGGAAGGCTGTCTTGGGAATGTCCTCCTCACGGACACGAATTTGGTGGTACCCCATCTTTAGATCAAGCTTTGAAAACACCTTTGCTCCATGCAATTGCTCAAACAAGTCATTGATGTTCGGCAAAGGGTACTTGTTTTTGATCGTCTTCTTGTTGATACCACGGTAGTCTTGGACCAACCGACTAGTACCATCTTTCTTCTTCACAAAAAGACACGGGGCACCCCAAGGAGAAGTGCTCGGACGAATGAGCCCATCTTTCTCAAGCTTCACCAGCTGCTCCTTCAACTCAATCAGCTCTTCCGGACACATCTTGTAAGGCTGCCGAGATATCGGCTGTGTACCAGGTTGTAGCTCGATCACGAACTCAATAGCACGCACGGGTGGAATACCTGGCAACTCTTCTGGAAAGACATCTGGGAACTCTCGAACAACTCTGACCTCCTCGATCAATGGAGCAACTCCAGCGTTCAGAGCGTACAACTGTGTTGATCCCTCTGTCGAGCCACAAGTGTACCAAATCTCTGCGCCTGAATCGTGAGTCAGCAAGATGGTCTTTGACGGACAATCAATCTTGGCCTTGTACCTAACAAGCCAATCCATGCCCAAGATGACATCAATGTCGGAACGGGGCAAAACAATCAGGGGGGCCGAAAAGATAGCACCCTGAATACTGATCTCAACATCTGGAACAGCTCTTGAAGACTCCATTCTAGAGCTCGGAGAACAAACTAAGAGTGGTGTAGGCAACTGCTCTCTCGGAAGGTTAAGTGACATAGCAAAAGCGTTGGATATGAAGGAATGGGAAGCTACGGAATCAAAGAAAACTGTCGCTGGAACTGAACATACAAGTAACCTACCAAGCACAATCTCGGACGACTGCTGAGCCTCTGCCACAGTCACGTTGTTCACCCTGAGCGCTCGTGGCTGGGCCCGCACCATCGCATTGCTCGGTGAAGAGCGAGGTGGGGGCGGAGGCAGCCTGGCGTAACGAGGGTCGGTGCACTGCGGAGACTTGTGGCCCGGCTTGCCACACTTGAAGCACGTGATCTCTGGCCTGGGCTGGCCCTGTGGAGCAGGCGGCCTCGCGGAGGGTGGAGTAGAGCGAGGTCCGTGCTGCACTTGGACGGGAGGGCGGGCAAAAGTGCGGACAACTGCCCCCCTCGGCTGGAACTGCTGACGCTGCGGCTGAGGCTGTGGCTCTGCAACCCAGGACTTGGCCTTCTTGTGGACCATCACTGCTGAACTGTGCTCTCTCTGCTTCCTCTTCTCTGCGGAACGCTCTGCCTCAGCTGACTCCTGTCTGATAGCCTGGTCGACGAACTCTGAGAACAGGCTTGGCGTGGACAAGGTGAGCGCATACTTGATGTCCGGGGCAAGACCACCGCGGAACCTGGCAATGCGCTTGGCCTCTGACGAGACCTCCTCTGGAGCATACCTGGCAAGCCTGACAAAGGCCAGGTTATACTGCTACGCAGACCTGTCCCCTTCCTCAGAGCTAAGAACTCCTCGCGCTTCCTCTCGATCAGTCCACTGGGAATATGAGCAGCTCTGAAATCCCTGACGAAGTCCTCCCATGTGATCTCTGCATCACCCTTGTTGGCCTTGTACGTCGAGAACCAACTGCCTGCGGCACCCTGAAGCTGGAAGGAGGCGAAGGTGACGTAGTCGACGGGTCTGACGGCGTTGGCATTGAAGTGCTTCTTGATCTCAGCGATCCAGTCATCCGCCTCCAGCGGGTCTCGAGCCTCGGAGAACCTGGGGGGGCTGATCGCAAGGAACTGCTGCAGTGTGGTGTACTGTGGTCGATCATTCCTCTGAGCACCCTGGTTCTGCAGCATCTGAAGGATCGCAGCTGTGCCCTGAGCCACTGCGGCTACAGCCTCCCCAAGGATAGGGTTCTCCGGCGGCGGCATGTTCGCTCTTGGCATCCTGTATACAGGAACACTTATGAGAACATGAGCGAATCATTGAAGTAACCAGAAGTTAAAGCAAAATTGACAACAAAACTTCCTCACGAGGTATGAGAAAGCGGAAGGCTGAAATTCCACCAAGGTTAACCCGGAAAGTCGATAACTAGGTGCTACTGGAATTCCCAAACCAAGAACATCTGAATCCAAGATAATAATCTGCTAGCGAGCACACAACAACATATACGAGCGGTTGGAAACCTGACAATGAGACATCTTCCCTGAGCGGCCCGCCATCACGGTCGTCCATAGGGGAAAGACACCACATCCATATTACCATAGGATGCCCGCCAATCCTGTATGGACGTTTCACCTGGGGTACGCCGTAAGTGAGGTAGAGCAGTCAACCCCAACTGGCGGCTCAGTGGTCTCAAAGACGCCAACACATCTCGTCGCTAGCAAAAAATTATAGAGGAATCGGAGCCTCATGTAACCGAGAACTTAGATTCTTTTGAAAGGGGATAATTAGCAGAGAGAAAACACCGTTTCACTTCCTCACGGAAAAGGGGGTGGGAGGGTGGGACAAGGAGAAAACAGAAAGAGGTCCTACTCTCCGAAATTTTCTTATATAACTACCCAAAATAGTTTCTAGACTCAACTTCGGCCAGTAAAGGGTCCTACAGTCAGTCCTGCTCTGATACCAAGTTGTAAGGCCCCTGATGCGGTACTAACTCTAACTAGTCGCTTTCGCGTCCGGTCGGAGTTAGAAGCGCATCAAACGCCACCGGCGCACGACACTCGCACTTGTGTCGCTGCCGGATTCTCGACAACAGGTATATAAGCATAACTCTATAAGAAAGGGAAATACATATGGATAGATAAATAGAGCAGGGCATACAACGCCACTGTCTAATAATACAACATCATCAGAGTACATATCAACAATACATCAATACATCAAGCGGAAGCATAGTAGGGACCGAGTACGGTCAAGATCCAAATTGCCCTAGAGAGGGCTACACATAAATATCCACCCACGGGAACGTCTGAGCCCAACTAAAGGATCCTACTGGTCGAGGTACTCGTACTCGTCGTCGTCCTCCGGTGGTACCTCCACGAAGTAACGTACGGTGCTGGGGGTCGAGGTAGTAGTCCACTGCAGCGGCCGATCAGGCAAAGCGGTAAAGACAGAAATGTGAACGGGGGTGAGAACATGTCATTACGGAATAACTAACGCTACAGGTAAGATAAAGACGTAGACAGGTTGCAGCCGTACTAGCATATATGGTGGCTACACGTTCTATCAGGATAGAGATGAGATCCAAGAAGTTACGTTGACAACGTGTCATAAGTCGGCTATTCACCTACTTACGCAAACATAACACAACCTCGTTTCTCTCTCGGTCCCCCTGGACGAAGAAAGACAACCAAGGCACGCACACGGTTTGTCAAGTTTTATAGCATGATTACAGTTGATGTTATTCTATGAGCAAGGTGTAGGTCTCAAGTAGTCCATAACCGCGGACACGGATTTTCGAAAAGATTTACCCTGCAGGGGTGTACCAACTGTCCATAATAGACGTCGCATGTACGCCCATTTTCCACTTGGCTAGGTAAGCGCCTGAAACTCCAGAACGTCAGAGTCCCTCTAACTAACAATGCACAACTCCGGGTGGCCCCCGGTGAGTCGACACCCAACTCAAAAGCTGGCCACGCTCTCGAATCGGTCTCTACCGTTTGTCGCAGGTTTGGATAACCGGTTAGTTCTCTTATGAGACCGGGTCCTCAGCCGGACAAAGTGGGCCAGCCAAGAAACTATGTCCTCCTGGCCCTGGTTTGGTTTGGAAACAACTGGGGATCCAACCAGCACACACACATTGCAAAATTAAATCAGCTCGGGCCACCACTAGAATGTACGAGGCTAGGTAGGTAAGACAAGGGGGCCCCATAAAACCCCACACACGATTAGGCACGCTCGTCAAGAAACACAATACCCGGAACTCGGGTCCTAGGTGACTCAAATGGAACAAAGCACCAGACGGGAATAGTCCAGCCTTCCACCTTTCGTCAAATATAAAATTAACATCATTTAACAATAATAATAAATATCAACCAACTTATTTTATAGCATGATATCCTAACCATAAAATATATAAGGTAAGCAGCAAGTTTCCTATCCAAACTAGGCAATGGTTGAGCAGCAGTAACCTAGCAGTACAAGGGTTTGCTGGGATGTGGGGACCATGGCTGTATAGTTTAAACATGGCATATAAGGTAGATAGGATCAAGCAACAACGTTCTAGATCTACAGCTAGGCATGAGCAGAAAGTTATAAAGTAATGACACAGATCTCCCCCTTGCCTGGTAAGGTAGTCGAAGCAGCACTCACGGTACCCTCGTGCTCGGTGTCGGACAGCTCCACGTAAGTCTCCTCGTCAGTCTCGGGTGCTAACGTAAGATATCGGCAAGGAAAACACACAAGTAAGCAACGGATGCAAACTCAAACAAGGATGGCATGTTCAAGTTTTATTTACATGGTGTGACCCTGTCTAGTCAACTTTAAATGAAGGTGGTGACGACAAGTCATCAACTTCATGTGCATTTATTTACATTGTAGTGGCTTTGGTCTAAGCCTTAATTTAGGTGCAAGTAGCATGATAGCATGACATGAACACCAAAGCATTACAAGAATTTAAATAACATGAAAGTAGAACAATGATTCCGGAGACGGAGTAGTGTCGGTGAAATTGACACACAGGAAGGAGCAACAAAGGTGTGAGGCCATCCACTGTGCATATGACAATATGCTAGGGGCTGACTTGAAGAAAGAAGATGTCTTGGAACAGACTTGAAAAGATCAGATGAACAACATTTCAAATGCACTGAAGTTGAAATGTTGCAGGCAGACATATCTGAAAGCTTCTGAACCAGGTGATCACACCTTGTCTCTAAAGTTGCACCACACATCATGAAAACATCACTGTTGAAATCCTTGCAGAAAAGCACCCCAAAAACATATATGATATGTCTCAGTTTGAATTTGCAAGGGCAGTTGCAAATTCAACTAAAGTTCAGGGGGCTGAGTGCAAAATTGCACCACATGAATTTTGAAAAAGGTTCAGATGATGAAATCATCATCACCATGCTACTCCTTGTGCAAAACTACCCTAAAACCATATATGGCATGGGCAATTTAGAATTTGAACCAATTTATGAAAACAAAGAAAAGAAAGAGGGGCTTATTTGCAAAATGACCACACTTCAATTTTTAGAAGGGGCCAGATGCAAAAATGGACCTCACCATGGGGTTCAGTAGCTCAAGGTACCCCAAAAACATATAAGGCATGCCCACGAATGCAAAAGTTGTTCAAAAACAGATTTGAATTTGGATGCCAATTCAAATTTGAATTTAAACAGAAAAGAAATCAAAGAAAAAGAAAAGAAATAAATAAATAAAAAAATAAATAAAAGTAGTCAGCCTCCATGGGCTGCTCTCGGGCGAAACCGGCCCACATCGCCTCCCTGGCCCATACTGGGCTCAGCCCACGCGCCCTGGGTCGTTGGCAAGCGGGTCGCAGGCGTCAGCCACACAAATAAATCAAAAAAATGGGGGGGGGGAGCGACTGGGACTCGAACCCACGACGCAGCGCTCGTATCCACAGCTCGCTACCATTACGCCACGACTCGATTGCTGAACAATAACGTGGCAGCAGCAAGGTAAGTTAACTCCAGGTGGTTAACTGAACTTCGAGCACCCCTGACAGACACATGCGACAGGGAACGACGGCGAGGCTCTCGTCGCCGTCGAGGCGTCTCCGGCAGATCTACCTAGCGCAACAGAGAGAGGGCACCACCACGAACACGTGGGTGTCTCGGGGGGTGAACGAAACCCAACGGAGAGGATGCTAGGTTCCTCTAAAGACGACGGCGCGTCACTGCACTTCTGACAGAAGGTTCAGACGGCGACGACAGGCCAGGTTCCGGCGAAGCTAGCCACGGCCACAGGGCTCCTCCGGCGGCACGGCGAGCAGCTACAGCCTCCTGGCACATCCTTCGACCACCCCACACCTCGAGCTCACGCCGGAGCACACGGGAGCAGACCCCAGCCTCACCGGAACATCTCACGGCTGCGGATCTGAACCCATGTTCAGAGCACCTACACGCAGGCGTCCAAAGGCTAGTCCTTTGAGGCCATGAGCGCGACCTGGACGTGTCAAGAGCGCGTATAAACACGCCTCGGCGATGCCTTGTCCACAGTGACCACGGACTCTGCACCGGCGACGAGCCGAGCGGCAGGCCACCTACTGCTAACGCGGACGAGCAACTACACGCATCCACGGGAAAAGCTGAGGGCTTGAGCTCACCTGATGGGTCACGTAGCGTGCCCCAGCCCCACTGCAGAGGAAGAAGACGTCATCGTCGGCGTCGAGGAAGAAGACGGCCTGCGGCGGGGATCCACGGCGCGGGGATGTCCTGCTCCTCCTGGCACGCTCCTAAAGGGAAGAACGCACACACAAGGTCACCACGACGGCGTGAAGCCATGGAATTGGAGAAAGACCACGAGGCGGCGGCGAATTGGTTTGAACCTCACCGGAACAGAGCGGAAACAGGACGGAGGGGGAAACCTCTCCCGGCGGCGGCGAGGGGGAAATCGCTGGGGAAACGGAACCCTAGGGGGTTCGTGCGGCTCCAGGAGGCGGCTTATATGGAGGGGCGGCCTCCAGCCACGTCGGCAGGCGTCGACGTCGATGCCCTCCCGCCGGTGTGAGAGAAGAGGGGGAGGGGACCTCTCCACGGTGGAAAGGCGACGAGTCCCCTCCCTTGGATCTTGATCGGGCGACAAGGAAGCCTTCCGCGTACCGCTTCGCTGGCGGAGGCCCAGGTGGGCTGCGGAGCTGCGGGGTGCTGGGCTGGGCCCCCAGCAAGGCTTGGAGAAAAGAGGGAAAAGGGGCTGCTGGGTCCTTTTTCCATTTACAAAAAACAGAAAAAGGAAAAGGGTTAATTCTAGATTAAATACAAGTGCAAAATTCACATAAAATATGTAGAATTATCCTTGCATTATTCCTGAATTTCTAAAAATGGTTTGGGCATTTTTGGCAACAACAAAAGTGTGAGCTCATTTTGAATTTCAAATCCACTTTGAACTAGAGCTACTGTTTTTGATAAAGTCAAAAATACTTTGAGGGTTTTAAAACCCTTGCAAAGGCAAAAGAAATGGCTTGGCCAAAATTGGGATCAAGAAGGGTGAGCATGTGGCAAGGAAAATTCCATGACTGCCCTTCTTGAACCACTTTGGATGCAAAAGAAAACAACCCAACATGACTCCAATCTCAATGCCAATTTAACCCATCACATGAAATGACATAGACATTCACCATGCCAAGTTACAAGTCCAACAGAGGTAGTAAATTACATGGTGTTTGCTAGCTTGCTACATGTGGGCTGTTACAGCCAACGCCGGGGGGGCACGCCTGGACTCCCTGGTGGCCCCTTGGCTTGCCCCCTTCTCCTATATTTACCTCGTCCTCCAAAACCCCCGAGGACAGAACCCTTTTTCGTGATCTCGCCTCTGTTCCGCCGCCGCTATGCTTCCAAGATCGGGAGCGCCAGAAGACCTATTCCCGGCACCCTGCCGGAGGGAGGATTGACCTCCAGGAGCTTCTCCACCACCATGGATGCTTCCGGGATGAACCGTGAGAATCCACCTTGCAACATTAGTCCACGATTAGTAGCTATGTGATGTCCTCTTCCCCTCTTTGTTCTTCATGGATTAGACCTTGTGAGCTGCCCTATATGATCAATGCACATATGTAATTCTTTTTGCTGTTGCTATGTTGAGTTTTCTGGGATCTGATGGATTATGAGACTATGTTCAGATTGTGATGAGTAATTTATTTGGTTCTTCTCTTTTATATTTTTGTTCTTGAGTAATTATTGCATGTTCTCTATTGATGTTTATTGCTTTGGCCAAGTAGTAGGTAGTAAATCCAAGAGGGAGCGTTATGCATGATTATGGGTTCATGCCCCCCGATGACGAGCTTGAGTGACAGAAACTTGAGTCTAGGGGATGTGTTGTTGCCACAAGGGGAAAACAAGGTTGCTTCTAACCGCGGTTGCAAGGATTGTTTACTTTACGCAGATTTCTTTTAATGCAGTTGTCTGTTTCTTTGGGTTTACACTTTGGGTGGGGCTCGCAACTTAATACCAGCGAGATGTTCTGGATAGATATCTCAAGGTGGATGATTAATAGTAGATGCAGATGGATTTCGATCTACTTATCTTAGCGTACTGCCATGCTTTCCAGCCTCTTCCTTTCTTTTGTAGCATAGTTAGCATTGGTTTGCGTTCGTAATCCTGTCAATTGCCTAGCTGTAATTTGTTCACCTTGCATAGATGTTTATCGTCTTTTGGGAGAGAGCCATCACTAGTGAACTTCATGGGACCCTGGTCCATATTTCCATCACTGTTTACACCCTCAATTTACTTCCTGTTTTACTTTCTAGTTAAAGTTATCATTACCTTTTAGCTCTTGCGTTTGACCCTTTGTAAACAACAGGGCCGGAGAGATTGACAACCTCTGTGAACTCGTTGGGACCAAAGTTATTTGTATATGTGTGCAGATTCACGTCAACTCGTGTTAGTAATTTCTAGCGCTATTGTCACCTACTTGTCGTTGCTGGAGTCCTACTGGAGACAAAACTTGGTATCTTCACCGAGGGAAATTACCGCTACGCTACATCTCAACCTTCCACTTGGGGTAGCCAACAAGGAGCACTACTTCAGTGCCGTCAAGAGTAATTTCTGGCGCCGTTGCCGGGGACTCCGCTCTACAAGATAGAGGAGTTTCATGCTCTCCTTTATCTTTGTTTTTTGTCTTTTTAGTTTACTTTCCAGTTTTTTCTTTGGTGTTTTATATGAAAAACCAAAAAAATAGTTTCTCTGATGCTATCTTTACTTGTATCGCCTTCGATAAATTTGTGCCCGCGCTAAAAACCCAACCTACTTGGTTGAGGGAAAATCATTGGATGAGCACGCTCATTATACGCGGCACCGCCTATCTCATAAAGGGAAACACTTATGGGATCAAATACAAAATTCTTCTTGCTATGCTGAGTGTTTATGCCACATATATGATTTTACTTGTTGTTCTAATATAGATAGTAAAAACCTTCCTTTCCAATGTGACTTTAATGAAATTGATATCTTATCTTCTTATGCTAAAGGTGTTTATGATTACTTTGATGTTGAAAAGATTTAAGAGTTTGTTTCTTTTAAAGGTGCTTATGAGATTGCTTCTTTGATTGAAAAGTATTACGATACTATTCAAAAGTACGAAAACTTTGCAGTTCTTGCTTATTGCTTCGAGAATTATACTTCCAATGCTTGTATTGAGGATTTTAAAAATAAAATGTTTGCTTCGCAAGAAGAGGCTAATGATTGCTTTGATGAGGAATCCCATGATTCCGATGACTCACTTGAAATATCCCTTTCTGAAGATTTTGATACTTGCTTTGTTGACGGCCATGATGCCAATATGGATTATACTTGCGAAGATGAACTTGCTATAGTTCCTTATGTTAAGCATGAAATTTTTGCTATTGCACTCACACTTGATTGTCCTATTATCCTTTTGAAATCTCTAACTCATATTCCGGAGAATTTTGCTCTTATTAAGGCTCAATGTGATGGGTTGAATTTATCTTATGTTCCTAAAGACCGTGTTGAAAAGTATACATGTGTGCTTGTAGGTCATGAACAACATGCTTTATGTGATAGTTATATTCTTGATGTTGTTAATGATGGTACTGAAAATTATTTTGAGAGGAAAGCCTGGTTGTAGAAAATTCCATGTTACAAAAACACCTCTCTTCATGTCAAAAGTTTTGAAGTTGTTCTTCTTTTGCCTTCCTATGCAGGTTACTTTGTGCTTTAATTATTTATTTCTTTACAAGTTTCCTCGGCACAGGAAGTGGGTCAGGCTTAAATGTGTTTTATATTGGCTTCTTGATGCTCTCTTTTGCTTCAAATTCTTATTCCTATGTGAGCATCTTTTATAATCTTCGTGGCTAGTTCAAAGGCCTAAAAGAAAGCGCTTGTTGGGAGGAAACCCAAGATGTTTTTTCCTTCTGTTTTTAGTGGTCTTGAATTGTTACTACTTTAGCAACATCATTGTATCTTTATTTTCAAGCTTTGTGCCAAGTTTAGCCGCCGATTGCAAGAAAGTTCAAAAGTTGTGACACGCTGTCCAGAAAACAGATTCTATCCTTGGACGGAAAAATTCATGATAAATCACCAGATCATCTTGTTGATCTGAATTGTTTTCACATCATGCCCTAAACAATTAGATTTCGAGCGTCTTTTCTGAGTTTTTTTATTTGAGTTGCACAAGTACCCCTAAAAATTATTTACTACCTACTGGCTGTTTTTCACAGATTGTGCCGCGTTTTTCCTTTCCTCAGTTTTGCAAGTCTTGCGCTAGCTTTTTCTTTGAAAAAACTTTTTCGCGGTCTTGATAAACAGTAGCCCTTCAAGAAAATCTTTATTTCCATTAGAGGCAAATTGTTTTATTATGGGTAGTAACCTCTATAATCAACTTATGTTGAGTTATGTATGAAGAGAGTTTTCAAGTTGTGAAGGAAGATGATGAAAGAAGATCCGGGAGTGTCAAACTCTCAAGCTTGGGGATGACCCCACGCATACACAAGAAATATTCAAGGAGACTCAAGCGTCTAAGCTTGGGGATGCCCCCGTGCATCCCCTTCTCCATCAACAATTATCAGTTTGTCCTTTGTTACACTATATTTTAATCACTTCATGCGTTATGTGCTATACTTGGAGCGTCACACTCTTTACTTTTTTAGTTCTCTTTAGCTTTGTTTTCTGTTCATAACAAGTTAGAACCCAACTTTCTTTGTGTGGGAGAGAAACACGCTCCACCTTAAACTAGAACACATCATAGGATTTTCATGCTTATCTTTCTTTTGTTGTGTGTTTTTTATTTTTTTCGTAGCTGCTGTCATGTTTAGCTCCTAGTTTTCATGCTTATCTTTTTAAGAGCTTTTTCTTAGTTTGTTTCTGGAACTCTCTTGAGTTTTTGTGTTTATGTTGTTTAGGGAGTTGTCCTGTTGCATTGAGTTGTGTGTCTTGACTTAAAGTAGGTAATTGAGCTTACTATTCAATTGTAGTAGTGAGTTGCAATAGTTTTGAGGTATTGATGTGAGTAATGTTTGAAATTTTGGTGTCAACAACTTTAGCCTATTATTGATAGATGTCGTATTTTGGGCAATCTGTGTTTATTTTCGAAAAACTACAAAAACTACTTGAGAACTCTAGCTACTAGATGGATCACTAATCTTTGGAGGGATCATATATTAGAGTACACTCACGTACCAAGAGTCGAGGATGCGCAAGGATAACCAAACCCCCATACACTCCTCCTCGGGGTACTTGTCTCTTTGTGAACCTCCTGATTAGATTGAGAGTTACCGATAATAAGTGCATGAGTTCTTTGGACTAATGTAATTTTTCGAAAGTTGACACTTCCACCACCCATATTTTTCTAGCCTCTTAAGTAACGGTAATTCCCCTTTCTCACCTCGAGAGTTGGCGCATACTTCGCCGGTGCATCCGAACCCTTGGCATGATACGCTCTGTCATCATAAACCTCCTTATATCCTTCCTCAAAACAGCCACCATACCTACCAAGGCATTTACATAGCCTTTCTGAGATACATTGCCATGCAACATCCACATTCTCATGACTTGATCTTCATGTCATACATGTTCCTGCTACATTGGCAGAGGCATAAATTTGCATACATCATGATAGCTTCTTCTTTATGCTGAGTACTTTTGTAAAGTGTGAAAGATCTTCTATACTCCTTGTAAAATAGAGTGTTTCCCCTAAGTGAGGAAAATATCCCTAGGACATCCCAAAGAGGACAAATGAGAGTTAAATAGAAAGAGCCATTAAGGCCACAAAAGAGTACAAAAAATAGTAAAAAGAGAAAAAGAAAATAAAAAGAGAGAAGGGGGCTCACTACTATTCCTTTTGAAAGATCCACACTCGTACTCCCTCTTATATCTTGTACTCCATAGAGATGATAATATATGCATATAGCTATGTGGGGACCTTTACACTATAGAACTTGGCTTGTATATTCCAATGATGAGCCTCCTCAAATGAGATCTAGGTCTTCTTGAGCAAGCAAGTTGGATGCACCCCCACTAGTTCCATTGGAGAACTTTCCTTAGCTCTTATGTGCATCCATTGCATGGAAATCCCTACTCCTCACATCATATCTATCATTTGGCTTTCTCTCGCCTATTATTGTTCTCATTGATGTGAGCCTTTCACACCCTTTTTGTGTTCCTCCTCCACCATCTCTCTCTGCCATCCTAAGTGTCAACTTTCTTTCTTACGCTCATCCATTGCATGAGTGCTCAAAATATCGAAAAGGAGTGGATCATATTGACTTGTACATGGCTCTGGGGACGAGTCAAGATAAGATTCTAAAGAAGACTAAGTGTGAAACTTTAGTAGATTGAGTTCTCAAAAATAATTTTTTTTCTCTCTCATATTCCCACCCCCACTTCTTGCACGCAAACACCATTTGGAGACATTTGAGTCACGGACAGCGAGAGCTCTTGCACCTTTATGTTCTTATGTTGCTTGTTTCAATGCTAATATAGACTCTTGCTGGTTATGACTTGAATTAAATTTCATGCCTTACTTTCTATAATTAAAGGTCCTTTTATGGTTGGTAGCATGTCAACACAGAAATTATGCTTGTTATCATTTACCTACTCGAGGACGAGCAGGAATTAAGCTTGGGGATGTTGATACGTCCCAAACGTATCTATAATTTCTTCTTGCTCCATGCATGTATTGGGTGATATTACTATTATTTTAATACACTTTCATATATAGTTTTGATCATATTTGGAATAACCTATTCATCAGTGCACCCCAGTGCCAGTTTCTGTTTTCTGCTGTCTTTTTATTTCAGGTTTTCCCACTATGTAAAATACCAGAAAAATTTCTGGAAAAATATATAAAAAATCGACGTATCAGAAGCTTCGAGAGTCCTGAAGGGGGGCCAGAGGGGACCCATTAGGGGTCCAGGCGCTCTGTGGGCGCGACCTAGGGTTGGGTCGCGCCAGGGGGCGCCTGGACTCCTGGTGCCCCCTGGCTGCCCCATTCGCCTATATTTACCTCGTCCTCCGAAACCCCCGAGAACAGAACCCCTTTTCGCGATCTCACCTCTGTTCCGCTTCCGCCGCGCTTCCAAGATCGGGACCGCCAGAAGACCTCTTCCCAGCACCCTACCGGAGGGAGGATTGACCTCTGGAGCTTCTCCACCACCATGGACGCTTCCCGAATGAACCATGAGTAGTCAACCTTGGACCATGGGTCCATGATCACTAGCTATGTGATGTCCTCTCCCCCTCTTTTTTCTTCATGGATTAGACCTTGTGAGTTTCCGTACATGATCATGGCACATATGTAATTCTTTCTGCTGTTCCTATATTGAGTTTGCTGGGATCTGATGGAGTATGAGACTATGTTCAGATTGTGATGAGTAATATATTTGGTTCTTCTCTTTTATATTTTTGTTCTTGATTAATTCTTGCGTGTTCTCTATTGATGTTTATTGCTTTGGCCAAGTAGTAGGTAGTAACTCCAAGAGGGAGCGTTATGCATGATTATGGGTTCATGCCCCCCGATGACGTGCTTGAGTGACAGAAATATGAGTCTAGGGGGTGTGGTGTTGCCACAAGGGGAAAACAAGGTTGCTTCTAACCGCGGTTGCAAGGATTGTTTACTTTACGCAGAGTTCTTTTAATGCAGTTGTCTGTTGCTTTGGGTTTACACTTTGGGTGGGGCTCGCAACTTAATACTAGCGAGATGTTCTGGATAGATATCTCAAGGTGTATGATTAGTAGTAGATTCAGATGGATTTTGGTCTACTTATCTTGGCGTACTGCCCATGCTTTTGAGTCTCTTCCTTTCTGTTGTAGCATAGTTACCATTGGTTTGCATCCGTAGTCCTGTCAATTGGTGCTGCCACAAAGCTATTGGACGAGATGATGACAAATTATTCTCAATGGCACACCGAAAGATGTCCAACAAGTAAGAAGGTAAAATCTATTGAGGAGATCTCTTTAAATGATAAGGTTGACTAGTTAAATTTATTTCTAGGAACAACTTCAACAGTAATGCTTATAGGAGTAACATTGGTAGCAATCCTAGACCGTTCCCATCCAATGACTATGGGTAGAACTACACTTATCCTAGCACCAAACAATCCACTTATGAATTAGAGAGCATGCTTAAGGACTTTATCACTTCTCAAACAGGCTTTAATAAGAGTGAGAAATTAGAAAAACTAGATTTTCTCTCTTTGAAGATAGACAACGTAGCTCATGATGTAGAGATGCTTAAAATTAGAACTTCTCCCCTTGATGAGAGGAAAACTACACCCATGAATGCCATCCAAGTGCACATTAATATAAACATTAGAATGCTAGCTGATGGAACTGAAGGTGCTCTTTGTTGGCTACCCAAAGTGGAAGTTTGAGATGTACCATAGAAGTAATTTCCCTCAACAAAGATACAAATGTTTGTCTCCAGTAGGACTCCAACACTACTGGAAAAACAGCTATAGATAATATTGACACTAATGGCGCACTATACATCTGGTGCGCCATTACTATTTAGTAATGGCGCACCATGTGCAGGTGTGCCATTAGTAAACTAAACAGTAATTGCGCACCTGGTGAAAAGTGCGCCATTACTATGTTTGACCAAGGTTTGACCCATTCCTAGACATAGTAATGGCGCACTTTTTATAAGTGCGCCATTAGTAAGGTGACATAGTAATGTCACACCTGCCCTAGGTGCGCCATTACTATGTCTTTGACCAAGGTTGACCCAGTCAAAGGCATAGTAATGGCGCACTTTGTGAAGGTGCGCCATTACTTACTTTCTGAGGTGGCCAATTTTTTTACCAAATGCACCCCCACCACCCCCCCTGTGGACCGCCTTTTCAGTTTTAAAAAAAATAAACGAAAATGATAGAAATGTCAAAAAAATAAAATAAAATAAGATTCCCATGAGATATGTGGTCTAGTTGTTAGGAAAATTTAGAAACATGAATTTTGAATTTTTTTGCAAAATCTCTCGAGAATTGTGTAAAATGGGCTTAACTTTTGCATACGACCTCCGATGAAAAAGTTTTTTATATGAAAAATCATCTACTCGAAAAGTTATATCCAAATTCAATCGGGTAAAACCCGTTGAACATTTTTAGAATCCTCAAAAACCTAACCGAAAAAAATTACGGGGCTTTTAAGATCTAGAGGGCAAAAAATGGAAAGAAAATTCAAACTTAGTAATGGCGCACCTTCCCTAGGTGCGCCATTACTATCTTCCCGCCTTCAAAATTCAAAATAAATAGAAAAAAAATAAAAAAATGTTAGTAATGGCACACCTGCCCTAGGTGCGCCATTACTATGCCATATATATTGGCTGGCCGACCTCCTCTCTTCCTTACCTCTTCATTTTTCTCCTCATCTCCTCCACTCCATCTCCTCCTCTCGTCCACTCCATCTCCTCCTCTCCTCCACTCAATCCTCTCCTCCACTCCATCTCCACTCCTCTCCTCCACTCCATCTCCACTCCTCTCCTCCGGCGACTTCCTCCTCCTCCTCTCCGGTGACCTCCTTCCACTCTTCTCCGGTGAGCTCCTCCTCACTCCTCTCCGACGAACTCCCTTTGGCGAACTCCTCCTCCCCTCCGGCGATGTAGGTGAGCTCCTCTCCGGTGACCTCCTCCTCCTCCCTCCTCTCCGGCTCACGATCTCTCCTCGGCGCTCCTCTTCGGCGAACTCCTCTCCGATGAACTCCTCTCCGGCGAACTCCTCTTCGGTGAACTCCTCTCCAGCAAAGAGAACATACAAGATCCAAAAATGAGAACGAAATATGCAAAAAAAACGTGCAAAAAAACGAGCAGAAAAAAACGAGAAAAAAACGAAAAAAAAATCATGATCCAGATCTAGATTCAAAATTCAAAATAGTAATGGCGCACCTTGAGGGTTAGAATGTGCGCCATTAATATTTTCCCGCCTTCCAATTTCAAATTTTTTTTGAAAAAATAAATATAAAAAAAAGTTACTAGTGGCGCACCTGAAGAGAGAGTAATGGCGCACTCTGCGGCATTACTACCTGAGATAGTAATGGCGCACCAAATGTGCGCCATTACTATCGCTTACTAATGGCGTGCTAGTAATGGCGCACCTAATGTGCGCCATTAGTAGCCAAAATAGGTGCGCCATTAATGACCATTTTTCAGTAGTGCAATAACGAAAAGTAGGTGACAACGGCGGTAGAAATTACTAGAACGAGAGTTGACGTGGACCTGCACACAGATATAAATAACTTTTCTCCAAATGAGTTTAGAAAGGTTGTCAATCTCTCCGGCCTTGTTGTTTACAAAGGGTCAAATGCAAAAGATAAAAGGTAATGATCACTGCAACTAGAAAGTAAAATTGTAAGTATGGTCTAAACAGTGATGGAAATATGGACCGGGGTCCCATGAAGTTCACTAGTGATGTCTCTCTCCCAAAGGACGATAAACAGCTATGCAAGGTGAACAAATTACAGCTGGGCAATTGACAGGATTACAGACGCAAACCAACGCTAACTATGCTACAAAATAAAGGAAGAGGCTCAAAAGCATGTGCAGTACGCCAAGATAGGTAGACCAAAATCCATCTGCATCTACTACTAATCATCCACCTTGAGATATCTATGCAGAACATTTCGCTGGTATTAAGTTGCGAGCCCCACCCAAAGTGTAAACACAAAGCAACAGACAACTACATTAAAAGAACTTTGCGTAAAGTAAACAATCCTTGCAACCATGGTTACAAGCACCATTGTTTTCCCCCTTGTGGTAATAGCACATCCCCTAGACTCATGTTTCTGTCACTCAAGCTAGTCATCTGGGGGCATGAACCCACAATTATGTATAACGCTCCCTCTTGGAGTTACTACCTACTAGTTGGCCAAAGCAATAAACATCAACGGATAACATGCAAGAATTACTCAAGAACAAAAATATAAAGGATAAGAATCAAATATATTACTCATCAGAATCTGAACATAATCTCATAATCCATCAGATCCCAGTAAACTCAACATAGCAACAGCAGAAAGAATTACATATATTCCTTGATCATGTAGGGCAGCTCACAAGGTCGAATCCATGAAGAACATAGAGGGGGAGAGAACATCACATTGCTACTGATCATGGACCCATGGTCCAAGGTGGACTACTCACGGTTCATCCGGGAAGCGTCCATGGTGGTGGAGAAGCTCCCGGAGGTCAATCCTCCCTCCGGCAGGGTGCCGGGAAGAGGTCTTCTGGTTCTCCCGATCTTGGAAGCGCGCCAGTGGCAGAACAGAAGCGAGATCGGGAAAGAGGGTTTTTTCCTAGGGGGTTTCGGAGGACGATGTAAATATAGGCGAAGGGGGGCAGTCAGGGGGGGCCACCAGGATTCCAGGCAGCCTCCCGGCGTGGCCCCACCCTAGGTCGCGCCCCCTATCCGCCTGGTCACCAGGCGGGGCCCCTATGGCCCCCCTTTGGGCATCTGGAAGCTTCCAGTACGCTTGTTTTTTAAATATATTTCCCGGATTTTTTATGGCATTTTATGTAATGGGAAAATCTAAAATAAAAAGACAGCAGATAACAGATAGTTGCACTTGGGTGCACTGAGTTAATAGGTTAGTCAAAATATGATGAAAAGTGTATGAAAGTGTATCAAAAGTATAGCAATATCACCCAAAACATGCATGGAGCAAGAAGAAATTATAGATATGTTTGGGACGTATCAACTTCTCCAAGCTTAATTCCTGCTCGTCCTCGAGTAGGTAAACGATAACAAGCATAATTTTTGTTGTGACATGCTACCAACCAAAAAAGGACTTTTAAGTAAATCAATCAAGGCATGCAATTCAATTCAAGTCATAACAAGCAAGAGTCTATATTAGCATTGAAACAAGCAACATAAGAACATAAAGGTGCAATAGCTCTTGCTGACCGTGACTCAAATGTCTCCAAATGGTGTTTGCATGCAAGAAGTGGGGGATGGGAATATAAGAGAGAAAAAATATTTATTTTGTTGACAACTCAATCTACTAAAGTTTCACACTTAGTCTTCTTTGAAATTTTATCTTGACTCGTCCCTAGACCACTACCCAGTAACAAGTCAAAATGATCCACTCCCTTTCAATATTTTGAGCACTCATGCAATGGATGAGTGTAAGCAAGAAAGTTGACACTTAAGATGGCAAAGAGAGAGATGGTGGAGGAGGAAGACAAAATGAGTGTGAAAGGCTCACACAAATGAGGACAATCGTAGGCGAGACAAATCCAAATGATAGATATGATGTGAGGAGCAGGGATTGCCATGCACAGGATGCACATGTGAGCTATGGAAAGCTCTCCAATGGAACTAGTGGGGGTGCATCCAAATTGCTTTCTCAAGAAGATCTAGAGCTCATTTGAGGAGGCTCATCATTGGAATATACAAGAACAGTTCTATAGTGTAAAGGTCCCCACATAGCTATATGCATATATGATCATCTCTCTGGAGTATAGGATATAAGAGGGAGTACGAGTGTGGGTCTCTCAAAAGGAATAGTAGTGTGCCCCTTCTCTCTTTTTATTTTATTCTTTTCTTTTTTCTATTTTTTGTATTTTTTTGTTGCCTCAATGGCTATTTTTAGGGGCAACACTCTATTTTACAAGGAGTATAGAAGATCATTCACACTTTACTAAAGTACTCAGCATAAAGAAGATGAACGTGTCATGATGTATGAAAATGTATGCCTCTGCCAGTGTAGCAAGAACATGTATGACATGAAGATCAAGTCATGAGAAGATGGATGTTGCATGGGAATGAATCTCGGAAAGGCTATGGAAATGCCTTGATAGGTAGGTATGGTGGCTGTGTCGGGACCCGGGGTTAGCGTATGCAAGTTCCGCTACGACATAGTCATATGGAGAGCCGAGAACCGTACCCACTTGTCTAAGCAGACAAGGCCAAGCACAGAACGTTCTAGGAAAGCATCGTACGTGACGGGCATCCCATCCAGGCCGGATGATCAAATGAGACGGGTCCTCATCGTCCGCACACAAGTCTAATGATATGGGTGATGAACTCCCATATTCAAAGACAAGTCGCCTCAACCATACTATCGACTATCTCATAACTCTTACATAGACTTACTCCAGCCCGATCACTTAGTCGGGGTCTAGGACGGGCTCGATCATACCACAAAGTGTGCACGAGATGGAGTCTCGAGCAATCGCATCGCGATGCCCCAAGCTGCGCACATCTAAGGGCCACTTGGTGTATGAAAGACCGCCAGCCAGATCACAACTAAGGTCTCGAAAACCCATACAAAGACATGCATGTTATAAACATACACGCAGCACACATGCCTTGTATGAACAGCAGGTATCATTCCAATTCTGTACAAAGTATACATTTTATTGATAACTCTTACAGAGTGCACACAGAGATCACAAGTATGTGATCCAACATTACAACACAAGCGGAAGCAAAGTATGTCTGAGTACAGACAAGTTTAACAAATGGCTTAAGAAGCCTTATTTAAACACATGCCCTCCACGTGGGAACCAGTCGTCTGACTGGGACTAGACTAGCTTGATCTTCAGTCGTCCAGCTCGATGAAGAAGCCACCTTCGGGGTCAGTGGGTTCATCTAAAACATAGATTAAGCAAACCTTATTACAAAGTTGTACTCATCAAGACTTACATAGGAGTTATACTACTCATGCACATGTATCAAGGTAAAGGTAGGTGGGGTTCACTTGCAGAAGTGCCAGCTTTGACTTGGCTAATCCTGAACTACGAGTACCAGACTTTGACGTAAGAAGCGTACACGAGCCCACTACTTTCTCCAACCAATTACACCACTATGGTTCCTTGCTCGACTTCCCCACGAGA
The DNA here is from genome assembly GCA_950022295.1 of Bromus sterilis. NCBI lineage: Eukaryota > Viridiplantae > Streptophyta > Magnoliopsida > Poales > Poaceae > Bromus > Bromus sterilis. The sequence continues at coordinate 274,916,541 of OX465595.1, read as the reverse complement.
AAGCACGCCATAGCACTCACAGTTATCTTGGTGTATTTTAGAAGTATCAAGTTCAAGTTTTCTAATAACCAAGCTAAGCTTTCCAAGAAGTCCATAACCGCGGACGCGGCTATTCGAATAGTTTTGTTAACCCTGCAGGGGTGTACTGCTACACACACATGATCATCTGTTACCGCCTTTATACTCGACACCGTTCAAGAAGTGTCGGCGAGGATGCTCACCACAACTGTTACCTCATAGCCGATCTAGTCCAAGAAAGCCGCCTACCTGGGTTGGCTACCACTATCGTGAACCCGGCCGGTTTACCGAAGTGGACCCAGGTGATGTGTGCGTGGTGCATAAGCCGGTCTCGGGTGAGCCGTTCTCTCATTTAGCATCCAGGCCAGAGACCAACCAGAACTCCGAACTATTGCGACATCTGGACATCGAAAGGGATGAGTTAATAAGTTGAGAGGGGTCAGTGAGCCCAATGTGTGGTTGTACTCTTCAAGTTGGATCACCACACAAGAACTCAGACTTAGGGCGGTGTTCAACGATACAACCCACTGTGTACTCCTACACAGCCTCTCATCGTTCACCTTGTATTAGGGTAGATTCACCAACACTTTTCTTCCATCATCAACATGATCACTACCATCCCGACTCACTTAACAGTATCAACATGGTATCATTCTAAGCATGCAATAAGCAGTAACAATTGCAGGGGCCACATGATATCAATCAACTCCTACAGTTGCTAGGATTGTGGTTTGCCTACTACTGTGACAAATGATAGGTCATGCAAAGGAATGGGTTCATCTATGCGGTAGAAACGTAGCATGGTAATCATCCTATACAATGCATAAGCGAGACATGAGAGGGAAATGGGATTTTATCGACATGATCAATGGGGGTTTGCTTGCCTTGCTGACGAGGTTCGGGTTCAAGGTCTTCAACGAAGGGGGCAGCCCCCTGTTCCGTTTCCCCCTCTACTCGACAAACAACAAACAAGGTAGCAATAAATACAATGCACAATCACATGATTGAAGGTTGAAACTTGATGTATATGCTTTGATGTGTGAAGCAATTCCATTTAAATGGAGTGTATTGCAAATTGAATTGCAATTTCAAACTCCAATTTGAATTCAAACTTAGCCAAGTTACATGTGACATTGTTTGATCAAGTTGAACCAATTTGAAATGGTTATGATATGCCTCTGATGTGTGTTTGAAATGTAGTATGTTGATATGGTTCAAAATGGAAAAGCATTTGAAAAGAAGTTGAATTAATTCCATTTAAATCAAATAGCAAATGCTATTGATCACATTTTAAAATCAACTCAAACATGGTTGAAAGTTGGATATTTGGATAGCTTATTTTCTCCTCATCATTTTTCATATATTATTTGTCCAATTTGGAGTTAATATGAATTTTCTATGAATTTCCAAAGTTTCAGCCTTTTTCTGAAATTTCTGTAATTTCTTGAATTCTTTTAATTCTGGAAATTCATTTACTGCGTCAGCATGACCTCATGCTGGCGTCAGGGGGCCACTGACAAGGGGGTCCCACCTGTAAGTGTCACTGTGTTAATTAAAACGATTTAAAACGGTTTAAACTTAATCCAGGGATTAGCCAGGGGACTGGGCCCACATGTCATAGGCTGTGGGGGGGGGGGGGGTTGAGCACGGGTTAAGAACTAACCCACCGGCGTCTTGACGCCGGTGGCCTGGCCACGGCGGCGCCCTTGCCAGAATCGGCTAGGGGCCACGGGGAGGGAAACGGAGGGCACGAGCGTGCTCCTGGAAGTCGTCAGCGTCGAGAGGAGGCATCAGGGGATCACGGGGAGGCCGGAAGCGACGACGGCGACGAGCTGGGCGGAAACAGAACGACAGCGAGGTTGGGGGGAAAGGCTAGCGTGCACGGCTTGGGCTGAACTTGCGCGCATTCGAAAGCTGGAACGCCCGCGAGTCAAACCCGCGCACTGGGGTGCCGCGAGGAGCACGAGGGCGAGCTCTAGCTCAACCATGGCGGAGAGGAGCTCGGGTTCTCATGGAGGAATTGGCTAGAGGGGCTATGGGGTGCTGGGAGCTTGGGGGAAAAACTCAGAAGCTCACCGCGGATCGAATGGGAGCAACAGCAAGCTCGGGGAGGCTTCAACGACTGCGAATCAACGACGGCGAGCTCGCGGGTCCGGCAAGTTCTCGGCTAAGCTTGCGTCTCGTTTGGCCCGAATTGATGCGCCTCCTGCTGCTAGTCGTCGAAGTCGAGGACGGCGATCACGCTGGACAGCTTGGATGGGCTCCTTGCCGTCGATGGCCACCCGGGGGCGCTTCGGTGCTTCGGCGAGTCCTCGGGCGGCGACGAAAACGAGCACGGGAGGAGGAGGAGGAAGCTCTGGAGGGGGGGAATGGATCGGGACGGGCGAGAGACGTCTCCAGGCGTGGCTAGAAGGCACGGGGAGGCCTGGAAGGCTCTCGGCGGCGACGTGGCTTCCACGGCTGGCTCGGTGGCATTCCACCGAGCAGCTTGGAGGCACGGGGCGGGGAAGAAGACCCTGCTGCCCTTTTGGGCCGGGTGGGCTGGATGGGTCGCTCTCGCCTGGGCGCCAGGTAAGCTTTTCTGCTTCTTTTTTTGTTTTTCTTTTCTGACATTTGTTTTGGCTAGCAAAAATAAATACCTAGCCATTTTCTAAAATGCTAAAACTTTTTACATGGCCTCATAATAATATAGACTAGCCACTTATAAAGTTTGGCACTTTTTAAAATTCAAATAATTTGAATCTTAACTCAAATAGGGGTTTTTGATTAATTCCAAGGCACTGTTTGAATATTTTAAAAATCCATGAGCATGGGGTGGGTCCCACATCACTTGATATGTGATCACACTCATTTATAAGACTTTTCAAAAATCTAACATGAATTTTTGGAGAAGCTTTTTATCTGGCCTTTTGAATTAATTCATCTGGGGGGGGGTTCCTTCTCCCATTTTTCTTTTGAATTTGATTTCAATGATTTCTTTTGAAAATTTTGACATGATGCAAGTGACTTGCTAACCCTAGCACATTACCTAACAGAGGGTTCTGACAACTCGCCCCCACTCAACAGAATCTCGTCCTGAGATTCAGAAGTCTGCGGGAGGAAGGTGGGGTACTCGGCACTGAGATGGTCTTCTCTTTCCCACGTGGCTTCTTTCTCCGAGTGGTGTGACCATTGCACTTTCAGAAACTTAATCTTCTAACAACGAGTGCCACGCTCTGCGGAATCAAGAATACGAACGGGGTATTCTCGATAAGAAAGGTCATCTTGGAGATCAAGCGTTTCATGGTCGACTTCGCGGATGGGGTCCTTGAAGCAACGCCTGAGTTGGGACACATGGAATACATCATGTACTCGGGAAAGGTGCGGGGGTAGTTAAAGTTGGTAGGCAACTTCTCCACGTTTAGCAAGAATGCAGAAAGGTCCGATGTAACGTGGGGCCAACTTGTCTTTGATACCGAAACGTTGGGTTCCCTTCAGAGGAGTAACCCGAAGGTAAGCCTTCTCATCCAGATTGTAGCTCTCTTGTCTATGATGACGATCATAGTAGCTTTTCTGACGAGACTGGGCTGCTTTTAGTTGATCACGAACAATGCGAACTTGCTCTTCTGCTTCCTTGATCATGTCCGGTCCAAAGAATTGTCTTTCACCGGTTTCTGACCAGTTTAAAGGTGTTCGACATCGTCGTCCATAAAGGAGTTCAAAAGGAGCCATGTTCAGACTAGATTGAAAACTATTGTTATAAGCAAATTCGGCGAATGGAAGAGACTTCTCCCAATTCTTTCCGAATGATATAACACAAGCTCTGAGCATGTCTTCAAGAATTTGGTTGACCCTTTCGACTTGACCGCTAGACTGAGGATGGAAAGCTGTACTAAAGGAGAGATGAGTTCCCATAGCATTCTGAAAGCTTCCCCAAAATCTAGAGGTGAAAAGGCTACCGCAATCAGAATTGATTTCCAAAGGAACACCGTGAAGGGATACAATTCTAGAGACGTACAAGTCCGCTAACTGGCTAGCAGTTATAGACTCGCGAACCGGAAGGAAGTGAGCAACTTTGGAAAGCCTATCTATGACAACGAAGATGGTATCATTTCCTTTCTGGGTTTTTGGAAAGCCGGTGATGAAGTCCATACCGACTTTGTCCCATTTCCACTCTGGAATAGGCAAAGGTTGAAGTGTACCAGCAGGTCTTTGATGTTCTTCCTTAATGCAACGACGAACATCACATTCGACAACAAATTGAGTAATGTCTCTCTTCATCCAATCCACCAAAATCTCTGGCGTAGATCTCGATACATTTTTGTGCTACCGGGATGAATCGAGAGGGGTGTGTCATGGGCTTCTTTGAGGATGAGTTTCCTTATTTCCCTATTCTTAGGTACTACCAAACGATTTCCAAAGAATACCGTTCCTTGATCTGGCGAACACCTCGTGCACGCCTTTGGGAAACTATGATTTGATCCTCAAGAGTTGGTTTCGCCACCAAGGTAGAAAGATAGCCATGAGGAACAGTCTCAAGATGAAGCTTGCGAAATTCCTCATGAAGAAGTGGTTGATACTGTTGTAACATGAGGTTGTTACAATACGACTTACGACTTAGTGCATCAGCCATGACATTGGCTTTGCCTGGGGTGTAAGAAATTCCTAAGTCATAATATTTTAGCAACTCAATCCAGCGTCTTTACCTGAGATTAAGATCTGGCTGGGTGAAAATGTATTTGAGGCTTTGGTGGTCGGAATAGATCTCACAACGATTACCAAGGAGGTAATGTCGCTAAGTTGTTAGGGCATGAACTATGGCAGCGAGTTCAAGGTCATGGGTAGGATAGTTCTCTTCATGTGGCCGCAATTGGCGTGAAGCATAAGCTACCACATGTCTATCTTGCAGAAGTATGCATCCTAACCCTTGCCGTGATGCGTCACAATAGATCTCGAAATCCTTTTTAGTGTCTGGAGGTGCAAGTACGGGTGCAGAAGTCAATCTTCTTTTTAGCTCTTGAAAGCTTTCCTCGCACTTGGGAGTCCATAGGAATTTCTTATCTTTCTTGAGGAGTTCAGTTAGAGGCTTTGCAACTTTAGAAAATTTCTCGATGAAGCGACGACAATAGCTGGCTAGGCCAAGAAAGCTCCTAACTTGCTTAACCGATTCAGGTGGAGTCCAGTCAAGGACGGCCTCAACTCTCTCGGGATTCACAGCAATGCCTTTTGCAGAAATCACGTGGCCTAAGTAGGTCACTTCTGGTAGCCAAAATTCACACTTGGAGAATTTAGCATACAGGCGATGCTCTCTAAGTTTCATCAATACCAGCCTTAGGTGTTCGGCATGTTCTTCTTCGTTCTTCGAGTAGATGAGAATGTCATCGAGATAAACCACAACAAATTTATCTAAGTACTCCATGAAGATCGAATTCATCATGCGTGAGAAAGTGGCGGGGGCATTGGTTCAACCAAAGGACATGAAGATATACTCGTAAAGACCATAACAAGTAGTAAAAGCCGTTTTGGGAATGTCCTCGTTTCGGATCTTGATTTGATGATAACCTAATCTCAAATCCATCTTGGAGAAGACAGAGGATCCTGCAAGTTGATCATAAAGATCATTCATCCTGGGCAATGGGTACTTGTTCTTTATCGTCGCTAAATTTAGCGGGCAACAGTCTACGCACATCCTTTCTGTTCCATCCTTCTTCGTTACGAACAGAACGGGGCAACCCCATGGCGATGAGCTAGGGCGGATGAAGCCTTTTTCCAACAAAGCCTCCAGTTGGGTTTTAAGCTCAGCTAACTCACGTGGGGCCATTTTGTATGGGCGTCTAGAAATTGGTGCGGTTCCTGGCACAAGATCCACGATAAACTCTACACATCTGTCGGGTGGCATGCCCGGCAGCTCTTCAGGAAAGACATCTGGGAAGTCACGAACCACCGGAACATCTTCAAGGTCGGGAAGGGGAAGTACATTCAAAGAATGCACTTGGGTTCTTGTTCTGGGTGAGGTGTAGTTGACGGTCTTGCCTGAAGGTTGGGTGAGTTTCACTGATTTGCCTTTGCAATCAAGGTAGGCATTCTGTCTTGATAGCCAATCCATGCCAAGGATGACATCAATATCCGAAGACTTGAGGGCTATGAGTGAAGCAAGGAATACTAAACCCTCAATTGCAATTTGATTACCGTGGCTTACTCTATTAGTTTTCCATCTTGATCCTGGAGTTTGAATAATCATTGGAATGGAAAATTCAACAAAAGATAACTCATGACGAAGTGCATAACTTTCCGACTTGAATGAATGAGATGCTCCTGGGTCGAAAAGAACGGAAGTAGGAACATAATTGACTGGGAGCGTACCAAGAATGACGTCAGTGGTGTCGTCAGTCTCTTCGGCGGCAATCTGGTGCACACGTCCACGAGTGGCGGGAGGAGCGGGTTTGGTGGTGTAGACCTTCTGGGGGGGCTTGCCACGACCATTGTTGTTCCCTCCGGCACGGGGTGGAGCATTCTGATTCTGGAGCTGGTTCTGGGGACACTCACAAGAGTAGTGGCCTGCCTGAACACACTTGTAACAGGCTCCAAAGACAGTGCGAGGAGCTGGGTTGTTTGGTGGAGCTGGGTGGAAGTGAGTTGGTGGACGAGGCGCCACATAAGATGGCCTCGATGGGTTGTTCTGGCAGAACATACTATTGGGGATCCAGATCTTGCGCTTCTGAGAGCTGGAACTGGATGAACCATCGTCTCTAGGGTATTTGCGAAAGTCATTGGGGGTGTTCATGTCCTCTGCCTTGATGGCCTTGTTGACAAGGACCTGGAAGGTGGCAAAGTCATGTAGGTTGAGCTCACGACGGAGTCCAGAATTTAGTCCACGACGGAACCTCTCTTGCTTCTTTGCGTCGGTGGAGACCTCTTAAGTAGCATAGCGAGCCAGTCGGTTGAACTCATGACTAAACTCGTCAACGGTCCTCCTGCCTTGGGTGACGTTGCAGAACTCCTCACGCTTGTGGTCCATAAGACCCTTGGGAATGTGGTGCTCGCGGAAGGAAGTGCAGAATTCATCCCAAGATGTGGGCGGTCCAACGGGACGCATGTTCAGGAAGTTCTCCCACCAAGAGCTAGCTGCACCTTCGAGGTGATAGGTGGCATAGCTGACCTTGTCGCCATCTGCAACGTGGCCTGCTTGGAGCTTCCTCTCGATGCTGCGAAGCGAGCCATCGGCGTCAAGGGGCTCGGTGGAGTAACTGAAAACCGGGGGATGAAGCCGGATGAAGTCGTTCAAAGACACCAACTCGTTGCGCTGCTGAGTGGTGTTGCGGGCAATGACTTCCAGCAGATGGTGAGAGTCTCGGCGGTTCCTCTCAACCTCCATCAGAACCTGAGTCATCGTGGGAGGGGGTGGAAGGTTGCCTTCCTCCTGTTCATTCCCACGACCCTGGTTACGACCAAGCTGGCCACGGGTTCCTTGAGACATCCTGAAGGTGAAAAACCAAAGTCAAACAGAGTTGATTGGAAGAGTCTAATCAAGGTATTGAAGTACTGGAAGGATTACAGAGAAAAGGAAGTAATCATCTTGACAACATGGTGATAAAAGCATACAAGCCATATATTCACAAGCTGTCATACAAACCATACATCGTTTTAGTACAAGCACCAAGCTAATACAAACGTGATGAAGATGATACATCCTTCAGAGGCACTCTGACTTCCTATACATTATTTATCTAAGCCTCTGGAACTTAGACACCTTGCGTACAATATACTAAGATACTACTACATCCTCACTAAGTAAGACCACAGGCGGTCTCACTCATCTCCATCTCCATAGTAGTCCTCGTAAAAGTTACCCGCGTATCCCGGTAGCTGAAGGTGACCATCGGAAAACACGGAGGCCTGTGGACCCTGATATCCATTTGGGCAAGGGTGGGACCTAGGTCCAGCGTAGGGTGGAAGCAAAGGACCACGGGGTGGAAAAATGCCTCCAATCTCGGGCCAAGCAACTCGAGAAGGCATCTGAGTCCTCACAGGGTAGATAGCATCATACTCGACTGATCCAACACTCACGAAGGGTGCCGAAAGTGTCAGTGCTCGATACAGACGAACACGGGTGGCGTGAAGCTCAAAAGGGAGAGCGCGTGCATCACTATCTCGATCACTAGATAACCTAGCAGTCATCTGAATTACTGGATCTTTTGCAGAGTGATCTGAGTAGAGTCCGGTGTAATATCCCTCTTCTCCTGGAAGTGCAGCTGGGATATAGCGGAATGAGGTCTCTCTCAGCATAGTGTGCTCCTCTCTCAGCAGGGTAATACATGAGTATGCAGCATCCTGCACAGCCATGTTCTCAGTCATGTCAATGCCATGTCCAAAGTGGATAGGCTGAGTGACTCCAAGGTGGTGCGGGTAGATCCTGACAATGCAGTGGAACTGGGTCTGGTTGAAGTCGTGGAACTGCTCCTCGACGGTATACTCAGGATACCATCGATACCCCACATAGGACATCATCTCGATCAACGTGGCGGGATGGCCACGCACACCGAGGCACCTGGTCAAACGAACAATCTGCCGAGGGGGAAGATCTGCCATCTGAAACAGAAAGAAGGAGTTTGCAAATGCATCAGATTATGAGATAAACCTGGAATGACTCGGACAGCATAACGGCTATAATTGCAAGAAAAAGACAATTTCTGACAACATGGAAACAACACTTACATACGATGTAATAAATCAGGGAGCATAACCACTCTAACCAACCGATCACAACTTTCCTACGGCTACAAGGAAGCAAACAACGAGATGTTCTAATCATACAGAGGAGAGCCTAGTCCTATCTTCCCGTAGAACAAGATGAGGGTGACTCAGAACTCAGAACGAAGGGGGTAAGGAGAAAAAGGAGCCTTACATTGTTCCCTTATATACCCAGAGTAACTATATAACTATAGAAGGCTAGACTCGACTTCTGCCAAGGCTGCTAGTCCTACAGTCAGTCCTGCTGTGATACCAAGTCTGTCGGGACCCGGGGTTAGCGTATGCAAGTCCCGCTATGACATAGTCATATGGAGAGCCGAGAACCGTACCCACTTGTCTAAGCAGACAAGGCCAAGCAAAGAACGTTCTCGGAAAGCATCGTACGTGAGGGGCATCCCATCCAGGCCGGATGATCAACTGAGACGGGTCTGTTGGGAAACGTAGTAGAAAACAAAAAATTTCGGCCTACGAATCAAGAACCCAAGATCATCCAAGAAGATTGCATACAAGGTTTTAGGTCATGGCTCACCAACCGATGTAGCGGAAGTAGAGTTGGTGAAGCTCGTGGACGTAGTGGAAGTAGATCTCGCAAGTTCTCCCACGAACAGTCCATCGATCAATCCCACGAACAAGTCCCGCGATCTAGTCCCACGGATAAGTCCCATGAACAAGCTCCTCGAAGAAGGGTCGAAGGTACGACCCCTCCATTAGTATCCACACATCCCGTAGCAGCAATCCAGTAGCGCTCCGCCGTCCAGAGATGAACGCCACCGAGAAAACTAGAGGGAGAAAACCCTAACGGATTCTGATCTAGAACAGCGTCTAAACCGGGGTCTAATTGTGGAGCAACGGGGTTTAGAGGAGGGAGGGTGGCGCATAGGCCTTGGGGACAAGTTGTGTTGCGCCCCCCACCCCTCCCCCACATTATATAGGTGGCCAAGAGGCCCTTGGGGCGCAATAAGGTGGGTGGGGAGTCCAACTTGGACTCCCAAACCTCCCAAATCTTCCCATACCTTCCCACCGGAAACCTGCCATATTGGAGAGTTGGACTTTCCACCTGGAGGAGGATTCCTTCCCCTTGGTGCGCCCCCCACCCCTTGGCCGGCCAGGGCAGCCTAGGTGGCTTGCCCCCCAAGGCTAGGGGCGCAGGGGAGTGGGTGGTACTGCCCGGAACCTTCCGGAACCTTCCAGGACCTTCTAGAAGCTTCCAGGACCTTCCGGGACATACCGGGACCGTTTCGGGACATTCCGGACACTTCTGGAGCACTTCCAATACCTTCCGGAACCTCTAACGAATGTTCCGGAGCCATATAAATGGGTTTCGGAGCCATCCGGGCAAAGGTTATTATGTCCGGTGAACACAACATATTGTTTAAGCTGTCCACCGATCACCGAAACTATTCCGGTTGATCGTAAACTTTCCCATTACCATTTTCATATGTTCCGGAACCACCTAGGACTACTCCAGAGTGATCGGGACATATCCTTAAATACCCAAAACTACTTTTGGTGCCCTTATGAACTATTTCATAAATCTCCGGAACTACTTTCGGTACCCGTATGAACTATTCTGCTTTGCTTCCACTAAACCTTCTACCATACTAGTATTCTAACAGACTACTGCTCGTTAAGTGTGTGACCCAATAGGTTCGGTATAATGCGGACATGACTCAGAACATCTTCCGGACATAGGTCAACAGCCTTTTGTCAATAGCCAATAATCAACAGCGGAGCCATGGACACCCATGTTGACTCCCGCACATACACGAAGAAACTTCGAGTGAACCATTATGTTTAGTCATGTACCATTCCCTTTGCTTCGTGATATATGACAAAGTTAGAGGAGAGATGTTTGGCACCCATGTGTAACAACGACTTGAACACAAGCCACTCGTTATCCTCTTTGCTCATTTGTCCCTTTTCTCGTTATCGTATTCCGGTATCCCTGTGACTGAATCACAATGCGTCTGGCCAGACTATAATGGATACCGTCATACCGAGTGGGCCCGAAGTGAATATCTTCTTCATCGTGAAGGAGCAAATCCCATTCTTGAACTATCACAGTCACTAGCCACACCATCTGACATACCCAGATCTTATTTTACTACTTCCCATTTACGGGAGGATTCATCTAAGAACCAAAGCATGTCTTCCTGTGTGAAGCAACTCGATACTCTCATGGTCTAAGGAATTACGTATATGATAACATTTCATGATATGACTTATAACGTAGTTACGATGTGATCTCTAAGTATATCATTCAATACTGGGGCCGGTTCAACATCATTGTTCTGCTAACAATATGTTCCCATTGCTACTGACATCCTTGTTACAAGAACAATGTCCATGATTAAGAAAACGTAATCATCAGTTAGCACATGAGCTGGTCTTAGAGGCTAAACCAGGAACTCTTGGTGTTTACATTTCCACACATGCAAGTGAGTTTTCTTCTGAATCTCATAGTCAGGGTCATTGCAATTATAGCACAGAAATATAAACATTAATTACGAACTTGGAAATATATATAATAACATTTTATTATTGCCTCTAGGGCATATTTCCAACAGTCTCCCACTTGCACTAGAGTCAATAATATTATCAGTGCTTGAGCATTTTACACATATGGCATACCGGTGTAATACATGCTTCATTTGTGGTATAGACTTCATCATCGGATCTGACGTTTCAGGCCCGTTTGTATCTTTTATATCTTCACGTTTTCACGCTATCATAAAATTCACTAATTTTATCAGTTTAGCTTTGTATATGTTTTGGATCATTTGGTAGGACCTTGGTTCCTTAGAATAAGTCATGAAATCATTCATCAATGTTCCATTAGCTTCAAAACATCTAGGAAACCATACCATGTTCATAAATGAATTTATGATTCAAAATACCCTCCTTGTTACTTCTTTAAGCAACAATATACTTAGCCTCTGTTATAGAATTCTCCACAGTATCGAACTTGACATAGTTCCTCCATATTGTGCCACCCTTACGTGGAAACACATAATCCCAATTAAAATCGAAAGTCGATCGGAGTAAGTATGAAGACTGAATTGGTGTAACTGTTTACATCAAAATTCAGCTGGTGTAACTTATTACAACGAGCTCTTCATTATCTCCATTTTCCGAGAAACATATCTTATCTATCATAAGTTTAAATTTTCACTGTTTGTCCAATGATCAACATCTTGATCACTTTGGTATCTTGCTCACAACCTTTTGGAGCACTGGACATATCTGGTCGTTTTACATATTATGGTGTACATGATTAATCCAAACACACATGTGAGTGAAATTCAATTCATGTGTTTTGCTTATCTGTGTTCATGAACACTGATTTCCGCAAACAACTTTTCACCGTGACCTCGGCAAGAACATCCTTCCTGGCGTTTTCATACTAAACTACTTTAGTATCATGTCAACATGTAACATTGGCTTTAGCATGATCAAGCACTTACTATCTGCATAGATCATTGTGCTCAATACTAATGCTATATTAGCCCAAGTACTTCAGCTGAAAACTATTTCCAATAAAGTCCTTATTCGTGTCAAGAAATTTATATCATTTCTAATCAACAATATGTCATCTACATAAGGTTTTAGAAATATTATTCAGCTCCCACTTACTTTCTTGAATATTCAAGCACCTTCGTTATTCCTGATGAAAACAAACTCTTTTCGCAATTTCATCACAACGAAAATTCCAACTCCATTATGCTAGCTTCAGTCCGTCACTGGATATCCAAGGCTTGCATCTATTTTAGCATCCTTTGAATCGACAAAACATTCCGGTCGTATCACGTATACGTCCTTTGTTATATATCCGTGTAGGAACTTTGTTTTTGACGTTCATTCTACCATATCCTATAAATGAGATATGTAGTAATTGCTAGTATAACCCGAACTGACTAAAGCATTTCTACGGTCGACACTATTTCGCCGTAGTCAACCTTTGAACTTGCTAGAAAGAAATTTTCCAACGAGTTGAGCTTTATGGATAAAACAATTTCATCTGAATCAATTATAGATCCATATATATATTCTTCAGACTTTTAGTCTTTCGGAGGGTCTACCAAGTTCAAAACTTGACTTACTTCCATGGATACTATCTCGGATTATTTGGCATTTAGCCAAATCCCGGAGTCAGGGCCCATCAACGCTTCTTTGTATATCACAGGTTTATCATTGTCGAACAACAATATCTCGTTTTACATATCATGAATGTTTGTACGAGTTTGTCTAACCTGTGTGGTTCAGCTGCGCACTTCTCTGAAGATTCAACAATCTTTGACAAGTTGCACTGTCCTCCCACTCACTCTTTTGTAAGAAACTATTTTTCTTCAAAACACATTGTTCTTAACAGCAAACAATTTTGCTTTTGTGTAGTGATAGAGGAATACCAAAACTTTTGGCATAACCTTAACAAAGTAGCACTTATCTGATTTGGGGTTTTGAGTATGTCAAACATATGCCTCATATACCCAAATTTTAAGAAAAGACAACATGGTTTTATGATTGCCATATCATATCTAATATGGTGTCATTTCAACAGATTTGATGGTGCTCTTTTCAGTGTAAAAGCCGTAGTCACTAAAACATAACTTTAATAAGTATAATGGCAAATTGATAAACTTCATATTTGATCTTACCGTGTCATACATGGCTTGATTACATCTCTCGAACACTTTACTCATAGTGGACGCAAGTTATGATACTTCTTCACAACTCATCAGACGTTCGCTAAACTTGTAACTCAAATATTACTTTCTACAATCTAATTTGCAGAAGCTTTATTTTCTCGTTACAATGAATTTCTATTTCACTCTAAAATTCCTTGAACATTTCAAAGATTTCAGACGTATGTCTCTATTGAACAGATATCCACATATCCACTTCAACTCATGAGTGAAGATAGGGAATCCACTGCACACAACTATACTTATTGGACTACACACATCATCATGTATGATTACCAATGGTTTAGTTGCCCATTCATGTATGGCCTATCAACGGTGTTTTAGTCACATTACTTCGAGACAAAGATCGCAAGCGTCAAGTGATTCATAATCATATGACTCGAAAGTCCATCACTTATGGAAATTCTTCATGCATGTTATGTCACTTGTGATAAACGGCAGTGCCACATCTATGTGGTATTTCTGTCAGTCTTGCGACGTTTAGCGTCAGTGTTATGGATGTTTAGTATTATTATCAAGATTCATAACATACAACCTATTCATAATGGAAGTATGGCCTTTACGTTATTCATAGCTTTGAACAACTCTCTTGCAACAAACATGATTCAAAATGATGTTTTGCAACAAGGCTAAAGTGTAGTAACAATTTACTCAACTCTAAAATGAATTATGAAGATAATCATAGAGTCAACACACGGTATAGTAAACCTTTTACCGTGTTCCCGAGCGTGTCAAAACTCATCATTAGCTAGTCATAAAAGCCATAGTATTTCTTGCATCAACTTGCAACGATATGCAATTGAAGTGATATTCCGATGATCAACAGTTTAATCACAATATACAGAATCCACAATTAACTGCTTAATCATGATTCCCAAGAATTACATCTCTTGACCAGCAATGAATTCATCTATAACTCTGTATGACTTTCATTTCTGAGCTGGATGTTCCAGTCTTCTTTCGTTTTTCCTTTATACGTATCATAGTTCTATTTCCAATGTCACTCCTACTCACAGAAGATCACACATGATCAAGGGTGGCGCATGCCATGGACTTTCCGGCATGTAAGTCTTACTAACACCCTATGGAACTTCCTTTCCCTTAATCCTCATCATCATATGATCAGTGTTCTTCTGGATCCCACACTTATCCGTTTCATTAAGAGCACTGTGAATATTTTCACTAATGCTTACAATCATACATTGTACTAGATATCTTATATCCAACATTAATTGTCTTACCACTGAAAACAATTTTTCAGTTCCATGAATATAACATAACTATCCCAAACTTTTCGAAGTTCGGGTTTCATGGTGGTGAAGACAATGCACTTAACTGTGGTGGAGTTCTAGCATTTTGGATTATGGACGTAAGTCACATCATCCATAGCATCAGCGGGAGAGCATCAAAAATTTGCGATAGGACATGGTCCTTCTCGGCACTATTGAGGATAGTCCTCACAATACGGTACCAATCGTAAATTTTTTACCAGATAATACAGTTAATCAAAATCAATTGGGAAGATGGTAACGCGAGCCATTATTCTACAACGATAATGCAAATACTAAGACTTTGTTCATAATTAAGTTGCACTTGTGATTAATCAATTTAATTAGTTAGTGCGCTCCCACTCAGATCAATATCTCTCGTAATTGATGCTGGAGTGATTCAAGATCCGACCCAATCGTCCGCCATTGATGTGACATCACTGATGACTTAGACTGGACCGGTAGGCCAACTTGCCAATCACACCAAAGGTGATTCTTGTTCATCTTTCGATGGGCGTGTTCCGGTAGCAAACTTTTATCCAAACCGTCAAGACAACCAAGTGTAATGTGCTGTGTGTTCTTTTAACACACCCGCCTTTTATGCGTCACAACGTGTGCACCCATGTGACATGACCTGCTCCGGTGTGAAACATAGTATAAACGGTGCTACAGTTGGAAGAACACTATCAACTTGATATTGTTTTGCGAGAGATCACCCTAATAAAATACGACTACCGCGCATCAAACAAGGGTGCATCAAAGGGATAAACATCACAGGCAGTTCATAAAATTATGTGATATAGTATAGCCCTTTGCTTCGTGAAGTCTTCGTTGTCTTCACGTCGTCGTGGTTGAAGTCACCGTGTCCACCAACTTTGTCCTTGGCGCCGGGACCATCACCACGGCTTCCGGCATGTGCGTCGGGGTCCACCTCCGCATCGTAGATCATCACCTTGCATCTATCTATTGCTTTGCCTCGAGCTAATAAACAGTTCTGGCACGCAGGCCATAATTAAGTTACAATCATATGACTCCAGTCATCATGTCGTACCACGACACGCAGGTCGCTAATAAATATTACATAACATATAGCATCTCATACAAACACATTGCAAATCTTGAAGGCTATACCACATCACATGCATACTCTGTAAAAACAAGTTAGATCGCCATCTACACGGGTTGTTGCAACTTTTATCGTGGTTGATTAGCAGGTTACAGGCAAACGTTGTTCCCTATACAAACCAAACACGGTACTTCATTGTTGCTAGTTTAACGTTCGGGGTGCGTGTAGCAACTAATGCCACAAGCCAAACTTCGTTCAACGCGTGACCCCCGTGTGGATTTGAGTTCATAAAATCCACAAGCCCCTCCATGTTAAATCTTCTATTGCAAGATTAAGATGAGGTCCAAGGAGTTTGATGTAGACCATGATCAAGGCAACCAGCATACTGAAAGCAGCATAGAGGGATCGATGGAGAACTCAATTCTTGTAGTAAAACCTCAACTTGCCATCAAGCATAGAAAAAATCACATGACAGGGAAGCAACAAGAAAATCAATGCCTCATATCAACCATATGATCTAGACCTAAACATGCATCTAATCAAGGATCGCTCATGATACCACTGTTGGGAAACGTAGTAGAAAACAAAATTTTTCGGCCTACGAATCAAGAACCCAAGATCATCCAAGAAGATTGCATACAAGGTTTTAGGTCATGGCTCACCAACCGATGTAGCGGAAGTAGAGTTGGTGAAGCTCGTGAACGTAGTGGAAGTAGATCTCGCAAGTTCTCCCACGAACAGTCCATCGATCAATCCCACGAACAAGTCCCGCGATCTAGTCCCACGGATAAGTCCCATGAACAAGCTCCTCGAAGAAGGGTCGAAGGTACGACCCCTCCATTAGTATCCACACATCCCGTAGCAGCAATCCAGTAGCGCTCCGCCGTCCAGAGATGAACGCCACCGAGAAAACTAGAGGGAGAAAACCCTAACGGATTCTGATCTAGAACAGCGTCTAAACCGGGGTCTAATTGTGGAGCAACGGGGTTTAGAGGAGGGAGGGTGGCGCATAGGCCTTGGGGACAAGTTGTGTTGCGCCCCCCACCCCTCCCCCACATTATATAGGTGGCCAAGAGGCCCTTGGGGCGCAATAAGGTGGGTGGGGAGTCCAACTTGGACTCCCAAACCTCCCAAATCTTCCCATACCTTCCCACCGGAAACCTGCCATATTGGAGAGTTGGACTTTCCACCTGGAGGAGGATTCCTTCCCCTTGGTGCGCCCCCCACCCCTTGGCCGGCCAGGGCAGCCTAGGTGGCTTGCCCCCCAAGCCTAGGGGCGCAGGGGAGTGGGTGGTACTTCCCGGAACCTTCCGGAACCTTCCATGACCTTCTAGAAGCTTCTAGGACCTTCCGGGACATACCGGGACCGTTTCGGGACATTCCGGACACTTCTGGAGCACTTCCAATACCTTCCAGAACCTCTAACGAATGTTCCGGAGCCATCTAAATGGGTTCCGGAGCCATCCGGGCAAAGGTTATTATGTCCGGTGAACACAACATATTGTTTAAGCTGTCCACCGATCACCGAAACTATTCCGGTTGATCGGAAACTTTCCCATTACCATTTTCATATGTTCCGGAACTACCTAGGACTACTCCAGAGTGATCCGGACATATCCTTAAATACCCAAAACTACTTTTGGTGCCCTTATGAACTATTTCATAAATCTCCGGAACTACTTTCGGTACCCGTATGAACTATTCTGCTTTGCTTCCACTAAACCTTCTACCATACTAGTATTCTAACAGACTACTGCTCGGTAAGTGTGTGACCCAATAGGTTCGGTATAATGCGGACATGACTCAGAACATCTTCCGGACATAGGTCAACAGCCTTTTGTCAATAGCCAATAATCAACAGCGGAGCCATGGACACCCATGTTGACTCCCGCACATACACGAAGAAACTTCGAGTGAACCATTATGTTTAGTCATGTACCATTCCCTTTGCTTCGTGATATATGACAAACTTAGAGGAGAGATGTTTGGCACCCATGTGTAACAACTACTTGAACACAAGCCACTCGTTATCCTCTTTGCTCATTTGTCCCTTTTCTCGTTATCGTATTCCGGTATCCCTGTGACTGAATCACAATGCGTCTGGCCAGACTATAATGGATACCGTCATACCGAGTGGGCCCGAAGTGAATATCTTCTTCATCGTGAAGGAGCAAATCCCATTCTTGAACTATCACAGTCACTAGCCACACCATCTGACATACCCAGAACTTATTTTACTACTTCCCATTTACGGGAGGATTCATCTAAGAACCAAAGCATGTCTTCCTGTGTGAAGCAACTCGATACTCTCATGGTCTAAGGAATTACGTATATGATAACATTTCATGATATGACTTATAACGTAGTTACGATGTGATCTCTAAGTATATCATTCAATACTGGGGTCGGTTCAACATTATTGTTCTGCTAACAATATGTTCCCATTGCTACTGACATCCTTGTTACAAGAACAATGTCCATGATTAAGAAAACGTAATCATCAGTTAGCACATGAGCTGGTCTTAGAGGCTAAACCAGGAACTCTTGGTGTTTACATTTCCACACATGCAAGTGAGTTTTCTTCTGAATCTCATAGTCAGGGTCATTGCAATTATAGCACAGAAATATAAACATTAATTACGAACGTGGAAATATATATAATAACATTTTATTATTGCCTCTAGGGCATATTTCCAACAGGGTCCTCATCGTCCGCACACAAGTCTAATGATATGGGTGATGAACTCCCATATTCAAAGACAATTCGCCTCAACCATACTCTCGACTATCTCATAACTCTTACATAGACTTACTCCAGCCCGATCACTTAGTCGGGGTCTAAGGCGGGCTCGATCATACCACAAAGTGTGCACGAGACGGAGTCTCAAGCAATCGCATCGCGATGCCTCAAGCTGCGCACATCTAAGGGCCACTTGGTGTATGAAAGACCGCCAGCCAGATCACAACTAAAGTCTCGAAAACCCATACAAAGACATGCATGTTATAAACATACACGCAGCACACATGCCTTGTATGAACAACAGGTAGCATTACCATTCTCTACAAAGTATACATTTTATTGATAACTCTTACAGAGTGCACACAGAGATCACAAGTATGTGATCCAACATTACAACACAAGCGGAAGCAAAGTATGTCTGAGTACAGACAAGTTTAACAAATGGCTTAAGAAGCCTTATTTAAACACATGCCCTCCACGAGGGAACCAGTCGTCTGACTGGGACTAGACTAGCTTGATCTTCAGTCGTCCAGCTCGATGAAGAAGCCACCTTCGGGGTCAGTGGGTTCATCTAAAACATAGATTAAGCAAACGTGAGTACAAAGTCGTACTCAGCAAGACTTACATAGGAGCTATACTACTCATGCACATGTATCAAGGTAAAGGTAGGTGGGGTTCACTTGCAGAAGTGCCAGCTTTGACTTGGCTAATCCTGAACTACGAGTACCAGACTTTGAGGTAAGAAGCGTACACGAGTCCACTACTTTCTCCAACCAATTACACCACTATGGTGCCTTCCTCGACTTCCCCACGAGAAAGCACGCCATAGCACTCACACTTATCTTGGTGTATTTTAGAAGTATCCAGGTCAAGTTGTCTAATAACCAAGCTAAGCATTCCAAGCAGTCCATAACCGCGGACGCGGCTATTCGAATAGTTTTGTTAACCCTGCAGGGGTCTACCGCTACACACACATGATAATCTGTTACCGCCTTTGTACTCGACACCGTTCATGAAGTGTCGGCGAGGATGCTCACCACAACTGTTACCTCATAGCCGATCTAGTCCGAGAAAGCCGCCTACCTGGGTTGGCTACCACTATCGTGAACCTGGCCGGTTTACCTAAGTGGACCCAGGTGATGTGTGCGTGGTGCATAAGCCGGTCTCGGGTGAGCCGTTCTCTCACTTAGCATCTAGGCCACAGACCTACCAGAACTCTGAACTATTGCGACATCTGGACATCGAAAGGGATGAGTTAATAAGTTGAGAGGGGTCAGTGAGCCCAATGTGTGGTTGTACTCTTCAACTTGGATCACCACACAAGAACTCGGACTTAGGGCGGTGTTCAACGAGACAACCCACTATGTACTCCTACACAGCCTCTCATCGTTCACCTTGTATTAGGGTAGATTCACCAACACTTTTCTACCATCATCAACATGATCACTACCATCCCGACTCACATAACAGTATCAACATGGTATCATTCTAAGCATGCAATAAGAAGTAACAATTGCAGGGGCCACATGATATCAATCAACTCCTACAGTTGCTAGGATTGTGGTTTTCCTACTACTGTGACAAATGATAGGTCATGCAAAGGAATGGTTTCAACTATGCGGTAGAAACGTAGCATGGTAATCATCCTATACAATGCATAAGCGAGACATGAGAGGGAAATGGGATTTTATCGACATCATCAATGGGGGTTTGCTTGCCTTGCTGTCGAGGTTCGGGTTCGGGGTCTTCAACGAAGGGGGCAGCCTCCTGTTCCGGTTCCACCTCTACTCGACAAACAACAAACAAGGTAGCAAAGTAAATAAAATGCACAATCACATGATTGAAGGTTGAAACTTGATGTATATTCTTTGATGTGTGAAGCAATTCCATTTAAATGGAGTATATTGCAAATTGAATTGCAAATTCAAACTCCAATTTGAATTCAAACTTAGCCAAGTTACATTTGACATTGTTTGATCAAGTTGAACCAATTTGAAATGGTTATGATATGCCTCTGATGTGTGTTTGAAATGTAGTATGTTGATATGGTTCAAAATGCAAAAGCATTTGAAAAGAAGTTGAATTAATTCCATTTAAATCAAATAGCAAATGCTACTGATCACATTTTAAAATAAACTCAAAAATTGTTGAAAGTTGGATATTTGGATAGCTTATTTTCTCCTGATCATTTTTCATATATTATTTGTCCAATTTGGAGTTAATATGAATTTTCTATGAATTTCCAAAGTTTCAGCCTTTTTCTGGAATTTCTGTAATTTCTTGAATTCTTTTAATTCTGGAAATTCATTTACTGCGTCAGTATGGCCTCATTCTGGCGTCGGGGGCCACTGACAAGGGGGTCCCACCTGTAAGTATCACTGTGTTAACTAAAACGATTTAAAACGGTTTAAACTTAATCCAGGGATTAGCCAGGGGACTGGGCCCACATGTCATAGGCTGTGGGGGGGGGGGGGGTTGAGCACGGGTTAAGACCTAACCCACCAGCGGCTTGACGCCGGTGGCCTGGCCACGGCGGCGCCCTTGCCGGAATCGGCTAGGGGCCACGGGGAGGGAAACGGTGGGCACGGGCGTGCTCCTGGAGGTCGTCAGCGTCGAGAGGCGGCATCAGGGGGTCACAGGGAGGTCGGGGAGCAACGACGGCGACGTGCTGGGCGGAAACAGAACGACGGCAAGGTTGGGGGGAAAGGCTAGCGTGCACGGCTTGGGCTGACCTTGCGCGCGTTCAAAAGCTGGAACGCCCGCGATTCAAACGTGCGCACTGGGGTGCCGCGAGGAGCACGAGGGCGAGCTCTAGCTCAACCATGGCAGCGAGGAGCTCGGGTTCTCATGGAGGAATTGGCTAGAGGGGCTACGGGGTGCTGGGAGCTTGGGGGAAAAACTCAGAAGCTCACCGCGGATCGAACGGGAGCAATAGCAAGCTCGGGGAGGCTTCAACGACGGCGAATCGACGACGGCGAGCTCGTGGGTCCGGCAAGTTCTCGGCGAAGCTTGCTTCTCGTCTGGCCCGAATTGATGCGCCTCCTGCTGCTAGTCGTCGAAGTCGAGGATGGCGATCACGCTGGACAGCTTGGACGGGCTCCTCGGCGTCGATGGCCACGGGGGGGCGCTTCGGTGCTCCGGCGAGTCCTCGGGCGGCGACGAAAACGAGTTCGGGAGGAGGAAGAGGAAGCTCTGGAGGGGAGGGAATGGATCGGGACGGGCGAGAGACGTCTCCAGGCGTGGCTAGAAGGCACGGGGAGGCCTGGAAGGCTCTCGGTGGCGACGTGGCGTCCACGGCTGGCTCGGTAGCATTCCACCGAGCATCTTGGAGGCGCGGGGCGGGGAAGAAGACCTTGCTGCCCTTTTGGGCCGGGTGGGCTGGATGGGCCGCTCTCGCCTGGGCGCCAGGTAAGCTTTTCTGCTTCTTTTTCTGTTTTTCTTTTCTGACATTTGTTTTGGTTAGAAAAAATAAATACCTAGCCATTTTCTAAAATGCTGAAACTTTTTACATGGCCTCATAATAATATAGACTAGCCACTTATAAAGTTTGGCACTTTTTAAAATTCAAATAATTTGAATCTTAACTCAAATAGGGATTTTTGATTAATTCCAAGGCACTGTTTGAATATTTGAAAAATCCGTGAGCATGGGGTGGGTCCCACATCACTTGAAATGTAATCACACTCATTTATAAGACTTTTAAAAAATCTAACATGAATTTTTGGAGAAGATTTTTATCTGGCCTTTTGAATTAATTCATCTGGGGGGGTTCCTTCTCCCATTTTGCTTTTGAATTTGATTTCAATGATTTCTTTTGAAAATTTTGACATGATGCAAGTGACTTGCTAACCCTAGAACATTACCTAACAGAGGGTTCTGACAGGCTGTTTTGAGGAAGGATAAAAGGAGGTTTATGATGACAGAGCGTATCATGCCAAGGGTTTGGATGCACTGGCGAGGTATACGCCATCTCTCGAAGTGAGAAGATGGCAATGCACCGTACTGAAGAGGGTAGAAAATATGGGAAGGTGGAAGTGTCAACTTTCGAATACTTATTATCGGTAACTCTCAATCTAATTAGGAGGTCAACAAAGAGAGAAGTACCTCGACGTGGAGTGTATGGCGGGTTTGGTTATCCTTCCGCATCCTCGACTCAAGGTACGTGAGTGTACTCTAATATCCGAACCCTCTAGAGATTAGTGATCCATCTAGTTGCTAGAGGTCTCAACTAGTTTTGTAGTTTTTCGAAAATAAACACGGATTGCCCAAAATACGACATATATCAATAATAGGCTAAAGCTCTTGACACCAAAAGTTCAAACATTACTCACAACAATACCTCAAAACTATTGCAAGTTACTACTACAATTGAATAGAAACCTCAATTACCTACTTCAAGTCAGGACACATAATTCAGTGGAACATGCCAACTCTCTAAACAAGATAAACATGAAAACTCAAGACAGTTCCAGCAACAAACTAACTAAAAGCTCTTAAAAAGATAAACATGAAAACTAAGAGCTAAACATGACAGCAGCTACAAAAAGATAAATAACACAAAACAAAAGAAAGATAAGCATGAAAATCCTATGATGTGTTCTAGTTTAAAGTGGAGCGTGATTCTCTCCCACACAAAGAATGCTGGGTTCTAACTTGTTATGAACAGAAAAAAAAGACAAAGAAAACTAAAAAGTAAAGAGAAAGACGCTCCAGGCATAGCACATAACACATGTAGTGATAAAAATATAGTGGAACAAAGCACGAACTGATAATTGTTGATGGAGAAGGGGACGCACGGCGCCAACTGTAGTGGAAAAGTCACGGCAGATGTACGTAGTCAGACTTGATTATGGGGCCTTTTCTACAAGTGTACGAGGAGGAAGAAAATCACACAAAGAGAGAGAGACACGATTTATATAGCTTCGGGCCCCGGGAAACATCGTCCTGTAAAAACCCTACATGTTGTTTGTGGCTAGTTCTTATTCCTTTGCTCACCAAGAGTCGCCGGCATGTCCCCTGCTCTCCTATAGTTGTGTCTAGTTGCGCCAGGTTTAGATGACCCGGGACTAGTCTCTAATCTAGGGCCTATTGCGGTCTATTGAGTCTCTTCCCTCTTTGGGGCGCCTTACCCCTCCTTATATAGGTGGAAGGGGGAGGCTTACATGTAGAGTCCTAGTAGGATACAAACTAGTCTCTTCTTCTATTATAAGTAGAATATAAATCCGGGTCCTACTCCAAGTCTTGTAGCTTTTCGTATCTTCCAAGTTAGGTGGACTCCATCTTGATTCCTTCGTCCGGCTTTCATCTCCGTGAGCCGGCTCTTGTCATCCGACCGACTTTGTCTCCAAGCCCGGTCTAGCCGTGGGATATTCCCCCGACAGCATCCCCAATCTTAGACGCTTGAGTCTCCTTGAATGTTTCTTGGGGTTGCATGGAGGCATCCCCAAGCTTGAGCGTTTGAAACTCCTAGATCGTCTTTCATCATCTTCCCTCGCACACTTGAAAACTCCCTTCATACATAACTCATCATAAGCTGATTAGAGAGATTAGTACCCATAATAATAAAAATTTCCTCTACTGGAAATAAATATTTTCTTGAAGGGCTACTGTTTCTCAAGACCTCCAAAAAGTTTTTACCAAAAAAAAGCTAGTGGAAGAATTGCAAAACTGAGTAAAGGAAAAATGTGGCAGAATCTGTGAAAAACATATTAGCAGGTAGTAAATAATGTTTTTGGGGTACTTCTGCAACTCAAATAAAAAAATCAGAACTGACGCTCGAAATCTAATTGTATAGAGCATGCTGTCAAAAAAATTGATATCAAAAAGATGATCTGGTGATTTATCTTGAATTTTTCCGTCCAAGGACAGAATTTTTTTTCTAGACAGCATGTCACAACTCTTGAACTTTCTTGCAATCGGAGCCTAAACCTGGCACAAAGCTTGAAAATAAAGATACAATGATGTTGCTATAATAGTAACAATCATCAAGACCACTAAAAACAAAAGGAAAAACATCTTGGGTTGCCTCCCAACAAACATTTTCTTTTATGCCTTTGAGCTAGGCACAAAGCAAAAAGATCAAGTTGTATCAATTGAACCATCATCAAGATCATCAAAATGCTCTTCAATTGTACAACTAGTTTTAAGAGATCTTTCAAATAAAGTTCTAATGAAGATACTTCTAGGGATAAAAGAAAAAGGAGGAAAATTAATTGGATTTGCATTTATAAATCATCTAAGACGGGTATTTCTCCAAAGTTTTCAAAGTTTCAACTCCTTTGGCAATAATTGGGTTGTTTTTGGGTCGAGGAACGTTAGGGACGTAAGCGAACTTAGGTTCCTTCTTTGATGGAGTTTATACCTTATTTGTTTTGATTGAGGAGAAAGTAGTTCCTAAAGTGCCAATAATTTCCTCAATCTTATATATCCTAGAAGGATCCAAATCATGGGATTTCATGGTCTCTAAAGTTTTGATAATTTAATGCATGGAGCTATCAAGTCTATTCAAATTCCCTTGAATACTACGATCTAACTCATTTATCTTATTGATTCTTCGCATTTCTAGCTCTATCTTTTCAAGTTTTTT
The DNA here is from genome assembly GCA_950022295.1 of Bromus sterilis. Lineage (NCBI taxonomy): Eukaryota > Viridiplantae > Streptophyta > Magnoliopsida > Poales > Poaceae > Bromus > Bromus sterilis. The sequence continues at coordinate 274,891,430 of OX465595.1, read as the reverse complement.
CATAATGTGAACAAGGGTAATGTCCTCTTGAATGCTAGCAATAGGGAGATTTCCAACAAGATTTTCAATAACATTAAGAGATTCCCAAATTGGGGCTTCTAGGAAATTACCATTGATAGAAGTATCTAGAACGAACCTATTCCAAGGAGTAATTCCAACATAAAAGTTTCTAAGAAGGATAGTAGTGGATTGCTTCTTGGTGGCTCTTTTTTGAGAATAATTAATTCTATAAAAAGCATCTTTTAGACTTTCACCACCTCTTTGTTTAAAGGTGAGCACTTCTGCCTCACCAAATGCAAAAGGACCAGACATAATGACAACTACTAGAAAGGTAAATAATTTTTTTGTGGTTTTTGATAAAGGACACTAAAGCAAGAACTGAAAGGTAAACTAACAAGACTAAATAGCAAAGATAAAAGATAGCGTCCAACTCCCCTATCTTGTAGAGAGGAGTCCCCGGAAACGGCGCCAAAAATTACTCTTGATGGCATTGAAGTAGTGCTCCTCGTTGGCTACCCCAAGTAGAAGGTTGAGATGTAGCGTAGCAGTAATTTCCCTCAGCAAAGATACCAAGGTTTGTCTCCAGTAGGACCCTTGCAAAGAAAAGTAGGTGAAAACGGCGCTAGAAATTACTAGCACGAGAGTTGACGTGGACCTGCACACAGATACAAATAACTTTCCTCCCAACGAGTTTAGAGAGGTTGTCAATCTCTCCGGCCTTGTTGTTTACAAAGGGTCAAACACAAGAGATAAAAGGTAATTATAACTTCAACTAGAAAGTAAAACTGGAAGTAAATATAGGGTGTAAACAGTGGTGGAAATATGGACCGGGGTCCCATAAAGTTCATTAGTGATGCCTCTCTCCCAAAAGACGATAAACATCTATGCAAGGTGAACAAATTACAGCTGGGCAATTGTCAGGATTACGGAACTAAACCATTGCTAACTATGCTACAAAAGAAAGGAAGAGGCTCAAAAGGATGGATAGTACACCAAGATAAGTAGACCGGAATCCATCTGCGTCTACTACTAATCATCCACCTTGATATATCTATCCAGAACATCTCGCTGGTATTAAGTAGCGAACCCCACCAAAAGTGTAAACCCAAAGCAACAGACAACTGCATAAAAAGAACTTTGCGAAAAGTAAACAATCCTTGCAACCGTGGTTACAAGCATCGTTGTTTTCCCCCCTTGTGGCAACAACACATCCCCTATACTCATTTTTCAGTCACTCAAGCTAGTCATTGGGGAGCATGAACCCACAATCATGCATAACGCTCCCTCTTGGAGTTACTACCTACTAATTGGCTAAAGAAATAAACAGTAAAGGAGAACATGCAAGAATTACTCAAGAACAAAAATATAAAGGAGAAGAACCAAATATATTACTCATCACAATCTGATCATAATCTCATAATCCATCAGATCCCATTAAGCTCAACATAGCAACAACAGAGAGAACTACATATGTGCCTTGATCATGTAGGGCAGCTCACAAGGTCTAATCCATGAAGAACAAAGAGTGGGAGAGAACATCACATATCTATTGATCATGGACCCATGGTCCAAGGTGGACTACTCACGGTTCATCCGGGAATCGTCCATGGTGGTGGAGAAGCTCCCGGAGGTCAATGCTCCCTCCGGCAGGGTGCCGGGAAGAGGTCTTCTGGCGCACCCGATCTTGGAAGCGCGGTGGCGGAGGAACAGAGGGAAGATAATGAAAAAGGGTTCTATCCTCGGGAGTTTCAGAGGACAAGGTAAATATAGGCGAAGGGGGGGGGAAGTCAGGGGGCACTAGGAGTCGAGGCGGCCTCTTGGCGCAGCCCCACCCTAGGCCGCACACCCTGTCTGCCAGGGCACTAGGTGGGGCCCCTTTGGCCCCCCTTCGGGCACCAAGAAGATTCCGGCACACTGATTTTTTATATATTTTCCCAGAATTTTTCTGGCATTTTACGTAATTGGAAAGCGTAAAATAAAAAGACAGTAGAAAACAGAAACTGGAACTAGGGTGCACTGAGTTAATATGTTAGTCCAAATATGATCAAAGTTGTATGAAAGTGTATCAAAACTATAGCAATATTACCCAAAACATGCATGGAGCAAGCAGAAATTATAGATACGTTTGGGACGTATCACTAGCCAAAATGAAAGATAGGTGGGCTAGAGAAAAAGAAGAGGAAGATAGAATTAAGAGCCTTCCTTCACACACCACACTTGACACTTTACATGTTTTTGAGGATATCAAAACCGTTAGCACCCATCACATCCCTAGTCCACCTAATGGACCTATCAATGGTGATGCTACTACCTCAACTTTAGGACAAGAAGGCCCCATGAATTTAGAGACTAGAAAGAAAATGATCTTAGATGATATTACTACCACTTTAATTAATGGTAGTGAACTTGATTTTTATAATTGTAGTCTTTTTGAAGTGATCACTTTTTTGCAAAGAATGGCCAAAGAACCTCACACTAGTTCACTTAACATTGCGTTCAACGAGAATATAACTAATGCTCTTACCAAAGCAAGGTATGAGAAGACTAAATTAGAGTTTTCTATTCCTAGAAAACTAGAAGATGGTTGGGATCCTATGGTCAAGATCAAAATGAATAATTTTACTTGCTTTGCTTTATGTGATGTTGGACCTAGTGCCTCTGTTCTACAAGAAGAATGAATGATATGCTTGAATTGAAACCTTTTGATCCTTGTTCTTTTGGTGTTTGCCCTGTTGACTCTTCCGTAAAGAAACCTTTGGGAACGATTGGGAAAAATTGATGAGATTCTTATAGTTGTCGATGATGATTATGTTCCCGTTGATTTTCGTGTCATGGACATTGAGTGTTATCCCTCATGTCCAATTATTTTGGGACGTCCTTTTCTCGGCACCGTTGGTGCTATCATTGTCATAAAAGAAGGGATTATAAGATTCCAATTTACCCTCAATAATGGCATGGAACATTTCCATAGAAAGAAGATGAATTTACCTTTTGATTCCGTTACACAGACAAGTTATTCTTTTGAAATTGATAAAACTAGATCTTCTTGCATCATGCCTAGCTCAAAGGCATAAAAGAAAGCGCTTATTGGGAGGCAACCCAAAATGTTTTTATTTTCATTTTTAGTGGTCTTGATGCTTGTTACTACTATAGCAACATCATTGTATCTTTATTTTCAAGTTTTGTGCCAAGTTTAGCATCCGATTGCAAGAAAAATCAAAAGTCCAGAAAACATAAACATTTGCTCCATTGCAAAAATTACCTAAAATCACCAGATCATATTTTTATCTGAATTTTTTTGAAAATATGCTCTATGCAATTTACTTTATTCCATATGTTCTGATTTTTTTATTTGAGTTGCAGAAGTGCCCCTACAAAATTATTTACTACCTGATGGTCTGTTTTTCCCAGATTCTGCAACGTTTTGTGTTTTCAAACTTTCCAAATCTTAAGCTTTCTTTTTCTTTGAAATTTTTTTTAGCAATCATAAGAAATAGTAGATCTTCATGAATTTTTTTATTTCCAGTAGAGGAAAATTATTTTATTATGGGTACTAACCACTCTAATCAGCTTGTGATGAGTTTCGTATGAAGTGAGTTTTCAAGTGTGCGAAGGAAGATGATGAAACAAGATCCGGGAGTGCAAAAAGCTCAAGATTGGGGATACCCCCATGCACCCCCAAGAAATATCCAAGGAGACTCAAGCATCTAAGCTTCCGGATGCCCCCGTTGATCCCCTTCTCCATCAACAATCATAAGTTTGTCCTTCTCCACACTATATTTTTATCACTTCATATGTTATGTGCTATGCTTGGAGTGTCTTGCATTTACTTTCTATTTTATTTAGTTTTTCTTACTATTCATAAAAAGTTGGACCCTAGACTACATTGTTTGGGAGAGAAATACACACCACTCCACCATAGAACTCAACATAGTTTTCATGCTTGTCTTTGTTGTGTGTTCTTTATCTTTTCGTAGCTACTATCATACTTAGCTCTTATTTTCATGCTTATATTTTTATGAGCTTTTATTTAGGTTGTTCCTTTTGGAACACTCTTGAGTTTTTCATGCTTATCTTATATAGAGAGTTTCCTATTGCATTGAGTTTTATGTATTGACTTTAGTAAGTAATTGAGGTCGCTATTATAAGTATAGTAGTAACTTGCAATAGTTTTGAGGTATTGATTTGAGTAATGATTGGACTTATGGTGTCAAGAGATCAAGCTATTAGTGACAGGTGTCTTATTTTGGGCAATCCGTGTTAGTTTTTGAAGACTAAAAAAAATTAGTTGAGAACGCTAGCTACTAGATGGATCTCTAACCTCTGGAGGGTTGTAATATATAGAGTACCCTCACGTACCATGGGTCAAGGATGTCCAAGGATAACCAAACCCCCATACACTCCTCCTCGGGGTACTTGTCTCTTTGTAAACCTCCTGATTAGATAGAGAGTTACAGATAATAAGTGAATGAATTCCTTTGACTAATGTGAGTATTCGATTGTTGGCACTTCCACCATCCATATTTTGCTAGCCCCTTCGGTATCGTGCATTGCCCTTTCTCATGTTGAGAGTTGGTACAAACATCTCCGGTGCATCCAAACCCTTGGCATGATATTCTATGTCATAATAAACCTCATTATATCGTTCCTCAAAACAGCCACCATACCTACCTATCAAGGCATGTCCATAGCCTTTCTGAGATACATTGCCATGCAACATCCATCATCTCATGACTTTATCTTCATGTCATACATGCTTTTGCTTGATCGAGGAGTCGCATGCTAGTTGGGCCTTTCCCTTATAATTGCTACATGACGCGCTAGTATCATAGCACATGCAGGTACACTGGCAGAGATATGCATTTGCATGCATCATGATAGTTTTTCAGTTTTCTTTATGTTGAGTACTTCTTTTAAAGTGTGAGATCTTCTATATTATTATAAAATATATAGTGTTTCCCTTAAGTGAGGAAAAGATCCCAAAGAGGACACAATTAAAAGATCCAAAAGAGGAAAAATTAAAATACCCCAAAGAGGACAAATGAGAGATAAATAGAAAGAGCCAATGAGGCCACACAAATAAATAAAAATAAAAAAATAAAGAAGAAAATAAAAAGAGAGAAGGGGGCAACACTAGTATTCCTTTTGAAAGATCCACAGTCGTACTCAAAAGTAATACTTGTACTCCATAGAAATTTTCATATCATTCATGCATAACTATGTGGGGATCCTTACACTATAGAACTTGGCTTGTATATTCCAATGATGAACCTCCTCAAATGAGCTCTAGGTCTTCTTGAGAAAGCAAGTTGGATGCACCGCCACTAGTTTCATCGGAGAGCTTTCCATAGCTCACATGTGCATCCGTTGCATGGAAATCCCTACTCCTCACATCATATCTATCATTTGGATTTCTCTCGCCTATGATTGTCCTCATTGATGTGAGCTTTTCACACCTTTTTGTCTTACTTACCCATCATTATTCTCTTTGCCGTCCTAAGTGCCAACATTCCTTGCTCACGCTCATTCATTGCATGAGTGCTCAAAGTCGAAAGGGAGAGGATCAGTTTGAGTTGTGCCTGACTAGTGGTCTAGGGAAGAGTCACAATAAGATTCTAAAGGGTACTAAGTGTGACGCTTTAGTAGATTGAGTTCTCAATTAAACTATATAGTATTTTTAAGCTCTATACCCATCTCCCATTTCTTGCACTCAAACACCATTTGGATACATTCGAGTCACGGACAGCGAGAGCTCTTACACCTTTATGTTCTTACTTCGCTAGTTTCAATACTAGATATAGACTCTTGCTTGTTATTGTCTTGACTTGAATTGCATATCTTACTTGCTGTACTTTAAAGTTCATATATCTGTTGGTAGCATGTCACCATAGAAATTATCTTTTTTATTACTTACCTGCTCGAGGATGAGTAGGAATTAAGCTTGGGGAAGTTGATACGTCCCAAACGTATCTATAAATTCTGCTTGTTCCATGCTTATATGGGTGACTTTGCAACATGTTTTGCTACACTTTCATACCTTTATCAACATATTTGGACTAACCTACTAACACAGTTCCCTAGTGCCAGTTTCTGTCTGCTGTTATCTGTGCATTGCAAGTATTTCCCAATATTTAAAGTTCTCGAAAAATCATGAAAAAATATATAAAAAATCAGCTGTTATGAAGCTCCCAGAAGCCCGAAGGAGAGACGGAGGGGCGTGGCCCCCTCCCAGGCGGCAACCTGGCGCGGCCAGGGGGGAGGTCACGACAGGGACCCGCCTGGTGGTGCCAGGCCTCACCCGGTGCCCTCCTTCGGCCTATATTTACCTCTTTCTCCGAAAACCCTCGGGAGGACCCCTGTTACGTGATTTTCACCACTGTTCCACCACCGCCATAAGACCCTGTCCCGGAACCGTGCTGGAGGGAGGATTGATTTCCGGGAACTTCTCCACCACCATCAGTGCTTCCTGGATGTGACGTCAGTAGTGTAGCTTGGACCATGGGTCCATAACCAGTAGCTATGTATTCTCTCCAATCTTGTGCTTCAATTCTTAGCCCTTTTGAGATGCCCTACATGTTCAAGCCATCTATGTATTAGTTTTGTTGTTGGTATGTTGTGTTTCCAGGGATCCGATGGATTATGAGATTATGTTCAGATTGTGACGAGTAATACATTTGGTTTACCTATTATGTTTTGGTTCTTGAGTATTCTTGCATGTTCTCTGTTGCTATTTATTTCTTTGGCCAAGTAGTAGATTGGAACTCCAAGAGGGAGCGTTATGCATGATTTTGGGTTCATGCCCCCCGATGTCTAGCTTGAGTGACAGAAACTTGGGACTAGGGGATGTGTTGTTAGCACCAGGGAGAAAACAACGGTGCTTGTAAGTGCGGTTGCAAGGATTGTTTACCTTACACATAGTTTTGTAGTGCAGTTGTCTTTTGCTTTGATTTTACATTTTGGGTGGGGCTCGAAACTTAATACCAGTGAGATGTTCTGGATAGATAACTCAAGGTGGATGATTAGTGAGTAGATGCTGATAAATAAATGATGTGCGAGTGATGATAATGGCTTCTCGCCGTTCGTTGGTTACCCCAAGTGGAAGGTGAGATGTAGGATAGAAGCAAATTCCCCTAAGTCAGAGGATACGGTTTGTCTACCGTAGTAATCTGAAAGAGGCAATAAGGTGACACCGGCTCTAGAAATTTAGCGGTTGACGTGGACTTGCACACACAACAAATAACTTTGCTCCCAACAAAGTTCAGAGAGCTTGTCAACCTCTTCGGCCTTGTTGTTTAGAAAGGATCAAACGCAAGGGGTAATGATAATGATAGCTATTTATTCTCCGTCACGGGGAAACTCCAGGAGAGGAACCCTATTCCGCAAACTCGCCTCTGTTCCGCCGCCACCGCGCTTCTGAGATTGGGAGCACCAGAAGACCTCTTGCCGGCACCCTGCCGGAGGGAGGATTGACCTCCGGGAGTCTCCTCTCCACCATGGATGCTCCCCGGATATCTCGTGAGTAGTTTGCCTTGGACCATGGGTCCGTGATCAGTAGCTATGTGATGTTCTCCTCCCCTCTTTGTTCTTCATGGTTTAGTCCTCGTGAGCTGCCCTACATGATCGAGGCACTTTTGTAATATTTTCTGCTATTGCTATGTTGAGTTTGATAGGATCTGATGGATTATGAGATTATGTTCAGATTGTGATTGAGTAATATATTTGGTTCTTATCTCTTATATTTTTGTTCCTAAGTAATTGTTGCATGTTCTCCGTTGTTGTTTATTGCTTTGGCCAAGTAGTAGGTAGTGACTCCAAGAGGGAACGTTTTGCTAGATTGTGGGTTCATGCCCCTCGATGACACGCTTGAGTGACAGAAACATGAGTCTAGGGGATGTGTTGTTGCCACACGGGGGAAAACAACGGTGCTTGTAACCACGGTTACAAGGATTGTTTACTTTACGCAAGGTTCTTTTCATGCAGTCGTCTGTTGCTTTGGGTTTACACTTTGGGTGGGGCTCAGGGTGGATGATATCTCAAGGTGGATGATTAGTAGTAGATGAAGTTGGATTTCGGTCTACTTATTTTGGCACACTTCCCATGTTTTTGAGCATCTTCCTTTCTTTAGTAGCATAGTTAGCATTGCGGTGCGTTTATAATCCGGTCAATTGCCCATCTGTAATTTGTTTACTTCGCATAGCAGTTTTATCGTCCTTTGGGAGAGAGACATCACTAGTGAACATCAAGGGACCCCGGTCCATATTCTCATCACTGTTTACACGCTTATTTACTTTTCTACTTTTACTTTCAGTTGCTATCATTATCATTATCCCTTGTGTTTTGATCCTTTGTAAACAACAAGACCGGAGATATTGACAACCTATCTGAACTTCGTTGGGAGCAAAGTTATTTGTGTTGTATGCAGGTCCACGTCAGTTGCACCGCTGTCACCTACTTATTGTTGACGGAGTCGTATGGGAGATAAACCCTATCCTGTACATAGGGGAAAATTGCTGCTATCCTACATCTGACCTTCCACTTGGGGTAACCAACGAAGGCGCGAGAAGCCATTATCCGTCTCTCGCGTATCAAGCAAATTTCTGGCGCAGTTGCCGGGGACTCCGAGTGCTAAGATAGGGGAGTTTCCCACTACCTTTTACCATTGCTTTTTAGTCTTGTTAGTTTACCTTTCAGTCTTTATCTTTGTGTCTTATATCAAAAATTACAAAAAATCTTCCACACTTGCTGCTACTATGGGTTCCACTGAAAACACCAAGTTGTGTGACTTCACTTGTCACAACAACAAAGACTTTATCTGCACTCCTATTGCCACACCTGCCACTTCAGCTACCTCTTATGAAATTAAAACTTCTTTGCTAAACCTTGTTATGAGAGATCAATTCTCTGGTGCTGGAGATGATGTTGCTTTACACTTAAATAATTTTGTTGAGTTATGTGATATGCAAAAGTATAAAGAAGTAGAAGGTGATGTTGTTAAGCTCAAGCCTTTTCCTTTCTCCTTGAGGGAAGGAGCTAAAATCTTGTTTCAATATTTGCCTAGGAATAGCATAAATTCCTGGGATAAGTGCAAAGATGCTTTTATTGAGAAGTATTACCCACCTGCTAAAATTATCCAATTGAGAAGTAACATTATGAATTTTAAGAAATTGGATAATGAACACGTTGCCCAAGCTTGGGAACGTATGAAATCTCTTATTAAGAAATGCCCTACACATGGTTTGACTACCTGGTTGGTTATCCAGACTTTTTATGCAGGCTTGAACTTTACCTCGCGAAACCTGTTAGATTCGGCCGCGGAAGGAACCTTTATGTCAACTACACTTGGTGCTGTCACAAAGCTTCTCGATGAGATGATGACAAACTATTCCCAATGGCACACCGAACGCGCTCCAACAGGTAGGAAGGTAAACTCTGTCGAGGAGATTACCTCCCTAAATGAAAAAGTTGACTTAATTATGTCTCTACTTACCAAGAAACCCTCTATTGATCCTCATGATGTTCCTTTAAATTCATTTGTTGCACAGGAACAAGTAAATGTGAACTTTATTGCTAGAAACAACTTTAATAACAATGCTTATAGGGAAAAAATTCTAATAATCCTAGAAAGTTTCCATCCAACTATGGGAACAACAACACCTACCCAAGCAACAAGAACCCCACTTCTGAACTAGAAACACATGCTTAGAGACTTTATCACTACCCAAAAATACTTCAACAAGAATGTAGAAGAAAAGTTAGCTAAATTAGATAATCTTTCTTTGAAGGTAGACATCTTAGCCCTTGATGTTGAGATGCTAAAAATTAGAACCTCTCCCCTTGAGGAGAGGAAGGCCACTCCTATTAATGCTATACAATTACAAATTAATGAAAATATTAGGATGATGGCTAAACTTAAAGAAAGATGGGCTATAGAAAAAAAGGAAGAGGATAGAATTAAGAGCCTTCCTACACACCACACAGTTGCCACTATCCAAATCGTTGAGGACACCAAAGCTATTAACACCGCATGCACACCTAGTCCCACTGGACCTATTAATGGTGATGCTAATACCTCAACCGTAGAAGAAGAAACTCCTATGAACATAGAGGGTTTCCAACAAGTGAGCTTAGATGACACTACTACCACCTTTGATAGTAGTGATATTGATTTTGATAGTTGCACCCTTTCATAAGTTATTAGCTTGTTACACAAAATGTCTAGAGACCCCCCACTAGCACACTTAATCTTGCCTTCACGGAGAATATCACAAATGCTCTCATCAAAGTTAGGGAGGATAAGCTTAGGATAGAAGCCTCCATACCTAGGAAGCTAGATGATGTTTGGGACCCTATGATCAAAATTAAATTAAATAACTTCTCTTGGTATGCTTTATGTGACGTTGGAGCTAGTACCTCCGTCATGCCCAAAAGAATGTATGATATGTTTGAATTGAAACCTTTTGATTCTTGTTCTTTTGGAGTTCGTCTTGTTGATTCTTAAATAAATAAACCTTTGGGGAAGATCGACGATGTTCTTATCATTGTCAATGACAACTATGTTCCCGTTGATTTTATTATTATGGATATAGAGTGTGAACCTTCATGTCCAATTATTTTGGGACGTCCTTTTCTTCGCACCGTTGGTGCCGTTATTTACATGAAAGAGGGGAATATAAAATTTCAATTCCCTCTCAAAAAGGGGATGGAACACTTCCCTAGAAAGAAAATCAAGTTACCTTTTGAGTTCGTTACACGGGCTAGCTATTCTCTTTCTCTTGATAAAACTTGATTCTTCTTTTGCCTTATGCCTAGCTTAAAGGTGTAAAAGAAAGCGCTTGTTGGGAGGCTACCCAAGATGTTTTTACTTCTGTTTTAGTGGTCTTGATGATTGTTACTACTGTAGCAACATCATTGTATCTTTATTTTCAAGCTTTGTTCTAAGTTATATCCTCTTATGATAAGGGAAGCAAAAGTTGTGACATGCTGTCGAGAAAACGGATTCTGTCTTCTTGACCGGAAAAATCAGAAAAAATCACCAGTTCATCTTTTGGAGCTGAAATTTTTACACAGAATGCTCTATCAATTGTGAAGCTTTCGTATGTTCTGAGTTTTTTGATTTGAGTTGCATAAGCTACCTGATGTTCTATTTTTCACAGATTCTGCCACGTTTTGCCTCTCCTTACTTTTGCATACCTTAAGCTTGCTTTTTCTTTGCAAAAACCTTTTCGCAATCTTGAGAAATAGTAGCTCTTCAAGAATATCTTTATATAGAGTGGGGAAAATTTATTTTATTAAGGGTACTAACCTCTCTAATCAGCTTATGATGAGTTATGTATGAAGTGAGTTTTCAAGTGTGCGGTGGAAGATGATGAAAGAAGATCCGGGAGTGTCAAGTGCTCAATCTTGGGGATGCCCCCATGAATCCCCCAATAAATATTCAAGGAGACTCAAGCGTCTAAGCTTGGGGATGCCCCCGTGCATCCCCTTCTCCATCAACAATCATCAGTTCGTCCTTCGTCTCACTATATTTTTATCACTTCATGCGTTATGTGGTATGCTTGGAGCGTCTCGCTCTTAGGTTTGTGTGGGAGAGAAACACGCTCCACTTCAATCTAGAACACATCATAGGATTTTTCTTGCTTATCTTTTTACTGTTGTGTGTTCTTTATCTTTTCGTAGCTACTGCCATGTTTAGTTTTAGTATTAGTTTGTATTTAGCAAGAGCCTTAGCTTTGATTAGTTTGTTGCTGGAACTCTCTTTAGTTTTCATGTTTATCTTGTTAAGAGAGTTGGTTGTTGCACTCAGTTGTTTCTTGTCTTGAGAGAAGGTAATTGACGTTGCTTTTTAATTTTAGTAGTAACTTGCAATAGTTTTATGTATTGATGTGAGTAATGTTTGAACTTTTGGTGTCAAGAGCTCTAGCCTATTAGTGATAGGTGTCGTATTTTGGGCAATCCGTGTTTATTTTCAAAACCTACAAAAACTAGTTGAGAAATCTAGCTACTAGATGGATCGCTAATCTTTGGAGGGTTCAGATATTACAGTACACTCACGTACGATGAGTCCAGGATGCACAAGGATAACCAAACCCCCATATACTCCTCCTCCGGGTACTTGTCTCTTTTTGAACCTCCTTATTAGATTGAGGGTTACCGATAATAAGTGCATGAGTTCTTCGGACTAATGTAAGTATTGAAAGTTGACATTTCCACCTCCTCATATTAGCTAGCATCTCCTGTGTCGTGCATTGCATTCTTCTCACTCCGAGAGTTGGCGTCCACCTTCGCCGGTACATCCAAACCCTTAGCATGATACGCTCTGTCATCATAAACCTCCTTATATCTTTCCTCAAAACATCCACCATACCTACCTATCAAGGTATTTCCATAGCCTTTCCGAGATATATTGCCATGCAACATCCACCTCTTCATGACTTGATCTTCATGTCATACATGTTCCTGCTACACTGGCAGAGGCATACATTGCATACATCATGATAGCTACATGTTCTTTATGATTTGAGTACCTTGTAAAGTGTGAAAGATCTTCTATACCCTCTTGTAAATTAGAGTGTTGACCTTAAGTGAGGAAAAGATCCCAAAGTGGAAAAAATAAAAGATCCCAAAGAGGGATAATGAGAGTTGAATAGAAACAACCATTGAGGCCACCAAAAATACAAAAAATAGAAAAAGGGAAAAGAAATAAAAAGAGAGAAAGGGGCAACACTACTATCCTTTTTGAAAGATCCACACTAGTACCCCCTCTTATCCTTGTACTCCATAGAGATGATCATTCAGGCATATAGCTATGTGGGGATCTTTACACTATAGAACTTGGCTTGCATATTCCAAGGATGAGCCTCCTCAAAAGATATCTAGGTCTTCATGAGCTAGGAAGTTACATGCACCCCCACTAGTTCCATCGGAGAGCTACTTAGCTCACATGTGCATCTGTAGCATGGCAATACCTATTCACATCATATCTATCATTTGGCCTTCTCGCCTATGATTGTCCTCATTGATGTGAGCCTTTCTCACCATTTTTGTCTTCCTCCTCCACCATATTTCTCTCTTTGCCATCCTAAGTGTCAAATCTCGTGCTTACGCTCATCCATTGCATGAGTGCTCAAACTATCGAAAAGGAGTGGATCAAATTGACTTGTACCTGGCTAGTGGTCTAGGGACAAGTCAAGATAAGATTCCAAAGAAGACCAAGTGTGAAACTTTAGTAGATTGAGTTCTCAACACAAAAATACTTTTTCCTTGTATTATCTATCCCTCTTCTTGCACACAAACACAATTTGGAGACATTCGAGTCACGGACAGCGAGAGCTCTTGCACATAATGTTCTTTGGTGCTTGCTTCAATGCTAATATAGACTCTTGCATGTTATGACTTGAATTGAATCACATACCTTGATTTCTTTACTTTTCAAAGTTTTTATATGGTTGCTAGCATGTCACCACAGAAATTATGCTTGTTATTTTTTACCTACTCGAGGACGAGCAGGAATTAAGCTTGGGGAGTTTGATACGTCCAAAACGTATCGATAATTTCTGCTTGCTCCATGCATGTTTTGTGTGATATTTCTATGATCTAGATACACTTCCATACACTTTTGATCATATTTGTAGTAACCTATTAACTCAGTGCACCCCAGTGCCAATTTCTGTTTTCTGCTGTTTTTCTATTTCAGATTTCCCCCATATTAAAAGTGGTCCAAAAATTCGGGAAAAAACAGATAAAAAAATCAGCGCAATAGAAGCTTACAGAGTCCCGAAGTGGGGCCAGGGGGCCACCACCTGGTGCCCAGGCGGCCACCTGGCGCGGCCCAGGGCATGGCCGCGCCAGGGGGGCGCCTGGATCCCTGGTGGCCCACTAGGTGCCCCCGAACACAGAACCCTTTTTCGCGATCTCGAATCTGTGCCGTCGCCGCCGCGCTTCCAAGATCGGGAGCGCCAACAGACTTCTTCCCGGCACCCTGTCGGAGGGAGGATCAACCTCCGAGAGCTTCCCCTTTGTAACAGCCCAGATTTCCCGAAAAAAAAAATTCGATGTGAATTGTTTGATCGTCTGATTTGTTTGCGGTGTTTGCATCCCCGATTTATCGATCGGCGATTATTTTTTCCCCTCTTATCTCGTACCGGACGGAGACCGACCCTTTCCACCCTGGCACACTCGACCTTTGCAACACCGGGTTTCACCCAATCACCGTTGCGAAAACCATACGAGACCAGCCGCAGCTGATACGTCCAAAACGTATCTATAATTTCTGCTTGTTCCATGCATGTGTTTGTGTGATATTTCTAGGTTCTAGATACACTTTCATACACTTTTGATCATATTTGGACTAACCTATTAACTCAGAGCAACCCAGTGCCAGTTTCTGTTTTCTGCTGTTTTTCTATTTCAGTTTTCCCCCATATAAAAAGTGCCAGAAAAGTTCCGGGAAAAATACAGGAAAAATCAGCGTACAGGAAGCTTCGAGAAGAGCCCAAGTGGGGCCAGAGGGGATCCAGGGGGGCCAGGAGGCCACCTGGAGCGGCCCCACCCCTGGCCGCGCCAGGGGGGTGCCTGGGGCCCCTAGTCCACCTTTGGCTGCCCCCCTTCGCCTATTTATTCTCCGTCACGGGGAAACTCCGAGGACAGAACCCTATTCGCAAAGTCGCCTCTGTTCCGCCGCCGCCGCGCTTCCGACATCGGGAGCACCTGAAGACCTCTTCCCGGCACCCTGCCGGAGGGAGGGCCGACCTCCGGGAGTCTCCTCTCCACCATGGATGCTCCCCGGATGTCTCGTGAGTAGTTTTCCTTGAACCATGGGTCCGTGATCAGTAGCTATGTGATGTTCTCCTCCCCTCTTTGTTCTTCATGGTTTAGACCTCATGAGCTGCCCGACATGATCGAGGCACTTTTGTAATCTTTTTGCTATTGCTATGCTGAGTTTGATGGGATCTGATGGATTATGAGATTATGTTCAGATTGTGATAGAGTAATATATTTGGTTTTTATCTCTTATATTTTTGTTCCTATGTAATTCTTGCATGTTCTCCGTTGCTGTTTATTGCTTTGGCCAAGTAGTAGGTAGTGACTCCAAGAGGGAACGTTATACTCGATTGTGGGTTCATGCCCCCCGATGACACGCTTGAGTGACAGAAACATGAGTCTAGGGGATGTGCTGTTGCCACAAGGGGGAAAACAACGACGCTTGTAATCGCGGTTGCAAGGATTGTTTACTTTACGCAAAGTTCTTTTTAATGCAGTTGTCTGGTTCTTTGGGTTTACACTTTGGATGGGGCTCGCAACTTAATACCAGCGAGATGTTCTGGATAGATATCTCAAGGTGGATGATTAGTATTAGATGCAGTTGGATTTCGGTCTACTTATTTTGGCGTACTGCCCATGCTTTTGAGCCTCTTCCTTCCTTTTGTAGCATAGTTAGCATTGCGGTGCGTCCATAATCCTGTCAATTGCCCTTCTGTAATTTGTTTACCTCGCATAGAAGTTTAATTGTCTTTTGGGAGAGAGACATCACTAGTGAACATCACGTATCCCGGTCCATATCCTTATTACTTTTTCCACGCTATCTTTACTTTTCTGCTTTTACTTTCAATTTCTATCATTATCCTTTGTGTTTTAACCTTTGTGAACAACAAGACCGAAGATATTGACAACCTCTGTGAACTTCGTTGGGTACAAAGTTATTTGTGTCTGTGTGCAGGTACACGTCAGTTGCGCCGCTGACACCTACTTATCATCTCTGGAGTCCTACTGGAGACAAACCTTGGTATCTTCACTGAGGGAAACTTGCTTCTGCGCTACATCTCAACCTTCCACTTGGGGTAACCAACGAAGGGTGAGAAGCCATCAAGCGAATTTCTGGCGCCGTTGCCTGGGACTCCGAGTGCTAAGATAGGGGAGTTGCACACTACCCTTTACCTTTGTTTTTTAGTCTTGTTAGCTTACCTTTCAGTTTTTATCTCAGTGTCCTTTATGAAAAACCACAAAAATAGTTTCTACCTTTTTCCTTTGTCTTTCTTTGCCTATTTATGCTATCCTCACCATGGGTGATGAACCACCCAAATATGGTAGGATGGACATGTTTCACTTGGATCGTCTTCGATCAATTTTTCCTCGCGCTAAAAACCCGACCGACTTGGTTGAGGGAAAATCATTGGATGAGCATGATCATTATACGCGGCACCGCCTATCTCAGAAAGGGAAACACTTATGGGATCAAATACATGTTTCTTATTGCCATGCTAAACTTTTGTGCCACATTTATGATTTCACTTGCTGTTCTAATATAGATCATAAACACCTCGCTTTACAATGTGAGTTTAATGAAAATGAGATCTTATCTTCTTATGCTAAGGGTGTTTATGATTACTTTGATGTTGAAAAGATAGAAGAGTTTGTTGCTTTTAAAGGTGCCTATGAGATTGCTTCTTTGATTGAAAAGTATCACGATACTATTTTCGAGTCTGAAAACTTTGCAGTTCTTGCTTATTTCTTCGAGAATTATACTTCCAATTCTTATATTGAGGATTTTAAAAATAAAATGCTTGCTGCCCAAGAAGAGGCCAATTATTGCATTGAGGAGGAATCCCATGATTCCGAGGACTCACTTGAAATATCCCTTTCTGAAAACTTTGATACTTGCTTTGTTGATGGCCAAGATGCCACTATGGATGATGCTGACAAAAATGAACTCTCTATAGTTCTTTATGTTAAGCATGAAATTTTTGCTATTGCACCCACACTTGATTGTCCTATTATCCTTTTGAAATCTCCAACTCCGGAGAACTTTGCTCTTATCAAGGCTCAATGTGATGGGTTGCATTTATCTTATCATCCTAAAAACCGTGTTGAAAATAATACACGTGTGCTTGTAGGTCATGAACAAAATGATTTATGTGATAGTTATATTCTTGATGTTGTTCATGATGCTACTGAAAATTACTTTGAGAGAGGAAAGTTTGGTTGTAGAAACTTCCATGTAACAAAAACACCTCTCTTCATGTTGAAAGTTTTGAAGTTGTTCTTGTTCTACCTTCCTATGCATGTCCCTTTGTGCTTCTTTGATTTATTTTCTTACAAGATGCCTATGCATAGGAAGTGGGTTAGGCTTAAATGTGTTTCACATTTGCTTCTTGAGGCTCTCTTTTGCTTCAAAATTCTTATTCTTGTGAGAGAATCTTCCATAATCTTTAAGCCTAGCTAAAGGCATAAAAGAAAGCGCTTTCGGGAGGCAGCCCGCAACGAATTTAGTTTTTTCTTTTTTCTTTTGTTGTGTCTTGATGATTATTACTACTGTAGCAACATCATTGTTTCTTTATTTTTCAGATTTGTGCCAAGTTATAGCCTCTTACGGCAAGGGAAGTAAAAGTTGTGACATGCTGTCCAGAAAACAGATTGTGTCCTCGTGACCAGAAAAATTCCAGAAAAATCCCAGTTCATCTTTTTGAGATGAAATTTTTACACAGTATTCTCTATACAATTACGAAACTTCCTTATGTTCTGAGTTTTTTTATTTGAGTTGCAGAAGTACCCCTAATAAATTCTTTACTACCTGCTGTTCTGTTTTTCACAGATTCTGCCACGTTTTGTCTCTCCTAACTTTTGCAAACCTTAAGCTTGCTTTTTCTTTGCAAAAACTTTTTGGAACTCTTGAGAAACAGTATCTCTTCAAGAATATCTTTATATACAGTGGGGAAAAGTTATTTATTAAGGGTACTAACCTCTCTAATCAGCTTATGATGAGTTATGTATGAAGGGAGTTTTCAAGTGTGCGATGGAAGATGATGAAAGAAGATCCAGGAGTGTCAAGCGCTCAAGCTTGGGGATTCCCCCATGAACCCCCAACAAATATTCAAGGAGACTCAAGCGTCTAAGCTTGGGGATGCCCCCGTGTATCCCCTTCTCCATCAACAATCATCAGTTCGTCCTTCGTCTCACTATATTTTTATCACTTCATGCGTTATGTGCTATGCTTGGAGCGTCTCGCTCTTAGGTTGTATTTTTTAGTTTTCTTTAGCTTTGCTTTCTGTTCATAACAAGTTAGATCCCGTCTTACTTTGTGTGGGAGATAAACACGCTCCACTTTCAAATTCTAGAACACATCATAGGATTTTTCCTGTTTATCTTTTTGCTGTTGTGTGTTCTTTACCTTTTCATAGCTACTGCCATGTTTAGTCTTAGTCTTAGTTTTTCTTTAGCAAGAGCCTTGGCTTTTGTTTAGTTAGTTGCTGGAACTCTTTTTAGGTTTCATGTTTATCTTGTTAAAGAGAGTTGGTTGTTGCACTGAGTTGTGTCTTGTCTTGAAAGTAGGTAATTGAGGTTGCTATTTAATTTTAGTAGTAACTTGCAATGGTTTTGAGGTATTGATGTGAGTAATGTTTGAAATTTTGGTGTCAAGAGCTCTATCCTATTAGTGATAGGTGTCGTATTTTGGGCAATCCGTGTATATTTTCAAAACCTACAAAACTAGTTGAGAACTCTAGCTACTAGATGGATCACTAATCTTTGGAGGGATCGAATATTAGAGTACACTCACGTACCATGAGTCGAGGATGCGCAAGGATAACAAAACCCCAATACACTCCTCCTCGGGGTACTTGTCTCTTTGTGAACCTCCTTATATGATTGAGAGTTACCGATAATAAGTGCATGAGTTCTTTGGACTAATGTAAGTATTGAAAGTTGACACTTCCACCTTCCCATATTTTGCTAGCCTTTTCCGTGCCGTGCATTGCCTTCTTCTCACTCCGAGAGTTGGTGTCCACCTTCGCCGGTACATCCAAACCCTTGGCATGATACGCTCTGTCATCATAAACCTCCCTATATCTTTCCTCAAAACAGCCACCATACCAACCTATGAAGGCATTTCCATAGCCTTTCCGAGTTATATTGCCATGCAACATCCACCTCTTCATGATTTGATCTTCATGTCATACATGTTCCGCCTACACTGGAAGCGACATACATTGCATACATCATGATAGTTACATCTTCTTTATGATTTTGAGTACCTTGTAAAGTGTGAAAGATCTCCTTTACCTTCTTGTAAAATAGAGTGTTGCCCTTAAGTGAGGAAAAGATCACAAAGTGGACACAATAAAAGATCCCAAAGAGGACAAATGAGAGTTAGATAGAAAGAGCCATTGAGGCCACAAAAAAATACAAAAAAATAGAAAAAAGAAAAAAAAGAAATTAAAAGAGAGAAAGGGGCAACACTACTATCCTTTTGAGAGATCCACACTAGTACTCCCTTTATATCCTTGTACTCCATAGAGATGATATTCATGCATATAGCTATGTGGGGACCTTCACACTATAGAACTTGGCTTGCATATTCCAAGGATGAGCCTCCTCAAACGAGCTCTAGGTCTTCATGAGCGAGCAAGTTAGATGCACCCCCACTAGTTCCATTGGAGAGCTTCTTAGCTCGTATGTGCATCCGTTGCATGGCAATCCCTACTCCTCACACCATATCTATCATTCTGCATCTCTTGCCTATGATTGTCCTCATTGATGTGAGCCTTTCTCATCCTTTTTGTCTTCCTCCTCCGTACTTCTCTCTTTGCCATCCTAAGTGTCAACTCTCGTGCTTACGCTCATCCATTGCATGAGTGCTCGAAATATCGAAAAGGAGTGGATCAAATTGACTTGTACCTGGCTAGTGGTCTGGGGACGAGTCAAGATAAGATTCCAAAGAGGACCAAGTGTGAAACTTTAGTAGATTGAGTTCTCAACAAATACTTTTTTCTCGTATTCCCTTTCCCCCTTCTTGCACGCAAACACCATTTGAAGAAATTCGAGTCACGGACAGCGAGAGCTCTTGCACCTAATGTTCTTTTGTTACTTCTTTCAATGCTAATATAGACTCCTGCATGTTATGTCTTGAATTGAATATCTAACCTTGATTGCTTTACTTTTCAAAGTTCTTTTATGCTTGCTAGGATGTCACCACAGAAATTATGCCGTTATCATTTACCTACTCGAGGACGAGCAGGAATTAAGCTTGGGGATGTTGATACGTCCAAAACGTATCTATAATTTCATCTTGTTACATGCATGTTTTCTGTGATATTGCTAGGTTCTAGATACACTTTCATACACTTTTGATCATATTTGGACTAACCTATTAACTCAGTGCACCCCAGTGCCAGTTCCTGTTTTCTGCTGTTTTTCTATTTCAATTTCCCCCCATATAAAAAGTGCCAGAAAAATTCTGGGAAAAATACAGGAAAAATCAGCGTACAGGAAGCTTCGTGAAGACCCCGAGTGGGGCCAGACGGGAGCCAGGGGGGCCCAGGCGGCCACCCGGCGCGGCCCCACCCCTGGCCGCGCCAGGGTGGCGCCTGGGGCCCCTGGTCCACCTCTGTCTGCCCCCCTTCTCCTATTTATTCTCCGTCACGAGGAAACTCCGAGGACAGAACCCTATTTCGCAAACTCGCGTCTGTTCCGCCGCCGCCGCGCTTCCGAGATCGGGAGCACCAGAAGACCTCTTCCCGGCACCCTGCCGGAGGGAGGGCCGACCTCCGAGAGTCTCCTCTCCACCATGGATGCTCCCCGGATGTCTCGTGAGTAGTTTTCCTTGGACCATGGGTCCGTGATCAGTAGCTATGTGATGTTCTCCTCCCCTCTTTGTTCTTCATGGTTTAGACCTCGTGAGTTTCCCTACATGATCGAGGAACTTTTTTAATCTTTCTTCTATTGCTATGCTGAGTTTGATGGGATCTTATGGATTATGAGATTATGTTCAGATTGTGATAGAATAATATATTTGGTTTTTATCTCTTATGTTTTTGTTCCTAAGTAATTATTGAATGTTCTCCGTTGCTGTTTATTGCTTTGGCCAAGTAGTAGGTAGTGACTCCGAGGGGGAACGTTATGCTCGATTGTGGGTTCATGCCCCCCGATGACACGCTTGAGTGACAGAAACATGAGTCTAGGGGGTGTGCTGTTGACACAAGGGGGAAAACAACGGTGCTTGTAACCGCGGTTGCAAGGATTGTTTACTTTACGCAAAGTGATTTTTAATGCAGTTGTATGTTGCTTTGGGTTTACACTTTGGGTGGGGCTCGCAAGTTAATACCAGCGAGATGTCCTGGATATATATGTCAAGGTGGATGATTAGTAGTAGATGCAGTTGGATTTCGGTCTACTTATTTTGGCGTACTGCCCGTGCTTTTGAGCCTCTTCCTTTCTTTTGTAGCATAGTTAGCATTGTAGTGCGTTCATAATCCTGTCAATTGCCCTTCTGTAATTTGTTTACCTTGCATAGTAGTTTTATCGTCTTTTGGGAGAGAGACATCACTAGTGAACATCACGTATCCCGGTCCATATCCTTATTAGTATTTCCACGCTATCTTTATTTTTCTGCTTTTACTTTCAATTGCTATCATTAACCTTTGTGTTTTACCCTTTGTGAAGAACAAGACCAGAGAGATTGACAACCTCTCTGAACTTCGTTGGGAACAAAGTTATCTGTGTCTGTGTGCAGGTCCACGTCAGTTGCGCCGCTGACACCTACTTATCATCTCTGTAGTCCTACTGGAGAAAAACCTTGGTATCTTCACTGAGGGAAACTTGCTGCTGCGCTACATCTCAACCTTCCACTTGGGGTAACCAACGAAGGGCGAGAAGCCATCAGCAGCCAACGGACTGACAAACCCCGTTTAAGAATTAAATGGGTTATTTTATAGCGCGCCGGAAAGTGATCTCGGAACGGTTCCAGCGTGAGGTGAACGCCGTCGGCTCGACGCGCTGATCGCGCAGTTCGAAGTTTTACCCGAATTGGAGGTCATGCGGACCCCCGGTGGTCAGAAACGTAAACACCGCCGCGTGAGAGAAAAACCGCGGATGTTTTTCCAAACTACCAGCCACCTGGGCTATATAAAGACCACTACTCTCCCACCCCTTTCTAGGGTTTCCCCAACACAAAATTGCAGCCACCCCCTTGTTTGGCCCAAATCTGCCCAATAGATCCTCAATTTTCGTCCAACCCTAACTCCAGTTGCTCCCGGCGGTCCGATCGGGCGATCGGAGGGCTACGGGCGCCCCACGTCACCCCTTTTTTTCTCCCTCCAATCTCTCCTCTCTCTCTCGTGGAAGCGCCCGAGCGCCGCCGCTCGTCGCCGGAGCCGCCCCGGCCAGCCACCTGTCCTCACCGCAGCCCACCTCCCTCCAGCTCCTCCCAGGAAGACTTGGGCCGAGCCCAAGGGGTGAGTCTGGGATTATTGCGCTGCTGATTCAATTTTGCGCTGTAGTTTGCCAGTAAACCGTAGACCGGATCGCGTTGCGCCCAAAAGGAAAATTGTTTAGAATTGTGTGTACTTCAATCCATCTTTTGTGAGCTTTTTGATTTGAGGTCATCTTGATGTTGTTAATCATTGTTGAAGTGGGCACCATACTGTTAACTGTTGCTAATTCTTGTTAAGTGTTGCTTTCGTTATTTTATTGCAAGTTTGATTGATGATTGTGACACATCCATGAGGCCTATTGCGTTGATTCTTGTTGCATATTGTTAAGCATCATGTCTACTTCGATTATATGTATTGCATTGCCATGTTAGAATTACTGGACATAGATATGTTTAGCTCCAAAGTTGCTATCCTGCTGTTTTTGAAAGCCACCTCTGTTTTTCACCAAGTCGGTAACTTTCCGATGTCATTTTGCTTGCTTAATATCTTTTGATCTGTTATGCCTATGACCTTGATTCTTGTTTGTACTTGATCATCATCATGTCTAGTTCATTCCCATATATTGCTATGTCATGTTTCTATACATTTGCATATAGTTTTACCCATGTTTATACAGCATGAAAATAACAGTTTCTGCCCTGTTTTCCTGATTTTCACTACGTCCTAGACCAGTAATTTTTTATTACATTTTTCTTGAACTATAATTAATTGTTCATGATCCCTTTTTGCATGATTCCTTTTGTCATGCCTTCCCTGCCATGTCTACTTTAGTTGCATATCATTTATGAGCATGTTTGCATTCATTATCCTGTTTATGCATTGCTCTAAAGTGTGCTTCCTGATGTTGGCAGATTGTGTTCCAAACTTGTTTTGCTTGTATCTTTTTAACCGTAACTCCGTTTGGAGTGCTCTTTATATGTAACTTGATTAGTTTTTTGTGTACTTTGTGTTTGTGCTATTGTTTGCTGTTGTTAACCAACCTAAAATATGGTTTAGGACAGAACAGTACCAATTACTTAAATTGTCGTGGGGCACTTAGTGGTATGCCATGTTTAGGATTGTGCCTCACTTAAATTGACTAGCATAGATAGTTTACCTTATGCTTCACCTCTTGTCATGTTTGTGTGCTATGCCATGCTTGAGTGAGTCGCCATGTTAACATCCTTTGCTCAACTTGTGTAGCTAAAAAACTTGAACCCCTGTAATTGTGCGGTATCGTCGTGTGTGACGAGTACTCCACTTAACCTGTTAGTAACCGCTCTCGACGGTAGGTGCGATGTCTCGTGTTGCCTACTTGTTGGTGCTTGCTCGTGTTTTCCTCGTAGTAATAGAGTGCTTGCTCGTTGATTGCTTTCTAGTGTTTATCGTCTTGTGTGCTTCCGCGGGTACCTCTCGGAGACGTTGCGAGCTTGCGATCAACTACACATTCGGAACCCGACTTATCAACAGGAAAGGACTATACATTACTTATGATCCATTCTATTTCAACAAGCGGTTTTCATCCTAGTCTAGGATAGGTTCGATGTTTGATCCTACCACATGTTACAGCCTCTTTCAAACCGATACAGCCATGTGCCCTCCAGCAAACCATGTACTGCTATGTTACTATTTCTCGTTGCTCAGCCCCTGCTTAGTATGCATGCTTAGGATGCTACGATGTTACCCTGTTACTCCTGGTTTGGGCTATCACATTATTATATTGTTGTTGATGATATGATTATTATAAATGTTGACTATATTCGATGAAGGATGGAAGGTCTGGGCTATCCCGCCCCGTCGCTTTGTTCCATTCGAGTCACCTAGGATCCGAGTTCCGGGTATTGGTTTTAAGACTGAGCGTGCCTAACCGCATGTGGGATTTTATGGGTTCCCCTTTTTCTTACCTATCTAGCTTCACACATTTCTAGAGGTGGCCCAAGCTGATTTACCATTTGAAACCATGCATATATGTCTGTCGGGTCGCTCCTAGAAGATATCCTTTAAAACAACCCGAGGCAACGGAGACATGGTTTCTCTGTTGGTCCACACTGGTGAGCTAGGGAGCTGCCCACATGTGAGGGGATAAGTTACCTCGACCTTAGCCTGACGGAAGAGTCCGATCCGAGAGCGTGGCCAGCTTTTGGATTGGGTGTCGACTCCCCGGGGCCACCTGGATTTTTTCGTTGTTAGCTAGAGGGACCTTTCGTTTCGGATCTCTCGGAACTATATCATAAAATGGTTTCCTATGATGGGTAGCAACTGAGCGAGATGGGCGTGCATGCGGAGCCTTGTAATGGGCAATTGGTACACCCCTCGAGGGTTAAATCTTTTCGAGAAGCCGTGTCCAAGGTTATGGATGACTTGAGACCTACTCCTTGTTCATAGAAAACAACAACTGAGATAATCTTAATAAACGTGATCAACGTGTGTGTGCCTTTACTACTTCTTCTTCGTCGGGATGCGAAGAGGAGGACAAGGATAGGATAGGTGTGATGCTTGCGTAAGTAGCTGATAGCAAGACTTGTTGGAGGCGATTCCTCATCAAATGCTGGGCTTATTACATTACTCTCTAGATCGTTAGCCACTTCATAAATGCTAGTGCGGCAGCAACCTCACCACTTACCCCAACCTTACCGTGAACTACTAGTTTCCCTAGAATGACGAGTGATGAAGTCCTTGTTGGTTCAGATGACCACTACAGTTGGATGCCGAGTACTTCTATACTCATGATACTACCCCCAAACTCTTTCCAGGGTCCTTGATCGACAACAGGTATGGTGATCGACGTTTCTCTTGGAGACTCGACGACGACTAGTTAAGCGGATCCCGGCGGAGGGCCTGGACCCGTGTGGTTATGGTGATCGATGTTTTTTTCTTTGCCAATAGGAATTTGATTGTAGTTTGTACCCGGACATGTATCTTCCGCTTTTATATTGTTTTATGGTAGTTGTATGCCGATTGTATGAGATGTTGTATCCTTGTAGCTGTAAAGTTGTGATATCATGTTGGAAATCCGGGGCATATGGCATTGTCATATGTCGCGGTGGGACCGATTTGTGCTTCATCCCCGGATCTGGATGGAAACATCTAGATCTGGAACAGTTTCGCATATCGGGCCTTACACCCTTTACCATGGACGCTTCCCAGATGTGCCGTGAGTAGTTTCCTTTGGACCATGGGTCCGTGATCAGTAGATATGTGATGTTATCCTCCCCTCTTTGTTATTCATGGTTTAGACCTCGTGAGTTTCCCTACATGATCGAGGCACATATGAAATCTTTCTGCTGTTGCTATGAGATTATGTTCAGATTGTGATAGAGTAATATATTTGGTTCTAATCTTTTATATTTTTGTTCCTAAGTAATTTTTGCATGTTCTCAATTGTTGTCTATTGCTTTCGCCAAGTAGTAGGTAGTAACTGAAAGAGGGAACGTTATGCTCGATTGTGGGTTCATGCCCCTTGATGACACGCTTTAGTGATAGAAACATGAGTCTAGGGGATGTGTTCTTTCCACAAGGGGGAAAACAATTGTGCTTGTAACCGTGGTTGCAAATATTGTTTACTTTACGCAAAGTTCTTTTTAATGTAGTTGTCTGTTTCTTTGGGTTTACACTTTGGGTGGGCTCAAGGTGGATAATATCTCAAGGTGGATGATTAGTACTAGATGCAGTTGGATTTCGGTCTACTTATTTTGGCATACTGCCCATGCTTTTGAGCATCTTCCTTTATTTTGTAGCATAGTTAGCATTGCGGTGCGTTTATAATCCTGTCAATTGCCCATCTGTAATTTGTTTACTTCGCATAGCAGTTTTATCGTCTTTTGCGAGAGAGACATCACTAGTGAACATCACGGGACCCCGGTCCATATTCTCATCACTGTTTACACGCTCATCAATTTTCTGTATTTACTTTCAGTTGCTATCATTATCATTATCCCTTGTGTTTTGATCCTTTGTAAACAACAAGACCGAAGAGATTGACAACCTCTTTGAACTTCGTTGGGAGAAAATTTATTTGTGTTGTGTGCAGGTCCACGTCAGTTGCACCGCTGTCACCTACTTATAATTGTTGGAGTCCTACGGGAGACAAACCCTATCCTCTACATAGATGAAATTTGTTGCTATCTTACATCTCACCTTCCACTTGGGGTTACCAACGAAGGGCGAGAAACCATTATCCATCTCTCGCGTATCACACATCCCCTAGACTCATGTTTCTGTCATTCAAGCTAGTTATCAGGGGGCATGAACCCACAGTCGAGCAGAACGTTCCCTCTTTGAGTCACTACCCACTGTCAAAGAAATGAACAACAACGGAGAACATGCAAGAATTACTGAAGAACTAAAATATAATAGATAAGATTGAATTATGTTACTCTATCACAAATTGAACATAGTTTCATAATCCATCAGATCCCAGCAAACTCAGCATAGCAACAGCAGAAAGAATTACATATGTGCCTTGATCATGTAGGGAAGCTCACAAGGTCTGACCCATGAAGAACAAAAAGGGGAGGAGAACATCACATAGCTACTGATCATGGACCCATGGTCCAAGGTAGAATACTCACGAATCATCCGGGAAGCGTCCATGGTGGAGGAGAAGCTCCCGGAGGTCAATCCTCCCTCCGGCAGGGTGCTAGGAAGAGGTCTGTTGGCGCTCCCGATCTTGGAAGCGTGGCGGCGGCGGAACAGAGGCGAGGTCACGAAAAAGGGTTCTATCTTCGGAAGAAGCCTTTCACGGAGAATAAATCGGCTAAGGGGGGAGCAAGGGGCCATTAGGTGCCCAGGCGGCCACCTGGCACGACCACCCCCTAGGGCGCGCCACCAAGGTGCCTGGGCCCCTGGTGGTGGCCCTCTGACCCCACTTTGGTGATTCAGGAAGCTTCCGGTACGCTGATTTTTTGGGACGTATCAACATCCCCAAGCTTAATTCCTGCTCGTCCTCGAGTAGGTAAATGATAACAAGCATAATTTCTATGGTGACATGCTAACAACCATATAAGAAATTTCAAAGTAAAGAAATCAAGGTATGTAATTCAATTCAAGTCATAACATGCAAGAGTCTATATTAGCATTGAAACAAGCAACATAAGAACATAAAGGTGAAAGAGCTCTCGCTGTTCGTGACTCAAATGTCTTCAGATGGTTTTGCGTGCTAGAAGGGGGAGATGGGAATACAAGAGAAAACATATATTTGTTGAGAACTCAATCTACTAAAGTTTCACACTTAGTCTTCTTTGGAATCTTATCTTGACTCATCCCCAGACCACAAGCCAGGTACAAGTCAATTTGATCCACTCATTTTCGAAATTTTGAGCACTCATTCAATAGATGAGCGTAAGCACGAGAGTAGACACTTAGGATGGAAAAGAGAGAGATATGGTGGAGGAGGAAGACAAAAAGGGTGTGAAAGGCTCATATCAATGAGGACAATCATAGGCGAGAGAAGTCGAAATGATAGATATGATGTGAGGAGTAGGGATTGTCATGCAATGGATGCACATATCAGCTAAGAAAAGCTCTCCAATGCAACAACTTGCTCGCTCAAGAAGACCTAGAGCTCGTTTGAGGAGGCGCATCACTGGAATATACAAGCCAAGTTCTATAGTGTGAAGGTCCCCACATAAGATATAAGAGGGAGTACGAGTGTGGATCTTTCAGAAGAAATAGTAGGGTTGCCCCCTTCTCTCTTTTTATTTATTTTTATCTATTTTTCTATTTTTTTATTTTTTTGGTGGCCTTAATGGCTCTTTATATTTAACTCTCATTTGTCCTCTTTGGGATCTTTTAATTTGTCCTCTTTGGGATCTTTTTCTCACTTAAGGCCAACACTCTATTTTACAAGAAGGTATAAAATATCTTCACACTTTACAAGGTACTCAACATAAAGAAGATGTAGCTATCATGATGTATGCAAATGTATGCCTCTGCCCGTGTAGAAGGAACATGTATGACATGAAGATCAAGTCATATTTTCCCCCTTGTGGCAACAACACATCCCCTAGACTCATGTTTCTGTCACTCAAGCTAGTCATCGGGTGGCATGAACCCACAATCATGCAAAACGATCCCTCTTGGAGTTACTACCTACTAATTAGCTAAAGAAATAAACAGTAAAGGAGAACATGCAAGAATTACTCAAGAACAAAAATATAAAGGAGAAGAACCAAATATATTACTCATCACAATCTTAACATAATCTCATAATCCATCAGATCTCAGCAAACTCAACATAGCAATAGCAGAGAGAACTACATATGTGCCTTGATCATGTAGGGTAGCTCACAAGGTCTAATCAATGAAGAACAAAGAGTGGGAGAGAACATCACATAGCTACTGATTATGGACCCATGGTCCAAGGTGGACTACTCACGGTTCATTCGACAATCGTCCATGGTGGTGGAGAAGCTCCTGGAGGTCAATCCTCCCTCCGGCAGGGTGCCGGGAAGAGGTCTTCTGGCGCTCCCAATCTTGGAAGCGCGGCGGCAGCGGAACAGAGGCGAGATCATGAAAAAGGGTTCTATCCTCAGGGGTTTTGGAGGACGAGCTCAATTGTAGTAGCATAAATGACTTAGTCATATTAGAAAAAAGCGCATGCGGAAGCTTCATATCGATGAAGTCATTGAATCTCTTGACTTTGATTCATTTAACACATGCAATATTTTTTAATAGAAAAAATCATTGATTAAATGAATTTTTTCAAGTGTTTAGTAAACTATTGGTAACAACACATATTGATGTGTGAAGAACCAATAAATAGTACTTTACATAAAACTTTGTGATAATGACTTGTATATATATACCAATATTTAGAGAAGACATAAAGTCTGCAATTTTGAATAAGTTTAAAACTGTTTCAATACGAAGAGAATCATCATCACACATAGATCAAATATTTGACGATCTGATCATAAGATAAATGAGTTAAAGAATTCAGAAAACATCAGAGTGTATGAAGTTAGTTCATAAACTAGCGTCACCCGAGACCCCATATAGTTACGAAGTATCTTGGCGCACAACCAAGCCCTATATGACATATTGGAATTAAAATTGTTTTCTAACCTGAATTCGAACATGACATGGTGAGGTCGGTGATGTACTTAAACCACCCTCCCATTCACTATACTGCTAAATGCTTTAGAGAAACCACTTATGAACTAAATAGAGTACTGTCATATGACCATTGAAACAATTCCCTACAAGAATATGTCATGGATAAGGAATCCACTTGTCGTTCGTTTCCCAGTTTCGGGGATACATAAGTATTGTAGAAACATCATGTTATGAACAACACTCCCACTACCGTACCCAAGAAAACGTTTATCATGGGACATGGGATTTTTTCTTGAGAAAATAGCTCTCTCGAAAAAATTAAGTGGGAGGATTAATAGATTGATAATGATTACATTGAATCATTTGGTTCTACTGAATGGAACTCGAAATTTGATCTAGAGATAAATTCTATGACCAAACCAGAAATTCATACATCAGATTAAAACGAATGATGAAACTCGGAAATGCGTTCTAGAGATGTAATGATCAAGTCCGATGTTGTATCACACGGCTTTATAAATTAAAAATTAACCAATGAAGTTCTGAAGTGTGATAAACTTGTGAACTACAAGAAACCATGGCGGGCACTAACTCCAGTATATGGTTTAAACACCATGAAAAATGAAGTGAAAGCCATCTAGAAGAATCAAGTTGAGAACTTGGTAAAACCTTGCTAAGTATACCTGACCATTAGAGTGGTTTGGACTTTCATAGATATGAAAAAAATGATAGCTTCATCGTTGATAATGCTCAACTTATCATAAAATAAGTTTTTGATAGAGTTCAAAAGGTTGACTACTATATGTGTAGTGATGCAAATGTTCATATGGAAAATTACTGATAATCGAGTCATACATCCAAAGTATGACATATGGATTTTTCTTCTGAGAAAATTAATCGAAGGGTTTATGCATGATACAACCTAAACGGACTTAATGATCTATACGATATTAGTAAAAGTGAGAATGCTTGAAAGATTAGTCCATAGTTGAAGCAAATATCATAGAGCTCGAGTAAAAGTTTTGAAGAAATTATAAAGATTCTAATCATATATGTGAATAACATATGAGTAATTGAGAATAAATATTTTAGCAAAAGGAAGCACTAAGGCATTGGATGTCCTGAAAATGAAACAAGCACCAACGTAATCTAAATAGTAGATTAGTTCTCTTGAAGTACCTCAGAGGAAGAATGATTCTTAGAGGAAGACTAAAGAGTTCATTACAAATAAATGAAATACATTTTCATAATGATTTGCATTATTTTTAATCGATCAATATCTAAGTAGAAAAATAGGATGTTGAAAATTGTTTTTCAAGCTAAGGCACATAGAGGGATTTCTACAAGGTAGACGTGAAACATGGAAACTTTGGAAGTTGCGGAGGAGGTTATTTGGATCAGGAACACCATAATAGTGATTGACATAGTTCTGAATGCTTGATCTACAAAAAACATATTTTTCTATGAGCATCATGATACAAGCAAAGTAAGCTAAGAGCTCACCACAGTCCAAACATGTTGAGTGATAGTGCCCTATCTTTAAATACGTCATAAAGGATGAAGGGGTATATTAATATACACATGATTGAGACGATCCTAAAAGCGTTAAGCTCAATGACAAAGTCTATACCACAAGCAAGGATGAAGACCAAAGTGCCATTGGTTTGAGAAAACCATGCAACTAGATTATTGTCTCTAGTGCAAGTGGGAGACTGTTGGAAATATGCCTTAGAGGCAATAATAAAATTTACTATTATAATTCCAGGTTAATTATTAATGTTTATATGTATGTGCTATAACTGCAATGGCCTATGCGGAGGTTTGCCAAGTGCATGTTAACTGCCTTCGGTCAAAAACCCATATGCAGGTATGGAGTGTAAACACAAAGTGTTCTTAGTCTGCCCCTAGGACAAACATGTGTATTATGGATGTCATGTTTTCCTCACATAGGGCATTGAACATGCCGGTAATACATGGGAGCATGTTGTTAGCAGAACAAGGGTACTGAACTGACCCAATTGTATGATTTTCTTTGAGATTTCATCATCATTGTATTATGAGTTAAATCATCAGATGAGTTGACATTTGCATGTATCCTTATAGACCATGAGAATGTTAAGTACCTACATACCGGAGGGAGGGTTTTGAATGTGTCCAAACACCACCGTAATAGGCGTGGCTATAAAGTTTTGCTCATTCACATTCGAAAGTTTGTCTAGGGACTTGATGAATCAAGTTTGGATTTGCTCCTCCGATTCAGGAGAGATATTTTTCTGGACCTCTCGGTATTACATATCCACCAACATTCCGAATACTTTGTGAATTGATCACATGGGATACGGAATACGTGAACGAGAAAAAGAACAAAACCGATATGAGGATAATGGGTATAATGATTAATGAGCTGATCATGCAGATACCTATATAATCCCACCTCATGTTTCTTAAAGTATCGCGAAGCAAAGGTATTGACATGTCAACCAGAGGTTCACTCGAATTCATATTTGTATAGGTGCGGGAATCATTATGGGTGTCCATGGCTCCGCTATTGGTTATTGATCCGAAGAAAGCCAGTTTCTGGTTCATGTTCGTATTCTACCGAACCTATGGGGTCACACACTTAAGGGTGGTAGATTTTTTGAGTACTAGAGTGATAGGAGCACGAGTATAAAACAACAGAAGAGTTTCAGAGTGATTGAGATTTAATTAGAGAGAACACATGTCACAACCCTAACTTTAGGTATGTGCTAATTTTAGTCAGCATCTTTGCATCATGAAAAGTTTTGCAAAAGTAAAAGAATTGGGGAAGTTAAAATCCCCAAAATAATTTTAATAAATGGCCAGCAAATTTTTTTCTTTCCAAAAGCGCTTTGAAAGTCTCATAAATGGGCATGATCACATTTGATGTGAAGTGGGTCCACTCCATGCTCACTGATTTTTCTAAAAGTTCAAAACGCTCTTGGAAATTAAATAAATAATGTATTTGCAATTGGAATATTATTAATATAATTCCAATAATTCTGAAACTTTGTAAGGTGATTTATATATGACTTATAATCTCACATAAAAGTTTTTAGGATTTATTAAAAAAATTGATTTAAAAATCAAAACAAAACAAAATTACAGAATTCAAATAAAATAAAAAGAAAAAGGAACTCACCTCACTTACCTGTTCAGCCCACCCACTTGGGCCAGCCAGCAGCACAGCTCACCGGGGGCATGCTCGTCTTCTTCCTCTTGCGAGAAGGAGAAGCACGTGTGTGGAGAGCGCACAGACGCACCGTGGCCACCTCCTGCTTGCCACCGAGGATTCCCTGAGCCTATCTCTTTGCCAGGAGAAGACCCTCGAAGCCCTCCTCCATTTTCCCCTTCTCCCTGGACCTCACCCCTCTCGCCTCGCCATTTTTTCTGCCGCACCCGAGCGCCGCCATATCTCACCGCCATGCTCCACCGTGGCCAACGACCACCACTCTCCGCAACATCTTGTCCAGAAGAGTCATCGTCGATTCAGTCGCCGCCAGCCCCTCCCTGGCCTCGCCGTGCCCACCTTTGAGCTCCTGGTGAGCTGCCCTTCCGCTTCCCTAATCCCGTGCTTGAAATCACGCCCTCTCGCCGTTCCCTGCCTCAGCAATGAGCTCGTCGCCGGCGTCGCCCTGGCGCCACTCCGTGCCTCCCCTGCTTGCACCACCAGGTGCGGGAGGGCGCAAGCTACGTCCCGATGTCCTCCTCCGACGCTCCAATGCACCCCAACGCGCCTCCGCCGTGGCCAGTGGCGCGGGCGTCAAGACGACGGCCATCGTGTACATTAGGCCTTAACCACCCAGCCTAACCCCATGCTAATCCCCCTGTAGTCACTAACATGTGGGGCCATGCCCTTAATTAAATTCATTAAGTTGAAATAACCCCCTGTTTACCTTGAGCCTGTGACAGACGGGCCCCACAGGTTAGCTTGACCCCAGTTAACTGGTGACACCAGCATGACGCAACAGTGAGGCGGTAATCCCTTTTCCTGTAAAAAAATAAATCCATAAATTGCAGAAAATATTACAAACTTTGAATATGAATAACTTTTAAACCGTAACTCAGATTGAAATGATTTTTATATAAAAATGATCAAAATAAAATTCTCTATCGAAATATCATACTTTAATAATTTATTACAATGCGGGATCATTAGCATTTTGCTATATGTTTCTTTTCGAATAAATGAAATAAATTGCTTATACCATTCCAACTTGAACCATTGCTATGCAATCCATTTCACATGAATATAAGGAGCATAACCACACACACATGTCCATCTTCATATCATCTCATATTGTTTGTGAATTTTAATATGTTGAATGTGTATTATTTTAAGTGCTTCGGTGATTTCTTCTTCTCGGTAGGAGTTGATCTCGGAGATGAGTTCAACCTCACGTGAGAAGAGTAGTAGCTTGGGATCGTCAACAAGGCAAGAAAATCCTCATTGATCATGTCGATATTATCCCATTTCCCTCTCATTCTCGCTCATGCATATTTAGGATGTCACCATGATATGTTTCTACCGCATAGTTCAACCCATTCCTTTGCATGGCCTATCATTTTGTCACAGTAGTAAGAAAACCACAATCCTAGAAGATCTTGGAGTTGAATGTTGATCATGTGGCCCCTGCAATTGTTACTGCTTATTGCATTCTTAGAGTTGTATGTTGTTGCTCTAGCTGTATGTGAGTCAAGATGGTAGTGATCACGTTGATGATGATGATAACGTGTTGGTGAATTTGAGCTAAACAAGATGAACGATGATAGGTTGTGTAGGAATACACAGTGGGTTGTCTCGTTGAACACCGCCTTAAGCCCGATTTCTTGTGTTGTTATCCAAGACTAAGAGTACGACCACACATTGGGCTCACTGACCCCTCTCGGCCTAGTACCTCACCCCGGACCAGGTCCAGGAGTCGCAAGTAGTTTAAACTTTAATGATCTCACGCAGGTGAATTAAGGTAAGTGGTGGACGTAGGTTGTGGCCTAGTTGGATAAAGTGATCATGATCGAGTTGAGCTTAATTGTTGGACACACAACATTTGAGTCCACATCGGAAAAATTAGTCGGATTCCGATTGCGGTCCCAACTCAAATAGGTGACTCCCTAGGACTAGAGATGGTCATGTGAGTGAAGAGTCGTGGGAACATCCTCTCCGGTGCTCGCTTGAAGGGTCCACTCACAGGCGATAACTGATGTGTGTGTGTGTGTGTGTAGTAGTAGTACACCCCTGCAGGGTGAATGAACTATTCGAATAGCCGTGTCCGCGGTTATGGACTACTTGGAGACCTATACTTGATCATAGACAACTTCAATGGTTACTCTAAAACTTGCCAAGATAAGTGTGAGTTCTATGGTTTGCTTCCTTGTGGGAAGTCGAGGAAGAATTCATAGTGGTGTAATTGTTTGGAGACTTGGATAGATGGACTCGAGTATGCTCCTTACCTCATTCTGGTAATCGTAGTACAGATTAGCCAAGCCAAAGCTTGCACTTCTGCATTACAAACCCCACCTCCCTTTACCTTGAAACTTGAGCATGAGTAGTATAGATCTGATACAAGTCTTCCTGAGTACGCCTTTG
The DNA here is from genome assembly GCA_950022295.1 of Bromus sterilis. NCBI lineage: Eukaryota > Viridiplantae > Streptophyta > Magnoliopsida > Poales > Poaceae > Bromus > Bromus sterilis. Next base: position 274,856,588 of record OX465595.1, on the reverse strand, counting down.
TACTCACGTTTTATTATTTATGTTTTTAGATGAAACCACTAACCCCGATGGTGGCTTCTTCCTGGAGCTCGACGTGGACTAAGCTAGTATAGTTCCAGATAGCAGACTGGTTCCTTTGGAGGGTCATCGTATATTCTTTCAGGCTTCTTAGGCAATTTGTTAACCTTGTCTTTACTAAGACATAATTTGCTTCAGTTGTTGTTTGATGTAATGTTGGATCACAGTCATGTGATCTCTGTTTGTAATACAACTACTATGTCTGCTCAGTTTAGAAGATGCAATAAAGTCTATGAGTTTGTAGAGTTCATGGTGTGTTACCTTCTATTATACTCTTGGCATGCATGCTGCGTGTATGTTTATATCGTGCATGTCATGTGTGGGGTTCGATAGCTTTGTTGTGTTCTCACTGACGGTCTTGCTTACAGCCAGGTGGCTCTGAGTTGTGAGCAGATTGGAGCATCGAGATGCGATTGCACGTATCCCCGTTACGTGGAACATTTCGTTGTACGATTGAGCCCGCCCGAGACCTCGACTAAGTGATCGGGTTGGAGTTGTTTATGTAAATGTTATAGTTCAATTGACAATATGGTGATGCGAATTGTCTATGACTATGGGATTTCACCACCCATAAACATTTAGACTTGTGAGCGGATGATGAGGACCTGTTTAAGTTGATCATCTGGGCCTGAATGGGATGCCCCTCACGTACGAGCTTTCCGAGAGTGACTTGTACTTGACCTTTAATGCTTAGACAAGTGGGTATGGATCACGACTCTCCATATGATTGAATTGAGGCTAGAATTACATATGCATATTCCGGGTCCCGACAGACTTGGTATCAGAGCAGGACTGTCTTTAGGACTATCAAACCTTGGTCAAAGTCGAATCTAGCATTCTATAGTTATATAGTTACTTGGGTATAAGGGGACAACGTAAGACTTCTTTTTTCTCCTTATCCTCAACGATCTGAGTTTTGAGTCACCCTCATCTTTTCTACGGGAAGATAGGACTAGGCTCATCTATGTATTACTAGGACATCTTGTTGATTGCTTCCTTGTAGCAGTAGCAAAGTTGTGTTTGGTTGTCTAGAGTCTTTGTGCTTCATGTTTTGAACTTCTTATGTAAGTGCCATTGAAATGTTGTGAGAATATTCATTTCTCTTGCAATTACAGCCGTTATGTTGTCCGAGTCATTCCAGGTTTCTTCATAATCTGATGAATTTTCAAAATTCTTCTCTCCGTTTTGGTTGTCCCTCCAGATGAATTGCTAGGTGGCATGCCTGACAGTTCCGTAGAATTTGTTGTAGGTTTTATTCTAGAAGCCTATATTGATGCATTTGTAGTTCTGTCTCCGACTTTAGATGTCTTCTAGCCAGTATAACCACAATAACTATCGTGTTGGGGTACTTTGCTACTTAAACATATCTGTTGTAGGCCCTAGTAAGCCATTGTCATCCTAAGGTAAACTATCCAGTGACCCAACCCCTTAAATCTAGCCACCTGACAGATCTGTAGAGTTTGTTGTAGATCTTATCCTAGTAACCGCCCCAATATCCAGACGCCCATATGATACGTCTCAAACGTATCTACTTTTCCAAACACTTTTGCTATTGTTTTGCCCTCATTCTTGAATGATTTGGACGAAACTAACCCGGGCGAACGATGTTTTCAGCAAAGCTGTCTGTATGGTTTTATTGTGCGCGGGAAAATGGATTTTTGGACGTCTCAGAAAATTCCAAGAAAAATACCAGAAAATCCATGCACCCGAAGAAGCCTGAAGACAGAAGGGGGGCCAGAGGGCAGCCAGGGGGCCCCAGGCACCCTGCTGGCGCGGCCAGGGGTGGGGGCGCGCGCTTTGGACACCTGGGCGACTGCCCCCTCCTCTGGTGTCCTACCGAGGCCCCTATTTATTCCCGTGACTTAAAAATCCCGAAACAGAAGTTGTTTTCCCAATTCTCGTCGCGGAGCCGCCACCACCCTCTGTTCTACTCCGGGAGGGCTAATCTGGAGGCTGTTTTGGCCTCCGGTGAGGGGAGATCATCGCCATCGTCATCATCATCACAACTCCATCCTCCCTCCATGACTTCTCCATCCATATGTGAGTAATTCCCTGCTGTAGGAAAAGGGGATAGTATGGATTGGATGAGTTAGATCATATAATAATTTATCAGATTGTTGGGGGCATGTTTCCTATCATCTAGATTCGTGTTTATCATATTTTCTTCAACTTGTTGCTCTTATTACTTGTCACTTTGGGCCCGAGTGTCATGATTACATATCTGAACCTTATGTGTTTGCATGAATATATTTGTGTTCTTGATCTTATCTATGAGTTGTAAGCACCTATTATAGTCCAGAACCGGCGATCCCAAAGGTGACAGCTTGGGACACCAAAGGGGATGGACTATAGTTGGAGGATTCCATGTATCCATTGATTGTTAATGCTTTGTTCCGGTGCTCTTTGAAAGGAGCACCTTAATCTCCATAAGTTCCTTTTGGCCCCGTTCGTAGCGGGATGGTAGGACAAAAGATGTTGTGCAAGTTCTTATTGCAAGCACGTACAACTACCTGTGGGGTACATGCCTAATGTTTGATATTTGCCTAGATGATTATTGGTTTTCTGTGTGCCTTGCCCCACGTCAAATACATGATGTATCTTATCCATGCAACGCCCAACCATCCATCTCCCTAGCCTACAGTGTTTTAATTTTTCTGGTTACTAGTTGTTTGCTTTTGCTGTTTTACTGTCGCTATTTCACCACCAGTATTACCGTTGCTATCATCACCTCCATATCGCAGTTACTACTAATATCTTGTTGCAAGTAAGTTTATCTCAGGTGCGGTTGAATTGACAATGCCACTGTCAAAGCTTGTGGATATTCTTTGGCTCCCCTTGAGTCGAATCTATAAATTGGGTTATATTACCCGTGAAGACTATCTCGATCCCCTTCAGTTGTGGGTTATCAAGCCAGTTTTCTGGCGCCGTTGCCGGGGAGCATAGCTTTATTCACAAGTCTATTTGAAGTATTTTACCTGCTGCAATTTATCTGCTATGGGTAAGAAAGAAGATCCCAAGGTCCCTATCTTACCATCCCGTACAAGAAAAGGTACTGTTCTGAACACTAGTGCTACACTTGATTCACCTTCAGTTATGAGTAAGTTTGTTTCACCTCCACCACATGATGCTTCTACTTAATCTGTTACTATGTCCGATACTTTTGATGATGCTTCTGCTACCTTTGAAACTACTGGTTCACTTGGTTCTTATATTGAAGAACAGGTTGCTGTTGCTGCCTGATTTTTGGGAGTTGAAATTCCTGTTACCAAAACCCCTATTGGAAAAACTTATGATTTTGCTGTCCTTAAGGAGAGACTCATTGAGGACGATTATGTTATACTTGATGATGATTTATGCAGGGAGCTTAATGAATGTGTTGATTCCGACCCTGCTGCTATAAAGAAGCTGCTAGCAAAGCACTCCTTGAAGAACAATTTTACTCCTAATCCTACTTTTGCTACGTCTCCTATATGCATCAATGATCCTGATTATAATTTCTCTGTTGATCTTTCACTTATATCTATGGTTGAAGCTGACCCCTTTTATGGTAGACAAAATGATGATGCTATCGCACACCTGACCAAACTCACTGAGTTGGGTGGCCTATTTACTATGGATGAAAAGATACAAAACTTTTATCTTACTAAGATTCTTCCTTTCTCTTTGAAGGAAGGTGCTAAAGCATGGTATGATGCACTACCATGTGGTTCCATTAGGTGTCCTCAAGACATAGCTCACTCTTTTGTTCATAAGTACTTTCCTGCTCATATGCAACATGCTGCTTTACAGAGAATTTATAACTTTAAAGAATAGCAGGATGAGCACCTCCTTAAAGCTTGGGGGAGGTATTGCAGTCTGATTCAGGCTAGACTGGGACATGGAGTCCCTAAGAATGAATTAACTGATATATTCTATGCTGGTCTAACTGATGAATCCAGATCCTATTTGGACAGTTGTGTTGGTTGCGTTTTCAGGAAAAGAACACCGGACGATGCAGAAGAATTAATGGGCAAGATTGCCAAGAACCACGAAGATTGGTCCGTCCCTGAACCACCTCCAACACCAAAAAAAGGGCATGCTTGTCCTAAGCCCCGAAGACATGAAAGAAGCAAAGAACTCTATTAAAGAGAAGGGTATTAAAACTGAAGACGTGAAGAATCTACCCCCTATTGAGAAGTTGTTTGAGCCTACCTCTCACCCTCCTATGGTAGAGGTACAATCTCTTTTAGATTTCAATGCAAGTGACATCCCTCATGGTAAGCCTCCTGCTCAATGATTAGATGAGCTTGATAATTTTATTATGAAGCAAAATCACTTTAATGAGAGGATACAAAGTCAGTTGCATGATAATTCCCTTGCTATCAAAAGCTTCCTTGATGTTCTAGGTAGAACAGTTAATGATGTTAAATGTCTTGTGAAGCATTTTCATATGGTTCAAACTCAGCTTGAACAAATTTCTAATGTGCAAAAAGTTTTGCTTGCTAACAATGCCAAACAGGATAAGCAGGGCTTCAGGATTAAAACCCGAGGAGGAACTAGCACTCAAGATCCTCTTTATTCGGAGGGGCATCCGAAGAGGATCGAGCAAGATTCTCAAATACAGGAAGAAGAAATTGTAAGTTCTTCGAAGAAGAAGGAGCACAAAGAAGCTGACAATTCCAATGATCCAAATAGTATATCTACCTCCGATGCTGAGACTCAAGACGGTGCTGGGCCTGAAAAGGATGGTGAAAAGAATGATCCACCCGAAGTTCGAGAAGAAGAAGCACCCGACAAACGCAAAAAATACACTAGAGAAGACTTTATCGCAAAACAACATGGGAAGGAAAGAGAACCATGGGTACAGAAACCCATGCCCTTTCCAGGTAAGTCTCTCAAAACTAAAGAAGAAGAGCATTACAATAAGTTTTGTGAGTGGATGAAACCTCTTTTTATTCAAATTCCTTTGACTGATGCTGTTAAGTTACCTCCCTATTCGAGATATATGAAAGATATTGTTACTAATAAAAAAAGTTCCTAATGAAGCAATATCTACTATGCTTACTAACTACTCTTTTAGTGGAAAGATTCCTGAGAAGCTTGGTGATCCAGGTATACCCACCATTCCTTGCTCGCTAAAGAATAATTATGTCAAGACTGCTTTATGTGACCTTGGAGCAGGAGTGAGTGTTATGCCTCTCTCTCTTTACAAGAGGATTTGTTTAGAAAAACTAATCCCTACAGATATCTCTCTTCAGATGGCTGACAAGTCAACAGCCGTTCCCATTGGTATTTGTGAGGATGTTCCCGTGAAAGTTGCTAATTGTTTGATCCTTACTTATTTTGTTGTGCTTGACATGCCCGAGGATGGGAGCATGTCCATTATTCTTGGTAGACCTTTTCTTAACACCGCATGTGCTATTATTGATTGCAACAAAGGAAAGGTTACTTTTAATGTGAATGAAAAAGAACACACGGTGTATTTTCCGAAGAAGATTGACAAAAGGCATGGCCCCAACTATATAGGGAATATCAAAAACGTGAAGATTGGTGATTGGGATTTTCCTCTACATGTGCACCACAAATACAAAACCATTATGGTGGGGACAATATCCATTAAATAAAGGTACCATGAATGCTTCATAGTAAGTGAAACTTTTTGCTCTATGTATTGCTAGTTTGGTAGTCGGACTTGATCAACCTTTCTATTAGATGAGTTTTATATAAGTAAAAAGTAGAGGTTGTTATGTTTGCATTTCTATTAGCTTTCATTCTCCTTAATGTACCAAGTTTATATGTTTTTGAAACTTCACAACTCTAATCACTGCTCCAAGTTTTCAGAAAATTTCGCATCTTTTTGAACTCCGAAAATTTTTCAACACTGAAGTTGTCAGAAAAATTCCAGAAATTTTTTTAAAAAATTTTCCATGCCGGGAGTGACATAGAGGCACCTGGGGCTGAGCAGGGGGGCCACCAGTGGCCCAGGCGGCCAGCTGGCGCGACCTGCCCCTGGCCGCGCCCACAAGGCGCCTGGGGCCCACAGGCCCCACCATCAGGTGAGTATTCTTCCTCCCTCTTTATTTCCTCCCCAAAACACGAGTTCTACACCTGGAACTTGCGTTCTTGCTAGTCTCCGTCCAAAATTTCGACCTCTCTCTACGACCCACCATTTTAGCTGAGATTTTGGGAGAATACTCCCTGGTATGTAACTCCTTCACCCCTCCAATTAGATTTTCGATTGGTGGCTTCATTAGTGATTATTTAGTAGCTCTTTTTGCTATTCATATGAGCTTGCATGCATGTGTAGAAATTTATTTTCCAAGTTTTGATGCAAGTTTATGCCTTAGGTAAGTGAGTAGAGTAGTTTGCCTCAACTCACTTTGTTTAAATCCTTGTTTTTGTGAATTGTCAAACATTTCATAAATGAGTTTGCTAGGAAAAGCAAAGGGGTGGCTTCGTAAGAAGAAGCCCGAGCGCTCCGATCGAGTTACTAGAGCTGCAGCTTCACCCTCAGCAGCTAGGGTGAGCTACAATGAAGATCATGTGCCCCTGGAGTTGTTGGAAGACACAAGTCCAACATGCACAATGATGTATCTGTGCGATGATTTTCTTATAGCTGCAGGAATTAAGGAGGAATTTTATGGCCTTTGTGCCAATGCAGGTTTGACACGGCTAGCCTTATGCCGTGTGGTACAATACAACAAGCTCACCTCCTGCTTTGTTAACAATTTTTGTTATAACAATGATTCTGTAACCGTCGAGTTCAAACTTTATAATGATCTAATAACCATGTCTTTGGCACAGTTTTGTGATATAATAGGTATGTCGAACGTTGGTCAGACAACAAAGATGATCACGCAACCTTCCGATTTGAGAACCCTCTTCAACACCCTTTGTTTCCAGGAGGAGACCGACATTCGGCGTACGAAGATTTCCAACATTCTGTTTCCACACCTGTAACGCCCGATATGCGGTACTGTTCCAGATCTAGATGTTTCCATCCAGATCCGGGGACGAAGCACATATCGATCCCACCGCGACATATGACATTGCCATATTCCCCAGATTTCCAACATGATATCACAACATTACAGCTACATCGATACAACATCTCATACAAACGGCATACAACTTCCTTAAATACAATACATCAGCGGAAGGTATATGTCTGAGTACAGATTACAAGAAAATTCCTAGTGGCAAAGAGAAAAACATTGATCCCCACAACCACACAGGTCCAGGCCCTCCGCTGGGATCCGCCTAACTAGTCGTCGTCGAGTCTCCACGTGAAACGTTGATCACCGTACCTGTTGTTGATCAAGAACCCTGAAAAGAGGTTGGGGTTAGTATCATTAGTACAGAAGTACTCAGCATCCAACTGTAGTGGTCATCTGACCTAGCAAGGACTTCATCACTCGTCATTCTAGGACAACTAGTAGTTTAAGGTAAGGATGGGGTAAGTGGTGAGGTTGCTTCCGCACTAGCATTTAGGCTAACGATCTAGAGAGTAAGGTAAGAAGCCAAGCAGTTGATGAGGAATCGCCTCCAACAAGTCTTCTATCCACCTACTTACGCAAACATAACACCTATCCTATCCTTGTCCTCCTCTTCGCATCCCAACGAAGAAGAAGCAGTCAAGGCACACACACGTTCATCAAGTTATATTAAGATTATCTCATTTGTTGTTGTCTATGAACAAGGAGTAGGCTCAAGTCGTCCATAACCGTGGACACGGCTTCTCGAAAAGATTTAACCCTGCAGGGGTGTACAAACTGCCCATTACAAGGCTCCGCACGCATGCCCATCTCTCTCAGTTTCTACCCATCCAGGCAGCCATTTTATGATTTAGTCCCAAGAGATCCGGAACGACAGGTCCCTCTAGCTATCAACGAACAAATCCGGGTGGCCCTGGTGAGTCGACATCCATCTCAGGAGCCGGCCGCTCTCTCGATATGGTCTCTACCGTATGACTCGGGATTGGATAACTGTTGAATTCTCATATGTGTCCGGGTCCGCAGCCGGCCAGGTTGGACCAACAAGGAAACCATGTTCCCGGTGGCCCAGGTTGTTTTAAAGGATATCTGCCAGGAGGTACCCGACAGACATATATGCATGCTTTTCAAATGGTAAAATCAGCTTGGGCCACCACTAGAAATTTTTGAAGCTAGCTAGGTAAAACAAGGGGACCCCATAGCATCCCACACGCGGTTAGGCATGCTCAGTCTTAAAACCAATACCCGGAACTCGGATCCTAGGTGACTCGAATGGAACAAAGCGTCGGGGCGGGATAGCCTAGACCTTCCATCCTTCGTCGAATATAGTCAACATTATAATAATCATATCAACAACAACAATATAATAAGGTGATAGACCAAACCAAGGAGTAACAGGGTAACATCGTAGCATCCTAAGCATGCATACTAAGCAGGGGCTAAGCAACGAGCAATAGTAACATAGCAGTACAAGGTTTGATGGGAGGGGACTTGGCTGTATCGGTTTAAAAGAGGTTGTAAACATGTGGTAGGATCAAAAATCGAGCCTAGCCTAGACTAGCATGCAAACTGCTGGTTGAAATAGATCGGATCATAAGTAATGGATAGTCCTTGCCTGTTGATAAGTCGAATTTCAAAGGTGTAGTTGATCGCAAGCTCGCATCGTCTCCGAGAGGTACACGCGGAAGCACACAAGAGGTTAAACACTTGAAAGCAATCAACGAGCAAGCATCTATTACTGCGAAGCAAACACGAGCAAGCATCAACAAGAAGGCAACACGAGACATCGCACCTACCGTCGAGAGAGGTTACTAATAGGTTAAGTGGAGTACTCGTCACACACGACGATACCACACGTTTACAAGGGTTCAAGTTGTTTAGCTACACAAGATGAGAAAAGGTTGTTAACATGGCATCTCACTCAAGCATGGCATATCAAAAAAACATGGCAAGATGTGACGCAAGAGTAAACTATCTATGCTAGTCAAGTTAAGCGGGGTAAACTCCTAAGCATGGCACAACACTAATTACCCCGTGATAATTAAGCCTTTAGTACTGATCTTCCCTAAACAATATTTTAGGTGAGTTAACAACAGAAAAACAATAGCACAAACACAAAGTACACGAAAAACTAATCAAGTTACATGTAAAGAACACTCCAAATAGAATTACGTTTAAAAAGATATAAGCAAAACAAGGTTGGAACACAATCTACCAACATCAGGAAGCACACTGTCGGGACCCGGAATATGCGTATGTAATTCCTGTTACAACACAATCATATGGAGAGCCGAGAGCCATACCCACTTGTCTAGCAGAAAAGTCCAAGCACAAAACACTCGTGGAAAGCATCGAACGTCAGGGGCATCCCATCCAGGACGGATGATCAACTGAGATGGGTCCTCATCGTCCGCTCACAAGTCTAAATGACTATGGGTGGTGAAATCCCATACTCATAGACAAGTCGCCTCAACCACATTATCGATTGAATTATAACACATACATAAATAGACTCCAGCCCGATTAATTAGTCGGGATCTCGGGCGGGCTCAATCATACAACAAAGTGTGCCACGTGATAGAGTCACAAGGAATCGCATCGCGATGCCCCAAGCTGCGCACATCTAAGGGCCACTTGGTGTATAAAAGACCGCCGGCAAGAACACGACTAAGCTATCGAACCCCACACGAAGCCATGCATGTTATAATCATACACGCATCAAACATGTCCAGTCTAAACAACAAGTACACATTGCATTAACTCTACAAAGTATATCTTTATTGAATTACACATAGAGTACACAAAGATCATATGACTATGATCTATCATTACATCAAACAACGGAAGCAAATTAGGTCTGAGTACAGACAAGATTAAAAAATGGCTTAGAGAAGCCTTGTTCAACATACATGCCCTTCCACGAGGGACCAGACTGCTGTCTGGAACTATACTAGCTTAGACAACGTCGAGCTTCAGGAAGGCGACTACATCGGGGTCTGGGTTTCCATCTAAAACATAGAATAAGCAAACGTGAGTACAAAGTCGTACTCAGCAAGATTTACATCAGAACTATACTACTCACGCTCAAGTTTCAAGGTAAAGGGAGGTGGGGTTTCAACATGCAGAAGTGCCAGCTTTGACTTGGCTAGTCCAGTACTATGAGTACCAGACTTGAGGTAAGAAGCATACACGAGTTCACTACCAAGTCTCCAACCAATACACCACTATGGATACTTCCTCGACTTCTCCACGAGGAAGCACTCCATAGCACTCACACTTATCTTGCGAGTTTTAGAGTATCAATCCAAGTTTTCTAATAATCAAGCACAGCTTTCCATGTAGTCCCTTACCACGGACGCGGCTATTCGAATAGTTTATTAACCCTGCAGGGGTGTACTGATACACGCATGAAACTATCAGTTACCGAATTGGCCTCGACACCATTCAAGCGGGTGTCGGCGAGGATAATTTCCACAACTTTTACCTCACAGCCAACTCTAATCCAGGAATCAACCATCTGAGTTGCTCACCGCTCAAGAGTACGGCCGGGTCAACGATACGGACTCAGACGATGCAGGCGACTGACACGCCACCTTAGCAGATGGTTTTACTGTCTCACAGGTCCACCCAAATATCTCAATGATGCAAACTTTCATTCATTATTTTTCTATGCATATGCCAAATGGAAAGCCCGAACTAGTGACTCCTGGACTTGAACTGGGCTGAGTTAGTAGGTTGAGCGGGGGTCCATTTGCCCAACATGTGGTAGTACTCTTTGTCTTGGATCACAACACAAGAACTCGGGGCCTAGGGCAGTGTTCAACGAGACAACCCACTGTGTACTCCTACACAGCCTCTCATCGTTCACCTTGTTTAGTCAAGTTCACCACACCCTTTTCATCACAAGTAACATGAACATGACTGCCACCAACATCAATTCATCACCCAAGATGGACCAATGCTTCCACAACTCTAATCATAGCTAGACATTTTTATAAATCCTCCAAATTTTATGTGGCCTTTCAATGCATATAGCTAGCCACACACAAAGTTTGGGGATTTTTGAAATTCAAATAATTTGAATTCCAAAGCAAATAGGGGTATTATTTAATTTCCAAGCCCTTTTTGGAATTTTTGAGAAATCTTGGTGCATGCAGTGCAACCTACTTCACTTTATATGTGATCATGTATATTTATAAGACTTTTCAAAAGTACCAGAGGAAATTTTGGAAGCAATTTTTATCTGGCCCTTTTGAATTAAATTCTCTAGGGATTTTCTTTTCCCCTTTTTGAATTTCTTTTGAAATTTTCACATGATGCAAAGGGGCACTCAAACCCTAGCACTTACCCAAGTTGGGGTTCTGACACAGACTTTAGAGCAATGCATAAACAGGATAATGAATGCAAACATGCTCACAAATGATATGCAACTAAAGTAGACATGGCAGGGAAGTCATGGCAAAAGGAATCATGAAAAAAGGCATCATGAACAACTAGTTATAGCCCATGCAAAATGCAATAAAACATTACTGGTCTAGGACTTAGTGAAAATCAGGAAAAAAGGGCAGAAACTGTTATTTTCATGCTGTATAAACAGGAACAAAACTATATGAAAAAGTGCAGCAACATGACATAGAAATATATGAGCATGGAGTAGGCATGATGATGATCAGGTAAAAACAAGAATCATGGTCATAGTCATAACAGATCAAAAGATATTAAGCATGCAACATGGCACCAGAAAGTTACAGACTTCGAGAAAAACAGAGGTGGCTGTCAAAACAGTGGCATAGCAAGTTTGGAGCTAAACATATCTATGACCAGAAATGTAAACATGACAATGAAATACATATAATGGAAGTAGACATGATGCTTAACAGTGTGCAACAAGAATAAATGCAATAGGCCTCAAGGATTTGTCACAATCATCAAGCAAACTTGCAATAAAATAACAACAGCAGCACACTAGCAGAAATTAGTAGCAATTAACAGCCTGTTGCCCACTTAAACAGAGATTAACATCATCAAGATGGCCTCCAATCAAAATTCTCACAAAATATGAACTCAAGTACACACAATTCTAAGCAATTTTCCTTTTGGGCGGAACGTCATCCGGGCTACGGTTTACTCACAAACTTTTGGGCAAAACAGATACAGCAGCAATAATCTCAGGACTTTGCAGAAATTATAAAAAGGAAAAAAAAACTGAGATGGAAAAAAAGGGACCTCAGCCAAACGAGCTCGGCCCAAGTGCGGTTGGGGCAGGCCATGGGCCAGGCGATGCTGGGCCGGCCCAGGTCGCGGCGGCGGCCTGCTCGCCCCGTCCCGATCTGGACGAGATCCAGCGGCGGCGGCGGCGGCGGCCTCACCGGCCGGCGGTGCAAGGTGGCGTGGGGCTTCGGCGAGGAGGGAGACGAGGCGGACGCGACGTGGGGCTTCGGTGAGGAGCGCCCGATCGGGCCGGTGAAAGGTCGCCGACGAGCTAGGTCGGGCGCGAGCTCAGAGGCGGCTCCCATGGCGCGGGAGGCGGCTTGGAGGTTCTCCGGCGTCGGGCGGCGCGAACCTTCAAGGTGAGGAGGCATGTGAGGGAGAGGAGAAGAGATGGGAGGCGCCGTGAGGAAAGGGAGAGGGTGCGGCGGCGCTGCTGCTCGCCGGCCGGAACCCGGCGACTGGCGGCGGCTAAGGCGGGCCCGCGGGTCCAGAGCCGGCCCGGCGGGGCCCGGCGGCGCGGCTGGAGGTGGAAGGCTACTGGATTCCCCCTTCGGGGTGACGTGGCGGCACGAGAGACGTCGATATCTAGATCCAACGGTCTGGAGTACCCTAGAGCTAAGGTTTCGGCTGTGTAGGGGCTTGGTGGGCTGATTTGGGAAATTTTCAGGGATGGCTGCAATGTTTGCTAGGGGGAAACCGTAGAAAGGGGTGGGAGAGTGGTAGTCTTTATATAGCCCAGGTGGCTGGCAGTTTGCAAAAACATCCTCGGTTTTTCTCTCACGCGCGCGGTGTTTACGTTTCTGACCACCGAGGGTCTGCAGGACCTCCGATTCGGGTAAAACTTCAAACTCCGCGATCAGCAATTCGTGCCGAAGGCATTCACCTCGCGCTGGAACCGTTTCGAGAGAACTTTTCGGCGCGCTATAAAAATAACCCGTTTAATTATTAAACGGGGTTTTTCATTCCGTTGGCTACGGCTGGTCTCGCGGGTTTTCGCAACGGTGATCGGGTGAAACCCGGAGTCGCAAAGGTCGAGTGTCAGGGTGGCTAGGGTCGGTCTCCGTCTGGTACGAGATAAGAGAGAGGGTAAAATAATCGCCGATCAATAAATCGGGGATGCAAAGACCGCAAACAAATCAGACAATCAAACAATTCACACCAAAAACAAACTTTTTAATTTTTGTGAAATCTGGTATGTTACTACACCTCAGGTATTTTGCGTATTTTCTTGCTAGGGGGGTGTTAGCTCGTGACAACACGAGCAATGGTTCTGCACCAGATTTCTCTATTTATGCGAACGCCCTCTCTGATAAGAATGATTATAATGTGGGTCCCTTGATTTCTCGGCGCCTTGTTATGACCAGTAACAAAGGCGATTTATATGGTGGCGTTTACGCCACACTTATCCTTGAGTCTCTTATGCGCACCCCACATCTTGATGATGTTCCCTTATCATACTCAAGTCTCGATCTTGCGGCTATGAAGAGGCATAAGTTTGTTACCATGACTTCCAAGTTTGCTAACCTTGATTATATTTTGAGGTTTGAAAGGACCATTACTCGTGAGATCCATCTACCTGCACCACTTTTGTTTGATAACACTCACAGGAACGGATGGTCCTTCAACGAGATTCAGTTTGATGAGTTCATGGCTCATTACCAGCCGCATAACCCCATGGAGGGGGTTGTGCCCGATGAGGAGGAGCATGGTGAGTTCCCACCTTTCCAGGGAGAGACCTTCACCGAGCATGGCGAGGGGTCTTCTTTCTCTTGGAGCGCAGGGCCTTCCTCATGGGAGGACCCGAGGACTTCGGTGTACGCACCAGAGGGCTCATACGACTCCTGGACTTACCATTACCCCATAGCAGGAGGCTCCTGGGGGCAGTAGCTGCTACCAACTTAGACTAAAAGCCTAAGCTTTGGGGAGTACGTGCCCTTCTCACCTTTCCATTGTATTATCCTTTTTTATTTTGTTCTCTTTGATCTTTTCAAAGTTTTTTCCCATTCTTCTTTGTTATTTTATTTTTCAAAAAACACGAAAATATTTCTCTTTTCTTTTTCTTCCGCTTAATCTTTAGTTCAGCTCGAGTCCGTGATGGCATTTGCACTTGATTATATTTTCCTACATTCAATCGTGCAAGTGACAAGGCAGTAATGATGAAGATCGACGAAAGGGATGCAACAAGGAAAACCAGTATGGACTCTTTTTGTTTCTACTTCTCTACATATGCTTGTACTTATGATTTAGAGACTAGCTTGTAGCGACATAGTGCTATGTTTACAATGCTTTCCAAGTGATTCATGCTTTCCTTGTGGCTAACCTCAAATAGCTAGAGTACATAATGTGTTTTTGAAATGATTTACATGCATGGCATTGTTCATGGTTTGGCATACTGAATTGGTATTTCCCTTTGGAGAAATCTTCGATTGACTTGGCACATGCTTACACATGTTTATGATTGAAAAGTCTGCTATGCCTTGATGATCTTTGAGTTTCAGAATAGTTATATCATTTTCATGCCCAATTCAATGTTACTTTGTCGCTCTGCATGATTAGGACTGTTATTTCTCTCTAGTTGGTCGCTTCCCAGTCTTTTGCTAGCCTTCACTCGCACTAAGCGGAATTCTGCTTGTGTATCCTAAATCCTTGAAACCAGTTTTTCCATATGATTCGACCATACCTTCCTATGTGGTATTTACCGGCCATCCTAACGAAGACTTTCTTGTACCATCTCGAAATTATTCAAAAATACCCCCGTGTTGTGCCTCGGTTTTAGCTCATGAGGAAGTAGTAGGTAATTCATGACCTTCTTATGTTAGACATGTTTTATTCCGGGATTGCATGTCTAAACTGCATACCCCTAATACGAGGAGGGACTGGCATGAGTGCGCCAAGCTCACAAAAGATAATCACAACCAACAAACCCTCCTTCATGCTTTGTTTATGAGAAATCAGAAAACTTTGGTAGTGATAAACAAAGGAGATTAAGGGGATTTGATTGTCCCCATCTTGTGAGCTGTTCCTCAAAACATGTGTAGCATAAGAGGTGATTGGGTTGTCTACTAGCATTCGTTGACGAATCATGCACCTCCCAAAAAATTTTTATCTCTGTTTTCAAAACCAAGAGCTCTAGTACATGTTTAGTCTTTTCTTCCAGCCACGGGTTTTCAACCTTGCCATCAAACTCCAAGTTTCGAGAGTCTCCACCTTCCTTCTTTAAACCACCAACTAGGAGAGCATAATTGTCATTTTGAGTGTAATGTGCATTGTCCCAAAGTACTACATTGTCTTTTGCATGATTGTGTATTACTTATTCTGAAGTTCTTAGTTCTAGTCTCCTTTCAAACTCCGGAGGATTTTCTGCATTTATGTTTTGCTTCACTCATGGAGGCTAGCGAGATAGCACTCTATTATCTTCAAGCTATGTGCATCGTAATCTTGTCTTGATTTTCAGTAGCATATTATTTACTTTTAGTTGTTTGGGATTATTCAGATCAAAGAAGGATTGCTTTGTGCATTGTCCTTATAGCGTTGTTTCAATACCTTCTCGACTCTTTTTGTAGTACATGCTTATATACATTTAATGAAGCAAAAGAGTTTGTCAAAGTTTTCTTTGTCGCGTTCAGTTCGTTGGACTGAATTGCTTGAGGACAAGCAATATGCTAAGCTTGGGGGATTTGATATGTCTCAAACGTATCTACTTTTCGAAACACTTTTGCTATTGTTATTCCCTCTTCTTGCATGATTTGGACGAAACTAACCCGGGCTAACGATGTTTTCACCAGAGCTGTCTGTATGGTTTTATTGTGCGCATGAAAATGGATTTTGGGACGTCTCAGAAAATTCCCAGAAAAATACTAGAAAATGCACGCACCCGAAGAAGCCCGAAGCCAGAAGGGGGCCAGAGGGAAGGCAGGGGGGCCCCTGGCGCCCTGCTGGCGCGACCAGGGGTTGGGCCGCGCCCTCTAGACGCCTGGGCGACTGCCCCCTCCTCTGGTGCCCTACCGAGGCCCCTATTTATTCCCGTGACGGAAAAACCCCAAAACAGAAGTCGTTTTCCCAATTCTCGTCGCGGAGCCGCCGCCACCCTCTGTTCTTCTCCAGGAGGGCTAACCTAGGGGCTGTTTTTGCCTCCGGTGAGGCGAGATCATCGCCATCGTCATCATCATCACCACTCCATCCTCCCTCCAAGACTTCTCCATCCATGTGTGAGTAGTTCCATGATGTAGGCAAAGGGGATGGTAGGGATTGGATGAGTTAGATCATGTAATAATTTATGAGATTGTCGGGGGCATGTTGCCTACAATCTAGATTGGTGTTTATCATCTTTGCTTCAACTTGTTGCTCTTAATGCTTGTCACTATGGGCCCAAGTGCCATGATTTCAGATCTGAACCTTATGTGTTTGCATGAATATATTTGTGTTCTTGATCCTATCTATGAGATTTATGCACCTGTTATAGTCCGGAACCGGCGATCCCAAAGGTGACAGCTTGGGACACCAAAGGGGATGGACTATAGTTTGAGGATTCCATGTATCCATTGATTGTTAATGCTTTGTTCCGTTTCTCTTTGACAAGAGCACCTTAATCTCCATAAGTTCCTTTTGGCCCTGTTCGTAGTAGGATGGTAGGACAAAAGATGTTGTGCAAGTTCTTATCGCAAGCACGTACAACTACCTGTGGGGTACATGCCTAATGTTTGATATTTGCCTAGATGATTATTGCTTTTCTGTGTGCCTTGCCCCACGTCAAATACATGATGTATCTTATCCATGCAGCGCCCAACCATCCATCTCCCTAGCCTAAAGTGTTTTAATTCTGCTGGTTACTAGTTGTTTTCTTTTGCTGTTTTACTGTCGCTATTTCACCACCACTATTACCATTGCTATCATCACATCCATATCGCAGTTACTACTAATATCTTGTTGCAAGCAAGTGTATCTCAGGTGTGGTGGAATTGACAACTCCACTGTCAAAGCTTGTGGATATTCTTTGGCTCCCCTTGAGTGGAATATATAAATTGGGTTATCTTACCCGCGAAGACTATCTCGATCCCCTGCAGTTGTGGGTTATCACCATATAGAATGACCCTATGTGAGTTAGCTGAGCTCAAAATCTAACTTGAAGTTCGTTGGAAAAAGGCTTCATCCGCCCTAGCTCATCGCCAAGGGGTTGCCCCGTTCTGTTCATAATGAAGAAACATGGAACAGAAAGGATATGCGTAGATAATCGCCCGCTTAATCTAGCGACGATAAAGAACAAGTACCCTCTTCCCAGGATCAACGATCTTTATGATCAATTAGCTAGATCCTCGGTCTTCTCCAAGATGGATTTGAGATTAGGCTATCATCAAATCAAAATCAGAAACAAGGACATTCCAAAAGAGGCTTTCACTACTCGCTATGGTCTTTGCGAGTACACTGTCATGTCCTTCGGTTTAAGCAATGCCCCCACCACTTTCTCGCGCATGATGAATTCCATATTAATGGAGTATTTTGACAAGTTCCTCGTGGTTTAGCTCGATTACATCCTTATATACTCGAAGAACGAAGAAGAACATGTTGAGCATCTTAGGTTTGTCTTGATGAAACTTTGAGAGCATCGCCTGTATGCCAAATTCTCAAAATGCGAATTCTGGCTACCATAAGTGACTGATCTAGGCCACGTGATTTCTGCCAAAGGCATTGCTGTCAATCCCGAGAGATTTCAAGCCGTCCTTGAGTGGACTCCACCTAAATCGTTAAGCAAGTTAGGAGTTTCCTTGGCTTAGCAAGCTATTGCCGCCGCTTCACTGAGAACTTCTCCAAAGTTGCAAAGCCTCTAACTGAACTCCTCAAGAAATATACGAAATTCGAATGGACCCCCAAGTGCGAGGAAAGCTTTCAAGAGATGAAAAGAAGATTGACTTCTGCACCCGTACGTGCGTCTCTAGAAACCAAAAAGAATTTTGAGATCTATTGTGATGCTTCACGACAAGGGTTAGGATGCATTCTTATACAAGAACAACATGGTAGCATACACTTCTCGCCAATTGCTTCCACATGAAGAAAATTACCCTACCCATGATCTTGAACTCCCTGCCATAGTTCATGCCTTGAAGACTTGGCGACATTACCTCATTGGTAATCGTTGTGAGATCTATTCTGGCCACCAAAGCCTCAAATACATCTTCACCCAGCCAGATCTAAATCTCAGGAAAAGACGCTGTATTGAGTTGATTAAGGATTATGACTTAGGAATCTCTTTCACTCCAGGAAAAGCCAATATCATGGCTGATGCGCTAAGTCATAAATCTTATTGCAATAACCTCATGGTGTCGCAATGTCAACCACTTCTCTATGAGGAACTTCAAAAGCTTAATCTTGAGATTGTTCCTTATGGATTCCTTTCCACCTTAGTATTGAAACCAACTCTTGAGGATCAAATCAAAGATGCATAGAAATGTGATCGAGGTATCCCATACATCAAAGAAAACATTGCTAGTGCTAAGGCTAAATGTTTTACCCTAGACAATGAAGGTATTGTATACTTCGAGAACATGATAGTAGTACCAAAGAGTAAGAACCTTAGACAGCTGATCCTTAAAGAAGCCCATGAATCTCCCCTCGCGATTCATCCCGGTAGTACTAAAATGTATCGAGATCTACGCTAGAGGTTTTTGTGGACTAGGATGAACCGAGAAATTGCTCAGTTCATTGCTGAATGTGATGTTTGTCATCGCGTTAAGGCAGAATATCAAAGACCCGGTGGTACTCTTAGACCTTTGACTGTTCCCGAGTGGAAGTGGGATAAGGCCACTATGGATTTCATCACATGTTTTCCGAAGTCTCAAAAAGGAAATGATGCAATCTCCGTAGTCATTGATCGTCTTTTCAAAGTTGCTCATTTCCTTCCTGTTCGCGAGAGTATAACTGCTAGCCAGTTAGTAGACTTGTATGTCTCCCAAATTGTGTCTCTTCACGGTGTTCCTTTCGAAATCAATTCAGACCGTGGTAGTGTTTTCACCTCTCAAT
Organism: Bromus sterilis; assembly: GCA_950022295.1. Classification (NCBI taxonomy): domain Eukaryota; kingdom Viridiplantae; phylum Streptophyta; class Magnoliopsida; order Poales; family Poaceae; genus Bromus; species Bromus sterilis. The sequence continues at coordinate 274,837,335 of OX465595.1, read as the reverse complement.
TTTGGGAAATTTTTCAGAATGCTATGAGAACCCACCTCTCCTTTAGCACCGCTTATCACCCGCAATCCAGTGGTCAAGTAGAAAGGGTCAATAAAATTCTCGAAGACATGCTCAGAGCTTGTGTTATCTCTTTCGGAAAGAATTGGGAGAAATCTCTTCCTTTTGTCGAATTTGCGTACAACAATAGCTTCCAATCTAGTTTGGGCATGGATCCTTTTGAATTTCTCTATGGAAGGAGATGTCGAACACCCCTAATCTGGTCAGAAACCGGTGAAAGTAAATTCTTTGGACCGGATATGATTTAGGATGCAGAAGAATCGGTTCGCATTGTTCGTGAGAAATTGAAAACAACCCATTATCGTCAAAAAATCTATTATGATCGTCATCATAGGGAAGAAAGCTATAATCGGGATGAGAAGGCTTACCTTCAGGTTACTTCTCTGAAGGGTGCCCATCGCTTCGGTATCAAAGTAAAGTTGGCTCCACGTTACATTGGTCCCTTTCGCATTCTCGCTAAACGTGGAGAAGTTGCCTACCAATTGGAACTACTCCCTCACCTATCCCAGGGTCATGATATCTTCCACGTCTCTCGACTCAGGCGTTGCTTCAAGGATCCAACATAACCTTTCATATCGAGAGTACCGTGTTCGTATTCTTGATGAAGCCGAGCGTAGCACTAGACGTCAGAAGATCAGATTCCTCAAAGTACAGTGGTCGCATCATTCACAGAAAGAAGCCACTTGGGATCGAGAGGATCGTCTATGAGTAGAGTACCCCACCCTCTTCCCGAAGACTTCTGAATCTTGGGGCGAGATTCTTTTAAGTGGGGGCGAGTTGTCACAACCCTAACTTTAGGTATGTGCTAATTTTAGTCAGCATCTTTGCATCATGAAACTTTTTGCAAAAGTAAAAGAATTGGGGAAGTTAAAATCCCAAAAATAATTTTAATAAAAGGGCAGACAAAAATATTTTTCCAAAAATGCTTTGAACTTTTTGAAAAGTCTCATAAATGGGCATGATCACATTTCATGTGAAGTGGGTCCCGCTCCGTGCTCACTGATTTTTCTAAAAGTTCAAAATTCTCTCGTAAATTAAATAAATAATGTATTTGCAATTGGAATATTATAAATATAATTCCAATAATTCTAAAACTTTGTGAGGTGATATATATTTGTCTTATAATCTCACATAAAAGTTTTCAGGATTTATAAAAAAAAATTGATTTAAAAATCAAAACAAAACAAAATTACAAATTGAAATAAAAGAAAAAGAGAATGGAACTCACCTCACTTACCTGTTCAGCCCACCCACTTGGGCCAGCCAGCAGCCCAGACCACCGGGGGCATGCTCGTCTTCTTCCTCTTGCTAGAAGGAGAAGCAGGTGCATGGAGAGCACACAGCCGCATCATGGACACCTCCTGCTTGCCACCGAGGAGTCCCCGAGCCTATCTCTTCGCCAGGAGAAGCCCCTCGAAGCCTGCCTCCATTTTCCCCTTCTCCCTGGACCTCGCCCCTCTCGCCTCGCCATTTTTTCTGCCGCACCCTAGCGCCGCCATAGCTCACCGTCGTGCGCCATCGTGGCCAACGGCCACCACTCTCCGAAACATCTTGTCCAGAAGAGCCGTCGTCATCTTCTTTGTCATCCGGTGCATCGAATCGAGCCGAAGACCTCTCGAGACGATGCCATCGACTCTGTTTGTCATCACGGCCGTCCGATGCCATCGTCGATTCAGCCGTCGCATGCCCCTCCCCGGCCTCGCTGTGCCCACCTTTGAGCTCCTGGTGAGCTCCCCTTCCGCTTCCCCCATCCCGTGCTCAAAATCATGCCCTTGTCGCCGTTCCCCGCCTCGGCCATGAGCTCGCCATCGCGAGCTCCTTGCCGGCTTGGCCCTGGCGCCACCCCATGCCTCGCCTGCTAGCACCACCAGGTGCGGGAGGGCGCGAGGTACCTCCCGATGCCCTCTTCCGCCGTTCCTGTGCAACCCGGCGCGCCTCTGCCTTGGCCTGTGGCGCCGGCGTCAAGACGGAGGCCACCGTGGCCATTAGAGCCTTAACCACCTAGCCTAACCCCCCTTCTAATCCCCCTGTAGTCACTGACATGTGGGGCCATGCCCTTAATTAAATTGATTAAGTTAAAATAACCCCTGTTAACCTTGAGCCTATGACAGCCGGGACCCATAGGTTAGTTTGACCCCAGTGAACTGGTGACGCCAGCACGATGCAACAGTAACGCAATAACCCCTTTTCCTGTATAAAAATAAATCCAGAAATTGCATAAAATATTTGAAACTTTGAATTTGAATAACTTCTAAACCGTAACTCGGATTGAAATTATTTTTATATCAAAAATGATTGGAAGAAAATGTTTTACACATATATCATACTTCCATCCATGTTTGAATTGATTACAATGAGGGATCAATAGCATTTTGCTACATGGTTCTTTTGGAATAAATCAAATAAATTTCTTATACCATTCCAACTTGAACCATTGCTATGCAATCCATTTCACAAGAACATAAGGAGCATAACCACACACATGTCCATCTTCGTATCATCTCATATTGTTTGCGCATTTCAATATGTTGAATGTCTATTACTTTCAGTGCTTCGGTGATTGCTTCTTCTCGGTAGGAGTTGATCTCGGAGACGAGTTCAACCTCACGTCAAAAGAGTAGTAGCTCGGGATCGTCAGCAAGGCAAGCAAACCCTCATTGATCATGTCGATAAAATTCCATTTCCCTCTCATTCTCTCTTAAGCATGTTTAGGATGTCAGCATGATACGTTTCTACCACATAGTTCAACCCATTCATGTGCATGACCTATCATTTTGTCACAGTAGTAAGCAAACCACAATCCTAGAAGATCTAGGATTCGAATGTTGATCATGTGGCCCCTGCAACTGTTACTTCTTATTGCATGCTTAGAGTTGTATGTTGTTGCTCTAATTGTATGTGAGTCGGGATGGTAGTGATCATGTTGATGATGATGGTAACGTGTTGGTGAATTTGACCTAAACAAGGTGAACGATGAGAGGCTGTCTAGGAGTACACAGTGGGTTGTCTCGTTGAACACCGCCTTAAGCCCGAGTTCTTGCGTTGTTATCCAAGACTAAGAGTACGACCACACATTGGGCTCACTGACCCTTCTCGGCCTAGTACCTCACCCCGGACCAGGTCCAGGAGTCGCAAGTAGTTTGAACTTTAACGATCTCAAGCAGGTGAATTAAAGTAAGTGGTGGACGTAGGTTGTGGCCTAGTTGAATCAAGTGATCATGATCGCGTTGAGCTTGATAGATGGACACACAACATATGAGTCCGCATCGAAAAAATCTTTCGGATTTTTATTGCGGTCCCAACTCAAATAGGAAACTCCCTAGGACTAGAGATGGTGATGTGAGTGAAGTGTCGTGGCAACATCCTCACCGGTACTCGCTTGAAGCGTCCACTCCCAGGCGGTAACTGATGTGTGTGTGTGTAGCACTACACCCCTGCAGGTTTAATGAACTATTCGAATAGCCGTGTTCACGGTTATGGACTACTTGGAGACCTATACTTGATCATAGACAACTTCAATGGTTACTCTAAAACTTTCCAAGATAAGTTTGAGTGCTATGGTTTGCTTCCTTGTGGGAAGTCGAGGAAGAATCCATAGTGGTGTAATTGGGTGGAGACTTGGATAAATGGACTCGAGTACACTCCTAACCTCATTATGGTAATCGTAGTACAGGTTAGCCAAGTCAAAGCTGGCGCTTCATCATTACAAACCCCACCTCCCTTTACCTTGAAACTTGAGCATGAGTAGTATAGATCTGATGTAAGTCTTGCTAAGTACGCCTTTGTACTCACGTTTGATTATTTATGTTTTTAGATGAAACCACTAACCCCGATGGTGGCTTCTTCCTGGAGATCGACGTGGAATAAGCTACTATAGTTCCAGATAGCAGACTAGTTTCTTTGGAGGGTCATTGTATTTTCTTTCAGGCTTCTTAAGCCATTTTTTAACCTTGTCCTTACTAAGACATAATTTTCTTCCGCTGTTGTTTGATGTAATGTTGGATCACAGTTATGTGATCTCTGTTTTAATACAACTAATATGTCTGCTCAGTTTAGCAGATGTAATAAAGTCCATGAGTTTGTAGAGTTCATGTTATGTTACCTGCTGTTATACACTTGGCATGCATGCTGCGTGTATGTTTATATCGTGCATGTTACGTGTGGTGTTCGATAGCTTGGTTGTGTTCTCACTGGTGGTCTTTCTTACAGCCAGATGGCTCTGAGTTGTGAGCATCTTGGAGCATCACAATGCGACTGCACGTAACCTCATTACGTGTAACACTTCGTTTGTACGATCGAGCCCGCCCGAGACCTTGACTAAGTGATCGGGCCAGAGTTGTCTATGAGTATGGGATTTCACCACTCATAAGCACTTAGACTTGTTAGCGTACGATGAGGACCCATTTATGTTGATCATCCAGCCTGAATGGGATGCCCCTCACGTATGAGCTTTCCGAGAGTGTCTTGTACTTGGCCTTGTCTGCTTAGACAAGTGGGTATGGCTCTCGGCTCTCCATATGATTGAATTGTAGCTAGAATTACGTATGCATATTCCGGGTCCCGATGAAACCGGAATCGTTTCGGGGTACCGGTGAAGTACGGGGAAGAGTTTTGAGAAAACTAGGTAAAACCGGAGGGCCAGAAAAGTTCCGGGATGTTCTAAATATGTTTAATATTTATTTCTTGTGAATTGTTGAATTGTTTTAGAATTAATAAAAGATAGTTAATATCAACGGGCCCCCTCTCACTTGGAAGGCCCAAGTGTAGAGGGAGCATTTGGACCAAAGAGGACCAAAGGGGCATGGAGCCTAGGGGGAAGCTTCCTCCCCCGTTACTTGGCCGGCCCTAGAGGGAGGTAAACCCTAGGGCGCCACCCCTAGGGACGCTCCCTCCTCCAATATGGCCCCTCCCTCCCCTCTATAAATAGATGAGGAGGGGCACCCCCAATAGGTGAACTTGTCAAGATAGTCTTGCCTCTGGGCTGCCGCTCTCTCCTCTCTTGTAGATCTAATCTCCACCTTACACCGAAGGGATGCTCTTCCCTCCTCTCTACTTTGGTGGTACCGAGCTCTGGACGGCGGAGCCCTGCTGGATCTAATACACCGTACGTGTGGATCAACCGTAGAGAGATTGTACGTTCGATCTTTGTTCGAGGGACTTCTGCATCTTCTTCCGCGGAGTAGATCTGTTTGTGTGGGTGTGCTACGTCAACCGTCCCCAACTCTCCATCATCATCTTCTGCTGCGAGAGAATTACCGTTGAACGGTTGGTTAGTTAACAAGATTGCTATCATTGTTTGCATATATCTAGGTCCAATCTTGGGACTTGGTTTCGTAGTGTCGATTTTTTGTTTTCTACTCCGAATCCCAACACCGGGAAACATCATCCGATAAAGACCCTACATGCTATTTGTGGCTAGGTTTTATTCATTTTCTCATGAGGAGTGGTCGACTCTCCTATAGGTTTTGTCTAAGTGCCTCAGGTCTAGATGATCCGTGCAACATTGATACGTCCCAAACGTATCTATAATTTTTGCTAGTATCAATAATAGATATAGACTCTTGCTTGTTATTATGTTGAGTGGAATTGCACATCATACTTGCTTTACTTTGAAGTTCTTATATGTGTGTTAGCATGTCACCACAAAAATTATCTGTGTTATCATTTACCTACTCGAGGACGAGAAGGAATTAAGCTTGGGGATGTTGATACGTCCCAAACGTAAATATAATTTCTGATTGTTCCATGCACTTTATGTGACATTGCTACATCTTTTGCTACACTTTTATATCATTTTACACATATTTGGACTAACCTACTAACTCAGTGCACCCAAGGCCAGTTTTTTTCTACTGATGTGCGCAAGTTGGAGGTATTTTACCCAAATTTTCAGTGCCCCAAAAATTCCAGAAAAATCAGAATAAAAATTAGCATGACGAAAGATTCTGGAATCACCAAGGGGATCCAGAGGGGGTCCAACCCCCTCCCAAGTGGCCTGGTGGCGCGGCCCAACCCCTGGCCATGTGATACGTCCCAAACGTATCTATAATTTTTTCTTGCTCCATGCATGTTTTGTGTGATATTGCTATGATCTAGATACACATTCATACACTTTTGATCATATTTGGACTAACCTATTAACTCAGTGCATCCCAGTGCCGGTTCCTGTTTTCTGCTGTTTTTCTATTTCAGGTTTTCCCAATATTAAAAGTTCTCCAGAAATTCGGGAAAAATCCAATAAAAAATATGCCTACCGGAAGCTTTCGGAAGAGCCAAAGTGGGGCCAGAGGGCCACCACCAGGCGCCCCGACGCCCTCCCGGCGGGCCCTAGGGTGGGGCCGCGCGAGGGGGCCGCCTGGACCCCTGGTGGCCCCCCTGGCTGCCCCCTTCGCCTATATATTCTCCGTGACGAGAAACTTCCGAAGAGAGAACCCTTTTTCTTGCAATCTTGCCTCTGTTTCGCCGCCGCCGCACTTCCAAGATCGGAAGCGCCAAAAGGCCTCTTCCCGGCAAACTGCCGGATGGAGGATTGACCTCCGGGACCTTCTCCTCCACCATGGACGCTTCCCGGATGATCCGTGAGTAGTCTAACTTGGACCATGGGTCCATGATCAGTAGTTATGTGATGTTCTTCTCCCCTCTTTGTTCTTCATGGATTAGACCATATGAGCTTCCCTACATGATCAAGGCACATAAGTAATTCTTTCTTTTGTTGCTATGCTGAGTTTGCTGGGATCTGATGGATTATGAGACTACGTTCAGTTTGTGATAGAGTAATATATTAGGTTCTTATCTTTTATATTTTTGTTCTTGAGTAATTCGTGCATGTTCTCCATTGCTGTTTATTTCTTTGGCCAAGTAGTAGGTAGTGAATCCAAGAGGGAACCTTATGCTCGATTGTGGGTTCATGCCCCCTGATGACTAGTTTGAGTGATAAAAACATGAGTCTAGGGGATGTACAGTTTCCATAAGGGGGAAAACAAAGGTTCTTGTAACTGCGTTTGCAAGGATTGTTTAATTTACGCAAAGTTCTTTTAACGGAGTTTTCTGTTGCTTTGGGATTACACTTTGGGTGGGGCTCGCAACTTAATACCAGCGAGATGTTCTGGATAGATATCTCAAGGTCGATGATTAGTAGTAGATGAAGTTGGATTATGGTCTACTTATTTTGGCGTACCACCCATGCTTTTGAGCCTCTTCCTTTCTTTGTAGCATAGTTAGCATTGCGGTGCATTTTTTATCTTGCCAATTGCCCAGCTGTGATTTGTTTACCTCGCATAGCAGATTTATCGTCTTTTCGGAGAGAGACATCACTACTGAACAGCATGGGACACCGGTCCATATCCTCATCACTATTTCCACGCTCAATTTATTTCCTGCTTTTACATTCCAGTAGCTATCACTATTATCCTTTATCCCTTGTGTTTGATTCTTTTGTAAACAACAAGGCCGGAGAGATTGACAACCTCTTTGAACTTCGTTGGGAGCAAAGTTATTTGTATCTGTGTGAAGGTCCACGTCAACCGCTTAATTTCTAGCGTCGTTGTCACCTACTTGCCACTTTCGGAGTCCTACGAGAGACAAACCCTATCCTATGAGTTAGGCAAAATTTGCTGCTATCCTACATCTCACCTTCCACTTGGGGTAACCAACAAAGGGCGAGAAGCCATTATCATCTCTCGCATATCAAGAAAATTTCTGGCGCCGTTGCTGGGGACTCAAATCTTCAAGATAGGGGAGTTCCACGTTATCTTTTACCTTTGATTTTTAGTGTTGTTAGTTTACCTTTCAGTTTTTGTTTTTTCTCGTGTGTCTTTATGAAAAACCAAAAAATTGTTTGCTACCTTTTATCTTTGTCTTTGTCTGCCTAATGATGCTATCTTCACCATGGGTGAGGAACCACCCAAATATGGTAGGATGGACATGTTTCACTTGGATCGTCTTCGATCAATTTGTGCTCGCAAAAAACACAACCGACTTGGTTGAGGGAAAATCATTGGATGAGAACGCTCATTATAGGCGGCACCGCTTATCTCAGAAAGGGAAACACTTATGGGATCAAATACAAGTTTCTTATTGCTATGCTGAGTGTTTATGCCACATTTATGATTTTACTTGTTATTCTAATATAGATCGTAAACAACTTCCTTTCCTATGTGATTTTAATGAAAATGAGATCCTATCTTTTTATGCTAGAGGTGTTTATGATTACTTTGATGTTGAAAAAATTGAAGAGTTTGTTGCTTTTAAGGGTGCTTATGAGATTGCTTCTTTGATTGAAAAGTATTCTGATACTATTCAGAAGTCCGAAAACTTTGCAGTTCTTTCTTATTTCTTCAAGAATTATACTTCCAATGGTTATATTGAGAATTTTAAAAATAAAATGTTTGCTTCCCAAGAAGAGGATAATGATTGCTTTGAGGAGGAATCCCATGATTCTGAGGACTCACTTGAAATATCCCTTTCTGAAGATCTTGATACTTGCTTTGTTGATGGTCATGATGCCACTATGGATGATGCTTAGAAAGATGAACTTGCTATAGTTTATTATGTTAAGCATGAAATTGTTGCTATTGCACCCACACTTGATTGTCCTATTATCCTTTTGAAATCTCCAACTCCGGAAAATTTTGCTCTTATTAAGGCTCAATGTGATGGGTTACATTTATCTTATGATCCTAAAAATCGTGTTGAAAACAATACACGTGTGATTGTAGGTCATGAACAACATGATTTATGTGATAGTTACATTCTTGATGTTGTTCATGATACTACTGGAAATTACTTTGAGAGAGGAAAGCTTGGTTATAGAAAATTTCATGTTACAAAAACACCTCTCTTCTTGATGAAAGTTTTGAAGTTGCTGTTGTTCCACCTTCCTATGCTTGTTACTTTTTTCTTTCATAATTTATTTCGTTACAAGTTTCCCATGCATAGGAAGTGGGTTAGGCTTAAATGTGTTTGATATTTTCTTCTTGATGCTCTCTTTTGCTTCAATTTTTATTCATATGGGAGCACCTTTTATATCATGCCTAGCTTAAAGGCGTAAAAGAAAGCGCTTGTTGGGAGGCAAACCAAGATGTTTTTACTTCTATTCTTAGCGGTCTTGATGATTTTTAATACTGTAGCAACATCATTGTATCTTTATTTTCAAGTTTAGCCTCCAATTGCAAGAAAGTTCAAAAGTTGTGACATGCTGTCCAGAAAACAGATTCTGTCCTTGGGCGGTAAAATTCGCCTAAAATCACAAGATCATCTTTTTGATCAGATTTTTTTGACAGAATGCTCTATACAATTGGATTTCGAGCGTATGTTCTGAGTTTTTTTCTTTGACTTGCACAAGTACCCCGAAAAAGTTATTTACTACCTACTGGTCAGTTTTTCGCAGATTCTTCCACGTTTTGCCTTTCCTCACTTTTGCAAGTCTTGCACTAGCTTTTTCTTTGAAAAAACTTTTTGGCAATCTTGAGAAACAATATCCCTTCAAGAAAATCTTTATTTCTAGTAGAGGAAAACTATTTTATTAAGGGTACTAACCTCTCTAATCATCTTATGATGAGTTATGTATGAAGGGAGTTTTCAAGTGTACGAGGGAAGATGATGAAAGAAGATCCGGGAGTGTCAAATGGTCAAGCTTGGGGATGCCCCCATGCATCCCCAATAAATATTCAAGGAGACTGAAGCTTCTAAGCTTGGGGATGCCCTCGTGCATCACCTTCTCCATCAACAATCATCAGTTCGTCCTCCATCTCACTATATTTTTATCACTTCATGCGTTATGTGCTATGCTTGGAGCGTCTCGCTCTTAGGTTTAATTTTTAATTTTTTTAGCTTTGTTTTCCGTTCATAACAAGTTAGAACCTAGCTTTCATTGTGTGGGAGAGAAACACGCTCCACTTAAGACTAGAACACATCATAGGATTACATGCTTATCTTTCTTTTGTTGTGTGTTCTTTATCTTATTGTAGCTTCTGTCATGTTTAGCTCTTAATTTTCATGTTTATATTTTTCAAGAGCTTTAGATTTATTTTAATTTATTTCTGCAACTCTCGTTAGTTTTCATGTTTATCTTGTTAAGAGAATTGGTTATTGCATTGAGTTGTGTCTTGTCTTGAAGTAGGTAATTGAGGTTGCTATTCAACTGTAGTGGTAACTTGCAATAGTTTTGAGGTATTGTTGAGAGTAATGTTTGAACTTTTGGTGTCAAGAGCCCTAGCCTATTAGTGATAGGTGTCATATTTTGGGAAATCCGTGCTTATTTTCAAAACCTATAAAAACTAGTTGAGAACTCTAGCTACTAGATGGATCACTAATCTTTGGAGGGATCGGATATTAAAGTACACTCACGTACCATGAGTCGGGGATGCGCAAGGATAACTAAACCCCCATACATTCCTCCTTGGGGTACTTGCCTCTTTGTGAACCTCCTTATTAGATTGAGAGTTACCGATAATAAGTGCATGAGTTCTTCAGACTAATGTATGTATTGAAAGTGGACACTTCCACCTCATATTTGCTAGCCTCTTCGGTACCGTGCATTGCCCTCTTCTCACTCTGAGAGTTGGTGTCCACCTCGCCGGTGCATCCAAACCCTTGGCATGATACACTCTTTCATCATAAACCTCCTTATATCTTTCCTCAAAACGACCACCATACCTACCTATCAAGGCATTTCCATAGCTTTTCCGAGATATATTGCCATGCAACATCCACCTCCTCATGACTTGATCTTCATGTCATACATGTTCCTGCTACACTGGCAGAGTCATACATGCATACATCATGATAGCTACATCTTCTTTATGTTGAGTACCTTGTAAAGTGTGAAGATCTTCTATAACTTCTTGTAAAATAGAGTGTTGCCCTTAAGTGAGGAAAAGATCCCAAAGACGACAAATTAAAAGATCCGAAAGAGGAAAAAGGAGAGTTAAATATAAAGAGCCATTGAGGCCACCGAAAAAATTAAAAAATGGAAAAAAAGAGAAAAAGAAATAAAAAAAGAGAAGGGGTCAACACTATTATTCCTTTTGAAATATCCACACTCGTACTCCCTTTTATATTTTGTGCTCCATAGAGATGATCATATATGCATATAGCTATGTGGGGACCTTCACACTATAGAACTTGGCTTGTATATTCCAGTGATGAGCCTCCTGAAACGAGCTCTAGGTCTTCTTGAGCGAGCAAGTTGGATGCACCCCCACTAGTTCCATTGGAGAGCTTTTCTTAGCTCATATGTGCATCTGTTGCATGGAAATCCCTACTCCTCACATCATATATATCATTTCGCCTTCTCTCGCCTATGATTGTCCTCATTTATGTGAGCTTTTCAAATCCTTTTTTTCTTCCTCCTCCACCATATCTCTCTCTTTGCCATCCTAAGTGTCAACTCTCATGCTTACGCTCATCCATTGCATGAGTGCTCAAAATATCGAGAAGGAGTGGATCAAATTGACTTGTACTTGGTTAGTGGTCTGGCGACGATTCAAGATAAGATTCCAAAGAAGACTAAGTGTGAAACTTTAGTAGATTGAGTTCTCAACAAAAAAATTTCTCTCGTATTCCCGTCTCCCACTTCTTGAACGCAAACACCATCTGGAGACATTCAAGTCACGGACAGCGAGAGCTCTTGCACCTTTATGTTCTTATGTTGCTTGTTTCAATGGTAATATGTACTCTTGCTTGTTATGACTTGAATTGAATTACATACCTTGATTGGTTTACATTCAAAGTTCTTATATGGTTGTTAGCATGTCACCACAGAAATTATGCTTGTTATCATTTACCTACTCGAGGAAGAGCAGGAATTAAGCTTGGGGATGTTGATATGTCCCAAACGTATATATAATTTCTGCTTGCTCCATGCATGTTTTGTGTGATATTGCTATGATCTAGATACAGTTTCATACACTTTTGATAATATTTGGACTAACCTATTAACTCAGTGCACCCCAGTGCCAGTTCCTGTTTTCTGCTGTATTTCTATTTCAGGTTCTCCCATATTAAAAGTGCTACAAAAATTCGGGAAAAATCCAATAAAAAATCAGCGTACCGGAAGCTTCCGGAAGAGCCAAAGTGGGGCCAGAGGTCCACCACAAGGCGCCCAGGCGCCCTCCCAGCGCGCCCTAGGGTGGGGCCGCGCCAGGGGGGCGGCTGAACCCCTGGTGGCCCCCTTTGCCTATATATTATCCGTGACGAGAAACTTCCGAAAAGAGAACCCTTTTTCGCGATATTGCCTTTGTTCCGCTGCCACTGTGCTTCCAAGATTGGGAGCGCCAGCAGACCTCTTTCCGGCACCCTGTCGGAGGGAGGATGGACCTCCGGGAGCTTCTCTTCCAACATGGACGCTTCTCGGATGATCCGTGAGTATCCTACCTTGGACCTTGGGTCCATGATCAGTAGCTAGGTGATCTTCTCCTCCCCTCTTTGTTCTTCATGGATTAGACCTTGTGAGCTTCCCTACATGTACAAGGCACATATGTAATTCTTCCTGCTGTTGCTATACTAAGTTTGCTGGGATCTGATGGATTATGAGACTATGCTTAGTTTTTCATAGAGTAATATATTTGGTTATTATCTTTTATATTTTTGTTTGTTGATTAATTTTTGCATGTTCTCCGTTGCTGTTCATTGCTTTGGCCAGGTAGTAGGTAGTGACTCCAAGAGGGAACGTTATGCTCGATTGTGGGTTCATGCCCCCTGATGACTAGCTTGAGTGACAGAATAATGAGTCTAGGGGATGTGCTGTTCCCACAAGGGGGAAACAACAGTGCTCGTAACCGCGGTTGCAAGGATTGTTTTCTTTACGCAAATTTCTTTTAATGCAGTTGTTTGTTGCTTTGGGTTTACACTTTGGGTGGGGCTCGCAAGTTAATAACAGCAAGAGGTTCCGGATAGATATCTAAAGGTGGATTATTAGTAGTAGATGTAGTTGGATTTCAATCTACTTATTTTGGTGTAACACCCATGATTTTGATCCTCTTCCTTTCTTTTTAGCATAGTTAGCATTGAGGTGCATTTTTAATACTGTCAATTGCCCAGCTCTAATTTGTCTACCTCGCATAGAAGTTTTATCGTCTATTGGGAGAGAGAAATCGCTAGTGAACATCTTGGGACCCTGTTCCATATCCTCATCACTGTTTCCACGCTCAATTTATTTCTTGCTTATACTTTTCAGTAGCTATCACTCTTATCCTTTGTCCCTTGTGTTTGATCCTTTGTAAACAACAAGGTCGGAGAGATTGACAACCTCTCTGAACTTCGTTGGGAGAAAATTTATTTCTATATGTGTGCAGATCCACGTCAACCGCTTAATTTCTAGCGTCGTTGTCACCTACTTGCCGCTTTCGGAGTCCTATGGGAGACAAACCCTATTCTCTGAGTTAGGAGAAATTTGCTGCTATCCTACATCTCACCTTCCACCCTGGGTAACCAACGAATGGCGAGAAGCCATTATCATCTCTCGCACATCACCGTGCCACAAGGGCGCCTGGGAGGTGGGGACACCCCCTGGCTGCCCCCTTCGGCCTATATTACATCTTCGTCAAGGAAACCCTTGACGAAATACCACTATTTTTCGCCGCCGTGCTTCCAAGATCGGGAGCACCTTAATACTAGCGGGATATTCTAGATTGATATCTCAAGGTGGATGATTAGTGAGTAGATGCAGATTGATTTCGGTTTAATTACCTAGGCGTACTGCCCATATTTTTTAGCCTCTTGCTTTCTAGAAGCATAATTAGCATTGCGGTGCGTTTATAATTCTGTCAATTGCCCAGCTGTAATTTGTTCACCCAACTTAGTTGTTTATCGTCTTTTGGGAGAGAGACATCACTAGTGAACATCATGGGACGCAGTCCATATTTCCACCACTGCTTACACCTCCACTTTATGTACTTCTTTATTTCCTTTTCGTTGCAATTATCACTACTACTATCCTCTTGCGTTTGATCCTTTGTAAATGACAAAGCCAGAGGGATTGACAACCCCTCTGTACTCGTTGGGAGCAAAGTTATTTTCTTGTGTGTGCAAGTCCACGTCTTCTGTAAGCGCCAGAGCAGGAGGCACCTACTTTTTGATCCTTGGATTCCTCCTAGATTAGGCAAACTTTATAGTCCTTGTGTAAGGGAAATTTACTACTAGGTTACATCCAACCTTCCACGCGGGGTAACCAACGCGGAGCAGTACTTCCATGCCATCAAGCTAAATTTCTAGCGCTGTTGTCGGGGACTCCAATCTTCAAGATAGGGGGGTTGCACACTATCTTTTATCTTTACATTTTAGTATTGTTAGTTTACCTTTTAGTCCTTATGTTAGTGTCCTTTATCAAAAATCACAAAAAAATGTTTACCTTCTTCTTGCTTGCTGCTGTTACTATGGACTCCACTTAAAACACTACGTTGTGTGACTTCACTACTCACAACAACAATGACTTTATCTGCACTCCTATTGCTTGAACTGCCACTTCAGCACCATCTTATGAAATTAAACCTGCTTTGCTGAATCTTGTTATGAAAGATCAATTGTCCGGTGCTGGAGATGATGCTTCTTTACACTTGAATAATTTTGTTGAGCTGTGTGATATGCAAAAGTATAAATAAGTAGATGGTGATAATTCTAAACTTAAGATTTTTCCTTTCTCCTTGAGAGGAGGAGCTAAAATTTGGTTCAATCCTTGCCTAGGAATAGCATAGATTCTTGGGATTAATGGAAGGATTCTTTTATTGGGAAGTACTACCCCCTGCTAAGATTATCCAATTGAGGAGTAATATTATGAATTTTTAGCAATTGGATAATGAACATGTTGCCCAAGCTTGGGAACACATGAAATCTCTTTTTAAGAATTGCCCTACACATGGTTTGACTACTTGGATAGTTATCCAGACTTTCTATGCAGGATCGAACTTTAACTCGCAGAATCTATTAGAGTCGACCGCGGGAGGAACCTTTATGTCAACTACACTTGGTGCTTCCACAAATCCATTGTATGATATGATGACAAACTACTCTAAATGGAACACCGAAAGAGCTCCAACAAGTAGGAAGGTAAACTCTGTTGTGGAAATCTCCTCCCTAAATGAAAATATTGACATGGACATGAATTTACTTACTAAGCAAGCTCCTATTGATCCTCATGTTGTTCCTTTGAATTCTGTTGTTTCTCAAGAGCATGTTGATATTAATTTGATCTCTAGGAACAATTTTAATAATAATGCTTACAGGAGTAATTTTTGTAGCAATCCTAGACCGTTCCCATCCAACAACTACGGGAACAACAACACTTATCCTAGCTCCAAAAACTCCACTTCCGAATTAGAGAGCATGCTTAAGGACTTCAATAAGACTGTAGAAGAGAAATTATAAAAACTAGATAGTCTCTCTTCGAAGGTTCACAACATAGCTCATGAGGTAGAAATGATTAAAATTAGAACTTCTCCCCTAGAGGAAAGAAAAACTACACCCATGAATGCTATCCAAGTCCAAATTAATGAGAACATTATAATGCTAGCCAAACTTAAGGGTATATGGGCTAGATAAAAGGAAGAGGAAGATAGAATTAAGAGCCTTCCTACACACACTACTATCTCCACTATACAAGTTGTTGAGGATCTGAAAACTTTTAGCACCCAACACACCCCTTGTCCCATTGGACCTATTAATGGTGATGCTAATACCTCAACTTTAGGACAAGAAGGTCCCATCAATCTAGAGCCTACAAAGAGAATGAGCTTAAATAACATCACCACCACTTTAATTAATGATAGTGATCTCGATTTTGATAATTATAGTCTTTCTGAAGTTATCACTTTTTGCAAAGAATGGCTAAAGACCCCCACACTAGCACACTCAACATTGCCTTCACCGAGCATATTACCAATGCTCTTATCAAAGCTAGGGAGGAGAAGCTCAAGCTAGAGACTTCTATCCCTAGGAAGATAGAAGATGGTTGGAATCCTATAGTCAAAATTAAATTGAACAATTTCTGTTGCTTTGCTTTATGTGATGTTGGAGCTAGTGCCTCCGTTATGCCCAAAATAATGTATGATATGCTCAATTTGAAACCTTTTGATACATTTTCTTTTGGTGTTCGTCTTGTTGATTCTTCCGTAAAGAAACCTTTAGGAAGGATTTATGATGTTCTTCTATTTTCAATGATAATTATGTTCCCATTGATTTTCTTGTTATGGACATTGATTGTGATCCCTCATGTCCAATTATTTTGGGACGTCCATTTCTTCGCACCGTTGTTGCTATCATTGACATGAAAGAAGGGACAATTAGATTCCAATTCCCCATCAAAAATGGAATGGAACACTTCCCTCGAAAGAAGATTAAGTTACCTTATGAGTCCGTTACACGGGCAAGCTATTCTTTTAATATTGAGAAAACTTGATCTTCTTGTAGCATGCCTAGCTAACAGGCATAAAAGAAAGCGCATGTTGGGAGGCAACCCAAGATGTTTTTACTTCCAGTTTTAGTGGTCTTGATGCTTGTTACTACTGTATCAACATCATTGTATCTTTATTATCAAGCTTTGTGCCAAGTTTTAGCCTCTGATTGCAAGAAAGTTCAAAAGTGGCGACATGCTGTCCAGAAACAGATTATGTCCCCTTGACGGAAAAATTAGCCAAAAATCACCAGATCATCTTTTTAATCTGAATTTTCTAACAACATGATCTATACAATTAGCTTTCATGCTTCTTTTTTGAGTTTTTTATTTGAGTTGCAGAAGTACCCAGAAAATATTATTTACTACCTGCTGGTCTCTTTTACACAGATTCTGCCACGTTTTGCGTTTTCATCGTTTTGCAAATCTTAAGCTTGATTTATCTTTTCAAAACCTTTTTGGTATTCTTGAGAAACAGTAGCTCTTCAAGAATATCTTTATTTCCAGTGGATAAAAAATATTTTATCATGGGTATTAACCACTCTAATCAGCTTATGATGAGTTTCGTATGAAGGGAATTTTCAAGTATTTGAAGGAAGATGATGAAAGAAGATTCGGGAGTGTCAAGCGCTCAATCTTGTGGATGTCCCCATGCATCCCCAAAAAATATCCAAGGAGACTCAAGAGTCTAAGCTTGGGTATGCCCCGTGCATCCCCTTCTCCATCAACAATCATCAGTTCGTCCTTCTCCATGCTATATTTTTATCAGTTCATATTTTATGTGCTAAACTTGGAGCATCTTTCTCTTTACTTTTTAGTTTTTTTTGTTTTGCTTGATGTTCATAACAAGTTGGATCCTAGCCTTCATTGTTTGGGAGAGAAACACGCTCAACTCCACCGTAGAACACAACATAGGCTTGCATGCTTATCTTTATTTTTGTGTGTTCTTTATCTTTTCATAGTCGCTGTCATGCTTAGCTCTTAGTCTTCATGCTTATATTTTTAAGAGATTTTATTTAGGTTTTTCTAGGAACTCTCTTGAGTTTTCATGCTTATCTTGTTTAGAGAGTGGTATTTTTGCACTGAGATGTGTGTCTTGCATGAGTAGGTAATTAAAGCTGCTATTACAAGTGTAGTAGTAACATGCAATAGTTTTAAGGTATTGATTTGAGTAATGTTTGGACAATAAAGTGCCAAGAGATTGAGCCTATTAGTGATAGGTGTCGTATTTTGGGCAATCCGTGCTTATTTTCAAAAACTACAAAAAATAGTTGAGAACTCTAGCTACTAGATGGATCGCTAACCTTTGGAGGGGTTGGAATATATAGAGTACCCTCACGTACCATGGGTCGAGGATGCGCAAGGATAACCAAACCCCCATACACTCTTCCTCGGGGTACTCGTTTCTTTGTGAACCTCCCGATTAGATAGAGAGTTACCGATAATAAGTGCATGAGTTCCTTGGACTAATGCGAGTATTCGATTGTTGGCACTTCCACTTTCCCATATTTTACTAGCCTCTTCGGTACCGTGCATTCCCCTTTCTCATCTTGAGAGTTGGTGCATACTTCTCCGGTGCATCCAAACCCTTGGAACGATATGCTTTGGCATCATAAACCTCCATATATCTTCCTCAAAATTACCACCATACCTACCTATCAAGGCATTTCCATAGCCTTTCCGAGATACATTGCCAGGCTACATCCACCATCTCATGCCTTGATCTTCATGCCATACATGCTTTTTCTTGATCGAGGAGTCGCATGCTAGTTGGGATTTTCCCTCATTATTGCTAGATGACGCCCTAGTATCATTGCATATCCTGCTACACTGGCAGAGGCATACATTTGCATGCAATATGATAGTTTTTATTCTTCTTTATGTTGAGTACTTCTTGTAAAGTGTGAAGATCTTCTATATTCTTATGTGAGGAAATGATCCCAAAGAGGAAAAATTAAGAGATCCCAAAGTGGAAAAATGAGAGATAAATAGAAAGAGCCAATGAGGCCACAAAAATACAAAAAATTGAAAAAAAGATAAAAAAGAAATTAAAGAGAGAAGGGGGCAACACTACTATTCATTTTGAAATATCCACACTCGTACTCCATTGTCATACTTGTACTCCAGAGAGATTATCATTCTTCCACAACTATGTGGGAACCCCTACACTATAGAACTTGGCTTCCATATTCCAAGGATGAGCCTCCTCAAATGAACTCTAGGTCTTCATGAGCAAGAAAGTTGGATGCACCACCACTAATTCCATTAGAGAGCTTACCATAGATTATATGTACATCCATTGCATGGCAATTCCTACTTCTCACATCATATCTATCACTTGGCTTTCTCTTGCCTATGATTGTCCGGATTGATGTGAGCCATTCACACCTTTTTTTTCATCCTTCCCCATCATTTGTTTCTTTTCCATCCTAAGTGGCAACGTATGTTGCTCGCGCTCATCCATTGTGTGAGGGCTCAAAGTCGAAAGGGAGAGCATCAGTTTGACTTGTCCTTGACTAGTGGTCTAGGGATGAGTCAAAATAAGGTCCCAAAGGATACCAAGTGTGAAACTTTAGTAGATTGAGTTCTCAATTAAACTAAATATTATTTTTTTATTCTCTAATCCCATATCCCATTGCTTGCACGCAAACACCATTTGGAGACATTCGAGTCACGGACCGCGAGGGCTCTTACACCCTTATGTTCATGCTTCGTTAGTATCAATAATAGATATAGACTCTTGCTTGTTGTTATGTTGACTTGGATTTCACATCTTACTTGCTTTACTTTGAAGTTTTTATATGTGTGTTAGCGTGTCACCATAGAAATTATATGTGTTATCTTTTACCTACTCGAGGACGAGAAGGAATTAAGCTTGGGGATGTTGATACTTCCCAAACGTATCTATAATTTCTGCTTGTTCCATGCACTTTTATGTGACATTGCTACATGTTTTGCTACACTTTTATAACATTTTACACATATTTGGATTAACCTACTAACTTGGTGCACCTAGTGCCAGTTTTTGTCTGCTGATGTCTATAAGTTACAGGTATTTTACCTAAATTTTCAATGCCCCAAAATTCCAGAAAAACCAGAATAAAAATCAGCATGCCGGAAGCTTATGGAATCACCGAAGGGGAGTCAGAGGGGGCCCACCCCTCCCAGGCGGCCAGGTGGCGCGACCCCACCCCTGTCCGCGCCACCAGCGCGCCTGGGAGGTGGGGACACCCCCTGGCTGCCCTTCGGCCTATATTACCACTTCGTCCAGGAAACCCTCGAGGAGAACCCCGCATAGCGAAATACCTCTTTGTTCCGCCGCCGCCATGCTTCCAAGATCGGGAGCGCCAGAAGACCTCTACCCGGCACACTGCCGGAGGGAGGATTGACCTCCGAGAGCATGTCCACCACAATGGATGATTTTTTGATGTGCCGTGAGTAGTCCCCCATGGTCCATGGGTCCATGACCAGTAGCTATGTGACGTCTTCTCTCCAATCTTGTTCTTCAATTCTTATTCCTTGTGAGATGCCCTACATGATCAAGGCACCTATGTAATTTTCCTGTTGTTCCTATGCTATGTTTGCTGGGATCCGATGGATTATGAGTTTATGTTCCGATCGGGATGAGTTATATATTTGGATTACCTTTTATATTTTGTTCTTGAGTAATTCTTGCATGTTCTCCATTACTTTTTATTGCTTTGTCCAAGTAGTAGATAGTATGTAATGACCCGATTCATCACAAACCGGAGTCTCTGTGCATTCTGTGCTAGTCCCTGGATCAATAGCAAGCACACACAGTACACGATGTAATATCAAGAATAAACCACATGTCATAAATATTACATCGAAGATCCGGTATTACAAATAAACATACCTGCATAGCTCAAGGCTAGCTTACAAATAACATACAGAGGAAACAATAAAGAGCTTCGTGGCGTCCATCAACTCCACCGGCATAGTTGAGTATAGACATCGTAACCCTACATCGTACCACTTACCCGTCGTATACAATCCTGCAACACCGAAGGTTACAGCCCGAACACGGGTCAGTACATCTGATTTGTACGGCAAGTCACACGAAAAACTATATAACAGATCTACATCTACATGCAAGGTAAGTCAAAGGAAAGGCTTATGGTTTTGTTTTGCTGAAAGCTGATTTTTCCCTCACATACTACAACTAATCAAATTTTAATTTATCTTGCTAGTCCTAAGTATGGTTGAATCGGGCTACACCAATTCCAACCATCCCTTTTATTAAAAGTTCCCACTCAAATTCTTATTAAGGTGAAATATCTGTCAAGACCATCCAACAACAATAATGCCCATTTGCTCAAAGTTGTCCGTAACCGTGGACACGGATAATCATGAACAGTTTTTTCACTCTGCAGAGGTTTGTACACTTTCCCCACTGGACTCAAACCGAAGATTGATATATAGTCTTTCAGAAGAGGTTGCCTCCACCCTTTGGTAGCCGGTACACCTATCATATCTACATCAGCTAGCTACCAGGGTCAAGTTCCCCACAACTTACTCATCTAAGCCAGAGCCCATATAGCTAGTGGTTGTACATGGAAGCTACTAGTCACACTGTCTGTCCGATTATTTGAGACTGGACGGCGCCCACTGCGTCAGAGGGTACTCGCCATGACGCACCCGGTTCACCACCAAAACAACCATTCAGGAAGCATTTAGCCCTGGTCCGGCACGAGCCCCAGGATGCATTCCCTGCCCGTCCAGGGGTGATTTCTATTTAAGTTTTCTAGTCAAGTCATTAAGCCTCACAAAGCTCAATGATACTCAACCAATCCCCGTCTACAAAGCAATAGCAGTATATAACAACCACGATCCTAGGTCGGCAATGAAATATAGGATCAGAACATATGGCTATCCTACTAGGTTTAAATCATAACTAATATACAGTCCTACACATGCATAGAGTGATAATTTGCTACATGCATAAAAGAAAATATAGGATGAGGTATGGTCAAAGTGTAACTTGCCTTTTACATTCGATGAAGATCTTCGCTCTCACGGTCCAGTCAACTCTACTCGTCACACTCCGAGAATCTATCGCAACGAAGGAACTCAAATAACCAATCACACCGCAAGGACAAAACAAAAGATTCACAAACAAACACAAAGGTTTTAGCAACAGAACAAAAGGGCTTTGAAGTGCAAAGGTGTCGATGTGCTCGAAGGTGATCGGTGGAACGTGAACTCGAGAGAGTCAAATAATAAAGATTCGTCGGTAAGGAATTGTTATCATGGACATTTATGAATTCAAGGTGAATATCATGCCCACTTGAAAATTGTATGAATCTTACTGATAACATGTCTCAAGTGATCCGATATGCAAAAAGAATCACGTGAAACGGAATACTACAACGCAGGTCATAGCAAGTTCAAAACTGAAATGAATTTGAATTCAAACAGATCAAGAAACATTTGAATTTTTGTGTGCATATAGTCTAAACAGAAAGTACATGGAACGAGTGATCCAACGCATAAAGAATCACTCCATTTGGATCAACGGTTTACAAGATATGGCCTCCGGGATTTGAATTTGAATTTGAAATAACTTCAAATTCAAAAGTGTGCAAAGTGTGCAAAAATTGATTCCATGCTAAAGTACAAAACAACACGAGTGCGTAGCAAAAAGTTTCACCTCGATCCGACTTACGGTGAAGGAGATATTGCGAGTACCGTGACGGGGTGTTTTCTGCCCAAAAGGACTAGTTCGCGAATAAAAATAATTCGCAAAAAGCGATCGGGTCCTCGGAGGGGTTGACCCAGATCTGACCAGAGTTGGAGCTCCGGCGAGGGCAACTCCGGCGACTCCGGCGGCTGGGCGCTGTGGCCGGCGACGTGGAGGGGTGGCGGCCGGTGGGGAGGCATGGGGCGGCGGCGTGCGAGGTGGCCGGCGCAAGGGCACGGCTCGCGGCGGGCTCGGCCATGGCGGCCCGGCGAGGTTGGCCGACGGCCCGGGGCGGCGCAGCTGTGCCGGCGTCCTTGGCGCGGCTCGCGGCGGCAGCACACCGGCGTTGAGGCGGCGGCTACGGGCAACGGCCCAGCGGCTGGGCGCGGCTCGCGGGTCCCGCTACTAGGGTTTAGTTTTTTTTGACTAAAAAAATAAAAGAGAAAAGAATTTCTCTCGAGTTATATTTTTAAGCTGGCTAGAAAAAAAACAAAACGGGTCTGACTCGGGCTCTAATTGTGCTCGGGGGCGAAAAAAATACTACTAGGCCGGGGCTAAAGTTTTTTTTATATAAAACCGAGCTTCAAACAATGGTAGAAAAATAAATACTTATCACAAAAAATATGAAATAAATTTCTAAATTCTTCAAATAATACAAAGAGATTTATTTAATGAATAAATTTTCCAAAAAGTAAAATAACAATAAAAACATTTTCTAAATACTTTGTTTAAATATAAAATACTTTTCATAAATCAAATAAGATCCAATAAATTATTAAAATATTTTTATATGGTCAAAATCATTGACAAACCATTTCTAAATAATAAAATATAAATTTTAAAATTGTCATACCAATAAATAATTTGTCAAAAAAATATCCCATTGGAATACTTTTTCAACTCTTTTAAAATATTTAATAAATCCTTTCAATGAAATAAAAACTCTCTTAGCATTATAAAATCCTTGAAATAATTTTAGAGTTATTTATAATACTCAAAATAATTTTTAAAAACTTTAAAGTAATATTCTAAATATTTCCCAACTTTATTAAAAAGGGGATAAGTCATTTTATATCCTCTCAAATGAATTTCCTTTAGTTGAAAAATGTTTTGAATATTCAGAAGAATTCCAATAATGATTTTAAACATTCTCCATCATATTAATGTGTTGAAGGAGTCATATTACCTTCTCTCATTTTGTTTTGTTGGTTTTGTTTTAAATAATAAATTCCCAAAACACCAATTATGAATATTAGGGAAAGTCATTTTATTCCCTCTCTTTTTAATATTCAATAAACTCCAAAAAGTTTTAAATCCCAGAGAAAATCAAACACGTCAATCAAACAATCATTATCTATTTAATTTTATTAACATTCCAAAATTCGAAGAATTTTGGGATGTTACACACTACCACCCTTAAAAGGAATCTCGTCCTCGAGATTCGAGAAGGCTAGAAAGAAAGGTTAGGGTTCGGGTCATCATGACAGTCCATCGATCCTCCGATGAGCTAGGGTGCTACCACCCTTAAAAGGAGTGCGACGTGGTCTTCAAAATCTTACTCCATCGATGACCTTCTTCAAAGAGATTCACCTCCCCCTATTAGGTCTTGAATCCTTAGCAAAAGAGGAGTCTTCTGTATACTGAACCTTCATGACTGACAAGTCAGGCGCCAATACTAAGCAACTATCCATTTCCTCATGGTGGTCATCAAGCATACTTTTACTGGATACCTGCAGCAGATGGTCTTGGTCCATACTCACCGTATAATACAAACAAAAATCTCCTACAGGGGTCACACATCGTACCATTCTATGGTTCAGGCTTAACATCGTCGTCTCTCTGCTATAGGTAAGTCACTCAAGATTTACTATCCCGCATAGCAAGAGCGAATAATCAGGGTAGTCGTCATGGGGGCCAATCCATTACGCACCCAAATCATTACCTTGTACATGGTTTAGTGAATCTCGCAATCTAACACTCGGTCATCCTCACAGGCATTGGAGAAATTCATCTTGCTCATGAACTGGGTCCAGACAAATCCATAGTTCTGCAAGCCAAACAAAACATCTATCGTTTCTTCACAACACTCAGGTTTACGTAGCCTGCTATAAAACGTGCACTGGTGGACTACAACTTCCTCCAGAGTTCTTCCATCAGCAAGATTGTGCTCGCTTGTTGTAAGATCCGGGCACACGGGGTTAACTTTGAACTCATCATCGGTTGCATCCATCTTCATTCCAGTCTTGACATTTGCAGCCATTGTAGTAGCTTCTTCAGTTTAGGGATGAGGATGAGGGGGAATAGAATGTAGATAGCGAGGTAGAGAGAGAGAGATAGGGAGAGATACCCATACAAACATCACACTAGTTTTGAAACATAAGTTTTGATGTGTAGCTATCGGTAAAACAAGAAATGATAGCTCACAGAAACGATCTAACGGTAGAAACTTGAATCTTCCAGGTCTTTAAGTCTTCAATGACGGTAGCTTTCGTTTCGCGTTGTTGAAGTAATCTTCGTATCGTTGAGTCACTTGCCAATTTATTCTTCTTTTGATTGTGTCTTCTTCAGTCTCGAAGCATACTAATTAGATAAGGGGTATAAGGTAACGTAAACTTACTCTACTCGCGAAGAAGAACCACAAAGCACAACACATCACATCAAAACAAGACATAACAGGGCCACAGGGTACAAGACAAAACTTAACAAAACCATCATGACATAAAACATCTAATCAATCCATAGCAAACATGCATCGATCCACAACTCCAGCTAACAATGAAAAGGTAACAACGTACACTTATTGCACATCTACGTACGTCCTCCAATTGCCAAACATAATCTTCTTCGAGTCAGCATCCTTGCTTCCGCGTTCACATCTCCCTCGTTTCCTTCAATTTTGGACACATGTTGGCATAATGTCCCATATTCCTGAACCGATAACACCGAATTTCGCTAAGATTTTTCCTTTCCTTCTTCACAAGTGCTTCCTTGAACTCCTGGATAATCTTCTTCATCCATTCCTTTTGTTGTTGAATCACTTGTTGTGTCATGGCGTAAAGGTGACACTGAACGGGATAATGATCAGTTCCTTCACACATAAAACATGTGACTTGTGCAGTGGGGCATTCTTCACCCATGTGCATTTCCTCACAATGGGGACATCCATCTTGGTGTCCTTCGTATGAGTGTCCGGCTTCTCCGCAAATTGTGCAGGCACGGGGCCTCTTAAGGTTTACCGTCCTTTTCGTTGGGGTGACGAGGCGAGATCCCAACAAAATATTTGTAAATTCCTTCCAAGTAATCTTCTTTCTTGATAGGTTAATCGCCTGGTGCATTGTCCACCAAGTAGAAGCCTCTTCTACAAAGTACTAGCAGCATAGGGGACCATGTCCTCACTCCCAACCTTGTTTATCTTCACGTGCTCCTCCATAGAACGAATCCATTGCTCCACCTTGAGTCTCGACATCGCCCCAGAAAATGCGAGTCCTACTCCATACTCCATCTATTAAACCCATACGGCAAGGGTTAGGGGAAAACTATAACACCGACAAGAAAACAAACTAAGATAACACCAAGCATATGCACTCAAATAGGAAAGCGGAAAAAACACCTACGTTCGACAGTAACACAAAACAACAATCAATACAGTCACAAAAGTCAAACGCACAAACAACACCTAGGGTAAGGTCATATGTGCAAGACATACGATCTCATCATGCTACGCGAAAATTCGTTGATCTAACTTCACATAAAAGGTGGTGGTCTGATTCTAAGCTTCAACCTTCTCAGCTAAGCTGATCTTAAAGGTTCCTCTTGTAGTGTCAAACTTATTGATCACCGTAGGTTATTCCTTCTAGTTCTGGTAGTCATAACTTCAACTGATCCATGAGGTTGATGATCTACTCCTCAAAAATCATATCTTCACGGGCATAACCCACTCGGAGGTGTATTTACAGTAAAACAAGATGAGAAGTTTTAGAAGATGAATAATAGATGAGAAATACTAGTGGAGAGAGTAAATAATCAAAGAGTGATAAAATATTTTTGTTCCTATGGCTTTTTCTATCCATTTTCTAGGGTCACGGCCTACAGTCAACAGGGGCTCTGATACCATCTGTAACGACCCGATTCATCACAAACCGGAGTCTCTGTGCATTCTGTGCTAGTCCCTGAGTCAATAGCTAACACACACAGTACATGATGTAATATCAAGAATAAACCACATGTCATAAATATTACATCGAAGATCCAGTATTACAAATAAACATACCTGCATAGCTCAAGGCTAGCTTACAAATAACATATAGCGGAAAACAATAAAGAGCTTCGTGGCGTCCATCAACTCCACCGGCATAGTTGAGTATAGACATCGTAACCGTACATCGTATCACTTACTCGTCGTATACAATCATGCAACACCCAAGGTTACAGCCCGAACACGGGTTAGTACATCTGATTTGTACGGAAAGTCACACAAAAAAGTATATAACAGACCTACATCTACATGCGAGGTAAGTCAAAGGAAAGGCTTATGGTTTTGTTTTGCTGAAAGCTAATTTTTCCCTCACATACTACAACTAATCAAATTTTAATTTATCTTGCTAGTCCTAAGTATGGTTGAATCGGGCTACACCAATTCCAACCATCCCTTTTATTAAAAGTTCCCACTCAAATTCTTATTAAGGTGAAATATCTGTCAAGACTATCCAACAACAATAATGCCCAGTTGCTCAAAGTTGTCCGTAACCGTGGACACGGTTAATCATGACCAGTTTTTACACTCTGCAGAGGTTTGTACACTTCCCGAAGATTGAGACATAGTCTTTCAGAAGAGGTTGACTCCACCCTTTGGTAGCCGGTACACCTATCATATCTACATCAGCTAGCTACCAGGGCTAGGTTCCCCACAACTTACTCATCTAAGCCAGAGCCCATATATCCAGTGGTTGTACATGGAAGCTACTAGTCACACTGTCTGTCCGATCTTTTTGAGCCTGGACGGCGCCCACTACGTCAGAGGGTACTCGCCATGACGCACCCGGTTCACCACCAAAACAACCATTCGGGAAGCATTTAGCCCTGGTCCGGCACGAACCCCAGGATGCATTCCCTGCCAGTCCAGAGGTGATTTCTATTTAAGTTTGCTAGTCTAGTTATTAATCCTCACAAAGCTCAATGATACTCAACCAATCCCCGTCTACAAAGCAATAGCAGTATATAACAACCACGATCCCAGGTCGACAATGAAATATAGGATCAGAACATATGGCTATCCTACGAGGTTTAAATCATAACTAATATATAGTCCTACACATGCATAGAGTGATAATTTGATACATGCATAATAGAAAATATAGGATGAGGTATGGTCAAAGTGTAACTTGCCTTTTACATTCGATGAAGATCTTCTCTCTCACAGTCCAGTCAACTCTACTCGTCACACTCCGAGAATCCATCGCAAGGAAGGAACTCAAATAAGAAATCACACCACAAGGACAAATCAAAAGATCAACAAACAAACACAATGGTTTTATCAACAGAACAAAAGGGATTTGAAGTGCAAAGGTGTCGATGTGCTCGAAGGTGATCGGTGGAACGTGAACTTGAGAGAGTCAACAGATAAAGATTCATCGGTAAGGAATTGTGTTCATGGACATTTATGAATTCAAGGTGAATATCATGCCCACTTGAAAAGTGTATGAATCTTACTGATAACATGTCTCAAGTGATCCGATATGCAACAAGAATCACATGAAACGGAATACTACAACGCAGGTCATATTAAGTTCAAAACTGAAATGAATTTGAATTCAAACATATCAAGAAACATTTGAATTTTTGCGTACACATGGTATAGACAGAAAGTACATGGAACGAGTGATCCAACGCAAAAATAATCACTCGATTTGGATCAACGGTTTACAAGATATGGCCTCCGGGATTTGAATTTGAATTTGAAATAACTTCAAATTCAAAAGTGTGCAAAGTGTCCAAAAATTGATGCCATGCTAAAGTACAGAACAACACGAGTGCGTAGCAAAAAGTTTCACCTCGATCCGACTTACGGTGAAGGAGATATTGCGAGTACCGTGACGGGGTGTTTTCTGCCCAAAAGGACTAGTTCGCGAATAAAAATAATTCGCAAAAAGAGATCGGGTCCCCGGAGGGGTTGACCTAGATCTGACCGGAGTTAGAGCTCCGGCGAGAGCAACTCCGGCGACTCCCGCGGCTGGGCGCGGTGGCCGGCGACGTGGAGGGGCGGCGGCCGGTGGGAAGGCACGGGGCGCAGGCCGGCGAGGTGGCCGGCGCAAGGGCGTTGCTCGCGGCGAGGTCGGCCATGGCGGCCCGGCGAGGTTGGCCGGCGGCCCGGGGCGGCGCGGCTGTGCCGGCTGTGCTCCCGCTACTAGGGTTTCGTTTTTTTTGACTAAAAAAAAGAAAAGAGAAATGAATTTCTCTGGAGTTATATTTATAAGCTGGCTGGAAAAAAAACAAAACGGGTTTGACTCGGGCTCTAATTGTGCTCGGGGGTGAAAAAAAATACTACTGGGCCGAGGCTACAGTTTTTTATAAAACCGAGACTTCAAACAATGGTAGAAAAATAAATACTTATCAGAAAAATATGACATAAATTTCTAAATTCTTCAAATAATACAATGAAATTTATTTAATGAATAAATTTTCCAAAAAGTAAAATAACAATAAAAACATTTTCTAAATACTTTGTTTAAATATAAAATACTTTTCATAAATCAAATAAGATCCAAAAAATTATTAAAATATTTTTATTTGGTCAAAAGCATTGACAAACCATTTCTAAATAATAAAATATAAATTTTAAAATTGTCATACCAATGAATAATTTGTCAAAATAAAAATATCCCATTGGAATACTTTTTCAACTCTTTTAAAATATTTAATAAATCCTTTCAATGAAATAAAAACTCTCTTAGCATTATAAAATCCTTCAAATAATTTTAGATTTATTTATAATACTCAAAATAAATTTTAAAAACTTTAAAGTAATATTCTAAATATTTCCCACCTTTATTAAAAAGGGGATAAGTCATTTTATATCCTCTCAAATGAATTTACTTTAGTTGAAAAATGTTTTGAATATTCAGAAGAATTCCAATAATGATTTTAAACATTCTCCAACATTTTAATATGTTGAAGGAGTCATATTACCTTCTCTCATTTTGTTTTTTTGGTTTTGTTTTAAATAATAAATTCCCAAAACACCAATTATGAATATTAGGGAAAGTCCTTTTATTCCCTCTCTTTTTAATATTCAATAAACTCCAAAAAGTTTTAAATCCCAGAGAAATTCAAACACGTCAATCAAACAATCATTATCTATTTAATTTTATTAACATATGTTACATAGTAACTCCAAGAGGGAGCGCTATGAATGATTGTGGGTTCATGCCCCCCGATGTCTAGCTTTAGTGACATAAACATGAAACTACGGGATGTGTTGTTGCATCCAGGGAGAAAACAACGGTGCTTGTAACCGCGGTTGCAAGGATTGTTTACCTTAGGCATAGATTGTTAATCCAGTTGCCTGTTGCTTTGAATTTACACTGTGGGTGGGGCTCGCAACTTAATACCAACGATATGTTCTAGATATATATCTCAAGGTGGATGATTAGTGAGTAGATGCAGATGGATTTCGGTCTACTTGTCTTGGCGTACTGCCCATACTTTTGAGCCTCTTTCTTTCAAGTATCATAATTAGCATTGCGGAGCGTTCATAATTCTGTCAATTGCCCAGCTGTAATTTGTTCACCCAACTTAGTTGTTTTATCATCTTTTGGGAGAGAGACATCACTAGTGAACATCGTGGGACCCCGATCCATATTTCCACCACCGTTTACACATCCACTTTATTTACTGCTTTATTTCCTTTCCATTGCAATTATCACTACTACTATCTTCTTGCGTTTGATCCTTTGTTATCGACAAGGCCGGAGGGATTGATAACCCCTCTATACTCGTTGGGAGGAAATTTATTTTCTTTTGTGTGCAGGTCCACGTCTTCCGTAAGCGCCAGAGCAATAGACACCTATTTGTCGATCCTTGGAGTCCTCCTAGATTCGATAAACCTTACATTCCTCGTGTAAGGGAAATTTACTGCTAGGCTACATCCAACCTTCCACTTGGGGTAACCAACGAGGAGCACTACTTTAGGGCCATCAATAATCTCTAATCTAGAGCTTCTAATGTTTTCCATCCTTGGGGCGCCTTATCCCTCCTTATATAGGTGGAAGGAGGAGGCTTATATGTAGAGTCCTAGTTGGATACAAACTATTCTCATCTTTTATTACACGTGATATAACAATATGAGTCCTACTCTAAAGCTTGTAGCCTTTCATGCCTTCCAAGTTATTTGGACTTCTTCCAAGATTGAGGCTTCCTTTCTATAGAGAACCCCCAGTTTTTACTGTAGCTGACCCCTTGCGGATACTGTAGCAGGTCGGGTCCTGTAGAAGACCCTCTGCGGACAATGTAGCAGGTCTACTGATGAGGGGATACCCCCACGACTCCTCTACGTCCCTCATGGAAAACGGCGATAGAGTACGGGAGGGAGACCCTGGGCTAGCTAGGTTGAACTAGAAGCTCACCACGAGTGTGTTGGTGGTGATGGCGAGGCCTTGGAGGTTCTGTAGGCGACCAATTTGACGACGACGTGCGGCGGCTCCGGCGAGACGATGGCGATGATTGTGATGGCCTCGGGCTCGATTAGACCTCCATGTTCTCCAGATCGAGGAAGTCGACGATGCTGCGCACGATGGACAAGCTCTTCTGGTCTAGCTCCGGCGTTGGTTGCGTTTCCCGTCGACGACGAACTGCGGCGGCACTCGGGTGGTTTGGGGAAATCGCACAGGGGGTGGGAGAGATGGCGGCGAGAGGGGGAAAAGGATGCACGGCTTCTAGGCGTCACTGTGGCGTGCTTTGGAGCCCTGGGAGGGTCCAGGCAGGCAGGCAGGAGGCCGGCGGTAACGGCATGCCCTCCAGCGAGCAGCTTGCCTCGCTGGGGGAAGACGACAAGGCTGGGGAGCAGGCCTGGGCCGTGGGGGGATGAGTTGGGCCAGTTTTTCCTGGTAAGCCTTTTCTTCTTTTCCCTCTGTTTTTCTTTTCTGCAATTTGTTTTACCTTGTTAAAAAAATAGCAAAGTATTTTTATAAATGCTCCAAATTTTTATATGTCCTCAAAATGAAAATAGCTAGCCACTTATAAACTTTGGATATTTTTAAAAATCAAATAATTTGAACTTTAATTCAAATAGGGGTTTAAATTTAAATCCATGCTCCTGTTTGAATATTTGAAAAATCTATGAGCATGGGTTTGAATCAAAATCACTTTATATGTGATCACACTCATTTATGGGACTTTTCAAAAATGCAAAAGGAATTTTTGGAGCAACTTTTTATCTGGCCATTTGAATTAAAATTCATCTGGGGGGTGTTCTCTCTCCCTTTTCAATTTCTTTTTGAATTTTTTTTAACATGATGCAAAGTTTCTTGCTAACCCTAGCACATACCTAACTTGGGGTTGTGACACGTGACTTTCCCACGACAGTTGGCGCCCACCGTGGGGCCTGCGCACGCGGGCGTTGTCATCCTAGAAGGAGCTCTGTGAGGTATGCAAGGTTTCGTCGCCGGCCGGATCACTAGAAGCCGGCGAGGGAAGCTCTACATCGACGACACAGCCTAGGGTCCCGAGGCCAACTCTGTCAAGTCAGGCTATCGGGTCCCAATCGGCTCCATCCACCTCTTCGTCGGCAGGAAAAACGGATCTGAGATAGAGCCAGATCGTGAAATCCCTGCTAAAGCCACAAGTCGGTTTAAAACTGACTCTAGGCATGTCTTCGTCGGATTGGCCAACGAATCTCCAGAGCCGGCGCGCTCTATCGAGACCTTGGAACAGAATGACTCGGCGGAAATCTCTGATGCCGACTCATATCCTAGCGGAGGAAAAGACTCGGACTCCGGATCTATCCGCTCTGTCGGAAGCAACAGGCTCGGATTGGGATTAGAGGAGTACGATACAGATTTCCCCTATCTTCAGCCAACGTACTACTCACCATCTACATGGCGGACCCCAGGAAATGCAGAACACGGTCATATATCCGACTAGGGGGTCGGCTGCCCATGATACGGAGCCGGCCCTGGCTGGAACGGAAGCCCTCACAGCTACTATGAACGCTCTGCAGACAGTTCTCGCCACCCTAATCACTCTGGAAATTCAAGAGTCACGCATGGCAGAGATCGATGGGCTCTAGAAACGGGTGTCCAGAATTCCCTGGGAAATCCAGTTGGAGAAAGAAAATATGGTGACAGAAGCAGGCCAGCTTGCGCGAGTAGCCAGGCGCGATCAGGTACAGTCCATGCAGCTGGATGCTCAGATGGAGAACATCTCAGCCACCCACCAAGCTAGGCACGCAAGTCATATCCCGCCGGTTATGGTATGACAAGCACTTTTCCAAAGTCCGCAGCAGGGAACCACCACGCCAGGGTTCACTCCCCCGCGAGAGCCGGTTTGATTCTATACACCACCTAGCCACTATAATAACCCCATGGCGAACGTCTTCGCTCCAACATAGTATCTGTCCAACGTTCCCACCCATGGAAACACCACCGCGGACCTGGCCACAAGAGACGGAGTAGAGATGCTCAAGACTTCAGTCGCCCAACAGGAACAATACTCGAATGGTTTCTCATACTTACATGGGAGTCCTCGTCCAAGTATGATCCGGCAAGCAGAATCATGGGCTCCCGCCGCCTCCAGCATTCATCACCAGCAGAGAGGACAGTCAGATCTTGAACCGCAGCAGACAATCCGACTTACCGCACAGCCGGCGGCCATGGTCCCCGAGCCGGCAGTAGAAACCCCACTTTAGGAGGAAGAAGCATGTTTTGTTAGCCGTTCGGTTGGAAATCGGTGCTTAGTTCCGGCTTTGTGGAATGCCCGCATACGGTCAGATTTTAAAGGACCTCGCAAAATCCCAAACTACACAACATATATGGACCCGGCGGCATGGATCGAAAGATATGATCTAGGAATGGATATTCTATAGGCCAGTGATGGATTTTGTGCCCGATACCTCACAATGATGCTGGATGGACCGGATCACACCTGGCTCAAGAATCTCCCCGATAACTCCATCAACTACTGGTCCGAGTTGAAGGAGAAGTTCATCAAAAATTTCTAAGGAACATGCCGGCGCGCTACCACAATCATCGATCTGGAGCACTGTGTTTAGAAGGAAGGAGAGTTGGCCCACCATTGGGAACGACGAGTCGCCGAAACAATCCACTCCTCGGACAGCATCACCGCCCAGACAACCGTTTTAGTCCTGGAGAAGAACTGCAAATTTGAGCCTCTGACCATAAACTCGGTCGTATTAAGAGAGCAGTCAGAGACATGGGGGAACTCAAGGATGAAGTCACTAAGTATGTCGAGTCTTAAAAAACCAAAGACGGCGACTTCGATGAGGACAAAACCCGCCAAGGAAAGAAAAGTGGCGGCAAAGGGCAGCAGAACGATGGGAATCAGAGTCAGCAGAACAAACGTCGGCTTGATCAGAATGCAACTTACTTGGTAGACAATACCAATGTCGGATCCCAAAGACAGAGGCAAGGGGGCAACTACCGAAAGACGGAGGAGATCTTACGCCCAAATAGCTCCGTGCGCAAGACATAGTAGACCCGGTCTCCCAGCTAATTACTCTTGGGAAAACTTCAGCATCATGCAGGAATTCAAACGACGAGGAGGCAACTGTGGAGTACACCAAGGTCCCCCTGGGTCAGGTTCAGGAGCTAGTTACATTAATGGCAGCCAACAAACCGGCCACCAGGGAGCCAACTACAACAATAGCAATCAGCAGTCAGACCACAACGGAACCGGCTCTGGATCCCAGTATCAAGGACCTGGAGCCGGGAGGCAGATGCAATAAGGGCTTGCCGGATTTCAAGCAAACCCGAAGAAACTCTATGACCATGAATCATTTCACGTTTTCACCACCACCAGCTGTCGGAGAGATAGCAAACTTCAACAGCATGCTACTTTGTCTGTGGCAAAGGAGCCAACCATACCTAAGTGGCTCACAGCCAATAGCCTGGACAAGGGATGATCACCCCCCAGTGGTAGATAACCCGGGGACCCTAGCCTTGGTAGTGGCACCACAACTTGGAGGATACACCATGCATATGGTACTCATGGATGGGGGAAGTAGCATCAACATCCTCTACTATGAAACTTTCCGCAGATTGGGGTTAACCCACAAACAGCTACAACCATCCAATACGATTTTTCATGGAATCATCCCGGGTAAATCGGCACGACCCATAGTGTCGGGGGGATGGATCAAGCCCATGACCTGGCATTAGATCACAACCCTTTGGGCCGGCTTATACGTGAAGACCCATGAAGACAAGACTCGTCCCAGAAGGAGACGCGCCAAAGAGACAAGCTTGAAGCCCAAGAAGGAATTCGACTTACCTTGTATAGTGTGTAGCGTATTTGTAAAAGTAGACATAGAATAGGATTCCACCTCAAGTAGGAATCGGATCCGTGGACTCTTGGACCTGACACCTTTATAAGCCGAGGGTTCGGGGACCTAGAGACAACCCTCAACACAACACAAAAACCACCAACACACGACTCGTAACCTAGATGTCCCCGAGATGCAAGTTACGAGCCGGCAATCCTTGTAATTCGCAAACCGGCTAGTCCTTTTGACTAGCCGGAAACCCCTCAATAATAAGAAGCAATAGTAGGTCTTTACCTCGAGATCAAAGAGGGGCCGAAACCTGAGTAAATCTCCGAGTACCGTGTCTATGTCGACTCTCTCCTCGATACCACCTCGCAGCAAAGGCCTCACTACAAGTTCGATGACTCGGACATCTGCTGTTAACCCCACGACACAATGGCAAGATATACCTCGAGAAGGCTTTTCGGACTTCTGAAAACTTTGAGGGGCCTGCGCATGCAGGCGTTGAGATTCTTGGAGGAGCTCAACATGGCATGGAAGGATTCATCTTTGGACGGATCACAAAAAAGCGGAGAGGAAAACTCCGAATCAATAGCTCCACATGGGAAACTGGTACCGTGATTACGCCGGTTTACCAAGTCTCAATCGTTCCATCAACCTCTCCATTAGCAAGGAGGAACCGAAGATGGCACCCAAAGTTTCCTCAAGCAAAGCCAGTCGGCAGGAGGATATTCCGCAGCATGTCTTTGTCGGATTTGTCAGGGAGTCTTTAGAGCAAGAGCATTCCGACAAGATCCCAGACCATGAAGATAAATAAGATGCCTCTGAAGCTGACTCGTACCAAGAAGAGGACAGGATACAGACACCAGATCGATTCGATCCGTCAAAGAAGACAAACTCGGATCAAGCCCAACTACGACTCATCTCAGAGGTCGACCATTTACATGGCAGACACGCAAGGACAACAAAAGTCTCCAAGACACAAGAGTCCAGCCTATGGTTGCTAAAGAGCCGATCAAAGTCCATTAGGGATAAAAGACAACTTGGAGGCACGGGCCGCGAGCCAATGGCAACCATCAAATCAAAACAAAGCCGAATCTGATGAAAAAGAACATCACGAAAAGGCGACTCTACTACAAAAAGAGATAGCTTGCGAGCACAGGAGCTTTGTGCAGGCAGAAAGACGACTCTCTCACGGGACATACTATGAAGAAGACCCCGACATAGATCGCCGGCTTACACCCATAACAAACGGGATTAGGCGTGTAAAGGAAGTAGCTGAAGATATTGGTGGGCTCGCGGAGCCAATCATCAGATATGCCGAATCCGGTGAAAATCGGTACCGGCAAGGACAAAGCATAAACCAGACGAAAAACAGGAAATGCAAGCAACCCTCACCAGGGGAGTCACCAGACTTGGGGACAAGATACCGAGACTACGAGAGAGTCATGCAAGATCCATGCCCAAGGCACTCCAAACCGGGTCGTCCTGCTAAACACACATGGAGTCAATGCAAAGATTACAGACGCCTAGTTAAAGAGAAAGCAATGGTACGAGAAGATAACCTCGCCACACCTTGCAAGCAAGCGAAATGCCAAGCACATGGACTCAACCGGTCACTCGAGGGCTCCCTCACTTCAATCAGCACTGGAAACAGAATTAACCAGTTGTCGGCTCTCGCCACACAATAAAAATCCGACTTTGATCGCAACCGCCTCTCGCCACACAATAAAAAGCCGACTTTCGTTGCAACCGGCTGTCGCGACATAATAATAAGTCGACTTTCGTCGCAACCGTCTCTCGCCACTTAATAAAAAAAGACTTTCGTCGTAACCTGTTTCTTCGGCATCTATTAGAAAGCCAATTTTCGTCACATTGTGCTTTCGCCTAAAAGGTAATATTTTATGCCACAGTAAGATTCCGCACAACTGTGAGCTGGCTCCGGATACTCTTCTTAAGCATTGCATTCCTCATTTTTTTCATAACTTGCATTTATAAAAATTCTCAGAAACCTGGGGGCTTGATCAACCTCCAATTTGTAATCTGAGCACTTATGTCTTTCATTCATTGAAAGTTCAACAGAGCTTGATGACAACTCATCAACCTCCAACTGAGAAATCTCGGCACATATGTGAAAATTGCATGTACAAAGCTAGAATTCAGAGAAATCTTGGGGGTTCGACTATACCCATCGAGTCTTCACCCAAGAAAACTCGGCTTATACATGTGGCACCCCACGCCTCCCAACTACATGTATGTTCGATGATCATACGATCTAGACGCGTGAAATCCAGCTAGAAAATTCCCAAGAGGAAATTTTTGACGCGAACGGAGAAACGCTGATCAATGTGAGACGGCATACAGAGAAGTCTAGACTCAAGGATAACCCAAACTCTTCTCAAACAAGAGGAGATGAGGACCAGATCAATCCAGAGTTGGATTCTTCAAGCACTTCATGAATTACCCTTTTTGCATACAAAATCATAAGAATATATTTTCTTTTTTGCATATTGTAAGGCCCGATATGCGGTACTGTTCCAGATCTAGATGTTTCCACCCAGATCCGGGGAGGGAGCATATATCGGTCCCACCGCGACATATGACAAGGCCATATGCCTCGGATTTCCAACATGATATCACAACATTGCAGCTACAAGGATACAACATCTCATACAATCGACATACAACTTCCTTAATACAATACATCAGCAGAAGATACGTGTCTGAGTACAGACTACAATCAAATTCCTAGTGGAAATGGTAAAACACACCATTCCCGTAACCACACGGGTCCAGGCTCTCTGCCGGGATCCGCCTAACTAGTCTTCGTCGAGTCTCCACGGGAAACGTCGATCACCATACATGTTGTCGATCAAGGACCCTGAAAAGAGTTTGGGGGTAGTATCATGAGTATAGAAGTACTCAGCATCTAACTGTAGTGGTCAACTGACCCAGCAAGGACTTCATCACTCGTCATTCTAGGATAACTAGTAGTTTACGGTATGGATGGGGTAAGTGGTGAGGTTGTTGCCGCACTAGCATTTATGAAGTGGCTAACGATCTAGAGAGTAAGATAAGAAGACAAGCATTCGATGAGGAATCGCCTCCAACAAGTGTGCTATCCACCTACTTAAGCAAGAAAAACACCTATCCTATCCTTGTCCTCCTCTTCACATCTCGATGAAGAAGAAGCAGTCAAGGCACACACACACACGTTGATCAAGTTTATTAAGATTATCTCAGTTGTTTTTTTCAATGAACAAGGAGTATGTCTCAAGTCGTCCATAACCGTGGACACAACTTCTCGAAAATATTTAACCCTACAGGGGTGTACCAACTTCCCATTACAAGGCTCCGCACGCACACCCATCTCTCTCAGTCAGGCTCGTTAAAGACACTCATTGAAGAGTTGTTCCGAGAGATCCGGTATGATAGGTCCCTCTAACAAACAACGCACAAATCCGGGTAGCCCCCGGTGAGTCAACATCCAACTCAAAAGCCGTCCGCGCTCTCGAATCGGTTTC
Source organism: Bromus sterilis (assembly GCA_950022295.1). Classification (NCBI taxonomy): domain Eukaryota; kingdom Viridiplantae; phylum Streptophyta; class Magnoliopsida; order Poales; family Poaceae; genus Bromus; species Bromus sterilis. The sequence continues at coordinate 274,799,173 of OX465595.1, read as the reverse complement.
TACCGTCTGGATGTGGGCGGGATAACGTAACCTCGCCCGGGCAGGCTCCCTAGCTTCCAGGTGTAGACCAACAGGATATAACATCCCACTAGCCCGGTTTGTTTTAAGTCCACTGGCTGCAAACCAGTTAAGCACATGGTTTCTCAAATGGTAAAATCAGCTTGGGCCACCACTAGAAATGTTTGCAGCTAGGTAGGTAAGACAAGGGGACCCCATAGCATCCCACACGCGGTTAGGCACGCTCAGTCTTGAAACCAATACCCGGAACACGGGACCTAGGTGACTCGAATGGAACAAAGCATCGGGGCGGGAAAACTTGGACCTTCCATCTTTGTCGAGTGTAGTCATGATTATAATAATCATATCATCCACAACAAATATAATAGTGTGATATCCCAACCAAAGGAGTAACAGGTAACATTCATAGCATCCTAAGAATGCATACTAATTAGGGGATGAGCAACGAGCAATAATAATATAGAAGTACATGGTTTGCTGGGAGGGGACATGGCTATATCGGTTTAAGAGAGGTTGTAAACATGTGGTAGGATGTCGGTACCCGGAATATGCGTATGTAATTCCAGTCACAACTCAATCATATGGAGAGCCGAGAGTTGTACCCACTTGTCTAAGCAGACAAGGCCAAGGACAGAACACTCTCGGAAAGCATCGAACGTGAGGGGCATCCCATCCAGGCCTTATGATCAACTGATATGGGTCCTCATCGCCCGCTCACAAGTCTAAATGATTATGGGTGGTGAAATCCCATACTCATAGACAAGTCGCCTCAACCATATTTTCGATTGAATTATAACACTTTCATAAACATACTCCATCCTGATCACCTAGTCGGGATCTCGGGCGGGCTCAATCATAAAACAAAGTGTGCCACATGACAGAGTAACGAGCAATCGCATCGCGATGCCCCAAGCTGCACACATCTAAGGGCCACTTGGTGTATAAAATACCGCCGGCTAGAACACAACTAAGCTATCGAACCCCACACTAAGACATGCATGTTATAAACATACACGCAACATACATGTCCAGTGTAAACAGCAGGTACACATTGCATGAACTCTACAAAGTATATCTTTATTAACTTACATAGAGTACACAAAGAGATCACGAGTCTGTGATCCAACATTACATCAAACAACGGAAGCAAATTAGGTCTGAGTACAGACAAGATTAACAAATAGCTTAGAGAAGCCTTGTTCAACATACATGCCCTTCCACGAGGGACCAGACTGCTGTCTGGAACTATACTAGCTTAGTCAACGTCGAGCTTCAGGTCGGTGACTCCACCGGGGTCCGGGTTCTCATCTAAAACATAGAATAAGAAAACGTGAGTAAAAGTCGTACTCAGCAAGACTTACATCAGAACTATACTACTCATGCTCAAGTTTCAAGGTAAAGCGGGGTGGGGTTTCAACCTGCAGAAGTGCCACCTTTGACTTGGCTAGTTCTGTACTACGAGTACCAGACTTGAGGTAAGAAGCATACACGAGTCCACTACCAAGTCTCCAACCAATACACCACTATGGTTACTTTCTCGACTTCCCCACCAGGAGCACACCATAGCACTCACGCTTATCTTGCGAGTTTTAGAAGTATCCATTCAAGTTGTCTAATAATCAAGCACATCTTTCCAAGTAGTCCCTTACCGCGGATGAGGCTATTCGAATAGTTTTGTTAACCCTGCAGGGGTGTAAACTACACACTCATGACCACAAGTTACCGCCACGTAGCGTCACCATTCAAGGGGTGCCGGCGAGGATGTTCACCATGTCACTTCGCTCACAACCGGTCTATTCCAGGAGTCGACTATCTGAGGTAGATCCCGCTCGAGAGCCGGCCGGATAAACGATACAGAATCAGACAATGTAGGCAACCGAGACGCCCTCCGAGAATATGGTTTCACTGTCTCACAGATTCACCCACATATCTATATGATGCAAACTTTCATCCATTATTTTTCTATGCATATGCCAACTGGAAAACCCGAAGTAATGTGACTCCTAGACGTCAACACGGATTAAGGTACTAGGCCGAGAGGGTTCAGTGATCCCAATGGGTGGTTGTACTCTTTGTCTTGGATTACCATACAAGAACTCGGGCTTAAGGCGGTGCTCAACGAGACAACCCACTATGTACTCCTACACAGCCTCTCATCGTTCACCTTGTATTAGGGTGGATTCACCAACACAGTTTCACCTTCATCAACACCACGTTCACTATTATCCCGACTCACATCAAAAATAACCTCATTGTAACACTAAGCATGCAATAAGTTGTAACAATTGCAGGGGCCACATGATATCAATCAACTCCTATGTCAGCTAGGATTGTGGTTTGCTTACTACTTTGACAAGACTATAGGTCATTCATCGGATATGTGTACAACTATGTGGTAGAATAGATAACAAGATGATCATCCTAATCAATGCATAAGCGAGACTGAGAGGGAAATGGGTTTTTATAGACATGATCAATGGGGTTTGCTTGCCTTGCTGACGATACACGGGGTTTACCGATCTTCTTCTTCTTCGGGGGTGATCTCCGTCTTGGAAACACTATTACTGGAACAATCATCAACAAAGGGGGGCAACATTGAAATAGAATGCACAAGCACACAATATAGTTGTTCATGATGTGAATGCTACTGGTTTGTGGAAAATTCATCTTAATTGAAGTGTATTGCATTTGGAATCAAAATTCAAACTTCAAATTCAAATTCAAGTTGTGCCATATGCATGTTTGCTACTGTTCACCCATTTTAAAATGGTCAAACAAAGAAACAAATTTCATATTCTTAATCCTTGCATTTTTCTGATAATTTTTCATATATTATATGTTTAATTTGGAGTTAATATGAATTTTCTTTGAATTTTTGAAGTTTAAATGAATTTCTGCCTTTTCTGGAATTTCTTTTAAAATAGAAACTAATTATTGCATCAGGCTGACGTCTTGCAGACTTGGGGGGGGGCTCTGGCCAGTGGGGCCCCTCTGTCAGTCTTAGTGGGGTTAAAACCCTGTTAGTTTAAACTAAAAGTGGGTTAGTTAGGCTAGGGGCCACTAGTCAATGGGGGTTAGGGGGTGATTAGGGGTGGGTTTAGGGTTAATTAACAAGCCACGCCGGCGATTAGCCGCCGGTGGCAACAGTGCGCGGCGGCGCTCGCGGGGACAGTGATCCCGGCCACCAAATGGCACACCACGGTCACCAACAGGACGGTCATGCACGCCCGCATCATCATACACCCACGGGGAGGCCTAGGGGTCGCAGGAGCCTCGCCGGCGACGTGCTCGGGCGGCGGCCGTAGCATGGCCAGGTGGAAATGGTGACATATGCCATGGGAGGAGCGCGAAGAGAGGGGTTCGAGGCGGCGGCTCACCCTGGAGGGAATGGTGAGGACGGTGGAGTTGGGGGAAGCAGTACGGCGGCGTAATCGTCGACGGGCTCCACTGCGGCTGGCGGTGATTCGGCGTTGATGGCGTCGTCTACAGGGCACCTGGGCTCTTGATCCGTTGCGAGTCGAGGAAGAAGAACATGGTGAGGCCACTGGACATGGTCATTGGGGCAGTTGCGCACGGTGGCGCGAAGTCCACGACGGCGTGCTCCGGTGAGCTCTCGGGTGCGGAGAAATTCCGGTGAGGGAGAGGAGGAAGGTGATCGTGGAGAGGGGGAAAGGTATGGGGATGGCCAGGGGAGGCTCCTGGACACGCGTATGTCGACGGGGAGGCAGCTGCGTGGCCTCGGCGGCCACTGAGATGGCGTGCATGCCGGCCACCGAGCTGCTTGCCTGGGTAAGCTGGTTTGCAGGCCTGGTAAGATGGGCCTGCTTTCCCTTTTTATAATTTTCTTCTGTTTTCTTCTGACATTTGGACTTACATGGCATATAACTAGCCACTCCGAAGGTTTGAAGATTTTTGAAATTCAAATAATTTGAATTTCAAATCAAATAGGGGTTTAATTTAATTTCGAAGCCCTGTTAGGAATTTTTGAGAAATCTTGGTACATGCAGTGGGACCCACTTCACTTTATATGTGATCATGCTTATTCATAAGACTTTTCAAAAATAACAGAGAAATTTTTGGAAGCAATTTTTGTCTGGCCATTTTGAATTAAATTCTTAGAGATTTCTGCTTTCCCCATTTTTGAATTTCTTTTGAAATTTTCACATGATGCAAAGGGGCACTCAAACCCTAGAACTTACCCAAGCTGGGGTTCTGACAACTCGCCCCCACTCAAAAGAATCTCGTCCAGAGATTCAGAATTCGTCGGGACGAAGGTGGGGTACTCGGCGCTGAGACGGTCTTCTCTTTCCCATGTGGCTTCTTTCTCAGAGTGGTGTGACCATTGCACATTCAGAAACCTCATCTTTTGACGATGAGTGACACGCTCTGCCGAATCAAGAATACGAATAGGGTACTCTTGATAAGAAAGGTCATCTTGGAGATCAAGCGTTTCATGGTCGACTTCGCGGATGGGGTCCTGGAAGCAACGCCTAAGTTGTGACACATGGAATACATCATGTACTCGGGAAAGGTGCGGGGGGGGGGGTTGAAGTTGGTAGGAAACTTCTCCACGTTTAGAAAGCATGTTGAAAGGTCCAATGTAACCTGGGGCCAACTTGCCTTTGATACCGAAGCGTTGGGTTCCCTTCAGAGGAGTAACCCGAAGGTAAGCCTTCTCATCCAGATTGTAGCTTTCTTGCCTATGATGACGATCATAGTAGCTTTTCTGACGAGACTGGGCGGTTTTCAACTGATTACGAACAATGCGAACTTGCTCTTCTGCTTCCTTGATCATATCCGGTCCAAAGAATTGTCTTTCACCTGTTTCTGACCAGTTTAGGGGTGTTCGACATCTTCGTCCATAGAGGAGTTCAAAAGGAGCCATGTTTAGACTAGATTGGAAACTATTGTTATAAGAAAATTCGGCGAATGGAAGAGACTTCTCCCAATTCTTTCCAAATGAGATAACACAAGCTCTGAGCATGCCTTCAAGAATTTGGTTAACCCCTTGAACTTGACCGCTAGACTGAGGATGGAAAGCTGTGCTAAAGGAGAGATGAGTTCCCATAGCATTCTGGAAACTTCCCTAGAATCTAGAGGTGAACAGGCTACCACGATCAGAATTGATTTCTAAAGGAACACCAAGAAGAGACATATTTCTACAGACATACAGGTCCGCTAACTGTCTAGCAGTTATAGACTCGCGTACTGGAAGGAAGTGAGCAACTTTTGAAATTCGGTCAATGACAACGAAGATGGCATCATTTCCTTTCTGGGTTTTTGGAAAGCCGGTGATGAAGTCCATACCGACTTTGTCCCATTTCCACTCGGGAATAGGCAAAGGTTGTAGAGTACCAGCAGGTCTTTGGTGTTCGGCCTTAATGCGACGAGAAACATCACATTCGGCAACATATCGAGCAATGTCTCTCTTCATCCTAGTCCACCAAAATCTCTGGCGTAGAACTCGGTACATTTTTGTGCTACCGGGATGAATCGAGAGGGGTGTGTCATGGGCTTCTTTGAGGGTGAGTTGCCTTAGATCCTTATTCTTAGGTACTACCAAACGATTTTCAAAGAATACCGTTCCTTTGCTATCTGTGGAGAAACATTTAGCAACTCCGCTAGCAATGTTCTCCTTGATCCGGGGAACACCTCGTGCACGCCTTTGGGAAACTATGATTTGATCCTCAAGAGTGGGTTCCGCCACCAAGGTAGAAAGAAAACCATGAGGAAATATCTCAAGATTGAGCTTGCGAAATTCCTCATGAAGAAGTGTTTGATACTGTTGTAACATGAGGTTGTTACAATATGACTTACGACTTAGTGCATCAGCCATGACATTGGCTTTGCCTGGGGTGTAAAAAATTCCTATGTCATAATCTTTTATCAACTCTATCCAGCGTCTTTGCCTGAGATTAAGATCTGGCTGGGTGAAAATATATTTGAGGCTTTGGTGGTCGGAATAGATCTCACATCGATTACCAAGGAGCTAATGTCGCCATGTTGTCAGGGCATGAACTACGACAGCGAGTTCAAGATCATGGGTAGGATAGTTCTCTTCATGTGGACGCAACTTGCGTGAAGCGTACGCTACCACATGTCGATCTTGCATAAGTATGCATCCCAACCCTTGCCGTGAAGCATCACAATAGATCTCGAAATCCCTTTTGGTGTCTCGAGGCGCAAGTACGGGTGCAGAAGTCAATCTTCTTTTTAGCTCTTGAAAGCTTTCCTCGCACTTGGAGGTCCATTGGAATTTCTTATCTTTCTTGAGGAGTTCAGTTAGAGGCTTTGCAACTTTGGAGAAGTTCTCAACGAAGCGGCGGCAATAGCTTGCTAAGCCAAGAAAACTCCTAACTTGCTGAATCGATTCAGGTGGAGTCCAGTCAAGCACGGCCTGAACTCTCTCGGGATTGACATCAATGCCTTTCGCAGAAATCACGTGGCCTAAGTAGGTCACTTCTGGTAGCCAAAATTCGCACTTCGAGAACTTGGCATAAAGGCGATTCTCTCGAAGTTTCATCAATACCAGCCTAAGATCCTCGGCATGTTCTTCTTCGTTCTTCGAGTATATAAGGATGTCATCGAGGTAAACCACGACGAACTTGTCCAAATACTCCATGAAGATTGAATTCATCATGCGCGAGAAAGTGGCGGGGGCATTGGTTAGACCGAAGGACATGACGGTGAACTCGTAAAGACCATAACGAGTAGTGAAAGCCGTCTTGGGAACATCCTTGTTTCGGATCTCTATTTGATGATAGCCTAATCTCAAATCCATCTTGGAGAAGACCGAGGATCCAGCAAGTTGATCATAAAGATCATTGAACCTGGGCAGTGGGTACTTGTTCTTTATCGTCGCTAGATTTAGCGGGCGATAATCTACACACATCCTTTCTGTTCCATCTTTCTTCGTTACGGATACAATGGGGCAACCCCATGGCGATGAGCTAGGGCGGATGAAGCCTTTTGCCAACAAAGCTTCAATTTTGATTTTCAGCTCAGCTAACTCACGTGGGGCCATTTTGTATGGGCGTCTGGAAATTGGGGTTGTGCCTGGCATAAGATCTACGATGAATTCTACACATCTGTCCGGGGGAATCCGTGGAAGTTCTTCGTGAAAGACATCCGGGAAGTCACGAACCACCGGAATATCTTCAAGGTCAGGAAGGGGAAGCACATTCAAAGTATGCATCTGGGTTCTAGAACTGGGTGAAGTGTAGTCAATTGTCTGGCCTGAAGGATGGGTGAGTTTTACTGACTTGGCTTTACAATCAAGGACAACATTCTGTCTTGATAACCAATCCATTCCTAGGATGACATCAATGTCTAAAGACTTGAGGGCTATAATAGAAGCAAGGAATACTAAACCCTCAATTGCAATTTGATTGCCATGGCTTACTCTATTAGTTTTCCACTTTGAACCAAGAGTTTGAATGATCATTGGAGAAAACATTTCTTCAAAGGGGAACTCATGACGAAGTGCATAACTCTCCGACATGAATGAATTAGAAGCTCCTAGATCGAAAAGAATGGAGGCGGGAACATGATTGACCGGGAGTGTGCCAAGGATGACGTCAGAAGTAGCAGTGGTTTCCTGAACTGATATTTGGTTCACATATCCACTACTTGTGGCTGAAAGATTTGCTGGGATGGTTTTGGTGGGGGATTTCTTTGAAGGCTTATGACGTCGACGGGGTGCCACAAACACTGTAGGGCATTGTCGGAAGTAATGGCTTGGCAGACCACACGTGAAACACATCCTGCCTGAATTGCTGGGAGTTGGATTGCTTGATTGTACACCATCATTCCTGGGAGGAACAATGTGTTGAGGTGGATGGCATATATTGGATGGTGGCCTCTGAAGAAGGTTTGGAGGTATGGCACTAGTTGGAATCCATATTCGGCGTTTCTGAGGGGCTGAACTTGAAGAAGGAGAAAACTCTCTAGCATGCTTGCGAGACTCTTCGAACACTACAATTCCATGCTCAGCTCTGAAGGATCTGTTGACTAAATCCTCAAAGGTGGCAAATTCAAGGAGGTTGAGATCATAGCTAAGGATAGGGCTAAGTCCCTTACGGAACCTTGCCTGCTTTGTGGCATCGGTGGTGATCTCCTCTTGGGCATATCGAGCAAGACAGTTGAACTCTCTCACATACTCATGCATGGACATCTCTCCTTGAGTCAGATTGCAGAACTCTTCCTTCTTGCGCTCCATTAACTCATCCAGAAGGTGGTACCCTCGAAAGGCATCACGGAACTCCTGCCAAGTCACTAGGTGACCATCACGCTGCATCACAACATAGTTCTCCCACCATTCAGCAGCAGCATCTTCCAGAAAGTATGCCGCAAATATAACTCGATCATTGGGAGCAACATGTGTTGTGTCAAGCTTACTCTCGATAGAACGGATCCAATCATCAGCTTCAAGGGGCTCAGAAGAACATCGGAGTACTGGTGGCTTGAGGAGAATGAAATCCTGAATGCTGACAACAACATTACGCTGACGAGCGGTATTCTGCTCGATGAGCTCCAAAAGGCGTGTTTGATCACGTCGATTCCTCTCAGCTTCCATCATGATTTCCGCCCCAGAAGGCGGTGGTGGAGGTTCATCATCATTTTGATTCCGAAAACATTCTTGATTCCGACAAACAGCACTACGAGTTCCACCTGACATCCTGTGTGATAAAAATCAACAATCAGAACAGTTTGTACGATGAAATCAAAGATAAGAGGACATGATTTCTGAAGAAAGGATCATAATGCAAAGGCAAAGATTCATACAAACACGAGATAAATCGGGCAGCATAACGGCTACACCGGAACTGAAAATGAAACAACCTTGAGGAGATTGGACAGAACTTCCCCAAGGAACTCAACAACACGATGACTCTAGACAACGAAACACAACTTTCCTACGGCTACAAGGAAGCAAACAACGAGATGTTCTAGTAAGATATAGATGAGCCTAGTCCTATCTTCCCATAGAACAAGATGAGGGTGATTCAGAACTCAGATCGATGAGGATAAGGAGAAAAATAAGTCTTATGTTGTTCCCATTATACCCAAGTAACTATATAACTATAGAATGCTAGAATTGACTTCGACAAAGGGTTTGATAATTCTATAGACAGTCCTTCTCTGATACCAAGTCTGTCGGGACCCGGAATATGCGTATGTAATTCCAGTCACAAATCAATCATATGGAGAGCCGAGAGCCGTACCCACTTGTCTAAGCAGACAAGGCCAAGAACAGAACACTCTCGGAAAGCATCGAATGTGAGGGGCATCCCATCCAGGCCGGATGATCAACTGATATGGGTCCTCATCGCCCGCTCACAAGTCTAAATGATTATGGGTGGTGAAATCCCATACTCATAGACAAGTCGCCTCAACCATATTTTCGATTGAATTATAACACTTACATAAACAAACTCCAGCCCGATCACCTAGACGGGATCTCGGGCGGGCTCAATCATACAACAAAGTGTGCCACATGACAGAATCACGAGCAATCGCATCGCGATGCCCCAAGATGCGCACATCTAAGGCCCACTTGGTGTATAAAAGATAGCCGGCAAGAACACAACTAAGCTATCGAACCCCACACAAAGACATGCATGTTATAAACATACACGCAGCATACATGTCCAGTGTAAACAGCAGGTACACATTGCATGAACTCTACAAAGTATGTCTTTATTAACTTACATAGAGTACACAAAGAGATCACGAGTCTGTGATCCAAAATTACATCAAACAACGGAAGCAAATTAGGTCTGAGTACAGACAAGATTAACAAATGCCTTAGAGAAGCCTTGTTCAACCTACATGCCCTTCCACGAGGGACCAGACTACTGTCTGGAACTATACTAGCTTAGTCAACGTCGAGCTTCAGGTCGGTGATCCATCGGGGTCCGGGTTCTCATCTAAAACATAGAATAAGCAAACATGAGTACAAAGTCGTACTCAGCAATACTTACATCAGAACTATACTACTCATGCTCAAATTTCAAGGTAAAGGGGGTGGGGTGTCAACCTGCAGAAGTGCCAGCTTTGACTTGGCTAGCCTTGTACTTCGAGTAACAGACTTGAGGTAAGAAGCGTACACGAGTCCACTACCAAGTCTCCAACCAATGCACCACTATGGTTACTTTCTCGACTTCCCCACGAGGAGCACACCATAGCACTCACGCTTATCTTGCGAGTTTTAGAAGTATCCATTCAACTTGTCTAATAATCAAGCACAGCTTTCCATGTAGTCCCTTACCGCGGACGCGGCTATTCGAATAGTTTTGTTAACCTGCAGGGGTGTAAACTACACACACATGACCATTAGTTACCGCCAGGACTCTTCACCATTCAAGGGGTGCCGGCGAGGATGTTCACCACGACACTTCTCTCACAACCAGTCTATTCCAGGAGTCGACTATCTGAGGTAGATCCCGCTCGAGAGCCCGGCCGGATCAACGATACGGACTCAGAAAATGTAGGCAACCGAGACGCCATCCGGGAAGATGGTTTCATTGTGTCACAGATCCACCCACATATCTATATGATGCAACCTGTCATCCATTCTTTTCCTATGCATATGCCAAATGGAAAACCCGAACTAATCTGACTCCTGGACGTCAACACGGATTAAGGTACTAGGCCGAGAGGGGTCAGTGAGCCCAATGTGTGGTTGTACTCTTTGTCTTGGATTACCATACAACAACTCGGGCTTAAGGCGGTGTTCAATGAGACAACCCACTTTGTACTCCTACATAGCCTCTCATCGTTCACCTTGTATTAGGGTGGATTCACTAACACAGTTTCACCTTCATTAACACCATGTTCACTATCATCCCGGCTCACATAAAAATTAACCTCATAGTAACACTAAGCATGCGATAAGCTGTAACAGTTGCAGGGGCCACATGATATCAATCAACTCCGATGTCAGCTAGGATTGTGGTTTTCTTACTACTGTGACAAGATGATAGGTCATGCATCGGATATGGGTTCAACTATGCGGTAGAATCGATAAAAAGGGTATCATCCTAATCAATTCATAAGCGAGACTAAGAGGGAAATGGGTTTTTATTGACATGATCAATGGGGTTTGCTTGGCGTGCTGTCGATACACGGGGTTTACCGATCTTCTTCTTCTTCGGGGGTGATCTCCGTCTCGGAAACACTTTTACTGGAACAATCATCAACAAAGGGGGGGGGGAAACATTGAAATAGAATGCACAAGAAAATTATACAGTTGTTCATGATGTGAATGCTACTAGTTTGTGGAAAATTCGTCTTAGTTGAAGTGTATTGCATTTGGAATGCAAATTCAAACTTCAAATTCAAATTGTGCCATATGCATGTTTGCTACTGTTCACCCATTTTAAAATGGTCAAACATAGAAACAAATTGCATATTCTTAATCCTTGCATTTTTGTGATAAATTTTCATATATTATATGTTTAATTTGGAGTTAATATGAATTTTTGAAGTTTAAATGATTTTTTGCCTTTTCTGGAATTTCTTTTAAAATAGAAACTAATTATTGCATCAGGCTGACATCTTGCAGACGTGGGGGGGGCGCTCTGGCCAGTGGGTCCCCTCTGTCTGTCTCTGTGGGTTAAAACCCTGTTAGTTTAAACTAACAGTGGGTTAGTTGGGCTAGGGATCACTAGTCAGTGGGGGTTAGGGGTGATTGGTGGTCGGTTTAGGGTTAATTAAAAAGCCACGCCGGCGGTTTGCCGCCGGTGGCAACATTGCGCGGCGGCCTAGGGAAACAGTGATCCTGGCCACCAAATGGCACGCCGCGGTCACCAACAGGACGCTCATGCACGCCAGCATCATCCTGCACCCACGGGGAGGCCTAGGGGTCGCCAGAGCCTCGCAGGCGACGTGCTCGGGCGGCGGCCGTAGCATGGCCAGGTGGAAATGGCGACTGAGGCCATGGGGAGGAGCGTGGAGAGAGGGGTTCGAGGCGGTGACTCACCCTGGAGCGAATGGTGAGGACGGATGAGTTGGGGGAAGCAGTACGGCGGAGTAATCGTCGACGGGCTCCACTGCGGCCGGTGGTGATTCGGCGGTGATGGCATCGTTTACAGGGCACCCGGGCTCTTGATCTGCTGCGAGTCGAGGAAGAATAATGCGGTGAGGCAACTGGACATGGTTGTCGGGGCAGTTGCGCACGGTGGCCGCGAAGTCCACGACGGCGTGCTCCGGTGAGGTCTCGGGTGCGGCGAAATTCTGGTGAGGTAGAGGAGGACGGGGAGGCAGCTGCGTGGCCTTAGTGGCCACGGCGACGACGTGTATGCCGGCCACCCAGCTCCTTGCCGCCGTGGGAGGTAGACGACAAGAGGAGGGGGTGGGCTGGGCCGGCCTGGGTAAGTTGGGCTGCAGGCCTGGTAAGCTGGGCCTACTTTCCCTTTTTATATTTTTCTTCTGTTTTCTTCTGACATTTGTTTTGCTGTGGTAAAAATAAATACCAGAGCATTTTATAAAATCCCCAAAATTTTAATTTGCACTTACATGGCATATAACTAGCCACTCCCATGTTTTGTAGATTTTTGAAATTCAAATAATTTGAATTTCAAATCAAATAGGGGTTTAATTTAATTTCCAAGCCCTATTTGGAATTTTTGAGAAATCTTGGTGCATGAAGTGGGACCCACTTCACTTTATATGTGATCATGCTTATTTATAAGACTTTTCAAAAATTACAGAGAAAATTTTCGAAGCAATTTTTGTTTGGCCATTTTGAATTAAATTCTTAGAGCTTTCTGCTTTCATCATTTTTGAATTTCTTTTGAAATTTTCACATGATGCAAAGGGGCACTCAAACCCTAGCACTTACCCAAGTTGGGGTTCTGACATAGGATACATCGAACCTAAGCTAGACTAGCATGCAAACCGTTGGTTATAATAGAATGGATCGTAAGTAATATATAGTCCTTGCCTGTTGATAAGTCGAGTCCCGAAGGTGTAGTCGATCGTAACTTTGCATCGTCTCCGAGAGTATCCACGGGAGAACACAAGAAGTAAACACTGGAAAAGGCAATCAAAGAACAAGCATCCATTACTACGAAGCAATCTCGAGCAAGCATCAACAAGAAGGCAACACAATACAACGCACATTATCGCATCTATCGTCGAGAGTGGTTACTCGCGGGTTAAGTGGAGTATTCTTCACACACGCCGGTACTGCATATTTTATGATGGTTAAAGTTATTTAGCTACACAGCATGAGCCAAGGTTGTTAACATGGCATCTCACCTAAGCATGGCATATCACACAATCATGACAAGAGGTGAAGCATAAATAAACTATCTAATCTAGTCACTTTAAGTGGGGGGTAAAACCTATACATGGCAACTATTACGGACCCCACAATAATTATTGCATTTGGTACTGTTCTTCCCTAAACACAATTTTATTATTTTTATTACCAAGCAAGAGCAGCATATTCACAATCTACATGAAATTCTAGTCAAGTTACATATAAGAATCATTTTTATCGGAGCAACGGTTAAAAAGTTATTAAATAAACAATTTACGGTGGCATGCGACTTAATTAGCAATAAACAGCATGTAGACAAGTGCAAACATGAAAAAGGAGCACATTTTATTAATCTAGACAAAATTCTTAGCAAGTTTCATGTAGGAAGCGTCTTCATCCGAGCTACGGTTCACGAGATATTCCCATCGCAAAAAATAACACAATCTGCAATTTAATTAACCATAAAAAGAATAAAGGGCCTACTGGGCCAAAACTCCTATTCTGCTGGGCGTAAACAACAGGCGTCAAATAGCTAACAAGCACACATATGCGAGATATAACAGCAGCAGGCATAAGGGACAAGCCCATTTGGAGGTCTTCGGCAGCCTCTGGATCGGGATCACGATCCTGACCACGGCGGCGGTGGCGCCGGTCTGCGAGCGGGCGGCGAGGCGAGAGGGACGGACGTGGGGAGGCAGGTCGGCGGTGCGAGAGACTGCGTCAGGAGGCCGGCGGCCAGCTCGGGCTTCGGGTTGGCCGGAGCCGTACCGGTTCGGTCGGAGGCGTGGTGCCCCGACGTGGAGACGCCGACGATCTCGGGGACGCCGTGATCCATGGCGGCGGCCTGTTGAGAGGAAGAGGAGGGGTGAGGGATAGAGGAGAGGAGGAAGGTGGCACGGGTGGAGGTGCGGGCTCACCGGCGGCGGCGGCTGCCGGCTGCCGGAGCGCGCCGACGCTCGGCGGCGAGGACGAGGACGGGCGGTGGAGGTGCGGGTCACCAGGTCCAGATCGGGCCCGGGGCAGAGCCAGCACGGGCTGGAGGGAGGCTGGCTGGATCTCGAGGGTTTCGGTGTGACGTGGCGTGCCCGTAGCCCTCCGATCGCCGGATCCAACGGTTGGGGCTCCTGGTGGCTAGTGTTTCAGGATTTTTGGGATAAAATGGGCAGATCTGAGTATGTGCAGGGAGGTGACTGCAATTTATCAAGGGGAGGATTCCTAGAAGGGCAAGGGGAGAGAGGTGGTCTTTATATAGGCTGGCTAGGATGGCAGGTTTACGGAAACACCCTCGGGTTTTCTCCCTCGCGTCCGATACTCCACGTTTCTGACCGCCGGGAGTGCATACGACCTCCGATTCAGGCGAATTCTCGAACCACGCGCTCAGTGCGTCGAGCCCGAAAATCTTACCTCACTTCGATACTCTTCCAAGAATATTTTCTGGTGCCCAATAAAATAACCCATTTAATTATTAAACAGGGGTTTTTGTTCCGATGGCGATGACTGGTCCTGTGCCGGATATTGCGACGGTGCTCGGGTGAACCCGATGTCGGAAAGGTCGTGTGTCGTTTGGGAAAAAGGTTTGGTCCCGCATCCGATACGAGAAAGAGGGGGGGTATTCACCGATTAATAAATCAGCAAAGCAAATACTACAAACAATTCTAGCAATCAACAAACCAAATTTTTAATTAGGGTGGAATTTCCGGGCTGTTACAATACAACACCACCAACAATGGATCTCGTCCCGAGATCCTGGATGATCCGGGGGAGAGGAGGGGAGAGAAAAGAGAGTCGGCAGTCTTCAACACCACCAACAAGGGACTCTGCTCCATGTCGACGACGAACTTCCGTCGAGACAAATTTTCCGCAGAGAGGACGGCAACGTTAGAAAATGAAACGATCACGTGTCAAGTGGAAGAACGACAATCCAAAGTGACGATCGAAGGAAGAATTTTCACTAAAATCGGGAGGATACTAGGCAAGCGGAAGAAAGTCAATGGACTCCAAGATGTTTACCCAGATTCAGAAGCACTAAAGGTACTATAGGATTTCCTAAACCTGAGATCGGAATCGAGACAATAAGCAGCAAGCAGGGCATTGTAACGGTTCCGAAACTCCACACACTCGAGATCCTAGAGTTTTCAAGGGGATAGGGAAGAATTAAAACACTTATGTCACTGGTCCTGACCAGAGCAATGGTAAGGACTAAATGATTCCTACTCTCCGATAACTAACTTAGTAACTACAAAATAGTTTTTGTCTAGACTCGACTTCGGCCAAAGAGGGGATCCTACGGTCGGTAAGGCTCTGATACCAAGTTGTAAGGCCTCATATGCGGTATTGTTCCAGATCTAGCTGTTTCCACCCAGATCTGGGGATGGAGCACATATCGGTCCCACCGCGACATATGACAAGGCCATATGATCCGGATTTTCAACATGATATCACAACATTACAGTTACAAGGATACAACATCTCATACAATCGACATACAGCTGCCTCAATACAATACATCAGCGGAAGATACATGTCTGTGTAGAGACTACAATCAAATTCCTAGTGGAAAAGGTAAAACACACCATTCCCGTAACCACACGGATCCAGGCTCTCCGCCGGGATCCGCCTAACTAGTCGTCGTCGAGTCTCCACGTGAAATGTCGATCACCATACATTTTGTCGATCAAGGACCCTGAAAGGAGTTTGGGGGTAGTATCATAAGTACAGAAGTACTCATCATCCAACTGTAGTGGTCAACTGACCCAGCAATGACTTCATCACTCGTCATTCTAGGATAACTGTTATTTACAGTAAGGATGGGGTAACTGGTGAGGTCGCTGTCGCACTAGCATTTATGAATTGGCTAACGATCTAGAGAGTAAGATAAGAAGCCAAGCATTCGATGAGGAGTCGCTTCCAACAAGTCTGATATCCACCTACTTACGCAAGCATAACACCTATCCTATCCTTGTCATCCTCTTCGCATCTCGACGAAGAAGAAGCAGTGAAGGCACACACACACGTTGATCAAGTTTATTAAGATTATCTCAGTTGTTGTTGTCTATGAACAAGGAGTAGGTCTCAATTCATCCATAACCGTGGACACGGCTTCTTGAAAATATTTAACCCTACAGGGGTGTACCAACTGCCCATTACAAGGCTCTGCACGCACGCCCATCTCTCTCACTCAGGCCCGTTAAAGACACTCATTGAAGAGTTGTTCCGAGAGATCCGGTACTACAGGTCCCTCTAACTAACAATGCACAAATCTGGTTGGCCCCCGGTGAGTCGACATCCAAATAAAAAGCCGGCCGCGCTCTTGAATCTGTCTCTACCGTCTGGACGAGGTCGGGATAAGCTACCCTCGCCCGGTCAGGCTCCCTAGCTTCCGGATATGGACCAACAGGATATACCATCCCATTGGCCTGGTTTGTTTTAAATCCACTAGCTGCAGACCAGTTATGCACACGGTTTCTCAAATGGTAAAATCAGCTTGGGCCACCACTTGAAATGTTTGCAGCTAGATAGGTAAGACAAGGGGACCCCATAGCATCCCACATGCGGTTAGGCACACTTAGTCTTGAAACCAATACCCGGAACTCGGGACCTAGGTGACTCGAATGGAACAAAGCATTGGGGCGGGATAGCCTGGACCTTCCATCCTTCGTCGAGTGTAGTCAAAATTATAATAATCATATCATCCACAACAAATAAAATAGTGTGATAGCCCAACCTAAGGAGTAATAGGTAACATTCGTAGCATCTTAAGCATGCTTACTAAGAAGGGGCTAAGCAACGAGAAATAGTAACATAGAAGTACATGGTTTGCTGGGAGGGGACATGGTTGTATCGGTTTAATGGAGGCTGTAAACATGTGGTAGGACCAAACATCGAACCTAACCTAGAGTAGCATGCAAACCACTGGTTATAATAGAGTGGATCATAAGTAATGTATAGTCCTTTCAAGTTGATAAGTTGAGAGTATCCGCGGGAGCACACAAGAAGTAAACACTGGAAAGGCAACCAGCGAGCAAGCATCTATTACTACGAAGCAATCTCGAGCAAGCATCAACAAGAAGTCAACACGAGACAACGCACGGTATCACATCTATCGTCAAGAGCGGTTACTAGCAGGTTAAGTGGAGTATTCGTCACACACGACGGTACTGCATGTTTTACGATGGTTAAAGTTGTTTAGCTACACAACATGAGAAAAGGTTGTTAACATGGGATCTCACCAAGCATGGCATATCACACAATAATGACAATAGGTGAAGCATAAATAAACTATCTAATCTAGTCACTTTAATTGGGGGGTAAAACCTATACATGGCAACTATTACGGACCCCACGATAATTATTGCATTTGGTATTGTTCTGCCCTAAACACAATTTTATTATTTTCATTACCAAGGAAGAGCAGCATATTCACAATCTACAAGAAATTCTAGTCAAGTTACATATAAGAAACATTTTTATCAGAGCAACGGTTAAAAAGTTATTAAATAAACAATTTACGGTGGCATGCGACATAATTAGCAATAAATAGCATCTAGACAAGCACAAACATGGAAAAGGAGGAAATTTTATTAAACTAGACAAAACTCTAAGCAAGTTTCATGTAGGAAGCGTCTTCATCCGAGCTACGGTTCATGAGATATTCGCATCGCAAAAAAAAACACAATCTGCAATTTAATTAACCAGAAAAAGAATAAAGGGTCTACTGGGCCAAAACTCCTATTCTGCTAGGCCTAAACAGCATGCGTCAAATAGCTAACAGGCATACATATGCGAGATATAACAGCAGAAGGCATATGGGCCAGGCCCATTTGGAGGTCTGCGATAACCTCTGGATCGTGATCACGATCCCGACCGCGGCGGCTGCGGCGCCGGCCGGCAAGCGGGCAGCGCGGCGAGGGGGACGGGCGCGGGGAGGCAAGTCGACGGTGCGAGAGGCTGCGTCAAGAGTCCGGCGGCCGGCTCGGGCTTCAGAGTGGCCGGAGCCGTAGCGGTTCGGGCGGAGGCGTGGTGGCCCGACGTGGAGGCGCCAACGAGCTCGGGGACGCCGTGATCCATGGAGGCGGTCTGCTGAGAGGAAGAAGAGGGGTGAGGGGTAGAGGAGAGAAGGAAGGACGTGCGGGTAGTGGTGCGGGTTCACTGGCGGCGGCGCTCGGCGGCAAGGACGAGGACGGGCGGCGGAGGTGCGGGCCTCAAGGCTCAGATCGGGCCCGGGGCGCCGCCGGCGCAGGCTGGAGGGAGGCTGGCTGGAGCTGGAGGGTTTCGGGGTGACGTGGCGCGCCCGTAGCCTTCCGATCGCCAGATCCAACGGTTGAGGCTTCTGGTGGCTAGGGTTTCGGGATTTTTGGGATAAAATGGGCAGATCAGAGTATGTGCAGGGGGTGGCTGCAATTTTTCAAGGGGAGAAACCCTAGAAGAGCTAGGGAGAGAGGTGGTCTTTATATAGACTAGCCTGGATGGCATGTTTACGCAAACACCATCGGGTTTTTCCCCTCGCGTCCGATACTCCACGTTTCTGACCGCCGGGAGTGCATACGACCTCCGATTCAAGCGAAATCTCGAACCACGCGCTCAGCGCGTCGAGCATTTCAATCGTACTTCACTTCGATATCGTTCCGAGAATATTTTCCGGTGCCCAATAAAATAACCCACTTAATTATTAAACGGGGTTTTTCGTTCCGATGGCGATGACTGGTCCTATGCCGGAAATTGCGACGCTGCTCGGGGAACCCGGTGTCGCAAAGGTCGTGTGCCATTTGGGAAAAAGGTTTGGTCCCGCATCTGATACGAGAAATAGGGGGAGGAAATATTCACCGATTAATAAATCGGCGAAGAAAATATTACAAACAATTATAGCAATCAAAAA
Organism: Bromus sterilis; assembly: GCA_950022295.1. Classification (NCBI taxonomy): domain Eukaryota; kingdom Viridiplantae; phylum Streptophyta; class Magnoliopsida; order Poales; family Poaceae; genus Bromus; species Bromus sterilis. Next base: position 274,780,013 of record OX465595.1, on the reverse strand, counting down.
AATCAAGCAACAATTTTTTTTAATTAGGGTGGAATTTCAGGGCTGTTACACACACATACAAAATCCTTGTAGGGTACAAAGTTAAAATCTATGTGACTCGGTAATGCGTCTGTACACACATACCGACTCATAGGGACCACAACTCAACGCAAGTGCCTATGCGACTCGGTACTGTGTCAAATATAAACATACCGACTCATGGGGACTACAACTCAAAAGTCTTTATGTGACTCTGTCATGTGTCAATACACACATACCGATTCATGGGGACTACAACTCGAAATTTTTCACTATGTGATACAACAGCGTGTCAAGAAACACATGCCGACTCATGGGGACTACAGTTCGAAGAACGTCTTTATGTGAATCGGTCATACGTCAAGACACGCATGCCGATTCATAAGGGCTAGAAGCTTGAAAATCTTCTTCTATGACCCGGTAAGATACAAATGTATTCATAGCGTCTCATGGGGACTATAAATCAAAACTTTTTAGCATGAACAAATATTCATGTTAAATTTTTTGGAAAACAATCACCCTCCTATAACTCGGTATAAACATACCAATTCTTGGAAAGAAACATTCAAAAGATGGTGCATACGAGCCATACCGGGTAACAAAACCTCAGATCACGAAAATATCCTCAAAGGGAAAACCATATCATCATTGGCGTACCACAAGCCATTTCAAATGGAACTCGGCATAAAAGTATTGATCACATGCTGTCCACAAGAGACAAGTATCTCAAAATATTACAAACTCGGCTTTTTCAAGCCACGCCAAATTAACCTAAGAGTTTTTTAAAGCCACTTCGACGACTACGCCTTCTCACCGCTTGACCTTGAGAAGAAGACCCGACCGCACCTGCAGGTGATAGAAGTTTATTACAAACCTCTACCAGGTCTATATCACATAAGCCGGCCATCTTCAGTTCGTCATCTTCCGCACCTGGAGCCGTCTCGGAGCCCGCCGGCATTGATGAGTCGTCCGAAGGAGGAAGAAGAATGAACTTCTCAGGAATCGGGAAGGTGACTTTGCGCCTCTTGCCTTGATTTTCATAACCAATCTCCAAACGAGAAAGGTCTATGTTGTTGGCTATCTTAGAGGCAGCCGGGCGGATCTCTTTCTCCACTTTCAGAAATTCTTCTTTACCAAAAGGAGTCCCGTCATCTTTAGCCCAGGGTGATATGCCTTAGCAAGTGCTAAGACACGCATCGCCTCCAGCCGGCAAGCTGACTTCTTTCCTATTTTAGCCCATTCAGCAACGACTGAGAAAAGCTCCATGAAATCGATGATCCTCTTCATACCTTCTGGCAATGGCTGTGTCAAACTTATAAGTTTGCAGGCACCCTCAAACATACTAACATGAAATTAAGTATAGTGACCGGTCACTAAGCATACAAACATGAAATTAAGAAAAAAATTAAAAAACTAAAAAATTAAAAAAATCTTTATCCAGATCCAGATTCAAAATTCAAATTTAATTTTTTTAATAGTGGCGCATTTTCAGAATGCGCCACCATTAAGGGCTTATGGGTGGCGCATTTCGAAATGCACCAACTATAAGGGTCTTAGTGGTGGCGCATTCAGAAAGCGCCACCTCTCAGCCCTTACTAGTGGCTTGTAGTTACTAGCGCATCTATAATGCGCCACTAAACGCAAAAAAAGGACGCCTCTATAAGGGTATTCCCTAGTAGTGCTACCTGGTTGATATACGCGAGCCGACTGCCACGGGCACGTTCGAGAAGAGACTCCTAGGCCGTGGAATATAGGTCAGCTCCGTCCCTATTATACTTTAGTAGACGGGAACATTCTTGTACACCAGTTTACAGATATCAGTAATATAAGAAGCCGACTTCCTTTCTTTTAGAAAAACGGATTCTTCTTTTTATGTCGATTTCCTTTTTCTGTTTACTTTTTCTTTTTTATCTTGCACTACATTAGATCCTAGCATTTAATTCCTTGGAAACCTTGAGGGTTTGATCACCCCTCCATGGTACCAGGCATGTACATTGCTTTATTTAGGCACCCTGGGGACTTGAAGTCTTTCGACTTCAATTATTCAACTGGGGACTTGACATATACATGAAATTAGCCTACTATGGCTATATCTTTGCCCTGTATAGCTGATGCAAACTCGCACTTCTATGACCTACGTGACCCGTTTTAGTTCAAAACCAGCGGGCTTCATCAGATGCTTTTTGCGTTTGATTCTATTACAAAGAACAGTGTAATAAGTCATGTGATTCTTTCTTACAAATAAGTTTTGACTTACGTGTAATTAAGTGAACATCAATTCTTTTCTACAAGACAGACAGAAAACCTCTTGTTTAAGGAGTCGATCAGTGTTGATCATGTATCGTTAAAGAATGTTGTGACAGTCACGCGTACGGCCGACTTCTATATGACCTCTTACATTTTGTGCATACATACGCATTATCTTCTTTATTTTTTCCCTGTTTACTTTTCTCAACATACACAAACATATCAATTATTTCCTCCATCAAAATATCGACTTTCATGAACATTACTAAATGAACTAAAAGTGGCTACTTTGGGGCTACAGGTTGACTCTACTATGACTCGATATGAACATAAATTGATCATGCCGATTCATGGGGGCTACACGACGATTTCAAAATCAAACTAAAAAACATGTTGATTTTACTATAACTCGGCATGACATACAATGGTCTTTACCGACTCATGGGGGCTACATGTTGATTTTATTATGATTCGGCATGACACACAGTTAATCATCCCGATTCATGGGGGCTACAAATTGTCAAGATACTGACTCAAATATATTCCCTAGTTAATGTAAGTCGGTTATACAAAAAAATGGCTGATAAAAGCATTACAAGGACACAGAGAAGCTTTATTGAAATCCCAGATTCTCTTTTATTAAAAACCTATTTCATAAGACAGAACATTACAGGCATGACCAACACTCGAAATGGAAACTACTATGAAGTATCATGGCTGAACCTATTCAACTTCATCATCACTGTTGGAAATGCCATTATCATTAGTTGAAGCAGAACTATGAGATGCGCCTTCTCCATTATAAAACTAACTATCACTATTACTAGAGCTCTCCATGTAACACTCCATGTGATCCCCATTAGGATCAAAACACCTTGCCCACAAGGTTTCGTCTGCATCATACTTGAAGACGATGTTATCCCGCTTTTTTAGGCTGCGGGAACGGATAAAGGTCTTTCAACCCTTCTCCAAGAACATTGAGCCATTGCTAGAGAAGCTTGTGGTTACCCAGATATACCTGTGAGGGAAATCATCCGACCGAAGCCACAACTCGGGGGCCTTGGAGTCTTCCATTACTTGAGAAAAGGAGCTGGTAAGATGAACTCATCGGCGGGGTTTTGAGAGGAGCTTTATGAGGAACTCATGGCTAAACGCTCCTTCATGAACAGCACCACGAGAGGAAGAGGAAGATAACCTCCTCTACCCCCTCGACCTCGACCTCAGCCACGACCTCGACCGCGAACACGGCCGCAGGAAGTTGTATCGCCTTGATAGATGGAATCCAACTCATTGTTGGCTACGGGATCACGGTTCGGGAGCTTGGGGGCCATGAGCGAGCAAGCTTACAAAAGGAGGAGAAGAAGAAGAGAGTATATATTTTTCTCACCACACATTTGGTTATATATATATATAACTAATAATCCGAAGGGGAAACGTCAGTCAACATCATTATGATCATGCGGACTACCAATGTCCGACGACATTAAAGAAAAAGGCTCTTCAACTTTTACGAATTATATAAATGAGACATTCAATCGTGACGCCTCGTTTCCTGAAAACATTTAGGAAGGTATGGCAGTTAGTTAGGTAATGACTCTTTGAGCAAGATCGACAAAATGCCGGTTTGTCAAAGCAAGATTGACAAAATGCGGGTTCGACAATCAGCATGCATCTCTGAAAGAAAAGTATGATGAACTTTCCTCTCGGCATGATCTTCTCTCAGTGGACTACGAGAAGCTAACCTATGAATTCCTTCAAAGGAAAATGGCTCTCGAGAAACTAAGAGAGGCTCATGAAGAGTTGGAGAGTATCAATCTCACGCTCATTGCTCAACAGGGCTCATGAGCTAAAAATGAATCTGCTTCACCTTGCTTAACTTGTTTGGAACGAAGTAAAATTGAGTCTATTTCTGAGAAATCGAAAGGAAAGCAACCTATTGTTATTGATGATGCTAACCCCTCGAACGAGGAAACCATTACCGAGGAACTCTTCAGGTTGAGAAATTTATTTGAAATAGGCATGTTGAAAAGTGTGCAGGGACACTAGTACCTATGTGATATCCTAAGGAAGGCTCTACTTCATAGGAATCCTCGAAACGAAGGAGTTGGTTTCGTAAGGTAAATCAACCCTCATGGCACCTACTGGGAACCCGAGCAGTATCCTAAAACTGTCTCGGTTCTTGCGAAGGAAAAGCCCATTGATATTGCTAACCTTTCAGGTTTCAGTTGCAAAATTGATAAGGCTATTGTTGATGAATCACTTGATTCTGACTACAAGCTTATCAAAGATCAGAAAGGAAAGGTGTCGGTTGAATTCGTTGGTACTCCTCCGAAGAATGGTTTCTATAAGCGTCAGATTTGGGTTCGCAAATCTCTCGTATAAAAACTGCCCCCTAACCATTCTATGCACGGAAAATCCACGGTACCACCGAATCACTACTATTCTCTCGAGGATAGAAATGAACCCTTGGTGCCTGCTTCAAATGTTCCCCAGAAGGAATACTATCGAGTTGATAGAAATGTTTATCGTCATCGTGACAATAATAACAAAACTGCTATTACCTACCAGTACTCTAACCCCTCATCGAGGAATTATTTATGGTGTGCTTGATGGTCCCGATCGACAATATAATCCTGTTCGCTATAATATCGCTTCCTCATCTAGCACTTCCATGACATTTAAGTCACCTGCTCGTTTTTTGGTGGTTAAGAAGAACTAATTCTTTTGCAGGGCTATGTCTCCGTTGGATCCGAATTGGTCATGGATAGTGGTTGTAGAAATCATATGACCGGAGAGAAAGATTTGTTCACCGAAGACAAACTTACTGAATCTTAACAGAGATATATTACCTTCGGTGACAACAACAAATGAAAAGTACTTGGTTTGGGTAAGGTCGCTATATCGAAGGATAAGCATATTGACAAGGTTATGCTTGTTCAGTCACTAGGATATAATCTTATGTCTATCTCAAAACTTTGTGATATGGGTATGCTTGTACTGTTTTCTGCTTATCGTTGTGTTCTCTTTTCACAGGATGATTATTCCTTCGTGTTCGAAGGATATCGCAAAGGTGATCTTTATATTGTTGATTTCTCTTCGGGACCTGCAGTGTCCACAAGTTTAATGGCCAAAGCCACTTCTGGTTGGTTATGGCACCGAAGACTTGGTCATGCAGGAATGAAAAATCTTCAAACTCATATCTGGAAGAAGAACATCGTTGGAATTGATAATGTGAAATTCGATAAAGATCGTCTATGCAGTGCCTGTGAATCAGGAAAGATTGCCAAGAAACATCAGTCAGCAAAAACTATAATGACTACTACTCGTCTTCTTGAATTACTTCATATGGATTTATTCGGTCCTCAAAATTGTGCTAGCCTTGGAGGAAACAAGTATGGTCTGGTTATTGTTGATGATTTCTCTCGATATACTTGGGTTTTCTTTCTAGACGACAAGAGCAAGGTTGTTGAAATTTTCAAACTTTCGCAAAGAGAGCTCAAACTGAATATGAATTATCTCTCAAGCATATCAGAAGTGATAATGGTACAGAATTCAAAAACACTCATATCGTAGAATTTCTTGATGAATATGGCTTCACTCATGAATTCTCAGCTTCTTATACACCACAAAAGAATGGTGTAGTCGAGAGAAAGAATTGAACACTTATTGAAATGGCCAGAACAATGCTTGCTGAATACAAGACTCCTATCAGGTTCTGGGCCGAAGCAATTAATACTGCATTTCATATCATCAACAAGGTTTATCTGCACAAATTTCTGAAGAAAACTTCACATGAGCTTATTACTGGAAAAAAGCCGAATGTTTCATATCTCAGGGTTTTTGGTGCTCCATGTTACATCAGAGATATGAATCACAACTCCAAGTTTGCCCCCAAGGCTCACGAAGGTTTTCTCCTAGGTTATGGTTGGAATTCTCACACTTACAGAGTTTACAACTCTCATCTTGGCAAAGTTGTAGAAATTGTAAATGTTCGATTTGATAAAACTAACGGCTCTCAAAAGGAGCAATTACCTCTTCACCTGGATGAACCACCTTTGGATTAAGTTATCAGGTACATGGCTATTGGAGATATTCGGCTTGTTGAAGGAAATGCACATCAAGACAAGAAGGATGATGATGGTCCAATGTTCCCACACATAGCCCGGGGCGCTGGAGATCAACATCCTGAAGCAAATGATGTACAGGACGAAGGAGAACGCATAAACGAAGAAAATGTTCAACCCGAAGGAGAAGCTGAACCCGAAGGAAATGATCCCGAAGTACAAGCTGATCCCGAAGGTCAAGCTAATCCGAAGAACAACCGGATCCGCAAGATGTTGAAGAAGTTTTACCTCGTGTTCGAAGAAAAGTGGACGTCGACTCAATACTATAAGAGATTCGTTTACCAGGTCGCCCCACCCCTCGTTCTCGTACTCGTTTAGCTAACTTATGTGGAAATTTTTCGTTTCTATCCATGCTAGAACCATCGAAATTCGATGAAGCAATGAAGGACTCAGACTGGATGACTGCAATGCTCGAAGAACTTAATCAGTTCGAGAGAAATAAAGTCTGGTCCCTAGTCGATAGACCTGATCCCAAGAAGCATAATATCATTGGTACAAAGTGGATTTTTCGCAACAAGAAAGATGAAAATGGCATTGTTATAAGGAATAAAGCTCGACTAGTTTCACAAGGCTACACCCAAATCGAAGGTATTGATTTTGGTGAGACTTATGCTCCTGTTGCTCGACTTGAATCCATTCGTGTCATGCTTTCTTTTGCCAATTACAATGGTATATTTCTATATCAAATGGATGTCAAAAGTGCTTTTCTTAAGGCGAAATCGAAGAAGAAGTATATGTTATGCAGCACCAGGTTTTGAAGACCCGAAGAATCCTGATAAGGTGTACAGGTTGCACAAAGCCCTATATGGGTTAAAGCAAGCACGTCGCGCTTGGTATGAAAATCTGAAGGATTTTATTCTGAAGAAGGGCTTCAAACCAAGAACAACTGATCCGACTATTTTTACTCGTGCATACAAAAATGATATTTTTGTGTGTCAAATTTATGTCGATGATATTATATTTTTCTGTACTAACCCTGATATCAGCAAAGAATTTACTCGTATGATGTCGAAGAAACATGAAATGTCTATGATGGGTGAATTGAAGTTCTTTCTCGGTCTTCAAATCCGTCAATAGAAGAATGGGACTTTCATCTCTCAAGAGAAGTATCTCAGAGTTTGCCTGAAGAAGTTTGATCTTGTCAGTTGCAAAACTATCAAGACTCCAATGCCTACGAATGTTCATCTAGATGCAGATGAGAAGGGAAAACCTTTCGATCAGAAGAAATACCGCTCAATGCTCGGTTCGCTTCTTTACCTTTGTGCATCTAGACCTGAAATTATGCTATTAGTTTGTATATGTGCTCGTTTTCAGGCAAACCCGAAAGAATCACATCATATTGGTGTCAAGCGAATTCTTCGATATCTGGCTCATACACCAACCTTGGGTCTATGGTATCCCAATGGTGCCCAGTTTGATCTCGTTGGATATTCAGATTCTGACTAGGCTAGTGATCGAGTCGACAGGAAATCTACCTCAGGCACATGTCATTTTCTCGGTAGATCTCTTGTTTGTTGAGCTTCGAAGAAACAGAATTGTGTATCTATTTCTACGGCTGAAGCCGAGTATATTTCTGCCGGTTCATGCTGAAGTCAGATTCTGTGGCTCAAGCAAACGCTGAAAGATTATGGTATTCTTGTGAAGAAAATTCCATTGCTATGTGATAACGAGAGTGCTATCAAAATTGACCATAATCTAGTGCAACACTCTCAAACAAAGCATATTGATATTCGTCATCATTTTCTTCGAGATCACGTTCAGCGAGAAAATATTGTCATAAGCCATGTTCGCACTGAAGAAAAGGTTTTGTGCACTAAGGTGTGAGTTAAGCATATTGGACTCACGCAATGTGCAGTAAGATCATAACTGTCGATACTATGTATTATATGTTTCCTTTCTATGTTGTTTACTTACGTCAGTTTTCTATCGTGTTTCTTTTTCGCTTGTCTTTGTTCGTTTGGTGTTGTCCTATACACTTATCACTCCGAGTTTTATCACTGTTTTTCCCTCGGATTGATTAAGCATCGGACCCTGTTCTCCCTCTATTCTATCCCTACCCCATCTTTGCTTTTCTCTCGTGAATAGGTATATTTGTACTCGATTAAGATTCCCTTCGAATGTCATTGATTCCGAAGGAAAATCTATCGAACTTTTATCTACTTTTATAATTGATGTTCGTTGAGTTTGGTCTCGGACGTGGAGAAACTTTCTTTCGGTTCATTGGGATTTTCCTGCGATTACCGCCACAAAATCCGTCCGTTGAATGCAGAGAGACGCGGAATCTGCGCCATTGGATCAGATCTGATAGTTATGACAGACCCCTCCCCTATAAATAATGATCCTCCCCACCGGCACAGACCACGCAATTCCCTCGACTTCATCTCTCCGCTCCCGAAGATCTCTCTCGCGCGCCGCTGAGCTGCTCATCGCCGTCGACTCGCTCGCCGCTTTGCTGCCGGAAGAAAGTCGTCGGAGACCTTCCCTTCGACGAGGAACTTCATCCGCGTCGCCGTAGCCGCCACACATCGCCAAGTTACGGTATGTGAGGCTCTGGAAGTGATTCCAATCTCATCTGCTCATCATGTCCAGACTTGTTCTTGATTTTCCGTTATTTGTTTTAGGTCTGTTTGATCCGCGCGGATTTTTGAACTTTGGGAAATCAGTTTGTAGGATTCTCTGTCGTTTTCCAATCTGCTCTAGGTAAGAAATCCCTCGGATTCTCTCACTTGGTCATATCCCTCAGAGGCATGTCGAAAGATTTATGCTTGTGCAATTCGTTCATACTAGTTCTTCGTTAGATATACACTCGTTGGAAATCTAGACTAGCACTTCCATGAAAAACTTGATCCAAGACAAACTTTTTGATATGCTTACTGCGTTCAAAATGTTTTTCCTCGAAATTGGCTGGTACTTGCTCACAACTTTCCTATATTTCCCTCGTACCTATCTATTTCGCAGGAAAATGTCTGGGAAAGAAGGAAATGTCAGAGCACCCAAGCGTGTGGGAGGTCGTACAAGAATCACCAACAACTCTAAAGAATTATCAGAGGACTTGATCATAGAGAAGAAATTGAGAACGCCTGAGGGCTCAGAAGATGAACGTACGAGAGAAAATCGTCTGCAAGAAATTTGAAGGCTTCAAGCGCTTCGTTGGTATGAATACAAGTCCATTATTCCTTGCTGGCAGAGACTATTTTCTATGAAGAATCCCTGGTCTGATGTTAAGTCATTAAGGCCCAAGTGGACGAAAGATAATCGACCACCACCCCGAGAAGATGCTCACCCATCTGCTCTCAAGACTCCTGCTGATTTCAAGGAGTTGGTTGAGGCTCGAACGGGGCGAGCAGAAAAGCGAAAGGAAGCCAAAGCTAAGAAAGAAGCTGTTGCTGCTGAGGGCACCGAAGAAGTTGGCCCAAGTGCTAAACCGAAGGTTGGCAAGCAATCTGCCAAGCGATAGAAAAAGGTAGTCGTTGTCTCTCCTCTAGAGGCAACTTCTGATGAAGAAGTCAATTCAGATGATCAAGACCCTGGCACAGAGGCTGATGTCGAGGACATTCCTCTGAAGAAAAAGCCGAGCAGTAAAGGCATTAGGATCCAGGAGCCAGCTAAGGCTCCGCCTATTTCTTCTGCTCCTCCAGTGCAAACTCACAGACAAAAACCGTCGGTCAGGTGGAAGGGATGATGAAACCCTTATCCAGCGACAGGAAAGGCTGGCCAAACAAAAGGAACTCGAAGATAAAGACTTGATAAATTCCAAGCTTCTCAACTTTCACAGTCAGCCCGAGGAAAAGAAGGCTAAGGTTTCTCAACAATTGGGCATCTTGCATCTGGTTAGCGAGAAATATAGACGCCAGATTGAAGGAGGAACTGTCTCTAGTGATCCGAAGGAAAAGGTCGTGGCCCCTAGCGCCACAGAGAAAGTGGTGACTCCCAAAGTCACGAAGGAAAAGGATGCAGCCGCGAGTGCTGCGAAGAAAAATGCTGAGGCCCCTAGTGCCTCGAAGGATAAAGCTGCGGCTCCTGGTGCCGTAAAAAAACCCATTGCTGCTGCCAAGGCCACCAAGGAGGCTGAGAAGAAAGCCAAAGAGGCTAGGAAGAAGGCTCAGGCTGCTCCAGTTCCTCGAGCTCCTCCAGCTCCTGCACCTTCCCCTGCTGCACCAGTTGTTTCCGGCCCTCGTGCCGATGAAGAAAGATCCGACGAAGGAGAATCTTCCACATATGCTCTTTGGGATGCTGCTCAAATTTCTCATATCCTCTGGAAGATGACAACTACACCGAGCAAAGTCACTACCGAGGATGATGTACCACCTGAGATCCAAGAACAAGTTGCTCGATACATGATCCGCTGGGAAGGATATCTTACCCAAGATCGAAAGGACAAAGAGCAGGAGAAGTTTTACACCAAGCAGCTCCGAGAAGAAACTGAGGACATTGAGTCCCGTCAGTTTGTCAATTCCAAAATTGCAACCCTTGAAGCATCTAGAAGGGCTCAGAAGGAAAACATAACTGCTGTCAATGAAAAGGTTCGAAAAATTGTATCTACTATGTGCAAGAAGCACAATGATGCTCTCACCGAAAGACAATCTCGAAAGAGAAAGTCTACTGCCCCAACCTCTGCGCGTGGGACGCCAGAGATCGAGAAAAATGACAAGAAGCAAAAGTCTACCGAGGTCATTGCTGCAACAGCACGACAGGAAGCTGCACCACCCCCCGCCAAGAAACCCACTCCTCCCCGTAAGAAAACTCCACCACCTCGCCAAACCACTCCACCCCCTCGCCAAGCCACTCCTCCACCTCAACAACAAACACCACCACCACGTCAACCATCACCACCAAAAGATTCGTCGCCACCACCCAACCCACCATCACCACCTCATGTCATTCCATCGACCACCCCAGCCATCGAGACCCAAGCTCATGCTGAGACCGAGCAACCTGCTCAGGTCGAGCAAGAACGTCAAGCCCCCATTTCCTCTGCTCAGAAGGATTATTCCTCTGCCCAGACTCTGCATGAAGGAGAAGAAGTTGATGTTGATATTACAACTGTCTCCTCCCGTCAAGATGCTGCCGACGGAGAAAGTTCTGGCGATGCCAGCTCGAGTGGAAGTTCTTCCTCCTCCTCATCAAGTTCTTCGAACAAAGAAATGGTTGATGCCTTTGCACAACTTGATGAAGATCTAGATGCAATGGAGACTGAGGAGGCCGCCCATATTGCTACTGCCGACGAAGGAGTTGCCGTCGAAGCGCAGGCCAAGGAAAATGCTCCTGCAGCCATCCCAGCTCAGGATATTGTCAATGTTCCATCTTCAATTCCTCGCCCTGCTGAGCCAGTATATCAAATGCCAGATAATGCTGCTAAAGTCTTGCCGGTCGATGAGCTGCTCCATTCTGCTCATCCGAGAGAGATGCTGCCATTGTTCCGCCCTGATGTTCCTCGAGGAGGCCCCATCTTCAAAAGGCGTGAATACAAGCCATTTTTCTTCGGGACCAATCCCTACGAGAAGCCCAGAAATGCATATTCTCTTCGGTTTTGGACCCAAGATCAAGCCATCTACTACACCCGTGTGCTGTACAACAAGGCAAGAGTTTTCCAGCATCAGTATCTTGATATGCCTTTGGTGTACGCTACTTCATGTTTCGGGAATGTTGCCGAAACAATTGATGGTCTGCATGCTCATAAAATGTTTGCTCTCGATTGTGGCTACAATCCCGAGCTCATTAAGCAGTTTTATGCCACGTTGTATGTCACTGGTGATCCTGAGAACTCGAAGAGGTGTAAATTTTATTACATGATCCAAGGCCAAGTATTTCACATGACTATCGATCAATTTCTGGCCATCATCAATTTACCTCGGTTCGAAGGATTACCACACAAGATTCATGACTTACCTACTCCAACTCCTGCTGAATTTTCCTCGTTCATGAATCCAGATGTCGTAGGAGATCACTACGCAGCTGAGACGAAGCCGAGGCATTTGGTTTTTGAAGCAAAGGCATGTTTCTATATCCTTTGGAAGACCTTGATGTCGATGCTCGATGTGCACGATGGTTTTCCTATTCCTCATGATGTGCAACTTGCGCTATTGAAGTTAGTCCACGGTCATCCCTTCGATTTTGAAGACTACTTCATTCACACGTTGGTGTCTTGTGCTGATGATCACAATTCCCACAAGCCATATGCACCTTGGCTGTTGGCGATCTGCAATTACTGTCGGGACGTGCCATTCCCCGTATCTATATTCCCAAAGATTTTCACTCCACCTGTTAGGGAAGTATTGAAGATTGTTTCTCGACCCAATGATCAGTTTGCAGAGCACACTGGCATCCGCGCCCAAATGACTGAACGTAATATTCGCTCGAAGTTCATCAAGCCAGTGCACCACATGGAGGTTTCTCTTTGGTCCCAGCAAATGCTTCAACATCATATTGACCAAGATTTCATTCAGAAGCAGTCCATGATGGATGAGATAAACCATTTGCGCAACATTGCCATGAACAACAATCAAATGTTGCGTGAATGTCTTCGCCGCGATTGGAAAGGGCTGCGGAAATTCAATTCCCTCGGTCAACTTCAACGATGCGGCTTCGAAGAATATCCTCCCCATCTCAATAGGAACTAGACAAATGATGATCGAGTAGATCGCCCGGATTTCAATATTCCTCTGCTGCCAAAGAACAGGGACGTGCTCAGTGTTGATGATTTCTATCACATCACCGTGAACACCATTTCTTCCGACTCCGAGAAAGATGAAGCACCTCAACGTCAAGCGAGAGTTTACTCTCCACTTCCTCGAAGCCCTAGGACCCCGACGGAATCGCAGCTGGAATCTTCTAGAGATCAACACTCCTTCCGCACGAAGATTACTCCTCCAGGCGCTCTCCCAATTCGACGTGCTCCAACGCTAGCTGAATCTTCTCGACATCACCATCGTCGCCCAAGCGAGTAGGGATTTCTTTCGACCCTATTCTCTCGAATTTTTGTACGTTGTGACAAAAAGGGGGAGATGTAGTGGCATCGAAGAAATTAGTTTGCCAACGGGGTTAAGGGATTTGCTTTTCGGTCGTTGAACTTTTGAACTTTGAGGTTTCTGAGTAGTTTCAACAAAACTTTCGATTCATATTCGATCTGGTTGTAACTAACTCTAAGTAGGTCTGTGAACTGCTACTTTTCATCGTAAGATATCTATCTGCTGCGTGCGATACTTAACCTTTTGAAGGAAGCTATCTTTCGTATAAGTTCACAGGTCATTCGAGGAGATTGCATATTTCTTATAGGATATTATCTGGAATGCAATTTCACTCGCTAAGAATATTGATGTTTTTCCCTTGACTCTACTTGTCAAATATGCACTTCACAGGAAACTCTTATCTTCCGTGCATACATCAAGGGGGAGTATTTTCATCGATCTTAGCACTGGTTCATCATCTAAAACTCAAAACTTTCAATTTATTTATCGATGCCTATTTTGTCAACAATCGTCCAAAAAGGGGGAGACTGTAAGAGCAAGTTTTGCCCCCGAAGGTTTTGGACATTGTTGGACAAAGCAGAAGTGAAACTAATATTGTTTTCGAGTATAAACAGATACTTAGGTTCCGAAAGAATGGGGTTTGCAAGGAGAAGGTGGAAGGACAACTCACTGCAGCGAAGCTGCAGTCAACTACCGAAACCTTTACAGGAAGACGACCCCTAAAAATGTCGTCGAAGAAGAGGTCTCTCTCGAGTAGAAGCGCAACAAGGAGAAAGCTGAAGCTGGTCGAAGACTTAGTCTTTTTACTAGTTTCTCTTTATATTCTCGAGTCATAGGAAAAACCATACTATCAAGAGGGGTTTGCTAGTTGAAATCTTAGTCGAAGTGAATTTTCTCTGCTCAACCTAAACCCACGAAAACCTACCGAGAGAAATCTTACTGAGTCGAGTGAATTTCTTGAAGGCAAAGTCATCGCACTTTGTGCCTTCGAGAGAGAAATCACTCGGTAAGTCAGCTTACTTGTTCCTCAAGTAAATATGTGGAGTGATTGAAATCCGACCGTTGTGGACATGCGTAAACGGTCACATCGGGTCACTTCAGTCATTTAACCCATCGGGATCGCCAACTATAAATACACCGCACCTTCTCGCCATTTCTGGTTGGCTGCTCCACTGAAGATTCTAAGACAGAAGTACTGTGAGCATCCCAAGAGAGATCCATCGAGAGAAAACTAAACCCAAGTCTGAACTGAGTTGAGCAATTCACTGAGACTTAGGTCAATATTAGCCGATCTTTTTATCTTGGCGAACTGCAAGTCTCCTAGACAGTTAGGCGTCACCTGTCAAGCATTTGAAGAGAAATTGTCGCTGCTGAAGGAAGTTTTTGAAGGTCTCGGAGATGTCTTGAATCATCTACCACGAGTGAAAACTTGACAAGCTCGAGGAGTTTGTTGCAGTGGAGAATAGGACGGAGAGAGTTTTGCTGGAGGTGTTCAATCACCAGTCCCTCCAACCAGACGTAGCACTTTGCAGAGTGTGAATTGGTTTACCAAACATCGTTGTGTCAGGCTCGTTTTCCTTCTCGCATTTACATTAAGTATTTACTCATTGCCTATTTGCCCTCGATGTTTACCTTCGCTCCCAATCCTTTCGAGCTATGTATATCTTTCGATATTGTATTTGCTTCGAGATATCTTTAGTCCTTCGCATTTGGCATGAATTCCTTCTAAGTTCCTTAGAATTTTAAGAAGTGATCATTCACCCCCTCCCCCTCTGATCATTCTTGAGCTTTCACATAGCCTATGATCACAATCAAGATCACATCAAGGGAGAGACAGAAGACCACATAGCTACTGGTAGAAACCTCAGCCCCGAGGAGGAACTACTCCCGCATCATGGAAGGAGGAAGCAACGTCGATGGAGATGAATCCTGGGGCACTTCCCCGTCACGGCAGGGTGTCGGCACAAGAATTCTAGTCCCCCGAAGCTTGTTGGCGACGGCTGCAGAGATCGGAATTGCTTATGGAGAAAAGGGGTCTAGAATCAGGGTTTTCGCGATGGGAGAATAAATAGGAGCCAAAGGGGGGCGCCAGGGGGGCCACCAGTCGCCTAGGCGGCCTCCCGGCGCGGCCAAGCCCTGGGTCGCGCCCACTGGCTTCCTAGGCACCAGGTGTGGCCCCTATGTCCACCCTTCGAGCGTAAGGAAGCTTCTGGAACGCTGATTTTTTATATATTTTTCCCGGAAAACCTGAAATACAAAAACAGCAGAAAACAGATACTGGCACCGGGGTGCGTTGATTTAATAGGTTAGTCCAAATATGATCACAAGTGTATGAAAGTTTATCTAGAACATAGCAATATCACACAAAACATGCATGGAGCAAGCGGAAATTATAGATATGTTTTGGACGTATCAACATCCCCAAGCTTAATTCGTGCTCGTCCTCGAGTAGGTAAATGATAGCAAACATAATTTTCCAATAAAATTAACACTATGAAAGTGGGTAGTACTTCCCAATAAAAGCATTATCCAAGTGGAAGGTTGAGATGTAGGTGGGTATTATTAAAAGGCTTTTCCCAATAAAAGCATCCTTGCTCCCTAGAATCTATGCTATTCCTAGGAAAGGAATGAAGCCACACTTTAGCTCCTCCTCTCAAGGAGAAAGGAAAAGGCGTAAGTTTAACAATATCACCATCTACTTCTTTGTACTTTTGCATACCACAAATCTCAATAAAATTATTCAAGTGCAAAGCAGCAGCATCTCCAGCACCGGAGAATTGTTCTTTCATAACAAGATTCAGTAAATCAGGTTTGATTTCATAAGAAGGTGATGAAGTGGCAGGTGGAGCAATAGGAGTGCTGATAAAGTCATTGTTGTTGTGACTAGTGAAGTCACACAACTTGGTTTTCTCAGTGGAACCCATAGTAACAACAGCAAGCAAGAACAAAGGAACTTTTTTTGTAGTTTTTGGTATAAGACTCTAAAGCAAAAAATAGAAAGTAAACTAACAAGACTAAAAAGCAAAGGTAAAAGATAGTGTGCAACTCCCCTATCTTGAAGGTTGGAGTCTCCGGCAATGGCGCCAGAAATTTAGCTTGATGGAAGTGAAGTAGTGCTCCTCATTGGCTACCCCAAGTGGAAGGTTGAGATGTAGCATAGCAGCAAATTTCCCTCGGTGAAGATACCAAGATTTAATCGACCAGTAGGACTCCAAGGACAACAAGAAGGTGGAAATAAAACAATGGCGTTGTTTACAACCTTGAGGTTGCTTACTTGACCTGGACCTACACAACGCAACAAATAACTTTGCTCCCACCGAGTCCAGAGAGGTTGTCAATCACTCCGGTCTTGTTGTTTATAAAGATCAAACACACGGTGGAAATAATAGTGATGGTGATTCCAACTGAAAGGAAATAAAGTAGTAAATCATTGAGGTGTAAACAATGGTGGAAATATGGACCGGGGTCCCATGATGTTCACTAGTGATCTCTCTCTCCCAAAAGACGACAAAAAAACTAAGCTGGGTAAACAAATTAGAGCTGGGCAATTGATAGAATTATAAACGTACCGCAATGCTAATTATGCTACAAAGAAAGTTAGAGGCTCAGTTGTATGGGCAGTACACCAAGAAAAGTAGACCAAAATCCAACTACATCTACTTACTAATCATCCACCTTGAGATATCTATCCAGAACATCTCGCTGGTATTAAGTTGCGAGCCCCACCCAAAGTGTAAACCCAAAGTAGCACATAACTGCATTTACAAACTTTGTGTAAGGTAAACAATCCTTGCAACCGCGGTTACAAGCATCGTTGTTTTCTCCCTGGTGGAAACAACACATCCCCTTGTCCTGTTTCTGTCACTCAAGCTAGACATCGGGGGGCATGAACCCACAATCAAGGACAAACGCTCCCTCTTGGATTACTATCTACTACTTGGTCAAAGCAATAAAAAGCAACAGAGAACATGCAAGAATTACTCAAGAACAAAACACAAAAGGAGAACCAAATATATAACTCATCACAATCTGGACATAATCTCATAATCCATCGGATCCCACCAAACATAGCATGGCAACAACAGAAATATTACATAGATGCCTTGATCATGTAGGGCAGCTCACAAGGGCTACGAATTGAAGCACAAGATTGGAGAGAATACATCACATAGCTACTAGACATGGACCCATGGTCCAATGGGGACTACTCATGGCACATCCAGGAAGCGCTCATGGTGGTGGAGAAGCTCCCGGAGGTCGATCCTTGATCCGAGAGGTTGCCGGGAAGAGGTCTTCTGGTGCTTCCGGTTTTGGAAGTGAGGCGGCTTTGATGGCACTGAAGTAGTGTTCCTCGGTGGTTACCCCAAGTGGAAGGTTGAGATGTAGAATAGCAGTAATTTCCCTCGGTGAAGATACCAAGGTTTTTCTCTAGTAGGACACCGGCAACGACAAGTAGGTGAAAACGGCGTTAGAAATTACTAGCACAAGTTGACGTGAACCTGCACATAAATACAAATAACTTTGCTCCCAACGAGTTCTGAGAGGTTATCAAACTCTCCGTCCTTGTTGTGTACAAAGGGTGAAACGCAAGAGATAAACGGTAATGATAACTGCAACTAGAAAGTAAAACAAGAAGTAAATTGAGGGTGTAAACAGTAATGGTGGAAATATGGACCGGGTCCCATGAAGTTCACTAGTGATGTCTCTCTCCCAAAAGATGATAAACATATGCAAGGTGAAAAAATTACACCTGGGCAATTGACAGGATTTCGGACGCAAACCAATGCTAACTATGCTACAAAAGAAAGGAAGAGGCTCAAAAGCAGGGACAGTACGCCAAGATAAGTAGACTGAAATCCATCTGCATCTACTACTAATCATCCACCTTGAGATATCTATCCAGAACATCTCGCTGGTATTAAGTTGCGAGCCCCACCCAAGTATAAACCCAAAGCAACAGACAACTGCACTAAAATAACTCTGCGTAACGTAAACATTCCGTGCAACCACGGTTACAAGCACCGTTGTTTTCCCCCTTGTGGCAACAACACATCCCTTAGACTCAGGTTTCTGTCACTCATGTTAGTCATCGGGGGGCATGAACCAAGAATCATGCATAACGCTCCGTCTTGGGGTTACTACCTACTACTTGGCCAAAGCAATAAACGACAACACAGAACATGGAAGAATTACTCAAGAACAAAAATATGACGGAGAAGAACCAAATATATAACTCATCACAATCTGAACATAGTCTCATAATCAATCAGATGCGAGAAAACTCAACATAGCACCAACATCAAGAATTAAATGTGTGCCTTGACCATGTAGGGAAGCTCACAAGGTCTAATCCATAAAGAACAAAGAGGGGGAGAGGAAATCACATAGCTACTGATCATGGACCCATGGTCCAAGGTGGACTACTCATAGATCATCCGGTAAGCATCCGTGGTGCTGGTGAAGCTCCCAGAGGTCAATCCTCCCTCCGGCAGGGTTCCGGGAAGAGGTCTCCTGGCGCTCCCGATCTTGGAAGCATGGCGGTGGCGGAATAGAGGCAAGATCGCGAAGAAGGTTCTTTCCTCGGGGGTTTCGGAGGATGAGATAAATATAGGCGAAGGGGGCAGACAGGGGGCCCCACCCTAGGCCGAGCCCACATGGCGCTTAGACACCAGGTGGGGACCCTCTGGCCCCCTTTCGAGACTCTGGAAGCTTCCCGTACGATGATTTTTTATACATGTTTCCCGGAATTTTTCTGGCATTTTACGTAATGGGAAAACCTGAAATAAAAAGACAGCAGAAAACAGAAACTGGCACTTGGGTGCACTGAGTTAATAGGTTAGTCGAAATATGATCAAAAGTGTATGAAAGTGTATCAAAAGCATAGCCATATCACACAAAACATGCATGGAGCAAGCAGGAATTATAGATACGTTTGGGACGTATCAGCGGCGGAACACAGGTGAAACTCGCGATGAGGGGTTCCTATCGGGTATTTTTAGGTCAAGGGGTAAATATAGTCCAAAGGGGGGCACCCCTCCCCCCAGGCGCCCTGGTGGCGCGGCCAGGGAGGAGTCATGCCACCTCCCCGCCTGGGTGTGGCCTGGCCCCCCTCTGGCCGCACTTTGGTGTTTCCGAAAGCTTCCGTCACGCTGATGTTTTTTATATTTTGGTTGGAATTTTTAGAGCTCTGTAAATACGGGTAAAAAACTGCAATTCACAGGCATCATCAGACAGAAACTGGCACTGGGTGCACTGAGTTAGTAGGTTAGTCCAAATATGTGTAAAAAGGTATGAAAGTGTAGAAAAACACATAGCAATGTCACCCAAAAGAGTATGGAACAATCAGAAATTATAGATACGTTTGGGACGTGTCACCATGGTAGTGGATTGAAGTGTTTTTTCACTCGCAGGTCGAAGCGAGATCAAACCCGAAATTTCAGCGTCGAGAACGACACCACTACCCAACTGGTGCACTGTAACAACCCGGATTTTCACCCAAATTAAAAAAATTCTTGTTATTTTATTTTGTTGATTGTTAGAGTTGTGTGTAGTATTGTTTCGCCAATTTGTTAATTGGTGAATTATATTCGCCCCTCATTCTCGTCCCGGCATGCGTGACCGGACCATCCAAGCATGGCACACGACCTTTTGTGACAACAGATTTCACCTGATCACCATCGCAACCTTCGGCACGAGACCAGCCATCACTCTCACTACGAAAAATTCATTTATTTAATTAATGATTATTTTATCGGGAGGGTTTCGACGATATCGGTTCTGTGCGAAACGATGTAGACAACATTAGATTAGTACAGCGAGGCGGTGTTTAAAACTTCGTGCGATTTCGGCTTCGTTTGATAGGTGAACAATCGGATGTTCCAGGCGTAGTAGCCGGTCTAATTCCATGGGCGTATTTATAAAATTTCACGTGGGCCGCTAACAGACCAATAAGGTTTCTCTGTTATCTTCTAATCTTAGCCCACCTGAAAACAAGGCCCGAAATACACTCTAACCAGCCCATTTTGTAGCCCATTTAGCTCTCCCTAAATGGACAAGCCCCCATACCTAAACTGGCAAACCCTAGCCCTACTCCCTCCAATTCCATGCCTGACTTCTTCCCCGCCGCCACATGGCACCAATCAGCCAATCCCCTCAATATTTGATCCCCTCGATCTGAGCCGCCAGATCCAGATCGGGTGGCCCTAAGCGCGCCACATCACCAGTTGCTCCTCCCTCCTGTGGAGGCTCTCCTCCCAGCCCGAGCGCCTCGCTCCCGAACTAGCCTCCTCTCCGGCCGGCGAGCTGAGCCATGCCGCCGTCGCGTCCCCAGGTTCTCTCGAGCCCCTCCTCTCCTCATTTGTTTACCTCTTCCCATTTCAAAGCTCTTAGATATCTCCCTCTTCTTCTCTGTTGACTGCAAGGAGCATGAAGATGCACCATGGACGAGCTCGGGTCGAGCCGGAGCTCGCGCGGACGCCCTGCATCCCTTCGCCGTTTGACCGCCCATCGCCAGATTCGATGAGCACGCACCCGGATCTACCCGTTCCCGACGTCCTTGCGCAGGTCGACCTCCTTCTCGCCGGAATCCGGGGCCGCCACATCCATTGCTCGTACGTGCTGGAGAGAGCCCACAAGCGAGCCGCCACAACCCTCCACCCCCTCTGTGGACACACTGATACGTCCAAAGTGCATCACCATTTTATATCATAATTTACCTATATTAATAGATATATTTCATATTATGATGGTGTTCTTATAGTTTTTTGGCTTGTTTTACATAGTTTGCAACATTTGGTGCCAAAAAAGCATACGCGGGATTCATCGGGGGGAAAGTGCACATCAAGTGGCCATATCAGCACATCTCCAAATGACCTGAAATTCACGGGGTGCAGTTTTTTAAAGAATAGACGAAGACCAACCGAAGGGCACCCGGAGGGGGGCCACCAGGCTCCAAGGCGCCCTGGTGGCGCGACCCCCCCTTAGGCCGCTCCAGGTGGCCGCCTGGGAGGTGGGGCCCTCTCCAGGATCCCCCTTTGGCCTATACCTTCATCTTGACCTAAAAGCCCAAAAAAAAGAAGAGTTTCTGGAGTTCCTCCGCCGCTCCATGGTAGAAACCTATAGAGAAGAAAAGATCTTTCCGGCGGGAAGATTACGCTGGGAAGATCGTCCTCATCGTCATCACCATTGTCACGAGCATCATCGAGATCATCATCAACATCATCCTCACCATGAGCACCATCTCCATCTTCACCCCATCTCATCTCATCATTGCAATCCAAGTTGTAACTTGTACTATCTATCTCCTCTAATCTACCGGTGTTGATTACTCTTTGTGGTGAATGCTATTGAGTTTTGTTGGATAATTATTGTTATGACCAGATTGTTATTCATATATTTATCACCTCTGATCATGATCTCTTTTATGTCTTTTGAGTAATTCATTTAGTTCTTGAGGACATGGGAGAAGTCTAGTTTTTAGTAGTCAGATGATGTTGAATTAATATGTGTTGTTTGATATTTAAGTTGTGGTGTTATTATTCTAGTGGTATTGTGTGAACGTCGACTACACAACACTTCGCCTTTTTAAGGACCGAGGGGAATGCATTGTGTATAAAGTATGCTTATGGTGGGTTGCCGGAGTGAAAGAAACCTGAACCCCAGTTCGCACACTTTTGCACGAGGGATTGATGGATATTAGAGTTTATTGCTACGGTTAGGCATTGGCTTAATTTCTCTCTTGTATTTGCGGATGCTTGCAAGAGGTTTAATCATAAGAGTGTACTTATCATAGTCTTGAAAGTTCATTAGCATAGGTTCACCCACACAATACTTATCAACACAAAACATAGTACCGAGACGGAATATGGGGAAAGCACATGACTATTTCTCCCGTGTGTCCTCAAGAACATCTTAGCTTCTATAAGTTTGATCCTTAGGGCTATCCTTCGCACAAAAGGATTGCGCCACTTGCTGCACCTTATCACAATTTAATTTATTTGCATTCACTTCATTGTTGCTTATACCAGATAACCCATAAAAAGTTACGTTTCAGTACTTACAGTTGTTCCTATCTCAAGATCACTTGTCAATACCTTCTGCTCCTCGTTGGGTTCGACACTCTTATTTATCGAAAAGGCTACGATAGATCCCCTACACTTGTGGGTCATCACCTGCCTACGTCGCACGGACCAGCACCGCCGCCTCGGCCCAACCTGCGCGCTCCCATTCCCGCGCTTCCTCTCGCCCACGGCGGGAGCGCGTTATTCTGTGCGTTGTGTAGGGCCCTGTGCGAAGGATATTTAGGATGCACTCACCCTTGTTAGGCCTGAATGCTGCAGTTTCGGCCCAGGAGCATGTCTATCTATTTTTCTTTATTTATATAAATGGCAGATTGTGTTATATTTTTGCGATGGTGATATCTTTTAGACCGTAGCTCGGATTGCGACACGTTCAACATGAAACTTGCTTAGAATTTTGTCTAGTTTAATAAAATGTGCTAGTTTTCCATGTTTGCTCATGTTTACATGTTGTTTACAGGATAATTACAACCCTTGCCATTGTAAAATGTAATAGGCCATTACTTAATAATCATAACTCCGTTTAAATGTTTTCTATATGTAACTTGGCTAGAATTGCGTGTAGATTATGATTATGCTGCTCCTCCATTCTAATAAATAATAAAATATGGATTAGGGTAAAACAGTAATAAATGCTTTAATTTTCGTGGGGTACTTAGTGATATGCCATGTTTAGGATTTTGCCTCACTTAAATTTACTAGCATAGATAGTTTACGTTATGCTTCCCCTCCTGTCATTATTGTGTGACATGCCATGCTCGTGTGAGATGCCATGTTAACAACCTTTGCTCATGTTGTGTAGTTAAACAACTTGAACCATTGTAAATGTGCGGTATCGTCATGCGTGACCGATACTTCACTTAACCTGTTAGTAACCGCTCTCGGCGATACATGAAATATCGTAGTGCCGTGTCTTGTGTTGCTCTCTTGCTCTTTACTTGCATGTGATTTCTTCATAGTAATAGATGCATGTTCGTCGATTGCCTTCAGAACCCGAATTATCAACAGGCAAGGACTATAAATTACTTATGATCCATTTTGTTATAACCAGCGGTTTGCATGCTAGTCTAGGTTAGCTTCGTTGTTTGATCCTACCGCATGTTTACATCCTCTCTCAAACCGATGCAGCCATGTCCCTTCCCAGCAAACCATGTACGTCTATGTTACTATTGCTCATCGCTCAGCCCCTGCTTAGTATGCATGCTTAGGATGCTACGAATGTTATCTCCTGTTACTTCTTGGATTGGGCTAGCACACTATTATATTGTTGTGGATGATATGATTATTATTATGTTGACTATATTCGACGAAGAATGGAAGGTCAGGCTATCCCGCCTCGATGTTTGTTCCATTCTTGTCAGGTAGGTCTCGAGTTTCGGGTATTGTGTCTCTTGACGAGCGTTCCTAACCGCGTGATGCTATGGGGTCCCCTCTTCTTACTTACCTAGCTCCAAACAATTCTAGTGGTGGCCCAAGCTGATTTACAATTTGCAAATGTGTGTGTGTGCGAGATGTCGGCCTCGTAGTTTTCCAAACAAACTCGGCCAATGGGGACACTGCTTCCCGTTGGTCCAACTTGTCCGGCTGAGGACCCGGCCTCACTTGAGGAGATACGGATAATGCAATCCCGAGACAGACGGTAAAGACAAGATCGAGAGCGTGATCGGCTCCTGAACTGGATGTCGACTCACCGGGGGCCACCCAGAATTGTGCGTTGCTAGTTAGAGGGATTATAACGTCCTGATCTCTCCGAACAACTCTTCAATGAGTTTCTTTAACGGGCTCAACTGAGAGAGCCGACGTACATGCAGAGCTTATAATGGGAAGTTGGTACACCCCTGGAGGGTTAAATCTTTTCGAGAAGCCGTTTCCACGGTTATGGATGACTTGAGACCTACTCCTTGTTCATAGACAACAACAACTGACATAATCTTAAGAACTTGATCAACCTATGTAAGCCTTGACTGCTTCTTCTTCATCGCGATGCGAGGAGGAGGACAACCATAGGACATGTGTTATGACTGCATGAGTAGGTGGATAGCAGACTTCTTGGAGGCGGTTCCTCATCGAATGCTTGGCTTCTCATCTTACTCTAAATAGATCGTTAGCCACTTCTTATATTGCTAGTGCGGCAACAACCTCACCACTTACCCAATCCTTACCGTAAACTACTAGTTATCCTAAAATGGGGAGTGATCCGGTCCTTTCTGGGCCAATAGTCCACTACAGTTGGATTCTGAGTACTTCTGTACACATCATACCACCCCCAAACTCTTTACAGGGTTCTTGATCGACAACAGGTATGGTGATCGACGTTTCACGTGGAGCCTCGATGATGACTAGTTAAGCGGATCCCAGCGGAGAGCCTGGACCCATGTGGTTATGGGAGCAACGCCTTTTCTCTTTGCCACTAGGCATTTGATTGTAGTTTGTACTCAGACATGTAACTTTCGTTGTTGTATTGTATTAAGGTAGTTGTATGCCGATTGTATGAGATATTGTATCCTTATACTTGTAAAGTTGTGATATCATGTTGAAATCCGAGACATATGGCTTCATCATATGTCGCGGTAGGTCGCTTCATCCTCGGTTCTAAATAGAAACGTCTAGATCCGAAACAGTACGGCATATCGGGTCTTACAACTTGGTATCAGAGCCTTACCGACCGTAGGACCCTTCTCTTGTCGAAGTTGAGTTTAGACAAAAACTATTTTGTAGTTTGTAAGTTAGTTATCGGAGAGTAGCAATCTTTTTACTCCTTACCCATGCTCTGGTGAGGACAAGTGACGTAAATGTTTTATCCTCGCCTTATCACCTTTCAAAATTTAGGATCTCGAGTGTGTGGACTTTCAGAACTATTGCGATGCCTTGCTTGCAACGCATTGTCTCGATTTCGATCTCAGGTTGGGAAATCCTATAATACCTTTAGTTTCGCCGAATATGGTGTACATCATGGTCATTCCTTGCCCTCCTTCCTCTTGCCTAGTGTCTTCACGATCTTCAGTGGGAACACTATCCTTTGATCCGGATCGCGCTGTCGTTCTTCCTCTTGATCTCTCGATGGTTTCGTTCCTCTACATCGCCATCTCCCTGCGCAAAGTTTCTCGATGGTATATCTTCATTCGACATGGAGCAGAGCCCCTTGTTGGTGGTGTTGAAGAGCGTTGGCTCTCATTTCTCTCCCCCATCTCCCTGGATTGTTCTGGATCTCGGGAGGAGATCCCTTGTAGGTGTTATTGTATCGTAACAGCCCGGATTTGCACCCAAATTAAAAAATTTCTTGTTATTTTATTTAGTTGATTGTTAGAGTTTTTGTAGTATTTGTTTCACCAACTTATTATTTGGTGAATTATATTCCCCCCTCCTTCTCATACCGGCATGCGTGATGGAACCATCCCACCATGGCACACGACCTTTTGCGACACCGGGTTTCACCCAATCATTGTCGCAACATCCGGCACGAGACCAGTCATCACTCTCGCTACGAAAAACCCATTTATTTAATAAATGGATTATTGTATCGGGCGGGTTTCAACGATCTCGGTTCTGTGTGAAACGATGTAGACGATGTCGGTTAAGTGTGGCGGGGCGGTGTTTCAAATTTCGTGCGATTCCGGCTTCGTTTGATAGGTGAACGATCGGATGTGCCAGGCATAGTAGCCGGTGTAATTCCATGGGCGTATTAATAAAATTTCACGCGGGCCGCCAACCGACCAACAATGTTTCTCTGGTATCGGCTAATCTGTACCCACCTGAAAACCAGGACCAAAATACCCTCTCACGAGCCCATTTTGTATACCATTTAGCTCTCCCTAAGCATCTTCTATAAATGGTCAAGCCCCCATACCTAAACTGGCAAACCCTAGCCCTACTCGCTCCAATTCCGTGCCTACCCTCTTCCCCGCGGCCACATGGCACCAACCAGCCAACCCCCTCTAGATTTCATCCCCTCGATCTGAGCCTCCGGATCCAGATCGGGTGGTCCTAAGCGCGCCATGTCACCAGTTGATCCTCCCTCCCATGGAGGCTCTCCTCCGAGCACGAGCACATCCCTCCCGAACCCGCCGCCTCGCCTCCTCTCTGGAAGGCGAGCCGAGCCATACCACCGTCGCGTGCCCAGGTCCTCCCGCGCCCTCCTCTCCTTGTTCCTTTCCCTCTTCCCTTATCTTCTCTCTTAGCTCTCTCCCTCTTCTTCTCTGTTGCCTGCAAGGAGCACGAACCCGCGCCATGGACAAGCTCGGGTTGAGCCGGAGCTTGCGCTGCTGCCCTGCATCCCATCGCCATTGGAACGCCCGTTGCTAGATCCGGTGAGCACCCACCTGGATCTACCCGTTCCTACGTCCTCGCGCCAGTCGACCTCCTCCTCGCCGGAATCCGACGCCGCCGCATCCTCCACTCGTAAGTGTGGGAGCGAGCCCATGAGCGAGCCGGCACAACCTGCCAACACCGCTGTGGACCCGCCTGCGTCGCACGGCCCATCATCGCCGCCTCGGCCCAACCTGCGCGCACCCATTCCCGCGCTTTCTCTCACCCTTGTTAGGCCCGTATGATGTAGATTCGGCCCAGGAGCATGTCTATCTATTTTTCTGTATTTATATAAATGGCATAGTGTGCTATATTTTTGTGATGGCGATATCTTTTAGACCGTAGCTCGGATTGCGACGCGTTCTACATGAAAGTTTCATAGAATTTTGTCTAGTCTAATAAAATAGGCTACTTTGCCATGTTTTCTCATGTTAAATGTTGTTTACCTGCTAATTACAATCCTTGCCATTGTAAAATGTAATAGGACATAACTTAATAATCTTAACTCTGTTTAAAATGTTCTTTATATGTAACTTGGCTAGAATTGCGTGTAGGTTATGATTATGCTGCTCATGCTTTCTAATAAATAATAAAATATGGTTTAGGGAGTAATAAATGTTTTAATTGTCGTGGGCTACTTAATGATATGCCATGTTTAGGATTTTTCCTCACTTAAATTTACTAGCCTAGTTCAGCTACCCGCAAAATACCACACAAGCAGGAGTTGGGCTTTTAGTCTCCGGAAGGCCCGAACCTGTGTAAACTCCGCGTTTACTCGCATCGCCCCTAGTTTCGAATGTCGTTCCGACGCCACAACAACCTCCATCTTCATTGAGCTGGCAGGAACATGACGTTTTCCCCGTCTCGCATGGCCTCCGAGTCGTGCCCTGTAGGAAGCATCCCTTCTGGAAAGATTCTTCAAGTCAGCATCGCCATTATTCCGGTGCCGGACCAGGGCTGGGCTTCATCCCCCTGACATCCAGCGCTGGAAGGAGGGCCCAAGAAGCAACCTCCAACATTTGGCGCTAGAAGGAGGGTCGGCGGTCACGTCGACCGTATCATGCGTTTTCTTCTTGTGTTTAAAAGGTACTCTGATAATTCCACCACTCCCAGTCAAACGCGCGTCGATGACTACTCTTGAGGGAGGTGGCCCGCCATCACAACATTCCTCATTCTCGGGAGCTCCATGACGCTACCGCACGACTGCCAATTCCGTCGTCAATTCCCAGAGGGAGGACTCTGGATGGTTTTCATACACCGGATGATTATTCCCGGATGGTTACTTGACGCCTTCCCCGGATGCTCTGGGGTTGGCCATCTTCTCATTCCCGGATACTGAGTTTCCGGATGGTCTTCATCTTCTCGGATGCTCATTCCTGGAAAAGCTTGCAACAAGGAGGGGAGAGACACGCATGTCTTCCCCATACCTTGGCGGAAAGCTCCCGGGGCTCATGTCGCCTAACGATGCCAGCCGCCTGGGAGAAATCATCACTCAAGCGACCGACCCTGCTTCGTGCAACCGGTTCGGGTTAACTTGTTGGCCCGCCCAACAAGCCCCGTTTGAATATCCTGTGGGGTCCCCGTGCCTACCCATAGAAAGACCCGTGAGGCAGGTCCTGCCTATAAGGATCCCGCTCTCCTGAGAATGCCGGGCTGGAGTTCCCGTCGAGCATCCGTGCAGGCAGATGTACCAGTCTCCCAAAAAGACCTGACCGGGTGGCTCTCAAAACTCGGATCCTATTCCGAGGTATCCTGTGGGACCACCTGGCTTTTCCATCCCAACAGGAACAATGGGAGTTGCCTATCCGGAACCCATGTGTCCACGGAAGCATCTCTTCGGATGAAACAACGACAAGGCCCGACATTTGTTGTTTGCCTCCTCGTTTGTTCACACTTACCCCCCCCCCCCGCACGAAAGATAGACGTTGAATCCTTCCGAATAAGCCGAGGACCAGGATCTAGTACGAACTTCGTGGTCTGGATGCGCATTCTCCTCTGGATTGCTGGCAATACTCGCCGAAAGGCAATAGGTAAAGGGAGAAGTAAGTTTTCGGATACTACGTCCATTACTGCTCCTTAAGAGACTTATTTGGGGCCTAAGTACAGCTTACACTCCCAGAGCGATGTTTACATGCTAGCGCTAACTACTGCAGCGGTTGCACCCCAACCCCGTGATATCTACCGCTAAGTACAAAAGTGCAGGACCAAAATGAAGTCGGAGAGCAGACGGAAAGAAGGTAGTGGTCTTTCCTTGAGCCTTTTCGGCGGCGCCATTACGCCTCACCCGCGATCGGCGGTGGACTCGGCAGCAAGGAAGTCTTGGGTGACCCCCACGGTCCCTGATCCGACGGAGCCACCGGCGGTGACCTCCACGCAGCACTCCACCCGGATTTCCCATGGCTGGAACATATTCAGCCACAGGGTGTCCTGGCCGGCATACCGGAAGAGAATGCTCTGCAACTGCTGGATGTTCCTCCAGCGGACGAACATCGACCACCCTTGGTCCAGGTACATGCCGCCGTCACCCCTGTAGATGGTGGAAACCCACGCCGAGCCGTGAGGGCAGCCCTCCACCCGGAGGTACAAGCCCGGAGGCTTGCATCCCGCCATCGCCTGCGCAAAGGTGTCAGGAAGTCGAAGCTAGCCGCACAGGAGCTCGATCACTGCCACGAAGAACTCGTGCGCCGCGATCCCCGTGTGCGCCTTCGTCAGAGCTGAAGAAGACGATGCTCCTCCACGGCTCCTCCTCGCACCCCCAGCATTGCTTGATCTACTGCGTCCAGGGTGTTGGAGTGCGCTGGAGGTGCCATGGGGGAAAGACAACCAAGAGAAGGAATGGCGAACTGGGGAAGAAGAATCTACCCTCCGGTCCTCTCTCCCGCTCTTAAGTAATCGCAAGGCTACTACAAGGGACTAACTCTTTCATTTCTTCACAAGAAAATGGATTAATTACCGTGGGCCTCCCACTGCGTTGCCTCGAGTCTTACCACCTTTTGCAGGGTGTCATCATCATATCCTGCCAAATCCGACTGGCGACGCGGCATGTGGCGTAGCCTGCACTATCTCCGTGATGTGACAACCTGTGCACAGAGTAACATGCCGTCTTGGAAGGCTCAGCCCCAATTCCGGGAAGCCTCCATCGGAGACGAGCCTGAGGGCTGCTGTCGGTAAACCGGGACGGAGTTGTCCCATTTCCCGTATACCGTCTTCACCTTCCGGGATAGAAAGGGTGCACTCTCGTCGAGGACATGCAAGAATGAGGTCTCATGCGGACCGGACATGTGATCCCCGTATTCCGATACCGCCAGAGCAAGGATGAAGACGCCAAGACCTCAAAGAGTTCCCGCAAAGGAATACTATGGGCGCCACTCCTCCTCGCAACGGTTCAGGAAGACTTTTACCGGTCCAAGGGATGATGGGGGCCTCGGTCAAGTCCCACCGACCAAGCGACCAGTACAGTGAATGCGCTAGAAGACAAGCATGCATCCCCTGCCAGGAGGGCGTCAACACATGGAGCGCGCCCCTGCGGGTACTCATCTTGTGCATGAGCCAGCTTCTCCCATAGCGCCACTAGATCTTGCCGGAAGACTTCAAGGCCCTTCGTGTCCCCACGAGGGGAGGAGAGATAACGATCATCACTGTTGCTACCATTGGCCCTGTGACAACCCCCTTAAGATATAAAAGGGAGGCATAGACCACCTAGGAAGAAGACGTTGGCCCAAGGGGGGTGCAAGCCACCGGTCGGCAAGAGGAGAGAAGGAAGGAAAGAGGGAAGAGAGAGAGAGTTCCTCCCGGGACTTCACGGTAGATAGGTAGCTCTGGATACCTACCTTGGGGCTCTAGATGGCATCCACCCAACAGTTGATTAGGAAGGGAGACCGGGGGAGGGGGGACCTTCCCGGAAAACATTGTACTCAGTTCCGCTACCCGCAAAAGGACCAGACAAGCAGGAGTAGGGGTTTTAGTCTCCTGACGGCCCAAACCGAGGTAAACTCCGCGTTTACTCGCATCGCCCCTAAGTTTGAATGTCTTTCCGACGCCATGGCTATCTTCATCTTCATTGAGCTGGCGGGAACCTGACGTGTTCCCCGTCTCGCATGGTCTCTGAGTCGTGCCCTGCCGGAAGCAGCCCTTCCAGATGGATTCTTCGGCTCAGCGTCGCCTCTGTTCTCCCCTCTTTCCGGTGCAGGACAAGGGCTGGGCTTGATTCCCTCGACATCCGCCGCTAGAAGGAGCGTCCGAGAAGCAACCCCCGACAGACTCCTCCTCTTACGATCAAACCCAGGGTTCCTAACCATAGGATATTTCGAGACCGATGCTCGTCACACAGCGAAGTACTTACACGCTCCCAGCAAAGATACCCGCATTATCAGAAGCTCATATATGCTATCGTCATGACCTCCCACAATGTATCACACTACTTCGACGAGCACCCGATAATAGTGGTTAGTAGTTCGGCACTCTCGAACATCCTCGACAACCCAAGCGCTACAGGAAGAATCGCTCAATGAAACATCGAGCTTAGTCCCTGTGACCTGCGTTTCAAATATCCAACAAAAATCAAAGCTCAAGTCCTCCCCGATTTCATGGTCGAGTGGATGAAAGTCTGTCACACCCCAACTTTTATTGCCTTGTTATATTAATGCTAAATTTTAGGGTAAACAAAAACTTGCTTTGTTGTGTTGCCATGCCATGTCTGGTTTGATAAGATTGTTTTGTCTTGTTTTGATTTGTTGGTTGTTCCTCGCCATGCCATGTTATTAGCATGTCTTTAGACTTCCTTGACTAGGCAAGTATTGCTTTCCTTGTGTTGTTGTCTTGTCTTGCTAAAGAATTAACCCATAAAAATGTTTAAGCACTCCACTCATATTATAATAGCCACACTCTTTACCACCATAAGAATTTAGGATCAATAAATTTTGTTCTAAAAAAATCTTTGGCATCACAGAAATTCATCTTTTAAATAATAAAAAATACCTCTATAGCAGAAAGTATTTAATAAAAATATTTCAAAATTGCTAATTATTTTTTTGCTATTAATACAATAGTAATAATATAATTAACCCAATTAAAACTTTCTTAAAAAGCCTAAATAAAATTAGGATAATAACCCTGGAGTTTTAAAATCATTTAGGTGGGTTGAAGTTCAAATTTTGTTTGAAATTTAAGCCAAACCGAAATTTAGAGCTTGGCAAACCTATTTAGATCAGTGTTTTTTCCAAATGAAAAAGGAAGAGACCCGCCCTATCCTACTGGGCCGCAGCCCATCTCCCTCTTTCTGTAGCCCGCCCTGATAGCCGAGCCCCGCATGTCAGCCTCACCCCATCCCCTACGTCATCAGGCGAGCCCCCTGCTGACGCCATCCCTCGCCACAACCCTCGTCGGCCAGTAAGCGAGGAGGTCGCCCACTCCCGCACCTCTCTTGCTCTGGCCTCCCGCTCCCGCGCCCCTCCCTTGCCTCTCTATAAAATGTGAGCACCCCAGCCTCCCCATCTCCTCATTCCACCTCGCTCCAGCGCCTAGAGCCCACCCCACAGCCCCGATCCACTTCGCCTCGCCACGATAGAAGAAAAGAAGGGAAGAAGAGAAGAAGCGGGGAGGAAGAGGATGAAGGAAAGAAGGAAGAACAAGGACACCGGTGGGGCAGGCCGGCGTGCCTCCGCTGCCCCCACGCCGGAGTTTCGCCAGAGAGCACAAGCCGGCAAGGAACAGGAGGAGCCGCCGCCGTACGCCCACGTCCGCAACGCCGTCTACCACGAGCCGCTGTTCTTCCCGACGCCCGTCGCCTCCGCTTTCGGGACAAACGGAGCCCCACCGGAGTTCCGCACCCCCGCAGCACCTCCACGCCGACCACCGCTTCTCGGAGGACCTCCGGTGAGCGCTCCCAACCTTCCCTATCCGCCATGTAGCAATCCGGTTATCCACGTCAAACGCCTCCATTTTGGGGGAAAATGGAGCCCCTGGCCGCGCCAACCCTCCCCCACCCCTTGCCGCCGTCCGCCGGCCACCGGAGGGCCGCCAGCGAGGCCCTGCTCGCCCCTGGCCTCCATCGGAAGCTATCGCGTCCCTGGCCCTAGCGGGAGGAAGGAGACGACCCTGGGCCATTGCATGAGACCAGATCCAACGCCCAGGATTCTCCCATACCCTTTCGTTTCTTAAAAAAAACAAGGCAGCGCCCTGTGGAGAGGCCCAGCCCGCTAATAATAATAAAAACGTCCGTGGGCGCTGGTTAGCCTTGTGACGACTATACAGTTTCGTTTCTTTTTATTATTTCCGCCTAAAAAAATTAGTTTAGAAAAATTTTTATAGTTCGGAAAAATATGAAACAAATTTTGTGTTGTTAGTAAAATTGTGCTTTATTATTTTGCCTGTTTAGAATTTTTTTTTGCTAGAATAAAATTGTGACCCTTTTATTATTATTTCTTTTGCTAGTTGAATTTCTATAGAATTTATGTTACTAGTATTAATTTGTGAGATTATTATTGAATTGGCTTCTGGTCAGTAGCAATTTTGTTATGCATTTAGTTAATAAAAATAAAATAAATTTAAAAGTTGTTACTGATTAAAATGGGTTAAAAACTTTTCTTTTACTTAAAGTTGTTTTATTGATGTTAATAAATCCACAAAAAATATCCTATTGCCTTGTTATAAATTTTAACTTTGTTGAGGTGGTATAAAATTTCATTCTTAATAAATAGAAAACCTTGGATATTGTTTTGTCCTTTGTTTCTTGTGTCTTTGTTTGAAAAATTGAGTGATGTTGTGCTTGCTATTTCCCCGTTGTAATATTGTGAATTTTCTTGTTTCGCAACGTGTAGACGAGACGATTGACCCTGCAGGGCAAGACTACCTCCAAGATGCCCCCGAGACTGACCAGGAGACCACCGCCGACGAAGGCAAGCCACCGTCAAAACTCAAAACCCCGCATTACCCTTTTTACGTTTCTTGTACCACTTATATTGTGTCATGCTAGTATTATATTCGTATGGTTTGGGATTGTATTAGTTATATTAGAAAAACTCTAAACCACCCCGTAGCCTACATATTTGGGAAAAAAACTAAGTAGAACCCAATGATCCCGGCATTCTATCGAGACCATCACTCCGCTCTGGTATTTAGCATTACATAACAACTTGGATAGTCATAATTCATCGGATATGGTACGGCATACACCTAAGAAGGTTGTATGGCCGGGTTTGTGGAACATCGTCGGACATGGACAAAGTCTGGAGGGACTCTCTATAAGTGCCACCAAAAATCTAGCCTTACAGTACAACCACTATACTCTGGTATGGGACAGGGCTAGTTGGAAACTTGTTTGTCTTAGTACGGGGGTCTTATGACTACACATGGATGGGTGATTCCACGAATCCGATAGCCCTCGAAGTCGATGGGTGATATTCGCTAGGATTGGTGTTGGAAGGAACCTTGGTACTCTTCGACTACGGTGCAGGATTGGGTCCAAGAGGAGCATCACCTGACACACGAACAGTCCATGTAGTACGCAAGGGGTAGATTCGCCTGTACTAGGACAGACAAGGGGAATATTATGGTCGATTATCCAAGACCCACATACTGAAGTATGACGATCCGTGGGGACACACGGCGGATGTATCGAATGTGGTGGGTAAAGTGTACTCTGCAGAGTGTAAATATATTCGAGTAGCTGGAGTCAACGGTCATGGACAGCTAGTGAGGCCGCACTTTGTGGGGGGTAGATGAGAAAGCCCGGTACTGAGTTTATGGTTCGCGATGATGGTGTTGATATTATTGGAAAAAGGTTAGACTTAACTTATCCAAATTCATTGTGGGAAATAAAATTTTCCAAGTTTAAAACTTTGCCAACTTAATAATAATCTTGAGTAGATAGGAAATCTCTATGAAAAACTCCACCATATAGCCATCCCATTATTTTCGTATGCAAAACTTTGTTTCTTTCTTTAGGTGTTTTGCGAGTACTTTGTATGTACTCATGTCTTTGTCCCTAGTCATTCCATCAGCCGGGCTTGGAGGAGCAGGTATACTACGATGATGCTACCAGCGATTACTAGGACATTCTATGCTCTGATCTACCCTATGGATTGTGTCGCCACTACCTTTGATGCTTTTGCTTATTCCGCTGCTATTTGAGCCCGATGAGGCCTTGTAAGACTATGTTATGTGAGATTTGTATTTGGTAATGTATGAACATTGAGACTATGATTTCCAAGTCGAGTTGTGTGTCATGCGAACTGATCATGGGAGCATGACCATATACACAGCTGGTCGCTTTGGACATGTTGTCCAGGGTGCCCACAGACTTGGCATCAGAGCCTCTGTTCAGACCGTAGCAGCCTAGTTAGAATGGACGGTAGATAGGATGGGGGGAAATCAAAAACTATTTTATAAAATAAAGAGATGGTCAAATGCATAGTATAGAATGCTTACTTCTTTTATCCCCTCTATAGTAAACATTTATAAGTGTTTTATTATGCTAAAATTTTGCACACTTGTCATCTAACTTAATCTCTTAAAAATTTTAGATGGCATCTCCTTTCTCGTACTACTTGCAGCTGACGAGCGCTACCGCCGACACGACCACATTTGGTCCCGATCTGATCGAGCTACTCCAGCTTGTCGATCGCCCGTGTGCTGAGTTCACTGGCAGAGTGGTTCCCGTGGATGACCAGCATGAGATCCTCGTAATCGTGGAGTGTATCCTCCGAGGTCGGGTACTTTACCCGGAATCGGACCCTATCGAGTTCCATGTGTATGCCCAGACCTGGGAAGAGGATAAGCGCCGAGTGCTGTAGGAGGCGATCGCTTGTGTGGTCAGCTACCACCACGCTGAGCTTGAGGGCTCACGCTTGCATTTCTATGGGAGGCGCGATGAGGATGGCTACCCTACCCCTGTCACCACCCTCCTGGAGCTTGGAGATCATTTGACCGACGTGCAACACCTCCTGACCAGTACGGAGATTTCTCTGGAATCGGTCCGTGCTTGCTTTGACTACACCAACCACAACCTCAAGCGTGCCAATGGTAAACTCCAAGAAAAGAACCAGGAGGTGGAGACTCTTACTGAGGAGGTTGAGCACCTGCGTGAGGCCAATGGAAACCTTCAGGCCATGACCCAGGAGGTGGCAAGGCTCACTGAGGAGGTTGAGCGCTTGCATCAGCGCAACGAGGTGCTCAAGAGGAACAACAGGGGCCTCAAGCGCCAGCGCGATGTCTTGGAGGCTGAGATCAAGGATCTGGAGGCCGCGGAGGACCTTCGCAAGGAGAAGAACGCTCACATTAGTGACGATGAGGACTGGCTGCAGTCTGCTAAGGAGGACGAGGAGACTCCGGACACGGAGGATGAGGACTTCATCGATGATCGCGATGAGGATTAGCTCTAGGCGTCTTTAGTTGTTGGATGCCCCTTTTGGAGACTGCGTTAGACGTTTGCATGTGTGGTTGGTTACCTGTAAGACTTGATTATGTATGAGACTTATGCTATCGTTATGCTACCATGTGGTGATTTGCTAGTTGCATGATTATTGCCTATTTTATATGTCTTGCGTGAGTGTGATAACTAGATTGTTAGGGACTTACCCCTTCTGCGACTGCTGATGGAGGAGCGCCAGGCTGCTCGTGAAGAGCGCCAGGCGAACATGGCTGCACTCCAGCAGCTAGTCTAGGCCGCCACCAATGCTAACGAAGGAGGCGGAGGAGCTGGTGGGAATGAGGAGCCCAGTTCTCGGTTCCGAGATTTCCAGAACACCAACCCGCCCGTGTTCTCGCAGACGAAGGAGCCTCTGGATGCTGAGGATTAGCTCCGCACCATGGAGAACAATCTCGCCGTCGCCGCTGTTGGCAACAACGAGAAGGTCCTTTATGCCACCCACTACCTCACTGGCACCGCAAGGAGCTGGTGGAAAGGATTGAGTGCCCGTCTTCTAGAAGGGCAAGTACTCACCAGGGCTGAGTTCTCTGAGAAGTTCTAGAAGGCGCACATCCTTACCGCACTGATCAGGAGGATGAAGGACGAGTTCCGCCACCTCAAGCAAGGGGGCATGACTGTGGTTGGATATCTTGACCGCTTCACTCAGCTGTCGAGGTGGACACTGAGGAGAAGCGGAAGGACCGTTTCCTGGATGGACTGCACGATGAGCTGCAGGTTGTTCTGGTGGCCATGCATTTTCCCGACCTTGAGTCTCTTGCCGATGCTGCTATCATGATGGAGGGAAAGTTCAAGATGGCCTCTGAGAACTGCAAGAGACGCATGATGCCGCAGGGTGGATCCACCAACCCGTGACTACGTCCGACGCAGCCGCCAAGGTCAGCACCCCAGCCTTAGAGGAGCCCTTACACAGCGCCACGCCCCAGTGCTCCTGCCCGCCCTGTTCGAGTTTCGCGCCCAGCAGGCAGAGTTCCCTGCGAACCTGCATCAGAAGTGATCTTCTTCAAGTGTGGCAATAAGGGTTACTATTCCATTACTTGCACCAATAAGGAGAATCCTGCTCCACGCCCCAATGCTCCGGCACCAGCCATAGGGAACCCTGGCTGCAACATTTCCCAGTGCGGTGCGCCTAAGCCTCCAAGGGACATCTGAACCTTGTGCAAGCCGAGGAAGCCCTGGAGGCAGCAGACGTTATCTTGGGTACGTATCAACTTAATTCAGTACCTGCTCAAGTATTGTTTGATTCTGGTGCATCACACTCGTTTGTTACAAAGAAATTTGTGGATAGAAGTAAGTTGTCACCTAATGAAATGAGGAGGCCCATGATAGTCCAGATACTCGGATCCAAAGCCCGAGCCAGTTTAGCTTGTTCCGGAGTTCCCTTAGCTATTCATGGAGTCGAGTACCCAGCTGACTTGATCGTTTTAAGGACAGAAGGTATAGATGTGGTACTTTGTATGAATTGGTTGTCCAGATACCGAGGCCGGATAGATTGCACAGAGAGGATAGTCAACCTCATGAGTGCCGATGGAGTTCAGATAGAGTACACCGACAAGGAAGACACTTCCCGAGCCTTCTCTCATCAGAGTGTCTCGGTGCCATCACTTGAGGAGGTGAATGTTGTATGTGAATTCCCGGATGTCTTTCCGGAGGAGCTACCCGGTATGCCGCCTGATTGGGATATCGAGTTCATCATCGAGTTAGTGCCCGACACAGCCCAAATTGCACAGAGACCCTACCGGATGAATGCCGAAGAGCTGGTTGAATTGAAGATGCAGCTGAATGACATGCTCCAGAAGGGACTGATTCGACCAAGTGCTTCACCCTGGGGTTCGCCAGTTCTCTTTGTGGAAAAGAGAGACCACACCATACGCATGTGTGTGGACTACCGTAAGCTGAATGAGGTGACCATCAAGAACAAGTATCCTCTCCCTAAGATCAAGGATCTGTTCGACCAGTTGAACGGAGCCCAAGTCTTCTCCAAGATCAATCTAAGGACCGGATATCACCAGCTGAAGGTCCGCGAGTCGAACATCCCCAAGACAGCTTTCACGACCCGCTATGGTTTGTTCGAGTACACTGTGATGTCCTTCGGACTTACCAATGCCCCAGCCTATTTCATGAACCTCATGAACAAGATCTTCATGAAGTTCCTCGACAAGTTTGTCGTGGTTTTCATTGACGACATCCTGATATACTCCAAGACCGAAGAAGAGCATGTCGATCATTCGCGCTTAGTCCTCAAGACTTTGCGAAAGCACCAACAGTACGCCAAGTTCAGCAAGTTCGAATTCTGGCTCAAGGAAGTCGGATTCTTGGGACATGTATTGTCCGAAGGAGGAATATCTATCGACCCAGCCAAGATTCAGTCCATCATAGACTGGACAGCTCCGACCACTCAGACTGAAGTTAGAGGATTCCTCGGACTAGAAGGATACTACCGCAAGTTCGTGGAAGCCTTCTCTAGCATTGCCCGACCCATGACCCAACTGCTAAAGAAGGACGAGAAGTTTGTGTGGACAGAAAAGTGTGAAGCCAGTTTCCAAGAGTTGAAGAGGAGATTGGTGTCCGCCCCAGTGTTGACGATGCCTGACCTGACCAAGAGCTTTGATGTGTACTGCGATGCATCGAAGGTTGGTTTGGGTTATGTTCTTATGCAAGTGGGCAAGGTGATTGAGTACCTGTCACGACAGTTGAAGCCGCACGAGTTGAACTACCCCACACACGACTTGGGGCTAGCCGCTGTTGTTCTTGCTCTCAAGAGACGGAGGCATTACCTAATGGGTCACCGTTGTGACATCTACACAGACCATAAGAGCCTGAAGTACATTTTCTCGCAGAAGGAGTTGAACATGAGGCAGAGGTGATGGATCGAGCTGATCAAAGACTACTACCTCGAAATCTGCAAGCCCTGCACACGTAATGCAATGATCAGAGAGACGCAGCCAGCTCTGCACGAGGAGTTCGAGAAGCTGGGTTTGGAGCTTATTACCCCCGGTGATCTTGCTTACCTCGAGCTGACTCCGACTCTGTTTGATCCGATCAAGGAGGCACAGAAGGTACATTATAGTATCAAGGGAATCAAGAAGAAGATGCCCCTCGGCAAGGCCCCAAAGTTCACGATAGATGATGAAGGAGTTCTTTGGTTCGATGGCCGATTGTGTGTGCCTGATGTAGAGGAGTTGAAGCACATTATCCTAAAGGAAGCTAACGATACGCCTTACTCCATCCACCCTGGAGGGACTAAAATGTATCAATACCTGAAGGACTTGTTCAGGTTGCACGGTATGAAGCGTGAAATTTCCTTGTATGTCGCCAAGTGTGACATTTGACAAAGAGTAAAAGCAGAGCACCAGAGACCTGCAGGATTGCTGCAACCACTCCAAGTTCCTCAATGGAAGTGGGAACAGATAGGCATGGACTTCATCACCGGACTACCGAGGTCGAGCAAGGGACATGAATCTATATGGGTCATCGTCGACCGACTCACCAAGGTAGCGCACTTCATTCCAGTGCGAACCACCTATCGAGGAGACCATCTGGTAGACTTGTACATGTCGAGGATCATATTCCTGCACGGAGTCCCGAAGGAGATTGTGTCTGACCGAGGTACCCAGTTTACCTCGAGGTTCTGGAAGCATTTCCAGGAGGCACTAGGAACCAAGCTCACATTCAGCAGAACCTATCACCCGCAGACTGGAGGCGAAACTGAACGAGTGAACCAGATACTAGAGGTTATGCTCCGCGCATGTGCTCTAGCCTATGGTTCCAAGTGGGAGGACTGCTTGCCCTATGCAGAATTAACCTACAATAACAGCTACCATTCGAGTTTGCAGATGGCTCCATTTGAAGCTTTGTATGGGAGGAAGTGTCGCACGCCCCTGAACTGGTCTCAGACGGAGAAGGGAAAAATTTCGGACCCGATGTTCTGAAGGAGGCCGAAGAGCAAGTCCAGATGATTCGTGAGCGTCTCAGGACCACTCAATCTCGAAAGAAGAGTTATGCCGACCCCAAGCGTCGAGAGGTGACTTTTGCAGTTGGATATTTTGTGTATATCCATGTCACCCCATTGAAGGGAATGCAGCGATGTCACAACCTCAAGTTAGGTATGTGCTAAGATCAAAGGCTCACTTGCATTCATCAAAGAAATCAAATTCAAATTCCAAATGCGAGAGAGAACACCCCCAGATGAATTTAATTCAAATGGCCAGAATAAAAGTTGCTCCAAAAATTCCTTTTGCATTTTTTAAAAGACTTCTAAATGAGTGTGATCACAGATCAAGTGATGTGGTACTAACCCCATGCTCATGGATTTTTAAAATATTCAAACAGGACCTTGGAATTAATCAAAAACCCCTATTTGAATTGAGATTCAAATATTTGGAATTTCAAAAATGTTCAAAAGCTGGGAACGACTAGCTACTGGTCATGTAAGTCCAAATATAAATTTTGAGCATTTATAAAAATGCTTAACAATTTTATTTAATAGGAAACATAAATTACAGAAAAAGAAAAACAGAAAGGAAAGATTAAACAGACAGATAAAGGAAAAAACCTTACCTGTCGCCCTAGGCGAGGCCCAGCAGCCGGCCCAGCCAGCCCATCAGGGGCACAGGGGTCTTGTTCCCCACCCCGCGCCCCCAAGCTGCTCGGTGGAATGCCACCGAGCTAGCCGAGCACGTCGACGCCTCCCCAGCCTCCACCTGCCCCTCCCGCGCCTTCTAGCCGCGCCACGCCACGCCTGGAAGACCCGTGCGTCCATTCCCCCTTCCCCCATCGTCTCTCCGTCTCTCCACAGCTCGCCCGCAAGGAACTCCGATAGCACCACAGGCCATGGCCATGGCGCCACTACAGGAAACAGGAGTTTTGCCGTCAGCCAAAGCTGACGGCAAACTTATGAAAAGCTGACGGCAAAGGCTTTGCCGCCAGCTCCACGACGGCAAACCTGTTGTACTGGCTGACGGCAAAGCCGCTCGTACGGCCAGCTCTGACTTAACCCCCGTGGGCTGAGTTAACGGCGTGCATTGCCGTCAGCTAGCCGTCTGGCTGACGGCAAAGCCCTTGCCTGGGCCCACATGTCAACAGTGTGCCGTCAGCCAACCTACTCTTTGCTGTTAGCCGGTTGAAGGCCGACGGCAAGGCCGTGACCAAATGGTCACTGCCACAGCCCAGATTGCACAGGCTGCCGCCACGTGTCCTCTTTGCCGTCAGCTTGCTGACGGCAACGCCTTTGCCATCAGCAAGCTGGCGGCAAAGCTCTCTGTATCTATCTTTTTAATTTGTTTTATTTAATTCCCTGCATTTAAACAATAGTATATATATACAGATATATTATAGCCAACATGATAAATTATAGTCATCTCCATCCCACAAGTAATACAAAAAGTGCATCAACCATATAATTAACAACCATCACAAGTGCATCAACCATATAATACTTACAAGTGCATCAACAAAATCTACAAAGTTTACAAGTTCAACATCCATCCATATGATAAACACTAAAAGTTCAACATCCTATATCTACAACACACTCCAAAGGTAGCATCCATCAATGCATATAGCCAAAATCTGCAAAATGTGAACATAAAAGTATATGTTAGTTTTGGCCTTTATAAGCTAAGTATAAAAAAAAGAACAAGGAGAAGAAGAGTAAGGAGAAGCAGAGGAAGAATAAGAATAAGATGAAAGGAAGAATAGAAGATGGAGAAAAAGAAAGAAGAGAAAAAGTAAGAATAAGAAGAACTTTTCTTCTTTTACTTTCTTTTTCACCTCTTTCTTCAAGCATGTAAAGCCGTTGAAGTCTTGGTAAGATCGGTAGGTACCGAAGAATGTTTACGGGTATTTTGCTCTGCGTCTTCTCACCAAGACCGTTGTCTACGACAATATACCTGGAGGACTTGCCACGTGGACAATAATTATCATCCGCATACTCATTCCTAAATAAGACGCATCCTTTCTCACAAGCATGTATCCGCTCGATGGGCATCTTCAGTGCACCGAGTATTTTGTATGAGTGGTATAGGTTTGTAGGCATAATATGACCGTCCGGTAGAAAGCGCCCGAATAAGGTCATCATCGCATCATAGCACTCTCTGGACAAGTTGAATTGTGCCTTAAGAGCCATTGTTTGTGCGATGGCATCTAGTTGACAAAGCTTGGTGTGCGCATGCAGTGGGAGTTTTGAAGACTCTAGCATGGCATAAAAGGCCTTGGCAGTTTCCTCCGGTTCTTCGTCCTCAAGACGAGCATCGTTGTAGTCATTGACCATGTCTTCGATCCCTGTACCAAAATCCTCAATGCGCTGACGCACTACCTCATGTCTGTCACGTTGGGCCGACTCGCCATGAAATGACCACAACGTATAATCAGGCATGAAACCACGTATTTGTAGGTGTTTACCCATTACATCCTTTGTCTGTTGTGAATAGTTCTTACATCTAGTGCAGGGGCACCATGTTCTTGGTTGGCCAGCACTAAATGCAACCTCTAGGAACTCCTCAGTCTTGGTCAACCATTCCTTAGTCATATTTTTTTGACTAGGGTGACCGGTGTACATCCACGCACGATCATTCATTCTGGCTAGCTAGCTAGTACAAATTAACACCAGAAGGCATATAATTAATTACGGTGATACGGCATATGCACCTACTAGTTAATAGGTAAAGATAGGTCCTAATCCCACCCGAGTATGTGCAGATTGGATTCATTTCCCCATGCTCTCGTCCCGATCCGACGCAAAATTTCGACAACACCTCCCCGCTGTTCTCCTGATACACGTCTCAACATAAACCGAGAGGATGTGTACCCGGAGAACAACAAGGTGACGCTGACGAAATCCTGCGTCAGATCCAGAGGAGAGCATATCTGGGGAAATGAATCCAATCTACACATACTCGGGCTGTCCATGGATAACGTTGCACAATTCGAAAGAATCCAATTATAAATATGCAAATGAATGCATATTTATAAATGGAATCTTTCGAACGGGAGACGCATATGGGTTGCTTGACTTGCATGAGTTGAGAAGGAAGAAACTAGCTACACCTATATTTTGGGTAGGGTGAAACTAAGAGGAGAGAGACGTTTGGTGTCCCAGTAGGAAAAACTGCTAGTCACGGGAACCTATGCAATTAAATAAGGCAACCTTAGCAACAACAAGCTAAGCACCAATACATTGGAGACTATAGTTACTTAACACATTTAATACTCTTAGCACCTCACTTAGCACCTTTGTTTTTTTAGATAAATAAGAGCTCTTGCCCCCGGTTTCATATCACCGAAATCAAATAGTACTAACTATATATCCTAATTAGTAGTAACTAATTCCTAAATCTAACAAGCCCTAGCCCTAATCTACTAACAAATCTAGCTAGCTAATTTCTTTAACTAAATAATTATAAGCTAACTAAAATTTATCATAAATAGAAACAAAATTGAATCCTAATTAGTATACTAACTAATTTCTAAACCTAACAAACCCTAGCCCTAATCTACTAACTTATCTAGCTAGCTAAATTTTTAACTAACTAATGATAAGCTAACTAAAATTTAACATAAATATCTACTTACATTAAATACAAACAAAAATGAATAAAAAATAGAAAAAAATGCAAAAAATGGGAGGTACGGTCCTCACCTGCAGGGGGGTCGACGGCTGGGGGAGAGGAGACCAACGGCGCCGCCGAGACCTAGAGGGGGAGGGCGAGCAGGGGAGGTGACGGTGGCGGCGACCAGGGGAGGTGACGGCGGCCCGGCGGCGGTGGCGTTGACCTGCAGGGGATAGAATGGAGGGGGCGGTGAGAGGTGGCGGTGGCGCGGCTAAGGAGGGAATGCCGTGGAGGCGTCAGCGGCTCACCGGCGCGTGGAGGTGGCGGCAGGTCACCGGCACGTGCAGGGGTGGCGGCGGGGCGCAGCAAAGGATATGCGGCGGCGAGATGTGGAAGGAGTGGGGGGTTGTGGAGGCGTGGAGGAGGCGGCGGGTCACCGGCGTGGGGAGGTGGCGGCGGGGCGCAGCAAGGGAGACGCGGCGGCGAGATGTGGAAGGAGTGGGGGTTGTGGGGTTAGGGCTGGCCCGACGTGGGTTAACGGCGCTAGCTTCTTTGCCGTCAGCTGGCTGACGGCAGAGGCTTGGCCGTCTGCTGGCTGACGGCCAAGCAGCGGGCAGTTAAGCCAGCTCCTCCTGGTGGGGCTAGGTTGGTTGTCCGCCGTCAGCTAGCCTGTTGCCGTCAGCTTGAATGGCATCTACCGTCAGCCAGCTGACGGCGTTGAACTGGCTGACGGCATAGCTCCGTTTTACCCACAGCCAGGTCTTTGTCGTCCGCTTACCGTCTGGCTGACGACATAGTTTGCTTTGCCGTCAGCCCCGACAGAAAGCTGACGGCAAAACTCCTGTTTCCTGTAGTGGGCGAGTCGTTGCCCGAGCCCGAGATATCCGCCCAGCACTTGTCCATCCTCCTCACCGTCCCCGTCTTCGTGTCCGTGCAAGAAATCGCGCTCCAATTCGACCCCGAGCCCACGGAATCGTCGCCAGGATCTCGCCGGACCTGCAACTAACCGTCGACTAATTCTTCTTCATCACCGCCTCCCCCGCCTCGCCGTCTTAACCATAAGCTTCAGGGTGAGCTACTGGTCCTCATCCAACTCCTCCCTTCCTCTCGTTTGCACCGTAGCCGGTTTCCCCCTTCTCCAGCACACGGCGGTCGCCATGAACGTCGACGAGGTTGCCCCCGTGC
Source organism: Bromus sterilis (assembly GCA_950022295.1). Taxonomy (NCBI): domain Eukaryota; kingdom Viridiplantae; phylum Streptophyta; class Magnoliopsida; order Poales; family Poaceae; genus Bromus; species Bromus sterilis. Next base: position 274,735,115 of record OX465595.1, on the reverse strand, counting down.
TCCTCTGTCCCAGCTATGGCGTGCAGCGTGTTCCCCACGCTCCCAGGTTTCGTTCGCGCTAAGCCACGGTCAAAGGCGCATTGTGGAGCGCGAGTTCGACGAAGCCCGAGCCACTGCCTCCGCCGTCTTCGACGCCGGACGCTCCGGTGACCCCTTGAAGCTCTGGCCAGGTCCATTCGACACGGACGACGATGGTGAACACACCGGTGGCCTCCATTCTTGCTCCCGTGCCCGTTTGTAGGCTCCCGACGTGAATAGGACCTCGGCGCCGACGAGCTCCACCATTAGAGCCCTAATCTACTGAGCTAATCACCTTGGCCCCACCGTAGTCACACTGCCATATGGGCCCAGCCTGCTAATCACCCCCTGTTAGATTAATTCAAATTAATCTGTTAATTAAATAAACAGTGAGACACTAACCAGTGGGTCCCCCTTGTCAGTGGCCCCCATACATCAGCGTGACCTCATGATGATGCAGTAAATGCTTTTCTAATTTAAAATAATTCTAGAAAATCCAGAAAATGATTTAAACTTTGGAAATTCATAACTAATTCGTTTTAACTCCAAATTAAACATATAATATATGTAAAATTATGAGAAAATGCAAGGATTCTTAATATGTACTTTGTTTTCATGTTTGACCATTTTAAGATGGGGGAACAGTGAGAACAATGCATATGGATTCCTTTTAAATTCAAAATGGAGTTTGAATTTGCAAATCCTTTGCAATACACTTCTTTTAAATGGAAATTCCTCACACATCAGAAGCATATACATCAAGAATCAACCTTCAACCATGTGCTTGTGCATTGTATTTACTTCACTTCCTTGTTTGTTGTTTGTCGAGTAGAAGTGGAACCGGAACAGGAGGCTGCCCCTTCGTTGAAGACCCTGAACCTGAACCTCGGTAGCAAGGCAAGCAAACCCCCATTGATGATGTCGATAAAATCCCACTTCCCTCTCAGTCTCGCTTATGCATTTTTTAGGATGATTACCATGCTACGTTTCTACCGCATAGATGAACCCATTCCTTTTCATGAGCTATCATTTGTCAAAGTAATAAGCAAACCACAATCCTAGCAAATGTAGGAGTTGATTCATATCATGTGGTCCCTGCAATTGTTAGTGCTTATTGCATGCTTAGAGTGTTCCATTGTTGATACTGTTATGGGAGTCGGGATGGTAGCAATCATGTGGATGATGGTGGAAATGTGTTGGTGAATCTACCCTAATACAAGGTGAACGATGAGAGGTTGTATAGGAGTACACAGTGGCTTGTCTCGTTGAACACCGCCCTAAGTCCGAGTTCTTGTGTGCAGATCAAATATGAAGAGTACAACCACACATTGGGCTCACTGACCCCTATCAACCTACTAACTCATCCCTTTCGATGTCCAGATGTCGCATTAGTTCGGAGTTCTGGTAGGTTTGTGGCCTGGCTACTAAGTGAGAGAACGGCTCAGCCGAGACCGGCTTATGCACCACGCACACATCATCTAGTTCCACTTAGGTAAACCAGACGGGTTCACGATAGTGGTAGCCAACCCAGGTAGGCGGCTTTCTTGGACTAGATCGGCTATGAGGTAACAGTTGTGGTGAGCATCCTCGCCGACACTTCTTGAACGGTGTCGAGTACGAAGGCGGTAACTGATGATCATGTGTGTGTAGCGGTAAACCCCTACAGGGTTAACAAAACTATTCGAATAGCCGCGTCCGCGGTAAGGGACTGCTTGGAAAGCTTAGCTTGATTATTAGACAACTTGAACTGGATACTTATAAAATTGCCAAGATAAGCGTGAGTGCTATGGCGTGCTTTCTCGTGGGGAAGCCGAGGAAGGCACCATAGTGGTGTAATTGGTTGGAGATATGTAGTGGAATCGTGTACGCTTCTTACCTCAAGTTTGGTACACGTAGTTCAGGACTAGCCAAGTCAGAGCTGGCACTTCTGCAGTGAAAACCCACCTCCCTTTACCTTGATACATGTGCGTGAGTAGTATAGTTCCTACTTAAGTCTTTCTGAGTACGTCTTTGTACTCACGTTTCCTTATTCTATGTTTTAGATGAACCCACTGACCCCGAAGGTAGATTCATCCTCGAGCTCGACGACTGAAGACCAAGCTAGTGTAGTCCCAGTCAGCAGACTGGTTCCCTCGTGGAGGGCTTGTCTTTAAATAAGGCTTCTTAAGCCATTTGTTAAACTTGTCTATACCCAGACATAATTTGCTTCCGCATGCTTGTTGTAATGTTGAATCACGGTCTCGTGATCTCTTTGTGCACTTTGTGAGAGTTATCAATAAAATGTATACTTTGTAGAGAATTGCAATGATACCTGCTGTTCATACAAGGCATGTGTGCTGCGTGTATGTTTATAACATGCATGTCTATGTATGGGTTTTCGAGACCCTATTTGTGATCTGGTTAGCGGTCTTTTATACACCAAGTGGCCCTTGGATGTGCGCAGCTTGGGGCATCGCGATGCGATTGCTCGAGACTCTGTCTCGTGCACACTTTGATGTATGATCGAGCCCGCCCTAGACCCCGACTAAGTGATCGGGATGGAGTAAGTCTATGTAAGGGTTATAATACAATCGATAGTATGGTTGAGGGGACTTTTCTATGAGTATGGGAGTTCACCACCCATATCATTTAGACTTGTGTGCGGACAATGAGGACCCATCTCAGTTGATCATCCGTCCTGGATGGGATGCCCCTCACGTTCGATGCTTTCCGAGAACGTTCTGTGCTTGGCCTTGTCTTCTTAGATAAGTGGGTACGGTTCTCGGCTCTCCATATGATTGTGTTGTAGCGAGTCTTGCATACACTAACCCCAGGTCCTGACAGACTTGGTATCAGAGCAGGACTGACTGTAGGACTATCAGCCTTGGCCGAAGTCGAGTCTAGCTTGCTATAGTTATATAGTTACTCTGGGTATATAAGGGAACAACGTAAGGCTTCTTTTTTCTCCTTACCTTCATCGTTCTGAGTTCTGAGTCACCCTCACCTTGTTCTACGGGAAGATAGGACTAGGCTCATCTATGTCTTACTAGAACATCTCGTTGTTTGCTTCCTTGTAGCCGTAGGAAAGTTGTGTTCGGTTTACTAGTGTTGTTGTGCTTCCTGATTTCTTACGTCGTATGTAAGTGTTGCTTCTACATTGCAAGAAAAGACATTTCTTACAATTACAGCCGTTATGCTGTCCGACTCATTCCAAGTTTCTTCAAAATCTGATGCATTTGCAAACTCCTTCTTTCTGTTTCAGATGGCAGATCTTCCCCCTCGGCAGATTGTTCGTTTGAATAGGTGCCTCGGTGTGCGTGGCCATCCCGCCATGCTGATCGAGACGATGTCCTTCATTGGATACCGATGGTACCCTGAATACACATTTGAGGAGCAGTTCCTTGACTTCAACCAGACCTAGTTCCACTGCATTGTCAGGATCTACCCGCTCCACACTGGAGTCACTCAGCCTATCCACTTTGGACATGGCATTGGCATGACGGAGAACATGGCTGTGCAGGATGCTTCATACTCATGTATGACTCTGCTGAGAGAGGAGCACGCTTTGCTTGGAGGCACTTCTTTCCTCTATATCCCTGCTGCACTTCCAGGAGAAGAGGGGTATTACACCGGACTGTACACAGATCACTCTGTGGAGGATCCTTTGCTTCAGATCACTGCTCGACACGCTTGTGATAGAGATCGTGATGCACGTCCCCTTCGTTTTGAGCTTCACGCCAACCGTGTCCGTCTGTATCGAACACTTACACTCCTGGCTCCTTTTGTGAGTGTTGGATAAGTGGAGTATGATGCTATCTACCCAGTCACAACACAGATGCCTTCTCGAGATGCTTGGCCCGAGATTGGAGGCATTTTTCCACCTCGTGGTCCTCTGCTTCCACCCTACGCTGGACCTAGGCCCCATCCTCGCCCAAATGGATATCAGGGTCCACAGGCCTCCGTGTTTTCCAATGGTCACCATCAGCTACTGGGTTACGCGGGTAACTTTTACGAGGATTACTATGGAGATGGAGATGAGTGAGACCGCCTATGGTCTTACTTTAATGAGGATGTAGTAGTATCTTTAGTATATTGTACGCAAGGTGTTCTAAGTTCCAGAGGCTTAGATAAATAATGTATAGGAAGTCAGAGTGCCTCTGAAGGATGTATCATCTTCATCACGTTTGTATTAGCTTGGCGCTTGTACTAAAACGATGTATGGTTTGTATGATAGATTGTGAATATATGGCTTGTATGCTTTATCACCATGTTGTCAAGATGATTACTTCCTTTGCTCTGTGATTCTTCCAGTACCTTTAATACCTTGATTAGCCTCTTCCAATCAACTCTGTTTGACTTTGGTTTTCACCTTCAGGATGTCTCAAGGAACCCGTGGCCATCTTGGTCATGCCCATGGTCATGGGAATGATCCGTAGGAAGGCAATCTTCCACCCCCACCCACGATGGCTCAGGTTCTGATGGAGGTTGAGAGGAACCGCCGAGACTCTCACCAGTTGCTGGAGGTCATTGCCCGCAACACCACTCAGCAGCGCAACGAGTTGGTGTCCTTGAATGACTTCATCCGGCTTCATTCCCCGGTTTTCAGCTACTCCACCGAGCCCCTTGACGCCGATGACTGGCTTCGCAGCATCGAGAGGAAGCTCCAGGCAGGCCATGTTGCAGATGGTGACAGGGTCAGCTATGCCACTTACCACCTTGAGGGTGCAGCTAGCTCTTGGTGGCATAATTTCCTGAACATGCGTCCCGTTGGACCGCCCACAACTTGGGATGAGTGCTGCACTTCATTCCGTGAGCACCACATCCCAAAGGGTCTTATGGAACGCAAGCGTGAGGAGTTCTGCAACCTCACCCAAGGCAAAAGGACTGTTGACGAGTTTAGTTTTGAGTTCAACCGACTGGCTCGTTATGCTACTGAAGAGGTCTCCACCGACGCCAAGAACCAAGAGAGGTTCCGTCGTGGACTCAATTCTGGACTCTATCGTGAGCTCAACCTGCATGACTTTGCCACCTTCCAGGTCCTTGTCAACAAGGCCATCAAGGAAGAGGACATGAACACCCCCAATGACTTCCGAACACACCCTAGAGACGATGGTTCATCTAGCTTAGGCTCTCAGAAGTGCAAGATCTGGATCCCCAACAGCATGTTTCGCCAGAACAACCCACAGAGGCCATCCTATGTGGCGCCTCGTCCACCAGCTTCGTTCCACCCCGCTCCACCGAACAACCCAGCTCACCGCACTGTCTTTGGAGCCTGCTACAAGTGTGGTCAGGCAGGCCACTACTCCCGCGAGTGCCCCACGAACCAGCTCCAGAATCAGAATGCTCCACCCAGTGCCGGAGGTAACAACATTGGTCGTGGCAAGCCACCCCCGAAGGTCTACACCACCAAACCCGCTCCTCCCGCGACTCATGGACGTGTGAACCAGATCTCAGCTGAAGAGACTGACGACACTTCTGACGTCATTCTTGGTACGCTCTCAGTCAATTATGTTCCTACTTCCGTTCTTTTCGACCCGGGAGCATCTCATTCATTCATGTCAGAAAGTTATGCACTTCGTCATGAGTTGTGTTTTGTTGAAATGTACACCCCAATGATTATTCAAACTCCAGGGTCAAAATGGCAAACTAATAGAGTAAGCCCACGTAATCAAATTGCAATTGAGGGTTTATTATTCCTTGCTTCACTCATAGCCCTCAAGTCTTCAGACATTGATGTCATCCTTGATATGGATTGGTTATCAAGACAACATGCTTTTCTTGATTGTAAAGCCAAGTCAGTTAGACTTACACATCCTTCAGGCCAGACAATAGATTACTCCTCACCCAGAACGAGAACCCAGGTGCATTCTTTGAATGTACTTCCCCTTCCCGACCTTGAAGATATTCCGGTGGTTCGTGACTTCCCGGATGTCTTTCCTGAAGAGCTGTCGGCAATGCCATCCGAGAGATGTGTAAAATTCATAGTGGATCTTATGCCCGGAACCGCACCAATTTCCAGACGCCCATACAAAATGGCCCCACGTGAGCTAGTTGATCTTAAAATCGAACTTGAAGCTTTGTTGGCAAAAGGCTTCATCCGCCCTAGCTCATCGCCATGGCGTTGCCCCGTTCTGTTTGTAACGAAGAAAGATGGAACAGAAAGGATGTGCGTAGACTATCTCCTGCTAAATCTAGCGACGATAAAGAACAAGTACCCACTGCCCAGGATCAATCATCTTTATGATCAACTTGCTGGATCCTCTATCTTCTCCAAGATGGATTTGAGATTAGGTTATCACCAAATAAAAATCCGATAAGAGGACATTCCAAAAACGGCTTTCACTACTCGTTATGGTCTTTACGAGTACACCGTCATGTCCTTTGGTTTAACCAATTCCCCCGCCACTTTCTCGCGCATGATGAATTCGATCTTCATGGAATACCTAGATAAATTTGTTGTAGTTTATCTTGATGAAATTCTCATTTACTCGAAGAACGAAGAAGAACATGCCGAACATCTTAGGATGGTATTGATGAAACTTAGAGAGCATCGCCTGTATGCTAAATTCTCCAAGTGTGAATTTTGGCTACTAGAAGTGACCTACTTAGGCCACGTGATTTCTGCAAAAGGCATTGCTGTGAATCCCGATAGAGTTCAGGCCGTCCTTGACTGGATTCCACCTGAATCGGTTAAGAAAGTTAGGAGTTTTCTTGGCCTAGCCAGCTATTGTCGTCGTTTCGTCGAGAACTTTTATAAAGTTGCAAAGCCTCTAACTGAACTCCTCAAGAAAGATAAGAAATTCCAATGGACTCCCAAGTGCGAGGAATGCTTTCAAGAGCTAAAAAGAAGATTGACTTCTGCACCCGTACTTGCGCCTCCAGACACCAAAAAGGATTTCGAGATCTTTTGTGACGCCTCACGGCAAGGGTTAGGATGCATACTTATTCTAGATAGACATGTGGTAGCTTATGTTTCACGCCAGTTGCGTCCACATGAAGAGAACTATCCTACACATGATCTTGAACTCGCTGCCATAGTTCATGCTCTGACAACTTGGCGACATTACCTCCTTGGTAATCGTTGTGAGATCTATTTCGACCACCAAAGCCTCAAATACATTTTCACCCAGCCAGATCTTAATCTCAGGAAAAGACGCTGGATTGAGTTGATAAAAGATTACGACGTAGGAATTTCTTACACCCCAGGCAAAGCCAATGTCATGGCTGATGCACTAAGTCGTAAGTCGTATTGTAACAACCTCATGTTACAACAGTGTCAACCACTTCTTCATGAGGAATTTTGCAAGCTCAATCTTGAGATTGTTCGTCATGGCTATCTTTCTACCTTGGTGGCGAAACCAACTCTTGAGGAGCAAATCATAGTTGCCCAAAGGCGTGCACAAGGTGTTCGCCGGATCAAGGAGAACATTGCTAGCGGAGTTGCTAAATGTTTCTCCACAGATACAAAAGGAACGGTATTGTTTGGAAATCGTTTGGTAGTACCTAAGAATAGGAAACTAAGGCAACTCATCCTCAAGGAAGCCCATGACACACCCTCTCAATTCATCCCGGTAGCACAAAAATGTACCGAGATCTACGTCAGAGATTTTGGTCGACCAGGATGAAGAGAGATATTGCTCGATTTGTTGCCGAATGTGATGTTTGTCGTCGCATTAAGGCAGAGCATCAAAGACTTGCTGGTACACTACAAACTTTGCCTATTCCATAGTGGAAATGGGACAAAGTCAGTATGGATTTCATCACTGGCTTTCCAAAAACCCAGAAAGGAAATGATGCCATCTTCGTTGTGGTGGATATACTTTCCAAAGTCGCACACTTCCTGCCGTTCGCGAGTCTATAACTGCGAGCCAGTTAGCGGACTTGTATGTCTCTAGAATTGTGTCTCTTCATGGTGTTCCTTTGCAAATCAATTCTGATCATGGTAGCGTTTTCACCTCTAGATTTTGGGGAAGCTTTCAGAATGCTATGGGAACTCATTTATCCTTTAGTACAGCTTTCAATCCTCACTCTAGTGGTCAAGTCGAAAGGGTTAACAAAATTCTCGAGCACATGCTCAAGGCTTGTGTTATCTCATTCGGAAAGAATTGGGAGAAGTCTCTTCCATTCGCCGAATTTTCTTATAACAATAGTTTCCAATCTAGTCTGAACATGGCTCCTTTTGAACTCTTATATGGACGACGATGTCGAACGCCCCTAAACTGGTCAAAAATCGGTGAAAGACATTTCTTTGGACCGGATATGATCATGGAAGCAGAAGATCAAGTTCGCATTGTTCGTGATCAATTGAAAGCAGCCCAGTCTCGTCAGAAAAGCTACTATGGTCGTCATCATCGGAAAGAAAGCTACAATCTGGTTGAGAAGGCTTACCTTCGGGTTACTCCTCTGAAGGGAACCCAACGATTCGGTATCAAAGGCAAGTTGGCCCCATGTTACATTGGACCTTTCCGCATTCTAGCTAAACGTGGAGAAGTTGCCTACCCACTTGAACTACCTCCGCACCTTTCCCGAGTACATGATGTATTTCATGTGTCACAACTCAGGCGTTGCTTCAAGGACCCGATCCGCGAAGTGGACCATGAAACGCTTGATCTCCAAGATGACCTTTCTTATCTGGAATACCCCGTTCGTATTCTTGATTCCGCAGAGCATTTCACTCGTCGTCAGAAGATTACGTTTCTGAAAGTGCAATGGTCACACCAGTCTGAGAGAGAAGCCACGTGGGAAAGAGAAGACCGTCTCAGTGCCGAGTACCCCTCCTTCCTCCCGCAGACTTCTGAATCTCGGGACGAGATTCTTTTGAGTGGGGGCGAGTTGTCACAACCCCAAGTTAGGTACGTGCTAGGATCCAAGGCTCACTTGCATTCATCAAATAAATAAAATTCAAATTCCAAATGGGAGAGAGAACACCCCCAGATGAATTTAATTCAAATGGCCAGAATAAAAGTTGCTCCAAAAATTCCTTTTGCATTTTTGAAAAGTCTTATAAATGAGTGTGATCACATATGGAGTGATGTGCGACCAACCCCATGCTCATGGATTTTTCAAATATTCAAACAGGACCTTGGAATTAATCAAAAAACCCCTATTTGAATTGAGATTCAAATATTTGGAATTTAAAAAATGTTCAAAAGTTGGGAATGACTAGCTACTGGTCATATAGGTCCAAATATAAATTATGAGAATTTATAAAAATGCCTAACTATTTTATTTAATTGGCAACACAAATTACAGAAAAAGAAAAACGGAAAGGAAATATTAAACAGACAGATAAAGGAAAAAACCTTACCTGTCGCCCTAGGCGAGGCCCAGCAGACGACCCAGCTAGCCCACCAGGGGCACAGGGGTCTTCTTCCCCACCCCGCGCCCGCAAGCTGCTCGGTGGAATGCCACCGAGCTAGCCGAGCACGTCGACGCCTCCCCAGCCTCCACCTGCCCCTCCCGCGCCTTCTAGTCGCGCCACGCAATGCCTGGAAGACCGTGCGTCCATTCCACCCTCCCCCATCGTGTTGATCCAAAATGTGTTGGTGAATCTACCCTAATATAAGGTGAAAGATGAGAGGCTGTGTTGGAGTACACAGTGGGTTATCTCGTTGAACACCGCCCTAAGTCCGAGTTCTTGTGTGGTGATCCAAGATGAAGAGTACAACCACACATTGGGCTCACTGACTCCTCTCAACCTACTAACTCATCCCTTTCAATGTCCAGATGTCGCAGTAATTCGGAGTTCTGGTAGGTTTGTGGCCTGGCTGCTAAGTGAGAGAATGGCTCAGCCGAGACCGTCTTATGCACCACGCACACATCATCTGGGTCCACTTCGGTAAACCGGCCGGGTACACGATAGTGGTAGCCAACCCAGGTAGGCGGCTTTCTTGGACTAGATCGGCTATGAGGTAACAGTTGTGGTGAGCATCCTCGCTGACACTTCTTGAACGGTGTCGTGTACAAAGGCGGTAATTGATGATCGTGTGTGTGTAGCGGTACACCCCTACAGGGTTAACAGAACTATTTGAATAGCTGCGTCCGCGGTAAGGGACTGCTTGGAAAGCTTAGCTTGATTATTAGACAACTTGAACTGGATACTTATGAAGCTTTCCAAGATAAGCTTGAGTGCTATGGCGTGCTTTCTCGTGGGGAAGCCGAGGAAGGCACCATAGTGGTGTAATTGTTTGGAGATATGTAGTGGACTCGTGTACGCTTCTTACCTCAAGTCTGATACTCATAGTTCAGGACTAGCCAAGTCAAAGCTGGCACTTCTGCAGTGAAACCCCACCTCCCTTTACCTTAATACATGTGCTTGAGTAGTATAGTTTCTACGTAAGTCTTGCTGAGTACTTGTTTGTACTCACGTTTGCTTATTCTATGTTTTAGATGAACCCACTGACCCCGAAGGTGGATTCTTCCTCGAGCTCGACGACTGAAGACCAAGGTAGTGTAGTCCCAGTCAGCAGACTGGTTCCCTCGTGAGGGCTTGTGTTTAAATAAGGCTTCTTAAGCCATTTGTTAAACTTGTCTGTACCCTGACATAATTTTCTTCCGCATGCTTGTTGTAATGTTGGATCACGGTCTCGTGATCTTTGTGTGCACTCTATGAGAGTTATCAATAAAATGTATACTTTGTAGAGAATTGCAATGATACCTGCTGTTCATACAAGGCATGTGTGTTGCGTGTATGTTTATAACAAGCATGTCTATGTATGGGTTTTCGAGACCTTAGTTGTGATCTGGCTGGCGGTCTTTTAAACACCAAGTGGCCCTTGGATGTGTGCAGCTTGGGGAATCGCGATGCGATTGCTCGAGACTCTGTCTCGTGCACACTTTGATGTATGATCGAGCCCGCCCTAGACCCCGACTAAGTTATCGGGCTGTATTAAGTCTATGTAAGGGTTATAATGCAATCGATAGTATGGTTGAGGTGACTTGTCTATGAGTATGGGAGTTCACCACCCATATCATTTAGACTTGTGTGCGGACAATGAGGACCCATCTCAGTTGATCATCCGGCCTGGATGGGATGCCCCTCACGTTCGATGCTTTCCGAGAACGTTCTGTGCTTGGCCTTGTCTGCTTAGACAAGTGGGTATGGTTCTCGGCTCTCCATATGATTGTGTTGTAGCGAGTCTTACATACGCTAACCCCGTCTCCCGACAAGCGATTCCATGTGAAGGGGAAGCTAGCACCTTGTTACATTGGACCATTTGAGGTGATAGCCACACGAGGCCAAGTTGCCTATCAGTTGAGACTGCCAGCAGAGCTATCCGATGTACATGATGTCTTCCACGTGTCACAACTCCGGAAGTGTCTAGAGGTGCCGGAGAAGCCTGATGTTTTCAAAAACATCGATCACCGCACGGTGGACATCAACCAGGATCTCACATACCGCGAAACACCCCTTCATATCCTGGAAGAAGCCACCCGAGTCACCCATAAGCGCGCGATCAAGTTTCATAAGGTCAAGTGGACAAATCACACAGAGGAGGAAGCCACCTGGGAACGAGAGGACTACCTCAAGCGCGAGTTCCCGCATCTCTTCACTAGCTTGTGAATCTTGGGGACGAGATTCTTTTTAAGGGGGAAGGTCTGTGACACCCCAACTTTTATTGCCTTGTTATATTAATGCTAAATTTTTGGGTAAACAAAAACTTGTTTGTTGTGTTGCCATTCCATGTCTGGTTTGATAAGATTGTTTTTCCTTGTTTTGTTTTGTTGGTTGTTCCTTGCCATGCCATGTTATTACCATGTCTTTAGACTTTCTTGCCCAGGCAAGTATTGCTTTCATTGTGTTGTTGTCTTGTCTTGCTAAAGAATTAACCCATAAAAATGTTTAAGCACTCCACTCATATTATAATAGCCACACTTTTTACCACCATAAGAATTTAGGATCAATAAATTTTGTTCTAAAAAAATCTTTGGCATCACAGAAATTCATCTTTTAAATAATTAAAAATACATCTATAGCAGAAAGTATTTAATAAAAATATTGCAAAATTGCTATTAATTTTTTGCTATTAATACAATAGAAATAATTTTATTAACCCAATTAAAAATTTCTTAAAAATCCTAAATAAAATTAGGATAATAACCCTAGAGTTTTTAAAGCATTTAGGTGGGTTGAAGCTGAAATTTTGTTTCAAATTTAAACCAAACCGAAATTTAGAGCTTGGCAAACCTATTTAGATCAGTGTTTTTTCCAAACAAAAAAAGGAAGAGACCAGCCATATCCTACTCGGCCACAGCCCATCTCCCTCTCTCTCCAGCCCACTCTGACAGCCGGGCCCCGCATGTCAGCCTCACCCCATCCCCTACGTCATCAGGGGAGCCCCCTGTTGACGCACACCCAGTGACGCCAGCCCTCGCCATCGCCCTCGTCAGCCAGTAGGCGAGGAGGCCGCCCGCTCCCGCACCTCTCCCGCTCCGGCCTCCCGCTCCCGCACCCCTCCCTTGCCTCGCTATAAAAGGGGAGCACCCCAGCCTCCCCAGCTCCTCACTCCACCCCGCTACAGCACCCAGAGCCCACCCCACAGCCCCGCTCCACTTCGCCTCGTCACGAACAGAAGAAAGGAAGGGAAGAAGAGAAGAAGCGGGGAGGAAGAGGAGGAAGGAAAGAAGGATGAATAAGGAGACTAGGGGGGCAGGCCGGCGCGCATTCGCAGCCCCCACGCTGGAGCTTCGCCGGAGAGCACAAGCCGGCAAGGAACAGGAGGAGCTGCCGCCGTATGCCCACGTCTGCAACGCTGTCTACCGCGAGCCTCTATTCTTCCCCACGCCCATCGCCTCCTCTTTCAGGACAAACGGAGCTCCACCGGAGTTCCGCACCCCTGCCAGACCTCCACGCCGGCCGCTGCTGCTCGGAGGAACTCCGGTGAGCGCTCCCAACTGACGAGGGGGTGACCCCACGACTCCTGCGTGTGAGGATACCTGGTGCGTATGAAGAAGGGAGGCCCGCTGGAAAGCCTCGACAGGCCCACGACTGGCCTAATCAAGCTCCGACGTAGGAGTCCGCGACTGATATGGAAGGCACGACTTGGCGTACAAGGCAAGAATATAACTAGGAAACTATCTTTGTAATCTAGTATGGATTCCCCGAGACCTAGCCTAGTATATAAAGGCTGGGAGGGGAGACGTCTAGATCGACCCAATACACAATCTAATCTCCTGGTCTAGCGAGAACTCGGCTTGGCCTCCCATGTAATCGCCCCCTTATGCAATAATATCGAGCAAAAAGTGCTTCTCCTGTTAGCCGACAAGTATCGTCCAACCTGTTCCTTCTCTATGACTAACCCAGGGTCCCTGACCATGGGATTTGCCGAGGCCGATCCTCGTCAATTGGCGCCGTCTGTGGGAACTACACAGGTTGGAATCACGATCTCGGCCGTCCCGCATTCAGAATATCAAGACTCGAGGACTAGAACCAGATCTAGCCCGCTCGAGGAATTCAAGTTCACAACAAGCATCTCCATCGCCCCGTCAAGATCACCTAGCCTTCCGTCGAATCAAGTCCAGCACCTCAACGACCGCAAGATCCATCACCGAGGGAAAAGAACTCGACGACCCAGAAGACAAGCATGAGGACTCTATAAGGGAACCCCACTCGAAGAGTCGCGGCGCGTGACAGAAGGCTCGCCCACCAGTTGATGACCCGCCGCCGCCCGGACTCCCACCACGCGACAAGACAGCGACTCCAAAACCCAGACCGGAGAGTACTATGACCCAGAACGAAGACCAGTGGAATTCGCCAACTTCATCCGGAACCAATCACTCAGCGATGGGATAGAGCTTGACCCACGATTCCACAACCGAACAGAAGACCACTCGAAGATCTTCCAAATCTCAAGGAGAAGAAGACACGCTGGCTCCAGTAAACTCACAGCCAAAGAGCAACTGGAAAGACCTTGCGCGATGCAATGTTTCGAAGATAGTTGGGGACACCTCAGAGCAAGCCACACCCTAGGAGATTGTCACCTATTTGCCGAACTCTCCAACAGCCTCAAGGAGGAAAATCAGCGTGAAGCCAAGCGTAATCGAAGAAGCGCGCAGTCACCAGCACCAAGTACAGAAAGGCAATACCCCACGTCCCATGGACGAATCTGCATGATCCAAGAAGGAAGGCCCTGAAAGGCAAAGCAGGACTCCTACACCCTGTAGGCCAAAGCAGCGGCAAGCCTAAAGACAGCAGAAATCTAACAACTATGTGGCGCCGAGACCAGCATCACCTTCTCTCAGAGCGACCACCCGCCCGCAGTTCCAAGGCCGGGGCACGCACCCCTGGTCCTCGAGGCCCAGATCGGAGGTTACGACATTGACAGAGTCTTCACGGACGGAGGCAGCAGCCTAAACATAATCTTTGCCAGCACGCTACGCAAGATGCTAATCCCACGGTCAGTTTGGAAGAAGTCAGGCACAACAATATATGGCGTAGTTCCGGGCGAAGCAGCCGCCTCCATCGGAACAATCGAGCTTGATGTGATCTTCGGCAGCAACCGCAACTTCGAAAAGCAAGTCCTCGAGTTCGAAGTGCTCGACTGGCAGTCGCATATCACGCCATACTCGGGCGACCAGCGTTCGCACAATTCATGGCGTCCCGCACTATGCATATCTCAAGCTCAAGATGCTAGGACATGCAGGAATCATCACAGTCAAGGGAAGCTTCACCAAATCGGACCAGTGCGACCGCGACTTCCACAAAGTCTCCGACACGTTTGGAGCCCAATAACAGATCAAAGATATAGCCATGGTAACGGACAAAAGAATATTTCTGCCGGCAGCCGAAGCGAGTCAAAAGAATTCGACCGCGATTTCAGCGTCGACAGCGACACAATCACACACCAAGTCCACCCACCAGACCCAGAAAAGACGGTCCGCGTATACGCCGACATCCCAGAAGAACAAGCAACCGCCCTCATAACCTTCCTTCGTGAAGAGTGGAAAATTTTCGCCTGGTCCCCAGCCGACATGTCTGGAATACGGCGAGAATTTGCAGAACACGCGCTCCACATCAAGCCAAACACCAAGCCAATAAAGCAGGCGCTGCGACGATTCTCAGAGCCCAAACGCAGAGCAATCGGAGAATAAATCAACCGACTACTCGACGCAGAGTTCATCCGAAAAACAAAGAAAGCAACCTGGATAGCAAACCCAGTCCTAGTCCCTAAAAAGGACACTGAGGTATTAAGGATGTGCGTCGACTATGGGCCTATCAACAAGCACTTACGAAAAGACCACTTCCCCCTGCCAAGAATCGATCAAATAATCGACTCCACAGCAGGATGCGACCTCCTATCCTTCGTCGACGCATATTCAGGATACAATCAGATCAGAATGAAGGAAGAAGACAAAGAGCACACCTCGTTCATCACCCCTACGGCGTATTCTGCTATCAAACATGCCCTTTGGCCTAAAAAATGCCGGAGCCACGTCCCAGCGAATGATGCAAGCATGCATGAGAGACCAGATTGGTAGAAACTTCCAGGTCTACGTAGACGACATTGTCATCAAAACCTATAGCGCAAACGCGCTACTCGACGACCTCCGTGAAACATTCGCGGCCCTCAACAAGTATAGAATCAAGCTCAACCCAAAAAAGTGTGTGTTCGGCGTCCCAGCCGGAAAACTACTCGGATACATGGTCTCTGCTCGAGGAACCGAAGCAAACCCCGAAAAGGTCCAACAAATTGCCAAGATGCAAAGGCCAACCAACATAAAAGGCGTGCATCAGCTCATAGGAAAACTCGCAGCATTGAGCCGTTTCATCAGCAGGCTAGGAGAAAGGACCTTACCGTTCTACCAACTGCTGAGAAAAGGAGAAAAATTCGAGTGGACCGAGGAAGCCCGCAATGCATTCGCAGACCTAAAGAAAACCCTCTTGACCCCACCAATCCTGGCGGTGCCAAAAGAACGGGAGAAGTTGTACCTCTACATAGCAGCGCGCAGCAGTGTCGTGAGCACGGTTATCGTCGTCGAGCGCGCAGAAGAAGGCAAAATCCAGAGCATACAAAGGCCAATCTACTACCTCATCACGCTACTCACAAAGCCACAACAACGGTACCCGCACTACCAGAAGCTCCTACTCGCCATTATAATGACCTCCAGGAAAGTATCGCATTACTTCGACGAAGACTCCATCACAATCGTGAGCAGTGCACCACTCGCGGACATCCTCAACAACCCCGGAGCGACCGGCCGAGTTGCTGAGTCGAACATGGAGCTCAGCCCGGGAGATCTGCAGCCCAAGTACTCCCAGACTTCCCGGTCGAGTAGACAGAGGTCCAAACACCAGCTCCCCCAGACCTATCCAACTCATGGACGATGTATTTCGACGGATCCAAAAGACATCAAGGAGCCGGAGCAGGCGTCGTACTAGTCTCCCCAAAGGAACGAAGCTCAAATACATCCTCCAGATCAACTTCGACAATGCCTCCAACAACGAAGAAGAAAAGGAGGCACTACTCCATGGCATGCGCATGGCAAAAACTTGCGGCGCCACTCGCCTCTCGATCTATGGCGACTCCAACCTCGTCGTTCAACAGGCGATGAGAGACTGTAACGCAGTCGCAGACAAAATGACGGCCTACCAGAAGCTCTATAACACACTAGAGGGAGGATTCGACGGCTGCGAACTCAAATACATCCCCGAATAAAATAACACAGAAGTCGACGAACTTGCGAACATCGGATCGACTCGAGGACCAATACCACCAGGTGTTTTCCTCGAGAGCATCAACCAGAGATGAATCAAAGCAAAGCCAGCAGCATCCAAGGTAATCACAGAGGAAGATGACACAAATGAACCAGCACAGGTGGCAGCAACGAGCATAGCCGATGACACAAGCAGCCAAGCAACCGAAGCCGAAGAACCAGCAGCACTCGAAGACCCAGCCTGGGAAAAACCTTTCCTTCGATTCCTAATCGAGGGCACCCTACCACAAGACTTTGCAGAAGCCGGACGCATCACTCGACGATCTAAAGCATTCACAGTAATCAACAGACAGCTCTATAAGCGTAGCATTTCTCACGTCCTCCAACAGTGTATAGATGAAGAAGACGGCAAAGCCCTACTGCTCTAGATTCACGAAGGCACCTGCGGACATCACGCGAGCAGTCGAGCACTCGTGGACAAGGCCTTTCGAGCAGGTTTCTACTGGCCGACCTCTATGAGAAATGCAAAGGATATCGTACGGCGTTGCATCGCCTGCCAAAAGTTTGCCAACAGGCCACACGCCCCAGCATCGGAACTCAAAACCATACCGTTTTCCTGGCCATTTGCCACATGGAGACTCGACATGGTAGGTAAACTCAAGAAATCCTCAAAAGGAGGACGAACACACCTACTAGTCGTACTTGACAAGTTCACCAAATGGATCGAAGCAGTACCAATCACTAGCTCAACAGCCCTCACGACAGTTAACTTCATCAAGTCAATCATCTTCAGATTCGGAGTACCAAACAACATCATCATAGACAATGGTACAAACTTCACAGCAGCAGAATTCCAAAACTTCTGTCATGAGCTGGGCATCAAAATCAACTACGCATTAGTTACACACCCACAGTCCAACAGCCAAGTGGAGAAAGCAAATGGCCTAGTATGCGGAGGAATAAAGAAACGACTCCTAGCACCAGTAGAACAAGCCACAAGCAACTGGGTAAAGGAACTTCCCGCAGTACTATGGAGCCTACGCACCACCTCAAACAGCTCAACCCAGTATACGCCTTTCTTCTTGGTATACGGGGCAGAAGAAGTACTGCCGCACGACTTAAAATTTGGAGCTCCCAGAATCTCAGGGTACTAAGAGGAAGAGGCAGAAGAAGCACTGCAGAACAACAAAGACACAGCAGACGAAGCACGGGACACAGCCATCATAAGATCTGAAGGATACCAGGACAAACTGGTCACATATCAAAGCAGTCGCCTGCATGCGGACCAGAACGTTCACCAAAGGAGACATCGCGTTACGGCTAATACAGGAAAAAGTGCACAAGCTTCCCCCTCAATGGGAGGGGCCGTTCATAATCTCAGAAGTCATAGGAGGAGGCGCATACAGGTTGAAGAACCCGAAAACCAATGAGGATGTGGGAAATCCATGGAATGTAGAGAACCTACGCCTGTTCTACCCATAGTCCTCTAGGAATTTTCAGAGACATCGACAGCTGCACCGATCGGCAACCCATGTAAAACTCGAAGAAATAAAATAATGCTGCCCAAACGCTTTACTTAAAAGCACTCAGGGGCTCGAGCATAAAACTCCCCCCGAGAGACGCTATCCTCGCTCATGCGACTATACTCAAAAGCACTCGGGCGCTCGAGCATAAAACTCCCCCTGAGAGACACTATCCTCGCTCATGTGACTATACTCAAAAGCACTCGGGGGCTCGAGCATAAAACTCCCCCTGAGAGACTCTATCCTCGCTCATGCGACTATACTGAAAAGCACTCGGGTGCTCGAGCATAAAAATTCCCCCGAGCGACGCTATCCTCGCACATGCGAATATACTTAAAAGCACTCCGGGGCTCGAGCATAAAACTCCCCCCGAGAGACGCTATCTTCGCTGAAACGCGACCTCATCTGCAGGCAGCAGGAAACCAGAACACAAGATCCCCTCCGACACACCAAGAGTTTTCCGCCAAAGAGAATCATATCGAAAAACGCAAAGTTCTTTAGTCTTCACCTGATCGCAAGCGATCACCTAAAGACTCGGGGGATATTCCAATCGGGAGCGCTGACGCGCACCCGATCATCGAATTGGAATAAATAGCAACGGGAAAGGATAGCCCAGGTAGACAAATATCACAGCCTACGCCTGATTCTACAAATCAAACGTAGCCTCGGGGGATACTCCCATCGTGAGTGCTGCCGCGCACCCGCAGGACAATTTCATTACAAAGGAGTCGAGGACAATTTCCATCAGAAAGCAGTCGAAGACAGTTCTCCCTTACAAAGGAGTCGAGGAAAATTTCATTACAAAGGAGTCGAAGACAGTTCTCCCTTACAAAGGAGTCGAGGACAATTTCATTACAAAGGAGTCGAGGACAATTTCATTACAAAGGAGTGGAGGACAATTTTCATTACAAAGGAGTCAAAGGATAGTTATCGCTACAAAAGGACTCGAGCAACTACCAGACGAGTTACAACTATCCCAAGGAATTATGACTTCTACATGTATGCTCATGATGAGATAATTGGCACTTTCGTACCACAACTTGAAGAGCATGACCACAGACAAAGTAGCAACCCAGTCTACGAAGAAGTAGGTCACCGTTCTCCAGTTCTACAAGGTGCCTCGCCTACTGACGCACCCGCTTGACTACCGGCTTGACGTCCAGCTCATCTTCAGAACTAGAAAAGCAAGCACCATCAGCCGAGGAATCGGCCGAAGATGAAGTCACAGGAGAAGCATGAGAACCACCACTCGACCCATCGGAATAGCCACTGCGTGTTTCCTCCCAGTATGAATCCAGACGATTGCCAACGACATCAAATGTGCGAACAGTAAGAGTATTTTCACCATCAAAACGACAACAAAGGCTATCTCCGTCACGCAGATTCAACCGACAAGAAAACGCCCTCCAGCCAGATCCAAGGAAAATCAAGGATGAATTATCAACTTCCAACTCCATCCAAGAAGAAGACCGAGCGCATCCGTGAAGATGGAGCCAGAGACCCCTCAAATTAATCTCACATGCAATGGAGGCAAACAAGATTGGAAGAGGAATCTGGGCAGCGGTCCGGCTAAGAACACACAAAATAAAATCATAGCGCCAAAAACCCTCTTCCATGGAAGAAGAAGAAGGTGCCGACGCAACACGACGACATCCAACGCGCGAAGAACGAGGCGTGTGGCCACCACAGCCACGGCGGCCACGACCTCGCCCATTCACACCACCACCACGCTTGGGCGCCATATGAAGAAGAAGCAGAAGAGAAAGACGAGAAGAATGGATGCCAAGGACAGGAAACCACAGGAGGTATTTATAGAAGAATCCAAGGGCAAACCAGGGAAAACACGCAGAAGCCCAGGCGGCGCCATCATTACTTCAAAGACCGAATGGGCCGGGCGTTACAAATTCCAAGACAAAGATGCCTTCACAGGTCAGCACTATTTAAAGGACACGTCAAATCTCGCCTGTTTCCCATACAAGCCTTGGAAATCCAACAGGCCCGAGGCAGCATGACGTCCAAATCATCATTATGACTGGCTAGAAGACGCGACGGATCAAAGAAGCGGCATCATCATAGGTCACCAAACAGCATGACAATGCATATCAGCGTGACATCTCAAGAGGGACAGATAAAGATAAAAGAAATTGGAAAAAACAAAAGACTCCAAAAGCTACCTATTTCTTGATGTCAAAATTTTCTGATTTTAAGAACTCTTACTCCCATCGGGAGTACCTTTATTCGAGTTCGGGTGCTCCCTCATCCATAAGACAAAGATGTGCTCGAATGATCACTCGCACCAGTAGAAACAACGTACTTTCAGAGTTCGGGCGCTACCTCACCCTGAAGACAGTAAAGCATTCGAGTGACTACTCGCGAAAGACTCAACAAGTATTCGACAATATGATCTACTCGCGCACTCGACGACTTTCCGAGTGGGTTCTTTCTTATTTTCCTCCCCTGAGTGCGCTTCAAGCTCCGCGAGTGACTGCTAAATAGCTCACTTGATTTTTTATTCCAAGTGGGTGCATCACTAACCAGGATCCGTGCTTCTACAAAAAAAGAATTATGCCTGGGCTACGACACACTGTACCCAGATGCCACGCAAGCTTAGCGTGTAGGTAAGACCCCGCTGTGCAGAACAGCCGGGCCGGGACTCGCCGCAGAGCGATTTCACTTCCTACCTTTTCCATGCGCTCGCATGATAGAAAGAGCCGAGCGGACAAGCTCAGGCTATTTGCTTAGACTGGCAGCAATTGGTCCTATAAGACCTGCTGCGGCATGACTTTCCTAGACACCGGTCGTTCCAAGTTCATGTCGAGGGACGTGAGCTCGATTGGGCTACTGCGGTATTTTGCCACTAGCGCAGTTCACCAAGGCTCGACCAGTCGACTCCTTGGGCCATATTCAGCTTAGCAATCCCTCAAAACAGGTATTGTCATGGCTCAAAACTTCCAGCGACCCGCGGCGGTGCCGCGCCTACAAACAATAAAGCACTGATGAATTTCAGTCCCTGCGCGACTCTTCGATTCCCCCAGGCACTCGAGGGCTACTGACGAGGGGGTGACCCCACGACTCCTGCGTGTGAGGATATCTGGTGCGTATGAAGACGGAAGGCCCGCTAGAAAGCCTCGACAGGCCCACGACTGGCCCAATCAAGCACCGACGTAGGAGTACGCGACTGATATGGAAGGCACGACTTGGCTTACAAGGCAAGACTAGAACTAGGAAACTATCTTTGTAATCTAGTACGGACTCCTCGAGACCTAGCCTAGTATATAAAGGCTGGGAGGGGAGACCTATAGATCGATCCAATACACAATCTACTCTCCTGGTCTAGCGAGAACTCGCCTTGGGCTCCCTTGTAATCGCCCCCTTACGCAATAATATCGAGGAGGAAGTGCTTCTCCTGTTAGCCGACGAGTATCGTCCAACCTGTTCTTCTCTATGATTAACCCAGGGTCCCTGACGATGGGATTTGTCGAGGCCGATCCTCGTCACCAACCTTCCTTGTCCGCCACGAAGTGCTCTGGTTACCCCTGCCAAACGCCTCCATTTTGGGGGAAAATGGAGTCCCCTGGCCGCACCACGCCTCCCCCGCCCCTTACCGCCGTCCGCTGGCCACCGGAGGGCCGCCGGCGAGGCCCTGCTTGCCCCTGGCCGCCATGGGAAGCTATCCCGTCCCTGGCCCTAGCGGGAGGAAGGAGACGACCCTGGGTGGTTGGATCAACGCAGATCCAACGCCCAGGATTCTCCCATACAATTTCGTTTCTTAAAAAAAACAAGGCAGCGCCCTGTGGAGAGGCCCAACCCGGTAATAATAATAAAAACGTCCGTGGGCGCTGGTTAGCCTTGTGCCGGCTCTACAGTTTCGTTTCTTTTTATTATTTCCGCCTAAAAAATACTATTAGAAAAATCTTTATAAGTTGGAAAAATATGAAACAAATTTTGTGCTGTTAGTAAAATTGTGCTATATTTTTCTGCATGTTTAGAATTATGTTTTGCTAGAATAAAATTGTGACCCTTTTATTATTTTTTCTTTTGCTAGTTTAATTTCTATAGAATTTATGTTACTAGTATTAATTTGTTAGATTATTATTAAATTAGCTTCTGGTAAGTAGCAATTTTGTTATGCATTTAGGTAATAAAAATAAAATAAATTTAAAAGTTGTTAGTGATTAAAATGGGTTAAAAACTTTGCTTTTAGTTAAAGTTGTTTTATTGATGTTAATAAATCCACCAAAATTATCCTATTGCCTTGTTATAAATTTTAACCTTGTTGAGGTGGTATAAAATTTAAATCTTAATAAATAGAAAACCTTGGATATTGTTTTGTACTTTCTTGCTTGTGTCTTTGTTTGAAAAATTGAGTGATGTTGTGTCTGTTATTGCCCCGTTTTAATATTGTGAATTTACTTGTTTCGCAACGTGTAGACGAGACGATTGACCCTGCAGGGCAAGACTACCTCCAAGCTTCCCCCAAGACTGACCAGGAGACCACCGCCGACGAAGGCAAGCCACCGTCTAAATTCAAAACCCCGCATTAACCTTTTTACTTTTCTTGTACCACTTATATTGTATCATGCTTGTATTATATTCATATGGTTTGGGATTGTATTAGTTATATTAGAGAAACTCCACACCACCCCGTAGCCTACCTATTTGCGAAAAAAACTAAGTAGAACCCCGATGATCCCGGCATTCTGTCGAGACCATCACTCAGCTCTAGTATTCAGCATTACATAACAACTTGGATAGTCATACTTCACCGGATATGGTACGGCATACACCTAAGAAGGTGGTATGGCCGGGTTTGTGAAACATCGTCGGACATAGAAAAAATCTGGAGGGACTCTCTATAAGTGCCGCCAAAAATCTAGCCTTGCAATACAACCACTATACTCTGGTATGGGACAGGGCTAGTTGGAAGCTTGTTTGTCTTAGTACGGGGGTCTTATAACTACACATGGATGGGTGATTCCACGAATCCGATAGCCCTCGAAGTCGATGGGTGAAATTTTCTAGGCTTAGTGTCGGAAGGAACCTTGGTGCTCTTCGACTATGGTGCAGGCTTGGGTCCAAGAGGACCATGACGTGACACACGGATAGTCCATGTAGAACGCAAGGGGTAGATTCACCTGTACAAGGACAGACGAGGGGAAGACTATGGCCGATTATCCGAGACCCGCATAATGAAGTATGACGATCCGTGGGGACACACGTCGAATGTATCAAATGTGGTGGGTAAAGTGTACAACCACTGCAGAGTGTAAATCTATTCGGGTAGCCAGAGTCCACGGTCATGGACAGCTAGGGAGGCCACACTTTGTGGGGAATAGATGAGAAAGCCCAGTACTGAGTTTATGGTTTGCGATGATGGTGTTGATATTATTGGAAAAAGGTTGGACTTGACTTATCCAAATTCATTGTTGGAAATAAAATTTGCCAAGTTTAAAATTTGCCAACTTAATAATAATCTTGAGTAGATAGGAAATCCCTACGAAAAACTCCACCATATAGCCATCCCATTATTTTCGAATGCAAAACTTTGTTTCTTTCTTTGGGTGGTTTGCGAGTACTTTGTATGTACTCACGGCTTTGTCCTTGGTCATTACATCGGCCAGGCTTGGAGGAGCAGGTATACTACGATGATGCTACCGGCGATTACTAGGACGTGCTATGCTCTGATCTACCCTGTGGATTGTGTCGCCACTACCTTTGATGCTTTTTCTTATTCCGCTGCTATTTGAGCCCGATGAGGCCTTGTAAGACTATGTTATGTCAGATTTGTATTCGATAATGTATGAACATTGAGACTATGATTTCCATGTGGAGTTGTGTGGCATGCGAACTGATCATGGGAGCATGACCGTATACACATCTGGTCGCTTTGGACATATAGTCCGGGGTGCCCACAAAGTCCGAACACCAGGTCCCCTGGACATATCCAACTCAAGGAAGATGTTCTTCGACGCATCAAAAAGACAGCAAGGGGCAGGAGCAGGCGTCATGCTAATCTCCCGAAAAGGTGAAAATCTAAAATACATACTACAGATCAACTTCAAGAAGGCATCCAACAATGAAGCAGAATATGAAGCCGTCCTTCACGGAATGCGCATGGCAAAAGCCTGCAGTGCCACCCGTTTGCTCATCTAAGGCGAATTTAATCTTGTCGTCCAGCAAACAATGAGATTTTGAAGTGGTTGCAGACAACATGTCAACATAAGAGAAACTCTACAATACCCTAGAAGGCGATTTCGACGGATGCGAACTCAAGTACGTCATGAGAGAAAATAACATACCACCCGATGTTTTTCTCGAAAGAATCAGACACCGATCCATCAAAACAACAAAGGAAATCGAACCAACCGCGACCAAGGACACCGCCACTACAAGCACAACAGTCGACAAAGCCACTGGGCCTGAACACGTGGAATTAGCAGACCCGACCGTTGAAGGAGAAGACGAAGGCGCAGTCGCGGAGCAAGAACCCCCGCCACTCATAGGACCATCATGGAGAAGACCTTTCCTCCATTATCTGATACACAACATCCTACCACAGGACGTCACAGAAGCATGTCATATCACTCGACGATCCAAAGCCTTCACCATAATCAACAGGGACCTCTACAAGCGTAGAATCTCCAAGGTTCTCCAAAGATGCATAGAAGAGGAAGACAGTAAAGCACTACTCCTCGAGATTCACGAAGGAATTAGCGGCCACCACGCGAGCAGCCGCACCCTGGTGACCAAAGCTTTCCGGGGAGGTTTTTATTGGCCAACCGCCATGAGAAACGCGGAAGACATTGTGTGGCGTGCCAGAAATTCGCCAGCAGACCTCACGCGCTAGCATCAGAACTGAAAACAATACTGCTAGCCTGGCCCTTTGCAACTTGGGGACTCAACATGGTAGGACATCTCAACAAATCCTCTAAAGGCGGTCGCACTCACCTCCTGGTTGTAGTCGACAAATTCACCAAATGGATTGAAGAACTACACATTACTAGTTCGACTGACCTGACGGTCATAAATTTCTTCAAATTAATCATCTCTCGCTTCGGAGTTCTCCACAACATCATCATCGACAATGGCACAAACTTCATAGCAGAAGAATTATAGAACTTCTGCAAAGACCTAGGCATCAAAATCAACTACGCATCAGTCGTGCACCCGCAGTCCAACGGACAGATCGAGAAAGCCAATGGTCTGGTATGCGGCGCCATCAAGAAGCGGCTCCTCACACCACTCGAGCAAGCCGCGGCCAACTGGGTCAAAGAGTTACCGGCTATCCTATGGACTTTACAAACTACACCAAATGCGTCAACTCAATAGACTCCATTCTTCATGGTGTACGGGGGAGAAGAAGTACTCCCACACGACCTAAGATTTGACACCCCGCGCATCACCGGGTACAAAGAAGAAGAGGCACTTGAAGACGACAAGGACGTAGCGGACGAAGCACGGGACATAGCTCTATGACGGTCAGAAGGATACTAAGAGAAGCTACGCACCTACCAAAGCAGTCGACTCCACACCAGGGTCTTTAATGAAGGATACCTTATGCTTCGACTAAAGCAGGAAAAGGTGCATAAACTTTCCCCGCAATGGTAGGGACCCTACATAATATCGGAAGTAATAGGTCGAGGAGCCTATAGGCTGAAGAACACAAAGACCGAAGAAGACAATGGCAATTCGTGGAACGTAGCGAACTTGCACCTCTTCTACCCATAGACTGCCCGCGTCTATTCTTTCTCCTATCTCTCTTCAAGCAATCAAAGCATTCCTCAAACATGCCTACATAGCCACTTGTGTAAGAATATAAAAAATACAACAATAAAAAGTATGCCTCGCACACATCATACGGATAGTCATGGCACTCGGGGGCTTGATCGCGATATCTTCCTCCCCCCCCCCCCCGAGGTGTTATTCGCACTAAGACACTCTATAGTGTGGCACTTAGGGGAGGGGGGGTTCGAGCTCGATATCACCATCCCCTCTGAGGCGTTATTCGCACTTGCGACACTCTATACTATGGCACTCGGAGTATCGAGCGCTCCTTAATACTGCTCCCTCCGAGGCGTTATTCTCACTCGCGACACTCTGTACTATGGCACTTGGGGGCTCGAGCGCGACTTAATACCGCTCCCCTGTGGCGTTACTCGCACCCGTGACACTCTATATTGCGGCACTCATGTCGTGCAAAAAACACGCAAGTTGTCCTCATAGAGAACTTAAAGCGGGGCCTTTGCTATGAGTGATTTCGAGGAGGGAGATTCGAGCGGCGAAGAGTCGGCAACAATGAGTCAGCACATGAGAAACACAGGGATTTACCCAAGTTGTTTTGGAACCGGATGAAGTAATTCACTCAATGAAAAATCTTCTTAGGGAGTCGGTCGCTGTGATTAGTCAAGTGGGTTTAAACCACTTTTGGAAGCGTAACCAGGCTCGACAGGTATGTGTTTCCTCTTGTCTGATAATAGTCAAAATGCAGCCTCATTACTGGTTTCCATCTATTATAGGCCAACAATCCATGGTGGTTGGCCGGTCGCTCTCCGGCTCTCATCGAGGGAGTCGGGGAAGATGACGACTTTGATGAAGATAAAAGATGAGGAGTCGGACAAGGTATGTCTTTTACTCTCTTTCTTCTTACCAATTTTACTTGCGTTATACTGACCCTGCTCGGTCAACTCCTTAGGAGGATCAAGAGTCCGATGGAGTGGACCAATCAGTGGATGACCCCGAAGAGTCAAATCTCAAATGTGATTCCTTCGGATGAGGAGCTATTTATGCTGATGAACAATTCTTTCATATTTTCACCTTTTTGTAAATCTCTCTCGCATGCCACCTTTGTAGGTGGCGGGAGGAACAAAACGATGCCATGAGGCGGATTCATCTTTTCCTCCGGGCACAAGCCCCCAGGCCGTTGACAGGCAGGTTCGCTCCCATCGGTCGAGTCATGATGGCTCTGTCTTGGATGGAAAGGATACTCGGGTTAGTGCACCGTCATCCCAGGAGTCGGAAGACGAGGATTTTGGTGATTTCAAGGTGGCCATCAGGTAATTTGTCTTCCATCTATCGGCTTTCTCATATTCAAGTTGCTAGTTGTCGTTTTTTAGCAATACTTTGTAATTTGTTTAGGGAACAGGTCATATTGGACGAGTCACCCGTTTCAAAGAATGTAGTCTCTGTCTTGGTATTGAATTTTTTTCAGCACGACAAGGAGTCGCCATTGATGTTGGTGGTGTCATAAGTTTGGCTCAAGGAACGGAGGCAATGCCCTCAGGGTCCGTGTATGTGGTTATCAAAGAGACTGGTGCATCGGTAAGTGACCATGATCTGACGCCGCCGACACAATAGTTATCTTCTCCAGGAAAGACCTCGACGCAAGGCGAGGTGTCTTT
The DNA here is from genome assembly GCA_950022295.1 of Bromus sterilis. Lineage (NCBI taxonomy): Eukaryota > Viridiplantae > Streptophyta > Magnoliopsida > Poales > Poaceae > Bromus > Bromus sterilis. The sequence continues at coordinate 274,707,544 of OX465595.1, read as the reverse complement.
TCCTAGTATGTATACGGGCGTGTTGACCCGATTTGGTGAAAAAAAAATTGCTGGTAAAGATGAAGCGTGCGTATGAGATAATTCTTATCTGAACTATTCCTTCCTTCTATAAGTATCCAAACCCCATGATTTGGCATAAGTGACTTTGATCATTTGCGGTGAATTATCATAGGAACGGAAAATAGTATGGTCAGATATGTTTTTCCACATTTTCTCAAAGTTTGGTTTGCAGGCTCTGTTGTTGAACTCTAGTGAGACGGAAACCAATTTGCGGAAACAACTGGCCGCTAAGATGAGCAAGCGGTAGGAAGTTGAGCGTGAGGCCATGCGATTGCACGAAAGGCACCTTCAAGAGCTGGAGGTTCTGAGAGCCGATGCGGTATCCAAGGAACTGGCCAGAGAGGGAGCTATAGCCAACTCCCTGGCTGCTCGAAATGAGTTCGAGACCTTGCGACGGCGTCTTTCGGAGCTAATCGTAGCCTCTTTGAGTAAGTTTGACGTGTTACCCTGAGATTTATGTTTCTTTTCCATTTATTTGAAAAAGGGAATGTTTTAGCCTTGTTCTTATATCTGAGAAAAGTTCCAGGGGAAAAACTTTCATTGCTGAAGAGAGTCGGTGACAAATTTTCTGCCATTGGTGATCTTATATCCAGCATGCACTTGGGTGGATGCCGCGTTATCGAGTCTCTTACAGGATGCCCGCAGTATACGACTTTGAACAACAACTTCCTTCAGGAACTGTCGAGGGCTCCCGAATGGGTGGAGGAGGTGAAAATATTGGCTTGCTAGAAAGGTGTAATCCAGGTTCTTACCAACGAGGATCAGCCCCGGCAAATCCCATGGTCAGCGACCCTAGGGTAGATCGTAGAGAAGGAACAGGTTGGCGATACTCGTCGGCTAATAGGAGAAGCACTTCCTACTCAATTGTATTATGCGAGGGGCGATTACAGTGGAAGTCTAGGCGAGTTCGCACAAGACCAAGGGTGATAATTGTAGATTGGATGTCCTGAGGCGTCCCCCCTCCCAGCCTTTATATACTAGGCTGGGTCTCGTGGAGTCCGTCTCAGGTTACAGGGACGATTGCCTAATTCTATCTTTGCCTTGAACGCCAAGTCTAGACATCCATATTGGTCGCAGACTCCTACGTTGGTGCCTAGAGCGGGCCAGTCGTGGGCCTGTCGATGCCTCAAGCGGGCCTCTTGTCTTCGTATGAACCAGGTATCCTCACACGCAGGAGTCGTGGGGTCACCCCCTCGTCAGTAGCCCCCTAGGGCCTGGGGGACCCGAAGAGTCGTGCAGGGACTCGAATTCATCATCGTTTCCTTTCATATGCGCAGCGCGGCTACGAGTCGTTGGAATTTTTAGCCATGACAATTTTTATTTCGAGGGATGATAAGTTGAAAGGGCCCAAGGTAGTCGACTGGTCGAGCCTCGGCGAATTGCACTAGTGGCAAATTCCTTATAGCCCCAATAAAGCCCGTGTCCCTCGACACGAACATGGAAATGACCGGTGTCTAGCAAAGTTCATGCCGCTGCAGGTCTTATAGGATCAATGCTGCCGGCCCTAGTAAATAGCCTTAACGCGTCCATTATCGGCTCATCTTTCTATCATGCGAGCACATGGAAAACGTCGGGAGTGAAGTCGCACTGTGGCAAGTCCCGGCCCGGCCGTCTGCGCTGTGGGGACCTACCTACACGCTAATCTTGCGTGGCATCTAGGTACAACAAGTCGCAGCCCAGGCATCATTTTTATAGAGGCACGGAGCCTAATTAGAGATGCACCCACTTGGAACAAACAATCAAGTGAGCTGTTTAGTGGTCACTCGCGGAGTTTGTGCGAGCTCAGGCGAGGAATCAAGTAAGAAGGCACCAACTCGGAAAGTCATCGAGTGCGCGAGTATATTGTATTGTCGAATATTAGTTGAGCTTTGCGAGTAGCCAGTCGAATTCTTCGCTGTTTTCAAGGTGAGGGAGCACCCGAACTCTGTAGATGCATCGTTTCTGCGAGTGCGAGTGGTCACTCGAGTACATGTTTTCCTTCTGGGTGAGGGAGCACCCGAAACTCTATAGATGCCGTGATTACTGTTGGTGCGAGTGGTCACTCGAGCAAAATTTTGTCTTCTAAGTGGAGGAGCACCCGAACTCTCAGGCTTTTAGATCTTGCTCTGCTTTTTAATAAAGGTACTCCCGATGGGAGTAAAAGATTTTGGATCGGAAATCAGAATATTTTGGAACCAAGAGATAGGTGGTCTTTTATCTTTGTCCGTACTTCTTGGATGTCGTGGTGATAAGCATCATAATAATTATCTTTGGTGACCGATGACGATCCTTGGTCTTCGATTCGTCGCGTCTCTTGGTCAGTCATAATGACGACTTGGATACCGCGCTGCTGCTGCCTGTTGGATTTCCCAGGCGTGTATGGGAAACACGCGAGATTTGACGTGTCCTTTAAATAGTGCTGACTGGGTGAAGGCATCTTGTCTTGGAATTCGTATCGCCCAGCGTGTTTGGTCTTTGAATTAATGATGGCGACGCCTCGGCTTCTGCGTGTTTTCCTGGTTTTCCCCTGGGTTGCTCTATAAATACCTCATGTTTTCTGCCTGACCTCGGCATCCATTCTTCTCTCACCTTTCTCTTTTGCTTCTTCTTCATATGGCGCCCAAGCGTGGTGGTGTGGCTGGCCGAGGTCGTGGCCGTCGTGGCCGTGGCGGATGCACACCACGTTCTTCGCGCGGTGGACGTCGTGGGGCTACGTCGGCGCCTTCCTCTTCTTCTGTTGAAGAGGGTGTTTGGCGTTATGATTTCCTTTTGCGTGTTCTTAGCCGGACCGCTGCCCGGGTTCCACTTCCGTTCTCGTTTGCCTGCATTGTTTCTAAGCTCAATTTGAGGGGTCTCTGGCTCCATCTTCAAGGGTGTGCTCGATCTTCTTCTTGGGTGGAGCTGGAAGTTGATAATTCATTCCTAATTTTCTTGGATCTGGCTGGAGGGCGTTTTCTCGTCGGCTGAACCTGCGTGATGGGGATAGCCTATGTTTTCGTTTTGATGGCGAAGATACTCTCATTGTTCGTGCGTTTGATGTTGGTGAAAATCGTCTGGATCCGTACTGGTAGGAAACGAGCAGCGATAGCTCTGGTGGGTCGAAAAATCCTTCATCTGCTTCTCTAGTGGCTTCATCTTCGGCTGACTCCTCGGCCAGTGGTGCTTGCTCTTCTAGTTCTAAGGATGAGATCGACGTCAAGCCATTCGTCAAACGGGTGTGTCGGTAGGAGAGGCACCTTGTAGAACTGGAGGGCAGCGACTTGCTTCTTTGCAGGCTTAGTTTTTACTTTGTCTGTGATTATTCTCGTCAAGTCGTGGGCTGAAAGTGCCAATTATCTCAGCATGATCACACATGTAGAAGTCATAGTTCCCTGGGTTGATTGGTACTGTAATCCTTTAGGCGATCGCTCGAGTCCCTTTGTAAAAAAAATTGTGTAGTGAAAAGCCTTTGTGCTGATACATCTAACTTTGACGTCTTCGAGCCTTTTGTAATGGGAACTATCCTCGAGTCCTTTGTAACGAGAACTGTCCTCGAGTCCTTTGTAATGTGAACTGTCCTCGAGTCCTTTGTAATGAGAACTGTCTTCGAGTCCTTCGTAATGAGAACTGTCTTCGAGTCCTTTGTAATGAGAACTGTCTTCGAGTCCTTTGTAATGAGAACTTTCTTCGAGTCTTTTGCAATGAGAATTGTCTTCGGGTCCTTTGTAATGAGAACTATCGGGTGCGCGGCAGTGCTCCCGATGGGAGTAGCCCCGGAGGCTGCATTCGATTTGTAGAGTCGGACGTAGACTGTGACTCTTTATTTGACCATGATGTCCTCTCTTGCAACTCCTTGATTGATCCAGATTTTTATCGGGTGCGCGGCAGCGCTCCCGATGGCAGTATCCCCCGATTCTTTAGGTGATCGCTTGTGATCAGGTGAAGACTAAAGAATTTTATTTTTTCCTTATCCTTGGGGAATGAATTTATGCTGGCCAAAAAACTTTGAGTGAGGCTTGCGCGGGCGAGGCGATGCTTGAGCCCCCGAGGCTTTTGTATGTGGTTCCGTGAGTGAAAATAGCGTTGCCTTGGGTGCAGTCTGCATTCGAGTCCCCGAATTCTTTTCAGTGGCGTCGTGTAAAATGAAATAGCGTCTCTCGGGGGGAGTTTGTGCTCGAGCCCCCGAGTGCTTTGAGTAGCGTCGCGTAAGCTAATATAGCGTCTCTCGGGGGGAGTTTGTGCTGGAGCCTCCGAGTGCTTTAAGTAGCGTCGCGTAAGCGAAGATAGCGTCTCTCGGGGGGAGTTTGTGCTCGAGCCCCCGAGTGCTTTTAGTGATATTATTTGGGCAACACCTTTTTATTGCGTCGAGTTTTACATGGGTTGTCGATCGGTGCTGCTACCGATACTGCCGATAGTGCATATGGGTAAACTATGGGTAGAACAGGTGCAAGTTTGCCACGTTCCACGGATTTCCCACGTCTTCGTCGGTCTTCGGGTTCTTCAGGCTGTATGCACCTCCTCCTATGAACTCCGAGATTATGAAGGGTCCTTCCCACTGTGGGGAATTTGTGTACTTTTTCTTGTATTAGCCGCAGGACGAGTTCTCCTTTGCGGAAAGTTCTGGTCCGCAGGCGACTGCTTTGATACGTGCGTAGTTTGTCCTGGTATCCTTCTAACCTTGCTATGGTTGTGTCCCTTGCTTCGTCTGCGGTGTCTTTATCATCCCGTAGTGCTTCTTGTGCCTCTTCTTCTTCGTATCCGAGATTCGGGGAGTTCCAAACTTTAAGTCGTGTGGCAGCACCGCTTCTGCCCCATATACCATGAAAAAAGGTGTGTACTGGGTTGAGGCATTCGGGGTGGTGCGCAAGCTCCACAGTACTGCGGGGATTTCTTCTACCCAGTTTCCTGCAACTTGTTCGAGTGGTGCGAGGAGCCGCTTTTTTATTCCTCCGCACACTATGCCACTTGCCTTCTCCACTTGGCCTTTAGATTGTGGGTGCGCGACTGACATGTAGTTGATTTTGATGCCCAAATCTTGGCAGAATTTCTGAAATTATGCTGCTATGAATCTTGTACCGTTGTTTGTAATGATGTTATGTGGTACGCCGAATCTGAAGATGATGGACTTGATGAAGTTAACTGTCGTGAGGGCTGTTGAGCTGGTGATTGGTACTGCCTCGATCCACTTGGTGAACTTGTCTACTGCTACTAGTAGATGTGTTCGGCCTCCTTTTGAGGATTTCTTGAGTGGACCCACCATGTCGTGTCCCCAAGTGGCGAACAGCCAGGATAACGGTATGGTTTTGAGTTCTGATGCTGGGGCGTGCGGCCTGCTGGCGAACTTTTCGCAGGCGAAGCAGCATCGCACGATATCTTCCGCGTTTCTCATTGAGTTGGGCCATGATATCTTTAGCCACGATTGCGCGACTGGTCGCGTGATGCCTGAAAGTGCCTTCATGGATCTCCAGCAGCAGGGCTTTGTCGTCCTCTTCCTCGATGCTCTTTAGGAGGGCCTGAGAGATGCTACGCTTGTAGAGATGTCCGTTGATTACTGTGAACGCTTTAGATCGTCGCTGACGCGTCGGGCTTCCGCAACGTCTTGTGGTAACTTACCTTCAATTAGGAATCGAAGGAATGGTTTTGTCCAAGCTGGAACTTCGGGTGCGGCTGTTTCGTTGCCTGTGTCATCTGTTGGGTTTGCAGCTGCCACTTGTGCTGGTTCGCTTGTGTCGTCGTCCCCTGCGACTGCCTCCGGTGCGAGTGGCTTGGTTTTGATTGACTTCTGGCTGATGCTTTCGAGGAAGACGCCTGGAGGGATTGTTCCCCGGGTTGATCCAATATTTGCGAGCTCGTCTGCTTCTGTCTTATTTTCTCTGGTGATGTAATTTAGCTCGTAGCCGTTGAATCCTCCTTCCAGAGTGTTGTAGAATTTCTGGTATGCTAACATGTTTTCTGCGTCTACTTCGCAGTCCCTCATTGTTTGTTGGACGACGAGGTTGGAGTCGCCGTAGATTACAAGACGGGTGGCGCCGCAAGTTTTTTCCATGCGCATGACATGGATTAGTGCCTCATACTCTGCTTCATTGTTTGATGCCTTGCTGAAGTTGATCTGGAGCACGTATCTGATTTTGTCCCCTTTGGGTGAGATTAGTACGACGTCTGCTGCATCTCCTTATTGTCTTTTTGACCCATCGAAGAACATTGTCCATGAGTTGGACAAGTCTGGGGGCTAGCTGTTTGTACTTCCGTCCACTCGACCAAGAAGTCTGGGAGTACTTGGGATTTTATTGCCGTTGGGTGTTTGAACTGCAGGTCACGGGGACTGAGCTCAATATTCCATTCGACGACTTGCCAATTGCTCTGGGGTTTTTTAGGATATGAGGTGCTCGTCCATTGTGATGAGGTGCTCATCGAAGTAATGTGTTACTTTCCTTGAAGTCATTACGATGGCGTATACGAGCTTCTGGTAGTGCGGGTACCATTGCTGAGACTTTGTGAGGAGCATGCTTAGGTAATAGATTGGCCTTTCTATGATCTACACTTTGCCTTCTTCCGCGCACTCGACGATGAGCGCCGTGCTGACTACGCTGTTGGGTGCCGCTATGTAGAGGTAAAGGGGTTATCGTTCCTTGGACACCGCCAAGATTGGTGGTGTCGAGAGGGTCTTTTTTAGGTCTGTGAATGCGTTGCGGGCTTCCTCGATCCACTCGAATTTTCTCCTTTTCTGAGCAACTGGTAGAATGTTAGGGTCCTTTCTCCCAGCCTTCTTATGAAGCGGCTCAGTGCTGCGAGTCTTCTCGTGAGTTGCTGTACGCCTTTGATGTTTACAGGTTCTTGCATCTTGGCGATTGCTTGAACTTTTTCGGGGTTTGCTTCGATTCACCGGGCAGAGACCATGTATCCGAGCAATTTTCCGGCAGGGATGCCGAACACGGACTTTTTTGGCTTGAGTTTGATTCTGTATTTGTTGAGTGCTACGAAGGTTTTGCGGAGGTCGTCGAGTAGCACGATTGCGCTGTAAGTTTTGATGACGATGTCGTCGACGTAGACTTGGACGTTTCTACTGATTTGGTCTCTCAAACATGCCTGCATAATCCGTTGGTACGTGGCTCCGGCGTTTTTCAATCCGAATGGCATTGTTTTGTAGCAGAATACGCCATAGGGGGTGATGAACGAGGTGTGTTCTTCGTCTTCTTCCTTCATCCTGATTTGGTTGTATCCTGAGTAGGCGTCGAGGAAGGATAGGAGATCACATCCTGCGGTAGAGTCGATTATCTGGTCTATCCTTGGCAGAGGGAAGTGGTCCTTTGGGCAATGTTTGTTGACGGGCCCGTAGTCGACGCACATCCGTAGTACGTCGGTGTCCTTTTTAGGTACCAAGACTGGGTTTGCGATCCAGGTCGCCTTCTTCCTCTCTCGGATGAACTGCGCGTCGAGTAGTCAGTTGATCTCTTCTCCAATGGCTCTGCGCTTGGGTTCTGAGAATCGGCGCAACGCCTGCTTTACTGGTTTGGTGTTTGGATGTATGTGTAGTGCGTGGTCTTCAAATTCTCGCGGTATTGCGGGCATGTCGGCCGGGAACCAAGCGATAAATTTCCACTCTTCGCGGAGGAAGACCATGAGGGAAGCTGCTTGTTCTTCTGGGAGGTGGGCGTAGATTCGGACCGTCTTGTCCGGGTCCGTTGGGTGAACTTGATGGGTGACTATGTCCCTTGTTCGGTCTCACAGCAGAAAACAATAATTTTTCTAACTAGCGTCGCCCTTAACCCAAGATCTATCTAGCTGTAATGCCGTAACGGAAGACTTGTGGAAACATACCTCGGGGTGTAGTCCGTTGCGCGGGAAACGTTCCCACAAACGTGGTTGGTGAAGCCGTAAACCTTTCACAACCCCCTGGCTGTGTTAGCACCCTGTTGGGTGGTAGTGCCGCACGTGCAGCACCTCGTAGTACTCGCACACGTACGGACTCGATGACGACCTCCGTTCTCTGATTCAGCACGACAGCGTCCGCGTAGCAGAGAAGCGTCAATACCAACACAGGTTCCATACAAGGGGACCCCGGCTTGAGAGAGATGAGAGAGGGGAGAAGACCGGTGAAAACCGATCTCAATTCGGAGTAATATTGAATTCTCTACGAATTTTTCTGTCTTTAAGAAGTGCACCCCTGCCCATCTTTATATAGACAGACGGAAGGAGTCAACACCCTTCCCTTGGCAATGTGGGACTAATCCCTTGCCAAGGGGGGAGGGTGCGGCTAGGAGGAGGGTGGAAGTGGGGCGCCACCCACATGGGCCCCAAGGCCCATGGCGCCCTCCCCCTTTTTTTTCTTTTCCTTTTCCCTTTTTTTTCCTCCTTCCCCTAATGGGCTTCTTTCACAAATAAGGCCCATTGCATATTTTAATCTGAAATAAATTATTATTAATTATTAATTCACTTAATAAGTAAATAATACATATTATTTCATCTCCCAATGATCCGGAACTCCTTCCAGCTCACTCCAAACGTCCTTCGGACTAACACGGAACTTTTCCGGTACATCTTTCTCTGTTCTCCGGTAACACCGATAGTTCCGAAAAGGTCTCCGATATTCATCGATCCCTTAAGTGTGTTACCCAACGGTCCGAGAACACTCCAGTCATGACCGAGACAAAGGCTACAACCAATGATCAATAGCGGGACCTGGATGCCCATAATGACCCATGTGCATTCCGGAAGTAACCGATTGAACCGTACACGTTGTATACCATTCCCTTTGTCATCTGATACTAGATTAGTCCAAGATTCGATCAACTTCATCCAATGCATTAGTTCTATCTTTTTACCGACAAATCTTATTCACTCGTTCCGTAATATTCATCCTTGTGACCTAGTCACACGCTGCGCAGCTTTATGGATGCAATCTCACTGAGTTGGCCATGAAGTATCTTTCCATTATATGGATTGACAAATCCCGCTCTTGAATCAACACTCCTCAACATATCCCATCGGATAGCCCAAGATACACATTTATGGTCACCATGTTTCAGTGTGACGGTTAATGTACTCAAAGCATGCTAAGAAGATAGCAATTATGCGTGATCTCACGGTCAAAGGAACAGGCCACTACGTTCTGTAATTACAACACTGAACTTTTACGATTTGGTCATGTTGCAATGCTTGCATTGGGTAATGTTCATCACGTCATTCATTCAATGAGGTGACCTTACCGTCAATTGACTTGATTGTCCATGATCGTGAAACCACAATCATCAGTTGATTATAAACCAGTCATCATGAGAGGCTGACTAGGAACTCTGGTTGTTTCTATACCACACCTGTATCATTGTTTCACTGATAAAGTTCCAGCATAGTATGAAACTGGTCATGAACTTATTTAGATATATTGGAACAATAATATATTATTTACCTCTAGAGCATATATCCAACAGTCTCCCACTTTCAATAGATAGCAAATAATCTAACTGCATATTTTCTCGATCATAATCATCTTATCATATAAGTGTTTATTGATCATGCTTGCTCATGGAAGAGGTTTCGTCAACGATCTGTAACCTTTCAGATTCGTATGTAACTTTGCAACAGGTATTGGTCAACTTGCTTGATATACCCTTCATTATCTAATAATGCTTGAATTATAAGTTTGGCGGGAGAGTGAGACTTCTTATTTTAGAGTATTCTCTAATGAAAAAATGGTTTTAGTCCCTAGGACTCCCCTATTATTGTATACTGAAAAATACACTCAGCCAGAAGTCTAAACTTCTTACGCTACACTTTATTCAACCTTCTACTTCCTTAAGTAGATATTTATATTTTGTAGAGTTTTTGTTCGTGAAATTATAGCTCACATTTCCTTTCTATTCCTTTTGGTGATATCTCTAATTCATATAGACCCATAATAAGGCTTGCAATCGTAATCCAGTATTACATGCAAGTATATTATATTTTCTATCATTTAGAGTATTGTCCTTAGTTTCTCTTCAGATACTGAATGCTTGGACTTTGCTCAGGTTCTGTGTTTTGCCAACCAAGCACATCGGAACCTGTTCTTCTTCTAAGAACCTTTGAGTCATTCTGTTATTGGATTCACAACTTCCGTTTTATGGTAGAATCATATGTCAAAGGTCATATAGGATAACATGTCTGGAGACAAAGTGCATCCCTATTCTTCCATTAAAACATTATTTTGTGATATTAAGGTTGTACATCCTTTATATAATTCCTAGCCACAAGAACCTTTTCTTGTTTAGGATATCATTCCAATCCTTTTGATGTTCATTACACGTGTCCTGATCTATTGTCAGAACCCCAAATTTAGGTTTGTGCTTTTCAGAGCTTGCATTTTGCATCTTGAAAAAAAATTGCAAAAGAAAAAGGAATTGGGGAAAAGAAAAGCCCTAAATGAATTAAATAAAAAGGCCAGAAATAAATCTTTTTCCAAAATTCTTTTGGATGTATTGAAAAATCCTAAAAATGAGTCTGATCATTTTAAAAGTGATTTGGGATTAATCCCATGCTCATAGATTTTTCAATAATCCAAATAGTGGCTTGGAAATTAAATCTTTTGTCTATTTGAATTGAAATTCAAATAATTTTGAATTTCAAAAATTCCCAAAACTTGAGGTTGACTTCTATAGAGTCACCTCGGTTTTATAAAAATGATTGGGGATTTTTATAAATGCCCTAGCTATTTATTTTAATGAACAAAACAAATTAACAGAAAAGAAAAATAAAAAGAAAAAGAAAGGAAAGGCTTACCTTGCGCCCACAGGCGAAGGCCCACCTCTCCACTGGCCTGGCCCAGCCCACCGAGACGTTTGTCTCCTACCTCCCCGAAGCTCCAAGCAGCTCGGTGGAGGAATGGAGACCACGGCGACGCCACCGCGACGCCTCGGCTCTTCTAGGACCTCCCCTTCGCACCCAGGTGTGCCACACAGTCGCCACTCGCCCTGCACGCCCTTTCCCCCTCCTCTGGTCCTCCGTCTTCCTCCCCGGCGTGGAAATCGCGCAGCACCCGTAGCCTGGCCAGAACACAGCAGTGCTCTGACGCGGCGACCAAGCTCCTCAAGATGCGCCGCCTTGTCCTTCGTCCTCCCCGACGTCGACTTCCTCAAGCTGCCGCACCAATTTAGCCCGAGCCGCACCGGAGGAGACGCACGCTTCAAGTTCTTGCCGCCGGCCACCGAAGCTTCGTCGAGCAATTGCTCCGCCGCCCAGCCTTCTCCATCCTCTTCGTCGACGTGCTCGTGTTCAGTGTGAGTGTGCGGTAATTTCCCCCCTCCCCTCTGTGCTTCCCGCGCCCCGGAGCTCGATCCCGGTGAGCACAGAGCTCCGGCCGCCGCCCTCTTCAGCCTAGCCATGACCTCGAGCCCCCCCCCCCCCCCGTGAACCCCCAGTAGTCCCAGAAGACGCGCGGCGTCGAGGGCTTCCTCCCAGTGCCCCAGCTAACCCCCCCCCCCCGTGCCCTAAAACTCCACTCCGGCGAAGCTCCGGCGGCTCCCCGGCGAGCCCACCATTAGTTCCCCCCTAATGACCCTCTTAACCCCTAACCCTAGTCACTGACTGGTGGGACCCAGTCCCCCCTTAATCCCCTGTCTTTTTTTTAATTAAAACAGACTTAACACCAGAGACAATGACAGGTGGGGCCGCCCTGTCAGTTGACTGGTCAAACCCCTGGCGTCAGCATGACCTAGTGATGACGCAGTAAATCCTAAATCAATTTATTTAATACAGAAATTCCAGAAAATAAGCAAAACTTTGAAATTGAATAACTTTTAACCTATAACTCCAAATTCAAAGTGTAATATATGAAAAATGATCAGGAGAAAATCCTCTATCCAAATTTCCAACTTTCAGCAATGTTGGAGTTGATCTCAAAAAGGGATCAGTAGCTTTTGCTATTTGATTTAATTGGAATTATTTCGAATTCAATTCAAAAACTATTCCAACTTCAACCATGAAAATGCACCACACATCACTTGTACTTCAGAAGCATTTCACACATATGATCACTTGGATTACAAAGTACCAACTTTAGCAAATGCAAGTTAAAATAAATTGAATAACATTTGGAGTTTTAATTTGAATTTACTTTTCAAATCAACTTCAACTAACATGTGGCAATTCAAACATAGGTCACATCAGCACCTTGCCATGCTTTGTTTTGCATATTGAATGTGCATTGTATTATCTTGATTGTGCTTTACTTCCAGTGCTTCGGTGATTGCATCTTCTCGGTAGAGTTGATCTCGGAGACGAGTTCGACCTCACGTCAGAAGAGTGTTGCATCGTGATCGTCAGCAAGGCACGCAGCCCCCTCTTTGATCATGTCTATAAAATCCCAGTTCCCTCTCATTCTCGCAAATGCATGTTTAGGATGTCAGCATGATACGTTCAACCGCTAGTTGAACCCATTCCTTTGCATGACCTATCATTTTGTCACAGTAGTAAGCAAACCACAATCCTAGAAGATGTAGGAGTTGGTTGATATCATGTGGCCCCTGCAACTATTACAGCTTATTGCATGCTTAGAGTTGTTACCTAAGGCTACTTTGATGTGAGTCGGGATGGTAGTGATCATGTGAATGATGGTGGTAACGTGTTGGTGAATCTACCCTAAACAAAGGTGAACGATGAGAGGCTGTGTAGGAGTACACAGTGGGTTGTCTCGTTGAACACTGCCTTAGGCCCGAGTTCTTGTGTTGTTATCCAAGACCAAGAGTACGACCACACATTGGGCTCACTGACCCCTCTCGGCCTAGTACCTCAACCTGGACCAGTCCAGGAGTCGCAAGTAGTTCTCCCTTTAACGATCTCAAGCAGGTGGAACCAAGGTAAGTGGTTGGCGTAGGTTGTGGGCACGTTGAATCAAGTGATCATGATCGAGTTGAGCTTGATGTCACACAACGTTTGAGTCCGCATCAGAAAAATCGGCCGGATTCTGATCGTGGTCCCAACTCCAATAGGCGACTCCCTAGTACTAGAGATGGTGCCGTGAGTGAAGTGTCGTGGCAGCATCCTCGCCGGTACTCACTTGAAGGGTCCATCCCCAGGCGGTAACTGATGAGGCGTGTGTGTAGCAGTACACCCCTGCAGGGTTAATGAACTATTCGAATAGCCGTGTCCGCGGTTATGGACTACTTGGAGACCTCTACTTGATCATAGATAACTTGAACTGGATACTTCTAAAACACACCAAGATAAGTGTGAGTGCTATGGTGTGCTTCCTCGTGGGGATGTCGAGGAAGGCACCATAGTGGAGTATTGGTTGGAGACTGTTACTTGGACTCGTGTACGTTCTTACCTCTTTCTGGTATTCGTAGTACAGTACTAGCCAAGTCAAAGCTGGCACTTCTGCAAGTGAAACCCCACCTCCCTTTGCCTTGATACATGTGCATGAGTAGTATAGTTCCTATGTAAGTCTTGCTGAGTACGACTTTGTACTCACGTTTGCTTATTATATGTTTTAGAGACGAGACCACTAACCCTGATGGTGGCCTCTACCTCGAGCTCGACGTGGACCAATGTCGTATAGTTCCAGGCAGTAGCCTGTGCCCTCTGGAGGGTCGATGTATTTTTCTTTCAGGCTTCTTAAGCCATTTGTTAAACTTGTATTTACTAAGACATAATTTTGTTCCGTTGATGTTTGATGTAATGTTGGATCACATTCATGTGATCTCTTATTGTAATACAACTACTATGTCTGCTCTGTTTAGCAGAAGTTATAAAGACTATGAGTTTGTAGAGTTCATGTTGTGATTACCTGCTGTTTACACTAGACATGTATGCTGCGTGTATGATTATAACATGCATGTCTTAGTGTGGGGTTCGATAGCTTAGTTGTGTTCTTGCCGGCGGTCTTTTATACACCAAGTGGCCCTTAGATGTGCGCAGCTTGGGGCATCGCGATGCGATTGCTCGTGACTCTGTCACATGGCACACTTTGTTGTATGATCGAGCCCGCCCGAGATCCCGACTAAGTGATCGGGCTGGAGTAAGTCTATGTAAGGGTTATGATTCAATCGATAACATGGTTGAGGCGACTTTTCTATGAGTATGGGATTCACCACCCATAAGCATTTAGACTTGTGAGCGGACGATGAGTACCCATTTCAGTTGATCATCCGGCCTGGATGGGATGCCCCTCACGTTCGATGCTTACCGAGAGTGATCTGTGCTTGGCCTTGTCTGCTTAGACAAGTGGGTACTGCTCTCGGCTCTCCATGTGATTGTATCGTGACTGGAATTACGTACGCTAACCCCGGGTCCCGACAGACTTGGTATCAGAGCAGGACTGCCTGTAGGATTATCAAACCATTGGCCGATGTCGAGTCTAGCATTCTATAGTTATATAGTTACTTTGGGTATAAGGGAACAACGTAAGACTTCTTTTTTCTCCTTATCCTCATCGATCTGAGTTCTGAGTCATCCTCATCTTATTCTACGGGAAGATTGGACTAGGCTCATCCATGTCTTTACTAGGACATCTCGTTGATTGCTTCTTTGTAGCTGTAGGATTGTTGTGGTCTTTTCTGAGCCATCATTCCATAGTGTTTCTGTGGAAGTGATGTCCGTTATCCTGTAAGATGTCTCAATTTCCATCCCGATACAGCCGTTATGCTGTCCGTTTGTGGCTTTGATGCTATTGCATTATAGTCTTCTAACTTAGCATAGATTTGTGTCCTAAATCCTATTCTGATTGTTGATTCTTATCACACAGAATGTCAGGTGCAAATCAAGGTGTTGATCCCAGTTCTGGTTACATAGACGGTGAAGAACCTCCGCCACCACCCTCAACGGCAGAAATCATGATGGAGGCTGAGAAGAATCGTCGTGATCAGACACGTCTTCTCGAGCGTATTGAGCAGAACACTTCTCATGAGCATCATAGTGTTGTTACCATCCAGGACTTCATTCTCCTCAACCCGCCAGTATTCCGATGTCCTTCCGAGCCCCTTGATGCCGATGATTGGCTTCGTTCCCTCGAGCGTAAGATTGAGACAGCCCATGTTGCTCCAGGTGATCGTGTGCTATTCGCGACATATTTTCTGGAAAGTGCTGCTCTTCAATGGTGGGAGAACTTCGTGGCAATGCAACCAGTTGGTCACGTGGTGACTTGGCAAGAGTTCTGTGATGAATTCCGAGGATACCATATTCCGGATCAGTTGATGGAGCGCAAGAGAGAAGAATTTTGCAACCTGACCCAAGGAAAGATGAATATTCATGAGTATAGGACTGAGTTCACTCGTCTAGCACGTTATGCCCAAGAAGAAGTATCCACCGACGCCAAGAAACAAGAAAGGTTCCGCAAGGGACTTAGCCCCGTTCTTCGTCATGACCTGAATCTTCACGAGTTCGTCAACTTCAGGGACTTGGTCGACAAATCCTTCAAGGCCGAGTATGGAAATGAGTTGTATGAAGAGTCTCGCAAGCGTGATCGTGAGTTTGCCCAATCTTCTGGCCCAGTTTCTCGGAAACAATGTGTATGAATTCCCTTCAGTGACGTCAGTCATGCTGTAAGTGCTTCTAGACCACCCACCACCATATATCGTCCACCTCAACCCAATCTTCCTCCTTGGAATTTTGTTGGACAATCAAGTTGCTCAAGTTCCTTTCATTCCACGTGGTGTTTGTTTCCAATGTGGAAAATCAGGCCACAATGTTCGAGAGTGTCCCCAAAATCATGTAGCCACCACACCTATTTCAAAGCAAGATTTTCGTCGTGGTAAGCCACCACCCAAGACTTCCAAGGTCAAGCCTCCTGTTTATGAACATGGTTATGTGAATCATGTATCCATTCTAGATTCCCACAAGTCAACCCATGTTGTACTCGGAACCCTTCCTGTCAATTCCGCCCCAGCTTTGGTTCTGTTTGACCCAGGAGCATCTCACTCATTCATATCCCAGGACTTTGCACTGTCACATGACATCTCTTCTTCGATGTTATCCACCCCCTTAGTTGTGCAAGCCCCTGGATCTAGATGGCACACCACCATGGTGAGTCATGAAAATGAAATTTCAATTGAGGGTTTAGTATTCCTTGCCTCACTTATAGCCCTCAAGTCTTCAGACATTGATGTGATCTTAGGAATGGATTGGTTATCAGGACAGAATGCTGTCCTTGATTGTAAAGCCAAGTCAGTGAAACTAACCCATCCATCAGGCCAGACAATCAAGTACACCTCACCAAGCTCTAAGAACCAGGTGCATTCTTTGAATGTGCTTCCTCTTCCAGACCTTGAAGATATTCCGGTGGTTCGTGACTTCCCGGATGTCTTTCCAGAAGAGCTGCCAGGAATACCACCTGACAGGTCTGTAGAGTTTGTGGTAGATCTTATCCCAGGAACCGCACCAATATCCAGACGCCCATATAGAATGGCCCCACGTGAGTTAGCTCAGCTCAAAATCCAACTTGAAGCTTCGTTGGCAAAAGGCTTCATCCGCCCTAGCTCATCGCCATGGGGTTGCCCCGTTCTGTTCGTAACGAAGAAAGATGGAACAGAAAGGATGTGCGTAGACTATCGCCCGCTAAATCTAGCGACGATAAAGAACAAGTACCCACTGCCCAGGATCAATGATCTTTATGATCAACTTGCTGGATCCTCTGTCTTCTCCAAAATGGATTTGAGATTAGGCTATCATCAAATCAAAATCAGAAACGAGGACATTCCCAAAACGGCTTTTACTACTCGTTATGGTCTTTATGAGTACACCGTCATGTCCTTCGGTTTAACCAATGCCCCCGCCACATTCTCGCGCTTGATGAATTCGATCTTCATGGAGTACTTAGATAAATTTGTTGTAGTTTATCTTGATGACATTCTCATCTACTCTAAGAACGAAGAAGAGCACGCAAAACATCTTAGGCTGGTATTGATGAAACTTAGAGAGCATCGCCTGTATGCTAAATTCTCCAAGTGTGAATTATGGCTACCAGAAGTGACCTACTTAGGCCACGTGATTTCTGCAAAAGGGATTGCTGTGAATCCCGAGAGAGTTCAGGCCGTCCTTGACTGGACTCCACCTGAATCGGTTAAGCAAGTTAGGAGTTTTCTTGGCCTAGCCAGCTATTGCTGTCGCTTCGTCGAGAACTTTTCTAAAGTTGCAAAGCCTCTGACTGAACTCCTCAATAAGGATAAGAAATTTCTATGGACTTCCAAGTGCGAGGAAAGCTTTCAAGAGCTAAAAAGAAGATTGACTTCTGCACCCGTACTTGCACCTCTAGACACCAAAAAGGATTTCGAGATCTTTTGTGATGCCTCACGGCAAGGGTTAGGATGCATACTTCTGCAAGATCGACATGTGGTAGCTTATGCTTCACGCCAGTTGCGTCCACATGAAGAGAACTATCCTACCCATGATCTTGAATTCGCTGCCGTAGTTCATGCCCTGACAACCTGGTGACATTACCTCCTTGGTAATCGTTGTGAGATCTATTCCGACCACGAAAGCCTCAAATACATATTCACCCAGCCAGATCTTAATCTCAGGCAAAGACGCTGGATTGAGTTGATAAAAGATTATGACTTAGGAATTTCTTACACCCAGGCAGAGCCAATGTCATGGCTGATGCACTAAGTCGTAAGTCGTATTGTAACAACCTCATGTTACAACAGTATCAACCACTTCTTCATGAGGAATTTCGGAAGCTCAATCTCGAGATTGTTCCTCGTGGATCTCTTTTCAACTTGGTGGCGAAACCAACCCTTGAGGATCAAATCATAGTTGCCCAAAGGCGTGCATGAGGTGTTCGCCGGATCAAGGAGAACATTGCTAGAGGAATTGCTAAATGTTTCTCCACAGATAGCAAAGGAACTGTATTCTTTGAAAATCGTTTGGTAGTACCTAAGAAAAGGGAACTAAGGCAACTCATCCTCAAAGAAGCCCATGACACCCCCTCTCAATTCATCCCGGTAGCACAAAAATGTACCGAGATCTACGCCAGAGAAATTGCTCAGTTCATTGCTGAATGTGATGTTTGTCGTCGCGTTAAGGCAGAACATCAAAGACCTGCTGGTACTCTTAGACCTTTGCCTATCCCCGAGTGGAAATGGGATAAAGTCAGTATGGACTTCATCACTGGCTTTCCAAAAACCCAGAAAGGAAATGATTCCATCTTCGTTATCATAGATAGACTTTCCAAAGTTGCTCACTTCCTTCCCGTTCGTGAGTCTATAACTGGTAGCCAGTTAGCGGACTTGTATGTCTCCCGAATCGTGTCACTTCACGGTGTTCCTTTGGAAATCAATTCAGACCGTGGTAGTCTTTTCACTTCTCGATTTTGGGAAAGTTTCCAGAATGCTTTGGGAACCCACCTCTCCTTTAGCACCGCTTATCACCCGCAGTCCAGTGGTCAAGTAGAAAGGGTCAATCAAATTGTCGAAGACATGCTCAGAGCTTGTGTTATCTCTTTCGGAAAGAAATGGGAGAATTCTCTTCCTTTTGCCGAATTTGCTTATAACAATAGTTTCCAATCTAGTTTGGGCATGGCTCCTTTTGAATTTCTCTATGGACGGAAATGTCGAACACCCCTAAACTGGTCAGAAACCGGTGAAAGACAATTCTTTGGCCCGGATTTGATTCAGGATGCAGAAGAGCAGGTTCGCATTGTTCGTGAGAAGTTGAAAACAGCCCAGTCTCGTCAGAAAAGCTATTATGATCGTCATCATAGGGAAGAAAGCTATAATCTGGATGAGAAGGCTTACCTTGGGGTTACTCCTCTGAAGGGTACCCATCGCTTCGGTATCAAAGGCAAGTTGGCCCCACGTTACATGGGTCCCTTTCGCATTCTCGCTAAACGTGGAGAAGTTGCCTACCAATTGGAACTACCCCCTCACCTCTCCCAGGTTCATGATGTCTTCCACGTCTCTCAACTCAGGCGTTGCTTCAAGGGCCCCATCCGCGAAGTAGACCACGAAACGCTTCATCTCCAAGATAACCTTTCATATCGAGAGTACCCTGTTCGTATTCTTGATGAAGCCGAGCGTAGCACCAGACATCAGAAGATAAGATTCTTCAAAGTGCAGTGGTCACATCATTCAGAGAAAGAAGCAACCTGGGAAAGAGAGGATCGTCTACGAACTGAGTACCCCACCCTCTTCCCGACGACTTCTGAATCTCAGGACGAGATTCTTTTGAGTGGGGGCGAGTTGTCAGAAGCCCAAATTTAAGTTTGTGCTTTTCCAAGTTTGCATTTTGCATCTTGAAAAAAAATTGCAAAAGAAAAAGGAATTGGGGAAAAGAAAAGCCCTAAATGAATTAAATAAGAAGGCCAGAAATAAATCTTTTGCCAAAATTCTTTTGGATGTATTGAAAAATCCTAAAAATGAGTCTGATCATTTTAAAAGTGATTTGGGATTAATCCCATGCTCGTAGATTTTTCAATAATCCAAATAGTGGCTTGGAAATTAAATCTTTTGTCTATTTGAATTGAAATTCAAATAATTTTGAATTTCAAAAATTCCCAAAACTTGAGGTTGACTTCTATAGAGTCACCTAGGTTTTATAAAAATGATTGGGGATTTTTATAAATGCCCTAGCTATTTATTTTAATGAACAAAACAAATTAACAGAAAAGAAAAATAAAAAGAAAAAGAAAGGAAAGGCTTACCTTGCGCCCACAGGCGAAGGCCCACCTCTCCACTGGCCTGGCCCAGCCCACCGAGACGTTTGTCTCCTACCTCCCCGCAGCTCCAAGCAGCTCGGTGGAGGAAGGGAGACCACGGCGACGCCACCGCGACGCCTCGGCTCTTCTAGGACCTCCCCTTCGCACCCAGGTGTGCCACACAGTCGCCACTCGCCCTGCACGCCCTTTCCCCCTCCTCTGGTCCTCCGTCTTCCTCCCCGGCGTGGAAATCGCGCAGCACCCGTAGCCTGGCCAGAACACAGCAGTGCTCTGACGCGGCGACCAAGCTCCTCAAGATGCGCCGCCTTGTCCTTCGTCCTCCCCGACGTCGACTTCCTCAAGCTGCCGCACCAATTTAGCCCGAGCCGCACCGGAGGAGACGCACGCTTCAAGTTCTTGCCGCCGGCCACCGAAGCTTCGTCGAGCAATTGCTCCGCCTCCCAGCCTTCTCCAACCTCTTCGTCGATGTGCTCGTGTTCAGTGTGAGTGTGCGGTAATTTCCCCCCTCCCCTCTGTTCTTCCGGCGCCCCGGAGCTCGATCCCGGTGAGCACAGAGCTCCGGCCGCCGCCCTCTTCAGCCTAGCCATGACCTCGAGCCCCCCCCCCCCCACCGTGAACCCCCAGTAGTCCTAAAAGACGCGCGGCGTCGTGGGCTTCCTCCCAGTGCCCCAGCTAACCCCCCCCCCCCCCCGTGCCCTAAAACTCCACTCCGGCGAAGCTCCGGCGGCTCCTCGGCGAGCCCACCATTAGGCCCCCCTAATGACCCTCTTAACCCCTAACCCTAGTCACTGACTGGTGGGACCCAGCCCCCCTTAATCCCCTGTCTTCTTTTTAATTAAAACAGACTTAACACCAGAGACAATGACAGGTGGGGCCACCCTGTCAGTTGACTGGTCAAACCCCTAGCGTCAGCATGACCTAGTGATTTTGCAGTAAATCCTAAATCAATTTATTTAATACAGAAATTCCAGAAAATAAGAAAAACTTTGAAATTGAATAACTTTTAAACTATATGAAACATAACTTTCAAAGTGTAATATATGAAAAATGATCAGGAGAAAATCCTCTATCCAAATTTCCAACTTTCAGCAATGTTGGAGTTGATCTCAAAAAGGGATCAGTAGCTTTTGCTATTTGATTTAATTGGAATTATTTCAAATTCAATTCAAAAACTATTCCAACTTCAACCATTAAAATGCACCACACATCACTTGTACTTCAGAAGCATTTCACACATATGATCACTTGGATTACAAAGTACCAACTTTAGCAAATGCAAGTTAAAATAAATTGAATAACATTTGGAGTTTTAATTTGAATTTACTTTTCAAATCAACTTCAACTAACATGTGGCAATTCAAACATAGGTCACATCAGCACCTTGCCATGCTTTGTTTTGCATATTGAATGTGCATTGTATTATCTTGATTGTGCTTTACTTCCAGTGCTTCGGTGATTGCATCTTCTCGGTAGAGTTGATCTCGGAGACGAGTTCGACCTCACGTCAGAAGAGTGTTGCATCGTGATCGTCAGCAAGGCACGCAGCCCCCTCTTTGATCATGTCTATAAAATCCCAGTTCCCTCTCATTCTCGCAAATGCATGTTTAGGATGTCAGCATGATACGTTCAACCGCTAGTTGAACCCATTCCTTTGCATGACCTATCATTTTGTCACAGTAGTAAGCAAACCACAATCCTAGAAGATGTAGGAGTTGGTTGATATCATGTGGCCCCTGCAACTATTACAGCTTATTGCATGCTTAGAGTTGTTACCTAAGGCTACTTTGATGTGAGTCGGGATGGTAGTGATCATGTGAATGATGGTGGTAACGTGTTGGTGAATCTACCCTAAACAAAGGTGAACGATGAGAGGCTGTGTAGGAGTACACAGTGGGTTGTCTCGTTGAACACTGCCTTAGGCCCGAGTTCTTGTGTTGTTATCCAAGACCAAGAGTACGACCACACATTGGGCTCACTGACCCCTCTCGGCCTAGTACCTCAACCTGGACCAGTCCAGGAGTCGCAAGTAGTTCTCCCTTTAACGATCTCAAGCAGGTGGAACCAAGGTAAGTGGTTGGCGTAGGTTGTGGGCACGTTGAATCAAGTGATCATGATCGAGTTGAGCTTGATGTCACACAACGTTTGAGTCCGCATCAGAAAAATCGGCCGGATTCTGATCGTGGTCCCAACTCCAATAGGCGACTCCCTAGTACTAGAGATGGTGCCGTGAGTGAAGTGTCGTGGCAGCATCCTCGCCGGTACTCACTTGAAGGGTCCATCCCCAGGCGGTAACTGATGAGGCGTGTGTGTAGCAGTACACCCCTGCAGGGTTAATGAACTATTCGAATAGCCGTGTCCGCGGTTATGGACTACTTGGAGACCTTTACTTGATCATAGATAACTTGAACTGGATACTTCTAAAACACACCAAGATAAGTGTGAGTGCTATGGTGTGCTTCCTCGTGGGGATGTCGAGGAAGGCACCATAGTGGAGTATTGGTTGGAGACTGTTACTTGGACTCGTGTACGTTCTTACCTCTTTCTGGTATTCGTAGTACAGTACTAGCCAAGTCAAAGCTGGCACTTCTGCAAGTGAATCCCCACCTCCCTTTGCCTTGATACATGTGCATGAGTAGTATAGTTCCTATGTAAGTCTTGCTGAGTACGACTTTGTACTCACGTTTGCTTATTCTATGTTTTAGAGACGAGACCACTAACCCTGATGGTGGCCTCTACCTCGAGCTCGACGTGGACCAATGTCGTATAGTTCCAGGCAGTAGCCTGTGCCCTCTGGAGGGTCGATGTATTTTTCTTTCAGGCTTCTTAAGCCATTTGTTAAACTTGTCTTTACTAAGACATAATTTGCTTCCGTTGATGTTTGATCTAATGTTGGATCACATTCATGTGATCTCTGCTTGTAATACAACTACTATGTCTGCTCTGTTTAGCAGAAGTTATAAAGACTATGAGTTTGTAGAGTTCATGTTGTGATTACCTGCTGTTTACACTGGACATGTATGCTGCGTGTATGATTATAACATGTATGTCTTAGTGTGGGGTTCGATAGCTTAGTTGTGTTCTTGCCGGCGGTCTTTTATACACCAAGTGGCCCTTAGATGTGCGCAGCTTGGGGCATCGCGATGCGATTGCTCGTGACTCTGTCACGTGGCACACTTTGTTGTATGATCGAGCCCGCCCGAGATCCCGACTAAGTGATCGGGCTGGAGTAAGTCTATGTAAGGGTTATGATTCAATCGATAACATGGTTGAGGAGACTTGTCTATGAGTATGGGATTCACCACCCATAAGCATTTAGACTTGTGAGCGGACGATGAGGACCCATTTTAGTTGATCATCCGGCCTGGATGGGATGCCCCTCACGTTCGATGCTTACCGAGAGTGATCTGTGCTTGGCCTTGTCTGCTTAGACAAGTGGGTACGGCTCTCGGCTCTCCATGTGATTGTATCGTGACTGGAATTACATACGCTAACCCCGAGTCCCGACATCTATCCTTATACATTTTAGTGTGTGACACATCTGTATTTCGTTCATATAAGATTCTCATAATCCTTTCATCTTATTAGCCTTAATCTCCATGTATATCAACGTATATATATGAGATTGTTTTCACATATATCATCGTATATATATGAAATTGACATTGTCCTCCCACTCAAATATTCATGACAATAGTCTTATTTTTTAACTAAGGCTTTAACTAATATACCATGATCATCATCAATAGCATATTTCCTCTTTTCATGGAGTCATTGCAGCGGGACATTTTCCGTTGCGTTACTCTGTTATCTGGAGGCATGGTCAATCACGCTGGTCAAAGAATTCACTTTTCTCCCATTGCTTTATTCCTTGAGAACCATCTTCTCATTCACCAATTCAAGCAATACAAGTTTTGCTATTTGGGAAGGTGTGTTTTACAATTGCTCACAACTCTAATACAAAGAAAGTTGTATCATATAAAACTTCTAGAAACTTTTCTAACATCATCATCATATGGAGTCCTCAACTTCATTAAATTCAGAATGGTTTCCTTATTTTATGAAGTGGGTGTTTTAACTTAATAAATTGTAACAACTTTGTTCATTCAAAATAGCATTAGCGTAAGGGGAATGTATTTAGACCATACTACATTTTAGTATGACTACGAATGGTTCAGGTGCTTGAGCACTTTAAACTTCCATCGTAATTTGTGGCATTATTTCCATACGCTCCCGTTTATGTCAACTATAATACTCAGCACTTTGATCACATCATGGTGATTTTTATTCTTACATCCAACTTCATTGTGATTCCGTAATCTCAGATTTATGATCTTAATTGAATGCCTTGTTCAATTAATCATGCAAAGCATCTTTAATGATTATTCATGCGCTTGGTTAATACATCATTTATGTACAATGTTTGGCGCAAGTTCTACTTTGCTAGAACTCCGTCATTAGTCATCTTGGTTGATAATAAATTCATGAGTTAATAGATCGAGTATCTAATGACTTCATCATTTATGAATTAATCTCTTGCATTTAGTATAGTTATGACTTTTGACCTTATTGTTATTCATAATAAATTAATCATTAAACATTGAATATCACTTGACAATTATGGTGTTTTGTTAATGCTTCTATCATATTATAAACTCAATTGCAATCATATTATAAGCACACTTTATTCATCAAACTGGAACAACTAACTTGTCTCAAAACATGAATAACTTCGTCTTGCGAGATGCAAGACATATCACTAAGTGTTCATACTTGATTGATTACAAAAGATTTATCTAATACTCTAAGTATAATCCTGTGATAGATGTCTTGGTGAAATCTTGGTGGCCATCAACTGTCTTGGTTGCCATCAATCCTGGATCGCACCTCTTCCCGTCCATGCAACGGCAGGCCCTGTTTTCATAAAAAAGAACAAGTATCAAATACTTATTAAACTACAAATGTTGTATAAGGGAACAAACATTTATAACGAGTATATCAAATATATACCTTCTCCATCAACAATTTCTCCTTCAATGGGTGCAACCTTTGCATCAAGAAGATTAGTCATGAAATCCTGGAGATGCATGTTATCTCCTCTCCCGACATAGCCATGGACATAATCTTTATAACTCGGTGGAAGCGAATGTAGCACCGTATTTATCGCAAACTCCTCTGTGGTAGATTCATTTGTTGTCCAATAGGCAAAGTCTTCCGCAAGGCTCAGATACATCCTATGCATCTTGTCTAGGTGGGCTCTCAAGCAGGTGTGCTCTTCCATCTTTGTAGAAAGAAACTGTTTTTCTAACTCAAATCTGGCCACTCTGAACTGACGTATAAACAATGACTTTAGCGTGTCTATCATGTCATAAGGACTAGTTTCCCTAAACAGATTGCTCAACTCATTTGACATGGAGTGTTCCATAACATTCTTCACCACAAAGTATTTCTGTCGACGGTTATGGTAATCAAGCATTACTTTTTCATCCATTTTTTCTACTGGAGGGTCTCCCATACGCTCTTGTATCAGGAACAAGAGGTTAGCTCTCTTGAGCACAGTCCTAAGGTAAAGTACAAATCAAAGAAATTTGACCCATTTACTTTAAGTCTATCACCACCCATGAAAGAAAGCAATTCACGATGTTCATTTGGATTCATTTTCTACAAAATATTTGCAAGGAAAACAATTAAGACTAATTCATAACAATGAGTTCATAATAATCATATTATAGATGAGCTCACACTAAAACAATCATCCCTAAGAAGTTTTAGTGATTACATGATCTAGATTCACTATACGTCCTCGAATATCACAACGGCCGACGGATTAGTTTCAAAGGTAGACAACTAGTTTGTGCGATCACATCCTATATGTGACTCATGCTCGATCTTTCGATCTCTAGTATTCCAAGGCCATATCTACATATGCTAGGGTCTCCAAATTGACCTTAGTGTTATATGCTGCTTAGCAAGGCCATATCGACATATGCTAAGTTTGCCAGGCCCAACCTCATACGAACTCTAATGTATGTATGACACCCGATCGTCACGGCCTGCCTATCACAAAGAGAACCTTCCAGGTTGTGCACACTTCGGTAGAATACTTATGTTTGGCATTTTATAAGGGATCATCTTATTTAATGCTACCATCGCGTATCCTATACTAGCGAGTTTTAAGATGTATGGTCATGGTGGCACTAAGTCTACAGTGTCTCCATTTAAGTTTGTTTCATCATGATGAACGTTTACTACTTTCTATTAACACATAGCAAAGCTATCACTACATCAAGATTAAGAAAACAACAATAGCCCCCTCTGCAATATAAAGTTAGACGCCTCTATTTTTGTATATTGCATGTTTTACGTGGATGCTAGGGATTTTCATAGATCAACCGTTTCTTCGAACATTGAACCACAACGCTGATTATAGATTGTCTCTATTACACCCTGTATGGGGCCCTCCGTTGCAAATGCCATATCCGCTAAAGTAAGAGAGACAGACACCCCCCAGAGCCACTTTATACAGTACAAGCCGTATGTCAAGCGTGGAACCAGTCTCGCGTAAGCGTACACGTAAGGTCGGTCGTGGGCTGCTTCATCAAACAATGCCATAGATATAACAACTACACGTGAGAGGGTAACAATCGTAGAATCAACGCCCACATCCCCGATGTGTTCTAACCGTACAGCAATACGAAGCATAGATCTAGCTCACGATACCACTGTTGGGTCTCGCAGCAGAAAACAATATTTTTTCTAACTAGCGTCGCCCTTAACCCAAGATCTATCTAGTTGTAATGCCGTAACGGAAAGACTTGCGGAAACATACCTCGGCGTGTAGTCCGTTGTGCGGGAAACGTTCCCGCAAACGTGGTTGATGAAGCCGCAAAACTTTCACAGCCCCCTGGTTGTGTTAGCACCCTGTTGGGTGGTAGTTCCGCACGTGCAGCACCTCGTAGTACTCACACATGTACGGACTCGATGACGATCTCCGTTCTCCGATCCAGCGAAGGTGGCGGAAGTAGACCTCCCGGAACCGGAGTTTCGGCAGCACGACGGCGTCCGCGTAGCAGAGAAGCCTCATCCCAGCACAGGTTCCAGACAAGGGGACCCCCGCTTGAGAGAGAGGAGAGAGCGGAGAAGACCGGTGAAAACCGATCTCAATTCGGAGTAATATTGAATTCTCTACGAATTTTTCTGTCTTTAAGAAGTGACCCCTGCCCATCTTTATATAGGTAGACGGAAGGAGTCAACCCCCCTTCCCTTGGCAATGTGGGACTAATACCTTGCCAAGGGGGGAGGGTGCGGCTAGGAGGAGGGGGGAAGTGGGGTGCCACCCACATGGGCACCAAGGCGCATGGCCCCCCCTTTTTTTCTTTTCCTTTTCCCTTTTTTTCCTCCTTCCCCTAATGGGCTTCTTTCACAAATAAGGCCCATTGCACTTGTAAATCTGAAATAAATTATTATTAATTATTAATTCACTTAATTAATAAATAATACTCCCTCCGTTCCTTGAAGTAAGGTGTATAGTTTTCTCGCACGAATATTAACGCAGGGGTTTGAAGAGCATATTTGGCTGTGGTTGGACTAAAATGCCCCTAGAGAGGAAAAAAGGAAGGTGAGAAAACCCCTCTTTCCAAATCAGTTATTGAGCCTAATTAATCTCCCTCAAAAAAAAATTGCCAATTTCTCACGGTTTCCATCCATAGCCAGGCAATCAAATCCCAATTATCTCTACTCTCCCCCGATCCTGGTTTCTCCCCAAATCAATTCCTCTCTCTCCCGCGAATCCTCCCGCGCGTAGCTATTCTCATGCATCTCTCTCTCTCTCGCATGAAAACATGGCCAAAAATCTCTTATTCCAACGCAAGTGCATGCATCCCTCCAAGTCATGTGAATACAAGGCAAAAAATCTGCGTGATTAAAGCTGATCACTTATTTCCTTTTCTCCAGCTCACGCTTTGGCAACTAATTAAAAGAAAAAACATATGGTGGAGGGGTACTATTGGAAACAAACTCCCTCACACCCTATATTATGAAAGTTATTTTAAAAAACTATACACCTTACATCAAGGAATGGAGGGAGTACATATTATTTCATCTCCCAATGATCCGGAACTCCTTCCAGCTCACTACGAACGTCCTTCGGACAAACACGGAACTTTTCCGGTACGTCTTTCTCTCTTCTCCGGTAAATCCGATAGTTCCAAAAAGGTCTCCGATATTCATCGAGCCCTTAAGTGTGTTACCCTACGGTACGAGAACACTCCAGTCATGACCGATACAAAGGCTACGACCAATGATCAATAGTGGGACCTGGATGCCCATAATGACCCCTGTGCATTCCGGATGTAACCGATTGAACCGTACACGTTGTATACCATTCACTTTGTCATGCAATACTAGGTTGGTCCAAGATTCGATCAAATGCATCCAATGCATTAGTTCTATCTTGTTACCGACAAATCTTATTCACTCGTTCCGTGATAATCATCCTTGTGACCTAGTCACACGCTGCGCAGCTTTATGGATGCAATCTCACCGAGTTGGCCATGAAGTATCTTTCCATTATATGGATTGACAAATCCCGCTCTTGAATAACCTCTCCTCAACATATCCCATCGGATAGCCCAAGATACACCTTTATGGTCGCCATGTTTCAGTGTGACGGTTAATGCACTCAAAGCATCCTCAGAAGATAGCAATTATGAGTGATCTCACGGTCAAAGGAACAGGCTACTACGTTCTGTAATTACAACAATGAACTTTTACGATTTGATCATGTTGCAATGCTTGCATTGGGTAATGTTCATCACGTCATTCATTCAATGAGGTGACCTTACCGTCAATTTACTTGATTGTCCATGATCGTGAAACCACAATCATCAGTTGATGATAGACCAGTCATCATAAGAGGCTGACTAGGAACTCTGGTTGTTTCTATACCACACCTGTATCATTGTTTCACTGATACAGTTCTAGCACAGTATGAAACTGGTCATGAAATTATTTAGATATATTGGAATAATCATATATTATTTGCCTCTAGAGCATATATCCAACATCCCTGTCGACGCTGAAGTCACGATTGAATTATTTTGTTTCTCTTCTGCTTGCTAGTGGAAAAATGCTCCTGTATGTTACCATGGCTATCTCTTCGAGCTATTGCTGGGCTCCAACCGTGTCAGAGACTTCGTGAAAATCACGGCCACATTGGTCTGATTTGATAAAACTCCCATTCACCGTGATGACTCCTGAGGGTCATGGCATCTTGAGCTGGAGGTACGCATAGTGCGGAACCGCCATAAATTGCGCAAACTCCTGAGGGCCATGGTATCTTGAGCTTGAGGTACGCATAGCTGGAGGTATGGCGTGGTATTGCGACTGTCAGTCGAGCACTTCGAACTCGACGAATTTTCTTGCGAAGTTTCCCTTGATGGCGAAGATGACATCAAGCTCGATTGTTCTGAGGGAGGCGGCTGCTTTGCCTAGAACTACGCCGTAGATTGTGACACCTGACTTCTTCCAGACTGATCGTGGAATGAGCAT
Source organism: Bromus sterilis (assembly GCA_950022295.1). NCBI lineage: Eukaryota > Viridiplantae > Streptophyta > Magnoliopsida > Poales > Poaceae > Bromus > Bromus sterilis. The sequence continues at coordinate 274,678,359 of OX465595.1, read as the reverse complement.
CTTGCGTAAGGTGCTGGTGAAGATTATGTTTATGCTGCTGCATCCGTCCGTGAAAACTCTGTCCAGGTCGTAGCATCCGATCTGGGCGTCGAGGACCAGTGGTGCGTGTCCTGGTCTTGGAATTGCGAGTGGGTGATCGCTTTGTGAGAAGGTGATGTTGGTCTCCGCGCCATACAGTTGGTAGGTTTCTGCTGTTTTTAGGCCCTCGGCTGCTCGGGTCTGCAGGGTGTGGGCATCCTATTTTGCTTTTGAGGGTCGTCCTTCTTGGATCATGCAGACTCATCCATGGGACATAGGGTATTGCTCTTCTGCGTTTGGTGCTGGCGACTGCGCGGTTCCTCGAGCCCGTTTTGTTTCGCGCAGCTTCTCTTCCTTTAGGCTGTTGGAGAGTTCGGCAGACAGACGACAATCTCTTAAGGTGTGACCTGCTCTAAGGCGCCCCCAGTCGTCTTCGAAACAATGGATTGTGCAGGGTCCGTCTAGCTATTATTTGGCTGTGAGCTTGCTAGAGCCGGTGTGCCTTCTTCTTTTTTTGACTTGGAACGATTGCGAGTGATCTTCTGTACGGGAGTGGAACCTTGGGTCGAGCTCTATTCCGTCGTTGATCGAGTGTTCCGGATAAACTTGGCGAATTCATCTGGTCTCCGATCTAGGTCGTAGTACTCGCCAGTATGAGTTTTGGAGTCGCTATCCTGTCTTGCGGCAGGTGTCCGGGTGGTGGCGGGTCTTCGAGTGGCTGGCAAGGCTTCTGTCGCGCAGTGCGTCTCCTCAGGTATAATTTCTGCGCAGAATTATAGTACTTGTTCCGGCGTCCTGGTTAGTTTTGCGGTCATAACTTGAGCTTGCCTTCTGGATCGCCGAGTTCTTCTCCGTCAGTGACAACTTTGGTAGTCGCAAAAGTATTGGACTTGGTTGAGCTGCGGACCAAGCGATCTTGGTGGAGCGATGGAGAGGTTTGCGATGAACTTGAATTCCTCGAGTGGGCCGGATCTTGTTCGAGCCCTTGAGTTATGACTTGCTAGAGATGGGACCACCGAGATCGTGATTCCAACCTGTGTAGTTCTCACAGACGATGCCAATTGATGAAGATCAGCCTCGGCAAATCCCATGGTCACGGACCCTGGGTTAGATCGTAGAGAAGGAACATGTTGGAGATACTCGTCGACTAACAGGAGAAGCACTTCCTGCTCAATTGTATTGTGCGATTGGGCTATTACAGTGGAAGTCTAGGCGAGTTCGCACAAGACCAAGGGTGATAATTGTAGATTGGATGTCCTGAGGCGTCCCCCCTCCCAACCTTTATATAGTAGACTGGGTCTCGGGGATTCCGTCTCAGGTTACAAGGACAATTGCCTAATTCTATCTTTTCCTTGAATGCCAAGTCTTGACTTCCATATTGGTCGCGGACTCCTACGTCGATGCCTAGAGCGGGCCAGTCGTGGGCCTGTAGAAGTGATGACCCACAACCGTTTGGGATCTATTTCAGCGTTTTTGATAAGTAAGAGTGTCAATACCAACGAGGAGCGAAAGGTATTGATAGGCGAAAGGAATAACTGCAAGCACTGAAAGATAACTTTTTAGGAGTTTTCGGTATAAGCAACAATAAGATAAAAGCAAGCAAAGTAAATAGTGCTGAGGAGCAGCAAGTGGCCCAATCCTTTTAAGCAAAGGATAAGCCTGACAACTGAACTTATGAAGACTAAAGCATTCTTGAGGAGACATGGAGAGGTAGTCACGTGCTTTCGCCATTCTCCGTATCGGTACTGTGTGTAGTGTTGATAAGTGTTGAGTGGGTGGATCTATGCTAGCACACCTTCTAGACTAAGATAAATGCAGTCTTATAATTAAACATCTTGCAAGCATCCGCAAATACAAGATAGAAATTAAGGAAAAGCGTAACCACATCAATAAGATCAAGGATCCATTATTCCCTTGTTCAAAAGTGTGCAAACTGGGATTCAGGTTTTTGTCACTCCGGCAACCCACCGTAACAATTCTTTATACACAATGTATTCCCCTAGGTCCTTAATAAGGAGAATTGTTGAGTGTTCGACTCACACAACACCACTAGGAAAATAACAACACAACTTAAATATCAAAGCACACATATTACTTCAACATCATATGACTACTAACAACAAGACTTCTCCCATGTCCTCAAGGACTAAAGTAACTACTCACAAGACATAAAAGAGATCATGATCAGAGGTGATAAATATATGATAAACAATCTGGACACAATGATAATTCTCCAACAAAACTCAATAGCATTCATCACATGGTAGTAATCATCACCGGTAGGGTAGAGAGGATAGATAGTACGGATTAAAACACAAGATAAACTTGTGAGGTGAGATTGGATGGTGGTGAAGATGGTGCTGATATTGGGGATGATGTTGATGATGATCTCGATGATGCCCGTGACGATGGTGATGACGATGGCGATGATCTCCCCTTCCGGGAGGTGATCTCCTCGGCGGAATCTGCCCGCCGGAGAGCCCTTTTCTTCTCTGTAGGTTTCCTCCACGGAGCGGCGGCGGAACTCCGTAAGAACTCCTCTTTTTAGGGTTTTCGGGTAACGAAGAGTATATAGGCCAGTGGGGGGAGCCTGGAGTGGCCCCAGGGCTCCAGGCGCCCTGTGGCCCCCCTCTGGCCCCTCTTCGGCGTGTCTTTGTTATTCTCTCGGAAAATGCCCTCCGTCGATTTTCAGGTAATTTGGAGGTATTCTTCTTCAGCAAATCATCGTCCACTTTTTACCGCTGAATCCTGCGTCTGCTGCTTCGGCACCGGAAAGTTGTAAACTGTGTACAACAAGCCAAAACAACATAAGAACATCATCGTAATGTGAAATATATCAATGAATAAGGAAGAATTATGATATAAAATAGTGATTCATTTTGGAAATATCAAGAAGCCTCCAGCGGGCCTCTTGTCTTCGTATGCACCAGGTATCCTGACACGCAGGAGTCATGGGGTCACCCCCTCGTCACTTACCCTATGCAAAGTTTATCACAGGAGCGTGAACTCAAGCAGGTTGGCACTTGGCTTTCCTCAGTTCAAGGCTGATGGCTCAAAGTATTAGTCGGTTGATTATTATCGGGTCGCGAAGGACGTGCGACGGCATGCTACCGTGATTACTGATGATTTGAAGTTGAACTCTTTTGAGCCTGGCTAAGATGAGAAGAACAGGAAGCATCTTATGCCGGCTCCCAAGGGGGTTTCCTTGAAGGTTGTCGGTGGGGGTAGATTATCGGGTCCTCCATGTCTAACATGCCTGGAAAGGACATGGTGGCATGGAGGAAACACAGTCGGTACCGCCGCCACCGGATGTTCTCCATGAGTAGTTACTTGTATAAGCCCCCATGTTTTAGTCAACTTTGTACTTTTTTGTAATATGTGGTACTGCAATGTGCTGGATATATGTTTCTATTTATGCACGAATATTGTGGAAATATTGCTTGTCATAAATGTAATGTTTAATACGCGTAGAATTGAACCGTACACGCGATAGCAACATCCTTTAATCGGATAAGTGCAGGGTCGACCGGCTCTATGATAAGATGCCTTTGATTGACTAACAAAAATGAATTGTTGGTCACGTGGTGCGTGTTGGTATGAACTTCCTTGTAAACCCGCGTCGCATGACTTATGCTGGCGCTATGCCTCCTTTGGTTCAAGGTCAAGGTGGCTAGTAATACATGGTCATGCTTGATTGAACTAAATGCGACAGAATCAAGTCATATGGGTGCGAGTCTGCATCGAGTTTACAAGCGTGTATAAGGCCAGAAACGAGGTATTGCTAGGACCCCTCAGTGTTGTTGGCTTTACGTAAATGTGATGTGCCGGTTTTCAGCCGGCTTAATGATACGTCCCAAACGTATCTATAATTTCTGATTGTTCCATGCTCTTTTGGGTGACATTGCTCTGTGTTTTGCACTTTCACACCTTTTTACAGATATTTGGACTAACTTACTAACTCAGTGCACCCAGTGCCAGTTCTTTTCTGCTGATGTCTGTGAATTATAGGTTTTTACCCATATTTACAGAGCCCGAAAATTTCCAATAAAATATATAAAAAATCACCATGACGGAAGCTTCCAGAGTACTGAAGGAGGGCCAGAGAGGGGCTAGGGCAGGGGTCACCTCCCCTGGTGCCCCCTTTGGCCTATATTTACACTCCGGTCCAAACTTCCACCATTTTTTACACCTCAATCATTTACTGCTTTATTTCCTTTTTAGTTGCAATCACTCACTATTTCCACCGTGCGTTTGATCCTTTGTAAACGACAAGGCCGGAGGTATTGACAACCTCTCTAAACTCGTTGGGAGAAAAGTAACTTGCGTCGTCTGCAGGTCCAGGTCAAGTGAGAAACTTAACTTCAAATGGTGCCTTGCTCGTTTGACCACCTACTTCCAGAATTTGGACTCCGCCGGAGGCAAACCTTGGCATCTTCACCGAGAGAAATTTGCTACTATCTACATCATAACCATACTCTTGGGGTAAACAACGAGGAGGTGTTATCTACACCCATCAAGCATAATTTATGGCGCCGTTGCCGGGGACTCCAATCTTCAAGATAGGGGAGTTGCACACCTTTGCTTTTTAGTCTTGTTAGTTTACTTTCTAGTTTTTGCTTTAGAGTCTTATACCAAAAAAACCATAAAAAATTAGTTGCTTTGTTCTTGCTTGCTGCTGTTACTATGGTTTCCACTAAAAATACCAAGTTTTGTGACTTCACTAGTCATAACAACAATGACTTTATTAGCCCTCCTATTTGTAAAAGTCTAGATTTCACAAAAATTTAAAATTTTGTTTTCGGTGTGAATTGTTTGATTATTTGATTTGTTTCCGGTGTTTGCATCCCCGATTTATCGATCGGCGATTATTCTCCCCCTCTTATCTCGTACCGGACGGAGACCGACCCTTGCCACCCTAACACTCGACCTTTGCGACACCGGGTTTCACCCGGTCACCGTCGCGAAAACCGCACGAGACCAGCCGCAGCCAACGGACCAAACACCCTGTTTAATAATTAAATGGGTTATTTTTATAGCGCGCCGGAAAGTGTTCTCAGAACGGTTCCAGCACGAGGTGAACGTCACCGGCTCAACGCGCTGATCGCGCAGTTCAAAGTTTTACCCGAATCGGAGGTCCTGCGGACCCCCGGCGATCAGAAACGTAAACACCGCGCGCGCGAGAGAAAAAACGAGGATGTTTTTGCAAACTGCCAGCCACCTGGGCTATATAAAGACCACCACTCTCCCACCCCTTTCTAGGGTTTCCCCTAAGCCAAAATTGCAGCCACCCCCCTCACAATGCCCCCAATTTTGCATTTTTGTCTAATTTTCGTCCAACCCTAGATCCAGTTGCTCTCAGCCGTTCGATCGGGCGATCGGAGGGCTACAAGAGCGCCACGTCACCCCCTATTATTTTTTCTCTCCAATATCTCCTCTCTCTACCGTGGACGCGCCACTGCCATGGGATAACCGCCGCCGCGCCTCCGCCGCTGGTGAGCACCTCCAGCTCGCGTGCCCTCGCCTCCTCCCCTCCTCAGCCCTCCTCTGTCTCCCACCTCGCAGGAGCACCGAGCCGGAGCCGCCACCATGGACGCCGCCATGGGCACCACCGCCCCGTGCTCGAAGCATCGTGCCGCCTGGCCCCAACGTCAACCACGCACCGGCCGGAATCCGGCCAGATCTCGAACCGCCCCGCCCTTCTTGGTCTCCCTCGCGCCGCCCCACGCCTTGTCTGCACTGCCTCGCCGGAGGCCACCGGCGGCGCCGTCGACCGCGTCCAGGAGAAGGCGCGCCCAACCACCATGGTGGGCCAGCGAGCCACCACGACCCAGCCAGCCGGGGCCCGCAGCCGGCCCAGCTCCCTGGCCCAGCCAGCCCAGCCCAAGCCAGGCCTCCAGCCCAAGCCAGCCTCACAGGCCGCCTGATGGGCCAGGTCCATGGTGGGCTCCTCTTTATTTTTCTTTCCCAGTGTTTATATTTTTCCATTTTCTGCTAAGTCTTTATTATTTTTGCTGCTGATTCAGTTTTGCGGTGTAGTTTGCGAGTAAACCGTAGCCCGGATCACGTTGCGCCCAAAAGGAAAATTGTTTAGAATTGTGTGTACTTCAATTCATCTTTTGTGAGAATTTTGATTTGAGGCCATCATGATGTTGTTAATCTATGTAGAATTGGGCATCAGACTGTTTAACTGCTATTATTTTCTGTTAGTGTGTTGCTGCTGTTATTTTATTGCAAGTTTGCATGATGATTGTGACACATCCATGAGGCCTATTGCATTGATTCTTGTTGCATAATGTTAAGAATCATGTCTACTTTCATTATATGTATTGAATTGTAATGTTTATGTTCCCGGTCATAGTTATATAGTGCTCCAAAGTTGCTATGCCATGTTGCATGCTTAATATCTTTTGATCTGTTATGCCTATGACCTTGATTCTTGTTTGTACCTGATCACCATTATGTCCACTTCATGCCCACATATTGCTATGCCATGTTGCTGTACTTTTGCATATAGCCTTACCCCTATTTATACAGCATGAAAATTATAGTTTCTGCCATGTTTTCCTTATTTTCACCAAGTCCTTGACTAGTAATGTTTTATTGCATTTTGCTTGAGCTATAATTAGTTGTTCATGATGCCTTTTTGCATGATTCCTTTTGCCATGCCTTCCCTACCATGTCCACTTTAGTTTCTATCATTTGTGAGCATGTTTGCATTTATTATCCTGTTTATGCATTTCTCTAAAGTGTGCTTCCTGATGTTAGCAGATTGTGTTCAAACTTGTATTGCTTGTATCTTTTTAACCATAACTCCGTTTGGAGTGTTCTTTATATGTAACTTGATTAGTTTTTCGTGTTATTTGTGTTTATGCTATTGTTTTATGCTGTTAACCAACCTGAAATATGGCTTAGTACAGAACAGTACCAAATCCTTTAATTGTCGTGGGGCCCATAGTGTTATGCCATGTTTAGGTTGTGCCTCACTTAAATTGACTAGCATAGATAGTTTCCTTTATGCTTCACCTCTTGTAATGTTTGGGTGCTATGCAATGCTTGCTTGAGTTGCCATGTTAACAACCTTTGTTGATCACCTATAGCTAAACACCTTGAACCATTCTCGGAGACGATGCGAGCTTGCGATCAGCTACGCCTTCGGAACCCGACTTATCAACAGGCAAGGACTATACGTTACTTATGATCCATTCTATATCAACCGGCGGTTTGCATGCTAGTCTAGGTTAGGTTCGATGTTTGATCCTACCACATGTTTACAGCCTTTTTCAAACCAATACAGCCATGTCCCCTCCCAGCAAACCATGTACTGCTATGTTACTATTGCTCGTTGCTCAGCCCCTGCTTAGTATGCATGCTTAGGATGCTACGATGTTACCCCGTTACTCCTTGGTCTGGGCTATCACATTATTATATTGTTGTTGATGATATGATTATTATAATGTTGACTATATTCGACGAAGGATCGAAGATCTAGGCTATCCCGCCCAGACGCTTTATTCCATTCGAGTCACCTAGGACCCGAGTTCCGGGTATTGGTTTTAAGACTGAGCATGCCTAACCGCGTGTGGGATTTTATGGGGTCCCCTTTTCTTACCTATCTAGTTTCAAACATTTCTAGTGGTGGCCGAAGCTGATTTACCATTTGAAAACCATCCATATATGTCTGTCGGGTTGCTCCTAGCAGATATACTTTAAAATAACTTGGGCCAGCGGAGATATGGTTTCTTTTGTTGGTCCACCCCAGGGAGCTAGGGGGCTTCCCACATAGTTTGGGTAGCTAACCCGACCTCATCCAGACGGTAGAGGCCAATTCGAGAGCGCGGCCGGCTTTTGAGTTGGATGTCGACTCACCGGGGGCCACCCGAATTTGTTTGTTGTTAGTTAGACGGACCTGTCGTTTTGGATCTCTTGGAACTAAATCATAAACTGGTTGCCTGTGATGGGTAGCAACTGAGAGAGATGGGCATGCGTGCGGAGCCTTGTAATGGGCGGTTGGTACACCCCTGGAGGGTTAAATCTTTTCGAGAATCCGTGTCCATGGTTATGGATGACTTGAGACCTACTCTTTGTTCATAGACAACAACAACTGAGATAATCTTAATATAACTTGACGAACGTGTGTGTGCCTTGACTGCTTCTTCTTCGCCGGGATGCGAAGAGGAGGACAAGGATAGGATAGGTGTTATGCTTGCGTAAGTAGGTGGTTTGAAGACTGTTGGAGGTGATTCCTCATCGAATGCTTGGCTTCTGATCTTACTCTCTAGATCGTTAGCCACTTCATAAATGCTAGTGCGGCAGCAACCTCACCACTTACCTCATCCTTACCATAAAGTACTAGTTGTCCTAGAATGACGAGTGATGAAGTCCTTGCTGGGTCAGTGGACCACTACAGTTGGATGCTGAGTACTTCTCTACTCATGATACTACCCCCAAACTCTTTTCAGGGTTCTTGATCGACAACAGGTATGGTGATCGACGTTTCACGTGGAGACTCGACGACGACTATTTAGGCGGATCCCGGCGGAGGGCCTGGACCTGTGGGGTTATGGGATCGATGTTTTTCTCTTTGCCACTAGGCAATTGATTGTACTCTGTACTCAGACATGTATCTTCCACTGTTATATTGTATTAAGGAAGTTGTATGCCGATTGTATGAGATGATGTATCATTATATCTGTAATGTTGTGATATCATGTTGGAAATACGGGGCATATGGCTATGTCATATGTCGCGGTGTGACCGATATGTGCTTCGTCCCCGGATCTGGATGGAAACATCTAGATCTGGAATAGTACTGCATATCGGGCCTTATAACTTGGTATCAGAGCCTTACCGACCGTAGGATCCCTTTTCTGGCCGAAGTCGAGTCTAGACAAAAACTATTTTGTAGTTACCAAGATAGTTATCGGAGAGTAGGACTCTTTTCCTCCTTACCCATGTTCTGGTCAGGACAAGGGTCGTAAGTGTTTTACTCTCGCCTTATCCCCTTCAAACTTTAGGATCTCGAGAGTGTGGAGTATCGAAATCGTTACAATACCTTGCTTGCAGCGTATTGTCTCGATTCCGATCTAAGGTTTGGGAAATCCTGTAGTACCTTTAATTCTTGCGACTCTGGGTTAACATCTTGGTCGTATGTTGACTTCAGTCCTTATGCCCAGTATCCTCATGAATTACATGAGAATGCTTCCCTTGAACATCGTTTCTCGCTATTATTCGTCCTCTTGATCTCCCGATGGTTTCATTGTCAAACGTTGTCCTCTTGAAGCACGACGTCGACATGGAGAAGAGTCCCTTGTTGGTGGTGTTGAAGATCGTCGACTCATTTCACTCCTCCCTCTCCCCCGTATCGTCCTGTATCTCGGGACGAGCTCCCTTGTTGGTGGTGTTGTATTGTAACAGCCCAGATTTCACAAAAATTAAAAATTTTGTTTTCGGTGTGAATTGTTTGATTGTATGATTTGTTTGCGGTGTTTGCATCCTTGATTTATCGATCGACGATTATTTTCACCCTCTTATCTTGTACCGGACGGAGACCGACCCTTTCCACCCTGACACTCGACCTTTGCGACACAGGGTTTCACCCGATCACCGTCGCGTAACCGCACGAGACCTGCCGGAGCCAACGGAACGAAAAACCCCATTTAATAATTAAATGGGTTATTTTTATAGTGCGCCGGAAAGTGTTCTCAGAATGGTTCCAGCGCGACGTGAACATCACCGGCTCGACGCGCTGATCGCGCAGTTCGAAGTTTTAACCAAATCGGAGGTCCTGCGGACCCCCGGCGGTCAGAAACGTAAACACCGCGCGCGCAACAGAAAAACCGGGGATGTTTTTGCAAATTGCCAGCCACCTGGGCTATATAAAGACCACCACTCTCCGACCCCTTTCTAGGGTTCCCCCTAAGCCAAAATTGCAGCCACCCCCCTCACAATGCCCCCAATTTCGCAATTTTGTCTAATTTTCGTCCAACCCTAGCTCCAGTTGCTCCCGTCCGTCTGATCGGGCGACCAGAGGGCTACGGGCGCGCCACGTCACCCCCCTATTTTTTTAATCTCCAATCTCTCCTCTCTCTCCCGTGGACGCTCCGCTGCCGTGGGAAAACCGGCGCCGCCGGTGAGCACCTCCTGCTCCGTGCCCTCGCCTCCTCCCCTCCTCATCCCTCCTCTGTCTCCCTCCTCGTAGGAGCATCGAGCCGGAGCCGCCACCATGGACGCCGCCGCCCCGTGCTCGAAGCATCGCGCCGCCCGGCCCCAACGTCGACCACGCACTGGCCGGAATCCGGACAGATCCCGAACCACGCCGCCCTTCTCGGTCTTCCTCGCGCCGCCCCGCGCCTTGTCTGCACTGCCTCGCAGGAGGTGTCGGGTCCCAGGGTTAGCGTATGCAAGTCCCGCTACGACATAGTCATATGGAGAGCCGAGAACCGTACCCACTTGTCTAAGAAGACAAGGCCAAGCACAGAACGTTCTCGGAAAGCATCGTACGTGAGGGGCATCCCATCCAGGCAGATGATCAACTGAGATGGGTCCTCATCATCCGCACACAAGTCTAAAGATATGGGTGATGAACTCTCATATTCACAGACAAGTCGCCTCAACCATACTATCGACTATCTCATAACTCTTACATAGACTTACTCCAGCCCGATCACTTAGTCGGGGTCTAGGGCGGGCTCGATTATACCACAAAGTGTGCACGTGACAGATTCTCGAGCAATCGCATCGCGATGCCCCAAGCTGCGCACATCTAAGGGCCACTTGGTGTATGAAAGACCGCCAGCCAGATCATAACTAAGGTCTCGAAAACCCATACAAAGACATGCATGTTATAAACATACATGCAGCACACATGCCTTTTATGAACAGGAGGTATCATTGCAATTCTCTACAAAGTATACATTTTATTGATAACTCTCACAGAGTGCACACAGAGATCACAAGCATGTGATCCAAAATTACAACAAACAAGAGGAAGCAAAGTAGGTCTGAGTACAGACAAGTTTAACAAATGGCTTAAGAAGCCTTATTTAAACACAAGCCCTCCACGAGGGAACCAGTCTTCTTACTGGGACTACACTAGCTTGGTCTTCAGTCGTCGAGCTCGAGGAAGAATCTACCTTCGGGGTCAGTGGGTTCATCTAAAACATAGAATAAGCAAACGTGAGTACAAAGTCGTACTCAGGAAGACTTACATAGGAACTATACTACTCATGCACATGTATCAAGGTAAAGTGAGGTGGGGTTCAATTGCAGAAGTGCCAGCTTTGACTTGGCTAGTCCTGAACTACTGCGACATCTGGACATCGAAAGGGATGAGTTATTAGGTTGAGAGGGGTCAGTGAGCCCAATGTGTGGTTTTACTCTTTATCTTGGATCACCACACAAGAACTCGGACTTAGGGCGGTGTTCAACAAGACAACCCACTGTGTACTCCTACATAGCCTCTCATCGTTCACCTTGTATTAGGGTAGATTCACCAACACATTTCCACCATATTCCACATGATCATTACCATCCCGACTCACATAACAGTAACAATATTGTATCACTCTAAGCATGCAATAAGAAGTAACAATTGCAGGGGCCACATGATATCAACCAACTCCTACATTTGCTAGGATTGTGGTTTGCATACTACTATGACAAATGATAGGTCATGCAAAGGAATGGGTTCATCTATGCGGTAGAATCGTAGCATGGTAATCATCCTATACAATGCATAAGCGAGACATGAGAGGGAAGTGGGATTTTATCGACATGATCAATGGGGGTTTGCATGATTTGCTGACGAGGTTCAGTCTCGGGATCTTCAACGAAGCGGGCAGCCTCCTGTTCCGGTTCAACTTCTACTCGACAAATTACAAACAAGGTAGCAAAGTAAATACAATGCACAAGGACATGGTTGAAGGTTGAAACTTGGTTTGCATGCTTCTGATGTGTGAGGCAATTCCATTTAAATGGAGTATATTAAAAATAAATTGCAAATTCAAACTCCAATTTGAATTCAATTTAGCCAAGTTCAAAATGCTATTGTTTGATCAATGTAATTCATCTTGAAATGTGTATGATATGCCTCTGATGTTCAAGTGAAATGTGGCATGTTGCTAAGGTTCAAATTGCAAAAGCATTTAAATTTAATTTGATTAAATTCCAATTAAACCAAATAGCAAATGCTACTTGTCCCATTTTAAATTCAACACAAACATAGTTGAAAGTTTTATATTTGGATAGATTATTTTCTCCTGATCATTTTTCATATATTATATGTTAAATTTGGAGTTAATATGAATTTTCTATGAATTTCCAAAGTTTAAGCCTTTTTCTGGAATTTTCTGAACTTCTTTAAATTGGAAAAGGGTTTATTGCGTAGGCATGATCTCACAGTGACGTGGGGGGGTGCTGACATGTGGGGCCTCACTGTCAGTGGGTTAGTTAACTAACCCGGTTAGTTTATACTAACCAGGGATTAGTTAGTGGCCTGGGCCCACTGGTCAGTGGCCCAGGGGGTTGGATTAGGGGCTACTCACGTCGGACACATCAGCCTCGCCGGCGGCTAGTCGCCGGAGACTTCCAGGGACGGTGGTGTCCGCGGGGGCGGCGTTCCCATGGTCCAAATCGAGCGCTGCTTCCACCAGGTTGAAGCTCCCGTCGTCGCGCTTCGATTGGAGCAAGCTGGGGGTGCTGAGGTGCTCTGTACGCTCACCGGCGTCGAGCTTTGAGGCGGCGGAGCCACGGCTGCGAGGTGGATTCGGCTACGGGGCAGTAAAAGGAGCGGGGTTAGGCTTGATTGAAGCGGAGGAGCACGGCGTTGACAACGTACAAGGTGGCAGGGTCGATTGCATAGCGTAGGCTCGTCCACGACGAGCACGTCGGCTCTGTACTCCGGCGTCCATGGCAGATCGAGCTAGAGGAGGGGAAGGAAGCCGCGGCTGGAGGGGAAACGCTCACCAGTACTCAGGGAGCATGACGAGGAAAACGGGAGCGGCGGGGAGGCTTCAACGGCGGCGAATCGAAGACGGCGAGCCCGCGGTTCCGGCGGCGATCCGATGAACCCCGCGTCGCGTCTGGTCCAAATTGAGGCGCCTCCTTCTGCTAGTCGACGAAGCCGATGACGGCGAGCACGGGAGACATCTTGGCTGGGCTCCTCGACGTTGATGGCCACGCGGGGGCGCTTCGGTGCTCCGGCGATCTCTCCTGTCGACGACGAACACGGCACGGGAGGAGGGTGAAGTTGCGCTGGAGGGGGAGGAATGGATCGGGACGTCTCCCAGACGTCTCCAGGCGAGGGGATAAGCCCTGGGCAGGCAGGCAGCTGCCTGGCGTGCCCACCGCGCTCGCCGGCGACCTGGGTGCCTGCCTGGCCAGGGTTGAAGACGCATGTGCCCCTGTGGGCTAGGCTGGGCCAGCCTGGGGGATGAGTTGGGCCCCTTCACAGGTAGGCCTCTTTTCTTTAATTCTTTCTGTTTTCTTTTCTGTATTTTTGTTTTGCTGTGCTAAATAAATAGCTTGGCATTTTATTAAATGCTAACTTTTTACATGGCCCTATAATAATATATACTAGCTATTTGCAAAGTTTGGCACTTTTTAAAATTCAAATTAATTGAATCTTAAATCAAATAGGGGTTTTTGAACTAATCCAAGGTCCTGTTTGAATATTTGAAAAATCCATGAGCATGCGGTTGGTCCCACATCACTTGATATGTGATCACACTCATTTATAAGACTTATTTTTGGAGAAGATTTATTTCTGGCCTTTTGAATTAATTCATCTGGGGGGGTTACTTCTCCCATTTTGCATTTAAATTTGATTTCAAATGATTTATTTGAAATTTTTAATATGATGCAAAGTGACTTGCTACTCCTAGCACATACCTAACTTGGGGTTGTGACAACTCGCCCACACTCAAAAGAATCTCGTCCCGAGATTCAGAAGTCTGTGGGAGGAAGGAGGGGTACTCGGCACGGAGACGGTCTTCTCTTTCCCACGTGGCTTCTCTCTCAGAGTGGTGTGACCATTGCACTTTTAGAAACTTAATCTTCTGACAACGAGTGACACGCTCTGCGGAATCAAGAATACGAATGGGGTATTCTCGATAAGAAAGGTCATCTTGGAGATCAAGCGTTTCATGGTCGACTTCGCGGATGGGGTCCTTGAAGCAACGCCTGAGTTGTGACACATGGAATGCATCGTGTACTCGGGAAAGGTGCGGGGGTAGTTCAAGTTCGTAGGCAACTTATCCACGTTTATCAAGAATGCGGAAAGGTCCGATGTAACGTGGATACCGATACGTTGGGTTCCCTTCAGAGGAGTAACCCGAAGGTAAGCATTCTCATCCAGATTGTAGCCCTCTTTCCTATGATGACGATGATAGTAGCTCTTCTGACGAGACTGGGTGGCTTTTAATTGATCACGAACAATGCGAACATGCTCTTCTGCTTCCATGATCATGTCCGGTCCAAAGAATTGTCTTTCACCGGTTTCTGACCAGTTTAGGGGTGTTCGACATCGTCGTCCATATAGGAGTTCAAAAGGAGCCATGTTCAGACTAGATTGGAACCTATTGTTATAAGAAAATTCGGCGAATGGAAGAGACTTCTCCCAATACTTTCCGAATGAGATAACACAAGCTCTGAGCATGTCTTCGACAATTTTGTTAACCCTTTCGACTTGACCGCTAGACTGAGGATGGAAAGCTGTACTAAAGGAGAGATGAGTTCCCATAGCATTCTGGAAGCTTCCCCAAAATCTAGAGGTGAAAAGGCTACCACGATCAGAATTGATTTCCAAAGGAACACCGTGAAGGGATACAATTCTAGGGACGTACAAGTCCGCTAACTGGCTAGCAGTTATAGACTCGCGAACTGGAAGGAAGTGAGCAACTTTGGAAAGCCTATCTATGAAAACGAAGATGGAATCATTTCCTTTCTGGGCTTTTGGAAAGCCGGTGATGAAGTCCATACCGAATTTGTCCCATTTCCACTCTGGAATAGGAAAAGGTTGAAGTGTACCAGCAGGTCTTTGATGCTCTGCCTTAATGCGACGGCAAACATCAAATTCGGCAACAAATCGAGCAATGTCTCTCTTCATCCTAGTCCACCAAAATCTCTGGAGTAGATCTCGGTACATTTTCGTGCTACCGGGATGAATCGAGAGGGGTGTGTCATGGGCTTCTTTGAGGATGAGTTTACTTAGTTCCCTATTCTTAGGTACTACCAAACGATTTCCAAAGAATACCGTTTCTTTACTATCTGTGGAGAAACATTTAGCAACTCCGCTAGCAATGTTCTCCTTGATCCGGCGAACACCTCGTGCACGCCTTTGGGCAACTATGATTTGATCCTCAAGAGTTGGTTTCGCCACCAAGGTCGAAAAATATCCATGAGGAACAATCTCAAGATTGAGCTTGAAAAATTCCTCATGAAAAAGTGGTGGACACTGTTGTAACATGAGGTTGTTACAATACGACTTACGACTTAGTGCATCAGCCATGACATTGGCTTTGCTTGGGGTGTAAGAAATTCCTACGTCGTAATCTTTTATCAACTCAATCCAGCGTCTTTGCCTAAGATTAAGATCTGGCTGGGTGAAAATGTATTTGAGGCTTTGGTGGTCGGAATAGATCTCACAAAGATTACCAAGGAGGTAATGTCGCCAAGTTGTTAAGGCATGAACTACGGCAGCGAGTTCAAGATCATGGGTAGGATAGTTCTCTTCATGTGGACGCAACTAGCGTGAAGCATAAGCTACCACATGTCTATCTTGCATAAGTATGCATCCTAACCCTTTTCGTGAGGCGTCACAAAAGATTTCGAAATCCTTTTTGGTGTCTAGAGGCGCAAGTACGGGTGCAGAAGTCAATCTCCTTTTTAGCTCTTGAAATCTTTCCTCGCACTTGGGAGTCCATAGGAATTTCTTATCTTTCTTGACGAGTTCCGTTAGAGGCTTTGCAACTTTAGAAAAGTTCTCGACGAAGCGCCGGCAATAGTTGGCTAGGCCAAGAAATCTCCTAATTTGCTTAACCGATTCAGGTGGAGTCCAGTCAAGGACGGCCTGAACTCTCTCGGGATTCACAGCAATGCCTTTTTCATAAATCATGTGGCCTAAGTAGGTCACTTCTGGTAGCCACAATTCACACTTGGAGAATTTAGCATACAGGCGATGCTCTCTAAGTTTCATCAATACCAGCCTTAGATGTTCGGCATGTTCTTCTTCGTTCTTCGAGTAGATGAGAATGTTATCGAGATAAACCACAACAAATTTATCTAAGTACTCCATGAAGATTGAATTCATCATGCGCGAGAAAGTGGCGGGTGCATTGGTTAAACCGAAGGACATGACGGTGTACTCGTAAAGACCATAACGAGTAGTGAAAGCCGTTTTGGGAATGTCCTCGTTTCGAATTTTAATTTTATGATTACCTAATCTCAAATCCATCTTGGAGAAGACAGAGGATCCAGCAAGTTGATCATAAATATCATTGATCCTGGGCAGTGGGTACTTGTTCTTTATCGTCGCTAGATTTAGCGGGCAATAGTCTACGCACATCCTTTCTGTTCCATCTTTCTTCGTCACGAATAGAATGGGGCAACCCCATGGCGATGAGCTAGGGCGGATGAAGCATTTTTCCAACAAAGCTTCAAGTTGGATTTTAAGCTCAGCTAACTCACGTGGGGCCATTTTGTATGGGCGTTTGGAAATTGGTGCGGTTCCTGGCATAAGATCCACTATGAACTCTACACATCTGTCGGGTGGCATTCCCGGAAGCTCTTCAGGAAAGACATCCGGGAAGTCACGAACCACCAGAATATCTTCAAGGTCGGGTAGGGTAAGTACATTCAAAGAATGCACCTGGGTTCTCGTTCTGGGTGAGGTGTAGTTGACTGTCTTTCCTGAAGGGTGGGTGAGTTTCACCGATTTACCTTTGCAATCAAGGTAGGCATACTTCCTTGATAGCCAATCCATGCCAAGAATTACATCGATGTGTGAAGACTTGAGGGCTATGAGTGAAGCAAGGAATACTAAACCCTCAATTGCAATTTGATTACCATGGCTTACTCTATTAGTTTGCCATCTTGACCCTGGAGTTTGAATAATCATTGGGGTGGACAATTCAACAAAAGATAACTCATGAAGAAGTGCATATCTTTCCGACATGAACGAATGAGATGCTCCTGGGTCGAAAAGAACGGATTCTGATTCTGGGGTCGAAAAGAACGAATCAGAATGAGCATTCTGATTCTGGAGTTGGTTCTGAGGACACTCGCGGGAGTAGTGGCCTGCCTGACCACACTTGTAACAGCCTCCAAAGACAGTGCGTGGAGCTGGGTGGAACGAAGCTTGTGGACGAGGCGCCACAAAGGATGGCCTCGGTGGGTTGTTCTCGCGAAACATGCTGTTGGGGATCTAGATCTTGCGCTTCTGAGAGCCTGAACTGGATGAGCCATCATCTCTAGGGTTCTTGCGGAAGTCATTAGGGGTGTTCATGTCCTCCGCCTTGATGGCCTTGTTGACAAGGACCTGGAAGGTGGCAAAAATCGTGCAGGTTGAGCTCACGACGGAGTCCGGAATTGAGTCCACGACGGAACTTCTCTTGCTTCTTAGCGTCGGTGGAGATCTCTTCAGTAGCATAACGAGCAAGTCAGTTGAACTCACGACTAAACTCGTCAACAAACCTCCTGCCTTGGGTGAGGTTGCAGAACTCCACACGCTGGCGGTCCATAAGACCTTTTGGAATGTGGTGCTCACGGAATGAAGTGCAGAACTCATCCCAAGTTGTGGGCGGTCCAACGGGATGCATGTTCAGGAAATTCTCCCACCAAGAGCTAGCTGCACCCTTGAGGTGGTAGGTGCCATAGCTGACCCTATCACCATCTGCAACATGACCTGCCTGGAGCTTCCTCTCGATGCCGCGAAGCCAGTCATCAGCGTCAAGGGGCTCGGTGGAGTAGCTGAAAACCGGGGGATGAAGCCGGATGAAGTCATTCAAGGACACCAACTCGTTGCGCTGCTGAGTGGTGTTGCGGGCATTGACCTGCAGCAACTGGTGAGAGTCTCGGCGGTTCCTCTCAAACTCCATCAGAACCTGAGCCATCGTGGGTGGGGGTGGAAGATTGCCTTCCTCCGGATCATTCCCACGACCATGGGCATGACCAAGTTGGCCACGGGTTCCTTGAGACAGCCTGAAGGTGAAAACCAAAGTCAAACAGAGTTGATTGGAAGAGTCTAAACAAGGTATTGAAGGTACTGGAAGAATCACAGAGCAAAGGAAGTAATCATCTTGACAACATGGTGATAAAATCATACAAGCCATATATTCACAAGCTGTCATACAAACCATACATTGTTTTAGTACAAGTGCCAAGCTAATACAAACGTGATGAAGATGATACATCCTTCAGAGGCACTTTGACTTCCTATACATTATTTATCTAAGACTCTGGAACTTAGAACACCTTCCGTACAATATACTAAGATGCTACTACATCCTCACTAAAGTAAGACCACAGGCGGTCTCACTCATCTCCATCTCCATAATAGTCCTCGTAAAAGTTACCCGCGTAACCCGGTAGCTGAAGGTGACCATCGGAAAACACGGAGGCTGTGGACCCTGATATCCATTAGGGCAAGGATGGGGCCTAGGTACAGCGTAGGGTGGAAGTAGAGGACCACGGGGTGGAGAAATGCCTCCAATCTCGGGCCAAGCAACTCGAGAAGGCATCTGTGTCCTGGCTGGGTAGATAGCATCGTACTCCACTGATCCAACACTCACAAAAGGAGCTAGGAGTGTAAGTGGTCGATACAGACGGACACGGGTGGCGTGAAGCTCAAAGCGAAGGGCACGTGCATCACGATCTCTATCACAAGCGTGTCGAGCAGTGATCTGAAGCAAAGTATCCTGCAGGGAGTGATCTATGTACAATCCGGTCTAATATCCCTCTTCTCCTGGAAGTGCAGCAGGGATATAGCGGAAAGGTGATTCTGCAAGCAGTGCATGCTCCTCTCTCAGCAGGGTAATACATTAGTATGCAGCATCCTGCACAGCCATGTTCTCGGTGACACCAATGCCATGTCCAAAAAGGACAGGCTGAGAGACTCCAATGTGGTGCGGGTAAATCCTGATAGTGCAGTGGAACTGAGTCTGGTTGAAGTCAAGGAACTCCTCCTCAACGGTGTACTCAGGATACCATCGATAGCCAATGAAGGACATCATCTCGGTGAGCATGGCTGGATGCCCACGCACATCGAGGCACCTGGTCAGACGAAGAATCTGCCGAGGGGGAATATCCGCCATCTGAAACAGAAAGAAGGAGTTTGCAAATGCATCAGATTATGAAGAAACTTGGAATGACTCGGGCAGCATAACGGTTGTGATTGCGAGAAAAGACAATTTCTTACAACATGAAAACAGCACTTACATACGATGTAAGAAATCAGGAAGCACAACAACTCTAGCAAACCGAAACAACATTCCTACGACTACAAGGAAGCAAACAACGAGATGTTCTAGCAAGACATAGATGAGCCTAGTCCTATCTTCCCGTAGAACAAGATGAGGGTGACTCAGAACTCAGAACGATGAGGGTAAGGAGAAAAAAGAAGCCTTACGTTGTTCCCTTATATACCCAAAGTAACTATATAACTATAGCAAGCTAGACTCGACTTCGGCCAAGGCTGATAATCCTACAGTCAGCCCTGCTCTGATACCAAGTCTGTTGGGACCCGGGGTTAGCATATGCAAGTCCCGCTACGACATAGTCATATGGACAGCCGAGAATCGTACCCACTTGTCTAAGCAGACAAGGCCAAGCACATAACGTTCTCGGAAAGCATCGTACGTGAGGGGCATCCCATCTAGGCCGGATGATCAACTGAGATGGGTCCTCATCGTCCGCACACAAGTCAAAAGATATGGGTGATGAACTCCCATATTCACAGACAAGGCGCCTCAACCATACTATCGACTATCTCATAACTCTTACATAGACTTACTCCAGCCCGATCACTTAGTCGGGGTCCAGGGCGGGCTCGATCATACCACAAAGTGTGCACGAGACAGAGTCTTGAGCAATCGCATCGCGATGCCCCAAGCTGCGCACATCTAAGGGCCACTTGGTGTATGAAAGACCGCCAGCCAGATCATACCTAAGGTATCGAAAACCCATACAAAGACATGCATGTTATAAACATACACGCAGCACACATGCCTTGTATGAACAGCAGGTATCATTGCAATTCTCTACAAAGTATACATTTTATTGATAACTCTCACAGAGTGCACATAGAGATCACAAGCATGTGATCCAACATTACAACAAACAAGCGGAAGCAAATTAGGTCTGAGCACAGACAAGTTTAAAAAATGGCTTAAGAAGCCTTATTTAAACACAAGCCCTCCACGAGGTAACCAGTCTGCTGACTGGGACTACACTAGATTGGTCTTCAGTCGTCGAGCTCGTGGAAGAATCCACCTTCGGGGTCAGTGGGTTCATCTAAAACATAGAATAAGCAAACGTGAGTACAAAGTCGTACTCAGCAAGACTTACATAGGAACTATACTACTCATGCACATGTATCAAGGTAAAGTGAGGTGGGGTTCAATTGCAGAAGTGCCAGCTTTGACTTGGCTAGTCCTGAACTACGAGTACCAGACTTGAGGTAAGAAGCGTACACGAGTCCACTACATCTCCAAACAAATACACCACCATGGTGCCTTCCCCGACTTCCTCACGAGAAAGCACGCCATAGCACTCACGCTTATCTTGGTAAGTTTTATAAGTATCCAGTTAAAGTTGTCTAATAATCAAGCTAAGCTTTCCAAGCTATCCTATACCGCGAACGCGGCTATTCGAATAGTTTTGTTAACCCTGCAGGGGTGTACCGCTACACACACATGACCATCAGTTACCGCCTTTGATCTCGACACCGTTCAAGGGGTGTCAGCGAGGATGCTCACCACAACTGTTACCTCATAGCCGATCTAGTCCAAGAAAGCCGCCTACCTGGGTTGGCTACCACTATCGTGAACCCGGCCGGTTTACCGAAGTGGACCCAGATGATGTGTGCGTGGTGCATAAGCCGGTCTCGGTTGAGCCGTTCTCTCACTTAGTAGCCAGGCCACAAACCTACCAGAACTCCGAACTACTACGACATCTGGACATCGAAAGGGATGAGTTATTAGGTTGAGAGGGGTCAGTGAGCCCAATGTGTGGTTTTACTCTTCATCTTGGATCACCACACAAGAACTCGGACTTAGGGCGGTGTTCAACGAGACAACCCACTGTGTACTCCTACACTGCCTCTCATTGTTCACCTTGTATTAGGGTAGATTCACCAACACATTTCCACCATCTTCCACATGATCACTACCATCCCGACTAACATAACAGTAACAACATTGTATCACTCTAAGCATGCAATAAGCAGTAACAATTGCAGGGGCCACATGATATCAACCAACTCCTACATTTTCTAGGATTGTGGTTTGCATACTACTGTGACAAATGATAGGTCATGCAAAGGAATGGGTTCATCTATGCGGTAGAAACGTAGCATGGTAACCATCCTATACAATGCATAAGTGAGACATGAGAGGGAAGTGGGATCTTATCGACATGATCAATGGGGGTTTGCTTGCCTTGCTGACGAGGTTCAGTCTCGGGATCTTCAACGAAGGGGGCAGCCTCCTGTTCCGATTCAACTTCTACTCGAAAAACAACAAACAAGCTAGCAAAGTAAATACAATGCACAAGCACATGGTTGAAGGTTGAAACTTGGTTTGCATGCTTCTGATGTGTGAGGCAATTCCATTTAAATGGAGTATATTGCAAATGAATTGCAAATTCAAACTCCAATTTGAATTCAAGTTAGCCAATTTACAAATGCTATTGTTTGATCAATGTAATTCATCTTGAAATGTGTATGATATGCCTCTGATTTTCAAGTGAAATGTGGCATGTTGCTAAGGTTCAAATTGCAAAAGCATTTGAATTTAATTTGATTAAATTCCAATTAAACTAAATAGCAAATTCTAATGGTCCCATTTTAAATTCAACTCAAACATAGTTGAAAGTTCTATATTTGGATAGATTATTTTCTCCTGGTGATTTTTCATATATTATATGTTAAATTTGGAGTTAATATGAATTTTCTATGAATTTCCAAAGTTTAAGCCTTTTTCTGGAATTTTCTGAATTTCTTTAAATTGGAAAAAGGGTTTATTGTGTAGGCATGACGTCACAGTGACGTGGGGGGGGTGCTGACATATGGGGCCTCACTGTCAGTGGGTTAGTTAACTAACCCGGTTAGTTTAAGCTAACCAGGGATTAGTTAGTGGCATGGGCCCACTGGTTAGTGGCCCAGGGGGTTGGATTAGGGGCTAATCACGGCAGACACGTCAGCCTCGCCGGCGGCTAGTCGCAGGCGACGTCCAGGGACCGCGGTGTCCGCGGGGGACGGCGTTCCCATGGTCCAAATCGAGCGCTGCTTCCACCAGGTTGAAGCCCTCGTCGTCGCGCTTCGATTGGAGCAAGCTGGGGGTGTTGGGGTGCTCTGTACGCTCACCGGCATCGAGCTTTGCGGCGGCGGAGCCATGGCTGCGAGGTGGATTCGGCTACGGGGCACTAAAAGGAGCGGGGTTAGGCGCATTTGAAGCGGAGGAGCACGGCGGTGATGACGGAGAAGGTGGCGGGGTCGATTGCATAGCGTAGGCTCGTCGACGACGAGCACGGAGGCTCTGTACTCCGGCGTCCATGGCAGATCGAGCTAGAGGAGGGGAAGGAAGCCGCGGCTGGAGGGGAAACGCTCACCAGTACATAGGGAGCACGACGAGGCAAACGGTAGCAGCGGGGAGGCTTCAACGGTGGCGAATCGAAGACGGCGAGCCCGCGGTTCCGGCGAAGATCCGATGAACTCATGTGCGAGGTAATGATAGTGATTTCTCGCCCTTTCGATTGTGAGACCCAAGTGGAAGGCGTGATGTAGCACAACAGCAAATTTCCCTCGGTGAAGATACCAAGGTTTGTCTCCAGTAGGACTTCGGAGATGATAAGTAGGTGTCAGCGGCGCTACTGACGCGGACCTGCGCACAGACACGATAACTTTGTTCCCAACGAAGTTCACAGAGGTTGTCAAACTCTCCGGTCTTGTTGTTCACAAAGGGTCAAACACAAGGGATAATGATAGTAATTGAAAGTAAAAGCAGAAAAGTAAATGAGCGTGTAAACAGTGATGAGGATATGGACCGGGATACGTGATGTTCGCTAATAATGTCTCCCTCCCAAAAGACGATAAAATTGCTATGCGAGGTAAACAAATTACAGAAAGGAAATTGACAGGATTATGAACGCACTGCTATGCTAACTATGCTACAAAAGAAAGGACGAGGCTCAAAAGCACGGGCAGTACGCCAAAATAAGTAGACCGACATCCAACTGCATCTACTACTAATCATCCACCTTGAGATATCTATCCAGAACATCTCGCTGGTATTAAGTTGTGAGCCCCACCCAAAGTGTAAACCCAAAGAAACATACAACTGCATTAAAAGAACTTTGCGTAAAGTAAACAATCCTTGTAACCGCGGTAACAAGCACCGTTGTTTTCCCCTTGTGGCAACATCACATCCCCTAGACTCATGTTTCTGTCACTCAAGCGTGTCATCGGGGGGCATGAACCCACAATCGAGCAAAACGTTCCCTCTTGGAGTCATGTGACGCCCCCAAAATCAATCCGTGTACAGTAATCATACACGCAGGGTACACGGCTGAGATTAGGGTGCCACGGTGAGAATATCACAGAACAACACTAAACACAAAAGGATAAACCAATATGTTACAATACAGGGGGGGGTCACTCGGACCCGAATACATAAGTTATACAAACCATAATATCTGAGTACAGACATAGTTAGTCAAGTTTTGCCTTAAGAAGGCTAGCACAAATAACATCAGAGATACAGATCGAAAAGGCCAGACCTCCTGCCTGGGAGCCTCCGAAACTACTCCTGGTCCTGGTCAGCGGGGGTCTCGACGTAGTAGTATCCGCCTCCGGGGTACTCCTTCTCCTGGGCTCCAACGTCGACTGCAGCGGCCGATCAAGCAAAACATAAAAGGGGAAATAAAGCAAAGGTGAGTATCTAGCATACCCGCGAGTCTTACGTCCGCTACTAAGCATTATGCATTTGTATCAACAGAAAGGGGAGGCGGTATATAGTGGACTGCAAGATAGAAATCAGAATAAGGATAAGAAGCTAGGCCTATCGAAGACTAGCATCTTCGGACGATGTCTTG
Organism: Bromus sterilis; assembly: GCA_950022295.1. Taxonomy (NCBI): domain Eukaryota; kingdom Viridiplantae; phylum Streptophyta; class Magnoliopsida; order Poales; family Poaceae; genus Bromus; species Bromus sterilis. The sequence continues at coordinate 274,654,038 of OX465595.1, read as the reverse complement.
CAGCATGAGGTAAGAATCAGCCAACAGTTTATATAAAACTATAAAGTAACAATGAAGCGGAAGTTGCTGCAACATTGTATAATAGTAAGTTGTAATGATTAATAATAATAATGCCTCCAAGTTCCCTTCCTGGAGTCCCTGCGAGGAAGAAGACCCGGAACCATACAGTTTAATAGTAATAGTTTCTAGTGGTAAGATCCAGCTTCAGCATAAAGCGTCATGTTACCGTGGACACGGCTATTCGAATAGATTAATCTTCCCTGCAGGGGTGCACTGGCGTGACTCTACGACGCTCAGATCTCCAGGGTGGCGGGAACCTTGTTAGGGAACGCTCCACCAAAGCTATCCGACACAAAATAGCCCATCCTTCGGCAATCAACAGAGAGGTCATCCGCCGGACTATATCCTATGTACGCCGGGCTTTGGACCCTAACCCGAACGTACTCCTGCACGGTGCGTGACTGGCCGGTGAAGCAAAATCAAAGCAAATACAAATACACCGCTCGAGCAAGAGAAGACAACACCACTTCCCGGCAATCAGCCCGCGGTACTGCTGACGTCTGAAGACCCTCAAACGAGACTACGATGCAGGGGAGCCCACACTCCTCGTCCCATGTGTAGGTAGTGCGTACAAGCCAAAAGGCTAGCCAAGACATCCGCCGAACCATTTAGTATTTTAATTAACCTGCGTGACAACCGTTATCGTTGCCTCGACTTAACCGACCCGCGGTCAACGACAGAAGTCAGGTCCACCATTACATCGATGCCTGCCCTGTCGTCCCACCAAGTCACTGCGGTTACCAACAAGGTGAACCATCTCCTTACCTTGTCTCGCGTTTGCTCTTGGTAGAGCTCGACTTTCGTGGTTTGGTAACTCTCGCGAGATACGAGCAGGGGCCAAACACGCCAGTAATGTCGGTCGTACCCTCCCTGTCGTTCCCGACGCAATACCGCTCGCGGGCACCTTTGGGTCGCCCGACTTCTTACCTTTAAGGACAACCGTTGCCCAGAACCCTATGGCGGCAAGACAAAATCAGCCTCGAGTGGAGTACGAGGATTACTCCTGGATAGCTCACACTTGAGGTGACTAGGCATAACCCAGATAGGGGCCTTTGGCGGTGTCTGCTTTGTACTGTACCTGTGCAGTCGTATATATTGTATCCGTGTTCACCCCCCTGAGTGATCACGGCCCGCTATCTAGTCCTAGCTAACAATGCGACGGGTTCACTGCTGAATAATGCATAAATATAATAGGCAGCATAGGATAAAGGGGTACCTCAAGGGGCGACAAAATCAGGCTATGCAATTGAATAGGATTGTAATCGTAGCAGCAGCAGTAACAATGCCTAGTGCAAGAAAGTACGGAAAGGTAGGCGATATCTAGGGAAGAGAATGGCTCTGCTTGCCTGGAAGCTCGACGGTAGCAGTAGGGTCGTCGACGAAGTAGTCGTACCCGCCAGCGGTGTACTCGGCGGTAGCAGCGGGGTCTACCGGAGATTAAGGGGGGAGGAAACAGTAAATAGACGGTAATAATATACAAACATATGCATGACATGACAGATGAAATGTTAACATTGTTCTAACATCGTACGATGCACTTAGCTCGGAGCGGAAATTCATCCGGGGATGATATACCGGCTCGAGCTGATTACCGGACAGGGTGTCCGGAGGGGGAAGGGTTCATGCCGGAGGTGTCATGGAAATCCGACAAAGATAACGGGGGTGTATCCGTGTTAGTTGAACCATTCCGGACAACTTTCGTGTTCGGAATAAATCCATCCGGCAGGTTTTTACCGGTACCGGGAATTATTGACAGACAGCCCGGAGGGGGGGATGTCGGTGTTCGTTGTGTTAGAGGGGTGTGGTTGGTATACGGATACCGTATCCGTATTCGTTATATTTTTCTGATCAATTTTCATGTATAAAGTTTTTGAATCTGACTTACGGTTTAAAAGTTATTGAATTTCAAAGTTTTAAATCATTTAAATGATTTTCTGAATTTCTTTTATTATAATAACAACATTATCCAGAACAGTGCCTGACATGTGGGACCCACATGTCAGCCTCTGTTTATCTATAAAACATTTTATTAAATTTTAAATATCCCTGGACCCACATGTCATACTAACAATTTTAAATTTCTTTTAACAAAACAAATATCCAGTGGGTCCCACATGTCATTGTAACAATTTTAATAAAATTATTTTTATTAAGTAAAAAGGCCAGGGGGCCCACCTGTAAGTGGTAGGGGTTATTTCCAATTTAGTAAACACATGCAATTAGGAGGGGGTGGCCCACTGTAAGTGACTAGGGGGGGTCTCTGGTTAAGGTTGCTTAGTCGTGAGACAGAGGGGGTCAACCCCGAGCGCACGCCGGCGAGAGGAACACGGGAAACCGGCGGCGAGGTGAGGGGGGGCTGGCGAACGGCGGGGAGCAGAGGGGCGCGGCGAAGGCCAGAGAGGCGAGGCGGAGTGGCCGAGTAGCGCGACGGGAGGAGGCTTCCGCAGCGAGCGCGGTGAGGGCGACGCGGCCATGGGTCAGCCGGCGGCAGCGACGCCGCCCGTGGGAGCGCGCGTATGGGGCAGGGGCGCGGCTGGCCCGCGGCCTGCGTATGAGCGCGCTCGGGGAACCCAACGGCGCGGCCATGCGGTTGGGCACACAAGGTCTCAAGGTACAGGCGGCCATGGCCATCTCGTCGACGGGGGAAGGGCTACGGCGGAGGATCGAGACCGGGAAGGGGTGGAACGGGTGCGGCGGCTCACCTTGAGGGTAGGGAAGAGGTCAGGGGGGTGGGGGTGGTGCAGCGGCGGCGAATTCCACGCCGGGATGCAGCGGCCGTGGCAGTGAAGATGTGAAGGGGGCGGCGCCCGTGGGGCTCCCCGGTTCGATTTAGTGTGTGGGGCGACCTAGAGGAGCATGGCGGAGCTCCTAGACGTGGCCGCGCAGCTTGAGAACGATGATGGTCGCGGTGTCCACGGCGACGAGGCCATGGTTGCGCCACTGAACCAGAGGAGAGGAGGGGGTTCTGGTGGTGCGAGGCAGACAATAGGGGCGTCTAGGGTTTCAGAGGGAGGGAGGGGCGCGGGGGGGGGGGGGGTTCTTATCTGCCCGGGGGAGCCGCGGATGAGCTCCACGGAGGGGGGTCGCCGGTGGCACCGGGGATGTTTGCCACGCCCTCCCCTGTTCGGAGGTTGAAGACGGGGCGTGGGCTGGGCCACCGGGGGGGGGAAGGGAAGGGGCTGACCTGGTAGGCTTTGCCCCCAGGCGGTAGATTATTGTTATAACCTAGGCTAGTGCCACAAAAGGTTTGGTCACTTATAAAATTCATTTAATATTTTATTATAATATTAAATGATTAAATTGGGGTTTTTAGCTACTGTTTTGATTGGCTTGGAATTTTCTATAACTTAATAAATACCCAAACCCATATGGATTTGGTCCACCGAATATTTGTGATTTTATAAAACTAGTTTCACAATTTTTGGAGAAAGTTTATATCCCACATTGTTTTTAATATTTCACCAAAGGCATTTTAAGATTTGAATTGATTTCAAAAGTTTATGGATTGGACTTTTTTTTCATCCATGATGATCAAGGCCCATGGTTCACATTGCTTGCAACAATATCAAAGGGTAATTTGAATTTGAACTGAACCATATTGATCAGACAAAAAATTTGAACAGTACTGAGGAACAGTAATGGTGATTACTGTTCACCTGACAGTGAGGGTGTTACAAATCTCCCCCACTACAAGAATTCTCGTCCCGAGAATTTAGGTGGTAGAGGGGAAAAGATCGGGGTATTCATCGCGGAGACGATCTTCGCGTTCCCAAGTGGCTTCATCTTCAGAATGATTCGACCACTGAACTTTGAGAAACTTGGTCGTCTTGTTGCGGGTCTTGCGTTCAGATTGATCAAGAATGCGGCTCAGATGTTCTTGATAAGTCAAGTCCTATTGAATCTCAATCATATCATGTTCCACTTCACGAATAGGGTCCTTGAAGCAGCGTCGGAGTTGCGACACGTGGAATACATCGTGGACTTGGGAGAGGTTCGGCGGCAATTCCAAACGGTATGCCACTGGTCCACTCCTGGAAAGAATACGGAACGGGCCGATGTAGGGAGGAGCTAACTTGCCTTTGATCCCGAAGCGATGAGTGCCCCTCATGGGAGTGACACGGAGGTACGCGTATTCGTCGGGTTGATAGACCATTTCCTTGTGCTTGCGTTCATAGTTGCTTTTCTGGCGGGACTGAGCAGCTTTCAAGTGTTCACGAATAACGCGAACCTGATCTTCAGCATGTTGTATGATGTCCGGACCAATGAGAGTTCGTTCTCCAATTTCTGACCAATTCAGAGGGGTTCGACACTTACGTCCATAAAGAACTTCAAAGGGTGCCATCTTCAGACTAGCTTGATAGCTATTGTTATACGAGAATTCAGCAAATGGAAGAGATTCCTCCCATTTCTTACCGAATGAGATGACACAAGCTCGCAGCATATCTTCAAGCACTTGATTAACTCGTTCGACTTGTCCTTGCGACTGGGGGTGATAAGCGGTGCTGAAATTCAGGTGACTGCCCATAGCTTCTTGGAAACTATCCCAAAATCTTGAGGTGAAAATACTGCCACGGTCTGAACTGATCTCCAACGGAATACCGTGGAGCGACACAATTCTGGAAACATACAAGTCTGCCAACTGACTAGCAGAGATCGTCTCCTTGACTGGCAGAAAGTGGGCAACCTTGGAGAAGCGGTCGATGACGACAAAGATAGCATCGTGGCCTTTCTGCAATCGGGGAAAACCAGTGACGAAGTCCATTTCAATCTTGTCCCATTTCCATTCAGGAATAGAAAGTGGTTGCAGAGTTCCAGCAGGTCTTTGATGTTCCGCTTTCATGCGACGGCAAACGTCACACTCATCAACATAACGAGCAATGTCTTGTTTCATGTTGGACCACCAGTACCGCTGACGAATGTCTTGGTACATCTTGGTACTACCAGGGTGGATCGACAAAGGTGTATCATGAGCTTCTTTCATGACATCAGAGGTGTAATTCAAGTTTGCCTTCGCTACCGGAACCACTAAACGACCCTTGAAGTACACCGCATTATCATCATTTGCATCAATAGTGAAGAATGAGGGCTCTCTGCTGGCGACACGCCGCTTAATCTTCCAAATTTCAGAGTCATAATGTTGTACCGTCTTGATGCGGGTGTCAAGGTCTGGTTTGACCACCAGGGAGTACACATATCCCAGCGGAACAATTTCGATGTTCAGCTTGCGGAGCTCTTCATACAGAAGTGGTTGTTGTACTTTGTAACAGCCCACACGTAATAAGTGCCTGTCACCATGTATTTCATTTTCCTCTGTTGAACTTGTAACTTGACATGGTGGAAGTTTACATCTTATCATGTGATGATTTAAATTGCCATTGAGATTGGAGTCAGTTTGGATTGATTTCTTTTGAATGCAAGTGGTGCAAGAAGAGTGCTGTTGGGTTTTTCATTGCCACATGTTAACTTCACTTGACACCAAACTTGACCTAGCCATTTCATTTCATATGGCAAGAGTCTTAAAACTCTCAAGGCATTTTTGCCACCAACAAAAACAGTAGCCCTAGTTCAAGGTGTTTTGAATTCAAAACAGGGCCACATTTTTGTTGTTGCCAAAATTGGTCAAACCACTTTTGAAAAATCCAGAAAAATGCAAGGATTAAGAATTTCAAACTCATGGAATTTTGAACCTTTTATTTTTCTCTCAAAACTCTCCAAAGTCCTTTTCTATTTAATTTTTAAATAGAAAAATGGACTGTTTATAACTTAGAGATTTTTCCTTTGCATGTAAAATTGGGGAACCAATTTTGTGTGAACAAGCTGGATTTGAGGGGCATTTTAAAATTCATTGGAATATTTTTTTTAGAAATACCCTAGCCCCTCTCCTTTCTCTTTTTCTCCTGCTGTTTTACTTTGCCATGGAAAAAGAAAAAAAAAGAAATACAGGAGCTGGGCTCCTTCTCTTCTCTCCCAGACGGCCAGGCCCACCTGGGCCGTTTTTTCCCTCGGCCCGCGCTGGAACGAAGGGGTACGCCCTGTCTTCTTCCTCTTTCCAGCGGGGCGACCTCCTTTTTCCCCTCCCCTCTCTCACAGAGCTGGCCACGGCGGCAGTGGAGCCCCAGCTCCAGGGAGAGGAGCCCCCCCTCCTTTTAAGCGCCGCGAGAGGAGTCCCAGGGAACCCTAGAACCCATTCCCGTAGCCCTCTTCTTCCGCCGCCGCCGCCATGACGACTTCGGGGATCCCCTGTTCTTCAGTGGCTGCCGGGTGGGATCGGTGAATTCGCCGAGCTCCGACGCCGTCTTCGTTCAGGGGGCCGTGCTGCGCGTCTTCACCGTCGTCTTCGTCCTCTCCGAGCCGTGGATCCACGAGGGAGCAAGGCGGGCGCTTCTTCCTCCTCTGCAGCCACGGCGCGCCTTCGTCCAGACACCGCAGTCCGCTTCTTCCTCTCCCCGGACGCCGAGCTCGTCTCCAACCTCCCCGATGTGAGAATCCATTGCCTTCTCCGCCGCTTCCCCTCCTCGCCAGTTGGTTAGCAGCAGGATAGCAGCACGCCTCCGCGAGCCGGAGTGCCGTGCCCGCGTGTAGTCACCGTGACCCGATCTGCGTCGTCGTCGAATAGGAGCTGCACCCCGCGTACTCTGTGTGCGGCCAGCGCGTGCGCAGCGCAGCCGGGGGCCGAGCACGTCGGCAAGCCGGCACCTTTTTCGGTCTCGTAGCAGATGCGCCGCCCCCCTTTTCCGATGAGCCTAGCGGCGCCGCCGAGGAGCCCATGGTCCGACGCCAGGGGGTTTTGGACTCCTGGATGTCCCGTCTGGACATCCCCGGCGTCAGTGGAGTTGCCGGTGGGCTGTAGGTGACGCCCTCGTCGCCGGAAGTCAGCCGTGTGCGAGCTGCCTGAAGGAGTTCAGTCCGCAGCGCGTTTTTCCTGCAGTTAACCCCCTGAAGACGACATATCTTCTCCGAGTCACGCTTCTGAACGTGTCCACGTTCGTAGCTCAACTGGTGGGCGTGCTCGCTCTCGACCGCGTGGTCGCGGGTTCGAACCCCCCTGGGTTCGATTAAACCCCCCCTTTTTCTGCATTTTTGGAGTGGCCGCGCGAGCAGCTGGGCTCGGCCCAATGCCTTAGCGCGCAAGGGTGAGCAGCAGCAGTGGGCTGCGGGTTGGATTCAGCCCAGGTGGCCTGGACTCCCTTTTCTTTTTTTTATTTAGTCTTTTCTTTTCTGTTTTAATTCATTTAGGATTTGAATTTCAAATTCAAATCTGAGTTTGCCCAAGTTTTCAAACAGGGGCATCCCATATATCAATTTGGGGTAGTTTGAGCTACTGATTATAGTAGTGATACTCATTTTTTTGCATCTGACCCCTTCTAAAGATTGAAGCATGGTCATTTTGCAAATAAACCTTTTTTTTTTCTTTTCCTTATTTTGGTAATTGGTTCAAGTTTAAAATTACCCATGTCATATATGATTTCTGGGTAGTTTTGCACAAGGAGTTGCATGGTGATAATGTTTTCATCAACTGAACCTTTTTCAAATACATGAGGTGCAATTTTGCACTCAGCCCCCTGAACTTCAGTTGAATTTACATTTGCTTATGCAAATTCAAATGAAGGCATATTATATATGCTTTTGGGATACTTTTCTGCAAGGAAATCAGTAGTGATGTTATCTTGTTGTGTTGAGCTTTTCTTTTCGACAAGGTGTGGTCACCTGGTCCAGAAGCTTCAGATCTGTCTGTCTACAACATCTCAGCTTCAGTGCATCTGAGGTGTTGTTCATCTGATCATGTCAAGGCAGTTCCATGCCATCTTTTCTTCAGGTCAGCCTTAACATTTTCATCTGCTATGTGGCTGACCTTCAACAGTTGTTGCACCTCCTCCAGTGTCAAATTCACCGACACTACTCCGTCTCCGGAATCATTGTTATACTTTCATGTTATTTAAATTCCTGTAATGCTTTGTTGTTCATGTCATGCTATCATGCTATTTACACCTAAGTCAAGGCTCAGACCAACGCCATTACAACGTGAATAAATTGCATATGGAAGTGATGACTTGTCGTCATCACCTTCATTTAAACTTGCCTAGACAGGGTCATATCATGTAAATAAAAACTTGATCATGCCATCCTTGTCTGAGTTACTTCAGTTGCTTACTTGTGTGCCTTTTCCTGCCGGTGCCTTACGTTAGCACCTGAGACCGCCGAGGAGACTTACGTTGAGCTGTCCGACACCGAGCCCGAGGGTACCGTGAGTGCTGCTACGACTACCTTACCAGGCAAGGGGGAGATCTGTGTCATTACTTTATAACTTTCTGCTCATGCCTAGCTGTAGATCTAGAACGTTATTATTTGATCCTATCTACATTATATGCCATGTTTAAAACCCATACAGCCATGATCCCCACATCCCAGCAAACCCTTGTTCTGCTAAGTTACCGCTGCTCAGCCATTGCTTAGTATGGATAGAAAACTTGCTGCTTACCCTATATATTTATGGTTGGGATATCATGCTATAAAAGAAGTTGGTTGATATTTATTATTGTTAAATGATGTTAATTTATATTCGACGAAAGGTGGAAGGCTGGACTATTCCCGTCTGGTGTTTTGTTCCATTCGAGTCACCTAGGACCCGAGTTCCGGGTATTGTGTTTCTTGACGAGCGTGCCTAATCGTGTGTGGGGTTTTATGGGGCCCCCTTGTCTTACCTATCTAGTCTCGTACATTCTAGTGGTGGCCCGAGCTGATTTACATTTGCAATGTGTGTGTGCTGGTTGGATCCCCAGTTGTTTCCAAACCAAACCAGGGCCAGGAGGACATAGTTTCTTGGCTGGCCCAAACAGATCGGCTGAGGACCCGGTCTCATAAGAGAACTAACCGGTAATCCAAACCTGGAGTCATACGGTAGAGTCCGATTCGAGAGCGTGGCCAGCTTTTGAGTTGGGTGTCGACTCACCGGGGGCCGCCCGGATATGTGCGTTGTTAGCTAGAGGGACTCTGACGTTCCGGAGTTTCAGGCGATTACCTAGCCAAGTGGAAACCGGGCGTACATGCGACGTCTATAATGGACAGTTGGTACACCCCTGCAGGGTAAATCTTTTCGAAAAGCCGTGTCCGCGGTTATGGACTACTTGAGACCTACTCCTTGTTCATAGAATAACATCAATGAAATTCATGCTATAAAACTTGACAAACCGTGTGCGTGCCTTGATTGTCTTTCTTCGTCCAGGGGGACCGAGAGGGAAACGAGGTTGTGTTATGCTTGCGTAAGTAGCTGGATAGCTGCCTTACGACACGTTGTCACCGTAAATTCTTGGATCTCATCTTTATTCTGATAGAACGTGTAGCCACCATATATGCTAGTACGGCTGCAAACTGTCCTTACCTTTACCTTACCTGTAGCGTTAGTTATTCCGTAATGACATGTTCTCACCCCTGTTTACTTTTCCGCTTTTACCGCTTTGCCTGATCGGCCGCTGCAGTGGACTACTACCTCGACCCCAGCTGGGCGATACTTCGTGGAGGTGCCCCCGGAGGTTGACGACGAGTACGACTACTCCGACCAGTAGGATCCTTAGTTGGGTTCAGACGTTCCCGTGGGTGGATTTATGTGGAGCCCTCTCTAGGGCAATTTGTATCTTGACCGTACCCGGTCCCACTTGCTTCCGCTTGATGTACTGATATATATTCATGTTAATGTGAGGTATTTTGGACAGAGGCGTTGTATGCCCTGATCTATTATCTCTATATATGTATTTCTTTTCTTGGAGGGTTATGTTTTTATACCTGTTGTCGAGAGTCCGGCAGCGACACGAGTGCGAGTGTCGTGCGCCGGTGGCGTTTGATGCGCTTCTAACTCCTACCGGACGCGAAAGCGACTAGTTAGAGTTAGTACCGCATCATGGGCCTTACATACTTGAACTTCAAGTTCACTACAGTAGGCTTTGCGGCTGAGGGCATCAGCCACCACATTAGCTTTGCCAGGGGTGTAAGAAATTCCCATGTTGTAGTCGGCTATTGTCTCAAGCTATCTCTGCTGGCGGAGATTAAGGTTTGGTTGAGTAAATAGGTACTTCAGGCTTTGGTGGTCGGTGTAGATCTCACAACGATTACCGATGAGATAATGTCGCCACAGCTTCAATGTATAAATTACCGCTGCCAATTCAAGATCATGTGTTGGATACTTATCTTCGTGAGCACGCAATTGACGAGAGCCATAGGCAATCACTTTGCGCTCTTGCATTAGGACACAGCCTAATCCTTGACGAGATGCGTCGCAATATATCACGAAGTCCTTCTGAGTATCAGGCGGAGCTAGCACTGGGGGAGAAGTGAGCTTGTCCTTGAGGGCTTCGAAACTTTCCTGACATTTATCTGTCCACTCAAACTTGACGCCTTTGTGAAGCAGGTTAGTCAGAGGCCTGGCAATCTTGGAGAAGTTCTCGACGAAACGGCGGAAATAGCTGGCAAGGCCGAGGAAACTTCGGACTTGCTTGACAGTCTTGGGAGGAGTCCAGTCAAGAATAGCCTGGATACGTTATGGGTTGATGGCAATGCCATCCTTGGAAATCACGTGACCAAGGTAGGTCACTTCAGGAAGCCAGAACTCACACTTAGAATACTTAGCGTAGAGTTTGTGTTCTCGAAGCTTCTCAAGTATAAGGCAAAGATGTTCAGCATGCTCCCCTTTATTCTTGGAGTATATTAAGATATCATCCAGATAAACCACGACAAACTTGTCGAGGTATTCCATGAATATATAGTTCATCAACCGGGAGAAAGTGGCTTGGAGCATTCGTCAAGCCAAAGGACATGACAGTGTACTCGTATGAACCATAGCGAGTAATGAAAGCGGTCTTCGGAATGTCCTCTTCACGGACTCGGATCTGATGGTAACCCAACCTCAAGTCGAGTTTCGAAAACACCGTGGATCCAGAAAGTTGATCATACAGATCGTTCATCCGGGGAAGCGGATATTTGTTCTAGATGGTGGCTTGGTTGATGGGTCGGTAATCTTGGACCAAACGATTTGTTCCATCGCTCTTCTTGACAAAGAGCGAAGGTGCTCCCCAATAAGAGGAATTTGGGCGAATGAATCCTTTGTGCAGTGCTTCGTCGATCTCCTTCTTCAGTTCAAGGAGGTGGTGAGGTGGCATCTTATAGGGACGCTTGGCAATAGGAACGGTGCCGGGTTTCAGGTCGATGACAAATTCAACCTCACGGATCGGGGGTATTCCCGGGAGTTCTTCTGGGAAGACGTCGGGAAAATCATGAACGATTGGAACATTCTCAATCCCGTCAAGAGGTGAGACATTCAGAGCATTCATCATATAGATATGCGTTTCAGCATCACGGGTAATCCGGGTGGTGTGGTTAACAATCTCGCCGGAGGGGTGAAAAAGTTGGACAGAACTGGTGCCACAATATAGTGCGGCATCGTGGACTTTCAACCAATCCATGCCCAGAATGAGGTCTATGGTGGAAGACTTCAGGAGGATGGGAGAAGCAAGGAGCTCAATTCCTTCAATTTCGACGATGGTTTTGGGCACTATCTTGGAGGTGTGGCAATGGCCTATCGGAGTGCGGACAACCATCGGTGGATCCATCTTTTCTACCATGAAGTTATGCGACAATGCAAATTCTTCCGACATGAATGAATGCGATGCTCTTGAATGAAATAAAACAGTAGCAGGTACTGAATTAACAAGAAGGGTACCCATCACGGTAGCAGGTTGCTCCTGAGCTTCTTCGACATTAATGTTGTAAGCATGTACGCGAGTGTGAGAAGAAGACCCAGTGTTATAGTTGGGGGTGCTGTTGTTGTCACGGCCATTTCCACGGCCAGCAGGGTGAACTACCAGTTCATTCTGTCGCTGGGGGCAGTCTTTGGAAAAGTGACCTGGCTGATGGCACTTGAAGCACAGGCCATCCTTAGGACGGAGGGGTGCAGTCTCAGTCTTCGGCTGTCTCGGCGGGGGCGGAGGCAGACGAGGTGCAACATACGACGGCCTTGGTGCAGGGGCAGGTGGACGATTCACACTGTGTGGAAGCCAAACGCGTTTCTTCTGTGCTGTGCCCGAAGATGAACCAGCCTCACGGGGGCGCTTCGGCGAACCACCGAACTTAAGCTGAGCGGTCTCGAGAGTGATAGTCTGGTTCACCATGGTGGCGAAGTCGGGGAAGACGTGAAAAGCCAGTGCAAGATGGAGATCTGGGTTGAGTCCATCACGGAACTTCTCTTGCCTACTTGCATCATTTGGGAGGTCACTTGCAGCATAGCGGGAGAGGCGGAGGAATTCCCTCTGATATGCCTCGACAGTTTTGTTGCCCTGAACGAGGTTGCGGAACTCGGCCTTCATACGGTTCATAATCGCCTGGGGGACATAACGAGCACGGAAGGTAGTCTTGAAGTCATTCCAGGTGACGACAGTCCCTTCAACTAGCGAGCCCTTGTAGGTGTCCCACCACTTAGCAGCGGGGCCACGCAAGAAATAGGACGCAAAGTTGACGTAATCAGCAGCGCTCACATTAGCGAACTCCAACTGACGGTTGATGTCACGGAGCCAATCATCGGCATCCAATGGCTGTTCAGGTTGGTGGATGAGAGGGGGGTTGAGACGCATGAAGTCCCGCAGAGTAACCACAGGCGGTTGGTTCTGGTGCTGGTTCTGGTTCTGATTTTGGTTCTGGAGCTGATCTATGACTCCTTGCATAAACACCTGGTTCATCTGAAACTGCTGCATCATCGCGGCCATGTAGTCCGGCGGCGGAGGTGGATCGTTGGCACCACGACCACGACCACGACCACCACGACCAGCCATCCTGCTAGAATTTAACAGGGGTATTTCAGCGATGAACATTTATCGAGATACCGGAAACGATTAAGAGATAAACCGACAACAAAGAGGAGGCGCGGATATAAAGGAGTATTCATATAAGACATGCACATCCACACATAGAATCAATCGAAAATCGGGCAGCGTAACGTCGTAGAAATTAAGGAAAAAAGGACACACTAGGCGGCGCGCAGACAGCGGTAAGGATTACACGACGCGACATAGATTCCACTATGTCAATCACGCCGCAAGAAAACTGTTGGCCACAGGAGTTAATGCCAGAGGACGCGCGGCCTGCCCCGAATGAGAATGGGATCCGCGGTCCGGGACCTGGGGTAGAACTCCTGCAACACGACTCAATCAATGGGGAAGCACCAAAACGCCGGGTGGAATCAGGAGGACGTGATCCTAATGTGAGCGTTTGTAAAACTTACCAGCAAGGATAAGAGAGCAGATTCCCAGAGCATAGGTAAGGAGAAAAGGATCCTAATACCATAGATATCACACGTAGTGACATCGATGTGGGCCCGTAAGCCAAACAATAAGTTAGAAAAATAGTTTTTCAAAGTCTAGACTCAACTTCGACCAGGTAGTGGTGGGGTGGCTTCCTACAGGCAATCGGCTCTGATACCAACTTGTGACGCCCCCAAAATCAATCCGTGTACAGTAATCATACACGCAGGGTACACGGCTGAGATTAGGGTGCCACGGTGAGAATATCACAGCACAACACTAAACACAAAAGGATAAACCAATATGTTACAATAAAGGGGGGGGTCACTCGGACCCGAATACATAAGTTATACAAACCATAATATCTGAGTACAGACATAGTTAGTCAAGTTTTGCCTTAAGAAGGCTAGCACAAATAACATCAGAGATACAGATCGAAAAGGCCAGGCCTCCTTCCAGGGAGCCTCCGAAACTACTCCCGGTCCTGGTCAGCGGGGGTCTCGACATAGTAGTATCCGCCTCCGGGGTACTCCTGCTCCTGGGCTCCAACGTCGACTGCAGCGGACGATCAGGCAAAACATATAAGGGGAAATATAGCAAAGGTGAGTATCTAGCATACCCGCGAGTCTTACGTCCGCTACTAAGCATTATGCATTTGTATCAACAGAAAGGGGAGGCTGTATATAGTGGACTGCGAGATAGAAATGAGAATAAGGATAAGAAGCTAGGCCTATCGAAGACTAGCATCTTCCGACAATGTCTTGCAGCATGAGGTAAGAATCAGCCAACAGTTTATATAAAACAATAAAGTAACAATGAAGCAGAAGTTGCTGCAACATTGTATAATAGTAAGTTGTAATGATTAATAATAATAATTCCTCCGAGTTCCCTTCCTCGACTCCCTGCGAGGAAGAAGACTCGGAACCATACAGTTTAATAGTAATAGTTTCTAGTGGTAAGATCCAGCTTCAGCATAAAGCGTCCTGTTACCATGGACACGGCTATTCGAATAGATTAATCTTCCCTGCAGGGGTGCACTGGCCTGACTCTACGACGCTCGGATCTCCAGGGTGGCGGGAACCTTGTTAGGGAACGCTCCACCAAAGCTATCCGACACAAAGTAGCCCATCCTTCGGCAATCAACAGAGAGGTCATCTGCCGGACTATATCCTATGTACGCCGGGCTTTGGACCCTAACCCGAACGTACTCCTGCATGGTGCGTGACTGGCCGATGAAGCAAAATCAAAGCAAATACAAATACACCGCTCGAGCAAGAGAAGACAACACCACTTCCCGGCAATCAGCCCACGGTACTGCTGACGTCTGAAGACCCTCGAATGATGCTACGATGCAGGGGAGCCCACACTCCTCGTCCCACGTGTAGGTAGTGCGTACAAGCCAAAAGGCTACTCAAGACATCCGCCGAACCATTTAGCATTTTAATTAACCTGCGTGACAACCGTTATCGTTGCCTCGACTTAACCGACCCGCGGTCAACGACAGCAGTCAGGTCCACCAGTACATCGGTGCCTGCCCTGTCAGAACCCTCTGTTAGGTAATGTGCTAGGGTTAGCCAGTACTATTGCATCATGTCAAAATTTCAAAAGAAATCCTTGAAATCAAAATTCAAAAGCAAATGGGAGAAGGAACCCCCCCCAGATGAATTAATTCAAAAAGCCAGATAAAAATCTTCTCCAAAAATTCATGTTAGATTTTTGAAAAATCTTATAAATGAGTGTGATCACATATCAAGTGATGTGGGACCCACCCCATGCTCATAGATTTTTCAAATATTGAAACAGTGCCTTGGATTTAATCAAAAACCCCTATTTGAGTTAAGATTCAAATTATTTGAATTTTAAAAATGTTGAAACTTTATAAGTGGCTAGTCTATATTATTATGAAGCCATATAAAAAATTTCAGCATTTAATAAAATGCCTAGCTAATTATTTTAGCACAACAAAACAAATAGCAGAAAGAAAAACAGAGAGGAAAATAGAAAAGGGAAAAGAGCCCACTTACCTGGGCCACCCCGGCCCAACTTACCGTTTCGGCAGCCCGGCCCGCGAACTCGCCTGTTGTCTTCCTCCCTGCGCGCCAAATCAGCTCGCTGGAGCGGCCGAGCACGCCGTGGACGCCACCTCGACGCCCAGGGGCTTCCAGGCCGCCCTAGGACTCTAAAGAGTGCCCAGGAGACGTCCGCATCGCCCCCTCTCACTTTCCCCCATCGCCGCCTCCTCTCAAGCTCTCTGTGTGTTTCCCCCCATCTTCCCCGAGAGCAGCCGCCGCTCATCGTCGTGAGAAGCCACGGCCAACGTCGACAAGAAGGCCAGCAACCGTGTCCCCCGTGCGCAGCGTCGTCGTCTTCGTCGATCTGCAGAAGAAGGCGAGTCCGGAGCCCTCCTAGTCACCGGAATCGAGCTCGAGCCGCCGCCGGACCCGCAAGAACTCTCCGTCGAATTCGTCATCATCACGCCGCCGTTTGCCTCACCGCCTGCTCTGCCAAGTTCCTGGTGAGCGCGGGATCAAAACCCCTATCTTTTTCCCCTCGATTGCTTCCTCTAGCCGTGGCCGCCATGAAGGCCGAAGCTCCTTGCCGCCGGGAACCATGGCGATGACCACCTGCTATGCAGTCGAGCTCGCCGTGTTGTCCATCGCGTTCCCCGTGCTCCACTGCTTCAAACCAGCCTAGCCCCGCCTCAATTCGCGCCTTGTAGAAAATTCCCGATCACAGCCGTAGCTCCGTCGCCGCGAAACTCGACGCCGGCGAGCGTACAGGGCACCCCCGCACTTGGAGTTGGTCTCTTTCGACGCGCAACGGCAAGGGCTTCAAGTTAGAGGTCACGGCGCTTCGATTGGTGCCCGGAATCAACCTCCCCGTGCAGCGCCGCAGCGGTTCTGGTCGCCGGTGTTTAGCCGCCGGTGGGTTAGCCCTAATCCCCCCCTAATGACCCCCCTGGGTCACTGACCAGTGGGCCCAGTGGCTTAGTTAAGCCACTGGATTAAATTAACCAGCCGGGTTAATTAGCCAGTGTCACTGACACCCCTGGCCCACATGTCAGCCCCCCCCCCCCACACGCCAGCATGACGTCAGTCTGGCGCAATAAATCGATTAAATGAATTTCCAGAGTAATTTGAATTAAAGAAATTCTAGAAATTCCAGAAAATACCCCAAACTTTGGAAATTCATAGAAAATTCATATTAACTCCAATTTGGACAAATAATATATGAAAAATGATCAGGAGAAAATAAGCTATCAAAAAATGCAACTTTGAACTATGTTGGAGTTGATTTTAAAATCGGACCAGTAGCATATGTCATTTGGTTTATTTGAAATTAATTCAAATTCAACTCAAATGATTTTGCAACTTGGACCATGGAATTATGCTATATTTTCAACCACACATCAGAGGCATATCATACACATTTGAAGATGATTCAAATTGATCAAACCATGTCACATATAACTTGACTAAGTTTGAATTCAAATTGGAGTTTGAATTTGCAATTCAATTTGCAATATACTCCATTTAAATGGAATTGCTTCACACATCAAAGCATTTACATCAAGTTCCAACCTTCCATCATGTGATTGTGCATTGTATTTACTTTGCTACTTTGCTTGTTGTTTGTCGAGTAGAGGTGGAACCGGAGCAGGAGGCTGCCCCCTTCGCTGAAGACCCAGAACCTGAACCTCGTCAGCAAGGCAAGCAAAACCCCATTGATCATGTCGATAAAATCACACTTCCCTCTCATGTCTCGCTTATGCATTGTTTAGGATGATCACCATGATTCGTTTCTACCGCATAGATGAACCCATTCCTTTGCATGACCTATCATTTTGTCACAGTAGTAAGCAAACCACAATCCTAGCAAATGTAGGAGTTGGTTGATATCATGTGGCCCCTGCAAATGTTATCGCTTATTGCATGCTTAGTATGATACCATGATGATACTGTGATGTGAGTCGGGATGATAGTGATCATGTTGATGATGGTAGAAAAGTGTTGGTGAATCGACCCTAATACAAGGTGAACGATGAGAGGCTGTGTAGGAGTACACGGTGGGTTGTCTCGTTGAACACCGCCCTAAGTCCGAGTTCTTGTGTGGTGATCCAAGATGAAGAGTACAACCACACATTGGGCTCACTGACCCCTCTCAACTTACTAACTCATCCCTTTCGATGTCCAGATGTCGCAATAGTTCGTAGTTCTGGTAGGCTTGTGGCCTGGATGCTGAGTGAGAGAACGGCTCATCCGAGACCGGCTTATGCACCACGCACACATCACTTGGGTCCACTTCGGTAAACCGGCCGGGTTCACGATAGTGGTAACCAACCCAAGTAGGCGGCTTTCTCGGACTAGATCGGCTATGAGGTAACAGTTGTGGTGAGCATCCTCGCTGGCACCCCTTGAATGGTGTCGAGATCAAAGGCGGTAAATGATGATCATGTGTGTGTAGCGGTACACCCTTGCAGGGTTAACAAAACTATTCGAATAGCCGCGTCCGCGGTTATGGAATGCTTGGAAATCTTAGCTTGATTATTAGATAACTTGAACTGGATACTTCTAAAATACACCAAGATAAGTGTGAGTGCTATGGCGTGCTTTCTCGTGGGGAAGTCGAGGAAGGCACCATAGTGGTGTTATTGGTTGGAGAAAGTAGTGGACTCGTGTACGCTTCTTACCTCAACTCTGGTACTCGTAGTTCAGGACTAGCCAAGTCAAAGCTAGCATTTCTGCAAGTGAAACCCCACCTCCCTTCACCCTGATACATGTGCATGAGTAGTATATCTCCTATGTAAGTCTTGTTGAGTACGACTTTGTACTCACGTTTGCTTAATCTATGTTTTAGATGATGCCACTGACCTCGAAGGTGGCTTCTTCATCGAGCTGGACGACTAAAGATCAACTAGTCTAGTCCCAGTCAGACGACTGGTTTCCTCGTGGAGGGCTTGTGTTTAAATAAGGCTTCTTAAGCCATTTGTTAAACTTGTCTGTACTCAGACATAATTTGCTTCCGCTTATGTTGTAATGTTGGATCATATGTTTGTGATCTCTGTGTGCACTCTATAAGAGTTATCAATAAAATATGTACACTTTGTAGATAATTGCAATGGTACCTGCTGTTCATACAAGGCATCTGTGCTGCGTGTATGTTTATAACATGCATGTCTTTGTATGGGTTTTCGAGACCTTAGTTGTGTTCTGGCTGGCGGTCTTTCATACACCAAGTGGCCCTTAGATGTGAGCAGCTTGGGGCATCATGATGCGATTGCTCGAGACTCCGTCTCGTGCACACTTTGTGGTATGATCGAGCCCGCCCTAGATCCCGACTAAGTGATCGGGCTGGAGTAAGTCTATGTAAGAGTTATGAGATAGTCGTTAGTATGGTTGAGGCGACTTGTCTTTGAATATGGGAGTTCACCACCCATATCATTAGACTTGTGTGCGTACGATGAGGACCCATCTCAGTTGATCATCCGGCCTGGATGGGATACCCCTCACGTACGATGCTTTCCGAGAACGTTCTGTGCTTGGCCTTGTCTGCTTAGACAAGTGGGTACGGTTCTCGGCTCTCCATATGACTATGTCTTAGTTGTACTTGCATACGCTAACCCCGGGTACCGACATGCCTTGTCATCCCACCAAGTCACTTCGGTTACCAACAAGGTGAACCGTCTCCTTACCTTGTCTCGCGTTTGCTCTTGGTAGAGCTCGACTTTCGTGGTTTGGTAACTCTCGCGAGATACGAGCAGGGGCCAAGCACGCCAGTAACGTCGGTCGTACCCTCCCTGTCGTTCCCAACGCAATACCGCTCGCGGGCACCGTTGGGTCGCCCGACTTCTTAGCTTTAAGGGCAACCGCTGCCCAGGACCCTATGGCGGCAAGACAAAATCAGCCTCGAGTGGAGTACGAGGATTACTCCTGGATAGCTCACACTTGAGGTGACTAGGCATAACCCAGATAGGGGCCTTTGGCGGTGTCTGCTTTGTACCGTACCTGTGCAGTTGTATATATTGTACCCGTGTTCACCCCCCTGAGTGATCACGGCCCGCTATCTAGTCCTAGCTAACAATGCGCAGGGTTCACTGCTGAATAATGCATAAATATAATAGGCAGCATAGGATAAAGGGGGTACCTCAAGGGGCGACAAAATCAGGCTATGCAATTGAATAGGATTGTAATCGTAGCAGCAGAAGTAACAATGCCTAGTGCAAGAAAGTACGGAAAGGTAGGCGATATCTGGGGAAGAGAATGGCTCTGCTTGCCTGGAAGCTCGACGGTAGCAGTAGGGTCGTCGAAGAAGTAGTTGTACACGGCAGCGGTGTAGTCGGCGGTAGCAGCGGGGTCTACCGGAGATTAAGGGGGGAGGAAACGGTAAATACACGGTAATAATATACAAACATATGCATGACATGACAGATGAAATGTTAACGTTGTTCTAACATCGTGTGATGCACTTAGCTCGGAGCGGAAATTCATCCGGGGATGATATACCTGCTCCGGGTGATTACTGGACAGGGTGTCCGGAGGGGGAAGGGTTCATGCCGGAGGTGTCATGGACATCCGACAAAGATAACGGGGGTGTATCCGTGTTAGTTGAACCATTCCGGACAACTTTCGTGTTCGAAATAAATCCATCCGGCAGGTTTTTACCAGTACCGGGAATTATCGACAGGCAGCCCGGAGGGGGGATGTCGGTATTCGTTGTGTTAGAGGGGTGTTGTTGGTATACGTATAGTGTAACTGTATTCGTTATATTTTTCTGATCAATTTTCATGTATAAAGTTTTTGAATCTGACTTACGGTTTAAAAGTTATTGAATTTCAAAGTTTTAAATCATTTAAATGATTTTCTGAATTTCTTTTATTATTATAACAACATTATCCAGAACATTTTCCAAAACAGTGCCTGACATGTGGGACCCACATGTCAGCCTCTGTTTATCTATAAAACATTTTATTAAATTTTAAATATCCCTGGACCCACATGTCATACTAACAATTTTAAATTTCTTTTAATAAAACAAATATCCAGTGGGTCCCACTTGTCATTGTAACAATTTTAATAAAATTATTTTTATTAAGTAAAAAGGCCAGGGGGCCCACCTATAAGTGGTAGGGATTATTTCCAATTTAGTAAACACATGCAATTAGGAGGGGGTGGCCCACTGTAAGTGACTAGGGGGGTCTCTGGTTAAGGTTGCTTAGCCGTGAGACAGAGGGGGTCAACCCCGAGCGCACGCCGGCGAGAGGAACACGGGAAACCGGCGGCGAGGTGAGGGGGGGGGCTGGCGAACGGCGGGGAACAGAGGGGCGCGGCGAAGGCCAGAGAGGCGAGGCGGAGTGGCCGAGTAGCGCGACGGGAGGAGGCTTCCGCGGCGAGCGCGGTGAGGGCGGCGCGGCCATGGGTCAGCCGGCGCATGGCCGGGGTCAACCGGCGGCAGCGACGCCGCCCGTGGGAGCGCGCGTATGGGGCAGGGGCACGGCTGGCCCGCGGCCTGCGTATGAGCACGCTCGGGGAACCCAACGGCACGGCCATGCGGTTGGGCACACAAGGTCTCAAGGTACAGGCGGCCATGGCCATCTCGTCGACGGGGGAAGGGCTACGGCGGAGGATCGAGACCGGGAAGGGGTGGAACGGGTGCGGCGGCTCACCTTGAGGGCAGGGAAGAGGTCAGGGGGGCGAGGGTGGTGCGGCGGCGGCGAATTCCACGCCGAGATGCAGCGGCCGTGGCAGTGAAGATGTGAAGGGGGCGGCGCCCGTGGGGCTCCCCGGTTCGATTCAGTGCGCGGGACGACCTAGAGGAGCCTGGCGGAGCTCCTAGACGTGGCCGCGCAGCTTGAGAACGATGATGGTCGCGGTGTCCACGGCGGCGAGGCCATGGCTGCGCCACTGAACCAGAGGAGAGGAGGGGGTTCTGGTGGTGCGAGGCAGACAACATGGGCGGCTAGGGTTTCAGAGGGAGGGAGGGGCGCGGGGGGGGGGTTCTTATCCGCCCGGGGGAGCCGCGGATGAGCTCCACGGAGGGGGGTCACCGGTGGCAGCGGGGATGCCCGCCACGCCCTCCCCTGTACGGAGGTTGAAGAATGGGCGTGGGCTGGGCCACCGGGGGGGGGAAGGGAAGGGGCTGGCCTGGTGGGCTTTTCCCCCAGGCGGTAGATAGGTTTTTTTTAATTCTTTTGTATTTCTTTTTCTTTTCGCAATTATTTTATGCACATGGGCATTTTTATAAAATGTTGCATGTGACCCATAATTATTGTTATACCCTAGACTAGTGCCACAAAAGGTTTGGTCACTTATAAAATTCATTTAATATTTTATTATAATATTAAATGATTAAATTGGGGTTTTTAGCTACTGTTTTGATTTGCTTGGAATTTTCTATAACTTAATAAATACCCAAACCCATATGGATTTGGTCCACCGAATATTTGTGATTTTATAAAAGTAGTTTCACAATTTGGAGAAAGTTTATATTCCACTTTGTTTTTAATATTTCACCAAAGGAATTTTTAGATTTGAATTGATTTCAAAAGTTTATGGATTGGACTTTGTTTTCATCCATGACGATCAAGGCCTATGGTTCACATTGCTTGCAACAATATCAGACAAAAAATTTGAACAGTACTGAGGAACAGTAATGGTGATTACTGTTCACCTGACAGTGAGGGTGTCACAAGTCACTACCTACTACTTGGCCAAAGCAATAAACAGCAACGGAGAACATGCATGAATTACTTAGGAACAAAAATATAAGAGATAAGAACCAAATATATTACTCAATCACAATCTGCACATAATCTCATAATCCATCAGATCCTATCAAACTCAACATAGCAATAGTAGAAAATATTACAAAAGTGCCTCGATCATGGGGGAAAACTTAAATAGAAAAACAGGAGAAAACAAGAACTGGCACTGGGGTGCAATGAGTTAATAGGTTAGTCCAAATATGATCAAAAGTGTATGAAAGTGTATCTAGATCATAGAAATATCACACAAAACATGCATGGAGCAAGCAGAAATTATAGATACGTTTTGGACATATCAACATCCCCAAGCTTAATTCCTGCTCGTCCTCGAGTAGGTAAATGATAACAGCATAATTTCTTGGGTGACATGCTAGCAACCATAAAAGAACTTTGAAAAGTAAAGCAATCAAGGTTAGAGATTCAATTTAAGTCATAACATGCAAGAGTCTATATTAGCATTGAAACAAGTAACAAAAGAGCATTAGGTGCAAGAGCTCTCGCTGTCCGTGACTCGAATGTCTCCAAATGGTGTTTGCGTGCAAGAAGGGGATAAGGAATACGAGAAAAAGTATTTTTGTGTTGAGAACTCAATCTACTAAAGTTTCACACTTGGTCTTCTTTGGAATCTTATCTTGACTCGTCCCCAGACCACTAGCTAGGTACAAGTCAATTTGATCCACTCCTTTTCAATATTTTGAGCACTCATGCAATGGATGAGCGTAAGCACGAGAGTTGACACTTAGGATGGCAAAGAGAGAAATATGGTGGAGGAGGAAGACAAAAAGGATGAGAAAGGCTCACATCAATGAGGACAATCATAGGCGGGAGATGCCAAATGATAGATATGATGTGAGGAGTAGGGATTGCCATGCAACGGATGCACATATGAGTTAGGAAGCTCTCCAATGGAACTAGTGGGGGTGCATCTAACTTGCTCGCTCATGAAGACCTAGAGCTCGTTTGAGGAGGCTCATCCTTGGAATATGCAAGCCAAGTTCTAAAGTGTGAAGGTCCCCACATAGCTATATGCATAATGATCATCTCTATGGAGTACAAGGATATAGAGGGAGTACTAGTGTGGATCTCTCAAAAGGATAGTAGTGTTGCCCCTTTCTCTCTTTTTATTACTTTTTTCTCTTTTTTCTATTTTTTTGTATTTTTTTGTGGCCTCAATGGCTGTTTCTATTGAACTCTCATTTGTCCTCTTTGGGATCTTTTAATGTGTCCACTTTGGGATCTTTTCCTCACTTAAGGGCAACACTCTATTTTACAAGAAGGTAAAGGAGATCTTTCACACTTTACAAGGTACTCAAAATCATAAATAAGATGTAGCTATCATGATGTATGCAATGTATGCGTCTGCCAGTGTAGCAGGAACATGTATGACATGAAGATCAAGTCATGAAGAGGTGGATGTTGCATGGCAATATATCTTGGAAAGGCTATGGAAATGGCTTGATAGGTAGGTATGGTGGCTGTTTTGAGGAAAGATATAAGGAGGTTTATGATGACAGAGCGTATCATGCCAACGGTTTGGAAGTACTGGCGAAGGTGGACACCAACTCTCGGAGTGAGAAGAAGGCAATGCACGGCACGGGAGAGGCTAGCAAAATATGGGAAGGTGGAAGTGTCAACTTTCAATACTTACATTAGTCCGAAGAAGTCATGCACTTATTATCGGTAACTCTCAATCTAGTAAGGAGGTTCACAAAGAGACAAGTACCCCGAGGAGGAGTGTATGGGGGTTTGGTTATCCTTGCGCATCCTCGACTCATGGTACATGAGTGTACTCTAATATTCGACTCCTCAGAAGAGTAGTGATCCATCTAGTAGCTAGAGTTCTCAACTAGTTTTGTTGGTTTTGAAAATACACACGGATTGCCCAAAATAAGACATCTATCACTAATAGGCTAGAGCTTTTGACACCAAAATTTCAAACATTACTCACATCAAAATTTCAAAACTATTGCAAGTTACTACTAGAATTAAATAACAACCTCAATTACCTACTTCTCAAAACAAGACACAACTCATTGCAACAACCAACTCTCTTTAACAAGATAAACATGAAAACTAAAAAGAGTTCCAGTAACAAACTAAACAAAAGCCAAGGCTCTTGCTAAAGACAAACTAAGACTAAAACTAAACATGACAGTAGCTATGAAAAGATAAAGAACACACAACAGCAAAAAGATAAGCAGGAAAAATCCTATGATGTGTTCTAGATTTTGAAAGTGGAGCGTGTTTCTCTCCCACAAAAAGTAAGACGGGATCTAACTTGTTATGAACATCAAACAAAGCTAAAGAAAACTAAAAAAAAACCTAAGAGCGAGACGCTCCAAGCATAGCACATAACGCATGACGTGATAAAAATATAGTGAGACGAAGGACGAACTGATGATTTTTGATGGAGAAGGGGATGCATGGGGACATCCCCAATCTTAGACGCTTGAGTCTCCTTGAATATTTATTGGGGATGCATGGGGGCGTCCCCAAGCTTGAGCGCTTGACACTCCTGGATCTTCTTTCATCATCTTCCATCGCACACTTGAAAACTCCCTTCATACATAACTCATCATAAGCTGATTAGAGAGGTTAGTACCCTTAATAAATAAAAAACATTACACTGGATATAAAGATATTCTTGAAGAGCTACTGTTTCTCAAGAGTTCCAAAAAGTTTTGCAAAGAAAAAGCAAGCTTAAGGTTTGCAAAAGTTAGGAGAGACAAAACGTGGCAGAATCTGTGAAAAACAGAACAGCAGGTAGTAAAGAATTTTTTAGGGGCACTTCTGCAAATCAAATAAAAAATTGAGAACATAAGGAAGTTTCGTAATTGTATAGAGCAAACTGTGTAAAAATTTCAGCTCAAAAAGATGAACCGGGATTTTTCTGGAATTTTTCTGGTCACGTGGAAAGAATCTGTTTTCTGGACAGCATGTCACAACTTTTACTTCCCCATCCGTAAGAGGCTATAACTTGGCACAAATCTGAAAAATAAAGATACAATGATGTTTCTACAGTAGTAACAAAACATCAAGACACAACAAAAGAAAAAAGAAAAACCTAAATTCGTTGCGAGCTGCCTCCCGAAAGCGCTTTCTTTTATGCCTTTAAGCTAGGCATGATGCAAAAAGATCAAGTTGTATCAATCGAATCATTATCAAGATCATCAAAAATCTCTTCAATTGTACAACTAGTCTTAAGAGGTCTTTCAAATAAAGGCCTAATGAAGATACTTCTAGAGAGAAAACCAAAAGGCGGAAAATCAATGGAAGATTCATTTATAAAATTATCAAAGAGAGGTATTTCTTCAAAAGTTTTCACGGTTTCAACTTCTTTGGCAATAGGTAGTTTATTTTTAGGTCGGGAAACCTTGGGGACATAATTGAACTTAGGTTCCCTTCTTGTCGAAGTCTCTACCTTTTTTGGTTTGATTGAGGAGAAAGTAGTTCCTAGAGTGTTAATGATTTCCTCAATCTTATCAATCCTAGCAGGATCCGTATCACGGGATTTGATGACCTCCAAAGTTTTAATAATTTTAAGCATGGAGCTGTCAAGCCTATTCAAATTCCCTTGAATCTTGCGATCCAACTCATTTATCCTAGTTATACTTGGTATTTCTAACTCTATCTTTTCAAGTTTCTTCATAATGTGAGATAGAGTTATATCTTCTTGTATGCTAGCAATAGGGAGATTTCCAACAAGATTTTCAATAACATTAAGAGACTCCTAAGTCGGGGCTTCTAGAAAATTCCCATTGATAGCAGTATCTAATATGAACCTATTCCAAGGAGTAATCCCGACATAAAAATTTCTAAGAAGGATAGTAGTGGATTGCTTCTTGGTGGCTCTTTTTTCAGAATCATTAATCCTATACCAAGCATCTTTTAAGCTTTCTCCACCTTTTTGTTTAAAGGTGAGAACATCTGTCTCAACAAAGGTAAAAGGGCCAGTCATAATGACAACTAGCAAGATAAATAATTTTTTTGTAAATTTTTATAAAAGACAGAAAGATAAAAACTGAAAGGTAAACTAATAGACTAAAACACAAAGGTAAAGGGTAGTGTGCAACCCCCCTATCTTAGCACTCGGAGTCACCGGCAACGGCGCCAGAAATTTGGCTTGATGTGTGAGGTAATGATAGTGATTTCTCGCCCTTCGTTGGTGAGCCTCAAGTGGAAGGCGTGATGTAGCACAGCAGCAAATTTCCCTCGGTGAAGATACAGAGGTTTTTCTCCAGTAGGACTCCGGAGATGATAAGTACGTGTCAGCGGCGCAACTGACGCGGACCTGCACACAGACATGATAACTTTGTTCCCAACGAAGTTCAGAGAGGTTGTCAATCTTGCCGGTCTTTTTGTTCACAAAGGGTCAAACACAAGGGATAATGATAGTAATTGAAAGTAAAAGCAGAAAGTAAATGAGCGTGTAAACAGTGATGAGGATATGGACCGGGATACGTGATGTTCACTAGTGATGTCTCTCTCCCAAAAGACGATAAAATTGCTATGCCAGGTAAACAAATTACAGAAAGGCAATTGACAGGATTATGAACGCACCGCAATGCTAACTATGCTACAAAAGAAAGGACGAGGCTCAAAACCACGGGCAGTACGCCAAAATAAGTAGACCGAAATCCAACAGCATCTACTACTAATCATCCACCTTGAGATATCTATCCAGAACATCTCGCTGGTATTAAGTTGCGAGCCCCACCCAAAGTGTAAACCCAAAGCAACAGACAACTGCATTAAAAGAACTTTGCGTAAAGTAAACAATCCTTGTAACCGCGGTTACAAGCACCGTTGTTTTCCCCCTTGTGGCAACAGCACATCCCCTAGACTCATGTTTCTGTCACTCAAGCGTGTCATCGGGGGGCATGAACCCAGAATCGAGAAAAACGTTCCCTCTTGAAGTCACTACCTACTACTTGGCCAAAGCAATAAACAGCAACGAAGAACATGCAAGAATTACTTAGGAACAAAAATATAAGAGATAAGAACCAAATATATTACTCAATCACAATCTGAACATAATCTCATAATCCATCAGATCCTATCAAACTCAACATAGGAATAGAAGAAAATATTAAAAAAGTGCCTCGATCATGTAGGGCAGCTCACGAGGTCTAAACCATGAAAAACAAAGAGGGGAGGAGAACATCACATAGCTACTGATCACGGACCCATGGTCCAAGGAAAACTACTCACGAGACATCCGGGGAGCATCCATGGTGGAGCGGAGACTCCCGGAGGTCAATCCTCCCTCTGGCAGGGTGCCGGGAAGAGGTCTTCTGGTGCTCCCGATCTCGGAAGCGCGGCGGCGGCGGAACAGAGGCGACTTTGCGAAATAGGGTCCCTTTTCTGGAGTTTCCCCGTGACGGAGAATAAATAGGCGAAGGGGGGCAGCCAGAGGTGGACCAGGGGCCCCAAGCGCCCCCCTGGCGCGTCCAGGGGTGGGGCCGCGCCGGGTGGTGGGCACCTTGTTAGGGAACGCTCCACCGAGGCTATCCGAAACATCGCAGCCCATCCTAGGCTCAGCAGAGAGGCCATCCTCCGGACTATATCCTATGCGCTCAGAGCTCTAGGTCCCTCACCCTTCCACACCCCTGCACGGTACGAGACTGGCCGGTGAAGCAAAAGAAAATCCAAATACACCTGCTACAGCAAAGAAGACAACACCGCTCCCGGCAATTAGCCTGTGGTACTGCAGACGTCTGAAGAGCTTCCGGACAAACTACGACGCGGAGGGCCCACACCATAATCCCACGTGTCGGTAGTGTGTACAGACCAACGGGCCTCTCAAGTCATCCACCGAACCATTTAGAATTTTAATATTATCTTGCAGACAATCGTTATCGTTGTCAAACTAACAACACAACGGACAACGAACAACAACAAGGACCACCAGTACCGTCGGGGCCTGCACTGTCGTCCCGTCAAAGCGCACGGTTACCAACAAGGTGAACCAACTCCTTACCTTATCTCGTGTGTGCTCTTGGTAGAGCTCGACTTTTCGTGGTTGGTAAATCTCGCGAGATACGAGTAGGGTCCAAGCACGCCAGTAACATCGGTCGTACCCTTCCTATCGTTCCGTCTCTTACCTTTAAGGACACCAGTTGGTTTAGGTGCCTACCATCAAGTGAAACATGGAGGAATCACCCTCGATGGTACACTTGAAGAGGTTCGACAGAGACATCAGCGGAATGAACTAAAGAGGTGAACCTCGTATCATCCCGGTGATGCTATGTTACTGAGCCGACGAGAGTGAAATACAAGTCCATCCACTCGTAAGTCAAACTCAAAGCGACTCAGCAGAGTCTCGCCGTTGTAGGTTCCCTAGGGCGTCGGCATTGATCCATACGTGTTGCAGTTATAATATTTTTTAATCCGCGTTCACTCACAGAGGGATCACCGCCCGCTATTCTAAACCGAGCTAACAATGCGCAGGGCTCATTGTCGAATATAATATATAATTATAATAGGCAGCATAGGATAAAGGAAGGTAGATTAAGGGGCGACAATGACAGGCTATATAATTGAATATGATTGCAACATAGCAGCAGCAGTAACAATTCCTAGTGCACGAAATGTATGGAAATGATAGGCGATATCTAGGGAAGAGAATGGCTCTGATTGCCTGGAAGCTCGACGGTAGGGGTAGGGTCGTCGACGAAGTAGTCGTATCCGGCAGTGGTGTAGTCGGCGATAGCAGTGGGGTCTACCGGAGAATACAGGGGGGGAGAAACAGTAAATATAAAGCAATCATAGCAAACAGACGAATGGCATGCCGTATGCAATGTTAATTTTGTTCTAATGCAGTGCAATGCATGTGGCTCGGACCGGGAATTCATTCAGGGATGAACTGCAACATCCCAAGAGTGGCATTCCTCTGTTCACCATGTATTTTTACCTTTCCCTCTTTTGGTGTTCAAGTTGTGATCATGTTAGGTGTGACTTTTCATGTGGTCGTGGTGGTGATGAAGAAGTTGATCCCACTTGTCTTTTCATTTTCTATGAATTGATCAAATGCCAAAAGAATGGAATTGTGTTCTGTTGCAAATGCATGTGTTCCAATTTGTACTCCAAACTTTGCCAAGCCAATACTTCGGGGTTTAGGGAATTTTTCATGATTTTATAACTATTTTTCACCTCTGAAAAATAGGGAGGAAAAAGGGGAAACATTTGAATTCAAATTCAAAAGGGTTCAAATTCCTCTTGCTCCAAAAATGGTCAAACCATTTTTATAAAATAAGGAATATTCCAGGAAGAATTTTGGTGCTGGAGTTTTGTTTTTATCTCTCCTTTTTCTCTCTGTAAAAGTCCTAGGGCTTGCATGGATTGCTTTTTCTATTTTTTCAGGATTTCTTTTTCTATTTTTTCTTTTTCTCTCCAAAGGAACCTGTCGGCCAGGCCCGGTCGAGAAGGCCTATTCCTCCTCTTCCCACAGCCCAGCCCAGCGAAGGGGTATGGACCCCCTCTGCAGCCACTGGATTTGATCCACGGCTGGGATATAACGGAGCAGACGGCCGCCACCCCCTCCGTTTGCTGTCAGGAGTGGACGCCGAGAGAGGAGCGACGCCGGGGCCGTTTCCCTCACCGTCTCCGGCCGTCTTGTCAACCCGACGCGCCCTATAAGAGCCCCTGCTCCCATAGGGTTCATCTTCCCCCGGTTTTCCCCCTCGCCGCCGCCTCGCTCGGGATAGCCCTCCCCTGTTCCGCCATGGGAGCCGGTGAGGAGCTCGAATCCGCCGCCGCCTCGTCACCTCGTCGAGCGCGTGCTCCTCTTTTGATTTTCCTCTCATCTTTCTCACGCTTTCCCGTCGGCAGGTCAGAGTTAGGAGGCAAGCCGCGTCCCGTCGCTGTGGTCGTCCGCATCGTCGCCTCTCTCCTTCGACGACGACCGCCACGTCCGCTTCGTCTCCGGCGCCATCGAGTTCACCTCCAAGCACCCCTAGGTGAGGACGCCGCCGTCCCCTGTTCCCCGTAGTGCGTTGCGTAGTAGCTCGTCGGGCTCCCATGTTTCCGCCCGCTGTGAGATTCCGGCGAGGGGCATGTCGCCATTGTCGCGTCCCCGGTGCAGGTGTGAGCAAAAGTGGGTCCTTTGGGGTCCCCTCTTTGAGCGCGATGCCTCCTTCGAGCCGCCGGAGCACCGTAGCCGAGGCGAGGCCCGTCGTAAGTCGCCGGCACCACCCGTCCTGTCGTCGGGTTCAGTTTCGTCAGGCTTGTCTGTGTTTCTTCAGTTAACCCGTGGTACACAAGATACCTAGGTTGTGTCCGCTGTGGTGACGCGACTCCCCTAGTAGCTTGGCTAGTTTGAGCGCTGTGTCCTGGCCGAGAGATCTCGTGTTCGAATTCCCCTGGGCACGTTGAGTTTAGCCCCATTTTTTGGGTTGGCTGACTGACAGCCAGTGGAGAGAGGCCGCGGTGGGCTGCTGGCTTGGCCAGGTAGGCCTCGGCTGGGCTAGGATGGCTGGTTTCGGGCCAGTGATCCAGAGGCCGAGCCCTCTTCTTCTTTTTTACTTCTGTCCGTTTTTTTTTCTTTTAGCTTTTTTTTCAAACCCTTGTAGTATTTGAATCTTTTTTCAAATGCTGGCATGTTGTACATGTTTATGGGGTAGAAAAATCCAAGGGTTTTTGTG
This sequence comes from Bromus sterilis, assembly GCA_950022295.1. Lineage (NCBI taxonomy): Eukaryota > Viridiplantae > Streptophyta > Magnoliopsida > Poales > Poaceae > Bromus > Bromus sterilis. The sequence continues at coordinate 274,623,292 of OX465595.1, read as the reverse complement.
GTGGAAACATTTTTATGTTTTGAGCAACATAAAAATGATGATATATGAGGCTGTCCATATGTATGCCACCTTCCTTTTTCTTTTTTTTTCTTATCAAATCCTTTGCTTTTGCCTCATGGTGGCCATGCCATTTGGGTGGGGCAGAATTTTCGAGTGATGGCTAAGGGGTGCTGACCACTTTGTGTTATGAGAAATACAAATTTGGGTTGAGCCATGCAAATGCACAACCTTGCACATCATCCTTCCTGGAGTTCATGACTTGGGTATCCACTTTGTTGGTCCACCCAATTGACATGACCCACTTTTTCCATGCTGTCACATGGTAATCAACTTGGCAACCGAAGTTCTGTCAATCCTGTTTCCCTTCCCGTGCAATGTCGTGACCATATATCTTTTCCTATGGGAGTGACTTGCTTTCTGTTTTCCTGCCTTGTTACTTCTCCGGGTGTCACCTCCCGTGGACACCTTTCAGTCTCCGGAATCGTTAGTTTATTTTTTTCTGATGCTTTACTTTGATAACTTCTTTTGTTGTTCATGCCATGCCATGTTGCTATGATATTTACACCAAAAATTAAGGCTATGACCAGAGCCATAAAAATATAAGTAATTTCATATGCAGTTGTGACGTGTCGTCAACACCTCCATTTAAATTTGACTAGATAGGGTCACACCATGTCTATTAAACCTGATCATCTCATCCATGCTTGAGTTTTGTTGATCTCGATGTTTACTCGTGTGCTTTCCCTTGCCGGTACCTTACGTAAGCACCTGAGGCTGCCGAGGAGACTTACGTGGAGATTTCCGACGCCGAGCCCGAGGACCCTCCTACGGCTGCTCCGTCGACCGATTAACCAGGCAAGGGGAAGATTCATACCATTACTTTATAACTCTTTGCCTACCTTCCCCTTCTGTAGTCTAGAACGAATTGATTGATCCTATCCACCTTGCTTATGCCTTAATCAAACCAAACAGCTATGATCCCCACATCCCAACAAACATTGTATTGCTAAGTTACCGCTGCTCAGCCATTGCTTAGTATGAGTAGGAAAACTTGCTGCTTACCCTATGCTATGGTTGGGATATCATGTTATTAAAGAAGTTGGTTGATATTTATCATTATTATGATGGTAATTTATACTTGACGAAAGATGGGACACCGGGCTGTTCCCGTCAGGTGTTTTGTTCCACTTGAGTCACTTAGGTCCCGAGTTCCGGGTATTGTGTTTCTTGACGAGCGTGCCTAATCGTGTGTGGGATTCTATGGGGTCCGCTTGTCTTACCTACCTAGCTCCAAACAGTTCTAGTGGTGGCCCAAGCTGATTTTACCTTTTGAAACCCATGTGTGTAACTGGTTAGCGCTCCAGTGGATTTAAAACAAAGGGGGCCAGGGGATGGTATATCCCGTTGGTCCACACCTGGAAGCTAGAGAGCCTTCCCGGGCGAGGGCAGTTCCTCTCGACCTCGTCCAGACAGTAGAGGCTGATTTGAGAGCGCGACCGGCTTTTGAGTTAGGTGTCGACTCATCGGGGGCCAACCGGAGTTGTGCGTTGTTAGTTAGAGGGACTCTAACGTTCCGGAGTTTCACGCGCCTTCACCCGCCAAGCGGAAACCAGGCGTACACGCGAAGCCTATGATGGGCAGTTGGTACACCCCTGCAGGGTTAAATCTTTTCGAAAAGCCGTGTCCGCGGTTATGGACGACTTGAGACCTACTCCTTGTTCATAGAATAACATCAATTTGAGTCATAATTAAAACTTGCCTACCGTGTGAGTGCCTTGGTTGCTTTTCTTCGTCCAGGGGGGCCGAGGGAAGATCCAGGTTGTGTTATGTTTGACGTAAGTAGGTGGATAGCAGACTTATGACACGATGTCGCGTGCATTCTTGGATCTTACCTCTACTCTAATAGAACGATAGCCACCATATATGCTAGTGCGGCTGCAACCTTTACTTTTACCTTGTCTTACCGTAGGGAGTTAGTTATCCCGTAATGATATAATCTCACCCCTGTTTTCCTTTTGTGCTTTTACTGTTTTGCCTGATCGGCCACTGTAGTTGACTACTACCTCGACCCGTGCACCAGACGATACTTCGTGGAGGTTCCCCCGGAGGACGAAGATGAGGATGATTTCGTTCAGTAGATCCTATAGTTGGGCTCCGATGATCCGTGGGTGGACTATTTATGTGCAGCCCTCTCTAGGGCCATTTGGATTTTGACCGTACTCGGTCGTGATTTTCTTCCGCTTGTTGCATGATGTACTGTTGGGTCCTTGGACCTCTGAGATGATGTAATCAATACCAGTGGCGATGTATGCCATGGACTCTATATATTTATGTCTTTGTATAAAGTTCATTGTTCTTATACCTGTTGTCGAGAATCCGGCAGCGACACGATTGCGAGTGTCGTGAGTCGGTGGCCCTTTATGCGCTACAAACTTGAGCGGGACGCGAAAGCGATTAACTCGAGTTAGCACCGCATCGAGGGCCTTACATGAACTACCGGCTCCGGGTGATTATCGACGGGCGGCCCGGAGGGGGAATGTCGATGTTCATTGTGTTAGAGGGCTGTGGTTGGTATATGGATAGCGTATTCGTATGGTTGTATAAAGTATTTTTATCTAAGCTACGGTTTAAAAGGTATTCAAATTCAAAGTTTAAATCAATTTAAATCAATTTCTGGATTTTTTTTAATTAATGAATGCAACATTATCCCAAACAAAGAGGGTTGACCAGTCAACTGACATGTGGGTCCAAAATGTCAGCCTCTGGTTATTTAAAATTATTTATTTTTATTTTTTAACAGAGCAAGGGCCCACATGTCATATTCTCATATTTAAACTAAATTCATTTAATTATTGAACTAATAGTGGGGCGCAGCTGTCATCCTAACAGAGACTAACTAACAGTTATTTTATCTAACTAATAGCTAGAGCCCACCTGTCATAGACAGTGGGGTTAATATAATAGTTTTTCATTTGTTTTAAACTCAGGGTTAGTTAACAGGGGGCATGGCCCACCTGACAGTGGCCCATTAGCCGCTAATGACAAAACTGACGGGGAGGGCCCACTGGTCAGCCTCACCACGTCGGCGCCGGCGAGGTCCGAGACGCCGGCGATGAGCTTGCGCTCGATTCAGGCCATGGGAGGGGGCTTGTCCGGGCGCGCTCGAAAGAGGAGACTGAGCCGCGTCGCTTGGTGGGCTCGGGGTGGCCGGGGGCTCGCCGGAGCAACGGCAACGACGAGCGCGGCGGCGTGCAGTGAGAGGGCGTGGTGTAGTGGGAGGGCGGCGACGGATAACGTGATTCCACACGGGAACCACGAGAGTGCGCTACGGGAACGGGCTCCTGGGAAAACCAGGAGTAATATGATGCGCTTGGCGTGCCATATGCATGCTCTACGCCAAGAAGACGAGCTCTGCCATGGTGTTAAGCTCCGGCTCCAATGGCGGATCGGGACACGGCGAGAGGGAAGTTGCAGAGGGAGTTGGCAGCGGCGTGGAAGCTCACGAGGAGGGTGTAGAGGCTGGCAGCGGGCTCGACGGTGGCTTGGAGCGGCCGGAATTGACGATGATGAAGACGCGATGCCGAAATGGGGAACAGCGATATGCGTGCGTCGTGGACGTCCCCGGGGTGAGTCCTTCTACTGGATGAGGAAAACGTCGGGTGCGGTCCCGCCGAACACGCTGGCTGGTCATGGGGACGACGATGGCCACGCGTGCTCACGGTAGCGGCGACGGAGGCGCTTGGGAAAGCTTCCCCCGATGAGAACGATGACCTAGGGTTCGTCCACGGGGGCAGGGGCGAGTACTTAACCTAGAGGAATCACTGTAGCCGTGCGTTGTCGTCAATCCCGCGGCTGGCCGGCATCGAACACCACTGCGATGGCGACAACGGCCACTGGGGGTGAATAGCGTGAAGGAGGAGGCAACTGGCGGGCTGGGCTGGCTGGGCCGAACCTGTGCACTAGCGGGACCAGGCCATGAGGCTTCTTTGCCTTTTATTCTTTCTGTAATTTTTGTTAGCCATTTCCTTTATGTTTTATTTTGTTTTACCTCCAATTGAATTTTTTGCAAAGTGATACTTTTTTTTAAATTTGTGTTAACACACATAGACATGCCATAAAAAGTTTGGGCATTTAAATAATTCATTTGGTTTGCTATTTTCAGCTGCAACTGATTAGATATGACTTTTAGCTACTGTTGGGAATTGTTTAGATGATTTTATAGCTTAATAAATTCCCAAAACCATATGGATGTGATCCACTGATTTGTAGGCATTTAAAAAAAAATTCTTTCACAATTTTTGGGCAAAGTATTAATTATCACTTTGTTTTTAATATCAACCAAAGACAAATTGAATTTGTTTTGATGCAAATATGATCAAGGAAATACCAGGAGCGGTATTTTTTCATTAGCAAAATGATTACTGTTTCATGACACCGAGGGTGTTACAAATCTCCCCCTCTACAAGAATTCTTGCCCCGAGAATTTAAGCGGTAGATGAAAAAAGATCGGGTATTCTTCACGAAGGCGATCTTCGCGTTCCCAAGTGGCTTCATCTTCATAATGATTCGACCACTGAACTTTGAGGAACTTGGTTGTCTTGTTGCGGGTTTTGCATTCAGACTGATCGTGAATGCGGCTCGGATGTTCTTCATAAGTCAAGTCCTGTTGCAATTAGTTCAGATCATGTTTCACTTCACGAATAGGGTCCTTGAAGCAGCGACGGAGTTGCGACACGTGAATATATCATGGACTTGGGGGAGGTTTGGCGGCAATTCCAATCGGTATGCCACCGGTCCACTTCTGGAAAGGATATGGAACGGGCCAATGTAGCGTGGAGCTAACTTGCCTTTGATTCCGAAACGATGAGTGCCCCTCATCGGAGTGACACGGAGGTAAGCTTGTTCGCCGGGTTGATAGACCATTTCCTTGTGCTTGCTATCATAGTTGCTCTTCTGTCGGGACTGAACAGCCTTGAAATGTTCACGGATAATGCGAACGTGATCTTCAGCGTGCTTAATAATGTCCGGACCAATGAGGGTTTGTTCTCAAGTTTCTGACCAATTCAGAGGGGTTTGACACTTCCGTCCATAAAGAAATTTAAAAGGGTCCATCTGCAGACTAGCTTGATAGCTATTATTGTACGAGAATTCACCAAATGGAAGAGATTCCTCCCATTTATTACCGAATGAGATGACACAAGCCCGAAGCATATGTTCAAGCACTTAGTTGACTCGTTCGACTTGTCCTTGCGACTGGGGTGATAAGCGGTGATGAAGTTAAGGTGAGTGCCCATAGCTTCTTGGAAACTATCCGAAAATCTTGAGGTGAAAAGGCTGCCACGGTCTGAACTGATGTCCAACGGAATACCGTGGAGGGAAACAATTCTGGAAACATACAAGTCCGCTAACTGACTAGCAGAGATCGTCTCTTTGACTGGCAGAAAGTGGGCAACCTTGGAGAATTGTTCGATGACGACAAAGATCACATCATTACCCTTCTGTTATCGCAGAAAACCGGTGACGAACTCCATTTCAATCTTGTCCCGTATCCATTCAGGAATAGAGAGTGGTTGCAGGGTTCCAGGAGGTCTTTGATGTTCAGCTTTGACGCGACGACAAACGTCACATTCATCAACATCACGAGCAATGTCTTGTTTCATGTTAGACCAGCAGTACCGCTGACGAATGTCTTGGTACATCTTGGTACTACCAAGGTGGATCGACAAAGGTGTATCATGAGCTTCCTTCATGACATCCAGGGCTGAGTTAAGGTTGGGCCTGTTTACAGGGACCACTAGACGACCCTTGAAGTACAACGTACCATCATCAGCAATAGTGAAGAATGAGGGCTTTCCTCTGGCGAGATAGCTCTTAATCTTCTCGACGTCAGAGTCATAACCTTGTCTTATCTTGATCTTGGAGTCAAGGTCTTGTTCGATAACCAGGGAATTCACATATCCCTACGGAACAATCTCGATGTTCAGCTTGCGAAGCTCTTCATATAGAAGTGGCTGTTGTACTTGAACGTCAAGTTCACAGCAGTCACCACGTTAGCTTTGCCAGGGGTGTAATAAATTCCCATGTTGTAGTCGGCTATTGTCCCGAGCCATCTCTGCTGGCGGAGATTCAGGTCGGGCTGAGTAAACAGGTACTTTAGGCTTTGGTGGTTGGTGTAGATCTTGCAACGGTTACCGACGAGGTAATGTCGCCACAGCTTCAGTGCATAAATTACCGCTGCCAACTAGAGATCATGAGTTTGATCCTTATCTTCGTGAGCACGCAACTGATGAGAGCTATAAGCAATCACTTTGCGCTCTTGCATTAGGACACAACCCAATCATTGACGAGACGCGTCGCAATATATCACGAAGTCCTTCTAAGTATCAAGGGGAGCAAGAACTGGGGGAGAAGTGAGATTGTCCTTCAGAGCTTGAAAATTTTCTTGGCATTTATCAGTCCACTCAAATTTGATGCCCTTGTGAAGCAGATTAGTCAGAGGCTTGGCAATCTTGGAGAAGTTCTCGACGAAACATCGGCAATAGCTAGCGAGGCCGAGGAAACTTCTGACTTGCTTGACAGTCCTGGGCGGAGTCCAGTCAAGAATATCCTGAATACATTCGGGGTTGACGGCAAAGCCATCCTTGGAAATCAGATGACCAAGGTAGGTTACTTCGGGAAGCCAGAATTCACACTTAGAGTACTTAGCATAGAGTTTGTGTTCTCAAAGCTTTTCCAGCACAAGGCGAAGATGTACTGCATTTCTGCATCGGTCTTGGAGTAAATTAATATATCATCCAAATACACCACGACAAACTTGTCGAGGTATTGCATGAATATATAATTCATCAATCGGGAGAAGGTGTCTGGTGCATTGGTCAAGCCAAAAGACATGACAGTGTACTCGTATGAACCATAGTGAGTAATGAATGCAGTGTTCGGGATATCCTCATTACGGACCCAGATCTGATGGTAACCCAACCTTAAGTCGAGTTTTGAAAACACCATGGATCCAGCAAGTTGATCATAAAGATCATTGATTCGAGGGAGGGGGTACTTGTTCTGTATCGTGGCCTGGTTGATAGGTCGGTAATCTTGGACCAAACGGTTCGTTCCATCACTCTTCTTGACAAAGAGCGAAGGTGCTCCCCAAGCAGAGGAACTTGGGCGGATGAAGCCTTTCTCAAGGGTTGTGTCGATCTCCTTCTTCAATTCAACGAGGTGGTGAGGCGGCATCTTATACGGGTGCTTGGCAATAGGGACGGTGCCGGGCTTCAAGTCGATTGCGAATTCAACTTCTCTAATCGGGGGTATCCCCAGTAGTTCTTCTGGGAATACGTCAGGGAAATAACAAACGATTGGAACTTTCTCAATCCCTTCGAGAGGTGCGACATTCAAGGTATTCAGGGCATATATACGAGCTTCGGCATTCATCGAAACAATGGCAGTATGGCTCACAATCGCGCCAGAAGGATGAAAGAGTTGGATGACCTTGGTGCCACAATAAAGTGCGGCATCACGGGCTTTCAGCCAATCCATACCCAAGATAAGGTCAATAGTGGATGTTTTTAGAATATGTGGGGAGACAAGTAACTCAATCCCTTCGATATCGACGGTGATGTTAGGTGCCAGCAGGTCAACGTGACACATGTCGCCGGGTGTTTTAACGACCAAGGGGGTACGCATCTTTTCGTGGTATATGCCATGCTTAGATGCAAATGCTCCAGACATAAATGAATGCGATGCTCCTGAATCGAATAAAACAGTAGTAGGTATTGAGTTAACGAGGAGGGTACCCATCACAGTAGAGGGTTGTTACTGAGTTGCCTCAACATCAATATTGTAAGCATGTCCACGAGCATGAGTATTTGACCCACTATTATTGTTGAGGGTCCCATTGTTTCCACCACCATTTCCGCGGCTAGCAGGGTGAACTACCAGTTGATTTTGTCGCTGGCGGCAGTCTCTGGAAATATGGCCTGGTTGACGGCACTTGAAACACAGGCCATCTTGAGGACGGAGGGGTGCAGTCTCAGTCTTCGGCTGTCTCGGCGGGGGCGGAGGAAGACGGGGTGCAACATACGATAGCCTTGGTGCAGGGGCCGGTGGATGATACACGTTGTACGGAATCCAGACGCATTGCTTCTGCGCTGTGCCCGAAGATGAGCCAGCATCACGGGGGACACTTCGTCGAACCCCCGAACTTAAGCTGAGCGGTCTCGAGAGTGATAGTCTGGTTCACCATGGTGGCGAAGTCGGGGAAGACGTGCAAAGCCAGTGCAAGCTGGAGATCTTAGTTGAGTCCATCACGGAACTTCTCTTGTATACTTGCATCATTTGGGAGGTCACTTGCAGCATAGCGGGAGAGGCGGAGGAATTCCCTTTGATATGCCTCGGCAGTTTTGTTGCCCTGAACGAGGTTGCGGAACTCGTCCTTCATACGGTTCATAATCTCCTGGGGGACATAATGAGCACGGAAGACAGTCTTGAAGTCACTCCAAGTGACGATAGTCCCTTCAGCTAGCGAGCCCTTGTGGGCGTCCCACCACTAGGCACCGGGGCCACGCAGGAAATAGGACATGAAGTTGACGTAATCAGCAGCGTGCACCCCTGCGAACTCCAGCTGACGAGTGATGTCACGAAGCCAATCATCAGCATCCAGCGGTTTTTCAGGTTGGTGGAAGATAGGGGTATTGAGACGCATGAAATCTCGTAGAGTGAACATAGGCGGTTGGTTCTGGTTCTGGAGCTGATCTATGACTCCCTGCATAAACACTTGGTTCATCTGAAACTGCTGCATCATCACGTCCATGTAGTCCGGCGGCGGAGGTGGATCGTTGGCACCACGACCACGACCACGACCACCATGACCAGCCATCCTGGTAAAATTTAATAGGGGTATTTCAGCGATGAACATTTATCGAGATACCGGAAACAAGCATGAGGTAATGCGACAACAAAGAGAAGGCGTGGATGTAAAGGAGTAGTCATATAAGACATACACATCCACACACGGAGTCAATCAAAAATAGGGCAGCGTAACGTCATAGAAATTAAGGAAAAGGGACACACTAGGCGTCGCGCAGACCGCGGTAAGGAATACACGACGCGACATAGCTTCTGCTAAGTCAATCATGCCGCAAGAAAACTGTTGGACACAGTAGTTTGTGCTAGAGAACGTGCGGCCCGACCTGAATGATAAAGGGGATCCGTAGTCCGGGACCTGTTCCGAACTCCTGTGACACGACTCAATAGAGGGGTAAGAATCAGAACGCCGGGTGGAATCAATAAGCTCGTGATCCTAATGTCAGAGTTAGTAAAACTTACCAGCAAGGATAAGAGAGCAGATTCCCAGAGCATAGGTAAGGAGAAAAGGATCCTAATACCATATATATCACACGTAGTGACATCGATGTGGACCCGTAAGCCAAACATTAAGTTAGCAAAAATAGTTTTTCAAATAGTTGACTCAACTTCGACCAAGGAGTGGGTGGGTGGCTTCCTACAGGAAGTCGGCTCTGATACCAACTTGTGACGCCCCCAAAATCAAGTCATGCACAGTAATCATATACGCAGGGTAAAAGACTGAGATTAGGGTGCCACGGTGAGAATATCACAGCACAGCACTGAACACAAAAGGAGAAACCAATATGTTACAAGATAAGGGGGGGCGCACAGACCCGAATACATAAGTTATACAAGCCATTATATCTGAGTACACACATAGTTAGTCAATTTTTGCCTTAAGAAGGCTAGCGCAAATAACATCAGAGATACAGATCGAAAAGGCAAGGCCTCCTGCCTGGGAGCCTCCGAAACTACTCCTGGTCCTGGTCAAGGGGGGTCTCGACGTAGTAGTAGGCGCCTCCGGGATACTCCTGCTCCTGGACTCCAATGTCGACTGCAGCGGCCGATCAGGCAAAACAAAAAGGGGGAAATAAAGCAAGGGTGAGTATCTGGCATACCGCGAGTCTTACGTCCGCTACTAGGCATTTACGCATTTGTATCAAATGGAAAGGGGAGGCTGTATATAGTGGAATGTAAGGTAGAAATCAGAATAAGGATATGAAGCTAGGCCTATCTAAGACTAGCATCTTCCGACGAGTCTTGCAGCACAAGAAGAGAACAGCCAACAGTTCATATAAAGCATAAAGTAGCAATGCAGCAGAAGTTGTTGCAGCATTGTATAATTGTAAGTTGTAATAATTAACAATAATAAATGCCTCCGAGTTCCCCTCTTTGACTTCCCTGCGAGGAAGAAAACCCGGAACCAACAGTTTAACAATAGTAGTTTGTACTAGTAAGGATCCGGCTTCAACATAAAGCGTCCTGTTACCGTGGATACGGCTATTTGAATAGATTAAACTCCCTGCAGGGGTGCACTACTGTTCAGCCTGCACGCTCGGATCTCCAGAGTGGCGGGAACCTTGTTAGGGAACGCTCCACTAAGGCTATCCGACACATCGCATCCCATCCTAGGCTCAACAGTGAGGCCATCTGCCGGAATATATCCTATGTGCTCCGGGGTCTAGGTCCCTCACCCTTCCATGCTCCTTCACGGTAAGAGACTGGCCGGTGAAGAAAAAGCAAATCCAAATTGTCGGGACCCGGGGTTAGCGTATGCAAGTCTCGCTACGACATAGTCATATGGAGAGCCGAGAACCGTACCCACTTGTCTAAGCAGACAAGGCCAAGCACAGAACGTTCTCGGAAAGCATCGTACGTGAGGGGCATCCCATCCAGGCCGGATAATCAACTGAGATGGGTCCTCATCGTCCGCATACAAGCCTAAGGATATGGGTGATAAACTCCCATATGCAAAGACAAGTCGCCTCAACTATACTATCGACTATCTCATAACTCTTACATAGACTTACTCCAGCCCGATCACTTAGGCCGGGTCTAGGGTGGGCTCGATCATACATCAAAGTGTGCACGAGACAGAGTCTCGAACAATCGCATCGCGATGCCCCAAGCTGCGCACATCTAAGGGCCACTTGGTGTATAAAAGACCGCCAGCCAGATCACAACTAAGGTCTCGAAAACCCATACAAAGACATGCATGTTATAAACATACACGCAGCACACATGCCTTGTATGAACAACAGGTATCATTGCAATTCTCTACAAAGTATACATTTTATTGATAACTCTCACAGAGTGCACACACAGATCACAAGCATGTGATCCAACATTACAACAAACAAGCGGAAGCAAAGTAGTTCTGAGTACAGACAAGTTTAACAAATGGCTTAAGAAGCCGTATTTGAACACAAGCCCTCCACGAGGGAACCAGTCGTGTGACTGGGACTACACTAGCTTGATCTTCAGTCGTCGATCTCCATGAAGAATCCACCTTCGGGGTCAGTGGTTTCATCTAAAACAGAGAATAAGCAAACGTGAGTACAAATTCGTACTCAGCAATACTAACATAGGAACTATACTACTCATGCACATGTATCAAGGTAAATGGAGGTGGGGTTCAAATGCAGAAGTGCCAGCTTTGACTTGGCTAGTCCTGAACTACGAATACCAGACTTTGAGGTAAGAAGCGTACACAAGTCCACTACATCTAAAACCAATTACACCACTATGGTGCCTTCCTCGACTTCCCCACGAGAAAGCACGCCATAGCACTCACGCTTATCTTGGTAAGTTTTATAAGTATCCAGTTCAAGTTGTTTAATAATCAAGCTAAGCTTTCCAAGCAGTCCTTAACCGCGGACGCGGCTATTCGAATAGTTTTGTTAACCCTACAGGGGTGTACCGCTACACACACATGATCATTGGTTACCGCCTTTGTACTCGACACCGTTCAAGAAGTGTCGGCGAGGATGCTCACCACAACTGTTACCTCATAGCCAATCTAGTCCAAGAAAGCCGCCTTCCTGGGTTGGCTACCACTATCGTGAACCCGGCCGGTTTACCGAAGTGTACCCAGATGATGTGTGCGTGGTGCATAAGCCGGTCTCGGTTGAGCCGTTCTCTCACTTACCAGCTAGACCGCAAACCTACCAGAACTCAGAACTATTGCGACATCTGGACATCGAGAGGGATGAGTTAATAAGTTGAGAGGGGTCAGTGAGCCCAATGTGTGGTTGTACTCTTCATCTTGGATCACCACACAAGAACTCGGACTTAGGGCGGTGTTCAACGAGACAACCCACTGTGTACTCCTACACAGCCTCTCATCGTTCACCTTGTATTAGGGTAGATTCACCAACACATGTCCACCAACATCACCATGATCACTACCATCCCGACTCACATAAAGTAACATCATTGTAACACTCTAAGCATGTAATAAGCAGTAACAATTGTAGGGGCCACATGATATCAATCAACTCCTACATTTGCTAGGATTGTGGTTTGCTTACTACTGTGACAAATGATAGGTCATGCAAAGGAATGGGTTCATCTATGCGGTAGAAACGTAGCATGGTAATCATCCTAAACAATGCATAAGCAAGACAGGAGAGGGAAGTGGGATTTTATCGACATGATCAATGGGGGTTTGCTTGCCTTGCTGATGAGGTTCGGTTTCAGGGTCTTCAACGAAGGGGGCTGCCTCCTGTTCCGGTTCCACCTCTACTCGACAAACAACAAACAACGTAGCAAAGTAAATACAATGCACAATCACATGGTTGAAGGATGAAACTTGATGTATATGTTTCTGAGGTGTGAGGCAATTCCATTTAAATGGAGTATATTGCAAATGAATTGCAAATTCAAACTCCAATTTGAATTCAAGTTAGTCAAGTTGTAAATGCTATTGTTTGATCAAAGTAATTCATCTTGAAATGTGTATGATATTCCTTTGATGTTCAAGTGAAATGTGTCATGTTTCTAAGATTCAAAATGCAAAAGCATTTGAATTTAATTTGATTAAATTCCAATTAAACGAAATAGCAAATGCTACTGGTACCATTTTAAAATCAACTCAAACATAGTTGAAAGTTGCATATTTGGATAGATTATTTTCTCCTGATCATTTTTCATATATTATATGTCAAATTTTGAGTTAATATGAATTTTCTATGAATTTCCAAAGTTTCAGCCTTTTCTGGATTTTCTGGAATTGTTTTAATCAAATAAACAATTACTGCGTCAGCATGGCCTCATGCTGGCGTCAGGGGGCCACTGACAAGGGGGACCCGATGGTCAGTATCTCATGTGTTAATTGAAATGATTTAAACTGATTTAACATAAACAGGGGGATTAGTGTGGCCTTGGGCCCACATGTCAGTCTCTGGTGGGGGGATTAGCTTAAGCTAATCCGGCCACGTTGGCATGCCGGCGGCTAATCGCCGGCGACCAAACGAGGCGGCGGCGCTGCACGGGGTCGACGCATCCGGCGTCCAAAAGAAGCGCTGCGACCACCAGACGACTCCTCTTGGTCGCGCGCATCACCTCGAGCACCTCAGCGTCACCGGGGGGCACCGGAGTGATGTCGGCGTCTAGTTTTGCGGCGGTGGCGCCACTGGCTTGAGGTGAACTTCGCCACAGAGCATCATTTGGAGCGGGGACGGTCGCGTTTGAAGTATTGGAGCACGGGGAACACGATGGACAAGGTGGCAGCGACGATAGCTTAGAGGAGACTCGAGCGGCAGAACACGGAGGAGAAAGGGATTTGGGGCGCGAGCAAGGGGTTTCGGACCACAAGCTCACCAGGAGTTCAACGGCGGTGACGGCTTGAGCTAGGAGGGCTTGACGGCGAGGTAATCGTCGTCGATCTCCTTCGGCTCCGGCGGCTGCTCGAGCTCGAATTCGTCGGCTACGGAGGCTCCTTGCTCGCCATCTTCTACAGATCGACGTAGCGCTCGAAGGGGAACACGGGAGACAGCTCGGCTGGGCTCCTCGATGTCGATGGCCACGCGGGGGCACTTCGGTGCTCCGGCGTTCTCTTCTGTCTTCGTCAAATCCGGTGAGAGAGGAGGGGGAAATGGCACAGGAGGGAGGGGAATGGAGCTGGGCGTCTTCCAGACGTGCGTGGCGAAGGGATAGGGGTCCAGGGAAGCAGGGAGCTGCCTGGCGCGCCCACGGCGCTCGCCGGCGACCTGCTTTCCTGCCTGGAGGGGAAGAAGACGCATGTGCTCCCTCCAGGTGGGCTCGGCCGGTTGGGCCTTCGCCTGGGGCGACAGGTAAGTCCTTCTCCCTTCTTTTTCCATTTTCTTTTTTGTTTTCCTCTGACATTTGTTTTGGCTAGCTAAAATAAATACCTAGCCATTTTCTAAAATTCTAGAACTTCTTATATGGCCTCATAATAATATAGACTAGCCATTTATAAATTTTGGCACTTTTTAAAATTCAAATGATTTGAATTTTAAATCAAATAGGGGTATTTGATTAATTCCAAGGCACTGTTTGAATATTTGAAAAATCCATGAGCATGGGGTGGGTCCCACATCACTTGATACGTGATCACACTCATTTATAAGACTTTTCAAAAATCAAACATGAATTTTTGGAGAAGATTTATTTCTGGCCTTTTGAATTAATTCATCTAGGGGGGTTCCTTCTCCCATTTGAGTTTGAATTTGATTTTAAATGATTTATTTTGAAATTTTTAACATGATGCAAAGTGACTTTGATCCTAGCACATTACCTAACAGAGGGTTCTGACAACTCGCCCCCACTCAAAAGAATCTCGTCCCGAGATTCAGAAGTGTGCGGGAGGAAGGTGGGGTACTTGGCATGGAGACGGTCTTCTCTTTCCCACGTGGCTTCTCTCTCAGAGTGGTGTGACCATTGCACTTTCAGAAACTTAATCTTCTGACGACGAGTGACATGCTCTGCGAAATCAAGAATACGAACGGGGTATTCTCGATACGAAAGGTCATCTTGGAGATCAAGTGTTTCCTGGTCGACTTCGCGGATGGGGTCCTTGAAGCAACGCCTGAGTTGTGACACATGGAATACATCAAGTACTCGGGAAAGGTGCGGGGGTAGTTCAAGTTGGTAGGCAACTTCTCCACGTTTAGAAAGAATGCGGAAAGGTCCGATGTAACGTGGGGCCAACTTGCCTTTGATACCGAAACGATGGGTTCCCTTCAGAGGAGTAACCCGAAGGTAAGCCTTCTCATCCAGATTGTAGCTCTCTTGCCTATGATGACGATCATAGTAGCTTTTCTGACGAGACTAGGCTGCTTTCAATTGATCACGAACAATGCGAACTTGCTCTTCTTCTTCCTTGATCATATCCGGTCCAAAGAATTGTCTCTCACCGGTTTCTGACCAGTTTAACGGTGTTCGACATCGTCGTCCATATAGGAGTTCAAAAGGAGCCATGTTCAGACTAGATTGGAAGCTATTGTTATAAGAAAATTCGGCGAATGGAAGAGACTTCTCCCAATTCTTTCCGAATGAGATAAAACAAGCTCTAAGCATGTCTTCAAGGATCTGGTTAACCCTTTCGACTTGACCACTAGACAGAGGATGGAAAGCTGTACTAAAGGAGAGATGAGTTCCCATAGCATTCTGGAAGCTTCCCCAAAATCTAGAGGTGAAAAGGCTAACAAGATCAGAATTGATTTCCAAAGGAACACCGTGAAGGGATACAATTCTAGAGACGTACAAGTCCGCTAACTGGCTAGCAGTTATACACTCGCGAATGGGAAGGAAGTGAGCAACTTTGGAAAGCATATCTATGACAACGAAGATGGCATCATTTCCTTTCTGGGTTTTTGGAAAGCCGGTGATAAAGTCCATACCGACTTTGTCCCATTTCCACTCTGGAATAGGCAAAGGTTGAAGTGTACCAGCAGGTCTTTGGTGTTCTTCCTTAATGCGACGGCAAACATCACATTCGGCAACAAATCGAGCAATGTCTCTCTTCATCCTGGTCCACCAAAATCTCTGGCGTAGATCTCGGTACATTTTTGTGCTACCGGGATGAATCGAGAGGGGTGTGTCATGGGATTCCTTGAGGATGAGTTGCCTTAGTTCCCTATTCTTAGGTACTACCAAACGATTTCCAAAGAATGTCGTTCCTTTGCTATCTGTGGAGAAACATTTAGCAACTCCGCTAGCAATGTTCTCCTTGATCCGGCGAACACCTCGTGCACGCCTTTGGGCAACTATGATTTGATCTTCAAGAGTTGGTTTCGCCACCAAGGTAGAAAGATAGCCATGAGGAACAATCTCAAGATTGAGTTTGCAAAATTCCTCATGAAGAAGTGGTTGATACTGTTGTAACATGAGGTTGTTACAATACGACTTACGACTTAGTGCATCAGCCATGACATTGGCTTTTCCTGGGGTGTAAGAAATTCCTACGTCGTAATCTTTTATCAACTCAATCCAGTGTGTTTGCCTGAGATTAAGATCTGGCTGGGTGAAAATGTATTTGAGGCTTTGGTGGTCGGAATAGATCTCACAACGATTAGGTAGGAGGTAATGTCGCCAAGTTCTTAGGGCATGAACTACGGCAGCGAGTTCAAGGTCATGGGTAGGATAGTTCTCTTCATGTGGCCGCAACTGGCGTGAAGCATAAGCTACCACATGTCTATCTTGCAGAAGTATGCATCCTAACCCTTGCCGTGATGCGTCACAAAAGATCTCGAAATCCTTTTTGGTGTCGGGAGGTGCAAGTACGGGTGCAGAATTCAATCTTCTTTTTAGCTCTTGAAAGCTTTCCTCGCACTTGGGAGTCCATAGGAATTTCTTATCTTTCTTGAGGAGTTCAGTTAGAGGCTTTGCAACTTTAGAAAAGTTCTCGACGAAGCGACGACAATAGCTGGCTAGGCCAAGAAAACTCCTAACTTGCTTAACCGATCCAGGAGGAGTCCAGTCAAGGACGGCCTGAACTCTCTCGGGATTCACAGCAATGCCTTTTGCAGAAATCACGTGGCCTAAGTAGGCCACTTCTGGTAGCCAAAATTCACACTTGGAGAATTTAGCATACAGGCGATGCTCTCTAAGTTTCATCAATACTATTTCATAAACAGAGTCACCAAATATCAAGTAAAACAGTGGATTGATATATGCTTAACAACATCTATATGACAAGTGCTGGATTTTTATAAGAACAACAGTAAAACTAGTACATAAGCCTAGCTACAGAACACACACACACACACATCACACACACAACACACACACACAGGACACACACACACACAGAGGACACACACACCTCACACACAAACACAGGACACACACACACACACAGATCCTATAATGATCCCTAGGGAATGAACAATTGAATGAACAGGGGCATGAACAATTGAAATTGCATGAACAGGGGCATACACACACACATCACACACACACACACACACACAATTGAAATATTTTGAACAGGGGCATACACACACACATCACACACACACATCACACACACACACACACACATCACACACACACACACACAATTGAACCCTAGGGCATGAACAATTGAATGAATAGGGGCATGAACAATTGAAATTGCATGAACAGGGACATGAACAGGGGCATGAACAATTGAAATTGAACCCTAGCTAGTTGAACAGGGGCATGAGCAGCAAGGGGAGTGGGTGTTGGGGGCGGCGCCATGGCCCCCACGGCCGTCGTCGGAAGCCAGCAAGGGGAGGGAGGGGTACCTGGCGGTGGAGGGGCGTCGTCGTGGAGGGGTTGGGGCGGCTCAGGCAGGCGGCTGCGTCAGGGCGGCGTCTAGGGCTCCGTCGTCGAGGCTGCAGGCGGCTCCGTCGTCGAGGGTGGCGGCCGGAGAGGAGGGGCTCCGGTGGCGTGCTAGGGCTCCGGCGGCGGTGGCTAGAAGAGAGTGAGGGGTGGGGGGCGAATGGTGGTTACTGTGCGGAGTAGGGGGTAGTTGGAATAGGCAAGTCTTAGGGGTGGCGCATTTTGTAGAAATGCGTCACCAAGTGGATCCTTATGCGTGGAGCATTTTGCCAAAATGCGCCACGCATAAGGATCTACTTGGTGGCGCATTTCTGCAAAATGCGCCACCCCTAAGACTTGCCTATTTTTTGTTTAATATGAGCTAATTAACTAGCTCTATTAAAAACTATAAATGAACATGTAAGGGTACTTATTTTTTTCAAATTCCATTCTGCCATATGCAATTGTACTAGTACTTTCATTTTTTAGCATGATATATATGATCTCGTGGGAAACCAAATACTTCAATAAATTATGAAGTGCATATTAAATCCATGCATACACAAAGTGATCATAAATTACAAAGTGTTTAACCATTTCATTTTTTTTAATTAAAGTTTAACCATTTCATTTTTTAATCAAATTTTAACCATTTCATTATATTTGTTTAACCATTTCATTTTTTAATTAAATTTTAACCATTTAACTAAAGTTTAACCATTTCATTTTTTTAATTAAATTTTAACCATTTCATTATTTTTTTTAACTATTTCATTTTTTTTAATTAAAGTTTAACCATTTAATTAAAGTTTAACCATTTCCTTTTTTAATTAAAGACGAAACTGATCCATGCATTCTAGTGGAATGTAATCATGCCACCCAATGCCCAATATAAGATTGTGATCATGAATTACAAAATATTTTTCTTAAATTTGGAGCTAGCTATCTAGCTATCGTTTCCTCACGATCTTCTTCTTGCCCTTCTTTGTCGTGGTTGAATAATTTAGGCCAGGGACGCCTTCACTTTTCCTCTTGAACGGGAGGAGACCTTTCTTCGGTAGGGTTGTGGTGTATGTATCCTGAGCGGCGTAGTCATCCTCCATCTTCGGGTCACCGTACTTGTCAAAGTCTTGTTCGTTGGCGACTCCATCCATTCCGATTATGTTTCTTTTTCCTCTCCTCACTACAACGCGGCTCGGCTTTGATGGGTCGGTAATCAAGAAGCATTGGTCCACTTGGCTAGCCATTACCCATGGCTCATTTTTCGCGGTGACGTTTGCGCCCGCAGACTTGGATTTGGCTTCGGGTATAAACATGGTGGTTGAAGTACCGGTCTTCTTTTACGACGCTCTTGTCCCATCTCACACGGAACATCGGCATCTTCTCTCCACAGTAGTCGAGCTCCCATATGTCCTCGATCCTTCCATAGAATCTTTCCTTGACATCATCGGTGTAGAATATCCCCGTTACCCCTGAGTTCGAGTAATTGCAGTTATTCTCCTTTTCCTCCGTGTAGAATGTGTAGCCATTGATATCATACGCTTGATAGGTCATCAGGTTGCGTGCAGCACCCTGTGATAAGGTGAATATCATCTTTTCGTCCTCGGAAGCGTTCCTTCGCGGGGGATTAGCACGAAGCTCGTCCCTGAACCAAGTCATGAAACCGGAGTTGTGCTCTTTGATTAGCCGTGGATCTCGGTCCGTTATCTGCAGGCCCTGGTCACTGTACTTCTTCCTGAATAAATCCTTGTGCTTTACTATCCAAGGATCGACCAGCTGGATGTGTTGTAGCGTGACTAGGCTTGCTCTTTCAAAGTCGATGTCTCGACCGTCAAAGTTGACATGCATTGCGCGGCTTCCCTCGTGGTGACCACACCCATCGGTCCTGCCAAAGTGCTTGTTGACGGACAGACCAACAGGGTTCTCGGTGTTGAGATAATTCATGCAAAAAGAGATGCACTCTTCGGTTAGAAAGCCCTTCGCTATGCTTGCATCTAGACGGGACCTGTTACGAACGTATTTTTTGATGTATCCATTCATCCTTTCGAACGGCATCATGCTGCGCAGAAACACAGGCCCGAGTTGGACGATATCCTCCACGACGTGGATCAGTAGATGCACCATAATGTCGAAGAACGCGTGTGGGAAATAGATCTCAAGCTCGCATAGTACGAGCATGATCTCCTCCTGTAGCCTTTTGAGTTGCATAGCGCAAATCGACTTCCGGGAGATGACGTCAACAAAGTTGCAAAGGCCAAACAACGTTTTACGGACGTGCTCGTCCATTATCCCTCGCATCGCAACTGGGAGAATCTGCGTCATCAGCACGGCACAGTCATGAGATTTCATCCCGCTGAAACGCTGCTTCGCCTCGTCTAGGTATCTGCTTATCTTCCCCGCGTAGCCGTTCGGAAATTTTACTCCTATGCGGCAGTGGATAAACCGCTTGATCTCCTCCTCGCACAGAGTGAAGCATGCCGGGGGGCAGTGATCAATACCGGTCTTCTTCTTGGTCGTCCTTTTTCCTTTGCGAGAGTTTTGCGTTTCTGTATCCTCTTCTTCCTCCGGCTCATCATCGTCGTCACTAGGGGGGTGAAGTTCCCTCCTGATGCCCATAAATTTCAAGTCATTCCTTGCTTTTGGCCCGTCCTTGGTCTTCTCCGGCATGTTGAGCAGCGTGCCAAACAAGCTCTCGCACACGTTCTTTGTGATATGCATGAGATCAAGGCTATGAGGACTGCGGAGTAGACTCCAGTATTCCAAATCCCAGAAAACAGACCTCGCTTTCCATACCCTCATCAACGGCTGAGTCTTGTTTTTTTTCTTTCCCGGCGCGGGGCACTCTTTCCAAGTTTTCAGCAAGTTGTCGATTTCTTTGCAGTTCCTTCGAGCTGGGGGTGCTCGGAGCTCCTCGCTTCCATCGAACACATGTCCCTGTTTTCTCCACTTGTGTTTCTTGGGAAGCCACCTCCGAGACCCCTGGAACACGGTTTTTGAAGATCAGGGATCTTTTGGTAGCTGGCGGTACGTTGTATTATCCATGCACCTAACGCATGCACAGAATCCTTGGACCACCTGCCCTGAGAAATATCCGTATCCGAGATAGTCGTGCACCGTCGTGATCACCGCGGCTTTCATTGGGAAATATTATTTTGCCGCGGCATCCCACGTATTGACTCTGTCTTTCCAATGTTTCTAGATCCTCTTTCAACAGCTGCCGATATAGGTTGAGGTCTATACCTGGTTGTTTCGGCCCTTGAACTAGCATACACATTGTTATGTACTTTTTCTTCATGCACTTAGGGGGAAGGTTGTATATGCATACAAACACGGGCCAGGTACTGTGTGTGCTGCTCTGGCCGCCAAACGGATTGACTCCATTGGCGCTCACACCAATCCTGAGGTTCGTTGGTTCTTTCCCAAAATCTGGGTATTCGAGGTCCAACGCATTCCATTGGCTACCATCTAAAGGGTGCCTCAGCATGTCCTCCTTTTCCGGATCCGGGTTCGGGGCATCCTCTTTTAGATTCTTTCTATCTGCGTGCCAGGTCATGAGCTTTGCTTACTCAGGATCTACGAAATACCTCTGCAGACGAGGAGTGATCGGAAAGTACCATACCACTTTTCTAGGAACTTTCTTCCCTCTCTTGTATCGACTAACACCGCACACCGAACATGTGGTTTTATCTTTGTCCTCACCCGATAGATCATGCAATCATTTATGCAGACGTGGTATTTAGCGTGCGGAAGATCGAGAGGGCAAAGGACTTTCTTGGCCTCAGCGATACTAGATGGGCACGTGTTGCCCTTTGGAAGACGGTCATGCCAGAATGCCATGTTATCATCGAATCTTTCGTCGGTCCATTTGTCTTTTGCCTTCATCTCCATAGCCCCAAGTGTTACATTCAAGCGGGTATCCCCGTCGTTGCATCCTTCGTACAACTTCGTAATCGCGTCTTTCTCGAGTTGCGCCATCTTGGATTTCTCTCTAGCTGCACTTCTTGCGTTCAACGCCTCTTTGACAAGAAGCTCTTGAACATGAGGGTCCCGCACCCAACTTGAATCCTCATCATGTCCGACATATTGATCTTCATGTCCGGCATCTTGATCTACATGATCCTCTTCGGCATCTTCTTCATGATCATGTACGGGATGCTCTTCGTCTTCTCGCCCGCCGCTGTTTTCGGGTTGCCCTTCCTCATTTACTGGCGCCCCACCATTGATGTCCTCTTCCTCAGCAGCTTCATCACTTATCCGCCGTGTGTAGCCATCCATCAAACCATTACGTTTCAGGTGTCTTTGCAATATTCCAGAATCAGTCTCGGTCACACACTGCAGTTTGCATCTCTTACACGGACATCTTATATCCGACCTATTATTCCTTAGCATGTCGTTTGTCGCACATTGCATCCACCTAGCCACGGTGATATCGCTCAGCATCTCGCGGACCATGGTCGATCACCTGCGTGCACGGAGAAAGCAACACAATTATATATCACAGTCGTCGCCGGAAAAATTCGGCATGACCTTCCCTAATAATGCATGGGAGCATGCAGAGAGTGCGCCAGAAATTTGCCGAAACGGAAATGAATCGACATTTCGGCAAAACATTGGCCACTCAAAATACACATATACATCAAACCACCATAAGCTTCACATATACATCAAACCACCACAAGCTTCACATATACATCAAACCCAAGCTTCAGATATACAACAAACCCCAAGCTAATAAAGGCATGTATATGGGTCATAAATGGAACAAAAGAGTTTGGGA
This sequence comes from Bromus sterilis, assembly GCA_950022295.1. Taxonomy (NCBI): domain Eukaryota; kingdom Viridiplantae; phylum Streptophyta; class Magnoliopsida; order Poales; family Poaceae; genus Bromus; species Bromus sterilis. The sequence continues at coordinate 274,600,923 of OX465595.1, read as the reverse complement.
GGAGGTCCACTTACTTCAATATGAAACAAAATAGATGTAATGCCAAGTATCGATGGATAAATGGAAGAAATGAGGTGGGGAGGAGGAGAAAACCGAATAGATCTAGGGTGAGAAGAGTGGATCTAGTTTGAGAATTGTGTGGAGTGAATGAGAGGTGGTAGGTGGGGTGGAGTAGATAAGGGAAGCTCTAGGCATTTAGTGGCGCATATAGAAAGTCAGTGGTGGCGCATTTGTGAAATGCGCCACCCCTAAGCTCTTATGGGTGGCGCATTACAACAATGCGCCACCCTTAAGACCTTATGGGTGGCGCATTTACAGAATGCGCCACCCCTAAGCTCTTAAGGGTAGCGCATTCTGTAAATGCGCCACCTATAAGGTTCTTAGGGGTGGCGCATATTGCTAGATGCGCCACGTATAAGATCATCCAAGCTGGCCCACTCTCAGGGGTGGCGCACTGGAAAATAATGCGCCACCCATGGTCTTATGGGTGGCGCATTATTTTCCAGTGCGCCACCCCTAACAGATGGTGGCGCATGGCCTTCTATATGCGCCACTAATAAGATTTCCATGTATAGCTATTTCCCTAGTAGTGATGAAATCAAATCGAAGAAACAATAACCCATGTTAATCCTGGACCATAGTCGGGGTGAGTTAATAGGTCAAGAGGGTTCAATGAGCCCAACATGTGGTAGTAATCTGTGTCTTGGATCACAACACAAGAACTCGGGGCCTAGGGCAGTGTAAATGAGACAACCCACTGTGTACTCCTTCACAGCCTCTCATTGTTCACCTTTGTTAGGATGACTTCACCAACACATTACCATTACATTGTTATCTACCATCTCGATACATCACCCAGATGGATCATCTTCATTGCATACAACTCTAGCATAGCATAACATGGATGAAGGGCCACAGGATGAACACAAACAATCTTGTATCTGCTAGGTTGAGGTTTGCTTAATACTGTGGAAGCAATCATAGGTCATGCAAAGCATGGGTTCAACTAGCGGTAGAACGGTAACATGTGAATCACCTAATCATGCATAAGAGAACAAGAGGGAAATAGGTTTATATAGACATTATCAATGGGGTTTGCTTGCCTTTCTTACGATCACGAGGTGCCACTCTTCAAAGTAGTCGGAAACTACGTCCGGCGATAAATCTATCGAGAAGAAGCAGACACCGAGACAACAAAGTATAAAAATCACATTGCAATGCAAAATCAAGATGTAAAACATATCATGGCATGGTACTAATGTGCTCTATGTTCATGTTTCAACATGTTAACTGAAGTATGTTTGGAAAACAATTCCAAATTCAAACTCCAAATGATTATTCAAAATTTACAAAATTACATTTGCTACTGTTTGTTCATTGTAATCTATTTTGTCATGCTTGAAAGTAGCATATTTTGATTCCTTACATTTTTCTGATAATTTTTCATATATTATTTGTTTGATTTGGATTTATGGTTATTTTTCTATGAATTATTGAAGTTTTATTCAATTTCTGGAATTTCTGGAATTTTTAATAAACAAGGAAATCCATTTATTGCATCAACATGATGCAATGCTGATGTCAGGGGGGGCTGACATGTGGGGTCACACTGTCAGTGACCCATTGTTAATTCTCTTTGATAATTAAAATTTAAACATTTTTATGGGGGGCTAGTGCTCACCTGTCAGTGACCCTGGGTCAACAGACTAGGGGGTTTGGCCCCCTAATTAACCCAGACGGCTGGCGACGGCCACTGGGCACGGTGGAGGGTCGCCGGAGTTGGCCTCCCGGCAATGGGATGGCACGGGAAGGGCACCAACCGGGCCCTCTCTCACGCGTATGTCAAGGGGTGGCACTTGGGCAGCCAAGGGAGGGCCGGGAGCGTGTCGACGAACAGGCCCGCGGCGGCCGGAGCTCGGGCTCCAGTTAAACTCGGCGACGGAGGCTCCTGGAGAAGAACGGGGAGGCGGGGAGGGGAAAGTAGCTCACCCTGATCATGCCAGAGGGGGCGAGGAGACCGGAGATGCAGCGTCGGCGTCGCAATTCCTCGCCGGAGATGGATGGCCGTGGCAGAGGAGTTCGTTGCGGGCGTCGCCGTTGAAGCTCCTGCGGTCGAATTGAAATGTCGGGGCGACGAGGATCTTCACGGCGGTCGCCTTGGAAAAATTGGCGCAGCGAGGGGAGGCCAGTGGCCGCGGTGGCGCTCGACGGCGAACTGCGCGGTGCTCGGGATGTCACAGGTTCTCGCCGGAGACGAAGGGGAAGGAATCCAGAGGAGGAGAAAAGGAAGGGGGAGCTTGGGGCGTGTCCACGGCGCCGATTAAGGGGAGGGGGCAGCCAAGCAGTTGCCTGTCAGCCATGCCATGGACGCCGGCGAGCTGCCTGCCTGCCTGGCCATGGAGGAAGACGGATATGCCCCTTTGGGCTGGGTCTGTCCTTTGGGCCAGGTGGGCCAGGTAAGTGGGGCTTGGCCCTTTTTCTTATTTTTCTTTTATTGTTTCCGTTTATTTGTTTTTCCTTGATAAATAATATCTAGTCATTTTATAAAATCCTCAAATATTTATCTTGGGCATAGGTGACATAGAACTAGCCACTCCCAAGTTTTGAAAATTTTTGAAATTCAAATTATTTGAATTTCAATTCAAATACGAGTATTATTTAATTTCCAAGCTCTTCTCTAAATTTTTAAAAAATCTTGGAGCATGCAGTGGGACCAACAACACATGAGATGTGATCATGCCCATTTATAGAGATTTTCAAAATCATCAAAAGATTTTTGGCAAAATATTTTTATCTGGCCATTTATTTAAATTCTTTTTGAGGCTTTTCCAAATCCCCAATTATTAAATAAAGGAATTTAAACATGATGCCTTATTTCTAGAAATAAAAAGCACATACCAAACTAGGGTTGTGACAACTCGCCCCCACTCAAAAGAATCTTGTCCCGAGATTAAGAAGTCGTCAGGAAGAGGGTGGGGTACTCGACTCGAAGATGATCTTCTCGTTCCCAGGTGGCTTCCTTTTCAGAATGGTTAGACCACTGCACTTTAAGGAAATGGATCTTCTGACGTCGGGTGGTACGCTCAGCTTCATCGAGGATACGGACAGGATACTCTCGATAAGACAGGTTTTCTTGGAGGTCAAGCATTTCGTGGTCTACTTCGCGGATGTGATCCTTGAAGCAAGGCCTGAGTTGAGATACGTGGAAGACATCGTGAACCTGAGAAAGATGCGGGGTTAGTTAAAGTTGGTAGGAAATTTCTCCACGTTTAGCTAGAATGCAAAAAGGACCTATGTAACGTGGGGCCAGTTTTCCTTTGATACCGAAGCGATGGGTTTCCTTCAGAAGAGTAACCCGGAGGTAAGCCTTCTCGTCCAGCTCATAGCTTTCTGGCCTATGATGACGATCATAGTAGCTTTTCTGACGAGACTGGGCTATTTTCAATTTCTCACGAACAATGAGAACCTTCTCTTCTGCTTCTTGGATCATATCCGGTCCAAAGAATGTCTTTCACCGGCTTCTGATCAGTTAAATGGTGTTCGACATTTTCGGCTATAGAGAAATTCAAAAGGTGCCATGCCCGGACTAGATTGGAAACTGTTGTTATAAGCAAACTCGGCGAATGGAAGATATTTCTCCCAACTCTTTCCGAATGAGATAACACAGGCTCTGAGCATGTCTTCGAGAACTTGATTGACTCTTTTTGACTGACCACTTGACTTGGGCTAAAAGGTGGTGCTAAAGGAGAGATGGGTTCCCATAGAATTTTGAAAACTTTCCCAAAATCAAGAGGTGAAAACACTTCCACGGTCTAAATTGATTTCCAAAGGAACACCATGGAGAGAGACAATATGGGAGACATATAAATCTGCTAACTTGCTAGCAGTTATAATCCTGCGAACAGGAAGAAAATGGGCAACTTTGGAAAGACGGTCAATGACCACGAAGATGGCATTGTTTCCTTTTTGAGACTTTGGAAAGCCAGTGATGAAATCCATACTGACTCTATCCCATTTCCACTCAGTAATGGCTAAAGGTTGAAGAGTACTAGCAGGTCTTTGATGCTCTGCTTTCACACGACGACAAACATCGCACTCAGCAACATATCGAGCGATTTCTCGCTTCATCCTAGTCCACCAAAATCTCTGGCGTAGATCTTGATACATCTTAGTACTACCAGGATGAATCGAGAGAGGGGTGTCATGAGCTTCCTTAAGGATCTGCTGCCTTAGATTCCTATTCTTCGGAACTACTATCCTGTTCTCGAAGTACACAGTACCCTCATTGTCTAGGGTAAAATATTTGGCTTTACTGCTAGCAATGTTTTCTTTGATACATCGGATACCTCGAGCACGTTGTTGAACAACTTTGATTTGATCCTCAAGGGTTGGTTTCACTACGAAGGTGGAAAGGAATCCTTGAGGAAGTATCTCAAGATTAAGCTGTCGATATTCCTCATACAGAAGTGGTTGATACTGTTGTAACATGAGGTTGTTACAATACGACTTACGACTTAGTGCATCAGCCATGACATTGGCTTTGCCTGGGGTGTAAGAGATACTTAAGTCATGATCTTTTATCAACTCTATCCAGCGTCTTTGCCTGAGATTAAGATCTGGATGGGTGAATATGTATTTGAGGCTTTGGTGATCGGTATTGATTTCACAACGATTACCAAGGAGGTAATGTCGCCAAGTCTTCAGGGCATGAACTATGGCAGCGAGTTCAAGATCATGGGTAGGATAGTTCTCTTCATGTGGACGCAACTTGCGTGAAGTGTATGCTACCACATGTCGATCTTGCGTAAGTATGCATCCTAACCCTTGACGTGAAGCATCACAATAGATTTTGAAATCCTTTTTGGTGTCTGGAGGCGCAAGTATGGGTGCAGAAGTCAATCTTCTTTTCATCTGTTGAAAGCTTTCCTCGCACTTGAGGGTCCATTCGAATTTCTTATCTTTCTTGAGGAGTTTAGTTAGAGGCTTTGCAACTTTGGAGAAGTTCTCAACGAAGCGGCGACAATAGCTTGCTAAGCCAAGAAAACTCCTAACTTGCGTAACCGATTCAGGTGGAGTCCAGTCAAGGACGGCCTAAACTCTCTCGGGATTGATAGCCTTTCGCAGAAATCACGTGGCCTAGGTACGTCACTTCTGGAAGCCAGAATTCGCATTTGGAAAACTTAGCATAAAGGCGATGCTCTCTAAGTTTCATCAATACCATCCTAAGATGTTCTGCGTGCTCTTCTTCGTTCTTCGAGTAGATGAGAATGTCATCAAGATAAACTACAACAAATTTATCCAAGTTCTCCATGAAGATCGAATTCATCAAGCGCGAGAAAGTGGCGGGGGCATTGGTTAAACCTAAGGACATGACGGTGAACTCGTAAAGACCATAACGATTAGTGAAAGCCTTCTTGGGAATGTCCTCGTTTCTGATTTTGATTTGATGATAACCTAATCTCAAATCCATTTTGGAGAAGACTGAGGATCCAGCAAGTTGATCATAAAGATCATTGATCCTGGGAAGTGGGTACTTGTTCTTTATCGTCGCTAGATTAAGCGGGCGATAATCTACGCACATCCTTTCTGTTTGATCTTTCTTCGTTACGAACAAAACGGGGCAACCCCATGGCGATGAGCTAGGGCGGATGAAGCCTTTTGCCAACAAAGATTCGAGTAGGATTTTAAGCTCAGCTAACTCGTCGTCTGGAAATTGGGGCGGTTCCTTGGGCAAGATCTACAATGAATTCTACCCATCTGTTAGGAGGCATTCCTGGAAGCTCTTTTGGAAAGACATCTGGAAAGTCACAAACTATCGGAATATTTTCAAGGTTAGGAAGGGGATGTTCATTCAACGAATATAGCTGGGTTTCTGAACCTTGAGATGTGAAATGGACTATCTTGCCAGAAGGATGAGTGAGTTGAACTGATTTAGTGGCACAATCTATCTTAGCACGGTGTTTTGACAACCAATCCATACCTAAGATGATATCGATATCTTAAGATTTGAGGGCTATGAGAGAAGCAAGGAATACAAGATCCTCAACACCAATTTCATTATCATGACTTACCCTACTGGTACGCCATGTGGATCATGGATTTTAAATCATGAAAGAGGTAGGAAACTCCTCGAATGAAATTTCATGCATGAGTGCGAACTTTTCAGACAAAAAGGAATGAGAAGCTCCAGAATCAAACAGAACAAAAGCAGGTTTGGAGTTAACAGGAAGTGTACCGAGTACAACCTTATTATCCTCTTGGGCTTCTTTGATGGTGGCATGGTTCACACGTCTGTATTCAACAATAGCGGACTTGGCTTTGGAAGACTTTGGTGGCTTAGCTTTGGCTTTATGTTTTGGACGAGGAGGAACATTCTCAGACATTGAACACTATCGTGCAATGTGGCATGGATTAGCACACTTGTAGAACAAACGGATGTTAGGTTGTGGAGTTTGGATGGAAAGCTCTCTACTATCTTTCTGGGTTTTCTTGCTTTGTGGAGATTGTCTTGGAATCAAGTGCGAAGGAATGGCACTAGTTGGGATCCAAATTCGACGTTTCTGAGAACCCAAACTAGAAGAGGAAGCAAGATCACGATCACTCTTGCGAGACTCTTCAAAGACCTCATTTCCATGCTCAGCTCTGAACGATCTATTGACTAAATCCTCGAAGTTGACAAATTCAAGGAGATTTAGATCATGACAAGGATGGGGCTAAGTACCTTGCGGAACCTTGCCTGCTTCTTGGCATCAGTTGAAATCTTCTCAGGGGCATAACGATAATATCGATGGAACTCAATCCTATACTGATGAACATTCATATTTCCCTGGGATAGGTTGCAGAAATCTTCACTCTTTCTTTCCATCAGCTCATCCAGAATGTGGTACCCTCGGAAGGCATCACGGAACTCTTTCCAAGTCACTACGTGACCATCAGGCTGCGTTGCAACAAAACTTTCCCACCATTCACCAGCAGCACCTTCCAGAAAGTATGCCGCAAACATCACACGATCATCTGGAGAAACAAGCGCAGTCTCAAACTTACGCTAGATGGAACGGAGCCAATCATCGGCATCAAGGGGCTCAGATGAACATCGTAATACCGGCGGATTCAAGAGGATCAAATCCTGGATGGATATTACCGCATCTTACTGAAGAGAAGTATTCTTCTCAATGAGCTTCAAAGGGCATGTTTGATCACGTCGATTTCGCTCAGCCTCCATCATAATTTCCGCTGCAGAAGGCAGTGAAGGAGGATCAACATCACTACTTTGATTATCGTGACCAGATTCAACACATCTAGTCCCACCTGACATTTTGTGTGATAAAAATCAACAATCAGAGTAGGATTTATGATGGAATCAAAGCAAAGATGACATAATTTAAGAGCGGACAAGATTGTAATGCAAAAGCATTGGAATCACTAGAAACACAGGACAAATCGGGCAGCATAACGGCTGTACCGGGGTGAAAAAATGAATCAATCTGCAAGAATGATCAGAACCTTCTCAAAAGGCTCGATGGAATGGTGACTCTAGACAACCAAAACATTCCTACAGCTATGGAGAGTCAAACAACGAGATGTTCTAGTATAGACAGAGATGAGCCTAGTCCTATCTTCCCATAGAAAAGATGAGGGTGACTCAGAACTCAGATCAATGAGGGTAAGGAGAGAAATGAAGCCTTACGTTGTTCCCTTATACCCAAAGTAACTATATAACTATAGAATGCTAGACTCGACTTCGGCCAAGGTTTAGTAATCCTACAGACAGTCTTGCTTTGATACCAAGTCTGTCGGGACCCGGGGTTTGCGTATGTACTTCCTGTTACAACACAATCACATGGAGAGCCGAGAGCCGTACCCACTTGTCTAAGCCAACAAGGCCAAGCACAAAACACTCTCGGAAAGCATCGAACATGAGGGGCATCCCATCCAGGACGGATGATCAACTGAGATGGGTCCTCATCGTCCGCTCACAAGTCTAAATGATTATGGGTGGTGAAATCCCATACCCATAGACAAGTCGCCTCAGCCACATTATCGATTGAAATATAACACTTACATAAACAGACTCCAGCCAGATCACCTAGTCGGGATCTCCGGCGGGATCAATCATACAACTAAGTGTGCCATGTGACAGAATCACGAGCAATCGCATCACGATGCCCCAAGCTGCGCACATCTAAGGGCCACTTGGTGTATAAAATACCGCCGGCAAGAACTCAACTAAGCTAGCAAACCCCACACTAAGACATGCACGTTATAATCATACACACATCATACATGTCTAGTGTAAACAGCAGGTAACACAACATGAACTCTACAAACTCATAGCTTTAATGCATCTGCTATATAGAGAAGATATATGGTTACAAGTAGAGATCACATGATTGTGACCCAACATTACATCAAACAACAACGGAAGAAAAATGTGTCTTAGTAAAGACAAGATTAACATATGGCTTAAGAAGCCTTTAAGAAAACACAACGACCCTCCAGAGGGACCAGGATGCTGTATGGAACTACATGACTTCGTCGGCGTCGAGCTTGAGGGGAGGCCACCATCAGGTTCAGTGGTCTCGTCTCTAAAACATAAATTAAGCAAACGTGAGTACAAAGACGTACTCAGCAAGACTTACATCAGAACTATACTACTCATCCTTAGGTATCAAGGTAAAGGCAAGTGGGGTTGTAATGCAAAAAGCTTTTATTTGGCTATCCTGTACTACGACTACATAGAGTTGAGATGAGAAGCGCACTCGAGTCCATCTAATCTTGATCACCACATCAATACACCACCATGGATTCTTCCTCGACCTCCCCACGAGGAAGCAACCCAAAGAACTCACACTTATCTTGACGAATTTTAGAGTATCCGATCAGGTTGTCTTATAATCAAGTAAAGATCTCCAAGTAGTCCATAACAGCGGACACGACTATTCGAATAGATCGTTAACCCTGCAGGGGTGTACTTCTACACATACGTAGCTACCACTTACCGCCTAGAACTCTTCACCTTCAAGCGGTGTCGGCGAGGATAGTACCACCGCACTTACCTCACGGCTCCAACTTTAGTCCAGGGGATCCCCTATCTGAGTATGTACCCCAATCAGGAATCCGGCCGGGGTTTCCGTTCAGGACCCAGACGATGTATGGACGGTCCGACAAGCCCACCTCGACAGATGGTATTGCGCTTGCCTAAAATCGTGCTACAATATGAAATCAAATCGAAGAAACAATAACCTATGTGAATCCTGGACCATAGTCTGGGTGAGTTAATAGGTCGAGAGGGGTCAATGAGACCAACATGTGGTAGTAATCTGCGTCTTGGATCAAAACACAAGAACTCGGGGCCTAGGGCAGTGTAAATGAGACAACCCACTGTGTACTCCTACACAACCTCTCATTGTTCACCTTTGTTAGGATGACTTCACCAACACATTACCATTACATTGCATTGTTATCCACCATCCCGATAGATCACCCAGATGGATCATCTTCATTGCATACAACTCTAGCATAGCATAACATGGATGAAGGGACACATTATGAACACAAGCAATCTTTTATCTGCTAGGTTGAGGTTTGCTTAATACTGTGGCAGCAATGATAGGTCATGCAAAGGATGGGTTCAACTACCGATAGAATGTTAACATGTGAATCACCTAATCATGCATAAGAGAACAAGAGGGAAATGGGTTTATATAGACATGATCAATGGAGTTTGCTTGCCTTGCTGACGATCACGAGGTGCCACTTTTCAGAGTAGTCGAAAACTACGTCCGGCGATGAATCTATCGAGAAGAATCAGACACCAAGACAACAAAGTATAAACATCACATTTCAATGCACAATCAAGATGTAATACATAGCATGGAATGGTACTGATGTGCTCTATGTTCATGTTTCAACATGTTAATTGAAGTATATTTGGAAAAGAATTCCAAATTCAAACTCCAAATGCTTATTCAAAATTGCCCAAATTACATTTGCTACTGTTTGTTCATTGTAAACTATTTCGTGATGCTTGAAAGTAGCATATTTGGATTCTTAGCATTTTTCTGATAATTTTTCTTATACTATTTGTTTGATTTGGATTTCTGGTTATTTTTCTAAGAATTATTGAAGTTTTATTCAATTTCTGGAATTTTTAATAAACAGGGAAATCCATTTATTGCATCAGCATGATGAAATGCTGATGTCAGGGGGGCTGGCATGTGGGGTCACATTGTCAGTGACCCAGAGTTAATTCTCTCTGTTAGGTAAAATTTAAACAGTTCTAAGGGGGGCCAGGGCCCACCTGTCAGTGTCCCTGGGTCAACTTACTAGGGGGATTAGCCCCCTAATTAACCCAGCCGGCCGGCGGCGGCCACTGGACATGGCGGAGGGTCGTCGAAGTTGGCCTCCGGGCCACGGGATGGCATGGGAAGGGCACCAACTGTGCCCACTCGCATGCGTGTGTCAAGGGGTGGCACTTGGGCAGCCAAGAGAGGGCTGGGAGCGCGTCGACGAACAGGCCCGCGGCGGCAGGAGCTCGTTCTCTAGTTGAACTCGGCGACGGAGGCTCCTGTAGAAGAACGGGGGGGCGGGGAGGGGAGAGTAGCTCACCCTAAGCATGCCGGAGGGGGCGAGGAGACCGGAGATGCAGCGTCGGCGTCACAATTCCTCGCCGAAGATGGATGGCCGTGGAGGAGGAGTTCGTTGCGGGCGTCGCCATTGAAGCTCCTGGGCTCGAATTGAAAGGTCGGGGCAACGATGATCTTCACGGCGGTCGTCTTGGACAAATTGGAGCAGAGAGGGGTGGCCCTCGACGGCGAACTGCGCAGCGCTCGGGATATCACGGGTTCTCGCCGAAGACGAAGGGGAAGGAGTACAGAGGAGGCGAAAAGGAAGGGGGATCTTGGGGCGTCTCCACGGCGCCGATTAAGGCGAGGGGGCAGCCAGGCAGCTGCCTGGCAGCCATGCCGTGGTCGCCGGCGAGCTGCCTGCCTGCCTGGCCATGGAGGAAGACGGCTATGCCCCTTTGGGCTAGGCCTGTCCTCTGGGCCAGGTGGGCCAGGTAAGTGGGGCTTGGCCCTTTTTCTTATTTTTCTTTTAATGTTTCTGTTTATTTGTTTTGCGTAGATAAATAATATCTAGGAATTTTATAAAATCCTCAAATATTTATCTTGGACATAGGTGACATAGTACTAGCCACTCCCAAGTTTTGAAGATTTTTGAAATTCAAATTATTTGAATTTAAATTCAAATTATTTGAATTTAAATTCAAATAGGAGTATTATTTAATTTCCAAGCACTCCTCTGAATTTTTGAAAAATATTGGAGCATGCAGTGGGATCCACAACACATGAGATGTCATCATGCCCACTTTAGAGATTTTCAAAATCATCAAAAGATTTTTGGAAAAATATTTTTATCTGGCCATTTATTTAAATTCTTTCTGAGGCTTTTCCAAATCACCAATTATTAAATAAAGGAATTTAAACATGATGCCTTATTTCTAGAAATAAAAAGCACATACCAATCTAGGGTTGTGATAGTTGCACCCCTCGTATTTTGGCCCGTTTACGGTAGATTTGGCCAGTAGCTTTTTTAGCTTTTCTGATTTATTAAAATAGCAGATTGTGTTGTAATTTTTTGATGTGTGTATGTTATCACCGGTAGCTCGGATGGAGACACTTTCGACATGAAAGTTGCTCCGTTTTTCGTGTAGATTAAAAAAATGTTGCTCTGTGCCATGTTTGAACTTGTCTACATGTTGTTTACCTGCTATTTACATTGCATGCCACCGTAAACTGTTTATTTAATAACTTTTTAACCATTGTTCCGATAAAAAAAATTCTTATCGGTAACTTGACTAGAATTGTGTGTAGATCTTGATTATGTTGCTCTTGCTTGCTAATAAAAATAATAAAGTATGGTTTAGGGAAGAACGGTACCAAACGCTTAAATTGTCGTGGGGTACTTAGTGATATGCATTCGTTAGGATTTTGCCTCACTTAAATTGACTAGCATAGATAGTTTACTTTTTGCTTCACCTCTTGTGTAATAGATGCATATCCGTTTATTACCTTTCTAGAGTTTACTTCTTGTGTGGTCCCGCAGTTACTCTTGGAGACGTTGCGAGTTTCCGATCGACTACACCTTCGGCTTCGTCTTCTCATCAGGTAAGGGGGAGATATAACATGCTTATAACTTTTAGCTCACTTGGCTAGGTATAGGATAGAACGATTGCTTGATCCTAACACCTCATATTTATGCCTCCAAAATAAACCCAAACAACCATGTCCCCCACATCCTAGCAAACCATTGTTTGGCCATGTACCTTTCTTGCTTAACACTTCTTAGTATGCATGCTAGAATGCTACAACTGTTATCCTGTTACTCCTTGGATTGGGCTATCACATTATTATATTGTTTTGGATTATATGATTATTATAATGTTGACTATATTCGACGAAGGACGGAAGGTCTAGGCTATCCCACTCCGATGCATTGTTCCATTTGAGTCACCTATGACCCGTGTTCCGGGTATTTTGTCTCTTGACGAGCGTGCCTAACCGCGTGTGGGATTCTATGGGGTCCCATTTTCTTACCTACCTAGATTCAAACATTTCTAGTGGTGGCCCAAGCTGATTTACCATTTGAAAACCATGCATATATGTATGTCGGGTTGCTCCTATTCTAGTGGTGGCCAGCAGGTATTCTTTAAAACAACTTGGGCCAACGGAGACATGGTTTCCCTTTTGGTCCACACTGGTGAGCTAGGGGGCTGCCCACATGTGAGGGGATCAGTTACCTCGACCTTAGCCAGACGGAACAGTCTGATCCGAGAGCGTGGTCGGCTTTTGGATTGGGTGTCGACTCCCCGGGGGCCACCCGGATTTATTCGTTTTTAGTTACGGGGATTACGACGTCTGGATCTCTCAGAACAACTCTTCAATGAGTTTCTTTAACAGGCCCGACTGAGAGAGCCCGCGTACGTGCGGAGCTTATAATGGGCAATTGGTACACCCCTGCAGGGTTAAATCTTTTCAAGAAGCCGTGTCCATGGTTACGGATGACTTGATCCTACTGCTTGTTCATAGACAACTACAATTGAGATAGGTGTTATGATTGCGTAAGTAGCTGATAGCAGACGGGTGATGAAGGGGAGAACAAGCTTTATCAACGTGTTATGATTGCGTAAGTAGCTGATTGCGTAAATAACTTTATCAACGTGTGTGTGCCTTGACTGCTTCTTCTTCATCGGGTGATGAAGGGGAGAACAAGGATAGGATAGGTGTTATGATTGCGTAAGTAGCTGATAGCAGACTTGTTGGAGGTGATTCCTCATCGAATTCTTGGCTTCCCATCTCACTCTAAATAGAACGTTATCCACTCATATATTGCTAGTGCGGCTGCAACCTCACCACAACCCCCATCTTACCGTGAGAAGTTAGTTATCTGACTTGTTGATAATTCTCACCCGTTCTTCTCTCTTTTACGCATGTTATGCAAACGATCTTGGACTTCAGAGGAGCTCGACGATCCTTCTTTTGGACACCTTTGTGGAGACTAGACGACGACTAGTTAGGCGGATCCCGGCGGAGAGCCTGGACCCGTGTGGTTATGGGGATTGATGTGTTTTACCTTTGCCACTAGGAATTTGATTGTAGTCTGTACTCAGACATATATATTCCGTTGATGTATTATATTAAGGCAGTTGTATGCCAATTGTATCAGATGTTGTATCCTTGTAGCTGTAATATTGTGATATCATTTTGAAATCCGAGACATATGGCTTCGTCATATGCCGCGATGGGGACGATATGTGCTTCGTCCTCGGTTTTGAACAGAAACGTCCAGATCTGAAGCAGTATGACATATCGGGTCCTACACTCCTCCAATCACCCTCCGGTGCGGCAAGAACCGCGAGCCAACGCTGCATCGAATATCTCCGTACGTCGCCCAACACAACCTTCACCGACCGACACCCTACTCATGGACCGCGAGCTCAGAAAGTACAGGCCCACCGACATCATCCGGGACGACTAGCATGCACTCCTCACCCGCTTTGTCGAGGCCGCTCTTCACCCGCCTGGACAGCAAGGGGCACGCGGGGAACAGGCAGCACCAGCGCCACCGCCACCACCTTCAGCGGGAGGCGAAGAGGGCCACCGTAACCCCGAGCGTTCTCCTGATCCTGCACCGAGCCACATCGCCACCAACGACAATTTTCAGATCATGTAGCACCTCGATCGCCAGAACGGCACCATCAACCACACCGCTGAGGACCATTGCTCCGAGCGCACTACACCATCCGGCGATGACATCGCCATCTGCAAGTGCGCCCCCGCCTACACCGACGATCTCGAGTGTGTCCTATCGCCCGTGAAGTTCAGGCCAGATCTACCGCATCACTACGACGAAAAGGACAACCCCACGGAGTTCATTTATCTGTACACGCTAGCCATTCGGGCTGCAGGCGGCGATGACAAGGCCGTTGCCAATTGGTTCCCCATGGCATTGCAAGACACTCCTCACACCTGGTTGATGAACCTTCGAGCGCTCTCCATATCAAACCGGGATGAGCTAAGAAAGGAATTCTTCGCATACTTCAAGGGCATGTATGATCGACCCCTCACGATCATCGACCTGCGCGATGTCCACCAGGGTCTTGAAGAGCCACTCCGCAAGTTTGTTCAAAGTTTCAGTCAGGTACGCAATCAGATTCCCGAATTTTTTATGATGTCAATCTCCTCTTTCTGTGCGGGTGTTCGAGACATCAGGATGCGCGAGAAACTGATCATCTATGATGAACTCTCCTCCATCGTCAGGATGTTCGATCTGTCAAACAAGTGCTTCCGGGCTAAAGAAGGTCATCGTCCTCTGACTCACGACAACCCCGACCCTCGCAAGGACACCTCCAAGAACAAGACCAAGGATGTCAAATGCAAGGGCCCTGCGGTTCTCGCCGCGGAGCCTGACAGGAAGCGTAAGCGTGATGATGAAGAAGCCGAAGAGGACCGCAGACCTTACTGTCTCCTTCATGAGACACACTCCCAGAAAAGTAAAGATTGCATGGACATCAAGTAGTTCTGCGATACCCGCAACGAGAAGCGCAAAGACCATGAAGGCTGTGGTGGCGGAGGTCATGACGAAGGTCGTGGTCACTAGGGAGACAACCGCAACAACATCAGTAATCGTGGCAACAACCAAAGCTGGCACAATCAGCAAAAAGGAAACCCCCAGGCCAACGTCGTGCAAGAACACCCCGCCGACAAAAACAACACAACAACAACAACAACAACAACAACAACAACAACAACAACAACAACAACAACAACAACAACAACAACAACAACAACAATAAAAACAACAACAACAACAACAAACTGCCTGACGAGCGCGCAGGGGACTATCAAGAGCCTCGGGGGCAGGCATGCATCCTCGGCGGGGCCCTAGCGCTGCCATCCAATCGATACCTCAAGCAGCTGGCTCGCGAAGTCAATGCGGCCCTCCTGAAGACTGAAGCCTCATGACCCCCGAAGAGGTCCCAGTACCAATTCTATTTATGGTGTGCACCCCCACCATCAACAACATTGTTGTCACCATGCCGCTCATTGATGGAGGAGCTGGGCTTAGTGTGCTCTCTGTGGAAGCCTTCGAGAAGCTATAGCTGCCTTACGAGCACCTAAAGCCAGAAGGCCCTTCTCAGGAGTAACTGAAGGCATAACCCTTCCTCTCGGGCAGATCACCCTCTCCGTCTCCTTTGGGACCCGTGAGAACTACCGCACTGAAGAAGTTGTTTTCGACGTGGCGCCCATTGGTCTGCCATACAATGCCATCCTCAGCTATCCGACCCTCGCCAAGTTCATGGTTGTGACCCATCACGCCTACAACACCGTCAAGCTTCCCGGCTGCAGCTGCACCATCACCATCTGTTGCGTCTATAAGGATACCATGTGCTCTTTGGAAGATACCTACAAGGTCACCGCGACCGCCTATCCTGCTGATGAGGCCGCCGCAGATCCTTTTGAGGCCTCACCCATAAAAATAAGATGTACCCCATGGGAATCGCGGAAAAGGAAAAGAGAAGCTGTCGGACATCGCACCTCCTGAGGCAATCACGACTCTTGATGGGTGCACCCTCCCTTGGTAGGAGGCGACACCTTGCATCGCGCGACCTCCGCATGGTCCAAACCGGCCAGGGATGCATGTCGGGACCCAGGGTTAGCGTATTCAAGACTCGCTACAACACAATCATATGGAGAGCCGAGAACCATACTGTAACAGCCCAGATTTCATAAAAATTGAAAATTTTGTTTTCGGTGTGAATTGTTTGATTTTTTGATTTGTTTGCGGTGTTTGCATCCCCGATTTATAGATCGGCGATTATTTTTCCCCTCTTATCTCGTATCGGACGGAGACCGACCCTTGCCACCCTAACACTCGACCTTTGCGACACCGGGTTTCACCCGAAAACCGCACGAGACCAGCCGCAGCCAACGGAACGAAAAACCCCATTTAATAATTAAACGGGATATTTTTATAGCGCGCCGGAAAGTGTTTTCGGAACGGTTCCAGCGCAAGGTGAACGCCGCCAGCTCGTCGCGCTGATCGCGCAGTTCGAAGTTTTACCCGAATCGGAGGTACTGCGGACCCCCGGCGGTCAGAAACGTGAACATCGCGCGCGAGAGAGAAAAACCGGGGATGTTTTTGCAAACTACCAGCCACCTGGACTATATAAAGACCACCACACTCCCACCCAATTCTAGGGTTTCCCTAGCACAAATTTGCAGCCACACCCCCAGTTTTGCCCCCAATTTTCGTCCAATAGCCCACAGATCCGAAAAACCCTAGCCAGATCTGGTCTCCACCGTCAGATCTGGGCACCAATGGCCCAGATCATGCCACGTCGCCCCCTGGAGCCTTCTCTCTCCTCTGCCCGTGGAGTTCCACGCGCGCCGCCAGCCCGAGGGCAGCCGCCGCCCGCCGCACCTCCGGCTCCGGCGAGCCGCCGCCCCTGCCAGGCCGACGCGCCCCTCCTTCTTCTCCCTCTCCCTTCCTCTTCCTCTTCCTTCCCTCTCCCTAACCTCCTCCCTCTCTCTCTCGAGCATGCAGGCCGCCAGGAACGGCCATGGAGGCCGCCCGAGCTCCAAGCAGGCACGACCATGCCCCGCCCCGGATCGAGCCAGCAGCCACTGGATCCGGCGACCGGCGCCGCCGCCAGCGCCTCTCCTGCGCCCTGCTACCCCGCCTCCTCACCCCTAGCCGCCGGTGGCCGGCACGCCACGGGCCAGCCGCCGTCTCCGTCGCTCGGGAGCAGCCCGAGCCAGTGCCCCCCTCTACGCGTGGCCGGTCAGGTGGGCCCAGCCCAGGCGCCGGCCAGATCTGGCCCGAAGGACAGAGCCCAGCAGCGCAGCCAGGCCGGTCAGGCCGCCCCCTCCCTCCAGGCTGAGATGGGCCTCTAGAGCCCATGGTGAGGAAGAGGCCCGTGACCCTTTTTCTGATTTTCCTGCCTGCTGAATTTATCTAAGTGCTGAGATTACTGCTGCTATGATCCGTTTTGCAACGTATTTTCCCGTTAAACCGTAGCTCCGATGAACGTGCGCCCAAAATGAAAGTTGCTCAGTTTTGCGTGCTCTAGCGTTCGTATGTAGAAAGTTTTTCCGTTTGAGGCCGTCTAGATAGTTTAATTCTGCGTTGAAGTGGGCATCAGGTCGTTAACTTCTTTTAATTCCTGTTTAGTGCTGCTGTTAATATTTTATTGCAACTTTGCATGATGATTGTGACTCATCCATGACGCCTATTGCATTGATTCTTTTTCCTATGTGTTAAGCATCATGTGTACTTCTTTTCCATGCATCAACTTTTCATGTTTGGGTGCTTTAGCTATATTAAATCTTTCTCCAAAGTGGTGATCCTGATGTTAATGTGCTGCTGTGCTGAAAACTGTTATTTTATTGCAACTTCGGTCGACGAGTGTGTCGCGACCGTTTATCGGAATTGAGTGATTCCAATTGCATATTGTTAAGCATCATGTATATTTTCATTACATTGTATTGCATCTTATGTTAGCATTACTGGTCTTATAGATATTTAGCTCCAAAGTTGCTATGCTGCTGTTTTTGACAGCCACCTCTGTTTTTCACTAAGTAAGTTACTTTGCGATGCCATGTTGTTTGCTTAATATCTTTTGATCTATGATGCCTTTTTGCATGATTCTTTTTGCCATGCCTTCCCTGTCATGTCTACTTTAGTTCATATCATTTGTGAGCATGTTTGCATTGATTATCCTGTTTATGCATTGCTCTAAAGTGTGCTTCGTGATGTTGGCACATTGTGCCCGTAACTTGTTTTGCTTGTATTTTTTTAACCGTAACTCCGTTTGGGGTGTTCTTTATATGTAACTTGATTAGTTTTTCGTGTACTTTGTGTTTATGCTATTGTTTGTTGTTGTTAACCAACCTAAAATATGGTTTAGGACAGAACAGTACCAAATCTTTTAATCATCGTGTGGCACTTAGTGTTATGCCATGTTTAGGTCGTGCCTCACTTAAATTGACTAGCATAGATAGTTTACTTTGTGCTTCACCTCTTGACATGTTTGTGTGCTATGGCATGCTTGCTTGAGTTGCCATGTTAATAACCGTTGATTCGATCACCTGTAGCTAAACAACTTGAACCACCGTAAACGTGCGGTATTCGTCGTGTGTGACCGTTACCCCACTTAAACTGTTAGTAACCGTTCTCGACGATAGATCCGTATCGTGTTGCCGTGTCGTGTGATGTCTTCTTGATCTTGTGTTGCCCCATAGTAATAGAGTGTCTGCTCGTTGATTGCTTTCCAGTGTTTATCGTCTTGTGTGCTTCCGCGGTTACCTCTCGGAGACGATGCGAGCTTGCGATCAACTACACCTTCGGAACCCGACTTATCAACAGGCAAGGACTATACATTACTTATGATCCATTCTATTTCAACCAGCGGTTTGCATGCTAGTATAGGTTAGGTTCAATGTTTGATCCTACCACATGTTTACAGCCTCTTTCAAACCGATACAGCCATGTCCCCTCCCAGCAAACCTTGTACTACTATGTTACTATTGCTCGTTGCTCAGCCCCTGCTTAGTATGCATGCTTAGGATGCAACGATGTTACCTATTACTCCTTGTTTTGGGATATCACATTATTATTATTGTTGTTGATGATATGATTATTATAATGTTGACTATATTCGACGAAGGATGGAAGGTCTAGGCTATCCCGCCTCGACGCTTTGTTCCATCCGAGTCACCTAGGAACCGAGTTCTGGGTATTGGTTTTAAGACTGAGAGTGGCTAACCGCGTGTGGGATTTTATGGGGTCCCCTTATCTTACCTATCTAGCTTCAAACATTTCTAGTGGTGGCCCAAGCTGTTTTACCATTTGAAAACCGTGTGTGTGTCTGTTGGGTCGCTCCTGGCAGATATTATTTAAAACAACTCGGGCCAGCGGAGACATGGTGTCTCTTGTTGGTCCACCCCAGGGAGCTAGGGGGTTGTCCACATATGTTTGGGCAACCTATCCGACCTCGTCCAGACGGTAGAGTCCGATTCAAGAGCGCGGACGGCTTTTGAGTTGGATGTCGACTCACCGGGGGCCACCCGGATTTGTGCGTTGTTAGTTAGAGGGACCTGTCGTTCCGGATCTCTTGGGACTAAATCATAACATGGTTGCCTATCATGGGTAGCAGCTGAGAGAGATGGGCGTGCGTGTGGAGCCTCGTAATGGGCAATTGGTACACCCCTGCAGGGTTAAATCTTTTCGAGAAGCCGTGTCCACCGACGACTTGAGACCTACTCCTTGTTCATAGACAACAACAACTGAGATAATCTTAATATAATTTGATCAATGTGTGTGTGTGCCTTGACTTCTTCTACTTCTTCGGGATGTAAAGAGGAGGACAAGGATAGGATAGGTGTTATGTTTGCGTCAGTAGTTGATAGCCAGACTTGTTGGAGGCGATTCCTCATCGAATGCTTGGCTTCTTATCTTACTCTCTAGATCGTTAGCCACTTCATAAATGCTAGTGCGGTAGCAACCTTACCACTTACCCCTTCCTTACCGTAAACTACTAGTTGTCCTAGAATGACGAGTGATGAAGTCCTTGCTGGGTCAGATGACCACTAAAGTTGGATGCTGAGTACCTCTGTACTCATGATACTACCCCCAAACTCTTTTCAGGGTTCTTGATCGACAACAGGTATGGTGATCGACGTTTCACGTGGAGACTCGACGACAACTAGTTAGGCGGATCTCGGCGGAGGGCCTGGACCCGTGTGGTTATGGGATCGATTTTTTTCTCTTTGCCACTAGGCATTTGATTGTAGTCTGTACTCAGATATGTATCTTTCGCTGTTGTATTGTATTAAGGCAGTTTTATGCCGATTGTATGAGATGTTGTATCCTGGTATCTGTAATGTTGTGATATCATGTTGGAAATCCGGGGCATATGGCATCGTCATATGTCGCGGTGGGACCGATATGTGCTTCGTCCCCGGATCTAGATGGAAACATTTAGATCTGGAACAGTACCGCATATCGGGCCTTACACGTACCCACTTGTCTAAGCAGACAAGGCCAAGCACAGAACGTTCTCGGAAAGCATCGAACTTGAGGGGCATCCCATCCAGGCCGGATGATCAACTGAGATAGGTCCTCATCGTCCGCACACAAGTCTAAATGATATGGGTGGTGAACTCCCATACTCATAGACAAGTCGCCTCAACCATACTAGCGATTGTATTATAACCCTGACATAGACTTACTCCAGCCCGATCACTTAGTCGGGGTCTAGCGCGGGCTCGATCATAAATTAAAGTGTGCACGTGACAGAGTCACGAGCAATCGCATCGCGATGCCCCAAGATGCGCACATCTAAGGGCCACTTGGTGTATAAAAGACCGCCAGCCAGATCACAACTAAGGTCTCGAAAAACCCATACCAAGACATGCATGTTATAATCATACACGCAGCACACATATCTAGTATGAACAACAGAGTGCACACAGAGATTCTCTACAAAGTATACAACTTTATTTATAACTCTTACAGAGTGCACACAGAGATCACAAGTCTGTGATCCAACATTACATCAAACATGCGGAAGCAAAGTAGGTCTGAGTACAGACAAGTTTAACAAATGGCTTAGAGAAGCCTTATCTATAAACAAGCCCTTCCACGAGGGACAAGTCGTTGACTGGGACTACACTAGCTTGATCAGTCGCCGAGCTCCAGGAAGAATCCACCTTCGGGGTCAGGGGGGTTCATCTGAAACATAGAATAAGCAAACATGAGTACAAAGTCGTACTCATCAAGACTTACGTAGGAACTATACTACTTATGCACATGTATCAAGGTAAAGGGAGGTGGGGTTCAATTGCAGAAGTGCCAGCTTTGACTTGGCTAGTCCTGAACTACGAGTACCAGACTTGAGGTAAAAAGCGTACACGAGTCCACTACATCTCCAACCAATTACACCACCATGGTGCCTTCCTCGACTTCCCCACGAGAAAGCACGCCATATCACTCACGCTTATCTTGGCAAGTTTAATAAGTATCCAGTTCAAGTTGTCTAATAATCGAGCACAACTTTCCAAGTAGTTCCTTACCGCGGACGCGGCTATTTGCATAGTTTATTAACCCTACAGTGGTGTACCGCTACACACATGAAACGATCAGTTACCGCCGGGATCTCGTCGCCCTTCAAGCGGGTGTCGGCGAGGATAATTTCCACAACATTTACCTCATAGCCAACTCAAGTACAATGGAGACGCCTATCTGGGCTGGAGTCCACATCGTGAACCCGGCCGGTTTACCGATGTGGTCCCAGAAGTTGTGTTAAGGGTCCCAAGCCGGTCTGAATAGCCGTTCTTCCACTTCGCAGACCGTGCCACAGACCTACCAGAACTCCGAACTACTACGACTCATTGAACTGAGAAAGGGTGAGTTAGTAGGTTGAGTGGGGGTCCATGTGCCCAACATGTGGTAGTACTCTTCGTCTTGGATCACCACACAAGAACTCGGGCTTAAGGCGGTTTTCAACATGACAACCCACTGTGTACTCCTACACAGCCTCTCATCGTTCACCTTGTATTAGGGTAGATTCACCAACACATTTCCACCATCATCAACATGATCACTACCATCCCGACTCACAGATCAAAGTATCCTCATTGTAACTCTAAGCATGCAATAAGCAGTAACAGTTGCAGGGGCCACATGATATCAACCAACTCCTACATCTGCTAGGATTGTGGTTTGCTTACTACTGTGACAAGATGATATGTCATGCAAAGGATATGGGTTCATCTATGCGGTAGAAACGTCATCATGGTAATCATCCTAAACAATGCATAAGAGAGACTGAGAGGGAAGTGGGATTTTATCGACATGTTCAATGAGGGTTTTCTTCCCTTGCTGACGAGGTTCAAACACAGTGTCTTCAATGAAGGGGGTGGCCTCCGGTTCCGGCTCCACCTCTATTCGACAAACAACACAAACATCGAAACAATAATAAGACAATGCTCAAACACATGAGTTGAAGGTTGAAACTTGATGTATGTGTCACTGATTGTCACAACCCAAGATTAGGTATGTGCTAGGGTTCAAGTGCTCTTTGCATCATGTGAAAATTTCAAAAGAAAAGCAAAAATGGGGAAAAGAAAGCCCTGAGAAATTAATTCAAATGGCCAGATAAAAATATTTTTCCAAAAATCATTTGAATATTTGGAAAATACCTATAAATGATGGTGATCATTTTAAAAGTGGTTTGGGTTCATTCCCAAGCTCTTGGAATTTTCTAAAAATCAAAATGTGCCTTGGAAATTAATTATGACCCCTATTTGAATTGAAATTCAAATGTTTTGAATTTCAAAAATGCTCAAATTCTACAAGTGACTTGCTACTGGTCACCTAGGATTTATATAAAAATGTTTGGGCATTTTACAAAATTGCCTAGCTATTTATTTCTAGGCACAACATAATTACAGAAAAGAAAAGGAAGAAGAAAAAGAAAAGAGGAGACCCCTGTGCTTCTGGCCCATGTGGCCCAGCCTGGCCAGCAAGCCGGCCCAACCCACCAGGGGCAGGGTCGTCTTCTACCCCGCGCCAGGCAGGCTGAGAGCTGCGTGGCGGCCATGCCACGACAACCGGCCACCTCCTGCTTCCCCCTGGCCCTATCCCCTTGCCGTGGATGCCTGGAAGGCTCCAGGTCCATCTCCCCTCTCTTCTCTCGCTCTCCCCCTCTCCCGCGTCGAATCCGTGACCAGCCCGAGAGCTCACCGGAGCGGCCGTCGTGCTCCGACGTGGCCACCGTGCCCCACTCGCCACCGCAAGCTGTCCAGAGGAACCGCAGCCGTCGTCTTCGTCTCCCCGTGCAGTGAATCGAGCCCAGAAGCCTTGGAGGCGACGCCCGCATCGCCACTTCGCCACCGGCCGCCGTGGAGTTCGTCTTCGAATTCGCTGCCTCCTGTGACCCTACGGCCCCGCCGTATTCTCTATTCGCTTCACGGTGAGGAGCTCATTATTTTGCCCCTAACTCCGCCTCCTCCCGTGCCCTGGAGCTTGGTTCCGGCGAGGGCAGTGGTCCGGCCGCCGCCGTGGTCGACACCACCGTCGCCACAGAGCGCGTCCTTGACCCCCTCCTACGCCAGCAGACGCGCGAGACGAAGGGCTACGCGCCCGTGCCTTTAGATCCCTCTCCCGTGCCCTGTTTCGAGACCCCGGCGAAACTCCGGAGAGCAGTGCCACCGCCGGTGCCATTAACCCCCCCAACCCGAGCTAATCACCCATTAATCCTAGCCCTAACCCCACTAACTACTGGGCCCCAGCCCCTTAACCCCCACTTTGTTAATTAAACAGAGAGGATTAAACCCCTCTGCCACTGACGTGGTTGGCCCACCATTCAGAAGCCCCCCACGTCAGCATGACCTCATGCTGACGCAATAAACCTTTTTCCAAATTAAAATAATTCATAAAAATTCAGAAAAATATATAAACTTTGAAAAATCATAGAAAATTCATATGAACTCCAAATTGGATAAATAATATATGAAAAATGATCAGCAGAAAATAATCTATCCAAATATACAACTTTCAGCTATGTTTGAGTTGAATTTAAAATGGGACCAGAAGCTTTTTCTATTTGGTTTAATTGGAATTAAATCAAATTAAATTCAAATGCTACTCCAACTTCAACCAATGCAATGCAATCATGATCACTTGAACATTAGAGGCATATCATACACATTTCAAAATAGTTTACAATGATCAAACACAAGCAAATACAAATGGGCTAATTTGAACAACATATGGAGTTTGAATGTGCATTTCAAATGCAATACACTTCATTTAAATTGAATTTTCCACAAAATAGAAGCAATCACATCATGGACAACTATATCATGTGTATGTGCATTTTATTTCAATGTTGCCCCCCTCTTGTTGATGATTGTGCCGGTAACAGTCCCTCCGAGACAGTGATCACCCCCGAAGGAGAAGAAGTTCGGTAAAACCCGTGTATCGTCAGCAAGGCAAGGAAACCCCATTGATCATATCTATAAAATCCCACTTCCCTCTCAGTCTCGCTTTTGCATGTTTAGGAGATCACCGAGACCCATTCTTTCGCATAGTTGAACCCATTCCGATGCATGACCTATCATTTTGTCACCGTATTAAGCAAACCACAATCCTAGCAGATATAGGAGTTGAATGATGAGCATGTGGCCCCTACAAATGCTACTGCTTATTCCTGCTTAGTGATACAATGAGGTTACATTGTTTGTTAGTCGGGATGGATGATCACAGTGATGCTGATGATAGCGTGTTGGTGAATCCACCCTAATACAAGGTGAACGATGAGAGGCTGTGTAGGAGTACACAGTGGGTTGTCTCGTTGAACACCGCCTTAAGCACCGAGTTCTTGTATGGTAATCCAAGACAAAGAGTACAACCACACATTGGGCTCACTGACCCCTCTCGGCCTAGTACCTTTATTCGTGTTGACGTCTAGGAGTCACATTAGTTTGGGCTTTCCTTTTGGCATGTGCATAGAAAAAGAATGAAGGAATGGTTGCATCATATAGTTATGTGGGTGCACCTGTGAGGCAGGAAAACCATCTTCCAAAGGTGGCGTCTCGGTCACTTGAATTGTTTGAGTCTGTTTCGTTGATCCGGTCGGGCTCTCGAGCGGAGGCAACTCAGATAGTCGACTCGTGGAATAGACCGGTTGTGAGAGAAGTATCGTGGTGAACATCCTCGCTGTCAGCTCTTGAACGGTGGCGAGTAAAAGGCGGTAATCGATGGTCATGTGTGTGTAGTTTACACCCTTGCAAGGTTAACAAAACTATTCGAATAGCCGCGTCCGCGGTTAAGGACTACTTGGAACCTGTACCTGATTATTAGACAACTTGAATGGATACTTATAAAACTCGCAAGATAAGCGTGAGTGCTATGGTGTGCTTCCTCGTGGGGAAGTCCAGGAAGTATCCATAGTGGTCTATTGGTTGGAGACCTAGTAGTGGACTCGTGTACGCTTCTTACCTCAAGTCTGGTACTCGTAGTACAGGACTAGCCAAGTCAAAGCTGGAAATTCTGCATGTTGAAACCCCACCTCCCTTTACCTTGAAACTTGAGCATGAGTAGTGTAGTTGTGATGTAAGTCTTGCTGAGTACGACTTTGTACTCACGTTTGCTTATTCTATGTTTTAGATGGAAACACAGACCGCGATGGAGACACCTTCCTGAAGCACGACGTTGACTAAGATAGCATAGTCCCAGACAGCAGTCTGGTCCCTCGTGGAAGGGCATGTATGTTTACAAGGCTTCTCTAAGCCATTTGTTAAACTTGTCTATACTCAGACCTAATTTTCTTCCGTTGTATGATGCAATGTTGATCACACACATGTGATCTTTGTATGCTCTATGTGTAAGTCAATAAAATACACTTTGTAGAGTTATGTGATGATACCTGCTGTTCATACTAGGCATGTGTGTTGCGTGTATGTCTATAACATGCATGTCTTAGTATGGGTTTTCGAGACCTTAGTTGTGATCTGGATGGCGGTCTTTTATACACCAGGTGGCCCTTAGATGTGCGCAGCTTGGGGCATCGCGATACGATTGCTCGTGGCTCTGTCACGTGCACACTTTATTGTATGACCGAGCCCGCCCTAGACCCCGACTAAGTGATCGGGCTGGAGTTTGTTTATGTAAGGGTTATCATTCAGTCGATAACATGGTTGAGGCGACTTGTCTATGAGTATGGGATTTCACCACACATAATCATTTAGACTTGTGAGCGGGCGATGAGGACCCATCTCAGTTGATCATCCGGCCTGGATGGGATGCCCCTCACGTACGATGCTTTCTGAGAGTGTTCTGTTCTTCGCCTTGTCTGCTTAGACAAGTGGGCACGACTCTCGGTTCTCCATGTGATTGAGTTGTGATTGGAATTACATACGCTAACCCCGGCTCCAGACAGACTTGGTATCAGAGCAGGACTGTCCATAGGATTATTCAACCCTTGGTCGAAGTCGAGTCTAGCACTCTATAGTTATATAGTTACTCTGGGTATAAGGGAATAACGTAAGGCTTCTTTTCTCCTTACCCTCATCGATCTGAGTTCTGGGTCACCCTCATCTTTTCTACGGGATGATAGGGCTAGGCTCATCTATGTCTGACTAGAACATCTCGTTGTTTGCCTCCTTGTAGTTGTAGGATTGTTGTGGTCTTCCAGACTCATCGAGTTTTTGAGTTCCTTGAGGAAGTTCTGTCCAATCTCCTCGAGGTTGTCTTGTTTTCCATCCCGGTGTAGCCGTTAAGCTGCTGGAATTATTCCGAGTTTCCGTGGATCATTGCCTTCGCATTATAATATTTTTCGTCTTCATCATGTCCTTCTTGTCTTTGATTCCATCATACAACCTGTTCTGATTGTTGATCTTTATCACACAGGATTTCAAGTGGAACTCGTAGTGCTGTTCGTCAGAATGGAGACCGTGTTTGGAATCGAAATGATGATGAACCTCTACCACCGCCTTCTGCGGCAGAAATCATGATGGAAGCTGAGCGGAATCGACGTGATCAAACACGCCTTCTGGAGCTCATCGAGCAGAATACCGCTCGTCAGCGTAATATGGTTGTCAGCATTCATGATTTCATCCTCCTCAAGCCACCGGTATTCCAATGTTCTTCTGAGCCCCTTGAAGCTGATGATTGGATCCGTTCCATCGAGCGTAAGCTTGATACTTCACATGTTACTCCCGATGACCGAGTTATTTTCGCGGTATACTTCCTGGAAGGTGCTGCTCTTCAATGGTGGGAGAACTATGTTGCTATACAGCCAGATAGTCACGTAGTGACTTGGCAGGAGTTCTGTGTTGCCTTTCGAGGGTACCACATTCTGGATGAGTTGATGGAGCGCAAGAAGGAAGAGTTCTGCAATCTGACTCAACGAGAGATGTCCATTCATGAGTATGTGAGAGAGTTCAACCGTCTTGCTCGATATGCCCAAGATGAGATCACCACCGGTGCCAGAAAGCAGGCAAGGTTCCGTAAGGGACTTATCCCCATCCTTCGCCATGATCTCAACCTCATCGAATTTGCCAGATTTGAGGATTTAGTCAAAAGATCCTTTAGAGCTGAGCATGGCAATGAAGTGTTCGAAGAGTCTCGCAAGCATGCTCTTGAGCTTGCTCCTTCTTCAAGTTCAGCCCCTCAGAAACGCCGAATTTTGATTCCCACTAGTGCCATACCTCAAAACCTTCTTCAGAGGCCACCATCCAATATATGCCATCCACCGCAACACATTATTCCACCCCGGAATGATGGTGTGCAGCCAAGTAATCCCACTCCCACCAATTCAGACAGGGTATGCTTTAAGTTTGGTCTTCCAGGCCATTACTTTCGTCAATGCCCTCAGGTCTTGATGAAACCACGTCATTGTCGACATAAGCCTTCAAGGAAATCCACCTCCAAACCCTTACAAGCAAAGCCTTCATCCACTAGTAGTGGTTGTGTGAACCAAATCTCAGTTGAGGAAACCACTTCTGCTTCTGACGTCATCCTTGGTACAATCCCAGTCAATCATGTTCCCGCCTCCGTTCTTTTCGATCCAGGAGCTTCTCATTCATTCATGTCGGAGAGTTATGCACTTCGTCATGAATTCCATTTTGAAGAAATGTTTTCTCCAATGGTCATCCAAACTCCTGGTTCAAAGTGGCAAACTAATAGGGTAAGCCATGGCAATCAAATTGCAATTGAGGGTTTAGTATTCCTTGCTACACTTATAGCCCTCAAGTCTTCGGACATTGATGTCATCCTAGGAATGGATTGGTTATCAAGGCAGAATGCTTTCCTTGATTGTAAAGCCAAATCAGTTAGACTTACCCATCCTTCAGGCCAGACCATTGACTACACATCACCCAGCTCTAGAATCCAGATGCATACTTTGAATGTGCTTCCCCTTCCTGACCTTGAAGATATTCCGGTGGTTCGTGACTTCCCGGATGTCTTTCCTGAAGAACTGCCAGGGATGCCCCCTGACAGATGTGTAGAATTCATAGTGGATCTTATACCAGGCACAACCGCAATCTCCAGACGCCCATATAGAATGGCCCCGCATGAGTTAGCTGAGCTAAAAACCCAACTTGATGCTTCGTTGGCAAAAGGCTTCATCCGCCCTAGCTCATCGCCATGGGGTTGCCCCGTTCTGTTCGTAACGAAGAAAGATGGTACAAAACGATGTGCGTAGACTATCGCCCGCTAAATCTAGCAACGGTAAAGAACAAGTACCCATTGCCCAGGATCAATGATCTTTATGATCAACTTGCTGGATCCTCTATCTTCTCCAAGATGGATTTGAGATTAGGCTATCATCAAATCAAAATATGAAACGAGGACATTCCAAAAACGGCTTTCACTACTCGTTATGGTCTTTACAAGTATACCGTCATGTCCTTCTGTTTAACCAAAGCCCCCGCCACATTCTCGCGCTTAATGAATTCGATCTTTATGGAGTACCTAGATAAATTTGTTGTAGTTTATCTTGATGACACTCTCATCTACTCGAAGAACGAAGAAGAGCACGCATAACATCTTAGGTTGGTATTGATGAAACTTCGAGAGCATCGCCTTTACGCCAAGTTCTCTAAGTGCGAATTTTGGCTACCAGAAGTGACCTACTTAGGCCACGTGATTTCTGCAAAAGGCATTGCTGTCAATCCCGAGAGAGTTCAGGCCGTCCTTGACTGGACTCCACCTGAATCGGTTAAGCAAGTTAGGAGTTTTCTTGGCTTAGCAAGCTATTGTCGCCGCTTCGTCGAGAACTTTTCTAAAGTTGCAAAGCGTCTAACTGAACTCCTCAAGAAAGATAAGAACTTCCAATGGACCCCCAAGTGCGAGGAAAGCTTTCAAGAGCTAAAAAGAAGATTGACTTCTGCACCCGTAATTGCACCTCCAGACACCAAAAGGGATTTCGAGATCTATTGTGACACTTCACGGCAAGGGTTAGGATGCATACTTATGCAAGATAGACATGTGGTAGCTTATGCTTCACGCCAGTTGCGTCCACATGAAGAGAACTATCCTACCCATGATCTTGAACTCGCTACCGTAGTTCATGCCCTGAAGACTTGGCGACATTACCTTCTTGGTAATCGTTGTGAGATCTATTGCGACCACCAAAGCCTCAAATACATTTTCACCCAGCCAGATCTTAACCTCAGGCAAAGACGCTGGATTGAGTTGATAAAAGATTACGACGTAGGAATTTCTTACACCCCAGGCAAGGCCAATGTCATGGCTGATGCACTAAGTCGTAAGTCTTATTGTAACAACCTCATGTTACAAAAGTATCAACCACTTCTTCATGAGGAATTTCGAAAGATTAACCTCGAGATTGTTCCTCGTGGATCTCTTTTCAACTTGGTGGCGAAACCAACCCTTGAGGATCAAATCATAGTTTCCCAAAGGCGTGCACGAGGTGTTCGCCGGATCAAGGAGAACATTGCTAGCCTAAATGTTTCTCCACAGATAGTAAAGGAACGGTATTCTTTGATAGTACCTAAGAATAGAGATCTAAGGCAACTAATCCTCACAGAAGCCCATGACACTCCCCTCTGATTCATCCCGGTAGCACAAAAATGTACCGAGATCTACGCCAGAGATTTTGGTGGACTAGGATGAAGAGAGACATTGCTCGATTTGTTGCTGAATGTGATGTTTGTCGTCGCATTAAGGCAGAACACCAAAGACCTGCTGGTACACTTCAACCTTTGCCTATTCCCGAGTGGAAATGGGACAAAGTTGGTATGGACTTCATCACCGGCTTTCCGAAAACCCAGAAAGGAAATGATGCCATCTTCGTTGTCATTGACCGACTTTCAAAAGTTGCTCACTTCCTTCCAGTTCGCGAGTCTATAACTGCTAGCCAGTTAGCGGACTTGTATGTCTCTAGAATTGTGTCTCTTCATGGTGTTCCTTTGGAAATCAATTCTGATCGTGGTGGCCTTTTCACCTCTAGATTTTGGGGAAGCTTTCAGAATGCTATGGGAACTCATCTCTCCTTTAGTACAGCTTTCCATCCTCAGTCTAGCGGTCAAGTTGAAAGGGTTAACCAAATCCTGGAAGACATGCTCAGAGCTTGTGTTATCTCATTCGGAAAGAATTGGGAGAAATCTCTTCCATTCGCCAAATTTGCTTATAACAATAGTTTCCAATCTAGTCGGAACATGGCTCCATTTGAATTCCTCTATGGACGACGATGTCGAACACCCCTAAATTGGTCAGAAACCGGTGAAAGACAATTATTTGGACCGTATATGATCAAGGAAGCAGAAGAGCAAGTTCGCATTATTCGTGATCGATTGAAAGCTGCCCAGTCTCGTTAGAAAATCTACTATGATCGTCATCATAGGCACGAAAGCTACAATCTGGATGAGAAGGCTTACCTTCGGGTTACTCCTCTGAAGGGTACCCAACGCTTATGTATCAAAGGCAAGTTGGCCCCACGTTACATCGGGCCTTTCCGCATTCTTGCTAAACGTGGAGAAGTTGCCTACCAACTTGAACTACCCCCGCACCTTTCCCGAGTACATGATGTATTCCATGTGTCACGACTCAGGCGTTGCTTCAAGGACCCCATCCGCGAAGTCGACCATGAAACACTTGATCTCCAAGATGACCTTTCTTATCGAGAGTACCCTGATCGTATTCTTGATTCCGTAGAGCGTGTCACCCGTTATCAGAAGATCAAGTTCCTCAAAGTGCAATGGTCACATCACTCTGAGAAAGAAGCAACATGGGAAAGAGAAGACTGGCTCCGTGCCGAGTACCCCACCTACCTCCCGACGACTTCTGAATCTCGGGACGAGATTCTTTTGAGTGGGGGCGAGTTGTCACAACCCAAGTTTAGGTATGTTCGAGGGTTCAAGTGCTCTTTGCATCATGTGAAAATTTCAAAAGAAAAGCAAAAATGGGGAAAAGAAAGCCCTGAGAAATTAATTCAAATGGCCAGATAAAAATCTTTTTCGAAAAATCATTTGAATATTTGGAAAATTCCTATAAATGATGGTGATCATTTTAAAAGTGGTTTGGGTTCATTCCCAAGCTCATGGAATTTTCTAAAAATCAAAATGTGCCTTGGAAATTAAATATGACCCCTATTTGAATTGAAATTCAAATGTTTTGAATTTCAAAAATTCTCAAATTCTTCAAGTGACTTGCTACTGGTCACCTAGGATTTATAAAAATGTTTGGGCATTTTACAAAATTGCCTAGCTATTTATTTCTAGGCACAACATAATTACAGAAAAGAAAAGGAAGAAGAAAAAGAAAAGAGGAGACCCCTGTGCTTCTGGCCCATGTGGCCCAGCCTGGCCAGCAAGCCGGCCCAGCCCACCAGGGGCAGGGTCGTCTTCTACCCTGCGCCAGGCAGGCTGGGAGCTGCGTGGCGGCCATGCCACGGCAGCCGGCCACCTCTTGCTTCCCCCTGGCCCTATCCCCTCGCCGTGGATGCCTGGAAGGCTCCAGCTCCATCTCCCCTCTCTCCGCTCTCTCTCCCCCTCTTCCGCGTCGAATCCGTGACCACCCCGAGAGCTCACCGGAGCGGCCGTCGTGCTCCGACGTGGCCACCGTGCCCCACTCGCCACCGCAAGCTGTCCAGAGGAACCACATCCATCGTCTTCATCTCCCCGTGCAGTGAATCGGTCCCAGAAGCCTTGGAGGCGACGCCCGCATCGCCACTTCGCCGCCGGCCGCCGTGGAGTTCGTCTTTGAATTCGCTGCCTCCTGTGACCCTACGGCCCCGCCGTATTCTCCATTCGCTTCACGGTGAGGAGCTCGTTCTTTTGCCCCTAACCCCGCCTCCTCCCGTGCCCTGGAGCTTGGTTCCGGCGAGGGCAGTGGTCCGGCCGCCACCGTGGTCGACGCCACCGTCGCCACAGAGCGCGCCCTTGACCCCCTCCTACGCCAGCAGACGCGCGAGACGAAGGGCTACGCGCCCGTGCCTTTAGATCCCTCTCCCGTGCCCTGTTTCGAGACCCTGGCGAACTCCGGCGAACAGTGCCACCGCCGGTGCCATTAACCCCCCAACCCGAGCTAATCACCCACTAATCCTAGCCCTAACCCCACTGACTACTTGGCCCCAGCCCCTTAACCCCCTCTCTCTTAATTAAACAGAGAGGATTAAACCCCTCTGCCAGTGACATGGTTGGCCCACCAGTCAAAAGCCCCCCACGTCAGCATGACCTCATGCTGACGCAATAAACCTTTTTCCAAATTAAAATAATTCAGAAAAATTCAGAAAAAGATATAAACTTTGAAAAATCATAGAAAATTCATATGAACTCCAAATTGGATAAATAATATATGAAAAATGATCAGCAGAAAATAATCTATCCAAATATACAACTTTCATCTATGTTTGAGTTCAATTTAAAATGGGACCAGTAGCTTTCGCTATTTGGTTTAACTGGAATTAAATAAAATTAAATTCAAATGCTACTCCAACTTCAACCAATGCAATGCAATCATGATCACTTGAACATCAGAGGAATATCATACACATTTCAAAATAGTTAACAATGATCAACCACTAGCAAATACAAATGGGCTAATTTGAACAACATATGGAGTTTGAATGTGCATTTCAAATGCAATACACTTCATTTAAATTGAATTTTCCACAAAACAGAAGCAATCACCTCATGGACAACTATATCATGTGTATGTGCATTCTATTTCAATGTTGCCCCCCTCTTGTTGATGATTGTGCCGGTAACAGTGCATCCGAGACGGTGATCACCCCCGAAGGAGAAGAAGTTCGGTAAACCCCGTGTACCTTCAACAAGGCAAGAAAACCCCATTGATCATATCTATAAAATCCCACTTCCCTCTCAGTCTCGCTTATGCATGTTTAGGAGATCACCGAGACACGTTCTTTCGCATAGTTGAACCCATTCCGATGCATGACCTATCATTTTTTCACCGTATTAAGCAAACCACAATCCTAGCAGATATAGGAGTTGAATGATGAGTATGTGGCCCCTACAACTATTACTTCTTATTCCTTCTTAGTGATACAATGAGGTTACATTGTTTGTGAGTCGGGATGGATGATCACAGTGATGTTGATGATAATGTGTTGGTGAATCCACCCTAATACAAGGTGAACGATGAGAAGATGTGTAGGAGTACACAGTGGGTTGTCTCGTTGCACACCGCCTTAAGCACCGAGTTCTTGTATGGTAATCCAAGACAAAGAGTACAACCACACATTGGGCTCACTGAGCCATCTCGGCCTAGTACCTTGATCCGTGTTGACGTCCAGGAGTCACATTAGTTCGGGCTTTCCTTTTGGCATGTGCATAGAAAAAGAATGAAGGAATGGTTGCGTCATATAGATATGTGGGTGCACCTGTGAGGCAGGAAAACCATCTGCCAAAGGTGGCATCTCGGTCACTTGCATTGTTTGAGTCCGTTTCGTTGATCCGGCCGGGCTCTCGAGCGGAGGAAACTTAGATAGTCGACTCCTGGAATAGACCGGTTGTGAGCGAAGTGTCGTGGTGAACATCCTCGCTGTCACCTCTTGAACGGTGGCGAGCAAAAGGCGGTAACCGATGTTCATGTGTGTGTATTTTACACCCTTGCAAGGTTAACAAAACTATTCGAATAGCCGCATTCGAGGTTAAGGACTACTTCGAACCTGTACCTGATTATTAGACAACTTGAATGGATACTTCTAAAACTCGCAAGATAAGCGTGAGTGCTATGGTGTGCTTCCTCGTGGGGAAGTCCAGGAAGTATCCATAGTGGTCTATTGGTTGGAGACCTGGTAGTGGACTCATGTACGCTTCTTACCTCAAGTCTGGTACTTGTACTACAGGACTAGCCAAGTCAAAGCAGGCACTTCTACATGTTGAAACCCCACCTCCCTTTACCTGGAAACTTGAGCATGAGTAGTGTAGTTCTGATGTAAGTCTTGCCGAGTACGACTTTGTACTCACGTTTGCTTATTCTATGTTTTAGATGGAAACACAGACCCCGATGGAGACACCTTCCTGAAGCTCGACGTTGACTAAGATAGCATAGTCCCAGACAGCAGTCTGGTCCCTCGTGGAAGGGCATGTATGTTTACAAGGCTTCTCTAAGCCATTTGTTAAACTTGTCTGTACTCAGACCTAATTTGCTTCCGTTGTATGATGTAATGTTGATCACAGACATGTGATCTTTGTATGCTCTATGTGTAAGTCAATAAAGATACACCTTGTAGAGTTATGTGATGATACCTGCTGTTCATACTAGGCATGTGTGATGCGTGTATGTCCATAAAATGCATGTCTTAGTATGGGTTTTCGAGACCTTAGTTGTGATCTGGCTGGCGGTCTATTATACACCAGGTGGCCCGTAGATGTGCGCAGCTTGGGGCATCGCGATGCGATTTCTCGTGGCTCTGTCACGTGCACACTTTGTTGTATGATCAAGGCCGCCCTAGACCTCGACTAAGTGATCGGGCTGGAGTTTGTTTATGTAAGGGTTATGATTCAGTCGATAACATGGTTGAGGCGACTTGTCTATGAGTATGGGATTTCACCACCCATAATCATTTAGACTTGTGAGCGGGCGATGAGGACCCATCTCAGTTGATCATCCGGCCTGGATGGGATGCCCCTCACGTACGATGCTTTCCGAGAGTGTTCTATGCTTGGCCTTATCTTCTTAGACAAGTGGGCACGGCTCTCGGCTCTCCATGTGATTGAGTTGTGATTGGAATTACATACGCTAACCCCCGGTCCCGACACTGATGTGTGAATTGTTCCATTTAAAAGGAGTATATTGCAAATGAATTGCAAATTCAAACTCCAGTTGATTGATCGATTAATTTCAAATGCATTTGGATCCATGAATGTTCATTTGAAATGGTTGAGCATGAAGTGATGTTGTAAAGGTGAGGTAAAGCCTCTGATGTGTGGATGAAACCATTTAAAAAAGTGTGTTGCAAAGTCATTTGCAAATTCACTCCAAATTTGAATTCAAAAGAATGCCATATGCATGTTTGGTACTGTTCACCCATTTTAAAATGGTCAAACATAGAAACAAGTTGCATATTCACAATCCTTGCATTTTTTTGATAATTTTACATATATTATTTGTCCAATTTGGAGTTAAAATGAATTAGTTATGATTTTCCAAAGTTTAATCCTTTTTCTGGAATTTTCTGGAATTCTTTTAATTTGGAAAATGACTTATTGTGTCACTGTTGCGTCATGCTGACGTGGGGGGTGGGGCCTGACTAGTGGGGCCAGCATGTCAGCACATGGTTTAATCCCTCTGTTTAAATTAAACAGAGAGGGGGTTAAGGCCTAGGGGCCCCACCTGTCATTGACCTGGGGTCAACTAACAGGGGGGTTAGCCCCTAATTAAGCGGACCCGCCGGCGGTTAGCCGCCGGTGAACACTGTATGCGGCGGAGGCATGCCGGAATAGTGCTCCCGGCCACTGTTTGGCACGGGGCTGGCACTGGCGTGTGCCTCGTGCACGGCCGCGTCGAGTGGCACGCACTGGAGGGCCAAGAGATGGCCGGGGACTCGCCGGCGTTGAAGAGCGCGGCGGAGGAGCCACTGACCACGGCAGCGTGACGAATCCGGCCACAGGAAGGCGCGCAGGTTAGGGCAAACGGGAGAGGAACTCACCAGGAGCACAACTGTGCCGGCTAGGGAGGCTGGGGAAGTAAGACGACGGGGAATTTGTCGACGGAGTTCGCGGCGGCTGCAGATGGAACCTTGAAGCTGGCGTCGCGCCTGGGGCTTCCGGGCTCGATTGCTCGTGCTGCGGTGCGACTGGAAAAACTCGTGCGGCGGATGGCTGCCGTTGGCCATGGCTGACACGATGGCGCGCTCCGGCGAGCTCTCTGTTGGCGACAAAAACGGGCGGAGGAGAGGTGGAGAAAGAACCAGAGGAGGGGGGAAGGTGTTGCGGGGCTCTGGCGGCTTGCGTGGCGAGAGGAGATGGCTCGAGGAGGCCTAGAAGCTCCCCGGCGTCGCGATGGCTTCGCCGCGCACCCTCGGCTCGCCACCGAACAGCTTGAGGAAGACGACAGAGCAGCTCGTGGGCTGGGCCAGGCTGGTGGGCCGCTGAGGATTAAGTTGGGCTGAAACCAGGTAAGATTCCTTTTTCTTTTCTTCTCTTTTTCTTTCTGCATTTTGTTTTGTCTTGGCTAAAAAAATAACTAGACATTTTATAAAATGCCCCAAATTTTTATGTGGACTTGAAATGCATATAGCTAGCCACTTATAAAGTTTGGGAATTTTTAAAATTCAAATAATTTGAAATTTAATTCAAATAGGGGTTTAAATTTAAATCCATGCTCCTGTTTGAATATTTGAAAAATCCATGAGCATGGGGTTAGTCCCACATCACTTGATATGTGATCCCACTCATTTATGAGACTTTTAAAAAATGCAAAAGGAATTTTTGGATCAACTTTTTATCTGGCCATTTGAATTAAATTCATCTGGGGGGTTTTTCTCTCCCATTTCAATTTCTTTTTGAATTTTTTATCATGATGCAAAGTGACTTGCTATTCTAGCACATACCTAACTTGGGGTTGTGACAATGCACAACAACGAACCGGCGCATAATCTACATATTATCTATTGAAAGTCCCCCAGGTAATGTAGCAGCACGGGAAAAGCTCGCTATCTACTAGCAGCAACATTTAGAAAGTCTCCCCCCCCCATGATACCATGGCACGGGAAGCTCATGAGTTGTACATGCTCGAAGTTTCTCTATATAGCGAACCCCTAGTGGTCGTGGGAGCTCCCTTCCCACCCACGATGGAAGCCACATGTTAGGCAAGGCGGATTTACCTTGGAGGTGCCGATGGGCCAACCCAACCCCAAGGCGCTCTGAGCATCGCACCGAAAGTAACCATTTGTATCTTCCTTTGGATTTTTTTGAATGTATCGAACATCTTGCTGCAGCTGTCAGAAATAAAATCAAAATGTCTGGCCAGACTTGTTTTGTGATAATTTTTCTTCTTGAGCAACACCTTTGCTTCGCGAGATCCTCGCCCTTGTGAGTCCTCCCTTGTGCATCGCACAAGCGGGGACTATATGAGGATGCATGTGCTAGTGGCTAGTCCCAGAAGCTCCGATAAACCCAAAGCGGCTGAGCTATGTCTCATAGGCCTGGTCTTGTGCACGTCACCTAATGAAGGTCCTTGGTACCCAATAAACCCAAAGAGACCGGGCTCTGTCTTGCGGGCCTGCTCCCGTGCACGACATCTCACCAAGGTTCTTGGTACTTCAAATCCTCGTGCAATCCATGCGGGCGAACCACTAAGTGCACAATGTTGCCGCACATATAACTACTCGAGGACATGCTAACCATGCAGGAACAGGGCACAGAGGCTTCACGAACGACACTCCTCGAGGTCGCTTCAAGAACGTTGCTTCACGAAGCCCCATGAACTCCCTTCAAGAAGGTCGATACTTGCGACAAGAAAAAAACGCGCCGAACAACAGGGTACATGACGACCAAACTTATAACATAAGTTTTACACCCCTTGGGGCCACATGTTCGTGATACAGGAAAAGGGATGCACTCATACCGCAAAAAGCAGTGCCATCGCCGTGCTAGGCCTCTCCATCACCTCGGGCATCACCACAGAGCCCTCGACCAGCGCATCCACATGTTCCTTAACCCCCAAAGCCGGATCCTCCGGAGCCTCGGGAGAACGACATCAACCAACATGCGGAGGTCGACCGCCGGCGCCGCAAGGCGAATGTTGGAGAAGAGACGCGTGCCCACCTCCCTCAAGAGCAAGCAGTTCCTCTCGTCGATGACGTGCTCCAACACTTTCGGCAACGTGTCCAACTCTTGGACCACCTCCTAAAAGAACTCCAAGCAGCGAGCGTCGTTCTCCCCTCCCCCCCCATCGAGTTCGGAGACCTTACCATCGAGATCTACGACAATGGTGTGGGAACGCATCATGAGGGCCCGCATCTCTTGCATGTGCTTGAGTCGACGATCGGCATCCTCGCGCTCTAGCTCCTCCCGCTGTCACACCCAGTATGTCCATAGCACGCCTGGCCAGAGATATATCCATATCCTAGATAGTCTTGTACCGTAGTGATCACTACTCACTAGTAGAAAAAAAATTATCTCCAAATTTTATAGTTGGCACGCCAAATTCAATCCACACCATTGCTTTTATTTTGAAATAGTCACTAGTAGGAAAAAGCTTATCCCCAACTTCGTTTGCTGGCCTGCCAAATCAATTCCACGCCACCATCATTTTTTTCAAATAGTGTTGGCGTCGCCATTTTTTGTACGCTGGTTGAATACGGTTATTGATGGCGTTGAAAGTTTAAGGAACGCCATCATCAAGCTGACCGTGTTGCGGTGAAAAAAGAAATAATAGTGATGGCGTCTAAAATTATTACACGCCATATATATATTATATTGTGGTGGCATTATATGAATTTAAATGCCATCAAAATTAAAAATTATATCATTTTATTGTACAAAATTTTGAATGCTTATTCTTGTATATGCTTAAAAACATTTGTTTACTAATGCCTCACTATATATATGCTTATTTTATTTTTTATTTCATAATTAAAATGTTTAGTTTATTCATATTGTAATTTTATATAACACAAATAATTAGTATTGTGGATGTTATAGCTGGCGTGGCCCATGGGCTCATTTGGGTCACGCCAGCAATTAGGTTATATGTATAGTCTACGTCATCGATTAATCCTTCAGAAAAATATTCCTCCCTCCCCCCCCCCCCCGCCCCCTTGCCGTCACACAAACCAGCAATTAGGGATCGCCTCCTCGAGCGTTGTCGCCTCCCCGAGCGCCCTCTCTCTCTTCGTCACCTCTCTGTTCCCCCTCTCGTCCGTTTGACCTCTTCGATCCGTGCAGATCCCCAAGCGCCGCCACCTCCTCGAGTGCCGCAACCTCCCCGAGCGCCGCCGACGCGGTATTAATTAATAATCCCTTAGTTTGTAAATTAGTTTAGATAGTTGCTAGTTTTAAATTAGTTTAAATAGTTGCTAGTTGTAAAATGAGTTTAGATACTTGCTAGTTGTAGTTGTAAAATTAGTTTAGATACTTGCTAGTTGCTAGTAATCTCAGTTTTTACACTAGTGGAAAGAGGGGCTAACACGATACTCCTTTCCCAGTCCCTTGTACGAAACTGTTTGCGATGCTATCAACACAAACGGTACAAATAAAAAACTGTTTGGGAAAAACTGAACCGTCTGGGAAACATACCCGAAAGGCCACAGTTCTAAAAATTATTGCGTGGGTGATGTAGGGCTGACGGGTCTTTGAAAATCGGTCTGTGATATTTAGGGTTAAAACCCACGGTTGCACATAAAGGACTGCCAGCCTGTCTACGCAATCGTTCATAGTAACTGAAATGTTTGGAATGCCTAATCTATCAGGCACGCTTCTGAAAATCCTTTCGTGTGTGAAACAAGTACTGACGATTGGTTCAAACAACCTTCCGCATGACCAGCCAGAACACCCACGGTTGCAAAGAATGGAACGCTAGCCCATCTTCACAATCATTTTTATTTACTCAAACATGTGGGATGTGTAATCTATCAGTCACATTTCTGTAAATCTTAGTGTTGGTTATACACGGCACACAGTTCCTACAATCAAGTGTTTGTGATAACTCCTTAGAACAACTACGGTTCTAAAAAATTGATCGCTACCTTAGTAAAGCAAACGTTCTGAATTAAAACATGGTGTGGGTAGTAAAACATATCAGAAACTTTTCTGAAAATCTAAGGGTTTGTGATGCACGACGTCTTCTTTTTACTTTCTTTGTTTTCTAGAAGCTGGCTAGCTTCTCTTGCAGACGTTTGGAAATACAAAATTGTGTGCAATGATGTAGTGAAACAGAAACATGTTAGTTATCAAAAATGTCTGCTATGTAGGCACACATTTTTGTAATCAGTTATCTTAGTTGTTGTATGAAATGAACTTCATCCTTATCATATCTATATGAACATTACTAGAAACTACTATTTCTGAGAAGGGCATGTAATTAAGATAATACGTAGCAAGGATTACTTAACAACATTTGAGTTGACATGTACATAACATACAGTTGTACAAATAATACAGTACTCAGCAACAAGGATTTGAGGAAAATATTGCCTAGGATAGGCGTTATAGAACATCTTGAATGAACAGGAAGGCCTTCAGTGCCTTCGTACAGATAGAGCAAAATGGTGTCTCCCATTTTCAACTGTGGACAAATTTCCATCACACGGTACCACTTATGAATGATAATTGATCTATTTTTAGGGCAAAGGATGTACGTTGACATCACCTTCTTATTCTGACCAATTGCTAGTGCTATTGGACCAGCAAAGGGGATCAATTCAGGAAGAACTGAAGGCAGCATTACCTGTTGCAAGACCGATAAAACTATTGTAACACTGGATGAATGTATATATTATGAAAGGATATATAACATAAAAGATTATGTACCATGATTTTTGCATCGATAAATTCTTTCTGTTCAAGGTATGCATGATTGGCACACATAATGCCATCCTGCTTCCTGCATGGAAACACTCAATAAGCGATTTAATTCTTCCACCAATATCTAAGAGAGGCTCCAAATCTTGCCAGGGAAATGTGGATTGAGGAGTAATCGTCATAACTTGAAGTAAGCATTCAACAAAGTCTGCAAGGATATAATAATGATTGTCAGTATTTATATATTTTTTCTTGAATAATTAATTAATTAGTAAGCCAGGACAAACACATGCAACACTTGAAAGAATACTGACTCCGATTTTTAGTCCATCGACGGATATGCTTTGTTAACTTTACATATATTATATCACCAGGTTGTCTTGCATCCACTAACACTTTCATGGAAGCTTTTAGCACATAACGTTTAGTTAACTTTCTCCACAGGTCTTTCGA
Source organism: Bromus sterilis (assembly GCA_950022295.1). Classification (NCBI taxonomy): domain Eukaryota; kingdom Viridiplantae; phylum Streptophyta; class Magnoliopsida; order Poales; family Poaceae; genus Bromus; species Bromus sterilis. Next base: position 274,559,443 of record OX465595.1, on the reverse strand, counting down.
AAAATAGCAGCAACCTTCAACATATGTATTAAGCCAAACTTTGAACTTGTATGGTTCGCGTGTACCGTAACTTTAGTTGAGTCTTCATTCAGGTACAACGAAAACTTATGTATCGTAGTTTTTGTTGCAAAGAAAGGATTGCACTGCAGGAAATATATAGTAGGGATGAGCAACTATTTGTGTATTTTTATGTACTCATGCAAATATGAGCTTAACATAAATTATTGCACGACAATAATTTAACGAATCTTGTATGTCTCACAATTTCGCTTAAGTACAGATATGCAGTACCCGACAAAAAAATCACATCAGTAGAACTCAAGATTTTGAAAATTCTGTTTCATAAATTTTGTTAGTGGTGAGAACCTTGTCTAGATTACATCTGGGTAAGGGGGTGTACAAGAACATACTGTGGGCTTCAAGACATCATCTCGCACGGTGATGTTGAAAAACTCCTGTGTTCGGTCGAGGACACACAGTCCTTCCTTGTCATTACACTTTGGGCACTAAAATTGAAACCTCGAGTAAGACTGAAGAAAAACGGATCCACATACATTGCGTTTACAGGGATTAATAGCTACAAACATAATTCGAATTCGAGGTACAAGATGCGGGGAAATATTCCACTAACCTTCATGTATAGTAGAAAAACCCCCAATCTAGCGGGGGTGGGTGAGTACGATAAAAACATCGGCGATAGCAGGTGCGATAGTCAGCGACTCGAGGGGCGGTGTCAAAATGCGGTTCTGCTTGCAGGAGGCACCGATCTATAGTGACGTCAGTCCGCAAAATCTAGTATTTGAGGAGGGTTACGAACGAGTAGAGGATTGCAGGAGCAAAGTACGAGCGAGGAAGAAAGGGGTAGGGGTTTATCAACGTGCTGATACATTAAATATGAAGTTGGCCCCAGGCCAAATGTCATCTAGCTTATGTTGTGGAGACCCTTGGTACAGCCCAAAAATAGGAGAGTAGATTCAACTTTGTGTAGATTCCGACCAGAAGCCTCTTCTTGATATGTGTGTACTTCGTTGCACATGAGAGCACATACAAGATATTTCAACACACATTTGGTCAAATTTCGTTGCACTCGTAGTTCAAATGCAAATAATTTCATATTGAGTGCACATAAAACTGACTTAGTGCCATATATCAAACGGAAGATGGAAATGACAAAAAAAATCATAGCTCAAGTATCAAACACTTAATGACTTACATGTATCAAACACGTCCCGTTAGATGACAAAATTTCGATGACACAGTAAAGCACACGGTTCATGTATGACAACCGTTTGCTTAACCTATACCCTGCGAAATTCGCCCGTGATTAACCTATACCACGGATCACACGCCCTTCACCGTCCAATGCGCATGGATCGAATGATCGCCAATGAAACAACATCATGCTCCTATAGTTCCGGTGGATATTTCCTGGTTTGTAAGTGCAAAAAAAGTTTAAAAATACCAAAATAACAAGGAATGCGTCCAAATTCGAAGCCATATCACGTATAGACCCGTGGCAGTTGTCAAAAAAAATCAACCACAATCGACAATGTAACAATACAATCTACTTGTAACCCGAACATTTCACGACTCATTCCATACATATCAAAACCACGGTCCTTCGTGAGAGATGCCCCCGTTTGCAAGGCGATCGCATGATAGCCTTTCTCAAAATGCCTGAAATATTTAACACAACACAGTATTACTTTCTCACGAGGCCATGCAAAGTCTCGTGTATTTCGGAGCGATTTTCATTTTTTTGAATTTTTTGTAATTTAAAAACCACCGAACTGAATGTTTCATGGTCGAAAGACGTGACCGAGCCGTGGCAAGTGCATTTAAATTCCACATTGTGTGTTTCACTTTAACACGAGAGCACATACATGATATGTCAGCACTCATTTCATCAAATTTCGTTGCCCTCGTAGTTCAAATGCAAATAAATTCATATCGAGTGCAAATGAAACAGACTTAGCGCCACATATCAAACGAAAGATCAAAATGATAAAAAAATCATAGCTCAAGTGTAAATACACCCATAGGAAATATCTAATGTACAATTAATGACTTACATGTATCAAACACGTCGCGTTAGATGGCAAAATTTCGGTGACACGGTAAAGCACACGGTTCGTGTACGACAACCGTTTGCTTAACCAATACCCTGCGGAATTTGCTCGTGCGTTCTGATTTGCCAGAACGCAACACCACGGATCGCACGCCCTGCACCGTCCAATGCGCACGGATCGAACGGTCGCCAATGAGTCAACATCATGTTGCTGCACTTTCGGTGGATATTGTATTTAACTATTTTTTTTTCCCGGTTTGTAAGTGCAAAGAAGGTAAAAAATACCAAAATAACAAGGAATGCGTCCAAATTCGAAGACATGTCACGTATAGACATGTGGCAGTTGTGAAAGAAAAACAATCGACGAAGTAACAGTACAATCTACTTATAACCCGAACATTCCACGACTATTTCCATACATATCGAAACCATGGTCCTTCATGAGATATGCCCACGTTTGCAAGGCGATCGCATGACAGCCTTTCTCAAAATGATGAAAATTTTACCACATCACAGTATTACCTTGTCACGACGCCACACAAAGTCTCGTGTATTTCCAAGTGATTCTCATTTTTTAAATTTTTTGTTATTTAAAAACCACCAAACTCAATGTTTCATGGTCGAAAGACGTGACCGAGGTGCGGCAACTTAATTTCAATTCCACGTTGTGTGTTGCACGTTAAGACGAGAGCACATACATGATATTTCAGCACACATTTGGTCAAACTTCGTTGCACTCGTAGTTCAAATGCAAATAAATTTATATCGAGTGCACATGAAACTGACTTCGCGTCATAAATCAAACAGAAGATGAAAATGACAAAAAAAATCATAGCTCAAGTGGAAATAAACCCATAAGAACTATATAATCTATACTTAATGACTTACATGTATCGAACACGTCCCGTTAGATGGAAAAAAAATTGTGACACGATAAAGCACACGGTTCGTGTACGACAACCGTTTCCTTAACCCATACCCTGCGAATTTGGCCCGTGCATTCTGATTGGCCAGAACGCATGACCACAGATAGCACGCCCTGCACCATTGATGGTACGATTTAACGCCCCCTTGTTGGTTACCCAGAGTGGAAGGTTGAGATGTAGATAGCAGCAATTTCCCTTAGCGAAGATGCTAAGGTTTGAGTGTCGAACCAATAGGACTCCAGTCGATACAAGAAGGTGGTGAAGTGAACAATGGCGCCGTTTAAAACCGAGGTTTCTAACTTTACCTGGACCTGCACACACAACAAATAACTTTGCTTCCCAACGAGTATAGAGGAGTTGTCAATTCCTCCGACCTTGTTGTTTACAAAGGATAAAACGCACGAGATAATAATATAGACACGGAAAAGTAAATAAAGCAGTAAATTGATAGTGGGTGTAAACAATATTTGAAAATATGGATCAGGGTCCTATGATGTTCACTAGTGATGTCTCTCTCCCAAAAGACGATAAAATAGCCATGCGAGGTAAACAAATTACAGCTGGGCAATTGACAGGATTATGTGCGCAAACCAATGCTAACTATGCTATAAAGAAAGGAAGAGGCTCAAAAGCATGGGCGGTACGCCAAGACAAGTAGACCGAAATCCATCTGCATCTACCTACTAATCATCCACCTTGAGATATCTATCCAGAACATCTCGCTGGTATTAAGTTGCCAATCTCACCCAAAGTGTAAACTCAAAGCAACGGACAACTAAATTAAAGAACTTTGCATAAAGTAAACAATCCTTGCACCCGCAAGTACAAGCACCGTTGTTTCCCCCCCTTGTGCCAACAGCACATCCCCTAGACTCATGTTTCTATCACTCAAGCTAGTCATCAGGGGGCATGAACCCACAATCATGCAAAACGCTCCCTCTTGGAGTCACTACCTACTACTTGGCCAAAGCAATAAACAGCAATGGAGAACATGCAAGAATTAATCTAGAACATAAATATAAAAGAGGAGAATCAAATATATTACTCAAACACAATCTGAACATAGTCTCATAATCCATCGGATCCCAGCAAACTCGGCATAGAAACAGCAGAAATATTACATATGTGCCTCAATCATGTATGGCAGCTCACGAGGTCTAATCCATGAAGAACAAAGAGCAGAGGAGAACATCACATAGCTACTGATCATAGACCCATGGTCCAAGGTGGACTACTCAAGGTTCATCCAAGAAGAATCCATGGTGGTGGAGAAGCTCTCGGAGGTGATTCCTCCCTCCGGCAGGGTGCCGGGAAGAGGTCTTCTGGTGCTCCCGATCTTGGAAGCGCGGCGGCGGCAGAACAGAGGACATATCGCAAAAAAGGGTTCCCTTCACGGGGGTTACACGTCACGAGGGATATATAGGCGAAGGGGGCCCCCAGGGGTCCAGGTGGCCCCCTGGCGCGGCCCCACCCTAGGGAAAGCCGGGAGGGCGCCTGGGGCCCTGGTGGGTCCCCTCTGCCCCCCCCCCCCCTCGGTGATTCCCGAAGCTTCTTCTGCGCTGATATTTTATTGTATTTTTCCCGAATTTTTGGAGCACTTTTAATATGGGGGAAACCTGAAATAGAAAAACAGCAGAAAACAGGAACTGGCACTGGGTGCACTGAGTTAATAGGTTAGTCCAAATATGATCAAAAGTGTATGGAAGTTTATCAATATCATAGCAATATCACACAAAAGAGGCATGGAGCAAGAAGAAATTATAGATACGTTTTGGACGTATCAACCGTCCAATGCGCAGGAATCGAACGGTCGCCAATGAACCAACATCATGTTGCTGCAGTTCCGGTGGATATTGTATTTAAGTTTTTTTTCATGGTTTGTAAGTGCAAAAAAAGATTAAACATACCAAAATAACAAGGAATGCGTCCAAATTCGAAGACATATCACGCATAGACGCGTGGCAGTTGTCAAAAAAAATCAACCACAATCGACGAAGTAACAATACAATCTACTTGTAACCCGAACATTTCACGACTCATTCCATACATATCAAAACCACGGTCCTTCGTGAGAGATGCCCCCATTTGCAAGTCGATCGCATCATAGCCTTTCTCAAAATGCTTGAAAGTTTTACCACATCACGTTATTACCTTCTCAAGACGCCACGTAAATCGTGTATTTCGGAACGATTTTCATTTTTTTGAATTTTTTGTAATGTAAAAACCACCGAACTGAATGTTTCATGGTTGAAAGATGTGCCTGAGCTGCGGTAAGTTCATTTCAATTCCACGTTGTGTGTTGCACCTTAACACGAGAGCACATACATGATATGTCAGCACTCATTTGATCAAATTTTGTTTAACTCGTAGTTCAAATGCAAATAAATTCATATCTAGTGCACATGAAACAGACTTAGCGCCACATATCAAACAGAAGATGAAAATAAAAAAAAATCATAGCTCAAGTGTAAATACACCCATAGGAAATATCTAATGTACAATTAATGACTTACATGTATCAAACACGTCCACTTAGATGGCAAAATTTCGGTGACACGGTAAAGCACACGGTTCGTGTACGACAACCGTTTGCTTAACCTATACCCTGCGGAATTCGCTCATGCGTTCTCATTGGCCAGAACGAAACACCACGGGTCGCAAGCCCTGCACTGTCCAATGCCCACGGATCGAATGGTCATGAATGAGTCAACATCATGTTGCTGCAGTTTCGGTGGATATTGTATTTAACTCTTTTTTCCCGGTTTGTAATTGCAAAAAAAGTTTAAAAAATACCAAAATAACAAGGAATGCGTCCAAATTCGAAATCATATCACGTATAGACATGAGCTGTGAAACAAATAATCACAATCGACGAAGTAACAGTACAATCTACTTGTAACCTGAACATTCCACGACTCTTTCCATACATATCGAAACCATGGTCCTTCATGAGAGATGCCCACGTTTTCAAGACGATCGCATGATATCCTTTCTCCAAATGCCTGAAATTTTTACCACATCACAGTATTACCTTGTCACAACGCCATGCAAAGTCTCGTGTATTTCCGAGTGATTCTCATTTTTTTCAATTTTTTGTTATTTAAAAACCACCGAACACAATGTTTCATGGTCGAAAGACGTGACCGAGGTGCGGTACCTTCATTTCCATTCCATATTGTGTGTTGCACGTTAACACGACAACACATACATGATATTTCAGCAGACATTTGGTCAAACTTCGTTGCACTCGTAGTTCAAATGCAAATAAATTTATATCGAGTGCACATGAAACCGACTTCGCGTCATATATCAAACAGAAGATGAAAATGACAAAAAGATCATAGCTCTAGTGGAAATAAACCCATAGGAACTATCTAATCTACACTTAATGACTTACATGTATCAAACACGTCCCGTTAGATGTAAAGCACACGGTTCGTGTACAACAACCGTTTCCTTAACCTATACCCTGTGAATTTTGCCCGTGCATTCTGATTGGATAGAACGCGGGATCACGGATGGCACACCCTGCACCGTCTAATGCGCACGGATAGAACGGTCGCCAATGAACCAACATCATGTTGCTGCAGTTCCGGTGGATATTGTATTTAACTCTTTTTTCCCGGTTTGTAAGTGCAAAAAAATAGTTTAAAAATACCAAAATAACAAGGAATGCGTCTAAATTCGAAGACATATCACATATAGATGTGTGCCAGTTGTGAAAAGAAAATCAACCACAATCGATGAAGTAACAATAAAATCTACTTGTAACCCGAACATTTCACGACTCATTCCATACATATCAAAACCACGATCCTTCGTGAGAGTTGCCCCCGTTTACAAGGAGGTCGCATGATAGCCTTTCTCAAAATGCCTGAAATTTTTACCACATCACAGTATTACCTTCTCACGACGCCACGCAAAGTCTCATGTATTTCGGCGCGATTTTTATTTTTTTGAATTTTTTGTAATTTAAAAACCACTGAACTGAATGTTTCATGGTCGAAAGACGTGACCGATCTGCGGCAAGTTCATTTCAATTCCACGTTGTGTGTTGCACTTTAACACGAGGGCACATACATGATATGTCAGCACTCATTTGATCAAATTTCGTAGCACTCGTAGTTCAAATGCAAATAAATTCATATCGAGTGCACATGAAACTGACTTAGCGCCACATATCAAACGGAAGATGAAAATGACAAAAGAATCATAACTCAAGTGTAAATACACCCATAGGAAATATCTAATATACACATAATGACTTACATGTATCAAACACGTCCCGTTAGATGGCAAAATTTCGGTGACACGGTAAAGCACACTGTTCGTGTACGGCATTCGTTTGCTTAACATATACCCTGCGGAATTCGCTCGTGCGTTCTGATTGGCCAGAACGCAGCACCATAGATCGCACGCCCTGTACCGTCCAATGCGCACGGATCGAACGGTCGCCAATGAACCAACATCATGTTGCTGCAGTTCCGGTGGATACTGTATTTAACTCTTTTTCCCGGTTTGTAAGTACAAAAAAAGTTAAAAAAATACCAAAATAACATGGAATGCGTCAGTATTCCATGACATATCACGTATAGAAGTGTGGCAGCTGTGAAAAAAACCACAATCGACGAAGTATCAGTACAATCTACTTGTCACCCGAACATTTCACGACTCTTTCCATACATATCGAAACCATGGTCCTTCATGAGAGATGCCCACGTTTGCAAGGCAATCGCATGATAGCCTTTCTCAAAATGCCTGAAAATTTTACCACATCATAGTATTACCATCTCAGGACACCACGCGAAGTATAGTGTATTTCCGAGCGGTTATCATTTTTTTGAATTTTTGATTATTTAAAAAACACCGAACTCAATGTTTCATGGTCGAAAGACGTGACCGTGGTGCGGCAAATTCATTTCAATTCCACGTTTTGTGTTGCACATTAACATGAGAGCACATACATGACATTTAAGCACACATTTTCACATTGACGAATGGCAGCTGTGAAAAGAAAATCAACCACAATTGACGCGTGGCAGCTGTGAAAAGAAAGTCAACCACAATTGACGAATTAACAATACAATCTACTTTTAACCCGAACATTTCACGACTCATTCCATACATATCAAAACCTCGGTCCTTCGTGAGAGATGCCCCCATTTGCAAGGCGATCGCATGAAAGCCTTTCTTAAAATGCCTGAAAATTTTACAACATCACAGTACTACCTTCTCACGACGCCACGCAAAGTCTCGTGTATTTCCGAGCTATTTTCATTTTTTTGAATTTTTTGTAATTAAAAAACCACCAAACTCAATGTTTCATGGTGGAAAGACGTGACCGAGGTGCAGCAAGTTCATTTCAATTCCACATTGTGTGCTGCACGTTAACATGAGAGCACAGGCATGATATGTCAGCACACATTTGGTCAAATTTTGTTGCACTCGTAGTTCAATTGCAAATAAATTAATATCGTATGCAGATGAAACTGACTTAGCGCCATTTATCAAAAGAAAGATGAAAATGACAAAAAAATCATAGCTCAAGTGTAAATAAACCCATAGGAACTATCTAATCTACACTTAATGACTTACACGTATCAAACACGTCCCGTTAGATGGCAAAATTTTGGTGACACGGTAAAGCACACGGTTCGTGTACGACAACCATTTTCTTAACCTATACCCTGCGAAATTCGCCCGTGCGTTCTGATTGGCCATAACGCAACACCACGGATCCCACGCCCTGCACCATCCAATGCGCACGGATCGAACGGTCGCCAATGAACCAACATCATGCTGCTGCAGTTCCGGTGGATATTGTATTTAACTCTTTTTCCCGGTTTGTAAGTGCAAAATAAATTTAAAAATAACAAAATAACAAGGAATGTGTCCAAATTCGAAGACATATCACGTATAGATGCGTGGCAGCTGTGAAAAAAAATCAACCACAATCGACGAACTAAGAATACAATCTACTTGTAATCCAAATATTTCACGACTCATTCCATACATATCGAAACCACGGTCCTTCGTGAGAGATGACCCCGTTTGCAAGGCGATCGCATGATAGCCTTTCTCAAAACTAGATGACCCGTTGTGCCAAATGGCGCAGAGTCTCAGTTGAAACCATGTAATCATAGAAAAAAAAATCATTGTTAGAACCCAATCTTTCTTTTAGTTATACCCATTAAAATCTAGAATTATCAATCACACCAACAAATGATTATTTTTTTATCAACTGCAAAAGAAAATGTAATGTAGTAAATCTAATCATTCCAAGTGATATATAGCCAAGCATTATATAAGATGTAACTCATGGACTATATAACATAATATATCATATATATGAATCAAAACCAAACAAAATGATTTACTAAGACGGAATCTTACGCACATCATTCATTTTTTCCAAAGCATAACACACATTATTTCCAATACGGTTGCACTATATGGTTCAACACAGCTACTAAGCATAAGAAACAGGAACACATAACTGGCATAGATTAGAACAACCAAGAGGTTCTATTATTTCCTCCTATTACATTATATAAGTAGGCACCCCATAATAGAAGAAAGATGTTCGACCGCGTCCTCCCATGACATTATATAAGTAAGTACCTCATCTTCTAAACAACCATGAGGTTCTAGGAAATGGATTGCCACCAGTAGAACTGAAGCATGTGTTCATGGTTGTGGTTATGATATATTCCATCAACTGAGGTAGAAATCACAAATAGGTCAGCTTCATTTAATTCACTAAGAAAGCAGTCTTACAAACTACAACCTAAACAGATAAGAAATGGACATGCTTTGCAATAAATTTCAATGCAAAGCTATAAATGAGACGGTAAAATAAAAGAATGTTGGATAACGTACATTATTTCTTCTTGGAAAAAGCCTTCACTTTGTCAGAAGGTGACAATTTCATGCCATATAACTTTCTTTAAAATGCTTGCAAAGGATGTAGGATATTTTGTATACCGAATAGACATGCTTTGCAATAAACTTCAATGCGAAGCTATAAATGAGACTGTAAAAAAAAGAACGTTGGAGAACCTACATTGTTTCTTCTTTGCCAGAAGCCTTCACTTTGTCAGAAGGTCACAGTTTCATGCCAACAACAAAGATGCATTCACACTTAACTGTGCATGTGAAAAAATCAACTAGCTTAAAAAAACATGTTGTTTAAGGAACAAATATTGAGTGCTTGGAATGCCTTACTTTACATTGCACGTGAAGAAATCAACTGAGTTGGATCCTGTATAGCTTGAAATGCACAATCTATGTTTCCATCTTTGCACTGAAATTAAAGAATATAGAAAGTAAACTATATAGATCAGTTCAAACATCAACCTGTAGAAAGAAATAGAATGATCCAACACGGGAAACATCATTGATCTGTACTGAACTGCAACACAAGAACCGTAGAACCTGGAGTCTACACTGAATTGCAAAATTAAAATCACGAAAAAAAGAACTGAACTGCAGACTATTGATGATCCAACACGGGAAAAAATATAATCCGTCGGCAGCCGCTGTTGGCCATGTCCAACTGTAGCCTCTGCTGATCCAACACGGCAACAAATCTCCCAACTAAAACAACAAATAAATACCTACAAGACAAAAAATGACGTGAATAGTAGAAAGAAATAGAATGATCCATGACAACACAATGACATTAGAAGTTATAGCCTTCAGTTGTTGGACGGCTTCATTAGGCATTGTCGTGGTTATTATGTGCTTTAGCTTTAGTTCAAGATGTATTGATTATCTAACAGCTCTAAGTAGCACATTGTTTGAATAAGCATCAAACATCCATTTTTTTTCTTAGATAACTATTACATGCATGTCATTTTTACACAGGAATGAACTGGAAGGAAGCAACTTAATAATATTCAAACCAGTTAGGAGAAGCAAGGCATATACAAAAAAAACATTGTAAGAGTTCACCCTCTCCAGCAAGGATCCTAAATTTTTTTGATTCTCTGAGTTTCCAAATGCACCAACAGGATACAACGAAATAAACACTAAAAATCTTCCACTAATCTACCATGAGATGGTTTGGAAGCCCTCTTAAATATTAACACATAAAATAACATAAGAAATTCATATAGTTTGAGCACCAATAAACAAAATACTGCTAGGGCTACTAATTTTTGGCAGAGAACTCAAAAGAACAAGCACTGCTACTATTTAACCGAATAAGCAAAAAAACAATAGGATCATATTTAGATGCCCTGTAAGTAAGAAAGGTCTACACAATAATGGACCATGTAAAATTAATACCTCCGAGTTAATCCTCGTGGTAGTTTATATCGCATGGACCCAAATGTGAAAATTTCTACTTAGGGTAGTTCACGATATAGTTAACCATTGGCATCATTGTAATATCTCCCACACAGTATTTTGAAAACCATCAGCTCTAAACCATCCTTCCTTACACCAAAAGCAAAATAAATCTAGGCATGCAAGAGTAAGCGACAACCTGAATATCTGTTAAATAAAATATCAAAACAGGGTTCAGATAAACTATATATTCTATAAAAATAAAAACTCCAGCTTTATGTTTGATATTCTCGCAGTACTTGTCATTCTCACTTGTACATTTGGAACCGACAATAGAACAACGGGGAGAGAGTGTACATTAGCAGTTCATAAAAACGATACAAAAGATTACTCGGGAATGGGGATACTAACAAATATAGATGTTTCCAATTTTGGTGCAATATAGAAACAAAAAAATTGTAGTTCCACTGATCCAATGTGTTACGAGTACATATTTTTAGTATCCCCATCTAAGTCACATCTTGGCTTCCTATTGCATTCTAAGTCACAACTCTGAACCACATTCTAAGTCACAGCTTTGAACCACATTCTACATCACAACTCTGAACCAACCTTGAGAAACTGAGGCATTCGGGGAAGAAAATCTTATCAGCAAAGCGAGCCTGACGGCGTCGCCGTCCTGGACTTAGAGCTCCATGGGAAGCAAGATGGAAGGGCGGCAGTGTCGGGTCGAAGATCCCCCGTCCGATCTCGGCAAGGGTCGTGTCGTCGACATCGGCCTGGGACCGGAAGATGGGACAGTCGACGAAGTCCCAGCGGTTGACATCCTCCAGCAGCCGCACTGGCATGGCCTTCCTCCCGACCTCCATGTCAAACTCGTATGACCGGTGTCGGTATTGAATTAGCCTCAAATGCAGTAGAAAAAATAGCCACCACTTGGCTGCTCCTCGGCAGCCTCTCCACCTGACCAAGGTGCAAGTATCTCCTGAGGAACATCCAAAACAAGATAAATCAGTGAACAATGTTTACTTATAGATACAATTTCAAGATCACAATTTACTCAAGATTTTGCAGGCTAAATCTAAATATATATGCTTACGGTTGTGTACAATGAGTGGTCGGCGCGTGCACATCCAGATACGGACCTTATCTCATCTATTCCTCTACTTGGACCAGCTGGGGGTAGTGCAAATGCAACAGTGTGCAACAGTGTGATAGGCTGCCAACTGAAGATCAGCAAAAGATTCATTTCAAATTTACTTGCAAGACAATTACATTCCAGAAGTAATGCATGCTCAAATCACAAAATACAACTACTTCAGCAATTTCACCTTAGCAATAACATGCCTAGCTATGGAAGTCCCAAGCAGATACTTTCACCCTGCCTTCTTCCGACCCCATCTCCCTCTTTGTCTCCTCTTTCTCCCAGATCTTGTTGTTGGTGGCATCTGTACTCTAGGCACGTACACAAATCAAGCTGCACAAGGAAGATAAATTCTAGGGATTAAATTAAAGGTGAGAGCGGGCTAAATGAGGAGAAATGGATAGTGTGGCCACCTGCAAGGCTGCAAGAGTGGTCGTGGAGATGAAAAGGTTGGGGTGAAGAAATAGTTGATTTAAATCGACACAATAGTTTATATATCGGAAAGCCTAATCCATAAAAAAATTTAAACTCCCATTTACATTACGATAACGCCTTGAGCTGAATGATGATAAAAACTGAACCAACACTGAAGATAGTGAACTGAATTTCCATCTCATTTGGTCCTCCAATGCTCTAGAAATGAAAACCACATCCATTGTGATGTGAGCTTCTGGGCCACTTCCATTAGTGACTAAAGTACTTCTCTTCCATATTTGATTTGAAAACATGCTGAACCATGAGCCAAAAAAGCCAACGTTAGCCAAAAAATAGTTCTAAAGTACTTGTGGACCAGGACAGGATCACCCCATGGGGATTCAAATTCTAAACTAATAAGACTTTCCAAGTTATAATAACACAAATTATAGTCCATAATCTCAGCGCAAATTCACAGAAATTATGTTTAGTATTTAAAATGAAATTCAATAACTTCACATTTATTTCCAACACTCAGTGTGCACCATGTATTTTTGTGTGCTGCAATCTAAAGACTAAGATGGGTTTATTTTAGGATGCGGACACTTAGGTTCAGAAAGTTCATATACAGAATAATTGGATGCAAACTAAAAAAATTGTGAAATTTCTAAACTTTGGTTCATGATTTGAACTATTTTGTTGTTGAAATTCTTGCCCCCCCCCCTTCACCGGCGCATTCGCTAACAAAGCACCCAAAGCCAGAAGAAAACCAACAGCCTAGAAATGGATAGATAAAACATGTGTGGCACCTGATTCATGGTCGAGATATCACACTATTATTCTTCATGAGAGGCCAATTTTCAACAGTTCCAATAAGCACAAAGAGAAACATAACCTGCAACATTGTTATATGCATTAAAATAAGAATTCCTTGAAGATCTTACAGAATTGAGACCAACCTTTTGGTATTGCAGAGAAAATCATATCAACTAAAGATTTTCTAAGCACAAACAAATAATATATATATATATACTAACAAAGCCAGGAGGGCTAAATCAAAATGTACCACCACCCTCCAGCTAAATCAGTTTAAATGCTTCATAGATGCTCACCCATGCTAATTTACCTTATTTATTATGATGTCCCGTGTCTAATTTATTGAAGAAAGGATTCTTCTAAAGAGTCAAAACGTTTATACTACATGTTGATCTTCGCGATATATTTAAATTATTTGAACTATTTACATATCTTTCAGACATTAACTATGTTTGATTTCCATTACCTCAAACTCAAGTATGATGTCGTGAAAGCTTATTTGGAAGAACAAAGAATGTTAAGTTCAACAAACATACCATTTCTCAATTAATAGGTCTGAGAGAAAAATACCTACATAACTATTCTGAACAAAATGCATTTCGTTGTTATCGCCTGGAGGAGGGTCTCCACTTTGACCCCAAACCTGCAGGGATGTGTGAGATAATTGAAAACATAAATCAAGAAACAAACATAATTCGGAAAAAGAGCACCCAATTTAGAAAAGTTATCCATACCAGGTATGGATGAGTTCAGTGCACTTATCCTTGACTCATTCCGAGCTTCTATGGTGGGAGGTGACCTTTTATCCATTGAATCTTGCAGTTCAGAACACACAACCTCATCCTAAGTTCCTAACTATCAGGTACTAGCTCAATATGCAAATATTCAAAGACAGAAATAATTAGTTGCTCCATGTGAGTTGTCGAGCAGAGTGTTTTGCCAGACACATGTGTGAATACTAACCAGAGAGGTGGTGGTGGTGGCCTATGGGCGAGCTCGGAAATGCGGCAGGACAAGCTGACTCTGGAATTTGGGCGGCCACCATCAGATACACAAGCTGGGCATATTCATACGCAGCGGCAGGGCGTCGAGCACCTCGCGTGCAGCAGTAGTGGTGGCATGTGAATGAAGCTCAGGGCGGCAATAACCTATTGATGAGACCGGGGCATCATCGATGGATGAGCTAACCATGGGATTCGAGCAACCTCCGCCCGGTCTGCGAGCTTGGCATCCTCTTACATGGAGGGAAGGACATCGAGCACCTCGTGCGCAGCCAAAGGAAAGGACATTAGCACATGAATAAAAAGTGGTCCTCAGGATTTGGGCTTACCTTCGGAGGAGCATGTGGCGGTTCACGTCGGAGTCGCCCAGGACGCAGCCTGTGGCAACGAAGTGCACTGCCTGTCTCTCCTTCCGTCGATGGGCTAGCCGGCGGCGACGCCACGCTCCTCTTGGCTTCATCCCATAGCTCTGGCTGGTCTCCTCCAGTCAACCACGCTCCTTTGGGAAGAGCAGTGCCGGCTTCCTCACCTCCAGGCGACATGACGCGCGAGATCGACGGGGCCGCGGCTGCGCGAGCGGCAAGTGGATGCATGGTGGTGCGAGCGCCGGAAAGAAGCGCGCAATAGAGAGAGGCGGCTAGGGTTCGCACCTAACGAGGTTTGTCTGCGGGAGAGAGATAGGTGAGGTGAGGGAATAGGGAAGGAGAGGAGAAAGAGTGGCGCGAGGGCTCACCAGAGCGGTGGGTGTCGACGGTGGCTGAACGGCGCGGTTGCTGGAGACGGGGCGGCCCGACGAGAGAGGATGAGGCGGCGCACGGCAGCGGGCGCGAGAGAGGAGGAGGAGGAAACGAGAGAGAAGGGATGGGTTTGGTCGCGTTTGGGATGGACTACTCCCAGTGGGTGCGGTGTGGCCGAGCGATTTTCATCCAACGGCT
Source organism: Bromus sterilis (assembly GCA_950022295.1). Lineage (NCBI taxonomy): Eukaryota > Viridiplantae > Streptophyta > Magnoliopsida > Poales > Poaceae > Bromus > Bromus sterilis. The sequence continues at coordinate 274,543,850 of OX465595.1, read as the reverse complement.
GAAGTAGGATACCACTGACGAGGGTTGTGAGGCCTTCTGGGTCCCTTGAACTTTAAGATTTAAATGCGTGAAAATTTTACCACATCGCAGTATTACCTTTTCACGACGCCACACAAAGTTTTGTGTATTTCCGAGCGATTCTCATTGTTTTTGAATTTTTTGTAATTTAAAAACCACCAAACTCAATGTTTCATGGTCGAAAGACGCGACCGAGTTGCGGCAAGTTCATTTCAATTTCATGTTGTGTGCTGCACGTTAACACGGGAGCACATACATGATATGTGACCACTCATTTGGTCAAATTTAGTTGCACTCATAGTTCACATGCAAATAAATTCATATCGAGTGCACATGAAACTGACTTAGCGCCATATATCAAACGGAAGATGAAAATGACAAAAACAGTCTTAGCTCAAGTGTAAATAAACCCATAAGAACTATCTAATCTACACTTAATGACTTACATGTATCAAACACATCCCATTAGATGGCAAAATTTCGGTGACATGGTAAAGCACACGGTTTGTGTACAACAACCGTTTGCTTAACCTATACCTCGCGAAATTTGCCCGTGTGTTCTGATTGGCCAGAACGCAGCACCACGGATCGCACGCCCTGCACCGTCCAATGCGCACCGATCGAACGGTCGCCAATGAACCAACATCATGATGCTGAACTTCCGGTGGATATTGTATTTAACTCTTTTTTCCTGGTTTGTAAGTGCAAAAAAAGCTAAAAAATACCAAAATAACAAGGAATGCTTTCAAATTCGAAGAGATATCACGTATAGACGCGTGGCAGCAAGGAAAAGATAATCAACCACAATCGATGAAGTAAGAATACAATCTACTTGTAACCCGAACATTTCACGACTCATTCCATACATATCGAAACCACGGTCCTTCGTGAGAGATGCCCCCGTTCGCAAGGCGATCGCATGATAGCCCTTCTCAAAAGGCCTAAAAAAAATTACCACATCAGAGTACTACCTTCTCACGACGCCACGCAAAGTCTCGTGCATTTACGAGCGATTCTCTTTTTTTTAGTTTTTTGTAATTTAAAAACCACCGAACTCAATGTTTCATGGTCGAAAGACGTCACCGAGGTGCGGCTACTTCATTTCAATTCCACGTTGTGTGTTGAACGTTAACACGAGAGAACATACATGATATGTCAGCACATATTTGGTCAAATTTCGTTGCACTCATAGTTCGAATGCAATTAAATTCATATAGAGTGCACGTGAAACTCACTTAGCACCATATATCAAACGGACGATGAAAATGACAAAAAAAATCATAGCTCAAATGTAAATAAACCCATAGGAACTATGTATCAAACACGTCCGGTTAGATGGCAAAATTTCGATGACACGGTAAAGCACACGATTCGTGTACGACAACCGTTTGCTTAATCTATACCCTGCGAAATTCGCTCGTGCGTTCTGATTGGACAGAACACGGCACCACGGATCGCACGCCTTGCATCATCCAATGTGCACCGATCGAACGGTCGCCAATGAACAAACATCATGTTGCTGAAATTCCGGTGGATATTACATTTAACTCTTTTTTCCCGGTTTGTAAGTGCAAAAAAAAGTTTAAAAATACCAAAATAACAAGGAATGTGTCAAAATTCGAAGAGATATCACGTATAGACGCATGGCAGCAGTGAAAAGAAAATCAACCACAATCGACGAAGTAACAATACAATCTACTTGTAACCCGAACATTTCACGACTCATTCCATACGTATCGAAACCATGGTCCTTCGTGAGAGATGTCCCCGATTGCAAGGCGATCACATGATAGCCTTTCTCAAAAGGCCTGAAAATTTTACCACATCATAGTACTACCTTCTCACGACGCCACAAAAAGTCTCGTGCATTTCTGAGCGATTCTCTATTTCTTGTAACTTAAAACCACCGAACTCAATGTTTCATGGTCGAAAGACGTGACCAAGGTACGGATACTTAATTTTAATTCCATGTTGTGTGCTGAACATTAACACGAGAGCACATACATGATATGTCAGCACACATTTGGTCAAATTTCTTTGCACTTATAGTTCAAATGAAAATAACTTCATATCGAGTGCACATGAAACTGACTTGGCGCCATATATCAAACGGACGATGAAAATGACGAAAAAATCATAGCTCAATTGTAAATAAACCCATAGGAACTATCTAATCTACAATTAATGACTTACATGTATCAAAAACGTCCTGTTAGATGGCAAAATTTCGGCGACACGGTAAAAAACACGGTTCGTGTACGACAACAGTTTGCTTAACCTATACCGTGCAAAATTCGGCCGTGCGTTCTGATTGGCCAGAACGCAACACCACAGATCGCACACCCTGCACCGTCCAATGCGCACGGATCGAACGGTCGCCAATGAACCAACATCATGCTTGTGAAGTTCCGGTGGATATTGTATTTAACTCTTTTTTCCCGGTTTGTAAGTGCAAAAAAATAGTTTAAACATACTAAATAACAAGGAATGCGTCCAAATACGAAGACATATCACGTATAGACGCGTGGCAGCTGTGAAAAGAAAATCAACCACAATTGACGAAGTAATAATACAATCTATTTGTTACCCGAACATTTCACGACTCATTCCATACATATCAAAACCACGGCCCTTCATGAGAGATGCCCCCGTTTGCAAGGCGATCGCATGATATCCTTTCTCAAAATGCTTGAAAATTTTACCACATCACAGTACTACCTTCTCGCAACGCCACGCAAAGTCTCGTGTATTTTCGAGCGATTCTCTTTTTTTTTGAATTTTTTGTAATTTGAAAACCACTAAACTCAATATTTCATGGTCGAAAAAGACGTGACCGAGGTGTGGCAAGTTCATTTTAATTCCATGTTGTGTGCTGCACATTAACACGAGAGCACATGCATGATATGTCAGCACACATTTTGTCAAATTTCGTTGCACTGGTAGTTCAAATGCAAATAAATTCATATCGAGTGCACATGAAACTGACTTAGCGCCATATATCAAACGGAAGATGGAAATGACAAAAAAAATCATAGATCAAGTGTAAATAAATCCATAGGAACTATCTAATCTACACTTAATAAATTACATGTATCAAACACGTCCCGTTAGATGGAAAAATTTCGGTGACATGGTAAAGCACGCAGTTCGTGTACGACAATCGTTTGCTTAACCTATACCCTGCGAAATTCGCCCGTGCGTTCCGATTGGACAGAACGCAGCACCACGGATCGCACGCCCTCCACCGTCCAATGCGCACGGATCGAACGGTCGCCAATGAACCAACATCATGCTGCTGCAGTTCCGGTGGATATTGTATTTAACTCTTTTTTCCCGGTTTGTAAGTGCAAAAAAAGTGTAAAATTACCAAAATAACAAGGAAATGCGTCCAAATTCGAGGAGATATCACGTATAGACGTGTGGCAACAGTGAAAAGAAAATCAACCACAATCGATGAAGTAACAATACAATCTACTTGTAACCCGAACATTTCACGACCCATTACATACATATCGAAACCACGGTCCTTCGTGAGAGATTCTCCCGTTTGCAAGGCGACCGCATGCTAACCTTTCTCAAAATGCCTGAAAATTTCACCACATCATAGTACTACCTTCTCACGACGCCACGCAAAGTCTCGTGCATTTCCGACCGATTCTCATTTTTTTGATTTTTTTTCTAATTTAAAAACCATCGAACTCAATGTTTCATGATCGAAAGACGTGACCGAGGTGCTGAAACTTCATTTCAATTCCACGTTGTGTGCTGAACGCTAACACGAGAGCACATACATGATATGTCAGCACACATTTGGTCAAATTTCGTTTCACTCATAGTTCAAATGCAAATAAATTCATATTGAGTGCACATGCAACTAACTTATCGCCATATATCAAACGGATGATGAAAATGACACAAAAAAATCATAGTTCAAGTCTAAATAAACCCATAGGAACTATCTAATCTACACTTAATGACTTACATGTATCAAACACGTCCCGTTAGAGGGAAAAATTTCGGTGACACGGTAAAGCACACGGTTTGTGTACGACAACCGTTTGCTTAACCTATACCATGCGAAATTCGCCCGTGCGTTCTGATTGGCCAGAAGCCAGCACCACGGATCACAAGCCCTGCACCGTCCAATGCACACGGATCGAACGGTCGCCAATGAACCAACATCATGATGTTGTTGTTCAAGTGGATATTGTATTTAAATCTTTTTCCCGGTTTGCAAGTGCAAAAAAAAGTTTAAAAATACCAAAATAACAAGGAATGCGTCCAAATTCGAAGACATATCACGTATAGACGCGTGGCAGCTATGAAAAGAAAATCAATCACAATCGACGAAGTAACAAACAATTTACTTGTAAGCCGAACATTTCACGACTCATTCCATACATATCGAAACCACGGTCCTTCGTGAGAGATGTCCCCGTTTGCAAGGCAATCGCATGATAGCCTTTCTCAAAATGCCTGAAAATTGTACCACATAATAGTACTACCTTCTCACGACGCCACGCAAAGTCTCGTGTATTTCCGAGCGATTCTATTTTTTTATTATTTTTTGTAATTTGAAAACAACCGAACTCAATGTTTCATGGTCGAAAGATGTGACTGAGGTGCGACAACTTCAGTTCAATTCCATTTTGTGTGTTGAACGTTAACACGAGAGCACATACTTGATATGTCAGCATACATTTGGTCAAATTTCGTTGCACTCGTAGTTCAAATGAAAATAAATTCATATCTAGTGCACATGAAACTTACTTAGCGCCGCCATATATCAAATGGAAGATGAAAATGACAAAACAAATCATAGCTCAAGTATAAATAAACCCATAGAATTTATCTAATCTACACTTAATGACTTACATGTATCAAACACGTCCCATTAGATGGAAAAATTTCGGTGACACGGTTAAGCACACGGTACGTGTATGACAACCGTTTGCTTAACCTATACCCTACAAAATTCGCCCGTGCGTTTTGATTGGCAAGAACGTAGCACCACGGATCGCACGCCCTGCACCGTCCAATGCGCATGGATCAAACGGTCGCCAATGAACCAACATTATGCTGCTGCATTTCCGGTGGATATTGTATTTAACTCTTTTTTCCCGGTTTGTGAGTGCAATTTTTTTTAAAAAAAATACCAAAATAACAAGGAATGCGTCCAAATTCGAACAAATATCACCTATAGACGCGTGGCTGTTGTCAATAGAAAATCAACCATAATCAATGAAGTAACAGTACAATCTACTAGTAACCCGAACATTTCACGACTCATTCCATACATATCGAAACCGCGGTCCTTCGTGAGAGATGCCCCCGTTTGAAAGGCGATCGCATGATAGCCTATGTCAAAATGCCTAAAATTTTTACCACATCACATTACTACCTTCTCACGATGCCACTGTAAGGCCCGATATGTGGTACTGTTCCAGATCTAGATGTTTCCATCCAGATCCGGGGACGAAGCACATATCGTTGCACCGCGACATATGACAATGTTATATGCCCCGGATTTACAACATGATATCACAACATTACAGCTACAAGGATACAACATCTCATACAATCGGCATACAAGTGCCTTAATATAATACAACAGCGGAAGATATATGTTTGAGTACAGACTACAATAAAATGCCTAGTGGCAATGAGAAAATCATCGATCCCCATAACCACACGGGGCTAGGCCCTCCGCCGGGATCCGCCCAACTAGTCGTCGTCGAGTCTCTACGTGAAATGTCGATCACCATACCTGTTGTCGATCAAAAACCCTGAAAAGAGTTTGGGGGTAGTATCATGAGTACAGAAGTACTCAGCATCCAACTGTAGTGGTCAACTGACCCAGCAAGGACTTCATCACTCGTCATTCTAGGACAACTAGTAGTTTACGGTAAGGATGGGGTAAGTGGTGAGGTTGCTGCCGCACTAGCATGTATGAAGTGGCTAACGATCTAGAGTGTAAGATAAGAAGCCAAGCATTCAATGAGGAATCGCCTCCAACAAGTCTGCTATCCACCTACTTACGCAAGCATAACACCTATCCTATCCTTGTCCTCCTCTTCACATCCCGACGAAGAAGAAGCAGTCAAGGCACACACACGTTGATCAAGTTATTAAATATGATCCAGTTGATGTTATCTATGAATAGGACGTAGGTTCCAAGTCGTCCATAACCGTGGACATGGCTTCTCGAAAAGATTTAACCCTGCAGGGGTGTACCAACTGCCCATTACAAGGCTCCGCACGCACGCCCATCTCTCTCAGTTGTTACCCATCACAGGCAACCATTTTATGATTTAGTTCCAAGAGATCCGAAACGACAGGTCCCTCTAGCTAACAACGAACAAATCGGGGTGGCCCCCGGTGAGTCGGCATCCAACTCAAAAGCCGGTCGCGCTCTCGAATTGGCCCCTACCGCCTGGACGAGGTCGGGTTAGCTACCCAAACTATGTGGGCATCCCCCTAGCTCCCTAGGGTGGACCAACAAGAGAAACCATGTCTCCGCTGGCCCAAGTTATTTTAAAGGATATATGCTAGGAGCGACCCGACACACATATATGCATGGTTTTCAAATGGTAAATCAGCTTGGGCCACCACTAGAAATGTTTGAAGCTTGGTAGGTAAGAAGAGGGGACCCCATAGCATCTCACATGCGGTTAGGCACGTTCAGTATTAAAACCAATACATGGAACTCGGATCCTAGGTGACTCGAATGGAACAAAGCGTCGGGGTGGGATAGCCTAGACCTTCCATCCTTCGTCGAATATAGTCAACATTATAATAATCATATCATCAACAACAATATAATAATGTGATAGCCCAAACAAAGGAGTAACAGGGTAACATCGTAGCATCCTAAGCATGCATACTAAGCAGGGGCTGAGCAACAAGCAATAGTAAAAAAGCAGTTCATGGTTTGCTGGGAGGGGACATGGATGTATCGGTTTGAAAGAGGTTGTAAACATGTGGTAGGATCAAACATCGAACCTATCCTAGACTAGCATGAAAACCGCTGTTTGAAATAGAATGGATCATGAGTAATGTATAGTCCTTTCCTGTTGATAAGTCGGGTTCCGAAGGTGTAGTTGATCGCAAGCTCGCAACGTCTACGAGAGGTACCCACGGAAGCACACAAGAGGGTAAACACTGGAAATCAATCAACGAGCAAGCACTCTATTACTACGAAGAAAACACGAGCAAGCATCAATAAGGAGGCAACACGAGACATCGCACCTACTGTCGAGAGAGGTTACTAACAGGTTAAGTGGAGTATTCGTCACACACGACGATACCGCACGTTTACAAGGGTTCAAGTTGTTTAGCTACACAAGATGAGCAAAGGTTGTTAACATAGCATCTCACTCAAGCATGGCATAGCACACAAACATGGCATGAGGTGAATCATAACGTAAACTATCTATGCTAGTCAATTTAAGTGGGGCACAACCTAAACATGGCATACCACTAAGTGCCGCACGATAATTAAAACATGCTCACAAATGATATGCAACTAAAGTAGACATGGCAGGGAAGGCATGGCAAAAGGAATCATGAAAATAGGCATCATGAACAACTACTTATAGCCCAAGCAAAATGCAATAAAACATTACTGGTCTAGGACTTAGTGAAAATCAGGAAAACAGGGTAGAAACTGTTATTTTCATGTTGTATAAACAGGAGCAAAACTATATGAAAAAGTGCAGCAACATGACATAGCAATATATGAGCATGAAGTAGACATGATGGTGATCAGGCAAAAACAAGAATCAAGGTCATAGGCATAACAGATCAAAAGATATGAAGCATGCAACATGGCATCGGAAAGTTACATACTTAGAGAAAAACAGAGGTGGCTGTCAAAAACAGCATGATAGCAATTTGGAGCTAAACATAACTATGACCAGGAATGTAAACATGACAATGTAATACATATAATGGAAGTACACATGATGCTTAATAGTATGCAACAAGAATCAATGCAATAGGCCTCATGGATGTGTCACAATCATCAATCAAACTTGCAATAAAATAACAACAGCAGCACACTAATAGGAAATAATAGCAGCTAACAGTCTGATGCCCACTTCAACAGTGATTAACAACATCAAGATGGCCTCAAATCAAAAGCTCACAAAAGATGGATTGAAGTACACACAATTCTAAACAATTTTCCTTTTGGGCGCAACGTCATTCGGGCTACGGTTTAATCGCAAACTACGGCGCAAAACTGGAACAACAACAAAAATTTCCAGACTTTGAAAAAATACAAAGGCAGAGGGAAAAAGAGAGGCTACCATGGGCTTCGGCCCATCAAGCCTGGATCTGGCATGTGATGGAGGGGTGGCTGGGCCGCATCGAGCTGCTGGAGGGGTGACGGGCCGTGGGGGCGCTGGGCCTTGGGGCTCTCGGGCCGACCTGCTGGGCCGCGGTGGAGGCGATGGCCTGGCCGCTGTGTCCCGATTGGGAGGGAGCCCGACGGCAGCGGCGGTGCAGGGCCACTCTCCGGCCGGCGAGGGAGCACGGCGGGCGGCGGGAGGATCCAAGGGCGACGGCGGTCTTCAGATCCGGTGGCCGGTGGCTGGTCCAGGTGGCGCGTGGACGTGGTCCATGGGGCGGCGGCCTTGAGCTTGGGCTCGGCCCTTCCTGCCATGGCTGCGGTGGCGCGCTCCCCTGCAGGCAAAAGAGAGAGGGGGAAGGTGAGAGGGAACCGGAGGGAAGAGGAAGGAGGAGGAGAGAGAGAGGGGGGGCGCCGACGGCGCGGTGCCGGAGGCTCGCCGGAGTTGGTGGCCGGTGCGGCCACGGCTGTCTCGGTGGAGGAGGCTCGAGCGCAGGCTTCGGGTGGATCCACGGGATGACGTGGCTGCCTCTTGATCGTTGGATCAGGCGATCCAAAGGTCCAAATCGAGGGGAGTTAGGGTTTGCTGCAAAAATGGGAAAAATGCAAAAATTGGGGCTATTGTGAGGGGGGTGGCTGCAAATTTTTTGCTAGGGAAAACCCTAGAAAGGGGTGGGAGAGTGGTGGTCTTTATATAGCCCAGGTGGCTGGCAGTTTGCAAAAACATCCCCGGTTTTTCTCTCGCGCGAGCGGCGTTTACGTTTCTGACCGCCGGGGGTTCGCAGGACCTCCGATTCGGGTAAAACTTCAAACTGCGCGTTCACCTCGCGTTGGAACCGTTCCGAGAACAATTTCCGGCGTGCTATAAAAATATCCAGTTTACTTATTAATCGGGGTTTTTCGTTCCATTGGCTACGGATGGTCTTGTGCGGGTTTTCGCGACGGTGATTGGGTGAAACCCGGTGTCGCAAAGGTTGAGTGTCAGGGTGGCAAGGGCCGGTCTCCGTCCGGTACGAGATAAGAGGGGGGGAAATATTCGCTGATTGATAAATCGGGGATGGAAACACCGCAAACAAATCAGACAATCAAACAATTCACACCGAAAATAAAATTTTAATTTTTGTGAAATCTGGGCTGTTACAATACAAAGCCACCAACAAGGTATCTCGTCCCGAGATCCTGGACGATCCGGGGGAGAGGAAAGAAAGTCGACATTCTTCAACACCACCAACAAGGGACTCTACTCCATGTCGACGTCGAGATTCTGTCGAGATAAATTTCTGCTCTGAGACGGCAACGTCGGGAAACGAAACCATCGGGAGATCAAGAGGAAGAACAATAATTCAAAACGACGAGAAAGGGAAGTAGTCTCAATCAAATCGTGAAGATACTGGGCAAAAGGAATGAAGTCGATAGATGACCAAGATAATTTCCGGAGTCGGGTAGACTAAAGGTACTACAGGAATTCCCAACCTGAGATCGGAATCGAGACAATACGCTGCAAGCAAGGCATTGTAACTGTTCCGATACTCCACACACTCGAGATCCTAAAGTTTGAAAGGAGATAAGTCAAGATTAAAACACTTACGACACTTATCCTGACTAGAGCAAGGGTAAGGAGGAAAAATAATCCTACTCTACGATAACTAAATTATTAACTTATTAACTAAGCTTAAAAAAACTAACTTATTAACTACAAAATAGTTTTTTCTAGACTCGACTTCGGGCAGAAAAGGGATCCTACGGTCGGTAAGGCTCTGATACCAAGTTGCAAGGCCCGATATGCGGTACTGTTCTAGATCTAGATGTTTCCATCCAAATCCGGGGACGAAGCACATATCGGTCCCACCGCGACATATGACAATGTCATATGCCCCGGATTTCCAACATGATATCACAACATTACAGCTACAAGTATACAACATCTCATACAATCGGCATACAACTGCCTTAATACAATACAATAGCGGAAGATATATGTCTGAGTACAGAATACAATCAAATTCCTAGTGGCAAAGAGAAAATCATCGATCCCCATAACCACACGGGTCCAGGCCCTACGCCGGGATCCGCCCAACTAGTCGTCGTCGAGTCTCCACGTGAAACATCGATCATTATACCTGTTGTCCATCAAGAACCCTGAAAAGAGTTTGGCGGTAGTATCATGAGTACAGAAGTACTCAGCATCCAACTGTAGTGGTCAACTGACCCATCAAGGACTTCATCACTCGTCATTCTAGGACAACTAGTAGTTTACGGTAAGGATGGGGTAAGTGGTGAGGTTGCTGCCGCACTAGCATGTATGAAGTGGATAACGATCTAGAGAGTAAGATAAGAAGCCAAGCATTCGATGAGGAATCGCCTCCAACAAGTCTGCCATCCACCTACTTACGCAAGCATAACACCTATCCTATCCTTGTCCTCCTCTTCGCATCCCGACAAAGAAGATGCAGTGAAGGCACACACACGTTGATCAAGTTATTAAATATGATTCAGTTGATGTTATGTATGAATAGGGCGTAGGTTCCAAGTCGTCCATAACCGTGGACACGGCTTCTCGAAAACATTTAACCCTGCAGGGGTGTACCAACTTCCCATTACAAGGCTCCGCACGCACGCCCATCTCTCTCAGTTGCTACCCATCACAGGCAACCATTTTATGATTTAGTTCCAAGAGATCCGAAATGACAAGTCCCTCTAGCTAACAACGAACAAATCCGGGTGGCCCCCGGTGAGTCGACATCCAACTCAAAAGCCGGCCGCGCTCTCGAATTGGCCTCTACCGTCTGGACGAGGTCGGGTTAGCTATCCAAACTATGTGGGCAGCCCCCTATCTCCCTGGGGTGGACCAACAAGATAAACCATGTCTCCGCTGGCCCAAGTTATTTTAAATGATATCTTCTAGGAGCGACCAGACAGACATATATGCATGGTTTTCAAATTTTAAATCGGCTTGGGCCACCACTAGAAATGTTTGAAGCTATGTATGTAAGAAGAGGGGACCCCATAACATCCCACACGCGGTTAGGCATGCTCAGTCTTAAAACCAATACCCGGAACTCGGATCCTAGGTGACTCGAATGGAACAAAGCGTCGGGGTGGGATAGCCTAGACCTTCCATCCTTCGTCGAATATAGTCAACATTATAATAATCATATCATCAACAACAATATAATAATGTGATAGCCCAAACAAAGGAGTAACATGGTAACATCATAGCATCCTAAGCATGCATATTTAGCAGGGGCTGAGCAACGAGCAATAGTAACATAGCAGTTCATGGTTTGCTGGGAGGGGACATGGCTGTATCGGTTTGAAAGAGGTTGTAAACATGTGGTAGGATCAAACATCGAACCCATCCTAGACTAGCATGCAAACCACTGGTTGAAATAGAATGGATCATAAGTAATGTATAGTCCTTTCCTGTTGATAAGTCGGGTTCCGAAGGTGTAGTTGATCGCAAGCTCGCAACGTCTCCGAGAGGTACCCGCGGAAGCACACAAGAGGGTAAACACTGGAAAGCAATCAACGAGAAAGCACTCTATTACTACGAAGAAAACACAAGCAAGCATCAACAAGGAGGCAACACGAGACATCGCACCTACCGTCGAGAGAGGTTACTAACAGGTTAAGTGGAGTATTCGTCACACACGACGATACCGCACGTTTACAAGGGTTCAAGTTGTTTAGGTACACAAGATGAGCAAAGGTTGTTAACATGGCATCTCACTCAAGTATGGCATAGCACAAAAACATGTCAAGAGGTGAAGCATAACATAAACTATCTATGCTAGTCAACTTAAGTGGGGCACAACCTAAACATGGCATACCACTAAGTGCCGCATGACAATTAAAACATTTGTTACTGTTCGGTCCTAAACCATATTTTAGGTGGGTTAACAACAGCAAAAAATAGCATAAACTAAAAGTACACGAAAAACTAATCAAGTTACATGAACACTCCATACGGAGTTACGGTTAAAAAGGTACAAGCAAAACAAGTTATGCACACAATCTGCCAACATCAGGAAGCACACTTTAGAGCAATCAATAAACAGGATAATGTATGCAAACATGCTCACAAATGATATGCAACTAAATTAGACATGGCAGGGAAGTCATAGCAAAAGGAATCATGCAAATAGGCATCATGAACAACTAATTATAGCCCAAGCAAAATGCAATAAATCATTACTGGTCTAGGACTTAGTGAAAATCAGGAAAACAGGGCAGAAACTGTTATTTTCATGCTGTATAAACAGGAGCAAAACTATATGCAAAAGTGCAGCAACATGACATAGCAATATATGAGCATGAATTTGACATGATTGTGATCAGGTACAAACAAGAATCAAGGTCATAGGCATAATAGATCAAAAGATATTAAGCATGCAACATGGCATCGGAAAGTTACAGACTTAGAGAAAAACAGAGGTGGCTGTCAAAAACAGCAGGATAGCAACTTTGGAGCTAAACATAACTATGACCAGGATTGTAAAGATGACAATGTAATACATATAATGGGAGTAGACATGATGCCTAACAGTATGCAACAAGAATCAATGCAATAGGCCTCATGGATGTGTCAAAATCATCAATCAAACTTGCAATAAAATAACAGCAGCATCACACTAACAGGAAATAATAGCAGTTAACAATCTGATGCCCACTTCAACAGTGATTAACAACATCAAGATGGCCTCAAATCAAAATTCTCACAAAATATGGATTGAAGTACACACAATTCTAAACAATTTTCCTTTTGGGAACAACGTTATCCGGCTACGGGTTAATCGCAAACTACGACGCAAAACTGAAACAGTAGGAAAAATTTCCAGACTTAGAAAAATACAATAGCAGAGGGGAAAAAAGAGAGGCTACCATGGGCTTCGGCCCATCAGTCCTGGATCTGGCATGGGCCTGGAGGGGCGGCTGGGCCGCATCGGGCTGCTGGAGGGGTGACGGTGTTGGGGTTCGGGGCAGAAAACACAAATTTTTCCTTGACCTACGATACCCAATCCCAAGACCTATGCTATGCTGATGCAAGTAACGGACAGAAATAGATCACATACCAGTATGTAGTCCGTTAAGCGGGAAACGTTCCCGCATGAACGTGGTTGGTGTAGTCGTACCGGCAATCCCCGATGCCGCGCAAATCCACGATGACTCCTGTAGCCACCCGATCCTTGCAGACCGATGACGGGATTACGTCCCCGTCGGAACGTTGCTGATGAAGACCTCGCGATACGACCACGACGATGAAGTAGCACCACAAGTGTAGTGCCTCGCGGGATTATACACATACAGTATACCCGACGTCCCTCCGGGCTCCGAACCAGTAGAGCAGCGGAAAGAAGATGGATTCGGATCCCGATTCCAGCAGCACGACGGCGTGCGTATAGTGGAGAAATCCCCAACCCAGAGCAGCCTCCAAACAAGGGGAGTCCGCTCAAAGGAAGGAGAAAGGAGGGAGAGAGATGAGAAACTTTTCTCAAAAAATTCATGATTAAAAGGGCACCCCTACCCCTCCTTATATAGGCCAAGGAGGGGGGGCAACCTCCCCTCAACTTCCCATGTGGGACTAATCCCAAGGGGAGGGGGGGGGCGCACCAATAAGGGGGGTGGGCCCCCTCATGGCGCCATGGCCCATGGGGGAAGACTCCCTCTCCCCCTAATGGGCCCTATGAGGCCCATATGCCTTTTAATTCATTTTTAATTATATTTAAATACATTTTAATATTTAATTCAGATAATTAAATAATAAAACATATATTAAACATTATTAAATATATTTTGAACCTTTCAAAATACCCGGAACAACTTCCGGCCTTCATCGGAACAATTCCGGTCATCACCGGAACAATTCCGGTGTTCTCTCCAATTTCTCCGGTGATCCCGAATCAATCCTTACTGCGTCGAGTACCCTTAAGTGTAACACCCTACGGTCCGGGAAACAGCAGACATGATCGAGACAATTATCATTGATCAATGACTAATCAATTGGACCTGGTTACAATCCTTGATAGCCCCTGCGCTTCCATCGAATGAACTTCAATCGCTGTTGGATCCGTTAACCGTGTGCCTGTTCCCTTTGTCCCATGGTACTTTGCTTGTCCGAGGTTTGATCATCGGTATCCACTATACCTAGTTCGTCCTCGTTCTCAACAAACAAGTTTACTCATTCCCGTGATATTACAACTCCGTGACCTAGTCACATGTTTGCAAACTTTATGATGCAATATCACCGAGTGGGCCCAGAGTACCTATCCGTCACACGGATTGACAAATCCCGCTTTGATCTATTTGCATACTCATCAACCATCTATTTCGGAATATCCAAAGTGCACCGTTATGGCCAGCATATTTCAGTCAGGCGGTGGGATACAAATCAAAGTCTCCTCATAGATGACAATTACGTATGATCATTACGGTCAAAGGATCTGGTCACTACGTTATAGTTATCGCAATGTCGAACTATGTGACTTGATCACATCGCAACACTTCTGGTGGGTGTATGTCCATCATATCATTATCCAATGATACGACTCCATTGTCAACAGACGCCATTGTCTCATGATCAGGAAACCTTGATCATCAATCGCCCAATGGACTAGTATACTAGGGTTTACTAGGGACCTGGTTGTTTGTATACCACACCTGTATTAATGTTTCCGCTTAATACAGTTCTAGCATAGTATCAAACGTATTATGAACTAATGGAATATGCTCGATAAAACATATTTTATTTGCCTCTAGGGCACATTCCCAACAGTCTCCCACTTGCACTAGAGTACAAATAATCTAGTTGCATTTTCTCTGGATCATAACTCCTTATTGATCATGCTTGCCCGTGGAAGAGGTTGTATCAACGGTCTGGGTACCATTCAGAACCGTTATGTCCTTTTGCAAATCATAATGTCACCTAATTTGACATTCCTTCATTATCCACTATAATGATGAGGTATATATATTTGGCGGTGAAATGAGACTTCGTTTGCTGTGTCACAGCAATGACATCCGGTGGGTCACGCGGACTTTCCCATTGTCATGCACACTTGAAACTCACTCAATCAGAAGTCGAACTTCTTAAGCCATAATATAACTCCTGCTACTTCTAAAGCAGCCACATCAATGTAGATTCAATCCTTAGTGCATTGTATGCAACTTTGATGTCTAACCATGTTTCTTTCAACTTAGGCATTCATTAGTATGATATCTCAATTTTCTAGGTTAGTGTCAAAACTTGAACCAGCATAACATTTATGGTCAAGTCCACTATCCTTTACAAATTTGAGATGTATCCTCAGTTCTCTCCAGACACTGAAGGATAAACTTAACTCTTTGTTCAATGATTTACTCATAAACCATATCACAACATGTTCTTACTACTAAGAACTTGGGTCACATTACGTCGAGTACATAACTCTGGTTTTATATGAAAGAACCTATGACAAAGGCATAGAGGATCCAGCACATCCATTTCTTTCATTTACCATTAACCATTGTTCTTGTACTGAGATTAACTCAACACTTCTCTTGGATATACAAGTAAGGACCACTTCTTGACTTGTCCCATTCTGAACTCCTTCAGAATCTTATCCAGGAAAGTATTACGACTCAATGTTATTAAACACATATCTATCTTAATAGATCTTCAATGCTTAATACTTTATTCATCTTCATTTATGAACGATTCAAATAATCATTAACACAAACTGCACCATTCATAATATGTTATCCATATATGAGAATGTTATCATGCTCCCACTCAAATATGTCATGCACATATTAAGTTATAGGATAACACTCATATTGCTCCCACTCAAATATGTCAGCCACATATAAGACAAGGATAACATCCACATGGCTCCCACTTAGATATGTCAGACACATATTAAGTTCAGGATACTAACCACATGGCTCCTACTCAAATATGTCATTTACATATAAGGCTAGGATAATACTCCCATAGCTCCCACTCAAAATATGTCGTCTACATATTAAGTTTCAGGAAACTATTTAGCTCCCACTCAGTTTCATGCAAGTGCATGTTTCCTCGATATTTTGGTTAAGTCCAAAATCCTTTGATCATCCATCAAAATGAGAATTCAGTTTACGAGACACTAGTATCCATATGTTTTTCCAAAACCTTCTTGTTGTACCAATTACAACACTTCTTCAAATACAGGATTTGAGGAAGTCACGGTATTGATAACAATCCTGGATCAATCGTAGTGAATATCCCTTTGACTCAAGCATTGCTACACATTGTAGTCAACCCATTGAATTTGTCAGAAACAATCTTTGTGACAAACCAATCTTGACGTCCCTTTGATGTTCACATTTATTCCTCATAACTCTGAAGTTATTGTGAATATCAAGTAACCTCCTTACTTGATAAGATTCAAGCAATCTTAAATGTAACTCAACATAGGATTTTATGACTCATAGTCATATCTCGTACTTAGGTCCACCATCGCTTCTTTGTAGTTCGTAGGAATGTCTTGTTTCATTAACATGACAAGTGAATCATGAATATCATTTTGCACCAAGGGCAAATATATATATTCTTGAATCCTACCTTTCTTAGTAAAAGCTCCCTTCAAAACATCATGATCTTTATCATTAGTTTCTCCTCTTATTGTAGAGCCTTGCTTCCGGAACATATTCCGTTGCACTACTCTGACATTTGGAGGCAAGGTCAATTACCTTGGTTGAACTTTCACTTTTCTTCCATTACCACATTTATCAAGAACAATTCTTGACAAACACCAAACATAGCAATACAAGTTTTGCTCCTTTTGGTTCTAGTTGTGGAAGATGCATCCATAGTTGTCTAAGGATACACTACAAAGATAATTTATCTTACATAAATCAAGCTTCCTAGAAACCACAATACACCATGACATATATAGTGTTGGTTTCCACGAACTCAGATGGTTCCCAATGCTGAAGTGAGTGTTTGCATATTAAATTAATAACTCTAAACAATAATAACGTAACTTGGTAAGAGATAACTTAGACCATACACTTTTTCATAGAATATGATCACAATGTTCATGCACGTCAATCATATATTGAAGTGTCTCAAGACATTGCAATTTGTGGAACAACTTTCACACAAGTCTTTATGCCCAAGACTAACTCAAAACATTTGTCACTTTGATCAAATCGTAGAGACTTGTCTTTCTTGTTAATTTAATATCCATTTTTACTCTGAAATCCCTTTTGATCATATCAAACTATTTCAGACTCATGTTTCATTAGTGAATACAAATATTCATCTAAGTCCACATACGAAGTTCACGAAATAATGAAATTCACCACATGCAGACATACGATACATCACGATGTATGATACTCAACAATCAGTACACAATCTGTTTTACCAGAATGCGAGGTTTTAGTCATCTCACCTCAAAGGCATGGTTTGTATATGTCAAGAGATCAAGTATCTTAAGACATCATCATACCATTCATGACTTAAACTGTAGTGTCATTATTAAGCCTGGATATTTCTTGGCTTTACAATATTTCTTATAAATGATCAAACAGCTATCATCAATATAAGAATAACTCATTCATAATCGTAATGTGACCATAATAGATATCATTCATAAAAGGGGAACAACTGACTTGTTTCTCACTAATATGAATAATTGTCTTTGCGAGATGCAAGACACACTAATAAAGTCCTCATTCAAACGATCATAAAATTTATTCATATATTAATCAATTGATAGATGTAGAGGGAGAGTGTTGTCGACCATCAACTATCTTGATTGCCGTCAGCACACATTGTCACCTCATCCCTTCCAAGCCACTCTCAAGCAGTAAGTTCAAGCATGGAATACTTAATCAACCGCAATTAGTGTTTCGTGGGAAAGACATTTATAACTCGTATATCAAATATACCTTTTCCGTCAATGACCATTCTTGCATTGGTTCTACTCTTAAAGTTCTTAACTTTAACCATGACCTCATGACAGGTGAACGATTCTCCTTCATGACATGGTCTTTGTAACTAGGAGGAAGCGGATGTAACTCCCTAGTTATCGCAAAGTAACCAGTCATTTAGTAGTCCAAGTTATACACAAGGTGTTCCATGTATCTTATACATTTTCCAAGTGACTTTCTCAGCAGGTTGTTCCTTCCACCATAGTTGAAAGAAACCCCGTCCATATACTCATATTCCATTACTCTGATTGTGACCAAGTGCTTTCAAGTTCACCTAGCACGTCATACGTGTTGGTTAACATGCATTCACAATTCAGACTCATAGAATGAAGTATGGTGTATTGGACAGTCATTCATAAGTGACGGTGAGTACGATACTCATCATCATCTTCCTTGAATACGGAGTTATCAGGTGTATCTCCTAGCAGTTCTTCGTATTATGTTTAACAAGTCATTACTAACGAGTATGTCTCTAATGGTGTTGGTACACATCAATGAAGTAAGATCCATTTACCTTAAGTTCTATCATACTAAAAGAGCCATAGTTCTAAACATTGGTATGACGTTATCTACAACGATATTTGCAAAGACATGAAGATTAAGTTCATAATATGGAGTTCATGTTTCAAAAACAATTCTGGAACTCCCACTCAGACAAACATCCCTCATAGTTTGTTCTAAGTGATTACACGATCCTTGAAGAACATACCTCCCCCGTGTGACACGACCATCAGTATGTTGTTCAAGGTAGGCCATCATGCCAATCACATCATCCATGTGACTCATGCTCGACCTTTCGGTCTCTTGTGTCCCGAGGCCATGTCTGCACATGCCAGGCTCGCCACAATAACCTTAGTGAGTATATGCTGCGTATGCAAGGCCATGTTTCTGGACATGCTAGGCTTGCTCCACCCATCTCTTGTGAACGTAAAAATGTTTGACACCCGTGTGACACGTGATGCCTCCATAATGAAGAACTTTCCAGATGGTGCTTCACTAAGGAAGGACACTTTGTTGGATTGGTGAGGGATCATCCTATTATGCTACCGTCGTATATCTAACATATTAGCAAAACAGGATGCAACATAAATCATACATGCTATGATTCCCCCCGACATGCAAATTAAAGTTGAAAACGCCTTTCTACTTTATCTTTTGCAAGTTTTATGTGGCTGCTAGGGGTTTCGAGAAAAGAACCGCTTTCTATCCTGCGAAAACAAGCCACAACACCAATCCCGCAATTGTCTCTATTACACCCCTGTCGGGGCCCTCCGTTGCAAACATCTTCGCATCGCTAATGCAGAGAGACAGACACCCCCCCAGCCACTTTATATGGTACAAGCCATATGTCAAGCGTGGAACCAGTCTCGCGTAAACGCGTAAGGTCGGTCGGGGGCCGCTTCATCAAACATTGCCGCAACGCTAAATGAGTACACGTAAGAGGGTAACAATTGAGAATTTATGCCCACATACTAGATGTGTTCTATCCGTACAATACATCTACGCATAGCCTTGCTCATGATACCACTGTTGGGGTTCGGGGCAGAAAACACAAATTTTTCCTTGACCTACGATACCCAATCCCAAGACCTATGCTATGCTGATGCAAGTAACGGACAGAAATAGATCACATACCAGTATGTAGTCCGTTAAGCGGGAAACGTTCCCGCATGAACGTGGTTGGTGTAGTCGTACCGGCAATCCCCGATGCCGCGCAGATCCACGATGACTCCTGTAGCCACCCGATCCTTGCAGACCGATGACGGGATTACGTCCCCGTCGGAACGTTGCTGATGAAGACCTCGCGATACGACCACGACGATGAAGTAGCACCACAAGTGTAGTGCCTCGCGGGATTATACACATACAATATACCCGACGTCCCTCCGGGCTCCGAACCAGTAGAGCAGCGGAAAGAAGATGGATTCGGATCCCGATTCCAGCAGCACGACGGCGTGCGTATAGTGGAGAAATCCCCAACCCAGAGCAGCCTCCAAACAGGGGGAGTCCGCTCAAAGGAAGGAGAAAGGAGGGAGAGAGATGAGAATCTTTTCTCAAAAAATTCATGATTAAAAGGGCACCCCTACCCCTCCTTATATAGGCCAAGGAGGGGGGGCAACCTCCCCTCAACTTCCCATGTGGGACTAATCCCAAGGGGAGGGGGGGGGGCGCACCAATAAGGGGGGTGGGCCCCCTCATGGCGCCATGGCCCATGGGGGAAGACTCCCTCTCCCCCTAATGGGCCCTATGAGGCCCATATGCCTTTTAATTCATTTTTAATTATATTTAAATACATTTTAATATTTAATTCAGATAATTAAATAAGAAAACATACATTAAACATTATTAAATATATTTTGAACCTTTCAAAATACCCGGAACAACTTCCGGCCTTCATCGGAACAATTCCGGTCATCACCGAAACAATTCCGGTGTTCTCTCCAATTTCTCCGGTGATCCCGAATCAATCCTTACTGCGTCGAGTACCTTAAGTGTAACACCCTACGGTCCGGGAAACAGCAGACATGATCGAGACAATTCTCATTGATCAATGACTAATCAATTGGACCTGGTTACAATCCTTGATAGCCCTGCGCTTCCATCGAATGAACTTCAATCGCTGTTGGATCCGTTAACCGTGTGCCTGTTACCTTTGTCCCATGGTACTTTGCTTGTCCGAGGTTTGATCATCGGTATCCACTATACCTAGTTCGTCCTCGTTCTCAACAAACAAGTTTACTCGTTCCCGTGATATTACAACTCCGTGACCTAGTCACATGTTTGCAAACTTTATGATGCAATATCACCGAGTGGGCCCAGAGTACCTATCCGTCACACGGATTGACAAATCCCGCTTTGATCTATTTGCATACTCATCAACCATCTATTTCGGAATACCCAAAGTGCACCGTTATGGCCAGCATATTTCAGTCAGGTGGTGGGATACAAATCAAAGTCTCCTCATAGATGACAATTACGTATGATCATTACGGTCAAAGGATCTGGTCACTACGTTATAGTTATCGCAATGTCGAACTATGTGACTTGATCACATCGCAACACTTCTGGTGGGTGTATGTCCATCATATCATTATCCAATGATACGACTCCATTGTCAACAGACGCCATTGTCTCATGATCAGGAAACCTTGATCATCAATCGCCCAATGGACTAGTATACTAGGGTTTACTAGGGACCTGGTTGTTTGTATACCACACCTGTATTAATGTTTCCTCTTAATATAGTTCTAGCATAGTATCAAACGTATTATGAACTAATGGAATATGCTCGATAAAACATATTTTATTTGCCTCTAGGGCACATTCCCAACAGACGGGCCGTGGGGGCTCTGGGCCTTGGGGCTCTTGGGTCGGCCTGCTGGGCCGCGGTGGAGGCGCTGGCCTGGCCGCTGCATCCCGATCGGGAGGGATCCCGAAGGCGGCGGCGGTGCAGGGCCACTCGCCGGCCAGCGAGGGAGCACGGCGGGCGGCGGGAGGATCCGGGGTCGGCGGCGGTCTTCAGATCTGGTGGTCGGCGGCTGGTCCAGGGCGGCGCGGGGACGTGGTCCGTGGGGCGGCGACCTTGAGCTCGGTCTCGGCCCTTCCCACCATGGCTGCGGTCGCGCGCGCCCCTGCACGCAAAAGAGAGAGGGGGGAGGTGAGAGGGAACTGGAGGGAGGAGGAAGGAGGAGGAGAGAGAGAGTTGGGGCGGCGGCGGCGCAGTTCCGGAGGCTCGGCGGAGTTGGTGGCCGGCGCGGCCACGGCTGGCTCGGTGGAGGAGGTTCGGGCGCAGGCTTCGGGCGGATCCACGGGATGACGTGGCTGCCTCTGGATCGTTGGATCAGGCGATCCAACGGTCCAGATAGAGGGGAGCTAGGGTTTGCTGCAAAAATGGGAAAAATGCTAAAATTGGGGCTATTGTGAGGGGGTGGCTGCAATTGTTTGTCTAGGGAAAACCCTAGAAAGCGGTGGGAGATTTGTGGTCTTTATATAGCCCAGGTGGATGGCAGTTTGCAAAAACATCCCCGGTTTTTCTCTCGCGCGCGCGGCGTTTTCGTTTCTGACCGCCGGGGGTCCGCAGGACCTCCGATTCGGGTAAAACTTCGAACTGCGCGATCAGCGCGTCGAGCCGCCGGCGTTCACCTTGCGTTGGAACCGTTCCGAGAACACTTTCCGGCGTGCTATAAAAATATCCCGTTTACTTATTAATCGGGGGTTTTCGTTCCGTTGGCTACGGCTGGTCTTGTGCGGGTTTTCGCGAAGGTGATCGGATGAAACCCGGTGTCGCAAAGGTCGAGTGTCAGGGTGGCAAGGGACGGTCTCCATCCGGTACGAGACAAGAGGGGGAAAAATAATCGCCGATTGATAAATCGGGGATGCAAACACCGCAAACAAATCAGACAATCAAACAATTCACAAGGAAAGCAAAAAAATTATTTTTTGTGAAATCTGGGCAGTTACACCACGCAAAGTCTCGTGTAAACCCGAGCGATTCTATTTTTTTTGAATTATTTGTAATTTAAAAACCACCGAACTCAATGTTTCATGGTCGAAAGACTTGACCGAGGTGCGGCAAGTTCATTTCAATTCCATGTTGTGTGTTGTGCGTTAACACGAGAGAACATACATGATATGTGAGTACACATTTGGTCAAATTTAGTTGCACTAGTAGTCCAATTGCAAATAAATTCATATCGAGTGCACATGAAACTGACTTAGCGCCATATATTAAACGTAAGATGAAAATGACAAAAAAATCATAGCTCAAGTGTAAATAAACCCATAGGAACTATCTAATCTACACTTAATGACTTACATATATCAAACACGTCCCGTTAGATGGCAAAATTTCGGTGACACGGTAAGCACACGGTTCGTGTACGACAACTGTTTGCTTAACCTATTCCCTGTGAAATTCCCCCGTGCGTTCTGATTGGCCAGAACGCAGCACCACGGATCGCACGCCCTACACCGTCCAATGCGCACGGATCGGACAGTCGCCAATGAACCCACATCATGTTGTTGCAGTTTCGGTGCATATTGTATTTAACTCTTTTTTCCCGGTTTGTAAGTGCAAAAAAATAGTTTAAAAATACAAAAATAATAAGGAATGCGTCCGATGACCCTCAACTGTAGGGGATCGTTTGTAGCGTTTTTGATAAATAAGAGTGTCGAACCCAACGAGGAGCAGAAGGTATTGGTAAGTGACTTTGGTAAAGAAATAGCTGCAGGAACTGAAAGATAACTTTTTAGGGTTTTTTTATATAGACAGCAAAAAAGTTAAAAGCGAACAAAGTAAAAGGCACTAAGGAGTAACAAGTAGCCCAATCCTTTTGAGCAAAGGAGAGGCTCAGCAACTGAACTTATAAAGGGTAAAGCGTTCTTGAGGACACACGAGAGAAATAGTTATGTGCTTTCGCCATATTCCCTATTGGTACTATGTGTTGTGTTGATAAGTGTTGAGTGGGTGGATCTATGCTAGTGCACCCTCTAGACTACGATAAGTGCACTCTTATGATTAAAAATCTTGCAAGAATCTGCAAATACAAGATAATAATTAAGGCAAAAGCCTAACCATAGCAATACGATCGGTGATCCATTGTTCCCTTGTGCAAAAGCGTGCGAACTAGGATTCAGATTTCTGTCACTCTGGCAACCCACCGTAAGCATTCTTTATACACAATGCATTCCCCTAGGTCCTTAATAAGGTGAAGTGTTGAGTGTTCGACTCACACAACACCACTAGGAAAATAACAACACAACTTAAATATCAAACAACACATATTACTTCAACATCATATGACTACTAACAACTAGACTTCTCCCATGTCCTTAAGAACTAAAGTAACTACTCACAAGACATAAAAGAGATCATTATCAGAGGGGATAAATAGATGATAAACAATCTGGACACAATGTTATTTCTCCAACAAAACTTAATAGCATTCATCACACGGTAGTAATCAACACCGGTAGAGTAGAGAGGATAGATAGTACGGATTACAACACAACTTGAACTTGTGAGGTAAGATTGGATGAAGATAAAGATGGTGCTGATGTTGGTGATGATTTTGATGATGATCTCGATGATGCCCGTGACGATAGTGATTACAATGGCGATGATCTCCCCTTCAGGGAGGTGTTCTCCCCGGCGGAATCTGCCCGTCGAAGATGTATTTTCTCCTTTGTTGGTTTCCGCCACGGAGCGGCGGCGGAACTCGCGTAAACTCTCCCTCTTTAGGGTTTTTGGACGATGTGTGATATATAGGCCAGAGGGGGAGCCGGGAGTGGACCCAGGGGTCTAGGCGCCCTCCCGGCGCGGCCAAGGTGGGGGCCGCGCCAGGTGGCTGTCTGGGAACCTTGTGGCCCCCCTTTGGCCCCTCTTCGGCGTGTCTTTGTCATTCTTCTGAAAAACACCCTCTGTCGATTTTCAGGTAATTTGGAGGTGTTCTTCTTCAGCAACTCAGCGTCCACTTTTTACCGCTGAATTTTGCGTTTGCTGCTTCGGCATCGGAAAGTTGCAAACTTTGTAAATTAAGCCAAAACAACATAAGAACATCGTCATATCATGAAATATATCAATGAATAAGAAATAATTACTATATAAAATAGTGATGTATTTTGGACGTATCAACTCCCCCAAGATTAGACCTCGCTTGTCCCCCAGCGAATGTTGAGCTCGGTAAACCTGTCCACAAGTTTAGATTCTGAAGTGTCGATAAATAGAATACGGACAAGAAGCATCAAGGTTTCTCCATCAAACTCAAGCATCCTCAACAGCAACCTCAACTCATAAGGACCTTATGAGAAAGTAATAACAATTATAATCAAAAATAGGGCTGAGAGAACTCATCAAATTATGGCAAAAATATCCTTGGTCAAAGTACAACTAACAACTTTTACTCTTGCTCTTTATAATTATAATGAAACAATTTGAAGATTTGAAAGAACATGTTATTAGTCATGAAGTGCAAATGCTAACACAAAGGAAGATGTTTTCTTGGCAAAAGCTTTCGCAAACAACTTACTTATCGAAAAGATAATGTCAACAATGATGTGGCATGGCAAAACTTAATGCAGCATTATATGGATGAATCCTCATCAACATCAAGTGTTTGTTCTCTTTGGGAAAAGAAAGAAGTAGGAAAACTGACTCAACATAAAAGTAAAGGAAAGGCCTTGTTAAAGGCAAGCAGGGAAAACTCATGTTCTATCCTTAAATCAAACAGAATGAAAATAAATTTTGGGAGGTGCATAGTTTGTCAACGAATGCTAATAGATAGCTCAATTACTTCTCAAGATGGACAATTTTCGAGGAACGGCTCCCAAGTGGGGACGATCACATCCCCTTAATCTCCGTTGTTTATCACTGCCAAAGTTTCTGATTTCTCATAGACCAAGTGTGAAGGACGGTTTGTTTGTTATATTACCTTTCGAGCTGGGCGCACTCATGCCAGTTCCTGCTGGTATTATGGGTTTGCATATTATACATGCAATCCCGGGGTAAAACTTGTCCAACTTAAGAAGATCATGAATTACCTACTACTTCTTCACGAGCTAAACAAGAGGCATAAAACAAAAGATTTTGAACATTTAAGGTTAACACATAACTTCTATACTTCTTGGAGTGGTAGGGAAATACCACGAATAGGAAGGTATGGTGGACTCAAATGGAAGATATTTGTTTCAGGGTATGGATGCACAAGCAGAAATCTGCTAGGCAAAGGGTTTCGCTAGCAAAGGCTTTGAGAGAACAGACAATTGATGCTAATTTAGATGCGAAACATATAAAGCATAAACATGAAGGTAAGCATAACACATCAAGTATGCTTCCTTGTCAACATAACACTTCAAGCATAATAACATAAAGGTTTTGGCTATGTCGCTACTTGGAAAAACATGCATGTTGTCAAGACCAAAGCTAGGTTTGCCAACACTAGATAAAGGTTTCAAAGACATACCTTATATAAGGTCAATACTCCCCATAAGAATCATCATATAAGGTTGATTGCATGAAGAGAATACCGAGTGCAGCGAAGAAACCCATAGACTTCTCATTAATATTGCATGATAGACGACTCCACACTCACGGATACAAACTCTCCACAGAAGGATTGATAGACCTCAATGCAAACACCTATTTCATATAATAACTTCCCTAGACATGATACAACTCTACTTGACTCTAAAATAATAAGATAAAGATAAAGATACCGGGCACTCCCCCAAACCTGGAACAACCTGAGGGGGTTCCATTACCCAAGGAGATTTACTCCTCATTCTTGTTGTTGTTGATGTAGTCATGGACGAAGCGCTTCCATGGTAGAGGTTCCCCGGTCCCATGAGAGGCTTCAGACTCCAAGATCCTTCTTCCAACACCTAAACCCATGCGCATAAACTTTAGTTCATACTCACAGTTCTGGTTGTGCAGATCATAGATCTTCCCTTGGAGATCATCAATTCTTTCTTCCGCCGCGGTGATGCTTCACCATATCCCCCTCATCTCCTTCTTGTAGCACGTCTTTAGCTCGTTGACGAGGTTAAAGTTGGCTTCAACACCCCGCTCAACCATCTTCTTGTACTTGAAGACTTCTTGCTCCAACTCTTCTAGCCCGGCCTCGACGCTCCCCTCCTTGGCAAGTTCCTTCAGATCTTCTTGGTGGAGGACACCATCCTCTAACTGGACGGTTCGAGGATGGTTCTTCACCTGAGCGAGGTAAGGGTTGATGACGTTGACGATGAAATTGTCCTTGGGGGAACTTGGGGAAGCCATGGCACCTTGGTCTAGCTAAAAGATCTCTTGGTAGAAACAAATCGAAAATAAAACACACGAAATCGCAAGATACGGTGCCGGGACTATCTGTGCAAATATATAGCAACCCTGGAACGACCACACAAAATCGCAAGATACGGTGCCGGGACTATCTGGGAAAATATATAGCAACCCGGGACTATCTGGGCAAATATATAGCTCCCCGGCAACGGCGCCAGAAAACAGTACTTGATGACCCTCAACTATAGGTGATCGTTTGTAGTGTTTTCGATAAATAAGAGTGTCGAACCCAACGAGGGGCAGAAGGTATTGGTACGTGACTTTGGTAAAGAAATAGCTGCAGGAAGTGAAAGATAACTTTTTAGAGTTTTTTGATATAGACAACAAAAAAGGTAAAAGCGTACAAAGTAAAAGGCACTGAGGAGTAACAAGTAGCCCAATCCTTTTGAGCAAAGGATAGGCTTAGCAACTGAACTTATAAAGGCTAAAGCGTTCTTGAGAACACACGGGAGAAATAGTCATGTGCTTTTGCCATATTCCGTATTGGTACTATGTGTTGTGTTGATAAGTGTTGAGTGGGTGGATCTATGTTAGTGCACCCTCTAGACTAAGATAAGTGCACTTTTATGATTAAACATCTTGCAAGCATCCGCAAAAAAAAGATAATAATTGAGGAAAAAGAGAAACCATAGCAATACGATCGATGATCCATTGTTCCCTTGTGCAAAAGCGTACGAACTGGGGTTCAAGTTTCTGTCACTCCGGTAACCCACCGTAAGCATTCTTTATACACAATGCATTCGCCTAGGTCCTTAATAAGGCGAAGTGTTGAGTGTTCGACTCACACAACACCACTAGGAAAATAACAACACAACTTAAATATCAAACAACACATATTACTTCAACATCATATGACTACTAACAACTAGACTTCTCCCATGTCCTCAAGAACTAAAGTAACTACTCACAAGACATAAAAGAGATCATGATCAGAGGGGATAAATAGATGATAAACAATATGGAAACAATGATATTTCTCCAACAAAACTCAATAGCATTAATCACACGGTTGTAATCAACACCGGTAGAGTAGAGAGGATAGATAGTACGGATTACAACACAAGTTGAACTTGTGAGGTGAGATTGGATGAAGATGAAGATGGTGCTGATGTTGGGGATGATGTTGATGATGTTCTCGATGATGCCCGTGACGATGGTGATGACGATGGCGATGATCTCCCCTTCGGGGAGGTTTCTGCCCGGCGGAATCTGCCCACCGGAAATGTCTTTTCTCCTCTGTTGGTTTCCGCCACGAAGCGGCGGCAGAACTCGCCAAAACTCTCCCTCTTTAGGGTTTTTGGACGATGTGTGATATATAGGCCAGAGGGGGGAGCCGGAATGGCCCCTGTTGGATATGTGCCCTAGAGACAAATTAATAAATATATTTGTCACATATCCGTTTTGTTCAAAATACGTTTTATACTGTGCTATAACTGTATTACTTGGAAATACTAATACATGTGTAGTATAAAACATAGGTCCGTAGTTTAACTCGGGTAAACTATCTCATCGGGCAATTTATTGATCAAGCTTTACTAATCATGGCGACACTTAAGTCCATTGACAATGAGGTCATGTCATTAGGGGAATGATGTGATGGACATACACCCACCTAAAGTATTGCAATGTGATCGAGTTACATAGTTCAGCGTTGCGATGACTTTGTAATGTATGGCTTAGTCCTTAGACCGTAATGATCATACGTAATTGTCATCTATGAGGAGACTTTGATTTGTATCCCACCGCCTGACTGAAATATGCTGGCTATAACGGTGCACTTTGGGTATTCCGAAATAGATGGTTGATGAGTATGTTAATAGATCATAGAGAGATTTGTCTGTCCTTGTAACAGGACAGGTACTCTGGGCCCACTCGGTGATATTGCATCAATAGCTTGCAAGAAGGTGACTAGGTCACGAGAGATGCAATAGGAACGGACGAGTAAACTTGTTTGTTGTGAATGAGATTTGAACACGGTATGTGGGATACCGACGATCTAACCTCGGACCTACAAAGTACCGCAGTACAAAGGGATTACGTCGTATCGTTAACGCTTTCCAAAAGCGATTGAAGTTCATTCGATGGAAGTGTAGGGGCTGTCAAGGATTGTAATCAGGTCCAACTGACTAGTCATTGGTCAATGAGAAGAGCCTCGACCATGTCTGTTGTTTCCCGGACCGTTAAGGTGTTACACTTAAGGGCAATCGATGCATAGGACAGTTTCGGGATCAATCAGTGAAATAGGAGAAATCACCGGAATAGTTCCGGAGGAGGACGGAAGTTGTTCCGAACATTTTGAATGATTCAAAATAAAGTTTAATTTCTTTTAATAATGTTTTTATTATTTAATTATCTGAATTAAATATTTAAAAATATTAAAATAATTAAAAAAATTGGAAAAGGCTATATGAGCCTAAGGGGCCCATTAGGGGAGGAGGGGGTTCCCCCCCTTGGGCTTGGCGCCAAGGGTGGGCCCCATCCCCCCCTTGGCCGGCGCACTCCCCCCTTTGGGAGTTTAGTCCCACATGGGGGAGGGGAGGAGGATAGCACCCCCCCTTGGCCTATATAAGGAGGTGTACACCCCCCTTTTTCCAACACACAATTATTCCTCTCTCTCTCTTTCTCCTTCTAGGAAGCGGACTCCCCTTGTTTGGAGTCTGCACCTGGATTAGAGTTATCCACCACAAGGCAGGCCGTCGCTCTGCTGGAGTCGGGATCCGAATCCGTTTTTTTTTCTGCTGCTCGCCTGGTTCGGGGCCCGAGTGGAACATCGATTGTACCGTACGTGTATAATCTCTTCGAGGCACTACACCTGTGATGCTACTTCATTGCTGGAGGTCAACCAGGAGTCATCCTCGCCGGTGGTCTACTACACGACAGGGAGGTCGTAGCTCCGAGTCTACGCCAGCCACGTTCGCAAGAACGTTTCCCTCTTTCGGACTTCAAAGGTATGAACACCGATTCCCTCCGTTACTTTACACTGCCATAGCATAGATCTTGGGTTCGGGTACCGTGGGTATGAAAAATTTGTGTTTTCTGCCCCGTATCCTAACAATGGTATCATGAGCTAGCTATGCGTAGATGTAATGTACGGGTAGAACACATCTAGGATGTGGGCATCGAATCTTCATTCGTTACCCACCCACATGTACTCATTTATCATTGCGGCAATATTTGATGAAGCGGCCCCCGACCGACCTTACGCGTTTACGCGAGACTGGGTCCACGCTTGACATATGGCTTGTACCATATAAAGTGGCTGGGGGGTGTCTGTCTCTCTGCATTAGTGACGCGAAGATGTTTGCAACGGAGGGCCCCGACAAGGGTGTTATAGAGACGGATAGGAGACGGTGTTGTGGCATGTTTTTCGCAGGATAGAAACGGTTCTGTCTCTCGAAACCCCTAGCAGCCACGTAAAACTTGCACAAGCTAAAGTAGAAAGGCGTTTGACTTTGCTTTGCATGAAGGGGGATCATAGTTTGTATAATTTACATTTTTACTTCCTGTTTATGCTAGTATGCTAGATATGACGACGGTAGCACAAATAGGACCATCTCTCACAATACCAACATTGTGTTCTCCCTTGGTGGGCACCGCCTGGAAGGTTCTCCCATATGGCCTACATTCCGTACATACCGGGTGTCACACATATTAAACGACGTTCACATGAGGTTGGGTTCGGCAATCCTGGCATATGCAGATATGGCCTTGCTGAACAGATAACATTAATGTTCGATTGGCAGTCTTGACGTATGTAGATGTGGGCCTGGAACACAGTAGATCGAATGATCGAGCAAGAGTCACATACCTGATGTGATTGGCTTAGAGGCCTACCTGGGTCGCATACTGATGCCCGTGACGATCGGGGGAGGTATGGGGTCTGGGATTGTGTAATCACTTAGCTAAATTGAGAGGTGTCTATCTAAGTGGGAGCTTTCTAGAATTTTGAAGATTAAATTGAAAACTCCACATTATGGACAAAAGTCTAAATATGTATCCTTGTGAATCAAACTTTGTAGATGGCAGCACCACGCCCCTCGTTCAACTTAAGATCGTTCATAGAGAAAGACAAACTGAAAACTGATGGGTCAAACTTCACCCACTAGTTCCGCACCCTGAGGATTCTCCTCGTTCCCCTCAAAATGGCATACGTACTAGAGGGCGCGTTAGGTGACGCACCAGCAGATGATGCCAGTCGGGATGAGAAGAATGTCTATCTCTCCAAGACTGATGATTACAAGCTTTTCCAGAGTGGCATGCTCTACTCCATGGAGGCTGAGCTGCAGAAACGCTTTGAGAGGATGGGTGCATATGAGATTATCACTGACCTCAAGGCGGTCTTTGCACCTCAAGCCAGGGTTGAACGGTATGAAGCTTCTGAAGCCTTCTTCTCAGCAAAGATGGACGAGCACGGCAGCGTGAGTGAGCACATGGTCAAGATGTCTGGCGACGTTCAACGCTTGAATGCTCTGGAATGTCAGATTCTAGATGAACTTGCTTTTGATAGGGTGTTGCAGTCGCTTCCCCCTAGCTACAAAGGCTTTGTGCTGAACTACAACATACAGGGAAGAACAAAACCCCTTCTGAGTTGTTCTCCATGCTGAAGAGTGCTGAGGTTGAAATCAAGAAGGAGCACGCTATCTTCATGGTCAACAAGACCACTGAGTTTAAGAAGTCAAGCAGACGGGAGAAGGCAAAGAAAGGTGGCCCCAAAAGGGATGGCAAGTCAGTTGTCACTCCTCCCAAGGCACCTAAGCCCAAACTCGGAGTTGAGTGCTTCTACTGCAAGGGTGAAGGTCACTGGAAACACAACTACCCCAAGTACCTAAAGGACAAGAAGGCTGGCAAGGTCGCGAAGAGAGACGAAGTTATATTTGATATACATATTGTTGATCTTTTCTTGACAAGTGCCGGGAACAAATCCTTGATACTTGATACAGGATCTGTCTCTCATATTTCTAATTCCGTTCAGGGAATAAGGAATAAGAGACGATTGCTAAAAGATGAAGTGACGACGCGCGTGGGGAATGGCTGTCAAATTGATGTGTTGGCGGTCGGCACGAAGCATCTTAGTCTCCCTTTGGGATTAGTTTTATTTCTGAATAAATGCTACTATGTACCCGCATTGAGTGTGAACATCGTTAGTGGCTCATGCTTGAAGCGACACCACTATTCTATTAAGTCCGATACAATTGTTTGTTCGATTTATAAGAATGAAGTGTTTTATGTTCACGCGCCGGAGCAAAGTGGTTTATTCGTACTTGATCTCGATGGTGACGTGAGTCACATTAAAAATATAGAGGCCAAAAGATTAAAGAGTAGTGACGAAGAGCACATGATGATGTGGCATTGCCGACTTGGTCATATTGGTATAAAGCGCATGGAGAGGCTCCATAAGGATGGACTTCTTGATTCATTGGATTTTTGATCCCTTGATACATGTGAACCATGCCTCATGGGAAAAATGACAAGAACTCAATTCAATGGGATACTGGAGCGTGGAGATTACTTATTGGGGATCATACCTACAGATGTATGTGGACCCATGAACGTCCCCACAGGCAATGGTCTTCGTTACTTCGTGACCTTTACTGATGACTTGAGTAGATATGGGTATATTTACTTGATGAAACATAAGTCTAAAACCTTTGAAATGTTCAAGGAATTTCAGAATGAGGTCGAGAATCAACTCGGAAAGAAAATCAAGCACCTTCGATCGGATCGAGGTGGCGAGTATTTAATTCACGAGTTTGGCAATCATCTGAAGTCTTGTGGCATAGTACCACAACTTACGCCGGCAGGCACACCTCAGAGAAATGGTGTAGCTGAACGACGTAATCGAACCCTATTGGATAGCGTACGATCGATGATGTCTCATACTGATTTTCCTGTGTCATTCTGGGGGTATGCATTAGAACTGCAGCTTACGTTCTTAATAGGGCACCATCCAAATCCGTAAAGACAACACCATTTGAAGAATGGCATGGCACGAAACCTAAGTTGTCTCACCTGAAGATTTGGGTTGTGAGGCTTATGTTAGGAAAATACAGCCTGACAAACTTGAATCCAAGGCGGATAAGTGCATCTTTGTGGGCTATCCCAAGGAAACTTGTGGATACACCTTCTACAATCAGTCTGAGAGCAAAACGTTTGTTGCCAAGACTGGACAGTTTCTTGAGAAAGAGTTTCTCTCGAAAGAGTTGAGTGGGAGGAAAATAGACCTCGATGAAGTGACTGACCAATCACTCCAATTGGAAGAAACGGCCACAGAAGTTGTTCTGGAACCTTCTTCCACAGTGGGAGCTGAAGGGAATGGCCAGAACGACATTCATAACTATCGTGACATACATGATGATCATGATGAGAATGAAGAGGAACCTATTATGCCCCGTAGGTCATCAAGAGTCCGTCTAGCTACCGAGTTTTACGGACATCTTGTGAATGCAATCTCGGCAGATGAGTCAGATGAACCTACGAGTTACAAAGAAGCAATGGAGGGACCCGAGTCCAAGAAATGGTTTGAAGCCATGAAATCCGAACTAGACTCCATGTACACCAAAAAAGTTTGGACTTTGGTGGATATTCCCGAGGACCGCAAAGCTGTCGAGAATAAATGGATTTTCAAGAAAAAGATTGACGCAGACGGAAACGTATCTGTCTACAAAGGTCGACTTGTCGCGAAGGGGTTCCGACAAATTCAAGGAGTTGACTACGAGGAGACGTTCTCTCCTATAGCGATGATAAAGTCTATTCGGATCCTACTAGCAATAGATGCATATCATGATTACGAGACATGGCAAATGGATTTGAAAACTGCATTCCTAAATGGAAACATTGAGGAAGAGTTATATACGATGCAACCAGAGGGGTTTATCGATCCAAGGAATGCTGGTAAGGTGTGCAAGCTTCAACGGTCCATCTATGGGTTGAAGACGGCATCTCGGAGCTAGAATCTTCGATTTGATGAGCTCATTAAAGCTTCTGGATTTGTCCAAAACGTCGAAGAGTTCTCCATCTATAAGAAACTGAGTGGGAGATCTGTAGCATTCCTTGTGTTATATGTAGATGACATATTGCTAATAGGGAACGATAAGAAATTCTTAGGAGAAGTGAAGGAATATCTGAATGGACAATTTTCCATGAAGGACCTTGGTGAAGCTGCGTACATATTGGGGATTAAGATCTATAGAGATAGGCCTAATCAACTATTGGCTTTCAGTCAGAGCACTTATATTGACAAGATATTGAAAAGGTTCAGTATGGATAACTCGAAGAGAGGCCTCTTGCCAGTTATAAAAGCTGTCAAGTTAAGCATGACTCAGTGCCCGACCACAGCAAAAGAGAAGAAGGAAATGTCCTCAAAACCCTATGCCTCAGCCATAGGTTCTCTCATGTATGCTATGTTATGTACCCGGCCGGATTTAGCGCTGGCTATTAGTATGACTAATCGCTACCAGAGTAATCTGGGAATGGCTCACTGGACCGCAGTAAAGAACATCCTAAAGTACTAGAGAAGAACAAAGGATCTCTTTCCCGTTCATGGATGAGTTGATGAGGAGCTCACCGTAAAGGGTTACGTTGACGCAAGCCTCGGCTCAGACCTAGATGATTCGAAATCCCAGACGGGATATGTTTTCATGTTGAACGGTGGCGCAATTAGCTGGAGGAGCGACAAACAGTCAGTCGTCGCCCAATCTACAATGAAATCAGAGTATATTGTCGCTTGCGAAGTGTCAAACGAGGCGCTGTGGCTGAAGAAGTTCGTGATCGAGCTTGGCGTCTTTGCCAGTTGCACTGACCCCGTGGGAATCGTCTGCGACAACACGGGTGCCATTGCTAACGCTAAAGAGCCAAGAACTCACTCTACAGCCAAGAACATTCTACAAAAGTTCCATGTGACGCGAGACTACGTCCGGGATGGACACACTAGGATTCACAAGATACATATGGATCTGAACGCAGCAGACCCGATGACTAAACCTCTTCCACATGGCAAGTTTGAAGAACACCGAGAGACTATTGGTGTTAGATACATACCTGATGTAAACTAGTGTAATTTGTACTCTAGTGCAAGTGGGAGACTGTTGGATATCTGCCCTAGAGACAAATTAATAAAGACATTTGTCACATATCCGTTTTGTTCATAATACGTTTTATACTGTGCTATAACTGTATTACTTTGAAATACTAATACAGGTGTAGTATAAAACATAGGTCCGTAGTTTAACTCGAGTAAACTATCTCATTGGGAAATTGATTGATCAAGCTTTCCTGATCATGGAGACACTTAAGTCCATTGAAAATGAGGTAATGTCATTAGGGGAATGATGTGATGGACATACACCCACCTAAAGTATTGCAATGTGATCGAGTCACATAGTTCAGCGTTGCGACGACTTTGTAACGTATGTCTTAATCCTTAGACCGTAATGATCATACATAATTGTCATCTATGAGGAGACTTTGATTTGCATCCCACCGCCTGACTGAAATATGCTGGCTATAACGGTGCACTTTGGGTATTCCGAAATAGATGGTTGATGAGTATGTTAATAGATCAGAGCGGGATTTTTCAGTCCTTGTAACAGGACATGTACTCTGGGCCCACTCGGTGATATTGCATCAATAGCTTGCAAGCAGGTGACTAGGTCACGAGAGATGCAATAGGCACGGACGAGTAAACTTGTTTGTTGTGAACGAGCTGTGAACACAGTATGTGGGATACTGACGATCGAACCTCGGACAAACAAAGTACCGCAGTACAAAGGGATTACGTCGTATCGTTAACGGTTTCCAATAGCGATTGAAGTTCATTCGATGGAAGTGCAGGGGCTGTCAAGGATAGTAACCAGGTCCAACTAACTAGTCATTGGTCAATGAGAAGAGTATCGACTATGTCTGCTGTTTCCCGGACCGTTAGGGTATTACACTTAAGGGCAATCAATGCATAGGACAGTTTCACGATCAATCAGTGAAATAGGAGAAATCACCGGAATAGTTACGGAGGAGGACGGAAGTTGTTCCGGACATTTTGAATGGTTCAAAATAAAGTTTAATTTTTTTTAGTAATGTTTTATTATTTAATTATCTGAATTAAATATTTAAACATATAAAAATAATTTCAAAAATGGAAAAGGCTATATGGGCCTATGTGGCCCATTAGGGGAGGAGGGGGTTCCTCTCCCTTGGGCTTGGCGCCAAGGTTGGGGCCCATCCCCCCCCTTGGCCGGCGCACTCCCCCTTTGGGAGTTTAGTCCCAAATGGGGGAGGGGAGGAGGATAGCACCCCCCTTGGCCTATATAAGGAGGGTTACACCCCCTTTTTCCAACACACAATTCTTCCTGTCTCTCCTCTCCTTCTAGGAAGTGGACTCCCCTTGTTTGGAGTCTGTACCTGGATTGGAGTTCTCCACCATAAGGCAGGCCGTCGCTCTGTTGGAGTCGGGATCCGAATCCGTTTTTCTTCTGCTGCTCACCTGGTTCGAGGCCTTGGAGGAACATCGATTGTACCGTACGTCTAAAATCTCTTCGAGGCACTACACCTGTGGTGCTACTTCATCGCTGGAGGTCAATCGGGAGTCATCCTCGCCAGTGGTCTACTACACGACAGGGAGGTCGTAGCTCCGAGTCTATGCCAGACACGTTCGCAAGAACGTTTCCCTCTTTCGGTCTTCAAAGGTATGAACACCGATTCCCTCCGTTACTTTACAACGCCATAGCATAGATCTTGGGTTCAGTTACCGTAGGTATGAAAAATTTGTGTTTTCTGCCCCGTATCCTAACAGCCCCAGGGGTCCAGGCGCCCTCCCGGCGCGGCCAGGGTGGGGGCCGCTCCAGGTGGCCTCTTGGGCACCCTGTGGCCCCCCTCTGGCGCCTCTTTGGCGTTTCTTCGTCATTCTTCTGAAAAACACCCTCAGTCAATTTTCAGGTAATTTGGAGGTGTTCTTCTTCAGCAACTCAGAGTCCACTTTTTACGGCTGAATCATGCGTCTGCTGCTTCGGCATCGGAAAGTTGCAAACTGTGTAAATTAAGCCAAAACAACATAAGAACAACGTCATATCATGAAATATATCAATGAATAAGAAAGAATTACTATATAAAATACTGATGCATTTTGGACGTATCAGCGTCCAAATTCGAAGACATATCACGTATAGACGCGTGGTAGCTGAAAAAAGAAAATCAACCACAATCGACGAAGTAACAATACAATCTACTTGTAACCCGAACATTTCACGACTCATTCCATACATATCAAAACCACGGTCCTTCGTGAGAGGTGCCCCGTTTGCAAGGCGATCACATGATAGCCTTTCTCAAAATTCTTGAAAATTTTACCACATCACAATACTACCTTCTCACGATCCACGCAAAGTCTCGTGTATTTCTGAGCGATTCTCATTTTTTTTGAATATTTTGTAATTTAAAAACCACCGAACTCAATGTTTCATGGGCGAAAGACGTGACCGAGCTGCGGCAAGTTCATTTCAATTCCACGTTGTGTGTTGCATGTCTACACAAGAGCACATACATGATATGTCAGCACTCATTTGGTCAAATTTTGTTGCACTCGTAGTTCAAATGCAAATAAATTCATATCGAGTGCACATGAAACTGACTTAGCGCCATATATCAAACGAAAGATGGAAATGACAAAAAAAATCATAGCTCAAGTGTAAATAAACCCATAGGAACTATCTATTCTACACTTAATGACTTACATGTATCAAACACGTCCCGTTAGATGGAAATATTTCGGTGACATGGTAAAGCACACGGTTCATGTACAACAATCGTTTTCTTAACCTATACCCTGCAAAATTCTCCCGTGTGTTCTGATTGGACAGAACGCAGCAGCACGGATCGCACGCCCTACACCGTACAATGCGCACGGATCGATCGATCGCCAATGAACCAACATCATGTTGCTGCAGTTCCGGTTGATATTATATTTAACTCTTTTTTCCCGGTTTGTAAGTGCAAAAAAAGTTTAAAAATACCAAAATAACAAGGATTGCGTCCAAATTCGAAAAGATATCACGTATAGACGGGTGGTAGGTGTGAAAAGAAAATCAACCACAATCGACGAAGTAACAATACAATCTACATGTAACTTCAACATTTCACGACTCATTCCATACATATCGAAACCACGGTCCTTCAAGAGAGATGCCCCCGTTTGCAAGGCGATCGCATGATAGCCTTTCTCAAAATGCCTGAAATTTTTACCACATCATAGTACTACCTGTTGGGATACGGGGCAGAAAACACAAAATTTTCATACCTACGGTACCCGAACCCAAGATCTATGCTATGGCGATGTAAAGTAACGGAGGGAATCGATGTTCATACCTTTGAAGACCGAAAGAGGGAAACGTTCTTACGAACGTGGTTGGCGTAGACTCAGAACTACGACCTCCCTGTCGTGTAGAAGACCACCACCGGCGAGGATGACTCCCGGTAAACCTCCAGCGACGAAGCAGCACCACAGGTGTAATGCCTCGAAGGGATTATACACGTACGGCACAATCGATGTTCCTCCCGGGCTCCGAACCAGGCGAGCAACGGAAGAAAGACGGCTACGGATCCCGACTCCGGCAGAGCGAAGGCCTGCCTTATGGTGGAGAACTCCAATCCTGGTGCAGACTCCAAACAAGGGGAGTCCACTTCCGGAAAAGGAGAAGGAAGAAGAAGGAGATCAATTGTTGTATGGAAAAAGGGGGGTCTACCCCTCTATATAAAGGCCAAGGGGGGGTGTGATCCCTCTTCCCTCCCCCATGTGGGACTAAACCCCCAAGGGGGGGAGGGGCGCCGGCCAAGGGGGGGTTGGGCCCCACCCCTTGGCGCCAAGCCCAAGGGGGGGAACCCCCTCCTCCCCTAATGGGCCTCTAAGGCCCATATATCCTTTTTTCCATTATTTTAATTATTTAATAAGTTTTAAATATTTAATTCAGATAATTAAATAATAAAAACATTATTAAAACAATTAAACTTTATTTTGAACTATTCAAAATGTCCGGAAACCATTCCGTCCTCCTCCGGAACTATTCCGGTGATTTCTCCTATTTCACCGATTGATCCCGTAACTGTCCTATGCATCAATTGCCCTTAAGTGTAACACCCTAACGGTCCGGGAAACAGCAGACATGGTCGAGACTCTTCTCATGGACCAATGACTAGTCAGTTGGACCTGGTTACAATCCTTGACAGCCCCTGCGCTTCCATCGAATGAGCTTCGATCGCTTTTGGAAACCGTTAACGATACGACGTAATCCCTTTGTTCTGCGGTACTTTGTTTGTCCGAGGTTTGATCGTCGGTATCCCACATACCGTGTTCACATCTCGTTCACGACAAACAACTTCTCTCGTCCATGATCATTGCATCTCTTGTGACCTAGTCACGTCCTTGCAAGGCGTTGATGCAATATCACCGAGTGGGCCCAGAGTACCTGTCCTGTCACAAGGACTGACAAATCCCGCTTTGATCTATTAACATACTCATCAACCATCTATTTCGGAATACCCAAAGTGCTCCGTTATAGCCAGCATATTTCAGTCAGGCGGTGGGATACAAATCAAAGTCTCCTCATAGATCGTGATTACGTATGATCATTGCGGTCTAAGGACTAAGCCATACGTTTCAAAGTCATAGCAACGCTGAACTATGTGACTCGATCACATTGCATTACTTTAGGTGGGTGTCTGTCCATCACATCATTCCCCTAATGATATGACCTCATTGTCAATGGACTTAAGTGTCGCCATGATCAGGAAAGCTTGATCAATCAATTTCCCAATGAGATAGTTTACCCGAGTTAAACTACGGACCATGTTTTATACTACACCTGTATTAGTATTTCCAAGTAATACAGTTATAGCACAGTATAAAACGTATTATGAACAAAACGGATATGTGACAAATATCTTTATTAATTTGTCTCTAGGGCACATATCCAACAGTCTCCCACTTGCACTAGAGTACAAATTACACTAGTTTACATCAGGTATGTATCTAACACCAATGGTCTCTCGGTGTTCTTCAAACTTGCCCTGTGGAAGAGGTTTAGTCATCGGGTCTGCTGCGTTCAGATCCGTATGTATCTTGTGAATCCTAGTGTGTCCATCCCTGACGTAGTCTCGCGTCACATGGAACTTTCGGAGGATGTGCTTGCCTGTAGAGTGAGTTCTTGGCTCCTTCGCGTTAACAATGGCACCCATGTTGTCGCAGAAGATTCCCACGGGGTCAGTGCAACTGGGAAAGACGCCAAGCTCGATCACGAACTTCTTCAGCCACAGCGCCTCGTTTGACGCTTCGCAAGCGGCAATATACTCCGACTCCATTGAAGATTGAGCGACGACTGACTGTTTGCCGCTCCTCCAGCTAATCGCGCCTCCGTTCAACATGAAAACATATCCCGTCTGGGACTTCGAGTCATCTAGGTCTGAGCCGAGGCTTGTGTCAACGTAACCCTTTACGGTGAGCTCCTCATCAACTCCTCCATAAACAAGAAAGAGATCCTTGGTTCTTCTCAAGTACTTAAGGATGTTCTTCACTGCTGTCCAATGGGCCACTCCCGGATTACTCTGGTAGCGATTAGTCATACTAATGGCCAGCGCTAAATCCGGTCTGGTACATAACATAGCATACATGAGAGAACCTATGGCTGAGGCATAGGGCTTTGAGGACATCTCCTCTTTCTCTTTAGCTGTGGTCGGGCATTGAGTCACGCTTAGTTTGACACCTTTTATAACTGGCAAGAGACCTCTCTTGGAGTCATCCATTTTGAACCTTTTCAAAATCTTGTCAATATAAGTATTCTGACTCAAGGACAACCTCCGATTAGGTCTATCTCTATAGATCTTAATCCCCAGTATGTACGCAGCTTCACCTAGGTCCTTCATGGAAAATTGTCCATTCAGATATTCCTTCACTTCCTCTAAGAATTTCTTATCGTTCCCTATTAATAATATGTCATCTACATATAACACAAGGAATGCTACAGAGCTCCCACTCAGTTTCTTATAGACGCAGAACTCTTCGACGTT
The DNA here is from genome assembly GCA_950022295.1 of Bromus sterilis. NCBI lineage: Eukaryota > Viridiplantae > Streptophyta > Magnoliopsida > Poales > Poaceae > Bromus > Bromus sterilis. The sequence continues at coordinate 274,502,646 of OX465595.1, read as the reverse complement.
TTGGACAAATCCAAAAGCTTTAATGACCTCATCAAATCGAAGATTCCAGCTCCGAGATGCTTGCTTCAACCCATAGATGGACCGTTGAAGCTTGCAAACCTTACCAGCATTCCTTGGATCGACAAACCCCTCTGGTTGCATCATATACAACTCTTCCTCAATGTTGCCATTTAGGAATGCAGTTTTCACATCCATCTGCCATATCTCGTAATCATGATATGCAGCTATTGCTAGTAGGATCCGAATAGACTTTATCATCGCTACAGGAGAGAACGTCTCCTCGTAGTCAACTCCTTGAATTTGTCGGAAACCCTTCGCGACAAGTCGAGCTTTGTAGACAGATACGTTTCCGTCTGCGTCAGTCTTTTTCTTGAAAATCCATTTATTCTCGACGGCCTTGCGGTCCTCGGGAATATCCACCAAAGTCCATACTTTGTTGGTGTACATGGAGTCTATTTCGGATTTCATGGCTTCAAGCCATTTCTCGGACTCGGGTCCCTCCATTGCTTCTTTGTAACTCGTAGGTTCATCCGACTCAACAGCCGAGATTGCATTCACAAGCTGTCTGTAAAACTCAGTAGGTTGACGGACTCTTGATGACCTATGGGGCATAAAAGGTTCCTCTTCATTCTCATCATGATCATCGTGAATGTCATGATCGTTATGAATGTCGTTCTGGCCATTCTCTTCAACTCCCACTGTGGAAGATGGTTCCAGAACAAATTCCGTAGCCATTTCATCCAATTGGAGTGATTGGTCAGTTACTTCATCGAGGTCTATTTTCCTCCCACTCAACTCTTTCGCGAGAAACTCCTTCTCAAGAAAGTGTCCCGTCTTGGCAACAAACGTTTTGCTGTCAGACTTGTTGTAGAAGGTGTACCCACAAGTTTCCTTGGGATAGCCCACAAAGATGCACTTATCCGCCTTGGATTCGAGTTTGTCAGGCTGTAGTTTCCTAACATAAGCCTCACAACCCCAAATCTTCAGGTGAGACAACTCAGGTTTAGTGCCATGCCATTCTTCAAATGGTGTTGTCTTTACGGATTTGGATGGTGCCCTATTAAGAATATGAATGGCGGTTTCTAATGCATACCCCCAGAATGACACAGGCAAATCAGTATGAGACATCATCGATCGTACACTATCCAATAGGGTTCGATTACGTCGCTCAGCTACACCGTTTCTCTGAGGTGTGCCTGCCGGCGTAAGCTGTGGTACTATGCCACAAGACTTCAGATGATTGCCAAACTCGTGACTCAAATACTCGCCACCTCGATCCGATCGAAGGTGCTTGATTTTCCTTCCGAGTTGATTTTCGACCTCATGCTGAAATTCCTTGAACTTTTCAAAGGTTTCAGACTTGTGCTTCATCAAGTAAATATACCCATATCTACTCAAGTCATCAGTAAAGGTCACGAAGTAACGAAGATCATTGCGAGTGGGGACGTTCATGGGTCCACATACATCCGTGTGTATGATCCCCAATAAGACATCCGCACGCTCCATCACACCATTGAATGGAGTCCTTGTCATTTTGCCCATGAGGCATTGTTCACATGTATCAAGGGATCCAAAATCCAATGAGTCAAGAAGTCCATCCTTATGGAGCTTCTCCATGCGTTTTACACCAATATGACCAAGTCGGCATTGCCACATTATCATGTGATCTTCATTATTCTTCAATCTTTTGGCCTCAATATTGTTAACGTGACTCACGTCACCATCGAGATTAAGTATGAATAAACCATGCGACTCCGGTGCGTGAACATAAAACATATCATCCTTATAAATCGAACAACCAATTGTATCGGACTTAAAAGAATAGTGGTCTCGCTTCAAGCAAGAACCACTCACGATGTTCACACTCAACGCGGGTACATAGTAACATTTATTCAGAACTAAAACCAATCCCGAAGGGAGACTAAGATGCTTCGTGCCGACCGCCAAGACTTCAATCTGGCAGCCATTCCCCACGCGCATCGTCACTTCATCCTTGACCAAGCGTCTCCTATTCCTTAGTCCCTGAATGAGATTAGAAATATGAGCGACAGACCCTGTATCAAATATCCAGGATGTGTTCCCAGCGCTTGTCAAGAGAAGATCAACAATATGTATATCAAATATACCTTCGTCTCTCTTGGCGACCTTGCCAGCCTTCTTGTCCTTTAGGTACTTGGGACAGTTGCGCTTCCAGTGACCTTCACCCTTGTAGTAGAAGCACTCCACTCCGAGTTTAGGCTTGGGTGCCTTGGGAGGAGCGGCAACTGACTTGCCATCCCTCTTAGGGCCACCTCTCCTGGCCTTCTCCCGTCTGCTTGACTTCTTGAAGTCAGTGGTCTTTTTGACCATGAAGACGGCGTGCTCCTTTTTGATCTCAACCTCAGCGCTCTTTAGCATGGCGAACAACTCAGAAGGGGTTTTGGTCATCCCCTGCATGTTGTAGTTCAGCACAAAGCCTTTGTAGCTAGGGGGAAGCGACTGCAACACCCTATCAACCGCAAGTTCATCTGGAATCTGACATTCCAGAGCATTCAAGCGCTGAACGTAGCCAGACATTTTGACCACGTGCTCACTCACGCTGCCGTGCTCATCCATATTTGCTGAGAAGAAGGCTTCAGAAGCCTCGTACCGTTCAGCCCTGGCTTGAGGTGCGAAGACCGCCTTGAGGTCGGTGATAATCTCATATGCACCCATCCTCTCAAAGCGTTTCTGCAGCTCAGCCTCCATGGAGTAGAGCATGCCACTCTGGACACGGTTGTAATCATCAGTCTTCGAGAGATAGACATTCTTCTCGTCCTGACTGGCATCATCTGCTGGTGCGTCACCTAGTGCGTTCTCTAGTACGTATGCCATTTTGAGGGGAACGAGGAGAATCCTCAGGGTGCGGAACCAGTTGGTGAAGTTTGTCCCATCTGTTTTTAGCTTATCTTTCTCTAGGAATGATCCTAAGCTGAACGAGGGGCGAGGTGCTGCCATCTACAAGGTTGGATTCACAACGATACATATTTAGACTTTTGTTCATAATGTGGAGTTTCAATTTAATCTTAAAATTCTAGAAAGCTCCCACTTAGATAAACACCTCTCAATTTAACTAAGTGATTACACAATCCCAGCCCCCATACCTCCCCCGATATGTACGACCCAGTATGCGAACCAGGTAGGCCTCTAAGCCAATCACATCAGGCATGTGACTCGTGCTCGACCTTTCGGTCTTCTGTGTTCCAGGCCCGCATCTACATACGTCAAGCCTGCCAATCGAACCTTGATGTTAGCTGTTCAGCAAGGCCATATCTGCATATGCCAGGCTCGCCGAACCCAACCTCATGCGAACTCCGTTGAATATGTAGGACAACTCCGGTATGTACGGAGCATCAAGCCATATGGGAGAACCTTCTAGGTGGTGCCCATCAAAAGGGAGAACACAATGTTGGTATTGTGAGAGATGGTCCTGTTTCGTGCTACCGTCGATATATCTAGCATACTAGCATAAAACAGGAAGTAAAACTTTTAAATCATACAACCTATGATCCCCCTTCATGCAAAGCAAAGTTAAACGCCTTTCTACTTTAGCTTGTGCAAGTTTTACGTGGCTGCTAGGGGTTTCGAGAGAGAGAACCGATTTCTATCCTGCGAAAAACAAGCCACAACACCGTCTCCCATCCGTCTCTATTACACCCCTGTCGGGGCCCTCCGTTGCAAACATCTTCGCATCGCTAATGCAGAGAGACAGACACCCCCCCAGCCACTTTATATGGTACAAGCCATATGTCAAGCGTGGAACCAGTCTCGCGTAAATGCGTAAGGTCGGTCGGGGGCCGCTTCATCAAACATTGCCGCAATGCTGAATGACTACACGTGGGAGGGTAACGAATGAAGATTCGATGCCCACATCCTAGATGTGTTCTATCCGTACAATACATCTACGCATAGCTAGCTCATGATACCACTGTTGGGATACGGGGCAGAAAACACAAAATTTTCATACCTACGGTACCCGAACCCAAGATCTATGCTATGGCGATGTAAAGTAACGGAGGGAATCGATGTTCATACCTTTGAAGACCGAAAGAGGGAAACGTTCTTACGAACGTGGTTGGCGTAGACTCAGAACTACGACCTCCCTGTCGTGTAGAAGACCACCACCGGCGAGGATGACTCCCGGTAAACCTCCAGCGACGAAGCAGCACCACAGGTGTAATGCCTCGAAGGGATTATACACGTACGGCACAATCGATGTTCCTCCTGGGCTCCGAACCAGGCGAGCAGTGGAAGAAAGACGGCTACGGATCCCGACTCCGGCAGAGCGATGGCCTGCCTTATGGTGGAGAACTCCAATCCTGGTGCAGACTCCAAACATGGGGAGTCCACTTCCGGAAAAGGAGAAGGAAGAAGAAGGAGATCAATTGTTGTATGGAAAAAGGGGGGTCTACCCCTCTATATAAAGGCCAAGGGGGGGTGTGATCCCTCTTCCCTCCCCCATGTGGGACTAAACCCCCAAGGGGGGGAGGGGCGCCGGCCAAGGGGGGGTTGGGCCCCACCCCTTGGCGCCAAGCCCAAGGGGGGGAACCCCCTCCTCCCCTAATGGGCCTCTAAGGCCCATATATCCTTTTTTCCATTATTTTAATTATTTAATAAGTTTTAAATATTTAATTCAGATAATTAAATAATAAAAACATTATTAAAACAATTAAACTTTATTTTGAACTATTCAAAATGTCCGGAAACCATTCCGTCCTCCTCCGGAACTATTCCGGTGATTTCTCCTATTTCACCGATTGATCCCGTAACTGTCCTATGCATCAATTGCCCTTAAGTGTAACACCCTAACGGTCCGGGAAACAGCAGACATGGTCGAGACTCTTCTCATGGACCAATGACTAGTCAGTTGGACCTGGTTACAATCCTTGACAGCCCCTGCGCTTCCATCGAATGAGCTTCGATCGCTTTTGGAAACCGTTAACGATACGACGTAATCCCTTTGTTCTGCGGTACTTTGTTTGTCCGAGGTTTGATCGTCGGTATCCCACATACCGTGTTCACATCTCGTTCACGACAAACAACTTCTCTCATCCATGATCATTGCATCTCTTGTGACCTAGTCACGTCCTTGCAAGGGGTTGATGCAATATCACCGAGTGGGCCCAGAGTACCTGTCCTGTCACAAGGACTGACAAATCCCGCTTTGATCTATTAACATACTCGTCAACCATCTATTTCGGAATACCCAAAGTGCTCCGTTATAGCCAGCATATTTCAGTCAGGCGGTGGGATACAAATCAAAGTCTCCTCATAGATCGTGATTACGTATGATCATTGCGGTCTAAGGACTAAGCCATACGTTTCAAAGTCATAGCAACGCTGAACTATGTGACTCGATCACATTGCATTACTTTAGGTGGGTGTCTGTCCATCACATCATTCCCCTAATGATATGACCTCATTGTCAATGGACTTAAGTGTCGCCATGATCAGGAAAGCTTGATCAATCAATTGCCCAATGAGATAGTTTACCCGAGTTAAACTACGGACCATGTTTTATACTACACCTGTATTAGTATTTCCAAGTAATACAGTTATAGCACAGTATAAAACGTATTATGAACAAAACGGATATGTGACAAATATCTTTATTAATTTGTCTCTAGGGCACATATCCAACAGTCTCCCACTTGCACTAGAGTACAAATTACACTAGTTTACATCAGGTATGTATCTAACACCAATGGTCTCTCGGTGTTCTTCAAACTTGCCCTGTGGAAGAGGTTTAGTCATCGGGTCTGCTGCGTTCAGATCCGTATGTATCTTGTGAATCCTAGTGTGTCCATCCCTGACGTAGTCTCGCGTCACATGGAACTTTCGGAGGATGTGCTTGGCTGTAGAGTGAGTTCTTGGCTCCTTCCCGTTAGCAATGGCACCCGTGTTGTCGCAGAAGATTCCCACGGGGTCAGTGCAACTGGGAAAGACGCCAAGCTCGATCACGAACTTCTTCAGCCACAGCGCCTCGTTTGACGCTTCGCAAGCGGCAATATACTCCGACTCCATTGAAGATTGAGCGACGACTGACTGTTTGCCGCTCCTCCAGCTAATCGCGCCTCCGTTCAACATGAAAACATATCCCGTCTGGGACTTCGAGTCATCTAGGTCTGAGCCGAGGCTTGTGTCAACGTAACCCTTTACGGTGAGCTCCTCATCAACTCCTCCATAAACAAGAAAGAGATCCTTGGTTCTTCTCAAGTACTTAAGGATGTTCTTCACTGCTGTCCAATGGGCCACTCCCGGATTACTCTGGTAGCGATTAGTCATACTAATGGCCAGCGCTAAATCCGGTCTGGTACATAACATAGCATACATGAGAGAACCTATGGCTGAGGCATAGGGCTTTGAGGACATCTCCTCTTTCTCTTTAGCTGTGGTCGGGCATTGAGTCACGCTTAGTTTGACACCTTTTATAACTGGCAAGAGACCTCTCTTGGAGTCATCCATTTTGAACCTTTTCAAAATCTTGTCAATATAAGTATTCTGACTCAAGGACAACCTCCGATTAGGTCTATCTCTATAGATCTTAATCCCCAGTATGTACGCAGCTTCACCTAGGTCCTTCATGGAAAATTGTCCATTCAGATATTCCTTCACTTCCTCTAAGAATTTCTTATCGTTCCCTATTAATAATATGTCATCTACATATAACACAAGGAATGCTACAGAGCTCCCACTCAGTTTCTTATAGACGCAGAACTCTTCGACGTTTTGGACAAATCCAAAAGCTTTAATGACCTCATCAAATCGAAGATTCCAGCTCCGAGATGCTTGCTTCAACCCATAGATGGACCGTTGAAGCTTGCAAACCTTACCAGCATTCCTTGGATCGACAAACCCCTCTGGTGGCATCATATACAACTCTTCCTCAATGTTGCCATTTAGGAATGCAGTTTTCACATCCATCTGCCATATCTCGTAATCATGATATGCAGCTATTGCTAGTAGGATCCGAATAGACTTTATCATCGCTACAGGAGAGAACGTCTCCTCGTAGTCAACTCCTTGAATTTGTCGGAAACCCTTCGCGACAAGTCGAGCTTTGTAGACAGATACGTTTCCGTCTGCGGCAGTCTTTTTCTTGAAAATCCATTTATTCTCGACGGCCTTGCGGTCCTCGGGAATATCCACCAAAGTCCATACTTTGTTGGTGTACATGGAGTCTATTTCGGATTTCATGGCTTCAAGCCATTTCTCGGACTCGGGTCCCTCCATTGCTTCTTTGTAACTCGTAGGTTCATCCGACTCAACAGCCGAGATTGCATTCACAAGCTGTCCGTAAAACTCAGTAGGTTGACGGACTCTTGATGACCTACGGGGCATAAAAGGTTCCTCTTCATTCTCATCATGATCATCGTGAATGTCATGATCGTTATGAATGTCGTTCTGGCCATTCTCTTCAACTCCCACTGTGGAAGATGGTTCCAGAACAAATTCCGTAGCCATTTCATCCAATTGGAGTGATTGGTCAGTTACTTCATCGAGGTCTATTTTCCTCCCACTCAACTCTTTCGCGAGAAACTCCTTCTCAAGAAAGTGTCCCGTCTTGGCAACAAACGTTTTGCTGTCAGACTTGTTGTAGAAGGTGTACCCACAAGTTTCCTTGGGATAGCCCACAAAGATGCACTTATCCGCCTTGGATTCGAGTTTGTCAGGCTGTAGTTTCCTAACATAAGCCTCACAACCCCAAATCTTCAGGTGAGACAACTCAGGTTTAGTGCCATGCCATTCTTCAAATGGTGTTGTCTTTACGGATTTGGATGGTGCCCTATTAAGAATATGAATGGCGGTTTCTAATGCATACCCCCAGAATGACACAGGCAAATCAGTATGAGACATCATCGATCGTACACTATCCAATAGGGTTCGATTACGTCGCTCAGCTACACCGTTTCTCTGAGGTGTGCCTGCCGGCGTAAGCTGTGGTACTATGCCACAAGACTTCAGATGATTGCCAAACTCGTGACTCAAATACTCGCCACCTCGATCCGATCGAAGGTGCTTGATTTTCCTTCCGAGTTGATTTTCGACCTCATGCTGAAATTCCTTGAACTTTTCAAAGGTTTCAGACTTGTGCTTCATCAAGTAAATATACCCATATCTACTCAAGTCATCAGTAAAGGTCACGAAGTAACGAAGATCATTGCGAGTGGGGACGTTCATGGGTCCACATACATCCGTGTGTTTGATCCCCAATAAGACATCCGCACGCTCCATCACACCATTGAATGGAGTCCTTGTCATTTTGCCCATGAGGCATTGTTCACATGTATCAAGGGATCCAAAATCCAATGAGTCAAGAAGTCCATCCTTATGGAGCTTCTCCATGCGTTTTACACCAATATGACCAAGTCGGCATTGCCACATCATCATGTGATCTTCATTATTCTTCAATCTTTTGGCCTCAATATTGTTAACGTGACTCACGTCACCATCGAGATTAAGTATGAATAAACCATGCGACTCCGGTGCGTGAACATAAAACATATCATCCTTATAAATCGAACAACCAATTGTATCGGACTTAAAAGAATAGTGGTCTCGCTTCAAGCAAGAACCACTCACGATGTTCACACTCAACGCGGGTACATAGTAACATTTATTCAGAACTAAAACCAATCCCGAAGGGAGACTAAGATGCTTCGTGCCGACCGCCAAGACTTCAATCTGGCAGCCATTCCCCACGCGCATCGTCACTTCATCCTTAACCAAGCGTCTCCTATTCCTTAGTCCCTGAATGGGATTAGAAATATGAGCGACAGACCCTGTATCAAATATCCAGGATGTGTTCCCAGCGCTTGTCAAGAGAAGATCAACAATATGTATATCAAATATACCTTCGTCTCTCTTGGCGACCTTGCCAGCCTTCTTGTCCTTTAGGTACTTGGGACAGTTGCGCTTCCAGTGACCTTCACCCTTGCAGTAGAAGCACTCCACTCTGAGTTTAGGCTTGGGTGCCTTGGGAGGAGCGGCAACTGACTTGCCATCCCTCTTAGGGCCACCTCTCCTGGCCTTCTCCCGTCTGCTTGACTTCTTGAAGTCAGTGGTCTTGTTGACCATGAAGACGGCGTGCTCCTTCTTGATCTCAACCTTAGCGCTCTTTAGCATGGCGAACAACCCAGAAGGGGTTTTGGTCATCCCCTGCATGTTGTAGTTCAGCACAAAGCCTTTGTAGCTAGGGGGAAGCGACTGCAACACCCTATCAACCGCAAGTTCATCTGGAATCTGACATTCCAGAGCATTCAAGCGCTGAACGTAGCCAGACATTTTGACCACGTGCTCACTCACGCTGCCGTGCTCATCCATCTTTGCTGAGAAGAAGGCTTCAGAAGCCTTGTACCGTTCAGCCATGGCTTGAGGTGCGAAGACAGCCTTGAGGTCGGTGATAATCTCATATGCACCCATCCTCTCAAAGCGTTTCTGCAGCTCAGCCTCCATGGAGTAGAGCATGCCACTCTGGACAAGGTTGTAATCATCAGTCTTGGAGAGATAGACATTTTTTGAATTTTTTGTAATTTAAAACCACCGAACTCAATGCTTCAATGTCGAAAGACGTGACCGAGGTGCGGCAAGTTCATTTCAATTCCATGTTGTGTGTTGCACGTTAACACGAGAGCACATATATGAAATTTCAGCACACATTTGGTAAAACTTCCTTGCACTGGTAGTTCAAATGCATATAAATTCATATCTAGTGCACATGAAACTGACTTAGCGCCGCCATATATCAAACGGAAAATGAAAGTGACAAAACAAATCATAGCTCAAGTGTAAATAAACCCATAGGAACTATCTAATCTACACTTAATGACTTATATGTATCAAACATGTCTCGTTAGATGGCAAAATTTTGGTGACACGTTTGAGGACACGGTTCGTGTATGACAACCGTTTTCTTAACCTATACCCTGCAAAATTCGCCCGTGCATTTTGATTGGCCAGAACACACCACCACGGATCGCACGCCCTGCACCGTCCAATACGCACGGATCGAATGGTCGCCAATGAACCAACATCATGCTGCTGCAGTTCCGGTGGATATTGTATTTAACTCTTTTTTGCCGGTTTGTACGTTCAAAAACAAGTTTAAAAATACAAAAATAACAAGGAATGCGTCAAAATTCGAAGACATATCACGTATATACGCGTGGCAATTGTCAAAAGAAAATCAACCACAATCAATGAAGTAAAAATACAATCTACAAGTAACCCGAACATTTCACCACACACTCCATACATATCGAAACCATGGTCCTTCGTGAGAGATGCCCCCGTTTGCAAGGCGATCGCATGATAGCCCATGTCAAAATGCCTGAAAATTTTACCACATCACAGTACTACCTTCTCACGACACCACAGAAAGTCTCGTGTATTTCCGAGCGATTCTCATTTTTTTGAATTGTTTGTAATTTAAAAACCACCGAACTCAATGTTTCATGGTCGAAAGACGTGACCGAGTTGCGGCAAGTTCATTTCAATTCCATGTTGTGTGATGCGCGTTAACACGAGAGAAAATACATGATATGTCAGAACACATTTGGTCAAATTTCGTTGCACTCGTAGTTAAATTGCAAATAAATTCTATCGAGTGCACATGAAACTGACTTTGCGCCATATATCAAACGGAAGATGGAATGCCAAAAAATTTATACCTCAAGTGTAAATAAACACATAGGAACTATCTAATCTACACTTAATGACTTACATGTATCAAACACGTCCCGTTAGATGGCAAAATTTCGGTGACATGGTAAAGCACGCGGTTCGTGTACGACAATTGTTTGCTTAACCTATACCCTGCTAAATTCGTCCGTCCTTTCTCATTGGAAAGAATGCAACACCACGGATCGCACGCCCTCCACCGTCCAATGCGCACGGATTGAACGGTCACCAATGAACCAACATCATGCTGCTGCAGTTCCGGTGGATATTGTATTTAACTCTTTTTTCCCGGTTTGTAAGTGCAAAAAAATTCTAAAAAAAAAAATAACAAGGAATGCGTCCAAATTCAAAGAGATATCACATATAGACGCGTGGCAACAGTGAAAAGTAAATCAACCACAATCGACGAAGTAACAATAAAATCTACTTGTAACCCAAACATTACACCACCCATTCCATACATATCGAAACCACGGTCCTTCATGAGAGATTCCCCCTTTTGCAAGGCGATCGCAACCTTTCTCAAAATGCCTGAAATTTTTACCACATCATAGTACTACCTTCTCACGGCGCCACGCAAAGTCTCGTGCATTTCCGACCGATTCTCATTTTTTTGAATTTTTTGTAATTTAAAAACCACCAAACTCAATGTTTCATGGTCGAAAGACGTGACCGGGGTGCGGCTACTTCATTTCAATTCCACGTTGTGTGCTGAACGTTAACACGAGAGCACATACATGATATGTCAGCACACATTTGTTCAAATTTCGTTACACTCGTAGTTCAAATGCAAATAAATTCATATCGAGTGCACATGAAACTGAATTTGCGCCATATATCAAACGGATGATGAAAATGACAAAAATATCATAGCTCAAGTGTAAATAAACCCATAGGAACTATCTAATCTACACTTAATGACTTACATGTATCAAACACGTCCCGTTAGATGGCAAAATTTTCGTGACACGGTAAAACATACGGTTCATGTACGACAACCGTTTGCTTAACCAATACCTTGCGAAATTCGCAAGTGCGTTCTGATTGGCCAGAGCGGAGCTCCACGGATCGCATGCCCTGCACCATCCAATGTGCATGGATCGAACGGTCGCCAATGAACCAACATCATGATGCTGCAGTTCCGGTGGATATTGTATTTAACTCCTTTTCCTTGTTTGCAAGTAAAAAAAAAGTTTAAAATACTAAAATAACAAGGAATGCGTTCAAATTCGAAGAATTATCACGTATACACGCGTGGCAGCTGTGAAAAGAAAATCAACCACAATCGACAAAGTGACAATACAGTCTACTTGTAACCCGAACATTTCACGACTCATTCCATACATATCGAAACCACGGTCCTTCGTGAGAGATGTCCCATTTTGCAAGGCGAGCGCATGATAGACTTTCTCAAAATGCCTGAAAATGGTACTACATGATAGTACTACCTTCTCACGACGCCACGCAAAGTCTCGTGTATTTCCGAGCGATTCTCTTTTTTTTAATTTTTTGTAATTGAAAAACCACTGAACTCAATGTTTCATGGTCGAAAGATGTGACCGAAGTGCGACAACTTCATTTCAATTCCATGTGCTGTGTTGAACGTTAACACGAGAGCACATACTTGATATGTCAGCACACATTTGGCCAAATTTCGTTGCACTCGTAGTTGAAATCCAAATAAATTCATATTGAGTGCACATGAAACTGACTTAGCTCCATATATCAAACGGAAGATGAAAATGACAAAAAAATCATAGCTCAAGTGTAAATAAAACCATAGGATCTATCTAATCTACACTTAATGACTTACATGTATCAAACACGTCTCGTTAGATGGAAAAATTCGGTGACACGGTAAAGCACACGGTTCGCGTACGACAACCGTTTACTTAACCTATACCCTACAAAATTCGCTTGTGCGTTCTGATTGGCCAGAACGCAGCACCAAGAATCGCACGCTCTGCACTGTCCAATGCGCACGGAATTAACGTTTGCTAATGAACCAACATCATGCTGCTGCAGTTTCGGTGGATATAATATTTAACTCTTTTTCCCGGTTTGTATTTGCAAAAAAAAGTTCAAAAATACCAAAATAACAAGGAATGGGTGCAAATTCGAAGACATATCACGTATAGACGTGTGGCAGCTGTGAAAAGAAAATCAACCACAATTGACGAAGTAACAATACAATCTACTGGTAACCGGACATTTCACGACTCATTCCATAAATATAAAAACCACGGTCCTTCGTGAGAGATGCCCCCGTTTGCAAGGCGATCGCATGATAGCCTTTCTCAAAATGCATGAAAATTTTACCACATCACAGTACTACCTTCTCACGACGCCACGCAAAGTCTCGTGTATTTTCGAGCGTTTCTCATTTTTTGAATTTTTTTAATTTAAAAACCACCAAACTCAATGTTTCATGGTCGAAAGGCGTGACCGAGCTGCGGCAAGTTCATTTCAATTCCACGTTGTGTGTTGCATGTTTACACGAGAGCACATACATGATATGTCAGCACTCATTTGGTCAAATTTTGTTGCACTCATAGTTCAAATGCAAATAAATTCATATCGAGTGCACATGAAACTGACTTAGCGCCATATAACAAACGGAAGATGGAAATGACAAAAAAATCATACCTCAAGTGTAAATAAACCCATCGGAACTAGCTAATCTACACTTAATGACTTACATGTATCAAAGACGTCCCGTTAGATGGCAAAATTTCGGTGACATGGTACAGCACGCGGTTCGTGTACGACAATTGTTTACTTAACCTATACCCTGCTAAATTCGTCTGTGCGTTCTCTTTGGGAAGAACGGAACACCACGGATCGCACGCCATCCACCGTCCAATGCGCACGGATCGAACGGTCGCCAATGATTCAACATCATGCTGCTGCAGTTCCGGTGGATATTGTATTTAACTCTTTTTTCCCGGTTTGTAAGTGCAAAAAAAGTCTAAAAATACCAAAATAACAAGGAATGCGTCCAAATTCAAAGAGATATCACATATAGACGCGTGGCAGCAGTGAAAAGAAAATCAACCACAATCGACGAAGTAACAATACAATCTACTTGTATCCCAAACATTTCACCACCCATTCCATACATATCGAAACCATAGTCCTTCATGAGAGATTCCCCCTTTTGCAAGGCGATCACAACCTTTCTCATAATGCCTGAAAATTTTACCACATTATAGTACTACCTTCTCACGACGCCAAGCAAAGTCTCGTGCATTTCCGACCGATTCTCATTTTTTTGAATTTTTTGTAATTTAAAAACCACCGAACTCAATGTTTCATGGTCGAAAGACGTGACCGAGGTGCGGCTACTTCCTTTCAATGCCACGTTGTGTGCTGAACGTTAACACGAGAGCACACACATGATATGTCAGCACACATTTGGTCAAATTTCGTTGCACTCGTAGTTCAAATGCAAATAAATTCATATCGAGTGCACATGAAACTGACTTAGCGCCATATATCAAACGGATGATGAAAATGACAAAAAAATTATAGCTCAAGTGAAAATAAACCCATAGGAACTATCTAATCTACACTTAATGACTTACATATATAAAACACGTCCCGTTAGATGGCAAAATTTTCGTGACACGGTAAAACACACGGTTCGTGTACGACGGTGCTATATATCAAACGGATGATGAAAATGACAGAAAAAAATCATAGCTCAAGTGTAAATAAACCCATAGGAACTATCTAATCTACACTTAATGACTTACATGTATCAAACACGTCCCGTTAGATGGGAAAATTTCGGTGACACGGTTCGTGTACGACAACCTTTTGTTTAACCTATACGATTCGAAATTCTCCCATGCGTTCTGATTGGCCAGAACGCAGCACCACGGATCGCAGGCCCTGCACCGTCCAATGCGCACGGATCGAACGGTCGCCAATGAACCAACATCATGATGCTGCAGTTCCGGTGGATATTGTATTGTATTTAACTCTTTTTCCGAGTTTGCAAGTGCAAAAGAAAGTATAAAAATACCAAAATAACAAGGAATGCGTCCAAATTCGAAGACATATCACGTATAGACGAGTGGCAGCTATGAAAAGAAAATCAACCACAATCGATGAAGTAACAATACAATCCACCTGTAAGCAGAACATTTCACGACTCATTCCATACATATCAAAACAACGGTCCTTCGTGAGAGATGTCCCCGTTTGCAAGGCGATCGCATGATAGCCTTTCTCAAAATGCCTGAAAATTGTACCACATAATAGTACTACCTTCTCACGACGCCACGCAAAGTCTCGCGTATTTCCGAGCGATTCTCTTTTTTTGAATTTTCATAATTTAAAAACCACCGAAATCAATGTTTCATGGTCGAAAGATGTGACCGAAGTGCGGCAACTTCATTTCAATTCCTTGTTGTGTGCTGAAAGTTAACACGAGAGCACATACTAGATATGTCAGCACACATTTGGTCAAATTTCGTTGCACTCGTAGTTCAAATGCAAATAAATTCATATCGAGTGCACATGAAACCGACTTAGCGCCATATATCAAACGGAAGATGAAAAAAAATATATCATAGCTCAAGTGTAAATAAACCCATAGGAACTATCTAATCTAAACTTAATGACTTACATGTATCAAACATGTCCCGTTAGATGGCAAAATTTTGGTGATACGGTAAAGCACACGGTTCGTGTACGACAACTTTTTGCTTAACCTATACCCTACGAAATTCGCGCGTGCGTTCTGATTGGACAGAACATAGCACCGTGGATCGCACGCTCTGCACCGTCCAATGCGCACGGATAGAACGTTCGCCAATGAACCAACATCATGTTGTTGCAGTTCCGGTGGATATATTTAACTCTTTTTTCCAGGTTTGTAAGTGCAGAAAAAGTTTAAAAATACCAAAATAACAAGGAATGCGTCCAGATTCGAAGACATATCACGTATAGACGCGTGGCAGCTGTGAAAATAAAATCAACCACAATCGACGAAGTAATAATACAATTTACTTGTAACCCGAACATTTCACGACTCATTCCATACATATCGAAACCACGGTACATCTTGAGAGATGCACCCGTTTGCAAGGTGATCGCATGATAGCCTTTATCAAAATGCCTGAAATTTTTACCACATCGCAGTACTACCTTCTCACGACACTACGCAAACTCTCGTGTATTTCTGAGCAACTCTTTTTTTTGTTTTTTTGTAATTTAAATACCACCGAACTCAATGTTTCATGGTCGAAAGACGTGAACGAGGTGCGGGAAGTTCATATCAATTCCATGTTGTGTGCTCCACGTTAATACGAGAGCACATACATGATATTTCAACACATATTTGGTCAAATTTCATTGCACTCGTAGTTCAAATGCAAATTTATTCATATCTAGTGCACATGAAACTGACTTTGCGCCGTCGTATATCAAACGGAAGATGAAAATGACAAAACAAATCATAGCTCAAGTTTAAATAAACCCATAGGAACTATCAAATCTACACTTAATGACTTACATGTATCAAACACTACCCGTTAGATGGCAAAATTTCGGTGCCACGGTAAAGCACACGGTTCGTGTACGAAAACCATTTGCCTATCCTATTCTCTGCGAAATTTTCCCGTGTGTTCTGATTGGCCAGAACGCAGCACCACGGATCGCACGCCCTGCATCGTCCAATGCGTACGGATCGAACAGTTGCCAATGAACCAACATCATGCTTCTGCAGTTCCGGTGGACATTGTATTTAACTCTTTTTCCCGGTTTTTAAGTGCAAAAACAGTTTCAAAAATACCAAAATAACAAGGAATGCGTCCAAATTTGAAGACATATCACGTATAGACGCGAGGCAACTGTGAAAAAAACCCACAATCGACGAAGTAACAATACAATTTACTTGTAATCCGAACATTTCAGGACTCTTTCCATACATATCGAAACCATGGTCCTTCGTCAGAGATACCCACGTTTGCAAGGCGATCTCTCAAAATGCCTGATAATTTTACCACATCACAGTATTATCTTCTCACGACGCCACGCAAAGTGTCATCTATTTCCGAGCGATTCTCATTTTTTGATTTTTTTTGTAATTTAAAACTACCAAACTCAATGTTTCATGGTCGAAAGACGTGACCGATGTGCAGCTAGTTCATTCAAATTCCATGTTGTGTGGTGCACGTTAACACGAGAGCACATACATGATATTTCAGCACACATTTGGTCAAATTTCGTTGCACTCGTAGTTCAAATGCAAACAAATTCATATCTAGTGCACATGAAACTGACTTAGCGCCGCCATATATCAAACGGAAGATGAAAATGACAAAACAAATCATAGCTCAAGTGTAAATATACCCATAGGAACTATCTGATCTACACTTAATAACTTACATGTATCAAACACGTCCCGTTAGATGGCAAAATTTCGGTGACACGGTTAAGCACACGGTTCATGTATGACAACCGGTTGCTTAACCTATACCCTGAAAAATTCTCCCGTGGGTTTTGATTGGCCAGAACGCAGAACCACGATCGCACGCCCTGCACCGTCCAATGTGCACGGATCGAACTGTCGCCAATGAACCAACATCATGCTGCTGCAGTTCCGGTGGATATTGTATTTAACTCTTTTTTTCTGGTTTGTAAGTGCAAAAAAAGTTTAAAAATACCAAAATAACAAGGTATGCGTCCAAATTCGAAGACATATCACGTATAGACGCGTGGCAGCTGTCAAAATAAAATCAACCACAATCAATGAAGTAACAATACAATCTACTAGTAACCCGAACATTTCACGACTCACTCCTTACATATCGAAACCATGGTCATTAGTGAGAGATGCACCCGTTTGCATGGCGATCGCATGATATCCTATGTCAAAATGCATGAAATTTTTACCACATCACAATACTACCTTCTCATGACGCCACGCAAATTCTCGTGTATTTCCGAGCGATTCTAATTTTTTAGAATTTTATTGAATTTAAAAACCACTGAACTCAATGTTTCATGGTCGAAAGACATGACCGAGGTGCGGAAAGTTCATTTCAATTCCACGTTATGTGATGCGTGTTAACACGAGAGCACATACATGATATGTCAGTACACATTTGGTCAAATTTCGTTGCACTCGTAGTTCAATTGCAAATAAATTCATATCGAGTGCACATGAAACTGACTTAGCGCCATATATCAAACGGAAGATGAAAATGACAAAAAAAAATCATAGCCCAAGTGTAAATAAAACCATAGGAACTATCTAATCTACACTTAATGACTTACATATATCAAACACGTCCCATTAGATGGCAAAATTTCGGTGACACGGTAAAGCATATGGTTCGTGTACGACAACCGTTTTCTTAACCTATTCCCTGTGAAATTCCCCCGTGCGTTCTGATTGGCCAGAACGCATCACCACGAATCGCACACCCTACACCGTCCAATGCGCACAGATTGAACGGTCTCCAATGAACCAACATCATGTTGCTGCAGTTCCGGTGGATATTGTATTTAACTCTTTTTCTCGGTTTCTAAGTGCAAAAAAATAGTTTAGAAATACCAAAATAACAAGGAATGCGTCCAAATTCAATGACATATCACGTATAGACACGTGGCAGCCGCGAAAAGAAAATCAACCACAATCGATGAAGTAACAATATAATCTAGCTACTTGTAACCCGAACATTTCACGACTCATTCAATACATATCAAAACCACGGTCCTTCGTCAGATATGCCACCAATTGCAAGGTGATCGCATGATAGTCTTTCTCAAAATGCCTGAAAATTTTACCACATCATAGTACTACCTTCTCACGACGCCACGGGAAATTCGGGTTGTGTGGTTGACAATCTCGCCGGAGGGGTGGAAAAGTTGGACAGACCTGGTGCCACAATACAGTGCGGCATCGTGAACTTTCAACCAATCCATTCCCAGAATGAGTTCTATGGTGGAGGACATCAGAATGATGGAGGAAGCAAGGAATTCAATTCCTTCAATTTCAGCGGTGGTTTCGGGAAGTATCTTGGAGGTGTGGCAATGGCCTATCAGGGTGCGGACAACCATCGGTGGGTTCATCTTTTCTAACGTGAAATTATTAAACAATGAAAATTCTTCGGACATGAATGAATGTGATGCTCCTGAATAAAATAAAACAGTAGCAGGTATTGAATTAACGAGAAGGGTACCATCACGGTACCGGGTTGTTCCTGAGCTTCTTGAACATCAATGTTGTAAGCATGTCCACGAGCATGAGCAGCAGACCCAGTATTATAGTTGGGGGTCCAGTTGTTGCCGCGACCATTTCTGCGACCAGCAGGGTGAACTACCAGTTGATTCCATTTCTGGGGGCATTCTCTGGAAAAGTGTCCAGGTTGGCGGCACGTGAAGCATAACCCATCCTGAGGACAAAGCGGTGCAGCATTGGGTGGTGGAGGTAGAGCTCTTGGCATCGGCGGTGGCGGAGGCAGACGGGGTGCAGCATAAGAAGGCCTTGGAGCAGGGGCAGGTGACTGGGTCACACTGTTAGGGAGCCAGATGCAACGCTTCTGTGTTGCTGATACGTCCAAAATGCATCACTATTTTATATCATAATTCACCCCTATTCATTGATATATTTCATGTCATTATGTTATTCTTATGTTGTTTTGGCTTGTTTTACACAGTTTGCAACTTTCCGATGCCGAAGCAGCAGACGCAGGATTCAGCGGTAAAAAGTGGACACAGAGTTATTTTCGAGACCTCCAAATTACCTGAAAATCGACGGAGGTTATTTTCGAGAAGAATGACGGAGGCACGCAAAACGAGAACAAAACAGGAACACAAAGCTTTCTGGGCTGTTAGAGTGTTAAAATGTTCAAGGAAAAGGTAAAGAAGTGGCATGATAGAAGGATTCTGAAACGTGAATTTAATGTTGGTGATAAAGTTTTGTTGTTTAGGTCTCGTTTTAGGGTTTTCTCTAGGTAAATTACTTTCCACGTGGGAAGGGCCATTTCATATCGAAGAATTTTACCACTCAGGTGCAATCAAGATTAACAATTTTACGGCACCAACCCTCAAGTTGTGAATGGGCAAAGACTCAAGCATTACATGGCGGGAGACCCTGTCAATGTTGATGTAAATTTGATACACACAACAACTCATGAAGAATATGTTGCCGCCCTGTTTCAGACAACAGCAGGAACAAAATAAGAAAAGGTATGTATTACAGTAAGGAAACATCGCGAACCACCATAAAAGTTCCATATTACGAGTTTTTGCAAAATTAGGAAAATTCGACGCCTAAGTGGAGCAGGAGAGGAGCTCCAGGGAGCCCAGGCGCTGTCGGTACCCGGAATATGCGTATGTAATTCCAGTCACAACTCAATCACATGGAGAGCCGAGAGTTGTACCCACTTTTCTAAGCAGACAAGGCCAAGCACAGAACACTCTCGGAAAGCATCGTACATGAAGGGCATCCCATCTAGGTCGGATGATCAACTGAGATGGGTCCTCATCGCCCGCTCACAAGTCTAAATGATTATGGGTGGTGAAATCCCATACTCATAGACAGTCGGCTCAACCATGTTATCGATTGAATCATAACCCTTACATAAACAAACTCCAGCCCGATCACTTAGTCGGGGTCTAGGGCGGGCTCGATCATACGACAAAGTGTGCACGTGACAGAGTCACGAGCAATCGCATCGCGATGCCCCAAGCTGCGCACATCTAAGGGCCACTTGGTGTATAAAAGACCGCCAGCTAGATCACAACTAAGGTCTCGAAAACCCATACTAAGACATGCATGTTATAAACATACACGCAACACACATGCCTAGTATGAACAACAGGTATCATCACATAACTCTACAAAGTACTTCTTTATTGACTTACACATAGATCATACAAAGATCACATGTCTGTGATCAACATTACATCATACAACGGAAGAAAATTAGGTCTGAGTACAGACAAGTTTAACAAAGGGCTTAGAGAAGCCTTGTAAACCTACATGCCCTTCCACCAGGGACCAGACTGCTGTCTGGAACTATACTAGCTTAGTCGACGTCGAGCTTCAGGAAGGTGACTCCATCGGGGGTCCGGGTTCTCATCTAAAACATAGAATAAGCAAACGTGAGTACAAAGTCGTACTCAGCAAGACTTACATCAGAACTACACTACTCATGCTCAAGTTTCAAGGTAAAGGATGTGGGATTTAACATGCAGAAGTGCCAGCTTTGACTTGGCTAGTCCTGAACTACGAGTACCAGAGTTGAGGTAAGAAGCGTACACGAGTCCACTACCAAGTCTCCAACCAATACACCACTATGGATACTTCCTCGACTTCCCCACGAGAAAGCACGCCATAGCACTCACGCTTATCTTGCGAGTTTTAGAGTATCCATTCAAGTTGTCTAATAATCAGGTATAGGTTCCAAGTAGTTCTTAACCGTGGACGCGGCTATTCGAATAATTTTGTTAACCTTGCAAGGGTGTAAACTACACACACATGACCATCAGTTACCGCCAGGTCTCGCCACTGTTCAAGAAGTGACAACGAGTATGTTCACCACGACAGTTCGCTAACAACCGGTCTATTCCAGGAGTCGACTATCTGAGTTTTTCACCGCTCAAGAGTCCAGCCGGATCAACGATACGGACCCAGACAATGTAGGCAACCGAGACGCCACCTCTGACAGATGGTTTCACTGTCTCACAGATCCACCCACATATCTAGGATGATGCAACATTTCCACTCACTCTTTTTCTATGCATATGTCAAATGGAAGGCCCGAACTAATGTGACTCCTGGACGTCAACACGGATCAAGGTACTAGGCCGAGAGGGGTCAGTGAGCCCAATGTGTGGTTGTACTCTTTGTCTTGGATTACCATACAAAAACTCGGTGCTTAAGGCGGGGTTCAACGAGACAACCCACTTTGTACTCCTACACAACCTCTCATCGTTCACCTTGTATTAGGGTGGATTCACCAACACGCTATCATCAGCAACACTGTGATCATCCATCCCGACTCACATTCATTGTAACCTCATTGTACCACTAAGCAGCAATAAGCAGTAACAGTTGTAGGGGGCACATGCTCATCATTCAACTCCTATATCTGCTAGGATTGTGGTTTGCTTAATATGGTGACAAAATGATAGGTCATGCATCGGAATGGGTTCAACTATGCGAAAGAACGTGTCTCAGTGATCTCCTAAACATGCATAAGCGAGACTGAGAGGGAAGTAGGATTTTATAGACATGATCAATGGGGTTTGCTTGCCTTGCTGACGATACACGGGGTTTACCGAACTTCTTCTCCTTCGGGGGTGATCACCGTCTCGGAGGCACTGTTACCGGCACAATCATCAACAAATGGGGCCAACATTGAATTTAAATGCACAATCACATGATAATGTTGTCCATGATGTGAATGGTGCTGGTTTGTGGTACATTTGATTTAAATGAAGTGTATTGCATTTGAAATGAAAATTCAAACTCCACATATGAATTTCAATTTAACCAAATTGCAAATGCTAGTGTTTGTTCTTGGAAAACCATGTGATCATGTGTGTAATATGTCTCTGATGTACAAGTGACCAAGTTTACAATGTATTGGTTCAAAGTGGAAAAGCATTTGAATTAAATTTGAATTAATTCCATTTAAACCAAATAGCAAAAACTACTGGTCCCATTTTAAACTCAACTCAAACATAGCTGAAAGTTGTATATTATTTTCTGCTGATCATTTTTCTGCTGATCATTTTTCATATATTATTTGTCCAATTTGGAGTTCATGTGAATTTTCTATGAATTTCCAAAGTTTAGCTATTTTTCTGCAATTTCTGGATTTTGTTTAATTCTTTTAATCCCTTTTCTTTTTATTGCGTCATGGTGACGTGGGGGGTGATGTCACAGGGGGGCTGACAGGTGGGGCCCTGTGGTCAGTCTCTCTGGGGTTTAATCCCCTCTCTGTTAACTTAACAGAGGGGTTAGGGGTGGCCTGGGGCCCACCTGTCATTGACCTAGGGGTCAATTAACAGGGGGTTAGCCCCTAATCAACTGGCCACGTGGGCCTCTCGCCGCCGGCGAGCTCCGGCACTGCGGAGAAGGCGTCGGGATGGCCAAATGGCCATGGGTGTGCACGGGAGGGGCACCAAATTGATCCCCGCGTGCTCCCGCATCCACCTGGGCCATTGGGGGGGGGGGCTTCAAGGGGGCTGTGGCGTCGCCGACTTCGACTTGCACGGCGGCCGGAGTACTGCTGGGAGGGGATCGAAGAAAATGTCCATGGGATTGAGCGCGGAATGGGGCAAACGAAAGTGAAGCTCACCCCGGAGCTACTAGAGGGGACGGCGAGGTCGGAGGGGCAACAGCGATGGAGAATTCGGCGGAGGAAGCCACGGCGGCCGGCGGCGACTCGGTGGTGATGGCGACGTCCTCGGGTCCTCTGGGCTCGATTCCGCGCTTGGGGAGACGAAGACGAGCACGGGCCGTCGCTTGGACACGGCGGCTCGGGCTATCTCGGCCGGTGGCCACGCAGGCGCGGTGGCGCGCTCCGGCGCGGGCTTCAGCGGCGCAGAAATCACTAGAGAGAGAGGGAGATGGCAAGAGGCGAGTGAGGGGAAGGATTCAGGGGATTCGGGGCATCTTCGTGGCGTCTAGAGGAGACCCGGGGGGCCTCGGAGCCTTCTCGGTGTCGCGGTGGCTCCGCGACGTGCTCCCAGGGCGACACCGAGCTTCTTGAGGTAGGAGACAAAGGGGAGGTGGGCTGGGCCGTGCTAGGTGGGCTGGGGGATAAGTTGGGCCAGTTTGCCCAGGTGAGTTTCCTTTTCTTTTTCTGTTTTACTTTTCTGTTATTTGTTTTGCTGTGCTAAAAGAAATAGCTAGGCATTTTATTAAATGCTCAAAATTTATATATGGACTTACATGACCAGTAGCTAGTCATTCCCAAGTTTTGAACATTTTTGAAATTCAAAATATTTGAATTCAAATTTAAATAGGGGTATTTAATTAATTCCAAGGTTCTGTTTGAATATTTGAAAAATCCATGAGCATGGGTTTGAAACCAAATCACTTTATATGTGATCACACTCATTTATGAGATTTTTCAAAAATGCAAAAGGAATTTTTGGAGCAACTTTTATTCTGGTCATTTATTTAAATTCTCAGGGCTTTTCTTTTCCCCATTTTTGAATTTCTTTTGAAATTTCTTCATGATGCAAAGGGGCACTCAAACCCTAGTACATACCTAAATTTGGGTTGTGACAGGCGCCCCCCCTGGCGCGGCCTAGCTCCTGGCTGCGCCGAGAGGCCGCCTGGGCACCCCGGAGTCCGTCTCCGACCCCACTTTTGCTTGTTACTTTCCTTCTGTTGCAGAAATTTTTGCTATATATTTGCCTGGATCATCCCGGCAGCATATCTCGCGATTTCGTGTGTTCTCTTTTTGAGCTGTTTCTGCCAGGAGACCTTTCATCTAGACCTAGGTGCCATGGCTTCCCCAAGTTCCCCCAAGGACAAGTTCGTCGTCAACATCATCAACCCTTACCTCACTGAGGTGAAGAAGCACCCTCAAACCGTTCGGTTGGAGGATGGTGTTCTCCACTGAGAAGATCTGAAGGGACCTATCAAGGAGGGGATCATCAAGGCCAGGATGGAAGAGGTGGATCATGAAGTCTTCAAGTACAAGAAGATGGTAGAACGTGGCGTTGAAGCTAACTTTGACATCATCAACGAGCTGAAGACTTACTTCAAGAAGGAGATGAAGGAGATGTGGTCAAGCATCACCACATCAGAAGAAAGAATTATTGAGCTCCAAGGGCAAATTTATGATCTCCAGAACCAGAACTTTGTGTATGAACTAAAGTTTATGCGCATGGGTTAGGGTGCTGAGTACAGGATTTTGGCGACTGACATCTCATATGAGACTGGAGAGCCCCTTCCATGGAAGTGCTTCGCTAAGGACTATGTAATCCACATGAATAGGAATGAGGAGTAAAATCTCCTTGGGTAATGGCTTCCCCTTGGCTTGTTCCAAGCTTTATCTTAGTATTGTAGAGTCAAGTAGAGTTGTATCATGTCTAGGAAAGTTATCTTATGAAATAGTTGTTTGCATTGAGGTCTATCACTCCTTTGTTAAGAGTCTTGTATCCGTGAGCGTGGAGTCGTCTATGATGGAATATTAATGAGAAGTCTATTGGTTCCTTCGCTGCACTAGGTATTCTCTTCACGTAATCGACCTTATATGATGCTTCTTATGGGGAGTATTGACCTTATATAGGTATGGATTTGAAAACTTTATTCAAAATTTTGCAAACATAGCTTTGGTCTTGACAACATGCATGTTTTTCTCAAGTAGCGACTTAGACAAAACCTTTATGTTATTATGCTTGAAGTGTTATGTTGACAAGGAAGACAACTTGATGTCTTATGCTCAACTTAATGTTTATGCTTTATGTGCTTTGCATCTAAGTCATCATCAATTGTCTGTTCTCTCAAGGCCTTTGCTAGCCAAACTCTTTACCAAGAAGATTTCTGCTTATGCATCCATACCCTGAAACCAATATCTTCCATAAGAGTCCACCATACCTTCGTATTCGTGGTATTCCACTACCACTCCTAAAAGTATAGAATTTATGTGTTATCCTTAAATGTTCAAAATCATCTGTTGTGTGCCTCTTGTTTAGCTCATGAGGAAGTAGTAGGTAATTCATGATCTTCTTAAGTTGGACAAGTTTTACCCCGGGATTGCATGTCTAATCTGCAAACCAATATACCAGGAGGAACTGGCATGAGTGTGCCCAGCTCGTAAGATAATATAACAAACAAACCCTCCTTCACGCTTGGTCTATGAGAAATCAGAAACTTTGGCAGTGATAAACAAAGGAGATTAAGGGGATGTGATCATCCCCACTTGGGAGTCGTTCCTCGAAACTTGTCCAGCTTGAGAAGTAATGGAGCTATCTGTTAGCATTCGTTGACAAACTATGCACCTACCAAAACTTGGTTTTTTTATTCTGTTTGATTTTAAGGATAGCACATGAGTTTTTCCTACTTGCCTATAACAAGGCCTTTCTTTTACTTTTATCTTGAGTCAGTTTCTTCCCACTTCCTTCTTTTCTTAAAGAGAACAGACACTTCATGTTCATGAGGATTCATTCATATAATGTTGCATTAAGTTTTGCCATGCCACATCTTTGTTAATATTATCATTTGATAAGTAAGTTGTTTGCGGAAGCTTATGCCAAGCAAACATCTTCCTTTGTGTTATCATTTTCACTTCATGACTAATAACATGTTCTTTCAAAATCTTCAAATTGTTCCATTATAAAAATAAAGAGCAAAAGTAAAAGTTATTAGTTGTTCTCTGACCAAGGATATGTTTGCCATGATTTGATGAGTTTCCTTAGCCCTACTTTTGATTATAATTGTTATTAATTTCTCATAAGTGCCTTATGAGGTTAGGTTATTGTTTAGGATGCTTGAGTTTGGTGAAGAAATCATGATGCTTCTTGTCCGTATTCTATTTATCGAAACTTCACTCTCTAAACTTGTGGATAGGTTTCCTGAGCTCAGCCTTCTCTTGGGGACAAGCCAGGTCTAAGCTTGGGGGAGTTGATACGTCCAAAATGCATCAATACTTTATATCGTAATTCACGCCTATTCATTGATATATTTGATGTTATGATGCTATTCTTATGTTGTTTTGTCTTGTTTTACACAGTTTGCAACTTTCCAATGCCGAAGCAGCAGACGCAGGATTCAGCGGTAAAAAGTGGACACAGAGTTGCTGAATCCGAAGACCTCCAAATTACCTGAAAATCGACGGAGGTTATTTTATAGAAGAATGACGGTGGCACGCAAAACGGGAACCAGAGGGGGGCCACCAGGTGCCCAGGTGCCCCCTTGGTGCGTCCGCCACCAGGGGCGCACCGGGAGGCCACCTGGACCCCTGGGGCCAATCCCGCCTCACCCTTTGGCCTATATATTCTCCTTCACCCAAAAACCCTAAAAAGAGAGGAGTTTCGCGAGTTCTGCCGCCACTCTGCGGCGGTAACCTACAGAGAAGAAAAGATATATCCGGCGGCAGATTCCGCTGGGGAGAACACCACCCGGAAGGGGAGATCATCGCCATCGTGTAACATCCAAAAATTCTTCAAATTTTGGAATGTTAATAAATTAAATAGATAATGATTGTTTGCTGATGTGTTTGATTTTCTCATGGAATTTAAAAACTTTTGGTGTTGAATGAATATTAAAGAGAGAGGGAATAAAATGACTTTCCCTAATATTCACAGTTGGTGTTTTGGAATTTATTATTTAAAAACAAAACCAACAAAATAAAATGAGAGAAGGTAATATGACTCCTTTAACTTATTAAAAGTTTGGAAAAGGTTTTAAATCTTTATTGGAAATCCTTTGAATATTCAAAACATTTTTCAACACATGGCAGTTCGCTGGAGAGGATATAAAAGGACTTATCCCCATGTTTAATGTGTTGGAAAATAGTTTAAAAATATTTTTGGAAGACTTTTAATTTTACTTTGGAGTTATAAATATTTTCTAGAATTATTTTGGGAATATATTTATGCTCCGGAAAAGTTTTTAAATCAATTTTCGGAGTTTTCGGTATTTTTAAAATGCCAGAAAAGTATTTAAAAATATTTAAAAATAAGTTGCAAAGTTTTTATTTTGTTTTAATATTTTGGTCAAGCCAAATATTCAATTTTATTATTTTAAAAATATTGGCGAAGACGGAATTTTAAAATAAATTTCCGTGATTTTTCTAATATTGTTTTGGGCCTAATGGGCCTGTTCTGTGTTTTTTCCCGCAGACCGATTATGTATTTATCTCGGATTTAAAAAAAAACGTTTCGAAAAAAATATTTTTTTTTTCAGATCTGGATCCAAACCGCCCGGGACCCGATCGCGTTTTGGGCCTAATGGGCCTGTTCTGTTTTTTTTCACCCGATACCGTTTTCGCGACTACTTTTTAACCGTAACTCGGAATTGGGCGATTCCAGTTGCGTTGCGACCGTGTAGAAATTCTCTAGCCAGTGGACCTAGTGTTACAGAAGTTTGAAGTTTTTAAATTTGGATCCCAAGCTGATCCCAAGCTGATTCAATTCAATGTTGCAATTGCTATGACCTGCGTTGTAGTATTCCGTTTCACGTGATTATTTTTGCATATTGGATCATATGAGACATCTTATCGGCAATATTCACAGATCATTCATATTGCTATGATCTTTACCTTGAATTCATAATGCCTCGATCATACTCTTGTATCAACAAATCTTTATCCGTTGACTCTCTCGAGTTCACGTTCCACCGATCACCTTCGAGCACATCCACACCTTTGCACTTCAAAAGCTTTTGTTTTGTTGCTAAAACCTTAGTGATTGTTTTGTTGATCTTTTGTTTGTAATGTGATGCGATTTCTTATTTGAGTTCTTTCGTTGACGATAGATTGCTCGGAGTGTGACGAGTAGAGTTGACTGGAACGTGAGAGCGAAGATCTTCATCGAATGTATAAGGCAAGTGATGCTTTGACCATACTCATACCTATATTTTCTATATGCATTATGTTAGGAAATATCACTCTATTGCATGATAGGTAGTTTATTTTACTGTTGCTGCAAAACCAGTTAGGATAGCCACATGTTTTGACTTGTCTACCGTAGATTAACCTAGCCGTGTTGTTACTTTGTTGCTATGCTTTGTAGACGAGGTTGGGCTGTGAGAATTCATCGAGTGCATGTGAGCTATTTAATAAACCGTGTAGCAACTTTATAATAAATAGAAATCACTTCTGGACGGGCGGGTTGCATCCCGGTAGTTGTGCCTTGTCTAAGGACAGTGCCGGGGTTAAATGCACCCAATGGTTGTTTTGGTGGTGAACCGGGTGCGTCATGGCGAGTACCCTCTGACGCAGTGGGCGCCGTCCAGGCTCAAAAAGATCAGACAGGAAATATTACTAGTAGCTTCCGTGTACAGCCACTGGCTATATGGGCTCTGGATTAGCATGAGTACGTTGTGGGGAACCTGGCCCTAGTAGCTAGCTGATGTAGATGTGTGGTTAGGTGTACCGGCTACCAAAGGGTGGAGGCAACCTCTTCAGAAAGTCTTTGTCTCAATCTTCGGGTTGAGTCCAGTGGGGAACGTGTACAACCTCTACAGAGTGTATAAACTGATCATGATTAGCCGTGTCCACGGTTACGGACGAACTTTGAGCAACTAGTCAGTACTGTTGATGAATGATCTTGACAGATGAATACTTAATAATAATTTGGTTGGGACAAGAGTAGCATGGGTTGCTGTGTGTATCACGTAGAATTTAACTTAAAACTTTGACTAGTTTAGTTCAGGAGAAAATTGGCTTTCTGCAAAACAAAACCTTATGCCTTTCCTTTGACTTACCTTGCATGTAGTTGTAGGTCCTTTATATAAACTTTTCTGTGTCACTTGCCGTACAAATCAGATGTACTGACCCGTTGTCGGGATGTAACCTTCGGTGTTACAGGTTTTTCAGATGATCAGTAAGGTGCGTTAGGGGTTGCGAGTCTACACTCAGCATGTTCGCATGTGGCTGTTGATGGGACTCCACGTTATTTTCTTTTGTTGCCGCTATATTTATATTGAATAAGCTAGCCTTGAGCTATGCAACTTGTTATTTATTTACTCTGGATCATACGTTGTAATAATGATGCACTTGTACTTTGATATACATCTATAATACTGTGTGTTCCAGCGAGTTCGATCCAGCGACTGGCACTTGAGCACAGAGACTTCAATTCTGTGTGAATTGGGTCGTTACAGATGGTATCAGAGCAGTGTGTTGACTGTAGGTCGTGACCCTAGAAAATGGATAGAAAAAGCCATAGGAACAAAGATATTTTATCACTCTTTGATTACTTACTCTTTCCACTAGTATTTCTCATCTATTATTCATCTTCTAAAACACCTCATCTCATTTTACTGTAAATACCCCTCTGAGTTGCTTACCCCTGAAGACAAGACATTTGAGAAGAACATCATCAACCTCGTGGATCAATTGGAGTTACAGCTGCCACAATTAGGAGGAGTATCCTATGGATTTTATTAAGGATTAGTGTTTACACTACGAGAGGATCTTTAAGATCAGCTTAGCTGAGAAGGATGAAGCTTAGAATCAGACCACCACCTTTTATGTGAAGTTAGATGAACGAATTTCGCGTAGTATGATGAGATCGTATGTCTTGCACATATGACCTTACTCTAGGTGTTGTTTGTGTGTTTTGACTGTTGTGACTGTATTGTTTGTTGTTATGTGTTACTGTCGAACGTAGGTGTTTTGCCTCTTTTTGTTTGAGTGCATATGTTTGGTGTTATCTTTAGTTGTTGTCTGGTCGGTGTTATAGTTTTTCCCTAACCCTTGTCGTATGGGTTTAATAGATGGAGTATGGAGTAGGACTCGCCTTTTCTGGGGCGATGTCGAGACTGAAGGTGGAGCAATGGATTCATAGAATGGAGGAGCACATGAAGATAAACAAGGTTGGAAGTGAGGACATGGTCCCCTATGCTGTCAAGTACTTGGTAGAAGAGGCTGGTACTTGGTGGATAATGCACCAAGCGATTGACGAATCACGAAGGAAAATTACTTGGAAGGAGTTCACTAAGATTTTGTTGGGATCCCGCCTCGTCACCCCGATGCAAAGGACGGTAACCCTTAAGAGGATCCGTGTCTGTACAATTTGCGGAGAAACAGGACACTCCTATGAGGGACACCAAGATGGATGTCCCTATTGTGAGGGAATTCACTCGGGTGAAGAATGCCCCACTGCACAAGTAACATGATTTACGTGTGAAGGAACTGATCATTACCCCGCTCAGTGTCAATTTTTCATCGTGACACATCAAGTGGTTCAACATCAAAAAGAAGGAATGAAGAAAGTTATCCAAGAATTGAAGAAAGCACCCGTGAAGAAGAAAAAGAAGGACATTAGCCACATTCATTGCTTCCGGTGCAGCAACATGGGACACTACCGCGATATGTGTCCAGAATTAAAGGGGAAGGAGAAGTTGTGAACGTGGAAGCCAGGATGCTGACTCGAGGAAGCTTATGTTTGGCAATTGGAGGACAGACGTCGTAGGTGTGCACTAAGTGCACGATGCTACCTTTTTATGTTAGTTGGAGACGTGTATCGATGCATGTTTGCTATGGTTTGACTAGATGTTTTATGTCATGATTGTTTTGTTAAGTTTTGTCTTGTACCCTATGGCCTTGTTATGTATTTGATTGATGTGATGTGTTGTGCTTTGTGTGTTTTCTGTGCGAGTAGAATAAGTATACGTTTCATTAGACCCCTTATCTATTTAGTATGCTTCAAGACTGAAAAAAAAGACACATCGACAAGGAGAATAACTTGACAAATGACTCAACGATATGAAGATTGTTTCGACATTCAAAACTGAAGCTACCGTCATTGAAGACCTGGAAGACTCAAGTTTCTACCGTTAGAACGTTTCTGCGAGCTGTCATTTCTTGTTTTACCGATAGCTACACATCAAAACTTATTTTCAAAACTAGTGTGATGTTTGTATGGGTATCCATATCTCTCTACCTTCTGTTCCCTCTCACCTCAAACCCTACACTGAAGAAGCTACTACAATGGCTGCTAATGCCAAGACGAGGATAAAGATGGATGCAATTTAATGCTGAGTTCAAAGTTAACCTCTTGTGCCAAGATCTTACGACAAGAAAGCACAATCTTGCTGAAGGAAGAACCCCGAAGGAAGTTGAAGTCCACCAGTACACGTTTTATAGAAGTTTGCGTAAACCTGAGAGTTGTGAATAAACGCTAGATGTTTTGGTTGGCTTGCAGAACCATGGATTTATCTGGACCCAGTTCAAGATAAGGAGGACTTCTGCAATTCTTGTGAGAATGACCGAGTGTTAGATTGCGAGATTCACTAAACCATGTACAGGGTAATGATTTGGGTGCGTAATGGATTGGCCCCCATGACGACTACTCTTATTATTTGCTCTTGCTATGCGGGATAGTAAATCGTGAGTGACTTAACTATAGCAGAGAGACGACGGTGTTAAACCTGAGCCATAGAATGGTACGATGTGTGACCCCTGTAGGAGATTACCGTTTGTGTTACGCGGTGAGTATAAACCAAGACCTTTTGCTGCAGGTATCCCGTAAAAGTATTCTTGTTGACCACCAAGAGATAATCGATAGTTGTTTAGTAGTGGTGTATGACCGGTCAGCCATGAAGTCTCAGTACTTGGAAGACCACTCTCTTGCTAAGGAATGGAAACCTCAAAGGAGGAATTCGTGAAACCTCGAAGACCAAAGGTGAAATCTTTACGAAGAATGTCATCGATGGATTAAGATACTGGAAGCCCGCACTTGTGATGAAGAATTCCATGCCCCAATGGAGTATGAAGATTATGTGTGAGGAGCTCGCTGAGGGAGCAAGCTTTTGAAGACCATGTCGCTTTCCTTTTAAGGGTGGTAGCACCCTAGCTCATCGGAGGATCGATGGACGGGCATGAAGACCCGAACCCTAACCTTTCTTTCTAGCCTTCTCGAATCTCGAGGACGAGATTCCTTTTAAGGGTGGTAGTGTGTAACATCCCAAAATTCTTCGAATTTTGGAATGTTAATAAATTAAATAGATAATGATTGTTTGCCTGATGTGTTTGATTTTCTCTGGAATTTAAAAACTTTTGGTGTTGAATGAATATT
The DNA here is from genome assembly GCA_950022295.1 of Bromus sterilis. Classification (NCBI taxonomy): domain Eukaryota; kingdom Viridiplantae; phylum Streptophyta; class Magnoliopsida; order Poales; family Poaceae; genus Bromus; species Bromus sterilis. Next base: position 274,470,219 of record OX465595.1, on the reverse strand, counting down.
AAAGAGAGAGGGAATAAAATGACTTTCCCTAATATTCACCGTTGGTGTTTTGGAATTTATTATTTAAAAACAAAACCAACAAAATAAAATGAGAGAAGGTAATATGACTCCTTCAACTTATTAAAAGTTTGGAAAAGGTTTTAAATCTTTATTAGAATTCCTTTGAATATTCAAAACATTTTCAACACATGACAGTTCGCCGGAGAGGATATAAAAGGACTTATCCCCATTTTTAATGTGTTGGAAAATAGTTTAAAATATTTTTGGAAGACTTTTAATTTTACTTTGGAGTTATAAATATTTTCTAGAATTATTTTGGGAATATATTTATGCTCCGGAAAAGTTTTTAAATCAATTTTTGGAGTTTTCGGTATTTTTAAAATGCCAGAAAAGTATTTAAAAATATTTAAAAATAAGTTGCAAAGTTTTTATTTTATTTTAATATTTTGGTCAAGCCAAAAATTCAATTTTATTATTTTAAAAATATTGGCGAAGACGGAATTTTAAAATAAATTTCCGTGATTTTTCTAATATTGTTTTGGGCCTAATGGGCCTGTTCTGTTTTTTTCCCGCAGACCGATTATGTATTTATCTCGGATTTATAAAAAAAGTTTCGAATTTTTATTTTATTTTTTTTCCAGATCTGGATCCGAACCGCCTGGGGACCCGATCGTGTTTTTCAGAATTTTTTTATTTACGTACGGGTCCTTTTTACAGTAGAGCACCCCGGTACCCCCGTTTTTCACCCGATACCGTTTTCGCGACTACTTTTTAACCGTAACTCGGAATTGGGCGATTCCAGTTGCGTTGCGACCGTGTAGAAATTCTCTAGCCAGTGGACCTACTCTTATAGAAGTTTGAATTTTTCAATTTGGATCCGAAGCTGATCCAAATTTGAACTTCCGGCAGCCGTAACTTTTTACCGGTGCACCCGTTTGTGCCGTTTCTTTTTGCGTTGGATCACTCGTTCCATGTACCTTCTGTTTATATCTTGTGTACACAAAAATTAACAAGTTTATTGATCTGTTTAAATTCAAATTCAATTCAATGTTGCAATTGCTATGACGTGCGTTGTAGTATTCCGTTTCACGTGATTCTTTTTGCATATTGGATCATATGAGACATCTTATCGGCAATATTCACATATCATTCATATTGCTATGATCTTTACCTTGAATTCATAATGCCTCGATCATACTCTTGTATCAACAACTCTTTATCCGTTGACTCTCTCGAGTTCACGTTCCACCGATCACCTTCGAGCACATCCACACCTTTGCACTTCAAAAGCTTTTGTTTTGTAGCTAAAACCTTAGTGATTGTTTTGTTGATCTTTTGTTTGTAATGTGATGTGATTTATTATTTGAGTTATTTCGTTGACGATAGATTGCTCGGAGTGTGACGAGTAGAGTTGACTGGAACGTGAGAGCGAAGATCTTCATCGAATGTATAAGGCAAGTGATGCTTTGACCGTACTCATACCTATATTTTCTATATGCATTATGTTAGGAAATATCACTCTATTGCATGATAGGTAGTTTATTTAACTGTTGCTGCAAAACCAGTTAGGATAGCCACATGTTTTGACTTGTCTACCGTAGATTAACCTAGCCGTGTTGTTACTTTGTTGCTATGCTTTGTAGACGAGGTTGGGCTGTGAGAATTCATCGAGTGCATGTGAGCTATTTAATAAACCGTGTAGCAACTTTATAATAAATAGAAATCACTTCTGGACGGGCGGGTTGCATCCCGGTAGTTGTGCCTTGTCTAAGGACAGTGCCGGGGTTAAATGCACCCAATGGTTGTTTTGGTGGTGAACCGGGTGCGTCATGGCGAGTACCCTCTGACGCAGTGGGCGCCGTCCAGGCTCAAAAAGATCAGACAGGAAATATTACTAGTAGCTTCCGTGTACAACCACTGGCTATATGGGCTCTGTCTTAGCACGAGTACGTTGTGGGGAACCTGGCCCTGGTAGCTAGCTGATGTAGATGTGTGGTTAGGTGTACCGGCTACCAAAGGGTGGAGGCAACCTCTTCAGAAAGTCTTTGTCTCAATCTTCGGGTTGAGTCCAGTGGGGAACGTGTACAACCTCTGCAGAGTGTATAAACTGATCATGATTAGCCGTGTCCACGGTTACGAACGAACTTTGAGCAACTAGTCAGTACTGTTGATGAATGATCTTGACAGATGAACACTTAATAATAATTTGGTTGGGACAAGAGTAGCATGGGTTGCTGTGTGTATCAGGTAGAATTTAACTTAAAACTTTGACTAGTTTAGTTCAGGAAAAAATTGGCTTTCTGCAAAACAAAACCTTATGCCTTTCCTTTGACTTACCTTGCATGTAGTTGTAGGTCCTTTATATAAACTTTTCTGTGTCACTTGCCGTACAAATCAGATGTACTGACCCGTTGTCGGGCTGTAACCTTCGGTGTTGCAGGTTTTTCAGACGATCAGTAAGGTGCGTTTGGGGTTGCGAGTCTACACTCAGCATGTTCGCATGTGGCTGTTGATGGGACTCCACGTTATTTGCTTTTGTTTCCGCTATATTTATATTGAATAAGCTAGCCTTGAGCTATGCAACTTGTTATTTATTTACTCTGGATCATACGTTGTAATAATGATGCACTTGTACTTTGATATACATCTATAATACTGTGTGTGCCAGCGAGTTCGATCCAGGGATTGGCACTTGAGCACAGAGACTTCAATTCTGTGTGAATTGGGTCGCTACACATCGTCATCACCACCGTCAAGGGCATCATCGTGATCATCATCAACATCATCCCCAACATCAGCACCATCTCCACCATCATCCAATCTCATCTCACAATTGCAACTTGTGTTGTAATCCGTACTATCTATCCTCTCTACTCTATCGGTGTTGATTACTACTTTGTGGTGAATGCTATTGAGTTTTGTTGGAGAAATATTGCTATATCCAGATTGTTTATCATCTATTTATCACCACTGATCATGATCTCTTTTATGTCTGGTGAGTAGTTACTTTAGTTCTTGAGGACATGGGAGAAGTCTAGTTGTTAGTATTCATATGATGTTGAAGTAATATGTGTTGTTTGATATTTAAGTTGTGTTTTTATTTTCCTAGTGGTGTTGTGTGAGTCGAACACTCAACACTTCGCCTTTCTAAGGACCTAGGTGAATGCATTGTGCATAAAGAATGCTTACGGTGGGTTGCCGGAGTGACAGAAACCTGAACCCCAGTTTGGACGCTTTTGCACAAGGGAATAATGGATCCTTGATCGTATTGTTTTGGTTAGGCTTTTGGCTTATTTTCTACCTTGTATTTGCGGAAGCTTGCAAGATGTTTAACCATAAGAGTGCACTTATCTTAGTCTAGAAGGTGTTACTAGCATAGATCCACCCACTCAACACTTATCAACACAAAACATCGTACCGATACGGAGTATGGCGAAAGCACGTGACTACATCTCCCGTGTGTCCTCAAGAACGCTTTAGCCTTTATAAGTTCAGTTGCCAGGCTTATCCTTTGCTTAAAAGGATTGGGCCAATTGTTACTCCACATTACCTTTTACTTTGCTTGTTTTTACCTTCTTGTTGCCTATACCGAAAACCCCCTAAAAAGTTATTTTCCAGTGCTTGCAGCTATTCCGTTACCAAAGTCACTTATCAATACCTTCTGCTCCTCGTTGGGTTCGACACTCTTATTTATCAAAAACTCTACAATCGTTCCCCTAAAGTTCAGGGTCGTTAGTTGCGCTCGAAGATGAGGCAACGTCACGATAGCATTTCTGCGAGTCCTTGAGTTGCACCTGGTCAGTCTCGACGGTGATAACCTTGTTCACCATGGTGGTGAAGTTGGAAAAATCATGAACAACAAGAGTGAGCCTGAGGCCTGAATTGAGGCCACGGTGGAACTTTTGCTGTTTACGGGCATCAATGGTGATTTCTTCTTCCGCATAGCGAGAGAGGTTGAGGAACTCGCGCTCATAAGCTTCAACAGTCATGTTGCCCTGAGTGAGGTTGCGGAATTCTTCCCTCTTGTGATCCTTGATCCCCTGAGGAATGTAGCAGGCACGAAAATTAGTCTTTAATTCATCCTAGGTGATGACCTCTCCAACTGGCAGTGAACGCTTGTGGGTGCTCCACCACTGAGCAGCGACGCCTTTCAGTTGATAGGACGCAAAGTTAACATAGTCGGCTAGATCGACATTAGCAGGCTCCAGCTCATGAGTGATGTCGCCAAGCCAGTCATCAACATCCAACGTCTGAACAGAGTTGCGAAACATAGTGGGGTTGAGGCGGGTGAAGTCGTACAGAGTAACTGCGGCATGCTGATGGTTGTGCCCATTCTGGTGCTGTTGTGGGAACTGAGCCATGATATTCTGCATGAACTGACGGTTCATCTCGAACTACTGCATCATCGCGACCATGTAATCCAGCGGCGGAGGTGGATCGTTGGCACCACGACCACGACCACCACGACCAGCCATCCTGCTAGAATGTAACAGGGGTATTTCAGCGATGAAAATTTAACGAGATACCGGAAACAAGCATGAGGTAAAGCGACAACGAAGAGGAGGCGCAAATATATAGGAGTAGTCCGATAAGACATACACATCCACACATGGAGTCAATAAAAAATCGGGCAGCATAATTTCACGGAAATTAAGGAAAAAGAACACACTAGGAGGCACGCAGACCGCGGTAAGGAATACACGACGTGACATAGCAAAGGCTATGTCTATCATGCCGCAAGAAAACTGTTGGCAACAGGAATTGTGCCAGAGAACGCGCGGCCTGCCCAGAATGAGAAAGGGATCGGCGGTCCGAGATCTGGGTCTGAACTCCTGCGACACGACTCAATAGAGGGTTTAGACGCAGAACGTTGGGTGGAAAACAATCTCGGTGCAACTCTCATCAGTGGTCAACTTGTTAATGATGTCGACCGCAACGTCGATACCAAATATTAGCAATGGGTTATCATGGACAAGATGGTACACCGAGTATAGAAAAGGGGGGGGGGAATGTTGTAGATAATCCATCTCTCCGGGTAGATGCGACCACGAGATCCTAATGTCAGAGTTCGCAAACTTCCTGAAAGGATAAGAGAGTAGAATCCCATAGTAAAGGTACGAAGAAAAGGATCCTAATACTACCCAGTTTGCAATGTGGGCCCGTAAGCCACAACATTAGTGTTAGTAAAATAGTTTTGCAAATACTAGACTCAACTTCGACCAAGGAGTGGGAAGGGGGTGTCCTACAGACAGTCGACTCAGATACCAACTTGTGAGGCCCCCAAAATCAAGCTGTGTACAGTAATCATACACGCAGGGTACACGACAGAAATCAGGGTGGCATGGTGAGAATATCACAGCACAACATTAGACACAAATAATATAAATCTTTAAGTTACAAACCAGGGATCATGAGGATCCGAGTACATAAGTCATACAATCATAATATCTGAGTATAGACATAGTTAGTCAAGTTTTGCCTTAAGAAGGCAAGCACAAATAACATCAGAGATACAGATCGAAAAGGCAAGGCCTCCTTCCTGGGAACCTCTGAACTACTTCTGGTCAACGGGGAACTCGACGTCGTAGTAGGCGCCTCCGGGGTACTCCTGCTCCTGGGCGCCAGCGTATGATTGTAGCAATCCGGGTATATAAAACAAAGGGTGGCAATAAAGCAAAGGTGAGTATCTAGAATACTCGCGAACCTTACGTCCGCTACTAAGCATTTATGCATTTATATCAAATGGAAAGGGGAGGCTATATATAGTGGACTGAATGGCAGAAAATCGGAATAAGGAAGAGAAGCTAGTCCTATCGAAGACTAGCATCCTCCGACGGTTCTTGCAGCATGAGAAGAGAATAGCCAATAGTTTATATAAAGCATAAAGTAACAATGTAGTAGAAGTTGCTGAAGCATTGTATAATAGTAAGTTGTAATAATTACCAATGCATCCGAGATCACTTCCTTGACTCCCTTGCGAGGAAGACACCCCGGAACCAACATTTTAGTAATAGTAGTTTGTAGTAGTAGGATCTGGCTTCAGCATAAAGCGTCCTGTTACCATGGACACGGCTATTCGAATAGATCAATTTTCCATGTAGGGGTGCACTTCTGTTACACTACAATGCATGGATCTCCAGGGTGGCGTACACCTTGTTAGGGAATGCCCCACCGAGGCTATCCGAAACTCCATAGTAGGGGTACGGTCGTCGACGTAGTAGTCGTACTCGGAATCGGTGTAGTCGGCGGCAGCAGCGGGGTCTACCGGAGAATAAAAGGGGGGAAAAGTAAATACAAAGCAAGCATATGCAAACATATGCATGACATGACAGATGCAACGTTAACGGTGTTCCTAATGTAGTACTAGGTGATTGCTCAGAGCAGGAATTCATCCAGGGATGAACTGCCAGCTCCGGGTGATTATCGACAGGCGGCCCAGAGGGGGAAGGTCTCGTGTTCGTTGTGTTAAAGGGAGGTGGGGGATATAAGGTAAGCGTATCCGTATTTGTTGTATTTTTCTGATCAATTTTCATGTATAAATTTTTTCCATCTAAGTTACGATTTAAAAGATATTGAATTTCAAAATTTTAATCATTTTAAATCAATTACTGGATTTATTTAAATCATTAATTCTAGCATTATCCAGAACAGGAACTTTGACCAGTCAAACTAACCAGTGGGACCCTATTGTCAGTGACTGAGTTTTTGTTAAATCATTTTCTATTTAAAACAGTGAGGGGATCCACATGTCATTGCCTCAATGTAATGAATTTAATTAAATGTATGGCAGGACCCACCTGTCATACATGTGTTGACGAAGAATTTGTTCAACGCAACACAAGACTTGCACCGCGCAATTATTTAGAGTAAGGGAGTCGCCACTTCGTTTTATGTTACGAAGAACGGATGATTTACAAGCAAATCAACAAAGAGATCTTCAATTTCGGAGAAGAAACGGGTGCTTTACGAGCAAAACACCAAAGATGACCTAGAAATAGACACAAAGTAGAAGAACTTGAAAAGTAGATGTGTTTTTGGGTATATGTCGATTGTGTGTTCTAATCGGTCGTCACCTCATCTATTTATGAGGGGGTTGGACTTTCCCTACAAGAAAAGGACTCAAATCCGCGTCGAAACTGCCAAAATCGCGATCAAAATCGGACCCTGATCGGGGGGGGGGGGGGGGGCGGACGTCCGGACTTTATCCCGGACGGTCCGGACCGCAGGGTTGGACGGTCCGGCTTCCAGGTCGGATGGTCCGAGCTAAGGGTCAAAATCCTTCTGTAACTAGGGTCTTCAAGTCGGACGGTCCGGCTTCGGAGTCGGACGGTCCGACCTTAGCCCGGACGGTCCGACTTGGGGTCCGGACGGTCCGACATGGGCCAAAATCTTTCTTTAAACGGGGTCGTAAAGTCGGACGGTCCGACTTCGAGGTCGGACGGTCCGACCTTAGCCCGGACGGTCCGGTTTCCATCTCGGATGGTCCGACCTGACTTTTCAGCGCTGCACTGTTTTGGCCGTAACTTCCTTATACGAATTCGGATTTGGACGTTTCAAATATCAAAATCGACCGGTTCAACGAGACGAAGCCGCCTCATGTAGAACATTTTTCCATTTGAGGATGTTTTGAAGGCCTTATTGGCAGAATAGTGCTTCAGTTGTTTTGATTTTACTGCTTTGAACATAGTTTCGGCCTTTAAGATGGAATCGGATGGCGATGGCTTGAACTACAAAAATGTTAATATCAATAACACCCAACTTTTTCATGCAGAGCACCTCCCCATTTGAAGTCATCTTATATAAGGTTATTGTCATGCAAAAAACTGCCATCAACACATGCCCCCCTGTTTTTGGCAAAAACTTGTGTGCCAAAAAATAACTTGTCCATGTTTGTGCTAAGGACGATGTCAATACTTCATCGGCCATGTGTGTTCTAAGGTCGATAATCGTATATCGGCCATATGTATTCAAGCTTCCTTCCACACGCTAGGATAATATTTCTTCAAGTATCTCCCATTGAGAGCTTTGGATAACTTACTTCCCTGTAAAGTTTGTACAAAATATGAATTTCCAGGAACAATCCCATAACTTCATATGGACCTTCCCAACTCGGCGACCACTTGCCGAATTTTCTGTCCCTAGTTCCAATGGGCAAAATCGTTTTCCACACTAAATCTCCTATTTGAAACGATTACTCCTTGACCTTTTTATTATAAGCCTTAGCTACTCTTAATTTTTCTTTCTCAATCTCCTGCAACGCTTTTAGCCTTTTTTCTGGAACCTCATCTATTCGGTCCATCATTAAATCATTGTAATCGACAGCCGACAAGTTATTTTTCCTGGCTACCCTAAGAGCTTGCAACTTGATTTCTATAGGTAACACTGCCTCTTGACCATATACTAGCTCAAAAGGTGTAACTTGAGTAGCTCCGTGCTTAGATATTCTATGAGCCCATAGCGCTTCCGAAAGGACTTCATGCCACCTTCTCGGTTTCTCTTCAATTTTCTTCTTTATGAGACGAATCAAAGTTTTATTACTAGATTCGGCTTGTCCATTAGCTTGAGCATAATAAGGTGACGAGTTCAACAATTTAATTCCAAAGGATTCAGCAAACTCACGAAATTGATGAGACATAAAAGAAGAACCTTGATTAGTTGTCAAAGTTTGAGGAATGCCGAATCTATGAATAATATGCTCGAAAACAAAACTAATCAGCTCCCTATGAGTCATATTTCTTAAGGGAACTGCTTCTGTCCACTTAGTAAAATAATCTGTGGCTACTAGGACGAAGCGATGCCCTTTAGAAGACGAAGGATGTATCTCACCAATAAAATCTAAGCCCCACCCTCTAAATGGCCATGGTTTGATTATGGGATTCAACATAGCTGCAGGTGCCAATTGTATATTGCCAAACTTTTGACAAGCCTCACAACCTTTGTAGTATCTAAAGCAATCCTCTAACAAAGTCGGCCAATAGAAACCAGCTCTTTTTATTAACCAACACATCTTATGAGCCGACTGGTGCGTCCCACATATGCCTTCATGCACTTCACCCATGGCTAACCTAGATTGATCATAATCCAAGCATTTTAAAAGTAACCCATATATAGTTCGGCAATGTAACTCATCATTATGCATAGTATATTTTAAAGCTTGTCGCCGAACCGTCCTGTCTCTAGTTTTACTCGGATCCCTTAAATGATTGATAAGAGGAACCCGCCAATCTACAACTACAGTTTCCGAATTACTAGGTAACTCGGCAGCTTGTGGTAACTCGGGCATGCGTATCCCTTGCACTAAATCTTCCGAGCTGGGTGTGACTTGGTCCACCTTTGTTTCCGAATTAGCAGCAACTCGGTATAACTCGGTGCAACTTGGAGCATTTTCAAAATTACCATCCATTACTCGGGGTGTGTCCCGAATTAGTTGCAATTCGGTCTCATCCCTTGCAGCTACAGGCATCGGTTTTTCTAATATGAGAAACTTCCCCCTATTGAAATTGTAACCGGATGCTTGTTGTGCTAGATAGTTTGCTCTAGAATTTTCCTCCCTAGGTATATGACTAATAGTGAAAGTATCCAGGGATTTGATTATATCTATACATCGGTCTAAGTAACTATTTAGCAATCCATCAAAACATTGGAATTCGCCTTTCACTTGTTGCACTACCAGAAGTGAATCACCAAAAGCATCTATATCTTTGACACCCATATCAGCCAAATATGGTAAACTGAATAGCAAAGCTTCATATTCGGCTTGATTATTAGTACAATTATACTCTAAACGAACCGATGTTTCATATATCACATTATTAGGAGAAATTAAAACGGTACCAACACCTTGACCTTCCCTACAAACCGATCCATCAAAATAAAGTTTCCATGGGCATATGCTAACATAATCAATGTCTTCTTCATCTTTAACACTATGATCAACAATGAAATCGACAATAACTTGGCCCTTCATAGAACGCAACGATTCATATGTCAAATCATATTCAATTAACGCATAAGCCCATTTTCCAATCCTTCCACTAAGGATCGGTTTTTGTAACATGTATTTAACTACATCGGCTTGGCAAGTCACTACACAAGTACTAGACAACAAGTAAGGTCGAAACTTGGTACATGCATAATACAAATACAAACATAATTTCTCAATGAACACATATCGAGTTTCGGCGTCTATCAAGCGACGACTTAGATATGCAATAACGTGCTCCTTCCCACCATCTTCTTGCGTCAACACCGCACCGATCACTTTATCTTGTGCAGCAATATACAACCTGAACGGCGTACCAGATTTGGGTGCACGCAACACTGGAGGATTCAACAAGTATCTCTTTATGTTATCAAAGGCCCTTTGTTGCTCTGCCCCCCAAATGAACTCGGCTTCATTCTTGAGCCGGAGTATCGGAGCAAACGATTCAATTTTTCCTGAAAGGTTAGATATGAATCATCTCAAGTAATTAATCTTCCCCAATAGTTTTTGCACATCCCTTTTGCATGTCGGATGCTCTAGATTTCTAATTGCTTCTACCTTCTTAGGATCAATATCTATACCATGATCATGAATTATAAAGCCTAAGAACTTTCCAGCCGACACACCAAAAGCACACTTAAGGGGATTCATTTTTAGCCCATATTTACGCATCCTTTCAAAACCTAATCGCAAATCGGCCAAATGAGACTCAAAACCATCCGATTTAACCACTATATCATCAATGTATACCTCTACTATGATGCCGAGCAAATCATGAAATATAAGATTCATAGCACGTTGATATGTAGCACCAGCATTCTTCAAGCCAAAAGTCATGACTACCCATTCAAACAAACCGACAAAACCAGGACACCGAAAAGAAGTCTTAGACATATCCTTTTCGGCCATGAATATTTGGTTATAATCAGCATAACCATCTGAAAAACTGATTACTCTATGTCCTGAATCATCATTGATAAGTGTGTCGGCTATAGGCATCGGATATTCATCTTCCGGAGTAGCCTTATTCAAGTCTCTAAAATCAATACATACTCTAATTGCACCGGTGTTTTTCTTTTCAACAGGAACAATATTAGAAACCCACTCAGCATATCTACATGGCCGAATAAACCCATCTTTTAGCAACCGATCAATTTCCTCTTTGATACGATCATACATAATAGGATTGAAATTTCGGTGAGGTTGTTTATGCGGCCTAAAACCAGATTTAATAGGTAATCTATGCTCAACTAAATCTCTGCTCAAACCAGGCATCTCAGTATAATTCCAAGCAAAGCAATCAGAAAATTCTTTAAGTAACTCGGTTACCTTGCTCTTCTCATCGGCCTTCAAATTAGCATTGATAAAAGTAGGCCTTGGAATACTTCCATCACAAATATCTATCTCCTCAAGTGGATCAGCCGATGAGAATCCATGCCCAAGCTTTTCCATGTCTTCAAATTCTTCAATGGTTTCATGAATATCGTTCTTTCCGGAACGATACTCCTCAGTACGTTGTTGGAGCCATTTAATACTACTGTTTTTATTCATCATCCAAATAGACAGATTGTTAAGCCGAGCTACATCAGCCGGCTGTACATTGATAGGTACAAAACCATTTTTACCTATACTAATATAATCATAGTCCGATAGATCTCTACCGGTCAAACACTGCATGTTACCGAGTTGCCAATAAACCACTACTTCGGTCACAGCTATACAAGCCGAGTTGTCTGCTTCAACCACCTCCACATTGTCATCCACCCATTGAATTAAACACTGATGTAGGGTAGAAGGAACACAACATTTCGCATGTATCCAGTCACGTCCCAACAGAACATTGTATCGGCCTTTGACATCTACCACAAAGAAAGCAGTCGGCAAGGTCTTACTCCCAACGGTGAGCTCCATAGAAATACTGCCCTTGGCTTCAGATAGCTCCCCTGAGAATCCACTAAGTCCCATGTTGGTCTTCATTAGCTCACTTTCCTTTCGGTTGAGTTTGGTAAACACCGAATAGGGCATGATATTGACACCCGCACCACCATCCACAAGCATGCGTCCAATAGGCTTTCCATCAATGTGCCCCTTGATAAACAGTGGCTTCAAATGTTGATCCGGCTTATCTGGCTTTTCAAACATGGTTCTACCCGGACCAAGCACAAGTTAAGCAACCTCTGGCTCGGGTGCACGGAATTCAGCCGGCAATGCAAAGACCATGTTGATATCCATATGGGAATTGCTTTCTGAGTTATTACCACTCTTCAAATTAATGTTGTCATCCTTATCCTCGGCCATGTCATTGTCCGAGTATTTGTCATCACCCTCTGAGTAGTCTTCATCACCACCCAAGTACTCCCCATAATCCACTGAGTCCTGAGCGGCATCTTCCAAGCAATGATCAGCATCCGAGTTGTGAGCAGCTCCTTCCAAGGAGTTGGCGGCATCTGAGTTTTGGGCAGCTCCTTCTGAGTTGTTAGCAGCATCTGAGTTTTGGGCAGCTCCTGAGTTATGACCAGATCCTTCCGAGCTATTGGTGTCGGCGTTCCTTTCTACTGTGAGCTTTTTCCGCCAAGTTAATCGGTGTATCAATGGCCTCTCCTTATTGAACACCTCGTCACGCTCCTTCTCGGCATTTTCCTCTCTAATCTCCAACGCTCGCAGTCGTTGCACTCGGCCTTTTTGAGTGTGAGTTAATCCTTTAGGACACCAACGAGGTTCTGGCCGAGTTCCCGAAAAAACCGACTTGCTGCCCCCCCGAGTCGTTTTGCCTATACCGAGTAACACGATCATTGGCCTGCTGACGAGATACACCTCCTGCTGCAAAATTCTTGCTCCCACTGGTATTCGGTTCCCCGTCCTGATTGAGCAAGCCGAAAATAAGTGGAAACTGATTAGGGGCTGCGTGCGAGTTATTTTCTTTAATAGGTGGAACGATGCGCACACCAACTGAACCGGTCTTCCGAGTTGCACCAATGGGCATAACACCACTAGTTTCAGAATCTATTGCAACTCGGCTTGTATTTGCTTCCGAGCGATGAGCTTCCTTCCCCTGAACTAAATTGTAGTTTGGTTCTCACGCACCTTTCTCATCCGAGACCTTCTCCGCTCCTCCATCTGCTTTTCTTTTATCGAGTGCTTTTGCAGATTTGCGCACCCAAGTGAGCCTCTGGCCAGCATTGTCTCGGCCATCCACCTTGCGCACCGGTGACCAATCCCTCCGAGTCATATCTTCATTGAACCGAATCCTTTTCCCATGCTGTTCTTGGTACATAGGACTCGGCTGATCCCATCTTGGTTGAAAGTAAATCGGTGGTCCCATAGGGAAAGGCGCCCAATGGTTAAAACCCCATGGCGGAAAATGTGGAGGTATAGGAGGTGGGCATCCCCAATAAGCCGGTTGCATAGGAAAACCTGGCTGTTGCTCATATGGATTTCTCTCCCATTGCTCGTTGTTAGGCCTAGGAGGATATCTTGGACATTTGACTCCTCCAAGCCGATTGAACACATTGTTGGTTCTGCGTGAAGTGTATTTTTCCAACAACATGCTAACTGTCGACTTTGGTCTTGGAGCTTGTTTCTTCTTGCCATTGACCTTCCATACTCCAATCTCTGGATTCTTGGGTTTGATCATTCTTGGCGGAGAATTGTCCTCAACTACGTTCTTCTCCTTGGCTGACTCGGCCTGATCTGACCGAATTAACATCTTCTTGTTATGAAACTCGATCATATTGACAGGAAAAGGATCACTATCGAGCTTCATCTTGGAGGCTTCTGTAAATCTCAATCGTCCTTCACTAATGGCCGATTGTACCTGCCGTCGAAACACATTACAATCATTAGTAGAATGAGAAAAAGAATTATGTCATTTGCAATATGCTTTTCTACCCAATTCTTCGGAAGATGGAATTACATGTCTTGTTGGAAACCTAATCTGTTTTCCCTGCAACAACATGTCAAAAATCCTATCACATTTACTAACGTCAAAAGTATACTTGATCTCCTCTTTCCTGGTAGGTGTAGGCTTCAAGGCAGGACACACGAAAGGTTTTGATTTTGGTTTTTGGATCCACTCGGCTACACAAACTTCCATGTCATCATCACTAGCCGAATCACTATCATACTCTACAATGTTAACCGTAGGAGTAACTTTTTCTTTTCCTCTATTATCTCTAAACCGAGTAGCTTGCTTAACATCTCTAACTCGGTTTTCTTGTGCCAAAGCTTTTTGTAATACTTGATTAACATCTAGAAACTCTTGCCCCTCTAGTTTGTCTTTGATATGAGTGAGTAAACCAGAAAAGGCAAGATCAGCCAAATCCTTTTCGGCTATAGTTAAACTAAAGCATCGGTTTTTTCTATCTCTAAACTTTCTAATGTAATCATGAACCGATTCATTGTACTTCTGCCTAACCATAGTCAAGTCGGAAAGCCGAAGCTCAGTTTCGCCACTATAAAAATACTCATGAAATTTCTGTTCCAATTATGACCATGTTGTAACAGAATTAGGAGGAAGTGATAAAAACCAAGTAAACGCAACACCGGACAAGGATATGGGAAATAGCTTAATTCTGTAAACATCCGCTGTGCCAAATTCACTAGTTTGCATTAAAAACTGCCCCACATGTTCTAAAGTTGATCTACCATCTTCCCCTGTAAACTTAACAAAATCTGGAATTCTAACTCCACGCGGATATGGTATAGAATCAAAGGATTCGGGGTATGGTTTTTGATATGCTCGTGCTGTACCCTTAGGTGCTAAACCATACTCCCTAAGTATATCAGCAAGTTGATCCTTCATACTAGGTGGCGTAGAATTTATTTGTGGGGGAGACGGGATAGCAACACGTGATAAGTTTTCCGGCAAAGATACTTGAGTATGTGAAGTTTGCAACAAAAAACTACTAGCATTACCGAATTGGTTGTGACTCGGTTGTGGGTTTGTACCGAATTGTGTGTAACTCGGTTGATCATTGTAAGCTACTGTCTGATAATAGGGTTGCTGTAAATTAGAATTTAAGACACCACTTCGGTTATGATTTGGTGGAACCGAAGTAGTAACAGTAGGATGAGCAACACTAGGAACGAAAGTATTAGCCGAACTACCAACAAGGTTCTGGCCATTATGACTAGTACTTGTAGCAACATATGGTTGAATAGCACTATTCGATGCATCAGGCACATGAAAATTATTAGGGATTGGTTGTGCTCCAACTGGATTGTAGCTCGGTACATGGTGAGGCAAACCAATTCCATACTCTTTACTAAGTTGCACTTTAAATTCTTCAAACTTATCAGTCATGTTTTTAGCAAGTGCATGCATAGAATTACCATATTTGCTAGCTACAGAGGTATCAATTAGATGAGCAAGTTCCTCGGTGGATTTCGTTACCTCATCGCCGGGTGGCTTAGATGCACTCGGCGTGACACTTGGTGTGGCCGCCTTCTTGACCACGCCGTTCCGCGTCTTCTGGAGTCCCACGAGCCATGCCTTCCTCTGTTCTTCAAGTGCGAGCTCCATCTCCAATCGCAACTCTTCCGTGAGATCTTCGTTTTCAATAGGGATGATGTTTTCGGAGTCGATGTCGCTGCCGTTCTTGAGATCGAAGCTCATGGCGCCCGAGTTGGTGATGATCTTGTCCTTGTTCTTCGTCCGAGTTAGATCTAACTCGGCCTCGTTCCCCAGCGGAGTCGCCAATTTGTGTTGACGAATAATTTGTTCAACGCAACACAAGACTTGCACCGCGCAATTATTTAGAGTAAGGGAGTCGCCACTACGTTTTACGTTACGAAGAATGGATGATTTACAAGAAAATCAACAAAGAGATCTTCAATTTCGGAGAAGAAACGGGTGCTTTACGAGCAAAACAGCAAAGATGACCTAGAACTAGACAAAAAGTAGAAGAACTTGAAAAGTAGATGTGTTTTTGGGTATATGTCGATTGTGTGTTCTAATCGGTCGTCACCTCATCTATTTATGAGGGGGTTGGACTTTCCCTACAAGAAAAGGACTCAAATCCGCGTCGAAACTGCCAAAATTGTCACAACCCCAATTTAGGCAAGTGCTAGGGTTTGAGTTCCCTTTGCATCATGTGAAAAATTCAAAAAAAAATCAAAAATGGGGAATAGAAAAGCCCTGAGAAATTAAATCAAATGGCCAGATAAAAATCTTTTTCCAAAAATCATTTGAATGTTTGGAAAATTCCTATAAATGGTACTGATCATTTTAAAAATGGTTTGGGAGCAATCCCATGCTCATGGAATTTTCTAATATTCAAACAGTGGCTTTGGAAATTAAAGAAAACCCTATTTGTTTTGAAATTCAAATTATTTGAATTTCAAAAATGCTAAAATTTTATAAGTGGCTAGCTCTCTATTTTATGAGGCCATATAAAAAATTGTGGCATTTTATAAAATGCCTAGCTATTTTTATTAGCTAGGTCAAACATATTGCAGAAAAATAAAAAGAAAAGAGAAAGGGAGAGACCTACCTATCGCCCAAGGGCGAAGGCCCACTCCCCAGCCGGCCCAGCCCAACTTCCCCCGTTCTGTCGTCTTCCTCCCGCGCGCCCAAGCAGCTCGGTGGCGTCCAGAGAGCGCACCGGAGCCACCTCGACGCCTTGGAGCTTCAAGAGCCCCCGTGTCCTCTCCTCGGTGTCCTGGAGAACCACCGTTGCGCCGTGCATCGTATCCCCCTCATTCCAGCGCCTCTCCACCCCTCCTCTTCCCTCCCGCCAGCTGAACCGAGAGCAGCCGCAGGCCATGGCAATGGCGAGACGCGGCCACCATGCCCTAGAGGCCGAACCAGTGTGTCCTCCGTGCTCCTCACCGACGACTTCGTCACCCTGCAGAAGCTGGCGAGCCAATTCGTCCCCGAGACCACGCAAGGCTCCTCAACTCGCCACCGACAGCCGAAGATCGTCGACGTCGATTCGCCGCCGTTGAGCTCTCCCCGAGCCCACTGACTTCTTCATCGCGCTTGTGGTGAGCTCACGATCTTTTCCCCTAAACCCACGGTGCCCCATTCTTCCCCTAGCCACCTCTGCCATGAGAGCCGAGCCTCGCCGCCGCCATAGCCGGTGAGGTACTTGCTCCCGTACGCCTTGGACTCGCCGAGCTAGCCCATCGCCTCCCTGATATCCCCAGCATCTTTTCTCACTAGGCCGTGGTCAAAACCCCGCACCAGAACGCAAACCCGATGTCGCCGGAATTCTGTCGCCGCCGAGCTCGTCGCCGCCATCGCTCCAGGCCCTCCCCCGAGCCACTGATGGCACCACTCGACGCGGACGACCTCCAGGAGCACTCCCATGGTCTCCGTTCCCCTTCCCGTGCCCCCTAGATGATTCCGGTGAGGCGCCGCCGTGGCCAGAGCCACCGGCGTCAAGCCGGCGCCATTAGGGCCTTAATCACTAAGTTAACCCCCCCTCAGCCTATGACAGGTGGGGCCCCAGCCCTAATCCCTCTCTGTTAGTTTAAACTAACAGGGATTAACCCCTGTGTCACAGACAGGTGGGCCCCTGTTGTCAGCCCCCCCTGACGTCAGCACTGCGCAATAAATCATTTAAAAGAATTTCCAGAGATTATTTGAGTTAAAGAAATTCCAGAAAATCCAGAAAATACCCCAAATTTTGGAAATTCATAGAAAATTCATATTAACTCCAAATTGGACAAATAATATATGAAAAATGATCAGGATAAAATTATCTTTCCAAATATGCAACTTTCAAATCTGTTTGAGTTGAATTTAAAATGTGATCATTAGCATTTGCTATTTGATTTAAATGGAATTAAATCAAATTCAAATCAAATATTTTTGCAACTTGAACCATGGCAACATGCTACATTTCAATCACACATCAGAGGCATATCATACACCTTTAAAGATATTTCAAAATGATCAAACAATGTCACATGTAACTTGGTAAATGTTTGAATTCAAATTGGAGTTTGAATTTGCAATTCAATTGCAATATACTCCATTTAAATGGAATGATCAACACATCAGTACCATGAACATCACCCTTTCAATATTATTCATGTGATTGTGCATTGTACATTCTGTTGATCCTATGATTGTCATGTTGCTGATAGACGTGGAGCCGGAAGCCGAGGTCACCTCCTACGTTGAAGACCCCGAACCCGAACCTCGTCAGCAAGGCAAGCAAACCCCAATTGATCATGTCGATAAAATCCCACTTCCCTCTCATGTCTCGCTTATGCATTGTTTAGGATGATCACCATGCTTCGTTTCTACCGCATAGATGAACCCATTCCTTTGCATGACCTATCTTTTTGTCACAGTAGTAAGCAAACCACAATCCTAGCAAATGTAGGAGTTGTTTGATATCATGTGGCCCCTGCAATGTTACTGCTTATTGCATGCTTAGTATGATACCATGTTGTTACTGTGATGTGAGTCGGGATGGGAATGATCATGTTGATGATGGTAGAAAAGTGTTGGTGAATCGACCCTAACACAAGGTGAACGATGAGAGGCTGTGTAGGAGTACACAGTGGGTTGTCTCGTTGAACACCGCCCTAGTACGAGTTCTTGTGTGGTGATCCAAGATGAAGAGTACAACCACACATTGGGCTCACTGACCCCTCTCGGCTTACTAACTCATCCCTTTCGATGTCCATATGTCGCAGTAGTTCGGATTTCTGTAGGTATTGTGGCCTGGTAGCCAAGTGAGAGAACGGCTCATCCGAGACTGGCTTTCGCACCACGCACACATCGTCTGGGTCCACTTCGGTAAACCGGCCGGGTTCACGATAGTGGCAGACAACCCAGATAGGCGGCTTTCATGGACTAGATCGGCTATGAGGTAACGGTTGTGGTGGCATCCTCGCTGTCATCTCTTGAACGGTGACACGCAAAAGGCGGTAACTGATGGCACGTGTGTGTAGCGGTACACCCCTGCAGGGTTAATAAAACTATTCGAATAGCCGCGTCCGCGGTTATGGACTGCTTGGAAAGCTTAGCTTGATTATTAGACAACTTGAACTGGATACTTCTAAAACACACCAAGATAAGTGTGAGTGCTATGGTGTGCTTCTCGTGGGGAAGTCGAGGAAGTAACCATAGTGGTGTAATTGGTTGAAGAGATGTAGTGGACTCGTGTACGCTTCTTACCTCAAGTCTGGTACTCGTAGTTCAGGACTAGCCAAGTCAAAGCTGGCACTTCTGCAAGTGAACCCCACCTCCCTTTACCTTGATACATGTGCATGAGTAGTATAGCTCCTATGTAAGTCTTGATGAGTACGATTTTGTACTCACGTTTGCTTAATCTATGTTTTAGATGAACCCACCGACCCCGATGGTGGCTTCTATCCGAAGCTCGAAGAATGAAGACTCAGACCAAGACCAAGCTAGTGTAGTCCCAGTCAGACGACTGGTTCCCTCGTGGAGGGCTTGTTTTTAGATAAGGCTTCTCTAAGCCATTTGTTAAACTTGTCTGTACTCAGACCTACTTGCTTCCGCTTGTTTGTTGTAATGTTGGATCACATGCTTGTGATCTCTGTGTGCACTCTGTAAGAGTTATTGATAAAGGTATATACTTTGTAGAGAATTGCAATGATACCTGCTGTTCATACAAGGCATGTGTGCTGCGTGTATGTTTATAACATGCATGTCTTAGTATGGGTTTTCGAGACCTTAGTTGTGTTCTGGCTGGCGGTCTTTTATACACCAAGTGGCCCTTAGATGTGCGCAGCTTGGGGCATCGCGATGCGATTGTTCGAGACTCTGTCTCGTGCACACATTGATGTATGATCGAGCCCGCCCTAGACCCCGACTAAGTGATCGGGCTGGAGTAAGTCTATGTAAGAGTTATAATACAATCGATAGTATGGTTGAGGCGACTTGTCTATGAGTATGGGAGTTCACCACCCATATCATTTAGACTTGTGTGCGGACGATGAGGACCCATTTCAGTTGATCATCCGGCCTGGATGGGATGCCCCTCACGTTCGATGCTTTCCGAGAACGTTCTGTGCTTGGCCTTGTCTGCTTAGACAAGTGGGTACGGTTCTCAGCTCTCCATATGATTGTGTTGTAGCGAGGCTTGCATACGCTAACCCCGGGTCCCGACAGACTTGGTATCAGAGCAGGACTGACTGTAGGATTATCAGCCTTGGCCGAAGTCGAGTCTAGCTTTCTATAGTTATATAGTTACTATGGGTATATAAGGGAACAACGTAAGGCTTCTTTTTCTCCTTACCCTCTTCGTTCTGAGTTCTGAGTCACCCTCATCTTATTCTACGGGAAGATAGGACTAGTCTCTCCTCTGTCTGATTAGAACATCTCGTTGTTTTCTTCCTTGTAGCCGTAGGAAAGTTGTGATCGGTCTGATTAGAGTGGTTATGCTCCCTGATTTCTTACATCGTATTATGTAAGTGCTGTATCTACATTGAAAGAAAATTGTTTTCTTGCAATTACAACCGTTATGCTGTCCGAATCATTCTAGGTTTCTTCAAAATCTGATGCATTTGCAAAATTCTTCCCTCCTTTTGGGTTGTCCTTTTAGAAGAACTTCTAGGTGGCATGCCCGACAGTTCCATAGAGTTTGATGTAGGTTTTCTTCTAGAAACCTATAGTGTTTCATTTGCAGCTTTTTCTCCCACTTTGGATGTCTTCTAGCAAGAAGAACCACACTAACCATCGGCCATGGTCATCCTTAGGAAAACCATCCAGTGACCCAACTCTTTAAACCTAGCCACCGACAGATGTGTAGAGTTTATAGTGGACCTTATACCAGGCACAGCCCCAATTTCCAGACGCCCATACAAAATGGCCCCATGTGAGTTAGCTGAGCTTAAAACCCAACTGGAAGCTTTGTTGGAGAAAGGCTTCATCCGCCCTAGCTCATCGCCATGGGGTTGCCCCGTTCTGTTCGTAACGAAGAAAGATGGAACAGAAAGGATGTGCGTAGACTATCGCCCGCTAAATTTAGCGACGATAAAGAACAAATACCCACTGCCCAGGATCAATGATCTTTATGATCAACTTGCAGGATCCTCTGTCTTCTCTAAGATGGATTTGAGATTAGGTTATCATCAAATCAAGATCCGAAACGAGGACATTCCCAAAACGGCTTTTACTACTCGTTATGGTCTTTACGAGTACACCGTCATGTCCTTTGGTTTAACCAATGCCCCGCCACTTTCTCACGCATGATGAATTCGATCTTCATGGAGTATTTGGACCAGTTCGTCGTGGTTTACCTTGATGACATCCTTATATACTCGAAGAACGAAGAAGAACATGCCGAACACTTAAGGCTGGTATTGATGAAACTTAGAGAGCATCGCCTGTATGCTAAATTCTCCAAGTGTGAATTTTGGCTACCAGAAGTGACCTACTTAGGCCAAGTGATTTCTGCAAAAGGCATTGCTGTCTCATGTAGAACATTTTTCCATTTGAGGATGTCTTGAAGGCCTTATTGGCAGAATAGTGCTTCAGTTGTTTTGATTTTACTACTTTGAACATAGTTTCGGCCTTTAAGATGGAATCGGATGGCGATGGCTGGAACTACAAAAATGTTAATATCAACAACACCCAACTTTTTCATGTAGAGCACCTCTCCATTTGAAGTCATCTTATATAAGGTTATTTTCATGCTAAAAACTGCCATCAACAACATGCATATAATTAAACAGAGTTTATTTAACCTAACTATTGGCCTTGGGCCCACTCGTCATTGGGTCGATTCGTCAACAAGGGGATATCTAATTTTTTTAACTGCAATTAGCAACCAAACTTAACAGGGGGGCCTAGCCCGTGGCCGAGCCGTGCGTGCACAAGCAGTACAGTGCACGCCGACGGCGAGGAAAACGGCGGCGCGGCCTTTCCGGCCAGCCCCATCGAGGGAGGGGGCATCCGACGGTAGGTGTGGGGGCGGGGGCGTGGACACCGCGGCGGCGGCATGAAGCGGAGGCGGCCGCGACTGGGAGCGGAAGGGCACGCACGGGGGCGCGAACGCGGGGCGCGTCGATGGCTTCTCGCCCTTCGTTGGTTACCCCAAGTGGAAGGTTGAAATGTAGCGCATGAGCAAGTTTCCCTCAGTGAAGATACCAAGGTTTGTCTGCAGTAGGACTCCAGAGATGATAAGTAGGTGTCAGCGGCGCAACTGATGTGGACCAGCACACAGACACCGATAACTTTGTTCCCAACAAAGTTCAGAGAGGTTGTCAATCTCTCTGGTCTTGTTGTTCACAAAGGGTAAAACACAAAGGATAATGATAGCAACCAAAATTAAAAAGCAGGAAAGTAAATAAGCATGGAAACAGTAATAAGGATATGGACCGGGATACGTGATGTTCACTAGTGATGTCTCTCTCCCAAAAGACGATAAAACTGCTATGCGAGGTAACAAATTACAGAAGGGCAATTGACAGGATTATGAACGCACCGCAATGCTAACTATGCTACAAAAG
This sequence comes from Bromus sterilis, assembly GCA_950022295.1. Lineage (NCBI taxonomy): Eukaryota > Viridiplantae > Streptophyta > Magnoliopsida > Poales > Poaceae > Bromus > Bromus sterilis. Next base: position 274,447,802 of record OX465595.1, on the reverse strand, counting down.
AAAGGAAGAGGCTCAAAAGCACGGGCAGTACGCCAAAATAAGTAGACCGTAATCCAACTGCATCTACTACTAATCATCCACCTTGAGATATCTATCCAGAACATCTCCCTCGTATTAAGTTGCGAGCCCCACCCAAAGTGTAAACCCAAAGCAACGGACAACTGCATTAAAAAGAACTTTGCGTAAAGTAAACAATCCTTGCAACCGCGGTTACAAGCACCGTTGTTTTCCCCCTTGTGGCAACAACACATCCCCTAGACTCATGTTTCTGTCACTCAAGCGTGTCATCGGGGGGCATGAACCCACAATCGAGCATAACGTTCCCTCTTGGAGTCACTACCTACTACATGGCCAAAGCAATAATCAACAACGGAGAACATGCAAGAATTACTTAGGAACAAAAATATAAGAAATAAAAACCAAATATATTACTCTATCACAATATGAACATAATCTCATAATCCATCAGATCCCATCAAAATCAGCATAGCAATAGCAGAAAGATTACTAAATTGCCTCGATCTTGTAGGGCAGCTCACGAGGTCTAAACCATGAAGAACAAAGAGGGGAGGAGAACATCACATAGCTACTGATCACAGACCCATGTTCCAAGGAAAACTACTCACGAGACATTCGGGGAGCATCCATGGTGGAGAGGAGACTCCCGGAGGTCGGCCCTCCCTCCAGCAGGGTGCCGGGAAGAGGTCTTCTGGTGCTCCCGATCTCGAAAGCGCGGCGGCAGCGGAACAGAGGCGAGTTTGCGAAATAGGTTTCTGTCTTCGGAGTTTCCCCATGACGGAGAATAAATAGGCGAATGGGGGGCAGCCAGAGGTGGACCGGCGGCCCCAGGCGCCCCCCTGGCGCGGCCAGGGGTGGGGCCGCGCCGGGTGGCCGCCTGGGCCCCCTGGCTCCCCTCTGGCCCCACTCGGGCTCTTCGCAAAGCTTCCTGTACACTGATTTTTCCTGTATTTTTCCCGGAATTTTTCTGGCACTTTTTATATGGGGGAAAACTGAAATAGAAAAAACAGCAGAAAAAAGGAACTGGCACTGGGGTGCACTGAGTTAATAGGTTAGTCCAAATATGATCAAAAGTGTATGAAAGTGTATCTAGAACCTAGCAATATCACACAAAACATGCATGGAGCAAGCAGAAATTATAGATACGTTTTGGATGTATCAACATCCTCAAGCTTAATTCCTGCTCGTCCTCGAGTAGGTAAATGATAACAGCATAATTTCTTTGGTGACATGCTAGCAACCATAAAAGAACTTTGAAAAGTAAAGCAATCAAGGTTAGAGATTCAATTCAAGTCATAACATGCAAGAGTCTATATTAGCATTGAAACAAGTAACAAAAGAACATTAGGTGCAAGAGCTCTCGCTGTCCGTGACTCGAATGTCTCCAAATGGTGTTTGCGTGCAAGAAGGGGGATAGGGAATACGAGAAAAAGTATTTTTGTGTTGAGAACTCAATCTAATAAAGTTTCACACTTGGTCCTCTTTGGAATCTTATCTTGACTCATCCCCAGACCACTAGCTAGGTACAAGTCAATTTGATCCACTCCTTTTCGCTATTTGAGCACTCATGCAATGGATGAGCATAAGCACGAGAGTTGACACTTAGGATGGCAAAGAGAGAAGTACGAAGGAGGAAGACAAAAAGGATGAGAAAGGCTCACATCAATGAGGACAATCATAGGCAAGAGATGCCAAATGATAGATATGATGTGAGGAGTAGGGATTGCCATGCAACGGATGCACATAAGAGCTAGGAAGCTCTCCAATGGAACTAGTGGGGGTGCATCTAACTTGCTCGCTCATGAAGACCTAGAGCTCATTTGAGGAGGCTCATCCTTGGAATATGCAAGCCAAGTTCTAAAGTGTGAAGGTCCCCACATAGCTATATGCATAATGATCATCTCTATGGAGTACAAGGATATAGAGGGATTACTAGTGTGGATCTCTCAAAAGGATAGTAGTGCCCCTTTCTCTCTTTTTATTACTTTTGTTTCTCTTTTTTTCTATTTTTTTGTATTTTTTTTGTGGCCTCAATGGCTCTTTCTATTTAACTCTCATTTGTCCTCTTTGGGATCTTTTAATGTGTCCACTTTGGGATCTTTTCCTCACTTAAGGGCAACACTCTATTTTACAAGAAGGTAAAGGAGATCTTTCACACTTTACAAGGTACTCAAAATCATAAAGAAGATGTAGCTATCATGATGTATGCAATGTATGTCGCTGCCAGTGTAGCAGGAACATGTATGACATGAAGATCAAGTCATGAAGAGGTGGATGTTGCATGGCAATATAACTCGGAAAGGCTATGGAAATGCCTTGATAGGTAGGTATGGTGGCTGTTTTGAGGAAAGATATAAGGAGGCTTATGATGACAGAGCGTATCATGCCAAGGGTTTGGATGTACCGGCGAAGGTGGACACCAACTCTCTGAGTGAGAAGAAGGCAATTTACGGCACGGGAGAGGCTAGCAAAATATGGGAAGGTGGAAGTGTCAACTTTCAATACTTACATTAGTCCGAAGAACTCATGCACTTATTATCGGTAACTCTCAATCTAATAAGGAGGTTCACAAAGAGACAAGTATCCCGAGGAGGAGTGTATGGGGGTTTGGTTATCCTTGCGCATCCTCGACTCATGGTACGTGAGTGTACTCTAATATTTGATCCCTCCAAAGATTAGTGATCCATCTAGTAGCTAGAGTTCTCAACTGGTTTTGTAGGTTTTGAAAATACACATGGATCGCCCAAAATACGACACCTATCACTAATAGGCTAGAGCTCTTGACACCAAAAGTTCAAACATTACTCACATCAATACCTCAAAACTATTGCAAGTTACTACTAGAATTAAATAGCAACCTCAATTACCTACTCTCAAGACAAGACACAACTCAGTGCAACAACCAACTCTCTTTAACAAGATAAAGATGAAAACTAAAAAGAGTTCCAGCAACAAACTAAACAAAAGCCAAGGCTCTTGCTAAAGACAAACTAAGACTAAGACTAAACATGGCAGTAGCTATGAAAAGATAAAGAACACACAACAGCAAAAAGATAAGCAGGAAAAATCCTATGATGTGTTCTAGAATTTGAAAGTGGAGCGTGTTTCTCTCCCACACGAAGTAAGACGGGATCTAACTTGTTATGAACAGCAAGCAAAGCTAAATAAAAATAAAAAATACAACCTAAGAGCGAGACGCTCCAAGCATAGCACATAACGCATGAAGTGATAAAAATATAGTGAGACGAAGGACGAACTGATGATTGTTGATGGAGAAGGGGATGTACGGGGGAATCCCCAAGCCTAGACGCTTGAGTCTCCTTGAATATTTGTTGGGGGTGCATGGGGGCATCCCCAAGCTTGAGCGCTTGACACTCCTGGATCTTCTTTCATCATCTTCCATCGCACACTTGGAAACTCCCTTCATACATAACTCATCATAAGCTGATTAGAGAGGTTAGTACCCTTAATAAATAATTTTTCCCCACTGTATATAAAGATAATATTGAAGAGCTACTGTTTCTCAAGAGTGCCAAAAAGTTTTTGCAAAGAAAAAGCAAGCTTAAGGTTTGCAAAAGTTAGGAGAGACAAAACGTGGCAGAATCTGTGAAAAACAGAATAGCAGGTAGTAAAGAATTTTTTAGGGGCACTTCTGCAACTCAAATAAAAAAACTCAGAACATATGGAAGTTTCATAATTGTATAGAGCATACTGTGTAGAAATTTCAGCTCAAAAAGATGAACTGGGATTTTTCTGGAATTTTTCTGGTCACGAGGACAGAATCTGTTTTCTGGACAGCATGTCACAACTTTTACTTCCCTTGCTGTAAGAGGCTATAACTTGGCACAAAGCTGAAAAATAAAGATACAATGATGTTGCTACAGTAGTAACAATCGTCAAGACACAACAAAAGAAAAAAGAAAAACCTAAATTCGTTGTGGGCTGCCTCCCGAAAGCGCTTTCTTTTATGCCTTTAAGCTAGGCATGATGCAAAAGAATCAAGTTTTATCAAGAGAAAGAGAATAACTAGCCCGTGTAACGGACTCAAAAGGTAACTTGATTTTTATTCTAGGGAAGTGTTCCATCCCCTTTTTGAATGGGAATTGGAATTTTATATTCCCCTCTTTCATGTCAATAACCGCACCAACAGTGCGAAGAAAAGGACGTCCCAAAATAATTGGACACAAAGGTTCACACTCTATATCCATAACAATAAAATCAACGGGAACATAGTTGTCATTGACAATGATAAGAACATCGTCGATCCTCCCCAAAGGTTTCTTTATGGAAGAATCAACAAGACGAACACCAAAATAACAAGGCTCAAAGGGTTTCAATTCAAACATATCAAATATTCTTTTGGGCATAACGGATGTACTAGCTCCAACATCACATAAAGCATAGCAAGAGAAGTTATTTAATTTAATTTTGATCATAGGGTACCAACCATCATCTAGATTCCTAGGTATGGATGCTTCTACTCTAAGCTTCTCCTCCCTAGCTTTGATGAGAGCATTTGTGATATGCTGCATGAAGGAAAGATTAAGTGTGCTAGTGTGGGGGTCTCTAGACATTTTGTGTAGCAAACTGATAACTTCTAAGAGGGTGCAACTATCAAAATCAATATCACTACTATCAAAGGTGGTAGTAGTGTCATCTAAGCTCACTTGTTTGAAACCCTCTATGTTCATAGGAGTTTCTTCATCTTTGGTTGAGGTATTACCATCACCATTAATAGGTCCAACGGGACTAGGAGTGCATTGGGTGATAATAGTTTGGGTGTCCTCAACAATTTGGATAGTGGCAACTGTGTGGTGTGTAGGAAGGCTCTTAATTCTATCCTCTTCCTCTTTTTCTCTAGCCCATCTTTCTTTAAGTTTAGCCATCATCCTAATATTTTCATTAATTTGTAATTGGATAGCATTAATAGGAGTGGTCTTATTCTCCTCAAGGGGAGAGGTTCTAATTTTAAGCATCTCAATATCAAGGGCTAAGCTTTCTACCTTCAAAGAGAGATTATCTATTTTAGCTAATTTCTCCTCTACTGTTTGTTGAAGGCTTTTTGGGTAGTGATAAAGTCTCTAAACATGCTTTCTAATTTAGAATAGGGGTTCTTGTTGCTAGGGTAGGTGTTGTTGTTCCCATAGTTGGATGGAAACAGTCTAGGATTGCTAGCAAAATTTCCCCTATAAGCATTGTTGTTGATGTTTCTAGCAATAAAGTTCATATCTACTTGTTCTTGAGCAACCAAAGAATTTAAAGGGACATCATGAGGATCAATAGAGGGTTTCTTGGTAAGCAGAGACATAATTAAGTCAACTTTTTCATTGAGGGAGGTAATTTCCTCGACAGAATTTACTTTCCTACCTGTTGGAGCGCGTTCGGTGTGCCATTGGGAATAATTGGTCATCATCTCATCGAGAAGCTTCATGGCAGCACCAAGGGTAGTTGACATAAAGGTTCCTCCCGCGGCCGAATCTAACAGGTTCCGCAAGGTAAAGTTCAAGCCTGCATAAAAAGTCTGGATAACCATCCAGGTAGTCAAACCATGTGTAGGGAATTTCTTAACAAGAGATTTCATTCGTTCCCAAGCTTGGGCAACGTGTTCATTATCCAATTGCTTAAAATTCATAATGTTGCTCCTCAATTGGATAATTTTAGCAGGTGGGTAGTACTTCCCTATAAAATCATCTTTGCACTTATCCCAAGAATCTATGCTATTCCTAGGCAAAGATTGAAATCAGATTTTAGCGTCTCCCCTTAAAGAGAAAGGAAAGAGCTTGAGCTTAACAACATCACCTTATACTTCTTTATACTTTTGCATATCACATAATTCAACAAAATTATTCAAGTGTAAAGCAGCATCATTTCCAGCACCAGAGAATTGATCTCTCATAACAAGGTTTAGCAAAGCAGGTTTAATTTCATAAGAGGTAGCTAAAGTGGCAGGTGTGGCAATGGGAGTGCAGATAAAGTCTTGGTTGTTGTGACTAGTGAAGTCACAGAACTTGGTGTTTTCAGTAGAACCCATAGTGGCAGCAAGTGTGGCAGATTTTTTTTGTAAATTTTGATAAAAGACACAAAGATAAAAACTGAAAGGTAAACTAACAAGACTAAAAAACAAAGGTAAAGGGTAGTGTGCAACTCCCTATCTTAGCACTCGGAGTCCCCGGCAACGGCGCCAGAAATTCGCTTGATGGCTTCTCGCCCTTCGTTGGTTACCCCAAGTGGAAGGTTGAGATGTAGCGCAGCAGCAAGTTTCCCTCAGTGAAGATACCAAGGTTTGTCTCCAGTAGGACTCCAGAGATGATAAGTAGGTGTCAGCGGCGCAACTGACGTGGACCTGCACATAGACACAGATAACTTTGTTCCCAACGAAGTTCAGAGAGGTTGTCAATATCTCCGATCTTGTTGTTCACAAAGGGTAAAACACAAAGGATAATGATAGCAACCGAAAGTTAAAAGCAGGAAAGTAAATAAGCGTGGAAACAGTAATAAGGATATGGACCGGGATACGTGATGTTCACTAGTGATGTCTCTCTCCCAAAACACGATAAAACTGCTATGCGAGGTAAACAAATTACAGAAGGGCAATTGACAGGATTATGAACACACCGCAATGCTAACTATGCTACAAAAGAAAGGAAGAGGCTCAAAAGCATGGGCAGTACGCCAAAATAAGTAGACCGTAATCCAACTGCATCTACTACTAATCATCCACCTTGAGATATCTATCCAGAACATCTTGCTGGTATTAAGTTGCGAGCCCCACCCAAAGTGTAAACCCAAAGCAACAGACAACTGCATTAAAAAGCACTTTGCGTAAAGTAAACAATCCTTGCAACCGCGGTTACAAGCATCGTTGTTTTCCCCCTTGTGGCAACAGCACATCCCCTAGACTCATGTTTCTGTCACTCAAGCGTGTCATCGGGGAGCATGAACCCATAATTGAGCATAACGTTCCCTCTTGGAGTCACTACCTACTACTTGGCCAAAGCAATAAACAGCAACGGAGAACATACAAGAATTACTTAGGAACAAAAATATAAGAGATAAAAACCAAATATATTACTCTATCACAATCTGAACATAATCTCATAATCCATCAGATCTAATCAAACTCAGCATAGCAATAGCAGAAAGATTACAAAAGTGCCTCGATCATGTAGGGCAGCTCACGAGGTCTAAACCATGAAGAACAAAGAGGGGAGGAGAACATCACATAGCTACTGATCACGGACCCATGGTCCAAGGAAAACTACTCACGAGACATCCGGGGAGCATCCATGGTGGAGAGGAGACTCCCGGAGGTCGGCCCTCCCTCCGGCAGGGTGCCGGGAAGAGGTCTTCTGGTGCTCCCGATCTCGGAAGCGCGACGACGGCGGAACAGAGGCGAGTTTGCGAAATAGGGTTCTGTCTTCGGAGTTTCCCTGTGACGGAGAATAAATAGGTGAAGGGGGGCAGCCAGAGGTGGACCAGGGGCCCCAGGCGCCCCCCTGGCGCGGCCAGGGGTGGGGCCACGCCGGATGGCCACCTGGGCCCCCCTGGCTCCCCACTGGCCCCACTCGGGCTCTTCGCGAAGCTTCCTATACGCTGATTTTTCCTGTATTTTTCCCGGAATTTTTGCCGGAATTTTTCTGGCACTTTTTATATGGGGGAAAACTGAAATAGAAAAACAGCAGAAAACAGGATCTGGAACTGGGGTGCACTGAGTTAATAGGTTAGTCCAAATATGATCAAAAGTGTATGAAAGTGTATCTAGAACCTAGCAATATCACACAAAACATGCATGGAACAAGCAGAAATTATAGATACATTTTGGATGTATCACGCGTCCAGGGGTGCCAGAGCACGACCCCGGCAGTAGGTGCCAATGGGGCGCGTGGGCGCGGCAACGGGTGCCTAGGAGCGCGAGCTCCCGTTCATGGCGGCCCCGAGCGGACATGGCGGTTACGGTGGCAGAACGACGGGGGAAGAAGGGAGATCGGTGAGGCTCACCGTGGGGAGGCCGGTGGCGAGCGCGCAAGAGGCCGGGGAGGTCGGGGTGCGGCAAAATCAAAGATGGGGGGCGGCCGTGGCGGAGGTCGATGTCAAATTCGTCGCACACGTAGCCTCCATGCTCGGTTCCGATGGGGCAGACGACGAAGACGAGCCCTGCTGTCTCCAAGAACACCTGGAACAGGGAATGGTGGCCTGTCAGAACCCCAACTAGGGTGAGTGCTAGGGTTTGCTTGTCCCTTTGCATCATGCAAAAATTTCCAAAAAAAATCAAAAATGGGGAAACAGAAAGCCCTGAAAATTTTAATTCAAATGGCCAGATAAAAATATTTTTCCAAAAATCATTTGAAGAGTTGAAAAATTCCTATAAATGATGCTGATCATTTTAAAAGTGGTTTGGGTTCATTCCCACACTCATGGAATTTTCTACAATTCAAAATGGGCCTTGGAAATTAAATTAAACTCCAATTTGAATTTAAATTCAAATTGTTTGATTTTCAAAAATCACCAAAACTTATGAGTGGCTAACTATATTTGTTATAAGCCCACATAAAAGTTTTCATGATTTTAAAAAATGCTTTGTTATTTTATTTTGGGGCAAAAAAAAAAAGGAAAACAGAAACAAAATTAGAAAGAAATAAAAAGGCCAAGCCCCACCTACCTGGCCCACCTGGCCCAGCAGATGCGGCCCAGCCCAAAGGGGCAGGGTCGTCTTCTCCACCAGGCCAGGCAGGCAGGCAGCTCGCCGGCGAGCCGGCATGGCTGCCAGGCAGCTACCTGGCTGCCTCCCTGGCCTTATCCGGCGACGTGGAGACGTCTGGGAGCCTCCCGCTCCTTTTCCCCCTCCAGCGCGTCTCTCCCTCGCCCTCTCTCGCCGTGCCCTTCGACAACCGAGCGACGCCGCAGAGCGCCACCGTGCGCAGGCGTGCCCCCTGCCATCCCGAGCTCAAGCCGTAGTGTCCACGAGGTCCATCGCCGTCGACTTCGTCTAGCAGGCCGACGAATCGAACTCAATCCCCACCGGAGACGACGCAAGCTTCAAGGTCTCGCCGCCGGGCGCAGAGGACTCCGGCGAGGAATTCCACAACGTCCAGCCTCTCTCCGGTCTCGCAGCGTTCACCTTCGAGCTCTGGTGAGCCTCGCGGTCCTTTTCCCCCTTTCCCCGCTCTTTTCCACACACGGGTTCGTCGAGGTCGTCTTCGCAGTGCTTCGGCCGTCGCCTCGGACGTCGCCGACGTGCTCCAGAGCCCTTCCGTGGCACCCCGATGGCATGGTTGCGTGCGGAAGCCCGCGGGGAGCACAACCGTGCCAGCCAAACCCCAAACCGAGCCCGTTTTGCAACTCCGGTGAAACTCCGGCGGCCCCCCCGGCGAGCTCCACCATTAGAGCTAACCTAACCCCCACTAAACCTAATCCCAGCCACTGACAGGTGGGGCCCTGCCCCTAATTAACCCCTCTGTTAAGCTAATCAAACCGGGGATTAACCCCCTGAGACTGACAGGGTGGACCCACTGGTCAGCCCCCCCTTGATGTCACCCCCACGTCAGGCTGACGCAGTAAAGATTTTCCAGAAAATAGAAATGAATTAAATTAATCCAGAAAATTCCAGAAAATGCTTTAAACTTGGGAAATTCATAACTAATTCATATGAACTCCAAATATAGCAAATAATATGTCTAAAAATATCAGAAAAATCCAAGGATTATGAATATGGGCTCTGTTTTCATGTTTGACCAATTAAAATTGGGTGAACAGTGCAAAACATCCATATGGCTTTAATTCAAATTCAAATTTGAAGCACATTTGCAAATGACTTTGCATTTGACTTCTTTTAAATGGAATTGTACCCTCATTGTGACCAAGAACATCACCTTTTCAATATTGATCATGCGTTTGAGCATTTGCAAATAAATTTATACCTTGTTTGATTGTTTGCTCGATAGACGTGCAACCGGAACCGGGGGCCACCCCCTTCGTTGAAGACACCGTTGTCGAACCTCGTCAGCAAGGCAAGCAAACCCCATTGATCATGTCTATAAAATCCCAATTCCCTCTCAGTCTCGTTTATGCATGTTTAGGAGATCACTTTGTATCGATTCTACCGCATAGTTGAACCCATATCCGATGCATGACCTACCATCTTGTCACAGTAGTAAGCAAACCACAATCCTAGCTGACATAGGAATTGTTTGATATCATGAAGCCCCTGCAACTGTTACAGCTTATTGCATGCTTAGTGTTACATGAGGTTACTTTTGATGTGAGTCGGGATGATGATGAACATGGTGTTGATGAAAGTGAAACTGTGTCGGTGAATCCACCCTAATATAAGGTGAACGATGAGAGGCTGTGTAGGAGTACACAGTGGGTTGTCTCGTTGAACACTGCCTTAAGCATCGAGTTCTTGTATGGTAATCCAAGACAAAGAGTACAACCACACATTGGGCTCACTGACCCCTCTCGGCCTAGTACCTTGATCCGTGTCGACGTCCAGGAGTCACATTAGTTCGGGCTTTCCATTTGACATGTGCATAGAAAAAGAACGAAGGAAATGGTTGCATCATATAGATATGTGAGTGCACCTGTGAGGCAGGAAAACCATCTGCCAGAGGTGGCGTCTCGGTCACTTACATTGTTTGAGTCCGTTTCGTTGATCCGGCCGGGCTCTCGAGCGGAGGCAAACTCAGATAGTCGACTCCTGGAATAGACCGGTTGTGAGCGAAGTGTCGTGGTGAATGTAACACCCTCAGTTGCTGTAACAGAAATCATCATCACTGTTGATCATCACTGTTGGACTATCACTGTTTGATCTCCCTTGTACTTGATAAAACTTTGTGTGATGCTAATAATCAAACCATGCTGTGGTTGATCAACACCCCATGCACCATGTACTTGAGCCCTTGGGATCAAAACCCAAAGCCAAAATGCACCTTACTCATCTAACAAACCAAACCCTAGTTGAAACTACTTTAAATGGAAATTAAAACAAAAGTACTGAAATAAAGTTGTTCCAAAAATCATGGAACTATTTTTGTAAATTGCCTAAAATCATTATAACCATGTTGGACCAACTTTGGTAATTTTTGAAGTTACAGAAAATTCCAAACAATTCAAACAGTGGGTTAAATCCCTTACTTGGGGCATTTAATATTTAAAATAAATATCTAATGATTTTATTTTACTGCAAAAACTTTTGTGGCACTGACATATAATGTTATACTAATATTGGGACACCTAACATGTTTTACAAAAATTCCTAGGTTAGTAAAACAAATACTAATAGACAGCAAAACAAAAAAAAATGGAAAAACACTATACCCCGCCCAGGGCGAGGCCCACCCGGGCCCAGCCCCCTCTCTTCCCTCTCCCCTGTTCCCCACCTGCCCCCCCCACCCCGTACGCGCACATGGACATGGCCACTGTGGCCACGCCATGGCCGAGCTCACCTGCTCCCTCCCCCTCCTCCACCTGCTCCCCTCCCTCACCTCTGGATAAGGACGACCCCCCCTCTGCTCACTCCTCTTCCCCTCCTCCTCCTCCTCGCCTCACTCTCCCCATCTTCCCCCTCTCCCACCTCGGCCCGAGCTCCGCCATGGACGCCCTCTGGTGAAGCTAGTGGCCAACGAGCTCCCCACTCACAGCCGACTTGTCCAGGTGAGCCGCCGTGCGCGTCTACTTCCTACTGCGCGACCAATTGCCCCCGGTGCGCGCCACGGCCTCGGCTACGTCTTCCTCCCCGTTTCTCAGCCGCCGAGATCGCCACGCCGGTTCGCCGCATCCCGTGCTCCTCCAGCCTCCCCGTGACTTCGAGCGCCCCCCTGTGAGCTTTCTCGTCGATTCCCCCACGCTTGGATTGATAAGTTGCGCTAGAACGACCTCACCATTGTTGGTTGCTCCGGCCGCCGCCCAGCACGTCACTGTCGTCGCTATAGTTCGTCCCATCCCGCGCAAATGGCTGGAATGGAAGCGGGGCATCCCCTGGAGCACGTAGGGAGTTACGGCGTCGCGATTGGCGCCCTGAGTGCAGCGCTAGGACTCCGGCCATGGCACGGCCGCCGCCGGCGAGCACAGCCGGGGCTTGCCCTCTGACTGGTGGGACCCACCGGGTTTGATTAGCAACTAAGCTAATCCCCCCCTTAACTAACCACCATTACCCACTAACCCCCCTGTTAGGTTAGATTAGTTAATCTAACTAAACCTGTTAGTTAATTAGTCACTGACACGTGGGCCACGGGTTCTTGTTAATAAAAGAAAACTGTTAATAAGCTAACAGTCAATGACACCTAGGCCCCCCATGACAGGTTTTTATTTAGTAAAAGATTATATAAAATTCAGTCACTCACATGTGGGCCCAGTGCCTATTTTTTTTTCATTAAAATGTTTATAATTCACAGAGGCTGACATGTGGGTCCCACATGTCAGCACTGTTCTGGATAATGTTGTGGATAATGTTTTGGATAATGTTTAATAAATAATAAAAGAAATCCAGAAAATCATTTAAATTGATTTAAACTTTGAAATTCAATAACTTTTAAACCGTAACTCGGATTCAAAAACTTTATACATAAAAATTGATCAGAAAAATATAACGAGTACGAATACGCTATCTGTATGTCTACCACACCCCTCTAACACAACGAACATCGAACATTCCCCCTCCGGACCGTCTGTCCGATAAATTGTCCGGTACTGTTAGAGTGCCCGGATGAATTTATTCCGAACACGAATGTTGTTCGGAATAGATCAAATAACACGGATACACCCCCCTTATGTTTGTCCGGTAACCACGACACCTCCGGCTTGATCTTTCCCCTTCCGGACACCCTGTCCGGTAATCACCCGGAGCCGGTAGTTCATCCTCAGATGAATTCCCGCTCCGAGCATATTGCATTGCACTGCGTTAGAACACCGTTAACTTTTCATATGTCATGTCATGCATCTGTTTCTATATGCTTGTTGTGTATTTACTGTTTCTTCCCCCCCTTAATCTCCGGTAGACCCCGCTGCTGCCGTCGACTACACCGCTGCTGAGTACGACTACGTCGTCGACGACCCTACTACTACCGTCGAGCTTGCAGGCAAGCAGAGCCATTCTCTTCCCCAGATATCGCCTATCTTTCCGTACATTTCTTGCACTAGGCATTGTTACTGCTGCTGCTACGTTACAATCCTATTCAATTGCATAGCCTGTTTTTGGTCACCCCTTGATGTGCCTTCCTTTATCCTAGGCTGCCTATTATTATTATTATGCATTATTCTGCAGTGAGCCCTGCGCATTGTTAGCTAGGATTAGATAGAGGGCCGTGGTCACTCAGGGGAGTGAACGCGGATACAATTATTATAACTGCACAGGTACGGTACAATGCAGACACCGTCGAAGACCCCTATCTGGGTTATGCCTAGTCACCTCAAGTGTGAGTTATCAAGGAGTAATCTTTGTACTCCACTCGAGGCTGACTTTGTCTTACCGCCATAGGGTCTTGAAAACGGTTGTCCTTCAGGTAAGAAGTCGGGCGACCCAATGGTGCCCGCGAGAGGTATTGCGACGGGACGACAGGGAGGGTACGACCAGTGTACCGGTGTGCTTGGCCCCTGATCGTTGGCCGCGAGAGTTACCGACCCCGAAAGTCGAGCTCCTCCAGGAGCACACGCGAGACAAGGTAAGGAGACGGTTCACCTTGTTGGTAACCGCAGTGACTTGGTGGGACGACGGGGCAGGCACCGATGTACTGGTGGTCCTGGCTGCTGTCGTTGTCCGCGGTTCGGTTAAGTCGAGGCAACGATAACGGTTGTCACGCAGGTTAATTAAAATGCTAAATGGTTCAGTGAATGTCTTGAGTTGGCTATATGCCATGTACGCACTACCTACCCGTGGGAACCACGACTTATGGGCTCCTCCGCTTCTTAGTGTCGTCCGAGGACTCTTCAGACGTCAGCAGTACCGCGGCCTGCGCCGGGAAGTGGTGTTGTCTTATTTGCTCGCGCGGTGGTGTCTTATTTGGATTTGCTTTAACTTTACCGGCCAGCCACGCACCGTGCAGGAGTACGTTCGGGTTGGGGTCCAAGGCCCGGCGTACTTAGGATTTAGACCGGCGGATGGCCTCTCTGTTGAGTTTGAAAGATGGGCTATGAAGTGTCGGATAGCCTCGGTGGAGCGTTTCCTAACAAGGTTCCCGCCACCCTGGAGATCCGTGCGTGTAGCGTAACACAAGTGCACCCCTGCAGGGAAGATTAATCTATTCGAATAGCCGTGTCCACGGTAACAGGACGCTTTATGCTGAAGCTGGATCCTACCACTAGAAACTATTACTATTAAACTGTATGGTTCCGGGTTCTCTTCCTCGCGGGGATGTCGAGGAGGTGAACTCGGAGGCATTGTTAATTATTACAACTTATTATTATTCAATGTTGCAGCAACTTCCGCTTCATTGTTACCTTACTGTTTTATATAAACTGTTGGCTGATTCTTACCCCATGCTGCAAGACATCGTCGGAAGATGCTAGTCTTCGATAGGCCTAGCTTCTTACCCTTGCTCTGAATTTCTGTCTTTCAGTCCACTATATACAGCCTCTTCTTTCCGTTGATACAATGCATAATGCTTAGTAGCGGACGTAAGACTCGCGGGTATACTAGATACTCACCTGCTTTATTTCCTTTACTGTTTTGCCTGATCGGCCGCTGCAGCCGATGTTGGAGCCCAGGAGCAGGAGTACCCCGGAGGCGCCTACTACGACGTCGAGTTCCCCGTCGACCAGGAGTAGTTCTGTGGATCCCAGGCAGGAGGCCTCGTCTTTTCGTTCTGTATCTCTGATGTGATTTGTGCTAGCCTTCTTAAGGCAAAACTTGACTAACTATGTCTGTACTCAGATATTATGGCTTGTATAACTTATATATTCGGGTCCGCGTGATCCCCTCTATTGTAATATAATTGTTTATCATTTTGTGTTTAGTGTTGTGCTGTGATATTATCACCGTGGCACCCTAATCTCAGTCGTGTACCCTGTGTGTATGATTACTGTACACGGTCTGATTTTGGGGGCGTCACAAGTTGGTATCAGAGCCGACTGCCTGTAGGAAGCCACCCCACCACTACCTGGTCGAAGTTGAGTCTAGACTTTGAAAAAACTATTTTGCTAACTTAATATTTGGCTTACGAGCCCACATCGATGTCACTACGTGTGATATCTATGGTATTAGGATCCTTTTCTCCTTACCTATGCTCTGGGAATCTGCTCTCTTATCCTTGCTGGTAAGTTTTACAAAAGCTGACATTAGGATCACGTTCTCTTGATTCCACCCGGCGTTTTTGGTGCTTCCCCCCATTGATTGAGTCGTGTCGCAGGCATCGTACGCCAGATCCCAGACCGCGGATCCCATTCTCATTTTGGGCAGGCCGCGCGTTCTCTGGCATCAACTCCTGTGGCCAACAGTTTTCTTGCGGCGTGATTGACATAGTGGAATCTATGTCGCGTCGTGTAATCCTTACCGCGGTCTGCGCGCCGCCTAGAGAGTCCTTTTCCTTAATTTCTACGACGTTACGCTGCCCGATTTTCGATTGATTCTGTGTGCGCATGTGTATGTCTTATATGACTACTTCTTTATATATCTGCGCCTCCTTTACGTTGTCGTTTTACTTCAGGCTTGATTCCGGTATCTCATTAAATTTTCATCTCTAAAATACCCCTGTTAAATTCTAGCAGGATGGCTGGTCGTGGTGGTCGTGGTCGTGGTCGTGCTACCAACGACCCACCTCCGCCGCCGGATTACATGGCCGCGATGATGCAGCAGTTCGAGATGAACCGTCAGTTCATGCAGAATATCATGGCTCAGTTCCCCCAGCCGAATCAGAATGGGCACCACCATCAGCATGCCATCGTGACTCTGCACGACTTCACCCGCCTCAACCCCACTATGTTCCGCAACACTGTTCAGCCGCTGGATGCTGATGACTGGCTTCGCGACATCACTCACGAGCTGGAGTCTGCTAATGTCGATCCAGCCGACTATGTGAACTTTGCGTCTTATCATCCGAAAGGCGCCGCTGCTCAGTGGTGGAGCACCCACAAGCGTTCCCTGCCAGTCGAAGAAGTCATCACTTGGGATGAATTCCAGTCTGCTTTCCGCGCCCGCTACATTCCTCAGGGGATCATGGATCG
The DNA here is from genome assembly GCA_950022295.1 of Bromus sterilis. Lineage (NCBI taxonomy): Eukaryota > Viridiplantae > Streptophyta > Magnoliopsida > Poales > Poaceae > Bromus > Bromus sterilis. The sequence goes on along the minus strand of OX465595.1, from coordinate 274,431,629 downwards.
TAAGGCGGAAGAATTCCGTAACCTCACTCAGGGCGACATGACTGTTGAAGCCTATCAGCGCGAGTTCCTCAACCTCTCTCGCTATGCGGAAGGAGAGATCACCACTGATGCTCGCAGGCAACAGAAGTTCCGTCGTGGACTCAACCCAGAACTCAGGCTCGCTCTTGCCGTTCATGATTTCGCCAACTTCGCCACCTTGGTGAACAAGGCTATCACCGTCGAGACTTCCCAGATGGAGCACAAGAACTCTCTGAAGCATTATCGTGACGTTGGCTCATCTTCGGTCGCAACGCAGAAGCGTCGTATCTGGCTCCCTACCAGTGTGACTCATTCAGCTGTCCCTGCTCCAAGGCCGTCTTATGCTGCACCCCGTCTGCCTCCGCCACCGCAGATGCCAAGAGCTCTGCCTGCACCACCCAATGCACCACCCCTTCGTCCTCAGGATGGATTATGCTTCACGTGCCGCCAACCTGGGCATTTTTCCAGGGAGTGCCCCCAGAAACAGAAGCAACTGGTAGTTCACCCCGCTGGCCGTGGAAATGGTCGTGGCAACAACAGGACCCCCAGCTATAATACTGGGTCTGCTGCTTATGCTCGTGGACATGCCAACAATGTCAATGTTGAAGAAGCTCAGCAACAACCCGCTACCGTGATGGGTACCCTTCTCGTTAATTTCGTACCTGCTACTGTTTTATTTGATACAGGAGCATCACATTCATTCATGTCGGAAGCATTTGCATTGTCGCATAACTGCGCATTGGAAAAGATGAACCCACCGATGGTTGTCCGCACCCCGATAGGCCAATGCCGAACCACCAAGATCGTGCCCGAAACCATCGTTGAAATTGAAGGAGTTGAATTCCATGCTTCCCCCATAATCCTGATGTCTTCCACCATAGACCTAATTCTCGGAATGGACTGGTTGAAATTCCACGATGCCGCACTTTATTGTGGCACCAAGTCGGTCCAACTTTTTCACCCCTCCGGTGGGATTGTTAACCACACCTCCCGAGTTACCCGTAATGCTGAAACACAGATCCTTATGATGAATGCTTTGAATGTCTCACCTTTGGAAGGCATCGAGAACGTTCCGGTTGTTCTCGATTTTCCCGACGTCTTCCCAGAAGAACTGCCGGGAATACCCCCGATCAGAGAAGTTGAATTCGTCATCGACTTGAAGCCAGGCACTGTCCCGATTGCCAAGCGTCCTTACAAGATGCCGCCACATGAACTCGTTGAACTTAAGGTGGAAATCGACAAGGCACTTCAGAAGGGATTCATTCGCCCCAGTTCCTCAGCTTGGGGAGCACCTTCGCTCTTTGTCAAGAAGAGCGATGGGACAAACCGATTGGTCCAAGATTATCGGCCCATTAACCAAGCCACCATCCAGAACAAATACCCACTTCCCCGGATCAATGATCTGTATGATCAACTTGCCAGATCCAAGGTGTTTTCTAAACTCGACTTGAGGTTGGGTTATCACCAAATCCGAGTCCGTGATGAGGACATTCCGAAGACTGCCTTCATTACTCGCTATGGTTCATACGAGTACACCGTCATGTCCTTTGGCTTAACCAATGCTCCAGCCACCTTCTCCAGATTGATGAATTATATTTTCATGGAGTACCTCGACCAGTTCGTCGTGGTTTATCTGGATGATATCTCGATATATTCCAAGAATGAAGAAGGACATGCTGAACATCTTCGTCTTATACTGGAGAAGCTTCGAGAACACAAAATCTACGCTAAGTTTTCTAAGTGTGAGTTCTGGCTTCCCAAAGTAACCTACCTTGGGCATGTGATTTCCAAGGATGGCATTGCCGTCACCCCAGAACGTATCCAGGCTATTCTTGACTGGACTCCTCCCAAGACCGTCAAGCAAGTCCGCAGTTTTCTCGGACTCGCTAGCTATTGCCGCCGTTTCGTCGAGAATTTCTCCAAGATTGCCAGGCCTCTGACTAATCTGCTTCACAAAGGCGTCAAGTTTGAGTGGACAGATAAATGTCAGGAAAGTTTTCAAGCACTCAAGGACAAACTAACTTCTCCCCCGGTGCTCGCTCCCCCTGATACTCAGAAGGACTTCGTGATATATTGCGACGCGTCTCGTCAAGGATTAGGCTGTGTCCTATTGCAAGAGCGCAAAGTGATTGCTTATGGCTCCCGTCAGTTGCGTACTCACGAAGACAAATACCCAACACATGATCTCGAATTGGCAGCAGTAATTTATGCATTGAAGCTGTGGCGACATTACCTCGTTGGTAATCGTTGCGAGGTCTACACCGACCACCAAAGTTTGAAGTACCTGTTTACTCAGCCAGACCTGAATCTTCGTCAACAACGATGGCTCGAGACAATAGCCGACTTTAACATGGATATTTCGTATACCCCGGGCAAGGCTAATGTGATGGCCGATGCCTTGAGCCGCAAAGCTTACTGCTCTGAACTTGAGGTTCAGGTGCAGCAACCACTTCTGTATGAAGAGTTTCGCAAGTTGAATCTCGAGATTGTTCCTCAAGGTTACGCCAATAACCTGGTTCTCGAGTCAAAACTCGACGCCCTCATCAAGAGTAGACAATCTCTGGCCCCGGACATTGTGAAGATCAAGCAGGACATCGCCGAAGGAAAGCCCTCCTCTTTTACCATTGATGCTAATGATGGTGACACTGTGTACTTCAAGGGCCGCTTAGTAGTTCCTGTGAGCCCGGTCCCCATTAACTGTGGTCCGGATATCATGGAAGAAGCCCATAATTCTCCCTTGTCAATCCACCCTGGCAGTACTAAGATGTATAAAGACCTTCGTCAACGGTACTGGTGGCCTTACATGAAGCAAGACATCGCCCGCTATGTTTCTCAATGTGACGTTTGCAGTCGCGTCAAAGCCGGACATCAGAAACCTGCTGGTTGGTTGCGACCACTCCCTCCTCCTGATTGGAAGTGGGACAAAGTCGAGATGGACTTCGTCACCGGTTTTCCTAAGTCACAGAAAGGTAACGATGCCATCTTTGTCGTCATCGACCGATTCTCCAAGATTGCACACTTCCTGCCGGTCAAGGAGACGATCACTGCTAGTCAGTTGGCACACTTGTATATCTGCCGAATTGTGTCACTCCACGGTATTCCGTTGGAGATCAGTTCAGACCGTGGCAGCATTTTCACCTCACGATACTGGAATAGTTTCATGGAAGCTTTCGGGACTCGTCTGAATCTCAGCACCTCTTATCACCCCCAGTCGCAAGGCCAAGTTGAACGAGTTAATCAAGTGCTGGAAGACATGCTTCGCGCTTGTGTCCTTTCCTTCGGCATGAAATGGGAGGATGCCCTCCCGTACGCGGAATTCTCGTACAACAATAGCTATCAGGCTAGCTTGAAGATGGCCCCCTTCGAAGTTCTATACGGACGTAAATGTCGAACCCCCCTGAATTGGTCAGGAACTGGGGAACGACCCTACTTCGGACCGGATCTTGTCCAAGAAGCTGAAGAACAAGTTCGCATTGTGCAAGAAAATCTCAAGGCCGCACAGTCTTGTCAGAAGAGCAACTATGACCGCAAACACCGTGAAATGGAGTATCAACCTGGTGAATACGCATACCTCCGTGTCACTCCCATGAGGGGCACTCATCGCTTCGGTATCAAGGGCAAGTTGGTTCCTCGCTACATTGGCCCGTTCCGTATCCTTTCCAGGAGTGGACCCGTGGCATATCGGTTGGAATTGCCGCCGAACCTCTCCCAAGTCCACGATGTCTTCCACGTGTCGCAACTCCGTCGCTGCTTCAAGGATCCTATCCGCGAAGTGGAGCATGATATGATCGAGCTGCAACAAGACTTAACTTATCAAGAACATCCGAGCCGCATTATCGACCAGTCTGAGCGTCGAACCCGCAACAAGACCGTCAAGTTCCTCAAGGTCCAGTGGTCGAATCATTCTGAAGATGAAGCCACTTGGGAACGCGAAGATCGCCTTCGCGATGAATACCCCGATCTTTTCCTCGCTACCACTTAAATTCTCGGGACGAGAATTCTTGTAGTGGGGGAGATTTGTAACACCCTCAGTTGCTGTAACAGAAATCATCATCACTGTTGGACTATCACTGTTTGATCTCCCTTGTACTTGATAAAACTTTGTGTGATGCTAATAATCAAACCTTGCTGTGGTTGATCAACACCCCATGCACCATGTACTTGAGCCCTTGGGATCAAAACCCAAAGCCAAAATGCACCTTACTCATCTAACAAACCAAACCCTAGTTGAAACTACTTTAAATGGAAATTAAAACAAAAGTACTCAAATAAAGTTGTTCCAAAAATCATGGAACTATTTTTGTAAATTGCCTAAAATCATTATAACCATGTTGGACCAACTTTGGTAATTTTTGAAGTTACAGAAAATTCCAAACAATTCAAACAGTGGGTTAAATCCCTTACTTGGGGCATTTAATATTTAAAATAAATATCTAATGATTTTATTTTGCTGCAAAAACTTTTGTGGCACTAACATATAATGTTATACTAATATTGGGACACCTAACATGTTTTACAAAAATGCCTAGGTTAGTAAAACAAATACTAATAGACAGCAAAACAAAAAAAAATGGAAAAACACTATACCCCGCCCAGGGCGAGGCCCACCCGGGCCCAACCCCCTCTCTTCCCTCTCCCCTGTTCCCCACCTGCCCCCCCCACCCCGTACGCGCACATGGACATGGCCACTGTGGCCACGCCATGGCCGAGCTCACCTGCTCCCTCCCCCTCCTCCACCTGCTCCCCTCCCTCACCTCTGGATAAGGACGACCCCCCCCCCTCTGCTCACTCCTCTTCCCCTCCTCCTCCTCCTCGCCTCACTCTCCCCATCTTCCCCCTCTCCCACCTCGGCCCGAGCTCCGCCATGGACGCCCTCTGGTGAAGCTCGTGGCCAATGAGCTCCCCACTCACAGCCGACTTGTCCAGGTGAGCCGCCGTGCGCGTCTACTTCCTACTGCGCGACCAATTGCCCCCGGTGCGCGCCACGGCCTCGGCTACGTCTTCCTCCCCGTTTCTCAGCCGCCGAGATCGCCACGCCGGTTCGCCGCAGCCCGTGCTCCTCCAGCCTCCCCGTGACTTCGAGCGCCCCCCTGTGAGCTTTCTCGTCGATTCCCCCACGCTTGGATTGATAAGTTGCGCTAGAACGACCTCACCATTGTTGGATGCTCCGGCCGCCGCCCAGCACGTCACTTTCGTCGCTATAGTTCGTCCCATCCCGCGCAAATGGCTGGAATGGAAGCGGGGCATCCCCTGGAGCACGTAGGGAGTTACGGCGTCGCGATTGGCGCCCTGAGTGCAGCGCTAGGACTCCGGCCATGGCACGGCCGCCGCCGGCGAGCACAGCCGGGGCTTGCCCTCTGACTAGTGGGACCCACCGGGTTTGATTAGCAACTAAGCTAATCCCCCCCTTAACTAACCACCATTACCCACTAACCCCCCTGTTAGGTTAGATTAGTTAATCTAACTAAACCTGTTAGTTAATTAGTCACTGACACGTGGGCCACGGGCTCTTGTTAATAAAAGAAAACTGTTAATAAGCTAACAGTCAATGACACCTGGGCCCCCCATGTCAGGTTTTTATTTAGTAAAAGATTATGTAAAATTCAGTCACTGACATGTGGGCCGAGTGACTATTTTTTTTATATTAAAATGTTTATAATTCACAGAGGCTGACATGTGGGTCCCACATGTCAGCACTGTTCTGGATAATGTTGTGGATAATGTTTTGGATAATGTTTAATAAATAATAACAGAAATCCAGAAAATCATTTAAATTGATTTAAACTTTGAAATTCAATAACTTTTAAACCGTAACTCGGATTCAAAAACTTTATACATAAAAATTGATCAGAAAAATATAACGAATACGAATACGCTATCTGTATGTCTACCACACCCCTCTAACACAACGAACATCGAACATTCCCCCTCCGGACCGTCTGTCCGATAAATTGTCCGGTACTGTTAGAGTGCCCGGATGAATTTATTCCGAACACGAATGTTGTTCGGAATAGATCAAATAGCACGGATACACCCCCCTTATGTTTGTCCGGTAACCACGACACCTCTGGCTTGATCTTTCCCCTTCCGGACACCCTGTCCGGTAATCACCCGGAGCCGGTAGTTCATCCTCAGATGAATTCCCGCTCCGAGCATATTGCATTGCACTGCGTTAGAACACCGTTAACTTTTCATATGTCATGTCATGCATCTGCTTCTATATGCTTGTTGTGTATTTACTGTTTCTTCCCCCCCTTAATCTCCGGTAGACCCCGCTGCTGCCGTCGACTACACCGCTGCTGAGTACGACTACGTCGTCGACGACCCTACTACTACCGTCGAGCTTGCAGGCAAGCAGAGCCATTCTCTTCCCCAGATATCGCCTATCTTTCCGTACATTTCTTGCACTAGGCATTGTTACTGCTGCTGCTACGTTACAATCCTATTCAATTGCATAGCCTGTTTTTGGTCACCCCTTGATGTGCCTTCCTTTATCCTATGCTGCCTATTATTATTATTATGCATTATTCTGCAGTGAGCCCTGCGCATTGTTAGCTAGGATTAGATAGAGGGCCGTGGTCACTCAGGGGAGTGAACGCGGATACAATTATTATAACTGCACAGGTACGGTACAATGCAGACACCGTCGAAGACCCGTATCTGGGTTATGCCTAGTCACCTCAAGTGTGAGTTATCAAGGAGTAATCTTTGTACTCCACTCGAGGCTGACTTTGTCTTACCGCCATAGGGTCTTGAAAACGGTTGTCCTTCAGGTAAGAAGTCGGGCGACCCAATGGTGCCCGCGAGAGGTATTGCGACGGGACGACAAGGAGGGTACGACCAGTGTACCGGTGTGCTTGGCCCCTGATCGTTGGCCGCGAGAGTTACCGACCCCGAAAGTCGAGCTCCTCCAGGAGCACACGCGAGACAAGGTAAGGAGACGGTTCACCTTGTTGGTAACCGCAGTGACTTGGTGGGACGACGGGGCAGGCACCGATGTACTGGTGGTCCTGGCTGCTGTCGTTGTCCGCGACTCGGTTAAGTCGAGGCAACGATAACGGTTGTCACGCAGGTTAATTAAAATGCTAAATGGTTCAGTGAATGTCTTGAGTTGGCTATATGCCATGTACACACTACCTACCCGTGGGAACCACGAGTTATGGGATCCTCCGCTTCTTAGTGTCGTCCGAGGACTCTTCAGACGTCAGCAGTACCGCGGCCTGCGCCGGGAAGTGGTGTTGTCTTATTTGCTCGCGCGGTGGTGTCTTATTTGGATTTGCTTTAACTTCACCGGCCAGCCACGCACCGTGCAGGAGTACGTTCGGGTTGGGGTCCAAGGCCCGGCGTACTTAGGATTTAGACCGGCGGATGGCCTCTCTGTTGAGTTTGAAAGATGGGCTATGAAGTGTCGGATAGCCTCGGTGGAGCGTTTCCTAACAAGGTTCCCGCCACCCTGGAGATCCGTGCGTGTAGCGTAACACAAGTGCACCCCTGCAGGGAAGATTAATCTATTCGAATAGCCGTGTCCACGGTAACAGGACGCTTTATGCTGAAGCTGGATCCTACCACTAGAAACTATTACTATTAAACTGTATGGTTCTGAGTTCTCTTCCTCGCGGGGATGTCGAGGAGGTGAACTCGGAGGCATTGTTAATTATTACAACTTATTATTATTCAATGTTGCAGCAACTTCTGCTTCATTGTTACCTTACTGTTTTATATAAACTGTTGGCTGATTCTTACCCCATGCTGCAAGACATCGTCGGAAGATGCTAGTCTTCGATAGGCCTAGCTTCTTACCCTTGCTCTGAATTTCTGTCTTTCAGTCCACTATATACAACCTCTTCTTTCCGTTGATACAATGCATAATGCTTAGTAGCGGACGTAAGACTCGCGGGTATACTAGATACTCACCTGCTTTATTTCCTTTACTGTTTTGCCTGATCGGCCGCTGCAGCCGACGTTGGAGCCCAGGAGCAGGAGTACCCCGGAGGCGCCTACTACGACGTCGAGTTCCCCGTCGCCAGGAGTAGTTCTGTGGATCCCAGGCAGGAGGCCTCGTCTTTTCGTTCTGTATCTCTGATGTGATTTGTGCTAGCCTTCTTAAGGCAAAACTTGACTAACTATGTCTGTACTCAGATATTATGGCTTGTATAACTTATATATTCGGGTCCGCGTGATCCCCTCTATTGTAATATAATTGTTTATCCTTTTGTGTTTAGTGTTGTGCTGTGATATTATCACCTTGGCACCCTAATCTCAGTCGTGTACCCTGTGTGTATGATTACTGTACACGGTCTGATTTTGGGGGCGTCACAGTGAACATCCTCGCTGTCACCTCTTGAACGGTGGCGAGACCTGGCGGTAACCGATGGTCATGTGTGTGTAGTTTACACCCTTGCAAGGTTAACAAAACTATTCGAATAGCCACGTCCGCGGTTAAGGACTACTTGGAACCTGTACCTGATTATTAGACAACTTGAACTGGATACTTCTAAAATACACCAAGATAAATGTGAGTGCTATGGTGTGCCTCCTCGTGGGGAAGTCGAGGAAGTAACCATAGTGGTGTATTGGATGGAGATGTAGTGGACTCGTGTACGCTTCTTACCTCAAGTCTGGTATTCGTAGTTCAGAATTAGCCAAGTCAAAGCTGGCACTTCTGCATGATGAAACCCCACCTCCCTTTACCTTCATACTTGAGCATGAGTAGTATAGATCTGATGTAAGTCTTGCTGAGTACGACTTTGTACTCACGTTTGCTTATTCTATGTTTTAGATAAGAAATCGGATCCCGATGGAGTCACCTTCATGAAGCTCGACGTTGAAAAAGTTAGCATAGTCCTAGACAGCAGTCTGGTCCCTCGTGGAAGGGCATGTTTGTTGTACAAGGCTTCTCTAAGCCATTTGTTAAACTTGTCTGTACTCAGACCTAAATTGCTTCCGTTGTATGATGTAATGTTGATCACAGACATGTGATCTTTGTATGCTCTATGTGTATATCAATAAAGAATACTTTGTAGAGTTATGTGATGATACCTGCTGTTCATACTAGGCATATGTGCTGCGTGTATGTTTATAACATGCATGTCTTAGTATGGGTTTTCGAGACCTTAGTTGTGATCTGGCTGGCGGTCTTTTATACACCAAGTGGCCCTTAGATGTGCGCAGCTTGGGGCATCGCGATGCGATTGCTCGTGACTCTGTCACGTGCACACTTAGTTGTATGATTGAGCCCGCCCTAGACCCCAACTAAGTGATCGGGCTGGAGTAAGTCTATGTAAGAGTTAGGATCCAACCGATAACATGGTTGAGGCGACTTGTCTATGAGTATGGGATTCACCACCCATAAGCATTTAGACTTGTGAGCGGACGATGAGGACCCATCTCAGATGATCATCCGGCCTGAATGGGATTCCCCTCACGTTCGATGCTTACCGAGAACGTTCTGTGCTTGGCCTTGTCTGCTTAGACAAGTGGGTACGGTTCTCGGCTCTCCATGTGATTGTATCGTGACTGGAATTACATATGCTAACCCCGGGTCCCGACATGGCCGATGGCCACGGTGAATGCAGCGGCGCGGCGATGACAATTCTCACGCGGCTCCGGTCGTAGCAATGGCGAGAGGGAGGGGGAAATGGCGGCAGCTAGGGCTTCTGTCGTGCGAAAGTCACGGCAGATGTCCGTAGAGTCGGACTTATCATGGGACCTTTGCTGCGAGGCGAATTCGAGGAGAAAGTCGACATAGACACGGGACTCGGCGGTTTACCCAGGTTCGGCCCCGTCGATGCGGTAAAGACCTACTCCTGCTTCTTGACTATTGTGGGATCGACTCCTCAATAGGAAGAGTCGGTCTTGTAGATTATAGTGATGATGTTTTGCAACCTTAGTCTCGTGGAGATCTAGGTTATGGCACGAGTTGTCTAGTCCTGGCTTGAGGTAAGTTCTGGCTCTGGCTCCTGCGGACCTCGGCTTATAAAGGTGCCGGGTCCCGGGATTCTGAGAGTCCGACTCCTACACGATGTGGAGTTCTATTCTACTTTACAAGTTTGCTTCGTGCTATACAAGGTAAGTCAAATTCCTTCTAGGGCTTTAATCTTCACGCTTGGCACGTCAGACTCCTGGTTGGGTCTTCTTTGTGGGCCTTAGTATGTAAGTCGGCCCAAAGGTTTCTAATGTCGGGTCTATGGGCCTGATCCATCCCCCCAACATTATCCCCCAGGATTGTTGTGATGCTTTAGTCTTCACAGCAATCTTCTTTGTTTTCTTCATTGCCGCTGCCTCTTCATGGATCAAGGGTCGACTTTATGCTTGGCGTTGATTGGGAGTCGGAGTCGTCTCTCTTCAATCTTGCTTCGATTCCTTTACCTCCATGAAGTCGACTCTTCTGGTTGAGTCGACTAATATTTCCAGAGTCGACATAGACAGTAATGAATCTGACCTTTAAATGTTTCTTTGAAGGAACTTAAACGGTCCTCCTCGATTTCGGTGGCACAATTAATGCTGCCTAGGTTTTTCACGAAAATTGTGGGATTTCCTGCCGTTTAGCTGGCGGTTAGCGACGCCTCGGGTTTCGAGCAGAGGTCCTTTTATAAATAGACCCCCGTCCATACCCATTCACATTGCTCCATTGACATCTTCTCTTCTTCTTCCTCGCGCACCGGAGAACAGGAAGCTTTTACCTTCGTCTCCGTTCTAAGCCGTTCTTCCTTCATCGTTCGCGCAAGACGGCCTGGGACCGTGCCATTCTTGCATGCCATTAAGGTAAGCTTCTCATCACCTCCATTGCGCTGCAGTTCTTTACTCATCTCCATTGTCGCGAGCTTCAAGCTCTACTATAGTAGTAGATCGACACGACCCACTGGAGATGCACCATGCATGTTGGTAGGTAGGATACGATCGGTGATGGATAACTCCGGAAGTGATTGCTTCGTCGAACAATCATATTCGCAGATCCGTTTTCATCTTGCAACCGTTCCTAGTTTTTCGAAGTCGTAGATCTGTTCATCATTTTTCGCCTATTTCTCGGGCTTGTTAGATCCAAACGTTCCGTTATATTTTGTGAAACCTGTTTGTGTAGTTTCTTTGTGAGTCGGCTTATGACCGACTCTAGTTTTATTTTTTCTAGATCTGACTTCTGCACCATGGGTCGGAAAACCACTGCCGATAAAGGAAAGAAAGAAGTCATTGCGGAAAAAAACAAAAAGATAGCCGACAGGGCTAGAGGCCAACTGGTCAAAGAGCTGGGTCACGGATGCCTTTTTGAAGGAGATGGTGATAGAGGGGATTTTATCTCCCCAATCTGAAATTAAGTGGCGAGCTCATGGAAAGGAGACCCGGCCTCAGCCTCAAGTAGGCGAAGTTGTCGTCTTTGCTGATCATATCGCCAGGGGCTTCCATCCTCCCGACTCTAAGTTTTTTAGGAATGTGTTGCACTGCTATAAATTGCATCCTCAGGATCTAAGTGCTAACTCGATGCTCAATATCTGTCATTTTCAAGTGTTCTGCGAGGCTTTGCTGCAGATGAAGGCGACTCTGGCTCTGTTTTCCGATTTCTATTACTACAATAGGCAGACTGAATATAGTGGAGGTCCGGCTTTGGAATGCGGTGGAGTTACTATCCAGAAGCTCTCCAAGTCGATTTACCCATCACTCAAGCTGAGCTACCATGTGAAAACATGGCAAAAATGTTTCTTTTACTGCACTGTTAAAATTCCTGAGAAGGAAAATCCTCTGGCCGGCTTTCGTGAGAGTCGGCTTGAATTTGATGATGTCTTGAACCTGTTTCCTTCGGATGCTCAAAAGAAAAAGCACGAGCCGATTATGGCTCGGCTAAAGGCCTTGTTAGCTCATGGTCTTGCCGGAACAGACCTGATCAAATGTTGGATAGGTTGGAAAATCCAGCCTCTTAGCTTGAGAGATCGACTCATGTGTGAGTATTCGGGGCCAGACGACCCCATGTGTTTCGCGAAGAAGGAGATTTCTGGAGGATTTCAGTGACGACTTGCAAGAAACTTCTTGCTGAGTGCATAGAAGACATCAAGAAAGTCGGCCTTCTTCCATTCTGTAAAGCCAATCCGGATCTTCCGGTATGTTTATTTGGTTATTCCTCCTTAACGCAATATTTGTTCAAAGATTTTGACCTCCCAACTTCTTACTTCCAGGAAGATGATCCATGGTGGAATGTGGGCCAAGACCTCCCTATGGAAGAAGTCGGCGCTAAAAGTCTGAGTCATTCGGTAAGATTCACTTGATTGCTTCTTTTGTGATATCTTCTGCTTACCATTTTTGTTCCTGTAGGATGACTCGGAGGAGGATGATGATGAAGACGAGGAAGAAAAAGAGGAAGTTCTCCCTGTTAGGACCGGCTCTCGAAAAGAGAGCAAAGTCGCCAATCCACCGGTAATGTCTTTTCCGGCTCTTCATGATGATTTTAGACAAGCTCGTGTCTTATGTTTTTGTTTTACAGGCACAAAGTCGCAAGAGGCATACCCGTAGTTCCGACTCGGCGGACCCTCTTGTGGTTTTGGGTGATGAACCTAGAAAGGTCCGACAGAATCCGACTTTAGTCGCGACTCCTTCTTATTAGTCGGCAGGGGTTTCTGCGGGACAACATCAGGGTGGTGACTCTAGAGCCGGTACCCCTTCTTTTGAGGGTTCTTCTTTCCAGATGTTGGCCTTCCCAATCAACCGTGGGTGAGTATTTCTTTCTTAGGATGGTCACTTGTATTTTGTATGCATAATTTGCTGACAAATTCTATTTTTGTCTTTGAGCAGCGCTCGAATTGATCCCAAGGATCTGGCCGACTCTTCTTTTGCTAAGGAGTCGGCTTTTATATCTGAAAAAATGCCAGAAACTTCGGTTTCTGAAGCTTTGAAGAAAGATGGTTTAAATGAGTCAAGCCCATCAGGAATATACAAGGATAATTCTCCTGAAGCCGGCTTTGATAAGCTATCAGTTCCTTCTGAAAAAGTGGAGGTTGCTCCAAGTTCTCAGCCGGCTCCTTCCAAGGAAAAGGTAGTTGTTGATGAAGAAGTTTTGATCACTGGAGCTCAGAAGGTTGACCCACCTGCTTGTACAACCATGTTGAAGGTTTTGGACGACAAGAGTCAGGTGGTGGGTCAACCTACTGAGTCGATATCCGAGAAGACATTTCTTGAGGATTTGTTCAAGCGGTCGTTAGCTTGTTCCTCGGAGCAGCATGACATATTCCTCCAGCTTCGGGGGTGTTATGAGATATGTATTTGCCTGCACTAACCTTGATGAAATATATCTGTTGCCCCCATAAGCCGACCTGGTGACTGATTGCCCTGCTGGATTATGAAAAATAAACTGTATGATCCATGAGTTGGTATACCTATCTTGTGGTATGCCGAATTATGAATGTTTTGAGTTGTAGCCCCCATGGATCGATATACCAACTTTGTGGTATGCCGAGTCATCATAGTTTTTTGAGCTGTAGCCCCCATGAGCCAACAGGATGTGATTACGTTCTGCCGGGTGATGTATATTTTTGTAGGTTTAGCCCCCAAGTGACTGTTTACGCAGTGAGTCTAAGTGAATACTTAGTAATATTTCGTTGTTTGTAGGTTGTTGCCATGGACGCTGGGCAGTCCAAACGTCAGATGGAGGAACGACTCGCTGCGGAGTCGGCGAAGCTGAAAGGAGCTGATGAAGAAATTGGCCGACTCCGTGATGAGTTGGTAAAGAAGGACAAAGAACTGGAAGCCGTCAAAGCTGAGATGTCTGAAGCTACAAATGTTCTGACCAGAGCTTTAAATGATGCAACGGCTCAACGTGATACAGCCGAGCGAAAATTAAAGTCGGCACAAAAGAAGCTGGAGACACTCAAGGATATTATTCACTGACTTGCGTCAGCCATCTTTGGTGAGTCGGCAAAGTTTGCTTTTTTGAATCTGGGTGTTCCAATTTTCTTTGTTTCTGGCTGACTTTTATGTTTGATTTGTCTTTGTAATAGGCCAAGATTATGATATTCTGGGTGAGACGCCTGTAATGACGCTTACTTGCACGTTTTCCCTGGTCAAATAATTGTTTGAGGGTGCGTGTAAAGCGACATGTGCGACTCAGCCCAAGCCCCCAAGCATGAAGAGAATAACTGATATAATGGATCCTCTCTCAGTTGTACATGAGTGGGTAAAGCTGGGGAAGCGACCGGCTTGCTGTATGGGGGTGATGCGTGGCTTGGATCTTGCCAAGGCATATCATCCAGGATTGAAGCTTGATCGTCTGGCTGCCGGCTTCCCGGAGCTTAAGGCAGATGAGTCCAATTTTTCCAAGGAAGATTTCGTCAAGGTGCATAAAAAGACTCGTCCTTCTGCCATCAAGATTGCTGATGACATCAAGCTAAGCCGATTAGAGACTGGATATGATGAGAGCAACAAGAGGCGTCGGATCAATCTTCCGAATCCCGTCGAGTTATCTCTTCTGCCTCCTCCAAAGAGTACTTCGGAGACGGAAAATACTGTGGAGCCGTTTCCAGGAGGAGAAGAGGATGACTTGATGATGGATGACATTTCTGATGTGGACTTAGTGGAAAGTCGTAACGAGATCTTGCCATTAGCGAATGTTGCTGGGTCTTCATCGCAGAGCCAGGCCAACGTCCCATCATAAGCCTCTTGGAGAGAGAAAAACTTTCATAATATTTGTGCGGCCGTAGTGTCGAGTTTGTAATATTGGGAAACGTGTCCCGTGACTTGTGACCAACATGTGGTCAGATACTTCTATGGTGTTTCATTTGAATCTTGCCTTTTCAGCTTGTGAATGCCAATTTTTATGATGTCATCCGGCTTTTCCTTTGACTTAATTTTTTGCTTGCTTGAAGAAGCTTTTCCTTCCGACATGAGTTGTAGAAGAGGGCCGTGTTCCGGTTTTACCCTGTTCACCAACTTGTGGAACTCCTGAGAGTCGGCTGGTCTTCATAGTGGGAGGTTTTCAGAGGCCGACTTTATGAATAATCTGGCCATCTTTGTTCTATGTGAATCGACAAGTTTTTGCCGAATCATAGATATTTTCAAAGTATAATCCTCATGAGTGGGTATGATCATCATTGCGTCATGCCGATTCACAGAGATAGTTTGAACTGTAGCCCCTAAGTGTTGGGTTGTCTTACCTGCAGCAACCTGAGACTTTACAATTTCTTGCTTGTTTTCTGAAGTCGGCAAATATTATATGCCAAACCTTTTGATTTTTGAAGTGTTACTCCCCAAGATTCAGTGTACACAACTGGGTGATGTACCGAGTCTTTATTTGAGAATAAACCTTTAAAGAGTAGTCCCCATGAGTCGGTGTGTGCATCTGTGTGTAGTGCCGAGTCACGTAGGTCTATCTTTTATTCTACCAAGTCTTATAGATATGACACGATGGGTTGTGTTCCCTGCTTCCAAATAGAGTGCTGGAATATGTTTCCTTCGGCAACCCGGAATAATGTGTGCTAATTCTAAGTCGCAATGAGCATCTGAATGTGGAGAGAGTCAGTGCGATGAGTGTCGACTTATATATATATATATATATATATATATATTCTAACAACACCCCTTAAGACCTTATTCTAACAACACTTCCTTATTCTGCCAACACCCTACCCACCGAGAAATAAAAAACAAAAGCAATCCCGCTCCCCACCGCCGACAAAATATCCCCTCCTCCATCGTGCACACTCCACCTCCCCCACACACAGCCGCACCCACAACATCGCCTTCCCCCCGCCGCCGTAACTGCCTTCCCGCGCCGCCGCACCATCCGACCTCCTCCCCACCAGCACCGCCTCCGCTCCACCGGAACGCACCTCCCCCCTCCCCGCCCCCCGCCACCTCCTTCCCCCAGCACGAACTCCCTAACCTCCAGTTCGCCGGTGCCCCCCGTCCAGCACGGCTCCCCAACGACCATAGCCGCTCCCTAGGCCATCGCACCTCCCCCGCGACGGTACTGGCCGGCAACCACTCCAGCGCGGCTCCCTCGGTGACAGACCCGGCTCGAGGAACAGCACCAGGACGCCTGCCCCACGCTAGATCCGGGCCAACAACATACCGGCCGTCTCGGGTTCCATCTCATCCGGCCATCATCGTAGCCCCGCGCGTCCCAGCAGGGCAGCAACGCGGTCCTCCTCCCTCATCCCCACCTAGCAGTGCCCCCAGCCACATGGGCAATGCCCCTGCATCTCCAGCCGTCCTCACCTCCCGCGGCCACAACCGCACTCCCTCCCCGTCGTCGGATCCGTTAGAGATGAAGTTTAGTGATTTTTGTTGCATTTTTCAGTTTAGGGATATCAAGTATGTGTATGAAAATTATCCAATGTATGCATGTTTGTTGAGACTAAAATAAAAATTGTTGAAAAAATTATGGTTCATCGTAAAAAAATCACGCAAAACTGATGTGAAAAAGAAATGATGCAGTATATTTTATTTTTATGTTGTGGTTCACTTGCCCTCGTTTCTGCGGTCCACTTTTATTGACAAAAACTTGAAGAAAAATACAAAAATAATCATGTAGTTTGCTGGCTTGATGCGGTGCGGTTTTTTTTATTATAATCATGCAGTGTGGTAGCCCGTCTAGTGAAGTGCACCGACTGCGGTTCACTTTATATAAATTTTTTAATGCCGTTCGCTTCAGTAAGTCATGCGGTTCATTTTTTGTGAAACGAGATGCAACATTTTGATAAATGAATAAAAACGCGTGTAGTTCTCTCTGTTCGACAATGCATTGCGGTTGTCGGGTGGTGAAAATTTTGAAAAAAAATATGCAGTTCACTCGCCTCGTCCTTGCGGTGCACGCCCGTTGATAAAAATTTATGTTACAAGTTAAAAACACAAGTGCAGTTCTCTCGGTCGACAAATGCAGCTGGCACCCGAAAGATGTTGTTCTCTTCGTCAAATTTGGATCCAAGAAAACATGTGCATTTTCTGTTTACCGATAATGCAGTGCGCTTGCCTGTCGGATGCGGCGCGTTTGCCCGTCCGATGCATGTCGCTTAGCCGATTCCGGGTCCGAGAGAAAACAGAGTTCCGCATTTTAGTAATTTTGACGTAGCTCTTAAACCGTAAGGAATTAGAAGATGTGTTTTACATACAAATGGAGCGCCTCGACGATGCCTATCCAACCGTGTATCAATTGCATTGATCGGACGAACGAATCAAAACAAATGGCGCAAAAACGCCCGCTGTCCACAAGAGGGCAGCACACTATTTTCAAAATTCCTTCAAAACATGAAGAATCTCGAAAAGCGTTCAACATGTCGGAGATGCTCCCACTTCATACTAATCCAACGGTTTATCATACGCATCGTTCCGACAAACGGTTAGAAAGTATGACTCTCTACAAGATCCGTAAAAAAAATAGAGTGGGTGCGTTTTTTTCAAAACGAAATTCCTCTCAAACTGTAGTGAATTAGACAAAGTGTTCGACATATGGATGGAGCGCCTGATCAATGTCTTTCCAACGGTGTATCATTTGTATCATTCGGACGAACGGTTTAAGAGAAATCGCGAAAAACACCCACTGCAAAAGTATGTCGCCACACCGTTTTTGAAATTGCTCTTAATCGGTGATGAATTAGAAGAAGTGTTCAACATATGGAAGATGATCCATTTCAATACGACTCCAACAGTGTATCATACGCTCAATTACGACAAACGGTTAAAAAGTTGAAGCGAAAACAGTGCATGCGGTTCTGTTTTACCCGAGCTGCACTGCTTCGAATAGAGCAGTGCAGTTCTCTTTGCGATACGATGCAGTTCGGAATGTTGTCAGAATTATTCTGACAACGATGTATAACTATACTGACAACATTCCGCACTGCAGTATTTTCGCAAAGAGAACCGCACTGCTGAATTCGGAGCACTGCAGCTCGGGTAAAACAGAACCGCATGCACCGTTTTCGCAATAACTTTTTAACCGTTGGTCGGAATTGAGCGTATGATACACTGTTGGATTCGTATGGAAAAGTAGCATCTTCCGTATGTTTAACACTTCCCTTGATTCTTCAAGGATTAAGAGCAGTTTCGAAAATGGTACGGCGACGCACTTTTGCAGCGGGCGTATTTTCATGATTTCTCTTAAAACGTTCATCCGAATGATGCAAATGATATACCATTGGAAAGATATCGATCAGTCGCTCCATCCTTATGTAGAACACTTTGTCTAATTCGCTACGAATTTGAGAGAAATCTAGCCGCAAAAAAATGCAGCAACTCTGTTTTTTGTTTTCGGATCTTGTAGAGAGTAGAACTTTTTAACCGCTTGTCCGATCGATGCTTATGATACACAGTTGTATTCGACCGGAGTAGTAAATTAATCCATATGATGAACACTTTTCCATATTCCACACGGTTTTGAAGTAATTTGAAAAACGGTGTTGCTGCCCTCTTTTGGACAGAGGGAGTTTTTGCTTAAATTCGTTTCATTCGTTCGTCCGATTGATGCAATTGATACACCATTGGATAGCTATCGTCGAGGCGCTCCATTTGTATGTAAAACACAACCTCTAATTCCTTACGGTTTAAAAGTTGTGTTGATTTTAGTAAATCGCGAAACTCCGTTCTTCAGCAGACCCGGAATCGACGACGTGAACTGCATTTGCCGGGGCAACCGCACTCCATTATCGCTACATAGAACGCACGTGGTTTTTGCGGAAAAAAAATCGGCGAGTGAACTGCATCCACGGGGCACCCGATTGCATCCGACAGACAAGCGCACTGCATAATCGCAAAACAGAATTGCACGTGTTTTTCGCGGATCCGAAATCGGGGAAGAGAACTGCATTCGACGGGGCAACCGCACTGCATGGACGACGCAGCGCACAACAGGTGCTGTTTAGAAGAATTTTTTTGCGGATCCAAAATCGGCATAGCGAACTGCATTTAATGAACATCGGTTGCATTTATCGACAGAGAGAACTGCATATGGTTTTAATATTGCACATGGTAATATAGTGAGCTGCATAAAAACCAATTTTGTTTCTATACATATTTTCACGTCAGAAATTAACATTTTCGAGGATCATTTCCATTTGAACCACATTAGAGTACCATGGTGCACTGCAAACTAAAAAAATCACTCCTATCTTTGTAGGAATCAACAGCACAAAAAAAAATCATTAACACAAAATGTAAACCGCATCTCAATAACCAGTTGATCACTTCGAAAAGCGCATTGCAATGGAACTAGACGAAGACGCACTGCATCGAAACAACAGCAAGCGAAAAATTCAGATTTTTCCAACGTTGTGGTGTCAACTACACTGCAACTTCGGGGGGGGCCTGGACCGCAAGGGGGGCATTTTTCAGAGGCAATACGGATCTTTGTCGTGGTAGTTGAGGGCGGGACCGGCGCGGACCGAGGGGTGGAGCTCGATGGATCTGGCAGCATGGGCTTGGTGGCGTCCAATCCCCAACGATTGGTTTCTCGATGGCGGATCCAGACAACCGGATCCCGGCTGTTGGAGGCAGGCAACCAGATCCCGCCGGGTGGAGTTGGGGAAAGCGACGCCACGGGGATCCGATTTGGTGTCCACGGGGGCATCTGGCGGCGTCCAATCTCCGGTGGTTAGTGACTGCATCAGCGCGGCGGCGGTTGGATCCACAGAGGAAGGAGGCGGCCCGGCCAGGTGCTCGGATCCGTGCGGAGGGGCGTGGTCGGAGCTCGAGATGGGGCGTGGTGGAGGCTCGAGATGAGGCCCTTGCACCGATCCATTCGCCCTCGATCTCGGCACCTGAGAGGCGAAGGGAGGCCGCGGTCGGTGGGGTGAGGCCAGGGCTGGTGGCGCGGTCGACCATGGGAGCTGGGCATGTGCGCACATGAGGTAGTGGCGCGAGGTCAGACATGGGGAGATGCGGTTGCGCGCGCCGGAGGTAGGGGCAAGGCGTGGTGGAGGGAGGGGGTGGGGCGCGGTGGTTGGAGGCGCTCGGGGCCGAAGAATGAGGCGGCGCGTTATGGGATGTTGGGCGGAGGCGGAGGTAGTTTACAGGGGGAGTGGGGGGTGGGGGGGGGGGGAGAAAACGTGGGCCTGTAACTCGCGGTTTGCGGTCGGACTGATTTTTGCTGTTGGCAGAATAAGGAGGCATTGTTAGAATAAGATCTTAAGGGGTGTTTTTAGAATATATATATATATATATATATATATATATATATATATATATATATATATATATATATATATATATATATATATATGGTGAGAGCCCTTGCGACCGAAGTCGACTTATATATATATGGTGAGAGTTATTGCGACCGAAGTCAAATATATAAATGGCGAGAGCCGTTGCGATCGAAGTCGAATGGCGAGATCCGTTGTGACCGAAGTCGACTTTATATATGGCGAGAGCCGTTGCAACCGAAGTCGACTTTATGTATGGCGAGAGCCGTTGCGATCGAAGTCGACTTTATGTATGGCAAGAGCCGTTGCGACCGAAGTCGACTTTATAAATGGCGATAGCCGTTGCGACCGAAGTCGACTTTATATATGGCGAGAGCCGTTGTGACCAAATTCGACTTTATATATGGCGAGACCCGTTGCGACCGAAGTCGACTTTATAAATGGCGAGAGCCGTTGCGACATAAGTCGATTTTAAACAGTATAATCCCTATGAGTCCTTATGTGTGTATTGACATGTTACCGCGTCACATAAATACTTTCGAGCTGTAGTCCCCATGAGTCAGCATGTGCGTGTTTGACACATTGCCGAATCACCTAGAGACTTTAACTTCTGTGCTTATAATGAAAAATCATGCTTATAATGATGTATGCTAAAAGGTAAATTTTGAATTGCTCATATAGAAGCCGGATCTGGATTCATCTTTTCTTCATCTTCTCTTTGTTGATAAATTTTTTGGGTTATCCATGAGTCGGAACTCCTCTGTATGCCGTCTCACATTGATGAGCGTTTTTACGTTTGCTTTAAAACTTTTTCTTGAGAGTTTTTAGTCGGGTTTCGCGTATTTAGATCGTATGAGCATCAAACATACGGGCAATTATAGGGCGTGCAGTGCCACATGTATATGCCGAGTTTGCTTAGTTAAGACTCGATGAGTGTAGTCGAGCCCCCAAGATTTCCGTGAAATAAGCTATATACACGTAATTACACATATGTGCCGGGTTTTCTCAGTTAAAGGTTGATGAGTGTCATCAAGACCCCTGAACTTTCCCTGAAATAAACACATAATGTCACAACCCCAGTTTAGGTATGTGCTAGGAATAGGAAGTCACTTTGCATCATGTTAAAAATTTCAAAAGAAATTGAAATGGGAGAGAGAACACCCCCTAGATGAATTTAATTCAAAAGGCCAGAAATAAATCTTCTCCAAAAATTCATGTTTGACTTTTGAAAAGTCTCATAAATGAGTGTGATCACATATCAAGTGATGTGGTAGCAATCCCATGCTCATGGATTTTTCAAATATTCAAATAGGACCTTGGAATTAATCAAAAACCCCTATTTGATTTAAAATTCAAATGATTTGAATTTTAAAAAGTGCCAAACTTTATAAGTAGATAGCCTAATATATTATGAGGCCATGTAAAAAGTTTCAGCATTTTATAAAATGGTTTGCTATTTTATTTAGCATTACCAAAACAAATAACAGAAAAGTAAAACAGAGAGAAAAGGAAAAATGAGCTTACATGGCAAAGCAGCCCAACCCACACAGGCCGGCCCAACCCAGCAGCCTTCTCCTTTGTCTTCTACCTCCCCACGCCCCGAAGCTGCTCGTTGTAATGCATGCGCTCGCCGCCGACGCCGCCTTTCCACCTCCTGCTTGCTGTGGGCACCCCCGAAGCCTTTGGACGCGCCACGACGACGCCCTCGACGCCTTGGATCAGTTTCCCCCTCTCCTTGGTCACTCTTTCCTCCTCCCTCGTCAGATTCTTCCTCCACTCGAGAGCGCCGCCATTCGCTGACATGTCCACGCGCGGCCAGTGACCTCCTCGAGCCGCGCCACCTTGTCCACCGTCTTCCCCGCCGTCGTCTTCGCCACCCTGAAGAGTCTCGCGAGCTGGGACGCCCCGGAGCCGACGAATCGAGCCCTCTTCTTCGCCTATGGCCGCGGGAGCTCGCCGTCGATTCCATCGCCACCGTAGCTCCTCTGCCTTCCCCGACCTCAACGTTGCACTCGTGGTGAGCCCCTGGTCTTTTACCCTCTAGTTACGCGTTCTTCCTTGCACTCTAGCCACGTCTGCCATTGGAGCCGCAGCTTGGCCGCCGCCATGGTCGTCGGCAAGCTTGCTCCAGTGCTCCCCCATTCCATTCATGGTGCGCATCGATTTCCTCTTCTACCCAGCAACGCAAATCACCAGCCCATGGTCATTTTCGTGCACCGCAGCGACCTCGTCATCATTGCCCCACCATGGCCGCCGCTAGGGCTCGTCGCCGGCGTCACTCCGGTGCTCCTCGGTGATGCGCGCGTGCACGGGCGTGTGATTGGTGGTCGCGGCGTGCCAAATGATGGCCGGGAACACCATCCCGTGCAACACCGCCGTGCTGGTGGGTCGCCGGCGACTCGCCGCCGGTGAGCCCACGTGGCCGGATTATGTTAACCACTAACCCCCCCCCCCCTAACAGACACTTACAGGTGGGCCCAGCCCCATCTAATCCTCTCTGTTAGATTAATCTAACAGGGATTAAACCCAGAGAGGCTGACAGCCCTGGCCCACTGGTCAGTTTGACCGGGGTCAAAACCCCCTGATGTCATGCTGATGCAGTGATGACGCAGTAATGCTTTTTGATTTAAAAATAAATCCAGAAAAGTCAGAAAAAGCTTTGAACTTTGGAAATTCATAACTAATTCATTTTAACTCCAAATTGTACAAATAATATGTCTAAAATTATCAGAAAAATACGGGGATTCTTAATATGCACTTTGTTTTCATGATTAACTCAAAATGGTTTCATCCACACATCAGAGACTTTACCTCACCTTTATAACATCACTTCATGATCAACCATTTCAAATGGACATTCATGGATTCAAATGCATTTGAAATTCATCGATAAATCATATGGAGTTTGAATTTGCAACTCAAATGCAATACACTCCATTTAAATGGAATTGACAACACATCAGTACCCCTTACACCATGTTATAACATTTGATCATGTGCTTGTGCATTGTCTTTATATTGATCACTTTGTTTGCATTGTTTGCTATAGAATAGAGGTGGAGCCGGAACCCAAGATCACCCCCTTCGTTGAAGACCCCGTGACTGAACCTCGTCAGCAAGGAAAGCAAACCCCCATTGATCATGTCGATAAAAACCCATTTCCCTCTCAGTCTCGCTTATGCATGAAATAGGATGATCACCTTATTATCATTTCTACCGCATAGTTGAAGCCAATCCTTTGCATGACCTATCATTTTGTCACAGTAGTAAGCAACCACAATCCTAGCAAATGTAGGAGTTGGTTGATATCATGTGACCCCTGCAACTGTTACTGCTTATTGCATGCTTAGAATTACAATGAGGTTACTCTTTTGTGAGTCGGGATGGTAGTGGTCATGTTGATGATGGTGGAAATGTGTTCGTGAATCTACCCTAATACAAGGTGAACGATGAGAGGCTGTGTAGGAGTACATAGTGGGTTGTCTCGTTGAACACCGCCTTAAGTCCAAGTTCTTGTCTGGTGATCCAAGAAGAAGAGTGCAACCACACATTGGGCTCACTAACCCCTCTCATTCTAGTACCTCACCCCGTTCGAACCCCAGAAGTCGCAGTAGTTCGGAGTTCTGGTAGGGCTGTGGCACGGTCTGCGAAGTGGATGAACGGCTTTTCAAGACCGGCTTGGGACCCTCCACACATCGTTTGAGGTTGTACTGGAACCTCGGCCGGACTTCCATACGGACCCCCCTCAGATAGGCGACTCTCTGGACTAGAACGGAGCTATGGGAGAAGTTTTGTGGTGGCATCCTCGCTGTCACCTCTTGAACGGTGACACGGAAAAGGTGGTAAGTGATGACACGTGTGTGTAGTAGTACACCCCTGCAGGGTTAACAAAACTATTCGAATATCCGCATCCACGGTTAAGGACTGCTTGGAAAGCTTAGCTTGATTATTAGACAACTTGAACTGGATACTTATAAAACTTGCCAAGATAAGCGTGAATGCTATGGCGTGCTTTCTCGTGGGGAAGTCGAGGAAGGCACCATAGTGGTGTAATTGGTTGTAGACATGTAGTGGACTCGTGTTCGCTTCTTACCTCAAGTCTGGTACTCGTAGTTAAGGACTAGCCAATTCAAAGCTGGCACTTCTGCTTATGAACCCCACCTCCCCTTTACCTTGATACATGTGCATGAGTAGTATAGTTCCTACGTAAGTCTTGCTGAGTACGACTTTGTACTCACGTTTGCTTATTATATGTTTTAGATGAACCCACTGACCCCGAAGGTGGATTCTTCCTGGAGCTCGACGACTGATCAAGCTAGTGTAGTCCCAGTCAGACGGCTGGTCCCTCGTGGAAGGGCTTGTTTATAGATAAGGATTCTCTAAGACATTTGTTAAACTTGTCTGTACTCAGACCTACTTTGGTTCCGCATGTTTGATGTAATGTTGGATCACGGTCTCGTGATCTCTGTGTGCACTCTGTAAGAGTTATCAATAAAGTTGTACACTTTGTAGAGAATTGCAATGATACCTACTGTTCATACTAGACATGTGTGCTCCGTGTATGATTATATCATGCATGTCTTAGTATGGGTTTTCGAGACTTTAGTTGTGATCTGGCTGGCGGTCTTTTATACACCCAGTGGCCCTTAGATGTGTGCAGCTTGGGGCATCGCAATGCGATTGCTCATGACTCTGTCACGTACACACTTTGATGTATGATCGAGCCCGCCCTAGACCCCGACTAAGTGATCGGGCTGGAGTAAGTCTATGTAAGGGTTATAATACAATCGATAGTATGGTTGAGGCGACTTGTCTATGAGTATGGGAGTTCACCACCCATATCATTTATACTTGTGTGCGGACGATGAGGACCCATTTCAGTTGATCATCCAGCCTGGATGGGATGCCCCTCACGTTCGATGCTTTCCGAGAACGTTCTGTACTTGGCCTTGTCTGCTTAGACAAGTGGGTACGGTTCTCGGCTCTCCATATGATTGTGTTGTAGCGAGTCTTGCATACGCTAACCCCGGGTCCCGACACATAAGTGCTCAGATAACAGTTGAGAGTTGATCAAGCCCCCAAGTTTCTGAGATAATAATAATGCAAAGTATGATATGTATTATATAGAGATGAGGAGAAATTAATTGCATGCAAAGGATGTAATGCATGCAGGAGTCGTTGAGATTATAGTCAATCGACGATGATTTCTATAGCGACAGCCGTTACAACCTGCAATCGACTTATTCATTGTATGTGGCGAGAGCCGTTGAGACGACGAGAATTGACTTATATGGTAAACGGCGATGGTCTATTGCGACGTGAGTCGGCTTTTTTGAAGTGCGGCGATAGCCGATGAGACGAATGTCGACTTATATTTATTATAGTGGCAAGAGCCGGTGCGACGAATGTTGACTTATGTTTATGTGGCGAGAGCCGGTGCGACAAGTATCGACTTTTTCGTTTGCTTGATGAATGTCGACTTATGTTTATGTAGTAGAGACGGAGCTGGATGATATCCCATGTTTCTTTCGCTTGGTGATAAGTACATGGGCTACCGGCTTTTTCGTTTGCTTCACGGGTCAGTAGGCTTTATTAATCAGTATTTATACTTTACTGCAATGAGCTGCTGGGGTATATCTTCCCTTGGCATGTTTCCTAGGTTTTGATGACCCGGATCGACTCTCTATTGTGGACGAGTCCATGTTCTTGACCTCTTGTGGCTGTGTGAGCCGGTTGGGCCGTCATCTTACTGACTCGTTTCTAGAATGTTTTTCTCGATTTGGCGTCTGTACTCCTGTATGAAGTAGCACTTATCCCAGATGTGGATAGCAAGGCGACCCGGTCCAAAATGCTTTGGGAAAGCTTCTTTCATATCTTGGTCACAGTCTCGGTGCCTTTTTTTTCCTTGGCGACCGTCCGTGCCTCTGGGCGTCGTTGCTACCGTATTCCTGCGAGGTCAAGTTGTACCTGCGCTTTCTGTGGTGGGTCCGAGATTGAAGTTGGGACTCCTCATATTTTGCTTCACTGGACTCGGCATATCTGGCGATGGCATCCACGAGTCCCTTTAGGTCCTCGGATACCTCCTTTATGCGTCTTAGCGCGTTGGTTATAGGTGTAAGACGGAGGCCCGTCTGCTCCTGAACCCTGTCATACCATATCTCCTGTGGAAGTCGATCTTGTGCTTCTATGCGACTTTTATGTTCCCAGGCTATCTCTTCTTGTAGCATCATGGCCTTTTTCTGGTTTTCTTCTAGTTCCTCGTCAGAGTCGGCTCTTTTCCGGCTCAGTCGCTGCCACACAGTGGTGGTTCGTAGTTTTGAGTCGTTTTCGTTTTTTGGCGTATTATGGGTGGTGTCGGCATTTCCACGTGTCTCGTGAGCCGAATTGTCGAAGTAGGGGACGTCTGGGTTGTATTCTTCTGGATCAGATCCGAGTCTGCCTTCCCCGATGGATCGAATTGATCCGTTATCTGAGTATTTATCTTCTTCTCGATATGAGTCGACGTCGGAGAAACCATCCTTATCGTGGTTTGGGGTCCCGTCAGGGTGCTCTCGTTCTGGGAACTCGCCAATAAACCCGACGAAAGTGTGATGGAGGGCAGTTTCAGGCCGACTTGTCTCTTCGAGAGGAACTCATAGATCACTGATAAGTGAGTCAGTTAACTGGGGTCCGAATACGTCGTCCGCACAAGTATGCGCATTCTGACTTATCTTCTTCTCGAAGTAGCTCTGCCCTACCCGCTGGTAACTGGATGCTGCGTTTTTCAGGCCGTAAAGCCAAATTGGTGGTTGTCTCGGTGTTTCCATGTCGGCACTCGGGGTTAGCGTATGCAAGACTCGCTACAACTCAATCATATGGAGATCCGAGAACTGTACCCACTTGTCTAAGCAGACAAGGCCAAGCACAGAACGTTCTCGGAAAGCATCGAACGTGAGGGGCATCCCATCCAGGCCGGATGATGAACTGAGATGGGTCCTCATCGTCTGCACACAAGTCTAAATGATATGGGTGGTGAACTCCCATACTCATAGACAAGTCGCCTCAACCATACCATCGATTGAATTATAACCCTTGCATAGACTTACTCCATCCCGATCACTTAGTCGGGGTCTAGGGCGGGCTCGATCATACATCAAAGTGTGCACGTGACAGAGTCACGAGCAATCGCGTCGCGATGCCCCAAGCTGCGCACATCTAAGGGCCACTTGGTGTATAAAAGACCGCCAACCAGATCACAACTAAGGTCTCGAAAACCCATACTAAGACATGCATGATATAATCATACACGCAGCACACATGTCTAGTATGAACAACAGGTATCATTGCAATTCTCTACAAAGTTTACATCTTTATTGATAACTCTTACAGAGTGCACATAGAGATCACAAGTCTGTGATCCAACATTACATCAAACATGCGGAAGCAAAGTAGGTCTGAGTACAGACAAGTTTAACAAATGGCTTAGAGAATCCTTATTTATAAACAAGCCCTTCCACGAGGGACCAGTCTCCTGACTGGGACTACACTAGCTTGGCTTTAGTCGTCAAGCTCTAGGAAGAATCCACCTTCGGGGTCAGTGGGTTCATCTAAGACATAGAATAAGAAAACGTGAGTACAAAGTCGTACTCAGCAAGACTTACGTAGGAGCTATACTACTCATGCACATGTATCAAGGTAAAGGGAGGTGGGGTTTCAATGCAGAAGTTCCAGCTTTGATTTGGCTAGTCCTGAACTACGAGTACCAGACTTGAGGTAAGAAGCGTACACGAGTCCACTACATGTCTCCAACCAATTACACCACAATGCAGAAAGCACGCCATCGCACTCACGCTTATCTTGGCAAGTTTTATAAGTATCCAGTTCAAGTTGTCTAATAATCAAGCTAAGCTTTCCAAGCAGTCCTTAACCGCGGACGCGGCTATTCGAATAGTTTTGTTAACCCTACAGGGGTGTACCGCTACACACACGTGTCATCACTTACCGTCTTTTGCATGTCACCGTTCAAGAGGTGACAGCGAGGATGCCACCAAAACACTTCGCCCACAACTCCGTTCTAGTCCGGAAAGTCGCCTATCAGAGGGGGATCCGTATGGAAGTCCGGCCGAGGTTACAGTACAGCCTCAAACGATGTGTGCAGGGTCCCAAGCCGGTCTTGAAAAGCCGTTCATCCACTTCGCAGACCGTGCCACAGCCCTACCAAAACTCCGAACTACTGCGACTTCCGGGGTTCGAACGGGGTGAGCTACTAGGATGAGAGGGGTCAGTGAGCCCAATGTGTGGTTGCACTCTTCTTCTTGGATCACCACACAAGAACTCGTACTTAAGGCGTTGTTCAATGAGACAACCCACTGTGTACTCCTACACAGCTGATACATCCAAAACGTATCTATAAATTCTGCTTGCTCCATGCATGTTTTGTGTGATATTGCTATGATCTAGATACACTTTCATACACTTTTGATCATATTTGGACTAACCTATTAACTTAGTGCACCCCAGTGCCAGTTCTTGTTTTCTGCAGTTTTTCTATTTCAGTTTTCCCCCATACAAAAAGTGCCAGAAAAATTCGAGAAAATTAAGATAAAAAATCAGCGTGGCGGAAGCTTCGAGAAGAGCCTGGGAGGGGCCAGAGGGGAGCCAGGGGGGCCCAGGCGGCCACCCGGCGCGGCCCCACCCCTGGCCGTGCCAGGGGGGCGCCTGGGGCCCTGGCCCACCTCTGGCTGCCCCCTTTCGCCTATTTATCCCTCGTCACGGGAAAACCCCAGAAGGAGAACCCTATTCCGCGAACTCGCCTCTGTTCCGCCGCCGCCGCGCTTCCGAAGATCGGGAGCACCAGAAGACCTCTTCCCGGCACCCTGCCGGAGGGAGGATTGACCTCTGAGAGTCTCCTCTCCACCATGGATGCTCCCCGGATGTCTCGTGAGTAGTTTTCCTTGGACCATGGGTCCGTGATCAGTAGCTATGTGATGTTCTCCTCCCCTCTTTGATCTTCACTGTTTAGACCTCATGAGCTTCCCAACATGATCGAGGCACCTTTGTAATATTTCTGCTATTGCTATGTTGAGTTTGATAGGATAATGGATTATAAGATTATGTTCATATTGTGATTGAGTAATATATTTTGTTTTTATCTCTTATATTTTTGTTCCTAAGTAATTCCTGCATGTTCCCCGTTGCTATTTATTGCTTTGGCCAAGTAGTAGGTAGTTACTCCAAGAGGGAGCGTTGTGCTAGATTGTGGGTTCATGCCCCCCGATGACATGCTTGAGTGACAGAAACATGAGTCTAGGGGATGTGCTGTTGCCACAAGGGGGAAAACAATGGTGCTTGTAACCGCAGTTACAAGGATTGTTTACTTTACGCAGAGTTCTTTTTAATGCAGTTGTCTTTTGCTTTGGGTTTACACTTTGGGTGGGGCTCGCAACTTAATACCAGCGAGATGTTCTGGATAGATATCTCAAGGTGGATGATTAGTAGTAGATGCAGATGGATTTCGGTCTACTTACCTTGGCGGACTTCCTGTGCTTTTGAAGCTCTTCCTTTCTTTTGTAGCATAGTTAGCATTGCGGTGCGTTCATAATCCTGTCAATTTCCTTTCTGTAATTTGTTTAACTCGCATAGAAATTTTATCGTCTTTTGGGAGAGAGAAATCACTAGCGAACATCACGTATCCCGGTCCATATCCTTATCATTGTTTCCACGTTATATTTACTTTTCTGCATTTACTTTCAAGTTGCTATTATTATCCCTTGCGTTTTATCTTTTGTAAACAACAAGACCGGAGAGATTGACAACCTCTCTGAACTTCGTTGGGAACAAAGTTATCTGTGTCTGTGTGCAGGTCCGCGTCAGTTGCGCTGCTGACACCTACTTATCATCTCTGGAGTCCTAATGGAGACAAACCTTGGTATCTTTACCGAGGGAAATTTGCTGCTGTGCTGCATCACGCCTTCCACTTGATGCTCACCAACGAAGGGCGAGAAGACTACACCCGTCAACCCTCGCGCCATCAACAGCCTCTCACCGTTCACCTTGTATTAGGGTAGATTCACCAACACATTTCCACCATTATCAACATGATCACTACCATCCCGACTCACAAAAGAGTAACCTCATTGTAACTCTAAGCATGCAATAAGCAGTAACAGTTGCGGGGGCCACATGATATCAACCAACTCCTACATCTGCTAGGATTGTGGTTTGCTTACTACTGTGACCAAATGATAGGTCATGCAAAGGATATGGGTTCAACTATGCGGTAGAATCGATAACAAGGTGATCATCCTATTTCATGCATAAGCGATACTGAGAGGGAAGTGGGATTTTATCGACATGATCAATGGGGGTTTGCTTGCCTTGCTGACGAGGTTCAGTCACGGGGTCTTCAACGAAGGGGGTGATCTCGGGTTCTGGCTCCACTTCTATTCGACAAACAATAAACATCGAAGCATAATAAGTACAATGCACAAACACATGAGTTGAAGGTTGAACTTGATGTATGTGCCACTGATGTGTGAGTTCTTCCATTTATAAGGAGTATATTGCAATTGAATTGCAAATTCAAACTCCATTTGATTTGTCGATGAATTTAAAATGCATTTGAATCCATGAATGTTCATTTGAAATGGTTGAGCATGAAGTGATGTTGTAAAGGTGAGGTAAAGTCTTTGATGTGTGCATGAAACCATTTAAAATAAGTGTTTTGCAAAGTCATTTGAATTCAAAAGAATGCCATATGCATGTTTTCTACTGTTCACAATCCTTGTATTTTTCTGATAATTTTAGACATATTATTTTTCCAATTTGGAGTTAGTATGAATTTTCTATGAATTTCCAAAGTGTTAAGTATTTTCTTTCAAATTCTGAATATTCTTTTAAATAGAAAAGCTATTACTGCGTCATGCATGCTTCATCATGACGTCAGGGGGCCTCTGACAAGGGGGACCCACCGGTTAGTGTCTCCTGTGTTAATTAAAACGATTTATACTGATTTAAATTAAATAGGGGGATTAGTGTGGCCTTGGGCCCACATGTCAGTCTCTGGTGGGGGGATTAAGCTTAGTATTAAGCTAATGGAGAGCTCGACGGCGCCGGAGTTCCTGTAGCAGCCGGAATCTCGTCGGGATCGCGATTTAGGGCACGGGTTGGGGGTTGGAGACCACGAGCAAGAAGCTGGGGAGCGTCCGCGTCTGGTGGTGCCATTGGGGGTCAAGGGGGTGCTCCAGAGCACGGGGGCTTCCATGGAGGCGGCGGCTCGAGCACTGACTTCACCGGCGAGGAGATTTATAGCACGGGAGGAGCAGAGGAGAGGGGGAATCAGAGCGTAGAGCTCACCCAAACACGATGGAGGCCTCGTCAGTGCCGGAGAAGACGCCGGTGTAGCTCAATTCGACGCCGAAGTTTCTGTGGCCGACGACGGGAACTCGAAGCTGGCGTGTCTCCGGTGGGAACAATGAAGTCGTCGACGGCGAAGCAGATTGACACAACGGCGAGGCTGGAGTGGCTCGGTCGCCACGTCGGTGCACGGTCGTGCACGGATAGGGTTACGGGATGCGCGACTTTTGCACGCCGGGGAGGAAGAGGAAAGGTGTGCGTGAGGGGGAGAATGGCCTGGGCGTCTCCCTGGGCGTGCATGGCGACGAGAAGAGACAGTGGGGAGGGCTGAGGAGCTGCCACGGCGGCAGTTGCGGCATGCCGGGCACGCAGCAGTGTGCTCGTGCCGGGGAAGACGGCAGGGGAGCCCCCTGGTGGGCTGGGCCGACTGGGGAGGGTGGGCTTCGCCCCTGGGCAAAAGGAAAGCTCTTCCCTTTTCTTTTCTTATTTTCTTTTTATTTTTTCTGCATTTTGTTTGACCTAGCTAAATAAAATAGCTTGGTATTTTTATAAATGCCCAAATTATTTTATATGGCCTCATAAAATAGAGAGCTAGCCACTTATAAAATTTGAACACTTTTAAAATTCAAATAATTTGAACTTTAATTCAATTTGGGGTTATTTTAATTTCCAAAGCCACTTTTGGAATTTTGAAAAATTCCATGTGTATGAAGTGGGTCCCACAACACTTGGGTCATGATCATACACATTTTTAGAGATTTTACAAACAATCAAATGGATTTTTGGAAATGATTTTTATCTGGCCATTTGAATTAAATTCAATTAGGGCTTCTGCATTCCCCATTTTGAATTTCAATTTGAATTTTGAGCATGAATGCAAGGTAGCTCTTGATCCTAGCACATACCTAACTTGGGGTTGTGACATTCCATGCGGACTTCGTGTTGTTCAGGGAGTTTCACCGGCTCATCATCCATCGAGGTTTCGACAGAGCATGCCAATTTCGGGGGTTCGTTGATGAATCTGATGAAGGCGCGATCAGAGCCGGCAAGTAGCCGGCTTACTCCTTCAGTAGGGGCATAATGATCCGGCTCCGGCTCTGACCCGTTCAATCCACCGATGAAGATGTGGATGGAGCCGACTGAGATCTGATAGCCTGACTCAATGTAATCAGCTTCGGGAACCCAAGTGGCGTCGTCGATGCAGAGCATGCCGCTCCGGATTCTGGTGATTCGCCCAGTAACAAATCCTTCCATATCTTGCAGAGCTCCCCCTAGAATCTCAACACGTGCGATTGCAGGCCCCACAGTGGGCGCCGACTGTCGTGGGAAAGTCACGGCAGATGTGCGTAGAGTCGGACTTATCATGGGACCTTCGCTGCGAGGCGAATTCGAGGAGAGAGTCGACATAGACACGGGACTCGGCGGTTTACCCAGGTTCGGCCCCGTCAATGCGGTAAAGACCTACTCCTGCTTCTTGACTATTGTGGGATCGACTCCTCAATAGGAAGAGTCGATCTTATAGATTACAGTGATGATGTTTTGCAACTTTAGTCTCGTGGAGATCTAGGTTATGGCGCGAGTTTTATAGTCCTGGCTTGAGGTAAGTTCTGGCTCTGGCTCCCGTGGACCTCGGCTTATAAAGGTGCCGGGTCCCGGGATTCCGAGAGTCCGACTCCTACACGATGTGAAGTTCTATTCTACTTTACAAGTTTTCTACGTGCTATACAAGGTAAGTCGAATTCCTTCTAGGGCTTCAATCTTCACGCTTGGCACGTCAAAATCCTGGTCGGGTCTTCTTTGTGGGCCTTCGTATGTAAGTCGGCCCAGAGGTTTCTAATGCCGGGTCTATGGGCCTGATCCATCCCCTCGACAGTTTCCACGGTGGGCAGGGATCTTATGCCGCCGGTGAGCCGCGGGATGGCCGCCACGGCGGCTCGATGCGGCCATGGCGCCGTGGATGGATGCCACACCTCTCCTGTGAACAAGAGGAAGAAGATGAGTGAGGGAAAGGGGAGTGGGCCGGCCCGAGTGGGGTACTGTTGCACTATGTGGGTTTTACCATTTTTTCCTTTTTCTTTTCTGTTTCTTATTTTGTTTTGCCACCAATTGATTTTTTCAAAGGTTAAACTTGTTGGTACATTTGTGTTGCACCTTAGGGAGTTTCCACAAACAATTTGGGCATTTATTAAAATCATTTGCTATTTGTTTTTCAACTACAACTAGCAATTGGGGTTGTTTTGCTACTGGTTTGAATTGTTTGTAATATTTATGTATTGCAATAAATACCCAAGATTGGTTTAGCATGGTCCAGTTATTTTTAGTCATTTAACAAAATTGGTTGCACAATTTTTGGAATTTTTTTTATTTATCACTTTGTTTTTAATATCAATCAAAGGGGATTTTGAAATGATCAAATGCAAAGATGATCAAAGTGAGATTAGCAACAGTAATTGTCATTAAAAAAAGTGATTACTGTTACATGACACTGAGGGTGTTACAAATCTCCCCCACTACAAGAATTCTCGTCCTGAGAATTTAAGCTAGAGGGGAAAATATCGGGGTATTCTTCACGAAGGCGATCGTTGCTTTCCCAAGTGGCCTGATCTTCAGAATGATTTGACCACTGAACTTTGAGGAACTTGGTTGTATTTTTGCGGGTTCGATGTTTAGACTGATCAAGAATGCGGCTCGGATGTTCTCTATAAGACAAGTCTTGCTGTAGTTTAACCATTTCATGATCCACTGCTCGGATAGGATCCTTGAAGCAGCGACGGAGTTGCGACACATGAAAGACATCGTGGACTTGGGAGAGGTTTGACGGCAACTCCAATCGTTAAGCCATCGGTCCACTTCTGGAGAGGATATGGAACATGCCAATGTATCGAGGAGCTAACTTTCCTTTGATCCCGAAACGATGAGTGCCCCTCATGGGAGTGACACGAAGGTAAGCTTATTCGTTGGTTTGATAGACCATTTCCTTGTGCTTGCGGTCATAGCTGCTCTTATGGAAGGACTGAGCAGCTTTCAGGTGTTCACGGATAACGTGAACCTGATCTTCAGCATGCTGGATAATGTTCGGACCAATGAGTGTTCGTTCCCCAGTTTCTAACCAATTCAGTGGGGTTCGACACTTACGTCCATAAAGAACTTCAAAGGGTGCCATCTGCAGACTAGGTTGATGGCTATTGTTATACGAGAATTCAGCAAACGGAAGAGATTCCTCCCATTTCTTACCGAATGAAATGACACAAGCTCGAAGCATGTCTTCAAGAACTTGATTGACACATTCAACTTGCCCTTGCGACTAAGGGTGATAAGCGGTGCTGAAGTTTAGGAGAGTGCCCATAGCTTTTTGGAAACTATCCCAAAATCTTGACGTGAAAATGCTGCCTCGGTCTGAACTGATCTCCAACGGAATACCGTGGAGGGACACAATTCTGCAAACATACATGAAGAGGATCAACCTCGGCAAATCCCATGGTCAGGGACCCTAAGTTTATCATAGAGAAGGAACAGGTTGGACGATACTCGTCGGCTAACAGGAGAAGCACTTCCTTCTCGATATTATTGCGTGAGGGGGCGATTACAAGGGAGGCTAAGGCGAGTTCTCGCAAGACCAGGAGAGTAGATTGTAGATTGGATCCTCGAGACGTCTCCCCTCCCAGCCTTTATATACTAGGCTAGGTCTCGGGGAGTCCGTCCTAGATTACAGAGATAGTTTCCTAACCCTAGTCTTGTCTTGTACGCCAAGTCATGCCTTCCATATCAGTCGTAGACTCCTCCGTCGGTGCCTTGAGAGGGCCAGCCGTGGGCCCATCAGTGCTCCTTGTGGGCCTTCTGTCTTCATACGCACCAGGTATCCTCACACGCAGGAGTCGTGGGGTCACCCCCTCGTCAGTAACCCCCGAGTGTCTGGGGGACTCGAAGAGTCGCGCAGGGACTCGAATTCGTCAGTGTTTTATCATCGTATGCACAACATAGCTGCGAGTCGCTGGCAGTTTTGAGCCATGACAATATCTGTTTTGAGGCATTGCTAAGCTGAAATGGCCCAAGGAGTTGTCTGGTCGAGCCTTGGTGAATTGCGCTAGTGGCAAATACTGCAGTAGCCCAATCAAGCCCACGTCCCCCGACATGAACTTGGAACGACCGGTGTCTAGCAAAGTCATGCTGCTGTAGGTATTATAGGATCAATTGCTGCCAGTCTGAGTAAATAGCCTGAGCGCGTCCGCTCGGCTCCTTCTATCATGCGAGTGCATGGAAAAGATCGGGAGTGAAGTCGCTCTGTGGCAAGTCCCGGCCCGGCTGTTCTGCGCAGCGGGGTCTTACCTACACGCTGAGCTTGCGTGGCATCTGGGTACAGTGTGTCGTAGCCCAGGTATAATTGTTTTTGCAGAGGCACGGAGCCTGGTTAGCGATGCACTCACTTGGAATAAACGATCAAGCGAGCTATTAGTAGTCACCCGCGGAGCCTTTGCGTACTCAGGGGAGGAGTCATATAGGAAAGCACCCGCTCGGAATACCGTCGAGTGCGCGGGTAGTTTAGCTTGCTGAGCTTTTGTGAGTGGCGACTCGAATGCTTTTCATTTTCGAGGTGAGGGAGCACCCGAACTCCGCAGATGTGTTGTTTCTGCTGACGCGAGCGGTCCTGCGAGTGCATGTTCGCCTTTTGGGTGAGGGAGCACCCGAAACTCTATAAGTGCGAGTGGTTACTCGAGCATATCCTCGTCTTCTAGGTGAGGGAGCACCCGAAACTCTCAAGTTTTTGGTCTATTACTCTTTTTTGAATAAATATACTCCCGATGGGAGTAAAAGATTTTGGAATCAGAATATTTTGGCACTGAGATATAGGTAACCTTTGCCAGTCTTTTGTTTTTTCCGATTGTTTTTATCTTGATCCGTCCTTCTTGGGATGCCGCTTTGATAGGCTTTCTCATGCTATTTGTTGACCTATGATGATGCTTGGTCTTCGATCTGTCACGTCTTCTAGCCATAATGACGACTTTGACGCCGTGTTGCCTGGTGCCCGTTGGATTTCTAAGGTGTGTATGGGAAACAGGCAAGATTCGATGCGTCCTTTCAAATATTGTTGACCGTGTGAAGGCATATTTTCTTGGAATTCGTAGCGCCCGATGTGTTTGGTCTTTTATTTAATGATGGCGCCTCCTAGGCTTCTGTATTTTTTCCTGGTTTGCCCCTGGGCTGCGCTACAAATACCCGCTGCTTTATTGCCTGGGCTTGGTCAAACATTTTTCTCCTATCTTCTTCTTCTTCCTATGTCTCCCAAGCGGTGTGGTCGTGCTTCTAGCCGAGGTAGTGGCCGGCGTGGCCGTGGTGGCCGTAGCCCTCGCTCTTCACATGGTGGGCGTCGTGGAGCTTCCGCGACGCCTTCTTCTTCTTGTGCGGACCAGGGTGTTTGGCGCTATGACTTCCTTCTAGGCATTCTTAGTCGCACTACTACTTGGATCCCTCCTCCATTCGCATGTGCCTCCATGATTTCTTACCTTAATCTGAGGGTTTTGTGGCTTCGGCTTCAGGGGTGCGCTCGACCTCCTGCTTGGGTTGAGCTTTCTGTTGATGGATCTTTCTTGATTTTTCTTGATGCTGGATGGAGGCCGTTTTCACAGCAGCTATACTTGCGTGATGGGGATAGTCTTTTCTGTCGTTTTGATGGTGAAGATACCCTCATTGTTCGTGCGTTTGATGCCGGTGGTAATCGTCTGGATCCATACATGAAGGAAACAAGTAGTGACAGTGCTCATGGGTTGAGGGGTGGTTCGCCTGCTTCTCCTGTGACTTCATCTTCTGCCGACTCCTCGACTGGTGGTGCTTGCTCTTCTAGTTCTAAGGATGAGCTAGACGTCAAGCCGGTCGTCAAGCGGATGCGTTAGTAGGCGAGACACCTTGTAGAACCGGAGGACGGCGACTTGCTTCTTCGCAGGCTCAGTTTCTACTTTGTCTGTGGTGATGCTCGTCAGGTTGTGGGACAAAAGTGCCAATTATATCAACATAAGCACACATGTAGAAGTCATAATTCCCTGGGATAATTGGTATTGTAACCCGTCTGGTAGCTTCTTGAGTCCTTTTGTAATGAGAATTGTCCTCGACTCCTTTGTAATGGAAAATTGTCTTCGACTCCTTTGTAATTGAAATTGTCTTCGACTCCTTTGTAATGGAAATTTTCCTCGACTCCTTTGTAATGGAAATTGTCTTCGACTCCACTGTAATGAAAATTTTTCATCCACTCCTTTGTGTAGATTTTATTGGGTGCGCGGTCGCGCTCCCAATGGGAGTAGCCCCTGAGGCTATGTTTGATTTGTAGAATCAAGATGAGGCTGTGAGTTTTTATTCGCTTGGACCGTCCTTTCTAGTAGCTGTTTAGCTATTCCGAATTATCATCGGATGCGCGGCAGCGCTCCTGATGGGAGTAGCCCCGAGTCTTTAGGTGATCGTTTACGATCAGGTGAAGACTAAAGGACTTTGCATTTTCCGATACGATTCTCTTGTGAGAAAATTCTTGGTACTTCGAGGAGATCTTGTGCTCAGGCCCTCGAGTTTTTTTAGGTGAAGTCGTCAGAACGAGGATAGCGTCTCCCGGGGGGATTTTATGCTCAAGCCCCCCGAGTGCTTTTAAGTAAAGTCGCGTGAGTGAGGATATCGTCTCTCGGGGGGAGTTTATGCTTGAGCCCCCGAGTGCTTTTAAGTAAAGTCGCATGAGCGAGGATAGCGTCTCTCAGGGGGCGTTTATGCGCGAGCCCCCGAGTGCTTTTAAGTAAAGTCGCGTGAGTGAGGATAGCGTCTCTCGGGGGGATTTTATGCTCCAGCCCCCGAGTGCTTTTAAGTAAAGTCGCGTGAGCGAGGATAGCGTCTCTCGGGAGGAGTTTATGCTCGAGCCCCCAAGTGCTTTTAGTGATAATGTTTGGGAAACACCATTTTATTTCTTCCAGTTTTACATGGGTTGTCAATCGGTTCTGCTGCCGATGTCGTTGACAATGCCGGGAGGGCTATGGGTAGAACAGGCGTATGTTCTCTACGTTCCATGGATTTCCCACGTCTTCATTGGTCTTTGGGTTCTTCAACCTGTATGCGCCTCCTCCTATGACTTCCCAGATTATGAACGGCCCTTCCCATTGCGGGGCAAGTTTGTGCACTTTTTCTTGTATCAGCCGCAAGACGAGGTCTCCTTTGGTGAAAGTTCTGGTCCGCAGGCGACTGCTTTGATATGTGCGCAGCTTGTCCTGGTGTCCTTCATATCTTGTTATGGCTGTGTCCCGTGCTTCATCTCCTGAGTCTTTGTCGTTCTGCAGTGCTTCTTCTACCTCTTCCGCTTCGTACCCTGAGTTTCGGGGAGCTCCAAATTTTAAGTCATGCGGCAGCACTGCTTCTGCCCCGTATACCATGAAGAAAGGTGTATACTGGGTCGAGCGACATCTTCTTCCTTCATCCTGATCTGGTTGTATCCTGAGTATGCATCGAGGAAGGATAGGAGGTCGCATCCTGCTGTAGAGTCAATTATCTGGTCGATTCTTGGCAGGGGGAAATGGTATTTCAGGCAATGCTTGTTG
This sequence comes from Bromus sterilis, assembly GCA_950022295.1. Lineage (NCBI taxonomy): Eukaryota > Viridiplantae > Streptophyta > Magnoliopsida > Poales > Poaceae > Bromus > Bromus sterilis. The sequence goes on along the minus strand of OX465595.1, from coordinate 274,392,604 downwards.
ACAGGCCCATAGTCGACGCACATCCTCATGACGGCAGTGTGTTTTTTGGGGACCAGGACTGGGTTTGCAATCCAAGTTGCTTTCTTCGTCTCCTAGATGGACTGTGCGTAGAGTAGTCGGTTGATCTCCTCTCCGATTGCTCTGCGCTTGGGTTCTGAAAATCTTCGCAGCGCCTGCTTTACTGGCTTAGTGTTTGGCTTGATGCGGAGCGCGTGTTCTGCAAATTCTCGCGGTATTCCGGGCATGTCGGCTGGGCACCAGGCGAATATTTCCCACTCTTCACGAAGGAAGGCTATGAGGGCGGCTGCTTGTTCTTCTGGGAGGTGGGCTTATACGCGGACCGTCTTCTCTGGGTCCGTTGGGTGAACTTGGTGGGTGGTCGTGTCACTGTCGACACTGCAATCGCAGCGGAATTCTTTTGACTCATTTTGGTTTACCAGTGGAAAAATGCTTTTATCCGTCACCATGGCTATTTCTTCGAGTTGTTGTGGGGCTCCAAACGTGTCGGAGACTTTGTGGAACTCACGATCGCACTAGTATGATTTGGTGAAGCTTCCTTTGACTGTGATAACACCCATCGGTCCTGGCATTTTGAGTTTGAGATATGAATAGTGCGGAACCGCCATGAATTGGGAAAACGCTGGTCGCCAGAGTATGGTGTGGTACTGCGACTGCCAGTCGAGCAATTCAAACTCTAGGACTTGTCTTGCAAAGTTGCGCTTGCTGCCGAAGATGACATCGAGCTCAATTGTTCCGATGGAGGCGGATGCTTCGCCTGGAACTATGACATATATTGTGGTGCCTGACTTCTTCCAAACTGATCGTGGGATCAGCATCTTGTATAGGGTGCTGGTGAAGATTATGTTTAGGCTGTTGCCTCCATCCATGAAGACTTTGTCCATGTCGTAGCCTCTGATCTGGGCGTCAAGGACCAGGGGTGCATGCCCCAGCCTTGGGACTATGGGTGGGTGGTCGCTTTGAGAGAAGGTGATGTTGGTCTCTGCGCCACACAGTTGGTAGATTTCTGTTGTCTTTAAGCCCTCGGTTGCTCGGGTCTGCAGGGTGTAAGCGTCCTTCTTTGCTTTTGAGGGTCTTCCTTCTTGGATCCTGCAGACTCGTCCGTGGGACGTAGGGTATTTCCTTTCTGTACTTGGTGCCGATGACTGTGCGTTTCTTTGGGTGCACTTGGCTTCACGCTGCTTTTCCTCTTTGAGGCTGTTGGAGAGCTCAATGAATAAACGACAATCTCCTAGGGTGTGGCTTGCTCTGAGGCGTCCCCACCCGTCTTCGAAACAGTGGATCGTGCAAGGTCCTTCCAGTTGCTCTCTGGCTATGAGCTTACTGGAGCCGGCATGCTTTCTTCTCCTTGAGACTTGGAAAATCTGCGAATGATCTTCTGAACGGTCGTGGAATCTTGGGTCGAGCTCTATCCCATCGCTGAGCGACTGGTTCCGGATGAAGTTGGCGAATTCATCTGGCCTTCGATCTGGGTCGTAGTACTCGCCGGTCTAGGTTTCAGAGTCGCCGTCTTGTCGTGCGGCGGGAGTTAGGCTGGCGGCGAGTCGTCGAGTGGCTGGCGAGTCTTCTGTCACACGTTGCAAATCTTCGAGTGAGGTTCCCGCGTAGAGTCCTTGCGCTTGCCTTCTGGGTTGTCGAGTTCTTTTCCATCGGCAGTGGATCTGGCAGTTGTAGAGGTGTTGGGCTTGATTCGGCTGCGGATTAGGTGATCTTGGTGGGGCGATGAAGATGCTTGTGGTGAACTTGAACTTCTCAAGCGTGTTAGATCTGGCTCTAGCCCTCGAGTCATGGTTTTTTGAAGACGGGACCGCCGAGAACGTGATTCCAACCTGTGTAGTTCCCACAGACGGCGCCAATTGACGAGGATCAGCCTTGGCAAATCCCATGGTCAGGGACCCTGGGTTTATCATGGAGAAGGAACAGGCTGGACGATACTCGTCGGCTAACAGGATAAGCACTTCCTGCTCGATATTATTGCGTGAGGGGGCGATTACAAGGCAGGCCAAGGCGAGTTCTCGCAAGACCAGGAGACTAGATTATAAATTGGATCCTCGAGACGTCTCCCCTCCCAGCCTTTATATACTAGGCTAGGTCTCGGGGAGTCCGTCCTAGATTACAGAGATAGTTTCCTAACCCTAGTCTTGTCTTGTGCGCCAAGTCGTGCCTTCCATATCAGTCATAGACTCCTAAGTCGGTGCCTTCAGAGGGCCATCCGTGGGCCCATCAGTGCTCCTTGCAGGCCTTCTGTCTTCATATGCACCAGGTATCCTCACACGCAGGAGTCGAGGGGTCACCCCCTCGTCAATACAAGTCTGCTAACTAACTAGCATAGATCGTCTCCTTGACTTGCAGAAAGTGGGCAACCTTGGAGAACAGGTCGATGACGACAAAGATAGCATCATGACCCTTCTGTGATCTGGAAAACAGGTGACGAAGTCCGTCTCAACTTTGTCCCACTTCCATTAAGGAATATTAAGTGTTTGCAGAGTTCCGGCAGGTCTTTGATGTTCGGCTTTGACGCGACAACAAACTTCACACTCTTCAACATAACGGGCAATGTCTTGCTTCATGTTAGACCACCAGAAACGCTGACGAATGTCTTGGTACATCTTGGTACTACCAGGGTGAATCGACAAAGGTGTGTCGTGAGCTTCTTTCATGATGAATGGGGTCAAGTTCATGTATTCCTGGCTTATTGGAACCACTCGACGATTCTTGAATAACACGACCCCTTCATCATCAACAGTGAAGGAAGAGGTATTTCCTTGTGTGACATTGTGCCTAATCTCCTTTATTAATGCATCATAAGGTTGTATTGTTTTTACGCAATACTCGACGTCTGAATTAATAACCAAAGAATTCACATGTCCCTACGGAACAATCTCGAGGTTCAGCTTGCGTAGCTCTTCATACAGAGGTTGTTGTTGTACTTGAACTTCAAGTTCACTACATTAGGCTTTGCGGCTCATGGCATCAGCCATCACATTAGCTTTGGCAGGGGTGTAATGAATATCCATGTTGAAATCGGCTATTGTCTCGAGCCATCGTTGTTGGCGGAGGTTCAGATCTGGCTGAGTAAACAGGTACTTCAGGCTTTGGTGGTCGGTGTAGATCTCGGAACGCTTACCGACGAGGTAATGTCACCAAAGCTTCAATGCATAAATTACTGTTGCCAATTCGAGATCGTGTGGTGGATAGTTATATTCATAAGAACGCAACTAACGAGAGCCATAATCAATCGCTTTGCGCTCTTGCATTAGGAGACATCCTAATCGTTGACGAGATGTGTCGCAGTATATCACGAAGTCCTTCTGAGTATCGGGGGGAGCAAGCATTGGGGGAGAAGTAAGCTTGTCCTTGAGAGCTTGAAAAGTTTCCTGACATTTGTCTGTCCACTCGAACTTGATACCTTTGTGAAGAAGATTAGTCAGAGGCTTGGCAATCTTGGAGAAGTTCTCGATGAAACAGCGGCAATAGCTAGCGAGGCCGAGGAACTTCTGACTTTCTTGACAGTCTTGGGAGGAGTCCAGTCAAGAATAGCCTGAATAAGTTCTGGGTTGACGACAATGCCATCCTTGGAAATCACATGACCAAGGTAGGTTACTTCGGGCAGCCAGAACTCACAGTTAGAATTTTTAGCATAGAGTTTGTGTTCTCGAAGCTTTGCCAGTATAAGACGAAGGTGTTCAGCATGTTCTTCATCATTCTTGGAGTATACCAAGATATCATCCAGATAAACCACGACGAACTTGTCGAGATATTCCATGAATATATAGTTCATCAATCGGGAAAAGGTGGCTGGGGCATTGGTTAGACCAAAGGACATCACGGTGTACTCGTATGAACCATAGAGAGTAATGAAGGTGGTCTTTGTAATGTCCTCTTAACTGACCCGGATCTGATGGTAACCGAACCTCAAGTCGATTTTCGAGAACACCGTAGATCCAGCATGTTGATCATATAGATTGTTGATCCATGGGAGTGGATACTTGTTCTGTATTTTTGCCTGGTTGATAGGTCGGTAATCTTGGACTAAATGGTTCGTTCCATCGCTTTTCTTTACAAAGAGCGGAGGTGCTCCCCAAGCAGAGGAACTGGGGCGAATGAATCCTTTCTAAAGTACCTTGTCGATTTCCTCCTTAGGTTCAAGGAGTTCATGTGGCGGCATCTTGTAAGGACGCTTGGAAATAGGGACGGTGTCGGGCTTCAAGTTGATGAAGAATTCCACATCTCAGATCGGGGTTATTCCCGACAATTCTTCTTGGAAGCAGTCGGGAAAATTACAAACGACTGCAACTTTCTCAATGCCCTCAAGAGGTGAGACATTCCAAGCATTCATCATATAGATCTATGCTTCAGCATCACGGGTAATTCGGGTGGTGTGATTAAAAATCTCGCTGAAGGGGTGGAAAAGTTGGACAAACTTGGTGCCACAATACAGTGCGGCATCGTGAACTTTCAACCAATCCATTCTCAGAATAAGGTCTATGGTGGAAGCCTTTTGAATGATGGGGGAAGCAAGGAATTCAATTCTTTCAATTTCAATGGTCGTTTCGGGCACTATCTTGGAGGTGTGGCAATGGCCTATCGGGGTGCGGACAACCATCGGTGGGTTCATATTATCTAACGTGAAGTTATGCGGCAATGCAAATGCTTAGGACATGAATGAATGCGAAGCTCCTAAATAAAATAAAACAATAGCAGGTATTGAATTAACGAGAAGGGTACCCATCACTGTAGCGGGTTGTTCCTGAGCTTCTTCAACATCAATGTTGTAAGCATGTCCACGAGCATGAGCAGAAAACCCAGTATTATAGTTGGGGTCCGGTTGTTGCCACGGCCATTTCCGCGGCCAGCAGGGTGAACTACCAGTTGATTCCGTATCTGGTTGCATTCTCTGGAAAAGTTTCCAGGTTGGCGGCACATGAAGCTTAACCCATCCTGAGGACGAAGTGGTGCAACATTGGGTGGTGGAGGTAGAGCTCTTTGCATCGACGGTGGCGGAGGAAGAAGGGGTGCAACATAAGAAGGCCTTGGAGCAGTGGCAGGTGACTGGGTCACACTGTTAGGGAGCCAGATGCGACGCTTCTTTGTTGTTGTCCAGGATGAGCCAACGTCACGATAGCGTTTCTGCGGGTCCTTGAGCTCCATCTGGGAAGTCTCGACGGTGATAGCCTCATCACCATGGTGGCGAAGTTGGCAAAATCATGAACGGCAAGAGCGAGCCTGAGGTCTGAATTGACGCCACGGCGGAAGTTCTGCTGTTTACGGGCACCAGTGGTGATTTTTTCTTCCGCATAGCGAGAGAGGTAGAGGAACTCACGCTGATAAGCTTCAATAGTCATGTTGCCCTGAGTGAGGTTGCGGAATTCTTCCCTCTTCTGATCAGATCCCTTGAGGAATATAGCGGGCACGAAAAGCAGTCTGTAATTCATCCCAGGTGATGACTTCTCCCACTAGCAGTGAACACTTGTGGGTGCTCCACCACTGAGCAGCGGCGCCTTTCAGTTGATAGGACGCAAAGTTAACATAGTCGGCTAGATTGACATTAGCAGACTCGAACTCATGAGTGATGTCGCCAAGCCATTCATCAGCATCCAATGGCTGAACAGAGTTGCGGAACATAGTGGGGTCGAGGCGGGTGAAGTCGTGCAGAGTCACTACGGCATGCTGACGGTTGTGCCCATTCTGGTGTTGTTGTGGGAACTGAAGCATGATATTTTGCATGAACTGATGGGTCAGCTCGAACAGCCGCATCATCGCGGCCATGTAATCCGGCGGCGGAGGTAGATCGTTGGCACCACGACCAGTCATCCTGGTAGAATTTAACAGGGGTATTTCAGCGATGAAAATTTAACGAGATAACGGAAACAAGCATGAGGTAAAGCGACAACAAAGAGGAGGCGTGGATATATAAGAGTAGTCATATAAGACATACACATACACACACGGAGTCAATCAAAAATCGGGCAACATAACGTTGTAGAAATTAAGGAAATAGGACACACTGGGCGGCGCGCAGACGCGGTAAAGAATACACGACGCGACATAGCAAAGTCTATGTCAATCACGCCGCAAGAAAACTGTTGGCAATAGGAATTGTGCCAGAGAACGTGCGTCCTGCCCTGAATGAGAAAGGGGATCTGCGGTCGGGGATCTGGGTCCGAACTCCTGCGACACGACTCAATAGAGGGTTTAGAAGCAGAACGTCGGGTGGAAAACAATCTTGGTGCAACTCTCATCATCGGTCAACTTGTTAATGATGTCGACCGCAACGTTGATACCCAATATTAGCAACAGGTTATCACGAACAAGATGGTACACCGAGTATAGCAAAGTCGGGGAATGTTATAGATAATCTAGCTATCCGGGTAGATGCGACCATGAGTTCCTAATGTCAGAGTTAGAAAAATCCCTGAAAGGATAAGAGAGTAGAATCCCAGAGTAAAGGTACGAAGAAAAGGATCCTAATACCACCCAGTTTGCGATGTGGACCCGTAAGACACAACATCAGTGTTAGTAAAATAGTTTTGCAAAGACTGGACTCAACTTCGACCAAGGAGTGGGAAGGAGGTATCTTGCAGGCAGTCTGCTCCAGTACCAACTTGTGATGCCCCCAATATCAAGGCGTGTATAGTAATCATACACGCAGGGTACACGACCGAAGTCAGGATGCCACGGTGAGAATATCACAGCACAACACTAGACACAAATAAGATAAATCTTTAAGTTAAAAACCAGGGATCACGAGGATCCGACTACATAAGCCATACAATCATAATATCTGAGTACAGACATAGTTAGTCATGTTTTTCCTTAAGAAGGCTAGCACAAATAAAATCAGAGATACAGATCGAAAAGGCAAGGCCTCCTTCCTGGGAACCTCTCAACTACTCCTGGTCAACGGTGAACTCGACGTCGTAGTAGGCGCCTCCGGGGTACTCCTGCTCCTGGGCGACAGCGTCTGATTGCAGCAATCCGAGTATATAAAAAAAGGGGGGGGAATAAAGCAAAGGTTATTATCTAGCATAGCCGCAAGTCTTACATCCGCTACTATGCATTTATGCATATGTATCAAATGGAAAGGTGAGGCTATATATAGTGGACTGAATGGCAGAAAATCATAATAAGGAAGAGAAGCTAGGCCTATCGAAGACTAGCATCTTCCGACGGTTCTTGCAGCATGACAAGAGAATAGCCAGCAGTTTATATAAAGCATAAAGTAACAATGCAGCAGAAGTTGCTGCAGCATTGTATAATAGTAAGTTGTAATAATTATCAATGCCTCCGAGATCACTTCCTCGACTCCCTTGCGAGGAAGAAAACCGGAACCAACATTTTAGTAATAGTAGTTTGTAGTAGTAGGATCTGGCTTCAGCATAAGCGTCTTCGAATAGATCAATCTTCCCTGCAGGGGTGCACTTCTGTTATACTACAATGCACGGATCTCCAGGGTGGCGTATACCTTGTTAGGGAAAGCCCCACCGAGGCTATCTGACATTCCATAGCCCATCCTTCAAACTACCCAGAGAGGCCGTCTTCCGGTCTAAATCCTAAGTATGCCGGGCCTTGGACCCCAACCCTGACGTACTCCTGCATGGTGCGTGACTGGCCGGTGAAGCAAAAGCAAATACAAATCACACTGCTCGAGCAAAGAAGAAAACACCACTTCCCGGAAATCAGTCTGCGGTACTACTGACGTATAAAGAGTCTTCAAACGAGACTACGAAGCAGGGGAGCCCATAACTCCTTGCCCCACGTGTAGGCAGTGCGTATTAGCATAAAGCCACTCAAGTCATCCATCGAACCATTAGTCATTTTATTATCTCGCGGACAGCCGTTATCGTTGCCCGACTAATTAACACAACGGAAAACGAACAACAGCTAGGACCACCAGTACATCGGTGCCTGCCCTGTCGTCCCGTCAAAGCACGCGGTTACCAACAAGGTGAACGGACTCCTTACCTTATCTCGTGTGTGCTCCTGGAGGAGCTCGAATTTCTTGGTTTGGTAACTCTCACGGCCAACGATCACGGTCCAAGCACACATGTAAATCTGTCGTACCCTCCATGTCGTGTCGTCGCAGTACCACTCGCGGGCACCGTTGGGTCACCTGACTTCTTACCTTTAAGGACAACCGTTTTTCAGGACCCTAGGGCGGCTATATAGAGTCAGCAACGAGTGGAGTACGAGGATTACTCCTCGATAACTCACACTTGATGTGGCTCGGCAGAGCCGAGGTAGGGGCCTTAGGTGGTGTCTGCTTTCTACCATATCTGTGCATCTATAATAATTTGTGTCCGCGTTCACTCCCTAGAGTGATCACAGACCGCTATCTAATTCTAGTTGACTAACAATGCGCAGGGCTCACTTCTGAATATTTCATAATTATAATAGGAAACATAGGATAAAGGAAGGTACATCAAGGGGCGACAAAGACAGGCTATGCAATAGAATAGGAATTAACGTAATAGCAGCAGCAGCAATGCCTAGTGCAAGAAATGCATGGAAAATATAGGAGATATCTGGTGAAGGAGAATTGCTCTGCTTGCCTGGAAGCTCGGTAGTAGGGGTACGGTAGTCGACGTAGTAGTCGTACTCGGAATCGGTGTAGTCGGCGGTAGCAACGGGGTCTACCGGAGAATAAAAGGGGGAGAAACAGTAAATACAAAGCAAGCATATGCAAATGGATGCATGACATGACAGATGCAACGTTAACGGTGTTCCTAATGTAGTACTAGGTGATTGCACAGAGCGGGAATTCATCCGGGGATGAATTGCCAGCTCCGGTGATTATCGAATAACGGCCCGAAGGGGGAAGGTTCCATGTTCGTTGTGTTATAGCGGGGTGGTGGATATAACGGTAGTGTATCCGTATTCATTGCATTTTTCTAATAAATTTTCATGTATACAACTTTTCCAAATGAGTTACGGTTTAAAATGTATTGAATTTCAAAGTTTTAATCATTTTAAATCAATTACTGGATTTATTTAAATCATTAGTTCTAGCATTATCCAAAAAAGGAACTTTGACCGCGTCAAACTGACCAGTGGGACCCTATTGTCAATGACTGAGTTTTTATTAAATCATTTTCTATTTAAAACAGTGAGGGGACCCACATGTCATTGCCTCAATATAATGAATTTAATTAAATCTCTAGCAGGACCCACCTGTCATACATGCATGTAATTAAAAAAAGTTTATTTAACCTAACTATTGGCCTTGGGTCCACTCATCATTGGGCCAATTCATTAACAAGGGGATATCTAATTTTTTTAAACTCCAATTAGCAACCAAACTTAACAGGGGGGCCTAGCCCATGGCCGAGTCGTGCGTGTGCTAGGAAAACGGCGGCGCGGCCATTCCAGCCAGCCCCGACGAGGGCGGGGCCAGCCGGCAGTAGGTGTGGGGACGGGGGCGTGGACACCGCGGGCAGGCGGCGGCGTGTAGCGGCCGTCAAAGGCGGGTGCGGGCCGCCGGAGTGGGGCGGAGGCGGCCGTGACTGGGAGGGGCAGGGCGAGCACTGGGGCGCGTCCAGGTGAGCCAGGGCACGACCCCGACGTGGCTGTATTTTCCAGTGGGGCGCGTGGGCGCGACCACGGGTGCTAGGAGCGCAAGCTCCCGGTCATGGTGGCCCCGAGTGGGCACGGCGGTCACGGTGGTTACGGCGGCGGAACGGTGTGGGAAGAAGGGAAATCGATGAGGCTCACCGTGGGGAGGCCGGTGGCAAGTGCGCAAGAGGCCGGGGAGGTCCAGGTGCGGCAAAATCGAATACGGTGAGCGGCCGTGGTGGAGGTCGGCGTCAAATTCGTCGCACACGTAGCCTCCAGGCTCGATTCCGATGGGGAAGATGACGACGACGAGCCCTGTGGTCTCCATGAACACCTCGGAACAGGGAACGGTGGCCGATGGCCGCGGTGAAGCCAGCGGCGCGGCGACGGCAAGGCTCGGGCGGATCCGATCGTAGCAATGGGGAGATGGAGGGAGAAATGGCGGCGGCTAGGGTTTCCACGGGTGGGCAGGGGTCTTATGTCGTCGGTGAGCCGCCGGATTGCCACCACGGTGGCTCGATGCGGCCATAGCGTCGTGGATGGCAGCCACGCCTCTCCTGTGAATAGGAGGAAGAAGATGAATGAGGGAAAGGCGAGTGGGACGGGCCCAGTGGGGTATTATTGCACTGTGCAGATTTAAAAAAAAATCAATTTTTCCTTTTATTTTCTATTTCTTATTTTGTTTTGCCACCAATTGATTTTTGTCAAAGGTGAAACTTGTTGGTACATTTGTGTTGCACATTAGGGAGTTTCTACAAAAAGTTTGGGCATTTATTAAAATCATTTGCTATTTGTTTTTGAACTGCAACTAGCAATTGGGGTTGTTTTGTTACTGGTTTTAATTGTTTGTAATATTTATGTATTGCAATAAATACCCAAGGTTGGTTTAGCATGGTCCACTTATTTTTAGGCATTTAACAAAACTGGTTGCACAATTTTTGGACAAAGTTTTATTTATCACTTTGTTTTTAATATCAATCAAAGGGGATTTTGAAATGATCAAATGCAAAGATGATAAAAGTGAGATTACCAACAGTAATTGTCATTTACAAAAGTGATTACTATGACATAACACTGAGGGTGTTACAACGCCCTACACAGTCCAATGCGCACAGATCGAATGGTCGCCAATGAACCAACATCATGATGCTGCAGTTCCGGTGGATATTCTATTTAACTCTTTTTTCCCGGTTTGTAAGTGCAAAAAAAAGTTTAAAAATACCAACATAACAAGGAATGCGTCCAAATTCGAATACATATCACTTATAGACGCGTGGCAGCTGTGAAAAAAAAATCTACCACAATCGACCAAGTAATAATACAATCTGCTGGTAACCCAAACATTTCACGACCCATTCCATACATATAAAAACTACGGTCCGTCCTAAGAGATGCCCCCGTTTGCAAGGCGATTTTATGATAGCATTTCTCAAAATGCTTGAAATTTTTACATCACAGTATTACCTTCTGACGATGCCACACAAAGTCTTGTGTATTTCCTAGCGAATCTCATTTGTTTGAATTTTTTGTCATTTAAAAACCACCGCACTCAATGTTTCATGATCGAAAGACGTGACCGAGGTGCGACAAGTTCATTTCAATTCCACATTGTCTGTTGCACGTTAACAAGAGAGCATATACATGATATTTCAGCACACATTTGGTCAAATTTCGTTGCACTCGTAGTTCAAATGAAAATAAATTCATATCGAGTGCACATAAAACAGACTTAGCGCCATATATTAAACGGAAGATGAAAATGACAAAATAGATCATAGCTCAAGTGTAAATAAACCCATAGGAACTATCTAATCTAAACTTAATGACTTACATGTATCAAACACGTCCCGTTAGATGGCAAAATATCGGTGACATGGTAAAGCACACGGTTCATGTACGACAACCGTTTGCTTAACCTTTACCCTGCGAAATTCGCCTGTGTGTTCTGATTGGCCAGAACGCACCACCGCGGATCGCACGCCCTGCAACGTCCAATGCGCGTGGATCGAAAGGTCGCCAATTAAGCAACATCATGCTGCTGCAGTTCCGGTGGATACAGTATTTAACTCTTTTTCCAGATTTGTAAGTTAAAAAATGTATAAAAATACCGAAACAACATGGAATGCGTCCAAATTCGAAGACATGACACGTATAGAAGCGTGGCAGCTATGAAAAAAAATGAACCACAATCGCTGAAGTAACAATACAATCTACTTGTAACCCGAACATTTCACGACTCATTCCATACATATCAAAACCACAGTCCTTCGTGAGAGATGCCCTCATTTGCAAGGCGATCGCATGATAGCATATCTTAAAATGCCTTAAAAATTTACCACATCACAGTATTACCTTCTCATGACGCCACGCAAAGTCTCGTGTATTTCCGTGCGATTCTCATTATTTAAAAAATTGTAATTTAAAAACCACCGAACTCAATGTTTCATGGTCGGAAGACGTGACCGAGCTGTGGCAAGTTCATTTCAATTCCACGTTGTGTGCTGCAAGTTAACAGGAGAGCACATATATGATATGTCAGCACTCATTTGGTCAAATTTCGTTGCACTCGTAGTTCAATTGCAAATAAATTCATATCGAGTGCACATGAAACTGACTTAGAGCCATATATCAAACAGAAGATGAAAATGGAAAACAATCATAGCTCAAGTGTAAATAAACCCATAGGAACTATCTAATCTACACTTAATGACTTACATGTATCAAACACGTTCCGTTAGATGGAAAATTTCGGTGACATGGTAAAGCACAAGGTTCGTGTACGACAACCGTTTGCTTAACCTATTCCTTGCGAAATTCGCCCGTGCTTTCTGATTGGTCAGAACGCAGCACCACGGATCGCACACCCTGCACCGTCCAATGCGCACGAATCGAACAGTCGCCAATGAACCAACATCATGTTGCTGCAGTTCCGGTGGATATTGTATTTAACTATTTTTTTCCGGTTTGTAAGTGCAAAAAAAGTTTAAAAATACCAAAATAACATGGAATGCGTCCAAATTCGAAGACATATCACGTATAGACGCGTGGTAGCTCCGAAAAGAGAATCAACCTCAATTGACGAAGTAACAATACAATCTACTAGTAACCCGAATATTTCATGACTCATTCCATACATATGAAAACCACGGTTCTTCGTGAGAGATACCCACATTTGCAAGGCGATCGCATGATAGCCTTTGTCAAAATGCCTGAAAATTTACCACATCACAGTACTACCTTCTCACGACGCCACGCAAAGTCTCGTGTATTTCTGAGCGATACTATTTTTTATTGAATTTTTTGTAATTTAAAAACCAGCGAACTCAATGTTTTATGGTCGAAAGACGTGACCGAGGTGCGGCAAGTTCATTTCAATTCCATGTTGTGTACTGCGCGTTAACACGATAGCACATACATGATATGTCAGTACACATTTGGTCAAATTTCATTGCACTCGTAGTTCAAATGCAAATAAATTCATATCGAGTGCACATGAAACTGACAAAAAAATCATAGCTCAAGTGTAAATAAACCCATAGGAACTATCTAATCTACACTCAATGACTTACATGTATCAAACACGTCCCGTTAGATGGCAAAATTTCGGTGACACGGTAAAGCACACGGTTCGTGTACGAGAACCGTTTGCTTAACCTATACCCTGTGAAATTCGCCCGTGCATTCTGTTTGGCCAGAAAGCAACACCACGAATCAGACACACTGCACCGTCCAATGCGCACGGATCGAACGGTTGCCAATGACCCAACATCATGTTGTCGCATTTTCGGTGGATATCGTATTTAACTCTTTTTATCGGGTTTGTAAGTGCAAAAAATGTTTAAAAATAACAAGAAATGTGTCCAAATTCGAAGACACGTCACGTATAGACGCATGGCAGCTGTGAAAAGAAAATCAACCACAATTGACATAGTAACAATACAATCTACCTGTAACCTGAACATTTCACTACTCATTCCATACATATCGAAACCACGGTCCTTCGTGAGAGATGACCCCGTTTGCAAGGCGATCGCATGATAGCCTTTCTCAAAATGCCTGAATATTTTACCACGTCATAGTACTACCTTCTCACGATGCCACGCAAAGTCTCGTGTATTTCCGAACGATTCTATTTTTTTTTTGAATTTTTTGTAATTTAAAAACCACCAAACTCAATGGTTCATGGTCGAAGACGTGACCGAGGTGCGGCAACTTCATTTTAATTCCACGTTGTGTGATGCATGTTAACACGAGAGCACATACATGATAAGTCAGCAAACCTATGGTCAAATTTCATTCCAATCATAGTTCAAATGGAAATAAACTCATAACGAGTGCATATGAAACTGACTTAGCGCCATATATCAAACAGAAGATGAAAATGACAAAAAACATAGCTCAGGGGTAAATAAACCAATAGGAACTATCTAATATACACTTAATGACTTACATGTATCAAACACGTCCCGTTAGATGGCAAACTTTCGGTGACGCGGTAAAGCAGACGGTTTGTGTAAGACAACCGTTTGCTTAACCTATACCCTGCAAAATTCGCCGGTGCGTTCTGATTGGCCAGAACGCAGCACCACAGATCGCACGCCCTGCACCATCCAATGCGCACGGATCGACTGGTCGCCAATGAACTAACATCATGCTGCTGCAGTTTCGGTGGATATTGTAGTTAACTCTTTTTTCCCGCTTTGTAAGTGCAAAACAAAGTTTCAAAATACCAAAATAACAAGGAATGTGTCCAAATTCAAAGACATATCACGTATAGACGCGTGGCATCTATGAAAATAAAATCAACCACAATCGATGAAGTAACAAACAATCTACTTGTAACCCAAACATTTCACGACTCATTCCATACAAACCGAAACCACGATCCTTCGTGAGAGATGCCCCTGTTTGCAAGGCGATCGCATGATAGCCTTTCTCAAAATGCCTGAAATTTTACCACATCAGAGTACTACCTTCTCACGACGCCACGAGAAGTCTCGTGTATTTCCGAGCGATTCTCAATTTTTGTGATTTTTTTGTAATTTAAAAATCACCAAACTCAATATTTCATGGTCGAAAGACGTGACCAAGGTGCGGAAATTTCATTTCAATTCCATGTTGTGTGCTCCACGATAACACGAGAGCACATACATGATATGTCAGCACTCATTTGGTCAAATTTTGTAGCACTCGTAGTTCAAAATGCAAATAAATTCATATCGAGTGCACATGAAACTAAATTACCGCCATATATAAAATGGAAGATGAAAATGACAAAAAAAATCATAGCTCAAGTGTAAATAAACCCATAGTAACTATCTTATATACACTTAATGACTTACATGTATCAAACACGTCACGTTAGATGGCGAAATTTTGGTGACACGGTAAAGCACACGATTCGTGTACGACAACCGTTTGCTTAACCTATACCCTGCGAAATTCCCCTGGGTGTTCTGATTGGTCAGAACGCAGCACCACGGATCGCACGCCCTGTACCATCCAATGCGCACGGATCGAACGGTCGCCAATGAACCAACATCATGCTGTTGCAGTTCCGATGGATATTGTATTTAACTCTTTTTTTCCCGGTCTGTAAGTGCAAGAAAATAATTAAAAATACCAAAATAACAAGGAATGCGTCAAAATTCGATAACATATCACGTTTAGACACGTGGCTACTATGAAAAAAAATCAACCACAATCGACGAAGTAACAATACAATCTACTTGTGACCCGAACATTTCACGACTCATTCCATACATATCGAAACCACGGTACTTTGTGAGAGATGCCCCCGTTTGCAATGAGATCGCATGATAGCCTTTCTCAAAATTCCTGAAAAATTTACCTCATCATAGTATTACCTTCTCAAAACGCCACGCAAAGTCTCGTGTATTTTTTTGAATTTTTGTAATTTAAAAACCACCAAACTCAATGTTTCATGGTCGAAAGAAGTGAACGAGGTGCGGAAAGTTCATTTAAATTCCACGTTGTGTGCTGCACGTTAACACGAGAGCACATACATGATATGTCAGCACTCATTTGGTCAAATTTCGTTGTACTCGTTGTTCAAATGCAAAAAAAATCATAATGAGTGCACATGAAACTGACTTAGCGCCATATATCAAACGGAAGATGAAAATGAAAAAACAATTATAGCTCAAGTGTAAATAAACCCATAGGAACTACCTAATATACACTTAATGACTTACATGTATCAAGCACGTCCGTTAGATGGCAAAATTTCGGTGACACAGTAAAGCACAAGATTCGTGTACGACAACCGTTTGCTTAACCTATACCCTGCGAAATTCGCACGTGTGTTCTGATTGGCCAGAACGCAGCACCACAGATCACACGCCCTGCACCGTCCAATGCGCACGGATCAAACGGTCGCCAATGAACCAACATCATGCTGCTGTAGTTCCGGTGGATATTGTATTTAACTCTTTATATATTACAACTATTTGCTTAACCTATACCCTGCGCAATTCATGATCATATACATACAATTCACAAGTAATCAAGTTTTATGAATTATACACCAATAGTAAATACATATATTACTACATGCATAATCCGACAGATTAATTAAAACATACTAATAAGTGTTTTACTGCCATAACTACGCTAAATGCATGCACTTTCAGTTCGATCGTCATTCCGCACGCGCTTCATCGTCGTCGCCGACTGCTCCCACCGTGCTTGTTCTTCTTCCTTCCGCTGCTCGCCACCTGTTCATCCACAGGATCTTCAAGGATTTCTTCCAGGACGAGGCACTCCCGCATTGCTGAGATGCGCCTGTATGAGTCGTAACTGACAAAGGCGTCCAACGTCGCGTAGACGACGCGAGGCCCAGTGAGCTCGCCCTCCCATGACGAGTGCAGCCTTTCCTTCGTAACATTGTCCATCCCGCTCTTCTTGCCTTAGTAATAAGGGCAGATGATGGAAACGGCGAGGTCTTCAAGGGCATCACGTTCACCTTCCTTCTTGAGAATGCCCGTCACCCCGTACTGCTTCTATAGGTCGACGAGGTTGGTTACCCGAAAGAAAGAGTTTCTGAGCACGTTCTTGTCATTTGCGCTGTCGAAGGTGGCGAAGGTGCACTTCTCGCTGGAGAGGAATTCCTCAAGCCTCTGACAGCGGCTGACAGCCCTGCTGATGTGGTACAGGAGGACTTTCTGCCCGACGCAGAACTACACGACGGCGGCCCTGCTGTGATCATTGGTGTACTCGATGTCAAGGCCAACAAACTTGTAGTGCATCGTCGCCAGGTCTTCCTCAAGATCCTTGATGCAGATGGAGGCCTTGCAGGGGTCGTTGGCGTACCAGGCGGAGAGTTTCATCCCAAGGTGGGCATCAATGGTGTGATCATGGTTGATCTTCCGACACTCTGCCATCGGCGTGGTGCTTTTTTGCAACTGCAGGGTGGTGGTGTAGTGGCCGGCGGCGGAGGGGATCGAAAGGGCGCCATGCATGCGAGCGGAGGAGGAGGAAGATGATGGTTAATTTGGAGGCGATGATGCATGGGAGGGCTGAGGGACCTGATTATCATCGATGGGATGGACAAAGCAGTGGTTTTCCCCACTACGCATTCCTCTTTCTCAACTGCATGCAGTTTCTTTTTTAGCCTCAACTTCATGCAGTCAAGTCTCCATGGTAAGTAATGGTGCACTTACTTCCCCGAGACGTGCATGTGTCCCATCGGTCCCACTTCGTATGGTGCGCCCGGACCTCACACCTTGTGGTCCATGGGTTATATTTTCACGCACGATTCTTCTCACAAATCCATGTGGGATAGTCACCCTATTACGGACGCCCGGAACAACCTTACCGTGTGCGATCTCTATCACCACACCTACCCCAAGTGTTTGGAACTGAAAGAGAGGTTGCTCAAAATTTTGGGGAGGTGGGGTTCCATGGATTGTTTCCCCTATATAGCACATGTTTATCGAAAGGAACTGTGTGCAATGTATGTTTCCCCCGCTCAAGTTTTCAGTTTTCAAGAAAAAATTTCAGTATCCGCGCCTTATGTGTGTATTTCAGCCTACTTTCCCCAACCCCGACCCCAGCCCCGAACCCACTCACAGTGGCCCCCCTCCGTCCTCGGCTGCCGCCACCATCTGCTCCGTGTTGTCGCGCTCCTCTCGTTCTTATCAGGTAAACCACCGAGCTGCATCCCTTCCTCATACCATCTGCGTACATGGATCTGGCGAAACACCCTCTTCCATCCATATCCCCACACCCTACCCCAAAGAATCGCCGCCTAAGCATTTCCACATATCACCGTGAGCTCGAGGAGGTAGATGTGGTCGCCGATAGTCATCTCCCAGCCGCACTAGCTGGCTTGGCACATCAGATCCCAGTGCATTCCTTCCTTGTACCCCCGGACGAACACCTCACCGCGGTTGCGGCCGAGTGGGGCGCCTACTTTGCCAGGTTGGAGTGTATAAACCAGCGCGCATGTGTCTTTATTCATCTGATGCGTGCTGGTCTTGACATCGAGCTCGTCAACAGCGATGGCTTGACAAGGGCTATGACACTGATGAAGTCTCCCAACTTTGATATATTGGATGCCCCCCCTCTGACCTCGTCGAGCGCTTAGTGAAGGACATGCGATGCATGTACCCCTGGGAGCCCCTTTTGTTGTTTATGAAAGCCGCTTCCAGAACTGGTGGCTCGACATCACCAGCCGCCAAGACAGATATGTTCGACAACTACAACCACGAGGAGGGTACCCACGACGTGTCCTCTCCCAAGGGGAAGAAGCTGTTTAAATTACTATCTTTATCAAAATAGCTAAAAAAAGTTGGTTCTTGGGTAAGCATTTCTGGGGATGAAAATCGTAAACATATCTCTGTGCACCAATGTCGTTTTAATGTCCATATGTAGGTATCAACTAGTGTGTTATTCTCCTTCTATTGGGTTGATGATGCAATGACATGTTCAACTATGCTGTGTTTGGCTATGTAATGCATGATCTGCTAAAAACTTGGTTCTTGGGCAATCATTTCTGGGGATGAAAATCATAAACATATATATTTGCAACTCATTCCAAGTTTCTAAATGTTGCTAATATGATCTACCTATTCACTGATATTGATGCCATGATATGTTAAACTATGATGGGTTTGTCTGTGTTAGATATTTAGGTATCAACTAATCAGTTTGATTCCAGCAATACCATTTAATGTCTATATTTAGGTATCAACTAGTCTGTTATGCTCCTTCTGTTGGTCTGATGATGCAATGACATGTTCAACTATGTTGTGTTTTTCTATGTAATGCATGCTCTGCTAGTATTTAACTAATAACAAATACTTGTTAGAATGGCTATATTTGGCTGTCATCACTCATGGTCTAGTTAACACGATTTTCATTTTTCTTTCAGTTGCTTTACTATCATATTAATCTTCAAAATCAAACTTTCTTACTGTCATGATATGCAGAGAGAGCAACATGGACGTCGAACGGTGACTTGTTTCTTACTGTCATGTGCATCTATCTCTCTTACCCAAAATGGTTACCACTAAATCAATTCTGATCCATGCATAATGGTACTCTTCTCTTGTGAGAACCTTTAATGCTCTTTTGACTGCTCTCTGGCACCATGGAAAACGGTACCACATTACAAGATTAGTTAGCCTCCACCATATATCTAGAAGGATCAAGTGAATCCACATACAATATCTCTCAGGTGTGTTATACAAGGTCCTTACTAGAGCTGGGTACCATTATGCACAGATAAAAAACTTGGTTCTTGGGTAAGCATTTTCGGGGACGACAATCATGTACATATCTCTTTGTAACTCATTCCAAGTTTGTAAATGGTGCTACTATGATCTACTTATTCATTGACACGGATGCCATGATATGTTAAACTTTGATCTGTTGGCCTCTGTTATGCATACTGATATTTAGGTATCAACTAGTCACTTCGATTCCACCAATACCTTTTTTAATGTCTATACTTGTTTCTTGCAATCCCCATCTAGTTAACACGAATCCATACTTTTCTCTATGTTGCTTCCCCTTGGATATTAATCTACACAATCAAACTATCTTTTTACTGCCATGATCTGCCATGAACTATGTTGTGTTTATTTCTTATGCACAATGTGATATTTAAGTATTAATAAATACTTAGTTAAACTTCACCAATACCAGTTGTAATCACCGTAATTGGTTGTTGTCAATCATGTCCAGCTAACAATCTTTTCTATTTTCATTCTGTTACTTTACCATCATGTTAAATGCTCACATCCAAACAATATATACTGTGATTAATTTTGATTTATCTCATTCTGTGTTTATCCACCAAAACAATGGTTCAGTTTTACACCTTCCTTTAACAACATCTTAAAACTTAACAATCAAGATATATTTCATAGTGATTATTTGTACCCCAATTTGTACTTATGCAGGAAAAAGAATGGGAGATGACATTGTTCAGCATCATGGTTAGTTTCATACCATGGCCAATATTGCCTCATTCCACAAGTACATAATATATTTTAATGGTTTATTTGTTGCTTCTATAGGTACATACATCAGGGGTTCAGATCCACAGTTCGACCCTTTTTGCGTATGGGGTAATGACATATTCATGACCGATCGCCAAGTGAGGAAACTAAAAAAGATTGTTAGGAGAAAGAGACGGGAGATGACAATTAAAATTTTTCTCTATTCTTTATCCAAGACAACTGTGAACTTCAGGATGGTAAGAACGACGCAACCTTCCTTTTTCATGCTCATATTTAGTTGTTAGTCATCACTCACCAGTATCTGAATGTTATAATTTTCAGTGGTTCCTAAAGTAGTTTACTCAAGATTACCTAGAAAAATCCATGCTTGGTGCGGAGGCAACCAAAATAAAAGTCTATCATCCATACTATCATGAAGACGGTCTACACGTCTTCCTGAAATCTGTGAAGGATGGACGGGCGGTCATCACAAGAGGTTGGACCAAAGTTGTGCGCGCCTTCCGCATGAAGGAGGGCACAATATGGGCATTCCGCTTCTACAACTATCTTGACAGCGAAAATGACTTTTGGCTCTCTCTCTATACCGCCTTTAATACTCATGTGGTTCATTGTTGTGATTATGTTGTTTCTGTAATTCTTCAACATTAGTTTTTTAGGGTAGACCATTAGTTGTTGTGATTTGAATTATTCTTTGATTGTTGAACCTTTGTAAATTGGATGTATATAATTTTGAGTTCCATATATTATTAAATTCAATTTATAATTTCAAATACAGGATAATAGTAATTGCTGGTAACAAATTAAGGTGAAATAATTGTTGTTCTATAGATTAAGCTGCACATGGTTTTTGGGGACCAATCGTTTGCATAGAGCTCAACAACACAAACGTTGTCCCTCCGAAAATTATGTCGATTAGATCATGCATCGTACACGTTCTGCGTATAAAAACCATCAGCCAGTATCCAAAACAGACCACACATTTTGACTAACAAAACTGTCTGTGATTCTGAATATCATCCCACACAATATGGAAACATGAAATGTGTGTGATCTATCCTAATAGCACACGCGCGTTGCGAAATACAAACGTTTGTGCTCTCTCTAAATTGGCACGTGTGTACTGAAATAAAACCGTTTTGAACATATAGACCGAGCACACATTTAAAATTTAGTAACCGTGGCTGATAATAGTATGGTCGCACACAAACAGTTGTAGAAAATTTTCAGTCATACATGAAGGGTTACAACCCGAAACGCAAAACCTGATAGTGTAAACCCAAACCCGGAACCATAAAGAAACGGTGTGGGATCTATGTAATGTCATAGACGGTGCTTTTCTATTGCTTGTTTGTTTTCCTGGTGGCATTGCAAACGTTCGTGTCGAGTGAACTGCATGTGATACATATGTTATGTCCACACGGTCATTCTGGCAGTGGCCATATGGGATATCGTCGTACATCGAACACGATTTTTTAAATGGAAGTGTCTTCTTGACGTCGCCACATAGAAAACGGTTTATCGCTCTCGTGTGGAAAAGACACCCCTATCACAATCGAGAGCAAGGCGACGGTTCCAACTCCCAAAGGAGATAGGGGTCAAAAACCATTTGGATAGACCCTAACAGCACTAGAGTTAGTTACTTGCTAGTTATAAATTAGTTTAGATACTTGCTAGTTGAAGTTTTAAAATTAGTTTAGATACTTCTAGTTGTAGTTGTCAAATTAATTTAGATACTTGCTAGTTTGTAGTAATCTTTGTTTTTAGTTACTTGCTAGTTGTAAATTAGTTTACATACTTGCTAGTTGTAGTTGTAAAATTAGTTTAAATACTTGCCATTTGCTAGTAATCTCCGTTTTTAGTTACTTGCTAGTTGGTAGTTCAAATTCAGTGCTTGTAGTTACATAATTTTTCTAATTTTGGTAGAGCGCTAGCGAATGGATCTCGCAAAGCTCAAGTTTTGGATGACCAAGTCAGCAGTACCAACGACGTAAGAACTAACTAGTCAAAACAAGTTTTTGCTAGTTAAAATAGCTATATATTTTGCTATGTGTTGATCAGTGCCATCCTTTTTTGAAGGCAAACATGTTTTTTGTGCGCACCAAGTCAGCGAAGATTGTGCTTCTGAAGAGGATCATCGAGTCTCACAAGGAGACCATCAAGATCGTGGAGCAACACGACAAAAAGCTAATGGAGGAGCGCGACGAGCTAGTCGAGGACAAGGCCAACCTCATCCATGGCCTTCTTGAGGTCAAGGATGCCAAGGAAAACTAGAGATGGATCTGAACCATCTCGAGTCCGAGGCTAGCGAGTTGTTTAATATAAACATCGCTAACATCACTAGTGATCTTGAGAAGGAGGAGAAGCTTCGAAAGATCGAATATGTCATATGTTCTTCATTAATTAGTTTGGTCTGTTTGATCGATTGATGACCTCATAATATTGTTTAAGTTAATTGAAGTTAAACTATGATGCATGTTGATGATATGAACTAGGTACTCTAATTAATGGAGCTCCTGTTTAATGGAGCTACTTTTGCTATATAATAAATATCTATTGTGCTTAATGGAGATATTTCTGTTTATAATTAGGGGTTTTTAATGTTCTAAAAATTATATCTATGGTGTGCTATTGCTTAGAACCTCAAAGATAGGTCACTATACAGCTGGCGTGGAAAAACAACGTCAGCAACATTTTTTATCATTGGCGCCATATTCCTGGCTCAGGCTTCCACGCCAGCAAAGCAATATTTCGCACACCAAAGATGAGATTTTCTCTACTATTGAGTGCTGGTGTTGCACTTTTTTGTACGCTAGCCATAATAGGTTACTGCTGGCGTGTCACAACCCCAAGTTACGTATGTGCTAGGATCAAGAGCTACATTGCATTCATGATAAAAATTTCAAAACAAATTAAAATGGGAGAGAAAAACCCCCCAGATGAATTTAATTCAAATGTCCAGAATAAAAGGTGCTCCAAAAATTCCTTTTGCATTTTCGAAAACTCACATAAATGAGTATGATCACATATAAAGTGATGTGGTAGCATTCCCATTCTCATGGATTTTTCAAATTTTCAAACAGGAGCATGGAATTAAATTTAAACCCCTATTTGAATTAAAGTTCAAATAATTTGAATTTTAAAAATGCCCAAACTTTATAAGTGGCTAGCTATAATTATTTTGAGGCCATATAAAAATTTGGAGCATTTATAATAATACTTTGCTCTATTTTTAGCAAGGTAAAACAAATTGCAGAAAACAAAAACAGAAGAAAAAGGGAAAAGGGCTTACCTGGCCGAAGAGGCCCAACTTAACCCCTGCCGGCCCAGCAAACCAGCCCAGCCCAGCCCCCATTTTTTCGTCTTCTACCCCGCGCCGAAGCAGCTCGGTGTCGAGCCAGGGCACGCCGTGGACGCCACCTTGACGCCTTCGAGCTTCCAGGCCTCCCCAGCCCTCCAAACTGCGCCACGGAGACGACCGTGCAGCCCTCTCTCACTTCCCCCACTTTCCCCTCGCTCTCGAGCTCTCTGTGATTCTTCCCCCGCCGACACAGAGTGCCACCACAGTTCATCGTCGCCGGAAACCATGGCCACCACGGGCTAGAGCTCCGACCAGCTTGTCTATCGAGATCCCCGTCCTCTTCTACGTCTATTCGCAGAAGCTGGAGCTTCAATTCGGCCCCGAAGAGACGCACGCTTCATTGGATCGCCGCCGGCCGCCGGAGCTCAAGTTGATCGATTCGCCGCCACCGTAACCTCCCCGCCTCCGACGCCGTCTCCATCGTGTTCACCAGCGTCTGGTGAGATTTTCCCCTCAAGACGCGGCAACCCTCCCCTCCTCTAGCTCGTTTCGCCATGAACGTCGGAGTACAGCGCCGCTGTGCTCGTCGTCGGCGAGCAACATTAAAGAAGACGTCCGCGCCACCTTGTCCTTTGCAACCGCCGTGATCCATTGCGTCGATCTAGCCTACCCCCCCCCCCTTCAAGTGGAGCCCTGCACCAAGTTTTGCCTCGCGGCCGTGCTTCTATCTCCGCCATTCGTCGTCGCCGGCGTGGCTTCGGTGTGCCCCTTGGTCCCCCGTTTGCACGAGACGATGCGGGCGAGTGCGGGACGCATTTTGGTGGTCGCGGCGTGCCAAACAGTGGCCGGAGACGCCATCCCGTGCGAGTGCCGCTGCACTGGAAGTCGCCGGCGGCTAACCGCCGGCGTGGCGTGTTTAGTTAGCGCTTAACCAACCCACTAATCACCCCCTGGGCCACTGACATGTGGGCCCAGGTCACTAACTAACTACGGGTTAGTTTAATCTAACCGGGTTATTTAACCCAGTCACTGACAGTGAGGCCCCACATGTCAGCACCCCCCCCCCCCACGTCACCTTCACGTCATGCCTACGCAGTAAATCGTTTTTCCAATTAAAAGAATTCCAGAAAATTCCAGAAAAGGGCTTAAACTTTGGAAATTCATAATTAATTCATTTTAACTCCAAATTGGACAAATAATATGTCTAAAATTATCAGAAAAATACAACGATTCTGAATATGTACTTTGTTTTCATGTTTGACCATTTTAAAATGGGTGAACAGTGGCATATGTGCATATGGATCCTTTTCAAATTCAAATTTGGAGTGATTTTGCAAATGACTTTGCATGCCACTTATTTTAAATGGAATTGTACTCACATTGCAACCATGAACATCACCATTGCAATCTTATTCATGTGATTGTGCATTGTACATTATGTTGATCCTATGATTGTCATGTTGCTAATAGAAGTGGAGCCGGAACCCGAGATCACCCCCTTCGTTGAAGACCCCCATACTGAACCTCGTCAGCAAGGCAAGCAAACCCCCATTGATCTTATCGATAAAATCCTACTTCCCTCTCCATCTTCTTATGTATTGTTTAGGATGATTACCATGATGCATTTCTACCGCATAGTTGAACCCATTCCTTTGCATGACCTAT
This sequence comes from Bromus sterilis, assembly GCA_950022295.1. Classification (NCBI taxonomy): domain Eukaryota; kingdom Viridiplantae; phylum Streptophyta; class Magnoliopsida; order Poales; family Poaceae; genus Bromus; species Bromus sterilis. Next base: position 274,367,584 of record OX465595.1, on the reverse strand, counting down.
CATTTTGTCACAGTAGTAAGCAAACCACAATCCGAGAAGATGTAGGAGTTGTTTGATATCATGTGTCCCCTGCAACTGTTATTGCTTATTGCATGCTTAGAGTTACAATGAGGTTACTCTTCTATGAGTCGGGATGGTAGTGATCATGTTGATGATGGTGGAAATGTGTTGGTGAATCTACCCTAATACAAGGTGAACGATGAGAGGCTGTGTAGGAGTACACAGTGGGTTGTCTTGTTGAACACCGCCCTAAGCCCGAGTTCTTGTGTGGTGATCCAAGACGAAGAGTACTACCACATGTTGGGCACATGGACCCCCGCTCAACCTAATAACTCACCCCTTCTCAGTTCAATGAGTCGCAATAGTTCGGAGTTCTGGTAGGTCTGTGGCACGGTCTGCGAAGTGGAAGAACGGCTATTCAGACCGGCTTGGGACCCTGCACATATCTTCTGGGACCACATCGGTAAACCGGCCGGGTTCACGATGTGGACTCCAGCCCAGATAGGCGTCTTCATTGAATTTGATTTGGCTGTGAGGTAAAAGTTGTGGAAATTATCCTCGCCGACACCCGCTTCAAGGGTGACGAGATCCCGGCGATAACTGATCGTTTCATGTGTGTAGCAGTACACCCCTGCAGGGTTAATAAACTATTCGAGTAGCCGCGTCCGCGGTAAGGTACTACATGGAAAGTTGTGCTCGATTATTAGACAACTTCAACTGGATACTTATAAAACTTTCCAAGATAAGCGTGAGTGCTATGGCGTGCTTTCTCGTGGGGAAGTCGAGGAAGGCACCATAGTGGTGTAATTGGTTGGAGATGTAGTGGACTCGTGTACGCTTCTTACCTCAAGTCTCGTACTCATAGTTCAGGACTAGCCAAGTCAAAGCTGGCACTTCTGCAATGAACCCCACCTCCCTTTACCTTGATATATGTGCATGAGTAGTGTAGTTCCTACGTAAGTCTTGCTGAGTACGAATTTGTACTCAAGTTTGCTTATTCTATGTTTTAGATGAACCCACTGACCCCGAAGGTGGATCCTTCCTGGAGCTCGACGACTGATCAAGCTAGTGTAGTCCCAGTCAGACGACTGGTCCCTCGTGGAAGGGCTTGTTTATAGATAAGGCTTCTCTAAGCCATTTGTTAAACTTGTCTGTACTCAGACCTACTTTGCTTCCACATGTTTGATGTAATGTTGGATCACAGACTTGTGATCTCTGTGTGCACTCTGTAAGAGTTATCAATAAAGTGGTACACTTTGTAGAGAATTGCAATGATACCTGTTGTTCATAGATGTGTGCTGCGTGTATGATTATAACACGCATGTCTTAGTATGGGTTTTCGAGACCTTAGCTGTGATCTGGCTGGCGGTCTTTTATGCACCAAGTGGCCCTTAGATGTGCGCAGCTTGGGGCATCGCGATGCGATTACTCGTGACTCGGTCACGTGGCACACTTTGTTGTATGATCGAGCCCGCCCTAGACCCCGACTAAGTGATCGGGATGGAGTAAGTCTATACAAGGGTTATAATACAATCGATAGTATGGTTGAAGCGACTTGTCTATGAGTATGGGAGTTCACCACCCATATCATTTAGACTTGTGTGCGGACGATGATGACCCATCTCAGTTGATCATCCGGCCTAGATGGGATGCAACTCACGTTCGATCCTTTCCGAGATCGTTCTGTGCTTGGCCTTGTCTTCTTAGACAAGTGGGTACGGTTCTCGGGTCTCCATATGATTGTGTTGTAGCGAGTCTTGCATACGCTAACCTCGGGTCCCGACATGGTGTGCCATACAAAATCGACATCACTAGTATGTGGGGTCCAGTAGTTTGACCCGGCGCAAGTTATTGATGGCGTGTGATTTTTTTGCCATGCCATTAATAATTAAAGTAATGCTGACGTTTGAATTTTTTCCATGCCATTGATAATATAATTGGTGTTCTCAAAAAAAGATTATAAAAATGAATTCGTCATGGCGTGTGAGTTAAAAGGAACGTTGTTAATAATGTAATTGGGCGTGCTAGTGACATCACGGCCGCTCTTCTGGAGCCCGCCGCTGATCCTCCCATTCGCTTCCTGTGGAGTACAGCGCGCCCGCTGCATCTCATCGACGAATAGGTTTGGCTTCTCAACGCCGAGAACAATGCCACCCCAGTGCTCCTGCCCCGCCTTCATGGCAAACTTCATAGGTGAGTTCCTTCCATTCATATATTGCAATCTATTGTGGATTCATATATTGTAATGTACCCAGGAATCCCATTTTAACTGTTTAATATTTAGAAAGACGTGTTCTCTGTTGGTCTTAGAAGCAAGTGATAGGAAGCTAAACTGTATTCTGATTCAGTTTATTTTTATCAACCATGTTTGACCGATCAAACTGTACCAAAGTACATCACTTGCCCACTATGGCTGGTATTTATGATATACTTGAATAGCATTGGTGATGCCCTTGTCATATTTCTGTGATTGATTCTTTCGAGTTATAAATTTTTACTTTCAGATTAGCACCGTAATAATTATTGGAATCATGTTTGAGGGAATGAAATTCTATAATTGATTAGTGTTGACGATGCCCTTGTCATATTTGTCCGTCATTAATTCTTTGTGTTATTTTTCATGATGCTCTCTTCTACACCCTTTGACATTTGTTCTCATGTTCAGCAGATGAACTCTACGTAAGCACTTCTTCTCATATTGAACTGAGACTGATACTGGGCTTTGTGCATTTCAAGTAGCCTCGCGTTTTTTGTAGCTTTTACCCTTTTCTTCTATTCGGGCGATTGTCAAATCACATAATTTCTAAGAAGCTTTACGAAATATAACAAACCAGTTCAACTATTGATCACAGATGGAGAACCAATCATTTGTATGTAGCAGCCCAAAACTGACAAAATTCAAAAAAATTGCACTTTTATTTTTCCCATTGGGGATAATAATTTGCACATTTAATCTTTGCCATAATCCATGTGACGGAAAAATGCCCAAATATTTTTCTGGTTGTGTAAAAGGATTATTCCCAATTATTTCTTATCTTCTTTTCTTTCCTTTTCCTTTTTCCCAAGCATCATAGTTTTTCCCCTAAGCATGATATTTTGGTCTCCATCATGTCTTGCCATGAGAAAGCCCCATGCAAATTCTCATGATTTTATCTTGTCTAGAAAATGGGTTGTAGTTTAAATGGTCTTTGAAATAATTTAAATGCCATTTGAAATACTTAAAAAATTTGGACCCATTTCATTTTCTAAAAATCTTATAAATATTATGGATGAGTAATCATATTTTTTATATGAAATTTGGACACCCATTTATATTTATTTTATAGCATTTCTTTGCTCTCATATTTATAAATGAATAAAGGCAGAGAGACTTCAGAGGCCATTGGGCCGATTCCTTCTTCCTCCCAGCCCACCTAACCAAACCCCCAGACCAGGCCGAACCGACACCCCCTCCTTTCCACCTCACGTGGAGGTCCCCCTCTCCTTCTCTCTCACAACCATGGCAAAGCAGGGGAGGTGGAGGCCGCCGTGGCAGCCACCTGCCCTTGCCCTCTCCCCTTTTAAGCCAGCCCCGCACGCCCCCATAGCCCTAGCCCCTCTCCCCATCCTCCCAGCAGCCACCACCATCTCCTTCTCCCTCTCCCATCTTCCTCTCCATGTGCAGCCCGCCATGATCGGAGGAGCTCCAAGCTCGAGCTGGTGCTGCTCGGGATCAAAAACGTCCCCAATAAGGTAGGCGTACTGGTTGACGAGACCGGGTCCCCGATCCCACGTCGACCCCAAGCGCGTCGTCATCTTCTTCCTGAGGTCGTCGCCTCGTCCCCGCGGCGGTCGGCTTCTTCTTCCCCAAGCGTTCGTCGTCGTCGACCTGCGCTTCTCCAAGACGGACGCCTCCCCGTCGAGCCTTCTTGCTTGAGCCATTCTTCGACATCGGCAACCCACTTGTGAGCCTTCCCCCTTCCCTCTCCTTGTTGTCCTCGTGTGTAGCCATAGCCCAGTCCGTCACCCGCGTTTCCTCCGTAGTTTTTGTGCTCGCTGGCGTCCTTGTCCGTTCTGGGAACGAACCGAGCGTGCGTGCGTGCCCTGGCAACCTTGGCCATGACCAAGCAAGCCCAAGGCTTCCTCATCGATGTGCTTGTCACCCAGAGCGGCTCCCTCTGCTCCTCCTCACCGTGGTTCTGTTCGTCTGAAGAATTATCTTCAGTTTCGTCCGGTTCGCGTGTCGATCAGTCTCAGCTTGCGACAACGAATTAGCTTTTGATCTATTAATCTCCACGTTAATCGTCAATAGCAGCGTAGCCTAGTGGCATGGCACATGTTGTTCCACCATGAGGTCGCCGGATCAATTCCTAGGGAGCGCAATGCGCCCCCTTTTATCTTTGTTTTGCGTCGCGTGCTGTCTTCTTCAGTTTCGTCAGGCCGACAACCCTGAAGATCTCTTTAGTTTTGGATGCAGTCAGGCCTTGTGTCTGCCTCATATAGTTTCGGCCTCATGTTTGTTCATGAATCGTTCAAGTGGTGTAGTGGAGGTGCTTCTTTTGTTCAAACAAGGAGGTCTGGGGTTCGAATTCCCCTGGGGATAGATATATCCCCACCTTTCGTGCGCCCTGTTGGTCCATATATGTCTGCGAGCAGTCCAGAGAGATTTCCCTCTTTTCATTTATTTTTTTGTTTGCTTCAAATTCATTCCAAATCTGCCATCTTTTTCTTGCTTGTGCTATGTGCATTCTTGCCCCAACTATATCATGTCATATATTGTTTTGGGGTAGAAAAATGTGAGGAAGGTGATGGTCTTGTTCATTTTGTTAAATGGGCATGCATTATTTTAGTGATGGTGCATTTTGCACGTAAACCCCTAACATGTTGCACTTGGCTTCGCGTGTTTCGATCATTGTAGTTCCGCGATGACCGTAGCTCGCCAGTAGCGTTGTCTCACTCTTTATTTAATTTCTTGAAATAGATTGCATTAGTTGCATCATAATATGCCATGTCATCTTCATACAAGTTATGTTAAGGAATTCCCGTCTTGAGGTTTATTCTCATATGTGGGCAATTCTTGTTCATGTTATGTTCTAGTATTTTGCATATGCCATGATCATGCATCATACGAACTTTAACATAAGGAATCCTTCGGATTCATTAATCACCTACCTAATGCATATGAAGGTTGTCGGTAGAATTGCACCCTTGCTTTCCGATGCTTCATTTTAACTTGCTCGTTCTTATGTTCATGCCATGATATTAAAATGACATGCATCATACTTGTCCATGCTTGTTTGTTCGTTGCTTGCTTGTGTTGCTCCGTAGTAATACTATGCATCTCTGTTGCTTGCTTTCCAGTGTTTACTTCTTATGTGCTCCCGCGGATACTCTCGGTGTCTTTGAGAGTTTGCGATCGGCTACACCTTCGGAATCCGACTTGTCAACAGGCAAGGACTATACATTACTTATGATCCATTCTATTATAACCAGTGGTTTGCATGCTAGTCTAGGATAGGTTCGATGTTTGATCCTACCACATGTTTATAGCCTCTTTCAAACCGATACAGCCATGTCCCCTCCCAGCAAACCTTGTACTTCTATGTTACTATTGCTCGTTGCTCAGCCCCTGCTTAGTGTGCATGCTTAGGATGCTACGAATGTTACCCCCTGTTACTCCTTGGTTTACGATATCACATTATTATATTGTTGTGGATGATATGATTATTACAAATGTTGACTATACTCGACGAAGGATGGAAGGTCTAGGCTATCCCGCCCCGACATTTGTTCCATTCGAGTCACCTAGGACCCGAGTTCTGGGTATTGTGTCTCTTGACGAGCGTGCCTAACCGCGTGTGGGATTTTATGGGGTCCCCTTTTATTACGTACTTAGCTCCAAACATTTCTAGAGGTGGCCCAAGATGATTTACCATTTGAAACCGTGTGTGTGCTTGGTTGAGCCCCTAGAAGTTTTAAAACAACTCGGGCCAGCGGAGACAAAGTTCCTCTGTTGGTCCACACTGGTGAGTTAGGGAAGCCCCTGAGTTCAGGTGAGGCTAACCCCGACCTTAGCCATACGGAAGAGTCCGATCCGAGGGCGCGGCCGGCTCTTGGATTGGGTGTCGACTCCCCGGGGGCCACCCGGATTTGTGCGTTCTTAGTTAGAGGGACCTGTCGTACCGGATCTCTCAGGACTAAATCATAAAATGGCTGCCTGTGATGGGTAGAAACTGAGATTGATGGGCGTGCGTGCGGAGCCTTGTAATGGGCAGTTGGTACACCCTTGCAGGGTTAAATCTTTTCGAGAAGCCATGTCCACGGTTATGGACGACTTGAGACCTACTCCTTGTTCATAGACAACAACAACTGAGATGATCTTAATATAACTTGTTCAACGTGTGTGTGCCTTGACTTCTTCTTCTTCGTCGGGATGCGAAGAGGAGGACAAGGATAGGATAGGTGTTATTCTTGCGTAAGTAGTTGATAGCAAGACTTGTTGGAGGCGATTCCTCATCGAATGCTTGGCTTCTTATCTTACTCTCTAGATCGTTAGCCACTTCATAAATGCTAGTGCGGCAGCAACCTCACCACTTACCCCATCCTTACCGTAAACTACTAGTTATCCTAGAATGACGAGTGACGAAGTCCTTGCTGGGTCAGTTGACCACTGAAGTTGGATGTTGAGTACTTCTGTACTCATGATACTACCCCTAACCTCTTTTGAGGGTTCCTGATCGACAACAGGTATGGTGATCGACGTTTCACGTGGAGACTCGACGACGTCTAGTTAGGCGGATCCCGGCGGAGGGTCTGGACCCGTGTGGTTATGGGGATCGATGATTTTCTTTTTGCCACTAGGCATTTGATTGTAGTCTGTACTCAGACATGTATCTTCCGCTGACGTATTGTATTAAGGCAGTTTTATGCCCGTTGTATGAGATGTTGTATCCTTGTATCTGTAATTTTGTGATATCATGTTGAAATCCGAGACATATGGCTTCGTCATATGTCACGGTGGGTCCGATATGTGCTTCGTCCTCGGGTTTGGACGGAAACATCCAGATCTGAAACAGTACCGCATATCGGGTCTTACATTGTAGATCCATTTCATTATACTGAGTGTGTCCGTTTATGAACCTAACGATCTCCACCTAACGAACACTGGTGATAATCAGTCTTGTCCTAGATGAAAGAAAAACGATTGTCAAGCGTGGTATGCCCGAATGTCTGATAATAAGAAGGCCGAGCATCATGACACTTGGTTTTGTATCCAAGGTGCAAATTGGATTTTTTTTTGCATCAAAGTTTTCTTCTGAAATAGTATTGTTCTGCTTCTACCTTTATGGTTGCTACATCATTTGTTTCACAATATCTGGCAGGATTAAAATGGGCAAAAACGTTTGAAAAGATCCTATAATTAGGGACAAGATTAATTCAGTTTATTCACATGAATTGTTTTTGGAAGTTGCCCCACTCAGAAAAGGAGAACACTGGTATACTTCAAAAACATTAGTTATTATCCAAGTTTTGCTTTTGTGTTTTGTTCATTATTATCCAAGTTGAGCCAAGGTTGGAAGGTTGAGCCGATAGGAAAAATTATGTGCTCCATGACAATGTTTCTTTACACCACTACATAACTGGAAATTACGATGTATCTTTTGGGATTCCAATACATGTGATTTCAAGAGTTAAAGGATCAGAACGTCGACTAGAGGGGGGGTTAATAGGTGACTAACAATTTTTAAGCTCTTCTTTACAAATTAGTCTCAACAATAAATATAGGTGTTCTAGATATGCAACTACGTGAGCAACCTATATGCCAACTAATGCAACACTATAAGAGCAAGCAAGATATAAGCAATGAAAATAACTTGCGCAAAGTAAAGGTAAAGGGGGACACGACACACAAGGATATGTTGCCGAAGTTCCTTCTCTTTCGAGAAGTACGTCTCCGTTTGGAGAGGGTGAGTAGCACAATGCTCACAGGATGCCAACGAGGGCCACCCTATTTCTCCTCACGCTCTTACCAATGCAAGATGTCGTGATCCACTACGAGGCTGCCTTGAAGGTGGCAACCAAACCTTTACAAACAAGGTTGGGGAAATCTCCACAACTTAATTGGAGGCTCCCAACGAAACCACGAAGCTTCACCACAATGGAATGTGGCTTCGAGGTGACTTCTTCCGTCTAGGGCACCAACGCGCCCAAGAGTAACAAGATCCACAAGGGATTAATGGGTGGAATCAAATATCCTTTGGTGGAAGTGTAGATCGGGGCCTCCTCTTCAAAACCCTAGAGAATCAACAAGTTTTGATGGCTAGGGAGGGAGATCAGGCAAGAATAGAGATTGGGCGTCAATGGAGGAGAGAGCAATAAGTGAGGTGAGTCTAAATGGGGAAGAAGACCCCCTTTTATAGGTGGGCATAAATGCAGTCGTTGGCAGCCCACCGACCACAGTAGTACCGCTTCAAGAGCGGTACTACCGTACCGGGCGTGGTACTACCGTACCCACGATACTGCCGAGGGTCACTACCGTGCCCACTACCGTAGAGTCCAGTGGGATCCCGTTAGTGGGCGCGGTACTGGCCACGGTACTACCGTACCTAGCACGGTACTATCGTACCTGACATGGTACTACCGCCCCCCGGTACTACTGAGGGCCAGTGTCGTGCCCACTATCGTGGAGTCCAGTGGGATTTTGGTAGTGGGTGCGGTACTGGGCAGTGGTACTACCGTGGAGCAGTACTACCGCACTGGGAGCGGTACTACTGCCCCACGGTACTACCGAGCCCTAATGTCGTGCCCACTACTGCAGAGTCCAGTGGGATTTCGGTAGTGGGTGTGGTACTGGGCCGCGATACTACCGCGTCGCGGTACTACCGTCCTGGCAGAGCCAGGGAGCCAATGCCACCAAGTCCAACTTATCCACGATGCTAAGGGAAATATGTGGGTGCAGAGAGTGAGAGAGTGTGATGATTCCACCCACCATTCCATAGTGGATCCCCTCTTAATAGTACGGTTTTCCTACGACTCAAATTACCAAAAATAAATCGAAAGGAAAAACTCCGTCTTCACGCTTCATTCTCCGAGGGGAAAATTACCCTCTTGTGCCAAGAATATAATTATATGAAATGCTCATCGCACATGGTTAATCCGCAAATGTATTGTCATCAATCCCTAAAACCAATCAAAGGGAAATATGCCCTATCAATCTCCCCCTTTTTGGTGTATTGATGACAACACAAGAGTTGCACAATATATAAATAGGGAATTTAAAACATGTCATTTATCTACAAAATATAGACGAGCTCCTCCTAGATGTGTGTATCAATTCAAGTATGCCTTTGGAATGCAAGACACACACACATTGGGAGGACACTCCCCCTATATTTCATAAACTAGGCCATATTAAGACCACACATGTGAGCATAAAGATAATCAAACATAATAGCATCACATAGCCAAACATAACGAGTACTTAAACATAAGATAGTGTATGTCTCACACCATACTTCACGGAAGTCTCACAAGACAAGCTAAAAACCAAAGCAAATAAATGGAGTTCACAAGCGGAGAAAATGGGACAAATAAAACACGCTTGTGACTCGCCAACCCCTAAAAGATGCAAATCCGGAGACCCTAAACTCTCTCCCCCTTTGGCATCGAGACACCAAAATGGCAGAGAGCGAATAGCGCCCCAAGGTGATGGACTACTCGTCGTCCTCGTCGTAGTCCCTGTCATCGGACTCCTCAGACACCTCTGTCTCATCAGTCGATGGATGCTGAGTGGTGGAAGAGGGGCCAGGCACATCATCGGAGAGATCCCAGCCGCTGAACCTAGAAATCCACTTATCCTCGTGTGTGATGATCTTCTCTGACCCGACCTCCACTGTCATACCCTGCTTCCTGTAGAAGTCCTTCTGAAGCCTACAATTATCCTTCTCCCTCCTGTGAGCCTCGTACATCCGGTTCTGAATGTCTGTCTGGAGGCAAAAGAGCTTCATCACCTTCCTGGTGAGCTTGGCATCCAAGCCAGGCTGCTTAGGACCCTGTGCAGAGGACGAACCACCAACACCAAAACTCTCACCAGAGCGAGTGCGGGGAACACTGCCGCCACCTGCCTCCGACCCCTCATGAATCTCCTCATCTGATCCGGTTGGAGAACCATGAGCAGGACCATGACCTCCAACCCAGTTGTCCTGGATGCGCAGCTGGACCTCGTCGTGAGAAGTCAGAGGCCCAACTGAAAGTCTCTCCTGCTCAAAGGTAGATGCCCAAGTGATCTCGAAGAGGACCTGAAGATATGGGCCATAAATTGGAACCTTCCGTTCCATCACTGCAAGATAGAGCTCCTCCCACATAATTTCACGTACAACCAAAGTCTGAGTGGTGGCCTTGTACTCCATACAGAGGAGAAGCATGTTCACCAGGTAACTGTGAACCATGTCCAGATTTCCCACTCGGGGAAACAGAGAAGTTCGGAAGATACGATGCATGATGTCCAAGAATGGGCAGAGAACCACCCTGTACTTCTGATTCCCCTTTGCATCAGTGTAGGGAATAGATGTCTGATACGGACCCAACAAGCTCTTGTTCTAGGTTGTCCCCTCGGTGTGTGGACGAACACCCACTGGTTCCTCCCTAGTGCTGAAAGGAATATGAAGAGCCCTCATGAATGCCTCCCAGGTGCAGCTCACCTTCTCATCCTTGCACATCCAAATCATGGTCCGATCATCACGGTTGGTGAAGTACACAGTGGCATAGAACTTGGAAAGGAGCTCGGCATCGAACTTCTTGTTGAAAGAGATGATATCAAGAATCCCAAACTGCTCACATAAAGCATAAGCCTCTCCAAAGTACTCGGGATGATCCCGCATATGCCCCAAGTGGATAGACTTCACATGTGGAACATAGATATTCTTCTTATACTTAAATATCAAATAGAACACATCCCGCTGAGCCCTGTTCCAGAACTGAGTGCCAGCAAACTCTGGGTCTTGATCCCGGCGGTACGGATTGACGTACTTGGGAAGTGGAATCTCTGACACTGGCTTGACTGGTTCCTTCCTCTTATGAGCAGTCGTCTTCACGGAAGCACTGGGCTGACCGGTGGCCTTGCTCTTGGGATTCCGACGGGAGCCATCACCTGACCAACACAAAAAGAAAGGGAACAGAAGAAGCAACACATGAGATGCAAAAGCTCGGAAGAATGTGAACGAGGTACTGAAACTAGCATGCTGTCAGTTTGAGCAGCACTGTAGTACCGTGCTTCGGGCGGTAGTACCGCCTAGAGGTAGTACCGCTGGAGACCAGTGGTAGTACCGCACGGGTGGTAGTACCACAGAAGCCCAGCGGTTGTACTGCACGGGCGCCTGAGAGCACGGATCTCAGATCTGGTAATACCGTAGTGCCAAAACTCCACATCAAACCAACGATAGTACATCATCCCTATCTAGCAATCACCCTAAGTCCTCAAAGTGCCTAGATTTAGCCGAAAACCTAGTGGATCCAAAGGACATTGCCCTAAACACAAGATCCATGAGAATGAACCAACGAGAGAGGGAAACGGGGCAATACCGAGATCCATGGCACACGGGTAGGGTGGGGATCGATTCCACCGGAGGAGGACGAAGGGGACAGCACGGAATCGACGCACCAAGGGTGGGCGTCGGGGTGGCTGCCACTGCTGCAGACAAGAGGAGGAAGCAACTGAATGGGGGTATGGGGAGGAATTCCTTGTACCCCTTCGGTTATACCTCTTCCTAGATACAGCGGTAGTATCGCACGGGTCACGGTAGTACCGCGGAAGCGGTAATACCGTGCCTGCGAGCGGTAGTACCGCTGACAGCAGGACAACACAGCCAAGGTTCAAAGAGAAGTGAGCTGTTACATCAGAGGTTTTAGGAGGAAGGGCTTGGGTTGGAGACTCTAAGACAGCAGCTGGATGGGAACACTCCGAGATCTAAACCAACAAAGAGATGCACGAGCAATCTCGGAGTGATCAAAATGCAACTCGAACTAAAGAAACAAACACAAAAACGAACCAACCCTCCCAAGGAGAGGGGCAGTGGCCGAAGCCACCATGTGTTGAGCTTATTTGGTATGACACCACAAAGATGTATCTTGGGTTCATTGCCAATGCTCTTCTTTGAAGCACCATTGTCACTTTGAGTGACCATGATAGCCGCCGAAAATGACCATAGTGAAAGAATTTTATCTCTTTCCGCATAATAGGTGGAGTGGTTGCCTATGAATTAAGCAACACTCCCCCTATGTCCATGCCTACATCCAAGATAGACTCCATGTTGAGATAGGGTGTGTGGGAAAGTCTTCAAACCGCATTACTCGAATCAATGATATTTAGCTCATGCCTTAACTCTCGGAACCTTGCTTCATCCAAGGGCTTGGTGAAGATATCCGAAAGTTGATCTCCGGTGCCCACATATGGAAGATCAATATGACCCCGCTCCACATGATCTCGAATAAAATAATGACGAATCTTAATATGCTTCGTCTTGCTATGTTGAACGGGGTTGTAAGAAATCTTGATAACACTTTCATTGTCACATAAAAGAGGCACTTTGTCACAAGTGACACCGTAATCCTTTAAAGTTTGCCTCATCCATAATAATTGTGCACAACAACTTGCGGCGGCAATATATTCGGCTTCGGTCGTAGAGATGGAGACACAATTTTTCTTCTTGGATGACCAACTCACCAAAGATCTACCAAGGAATTGGCATCCTCCGAAAGTGGACTTCCTCTCCACCTTGTCACCCGCCCAATCCGAATCCTTGTACCCGACAAGGTTGAAGCTTGAGCCTTTAGGATACCACAACCCAAAGTTTGGGGTATGAACCAAATATCGAAAGATTCTTTTGGCAGCCACTACGTGACTCTCTTTTGGTGCGGATTGAAATCTTGCACACATGCCCACACTCAACAAGATATCTGGCCTAGATGCACAAAGATACAACAAAGAACCAATCATAGAACGATACTCCCTTTGGTCTACCTCTTTGTCGTTCGGGTCGAGGTCAAGTTGACACTTGAGTGGCATGGGGGTCTTGGCTCCTTTAAGACCATCATACTTGAACCTCTTGAGCATGTCTTGAGTGTATTTGGCTTGGTTGATGAAGGTTCCTCTTGAAAATTTCTTCACTTCAAAGCCGAGGAAGAACTCCAACTCTCCCATCATAGACATCTCAAACTTGTTGGTCATTATCTTAGCAAATTCTTCATTAAAATATTGGTTAATCGAACCAAAGATAATATCATCAACATATAGTTGGCATATGAACAATTTCCCACAAACTCTCTTAGTAAAAAGAGTGGGGTCGATTTTCCCAATTTCAAACCCATAATCCACTAAGAACTCGGTAAGGTGATCGTACCAAGCGCGTGGAGCTTGCTTAGGCCATAGAGTGCCTTGTCGAGTTTATAGACATGATTAGGGAAATTGGGATCCTCGAACCCGGGCGGTTGCTTTACATATACCAACTCATTAATGGGACCATTAAGAAAAGCACTCTTCACATCCATTTGATATAACTTGAAGTTATGATGAGAAGCATAAGCAAGAGCAATACAGATGGACTCAAGATGAGCCATGGGGGCAAAAGTTTCACCATAGTCAATACCTTCGACTTGGGAAAAACCTTGTGCCACCAACCTTGCCTTGTTCCAGATGACAATACCAAGTGCATCTTGCTTGTTCTTGAATATCCACTTGGTCCCAATAACATTATGATCACCTTTGGGTCTCTCCGCTAATGACCACACCTTGTTGCGCTTGAAGTTACCGAGTTCATCATGCATGGTCTCACCTACCTTTTGGGTTTCAACACAAGAAACAAACGCATTATGGGCACAAAAGTTTCTCAATTGACTACGAGTTGTTACCCCCTTTTGGATGCTTCCAGGCACTTCATCCACCGAAAGATCTTGTAATTTTAACCGGGATGCAATCTTGAGTGCTCGGCGTACTCTTTCTTCCTCCATGGCTAACACAACCCCAATTTGGACGAGTGCTAGGGTTTGAGTGCCCCTTTGCATCATGTGAAAATTTCAAAAGAAATTCAAAAATGGGGAAAAGAAAAGCCCTAGAGAATTTAATTTAAATGGCCAGATAAAAATCTTTTTCCAAAATTCTTCTGATGATTTTGAAAATCTCTATAAATGGGCATGATCACATTTCAAGTGTTGTGGATCCACCACATGCCCATGGAATTCTCAAAAATACAAACAGAGGCTTGGAAATTAAATTAAACCCCAATTTGATTTGAAATTCAAACTATTTGAATTTCAAAAATGCCCAAAACTTGTGAGTGGCTAGTTTTATGTCTGGTAAGGCCTCGGCGTCACCTGGCCGCCTGGAAGCCCCCCTGGAGACGTATCTCCATTCCCCCTCTCCTTGTGGTCGCCCGTTCCTTCTTCCTCGCCAAATCCTGCGAGCCCCGAGCCCTAGCCGGAGCACGGTCGTGCGCCGCCGTGGCCACCGAGCCCTACACGACGAGACACCTTGTCCAGACGAGTCCTCGATGACGGTTTCGTCAACCTGCGCCCCCAATTCGAGCCCGTAAGCCCTGGAGTCGCGCCGTTCTCACCAACTTGCCGCGGTCCGCCATCAACTCCGGCGAGGAATTCCTCCGTCGTCGTTGCCCCTCCGACCTCCCCGACGGATCCAACGCACTCGGGGTGAGCATCCCGTTCTTCTACACCTCTCCGTGCTCCTCCCCGAGGCCTCCTCGTCGATCTCGTCGAGGCCAGTGCCCGGCCGCCGCGCAAAGTCGTCGCCGGCGTGTCCCGAGGCCTCCTCGAGGTCCCCCGCTTACCCCACTCGACACCCACGAGAGAGGGGCGCCCTCCATTCCCTCTCCCGTTCCTTCCCGTGCCAGAAATCGAGTTCCGGTGTGCCTCCACCGCGCACAGTGGTCGCCGGCGACGAACTCCGGCGACAGATTAGCTTAGGCCCTTAATCACCCAGCTAATCCCCACCCACATCCTATGACAGGCGGGGCCCCAGCCCCCCTAAACCTCTATTAGTTTTAATTAACAGAGGGGTTAACCCCTGTGACACTGACAGTGGTGGCCCACTGGTCAACCCCCCCTGACATCAGCATTGCATCATGCTGATGCAATAAATGAATTTCTCCGTTTTAAAAGAAATCATAAATTGCAGAAAATACTATAAACTTTAGAAATTCATAGAAAATTAATTTTAACTCCAAATTAAACATATAATATATGAAAAATTATCAGAAAAATGCAAGGATTAAGAATATGCAACTTGTTTCTATGTTTGACCATTTTAAAATGGGTAAACAGTGAGAAAGGTGCATATGGCATAATTTGAATTTGAATTTGCATTCCAAATGCAATACAGTTCAATTAAGATGAACGTGCCACAAACCAGTAGCATTTACATCATGGACAACTATATCATGTGCTTGTGCATTTACTTCAATGTTGCCCCCCCCCCTTTGTTGATGATTGCTTCTGGTAACAGACGTTCCGAGACGGTGGTCACCCCCGAAGGAGAAGAAGACCGGTAAACCCGTGTAACGTCAGCAAGGCAAGCAAACCCCATTGATCATGTCTATAAAAACCCAATTCCCTCTCAGTCTCGCTTATGCATGTTTAGGATATCACCATGTTACGTTCTACCGCATAGTTGAACCCATTCCGATGCATGACCTATCATTTTGTCACTGTATTAAGCAAACGACAATCCTAGCAGATATAGGAGTTGAATGTTGAGCATGTGGCCCCTGCAACTGTTACTTCTTGTTGTTGCTTAGTGATACAATGAGGTTACTTTGATTGTGAGTCGGGATGGAATGTTCACAGTGTTGCTATTGTTAACGTGTTGGTGAATCTACCCTAAACAAAGGTGAACGATGAGAGGCTGTGTAGGAGTACACAGTGGGTTGTCTCGTTGAACACTGCCTTAAGCCCGAGTTCTTGTATGGTAATCCAAGACAAAGAGTACAACCACACATTGGGCTCACTGACCCCTCTCGGCCTAGTACCTTGATCCGTGTTGACGTCTAGGAGTCACATTACTTCGGCCTTTCCATTTGGCATATGCATAGAAAAAGAATGAATGAAAGATTGCATCATATAGATATGTGGGTGGACCTATGAGGCAGTGAAATCACCTGCCAAAGGTGGCGTCTCAGTCACTTGCATTGTTTGAGTCCGTTTCTTTGATCCGGCCGGGCTCTCGAGCGAAGGCAACTCAGATAGTCGACTCCTAGAATAAACCGGTTGTGAGCGAAGTGTCGCGGTGAACATTCTCGTTGTCGCCTCTTGAACGGTGGCGAGCAAAAGGTGGTAACCGATGGTCGTGTGTGTGTAGCTTACACCCTTGCAAGATTAACAAAACTATTTGAATAGTCGCATCCGCGGTCATGGACTACTTGGAAAGTTGTGCCTGATTATTAGACAACTTGAATGGATACTCTAAAACTCGCAAGATAAGCGTGAGTGCTATGGCGTGCTTCCTCGTGGGGAAGTCGAGGAAGTATCCATAGTGGTGTGTTGGTTGGAGACTTGGTAGTGGACTCGTGTACGCTTCTTACCTCAAGTCTGGTATTCGTAGTACAGGACTAGCCAAGTCAAAGCTGGCAGTTCTGCATTTTGAAACCCCACCTCCCTTTACCTTGAAACTTGAGCATGAGTAGTGTAGTTCTGATGTATGTCTTGCTGAGTACGACTTTGTACTCAGGTTTCCTTATTCTGTGTTTTAGATGAGAACCCAGCCCCCGATGGAGTCACCTTCCTGAAGCTCGACGTTGACTAAGTTAGTATAGTTCCAGACAGCAGTCTGGTCCCTCGTGGAAGGGCAGGTATGTTGAACAAGGCTTCTCTAAGTCATTTGTTAATCTTTTCTGTACTCAGACCTAATTTTCTTCCGTTGTTTGATGTAATGATTGATCATAGTCATATGATCTTTGTGTACTCTATGTGTAAGTCAATAAAGACATACTTTGTAGAGTTCATGCAATGTGTACCTGATGTTTACAATGGACATGTATGTTGCGTGTATGATTATAACATGCATGTCTTAGTGTGGGGTTCGATAGCTTAGTTGTGTTCTTGCCGGCGGTCTTTTATACACCAAGTGGCCCTTAGATGTGCGCAGCTTGGGGCATCGCGATGCGATTGCTCATGACTCTGTCACGTGGCACACTTTGTTGTATTATTGAGCCCGCCCGAGACCCCGACTAAGTGATCGGGGTGGAGTCTGTTTATGTAACTGTTATGATTCAATCGATAATATGGTTGAGGCGACTTGTCTATGAGTATGGTATTTCACCGCCCATAGTCATTTAGACTTGCGAGTGGGCGACGAGGACCCATCTCAGTTGATCATCCGGCCTGGATAGGATGACCCTCATGTTCGATGCTTTCCGAGAGTGTTCTGTGCTTGGCCTTGTCTTCTTAGACAAGTGGGTACGGCTCTCGGCTCTCCATATGATTGTATCGTGACTGGAATTACATACGCATATTCCGGGTCCCGACAGACTTGGTATCAGAGCAGGACTATCTGTAGGAATACCCTTGTTCGAAGTCGAGTCTAGCATTCTATAGTTATATAGTTACTCGGGGTTAAGGGAACAACGTAAGGCTTCTTTTACTCCTTACCCTCATCGATCTGAGTTTTGAGTCACCCTCATCTTTTCTACGGGAAGATAGGACTAGGCTCATTTATGTCTTACTAGAACATCTCGTTGTTTGCTTCCTTGTAGCCGTAGGAAAGTTGTGTTCGGTTGTCTAGATTCATTGTGCTTCATATGTTTTGAACTTCTTATGTAAGTGTTGTTGAAATGTTGCGAGGATTTCCATTTCTCTTGCAATTACAGGCGTTATGTTGTCCGAGTCATTCCAGGTTTCTTCATAATCTGATGCATTTGCAAAATCCTACCCTCCATTTCAGTTGTCTTTCCATAAGAATTATTAGGTGGCATGCCCGATCGTTCTCTAGATTTTGTTGTAGGTTTTGTTCTAGAAACCTATAGTGATTCATTTGCAGCTCTTCCTCCCACTTTAGATGTCTTCTAGCAAGAAGAACCACACTAACCATCGTGTTGGGGTACTTTGCTACTCTGAAATATCAGTTGTAGATCCTAGAAATCCATGATCGTCCCCAAGAAAACCACCCAGTAACCCAACTCCTTAAACCTAGTCACCCGACAAATGTGTAGAATTCATAGTGGATCTTATACCAGGCACAGCCCAAATTTCCAGACGCCCATATGGACTGGCCCCACATGAGTTAGTTGAGCTAAATACCTAACTTGATGCTTCGTTGGAAAAAGGCTTCATCCGCCCTAGCCCATCGCCATATGGGGTTGCCCCGTTCTGTTTGTAACGAAGAAAGATGGCAGAAAGGATGTGCGTAGACTATCACCAACTAAATTTAGCGACGATAAAGAACAATTACCCACTGCCTAGGATCAATGATCTTTATGATCAACTTGCCGGATCCTCTGTCTTCTCTAAGATGGATTTGAGATTAGGCTATTATCAAGTCAAAATCCGAAACGAGGACATTCCCAAGACGGCTTTCACTACACGATATGGTCTTTACGAGTACACCGTCATGTCCTTCGGTTTAACCAATGGCCCCACCACATTCTTGCACTTGATGAATTCGATCTTCATGGAATACCTAGATAAAAAATTTGTAGCTTATCTTGATGACATTCTCATCTACTCGAAGAACGCAGAACATCTTAGGTTGGTATTGATGAAACTTCGAGAGCATCGCCTATATGCCAAATTATCAAAGTGCGAATTTTGGCTACCAGAAGTAACCTATTTAGGCCACGTGATTTCTGCCAAAGGCATTGTTGTCAATCCCGAGAGAGTTCAGGCCGTCCTTGACTGGACTCCACCTGAATCGGTTAAGCAAGTTAGGAGTTTTCTTGGCTTAGCAAGCTATTGTCGCCGCTTCATTGAGAACTTCTCCAAAGTTGCAAAGCCTCTAACTGAAGTCCTGAAGAAAGATAAGAAATACGAATGGAGCCCCAAGTGCAAGGAAAGCTTTCAAGAGCTGAAAAGAAGATTGACTTCTGCACCCATACTTGCACCTCCAGACACCAAAAAGGATTTCGAGATCTATTGTGACGCTTCACGGCAAGGGTTAGGATGCATACTTATGCAAGATTAACATGTGGTAGAATACGCTTCACGCCAGTTGCGTCCACATGAAGAGAACTATCCTAACCATGATCTTGAACTCGTTGTCGTAGTTCATGCCTTGAAGACTTGGGGACATTACCTCCTTGGTAATCGTTGTGGGATCTATTCGACCACCAAAGCCTCAAATACATATTCACCCAGCCAGATCTTAACCTAGGCAAAGACGCTGGATTGAATTGATAAAAGATTATCACTTAGGAATTTCTTACACCCCAGGCAAAGCCAATGTCATGGCTGATGCACTAAGTCGTAAGTCGTATTGTAACAACCTCATGTTACAACAATATCAACCACTTCTTCATGAGGAATTTCGCAAGCTCAATCTTGAGATAGTTCGTCATGTTTTTTCTTTCTACCTTGGGGGCGAAACCAACTCTTGAGGATCAAATCATAGTTGCCCAAAGGCGTGCACGAGCTGTTCGCCGGATCAAGGAGAACATTGCTTGCGGAGTTGCTAAATGTTTCTCCACAGATAGCAAAGGAACGATATTCTTTGAAAATCCTTTGGTAGTACCTAAGAATAGGGATCTAAGGCAACTCATCCTTAAAGAAGCCCATGACACTCCCCTCTCGATTCATCCCGGTAGCACAAAAATGTACCGAGATCTACGCCAGAGATTTTCGTGGACTAGGATGAAGAGATACATTGCTCGATATGTTGCTGAATGTGATGTTTGTCGTCGCATTAAGGCCGAACACCAAAGACCTACTAGTACTCTTAAACCATTGCCTATTCCCAAGTGGAAATGGGACAAAGTCGGTATGGACTTCATCACCGGCTTTCCAAAAACCCAGAAAGGAAATGATGCCATCTTCGTTGTCATTGACCGACTTTCAAAAGTTGCTCACTTCCTTCCAGTTCGCGAGTCTATAACTTCTAGCTAGTTAGCGGACTTGTATGTCTCTAGAATTGTGTCTCTTCATGGTGTTCCTTTGGAAATCAATTCTGATCGTGGTAGCCTTTTTACCTCTAGATTCTGGGAAAGTTTTCAGAATGCTATGGGAACTCATCTCTCCTTAAGTACAACTTTCCATCCCCAGTCTAGCGGTCAAGTTGAAAGGGTTAATGAAATTCTCGAGACATGCTCAGAGCTAGTGTTATCTCTTTCGGAAAGAATTGGGAGAAATCTCTTCCATTTGCCGAATTTTCTTATAACAACAGTTTTCAATCTAGTCTGAACATGGCTCCTTTTGAATTCCTCTATGGAAGACGATGTCGAACACCCCTAAACTGGTCAGAAACCGGTGAAAGACAATTCTCTGGACCGGATATGATCAAGGAAGCAGAAGAGAAAGTTTGCATTGTTCGTGATCGATTGAAATCCGCCCAGTCTCGTCAGAAAAGCTACTATGATCGTCATCATAGGCAAGAAAGCTACAATCTGGACGAGAAGGCCTACCTTCGGGTTACTCCTCTGAAGGGAACCCAACGCTTCGGTATCAAAGGCAAGTTGGCCCCACGTTACATAGGTCCCTTTCCGCATTATTTCTAAACGTGGAGAAGTTGCCTACCAACTTGAACTACCCCCGCACCTCTCCCAAGTACATGATGTATTCCATGTGTCACAACTCAGGCGTTGCTTTAAGGACTCCATCCGCGCAGTCGACCATGAAATGCTTGATCTCCAAGATGACCTTTCTTATCGAGAGTACCCTGTTCGTATTCTTGATTCCGCAGAGCGTGTCACTCATCGGCAGAAGATCAAGTTTCTGAAAGTGCAATGGTCACACCAGTCCGAGAAAGAAGCTACATGGAAAAGAGAAGACCGCCTCCGTGCTGAGTACCCCACCTTCCTCCCGACGACTTCTGAATCTTGGGACGAGATTCTTTTGAGTGGGGGCAAGTTGTCACAACCCCAATTTGGGTAAGTGCTAGGGTTTGAGTGCCCCTTTTCATCATGTGAAAATTTCAAAAGAAATTCAAAAATGGGGAAAAGAAAAGCCCTAGAGAGTTTAATTTAAATGGCCAGATAAAAATCTTTTTCCAAAATTCTTCTGGTGATTTTGAAAATCTCTATAAATGGGCATGATCACATTTCAAGTGTTGTGGGTCTAACCACATGCCCATGGAATTCTCAAAAATACAAACAGGGGTTTGGAAATTTAATTAAACCCCAATTTGATTTGAAATTCAAACTATTTGAATTTCAGAAATGCCAAAAACTTGTGAGTGGCTAGTTTTATGTTTGGTAAGGCAACATAAAATATTTGGGCATTTACAAAAATGCTTTGGTATTTATTTACTAAAGCTAAACAAATTACAGAAACAAATAAAAAGAAAAGAAGTTGTGCCTGATTATTAGACAACTTGAATGGATACTCTAAAAATCGCAAGATAAGCGTGAGTGCTATGGCGTGTTTCCTCGTGGGGAAGTCAAGGAAGTATCCATAGTGGTGTGTTGGTTGGAGACTTGGTAGTGGACTCGTGTACGCTTCTTACTACAAGTCTGGTATTCGTAGTACAGGACTAGCCAAGTCAAAGCTGACATTTCTGCATTTTGAAACCCCACCTCCCTTTACCTTGAAACTCGAGCATGAGTAGTGTAGTTCTGATGTAAGTCTTGCTGAGTACAACTTTGTACTCACGTTTGCTTATTCTATGTTTTAGATGAGAACCCAGTGATACGTCCCAAACGTATCTATAATTTCTGCTTGCTCCATGCATGTTTTGTGTGACTTTGCCATGTTTTGCTTGAACTTTCATGCACTTTTGAGCATATTTGGACTAACCTATTAACTCAGTGCACCCAGTTGCCAGTTCCTGTTTTCTGCTGTTTTTGTATTTCAGGTTTTCCAGCCATTAAAAGTGCTCCAAAAATTCCGGAAAATTATATCAAAAATCAGCGTCCCGGAAGCTTCCGGAATCACCAAGGAAGGAAGGGAGGGCCACCACCAGGCAGCCAGGAGGGTGCCTGGCGCGGCCCAGCCCTAGGCCGCGCCACCTGCCCTTCTGACTACCTCGTGGCCCCTCTCGGTGCCCCCTTTGGCCCCTATTTTTACCCCGCAGAGGAAACCTTGATTCCGGACCCCTTTTCTCCAGAAGCAATTCTGATCTCCGCCG
Source organism: Bromus sterilis (assembly GCA_950022295.1). Classification (NCBI taxonomy): domain Eukaryota; kingdom Viridiplantae; phylum Streptophyta; class Magnoliopsida; order Poales; family Poaceae; genus Bromus; species Bromus sterilis. Next base: position 274,345,332 of record OX465595.1, on the reverse strand, counting down.
CCATCGCCATCAAGTTTCGGGGGACCAGAATTCCTGTGTCGGCACCCTGCCGGGATGGGGAAGTGCCCCCGGATTCATCTCCATCGTCATTGCTTCCCTCCTCCATGAAGCGGGAACTACGAACTTTGAGGTGTGCTTTTGTAGCCCTACATAATTCTTATCCTCTCTTGACCACAAAGAAATGACCTCCGAGTGCGTCTCCATTGCATGTTTTACGGGAAATATCATGTGATTAGACTATGTTAATGTTGTTGAGAGTTGCCACTAGTGAAAGTATGAAGCCTAGGCCTTGTTTCCATCATTGTTACACCGTTTGCACTCACTTTTGTTACATGTTTGCTTGCTGCACTTTTTATTACAGATTTATATTACCTTGCTTTGCCACACCTGTCACTCGTATTTTACCACCTCTTCGCCGAACTAGTGCACCTATACAACTCCTAGTTGTATTAGGTGTGTTGGGGACACAAGAGACTTCTTGTATCTTAATTGCAGGGTTGCTTGAGAGAGACCATCTTCAACCTCTACTTCCCTGAGTTCGATAAACCTTAGGTCATCCACTCGAGGGAAATTGTTGTTGTCCTACAAACCTCTGCGCTTGGAGGCCCAACATAGTCTAAAAGAATAGAAGCATGCGTAGACATCACCCAGCCCCCGATGGAGTCACCTTCCTGAAGCTCGACGGTGACTAAGTTAGTATAGTTCCAGACAGCAGTCTGGTCCCTCGTGGAAGGGCCCGTATGTTGAACAAGGCTTCTCTAAGCCATTTGTTAATCTTGTCTGTACTCAGACCTAATTTGCTTCCGTTGTTTGATGTAATGATGGATCATAGTCATACGATCTTTGTGTACTCTATGTGTAAGTCAATAAAGATATACTTTGTAGAGTTCATGCAATGTGTACCTGCTGTTTACACTGGACATGTATGATGCGTTTATGATTATAACATGCATGTCTTAGTGTAGGGTTCGATAGCTTAGTTGTGTTCTTGCCGGAGGTCTTTTATACACCAAGTGGCCCTTAGATGTGCGTAGCTTGGGGCATCGCGATGCGATTGCTCGTGACACTGTCACGTGGCACACTTTGTTGTATGATTGAGCCCGCCCGAGAACCCGACTAAGTGATCGGGCTGGAGTCTGTTTATGTATGTGTTATGATTCAATCGATAATATGGTTGAGGCGACTTGTCTATGAGTATGGGATTTCACCACCCATAGTCATTTAGACTTGTGAGCGGGCGACGAGGACCCATCTCAGTTGATCATCCGGCCTGGATGGGATGCCCCTCACGTTCGATGCTTTCCGAGAGTGTTCTGTGCTTGGCCTTGTCTTCTTAGACAAGTGGGTACGGCTCTCGGCTCTCCATATGATTGTATCGTGACTGGAATTACATACACATGTTCCGGGTCCCGACAATGGCTTCTTGGGATGGCTCGAGAGAGACATCTTCGGAAGAAGGAGAACCATCAAGTACTTGCTCATCATCTTGAGCTTTCCCTTGAATGAGAACTTGATCTTGGTCATCATTTGGTGCAACACCATCATCAATGATTGGATCTTGACCTTTATCTTGTTCGGGAGAGGGAGGGACTTCATCTTGTTCTTGGTGTGCTTGTTGATCTTGAGGAGGTGATGGCTCCACATGAGTAGAGCATTGTCCTTCTCCTTCCACCATAAGGGGTTCCTCAACGGGTATGAAATGACCCACACCCATTCTTCTTATGGCTTGAGGAGGATTTTCATCACCTACATCAATAAGATCACTTTGCCCCACTTGGGAGCCATTATGTTCATCGAACTCCACATTGCTAGATTCTTCAACAATCCGGAGGACTTGTTCAAGACTCTATAGGCGTGAGAGTTTGAAGCATAACCAAAAAATATGCCCTCATTTGTCTTAACCTCAAACTTAGACAAATGAGCACCCTTTTTAAGAATGAAACACTTACACCCGAAGACCTGAAAACACTTGATGTTGGGCTTCTTCCCGGTGATGATTTCATACGGAGTTTTGTTCAAGATCTTGCGGAGATAAAGACAGTTGGTTGCATGACAACCAGTGTTGATGGCCTCTACCCAAATTTTGTATGGACTCTTGAACTCCGCCATCATTGTTCTTGCCGCATCAATCAGAGTGTGATTCTTCCTCTCTGCAACACCATTTTGTTGAGGGGTATAAACAGCGGAATATTGATGTTTAATCCCCTCATCCCCAAGGAATTCATCCAAGGTGTACTTCTTGAACTCGGTGCCATTGTCACTTCTAATAGCCAATATATTTGAGTTGTATTGACGTTGAGCTTCATTGGCAAACTCGATGATGGTTTTTTGGGTCTCACTCTTCTTTTTGAAGAAATAAACCCATGAATATCTTGAGTAGTCATTGATACGCGAGAGATGATAATTTATTCTCGCCCTTCGTTGGTTAAAACAAGTGGAAGGTGAGATGCAGCGTAGCGGAAAGTTTCCCTTGGTGAAGATACCAATGTTGAGAGTGTCGACCAGTAGGACTCCGATAGTGATAAGTAGGTGGTGAAGTGAACAATGGTGCCGTTCACAACTCTGGGTTGCTTACTTCACCTGGACCTGTACACAGACACAAATAACTTTTCTCCCAACGAAGTTCAGAGAGGTTGTAAATCTCTCCGGTCTTGTTGTTTCCAAAGGATCAAAAGCATGGGATAATGATAATGATAGCAACTGAAAGTAAAAGCAGGAAAGTAAATGAGCGTGTAAACAGTGATGAGAATATGGACCGGGGTCCCGTGATGTTCACTAGTGATGTCTCTCTTCCAAAAGACGATAAAAATACTATGCGAGGTAAAAAAATTGCAGATGGGAAATTGACAGGATTATGAACACACCGCGATGCAAACTATGCTACAAATAAAGGAACAGGCTCAAAAGCATGGGTGGTATGCCAAAATAAGTAGACCGAAATCCAACTGCATCTACTACTAATCATCCACCTTGAGATATCTATCCAGAACATCTCGCTGGTATTAAGTTGCGAGCCCCACCCAAAGTGTAAACCCAAAGCAACAGACAACTGCATTAAAAATCACTTTGCGTAAAGTAAACAATCCTTGTAACCGCGGTTATAAGCACTGTTGTTTTCCCCCTTGTGGCAACAGTACATCCCCTAACTCATGTTTCTGTCACTCAAGCGTGTCATGAGGGGGCATGAACCCACAATCGAGCATAACGTTCCCTCTTGGAGTTACTACCTACTACTTGTCCAAAGCAGTAAACAACAACGGAGAACATGCAAGAATTACTTAGGAACAAAAATATAAAAGATAAGAACCAAATATATTACTCTATCACAATCTGAACATAATCTCATAATCCATCAGATCCCATCAAAATCATCATAGCAACAGCAGAAAGATTACATATGTGCCTTGATCATGTAGGGAAGCTCACGAGGTCTAAACCATGAAGAACAAAGACGGGAGGAGAACATCACATAGCTACTGATCACGGACCCATGGTCCAAAGGAAACTACTCACGGAACATCCAGGAAGCGTCCATGGTGAAGGGGAAGCTCCCGGAGGTTGATCCTCCCTCCGGCAGGGTGCCGGGAAGAAGTCTGCTGGCGCTCCCGATCTTGGAAGCGCGACGGCGGCGGTAAAGAGGCGAGATCGCGAAAAAGGGTTCTGTCCTCGGGGGTTTCGCGTCGCGGGGAATAAATAGGCGAAGGGGGCATCCAGGGGGCCACCAGGAGTCCAGGCGCCCCCCTGGCGCGGCCAGAACCTGCGCCTCTCTAGGTGGTCGCCTGGGTCCCTGGTGGTGGCCCCCGGCCCTCCTTTGGGGTTCCAGAAGCTTCCGTTGCGCTGATTTTTTTATCCGATTTTCCCTAATTTTTGGAGCACTTTTAATATGGGGGAAACCTGGAATAGAAAAACAACAGAAAAATAAGAATTGGCACTGTGGTGCACAGAGTTAATAGGTTAGTCCAAATATGATCAAAAGTGTATGAAGGTGTATCTATATCATAGCAATATCACACAAAACATGCATGGAGCAAGCAGAAATTATAGATACGTTTGGGACGTATCAGTCATCCACAATAACCAAGCAATACTTATTTCCGCCAAGACTATAATATGAGGGAGGCCCAAAAAGATCCATGTGAAGGAGCTCCAAAGGCCTCTTGGTGGAGATGATATTCTTGACGGGATGTTTCTTCTCATGTAGCTTCCCTTCAATGCACGCCCTACAAGCACGATCTTTGGCAAAGCTAACATTTGTTAGTCCAATTACATGCTCACCATTGAGAAGTGTTTGCAAGGACCTCATATTGACTTGGGCTAGTCGGCGATACCAAAGCCATCCCACATCAACTTTAGTCATTAGACACATGGAGGTTTTGGTGGGGACTTTAGAAAAGTCCACCACATACATATCGTCCTCCAAATGTCCAACAAAGGCTACTTTAAGAGTTTTTCTCCACATCAAGGTGACCATGTGTTTATCAAAGAAAGTGCAAAGGCCCATCATAGAAAGTTGACAAACGGATGGTAAGTTAAAGGCACAAGTCTAAACTAGTAATACTTTCTCAATGGACGAGTCCGGAGAAATTATTACTTTGCCAAGACCCAATACCTTTGACGTGTTTGCACCACCAAATTGCACACGGGTGGTTCGAGATGGTCCAAAGTCAATGTCCACCAACATGTCCTTGCTTCCGGACATATAACTTGTAGCCCCGCTATCAAGTATCCATGAACCTCCACCGGAAGCCGCCACCTACATGAGATAAATACTTGGATTTAGGTACCCATTCACGAATGGCTCCTCTCGCGTTAGTAACAAGGGTCTTGGGCACCCAAATAGATGTAAGGCCCGATATGCGGTACTGTTCAAGATCTAGGTGTTTCCACCCAGATCCGGGGACGAAGCACATATCGGTCCCACCGCGATATATGACAAAACCATATGCCCCGGATTTCCAACATGATATCACAACATTACAGATACAAGGATACAACATCTCATACAATCGGCATACAACTGCCTTAATACAATACAACAGCGGAAGATATATGTCTGAGTACATACTACAAGCAAATGCCTACTGGCAAAGAGAAAAACATCGATCCCATAACCACACGGGTCCAGGCCCTCCGCCGGGATCAACCTAACTAGTCGTCGTCGAGTCTCCACGTGAAACGTCGATCACCGTACCTGTCGTCGATCAAGAACCCTGAAAAGAGTTTGGGGGTAGTATCATGAGTACAGAAGTACTCAGCATCTAACTGTAGTGGTCAACTGACCCAGCAAGGACTTCATCACTCGTCATTCTAGGACAACTAGTAGTTTACGGTAAGGAAGGGGTAAGTGGTGAGGTTGCTGCCGCACTAGCATTTATGAAGTGGCTAACGATCTAGAGAGTAAGGTAAGAAGCCAAGTCTTGCTATCAACTACTACGCAAACATAACACCTATCCTATCCTTGTCCTCCTCTTCGCATCCCGACGAAGAAGAAGCAGTCAAGGAACACACACGTTGATCAAGTTATATTAAGATTATCTCAGTTGTTGTTGTCTATTAACAAGGAGTAGGTCTCAAGTCTTCCATAACCGCGGACACGGCTTCTCAAAAAGATTTAACCCTGCAGGGGTGTACCAACTGCCCATTACAAGGCTCCGCACGCACGTCCATCACTCTCAGTTTCTACCCATCAGAGGCAACCATTTTATGATTTAGTTCCAAGAGATCCGAAACGACAGGTCCCTCTAGCTAACTACAAACAAATCCGGGTGGCCCCCGGGGAGTCGACACCCAATCCAAAAGCCGGCCACGCTCTCGGATCGGACTCTTCCGTATGACGCAGGTCGGATTGCCGGTTAATGACACATGGGAAACCGGGTCCTAGCTGATCGGGTGGACCAACAGAGGAACTATGTCTCCGCTGGCCCGAGTTGTTTGAAAATTACTGGCAGCTGACCAGCACACACACGGTTTCAAATGGTAAATCAGCTTGGGCCACCACTAGAAATGCTTGAAGCTAGATAGGTAAGAAAAGGGGACCCCATAAAATCCCACACGCGGTTAGGCACGCTCAGTCTTAAAACCAATACCCGGAACTCGGATCCTAGGTGACTCGAATGGAACAAAGCGTCGGGGCGGGATAGCCTAGACCTTCCATCCTTCGTCGAATATAGTCAACATTATAATAATCATATCATCAACAACAATATAACAATGATAATGTGATATCCCAAACCAAGGAGTAACAGGGTAACATCGTAGCATCCTATCCATGCATACTAAGCAGGGGCTGAGCAACGAGCAATAGTAACATAGCAGTACAAGCTTTGCTAGGAAGGGACATGGCTGTATCGGTTTGAAAGAGGCTGTAAACATGTGGTAGGATCAAACATCGAACCTAACCTAGACTAGCATGAAAACCGCTGGTTGAAATAGAATGGATCATAAGTAATGTATAGTCCTTGCCTGTTGATAAGTCGGGTTCCGAAGATGTAGTGGATCGCAAGTTCGCACCGTCTCCGAAGGGTACCCGCTGAAGCACACAAGACGATAAACACTGGAAAGCAATCAACGAGCAAGCATCTATTACTACGAGGCAAACACGAGCAAGCATCAACAAGAAGGCAACATGAGACATCACACCTACCGTCGAGAGCGGTTACTAACAGTTTAAGTGGAGTATCGGTCACACACGACGAATACCGCACGTTTACGGAGGTTCAAGTTGCTTAGCTACACGTGATCAACCAACGGTTATTAACATGGCGAATCAATCAAGCATGGCATAGCACACAAACATGGAAAGAGGTGAAGCATAAAGGAAACTATCTATGCTAGTCAATTTAAGTGAGGCACAACCTAAACATGGCATAACACTAAGTGCCGCACGACAATTAAAGGATTTGGTACTGTTCTGTCCTAAACCATATTTTAGGTTGGTTAACAACATAAAACAATAGCATAAGCACAAAGTACACGAAAAACTAATCAAGTTACATATAAAGAACACCCCAAACGGAGTTACGGTTATAAAGATATAAGCAAAACAAGTTACGGGCACAATCTGCCAACATCACGAAGCACACTTTAGAGCAATGCATAAACAGGGTAATCAATGCAAACATGCTCTCAAATGATATGAAACTAAAGTAGACATGACAGGGAATGCATGGCAAAAAGAATCATGCAAATAGGCATCATAGATCAAAAGATATTAAGCAAACAACATGGCATCGCAAAGTAACAGACTTAGTGAAAATCAGAGGTGGCTGTCAAAAACAGCAGCATAGCAACTTTGGAGCTCAATAACTATATGACCAGGAATGCTAACATTAAGATGCATTACATGTAATGAAAGTAGACATGATGCTAAACAATATGCAATTGGAATCAATCAATTCCGATAAACGCTCGCGACACACTCCTCGACCGAAGTTACAACAAAATAACAGTTTCAGCAACAGCAGCACAATAACATCAGGGTCACCACTTTGGAGTAAGATTTAATATAGCTAGAGCACTCAAACATGACAAGTTAAAGCACGGAAATGAATTACACATGATGCTTAACACATAGGAGAAAGAATCAATGCAATAGGCCTCATGGATGAGTCACAATCATCATGCAAAGTTGCAATAAAATAATAACAGCAGCACTTAACAGGAAAAAGTAGTAGTTTAACGGCCTGATGCCCACTTCAACACACAATTACACAATCAAGATGACCTCAAATGCAAAAAAATTCTACATAAGAATGCTAGAGCACGAAAAACTGAGCAACTTTCGTTTTGGGGGCACGTTCATCGGAGCTACGGATCAACGGGAAAACGCAGTACAAAACGGGATCAGCAGTAATATCACACAGGACTTAGCAATAATTTGGAAAAAGAAAAGACAGAAAAAAAAGGAGCCGGGCCTCAGGGCCCATCTGGCCTGGACTGGGCCACTTGGTGGCTGGGCCGCGTGCTGGGCCGAGGCCGGCTGCTGGGCCAACGGGGACAGGCCAGCCCACCCCATCGCGCCAGTTGGAGGGATCGGGGCGCCCGACCTCGTCGGCGTTCCCGTACAGGCGGCGGGCGGCGTGTACGCCGGCCAGGGAGGGCAGGGGAGCCGGGACGGCTTGCAGGCGGCGGCTCGCCGGATCTTGCCGGATCCGGGCGAGGGTGGTGCGGCAGGGGCGACGAGGCCGTGGGCGTGGCGGCCCGACCTCGGCTCGGGATGCCGTCCAGCCATGGCGCGACGGCTGCCGTGGGCTCCCGCCGGGGTGACCTGCACAGAGGAGGCGGCGAGGAGGTGAGGGGTAGGAGGAGAAGGGAGCACGGAGGGAGAGGGAAGGAGGGGGTCCGACGGCCTGCTGCTGGCGGCGGCCTGGCCGGAGGAAGGCGGCGGCTGCTCGGCCTCCACGGGCGGCGGCCTGGATGGGCCCGAGGCGGGCCGCGGCGGCTGATCCATGGCCCTGCGGGGCCCGGACGTGGGAGGAGGCAGGCTGGGCAACGTGGCTCGATCTGAGCCACAGATGGACAGATCTGACGGCCAGATTTGCTTGGGACCTAGGGTTTCGGGGGAGAGGGGTGTTTGGGTCAAAATTTGGGGCAAATTTAGGGGGGTGGCTGCAATTTTTACATGGGGGAACCCTAATTGGATGGTTTCGGAGGTGGGGGTCATTATATAGGCAGGTTGGCTGGCCAGTTTACGCAAACGCCCTCGGTACCCCGCGTGTCCGGTGATCGCGTTTGTGACCGCCGAGACTCCGTACGGACCCCGATTCTGACGAAATCTCGAATCACGCGCTCAGCGTGTCGAGCCCGTCGATCGTACGTCACTGCGGTGACATTCCGACAACATTATTCGGCGCCCCATAAAATAATCCCTTTATTAAATAAACGGGGTTTTCGATCCGGTGGCGTTGGCTGGACTTGTGCCGGTGGCGACGGTGCTCGGGTGAAATCCCGGTGTCGCAAGGTTGTGTGCCGTGGTGGAGAAGGGGTCGATCACGCATCCGATACGAGAATAAGCAGGAGAAATATTCACCGATTATTATTTCAGTGAAGCAAACACTGCAAACAACTCAAACAATCAAACAATTCACACCGAAAACAAATTTTTTAATTTTTGTGAAATCTGGGTTGTTACAATACAACACCACCAACAAGGGATCTCGTCCCAAGATCCTGGACGATGCGGGGGAGAGGGGGAAGAGAAAAGAGAGGCGACGATCTTCAACACCACCAACAAGGGACTCTGCTCCATGTCGACGTCGAACTTCTGTCGAGATAAATTTCCGCAGAGAGACGACATCGTCGGAAAAACAAAACCGTCAGTGTCAAGAGGAGGGACGACGGTTGAAAGCAACGATCAAGGGAAGCATTCTCACTGGAATTGTGAAGATACTGGGCAAGAGGACTGAAGTCAACAGATGACCAAGATGTTTACCCAGAGTCGGAAGAACTAAAGGTACTACAAGATTTCCCAAACCTGAGATCGGAATCGAGACAATACGCTGCAAGCAAGGCATTGTAACTGTTCCGACACTCCACACACTCGAGATCCTAGAGTTTGAAAGGGGATAAGGCGAGAATTAAAACTCTTACGACACTTGTCCTGACCGGAGCAAGGGTAAGGAGTAAATGATTCCTACTCTCCGATAACTAACTTAGTAACTACAAAATAGTTTTTGTCTAGACTTAACTTCGGCCAGAGAAGGGCTCCTACGGTCGGTAAGGCTCTGATACCAAGTTGTAAGGCCCGATATGCGGTACTGTTCCAGATCTAGGTGTTTCCACCCAGATCCGGGGACGAAGCACATATCGGTACCGCCGCGACATATGACAAAACCATATGCCCCGGATTTCCAACATGATATCACAACATTACAGATACAAGGATACAACATCTCATACAATCGGCATACAACTGCCTTAATACAATACAACAGCGGAAGATATATGTCTGAGTACAGACTACAAGCAAATGCCTACTGCCAAAGAGAAAAACATCGATCCCATAACCACACGGGTCCAAGCCCTCCGCCGGGATCAACCTAACTAGTCGTCGTCGAGTCTCCACGTGAAACGTCGATCACCGTACCTGTCGTCGATCAAGAACCCTGAAATTAGTTTGGGGGTAGTATCATGAGTACAGAAGTACTCAGCATCCAACTGTAGTGGTCAAATGACTCAGCAAGGACTTCATCACTCGTCATTCTAGGACAACTAGTAGTTTACGGTAAGGAAGGGGTAAGTGGTGAGGCTGCTGCCGCACTAGCATTTATGAAGTGGCTAACGATCTAGAGAGTAAGGTAAGAATCCAAGCATTCGAAGAGGAATCGCCTCCAACAAGTCTTGCTATCAACTACTACGCAAACATAACACCTATCCTATCCTTTTCCTCCTCCTCGCATCCCGACGAAGAATAAGCAGTCAAGGCACACACACGTTGATCAAGTTATATTAAGATTATCTCAGTTGTTGTTGTCTATGAACAAGGAGTAGGTCTCAAGTCGTCCATAACCGCGGACACGGCTTCTCGAAAAGATTTAACCCTGCAGGGGTGTACCAACTGCCCATAACAAGGCTCCGCACGCACGTCCATCACTCTCAGTTGCTACCCATCACAGGCAACCATTTTATGATTTAGTTCCAAGAGATCCGAAACGACAGGTCCCTCTAGCTAACTACAAACAAATCCGGGTGGCCCCCGGGGAGTCGACACCCAATCCAAAATCCGGCCAGGCTCTCGGATCAGACTCTTCCGTATGAAGCAGGTCGGATTTCCGGTTAATCACACATGGGAAACCGCGTCCTAGCTTATCGGGTGGACCAACAGAGGAACTATGTCTCCGCTGGCCCGAGTTGTTTGAAAATTACGTGCAGCTGACCAGCACACACACGGTTTCAAATGGTAAATCAGCTTGGGCCACCACTAGAAATGCTTGAAGCTAGATAGGTAAGAAAAGGGGACCCCATAAAATCCCACACGTGGTTAGGCACGCTCAGTCTTAAAACTAATACCCGGAACTCGGATCCTAGGTGACTCGAATGGAACAAAGCGTCGGGGCGGGATAGCCTAGACCTTCCATCCTTCGTTGAATATAATCAACATTATAATAATCATATCATCAACAACAATATAATAATGATAATGTGATATCCCAAACCAAGGAGTAACAGGGTAACATCGTAGCATCCTATGCATGCATACTAAGCAGGGGCTGAGCAACGAGCAATAGTAACATAGCAGTACAAGCTTTGCTGGGAAGGGACATGGTTGTATCAGTTTGAAAGACGTTGTAAACATGTGGTAGGATCAAACAGCGAACCTAACCTAGACTAGCATGCAAACAGCTGGTTGAAATAGAATGGATCATAAGTAATGTATAGTCCTTGCCTGTTGATAAGTCGTTCCGAAGATGTAGTGGATCGCAAGTTCGCATCATCTCCGAAGGGTACCCGCGGAAGCACACAAGACGATAAACACTGGAAAGCAATCAACGATCAAGCATCTATTACTACGAGGCAAACACGAGCAAGCATCAACAAGAAGGCAACACGAGACATCGCACCTACCGTCGAGAGCGGTTACTAACAGTTTAAGTGGGGTATCGGTCACACACGACGAATACCGCACGTTTACGGAGGTTCAAGTTGCTTAGCTACAGGTGATCAACCAACGGTTATTAACATGGCAACTCAAGCAAGCATGGCATAGCACACAAACATGGCAAGAGGTGAAGCATAAAGGAAACTATCTATGCTAGTCAATTTAAGTGAGGCACAACCTAAACATGGCATAACACTAAGTGCCGCACGACAATTAAAGGATTTGGTACTGTTCTGTCCTAAACCATATTTTAGGTTGGTTAACAACAGAAAACAATAGCATAAGCACAAAGTACACGAAAAACTAATCAAGTTACATATAAAGAACACCCCAAACGGAGTTATGGTTAAAAAGATATAAGCAAAACAAGTTACGGGCACAATCTTCCAACATCACGAAGCATACTTTAGAGCAATGCATAAACAGGATAATCAATGCAAACATGCTCGCAAATGATATGAAACTAAAGTAGACATGACAGGGAAGGCATGGCAAAAAGAATCATTCAAATAGGCATCATAGATCAAAAGATATTAAGCAAACAACATGGCATCGCAAAGTAACAGACTTAGTGAAAATCTGAGGTGGTTGTCAAAAACAGCAGCATAGCAACTTTGGAGCTCAATAACTATTTGACCAGGAATGCTAACACTAATATGCAATACATGTAATGAAAGTAGACATGATCCTAAACAATATGCGATTGGAATCAATCAATTCCGATAAACGCTCGCGACACACTCGTCGACCGAAGTTACAACAAAATAACAGTTTCAGCAACAGCAGCACAATAACATCAGCGTCACCGCTTTGGAGCAAGATTTAATATAGCAAGAGCACTCAAACATGACAAGTTAAAGCATGGAAATGAAGTACACATGATGCTTAACCCATAGGAGAAAGAATCAATGCAATAGGCCTCATGGATGAGTCACAATCATCATGCAAAGTTGCAATAAAATAATAACAGCAACACTTAACAGGAAAAAGTAGCAGTTTAACGGCCTGATGCCCACTTCAACACACAATTACACAATCAATATGACCTCAAATGCAAAAACTTTCTACATACGAATGCTAGAGCACGCAAAACTGAGCAACTTTCGTTTTGGGGGCACGTTCATCGGAGCTACGGATCAACGGGAAAACGAAGTACAAAACGGGATCAGCAGTAATATCACACAGGACTTAGCAATAATTTGGAAAAAGAAAAGACAGAAAAAAAAGGATCCGGGCCTCTTCTCACCATGGGCCTCAGGGCCCATCTGGCCTGGACTGGGCCACTTGGTGGCTGGGCCGCGTGCTGGGCCGAGGCCGGCTGCTGGGCCAACGGGGACAGGCCAGCCCACCCCATCGCGCCAGTTGGAGGGATCGGGGCGCCCGACCTCGTCGGCGTTCCCGTACAGGCGGCGGGCAGCGTGTACGCCGGCCAGGGAGGGCAGGGGAGCCGGGACGTCTTGGAGGCGGCGGCTCGCCGGATCCGGGCGAGGGTGGTGCGGCAGGGGCAACGAGGCCGTGGGCGTGGCGGCCCGACCTCGGCTCGGGATGCCGTCCAGCCATGGCGCGACGGCTGCCGTGGGCTCCCGCCGGGGTGACCTGCACAGAGGAGGTGGCGAGGAGGTGAGGGTAAGGAGGAGAAGGGAGCACGGAGGGAGAGGGAAGGAGGGGGGGCGACGGCCTGCTCCTGGCGGCGGCCTGGCCGGAGGGAGGAGGCGGCTGCTCGGCCTCCACGGGCGGCGGCCTGGATGGGCCCGAGGCGGGCCGCGGCGGCTGATCCAGGGCCCTGCGGGGCCCGGACGTGGGACGAGGCAGGCTGGGCAACGTGGCTCGATCTGAGCCACAGATGGACAGATCTGACGGCCAGATTTTCTTGGGACATAGGGTTTCGGGGAGAGGGGTGTTTGGGGCAAAATTTGGGGCAAATTTAGGGGGGTGGCTGCAATTTTTAAATGGGGGAACCCTAATTGGCTGGTTTGGGAGGTGGGGGTCATTATATAGGCAGGTTGGCTGGCCAGTTTACGCAAACGCCCTCGGTACCCCTCTCGCGTGTCCGGTGATCGCGTTCGTGACCGCCGAGACTCCGTACGGACCTCAATTCTGACGAAATCTCGAACCATGCGCTCAGCGCGTCGAGCCCGTCGATCGTACCTCACTGCGGTGACATTGCGACAACATTTTTCGGCGCCCCATAAAATAATCCGTTTATTAAATAAACGGGGTTTTCGATCCGGTGGCGATGGCTGGACTTGTGCCGGTGGCGACGGTGCTCGGGTGAAATCCCGGTGTCGCAAGGTCGTGTGCCGTGGTGGAAAAGGGGTCGGTCACGCATCCGATACGAGAATAAGGGGGAGAAATATTCACCGATTATTATTTCGGTGAAGCAAACACTGCAAACAACTCAGACAATCAAACAATTCACACCGAAAACAAATTTTTTAATTTTTGTGAAATCTGGGCTGTTACAATAGACCATGCAATATATTCATCAAAAGAACCCACAAATTTGGCATAAACATGCCCATCATTAGTGCAACAAAGAACATAAGAAGGGTTAGTTCGTCCGGCAAAGTCATTGGGGATGGCACCACCCCTTTTGATCAAGCCACCCTCAATGGCCTTTACCACCTTTTCTTGAGGCTTCTCCCCTTCCTTCACAAAGGTGACGTCCTTTGAGGGAGAAGGGGCCTTTCCCTTCTTCTTTTTGTTCTTCTTGTTCTTGTTCTTCTTCTTTGATGAGCTTGCACCAAAACCAATTCCTTCCTTGCCAATGACCTCCTTTTGAGAACTCAAGAGGTAATTAAGGTTCTTCTCTCCTTGAATGCATGAAACAAGTCCCTTCTCAAGTTGTGCCTTCAACCTAGCGTTTTTCTCAATGAGAGGAACATTCTCACAACAAGGATTAAGGAACTAGGTTTCTCTACCATAATAATAGGAGAAAAGGTACTAATCTCTTTAGTGAGTTGAATATTGGTTTCTTCATGTGCCTTCTTGAGAGCCATTTGTTCGTGCTTTAAGGACTTTTGGTCCTTTTCGACTTTCTTATGATCCACAAGAAGTCTTTCATGAGCCTCAACTAGTTCATAATTTTTCGTTTTGAGGTCACAAGCAATAGCACTAGAATGTTTAAGGTCAAGTTTTAGCTTAGAGATATCACTAGCATGAGTCTCATCAAGAGACAACTTAAGCTCATGCTCCTCTTCAAGAGAATGAGATACCTCCCCTATATCATTTTCATAGTCACGACTATGGCCTTGCAACTCGGTGATAGTCTCATCAAGTTGCTCAATGTGAGCGTGGGCTTCACCTAATTGTTCCAAGAGAGCCACAAAGTGTCTCTTGGTTTCACCTGTGAGCTTGGACATGAATAGCTCAAATTCATTTTCTTCTTGTAGCTTGGGCTCCTCATTTTCCTCCACACAATCCAACAAGATGGGTTAGTGGGGGTAAACGGTTTAGAGTGAGGAGTTACCGAGGTAGTCTTGGCCATAAGGCACTTGTGGATGATGTGAGGGTTCTCGTTAGGGGAGTTGAAGAGAGACGTTGGTGAGGGAGATTCGATGGAGATAGCAACGGTGGTGGTTTCCACAATCTCACCACCTTCTTCATCATCCTCATCATCGGAGTAGTATTCTTCTTGTGCCACCAACACCCGTTGAGGCTTCTTCTTCACAAAGTTCTTGTTCAATAGTGACTTGTTCTTGTCCTTTCGGATGAGCTTGCCACCATGATCTTCTCTCTTCTCATATGGGAACTCCGCAACAAAGTGACTCACATTGCCACCGTTGAAGCAATTCCTTATCATTTGGCCCTTCGGCTTAAAGCTACTTGTGTTGGACTTGAAGTTCTTCTTGTTACACCAAAATTGTCGTGAGGCAAGAGTCATGTGCTCATTGTAATCATACTTGGTGTCCTCCGGTCCAACATCCTCTTCATCATCATCTTCCTCAAATTTAACTTCCTTAGCCTTCAATGCGAGAGATGGCATCTTGGTGCCACTTTGGCGAGGCAATTTAAACTCAGTCGTGGAGTCCAAGATCTCCATGGCAACAAATTCATCCAAGACTTGGTTGGAGGTTAACTCACGAAAATCGGGCCTTTGACGAATAACCTTGGTGATATGCTTCTTGTGTAGGAGCATAGTCGTGATAAACTTCCTTTTTATCCATCCATCGTCGGCGTCCATGCTCGCATGATACGTCATGGAGTTGGAAAGAGCTACCAACCTTTGATGAACCTCCTCAGAAGATTCCCCTTCATTTCGAGCAAAAAGATCGGCTTGGTCTTGTCTTGTCAAACTTGGAGCTCCGCATGCTAGAGCTTCCCATGAGAGTCTTCTCAAGAAGATCCCAACACTCCTTGTCCATTTCACACTTCCGGACAATATTCTCTTGCTCTTACTTCAACCCATTTCCTATCACAAGCAAAGCATGATTGTTGATGGACTTGTCCCGATATTCTCTTGGGGTCATGTTGCTGAAAGTGCAATCATGCCCTTAATCATATTTTGATGTTGATGACAATATACATATAGAGGACTAATAATGTTTGTCATGTTTATCTCAGGTTTTAGTCCTCGGTTCGTTGTGATGGTGGATCATAGACCATTGATATTTACAATTTCTCAAGAGATGGAACCAATGAATTTGAAGCGTAAGCTTTTTCCGGTTATCTTGAGTATAGGGATCCCCGCACTATTAAGAGGGGATCAGTGGGTGTACTATTTGAGTCTTTCTCAAACACCTCGCAAAACAAATGAATTCCATGTCACTCACTCATTTTAAACAAGCTTCCTGAATATACACACATCGGACGTCCGATCCCTACCGGACGTCCGGTAACTGGTGCTCTCGGACGTCCTGTCACCGTCGGACTAAGGGTCCGAGAGGTCAGTGGGCTTTTTCCCCATTTCATCGGATTTCTGGTCCCTGTCAGACGTCCGGTGGTCGGACGTCCGGTTGGCGTCGGACTAAGGATCCGAGGGGTCAGTGGCGTTTTTCTATGTTTTATCGGATTTCCGGCGGTCATCGGATGTCCGGTATCCGTCGAACGTCCGGTGTCTGATGAACTTGCTTATGTTCTTCTGCGCATGCAGTGTATTAGTGGGTGTCCGGTGTAAACCGGACGTCTGGTGTGCACGTACCGGACGTCCGGTCCATACCGGACGTCCGATACTTATGGAGGCAGAATGCTCCAACGACCATTTCTGGCCTTGTGCTATAAATATGCCCTCTCCGCCACTTGAGAGGACTGACCACTTCATTTGAAAAACACCCAAGAACACAAGTGCTCCCTCTCACTCTCTCCCTCACGAAATCTCAGATCCCGGAGAGCCCCGTGAG
This sequence comes from Bromus sterilis, assembly GCA_950022295.1. NCBI lineage: Eukaryota > Viridiplantae > Streptophyta > Magnoliopsida > Poales > Poaceae > Bromus > Bromus sterilis. Next base: position 274,328,397 of record OX465595.1, on the reverse strand, counting down.
AGTTCTTGACGGATCTTTCACCCCGTGATAGATCCGCCCCTTCCCCATCTTCCAACCAAAGCAAATCGCGTTGTGAGCAAGTCTTGAGCTTTCCCCATTGATCTTGTTACTCTTGGAGGTTGGAGACTCCTAGGCGTGTAGGAGTTCTTCGGAGAGGAATCGACCATTGTGATTACCCCCGTTGAGTTGTGAGGGTTTGGTGACCACGTTTAAGGTCAACTGGTAGTGGTTCGGAATCGCCTTCGTGGTGATATCTCAAGGGGAATAGAGTGAGCCTTCGTGGCGTTGGTGTGCCTTCGTGGTTTCACCCACTCTCTCCAAACGGTGAGTAGCTTCCCTCCAAGGAAGTGAACATCGGGATACATCGTTGTCTTCGAGTCATTCGGTTATCCCTACTCTTTCCCCTTATTACTTGTGCTACTGTATTATTTGCCCCTCACTTGCTTGGTATATTGTGCTTATTGTTTATCTTGTCTTAGCTAGGTCAACCTTGCAATTGTTAGGCACACCTTTATCTTCCGCATTATTGCCTAAAATTGCTAAGTAGTGATAGAAATTGTAATAAGACCTATTCACCCCCCCCCCCTCTAGGTCTATCTCGATCCTTTCAATTGGCATCAGAGCCTCATGCTCTATTCTTGTGGATTAACTGCCCTAGAGCGAGATGACCAAGGATGGCATTCCTGAAAGTTTGGGTGCCAATGTGGAGGAGTTCGCAATTGCCACGGATGCCGCAAATTCAGAAGCCGAGAGATTGGCTATCGAACGAAGGGCATCCGTAAAAGCTGCGATTCCTCCTTCCACGGGGCATGTTAATTATGATATTGAGGATCCTAAGTTGTTCACCTCCGGCGATATGGAAAAAGCCTTGCAAAAGTCTTTAGACAATCAAAGGACGGAAATGGAAGCCTCCTTTGCAAGGATGAAGGCTCCGGCATCGGAGTCACAAACATCAAGTGTCGCGGGCCCTAGGTCCCCACAAGCGACTTTTGTGCACCCCGGTTCCGAAGTTCCCTTGCAAAGAGGTGGTCCCTACCAATGGGACTATCCTGCTCCTAAGCTAGTGGAACCTAATTATAACTTCAATGGAAATCTGCCGGTACTAACCGAGAACACTATCTTTTTGGATTGGAAAAGTCTTATGGCAGATTATCTTAGGTTTGTGTGCGAACCCATGTGGAACCTCATCGACTCCGGGAAAGGCTATTATCCCATTGATCCAAACAACCTTACACCAAGTGAAGTGTTTGATACACATCTCAACCTTGCTGCTATTGGGTTCTTGAAAAGGGGAATGGATGAGTTGACACGTGCACCATTCCTTCATATCACAAATGCCAAGGAGATGTGGGATACTCTTCTCATTGCCAAGTCCGGCACCGGTTCTCTTCAAATGACAAGATATGAGACCGCCAAGAATGCATTGCACAACCTTCACATGAAGAAAGATGAGACGCCCCAACAACTCCATATGCGTCTCAAAGTTCTCTCCGCCCATGTCCAATCATTCACGTGTGAGAAATCCTTGGATGGATATCAAATCACAAATCTTTACCTTGTGGACAAGATGTTGAATGCTCTCATGGTATACTCTCATCAAATGGTGTTGGAATTGAGGCGTATGCCCGACTTCTTCAAGATGATACCGGATGATGTGATTGCAATATTAAGAGCACCTAAAGGAGTCCAAGAGACTACTTGCCACTTATGGTGGTCCATCCTCAAACTTTGCACTCAAGGCTAGGCTCGAGGAGTTTGATGATGATGAGGAAGAAGTTGAGTATGAAGATGATGATAACTCCGTTGATACTCCCTTATATGATGATATGGCTCTCTTTGTGAAGATGTTCACCAAAGGGGACTTCAAAAGAAGATTCGATAAGAAGAAGACAAGGAACTGCTACAACTGTGAGAGACCGGGACACTTTGTGGAGGATTGTCCGTATGAGAAAAGAGAGGACAAACCTCGATTTCCTCGGAAGGAAGTTGCCAAGAAGCTCCCAAACCCTCTCAACAACAAGTTCAAGAAGAAAGCATTGTTGGCTCTATAAGGGTCCGATCCCGAGGATGTTGGTGGTGTCGCCAGAGTTTCTCAAGATACACAAAAGACCTTGAAGCTCCTCAACAAGGAAGGTGAAGTTGTGAACTACAACTACATGAGTGACTGCACCGGCAATGCACACAAGTGTCTCATGGCCAAGTTTGTTGATGATGACACTCCCTCCTCCTCGGCTAAGATCAAGGTAACTCCAATTGATGAGTCCTTCATGTTCTCTTACGAACCTCATGATGAATTTCATGATGCAGAAAGTGATGATGCACATGCTACTTGTGAAGATTTGTTGTTTGTAAAAGTGAACAGAATGATGAGCTCTCTCAAAGGCAATAAGCTCAAAATGTTTCAATTACTTATGGATGTAGTGGGTAAGCACTCCACAACCATTAAGGATCTTGAAATCCTCCTCACCGAGGAAAAGGAGAACTATACTCTCCCCGAGCGTAAGATTGACTTTGAGGAAGCTCAAAATGATAACGTGTGCAAAGTTGTTCACGCATCAAATGACTTAAATGACAAGCATGTTGCCTCCTTGAAAAAGGCTAATGATATATGTAAGGAACTTGCTAATGATATGAGCAAGCTTGTGGAGCTAAACACCTCCCTTTCTAAGGATGTTGAGGTACTCACCTTGTCTCTCAAGACAAAAGATGACGAACTCACCATCCTTAAGAAGAATCTTGAGGCTCACAAACTAGCCCCATATAAAAATACTTACTAAGATTTCTCCTCCCACTATTGTACATGTTGATGCTTGTGCTACTAACTCCACTCTTGATCAAGCATCTTTCATTGAGGAGAACTTAGCTCTTCATGCTTAACTAAAGAAGGGCCTCTTGACTTGTGCCCAAGGGGAGAAAAATCTAAATGATGTACTAAGTCATCACAAGGGTCCTATGCTAAGGAGGGACTTGAGTTTGGCCCAAGTATGAGTGTGACAAAGGATTTCACCCTTAGCAAGGAATCAACTCCCCAAAAGGTGATCTTTGTTCGTGAAGGGAACAAGGACAAAGGTAAGAAAAAGGTTGATGAGGTTGGTGTTGGGAATGGGAAGGCCACTAGGGGCAAGCCCACTCCTAACAAGAAGAAGGAGAAATTACTCCATCCTATGTGCTCCGTATGGCAAAGGATGGAGAGGTGTTTTCAAAATTCATTGGGCCCTGTAATGCTTTCCGTTTCTATACCATTTAGGTTCCAAAGACCCTTGTTACTAACCTTAGAGGTACCATTGAAAAATGGGCACCTCTAACCAAAGCCTAAATCTATATGTAGTATGCTCTCTCCGGTGGAGTCAAATGGGTGATTGATAGTGGATGCACCAATCATATGACCGGAGAAAGCCGTTTGCTCAAGGACTTCATGGATGCAATTCAACCATATATGAGCACTGTATTTGGTCGTGGTTCCAAGGGAAAGGTACTTGGATTGGGCAAGGTGGCTATTACAAATGACATGTCTCTTGCAAATGTCATGCTTGTCCAATCCATTCAATACAACTTGCTTTCCGTTCGTCAATTAGCTTCCGTTGGTTATGATACACTATTTGGGCTAACAAGTGTGAAAGTCTTTAGGAGAGATACTCTCGAAGTGTCCATTGTTGGAGAGTTGGATGGCAACCTTTACATGGTTGATTTATCGAAAGAGAGTACTTACCATGCAACTTGTCTAATGGCCAAGGCCGACAAGGGGTGGCTATGGCATCGCCAGCTAGCCCATGTCGGTATGAGAAATCTAAAAGATCTCCTAAAGGGTGAACACATCCTTGGACTAACAAACGTGTCTTTTGAGAAAGATCGTGTGTGCAGTGCATGCATAGCCGGGAAGCAACATCAAGCAAAGCATACCCCCAAGAATATCGTGTCAACTTCAAGGCCCTTGGAGCTCCTTCATGTCGATCTATTTTGGCCTCCATCATGGGATAGTCTTGGAGGGAAGAAATATGGTCTTGTCATTGTCGATGACTATTCAAGATACACGTGGGTGTTCTTCCTCGAGTCCAAGGACGAGACGAAGGCCACCTTCATTGATTTTTCCAAGCAAGCCCAAAGGAAATACAACATGGCTATCTTTGCAATACGAAGTGACAATGGCTCCGAATTCAAGAACTACACCTTGGAAGAATTCTTGAGTGATGATGGGATTGAACATCAATATTCCGCACCTTACACCCCTCAACAAAATGGTTTAGCCGAGAGGAAGAACCGCACACTTGTGGAGATGGCCCGGTCTATGTTGGATGAGTACAAGTCACCATATAGCTTTTGGGCCGAAGCCATCAACATCGCATGCCATGCATCAAACCGGCTCTTTCTTCGCAAGATCTTGATGAAGACCCCTATGAACTTCTAACCGGTCACAAGCCAAACGTCAAATACTTCCGAGTATTCGGTTGTAAGTGTTTCTTTCTTAATAAGAAAGACCGGTTAGCTAAGTTTCAATCCAAAACAATTGAGGGTATATTTGTTGGGTATGCTCCAAACTCTCACGCCTATAGGGTCTACAACAAGTCCACCGGATGTGTTGTGGAAACTTGTGACATGGAGTTTGATGAATTTAATGGCTCCCATGGGGAGCAAGTTGATCTAAGTGATGTAGGCAATAATAAATATTCTTCTCAAGACATCTTAGCTATGGGCATTGGAGATCTTGTGCCCATTTCTAAAGTTCCTAAAGATGATGAGGTGGGTGATGGGCCAAGTGTTCCACCACCACAAGAACCTCCTCCTAGCACTCAAGATCAAATTTCTCATGATGAGCCCATTATCCAAGAACAAGAACAAGACCCTCCACAACCCGATGTGGTTTCTCAACCACAAGTTGATGATGCGGTTGATCCACGAGATCGGCTTGACCGCATTTGCTTTGGAAAAAAATGATGCTATTGAAGATGGCTCCACCCTTGATGATGAACCAACTGTAGTTCATGAACCAGAATGGGTGGAGCCTATTGAAACTCCAACTTCCATCATGCCATTGGTGGCTAGACGTGTTGATGTTGACAAGATCCTCACGGGTTTGGGGCAAGATATAGTTACTCGTCGTCAACTTATGAACTTTTGCGCTCACTTCTCGTTTGTGTCTAGCATTGAACCACTTAGGGTTGAACAAGCACTTGAGGATGTGGATGGGCTCATTGCAATGCAAGATGAGCTCACTAGTTTCACCCGGAATGAAGTATGGTCTCTCGTGGAGAGGCCTTCCAGTCAAGATCATAACATCATTGGAACCAAGTGGATCTTCAAAAACAAGCAAGCAGAATATGGTAATATCATTCGAAACAAGGCAAGGCTAGTGGATCAAGGGTACTCCCAAGTTGAAGGCTTGGATTTTGATGACTCCCGTTGCACGTCTTGAATCTATACGCATGTTTCTTGCTTATGCCACATTCAATGGATTCCCATTATTTCAAATGGATGTAAAAAGTGATTTTCTTAATGGTCCGCTACAAGAGGATGTTTATGTAGCACAACCACCCGGCTTTTTTGACCCTATCCACAAGGACCACGTGTACAAACTTCATAAGGCATTATATGGTCTTAAGCAAGCCCCTCGGGCTTGGTATGACCATCTTAGGAAGTTTTTACTCGAGGAAGGATTTGTGAGGGGTGTCATTGATGCCACTCTTTTTACCAAGAGAACCAATGGTGAATTTCTCATATGCCAAATCTATGTAGATGATATAATATTTAGTTCTCCTAATCCATCTTTGTGCAAGTGGTTCTCGGAAACTATGACCAAGAACTTTGAGATGTCCATGATGGGGAGCTTGAAGTATTTTCTTGGATTTCAAATCGAGCAATTTGCCGACGGAACCTTCATCTCCCAAACAAAGTACATTCAAGACATGCTCGTGAAGTTTGGTATGAAGGATGCCAAGCCATGCAAGACACCCATCCCAACCAAGGGATATCTAGATCAAGACCTTTCTGGTATTCCGTTTGATGCTACTCTTTATCGTTCTATGATAGGGTCATAGCTTTACCTTTGTGCATCTAGACCGGATATTATGCTTAGCGTAGGAATGTGTGCAAGATATCAAGCCTCTCCTATGGAGAGTCATCAGCGGTTAAGTGCATTCTTAGATACCTTGTCCATACTCCTTTGTTGGGGCTTTGGTACCCCAAGGAAGCCAAGTTTGATCTCTTGGGGTACACAGATGCGGATTGGGCCGGAGACAAGGTGGATCGGAAGTCAACATCCGGTTCATGCCAATTTCTTGGGCGCTCATTGCTAAGTTGGCACTCCAAGAAGCAAAACTGTGTCTCTCTCTCCACCGCCGAAGCCGAGTATTTGGCCGCCGCAAGTTGTGCTACCCAAGTCCTATGGATGAGGCAAACTTTGAAGGATTATGGACTCACCTATAAGAAGGTACCTGTGACGCCCCTAAAATCAATCCGTGTACAGTAATCATACACGCAGGGTACACGGCTGAGATTGGGGTGCCACGGTGAGAATATCACAGCACAACACTAAACACAAAAGGATAAACCAATATGTTACAATACCAGGAATCACGAGGATCCGAATACATAAGTCATACAAGCCATAATATCTTAGTACAGACATAGTTAGTCAAGTTTTGCCTTAAGAAGGCTAGCAAACATGACATCAGAGATACAGATCGAAAAGGCGAGGCCTTCTGCCTGGGATTCACCGAACTACTCCTGGTCAACGGGGAACTCGACATCGTAGTAGTCGCCTTCGGGGTACTCCTGCTCCTGGGCTCCAACGTCGGCTGCAGCGGCCGATCAGGCAAAGAGAAAAGGGGGAAATCAAGCAAAGGTGAGTATCTAGCATACCCGCGAGTCTTACGTCCGCTACTAAGCATTTATGCATTGTATCAAATGGAAAGGGGAGGCTATATATAGTGGACTGCAAGATAGAAATCAGAATAAGGGTAAGAAGCTAGGCCTATCGAAGACTAGCATCTTCTGACGTGTCTTGCAGCATGGGGAGAGAATTAGCCAACAGTTTATATAAAGCATAAAGTAACAATGCAGAAGAAGTTGCTACAGCATTGTATAATAGTAAGTTGTAATAATTAGCAATGCCTCCGAGATCCCTTCCTCGACATCCCAGCGAGGAAGAAAACCCGGAACCATACAGTTTAATAATAATAGTTTGTAGTGGTAAGATCCAGCTTCAGCATAAAGCGTCCTGTTACTGTGGACACGGCTATTCAAATAGATTAATCTTCCCTGCAGGGGTGCACTTGTGTTACACTACATGCACGGATCTCCAGGGTGGCGTTACCTTGTTAGGGAACGCTCCACCAAGGCTATCCGACACTCCATAGCCCATCTTTCAAACTCAACAGGAGGCCATCCGCCGGTCTAAATCCTAAGTACGTCGGGCCTTGGACCCCAACCCGAGCGTACTCCTGCACGGTGCGTGGCTGGCCGGTGAAGTTAAAGCAAATCCAAATAAGACACCACCGCGCGAGAAAATAAGACAACACCACTTCCCGACAATCAGCTCGCAGTACTGCTGACGTCTGAAGAGTCCTCGGACGACACTACGAAGCAGAGGAGCCCATAACTCGCAATTCCCATGTGTAGGCAGCGCGTATAAGCCAAAAGGCTACTCAAGTCATCCGCCGAACCATTAGTCATTTTATTAACTTGCGGGACAACCCTTATCGTTGCCTCTACTTAACTGACCCGCGGACAACGACAGCAGTCAGGACCACCAGTACATCGGTGCCTGCCCTGTCGTCCCACCAAGTCACTGCGTTTACCAACAAGGTGAACCGACTCCTTACCTTATCTCGCGTGTGCTCCTGGAGGAGCTCGACTTTCGTGGTTTGGTAACTCTCGCGGCCAACGATCAGGGGCCAAGCACACCGGTACACTGGTCGTACCCTCCTTGTCGTCCCGTCGCAATACCACTCGCGGGCACCGTTGGGTCGCCCGACTTCTTACCTGAAGGACAACCGTTGCTCAAGTACCTAGAGCGTCTATACAGAGTCAGCAACGAGTGGAGTACAAGGATTTATCCTTGATAGCTCACACTTGGTGGTGGCTCGGCAAAGCCGAGCTTGGGGGCTGAGGCGGTGTCTGCATTGTACCGTACATGTGCAGTTATAATATTTGTATCCACGTTCACTCCCCTAAGTGATCACGTCCCTCTATCTAATCCTAGCTAACAATGCGCAGGGCTCACTGCTGAATATAATATATATAACATGCAGCATAGGATAAAGGAAGGTACATCAAGGGGCGACAAAAACGGGCTATGCAATTCAATAGGATTGTAATGTAGCAGCACCAGTAACAATGCCTACTGCAAGAAATGTACGGAAATATAGGCGATATCTGGGGAAGAGAATGGCTCTGCTTGCCTGGAAGCTCGGCAGTAGAGGCAGGGTCGTCGACGAAGTAGTCGTACTCAGCAGTGGTGTAGTCGGCGGCAGCAGCGAGGTCTATCGGAGATTAAGGGGGGGAAACAGTGAATACAAAGCAAGCATATACAAATAGGTGCATGGCATGACAGATGCAATGTTAACGGTGTTCTAAAGCAGTGCAATGTATTATGCTCGGAGCGGGAATTCATCCGGGGATGAACTGTCAGCTTCGGGTGATTATCGAATAGAGTGTCCGGAGGGGGAAGGTACCATGCCGGAGGTGTCATGGACATCCGACAAACATGTGAAAGGTGTATCCGTGTTAGTTGATCCATTCTGAACAACTTTCGTGTTCAGAACAAATTCATCCGGGTAGTTTATCGGTATCGGGCAATCATCGGACAGTCGGTCCGGAGGGGGACGGTTCGATGTTCGTTGTGTTAGAGGGGTGTGGTAGACATACGGATAGCGTATTCGTATTCGTTATATTTTTATGATCAATTTTCATGTATAAACTTTTTGAATCTAACTTACGGTTAAAAAGATATTGATTTTCAAAGTTTTAATCATTTTAATAGAATTTTTGAATTCCTTTAAATATTAAAATAGAAACATTATCCACAAGTCTAATCCAGAACAGTGCTGACATGTGGGACCCATATGCCAGCCTTTGTTTAATAATAATAAAAATATTATTTAAATTAATCTGACTAGTGGGACCCAACAGTCAGTGATTCAGTACTAACTAATCCATTTTATTAATTAAACCAGACAGTGGGACCCAGGTGTCATAGACACATGTTTATTAAGGAGTTAATTTAATTTGTGGATTAACTTAATGACATATGGCCCACATGTCAGTGGCACACAGAAAAATTCCAGTTATTTTAAACATAACAGATTAGCAAGCGCAGGGGCCCACATGTAAGTGACCCATAGGGGTTAATTAACCCCTAATCATGTTTCTGACGAGGGGGGCCCAGGGGTCAGTCTCACCGGAGGCTCGCCGGCGGCAGAACTCCGGCGAGGTCGACGTTGCCCCCGCTGTGGTGTACTGGAGGAGGCGCGGGTGGGCTTGTTCGAACCGGGGGAGCATCGTGCATCAAATGGTGGTCTCGGGGTGGCCGGGGACTCACCAGAGCGGCGACGGCGGCGGGCGAGGCGGCGGTCAGTGAGGGGGAGGCAACGAGGAAGTGGCTACGGGGGGTTTTGGCGAGCGCGGGCTGGGGCATTCGACTCTTGTGAGCACCACGGGCAAAACGACGCGAGCGGCTGGCCAAATGGGTGCTCTGGGCCACGGGGAGGAGCACGACGGCCGCGAGGAGCTTCTTCCCTAATGGCAGATCGGCCTACGGGGCACGGGAGGGGCAACGGGGCGTTGTCGGTGGTAGGGGAGCTCACCAGGAACGCGTAGAGTCTGGCAGCGAGCTCGGAGACGACGCGTCGTGGCCAAAATTGCTCGCGGATGTGTCGGCGGCGAGGAAGGGGAACGATGGCGCGGCACGGCGTGGAAGGGCTCCCGGCTCGATTAGTCGCAGTAGTCGACGTAGTCGACAACGGCGCACCTGGTAGACACGGCGGCGTCGCGAGACACGGTCAATGGCCGCGCAAGGCCACGACAAGGTCGACGGGGCGCTCGGGTAATTTTCCCCCGAGGCGAGCCAAGTGAGGAGGAGGAGGAATGGCTGGGGAGGTTGTCCAGGGGTGGATGGGGTCAACCTTATCGCCTCCCCGGCCACAGTGGAGGTGGGGGCGGCCGACAGGCGTCCCGGCCACGGCGACGGGGGCAGGTGGGTATGGTGATGGGAGCAGGTATGGGGAGGTGTTTTGGGCCGGGTGGGCCTCGCCTGGGGCGAGGTATAGTGGTTTCTGTTTTATTGTTTCTTTTGTTTTCTGTCTTTTCTGTTTTGTATTTGTTTTTAATGTTTTACATTTTTAAAAATCATGTTAGGGGTTCCTAAATTATAGTTGTACCCCATGTAGGTCATACAACAAGTTTGGTGCATTTTAAAATTCATTGGATATTTCAAATAGAATATAAATGATTAAAATGGACATTATGAGCTACTGTTTTAATTGTTTGTAATTTTTTATGGGTCAAAAAATACCCAAAGTTAGTCCAACATGGTTCTATTGATTTTAGGCAATTAACAAAATTGGTTTCATAAATTTTGGACAAGGTTTAATTTGCCACATTGTTTTTATTTTCATTAAAAAAAGGTTTAGGGTTTGGGTTTGATTCCAAGTGATCAAGGCACATGGGGCCTTGGTTTTGATCACCACACATCATGGATTAGAATATGATCAGAACAAAGTTTGATTAAGGACAGGGAACAACAGTGATTAGCAACAGTGATGATCCACAGTGATAGTGATTACTGTTACAGTTACTGAGGGTGTTACAGTACCCATGTTATGTGACAATGAAAGTGCTATCAAGATTGCCAACAACCCTTGTCAACATCCTCGTACCAAGCATATTGACATTCGTCATAACTTCATACGGGATCATATTCAAAAGGGTGATATTGTTCTTGCACATGTGGGCACCGACAAGCAACTTGCCGATATTTTCACAAAGCGGTTGGATGAAGCAAGGTTTTGCCAACTAAGGGGTGAACTTGGTATCTTGGAACGTTATAGATTTTCTGCCTAGAGGTATCTTGCTCTCATTCATGCACATAGTGAATATCATGTCTAGATGTATGTAGTGGGAGAAACTCAATTCATGAGTTCTCAAATCTCTACGTGATGCACAAAGAGAACGAAACATCAACAATCTGCATGCTCACTTCGGTGAATCCATGTGTAGAGGTTAAAGATGGAATCGTGACTTTGGACCCAAGATACGTCTTCGCGGTGTCAAATCACATACACTCAAATATGGTGGTTTCGGCCACCGCCCTTCCCTTCGGAAAGATTGCTTGTGTCTTGTGTGCTTCATTGGTTGGTTTTATAATATATACATATCTACTATGGCCCTATCAACTATATGATCTTGGTATAATTGTATATCATAAATATTATGACCTTGGTATCCCTATATTTCCCAGCCAGTTCTCTGCCTCACCCAGGCATCGGAAATCCGGTACACACCGGACGACCGCTCCCTGGCGCACCCACTACCTGGAACTCACACAACCAGTTCAGCCTCATCGAAAATCCGATGTCCGCCGGACGTCCGACCCACCGGACGGCCGACCCGCACCTGACGTCCGATCCCGCGTAGACTATATAAATGTGACCGTGTGGAGAGGAGAAGTTATCCTCTCCACTCGGTCCTCACCCAGCCGCCACCTGTGTCGTCCATCTGCCGTCGCTGGCCGCCCTGGTCGGCTCCCGGCCTCCCTCCTCCGGATCTCCGCGCCACGGGTACCCCTCTCCCCGATCTTCCCTTTCATCCAATTATTTTTTGGAGTGGTGCCCGGATTTGTGCCTCACTGCTCGTTCCCCATCTAGGGTTTCGCGATGTTTCGTACGAAGCAATCCGATCACAAGAGGGCGGGTGGATCCGTCTCCCGGAGTATGCCTCTCATGCCTTTTGGTGATTATTCCCCGTTCATCCCGGCCAAAATCAGTTTTTTTTCTTATCCGCCGTATGTTTTGACTAGGGGGTCCGAGGATTCTGATGAACATGTTTGTCCCAAACTCCTTGCTCGTCATGCTACCACTCATGGGAAGCAGCCCCAACACCCTGAATCATCCGCGGACAGCGATGACACTCATGATGATCCTGACCTCACTTTTGAGGATGAAGTTGAAGAGGATTTTGATGCTGACTTTGAGGAGGAGGATCTCATTGTTGGATATGTGCCCTAGAGACAAATTAGTAAAGATATTTGTCACATATCTGTTTTGTTCATAATACGTTCTATACTGTGCTATAACTATATTACTTGGAAATACTAATACAGATGTAGTATAAAACATAGGTCTGTAGTTTAACTCGGGTAAACTATCTCATTAGGAAATTGATTGATCAAGCTTTCCTGATCATGGCGACACTTAAGTCCATTGAAAATGAGATCATGTCATTAGGGGAATGATGTGATGGACATACACCCACCTAATGTATTGCAATTTTATCGAGTCACGTAGTTCAGCGTTGCGATGACTTTGTAACGTATGGCTTAGTCCTTAGACTGTAATGATCATACGTAATTGTCATCTATGAGGAGACTTTGATTTGTATCCCACCGCCTGACTGAAATATGTTGGCTATAACGGTGCACTTTGGGTATTCCGAAATAGTTGGTTGATGAGTATGTTAATAGATCAGAGCGGGATTTGTTAGTCCTTGTAACAGGATAGGTACTCTGGACCCACTCGGTGATATTGCATCAATAGCTTGCAAGCAAGTGACTAGGTCATGAGAGATGCAATAGGCATGGACGAGTAAACTTGTTTTTGGTGAACGAGATGTGAACACAGTATGTGCGATACCGACGATTGAACCTCGGACAAACAAAGTACCGCAGCACAAAGGGATTACTTCGTATCGTTAACGGTTTCCAAAAGCGATTGAAGTTCATTCGATGGAAGCACAGGGGCTGTCAAGGATTGTAACCAGGTCCAACTGACTAGTCATTGGTCAATGAGAAGAGTCTCGACCATGTCTTCTGTTTCCCGGACCGTTAGGGTGTTACACTTAAGGGCAATCGATGCATAGGACAGTTTCGGGATCAATCGGTGAAATAGGAGAAATCACCGGAATAGTTCCGGAGGAGGACGGAAGTTGTTCCGGACATTTTGAATGGTTCAAAATAAATTTTAATTTGTTTTAATAATGTTTTATTATTTAATTATCTAAATTAAATATTTAAACATATTAAAATAATTATTAATTGGAAAAAAAGCTATATGGGCCTATGGGGCCCATTAGGGGAGGAGGGGGTTCCCCCCTTGGGCTTGGCGCCTAGGGTGGGGCCCATCGCCCCCCCCCCCCTTGGTCGGCGCACTCGCCCCCTTGGGAGTTTAGTCCCACATGGGGGAGGGGAGGAGGATAGCACCCCCCCCGCTTGGCCTATATAAGGAGGGGTACACCCCCCCCCCTTTATTCCAAGACACCATTATTCCTCTCTCTCCTTCTCCTTCTAGGAAGTGGACTCCCCTTGTTTGGAGTCTGCACCTGGATTGGAGTTCTCCACCATAAGGCAGGTCGTCGATCTGCTGGAGTCGGGATCCGAATCCGTTTTTCTTCCGCTGCTCGCCTGGTTCGGGGCCCGGGAGGAACATCGATTGTACCGTACGTGTATAATCTCTTCGAGGCACTACACCTGTGATGCTACTTCATCGATGGAGGTCAACCGGGAGTCATCCTCGCCGGTGGTCTACTACACGACAAGGAGGTTGTAGCTCCGAGTCTACGCCAGCCACGTTCGCAAGAACGTTTCCCTCTTTCGGTCTTCAAAGGTATGAACACCGATTCCCTCTGTTACTTTACATCGCCATAGCATAGATCTTGGGTTCGTGTACCGTAGGTATGAAAAATTTGTGTTTTCTGCCCCGTATCCTAACAGTGATATCATGAGCTAGCTATGCGTAGATGTATTGTACGGGTAGAACACATCTAGGATGTGGGCATCGAATCTTCATTCGTTACCCTCCCACGTGTACTCATTTACCATTGCGGCAATTTTTGACGAAGTGGCCCTCGACCAACCTTACGCGTTTACGCGACACTGGTTCCACGCTTGACATATGGCTTGTACCATAAAAAGTGGCTGGGGGTGTATGTCTCTCTGCATTAGCGATGCGAACATGTTTGCAACGGAGGGCCCCGAAAGGGGTGTAATAGAGACGGATGGGAGACGGTGTTGTGGCATGTTTTTCGCAGGATAGAAACGGTTCTCTCTCTCGAAACCCCTAGCAGCCACGTAAAACTTGCACAAGCTAAAGTAGAAATGGGTTTGACTTTGCTTTGCATGAAGGGGGATCATAGTTTGTATGATTTACAGTTTTACTTCCTGTTTATGCTAGTATGCTAGATATGACGATGGTAGCACAAATAGGACCATCTCTCACAATACCAACATTGTGTTATCCCTTGGTGGGCACCGCCTGGAAGGTTCTCCCATATGGCCGACATTCTGTACATACCGGGTGTCACACATATTAAATGGCGTTCGCATGAGATTGGGTTCGGCAAGCCCGGCATATGCAGATATGGCCTTGCTGAACAGCTAACATCAAGGTTCGATTGGCAGGCTTGACTATGTAGATGCGGGCCTGGAACACAGTAGATCGAAAGATCGATCACGAGTCACATACCTGATGTGATTCGCTTAGAGGCCTACCTGGGTCGCATACTGATGGCCGTGACGATCGGGGAGGTATGGGGTCTGGGATTGTGTAATCACTTAGCTAAATTGAGAGGTATTTATCTAAGTGGGAGCTTTCTAGAATTTTGAAGATTAAATTGAAAACTCCACATTATGAACAAAAGTCTAAATATGTATCCTTGTGAATCAAAGTTTGTAGATGGCAGCACCATGCCCCTCGTTCAACTTAGGATCGCTCCTAGAGAAAGACAAACTGAAAACTGATGGGTCAAACTTCACCAACTGGTTCCGCACCCTGAGGATTCTCCTCGTTCCCCTCAAAATGGCATACGTACTAGAGGGCGCGTTAGGTGACGCACCAGCAGATGATGCCAGTCAGGATGAGAAGAATGTCTATATCTCCAAGACTGATGATTACAACCTTATCCAGAGGGGCATGCTCTACTCCATGGAGGTTGAGCTGCAGAAACGCTTTGAGAGGATGGGTGCATATGAGATTATCACCGACCTCAAGGAGGTCTTTGCACCTCAAGCCAGGGCTGAACGGTATGCAGCTTCTGAATACTTCTTCTCAACAAAGATGGACGAGCACGGCATCGTGAGTGAGCACGTGGTCAAGATGTCTGGCTACGTTCAACGCTTGAATGCTCTGGAATGTCAGATTCCAGATGAACTTTCTGTTGATAGGATGTTGCAGTCGCTTCCCCCTAGCTACAAAGGCTTTGTGCTGAACTACTAAATGCAGGGGATGACCAAAACCCCTTCTGAGTTGTTCTCCATGCTGAAGAGTGCTGAGGTTGAAATCAAGAAGGAGCACGCTGTCTTCATGGTCAACAAGACCACTGAGTTTAAGAAGTCAAGCAGACGGGAGAAGGCTAAGAAAGGTGGCCCCAAAAGGGATGGCAAGTCAGTTGTCACTCCTCCCAAGGCACCTAAGCCCAAACCCGGATTTGAGAGCTTC
Source organism: Bromus sterilis (assembly GCA_950022295.1). Classification (NCBI taxonomy): domain Eukaryota; kingdom Viridiplantae; phylum Streptophyta; class Magnoliopsida; order Poales; family Poaceae; genus Bromus; species Bromus sterilis. Next base: position 274,312,756 of record OX465595.1, on the reverse strand, counting down.
TACTGCAAGGGTGAAGGTCACTGGAAATGCAACTGCCCCAAGTACTAAAGGACAAGAAGGTTGGCAAGGTCGCCAAGAGAGACGAAGGTATATTTGATATACATATTGTTGATCTTTTCTTGACAAGCGCCGGGAACACATCCTGGATACTTGATACAGGATCTGTCGCTCATATTTGTAATTCCGTTCAGGGACTAAGGAATAAGAGACGCTTGCTAAAAGATGAAATGACGATGCGCGTGGGGAATGGCTGTCAAATTGATGTGTTGGCGGTCGGCACGAAGCATCTTAGTCTCCCTTCGGGATTAGTTTTAGTTCTGAATAAATGATACTATGTACCCGCATTGAGTGTGAACATCGTTAGTGGCTCTTGCTTGAACCGAGTGTTGGAAATATGCCCTAGAGGCAATAATAAATTGTATTATTATAAGTCCAGGTTCATTATTAAAGTTTATATGTCTGTGCTATAACTGCAAATGGCTTATGCGGAGGTTTGCCAAGTAGCATGTTAACTGCCTCCGGAGGAAAACCCATATGCAAGTGTGGAGTATAAACACCAAGTGTTCTTAGTCTGCCTCTAGGACTAACCCGTGTGTTATGGATGACATGTTTTCCTGTTCATAGGGCATTGGAAATGCCGGTAACACATGGGAGCACATTGTTGCCAGAACAAGGGTGCTGAACCGACCCAATTGTATGATTTACTTTGAGATCGCATCGTTTCCATGTTATAAGTAAAATCATCTAAGTTAATATGCATGTGTCCTTCATGACCATAAGAATGTTTCGTAACTTCATACCGGAGGGTGGGTTTTGACACTGTCCCAACACCACCCGTAACAGGAGTGGCAATGACGGCTTTGATCACTCACACCCGAAAGTGTGTCAAGGGACTTAACGATTCGAGTTGGGAATTTGCTCCTCTAACGATGGAGAGATAACTCTGTGGGCCCTCTCGGTATTACGGCATCCAACATCGTCTGGCCAGACACTGTGAATTGATCACAAGGGATACCGGCATACTAAACGAGAAAATGGAACAAAACAAGAAGGAGGATGACTTGGTATAATGGTTAATGGTTAATCATGCAGATACCTAATAGATCTCACCTCAGGTTTTGTATAGTATCGTGAAGCAAATAGGACTGGCATGTTAAGCTTGTAGTTCACTCCAATTTATATTCGTGTAGATACGGGAACCGTTATGGGTGTCCATGGCTCCGCTATCGGTTATTGTTCCACGGGAAAATAAGTTTCCGGTTCAAGTCCGTATTCTACCAAACCTATGGGATCACACACTTAAGGGTGGAAGATTTTTTGAGTAGTAGAGTGATAGGAGCATGAGTATAACACACCGGAAAAGTTTCGGAGTGATTGAGATTTAATCGTAGAGAAAACCGGAATCGTTTCGGGGCACCGGTAAAGTACCGGGAAAAAGTTTTGAGAAAACTGGGTAAAACCGGAGGGCCGGAAAAGTTCCGGGATGGTCTAAATATGTTTAATATTTATTTCTTGTGAATTCTATAATTACTTTAGAATTAATAAAAGGGATTAAATATCAATGGGCCCCCTCTCACTTGGCAGGCCCAAGTGGGGAGGGAGCACTTCGACCAAGGAGGCCCATGAGGGGGAGGCGCCTAGGAGGAAGCTTCCTCCTAGGGGAGGAAGCTTCCTCCCCCTTCCTTTGCGCCCCACCAGGTGAAGGGAAACCCTAGGGCGCCCCCCTAGGGCTGCCCCCTCCTACAAGGTGGCCTCCCCTCCCCTCCCACTATAAATAGATGAGGAGGGGGCACCCCCAAGAAGACAGATTTGTTCTTTTGCCTCAGGGCTGCCCCTCCTCTCTCCTCTCTTGTAGATCTGATCTCCACCATATCTCGAAGTGCTGATCCTCCCTCCTCTCTACTCCGGAGGCGTCGAGCTCTGGACGGCTTAGCCTTGCCGGATATTCCACACCGTACGTGTGGATCAATCGTAGAGAGATCGTGCGTTCGATATTTGTTCAAGGGACTTCTGCATCTTCTTCCGTGGAGTAGATCTGTTCGGGGGAGTCACGCGGATCAGATCGGTTTGAGGGATTGCACCGCATCAATCTTCCTCAACTCTCCATCAACTTCTTCCGCTACGAGAGAACTACCGTTTGAACGGTTGTTAAGGTAACAAGATCGCTAACTGTGTTTGCATCTATCTAGATCTGTTCTTGGGACTTGGTTTCGTAGTGCCGAAATTTTTTGTTTTCTACTCCGAATCCCAACAGCGGTATCATGAGCTAGTTCTATTAATAGATGCAGGTTCGATCTAGAGTTCATAGTGATGAACGGGCATTGCACAAAATTTTTCATTGTGTGCGGTTTTTGATAATAGATCTAAACTGAATCTTCTAGTTGCTTCCCCTCTAATTCCACAAGTTGAACCCTCCTGTATTGCTTGATTTTGTTACAAACATCTTGCCCCTCCGGGTTCTTCTATGCTGCTCCTGAGTATGCTGGTCGCGCGAAGATGATTTGGGTCTTGCTTTTGGTGTGGAGAAATTATGTAACAAAAGGGGCGTGTTAGATCGTTGATCTAGCACGGGGATCACGCGTATTGACGATTGTTCAGTATGGGTCATGAGATCAAATTGTAGTCTCATGGTTGATACGCCCCGAGTGTTAATCTAGCAACTTGAAGATTGTGCTTTATGTGGTTACGTATCTAGCAAAAAGTTTTGCCATGCAAACCCTAGTAGCCACGTAAAAGAAGCAAAGAACGAGTAGAAGAACGTCTAACTTGTTTTTGCAGGAACATGTGATGTGGTATAGTCTTTGTCATGATAAAAGTTGTATGAGATGATTATACTTTGTACATGTTAAATTTTCATGACTTGCATGTCATGGTACGGCATGATGGCTGGAGCCATATGACTGTCATTTATTCGGCCTGCGCGCCAAACTTCATGTAATTTTTTTTAGTAGAATAGATGCTAGCAATAGTTGTAGTATCTAGATGAATATGATGATCATACGTCATGGTGCTTGACGACGTGTCGTGCGTGGAGGTGATGCTCTCGGCCAAAAGAAGATGAAGAAAGAAAAGCATGGTGCTTGGAGCTTCTTGAAGAAAAGGGCTATACCATATCATAGCGCTTGGTTGTCTTGACGTTCTAGCTTATACGATATGAGCTCGGAGCACAAGTGTCGAAAGACTAATACAAGAGTCACAAACTGGTTGTGATTGGTTTTGTTAGACCTACCGGGTTGATCTCCTCCATGGCTGAGTGTTACACCGGTGGAAGGTGTATTGATCCGGATCTTGATTACCCTAAGATCAATTTTGAGAGATATTGGTTTTAGTGGGAGAATTAGGTTAAACTTGTTAAGATTAATGCAATTAAATTTGAACCATGTCTAAATCAATCTGTTTATATCGTTTTAGAGAGATGGCCCGCAACAACAATGCTTTTAGCTTAGGACCGATGCTTGAAAAAGAAATGCTTGCTGTAAATAGAGGCGAATATGCGGACTGGTTTCGCAATTTGGGTTTGTCCTCAAAGTTGCTTAAAATGACTATGTTCGCATAGCATCTCTTCCAGCAACTCCCATAGAGGATGCATAGTAGGACGATAAGAACGTCTATGTCACTAAAGTGGATGACCACGCCGCAGTACAATGCTTGATGCTGACATGCATGGATACTGAGCTTCAGAAATGTTTTGAGAAACTTCACCATTTTTGACATGGTGACAAAACTGAACGCTCTGTATCTGAAGCAAGCTAGGAGTAAACATTATGAGATAATGAAGCAGTCGTGGGAATGCAAGATGGCAGAAGGTGGCTCATTAAGTGAGCACGTGCTCAAACTTGTTGGTTACGCACAGAGGCTAAGTGTGGATTTGTGATCCCTATGACACTCGGCACTGACGTTCTCCTTGCGCCACGCCCCCCGTCTTACAATGGTTTTATCATGAATAATAAAATGAATGGGCTTGCCAAGACCATAGACGAATTGTTCGCTATGCTTAAGACTGCGAAAGCATCTATACAAAAGGATCCAGACAATATGATGGTGGTAATCAGGGACACTGGAAGAGGAACTGTAAGAAGTATCTGGGAGATATGAAGACTGGTCTAACCACCGTATGTATAAATAAGTTATACGAAGTTAATAGACAATTTCATTATTTCACCTTCATAGGTATATTTGATACCATATCGATTGCACTTGTTTTGCAACTCGATACAGCGAATTATTAGAATTCGAAGGAGAAGAGTGAATGAAGTGCAAGTCCGCGTCGGAAGTGGTGCCCAAGTCACCCAAGGCCGTCGGCGTTCGTCTATCAAGATTTATCTTAGAGTTAATAGATGTTATTTGATTCAGAGGTTGTGTAAAACATTAATATTGTATTGTGTTGTCTACACGGTGGATGTGTTATCCATGTTTTGAATAATGGTTGTTCAAAAATTATTACTCTCTGAATGTCACCCTACGTGGTGAATTATTTAAGTTGAAATCTTGATGTTATGTCTATTTTCTTGATTGCTAAATAAATTAAGTTATGTGATGATAATGCCATTATTGTAATAGCATAAATGACTTAGTCGCATTAGAACAAAGCGCATACGGAAGCTTCATATCGATGAAGTCATTCAATCTCTTGACATTGAGTCATTTGACACATGCAATGTTTTTCTAATAGACAAAATCGTTTGTTCAAAGTGTTTAGTAAACTATTGGTAATAACACATAACGATGTGTGGAGAACCAATAAACAGTACTTTACATAAAACTTTGTCATAATGACTTGTATAGATATACCGATATTTAGACAAGACATAATATCTAAAATTTTGAATAAGTTCAAAACTGTTTCAACACAAAGAGAATAATCATCACACATAGATCAAATATTTGACGGTCTAATCGTAAAATAAATGAGTTAAAGAATTTAGCAAACATCATCGAGTGTATGAAGTCAGTTCATAAACTAGCGTCACCTGAAACCCCATATAGCTACGGAGTATCTTGATGCATAAGCAAGCCCTATATGACATATTGGAATTAAAATTGTTTTCTACCATGAATTCCAGCATGACATGGTGAGGTCGATGATGAACTTAAACCACACTCCCATTTACTATACTGCTTAACGCTTTTGAGAAACCACTTACGAACTAAATAGAGCGTCGTCATATGTTTGTTGAAACAATGCCCTATAAGAATACGGCATGGATAAGAACTCCAATTGTTGTTTCATAATTTCGGAGATGTATTTAGAATATACTCGATCCCGAATATAAGTATTGTAGAAACATCATGATACGAACAACACTTCCACTACTATACCCGGGAAAAATGTTTATCACGGGACATGGGATTTTTCCTGAGAAAATTGCTCTCTTGAAACAATGAAGTGGGAGTACTAATAGCTTGATAATGATTACATTGAATCATTTGGTTCTACAGAATGAAACTCAGAAACTCGTTCTAGAGATAAACTCTGTGACCAAACCAGAAATTCCTACATTCGATGAAAAGGAATGATGAAACTCTGAAATGTGTTCAAGAGATGAAATGATCAAGTCTTATGATGTATCACACAGCTTTGTAAATTCATGTTGGACCAAGGTGGTTCTATAGTGTGATAAACCGGTGAACTACAAGAAACCATGACGAGCACTAACTCCACTGTATGGCTTAAAAACCATAAAAACTATATGAAAGCCATTCAAATCAAGTTGAGAACTTGGTAAAACCCTCCTAAGGATACCTGATCATTAGAGTGGATTTGACTTTCATAGATATGAACATAGACGATAAGCTTCATCGATGATATTGCTCAACTTATCGTAAAATAAAGTTTTTCGATAGAGTTCAAAAGGTTGACTACAATATGTGTAGTGATGCAAATGTTCATATGGAAAATTACTGATAATCGCGACATACTTCCGAAGTATGATATATGGATTTTTCTTCTGAGAAAATTAAACAAAGGGTGTATGCTTGATACAACCTGAAAGGATTTAATGATCTATACGATATTAGTAAAAGTGAGAATGCTTCAAAGATCAGTCCATGGTTGAAGCAAATATCACAGAGCTGGAGTAATAGTTTTTTTGATGAAGTTATAAAAGTTATTATTTCATCAACAGTCATATAAGATATGGAATTAAGTGGGAGCACGATTCTAATCATATATGTGAATAACATATGAGTGATTGAGAATAAATATTTTAGCAAAATAAAGCACTAAGGTATTGGATGTCCTAAAAGTGCAACGAGCAACAAAGTAATCTAATTACTAGATTAATTCTCTTGAAGTACCTCAGATGAAGAAAGAGTTCATTACAAATAGATGAAAGAAAGTTTCATAATGATTTTTAATATTTTTAATCGGTCTATAGCTAAGTAGCAAAATTGGATGTTGAAAATTGTTTTTCAAACTAAGGCACATAGCGGGATTTCTACAACGTAGACGTGAAACATGGCAACTCTGGTAGTTGCATAGGAGGGTATTTGGTCAGGAACACCATCATAGTGATTGGCATAGTTCCAAACGTTTGATCTACATAAACCATATTTTGATATGAGCATCATGATCAAAGCAAAGTAAGCTAAGAGCTCAATGTAGTCCAAACATGTTGAACGATAGTGCCCTATCTTCAAATACTTCATAAAGATGAAGGGGTACATTAAGATACACAGGATTGAGACAAGCCTAAAAGCGTTAAGCTCCGTGACGAAGTCTATACCACAAACGAGCATGAAGACCAAAGTGCCATTGGTCTGAGTAAACCATGCAACTAGATTATTGTCTCTAGTGCAAGTGGGAGACTATTGGAATTATGCCCTAGAGGCAATAATAAATTGTATTATTATAATTCCATGTTCATTATTAAAGTTTATATGTCTGTGCTATAACTGCAAATGGCTTATGCGGAGGTTTTCCAAGTAGCGTGTTAACTGCCTCCGGAGGAAAACCCATATGCAGGTGTGGAGTATAAACACCAAGTCTTCTTAGTCTGCCTCTAGGACTAACCCGTGTGTTATGGATGACATGTTTTCCTGTTCATAGGGCATTGGAAATGCCGGTAACACATGGGAGCACATTGTTGCCAGAACAAGGGTGCTGAACCGACCCAATTGTATGATTTACTTTGAGATCGCATCGTTTCCATGTTATAAGTAAAATCATCTAAGTTAATATGCATGTGTCCTTCATGACCATAAGAATGTTTCGTAACTTCATACCGGAGGGTGGGTTTTGACACTGTCCCAACACCACCCGTAACAGGAGTGGCAATGACGGCTTTGATCACTCACACCCGAAAGTGTGTCAAGGGACTTAACGATTCGAGTTGGGAATTTGCTCCTCTAACGATGGAGAGATACCTCTGTGGGCCCTCTCGGTATTACGGCATCCAACATCGTCTGGCCAGACACTGTGAATTGATCACAAGGGATACCGGCATACTAAACGAGAAAATGGAACAAAACAAGAAGGAGGATGACTTGGTATAATGGTTAATGGTTAATCATGCAGATACCTAATAGATCTCACCTCAGGTTTTGTATAGTATCGTGAAGCAAATCAGACTGGCATGTTAAGCTTGTGGTTCACTCCAATTTATATTCGTGTAGATACGGGAACCGTTATGGGTGTCCATGGCTCCGCTATCGGTTATTGTTCCACGGGAAAATAAGTTTCCGGTTCAAGTCCGTATTCTACCAAACCTATGGGGTCACACACTTATGGGTGGAAGATTTTTTGAGTAGTAGAGTGATAGGAGCACGAGTATAACACACCGGAAAAGTTTCGGAGTGATTGAGATTTAATTGTAGAGAAAACCGGAATCGTTTCGGGGCACCGGTAAAGTATCGGGAAAAAGTTTTGAGAAAACCGGGTAAAACCGGAGGGCCGGAAAAGTTCCGGGATGGTCTAAATATGTTTAATATTTATTTCTTGTGAATTCTATAATTACTTTAGAATTAATAAAAGGGATTAAATATCAATGGGCCCCCTCTCACTTGGCAGGCCCAAGTGGGGAGGGAGCACTTCGACCAAGGAGGCCCATGAGGGGGAGGCGCCGAGGAGGAAGCTTCCTCCCTAGGAGGAAGCTTCCTCCCTCCTTCCTTTGCGCCCCACCAGGTGGAGGGAAACCCTAGGGCGCCCCCCTAGGGCTGCCCCCTCCTCCAAGGTGGCCTCCCCTCCCCTCCCACTATAAATAGATGAGGAGGGGGCACCCCCAAGAAGACAGATTTGTTCTTTTGCCTCAGGGCTGCCCCTCCTCTCTCCTCTCTTGTAGATCTGATCTCCACCATATCTCGAAGTGCTGCTCCTCCCTCCTCTCTACTCCGGAGGCGCCGAGCTCTGGACGGCGGAGCCCTGCCGGATCTTCCACACCGTACGTGTGGATCAACCGTAGAGAGATCGTTCGTTCGATCTTTGTTCAAGGGACTTCTGCATCTTCTTCCGTGGAGTAGATCTGTTCGTGGGGAGTCACACGGATCAGATCTGTTTGAGAGATTGCACCGTGTCAATCTTCCTCAACTCTCCATCAACTTCTTCCGCTGCGAGAGAACTACCGTTTGAACGGTTGTTAAGGTAACAAGATCGCTAACTGTGTTTGCATCTATCTAGATATATTCTTGGGACTTGGTTTCGTAGTGCCGAATTTTCTTGTTTTCTACTCCGAATCCCAACAGCGAGACCACTATTCTTTTAAGTCTGATACAATTGGTTGTTCGATTTATAAGAATGAAGTGTTTTATGTTCACGCACCGGAGCAACGTGGCTTATTCGTACTTGATCTCGATGGTGACGTGAGTCACATTAACAATATAGAGGCCAAAAGATTAAAGAGTAGTGATGAAGAGCACATGATGATGTGGCATTGCCGACTTGGTCATATTGGTATAAAGCGCATGGAGAGGCTCCATAAGGATGGACTTCTTGATTCATTGGATTTTGGATCCCTTGATACATCTGAACCATGCCTCATGGGAAAAATGACAAGAACTCCATTCAATGGGATAATGGAGCGTGTGGATGACTTATTGGGGATCATACATACGGATGTATGTGGACCCATGAACGTCCCCACACGCAATGGTCTTCGTTACTTCGTGACCTTTACTGATGACTTGAGTAGATATGGGTAAATTTACTTGATGAAACATAAGTCTGAAACCTTTGAAAGGTTCAAGGAATTTCATAATGAGGTCGAGAATCAACTCGGAAAGAAAATCAAGCACCTTCGATCGGATCGAGGTGCAGAGTATTTAAGTCACGAGTTTGGAAATCATCTGAAGTCTTGTGGCATAGTACCACAGCTTACGCAGGCAAGCACACCTCAGAGAAACGGTGTAGCTGAACGACGTAATCGAACCCTATTGGATAGCATACGATCGATGATGTCTCATTCTGATTTGCCTGTGTCATTCTGGGGGTATGCATTAGAAACTGCCGCTTACGTTCTTAATAGGGCACCATCCAAATCCGTAAAGACAACACCATTTGAAGAATGGCATGGCATGAAACCTAAGTTGTCTCACCTGAAGATTTGGGGTTGTGAGGCTTATGTTAGGAAACTATAGCCTGACAAACTTGAATCCAAGGCGGATAAGTGCATCTTTGTGGGCTATCCCAAGGAAACTTGTGGATACACCTTCTACAATCAGTCTGAGAGCAAAACGTTTGTTGCCAAGACTGGACACTTTCTTGAGAAAGAGTTTCTCTCGAAAGAGTTGAGTGGGAGGAAAATAGACCTCCATGAAGTGACTAACCAATCACTCCAATTGGAAGAAACGGCCACAGAAGTTGTTCTGGAACCTTCTTCCACAGTGGGAGCTGAAGAGAATGGCCAGAACGACATTCATAACGATCATGACATACATGATGATCATGATGAGAATGAAGAGGAACCTATTATGCCCCGTAGGTCATCAAGAGTCCGTCAAGCTAATGAGTTTTACGGACAGCTTGTGAATGCAATCTCGGCTGATGAGTCAGATGAACCTACGAGTTACAAAGAAGCAATGGAGGGACCCGAGTCCGGGAAATGGCTTGAAGCCATGAAATCCGAAATAGACTCCATGTACACCAACAAAGTTTGGACTTTGGTGGATCTTCCCGAGGACCGCAAGGCCGTCGAGAATAAATGGATTTTCAAGAAAAATACTGACGCAGACGGAAACGTATCTGTCTACAAAGCTCGACTTGTCGCGAAGGGGTTCCGACAAATTCAAGGAGTTGACTACGAGGAGACGTTCTCTCCTGTAGCAATGATAAAGTCTATTCGGATCCTACTAGCAATAGCTGCATATCATGATTACGAGATATGGCAGATGGATGTGAAAACTGCATTCCTAAATGGCAACATTGAGGAAGAGTTGTATATGATGCAACCAGAGGGGTTTATCGATCCAAGGAATGCTAGTAAGGTGTGTAAGCTTCAACGGTCCATCTATGGGTTGAAGCAAGCATCTCGGAGCTGGAATCTTCGATTTGATGAGGTCATTAAAGCTTTTGGATTTGTCCAAAACATCGAAGAGTTCTGCGTCTATAAGAAACTGAGTGGGAGCTCTGTAGCATTCCTTGTGTTATATGTAGATGACAGATTGCTAATAGGGAACGATAATAAATTCTTAGGAGAAGTGAAGTAATATCCGAATGAACAATTTTCCATGAAGGACCTTGGTGAAGCTGCGTACATATTGGGGATTAAGATCTATAGAGATAGACCTAATCGCCTATTGGATTTGAGTCAGAGCACTTACATTGATAAGATATTGAAAAGGTTCAGTATGGATAACTCCAAGAGAGGCCTCTTGCCAGTTATAAAAGGTATCAAATTAAGTGTGACTCAATGCCCAACTACAACAAAAGAGAAGGAGGAAATGTCCTCAAAACCCTATGCCTCAGCCATAGGTTCTCTCATTTTGCTATGTTATGTACCCGTCCGGATTTAGCGCTGGCTATTAGTATGACTAATCGCTACCAGAGTAATCCGGGAATGGCTCACTGGACCGTAGTAAAGAACATCCTAAAGTACTTGAGAAGAACAAAGGGTCTCTTTCTCGTTTATGGAGGAGTTGATGACGATCTCACCGTAAAGGGTTACGTTGACGCAAGCCTCGGCTCAGACCTAGATGATTCGAAATCCCAGACGGTACATGTTTTCATGTTGAACGGTGGCGCAATTAGCTGGAGGAGCGAAAAACAGTCAGTCATCGCCCAATCTACAATGGAATCGGAGTATATTGCCGCTTGCAAAGCGTCAAACGAGGCGATGTGGCTGAAGAAGTTCGTGATCGAGCTTGGCGTCTTTCCCAGTTGAACTGACCCCGTGGGAATCTTCTGTGACAACACGGGTGCCATTGCTAACGCTAAGGAGCCAAGAACTCACTCTACAGCCAAGCACATTCTCCGAAAGTTCCATGTGAAGCGAGACTATGTCCGGGATGGACACACTAGGATTCACAAGATACATACGGATCTGAACGCAGCAGACCCGATGACTAAACCTCTTCCACAGGGCAAGTTTGAAGAACACCGAGAGACTACTGGTGTTAGATACATACCTGATGTAAACTAGTGTAATTTGTACTCTAGTGCAAGTGGGAGACTGTTGGATATGTGCCCTAGAGACAAATTAATAAAGATATTTGTCACATATCCGTTTTGTTCATAATACATTTTATACTGTGCTATAACTGTATTACTTGGAAATACTAATACAGGTATAGTATAAAACATAGGTCTGTAGTTTAACTCGAGTAAACTATCTCATTGGGCAATTGATTGATCAAGCTTTCCTGATCATGGCGACACTTAAGTCCATTGACAATGAGGTCATGTCATTAGGGGAATGATGTGATGGACATACACCCACCTAAAATAATGCAATGTGATCGAGTCACATAGTTCAGCGTTGCGATGACTTTGTAACGTATGGCTTAGTCCTTAGACTGTAATGATCATACGTAATTGTCATCTATGCGAAGACTTTGATTTGTATCCCACCGCCTGACTGAAATATGCTGGCTATAACGGTGCACTTTGGGTATTCCAAAATAGATGGTTGATGAGTATGTTAATAGATCAGAGAAGGATTTGTCAGTCCTTGTAACAGGACAGGTACTCTGGGCCCACTCGGTGATATTGCATCAATAGCTTGCAAGCAAGTGACTAGGTCACGAGAGATGCAATAGGCACGGACGAGTAAACTTGTTTTTTGTGAACGAGATGTGAACACGTTATGTGGGATACCGACGATCGAACCTCGAACAAACAAAGTACCGCAGCACAAAGGGATTACGTCGTATCGTTAATGGTTTCCAAAAGCGATTGAAGTTCATTCGATGGAAGCGCAGGGGCTGTCAAGGATTGTAACCAGGTCCAAATGACTAGTCATCGGTCAATGGGAAGAGTCTCGACCATGTCTTCTGTTTCCCGGACCGTTAGGGTGTTACACTTAAGGGCAATCGATGCATAGGACAGTTTCGGGATCAATCGGTGAAATAGGAGATATCACCGGAATAGTTCCGGAGGAGGACGGAAGTTGTTCCGGACATTTTGAATGGTTCAAAATAAAGTTTAATTTTTTTAACAATGTTTTATTATTTAATTATGTTAATTAAATATTTAAACATGTTAAATTAATTTAAAAAATGGAAAAAGCCTATATGGGCCTATGGGACCCATTAGTGGAGGAGGGGGTTCCCCCCCCTTGGGCTTGGCGCCAAGGGTGGGTGATGAGGACATGACTACCATAGTTACAGCCACAACCCCTGCTAATATACCTACTGGAACAATTACGAGAGATCGTGCACACCAATTAAATTATCAGGTACTTTCGTTTCTTGGTAATGTTTCTAATGTTCATGTGAATATGATGCTGCCTAACGTCGATATATTTCTGTTGCTGACAAATGAAGGACCTAGCATGGACAAGAAGGATGAGCATTGGAGCATGTTCAAGCATGAAGATGATGAGGACATAATTATCATGGATATGACCACTAATTTCTCTATATTTGATCAAGAAATGAAGTCAATACAAAGGGGCATGATTGTGTGCTGTACAACAAGTTATTTCACGTCACTTTTGGCCCAAGAGAAGATAGAGACCAAGTCTTTCACGTCATGGACTCAGATTCGGACTGCAGAGATATACCCAACTTCAAACACCCGCCGTTTCTACATACGAAGTCCAAATTGGGTGAATCTTTTTTCTGGTGATAGCTTATCTCGTCTAGTTTCCAACGCAATTGGTTTCACCTTCAAATTCCTTCGGAGCGTGGAGATATTGCAAAAACGGTGCGACCCAGCAGCAGAATCCGAATCAAAGTCCAACTCAATAGATGTTGCATCACCTCCACATGGGCCCAAGTGCCTTGTACGACCTAGGTTTAGTTTTAGGACTCCTTGGGACGTCCTTCCACCCCCTTGGCCTCCACCCTTTAGTCCTATATAAGTAGATCAACCCCTAGGGTTTTTCTTTGGATTTCTTTTAGTTAAAAAGACTGCTTAGCTAATTGCTGCATCTTCGTGTACTCGGTTTGTGTCCAACGACCAGATCAAGACCACTTTCGGAATCCCAACTTTATTCATACTTCATCTACATATTCGCAATATTCAGATTGCTTTATCATAGTTCTTGCTTGTTCTTCGATTGCTTGCAGGCACTAGACCTTCGTGGTCAGGTTGATCGTGCTCCGACGTGGTCAATAACCTCCGGAGATTGGTTTAGCGATTGCTAAGGCGCGACGTTGTTGCACGTTCGTAGTCGGATCGTCAGAGTCGTCTCCACCAAATCGATAGTTATCTCTCATCGAAAGATCGGGACACCCCGCCTCTACCAGTGGGGCCCATCCCCCCCTCCCCTTGGCCGGCGCACTCCCCCCCCCTTGGGAGTTTAATCGCACATAGGGGGAGGGGAGGAGGATAGCACCCCCCTTGGCCTATATAAGCAGGGGTACACCCCCTTTTCCAAGACACAATTATTCCTCTCTCTCCTTCTCCTTCTAGGAAGTGGACTCCCCTTTTTTGGAGTCTGCACCTGGATTGGAGTTCTCCACCATAAGGCAGGTCGTCGCTCTGCTGGAGTCGGGATCCGAATCCGTTTTTCTTTCGCTGCTCGTCTGGTTCGGGGCCCGGGAGGAACATCGATTATACCGTACGTGTATAATCTCTTCGAGGAACTACACCTGTGGTGCTACTTCATCGTTGGAGGTCAACCGGGAGTCATCCTCGCCGATGGTCTACTACACGACAGGGAGGTAGTAGCTCCGAGTCTACGCCAGCCACGTTCGCAAGAACGTTTCCCTCTTTCGGTCTTCAAAGGTATGAATACCGATTCCCTCCGTTACTTTACATCGCCATAGCATAGATCTTGGGTTCGGGTACCGTAGGTATGAAAATTTTGTGTTTTCTACCCCGTATCCTAACACTCATTCCTGCTGCCCCTGTTCGCCCGGCGGCGCGTGCCAAATTGAGTTCAGGTCGCGCTGCTCGGGGTTCCTCCTCTGCTTCGGGTGCTCATGCTGATGATGAGGTGGCCCCTAATGACGCTCTGCCGGTGGCCCGTGTTCACATCTCTTGTGAACCAGTTGCCACCCATGGAAATCCTGCCTTGGACTATACAAAGTCATCAGCCACTGCCTATCATAAACTGCGTCGTGATGTCAACCAGTTTGATGCTGAGCAGGATTGTCTGGATATAAATTTTTGGACCAATGTGTAGGTGTAAGGCCCGATATGCGGTACTGTTCCAGATCTAGATGTTTCCATCCAGATCCAGGGACGAAGCACATATCGGTCCCACCGCGACATATGACAAAGTCATATGCCCCGGATTTCCAACATGATATCACAACATTACAGATACAAGGATACAACATCTCATACAATTGGCATACAACTACCTCAAATACAATACAACAGCGGAAGATACATGTCTGGGTACAGACTACAATCAAATGCCTAGTGGCAAAGAGAAAAACATCGATCCCCATAACCACACGGGTCCAGGCCCTCCGCCGAGATCCTCCTAACTAGGTGTCGTCGAGTCTCCACGTGAAACGTCGATCACCATACCTGTTGTCGATCAAGAACCCTGAAAAGAGTTTGGGGGTAGTATCATGAGTACAGAAGTACACGGCATCCAACCGTAGTGGTCATCTGACCCAGCAAGGACTTCATCACTCGTCATTCTAGGACAACTAGTAGTTTACGGTAAGGAAGGGGTAAGTGGTGAGGTTGCTGCCGCACTAGCATTTATGAAGTGGCTAACGATCTAGAGAGTGAGATAAGAAGCCAAGCATTCGATGAGGATTCGCCTCCAACAAGTCTTGCTATCAGCTACTTACGCAAACATAACACCTATCCTATCTTGTCCTCCTCTTCGCATCCCGGCGAAGAAGAAGCAGTCAAGGCACACACACGTTGATCAAGTTATATTAATATTATCTCAGCTGTTGTTGTCTATGAACAAGGAGTAGGTCTCAAGTCGCCCATAACCGTGGACACGGCTTCTCGAAAAGATTTAACCCTGCAGGGGTGTACCAACTTCCCATTACAAGGCTCCGCACGCACGCCCATCTCTCTCAATTGCTACCCATTATAGGAAACCCTTTTATGATTTAGTTTCGAGAGATCCGAAATGACAGGTCCCTCTAACTAACAACGAACAAATCCGGGTGGCCCCCGGTGAGTCGACACCCAACTCAAAAGCCGTCCGCGCTCTCGAATCGGTCTCTACCGTCTGTCTCGTGTTTGGATAGCCGGTAAATCACGCATGGGAAACCGGGTGCTCAGCCGAACAAGGTGGGCCAGAAAGGGAACTATGTCCTCACTGGTCCCGGTTGGTTTAAAAACTACTGGCAGCTGACCAGCACACACACGGTTTCAAATGGTAAATCAGCTTGGGCCACAACTAGAAATGTTTCAAGCTAGGTAGGTAAGAAAAGGGGACCCCATGAAATCCCACACGCGGTTAGGCACGCTCAGTCTTAAAACCAATACCCGGAACTCGGATCCTAGGTGACTCAAATGGAACAAAGCGCCGGGGCGGGATAGCCTAGACCTTCCATCCTTCGTCGAATATAGTCAACATTATAATAATCATATCAGCAACAACAATATAATAATGTGATAGCCCAACCAAGGAGTAACAGGGTAGCATCGTAGCATCCTAAGCATGCATACTAAGCAGGGGCTGAGCAACGAGCAATAGTAACATAGCAGTACATGGTTTGCTGGGAGGGGACATGGCTGTATCGGTTTGAAAGAGGCTGTAAACATGTGGTAGGATCAAACATCGAACCTATACTAGACTAGCATGCAAACCGCTGGTTGAAATAGAATGGATCATAAGTAATGTATAGTCCTTGCCTGTTGATAAGTTAGGTTCCGAAGGTGTAGTGGATCGCAAGCTCGCATCGTCTCCGAAGGTAACCGCGGAAGCACACAAGACGATAAACACTGGAAGCAATCAACGAGCAAGCATCTATTACTACGAGGCAAACACGAGCACGCATCAACAAGAAGGCAACACGAGACATCGCACCTACCGTCGAGAGCGGTTACTAACATGTTAAGTGGAGTACTCGTCACACACGACGATACCGCACATTAATAAGGGTTAAAGTTGTTTAGCTACAGGTGATCAACAAAGGTTGTTAACATGGCAACTCAAGCAAGCATGGCATAGCACACAAACATGACAAGAGGTGAAGCATAATATAAACTATCTATGCTAGTCAATTTAAGTGAGGCACAACCTAAACATGGCATACACTAAGTGCCGCACGACAATTAAAGGATTTGGTACTGTTCTGCCCTAAACCATATTTTAGGTTGGTTAACAGCAGAAAACAATAGCATAAACACAAATTACACGAAAAAATAATCAAATTACATATAAAGAACACCGCAAACGGAGTTACGGTTAAAAAGATACAAGCAAAACAAGTTACGGGCATAATCTGCCAACATCAGGAAGCACACTTTAGAGCAATGCATAAATAGGATAATCAATGCAAACATGCTCACGAATGATATGTAATTAAAGTAGACATGGCAAGGAAGGCATGGCAAAAATAATCATACAAATAGGCATCATAGATCAAAAGATATTAAGCATGCAACATGGCATCGGAACGTTACAGACTTAGAGAAAAACAGAGGTGGCTGTCAAAAACAGCGGGATAGCAACTTTGGAGCTCAATAACTATATGACCAGCAAGCATATCATGGAAATACAATACATGTAATGTAAGTAGACATGATGCTTAACAATATGCAATTGGAATCACTCAATTCCGATAAACGGTCGCGACACACTCGTCGACCGAAGTTGCAACAAAATATAAATAGCAGCACATTAACAGCAGGGTTGCTACTTTGGGTGAAGATACAATCATGATGCAACACTCAATTATGACATGTGAAGGCATGTAATTGAAGTAGAAACAATGCTTAACAGGACGCAAAAGGAATCACTCCATTCCGATGAACGGTTTCGAAGCAACCGTCACCCGAAGTTTCAATCAAGCAACGGTTTTCAGCAGCAGTTTAACGATCTGGTGCCCTGTTTGACCAACAATTACCCAAACAAGATGACCTCAAAACAGAATTCTCACAAAAGATGGATGCTAGAGCACAGAGGGCACAACAATACAAAAAAAAAGAATCACTTCGTTCTGACCTACGAGTCAACGGGAAATTGCATTACAAAACGGGTACACGAAGTAGAAAATCTGGGACTTAGAGAAAATTACAGAGGGGAGCTCGGGCTGCACGTGCCATGGCGGGCTGGAGGTGGCCGCTGGCGCCCGTGGCGGCTTGGAGAGGGCACGAGGCGACCGGGGACGGCTGGGGTCGGTGGAGGAGGGCCGGATCCGGTTGTGGGCCGCCGGATCTGGGCCGGGGATGGCCGTGGCGGCGACGTCCATGGCGAGCTGATACGTCCAAAACGTATCTATAATTTCTGCTTGCTCCATGCATGTGTTTGTGTGATATTGCTACGATCTAGATACACTTTCATACACTTTTGATCATATTTGGACTAACCTATTAACTCAGTGCACCCCAGTGCCAGTTCCTGTTTTCTGCTGTTTTTCTATTTCAGTTTTCCCCCATATAAAAAGTGCCAGAAAAATTCCGGGAAAAATACAGGAAAAATCAGCGTACCGGAAACTTCGCGAAGAGCCCGAGTGGGGCCAGAGGGGAGCCAGGGGGGCCAGGCGGCCACCTGGCACGGCCCCACCCCTGGTCGCGCCAGGGGGGCGCCTGGGGCCCTGGTCCACCTCTGGCTGCCCCCCTTCGCCTATTTATTCTCCGTCACGGGGAAACTCCGAAGACAGAACCCTATTTCGCAAACTCTCCTCTGTTCCGCCGCCGCCGCGCTTCCGAGATCGGGAGCACCAGAAGACCTCTTCCCGGCACCCTGCCGGAGGGAGGGCCGACCTCCACGAGTCTCCTCTCCACCATGGATGCTCCCCGGATGTCTCGTGAGTAGTTTTCCTTGGACCAAGGGTCCGTGATTAGTAGCTATGTGATGTTCTCCTCCCCTCTTTGTTCTTCATGGTTTAGACCTCGTGAGCTGCCTTACATGATCGAGGCACTTTTGTAATCTTTCTGCTATTGCTATGCTGAGTTTGCTGGGATCTGATAGATTATGAGATTATGTTCAGATTGTGATAGAGTAATATATTTGGTTTTTACCTCTTATATTTGTGTTCCTAAGTAATTCTTGCATGTTCTCCGTTGCTGTTTATTGCTTTGGCCAAGTAGTAGGTAGTGACTCCAAGAGGGAACGTTATGCTTGATTGTGGGTTCATGCCCCCCGATGACATGCTTGAGTGACAGAAAACATGAGTCTAGGGGATGTGTTGTTGCCACAAGGGGGAAAACAACGGTGCTTGTAACCGCGGTTGCAAGGATTGTTTACTTTACGCGAAGTTCTTTTTAATGCAGTTGTCTCTTGCTTTGGGTTTACACTTTGGGTGGGGCTCGCAACTTAATACCAGCGAGATGTTCTAGATAGATATCTCAAGGTGGATGATTAGTAGTAGATGCAGTTGGATTACGGTCTACTTATTTTGGCGTACTGCCCGTGCTTTTGAGACTCTTCCTTTCTTTTGTAGCATAGTTAGCATTGTGGTGCGTTCATAATCCTGTCAATTGCCCTTCTGTAATTTGTTTACCTCGCATAGCAGTTTTATCGTCTTTTGGGAGAGAGACATCACTAGTGAACATCACGTATCCCGATCTATATCCTTATTACTGTTTCCACGCTTACTTACATTCCTGCTTTTTACTTTTAGTTGCTATCATTATCCTTTGTGTTTTACCCTTTGTGAACAACAAGACCGGAGAGATTGACAACCTCTCCGAACTTCGTTGGGAACAAAGTTATCTGTGTGTGTGTGCAGGTCCACGTCAGTTGCGCCGCTGACACCTACTTATCATCTCTGGAGTCCTACTGGAGACAAACCTTGGTATCTTCACTGAGGGAAACTTGCTGCTGCGCTACATCTCAACCTTCCACTTGGGGTAACCTACGAAGGGCGAGAAGCCATCACGAGCCCGAGCTCGAGCTCGGCTTCCATGGCGGATGGCCATGGCGGCTTGCTGCACGAGGAGAAGGAGGGAGTTAGGTAGAGGAGGAGGAGAAGGAGAAGGGCGCTGGGAGGAGGAGGAGACCGGGGTGGCACGGCGGCTGGCCGGAGCTCGCCGGCGGCAGCGGCAGCTCGGGCGCGGCGGCTGTGCGCGGGCTGGCTGCGGCCCGGATCTGCCTGGCGCGGGCCGGCGGCGGCGGAGCAGCGGGCCCTGCGGGGCCCAGGAGGCGGAGGCTGGCGGCTGGAGCTTCGGGGCGACGACATGGCGCGCCGGGAGCCCTCCGTTGGCCGGATCTGACGGCCAGGATCAGATCTGGCTAGGGTTTCGCTAGAAATTCGGATCTGGGGGCTATTGGACGAAAATTTGGACCAGATTTGGGAGTGTGGCTGCAATTTTGTGGCTAGGGAAACCCTAGAAAGAGGTGGGAGTGTGGTGGTCTTTATATAGCTCAGGTGGCTGGCAGTTTGCAAAAACATCCCCGGTTTTTCTCTCGCGCGCGCGGTGTTTACGTTTCTGACCGCCGGGGGTCCGCAGTACCTCCGATTCTGACAAAATCTCGGACCACACGCTCAGCGCGTCGAGCCCGTCGATCGTACCTCACTGTGGTGACATTCCGACAACATTTTTCGGCGCCCCATAAAATAATCCGTTTATTAAATAAACGGGGTTTGCGTTCCGGTGGCGATGGTTGGTCATGTGCCGGTTGCGACGGTGCTCGGGGGAAACCCGGTGTCGCACAGGTCGTGTGCCGTTGTGGAAAGGGGCCGGTCACGCATCCGATACGAGAATAAGGGGAGAAAAATTCACCGATAAATAAATCGGGGATGCAAACACCGCAAACAAATCAGACAATCAAACAATTCACACCGAAAACAAAAAAAATTAATTTTTGTGAAATCTGGGCTGTTACAATACAACACCACCAACAAGGGATCTCGTCCCGATATCTAGGACGATCCGGGGGAGAGGGGTAGGGGGAGAGAAAATAGAATCGACGATCTTCAACACCACCAACAAGGGACTCTGCTCCATGTCGACGTCGAACTTCTGTCGAGATAATTTTCCGCAGAGAGACGACGTCTTCGGAATAACGAAAAAGTCAGTGACAAGAGGAAGAACGATCGCGAAAACCAGATCAAGGGATAGTGATTTTCGACGCAACTCGTAAAAACACCAGGCAAAAGGAGGGAGGGCAAAGGACGACTCAGATGATATCCGAAACTGGAGAAGCTAAAGGTAGTACAGGAATTCCCACCTGAGATCGGAATCGAGACAATACACTGCAAGCAAGGCATTTTAACGGTTACGAAACTCCACACACTCGAGACCCTAGAGTTTGAAGGGGGATAAGTCGAGAGTAAAACACTTACGACACTTGTCCTGACTAGAGCAAAGGTAAGGAGTAAAAAGATCCTACTCTCCGATAACTAACTTAATAACTACAAAATAGTTTTTGTCTAGACTCGACTTCAGCCAGAAAAGGGATCCTACGGTCGGTAAAGCTCTGATACCAAGTTGTAAGGCCCGATATGCGGTACTGTTCCAGATCTAGATGTTTCCATCCAGATCCAGGGACGAAGCACATATCGGTCCCACCGCGACATATGACAAAGTCATATGCCTCGGATTTCCAACATGATATCACAACATTACAGATACAAGGATACAACATCTCATACAATTGGTATACAACTACCTCAAATACAATACAACAGCGGAAGATACATGCCTGGGTACAGACTACAATCAAATGCCTAGTGGCAAAGAGAAAAACATCGATCCCCATAACCACACGGGTCCAGGCCCTCCGCCGGGATCCGCCTAACTAGTCGTCGTCGAGTCTCCACGTGAAACGTCGATCACCATACCTGTTGTCGATCAAGAACCCTGAAAAGAGTTTTGGGGTAGTATCATGAGTACAGAAGTACTCAGCATCCAACTGTAGTGGTCATCTGAACCAGCAAGTACTTCATCACTCGTCATTCTAGGACAACTAGTAGTTTACGGTAAGGAAGGGGTAAGTGGTGAGGTTGCTACCGCACTAGCATATATGAAGTGGCTAACGATCTAGAGAGTGAGATAAGAAGCCAAGCATTCGATGAGGATTCGCCTCCAACAAGTCTTGCTATCAGCTACTTACGCAAACATAACACCTATCCTATCCTTGTCCTCCTCTTCGCATCCCGGCGAAGAAGAAGCAGTCAAGGCACACACACGTTGATCAAGTTATATTAAAATTATCTTAGCTGTTGTTGTCTATGAACAAGGAGTAGGTCTCAAGTCGCCCATAACCGTGGACACGGCTTCTCGAAAATATTTAACCTTGCAGGGGTGTACCAACTTCCCATTACAAGGCTCCGCACGCACGCCATCTCTCTCAGTTGCTATCCATTATAGGCAACCCTTTTATGATTTAGTTTCGAGAGATCCGAAAGGACAAGTCCCCCTAACTAACAACGATCAAATCCGGGTGGCCCCCGGTGAGTCGACGCCCAACTCAAAAGCCGGCCGCGCTCTCGAATCGGTCTCTACCGTCTGTCTCGGGTTTGGATAGCCGTTTAATCACACATGGGAACCCGGGTCCTCAGCCGAACAAGGTGGTCCAGCAAGGGAACTATGTCCTCACTGGTCCCGGTTGGTTTAAAAACTACTGGCAGCTGACTAGCACACACACGGTTTCAAATGGTAAATCAGCTTGGGCCACAACTAGAAATGTTTGAAGCTAGGTAGGTAAGAAAAGGGGACCCCATGAAATCCCACACGCGGTTAGGCACGCTCAGTCTTAAAACCAATACCCGGAACTCGGATCCTAGGTGACTCGAATGGAACAAAGCGCCGGGGCGGGATAGCCTAGACCTTCCATCCTTCGTCGAATATAGTCAACATTATAATAATCATATTATCAACAACAATATAATAATGTGATAGCCCAACCAAGGAGTAACAGGGTAGCATCGTAGCATCCTAAGCATGCATACTAAGCAGGGGCTGAGCAACGAGCAATAGTAACATAGCAGTACATGGTTTGCTGGGAGGGGACATGGCTGTATCGGTTTGAAAGAGGCTGTAAACATGTGGTAGGATCAAACATCGAACCTATACTAGACTAGCATGCAAACCGCTGGTTGAAATAGAATGGATCATAAGTAATGTATAGTCCTTGCCTGTTGATAAGTCAGGTTCCGAAGGTGTAGTGGATCGCAAGCTCGCATCGTCTCCGAAGGTACCCGCGGAAGCACACAAGACGATAAACATTGGAAGCAATCAACGAGCAAGCATCTATTACTACGAGGCAAACACGAGCACGCGTCAACAAGAAGGCAACACGAGACATCGCACCTACCGTCGAGAGCGGTTACTAACATGTTAAGTGGAGTACTCGTCACACACGACGATACCGCACATTAATAAGGGTTCAAGTTGTTTTAGCTACAGGTGATCAAAAAAGGTTGTTAACATGGCAACTCAAGCAAGCATGGCATAGCACACAAACATGACAAGAGGTGAAGCATAAGATAAACTATCTATGCTAGTCAATTTAAGTGAGGCACAACCTAAACATGACATACACTAAGTGTCGCACGACAATTAAAGGATTTGGTACTGTTCTGCCCTAAACCATATTTTAGGTTGGTTAACAGCAGCAAACAGTAGCATAAACACAAAGTACACGAAAAAATAATCAAATTACATATAAAGAACACCGCAAACGGAGTTACGGTTAAAAAGATACAAGCAAAACAAGTTACGGGCATAATCTGCCAACATCAGGAAGCACACTTTAGAGCAATGCATAAATAGGATAATCAATGCAAACATGCTCACAAATGATATGTAATTAAAGTAGACATGGCAAGGAAGGCATGGCAAAAAGAATCATACAAATAGGCATCATAGATCAAAAGATATTAAGCATGCAACATGGCATCGGAACGTTACAGACTTGGAGAAAAACAGAGGTGGCTGTCAAAAACAGCGGGATAGCAACTTTGGAGCTCAATAACTATATGACCAGCAAGCATATCATGGAAATACAATACATGTAATGTAAGTAGACATGATGCTTAACAATATGCAATTGAAATCACTCAATTCCGATAAACGGTCGCGACACACTCGTCGACCGAAGTTGCAACAAAATATAAACAGCAGCACATTAACAGCAGGGTTGCTACTTTGGGTGAAGATACAATCATGATGCAACACTCAATTATGACATGTGAAGGCATGTAATTGAAGTAGAAACAATGCTTAACAGGACGCAAAAGGAATCATTCCATTCCGATGAACGGTTTCGAAGCAACCGTCACCCGAAGTTTCAATCAAGCAACAGTTTTCAGCAGCAGTTAACAACAGCAGCACCAGTTTAACGATCTGGTGCCCTGTTTGACCAACAATTACCCAAACAAGATGACCTCAAAACAGAATCCTCACAAAATATGGATGCTATAGCACAGAGAGCACAACAATACAAAAAAAGAATCACTTCGTTCCGACCTACGAGTCAACGGAAAATCGTATTACAAAACGGGTACACGGAGTAGAAAATATGGGACTTAGCGAAAATTACAGAGGGGAGCTCGGGCTGCACGTGCCATGGCGGGCTGGAGGTGGCCGCCGACGCCCGTGGCGGCTTGGAGAGGGCACGGGGCGAACGGGGACGGCTGGGGTCGGCGGAGGAGGGCCGGATCCGGCCGTGGGCCGCCGGATCTGGGCCGGGGATGGCCGTGGCGGCGACGTCCATGGCGAGCCCGAGCTCGAGCTCGGCTCCCATGGCGGATGGCCATGGTGGCTTGCCACACGGGGAGAAGGAGGGAGTTAGGGAGAGGAGGAGGAGAAGGAGAAGGGCGCGGGGAGGAGAAGGAGACCGAGGGGGCGCGGCGGCTCGCCGGAGCTCGCCGGCGGCGGCGGCTGTGCGCGGGCTGGCTGCGGCCCGGATCGGTCTGGCGCGGACCAGCGGCGGCGGAGCAGCGGGCCCTGCGGGCCCAGGCGGTGGTGGCTGGCGGCTGGAGCTCCGGGGCGACGACGTGGCGCGCCGGGAGCCCTCCGTTGGCCGGATCTGACGGCCAGGATCAGATCTAGCTAGGGTTTCGCTAGAAATTCGGATCTGGGGGCTATTGGACTAAAATTTGGTCCAGATCTGGGGGTGTGGCTGCAATTTTGTGGCTAGGGAAACCCTAGAAAGAGGTGGGAGTGTGCTGGTGTTTATATAGCCCAGGTGGCTGGCAGTTTGCAAAAACATCCCGATTTTTCTCTCGCGCTCGCGGTGTTTACGTTTCTGACCGCCGGGGGTCCGCGGTACCTCCGATTCCGATGAAATCTCGAACCACGCGCTCATCTCGTCGAGCCCGTCGATCTTACCTCACTGCGGTGACATTCCGACAACATTTTTCGGCGCCCCATAAAATAATCCGTTTATTAAATAAACGGGGTTTACGTTCCGGTGGAGATGGTTGGTCATGTGCCGGTTGCGACGGTGCTCGGGTGAAACCCGGTGTCGCACAGATCGTGTGCCATTGTGGAAAGGGGCCGGTCACACATCCGATACGAGAATAAGGGGAGAAAAATTCACCGATAATTAAATCGGGGATGCAAAACCGCAAACAAATCAGACAATCAAACAATTCACACCGAAAACAAAAAAAATTATTTTTTGTGAAATCTGGGCTGTTACAGTAGGCAGATGTATTCTCCTCCGTTGTTCTGCACAAAGGGCTGGTCAACTCTCATGCCTGCATTCCGCTTCAGTTCATTCGGGATAACCCGTCCAAGTTTCCGGGTGTCCGTGCTATCATTGATGCTATGGGTCTTGATGCGCCCTTTGGGTTTTAGCGTGACTGGAACAAGGCAGCAATCCTTTAGTTCTATGCCACGTGCTTCTTAAAGAACAAGACTATTCTATGGATAACTGTTCGATGATTCCCAGATGATGGATATGGATGCGGCTGACAACTATATTGACAAGAAGGTGAAGTCACCAGACATGAAACATAGCGAACGAGGATTTCATTGGCTATACCCAAGCGTGATCATTCAGTATAGAGATAGAAACTAAACTATGTACGTGAAGTGCATGCAACCAACTTCATAGTTTGTGGCTTTTAAATCTCTTCTGGGAGGCCAAAAGTAACACAGAAATTAGCACCAACGTGGATGAGAAAAAATAGATCTTAATTACACAAGCCCACGAGGGATATTGAGGTTGCTGTAGCCGTGGTGAAAATTAGGCTATGAGTCTCCAACCTCAACTCGAGCGTCGCCGTTGAGGACGTCCAGATGCTCATTTTTCTTATGTTGTTGTTGCTCATAATATCCATGACAATACCTTAGGCTTGTTTGTTGAATCTGATGTTTTAGCTATTCTTTGTAACACATTGTCTAAATTTTTATGGTCACTTATTTCAAGAACATACACCATACCTCCTTGCAAAATTATGTCGTCCTGATTTATGGTGATTCGTGAGTTCTTGCAAATTCCAAGTATAGTTTTACATGGGCACTACTCATGTTTGATTTCTCTTCATGTGAGCTCAGTCCATATATCTTAATATTTATAATAAATTATGTTATAGAAAGTATTTTCTATCCACTGGTGAAGTTGGACTTATTATTTTGTATGAACTCGGGCTAATTTTTGTTTTCTACCACTGTGTGATTGTTATACTTGATAAATTATACGGACATTAGTTTGCAATTTGTGCAAACAAAACAATGTATCTAAAAATAGGGAAGTCGGGCTATTAATTATTGTTATGCATTTAAATCAACAGTGGCATTCATAGACTTCTGATCCCTTTCAATGCTAAATCCAATTTTCATGGCCTTTGTCCTAATGTGACGACTACATATAAAAAAGGATCAAGGTTCTATTGTATTTGTGTTGATGCTTTTGTTCTTGTAAATGTATATATTTTCACGCATATCTTATTTTTCTCATTATATTGTGAAAATATACTATGATCTTTTATCTTCACATTTATTGACATTTTCTTTGGTGTTATTATTTTCTCTCACTACTTTTTGGTTGCTTACTAGCTTTTCTTGAAGATCAAATACTAAACTGTCAATTCATTTGAGTCTTTACTATCGTAGAATGAAGAATCTTTACGACAGTGTTCATATTGTGTGTCTATTCACACATAAATTTTGGGGTTTAGACTATTTTAGGTAAAACTGTGAAAGAATTGTGATATGTTTGATAACATTTAAATATCGATTTTTTAGAACTTATATATGTGCAGGTAGTAGGATGTCTTTGATGGTGATTCGGTAATATCTCACAAGAGTACATGTTCAGAATTGTATAGCTACGAGGAAGAGTAAGGGAGTAGTGAACACAAAATTAATCCAAAAAGAGGATTTAAATGGGTCAAGGGTGTTGGAATCGTACATGACAACAGTCCGGACTCTCGCAAACTCACCCAAGTTTGCATTAAATTTACAGGAAAACGAACATGCAAACTAATGCACAAAAGGATATTGAAGTCTCTGGGGCCGGGTTTTTTTACTCGTCATACAACTAAGCCAAGTTGTGCCATATGGCCAGCAGTTTACCGTATTCCATGTAACAATCACATACATTTAAGCAAACGCATACAACAATCGTTTGCGAGTTTATATCGGTAGCCGGGGATATCCCTTGCGCAAATGACGTCTCAGAGCGTTCCACCTACTATTACTTTGCCTTTCTTGTGTGAGAATGAGAAGGAAGGTTAGGAACTCGCCGCCATTGCTGAGCTGCTTAGCATGGAAATCCTCACCCAATTTCCATTCTACCCTTTTCAGCAGATTGACCCAAAATTTGGCCAATGATCTGTCACCACTCATGCCATTGCTTATCAGCTTCGCACCAGCCTGAAATCCAGTGGCAAGTGCTTTTTCAACGGAATACTCATCGTAACTATTCGAAAAAGATACCCGTACCGACGGATCATGAGGCTCTAAATCAACCCCATGGTCCCGGATTAACCTCATTAGACGCTCTCGCCCTGATGTGTGTGTGGCATACTTGACGACATCCTTGAGTGTGCATGTGTTCCGCCCAGTAAAGAAAGAAAGCGGCAGGGGATGTGCTGCAAGCAGGAAAACTGCGTAATTGGAGAGCACCTCTATTGCCTTGGTAAAGATGACATGCATCTCCTCCTGGGGGGCTTGTTGCTGCTTGTGCCACTTGAGGTAGACATGTGTGGAAATGTGCCACACCAGGATTTTCTCTTCCGTCTTCATCCCACTTTCATTATCAGACCCCAGCTCTAGATCTGATCCCTGGTGGTCCAATGAGTGCTCACCTGCCGTCTCCATGAGCATCTGTATGATCTCTATGGGGACGGGGATAGCCCACGAGAAGCATAAATCCAGCCTAATCCACCGGCACCACCTCCCCATCCATGTCGTGAGTTTGCCGAGTTGACTGTTACTCGCGCTACTGCACATGTCAAACAAGTCTAGTTGCCCCATGGTGCCTGCCGAGTACATTGTATGTATCCCTGCTCTCCCCAAAAACGAGTATGCAAGTTCCTCAATAGATCGATTACTGCCATAGCATGGACCTCTCAGTATCAATGGCAAAAAGTACCTCAACGTTGATGTGATCAACAGGAAAAGGGCACCACCTAGTAGAATGTAAGTGGCAGCGACATCCGCACCATTCAAGCCATCATCTTTGACACCTCCTCGATGGAACACAAGGAAGGCCGCGACGGTGGCCAGCGGGGCGATGACACGGACGCACAAGCCGTATAGTGTGTACATCACCAGAGACTTGCCATATAAGACATCGTACATCCTCGAGATCTTAATCTGGGTCTCATGGTACACCTTGTCTGCCCCTTGCTCCCAGTACTTTTCTTGAAATCCTTCCAGGATCCCCCTACTGGCTTAAAGGCTAGCGCGCTTGAGAGCCCATACTCTCTCACCAGACTTGGCAACACCAACCACAAACATGAGGATGGTGGTCGCACGGAGCCAAGTCGGACTGCTGAGAATGGAAGACTGGTAGAGGACATAGCTGGCTGCGGCGACTTGCACGCCCAAATTCTGCAGGTGGCGTAGCCACAGCCGGTTGTCCTCGATGGCGTACGCGGTGATGCCGTCCTACCCACCAAGGTGCACCAATAGCAACGGCGCCCATGGCACCATAAGCTCATGTTCGGCCGACCCGCTGGTCAGGAAGTAGAAATGACCGAGGGTGTATACCGCCACCGTGTCGGCCAGCATGTATGCTGACCAAACAATGGCATGTACCACAAAGGAATTCTTGCACCGGAGAATTTCTGCATAAACCATAAGCATCACCTGAATTATGAAGCTCATCAGAACCAACATGTGAATACCCCATGTCTTCCACACACGCTGCGCTGGCTCTACCACTCGTTCCATTGTGTCTCCGCTGAAAACGATAATACACATTTTAACTACAATCACAATATCTTCGTCCCTAACTACTACAGTAGCAATCATCCTTTGGTATATTGTAATATATAGCTGAAATAAATTATTACAAGACAAAAATTGATAAAATGCTTGTCGAAAAATATAAGTATTCATATAGGTTAAATCTATGTTGTACCAACAATTATACCATAAGTTTATTAGCCAAAAAACATAGTTAAAATATAGTTTCACTTAAATAAAAGAAGAAGAAAATACACTACACAACCAAAGGGTTGGACCAAGTCAAAATTGCCAACCCAATTGCAGTGTGAGACCTCAATTGAATGAGAGGCCTTCAACCCCTAGGAGGTTTAGTAATATAGAAGATTCTATTTGAATGGTAAAATAAATTGATGTTGGTGATGTAAAATAGATAGATGTTGGTGATGGAACTGTAGATGTTAGGAGATCCCAGCAAGATTTAAACTATGTATCCAAATCATTGCATGCATATATGGATTTAAAATTTCATCTTTAAAATATTTATATTTTAAATTTTAACAAAATGTGCGTTACTCGTGCAAGTTTACTAGTGCTTTAAGATGTACGAATTTATACCTAATAATAAAAGGAGGTACGTTTCTCCTCTTTTTTCGTCTGTCATCTTATTTGTCCTTAAAGTTGATAGAAATTACCAACAATGTCATCTATAAGTAAAAAACTCTTCGTTAAGAAAATTATCACCAATGCCACTTATAAGTGAGAAAAACTCTTCGTTAAGAAACGCTTCGTGCCGATCAAAATTCTTACACTAATGGGCCTTCTCTCGTGGATTCAAAGCCAATTAACAAAAAAAAATTGTGTTGGATCGAACCCATGATGTTTTCCTATACAGATAGCTCCACCCAACCAAGTTAGCTAGCTTTTTGAGACCACACTAGAACTAGGGTTCTCACGTTATTTAATAGTTCCACCTTTGCATTCCCGCGGATAGGAGTCGGACCACCCTCGAGGAGACCGAGCGGAGGAGTGCAAGCAGTGGTCGGGGCTCACAAACTTGCTCAATGTGACGTCCGCGGAGCCCGACGACGCCGTCTACGCGCACCCGCTGCCTCCACCGCCTCTGATGCCACCAATGAGACCGTGGTACGAGGATCCATCATCGGCCTCACTGCCACTACGACCCATAAACAACCACACACCCAGATTTGTGAGGTCATCCGCGGCCTCGTGAGGACCGTCTGGACCTTCAACGCGTCGTTGTCTGCGTTCTGGCCACCGAAGGCACCGATGTCGCCTTCGTCGCCACCTATGTCCCCACCGCCGCCACCCTCGCAGGTCTACTGGACCCAAGGCATGTCGTGGGCGACGCATTCATCCACCTCTGATATGGGGTGGCCCGATCTTCTCAGTAAGCGAACGGTGAATATGAGGGCGATGATAGATAACTTGTATGTAGCCGACGAACTCTCCTCGCTAGATCCCTGTTGCCAACGCGACAGCTCTCTACCCTTTGGATATTCACAACTTCACACACTTGCGCAACGTAGCCGTCGACCACGAGACGGTAATTTGTAATCTACTAATTCCCAGTAGAACAACAGATCACACAAAACTTGCAGTAGCAACACTTCAGATCGATACGAATTGAAGTATATGATTCAAGATGAAATCTTGGAGCTATTCTCAAGAACTAGGGTTTATATAAACGTGGTCTAACCCTAAAACTCGCAGGGGGTCCGGTATTTATAAGCTAGGGGGTGTCAAACTCGGATACAAGGCCGCAACCCTTCAGATCTGCGCGCATGCAGTTTCGGACGTCCGATGTGTCGGACGTCCGAACCTTGTCGGATGTCCGGTTGTTTTGACATCGGTACTGTACTCGGGGGCGTCGCGAGGATCTTCGTGTCGGACGTCCGTTCCATGTCGGACGTCCGTCGTGTCGGACGTCTGAATCCCGTCGGATGTCCGCCGAAAATGGCAACCCTTCTGTAGCTTGAGGTCATCGAGGCGTCGTAGCTCCTGGCCTCCGATGTCGGACGTCCGAAATGCGTCGGACGTCCGAAAGTTGGAGCTTCCTTTATCTTCTCCTCTTTCTGGATCCTCTTCTTCGTCATGATACCGGATTACGCAAACATACAAAGATTTAGGCAGTATAAAGTTCTCATTACCTAATATATCAGAATCTATTAAGAGCGAGTTCACCTGTTGTTCTATCAACTTTGCACGAGCTCTTGTAATAGGTCCAATTCTGATTTCATCATCCTTCTTCTTTGTTGATTCAACTTGTTCTTCATGACGAACTGGAGATGTGTTGGTAGTAGGGATGTCCTCATCAACCTCATCGGCGACGATGATGGCGGCGTCGACAAAGAGTAGAGGACGGGAAGAGGATCAAAGGCGAAGATTTATGTATGACCATTATATTTAGATATACGAAGATTTGTTTGTCCCGTAGCAAGCACGGGCATATTTGCTAGTCGAGATATACATACAGCCGAGCAAATCAGATGAACGGTCCTAAAGACCTAAGGGCAACTCCAACGCGCCGACGCAAACGGACGCGCGATTTGTCCGGATTTAGTCCGTTTGCATCGGCTGGAGCGTCGGTGTCCGCGCGCGTCCGCGCTTCTATGGTCACTTTGGCCAACGCGCGAATGCATTTGCGCGCTGTCCGCGCGTCGGCGCCAAATATACACAATTTTTATAAAATTTCATCAAATATAGTCTCAAATAACATGTTTAAACACACATCAAATAAATAGTTTTACAAGCCCAAATAAATTTAGTCTCAAATACTTTATTACAACCAAACTGAAATTAATAAAAGTTGATACATCTACTGGTTGCCAACATGTGTCCACATATGCTCAACCAAATCATCCTGGAGCTGAATATGTTTCTGATAATCTCGCCTCTCGGCATGAAACTGGGTGAACTGTGCAAACGTAGCAGGTAAATGCTCAGTCTCAACATTTGTGCCCTGGAACTGGAAGCCCTGTTGGGCAATATCCTCTGGACGCTCATCCTCTACGATCATGTTGTGCATGATCACACAAGCAGTCATCACCTCCCACATCTTCTTTGAGCTCCATGTTCTAGCAGGATGTCGAACAATAGCCCAATGAGACGGAAGCACACCAAATGCACGCTCCACATCTTTTCTTGCGCTCTCTTGTGCTTGAGCAAACCTAGCCCTCTTTTCTCCTTGGGGGTTTGATATTGTCTTCACAAGGGTTGCTCATTGAGGATAGATACCATCTGCAAGATAATATCCCTTGTTGTACTGATGACCATTGACTTCAAAGTTAACCTCGGGGCTATGCCCTTCAGCTAGTCTAGCAAACACAGGAGATCTCTGAAGCACATTGATGTCATTATGAGAACCAGCCATCCCAAAAAAAGAATGTCATATCCAGAGATCCTGAGATGCCACCGCCTCAAGTATGACCGTGCAAGCTTTCACATGACCTTTGTACTGTCCCTGCCAAGAAAATGGACAATTTTTCCACTCCCAATGCATGCAATCTATGCTGCCGAGCATTCCCGGAAACCCTCTCTCGGCATTGATTGCTAACAATCGAGCAGTATCGACCTCATTTGGTTCTCTCAAGTACTCTGGACCGAACACTGCTACCACAACCTTGCAAAATCTGTAAAGTGATGCAAGGCACGTGGATTCACTCATCTGAACATACTCATCTATGAGATCACCAGGAACTCCATATGCAAGCATTCGGATGGCAGCAGTACACTTTTGATAAGAAGAAAATCCAATGTTGCCTAGTGCATATTTTTTGCATCTGAAGTAGTCATCATATTCTACCACTCCTTCCCTAATGCGATTGAACACATGCTTAGCCATTCTAAATCGACGGAGAAAATGTTTAGGACCATACAATGGTTTTGGCACCCTAAAGTAACCATCCCACAGCAGCACGTGCCCAGTCACTCGGTTGTGATTCAAAGCAGGTTCATGTCCTACAATCGACCCTCTAAACACGGCCGCTGATTTTCAATATGGTTGTTTACGATCAATGTCGCCATCACCAATTCTTCATCATCACTAGACTCATCCGACGAACAAAAAAAATGCTCGAAGAAAAACTCATCACCACTGTCCATTGTACCTTGTGGGCAAAGCGTTGAACACCTTGCAGGCGTGGTGAAGCAGGGGGAGATGCAGCCGGAGCGATTGTGCGCCTTCCACAGCGGCGCACGACGCAGAGACGGTCGATACCGACGAAGGAGTCCGGCGCTGGGGACGGTGAGACTGCGGAGTCGGGGCGGGGAAGAAGCACAGCACGGGGAAGGGGCGCAGCAGCCGCGCAAGTCCGGCGACTGCCCCGCAAGGAGAACAAGCGCGCGCGGAGAGAAAACCGCGCCGGTGCTCGCGGCGGCGAGTGCTACCAGTTCGCGGAGGAGATACAACCGACGCGGGTGCTCGCGGCGGCGACCACAAGCGGATGGAGCTGGCGGCGCGACTGGTGGTGTGGAGGATATAGTGATTCTTCGCCCAATGACGAGCGGGCCAGAGGAGAAGGAGTGGACGCGAAGCGAACGTCCGGAGCGTGTCCGCGCCGACGCAAATCAGGCCCAAATTTAGGCCGAAAATGGGTCACAACGAACAAGAAAACGGACAGGCGTCCGTTTGCGCCGGTGCGTTAGGCCGCGATTTTTATCCGCGCCGACACATCCAGACCAAAACAGACATAAAAATGCGTTTTGCGTCGGGAGTTGCCCTAAACGCATCGCGAGTTCCATACCACCCCCGCGGCACAGTAGAGAGAAGGCACCAGAGCAGCCCATCGTTTAGCGAGTTGCTAAAAAAAAAGAAAAAGAAAAAAAAGCAGCGCAGCCCATCGAACTCTCTCTCTCTCTCCTGAAGCCCGACCAGGCAGTTGACATCCAGGTCCAACAAGAACCGTCCCTCCGAGACGCCGGCGATCTCCTCCTCCGGCGCCCGCGACCTTCCCCACTCGGCTATCTTCTCCTCGTCGCCCCCACATCCACCTTGTTTCCTGATCCGTCGCAGTCATGGTAACCAACGCCGATCACGTCCGATCTTGACCACCTCGCTAGTACTTTCCTTATTTGTTCCCCTCGAATTGGCACCTGAGATCGCACTAGATCCCACTCTGATTCCCGCTCTTTCTTCTCAGAATTACATCATCGGCGCCTTCAAGCCGCCCTGCGACATCTTCGTCACCTTCACGGATGAGAGGAGCCGGAAGCAGGTGCGGCAGCTGCACATTCTTCATCTTCAGGAAAGGTCGTTGGGTTCTTGGACTCATTCTCAGCTTTGTGATTCTTACTCGCAGATTGCATTCAAGAAGGATAATGGCAAGACAGCCATGGTGCCGGCGTTCCAGAGCCTGGAGACCATAGCCGGGGAGGTACCGACAGTGGTGTTCCTTGCCTGCTGTGCCATGACTTTTGGCATGTATTCCTGATAAACAATGATTTGCAGGTATCAATAGCACCTGTTCCCGGTAAAAGGATTGAGCACATGGGTGTTAAGATTGAGCTGCTTGGTCAGATAGGTACGTACAGTCTGTGCTGCTCCCTCAAAGCTGTGATTACTTAAGTGCTCTGCTGCATGTAGTAATTGCTGACTGCACTATTTTCTTGCAAATTCTACCAATGCTGTTGTGAAATTTCGTTACCATGAGAAAGCATATGATTTTATTACTGGCAACTGCAAAACAGATATTTCCTCAGCACAAATCCCACTTTTGTATATCTCTGTCCACTCATGGACTGCTTGTCAATACTTTAGATCCTTAACATTATTGTCTCATCATTTTTATTACAGAGTTGTATTTCGACAGAGGCAACTTCTACGACTTCACTTCTTTGGGTAGGCTCTCTCTTCAAGTAATTTTGAGCACTATTGTACAATAGGACAATAACCTTTCTGCCGAGATATCCTTTGTGCTGTACGCTGTTATTGCTGTCTGTTCCTTCTCTTCTCTTTTGCTACCACACTTTGAATATTCCTAGACTTTAAAATCACATCGTTTACTTATCCCAAAAACAAATAATGTCGTTCTCATCTTACTTGTTATGTGTATTCTCTGCTCATTAAAGATTTAATGAAGTGAACACTGTATATTTGTTTGGCCCTCAGGTGATGTATAGCTTACTGCCGCTCGAGCTAAGTTACCTACCTTATTGTTTTTATAAGTTCATTTCATCACTTGAAGTGCCTTTTTATGTATATGCAGTGCGCGAGTTAGATGTTCCTGGTGAAATATATGAAAGAAAGACATATCCATTTGAGTTCTCTACTGTTGAAATGCCATATGAGTCATACAATGGAACAAATGTCAGACTGAGGTAAGAAAGAAACCTAAAATACTTGCATTATGCTTTGAACATCTCATAACAAGAATAGTGTGCATACTGTGCAGCATCAAAAACTAAATTAACACCATCTTTGAAGACTGGGCTGCTGCTTACTTGTTATGCTTGCAGGTACATCCTGAAGGTGACGGTTGGTAGAAACTATGTTGGCAATATTGTGGAATGTCGGGATTTCTGCGTAAGTCTAAACTTCACTTCATGGATCTTCCATGCTTCTGTAACTATAACTTTGTTTTGTCCAACTTGGATCATCAATAGTCTAATTCTGATTATCTTATGGAAAGTTGATTATGAGAATATCCCCTGATATATACACTCATGTATTCCACCCTTTTTTGAGTTGTTCTTTAATGGTTATAAGGAAATGCATATCAGGTTTTAGTATTTGATGCTATCTGTGAATTATTTATTGTTTGATGTTCTTTTCTCAGGTAAGGAACTATTCTCCTCTTCCTTCAATCAATAACAGCATCAAGGTTTGTCCTAGTAATTGGATGTGTTGACTTATTCTCAAGTTTATAATTTAAACTGCTTCGATTTTTTGTTGGACTAAGTGATATGTGTGGTATAGGTCAATGATGGGCTTATGGCTTGGCCAGGGCCTACTTACCGGTTAACATTATCATGGTTTTGCTTGTTCAAATTATCCCGGTTTGCTGCTTAGTCAAGTTCTCAAATAAAACTTGTAATATTAATAGCTTAAAGAATGGAAGGAATGCGTGGAAGTTAGCTATCCACGTGCCAGAACCATGACTTGGTTTTGATATCTTATGGGTTTAAGCTCTGGCCTACCCCAACTTGTTTGGGACTGACAGGCTTTTTGTTGTTGTTGTTTGAGAATGGAAGGTATGTCGCAGACTATCTTACCGGATGAAATACTTGAAATGATGGTAGCACCAGTTCAACATCATTCTTGAAGTCACAATGATCACTGAACAAGTTAACAATGACCTTGTTCTTCTTGAAAATAAAGTGCTAGCAAGCAGCAGTTCGTACCAAATAAGGGGTAATGATGTTTCTACTAGTGTGCAACAGCGAGGACTGTCCACTCGAACTCAGATGTTCATGTTACTCATGTTGATGATTTTTTTAATCTAAATGTTCACTTTTGCTTTCGAATTTTCATGGTGTTGCTCTAACAATCTGGTTGCTGGAGTACTTTGTCAATCTACTTTCGTCAATGCAACATCTATTTGTAGTTTACATGTCTCGTTTCCTCCTATATTTTGTCAAGTGGCAATGAACACTTCTCAACATCCTTCTTGGCTTCTTGTGTAACTTGTGGTGTTCAAGAGTGCTGGAGCCTAGAGTTAATGTACTAGACCTTGTACTATGATTACGAAAATTGATCACTGCTTTCAGATGGAAGTTGGAATTGAAGATTGCTTGCATATTGAGTTTGAGTACAGCAAAAGCAAGTAAGCTCAGTACCATATGCCAGTCTGCTAGTATGTTCTTTTTGTCACCCAATTTAGCACAATCAGAGTATTGATCATCTTCTGGTGGATCATGACCTTATTCAGGTACCATCTCAAGGATGTGATTGTAGGAAAGATCTATTTTCTTCTAGTCAGAATAAAGATAAAAAACATGGAGCTTGAGATTCGCCGTCGGGAATCAACAGGATCAGGTCCTAACACATATGTTGAGACAGAGACACTTGCTAAATTTGAGCTGATGGATGGTGCCCCAGTTAGAGGTATATTACACATTCTTCTTATTGTTCCTTTTTATATCGTTGCTTTCTAGGTTAGCTCCAAATCTGTAAAGTACATATATACCTCAAGTAGTGGCCATTGAGGTGCCTATTATGAATTCACATTTACTCATTAAAGAGGTTCTACATACTGTGTGCTGGGTTCACTGAAAAACTATTTTACAGGAGAATCTATTCCAGTAAGGCTATTCTTGACTCCATACGAGCTAACCCCGACTTACCGCAACATAAACAACAAGTTCAGTGTCAAGTACTACCTCAACCTGGTCCTCGTGGACGAGGAAGACCGGAGATACTTCAAGCAGCAAGAGATAAACATGTTCCGCCTTGATGAAACTCCACAGCCTTCATAGACTCCTGCTGCTGGGAACCTGGCCTGAGCCGTGTGTTGCAGAAGTTAGCAATTTGGCATCCTGTTATCCTGTATATAACTCTCCAGGAAAGCATGCAGTGCAGTCCTATGTACCGTGTGCTGTCAGTTATTACTCCTATTTTACCCCAATCTGGTTAGCATACAATCACCGAAATGCTGGTATTGCTGACTTTTGGGCTTTTTCATTTTCTATCTTGTGAGACATTTCTTCTCTTCCTTAAGACGCGTGAGTCATCTTGGGATATCCATGTGTATTGATATTTGCTTCATGTTCTTTAGATCATTCAAGATATCAACGCCCAACCAAAAATGATTATTATTTGTGCCCTTATATGTTGTGGTTTAGAGTCAGCTGATTTGAATATTCTTTTTTCACCCAAGTAACCGGTTTTGAAGCTCTGCCTTTTCATCAAGAAAGAAAAAGATTTGATAAGTTTATAAAAAACCCCGACAAAAACTGATACATCTGTGATAAGCACACAGGCCAGACCCAAAATTGAGCATCAACCGAACCGGCGACACTACCACCTAAGCTACAAAGAGACGACACCCTACCACCCTTCGTCGACTACACCAACCGAGGCGCGCATCAGCCTAGTTGATGGCTTTGTTGGCCTAGCGACAAAAGTCAACACCTTGCAAATGAGATCTTTGGAGCTGCCGCTTCGACTTACACACTGGCTTCGTGGGGGCGAACCAACTAGTCGATGACATTGCCGTCCAAGTGATCAAAGTCACCGCCATGTGCATGAGATTTTCGAAGTTCGAGAGGAAAAACTTTGTTTTTACCACTCTAACTTTTGCTAACTTTGCTTATGCCATCTAGAATTTGATATCTCACTTTTTGCACTCTAGCTTTTGACAATACATCACAAATGCCATTCCATTTGTGACGAGAACCGCCGCCAATGCCCGCTACGAAGCTTGAGTTTTCACCTCGAGAGCCCGAGACCAAGATGACGAGAGAGGTTAAGGGGGCTCCAGAGCCACGCCTGCAAGGATGGAACAACATCCTAGGACGCATTGTTTGGGGTGGGTAGCTAGTAGGGTAGGTTTTTCTCGGTGAGGAAACGAAAGCAGAGGAGGGCGACACACAAGTAGTAATAATAACACAAGTAGTAATAATGACGGCCGGGAGGCATTGTTTGGGGTGGGTAGCTAGTAGGGCAGGTTTTTCTCGGTGAGGAAACGAAAGCAGAGGAGGGCGACGCAAGGGCCTGGCAGCGGCGCCGTCGGCGGCAAGATCTTTTCAGGTAACTAAAAAAACGAACGCCCCTGCTATGATATTCTGGCATGATTGCTTCTCGGTGAACATAGAGGGTAGTAAAACTCGAGTGGGCACAGAGGCTGGGCGACACGACCTGGGCTGTGTTGTAGGCAATGCTAGGGTTAACAATGGGATCTATTTTCCCAGGAACATGGCCTCAGTTCGGATTTCTCGGAAGGTGATCCTCATAGAGCTTGCACGGGGGCTTGGTTGTTTGGTTGTGGGGTACGATTGTAGGCCAATAAGTGGTGGTAAGCACATCTCTTCAGTCTCATACCGAGCAATAAACAGTGAGCACACTGGCCCTACTCATAATAGGACTTGCTATGGGACTCCGAAGGATACAGTGCAGAAGGCAAAGGGATCAGCTGTAGAACATGCATTGCGGACATTGAAGCGCGACTTCTGTGTGGATATGGACGATATGAACTACCAAGAGAAATTTGTTCTGTAGAGCGAAATTTGTGAGCTAGAAATGAAGCTTGAGGAAAGCAAGAACCTCTGTACCGCATTGTCGAATTCTGTAGCCCAGCTAAAAGATGGGTGGCGGGCTACTATAGACCAGCTTCAGCACTTTGCAGCATACGTGGATGGTGATGAAAGCGAAGGGAGTGGCAGTGGGGTAGGTGCAGGAAATGGGACAGGGAATGGAGTGAACGTGTACGAAGATATGGCAATGAGGGTGAGGGCAATCAAGGATGGCTCGTCCAAAGCATTTGAGGATGCTAATGCATAGTTTTTATGTTAGGCATGGAGGGCGAGGGTATTACCTATGTATGGACTGATGTCTTTGTTGTGCCTAGAATTTTGTAAACGTTGTATGGGTGACCAAGAACCATGTGTGGGGTTCCTGGTACCGGTGGTAGTAAGTGGTTGATTTTGTGTTTGTAAGGTTTATGCCCAGGGACATTTGTTGTTGGAGTGTGTTGTCAATATATGAACTTGCGGGATTAGATTTTGATTGTAATGTGATGGTTGTATATTGCGAGTGCTTTGGATTGATTTCACCCTTGACTGAGTTAGTGTGCATGTGTCACTATATGCGTGGGGGAACGAATCTGGCATCCTTGATTAATGGACGGTTTGATTGGTTGTTTTCAGGTACAATGGAATGTACCATTCGTTTGAACAGGAGGATGATCTTGGATGAGCTAACAAAGTAACTTGGCCTCCCTCCAGCAAAGCATTATCCAACAACCATTTATCACGGAGAGTATGTGGCTTGCACAGAGTTCCCTCTTGTGGACAAAGAGAGGCCAAATGATGTTTACTTCAAGAAGGTGATTAGCACTCCGAAGTTAGCAGCCAAGGTAGTCGAAGCTGTTGTTGCTGATTAAGCAATAAAGCATATGCAGCGGAAGATGTCCATTGAAATCGACGATATGAACTATGGAAAGAGGTTTGCTCTTGAATTTGATAATAGCAATTTGAAGAAGAGTGAAGACATGTGAGAAGTAGTGGGGATATGTTAGTGAAGGCATGAATGTAATAAGGAGTGTGGTCGTATTATCTTAGTAGATGTATATTAGGGTTGTGATTTGTGAGTCTTCTGTTCCTGAGTGTGCCCACATGAACGACTCTCTATGTTGAGATGGGGATGTTCCATTCCATTTTAGGATTTGAATATGGATGGGAGTATTTCTTAATAAATCTAATCGTGGTGTTTGCCTTTTGTGAGTGTGTT
This sequence comes from Bromus sterilis, assembly GCA_950022295.1. Lineage (NCBI taxonomy): Eukaryota > Viridiplantae > Streptophyta > Magnoliopsida > Poales > Poaceae > Bromus > Bromus sterilis. The sequence continues at coordinate 274,272,377 of OX465595.1, read as the reverse complement.
CACTTGCACAATGAGAATCTATATGTTCAATATGTTTTTTTCGTATAGGGGAGAAGGAATTGTGCAAGGAGTGTACGACACAAACACTTGAGGCAGGGCAAGCAAACAAGTTGGGGAGGAGCAAGGAAAGGAATGGTATCGTTGCCTTCGCCTGAGTATTTGTACATAGGAATGAGAAGTGTGCATGAACAATATAGACGCAGTAGGCGAGCATGTTTACTTGAGGGGAGCGGTAATAGGGGGGCACCAAATACATAACATAGGTTATCTTTAGGTAGCTAGAAGGTAGAATCAGTAGTAGGCAATCAGGTTTGCGTAAGGAAACTGGTAATAAGGAGCCACCAAGTATATAATACAGGTTATATCTAGGCATTCAGAAAGTAGGATCATTATACAGAGCGACAATGCAAAAGGGACCATAATATAGAGGGGTTCGTACACACGCCCGAATGTGGTTCAGTACCCTTTAGAAGATCGCTTGATATCTTTAAGAAGGCCTGCAAGATGGATAGCAACTGATCACAACCTGTACGCAATAGCATCAAAACTCCCAACTGCAATATTCATGAATGCAGTTGGGCTGTCTTGTCCTCTAGAGTAGCTTTCACAAGCTGTCGTGTGCACCTGCTCTGCAAAGTAGATCATACGTTTGGTAGCAAGGCGCAACCTTCAGTAATCTTAGCTATAATCTCTTCTGCTTTTTGTAGTTCTTTTGTTAGTCTTTTGTTTTCCTCTTTGAGTTTTCTCATCTGCTTGTAGTTTTAATCCCTGATTTCGATGCCAGTTGCATTTTGTAGGTACCTGATTGCTTCTATGGCAACACTATCTTTGGCCATTTCATCGTTAGCTGAGAGCAAGCCAGTTATTGACATAGTAATATGTTTCCCGTCGACTGGAACACGGGAAGCACGGAAATGAACGGTGGCACGGGTCTTTCCATCAGCAGAAGTTCTGTGCTGGTATCTGGCTTTTGGGAACCCAAGGTTAGCTAGGAAGATGTCGAGTATGGCACGTTATGAAATTATTACAGGGGATGCATGTACATGGGAACCAACATGGAAAGTTAAACATAGTTAGATAGGGGAATGAAATGTTGGGTAACATGAATAGAAAGTGTATGCTAAGGCAACGAAGAATTTGTGAACAAAGAACTGCAATAGTTTTTAAACTGCCTGTGAAGTACTATTATACGTAAAGTGGAAATAAATTTTCATTGCACATGGGTCGTGAGCAGCATATGTTGCGTTCTCAGAACAGGGGGTAGGAGAGGTAGCAGGGCATGTTTCCAAAATCGAACGTGTTCATAATATGTGCTAATGTGCTCGCAGGCTGGGGTTGGGAGGAACCTAGACGGTAAAAAGAAGGTGCCTCCATGTGAAGAGGGCCAGCATGGTGTGGCCACACACAACACTAACAGCATGAGGGACACAGCCTTGTGGTAGTAGCGAAATTTGTAGAGCGGGACATTGAAGAGAGGAAGACCTAGAATGTAAAAGAGGGTAGGAAAGGCATTCCTGTTGGATGGGTACGTACGACGCGAGCAACCTATAGCAAATTGTTGACAGATCCTGCAGAAGCCTCAGCCCTAGCATCCCACACGTTGCCGGTATCCATAGTCTGTGGGAGAGAGACTGGCTCTGTGAGGAGCAGATCTGAATGGGAAGAGGAGAAGAGGGGGAAGGCAAAGGGCTAGCTAGGTTAAGTAGTAGTAGAAGGTAAAGATGTAGGGTGTAGAAGGTGGTGGGCTTTTGTACGCCCTTAGAAAGTAGGACTTAATAAGTTTTCCCGGAAGCTAATGATTTGGGCCCATCACTAAAATGGTGCATTTTAGGTACATGACCATAACTGTTCCAAGACCTGCAATAGGTGAGGTTCTCTTCATTAAACAAAGGGGTATATGGGTGAATAAAAATGGAGAGTGTAGGTAGGGAGAGAATTCCTTGCACTGTTCAATGTGGACATAGTTAGTAGGTTGTGCAGTAGAAAAGGGAGGTGATGGTAGTAGGCTAAGAGTGAACAGGCACAGTAACGACGACAAACTCTATTTGGAAGAGGGGACAGGAGATCCGATTAATGGAACGATGAAACAAACCCTGAGAAGGGTACAGAGCAAGTAGGAAACCGCATAATTTACATGGACATATTAGTTCACCGATCCATAACGACAGCTGCCCTGATAGGTATCGAAACATCGAAGGCGTTAGTGCAGGTATGGGACGGTTGAGGTTACCATATAAGTACGTGGCAAAAATGGTCTGAAGACCTTTTAGGTTTTGTCGTGGGAAGATCAGTCGCGGGAACTGGAAGAAGAGATTGGTCTGCATGCGGATCTTCAGAAGAAGGCTACAATGTAGCAAAGTACGTAAGACATGAGAAGGAGAACAAACCTAAAATATAGCAAAAGGGGGGAAGTTGGTTGTTCGCTCACATTAGTAATAGTTTCAGTGGTGGCACCCTCCTTGCTGCTGGATTCTTCTTTTGCCTTTGTAGGAGTACTAAACAGGGAGACGCGGGCACCTCTACGAGGGCATGTTGGTTTCCTAAGAAGGAAATAGATGGCATCATAGCATTAGGACAAGTGGGAAGCAATAAGAGGCAGCATATATGAAGAGGGAGTGCGTACGCTGGGCCTGGTGGCGGAGACTGGCTAGCGAGCAGATCGAAAACAGGGGTTGGAGGCTGCAAAAGAAAAGGAACACGTAAGAGAGCATGTAGCAATTCAGGTTGTAAGAAGGGAATAATGCATTTGAGCATTAGGTGCATACCTCAACCGGTGGTGAGAGTTGTGATGAGCCGAGCTTCTCTGTATAAGTTGTAGCAGGAGCAACCAGAGACGGAGTTGGCGTGCGGGGTGTGATGCCAACAGGAGGAGCCCCCAGAAGCTTTGGCGCAGCATAAGAGGACGAGCCACTCAGCTCAAGATACTTCCCAAAGGGAGAAGAAGCGAGGGCGGGTTTGAACACCTCAACAACCCGATTGACTTGGAAGGATAATTCCCTGCTATTTGGGTTGAAGCTTCTGTTTGATATCGAAACAACAAACTTGTATTTTTGGGCAACCATATTTGTAACCTCAGGTGGGGCGGTTGGATCCGCCCTGGCAACCTGAGCTATCTCCTGGATTGTTGTGTATCCAGGGTACCGGCGGCGCAGCAGGCCCATAGCTGGTTTCCCTGTAATTTCTCTGGCAGCTGTGTCAAATAACATGAATTCAGCCTTGCCAGTGTCATCGGATGCAACAACACAAATGGAGTACCTATGAATATGCGATAGGTTTAGTGTACTCAAGTTTGCAATTGGGTAAGGGAAAGCCAAAGGGCAAAGGAATGTGAAGGGTGCTATTGGTGTTGGCGAACGAATGACGACCGTGAGAACTTACGCGGGGCCAGCTTTGGTGCAGACACAGTTTGGTTCTGCACACCTGTATCCTTGACCAACAGGGGTGGCGGTACGCCGGCATTTGTCGCACGAGAAGAACCACCACCATTGTTCAGAACTTAGGGATTCGACGGTAACCGTGCAGAAGAAATGCTTGCCCTATACAGTGTAAAGAAATAAGGGTGATGCAATGAAGAACGAGGCAGAATAGAAAGGGTAAAGTGGAAGACAATGCGAAACCTTTTTGTCGAAGGGGTCTAGTTTAAGGAGTTGCTCAACAGTTTGTTCAATGGGGTCTTCGCGCGCCTTGATGGTTAAAGTTTCTTTCTCAGAAGGTGTGCACGCGATAACTGGGGCGAACTGGTCACCAAGGCTGTAGGAAGATAAGAAGTTAACGGAAGGATCTTTTGCGGGGGTAAAAAAGCCAAACTGTGGCATTAAAAGGAGGACGGGGAAGCAAGCCCAGAGTGTAGACCTTGCACGGAAGGAGTTGATGTCAGGTATATCTTCGTCAATGTACCAACGGCATGCAGCACCGCCGCTTAGCCCCCTAGTGCCTGGTAAGCAGGGTAGCAGAAGGTAGGCGTGAGAACAACAGCAAGCCATAACAACCATGATTTTTGTGTAGATATGAGTACTAATTACAGGCTGCAAATACCTTGGATATTCTTAGGTAGTGTGCCCACAAATATTGCAATGACCGCTATCTTCTCACCAACTGACCGAACAACGGCAGCATCAAACCGTGTTGCTCGGTCCCCCCAAAGGACCAGCCTTATCTCATTTCCACTGGCCATGGAAGAAATAAAACGGGCGTAAGAATGGTAGGTGTCTTAATGTATAAGAGCAGGCATAGTGAAGGAAATAGCAGATGCAAGACTTACAGCTGATTCTTCAGAATGATTGTCCTGGTGCTTGAGGGCTCTGTCTAGTGAACAACTTGGACATGTATAATGTCAGAGACGGATGTGATCTGCCCAATGACATCTGTATAGGCACATGACAAGCGCAAGAAGAGGGAACTGTTACATGTATGGAGCAGGCATAGCGAGATGTAATAAGAAAAGGCTGTATCAGGTAGGGAACCTATGAAACGGTCAGGATGAGAGGTTGGTGCTGGCAGGTCTTCAAAAGAAGCTAAACTATATGTACAGAAAGGGTAGTCCTCCTCCAAGCCTTCAATGAGCTCAATAGTGGTGAATCTTGTGAACTGGATCATGAATGGACTCTCAACGATGCGGAAGCTTGGCGTTGATGGGTTGCAGAGGAATTTCCTAAGCACGTACACCTTGCCCTCTTGGAGGATGCCTTGCAGCTCTAGCGCCTTCGCAGGGGGTATCTGGGCATACATGTGATTGCCCTGCGAGGAGAAGGGATGGGTTAGCATTAGGGTAAGAGAGGGAAATAAATGTTGGTAAAGTAGGTTTAAGGGCACATACCTCCCTATCGATCAGGACTAAATCAACGTGTTTGATCTTTCCTTTGCCAGTCCCTCCACAGAATTGCCACATGTGTGAGACAAAGACACGGACAATCCAGCCATAAACATCCGTACGTATCTCTGAGAGCAAGATTTCTGCCATCTGTACAATGAAGGAGAGATGTGTTAGGTGGCAGGGGGTAGGAATTAAAGTAATGACAGGGTTAGCGTACAGTGGTAGTATGCGGAAATTATGTACGTAGAGATATCAACAGGAACATGCAAGGAAGCAAGAAGTGGGGGAAAATGGTGATTAACAGCAGAAGTACCGCGAGGGAAAGGATACCGGAATTGAGCACATCAGTAAGCATGTGTCGAGAAGAAGCAAAAGAGGCACCAACCAGGGATAGATCAATGTATGTAACGATTCCATGTGAACGAAGGCTAGAGTATAGTTGGAGCAGTATTGGGAATAAAAGCACGTCATGGAAAGTGGAAGTACAGATATAAGTGGGGGTTGCAGCAAAAACTATAGAGTACGCGGGCGCATAAGTTACATGGAACAGGTATGTACAGGAGGCAACATAGTATGTATGCAAATGAAGGGAAGGGAACCATGGCAAGTACATGACGAACACGGTAGAGAATGCAAAAAGTAAGATACAATTTAAAAAACTAATACGTTTAGTAGTTATTCTAGAGCTTTGAATATTTCACAGAATACTATATTCCTTGCTTGGAAACCTGTAGACCCATCTTCATTCTCTATTAGGATTTTCAGGGATTTTTTTGAAGTAACCCGGGAAACAGCCACGTAGAGTTGGCCGTGAGTAAAACCGGGGTTTTTTAGGTATAAACCAACAACTGTGAGGGTTTGCCCCTGGATTTTGTTAATGGTCATTGCATAGCAAATTCTAATTGGGAATTGACGGTGGTGAAGAGTGAACGCCCACTTGGGGTCTTTTGAAGTGAGGCATATCCTTGGAATGTAAACAACATCTCCAACGTTGGAGCCAGTCATGACAATAGCCTCGATCAGTTTGTCTGCAAGGTTAGTAATGATGAGCCTTGTACCATTGCACAAGCCAGTGGATTGACTTAAGTTACGTATGAGCATCATTGGAAGCCCCTTTTTCAGCACCAATTTATGGTAAGGAAAGTTGTTAACCTTGATAGTATTAAGGTACTCAACAGGATAAAAAGCATCAACGTTGCGCACTGAGTCTGAACTATTGCCTATTGAATCAGAGCTTAGGTATTCTCTAATGTCACCAGGCAGCAAGGTCAAAACATGCTCGTTTATAAGTTCAGCCATATCATTTGTTGGTGTTAAAATAGCTCTTTCTCGCAAGTAATTTGGGTTCATGCAATTTCTTGCGAAGTCTACATAGACAACCTTAACAATAGCACTGTTTTTACTATCTGTTGTGTGCACCAGTAAGTCATCGGGAATGGTAACCCACGTAGGGGAGGCCTCCCCTTCCCTAGACACAGCAGGAAGAGTGCCATCGCCAATGCTTAGTATCCACTGAGCGAAGGTAGCGACTTCGTTTTGAAAAATAGGGTCAGACGAAGATGCTTGCAAACGCATGTTGACACGGAGATGGAGGACGGTGACAGAATGCCACAATGGGGAGTTTTATTATGGCAGCGTTTATAACTTGGGTTTGCGTGCCCCCCTCTATGACAGGTAGTATTTGCCTAAGATGGCCACCTAGAACGACAACCTTACCACCGAAAGGAAGATTAGCTAAGCACGGGTTATCAGCGGATAGTACATCGCGAAGACTTCGATCAAGGGCTTCAAAGAATTTCCTGTGGGCCATTAGAGCCTCATCCCAAATGATAAGAGAGGAAGATTTAATCAACTCGGCTAATTTTGAAGATCTTTTAATGTCGCATGTTCCGTTCTTCTCAAGTTCCATAGGGATTTTAAATCTGGAGTGGGCTGTCCTTCCTCTTGGTAAAAGCAAGGAAGCCACTCCAGAAGATGCAACAGTAAGGACTATTCTTTCACTTCCTCTTAGGTAGGCACACAGAGTGTTCCACAAAAAAGTTTTCCCAGTACCGCCATAGCCAGACACGAAGAAAAAACCGGGGTCTCCAGAGCAAATATGCGAAACAATGGCTGTATAAGCAACTAATTGGTCGGGGTTCAGTTTGGTATACATTTCTTTCGCGGAGGTCAGGTCGGGGTTCTAGGATGCTATGAACGTTGCGTGTAAAAACCAAACCCAGCTCATTGAGCAGCATGTTTTTTAAAGATGTTTTAGGAACAACATATGTTGCATCATGTAAAGAAAGGCGCACTCTGTATTGGATATCGTCAGCTAAATGAAGCCAATATTTATCAAATAAAGCAAGTTCATCGCTGACACCACAATGGAAAAGGATGGTAACGAACAATTGGCGCAACTGGTTTCCCATGCCCCATTGTTGAGCCTCGTCAAATGCAGTGTACCACTCTTGATCATCCCCTAGTAACCCTCTAGCTGAACATGCTTCTTAATAAGTTGGGTAAACAATACCATTAAAGGTCCTAACATCAGCGTAGCACATTGCACCTTTTACAATCATCAAGAGCATCCTAAAATAATAGAGTTCAAGACTAGAAGGATGAACATAATAGATTCTTCCTATTCGGTCACTTCGTGTCCTTTTGACCCACACCTTATGGTCTGCCTGCCAGGACCATTTAGTAGGGAAGTCACAATATGTAAGGGACCTAGCAGCGGGCTGAAGGGAATTAGCTACAAACCATTATGTTAGCATTCTCTTTTGAAGCAACAGGTTATTAGCAACAGAAGCAAGATTGGTTTTGGTTCGAAAGCGAACGATATTTCCATTTAAAAAATGTATAGGAAGGCGTTCAACAGATGGCATTTTGCTATGAATCTCAAAACCAAGGGCTCTCCAAAAACTATCTTGGTCACATATGTATCTAGCTTCCCTGTACTCTTGAATCTCGTCCATTGGACCCAGGTTGTGCCGAACCCTTTCAAAAATGACTTTGAAAAGGTCAGGTCCTTTTGTAACATATTTTTTCAAATATTTTAGAACATGTGTTTTGTTGCACCACTCGACATTCAAATGATCTTGATATTTCTTCAAAAAAGCCATGTTGTAAGGAACCACATGTGTGTTGTCAAGCCTGATATTATTTTTCATGATGAACCGGCCATTATCCCGACGCCTATAAACCGCAAAACCATTCTCATCAATGGAGGTTTCAGGTTGGAATTCTTTAGGGAACTTTTTTGAGCACACGCCATTCTTCATGCAAGGGCATCTAACATTATCTTCACCACAAGGGCCATGCATCATGAATTCAGCTACGAGCGCGTACCCAAGTGGGTCTTCTATAGGGTCGTGGATCTCAGTGCATACGTAGGAGTCGACATGTTTAGGACTTACCTGACGATTTAGCTTAGTTTGCGAAATCATCATATGGGCATGGGGCAGACCCCTTTTCTGAAACTCAACCGAATGCAGCACTGAAGAAGGATGGAAGGAGGAAAAGCATAAGATGAATGGCAAGAAAAATGAAGGCAGCATAGATGGTTATGAGGGAAATACCAGCATCGACAGGACCAAATGCCTTCCCAGCCTTGATTTCGTGGAGGTGGTCATTTAGCTTCATGTGGAAGACGCTAACAGTAAGGTCTGCTCTGTCCGTGGCTTTTTGACCTGGTTCCTCTAGGAGCGCATTTGTGATCTCGGGCCACTTAGGATTGCAAGTCAAGGTATCGAATATATCCGGTGGACCGTGAACACGCGAGATGGCAACTACGTCATGAAAATTTTCGACCATGTACCTACTAACGTCAGTGTAGGCTGAGGGCAAGATATTTTGTTTGCCAACCGTGGAACCATCAGTTTGGCCTTGGTCGACTGCATCGACTATACCCTGTAAATGTTCTGCTCTAAAATCGTTTTGGGCCTTAATGATGAAACGTAGCCTGCACTCGTCTATGCAAGCACGTGAATCTACTACGACTTGCGAAGATAGTAAGCCACAACATAGGTATGGATTATACTGGTCAGGCTTGTAATGGAAGCAATAACAATAATTATCCTGCATTGTCATTTTAGATCTTTTAATTGTGTCAAGAGGGTTGGAACCAATGTATCGAACACCCAGTTGGAACCCCCCCGCACCATACGGAAAGAGTAAAGGGTACTGCAAAGGCATGTTTGATGGAAGTAGTGAGGAAACAAGCTGCAATTCACCATCTCGAGCATGGATAACTAAATCACGGGAAGCCGCTTCTATGCTGAACTCACCGACGACCAAGGCTGCAAGCTCACTTTTTGTAAGGAGGCTGTATTGTGGGGAATATGATTCCGAAGGGGCAAGCAAGCGGATATTGATGACATCATGTTCATTGGTCTCTAATATTTGTTTAGCAACTCGGAATTTCTTAACGAACACGTTGTTCTCATCTAGCATACGCATAAGGCCCTCAACTATAGCTGGATCTAGAGCCCCATCAACCAAGTCATCTTTACTCAAAGCCTTTATTCCATTGGAAACTTCATTCTGCGTATCATGTATATATAATTCAGCAAATGTTGGTGCCTCACCGGGCTTAGGTTGCAAAGAGCCTATCCTATGGCACATTTGACCATTTATTTTGTAGATCATTGGGCCACAACCGTCGTTAACTGAAAGATCTATCTTAGCACCCATGGAAGTGAAAGCAAATAGGCAGTTGTATTGGCGATTTTTTAATAAACTCTTTGCTACGGGCAGGGCCGTTATAGTTGATGAGGTCAGCCAGGAACGCGGGAGGGTGTTGAACGGGCTAATGTGGACCTTACCGCTTTTACAGCAAAGGTTGTAAACCACACGACGGAGCGTGACAACTTTTTCTGATTTAACCGCCTCCTCGAACCAAAAGCTTGCTCCACACCGAGCACATGTGTAGTCAGGACCTCCGAAGAAGGATACAGAGGCGTATGCAGCTACATGTAAAGCAAAGTATGGATGTAAGGAGCAGCGTACACGTATGATGCGCTAATGGGAAGGGCTAGGTGAAGAATGGGCGTGCACCTTTGAGGTTGGTGGTTTCCTCCGGTGTGAACCCAACCCAATGAGGATCAAGAGGCGAAGCTTTCAGAACTATATAGTAAGCATACAACAGCAGTTAAGCTAGAGGTAAGGAGGGTAGTGAGAAGTACAGCGGTGGAGATGCAGGTGGCGCAATAACCTTTTGTTTGGCCCCGGAGCCTATCAACTATGAGGCGAACCCTTTTTCGATTCGCTGCAACTACATGCGGATGAACAACAGGAAAGAACCCATCCCCTGGTAAGTCAAGAAGGAATGGTTTATGAATAAGCTATGCTGTTTTGGTTTCCGGGCGAAAGCGTAATGGTAGTAGCAGATAAGGATTATAAAGAGGGAGCTGTACATTTACGCTTCCTGGAAGGCACGTGAGCTGATGCACCAAGGGTTGGCTGGGGAAAAACTCTACGGCGCTTGCCCATTGCGGATGCATGTACAAACATGCGTGATGCAAAAAGCTATGGAACATGGAATACATGCTCAATTTAAAAGGTAGTACCAAGCGGCAATGAAAATAGCGTAGCATAGAAAAGTACAAGGAATGTGAGGACCGAAGAGAATAGCGCAAATGCATTAAGGGCGAGGAAAAAACATGTAACATATGATGTAAATAGAGTGCATGGGGGCCGACGAACAACACCGCGAGGTTTAGAGGGGCTTTGGCAGCTGCAAAGAAAAGAGTGCCACTATGGGACGAGGATACGTAAGGAGAACGCACCGCACGCAGGGTAAACTATATAGCGATAGGTATTAGTTCGCAGCCCATATGTAGGGCATTTCGTAACTGAAGGAAGAATTCAATTGCTGCAACGCAAAGAGCGGGAGGGTATAACATGGTAAGAGAGAGGGGAGGGGGGGCAGGGCTGGACCTTTGGACGCAGGTGCAGCGCAGAAGTCTGGAAAAAAGAAGCCCCTGGGAAGCGTGAACCCTAGGGAAAGTTGAGCTGAAAGTGGTGAGCAAGTAAGCTATGTACGTGACAAAGAAAGGGATGGAAGTTAGAAGTAAGGCAAGGAAGGGCGGCGAACCTTGTGCGAGCAGGATAACCGAACAAAGCGAGCAGGAGAGAAGCAGCTAAAAAAAAGGAGAGGCATAGACGTTAGGATGAGGAGCAAGTAAAACAAACAAAGGGCAAGGGAGAAGGGGACAGCGACGCACGTGAGTCCCGCAGAATCCTGTAGGCTGATTTTTCCAACGGAGGCAGTGAGGAGACGAAGAACCTGCAAGAACAGCTGCGAAGGACGGAGGAAGAACGTCAGGCGCATCTAGACGAACACCTAGCAGGAAGTATGGAATAAGAACGCTTACACGAAAGGACGAACGCCGGAGTGCTGGCACACGAATCTGGCAGTAAGCTCCGCCCGACTGAGCAGAGTAAGGGGGGGGTCTGCATGGAGGACGAACCGAAGACGATGATTATGGCATGCAAAAGGTTTGACCATGAGCGGCATGGTATGCGAGAAAGGAAGGAAAGCAGAGAGGAGGTAAGACACCGTGGTGCTGCGTACCTGAATCGGCTCAATCGAACGGGTCAAATGCAAACATCATCGCCATTGGAGGAGAGGGCAGAACCGAGGTGGGATTTGGAGCAGGCAGGGAAGCGAGGAGGCGAAGCAGAACGAAGACGAGCGGGCAAGCGACGGGGAACATGCGAGCGCCCCGAGTGACTGCTTTTGCAGGCGGTGGAAGCACTGGGGAGGCACCGGTGTTGCGACGACACACACAGACAAGGGGGACCTTCCTGTTTCGCGGGGCCACGGTCAGTGAACATGGAGAAAATGAAAAGTGGTTTCGGAAGGAAACCGAGAGTGCTGCGCAAGGCGTGCATAAGAACCCACTCGCGAGTGAATCGCGTGCATCGCCACAGCGAGCCGAGTGCCACACCTGGCTCAGGCTGCCTCAGGCTGCAGACAAGAGGGGCCACCTTTGCACGGGTCCATTAGTCAGCCAACAGGGTGGAGATTGCACGGGTCCATTAGTCAGCCAGCAGGGTGGAGACGATCGACCGCGATCCCAAACGGCGCCGGCCCAGACCGGGTGCGACCTGGTGCAGCGGCAACGCGTACACGCCTGGGCTGTGCACCGGTGCGCCGTCGCTGGCTGGAAGGGCTGGAACCGCAAGAACAGTGTTGTACACAGTGTTTTGCCATCGCTTTCCATGAACAATTAGCCTGTACGGGAGCAACCTGGCCACAGCGCTGCCCATTTGGGCTTTGTAAGTTTGATGCACAACTGGACTAGAAATATTATTGGAAGGTAGTAGTATTGAATTTCTCAGATTGTTGATCTCTACATGGCATTCTATGGTGGAGAATCGCATCAATGTAGGTGCCATGCTTAAATCAAAGTCATGAAGAAGTAGCAATTTGCTTCGATGGGGGAGCTCGAATTCTGCGGCAGGAGAAATTGCGAACTAGCACAAGGATTCAAATGAAGAAAGAATAAAGTTGAAGAATGTGGGAGAAATATTTTATTGTGCTAGCTTGGAATAGATGATCGGATAAATTGCAGAGGTAAAACAAGTGAATAAAAAGGGAAAGGGGAGGAGGAAGAGAGAGGGGCGTTCTTAGTGAGAGAAAGTTTCTTTGCTCTGGTTTTTATTAGAGGATAGGAAGGAAAATGGAGGTTGTCCAGTCCAACTCCAACCTGAAGTTGCTGTTGAGAATGAACAAAAGAGCTTCTACTTTTCACAGTGCAGGTTTTTTTCCCAAATTTCCAGTCCACCTTCTCCATCTAGAGAAATCATATGGGAATCCAATTGTGATTTTCAGTGGTTTCATTAGAATTTGAAGGTACTCTGCTATTGCAAGGAAGAGTCACTTATTTATGTTTTTTAAATGAACCACGAATGACCTAAGAGGCTAAGATGAGATGTCTTTGGGTTTAATTAAATCATTAGACAAGAGAGCAAGCTTGTAAATGGAAGTATATGTGCAAAAAAAGACATCACCTGACTAGGGTAACAAAATAAAAAATGGAAAGCATGTGGCATAACATATAAGCATGCCATACCAGGGACTCGGGGAGGTTATGTTGGTCAGTTTGGCTAGCTAATTAAGTTTGTCAGATTAAGCTTAAGGGAGAAAGAGCCCTGGAAGAAGTTTCCTTCCATTATTTGCTTGCTTCCTTTAATTTGACGTTTTTCTATGAAATGAATTGAATTGCCTAGAAAAACATACAACCATGAGGAGTGAGCTTGGCAAGATTACCCTCGACAAGACTATTGAGGAGAGGAATACTCTCAGCTACACCATTGCAGTATACACACACACACCTCATACCAATTCTCTTTTTATGATATGACAATGAAACGTGCCTCTAACTATTGAGAGAAGGAAATCAATGAGGCAACAACTGCTTGTGGTTTGAATTGCCTTCATTACGAAATAAATAGGTTTGTTCAACTGACAAATACCCTAGCAGCACTTTGCATTACTAATACAAACCTTTCAGTTTTATCCCGGCAAAGTTAAGTTATTCATGTAATTCCAGAGTTTATGTATGTGTTCAGGAATGTTATTTCAAAAGTCGATTTATAAGATTTCTGTTTATAAACTTCATGTAATCAGATTATTATTATTATTATTGGATAAGATCTTTATAAATCAGAGTTTCTGCATATCCCAATAATAAGCATGTACTCCCTCTATTCGGAATTAGCCGATGACGAAAAAGATGTATCTAGCATTGAAATATGTCTAGATACATTCGTTTTTGCGTAATTAATTCCGAACGGATGAAGTACCAAATTTAGCTACATATAAACTAAGCTTCATACATATTATTCCCTTTTGACTTAAGGTACTTCTACATTGTCAAAATTTATTCATTTACTTGTGTTGTTCTTAGAAACACAACACAACTCCTTTCTGTTCTTCTCAGTTTGTCACAATTTAATGCACACTTCAATATCTCTAGTTGCTCCACATTTTTCCCTGCATCTATGGGTGGCGCGGGAAGCCTCGCCAGCGCCGGGGCTTGAGTTCTGCGTGGTGGCGCAATGTTGCATGTGATGGCTTGGGGACCGGAGGCTGGCGCAGGTCCTCCTCTCGTTGCAGGCGTGCTGGATTAGGAATGACGGCTTGAAGACGGCCTCAGGGGTAATGGTGGGGGCTGGAAGCTCGTGTGGGGTTTCAGAGGTGGTCGAGGTCAGCAATTTTTGATTAGTATCCACATTTTTAGTAGTTGTCAGATTGTTTATGTATATAGTTGAATTGTGTATTGAGACGAGAATCCAAGTTGAGTAATTAATTTTCTTAGTCATATTGATAGCATGACTTAATTACTGATTCCTCATTCCTGAATATGTTTGGTTCAGCTTATAATGTCCTATGGAATGAGAATTGATAGACAGGCAAACAAGCCTGTTGACATTCATGGTGTATATTTTGTTTCTCCTAGCCATTGTTACTTACTCCCTCCGATCCATAATAAGTGTCGCTAGTACAAAATGAGCGACACTTATTATGGATCGGAGGGAGTATGATTTTGAACTCGAATGGATAGGAAGCTTCTATTCACTAAGAAATAAATGCAAGGATAACGAGGTATTACCCATTTTACCTTTGATAACAGAAATGATTAGTAGTACATATAAAAGTTTTTATTCTTCTTGGTATCCAAACAAGAAATCATAGTTGATGTTTAAACTTTTTACAATCTTCTGACTAATATTATTTTTCTTAAACTTTTGGTACAAAATTAGAGCTGTAAATTATTTATTCTTGCACAAGCAACTCCTAGTTCTTCTGCCTAGCATGCTTTTGATGAAACTAGTAGGGGAAGGCGCCCGTAAAAATGATTGTGGTAGTGCCCATCTTTAGTTTCATTATAAATATACAAAGAATAATTAGTTTTGAATGATGTATGGATTTTTCTTTCGTCCTTTATGAGAAGATTCATGCAACATATGCCTTGAGAGTACTGCAACATATGCATTGGCTATTGTTTATTTTGCTTCTCTACACAAGCATATTAGGAAAGCTAAGTAAATATCTCAATTTTACCTCTTGGTTACATCCTTAACCATGAAATGGTCATGTCACTTACCAAGCAACCAGCCATACAGAAAATAAAACTAAAGTATTAAAAATACATGTCAATTAGAGATTATCCAAAGATGGTGAACACATCCATAGAGGAAATTTGGGAAAATATATCTTCGATCTTGAACTAAGATACAATGAAGAAAATAAATGAAAATAGAAGAATATTGTATAATAATACCACAATCTTCTAAATTTAGGTCTGCATGATAGCACACCACACTGTCTGTTATTATACACGCCACGTTGTCACTGTCGTGGGTGTATTTGTATTAGTGTTTACCATGAGATAATATTAGTTTCCTTGGTTATTCTTTGTAAACTCTCTTTTAGTGTAGTATCTGTTGGAATTATGCCCTAGAGGCAATAATAAATTGTATTACTATAATTCCAGGTTAATTATTAATGTTTATATGTCTGTGCTATAACTGCAATGGCTTATGCGGAGGTTTGCCAAGTAGCATGTTAACTGCCTCCGGAGGAAAACCCATATGCAGGTGTGGAGTATAAACACCAAGTGTTCTTAGTCTGCCTCTAGGACTAACCCGTGTGTTATGGATGACATGTTTTCCTGTTCATAGGGCATTGGAAATGTCGGTAACACATGGGAGCACATTGTTGACAAAACAAGGGTGCTGAACCGACCCAATTGTATGATTTACTTTGAGATCACATCGTTTCCATGTTATAAGTAAAATCATCTAAAGTTAATATGCATGTGTCCTTCATGACCATAAGAATGTTTCGTAACTTCATACCGGAGGGTGGGTTTTGACACTGTCCCAACACCACCCGTAACAGGCGTGGCAATAATGGCTTTGATCACTCGCACCTAAAAGTGTGTCAAGGGACTTAACGATTAGAGTTGGGAATTTTCTCCTCTAACGATGGAGAGATACTTCTATGGGCCCTCTCGGTATTACGACATCCAACATCGTCTAGCCAGACACTGTGAATTGATCACAAGGGATACCGGAATACTAAACGAGAAAATGGAACAAAACGAGAAGGAGGATGACTTGGTATAATGGTTAATGGTTAATCATGCGGATACCTAATAGATCTCACCTCAGGTTTTGTATAGTATCGTGAAGAAAATGGGGCTGGCATGTTAAGCTTGTGGTTCACTCGAATTTATATTCGTGTAGGTACGGGAACCGTTATGGGTGTCCATGGCTCCGCTATCGGTTATTGTTCCGCGGGAAAATAAGTTTCCGTTCATGTCCGTATTCTACCGAACCTATGGGGTCACACACTTAAGGGTGGAAGATTTGTTGAGTAGTAGAGTGATAGGAGCACGAGTATAACACACTGAAAAAGTTTCGGAGTGATTGAGATTTAATCGGAGAGAAAACCAGAATCGTTTCAGGGCACCGGTAAAGTACCGGGGAATTTTTTTTGAGAAAACCGGCTAAAACCGGAGGGCCGGAAAAGTTCCGGGATGGTCCAAATATGTTTAATATTCTTTTATTGTGAATTCCCAAATTGTTTTGGAATTAATAAAATAGATTTAATACCAATGGCCCCTCTGTCACTTGGAAGGCCCAAGTGGGGGAGGGAGCACTTGGATCAAAGTGGCCCAAGGGGGGGCGCCCTAGGAGGAAGCTTCCTCCTAGGTGACGAAGCTTCCTCCCCCCTTCCTCGGCCAGCCCTAAGGGGAGGGAAACCCTAGGGCGCCATCCCTAGGGCTGCCCCCTCCTCCAAGATGGCTCCCCTCCACCTCCACTATAAATAGAGGAGATGGGGGCACCCCTTCAACACATAAATTTTTCTATTTGCCGAAGGGCTGCCCCCTCTCTCTTTCTCTTGTAGATCCAATCTTCTCCATAGCACCGAAGGGCTTCTCCTCCCTCCTCTCTACTCCGGAGGCGCCGAGGTCTGGACGACAGAGCCCTGCCGGATCTTCCACACCGTACGTATGGATCAACCGTAGAGAGATCGTACGTTCGATCTTTGTTCGAGGGACTCCACGGTGATTAGATCTGTTCGTGGGATTGTTCATCTTCACGCTTCTTCAACTCTCCATCAACATCTTCCGCTGCGAGAGAGTGCATCCGTTGAACAGTTGCAAAAAGGTAACAAGATCGATATTCTCATCTGCATCTTCCTAGATCCGTTCTTGGGTTTGGTTTCGTAGTGCCGATTTTTTTTTTCTACTCCAAATCCCAACAGTGTTATCAGAGCTAGTCTAGTGCTAGAGGCAGGTTCGATCTAGAGTTCATAAGTGATGAACGGGCATTGCACAAAAAATTTCATTGTGCGCAGTTTTTTCATAATAGATCTAAACTGAATCTTCTAGTTTCTTCCCCTCTAATTGCACAAGTTGATCCCTCCTGCATTGCTTGATTTTGTTACAAACATCTTTCCCCTCGGGGTCCTTCTATGCTGCTCCTGAGTATGCTGGTCGCGCGAAGATGATTTGTGTCTTGCTCTTGGTGTGGAGAAATTGTGTAACAAAAGGGGCGTGTTAGATTGTTGATCTAGCACGGGGATCACGCGTATTGACGATTGTTCAGTATTGGTCATGAGATTAAATTGTAGTCTCATGGTTGATACGCCCGAGTGTTAATCTAGCAACTTAAAGATTGTGCTTTACATGGTTATGTAGCTAGCAAAACGTTCTGCCTTGCAAACCCTAGCAGCCACGTAAAAGATGCAAAGAACGAGTAGAAGAACGTCTAACTTGTTTTTGCAGGAACATGTGACGTGGTATAGTCTTTGTCATGATAAAAGTTGTATGAGATGATTATACTTTGTACATGTTAAATTTGCATGACTTGCATGTCATGGTACGGCATGATGGCTGGAGCCATATGATTGTCATTTATTCGGCCTGCGTGCCAAACTTCATGTAATTTTCTTTTAGTATAATAGATGCTAGAAATAGTTGTAGTATCTACATGAAGATGATGATCATACGTCATGGTGCTTGACGACGTGTTATGCGTGGAGGTGATGCTCTCCGCCAAAAGAAGATGAAGAAAGAAAAGCATGGTGCTTGGAGCTTCTTGAAGAAAAGGTCTATACCATATCACACACATTAAATTGCCTCTGATGTTAATCCTTTTCATTGCCTGTTTTGATTGCGCACTAGTCGTAATTTTAATAGGATGATCTCTCTTAAAATATCAAGAAGTTTGTGCTCTCCCAACCGTGCAACCGTCTGTAATAAATGCCACCCGCGGTGCGTCGTGTAACACGAGTACCAACGGAAAGGTAAAAAAGAGGCGGGTGGATTGAGTTGTCTCCACAACAATAGCGCTTGGTTGTCTTGACGTTCTAGCTTATCATATCTGAGCTCGGAGCACAAGTGTCGAAAGACTACTACAAGAGTCATAAGTCGGTTATGATTGGTTTAGTTAGACCTACCGGGTTGATCATCTCCATGGTTGAGTGTTACACCGGTGGCAGGTGTATTGATCCGGATCTTGATTACCCTAAGATCAATTTTGAGAGATATTGGTTTTAGTGGGAGCATTAGATTAAACTTGTTAAGATTAATGCAATTAACATGTCTAAATCAATCTGTTTATATCGTTGTAGAGAGATGGCCCGCAACAACAATGCTTTTAGCCTAGGACCGATGCTTGAAAAAGAGAAACTTGCTGCAAATGGGGGCAACTATGCGGACTGGTTCCGTAATCTTGGGTTTGTCCTCAAAGTTGCTAAGAAGGACTATGTTCTCAAATAAGCTCTCCCAGCCGCTCCCGCACAGGATGCATTGCAGGACGATAAGAACGTCTATGCGACTAAAGTAGATGACCACACCGCAGTACAATGCTTGATGCTTACATGCATGGATACAGAGCTTCAGAAGCGGTTTGAGAACTTCTCCGTTGTGGACATGGTGACACATCTGAATGCTCTGTATCGGAAGCAGGCTAGAACTGAACGTTACGAGGTAACGAAGTAGTTGTGGGAATGCAAGATGGCAGAAGGTAGCTCCCTAAGCGAGCACGTGATCAAACTTGTTGGTTACGCACAGAGGCTGAATGCTCTGGGATTTGTGATCCCTATGACACTCGGCACTGACATTCTCCTTGCGTCACTCCCTCCGTCTTATAACGGCTTTATCATGAATTACAACATGAATGGGCTTGACAAGACCACAAACGAATTGTTCGCTATGCTTAAGACTGCGGAAGCATCTATGCAGAAGGATCCAAGCCACGTGTTGGCTGGGATGAACACTACCAGTGTCAAGAAGAAGGGAAAAGGTAGAAATGCCAAGAGCGGTGGTAAGACCAAAGCTCAGGTGAAGACCAAGACTGGCCCAACTAAAGATTCTGAGTGTCACTACTGCAAGAACAAGGGGCACTGGAAGAGGAATTGCAAGAAGTATCTGGGAGATCTGAAAAATGGTTTGATCACCAAAGGTATAAATAAGTTATACTAAGTTAATGGACAAACTTCATTATTTCACCTTCATAGGTATAATTGATACCATATCGATTGCTAATGGTTCGCAAATCGGTACAGGGAATTCTCATAATCCAAAGGAGAAGAATGAATGAAGTGCAAGTCCGCGTCGGAAGTGGTGCCCAAGTCACCCAAGGCCGTCGGCGTTCGTCTATCAAGATTTATCTTAGAATTTAAATAAAAGTTATTTGATTCAGAGGTTGTGTAAAACATTAATATCGTATTATTTCGTCTACACGGTGGATGTGTTATCCACGTTTTGAATAATGGTTGTTCGAAAATTATTACTCTCTGAATGTCACCCTTCGTGGTGAATTATTTAAGTTGAAATCTTGATGTTATGTCTATTTTCTTGATTGCTAAATAAATTAAGTTATGTGATGATAATTCCATTATTGTAATAGCATAAATTACTTAGTCGCATTAGAAGAAAGGGCATGCAGAAGTTTCATATCGATGAAATCATTCAATCTCTTGACTTTGAGTCATTTGACACATGCAATGTTTTTCTAATAGACAAGATCATTGATTAAATGAATTGTTCAAGTGTTGAGTAAACTATTGGTAATAAAACATATCGATGTGTGAAGATCCAATAAATAGTACTTTACATACAACTTTGTGAAGATGACTTGTATAGATATACCGATATTTAGACAAGACATAAAGTCTGGAATTTTGAATATGTTCAAAACGTTTCAACAAGAAGAGGATCATCATCACACATAGATCAAATATTTGACGATCTGATCGTAAAATAAATGAGTTAAAGAATTTAGCAAACACTATCGAGTGTATGAAGTCAGATCATAAACTAGCGTCACCTGAAACCCCGTATAGCTACGGAGTATCTTGACGCATAACCAAGCCCTATATGACATATTGGAATTAAAGTCGTTTTCTACCCTGAATTCCAGCATGACATAGTGAGGTCGGTGATGAACTTAAACCACACTCCCATTTACTCTAATGCTTAACGCTTTTGAGAAACCACTTACGAACTAAATAGAGCATCGTCATATGATTGTTGAAACAATGCCCTATAAAGAATATGGCATGGATGAGAACTCCAATTGTTGTTTCATAATTTTGGAGATGTATTTAGAATATAATCGATCCCGAATATAAGTATTGTAGAAACATCATGTTACGAACAACACTTCCACTACCATACCCGGGAAAAATGTTTATCACGGGACATGGGATTTTTCTTGAGAAAATTGCTCTCTTGAAACAATTAAGTGGGAGTACTAATAGCTTGATAATGATTACATTGAATCATTTGGTTCTACAGAATGAAACTCAGAAACTCATTCTAGAGATAAACTCTGTGACCAAACCAGAAATTCCTACATTTGATGAAAAGGAAGGATAAAACTCTGAAATGTGTTCAAGAGATGAAATGATCAAGTCCTATGATGTATCACACAGATTTGTAAATTCACGTTGGACCAAGGTGGTTCTATAGTGTGATAAACCTGTGAACTACAAGAAACCATGACGAGCACTAACTCCACTGTATGGCTTAAAAACCATAAAAACTATATGAAAGCCATTCAAATCAAGTTGAGAACTTGGTAAAACCCTCCTAAGGATACCTGATCATTAGAGTGGATTTGACTTTCATAGATATGAACATAGACGATAAGCTTCATCGATGATATTGCTCAACTTATCGTAAAATAAAGTTTTTCGATAGAGTTCAAAAGGTTGACTACAATATGTGTAGTGATGCAAATGTTCATATGGAAAATTACTGATAATCGCGACATACTTCCGAAGTATGATATATGGATTTTTCTTCTGAGAAAATTAAACAAAGGGTGTATGCTTGATACAACCTGAAAGGATTTAATGATCTATACGATATTAGTAAAAGTGAGAATGCTTCAAAGATCAGTCCATGGTTGAAGCAAATATCACAGAGCTGGAGTAATAGTTTTTTTGATGAAGTTATAAAAGTTATTATTTCATCAACAGTCATATAAGATATGGAATTAAGTGGGAGCACGATTCTAATCATATATGTGAATAACATATGAGTGATTGAGAATAAATATTTTAGCAAAATAAAGCACTAAGGTATTGGATGTCCTAAAAGTGCAACGAGCACCAAAGTAATCTAATTAGTAGATTAATTCTCTTGAAGTACCTCAGATGAAGAAAGAGTTCATTACAAATAGATGAAAGAAAGTTTCATAATGATTTTTAATATTTTTAATCGGTCTATAGATAAGTAGCAAAATTGGATGTTGAAAATTGTTTTTCAAACTAAGGCACATAGCGGGATTTCTACAACGTAGACGTGAAACATGGCAACTCTGGTAGTTGCATAGGAGGGTATTTGGTCAGGAACACCATCATAGAGATTGGCATAGTTCCGAACGCTTGATCTACATAAATCATATTTTGATATGAGCATCATGATCAAAGCAAAGTAAGCTAAGAGCTCATTGTAGTCCAAACATGTTGAACGATAGTGCCCTATCTTTAAATACTTCATAAAGTATGAAGGGGTACATTAAGATAAGCAGGATTGAGACGAGCCTAAAAGCGTTAAGCTCCGAGACGAAGTCTATACCACGACCAAGCATGAAGACCAAAGTGCCATTGGTCTGAGTAAACCATGCAACTAGATTATTGTCTCTAGTGCAAGTGGTAGCCTGTTGGAATTATGCCCTAGAGGCAATAATAAATTGTATTATTATAATTCCAGGTTCATTATTAATGTTTATATGTCTGTGCTATAACTGCAATGGCTTATGCGGAGGTTTGCCAAGTAGCATGTTAACTGCCTCCGGAGGAAAACCCATATGCAGGTGTGGAGTATAAACACCAAGTGTTCTTAGTCTGCCTCTAGGACTAACCCGTGTGTTATGGATGACATGTTTTCCTGTTCATAGGGCATTGGAAATGCCGGTAACACATGGGAGCACATTGTTGCCAAAACAAGGGTGCTGAACCGACCCAATTGTATGATTTACTTTGAGATCACATCGTTTCCATGTTATAAGTAAAATCATCTAAAGTTAATATGCATGTGTCCTTCATGACCATAAGAATGTTTCGTAACTTCATACTGGAGGGTGGGTTTTGACACTGTCCCAACACCACCCGTAACAGGCGTGGCAATAATGGCTTTGATCACTCGCACCTAAAAGTGTGTCAAGGGACTTAACGATTAGAGTTGGGAATTTTCTCCTCTAACGATGGAGAGATACTTCTATGGGCCCTCTCGGTATTACGACATCCAACATCGTCTAGCCAGACACTGTGAATTGATCACAAGGGATACCGGAATACTAAACGAGAAAATGGAACAAAACGAGAAGGAGGATGACTTGGTATAATGGTTAATGGTTAATCATGCGGATACCTAATAGATCTCACCTCAGGTTTTGTATAGTATCGTGAAGAAAATGGGGCTGGCATGTTAAGCTTGTGGTTCACTCTAATTTATATTCGTGTAGGTACGGGAACCGTTATGGGTGTCCATGGCTCCGCTATCGGTTATTGTTCCGCGGGAAAATAAGTTTCCGGTTCATGTCCGTATTCTACCGAACCTATGGGGTCACACACTTAAGGGTGGAAGATTTTTTGAGTAGTAGAGTGATAGGAGCACGAGTATAACACACCGGAAAAGTTTGGGAGTGATTGAGATTTAATCGGAGAGAAAACCGGAAACGTTTCGGGGCACCGGTAAAGTACCGAGGAAAAAGTTTTGAGAAAACCGGGTAAAACCGGAGGGCCGGAAAAGTTCCGGGATGGTATAAATATGTTTAATATTCATTTATTTTGAATTCCCAAATTGTTTTGGAATTAATAAAATAGATTTAATACCAATGGGCCCTCTCTCACTTGGAAGGCCCAAGTGGGGGAGGGAGCACTTGGACCAAAGAGGCCCAAGGGGGGGGGCGCCCTAGGAGGAAGCTTCCTCCTAGGTAAGGAAGCTTCCTCCCCCCTTCCTTGGCCGGCCCTAAGGGGAGGGAAACCCTAGGGCGCCACCCCTAGGGCTGCCCCTCCTCCAAGATGGCTCCCCTCCACCTCCACTATAAATAGAGGAGATGGGGGCACCCCTTCAACACATAAATTTTTCTATTTGCCGTAGGGCTGCCCCCTCTCTCTTTCTCTTGTAGATCCAATCTTCTCCATAGCCCCAAAGGGCTGCTCCTCCCTCCTCTCTACTCCGGAGGCGCCGAGCTCTAGACGGCGGAGCCCTGACGGATCTTCCACACCGTACGTGTGGATCAACCGTAGAGAGATCGTACGTTCGATCTTTGTTCGAGGGACTCCACGGTGATTTGATCTGTTCGTGGGATTGTTCATCTTCACGCTTCTTCAACTCTCCATCAACATCTTCCGCTGCGAGAGAGTGCATCCGTTGAACGGTTGCAAAAAGGTAACAAGATCGATATTCTCATCTGCATCTTCCTAGATCCGTTCTTGGGTTTGGTTTCGTAGTGCCGAATTTTTTTGTTTTCTACTCCGAATCCCAACAGTATCCTAGCAAATTTCCTTTTCCGGAAATGTTGAATGGTCTACAGAAAATGATAGATGATATCCATTACATTTGTAAGGTGGTGTGACACTTATTTCATCTACTTGATTACTTAAAATGCCGCTGAACTTTATTTATCCATTACATTTTTAAGGTGGTGTGACACTTATCTTACCTACTTGATTACTTAAAAGGCCTCTGAACTTTATTTATATGATTACATTTTATTGAGCATGTATGTTGTGGAAAATCTGGTTGTTACATCATTAATCAAGTATTGCTTCTTGGTGTTCTCGGCTTGAATAGTGGTCTTATTAGCATGCAAAAAATATAGAATAGTAAATATTGTGTGTCGAGTGTAAAAACATGGAGTACTTGATGGAGGTATTAGAGTTGGAATTTTTCTAAGACAAAGTCATTCCATGTAAAAAGCATTCGATTGTGATAAATTAATGAACCTTGGAAAGTTGGCCTTGACGTATGCATAGTTAATCCAAGGGAAAATCAAAACATAACCGGAATAGTGTGTATCCAACTGTTAAACAAACATACCATGACGATTGTGCATAATTTCTCTATAGAAGTGGAGAATTATCCTCCAATTCCTGAAAAATATTAAAAACACTGGTTACTCATTTAAATTTTCATCTAAAATCTAATGAGAAATATATACATTAGACAACATAATAGTTGTAGATTTATTGAGGATAATTATAGCAAAGTTCCAATCTTGTCGGGTTAGAACACTATATAAGACCAACATAAACTCTGTCAAGCCATGGCTAAAAATTATTTACACACATCCCGCACAAAATTCTCACATTCCGCTATGAGTAAGTCTAACACAGTAATCCTTTAGAATGTTGATTTCCTCTCCATACGATACAAAATGACATCAGAAGATTTTCATGTCAATGTAATTGAGCAGATAGACATGGTTTATAGTAGTGGGAGCAGAGTAAGTTGGGTTTGGTAAAAAACTTGGGAGTTTTTTGTGTTCCTTTTCTTCTTTTGGAGTACATGTATCGGGAAATATATAAGTAGAATGATTCAAGAATATGAACCATGATCAACGCCAAAAGACAAATCTTGTTATTTCATTGCTTTGCAGTTGTTGTAAGTCCGATATTTCTAATATGGAGACATGTTTCAAGACATAAACTTCATAAGATAAAACTTATAAAAAGCAAACTACTTTTACGGAGGGAAAAATTTATGATATATTGATAGTACAAATATAAAATAGGCAAAAAAATGAGATAGTCCACAAATATTTCTCTTAGAGAGTGCCTCCAAGATGACTTGTAATATAGAAAAAGAAGATAGGCAAGGAAAATTGCAGTTTAAGATATTGCTCGATTAATAGGTTTTCATGAGGAAAAGCTAGCGCAAATAAAAATACTTGAGAGGGAAATAGAGAGGTGGCTGGTCAAGGAAGCCTATAGTTGCACGCCAAGAAGATGACATGAGGAAGAGAGCTTGAGGCTCTGAGATAACTCACCTATGTTGTTGTCAATGTCGCCAAAGCTTCGTGCTCATCAGGGACGTGCTGATGGGGTCGAATCAGAAAGGGGCACCACAATAAAATTAATTCGAAGCATCACCGGGAATTGGGGAAAGAACTGCTACCGCCCTCCGCTGCTAGGGATGCACCGTCGCCACTATCACGAACTCATTCACGGTGTGCTAGCTGTAGGTAGGGATCCATGGGCGCATGGCCGCTGGCTCCCATGACCGATATAGAAGAGGTGTGGTAGAGAGGGTCGTCCTGCTAGGTGAGAGAAGAGGAGGGAGGTCGGGACGGTGGAGATTGAAGGACCACGGGTAGATGGGAAAGATTTTTCTAGAGGAGCCATGCATACAAAGTTAGTCAAAACAGTGGAATGGGAAAGTGGTAGTGAGAAATATGCGTTAAAAATTGCTAGAAGGCCAATGCTAGGCGTTGGTCGTCCGTCCAAATTTTAACCAGACGAATCAAGAACACGGGTAGATGGGAAGATTTTTATAGAGAAGCCATGCATACAAAGTTAGTCAAAACAGTAGAATGGGAAAGGGGTAGTGAGAAATATGCGTTAAAATTTTCTAGAAGGCCAATGCTAGGCGTTGGTCGGCCATCAAATTTTTTAACCGGACGGATCATGCAAGCAAATGCAATCACCGTTGCAGCAAAATGAATAGTCGGTTATAGTAAAAATGTACGTTTATGCATTTTTTTCAGTTCTTGGCATAGTTGCAATAGAAATCATAGCGCCGGCGTTTAACAACAGTGCTCGTCGTCACCTGGTGGCAGCAAATTTATTCATTGGTTGCAGTGAATTCATGCTCGTCGTTGTTGGTTACACTTTATCGTATTTGGTTGTAGAAAAAAATGAGGGTGGATGGTAGCTTTCTCGTTACTCGTTGCAGCAAAA
This sequence comes from Bromus sterilis, assembly GCA_950022295.1. Classification (NCBI taxonomy): domain Eukaryota; kingdom Viridiplantae; phylum Streptophyta; class Magnoliopsida; order Poales; family Poaceae; genus Bromus; species Bromus sterilis. The sequence continues at coordinate 274,246,143 of OX465595.1, read as the reverse complement.
AACATGGTACATAATTTTATGTTCGCATTGAAATACATCTAGATACATCTGTTAGAGAGGTGAAAGTAATGGTCAGTGGTAGCTAGCAGTGGTTTCCCGTCGCCGTTGAAGCAAAAACTGTGACGCCGTCTGTGGCAGTCACATTCTCATAAACGGATGTATTTAGCATTAAAATATATCGATATATCGTTGAAGCAAATAATGTGACATCCTCGTTGGCCACACTCTCTTAAATGAATGTATTTAGCGCTAAAATATTTAAATATATCTATTTGAGCGATAGATAATATGGATAAGAGATAGTAGTATTTTTCTATCAACGCTTTAAAATATATATGTATTTAACGTTGAAATATATTTATATAAATCCGTTTAAACCGTAAATAAATAGATCAAAGATAATAGCATTTTAGTTCATAGTCGTAAAAATAATAGCATTAACTGCAGCTTCTATGCAGCCTCTTTGCAAAAAACAATTGATAGTGCGTCCTAGGGAGACACGGCGGCAATCTTTACCATTCTAAAACTATAATGGGTTAACTTTTCATTGATTGTACACACACGTGTCAGCCAAGGAATGAGTCTTCACTAACAATACGAATGCACGGTGTGAGCGAGAGCTTAGCCGGTTTGTACATATAGTATATATTCCCAGTCAATAGACTACACTTGCCTATATTCCAAGCACATACAGGCCTAGGGATGTTCGGTAACCCTTGAGGATATGTATCTACTATGTCACTACGCTTCCTAGAATTGGAGGCCTTACATTCATTTGAAGACATTGATTTTGGATTGGCTTCCCAATTTGAACTTAGTCAATAATTACTTAAGGAGCCCTCTCAATCTACTATGTTATACTAAGCTCTCTAATTTGAAACCCTATCATTCAATTAAGGTCTTTAATTCAATATTTCGTTGCTTAATTTGATTTGATCAAATCCCTTAATCTTTAAATTAAGATACCAGTAACATATATTGTGTATAATTGCATAACCTTTTAACAATCATGCAATAACTTATGCGGTGAAGTGAACAAAACTTTTTTGCGATATTTTGGTTTAATACAAATTTTCGAACTATTTGCCAAGTCTCTCAGTCCAACGAAGAGAGCATAACTTTGATAAAATCATCGTGGTTCAATGGCGCAGCAACGCGCGCTTACGCTTCTAGTATTTTCCATTCTATAACGATTGTTTGTGCCTTCTAGAACGGATGAGAGCAATTCTAGGAGATGCATCATCCCATGTCGGTTTGTATATATACGAGCTTTTTAAGGGGTGGGCGAAATTTCAATCCATAGTAGAACCGTCATAATTCTTTCGACCCGTAAAATTTTTGTGGGGGGACACACCCCGCCGCCACAATTTTTTCTCTCCGTCGCTTAGAGTAGTCAACTCCGACTAGCAATTAGATAGAGTCTGATGTGAGCGGCGATCCCGGCCGTGGAGGAAACAACCGCTCCCGCGGTGGCCCCGTCGGTCGCGGCATCGGGCCCGGAATGTTGTTCTTCCGCATCGGTGGCAACGAGGCCTCTGACCTCGCCTGGTGCACTTCGTCCAACTCTCTTGTCACCTCAGGCCATACTTCATCGCCCTTCGCATCTCCGAGGATGTTTGCCGCATCGCCACCAACTGTAACACCCCCAGTGTCAAGCAATAGTAATCACGTTTTGATAATGCCAAGTCATCATCATTAACTAGCCTTAATTAATATTGATCCAAACCAAATTCAAATTCTCTTTGGATGAATTTAAAAGCAAAGTCAAAAATAAATTTAGACCAAAAATTGTAGAAACAATTTTATTAAATGCCTAATAATCAGTGGATCATGCCAATATAGAAATGGGAATTTATTAAGCTATTGAAACAATGCAAAAAAATGAAAACGATAGCAAAACAATAGCTTTTCCTTCATATTAAATAATTTAAAAACTCAAATGATTTTATTCCTGTACCAAACTTTTTGTGGCACCATTGCAATATGTAACAATAATAATGGGACAACTTTCCTATTATACAAAAACAAATACTGGCCGAACAGATTAAAACAGAAAAGAAAGCACAGTTGGTAGAACAGATAATAGAAAAATCCTATCCTACGCCCAGAGCAGCACCAACCCGGCCCAGCTATAAGACCCGAGATGCGGTACTATTTCAAATTTGGACGTTTCCGTCCAAACCCGAGGACGAAGAACATATCGGACCCACCGTGACATATGACGAAGTCATATGTCTCAGATTTCAACATGATATCACAACATTACAGCTACAAGGATACAACATCTCACACAATCGGCATACAACTGCCTTAATACAATACATCAGCGGAAGATATATGTCTGAGTACAGGCTACAATCAAATGCCTAGTGGCAAAGAGAAACGACACCTTCCCCATAACCACACGGGTCCAAGCTCTCCGCCGGGATCCTCCTAACTAGTCGTCGTCGAGTCTCCGCGAAGGTATCCAGAAAGAAGGGCATCAGGCTCCTCTGTAGTCCAAGATCGTTTGCATAAAGTATATAAAAGAGAGAAGAAGGGGGTGAGCTATATCAACAATCGGATAACTAACTTCTCACGGTAAGATGGGGGTAGTGGTTGAGGTTGCAGCCGCACTAGCAATATACGAAGTGCTAACGATCTATTTATAGTAAGATGAGAACCAAGCATTCGATTAGGAATCGCCTCGAACAAATCTGCTATCCACCTACTTACGCAGTCATAACACCTGTCCTATCCTTGTCCTCCTCTTTCATCACCCAACGAAGAAGAAGTCAAGGCACACACACGTTGACCAAGTAATTAAGATTATATATGTTGATGATGTCTATGAACAAGGAGTAGGTCTCAAGTGAAAGGATCGAGATAGACCTAGAGGGGGGGGGGGTGAAAAGGTCTTATTACAAATTTTATCACAACTTAGCAATTTTTAGGCAATAGTGCGGAAAACAAAGGTGTGCCTAACAATTGCAAGGTCTATTTAGAAAAGACAAGATAAACAATAAGCACAATAAACAAAAGCAAGTGAGGGGAAAATAATACGGTAGCACAAGTAATAAGGGGAAAGAGTAGGGATAATCGAATGACGCGGAGACAACGATGTATCCCGATGTTCACTTCCTTGGAGGGAAGCTACTCACCGTTCGGAGAGAGTGGGTGAAACCACAAAGGCACACCAACGCCCCGAAGGCTCACTCTATTCCCCTCGAGATATCACCACGAAGGCGATTCCCAACCACTACCGGTTGACCTTAAAGGTGGTCACCAAACCCTCACAAACTCAACGGGGGTAATCACAATGGTCGATTCCTCTCCGAAGAACTCCTACCTGCCTAGGAGTCTCCAACCTCCAAGAGTAACAAGATCAATGGGAAATGCTCAAGACATGCTCAAAACGCGATTTGCTTTGGTTGGAAGATGGGGAAGGGGCGGATCTATCACTAGGTGAAAGATCCGTCAAGAACTCTCAAGGAACTCTCCGGGATCTGAGATTTGGTGAGGGAGAGAGTGAGAGGGAGCACTTGTGTTCTTGGGTGTTTCGAAATGAAGTGGTCAACCCTCACAAGTGGGAGTGAGGGGGTATTTATAGCCCAAGGGACGAAATGGCCGTTGGGACATTAATGATGTGTAAGTGTCGGACGTCCGTCAGGTATCGGACGTCCAAAAGTTCACATGTCGGACGTCCGAGCCAGGTCGGACGTCTGAAGTGTTATATCCGCGTGCAGCAACCAACATTGGAAGAGAAAGATCAGTAGCACATCGGACGTCCGACAAAGTTCGGACGTCCGAAACATGTCGGATGACCGGCATTTTCGCATGCCTACTGACCTTTCCTACGATAATCAATATATGAGATGTCAGACGTCCAATGTCTGTCGGGCGTCCGAAACTTTGAAATGTCGGACGTCTGAAACTCGTCGGATGCCCGAAAGCAGTGATCATATTTTTACTTTTGAGCTCCAATATTGAGTCGAGATGTTATTGTTTTAATTAGCTTTGAGAAAATCTTGAACACAAACCCACTGATCCCCTCTTAATAGTGCGGGGATCCCTATACTCAAGATAAACCGAAAAGCTTACGCTTTAACATGGATTGGATCCGTATCTTGAGCATATCGACATGATTAGATGGTCCTTGATCCACCAACACAACGCACCGAGGACTAAAACCTGAGATATACTTGGCAAACATGATTAGTCCTCTATATGTACATTGTCATCAACATCAAAATATAATTAAGGGCAAGATAGCACTTTCATCAAGTCGTCCATAACTGTGGACACGGCTTCTCGAAAAGATTTAACCCTGCAGGGGTGTACAAAGTGTCCATTATAAGCTCCGCATGTACGCCGGATCTCTCAGTCGGGCCCGTTAAAGACACTCATTGAAGAGTTGTTTCGAGAGATCCGAACGTCATAGTCCCTCTAACTAACAACGCACAAGTATGGGTGGCCCCCTGTGAGTCGACATCCACTTCAGGAGCCGGCCGCGCTATCGATCTGGTCTCTACCGCCTGTCTCAGGTTTGGATTATCCATATCTCCTCATCTAAGGCCGGGTCCTGAGCCGAACAAGTTGGACCAATGGGAAGCACTGGCCACCCCATTGGTCCGGGTTGTTTGAAATCTGCTGGTCGCGGACCAATCACACACACGATTTAAAATGGTAAATCAACTTGGGCCACCACTAGAACTGTTTGGAACTAGGTAGTAAGAAGAGGGGACCCCATAGAATCCCACACGCGGTTAGACACGCTCGCCAAGAGAATCAATACAAGGAACTCGAATCCTAGGTGACTCGAATGGAACAAAGCATCAAGGCGGGATAGCCTGGACCTTCCATCCTTCGTCGAATATAGTCAACATCATAATAATCACATCATCCACAATAATATAATAGTGTGATAGCCCAATCCAAGGAGTCATAGGGGAACATTGATATCATCCTAACCATGCATACTAATCAGTGGTTAAGCAAGCAAGGTACATAGCCAAACAAAGGTTTGCTGGGATGTGGGGGACATGGCTGTTTGGGTTTATTTGAGAGGCATGAATATGAGGTGGTAGGATTAAGCAATTGTTCTATCCTATATCTAGGCAAGCGAGCTGAAAGTCATAAGCATGATATATGCTCCTCCTTACCTGTTGAGAAGACGATTCGAAGGTGTAGTCGATCGCAAACTCGCAACATTTCCGAGAGTAGCCGCGGGAGCACACAAGAAGTAAACACTGGAAAGGAAATCGACGAGCAAGCATCTATTACTGTGAAGCAATCACTAGCAAGCAACATCAAGAAGGAAACACAAGTCAACGCACTACGATACGGATCTACTGTCAAGAGTGGTTACTAAAAAGTTAAGTGAAGGATCGGTCACACACGACGATACCGCACATTTATCATCGATTAAAGTCGTTTAGCTACACAACATGAGAAAATATTGTTAACATGGCATCTCACACAAGCATGCAATAGCATAAAAACATGGAAAGAGGTGAATCATAGAGTAAACTATCTATGCTAGTCAATTTAAGTGAGGCAAAATCCTAAACATTACATATCACTAAGTACCCCACGACAATTAAAGCATTTGGTACCGTTCTTTCCTAAACCATATTTTAGATTGGTTAACAACTACAAACAAGTGAGTCCCACTGCCACTGGCGCCAGGGTCTCCAGGGAAGAAATCCACCCACTCCGGTCCCGTAGGGAAGTCGAAGCACAGAACAGCGGGAGGAGCATCGGGAAGGCGCTCATCATCACTGACGTTGGCCTCTCCATGTGCACGCAGACGGGCCTTCAGGGAGTTCTTGGACTGGATCAGGCGCGAGACCACCGTGTGGTTGGAGTGGCAGTTGAAAGAAATAGCGCGCATCATAGCCGCTTGGGCCTTACCCAAAAACCGAGCCATACGACCCATAGGAGCCTGCTCCACAGACTGACGCTCAAGGTTTCCACGAACCGTGGTGTGTATCGGAACAGGGCGCGTCAGACCAACCTCGGGAGCATTAAAGTACATGTGCTCCGGAATGGACCAAACATTGTGGGGCTGAGTGATCTCCAATGGGGAGGAGACGACGTACTGAATGAGTGCCATGATGAAAGGTGCATGGGGATATTGGTGACGCTGCTGAAGACTCGCCATCCGAATCTCGTGCCAAAGACAGTGGGCCACATCAAGGCGCTTGAGAGGATTGTCATGGATATGGCACATCAGTGTGATAGCAGAGCTGCTGCAATGAGTCTTGTCACCAGACTTGGGATATAGAGTTCGGAGGACGCACTGGTAGAGGAACCGATAGGGCTGCTTCCAAATGGATATGTCATTTGCCTTCCTGTAGCTGTCATCACCATGAATCCCAGACTTAACAAAACACAGACAATCATTGATCCCCTTGGGCTTCTCCTTGGTAGAGGCATGAATCCGGACACCAGAGGACCGAACGTTCAGAGCTCGCTGAAACTGAGCAAACGTGGTTGTGCACTGCTGCTCACCAGTCATCCATGATATCTCCCGATGATTGGTGTGGAAGTAGCATGTGGCATAGAACTGGAGGATCGCAGCAGTGTTCCAGTCACGCCGAAAGCCAAAGACTGGACCGAGCCCCACAAAATCAATAATATCCATCACACCAGGAAACTTGTCCGGATTTTCCTGGATGAAGTCAAGAGGGATGCAGGCATGAGAGTTTGCAAGTTCCTGACGAACTGCAACTGACGTGAAGATATCGTCCTGCACATTGGTCCGGAACCTGCTGTCCAGACAATCCTGAGGAGCCTCAAACTGATTAACACGGCGAAGCTTGCGGTAGGCATCCAAAGAAATCTTTGAGTAATCTGCCATCATACGTCCAGTAGCAACCACCGACTCAGATGAGATATGTATCGGTATAGGAGGAGCATCAGCAGGATCCACATCATCACGAGAACCAGACGCCGATGAGGAGCCCTTAGGCGGGCGACGCACCCCATGTTTGGAGGGGGAGTCACCACTGGGGGATCATCTTCTTCAACCACAATCTCCTCTTCATCCTCAAATTCAGAGGCATAGGTGCTATCCTCCGAACTAGGAGTGTGCTCACTGTCCGAGGAGGGTTCCGTGTACGTCGGTTGCTTCATGCGGAGACGAAGATGGGGCGGTTCATCTCCGGAACCACCTATCCATGCGTGAGGAATATGAGCACGAAACCCTAACCAACAAATGGAGACACACGAAGGAGGAAAAGATAGGTATGAGCATACCATGGGAACCGGAGGCCATACGATTCTTGCGACCGCAAGTTTTCTTCCTCACCATTGCGAATCCCTAGAGTAAGGAGATGCAAGAATGAGGCAAGAAACCGGGCAACAATGGCAAAACCAATCGGATGAGCGGATAGATCGGGACGAGAAATACCGCGGGGGAGGAGATCCGGAGGAGAGGAGCACCGGGGAGGCCGGGGCGGCCGGCAGTGGTGTCAGGCGGCGGCGCACGATGGGATCCAGTGAGGAACGACCTAAGGGAAGGAAAACTGCCCCCTCGGCTCGACGCTCAGTATATATAGTGCAGCCAACTTCGGACGTCCGACGTGTCGGACGTCCGAAACCCAACGGATTTCCGAAGGCGGCTGACTCTGCGCAGGCTGGACAGGCTGGGCTCACAGGGGTGGGCAGCAAGGAATGTCGGAAAGCCGATGCGTTTCGGATGTCCGACGTGTCGGACGTCTGAAACCCAACGGATTTCCGACAGGCTACTGGGATTCGTCAAATAAGCCCGAAAAGATGACGAAATAGTTGACGCTAGAATTTCAAACAACCTGGACAGGAGCCAAAAGTAGATAAACACACAACATCATAACCATGGATGCACATATGAATGATCAAATCAAACCTTTCACAAAGGAGAGGTGGTGGCCGAAACCACCATGTTTGAGTGTATAGTGCTTTGACACCGCGAATATGTACCTTGGGTTCAAAGACACTTACTCCATCGATAACCGCTGCACGTGGGTTCACCGTGGTGAGCATGCGGATTGTTGATGTGGGGATCCATTTATGCATCACGTAGAAGGAGAGAACTCATTGATTGAGTGTCTCCCCTTACATATATGCCTACATCTAGATAGGATAGTTGCTATGTGCATGAATGAGAGCAAGATACCCTAGGCCGAGAAGCTATAACGTTGCAAGATACCATGTTCACCCCTTAGTTGGAAAAACCTTGCTTCATCCAATGGTTTTGTGAAAATATCGGCAAGTTGCTTGTCGGTGCCCACATGTGCAAGAACAATATCACACTTTTGAATGTGATCCCGTATGAAGTGATGACGAATGTCAATATGCTTGGTGCGAGGATGTTGACACGGGTTGTTGGCAATCTTGATAGCCTTTCATTGTCACATAAGATGGGTACCTTCTTGTAGGCGAGGCCATAATCCTTCAAGGTTTGCCTCATCCATAGGACTTGAGTAGCACAACTTGCGGCGGCCACATACTCGGCTTCAGCGGTGGAGAGGGAGACATATTTTTTCTTCTTGGAATGCCAACTTACCAATGAGCGCCCAAGAAATTGGCATGAACTGGATGTTGACTTCCGATCCACCTTATCTCCGGCCCAATCCGCATCGGTGTACCCCAAGAGATCAAACTTGGCTTACTTGGGGTACCAAAGGCCCAACAATGGAGTATGAACAAGGTATCTAAGAATGCGCTTAACCGCCAAATGATGACTCTCCATGGGAGAGGCTTGATATCTTGCACACATTCCTACGCTAAGCATAATATCCGGTCTAGATGCACAAAGGTAAAGCAATGACCCAATCATAGAATGATAAAGAGTAGCATCAAATGGAATACCGGAAAGGTCTTGATCTAGATATCCCTTGGTTTGCATGGGTGTCTTGCATGGCTTGGCATCCTTCATACCAAACTTCACGAGCATGTCTTGAATGTACTTTGTTTGAGAGATGAAGGTTCCTTCGGCAAATTTCTCGATTTGAAATCCAAGGAAATACTTCCAGCTCCCCATCATGGAAATCTGAAAGTTCTTGGTCATAGTTTCCGAGAACCACTTGCACAAAGATGGATTAGGAGAACCAAATATGATGTCATCTACATAGATTAGGCATATGAGAAATTCACCATTGGTTCTCTTGGTAAAAAGAGTGGCATCAATGACACCCCTCACAAATCCTTCCTCGAGTAAAAACTTCCTAAGATGGTCATACCAAGCCCTAGGGGCTTTCTTAAGATCATATAATGCCTTATGAAGTTTGTACACGTGGTCCTTGTGATGAGGGTCACAAAAGCCGGGTGATTGAGCTACATATACATCCTCTTGTAGAGGACCATTAAGGAAAGCACTTTTTACACCCATTTGAAATAATGGAAATCCATTGAATGCGGCATAAGCAAGAAACATGCGTATAGATTCAAGGCGAGCAACGGGAGCAAAGGTCTCATCAAAATCCAAGCCTTCAACTTGGGAGTACCCTTGAGCCACTAGCCTTGCCTTGTTTCGAATGATATTACCATATTCATCTTGCTTGTTTTTGAAGATCCACTTGGTTCCAATGATGATATGCTCATGACCGGAAGGCCTCTCCACGAGAGACCAAACTTCATTCCAGGTGAAGCTAGTGAGCTCATCTTGCATTGCAATGAGCCAATCCGCATCCTCAAGTGCTTGTTCAACCCTAAGTGGTTCAATGCAAGACACAAACGAGAAGTGAGCGCAAAATTTCATAAGTTGACGACGAGTAACTATACCTTGCCCCAATCCCGTGAGGATCTTGTCAACATCAACATGTCTAGCCACCAACGGCATGATGGAAGTTGGAGTTTCAATAGGCTCTACCCATTCGGGCTCATGGGCAACATTTGGTTCATCATCAAGGGCGGAGCCATCATCAATTTCATCATTTTCTCCAAAGAAAATGCGGTCAAGTCGATCACGTGGATCAACCGCAACCTCAACTTGTGGTTGAGCAACAACATCAGATTGTGGAGGGTCTTGTTCTTGTTCTTGGATAGTGGGATCATCATAAGCAATCGGATCTTGAGTGGTAGGAGGAGGTTCTTGTGGTGGTGGAACAGTTGGCCCATCACACACCTCATCATCTCTAGGGACTTGAGCAATGGGCACAAGATCTCCAATTCCCATAGCCAAGATGTCTTGAGAAGAATCTTCATTATTTCCTACATCACTTAGATCAACTTACTCCCCATGGGAGCCATTAAATTCATCAAACTCCACGTCACAAGTTTCCACAACACATCCGGTGGATTTGTTGTAGACCCTATAGGCGTGAGAATTTGAAGCATACCCAACAAATATACCCTCAATTGTTTTGGATTGAAACTTAGCTAACCGATATTTCTTATTGAGAAAGAAACACTTACAACCGAATACTCGGAAGTATTTGACGTTTGGCTTGTGACCCGTTAGAAGCTCATAGGGGGTCTTCATCAAGATCTTGCGAAGAAAGAGCCGGTTTGATGCATGACATGCCGTGTTGATGGCTTCAGCCCAAAAGCTATATGGTGACTTGTACTCATCCAACATGGACCGGGCCATCTCCACAAAAGTACGGTTCTTCCTCTCGGCTACACCATTTTGTTGAGGGGTGTAAGGTGCGGAATATTGATATTCTATCCCCTCATCACTCAAGAATTCTTCCAAGGTGTATTTCTTGAATTCGGAGCCATTATCACTTCGTATTGCCAATATAGCCATGTGGTATTTCCTTTGTGCTTGCTTGGCGAAATCAATGAATGTGGCCTTCGTCTCGTCCTTGGACTTGAGAAAGAACACCCATGTGTATCTTGAATAATCATCAACAATGACGAGACCATGTTTCTTCCCACCAAGACTATCCCATGATGGAGGACCAAAGAGATCCACATGAAGGAGCTCCAAAGGCCTTGACATTGACACGATATTCTTGGGGGTATGCTTTGCTTGATGTTGCTTCCCGGCTATGCATGCACTACACACACGATCTTTCTCAAAAGACACGTTTGTTAGTCCGAGGATGTGTTCACCCTTTAGGAGATCTTTTAGATTTCTCATACCGACATAGGCTAGCCGGCGATGCCATAGCCACCCCTTGTCGGCCTTGGCCATTAGACAAGTTGCATTCTTGCTAAGCATGACATCCTTTGTCACACTCGTACTTGGATCAAGTCCAAGTCCTTCCTTAGCAAAGGATTCCTTGTGATGACTTAATACATCATTTAGGTTTTTCTCGCCTTGGGCACAAGTCAAGAGGCCCTTCTTTAGTTGAGCATGAAGAGCTATGTTCTCCTCAATGAGTGATGCTTGATCAATGGTAGAGTTAGTAGCACAAGCATCAATATGCACAATAGTTGGAGGAGACATCTTTGTAAGTGTTTTTATATGAGCAAGTTTGTGGGCCTCGAGATTTTTCTTAAGAGTGGCGAGTTCCTCATCTTTTGTCTTGAGGGACAAGGTGAGTACCTCAACATCCTTAGAAAGGGAGGTTTTTAGCTCCACAAGTTTGCTCATATCGTTAGCAAGCTCTTTACATATTTCATTAGCCTTTTTCAAGGAGGCAACATGCTTGTCATTGAAGTCGTTTGATGCGTGAACAGCTTTGCATAAGTTGTCATTTCGAGCTTCCTCAAAGTCAATTTTTCGCTCAAGGAGAGTATAGTTCTCCTTTTCCTCGGTGAGGAGGATTTCAAGATCCTTAATGGTTGTGGAGTGCTTACCATCACATCCATAAGTAATTGAAACATTTTGAGCTTGTTGCCTTTGAGAGAGCTCGTCATTTTGTTCACTTTGGCAAACAACAAATCTTCACAGGTAGCATGTGAGTCATCACTTTCCACATCATGAAATTAATCATGAGGTTCGGAAGAGAACATGAAGGACACATCAATAGGAGTTACCGTGATCTTAGCCGAGGAGGGAGTGTCATCGTCAACCAACTTGGCCATGAGACACTTGTGTGCATTGCCGGTGTAGTCACTCATGTAGTTGTAGTTTACAACTTCACCTTCCTTGTTGAGGAGCTTCAAGGTTTTTTGTGTATCTTGAGCAACTCCGGCCACACCACCAACATCCTCGGGACCGGACCCTTCAAGTGCCAACAATTCTTTCTTCTTGAACTTGTTATTGAGAGGGTTTGGGAGCTTCTTGGCGACATCCTTCCGAGGAAATCGAGGTTTGTCCTCTCTTTTCTCATATGGACACTCCTCCGCAAAATATCCTGGTCTCTCACAGTTGTAGCAGTTTCTCGTCTTCTTCTTTTGGAATCTTCCCTTGAAGTCCCCTTTGGTGAACTTCTTCACAAAGAGAGCAATGTCATCATATGAGGGAGTATCATCGGAGTTATCATCATCTTCATACTCATCTTCTTCCTCATCATCATCAAACTCCTCGAGCCTAGCCTTGAGAGCAAGGTTTGAGGACGGACCACCATATGTGGCAAGAAGCCTCTTGGACTCCTTTAGGTGCTCTTCATATTGGAAGAAGGTGGCAATCACATCATCCGGTGTCATCTTGAAGAAAAGTCGGGCATACGCCTGAATCCCCACACCATTTGATGAGAATATACCATGAGAGCATTCAACATTTTGTCCACAAGGTAACGGTTGGTGATTTGATATCCATCCAAAGATTTTTCACATGTGAAGGACTGGACATGAGCAGAGAGAACCTTGAGACGCATATGAAGTTGTTGGGGCGTCTCATCTTTCTTCATGTGAAGGTTGTGCAATGCATTCTTTGCGGTCTCATATCTTGTCACTTGAAGCGACCCGGTGCCGGACTTGGCAATGAGAAGAGTATCCCACATTTCCTTGGCATTGGTGATATGAAGAAATGGTGCACGTGTCAACTCATCCATTCCTCTCTTCAAGAACCCAATATCCGCAAGGTTGAGATGTCGATCAAACACTTCACTTGGAGTAAGGTTGTTCGGATCACCGGGATAGTAGCCTTTCCCGGAGTCAATGAGGTTTCACATGGGTTCGCACACAAACCTAAGATAATCTGCCATAAGACTTTTCCAATCCAAAAAGTTAGTGTTCTCGGTTAGTACCGGTGGATTGCCGTTGAAATTATACTTAGGTTCCACAAGCTTAGGAGTAGGATAGTCCCATTGGTAGGGACCACCTCTTTGCAAGGGAGCCTCGGAACCGGGGTACACAAAGGTCGCTTGTGGGGACCTAGGGGCCGCACCACTTGACGTTTGTGACTCCGACGCCGAAGCCTTCAATCTAGCAAAGGAGGCTTCCATTTCCTTCCTTTTTGTCCAAAGCCTTTTGCAAGTCTTTTTCCATATCTCCGGAGGTGAACAACTTGGGATCCTCAATCTCATAACTAACATTCCCCGTGGAGGGAGGCAACGCAGCTTGTGCGGCGGCCCTTTGTTCGGTAGCCATTCTCTCGGCTTCCGAACTCGCGGCATCCTCAGCAATTGCGACCTCCTCCACATTGGCACCCGAACTTTCAGGGATGCCGTTCTTGGTCATCTCGCTCTAGGGCGGTTAAGCCACAAGAATAGAGCACGAGGCTCTGATACCAATTGAAAGGATCGAGATAGACCTAGAGGGGGGTGAATAGGTCTTATTACAAATTTTATCACAACTTAGCAATTTTTAGGCAATAGTGCGGAAAACAAAGGTGTGCCTAACAATTGCAAGGTCTATTTAGCAAAGACAAGATAAACAATAAGCACAATAAACAAAAGCAAGTGAGGGGCAAATAATACGGTAGCACAAGTAATAAGGGGAAAGAGTAGGGATAACCGAATGACGGGGAGACAATGATGTATCCCGATGTTCACTTCCTTGGAGGTAATCTACTCACCGTTTGGAGAGAGTGGGTGAAACCACGAAGGCACACCAACGCCACGAAGGCTCACTCTATTCCCCTTGAGATATCACCACGAAGGCGATTCCCAACCACTACCGGTTGACCTTAAAGGTGTTCACCAAACCCTCACAAACTCAACGGGGGTAATCACAATGGTCGATTCCTCTCCGAAGAACTCCTACCCGCCTAGGAGTCTCCAACCACCAAGAGTAACAAGATCAATGGAAAATGCTCAAGACTTTCTCAAAACACGATTTGCTTTGGTTGGAAGATGGGGAAGGGGCGGATCTATCACTGGGTGAAAGATCCGTCAAGAACTCTCAAGGAACTCTTCGGGGTCTGAGATTTGGTGAGGGAGAGAGTGAGAGGGAGCACTTATGTTCTTGGGTGTTTCTAAATGAAGTGGTAAACCCTCACAATTGGGACTGAGGGGGTATTTATAGCCCAAGGGACAAAATGGCCGTTGGGACATTAATGATGTGTAAGTGTCGGACGTCCGTCAGGTATCTGACGTCCGAAAGTTCACATGGCGGACGTCCGAGCCAGGTCGGACGTCCGAAGTGTTATATCTGCGTGCAGCAACCAACATTGGAAGAGAAAGATCAGTAGCACATCGGACGTCTGAGCGGTCGGACGTGCGAAACATGTCGGATGTCCGGCATTTTCGCATGCCTACTGACCTTTCCTACGATAATCAATATATGAGATGTCAGACGTCTGATGTCTGTCGGACGTCCAAAACTTTGAAATGTCGGACGTCCAAAACTCGTCGGACGCCCGAAAGCAGTGATCATATTTTTACTATTGAGCTCCAATATTGAGTCGAGATGTTATTGTTTTAATTAGCTTTGAGCAAATCTTGAACACAAACCCACTGATCCCCTCTTAATAGTGCGGGGATCCCTATACTCAAGATAAACCGAAAAGCTTACGCTTTAACATGGATTGAATTCGTATCTTGAGCATATCGACATGATTAGATGGTCCTTGATCCACCAACACAACGCACCGAGGACTAAAACCTGAGATATACTTGGCAAACATGATTAGTCCTCTATATGTACATTGTCATCAACATCAAAATATAATTAAGGGCAAGATAGCACTTTCATCAAGTCGTCCATAACTGTGGACACGGCTTGTCGAAAAGATTTAACCCTGCAGGGGTGTACAAAGTGCCCATTATAAGCTCCGCATGTACGCCGGCTCTCTCAGTCGGGCCCGTTAAAAACACTCATTGAAGAGTTGTTCCGAGAGATCCGGACGTCATAGTCCCACTAACTAACAACGCACAATTCCGGGTGGCCCCCTGTGAGTCGACATCCACTTCAGGAGCCGGCCGCGCTATCGATCTGGTCTCTACCGCCTGTCTCAGGTTTGGATTATCCATATCTCCTCATCTAAGGTCGGGTCCTGAGCCGAACAAGTTGGACCAATGGGAACACTGGCCCCCCCATTGGCCCGGGTTGTTTGAAATCTGCTGGTCGCGGACCAATCACACACAAGATTTCAAATGGTAAATCAACTTGGGCCACCACTAGAACTGTTGTGAACTAGGTAGGTAAGAAGAGGGGAACCCATAGAATCCCACAAGTGGTTAGGCACGCTCGTCAAGAGAAACAATACCCGGATCTCGAATCCTAGGTGACTCGAATGGAACAAAGAATTGAGGCGGGATAGCCTGGACCTTCCATCCTTCGTCGAATATAGTCAACATCATAATAATCACATCATCCACAATAATATAATAGTGTGATAGCCCAATCCAAGGAGTCACAGGGGAACATTGATATCATCCTAACCATGCATACTAATCAGTGGTTAAGCAAGCAAGGTACATAGCCAAACAAAGGTTTGCTGGGATATTGGGGACATGGCTGTTTGGGTTTATTTGAGAGGCATGAATATGAGGTAGTAGGATCAAGCAGTTGTTCTATCCTATATCTAGGCAAGCGAGCTGAAAGTAATAAGCATGATATATGCTCCTCCTTACCTGTTGAGAAGACGATCCGAAGGTGTAGTCGATCGCAAACTCGCAACGTTTCCAAGAGTAGCCGCGGGAGCACACAACAAGTAAACACTGGAAAGGCAATCGACGAGCAAGCATCTATTACTGCGAAGCAATCACTAGCAAGCAACATCAAGAAGGAAACACGAGTCAACGCACTACGATACGTATCTACCGTCAAGAGTGGTTACTAACAGGTTAAGTGAAGTATCGGTCACACACGACGATACCGCACATTTATCATCGATTCAAGTCGTTTAGCTATACAACATGAGAAAATGTTGTTAACATGGCATCTCACACAAGCATGCAATAGCACAAAAACATGGAAAGAGGTGAATCATAGAGTAAACTATCTATGCTAGTCAATTTAAGTGAGGCAAAATCCTAAACATTGCATATCACTAAGTACCCCACGACAATTAAAGCATTTGGTACCGTTCTGTCCTAAACCATATTTTAGATTGGTTAACAACAACAAACAATAGCAGAAACATAATCTACATGAAATTATAGTCAAGTTACATGTAAAGATCACCCAAAACGGAGTTACGATTAAAAAGATACAAGCAACGCAAGTTATGAACACAATCTGCCAACATCAGGTAGCACACTTAGGAGCAATGCAATAACATGTTACAGATTGCAAACATGTACAAAAATGATATGGATTAACAATAGACATGGCATAAAAGGTTTCATGTACAAAAGCATCAAGAATAAATAATTATAACCCAAGCAAAATGCTAATTTATGCTAGTGGTTTAGGACTTAGTGAAATCAAGAAAACAGGGTACAAGGTTAATAACATGCTCACTTAACAGACATTAGACTAATATAAAACAAGCTCCAAAATGAAGATGCAATATATCAGCAACAAGCCTACATGATGCATATGAAACCATATATTATTCTTATGCTCAAAAGAACCATGGACCAACATATAACAAGGATGCAAGAGAACTACTTCAGTTTACAGACTTAGTGGAAAACAGGAATCATGAAAAACTGTTATAATCATGCTCTATGAACAGTAGCAAAGTGATGTAAATACTAAAACAATATGACAATGAAATATATGGACATGTAGTCTAGGTGATGCTCAACATTCTATACATAGCACTTGTGGTCAAAAGACCCATGTATAAACATGTAGCAAGCATGCAAGACATCTCAACCATATTCCAGACTTAGCAGATTTTCTTAGTTGACAGAAACAACAAGTAGCCACTTTGGGAGCTCAAGAACTATGTGAACACGAAAGATATAATGTCATAGCAATACATGTCATGAATGTATTAATTCAAGGAGCAATTCATCCCATTGCTCATATGAGGCATGTATCAAAAGATACAAGGCAGTCAAGTAGGCAGCTTTATACCAACAGCAACACAAATTATCAGGTACATTACTTTGGAGCGATATAAATGCAACCTAAAGCAAGATAACATGACAAGTGAATAAATTGTATTAAAGTACACACGATGCTGAGCAATTCATCTCAAAGAAGCATATGCAAAAGATGCACGGATGTGAGGCAATCATCAACCAAACATCGTTGAAAATAACAGTCTCCAACAGTAAAAAACAGGTAGCAGTACTCAACAAGCAATCACACCAACCAAATGAGCTCAAATGACTAAACTCCCTAAAGAAATTTTGTAGATCACATCACAAGCAACAACTTTCATTTTTGGGTCGAGTTCATACGGGCTAGGGATCTACCGCAAACATGAACGCAAAACAGCACAAAATATCAGATTCCTAGGACTTGGTGAAAGACAGAGGGGCTCGGGCTGCTCACCCTAGTTGGGTGTAAGGCCCCCGATGCGGTACTATCTCGAGTTAGTCGCTTTCGCGTCCCACCTGAGATAGAAGGGCATAAGTGGCCACCGACGCACGATACTCGCACTCGTATCGCTATCGGATTCTCGACAACGGGTAAATGAAGCATGAACAACTAAGACATAAATATATAAGTCCAGGGCATACACTCGCCGCTGGTATTTTATTACATCATCTTAAAGATCATAAGATCCAACAGTACATCATAACATCATGCAGAAGACACACACGACCGGGTACGGTCAAGATCCAAATGGCCCTAGAGAGGGCTGCACATAAACATGTCCACCCACGGAACGTCGGAACCCAACTATAGGCCTACTGGGCGAAGTCCTCCTCGTCATCCTCCTCCGGTGGCACCTCCACGAAGTAGCTTCCGGTGCTCGGGTCGAGGTAGTAATCAACTGCAGCGGCCGATCAGGAAAAACATAAAGGGGAAAAGAAAAGCAAGAGGTGAGAATATATCAATGCAGTATAACTAACTTCTCATGGTAAAGAAAGGATAGTGGTTTAGGTTGCAGCCGTACTAGCATATATGAGTGGCTAACGATCTAGTTAGAGTAAGGGAAGATCCAAGAATTCGTTGATGATTGCCTCAATAGGTCTCTATCCACCTACTTACGCAAAACATGACACAAGCTTGTCCCCTCTTTGTCGCCCCGGACGAAGAAGAGCAATCAAGGAAAGTCACACGTTGGCAACTTTTAAAGCATGATCTAATAGATGTTATTCTATGAACAAGACGTAGGTTCTGAGTCATCCATAACCGCGGACACGACTTTTTGAAAAGATTTAACCCTGCAGGGGTGTACCAACTTCCCATCATAGGCTTCGCATGTACGCCCGGTTTCCACTTGGCTGGGTAAACGCCTGAAACTCCGGAACGTCAGAGTCCCTCTAACTAACAACGCACAATTTCGGGTGGCCCTCGGGGAGTCGACATCCAATCCAAAAGCCGACCGAGCTCTCGGATCCGCCTCTTCCGTCTCAACAGGGTTTGGGTTATCGAGATACCTCACGTGAGGTCTCGGGCCCTCGCCGGTCAATCTTGGACCAACAAAGGAACCACGTCCTCGCTGGTCCGGGTTGGTTGTAAAACTTCTGGGGTACCAACCAAGCACACACACATTTTCAAATAGTAAATCAGCTTGGGCCACCTCTAGACCTGTTTGAAGCTAGGTAGATAAGACAAGGGGACCCCATAGAATCCCACACACAATTAGGCATGCTCATCCAAAGAACCAATACCCGGAACTTGGATCCTAAGTGACTCGAATGAAACAAAACACCTGGCGGGAACAACCCGGTCTTTCATCCTTCGTCAAATATATGTTAACATCATATTAGTAAGTATCAATCAATTTCTGATAATAGCATGATAAAACCACCAAGAAACAATGGGTATAAGAAGCAGGTAAGGGCCTACACATACTAAGCAATGGTTAAGCAAGCAAGGTACATAGCCAAACAAGGTTTTCCTAGGATGTGGGGGCATGGCTGTTTAGGTTTAATTGAGAGGCACAAGTATATGGTGGTAGGATCAAACAACCGTTCTAGTTACAGCTAGGAAAGCAAGATGAAAGCTATAAGGAATGATATATAAACCCCCTTGCCTGGGTAAGCAGTCGACAGAGCAGACGTAGCAGGGTCCTCGGGCTCGGTGTCGGAAATCTCCATGTAGGTCTCCTCGGCAGTCTCAGGTGCTAACGTAAGGTACCGGCAAGGAAAAGCACACAAGTAAACATCGGGAGCAAGGGTGCGCAACCATGAGACATGGATGTTCAGATTTAATAAATCATGGCGTGACCCTAGCTAGTCTAGTTTAAATGAAGATCGGAATGAACAGGTCAACGATACTTCATATGCATTATGTTTATTTCAATGGTCTTGGTCGAGACCTTAAATTTAGGTGTAAGTGTCAACAAGAGTTCACACAGGGCAAGTTTCAACAATGCAAAAGGTGTGCAGAATGAGACATGGATGAACACATGAGGAATGGAAGATCTTCCTATCAAGTGACAACATGATAGTGGAAGTTCTGCTAGGACGTGATCGACAAGATGGAAAGGATTTGAACATGAGCTAAAGATTGGAGAAAAAATAATATGAAAGGGAAAATGGTGGGACATTGGAAAACTCAACACTTTCCATTTTTCATATTCCCAAAACACAAAATGGACATCACCACCTTAATCCTCACGTTTTTCTGCCCCAAAAACATGTATCACGTGTTGGCATTTGGGCAAGCATTCAAAAGTTGCAAGCTTTTTAATTTTTGAAATCCAACAAAAAAGAAAGCATTTGCAGAGATAAAAAAATAAGGGGGAAACCCCTCTCTGCGCTAGCGTCGGCCAGACCTGGCCCAAGTCCTTGCGGGTCTGCCTTGGCGTGCCCACGGGCAAGATGATATATGGGCTGAGCCCATGTCCTGGTGTTGCGAAAAGATCAAAACAAAAGAAAAAATAGGGCGCCTCCTTGCTCCGGATGGGGATTGAACCAAGGACCTCTCGGTCTAGCTACAACACACAAACCAGCTGAGCTACTAGCGGAAACACGATGGAAAAGCAGACATACGGCTGATAACTTGATCACTGCGGGATATCTGAAGAAAGTACAAATCATTGCACTGTCGGAACTGAAACTGGCAGCAACGACGGAGCAAACACCGGCAACGATTGTGTTGTCCATGTTGCTTCGGCGACTCAATGGAGAGGTTACGTGCGTAGATGGGACATCCAAGAACCCATTTTTCACTCGAGCTCGCAACAGCACTTCAAAGACGTTGACTTTGTCTCGCCGGACGGTTACAACGGAAAAACTGCTCTTCTTGACGGGGAAGCCACGCCGGAGCCACTGCTCGCGGCCACCACGGGCCTGGACGCGCTCCGCTCGCGTACGGCTGAGCATCGCACGCGCAACGCAACAACTATTCGCCAGCGAAGCACACGGGACACGCACGAGCCAAGTCCTGGGCCGCGCCCACTGGCCGCCTAGGCACCAGGTGGGCCCCCTCTGGCCCTTCTTCGGTGAATCCGGAAGCTTCCGGAACGCTGATTTTTTATTTGATTTTTCCCGATTTTTGAAGCACTTTTAATATGGGGGAAACCTGAAATAGAAAAACAGCAGAAAATAGGAACTGGCACTGGGGTGCACTGAGTTAATAGGTTAGTCCAAATATGATCAAAAGTGTATCAATATCATAGCAATATCACACAAAACATGCATGGAGCAAGCAGAAATTATAGATACGTTTTGGACGTATCAATATCCCCAAGCTTAATTCCTGCTCGTCCACGAGTAGGTAAATGATAACAAGCATAATTTCTGTGGTGACATGCTAACAACCATATAAGAACTTTGTAAGTAAAGCAATCAAAGCATGCAATTCAATTCAAGTCATAACAGGGAAGAGTCTATATTTAGCATTGAAACAAGCAACATTAGAACATAAAGGTGCAAGTGCTCTCGCTGTCCGTGACTCGAATGTCTCCAAATGGTGTTTGCGTGCAAGAAAGGGGATAGGGATATACGAGAAAAAAGTATTTTTGTGTTTAGAACTCAATCTACTAAAGATTCACACTTGGTCTTCTTTGGAATCGTATCTTGACTCATCCCCAGACCACTAACCAGGTACAAGTCAAGATGATCCACTCCTTTTCGATATTTTGAGCACTCATGCAATGGATGAGCATAAGCAAGAAAGTTGACACTTAGGATGGCAAAGAGAGAATATGGTGGAGGAGGAAGACAAAAAGGGTGTGAAAGGCTCTCATCAATGAGGACAATCATAGGCGAGAGAAAGCCAAATGATAGATATGATGTGAGGAGTAGGGATTGCCATGCAATGGATGCACATGTGAGCTAAAATCTCTCCAATGGAACTAGTGGGGGTGCATCCAACTTGCTTGCTCAAGAAGACCTAGAGCTCATTTGAGGAGGCTCATCATTGGAATATACAAGCCAAGTTCTATAGTGTGAAGGTCCCCACATAGTTATATGCATGAATGATAATCTCTATGGAGTACAAGAGACAAGATGGAGTACGAGTGTGGATCTCTCAAAAAGGAATAGTAGTGTGCCCCTTCTCTCTCTTTTTTTCTTTTTTTTCTATTATTTGTATTTTTTTGTATTTTTTGGTGGCCTCAATGGCTCTTTCTATTTCTCTCATTTGTCCTCTTTGGGATCTTTTAATTTTGTCCTCTTTGGGATCTTTTCCTCACTTTAGGGGCAAAACTCTATATATTACAAG
Source organism: Bromus sterilis (assembly GCA_950022295.1). Classification (NCBI taxonomy): domain Eukaryota; kingdom Viridiplantae; phylum Streptophyta; class Magnoliopsida; order Poales; family Poaceae; genus Bromus; species Bromus sterilis. Next base: position 274,224,222 of record OX465595.1, on the reverse strand, counting down.
AAGCATAGAAGATCTTTCACACTTTACAAAAGTACTCATATCATAAAGAAGATGTAACTATCATGAAGTATGCAAATGTATGCCTCTGCCAGTGTAGCAGTATATGCAATGATACTAGCGCGTCATGTAGCAATGATTAGGGCAAGGCCCAACTAGCATGCGGCTCATCAATCAAGCAAGTAGCATGTATGACATGAAGATCAAGTCATGAGAAGGTGGATGTTGCATGGCAATGTATCTCGGAAAGGCTATGGAAATGCCTTGATAGGTAGCTATGGTGGCTGTTTTGAGGAATGATATAAGGAGATTTATGATGACAGAGCGTATCGTGCCAAGGGTTTTGATGTACCGGCGAAGGTGGATGCCATCTCTCGGAGTGAGAAGGAGGCAATGCACGGCACAGGAAAGGCTAGAAAAATATGGGAAGGTGGAAGTGTCAACTTTCGAATACTCACATTAGTCCGAAGAACTCATGCACTTATTATCGGTAACTCTCAATCTAATAAGGAGGTTCACAAAGAGACAAGTACCCCGAGGAGGAATGTATGGGGGTTTGGTTATCCTTGCGCATCCTCGACTCATGGTACGTGAGTGTACTCTAATATTCGATCCCTCCAAAGAGTAGTGATCCATCTAGTAGCTAAAGTTCTCAACTAATTTTGTAAGTTCTGAAAATAAACACGGATTGCCCAAAATACGACATCTATCACTAATAGGCTAAAGCTCTTGACACCAAAAGTCCAAACATTACTCAAAACAATACCTCAAAACTATTACAAGTTACTACTACAAAAGAATAGCAACCTCAATTACCTACTTTAAGTCAAGACACACAACTCAGTGCAAGAGGCAAATTCTCTAAACAAGATAAACATGAAAAGTCAAGAGAGTTCTAGCAACAAACTAAACAAAAGCTCTTAAAAAGATAAGCATGAAAAATAAGATCTAAACATGGCATTAGCTATGAAAAGATAAAGAACAAACACATCAAAGATAAGCATGAAGAATCCTATGTTGTGTTCTAGATTTTCAAAGTGGAGCGTGTTTCTCTCCCAGACAAAGAAAGATGGGTTCTAACTTGTTATGAACAGAAAGCAAAGCTAAAGAAAACTAAAAATAAAACCTAAGAGCGAGACGCTCCAAGCATAGCACATAACGCATGAAATGATACAAATATAGTGAAACGAAAGACGAACTGATAATTGTTGATGGAGAAGGGGATGCACGGGGGCATCCCCAAGCTTAGACGCCTGAGTCTCCTTGAATATTTCTTGGGGATGCATGGGGGCATCCCCAAGCTTGAGCGTTTGACACTCCTGAATCTTCTTTCATCATCTTCCCTCGCACACTTGAAAACTCCCTTCATACATAACTCATCATAATCTGATTAGCGAGGTTAGTACCCATAATAAAATATATTTTTCTCCACTGGAAATAAGGATAAACTTGAAGAGCTACTGTTTCTCAAGATTTCCAAAAAGTTTTTGCAAAGAAAAAGCAAGCTTAAGGTTTGCAAAACGAAGAAAAGGCAAAACAGGACAGAATTTGTGAAAAACGGACCAGCAGGTAGTAAAGAATTTTTTAGGGATACTTATGCAACTCAAATCAAAAAACTCAGAACATACGAAAGTTTCATAATTGTATAGAGCACGCTGTGTAAAAAGTTCAGCTCAAAAAGATGAACTGGGACTTTTTTGTGATTTTTCCTGTCACGACGACAGAATCTGTTTTCTGGACAGCCTGTCACAACTTTCAGTTCCCTTGTCATAAGAGGCTATAATTGGCACAAAGCTTGAAAAGTAAAGATACAATGATGTTGCTACAGTAGTAACAATCATCAAGACCACTAAAAACAGAAGAAAAACAAAAAGAAAAACCTAAATTCGTTGCGGGCTGCCTCTCGAAAGCGCTTCTTTAAAGCCATTAGCTAGGCTTAAGATTTTAATGATGCTCTCGCAGGAATAAGAGTTGAAGAACAAAAGATAGCATCAAGAAGCAAATACGAAACACATTTAAGCCTTACATGCTTCCTATGCATAGGAATATTGCAATAGGATAATTCATTGAAGCACAAAGCAATAAGCATAGGAAGGCAAAACAAGTGCAGCTTCAAAACCTTCAACATAAAGAGAGGGAACTTGATATTATTGAAATATATATAAGCATATGTTCCCTTCTCATAATAACTTACAGTGGGATCATGAATAAACTCAACAATATAAGTATCACATAAAGCATTGTTACCATGATCCACATGAAAAAAGGTACTCTTTCTCTCCACATAAGCATAATCTTTCTCATTGGTAATAGTGGGAGTAGGACTATCATAAACAACTTGAACACTATAGATTAATTGTGTATTAGGAAGATGGTGTTCAGCAAGGGAGTAACCCCCTCCATGATTATGACAAGTTTCATAAGGATAATTTCTCCTTATGTCATAGGTACCTTTACAATCACTATAGATATGAGTTATAACATCATCATAGTAGAGAAGAGTACTATCATTGCTAACAACTATATTTGTAAACATGTTGTCTTTATTCTTACTAGCAAAAGAATTATCAATTACCACATCACTAATGGGTAAAGGACTTGCAATCCTATCACCCCCAAGCTTAGAGCTTTCCATATCATCATTTTCAGAGTTGGCACCAAAAAGATTTTCAAGATCATAAGTAGCATTATCATCATCTTCCCAATCACAATAAGTAACATGCATATCATAATAAAAATCATCTTCAATAGTGCCTACGGACTTAACATCAGGATAATAATGAATGCAATCAAGCTCACCATCCTCCATAAATTTATGTCCGTTAGGATAAAAATTGATGCAAGGAATATGCTCAGGCCAGTTTGATACCCATTCTTCTTCCTTCTTTCTCCTCTTCCTCCTCCTCTTCTTTTTATTCTTCTTCACCTTAGGAGGGAGTGGTTGGAGATGAAGTTTCTCCATATATCCTGGTTTATCATTAGAAACAATATGGAAAACTTGGGAGAAAATCTCCTTTTTATTTGTAGAAATATAAGAGACATTTTTATACTTTGGTAAAGTTCCCTCCTTTCTAATCTTACTTATGTAATAATTTTCATGGCAATTAAAAACACAATAGAGATGGCAATTTTGCAAAGTGTTGTTTATTCCTAAGGCATTAACATCTAGCCAAGAAGTCTTTTCTGATAACTCTTCACACATCAAAAATAACATAAGTTCATCATAAAGATCAGGGGTGATCATGTTATCACACAATTGGTTAAAAGTTACGTTTTGAAAGTTCATGCATTGAAAATTAAAGTGACCCTCTATACCACAAAGTTCACAAGTAAAAGGATAAAGGTCACACAATTCTCTAGCAATTTCATTTAAATCTTTGACCCAAGTGATTGTTCTTTAATGCTTATGTTGCTTACAATACTTCTCTTCTTCAATCATAAGCCTTTCACATGGTCTATCCACTCCACAAAAATTAACATGCTTATATAAAACTTCATTTTCGGGAATTGGATCATGCATGTTGCAATCATCATGAACAATTTTATTTTCTTTGCAAATCTCTTTAAAAGGTTCATGATGCTTGATCCAATCCTCCTTAGGCATATTAAGATGTGAAGCAAAAGATTTGAGGAAATCAACAAGGAGTTGAGAATCAAGCCCAGTCTTAGCACTAAACTTATTAAAACTTGCATTTTGAACAAAGGACTTAATGCAATCATACTCATAAATTATACCTGACTCTTTACCTGTCGATCTCCCAATATTCAGTGTTGCGTTGAATTCTTTCAAGGAGTTCCCATTTAGCATTAATCTTTTCGTTTGTGAAAGAACCCATAGAGGAAGCATCGAGCAAGTCTTTATCCTGTCGAGAGAGCCTTGCATAAAAATTAGTAATAATTATATCTTTGGGGTGCCCATGGTTAGGACATTTTAGCATTAAAGTTTTCAGTCTCCCCCAAGCTTGAGCTATGCTCTCTCCGTCATGAGGATAGAAATTATAAACATAATTACTATTCTCATGAACTTCATGAAGAGGATAAAAACTAGAGTAAAAGAGATACTGGATCTCTTCCCAATTCCGTAGGTGAGAATCATCTAGTAACCTATACCATTCCAATGCTTTTCCTTTCAGTGACAAGGCAAATAATTTCTTCATGACTTCACCTCTTGTCAAACCTGAAATCTTAAACAACTCACAAAGTTATGTAAGTTTCAACAAATGAATACTAGGATTGACTGTTCCATCATAACAATCATTCCTTATTATTTCAATTATCCCAAGTGGTATTTGGAATGGGATACATTCAGTAGGTGGAGGAGACTTCTCTACTACGGGTGTGGTAAAGCGGCCTTCCCCAAGAAACAAACTAAGAGTGAGGTTTTCCATAAACATAACTAGTGAAAATAAAAACAAGAAACGAGAAGATTTAATTGCAAGATCTAAAGATATACCTTCAACGCTTACCTCCCCGGCAACGGCGCCAGAAATAGCTTGATGTCTACGCACGCTTCTATTCTTGTAGACTATGTTGGGCCTCCAAGCGCAGAGGTTTGTAGGACAGCAGCAATTTCCCTCAAGTGGATGACCTAAGGTTTATCGAACTCAGGGAAGTAGAGGTTGAAGAAGGTCTCTCTCAAGCAACCCTGCAATTAAGATACAAGAAGTTTCTTGTGTCCCCAACACACCTAATACAATGGCAAATTGTATAGGTGCACTAGTTCGGCGAAGAGATGGTAAAATATGGCTGATAGGTATGACAAAGAAAGGTAATATAAATATGTAATAAAAAGTGCAAAAAGAAAACAAGTAGTAAACGTGAGCACAAACGGTATTGCAATGGTGGAAAGAAGGCCTAGGCTTCATACTTTCACTAGTGGCAACTCCCAAAAACATTAACATAGTCTAATCACATGATATTCCTCATAAAACATGCAATGGAGACATACTCGAAGGTCATTCCTTTGTGGTCAAGAGAGGACGAGAATTGTGTAGGCCTACAAAAGCACACCTCAGAGTTCGTAGTTCTCATCTATGGATTTCCCAATGTCACTGCGGCCATCCAAAGAGAGTACCAAAATCACCACAACATATCTAAAGGATAGTCCAAGACAAGCACCAAGAGACTCTCAATCTTCAATCCACACACAAAAGAGAAAATCACTCATAAAAATATTTTTCTAACCCATGTCCAATAGACCGATGTCACCATGGTCTCGGGGATTATACTAGATAAGATCAAGTGAGTACATCAATCTAATACATAAAGGAAGGGGAAACATCATGGGATCATCCTAAATTAACATAGCCTATGATCACAATCAAGATCACATCACGGAAGAGAGAGAAGACCACATAGCTACTGGTAGAAACCTCAGCCCCGGGGAGGAACTACTCCCGCATCATGGAGGGAGGAAGCAACGTCGATGGAGATGAATCCGGGGCACTTCCCCGTCCCGGCAGGGCGACGACACAGGAATTATGGTCCCCCGAAGCTTGTTGGCGATGGCGGCGGAGATCGAAATTGCTTCTGGAGAAAAGGGGTCTGGAATCAGGAGTTTCGCGACGGGAGAATAAATAGGAGCCAAAGGGGGGCACCAGGGGGCCACCAGTCGCCTAGGCGGCCTCCCGGCGCGGCCAAGCCCTGGGCCGCGCCCACTGGCCGCCTAGGCACCAGGTGGGGCCCCTCTGGCCCTTCTTCGGTGAATCCGGAAGCTTCCGGAACGCTGATTTTTTATCTCATTTTTCCCGATTTTTTGAGCACTTTTAATATGGGGGAAACCTGAAATAGAAAAACAACATAAAAAAAGAACTGGCACTGGGGTGCACTGAGTTAATAGGTTAGTCCAAATATGTTCAAAGGTGTATGAAAGTGTATGAATATCATAGCAATATCACACAAAACATGCATAGAGCAAGCAGAAATTATAGATACGTTTTGGACGTATCAGTGACTCGATCACATTGCAATACTTTAGGTGGGTGTATGTCCATCACATCATTCCCCTAATGACATGACCTCATTGTCAATGAACTTAAGTGTCGCCATGATCAGGATAGCTTGATCAATCAATTCACTACTGGAATTCTGCCGTTTGCCGTCTACCATGGCGGTCGACAAACATATGAAAAGCGGAAGGCAAAGCCCTTTGCCATCTGCCGGAGGACGGCAAAGCACTCGTCACTCATTTCTCCGGCAAAGGGGTGCTTTGCCGTCTTCCTATAATCGACGGACGGCAAAGAGCTTTGCCGTCTGGATTTTTTTCTGGCTGTCGGCAGACTAAAAAATATAGGTTATGTGTTAATAAGTGGGTCCCACATGGCTTTGTCGTCTGTTAATTATACAGCAGATGGAAAAGATATTTTTGTTATAAAAAAATGAACAGCAGCTACACGCCGCTGCACCTCGTCTTCTTCCTGCTGTCCGGTGAGTCCCATGATACGGAGGCGTTGCTGTCCGGTGACGCAAAATTGACGAGCAGGCAAGATGAGAGCACTGCTGTCCAACAAGGCCAGGCCGGCAAGGCCAACGAGGTTGGCGGCCGACGTGTCGAAGCGAGGTCGAGGCGCGACGGGGCGGAACGGGGCACGCGCGAGGGAGGCTGGAAACGAGCGCTCGAGAGAGACCGGGCGGCATGTTCGAGGGAGACCGACAGCGCGCTCGATGGAAACCGGGCGCTGGAGCAAGGATTGACCGGGCGGCGGGCTCGACGGGCCCCTCGCAGTGCGCTCGAGGGAGGCCGATCGCCGGGCGCTAGAGCGAGGGAGGCGCGAAGAAGAAAGGAGGACCAGTCGCCGGGTGCTGGAGCGTGGAAAGCCGGGCGCCGGGCGCTGGAGCGAGGGAGGCGCGGTGCAGCCAGGAAAACCAGTCGCCAGGCCCTAGAGCGAGGCCAGCCGGTCGTTGAGCAGGCGACGCACGCGCACGGGAGGCCGGCCGGTCGCTGGCTGCTGGAGCAACAGATGCGCGCACGAGATGGGCTACCGTCCTGCTCATCCTCCACGGCTCATCCTACATGTGGTGTGGTTCTTCACGTGAAAGGATAAGAGAGAGAGAAAGAAAAGGATGGGGAGTGCGTGGTGGGGTTGGATGGTGCAGATTGTGTGTGGTGCGGATGGATGGTGGAGATCTATACCAAACAAACACAGTTTTTCCACATCATTGATCCGTGGGAGGTAGGCTAGACCAATAAAAAATAATCATGATCTTTGCCGTCCGCTTGTGAAAAAACAGATGGCAAAGCCTCAGTTTGCCATAAGTGAGAAAAACAACTGTTTGCATTTTCTAAATTAAAAATGATCAAAGTAACTATTTCTATACTTGTTGGATAATATTCTTTACCGTCCGTCAAAATAAAAAAAATACGGCAAAAATTCTTTACCATGAGTTAAAATAAAAGCAGGCGGCAAAGCACTCTTTGCCATGAATCAAAATAAAAAAAGACGGCAAAGTATTCGTTGCCATGAGTCAAAATAAAAGCAGACGACAAAGTATTCGTTGCCGTTAGCCATTCTTTACCGTCAGCAGCAGATGGCAAAAAACCTCTTTGTCGTCCGCCCCGATAATATGCAGACGGCAAAGAGGCCAGCAGATGGCAAATTACAAGATTCCAGTAGTGATTGCCCAATGAGATAGTTTACCCGAGTTAAACTACGGACCTATGTTTTATACTACCCCTGTATTAGTATTTCCAAGTAATATAGTTATAGCACAGTATAAAACGTATTATGAACAAAACGGATATGTGACAAATATCTTTATTAATTTTTCTCTAGGGCACATATCCAACAGTCTCCCACTTGCACTAGAGTACAAAATACACTAGTTTACATCAGGTATGTATCTAACACCAATAGTCTCTCGGTGTTCTTCAAACTTGCCCTGTGGAAGAGGTTTAGTCATCGGGTCTGCTGCGTTCAGATCCGTATGTATCTTGTGAATCCTAGTGTGTCCATCCCGGACGTAGTCTCGCTTCACATGGAACTATCGGAGAATGTGCTTGGTTGTAGAGTGAGTTCTTGGCTCCTTCGCGTTAGCAATGGCACCCGTGTTGTCGCAGAAGATTCACATGGGGTCAGTGCAACTGGGAAAGACGCCAAGCTCGATCACAAACTTCTTCAGCCACAGCGCCTCGTTTGACGCTTCGAAAGCGGCAATATACTCCGATTCCATTGTAGATTGGGCGACGACTGACTGTTTTCCGCTCCTCCAGCTAATTGCGCCACCGTTCAACATGAAAACATAACCCGTCTGGGATTTCGAATCATCTAGGTCTGAGCCGAGGCTTGCGTCAATGTAAACTTTTACGGTGAGCTCCTCATCAACTCGTCCATAAACGAGAAAGAGATCCTTTGTTCTTCTCAAGTACTTTAGGATGTTCTTTACTGCGGTCCAGTGAGCCATTCCCGGATTACTCTGGTAGCGATTAGTCATACTAATAGCCAGCGCTAAATCCGGCCGTGTACATAACATAGCATACATGAGAGAACCTATGGATGAGGCATAGGGTTTTGAGGACATTTCCTCCTTCTCTTTTGTTGTAGTTGGGAATTGAGTCACACTTAATTTGATACCTGTTATAACTGGCAAGAGGCCTCTCTTGGAGTTATCCATACTGAACCTTTTCAATATCTTATCAATGTAAGTGCTCTGACTCAAAGCCAATAGGCGATTAGGTCTATCTCGATAGATCATAATCCCCAATATGTACGCAGCTTCACCAAGGTCCTTCATGGAAAATTGTCCATTCAGATATTCCTTCACTTCTCCTAAGAATTTATTATCGTTCCCTATTAGCAATATGTCATCTACATATAACACAAGGAATGCTACAGAGCTCCCACTCAGTTTCTTATAGATGCATAACTCTTCGACGTTTTGGACAAATCCAAAAGCTTTAATGACCTCATCAAATCGAAGATTCCAGCTTCGAGATGCTTGCTTCAACCCATAGATGGACCGTTGAATCTTGCACACCTTACCAACATTCCTTGGATCGATAAACCCCTCTGGTTGCATCATATACAACTCTTCCTCAATGTTGCCATTTAGGAATGCAGTTTTCACATCCATCTTCCATATCTCGTAATCATGATATGCAGCTATTGCTATTAGGATCCGAATATACTTTATCATCGCTACAGGAGAGAACGTCTCCTCGTAGTCAACTCCTTGAATTTGTCGGAACCCCTTCGCGACCAGCCGAGCTTTGTAGACAGATACGTTTCCGTCTGCGTCCGTCTTTTTCTTGAAAATCCATTTATTCTTGACGGCCTTGCGGTCCTTGGGAATATCCACCAAAGTCCAAACTTTGTTGGCGTACATGGAGTCTATTTCGGATTTCATGTCTTCAAGCCATTTCTCGGACTCGGGCCCCTCCATTGCTTCTTTGTAACTCGTAGGTTCATCTGACTCATCAGCCGAGATTGCATTCACAAGTTGTTCGTAAAACTCAGTAGCTTGACAGACTCTTGATGACCTACGGGGCATAATAGGTTCCTCTTCATTCTCATCATGATCATCATGTATGTCATGATCGTTATGAATGTCGTTCTGGCCATTCTCTTCATCTCCCACTGTGGAAGAAGGTTCCAGAACAACTTCTGTGGCCGTTTCTATTTTTCTCCCACTCAACTCTTTCGAGAGAAACTCTTTCTCAAGAAAGTGTCCAGTCTTGGAAACAAACGTTTCGCTCTCAGACTGATTGTAGAAGGTGTATCCACAAGTTTCCTTGGGATAGCCCACAAAGATGCACTTATCCGCCTTGGATTCAAGTCTGTCAGGCTGTAGTTTCCTGTGACACCCCCAAAATCAAGTCGTGTACAGTAATCATACACGCAAGGTACACGACCGAGATCAGGGACTCACGGTGAGATATCACAACACAACTCTACAAAAAAAATACAAGTTGTATAATACAAGCCAGGGGCCACGAGGGCTCGAATACAACAACTCGAAAGCACAAAGTTAGCGGAAGCGATAGTATCTGAGTACAGACACAAGAATACGAGGTTGCCTTAAGAAGGCTAGCACGAAAACAATAACGATCGAAAAGGCGAGGCCTCCTGCCTGGGAACCTCCAAACTACTCTTGGTCAAAGGGGAACTCCATGTCGTAGAAGGCATCGGGGATCTTCACGTTGCGGTGGCCGGCATCGGGGATCTCTGCTCCTGGACTCCAAGGCTTCAACGTCGACTGCAGCGGCCGATCAGGCAAAATAAATAGGGGGAAATAAAGCAAGGGTGAGTATCTAGCATACCCGCGAGTCTTACGTCTGCTACTAAGCATTTATGCATTTGTATCAAATGGAAAGGGGAGGCTGTATATAGTGGACTGCAAGGTAGAAATCAGAATAAGGATGAGAAGCTAGGCCTATCGAAGACTAGCATCTTCTGACGAGTCTTGAAGCACAAGATGAAATCATCAAACAGTTCAATAGCATGAATGTAATAACAATGCAGCAGAAGTTGCTGCAACATTGTATAATAGTAAGTTGTATTAGATAACAAATATATATGCCTCCGAGATCCCCTCCTCGACTTCCATGCAAGGAAGAGAAACCGGAACCAACAGTTTAATAGTAGTAGTTTGTAGTAGTAGGCTCTGGCTTCAGCATAAAGCGTCATGTTACCGTGGACACGACTATTCGAATAGATCAAACTCCCTGCAGGGGTGCACTACTGTTCAGCCTGCACGCTCGGATCTCCAGGGTGGCGTACACCTTGTTTGGGAATGCCCCACCGAGGCTATCCGACATGCCGAGACCCATCCTACGGCTCATCAGAGAGGTCCCCGCCGGTCTACATCCCTAAGGGCAAGGGGGTCATGGGCCTATCACCCCTCGCTCTCCGGGTCGTTGTGAGGAGGGTGAATTCCAGCGCCACACCGTGATATGTACCTGCCACAATGCTGAACTGGACGTCTTTCAGATCTTTCGAACGAGACCACAACGCGGAGGGCCCACACTGTAATCCCACGTGAAGGTAGTGCGTACAAGCCTTTGCAACCTCTCAAGTCATCCACCTGAACCGTTAAGCATTTTATTATTATCTGTCGGGACAACCGTGATCGTTGCCCCTTTCTGTGTTAGTCGCGGACAACGACAGCAGTCAGGACCACCATTAACATCGGTGCCTGCCCTGACGTCCCACCAACTCTTGCGGTTATCAACAAGGTGAACCGTCTCCTTACCTTGTCTCGCGTTTGCTCTTTGAAGAGCTCGACTTTCGTACAACAGGATACCTCTCGGCCACGAACAATACCAGGCCCGCCGTACACCGGTGGAATACACCTGACCTTCGTTCTTCTAAGATACCCCGTGCGGGCACCGTTGGGTCACCCGACTTCTTACTTGTAAGGACGCCAGTTGATTCGAGTTCCTACCATCAAGTGAAACCAGGAGGAATCACCCTCGATGGTACACTTGGAGAGGTTCGACCGAGACATCAGCGGAATGAACTAAAGTGGAATATACTCGTATCACCCCGGTGGTGCCGAGACACCAGCGGAATGAACTAAAGAGGAATACCCTCGTATCATCCCGGTGATGCTACGCTACTGAGCCAACGAGAGTGAAATACGAGTCCTTCCATGCGTAAGTCAAACTCGAAGTGACTCGGCAGAGTCTCGCCGTTGTAGGTTCCCTAGGGCGTCTGCATTGATCCGTACCTATTGCACTTATAATATTTTGTAATCCATGTTCAGTCACCAGAGTGATCACAACCCGCTATTCTAAACCTAGCTAACAATGTGCAGGGTTCACTGCTGCATATTATATATATATTTATCGGCTGCATAGGATAAAGGAGGGTACATCAAGGGGCGACAAAAACAGGCTAGGCAATTGAATAGGATTGTAACATAGCAGCAACAGTAACAATGCCTAGTGCAAGAAATATACGGAAAAGATAGGCGATATCTTGGGAAGAGAATGGCTCTGCTTGCCTGGAAGCTCGACGGTAGGGGTACGGTCGTCGACAAAGTAGTCGATCAAAGGGGCATCGGCAGCGGACGTCGAGACTATCGGAAAATAAGAGAGGGGGAAGAAACAATAAATACACGACAATAATAGAAATACAAAAATATGATATAGTAGATACAAAGCAACGGGCTCTAACGCAGTGTTAATTAATTTAGACGGAGCGGTAATTTATCCGGGGATGACTCATCAGTACCGGTTGATTACCAGACAGATGATCCGGAGGGGAAGGTTCCATGCCTGCAGTGTTAGAGAAAACTGACAGACATGTGGATAGTGTATCAGTGTTAGTTGATCCATTCCGAACAACTTTCATGTTCAGAACAATTTCATTTGAAAAGTTTTACAGCTAGCGGGAATTACCAGATAGTGCAATCGGAGGGGGAATGTCTCATGTGCGGTATATTAGAGGGGTGTGGTAGGTATGCGGGTAGCGTATTTGGACTCGTTATATTTTTCTGATCATTTTATATATATAAATTATTTCCATCGGAGTTACGGATTAAAAGATATTGAATTTCAAAGTTTTATTCAATTTAAAAGAATTTCTGGAATTTCTCTGTTATTAATAATTCAACATTACCCAAAATCTTATCCACAACAGTACTGACAAGTGGGGCCACCTTGTCATAGGCTGACGCCTTTGACTGGTCAAACTAACCAGGGGTCCCACATGTCATACTTAGTGACAATAATAATCAATTTATTTAATTTAAATAACAAGTGTCCTACATGTCATAAACAGGTTGCTCTTTAATCATTTTTAGTTAATTTTAAATATCCAGAGGGGGCCACCTGTAAGTCTCAGTGAGGGGGGGGGTTACCCTTAATCGGTTATTTAGGCTAATTAATCATGGGCGGGCCCCACATGCCAGTGGGACATCCCCACTGGTTTAAGCCGCGCGCGCCCACGCCGGCGACCAGGGGCACGACGGCCATGCCCGGGAGGCGCTCCGGCGAGGGGGCCATGATGTGGAGAGGTGAGGGGGGCGAGAAAAGGGGGCGTGGCTCGGCGCGGTCGTGCGCACGCAGAGGTGTCGCGGGCTCGGGCTTCGGCCATGGTGGCCTATCTCAAAGACGACGGCGTGACGTCCCGGCTAACAACGGCGGAGGGGCAGGGTCACGGTGAGTGCGACCACATTCTGCAGGGCACGCATGGGCGACACATCGCAAGGCGCGGGGTGCGGCCACAGGACGTGCACGGGGCACGCGGGGGCCCGAGGAGAGCAGCTCGCGTCCATGGCGTCCACAGGCGGGCACGGTTCGACGGGGAGGGCTAGAGGCGGCCAAATCGAAGGGTGAAAGGGGAACCGACGAGGTTGCTCACCAGTAGCGCGATGGCGAGGTTGGGAGGGGCGGAGGAGCTCCACCGACGATGAATTTCTCACTGGTATTTCCGCGGGTGGCCAAAGCTTCACGTGACGCCGACGTCGTCTGCAGGGCGTCCGGGGTCGATTGAAGGCGCGGGGATACGAGGTCGTCGATGGGGCGCCGGCTAGACACGTCGGGGCAGCAGTCCATCGTCGCTCGCCGCGGTCGTTCAACAGAGGGCGGCCATGGCGGCTCGGTGAGCACGGGGAGAGGGAGAAGGGCGAGGGAGGGTAAGATCTGAGGGAGTCCTAGGGTTTGCGGGAGGGGCGGTGGATCGGGGGAACTTATACCCGAAGGGGAGCCGTGGATGCTCGACACCGAGCCATCGGCAACCATGGATGGAGCACGCACGTCCACGACGCCATGGTGAGCAGTAGGAGGGAGAAGGAGATGGGGTGGGCTGGGCTGGGCCTGGGTGGGCCTTGGTTGGTGTTGCACACGGCGAGGCTTAGCCATTTTTCTATTTAGGTTTCCTTTTTCATTGTTCCTATTTTCCTTTTTCTGTTTGCTTTTTGTTTGGCAACCAAATGACTTTTATAAAATATGTAACCAATCCCATTATTTGTGTTACACCTAGTTGTGCTGCTACAAAAAGTTTGGGCTCTAAATAAAATCATTTAGTAATTTATTTAGATAATAAATTATTAAATTGGACTTTTTAAGTTACTATTTGAATTTTTTGATTTATTCCACAGCTTAATAAATTCCCAAGGTTGGTTGAACATGGTCCAGTGATTATTGTGCAATTAACAAAATTGGTTGCACAATTTTTAGACAAGTTTTGTTTTCCACATTGCTTTGGAATTTTTAATTGGGTCGAATTTCAATAAGCCACCATCAAGGGTGATCATCACAAGCCTAATCATGGTGACTTGACGCTAATCAAAATTTATTACTTCAGTGTGACACCCGGGGTGTTACAAATCTCCCCCACTATAAAGAATTCTCGTCCCGAGAATTAAAAGGTAGTGTAAGGGTTAGAGTTTTGGTTTCGTATTCTAACGATTCTTCTTAGTCTTGTTTGCTCTTCTCGAGGGAGTCAATCCTTCTCGTTGATGTCTTCATTTCTCTGCATCAGTGCATCTCGATTAGTGGTCATCCTTCTTTCAGGGCATCATCGTACTTACGAAAAGGGTAGGGAGCAACTTAAGGGGGTCACATCGGTACAAGGTTAACCAACCGAGGTTGTCCGAGGGAATGGGGTACAGAGTATCTCTCGAGTTTAAACCCAGGGGAATACATCCAGAGAAACAAGAGAAGGCAGGAGAAGTTTCAAGCGGATAGACATGCATTCGATGTCGATGACGAATGATGACAAGGGGTCCAAAGCATCATGCATAAGCACTGAGTTTGATATCGGACTGAATATCACAAGGTAGGTGACTCGTGTATTCCGTACGAGGTCAAGAACGAGGAATAACCCTTGGGAACGGGAATGTACAAAAGAGTCAGGTTTCGATCCTGTGGAACTGTGGGCTATGGCCCCACATTGAATAAGAAGGGTGGTGACATTCCATGCGATCGCAATGCAAGGTTTTTTAGAGAACAGATCGTCAATTATCTCGGCAACAACGTCGGTAACAAGGGTAGTGGACAAAGAGAACCACTTGGCAAAGCTCTCGTCCATCGGCGGTAACCAAAAAGGTTATCCGCGATAGTAACAGGTTGTACCAACAGAGTAATACACCGAAGTGTTTACATATGCAGGGAATTATCACTGCTTAGGTGTTAATGTTCGCAATAAAAGGTTAAACAGACCAATGGAAGGGAAAATGTGATGATACACAAGTATAAGGTGTATATCTTTCCCAAGGGAAAGCAAAGCAAGACATACATGACCATGTCTGCATTGGCAAGGAGTCAAAGGAGGTTGTCGATGATAACACAAATCATCGAGGGCAAGGATGGTAACTCACACGATGAATCCAACTGACACATGGAAGAAGCCATGTAAGATTAGAAGAATAATAATCCACCAAAGTTCGGGTGGTTCGCAAAGAATCTGATGTGAGTATCAGCACTCAACCAGAAGGAGAAGAAATGCAAAGGCATCGGGTGATAGAAGCATTAGAATAATTCGATGCTTAAGTACAAGAGAATGATGATTTCCAGATCTCAAATCCATACATACTTATCGATCACAGGGGATTGCAAGGTGATGAACACGTAGGTTCTCGGGAATTCATCGAAGAATATCTTCGGAATCTTCAGGTGAACCAAGCGGTCATCTTGGGTGAAGGGCTCTCCGGTTAGATGAGACCACGGGATCCTAATGTCAGAGTTAGCAAAATCTTTAACCCGAAAGGATGAGAGAGTAGAGTCCCAGAGTAAAGGTACGGAGAAAAGGATCCTAATACCACCCAATTTGCGACGTGGGCCGATAAGCCACACGACACTGTTAGTAAAGTAGTTTTGCAAAGACTAGACTCAACATCGACCACGGAGTTGGAAGGGGGTTTCCTACAGGCAGTCGGTTCTGATACCAACTTGTGACGCACCCAAAATCAAGTCGTGTACAGTAATCATACACGCAAGGTACACGACCGAGATCAGGGACTCATGGTGAGATATCACAACACAACTATACAAATAAGATAATACAAGCTGTATAATACAAGCCAGGGGCCACGAGGGATCGAATACAATAGCTCGAAAGCACAAAGTTAGCGGAAGCGATAGTATCTGAGTACAGACACAAGAATACAAGGTTGCCTTAAGAAGGCTAGCACTAAAACAATAACGATCGAAAAGGCGAGGCCTCCTGCCTGGGAACCTCCAAACTACTCTTGGTCAAAGGGGAACTCCATGTCGTAGAAGGCATCGGGGATCTTCATGTTGCGGTGGCCGGCATTGGGGATCTCTACTCCTGGACTCCAAGGCTTCAACGTCGACTGCACCGGCCGATCAGGCAAAACAAAAAGGGGCAAATAAAGCAAGGGTGAGTATCTAGCATACCCGCGAGTCTTACGTCCGCTACTAAGCATTTATGCATTTGTATCAAATGGAAAGGGGAGGCTGTATATAGTGGACTGCAAGGTAGAAATCAGAATAAGGATTAGAAGCTAGGCCTATCAAAGACTAGCATCTTCTGACGAGTCTTGCAGCACAAGATGAGATCAACCAACAGTTCAATAGCATGAATGTAATAACAATGCATCAGAAGTTTCTGCAACATTGTATAATAGTAAGTTGTATTAGATAACAAATATATATGCCTCTGAGATCCCTCCTCGACTTCCCTGCAAGGAAGAGAAACCGGAACCAACAGTTTAATAGTAGTAGTTTGTAGTAGTAGGCTCTGGCTTCAGCATAAAGCGTCCTGTTACCGTGGACACGGCTATTCGAATAGATCAAACTCCCTGTAGGGGTGCACTACTGTTTAGCATGCACGCTCGGATCTCCAGGGTGGCGTACACCTTGTTAGGGAATGCCCCACCGAGGCTATCCGACACGCCGAGGCCCATCCTACGGCTCATCAGAGAGGTCCCCGCCGGTCTACAGCCCTAAGGGCAAGGGGGTCATGGGCCTATCACCCCTCTCTCTCCGGGTCGTTGTGAGGAGGGTGAATTCCAGCGCCGCAGCGCGATCCGTCCCTGCCACAATGCTGAACTGGACGTCTTTCAGAGCTTTCGAACAAGACCACAACGCGGAGGGCCCACACCGTAATCCCACGTGAAGGTAGTGCGTACAAGCCTTTGCGGCCTCTCAACTCATCCACTTGAACCGTTAAGAATTTTATTATTATCTGTCGGGACAACCGTTATCGTTGCCCCTTTTTGGGTGAGTTGAGGACAACGACACCAGTCAGGACCACCAGTAACATCGGTTCCTGCCCTGACGTCCCACCAACTCTTAAGGTTACCAACAAGGTCAACCGTCTCCTTACCTTGTCTCGCGTTTGCTCTTTGAAGAACTTGACTTTCGTACAACAGGATACCTCTCGGCCACGAACAATACCAGGCCCGCCGCACACCGGTGGAATACACCTGACCTGTCGTTCCGCTAAGATACCCCGCGAGGGCACCGTTGGGTCACCCGACTCCTTACCTGTAAGGACACCAGTTGATTCGAGTGCCTACCATCAAGTGAAACCAGGAGGAATCACCCTCGATGGTACACTTGGAGAGGTTCGACTGAGACATTAGCGGAATGAACTAAAGAGGAATATTCTCGTATCACCCTGGTGGTGCCGAGACACCAGTGGAATGAACTAAAGAGGAATACCCTCATATCATCCCAGTGATGCTACGCTACTGAGCCGACGAGAGTGAAATACGAGTCCTTCCACTCGTAAGACAAACTCGAAGCGACTCGGCAGAGTCTCGCCGTTGTAGGTTCCCTAGGCCTTCTGCATTGATCCGTACCTGTTGCAGTTATTATATTTTGTAATCCGCGTTCACTCACCAGAGTGATCACGGCCCGTTATTCTAAACCTAGCTAACAATGCGCAGAGTTCACTGTTGAATATTATATATATTTATCGGCAGCATAGGATAAAGGAGGGTACATCAAGGGGCGACAAAAACATGCTATGCAATTGAATAGGATTGTAACGTAGCAGCTGTTGACACCAGTTTTTGGCACGACAATTTTCATATACAAGATGGCTTCAAATAAAAAAGTGTTCTACATGAAAAAGTTTGGTATCATCGATATGAACATCTTTGTAGTTCGAGGCATTCGAAGTACTATTCTTCCAATAAGGTATTCAATACACCGTCAAATGGAAAGTGGGGCGGCTTCGACTCGTCGATCCGGTCGATTTTGATATTTGAAACGTCCAAATCCGAGTTCGTATGAAAAAGTTAAGGCCAAAACAGTGCAGCACTGAAAAACCAGGTCGGAGCGTCCGGCATGGAAGTCAGACCGTCTGGAATAAGACATCCTTTTACAGAAGAATTTTGGCCCACGTCGGACGGTCCGACTTCGAAGTCGGACGATCCGACCTTAGCCCGGACGGTCCGACCTCGAAGTCGGATCGTCCGACTTGAGAACCCCAATTACAGAAGGATTTTGAGCTCTAGCTCGGACCGTCCGACCTTGAAGCCGGATCGTCCGACCCTGCAGTACGGACCGTCCGGGATAAAGTCTGGACGTCCGTCCCCCCGATCCGGGTCCGAGTTTGATCGCGATTTTGGCAGTTTTGACGCGGATTTGAGTCCTTTTCTTGCAAGGGAAGACCAAGCCCCTCATAAATAGATGAGGTGACGGCCGATTGAAACAACACACAATCGAAAACACATCTAAACCCTAATTTCTTCTACTTTTCCATGTATCTTCTATCTCGTTCTTCGTTTGTTCTTGTTCTTGCAGGGCAACGATCTGCGAGAGCTCTAGGGGCGATAAGGTCAACCTAGGGCAGCCCATAGCCGCCGTGCGCCCAGACGGGGTCCCTCCCGGGCGTGTGGAGTTTCGGGTGCTCAAAAGCGTCCGCCGGTTGTCTTGCGTATCGCGCTACCGGACGGATCTCCTTCGACGTGAGTTGAGGTGTATCACCCCCGGCGTCGAGGGTACACGTGACGTGTTCGTGTGTCAATAGCAGCAGCAGTAACAATTCCTAGTGCAAGAAATATACGGAAAAGATAGGCGATATCTGGGGAAAAGAATGGCTCTGCTTGCCTGGAAGCTCGACGGTAGGGGTACGGTCGTCGACAAAGTAGTCGATCACAGGGGCATCGACAGCGGACGTCGAGACTATCGGACAATAAGAGAAGGGGAAGAAACAATAAATACACGGCAATAATAGAAATACAAAAATATGACATAGTAGATACAAAGCCACGGGCTCTAAGGCAGTGTTAAGTAATTTAGACGGAGTGGGAATTTATCCAGGGATGACTCATCAGTACCGGTTGATTATCGTACAGATGATCCGGAGGGGCAAGTTCCATTCCTGCAGTGTTAGAGATAACTGACAGACATGTGGATAGTGTATCAGTGTTAGTTGATCCATTCCGAACAACTTTCATGTTCAGAACAATTTCATCCGAAAAGTTTTACCGCTACTGAGAATTACCAGACAGTGCAACCGGAGGGGGAATGTCTCATGTGCGGTATGTTAGAGGGGTGTGGTGGGTATGCGGGTAGCGTATTCAGACTCGTTATATTTTTCTGATCTTTTTTTATATATAAATTATTTCCATCGGAGTTACGGATTAAAAGATATTGAATTTCAAAGTTTTATTCAATTTAAAAGAATTTCTGGAATTTACCTGTTATTAATAATTCAACATTATCCAAAAGCTTATCCACAACAGTACTGACAAGTGGGGCCACCTTGTCATAGGCTGAGGCCTTTGACTGGTCAAACTGACCAGGGGTCCCACATGTCATACTCAGTGACAATAATAATCAATTTATTTCATTTAAATAACAAGTGGCCTACATGTCATAAACAGGTTACTCAATAATCATTTTTAGTTAATTTTAAATATCCATAGGGGGCCACCTGTAAGTCTCAGTGAGGGGGGGGGTTACCCTTAATCAGGTATTTAGGCTAATTAATCATGGGCGGGCCCCACATGCTAGTGGGACATCCCCACTGGTTCAAGCCACGCGCGCCCACACCGACCACCAGGGGCACGACGGCCATGGCCGGGAGGTGCTCCGGCGAGGGGGGCATGATGTGGAGAGGCGCGGGGGCGCGAGAAAAAGGGGCGTGGCTCGGTGCGGTCGTGCGCACGTAGAGGTGTCGCGGGCTCGGGCTTCGGCCATGGCGGCCTAGCTCGAAGACGGCGGCGTGACGTCGCGGCTAACAACGGCGAGGGTGTAGGGGCATGGTGAGTGCGACCACGTTCTACAGGGCACACATGGGCGACGCATCGCAGGGCGCGGGCACTACTAGAGAAATGGCTTATGGTGGCGCCCTTTTTTAGCGTTTAGTGGCGCATTATGGACGCGCCACTAAGGACAAGCCACTAATAAGAGCTTAGGGGTGGCGCATTCTGGAATGCGCCACCCATAAGGTCTTAGGGGTGGCGCATTTCAGATGCGCCACCAAATATTTATTACAGAAAACAAAAAAATTAATTTACAGAAAAAGAAAACAAAATACAGAAACAATTACATAAATGGAATCACAGAAATTATTACATAAATAGAAGCATTGCAGAACTAGAGAAAGAATTACATGTTTTCGAGTATTGTTTACAAGTATCGAATACAAGTTATTACAAATGAAATAAAAGAAAACCCTAAAACTAATCTTCGAGTATTGTTTTCTTCACTCCATTTTGATAATGTTGATCATTTTGATCGATCTGTTGCAGCAAACAAGTGAGTGTGAATAACAATGACATCAATGACCACATTTATCGTTTAAGCATATAGGAAGATACATACACACAACACAACTTTAATAAGAACTGTTCAGCTAAACTAGTAGCATAACCAAAATAATGCATGATACATTTATACAAAGATGGAAAAGTGTTTGTGCAATAGAGATAAAGTTATTTAGAACACAAATCATCAATATTGTTCGGAACTAACAACGCTAAGCATTAAACAATGTAGCATGAAATTCACATCGATCGTCATCACTTGAGACCCGGCTCAGGGAATGGGCGGCATCCTTCTTTCGTCATGAAAGGCCTTGTGTCACGCAAGGCCTTTAGGCGGGCTTCTATCTCCCCATTGGATGGTGCAATGTTGCTGTGGAAGATCGACCCCTTCATCTGGACTTCATGACGGATGATAGTCGCCATCTCCCCTTGGATGTGAAAGAACTCCTGCCTAAGATTTGCATCGGCGATTCCCGCCTTCCTTTCGGCCCACGCTTTCAGATGACTTGGCAGCGTAAGGTTTCGCTCTTCCTGTACAATCGCCCGCATGTGATGGAGGGCATAGTACGCATCCATCACGCTGCCAGCCGGCTGCTTGACGCACGGGAACTGCGTCACGTGGTTGAACACGCTCACGCCGGGCCGATTCTTCCTGTACTTGTGCTTCACAATCTTGCCTCTGGCTTCTTTGTAGCCGGCGAGAGCATCATCCAAAACTCTCATGATATACTTGTAATCTTTGTTCTTCACACTCCCCGAGTCTAAATACACGGCATGCGAGTGTTGCGGTGAAAAGAAGATGAGCACGCAGTCTTGATCCTCACTGCATAATTAAAACAATCCAAAAGGAATGTTGGAAGAGGACAATGGCAGAAAGCTAAGAAAGCATATATGCTATGGCGGCGAGCGAATGACTTACTTGGGAGAGTAGGTCATGAGAAATGAATCCTTGTCGGCGTTCTGTAGCATGAATTCTCTTATGTACCCCGCCGCAAGAGTCGCGTCCCCATCGTCCCTCAAGATGCTTTCACGCATGTAGAAGGGGTCCAATATCGCAACGCCCGGGGTCTTATCTCTCCTAATACTCATAGAAAGACTGAGCGAGAATAGGCGGATAAGGCTATGGTCCAACCGCTTGAGATGAAACAAATTGAAGATCTCTGAGAACCGCAGGATTATCATATCTGCGGGGACATTGTTGATGAAACCCATGTTGAGTGGCACCTTGGCCATGAAAACTGGGTATGAGGGATTCCTCTCTCAAAGAAGCATCTTCTCTAATGCCATAACACTATGATGCACACTCTGCATATCCAAAGTTGCAAGGTCGAGCATGTCATTAGGTAGCATCGCTCTACCCGCCACATGGATTTCAAAAGAGAGATCCTTGGGACTCGGTGGCCCGTCCTGAGCCCTGATCGGCATCGGAGGTTGGCTGCTCGAAGCGCCCTTCTTTCTTTTCCGTCCCTTCTTCTTTTCTGATTTCGAGCAGTCTGCACCGGCCTTTATCTACTCAGTGGCCTCCTTATGGAGAGTGGACAGGCTGAGAATAGATCTCATTGTGGCATCTGCCTGAGGCTCGGTGAAGTCGCAAGCTGCTGGAGACATCTCCTGAGAAGCAGCGAAGAGATGCGTAGAGCAAGCAGGCTTCGACACAGGATCAGCTGGAACGCGAGATTCCTGGTCATGCTGATAGGCTCCTTCAGTAGGAGGCATGAATAAGTCATCAGCATCATAGAAAGTATTGATGAACTGGTTGGCGCTGATATCATCATCAAGATCGTCGTCTTCTTGTTATGCGCCGATGGGATCATGTGGCATCGGCACGACGACTACCGGCGTTGTCCTTGGTGTGGTGCCCCCTTCACCCATCATCAAACGGATTTGGGTCTTCAGCCAAAGGCATATTTGGCCGAAACAATCATTGAGGACTGCCGGCTCGTCCTCATCGTATCCGGGGGGTTGAATGGGAGGTTCCAGTCTCTCATAGCCCGAAATCACGAGAGAGATTTGAACCTATGCATCTCCGGTGCCATCGGCCTATTGTGCATCACTCGATTTTGGGGTTGAAGGATTTTACCTTTGGCAACATCCTTCAACTCGCCGTCCACGACTTGTAGTAGAATGCATGGAGTGTCCTCCTATGGAAGATACATATGCATTTAGGGATCAGAGAGATGCCAGTAAAAAAGGCAAGGAGATGAAGTCCTTGTTTGAGTTGCGGACTCTTATAGTTACCTTGAGGGCGTCGAGGTCGGCCAATGAAGAGACCCCGCCAACGACAGTGGGCATGCAAGAGACGGAGGGTGCGCTGCCCCCCGTGGCGTCGGTCGCCCTTTTTTCACTACCGGCGGGTGCATTATTATTATGCCCCGGTTGCTCGATCGTGGCTGGAGGAGTCACCATCACGTCCGGCGCCGGCGTCGCGGTGTTGGCGGCCGGAGTCGGTGCGCGAGCAAGGACTGCGGCCGCCGCGGTGCCCGAGTTGGTGCCGACCATGCTCGGGACCGGTATGGGCCCTTGTCCACCACACGTTTGCCAATTCGCGAGTGATTGCATCATATCAGGAAGGAGGGCGCTCATCGTCCTCGTCACTTCCTGGACAAGCTGCGGAAGCATGTTCACTTTCTCCTCCAGTCCACGAACATAAGCGGCGTCTTCTTCGGTCCTTCTCGCCTTGCGCCCCCTCGAACCCGACTGCTCCTCCGATTTTCCATAATATTCGGACCAATTTAGGTCCGCACCAAAGCCGACCACACGGCCGGCTGACGATGGCTTCGCCGCCACGTTCTCAACCTTCTTAACCTAGTTCATCGCCCAGTTAAAAGTGGTGTCCCACGGGCCGGCCGGCTTAATAGACGAGCCCTGCGATGAGACCGCGGCGAATTCATCTTCCTGCACAAAGAATGTGAAACACTAAGAAGCTGAACTTCAGGAACTAGAACTCAATCGACAAGGAAGTCACGTGGTGAACTACTTACCACGGCAGCCGTAAACTCCTGAACCTTAGGATCGAGTACTATGTTCGAGGTTTCTTTGTCCTTATGGCTCCGGGCCCTCACAAAGAATTCAGTCTGTGGATCAACTTTGTATTTGTCAAAGGGGTTAGGTAGGCCCGCAGCGGCATACTCGGCATCCTCCTTGTCCCATTTAGGCTTGGAATGTCTGTAACCACCGGCTCCGAGACGGTGGTTACCTATGACTTGCGCCCGCGTCGCCTTGCCCTTTGCACTCGCGGCCTTGGCGTCCTCGGACTCACACCTAGCCTTGAAAAGCTCGTAGGTAGCTTCGTCGATCATCGGCCCTTTCTCCTTGAGCTCCTCCTAGGATTTGCCGTGCTCCATAATTGCCTCCTTCACCCGGGTTTTCCAACTGGACAAGGCTTTGCTCATCTTCCTGAGGGCCCATTTGTTTACCTTGTTCCCTTTGAGGTTTTTTTTGTCGTACGGGTCCGGGAACTTGTATCGTCTGTGCAACTTGTCGAGAAGGAGCTGACAATAATGAGTGTTGTCACGACTCCTTAGGTTTATTGTGGTGATCGGGACGGGGTTCCGGAGGATCTCCGCGACTTGACGGCCGTAACCTTCCGAGAAACGTTTGGGCTCGGTAGGAATCCCAACGGAGGTCACAACGGTAAACTCTTGCCTGATGGTGCCGACCTTGGTTGGTTTCCGATTCCGCTTCCTCGACTGGCTACCATCTGTGTTTGAGGCACCGGCATGATCATCCTCGTCGGCGGTGTTCCTCTCCCCTTCCTCCATGTCATCCTCCTCCGATGAGTTGGACTCCGACTCTATCTCCTCCTCATACTCCTCCTCGCCCGGAGGTACTTCCTCTTCTCTCTGCTCCTCAACCTCTTCTTGTGAGTATTCCCAAAATTCTTTCCTTTTTTCCCGACTGAGAAGAAGGACCGGCGTCGGCTCCAGTTGACAAGTTTGAACTAGTACAATATTAAGAAATGCAACTACTTAATTAATTATCACAATAAATAAATGCAACTACTCTCATGTTAAAAAAAATAGCAAAGGTCATGCACGAATTCATGGAAAAATCCGGCATGACCTTTGCTATTTTTCTTAACATGAGAGTGCCCCATTCTCAACCGAAACGGAAGTTAATCAACATTTCGGGAGAAAGGGGATAATGATTTGTACGTACACAAAAAAATGCCTACATATAGGCACAAGCAACATATATATATTGTAGAACAATACATATTCTAGCAATGTACTAAATAGTGCATAAAAATATTGATAAGAAAAGCATCTTGTCAATGCACTAAAAACATCATTTAAAAACAACAACAACAACAACAACAACAACAGTAGTAGCAACTACTTGTCACTTTGCTTGATCATTTACAACAACAGCAGTAGCAATTACATTCCATTCCATTGTAAACAACAGCAGTAGCAATTACTTGTAGATTTTCTGCTCAGCAATAGAGAGGCATATAGCTAGCTAGAAGCCTAAAATTCTATTCCATTGTAAACACCTTGCCACACCCATTACCTACTGGTTTTCCTCCTCTCTCTTTTAATTCTGTCAAGAACAAATTCTACACTTGCTTGGGTTTTTTCATATGGTATATTTGCACTACAATATATAAAAAGATCAGTAGATCTTCCCAAAATTTCATATACATCCATTTATCTACAAAAGTTTTCATTAAGCTATAAACTTCATTTGATGGAAGTAACTTTACATTTTTTTTCTAAAGCATATAAGAGTCAAACCATATTAGAAAATTTACCTTTGTTACAATATCTATTTGGACCTCGGAGTTCTATTTGGACCTAGGAGTTCTATTTGTTCTCCTGTGCTAAAAATCCAAAACAGGGGCACACACACAAGTGAAGAACATGGGCACTAGCTCTGAATTTAGTACAAAAATTATGGCATGGAATTTCATTATCATGGGCACACACACAAGTGAAGAACAGGGGCACACGCACAAGTGAAGAACAGTACCAAGGCATTTCATTATCATCACCAATATCATTAAACAAAAATTACCAACAGCAAGAACAAGGACCTGCCATTATCATCACCAATTATGTGCAGGGCATCATCAACAGCAAGAACAAGAACAAGGCTATGGTTGGGCAACGCATCACCTGAGAGGATGCAGGGGTAGAGTGCGCTGTGGCTAGGGTTGGGGCGGCGGCTTAGGCGTCGAGAGGGCGTCGCCGGTGTCGAGGGCGGCGGCTCCGGCGTTGAGGTGGCGGCTCCAGCGTCGCCTAGGTCGGGTGACGCCCGGGGACGTCGGCGACCGTGGATGGGGGCGCGGGGGCGGCTCCGGTGGCAGTGAGGGCAGCGGCCGGAGAGCGGGGGCACGGCTAGTACTCCGGTGAGGGCGGCGGCCGGAGAGCGAGGTGAGGTGGCGGCTGAGAGGCGTCGAGGGGAGTGGGGGCGGGGGAATGGGTACTATTCGGGCATGGAGGGGGTAGTTTTCGATAGGACAAGTCTTAGGGGTGGCGCATTTCGCAGAAATGCGCCACCAAGTGGATCCTTATCTGTGGCGCATATCTGCAGAATGCGCCACGCATAAGGATGTACTTGGTGGCGCATTTCTCCAAAATGCGCCACCCCTAAGACTTGCCTATTTTTTTGTTGAATTGATTTAACTCTATTTTGCCTACTTATTATTGTAATTTCAATTCTGCCATTTTTTTTTCAATTTCCATTTTGCCATATGCAATTGTACTAGTATTTTGTACTCATTTTTTAGATAAACAATGATTATTTGTTAGTTCCTCATACTTTTGTTTTTTAGAGTGATATATTTGATCTTGTGGGGAACCAAATACTTTGATAAATTATGAAGTGCATATTAATTCCATGCATACACAAAGTGATCATAAATTACAAAAGATTTTCTTAAATTTGGAGCTACATATCTAGCTAGCGTCTCCTCACGATCTTCTTCTTGCCCTTCTTTGTCGTGGTTGAATAATTTAGGCCCGGGACGCCTTCACTTTTCCTCTTGAACGGGAGACCTTTCTTCGGTAGGGTTGTGGTGTATGTATCCTGAGCGGCGTAGACATCTTCCATCTTCGGGTCGCCGTACTTGTCAAAGTCTTGCACGTTGGCGACTCCATCCATTCCGATGATGTTTATTTTGCCTCTCCTCACTACAACGCGGCTCGGCTTTGATGGGTCGGTAATGAAGAAGCATTGGTCCACTTGGCTAGCCAGTACCCATGGCTCATTTTTCGCGGTGACGTTTGCGCCCACAGACTTGGATTTGGCTTCGGGTATAACCATGGTGGTGAAGTACCGGTCTTCTTTTACGAGGCTCTTGGCCCATCTCACACGGAACATCGACACCTTTCTCCACAGTAGTCGAGCTCCCATATGTCCTCGATCCTTCCGTAGAATCTTTCCTTAACGTCATCGGTGTAGAATATCCCCGTTACCCCTGAGTTCTGGTAATCGCAGTTATTGTCCTTTTCCTCCGTGTATAATATGTAGTCGTTGATATCATACGCTTGATAGGTCATCAGGTTGCGTGCGGCACCCTGTGACAAGGTGAATATCATCTTTTAGTCCTCGGAAGCGTTCCTTCGCGGGGGATTAGCACGAAGCTCGTCCTGAACCAAGTCATGAAACCGGTGTTGGGCTCTTTGATTAGCCGTGGATCTCGGTCCGTTATGTGCAGGCCCTGGTCATTGTACTTCTTCCTGATTACATCCTTGAGCTTTATTATCCAAGGATCGACCAGCTGGATGTGTTGTAGCGCGACTAGGATTGCTCTTTCAAAGTCGATGCCTCGACCCTCGAAGTTGACATGCATTGCGCGGCTTCCCTCCTGGTGACCACACCCATCGATCCTTCCAAAGTGCTTGTTGACGGGCAGACCAACAGGGTTCTCGGTGTTTAGATAATTCGTGCAAAAAGAGATGCACTCTTCGGTTAGAAAGCCCTTCGCTATGCTTCCATCTGGACGGGACCTGTTACGAACGTATTTTTTGATGTGTCCATTCATCCTTTCGAACGGCATCATGCTGCGCAGAAACGCAGGCCCGAGTTGGACGATATCCTCCACGACATGGATCATCAGATGCACCATAATGTCGAAGAACGCGGGCGGGAAATAGATCTCAAGCTCACATAGTATGAACATGATCTCCTCCTATAGCCTTTTGAGTTGTGTAGCGCAAATCGACTTCCGAGAGATGACGTCAAAAAAGTTGCAAAGGCCAAACAACGTTTTACGGACATGCTCGTCCATTATCCCTCGGATCTCAACCGGGAGAATCTACGTCATCAGCACGGCACAGTCGTGAGATTTCATCCCGCTGAAACGTTGCTTCGCCTCGTCTAGGTATCTACTTATCTTCCCCGCGTAGCCGTTCGGAAATTTAACTCCTATGAGGCAATGGATAAATCGCTTGATCTCCTCCTCGCACAGAGTGAAGCATGACGGGGGGCAGTGATCAATACCGGTCTTCTTCTTGGTCGCCCTTTTTCGTTTGCGAGAGTTTTGCGTTTCTGTATCCTCTTCCTCCTCCGTCTCATCATCTTCGTCACTAGGGGGTGAAGTTCCCTCCTGATGCCCATAAATTTCAAGTTATTCCTTGCTTTTGGCCCGTCCTTGGTCTTCTCCGGCATGTTGAGCAGCGTGCCAAACAAGCTCTCGCACACGTTCTTTGTGATATGCATGAGATCAAGGCTCTGAGGACTGCGGAGGAGACTACAGTATTCCAAATCCCAGAAAACAGACCTCGCTTTCCATACCCTCATCAACGGCGGAGTCTTCTTTTTTTTCTTTCCCGGCGCGGGGCACTCTTTCCAAGTTTTCAGCAAGTTGTCGATTTCTTTGTCGCTCCTTCGAGCTGGGGGGTGCTCGGAGCTCCTCGCTTCCATCGGACGGATGTCCATATTTTCTCCACGCGTGTTTCTTGGGAAGGCACCTCCGAGACCCATGGAACACGGTTTTTGAAGATCCGGGATCTTTTGGTAGCTGGCGGTACGTTGTATTATCCATGCACCTAACGCATGCATAGAATCCTTGGACCACCTGCCCTGAGAAATATCTGTATCCGAGATAGTCGTGCACCGTCGTGATCACCGCGGCTTTCATTGGGAAATATTCTTTTGCCGCGGCGTCCCACGTATTGACTCCGTCTTTCCATAACGTTTCTAGCTCCTCTTTCAACAGCTGCAGATATAGATTGAGGTCCGTACCTGATTGTTTCGGCCCTTGAACTAGCATACACATTGTTATGTACGTTTTCTTCATTCACTTCCAGGGGGGAAGGTTGTATATGCATACAAACACGGGCCAGGTACTGTGTGTGCTGCTCTGGCCGCCAAACGGATTGACTCCATCGGCGCTCACACCAATCCTGAGGTTCCTTGGTTCTTTCCCAAAATCTCGGTATTCGAGGTCCAACGCAGTCCATTGGCTACCATCTGAAGGGTGCCTCAGCATGTCCTCCTTTTTCGGATCCGGGTTCGGGTCATCCTCTTTTAGCTTCTTTCTATCCGCGCGCCAGGTCATGAACTTTGCTTCCTCGGGATCTATGAAATACCTCTGCAGACGAGGAGCGATCGGAAAGTACCATACCACTTTTCTAGGAACTTTCTTCCCTCTCTTGTATTGACTAACATCGCACACCGAACATGTGGTTTTATCTTCGTCCTCACCCCGATAGATCATGCAATAATTTACGCAGACGTGGTATTTAACGTGTGGAAGATCGAGAGGGCAAAGGACTTTCTTGGCCTCAGCGATACTAGTTGGGCACGTGTTGCCCTTCGGAAGAAGATCGTGCCAGAATGTCATGTTATCATCGAAGCTTTCGTCGGTCCAATTGTGTTTTGCCTTCATCTCCATAGCCCCAAGTGTTACATTCAAGCGGGTATCCCCGTCGTTGCATCCTTCGTACAACTTCGTAATCGCATATTTCTCGAGTTGCGCCATCTTGGCCTTCTCTCTAGCCGCACCTCTTGCGTTCACCGCCTCTTTGACAAGCAGATCTTGAACATGAGGGTCCCACACCCATCTTGAATCCTCATGTCCGGCATCTCGATCTTCGTGATCTGCTTTGGCATTTTCTTCATGATCATGTACGAGATGCTCTTCGTCTTCTCGCCAGCCGTTGTTGTCTGGTTGCCCTTCCTCATTTACTGGCGCATTGACGTCCTCCTCCTCACCAGCTTCATCACTTATCCACCGTGTGTAGCCATCCATCAAACCATTACGCTTCAGGTGTCTTTCCAATATTCCGGAATCAGGCTCTGTCATGCACTGCAGTTTGCATCTCCGACACAGACATCTTATATCTGTCCTATTATTCCGTAGCATGTCGTTTGTCGCACATTGCATCCACCTAGTCACGGTGATATCGCTCAGCATCTCGCGGACCATGATTGCCGGCGTGCACAGAGAGCAACACAATTATATATCACGGTCGTCGCCGGAAAAAATTGGCATGACCTTCCCTAATAATGCATGGGAGCATGCGGAGAGAGCGCCAGAAATTTGCCGAAACGGAAATGAATCAACATTTCGGCAAAACATTGGCAACTCAAGATTCACATATACTAGTATAATGCCCGTGCATTGCAACATGCTTTTCAAAATTTTGTTAGTTGCATATACAAATTGATTGCATAGCAAATTTCATAAAAAAATAGCCCGCAACATAATGCCATATATAAAATATTTATACCTTTATATTATTGAGTTAATGTGGTTGGTCTTACACCATCGTCTAAGAATACCATCATTTGTAAGATATTGCAACTTGTAGTCTGATAGCGAGGCATCTGATGTCTACAAATTTGATTTTGTTTGATGCACACATGTTGATTTAATGATGTTCATATGGTGGAAACATGATGGCTCATCACAACATGACAATGGGTGAAATCAATTGAACATGAAAAATTAATCTGACAAAAGAAAAGATGAGATAACATCTATGTTTTTTTGCTACTGGTTATCACTGGACTTTCAACCCCTTCCAACGACATTGCCTTGAGATTCTTGTTGGTGGGTTATGTTTGAGCATCGACAAAATTCATCTCCATATCTCTCATATTTTGTAGAAAGAACATATATAGAAACACACCTTTTGTATTATCATCGTATGCAATATACATATAACAATTGGTCAATAACATTTTTAGATAACTTTGGCTCAGCGTCTGCTGAAGTATTAAGCTTTTTCACAGCCACATGTGTCCCGTTCTAACATATGATATCACATGCACTTGTGTAAAATATATATAATATCACCCACTCCTTCCTTCGATAACTATCTTTAACTACTGGATAGAATAGATGTAACTAAAAACAAGGTAACTGAACTTTGCAATAGTTGAATCAGCAAGAATCATCAGATAATCAATGTTGTTAAATTGTATGAGACAACTTCACTTTGATGACTGAATAATTGTATTAATTAGAATAGTCTAGACCATGTGGCATTATAGTTCGGCTATTTGGGTCAACTATCTGCTATGAAAATTAGTTTTGAGTCGATTAGTTTGAGCACCTACAAATAGAACAGTATTGAAAATTAGTGCCTGCCGCACGACGCTTTGACAAAGTCAGCAAGATTGGAAGCTTCAGAAGCATAAATTTAGAGCACGGAAACTTGTGATTTGTTTGAGATTTATGTCGAGGGGCTCAGGAACCTTATGTCAAAGGAGGGTAGTTCGTGGGTAATCTGCATCAGGCATGCAGTGGCTACGCGTTTGAGAAGTTCTCCAGCGCTGACACGGCAGCTGAGATCCAATCCGAATCTTGGTAATCTCAATCCCTTCATGAAAAATCACACTGCTTAATCAAAACAACCATGTCAAGATTTAAATTTTTTTAACAACAATTGGTAAAAAGCCACCACGAAATCTGCAAGTAAAAATCTGTTAATCCGCATATCAAACACAAAGTCCATTGTTGTCCCTTAATTTCAGCATAGTTTCTTTAACGAATCCTAAAATATGATAATCTAGTAGTGTGATCATCAGAGCTTTAAATCTAAAAAATGATATGTCACAACCCAAGTTTAGGTAAGTGCTAGGGTTGCTTGATCCCTTTGCATCATGCAAAAATTCAAAAGAAATTCAAAATTGGGGAAGCAGAAAGCCCTGAGAAATTAATTCAAATGGCTAGATAAAAATCTTTTTCCAAAAATCATTTGAATAGTTGGAAAATTCCTAAAAATGAGTGTGATCATTTTAAAAGTGGTTTGGGATCAATCCCATGCTCAGGGAATTTTCTAAATCTCAAACAATGCCTTGGAAAATTAAATAAACCCCTATTTGATTTGAAATTTAAATTATTTGAATTTCAAAAATGCCCAAAAGTTGTGAGTGGCTAGTTATTTATATTACAAGTCCACATAAAAGTTTGGGCATTTTTTTGAAATGCTATGGTATTTTTACCAGAGCAAAACAAATAAGAGAAATAGAAATTACAGAAGAATTAGAAAAACCTATCTAGCCCACCCTACCAGGCCACCCCAGCCCAACTAGTCCCCCCCAGCCCAAGCCCACTTGGGGCTTGTCTTCTTCCTCCCCTTCCTCCAATGCTGCTCGGTGGCGAGCCGTGGGCGCGCCGACGCCACCGAGGCACTTCGAGGCCACCCGGGGCCTCATCTACACGCCACGGAGACGCCCAGAGAGGCCCCTTCCATCTCCGTCTCTCTCCGCTAGCCCTGCCTCCCTCTGCTTCGCAAATCTCACACGCACCCGTAGCGCCCCAAAGGACGCCGGTGAGCCCCTGCGCGGCCAACGTCGACGAGCCACCTCCCCGTCGTGTCCATCAGCTCCGCAAGGGACAACTTCATCATCCCGTGGAGTCAATCGAGTTGCGGCTCCCTGAAGACGACGGAAGCTTCAACCTTCGCGCCGCCGGCCGCCATGAATCCCGGCGACCAATTCACCGCCTTCTGAACCTCCCCGGCGAAGCCGACGCCGTCTTCAAGCTCCTGGTGAGCACGCGCATCTGCTGCACTTTCTTTGGCTTGCTCCCGTGGCCGGGTTCGCCGATTCCCACTTGAACAGAGCACGGTCGCCGCGCCTTTCATCCTCGCCGTCGCTCCAAAGCTCCCCGACCCCCCCTGCTTGGTGCACCAGACGTGAAAGACCACGGGCGACCGTTTGGCTCAAGGCTCGTGCCCTCCCGTGGCCTGGAGTCGAATTCCGGCGAGCTCCCAGTCGCCGGCGGCGAGCCCGCCATTAGGCCCCCCCTAAACCTAAGCTAATCACCCACTAACCCCCTTCAAGAGTCCATGACAAGTGGGGCCAGCCCCCCCTTAATCTTTGTTTAATTTAAATCCAAACAGAATTTAACATTGAGCCACTGACAGGCATGGCCCACATGTCAGCCCTGCTGATGTCATGCTGAGGTCATGCTGATGCAATATAATAATTTCCAGAAATAAAACAATTCCAGAGAAATTACAGAAATTGCAGAAAATCATATAAACTTTGGAAATTCATAGAAAATTCATTTTAACTCCAAATTAAACAAATAATATATGAAAAATTATCAGAAAAATGCAAGGATTATGAATATGCAATTTGTTTCTATGTTTGACCATTTTAAAATGGGGAAACAGTAGAAAATGTGCATATGCCTTAATTTGAATTTGAATATGGAGTTCTTTTGAATTCAAATTTGGAGTGAATTTGCAAATGATTTTTCATTCCACTTCTTTTAAATGGAATTGTACCCACATTGCAACCATGAACATCACCATTGCAATCTTATTCATGTGATTGTGCATTGTAATTTATTTTGATCCTATGATTTTCATGTTGCTAATAGAAGTGGAACCGGAACCGGAGGCCACCCCCTTCGTTGAAGACCCCGATACTGAACCTCTTCAGCAAGGCAAGCAAACCCCATTGATCATGTCTATAAAATCCCAATTCCCTCTCAGTCTCGCTTATGCATGTTAGGAGATCACTTTGTATCGATTCTACCGCATAGTTGAACCCATATCCGATGCATGACCTATCATCTTGTCACAGTAGTAAGCAAACCACAATCCTAGCTTACATAGGAATTGATTGATATCATTAGGCACCTGCAACTGTTACAGCTTATTGCATGCTTAGTGTTACAATGAGGTTGCTTTTGATTGTGAGTCGGGATGGATGATCACAGTGATGCTAATGATAACGTGTTGGTGAATCCACCCTAATACAAGGTGAACGATGAGAGGTTGTGTAGGAGTACACAGTGGGTTGTCTCGTTGAACACTGCCTTAAGCACCGAGTTCTTGTATGGTAATCCAAGGCAAAGAGTACAACCACACATTGGGCTCACTGACCCCTCTCGTCCTAGTACCTTGATCCGTGTCGACGTCCAGGAGTCACATTAGTTCGGGCCTTCCATTTGACATATGCATAGAAAAAGAGTGAGTGGAATTGTTGCATCATCCTAGATATGTGGGTGGATCTGTGAGACAGTGTAACCATCTGTCAGAGGTGGCGTCTCGGTTGCCTACATTGTCTGGGTCCGTTTCGTTGATCCGGCCGGACTCTCGAGCGGTGACAAACTCAGATAGTCGACTCCTGGAATAGACCGGTTGTGAGCGAAGTATCGTGGTGAACATCCTCGCTGTCACCTCTTGAACGGTGGCGAGACATGGAGGTAACCGATGGTCATGTGTGTGTAGCTTACACCCTTGCAAGGTTAACAAAACTATTTGAATAGCCGCGTCCGCGGTCATGGACTACTTGGAACCTGTACCTGATTATTAGACAACTTGAATGGATACTTGTAAAACTCGCAAGATAAGCGTGAGTACTATGGTGTGCTCCTCGTGGGGAAGTCGAGGAAGTAACCATAGTGGTGTATTGGTTGGAGACTTGGATAGTGGACTCGTGTACGCTTCTTACCTCAAAGTCTGGTACTCGTAGTACAGGACTAGCCAAGTCAAAGATGGCACTTCTGCATGATGAAACCCCACCTCCCTTTACCTTGATACTTGAGCATGAGTAGTATAGTTCTGATGTAAGTCTTGCTGAGTACGACTTTGTACTCACGTTTGCTTATTCTATGTTTTAGATGAGAACCCGGACCCCGATGGAGTCACCGACCTGAAGCTCGACGTTGAACTTGGTAGTATAGTTCCAGACAGCAGTCTGGTCCCTCGTGGAAGGGCATGTATGTTTACAAGGCTTCTCTAAGCCATTTGTTAAACTTGTCTGTACTCAGACCTAATTTGATTCCGTTGTATGATGTAATGTTGATCACATACATGTGATCTTTGTATACTCTATGTGTAAGTAAATAAAGAAGTACTTTGTAGAGTTATGTGATGATACCTGCTGTTCATACTAGGCATGTGTGCTGCGTGTATGTTTATAACATGCATGTCTTGGTATGGGTTTTCGAGACCTTAGTTGTGATCTGGCTGGCGGTCTTTTATACACCAAGTGGCCCTTAGATGTGCGCAGCTTGGGGCATCGCGATGCGATTGCTCGTGACTCTGTCACGTGCACACTTTGTTGTATGATCGAGCCCGCCCTAGACCCCGACTAAGTGATCGGGCTGGAGTAAGTCTATGTAAGAGTTAGGATTCAATTGATAACATGGTTGAGGCGACTTGTCTATGAGTATGGGATTCACCACCCATAAGCATTTAGACTTGTGAGCGAATGATGAGGACCCATCTCAGTTGATCATCCGGCCTGGATGGGATGCCCCTCACGTTCAATGCTTACCGAGAACGTTCTGTGCTTGGCCTTGTCTGCTTAGACAAGTGGGTACGGTTCTCGGCTCTCCATGTGATTGCATCGTGACTGGAATTACATACGCATATTCCGGGTCCAGACATGATAAATGCATAACAAAGATTGTACGTCTGATCAGACGTGCAACATTTTGGTTAAACCTTGTTAGTTCGATGCAATTGGTCTTTTGAGCCATCCGCTGAACCTAGAATCTCACACACTCATCGGGTTTCCGGTATATATCTTTCTCTTCTAGCATATGCAAATTGAAGATGTGCTTGCTTGAGCATATGCAAATAGGAACTCGAAGAGGTACTTTCTTGATCCTATGCTATTCTAAATCTTGCAACTTATATGAGGTGCTTCACAAAACAAAGAATATGGAAAAATAATACAAAGTTCCCAACACATAACCATCAGTAAAATGTTGTTGTAAATCAAAGATAGCTCCATTATAATTTGCACAAAGAAATAAATATAGTTTCATTATATAATTATTACAAATGCACTTGGTTACTAAAATACTATATGTACGCCCTATATGCAGACAACATGGACATGCTATGTGCCCATAATGAATCAAACAATGTTAATCTCTCTAGGGAAGGCCATGTATCAATAATGAATCAAACGATAAGAAACAAATTAACCTAGTCTCTCTATCTTGTGGATAGACTAATTAAACACAAAGAATCAAGCAATGTCAAAATAATTATAGATCAGAAAGTAGCACATTTAGGCTCAGTTTGTGTTTGCTTCACTAACAGTAGGTGTAGGTTCCCAGTAAAATAAAGAGCATGATTTCAATCCTCCTTGTGTCTTCATATCCATACCATATATGATTGCGTTGAGAATACACACGGCGACCATATACAGGAGGGCAGTGCCGGCCCTACCAATGTGTACCGACCATGAGGCGACACCTAGGGCTAGCGGTATGCCCACCCTCAGCGCGGTCCAGGGCACTGCCATCTATCACAGATAGTCTGATAAGCTTGATAAAAAGATCGAGATCGAGCAGTACTGCATGTACCCCTATGTGTTTCCTTCCTCGTGTGATCTCTTTCTTACTCCATGATTGTTGGAGACGTTGCTCTATAAGTCGCCATGCAAGGTGTTCAAGATATGCACCTTATGGTTCTGCATAATTAATTATCTAGAGAACCTTATTGAACAAAGAAATAGTTTGTTACTGTAATAAAATTTCGTTAATTAACCTCCATACAAAAATTAAGTAGTTCAAACAAGAAAATCATGAAATCAACATACCTGAGAAATGTGCTGACAAACGATCGGTTTCAAGGGAATCAGCAAGACCGACAGGAGCTGAGTAGCTGACCCCCACGCGAGACTGTTATCTGGCTGATCCCATTGAGCAGTGTGCAAAAGAGCTCCTCGCAAATCTTCAGTTTTCGCAAGGATGAGAGGACGCATGACTTGGTGGCTTCAATGAACCAAGCAAAAGTCTGCTGAAGCATGTCCCTCGAAGATTTTCTATCTGCTTCCAAGGCAGAAACAATGCGGATCAGAACCACCATTACAGCTTGGCAGCACAATAATTTTATGTTTCCTGAATTCCTCCCCCACAGTTGTGCACCATGCTCCTTGCAGTCCCGCTTCCTAATCTGCCAGCCATCACATCAACCATGATCAGACTTCAAGAAAACATCTACCACCACCCACAAACATGTACACGCACAAATGAAAATTGAGACACCAACATACAAGCTAGAACGGAGAGAAGAGAAGAGACCCCCTCACCTTGAGAAAATCTGTAAGCGAACGACCCTTCCATGCAGCAGCATTCCTGACCTTGGCAATATTGTCGATCTCCAGCCCGCCCTCGCCCCCAGCATATGGACAATGCGCCTCAGCGCCTGAAGGCGAACTCCTTACGCTCGAGTGCCTCGATCTCCTCCTCGTCGAAGCTCTGCACCACCTCCCCAATCTCTCCATTATCCTCTGCCGCCGCGTCCTCTCCCTTCCCCTTGGCCCTGGGCGGTCCCTCGTCGGAGTCAGGGAACTGGAGGAAAGGTTGTTGTGCGACGGCCTCGCGCCCGTGCGTGCTGCGATGCGGCAGCGGTCCTCGATCGATCTCTGCTTCATCTGTCTATCCCTGCACAAGCAACGACGAGTGGGTGATGTGGAGATCCGACGGAGGCCAGCCATCACTCCATGGGTA
Source organism: Bromus sterilis (assembly GCA_950022295.1). Lineage (NCBI taxonomy): Eukaryota > Viridiplantae > Streptophyta > Magnoliopsida > Poales > Poaceae > Bromus > Bromus sterilis. The sequence continues at coordinate 274,186,712 of OX465595.1, read as the reverse complement.
CAATGGCGGCCACCTCAAGAAGCACGAGATACACAGAAGCTCGTGGAGAGGAGGAGCGACGTGAGGGGAGAGAAGAGCGACGGCTCGTGGATGGAGATGAGCGGCGGCGGCGCAAACCCTACATGCGGTTTTTTTTGGGGTTTTATGCGGGAAAGCATGGTTCTGTGGAGGGGAAAATCGGTGGGCGGGTGGACTTCGTTCGATGGGGGAGGGGGTTTCGTTCGATCGGTCTGTCCACGAGACGACGTACGAACTCCCCCTTTAGGAGTAGAGATATCAAACCACCATAAGCTTCACATATACACTTCACATATACATCAAACCACCATAAGCTTCACATATACATCAAACCACCTCAAGCTTTGAAATATACATCAAACCACCTCAAGCTTTCACATATACCTCAAACCACCAGAAGCTTCACATATATACTTCACATATACATCAAACTCAAGATTCACATATACATGAAACCCCAAGCTAATAAAGGGAATTATGGGTGATAAATGGAAGAAAAGAGTTGGGGAGGAGGCCCACTTACTTTAATATGAAACAAATTAGATTTCAAGCAAAGTATGGGACGGATAAATGGAAGAAATGAGGTGGGGAGGAGTACAAAACCGAATAGAGCCAGGTGAGAAGAGTAGATCTAGTTTGAGAAGTGTGTGGAGTGAATGAGAGGTGGTAGGTGGGGTGGAGTAGACAAGGGTAGCTCCACACTTAGGGGTGGCGCATATCTCATGTCAGTGGTGGCGCATATAGGAAATGCGCCACCACTAAGATATTAGGGGTGGCGCATTTCCAGTATGCGTCACCCATAAGCTCTTAGGGGTGGCGCATTTCCAGTATGCGCCACCCATAAGCTCTTAGGGGTGGCGCATTTCCAGTATGCGCCACCCATAAGCTCTTAGGGGTGGCGCATTTCCAATATGCGCCACCCATAAGCTCTTAGGGGTGGCGCATCAGCAATATGCGCCACCTATAAGGTTCTTAGGTGTGGCGCATTTTGCCAAATGCGCCACATATAAGAGGATCCAGGGCTGGCCCACCCTTATGGGTGGCGCATTTTACAATATGCGCCACCTCTAAGATCTTAGAGGTGGCGGATTTTTAACCAGTGCGCCACCCATTACACCTTAGTGGCGCATTACACTGAAGATGCGCCACCAATAAGATTTCCATGTATAGGCTTTTCTCTAGTAGTGGGGTTGCGGCCAAAGGATGTGCACTGGGCGCGCGGGGGGCCGAGGAGAGCAGCTCGCGTCCATGGCGTCCATAGGAGGGCACGGTTCGACTGGGAGGGCTATCGGCGGCCAAATCGAAGGGGGAAAAGGGGGAACCGATGAGGTTGCTCACCAGTGGCGCGATGGAGAGGTTGGTAGGGGCGGAGGAGCTCCACCGACGATGAATTTCTCGCCGGAATTTCCATGGGTGGCCAAAGATTCACGTGACGCCGACGTCGTCTGCAGGGCATCCGGGGTCGATTGAAGGCTCGGGGATATGAGGTCGTCGATGGGGCGCCGGCTAGACACGTCGAGGCAGCAGTCCATCGCTGCTCGCCGCGGTGGTTCACCAGAGGGCGGCCATGGCGGCTCGGTGAGCACGGGAAGAGGGAGAAGGGCGAGGGAGGGTGAGATCTGAGGGGGTCCTAGGGTTTGCGGGAGGGGGAGGTGGATCGGGGGAACTTATCCCCGAAGGGGAGTGATGGCTTCTCGCCCTTCGTTGGTTACCCCAAGTGAAAGGTTGAGATGTAGCGCAGCAGCAAGTTTCCCTCACTGAAGATACCAAGGTTTGTCTCCAGTAGGACTCCAGAGATGATAAGTAGGTGTCAGCGGCGCAACTGACGTGGACCTGCACATAGACACAGATAACTTTGTTCCCAACGAAGTTCAGAGAGGTTGTCAATCTCTCCGGTCTTGTTGTTCACAAAGGGTAAAACACAAGGGATAATGATAACAACTGAAAGTAAAAAGTAGGAAAGTAAATATTGCGTGGAAACAGTAATAAGGATATGGACTGGGATACATGATGTTCATTAGTGATGTCTCTCTCCAAAAAGACGATAAAACTGCTATGCGAGGTAAACAAATTACAGAAGGGAAATTGACAGGATTATGAACGCACCGCAATGCTAACTATGCTACAAAAGAAAGGAAGAGGCTCAAAAGCACGGGCAGTACGCCAAAATAAGTAGACCGAAATCCAACTGCATCTACTACTAATCATCCACCTTGAGATATCTATCTAGAACATCTCGCTGGTATTAAGTTGCAAGCCCCACCCAAAGTGTAAACCCAAAGCAACAGACAACTGCATTAAAAAGAACTTTGCGTAAAGTAAACAATCCTTGCAACCGCGGTTACAAGCACCGTTGTTTTCCCCCTTGTGGCAACAGCACATCCCCTAGACTCATGTTTCTGTCACTCAAGCGTGTCATCGGGGGGCATGAAACCACAATCGAGCATAACGTTCCCTCTTGGAGTCACTACCTACTACTTGGCCAAAGCAATAAACAACAACGGAGAACATGCAAGAATTACTTAGGAACAAAAATATAAGAGATAAAAACCAAATATATTACTCTATCACAATCTGAACATAATCTCATAATCCATCAGATCCCATCAAACTCAGCATAGCAATAGCAGAAAGATTACAAAAGTGCCTCGATCATGTAGGGCAGCTCACGAGGTCTAAACCATGAAGAAAAAAGAGGGGAGGAGAACATCACATAGCTACTGATCACAGACCCATGGTCCAAGGAAAACTACTCACGAGACATTCGGGGAGCATCCATGGTGGAGAGGAGACTCCCGGAGGTCGGCCCTCCCTCCGGCAGGGTGCCGGGAAGAGGTCTTCTGGTGCTCCCGATCTCGGAAGCGCGGCGGCGGCGGAACAGAGGCGAGTTTGCGAAATAGGGTTCTGTCTTCGGAGTTTCCCCGTGACGGAGAATAAATAGGCGAAGGGGGGCAGCCAGAGGTGGACCAGGGGCCCCAGGCGCCCCCCCTGGCGCGGCCAGGGGTGGGGCCGCGCCGGGTGGCCGCCTGGGCCCCCCTGGCCCCACTCGGGCTCTTCGCGAAGCTTCCTGTACGCTGATTTTTCCTGTATTTTCCCGGAATTTTTCTGGCACTTTTTATATGGGGGAAAACTGAAATAGAAAAACAACAGAAAACAGGAACTTGCACTGGGGTGCACTGAGTTAATAGGTTAGTCCAAATATGATCAAAAGTGTATGAAAGTGTATCTAGAACCTAGCAATATCACACGAAACATGCATGGAGCAAGCAGAAATTATAGATACGTTTTGGACGTATCAACATCCCCAATCTTAATTCCTGCTCGTCCTCGAGTAGGTAAATGATAACGGCATAATTTCTGTGGTGACATGCTAGCAACCATATAAGAACTTTGAAAAGTAAAGCAATCAAGGTTAGAGATTCAATTCAAGTCATAACATGCAAGAGTCTATATTAGCATCGAAACAAGTAACAAAAGAACATTAGGTGCAAGAGCTCTCGCTGTCCGTGACTCGAATGTCTCCAAATGGTGTTTTCATGCAAGAAGGGGGATAGGGAATACGAGAAAAAAGTATTTGTTGAGAACTCAATCTACTAAAGTTTCACACTTGGTCCTCTTTGGAATATTATCTTGACTCGTCCCCAGACCACTAGCCAGGTACAAGTCAATTTGATCCACTCCTTTTTGATATTTCGAGCACTCATGCAATGGATGAGCGTAAGAACGAGAGTTGACACTTAGAATAGCAAAGAGAGAAGTACGGAGGAGGAAGACAAAAAGGATGAGAAAGGCTCACATCAATGAGGAGAATCATAGGCAAGAGATGCCAAATGATTGATATGATGTGAGGAGTAGGGATTGCCATGCAACGGATGCACATACGAGCTAAGAATATCTCCAATGGAACTAGTGGGGGTGCATCTAACTTGCTCGTTCATGAAGACCTAGAGCTCGTTTGAGGAGGCTCATCCTTGGAATATGCAAGCCAAGTTCTATAGTGTGAAGGTCCCCACATAGCTATATGCATAATGATCATCTCTATGGAGTACAAGGATATAAAGGGAGTACTAGTGTGGATCTCTCAAAAGGATAGTAGTGTTGCCCCTTTCTCTCTTTTTATTTCTTTTTTTTCTTTTTTCTTTTTTTTTGTATTTTTTGTGGCCTCAATGGCTCTTTCTATTTAACTCTCATTTGTACTCTTTGGGATCTTTTATTGTGTCCACTTTGGGATCTTTTCCTCACTTAAGGGCAACACTCTATTTTACAAGAAGGTAAAGGAGATCTTTCACACTTTACAAGGTACTCAAAATCATAAAGAAGATGTAACTAACATGATGTATGCAATGTATGTCGCTGCTAGTGTAGCAGGAACATGTATGACGTGAAGATCAAGTCATGAAGAGGTGGATGTTGCATGGCAATATATCTCGGAAAGGCTATGGAAATGCCTTGATAGGTAGGTATGGTGGCGGTTTTGAGGAAAGATATAAGGAGGTTTATGATGACAGAGCGTATCATGCCAAGGGTTTGGATGTACCGGCGAAGGTGGACACCAACTCTCGGAGTGAGAAGAAGGCAATGCACGGCACGGGAGAGGCTGGCAAAATATGGGAAGGTGGAAGTGTCAACTTTCAATACTTACATTAGTCCGAAGAACTCATGCACTTATTATCGGTAACTCTCAATCTAATAAGGAGGTTCACAAAGAGACAAGTACCCCGAGGAGGAGTGTATGTGGGTTTGGTTATCCTTGCGCATCCTCGACTCATGGTACGTGAGTGTACTCTAATATTCGATCCCTCCAAATATTAGTGATCCATCTAGTAGCTAGAGTTCTCAACTAGTTTTGTAAGTTTTGAAAATACACACGGATTGCCCAAAATACGACACCTATCACTAATAGGCTAGAGCTCTTGACACCAAAAGTTCAAACATTACTCACATCAATACCTCAAAACCATTGCAAGTTACTACTAAAATAAAATAGCAACCTCAATTACCTATTTTCAAGACAAGACACAACTCAGTGCAACAACCAACTCTCTTTAACAAGATAAACATGAAAACTAAAAAGTGTTCCAGCAACAAACTAAACAAAAGACAAGGCTCTTGCTAAAGACAAACTAAGACTAAAACTAAACATGGCAGTAGCTATGAAAAGATAAAGAACACACAACAGCAAAAAGATAAGCAGGAAAAATCCTATGATGTGTTCTAGAATTTGATAGTGGAGCATGTTTCTATCCCACACAAAGTAAGACGGGATCTAACTTGTTATGAACATCAAGCAAAGCTAAAGAAAACTAAAAAAACCTAAGAGTGAGACGCTCCAAGTATAGCACATAACGCATGAAGTGATAAAAATATAGTGAGACGAAGGACGAACTGATGATTGTTGATGGAGAAGGGGATGCACGGGGGCATCCCCAAGCTTAGACGCTTGAGTCTCCTTGAATATTTTTTGGGGATGCATGGGGGCATCCCCAAGCTTGAGCGCTTGACACTCCTGGATCTTCTTTCATCATCTTCCATCGCACACTTGAAAACTCCCTTCATACATAACTCATCATAAGATGATTAGAGAGGTTAGTACCCTTAATAAATAAATTTTCCCCACTGGATATATAGATATTCTTGAAGATATACTGTTTCTCAAGAGTGCCAAAAAGTTTTTGCAAAGAAAAGCAAGCTTAAGGTTTGAAAAAGTTAGGAGAGACAAAACGTGGCAGAATCTGTGAAAAACAGAACATCAGGTAGTAAAGAATTTTTTAGGGGCACTTGTGCAACTCAAATCAAAAAACTCAGAACATAAGGAAGTTTCGTAATTGTATAGAGCATACTGTGTAAAAATTTCAGCTCAAAAAGATGAACTGGGATTTTTCTGGAATTTTTCTGGTCACGAGGACAGAATCTGTTTTCTGGACAGCATGTCACAACTTTTACTTCCCTTGCCGTAAGAGGCTATAACTTGGCACAAAGCTGAAAAATAAAGATACAATGATGTAGCTACAGTAGTAACAATTATCAAGACACAACAAAAGAAAAAATAAAAACCTAAATTCGTTGCGGGCTGCCTCCCGAAAGCGCTTTCTTTTATGCCTTTAATCTAGGCATGATACAAAAGAAGAATCAAGGGTATCCAAGATCAGAATCATAAAAACCTTCAAATTGATTTTCAATAAGCTCATTCTTCTTCTTACTAGGAAAGAGATACTTGCCTTTCGCCATACCGCGTAAGCGTATGTACCTGTTACCAATATCAATGAAGCCTTTCATAGCACGGAGGAAGTCTCTTCCGAGCACAATATTACTTTGGTTTGGCTCCATGATGAAGAAATCCATTGGTGCAATCCTATGAAGGAATGCAACTTGGACTTCTTTTACCTTTCCTTTAATCTCTGAAATATCTCCGTTATAATTTTCATGATAAGATGATAATTTATCCATATCTAGCTTCAAAGAATCATAAACTATTTTTGGCATAGTAGAAACTATGGATCCAATATCACAAAGAGCAAGGAAGCCTTGGTTAGAGATGCTAATCCTAACAAAGGGCTCCCAATCATCATCTATCTCCAACATTTATTTCTTTTTGGACTTAAGTTCCTCCACTTTACTCAAGTCTAGAGCACCCAATCTTTTTTCAATAGTGGCAAGTCTATCTATGACAGTATCAACACTACGATCATAAACAAAATAACTAGATAGACTATGCAAAATATCAAGAGCCCTATCTTCATCACACTCTAGAAAATCTCCTTCAGCTATAATGTCAAGAGAGTGTTTACACCACTTAAAAAGACCATGATAAAAATTTCTAAGCACAATTTTATAGGTATCCAAGGCATAATTCTTTTATGTGCTTCAGAGATTCTGTCCCATGCCTTCTTCATATTTTCTCCATCTCTTTGACGGAAATCGAGAACTTCCGATTCCCTCAAAGCACCTAGCCCTAACATGTTCATCTAAACAAGGAGGACTACTAAAATCAAGATAAATAATTTTTTTGTAATTTTGATAAAATACACAAAGATAAAAACTGAAAGGTAAACTAACAAGACTAAAAAACAAAGGTAAAGGGTAGTGTGCAACTCCCCTATATTAGCACTCGGAGTCCCTGGCAACGGCGCCAGAAATTCGCTTGATGGCTTCTCGCCCTTCGTTGGTTACCCCAAGTGGAAGGTTGAGATGTAGCGCAGCAGCAAGTTTCCCTCAGTGAAGATACCAAGGTTTGTCTCCAGTAGGACTCCAGAGATGATAATTAGGTGTCAGCGGCGCAACTGACGTGGACCTACACACAGACACAGATAACTTTGTTCCCAACGAAGTTCAGAGAGGTTGTCAATCTCTCCGGTCTTGTTGTTCACAAAGGGTAAAACACAAGGGATAATGATAGCAACTGAAAGTAAAAAAGCAGGAAAGTAAATATAGCATGGAAACAGTAATAAGGATATGGACCGGGATACGTGATGTTCACTAGTGATGTCTCTCTCCCAAAAGACGATAAAACTGCTATGCGAGGTAAACAAATTACAGAAGGGCAATTGACAGGATTATGAATGCACCGCAATGCTAACTATGCTACAAAAGAAAGGAAGAGGCTCAAAATCACGGGCAGTACGCAAAAATAAGTAGACCGAAATCCAACTGCATCTACTACTAATCATCCACCTTGAGATATCTATCCAGAACATCTCGCTGGTATTAAGTTGCGAGCCCCACCCAAAGTGTAAACCCAAAGCAACAGACAACTGCATTAAAAAGCACTTTGCGTAAAGTAAACAATCCTTGCAACCGCGGTTAGAAGCACCGTTGTTTTCCCCCTTGTGGCAACAACACATCCCCTAGACTGATGTTTCTGTCACTCAAGCGTGTCATCGGGGGGCATGAACCCACAATCGAGCATAACGTTCCCTCTTGGAGTCACTACCTACTACTTGGCCAAAGCAATAAATAGCAACGGAGAACATGCAAGAATTACTTAGGAACAAAAATATAAGAGATAAAAACCAAATATATTACTCTATCACAATCTGAACATAATCTCATAATCCATCAGATCCCATCAAACTCAGCATAGCAATAGCAGAAAGATTACAAAAGTGCCTCGATCATGTAGGGCAGCTCACGAGGTCTAAACCATGAAGAACAAAGAGGGGAGGAGAACATCACATAGCTACTGATCACGGACCCATGGTCCAAGGAAAACTACTCACGAGACATCCGGGGAGCATCCATGGTGGATAGGAGACTCCCAGAGGTCGGCCCTCCCTCCGGCAGGGTGCCTGGAAGAGGTCTTCTGGTGCTCCCGATCTCGGAAGCGCGGCGGCGGCGGAACAAAGGCGAGTTTGCGAAATAGAGTTATGTCTTCGGAGTATTCCCGTGACGGAGAATAAATAGGCGAAGGGGGGCAGCCAGAGGTGGACCAGGGGCCCCAGGCGCCCCCCCTGGCGCGGCCAGGGGTGGGGCCGTGCCGGATGGCCGCCTGGGCCCCCTTGGCCCCACTCGGGCTCTTCGCAAAGCTTCCTGTACGCTGATTTTTCCTGTATTTTTCCCGGAATTTTTCTGGCACTTTTTATATGGGGGAAAACTGAAATAGAAAAACAACAGAAAACAGGAACTGGCACTGGGGTGCACTGAGTTAATAGGTTAGTCCAAATATGATCAAAAGTGTATGAAAGTGTATCTAGAACCTAGCAATATCACACAAAACATGCATGGAGCAAGCAGAAATTATAGATACGTTTTGGACGTATCAGGGAGCCGCGGATGCTCGACACCAAGCCATCGGCAGCCATGGACGGAGCACGCACGTCGGCGGCGCCATGGTGAGCAGTAGGAGGGAGAAGGAGATGGGGTGGGCTAGGATGGGCCTGGGTGGGCCTTGTCTGGTGTTGCACACGGCGAGGCTTAGCCATTTTTCTATTTAGGTTTCCTTTTTCATTTTTCCTATTTTACTTTTTCTGTTTGCTTTTTGTTTGGCAACCAAATGACTTTTATAAAAAATGTAACCAATCCCATTATTTGTGTTACACCTAGTTGTGCTGCTACAAAAAGTTTGGGCTCTAAATAAAATAATTTAGTAATTTTTTTAGATAATAAATTATTAAATTGGACTTTTTAAGTTACTATTTGAATTGTTTGATTTATTCCACAGCTTAATAAATTCCCAAGGTTGGTTGAACATGGTCAAGTGATTATTGTGCAATTAACAAAATTGTTTGCACAATTTTTAGACAAGTTTTGTTTGCCACATTGTTTTGAAATTTTTATTTGGGTCGAATTTCAATAAGCCACCATCAAGGGTGATCATCACAAGCCTAATCATGGTGACTTGACGCTAATCAAAATTGATTACTGTAGTGTGACACCCGGGGTGTTACCTTTCCTAACATAAGCCTCACAACCCTAAATCTTCAGGTGAGACAACTTAGGTTTCGTGCCATGCTATTCTTCAAATGGTGGTGTATTTACGGATTTGGATGGTGCCCTATTAAGAACGTAAGCGGAAGTTTTTAATGCATACCCCCGGAATGACACAGGCAAATCAGTATGAGACATGATCGATCGTATGCTATCCAATAGGGTTTGATTAAGTCGTTCAGCTACACCATTTCTCTGAGGTGTGCCTACCGGCGTAAGATGTGGTACTATGCCACAAGACTTCAGATGATTGCCAAACTCGTGACTTAAATACTCGCCACCTCGATCCGATCGAAGGTGCTTGATTTTCTTTCCGAGGTTATTCTCGACCTCATTCTGAAATTCCTTGAACCTTTCAAAGGTTTCAGACTTATGTTTCATCAAGTAAATATACCCATATCTACTCAAGTCATCAGTAAAGGTCACGAAGTAACGAAGACCATTGCGTTTGGGGACGTTCATGGGTCCACATACATCCGTATGTATGATCCACAATAAGTCATCTGCACGCTCCAATATGACCAAGTCGGTAATGCCACATCATCATGTGGTCTTCATCACTACTCTTTAATCTTTTGGCCTCTATATTGTTAATGTGACTCACGTCACCATCGAGATCAAGTACGAATAAACCACGTTGCTCCGGCGCATGAACATAAAACACTTCATTCTTATAAATCAAACAACCAATTGTATCAGACTTAAAAGAATAGTGGTCTCGCTTTCAAGCAAGAGCCACTAACAATGTTCACACTCAATGCGGGTACATAGTAGCATTTATTCAAAACTAAAACTAATCCCGAAGGGAGACTAAGATGCTTTGTGCCGACCGCCAACACATCAATTTGACAGCCATTCCCCACGTGCATCGTCACTTCATCTTTTAGCAAGCGTCTCTTATTCCTTAGTCCCTGAACGGAATTAGAAATATGAGCGACAGATCCTGTATCAAGTATCCAGGATGTGTTCCCGGCGCTTGTCAAGAAAAGATCAACAATATGTATATCAAATATACCTTCGTCTCTCTTGGCGACCTTGCCAGCCTTCTTGTCCTTTAGGTACCGGCAAGGAAAAGCACACAAGTAAACATCGGGAGCAAGGGTACGCAAACATGAGACATGCATGTTCAGATTTAATAAATCATGGTGTGACCCTAGCTAGTCCAGTTTAAATGAAGATCAGAACAAATAGGTCAACGATACTTCATATGCATTATGTTTATTTCAATGGTCTTGGTCGAGACCTTAAATTTAGGTGTAGGTAGCATGGAATGCATGTCATGGCATAACATGATGATCAAAGATGTAAAGCAACATTAAAAATAAACTAGCGCGATTCCGGAGACGGAAAGTGTCAACAAGGGTTGACACCGGGCAAGTTTCAACAATGCAAAAGGTGTGCAAAATGAGACATGGATGAACACATGAGGAAGGGCGTATCTTCCTATCATGTGACAACATGATAGTGGAAGTTCTGCTAGGACGTGATCGACAAGATGGAAAGGATTTGAACATGAGCTAAAGATTGGAGAAAAAAATATGAAAGGGACAATGGTGGCACATGGGAAAACTCAACACTTTCCATTTTTCATTTGCCCAAAACACAAAATGTACAGCACCACCTTAACCCTCACGTTTTTCTGCCCCAAAAACATGTATCACATGTTGGAATTTGGGCAAGCATTCAAAAGTTGCAAGCTTTTAAATTTTTGAAATCCAACAAAAAAGAAAGCATTTGCAGAGAAAAAAAATAAGGGGGAAACAAACCCCTCTCTGGGCTGGCGTCGGCTAGACCTGGCCCAAGTCCTCGCGGGGCTGCCTTGGTGCCCGGGCAAGATGATATATGGGATGAGCCCAAGTCTTGGTGTTGCACTGGAAAAGAGCAAAAAAAGAAAGAATAGGGCGCTTCCTTGCGCCGGCTGGTGATTGAACCCAGGACTCTCGGTCTAGCTACAACACACAAACCAGCTGACCTACTAGTGGAAACATGATTGAAAAGCAGACATACCGGTGATAAATTGAGCACTGCGGAATATCTGAAGAAAGTACAAAACTTTGCACTGTCGAAACTGAAACTGGCAGCAGTGATGGAGCAAACGCCGGCAACGATTGCGTTGTCCATGTTGCTCCGGCGACTCAATGGAGAGGTTACGTGCGTAGATGGGAAATCCAAGAACCCATTTTGTACTCGAGCTCGCAACGACGCCTCAAATACGTCGACTTTGTCTCCCCGGAAGGTCACGGCGGAAAAACTGCTCTGCTTGACAGGGAAGCCACGCAGGAGCCACTGCTCTCGGCCACCACGGGCCTGGACGCGCTCCGCTCGCGTACGGCTGAGCATCGCACGCGCAACGCAACAACTATTCGTCGGCGACGCACACGGGACACACACGGGCTCGCTCGGGTGGTACGCGCGGACACGCACGACGCGACGGGAAGGAAGCTACTGCTCGAAAAGGATCCTACGCGGGAGAGAGATCGAGGAGGGAGTGGCCAGCGAGTCTCACAGAGGGGAGGTTGAGGGCGTGCCAGCGCGGTCGAAGGGGACGGAGTCGATCGGGTCGGCGCCGAGGAGGAAGACGTCCACGGCGAGGAAGACGTGGCCGCGGCTCGGCCTTGGGTCCAATAGCGGGACGACATGATGGGGAAGACGAGGACGAAGGATATGAAGCCCCGCACGAAGCTCCTGCTCGTCGAGGAAGAAGATGGCCGGTGAACTCCGGCTACTCGTCCGCGGAACAGGGGAGATGGGGGGATCCCATGGAGGCGGCGGCGGAAATTGGAGGGGGGAATGGAACTAGGGTTCCTCGGGGGAGCCTCTGGCGAGCTTAAAAGGAGGGGGCGGTTCTCGCTGGCCTCGGGGCTCCACGCTCCGCCGTGGCACCGGCTGTGAGAGGGAAAGGGGAAAAAGGGGGCTGCCTCGCTGGAAAGGAGGAGGAAGAAGGGGAGCGTACCCCTTCGCCGTGGTCTCGGGCTGAAATCGGGCAGGCTCAGGTGGGCTCGGCTACCTTCCACCTTTCCTCTCTAGAAAAAAAAATAGGGCTTTCTATTTACTAAAAACATTCAACTTCTTGGGATTTTCCAGAGAAAACGAAAAAGAGATAAAACATAGCAAAATATTTTTAGGGATCCCAAGAACATTTGTGATTTTCAAAAATTGGTTTGAACCAATTTGATGCAAGTAAAATCTTGGGCATATGAATTTGATTCAAATGAGATTTGAACTACACTTGATTCATCTCGAAGTTAAAAACTCAAAGAAAAATCATGGGGCTGATGGGAAACTCCAAATATTGGTCTACGCAAAGTTTGGAGCTTAGGGGAGCAACCATGAAGCATGGAAAAATCCAACAACACCCTTCTTAAACTCCAAAGGTGAGTTTGAATTCAAATTTAAAAGAACCTCAAACAAGAATCCAACACAAGATCATCACTTGTTTTCACACCATCTTTCAACATAACAAGTTTGATACTCATGGTAAAACATAAAATTACATGATGCAATGAAAAATTACTTTTGGGCTGTTACACTGGGCCTGGCCCATCAGGCGGCGGTGGGCGAGAGATAGAACAGGCTCCGCCTAGGCGAGGGTTCGGGTCGGTGGCGCGCTGGGCCGTGTGGGCACACCGGCCCACACGTGCGGCGGCTGGGCTGCTGGGCGTGCCAACCCACGTAGCCGCGGCTGTCGGTGTCGGCCTGATCCCGGCCTGGATCGGGCCGCGGCTGGCAGCGGCCGGCCGACAGCGCTCAGGCGTGGCGGCGCAAGGCCGGGACGGGCGTGGCTCGCCGGATCTGGAGCGGCGGTACCGGAGGGAGGCGGAGGAGGCCGGATCCAACGCGGAGTCGCCGGATCGCGAGGTGAGGCGGCGCAAAATCGAGGTGGAAGGGGCCGGCAACCGCGGCGTCCTCAGCGGCCATGGCGGGCGACGTGGCGACCCGCGGCATAGGAGAGAGAGGGAGGAGGTGAGGCGAGGGAGGAGAGAAGGAGGGCGGCACAGGGGTGGCTCACCGGTGGTGGTGGCGCGGCTGCCGGGGCCTGGCGGAGCTGCGGGTTGCCGACGATGACTCTGCACGTGGCGGCGGTGAGCTCGGTGCTGGATAGGCCCGGGCGGGCCTGGCGGCAGCGGCTAGGGCCCTGCGGGGCCCGATTCGCCTGTGTTAGCTGTGGTGGAGCTAGGGATCGATACGAGCCCTTGATCTTATAGATCAACGGCCATAAATGATTGGGGGTTCGGGTTTCGATGGTGGGGGATCTAGGAGGTAGATCTGGATATTTCAGAGGGGGGTGGCTGCAAATTGTAGTAGGGGAAACCCTAAAAATGGTTGGGAGAGAGTGGGTGGTCTATTTATAGGCTGGGTGGCTGGCAGGTTTACGCCAACGCCCCTGGTTTCTCTCTCTCGCGTCCGATCTTTACGTTTCCGACCACCGGGAGTCCATACAATCTCCGATTCGGACGAAACCTCGAACCACAAATTTAGTGCGTCGATCCGGTCATTTCTACCTCACTTCGAAATCGTTCTGAGAATATTTTCCGGCACCCAATAAAATAATCCATTTAATTATTAAATGGGGTTTTCGTTCTGATGGCGATGGCTGGTCTTGTGCCGGAAGTTGTGACGGTGATCGGGTGAAACCCTGTGTCGCGAAAGGTCGCGTGCCATGGTGGAAAGGCTCGGTCACGGATGCCGGTACGAGAAGGAGGGGGAAATATATTCACCAATTAATAAATTGGCGAAGCAATACTACGAACAACTCTAACAACCAACAAAATAATATAGCAAGCATTTTTTTAATTAGGGTTGAAATTTCGGGCTGTTACAATACCACACCACCAACAAGGGATCTCGTCCCGAGAACCAGGACGATCTGAGGGAGAGGGGAAGAGAAAAGAGAGACGATGTTTTTCAACAACACCAACAAGGGGCTCTGCTCCATGTCGCACGACGATCTTCCATCAAGGAACTTTGCGCAGGGAGATGGCGTCGAAGAACGAAACCATCGAGAGATCAACAGGAAGAACGATAGTTCAATGGGATGATCAAGAGAAGCATTCTCACTCAAATCGTGAGGATACTAGGAAAGAGGAATGAAGTCAACGGACGACCAAGACGTTATCCGAAGTCGGAAATGCTAAAGGTACTACAGGATTTCGCAAACCTGAGATCGGAATTGAGACAATACGCTGCAAGAAAGGCATTGATTCGGTTCCGAAACAGCACTTACTCGAGATCCTAGAGTTTGAAGGGGATAGGGCGAGAGTAAAACACTTACAATACTTGTCTTGACCAGAGCAAGGGTAAGGAGTAAAAAGATTGATACTCTTCGATAACTAACTTAGTAACTACAAAATAGTTTTTGTCTAGACTCGACTTCGTCCAGAGAAGGGATCCTACGGTCAGTAAGGCTCTGATACCAAGTTGTAAGACTCAATATGCGGTACTATTTCAGATATGGACATTTCCGCCCAAACCCGAAGACGAAGCACATAACATGATATGACAACATTACAGCTACAAGGATACAACATCTCATACAATCGGCATACAACTGCCTCAATACAATACATCAGCGGAAGATATATGTCTGAGTACAGAGTACAATCAAATGCTTAGTGGCAAAGAGAAATGACACCGTCCCTGTAACCACACGAGTCTAGGCTCTCTGCCGGGATCCAACTAACTAGTTGTCGTCGAGTCTCCGCAAAGGCGTCAGGAAAGAACGACATCAGGCTCCTTTGTAGTCCAATATTATTTGCATAACGTACATAAAAGATATAAGAAGGGGTATGAGCTATATCAACAATAAGATAACTAACTTCTCACGGTAATATGGGGGTAGTGGTTGAGGTAGCAGCCGCACTAGCAATATATGAAGTGTCTAACAATCTATTTAGAGTAAGATGAGAATCAAGCATTCGATGAGGAATCGCCTCCAACAAGTCTACTATCGACCTAGTTACGCAGTCATAACACTTGTCCTATCCTTGTCCTCCTCTTTCATCACCCAATGAAGATGAAGAAGTCAAGGAACACACACGTTGATCAAGTTATTAAGATTATATATGTTGATGGTGTCTATGAACAAGGAGTAGGTCTCAAGTCGTCCATAACCGTGGACACGGCTTCTCGAAAAGATTTAACCCTGCAGGGGTGTACCAACTGCCCATTATAAGCTTCGAATATATGCCGGCTCTCTCAGTCGGGCCCATTAAAGACACTCATTGAAGAGTTGTTCTGAGAGATCCGGACGTCATAGTCTCTCTAACTAACAACACACAATTTCGGGTGGCCCCTGGTGAGTCGACATCCAGTTCAGAATCCGGCCGCGCTCTCGATCTGGTCTCTACCGTCTGTCTAAGGTTTGTATTATCCGTATCTCCTCATCTGAGGCCGGGTCCTCAGCCAAACAGGTTGGACCAATGGGAAGCACTGTCCCCCACTGGCCCGGGTTGTATGAAATCTGCTGGTTGCGAACCAGTCACACACACGGTTTCAAATGGTAAATCATCTTGGGCCACCACTAGAATTGTTTGGAGCTAGGTAGGTAAGAAGAGGGGACCCCGTAGAATCCCACACGCAGTTAGGCATGCTCGTCAAGGGACACAATACTAGGAACTCTGATCCTTGGTGACTCGAATGGAACAAAGAATCGAGGCGGGATAGCCTGGACCTTCCATCCTTCGTTGAATATAGTCAACATTATAATAATCACATCATCCACAATAATATAATAGTGTGATATACCAATCCAAGGAGTCACAGGGGAACATAGATAGCATCCTAAGAATGCATACTAAGCAGTGGTTAAGCAAGCAAGATACATAGCCAAACAAAGGTTTGTTGGTATGTGGGGGACATGGCTGTTTGGGTTCATTTGAGAGGCATGAATATGAGGTGGTAGGATCAAGTAATCTTTCTATCCTATAGCTAGTGTAAGGCCCGATATGCGGTACTGTTTCAGATTTGGACGTTTCCGCCCGAACCCGAGGACGAAGCACATATCGGTCCCACCGCGACATATGACGAAGTCATATGCCCCGGATTTCCGACATGATATCACAACATTACAGATACAAGGATACAACATCTCATACAATAGGCATACAACTGCCTTAAATACAATACAACAACGGAAGATACATGTCTGGGTACAGACTACAATCAAATGCCTACTGGCAAAGAGAAAAACATCGATCCCATAACCACACGGGTCCAGGCCCTCCGCCGGGATCCGTCTAACTAGTCGTCGTCGAGTCTCCACGTGAAATGTCGATCACCATACCTGTTGTCGATCAAGAACCCTGAAAAGAGTTTGGGGGTAGTATCATGAGTACAGAAGTACTCAGCATCCAACTGTAGTGGTCAACTGACCCAGCAAGGACTTCATCACTCGTCATTCTAGGAAAACTAGTAGTCTACGGTAAGGATGGGGTAAGTGGTGAGGTTGCTGCCACACTAGCATTTATGAAGTGGCTAACGATCTAGAGAGTAAGATAAGGAGCCAAGCATTCGATGAGGAATCGCCTCCAACAAGACTGCTATCCACCTACTTACGCAAACATAACACCTATCCTATCCTTGTCCTCCTCTTCGCATCCCGACGAAGAAGAAGCAGTCAAGGCACACACACGTTGATCAAGTTATATTAAGATTATCTCAGTTTTTGTTGTGTATGAACAAGGAGTAGGTCTCAAGTCGTCCATAACCGTGGACACGGCTTCTCGAAAAGATTTAACCCTACAGGGGTGTACCAACTGCCCATTACAAGGCTCCGCACGCACGCTCATCTCTCTCAGTTGCTACCCATCACAGGCAACCATTTTATGATTTAGTTCCAAGAAATCCGAAACGACAGGTCCCTCTAGCTAACAACAAACAAATCTGGGTGGCCCCCGGGGAGTCGACACCCAATCCAAAAGCTGGCCACGCTCTCGGATTGGACTCTTCCGTCTCAACAGGGTTTGGGTTACTGAGACGCCTCACGTGAGGCCTCGGGCCCTGGCCGGTCAAAGGTGGACCAACAGGGAAACCATGTCTCCGCTGGTCCGGGTTGTTTAAAAATTGCGAGGGGATCCACCAAGCAAACACACGGGGTTTCAAATGGTAAATCAGCTCGGGCCACCACTAGAAATGTTTGAAGCTAGATAGGTAAGAAAAGGGGACCCCATAAAATCCCACACGCGGTTAGGCACGCTCAGTCTTAAAACCAATACCCGGAACTGGGATCCTAGGTAACTCGAATGGAACAAAGCGTCGGGGCGGGATAGCCTAGACCTTCCATCCTTCGTCGAATATAGTCAACATTATGATAAACATATCATCAACAACAATATAATAATAAGGTGATATCCCAAACAAAGGAGTAACAGGGTAACATCGTAGCATCCTAAGCATGCATACTAAGCAGGGGATGAGCAACGAGCAATAGTAACATAGCAGTACATGGTTTGCTGGGAAGGGACATGGCTGTATCGGTTTGAAAGAGGCTGTAAACATGTGGTAGGATCAAACATCGAACCTATCCTATGCTAGCATGCAAACCGCTGGTTGAAATAGAATGGATCATAAGTAATGTATAGTCCTTGCCTGTTGATAAGTCGGGTTCCGAAGGTGTAGTTGATCGCAAACTCGCATCGTCTCTGAGAGGTACCCGCGGAAGCACACAAGACGATAAACACTGGAAAGCAATCAACGAGCAAGCATCTATTACTACGAGGCAAACACGAGCAAGCATCAACAAGAAGCAACACGAGACATCGCACCTACCGTCGAGAGCGGTTACTAACAATTTAAGTGGAGTACTCGTCACACACGACGATAATGCACGTTTACGGTGGTTCAATTTGTTTAGCTACAGGTGAGCAAAAGGTTGTTAACATGGCAACTCAAGCAAGCATGGCATGAAGTGGAGCAAAATATAAACTACCTAAACTAGTCAATTTAAGTGGGGTGAAATCCTAGACATGGCAAACTATTGCGGACCCCATGATAAAATGGAATTTGGTACTGTTTTGCCCTAAACAATATTTTATTATTTTATTTAGCAAGCAAGAACAACATAAACACAATCTACATGCAATTCTAGTCAAGTTACATATAAAGAACATTTTAAAAAGAGCAACGGTTAAAAAGTTATTGCAATAACAGTTTAAAGTGGCAGGCAGTGTAATTAGCAGGTAAAGAGCATGTAAACAAAGTCAAACATGGCAACAAAGCACATTTTATTAAACTACACACAAAACTAAGCAAGTTTCATATTTTACGCGTCGCGATCGGAGCTACGGTTAAAAAGTTACGGGCACCGCAAAAAGCTAATACAATCTACCAAAAAAATAAATAAAAAAACTCCTAGAAAAAAACTACTCGGGCCGGCCCAACTACTGCGCAGAAAAAAAAAACTGGGGCGCTCACCCTAGCGGGCTGAGGCCCATCTGCGGCGGCCTTGGCGTGCTGGGCCGCGGGCGATGGGGCGGCCCACCTAGCGGTTCCAGCGAACGGGCACGGGACGGCTCGATCCCGAGCAGGGCACTGGCGGCGTCGGAGGACGGGCTCGCCGGCTCAAGACGCAGCGGCGCCAGGCGGTGGAGATGGCGCGGTGGGTGCGGGACGCCACGGATCCGGCCGAAGGGAGGCGCGGCGGCGTGGAGGTCCGAGCTCAGGTGGCGGCTGCTCGAGGTCGCCATCAATGGCGTGCGGCGGCGGGCACGACTCCGGTGTCCGGCGCGGTGACCTGCGGCAAAGGGAGAGGAGGTCGGGAGGGAGGATAGGGAGAGGGCGGCGCGGAGGAGGTGAGAGGAGGCGCCGCGGCAGCACGGCCGGAGTGGCTCGCCGGCGTGGCTCCTCCACGGGAAGCTCGGGAGGCGGCGAGGCGCGGCCCAGATCGGGCCCGGGCGCGGCCCTACGGGGCCCGGCGGCTGGAGGAGGAAGGTGGAGGGGCTGTAGGCGACGTGGCAGCCCCAGGAGCGTCGATCTCGCGATCCGATGGCCTAGGAGCGCTGGGATCTAGGGTTTCGAGGTGCAGGGGATTTTGGGTGAAATTTGGAGCAAATCTGGGGGTGTGGCTGCAATTTTCCATTAGGGTAAACCCTAATTGGCTGGTTTGGGAGGTGGGGTCTATTTATAGGCAGGTTGGCTGGCCGGTTGACGCAAACGCCCTCAGTACCCCTCTCGCGTGTCCGGTGATCGCGTTCGTGACCGCCGAGACTCCGTACGGACTCCGATTCCGACGAAATCTCGAACCACGCGCTCAGCGCGTCGAGCCCGTCGATCGTACCTCACTGCGGTGACATTTCGACACATTTTTCGGCACCCCATAAAATAATCCGTTTATTAAATAAACGGGGTTTGCGTTCCGGTGGCGATGGCTGGACTTGTGCCGGTTGAGACGGTGGTCGGGTGAAACCCGGTGTCGCACAGGTCGTGTGCCGTGGTGGGAAGGGGTCGGTCTCCGTCCGATACGAGATAAAAGGAGAAAAATAATCGCCGATCGATAAATCGGGGATGCAAACACCGAAAAAAAACCAGGCAATCAAACAATTCACACTGAAAACAAAATTTTTAATTTTTGTGAAAACTGGGCTGTTACATCTAGGCAAGTGATTTGATAGTTATAAGCATGATATATGCTCCCCTTACCTGTTGACAAGACGATCCGAAGGTGTAGTCGATCGTAAACTCGCAACGTCTCTGAGAGTACCCGCGGGAGCACAGAAGAAGTAAACACTACAAAGGCAAGCGATGAGCAAGCATCTATTACTTCAAAGCAATCACTAGCAAGCAACATCAAGAAGGCAACACGATTCAACTCACTACAATACAGATCTACCGTCAAGAGCGGTTACTAACAGGTTAAGTGAAGTATCAGTCACACACGACGATACCGCATATTTATCATCGATTCAAGTTGTTTAGCTACACAACATGAGAAAAGTTTGTTAACATGGCATCTCACACAAGCATGGAATAGAACACAAACATTGCAAGAGGTGAAGCATAAAGTAAACTATCTATGCTAGTCAATTTAAGTGAGGAAAAATCCTAAATATGACATATCACTAAGTACCCCATGACGATTGAAGCATTTTGTACTGTTTTTTCCTAAACCATATTTTAGATTGGTTAACAGCAAACAATAGCAAAAACATAATCTACATGAAATTCTAGTCAAGTTACATTAAATAACACCTCAAACGGAGTTACGGTTAAAAAGATACAAGCAACGCAAGTTATGAACACAATCTGCCAACAGCAGGTAGCACACTTAGGAGCAATGCAACATGCTACAGATTGCAAACATGCACCAAAATGATATGGATTAACAGTAGACATGACAACAAAGACATGGCATAGATGTTTCATGTACAAAAGCATCAAGAATAAATAATTATAACCCAAGCAAAATGCTAATTTATGCTACTGGTTTATGACTTAGTGAAATTAGGAAAACAGGGTACAAGGTTAATAACATGCTCACTAAACAGCAGGTAAACTAATATAAAACAAGCTCCAAAATGAACATTCAATATATCAACAGCAAGCCTACACGATGCACATGAAACCATATATTATGCTTATGCTCAAAAGAACCATGGATCAACATATAACAAGGATGCAAGAGAGTTACTTCAGATTACAGACTTAGTGGAAAACATGAATCATGGCAAACTGTTATAATCATGCTCTATGAATAGTAGCAAAAGTGATGTAAATACTACAACAATATGACAATGAAATACACGGACATGTACTCTACGTGATTCTCAACATTCCACACATAGAACTTGTGGTCAAAAGACCCATGGATAAACATGTAGCAAGTATGCAAAACAGCTAAACCATATTCCAGACTTAGCAGATTTTCTAAGTAGTTGACAGAAACAACAAGTAGCCACTTTGGGAGCTCAAGAACTATGTGAACAGGAAAGATATCATGTCATAGCAATACATGGAATGAATTTATACATGACAAGGAGAAATTCACCACATTGGGTGTAAATCATATGAGGCATCGATCAAAATATATAAGGCAGTCAAGTAGGCAGCTTTATACCAACAGCAGCACAGATTATCAGGTACACTACTTGGAGCAATATAAATGCAACCTAAAGCAAGATAACTTGACAAGTGAATACATGGTATTAAAGTACATACGATTCTGAGCAATTCATTTCAAAGAAGCATATGCAAAATATGCACGGATGCGAGGCAATCATCAACCAAACATCGCTAAAAATAACAGTCTCCAACAGTAAATAGCAGGTAGCAACT
This sequence comes from Bromus sterilis, assembly GCA_950022295.1. Taxonomy (NCBI): domain Eukaryota; kingdom Viridiplantae; phylum Streptophyta; class Magnoliopsida; order Poales; family Poaceae; genus Bromus; species Bromus sterilis. The sequence continues at coordinate 274,165,004 of OX465595.1, read as the reverse complement.
CAACAAGAAATTGCACCAACCAAATGAGCTCAAATGACTAAACCCATTAAAGAAATATTGTAGATCACATCACAAGCAACAACTTTTATTTTTGGGTCGAGTTCATACGGGCTAGGGATCTACCGCAAACATCAACGCAAAACAACACAAAATATCAGATTCCTGGGACTTAGTGAACAAAAAAAGGGGCTCGGGCTGCTCACCCTAGTTGGGCCTGGCCCATCTTGCGGCGATGGGCGAGAGATAGCGCAGGCTCCGCCTAGGCAAGGGTTCGGGTCGGCGGCGCACTGGGTCGTGTGGGCACGCCGACCCACACGTCCGGAGGCTGGGCTGCTGGCCGTGCAGGCCCATGGTGTCGGCCTGATCCCGTCCTGGATCGAACCACGGCTTACGGAGGCCGGCCGGCGGCGCTCCGGTGCGGCGACGCAAGGCCGGGAGGGACCCGGCTCGCCGGATCTGGGCGGCGGTACTGGAGGGAGGCGGAGGATGGCGGATCCAGCGCAGAGTCTCCGAATCACGAGGTGGGGCGGAGCGAGCTCGAGGCGGAAGGGTCCGCCAACCACGGCGTCGTCGGCGGCCATGGCGGGGTGGCGCAGCGACCTGTGGCATATGAGAGAGGGAGGAGGTGAGACGAGGGAGGAGAGAAGGAGGGCGAAGCTGCGGGTGGCCGGCGGAGACTCTCCACGCGGCGGTGCCGAGATCGGTGCCGGATGGGCCCGGGCGGGCCTGGCTGCGGCTAGGGACCTGCGGGGCCTGATTTTCGTGTGATGGCTGTGGTGGAGTTGGGGATCGATATAAGCCCTTGATCTCACAGATCAACGACCAGTAATGATTGGGGGTTAGGGTTTCGGTGGTGGGGGATCTAGGAGGCAGATCTGGATATTTTGGAGGGTGGTGGCTGCAAATTGTATTAGGGGAAATCCTAAAAATGGTTGGGAGAGAGTTGGTGGTCTATTTATAGTCTGGGTGGATGGAAGGTGTACGCAAATTCCTCTGGTTACTCTCTCTCGCGCGCGTTCGATCTTTAAGTTTCTGACCGCCGGGGGTCCATACGACCTCCGATTCGGACGAAACCTCAAACCTCGCATTCAGCGCGTCGACCGGTCATATCTACCTCACTTTGAAACTGTTCTGAGAATATTTTCTGGCACCCAATAAAATAATTCATTTAATTATTAAATGGGGTTTTCGTTCCGATGGCGATGGCTGGTCTTGTGCCGAAAGTTGCGACGGTGATCGGGTGAAACCCGGTGTCGCAAAAGGTCGTGTGCCATGGTGGAAAGGCTCGGTCACGCATGCCTGTACGAGAAGGAGGGGGGAATATATTCACCAATTAATAAATTGGCGAAGAAAATACTACAAACAACTCTAACAACCTTGCTTGCTTCCTGGCATCAGTGGATATCTCCTATTGGGCATAACGAGCAAGATGGTTGAACTCGGTCATATACTCGTGGATGGATCTATCTCCCTTAGTAAGATTGCAAAACTCTTCCTTCTTTCTTTCCATCATCTCATCCAGAATGTGGTACCCTCAGAAGGCATCACGGAATTGGTGCCAAGTCACTACGTCACCATCAGGATGCATTGCAACATAGTTCTCCCACCATTCACCAGCAGCACCTTCCAAGAAGTATACCGCAAACATCACACGATCATTGGGAGCAACATGCGCCGTCTCAAGATTACGCTCGATGGAACGGAGCCAATCATCAGCTTCAAGGGGCTCGGAGGAACATAGAAATATCGGTGGCTTGAGGACGATGAAGTACTAAATGCTCACAACCACATTGCGCTGACGATCGGTATTCTGCTCGATGAGCCCCAGAAGGCGTGTTTGATCACGTCGATTCTTCTCAGCTTTCATCATGATTCCCGCCGCAGAAGGCGGTGGTGGAGGTTCATCATCACTCCAATTCTGATCACGGTCTCGATTGCGAAGAACAACACTACGAGTTCCACCTGACATCCTGTGTGATAAAAATCAACAATCAGAACAGGTTTTACGATGGAAACAAAGATAAGAGGACATGACTAGGAGGAAAAGATTGTAATGCAAAGGCAAAGATTCCTAGAAACACAGAATAAATCGGGCAGCATAACGGCTACACCGGGATGGAAAACAAGTAAACCTCGAGAAGATGGGACAGAACTTCTTCAAGGAACTCAAAGACACGAAGACTCTGGACAACCAAAACTGTCCTACGGCTACAAGGAAGCAATCAATGAGATGTTCTAGTAAGACATAGATGAGCCTAGTCCTATCATCCCGTAGAAAATATAAGGGTGACTCAGAACTCAGATCGATGAGGGTAAGGAGAAAAATAAGCCTTATGTTGTTCCCTTTATACCCAAGTGACTATATAACTATAGAATGCTAGACTCGACTTCGACCAAGGGTTTGATAAGCCTACAGACAGTCCTGCTCTGATACAAAGTCTGTCGGGACCCGGGGTTTGCGTATGTAATTCCAGTCACAATACAATCACATGGAGAGCCGAGAGCCGTACCCACTTGTCTAAGCAGACAAGGCCAAGCACAGAACACTCTCGGAAAGCATCGAACATGATGGACATCCCATTCAGGCCGGATGATCAACTGAGATGGGTCCTCATCGTCCGCTCACGAGTCTAAATGCTTATGGGTGGTGAATCCCATATTCATAGAGAAGTCGCCTCAACCATATTATCGATTGAATCCTAACTCTTACATAGACTTACTACAGCCCGATCACTTAGTCGGGGTCTAGGGCGGGCTCGATCATACAACAAAGTTTGCCCGTGACAGGGTCACGAGCAATCGCATCGCGATGCCCCAAGCTACGCACATCTAAGGTCCACTTGGTGTATAAAAGACCGCCAGCCAGATCACAACTAAGGTCTCGAAAACCCATACTAAGACATGCATGCTATAAACATACACGCAGCACACATGCCTAGTATGAACAGCAGGTATCATCACATAACTCTACAAAGTGTATCTTTATTGACTTACACATAGAGCATACAAAGATCACATGTCTGTGATCATCATTACATCATACAACGGAAGCAAATTAGGTCTGAGTACAGACAAGTTTAAAAAATGGCTTAGAGAAGCCTTGTGCAACAAACATGCCCTTCCACGAGGGACCAGACTGCTGTCTGGGACTGCTACCAAGGTCAACGTCGGGCTTCACGAAGGTGACTCCATCGGGGGTCCGGGTTCTCATCTAAAACATAGAATAAGCAAACGTGAGTACAAAATCGTACTCAGCAAGACTTACATCAGAACTACACTACTCATGCTCAAGTATCAAGGTAAAGGGACGTGGGGTTCAACATGCAGAAAAGCCAGCTTTGACTTGGCTAGTCCTGTACTACGAGTACCAGACTTGAGGTAAGAAGCGTACACGAGTCCACTACCAAGTCTCCAACCAATACACCACTATGGTTACTTCCTCGACTTCCCCTCGAGGAAGCACACCATAGCACTCACGCTTATCTTGCGAGTTTTAGAAGTATCCATTCAAGTTGTCTAATAATCAAGCACAGCTTTCCAAGTATTCCATGACCGCGGACGCGGCTATTCGAATAGTTTTGTTAACCTTGCAAGGGAGTAAACTACACACACACATGACCATCAGTTACCGCCAAGTCTCTCCACCGTTCAAGAGGTGACAGCGAGGATGTTCACCACGACACTTCGCCCACAGCTCCGTTCTAGTCCAAGGAGTCAACTGTCTGAGTTCCAAACCTAACTGGAGTTCCGGCCGAGCTTCCAGCCAGGACTCAAACCATGTAGCCACGACAGACAAGCCCACCTCGACGGATGGTTCTCCGCTTGACAAGCCATGTTCCACAAGCCCTACCATGAATGCCACATTTCATTTCCTTTATCTTTCTATGCATATGCCGAATGGAAAATCCCGAACTAGGTGTGACTCCTGGACTTGGATCGGGGTGAGTTACTAGGTCGAGAGGGGTCACTGAGCCCAATGTGTGGTTGTACTCTTTGTCTCGGATTACCATACAAGAACTCGGGCTTAAGGCAGTGTTCAACGAGACAACCCACTGTGTACTCCTACACAGCCTCTCATCGTTCACCTTGTATTAGGGTGGATTCACCAACACAGTTTCACTTTCATCAACACCATGTTCACCATCATCCCGACTCGCATCAAAAGCATCCTCATGGTAAACTCTAAGCATGCAATAAGCAGTAACAGTTGCAGGGGCCACATGATATCAATCAACTCCTATGTCAGCTAGGATTGTGGTTTGCTTACTACTGTGACAAGATGATAGGTCATGCATCGGATATGGGTTCAACTATGCGGTAGAATCGATACAGGGTGATCTCCTAAACATGCATAAGCGAGACTGAGATGGAATTGGGATTTTATAGACATGATCAATGGGTTTTGCTTGCCTTGCTGACGATACACGGGTCTTAACGGTGGTCTTCTTCTTTGGGGTGATCACCGTCTCGGAAAAGCTGGTACCGGAAACAATCATCAACAAAGGGGGGACAACTTCGGAAGTAAATGCACAAGCACATGATAAGGTTATCCATGATGTATATGGTACTGGTTTGTTAACAATTCAATTTAATTGAAGTGTATTGCAAAGGAGTTGCAAATTCAAACTCCAAATTCAATTTCAAATTATGCCATATGCATGTTTGCTACTGTTCACCCATTTTAAAATGGTCAAACATGAAAACAAATTGCATATTCATAATCCTTGCATTTTTCTGATAATTTTTCATATATTATTTGTCCAATTTGGAGTTAATATGAATTTTCTATGATTTATTGAAGTTTTGGCTATTTTCTGGATTTTTCTGATTTCTCTGGAATTGTTTTATTTCTGGAAATTCTTTTAAATACATTTAATGCATCAGCATGACATCATGCTGGCGTCAGGGGGGGCTGAGAACGGGGGCCCACCTGTAAGCCTCAGTGGGGTTAATCCCCTTTTTATAATTAACCCGAGGGGTTAATTAGGGCAGGGCCCCACCTATCATTGGCCGCGGGGGGGGGGGGGGGTTAGCTGGGTGGTTAAGCACGCGGTTAGGGGGGCCTAATGGCCGTCTTGACGCCGGCAGCTCTGCACGCGGCGGCGCTCCGCCGGAGTTGCACTGCAGTCCACGGGAGGGCTCGGGGCGGGCATCAAGACGTTCCTCGCACCCGTGTGCATCTAGGGGTGCAGGAGGGGGACCTCGAGGAGGCATGTGGCCATGGCTACGACGACGGAGGCGGCTGACGGCCACTGACCTTGGCGAAGACGGCGCTGCACGGCTCGGAAGGAGGGAAGGGAAGGGGGAAAGGATCGCAGAGCTCACCAGAACTCAACGGCGGGCACGGCGAGGCTTGAGGGGGATCGGAGCAGGCGAATTTCTCGCCGGAGTCGAAGGCGGCCGGCGGTGGAATCTTGAAGCAGGCGTCGTCATCGGGCGTCCTTGGCCTCAATTGGACCTGCAGCTTGATGGAGTCGATGGCGGCGAGGAGGAAGGACATGAAGGCGCGGCGTGGGATGCATGGTGGCCACGGTGGTGCACGGCCGTGCTCCGGCTAGGGCTTTGGTTGGCGAGCGAAACGGCGCAGGGAGAGGGGGAGGAGGTCCAGAGAGAGGGGGAAAGGGTGGCGGGGACTCTGAGCGTCTCGGTGGCGAGGAGAAGAGGCACGGGGGGGGGGGGGGGCTCAGAGCCTTCTCGGCGTCGCGGTGGCGTCGCCGCTCGCCCCCAGCTCGCCACCGAGGTGCTTGAGGTAGACGACAAGCACCCGGTGGGCTGGGCTGGGCCGCCAGGAGGCTGGGGGGGTTAAGTTGGGCCGAAGCCAGGGGCTGCTCCCTTTTTCTAATTCTTTTTCTTTTATTTCTCTATTATTTTGTTTGCTCTAATAAACAAAATACCAGAGCATTTTTTTAAATCCCCAAATCTTTTATGTGGGCTTAGGTGTCAAGCCACTAGCCACTCACAAGTTTTGGTGACTTTTGAAATTCAAACAATTTGAATTTAAATTCAAATTGGAGTTCAATTTAATTTCCAAGCCCTGTTTGGAATATTTGAAAAATCTTGGTGCATGCAATGGGACCCACTTCACTTTCTATGTGATCATGCATATTTATAAGACTTTTCAAAAATACCAGAGGAATTTTTGGAAGAAATTTTTATCTGGCTATTTATTTAAATTCTTTAGGGCTTTTCTTTTCCCCATTTTTGAAATTCTTTTGAAATTTTTGCATGATGCAAAGGGCACAAGCAACCGTAGCACTTACCCTAGTTGGGGTTCTGACAATTGTACTGCGTGTGACACCCTGATTTACGATCATGTACTAATCATACACGCAATGTACATGACCGAGATCAGGGTGCCATGGTAGGAATATCACAACACAACTCTGTAAATAAAAACAATTCAAGATTTATATTACAATCCAGGGGCCACGAGGAATCGAATACAACAACTCGAGAGCACAAAGTTAACGAAATAAACAGTATCTAAGTACAAACACAAGGTACACATGATTTGCCTTAAGAAGGCTAGAAAAAAAAACAACGATGGAAAAGGCGTAGGCCTCCTGCCTGGGAACGTCTGAACTACTCCTGGTCGATGGGGAACTCGACGTCTTAACAAGCACCGGGGATCTTCTGCTCCTGGAATCCAAGGCTCCAACTTCTGATCGCATTAACCGTGTAAAAGGAAAACAAGGGGGGAGAAAAGAAAGGGTGAGTATTTATCATACTCAGCCAGAATTAAACCTAGGCATCTTAGCATTTATGCATTGGTATCAAAATGGAAGAAGAGGATGTATGGTGGACTGCAAGACAGAAGTACCATGGTGTAACAGCCCAGATTTCACAAAAATTAATTTTTTTGTTTTCGGTGTGAATTGTTTGATTGTCTGATTTTTTTGCGGTGTTTTCATCCCCGATTTATCGATCGGCGATTACTTCCCCCCCCCCTTTCTTATCTCATACCGGAGGTAGACTGACCCTTTCCACCCTGACAATCGACCTTTGCGACACCGGGTTTCACCCGATCACCGTCACGAAAAACCACACAAGACCAGCCGCAGCCAACGGAACGAAAACCCCGTTTAATAAGTAAACGGGATATTTTTATAGCACACCGGAAAATGTTCTCGGAACGGTTCCAACGCGAGGTGAACGTCGCCTGCTCGACGCGCTGATCACGCAGTTCGAAGTTTTACCCGAATCGGAGGTCCTGCGGACCCTCGGCGGCCAGAAACGTAAACACCTCGCGCGCGAGAGAAAAACCGGGGATGTTTCTGCAAACTGCCAGTCACTGGGCTATATAAAGACCACCACTCTCCCACCCCTTTCTAGGGTTTCCCCTAAGCCAAAATTGCAGCCACCCCCACACAATAGCCCCAATTTTCGCAATTCAACCCATTTTCCCCAAACCCTAGCCTCCTTGCGATCTGGACCGTCCAATCAGCCGATCCAACGGCCCAGATACACCCACCTAGCCACCTTTTTAACTGTAACTCCGTTTGGAGTGTTATTTACATGTAACTTGATTAGTTTTTCGTGTACTTTGTGCTTATGATATTGTTTGCTGCTGTTAACCAACCTAAAATATGGTTTAGGTCAGAATAGTACCAAATCTTTTAATTGTCGTGGGGTACTTAGTGTTATGCCATGTTTAGGTTGTGCCTCACTTAAATTGACTAGCATAGGTAGTTTACCTTATGCTTCACCTCTTGCCATGTTTGTGTGCTATGCTATGCTTGAGTGAGATGCCATGTTAACAACCTTTGATCACCTTGTATAGCTAAACAACTTGAACCATTCTAAATGTGCGGTATCGTCGTGTGTGACGAGTACTCCACTTAACCTGTTAGTAACCGCTCTCGACGGTAGATGCAATGTCTCGTGTTGCCTTCTTGTTGATGCTTGCTCGTGTTTGCTTCGTAGTAATAGATGCTTGCTCGTTGATTGCTTTCAAGTGTTTATTGTCTTGTGAGCTTCAACCAGCTTCAACCAGTGTTTACCGTGTTGATTACTATACGTTACTTATGATCCATTCTATTTCAACCAGCGGTTTTCATGCTAGTCTAGGATAGGTTCGATGTTTGATCCTACCACATGTTTACAACCTCTTTTAAACCGATACACCCATGTCCCCTAATAGCAAACCATGTACTGCTATGTTACTATTTCTCGTTGCTCAGCCCCTGCTTAGTATGCATGCTTAGGATGCTACGATGTTACCTCCTATTACTCCTTGGTTTGGGGTATCATATTATTATATTGTTGTTGATGATATGATTATTATAAATGTTGACTATATTCGATGAAGGATGGAAGGTCTAGGCTATCCCGCCCCGACGCTTTGTTCCATTCGAGTCACCTAGGATCCGAGTTCCGGGTATTGGTTTTAAGTCTGAGCGTGCCTAACTGCGTGTGGGATTTTATGGGGTCCCCTTTTCTTACCTACCTAGCTTCAAACATTTCTAGTGGTGGACCAAGCTGATTTACCATTTGAAAATCATGCATATATGTATGTCGGGTCGCTCCTAGCAGATATCCTTTAAAATAACTTGGGCCAGCAGAGACATGCTTTCTCTCGTTGGTCCACCCCAGGGAGCTAGGGGGTTGCCCACATGGTTTGGGTAGCTAACCCGACCTCATCCAGACGGTAGAGGCCAATTCGAGAGCGCGACCGGCTTTTGAGTTGGATGTCGATTCACCGAGGGCCACCCGGATTTGTTCGTTGTTAGCTAGAGGGACCTGTCATTTCGGATCTCTTGGAACTAAATCATAAAATGGTTGCCTTTGATGGGTAGCAACTGAGAGAGATGGGCGTGCGTGCGGAGCCTTGTAATGGGCATTTGGTACAACCCTGCAGGGTTAAATATTTTCGAGAAGCCGTATCCACGGTTATGGACGACTTGAGACCTACGTCTTGTTCATAGATAACATCAACTGAATCATACTTAATAACTTGATCAACGTGTGTCTGCCTTGACTGCTTCTTCTTCGTGGGGATGCGAAGAGGAGGACAAGGATATGATAGGTGTTATGCTTGCGTAAGTAGGTGGATAGCAGGACTTGTTCGAGGCGATTCCTCATCGAATGCTTGGCTTCTTATCTTACTCTCTAGATCGTTAGCCACTTCATAAAATCTAGTGCGGCAACAACCTCACCACTTACCCCATCCTTACCGTAAACTACTAGTTGTCCTACAATGACGAGTGATGAAGTCCTTGCTGGGTCAAATGACCACTATAGTTGGATGCTGAGTACTTCTGTATTCATGATACTACCCCCAAACAGGTATGGTGATCGACGTTTCACGTGGAGACTCGACGACGACTAGTTAGGTGGATCCAGGCGGAGAGCCTGGACCAGTGCGGTTACGGGAATGGTGTGTTTTACCTTTGCCACTAGGCATTTGAATGTAGTCTGTACTCAGACATGTATCTTTCGCTGATGTATTGTATTTAAGGCAGTTGTATGCCGATTGTATGAGATGTTGTATCCTTGTAGCTCTAATGTTGTGATGTCATGTTGGAAATCCGGGGCATATGGCATTGTCATATGTCGCGGTGGGACCGATATGTGCTTCGTCCTCGGATCTGGATGGAAACATCTAGATCTAGAACAATATCGCATATCGGGCCTAACAACTTGGTATCAGAGCCTTACCGACCGTAGGATCCCTTTTCTGGCCGAAGTCGAGTCTAGACAAAAACTATTTTGTAGTTACTAAGTTAGTTATCGGAGAGTAGGAATCTTTTTACTCCTTACCCATGCTCTGGTCAGGACAAGTGCCGTAAGTGTTTTATTCTCGACTTATCCCCCTTCAAACTTTAGGATCTCGAGTAAGTGGAGTTTCGGAACTGTTACATTGCCTTGCTTGCAGCGTATTGTCTCGATTCCGATCTCGAGTTTGAGATCTCCGGTAGTACCTTTAGACTTCCAACTCGGGTGCACATCTGGGTCATCCATTGCCATCCATCCTTTTGCCAGTGTTTTCACGACTTGCATCAAAAACACTATCCTTTGAACCGGTTATCATTGTCGTTCTTCCTCTTGAACTCCTGATGGTTTCATTTTTGTACGTTGCCATCTCCCTGTGGAAAGTTTCTCGATAGTAGTTAACGTCGACATGGAGCAGAGTCCCTTGTTGGTGGTGTTGAAGATTGTCGACTCTCTTTTCTCTCCCCCCTTCTCCCTCGGATCGTCCAGGATCTCGGGACGAGAACACTTGTTAGTGGTGTTGTATTGTAACAACCCAAATTTCACAAAAATTAAAATTTTTATTTTCGGTGTGAATTGTTTGATTGTCCGATTTGTTAGCGGTGTTTGCATCCCCGATTTATCGATCGACGATAACTTTTCCCCCCTCTTATCTCATACCGGATGGAGACTAACCCTTGCAACCCTAACACTCGACCTTTGCGACACCGGGTTTCACCCGATCACCGTCGCGACAACCCACACAAGACCAGCCGCAGCCAACGGAACGAAAACCCCGTTTAATAAGTAAACGGGATATTTTTATAGCGCGCCGGAAAAATTTCTCGAAACGGTTCCAACGCGAGGTGAACGCCGCCGGCTCGACGCGCTGATCGCGCAGTTCGAAGTTTTACCCGAATCGAAGGTCCTGCGGACCCTCGGCGGTAAGAAACGTAAACACCGCGCGCGCGAGAGAAAATCCGGGGATGTTTTTGCAAACTGCCAGCCACCTGGGCTATATAAAGACCACCACTCTCCCACCCCTTTCTAGGGTTTCCCCTAAGCCAAAAGTGCAGCCACCCCCCTCACAATAGCCCCAACTTTCGCAATTCAACCCATTTTTCCCAAACCCTAGCCTCCTTGCGATCTGGACCGTCAGATCGGCCGATCCAACGGCCCAGATCCACCCACCTAGCCACCTTCTCTCTCCTCTCTCTCTCCCTCCAGCCCGAGGGGCTCACCGCCGCCGCCGCGCGCCGGCGACCATCAGCCGCGTCCCGTCCAGCCTTCACCTCCCCTCGAGCCCTTCCTTCTTCTCCCCTCATATCTTGCCTGACCACCCTCTCCCCTTGTCCAGGTCGCGCCGCCGGCGACGCCATGGCCAGCCGAAACTCGCCGCCCGCGCCGCTTCATCACCGGACGGCCGCCGCGTCGGCGGGATACCGGACCCGCGCCCAGCCGCATCTCGGCGCCTGCCGGAGGCCGCCTCGGCTGCCTCGGCCTCCCTCGCCGGAGAGCATGGCCACCGGCGCCGCCGCCCCTGGCCGGCTCGATCGGGAGGCCACGCGAGCCCGAGCGGCTGGCGCCACCGTCGCCTGTGGGCCGGCCAGCCCCGCGAGGCCCAGCCAGCCAGGCCGGCTCCTCTCCTCTCCAGCGGCCAGATGGGCTGAGCCCAACTGGGTGAGGCCCGAGCCATTTTTTCCCCTGTCCAGTATTTTTTTTCTTTTTTTCCAAATTTTGCTAAGTATGTAGATTTTTGCAGCTGTTACGTTTTTGCGACGTAGTTTACGAGTAAACCGTAGCTCGGATGCATGTGCGCCCAAAAGGAAAATTATTTAGAATTGTGTGTACTTCAATCCATCTTTTGTGATCATTTTGATTTGAGGCCATCTTGATGTTGTTAATCACTGTTGAAGTGGGCATCATACTGTTAACTGCTATTATTTTCTGTTAGTGTGTTGCTGCTGTTATTTTATTGCAAGTTTGCATGATGATTCTGACACATCCATGAGGCCTATTGCATTAATTCTTGTTGCATACTGTTAAGCATCATCTCTACTTCCATTATATGTATTGCATTGTCATGTTTCCATTTATGGTCATAGGTATGTTTAGCTCTAAAGTTGCTATGCCACTGTTTTTGACAGCCACCTCTGTTCTTCTCTAAGTATGTAACTTTCCGATGCCATGTTGCGTGCTTAATATCTTTTGATATGTTATGCCTATGACCTTGATTCTTGTTTGTACCTGATCATCATCATGTCAACTTCATGCTCATATATTGCTACGTCATGTTGCTACACTTTTACGTATAGTTTTGCTCATGGTTATACATCATGATGATAACAGTTTCTGCCATGTTTCTCTGATTTTTCACTAAATCCTAGACCAATAATGTTTTATTGCATTTTGCATGAGCTATAATTAGTTGTTCATGATGCCTTTTTGCATGATTCCTTTTGCCATGCCTTCCCTGCCATGTCTACTTTAGTTGCATATCATTTGTGAGCATGTTTGCATTCATTATCCTGTTTATGCATTGCTCTAAAGTGTTCTACCTGATGTTGGCAGCTTGTGTTCCAAACTTGTATTGCTTGTATCTTTTTAACCGTAACTCCGTTTTGAGTGTTCTTTACATGTAACTTGATTATTTTTTCGTGTACTTTATGCTTATGATATTGTTTGCTGCTGTTGACCAACCTAAAATATGGTTTTGGGCAGAACAGTACCAAATCTTTTAATTGTCGTGGGGTACTTAGTGTTATGCCATGTTTAGGTTGTGCCTCACTTAAATTGACTAGCATAGGTAGTTTACCTTATGCTCCACCTCTTTCCATGTTTGTGTGCTATGCTATGCTTGAGTGAGATGCCATGTTAACAACCTTTGCTCACCTTGTGTAGCTAAACAACTTGAACCATTCTAAATGTGCGGTATCATCGTGTGTGACGAGTACTCCACTTAACCTGTTAGTAACCGCTCTCGACGGTAGATGCGATGTCTCATGTTGCCTTCTTCTTAATGCTTGCTCGTGTGTGCTTTGTAGTAATAGATGCTTGCTCGTTGATTTCTTTCCAGTGTTTACCGCCTTGTGTGCTTCCGCGGGTACCTCTCGGAGACGATGCGAGCTTGCGATCAACTACACCTACGGAACCTGACTTATAAACAGGCAAGGACTATACGTTACTTATGATCCATTCAATTTCAACCAGCGGTTTGCATGCTAGTCAAGGATAGGTTCGATGTTTGATCCTACCACATGTTTACAACCTCTTTTAAAACGATACAACCATGTCCCCTCCTAGCAAACCATGTACTGCTATGTTACTATTGCTCGTTGCTCAGCCCCTGCTTAGTATGCATGCTTAGGATGCTACGATGTTACCTCCTATTACTCCTTGGTTTGGGATATCACATTATTATATTATTGTTGATGATATGATTATTATAAATGTTGACTATATTCGAAAGAAGGATGGAAGGTCTAGGCTATCCCGCCCCGACGCTTTGTTCCATTCGAGTCACCTAGGATCCGAGTTCCGGGTATTGGTTTTAAGACTGAGCGTGCCTAACCGCGTGTGGGATTTTATGGGGTCCCCTTTTCTTACCTACCTAGCTTCAAACATTTCTAGTGGTGGCCTAAGCTGATTTACCATTTGAAAATCATGCATATATGTCTGTTGGGTCGCTCCTAGCAGATATCCTTTAAAATAACTTGGGCCAGTAGAGACATGATTTCTCTCGTTGGTCCACCCCAGGGAGCTAGGGGGTTGCCTACATGGTTTGGGTAGCTAACCCGACCTCATCCAGACGGTAGAGGCCAATTCGAGAGCGCGGCCGGCTTTTGAGTTGGATGTCGACTCACCGGGGGCCACCCGGATTTGTTCGTTGTTAGCTAGAGGGACCTGTCATTTCGGATCTCTTGGAACTAAATCATCAAATGGTTGTCTGCGATAGGTAGCAACTGAGAGAGATGGGCATGCGTGCGGAGCCTTGTAATGGGCAGTTGGTACACCCCTGCAGGGTTAAATCTTTTCGAGAAGTTGTGTCCACGATTATGGACGACTTGAGACCTACGTTGATGAGTACATCTCTACTAATGTTACACCCACATCTTCACCAACTACACATACTGGACCAGTTACTAGAGCACGTGCACGTCAACTAAATTATCAGGTACTTTCGTTTCTTGCGAATCCTTCTAATGTTCATGAACATATGATGCTGCCTAAATTAGATACTTTTGTTTTGCTTATGAATGAAGGACCTAGCATGGACAAGAAGGACGGTCATTGGAGCGGGATCAAGCATGGAGAAGAAGGTGCGCGCGCGAGAAAGAACAATGGAGCTTCCAGTGGGGATTTTCGCACTTTGAAGCCACCATAAGGCATGCATGAAGGCTTGGACGAAATGCACGAGATGCCACTTCATTATTTTCGTCCAAAGGCAATTATAGGTGCTGCGTCACCTTAATATTGGGCTGGGCCCATGTAATTTCGAAATACCACATTATAGGGTTTTTTTAGAGTCCGTATGTGTGGGGAAACCGAGTTAGGGTTGTTTTCGGACCCCACCTCCAAGGGGTCACAAAAATCCCCTCTGTTCCCCCATATATACAGCCCTTAGGGCGTCATTTAGACTTGGGTTTTAATTAGATTTAAGTTAGCCATAGCCGCAAATTCGAGTTCTTCGTTTGTGTCGTCCGACCAGGCCAAGACCGCATTGGAACCCCAACTTCTGTTAATCATTCATCTTATATTCGCAATATCCAGATTGCTTTTCTTAGTTCTTGCTTGTTCTTTCGATTGCTTGCAGGAATTAGACCTTCGTGGTCAGGTTGATCATGCATCCGCGAGGTCAATAACCTCTCGGAGTTGGTTGAGCGATCGCTAAGGCGCAACGTCTTCGCACGTTCGTAGTCGGGTCGTGAAAGTCGTCTCCACCATAATCGATCTCCATCATCTCATCGAAACATCGGGACACCTTCGCCTCTATCAAGTGGTATCAGATTTCCAGGTTGATCGGTGAGATTTACCAGTTTTTTGTAGTCTAGATTACTTCTGTTCTTCATACCTACAGTCCACGAAAAATCCAAAAAAATAAAATTTAGGGTTAGATCATCACGTCCCAAAACAGTCCGAGCCTTTGTCCAGTTTTCTTTACAGTAGTTTGCATTGTTGAATTTGCGGTTGCATCGTTGTGTCGAGTTGCTGATCTTAGCGTCTAGTTTACCTTAGAGTTTCGAGTTCTGATCACAGTTTGTCACGCCGCCGCCTCATAGTAGTACACCACCACGTTCCGCCAATCCGAGTCCAGATACACCACCACGTTCCGCCAAGCCGAGTCCATACACACCACCACAACCTACCGATCCGAGTTGAGTTCCATCACCGTTCGGTTTGTGATCTTTCCGTAGCCAGAATAGTTGAGTTGATTGGAGTCGGATTTCACCAATCTTTTGTCGTACGTAGAAGGGGGTGATTTCCAAAAAAAAAAATCTGGCACGCTTTCCAGAGCAGTTTTTAGGCCAAAAATTTCAGGGGTGAAAAAATTTCGTGCCCATACCTTCCTTAGGTCCAGAAACTCATTTTGAGACGTTCGCTACCATAGTGATTTTTTCGCACTTTTTCAGCCACCGCAGTCCCGCATCGCAAAAAAAAGCAAAAAAAAAAGAGAAAAAAAATTCAGAGAGTGCTTCTCAGTTGTTTACGTGCCGCGTCGTGCTTTCGTTGGTGTTTTAGGTTCGCGTCTCTAGTACGGTCTAGCCTAGGATCAGCACAGTACCGACGTTAAGTGTTTATTCAGCTTTGCATCTCTGTTTTGATTACTGTTGATCTTTTTGCTACCATATTTGTCAAGCCTACCTACAGCTCCACATATTTTCTACTTCGTGCGGTTGACACCTCCTGGCCATCGCTCTACCACATCTCTGAGAGTTTTGACCCGTTGGTTGTACATCACCACCTGCCGCTAGGTAAGAATCGGTAAGAACGAAAGAAAAGCTTGACGGATTTGTGCTTTCCACCACCCCACATCCCATTAGTAGAAGTAGGATCATATTCCTGTGTGTTTTCTATTTCTGCTAACCATGCCAGGATCACATGATGAAGTGGCGCGGGATGCACCCGATTGGGAGAACATGACAAACAAGGAGCTACATGATAAATTTGCACAAATGATGTCTGAACAGGTGATGGACATCGAGAATAGATTTACAGAGGCGATTGATGGCGTGGAAAAGATGATCGACACCAAGCTCGACGCCAAGTTTACTGAGTTGATCGCACGCCTACCTACACAGCCTGCTGCCGCTCCAGCACAGCCACAGCCACCGCCACTACCACGTGCACGACGTATTCTGTTTCCGAGAGGACAAGCTGCTGGTATTGGTGCTCCTCCTGCTGCTGCAGTAGCTGCTACTGCTGCTGCTTCTGACGTCGGCCAGGACGACAACTACGAGGGTGATTACGAGGAGGAGGTGGAACAGGAAGCGGCCTATGAGCAGCCAGCTGGACGTCCACGTCCCAACATTCGTCACGGTCGACACCAACCACCCCCTCAGGTACGCGATGATGAACATGTGCCTAAACTTAAATTGAATCTTAAGCCGTTTGAGGGTAGATATATTCCTGATGCTTATATTACTTGGGAGTTAGAAACTGAACAACGCTTTACATGTTTACAATATCCTGCGAATAGACGTGTTACTGCTGCTGTTTGTGAATTCACGGGATTTACATCTATTTGGTGGTCTGAACATTGTAGATTGCATGCCAATAATATTCCAACTACTTGGGCTGCTTTAAAAGATGCTATGCGTACTCGCTGGGTTCCTCCTTATTATCAACGTGAATTGCTACAAAAATTACAGCGTTTGAGACAAGGAAAAAATTCTGTAGAGGAATATTATCAAGAATTACAAACTGGATTGATTAGATGTGGCCTAGTAGAGGATAACGAAGCTATGCTTGCACGTTTTATGGGTGGCTTAAACAGGGAGATACAAACTATTCTAGAATACAAGGACTATGCTACTATCACTCGTTTGTTTCATCTTGCTTGTAAAGCTGAATGTGAAGTGCAGGATCGACAGGCCGCTACGAGACCTAACTTTTCTGCAGGATGAAATACATCATGGACATCGCGTGGACCTTCTACATCCACACGTCCTGCTGCACCACCATCTACTTCAGCCGCTCATTCTTACAGGGAGCCACCAAAACAGCCAGCGCCACCATTCAAGGGTGCACAGAGTGGTCCAGCGGCGCGTTCTTCTTCATCCATGGCTTCCACAGGGCAAACACGAGATCGTGATATTAAATGTCGCATGTGCCAAGGTGGAGGTCACTTCACAAAAGACTGTCCCTCCAAGCGTGTGATGATTATTACGGCGGATGGTGGGTATGAGTCAGCGAGTGACTATGATGAGGAGACTTTAGTTCTCATTGATCATGAGGAACAGGGTGCCCATGATGATGCTCATGATATAGAGTCTATGGCTCCTGATGATGCTGATAAATATGCTAGTTTGGTTGCTCAACGTGTGTTAAGTGTGCAGGTAACGAAGGCCGAGCAAAACCAGAGGCATAATTTGTTCCACACAAAGGGAGTGGTGAAAGAACGTTCGGTTCGCATTATCATTGACGGAGGGAGTTGCAACAACTTGGCTAGCATGGAGTTGGTGGAGAAGCTATCTCTCACCACAAGACCACACCCCCATCCGTACTATATTCAGTGGTTTAACAATAGTGGTAAGATTAAGGTAACGCGTTCTATTCGTGTGCACTTTAGCATTGCTGCATATGCTGATTCTGTTGATTGTGATGTGGTACCCATGCAAGCATGCTCTCTTTTACTTGGTAGACCATGGCAATTTGATAGGAATGTTGTACACCATGGTAGGACAAATCAGTTTACTCTTGTTCATCAGGATAAAAATATTGCTTTACTTCCTATGTCTCCTGAACAAATTGTGAAAGATGATCTTGCTAGAGCTAGTAAAGCTAAATAGGATAAAAATAAGAGTGAAAATGAGATAGCAGCTAAAGAATTTGAGCAACAACATAAGGCTAATAGCAAATCTTCTTCTACTGTTTCTAATGAAATTAAATTGACTAGTCCAACTTTGCTTGCTACTAAGGTTGATATTTCGGATTTGGATGTTAGTCAATATGTGTGCTATGCTTTTGTGTGCAAAGAAGCTTTGTTTTCATTTGAGGAATTGCCTCCTTCTTTGCCTCCTGTTGTCACTGACCTTTTGCAGGAGTTTATTGACGTCTTTCCACAAGACGTACCACCGGGATTACCACCCATTCGAGGGATTGAGCATCAGATTGACTTAATTCCCGGTGCTTCGCTGCCCAACTGTGCGCCATACCATACCAATCCGGAGGAGACGAAGGATATTCAGCGTCAAGTACAAGAGCTACTCGACAAAGGTTACATACGTGAATCCCTTAGTCCTTGTGTTGTTCCTGTTATATTAGTGCCTAAAAAGGATGGAACATGGCGTATGTGTGTTGATTGTCGAGCCATTAATAATATTACTATTCGTTATCGTCATCCTATTCCTAGGTTAGATGATATGCTTGATGAATTAAGTGGCTCTACCATGTTTTCCAAAGTTGATTTGCGTAGTGGATACCATCAAATTCGCATGAAATTAGGAGATGAATGGAAAACGGCATTTAAAACTAAGTTTGGATTATATGAGTGGTTAGTCATGCCTTTTGGGTTAACTAATGCACCTAGCACTTTCATGAGATTAATGAACGAGGTTTTACGTGCTTTCATTGGACGATTTGTGGTAGTCTATTTTGATGATATACTGATTTATAGCAAATCTTTGGAGGAACATTTGGATCATTTACGTGCTGTTTTTATTGCTCTACGTAATGCACGTTTGTTTGGTAACCTTGGGAAGTGCACCTTTTGCACCGACCGAGTATCGTTTCTTGGCTATGTTGTTACTCTGCAGGGAATTGAAGTTGATAAAGCCAAGATCGAGGCGATTGAGAGTTGGCCGCAGCCCAAAACGGTCACACAAGTGAGGAGTTTTCTTGGCCTCGCTGGATTCTATAGGCGTTTTGTGAGAGATTTCAGCACCATTGCTGCACCTCTCAATGAGCTTACATGCAAGGATGTGCCTTTTACTTGGGGTACCGCACAAGAAGAAGCCTTCACGGTATTGAAAGATAAGTTAACACATGCTCCTTTGCTCAAACTTCCTGATTTTAATAAGACTTTTTAGCTTGAATGCGATGCTAGTGGGATTGGTTTGGGAGGTGTGTTATTACAAGATGCTAAACCTGTTGCATACTTTTCTGAAAAATTGAGTGGGCCTAGTCTGAACTATTCTACTTATGATAAGGAATTATATGCTCTTGTTCGGACATTAGAAACTTGGCAACATTATTTATGGCCCAAAGAATTTGTTATACATTCTGATCATGAATCTTTGAAACACATAAGAAGTCAAGCAAAACTTAATCGTAGACATGCTAAGTGGGTTGAATTTATTGAGACTTTCCCTTATGTCATTAAACACAAGAAGGGGAAAGATAATATTATTGCTGATGCTTTGTCTCGTCGTTATCCTATGCTTTCACAACTTGACTTCAAGATATTCGGTTTAGAGACAATCAAAGATCAATATGTAAATGATGCGGAATTTAAAGATGTATTGCAGAATTGTAGAGAGGGTAGAACATGGAAAAAGTTTGTGCTTAATGATGGATTTGTGTTCCGTTCTAACAAGCTATGCATTCCAGCTAGCTCTATTCGTCTTTTGTTGTTGCAGGAGGCGCATGGAGGAGGATTAATGGGACACTTTGGCGTGAAGAAGACAGAGGACGTACTTGCTACACATTTCTTTTGGCCAAAGATGAGACAGGATGTTGAGCGTTTTGTTGCTCGCTGCACTACATGTCAAAAAGCTAAGTCACGACTCAATCCTCATGGTTTATACATGCCTTTACCTGTACCTAGTGTTCCGTGGGAGGACATATCCATGGACTTTGTTTTAGGCTTGCCTCGAACAAAGAAGGGGAGGGATAGCATATTTGTTGTCGTGGATAGATTTTCTAAGATGGCACATTTTATACCATGTCATAAAAGCGATGATGCTGCTAATGTTGCTGATTTATTCTTTCGTGAGATTATTCGCTTACATGGTGTGCCCAATACTATTGTCTCGGATCGTGATACTAAGTTTCTTAGCCATTTTTGGAGATGCTTATGGGCTAAGTTGGGGACTAAACTACTTTTTAGTACTACATGTCATCCCCAAACTGATGGACAAACTGAAGTAGTCAATAGGACTTTGTCTACTATGCTTAGGGCTGTTTTAAAGAGTAACTTGAAAATGTGGGAATAATGTTTACCTCATATTGAATTTGCTTATAATCGTTCATTTCATTCTACCACTAAAATGTGCCCTTTTGAGATTGTTTATGGTTTTCTACCTCGTGCACCTATTGATTTGCTGCCCCTTCCATCTTCGGAGAAGGTTAATTTTGATGCTAAGCAATGTGCTGAATTGATATTAAAAATGCATGAGTTAACTAAAGAAAACATTGAGAAAATGAATGCTAGATACAAGCTTGCTGGTGATAAGGGTAGAAAGCATGTTGTGTTTGAACTAGGAGATCTTGTTTGGTTACATCTACGTAAAGATAGGTTTCCTGATTTGCGCAAGTCTAAGTTAATGCCATGAGCTGATGGTCCCTTTAAGGTTTTACAGAAAATTAATGATAATGCCTATAAACTTGAGCTACCTGCAGATTTTGGGGTTAGTCCCACATTTAACATTGCAGATTTGAAACCTTATTTGGGAGAAGATAATGAGCTTCCGTCGAGGACGACTTCAATTCAAGAAGGGGAGGATGATGAGGACATCTCTACTAATGTTACACCCACATCTTCACCAACTACACATACTGGACCAGTTACTAGAGCACGTGCACGTCAACTAAATTATCAGGTACTTTCGTTTCTTGCGAATCCTTCTAATGTTCATGAACATATGATGTTGCCTAAATTAGATACTTTTGTTTTGCTTATGAATGAAGGACCTAGCATGGACAAGAAGGACGGTCATTGGAGCGGGATCAAGCATGGAGAAGAAGGTGCGCGCGCGGGAAAGAACAATGGAGCTTCCAGTGGGGATTTTCGCACTTTGAAGCCACCATAAGGCATGCATGAAGGCTTGGATGAAATACACGAGATGCCACTTCATTATTTTCGTCCAAAGGAAATTATAGGTGCTGCGTCACCTTAATATTGGGCTGGGCCCATGTAATTTCGAAATACCACATTATAGGCTGTTTTTAGAGTCCGTATGTGTGGGGAAACCGAGTTAGGGTTGTTTTCGGACCCCACCTCCAAGGGGTCACGAAAATCCCCTCTGTTCCCCCATATATACAGCCCTTAGGGCGTCGTTTAGACTTGGGTTTTAATTAGATTTAAGTTAGCCATAGCCGCAACTTCGAGTTCTTCGTTTGTGTCGTCCGAACAGGCCAAGACCGCATTGGAACCCCAACTTCTGTTAATCATTCATCTTATATTCGCAATATCCAGATTGCTTTTCCTAGTTCTTGCTTGTCCTTTCGATTGCTTGCAGGAATTAGACCTTCGTGGTCAGGTTGATCATGCATCCGCGAGGTCAATAACCTCTCGGAGTTGGTTTAGCGATCGCTAAGGCGCAACGTCTTCGCACGTTCGTAGTCGGGTCGTGAAAGTCGTCTCCACCATAATCGATCTCCATCATCTCATCGAAACATCGGGACACCTTCGCCTCTATCATACGTCTTGTTCATAGATAGCATCAACTGAATCATATTTAATAACTTGATCAACGTATGTGTGCATTGACTGCTTCTTCTTCGTCGGGATGCGAAGAGGAAAACAAGGATAGGATAGGTGTTATGCTTGCGTAAGTAGGTTGATAGCAGGACTTGTTGGAGGCGATTCCTCATCGAATGCTTGTCTTCTTATCTTACTCTCTAGATCGTTAGCCACTTCATTAGTGCTAGTGGGGCAGCAACCTCACCACTTACCCCATCCTTACGGTAAACTACTAGTTGTCCTAGATTGACGAGTGATGAAGTCCTTGCTGGGTCAGATGACCACTTGATGGCTTCTCGACCTTCGTTGGTTACCCCAAGTGGAAGTTTGAGATGTAGCGCAGCAGCAAGTTTCCCTCAGTGAAGATACCAAGGTTTGTCTCCAGTAGGACTCCAGAGTTGATAAGTAGGTGTCAGTGGCGCAACTGACGTGGACCTGCACACAGACACAGATAACTTTGTTCCCAACGAAGTTCAGAGAGGTTGTCAATCTCTCCGGTCTTGTTGTTCACAAAGGGTAAAACACAAAGGATAATGATAGCAACTGAAAGTAAAAAGCAGGAAAGTAAATATAGCGTGGAAATAGTAATAAGGATATGGACCGGGATACGTTATGTTCACTAGTGATGTCTCTCTCCCAAAATACGATAAAACTGCTATGCGAGGTAAACAAATTACAGAAGGGCAATTGACAGGATTATGAACGCACCGCAATGCTAACTATGCTACAAAAGAAAGGAAGAGGCTCAAAAGCACGGGCAGTACGCCAAAATAAGTAGACCGTAATCCAACTGCATCTACTACTAATCATCCACCTTGATATATCTATCCAGAACATCTCGCTGGTATTAAGTTGCGAGCCCCACCCAAAGTGTAAACCCAAAGCAACAGACAACTGCATTAAAAAGAACTTTGCGTAAAGTAAACAATCCTTGCAACCGCGGTTACAAGCACCGTTGTTTTCCCCCTTGTGGCAACAGCACATCCCCTAGACTCATGTTTCTGTCACTCAAGCGTGTCATCGAGGGGCATGAACCCACAATCGAGCATAACGTTCCCTCTTGGAGTCACTACCTACTACTTGGCCAAAGCAATAAACAGCAACGGAGCACATGCAAGAATTACTTAGGAACAAAAATATAAGAGATAAAAACCAAATATATTACTCTATCACAATTAGAACATAATCTCATAATCCATTAGATCTCATCAAACTCAGCATAGCAATAGCAGAAAGATTACAAAAGTGCCTCGATCATGTAGGGAAGCTCACGAGGTCTAAACCATGAAGAACAAAGAGGGGAGGAGAACATCACATAGCTACTGATCACGGACCCATGGTCCAAGGAAAACTACTCATGAGACATCCGGGGAGCATCCATGGAGGAGAGGAGACTCCCGGAGGTCGGCCCTCCCTCCGGTAGGGTGCCGGGAAGAGGTCTTCTGGTGCTCCCGATCTCGGAAGCGCGGCGGCGGCGGAACAGAGGCGAGTTTGCGAAATAGGGTTCTGTCTTCGGAGTTTCCCCGTCATGGAGAATAAATAGGCGAAGGGGGGCAGCCAGAGGTGGACCAGGGGTGGGGCCGCGCCGGGTGACCGCCTGGGCCCCCCTGGCTCCCCTCTGGCCCCACTCGGGCTCTTCGCGAAGCTTCCTGTACGCTGATTTTTCCTGTATTTTTCCCGGAATTTTTCTGGCACTTTTTATATGGGGGAAAACTAAAATAGAAAAACAGCAGAAAACAGGAACTGGCACTGGGGTGCACTGAGTTAATAGGTTAGTCCACATATGATCAAAAGTGTATGAAAGTGTATCTAGATCATAGCAATATCACACAAAACATGCATGGAGCAAGCAAAAATTATAGATACGTTTTGGACGTATCACCACTACAGTTAGATGCTGAGTACTTTTGTACTCATGATACTACCCCCAAACTCTTTTCAGGGTTCTTGATCGACAACAGGTATGGTGATCGACGTTTCACGTGGAGACTCGACGGCGACTAGTTAGGTGGATCCCGGCAGAGATCCTGGACCCGTGCGGTTACGGGAATGGTGTGTTTTACCTTTCCCACTAGGCATTTAGGCATTTGAATGTAGTCTGTACTCAGACATGTATCTTCCGCTGATGTATTGTATTTAAGGCAGCTGTATGCCGATTGTATGAGATGTTGTATCCTTGTAGCTCTAATGTTGTGATATCATGTTGGAAATTCGGGGCATATGGCATTGTCATATGTCGCGGTGGGACCGATATGTGCTTCGTCCCCGGATCTGGATGGAAACATCTAGATCTGGAACAGTACCGCATATCGGGCCTTACAACTTGGTATCAGTGCCTTACCGACCGTAGGATCCCTTTTCTGGCCGAAGTCGAGTCTAGACAAAAACTATTTTGTAGTTACTAAGTTAGTTATCGGAGAGTAGGAATCTTTTTACTCCTTACCCATGCTCTGGTCAGGAAAAGTGTCGTAAGTGTTTTATTCTCGACTTATCCCCTTCAAACTTTAGGATCTCGAGTAAGTGGAATTTCGGAACCGTTACATTGCCTTGCTTGCAGCGTATTGTCTCGATTCCGATCTCGAGTTTGGGATCTCCGGTAGTACCTTTAGACTTCCAACTCGGGTGCACATCTGGGTCATCCATTGCCATCCATCCTTTTGCCAGTGTTTTCACGACTTGCATCAAAAACACTATCCTTTGAACCGGTTATCATTGTCGTTCTTCCTCTTGAACTCCTGATGGTTTCATTTTTGTACGTTGCCATCTCCCTGCGGAAAGTTTCTCGACAGTAGTTCGACGTCGACATGGAGCAGAGTCCCTTGTTGGTGGTGTTGAAGATTGTCGACTCTCTTTTCTCTCCCCCCCCATTCTCCCCCGGATCGTCCAGGATCTTGGGACGAGATCACTTGTTAGTGGTGTTGTATTGTAACAACCCAAATTTCACAAAAATTAAAATCTTTGTTTTCGGTGTGAATTGTTTGATTGTCTGATTTGTTTGCGATGTTTGCATCCCCGATATATCGATCGGCGATTACTTTTCCCCCCTCTTATCTCGTATCGGACGGAGACTGACCCTTGCCACCATGACACTTGACCTTAGTAACACCGGGTTTCACCCGATCAACGTCGCGAAAACCCACACAAGACCAGCCGCAGCCAACGGAACGAAACCCCGTTTAATAAGTAAACGGGATATTTTTATAGAGCGCCGGAAAATGTTCTCCGAACGCTTCCAACGCGAGGTGAACGCCGCCGGCTCGATGCGCTGATCGGCAGTTCAAAGTTTTACCCGAATCGGAGGTCCTACGGACCCTCGGCGGTCAGAAACGTAAACACCGAGCGCGCGAGAGAAAAACCGGGGATGTTTTTGCAAACTGCCAGCCACCTGGGCTATATAAAGACCACCACTCTCCCACCCCTTTCTAGGGTTTCCCCTAATCCAAAATTGCAGCCACCCCCCTCACAATAGCCCCAATTTTCGCAATTCAACCCATTTTGCCCAAACCCTAGCCTCCTTGCGATCTGGACCGTCGGATCGGCCGACCCAACGGCCCAAATCCACCCACCTAGCCACCTTCTCTCTCCTCTCTCTCCCTCCAGCCCGAGGGGCTCACGGCCGCCGCCGCCCGCCGGCGACCAGCAGCTGCGCCCCGCCCAGCCTTCTCCTCCCCTCACGCCCTTCCTTCTTCTCCCCTCATCTCCTGCCTGTCCACCCTCTCCCCCTGTCCAGGTCGCGCCGCCGGCGACGCCATGGCCAGCCGGAACTCGCCCCTGTGTCGCTGCATCACCGGACGGCCGCCGCGTCGGCGGGATCCCGGAATCGCGCCCCAACCGCATCTCGGCGCCTGCCGGAGACCGCCTCGGCTGCCCCGGCCTCCCTCGCCGGAGAGCATGGACACCGGCGCCGCCGCCCCTGGCCGGCTCGATCGGGAGGCCACGGAGCCCGAGCGGTTGGCGCCATTGTCGCCTGTGGGCCGGCCAGCCCCGCGATGCCCAGCCAGCCAGGCCGGCTCCTCTCCTCACCAGCGGCCAGATGGGCTGAGCCAAAGTGGGTGAGGCCCGAGCCATTTTTTTCCCTGTCCAGTATTTTTTTATTTTTTTCCAAATTTTGCTAAGTATGTAGATTTTTTATGTTGTTACGTTTTTGCGACGTAGTTTACGAGTAAACCGTAGCTCGGATGCATATGCACCCAAAAGGAAAATTGTTTAGAATTATTTGAACTTCAATCCATCTTTTGTGAACATTTTGATTTGAGCCCATCTTGATGTTGTTAATCACTCTTGAAGTGGGCATCAGACTGTTAACTGCTATTATTTTCTGTTAGTGTGTTGCTGCTGTTATTTTATTGCAAGTTTGCATGATGATTGTGACACATCCATGAGGCATATTGCATTAATTCTTGTTGCATACTGTTAAGCATCATGTCTACTTCCATTATATGTATTGCATTGTCATGTTTCCATTTATGGTCATAGGTATGTTTAGCTCTAAAGTTGCTATGCCACTGTTTTTGACAACACCTCTGTTCTTCTCTAAGTATGTAACTTTCTGATGCCATGTTGCGTGCTTAATATCTTTTGATCTGTTATGCCTATGACCTTGATTCTTGTTTGTACCTGATCATCATCATGTCAACTTCATGCTCATATATTGCTATGTCATGTTGCTACACTTTTACATATAGTTTTGCTCCTGTTTATACATCGTGATGATAACAGTTTCTGCCCTGTTTCTCTGATTTTTCACTAAGTCCTAGACCAGTAATGTTTGATTGCATTTTGCATGAGCTATAATTAGTTGTTCGTGATGCCTTTTTGCATGATTCCTTTTGCCATGCCTTCCCTTCCATGTCTAGTTTAGTTGCATATCATTTGTGAGCATGTTTTCATTCATTATCATGTTTATGCATTTCTCTAAAGTGTGCTACCTGATGTTGGTAGCTTGTGTTCAAAACTTGTATTGCTTGTATCTTTTTAACCGTAACTCCGTTTTGAGTGTTCTTTACATGTAACTTGATTAGTTTTTCGTGTACTTTGTGATTATGATATTGTTTTCTGCTGTTAACCAACCTAAAATATGTTTTAGGGCAGAACAGTACCAAATCTTTTAATTGTCGTGGGGTACTTAGTGTTATGCCATGTTTAGGTTGTGCCTCACTTAAATTGACTAGCATAGGTAGTTTACCTTATGCTCCACCTCTTGCCATGTTTGTGTGTTATGCTATGCTTGAGTGAGATTCCATGTTAACAACCTTTTCTCACCTTGTGTAGCTAAACAACTTGAACCATTCTAAATGTGCGGTATCGTCGTGTGTGACGAGCACTCCACTTAACTTGTTAGCAACCGCGCTCGACGGTAGGTGCGATGTCTCGTGTTTCCTTCTTGTTGATGCTTGCTCGTGTTTGCTTTGTAATAATAGATGCTTGCTCGTTGATTGCTTTCCAGTGTTTACCGTCTTGTGTGCTTCCGCGGGTACCTCTCGGAGACGATGCGAGCTTGCGATCAACTACACCTTCGGAACCCGACTTATCAACAGGCAAGGACTATACGTTACTTATGATCCATTCTATTTCAACCAGTGGTTTGCATGCTAGTCTAGGATAGGTTCGATGTTTGATCCTACCACATGTTTACAGCCTCTTTCAAACCGATACACCCATGTCCCCTCCTAGCAAACCATGTACTGCTATGTTACTATTGCCCGTTGCTCAGCCCCTGCTTAGTATGCATGCTTAGGATGCTACGATGTTACCTCCTATTACTCCTTGGTTTGGGATATCACATTATTATATTGTTGTTGATGATATTATTATTATAAATGTTGACTATATTCGACGAAGGATGGAAGGTCTAGGCTATCCCGCCCCGACTCTTTGTTCCATTCGAGTCACCTAGGATCCGAGTTCCGGGTATTGGTTTTAAGACTGAGCGTGCCTAACCACGTGTGGTATTTTATGGCATCCCCTTTTCTTACCTACTAGCTTCAAACATTTCTAGTGGTGGCCCAAGCTGATTTACCATTTGAAAATCTTGCATATATGTCTGTCGGGTCGCTCCTAGCAGATATTCTTTAAAATAACTTGGGCCAGCGAAGGCATGGTTTCTCTCGTTTGTCCACCCGAGGGAGCTAGGGGGTTTCCCACGTGGTTTTGGTAGCTAACCCGACCTCATCCAGACGGTAGAGGCCAATTCAAGAGCGCGGCCGGCATTTGAGTTGGATGTCGACTCACCGGGGGCCACCCGGATTTGATCGTTGTTAGCTAGAGGGACCTGTCGTTTCATATCTCTTGGAACTAAATTATAAAATGGTTGCCTGTGATGGGTACCAACTGAGAGAGATGGGCGTGCGTGCGGAGCCTTGTAATGGGCAGGTTGTACACCCCTGCAGGGTTAAATCTTTTCGAGAAGCCGTGTCCACCGTTATGGACGACTTGAGACCTACGTATTGTTCATAGATAACATCAACTGAATCATATTTAATAACTTGATCAACGTGTGTGTGCCTTGACTGCTTCTTCTTCGTCGGGATGCGAAGAGGAGGACAAGGATAGGATAGGTGTTATGCTTGCGTAAGTAGGTGGATAGCAGAACTTGTTGGAGGCGATTCCTCATCGAATTCTTGGCTTCTTATCTTACTCTCTAGATCGTTATCCACTTCATAAATTGTAGTGCGGCAGCAACCTCACCACTTACCCCATCCTTACCGTAAACTACTAGTTGTCCTAGAATGACGAGTGATGAAGTCCTTGCTGGGTCAGATGACCACTACAGTTGGATGCTGAGTACTTCTGTACTCATGATACTATCCCCAAACTCTTTTCAGGGTTCTCGATCGACAACAGGTATGGTGATCGACGTTTCATGTGGAGACGCGACGACGACTAGTTAGGTGGATCCCGGCGGAGAGCCTGGACCCGTGCGGTTACGGGAATGGTGTGTTTTACCTTTTCCACTAGGCATTTCAATGTAGTCTGTACTCAGACATGTATCTTCCGCTGATGTATTGTATTTAAGGCAGCTGTATGCCGATTGTATGAGATGTTGTATCCTTGTATCTCTAATGTTGTGATATCATGTTGGAAATCCAAGGCATATGGCATTGTCATATGTCGCGGTGGGACCGATATGTGCTTCGTCCCCCGATCTGGATGGAAACATCTAGATCTGGAACAGTCCCGCATATCGGGCCTTACACATGGTAAGGGGGAAGATCTATCCTATCGAAGACTAGCATCTTCACGTGATTCTTGCAGCATGAGAAGAGAATAGCCAACAATTATAATAAAATGAATGTAATAAAAATGCAACATAAGGTGACGATGGTTCGACAGAGACCACTCTCGATGATTCACTCTCGCTGGTTCACTTATGTTGCATTGTTATTACTTTCATGCTATTATAACCATTGGATATTCTCTTCTCATTCTGTAAGAATCGTGTGAAGATGCTAGTCTTCAATAGGCTAGGTCTTCCCCATTACCCTGGTACTTCTGTCTTGCAGTCCACTATACAACCTCTTCTTCCATTTTGATACCAATGCATAAATGCTTAGATACCTGGTTTGAAGTCTCACTGAGTATGTTAGATACTCACCCTTGCTTTTCTCCCCCCTTTGATTTCTTTTTACACGGTTGCTGCAATCAGACGTTGGAGCCTTGGAGTCTCGGAGCGGAAGATCCCCGGTGCTTGCTATGACGTGGAGTTCCCCGTCGACCAGGAGTAGTTCGGAGGTTCCCAGGCAAGAGGCCTGCGCCTTTTCGATTGTTGTCTTTTTTGTGCTAGACTTCTTATGGAAAATCATGTGTACCTTGTGTCTGTACTCAGAAACTATTGCTTCTGCTGACCTTTTAAGTAACTCGAGATGTTATATTCGAGCCCTCGTGGCCCCTGGCTTGTATTATACAGCTTGTATTATTTTTATTTGTAGTGTTGTGCTGTGATATTCTTATCGTGACACCCTGATATATTATCATTACATGAGTCCTTGATCTCAGCCGGGTACCTTGCGTGTATGATTACTATACATAATCCAATTTTGAGGGCGTCACACCAACGCCATCATCCACAGATAAGATCACGCAACCGAACGCCTCACCGAAGCCCAGGTGGTGTTCGACTTCTCCATGGTCCCATCATCTCCCTGTCATCAGCTGGCGTGCGACCCAGTTGAGACATTGCTTCGCACAAAGAGAACGCACCGAGTTGCTTCTGTTGGAGAGATTTGCTTGGAAGGAAATCCCCCAAAACTTTAGTTCGAACACCGGGGGCTTAGCTTCACGATACGATAATGGTGAGGATGATCAGATCTGCGACCAAATCAAGCAAGCATGCACAAAAGAGATACAAGGAGCTACCCAGGTTCGAATAACCATTGTGTTGTAAAACCCTACTCCTGCATGTCTGGGATTGCTCCGGTGGAGATGATCACGGTGCGCTTACAAGATTTGGGCCTTCTGGATGGTCGACCCCTTCTACGGTGCCTTGTCTAGCACTTAACTACTCGGGCCTTGGTCCTCTTCCTCCATATCTCAAAGGGAAGGGATGCCACATGGTCCATCATTGTGGGGATAAACTTGTCCCTTATCCTGACTAAAGCTACCTAGCTACTCGTGACAAGATGGAGAGGATATGGTGGTTGTTGCTCTTGGTACTGCCCTTTCCTTGGAGTGGAGCGATTCGGGAGCCAGGGTGCCTTTCGGGGGCTTGAGAAGCATTGGATGATGCAGCGCTTCGCGAGCGGCGCCTTGAAGTAGGCCGTTGTCTTCGGGAGACCATCAATCTTCATGAAGTGTGTGCTTCATGAAGAAAAGGAAGTACCGCCATCCCTAGCCCAGCTTGACCCGCCAACACGGCCCAAGGTACCCCGATTCCAGGTGGGATGACAGTAGCCCCCTGGCATGCAGCGCAGACAGATCTGACCTCGGGAAGGGATCGTCGTGCAGCCATCTTGGAGCTGGTCCCAAGCGACGTGGCACATGGAATGTTTAAAGCGGGCCATGACTGTGCAACACCCATGACGCCTCGACAACTGTCCTGACTTCCATTAAAAGGGGACTGCGCGTGAGGCGGCGGTCACATCTATCCTCTTCCTGACTCTTGCCCTCTGGATCTTGACTTTTCGTCAGTGGCTCCTTGCCCTCGCGATTCCCCAAACTTGAATCCATGGGTAAGCGGAACTCCTCCAGAAAAGGGAACAAGGATGAGGAGGAACCGACGCTTCCTTTGCCGGAGTCTCGGCTGACATCTTGGGAGGATGTTGAAGAACTGAAGCGCATGGTGGCTACCTGCCACAATGAGCACGGGGTCACTGAGATATTCCCAGCTGCTGCTTCGGTGACCGCCATTACCCCAATTTATTCTTGTTCTTCGTCCACACCATTCTTTGAGGGCTGGTGCCACCCTTTTCTGCTTTCTTCAGCGCCATCTTCTAGCATTATCGGATTCAGGTGCTTCACTTGCAACTGAATTATGTTGTTCTCCTCGCCATTTTAACTTATTTGTGCAAGGTATAGCTCATAGTGAGGCCATCAGTGGCCCTCTTCAGGCACTTTTATTCCCTGAGGGCGAGATCCAGAAATCAGTGCTCCGGCTGTGTATCATTCAGGATCTATGACGGGGTCTCCCAAGGCTTCATCCTTGTGGACATGTGTTGGAAATACGCCCTAGAGGGAAATAATAAAGTATATTTATTAGCATATTTCATTAGTTCATAATAAGTTTTATACTATGCTATAACTGTATTAAGCGGAAACATTAATACAACCAGGTCCCTAGTTAACTCTAGTATACTAGTTTATTGTCTAGTTGATGATCAAGGTTTTCTCGTCATGGAGACACATACGTCCGTTGACAATGAAGTCATGTCATTTGGAGAATGATATGATGGACACAAACCTAACTCAAAGTATTGCTATGTGATCCAGTCACATAGTTCAACATTGCGATAACTTGGTAACGTAGTAACCCGATCCTTAGACCCTAAGGATCATATGTAATCACTATCTCCGGAGGATGTCTTGATTGCATCAACCGTTACACCATAACAGGGTGACCATAAAGGTGCATCCCAGGTACTCCAAAGGAATATGTAGAGGAATATGGATCAGAGCGGGATTTGTCTATCAGAGTGACAGATAGGTACTATGGGCCCAGTCGGTGATATTACATCATAAACCTTGTGCAAGCATGTGACTAGGTCACAAGGTTGTAATATCATAGGAGGAGTAAATATGTTTGTCCGTAACGAGGATGAACTTGGTATAGGGTACCGAAGATCAAACCTTTGACAAACAAAGTACCATAGTGACAAAGGGATTAGGACTCAATGTTAAAGGTTCAAACGATGAAGTTAATTCTTGGAAGCACAGGGGAAATCATGGATGATAACCAGGTCCCTCTTGTTGGTCATTGATCAGAGAATGTCTCAATCATGTTTGTAGTTGTCCCGAACCGTAGGGTGTCACGCTTAAGGGTATTCAACGAATTTAGGATAGATTCAGGATAACCGGAGAAATAAGAGAAAACTCTGGAATTGTTCCGGAGAGGTAGCAGAAAAAGCTCCATGGTTCTGAATTGTTCAGAAAATTATTTAGAACTGCTCTTTTTTTTTTCTTTAAAAGAAAGAAAAAAAGAAAAAATGAGGGGAGTGGGCACCATGTCCATGTGGCCACACCACTTGTGGCCGGCCAGAGGCCACACCTCGGCCACCTCTCACGCAAGCTACCCCCATGTGGTACTATTTTTAGTACCACATGGGAATTGGAGGTAGGGTTGTACCCCCTTTGGTCCTATATAAAGATAGGTAGGGTGAAGAAAATTACCAGAAAATTCTCAGACAAATACAGAAAATATGCGTTGATCTCTCTCTCTTTCTCCTACCTTCGCCGGGTCCCCCTTGTTTGGATCCTGTACTTGGTTGGGGTTTTCCACCACACGCACACTGTTGTGCTGCTGGAATCGGCATCTGAATCCATCTTCTTCCGCTTCTCGGCTTGTCCGGAGCCCGGAGGAACATCGCTTACACCGTATGCGTGTGAGACTACGAGGTGATGCACGTGTGGTACTCCGTCATCGTCGAAGTAATGGACGTACGTCTTCACCAACAATGTTCTGACGGGGAAGTAATCCCGTCATCGGTCTTCAAGGACCGGATGGCTTCTGGAGTAGTGTGAGGAACCCAGCAGCATCGAGGATCGACGAGTACGACTACATCAACCACATTCATGCGAGAACGTTTCCCGCTTAACGGGCTACATCCTGGTATGTTAATGATTCCCCTCCATTACTTTCATCAGCATAGCATAGGTCCTTGGGTTTGGGTCTTGTATTGTTTTCTACACCAAAACCCTAACAACACACTCAAGAGGCTAGATGACAGGTTCTGCTCCCGCTGGGTCGTCATGGATCCGGGGAAAACCTGCCCACATTTTGTAGTGCCTGCCGCTGTTTCAGAGAAGCACTCTGGCTGGAGGAGAGAGAAGGAGCAAGGGCCATAAATTGAGGCCACACTCGCCAAACTCCAAGCTCGTCGCGAGGCTACCTTGTCGACAGCGATGGTGGCCTGGGATTTCCTCAGCCGAAGAATTGCTCCTCTGTAGAGCCATTAGGAGCCGATGTGGTAGTATGCAGGGGTTGAAGACTGGATGAGGTTGGCATCCGAGACCATTCCGCTATCTATTGTCTTGGGGTGGTGGGTGAGCTGTTCGAGAGACCCAGGTGCCCCTTCCTCCCATGGGTGCTCGTCCCCTCTTCCTTGCAAACGACGGGGAGTTGCCTGCGCTTGAGGAGTTGGGGAAGATTGGAGCCGATCGCGAAGACCGTCGTGCAGGCCTCTTTGGTACCGGCAGTGCCAACAAAGGGGGTGCGCTGATGGCCACCGGAAGCTCCTCGCGGAAAAGTGGCAGACGATACCTTGTCCACCACGCGAGGTGTCCCAGGAGGATGATGAAGACGTGAGCTCCATAGGGAGAAGCGGCGGCGAGGGCCGTAGAGAAACCATGGGGAGCGATGCCCCTCCGGCTTCTACATGGCTTGGACGCACCGAGGAGCAGGAGGAGCCAAGGCGATGCCCGGGGTCCCGAGGGCAGCCACGTGGCAGCGATGCAAGAATTCAGCCAGTTCTGCAAAGAGAATGGCGGCAATTCCTTCGGAAGGACCCCTGGGAACCTCTCCACGGCGACGGCCGGAGTTGAGGGAGGCCACTCTTCTTTGGGTTGTGCCGAGATGCTCCTTCTCCCCACCAAGAAACGTGCATGCCTCATACGCCACTAAGATTTTTCTCTTATTCAGAACAGTTGTTCCTTGCTTGCAATTGATACGTCCCAAACGTACCCATAATTTTTGCTTGCTCCATGCTTCTTTTGGCGATATTGATATATGTGTTGATGCACTTTCATATCATTTACAACATATTTTGGACTACCCTACTAATTCGGTAACCATTGCCAGTTTTTGTTTGTTATTATCCATGCATTGCAGAAAAGAGAAAAATATAAAAGTGCTCAGAAAATTACAGAAAAAATAGCAAAAACATATACAAGTCGGAAGACTCCAGAAGACCGAAGGAGGCCCCGAGGGGGCCATGGCCGCACCACCCACACCTCAGGCCCCCCTTTGTCCTATATTTACCTCTCGCTCCGAAAACCCTCAAGAGGAACCCCGTCACGCAATTTCATCTACCGTTCCGCCGCCGAGATGATTCTGATCTTGGGGTCGCAAAAAGAACCTGTACCGGCACGCTACCATAGGGCGGATTGACCTCCGGAGGCTTCGCCATCACTATGCTCGAGTCCGGGATGTTTTGTGATTAGACCCCTTGGACCATGGGTCCATGATCAGGACCTAGATGATGTCTTCTCTCCAATCTTGTGATTCAATGTTTAGCCCTTGTGAGATGCCTATCATGATCAAGGCACCTATGAATTAATTCCTTCTTTGCTATGTTGTGTCTGCTGGGATCCGATGGATTATGAGATTATGTTCAGTTTGTGTTGAGTAATATATTTTGTTTACCTTTTTATTTTAGTTACTGAGTATTCTTGCATGTTCCTCGCTGCCTTTGTTGCTTTCGCCAAGCAGTAGATTGCAACTTCAAGGGGGAGCGTTCTGCTTGATTGTGGGTTCATGCCCCCCGATGTCTAGCTTGAGTGACAGAAACATCCGACTAGGGGACCTGTTATTGCCACCAGGGAGAAAACAGTGGTGCTTGTAACTGCGGTTGCAAGGATTGCTTACATTACGCATATAGTGTTAAGGCAGTTGTGCTTTGCTTTTAGCCTACAATTTGGTTGGGGTTCGCAACTTAATACCAGCTATATGTTCTGGATATATATCTCAAGGTGAATGATTAGTGAGTAGATGTTGATGAATAAACTATCTACTTGTTTTTGTATAATGCCCATATGATTGAGCCTCTTTACTATCTAGTAGCATAATTAGCATGGCGGTGCGTTTATAATTCTGTCAATTTCCTAGTAGTAATTTGTTCACCCAACATAACTGTGTACTGTCTTTTGGGAGAGAGACATCACTAGTGAAATTCATGACACCACGGTCCATATTTCCATCATAGTTTACACCATTCACTTTTACCGCTTTTATGTATTTTCAGTTGCACCAACTATTATTTCCTCTTGTGTTTTTGATCCTTTGTAAACAAGAAGGCCGGAGAGATTGTCAACCTCTCTGAACTCGTTTGGAGCAAAGTTGTTTGTTTCTTGTGTGCAGGTCCAGGTCAAGTAAGCAACCTCTAGGTTGTAAACGATGTCATTGTTTTCTTGACACCTTCTTGTATATCTAGGAATCCTCCCGCTTCGATAAACCTTACAATCCTCGTGTAAGGGAAATCTGTTGCTTTCTAAATCATAACCTTCCACTTTGGGTAACCAACGAGGAAGTGTTATCTAAACCCATCAAGCGAATTTCTGGCGCCGTTGCCGGGGATTCCAGTCTTCAAGATAGGTGAGTTGCACACTACCTTTTATCTTTGCTTTTTAGTTTCATTAGTTTACTTTCCAATTTTTTTTTCTTGTGAGTCTTTTACCAAAAACACCAAAAACATAGTTGCTTTGCTCTAGCTTGCTGCAGTTACTATGGGTTCTTCTGAAAACACTAAGTTGTGTGACTTCACTAGTCACAACAACAATTAATTTATTTGCAGTCCTATTGCTGCACCTGCCACCTCAGCGCCTTCCTATGAAATCAAACCTGCTTTGTTGAACTTTGTTATGAAAGAACAATTCTTTGGTGCCGGAGATGATGCTGCTTTGCATTTGAATAAGTTTATTGTGCTTTGTGATA
Organism: Bromus sterilis; assembly: GCA_950022295.1. Lineage (NCBI taxonomy): Eukaryota > Viridiplantae > Streptophyta > Magnoliopsida > Poales > Poaceae > Bromus > Bromus sterilis. Next base: position 274,129,173 of record OX465595.1, on the reverse strand, counting down.
TGCAAAAGTATGAGGAAGTAGATGATGATATTGTTAAACTTAAGCTTTTTCCCTTTCCTTTGAGAGGAAGAGCTAAGGAGTGGCTCCAATCCTTACCTAGGAATAGCATAGATTCTCGGGATAAATGTAAGGATGGATTTATTGGGAAGTACTATCCACCCGCTAAGATTATTCAGTTGAGGAGCAACATTATGAATTTTAGACAGCTTGATAATGAACATGTCGCTCAAGCTTTGGAACGTATGAAATATCTTGTTAAGAATTTCCCTACTCATGGATTAACTACTTGGACGGTTATCCAAACTTTCTATGCAGGATTGAACTTTACCTCGCGGAATCTGTTAGACTCGGCCACGGGAGGAACCTTTATGTCAACCACACTTGGTGTTGCCACGAAGCTATTGGATGATATGATGACAAACTACTCTCAATGGCACACTGAACGATCTCCAACATGTAGAAAGGTAACTCCGTTGAGGAGACCTCCTCTTTAAATGATAAGGTTGACTTGGTCATGTATTTACTTACTAAGGAATCTCCTATTGATCCTCATGATGTTTCTTTAAATTCTTTGGTTGCTCAAGAGAAAGAGCAAATAGGTGTTAAAAAATTTCCAGGAACAACTTCAACAGTAATGCTTATAGGAGTAACTTTGGTAGCAACAATCCTAGACCGGTACCCTCAAACAACTCTTATGGGAACAACAACACCTATCCTAATGCCAAAAACTCCACTTTTGTATTAGAAAGCATGCTTAAGGACTTCATTACCTCTCAAAAAGATTTCAATGAGAATGTAGAGGAAAAATTAGACAAACTTTATAGTCTCACTTTAAAGGTTGACAACATTGCTCATGATGTTGAGATGCTTAAGATTAGGACTTATCCCCTTGAGGAGAAGAAAACCACACCTTTAAATGCTATCCAAGTGCAAATTAATGGTAACATTAGAATTCTTACCAAAGTTAAGGATAGATGGGCTAGAGAGAAAGAAGAGGAAGCGAGAGTTAAGAACCTTCCTACACACACTACACTTGCTACTTTACATGTTGTTGAGGACCTCAAAACTTTTAGCATCCATTATATCCCTAGTCCACCTAATGGACTCATCAATGGTGATGCTAAAACCTCAACCTTAGGAAAAGAAAGTTCCTTTAATTTGGGGAGTGTCAAAGAGAAAATGAACCTAGATGATATCACTACCACATTAATTATTGGTAGTGAACTTGATTTTGACAATTGTAGCCTCTCCGAGGTTATTAAATTTTTGCAAAGGATAGCCAAAGACCCCCACACTAGTTCACTTAACATTTCCTTCACTGAGCATGTCACTAATGCTCTTATCAAATCTAGGGAGGAAAAACTTAAACTAGAAGTTTCTACTCCTAGGAAACTAGAAGATGGTTGGGATCCTATGGTCAATATTCAATTGAATAACTTTTCTTGCTTTGGTTTATGTGCTATTGGAGCTAGTGCCTCCGTTTACCCAAAAGAATGTCGGATATGCTTGAATTGAAACATTTTGATCCTTGTTCTTTTGGTGTTAGTCTTGTTGATTGTTCCGTTAAAAAGCCTTTAGGAAGAATAGAAGATGTGCTTATTGTTGTCAATGATAATTCTGTCCCCGTTGATTTTCTTGTCATGGACATTGAGTGTGATCCCTCATTTCCAATTATTTTGGGACGGCCTTTTCTTCGCACTGTTGGTGCTATCATTGACATGAAAGAAGGGACTATAAGATTCCAATTTCCCCTCAAGAAGGGCATGGAACTTTTCTCTAGAAAGAAGATAAAGCTACCTTTTGAGTCCGTTATACGGGTAAGTTACTCTTTTGATATTGACAAAACTTGATCTTCTTTCCTCATGCCTAGCTTAAAGGCATAAAAGAAAGAGCTTATTGGGAGGCAACCAAAAATGTTTTTACTTTCAGTTTTAGTGCTCTTGATGCTTTGTTACTACTGTAGCGACATCATTGTATCTTTATTTTCAAGCTTTGTGCCAAGTTTTAGCCTCCGGTGAAAGTGAGTCAAAAGTCGTGACATGTTGTCCAGAAAACAAATTATGTCTGCTTGACGGAAAAATTCGTATAAAATCATGATATCATCTTTTTGATCTGAATTGTTTTTGACAGCGTGTTCTATACAGTTGGCTAACTACCACCTGTTCTGAGTTTTTTGATTTGAGTTACAGAAGTGCCTCAAAAAATTTATTGACTACCTGTTGTTCTGTTTTTCCCAGATTCTGCCCTGTTTTGTTCTTCTACAATTTTGCAAATCTTGTGCATGCTTTTTCTTTAAAAAAAACTTTTTGGCAATATTAAGAAACAATAGCCCTTGTTGAAAATATTTGTTTCCAACAAAGTCTAACTGTAATTAATTTATTTAAGGCACTAACCACTCTAATCAGTTGATGATGAGTTTCGTATGTAGGGAGTTTTCAAGTGTGCGATGGGAGATGATGAAAGAGGATTCAGGAGTGCCAAAACCTCAAGATTGGGGATGCGTCCGACACCCTCAAGAAATATTCAAGGAGACTCAAGCATCTAAGCTTGGGGATGTGTAAGGCCCGATATGCGGTACTGTTCCAGATCTAGATGTTTCCATCCAGATCCGGGGACGAAGCACATATCGGTCCCACCGCGACATATGACGAAGTCATACGCCCCGGATTTCCAACATGATATCACAACATTACAGATACAAGGATACAACATCTCATACAATCGGCATACAACTGCCTTAAAATACAATACATCAGCGGAAGGTACATGTCTGAGTACAGACTACAATCAAATGCCTAGTGGCAAAAGAAAAATCATCGATCCCATAACCACACGGGTCCAGGCCCTCCGCCGGGATCCGCCTAACTAGTCGTCGTCGAGTCGCCACGTGAAACGTCGATCACCGTACCTGTTCTCGATCAGAACCCTGAAAATATTTTGGGGGTAGTATCATGAGTACAGAGGTACTCAGCATCCAACTGTAGTGGTCATCTGACCCAGCAAGGACTTCATCACTCGTCATTCTAGGACAACTAGTAGTTTACGGTAAGGATGGGGTAAGTGGTGAGGTTGCTGCCACACTAGCATTTATGAAGTGGTCAACGATCTAGAGAGTAAGATATGCCAAGCATTCGATGAGGAATCGCCTCCAACAAGTCTTGCTATCAACTACTACGCAAACATAACACCTATCCTATCCTTGTCCTCCTCTTCGCATCCCGACGAAGAAGAAGTAGTCAACGCACACACACGTTGATCAAGTTATATTAAGATTATCTCAGTTGTTGTTGTCTATGAACAAGGAGTAGATCTCAAGTCGTCCATAACCGTGGACACGGCTTCTCGAAAAGATTTAACCCTGCAGGGGTGTACCAACTGCCCATTACAAGGCTCCGCATGCACGCCCATCTCTCTCAGTTGCTACCCATCACAGGCAATCATTTTATGATTTAGTTCCAAGAGATCCGAAACGACAAGTCCCTCTAACTAACAACGCACAAGTCCGGGTGGCCCCCGGTGAGTCGACATCCAACTCAAAAGCCGGCCGCACTCTCGAATCGGCCTCTACCGTCTGGACGAGGTCAGGTTAGCTACCCAAACAGATGTGGGCAGCCCCCTAGCTTCCAGGTGTGGACCAACGAAGGAACTCTGTCTCCGCTGGCCCGAGTTGTTTTAAATCCACTAGATGCAGACCAGTTATGCATGCGGTTTTCAAATGGTAAAATCAGCTTGGGCCACCACTAGAAATGTTTGAAGCTAGCTAGGTAAAACAAGGGGACCCCATAGCATCCCACACGCGGTTAGGCACGCTCGGTCTTAAAACCAATACCCGGAACTCGGATCCTAGGTGACTCGAATGGAACAAAGCGTCGGGGCGTGAGGAAGTTTCTCGGGAGGGGTTGCTCCACGGGTGGCTGGGGCGCGTCTGGGCCGTTGGATCGGCCGATCCAACGGTCCAGATCGCAGGAAAGTTAGGTTTTGAGCAAAATGGGGATAAAACTGCGAAAATGGGGTGTTTTTGTGCCAGATCTGGGGCTGGTGGCTTCCTAGGTGCTTAGGGGAAAGCCTAGGTGGGGTGGTGGTCTATATATAGCCCAGGTGGCTGGCAGTTTGCAAAAACATCCCCGGTTTTTCTCTCGCGCGCGCGGTGTTTACGTTTCTGACCGCCGGGGGTCCGCAGTACCTCCGATTCGGGTAAAACTTTGAACTGCGCGATCAGCGCGTCGATCCGGCGGCGTTCACCTCGCGCTGGAACCGTTCTGAGAACACTTTCCGGCGCGCTATAAAATATCCCGTTTAATTATTAAACAGGCTTTTCGTCACGTTGGCTGCGGCTGGTCTCGTGCGGTTTTCGCGACGGTGATCGGGCGAAACCCGGTGTCGCAAAGGTCGAGTGTCAAGGTGGCAAGGGTCGGTCTCCGTCCGGTACGAGATAAGAGGGGGAAAATAATCGCTGATCAATAAATCGGGGATGCAAACACCGCAAACACATCAGACAATCAAACAATTCACATCGAAAACAAAATTTTAATTTTTGTGAAATCTGGGCTGTTACAGGATGCCCTCAGATGCACCCCCTTCTTCGTCAACAATCATCAGTTCGTCCTTCTCCACACTTTTTTTAGCATTTCGTGTGTAATGTGCTATGCTTAGAGCGTCTTGCATTTACTTTTTAGTTTGTTTTGCTTAGTTTAGTTTTGTTTGCTGGTCATAACAAGTTGGACCCTAGCATGCCTTATTTGGGAGAGAAACGCGCTCCACTTTTGCCTAGAATACTCATAGTTTTTATTCCAATATTTTTTGAGTGTTCTTTATTATTTATAGCTTCTTTCATGTTTATCTCTTGTTCTTCATGTTTATCTTTAAGAGATTTGATTTAGGATATTGTTTTTAGAACTCTCTTGAGTTTCATGTTTATCTTGTTTAGAGAGTTGGCATGTTGCAGTGAATGTGTATCTTACTTTGAGTGGGTAATCAAGGTTGCTATGCTAGTTTAGTAGTAATTTGCAATAGTTTTGAGGTATTTTTTTGAGTAATGTTTGGGCTTCTGTGTGTCAAGAGCTCAAGCCTATTAGTGATAGGTGTCGTATTTTGGTTCAACGTGCTTATTTCGAAAACTACAAAAACTAGTTGAGAAATCTAGCAACTAGATGGATCACTAACCTCTGGAGGGGTTGTAATATAAAGAGTACCCTCACGTTATCATGGGTCAAGGAGGCGCAAGGATAACCAAGCCCCAAAACACACCTCTTAGGGTGGTTGTATCTTTATGAACTTCCTGACTAGATAGAGAGTTACCGATGATAAGTGGATGAGTTCCTTTGACTTGCGAGTATTCAATTTTTGGCACTTCCACCAGCCATATTTTGCTAACCTCTTCAGTACCGCGTGCTGCCCTTTCTTACCTCGAGAGTCGGTGCAAACTTCCCCGGTGCATCCAAATCCTTGGCATGATACACTCTGTCGTCATTAGCCTCATTATATCCTTCCTCAAAACAGCCACCATACCTACCTATCAAGGCATTTCCATAGCCTGTCTGAGACACATTGCCATGCACCATCCATCTTCTGATGACTTGATCTTTAATTGTCATACATGTTTTTTCTTGATCGTAGAGCCGCATGATAGTTGGGCCTTGCCCTTATGATTTCTACATGACGCGCTGGTATCATTGCACATCCTGCTACACTGGCAGAGGCATACATTTGCATACATCATGATTTATCTTCAGTTTTCTTTATGTTGAGTAATTCTGTAAAAGTGTGTTGATCTTCATCATCCTTGTAATATATAGGGTGTTGCCCTTAAGTGGGAGAAAGATCCCAAAGAGGAAACAAATAAAAGTTCCCAAAAGAGGACACATGAAAAGATCCAAAAGAGGACAAATGAGAGATAAATAGAAATAGCCAATGAGGCCACAAAAATAAAAAAAAATAGAAAAAAAGAAATGAAAGGAGAGAAGGGGCGAAACACTACTATTCCATTTTAAAGATCCACACTCTTGCTTCAAAGTAGCATTTGTACTTCATAGAGAGTTTTCATATCATTCATGCATAACTATGTGGGGACCTTTACTCTAAAGAACTTGGCTTGTATATTCCAATGAGGAGCCTCCTCAAAAGAGCTCTAGGTTTTCGTGAGCAAGCGGGTTGGATGCACCCCCACTAGTTCCATTGGAGAGCTTTCATACGCATAGCTCATTTGTGCATCAGTTGCATGCCAATCCCTACTCCTCACACCATATCTACCATTAGGCCTACCCTAGCCTAAGGTTGTCCTCATTGGTATGAGACTTTCATACTCCTTTTGAATTCCTTCCCCATCATTTTATTCTCTTTGCCACCCTAAGTGCCAATTAATCTTGCTCATGCACATTCATTGCTTGAGTGCTCGAAATCGAAAGGGACCGGACCGAATTGACCTGCAACTGGCCGATGGTCTGGGGACGAGTCAAAATAAGATTCCAAATGAGACCAAGTGTGAAAGTTAGTAGATTGAGTTCTAAAAAACTATTAAGTATTTTTATGCTCTAAACCCATCTCCCACTTTCTGCACGTGTACACCGATTGGAGACATACGAGTCACGGACTGCTAGAGCTTCTTGCACCTTTATGGTCTTACTTTGCTAGTTTCAATACTAGATATAAACTCTTGCTTGTTATTATCTTAACTTGAATTGCTTCTATTGCTTGCTGTATTTTAAAGTTCTAATCTTTCTTGGTAGCATGTCACCACAAAAATTTTCTTTGTTGTCATTTACCTACTCGAGGACGAGCAGGAATTAAGCTTGGGGATATTGATATGTCCCAAACGTATCCATCATTTTTTCTTGCTACATGCTTCTTTTGGTGATATTGCTATATGTTTTGATGCACTTTCATATCATTTACAACATATTCTGGACTAACCTACTAATTCAGTGCCCAGTGCCAGTTTCTCTTTGTTATTATTCTTGCATTGCAGAAAAGGACAAATATAAAAGTGCTCGAAAAATTCAAGGAAAAATACCAAAAATATACCTAAGTCAGATAACTCCAGAAGACTGAAGGAGGTCGCGTCACCTGGCCGCCTGGGCCAGGGGGGCACCCCTCAGGGCCCCCTTTGGCCTATATTTACCTCTCGCTCCGAAAACCCTCAGGAGGAACCCCGTCACGTGATTTCATCTAATATTCAGCCGCCGAGGTGATTCCGATCTCGGGATCGCTAGAAGAACCTGTCCCAGCACGCTGCCGGAAGGAGGATTGACCTTTGGAGGCTTCTCCATCACCATGCTCGCGTCCGGGATGCGCCGTGAGTAGTCCCCCTTGGACCATGGGTCCATGATAAGTAGCTAGATGATTTCTTCTCTGCAATCTTGTGATTCAATGTTTAGCCCTTGTGAGCGGCCTACGATGATCAAGGCACCTATGTATTAATTCCTGCTTTGTTGGGATCTGATGGATTCCGAGATTATGTTTAGTTTGTGCGGAGTAATATATTTGGTTTACCTTTTTATTTTGTTTCTTGAGTATTCTTGCATGTTCCCCGTTGCGTTTGTTGCTTTGGCCAAGTAGTAGATTGGACCTCCAAGAGGGAGTGTTATGCTTGATTGTGGGTTCATGCCCGCCGATGTCTACCTTGAGTGACAGATACATCAGACTTGGGCAGGTGCTATTTCCACCAGGGAGAAAACAGTGGTGCTTGTAACTGCGGTTGCAAGGATTGCTTACATTACGCATAGAGTGTTAAGGCAGTTGTCCATTGCTTTGAGCCTAGAATTTGGTTGGGGTTCGCAACTTAATACCAGCGAGATGCTTTGGATAGATATGTTGTAACAGCCCAGGATCTCAATAGGAATGATAGACTACTCATATCAACAAGGTGCACCTTCTTTTCCGGAAGCCCCGCTCCAAGGAACTCCAAAGTGAAGCGTGCTTGGCTTCAAGTAGTCTTGGGATGGGTGACCGACCGGGAAGTTGATCCCGGGTGCGCACGAGTGAGGACAAAGTGTGCAGAAAAGACTAGTGTTGGTTTGTGAGGACAGTCTAGATCCCAGGCGCACCGACCATGGAATCAGTGGTTAACCGGTTGGGAGTGGTCGGGGAGTTACAGCTGGTATCAGTGTCGACCCTGGCGGTTACACGGTGTGTGTGTCTGTCGGTGAGGCTTACATGGGGTACATGTTGGATGCCTGCAACTGGCGCGCACAAACGTGTGCCAAAGCGTGCTTGGCTTGGAGTAGTCTTGGGATGGGTGACCGACCGGGAAGTTGATCCCGGGTGCGCACGAGTGAGGACAAACTGTGCAGAAAAGACTAGTGTTGGTTTGTGAGGACAGTCTAGATCCCAGGCGCATCGACCATGGAAACGATGGTTAACCGGTTGGGAGTGGTCGGGGCGTTACATATGTCAAGCTGGATGATTAGTGAGTAGATGCTTATGAATAAATGGTCTACTTGTTTTGGTTTAATGACCATACGATTGATTGAGCCTCTTTACTTTCTTGTAGAATAATTAGCATTGCGATGCGTTTATAATTTTGTCAATTGCACAGTAGTAATTTGTTCATCCAACATAGTTGTTTACTGTCTTTTGGGAGAGAGACATCACTAGTGAAAGTTATGACACCCCGGTTCATATTTCCATCATAGTTTACACCATTCACTTTTACAATTTTTATTTCCTTTCTGTTGCACCTAATATTATTTCCCCCTGTGTTTTTGATCCTTTGTAAACAACAAGGCCGGAGACAACCTCTCTGAACTCATTGGGGGCAAAGTTATTTGTGTCTTGTGTGCATGTCCGGGTCAACTAAGCAACCTCAAGGTTGTAAACGACACCATTTTTTCTTGCCACCTTCTTGTTGAGCTAGGAATACTCCCGATTCGATAAACCTTACATTCCTCGTGTAAGGGAAATTTTCTAGTATCTACATCATAACCTTCCACTTGGGGTAACCAACGAGGAGGTGTTATCTTCACCCATCAGCACTGCAGCGTTCTTGACCCTGGGGGTGCTCTTCCAAGTACGTAACTTCGCTGAAGAAGGTGAAGAAAGCATCCTCAACGGCGCTTGAATAGCTAGCGTCGGCTACCGTCAGCCTTCCAGAGGCGACTACTCCGGAGGGACAAGGAGACGAGTTCCTTCAGGTCGTCGTGGTGCCTGAGGGCGCTCCTAGAGCCCCCAGGGTCGTGACAGGATAAGGGGTCCATGCGTCGGAACCCTGAACAGAGGTGGATACTTTGGGAGGGGAGCACACAGACCCCAAGGGGGTCATCGTTGCCTTGACGGAGGCCTGCCAGCAGTTTGGTGCTACCGTTAAAAGGCTTTCGGCCTTATCTGGCAGCACCGCTCTTGCCGCATCGCTGGTATGCGATAAACTAACGTCTGCCACAGCCCACGAGGCCTCCCTTCGTGACGTGTTGATTGCTTAAGAGCGGAGCTTCAAGGCTCGGGAAGATGTTGTGGGTCTTCGCGAGCAGGAGGTGACTATTCGCGAGGAGTGATACGTCCCAAACGTATCTATAGTTTTTGCTTGCTCCATGCATGTTTTGGGTGCTATTGCTATGCTTTTCATGCACTTTCATACACTTTTGATCATATTTGTACTAACCTGTTAACTCAGTGCACCACAGTGCCAGTTCGTGCTTTCTGCTGTTTTTGTATTTCAGGTTTTCCCATTATTTAAAGTGCCCAAAAAATTCCAAGAAAAATATATAAAAAATGGCGTTCCAGAAGACTCCAGACGCCCGAAGGAGAGCCGAAGGGGGCCACCTGTCACCCAGGCGGCCACCCGACGCGGCCTAGGGGAGGCCGCGCCCATAGGCTGCTTGGGCGACTGGGACCTCCCCTGGTGGCCCCCCTTGGCCCTTATTTTTACTCCAGTCGCGAAAACCCTGATTCCAGAACCCTTTTCTCCAGAAGCAATTCCGATCTCCGCTGCCATCGCCAACAAGCTTCAGGGGACCAGAATTCCTGTGCCGGCACCCTGCCAGGACGGGGAAGTTCCCCCGGATTCATCTCCATCGACGTTACTTCCTCCCTCCATGATGCGGGAGTAGTTCCTCCTAGGGTCTGAGGCCTTCTACAGTAGCTATGTGGTTAATTCTCTCTCCCATGATGTGATCTTGATTGTGATCATAGGCTATGTTAATCTAGGGTGATCCCATGATGTTTCCCCTTCTTATATGTATTGGATTTGATGTACTCACTTGATCTTATCTAGTATAATCCCCGAGACCATGGTGACAGCGGTCTATTGGACATGGGCTAGAAGAATATTTTCATGAGTGATTTCCTATTTTGTTTGTGGATTGAACATTGAGAGTCTCTTGGTGCTTGTCTTTGACTATCCTTGAGATATGTTGTGGTGATTGTGGTACTCTCTTTGGATGGCCGCGGTGACATTGGGAAATCCGTAGATGAGAACTACGAACTCTAAGGTGTGCTTTTCTAGCCCTACACAATTCTTGTCCTCTGTTGACCACAAAGGAATGACCTCCGAGTATGTCTCCAATGCATGTTTTAGTGGAAATATCATGTGATTAGACTATGTTAATGTTTTTGGGAGTTGCCACTAGTGAAAGTATGAAGCCTAGGCCTTTTTTCCACAATTGCAATACCGTTTGTGCTCACGTTTACTACTTGCTACCTTGCTGTAATTTTAATTACATATTTGTATTACCTTGCTTTGCCACCCATATCACTCGTATTTTACCATCTCTTCGCCGAACTAGTGCACCTATACAATTTTCCATTGTATTAGGTGTGTTGGGGACAGAAGAGACTTCTTGTATCTTAATTGAAGGGTTGCTTGAGAGATACCATCATCAACCTCCCCTGAGTTCGATAAACCTTAGGTCATCCACTTGAGGTAAATTTCCGTTGTCCTACAAACCTCTGCGCTTGGAGGCCCAACATGGTCTACAAGAATAGAAGCGTGCGTAGACATCAAGAAATTTCTGGTGCCATTGCCGGGGAGGTGAGTGCTTGAAGGTATATCTTTAGATCTTGCAATTAAATATTTTCGTTTCTTGTTTTTATTTTTACTAGTTAGGCTTTATGGAAAACAAAAAATATTATGAGAGAGCTTTACGAGCTCTATCTTGATTTAGCACATGAAGTGTTTGAGGAGGAAATCAAAAAGCCTACAGAGCTTTATTATTTGCACAACACTCATGATAGTAGCAATGTTGTTAGTATGTCTTCTTTGAATAATTTTGATGCTAATGATATGCAAAGCCATAAGCTTGGGGATGCTACGTTTGATGAAGATGAGGTTTTTAGCCCCCCATGTTTTGATGAGGAAATTTATGTCGATGATACTTTTCCTCCTATCTATGATGATTATTGTGATGACACTTATGCTATAAAGAATAAATTTTTGCAAGTGGGTCATGATAAGAATGATTCATGTGATAGCTTCTTTGTTGAGTTTGCTCCCACTATTACTTTGACAGTATGCTCGATACAGTTGGTTTTCGTGCATCTGTTATGAGTTTTTTTATTTGAGTTGCAGAAGTACCCCGAAAAAATTATTTCCAGTGGAGAAAAAATATTTTATCATGGGTACTGGCCACTCTAATCAGCTTATGATGAGTTTCGTATGAAGGGAGTTTTCAAGTATGCGAAGGGAGATGATGAAAGAAGATTCGTGAGTGTCAAGAGGTTAAGCTTGGGGATGCCCCATGCACCCCCAAGAAATATCCAAGGAGACTCAAGAATCTAAGGTTGGGGATGCCCCCGTGAATCCCCTTCTCCATCAACAATCATGTTATGTGCTATACTTGGAGCTTCATATGTTATGTGCTATACTTGGATCTTCTTGCATTTACTTTTTAGTTTATTTAGTTTTCCTTTCTATTCATAACAAGTTAGAACCCAGATTTCTTTGTGTGGGAGAGAAACACGCTCCACTTCAACCTAGAACACATCATAGGATTTTCATGCTTATCTTTGTTGTGTGTGTTCTTTATCTTTTCGTAGCTGCTGTCATGTTTAGCTCTTGTGTTTTCATGTTTATTTCTTTTCAAGAGCTTTTAGTTAGTTTTTTGCTGGAACTCTCTTGAGTCTTCATGTTTATATTGTTTAGAGAGGTGGCCTGTTGCACTGAGTTGTGTATGTTGACTTGAAGTAGGTAATTGAGGTTGCTATTCAATTGTAGTAGTAACTTGTAATAGTTTTGAGGTATTGTCTTGAGTAATGTTTGAACTTTTGGTGTCAAGAGCTTTAGCCTATTAGTGATAGGTGTCGTATTTTGGGCAATCCGTGTTTATTTTAAAAAACTACAAAAATTAGTTGAGAACTCTAGCTACTAGATGGATCACTAATCTCTGGGGGGATCGAATATTAAAGTACACTCACGTACCATGAGTCGAGGATGCACAAGGATAACCAAACCCCCATACACTCCTCCTCGGGGTACTTCTGATTAGATTGAGAGTTACCGATAATAAGTGCATGAGTTCTTCGGACTAATGTAAGTATTATATTGTTGACACTTCCACCGCCCATATTTTTCTAGCCTCTTCGGTACCATGCATTGCCCTTTCTCACCTCGAGAGTTGGTGCATACTTCGCCGGTGCATCCAAACCCTTGGCATGATACGCTCTGTCAACATAAGCCTCATTATATCTTTCCTCAAAACAACCACCGTACCAACCTACAAGGCATTTCCATAGCCTTTCCGAGATACATTGCCATGCAACATCCACCTTCTCATGACTTGTTCTTCATGTCGTACATGCTTTTGCTTGATCGATGAGCCGCATGCTAGTTGGTCCTTTCCCTAATAATTTCTACATGACGCGCTAGTATCATTGCATATCCTGCTACACCGGCAGAGGCATACATTTGTATACATCATGATAGCTTCATCTTCTTTATGCTGAGTACTTTTGTAAAGTGTGAAAGATATTCTATACCTATTGTAAAATATAGAGTGTTTCCCTTAAGTGAGGAAAAGATCCCAAAGAGGAAAATTAAAAGATCCCAAAGAGGACAAATGAGAGATAAATAGAAAGAGCCAAAGAGGCCACACAAAAATACAAAAAAATAGAAAAAAAGAGAAAAATAAATAAAAAGAGAGAAAGGGTCAACACTACTATTTCTTTTGAAAGATCCACACTCGCACTCCATTTCTAGACTTGTACTCCATAGAGATTATCATTCATGCATAACTATGTGGGGACCCTTACACTATAGAACTGGGCTTGCATACTCCAAGGATGAGCCTCCTCAAAAGAGCTCTAGGTCTTCATGAGCAAGCAAGTTGGATGCACCCCCACTAGTTCCATTGGAGAACTTACCTTAGCTCATATGTGCATCCGTTTCATGGCAATCCCTACACCTCACATCATATCTATCATTTGGTTTTCTCTCGCCTATGATTGTCCTCATTGATGTGAGCCCTTCACACCTTTTTTGTGTTCCTTCCCATCATTTATCTCTTTGCCATCCTAAGTGCCAACGTATCTTGCTCGCGCTCATCCACTGCATGAGTGCTCAAAGTCTAAAGGGAAAGGATCAGTTTGACTTGTACCTGACTAGGATCTGGGGATGAGTCAAAATAAGACCCCGAAGGAGACCAAGTGTGAAACTTTAGTAGATTGAGTTATGAATTAATACTTTATATATTTTTTATTTTCTAATCACATCTCCCATTGCTTGCACGCAAACACCATTTGGAGACATTCGAGTCACAAACAACGAGAGCTCTTGCACCTTTATGTTCATACTTTGCTAGTTTCAATATTAGATATAGACTCTTGCTTGTTATTATCTTGACTTGAATTGCATATCTTACTTGCTTTACTTTGAAGTACTTGTATGTGTGGTAGCATGTCACCACAGAAATTATGCATGTTATCATTTACTTACTCGAGGACGAGCAGGAATTAAGCTTGGGGACGTTGATACGTCCCAAATGTATCTATAAATTCTGCTTGCTCCATGCAAGTTTTGTGTGATATTGTTATGTTTTTTATGCACTTTCATACAATTTTGATCATATTTGGACTAACCTATTAACTCAGTGCACCACAGTGCCAGTTCCTATTTTTTGCTGTTTTTGTATTTCAGGTTTTCCCATTATTTAAAGTGCCCAAAAATTTCGGGAAAATATATAAAAAATTAGCGTTCTAGAAGACTCCAGACGCCCGAAGGAGAGCCAGAGGGGGGCTACCTGTCACCCAGGCAGCCACCCAGCGCGACCTAGGGGGAGGCCGCGCCCACATGCCGCCTGGGCGACTGTGACCTCCCCTGGTGGCCCCCCTTGGCCCTTATTTTTACTCCAGTCACGAAAACCCTGATTCCAGAACCCTTTTCTCCAGAAGAAATTCCGATCTCCGCTGCCATCACCAACAAGCTTCGGGGAACCATAATTCCTGTGTCGGCACCCTGTCGGGACGGGGAAGTGCCCACGGATTAATCTCCATCGACGTTGCTTCCTCCCTCCATGATGCGGGAGTAGTTCCTCCTCGGGGCTGAGGCCTTCTACAGTAGCTATGTGGTTAATTCTCTCTCCCATGATTTTATCTTGATTGTGATCATAGGCTATGTTAATCTAGGGTGATCCCATGATGTTTCCCCTTATTCTATTTATTGGATTTGATGTACTCACTTGATCTTATCTAGTATAATCCCCGAGAACATGGTGACAGCGGTCTATTGGACATGGGTTAGAAGAATATTTTCATGAGTGATTTCCTCTTTTGTGTGTGGATTGAAGATTGACAGTCTCTTGGTGCTTGTCTTTGCCTATCCTTGAGATATGTTGTAGTGATTGTGGTACTCTCTTTGGATGGCCGAGGTGACATTGGGAAATCCGTAGATGAGACCTATCAACTCTAAGGTGTGCTTTTCTAGCCCTACACAATTCTTGTCCTCTCTTGACCACAAAGGAATGACCTATGAGTACGTCTCCAATGCATGTTTTAGTGGAAATATCATGTGATTAGACTATGTTAATGTTTTTGGGAGTTGCCACTAGTGAAAGTATGAAGCCTAGGCCTTGTTTCCACCATTGCAATACCGTTTGTGCTCACGTTTACTAGTTGCTACCTTGCTGTAATTTTAATTACAGATTTATATTACCTTGCTTTGCCACCCATATCACTCGTATTTTACCATTTCTTCGCCGAACTAGTGCACCTATACAATTTTTCATTGTATTAGGTGTGTTGGGGACACAAGAGACTCCGTGTATCTTAATTATAGAGTTGCTTGAGAGAGACCATATTCAACCTCTACTTTCCTGAGTTCGATAAACCTTAGGTCATCCACTTGAGGGAAATTGCTGCTGTCCTACAAACATCTGCGCTTGGAGGCCCAACATAGTCTACAAGAATAGTAGCATGCGTACACATCAACGGCAAGGTCACCTCTCGCGAGGAGCAGCTCGCGAAGCGCAAGGAGAAGATCGTAGCAGATGTTGTCACTCAGGAGGCCAACCGCCAGAAGCTGGAGGCCCAGGAGCGCGAGGGAGCCGGCTGCCGCCTCAAGTATCTGAGGGAGGTGTGGGTCTTGGTATCCCGCTCTCGCTCCGCCATCGTGAAGCTTGGAGGCTAGTTCCCCGAGCTCAAAGAAGGGGCAAACGATTCCCGCTGCTTGGAGGTCTTTGATGCGCTTACCTAGGAGCTATCAAAATTGTCCCAACCACTGGATAAGGCGATCAACGCGAGGAACCTCATGTACGTGAGCGAGGTGGCCTCGGGAATCTTCACCAACGTCCGGCTCCAGACCCCGTCCGCCGACCTTGATGCTTTGACCGTGCCCATATCTGACGAGGTCCCTGAGGACCATACTTTGGCACCGAGGGAACGTGTCGTCGTGCTGGTCGACGAGGTGTGCGACGCCATCAGTGACGCCGAGGGCGATGAAGAGGAGGCAGAGTATGTCGTGAAGGGGATTTAGTGCGAAGTGGTGTTTCTCGCTAGGCGCATGTACCTTATTCCTTTACCAAAAAATTGTGGCCCCGAGGGGGTGTATGATCACTGTATTGACTTTATCTGCCATGTACCTTGTATAGTAGTGCGGATTTCACTTGTTGGGCATCTTGTTCTTCGCGGCTGTCTGTTTGGGAGGCTTCAGGAATCATCATTCCTGAGGCTTTACAGCGCAATGTAGCCCGTGAAGCCCCCATGCCATGTTCCTACGTGGAGGTATTTTGGTGAGCAATTATGCACTCATTAGTATTTGCGTGCTTGGCGGCTCGCCCGCTTGGGTTGCGCAAGGTGTTGTATTACCAAGGACCGTTGTGAGAAATCGTGCGCGGGAGCTGGTCTGTGAGATAGAGCTCGATTGCTTTGGGTTTATCTTGTACCAAAGGGCCTTCGCGATGTGTCGTACATGGGACAATTCCCGCGAGACCCTTGTGAGGTGTCGTGCACGAGAGCATGCTTGTGAGATAGAGCTCAGATCCTTCGTGCTTTTAGGTACCAAGGACCTTCGTGAGGTGTTGTGCACGATAGCATGCTCGCGAGACAGAGCTCAGTCTCTATGGGTTTTTTTTCTGAGTTGTCGGGACTAGCCACAAGCACATGCATCCATATGTAGCTCTCGCTCGCGCGATGCACGAGGGGGTAGTGCGCAAGCGCGAGTTTGTTCGCGAGTCAAAGAGTTTAGCTGAAAAAGCAACAACAGATGTAAAACAAGTCTGGCCAGACAATTCTAATTTTATTTCTGAAAGTTGTTGCAAAATGATCGATACATTCTGGAAAGCTCAAATGAAAATTCAAATGGTTGCTACCGGCGTGATGCTCAGAGCGCCTTGGGGTTTGGTTCGCCCGTCGACCCCCAAGGTAAGATTTCCGTCGTGATGAGCATGATGCTTCCACCGGTGGTAGGGATAGAGTACTTAATAAGGCTCAAGAGTGTGTACCATGAGGGTCCAGCTTTGGGTCGCCCGTGTCGTTGGATATCTGGTATCACGGTGGGGGGGGGGGGGCTTTGTGAAGACTTCAGCTAGTGGATAGTGAGATTCTGCTGGTGCCGATGGATATCTGCTATCATGGGGGGGTACTTTCGATTGATAATCCGTGAATTGGGCGCCGGGTCGCTGATACGTCCCAAACGTATCTATAATTTTTGCTTGTTCCATGCTTGTTTTGGTGATATTAGTATATGTTTTGGTGTACTTTCATATTATTTACAACTTATTTGGACTAACCTACTGAGTCAGTGCCTAGTGCCAGTTTCTGTCTGTTTTTGTCCATGCTTTGCAGAAAAAGGTGAAATATAAGTGCTCAGAAAAATGCAGAAAAATAACTAAAAAATATGCAGATCGGAAGACCCCAGAAGCCCGAAGGAGGGTCGGAGGGGGTCCACCCCCGCCCAGGCGCCTGCCTGGCGCGGTCAGGGGGTGACGGCGCCACATGACCGCCTGGGCTAGGTGGGCACTGTCGGGAGAATATCCCACGGCTAGACCCGGACTGGAGACAGACCCGGCCTGGAGACAAAGTCGGTCGGATGACAAAGAGCCGACTTACGGAGATGGAAGCCGGACGAAGGAATCAAGATACAGTCCACCTAACTTGGAAGATACGAAAAGCTACAAGACTTAGAGTAGGACCCGGACTGATATTCGACTTGTAATAAAAGAATAGACTAGTTTGTATCCTATTAGGATTCTACATGTAAGCCTCCCCCTTCCACCTATATAAGAAGGGGTATGGCACCCCAAAGAAAAAAAAACTTCAACAAGCTCTAGATTAGAGATTAGGCCCAGGTCATCTAGACCGGAGGCAATTAGACAACAACTATAGGAGAGCCGACGATACGCCGACGACTCCCCGTGAGCAAAGGAATAAGAACTAGCCACAAACAACATGTAGGGTTTTTACCGGATGATGTTTCCTAGGGCCGAAGCTGTATAAATCGTGTCTCTCTCTCTCTATGTGATTTTCTTCCTCCTTGAACACTCGTAGCAAAGGACCCAAATCAAGTTCTCTCATGAGGACATCTGTCGTGACTTTCCCACGACAGTTGGCGCCCACCATGGGGCCTGCGCATAAAGGTGTTGTCATCTTGGAGGAAGTTCTCATAGGGATTGAGAAGCTCGTGATCGGCCGGACAAAGAAGAACCGGCATGAACAAATCTACATCATCAAGTCAACAATCTGTCGAATCCGACAGGACTCGATAGCATGGCAACCAGAACAACCTGCAGCTCATCGTGCAGACCATCCAGGAAATGGTCCTTCCTCTTCTCCTCGGTATCCACCTCCTTTGAGGCATACCTCGACAGCTGAGTGAAGCGGTCAAGATATCCAACCACAGTCATGCCCCCTTGCTTGAGGTGGCGAAACTCGTCCTTCATCCTCCTGATCAGGGCGGTTGGGATGTGCGCCTTCTTGAACTTCTTGGAGAACTCAGCCCAGGTGAGTACTTGCCCTTCAGGAAGACGGGCACGCACTCCTTTGCACCAGCTCCTAGCGGTGCTGGTGAGGTAGTGGGCGGCATACAGGACCTTCTCGTTCTTTCCAACAGTGGCGATAACGAGATTCTTCTCCATGGTGCGGAGCCAATCCTCAGCATCCAGAGATTCCTTCGTCTGCGAGAACAAAGGCGGGTTGGTGTTCTGGAAATCTCGGAGCCGAGACCTGGGCTCCTCATTCCCACCAGCTCCTCCACCTCCTTGGTTGGCATTGGTGGCGGCCTGGACTAGCTGCTGGAGTGAAGCCATGTTTGCTTGGCGCTCGTCAGGAGCGGCCTGGCGCTCCTTCATAAGCAGTCGCAGAAGTTGTGCCATGTTCGGGTCGGGTGGTGGAGGTGGCACATGATCGTCGAGATGATGATAATGGTTTCTCGCCCTTCGTTGGTTAGCCCAAGTGGAAGGTGAGATGTAGGATAGCAGCAAATTTCCCCTATGTAGAGGATAGGGTTTATCTCCCGTAGGACTTCGGTAATGATAAGTAGGTGTCAACGGCGCAACTGACGTGGACGTGCACACAACATAAATAACTTTGCTCCCAACGAAGTTGAGAGAGGTTGTCAATCTCTTCGGTCTTGTTGTTTACAAAAGATCAAACGCAAGGGATAATGATAATGGTGATGGCAGCTAGAAAGTAAAAGCAGGAAAATAAATGAGCGTGTAAACAGTGATGAGAATATGCACCGGGGTCCCGTGATGTTCACTAGTGATGTCTCTCTCCCAAAAGACGATAAAACTGCTATGCGAGGTAAACAAATCACAGCTGGGCAATTGACAGGATTAAAAACGCACATCAATGCTAACTATGCTACAAAGAAAGAAAGAGGCTCAAAAGCATGGGTGGTACGCCAAAATAAGTAGACCGAAATCCAACTGCATCTACTACTAATCATCCACCTTGAGATATCTATCCAGAACATCTCGCTGGTATTAAGTTGCGAGCCTCACCCAAAGTGTAAACCCAAGGCAACAAACAACTGCATTAAAAAACACTTTGCGTAAAGTAAACAATCCTTGCAACCGCGGTTACAAGCACCGTTGTTTTCCCCTTGTGGCAACAATACATCCCCTAGACTCATGTTTTTGTCACTCAAGCGTGTCATCGGGGGCATGAAACCACAATCGAGCATAACGTTCCCTCTTGGAGTCACTACCTACTACTTGGCCAAAGCAATAAACAACAACGAAGAACATGCAAGAATTACTTAGGAACAAAAATATAAATGATATGAACCAAATATATTAATCAATCACAATCTGAACATAATCTCATAATCACTACACCACGGGCAGAATCTAAGGGCACCCAACTGCCGGGACAAGCCACTATAGCCGGCAATTGGACTGCCGACAACCGTTCTTTGCCGACAGGCCGGCCTGTCCGAAATAACCCTGTCGGGAAAAGTCTTTCCCGGCAGGCAAATCTTCCCCGGCAGTTCTATTGCCCCGTTCTCCCTGACTTTTCTCGGCAATTGGATTGCCCTGACACTTTCTAAGGCTTCCCTCCACTACTTACACAGGAGGTTTTGTCCATTTCAAACTTTAAAATTTAAACTTGCACATATCACAGAGAAAACACTTCATTGCAAGCCATAACTTATTCATACATAGGGATCACAGATAGCATCACACGGAAGTTCATCATGATCAAGATGACTTCATTCTACAATACTCCATCGAGTGCACAAGTATTTCACCTACCTAACAAAATGACCTACAAGGACTTCATCCAGTACACAAGTACTTCACCTACCTAACAAGACGAACAATTCATTTGTTTCTAAGACAATGATCATCACCCACACCCTACAACACCTCTTGATTGCACCCTCGCAGCTCCTTGCCCGCAACACCTCCTTGTCATGTTCCTAATCACTCCCTGCCTGCAGCATCTGATTTATAATGGCAAGCAACACCCACACCAAACAACAAAATGTTTTGAAGACAATGTCTATCCAACATCCAATCTTGCGATGATGATCAACATCTAGCACTGTTGATTAACCTGAAGAAAAGAAAGTGAGATGAGTTGGTAAGCATCTACCAGAAACCATGTGAAAAGAGAAATGCAACTATGAACATGTAGCTCTACACACAATCCATAGAGAAGCAAATAGGTAGATATACAATTTTAAGGCCTCATCATTATAGTTAAAGTGTCACATGGCAGAATGAATGAACAAATATGTAGTATGCATAGAATTACACAATTGAAAACACGTGTGGACACACAATTGTAGAAGGATCATTAGCATTTCATTCTCAATATTTTTAGGTCGTAGAGATGTAACTGAACATGTGCAAAGTAATAAATAAATACGCATTTCTTTGCATTCTCCAAGAAAGATCAGTTCACCTTGTGTCTACTGCTGTATTACACAAGCAAATGATGGTCAAACATGTATTCAGAGTTTGATGGGTCTAAAAATGAAGAAAAAAACAAGATGGCTATATGTATTAATTATGTGTTTAGAAAATCATTTAGGAAATGTTTAGAATGCCTTCTTGATTATGTGAATAGACTGTAGAACTCACATTAAAAGAACCACTGAAAGTTCAGAATGTGGTAAGTAGTTGAACAGCAATTGCATTCGCAAATAGTTTACTCTTTTATGATCCAAAGGAACCACCCCTCCAGTAGTGCAAGAACTCTAGTAGGATGTTAGAGAAGACATTGATCCAAGTCTGTTACATCATGAAATATGTGTAAATAGGAACCAACTCATTTTAGCACATTAACCATCTCGTCAGTGCATTCAGGTTCATAAACATGCACTACACCACGGGCTTACAGGAGTACATCTATGACCATGGGTTCATGTAGTCACAAGTCAAGGGGTCGTAGGCGGAAGAAGATGAGCAAATGGCTGGTAGCAGCAACTAAAACAAAAAGTGCAACAAGGGATACATAGCATATGTCACTCCGCGTCGACAAAACCTAAGCTCAAAAAAAATACATGTTCAACAATTAGATAATGTATACTGGTTATAATTCAAAAAACAAACACAATGGAGAAAAAGAGTGTGACATGACAGAAATGCCGTAAGACACAAATTACCACATGTTGAATTGGCTCGATGACCAGTACCACAACAAGACACAACTCGGTGCCGGAGCATCTCAAAGCACATGGAGAGAGAAGATAGACCAGGGACTCACCACTCACCAGAACGGAGGAAGGGGCGGCCAACAAGGTCGAGGTAGTAGCCGAGGAGTGGTAGTCCATATTGAACCATAGTAGTCGGACATGGAGGTTATGGTCAAGCTGAACATGGCAACCACAAAAACAAGTCAGAGACTATTAACTATAGGATTTTGGTACATAAACATACAAACATAACTAGGGTAAACTGAGCGTTTAATTATCAGATGTTATGAAGTAAACGAGACCTCGATCCAACCAGACAAACATTGTAGATTTCCTTTCAAGTCAACAAGACCTATAAACGATTCTCAGATTGCAAATAAATGTCATTATGCTAAAACCAATAGCAGAATGCTCAAATATAAATCAAACATTCCTCCAAATATAAATCACAATTCATACAAGCTGATGAAGGTAATCATCAAAAAAATTAAATGAAAAAATGAAAATTAGGAGGAATGTTTGGCTCCAATACAGGAAACTCTTAACCTTGCGATGCTTGAAAAATGAATCGTCAACATTAGTGAAAACATAAACAATATATAGTTCAAGAGGGGCCGTTCCATGTTGTACTTGCACACTGCTGCTAAAGTTTTAAATTGAACAACCAAATACTATCACAGAGAACGAACAGAGCAAGCACAAGAAAAGCATTGCTAAAAATGCACCATCCTAGATGATCTGATAATTTAATTTATAGACAAATTGTATTCTGTAGCATTGAGAATTTCTGCAGTGAGCACTAGACATAAACAAAACGCTATAAATAGCTTTACTCCGCTGCGAACAACTACCAAAGAACATGTACATTGTAACTAATTGGCCTCCTGAACAAATTCAAAGAAATCTCCTAAAATTCCTAACTTGTGATCCTATCGGGTATGTCAAGCAACTGAAATGAATACTTGTTCGCTCAGAGAAATCCTAACAGCTCTTACTGCACG
This sequence comes from Bromus sterilis, assembly GCA_950022295.1. Lineage (NCBI taxonomy): Eukaryota > Viridiplantae > Streptophyta > Magnoliopsida > Poales > Poaceae > Bromus > Bromus sterilis. Next base: position 274,106,673 of record OX465595.1, on the reverse strand, counting down.
CGCACAAAATTAATCTAGGGAAGCCGTCCAGTTTCGGACTCACCAACGGTGGCCTGCCTGAACACCACATCACCGAGCGCGACGAGTTCCGTCCGCTCCAGTCCCCCGGGAGTCGCCTCCGACATCATCTGCGAGAGCGGGAGAGCAAGTCAAATGAGGAACTCCGAGCAAGATTAGCTAACTCCGAATTGTAACACATGTAAATTATTTGACGCAACAACCAGATTTAGTGCTTTCTACAAACTTAAAATGTGCAGCACACTACATAGATGGATGGCCTATAGTTTTATCAATTCATTTGCACTGCAATCATTAAACTAATTTCTGAGTTGAGGCTTACAGTTATCTGCACTGGTATTCATGTAAACTTTTTCAAAAGAACAAAACAAGTACTATCACTTTTTTCTCAACACGAGTGCCAAACCATTGTCTTGCGTACTAGATTGGGTTTCAAACCATTGTCAGGCTGACTACTATCTAGGCATCAGTTTGTCGTATGGATATGCAAAAAACACTCAATAGATCCATCATGTTTTTAGTAATTGGATACGATAGTAACTGATGCAAATGCAAAAAACACTCAATAGTTTCCGTCCCTAAAATCACAACACTAGTGAGGCAGCACGAGGCTTACTTGCTGGGGGCGGTTGAGGGGGACGAAGGCAGGGGAGCGGTGCACGCGAACGGATGTGGTGACTGGATGTGAAATAAATGTTTGGTCGTATATTAAAGTAGACACATATCAATCTGAATTAAATCTAGAATGTGAATAGAAATATTTCAAGGTGGGGAGTGAATATTTCTCATGTTACTAAATTATAAAAAGGGTAAATGTTCTCCATATATAAAACTTCAATTGACTCTCTACTTGATGAATGAGAAGGAGCAAGCACAGTGAAAGACTTGTTAATTTTCATATCTAGTTCCACACCCTAGACAGTAGCACACCAAGATCCTAAATAAACACCAAACCCCAACAAACGGCATAAATGATAAAACAACGAAAGGGCCTAATCATATGGGTCAATTTATCAACCAAATAAACACAATCACAAGATTGTGGTGGCCGGAAGACCACAATCTTGAAATATTTATGTCATCAGAGAGGGAGACGAGACGGGGTCAGAGAGAGAGAGAGAAGAGGAGAAGATAAGGGGAGGAGGGATGGATTCGTACCCACCATAGTCGAGCCCTTGGAGGCCGGATCCTAAGCTGCGCCTCCTCCTTCTTGCGGATCTTGAGCTTGCGGGCTAGGGTTTTAGGTCCATGACTGCGGCTGCAGTAGGTAGGAGCTCCGACCCTGACTCCTCCTTTGCCGCTGCGTTGTTGTCGAGGAGGACGGCGACCGCGGTGGTTGGGTGCGCCCCTCCTGATTCTCCTCCTCCTTTCCTCATCGAAGTCCACCTTTCCTCCCCTAACTCCTGCGGTGGGACGATAGAGCAAGATGCGGCAGAGGGCGGAGCCATTGGGAGATGCCGGAGGAGCGGTGGGGAGCGGTGGCCGTGGGGAGGGTAGCGGTGGCGGAGCGGTGGCGGAGCGGTGGGTAGCGGTGGCGGAGTGGTGGGGAGGGGAGGCGGCGGAGGAGGGCACGATGTGGGGAGAGGGGAGCAAGATTAGGGATTTGGAGAGAAGAGGGGAAGCGGCGCGAGATTCGGGATATTCCCTCCAGAGCGTCTTTTTTCCTCTGCTATTTTCATCTTCGCGCTTTTTTTTTATTCCAGCGCCAAATATTTTTGCTCGCAATTGACTGCCGGGCATGCCCGAATCTATGCCGGCAGTTGGGCTGCCAGCACCATCTCATAACAACCAGTGCTACACAATTGCCGGCAGTTACCATTTAACGACCCCCTAACTGCCAGTATAGGTCAATCTTTACCGGCAGTCCTCTGTCGTTAGATCCTGCCCGTGCTGTAGTGAATTCATTAGATCCCAGCAAACTCAGCATAGCAACAACAAAAAATTACATATGTCCCGCGATCATTTAGGGTAGCTCATGAGGTCTAAACCATGAAGAACAAAGAAGGGAGGAGAACATCACATAACTACTGATCACGGACCCATGGTCTAAGGAGACTACTCACGGATCATCCGGGAAGCGTTCATGGTGGAGGGGAAGCTCCCAGAGGTCAATCCTCCCTCCGACAGGGTGCCGGGAAGAGGTCTGCTAGCGCTTCCGATCTTGGAAGCGCGGCGGCGACGGAACAGAGGCGAGATCACGAAAAAAGATTCTGTCTTCGGAGGTTTCACGTCACAGAGAATATATAGGCGAAGGGGGGCAGCCAGGGGGGCCACCAAGGGTCCAGGCGCCCCCCGGCGCGGCCATACCCTATGCCGCGCCAGGTGGCCGCCTGGGTCCCTGGTGGTGGCCCTCTGGCCCTACCCAGGTGATTCCGAAAGGTTCCTTCATGCTAATTTTTTATCTGATTTTCGCGAATTTTTTGAGCACTTTTAATATGGGGGAAATCTGAAATAGAAAAAATAGCAGAAAACATGAACTGGAACTGTGGTGCACTGAGTTAATAAGTTAGTCCAAATATGATGAAAAGTGTATGAAAATATATCTATATCATAGCAATATCACACAAAACATGCATGGAGGAAGCAGAAATTATAGATATGTTTGGGACGTATCAACATCCCCAAGATTAATTCCTGCTCGTCCTCGAGTAGGTAAATGATAACAATCATAATTTTTGTGGTGACATGCTAGCAACCATATAAGAACTTTGAAAGTAAAGAAATAAAGGTATGTGATTCAGTTGAAGTCATAACAGGCAAGAGTCTATATTAGCATTGAAACAAGCAACGAAAGAACATTAGGTGCAAGAGCTCTCGCTGTCCGTGACTTGAATGTGTCCAAATGGTGTTTGCGTGCAAGAAGGGGGATATGGGAATACGAGGGAAAAATATATTTGTTGCAATCTACTAAAGTTTCACACTTGGTCTTCTTTGGAACTTATCTTGACTCGTCTCCAGACCACTAGCCATGTACAAGTCAATTTGATCCACTCCTTTTCGATATTTTGAGCACTCATACAATGGATGAGCGTAGGCACGAGAGTTGACACTTAGGATGGCAAAGAGAGAAATATGGTGGAGGAGGAAGAATAAAAGGTTGTGAAAGGCTCACATCAATGAGGACAATCATAGGCGAGGGAAAGACAAATGATATATATGATGTGAGGAGTAGGGATTGCCATGCAACGGATGCACATATGAGCTAAGAAAAGCTCTCCAATGGAACTAGTGGGGTGCATCCAACTTGCTCGCTCATGAAGACCTAGAGCTCGTTTGAGGAGGGTCATCCTTGCAATATGCAAGCCAAGTTCTGTAGTGTGAAGTTCCCCACATAGCTATATGCATAAACGATCATCTCTATGGAGTACAAGGATAAGAGGGAGTACTAGTGTGGATCTTTCAAAAGGAATAGTAGTGTTGCCCCTTTCTCTTTTTTTTTGGTGGCCTCAATGGCTCTTTCTACTTAACTCTCATTTGTCCTCTTTGGGATCTTTTATTTTGTCCATTTGGGATCTTTTCCTCACTTAAGGGCAACACTCTATTTTACAAGAAGGTATAGAAGATGCTCACACTTTACAAGGTACTCAAACATAAAGAGGATGTAGCTATCATGATGTATGCAAGTGTATGCATCTGCCAATGTAGCAGAAACATGTATGACATGAAGATCAAATAATTAAAAGGTGGAAGTTTCATGGCAATATATCTCGGAAAGGCTATGGAAATGCCTTGATAGGTAGGTATGGTGGTTGTTTTGAGGAAAGATATAGGGAGGTTTATGATGACAAAGCGTATCATGCAAGGGTTTGGATGCACCGGCGAAGGTGGACGCCAACTCTCGGAGTGAGAAGAGGGCAATGCACGATAGTAAAGAGGCTAGCAAATATAGGAAGGTGGAAGTGTCAACTTTCAATACTTACATTAGTCCGAAGAAATCATGCACTTATTGTCGGTAACTCTCAATCTAATAAGGAGGTTCACAAAGAGACAAGTACCCCGAGGAGGAGCGTATGGGGGTTTGGTTATCCTTGCGCATCCTCGACTCATGGTACGTGAGTGTACTCTAATATCTGATCCCTCCAAAGATTAGTGATCCATCTAGTAGCTAGAGTTCTCAACTATTTCGTAGGCTTTGAAAATACACACGGATTGCATAAAATACGACACCTATCACTAATAGGCTAGAGCTCTTGACACCAAAAGTTCAAACATTACTCACAACTATACCTCAAAACTATTGGAAGTTACTACTACAATTGAATAGCAACCTCAATTACCCACTTCAAGAAAAGACACAACTCAGTGCAACAATCAACTCTCTTAACAAGATAAACATGAGAACTAAAGAAACAATTTTAAAATTTATATTTTATTATTTAGAAATGGTTTGTCAATGCTTTTTACCAAATAAAATTATTTTAAATGGTTTATTGGATTTTATTTGGTTTATGAAAAGTATTTTATATTTAAATAAAGTATTTAGAAAAGGTTTTTATTTTTATTTACCTTTTTGGAAAATATTTTCATTTTATAATTTTCTTTAGATTATTTGAAGAATTTAGAAATTTATTTCATATTTTTCTGATGAGTATTTATTTTTCTACCATTGTTTGAAGTCTCGGTTTTTAAGGAAAACGGAAAAATTCGTAGCCCGGCCCACTAATTGTTTTCCGCTCGCGGCCGCATTTAGAAGCCAGCTCGGATCGTTTTTTCTTTTCTTTTTCTCTCTGTCTATATATAGAGATTAGAAAATCTTTTTTTGGTCTTTTTCTTTTTTCTTTCCAATTTTTTTTAAAAAAAAACGAAACCCTAGCCGGCGGGACCCGCGGGCCACACCGTCGCCGCCGCCGGGCCCGCACGCCGGAGCGCCGCCGCGCCGCCGCGTCCGCCCCGCAGCCTTCCCGCGGTGGCCACCCCGCCGCCCCGCCGGCCACACCGCCGCCGCCTCGCCGCCTCCCCCACCATCGCGGCCGCGCCGCCCCGGAGCCAGTCGCTGGAGCACCGTCGCGCCACCGCGCGGGCTCGCCGGAGCCGAGGCATGCACCACGTCCAGCGGTCGAGCCGCTGCCTCCCGTGGCCGCCGGCCACCACAGCCGTGCCACGCCACCCCGGCCACTCCACCGCCCTTGCCGCGCCTCCCCACGCTGCATCTCGCCGGAGTTCGCCGGATTCCGGCCAGATCTAGGCCAGGGACCCGATCGCTCTTCGGAAAATATTTTATTTGCGAACAGGTCCCTGTTGGCAGAAAACACCCCGTCGTCGTGCGTGCAATATCTTCTACATCGTAAGTCGGATCGAGGTGAAACTTTCTCCTACGCGCTTGTGTTGTTCTGTACTTTAGCATGGTATAAATTTTTGCACACTTTGCACACTTTTGAATTTGAATTTATTTCAAATTCAAATTCAAATTCCGGAGGCCGTATCTTTTAAACCGTTGATCCAAATCGAGTGATTCTTTTTGCGTTGGATCACTTGTTCCATGTACTTTCTGTTCATAGCATGTCTACACAAAAATTCAAATGTTTCTTGATCTGTTTAAATTCAAATTCAATTCAACTTTGCACTCGCTATGACCTGTGTTGTAGAATTCCGTTTCACGTGATTCTTTTTGCATATTGGATCATATGAGACGTCCTATCGGCAATATCCACACACCATTCATATTGCTATGATCATTACCTTGATTTCATAATGCCTTGACCATAATCTTGTATCGACAATTCTTTATCCGTTGACTCTCTCGAGTTCACGTTCCACCGATCACCTTCGGGCACATCGACACTTGTACCGTGTCAAGCTTTTTGCTCTGTTGCTAAAACCCTTGTGATTGTTTTGTTGATCTTTTGTTTTGTCCTTGTGATGTGATTGCTTATTCGAGTTCCGTCGTTGCGATAGATTTGCTCGGAGTGTGACGAGTAGAGTTGACTGGACCGTGAGAGCGAAGCACTTCACCGAATGGAAAAGGCAAGTTACACTTTGACCATGCCTCAACCTATATTTTCTATTATGCATGTAGCAAATTATCACTCTATGCATGTGTAGGATTATATATTAGTTATGATTTAAACCTAGTAGGATAGCCATATGTTCTGACCTTATAATTCATTGTCGCCCTAGGATCGTGGTTGTTATATACTGCTATTGCTTTGTAGACGGGGATTGGTTGAGTTATCATTGAGCTTTGTGAGGATTAATGACTTGACTAGCAAACTTAAATAGAAATCACCTCTGGACGGGAAGGGAAGGCATCCTGGGGCTCGGGCCGGACCAGGGCTAAATGCTTCCCGAATGGTTGTTTTGGTGGTGAACCGGGTGCTTCATGGCGAGTACCCTCTGACGCAGTGGGCGCCGTCGAGGCTCAAAAAGACCGGACAGACTGTGTGACTAGTAGCTTCCATGTACAACCACTGACTATATGGGCTCTGGCTTAGATGAGTAAGTTGTGGGGAACCTGGCCCTGGTAGCTAGCTGATGTAGATATGATAGGTGTACCGGCTACCAAAGGGTGGAGGCAACCTCTTCTGAAAGACTATGTCTCAATCTTCGGGTTGAGTCCAATGGGGAAAGTGTACAAACATCTGCAGAGTGTAAAAACTGATCATGATTAGCCGTGTCCACGGTTACGGACAACTTTGAGCAACTGGGCATTATTGTTGTTGGATGGTCTTGACAGATGTAACAACCCAGTTTTCACGAAAATTATTTTTTTTTGTTTCCGGTGTGAATTGTTTGATTGTCTGATTTGCTTGCGGTGTTTGCATCCCCGATTTATCGATCGGCGATTATTTTTCCCCCTCTTATCTCGTATCGGACGGAGACCGACCCTTGCCACCCTGACACTCGACCTTTGCGACACCGGGTTTCGTCCGATCACCGTCGCGAAAACCGCACGAGACCAGCCGAAGCCAACGGAACAAAAACCTCGTTTAATAATTAAACGGGTTATTTTTATAGCGCGCCGGAAAGTGTTTTCAGAACGGTTCCAGCGTGAGGTGAACGCCTCCGGCTCGACGCGTTGATCGCGCAGTTTGAAGTTTTACCCGAATCGGAGGTCCTGCGGACCCCCGGCGGTCAGAAACGTGAGCACCGCGCGCGCGAGAGAAAAACCGGAGATGTTTTCAAACGTCCAACCACCGGGGCTATATAAAGACCACCACACTCCCACCATTTCTAGGGTTTCCCTAGCACAATATTGCAGCCATCCTTAATAATTTCCCAGATCTGCCCAATAAACCCCCAAATCCCGAAATTCTAACTCCCAGGCGATCTGGACCGTCGGATCGGCCGATCCAACGGCCCAGATGCGCCCCAGCCTCCCCCACCAACCGTGCTCCTCTCTCCTCCACCTGAGCGCCTCCAGCCCGTGGACACCGTCGCCGCCTGCGCCTCCGGCTGCGCGCCGCGCCGGCGAGCCGTCGCCCTGGCCACCCTCCTCTTCCTCCCGCTTCTCCTCCTTCCCTTCCATCTCTTCCCCTCACCCCTCGTTTCTCCTCCACCCGCAGGACCCACGCCATGGCCATGGAGCCGCCAAGCTCGAGCTCGGCCGCCCCGGAGACAGCCGCCGGAATCGCTCGCCCCTGCCACGCCCCGATCCGGGCCCCTCGCCTCAGATCCGCGCCGCACCCGACGGGATCCGGCTGGCCTTGCCCCTGCAGCCGCCCCTCCTCGCCGCCGGTGGCCGGCGTGCCACTGGGCAGCCGCCGCCGCTCGGGAGGGAGCCGACGGGCGCCCGCTCCAGCCGGCCAGGCCGCCGCCGTCCAGTGGGCCGGCCTGCCCACGGCCCACTCGCCCCAGAGCCGCCAGCCCCTCTCCAGGCCGCCTCATGGACCGAGGCCCATAGGGTGAGCGCCCCAGCTTTTTTTTATTTTTTTTACTGCGCTGCGTAGTTGGGCCGGCCCATGCGAGGTCGTTTTTTTTCCTGAGCAGTGTTTTATTTATTTATTATTATGGCAGATTGTATTGTTTATTTTTGCGATGCTTATATCTTTTCACCGGTAGCTCCGATGGAGACGCTTTCTACATGAAAGTTGCTCCGTTTTGCGCGTAGATTAATAAAATGTTGTTTGTTGCCATGTTTGACTTTGTTTACATGCTGTTTGACTGCTAATTACAACTGCCTGCCACTGTAAACTGTAACTGCTATAACTTTTTAACCGTTGCTCTGTTTAAAATGTTTCTTATATGTAACTTGACTAGAATCGCATGTAGATTGTGCTTTTGTTGTTCTTGCTTGCTAATAAAAATAATAAAATATTGTTTAGGTAATAACAGTACCAAATTCCATTTTATCGTGGGGTCCGCAATAGTTTGCCATGTCTAGGATTTCAGCCCACTTAAATTGACTAGCTTAGGTAGTTTATTTGTGCTTCACCTCTTGCCATGTTTGTGTGATATGCCATGCTTCTGTGCTTTGCCATGTTAACAACCTTTGTGATCACCTGTAGCTAAACAACTTGGACCTTTCTAAATGTGCGGTATCGTCGTGTGTGGCGAGTACTCCACTTAATCTGTTAGTAACCGCTCTCGACGGTAGGTGCGATGTCTCGTGTTGCCTTCTTGATGTTGCTTCCTCGTGTTTGCTTCGTAGTAATAGATGCTTGCTCGTTGATTGCTTTCCAGTGTTTACCCTCTTGTGTGATTCTGCGGGTACCTCTCGGAGACGGTGCGAGCTTGCGATCAACTACACCTTCGGAACCCGACTTATCAACAGGCAAGGACTATACATTACTTATGATCCATTCTATTACAACCAGCGGTTTGCATGCTAGTCTAGGTTATGTTCGATGTTTGATCCTACCACATGTTTACAACCTCTTTCAAACCGATACAGCCATGTCCCCTCCCAGCAAACCTTGTACTGCTATGTTACTATTGCTCGTTGCTCAGCCCCTGCTTAGTATGCATGCTTAGGATGCTACGATGTTACTCTGTTACTCCTTGGGTTGGGATATCACATTATTATATTGTTGTTGATGATATGATTATTATTATAATGTTGACTATATTCGACGAAGGACGGAAGGTCTAGGCTATCCCGCCCCGACGCTTTGTTCCATTCGAGTCACCTAGGATCCGAGTTCCGGGTATTGGTTTTGAGACTGAGCGTGCTTAACCGCGTGTGGGATTTTATGGGATCCCTTTTCTTACCTACCTAGCTTCAAACATTTCTAGTGGTGGCCCAAGCTGATTTACCATTTGAAACTGTGTGTGTGCTGGTCGGCCTCCAGTTGTTTTGAAACCAACCTAGACCAGTGAGGACTTAGTTCCCTTGCTGGCCCACCTTGTCCAGCTGAGGACCCGGTGTCCCATGTGTGATTAACCGGCTATCCAAACCTGCGACAGACGGTTGAGACCAGATCGAGAGCGCGGCCGGCTCCTGAGATGGATGTCGACTCACCGGGGGCCACCCAGATTTGTTCGTTGTTAGTTAGAGGGACCTGTCGTTTCGGATCTCTTGGAACTAAATCATCAAATGGTTGCCTGTGATGGGTAGCAACTGAGAGAGATGGACGTGCGTGCGGAGCCTCGTAATGGGCAGTTGGTACACCCCTGCAGGGTTAAATCTTTTCGAGAAGCCGTGTCCACGGTTATGGACGACTTAAGACCTACTCCTTGTTCATAGACAACAACAACTGAGATAATCTTAATATAACTTGATCAACGTGTGCGTGTGCCTTGACTGCTTCTTCTTCGTCGGGATGCGAAGAGGAGGACAAGGATAGGATAGGTGTTATGATTGTGTAAGTAGTTGATAGCAAGACTTGTTGGAGGCGATTCCTCATCGAATGCTTGGCTTCTTATCTTACTCTCTAGATCGTTAGCCACTTCATAAATGCTAGTGCGGCAGCAACCTCACCACTTACCCCTTCCTTACCGTAAACTACTAGTTGTCCTAGAATGACGAGTGATGAAGTTCTTGCTGGGTCAGATGACCACTACAGTTGGATGCTGAGTACCTCTGTACTCATGATACTACCCCCAAACTCTTTTCAGGGTTCTTGATCGACAACAGGTATGGTGATCGACGTTTCACGTGGAGACTCGACGACGACTAGTTAGGCTGATCCCGGCGGAGGGCCTGGACCCGTGTGGTGATGGGGATCAATGTTTTTCTCTTTGCCACTAGGCATTTGCTTCTAGTCTGTACTCAGACATATACCTTCCGCTGTTGTATTGTGTTTAAGGCATTTGTATGCCGATTGTATGAGATGTTGTATCCTTGTATCTGTAATGTTGTGATATCATGTTGGAAATCCGGGGCATATGGCTTTGTCATATGTCGCGGTGGGACCGATATATTCTTCGTCCCCGGATCTGGGTGGAAACACCTAAATCTGGAACAGTACCGCATATCGGGCTTTACAACTTGGTATCAGAGCCTTACTGACCGTAGGATCCCCTCTCTGGCCGAAGTCGAGTCTAGACAAAACTATTTTGTAGTTACTAAGTTAGTTATCGGAGAGTAGGAATCTTTTTGCTCCTTACCTTTGCTCTGGTCAGGACAAGTGTCGTAAGTGTTTTAATTCTCGCCTTATCCCCTTCAAACTTTAGGATCTCGAGTGTGTGGAGTTTTGGAATAGTTACAATGCCTTGCTTGCAGCGTATTGTCTCGATTCCGAGCTCAGGTGGGAATTCCGGTAGTACCTTTAGCTTCTCCGATTTCGGTTATCATCTGGGTCATCCATTGCCATCCATCCTTTTGCCGGTGTTTTCACGACTTGCGTCGAAAATCACTATCCCTTGATCTGGTTTTCGCGATCGTTCTTCCTCTTGTCAGTGACGGTTTCGTTTTTTCCGACGATGTCGTCTCTCTGCGGAAAGTTTCTCGGCAGAAGTTCGATGTCGACATGGAGCAGAGTTCCTTGTTGGTGGTGTTGAAGATCGTCGACTCTTTTCTCTCCCCCTTCCCCTCTCCCCCGGATCGTCCAGGATCTCGGGACGAGATCCCTAGTTGGTGGTATTGTATTGTAACAGCCCAGTTTTCACAAAAATTAATTTTTTTTGTTTTCGGTGTGAATTGTTTGATTGTCTGATTTGTTTGCGGTGTTTGCATCCCCGATTTATCGATCGGCGATTATTTTTCCCCCTCTTATCTCGTATCGGACGGAGACCGACCCTTGCCACCCTGACACTCGACCTTTGCGACACCGGGTTTCGCCTGATCACCGTCGCGAAAACCGCACGAGACCAGCCGAAGCCAACGAAACAAAAACCTCGTTTAATAATTAAACGGGTTATTTTTATAGCGCGCCGGAAAGTGTTTTCGGAACGGTTCCAGCGCGAGGTGAACGCCTCCGGCTCGACGCGTTGATCGCGCAGTTTGAAGTTTTACCCGAATCGGAGGTCCTGCGGACCCCTGGCGGTCAGAAACATGAGCACCGCGCGCGCGAGAGAAAAACCGGAGACGTTTTTGCAAACTGCCAGCCACCGGGGCTATATAAAGACCACCACACTCCCACCATTTATAGGGTTTCCCTAGCACAATATTGCAGCCACCCCCTAAGAATTGCCCAGATCTGCCCAATAAACCCCCAAATCCCGAAATTCTAACTCCCAGGCGATCTGGACCGTCGGATCGGCCGATCCAACGGCCCAGATGCGCCCCAGCCTCCCCACCAACCGTGCTCCTATCTCCTCCACCTGAGCGCCTCCAGCCCGTGGACACCGTCGCCGCCTGCGCCTCCGGCTGCGCGCCGCGCCGGCGAGCCGCCGCCCTGGCCACCCTCCTCTTCCTCCCGCTTCTCCTCCTTCCCTTCCATCTCTTCCCCTCACCCCTCATTTCTCCTCCACCCGTAGGACCCACGCCATGGCCATGGAGCCGCCAAGCTCGAGATCGGCCGCCCCGGAGACAGCCGCCGGAACCGCTCGCCCCTGCCACGCCCCGATCCGGGCCCCTCGCCTCAGATCCGCGCCGCACCCGACGAGATCCGGCTGGCCTTGCCCCTGCAGCCGCCCCTCCTCGCCGCCGGTGGCCGGCGTGCCACTGGGAAGCCGCCGCCGCTCGGGAGGGAGCCGACGGGCGCCCGCTCCAGCCGGCCAGGCCGCCGCCGTCCAGTGGGCCGGCCTGCCCACGGCCCACTCACCCCAGAGCCGCCAGCCCCTCTCTAGGCCGCCTCATGGGCCGAGGCCCATAGGGTGAGCGCCCCAGCTTTTTTATTTTTTTACTGCGCTGCGTAGTTGGGCCGGCCCATGCGAGGTCGTTTTTTTCTTGAGCAGTGTTTTTTTTCTTTTTCTTTTCTTTTTATTATTATGGCAGATTGTATCGTTTATTTTTGCGATGCTTATATCTTTTCACCGGTAGCTTCGATGGAGATGTTTTCTACATGAAAGTTGCTCCGTTTTGCGTGTAGATTAATAAAATGTTGTTTGTTGCCATGTTTGACTTTGTTTACATGCTGTTTGACTGCTAATTACAACTGCCTGTCACTGTAAACTGTAACTGCTATAACTTTTTAACCGTTGCTCTGTTTAAAATGTTTCTGATATGTAACTTGACTAGAATCGCATGTAGATTGTGCTTTTGTTGTTCTTGCTTGCTAATAAAAATAATAAAATATTGTTTAGGTAATAACAGTACCAAATTCCATTTTATCGTGGGGTCCGCAATAGTTTGCCATGTCTAGGATTTCACCCCACTTAAATTGACTAGCTTAGGTAGTTTATTTATGCTTCGCCTCTTGCCATGTTTGTGTGATATGCCATGCTTCTGTGCTTTGCCATGTTAAAAACCTTTGTGATCACCTGTAGCTAAACAACTTGGACCTTTCTAAATGTGCGGTATCGTCGTGTGTGGCGAGTACTCCACTTAATCTGTTAGTAACCGCTCTCGACGGTAGGTGCGATGTCTCGTGTTGCCTTCTTGATGTTTGGAATTGGTGTAGCCCGATTCAACCATACTTAGGACTAGCAAGATAAATTAAAATTTGATTAGTTGTAGTATGTGAGGGAAAAACTGGCTTTCTGCAAAACTAAACCCTAAACCTTTCCTTTGACTTACCTTGCATGTAGCGATAGGTCTGTTATATCCTTTTTCGTGTGACTTGCCGTACAAATCAGATGTATTGACCCGTTGTCGGGCTGTAATCTTCGGTGTTGCAGGATTATATACGACGAGTAAGTGGTACGATGTAGGGTTACGATGTCCATACTCAACTTGCCGGTGGAGTTGATGGACGCCACGAAGCTTATATTGTTTTCCGCTGTATTTTATTTGTAAGCTAGCCATGAGCTATGCAGGTATGTTTATTTGTAATACTGGATCATCGATGTAATATATATGACATGTGGTTTATTCTTGATATTACATCATGTACTGTGTGTGCTAGCTATTGATCCAGGGACTAGCACAGAATGCACAGAGACTCCGGTTTGTGAGGAACCGGGTCGTTACATGGCAACTGAGAGAAGAGGCTGTGCAGCCGGAGAAGAAGGCGTGCAACTGCAGCTGGAGAAGAAGCTGGTGGAGCAGGAGAAGAAGCTGGTGGAGCATCGAAAAATAAGTCGAGCTTCACCCTTTTGTTATGTCATTGACATCCTCTGCTAGCTTCCTTTTTTCCTTTGTCTGTGGTGATGCCCTTGTACTAGAGTCGATTACCCCTCATGAGCACACATGTAGAAGTCTTGATTCCTTGGGTAATTTCCTCTTGTAATAGGAGCTTCCATCTATCCAAACGTGGTTGAGTCCTTTTATTCCTTTATGGTTGAATTCAAGCTGTGGTTGAGATCTTGCAATAAACTGTGTTTTCGACTCCTGTGATGCACTGTCTTCGACTCTTTCCGATAGCGCAGAATGTCTTCGATGCCATCTGATTGCGCGAAATGTCCTCATCTCCATCTGATAGCGTGAAATGTCTTCGATTCCATCTGGTAGCGCGAAATGTCTTCGAATCCATCTGATAGCGCGAAATGTCCTCGACTCCATCTGATAGCGTGAAATTTCTTCGACTCCTCCCGTGATGCACTGACTTTAACTTCCTAATGTGTTCTATCGGGTGCGCGGCAGCGCTCCCGATGGGAGTAGCCCCCGAGGCTACGTTTGAGTTGTAGAGTCAAACATAGGCTTAAAACTTTGCGTATTTTCTCATGGTTCAACTCTGGAGTAGTCCCCGAGTCTTGGTTCTTAGGTGGCGATAGCGTCTCTCGGGGGGATTTTGTGCTGAAGCCCCTGAGTGCTTTGGTTAAGATCGCGTAGGCGATAGCGTCTCTCGGGGGGATTTTATGCTTAATCCCCCGAGTGCTTTGGTTAGGATCGCTTGAGTGGCGATAGCATCTCTCGGGGGGATTTTATGCTTAAGCCCCCGAGTGCTTTGGTTAAGATCGCTTGAGTGGCGATAGCGTCTCTCGGGGGGATTTTATGCTTAAGCCCCCGAGTGCTTTGGTTAAGGTCGCTTGAGTGGCGATAGCGTCTCTCGGGGGGATTTTATGCTTAAGCCCCCGAGTGCTTTGGTTAAGATCGCTTGAGTGGCGATAACGTCTCTCGGGGGGATTTTATGCTTAAGCCCCCGAGTGCTTTGGTTAAGATCGCGTAGGCGATAGCGTCTCTCAGGGGGATTTTATGCTTAAGCCCCCGAGTGCTTTGGTTAGGATCGCGTAGGCGATGATAGCGTCTCTTGGGGGGAGTGTGTGCTCGAGCCCCCGAGGGCTTTGAGATGGCAGTATTTGGGCAACATTTATTTTATTGCGGTCGAGCGGCTACATGAGTTGCCAGTCATGTCTGACTAATGGGGACTATGGATAGAACAGTCGCAAGTTTGCTACGTTCCATGGGTTACCCACGTCCTCGTCTGTCTTCGGGTTCTTTAGCCTGTAGGCGCCACCTCCGATGACTTCTGAGACTATAAATGGTCCTTCCCATTGGGGGGCAAGTTTATGGACCTTCTCTTGTATCAGCCGTAGGACTAGGTCACCTTTGTTGGAGGTTCGAGTGCGCAAGCGACTGCTTTGGTAGGTGCGTAGCTTGTCCTGGTACCCCTCTGATTTTGCTAGGGCTGTATCTCTTGCTTCATTAGCTGTATCTTTGTCGTCTTGTAATGATTCTTCTGCTTCTTCTTCTTCGTACCCGGTGACCCGAGGTGCTCCGAACTTGAGGTCATGTGGTAGTACTGCCTCTGCCCCGTACACCATGAAGAAGGGTGTGTACTGAGTCGCGGTGTTTGGTGTAGTTTGTAGGCTCCATAGTACCGCGGGGAGTTATTCTACCCAGTTGCCGGCGGCTTGCTCGAGTGGTGCGAGGAGCCGCTTCTTGATTCCCCCGCATACAAGGCCGTTTGCTTTTTCCACTTGGCCGTTGTACTGCGGGTGCGCGACTGATGCATAATTGATTTTGATGCCCAGTTCTTCGCAAAAGTTCATTCTGCGGCTGTGAAGTTCGTGCCGTTGTCCGTGATGATGTTGTGTGGCACTCCGAACCTGAAGATGATCGATTTGATGATGTTGACAGCCATGAGGGCTGTGGAGCTGGTGATGGGCACTGCTTCGATCCATTTAGTGAACTTGTCGACTGCGACGAGCAGGTGTGTCCTTCCGCCCTTTGATGATTTCTTGAGTGGGCCCACCATGTCGAGTCCCCAGGTGGCGAACGACCAGGATAGTGGTATGGTCTTGAGCTCTGAGGCGGGGGCGTGTGGCCTGTTGGCGAATTTCTGGCAGGCGACACAACGTCGCACGATTTCCTCTGCGTTTTTCATGGCTGTGGGCCAATAGAACCCGGCTTGGAATGCTTTGGACACGAGTACTTGACTGCTCGCATGGTGCCCGCAGGTGCCTTTGTGGATTTCGAGCAGTAGGGCTTTGCCGTCCTCTTCGTCGATGCACCTTTGGAGTATCTGGGTGATGCTGCGCTTGTATAGTTGTTTGTTGATCACCGTGAACGCCTTGGATCGTCGGCTGATGCGTCGTTCTTCTGCCACGTCTTGCGGTAGCGTACCTTCGATTAGGAATCGGAGGAACGGTTTTGCCCAGACAGGTCCTTCGAGCTCTGTCAGAGCTGTGCTGTAAGGTGTGCTAGTGCTTGTGCCTTTTGATGGGCTTGCTGCTGCCACCTGCGCCAGGTCTGTTGCGTCCTCGCCGTCCATGACTGCTTCAGGTGCTGCTGCCTGTACCTTTATGGATCTCTGGCTGATGCTTTCGAGAAAAACGCCGGGTGATATTGGTCCTCGGGTCGAACCAATGTTCACGAGTTCGTCAGCTTCTGTGTTGTTGGCCCTGGTGATGTAGTTGAGCTCGCAACCGTTGAAACTTCCTTCGAGTGCGTTGTAGAGCTTCTGGTAGGCCGCCATGTTGTCGGCTATTGCGTCGCAGTTTCTCATCGTCTGTTGGACGACGAGATTGGAGTCCCCGTAGATTATGAGGCGAGTGGCTCCGCACGTTTTGGCCATGCGCATGCCATGGAGGAGTGCCTCGTATTCTGCTTCGTTGTTGGAGGCGTGACTGAAGTTGATCTGGAGGACATATTTAGCTTTGTTCCTTTAGGGGAGATGAGCACAACTCCTGCCCTGGCTCCTTGTTGTCTTTTGGACCCATCGAAGAACATTGACCATGAATTTGATAGGTCTGGGGGGCCTGGTGTCTGAACCTCCGTCCACTCGACCAGGAAATCTGGGAGTACTTGGGCTTTGATGTCTGTTGGGTGTTTGAACTGCAGGTCCCCTGGGCTGAGCTCAATGTTCCACTCGGTGACTCGTCCAGTCACTCCAGGGTTGTTGAGTATGTCAGCGAGTGGTGCGCTGCTCACGATTGTGATAGGGTGCTCGTCGAAGTAGTGGGACACCTTTCTTGAGGTCATGATGATGTCCAGTAGTAGCTTCTGATAATGTGGGTACCGCTGTTGGGATTTGGTCAGGAGCATGCTGAGGTAGTAGATTGGTCTCTGGATGCTCTGGACCTTGCCTTCTTCTGTGCGTTCGACAACGAGCGCTGTGCTTACTACACTGTTCCATGCTGCCACGTAGAGGTATAGCTTCTCTCGTTCCTTGGGTACCACCAGGATTAGTGGGGTCGAAAGTGTCTTTTTCAGGTCCGCGAATGCTTGGCGGGGTTCCTCCGTCCACTCGAATTTCTCTCCTTTCCTGAGCAGCTGATAGAAAGGCAGCGTGCGTTCTCCCAGCCTGCTGATGAAGCGGCTTAGGGATGCGAGTTTTCCAGTGAGCTGCTGTACTCCTTTGACGTCGGTTGGTTCTTGCATTCGGGCGATGGCTTGGACTTTCTCAGGGTTTGCCTCGATTCCTCGGGCAGAGACCATATAGCCAAGCAGCTTCCCCGCCGGTACGTCGAATGCGCACTTCTTTGGGTTGAATTTGATTCTGTATTTGTTGAGCGCTGCGAAGGTTTCGCGCAGGCCGTCGAGTAGTGTGGCTGCTTTGTAGGTCTTGATGACGATGTCGTCCACATAGAATTGCACATTTCTTCCGATTTGCTCTTTCAGGCAGTCCTGCATCATTCACTGGTATGTGGCGCCTGCGTTCTTGAGCCCGAAGGGCATGGTCCTGTAGCAGAATACGCCATAGGGGGTGATGAACGATGTGTGCTCTTCGTCTTCTTCCTTCATCCTGATCTGGTTGTATCCTGAGTAGGCATCAAGAAAGGAAAACAGATCGCACCCTGCAGTCGAGTCAATTATCTGATCGATTCTAGGCAGGGGGAAGTGGTCCTTCGGGCAATGCTTGTTGACTGGTCCGTAGTCGACACACATGCGCAGCACGTTTGTGTCTTTCTTGGGCACCAGCACTGGGCTGGCTATCCAGGTGGCTTTCTTCGTTTCTCGGATGAACTGGGCGTCGAGTAACCGGTTGACTTCCTCTCCGATTGCTCTGCGCTTGGGCTCCGAGAATCGTCTCAAAGCTTGCTTCACCAGCTTCGTGTTTTGCTTGACGCGTAGGGCGTGCTCCGCGAATTCGCGTGGTATTCCAGGCATGTCGGCTGGGCACCAGGCGAATATTTTCCATTCATCTCGAAGGAAAGCGACGAGAGCCGTCGCCTGCTCCTCTGGTAGGTGGGCGTACACGCGGACTGTTTTGTCCGGGTCCGTCGGGTGTACTTGGTGAGTGACTGTGTCGCTGTCGATGCTGAAGTCGCGTCCGTACTCCTTAGATTCGCTTCGGCTCGCCAATGGGAGGGTACTCTTGTCCGTCACCATGGCTATTTCTCTGAGTTCTTGTTCGGCTCCGAATGTGTCAGAGATTTTGTGAAAGTGACGGTCACATTGGTCTGATTTGATGAAGCTTCCGTTGATTGTGAGGACTCCTGTTGATCCTGGCATCTTGAGCTTGAGGTAGGCGTAGTGTGGAGCCGCCATGAACTGCGCGAATGCTGGCCGTCCCAATATGGCATGATACTGCGATTGCCAGTCGAGTACTTCGAACTCGAGGACGTGCTTTGCGAAGTTGCGTCGGTTGCCGAAGACAACTTCAAGTTCGACGACTCCGAGGGGTGTGGCTGCTTCTCCTGGGACTACCCCGTGTAACACGGTGCTCGGTTTTTTCCATACTGATCGTGGGATCAGCATCTTTTGCAGGGTGCTGGCGAAGATGATATTCATGTTGCTGCCTCCGTCCATGAAGACCCTATCGATGTCGTACCCTCCGATTTGTGCGTCGAGCACCAGGGGCGCGTGCCCCGGTCTTGGGACAGCGGGTGGGTGGTCGTCCTGTGAGAACGTGATGCTGGTCTCCGCATCATGTAGCTGGTAGACTTTGACTATATTTATGCTCTCGGCTGCTCTAGCTTGCAGGGTGTAGACATCGCGTTGTGCTTGCGGCACCCTTCCCTCTTGGATCATGAGCACCTGTCCTTGCAGCGGGCTGTGACGTCCTTCCGGGCTTGAGGGCGGCGATTGTTCGGGTCGCCGGTTGCGCTTGTCTTCTTTCTGCTTCTCCTTCTTGATTCGTCGGCTAGCTCGTTGAACAGGCGGAAGTCTCCCAAAGTGTGACCTGACCTGACGCGTCCCCAGTCATCCTCGAAGCTTTGGATCGTGCAGGGTCCTGCTAGCTGCTCTCTAACCGTGAGTTTGCTAGATCCGGCGTGCCTCTTCCTTCTTGAGATTCTGAAGATTTTCTTGTGATCCTCTGGGTGTTCGTGGAAGCGAGGGTCAGTTTCGATTCCTCGACTCATGTCTTGGTTCTTGATGAGGTTGGCGAATTCATCTGGCCTTCGATCTGGATCATAGTACTCGCCCACTGGTGTCTCGGAGTCACTGTCCTGGCTGGCGGCAGGTGCTCGTGCGAAGGCGTGTCGTCGAGTGGCTGTCGGTTGCTCGACTGCGTGACGTGGCTCGTTCAGTGGGGCCTCGCCGTAGATCTCCCGTGCGCGCTTTTTGGGTCGTCGATTCCTTCTTCCTTGGCGATGGTTCTGCTGATCGCTGGTTTCGATCTAGTAGTCATCGTCTTGATGTGCGGCGGGTGCCCGGGCGGCGGTGGTTTGTCGAAAGATTTGCGAGTCCTCCGCTGTGCGTCGCGGTTCGTCGAGTGGAATTCCTTCGTAGAGGCCTCTCGCCGTTCTTCTGGGTCGTCGATTCCTTCGCTGCTGACGCTGCACTTGGCCGTTACTGTAGTATCGGTCCTGGCACAGCTGTAGCCCGAGCGATCTTGATGGGGTGGTAGAGATGTTCGCCGTGATCTTGAATCCTTCGAGTGGGCTAGATCTGGTCCTTGCCCTTGAGTTGTGGCTTGCTGAAGACGGGACCGCCGAGATCGTGATCCCAACCTGTGTACTTCCCACATACGGCGCCAATTGACGGGGATCAACCCCGGCATATCCCATGGTCAGGGACCCTGGGTTAGTCATGAGAGGCACAGGTTGGACGATAGCTCGTCGGCAAACAGGAGGACACGTTCCTGCTCAATATTATTGGTGAGGGAGATGCGATTACAGTGGATGCCAAGGCTGGAGCGCTCAAGGCTAGGGTTACATATGATATTCGATGTCTTTGGCGTCACCCCTCTTAGCCCTTATATACTGGGCTAGATCTCGGGGAGTTCATCTACGTTTACAGGTAAGCTTTCCTAACCCTAGCTTGCTCCGTATGACAGGTCTTCGCACCTTCCTTGTGAATCGCAGACTCCTATGTCGGTGCCAATTAGCAGGCCAAGGCGAGTCCAGGCGGGTCTTCATGGGCCTTCTATCTTCAGGGACACTGGGTAGGCCTATCTGTAGGAGTCGTGGGGTCACCCCCTCGTCATGCACATCTTTTCTCGGCGATAGGTGACCGGTGGCTGCGGTGGTTCACGACGGTGAGCGGCGGCGAGCTCTCGGGGCGGTGGGAAACCAGCGAGGGAGAAGAGGAAAAGTGCTGGCGAGACGTGGAAATGGCATAGGGGTACGCGGGGGCCTCCACGGCGCTGGATAGGAACGGGGGGAGAGGCAGCTGTGTGGCCACCAGGAGGTGGCGGCCATGCGAGGCGCACGGCTCGGTCGTCCCTCCTTCTAACAGAGGAGGAAGAAGACAAGAAGGAGGGGTGGGTCGGGCCAGGATGGCTGGGCCAAGTGGGCCAGAAGGTGAGCGAGGTGGGTTTCTCTCTTTTTCTTCTTTTCTTTTTTTTTCTTTTGTTTTCTTTGTTTTGCTCTGAAAAATAACCAATGCATTTTTATAAAAACCCCAAACATTTTATTTGGACTTATGTGACAAATACATAGCCACTACCACTGTTTCAGAATTTTTGGAATTCAAAATATTTGAATCCAATTCAAATATGAACACTATTTAATTTCCAAAGGCACTTTTGGACTTTAAAAAAAATCCATGCGCATGACATGGGACCCACAGCACATTAAATGTGATCATGCCCATTTATGATACTTTTCCAAAAGTTTAGAAGCTTTTCAAAATTCCCCAATTATTAAATAAGGAATTTAAACATGATGCCTTATTTCAAGTAAGAAAAGCACATACCAAAACTAGGGTTGTGACAACTCGCCCCCACTCGAAAGAATCTCGTCCCGAGATTCGAGACAAAAGAGAAGAGGGAAAATCTTCAAGGATGCATCTTCAAGAAGATCGAGAACCTCATGACCAACTCATGGAATGAGATATGAGAACATCTCTTGAGCTAAGACACATGACACACATCAAAATGATGGAAGGAGGTAGAGGAAGTTTCAATTTGGTAGGCAACAATTCCATGCTTAAGTAGATAGTGATTAAGGTTTCAAAGTAACGAGGATTTAGGTTTCCCTTTATAGAAAACAAGGCACCCTAAGGAGAGGTGACTTGTAGAAATTTTTCCTAAGTCGTGCAAAAAGAATAACTTTTGATACATGGATCATAGAAGTTTCATTCACCAGACTCAGGCATACAAAAATGATCGTTGAAGGAATTCAAAAGAATGGCATGCTCATATTTGGATGGAAGCTATGGTTATAGAGACAATTTGGAAAATGAGAGGCACAATCCCATTTGATACCGAATGATATAACCTAGTGGCTGAGCGAGCTTTCTATAACTTGAGCATTCCACATTCATATGGCCTAACCAAATCCGTGCCGAAGATCTTGGTAACACTTCATACTACCATGATGAATATAAGTGGAGGACACATATGCAAAGGAAGATAACACCTTCTCAGATTTGTTTTCTTGGTATAGAAAGATGCTTGGCAACATAACTTGTCTGGATGATCAACCGAGAGACATTTAGAACTCCGCTTGTGATGTTCTCCTTGATGTTCTAGATACCACAATCATGCCTCAAAGTAGCATCGACATGGTCATCAAGTAAAGGTCGGACTTTGGGACACAAAGGATCCATAAGGAACAACTTCTAGAATAAGTCATACAACATCCTCATGGAGGAAAGGGCTACTAATGAATTGCATTTGGGGAAACTTCCAAGGATGGTGGATAGATTTTTTTCGCACAAGTAAAACTATATCGGGATCTGGATTACTGGGTGGTTTTCTTGTGGATGATCATGGCTCCCTAAGGACTACAACAGATATGTCAAAGTAACAAAGTACCCTGACACAATGGTTAGCATGGTTACTCTGGCTAAAAGACATTCGAAGTGGGAAGAAAGATTTGCAAATGCGTCAACATCAGATCCTAGAAATTGGACACTCCTCAACAAGAATTCCTAGAATGAATCAGACAGCATAACGGCTGTACCGGGATGAAAAATGAGAAAAATTGCAAGAAATAGGACATCACTTCGCTAAGAAACACTACAGAATGATGACTCTATAAGACCACAACATTCCTACGGCTATAGAGAAGCAATCAATGAGATGTCCTAGTAGAGACATAGATGAGCCTAGTCTTATCTTCCCGTAGAACAAGATGAGGATGCCTTAGAACTCAGATTGATGAGGGTAAGGAGAAAAAAGAAGCCTGAAATTTTTCCCTTTATACCCAAGTAACTATATAACTATAGAATGCTAGACTCGACATCGACCAAGGCTTGATAGTCCTACAGACAGTCCTGCTCTCATACCAAGTCTGTCTGGACCCGAAATATGCATATGTAATTCTAGCATCAATTCAGTCATATGGCGACCGAGAGCCATACCCACTCATCATAACAGATGAGGCCTGGTATATAACTCTCTTGGAAATATCGAACGTGAGGGGCATCCCATTCAGGCCTGGAGGATCAACTGTAATGGGGTCCTCATCGTCCGCTCACAAGTCTAAATGATTATGGGTGATGAACCCCCATACTCATAGACAAGTCGCCTCAACCATATTGTCGATTGAACCTTAGCATTTACATAAACAAACTCCAGCCCAATTTACTTAGTTGAGGTCTCGAGAAGGCTTGATTGTACAATGAAATGGGACACGTAACGGGATCAGATGAGGACATCTTCGTACGCGCAATCGCATCGCGATGCTCCGAGTTGCTCACAACTCAGGGCCACCTAGCTGTAAGAAAGACCGCTAGAGAGAATACAACCAAGCTATCGAACCCCACACATGACATGCACGATACAAACATACACGCAACATGCATGCCAAGTGGATAACAGCAACAACATGAACTCTACAAACTCATAGTTTTATTGCATCTACTAAACTGAGAAGACATAGTAGTTGTATTACAAGCAGAGATCACATGCCTGTGATCCAACATTACATCAAACAACAACGGAAGAAAATTATGTCTTAGTAAAGACAAGTTTAACAAATGGCTTAAGAAGCCTGAAACAAAATACAACGACCCTCCAAAGGAACCAGGCTGCTGTCTGTAACTATACGACTTAGTCCACGTCGAGCTCGAGGTAGAGGCCACCATCAGGGTCAGTGATCTCGTCTCTAAAAAATAAAATAAGAAAACGTGAGTACAAAGGCGTGCTCAGCAAGACCTACATCAGAACTACACTACTTATGCTCATGTATCAAGGTAAAATGTTGGTGGGGTTTGTAATGCAGAAGTGCCAACTTTGACTTGGCTAACCTGAACTATGAATACCAGAATGAGGTAAGGAGCGTACTCGAGTCCATCTATCCAAGTCTCCCAATCAATACACCACTATGGATCCTTCCTCGACTTCCCACGAGAAATCAAACCTTATCACTCACACTTATCTTGGCAAGTTTTAAAGTAAGCATTTAAGTTGTCTAATAATCAATTAAATGTCTCCAAGTAGCCCATTACCGCGGACGCGGCTATTCTAATAGTTTGTTAACCCTGCAGGGGTGTACTTCTATACACATGAAACTATCAGTTACGACAGGGATCTCGTCACCCTTCAAGCGGGTGTTGGCGAGGATAACTTCCACAAATTTTACCTCACAACCATCTCTAATCCAGGGATCTCTCGTGACACGTTGCCCCATCTTCGGGGCAGGTGGCGAGGCTTCCTGTAGCTCGTTGGTGCTTGTCTTTGTCTGCATTCAATGATCTGTCCATCTGGTCGGGCGGTGACAGTCAAAGGTGCCCTGCAGGCTGCAAAGATTTCTCTGGTTTATAAACGTATATCTTTTCGGAGAATACCCCTGGGATCCATACACCGACAAGACACACTGGGCGCCGACAATGGTTCGTGGGTGGGGCGCCGACCTAGTCGTGTGCAGCGGCGACTGGATCGGACCCAGTCCGATCAGGACGACGATGACGACATGAGGTGGCTTCCCGACGAGGTCCTGGCAGCGGGGACAGGCGCGAGGACAAGCCGGAGGCGCCGAGACTGGCCTGATCGGGGCAGAGCTGGCCGCCGGCGTGTCTGGAAGGTTCAGTGCGGGCGGTTGCGCGCGGCTCCTCGGACACAGAGATATGGCAAGGTGAGAGAAAGGAGACGGGAGAGGATACCGCGGGGAGGAGAAGGAGGGGTCGCGAGGCTCACTAGGTTGAGGGGCGCACCGGCGCGGCTTGTGTATGGCGGGTCGGGCGCGAGCACGATGGGCGGGGAGGATCTCGGGTAGGGACGTACTGGCTCCATCTGATGACGTGGCATGTTCTCGGCCGCTCGATCGGGATCCGACGATCCAATTTGTCAGATATGGATCTGGCTGAAGGGGAGAGGGTTTCGGTGGCGGATGGGTTTGGAGAAACCCTAAACTGGTTTATGTTTTGTACCACAAATGGTAGGTGAAGTGCTGCCATTTATAGACATGGGGTAGGTGGGTTGGCAGATAACGAAAATACCTTTAGTTTAAAAACCCGTTCCTACGACACACATTTTTGATCGCTGTGGCTCCACACGACCTCCGATTCAGGTGAAACTACAAACCACGCGCTCCGCGCAACAAGTCGGCTATGAGAAACACGTATCGCACTGATTCCGAGAACATCGATGGACATCCAACAAAATAATCCATTTATTCAATAAATGGTATTTTTGTTCCATTGGCAATGACTGGTCTTGTGCCAAAAGTTGCAACGGTGATCGGGTGAATACCCGGTGCCTCAAAAAATCGGTTGCCATGGTGGAAAGTTTCAGTCACACATGCCGGTACGAGAAAGAGGGGCAATATAATTCACAAATTAATAAATTGGCGAAACAAATACTTCAAACAACTCTAACAATCAACAAAATAATATAACAAGCAAAATTTTAATTTGGTTGGAAATTCTGGGCTGTTACACGCGCGCCTGGCCCGACAACTCTGTCCCCGCATCGACGAACATTAATTGAGGAGGAGGAAGTCTTGGAGGGAGAACCAGAGGGAGCGACGCGCCAGAGTGCAGTCTGCAGCAGCAGGGGAGGATGCAGCGGGTACGGATGCAGCGCCATTGAAGGTAAGCTCTGGTTGGTCTCATGTCTAAGAGGATGCGTTGGCAACAAGAAGACTGTGTGGTGTTGCGTGGCAAAGTGTTTCTATATATATGTCGCTGATCCGTTAGCTGTTTCTATCCACCCCCACCGGTGGTCAACTTATACAAGCTAATTAGTAAGCGAGTAACGATGATTAGGCGCCCTTTTTGTGCAGTTCATGTGATTGAGCTGTCAATATATATGCTGGATCGATGCTTGGATGGCATGACGAACAATGGTCACCTTATGTGTGCAGTTCATCAGCGTACTGTGAGCTGTACATATCTATTTATGCAATAGTGCTAGCTTGGAAACCTTAATTTCTCCATATATATATATGTGTGTGTGTTCTTGTTATAAGTAAGGCTTATGATTTTATCGCAATGTGATGCTCACTTTTCTAAATTCAGTTTTAAGGTGATTATGCAGAGGAGTATATATATATGGTGGAAATGTTAACTGATATGCATGATTATGCCAAGGAGTATATGTTGGAAATAAGCTAATATATATGGTGATGATATGCTGTTGGTGTTGGGGTTCAGGGCAGAAAACAATAGTTTTTCATAACCTACGAGACCCAAAACCAACACCTATGCTATGACGATGTAAGTAACAGATGGAAAATAGATCACACACCAGTATGTAGTCCGTTAAGCGGGAAACGTTCCCGCGTGAACGTGGTCTATGTAGTCGTACGAGCAATCCCCGATGCCAGGAAGATCTACGATGTCTCCAGTAGCCACCCAGTCCTTGTAGACCCATAACGGGATTACGTCCCTGTTGGAACGTTTGTTGGTGAAGACGTCGTGATATGGCCATGACGATGAAGGAGCACCACAAGTGTAGCGCCTCGCGGGATTACACACATATGGTGTACCCGACATTCCCTCCGGGCTCCAAACCAGGCGAGCAGCGGAAAGAAGATGGATTCGGGTCCCGATTCCAGCAGCACGACGACGTGCGTATGGTGAAGAAATCCACAACCCAATGCAGACTCAGAACAAGGAGAGTCCACTCGAAGGAAGGAGAAAGGAGGAAAAAGAGATTAAATCTTATGAAGAAAAAGGCACCCTACCCCTCTAAATATAGGCCAAGGAGGGGTGCACACCTACCTCCCTTCCCGGGGTGGGAGTAAACCCCCAAGGGGGGGGGGTGGTGTGCGGCCAGGGGGGAGTGGGCCCCTCCCTTGGGGAATGGACCAAGGGGGAGGCTCCTCCTTCCCCTAATGGGCCTTTTTAGGCCCATATTGCTTTTCTTCCATTTTATAATATATTTAATTATATTTTAACATTTAATTATGTTAATTAAATAATAAAACATATTTAAACATTATTAAATAATATTTTGAACCTTTCAAAATACCCAAGACCATTTATGGCCTCCACCCCAACAATTTCGGTGTTCTCTCTTATTGGTCCGGTGATCCCGAATGTATCCTTAATGTCTCGAATACCCTTAAGTGTGACACCCTACGGTCCGGGAAACAATAGACATGATTAGACACTCTCTGACCAATGACTAATCAATTGGACCTGGTTACAATCCTTGATAGCCCATGCGCTTCCACGGAATGAAACTTCATCATTGTTGGATCCGTTAACGTTGAGTCATGGTCCCTTTGTCCTACAGTACTTTGCTTGTCGAAGGTTTGATCACCGGTATACAATATACCTAGTTCACCCTCATTACCGACAAACATGTTTACTCGTTCCCGTGATATTACAACCCCGTGACCTAGTCACACGTTTGCAAACTTTATGATGCAATATCATCGAGTGGGCCCACAGTACCTATCCTTCACTCGGATGGTCAAATCCCGCTTTGATCTATTTGCATACTCATCAACATATCTATTTCATAATACCCAAATTACACCTTTATGGCCAACATATTTCAGTTAGGCGGTGGATGCAAATCATAGCATCCTAATAGATAGCAATTACGTATGATCATTACGGTCAAAGGATCTGGTCACTACGTTATAGTTATCGCAATGTTGAACTTATGTGACTCGATCACATTGCAACACTTATGGTGGGTGTGTGTTCATCATATCATTCTCCCAATGATAGAACCCAATTGTCAATAGGTTATTATGTCCTCATGATCGGAAAACCTTGATCATCCGATTGACAGTGGACTAGTATACTAGAGTTAACTAGGGACCTGGTTGTTTTATACCACACGTGTATTAATGTTTTCGCTTAATACAATTATAGCACAATATAAAACTTATTATCAACTAATGGAATATGCTAACAAACATATTTTATTTGCCTATAGGGCACATTCGCAACAGTTGGGAGGAATATTATATAGTAGCCCCAACCTCCAAATCTGTTTTAATTGTGATTGTTATCTGCAAAAGAGTACATTTTGATTATATTTTTTAATGCGCTACATTTTTTGCTATATATATAGGACCGGATTTTTTTTACATGTAACAGAATATTATTATGTTACATCAGGACCTATAAGGATCCAATTTGTGACAACTTCCGACCGAACCGGTACGAGCCGACACGACCGAACCGGTTCCCACCTCCCCGCTCGATCTCCTCAGCCCCGAACAGGCAAGCTTCCCTGTCTCGATCCCACCCATCGGTGCACTCCCCCCTCTACGTGGCTTCTTCTGCTGGAGGTCCTTGTCGTGGACGAGCGAGCGACAACGATAGCTGGAGCGAGGGAGCCTGCAGCGCCGTGATGGGCCGCGACCTCGCCTCACCTCCACCCGCCGCCACGACCAGATCCGGATCATGGCCAGCCAACGCCGGAACGAGCGACACCGCCGAATCCTGGCTGCCACCTCGACTCATCTATCGCCGCCGCCCCCGGGATAGGCTACCACGACGACAAGAGGATCCTCCGCCACAGTCACGAACCGGAGCGAGGGAGCCCACGACATTCTTATGTTTCGTGTTTTGAGTAAAACAGGTAACTCGGGAACATTGCAGAGAAGATGACGACCTTTACCGGAAGATGAATCACCATCTTGCCACGCGTGGGATCTTCTCTGACTCCCCACCACCCGGCCAGGTGGCCAGAGCATTAAATACAGAAGGAAACGACGCGCGCCGAGAAGCAGGAAGACAATGACGCATGGCGGGAGTCCCTCCTCCACTCAGCATGCACAAGACCACGCTGTCACCGCACCAGCGCCAGTACCTTCTCGGAAGACATCTCCGTGTTCCACGTTAGCTTGTGTGTGCGTGTGTCATGTTTGTAATTTAAGTTGGAAAACATTGGTACTTTATGACTATCCCCTTGCAGTATAAAAGGGAGACGTCTTCCATTTAGAAAGGGGATTCCAGGGCGCTAGAAGGAGGGCCGATGTTTACGTCGGCCATAATTTACATCCCTCGATGGCCCTGCAGATAAGGACAGGAGGCGCTCCCCCTGGTCCTGAGCAGTGGCGTTCTCCACAAAGCTAACTCCAATGAAGTTGATTGCTACAGAAGAGCCGATGGGCTGTGGCATCCATGAGTGGCGCAATCTTGGCGGAGCGCTGGATATCTTGCTACATATACCTCACGCGTTCTACCTCAGAAGCTTGCCAATGCCACCCCCGGCTAGAGCACTGAAGACTTCATGTGAGCATCATTTCTGAATCCCCTCTTTTCCCCCATTGTATTCACTTACAGTGTCTCCTAGATACGTCTCCTTCGGGAATGGAATTGTTTGCGGATGCAATCGACTAAGAAGATTGCAGCGCCCTGGAAACATTGTACTCACGAATAGGGGTTGTACCAAGTACAGTCCACTAGGGGTGACTTCGGCCTCGCCGATTCGCCAACGCGTGAGAAGCTTGAGCCTCGCTACCCCTGTCCTATCCCGACAAATGGCCCGAAAGGAAACTACATAGGGCGCTATGGGATGGTCCGATTATGTGTGGATTGTGCTTTGGGTCCGCCCACAAAACCTGGCGCAAGGTTCCTCATTGTGTCCGCCCCATGCGAGCACGCGCAGATGTATTGTCACCGGAAATGTCCAACCGATCGGGCGCGTCACGGGGACCTGTTTCCCTATGTCCCCGGTTTCGGAAAATTCTATTCCCCGAGAAGTTGTTTTCCGGAGCTGGGATTAGAGTTCGAGAAAATCCTTCTCTCATTGCGGAGTCTAGATACCGGATGATGCTATCAGCCCGCAGAAGATGCGGACTAGACTGTGCTTTGCCTTTTAGAGATATAGTTGAGCCCGCCCCTCAACAATAGTCGGGGCGATACGCGTCACACCTCTCCCTGAGAAAATATGCACAAAACCCCTTTGCGGATTCACATCATTTACATGAAGAAGACACAACAAATATCACGAAGGTCAACCCTCCAGGATCTCTTACGACCTGCCTCACAAGAAGCAAGGTACCAAGTGCATTATTACAACACTCAACAAGTTCAAACCGACAAAGGTAAAACGAGATAAAAGGTGCTACAAGGGATCACTTCCCCTTGGCCATTATAGCACTAATCTTCTCAGCATGTTTGCGGCACCTGTCCTCCAAGCGCCTCCGGGCCCGGGATGCTCGCGTAGATGGTGTTCAGATCCAAGTATGGGATGTGGAATTTCAGCCTTGAAAATGCCCACCTGCAGACCTCCAAACACATGTCCTTGCCGATCTTGGCCTCCCGACCCTGACATCCCGCGTGGTACTTGCCCAGTCCTTTAGGTTCATTGAGGAAGAATGCCAAGATGTCGTCGACGCCATGATCTTGTGGGTGTTCCGGTAGGACTACATGTGGCAGATGCATGTCGTTCAGCACAGTGGCAAGGCTAGCTGCTACCTTGCGGAGCAATGACAACCCAATGTCATGTGATTCCCTGAGCCGCGTGTACTCATCCTTCAGGTTGGCGTAAGCCTTGGTCGTGGAGTCTAGCTCCTTCTGGACACGTGCAACCTCCGCGTGAGCGCTCTATACGGCTTCCAGCTCTTTCTTGTGCAGCTCCACTAGGTTGCAGCACACCTCCGCCACCATATCTACAGGGCCTCCTCTCGCCGTTTGATGGATTGGCTTCCCGCCTTGAGGTCTTCAGCCCGTCGGTCCTGGGCCGCACTCACCTTCTAGAGGTCTTTCCATGTGTGCAGCCTCTCTGCTTCCTGGCTCGCCTGCATGTCATGCATCTCTTCTAGCTTCGTCTCCCACACGCTTAGTGCCTTCCGACCATCGGAGACATCCCGGGTCATCGCCGCCTCCCGAGAGGCCACCTGCTGCGCCCACTCAGTCACATGCCTCTCCCGCGTGAAATGTGTGGCCCTGAACTCCTCATAATCCTTTTGGCTATTGAACAAGAACTCTACCCCGATGGGAGCAGTGATGTCGTCTCGATCAACGGACGATGGGACACAGGCCTGGAGAACTCCCTCTAGGGCCACCACACTGGCTTGGCACTCCTTCCTTCTGTTGGCCGCCGAGACAGAAATGTCAAGATTCTCCTGCAATCAGTGAAGATATGCTTAGTCTTGAGGAAAAGAAAGATCCGGTAGCCTGCAACTCGCTTGAGGTTCCGGAAGATGAATCCAATTTGGAAAAACAACATACCTGGATAGTTCTAGAGCTTGGTACTTGAGTCTTCTTCGGCAGGGGACCCTCATCTTGCATGATTCCTCCTTCCTGGGAGGGACCAGCTCCGGTTAGTTCCGCCCTCTCCGGGCCATGGGCCACCTTTGCTGCTTGGTGGACGATCAACTCCATCCGTTCCGCCTCTGTGGACGGTAGACGTTGTCCTCCCTCTACGCGCAAGGAGTGAGGCGCCTCCTCTTGCGCGCCCGAAGAAGGCTCTCCTGTAGAGACAGACACATACTCAAGAATCAGGTATGGCACTCCCTAGAGCAGTTGCACATGGTACTGCACGAATCTAGAGCGGGGCGTGGGATTTCATCGACAGATGGAGCCTCCACCGATGCTTGCACTGGAGCACCCGTCCAGTGATGTTCCTCTGATAAGTGTGCTCTCTTCGCCGGAGTCTCGAAGGTATCCTCCCTGCACCATGTTCAGAGGATCGTTAAATACCACATACAAATGTCAATAAGGCATATATAAAAAGTAAGTTACTCGTCCTCATGCAGAGGAGATAGCGTCAAGTCCGGGAGGCCGGGCCTCCAAACTCCGCCCGCGGCCGCTGGATCCACAGTTCCTGGAACTCCCTCTTGCATCCGGGAAGCGTTGCCCGCCGCCCTCCGAGAAGTCGACCTCTTGTGTATCACCAAAGGAGAAGTTTCCGGAGGTCTCGCCGCGTCATTGCCCACGAAAGCCTGGGTCCCTGACCCCTCTGTGAAATCTGTCTCCCTCGCTCCCTTGTTGACGTCGGGTACGGTGGGATAGGCGACATGAACCGGTGTGGGTGGTTCCTCTTCTTCGTAGTCCTCTATCTCCTCGTTGTCTGACACCGGAGGGTTCTCCGCTGATCCATCGTCCTCTGAGGACGACTCAGACTCCATTCTTTCAGAGAGGCTCTCCTATTGGCGCTCTCCTCCTCTGAGACGTGCTCTAGTCTCTCCTCTACCACCGCCTTCTTGTCGCGCGCAGTAGTCTTCTTCCTACCTCCCCTCTGTGAAGAGGAGGGACCCGTCAGATCAACGACCTCCTGAGTCCCCCAAGATCTCGTGCTCACCACTCGCCCGGTTTTGCGATCCCTTCACTCGGGAAAGCCTCCGCGGGGCTGGTTCCTCCATCTTCCGGCCATCGATCTATTTTTGGATGTACTCAAAGTAGAGCTGCTGCCTCATCTGCATCAGCGCCAGTTCAGCCTATTTTCAGAGAGACATCTTGTTCTCATTGGGGCCGATTGGGAGCTCGTCAATCAAAGTCAGGAAGTTTTCAATCTGGGTCTCTGTCAAGGATTTCGAGTTTGGATCAATCAACCCCTTGGCGTCACAAGGCGGCATAACTTCGAGCAGCGACGCCTTCGCCTTGTTGTTGTGTAAAGGAATCACCATCTCCGTCAGCATCGTTTTCCACCCTCCGACAAACATATCCTTGAATGCGTGGTAGAACCTAAATATGGTCAGGTTTTGATTAGCCCCCGGGTTGGAGGCGCACCTTATCCGCCGGCCCATTGTATTCCCACGCCATCCTAAGCCGGTGTTGCAAGGGTGGGATCCTGCGGCAGAGATAATCAACGACCACCATATCCAGCGTCAGCTTGGCACCCTTCAGGTGCTTGATCCTACGCAACACCATGTTGAATAGCTCGCATATGGAAGAAGGAGCGTACCGGATGTCTCTCTGCTCCTTATCCTGCACCAGCACATCCTTCGACATCTCATAGGTCTGGTGCCAGTCCCACCAAATTCTTGCACAGGTAGGCGAAAGCGTCCAAGGAAGTCCCTCGTTTGGATGCAACTACAACAACGAGATCTTTTATGTCTCCAAGATGGCCAAAAAGAACTTGGAAAAGGTGGGCACCAAACCTTCTTCGAGGAAGGGAGTGAAGATCGACACCATATTGCCTCGCACGGACGCCTCCCTCCCCTCCGGCATCGCCACAACCGTGGTCCATTCTCGTTGCCGTCGCCAGCGAGGAACATCTTCAGGTTGTCCATGGTTTCCCCAGAATCGCGGCATGATGTAAAGCACGCCAAAACCAACCAGGGGTCGATGGCTGCTGCTGGGGCAGCGGCCGATGCGGGCCTCCGTCTTGGCGTCTGCTTCCTCTTGGGCGTCATCTCAAATATAGAATGGAAGCAAGGTGTCGACGGTTTGGGGAGAATAAGCGGATTGCGAGAGCAGTGTAACCTCCCCCTCGCTGGGCGTGGTTGATATACTCCATCCACGAAGGCCCGTTGCCCTTCTCGCAATGACTATCTGTTGCGGGCCCAGCACAACGCACACCAGGGTACGAGAAGAGAAGCCGTCCCGTGGCGCCGAGATCTATGTGTTGAGAGTTGCCCGTTTCTCCCAAAGTGTTGATTCACTTCCGTTTCGGTTGATAAATGGGCACTCATAGGTCCAAAATTTAGCAAAGGTCATGCAGAATTTTTCGTTAATTTTTTTGTATTAAGTTTTTTCCTCTCTTTCTATGAAGTGGAAACATGTCGGGCAACGATGGTGCTGGCCCTTCTAATACTAGTGAAGAACAAGCCGTAGACGCCAACAAGTTGTCATAATGGCGGTTGTCCCAGCAAATGTCGGACGAGGATAATTATGTTGAGCAAGACAGCGATGGTGATCATGAGCATGAAAGTGGCGATGATCGAGCTACAACCGGTGTAGGCGAGGATGACACCAACACCGATGGCGAGGACCGCACCAATGGAGGCGCCCTTAGGGATGGTGCTAGCTCCAACCTGTACGCTAAGAAGAAAAAGAAGGACAGGAAGGATCGGGCGTCGTAAGTGCTCGCACCCATCAGCGAGGAGTTCACTGGAGTCTCAAGTGGCCAACCCTTGGAGCTTGCAGATGTTGCAAAAGGGTACAACATGAAACTCCGGTGCATCCTCCGGGAAAGCATGTCTATCAACACCAAGCACATCAGATCCAATGCAGCATTGGTCAACAACCTCATTAGGAAGCTTCACGAACGATACAAGTTCCCAGCGCAGTATGATAACCTAGAGGTAGGGAATGCGGTAAACATATTAGCCGACACGAAGATGAGCAACGCCTTGAGCAGTAGGAAAACTTGGGTGAAGACCAAGATAGCTGAAGTTCAAATCTGGGAGGCGATAAGTTTGAAAGAGCCGATGATCGACCACGTAGAGTTCAACACCTTCAAGGCGGGGCTAGCTTCTGAGGAGGCTAAAATATGAATTGCATGGGGGAAGAAAATGCGGGACCAACACATAGGTAACCATAAGTGCGAAAGCGGTGGTTACAGAGGAAAACAACCCATTTGGGACAAGGAGGACGCCGAGCTGGAACGCTTGGGAATAGAGAACATGTGACACAAAATCACAAATCCGCATCTGAGGAACTTTGTCCAGGCCCGCTACTATTGGGACCCCGAAGCCTAGGATTTCGTTACCCACGATCCGGAGGTGTAGGCGTTTGAGCTAGAGCTGGTAAGGAATTTACCGCGGATCTCAAGTTTATTGCATTCTAATTAAATAAGGAAGCCAAAATTTTAAATGGGCTCACCTTTATTGTTTAGGAGAAAGAACTAAATGGTACTCCTCCGCCTTGCACGTCAGATTCCCAGTCGTCAGCGGGGCCATGGGACACACCTTTCAACAGGGCTATGAACGCTTACAATAAGAGGGATAAGTTGATGCCCCCGATGTCAGCTAGCCGTGTGTCCAGCTTTGGTACGGGCATGAAGTTTGGCGAGTACTACAAGGATGAATGCAATAAAAGAAAGGAGAGGAAGTCCCAGTCATCGGCAAAGGAAAATAGCAGCTTGAGTAGCTAAAGAAGAAGGTGGATTCAATTCCGGAGATCATCGCGCAAAAAGTGGAGGAGAAGATTCGCGATATCATCCCTCGAGTTGATGGATGGGCTAGCTGCTTGGAATGTGGCAGGTCTAGTGGGACCGATATAGTTGCCCAACATGACCGGAAGTAACTCAGCCGCAGTCGACGTGTCACCGGACGTGGTGACCCAGCCGGCCGCCGCCAACACCGCATTACTTAATAATGCACCCGAGCGGGACTTTGTGACGCCGCCCACCGTCATCGGCCATGTCTCGACATTAGAGGCGGCCGACCCTGTCTCGACATTAGAGGGGATCAATGCCATCACCAAGGTAACTAGATAATTAGTTTATCCACGCCATCTCCTTTATGCCTTTGATGATTGCCATGTCATGACGACAAACACATGCATGTTTTGACTCAGGACACTGCTTGCGTACTCCTGCATAACGTGGTCAGCGGGGTGTTGAAGGATTTTGCCACAGGCGTTCTCCTACAACCGGTGTCGTCGTATTGTGACGAAAGATGCCATGGGGATGGCTAAGAGAGGGGGAAAGATCCGAGGAGAGTGTCGATGGAGCCGGAATAGGGAATGGGCACAAGCACGGTGAGACACCACGATGTACCCAGGTTCGGGGCTCTCCGTAGAGATAACACCCCTACTCCTGCCGAGATACACGAATGCAATAACTCGAGCTGCAATCAATGCTCCTTAAGACAATTTAGAGGAAGGAGGAGAAGGCCTAAGGCTCTTCTCTCTCGTGCGTCTCAGCTGGTGGGTGAAGTGGAGTAAATGAGGTCGTCCGCTCTCACAGGAGGGGTGCCTTGGGTTCTTATAGTGTGAGCCCAGGGTACTAAGGTAACTACACAGTAGAAAGGGGCCCAGCTGTAAGCCTCTGGGATCCTGCTAGGGCCCGCCGACTGTAGCCTGCCCGCTGCCTAGGCGTAGACTTGCGGCACCCCTAGTTTTTGTCTTCAGAGCTCTATGGATAGGCAAACGACATGGGAAGATCTTTGTCTTGTCGATCGTGCTGTTAGACTGGCGTGGGAGGGGACATCACACACTTGATAGATCAGTGATGCGACATGTCTTCTCTGCCATGCGGATCTCTTTGGATCAATCATTTATGACTTCGGGCCGGGTGCATTGACCTGGCCCTTGGTCAACTCTTGGTGCTAGCTCGGAGTAGGCTGGATGCGCCTGGGCCGATTGCTAGCAGTCGATTGCCGATTGCTCTCTCCTGAGCAATCGGCAACCGGTCTGGTTAGCTCGGCCCGAGCGCCCCTGATTACCCTCTGGAGTTTGCACTTTTTCTTGAAAGGTTGTTTCTCCTGGGTGACCCTACCGGGGGTCATTCCCCTGATAGTAGCCCCTAAAGCTGTAGAGGTCCCGCGATCCTCCGATTGCGGGGCCTTTGCAGGTTTTACCTCAGAGATCT
This sequence comes from Bromus sterilis, assembly GCA_950022295.1. Classification (NCBI taxonomy): domain Eukaryota; kingdom Viridiplantae; phylum Streptophyta; class Magnoliopsida; order Poales; family Poaceae; genus Bromus; species Bromus sterilis. The sequence continues at coordinate 274,070,686 of OX465595.1, read as the reverse complement.
TCTCTTGTCTTTCTTGTCCTGCTTAAGTCTCATCAAGTGCCTCATGCCGAGCTGATTTCACAGTCTTGCCGAGTGCACTTGGACGACCTAACCATAAGTTGTTCCGGATGCCTCATGTCGAGCTGACCACTAGCTCGGCTAAGAGCGTCTGATCTGTTCAAAATTTTCTCTCTCCGGATGCTTCGTGTCGAGCTTCCCGTAGGCCTCGTCGAATGCATTCCAACGGTTATCTCTGACTAAAGCTTGACCGTCGCACGTCGCTACGATTCCACCGCGAGATGTTAATGCACTAGGCCCCATGACCCTCGCGTGAAGGGACATTACCGCAGTCCTCAGGCCACGCGTGCATGCCTTGGATCCTTCGCTGGATCTTCTGCGCCCATTGCCGCCGTCGAAAAGCATGATACACGCCGCCATCGGTGGTCACACGGGGCCACAGAGTACACACCTGATCCCACGTCCCCCGCAGGCCATAAGTAGGAGGGGAAGAAGGTCGGGCTGGTCTCCCCGCCCCCATTCTCTTCTTCCTCGCTCTCGCGCTCCAGCTTCCGCTGCCATCGCTTCAACTTGCTGCTCTAGCGGACGTCGCCGCCCACGCGATCTCGAGATTGTCGCCGCCACTGTTTCTCTTCCCCGTTTCTCACCGCCGTTGTTGCCGCCGCCATTTGTACTCACGAATCTCGGCCACCGTCGCCTCCGCCGCCCGGGATTTCCTTTGCCACCACACTGGAGGACCAGTATTTCCCCGCTTCTCACCGTCACCATTGCCGCCGACGACAACGCCGCTGCGAATCGCGGTGCCTGGAAAGGCTCTGTGGTGTACAAGATGGAAATCCATCAGCTCATCCGCACCCGCAAGATGCCGAGGGACATCGAGTGGCGCTTCCTCGGCCCCGAGTTCACGCCGGAACCGCAGGACGGAGAGTGTGTTGTCTTTGTCGCCCACTTTGAGCGCTGGTTCGGGCTGCCGGTGAGCACCTTTATCCGCGAGTTCTTGGACTTCCACCAACTACAACCGCACCACCTCACCGCCAACTGTGTGATGACTTTGTCCGGCTTCATGACGCTTTGCGAGGCCTACCTCGGTGTGAGGCCAAGCTTTGGCTTGTGTAAAAGGCTCATCCACCTCCGATCTCACATGGCTGGGAATGGGGTCATGATCCTGAACCCGAAAGCTTCCGAGACGCCCTTAATTGAGGACAAGGTGATGGACGATTGCGGTGGATGCATCATATATCCTAACCGGACTCCCTATCCAACTCCCAAGCCGATACAATCGTGCAAGGAGTGGCAGACCACATTTTTCTACAATAGGTCAAAGGAGAATGGACCAAACTGCCACAATCTACCCGAGTTCGTGCTCGCTCTGCCGACTGCAAAATACCAGTGGAATACCAAGCCCGGCGACAGCGACACCGAGCTGGACGATCAAGTCAAGCGGATGACCGAGCTGGTTCAGGAAGGACTGCGCTCTGCTGACCTAGTTGTTGCGTGGATCACCCTCTGAGTGCTCCCGTTTCAACGCCGATGCCACCGGATGTATGAAATCGGCACCCGCAAGGCTCCGACTGGGATCACCATCCTTTAGCAGAGCCAGAAGGAGGTGCACAGTCGGGTGGTCGAGCTGACCGACGCCTCATGCCCCGATCCGTTTGAGTTCGGGATGAAGTGCTACAACCGGAAGAGACAATCGGCGAACCGCATGATGCACAACATTCCACTGGATGATGCCGTGATGAGGGTCAGGTTGGCTCGGGCGTTGTCTGGGTTCAACGACATGGACCCTGATTCAACCTCAGGGAGCCGAGGAGGACAAGACCCTTTCTGATTGCTTCGGAAGGCCCTTGACATGGCCGATGACCAGATTCCTCTTCGCGTGAAAGGGTGCACCACCGACGCTGCCACCTCGATTTTTTGGCTACGCACTACAAAATCGGTGATATATTTTGACAAAAACCCGCGTGACAGAGGGACAAACGTCATCAAAGTTAGATTTTCTTTGACAAGTACCATCACAGGTAAAATCAGCCCAATCCGGATCTTAGAGGGAACTGCAATGACGTCCTAACCAAATTTTAAATGACACATTTGACCGTCACTACGGGCATGTATTTTCAGAGACATTGTTTAGTGTCACATGAAATGTTTCGAGCGTCATTAATTGACCGCGTAAAAAAGGTGGTAACTATTTTTTCGGCTCGGTCGATGCGCGGGGTCTATTTTTTCTCTTGGCGGGATCTATTCTTTCTCATGGAGGGATCTCTTTTTTCCATGGCGGGATCTTTTATTTTTCATGGCGGGAACTTGGAATTGGAATCAATGTTTCCGGCGAGGCTAGAGGGCGGCACAACGAGTTGAACCCGGCTGGGGCGGTACGGCGAGGAGAGGAGCCCTATTGAACGGAGAAGAGAGGCACCGCTGCTGAACGGAGAAGTGACGTGCAAAGGAAACTGAGTGAAACAGGGGTCATTTCAGGTGCGATCTATTTACTGCAAGACAAATTGTTTTGGTTTCCTGGATTTTTCAATGCAAATCTTATGCAACAGATCCTTATGTTTTTTCAGGAAATGGATCGCTCCTGTATTCATAGTAAATCCAAGATGACCCCGGAATACATTCAAGGCCTCAATTGTTTTATGAATTTTGTGCTTCTTCATAACAACGGGGCTTCAGAAATGGTGTGCCCATGCATCAGGTGTCGTAATTTGTACAACCATGCCGAAGAAATTGTTCGACGTCACATACACATCAATGGCATGTGCAATTCCTATACGACGTGTATCTTTCATGGGGAAAGTATTGGTAGTAACAACGAATCTCCTGATGAAAATGTCGAGTCTGATCTTGAGCTTGTGAACGCATCATGTCATGATAATATGGAGGTATGATGGAAGACTTGGTATATGAATCAGGTAATTTTTCTTTCTTTTTTGTTTTTCCTTTGGCTGTGTGCGTCCTAGATGCCTTTACCACATCTTGTAGGTGTAGAGGCTGGGTGTAATTGCTATCTTCCCGATATTAATATATTCCCATTTTTGGAAAAAAAATGTGAATCAGGAGACATGGGTGTTTTTAGAAAATTATTGCAAGAAGCGCAGGCAGAACTCTATCCTGGATGCAGTAGTACGACACGACTATCGTTCATTTTGAGGATAATTTATGGGAAAACAAAAAACCATATGACTAACAGGGCATTCGATTTTATCTTTGGTGAACTAATTTTTTTATGCCTACAGAAATCAACCTTCCGAAATCATTTGCTGAGGCTAAGAGAGTTCTTTCTAAAGTGGGTATGGGTTATGAGACAATTGATGTATGTAAGTATGACTGCAGTTTGTTTTGGGGAGACCAAGCCAGAAGTACTCATTGTCCCGAGTGTGGTCATTCAAGGTGGAGATACCAGGATCAGAAGAGAAATGTTCCCCACAAGATCATTCGGTACATTCCGATAATCCCATGGTTCCAAAGAGTTTTTTCTTCCAGAGAAATGTGAGAGCACACCCGGTGGCACAAGGACAGGAGATTTGTAGAGAACAATGTCATGAGGCACCCCGCTGATGGCAAGGCATGAAAGCACTTTGATGAGGTCCATATATCCTTCGCTGCGGATCCCCGCAACTTGAGGTGGATTCTATTCCTTTGGACATATGAGCAGTACATACAGTACGTGGCCTGTTTTTCTCATTCCATACAACTAGCTCGGGTCGGAGCACAAAGGGTTATTACGCATGTGCGCCTTGCGACAAAAATCCATTCAATGTGAAACTGAAAAATAAAATTGGATATCTTGGCCATCATCGATTCCTTGATGATGGACATTCCTTCAGAAAATAGGAAAAATATTTTAATAACAAGACAGAGTTTGGTGAACGACCATTGAAGTTCACGAAAGAAGAAGTCGCTTTCCGCATAGAGGCTGCTAAGAAGAATTTCAAACTAGGAAAGTACCCAGAAAATAAAACTAGAAAGAGCGTGAATCATCCTACATGGCACCTCAAGGATAGCTTTCATGATTTGGATTACCGGCATACTCTTCTGTTACCTCACAACCTGGATGTCATGCACATTGAGGAGAACATATGTGAGAGTATCCTCTGTACACTTCTTGAACTCGAGGGCAAGAACAAGGATACAATCAGCGTAAGATTGGATTTTTAGCAATTGAATATGTGGAAGAACTATTGGTTGAAAGAAAATGTGAAGAAGAAGGGTACTTTAAAGAAGCCTCCTGCTCCCTGGACGCTTACAAAGGAAGGTAATATAAAGTTGTGCAAGTTTCTGGTAGGCATTAAATTCCCATTCGGTCATGCTGCAAACCTGGAAACATATGTGGATGTGGTGACAGCTAAATTACATGGTCTGAAGACGCATGATTACCACATACTCCTCTAGAATATCTTACGCCCAAGTAGGAAGATTTTTTAAGGAGGTGTGTGCCAAGACACTAGACGTCAAATTCAATGAAGAATTGGAAGAAGAAATCCCTTTAACTCTTTCAACCTTGAGAAGGTCTTCCCACCTGCTTTCTTTGATGTGATGATGCACCTTCCTATTCATCTTCTAGTGGAGGCACTTCTAAGGGGCCCTGTCCCTTATGGTTGGATGTTTACAGTTGAGAGAAAGCTTGGGTACCTGAAGGGAACTTTCAATAGCTAAGACCTATATTGTCGATGAGAGCTCCACATTTGTGTCCAGATATTTCAACAGTGACATACAAACCATATTTAACATTGCAACATGGAAAATGGGTACGGAGGGTCGTAAAAATAATAACCAGGTTAAACCGAGCGAAGGAGGATTAAGTATATTTTCATCTTTTGTTCATGGCGTTGGGATTTTTTTATGGATGTTGCCAATAGAGCAGATGACCAAAATTCATAGATATATACTAGATAACTATTCAGAAGTTGAACCATATATTGAGTAAGTATCTATCACCTCTCAAGTACATTGTAGCAAAATATTTTAATTAAGTTCATATATAACAAGTTTCCATTTTTTCCACAGGCTTCACAAGGTAGAATTGAAGAAAAAGGTGTGTTGAACTGGGAGAAGAGGCACAATGAGGAGTTTGCTGATGGGTTCAAAAAGTATGTGAGGAAATTAAAAAACGCACCCAAACCTTTGCAGGATATATCAAAATTGCCAGGATGTGTTGTATATAGGATGGAAATCTGCAGTGTGAATGGTGCGGTTTCGTACTGTCGAGGTAGATAAAAACAAAAAGACTCAAAATTCTGGCGTCATGTTGAAGTTATGTATGGACATCTCTGAATAAGCTGAAATATATGGGGTTTTAAAGGAAGTTTTTGAGTTGCGGTATGATGTGAAATCAGTATTTGTGTTTCAATGTGATTGGTATGAGCTTTTTGGTAGTAGGAAGAAAGGGACGAAGATGAATTCAGATGGTTATTATCAACGTGTAAATACTTCTATCTTTTGGTACAAGGATGATCCATACATGCTAGCGTCCCAAGCTAGCACATGTATTTATTTGGAGGACACAAAGGATGGACATCCATGGAAGGTGGTTGTGCCTATCGAGCTGAGAGGTACATATTATTTTCTAGAAAAGAATGATGATGATGAACCTCGACCAAATAAAGTAGCCTACCAGGAATCAGGTAATACTACATGTCGTATCGTTGCTTCTGTTGAGCAGGGAAACGAGGTAGACGATGCTTCCGTACAAGTGATAATGTAGAGGAGAATGTTGATGTTCACGAAAAAGACATCGGTCCAGATGGCGAAGAAGGGGAAGAAGTTCCTATTTATGTTGATGAAGAATTAAAGCGTAAAGAAATTTCCGTCTTTGAGCTCAGCGACTATGAACAAGTTGGTGAGGAATTAGTGATGTAGAGTAAGAACTGTTTCATTGCAATTTTTCTTAGCTTGTTGAAGCGTTTGTTGTAATGTGTTATTACTTGGTACTGGTGTTGAATATCTTACGCATTTTTGAATTTATTGTCTTGTAATATTTCAGAAAGTGTTGTCAACTATATATTTTTGAAAGAAATTCAGTTCATTTCTATGAGCGTTTGCAAACATTTCTGAAGGTAATCACATCATTTCATGTGATTCAACTGAGGAGTGATAATAGATTAAGTAACACGTATATAATTTAACTGAAATAGAGTATACTTCTAAAGGAATAACGTTACAATAAGATAAGATCAGTACAACAACAGAAAATTTAGAACATAAATAGATCTTTTATGTTGAGTAGTTCAGATTTCATATAAAGAAATCTAGCAAGTTCGGCTACAAACTTTATGAACCCAGGAAGACTAGAACTTAGGTAAGTTTCACAAAATAATAGGCAGAAGGCTAGGAAACCACCATCATGTCTCGTAGGACCAGAACATAAACAGATCTACCAACAATATCCGATCCCATGCTCCAGCTCCCAATTATTCTTGAAGGACTTCTGAATTCTCCTATTCTCTGCTTCATGTAGGCCCTGCAAGATGAAGTTGACATGATTCCATATGGCATATCATGCATATGCATCCTTGCATGCGTTGTAACATCCCAAAATTCTCTGAATTTTGGAATGTTAATAAATTAAATAGATAATGATTGTTTGCTTGATGTGTTTGATTTTCTCTGGGATTTAAAACTTTTTGGAGTTTATTGAATATTAAAAAGAGAGAGAATAAAAGGACTTTCCCTAATATTCATAATTGGTGTTTTTGCAATTTATTATTTTTAAAACAAAACCAACAAAACAAAATGAGAGAAGGTAATATGACTCCTTCAACATATTAAAATGTTGAAAAATGTTTTAAACCATTATTGGAATTCTTCTGAATATTCAAAACATTTTTTCAACTCAAGGAAATTCATTTGAGAGGATATAAAATGACTTATCCCTTTTAAAAAAGTTGGAAAATATTTAGAATATTAATTTAAAGTTTTTAAAATTTATTTTGAGTATTATAAATAACTCTAATATTATTTTAGAGATTTTATAATGCTAAGAGAGTTTTTATTTCATTGAAATGATTTATTAAATATTTTAAAAGAGTTGAAAAAGTATTTCAATGGGATATTTTTATTTTTCCAAATTATTTATTGGTGAAACAATTTTAAATTTATATTTTATTATTTAGAAATGGTTTGTTAATGCTTTTGACCAAATAAAAATATTTTAAATGATTTATTGGATTTTATTTGATTTATGAAAAGTATTTTATATTTAAATAGAGTATTTAGAAAAGGTTTTTATTATATTTACCTTTTTGGAAAATGTTTTCATTTTATAATTTTCTTTAGATTATTTGAAGAATTTAGAATTTTATTTCATATTTTTCGGAGTTACGGTTGATTTTATTTTATTGTTTGAAGTTACGGTTTTAAAGAAAAAGGAAAACTCGTAGCCCGGCCCATTAGCTGTTTTCTGCCCACGAGTGAATTTTGAGCCCGAGTAGGATCCGAACTGGTTTTTTTCTTTTCTATTTTCTCTGGCTATATAAGTATTTTCAGAAAATTTCTTTTATTTTTAAAACCCTAGCGCCGCGGACCCCACTTCGCCGCCGCCGACTTCGCCGAATTCCGGCCACCTCGCCGCCGGAGCGCCACCGCCGGAGCTCCCACGCCGTCCCGCCGGACCACCGTGCCGCCGCCGCCGCCGCCTCTACCGGTGCGCCGGCCGTCACCCTCCTCCGGCCGCCTCGCCGCCCTAGGCCGACGCGCCACCGCCCCGTGGCCGCAGTCGTGTCGGCAGCCCACGGCCGCGCCGACAGCCCACGGTCACGCCGCCCCTGCGCGCTCACGCCGGAGCTCCCCGCCGCCGCCACGGTGGCCGGGCCGGCCACGCCGCCGCCCAGGCGCCTCGCCGGCCGCCACCAGCCGCCTCCCCTCACACCGGAGCCGCGCCCTCGCCGGAGCAGCGCACCTCGCCGAAGTTCGTCGGAGCCAGATCCGGTCAAACTGCCTCCAGGGACCCGATTGCTTTTTTGCAAAAAAGTTTATTCGCGAATAGGTCCCTGTTGGCAGAAAACCCCCCGGCACCATACCCGCGATATCTCCGCAACCGTAAGTCGGATCGAGGTGAAACTTTTTGCTACACTCTCGTGTTGTTCTTTACTGTAGCATAGAGTCAACTTTTCAAACTTTTGAACACTTTTGAATTTGAATTTATTTCAAATTCAAATTCAAATTCCGGTGGCCATATCTTTTAAACCGTTGATCCAAATCGAGTGATTCTTTTTGCGTTGGATCACTCGTGTCATGTACTTTCTGTTCATAGCATGTGTACACAAAAATTCACAAGTTTATTGATCTGTTTAAATTCAAATTCAAATCAATTTTGCACTTGCTATGATCTGTGTTGTAGTATTCCGTTTCACGTGATTCTTTTTGCATATTGAATCATATGAGACATCCTATCGGCAATATCCACACACCATTCATATTGCTATGATCTTTACCTTGATGTCATGATGCCTTGATCATAATCTTGTATCAACAATTCTTTGTCCGTTGACTCTCTCGAGTTCACGTTCCACCGATCACCTTCGAGCACATCGACACTTGTACCGTGTCAAGCCGCTTGTTTTGTTGCTAAAACCTTTGTGTTTGTTTTGTTGATCTTTTGTTTGTCCTTGTGATGTGATTGCTTATTTGAGTTCCTTCGTTGCGATAGATTCTCGGAGTGTGACGAATAGAGTTGACTGGATCGTGAGAGCGAAGAACTTCATCGAATGTATAAGGCAAGTTACACTTTGACCATACCTCAACCTATATTTTCTATTATGCATGTAGCAAATTATCACTCTATGCATGTGTCGGACTATATATTAGTTATGATTTAAACCCAGTAGGATAGCCATATGTTCTGACCTTGTATTTCATTGTCGCCCTAGGATCGTGGTTGTTATATACTGCTATTGCTTTGTAGACGGGGATTGGTTGAGTTATCATGGAGCTATGTGAGGATTAATGACTTGACTAGCAAACTTAAATAGAAATCACCTCTGGACGGGCAGGGAATGCATCCTGGTGCTCATGCCTTGGATAAGGAGGGACTAGGGCTAAATGCTCCCCGAATAGTTGTTTGGTGGTGAACCGGGTGCCTCATGGCGCGTACCCTCTGAACGCAGTGGGCGCCGTCCAGGCTCAAAAAGATCGGACAGACAGTGTGACTAGTAGCTTCCATGTACAACCACTGGCTATATGGGCTCTGGCTTAGATGAGTAAGTTGTGGGGAACCTGGCCCTGGTAGCTAGCTGATGTTGATATGATAGGTGTACCGGCTACCAAAGGGTGGAGGCAACCTCTTCTGAAAGACTATGTCTCAATCTTCGGGTTGAGTCCAGTGGGGAAAGTGTACAAACCTCTGCAGAGTGTCAAAATTGATCATGATTAGCCGTGTCCACGGTTACGGACAACTTTGAGCAACTGGGCATTATTGTTGTTGGATGTTCTTGACAGATATTTCACCTTAATAAGAATTTGAGTGGGAACTTTTAATAAAGGGATGGTTGGAATTGGTGTAGCCCGATTCAACCATACTTAGGACTACCAAGTTAGATTAAAATTCGATTAGTTGTAGTATGTGAGGGAAAAATCAGCTTTCTGCAAAATAAAACCATAAGCCTTTCCTTTGACTTATCCTTGCATGTAGATGTAGGGTTACGATGTCTATACTCAACTTGCCGGTGGAGTTGATGGACGCCACGCAGCTTTTATTGTTCTTCCGCTGTATTTTATTTTAAGCTAGCCTTGAGCTATGCAGGTATGCTATATTGTAATACTGGATCTTCGATGTAATATATATATATATATATATATATATGACATGTGGTTTATTCTTGATATTACATCATGTACCGTGTGTGCTAGCTATTGATCCAGCGACTAGCACAGAATGCACAGAGACTTGGATTCTTAGTGAATCGGGTCGTTACATGCGTACACGATTTGCTCCTAGGAAAGTGGCTCCGCCCAGCGAACATAATAATCCTTGTTGAAGTCATCCTCCAGTTTTAAGAAGGAGGAATCAATGAGGCGTCCCGCCACGTCCGCTAGTGAATCAAGAGCCTTCGCTGAATGAGGAACAACCCAATATTTGTCTCGCCCAACTGATGGTGTTTGCGTGAAAGAAGTGGGAGATGGGAATACGAGAGAGAAAAATATTTATTTGTTCAGAACTCAATCTACTAAAGGTTCACAATTAGTCTTCTTTGGAATCTTATCTTGACTCGTCCCCAGACTACTAGCCAGGTACAAGTCAATTTGATCCATTCCCTTTCGATATTTTGAGCACTCATGCAATGGATGAGCTTAAGCACGAGAGTTGACACTTAGGATGGCAAAGAGAGAGATATGGTGGAGGAGGAAGACACAAAAGGGTGTGAGCCTTTACCTTGAGAGCTGATGGATCCGATCAGAATACCGTGGTTCATGTCATGCACCGCGAGGAGCGGAGGGGGATGCATAATGATCTGTATCGGCGGAAGCTAGATCCAACTACGGAGAGGGGGGTGATGAAGGTCAGATGAGAGATATGAGGTGGCTCTTCGTTTTTTGGAAGGAGATGTGGCATAGTTAAAAGTATAGGTGGTATTTAAGGATGGGTGGGGTTAATAGACCGGGCCGCGGAAACGTAATGGAGGGAACGAAAATTTCCAACGGACAATGTAGTATTACCAAGGAGGGTACAAAATTTTCCAATGGAAAATGTAGTACTACCAAGGAGGGAATGAAATTTTTGAAAGGACAATCTAGTACCAAGGAGGGAACTACAATTTTCAAGGAAAATTCTTGTCAGATTGCATCCCCCTCCGCGACCTATATACCTTCATGGTCGGTCTCGTGGTTTCAGTTGTTGACAGAACCTCCGCGCTGGCGCCATTGCATGTTATACAAGGGAGTGCATGGTCCTCAAGAACCTTGGTGGTCGTTGTTGCGTGCCGCCGTTCGACATTGCGTGGTGAAACTATGAGAATATAGGCGATCAAGGTGTCAGACTACACAGAGGTCATCCATCTTGATGCACATACGAGCTAAAGTAATCTCTCCAATAGAACTAGTGCCAGTGCATCCAACTTTCTCGCTCAAGAAGACCTAGAGCTCATTTGAGGAGGCTCATCATTGTAATATACAAGCCAAGTTCGAAAGTCTGAAGGTCCCCACATAGCTATATGCATATATGATCATCTCTATGGAGTACAAGGTATAAGAGGGAGTACGACTGTGGATCTTTCAAAAGGAATAGTAGTGTTCCCCCTTCTCTCTTTTTATTTCTTTTTCTCTTTTTTCTATTCTTTTGTATTTTTTCGGTGGCCTCAATGGCTCTTTCTATTTAACTCTCATTTGTCTTCTTTGGGATCTTTTAAGTTTCTCCTCTTTGGGATCTTTTCCTCACTTAAGGGCAACACTCTATTTTACAAGAACTATAGAAGACCTTTCACACTTTACAAGGTACTCAACATAAAGAACATGTAGCTATCATGATGTATGCAAATGTATACCTCTGCAAGTGTAGTATTAACTTGTATGAAATGAAGATCTAGTCATGAGAAGGTTGATGTTGCATGGCAATATATCTTGCAAAGGCTATGGAAATGCCTTGATAGGTAGGTATGGTGGCTATTTTGAGGAAAGATATAAAGAGGTTTATGATGACAGAGCGTATCATGCCAAGTGTTTGTATGCACCGGCGAGGTAGATGCCAACTCTCGGAGTGAGAAGAGGGCAAAGCATAGTACCGAAGAGGCTAGAAAATATGAGGAGGTGGAAGTGTCAACTTTCAATACTTACTTTAGTCCGAAGAACTCATGCACTTATTATCGATAACTCTCAATATAATAAGGAGGTTCACAAAGAGACAAGTACTCGGAGGAGGAGTGTATGGGGGTTTGGTTATCCTTGCGCATCCTCGACTCATGGTATGTGAGTGTACTCTAATATCCAATCCTTCCAAAGATTAGGGATCCATCTAGTAGCTAGAGTTCTCAACTAGTTTTTGTAGTTTTTGAAAATAAACACAGATTGCCCAAAATACGACACCTATAACTAATAGGCTAGAGCTCCTGACACCAATAGTTCAAACATTACTCACAACAATACCTCAAAACTATTGCAAGTTACTACTACAATTGAATATCAACCTCAATTACTCACTTAAAGTCAAGACACAACTCAGTGAAACAACCAACTCTCTTAACAAGGTAAACATGAAAACTAAAGAGAGTTCTAGCAACAAACTAAACTAAAGCTCTTGAAAAATATAAACATGAAAACTAAGAGCTAAACATGACAACAGCTACGAAAAGAAATAGAACACACAACAAAAGAAATATAAGAATGAAAATCCTATGATGTGTTCTAGTTTGAAGTGGAGCGTGTTTCTATCCCACACAAAGAAAGCTGGGTTCTAACTTGTTATGAACAGAAAACAAAGCTAAAAAAACTAAAAATTAAACCTAAGAGCGAGAAGCTCCAAGCATAGCACATAATGCATGAAGTGATTAAAACATAGTGGAACGAAGGACACACTGATGATTGTTGATGGAGAAGGGGATGAACGGGCCGCATCCCCGAGCTTAGACGCTTGAGTCTCCTTGAATATTTATTGGGGATGCATGGGGGCATCCCCAAGCTTGAGCGTTTGACACTCCCGGATCTTCTTTCATCATCTTCCCTCGTACACTTGAAAACTCCCTTCATACATAACTCATCATAAGCTGATTAGAGAGGTTAGTACCCTTAATAAAATAATTGGCCTCTACTGGAAATAAAGATTTTCTTGAAGGCCTACTAATTCTCAAGATTGCCAAAAAGTTTTTGCAAAGAAAAAGCTAGCGCAAGTCTTGCAAAAGTGAGGAAAGGCAAAACGTGGCAGAATCTATGAAAAACAGACCAGCAGGTAGTAAATATTTTTTCGGGGTACTTCTGCAACTAAAATAAAAAAAACTCAGAACAGACGCTCGAAAGCCAATTGTATAGAGAATGCTGTCAAAAGAATTCAAATAAAAAAGATGATCTCGTGATTTAAGGCGAATTTTTCCGTCCAAGGACGTAATCTATTTTCTGGACAGCATGTCACAACTTTTGAAATTTCTTACAATCGGAGGCTAAACTTGGCTCAAAGCGTGAAAATAAATATACAATGATGTTGCTACAGTAGTAACAATCATCAAGACCACTAAAAACATAAGTAAAAACATCTTGGGTTGCCTTCCAACAAGCGCTTTGTTTTACGCCTTTAAGCTAGGAAAGAAGAAAAAAGATCAAGTTTTATCAAGAGAAAGAGAATAGCTAGCCCGTGTGACAGACTCAAAAGGTAACTTAATATTTTTCCTAGGGAAGTGTTCCATCCCCTTTTTGAGAGGGAATTGAGATTTTATATTCCCCTCTTTCATGTCAATAACAGCACCTACGGTGCAAAGAAAATGGCGTCAAAAAATAATTGTACATAAAGGTTCACACTCTATGTCCATAATAGTAAAATCAACGGGAACATAATTGTCATTGTCAATGATAAGAACATCGTCGATCTTCCCCAAAGGTTTCTTTACGGAAGAATCAACGAGACGAAGACCAAAAGAACAAGGATCAAAGGGTTTTAATTCAAACATATCATACATTCTTTTGGGTATAACGGACATAAAGCAAGAAAGAGAAGTTATTTAATTTAATTTTTATCATAGGGTCCAAACCATCTTCTAGCTTCCTAGGTATGAAGGCTTCTATTCTAAGATTCTCCTCCCATGCTAACTATGCTACAAAGAACATCCCCTTTCTTTGTAGCATAGTTAGGATTGGTTTGCACCCGTAATCCTGTCAATTGCCCAACTATGATTTGTTTACATCCCATAGCAGTTTTACCCTCTTTTGGGAGAGAGACATCACTAGTGAACATCATGGGACCCCGGTCCATATTTCCACCACTGTTTACACCCTCAATTTACTTCTCGCTTTTACTTTCCAGTTGAAATTATCATTACCCTTTTTTCTGTTGTGTTTGATCCTTTGTAAACAGCAAGGCCAGAGAGATTGACAACCTCTCTGTACTCGTTGGGAGCAAAGTTATTTGTTGTGTGTGCAGGTCCAGGTTAAGCAAGTGATTCTTTTCAGACGGCGCATCACTTGCCGAACCACCTAATTGAAGTTATCAGAGTCATAATAGAGACATAAACCTTGGTATGTTCACCGAGGGAAATTTGTCGTTGTGCTACATCTCAACCTTCCACATGGGGTAGCCAACGAGGAGCACTACTTCAGTGCCATCAAGCCAATTTTTGGCGCCGTTGCCAGGGGCTCCAATCTTCAAGATAGGGGAGTTGCACACTATCTTTTACCCTTGCTTTTTAGTCTTGTTAGTTTACCTTTCAATTCTTGCTTTAGTGTCGTTTATCAAAAACCACAAAAAATTATTTACCTTGCTTTTAGTAGTCCTTGTTGTTTAGTTAAGCATGTTATGACTTGGTGCTTTGGGGGAATCCGAAGTTCTAGATTTCCATCAAAGGGGTGGAGAGAATATATGTAACGACCCGGTCCCAAAAGGAACCAAGTCTACTGTGATTCTTTTTGCTATCCCTGGATCAGTATGCTAGCACACACAGTACTCGATGAAATACCATAAAATCACATGTCATAATGTAACGTAAATACATGTTATTTATTACCTTATAGCCTTTGGGATAGAATACACAGCAGAAACAATCAATAAATATGTGGAGTCCCATCAACACCAACGGCAAAGTTGAGTGTAGACATCATAAGCCTACATCGCATAACTTACTCGTCGTATACAATCCTGCAACACCGAAGGTTACATCCCAAAATTGGTCAGTACTTTGAATGTACGGCAAGTTACTCCGAAAAGAATATAAAACAGACCTATCTTCTACATGCAATTTGGCTAGTGGAAAAGCTCTAAGTTTCAAATTTGCATAAAGCTGATTTTGTCCTACTCAAAGAGTATGATATCAGCACTACAAAGCTCATAATATGATTGAGTTGGTTTCTCCAAGTCAATCTATTCCCAAAGTTGATTAAACCCGATTTGATTAATTAAAGATGATGAGATCCGTCAACATTCCCACTTCTAGATGCTCAAAGTTGTCCATAACCGTGGACACGTCTAATCATGATGAGTTTGTACACTCTGCAGAGGTTTGTGCACTTTTCCCCACAAGACTCGAGCACCTCCTTTTTAGTTCGTCACACTGCATGTTGTATGGGAATCGGAACGTCGAGACATGGTCTTTTAGAAGAGTTTCCCTCACTCTGGCGGTGCCCATCCCACCTACTCATAACTACGTTCATAGCACCACCTAGTAAGAGTCACTACAACTAATAAACCAAGCCAGATCCCAGGCCAATGTTGTGGCTGATGCTTTGAGACGGAAGAGTTATGTTAATACTCTCATACCAAGAGGTTTACCTCAAGAATTATGCGATGAACTCAGAGACATCCGATTGGAGATTGTTCCTCAAGGATTTATCGCCACTCTGGAGATTCAATCCACATTGTTGGAAAAGATCCGCTGGCTCAGAA
This sequence comes from Bromus sterilis, assembly GCA_950022295.1. Lineage (NCBI taxonomy): Eukaryota > Viridiplantae > Streptophyta > Magnoliopsida > Poales > Poaceae > Bromus > Bromus sterilis. The sequence continues at coordinate 274,055,175 of OX465595.1, read as the reverse complement.
GACGGACAAAGACATTGTTGAGATAAAGGAAAGAATGGACAAAGGAAACGCCAAATGATTTCGTGAGGATGAACATGGAACCTTACGGTTTGGACAACGTATTTACGTGCCCAATAACCCGGAGATCAGGAAGATGATTCTTCAGGAAGCTCATGATTCGCCTTACTCCATACACCCAGGAAACACCAAGATGTATTTGGACTTGAAGGAAAAATTCTGGTGGACCGGTATGAAGAAGGATATTACGGAATATGTAGCAGTGTGTGATGTATGTCAGAGAGTGAAGGCAGAACATCAGAAGCCGGCCGGGTTACTTCAGCCTTTGCCGATACCCGATTGGAAATGGGACACACTTGGCATGGATTTCATCATTGGATTACCCCGGAATCGATCAGGATATGATTCTATTTGGGTAGTGGTGGATCATTTGACTAAGGTAGCTCACTTCATCCCCGTGAAAACCACCTATACGAGTGCAAAGCTGGCAAAGATATATATGTCAAGAATCGTAGGTCTGCATGGAGTCCCGAAGAAGATTGTGTCAGATAGAGGCACTCAGTTCACCTCAAAATTCTGGCACCAGTTGCATGAAACCTTGGGAACCGGACTGGAATTCAGCACGGCTTTTCACCCGCAGACGGATGGGCAGACAGAGAGAGTGAATCAAATTCTGGAAGACATGTTGAGAGCTTGTGCACTAGATTATGGATCCAGTTGGGATGATAATTTACCTTATGCAGAGTTCTCATACAACAACAGTTATCAAACTAGTTTGAAGATGGCCCCGTTTGAAGCACTCTATGGAAGAAGGTCTAGAACACCGTTAATGTGGGATGAAGTTGGAGATCGTTAATTTTTTGGACCGGACTTGATTAAAGATTCCGAAGAGAAGATCAAGTTGATCCGTGATAGATTGAAGATAGCCCAGTCTAGGCAGAAGAGTTATGCTGATGCAAAACGCAAGGAGGTAATATACGAAGTGGGAGATCGAGCATATCTTCGTGTGTCCCCACTTCGTGGGATCAAGAGATTTGGAGTCAAAGGGAAACTAGCACCACGGTTTGTGGGGCCATACAGAATTGTGGAACGCAAGGGAGAGCTTGCATACAAGTTGGAATTGCCAGAAGCATAGTTTGGAGTTCACGATGTGTTTCACGTATCTCAGCTGAAGAAGTGTCATGCAGAGATGGAAGATATCCCGTTGAGAGACACGGTACCCTTGGAAGCAATTCAGCTGGGGAGTGACTTGACATACGAAGAGAAGCCGGTTAAAATTCTTGACACCAAGGACAGAGTCACTCGTAGCAAGGTTATCAAGTTCTGCAAGGTTCAGTGGAGTCACCACACTGAGGAAGAAGCCACTTGGGAGCGAGAAGAAGAACTCAAGCAGGACCACCCGCACCTTTTTGCTGGCCAACCCGAATCTCGAGGGCGAGATTCATCTTAAGGGGGGTAGGTTTGTAACATCCCAATTTTTGTAAATTTGGATGTTAATAGAATCATTTTTTTGCATATCATTGTTTCCATGCATATTGGATTTTTTTGATTTTCTTTCCAATCTATTTTAACCCAAAAAAAAATCAAGAGAGAAGATAAAATGACTTCTTCAACGTAAAAAGGGTTAAGAAAATATTAGAGCTTTTTATTTGGAGTTAATAAAGAATTTTGGGAATTTAATGAATCCTAAAATTTCTTTTGGAATTTATTAATTTGTCCAAAATGACTTTATAAATATTTTGCACATTTTTTTAAAATTGCTTTTGAGCTAGAAATATTTACCCTAGGCTCTATAAATATTTTGAGGTTTATTGGAGTTATTGAATTTATTTTGTAAAGATTTATTTTTATTATTTTATTTGGCCAGGAAAAGTTAACATTATTTTTCCTTATATTACTCTAATATTTTAGAAAATTACTAAGTAATTTTTAGCTGTATTTTATTTTATGTAAATCTATAGAAGTTTGTGTCTAAAAAAAACAAAATCGGCCGCCAGGCCGGCCCAGGCCCAGCCGCACCCTCGTCTCCCTCCTCCCGCACGTGCGTGCAGAAGCGGCACGGACGCAACGCACGGCACAGCCGCGGACGCCGCCATGACTGCCGCGCCCCGGTCGCCTCTTTCGCCCCCTTTCCTTCCCCGAGCAATCTCGCGCATCCCGCACCTTCCATCTCCTCCGCCTCGACAACTTAATGGCGCCTTTAAGCCGCCATCATGACCTCGCCGGAGATCTCGCACTCGCCGGATTTTGCCTCCGGGAGCACGCACCTGGACACCCCTCTCCCCTATTTAAACCACCCCTACGTGCCCCTTGTTCAGCTCGTCCAAAGCCCCTGAAAAGCTAGCCAAATCCTGCACCGTAGCCCGCGTATTTGCTCGCCGAAGTTCGTCGGTCGAGCTCCGCCTCGGCGTCGATCACGTCGCCGGTAAGCCATAACGAGACCCCAAACTCTAGAAATTGGTTGCCCTTGTCGTTGCGCATCTCTTAGAAAACGTTTTGCTCTTTTTCATGCTCTGTAGAACTCTCCCCGGAGTCGCGCGCCCGCCGGAGTTCGCCGGAGCACCGCCTTGCCCCATCCATCCCCGACGTCACCGGAGACGACCGCCACCACCCTGCGCCTCCCCACGCCCAGCCGCTCCTCCTCGACCACTCCCTCGTCACCAATCCCCGCCGGAGCCGCCGCCCCACGAAGAGCCGCTGCCGGCCAACTCCTCTGTACGTGCGTGATGTTCTTCTCTGTGTAGAAGATGGATTAGAAAAAAAGTTTTGTAAAAAAAAACGAAACGTTTTTTTTTATTTTTTTATTTTTTTATTTAGATAACGTTCACTAGATTAGAATTTGAGGGCATCCTGTTCACACGATAGCCAGGGACTTAGATCTAATTATCTATTTTCTGTTTTTGCCGATTACCCCCTATTCTTAGTATGCCTATATCTTTTTAGTCGTTTATTAGTTTTAAACGAATCCAAATCCCACGTTAAGTTTTTCCTCCCTTTATCCCGTGGAAACTTATTTTCAAAATTTTGAAAATTTAAAATATTAGTTTGGACATATTTAAATTCAAACTTTGTTTGGCCGTAACTTTATGACCGTAGCTCGGTCTTGACCGATTATTTTTGCAAATCAAAACCCTAAATTATACCTATCACTTAGAACATTCATCAACAAGTTTTACACAAATTTTGTTCTGTTTTGCAAAACCTTTTTCATTCTTTTTTTTCAAAGTTTGTCGAAACATTCTTTTCGTTTTCTTTTGCATTATGTTTTGATTGGATGCACTTGTTTGTTTGCGATAGATTGTCCAGAGTTGAAGCAGAGTACTTACAGTCCTTAGAGTTTGATCACCAGTAGCCAGGCAAGTCTACCTTTGATCATTTTCCATTTTACCTATGTTTTATTGCATGTAGTACCCCTTTTCTTAGAATGCATAAGTAGAAGTTTACTTTCACGCAAACCCAATAGTCATTTGTGGTAGGTTTAACTTGTCACCATCGTGTAGGTAATTGTAGTGCTTTTCTATTGTAGACGTGGATTGGGGAGTGAATTCACGATGAGATGAGTGACTTTTTAGTAAATCAGGACCAAGTTAAACTCAATGAACTACCTGGGTGGATTGGTTGGGGGCACCCTGGAGGAACCAGTGGAGATGCCTAAGTGACCTGGAGATGGCCAGTAATCACTGCGGAAAGCCACCCAGGCTTAAAGAGATTTTATCATACTGTCATTGCTAGAAGCTTACGTGTGCATCCACAAGCTATTATGGGCTCTGGCTTGGTTGATTAGTAGTAGTGACTCTTGCTAGGTGGTGCTACGAATGTAGTGTTGGTAGGTGGGATGGGCACCGCCAGAGTAAGGTAAAATCTTCTAAAAGACCATGTCTCGACCTTCCTGTTTCCATACAACGTGTAGTGTGGCAAATACCAATGGAGGTGGTCGAGTCTTGTGGGGAAAAGTGCACAAACCTCTGCAAAGAGTATAAATCTAATCGATTAGCCGAGTCCCCGGTATTGGACAATTTGAGCGTCTAGTTATGGTAATTTTGAGAAAATCTCATCATCTTTAATTAACCATTTTTGGGTATAATTACCATGGGTTGTCCTGTGCTTGTTCTTGCTGAAATTATTTTAGGAACACTTATTCTATAGGAAAAAATTAGCTTTATGCAAATTGAAACGTAGAAGCTCCACCAGCCAAATGCATGTATTGTAGGACTTCATTTTCCTCTCCTTGGTATGACTTGTCGTACATTCAAAGTACTGACCCTATTTGGGCTGTACGATTGTTGCAGATTACTCTGACGGTGATTAAGGTGCGAATAGGTTATTGTCCTATACTCAATGTTTTGCCGTGGAGTCGGATGGACCACTACTACTACTATCGCTTCCGCAGTTTTTGATGGCCTTAAGCCATGCTATTGTAATAAATTTTCTATTTTGAACTCTTTGATGTAATAAAAGACATGTGATTTATTCTGTTATTCATCGAGTACTGTGTGTGCCAGCAAGTTGATCCAGGGACTGGCATAGATCACAGAGACTTTGGTCCTATTCGGGATCGGGTCGTTACAATATGAAGAAGGCATGGGACAGAATTTCTGAAGCACATATAAGAATTATGCCTTGGATACCTATAAAAATTGTGCTTAGAAATTTCTACCATGGTATTTCTAAGTTGTGTAAACACTCTCTTGATATTATAGGTGAAGGAGACTTTTTAGAGTGTGATGAAGCTAGACCTCTTGATATTTTACATGGTCTATCTAGTTATTTTGTTTATGATCGTAGTTTTGATACTGTTATAGATAGACTTGCTACTATTGAAAATAGGATGGTTGCTCTAGACTTGAGGAAGGTAGAGGAACTTAATCCAAACAAGAAATAAATGTTGGAGATAGATGATGATTGGAGCCTTTTGTTAGAAGTAGCATCTCTAACCAAGAATTCCTTGCTTTTTGTGATATTGGATCCATGGTTTCTACAATGCCAAAAATAGTTTACAATTCTTTGAAATTAAACATGGATAATTTGTCGTCTTATCATGAACATACTAATGGAGATATTTCTGAGATCCAAGGAAAGGTAAAAGAAGTCCAAGTTACATTCCTTAAAAGGGTTGCAACGGTGGATTTCTTCATCATGGAGCCAAACCAAAGTAACATCGTACTTGGAAGGGACTTCCTCCGAGCTATGAAAGGATTCATTGATATTGGTAAGGGTCACATACACTTACGTGGTAAAGCGAAAGGTAAGTACCTCTTCCCTAGGAAAAAGAAGAATGAACTTGTTGAAAATCATTTTGAAGGTTTTTATGACTCCAATGATCTCGGTGACCTTTGATTCTTCTTTTTTGCTTCTTGCCTAGCTTAAAGGCGTAAAAGAAAGTGCTTGTTGGGAGGCAACCCAAGATGTTTTTTACTTCTGTTTTTAGTGGTCTTGATGATTGTTACTACTGTAGCAACATCATTGTATCATTAATTTCAAGCTTTGTGCCAAGTTTAGCCTCCGATTGCAAGAAAGTTCAAAAGTTGTGACATGCTGTCCAGAAAACAGATTCTGTCCTTGGACGGAGAAATTCACTATAAATCACCAGATCATCTTTTTGATCTGATTTTTTTGACAGAGTGATCTATACAATTGGCTTTGGGCGTATGTTCTGAGTTTTTTTTATTTGAGTTGCATAAGTACCCCAAAAACAATTATTTACTACCTGCTGGTTTGTTTTTCACAGATTCTGCCACGTTGTGCCTTTCCTCACTTTTGCAAGTCTTGCGCTAGATTTTTCTTTGCAAAAACTTTTTGGCAATCTTGAGAAACAGTATCCCTTGAAGAAAATATTTATTTCTAGTAGAGGAAAATTATTTTATTAAGGGTACTAACCACTCTAATCAGCTTATGATGAGTTATGTATGAAGGGAGTTTTCAAGTGCGCGAGGGAAGATGATGAAAGAAGACCCAGGAGTGTCAAACGCTCAAGCTTCAGATTTGAGTATGCCATTCGTTCGAATTCCTTCAACGATCGTTTTTGAATGCCTTAGTCTGGTGAAAGAAACTTCTATGATCTATGTATCAAAAGTTATTTTCTTTCCTGACTGAGGAAATAGTTCTACTAGTCACCTCTCCTTAAGGTCCCTTGTTCGGTATCAAGGGTAACCCAACTCCTCATTACTTTCAAACTTATTCAACCATACCAAATTGAAACTTCCTCTTCGCACTTCCATTGCTCGGAATGTGTCGTGTGACTCAACTCAAGAGATGTTCTATATCTCATTCCATGAGTTGATCATGATGTTCTATATCTCGTGTGACTCAACTTTTTGAAGAGTCTCAGAAATGGGCATGATCACCGTTCATGTGAAGTGGGTCCCACTACATGCTCACTGAATTTTCAAAAAGTCAAGAAGTGCTTTGGAAATTAAATAAACCCCTATTTGAATTTTAATTCAAATATTTTGAATTAAAAAAATGTTCAAAACTTGGGAGTGGCTAGATACATGCCATGTAAGACCATATAAAAGTTTTGAGCATTTTATAGAATGCTATGTCATTTATGTTACCACAGAAAACAAATGATAGAAAGTTTTGAAACAGAAAGAAAAGGAAAGAGCGAAAGAGGCCCAACTTACCCCCCCCCCTGGCCTAGGCCCAGACGACTCCTTATCATCTTCCTCCCTGCGGCACCAAGCTCCTCGGTGGAGAGCATGCCACGAACGCCACGCCACGCCACCTCCCTGCCTGCCCCTCCTTGACCCTATCTCCTCGCCAAAGCACGCCTGGGAGCCTCCTCTCACTTTCCCCTCCCCTCTCGGCATCTCTCATCTCCTCCGCCGCCATTTTTCGAGCCGCCCTGAGAGCTCGCCTAAGTGTGCCGCCACGGCCGTGTGGCCAACGTCACCTTATCGCCGAGCCGCAGTGTCCATAAGACTCGCCGCCTCCATCTTCGTCAACCCGCGTTTCAAATGAATCCAAACAAGCACCAGAGACATCGCCCCCTTCTCTGATTCTCCGACGGCCGTCGTGGACCACGACGCCGATTCAGCCACCGTCAGCACATCTCCAGCCTCAAAAAGCTCACCGCCGACCTCCCCGTGGGCTCCTCTCTCGTTTACCTCTTCCTGTGCTCCTTCCCGTGCACCACACGCCGTCCCCACCGTGGAAGTACCCCAGCTGCCGCGAGGTTCGACGCTGGCGTGCCCTCCGGCCACCCCATGCCTCCCTGGGTACACCACGCGACACACACGTGCACAAGCCCCCTCCTGGTGCCCTTTCCCGCAACCCCCACGCACTCTGGTGAGTCGCTGCCATGGACAATGGCGCCGTCGTCAAACCACCGACCACTGCCAACGCGCCCTGGCCATTAGCCCCGTAATAACCTTGCTAATTCCCCCCTTGAAGCCTGTAAGACTCTATATGTGGTACTGTTTCATATTTAGATGTTTCCATCCTAATCCGAGGAGGAAGCACCTATCAGACCCACCGTGATATCACAACATTACAGCTACAAGGATACAACATCTCATACAATCGGCATACAACTGCCTTAATACAATACATCAGCGGAAGTTACATGTCTGTGTACAGACTACAATCAAATGCCTAGTGGCAAAGAGAAAAGGCACCGCTCCCATAACTACACTGGTCCAGGCTCTCCGCCGGGATCCACCTAACTAGTCATTGTCGAGTCTCCACGAAGGCATCCGGAAGGAAGGGCACAAGGCTCCTCTGTAGTCCAAGATCGTTTGCATAGAGTACGTAAAAGAAAGAAGAAGGGGGTGAGCTATATAAACAAGTGACATAATTAACTTCTCACGGTAAGATGGGGTTATTGGTTGAGGTTGCAGCCGCAGTAGCAATATATGAAGTGGCTAATGATCTAATTAGAGTAAGATGAGAAGCCAAGCATTCGATGAGGAATCGCCTCCAAAAAGTCTGCTATCAGCTACTTACGCAAACATAACACCTATCCTATCGTTGTACTCATCTCCGCATCCCGACGAAGAAGAAGAAGTCAAGGCACACGCACGTTGTTCAAGTTATTAAGATTATCTCAGTTGTTGTTGTCTATCAACAAGGAGTAGGTCTCAAGTCGTCCATAATCGTGGACACGGCTTCTTGAAAATATTTAAATTAGGCATGATGCAGAGAAATTCATACCAAAGAACTATATGCATAAGATGCACGGATGCGAGGTAATCATCAAGAAAACCACGCTAAAAATAATAGTCTGCAGTAATCAACAACAAGTAGCAGTAATTAACAAGCAATTGCCTCACTCAAATAACCTCAAATCAATAAACTTACTAACGCAATATTGTAGAGCACATCAAGCAGAACAATTTTCATGTTGGGCGCAAATGCATACGGCCTACATATCACTCGCAAAACAGGTAAAATAACAGGTTACTGGGGACTTAGTAAAAAAAGGGGGGGGGGCTCGGGCTGCTCACCCAAGTTGGGCTCGGCCCAACAGCAACGGTGGCGATGGATGGAGCACAACGCGCCTAGAGCCGAGAGGGCGTCACGGGCCGCGCTGGGGTGGGTCGGCCCATGTCGGCTGTTGACGGCGGTGTCCTGGTCGCGCCTCATGTCTACGGCCGAGATCCGCGACGACGGCGGCGATGCCGGCGAGGCAGCAGCAGAACGCATGGCAGGGAGGCCGGGACGGCACCACGACGCATCGGCGGATCCGGCCGGGTCTAGTGGATAGGGCGAAGGAGGGCGGTGGCGCGGCTCGGCTTCGGGGCGGGGGAGCTCGGGCTGCCAAAGATTGCGCGGCGCGGTAGGCACGGTGCCGCCGCCGACGACCTGTGGGCAGAGAGGGCGGAGGAGGTGAGGGAGCGGGGAGAGTAGGAGGCGTAGGCGCTTGCTCACCGGAGTGGAGGGCGCGATGGTGGCGGTTCCGGCAGCCGATGGGAGGAGCCGCGCGGCAGCGTGAGGAGCTCCACGAGTTCCGCCGGAGGCGCGACGGCGAGCCGCAGGCTTCCAGGCCCGGATCGGCCCGACAACAGCGGGGGCTAGGGCCCTGCGGGGCCCGATTGGGCTGGAGGGGCAATATGGCAGCTCCAGAGCCACCGATCTGGAGATCCAACCGCCGGAATTTCTTAGGGATTAGGGTTTCGGGATGAGGAGGTTGTGGGGGGAATTTTTGGGGCAGATCTGAGGGGGTGGCTGCATTAATGCACTAGGGGAAACCCTAAATGGTTGGGAGAGAGTGGTAGTCTATTTATAGGCTGGCTGGCTGGCTGGCTGGAAGGTTTACACAAACGCCCCCTGTTTCTCTCTCGCGCGTCCGATGTTTACGTTTCTGACCGCCGAGAGTCCATACGACCTCCGATTCGGGCAAATGTTTGAACCACACGATACACGCGGCGAGCCGGTGACATCTGCCTTACTTAAAATCCATTTTGAAAACATTTTCCGGCACCGAATAAAATAATCCGTTTATTAAATAAACGGGGTTTTCGTTCCGATGGCAATGGCTGGTCTTGTGCCGAAAGTTGCGACGGGGCTCGCGTGAAACCCGGTGTCGGAAAAGGGTCGTGTGCCATGGTGGAAAGGTTCGGTCACGCATGCTGGTACGAGAAGGAGGGGAAAAATAATTCACCAATTAATAAATTGGCGAAGCAAATACTACAAACAATGCTAGTAATCAACAAAATAATACAACAAGAATTTTTTAATTTGGGTAATATTTTCGGGCTGTTACACAGCCAATGCCAGTGGGCCCCGGCCCCATTAATTAAACTAGTTTAATTTTTAAACAGATAGATTTAACCCCTGGGTCACTGATCAGTGGACCCCGCTGGTCAGCCCTCCCATGTCAGCATGATATCATGCTGGCGCAATCTCTCCTTTTTCTCTGTTTAACACAAATTCTAGAAACTGTTTAAAACTTGCAAAATCAATATCTTTTAAACCATAGCTGAGATTGAAATAAATTATATATGAAATTGATCAAAAAAACCATAGAATCTAAATATGTAATTTGTTTCCATGTTCAAACACTTTATAGTGGAGTAACAGTAGCAAATGAGCATATGTATTTTATGGAATTCAAATATGAGGTTTGAATTTGCAACCCCTTTGCAATATACGTCATTTAAATGGAATTTTCCACAAACCAGCACCATGTACATCATGTTATCACAACTATATCATGTGCGTTCATTGATTGTTGTTCTCCTTTGTTGGTTATTGCTTCAGTAGCATGTTCATGAGACAGACTATGTTCCAGTGACGGAAGGTCGGCAACCCGAGTATCGTCGGCAAGGCAAGAAAACCCTCATTGATCATGACTATAAATACCCAGTTTCCTCTCATTCTCGCTTATGCATGTTCAGGAGTTCACCATGATACGTCCTACCGCTAGTTGAACCTATTCCTTTGCATGACCTATCATTTTGTCACAGTAGTAAGCAAACCATATTCCTAGCAGATCTAGGAGTTGATTTTGATCATGTGGCCCTTGCAACTATTACTGCTTATTGTATGCTTAGAGTTGTATGTTGTTGCTCTAGCTGTATGTGAGTCGGTATGGTAGTTATCATGTTGATGATTGTGGTAACGTGTTGGTGAATTTCACCTAAACAAGGGGAACGATGAGAGGTTGTGTAGGAGTACACAGTGGGTTGTCTTGTTGAACACCACCCTAAGCCCGAGTTCTTGTGTTGTTATCCAAAACTAAGAGTACGACCACACACTGGGCTCACTGACCCATCTCGGCCTAGTACCTCACCCCGGACTAGGTCCAGGAGTCACAAGTAGTTTGAACTTTTACGATCTCAAGCAGGTGAACCAAGGTAAGTGGTGGACGTAGGTTGTGACCTATTTGAATCAAGTGATCATGCACTACAGGAGAAAAGGCTATACATGGAAACCCTATTGGTGGTGCATATAATAAGCAATGCGCCATCATCTGTAAGGGGTGGCGCACTGGTTCAAAATGTGCCACCCCTAAGGGCTTAGGGGTGGCACATTATTTTCAAGTGCGCCACCCCTAAGAGTGGGCCAGCCTAGATCATCTTATACATGGCGCATTCTGCAAAACGCGCCACCCCTAAATATCTTAGGGGTGGCAAATTTTGCATAATGCACCACGTATAAGACCTTAGGGGTGGCGCATTATGTAAATATGCCACCCCTACGGAATGAATAGTAGCGCTTTCCGAATGTGTGCCACCCCTAAGGAGTTCATGGTGGCGCATTTTCCAAGTGCGCCACCCATGTCTTGCAAAATACGCCACTAATTACCTGGATCTACCCTTATCTACACCACCCCACCTACCACCTATAATTCACTCCACACACTTCTCAAACTAGATCTACTCGGTTTTCTCCTCCTCACTGCCTCATTTCTTCCATTTATCCATTCATACTTGGCTTTAAATCTACTTTGTTTTATATTAATGTAAGTCTACCTCCTCCCCAACTCTTTTCTTCCATTTATCACCCATACTTTCCTTTATTAGCTAGATCTACTTGTTTTCTTGTCCTCCTTTTGTATGAAGCTTATGGTTTTATTTATATGTGAAGATTGTGGTTTGATTTATATTGGAAGCTTGTGGAATGATGTCGTATATATATATATGTGAAGCTTGTGGTTTGATGTATATGTGAAGCTTGTGGTTTGATGTATATGTGAAGCTCATTGTGGTTTGATGTGATGTGGTTTGATGTATATGTGAATCTTGTGTTGTATTGATGACATGAAAATGAGTTGCCAATGTTTTGCCGTAATGTTGACTCATTTCCGTTTCAGCAAATTTCTCCGCATGCTCCCATGCATTATAGGGAAGGTCATGCCGAATTTTTTCGGTGACGAGCGTGATATATAATTGTGTTGCTCTCTCTGTGCCTGCAGGTGACCTGTCACAACCCTAGTTTTGGTATGTTGTTTTATTGCTAGATATAATGCATCATTTTTAAATTCTTTTAATGAAGAATTGGGGAATTTTTAAAAGCCTCAAATGAAATTCATTTATATGGCCATACAAAATATTTTTCCAAAAATCCATTTGAACCTTTGTAAAATATTTTAAAATGAGCATGATCATATTCCAAATGACGTGGAACCAAAATCATGCACAAGGATTTTTACAAAAGTCTGATAAGGGCCATAGAAATTAAATAGATCCATATTTGAATTGGATTCAAATATTTTAAACTCCAAAAATACTCAAAACTTGGGAGTGTCCAGTTATATGTCACATAAGTCCAAATTAATGTTTTGGGGATTTTACAAAATGTTTTGGTATTTTTTCCAAAGCAAAACAAACAAAACATAAAGAAATAAAAGAAAGAAAAGGGAAGGGGCAAAGTCCACTTACCTGGCCCAACTAACCGAGGCGGCTCAGCCCAGGGGCAGCCTCGTGTTATTCATGGCGCCAAGCAGGCACACGGCTGCGTGCCGCGCATGCCGTGGCCGCCCTGCCACCTCCCGCTTGCCGTGGACGACCCCAGCCCTTCTATCCACGCCTGAAAGCACCTAGCGTCACCTCCAAGCCATTCCCCCTCCAACGCGTTTCTCTCCTCCTCCCTCGCCGATTTATCTTGCCGCCCGTGACTTCGCCGGAGTGCGCCTCCGCACCCACGAGGTCACCCGCCTGCTGCACCGATACGAGTTGTCCAGGAGGTTTGCCGCCGTCGACTTCATCCTCCAGCGCGGCCAATCGAGCGGAGACTCCCCAGAGACGCCGCCCTCTTCTTCTTACCCACCGACGGCTGCAGTTCATCGCAAAGGATTTGCAGCGCCTCCAGCTCCTTCCCGGTCCCGCCATCCTCACCAGCGAGCTCCCGGTAAGCTCCTCCTTCTTCCCCCTCATCTCTTGCTCCTCCCTGTGCCCTAGCCGCCGTCCTTGCCTCGGCCGTGCTCCGGCCTCCGCGGGAGCTCGTCGCCGGCGTGGCCCTGGGCCTTCCCAGCTTGCTCCCGGTTCCCTCCTACGCCACCCCCACACACACTCCAGCGAGTTGCCTCCGCGTCTAGAGGACGCCGGCGTCAAGCCTCCGACCGCCCAGGCCATTAGGGCTACTAACTCCCTCTGCTAATCCCCCTGTAGTCACTGCCATGTGCGGCCAACCCCCTAATTAAACAGTTTAATTAAGTTAATAACCCTCAGTTTAAGCCTAGGTCAATGACAGATGGGCCCCACAAGTCAGATTCGACCAGTCAACCACCCGACGTCAGCATGACGCAATGCTGATGCAGTAAAGCATTTTCCTGTATAAAAATAATTCCAGTAATTCCAGAAAATGCTTAAATATTGGAAATTGAATATCTTTTAAACCACAGCTCAGATTCAAATGAATTATATATGAAAAATCATCAGAAAAATCCAAGGAATATGAATATGCAATTTTTTTTTATAGTTCAACCATTTTAAAATGTGGCAACAATAGAAAATGTGCGTATGTCATATTTTGAATTCAAATATGAGGTTTGAATTTGCAACCCCTTTGCAATATACCTCATTTAAATGGAATCATCAACAAACCAGCACCATCTACATCATGTTTTCAGAACTTATCATGTGCTTGAGCATTATACATTAATTGATTGTTCCCCTTCGATGATGATTGCTTCGATAATAGTGTTTTCGAGCCGGACTACTCTCCACTAGCAGAAGATCGGTAACCCGTGTATCATCAGCAAGGCAAGCAAACCCCAATTATCATGTCTATAAAAACCCATTTACCTCTCATTCTCTCTTATGCATGTTTAGGAGTTCACCCTGATACGTTCTACCGCTAGTTGAACCCATTCCTTTACATGACCTATCATTTCTGCCACAGTATTAAGCAAATCTCAACCTAGCAGATCTAGGAATTGTTTGTGATCATCATGTGGCCATTCTTCCATGTTATGCTTATGCTATGCTTAGAGTTGTGGAAGAATTGGTCCATCTTGGGTGATGAATTGATGATGGTAGTAATCACGTTCATTTTACTTGTGATGAAAACGGTGTGGTGAATTTGATCTAAATAAGGTGAACGATGAGAGGCTGTGTAGGAGTACACAGTGGGTTGTCTCGTTGAACACCGCCCTAGGCCCCGTGTTCTTGTGTTGTGATCCAAGACAAAGATTACTACCACATGTAGGGTTTATGGGATCCCCGTTTGGCCTATTAACTTACCCCCGATCAAGTCCAGGAGTCACACTAGTTCGGGCTTTCCATTTGGCATATGCATAGAAAAAGAATGAATGAAAGGTTGCATCATTTAGATATGTGGGTGGACCTGTGAGACAGTAAAACCATCTGACAGGATGGCGTCTCAGTTGCCTCCATTGTCTGGGTCTGTATCGTGAACCGTCCAGACTCTCGAGCGGTAACCACTCAGATAGTCGACTCCTGGATTAGAGAAGGTAATGTGAGGTAAGTGCCTTGGTGATTGTCCTCGTCCAACATACGCTTGAAGGATGAAGATTTCTGGGCGGTAAGTGATGACACACGTGTGAAAAAGTACACCCCTGCAGGGTTAATGAACTATTCGAATAGTCGTGTCTGCTGTTATGGACTACTTGGAGACCTATACTTGATTATTAGACAACTTGAATGGATACTCTAAAATTTCCAAGATAAGTGTGAGTGCTTTGGGTTGCTTCCTTGTGGAAAGTCAAGGAAGAATCCATGGTAGTGTATTGAGATGGTGATCAAGACTAGATGGACTCGTCTGCGCTTCTCACCTTAACTCTGGTATTCGTATTTCAGGTTAGCCAAGTCAAAGCTGGCACTTCTGTATTACAAACCCCACTAACCTTTTACCTTGATACATGAGCATAAGTAGTATAGTTCTAATGTAAGTATTGCTGAATACGCCTTTGTACTCACGTTTGCTTATTTTATGTTTTAGAGAGGAGACCACTGACCCTGATGGTGGATTCTACCTTGAGCTCGACGCTGACTAAGTCATATAGTTCCAGACAGCAGCCTGGTTCCTTTGAAGGGTCGTTGTATTTTCTTTCAGGCTTCTTAAGCCATTTGTTAACCTTGTCTTTACTAAGACATAAGTTTCTTCCGTTGTTGTTTGATGTAATGTTGGATCACAGTCATATGATCTCTGCTTGTAATACAAGTACTATGTCTCACTACTGAAAAAATGGTCTTTAATGGGGCACCTATTTTTGCTAGTAATGGCGCACATACGATGTGCCATTACTAGCATGCCACTACTAACACTTAGTAATGGCGCACATTTGGTTTGTCATTACTATCTTAGGTAGTCATGGCGCACCCCACATATGAGCCATTACTACCTCTTCTGATGCGCCACTGGACAACATTTTTTTCTTCTTTTTTTCTATTTTTTAATTTGGAAGGCGGGAACATAGTAGTGGCGCACATTCTTATCTAAGGTGCGCCATTACTAACTTTTTTTCAATTATTTTTTCAATTTTTTCAACTTTTTCCGAATTTCTTACTATCGGGTCACTATGGCTTAATCTCAAGTTACCTTGCTTAATCTCAACTCGAATTGCACTCCGTGGTCAAACTTCCCGGAGGGTCACTTCAACTCCTGCCCCAACTCACTTCACAAGCACTTGTTGATATATGTATCATATCAATCCTGTTAAACCTTGTTCATGTCTAGGACCTTGTTCATGTCCATGGGTGTGATGAAATTTTGAACTTTTTTTTTGAAACTTATCGACCAGTCTCCTATCATATTTTGAAATTTTTTAAAATATTTTTTCAAAAAATCAAAAAAAATTCCGTTACTAGTGGCGCACTTTTAAAATAGTGTGCCGTTAGTAAGTTTGAATTTTTTTTCTATTTTTTTGCCGTCTATATCATAAAAGCCCCGTAACTTTTCGAGTAGATGATTTTTCATATAAAAAACTTTTTCATCGGAGTTTGAATGCAAAATCTACTTGGCTTCGATGATAACATGTAACACTTGAATGTAACACTTGGGGCTATGGAGATGAAGGCAAGACACAAATGGACCGACGAAAGGTTCGATGATAACATGGCATTCTTGCACGATCGTCTTCCGAAGGGCAACATATGCCCAACTAGTATCGTTGAGGCCAAGAAAGTCTTGTGCCCTCTCAATCTCCCGCACGTTAAATACCATGTCTACTGAAATGATTGCATTATCTATCGGGGTGAGGACGCAGAGAAAACCACATGTTTGGTGTGCAGTCTTGGTCGATACAAGAGAGGGAAGAAAGTTCCTAGAAAAGTGGTATGGTACTTTCCGATCATTCCTCGTCTGTAGAGGTATTTCGTAGATCTCGAGGAAGCAAAGCTCTTGACCTGGCAATTAGATAGAAAGAAGATAAAAGAGGTCGACCCGAACCCGAATCCGGAAAAGGAGGACATGCTGAGGCACCCTTCAGATGGTAGCCAATGGACTGCGTTGGACCTCGAATACCCAGATTTTGGGAAAGAACCAAGGACTGGTGTGAGCATCGATGGAGTCAATCTGTTTGGAGGCCAGAGCAGCACACATTGTACCTGGGCTATGTTTGTATGCATATACAACCTTCCTCCCTGGAACTGCATGAAGAAAAAGTACATAAAAATGTGTATGCTAGTTCAAGGGCCAAAACAACCATGTACATACCTCAATCTATATCTCTAACAGTTGAAAGAGGAGCTATAAACGTAATGGAAAGATGGAGTCAATACGTGGGACGCCGGCACAAAACAAAATTTCCCAATGAAACTCGCGGTGATCACGACGGTGAACGACTATCTTGGATACATATATTTCTCAGGGCAACGTGGTCCAAGAATTCTGTGCATGCGTTAGGTGCATGGATAATACAACATACCGCCAGCTAGCGAAAGATCTCGGATCTTTGAAAACCGTGTTCCAGGGGTCTCGAAGGTGGCTTCCCAAGAAACACCCATGGAGAAAACTTGGACATCTATTCGATGGCACCGAGGAGCTCCGAGCACCCCCAGCTCGAAGGAGCGGCAAAGAAATTGACAACTTGTTGAAAACTTGGGAAGAGTGCCCTGAGCCGGGAAATAAAAAAAGAAGACTCAGCCATTGATGAGGGTAAGGAAAGCAAGGTCCGTTTTCTGGGATTTGGAATAATGGAGTCTCCTCCGCGGTCCTCATAGCCTTGATCTCATGCATATCACAAAGAACGTGTGCGAGAGCTTATTTGGCACGCTGCTCAACATGCCGGAGAAGATCAAGGACAGGACAAAAGCAAGGAATGACTTGAAATTTATGGGAATCAGGAGGGAACTTCGCCCCCTAGTGACGACGATGATGAGCCGGAGGAGGAGGAGGATATAGAAACGCAAAAATCTCATCGCAAGCGAGAAAGGGTGACCAAGAAGAAGACTGGTATTGATCACTGCCCCCCGGCATGCTTCACTCTGTGCGAGGAGGAGATCAAGCGGTTTATCCATTGCCTCATAGGACTCAAATTCCCGAACAGCTACGCGGGGAAGATAAGCAGATACCTAGACGAGGCGACGCAGATTCTCCCGGTTATGATCCGAGGGATAATGGACGAGCACGTCCATAAAATGTTGTTTGGCCTTTGCAACTTTTTCGATGTTGTCTCTCGGAAGTTGATTTGCGCTACGCCACTCAAAAGGCTACAGGAGGAGATCGTGCTCATACTATGCGAGCTTGAGATCTATTTCCTGAACGCGTTCTTCGACAGTATGGTGCATCTGCTGATCCATGTTGTGGAGGATATCATCCAACTCAGGCTACGGTTCAGCGCAGCATGATGCCATTCCAAAGGATGAATGGAAACATAGCGAAGGGCTTTCTATCCGAAGAGTGCATCTCTTTTTGCACGAATTATCTAAACACCGAGAACCCTGTTGGTCTGTCTATAACCAAGCACTTTGGCAGGATCGATGGTTGTGGTCACCACGAGGGAAGCCGTGCAATGCATGTCAACTTCGAGGGTCGAGGAATCGACTTTGAAATAGAAAGCCTAATCGCGCTAAAACACATCCAACTGGTTGACCAAGAAGAAGTAAAGTGACCAGGTCCTGCAGATGATGGACCGAGATCCACGCCTAATCAAAGAGCACAACTCCATTTTCATGACTTGGTTCAGGGACGAGCTTCGTTCTAATACCCCGCGAAGGAAAGCTTCCGAGGGTGAAAATATGATGTTCACCTTGTCACCGGGCGCCGCGCGCAACCTGATGACCTATCAAGCGTATGATATCAACAACTACACATTCTACATGGAGGAAAAGGACAATAACTTTGATTACTAGAACTCAGGGGTAACGGGGATATTCTACACCAATGACGTCAAGGAAAGATTCTACGAAAGGATCGAGGACATATGGGAGCTCGACTACTTTGGAGAGAAGGTGCCGATGTTCCGTGTGAGATGGGCCGAGAGCGTCGTAAATAAAGACCGGTACTTCACCCCCATGGTTATACCCGAAGACAAATCAAAGTCTGCGGGCGCAAACGTCACCGCGAAAAATGAGACATGGGTACTTGCTAGCCAAGTGGACCAATGCTTCTTCATTACCGACCCACAAAAGCCTAGCCGCATTGTAGTGAGGAGTGGAAAAACAAACATCATCGAAATGAATGGAGACGCCAACGAGCAAGACTTTGACAAGTACGTTGAGCCGAAGATGGAAGACGACTACGCCGCTCAGGATACATACACCACAACCCTACCGAAGAAAGGTCTCCCGTTCAAGAGGAAAAGTGAAGTCGTCCAGGGCCTAAATTATTCAACCACGACAAAGAAGGGCAAGAAGAAGATCGTGAGGAAACGCTAGCTAGAAAGATAGCTCCAAATTTAAGAATCTATTTTGTAATTTATGATCACTTTTTGTATGCATGGATTTAATCTGCACTTTGTAATTGATGATGACATTCTTTTGTTTCCAAATGCCGCTACACCTTGCGTTTGTGGAGCTTGGTTCGAGAAAGGTTCCAACTCCACCAATACATTGACATACCTGCATGGCAAGGTGACGACACAGTTAAGGCGTGGTGGTAACACACCGATGAAAGGAAGGCCATGGCCTCGGTAACCATATTAGTATCTTGGACCATTTGGAACAAGCAAAATAATTGACGGGCTAGATAAATATTTAGTAGCGATAGCTAGGCCAATTAATGCAACAAAAACTTTAACAAACTATTAGGGGTGGTGCATTATGTATAAATTCACCACTAAGTGTGCTTAGGGGTGGCTCATTCCGCAGAAATGCGCCACCAAGTGGTTTCTTATGCGTGGCACATTTCTGCAAAATGCTCCACGCATAAGAAACCACTTGGTTGCGCATTTCTGCGAAATGCGCCACCCTAAGCCTTAACCTCTCCATCACCCCTCCCCTTGCTCGTGCCCACACCCATTCCCCACCACTCTCTCCCAGCGCACTCACCTCTCCGCCGACCGACACCGGAGCCGCCCCCGTCGTTCGAGCCCCCCTCTCCGTCCATCGCCCTCGCCGTCACCAAAGCCGCCCCCGCGCCCCCATCCACGGTCGCCCCCTCCACCGGACCGGCCAGACCCGTGACCTAGGAGACAACGGAGCCACCACTGGAGCCGCACCCTCGACGCCGGAGCCGCCCCCTCAACGCCATCGAAGCCGCCGCCTAGAACCCTAACCGCCCGCAGCACTCAGGTGACCCCCGCCTCCCCATTTTTACATCGATCCTTGCAAAACAAGTATGGGTAGGACTTTGTATCCGTGAAATTTTGTGCAAACCCTAGAAAAAGGAGGGGAATTTAGATATAGAACAGAGGGGAACAAAGGTAAATTTTTTGCAAACCCTAGAGAACAGAGGGGAACAGAGATAGAGAATTTTAGTGTGTTATATATATACTAAAAGCATGGTATAAAAAATATAGGTTCTAGATATTGTAGCAAAGGTAAAATTTCTAATATGGTTTGGCTCTTATATTCTTTATAAAAAATTCTAAAGTTACTCAAGAAGTTACTCAACAAGTATGTGTTAACTGCTTTACAAAATACCTTGTTTACCATATGAAAAAACCCAAGCAAGTGTAGAATTTTTTCTTCAATACACATGATGCACATATATGAAATATTGAAAACTTTTAAAAGATGCACAAGTACATAAATCCTAAACTCACTCACTGTCGGGACCCGGAATATGCGTATGTAATTCCAGTCACAACTCAATCATATGGAGAGCCGAGAGCCATACCCACTTGTCTAAGCAGACAAGGCCAAGCACAAAACACTCTCGGAAAGCATCGTACGTGAGGGGCATCCCATCCAGGCCGGATGATCAACTGAGATGGGTCCTCATCGCCCGCTCACAAGTCTAAATGATTATGGGTGGTGAAATCCCATACTCATAGACAAGTCGCCTCAACCATATTATCGACTGAATTATAAAACTTACATAAACATACTCCAACCCGATCACTTAGTCGGGGTCTCGGGCGGGCTCAATCATACAACAAAGTGTGCCACGTGACAGAGTCACGAGCAATCGCATCGCGATGCCCCAAGCTGCGCACATCTAAGGGCCACTTGGTGTATAAAAGACCGCCGACAAGAACACAACTAAGCTATCGAACCCCACACTAAGACATGCACGTCATAACCATACACACAACATACATGTCTAGTGTAAACATCAGGTACTCATTGCATGAACTCTACAAAGTATATCTTTATTGACGTACACATAGATCATACAAAGATCACATGTCTATGATCAACATTACATCATACAACGGAAGCAAATTAGGTCTGAGTACAGACAAGTTTAACAAATGGCTTAGAGAAGCCTTGTTCAACATACATGCCCTTCCACGAGGGACCAGACTGCTGTCTAGAACTATACTAACTTAGTCAACGTCAAGCTTCAGGAAGGTGACTCCATCGGGGTCTGGGTTTCCATCTAAAACATAGAATAAGCAAACGTGAGTACAAAGTCGTACTCAGCAAGACTTACATAAGAACTATACTACTCATTCTCAAGTTTCAAGGTAAAGGGAGGTGGGGTTTCAACATGCAGAAATGCCAGCTTTGACTTGGCTAGTCCTGTACTACGAGTACCAGACTTGAGGTAAGAAGCGTACACGAGTCCACTACCAAGTCTCCAACCAATACACCACTATGGTTACTTCCTCGACTTCCCCACGAGGAGCACACCATAGCACTCACGCTTATCTTGCGAGTTTTAGAAGTATCCATTCACGTTGTCTAATAATCAAGCACATCTTTCCAAGTAGTCCTTAACTGCGGACGCGGCTATTCGAATAGTTTTGTTAACCTTGCAAGGCTGTAAACTACACACACATGACCATCGGTTACAGCCTTTTGCTCGCCACCATTCAAGAGGTGACAGCGAGGATGTTCACCACGACACTTCTCTCACAACCGGTCTATTCCAGGAGTCGACCATCTGAGTTGCCTCCGCTCGAGAGCCCGGCCGGATCAACGAAACAGACTCAAACAATGCAAGTGACCGAGACGCCACCTTTGGCTGATGGTTTTCCTGCCTCACATGTGCACCCACATATCTATATGATGCAACCATTCCTTCATTCTTTTTCTATGCACTTTCCAAATGGAAAGCCCGAACTAATGTGACACTTGCACGTCGACACGGATTGAGGTACTAGTCCGAGAGGGGTCAGTGAGACCAATGTGTGGTTGTACTCTTTCTCTTGGATTACCATACAAGAACTCGGTGCTTAAGGCGGTGTTCAACGAGACAACCCACTGTGTACTCCTACACAACCTCTCATCGTTCACCTTGTATTAGGGTTGATTCACCGACACTGTCGGGACCCGGGGTTAGCGTATGCAAGTCCCGCTACGACATAGTCATATGGAGAGCCGAGAACCGTACCCACTTGTCTAAGCAGACAAGGCCAAGCACAGAACGTTCTCGGAAAGCATCGTACGTGAGGGGCATCCCATCCAGGCCGGATGATCAACTGAGATGGGGCCTCATCATCCGCACACAAGTCTAAATGATATGGGTGATGAACTCCCATATTCACAGACAAGTCGCCTCAACCATACTATCGACTATCTCATAACTCTTACATAGACTTACTCCAGCCCGATCACTTAGTCGGGGTCTAGGGCGGGCTCGATCATACATCAAAGTGTGCACGAGACAGAGTCTCGGACAATCGCATCGCGATGCCCCAAGCTGCGCACATCTAAGGGCCACTTGGTGTATAAAAGACCGCCAGCCAGATCACAACTAAGGTCTCAAAAACCCATACAAAGACATGCATGTTATAAACATACACGCAGCACACATGCCTTGTATGAACAACAGGTATCATTGCAATTCTCTACAAAGTATACAACTTTATTGATAACTCTTACAGAGTGCACACAGAGATCACAAGTCTGTGATCCAACATTACATCAAACATGCGGAAGCAAAGTAGGTCTGAGTACAGACAAGTTTAACAAATGGCTTAGAGAATCCTTAACTATAAACAAGCCCTTCCACCAGGGACCAGTCGTCTGACTGGGACTACACTAGCTTGATCTTCAGTCGTCGAGCTCGATGAAGAAGCCACCTTCGGGGTCGGTGGGTTCATCTAAAACAATGATTAAGCAAACGTGAGTACAAAGTCGTACTCAGCAAGACCTACATAGGAGCTATACTACTCATGCACATGTATCAAGGTAAAGGGAGGTGGGGTTTCACTTGCAGAAGTGCCAGCTTTGACTTGGCTAGACCTGAACTATGAGTACCAGACTTGAGGTAAGAAGCGTACACGAGTCCCCTACTTTCTCCAACCAATTACACCACTATGGTGCCTTCCTCGACTTCCCCACGAGAAAGCACGCCATAGCACTCACACTTATCTTGGTGTGTTTTAGAAGTATCCAGTTCAAGTTGTCTAATAATCAAGGTAAGCTTTCCAAGCAGTCCTTAACCGCGGACGCGGCTATTCGAATAGTTTTGTTAACCCTGCAGGGGTGTACCGCTACACACACATGATCATCAGTTACCGCCTTTGATCTCGACACCATTCAAGGGGTGTCAGCGAGGATGCTCACCACAACTGTTACCTCATAGCCTATCTAGTCCAAGAAAGCCGCCTACCTGGGTTGGCTACCACTATCGTGAACCCGGCCGGTTTACCGAAGTGGACCCAGGTGATGTGTGCGTGGTGCATAAGCCGGTCTCGGTTGAGCCGTTCTCTCACTTAGCAGCCAGGCCACAAGCCTACCAGAACTCTGAACTACTGCGACATCTGGACATCGAAAGGGATGAGTTAATAGGTTGAGAGGGGTCAGTGAGCCCAATGTGTGGTTGTACTCTTCATCTTGGATCACCACACAAGAACTCGGACTTAAGGCGGTGTTCAACGAGACAACCCACTGTGTACTCCTACACAGCCTCTCATCGTTCACCTTGTATTAGGGTAGATTCACCAACACCTTTCCACCAACATCAACATGATCACTACCATCCCGACTCACATAACAGTAACATCATTGTATCACTCTAAGCATGCAATAAGCAGTAACAATTGCAGGGGCCACATGACATCAACCAACTCCTACATTTTCTAGGATTGTGGTTTGCCTACTACTGTGAGAAATGATAGGTCATGCAAAGGAATGGGTTCATCTATGCGGTAGAAACGTAGCTTGGTAATCATCCTATACAATGCATAAGAGAGACATGAGAGGGAAGTGGTATTTTATCGACATGATCAATGGAGGTTTGCTTGCATTGCTGACGAGGTTTGGGTTCGGGGTCTTCAACGAAGGGGGCAGCCTCCTGTTCCGGTTCCACCTCTACTCGACAAACAAGAAACAAGGTAGCAAAGTAAATACAATGCACAGTCACATGATTGAAGGTTGAAACTTGATGTATATGCTTTGATGTGTGAAGCAATTCCATTTAAATGGAGTATATTGCAAATTGAATTGCAAATTCAAACTCCAATTTGAATTCGAATTTAGAAAAGTTGTATATGACATTGTTTGATCAAGTTAAATCATTTTGAAATGTGTATGATATGCCTCTGAAGTTCAAGTATAATGTGGTATGTTGATATGGTTCAAAATGCAAAAGCATTTGAAAAGAATTTGAATTAATTCCATTTAAATCAAATAGAAAATTCTACTGATCACATTTTAAATTCAACTCAAACATGGTTGAAAGTTGGATATTTGGATAGCTTATTTTCTCCTGATCATTTTTCATATATTATTTGTTAAATTTGGAGTTAATATGAATTTTCTATGAATTTCCAAAGTTTGGGGTAATTTCTGCCTTTTCTGGAATTTCTTGAATTCTTTTTATTCTAGAAAATTCATTACTGCATCACTGTGACATCAGCATGACGTTAGGGGGCCACTGACTGCTGGGACCCACTGGTCAGCCTTTGTTGTTTAATTAAAATGGTTTAATTCAATTTAAACTTAACCAGGGGGTTAAGTGTGGTCTTGGGCCCACATGGCAGTCACTGTGGGGGGGGGGGGGGATTAGGCTTAAGCTAAGCATGGATTAAGGCTAACCCACCGGCGGCTTGACACCGGTGGCCTGGCCACGGTGGCGCGGCATGGCAAAGTGCTCTGGGCACGCGTTTGACGCGCCAGTGGCATCAAACTGGAGCTGGAAGAGCGCCGCATCGAATGGAGCCAGCCAGGGGGGCCGGAACTCACCGGAGCGACGCCGACGTCAAGCCCTAGCGGCGGCCGTGGCTCGGGCTCGATGTAACGCTTGATATGGAGCTCCACTTGAAGCAGCAAAGGGAGCAATCGAAGCAGTGGAGCGCGGCGAAGACGACGGAGAAGGAGGCGAGCTCGATTGCGTAACAGGTGGTCGTCGCCATGGATCCCGGCGGTGAGAAGCTCCGGCTCCCATGGCGTATTATGCTAGAGAGGAGGAGAAGGACGATGGAAAGGCTCAGGTGAACCGTGAGCTCACCGTGAGTTCAACGGAGGCAGTGGCGCGGTCGGAGGAGCTGTGTGGCCGGCGAATTCGTCGACGACGACTTGCGGTTCCGGCGAGCAGAGAAGCTCGATTGCCGCGGCTCCAGTGGCTCCTAGGTCACCATCCTCGGGCTCTTGGCGTGGACGACGGTGCTGCGTTAGGGGGACACGGCCTTCTGGCTCTTCTCCGGCGTTGGCCACGGGTTCTTGCGACGGTGAGCGGCGGCTGCTCCCGGGGAAGAAGGGGGAAACGCGTATGGAGCTCGAGAGGAAGCGGCGAGTGGGGGAATGGAGGAGGCGTGTTTCTGCGTGTCTCCTTGCGCGAGTAGGAGGGCTGGGGAGGCGCCAGGCAGGCTAGCAGCTGTCGCCGGCGTCGGCATGCCCTCCAGCGAGGTGCTTGCCGCGCTGGGGGAAGACGACAAGGAGGCTGCGGTCCTGGGCTGCTGGGACGGTAAGTTGGGCCGCGGAGGCCCAGGTAAGTGGGCTACTTTCTGTTTTTCTAATTTTCCTTTCTGTTTTATTTCTGCCATTTGTTTTGGCTAGCTAAAAAAATAGAAACCATTTTATTAAATGCTCATAATTTTTATATGGCCTCACAAAATAATATACTAGCCACTTATAAATTTTTAACATTTTTAAAATTCAAATAATTTGAACTTTAAATCAAATAGGGGTTTTTGATTAATTCCAAGGCACTGTTTGAATATTTGAAAAATCCATGAGCATGGGGTGGGTCCCACATCACTTGATATGTGATCACACTCATTTATAAGACTTTTCAAAAATCTAACATGAATTTTTGGAGAAGATTTTTATCTGGCCTTTTGAATTAATTCATCTGGGGGGGTTTCTTCTCCCATTTTGCTTTTGAATTTGATTTCAATGACTTCTTTTGAAATTTTTAACATGATGCAAGAGGACTTTGATCCTAGCACATTACCTAACAGAGGGTTCTGACAACTCGCCCCCACTCAAAAGAATCTCGTCCCGAGATTCAGAAGTCTGCGGGAGGAAGGAGGGATACTCGGCACTGAGACGGTCTTCTCTTTAACACGTGGCTTCTTTCTCAGAGTGGTGTGACCACTGAACTTTCAGAAACTTGATCTTCTTTCGGCGAGTGACACGCTCTGCTTAATCGAGAACACGAACGGGGTATTCTCGATAAGAAATGTCATCTTGTAGATCAAGCGTTTCATGGTCGACTTCGCGGATGGGGTCCTTGAAGCAACGCCTGAGTTGTGACACAGGGAATACATCATGTACTCGGGAAAGGTGCGGGGGTAGTTCAAGTTGGTAGGCAACTTCTCTACGTTTAGCAAGAATGCGGAAAGGTCCGATGTAACGTGGGGCCAACTTGCCTTTGATACCGAAACGTTGGGTTCCCTTCAGAGGAGTAACCCGAAGGTAAGCCTTCTCATCCAGATTGTAGCTCTCTTGCCTATGATGACGATCATAGTAGCTCTTCTGACGAGACTGGGCTGCTTTCAATTGATCACGAACAATGCGAACTTGCTCTTCCGCTTCCTTGAACATGTCCGGTCCAAAGAATTGTCTCTCACCGGTTTCTGACCAGTTTAAAGGTGTTCGACATCGTCGTCCATATAGGAGTTCAAAAGGAGCCATGTTCAGACTAGATTGAAAACTATTGTTATAAGAAAATTCGGCAAATGGAAGAGACTTCTCCCAATTCTCTCCGAATGAGATAACACAAGCTCTGAGCATGTCTTCAAGAATTTGGTTAACCCTTTCGACTTGACCGCTAGACTGAGGATGGAAAGCTGTACTAAAGGAGAGATGAGTTCCCATAGCATTCTGAAAGCTTCCCCAAAATCTAGAGGTGAAAAGGCTACCACGATCAGAATTGATTTCCAAAGGAACACCGTGAAGGGATACAATTCTAGAGACGTACAAGTCCGCTAACTGGCTAGCAGTTATAGACTCGCGAACGGGCAGTAAGTGAGCAACTTTGGAAAGCCTATCTATGACAACGAAGATGGCATCATTTCCTTTCTGGGTTTTTGGAATGCCGGTGATGAAGTCCATACCGACTTTGTCCCATTTCCACTCTGGAATAGGCAAAGGTTGAAGCGTACCAGCAGGTCTTTGATGTTCTGCCTTAATGCGACGACAAACATCACATTCGGCAACAAATTGAGCAATGTCTCTCTTCATCCTAGTCCACCAAAATCTCTGGCGTAGATCTCGGTACATTTTTGTGCTACCGGGATGAATCGAGAGGGGTGTGTCATGGGCTTCCTTGAGGATGAGTTTCCTTAGTTCCCTATTCTTAGGTACTACCAATCGATTTCCAAAGAATACCGTTCCCTTGCTATCTGTGGAGAAACATTTAGCAACTCCGCTAGCAATGTTCTCCTTGATCCGGCGAACACCTCGTGCACGCCTTTGGGTGCCTAAGATTTGATCCTCAAGAGTTGGTTTCGCCACCAAGGTAGAAAGATAGCCATGAGGAACAATCTCAAGATTGAGCTTGCGAAATTCCTCATGAAGAAGTGGTTGATACTGTTGTAACATGAGGTTGTTACAATACGACTTACGACTTAGTGCATCAGCCATGACATTGGCTTTGACTGGGGTGTAAGAAATTCCTACGTCGTAATCTTTTATCAACTCAATCCAGCGTCTTTTCCTGAGATTAAGATCTGGCTGGCTGAAAATGTATTTGAGGCTTTGGTGGTCGGAATAGATCTCGCAACGATTACCAAGGAGGTAATGTCGGCAAGTTGTTAGGGCATGAACTACGGCAGCGAGTTCAAGGTCATGGGTAGGATAGTTCTCTTCATGTGGCCGCAACTGGCGTGAAGCATAAGCTACCACATGTCTATCTTGCAGAAGTATGCATCCTAATCCTTGCCGTGATGCGTCACAATAGATCTCGAAATCCTTTTTGGTGTCCGGAGGTGCAAGTACGGGTGTAGAAGTTAGTCTTCTTTTTAGCTCTTGAAAGCTTTCCTCGCACTTGGGGGTCCATTCGAATTTCTTCTCTTTCTTGAGGAGTTCGGTTAGAGGCTTTGCAACTTTAGAAAAGTTCTCGACGAAGCGGCGACAATAGCTTGCTAGGCCAAGAAAACTCCTAACTTGCTTAACCGATTCAGGTGGAGTCAAGTCAAGGACGGCCTGAACTCTCTCGGGATTGACAACAATGCCTTTTGCAGAATTCACGTGGCCTAAATAGGTCACTTCTGGTAGCCAAAATTCACACTTGGAGAATTTAGCATACAGGCGATGATCTCTAAGTTTCATCAATACCAGCCTTAGGTGTTCGGCATGTTCTTCTTCGTTCTTCGAGTAGATGAGAATGTCATCGAGATAAACCACAAATTTTTTATCTAAGTACTCCATGAAGATCGAATTCATCATGCGTGAGAAAGTGGCGGGGGCATTGGTTAAACCAAAGGACATGACGGTGTACTCGTAAAGACCATAACGAGTAGTAAAAGCCGTTTTGGGAATGTCCTCGTTTCGGATTTTGATTTGATGATAACCCAATCTCAAATCCATCTTGGAGAAGACAGAGGATCCTGCAAGTTGATCATAAAGATCATTGATCCTGGGCAATGGGTACTTGTTCTTTATCGTCGCTAAATTTAGCGGGCGATAGTCTACGCACATCCTTTCTGTTCCATCTTTCTTTGTTACGAACAGAACGAGGCAACCCCATGGCTATGAGCTAGGGCGGATGAAGCCTTTTTCCAACAAAGTTTCCAGTTGGGTTTTAAGCTCAGCTAACTCACGTGGGGCCATTTTGTATGGGCGTCTAGAAATTGGTGCGGTTCCTGGCACAAGATCCACTATGAACTCTACACATCTGTCGGGTGGCATTGCCGGCAGCTCTTCGGGAAAGACATCCGGGAAGTCACGAACCACCGGAACATCTTCAAGGTCGGGAAGGGGAAGTACATTCAAAGAATGCACTTGGGTTCTTGTTCTGCGTGAGGTGTAGTTGACGGTCTTGCCTGAAGGGTGGGTGAGTTTCACTGATTTGCCTTTGCAATCTAGGTAGGCATTCTGTCTTGATAGCCAATCCATGCCAAGGATGACATCAATGTCTGAAGACTTGAGGGCTATGAGTGAAGAAAGGAATACTAAACCCTCAATTGCAATTTGATTACCATGGCTTACTCTATTAGTTTTCCATCTTGACCTTGGAGTTTGAATAATCATTGGGGTGGACAATTCAACAGAAGATAACTCATGACGAAGTGCATAACTTTCCGACATGAATGAATGAGATGCTCCTGGGTCGAAAAAAACGGAAGTAGGAACATAATTGACTGGGAGCGTACCAAGAATGACGTCAGTGGTGTCGTCAGTCTCTTCGGCGGCAATTTGATTCACGCGTCCACGGGTGGCGGGAGGAGCGGGTTTGGTGGTGTAGACCTTCTGGGGTGGCTTGCCACGACCATTGTTGTTTCCTCCGGCACGGGGTGGAGCATTCTGATTCTGGAGCTGGTTCTGG
Organism: Bromus sterilis; assembly: GCA_950022295.1. Lineage (NCBI taxonomy): Eukaryota > Viridiplantae > Streptophyta > Magnoliopsida > Poales > Poaceae > Bromus > Bromus sterilis. Next base: position 274,025,847 of record OX465595.1, on the reverse strand, counting down.
GGACACTCACGAGAGTAGTGGCCTGCCTGACCACACTTGTAACAGGCTCCAAAAACAGTGCGTGGAGCTGGGTTGTTCGATGGAGCGGGGTGGAACTGAGTTGGTGGACGAGGCGCCACATAGGATGGCCTCGGTGGGTTGTTCTGGCGGAACATACTATTGGGGATCCAGATCTTGCGCTTCTGGGAGCCGGAACTGGATGAACCATCGTCTCTAGGGTGTTTGCGAAAGTCATTGGGTGTGTTCATGTCCTCTGCCTTGATGGCCTTGTTGACAAGGACCTGGAAGGTGGCAAAGTCATGCAGGTTGAGCTCACGACGGAGTCCAGAATTAAGTCCACGACAGAACCTCTCTTGCTTCTTGGCGTCGGTGGAGACTTCTTCAGTAGCATAACGAGCAAGTCGTTTGAACTCACGACTAAACTCGTCAACAGTCCTTCTGCCTTGAGTGAGGTTGCAGAACTCCTCACGCTTGCGGTCCATAAGACCCTTTGGAATGTGGTGCTCGCGGAAGGAAGTGCAGAATTCATCCCAAGATGCGGGCGGTCCAACGGGACGCATGTTCAGGAAGTTCTCCCACCAAGAGCTAGCTGCACCTTCAAGGTGGTAGGTGGCATAGCTGACCTTGTCGCCATCTGCAACATGGCCTGCCTGGAGCTTCCTCTCGATGCTGCGAAGCCAGTCATCGGCGTCAAGGGGCTCGGTGGAGTAACTAAAAACCGAGGGATGAAGCCGGATGAAGTCGTTCAGAGACACCAACTCGTTGCGCTGCTGAGTGGTGTTGCAGGCAATGACCTCCAGCAAATGGTGAGAGTCTCGGCGGTTCCTCTCAACCTCCATCAGAACCTGAGCCATCTTGGGTGGGGGTGGAAGGTTGCCTTCGTCCTGTTCATTCCCACGACCCTGGGCACGACCAAGCTGGCCACGGGTTCCTTGAGACATCCTGAAGGTGAAAACCAAAGTCAAACAGAGTTGATTTGAAGAGTCTAATCAAGGTATTGAAGTACTGGAAGGATTACAAAGCAAAGGAAGTAATCAATCTTGACAACATGGTGATAAAAGCATACAAGCCATATATTCACAAGCTGTCATACAAACCATACATCGTTTTAGTACAAGCACCAAGCTAATACAAACGTGATGAAGATGATACATCCTTCAGAGGCACTCTGACTTCCTATACATTATTTATCTAAGCCTCTGGAACTTAGAACACCTTGCGTACAATATACTAAGATACTACTACATCCTCATTAAGTAAGACCACAGGTGGTCTCACTCATCTCCATCTCCATAGTAGTCCTCGTAAAAGTTACCCGCGTATCCCGGTAGCTGAAGGTGACCATCGGAAAACACGGAGGCCTGTGGACCCTGATATCCATTTGGGCAAGGATGGGGCCTAGGTCCAGCGTAGGGTGGAAGCAGAGGACCACGGGGTGGAAAAATGCCTCCAATCTCGGGCCAAGCAACTCGAGAAGGCATCGGTGTCCTGACTGGGTAGATAGCATCATACTCGACTGATCCAACACTCGCGAAGGGTGCCAATAGTTTCAGTGCTCGATACAGACGAACACGGGTGGCGTGAAGCTCAAAACGGAGAGCGCGTGCATCACGATCTCGATGACGAGAAAACCTAGCAGTCATCTGAAGTACTGGATCCTCTGCAGAGTGATCCGAGTAGAGTCCGGTGTAATATCCCTCTTCTCCTGGAAGTGCAGCAGGGATATAGCGGAACGAGGTCTCTCTCAGCATAGTGTGCTCCTCTCTCAGCAGGGTAATACAGGAGTATGCAGCATCCTGCACAGCCATGTTCTCAGTCATACCAATGCCATGTCCAAAGTGGATAGGCTGAGTGACTCCATTGTGGTGCGGGTAGATCCTGACAATGCAGTGGAACTGGGTCTGGTTGAAGTCGTGGAACTGCTCCTCGACGGTGTACTCAGGATACCATCGATATCCCACATAGGACATCATCTCGAGCAACGTGGCGGAATGGCCACACACACCGAGGCACCTGGTCAAACGAACAATCTGCCGAGGGGGAAGATCTGCCATCTGAAACAGAAAGAAGGAGTTTGCAAATGCATCAGATTATGAAGAAACCTGGAATGACTCGGACAACATAACGGCTGTAATTGCAAGAAAAAGACAATTTCTTACAACATGGAAACAACACTTACATACAATGTAAGAATTCAGGAAGCACAACAACTCTAACAAAACGAACACAACCTTCCTACGGCTACAAGGAAGCAAACAACGAGATGTTCTAATCAGACAGAGGTGAGCCTAGTCCTATCTTCCCGTAGAACAAGATGAGGGTGACTCAGAACTCAGAACGAAGCGGGTAAGGAGAAAAAAAGAAGCCTTACGTTGTTCCCTTATATACCCAGAGTAACTATATAACTATAGAAGGCTAGACTCGACTTCGGCCAAGGCTGCTAGTCCTACAGTCAGTCCTGCTCTGATACCAAGTCTGTCGGGACCCGGGGTTAGCGTATGCAAGTCCCGCTACGACATAGTCATATGGAGAGCCGAGAACCGTACCCACTTGTCTAAGCAGACAAGGCCAAGCACAGAACGTTCTCGGAAAGCATCGTACGTGAGGGGCATCCCATCCAGGCCGGATGATCAACTGAGATGGGTCCTCATCGTCCGCACACAAGTCTAATGATATGGGTGATGAACTCCCATATTCAAAGACAAGTCGCCTCAATCATACTATCGACTATCTCATAACTCTAACATAGACTTACTCCAGCCCGATCACTTAGTCGGGGTCTAGGGCGGGCTCGATCATACCACAAAGTGTGCACGAGACGGAGTCTCGAGCAATCGCATCGCGATGCCCCAAGCTGCGCACATCTAAGGGCCACTTGGTGTATGAAAGACCGCCAGCCAGATCACAACTAAGGTCTCGAAAACCCATACAAAGACATGCATGTTATAAACATACACGCAACACACATGCCTTGTATGAACAACAGGTATCATTGCAATTCTCTACAAATTATACATTTTATTGATAACTCTTACAGAGTTCACACAGAGATCACAAGTATGTGATCCAACATTACAACAACAAGCGGAAGCAAAGTATGTCTGAGTCCAGACAAGTTTAACATATGACTTAATAAGCCTTATTTAAACACAAGCCCTCCACGAGGGAACCAGTCGTCTGACTGGGACTAGACTAGCTTGATCTTCAGTCGTCGAGCTCGATGAAGAAGCCACCTTCGGGGTCGGTGGGTTCATCTAAAACATAGATTACGCAAACGTGAGTACAAAGTCGTACTCAGCAAGACTTACATAGGAGCTATACTACTCATGCACATGTATCAAGGTAAAGGGAGGTGGGGTTTCACTTGCAGAAGTGCCAGCTTTGACTTGCCTAGACCTGAACTACGAGTACCAGACTTGAGGTAATAAGCATACACGAGCCACTACTTTCTCCAACCAATTACACCACTATGGTGCCTTCCTCGACTTCCCCACGAGAAAGCACGCCATAGCACTCACACTTATCTTGGTGTGTTTTAGAAGTATCCAGTTCAAGTTTTCTAATAATCAAGCTAAGCTTTCCAAGCAGTCCTTAACCGCGGACGCGGCTATTTGAATAGTTTTGTTAACCCTGCAGGGGTGTACCGCTACACACACATGATCATCAGTTACCGCCTTTGATCTCGACACCATTCAAGGGGTGTCAGCGAGGATGCTCACGACAACTGTTACCTCATAGCCTATCTAGTCCAAGAAAGCCGCCTACCTGGGTTGGCTACCACTACCGTGAACCCGGCTGGTTTACCGAAGTGGACCCAGGTGATGTGTGCGTGGTGCATAAGCCGGTCTCGGTTGAGCCGTTCTCTCACTTAGCAGCCAGGCCACAAGCCTACCAGAACTCTGAACTACTGCGACATCTCGACATCGAAAGGGATGAGTTAATAGGTTGAGAGGGGTCAGTGAGCCCAATGTGTGGTTGTACTCTTCATCTTGGATCACCACACAAGAACTCAGACTTAAGGCGGTGTTCAACGAGACAACCCACTGTGTACTCCTACACAGCCTCTCATCGTTCACCTTGTATTAGGGTAGATTCACCAACACCTTTCCACCAACATCAACATGATCACTACCATCCCGACTCACATAACAGTAACATCATTGTATCACTCTAAGCATGCAATAAGCAGTAACAATTGCAGGGGCCACATGATATCAACCAACTCCTACATTTGCTAGGATTGTGGTTTGCCTACTACTGTGACAAATGATAGGTCATGCAAAGGAATGGGTTCATCTATGCGGTAGAAACGTAGCATGGTAATCATCCTATACAATGCATAAGCGAGACATGAGAGGGAAGTGGGATTTTATCGACATGATCAATGGGGGTTTGCTTGCCTTGCTGACGAGGTTCGGGTTCGGGGTCTTCAACGAAGGGGGAAGCCTCCTGTTCCGGTTCCACCTCTACTCGACAAACAACAAACAAGGTAGCAAAGTAAATATAATGCACAATCACATGATTGAAGGTTGAAACTTGATGTATATGCTTTGATGTGTGAAGCAATTCCATTTAAATGGAGTATATTGCAAATTGAATTACAAATTCAAACTCCAATTTGAATTCAAATTTAGAAAATTTGTATATGACATTGTTTGATCAAGTTAAATCATTTTGAAATGTGTATGATATGCCTCTGAAGTTCAAGTATAATGTGGTATGTTGATATGGTTCAAAATGCAAAAGCATTTGAAAAGAATTTGAATTAATTCCATTTAAATCAAATAGAAAATGCTACTGATCACATTTTAAATTCAACTCAAACATGGTTGAAAGTTTTATATTTGGATAGCTTATTTTCTCCTGATAATTTTTGATATATTATTTGTTAAATTTGGAGTTAAAATGAATTTTCTATGAATTTCCAAAGTTTGGGGTAATTTCTGCCTTTTCTGGAATTTCTTGAATTCTTTTTATTCTGGAAAATTCATTACTGCATCACTGTGACATCAGCATGACGTCAGGGGGCCACTGACTGCTGGGACCCACAGGTCAGCCTCTGTTGTTTAATTAAAACGGTTTAATTCGATTAAAACTTAACCAGGGGGTTAAGTGTGGTCTTGGGCCCACATGGCAGTCACTGTGGGGTGGGGGATTAGGCTTAAGCTAAGCACGGGTTAAGGCTAACCCACCGGCGGCTTGACGCCGGTGGCCTGGCCACGGCGGTGCGGCACGGCAACGTGCTCTGGGCACACGTTTGACGCGCCAGTGGCATCAAACTGGAGCTGGAAGAGCGCCGCATCGAATGGAGCCAGCCAGGGGGGGCGGAACTCACCGGAGTGACGCCGACGTCAAGCCCTAGCGGCGGCCGTGGCTCGGGCTCGAGGTAAAGCTTGATATGGAGCTCCACTTGAAGCAGCAAAGGGAGCAATCGAAGCAGTGGAGCGCGGCGAAGACGACGGACAAGGAGGCGAGCTCGATTGCGTAACAGGTGGTTGTCGCCATGGATCCCGGCGGTGAGAAGCTCCGGCTCCCATGGCGTATTATGCTAGAGAGGAGGAGAAGGACGATGGAAAGGCTCGGGTGAACCGTGAGCTCACCGTGAGTTCAACGAAGGCAGTGGCGCGGTCGGAGGAGCAGTGTGGCCAGCGAATTCCTCGACGGCGACTTGCGGTTCCGGCGAGCAGAGAAGCTCGATTGCGGCGGATCCAGTGGCTCCTAGGTCACCATCCTCGGGCTCTTGGCGTGGACGACGGTGCTGCGTCATGGGGACACGGCCTTCTGGCTCTTCTCCGGCGTTGGCCACGGGTTCTTGCGACGGTGAGCGGCGGCTGCTCTCGGGGAAGAAGGGGAAAACGCGTATGGAGCTCGAGAGGAAGCGGGGAGAGGGGAATGGAGGAGGCCTGCCTCTGCGTGTCTCCTGGCGCGAGTAGGAGGGCTGGGGAGGCGCCAGGCAGGCTAGCAGCTGCCGCCGGCGTCGGCATGCCCTCCAGCGAAGTGCTTGCCGCGCTGGGGGAAGACGACAAGCAGGCTGCGGACCTGGGTTGCTGGGACGGTAAGTTGGGACGGGGAGGCCCAGGTAAGTGGGCTACTTTCTGTTTTTCTAATTTTCCTTTCTGTTTTATTTCTGCCATTTGTTTTGGCTAGCTAAAAAAATAGCAAACCATTTTATTAAATGCTCATAATTTTTATATGGCCTCACAAAATAATATACTAGCTACTTATAAATTTTGAACATTTTTAAAATTCAAATAATTTGAACTTTAAATCAAATAGGGGTTTTTGATTAATTCCAAGGCACTGTTTGAATATTTGAAAAATCCATGAGCATGGGGTGGGTCCCACATCACTTGATATGTGATCACACTCATTTATAAGACTTTTCAAAAATCTAACATGAATTTTTGGAGAAGATTTTTATCTGGCCTTTTGAATTAATTCATCTGGGGGGGGGTTTCGTCTCCCATTTTGCTTTTGAATTTGATTTCATTGACTTCTTTTGAAATTTTTAACATGATGCAAGAGGACTTTGATCCTAGCACATTACCTAAAAGAGGGTTCTGACAAACACGTTAACAACAGCAACACTGTGAACATTCCATCCCGACTCACAATCAAAGTAACCTCATTGTATCACTAAGCAGCAATAAGCAGTAACAGTTGCAGGGGCCACATGCTCATCATTCAACTTCTATATCTGCTAGGATTGTGGTTTGCTTAATATGGTGACAAAATGATAGGTCATGCATGAGAGTGGGTTCAACTAAGCGAAAGAACGTGTCTCGGTGATCTACTAAACATGCATAAGCGAGACTGAGAGGGAAGTAGGATTTTATAGACATGATCAATGGGGGTTTGCTTGCCTTGCTGACGATACATGGGTCTTAACGGTGGTCTTCTCCTTCGGGGGTGATCACCGTCTCGGAGGCACTATTACCGACACAATCATCAACAAAGGGGGGCAACATTGAAATAGAATGCACATACACATGATATAGTTGTCCATGATGTGATTGCTTCTGTTTTGTGGCAAATTCAATTTAAATGAAGTGTATTGCATTTGAAATGCAAATTCAAATTCTATATATGAATTTCAAATTAGCCAAATTGCATTTGCTATTGTTTGATCATTGTAAACCATGTGATCATGTGTGTGATATGCCTCTGATGTACAAGTAATCATGTTCGCATTGCATTGGTTGAAGTTGGAATAGCATTTGAATTCAATTTGAATTAATTCCAATTAAACCAAATAGAAAAAGCTACTGGTCCCAATTTAAGATCAACTCAAACATGGTTGAAAGTTGGATACTTGGATAGATTATTTTCTGCTGATCATTTTTCATATATTATTTTTTTAATTTGGAGTTAGTATGAATTTTCTATGATTTTCCAAAGTTTATTGATTTTTCTGCCTTTTATAGAATTAAATTAAATTGGATAAAAGGTTTATTGCGTCAGCATGAGGTCATGCGGACGTGGGGGGGCTCTGACGGCTGGGTCCCACTGCTTAGTGAGAGGGGAATTAGTCCCTCTCTGTTTAAACTAACAGAGGGGTTAGGGGGGGGGGGGGGCAGGGGCCTACCTGTCAGCCACTGTTAGGAGGGGTTAGTGGATTAATTAGGACACATGGTTAGGGTTAATGGCTCCGGTGAGCTTTGGCTCGCCGGAGTTCCACCGGACTTGGGCTAGGGGGCACGGGGAGGGGTTATGGCGGCATTGGCGAGGGCGCCGTGAGCTCCCGCGTCGTTTGGGGCTAGCTGGGGGTCTTGAGGAGGATCCAAGACATGACTACGACGACAAGTGCGGCGGCCGGAGCACTGGAAAGGCGACGACGACGAAGGAGGCCACGGGCAGAAGCGCGGGAAGGCTGGGGAGAAAGAGGAGCTCACCCTGAGCATGCCGCGGTGCTTTGCGTGGCCCGGGAGAGGCTGGACGGACGGGAATGGCTCGCCGGAGTTTGCTGTAGCCGGCGGGAAGAACTTGATGCTCGCGACGTCCACAGAGCTTCCCGGCTTCAATTGAATGGTCACGTCGACGTAGACGAGTGCTGCAGATCGGCTGGACACGACAGCGCGTCGGATGGAGCTCGGTGGCCGCGTGGAAGCTTGACAGCGGCGACGACGTCTCTCAGGACCTCGCGGAAACTCGCCGGGGACGAAGGGGAAGAGGTCCAGGGGAGGGGGGAAAGGTGGCGGGGCCTCTGGGCGTCTCGGTGGAGAGGAGATGAGGAACATGGGGCCTTGGAGCCTTCTCGGCGTCGCGGTGGCGTCGCCGCGCGCCCCTAGCTCGCCACCGAGGTGCTTGAGGTAGGCGACAAGCACCCGGTGGGCTGGGCTGGGCCGACCTGGAGGCTGGGGGGTAAGTTGGGCCTCTTCTCTCTCTGTGCTTTCTGTTTTTCTTTCTATTTTTATTTTTCTGTAATTTTTGTTGTGCCTAGAATTAAATAGCTAGGCATTTTAGTAAAATTCCGAAATAATTTTAAAAACCCTAGGTGGCTAGTAGCAAACCACTTATGACTTTTGGGCATTTTTGAAATTCAATAAATTTGAATCTCAATTCAAATAGGGGTCAACTTTAATTTCCAAGGCATCTTTTGAATTTTAGAAAATTCCATAGGCATGGGAATGAACCCAAACCACTTTTGAAATGATCACCAACATTTATAGGAATTTTCCACATGTTCAAATGAATTTTGGAAAAAGAATTTTATCTGGCCAATTATTTAAATTCTTCAGGGCTTTCTTTCCCCCATTTTTGAATTTCCTTTTGAAATTTTCACATGATGCAAAGGATCAACACGCCCTAGCACTTACCTAACTTTTGGTTGTGACAACTCGCCCCCACTCAATAGAATCTCGTCCCGAGATTCAGAAGTCGTCGGGAGGAAGGTGGGGTACTGGGCACGGAGGCGGTCTTCTCTTTCCCAGGTTGCTTCTTTCTCGGAGTGATGTGACCATTGCACTTTCAGGAACTTGATCTTCTGACGATGAGTGACACGCTCTGCGGAATCAAGAATACGAACAGGGTACTCTCGATAAGAAGGGTCATCTTGGAGATCAAGAGTTTCATGGTCGACTTCGCGGATGGGGTCCTTGAAGCAACGCCTGAGTTGTGACACATGGAACACGTCATGTACTCGGGAAAGGTGCGGAGGTAGTTCAAGTTGGTAGGAAACTTCTCCACATTTAGCGAGAATGCGGAAAGGTCCAATGTAACGTGGGGCCAACTTGCCTTTGATACCGAAGCGTTGGGTTCCCTTCAGAGGAGTAACCCGAAGGTAAGCCTTCTGTAACGCCCCGGTCAAACACCGGTTCCCGGCGTACATCTGGCGGTATCTAGATTGTCCCCACGGACCAACACTAGTCTTTCCTGCGCACTTTGTCCTCACTCGTGCGCACCCGAGAACAACTTCCCGGTCGGTCACCCATCCTCAAATTGCTCCAAGCCAAGCACGCTTAACTTTGGAGTTCTTTGGATCTGGGCTCCCGGAAAAGAAGGTGCACCTTGTTGATATGAGTAGTCTTTCATTCCTACTAAGCCAGGATGTCACACCTTCTCATCAAGATTGTAGCTCTCTTCTCTATGATGACGATCATAGTAGCTTTTCTGACGAGATTGAGCGGCTTTCAATCGATCACGAACAATGCGAACTTGCTCTTCTGCTTCCTTGATCATATCCGGTCCAAAGAGTTGTCTTTCAATGGTTTCTAACCAGTTTAGGGGTGTTCGATATTGTCGGCCATAGAGGAATTCAAAGGGAGCCATGTCCAGACTAGATTGATAGCTATTGTTAAAAGCAAATTCGGCGAATGGAAGAGATTTCTACCAATTCTTTCCGAATGAGATAACAAAATCTCTAAGCATGTCTTCCAAGATTTGATTAACCCTTTCAACTTGAACGCTAGACTGAGGATGGAAAGCTGTGCTAAAGCAGAGATGAGTTCCCATAGCATTCTGAAAGCTTCCCCAGAATCTAGAGGTGAAAAGGCTGCCACGATCAGAATTGATTTCCAAAGGAACACCATGAAGAGACACAATTCTAGAGACATACAAGGCCGCTAACTGGCTAGCAGTTATAGACTCGCGAACTGGAAGGAACTGAGCAACTTTGGAAAGTCGGTCAATGACTACGAAGATGGCATCATTTCCTTTCTGGGTTTTTGGAAAGCCGGTGATGAAGTCCATACCGACTTTGTCCCATTTCCACTCTGGAATAGGCAAAGGTTGAAGAGTGCCAGCAGGTCTTTGGTGTTCGGCCTTAATGCCACGAGAAACATCACCTTCGGCAACATATCGAGCAATGTCTCTCTTCATCCTAGTCCACCAAAATCTCTGGCGTAGATCTCGGTACATTTTTGAGCTACCGGGATGAATCGAGAGGGGAGTGTCATGGGCTTCTTTGAGGATTAGTTGCCTTAGATCCCTATTCTTAGGTACTACCAAACGATTTTTAAAGAATACCGTTCCTTTACTATCTGTGGAGAAACATTTAGCAATTCCGCTAGCAATGTTCTCCTTGATCCGGCGAACACCACGTGCACGCCTTTGGGCAACTATGATTTGATCCTCAAGGGTTGGTTTCGCCCCCAAGTTGAAAAGAGATCCACGAGGAACAATCTCGAGGTTGAGCTTTCGAAATTCCTCATGAAGAAGTGGTTGATATTGTTGTAACATGAGGTTGTTACAATACGACTTACGACTTAGTGCATCAGCCATGACATTGGCCTTGCCCGGGGTGTAAGAAATTCCTAAGTCATAATCTTTTATCAACTCTATCCAGCGTCTTTGCCTGAGATTAAGATCTGGCTGGGTGAATATGTATTTGAGGCTTTGGTGGTCGGAATAGATCTCACAAGGATTACCAAGGAGGTAATGTCGCCAAGTCTTCAGGGCATGAACTACGGCAGCGAGTTCAAGATCATGGGTAGGATAGTTCTCTTCATGTGGACGCAACTGGCGTGAAGTGTATGCTACCACATGTCTATCTTACATAAGTATGCATCCTAACCCTTGCCGTGACGCATCACAATAGATCTCGAAATCCCTTTTGGTGTCTGGAGGCGCAAGTACGGGGGCAGAAGTCAATCTTCTTTTTAGCTCTTGAAAGCTTTCCTCGCACTTGGGAGTCCATTCGAATTTCTTATCTTTCTTCAGGAGTTCAGTTAGAGGCTTTGCAACTTTGGAGAAGTTCTCAACGAAGCGGCGGCAATAGCTTGCTAAGCCAAGAAAACTCCTAACTTGCTTAACCGATTCAGGTGGAGTCCAATCAAGGACGGCCTGAACTCTCTCGGGATTGACAACAATGCCTTTCGCAGAAATCACGTGGCCTAAGTAGGTCACTTCTGGTAGCCAAAATTCGCACTTAGAGAACTTGGCATATAGGCGATGCTCTCGAAGCTTCATCAATACAACCCTAAGATGTTCTGCGTGCTCTTCTTCGTTCTTCGAGTAGATGAGAATGTCATCAATATAAACTACAACAAATTTATCTAGGTACTCCATGAAGATCGAATTCATCAAGTGCGAGAATGTGGTGGGGGCATTGGTTAAACCGAAGGACATGACGGTGTACTCGTAAAGACCGTAACGAGTAGTGAAAGCCGTTTTTTGAATGTCCTCGTTTCATATTTTGATTTGATGATAGCCTAATCTCAAATCCATCTTGGAGAAGACAGAGGATCCAGCAAGTTGATCATAAAGATCATTGATCCTGGGCAGTGGGTACTTGTTCTTTATCGTCGTTAGGTTTAGCGGGCGATAGTCTACGCACATCCTTTCTGTTCCATCTTTCTTCGTTACGAACAGAACGGGGCAACCCCATGGCGATGAGCTAGGGCGGATGAATCCTTTTGCCAACGAAGCATCAAGTTGGGTTTTTAGCTCAGCTAACTCATGTGGGGCCATTCTATATGGGCGTCTGGAGATTGGGGTTGTGCCTGGTATAAGATCCACTATGAATTCTACACATCTGTCCGGGGGCATCCCTGGAAGTTCTTCGGGAAAGACATCCGGGAAGTCACGAACCATCGGAACATCTTCAAGGTCAGGAAGGGTAAGCACATTCAAAGTATGCATCTGGATTCTAGATCTGGGTGATGTGTAGTCAATTGTCTAGCCTGAAGGATGTGTAAATCTAACTGACTTGGCTTTACAATCAATAAAATCATTCTGTCTTGATAACCAATCCATTCCTAGGATGACATCAATGTCTGAAGACTTGAGGGCTATAAGAGAAGCAAGGAATACTAAACCCTCAATTGCAATTTGATTACCATGGCTCACTCTATTAGTTTGCCACTTAGAACCAGGAGTTTGAATGATCATTGGAGAAAACATTTCTTCAAAAGGGAATTCATGAAGAAGTGCATAACTCTCCGACATGAATGAATGAGAAGCTCCTGGATCGAAAAGAACGGAGGCGGGAACATGATTGACTGGGAGTGTACCAAGGATGACGTCAGAAGTAGCAGTGGTTTCCTCAACTGAGATTTGGTTCACATATCCACTACCTGTGACTAAAAGCTTTGCTGGAAAGGTTTTGGTGGTTGATTTCTTAGGAGGCTTGTGTCGAGAATGACGTGGTGTCATCAAGACTTGAGGGAACTGCCGAAAGTAATGGCCTGACAGACCACACTTGAAACACACCCTGCCTGAATTGCTGGGAGCAGGATTACTTGATTGCACACCATCATTCCTGGGAGGAACAATGTGTTGAGGTGGATGGCATATATTGGAGGGTGGCCTATGAAGAAGGTTTTGATGTATGGCACTAGTTGGAATCAATATTCGGCGTTTCTGAGGGGCTAACCTTGAAGAAGGAGCAAGCTCAAGAGCATGCTTGCGAGACTCTTTGAACACTTCATTGCCATGCTCAACTCTGAAGAATCTGTTGACTAAATCCTCAAAGGTGGCAAATTCAATGAGGTTGAGATCATGACGAAGGATGGGTCTAAGTCCCTTACGGAACCTTGACTGCTTTCTGGCATTGGTGGTGACCTCATCTTGGGCATATCGAGCAAGACGGTTGAACTCTCTCACATACTCCTGAATGGACATCTCTCCTTGAGTCAGATTGCAGAACTCTTCCTTCTTGCGCTCCATCAACTCATCCAGAATGTGGTACCCTTGAAAGGCAACACAGAACTCCTGCCAAGTCACTACGTGACCATCTGGCTGCATAGCAACATAGTTCTCCCACTATTGAAGAGCAGCACCTTCCAGGAAGTATACGCGAAAATAACTCGGTCATCAGGAGCAACATGTGCAGTATCAAGCTTACGCTCGATGGAACGGAGCCAATCATCAGCTTCAAGGGGCTCAGAAGAACATCGGAATACCGGTGGCTTGAGGAGAATGAAGTCCTAAATGCTCACAACCACATTGTGATGATGGGCGGTATTCTGCTCGATGAGCTCCAAAAGGCGTGTTTGATCACGTCGATTCCGCTCAGCTTCCATCATGATTTCCGCCGCATAAGGCGGCGGTGGAGGTTCATCGTTACTGCGATTCCGATCACGGTCTCGATTGCGACGAACAACATTACGAGTTCCACCTGACATCCTGTGTGATAAAAATCAACAATCAGAACAGGTTGTACGATGGAATCAAAGATAAGCGGACATGATTAGGAGGAAAAGATTGTAATGCAAAGGCAAAGATTCCCAAGGACCACGGAACAACTCGGGCAGCATAACGGCTACACCGGGATGGAAAATGAAACAACCTTGAGGAGATTGGACAGAACTTCCCAAGGAACTCAACAACATGAAGACTATGGACAACCACAACAATCCTACGGCTATAAGAAGCAATCAACGAGATGTTCTAGTAAGACATAGATGAGCCTAGTCCTATCTTTCCGTAGAAAAGATGAGGGTGACTAAGAACTCAGATCGATTTGGGTAAGGAGAAAAAGAAGCCTTACGTTTTTCCCTTTATACCCAAGTAACTATATAACTAAAGAATGCTAGACTCGACTTCGACCAAGGGTTGAATAATCCTACAGACAGTCCTGCTCTGATACCAAGTCTGTCGGGACCCGGAATATGCGTATGTAATTCCAGTCACAACTCAATCATATGGAGAGCCGAGAGCCGTACCCACTTGTCTAAGATGACAAGGCCAAGCACAGAACACTCTCGGAAAGCATCGTACGTGAGGGGCATCCCATCCAGGCCGGATGATCAACTAAGATGGGTCCTCATCGCCTGCTCACAAGTCTAAATGATTATGGGTGGTGAAATCCCATACTCATAGACAAGTCGCCTCAACCATATTATCTACTGAATTATAACACTTACATAAACAGACTCCAGCCCGATCACTTAGTCGGGGTCTCGGGCGGGCTCAATCATACAACAAAGTGTGCCACGTGACAGAGTCACGAGCAATCGCATCGCGATGCCCCAAGCTGCGCACATCTAAGGGCCACTTGGTGTATAAAAGACCGCCGGCAATAACACAACTAAGCTATCGAACCCCACACTAAGACATGCACGTTATAACCATACACGCAACATACATGTCTAGTGTAAACAGCAGGTACTCATTGCATGAACTCTACAAAGTAAATCTTTATTGACGTACACATAGAGCATACAAATATCACATGTCTGTGATCAACATTACATCATACAACGGAAGAAAATTAGGTCTGAGTACAGACAAGTTTAACAAATGGCTTAGAGAAGCCTTGTTCAACATACATGCCCTTCCATGAGGGACCAGACTGCTGTCTGGAACTATACTAGCTTAGTCAACGTCGAGCTTCAGGAAGGTGACTCCATCGGGGTCTGGGTTTCCATCTAAAACATAGAATAAGAAAATGTGAGTACAAAGTCGTACTCAGCAAGACTTACATCAGAACTATACTATTCATGCTCAAGTTTCAAGGTAAAGGGAGGTGGGGTTTCAACATGCAGAAATGTCAGGTTTGACTTGGCTAGTCCTGTACTACGAGTACCAGACTTGAGGTAAGAAGCGTACACGAGTCCACTACCAATTCTCCAACCAATACACCACTATGGTTACTTCCTCGACTTCCCCACGAGGAGCACACCATAGCACTCACGCTTATCTTGCGAGTTTTAGAAGTATCCATTCACGTTGTCTAATAATCAAGCACAGCTTTCCAAGTAGTCCTTAACCGCGGACGCGGCTATTCGAATAGTTTTTTTAACCTTGCAAGGGTGTAAAATACACACACATGACCATCGGTTACCGCCTTTTGCTCGCCACCGTTCAAGAGGTGACAGCGAGGATGTTCACCACGACACTTCGCTCACAACCGGTCTATTCCAGGAGTCGACTATCTGAGTTGCCTCCGCTCGAGAGCCCGGCCGTATCAACGAAACGGACTCAAACAATGCAAGTGACCGAGACGCCACCTTTGGCAGATGGTTTTCCTGCCTCACAGGTGCACCCACATATCTATATGATGCAACCATTCCTTCATTCTTTTTCTATGCACATGCCAAATGGAAAGCCCGAACTAATGTGACTCCTGGACGTCGACACGGATTGAGGTACTAGGGCGAGAGGGGTCGGTGAGCCCAATGTGTGGTTGTACTCTTTGTCTTGGATTACCATACAAGAACTCGGTGCTTAAGGCGGTGTTCAACGAGACAACCCACCGTGTACTCCTACACAACCTCTCATTGTTCACCTTGTATTAGGGTGGATTCACCGACACGTTAACAACAACAACACTATGAACATTCCATCCCGACTCACAATCAAAGTAAGCTCATTGTATCACTAAGCAGCAATAAGCAGTAACAGTTGCAGGGGCCACATGCTCATCATTCAACTCCTATATCTGCTAGGATTGTGGTTTGCTTAATACGGTGACAAAATGATAGGCCATGCATCGGAGTGGGTTCAACTAAGCGAAAGAACGTGTCTCGGTGATCTCCTAAACATGCATAAGCGAGACTGAGAGGGAAGTAGGATTTTATAGACATGATCAATGGGGGTTTGCTTGCCTTGCTGACGATACACGGGTCTTAACGGTGGTCTTCTCCTTCGGGGGTGATCACCGTCTCGGAGGCACTGTTACCGGCACAATCATCAACAAAGGGGGGCAACATTGAAATAGAATGCACATACACATGATATAGTTGTCCATGATGTGATTTCTTCTTTTTTGTGCCAAATTCAATTTAAATGAAGTGTATTGCATTTGAAATGCAAATTCAAATTCCATATATGAATTTCAAATTAGCCAAATTGCATTTGCTATTGTTTGATCATTGTAAACCATGTGTGTGATATGCCTCTGATGTACAAGTGATCATGTTTGCATTGCATTGGTTGAAGTTGGAATAGCATTTGAATTCAATTTGAATTAATTCCAATTAAACCAAATAGAAAAAGCTACTGGTCCCAATTTAAGATCAACTCAAACATGGTTTAAAGTTGGATATTTGGATAGTTTATTTTCTGCTGATCATTTATCATATATTATTTGTTTAATTTGGAGTTAGTATGAATTTTCTATGATTTTCCAAAGTTTATTGATTTTTCTGCCTTTTATGGAATTAAATTAAATTGGATAAAAGGTTTATTGCGTCAGCATGAGGTCATGCTGACGTGGGGGGGGGGGGCTCTGACGGCTGGGTCCCACTGGTTAGTGAGAGGGGAATTAATCCCTCTCAGTTTAAACTAACAGAGGGGTTAGGGGGGGCCAGGGGCCCACCTGTAAGCCACTGTTAGGAGGGGTTAGTGGGTTAATTAGGCCACAGGGTTAGGGTTAATGGCTCCGGTGAGCTCTGGCTCGCCTGAGTTCCATCGGACTTGGGCTAGGGGGCACGGGGAGGGGTTATGGGGGCACTAGCGAGGGCGCCGTGAGCTCCCGCGTCGTCTGGGGCTAGCTGGGGCTCTTGTGGAGGCTCCAGGACACGGCTACGACGACAAGTGCGACGGCCGGAGCACTGGAAAGGCGACGACGACGAAGGAGGCCACGGGCAGAAGCGCGGGAGGGCTGGGGAGAAAGAGGAGCTCACCCTGAGCACGCTGCAGTGCTTTGCGTGGCCAGGGAGAGGCTGGACGGAGGGGAATGGCTCGCCGGAGTTTGCTGTAGCCGGCGGGAAGAACTTGATGCTCGCGACGTCCACAGGGCTTCCCGGCTTCAATTGAATGGTCACAACGATGTAGATGAGTGCTGCAGATCGGCTGGACACGGCAGCGCGTCGGATGGAGCTCGGTGGCCGCGTGGAAGCTTGACGGCGTCTCTCGGGACCTCGCGGAAACTCGCCGGGGACGAAGGGGAAGAAGTCCAGGGGAGGGGGGAAAGGTGGCGGGGCCTCTGGGCGTCTCGGTGGCGAGGAGAGGAGGCACAGGGGGCCTTGGAGCCTTCTCGGCGTTGCGGTGGCGTCGCCGCGCGCCCCCAACTCGCCACCGAGGTGCTTGAGGTAGACGACAAGCACCCGGTGGGCTGGGCTGGGCCGGCCTGTAGGCTGGGGGGGGTAAGTTGGGCCTCTTCTCTCTCTGTGCTTTCTGTTTTTCTTTCTATATTCTTTTTCTGTAATTTTTGTTGTGCCTAGAATTAAATAGCTAGGCATTTTAGTAAAATGCCCAAATAATTTTAAAACCCTAGGTGGCGAGTAGCAAACCACTTATGACTTTTGGGCATTTTTGGAATTCAATAAATTTGAATCTCAATTCAAATAGGGATCAACTTTAATTTCGAAGGCATCTTTTGAATTTTAGAAAATTCCATAGGCATGGGAATGAACCCAAACCACTTTTGAAATGATCACCATCATTTATAGAAATTTTCCACATGTTCAAATGAATTTTGGAAAAAGAATTTTATCTGGCCAATTATTTAAATTCTTCAGGGCTTTCTTTTCCCCATTTTTGAATTTCCTTTTGAAATTTTCACATGATGCAAATGATCAACAAGCCCTAGCACTTACCTAACTTGGGGTTGTGACAATCACCAACCTTGCATGCACATATGCTTGTTCCGAAATAAATATTCATTGGTTAAATTAACTGAACATTTCGATTGCTTTCATGTTCATAGTCTTGTAGAAAGGTGGAAGTTTGAACTAGTTATTCTAGTTCTAGTTCTTACATGTAAGAGGTCCTATGTATAATTGTGATTTTAGTATCTATTGTTTTATCTCAAATGTCAGTGCTTAAATGTTTTCTTTGTGCCCTAAAAAACAATAGTTAGACATGAAAACAAATCATGCAATGTCAGCGCTAAAATGTCCCCTCCTCCCCCTCCCCTGGTGAAAAAAAACAAGTTGTCTGAATTTTTAGCTAGCAATGGTGCCATGGTGCTTTGTCTGAATTTTCTGAGTTCTTGACAATGCCCTATAGGTCCAAATTTTCTATTTTCTAGGTGTTGCAAAGTAGAACTTGCAAGTATACATAAGTTGCAATGCATTAATCTTCCAGCAAAACTTGACATGATAAGTTGGTTGCCTATGTTATGTTTAGACAGAGAGGGGGCTCAGCTAGCCCTTATATCCATGTGCATGAATATGTGATGTATGGTTGTTGGTCAATTTTTTAAGCAACTTTCAGTTTCAGTTGCAATACATTTTTAGTTTGTGACATGAACAACTTTGCAATACAATTTTTTATCTACTGTTTGAATATCTACTGTTCTATCTCAGCATTTTTATCCACTATTTTAGTTCCTTGCTTGAAATTTACCTACATATATATATATATGATGGTTGAATATCTACTATTTGAACATTGCTCACTACTGCTGCTACAAAAAAATATGAACAGCAAAGCAATGATGCTTACGTTTGTGTAAGATACAAGTGCTTTTAGTGCACTGACAAGATACAAGTGCTAGAATATCTATTGTTATACACTATATATGTGATGTTGTGCCTACATACTAGGCATTTGTTTGTGCAGGGACAAATCATTATCCCCTTTCTCTTGAAATGTTGATTAACTTCCGTTTCGGTTGATAATGGGGCACTCTCATGTTAAGAAAATTAGCAAAGGTCATGCCCAATTTTTCCGTGAATTCGTGCATGACCTTTGCTATTTTTCTTGACCTAGAAGGTGCCCGATTCTCAACCGAAACAAAAGTTAACCAACACTAAGTAGTTGATTAATTAGGGAAAATATTGTGCTAATTAATTAAGGAGTTGCATTTCTTAATATTGTGCTAGTGCAAACATGTCGACCGGAGACGGCGCCGACCCTTCTTCTGAGCCGGGAAATAAAAGGAAGCAATATTGGGAATACTCCTAGGAGCCCGCAGAAGAGGAAGTACCTCCGGGCAAGGAGGAGTATGAGGAGGAGATAGATTCGGAGTCCGACTCATCGGAGGAAGATATGGAGGAGGAGGGTACAAAAGGGGAGAGGAACACTGGCTAGGATGATGTGGCCGGTGGCTCAAACACAAATAGTAGCAAGTCTAGGAAGTGGAATCAGAAACCGACCAAGGTCGGCACCATCAGGCAAGAGTTTACTGTCATGACCTCCGCTGGGATTCCTATAGATCCCCAACGTTTTTCGGAAGGGTACGACCGTCAAGTCGCGGCGATCCTCCGCAACACCGTGTCGATTACCACGATTAACCTAAGGAGTCGTGACAATAGTTATTATTGTCAGCTCCTTATCAACAAGATGCTCGGACGATACAAGTTCTGGGAGCCGTACAATAACACAAAACTCAAAGGGAACAAAGTTAACAAATGGTCCCTCAGGAAGAGGAGCAAAGCCTTGTCCAGTTGGAAAACCCGGGTGAAGGAGTCAATTTTGGAGTACAACAAAACTTGGGAGGAGCTCAAGGAGAAAGAGCCGATGATCGACGAAGCTACCTACAACCTTTTCAAGGCTAGGTGTGAGTCCGAGGCAGGCAAGGCCGAGAGTTCAAAGGGCAAGGCGATGCGGACGCAGCTCAAAGGTAACCACCATCTCAGAGCCGACGGTTACAAAAGTTCCAACCCTAAATGGGACAAGGAGGATGCCGAGTTTCTAGCTGCGGGACTACCTAACCCCTACGAGCAATACAAATGTGATCCATAGACCGAATACTTTGTAAGGGCTCGAAGCTATAAGGACAAAGAAACCAAGAACATAGTTGACTAAGGTTCAGGAGTTTGCGACTGCCGTGGTAAGTAGTTTACCACGCGACCTTGTCGATTGAATTCTAGTTAATGAAGTTCACAATTTCTAAATGTTTCACATTCTTTCAGCAGCAAGAGGAAATGAAACTCGCCTCATCGCAAGAGTCATCGGTTAAGCCGGTCGGCCCATGGGACACCGCTTTTAACAAGGCATTGAACAAGGTCAAGAAGGTTGAGAACGTGGCGGTGAAGCCATCGTCAGCTGGCCGTGTGGTCGGCTTTGGTGCGGACCTAAATTGGTCTCAATATTATGGGAAACCGAAGGAGCAATCAGGCTCGAGGGGGCGTAAGGCGAGATGGACCGAAGAAGACGCCTCTTATGTTCGTGGACTGTAGGATAAATTGAATATGCTTCCACATCTTGTACAGGACGAAGTGGCAAAGACGATGAACGCCCTCCTTCCTGATATGATGCATTCACTAGCGAACTGCAAGCGCGTGGTGGACAAGGGCCCATATCGGTCCACGGCATGATTGGCAGAAACTCGGCCACTGCGGCGGTAGTCCCGACTACCGCCGTATTGGTGGCTCCCGCACCGACTCCCGCCGTATTGGTGACTCCGGCCGCCAACACCACAGCAGCGCCGGACGTGATGGTAACTCCTCCAGCCATGATCGAGCAATCAAGGCATAATAATAATGCACCGGACGACAGCCAAAATAGGGCGTTCGACGCCACGGGACCGCGCCCTCCGTCTCTTGGGGTCTCTTCATTGGCTGACCTCGACGCCCTCAAGGTAACTATAAGCGTCTGCAGCCAAAACGAGGACTTCATCTCCTTTCCTTTTATAACCGGTATCTCTCTGATGCCCTACATGCATATATCTCTTTCGCAGGAGCACACTCCATGCATTCTACTACAAGTCGTGGACGGTGAGTTAAAGGATGTTGCCAAAGGTAAAATCCTTCAACCACAAAACTGAATCATTCACAATAGGCCGATGGCACCGGATATGCATAGGGTTCAAATATCTCTAGTGATTTCGGGGTACGAGAGAGTTGAACCTCCTATTCAACCCCCCGGATACGATGAGGACGAGCCGACAGTCATCATTGAGTGTTTTGGCCAAATATGCTTATGGTCAAAGAGCCAAATGCATTTGATGACGAGGGGGGGGGGGCACCACACCAAGGCCAATACCGGTACTCGTCGTGCCGACGCCACGTGATCCCATCGGCGCACAACAAGAAGAGCCGAACAAAGACGGTGATTTTGATGATGATGACATCCTGGCCGACCAGTTCATCAAAACTTCATTTAGCGATGGTGGCTTCATGCTTCCTGTTAAAGGAGCCTACCAGCATGACGAGGAAGCTCACGATCCAGATGATCCTGTAGCGAAACTTGCTTGCTCCACGCGTCTCTTCACTCATTCTCAGAAGATGTATCTAGCTGATTGCGCCTTCACCGAGCCTCAAGCAGATGCCACAAGGAGATCTATTATCAGCCCGTCCGCACTCCATAAGGAGGCCACTGAGAAGATAAAGGTCGGTGACTGCTCGAAACCGGAAAAGAAGAAGGGAAAGAAAAGAAAGAAGGGCACTTCAAGCAGCCAACCTCCGATGCCGATCCGGGCTCAGGACGGGCCACCAAGACCCAAGGATCTTATGTATGAAATCCATGTGGCGCGTAGGCCGATGCTACCTCAGGATATGCTCGATATTGTAACTTCGAATATGCAGCATGTGCATAACAGTGTTATGGCATTAGAGAAGATGCTTCTTCGAGAACAGAACCCCTCGTACCAGGTTTTTATGGCCAAGGTGCCACTTAACATGGGCTTCATCACCAATGTCCCCGCGGATATGATAATCCTGCAATTTTCAGAAATCTTCAATTTGTTTCATCTGAAGCGGCTGAACCATATCATTATCCTTCTGTTCTCGCTCAGCATGTCTTTGAGTATCAGTAGAGATCAGAACCCAAGCATCGTGATATTGGACCCCTTCTACATGCGTGAAAGCATCTTGATGGACAACGGGGACGCGACTCTTGCGGTGGGGTACATCAAAGACTTCATGCTAGAGAATGCGAGCAAAGATTTATTTCTCATGACCTACTCTCCCAAGTAAGTCATTTGCTCGCCGACGCAACATATGATTTCTTAGCTTTCCATTGTTCTCTTCCAACATTCCTTTCAACTGTTTTAATTATGTGTTGAGGATCAAGGCTGCGTGCTCATTGTCTTGTCACTTAAACACTTTCATGTCGTGTATTTTGACTCGGGGAGTACGAAGAAGAAAGATTACAAGTATGCAACGAGAGTTTTGGATGATGCTCTCGCCGGCTACAAAGAAGGAGGAGGAGGCAAGATCGTGAAGCACAAGTTCGGCAAGCATCAGTCCGGCCTTAGCGTGTTCAACCACGTAACGTAGTTCCCGAGCGTTAAGCAGTCGGCTGGCAGTGTGAGGAATGCCTCCTACGCCCTCTATCACATGCGGGCGATTGTACAGGACCAACGCGACCTTATGCTGCCAAATCATCTAAAACTGTGGGCCGAAAAGAGGGCGGCAATCGCCGATGCAAATCTTAAGCAGGAGTTCTTTCACATCCAAGGGGAAATAGCGACTATCATCTTTCGTGAAGTCCAAGTGAAGGGGTCGATCTTCCACTCCAACATTGTACCGTCCAATGGGGAGATAGAATTCCGCCTAAAGGCATTGCGTGACACAAGGCCTTTCACGACGAAAAAGGCTTCTGCCCATTCCCTGAGCCGAGTCAGAACAAGTGAACAACTTCTGTTATATGGCAGCCGTTTGATGAATGTATGCCCTACATGTAATTTGATGTACTCTTTGTGTAGTAGATTTTAGTGTCAAATACTCTTGGTGCTCTTTTTTTATAAAGTCACTGCATATGCATTTTATGCATATGTGCGTGCTCCTGGCCATTGATTAGCTTAGGCTAGTATATATTGTTGGGCACCGTGTTGTTGATAAGAATAGATGCTATATTGTATTGATGTCCTTTGCTATGAATTCATATGGATGTGGATTCTAAATATTTGTTTTGTGCAGGTTGAAGATCAAACAAGAGAAGATGAAGAATGTAGCTAGGTTTAGTTTAATATTCAATTAATGTAATCTTGTGAATCTTTGTAATATGAATTGTAATACAATTCTTTTGTATCAATAATTATTGGGCTCATTGTAATATTGTGTTTTCAATTTCTGTAATATGATTAAAAAATTATGTAATGTGTGTAATTCTATAGTGCTTTTTTTTGTAATTCTTTTTTTGTTTTCTTGTAATATTGTTAGTGGCGCATTATGTAGTAACTTAGTGGCGCACCAGGAATGCGCCACGCCTAAAAGCCTTAGGGGTGGCGCATTGCCCTTATTAGTGGCTTGTTCTTAGTGGCGCATCCATAATGCGCCACTAAAGGCCTAAAAAGTACTCCACTAAAAGCCTTTTCTCTAGTAGTGATGATCGAGTTGAGCTTGATGGCTGGACACCCAACGTTTGAGTTCGCATCGGAAGAATCGGTTGGATTCCGATTGCGGTCCCAACTAAAATAGGCGACTCCCTAGGACTAGATATGGTGATGTGAGTGAAGTGTCGTGGCAACATCCTCGCAGGTACTCGCTTGAAGAGTCCACTCCCAGGCGGTAACTGATGCGTGCATGTGTGTAGCAGTACACCTCTGCAGGGTTAATGAACTATACGAATAGCCGTGTCCAAGGTTATGGACTACTTGGAGATCTATACTTGATCATAGACAATTCAATGGTTACTCTAAAATTTCCAAGATAAGTGTGAGTGCTATGGTTTTCTTTCTCGTGGGAAGTCGAGGAAGGATCCACAGTGTTTTATTTATTGGAGACTTGGATAGATGGACTCGAGTACGCTCCTTACCTCATTCTAGTAATCATAGTACATGTTAGCCAAGTCAAAGCTGGCACTTCTACATTACAAACCCCACCTCCCTTTGCCTTGATACCTCAGCATGAGTAGTATAGTTCTGATGTAAGTCTTGCTGAGTACGCCTTTTGTACTCACGTTTGCTTATTTTATGTTTTAGAGATGAAACCACCGACCCTGATGGTGGCTTCTTCGTGGAGCTCGATGTGGATTAAGATATTATAGTTCCAGACAACAGCCTTGTTCCTTTGGAGGGTCGTTATACTTTCTTTTAGGGTTCTTAAGCCATTTGTTAAACTTTTCTTTCCTAAGACATAATTTGGTTTCGTTGTTGTTTGATGTAATGTTGGATCATAGTCATGTGATTTTTTCTTGTAACACATCTACTATGTCTGCTCAGTTTAGTAGATGCAATAAAGCTATGAGTTTGTAGAGTTCATGTTGTGTTACCTATTGTTATACACTTGGCATGCATGCTGCGTGTATGTTTATATTGTGCATGTCATGTGTGGGGTTCGATAGCTTGGTTGTGTTCTCGCTAGCGGTCTTTCTTATAGCCAGGTGGCTCTGAGTTATGAGCAACTCGGAGCATCGCGATGCGATTGCGCGTATCGATATGTCCTCATCTGATCCCGTTACGCGTCCCACTTTGTTGTATGATGGAGCCCGCTCGAGACCTCGGGAAAAGTGAATCGGGATGGAGTTTGTTTATGTAAATGCTATGGTTCAATCGACAATATGGTTGAGGCCACATGTATATGAGTATGGGAGTTCATCACCCATAAGTATTTAGACTTGTGAGCGGACGAAGAGGACGCCATTACTGTTGATCATCTGGGGCTGAATGGGATGCCCCTCACGTTCGAGCTTTCTGAGAGAGTTATATACCGGGCCTCATCTGTTATGATGAGTTGGTATGGATCTTGGATCTCCATATGAATGAATTGAGACTAGAATTACATACGCATATTCCGGGTCCCGACAGACTTGGTATCAGAGCAGGAGTGTTTGTAGATTATCAAACCTTGGTCGACGTCGAGTCTAGCATTCTATAGTTATATAGTTCCTTGGGTATATGGGAACAACGTAAGACTTTTTTCTCTCCTTACCTCTTTGACCTGAGTTCCGAGTCATCCTTATCTGTTTCTACGGAAAGATAGGACTAGGCTCTTATTTGTCTGTAGTAGGACATCTCATTGATGGCTTATCTGTAGCCGTAGAGTCATCATTCTGTAGTTTTTCTTAGGAAAGCGATGTCCGTTATCTTGCAGGTTGTCTCATTTTTCATCCCAGTACAACCGGTATGTTGTCCGATTCATTCTAGGAATTCTTGTTAAGGAGCATTAGATTTCTAGAATTCGGTGTTGATGCATTTGCAAATCTTTGCTCCCACTTCATATGTCTTTTAGCCAGAGTAACCATGCTGACCATTGTGTCGGGGTACTTCGTTACTCTGACATATCTATTGTAGTTCCTAGGAAGCCATGATCATCCACAAGAAAAACATCCAGTAATCCAACTCCGTATGTATATAGTTTTACTTGTGCGATAAACCTAGCCACTATTCTCGAAAGGATCCCCAAAAGCCATTCATTAGTAGCCACTCCTCCATGAGGATATTCTATGACTTATTCTAGAAGTTATCCTTATGGATCCTTTGTGTCCCGAAGTCCAACCTTTAATTCACTACTGGAAAATAGGCTATAGATAATATGGGTGCTAATGGCGCGCTACACACACGGTGCACCAATGCTATATAGCAATGTGGCACCACAGGAAAGTGCGCCATTAGTGTGTACCTTTTTTATGGCGCATGCACCGAGAAGTGCGCCACTGATATTTTTTTCCTGGACCAACCCCTCCCCTGGATTAGGAATGGCGCACCTATAAGAAGTGCGCCATTAGCATTCCTGGTTGCTAATGGCGCACATCTGCGAGGTGCGCCATTGCTAAGTCGGGGGAGGTGTGGAGCTAGGGCTTAGAAATAGAAATGGCGCATTTCGGCACCATGCGCTATTAGGAAACCATTGGTGCTAATGGCGCATATCGTAATGGTGCGCTATTACTTAGCCTGGTCCCCCCCCCCCCCCCCCCCCCCCCCGCTGGCTTGGGCCCACCTCCTGTAGGTGCTCCATTAGTATTCCATACATAGTAATGGCGCATATTTGCTAAGGTGCGCCATTACGAACTCTGGAGCAGCTAGATATTTTGGCAGCCACCTACCACACTCACCTTCTCCACCTCCACCTCCAACTAGATTCTCTCGGTTCCATCCTTGTCCTGACCTTATTTGCACCCTAGATCTACCAAAAATAACCAATTGTATCTCCTTTTTTCGAGTGGTAAGTAAGGGATCTTTGTTTATGGTTGTGTAGATCTAGTTTGTTCTCTCTCGAATAAACTTTTTGTCGGTGCATATGTGTGATGTGATGTGATGTGATGATCACGGGATATGTAGGTGTGTTGTGATAATGGGTGTGATAATCATGGGATATATATGTATGTATTTGCAGGTGTACGTCTGATACACCCAAAAATCATCAGTATTATATATAGTAATTCTTTCCTATTCATTGATATATTTAATGTTATGATGCTATTCTTATGTTGTTTTGGCTTGTTTTACATAGTTTGCAACTTTCCGATGCTGAAGCAGAAGGCGCAGGATTCAGCGATAAAAAGTGGACGCTGAGTTGCTGAAACAAAAGCCTCTAAATTACCTGAAAATCGACGGAGGCCATTTTCCAGAAGGATGACGCGAGGACATGCAAAAGAGGAGACAGAGGGGGGCCATAGGGTTACCAGGCGGCCACCTGGCGCGCCCCCACCTTGGCCGCGCAGGGAGGGCGCCTGGACCACTGGGGCCACTCCCGGCTCCCCCCTCAAGCCTATATATCACTCATTATCCAAAAACCCTAAAATAAGAGGACTTTCGCGAGTTCCGCCGCCTCTCCATGTCGGAAACCAACAGAGAAGAAAAGACATCTCCGGCGTGCAGATTCCGCTAGGGAGACCACCTCCCGGAAGGGGAGATCATCGTTGTCGTCATCACCATCTTCACAGGCATCATCGAGATCATCATCAACATCATCCCCAACACCAGCACCATCTCCATCTTCATCTCATCTCACCTCACAAGTTTAACTTGTGTTGTAATCCGTACTATCTATCCTCTCTACTCTACCAGTGTTGATTGCTACCGTGTGATGAATGCTATTGAGTTTTTTTGGAGAAATACCATTGTGTCCAGATTGTTTATCATCTATTTATCACCTCTGATCATGATCTCTTTTATGTCTTGTGATTAGTTACTTTAGTTCTTGAGGACATGGGATAAGTCTAGTTGTTAATAGTCATATGATGTTGAAGTAATATGTGTTGTTTGATATTTAAGTTGTATTGATATTTTTCAAGTGGTGTTGTGTGAGTCGAACACTCAACACTTCGCCTTATTAAGGACCTAGGGGAATGCATTGTGTATAAAGAATGCTTACGGTGGGTTGCCAGAGTGACAGAAACCTGAACCCCAGTTTGCACGCTTTTGCACAAGGGAACAATGGATCACCGCTCGTATAGCTATGGTTAGGATTTTTCGTTAATTACTATCTTTTATTTGCGGATGCTTGAAAGGTGTTTAATCATCAGAGTGCACTTATCTTAGTCTATAGGGTGTACTAGCATAGATCCACCCACTCAACACTTATCAACAAAACACATAGTACCGATGCGGAATATGGCGAAAGCACGTGACTATTTCTCCCGTGTGTCTGATGGTACGAATTAACGCCCCCTCGTTGGTTACCCAAAGTGGAAGGTTGAGATGAGACAGCAACAAGTTTCCCTTAGGGAAGATGCTAAGATTTAGTATCGAAGCGGTAGGAATCCAACAGATACAAGTAGGTGGCAAGGAAACAATGGCACCGGTTTAGACAAAAATTGCTTCCTTGACTTGGACCTGCACACACAGAAAATAACTTTGCTTCCCAACGAGTACAGAGGAGTTGTCAATTCCTCCGGCCTTGTTGTTTACAAAGGATAAAACACACGGGATAATAATGATAGTGATAGCAATGACAAAGAAAATAAAGCAGTAAATTGATAGCGGGTGTAAACAGTGTTGGAAATATGGACCGGGGTCCTATGATGTTCACTAGTGATGTCTCTCTCCAAAAAGACGATAAAATAGCCATGCGAGGTAAACAAATTACAGCTGGGCAATTGACAGGATTATGTGCGCAAACCAATGCTAACTATGCTATAAAGAAAAGAAGAGGCTCAAAAGCATGGGCGGTACGCCAAGGCAAGTAGACCGAAATCCATCTGCATCTACCTACTAATCATCCACCTTGAGATATCTATCTAGAACATCTCGCTGGTATTATGTTGCGAATCCCACCCAAAGTGTAAACTCAAAGGAACGGACAACTGCATTAAAGAACTTTGCATAAAGTAAACAGTCCTTGCACCTCTAAGTACAAGCACCGTTGTTTTCCCCCTTGTGGCAACAACACATCCCCTAGACACATAAGGGGCCATGAACCCACAATCAAGCATAACGCTCCCTCTTGGAGTCACTACCTACTACTTGGCCAAAGCAATAAACATCAATGGAGAACATGCAAGAATTACTCTAGAACATAAATATAAAAGAGAAAACAAATATATTACTCAAACAAAATCTGAACATAGTCTCATAATCCATCGGATCCCAGCAATCTTAGCATAGCAACCGAAGAAAGATTACATATGTGCCTCGATCATGTAGGGCAGCTCACGAGGTCTAATCCATGAAGAACAAAGAGGGGAGGAGAACATCACATAGCTACTGATCATAGACCCATTGTCCAAGGTGGACTACTCACGGTTCATCCGGGAAGCATCCATGGTGGTGGAGAACCTCCCGGAGGTGATTCCTCCCTCCGGCACGGTGCCGGGAAGAGGTCTTCTGGTGCTCTCAATCTTGGAAGCGCGGCGGCGGCGGAAAAGAGGAGAGATCGCGAAAAAGGGTTCCCGTCACGAGGTTTTCACGTCATGAGGGATATATAGGCGAAGGGGGGCAGTCAGGGGGGCCACCAGGGGTCCAGGCGGCCCCCTGGCGCGGCCCCACCCTAGGGCGCGCTGGGAGGGCGCCTGGGGCCCTGGTGGGTCCCCTCTGGCCCCCTCGGTGATTCCCGAAGCTTCTTCTGTGCTGATTTTTTATTTTATTTTTCCCAAATTTTTGGAGCACTTTTAATATGGGGGAAACCTGAAATAGAAAAACAGCAGAAAACAGGAACTGGCACTGGGGTGCACTAAGTTAATAGGTTAGTCCAAATATGATCAAAAGTGTATGGAAGTTCATCAATATCATAGAAATATCACACAAAAGAGGCATGGAGGAAGCGGAAATTATAGATACGTTTTGGACGTATCAACATCCCCAAGCTTAATTCCTGCTTGTCCTCGAGTAGGTAAATGATAAAAGCATAATTTCTGTGGTGACATGCTAACAACCATATAAGAACTTTTAAGTAAAGCAATCAAGGCATGTAATTTAATTCAAGTCATAACAGGCAAGAGTCTATATTTAGCATTGAAATAAGCAATCATAAGAACATAAAGGTGCAAGATCTCTCGCTGTTCGTGACTCGAATATCTCCAAATGGTGTTTGTGTGCAAGAAAGGGGATAGGGATTACAAGAAAAAAGTATTTTTGTTTTGAGAACTCAATCTACTAAAGTTTCACACTTGGTCTTCTTTGGAATCTTATATTGACTCATCCACAGACCACTAGCCAGGTACAAGTCAAAATGATCCACTCCTTTTCGACAATTTGAGCACTCATGCAATGGATGAGCGTAAGCAAGAAAGTTGACACTTAGGATGGCAAAGAGAGAATATGGTGGAGAAGGAAGATAAAAAGGTGTTAAAGGCTCACATCTATGAGGACAATCATAGGCGAGAGAAAGCCAAATGATAGATATGATGTGAGGAGTAGGGATTGCCATGCAACGGATGCACATATGAGCTAAAAGCTATCCAATGGAACTAGTGGGTGTGCATCCAACTTGCTTGCTCAAGAAGACCTAGAGCTCATTTCAGGAGGCTCATCATTGGAATATATGAGCCACATTCTATATTGTGAAGGTCCCCACATAGCTATATGCATAAATGATAATATCTATGGAGTACAAGATATAAGAGGGACTATGAGTGTGGATCTCTCAAAAGGAATAGTAGTGTGCCCCTACTCTCTTTTTATTTATTTTTCTCTTTTTTCTATTTTTTCGTATTCTTTTGGTGGCCTCAATGGATCTTTCTATTTCTCTCATTTTTCCTCTTTAGGATCTTTTAATTTGTCCACTTTGGGATCTTTTCCTCACTTTAGGGGCAACACTCTATATATTACAAAAAGTATAGAAGATCTTTCACACTTTACAAGGTACTCAAATCATAAAGAAAATGTAACTATCATGATGTATGCAAATGTATGCCTCTGCCAGGGTAGCAGGATATGCAATTATACTAGCGCGTCATGTAGCATTGATTAGGGAAAGGCCCAACTAGCATGCGGCTCATTGATCAAGAAAGTAGCATGTATACCATGAAGATCAAGTCATGAGAAGGTGGATGTTGCATGGCAATATATCTCGGAAAGGCTATGGAAATGCCTTGATAGGTAGGTATGGTGGCTGTTTTGAGGAAGGATATAAGGAGGTTTATGATGACAGAGCGTATCGTGCCAAGGGTTGGATGTACCGGCGAAGGTGGACGCTAACTCTCGGAGTGAGAAGAAAGCAATACACGACACAGGAGAGGCTAGAAAAATATGGGAAGGTGGAAGTGTCAACTTTCAAATACTCACATTAGTCCGAAGAACACATGCACTTATTATCGGTAACTCTCAATCTAATAAGGAGGTTTCACAAAGAGACAAGTACCCTGAGGAGGAGTGTATGGGGGTTTGGTTATCCTTGCGCATCCTCGACTCATGGTACGTGAGTGTACTCTAATATTCGACCCCTCAGAAGAGTAGTGATCCATCTAGTAGCTAAAGTTCTCAACTAATTTTGTAAATTTTGAAAATAAACATGGATTGCAAATAATACGACATCTATCACTAATAATCTAAAGATCTTGACACCAAAATTCCAAACATTACTCAAAACAATACCTCAAAACTATTGCAAGTTACTACTACGAAAGAATAGCAACCTCAATTACCTACTTCAAGTCAAGACACAAAACTCAGTGCAATAGGCAAACTCTCTAAACAAGATAAACATGAAAACTCAAGAGAGTTCCAGCAACAAACTAAAAAAAATCTCTTAAAAATATAAGCATGAAAACTAAGAGCTAAACATGACAGTAGTTATGAAAAAGATAAAGAACACACAGAGCAAAGATAAGCATGAAAAATCCTATGTTGTGTTCTAGATTTTGAAAGGGGAGCGTGTTTCTCTCCCACACAAAGAAAGATGGGTTCTAACTTGTTATGAACAGCAAGCAAAGCTAAAGAAAACTAAAAATAAATCCTAAGAGCGAGACGCTCCAAGTATAGCACATAATGCATGAAGTGATAAAATATAGTGAGACGAGAGACGAACTGATAATTGTTGATGGAGAAGGGGATGCACGGGGGCATCCCCAAGCTTAGACTCTTTATTCTCCTTGAATATGTCTTGAGGATGCACGGGGGCATCCCCAAGCTTGAGCGTTTGACACTCCTGAATCTTATTTTATCATCTTCCCTCGCACACTTGAAAACTCCCTTCATACATAACTCATCACAATCTGATTAGCGAGGTTAGTACCCATAATAAAATATATTTTTCTCTACTGGAAATAAGTATATTCTTGAAGAGATACAGTTTCTCAAGATTGCCTAAAAGTTTTTTCCAAATAAAAAGCAAGCTTAAGGTTTGAAAAACGAAGAAAAGGCAAAACAGGACAGAATCTGTGAAAAACAGACCAGCAGGTAGAAAATAATTTTTTAGGGATACTTCTGCAACTCAAATAAAAAAACTCAGAACATATGAAAGTTCCTTAATTTTATAGAGCATTCTGTGTAAAAATTTCAGCTCAAAAATATGAACTGGGATTTTTCTATGATTTTTCTAGTCACGAGGACAGAATCTGTTTTCTGGACAACATGTCACAACTTTCACTTCCCTTGTCATATGAGGTTATAAATGGCACAAATCTTGAAAAGTAAAGATACAATGATGTTGCTACAGTAGTAAAAATCATCAAGACCACTAAAAACAGAAGAAAAACAAAAATGAAATCCTAAATTCGTTGCGGGCTGCCTCCTGAAAGCGCTTCTTTAAAGCCATTAGCTAGGCTTAATGCAAATAGGAGGAATCAAAGATCATCATAATAATCGGAGTTGTAAATCGATTCAAATGGTTCCTCAACAAGTTCATCCTTGTTTCTTTTAGGAAAGGGGTATATACCTTTTTCTTTCCCGCGTAGGCGTATTTTTCCCTTACCTATATCAATGAAGCCTTTCACGGCCCAGAGGAAATCCCTCCCAAGCACTATATTTCCTTGATTTGGCTTCATGAAGAAGAAATCAACCATTGCAATCCCTTTAAGGAATGTCACTAGTACATCTTTTATCCTTCCTTGGATCTCAGAAATATCTCCCTTAGCATGTTCATGATAGGATGACAATTTGTCCATGTTAAATTTTAAAGAATCATGAAAAACTTTTGGTATAGTAGAAACCATGGACCCAATGTCACAGAAAGCAAAGAAGTCTTGATTAGAGATGCTAATTCTAACAAAGGGTTCCCAGTCAACATCTAACTCATAAACATCTTTCTTATTTGGCTGGGGTTTCTTTACTTTTCTCAAGTCTAGAGCATCCAATCTCTTTTCAATAGTAGCAAGTCTATCTATGACAGTATCAAAACTATGATCATAAACAAAGTAACTTGATAGACCATGTATAATTTCAAGAGCTCTAGCTTCATCACAAGCTAAGAAATCCCCTTCGACTATAATATCCATAGAGTGTTTGCACCATCTAAAAAGACCATGGTAAAAATTTCTAAGCACAATTTTTATAGGTATCCAAGGCATAATTCTTCTATGTGCATCAGAAATTATATCCCAAGCCTTCTTCATATTTTATCCATCCCTTTGATGGAGATCTAAAGCCTCAGATTCCCTCAAGGCACCAAATCCTAACATGCTTGACTAAACAGAAAGGATAACTAAAAGCAAGATAACTATTTTTTTGATTTTTGATTTTTGATAAAGAGAACTAAAGAAAAAACTGAAAGGTAAACTAACAAGACTAAAAAGCAAAGATAAAAGATAGTGTGCAACTCCCCTATCTTGAAGAGTGGAGTCCCCGGCAACGGCGCCAGAAATTGCTTTTGATGGTACGAATTAACGCCCCCTCGTTGGTTACCCAAAGTGGAAGGTTGAAATGTAGGCAACAACAAGTTTCCCTTAGCGAAGATGCTAAGGTTTAGTATCGAACCAGTAGGACTCCAACAGATACAAGTAGGTGTCAAGGAAACAATGGCACCGTTTTAGACAAAAGTTGCTTCCTTGACCTGGACCTGCACACACAGCAAATAACTTTGCTACCCAACGAGTACAGAGGAGTTGTCAATTCCTCCGGCCTTGTTGTTTACAAAGGATAAAACGCAAGGGATAATAATGATAGTGATAGGAACGGAAAAGAAAATAAAGCAGTAAATTGATAGCGGGTGTAAACAGTGTTGGAAATATGGACCGGGGTCCTATGATGTTCACTAGTGACGTCTCTCTCCCAAAAGACGATAAAATACACATGCGAGGTAAACAAATTACAGCTGGTCAATTGACAGGATTATGTGCGCAAACCAATGCTAACTATGCTATAAAGAAAGGAAGAGGCTCAAAAGCATGGGCGGTATGCCAAGACAAGTAGACCGAAATCCATCTGCATCTACCTACTAATCATCCACCTTGAGATATCTATCCAGAACATCTCGCTGGTATTAATTTGTGAATCCCACCCAAAGTGTAAACTCAAAGCAACGGACAACTGCATTAAAGAACTTTGCGTAAAGTAAAAAATCCTTGCACCCGCAAGTACAAGCACCGTTGTTTTCCCCCTTGTGGAAACAACACATCCCCTAGACTCATGTTTCTGTCACTCAAGCTAGTCATCAGGGGGCATGAACCCACAATCAAGCATAACGCTCCCTCTTGGAGTAACTACCTACTACTTGGCCAAAGCAATAGACAGCAACGGAGAACATGCAAGAATTACTCTAGATCATAAATATACAAGAGGAATCAAATATATTACTCAAACACAATCTGAACATAGTCTCATAATCCATCGGATCCCAGCAAACTCAACATAGCAACAGCAGAAAGATTACATATGTGCCTCGATCATGTAGGGAAGCTCACGAGGTCTAATCCATGAGGAACAAAGAGGGGAGGATAACATCACATAGCTACTGATCATAGACCCATGGTCCAAGGTGGACTACTCACGGTTCATCCGGGAAGCATCCATAGTGGTGGAGAAGCTCCCGGAATTGATTCCTCCCTCCGACAGGGTGCCGGGAAGAGGTCTTCTGGTGCTCCCGATCTTGGATGCGCGGCGGTGTCGGAACAGAGGAGAAATCGCGAAAAAGGGTTCCTGTCACGGGGGTTTCACGTCATGAGGGATATATAGGCGAAGGGGGGCAGCCAGGGGGGCCACCAGGGGTCCAGGCGGCCCCCTGGCGCGGCGCCACCCTAGGGCGTTCCAGGAGGGCGCCTGGGGCCCTGGTGGGTCCCCTCTGCCCCCCCCTCAGTGATTCTCGAAGCTTATTCTGCACTGATTTTTTATTGTATTTTTCCCGAATTTTTGGAGCACTTTTAATATGGGGGAAACGTGAAATAGAAAAACAGCAGAAAACAGGAACTGACACTGGGGTGCACTGAGTTAATAGGTTAGTCCAAATATGATCAAAAGTGTATGGAAGTTCATCAATATCATAGCAATATCACACAAAAGAGGCATGGAGCAAGCAAAAATTATAGATACCTTTTGGACGTATCAGTGTCCTCAAGAACGCTTTAGCCTTTATAAGTTCAGTTGCTAGGCCTATCCTTTGCTCAAAAGGATTGGGCCACTTGTTACTCCTCAATGCCTTTTAATTTGCTTGCTTTTACCTTTTTGTTGCTTATACCTAAAATACCTAAAAAGTTATCTTTTAGTGCCTGCAGTTATTTCTTTGCCAAATTCACTTACCAATACCTAATGCTCCTCGTTGGGTTCGACACTCTTATTTATCGAAAATTCTACAAACGATCCCCTACAGTTGAGGGTCATCAAGTACTATTTTCTGGCGCTGTGACCGGGGAGCGTAGCACTATTTTTAAGTGAAGTTGGTAAGGAAGTTTTTATATTTTTGTTTTTATTTTGCTATTGCTGCTCTTTGTCTTCATGGACGCCTCTACTCTTGGTTCGTTGTTTATGGGGAAACGCCCCACAACTGTGGTGGTCACTCCTACCTCTACTGAAATTGTGCCTTATAAAATACCAA
Source organism: Bromus sterilis (assembly GCA_950022295.1). Taxonomy (NCBI): domain Eukaryota; kingdom Viridiplantae; phylum Streptophyta; class Magnoliopsida; order Poales; family Poaceae; genus Bromus; species Bromus sterilis. The sequence continues at coordinate 273,990,346 of OX465595.1, read as the reverse complement.
CTGGTATTATCGATTATGTCTTGGCTAATCGTTATGCAGGAGAAAAACATCCAGGTGAACACTTGCTATATTTAACACAACTATGTTCATTATTCAAGCTTTCAGGTGTGTCAAGGGATTTTGTTATGAAGAATATGTTCTCCGTACCGCTTATAGTTAAAGCTTCATATTGGTATAAGCTCCTCGATAACTCACATCTGCTTAATTGGCAAGAGCTTATGTCTCTCATTTATACACAGTTTTGTCCTCTTCATGAAATTCATCGAGACAGGAACTACATCTATAACTTTTGGTCTCGTGACGGAGAGAGCATCGCTCAAACTTGGGGGAGTCTGAAATCTCTAATGTTCAAATGTCCTATCCATGAAATCCCCAAAGATATTATACTTACAAATTTTTATGCCAGGCTTTCTCGTCAGGATGAGGAGATGTTGGATGCCTCCTCTAGAGGGGTATGTCAAACAAGAAGCATTGAAGAAAAATGGGATCTCATTGAGAGGATCCAGAAGAACACCAAAGACTGGGAAATCGACAAAGGTATTGAACCCGCTATAAATTATGAGTATGATTATATTGAGAGCTATGTGAAAACTGATTATTTTAATACCTTTATCTTAAAGATTGGCCTTGATTCCCAGCTGATGATTGATTTTTGTAAGAACTTTGCCTCTCATAGTGACTCTTCTAAGGAGGAGAAGGAGAAGGATCAGTATCATAAACCCTTTAAAGAATTACCTGTTGATATTCATGTTGCTGACCCTATTATGCCTGCATATTTATATGAAAAGCCCCCTTTTCCTACAAGGATAAGTGAGCACTCTTTTGTGACAGGCATAATAAACAAAAGTGAGAGAAGAACTGACGAACCTGAGGACCTGATCAAGGTCGAGCCTCAAGTTGTGGTGGTTAAATATTTAGTTACTAATGATGTTTCAGATTCCATTATAAATTTTTGTGATGTTTCAACTAACATTGTTACTGCCAAGAATAAAAGACAAATTTTAGGTACACCAGTTGTATCTGTCAAAATAGGATATCCCAATTATTACGGGCTATGCAATTTGGGATCGAGTGCTAGCGCTATTCCTTATTCACTCTATCAGGAGATCATGGGTGAGATTTCACCCTATGAACTTGAGAAGATTGATGTTACTATTTATCTAGAAAATAAAGAAACTATCTCTCCCATTGGGATTGTGAGAGATGTTGAAGTCCTATGTTGAAAGGTAAAGTATCCTACCGACTTTCTAGTACTTGGTTCAGTGCAAGATAGTTTTTGCCCTATTATTTTTGGTAGGCCTTTCCTCAGAACTTGTGGAGCTATAATATATTGTAAAAAAGGTAAAGTTTCTGTTGAATTCAATGGTGAGCCATATGAATTTAACTTTCCTAAATTCTCCAAGCAGCCTCGTGGTACTGATTTACGTAGTCATGATAAAATTATTGAAGATATTGCTTCTATTGCTATTCCTCCTAATGATCCTTTGCAACAATATATGGAAGACCACGATAATGATATGCATATGCAGGAGAGAAATGAGTTTGACGAAATATTCACAAGACAAACTTCTACCCTGAAGCACAACCTTCCGGTTGAACCTTTAGGAATCCTAGCACAACAAAAAGAAGACCCAGTGTTTGACCTCAAACCACTTCCCAATTGTAAGGCCCGATATGTGGTACTGTTCCAGATCTAGATGTTTCCATCCAGATCTGGGGAAGAAGCACATATCGGTCCCATCGTGACATATGACGAAGCCATATGTCCCGGATTTACAACATGATATCACAACATTACAGCTACAAGGATACAACATCTCATTCAATCGACATACAATTTCTTTAATACAATACATCAGCGGAAGATACCTGTCTGAGGATAGACTACAAACAAATGCCTAGTGGCAAAGAGAAAAAGACATCGCTCCCATAACCACACGGGTCCACGACCTCCGTCGGGATCTGCCTAACTAGTCGTCGTCGAGTCACCACGTGAAACGTCGATCACCATACCTGTTGTCGATCAAGAACCCTGAAAAGAGTTTGGGGGTAGTATCATGAGTACAGAAGTACTCAGCATCCAACTGTAGTGGTCAACTGACCCAGCAAGGACTTCATCACTCGTCATTCTAGGAAAACTAGTAGTTTACGGTAATGATGGGGTGAGTGGTGAGGTTGCTGCCGCACTAGCATTTATGAAGTGGCTAACAATCTAGACAGTAAGATAAGAAGCCAAGCATTCGATGAGGAATCGCCTCCAACAAGTCTTGCTATCAACTACTTACGCAAACATAACACCTATCCTATCCTTGTCCTCCTCTTCGCATCCCGACGAAGAAGAAGCAGTCAAGGAACACACACGTTGATCAAGTTATATTAAGATTATATCAGTTGTTGTTGTTGTCTATGAACAAGGAGTAGGTCTCAAGTCATCCATAACCGTGGACACGGCTTCTCGAAAATATTTAACCCTGCAGGGGTGTACAAACTGCCCATTACAAGGCTCCACACGCACACCCATCTCTCTCAGTTGCTACCCATCATAGGCAACCATTTTATGATTTAGTTCCGAGAGATCCGAAATGACAGGTCCCTCTAACTAACAACGAACAAATCCGGGTGGCCCCCGGTGAGTCGACATCCAACTCAAAAGCCGGCCGCGCTCTCGAATTGGCCTCTACCGTCTGGATGAGGTTGGGTTAGCTACTCAAACAATGTGGGCAGCCCCCTAGCTCCCTGGGGTGGACCAACTAGAGAAACCATGTCTCCGCTGACCCAAGTTATTTGAAAGGATATCTGCTAGGAGCGACCTGACAGACATATATGCATGTTTTCAAATGGTAAATCAGCTTGGGCCACCACTAGAAATGTTTGAAGCTAGGTAGGTAAGAAAAAGGGACCCCATAAAATCCCACACGCGGTTAGGCACGCTCAGTCTTAAAACCAATACCCGGAACTCGGATCCTAGGAGACTCGAATGGAACAAAGCGTCAGGGCGGGATAGCCTAGACCTTCCATCCTTCGTCGAATATAGTCAACATTATAATAATCATATCATCAAAATCAATATAATAATGTGATAGCCCAAACCAAGGAGTAACCGGGTAACATCGTAGCATCCTAAGCATGCATACTAAGCAGGGGATTAGCAACGAGCAATAGTAACATAGCAGTACAAGGTTTGCTGGGAGGGGACATGGCTGTATTGGTTTAAAAGAGGCTGTAAACATGTGGTAGGATCAAACATCGAACTTATCCTAGACTAGAAGGAAAACCGCTGGTTGAAATAGAATGGATCATAAGTAATGTATAGTCCTTGCCTGTTGATAAGTCGGGTTCCGAAGGTGTAGTTGATCGCAAGCTCGCATCGTCTCCGAAGGTACTCGCGGAAGCACACAAGACGATAAATACTGGAAAGTAATCAACGAGCAATCATCTATCACTACGAAGAAAACACGAGAAAGCATCAACAAGAAGGGAACACGAGACATCGCACCTACCGTCGAGAGCGGTTACTAACAGGTTAAGTGGAGTACTCGTCACACACAACGATACCGCACATTTAGAAAGGTTCAAGTTGTTTAACTACACAAGATGAGCAAAGTTGTTAACATGGCATATCACTCAAGCATGGCATAGCACACAAACTTGACAAGAGGTGACAAACAAATTAAACTATCTACGCTAGTCAATTTAAGTGGGGCAAACTCCTAAACATGGCATACCGCTAAGTGCCCCACGAAAATTATGAGATTTGATACTGTTCTGTCCTAAACCATATTTTAGGTTAGTTAACAACAGCAAAAAATAGCATAAACAGAAAGTACACGGAAAACTAATCAAGTTACATATAAAGAACACCCCAAACGGAGTTACGGTTAAAAAGATATAAGCAAAACAAGTTATGCACACATGATGTTAACATCAGGAAGCACACTTTAGAGCAATGCATAAACATGATAATTAATGCAAACATGCTCACAAATGATTTTCAACTAAAGTAGACATGGCAGGGAAGGCATGGCAAAAAGAATCATGCAAATAGGCATCATGGAGAACTAATTATAGCTCATGCAAAAAGCAATAAAACATTACTGGTCAAGGACTTGGTGAAAATCAGGAAAACAGGGCAGAAACAGTTATTTTCATGCTGTATAAACAGGGGTAAAAATATATGCAAAAGTACAGCAACATGACATAGCAATACATGGGCATGAACTAGACATGATGGTGATCAGGTACAAAAAAGAATCATAGGTCATAGGCATAAGAGATCAAAAGATATTAATCATGCAACATGGCATTGGAAAGTTACAGACTTAGAGAAAAACAGAGGTGGCTGTCAAAAACAGTGGCATAACATATTTAGATCTAAATATATCCATGACTAGGAATGTAAACATGACAATGCAATACATATAATGGAAGTAGACATGATGCTTAACAGTATGCAACTAGAATCAATGCAATAGGCCTCATGGTTGTGTCACAATCATCATGCAAACTTGCAATAAAATAACAGTAGCATCACACTAGAAGAAAATAATAGCAGTTAATAGCCTGAAGCTCACTTCAACATAGACTAACAACATCAAGATGGCCTCAAATCAAAATGCTCACAAAAGATGGATTGAAGTACACACAAATCTAAATAATTTTCCTTTTGGGCACAACACGATCCGGGCTACGGTTTACTCGCAATTCTACTCGCAAAACTGAATCAACAACAGCAGTTCAACACTTAGCGGAAATTGGAAAAATAAAAAATCACAGGAAAAATAAAAAAGGGGCACGGGCCAGCTGGCTCACCATGGGCCGAGGCCCATCTGGCCGGTGCGCTGGAGGGGAGGCCGCGGCTGGGCCAGGCGCTGGGCTGGGTTGCGGTGGTCGTCTTTGGGCCGGCCTACCTAGAAGGCGAGCGGCGCACGACACCTTGTCCCGATCCCGCACGGTGGTGGCGCCGGCGTGCGGCGGCTCTCCGGCGAGGGGACGTGGGCGGCGCAAGGAGAGCCGCGAGGAGGCGGATCGACGGCCGGATCCGCCTGATCCTGGTCGCAGACGGGGGCTTGGGGGTGCAGGGCGAGCTCCTGCTCGATCTCTCCATGGCGGCGGCTGAGTTGCTCCTTGAGCTTCGGCCATGGCCATGGCTGGGCTTCGGCGGCCGGTGGCTCTGCGGGGAGAAGGAGAGGAGGGCGGTCAGGGGAGATGAGGGAAAAGGGGAGGCGCGGGAGGAGGAGAGGGGTCGCCGGCAGTCCGGCTGGCCGGAAGCGAGGTGGCGGCGGCTCGGCCTCCATGGAAGGCTGCGCTGTGGAGAGAGGTTGCAGGAGGCTGGTGGGGGCGACGTGGCGCCTCCGGGGCCGTCGGATCTCAGATCTAACGGTCCTAGACAGCTCTGGCTAGGGTTTTCGGAATTTGGAGGACTTAGGGTAGTTTTTGGGGCAATTTGGAGGGGGTGGCTACAATTTTGGCTTAGGGGAAACACTAGAAAGGGGTGGGAGAGTGGTGGTCTTTATATAGCCCAGGTGGCTGGCAGTTTGCAAAAACATCCCCGGTTTTTCTCTCGTGCGCGCGGTATTTAAGTTTCTGACCGCCGGGGGTCCGCAGGACCTCCGATTCGGGTAAAACTTCGAACTGCGCGATCAGCGCGTCTAGCCGGTGGCGTTCACCTCGCGCTAGAACCGTTCTGATAATAATGTCCGGTGCGCTATAAAGATATCCCGTTTAATTATTAAAAGAGATTTTTTGTTTCGTTGGCTGCGGCTGGTCTCGTGCGGTTTTCGCGAAGGTGATCGGGCGTAACCCGGTGTCGCAAAGGTCGAGTGTCAGGGTGGCAAGGGTCGGTCTCCGTCCGCTATGAGATACGAGGGAAAAAATAATCGTCGGTCGATAAATCGGGGATGCAAACACGGCAAAAAAATCAGACAATCAAACAATTCACACCAATTTTTTTTTTGTGAAATCTGGGCTGTTACAATACAACACCACCAACAAGGGATCTCGTCCCGAGATCCTGGACGATCCGGGGGAGAGGGGGGGGGGAGAGAAAAGAGAGTCGGCGATCTTCAACACCACCAACAAGGGACTCTGCTCCATGTCGACGTCGAACTTCCGTCGAGATAAGGGTAAGACGAGAATTAAAACACTTATGACACTTGTCCTGACCAGAGTAAGGGTAAGGAGTAAAAGATTCCTACTCTCCGATAACTAACTTAGTAACTACAAAATAGTTTTTGTCTAGACTCGACTTCGGCCAAAAAAGGGATCCTACGGTCGGTAAGGCTCTGATACCAAGTTATAAGGCCCGATATGCGGTACTGTTCCAGATCTAGATGTTTCCATCCAGATCCGGGGACGAAGCACATATTGGTCCCACCGCGACATATGACGAAGCCATATGTCCCGAATTTCCAACATGATATTACAACATTACAGCTACAAGGATACAACATCTCATTCAATCGGCATACAATTGCTTTAATACAATACATCAGCGAAAGATACCTGCCTGAGTACAGACTACAAACAAATGCCTAGTGGCAAAGAGAAAAAGGCATCGCTCCCATAACCACACGGGTCCAGGCCCTCCGCCGGGATCCGCCTAACTAGTCGTCGTCGAGTCTCCACGTGAAACGTCGATCACCATACCTGTTGTCGATCAAGAACCCTGAAAAGAGTTTGGGGGTAGTATCATGAGTAAAGAAGTACTCAACATCTAACTGTAGTGGTCAACTGACCCAGCAAGGACTTCATCACTCGTCATTCTAGGATAAATAGTAGTTCACGGCAAGGATGGGGTAAGTGCTGAGGTTGATGCCGCACTAGCATTTATGATGTGGCTAACGAACTAGAGAGTAAGATAATAAGCCAAGCATTCGATGAGGAATCGCCTCCAACAAGTCTTGCTATCAATTACTTAGGCAGACATGACACCTATCCTATCCTTGTCCTCTTCTTCGCATCCCGACGAAGAAGAAGCAGTCAAGGCACACACACATTGATCATGTTATATTAAGATTATATCTGTTGTTGTTATCTATGAAAAAGGAGTAGGTCTCAAGTCGTCCATAACCGTGGACACGGCTTCTCGAAAATATTTAACCCTGCAGGGGTGTACCAACTGACCATTACAAGGCTCCGCACGCACGCCCATCTCTCTCAGTTGCTACCCATCATAGGCAACCATTTTATGATTTAGTTCCGAGAGATCCGAAATGACAGGTCCCTCTAAGTAACAACGAACAAATCCGGGTGGCCCCCGGTGATTCGACATCCAACTCAAAAGCCGGCCGCGCTCTCGAATTGGCCTCTACCGTCTGGATGAGGTCGAGTTAGCTACCCAAACAATGTTGGCAGCCCCCTAGCTCCCTGGGGTGGACCAACTAGAGAAACCATGTCTTCGCTGGCCCAAGTTATTTCAAAGGATATCTGCTAGGAGCGACCCGACAGACATATATGCATGTTTTCAAATGGTAAATCAGCTTGGGCCACCACTAGAAATGTTTGAAGCTAGGTAGGTAAGAAAATGGGACCCCATAAAATCTCACACGCGGTTAGGCATGCTCAGTCTTTAAACCAATACCCGGAACTTGAATCGTAGGTGACTCGAATGGAACAAAGCTTCCCATTTGCCATTAGAATTAGAACACACAGCTTTCTGGGCATGTTAAAGAGCTTAATGCTGACCCAAAACTAGCTGGTGAAAAGCGTCTCATGAACTTGACCTCTCTAGATGAGTGGAGAAGTGAAGCTTACGAGAGTGCTAAAATGTTCAAGGAAAAGGTAAAGAAGTGGCATGATAGAAGGATTCTTAAACGTGAATTTAATGTTGGTGATAAAGTTTTGTTGTTTAGATCTCGTTTCAGGTTTTCTCCAGGTAAACTACTTTCTAAATGGGAAGGACCATTTCATATCGAGGAAGTATACCGCTCTGGTGCAATCAAGATTAACAATTTTGATGGCACCAAAACTCAAGTTTTGAATGGGCAAAGACTCAGGCATTACATGGTGGGAGACCCCGTCAATGTTGATGTGAATTTAATACGCACAACAACTCATGAAGAATATGTTGCAACCCAGTTTCAAACACCAGCAGGAACAGAATAAGAAAAGGTATGTATTACGGTAAGGAAACATATCGAACCGCCATAAAAGTTCCATATTACAACTTTTTACAAAATATAGAAAATTCAGAGCCTAGTTGGAGTCAGAGAGGAGCTCCAGGGGTCCCAGGCGCCCCCCTGGCGCGGAAAACCTCCTGGCGCGCCGGGTGGCCGCCTGGGCACCCAGGAGTCCATCTCCGACCCCACTTTGGCTTGTTACCTTCCTTTTGTTGCAGAAATTTTTGCTATATATTTGCAGGGATAGTCCTAGCACCGTATCTCGCGATTTCGTGTGTTTTCTTCTCAAGCTGTTTCTGCCAGGAAATATTTAAGCTAGACCTAGGTGCCATGGCTTCCCCAAGTTCCCCCAAGGACAAGTTCATCGTCAACGTCATCAACCCTTACCTCGCTCAGGTGAAGAAGCATCCTGAAACCGTCCGGATGGAGGATGTTGTTCTTCACCAAGAAGATCTAAAGGAACCTGCCAAGGATGGGAGCATCGAGGCCAGGCTAGAAAAAGTGGAGCAAGAAGTCTTCAAGTACAAGAAGATGGTTGAGAGGGGTGTTGAATCCAACTTCGACCTCATCAACGAGATGAAGACGTTCTACAAGAAGGAGATGAGGGGGATGTGGTCAAGCATCACCGCAGCAGAAGAAAGAATTGATGAGCTCCAAGGGAAGATTTATGATCCGCACAATCAAACTGTCAGAACCCCAACTAGGGTAAGTGCTAGGTTTGTTTGTCCCTTTGCATCATGCAAAAATTCAACAGGAAAATTAAAAAATGGGGAAAACAGAAAGCCCTGAGAATTTAAATAAATGGCCAGATAAAAATCTTTTTCCAAAAATCATTTGAATGTTTGAAAAATTCCTAGAATTGTTTCTGATCATTATAAAAGTGGTTTGGGGATTTTCCATGCCCATGGAATATTCAAAAATTCAAAATGTCCTTTGGAAATTAAATTAAACCCCAATTTGAATTTAAATTCAAATTGTTTGATTTTCAAAAATCACCAAAACTTATGAGTGGCTAACTATATATGTTATAAGCCCACATAAAAGTTTTCATGATTTTTAAAAACGCTCTGCTATTTTATTTTAGGGAGAAACAAACAACAGAAAAGAAAAACAGAAACAAAAATACAGAGAAAAATAAAAACGGAAAGCAACCCAACCCCTGCTGGCCTCGGGCCCAACTAGCTGCACCCCGGCCCAAGCCCACGAGGGGCTTGTCGTCTACCCCAAGCAGCTCGCTGTCGAGTATGCCGGGGGCGACGACCGCCACCTCGACGGCGAGAGCCGTCTAGGCCTCCCCGGGCACCCTCTCCTCGCCACGATAGCGCCCTCGGCCTCCTCCCTCACTTCCCCCTCTCTCTGGACCTCCTCCCCCTCTCCTCCTTGCCGTTCCAGCGCCGCCCGAAGCCCAGCTGAAGCACGCCGCCGTGCGGTTTGGTCACCGGCGCTAACCGCCGGCGGACCCATTTAACTTAGGGGCTAATCCCCTGTTAGTGACCCTTGGGTCACTGACTGGTGGGCCAGCCCCCCCCCCTTAACCCTCTGTTAAGCTAACTAAACCGGGTTTAACCCCTCTGTGACTGACCAGCCGACCCCACATGTCAGGCCCCCTGGTGACATCAGCACTGCGTCATGCTGACGCAATAAAGAATTTCCAGAGAATTAATTTAATCCAGAAAATTCCAGAACAACATTTAAACTTTGGAAATTCATAGAAAATTCATACTAACTCCAAATATAACAAATAATATGTCTAAAAATATCAGAAAAATCCAAGGATTATGAATATGGGCTCTGTTTTCATGTTTGACCATGTTAAAATGGGTGAACAGTGCAAAACATCCATATGGCTTTATTTCAAATTCAAATTTGAAGCACATTTGCAAATGACTTTGCATTTGACTTCTTTTAAATGGAATTGTACCCACATTGTGATCAAGAACATCACCATTTCAATATTGATCATGTGTTTGAGCATTGCAAATAAATTTATACCTTGTTTGATTGTTTGCTCGATAGACGTGCAACCGGAACCGGAGGCCACCCCCTTCGTTGAAGACCCCGATATCGAACCTCGTCAGCAAGGCAAGCAAACCCCATTGATCATGTCTATAAAATCCCATTTCCCTCTCAGTCTCGCTTATGCATGTTTAGGAGATCACTTTGTATTGATTCTACCGCATAGTTGAACCCATATCCGTTGCATGACCTATCATCTTGTCACAGTTGTAAGCAAACCACAATCCTAGCTGACATAGGAGTTGATTGATATCATGTGGCCCCTGCAACTGTTACAGCTTATTCCATGCTTAGTGTTACAGTGAGGTTACTTTTGATGTGAGTCGGGATGATGGTGAACATGGTGTTGATGAAAGTGAAACTGTGTCGGTGAATCCACCCTAATACAAGGTGAACGATGAGAGGCTGTGTAGGAGTACACAATGGGTTGTCTCGTTGAACACCGCCTTAAGCATCGAGTTCTTGTATGGTAATCCAAGACAAAGAGTACAACCACACATTTGGCTCACTGACCCCTCTCGGCCTAGTACCTTGATCCGTGTCGACGTCCAGGAGTCACATTAGTTCGGGCTTTCCATTTGACATGTGCATAGAAAAAGAACGAAGGAACTGGTTGCATCATATAGATATGTGGGTGCACCTGTGAGGTAGGAAAACCATCTGCCAGAGGTGGCGTCTCGGTCACCTACATTGTTTGAGTCCGTTTCGTTGATCCGGCCGGGCTCTCGAGCGGAGGCAAACTCAGATAGTCGACTCCTGGAATAGACCGGTTGTGAGCGAAGTGTCGTGGTGAACATCCTCGCTGTCACCTCTTGAACGGTGGCGAGACCTGGCGGTAACCGATTGTCATGTGTGTGTAGTTTACACCCTTGCAAGGTTAACAAAACTATTCGAATAGCCGCGTCCGCGGTTAAGGACTACTTGGAACCTGTACCTGATTATTCGACAACTTGAACTGGATACTTCTAAAATACACCAAGATAAGTGTGAGTGCTATGGTGTGCCTCCTCGTGGGAAGTCGAGGAAGTAACCATAGTGGTGTATTGGTTGGAGATGTAGTGGACTCGTGTACGCTTCTTACCTCAAGTCTGGTATTCGTAGTTCAGGATTAGCCAAGTCAAAGCTGGCACTTCTGCATGATGAAACCCCACCTCCCTTTACCTTGATACTTGAGCATGAGTAGCATAGATCTGATGTAAGTCTTGCTGAGTACGACTTTGTACTCACGTTTGCTTATTCTATGTTTTAGATGAGAACCCGGACCCCGATGGAGTCATCAACCTGAAGCTCGACGTTGACTAAGTTAGCATAGTCCCAGACAGCAGTCTGGTCCCTCGTGGAAGGGCATGTTTGTTTACAAGGCTTCTCTAAGCCATTTGTTAAACTTTTCTGTACTCAGACCTAATTTGCTTCCGTTGTATGATGTAATGTTGATCACAGACATGTGATCTTTGTATGCTCTATGTGTATATCAATAAAGAATACTTTGTAGAGTTATGTGATGATACCTGCTGTTCATACTAGGCATGTGTGCTGCGTGTATGTTTATAACATGCATGTCTTAGTATGGGTTTTCGAGACCTTAGTTGTGATCTGGCTGGCGGTCTTTTATACACCAAGTGGCCCTTAGATGTGCGCAGCTTGGGGCATCGCGATGCGATTGCTCGTGACTCTGTCACGTGCACACTTTGTTGTATGATCGAGCCCGCCCTAGACCCCGACTAAGTGATCGGGCTGGAGTAAGTCTATGTAAGAGTTGGGATCCAATCGATAACATGGTTGAGGCGACTTGTCTATGAGTATGGGATTCACCACCCATAAGCATTTAGACTTGTGAGCGTACAATGAGGACCCATCTCAGATGATCATCCGGCCTGAGTGGGATGCCCCTCACGTTCGATGCTTACCGAGAACGTTCTGTGCTTGGCCTTGTCTGCTTAGACAAGTGGGTACGGTTCTCGGCTCTGCATGTGATTGTATCGTGACTGGAATTACATATGCTAACCCCGGGTCCCGACACAAACTGTGAGTATTAACTATAGTTTATGCGCATGGGTTTAGGTGCTGGCAGCAGGATCTTGGAGACTGAAGCCTCTCATGAGACCAGAGAACCTCTCCCATGGAAGCGCTTTGTACAGGACTACGTGAAAAACAACAACAATAGGAATGAGGAGTAAATCTCCTCGGGTAATGGCATCCCCTTAGCTTGTTACAAGCTTGGGGGAGTGCCCGGTATCTTTATCTTTATCTTAGTCTTTTAGAGTCAAGTAGAGTCGTATCATGTCTAGGGAAGTTATTATATGAAATAGGTGTTTGCATTGAGGTCTATCACTCCTTCTGTGGAGAGTTTGTATCCGTGAGTGTGGATTCGTCTATGATGGAATATTAATGAGAAGTCTATTGATCTCTTCGCTGCACTCGGTATTCTCTTCACGCAATCATCCTTATATGATGATTCTTATGGGGAGTATTGACCTTATATCAGGTATGGCTTTGAAAACTTTATTTAAATTTTGGCAAATATAGCTTTGGTCATGACAACATGCATGTTTTCTCAAGTAGATACATAGCCAAAACCTTTATGTTATTATACTTGAAGTGTTATGTTGAGAAGGAAGACAACTTGATGTGCTATGCTTACCTTAATGTTTATTCTTTATATGTTTTGCATCTAAGTTAGCATATATTGTCTGTTCTCTCAAAGACTTTGCTAGCCAAACTCTTTCCCTAGCAGATTTCTGCCTATGCATCCATACCCTGAAAACCAATATCTTCCCTATGAGTCCACTATACCTTCCTATTCGTGGTATTTCCCTACCACTCCTAAAAGTATAGAATTTATGTGTTATCCTTAAATATTCAAAATATTTTGTTTTGTTCTTCTTGTTTAGCTCATGAGGAAGTAGTAGGTAATTCATGATCTTCTTAAGTTGGACAAGTTTTACCCCGCGATTGCATGTCTAATCTGCAAACCCATAATACGAGGAGGAACTGGCATGAGTCGCCCAGCTCGTAAGATAATACAACAAACAAACCCTCCTTCACGCTTGGTCTATGAGAAATCAGAAACTTTGGCAGTGATAAACAAAGGATATTAAGGGGATGTGATCATCCCCGCTTGGGAGTCGTTCTTCGAAACTTGTCCAACTTGAGAAATCATTGATCTATCTATTATCATTCGTTGACAAACTATGCACCTCCCAAAATTTATTTTCATTCTGTTTGATTTAAGGATAGCACATGAGTTTTCCCTACTTGCCTATAACAAGGCCTATATTTTACTTTTATGTTAAGTCAGTTTTCCCACTTCCTTCTTTTCCCAAAGAGAACAAATACTTGATGTTGATGAGGATTCATCCATATAATGCTGCATTAAGTTTTTCCATGCCACATCATTGCTGACATTATCTTTTGATAAGTAAGTTGTTTGCAAAATCTTATGCCAAGCAAACATCCTCCTTTGTGTTAGCATTTTCACTTCATGACTAATAACATGTTCTTTCAAAACGTCCAAATTGTTTCATTATAAAGAGAAAGAGAAAAAGTAAAAGTTATTAGTTGTCCTTTGACCAAGGATATGTTTTCCATAATTTGATGAGTTTTCTCAGCCCTACTTTTGATTATAATTGTTATTACTTTCTCATAAGGGCCTTATGAGTTGAGGTTGTTGTTGAGGATGGTTGAGTTTGGTGAAGAAATCATGATGCTTCTTGTCCGTATTCTATTTATCGACACTTCACTCTCTAAACTTGTGGACAGGTTTACCGAGCTCAGTATTCGATTGGGGACAAGCGAGGTCTAAGCTTGGGGGAGTTGATACGTCCAAAATGCATCACAATTTTATATAGTAATTCTTTCCTATTCATTGATATATTTCATGTTATGATGCTATTCTTATGTTGTTTTGGCTTGTTTTACACAGTTTGCAACTTTCCAATGCCGAAGCAGCAGACGCAGGATTTAGCGGTAAAAAGTGGACGCTGAGTTGCTGAAACAGAAGACCTGCAAATTACCTGAAAATCGACGGACTCCATTTTCCAGAAGGATGACGAGGACATGCAAAGGAGGAGCTAGAGGGGGGCCACAAGGTGCCCAGGCGGCCACCTGGCGCGGCGGCCACCTTGGTCGCGCTGGGAGGGCGCCTGGACCCCTGGGGCCACTCCCGGCTCTCCCCTCTGGCCTATATATCACTCGTTACCCAAAACCCCTAAAATAAGAGGAGTTTCGCGAGTTCTGCCGCCGCTCCGTGGCGTAAACCAATAGAGTAGAATGGACATCTCCGGCGGGCAGATTCCGCCAGGGAGACCTCCTCGCGGAAGGGGAGATCATCGCCATCGTCATCACAATTGTCACGGGCATCATCGAGATCATCATCAACATCATCCCCAACACTAGCACCATCTCCATCTTCATCTCATCTCACCTCAGAAGTTTAACTTGTGTTGTAATCCGTACTATCCATCCTCTCTAGTCTACCAGTGTTGATTGCTACCGTGTGATGAATGCTATTGAGTTTTGTTGGAGAAATACCATTGTGTCCAGATTTTTTATCATCTATTTATCCCCTCTGATCATGATCTCTTTTTTGTCTTGTGAGTAGTTACTTTAGTTCTTGAGGACATGGGAGAAGTCTACTTGTTAGTAGTCATGTGTTGTTGAAGTAATATGTATTGTTTGATATTTAAGTTGTGTTGTTATTTTCCTAGTAGTGTTGTCTGAGTCGAACACTCAACAATTTGCCTTATTAAGGACCTAGGGGAATGCATTGTGTATAAAGAATGCTTACGGTGGGTTGCCGGAGTGACAGAAACCTGAACCCCAGTTTGCACGCTTTTGCACAATGGAACAATGGATCACCGATCATATTGCTATGGTTAGGATTTTGCCTTAATTAATATCTTGTATTTGCGGATGTTTTCAAGGTGTTTAATTATAAGAGTGCACTTATCTTAATCTAGAGGGTGTACTAGCATAGATCCACCCACTCAACACTTATCAACACAACACATAGTACCGATGCGGAATATGGCGAAAGCACGTGACTATTTCTCCCGTGTGTCCTCAAGAAATCTTTAGCCTTTATAAGTTCAGTTGCTAGGCCTATCCTTTTCTCAAAAGGATTGGGCCACTTGTTACTCCTTAGTGCCTTTTACTTTTCTTCTTTTTACCTTTTTGTTGCTTATACCGAAAATCCCTAAAAAGTTATCTTTCAGTGCCTGAAGTTATTTCCTGGCCAAAGTCACTTACCATTACCTTCTGCTCCTCGTTGGGTTCGACACTCTTATTTATCGAAAAAGCTAAAAACGATCCCCTGCAGTTGAGGGTCATCAAAACTTGTGTTGTAATCTATACTATCTATCCTCTCTACTCTACCAATGTTGATTGCTACCGTGTGATGAATGCTATTGAGTTTTGTTGGAGAAATACCATTGTGTCTAGATTGTTTATCATCTATTTATCACCTCTGATCATGATCTCTTTTATGTCTTGTGATTAGTTACTTTAGTTCTTGAGGACATGGGATAAGTCTAGTTGTTAATAGTCATATGATGTTGAAGTAATATGTGTTGTTTGATATTTAAGTTGTATTGATATAACTACAAGACCGGAGAGACTGACAACCATTGAGGGTCATCAACGTCACATGCAATAGTTGCCAATATTTTGCCGGAATGTTGATTCATTTCCATTTCAGCAAAAATTCAGCACACTTTGCATTCTTTTTTGTCCTAAAAATTAGGCAAAGTCATGGAAAAAAAATATGGTTTTAAAATTTCATTTTGCTCTATGCCCCGCAGGCGACCATGGTTCGCAAGATGACCGGAAGCATCTTGGATTGGTTTTTGATCTCCGCGAAGGCCGAGATGATTCAAAAGAACGAGACGGAGATAAGATGTTGATGCGAGAGAGATGATAATGGCTTCTCGCCCTTCGTTAGTTACCCCAAGTGGACGGTGACATGTAGGATAGAAGCAAATTTCCCTTGTCAAAGATGCCAAGGTTTAGAGTGTCTCCCGTAGGACAACGAAAGCGACAAGTAGGTGGTTCAATAAGTGATGCACCGTCTGAGGAGAAGCAAGTGATTCTTTTCAGATACAAATAAATTTTCTCCCAACAAAGTTCAGAGAGGTTGTCAATCTCTCCGGTCTTGTTGTTTACAAATGATCAAACACAAGGGATGATGATAATGATAGCTACTGGAAAGTAAAAGAAGGAAAAAAATGAGCGTGTAAACAGTGATGAGAATATGGACCGAGGTCCCATGATGTTCACTAGTGATGTCTCTCTCCCAAAATATGATAAAAGTGCTATGCGAGGTAAACAAATCATAGCTGGGCAATTGACAGGATAAAAAATGCACCACGATGCTAACGGTGCTACAAAAAAGGAAGAGGCTCAAAAGCATGGGCGGTACGCCAAAATAAGTAGACCGAAATCCAAATGCATCTACTACTAATCATCCACCTTGAGATATCTATCCAGAACATCTCGCTGGTATTAAGTTGCGAGCCCCACCCAAGTGTAATCCCAAAGCAAGAAACAACTGCATTAAAAAAACTTTGCGTAAAGTAAACAATCCTTGCAACCGCAGTTACAAGCACCGTTGTTTTCCCCCTTGTGGCAACAACACATCCCCTAGACTCATGTTTCTGTCACTCAAGTGTTTCATCAGGGGGCATGAACCACAATCGAGCATAACGTTCCCTCTTGGAGTCACTGGTGGAGAGGAAGCTCCCAGAGGTCAATCCTCCCTCCGGTAGAGTGCAGGGAAGAGGTCTGCTGGGGCTCCCGATCTTGGAAGCGCGGAGGCAGCGGAACAGAGGCGAGATCACGAAAAAGGGTTCTGTCTTCGGAAGAATCCCGTCACGGAGAATAAATAGGAGAAGGTGGGCAGCCAGGGGGGCCACCAGGTGCCTGGGGGGCCACCTGGCGCGGCCAACCCCTAGGGCGCGCCACCAGGGCGTCTAGGAACCTCGTGGTGTCCCTCTTGCCCCACTTTGGTGATTCCAAAAGGTTCCGGTACGCTGATTTTTTATCTGATTTTTCCCGAATTTTTGGAGCACTTTTAATATGGGGAAAATCTGAAATAGAAAAACAGCAAAAAAGATGAACTGGCATTGGGGTGCACTGAGTTAATAAGTTAGTCCAAATATGATCAAAAGTGTATGAAAGTGTATCTAGATCATAACAATATCACACAAAACATGCATGGATCAAGCAGAAATTATAGATGCGTTTGGGACGTATCAGATATCCTTGTCGAAGATGCAAGCTGAAGAACCTGCTCATGCGTGGTTTCAGGGATGTCTATCGGTGGGAAGGTGATGAAGATGATTATGAAGTCGTCCACGGTGGCCGTGCAACAGTAAGAAATAAAGAAGGGCAGCAGGGCAATAGCGCCGAGGGCGGGTGAGAAGATGAAGAATCTCCCAGACATGATCATGATGCAGGACACAATCATCATTTAGAAGATGCCGGACACGATGATGAGGAATATCAAGATGAAAGACATGATCATCATGAAAATGAAGATCCCGGAGAAGACGGCGATGTACCATCGTCGATGTACTGGGTGCAAGACCCTCATCTTCAAGATTTGCTTTTGAACAAGGCGAGTAATAACGCAAGTTTCCATCCGAGAGAAAGCCAAGATGAATCAACTTGAGATGGACGCGGTTACTCCATTGTATGAAGGATGCAATCCCGAGGATACCCGCCTGAAAGTAGAGCTCATGGCTCTGGAGATGAAAGTAAAACACAAAATGACCGAGACATGCTTCGACGAAAACATGTCATTCTGGCAAGAACGTCTTCCCAAGGGGAACACATGCCCGACCAGTTTCAATGAGGCGAAGAAAATCGTGTGCCCTCTGGATTTACTGCATGTTAGATACCATGTCTGTGTTAACGATTGAATTATTTATCAGCATGAGTACGCGGAGTCTACCGTATGTCCAAAGTGTGGTGTTAGTCGATACAAGAAGAACAAGAAAGCTCCTCAAAAAATGTTGTGGTACTTTCCGATCATTCCTCGTCTGCAGCGTTATTTCGCGGAATCTAAGCAAGCTAGGATCATGCGTTGGCATGCGGAAAGGAAACACCAAAAGGAAGAAGCTGAAAAATATGATCCAGAAAAAGATAGGATGTTGAGTCACCCTTCTGATGGGACCCAGTGGGAGCCGTTGAACTTTCAAGAGGACTTTGGGAAGGATCCAAGGAACGTCGTGTTGGTCGCGAGCACCGATGGAGTCAATCCTTTCGGCAACCATATCAGCACACATAGCACCTGGCCATTGTTTGTGTGCATGTACAACATCCCCCCTGGGAGTGCATGAAGAGGAAGTATATGCACATGAGTTTGCTAATATAAGGGCCGAAACAACCAGGAAACGACCTCAATCCGTGTCTGGGGCTCTTGAAAGAGGAGCTAGATACGCTATGGAGAACGCCAATCAATACGTGGGACGCTCTAGAGGGAACATATTTCCCTATGAAAGCCGCACTACTCACGACGGTGCACGACTATCTCGGTTTAGGATATGTCGCAGGGCAAGTGGTCCACGAAAACTGTGGATGCGCCAGGTGCATGGATGACACAACGTATCACCAGCTACCTAAGGATCCCGGGTCTTCAAAAACCGTGTTCATGGGACATCGAAGATAGCTTCCTCACAATGACCCATGGAGAAAACGCAAGGATCTGTTCGATGGAACAGCCGAACCCCCCATGTAGGAGGAGCGGCACCGAAATAGACATGCTGTTGAAAAATTGGAAAAAGTTCCCACCGCTAAGAAAGATCAATTGTAAATGAAAGGCGCCAGTGCCGCCGCTGAAGGTATGGAAAACGAGGCCTGTATTTTGGGACTTACCGTACTGGAACATCCTCGGTGTGCCGAACATCCTTGATGTCATGCATATCACGAAGAATGTGTGCGAGAGTCTTCTTGCTAGCCTTCTCAACATGCCAGAAAAGACCAAAGATGGGCCGAAAGCAAGGGCAGACTTGCTATCAATGGGCATCAGGGAGGAGCTTGACACAAACCACCATAATGATGATGATGACGATGATGATGATGATGAGCCACCGGAGGACACGGAAAGCCATCGCAAAGGAAAAAAGGCCAAGAAGCGGAGCAAACATTACTGCCCCCCGTGTGCTACACTCTACGTCAGAAGGAGATCTAGCAATTCATCAACTGCCTCCTAGGAATAAAACTTCCTTACGGTTTCGCAGGGAAGATCAGCAGATACCTAGACTCAACGAAGCAGACTTTCAGTGGTATGAAGTCTCACGACTGTCACGTGCTGATGCCGCAGCTAATTCCGGTTGCAATGCGTGGGATCATGGACGACCACGTCCGTGAAACACTATTTGTCCTATGCCACTTTTTCGATGTCATCTCTCAGAAATCGGTTGGTGTGAGGCAACTCAGAAGGCTACAAGAAGAGATCGTGGTGATACTATGCGAGATCGAGATATACTTCGCGCCCGCATTCTTCGATGTCATGGTGCATCTCCTTGTCCATATCGTGGATGATATTATCGAACTCGAGCCGAGGTTCCTACACAGCATGATGCCGTTCGAAAGGATGAATGGTGTGATCAAAGGATACGTTCGCAACAGGGCACGTCCAGATGGAAGCATAGCCCAGGGCTTTCTGACCGAAGAGTGCATCTCCTTCTGCACGAATTATCTAGGCATCGATTACCCCGTTGGTCTGCCAGTCAACAGGCACCTCGGCAGGCTCGCTGGATGTCGTCACCGCGAAATGCATGTTGACTTCCAGGATTGACTGGCCGAATTTGAAAGAGCAAACCTAGTCGCGCTGCAACACATTGACTTGGTCAATCCTTGGGTGGTAGAGCACAAAACCTCAATTGAGAAGACGTACAATGACCGAGGATAAGAGTGGACGGACGGAGATGTACTCAAAGAGAACAACTCATGCTTCACACGTTGGTTCAAGGACAAGCTTCTATCATACCCTTTACATGAGGACTCTTCCGAGGAATAAAAACTCGTATTCGCCTTGTCACAGGGCGCCGAGCACAACCTGATGACATATCAGGCGTATGTTATCAATGGCTACACATTCTACATCGAGGAAAAGGACATGAAGAGCGATTATCAGAACTTCGGGGTAACAATGGAAGCCTACACTGGTAAAGTCAAGAAATGATACTACGGAAGGATCAAGAAGATATGGGAGCTCAGATACGCTGGAGAGAAGGTGATGATGTTCCGCGTCAGATGGGACAAGAGCATCGTAAAAGAAAGCCGGTATTTCACCACCATGGTTATACCCCAATCCAAATCCAAGACCGCGGGCGCAAACGTCACCGCGAAAAATGAGCCATGGATACTGGCTATCCAAGTGGAGCAATGCTTCTTTATTACCGACCCTTCAAACCCCAGCCGTGTTGTCATGCGGAGAGGCAAAAGGAACATCATTGGAATGGATGGAGCCGCCAGAGAGCAAGACTTTGACAAGTACGGCGACCCGAAGATTGAAGATGACGACGACAATGATGCAGTACCATACACGCCAACAACAAGCAGGACCTCCCTACCTCAAGGCGTTCGCCCGTTCAAGAGAAGAAATCAAGGGGTTCTAGGGCTAAATTATGAAAACTCGAAAAAGAAGGGAAAAAAGATTGTGAAAATATGATAGCTAAGATCCAATCATGATGTGCCTGCCGCGTGTGTGTATGTGGGAATTTTTTATCATTTTTCTATGAAGATATTTATATGTCATTATTACTATATTTTTTTTAAAGTGCAAAAAATGGGGCTGCCTATATTTTTGGAATTTTTTTAAATATTATACTATTTTAGAGATGGATATGCCATGTGGTTATTTTAAAGTGTTTGGATGTTTATGATAGGTTAATATAATTTTTTTAAGAAGTGCAAAAAAGATGGGACTACCAGGATTCGAACCTGGGTGGCTAGATTCATGTATCAAGGGACCAACCACTAGGCTATGTAAGTGGTTCTGTCCATAGCCACAGACGCACCTATTTTAAGCTAGATATGGATTAATGTTAATAGTGCACCTTGGCAAAATGCGCCATTGTTATCGACTAACCTTATGGCACACGAACCAAACCTGCGCCATTGCTGACTCGTACCCCCTAATCCCCACGTCTCCCATCTCCCAAAACCTTAACCCCCACACTTCTCCCCACGCGGCCTCTCGATCCAATCTCTTCGCCGTTCCCCACCTCTCCCGCGACCGCTCCGCCGCGCCGCTCGTCTCCGGCGACCCCCTCAGCTCCGGTGGCCTCCTTCTCCCTCCCTTTATCTCTCTCTCTCCCTCCCTCTCTCTCTCACCGTGTGCCCCCACCTCTACAGCAGAGCCCGTCTCCGGCGAGCCCCTCTGCTCCAGTAAGCCTCCTCCTCCCTCCCCCTCTCTCTCTCTCGCTCCCTCCCCCTCTCTCTCTCTCTCTCACACACACACACAAACACACCGTGCGCCCCTCCTCTGCAGCAAATCGGCAACCGCAAGGCCACCTCCCAGGTCACGACTGCTCCAACCCCCAAGGTGTCGGAAGCATCAATCTTGGAGGCCAGGCAGCGACCCCCAATAGGTGAGGACTTTGCTTCATTTGTCTGTCACGTACTCCCTCTGTCTCATAATGTAAGATCATGCTACAAGCAAAACTACTTTTCAAAATTATCTTACATTATGAAACGGAAGAACTACTGTAACAGCCTACATGTACACTCCAAATTCTACTGTTCTGTTGGTTAAAGCTCTTTGTTCACTTCACCCACCCAAGGAATTTTAAGAAACACTCCATTGTTCACAACTGAACTGTTATATCGCAACTAGGAACAAAGGAGAACAAAAATCCAGGTTCCCAACTGCAGGGCATGTATCCTCCAAAATTTGCTGGCAGAGGCTTTTATCTTATGCTACAAATACTGGTAGGTCAGTGCACACTTGTCTTTGTAAAAGCCGTAACCAGCAGCAGTGAGAGACAGATACATATCACCACATGTGAGCCACACCACACCACACCACACCACACCACACCACATATTTTTGTTAGGCACTACTGGAAAAACCTAATTTTCCGTCACGTTTGGCTTTGCCGTCAGCAAATTCACGGGGCTGACGGCAAAGGGACTTTGCCCTCAGCCAGAAAAAAAAACTGACGGTGTAGGTACGGCTGACGTCATAGAGATATTTTGCCGTCATCTCCTTCTAAGCCGTCGGTTGCTCTGCTCTGATTTTGTGTTAGGATCACAACCATTGTCCACATTGCCTCCATGGAAAGGAAGGTAAAGTTGGGTGCGGGCGTCACATGGGCGGTTGCTTGCAGTTACGGGCTGGGTGTTGCCCCCAAGGAACAAAACAGGTCGCAGTGCACTTTTATCAGTTCAGTCCTAGGAGCAGAGGCACCCCCAGAATCTGATTTTTTTTCACTTTTTCTATCTACCAATCTTCCATGAGACAGAGGGAGTATGTGACAAACAGACCCCCATCAGGTTGTTTGTTCAGCAACCTCAACACTGAAATTTCACTCGAACAAGTCTGAAAGAAACCACACACTTGTGCGCATGTTCTCTTGTTGATCTGTCCATCCAGCGATTAGGAATAAATAGAGTAAACTTGTGGTGGTCATCAATTGAATTACGCTGCATTGTGTTCCTATTTATTTACAGTCTTCAAAAGGTCTTGGCTTTTCAGTTGTATTGTTGTTCTAGTACAGTGCATTTTATTGGCAGTGCACTTCCCTGCATTTTATATCCAAAAAAAGGTGTCACTCAGTTCTGGAGTTATATTGCAGCTGGAGCACTAGTATGTAGGAGTAATAGATAAAATGCTCATGTTTATGCCCTCTGCTTTTAGTTTCACATTGAACTAGGTGTAAGTTATTCACAGGGGTAGTGTGCTGGTCAACTATATGGTAATTACCAACTACTAGGCTTCTCATGCATACTAATAGTTTCTATTAATTTTCGGATTGCAGGCTGAAGTGGTGAAGTTAATTAAGTTGTGTTATAGTGAAGGAATTGGCACCTATAGATCAAGTAGAGAGGTCATGTTTGCTTCTGGAGAGTATTCAGTATTATCTATTACCTGTTGTTTAATCAATCCAGTTTTTTCTGTTGTTATAAAATTATGTTGCCTGCTGCTCCTACTTATTTGTAGAACGCTTCTTAGTACCTCAAACTTACATGTATTTATTGTGTGTCAATGCAGGTGCTCTGAACTCGTTTGATTTATCTGAAGACGTTGTATTCGTTCATGGGTACCTCTCGATTCTTCGATCATTGAGGAGATTTTACCCTAAGAAAGATAGGCATGAGACATATTCATCCATTTGTCATGGTCATTGAGGAACCTTAAATTTCAAGGTTAATTTCAACCTTAAATTGTTTCTTCACACATAACCAAAAATAAGTGCTACTTTTATCTTCCTCACTGTCAAGAGCAAAGTGCATGCCCTTTCTTTGGTTTTTATTCATTTGAATGAAGCACAACACATAGATGACACTTAAGGAATTTATATCATGTATCATGGCTCAGCTTATCAGTAACCAACCAGTCATATGGACTATTTTTTTGGAGAAACTGCATTGTGAAACTTGTGATGAGAAGTCTGTTTGGTGAAACCATAGCTTAGTTCTGTTCACAGTTCTTTTTATATATTGTATGCTTTTGTCACTTGTCCTTTGTGCATCTGGTTGTGCCTATATATGCTTGTTGTGCCTATATGTAGGCCCTTTTTGTGCATGTACAAATAATGACCCCATTCTCCCAAAATGTCGATTAATTTCCGTTTTGGTTGAGAATGGGGTCCAAGCTTAAGAAAATTAGCAAAGGTAATACCGAATTTTTCTATGAATTCGTTCAAGACCTTTTTAAATTTTCTTGACATAGAAGGTTCTTTGCATGCACTTTTTCTAGTTATTTATATTGAAGAGTTATTTTATGGTTGCACATCATTCACTTGACCAAATTTTTTAAAACCTGCCTTTTATTTTTCCTTTTCTAGTTTTCCTCTAAATGTGAGAGGAATAGATACTAGCTACCTAATCTCATCCAATCACTCTAGTAGCATTTTTTCTTATCCTATTTAGTGGGTGTAGATGGCCAACAACGATGAGGCCTCCGGTTTGCACTAGAAGCAATATTGGGAGTTGAGCATGGATGATGAACAACATGAACCCCACTACGAGGGCATCGGGTATGACTCTACCGATCCCGAGTACACAACCACTAGCGGGGATGATTGTGGTGCCGCCGAGGCCGATCCCGCCACTGATGATGGCAGCCAACCCACAAATGGCCAACCACAGATGGCAGCCAACCGAAGAGGAAAAAATAGGACAGGTGCCCGATAAAGATCGAAGCTGTCAAGGAGGAATTTACCAAAGTGGATAAAAACGGGCTTCCAACGGCGCTCGAACATTAAGTCTGTGGGTACGCCGGTCAACTCGAGTGCATTATCCGGGGCACCGTCTCGATCAACACCGAGAAGCTAAGTAATCCTGACCGAGCGAATTTGCGCAACCTCCTCTTCATGAAGCTGCACAACCGATACAAGTTCCTCGCTCAATTCGCAAACACACAACTCTTAGGGAATAATGTGAATAGTGCCGCCCTCACGAAGATGAGCACAACCTTGGCTACTTGGCGAACCAAGGTGAATAAAATGATTAGTAATGGTGTTAGTTACGAGAAGATCAAGGAGGAAAATCCTTTGATCAGCAAAACTGACTACCAGGAGTTCAAGCTCCAGGGCGAGGACACCGCATCCTTGTTGTGTGCAGTGATGAAACAAAGTGCGTACTCATCGCTCTTAGCCCGAAATTTTCCACGGGCTCGCATTTCGATCCGGACCGTGAGTCAAACAAAGACTACACAAATATCAAGAAAGTTCTCGATGAGGTTCTCTCGCGCTACTCCAAATCTGGAGGCATCTTCAGGAAGGAAGTTGTTAGGTACGGCGCGCATGTGTTCACTCACTCAAAAAAGTTTGCCTGCGTCAAGCAGCCGCCTGGCGGTCAGAAGGATGCCTACTATGCCCTCCATCACATGCGGGAGTTCGTACGGGACCAGCAGCATCTTACGCTACCAAATCATCTCAAAGTTGGGCCGCACGCTTGTCGGAAAGCCAAGACGCTGACCTCAGAAAAGAATTCTTTCGCATCCAGTCGGACTTGGCAAGAATCAACTCTGAAGATGTCATTCTTAACACGGGGGAGTTCTACCTCACCAACAAACCGTCCAACAATGAAATATATACAATGCTAAGATTGCAGGCCGATGGTGATCGCCCATTCATGACCATCACAAAAGAAGGCGACTTCATCCACGCTCCGGCCCGTGAGCGGAGCCAAAAGTCTTGATGCGCGTGTGCATAGCTATGTACTTCTAGACTACCAACAAGAGCTTGTGTGATGTATAAAATTTTATGAACTTGTATGTACGTATGTCTCAGTTTAAACAATTTTCATTCAACACTACTAGGGAAATAGCTATACATGGAAAGCTTATTAGTGGCGCATTTTATATGTAATGCGCCACTATGTTGTAAGGGGTGGCGCACTGGTAAAAAATGCGCCACCTATAAGCCCTTATAGGTGGCGCATTTTCCAAAATGCGCCACCCCTAAGAGTGGGCCAGCCCTGGATCCCCTTATACGTGGCACATTTGAAGAAATGCGCCACCCCTAAGAACCTTATAAGTGGCGCATTTTGGAAATGCGCCACCCCTAAGAAATTATTAGTGGCGCATCCAGAATGCGCCACCCATAAGCTCTTAGGGGTGGCGCATTTCCCATATGCGCCACTAATAAGAAAAAACTGGGCGGGAAAATTCCCATATGCACCCACCCCCCCAGGTGGACCGCCTTTTCAATTTGAAAAAAATTAAAAGAAAATGATAGAAATGTCAAAAAAATAAAAGAAAATCAGTTTTCCAAATGATATGTGGTCTAGTTGTAAGGAAAATTTACAAATATGAATTTCGACTTTTTTTGCAAAATCTCCCGAGAATTACG
The DNA here is from genome assembly GCA_950022295.1 of Bromus sterilis. Lineage (NCBI taxonomy): Eukaryota > Viridiplantae > Streptophyta > Magnoliopsida > Poales > Poaceae > Bromus > Bromus sterilis. The sequence goes on along the minus strand of OX465595.1, from coordinate 273,964,191 downwards.
TAAAATGGGCTTAACTTTTGCATACGACCTCCGATGAAAAAGTTTTTTATATGAAAAATCATCTACTCGAAAAGTTATATCCAAATTCAAACGGGTGTAACCCGTTGAACATTTTTAGAATCCTCAAAAACCTAACAGAAAAAAAGTTACGGGCGTTTGAAGATCTGGAGGCCAAAAAAAAGAGAAAAAATTGAAAAAAAATTTGAACTTAGTAGTGGCGAATTTTGTATGAAATGCGCCACTACTAACAATTTTATTTTTTTTAATTCAAAATAGGCTAGTGGAGTAATCGGGAAGTTAAAAAAAGTTGAAAATTTTATATAACATTAAAAAATAAAATAAAATTTAAATTTTTTTAATTTATTTTTTTTTAAAAAAATTCTAATTTTTTAAAAAAGTTCAAAATATGCTAATGGTGCCATCGAGAAAGTTTCAAAAAAATGTTGAAAATTTTAGCACACCCATGAACATTAACAAGGTCCTAGACATCAACATGGTTTAACAGGATTTATATGTTAGATATATCAACAAGTGCCTGCTAGGTGAGCTGGAGTGAGAGTTGAATAGAACCAAGAAGTTAAGCGTGCTGGGGCTGGAGTAGTGCTAGGATGGGTGACCCTCGGGGAAGTTTGACCACGGAGGTTAGTTTGACCTGAGATTAAGCATAGTGATCGGGCATTAAGCATACTAAGCTGAGATTAAGAAAAAATAAAAAAATAAAAAAAAATTGTTTTCCAGATCCAGATTCAAAATTCAAAATTTAATAGTGGCGCATTCTCAGAATGCGCCACCCCTAAGACTCTTATGGGTGGCGCATTTGGGCTTATAGGTGGCGCATTTCGAAATGCGCCACGCCTAAGATTCTTAGGGGTGGCGCATTTGTAATGCGCTACTATTAAGGCCTTATTAGTGGCTTTTCGTTAGTGGCGCATTTGAAATGCGCCACTAAACGCAAAAACAGTGCGCCACTATAAGGCTATTCCCTAGTAGTGCAGCTTATATGTAGTCGATGCTATTTATTACTAGGACCATGAAGCGTGTGCTATTAATGTGTGTTGCTTGTGTCTTCCTTCGGTCTTTAATGTTGTTGTATACATATGTATTGCTTATATATTATCTATGATTTGCTCCTAATGTTTTGTTTCTCTAGTGCATAGAGCAGATGCCGTCGTATGTCGTATACATTGGTAGGATTATTGGAGTCTACGAAGACTGGGAGGAGTGTCGGCGACAAGTTCACGGTTTCAGAGGTAACAGTTACAAAGGGTACCCCACAAGGGTGGAGGCGGAACCTAGATACGCGCGCTATCTAGCGGGGGAGATGAGGGAGCAGAGGATGAAGATTACTTTGGTCATGCTAATACTTTGGTCATGATGATGCTCATCGTGACCGCAACCCTCTTCTTCTATGTCATGGTAGTCTAGATATCGGCTTGTAATGTGAAGGCAAAACGTACTCGCTACTCGAGACTTGTAATTAATGTTCTAACTAGTTTGTTCGATATTTTGAATTCGGAGACTAATATGATACATTGTACTCGGAGACTAATCTTCTTTTGTATTCGATAAATCTGGTATTTATATGTTGTATTTTTTATATATGTGTTTTAATGTATTTTTTAAACTTTACAAACACAAGCAATAAAAAAATCATGACAACCATAGTAATGGCGCATTACCAAAAGGTGCGCCATTAGTGACAGAGTGGAAAAATTCACCTGAAGAAACATGAGTGGCATGCTATTAGGTACTGTAATGGCGCACTGTATGGTGCGCCACTACTCTCCTGGATAGCAATGGCGCACTTTAAGGTGTGCCACTGCTCCCTTGGATAGCAATAGTGCACTTCTGGCCTCAGTAATGGCGCACTACAGATGCGCCATTAGTAGCCAGGATAGTAATGGTGCACCAAATGTGCACCATTAGTAAGTGTTACTAGTGGCGTGGTTTTAATGGCGCACCTTATGCGCGCCATTAATGCCCAAAAGTGGTGCGCCACTAATGACCATTTCTTCAGTAGTTCTTGAGTACCATATCGATGCTACCTCGAAGCATCATCATGGTATCTAGAACATCAAGGAGAACTTTAGAAGCGGAGTGCTAAATGTCTCTCGGTCGATCATCCAGATAAGTTATGTTGGCAAGCATCTTGCTATACCAAGAAAACTAATCTGAGAAGTTGTTATCTTCCTTTCCATCTGCATCCCCCACATATATTCATCATGGTTGTATGAAGTGTTACGAAGATCTTCGGCACAGATTTGGTTAAGCCATATGAATGTGGAATGCTCAAGTTATAGAAAGCATACTCAACCACTAGGTTATATTCTTCATTATGAAGTGGGATTGTGCCTCTCGTTTTGCCGAGTTGTCTTTATAACCATAGTTCCCATTCAGACTTGAGTATGCTATTCTTTCGAATTCCTTCAACGATCGTTTTCAATGCCTTAGTATGGTGAAAGAAACTTATATGATCTATGTATGAAAAGTTATTTTTTTTCCTGACTGAGGAAATAGTTCTACGAGTCACCTCTCCTTAATGTGCCTTGTTAGGTATCAAGGTTAACCCAACTCCTCGTTACTTTCAAACTTATTCAACCATACCAAATTGAAACTCCCTCTTCACACTTCCATTGATCTGAATGTGTCGTGTGACTCAGCTCAAGAGATGTTTTATATCTCATTCCATGAATCGATCATGAGGTTCGCGGTCTCTTTGAAGAGGCATCCTTGTAGATTTTCCCTCTTATCTTACTCCTTGAGTCTCGGGACGAGATTCTTTTTAGTGGGGGCGAGTTGTTAGAACCCTAACTTAGGTGTCTACTAAGTTTAGCTAGCATCTTTGCATCATGAAAACTTTTGCAAAAGGAAAGAAACGGGGAAGACAAAAGCACCAAATGAAATTCATTTAAATGGCCAGACAAAAATATTTTTCCAAAAAATATTTTGAACTTTTTGAAAAGTCTCATAAATGGGCATGATCACCTTTCATGTGAATTGGGTCCCACTACATGCTCACTGAATTTTCAAAAAGTCAAGAAGTGCTTTGGAAATTAAATCAAACCCCTATTTGAATTTGAATTCAAATATTTTGAATTAAAAAAATGTTGAGAACATGGGAGTGGCTAGATACAGTCCATGTAAGACCATAAAAAAGTTTTGAGAATTTTCTAGAATGTTATGTTATTTATATTACCACAACAAACAAATTACAAAAAGTTTTAAAACAGAAAGAAAAGAAAAGAGGGAAAGAGGCCAACTTACCTCCGCCTGGCCCAGGCCCAGACAACTCCTTGTCGTCCTCCTCCCCGCGGCACCAAGCTCCTCGGTGGCGAGCATGCCACGGCCACCACGCCACCTCCCTGCCTGCCCCCCTTGACCCTATATCCTTGCCACCGCATGCCTGGGAGCCTCCTCCCACTTTCCCCTCCCCTCTCGGCCTCTTTCCTCTCCTGTGCTGTTGTTTTTAGAACCGCCCCGAGAGCTCGCCGGAGCATGCCGCCGCGGCGGCGTGGCCAACGTCAACTTATCGCCGAGCTGCAGTTTTCAGAAGACCCGCCGCCTCCATCTTCGTCACCCTGCGCTTCGAATCGAGCCAAACAAGCACCTGAGACATCGCTCTCTTGTCTGATTCGCCGCCGGCCGTCGTGGACCATGACCCTAATTCAGCCACCCCCAACACCTCCCAAGCCTTCATGAGCTCACCATCGACCTCCCCGTGAGCTCCTCTCTCCTGTCTCTTTTCCTGTGCTCCTTCTCGTGCACCGCACGCCGTACCCGCTGTGGCAGTAGCTCGGCTGCTGCGAGGTTCGACGCTGGCGTGCCCTCCGGCTACCCCATGCCTCCCTGGGTACAACATGCAACGCGCCCTGGCCATTAGCCCCTTAATTACCTTGCTAATTCCCCCTTGCAGCCAACGCCAGTGGGACTCAGCCCCATTAATTAAACTAGTATAATTTTTAAACAGAGAGATTTAACCCCAGGGTCACTGATCAGTGGACCCCGCTGGTCAGCCGCCCCATGTCCGCATGATATCTTGCTAGCGCAATCACTCCTTTTTCTTTGTTTAACAGAAATTATAGAAATTGTTTAAAACATGTAAATTCAATATCTTTTAAACCACAACTCAGATTGAAATAAATTATATATGAAAATTGATCATAAAAATCCATAGAATCTGAATATCTAATTTGTTTCCATGTTCAAACACTTTGTAGTGGAGCAACAGTAGAAAATGAGCATATGTATTTTATGGAATTAAAATATGAGGTTCGAATTTGCTACCCCTTTGCAATATACCTCCTTTAAATGGAATTTTCCACAAACCAGCACCATGTACATCATGTTATCACAACTATATCATGTGCTTGACCATTGTACATTTTACTGATTGTTGTTCTCCTTTGTTGGTGATTGCTTCGGTAGCGTGTTCGTGAGACGGACTACCTTCCAGTGACAAAAGCTCGGTAACCCAAGTATCGTCAGCAAGGCAAGCAAACCGTCATTGATCATGTCTATAAAAACCCAGTTCTCTCTCATTCTCTCTTATGCATGTGTTAGGAGTTCACCATGATACGTTATACCGCTAGTTGAACCTATTCCTTTGCATGACCTATCATTTTGTCACAGTAGTAAGAAAACCATAATCCTAGCAGATCTAGGAGTTGATTGTAATCATGTGGCCCCTAAAACTGTTACTTCTTATTGCATGCTTAGAGTTGTATGTTGTTGCTCTCGATGTATGTGAGTCAGGATGGTAGTGATCTTGTTGATGATGGTGGTAACGTGTTGGTGAATTTGACCTAAACAAGGTGAACGATGAGTGGCTGTGTAGCAGTACATAGTGGGTTGTCTCGTTGAACACCGCCTTTAGCCCGAGTTCTTGTGTTGTTATCCAAGACTAAGAGTACGACCACACATTGGGCTCAATGACCCCTCTCGGCCTAGTACCTCACCCCGGACCAGGTCCAGGAGTCGCAAGTAGTTTGAACTTTAACAATCTCAAGAAGGTGGATCACTGTTTGTGGTGGACGTAGGTTGTGTCCTAGTTGAATCAAGTGATCATGGTCGAGTTGAGCTTGATGGCTGGAAACACAATGTTTGAGTCCGCATCGGAAGAATCGGCCAGATTCCGATTGCGGTCCCAACTCAAATAGTCGACTCCCTAGGACTAGAGATGGTGATGTCAGTGAAGTGTCATGGAAACATCCTCGCCGGTACTCTCTTGAAGAGTCCACTCCCAGGCGGTAACTGATGCGTGTGTGTGTGTAGTAGTACACCCCCGCTGGGTTAATGAACTATTCGAATAGTCGTGTCCGCAGTTATGGACTACTTGGAGACCTATACTTGATCATAGACAATTCAATGGTTACTCTAAAATTGCCAAGATAAGTGTGAGTGCTATGGTTTGATTTCTCGTGGGAAGTCGAGGAAGGATCCACAGTGGTGATTGGAGACTTGGATAGATGGACTCGACCACGCTCCTTACCTCATTCTGGTAATCATAGTACAGGTTAGCCAAGTCAAAGCTGGCACTTCTGCATTACAAACCCCACCTCCCTTTGCCTTGATACCTCAGCATGAATAGTATAGTTCTGATGTAAGTCTTGCTGAGTACGCCTTTGTACTCACGTTTGCTTATTTTATGTTTTAGAGATGAAACCTCCAACCCTAATGGTGGCTTCTTTGTGGACCTCTAAGTGGACTAAGCTAGTATAGTTCCGGACAGCAACCTGGTTCCTTTGGAGGGTCGTTGTAATTTCTTTCAGGCTTCTTAAGCCATTTGTTAAGATTTTCTTTACTAAGACATAATTTGCTTCCGTTTTTGTTTGATGTAATGTTGGATCACAATCATGCGATCTTTGCTTGTAATACATCTACTATGTCTGCTCAGTTTAGCAGATGCAATAAAGTCTATGATTTTGTAGAGTTCATGTTGTGTTACCTGATGTTATACACTTGGCATGCACGCTGCGTGTATGTTTATATCGTGCAAGTCATGTGTGGGGTTCGATAGCTTGGTTGTGTTCTCGCTAGCGGTCATCCTTATAGCCAGGTGACCCTGAGTTGTGAGAAACTCGGAGCATCACGATGCGATTGCGCATACGAAGATGTCATCATCTGATCCGGTTACGTGTCACACTTTGTTGTACGATCGATCCTGCTCGAGACCCCAACTAAGTGAATCGGGCTTGAGTTTGTTTATGCAAATTCTAAGGTTCAATCAACAATATGGTTGAGGTGAAATGTCTATGAGTATGGGAGTTCATCACCCAAAATCATTTAGACTTTTGAGCGGACGATGAGGACCCCATTACAAATTATCATTCGGTCCTGAATGGGATACCCTGTTGGGATACGAGGCATAAAACACAAATTTTTCATACCTACGGTACCCGAACCCAAGATCTATGTTATGGCGATGTAAAGTAACGGAGGGAATCGGTGTTCATACCTTTGAAGACCGAAAGAGGGAAACGTTCTTGCGAATGTGGCTGGCGTAGACTCGAAACTACGACCTCCCTCTCATGTAGAAGACCACCACTGGCGAGGATGACTCCCGGTAAACCTCCAGCGACGAAGTAGTACCACAGGTGTAGTGCCTCGAAGAGATTATACACGTACGGTAAAATCGATGTTCCTCCCGGGCCCCGAACCAGGCGAGTAGCGGAAGAAAGACGGCTACGGATCCCGACTCCAGCAGAACGACGGCCTGCCTTATGGTGGAGAACTCCAATCCAGGTGCAGACTCCAAACAAGGGGAGTCCACTTCCGGGAAGGAGAAGGAGGAAGAAGGAGATATTGGTGTGTTGGAAAAAGGGGGGGTCTACCCCTCCTTATATAGGCCAAGGCGGGGGTGCCATCCTCCTCCCCTCCCCTATGTGGGACTAAACTCCCAAAGGGGGGGGGGAGTGCGCCGGCCAAGGGGGGTGGTGGGCCCCACCCTTGGCGCCAAGCCCAAGGGGGGAGACCCCCTCCTCCCTTAATGGGACCCATGGGCCCATTTAGCCTTTTCCCATTTTTTAATTTATTAAATATGTTTTAAATATTTAATTCAGATAATTAAATAATAAAACTTTATTAAAACAATTAAACTTTATTTTGAACTATTCAAAATGTCCGGAAACCATTCCGTCCTCCTCCGGAACTATTCCGGTGATTCCTCCTATTTCACCGATTGATCCCGTAACTGTCCTATGCATCGATTGCCCTTAAGTGTAACACCCTAACGGTCCGGGAAACATCAGACATGGTCGAGACTCTTCTCATTGACCAATGACTAGTCAGTTGGACCTGGTTACAATCCTTGACAGCCCCTGCGCTTCCATCGAATGAACTTCGGTCGCTTTTGGAAACCGTTGACGATACGACGTAATCCCTTTGTGCTGCGGTACTTTGTTTGTCCGAGGTTTGATCGTCGGTATCCTACATACCGTGTTCACATCTCGTTCACAACAAACAACTTATCTCGTCCATGATCATTGCATCTCTTGTGACCTAGTCACGTCCTTGCAAGGTGTTGATGCAATATCATCGAGTGGGCCCAGAGTACCTGTCATGTCACAAGGACTGACAAATCCCTCTCTGATCTATTAACATACTCATCAACCATCTATTTAGGAATACCCAAAGTGCACCGTTATAGCCAGCATATTTCAGTCAGGCGGTGGGATACAAGTCAAAGTCTCCTTATAGATGACTATTACGTATGATCATTACGGTCTAAGGACTAAGCCATATGTTACAAAGTCATAGCAACGCTGAACTATGTGACTCGATCACATTGCAATACTTTAGGTGGGTGTACGTCCATCACATCATTCCCCTTAACGATATGACCTCATTGTCAATGGACTTAAGTGTCGCCATGATCAGGAAAGCTTGATCAATCAATTGCCCAATGAGATAGTTTACCCGAGTTAAACTACGGACCATGTTTTATACTACACCTGTATTAGTATTTCCAAGTAATACAGTTATAGCAAAGTATAAAACGTATTATGAACAAAACGGATATGTGAAAAATATCTTTATTAATTTGTCTCTAGGGCACATATCCAACATACCCCTCACGCTCAAGCTATCCGAGAGAGTTATATACCGGGCCTCGTTTGATATGATGAGTGGGTATGGCTCTTGGCTCTCCATATGATTGAATTGAGTCTAGAATTACATACATATTCCGGGTCCCGACACTCGGCCACAAGCTGATCAGACTGGGTTGGAGCGTTGGCGATCTCACTCACTGTGGCACCGTACACCTTTTCTTGGTACCTCCGTGCGGCGGCGATGCCTTTGGCGCCTTTGGCCTTCTTGTAGAGAAACACAGCCTCCTTCTCCGCCCGGACGAAACGTTCGAAGGCCTTCCACCACTGCACTTCCTACCAACGCGCCACTCTGGCCTGGCGCTCAGCTTCCTTCGCCTCTGCCTCCTTCTTCTCGACCGGCGCCATGGAATTTACCCCCGACGGCACCATCTCTTTGAGGTGTAGATCGTACACCGCCAACAGCTCCTCCAGGGGTGGTGGTGCGGCCACGGGAGGCACATCTGACCATTGGCTGACCGGCGGCGCCATTTTGGTAGGTTGGAGGGTGTGTGAGGGCGTGGGGGCTTTAGGGGGCGCTTGGGAGGTGCAGTAGTTATAGGCGGCCAACCGGAATCAGGGGCACAATCTACTCAACTCCGTGTTAATATCATGCATTCGTTCCAAGCAACAGATGTGAGACGGCAAATAGATTAAAAAATAAACATTAAAGATAGTTCGAGACTACAAGATACGTCACATCCATCGTAGTTCACCGGATTACATCATCCACTACATTTTTTCCACAAACTAGCATAAAACTACATAGGCCGATATGCGGCGGGCGTCTGTGGCGGCTTCTAAAGGCTTGGGGATGAACTGCTCGGACGCCGCCTTGTACTCTTCGTACGGGAGGTCATATGCCGCCTTGGCCTCGGTGTAGTAAAAGCCTCTGCACTCTTCAGTGGCTAGTACCGCCGCGTAAGCGGCCCTGAGAGCCGTCTCGACATCATGAAGCTTGGAGGTGGCAGGCGCAAGGTTCTTGCTCAGTTGAAGGAAGAACAGCCACGAGCGGTCCACACCGTGGCCGCCGCCGCTGCCGATGGGAATGAATAGCGACCAGGTGGAACTACCTGCCCCAGCATCAGGTGGGCCTCGACAGATGGCCCCGTTTCCTCGAGGGATCCCAACACCACCCACACCACTTTCCATGGAAATAGCTCGATGGAGATGGAGGAAATAAAACGAAGAAGGGTTTTGAGATAACGCTCCTGGCCAAGTACATATAAGCAGTCGGAATGTATTCCACACGATTCAATAAAAATAACCGTTGGCAATACAAAGTATAAACTAACCCATGCAAAATATATGTGCATTTCTAGGCATTAAATGGATTAAAATTCAGATTAGCATTGTGACTAAAAAAGTGCACGAAAATGGTTTGAAAAATCAACATCGACGTCTTCGCGTCATTCGGTTATCATTACCCTTTCCCCTTTACTTGCACTACCTTTTTGTTACCTTATTGTTTATCCCTCATTTGCTACTTTATATTGTGCTTGTTGTCTTCTTTACCCTAGCTAGTTCATCCTTGCAATTGTTAGGCACACCTTTATCTTCCGCACTATTGCCTAAAATTGCTAAGTAGTGATAAAATTTTGTAATTGGACCTATTCATTCCGCCTTTAGGTATATCTCGATCCTTTCAACAGCAATAGCCCAGAGGAAATCATGCCTTCTGCTGGGCGCCTCCTCTCTGAATCGAGGGCACCGCCCTACATCGTGCGACCCAACGCCTAATCCGCGGATCACTACCTAAAAGTCCTCCCCCGTGATACATGATATCCATCGGCACATGCAGAAGCCCACTGCATGCTATTCGGAGCCTTCAGAAAGCCCCCCCCCCCCCGTGATATACGCTATCCATCAGCACGGGCAAAAACTAGCTGCATACTCAGGGTACACGCTTCTGATCCTTGTTAAAAGTGCTTTATGCCCACTACCGGTTTAAGGCCCGTGCTCATCACGGTTGGAAATCTCGCCTTGGGGGGTCGACGGGTCATCCCCAAGGAGCATTGAGCATTGCTCGGCAAACATAATTTGGGTTTTTCATTCAAAGTTTTATTGCATGTATCAAATCCTTTGCAAACAATTTTCAAAAATAAAATAAAAATTGTCTGGCCAGTCTAGTTTTTGAAAATTTTGTTTTTCTGCTTCAACCACCCATATTTTTGCACTTGAACATCACCCCCTCGTGCACCACGTGAGTGAGGGCTACACACGGATGCCTGTGCTTATGGCTAGTCCCAGCAGCTCTGAGAAAAAACAAAGCCCGGAGGCGCCGAGGTCGTCTCAAGAGCCAGCTTTCGTGCACGACGCCTCGTGAAGTCCCTCCGGCACCAGAAGAAAACACAGCCCGGAGGTGCCGAGGTCGTCTCGCGAGCCTGCGCTCATTCAATACGCCTCGCGAAGGCCCTCCGACTAAAGAAGAAAGAAAAGATCGGAGGCGTTGAGGTCGTCTCCCGAGCCTACTCTCGTGCACGGCACCTCACGAAAGCCCTCTAGCACGAGGCACCTGCACACGACATCCTATCAAGAGCCTTGGTGATACAGTGCTCGCACATCACACGCATATGAACCGCTAAAGTGCGCAAGGACATATGATTTACTAACCACATGGAGTTCCCAAGTCCCCATGTAGGACCGAGACACGGGGGCTTCACGAACCGCATCCCGTGATAAAGCCTTAGGAGCGATGCTTCCTGAAGCCTCCTGAGCATCGCGAACCGAATCTCGCAACGTGTCGGTAACCGGATACTGGGGTACCCCATTTCCCTCGATTCCGACCACGCCTCTCAAACAATTCAGGAGCGACCCTGGAGGATTCTGGCAAGGAGGTGCCGGGAACATCTCGCAAGACAAACGAAAGGACCACTTCGCATCACTTTCGGAACGGTGGAGCCCTCCAGCTGGTTCCCACCGCCCAACAAAGAGCACATCACATTAAATATGCTAGAAGAAAAGCATGCACTGTTGAAAGGAGGCATCCAACACCTGGCGGGTTCCCTCGTGCCTACTCAGCCCATGCATGCATTAGTCGTCCCCACGACGCCACGAGAACTTCCTGGAAGACCGCAGAGCACCTCGCATCCACAAGAATAAAATAACCGCATCAGTAAAGGCGAGGCGAGGAGAGGAAGCGAGGAGAGAAAGCAGCCAACTTGTGACCCAGGATAAGAAGGAAGAGAAAACGAAGATACAAGAAAATAGCAAAGAGGTAGAGGAGAAGAAACCTCCTCTCAGTAGAATCCATAGTAGGAAGAAGGAGGACTTCATCCCTACAACTTCTCGGGAGGCCTCTCAAGGATTTTCCTTGAGAGGGTAGCTAGTTTCCACCAAGAGGAGAGAATCATAGTGGAGTGGAGCATAAGGTATCTCCTCCCTGGAGATCACCTTGTACTGTATTCTACTTCATCACCATCAAGGAAGATCAGACATGCAGGAGTAGGGCTTTTAGTCTCTGGACGGCCCGAACCTTGGTAAACACCCGTGTTTGCTCGCATCATCTCATCCACCCCATTGACGTTTCCACGCCACCAGCAACCTCCGTCCACATCAAGCAAGCAGGGACCTTACTTTCTCCCCGTCCCGCACGGTCTCCGGGCCGTGCCCTTTCGGGAGAAGCCCTTCAGGAAGGTCCTCTCGGGGCAGCGTTGCCGCTGTTCTCCCCAACTTCTGGTGCTGAGAAAGGGCCGGGAAGCATCCCCCCGAAACCTGGCGCTAGAAGGAGGGCCTAAGAAGCAACCCCCGACACAATGAGGCCTCTGGAATGGTGCTTCCCGAAGCCTTCTGAGCGGCCGATCGAGAGGGAGAAGACTTCAAACGAGCAGGGTCTATGCCGCAACATAAGGTAAACAAACAAACAAAGAGGTCCATACAATAAAACTTACACACCCCAACGGGCCACGAGTTTTTCTAACACAGGATTGAGACATAAATCCCTCGGTGCCAAGCGCTTCTCAAGAACTAAGGACCCCCGGTGGCGCCGTCAGCTTCCTCGTCAAAGGCCTCCACGACATTGCACACCTGATGGCGCGAGAGTTGATGGGTGTAGTCTTCTCGCCCTTCGTTGGTGAGCCCCAAGTGGAAGGCGTGATGTAGCACAGCAGCAAATTTCCCTCAGTAAAGATACCAAGGTTTGTCTCCAGAAGGACTCCAGAGATGATAAGTAGGTGTCAGCGGCGCAACTGACACGGACCTGCACACAGACACAAATAACTTTGTTCCCAATGAAGTTCAGAGAGGTTGTCAATCTCTCCGGTCTTGTTGTTCACAAAGGATCAAACCCAAGGGATAATGATACCAACTGAAAGTAAAAGCAGAAAAGTAAATGAGCGTGGAAACAGTAATGAGGATATGGACCGGGATACGTGATGTTCACTACTGATGTCTCTCTCCCAAAAGACGATAAAACTGCTATGCGAGGTAAACAAATTACAGAAGGCCAATTGACAGGATTATGAACGCACCGCAATGCTAACTATGCTACAAAAGAAAGGAAGAGGCTCAAAAGCACGGGCAGTACGCCAAAATAAGTAGACCGAAATCCAACTGCATCTACTACTAATCATCCACCTTGAGATATCTATCCAGAACATCTCGCTGGTATTAAGTTGCGAGCCCCACCCAAAGTGTAAACCCAAAGCAACAGACAACTTCACTAAAAAGCACTTTGTGAAAAGTAAACAATCCTTGCAACCGCGGTTACAAGCACCGTTGTTTTCCCCCTTGTGGCAACAACACATCCCCTTGACTCATGTTTCTGTCACTCAAGAGTGTCATCGAGGGGCATGAACCCACAATCGAGCATAATGTTCCCTCTTGGGGTTACTACCTACTACTTGGCCAAAGCAATAAACAGCAACGGAGAACATGCAAGAATTACTTAGGAACAAAAATAAAAGAGATAAAAACCTGAAAGTGCAATATATCGACCAGAGGGGGGGTGAATGGGAGATTTTCAATTTTACTACCAGATTTAGGTTTTTTTCAGGACTGAAGCAATCATGAAGCTGAAGAAGTAACCAAAATGATGAAGAAATAAAACTACACAGAATGTAATCAATGCAACAGAAATAAATCAATTCAGATAAGCAGAAGTGCTTTAGATGCATAGTATGAAGACAAAGAGCGGAGGGAGAGCTTAAGCATAAGAAGTCAACATAGCAAATACTGAAGCTTAAGAGGTTGAAGAGATAGCACCAGAGATTGAAGACATTGATTTGGTAGACCAGTTCAAGTTGGTATGACAACTCTACGTCTGGTTGGAGAGGCTGAGATTCAACTCAGAAGACATAGTCTTCACCTTGTTCTCCTTGAACTAAAGTCCTCAGACTCCGTCCAATAACTCAGGTGAGTCTTCAAGGTAGACTCTTGAAACCTTCACCGACTCAGTCACTCCGGGAAGTCACAATTGCATCTTGACGTCCTCAGACCGAAGACTTCTACACCGGCTGGAAGATCACAGTCTTCAAGAGCAAAAAGCTTCGGATCACTCGAACCGACTTCCTCAGAAATGCTCAACTACTCAGGCTGGTGGTTTTCCTCACATAGGTTCTTCAGTTTCCTCAGAGGTGGGTTGCTCTCAAATGACAAGTTTCAGTTTTTCTATCGGAGCATCCAACCCACAAATGGGGCTGGGGGTGGCTATTTATAGCCGCGGAGCAACCCGAGGTGAAAGGACATAAATGCCCATGCATGCAATTACTCTCATGCCCTCGGAAATGACCGTTGCTAGACAGGTTCTAACCTCTCACCACGCAACACGTGGCACGGTCAAACTATTCTCTCTCCAGACTCCTCAACCGAAGTTAGTTACCTCAGTGTCCTGAAGAACAACGTCTCAGACACATGAGGACTGAACTTCTACTGCAGGAGATAACACTCTCTTCAGTAGAACTGCACTCGCAGTCTCCAGACTCCTCAACCGAAGACAGATTCCTCAGTGTCCTAAAGAACAAGGTCTCAGACACCCGAGGAACTGAACTTCTACTGCAGGAGATTTCCTCAGGGTTTTTCTTCAGGATTCCTAATTGAGCACTTCCTCAGAACTTCGGAACTTGTTTTATTCAACCCCTCCAACAGTGCGGTGTTTTCCAACGACTCAAGAAGTATAAAAAGTCTTAGCGAAGACTACGCTTCAACTTCGTCTTCAGCGCGAACGTCCTCAGGATCGTCCTCAGCTTCAGCTTCAACCGAACGCTTCAGGATCCTGATTCCTCAGGATTTCGCGGAACTTCATTCTTCTGGAAACGCACCGATTTCTCCAATGTTCCTCAACATTTTGGGGGGTCGACATTGGTGGTTAAACACCTCATCAGGGACTGTTCTCCTGTGTATACTCACAAACACATCAGTCCCTTAACCGTTTTGTCATCAAACTCCAAAACCTCAAGGGGAGGGCACTTGATGCACTTACAATCTCCCCCTTTTTGGTGATTTGATGACAATCAGGTTAAGCTTCAACGGGGATAAAATTATGAGTTTGAAGAAGAATAAAAACTTTGAAGAACACAATTTTTTTTCATTAAGATGGATATAATGAAGCTCCCCCTGAGGATATGCATTTAAGTTGAAGAATGTTTAATATCTAAAGCATTTTGAGGTATATGCGGAGCTCCCCCTATATCCAGGCATTTCTGAAGCAGTGCATGTTATGAAGTGTTTGAGGAAATTAAACAACGCACTGAGAGAGGTGTTTGCAGAGACAATCACATGCATATATGATAACCTAGAGGAAATAGCATGAGATAACTGAGGAATAGTATCAGGCAAACACCAAAATTACAGTTTACAACTCGTACAAAAAAAATCTGAAGAACGAGAGTTGTAACTGAAGAACCCCATAACTAAAACCCGCTTGAAGACTAACAGATTTCTCCCCCTTTGTCATAAAATGAACAAAAAGGGAAAAACTGAAGCTAACGTCCCTTTGAAGTTGCTTCAAGGCTGAGGTGAGTCACGCCTGAGGCAATCCGTTGCAGTGTGAGGGCAGGCAGCTGTGTCTTCAGCTTCTTCAGCAGTCATCTCCTGGTTTGAAGAATAAGAATCCATGGCCGGAGGAGGAGTTGTGCAACGTCTGAATTGCCTTGGGGGTCTGATTGCAGGAATCGAAGGCTGTTGAAGCTCCAATTTTGCAAGGTCTTCAGGGGTTATTACTTCTCTCATCAAGGCATCAAGATGTTGATATGTATGATGAGCATACTGATGCACTTTCTTCACTGAAGAATGCGTCTGAGCCATGTAAACTGACGCTTCACCCAATCATGATTTCGGTCAACCTTCTGATGAAGACTAATCAGAAGCTCTCGGTCAGTCATCACTCGAGCCTGAGTTGTATCTCAGTTGAGGCATGAGTTCTTGTTTCATCAGTAGTTCGAGACTGAGGATGACGAATGTTTCCACCAAGGGAATTGGTCGGGAGAACTTCTTCATAGAATATGCCTTTGCCCTTGTTATTTGAAGCAATTGTATGCTGAAGAACTTCGACAGGCGGCAGATATGTCCTATGATTCGGGTGATCAGGTTGAAAATCAATACCAGTCGTGGCTCGAATGAGCTTCATGATCCATGGCGCGTATGGCTTCAGGATAGGAGGATTCTGTGCTTCATCAACCAGAGTTCTGAAGAAGAAGTCAGGAACGTTGATTGGCCCAGACATGCAGAGGTTGTGGAGTATGTTCTTCATGATGCCAATGACTTCTTCAGCAGTGGATTCATAGCCTTTAATGGGGCAAAAAGTCTTTGCCAGAATCCGATACAATGTACTTGGTAGATACAGAAGATCAGGAACGGGAAACTTTGTGCGAGCTGGGGCTTCAGGGGCCTGAGGCTTCATGAGCATGTTCATCAGGTCATCTCGAAGAAGTTGAGACCCATAGGATCAAGCAGTTGGGGAAGTGCACTGAGGCAACTCAAGAATGTCAATTGCTTCAGGAACAGTGATGGTGTAGTGATGATGCTCAGTCATCCACTCGAGGACCCAGGTGTTGATATCCACAGGATCGCCTGAAACATATAAAGTTGCATAAAACTGAAGCACAAGTTCTTCATTCCAGTGGATGCATTCAGAGCAGAACTGAAGCAGCTTGGCATGATGCAGATCCTGAAGCACATTGTTGAAGCAGGGAAGAACTTCCATATCCATCAGAGGAATATGTTTATGAGGAAACAATTTGTTTTTCTTGTAGAGCACTGAAGCATAATAGTTCTTCTGAGTGGCAGTCCAGAACCTCAGCAGCTTTCGAGGTGGAGCAGAATGATATGGATTTTGAATCCCCTCTTGGAAGAAACTCATGGCATTGAAGAAATCAGTAGCATCAAAGCTTGGGGTATCATCAGCATCAAGATCACGGAAGAACGGTTGTTTCTGCTTCGCACACAAGGACCTAGCTTGAACTGGGCCTTGAGGTGGTGAAGGCGCTTGAGGCTGAGGTGGAACCGCTACAGATGCTACAGGCACAGAAGTGTCAAGGTCCTTGGGAAGACGAGGTGATGTGGCCTGTTTGTCTTCAGAGCCATCCTTTGAGGCTTCAGCATTAGCATTTGTACTGTTTTCTGCTTCAGGAGGAGTATTTGTGCTTTTCTCAGCTTCAGCTTCAGTTTCAGCGGCTGGTGGGTCGGGCTGAGGATCAGCAGTGGTAGGTTCAGCAGCATCAGCATCAGTTGTAGTGGTTGCTGCAGCATCAGTTGTAGTGGTTGCTGCAGCATCAGTATCAGCAGCAGAATTGGTGGGAGCACTTGTGGCTTCAGGGTCATCAGCATCAGACGCTGAGGACGATACACCAACTGATTCTTCAGACTGCAGAGAAGTATCAGGAAGCACCTCGGTCACGGTGTTGGAGTGAGGCTCAGGGGAGAAGACAGTATGAGTGGGTGAGTTTGTCAACCCATAGTCCTCATCATGAACACGAGGAGTTCCATCATCCATAATGTCGACGTCCATGTCTTCAACCTCAGTGATAACTTGGTGGTGGGGACGAATGAGTGGGAACAATGGGTGTTGCTGCATGGGGCGGAGTGAAGACGATTAAGCTGCGCTGAGGATTTTGGGGTGGAGTTGAGGCAGCAGTAATGTGAACGGTGGTATCAGCGGCCTGAGTTGTGGGAGGAGCTGAGGAAAGTGGTGTAGCATCAATGGGGTCCTCAACTGTAGGCTTCTTTGCAGCAGGTGGAGTTGAGGGTTGGGCTTCAGGCATGCGCTTGAGGCTTTTGGCAGAGGCATCAGTGGGTACTGAGGAAGCAGGCTGTCGAAGCTTCATCAACTTGGCCATCTGTTGGGAGATGCGTTCCTTGGATTTTCCAATATAAGTACGGTTGGCAGTGAACTCAATGTTGAGGCGTTGAACTTCACATTGATGCTCAGTAAACTCCTGAGGAGTAACTTCAGTGATGGGTTTCTTCTTGAAGTCACCGAGGACTTTCTTCAGTTTGGCCTTCAACTGTTTCTGAAGATCACGTTGATGAATCTCATTTATGAGGAATTGTTGAACATAGAACTTGATGTCTTTAGGGATGTCCAAATCATCAAGCGGAGTGTCAGGCTTGACAGACCAGATTTCAATGTACTCCAAGATCTTCTTGGGATCAAGGAGAAGCGGGATTTCTGAACCCATTGCTTCAGCTTTGCGTCTGGCCGCAGCACGCACATATTCAATCTTATCAGCTTCAGTGGCGACGAAGCCGGCCAAATCCTCAAATTCATCTTCATCATCAGAGGATTGAGGAGTATGATGAATGGCGCCACACATAGCAGTTTTCTTTGGTGAGGGGCGAGGGCTGCGTTGAAGAACAGTTTTGGTCTTCAGCTGAGACTGAGGCATTGTGGTTGAGGCCTCAGGAGCACCAGATTCATCAGTGCGTATCCTTGAGGAGGGGGCAGCACCATCCGTGCGTTGACATGAGGAGCCAACAACTTGAGGCTTAGCTGAGGTCTTCTGGGAGGGTGTCATGCCAGGAGCCTTTTTGCGGTGCTGAGGCGGAGGTTGTTGTCTGGATTGAGACTGATCCTGAGGCGGAATCTGGATTGAAGCAGTCAAGTCACGGACAAGATTCTTGACACGGCTGCGAGTGCGCTTGAGGTAATGCTCATATGCCGCAGGAAAGTCTTCAGGAGTGTGCATTGTTGTGGGATCAGGAATGACGCCTGGTGCAGGTGGAGGTCGAGCCTTGATACCCAAGGTCTTCAGTGGCGGATTAACTGCAAACATCTTCTCATGTTGAGGATTAAGCCATTGATAGGCCACCCAACGCTTGGCCCATTCTCTTGTGATCTTCTGGACTCTTTTCTTACGATCATCAGCAGTTTCACGTTCGGGAATCTTCAGTTTCTCATAGAGCTCAGGAGGTAGGTCTCTAGCAGTATCAGTGTGCTTGCGGCGAGGAGCCATTTTCTTTAGCTGAGGAGACTGAGGAATTGTACGTTCGAGCTGAGCTGCAAATGAAGTGAGACTATGAGAACCATACGATTCCTCAGCTGACATGTACCTATGACAGAATTAAGTTGCGAGGGAAGTGGTGTACGGTTATATGCGTTCATGAGGAATAGGCTGAGGAAAAAAAAGGAATGAGGCATAGGCATAGGTCTCAGAAAGCCAGCAGTACAGTTGAGGATTGAACTGGCTTGAGGACATGACAGTACAGAGGAATAATACGCTGAGGAATAATCCACTGAGGAAGAAGCATACCAGACTTGAGGCGAATGCTGAGGAACAACGAGTCTTCGTCCCCAGCGACGGCGAACTCAGGCGACGTGAGCGCACGAGCTTGAGGAGCTAAAGGGCGGCGGCGCGAGAGTGAGAGAAGCGGTGCGGGGGAAATGACCGGGGGGGGGGGGGGGTAGAGGGCTATTTATCGAGGGGTGAAAGGCTGAGGGGGTTGCGAAATTTTTGGACGAGATTGCCCCCGATTGTTGGGATCCTCAATGGATATCTTAATGGTGGATAATCACGACGTGCGGTAAAATCGCAACAAATTGAATACAGTTGTAACAGAAAATCCTTGATTTGAGGAACTTGAGGACATGGGCTGAGGATGAAGACAAGTGAACTCAGTCTGAGGAATACATGATTTCCGGATGAACGCATATGAGGTAGACAGATTAGATAAGTGAGCACAGAGGGACGGGTCCGATCACGTTCACCGAGATGAAGAAGCAAAACTTGAAGAACAATAACTATAGGTGAACGCTGTTGAGGACAAACACGGTAATCATCAGTAATGAAGACATCAAATCCTGAGGAAGTTGAGAGACAACAAATCCTGAGGAAGTTGAGGAACAACCAATCCTGAGGTGTTTGGGCGGTGGCGCTACCCACCTTATAGGAAATGAGACACTTGATACCATACAATTGTCGTATGGATCTTGAGTCAATTCCACGTTAATTTCTTCACACTTAGCAAGGTAGTTCCTCATGATTTGAGGAGTACGACGCATCGTGTGTTGTGCATCAGGATTCTTCAATATTGTTTAAGCGTTAGGATGTGTGTCCATTCACTGGACGTTTGAGGAATCTAAGATATTTAGCTCACACCTCAGAGTGCTAAATCGCTTCTCATCCAAAGGCTTAGTGAATATATCAGCAAGTTGGTCTTCGGTCTTCACGTGGCTGATGACGATATCTTCCTTCAATACATGATCCCGAAGAAAGTGATACCGAATCTCAATATGCTTCGTCCTCGAGTGCTGTACTGGATTCTGAGAGATCTTGATGGCTCTCTCATTGTCACATAGCAGTGGTACTTTCTTCACGTTGATGCCGTAGTCCTTCAGAGTTTGCTTCATCCAAAGAAGCTGTGAGCAGCTAGCGCCAGCACCAATGTATTCAGCTTCAGTGGTGGAGAGGGAGACGCAGTTCTGTTTCTTCGATGACCAGCACACAAGAGAACGTCCGAGGAAGTGACATGTTCCTGAGGTAGACTTCCGATCCACTCGATCTCCAGCATAATCAGAGTCTGAGTACCCGACGAGATCCAGCTGTGTGCCTTTTGGATACCATAAACCTAGCGACGGCGTGTGAGCCAAATATCGAAGAATTCGTTTCACCGCTTGGTGATGCGATTCCTTTGGTGCCGCTTGTAATCGGGCACACATGCAAACGCTCAACATTATATCCGGCCTAGATGCACATAGATATAGCAGAGAGCCTATCATGGAGCGGTATACCTTTTGATCATAGTCCTTGCCATTTTCATCAGGGCCAAGTTGTCCATTTGTGGGCATCGGTGTCTTGATGCCCTTGCAGTCTTGCATCCCAAATTTCCTCAGGCACTCCTTGAGGTACTTCTCCTGAGAGATGAAGATGCCGTTGCGTTGTTGACGAATTTGGAGCCCTAAGAAGAACTTCAGTTCGCCCATCATTGACATCTGATACTGTTCACTCATCAAGAATGAAAATTCTTCACTGTATTTCTTGTTAGTGCATCCAAATATTATGTCATCAACATAAATTTGACATATGAATAATGCATCATCATATCGTTTTGTGAAAAGAGTTGGATCGAGGGAACCAGATTTGAAACCCTTGCTGATGAGGAAGTCCCTTAGTGTGTCATACCAAGCCCGAGGGGCTTGCTTCAGTCCATAGAGGGCTTTCTTCAATCTGTACACCATATCAGGTTTCTTTGCGTCTTCAAAACCTGGAGGTTGAGCAACATATACTTCTTCCTCGATATTACCATTGAGGAAAGCACTTTTCACATCCATTTGATATAACTTGATATTATGATGGTTAGCGAATGGAAGCATGATACGAATAGACTCAAGTCTAGCAACAGGAGCGAAGGTTTCACCGAAGTCGAACCCCTCGACTTGAGTATATCCTTGAGCTCCGAGACGGGCTTTGTTTCTGATGACTTTTCCATCTTCATCGAGTTTGTTGCGGTAGATCCACTTCGTGCCGATGACATTGTGAACTCGAGGATTAGGACGTTTGACAAGTTCCCAAACATCATTTAGTTTAAACTAAAGAAGCTCGTCTTGCATTGCCTGAATCCATTCTGCTTCTTGGAATGCCTCGGTGACTTTGGTGGGTTCTGAAATTGATACAAATGAGAAATGCCCAGAAAAGTTAGCTATACGATTAGCTCTTGCACGAGTAAGAGGACCTGGTAGGTTGACATCAGCGAGGATTTTCTCCACTTGAACTTCATTTTCCACACGAGGAAGTCGAGGAGGATGATCTTGAGGCGCATCTTCGTCACTGGTGTCAGATTCATTTGCATCAGCATCAGGTGCTTCGGGAGCTTCACGGGTATCAGGAGCCTCGGCACGGAGGCGGTCTTCTCTTTCCCAGGTTGCTTCTTTCTCGGAGTGATGTGACCATTGAACTTTAAGGAACTTGATCTTCTGACGGCGAGTGACACGCTCTGCTGAATCAAGAATACGAACAGGGTACTATCGATAAGAAAGGTCATCTTGGAGATCAAGCGTTTCATGGTCGACTTCGCGGATGGGGTCCTTGAAGCAACGCCTGAGTTGTGACACATGGAATACGTCATGTACTCGGGAAAGGTGTGGAGGTAGTTCAAGTTGGTAGGCAACTTGTCCACGTTTAGCGAGAATGCGGAAAGGTCCGATGTAACGTGGGGCCAACTTGCCTTTGATACCGAATCGTTGGGTTCCCTTCAGAGGAGTAACCCGGAGGTAAGCCTTCTCGTCCAGATTGTAGCTTTCTTGCCTATGATGACGATCATAGTAGCTTTTCTGACGAGACTGAGCGGCTTTCAATCAATCACGAACAATGCGAACTTGCTCTTCTGCTTCCTTGATCATATCTGGTCCAAAGAATTGTCTTTCACCTGTTTCTGACCAGTTTAAAGGTGTTCGACATCGTCGTCCATAAAGGAGTTCAAAAGGAGCCATGTTCAGACTAGATTGAAAACTATTGTTATAAGCAAATTCGGCAAATGGAAGAGACTTCTCCCGATTCTTTCCGAATGAGATAACACAAGCTCTGAGCATATCTTCCAAGATTTGATTAACCCTTTCAACTTGACCGCTAGACTGAGGATGGAAAGCTGTACTAAAGGATAGATGAGTTCCCATAGCATTCTGAAAGCTTCCCCAACATCTAGAGGTGAAAAGGCTACCACGATCAGAATTGATTACCAAAGGAACACCGTGAAGAGACAAATTCTAGAGATATACAAGTCCACTAACTGGCTAGCAGTTATAGACTCGCGAACGGGAAGGAAGTGAGCAACTTTGGAAAGCCTATCTATGACAACGAAGATGGCATCATTTCCTTTCTGGGTTTTTGGA
Organism: Bromus sterilis; assembly: GCA_950022295.1. Taxonomy (NCBI): domain Eukaryota; kingdom Viridiplantae; phylum Streptophyta; class Magnoliopsida; order Poales; family Poaceae; genus Bromus; species Bromus sterilis. The sequence continues at coordinate 273,941,847 of OX465595.1, read as the reverse complement.
AAGCCGGTGATGAAGTCCATACTGACTTTGTCCCATTTCCACTCTGGAATAGGAAAAGGTTGAAGTGTACCAGCAGGTCTTTGGTGTTCTTCCTTAATGTGACGACAAACATCACATTCAGCAACAAATCGAGCAATGTCTCTCTTCATCCTGGTCCACCAAAATCTCTGGCGTAGATCTCGGTACATTTTTGTGCTACCGGGATGAATCGAGAGGGGAGTGTCATGGGCTTCTTTGAGGATGAGTTGCCGTAGATCCCTATTCTTAGGTACTTCCAAACGATTTTCGAAGAATACCGTTCCCTTACTATCTGTGGAGAAACATTTAGCAACTCCGCTAGCAATGTTCTCCTTGATCCGAGTACACCTCGTGCACGTCTTTGGGCAACTATGATTTGATCCTCAAGGGTTGGTTTCGCCACCAAGTTGAAAAGAGATCCACGAGGAACAATCTCGAGATTGAGCTTTCGAAATTCCTCATGAAGAAGTGGTTGATACTGTTGTAACATGAGGTTGTTACAATACGACTTACGACTTACTGCATCAGCCATGACGTTAGCCTTGCCTGGGGTGTAAGAAATTCCTAAATCATAATCTTTTATCAACTCTATCCAGCGTCTTTGCCTGAGATTAAGATCTGGCTGGGTGAATATATATTTGAGGCTTTGGTGATCAGAATAAATCTCACAACGATTACCAAGGAGGTAATGTCGCCAAGTCTTCAGGGCATGAACTACGGTAGCGAGTTCTAGATCATGGGTAGGATAGTTCTCTTCATGTGGCCGCAACTCGCGTGAAGCATAAGCTACCACATGTCGATCTTGCATAAGTATGCATCCTAACCCTTGCCGTGAAGCATCACAATAGATCTCGAAATCCCTTTTGGTGTCTGGAGGTGCAAGTACGGGTGCAGAAGTCAATCTTCTTTTTAGCTCTTGAAAGCTTTCCTCGCACTTGGGGGTCCATTGGAATTTCTTATCTTTCTTGAGGAGTTCAGTAAGAGGCTTTGCAACTTTGGAGAATTTCTCAACGAAGCGGCGACAATAGCTTGCTAGGCCGAGAAAACTCCTAACTTGCTTAACCGATTCAGGTGGAGTCCAGTCAAGGACGGCCTGAACTCTCTCGGGATTGACTGCAACACCTTTCGCAAAAATCATGTGGCCTAAGTAGGTCACTTCTGGTAGCCAAAATTCACACTTGGAGAATTTAGCATACAGGCGATGCTCTCTAAGTTTCATCAATACCAGCCTTAGGTGTTCTGCATGCTCTTCTTCGTTCTTCGAGTAGATGAGAATGTCATCAAGATAAACCACAACAAATTTATCTAGGTACTGCATGAAGATCGAATACATGAAGCACGAGAAAGTGGCGGGGGCATTGGTGTAACCAAAAGACATGACGGTATACTCGTAAAGACCATAACGAGAAGTTATAGCCGTCTTGGGAATGTCCTCGTTTCTGATTTTGATTTGATGATAGCCTAATCTCAAATCCATCTTGGAGAAGACAGAGGATCCTGCAAGTTGATCATATAGATCATTGATCCTGGGCAATGGGTACTTGTTCTTTATCGTCACTAGATTTAGCGGGAAATAGTCTACGCACATCCTTTCTGTTCCATCTTTCTTCGTTACGAACAGAACAGGGCAACCCCATGGCAATGAGCTAGGGCGGATGAAGCCTTTTGCCAACGAAACATCAAGTTGGGTTTTTAGCTCAGCTAACTCATGTGGGGCCATCCTATATGGACGTCCGGAAATTGGGGTTGTGCCTGGTATAAGATCCACTATGAATTCTACACACCTGTCGGGTGGCATTTCCGCCAGCTCTTCAGGAAAGACATCCGGGAAGTCACAAACCACCGGAATATGTCTAAGGTCTGGAAGGGGAAGCACATTCAAAGTATGCATCTGGGTTCTAGAGCTGGGCGATGTGTAGTCAATGATCTGGCCTGAAGGATGGGTGAGTTTAACTGACTTGGCTTTACAATCAAGGAAAGCATTCTGCCTTGATAACCAATCCATTCCTAGGATGACATCAATGTCCGAAGACTTGAGGGCTATAAGTGAGGCAAGGAATACTAAACCCTCAATTGCAATTTGATTGCCATGGCTTACTCTATTAGTTTTCCATTTGGATCCAGGAGTTTGAATGATCATTGGAGAAAACATTTCTTCAAAGGGGAACTCATGACGAAGTGCATAACTCTCCGACATGAATGAATGAGAAGCTCCTGGATCGAAAAGGACGGAGGCGGGGACATGATTGACTGGGAGTGTACCAAGAATGACGTAAGAAGCATCAATGGCTTCCTCAACGGAGATTTGGTTCACACAACCACTACTAGTGGATGATGGCTTTGCTAGAAAGGCTTTGGTGGTTGATTTCTTTGGAGGCTTGGGTCGAGAATGACGTGGTGCCATCAAGACCTGAGGGCATTGACGATAGTAATGGCCTGGAAGACCACACTTAAAGCATACCCTGTCTGAATTGCTGGGGATGGGATTACTTGGTTGCACATCATCATTCCGGGGAGGAAAAATGTGTTGAGGTGGATGGCATATATTGGATGGTGGCCTCTGAAGAAAGTTTTGAGGTATGGCACTGGTTGGAATCCAAATTCGGCGTTTCTGAGGGGCTGAACTAGAAGAAGGAGCAAGCTCAAGAGCATGCTTGCGGGACTCCTCGAAAATTTCATTTCCATGCTCAGCTCTGAAGGATCTGTTGACTAAATCCTCAAAGTTGGAAAATTCAAGGAGGTTGAGATCATGACGAAGGATGGGGCTAAGTCCCTTACGGAACCTTGCCTGCTTTCTGGCATCGGTGGTGATCTCATCTTGGGCATACCGAGCAAGAAGGTTGAACTCTCTCACATACTCATGCATGGACATCTCTCCTTGGGTCAGATTGCAAAACTCTTCCTTCTTGCGCTCCATCAACTCATCCAGAAGGTGGTACCCTCGAAAGGCAACACAGAACTCCTGCCAAGTCACTACGTGACTATCTGGCTGCATAGCAACATAGTTCTCCCACCATTCAGCAGCAGCACCTTCCAGAAAGTATGCCGCGAATATAACTCGATCATTGGGAGCAACATGTGCAGTATCAAGCTTACGCTCGATGGAACGGAGCCAATCATCAGATTCAAGGGGCTCAGAAGAACATCGGAATACCGGTGGCTTGAAGAGGATGAAGTCCTGAATGCTCACGACCACATTACGCTGACGAGCGGTATTCTGCTCGATGAGCTCTAGAAGGCGTGTTTGATCACGTCGATTCTTCTCAGCTTCCATCATGATTTCCGCCACAGAAGGCGGTGGTAGAGGTTCATCATCATTTCGATTCCGAACACGGTCTCGATTCCGACGAACAGCACTACGAGTTCCACCTGACATCCTGTGTGATAAAAATCAACAATCAGAACAGGTTGTACGATGGAATCAAAGACAAGAAGGACATGAAGAAGACGGAAAAGATTATAATGCGAAGGCAATGATCCACAGAAACTTGGAACAAATCCGGAAGCATAACGGCTACACCGGGATGGGAAACAAGACGACCTCGAGGAGATTGAACAGAACTTCCTCAAGGAACTCAAAACACGGAGACTCTGGACAACCACAACTGTCCTACGGCTACAAGGAGGCAAACAACGAGATGTTCTAGTAAGACATAGATGAGCATAGTCCTATCATCCCGTAGAAAAGATAAGGGTGACTCAGAACTCAGATCGATGAGGGTAAGGAGAAAAAGAAGCCTTACGTTGTTCCCTTATATACCCAAGTAACTATATAACTATAGAGTGCTAGACTCGACTTCGACCAAGGGTTTGGTAAGCCTACAGACAGTCCTGCTCTGATACCAAGTCTGTCGGGAACCGGGGTTAGCGTATGTAATTCCAGTCACGATACAATCACATGGAGAGCCGAGAGCCGTACCCACTTGTCTAAGCAGACAAGGCCAAGCACAGAACGCTCTCGGAAAGCATCAAACGTGAGGGGCATCCCATCCAGGCCGGATGATCAACTGAGATGGGTCCTCAACGTCCGCTCACAAGTCTAAATGCTTATGGGTGGTGAATCCCATATTCATAGACAAGTCGCCTCAACCATGTTGTCGATTGGATCCTAACTCTTACATAGACTTACTCCAGCCCGATCACTTAGTCGGGGTCTAGGGCGGGCTCGATCATACAACAAATTGTGCACGCGGCCGAGCCACGAGCAATCGCATCGCGATGCCCCAAGCTGCGCACATCTAAGGGCCACTTGGTGTATAAAAGACCGCCAGCCAGATCACAACTAAGGTCTCGAAAACCCATACTAAGACATGCATGTTATAATCATACACGCATCACACATGTCTAGTATGATCAACAGGTATCATCACATAACTCTACAAGTACTCTTTATTGATATACACATAGAGCATACAAAGATCACATGTCTGTGATCAACATTACATCATACAATGGAAGCAAATTAGGTCTGAGTACAGACAAGTTTAACAAATGGCTTAGAGAAGCCATGTAAACATACATGACCTTCCACGAGGGACCAGACTGCTGCCTGGGACTATGCTAACTTAGTCAATGTTGAGCTTCAGGTTGGTGACTCCATCGGGGTCCGGGTTCTCATCTAAAACATAGAATAAGCAAACGTGAGTACAAAGTCGTACTCAGCAAGACTTACATCAGATCTATACTACTCATGCTCAAGTATCAAGGTAAAGGGAGGTGGGGTTTCATCATGCAGAAGTGCCAGCTTTGACTTGGCTAATCCTGAACTACGAATACCAGACTTGAGGTAAGAAGCGTACACGAGTCCACTATCCAAGTCTCCAATCAATACACCACTATGGTTACTTCCTCGACTTCCCCACGAGGAAGCACACCATAGCACTCACGCTTATCTTGCAAGTTTTAGAAGTATCCATTCAAGTTGTCTAATAATCAGGTATAGGTTCCTAGTAGTCCATAACCGCGGACGCGGCTATTCGAATAGTTTTGTTAACCTTGCAAGGGTGTAAGCTACACACACATGACCATCGGTTACCGCCAGGTCTCGACACCGTTCAAGAGGTGACAGCGAGTATGTTCACCACGACACTTCGCTCACAACCGGTCTATTCCAGGAGTCGACTATCTGAGTTTGCCTCCGCTCGAGAGCCCGGCCGGATCAACGAAACGGACTCAAACAATGTAAGTGACCGAGACGCCACCTCTGGCAGATATTTTTCCTGCCTCACAGGTGCACTCACATATCTATATGATGCAACCATTTCCTTCGTTATTTTTCTATGCACATGTCAAATGGAAAGCCCGAACTAATGTGACTCCTGGACGTCGACACGGATCAAGGTACTAGGCCGAGAGGGGTCAGTGAGCCCAATGTGTGGTTGTACTCTTTGTCTTGGATTACCATACAAGAACTCGGTGCTTAAGGCGGTGTTCAACGAGACAACCCACTGTGTACTCCTACACAACCTCTCATCGTTCACCTTGTATTAGGGTGGATTCACCAACACAGTTTCACTTTCATCAACACCATGTTCACCATCATCCCGACTCACATCAAAAGCAACCTTATTGTACCACTAAGCATGCAATAAGCATTAACAGTTGCAGGGTCCACATGATATCAACCAACTCCTATGTCAGCTAGGATTGTGGTTTGCTTACTACTGTGACAAGATGATAGGTCATGCATCGGATATGGGTTCAACTATGCGGTAGAATCGATACAAAGTGATCTCCTAAACATGCATAAGCGAGACTGAGAGGGAATTGGGATTTTATAGACATGATCAATGGGGTTTGCTTGCCTTGCTGACGATACACGGGGTTAACAGGGGTCTTCTTCTTCGGGGGTGATCACCGTCTCGGCAAAGCTGTTACCGGCACAATCATCAACAAAGGGGGACACAAATAAAGTACAATGCTCAAGCACATGTTAAGTTGTGACACGATGTAAAGGTTACGTGGCAAATTCAATTTAATTGAAGTATATTGCATTTGGAATGCAATTCAAACTTCAAATTTGAATTCAAATTAAGCCATATGCACATTTGCTACTGTTGCCTCATTTTAAAATAGTCAAACGTAAAAAATAATTTCATATTCTTAATCCTTGTATTTTTCTGATATTTTTTCATATATTATATGTTTAATTTGGAGTTAATATGAATTTGCTATGAATTATTTAAGTTTAAAGCAATTTCTGGAATTTCTGTAATTCTTTTATTTGGATAAAGGTTTAATGCGTCACTGCTGCGTCAGCATGGCGTCAGCAGGGGGCTGACCAGTGGGGCCATGTTGTCAGTGGCTCTGGGATTAATCCCGGTTTAAATTAAACAGTGTTTAATTAGAGGGGGGCCCTGGCCCACCTGTCAGTGTGTTTAGGGGGGGATTAAGGGGGATTAACCCTTAACTAAACAGCCCACCGGCGGCTAACCGGCGGCGGCCACTGCGCACGGCGGCGACACGCCGGGGTGGCCCTCCGGCCATGGTTTGGCACGGGGGAAGCACGGGGAGATGCCCCTTGCTCGCCCGCATCAAGCCATGGTCTCGGGGAAGGCCGGGAGTGGCCGAAGCCTCGCCGGCGTCTACAAGGAGCGGCGGCCATGGCTCGGGTTTGGTAACGCAGTGCTACGGTGGACGGGGAGGAGATGGGAGAGAGGGGAAACGCAGGGGAGCTCACCCCGGAGAGAACGGACGGGACGGCGGGGTTGGAGGAGGCCGGATGGCGACGCAATCATCCACGGCGGCCGGCGGCTTGCAGCGGACGACGGTGATGATGGCGTCGAATACGGAGCTCCTCGGCTCGATTGGCTACTCGTGAAGACGTAGCCGTCGACGGCGGTTCTTCTGGGCACCACGGCGGGGCAGATGGAGGCCGTTGGCCACGGGTTTTCACGGCGCTGCGCCCCGGCGGGCTCTCTGACGGCGGCGAATTCGCGAGAGGGAGAGGAGGGAAGCGAGCTCCGAGAGGGGGATAGGGTGCGGGGGCTTCTGGGCGAGCTGCGTGGCGCGAGGAGGAGGCCTGGGGGGTTCTAGACCGCGTGGTTGTCGCGGTGGCGTCCTCGCCGCGCTCCCAGCTCCAGCGAGCTGCTTGGAGCCGCGGGGGAGGAAGACGACAACAGCGCAGCTGGGCTGGGCCGGCTACTGGGCTAGGTAGGCCTCGCCCTTAGGCGACAGGTAGACTACCCCTTTATTCTTTTCTTTTTATTTTCCTGTTTCATTTGTTTTTCCTAGATTTAAAATAGCTAGGCATTTTAGTTAAATGCCCAAATAATTTTAAAAATACTAGGTGACCAGTAGCTAGTCACATATAGAATTTGGGCATTTTTGAAATTCAATGTATTTTGAATTTCAATTCAAATAAGGGTCAAATTTAATTTCCATAGCACAATTTGAATTTTAGAAAATTCTATGAGTTTGGGATTGAACCCAAACCACTTTTGCAATGATCAGCAATAATTCTAGGAATTTTCCAAACATTCAAATGATTTTTGGAAAAAGATTTTTATCTGGCCATTTGAAAAATTTCTAAGGGCTTTTCTTTTCCCCATTTTTTAATTTGTTTTGAAATTTTTACATGATGCAAAGGGGCACTCAAACCCTAGCACTTACCCTAGTTGGGGTTCTGACAGGTGCCGCGTATAATGAGCATGGTCATCCAAGGATTTTCCCTCAACCAAGTCGGTTGGGTTTTTAGCGCGAGCACAAATTGATCGAAGACGAGCCAAGTGAAACATGTCCATCCTACCATATTTGGGTGGTTCCACACCCATGGTGAAGATAGCATTAGTAGGTATTTTTGGTATTTTTTATTAAGGACAAAAAAGTAAAAACGGAAAGGTAAACTAACAAGACTAAAAAAACAAAGGTAAAGGGTAGTGTGCAACTCCCCTATCTTAGCACTCGGAGTTCCCCGGCAACGGCGCCAGAAATTTGCTTGATGGCGCGAGAGTTGACGGGTGTAGTCTTCTCGCCTTTCGTTGGTGAGCCCCAAGTGGAAGGCGTGATGTAGCATAGCAGCAAATTTCCCTCAGTAAAGATACCAAGATTTGTCTCCAGAAGGACTCCACAGATGATAAGTAGGTGTCAGCGGTGAAACTGACGCGGACCTGCACACAGACACAAATAACTTTGTTCCCAACGAAGTTCAGAGAGGTTGTCCATCTCTCCGGTCTTGTTGTTCACAAAGGATGAAACACAAGGGATAATGATAGCAACTGAAAGTAAAAGCAGAAAAGTAAATGAGCGTGGAAACAGTAATGAGGATATGGACCGGGATACGTGATGTTCACTAGTGATGTCTCTCTCCCAAAAGACGATAAAACTGCTATGCGAGGTAAACAAATTACAGAAGGGCAATGCTAACTATGCTACAAAAGAAAGGAAGAGGCTCAAAAGCACGGGCAGTATGCCAAAATAAGTAGACCGAAATCCAACTGCATCTACTACTAATCATCCACCTTGAGATATCTATCCAGAACATCTCGCTGGTATTAAGTTGCGAGCCCCACCCAAAGTGTAAACCCAAAGCAACAGACAACTTCATTAAAATCACTTTGCGTAAAGTAAACAATCCTTGCCACCGCGGTTACAAGCACCGTTGTTTTCCCCGTTGTGGCAACAACACATCCCCTAGACTCATGTTTCTGTCACTCAAGCGTGTCATCGGGGGGCATGAACCCACAATCGAGCATAACGTTCCCTCTTGGGGTTACTACCTACTACTTGGCCAAAGCAATAAACAGCAACGGAGAACATGCAAGAATTACTTAGGAACAAAAATATAAGAGATATAAACCAAATATATTACTCAATCACAATCTGAACATAATCTCATAATTCATCAGATCCCATCAAACTCAGCATAGAAACAGCAGAAAGATTACAAAAGTGCCTCGATCATGTAGGGCAGCTCACGAGGTCTAAACCATGAAGAACAAAGAGGGGAGGAGAACATCACATAGCTACTGATCACGGACCCATGGTCCAAGGAAAACTACTCACGAGACATCCGGGGAGCATCCATGGTGGAGAGGATACTTCCGGAGGTCGGCCCTCCCTCCGGCAGGGTGCTCTCCCAGAGATCGCGAAAAAGGGTTCTCTCCTCGGAAGTTTCCCGTGGCGGAGAATATATAGGCGAAGGGGGGCAGCCAGAGGTGGAACAGGGGCCCCAGGCGCCCCCCTGGCGCGGCCATGGGTGGGGCCGTGCCGGGTGGCCGCCTGGGCCACCCCTGGCTCCCCTCTGGCCCCACTCGGGCTCTTCGCGAAGCTTCCTGTACGCTGATTTTTCCTATATTTTTCCCGGAATTTTTCTGGCACTTTTTATGTGGGGGGAAACTGAAATAGAAAAATAGCAGAAAACAGGAACTGGCACTATGGTGCACTGAGTTAATAGGTTAGTCCAAATATGATCAAAAGTGTATGAAAGTGTATCTAGATCATAGCAATATCACACAAAACATGCATGGAGCAAGCAGAAATTATAGATACGTTTTGGACGTATCAACACCTCATCAACCAACAAGACAACGCTCTCCTCTGCCGCCAGGACTGTCCATGGAAGCATCACTAGGAACGGCCGCCGCCAAGGCGCCAAGGTCGGCTGGCGGAGCTTGGAACCGAGTTGTGATGAAGATGCGTGAAGTCACCCCCTTTACGAAGAGGCGGTTCCTCACGCTGACCACTTGTAACACCCTCAGTTTCTGTAACAGTAATCATCATCACTGTTGACCATCACTGTTTGTTAATCACTTTTATCCCCTGTCCTTAATCAAACTTTGCTTCTGCTCTTTTCAAACCATGCTGGTTGGTAATCAAAACCCTAATCCCAATGCATTTCCCTCATCAAGAAACTATACCCTAGTTACACTACTTTGAATGAAAATTAAAACAAATGTGCTCAATTAAAGTTGTTCCAAAAATCATGAAACTATTTTTGTAAATTGCCTAAAAATCATTATAATCATGTTGGACCAACTTTGCTAATTTTTGAAGTTACAGAAAATTCCATACAATTCAAACAGTAGGTTAAAACCCTTGCCTTGGGCATTTAATATTTAAAATAAATATCTAATGAATTTCTTTTGCTGCAAAAACTTTTGTGGCACCTCAGTAAGATGTAACCCTAATTTACAAACACCAATAATATTTTTTTAAAAAGTGCTAGGGTTAATAAATCAATTACAGAAAAGAAATAAAGCAAACAGAAAACAAAACAAAATAAAATGGGGCTTAAACCTCGCCTGGGGCGAGGCCCACCTCAGCCCAGCCCACCCCACCCTTGTCTTCTTCCTCCCCCACCTGCTCCCACCTGCCCCGTACGGCGGCGACCGTCGCCACACCGCTGCCAGCCCGGACCCGCCTCCACCTGCTCCCTCCCGACGCCGACGGGATAAGAGCGCCACCGGCCACCTCCTGGACATCCTCCCCTTCCCCTCCTCCTGTCCTCTCACGCCTCGGGGAAAATTTCCCGAGCGCCGCCGTCTCCATTGTCGTGGCCAGACGTGGCCAACGGGCACGGTCCGCCCCGAGGTGGTGTCCAGAGGCTGCGCCTTGGTCGTCTTCGTCGACTACAACGGCTAATCGAGCCCGAGTCCACCACATCGAGCGCTACTCCAGCGGGATCCGCGATGAATTCCGGCCACAACAAGCCCGCATCGAGCCCGCTGCCACCTCCGTCGTGCTCCTGGTGAGCTCCCCGTTCGTCGCCAACTTCCCGTTGAGTCCCGATAGCGCCGTAGTCGTTTCCCCCTTCGAGCTCGCTCCGGCCGCCGTGGTTCGTCGTCGTAGCCATCGGCCTGGACCGTCCCAGCTCACACCAAGGACACCCGTGTGCTCCCCGTGGACCATAGATTCGATCCCACCCCGTAGCGCGTTCGTTTTCCTCGCCTGTACCATAGTGCCATTGGAGCCCGAGCACCCCCTCCGCCATTGTTGAGCTCGAGCTCGCACCTGTCCACCCCAAGCCACCGCACCGCCACCAAACTCCTCCCCGTGGTTGTCTGCGTCGAGTGGTACCCGCCGCGCCTCCTCCCGTGCACCACAGAGAGGGCAGCATCCACCTCGCCGGCGTTCTGCCGCCGGCTAGCCTCCGGTGAGGCTGCCCCTTGGGCCCCGCCTGTCGGGTTCGCTGTTAGAGGCTAATGAGTCACTGACAGTGGGCCACCCCTTGGACTGTTTAATTAAATTAAACTTGATAATTACCTCTATGACACTGACAACTGGGCCCCAGCTGTAAGTCATTTAGAAATAAATAAAATTATAAAAACTAGTCACTGACATGTGGGTCCAGAGGCATTTCTGATTTAATTAAATGTTTTATAAATAACAGAGGCTGACATGTGGGTCCCACATGTCAGCACTGTTCTGGATAATGTTGTGGATAATGTTTTGGATAATGTTTAATAAATAATAAAAGAAACCCAGAAAATCATTTAAATTGATTTAAACTTTGAAATTCAATAATTTTAAACCGTAACTCGGATTCAAAAACTTTATACATGAAAGTTGATCAGAAAAATATAACGAATACAAATACGCTATCCGTATGTCTACCACACCCCTCTGACACAACGAACATCGAACATTCCCCCTCCGGGCCGACTGTCCGATAATTTGTCCGGTACTGTTAGAGTGCCCGGATGAATTTATTCCGAACACGAATGTTTCTCGGAATAGATCAACTAGCACGGATACACCCCCCTTATGTTGTTCCGGTAACCATGACACCTCCAGCTTGATCCTTCCCCTCCGGACACCCTGTCCGGTAATCATCCGGAGCCGGTAGTTCATCCTCAGATGAATTTCCGTTCCGAGCAATGTGCATTGCACTGCGTTAGAACACCGTTAACATTTCATCTATCATGTCATGCATCTCTTTGTATATGCTTGCTGTGTATTTACTGTTTCTTCCCCCCTTATTCTCCGGTAGACCCCGCTGCTGCCGTCGAGTACACCGCTGCTGAGTATGACTACGTCGTCGACGACCCTACTACTACCGTCGAGCTTGCAGGCAAGCAGAGCCATTCTCTTCCCCAGATATCGCCTATCTTTCCATACATTTCTTGCACTAGGCATTGTTACTGCTGCTGCTACGAGTACAGTCCTATTCAACTGCATAGCCTGATTTTGTCGCCCCTTGATGTGCCTTCCTTTATCCTATGCTGCCTATTATTATTATGCATTATTCAGCAGTGAGCCCTGCGCATTGTTAGCTAGGATTAGATAGAGGGCCGTGATCACTCCGGGGAGTGAACGCGGATACAAATATTATAACTGCACATGTACAGTACAAAGCAGACACCGCCAAAGGCCCCTATCTAGGTTATGCCTAGTCACCCCAAGTGTGAGCTATCAAGGAGTAATCCTTGTACTCCACTCGAGGCTGACTTTGTCTTACCGCCATAGGGTCCTGAACGACGATTGTCCTTAAAGGTAAGAAGTCGGGCGACCCAACGGTGCCCGCGAGAGGTATTGCGACGGGACGACAGGGAGGGTACGACCAGTGTACTGGTGTGTTTGGCCCCTGATCATTGGCCGTGAGAGTTACCAAAACCACGAAAGTCGAGCTCCTCCAGGAGCACACGCGAGACAAGGTAAGGAGACGGTTCACCTTGTTGGTAACCGCAGTGACTTGGTGGGACGACGGGGCAGGCACCGATGTACTGGTGGTCCTGGCTGCTGTCGTTGTCCGTGGTTCAGTTAAGTCGAGGCAACGATAACGGTTGTCACGCAGGTTAATTAAAATGCTAAATGGTTCAGTGAATGTCTTGAGTTGGCTATATGCCTTGTACGCACTACCTACCCGTGGGAACTACGAGTTATGGGCTCCTCCGCTTCTTAGTGTCGTCCGAGGACTCTTCAGACGTCAGCAGTACCGCGGCCTGCGCCGGGAAGTGGTGTTGTCTTATTTGCTCGCGCGGTGGTGTCTTATTTGGATTTGCTTTAACTTCACCGACCAGCCACGCACCGTGCAGGAGTACGTTCGGGTTGGGGTCCAAGGCTCGGCGTACTTAGGATTTAGACCGGCGGATGGCCTCTCTGTTGAGTTTGAAAGATGGGCTATGAAGTGTCGGATAGCCTCGGTGGAGCGTTCCCTAACAAGGTTCCCGCCACCCTGGAGATCCGTGCATGTAGCGTAACACAAGTGCACCCCTACAGGGAAGATTAATCTATTCGAATAGCCGTGTCCACGGAAACAGGACGCTTTATGCTGAAGCTGGATCTTACCACTACCAACTATTATTATTAAACTGTATGGTTCTGGGTTTTCTTCCTCGCGGGGATGTCGAGGAGGTGAACTCGGAGGCATTGTTAATTATTACAACTTATTATTATACAATGCTGCAGCAACTTCTGCTGCATTGTTACTTTATGCTTTATATAAACTGTTGGCTGATTCTTACCTCATGCTGCAAGACATCGTCGGAAAATGCTAGTCTTCGATAGGCCTAGCTTCTTACCCTTGCTCTGGATTTCTGTCTTTCAGCCCACTATATACAGCCTCTTCTTTCCGTTGATACATTGCATAATGCTTAGTAGCGGACGTAAGACTCGCGGGTATACTAGATACTCACCTACTTTATTTCCTTTACTGTTTTGCCTGATCGGCCGCTGCAGCCGACGTTGGAGCCCACGAGCAGGAGTACCCCGGAGGCGACTACTACGACGTTGAGTTCCCCGTTGACCAGGAGTAGTTCGGTGGATCCCAGGCAGGAGGCCTCGCCTTTTCGATCTGTATCTCTGATGTGATTTGTGCTAGCCTTTTTAAGGCAAAACTTGACTAACTATGTCTGTACTCAGATATTATGGCTTGTGTAACTTACGTATTCGGGTCCGCGTGACCCCCTCTATTGTAACATATTTGTTTATCCTTATGTGTTTAGTGTTGTGCTGTGATATTATCACCGTGGCACCCTAATCTCAGTCGTGTACCCTGTGTGTATGGTTACTGTACACGGTCTGATTTTGGGGGCGTCACGCCACTCTAACCAGCGCTTTAGGCAACAGCGAGCCGAAGACCTCCAAACAACAAGCCTCGTCAGCATTCCCCTCAAGAGTGAGGACTCGATCCCCGAGATCCATGAAGGCCGAGAAAGAGCGGGTCATAAAGGCCTGGAACACACTTAGGCGATTGGTGAAGAGATCGGCTACCTCCCGCTCCGGAATCTCTCACCGCTAGAGGCATGTCTCTTGAGCTGCGGCGGCCACCTCCACCTCCACCTCGCGCTTCACGAGCTACTCCTCAAAGGAAGCGACCCTGTCCTCACGAGCATCCACGACGTCCTCACGGGTCCTAAAGGCCCGATCATGAGAAGCAGATTGTTTCCTTGAAGAAGCCTTGAAGAAACCAACTTCCTGAAGCCTTTTACCAATCTCTGAAGCAGTCTTCAGAAGCTCAAATGAGAGAACGGCGGCCTCTTTAGCAGCTTCTTCAAGGTGAACCTAAGCCTCCTGTGCCTTTGTCAGATCAAATACGGAATGATCCCCAACCGCTACGATGGAGACGAACCCCTCCAGCCCAGCTCCATTTCTGGAGCAGGGAGCTGCCTCGCACGCGCCCCCTGAAGCAGCTGTTTCCGTGGGTTCCACACCTGAGGGGAGAATGTCATCAACCCTGCGAGCCTTCTTCACTGCTACCGGAGCCCTGCAAAAGAAACATCATGAAGGCTTGCCCCGCCCAAAGGAGGGAGTGAATGCTCAGCATCAAAGGAAGAAGACTCATCGGGAGGAGCCGGGGCGCTTCAAAGGGGTGATGGACGGGCACTGAAGCGGCATGCTTCCCGGAAGGGAAAAAGAATGGAGATCGGTATCATTCCCTTGCCAGCAACCTGGTGTGTTTCTTCTCGGGCAGGCACCCAAAGCTCATTCATCAGACCTCCGCCGACTACGACCTCCCGGGTTGTTCATCCTGAACGGCGGGGGTGTCCTCTAATGACCTCGCCCCCCCCCCCCCCCGCTACCGCATGCTTCACCCAAAGATGCCCCCATTCCAAGCCAGCTCAGAGGCGAAGGGGGCTAATCTGCGCGTCCCGTCGCGACCGGACACATCCCAGCAAGCTCTAAAGATCCCGAAGAAGATGAGTCCACAACCTCTTTGAAAAACCATGGTGGAACCTCCCTCTTTATCAGTCGCAGTATGCCAACCTCATCAGCAGCCTCGCCCCCGTGGAGAAAAATGGGAGCGACCTACTATAGAACCTCGAGTTCTCCGAAGAGCACTGCCAGGACTCGCCTCACGTCTTTGATAGGGAGCAACCCTTTCCCCAGCTTCATTGGGTCATCATTTCCTGAAAATAGCCACATCGACCTGTGTGGTCTTGTAAAGAGGGGCCAGGCGGTGTGTCAGGAATCTCTGTGCTACCGATGCCGTAGTCAGGCCTCCCTCGCGAAGGATCCTCATCCTGTCGAGAGAAGCATCCATCTCGGTGCCCCCACTTCTGCTCAATCTCAGTGAATCCCGGGCGTGGCAGCGAAGGCATTCATTAACACCAACCTGGATCGGAAATCGCCTGCCACCCCTAAGGTACCCATGGGATGATGTCATCAGTCGCGCCCTCGAAGAGTCAAAAGGCCACGAACCCTATGAGATGGCACCCATCAATCATCTCCAAGGAGAAAAAGTGCCTGAATAGCTCGAGAGATGGCTCGATCCCCAGATATGCTTCACACAGATAGGCGGACATCTCCAAAAGGTTGGTAGTGTCTGGATGCAGGTGCAAAATCCGAGTCTAGTAGTGCATATGGATGGAGAGGAAGAAGGAGGAGAACGGTGGCACCAATTTGCAGACGACGGTGTGAAAGAAAAAAGATGAATTTCTGGAGTGACCAAGGTCGCTGGCCGCCCGACCTGGAAGATCATGGTGGATTGTTATTTGTTGCTCCTAGTACCAGGGGCATGGCCACCTTGAAGCCGTCGTAAAGAAGCTGTAGGGGGGAAAGTCTCGCAGGCACCTCCATATCCTCCTTCGGGCCAACAAGGTCAGCCATGCGCCCTAGGGCGCGGCCGCGAGGAGGCTCAGGAAGGAAAACCCGCAGCGGCGGATGAGCGCATGAGAGAAACTTGAGGCGGAGTGAAGGAAAACTGACTATTGAGCTTAGCGCCGTCGCAACACACGGTAGATTTGGGGCGCCCCTCGAGGAGCCGCGTGTCAAGAGGAACAATTGCCCACTACGCCCGCGTCACGTGCCATGACGCCTCAACCCTTCAGCAGGAATGGCCACATATTGCACGGAAAATGGGCTCGACCTCTGCGCACAATGAGCCCCGGGGCTACCGTCGGCCCAGTGGAAACCAGGGCGCCTTGGGTCGTTCCTTGGATTCGAGGGGTCGTGACCTTCAGGAAGAACACCACCACATGCATTGTGAAGTCTGAATTTTCTTCTAGAAGGACACGATCGCGAGGTTCGGCCCACCGGTGCATGAGGCGCCCTGAGAATGATGATCTACGATAGGACGGGGGTCGTGAGGCCTAAACCTGTCAGCACCACGCGACCCACGAGGGTCGCGATCCCGCCAGAGCCAACCCTGCGGCTCACGATGTACTCCACCTCAGGAGGAGGCCACTGTCAAGGATAGTGACCGCCTGATCCGCCCTTTTTGGGTCAGGTGGGGATAGCTTAGGCAAGGATAGGGGGGACAATTATTCCCCGAGGTAATGATGGCGTCATGTGGAATCCCTTCCCCCATATGAGGAGGAAGAGGACCAAGGCCAAGTAGTTATGTACGATCCAAGGGACCATGGAAGGGGACGGCCATGCCCGACCCCCAAGCTTGTAAGATCACCACGAACATCTCCATGAGAGCAATCCCAGACATGCAGGAGTAGGGTGTTACACCATCACGGTGGCCCGAACCTGGGTAGCTCCTTGTGTCACATGTGTATGCTTGCTTGGTTCGCGTGCGTAGATCTAGACATCTTCATTGTCCTAGTCGAGATTGAGGATCTAGCCCCCTTGTGTTCAAACTAAGGTTTTGGGGATTACCTTCCAAACAAATCTCTTTGACAGTGGCGACATGAGCGGTGGCAGAAGCTTGAAGAACAACGCCGATCATTGGGCTGTCACCGGTATTGTGTGTTGTTGAAAACTTATACTGTTGAAATATGTTGATGAAAGATGATGGAATATGTGCTGCAATGTTGACGATGTTGTGTTATGTTTAAAACTTGTCTCGTTGGTTAATGTCGCAGAATGTGGCGCCGACGATACAGGGCGGGGACCCACGGGAAGAATATCACAACACAACACTAGACACAAATATCATAAGTCTTTATATTATGCCAGGGGTCACAAGGACCCGAATACATAAGTCATACAACCATAATATCTGAGTATAGACATAATTAGTCAAGTTTCGCCTAAATAAGGCTAGCACAAACATGATAACACGATCAAAAAGGCGAGGCCTCTTGTCTGGGAGCCTCCTACCTACTCCTTGTCATCGGGGATCTCGACGACGTAGTAAGCATCTTCGGGGTACTTGTCGTGCGAAAGTCACGGAAGATGTACTCATGAGAGAACTTGATTACGGGGCCTTTGCTATGATTGTACGAGGAAGAAGAACATCACAAAGAAAGATAAACGTGATTTTTACAGCTTCAGGCCCCGGGAAACATCATCCGGTAAAGGACCTACATGCTATTTGTGGCTAGGTCTTATTCCTTTGCTCAGGTGGAGTCGTCGGCGTGTCGCCGACTCTCTTACAGTTGTACTCTGGCGGAAGCCTACTTTGGAGGAAGCCTACTCTGGCGAAAGCCTACTCTGGTGAACATGGCCTCTATGGGCGCCCTACCCCCTCCTTATATAGGTGGAAGGGGAGGGTTATCCTAATACAGACTAGTCTCATCTTGTATTGTAAGTCGGATATCAATCCGAGTCCTACTCTAAGTCTTGTAATCTTCCAAGTTAAGTGGTCTCCTTCGGAGATTGGGGCTTCTTTCCTATAGCGGATCCTGTTTTTACTGTAGCAAACCCCCTGCGGATACTCTAGCAGGACGACTCTTGGGTACTGTAGAGGACCCCCCTGCGGATACTGTAACATCCGACTCATGGGTACTATAGCGGACCCCCGCGGATACTGTAGCAACCGACTCCAGTAGAGGACTTCATGTGTGCACTATAGCAATCTAGGTCTTCTCTTTTGGACATGTCTTCTAGCTAAGTCTTCCTTTTGGGTGTTTCCTTCTGGACGGGTCTTAGCTGTGAGTAATCCCCCCGACAGTAGCCCCCAAGTTTATCTTGGGCGCAATCTTGGCGTGAGCTTTATTTTTTCTCTGATTTTTCTTGGCAATGACATTGTCGTAGAAGAGAACACTAGGTGCGCGTCCATGGTAAACTTCTAGTATAATAAATAGTTAGGATAAAGACCGGGTCTAGAGGCCAAACCATTAGGCTGGCTTGCTCCACTAATTCATGTCAATGAACCCGATATGATGAAATTTTGAGTTCTTCCACGTTTGAGTTCAATGTTTGCTTTTTGCTCTTCCGTGTCTTGTCAAAAAAGACTCGGGAAAATTAATACGGGCAATTTTATGTCCATATCACCTGTAGCCCCCAAGCTCCGAGTTTCATCATATCGTGATGACTTGGAGTTTCATATATAAAATAGCCATGCTGGTGTAGCCCCCAAGTGTTGGGTTATCTTGCCTGCAAAAAACTGAGACTTGTACTTGTGAAATTTGCTTCGAAGTAGTGTAGCCCCCAAGTGCCGGGTTGTCTTGCCTGCAGCAACCTGGGACTTACAATTTCTTGCTTGTTTTGTGAAGTCGGCAAGTATTATATGCTTAATCCGTTAATTTTTGTTGAAGTCGGCAAATGTTTGCTCGCTGATAAAAACCAATGAATGTGAATTTTACTGAATCCGGTAGATATGATATGATGGTTGTGTTCCCAGCTTCCAAATAGAGTGTCCCTTCGAGTGCTGGAATATGTTTCCTTCAACATCCGTAATAATGTGTGCCAATTCCATGTCGGCATGAACATCTTAATGTGGCGAGAGCCGGTGCGATGAAAGTCGACTTGTATATTTTATATGGCGAGAGAACGTGCGACAAGTGTCGACTTATATATATGGCGAGAGCCGATGCGACGGAAGTCGACTTATATATATGGCAAGATCCGGTGCGACAGAAGTCGACTTATATATATATATAAGTGTCGACTTATATATATGGCGAGAGCCGGTGCCACGGAGGTCGACTTAAGAATGCAGAAGATGCAATGCAAAAGGTATAATCCTCATGAATCAGTATGAGCATGTTTGTGTCATGTCGAGTCACAGAGAAATTCGAGCTATAGTCCCCATGAGTCGGTATGAGCATCTTTGTGTCATACTGAGTCACACATGTTAATGCTCATATTGTATGAAAAAAGTTATGCATGGTTTTATGACATATGAAATGATAGAAAAGAAAGTATGCTATGATGCTGATGTATGCAAAAAATGAAATGCAGAGGCTAATAGAAGCCGACTCAGACCTCATCTTCTCGCGTTGAGAGAGATTATTGGTTCATGAGTTGAAACTTCTGTGTAAGCCGACACATATGACTAGAGTGCCCGGCTTTTGGGACTAAACTCGTTAGGCGTTTTATGTAAGACCCTAATGTTTAGGCAGACCGGGATCACATTAGTCATATGAGCTTGAGCTGTACATGCCAAACGGCGTGGGTGACCAATTCATGTATATGCCGGGATTTTTTCGGTTAAGAGTCGATGGGTTCCATGGAACTCTCCTACTTCCCCTAAATAAGTCATACACATGTGGAGTTTTACATATATATGCCGTCTTCTCAGATAACAGTCGATAAGTATCATCGAACTCCCCGATTCTCCTGACTAAGCAATATACATGCTCAAAGCCGGTAGAGGGTGTATCAAGCCCCCAGGTCTCTGAGAAAAGGTGTAAAAATATTCAATGTATGATGCAATATGAAAAGATATGAAGATATCAAAGTAAAGAAAAAGTCAGTCATGATGAAAATCGACTCTATGCATAAATGTCGCGAGAGCCGGTGCGAAGAGAGTCGACTTTATATGTGGCGTAGGCCTAGTGCGATGAAGATCGACTTTATGGATTTATGGAGAAATCCTAGTGCGATGTAAACCGTTTGAGGGGATCAAATCCATACATAAATTACGACGATGTGCGTCAAAAAGGTCATAACCGCATAAGATGAGATCGTCATAAACTGAGCCACACAGCTTATGGAGTTATTTTTAGTTGATTACGACCTATTTAGATCGTCATAACATTTACAATGATTATAAGAACTTCGTAACCTGTTCTAACTATGCTTACATGTCACTCGTGGGGTCAATCCGGTCCCACCTCGTCCATCTATTGGTGTTCGTAGCTAGGTGTTTATTCTTGATAAACTTTTGGTGGATCTATGATGAAATAACTATATATTTTCCCAAAAATAACTTTAAAAAATAAAGAGCAAACTATCTAGCACCTATAGTTTAAATTTGACTTAGTTCAAGCTGAATCGATGAATTTTTTTATTTTTATGAGAGGTGCATGAAAAACCATTTTACATGTAACTATTTGATCAATTATACATAAAATATGGTCTAATAGTTTTGTAAAATTGTTTAGTACAATGTTGCAACAAATATTTGGTAGGTTCTTCATAAAAATAGCCAATAATGATCACCACTAAAACTTAGCATTAATTAAACAAAATGTAAATGAATTATTGCTTATGGATTTAATGGTTATGTAAGGAAATAAAAATACCTCTATAGCAGAAGGTATTTATTTAAAATATTAAAAATAAAAAAGATAATTAATTACTATTAAGATAATATTAATAACAATATTAACCTGAATAAAAGTTGAATAAAAAACCCAAACAAATTATTATAATAACGATATAATATTTTAAATTAGTTACAGGTTTAAGTTTGAATTTCCTTAAACTAAAATAGAAAATAATATTAATAAATAACTAAAAATAGAAGGGAAAAAGAAAACTTAGCACTATCTCTAGTGGGCGAAAGCCCATTATTCTCTCTTCCTCTAAATCCTGCCCTCTTTCTCCCGCAGAAACCCATGTGTAGGCCAAAAAATGTGGCTGGCTAACCCTAAAAATTTAATAAACTTACAAATTAAATATTTTTTAAACCATAATTCATATGAAAACGATTTATATATGAAAAATCATTCAAAAAATATGCTTTATCCAACTATGCTATTTTTATACATGAAAAAACAACTTGCTTTCAAAAAACAGTAGGAAATGCAATATGGACGAATCTGAAAATAGTTTTTAAATTTGAATTTGAATCTTTCTTTCAAATGAACTTTAATTAAAATGATACCAAATGAATATAGCTCGCATAAGTACTATGCCATATCATGTAGTATATTTTGGTCTCAATTTCCAACAAAGATTTGGTAGTTTTTTTAATCCCTGTTTTCGGCACTCTAAAAATAAAAATGATATTTTAGTGCAAAGAAAAGGAAAACTTTTTATGTAGTATATTTTGGTCCAATTTTACTACATATAGTTCATAGTTTGTTCATAGAAAAAAACCATTTTTGATACTTGAAACATAACTTTTTGTGCAAAGAAAATAAAAGTTTCTGACATGCAAATATTTTGTCAATTGTATTTAAAATGTACTTAAAAGTTGTTTAATATTTTTGAAAAAATTGTTTGGTTCCATTTTGCAACAAATATTTGGTTGGTTCTTTACAAAAATTCCCTATTTTTGGCACTCAAAAAATGAAAAATGATTTTGTCGAGCAAAGAAATGGAAAAGTTCTTTCAGCAACATTATTTTTCATTACTATATACACACTTTTGTAAAATATGTCATCATTTTAATAAACTACTCCATGAATGCATCCATAACATTAGTTATATGGCTTGAAAACCATGCATTTCCATACAAGATATCTCGTTTTTTAGAACACCTTTTTAAGATGTTCACCGTATTCCAAGTATGTTAATTTTTCTGGTCACAAGGACACAAATAATGAAGCGATGCGAAGGTTTTATATTTTTTTATTTTATTTTCTATTTTATTTTTAGAATTTTTCATGCGAGTTTCAAAATGTGATCAAAACGGCGGGCATGACCGTTCATTGATGTAGGTGGAATCTTGTAAACATTATGTAATATCTCTGATGAAATAGTTACTTTTGTACATAGAAATCATTTTTGGAAAAAATAACCACGTTCCAGCTAAATCGGTATTATTAAGCACCTACAGCTCAAATTTAACAAGGTTCCAACTGAATCGGTTCAAATTTGTCAATTTGACGAGAGGTGGATGTAAAGTTTTTACATGCAAATAATTTGTCAATTGTTCTTAAAATGTGGTTTAATACTATCTATTTTTTAAATGATTTGTTACAATTTTTTAACAATGATTTGTTAGTTTCTTCATAAACAATCCATGTTTTTGATACTTGGAAAATAAAAAATGTTTTTTTGTCGAGAAAAAAGAAAAGCTTCCTTCGACAACATTGTTCATCATCCCAAGTTCCACACTTATGCACAATATGGAAATATTTTAACAAACTATACCACGAGTGTGGCCATAACATTGGTCATTTGACTTGAAAGCCGCGCTTCTTTGCTTATGGTAACCCAGGTTTGTTCTCTTACCTAGATGTTATATCATATAAAATGACGCAATGTGAAGGTTTTCCAAATTTATTTTTATGCCAGTTTCAAAATACGGTCAAAACGGTGGGCATTACTGTTCTTAGCTACGTGTGAAATCTTGGGTAAATCTTGGTGAATCTCTGATGAAATGGGTACTGGTGTACCTAAAAATTATTTTTGGAAAAAATATTGAGAAAACGATGAAGTATCTATAGTTCAAATTTGACCTAGTTCGTACTGAATCGTTAGAGATTTGTCTTTTATATGAGAGGTGTATGAGAAACATTCATATGTAACTATTTGGGTAATTGTACATAAAATATAGTCTATTATTTTTGTAAAATGATATGGTATAACTGTATATTTTTGTTTGAATTTTCATGTCTGTTTCAAAATACAAGTCAAAACGGTGGGCATGGTTGCTGTTAGCTTCGGATGGAATCTTGGGAAGCTCTTGGTGAATCTCTGATGAAATGGGTACTCATGTATCTAGAAATGATTTCTGGAAAAATATTGAGGAAACGATGAAGCATGTAGAGTTCAAATTTGATCGAGTTCCTACCAATTGTTAGAGATTTGTCTTTTTATGTGAGGTGTATGGAAAACATTTTACATGTAACTATTTGGTGAATTATACATAAAATATGGTTTAATATTATTGTAAAATGATTTTGTACAATTGTTTAACAAAGATTTGGTAGTTTCTTCATAAACAATCTCCGTTTTTTGCACAAAGAAAATAAAAAAATATGTTTTTCGTAAAAATATAGAAAACTATGGGTCCAAGTACCATATATAGGTTATTGAATATATTTTAATGACTCATACATGAAATGAATAAGTTTTTTGAGGATTTATGTGGCAAAAATCAATCAGAAGTATGAAATTTACTGAGTTTGTTAATTTAAAAAATAGTTTTAACCAATACTATTTTCTGATTGGTTGAAAAGGCCTCCCACAGATCATGCAATGACCACCGTTGATCTAGTTTTGATCCAACGGCCCACCCCACGCCTGATAGCTAGCCCTAACCCACCCCACCTCTCCACTCTCGCCCCCACCTCTCCACTCTTTCCCGTAGCCGCCCCCAACTCTCTACTCTGGATCTCGATCTCGATCCATCCCTTTCCTGCCCTCTCTCTCGCGATGGCGCGGCGACCACGACGTCGTGATTGTCTTTCTCGCCAGCGACGCTGCTGCTTCCACCACCATCCGCCGTCGGTGGAAGGGCTGGAGTGCGTGCGGTTGGCGTGGGAGCGCCTCTCCTACATCCGCGCCTACGACATCGAGAACTGGTCGTCCGCCTCACCCGCCGACTTCGAGCCCGTCCGAGGACGATCTCTCCAACCCCAAGATCCTGCCGGCCAGCCGCGGCTACACCCAGATCAGCAGCCACGACATCCACAAGCAGTCGCGGCTCACCGACGTCGGCAGCGCCTGCCCGCCCTACCTTGTCTACGTCGACCGCCGCCACAGCGAGGTCGTCCTCGTCGTCCGCGGCCTCAACCTCGTCCGCGGCATTGACTATAAGGTTGGTCCGGCACTTGAAACCCCGGAGAGTCCCCGATTCTAGCATCCTAGGGATTTTTCATTTCGTCCTAATGTGAAAGGGTACCAGCCGTTCATTGCTTGCAGGTGTTGATGGGAAACAAGCTCGGGATGCAGAGTTCTATGGCGTCTACGTGCACCACGGGCTGCTCAAGGTGGCCCAGTTCATACTGTAGAAGGAGATGGAGACGTTGTGTGCACTGCTGCACAATCAGGGCTGTCAAGTACACCGACGTGATCCACTCGATAGTGCTACAGGTACCAGCCGCCCACCTGTCAAACATCTACTGTAGTTTTCAGAGATTGCCTTTTTTCAGTTATGGAAAACCTCAATATGAAACATCTAATATACAGTAGCTGAATTTTTAATTAGTATCACAGAAAGTCTGAGACGAATTAATATTTGCATTTTTCCCGTGCTCATATGGTGTTGCTTATCAAAACAAACTGGTTGCACACACTACATATACACCTAATCGTACTTTGGATTAAGCTACTTTCCCCTCTCACAAAATTCATCAACATAAATGTAACACCCAACATCAGAATTGCTGGATCAGGTTAGTGGCATTGGTATATCACCTCTTATTCCATCCCTGAGACTGTGGCCTCATCTTGCCGCTAGAAAATTCAGAGTTTTGACAAGATGTCTCTCCTTCAATCCTTCCAGGTTCACTTATCTCCTGGATGATGGCTTGGCGGCTTTCCCACTACCGTCTGACTGCAGGGCATGCTGTTCGCCATCATTTTTGGCGACAATGAGATTCCTATACAGTCCATCATCACTCAGAAGTTGTATTTTGAGAAAAATAAATCTCGATCATAAGCCTGACCACCATTCCACTATTTTCTCAGCTTATTTCTTTGTTTGCTCCAACACTTGTAATATTAGCTCTGCTTTGGACTAGTGTGTGGTCAGTATATAGAGAGAAGCAGAAATAATTTCTTGATGATGGCAAGCGTGATGTGAATGTTGGATCAGTCACATAGGTGTGATAGATGGCAAGCGATGTATGTATGTTTTTCTACCGTGTTTTTATTTTGTTAGTTTTGATCATGCATTGCTCTCTATTCTGATTTGTCTTATAAGATAGTGCGTATATAGAGAGGCATATGTGTATCAGCCATAAGACATGGCTGTGTAAGTCTAGATACTTCGGTAGGGTATATCTTATCTAGTGCTTTATTGTATACTTTTTATCATTGTAGAACTATTTGTATTTTTCAAGTGAATATCATAGTTGATTTTTCCTACCTTCAAATTCTGTTTATTTGGAGTTCTACGTGATAGTCTACTTGTTGCAGCCCGTAGATGTGGTGGTCTGGTGGTGGCAAGTGGTTGCTGGGCGGCAGCGACTTGCTAGATTAGCCATCTATGCGCGCTCGCGTATGGCTCATCTTTCTATTATCTCTCTTCACATTGCCTGCGCGTTTTTTATCGATGCAATAACTGCAAATTGATGGCTCCCTCTGACGTGTGTTGTCTCGTGTATGCTCCAGTTTGTGGTAATGCTTATTTTCTCTATACACTGAATTGTTGATATATTCTAGTGTAGTGTTGATTGATATTTCTTAATTTAAACAAAATTGTGTGTTTAGCAACAGAGGCAAAGTATGTTTACTACTTGAAGTGAGATCTAGGTATTATGATTTTCAGTTTGCCTATCCTGTATTTTTTTTCAAATTTATTGTTTGCTATTTATGCATCTCTATTTATGTACATCAATAAGCTCAGAGATATGAGCCAATCCTCTGTGAGTGGCTTGCTTCTTGTACTCCCAATGAGTGTTGTTCTTGTACTAGTGGAGTTTTCTTCTTGCTGTAGAGGATGCTATAACTTTATGCCATCACTAAACAAATGAATTATGGGTACAAGGTTACATCAATGCAGATATTCTTATTTATGATGGGCAGACTTCTAATTATATTATATAGCAGTATGCCTGATATACCAGATGCTTTGTACAATTTATGTGTTATCTTTAGAAAATTTATCTTGTATACACTACATGGTAGAACGATCAAGTTGCCAAATTTCATACTGTGTGATGTGTTGTGTTTAAAATTATCTAGGATTCACTTAAATGGTACGACACTTCAATTGTACGACTAGTACTTCAGAAAATGAGCATTCCATTTTGATCTTGGTACTAGTGGAGTTATCTGCTATAGCTGAGTACTGCATTTAAATTGATTGAGCTAGCTACAGTTGAGTACTGCACTGAATTTTGAGTGTCTACAAGAGTACCTTAGGGGAGTAGGGCGACATGCATGGGCGTGTTGCTGGTCTCCACCTGGGCACCTGTGAGCTGGACGCGTGGGGTGAGCCTGGGCGAGACACTGGACAAGCTCGACGATGGCGAGGAGGTGTTGTAGGCGGTGGCGTCCACCTCGGCACATAGAAGATGCTGGAGCAGGTACTGGAACAGTCCCATCCCTCTTCTAGTTCAGTTTACTTCAATGTACAACATGGCACCGCGTTTGCAGCCTGAAGTTCCCATCCCTTGGATCAGTTTTTTTTAATTCCTGCACTCCCAAGTTGAACTGTGCCTAAATGCTTGGTTTCTGTATCTAGTTACCTTGTCTGGCATGTGTTGTGAAAAACCATAAATGTTCAGTAATGGTGCCATTTATGTTAGGCTAATGTGAATAGTAGTTTGTTGTTGTAGGACAAGCTGGTGAACTCACATGTGATTATTGATTCCTGATATTTTGTGTGTGCTCACATGAATTACAAGATACGTTAAACATAGTTCCTGGACACCAACCTTCTACTTATTTTGCAGTTTAATTTTTTAATGTTTGCTTTAAATAATTGTCAATAAGTCAGCGTCAACACACATCATTGTTATTTCTTTGTGCTGTATGAAATGCTTACTGATTGTGCTCTCCCATGGCCTTCAGTAATCGTTGGTTCCTCTCCCATGGCCTTCAGTAATCATGTTACTGATTGTGTATGCATCTTCTGCTCTCTGTCTGATCCCCTTCCCGTCTCTCTTTCTGACTAGGACGACGCCATGGTAGAGGAAGGCGTGCTGAGTTGTGCTGCTGCTCGGGAGGGACGCCATGGATCTCCCTCCTCTGCTTCTGCTCTTGCTGGAAAGGACACTAGCAACTTGCTACATCGGCATCAAGTAGGGAAGCAGCCATGTAATCTCCTTCTTTCTCTCCAACCTTCTGGGTTGGTACGTAATGCTCATGCCACGTCAACTCTTGTGTGCATTTTAAATGCCATGACTGGGATGCTAGTCTGCTTGTTTTGAAATATAGTTTACTGACCTTGTTACAGTAAACTTTTTTACTGAATTTTATACTAAAAAAATCTTGTCCCTACTACGCGGTGGTCTCTCCGACTCAATGCACTTATTCTTTTTTCTCCTGACTTTTTGTTGATGGCTAGCTCCTAATAATTATATCAGTCCAAACATGCTCTAAATTTGTAGTTTGGGTCAGCAGTGCACATTAATTATATCTTTCATAGTTAATATTTGGACTTGATTTTTTTCTCTGAATAATAATGATGTATGTTCAAAATGCTATTCACGCACATGCTTATATCTTTCAAATTCCAGCCATGAGATTGAATTGTCTAATAAGTAGAACACCACCAGGTTAATTTTAAAAGTGGACATGCTTCATGGTGTGACCTTCCAACCTTCTAACAAGCTCAAGGGTGATAAGAGTACCTGTTTTTTTGCACTAATAGATTATATATTGATTTCTTTCATATGTTTTTTTTTCATTAATAGGTGTGCTTCTTTTTGATTCTACTGATATTTATGTACAACATCTACTTAGAACTTGATATGTTCTGCTTTCATCACATTTTTTCCTAACTGTAGTGTTATAATTTGTAGATGTCTCACGTTCATCAAAGTTCTGACTACTGGAACAAAGCTTCAAGATGAAGAAGCTACACCAAGCAAAGAGTAGCTCATTGAAGCTCCTTATTTTTTTTATTTGTGTATTAGAAAACTGGATACTATGTAGTATTGCAATTAACCAAGTTTGTTTGTATTCTGAAATATTCTACATTTATGGCCGTTGCTTAAATAGAATTATTTGATATTCACTGAAAAATGATGTGTACATTGAATTGGCGAGTTAGTTAAAAGTAAAAAGGCCATGGCCAAAAAGGCAAAATCAAATTGGATTGTAAACTGGTTGAGGCCAAAAAACCGGGCTTTAAAAATTCTGATGCCAAAAAAATTGGGCCTTAAATTTTTTGAGGCCCAACAAGAAATGGGAAGTAAAAGGCCGCGGCCCAGAAAATAAATGATCAAATTGTTGGACTAGGCCCATGTGTCTGTGCAAAAATAATAGAAAAATATATCTTAAATGGGCTGAATTGATGGGTTAGGCCCATATAAACGGTTAAACTGGATTGGGCTGATTTCAGTCACGACGTTTTGATTTCGTCGCAATTTTGCAACGTAGACTGCCACGTAGGATTGGGTTAGAATACCAGCGACGATTTAGCATCGTCGTAAAGGTTACGACGATCCAGAAATCGTCGTGAAAGTTACGACGATTTCGACCAAAACGTCGTTGCTTTCAGTTTTTGACGCCTCGTTTTCGATGCTTGGTTTTTCGTCGTAAGATCGTCGTGAATTAAAAATCATGAAGATGTAGCGACGAAAATAGAGCGTCGTGTATTAGCATATTTCTTGTAGTGAATGCGATGAAATTGACTTAGTGTTAGATATGGCGATAGCCTGGTACGATGAAAATCAAATTTGTGTTAGATATGGCGAAAGCCTATTTGCGACGAGAGTAAAGTTATATGTATGGAGATAGCCTAGTGCGACAAAAATCGACTTATTATGTGGCGATAGCCTAGTGCGACAAAAGTCAACTTATTAGTGCAGAAAATGCAATGCATCATGATATGAAAATAAAGGTGCGATGCGTAAAATGAAAAATTCTGGGTTCCAGAAGTGCCGAGTCTTACCGAGATTTCTTGTGAAGCCGGTAATTTGTAATGATCCTGGATCCATAAAGGAGCCAAAATTTCTAATGAACCGGAACTCATCGAGGAGCCGGAATTTTTTGATGAGACAGGAATCGTTGAGGATCTAGAATTTTAAATGAGACAAAACTCGTCGAGGAGCCAAAATTTTGAATGAACCGGAATCTCATTATGGAGTCGAGATTTTCCAATAAACCGGAACTCGAGAAGGGAGCCGGGATTTTCCAATAAACCAGAACTCAGGAGGGGAGCCGGGATTTTCCGATTATCCGGAATTTGATGAAAGAGCCGGAATTTTTCCCATGAACCGGAATCTGAGCCGGGATTTTACCGATGATTCGGAACTCAATGAAAGAGCCGTAATTTTTTGAAATGAATCGGAATCTGAGACGGGATTTTACCGTCGAAATCAATGGACCAAAATTTGTGATGTCAATTATAATCAATCGTTGATACATAACATATCTCAATCTCTGATGCATCCTATAGGAGGCGTAGCCCCCGAGTCTTGAGTCGACTCGAGGAGTTAGCTAAGGACTCCATGTATGTGGCTTGATAAAGAAACACGAATTGATCTGATGATGTAAAGAAACTCGAGGAACCATAGAAGGCAACTGTGGTGAGGTTTTGATTGATCTTCGTAGGAGTCGGCGGGTATAGTCCGACCAATATATCGAGCCAGTGATAGCGGCGGCCAAGTGGTTGTAAGACGACGCATATGTGTCTGATAACTTTTCTCAAACGATAGTTGTCCCTATGTCCGGAGTGCAAACCGATGATAAGTTGAGCTAAATTTGTGGTTGGATTTCGCGATCTTGCGTAGATCCGAAAACGCGTTTTTGTGCGGGAGTCGGCCATGGAGATCTAACTGTTGGAATTTTCTTATTTTTTTGTGGTAGTAAAGTATTGTATCCCGCAACTTTCCACCAGAGGGATCTTCGAATTGATGTACGAGTCGACCTGGGGAATTGTTTCGATAGCTCTTCGGTGCAGGAGTCGGCCAGGGAGATCTAACCGTCGGAATTGGCTTAAATTTTACCAGCTTGTAACCAACAGAATTTCCAACCTTTTCACCGAAGGGATCTTCAATATGGGTTTCGAGTCACCTCCCTGAGCGTCGGCAATGCAGATGTTTTTTTTCTATCTTGCAAGCTGCGCGCGAGGGTCAATGTTGAAGTCGAGTTTCGAGTCGCGTGCTCGATTTTTTTCTTGTTTTCTCCATGAGCTTGATGTAAATCTTGATGTAGATGTTGAAGTTACCGAGGTTGCAATGCACCCGGGTCGGATCGAGTACTGCCAGAGTCGGTGGATCGTCAACTTGTTGATGTAGATTTGTTCGTGCCGGTTCTTCTTCGTCCGGCCGATCATGAGTTTTTCGATCCCTGTGAGGACTTCCTTCAAGATAGCAACACCCTTGTGCATAAGCCCCACGGTGGCCGCCAACTGTCGTGGAAAAGTCACGGCAGATGTCCTCATGATAGAACTTGATTACGGGGCCTTTGCTACGAGTGTAAGAGGACATGTCTTCTAGCTGAGTCTTCCTTTTGGGTTCTGTCTTCTGGCCGGGTCTTAGCTGTGAGTAATGCCCCCGACGGTACTCCAGCTTTGGAACTCCAACGTCTGATCGCGGCAACAAAGTATAGGGAAAACAGAAATGAAAAATCAAGGGTGAGTATCTAATATACTCGCGAGACTTATACCAGGCATTCCAAGCAAATATGCATCTATCTATTATATAATTAAAACAAAAGACAAACAAGATACCACATTAATCCACATAGATTAAATTATCTAAGCCATTGATTTTTTTATCGAAACGGTAGAGATCTAACGATATTACGTTATACAAAAACCACGTACATGCATATATTTGTATTGAACATGAGAAATATGTTACGTGCATGTGCCTACGATGGAATAGTGTAATGTGCCTATGATGGAATAGTGTAATTTCTGTCATCTGGAAAGACACGTACAAGCTTCAAATTCGTAAAAAACGATCTATATAATGAGTTTGGTTCAAACTCTAATACTCCTTAGCTAGCACATGCCAATCAAAATATGCGTGGGCCAATCAACCAAACTATCGGTCCGTTATTGTTAATATAAGGAAAAAAAATTCGGAAACATCATGCGGCTAGACGCCCAGCCAATAACACTTCCATATATAATATATTCTTGCTCAAACCTTATACATGCGTGTCAAGCAGCCGTCGGTCTCCTCTTCCATCACCAGCGCTCCATCTAGGTTTGATGTCAGATCCAATTTCACTATTTGTTAATCTAGGTTTGATGTCAAACCCGATTTCACTATTTGTTGGGTACCTACAATCCATTTGTTGAACTAGTATCCATGAAGCTATCCTTGGTCCTCACAAGATTAAATACAAGAGATTCTAAAAGATTAGGGAAACTATCTTAATTACTTTCCGAGTTGATTAGATGCCTCCAAGATAACCAGGTATGCAATAGAGTAGAGCATCTCCACCCGCGCCCCCAAGAGACCCCCAAGACGGCGATATTTGTGCCGGATGGAGGAAAATCGCCCAGCCGCGTTCACAAGAGTCCAAATAGCGTCGGATTGGGCCAAAATTGAGTCCGGCGATCCCAAGCCAAACCCGGCGCGCTGGGGGTCGCTTGGGGTCGCCGGATGAAAGGAAAGCGCGCGAACTCGAGAATCTTCCACGTGCGTCCTCCCCACGGCCCCACCTGTCGGCGTCTTTCCCACGCAGCGTGCTCATCCTCTCGACTCGCCTTCCTCGCTCTTGACGCCGCCGCAGGGGAATCAATGCGGCGTCGGAGTCCAGTCCAATCGCCGCTGCAGTGGGAATCAAACGCCGCGGAGTAGTCCAATCGCCGCCGCGCGTCGGCCCCTCCCCCCCCCCCCCCCGCCGCTATATAAAACGGGCTCGCCGTCAAGGGACACCGCACACTCTGCTCTCCTCCTTCTCTCCTCTCTTGCCGCACTCTACTTCCTCCCCACTCACCGCACTCCGCAAGCCATGGACCGCAATCCCCGCAACATGAACGGCAACCGTCGCGCCCTCACCCGCGCTGAGGCGATCCTCCTGTCCCAGGGGAACTACCCCTGCCCGCCGGACATGCGGACACCGCCCCGCTGGGTTCTCAGTGCCGCCGCTGCCTCAAGGGGCGCAGTTCGATCGGGAAGTCCTCGCCATCCACACCATAATGACGGAGGCCGAGCTCGCTGACCCAGCGAACGCGGCGGACAACGTCGCCAGCTGGACGGCGCACTTCGAGGAGCACCGCAACGAGGCGCTCGCCTCCACCGAAGGGCTGGAACCGGTGTCGGGCCCGATGAACCGTCTCGGCCGGATGCTTTGGTGGAGCCCCGAGGAGCGCACGCTCCTCAATGTCCTCTACCACGTCCAGGACGGCAATGAGCCGCGCCTCGAGTACCCGTGAAGGGACGGCGGCGAGCGGCGTCGACGGTGCCGCAGGAGGAGGCGAGCAGTGAGGGCGGCGACCTAGTAGTTTTTTATTTCCTACCTATGTAATAAATTTAGACTAAATATTATAAATTTCGCTGAATTTCGACTATATTTGATGGAATTTTGCCGAACTTGAGGGGGTATCTTGGGGCCGCGGCTGGATAGCCGCCCCTCAAGCCGTTTTCGCCGCCCGAACGCCCCCAAGCAGCGCTAAAATAGCGCCGAAAATCAGCTTGGGGGCGGAACGGCTGGAGATGGTCTTATTATATAATTGATTTCTCACCGAAGGGATATTTTATTCGTGTTACTACAAGGGAAGGATATCAGGCTGCACATGCTAGCATTGTACTCACCGGAGTACGAAGAGTTTTTTCTGACAGCATCACATCAAAAAGCAAATCGAGCCAGGTATTGCAGGTCGCTTTTGCCGGAAAATACACAGCAACTCACTGGATACTGGAAAATATGCGGTAACTCGCCGGATCATTTTGAAAATTAAAGCCGACTCTGGCGCCAACACGTGCATTATTTTTCTCAATGAGTGGATGGATCCATATAGCTGGTGTTTATGGTGAAGCACGGTACTCACACGTGTACATACTCAAGATGATGGTGTGCGTGGTTTAGCAACCAGAGCATGCTTGCCAAATCCGTCACACAGAAGAACGAGGGCAATCTGATCATCTGTAGCACGGTTACATATTGAAAGCCATATAAGTTATCTAGGTAACATTCTCGACAAAGCTACAACCCGAAAAAATTGTTAGACACCATTGATTTCTATTGTATCTTTGGCTTCATTAATCCCTTTAAATGTTGAATTGCTGAGTAGAACATACCCAGTTCTGTTATTGTAACAGCCCAGATTTCACAAAAAATAAAAAATTTGTTTTCGGTGTGAATTGTTTGATTGTCTGAGTTATTTGCAGTATTTGCTTCACCGAAATAATAATCGGTGAATATTTCTCCCCCTTATTCTCGTATCGGACGGAGACCGACCCTTGCCACCCTGACACTCGACCTTTGCGACACCGGGTTTCACCCGATCACCGTCGCGAGAACCGCACGAGACCAGCCGCAGCCAACGGAACGAAAAACCCCGTTTAATAATTAAACGGGATATTTTTATAGCGCGCCGGAAAATGTTGTCGGAATGTCACCGCAGTGAGGTACGATCGACGGGCTCGACGCGCTGAGCGCGTGGTTCAAGATTTTGTCGGAATCGGAGTCCGTATGCACCCTCGGCAGTCACGAACGCGATCACCGGATACGCGAGAGGGGTACCGAGGGCGTTTGCGTCATCTGGCCAGCCAACCTGCCTATATAAAGACCACCAGCCTCCCACACCCAATTAGGGTTTACCCCATGGCATATTTGCAGCCACCCCCTCCACTTTGCCCTAAATTTTCTTCCAAATCCTCCAGATCCCTGAAACCCTAGCCTTCCTCCGATCTGAGCCGTCAGATCTGAGATCCAACGGCTCAGTTCTGAGCCACGTCACCCCAGATCCCCACAGCAGCCACCAACCGCGCCCCGGGCCACGCGGGCCCGCAACCGCTGCCGCCAGCCCGCTCCGGGCCCGATCTGGGCCGCGGAGCCGCGTCGCCGCCGTCCCCCGTGGTGGAGCCGCTGCCTCCCACCGCGCGCAGCCGAGCTCCGGCAAGCCGGCGCCGCCACCTCTCCTCCTTCCTCCCCCGCGCCTCCTCTCTCCCTCTGTGCTCACCCCTCGCCTTCCCTGACCAGGTCACGCCGGGAGCTCGCGCCATGGAGCAAGAAGACGTCGGCGGCCCGAGCTCACCTCGATGCCCGACGGGAGCCTCCTCCACGCCGTCCTCCCTCCGGCCATCACGCGCAGCCCCCGCCGCCTCCGCCTCCTGGGCGCCCCGCCTCGAGCCCCCTCGCCGGCCACCGGAGGCCGGCCGGCAAGCCGCCCGCCGCCGCGCCCTCCATGGCTCGGGACGAGCAAGCCAGCCGGCTGCCTCCCGTCCACCCCGCCTGGGCTGGCCCAGCCAGGCCACCGAGGCCCAGCGCCAGCCAGCCAGCCCAGCTGGCCTCTCCACCGCAGTTGGGCCGAGCCCAGTGGTGAGGGCCCGAATCCCTTTTTTTATTTTTTTTCCTGAGCCTGCTGGAATTTTGCTAAGTGCTGATAATTGTGCCGCTGATTCAATTTTACACTGCGATTTCCCGTTAAACGGTAGCTCCGGTGAACGTGCCCCCAAAACGAAAGTTGCTCAGAATTGCGTGTACTTTAATTCATCTTTTGTGAGCATTTGCATTTGAGCTCATCTTGATTGTGTAATTGTGTGCTGAACAGGGCATCAGGCCTTTAAACTGCTACTTTTCCTGTTATTGTGTTGCTGTTATTATTTTGTTGCAACTTTGCATGATGATTGTAAGAAATCCATGAGGCCTATTGCATTGATTCCTTTTGCGTTGCGTTAAGCAATGTTTCTACTTCAGTTTCATGCATTCACATGCCATATTTTCTTTCTGCATCATGTTTATTTATTGCTCCAAAGTAGCTATCCTGATGTTGTTGTGCTGCTATTGCTGAAACTGTTATTTTGTTGCAACTTCGGATGACGATTGCTTCGCAACCGTGCATCGGAATTGAGTGATTCCAATTGCATATTGTTAAGCATGATGTCTACTCTCATCCCATGTATTGCTATGTCATGTTGCTGCACTTTTGCATATAGATTTACCCCTGTTTTTACAGCATGTGTGCATAAATTGTTTTGCTTATATCTTTTTAACCGTAACTCCGTTTGGAGTGTGCCTTATATGTAACTTGATTAGTTTTCCGTGTACTTTGTGTTTGTGCTATTGTTTGCTGTTGTTAACCAACCTAAAATATGGTTTAGGACAGAACAGTACCAAATCTCTTAATCATCGTGCGGCACTTAGTGCTGTGCCATGTTGAGGTTGTGCCCCACTTAAATTGACTAGCATAGATAGTTCACTTTGTGCTTAACCTTTTGCCATGCTTGTGTGATATGCCATGCTTGCTTGAGTTGCCATGTTAATAACCGTTGTTTGATCACCTATAGCTAAACAACTTGAAACACCGTAAACGTGCGGTATCGTCGTGTGTGACGAGTACTCCACTTAAATCGTTAGCAACCGCTCTCGACGGTAGGTGCGATGTCTCGTGTTACTTCTTGTTGATGCTTGCTCGTGTTTGCTCCGTAGTAATAGTGGTGCACCGTTGATTGTTTTCCAGTGTTTACTTCTTGTGTGCTCCCGCGGGTACCTCTCGGAGACGATGCGAGCTTGCGATCAACTACACCTTCGGAACCCGACTTATCAACAGGAAAGGACTTGCATTACTTATGATCCATTCTATTTCAACCAGCGGTTTGCATGCTAGAATAGGTTAGGCGATGTTTGATCCTACCACATGTTTACAGCCTCTTTCAAACCGATACAGCCATGTCCCCTCCCAGCAAACCATGTACTGCTATGTTACTATTGCTCGTTGCTCAGCCCCTGCTTAGTATGCATGCTTAGGATGCTACGATGTTACCCTGTTACTCTTCGGGTTGGGATATCACCTCATTATTATTATAATGTTGACTATATTCGACGAAGGATGGAAGGTCTAGGCGATCCCGCCCCGACGCTTTGTTCCATTCGAGTCACCTAGGATCCGAGTTCCGGGTATTGGTTTTAAGACTGAGCGTGCCTAACCGCGTGTGGGATTTTATGGGGTCCCCTCTTCTTACCTATCTAGCTTCAAACATTTCTAGAGGTGGCCCAAGCTGATTTACCATTTGAAATCGTGTGTGTGCTGGTCAGCTGCCAGTAGTTTTTAAACCAACTTGGGCCAGTGGAGACATGGTTTCTCTGTTGGTCCACCTGATCAGCTAGGACCCGGTCTCATAAGAGAACTAACCGGTAATCCGACCTGCATCATACGGAAGAGTCCGATCCGAGAGCGTGGTCGGCTTTTGGATTGGGTGTCGACTCCCCGGGGGCCACCCGGATTTGTTCGTAGTTAGTCAGAGGGACCTGTCGTTTCGGATCTCTTGGAACTAAATCATAAAATGGTTGCCTATAATGGGTAGCAACTGAGAGTGATGGACGTGCGTGTGGAGCCTCGTAATGGGCAGTTGGTACACCCCTGCAGGGTTAAATCTTTTCGAGAAGCCGTGTCCACGGTTATGGACGACTTGAGACCTACGCCTTGTTCATAGACAACAACAACTGAGATATTCTTATTATAACTTGATCAACGTGTGTGTGCCTTGACTGCTTCTTCTTCGTCGGGATGCGAAGAGGAGGACAAGGATAGGATAGGTGTTATGCTTGCGTAGTAGGTGGATAGCAAGATTTGTTGGAGGCGATTCCTCATCGAATGCTTGGCTTCTTATCTTACTCTCTAGATCGTTAGCCACTTCATAAATGCTAGTGCGGCAGCAACCTCACCACTTACCCCTTCCTTACCGTAAACTACTAGTTGTCCTAGTATGACGAGTGATGAAGTCCTTGCTGGGTCAGATGACCACTACAGTTGGATGCTGAGTACATCTGTACTCATGATACTACCCCCAAACTCTTTTTCAGGGTTCTGATCGACAACAGGTATGGTGATCGACGTTTCACGTGGAGACTCGACGACGACTAGTTAGGTGGATCCCGACGGACGGCCTGGACCCGTGTGGTTATGGGATCAATGCTTTTCTCTTTGCCAGTAGGCATTTGATTGTAGTCTGTACTCAGACATGTATCTTCCGCTGTTGTATTACATTTAAGGCAGTTGTATGCCGATTGTATGAGATGTTGTATCCTTGTATCTGTAATGTTGTGATATCATGTTGGAAATCCGGGGCATATGGCCTTGTCATATGTCGCGGTGGGACCGATATGTGCTTCGTCCTCGGGTTCGGGCGGAAACGTCCGAATCTGAAACAGTACCGCATATCGGGCCTTACAGTTATTGTCCAAAAGGATAGAGGCAGTTTCATCGACTATTGGAATTGACTTCGGTATTTAAGTGAACAGTCGTATTAATGGATGAACTGTGTTACTTTTGGAGCTGTTCAAAAGTTCAAGGTGGTGAGTGTGCAAATCCTATTGCTAAACTATTCCTACATTTACATCATGTTTGCATCTAATTTCCACATTTACATGCATGGTTCCAAAAAATTCCCACATTACATCATCTGCAGCCTAAATTATAATATAGTTACTACTTAGGAAAAGCAACCAACAGAAAAATGTAATAAAATGTCACCTCTTTGATTGATTTAGATGCACAAATTAATGTGCCGGTGGTGTGTATGCAAAATTTCATGTATTCCATACATAAACATTATTTTGGGATATGTTATTTCGAAGTAGTTATCTTGTAGATTCAACTAATATAAGCTACTTCATATATTTTCTTATTAAGAAGTTCCCCCAAATATTACATGGAAATGTACATATGTTGTTCAGTCCACGAAGATATGTATTTATGTGTACTTAAGGATTTTTTAATTTCGGTGCAGTAACTCCTCTGAATTGTTTTTTGAATTACTGGTAGTTGAGGAGTTATTTTCAAAATTGATGAACTGCATATGTAGATATTCACCTAAGAATGCATTGCTTTGTTGAAAAAATAAAAATCTTCTCGCGACGAATATTCACATGTTTGAATTGGAACCCGTATATAATTTATGGACATGAAGCTCAGATTTATTACGATATGTTAAAATAATGAAAAATCCTTAGTCTCTCTTGACAACATGAATGGTAGAGTATTGTTACCATTTACCAAAGTGAGTATTCGAAGTGGAAGAGTTGTCGTACAAGGAACTATATTAGATTTCTCACTATAGCTAAGGAAAAACATTATATAAAGATGTAATGTCATATAGATATATGTGTAATATATATTGTGCTTATAGTGCATAAACAATTGTTGTAATACAGGTGTACGACTTAGACGACAAACAAGAATATCGTAATAGTGACAAAAGTAATGTAATCTTGGTTATACATTAAATTTGAATTTTCAGTATTTTATATTTATTAATTGCTAGCCTGTGCAGGAGCAAGTATTAGATCAGTAGAAAAACTACATTTTATTCATTAAATTCGAATTAACTAAAAATCCTAGCATTTTGGTTTTAGAATGAACTATATGGAACAATTAATTTGTAAAACGGGAATATATATTGGATGGATCATAAATACAACTACAATATATGATATGAAAATAGTAATAGGGGAAAGATTGCGATTTATTCCAATAAAAACTTTTTAAGAAATACATAATCAAAAAATTACAAGGTAGGTAAAAAATACAATTTTACTTATACTAAAGGAACATGTTATTGGAAAAAAAATCCAAATGTGAGTTTTCTTGGGAACCCCAAATCAAGATTTGATGAATTTTAGTATGACAATCCTACAATAATTTTTTAAATAAAATAGGCCTTAGGAATAGTGATATCACAATACAGAGAAAATAGGGACAAGCAGGACTTGGACATATATAAGAATATCAAGTTCTAGGACCGACAATTGTTAATTGATGTAAAGAAAATGAGGCTATGTTTGAAGAAAAGTTTGAACAACGAAAAAAATACTTTGACACTAAGTTCAAGAAAAGATTAGTGTTCCAGATATCTTTCGATATTTCGATAAATTGTCCGATTTATGCCTTCTCGGTGTCTCACCGATAAGATAAATTGGCAGATATGCCGATTAATGACTCGATATACCGATAAGTCGTCCGATTTACTCCTTATCTTGGGTCGATCGATAAGGTCCCGATAAGTGATATCCCCAACATTGTATATAAGTAGTTAGAATCTATATGTATGATCTTAATGTAATCAATGACCACTAATGAAGCTCGATAAATTGAGATGACAACTTTTACATCCATTATCTTACCACAGGAGTCCATATAGACTTAAATATACATATTCCTCAGATATCTTCACTTTTTCTTCTTTGAGAAAAGTGTGGGATTGAAGAGTCATGAGTTTGCAAATTGTGGAACATTTATGGTTACCATAGTTTATCCTTTATGTGTAAGGTGAACGAGGAAGAAATGAGGACCATTAAACATTGATCAAAATTCTTAGAAATGAGGTTGTAGTTCAAGGAAACATTGGAAAAACTAGAAGCAATTATCAATAATCTTAGTAATCTTATAAGTTAAAGCACAATTATATGCATAATTAGTTTTTTCTTAATGGTTTGATCATGATGAAAACAATGTTAACCGGTGGAGTTCCATGATAAATTAAAAAAATGATAGGTTTTTGTTTTTGTAAGACAATATGGTGAAATTAGCATATTTTATAGTAAATACATCAAACTAGCAAGCAAATTGGATATACATGTGTTGGTGTAATGCGACGACTACCTACATGTCTTATACTGCAGTTTATACGAATGAACTTTCATTCAAGTAAAACAAAAAAATCATGAATATTGGAGATGTTATCTATGCATAAATAAAAAATCTAGTCGCGCAATTGCACGGGTCACTCTGCTAGCTTGTATCAAATGGAAAGGGGTGGCTATATAGTGGACTGAACTGCAAAATTCTAGAGTAAGGGGGGAGAAGCTGGGCATATCGAAGACTAGCATCATGAAGCGTTCTTGTTGCATTATAAGAGAATAGACATAACAGTTTATAATATTGTGTTGATAATAGTGCATAATAGCAATAATAACAAGCCCTGAGATCGTTTCTCGACAACCCTGCGAGAAAGCAATCCCGAGGACAATAATAACAATTTATATTATAGCAGTAAAAGTTCATAGTTGTAGTTGCAGATCCAGATACAACACTGAGCGTCATGTTACCATGGACACGTCTATTTGAATAGATTAATTCCTTGCACGGGGCA
Organism: Bromus sterilis; assembly: GCA_950022295.1. Lineage (NCBI taxonomy): Eukaryota > Viridiplantae > Streptophyta > Magnoliopsida > Poales > Poaceae > Bromus > Bromus sterilis. The sequence goes on along the minus strand of OX465595.1, from coordinate 273,901,390 downwards.
GCACTACTGTTACCCTACAGGCTCGATTACGTCCGGCCGCACACACTTTTCTGGGTGCGTCCGGCCTCGGGAAATTGACACGACATAGACCAACCTAGACACATTGGTCTAACTCCTAAGTGTGTAGGGGTCTAGGGCCATTGCCCTTTGCACTCCTACACGGTGCGTGGGTGGTGAGGGAGCAGACCCACCTCCTCAACAAGAGTGATGTCAGTAAAATCTGATACGTCCCAAATATATCTATAATTTTTTCTTGCTCCATGCTTATTTTCGTGATATTGCTATAAGTTTTAATGCACTTTCATATCTTTTACAACATATTTGGACTAACCTATTAACTCAGTGTACAGTGCCAGTTTCTGTTTGATATTGTCCGTGCATTGCAGGAAAATGCAAAAATCAAAGTGCTCGAAAAATTCCGGAAAAATCATATAAAAAATATACAAGACAGAAGAGCCCTAGAGCTAGAAGGGGGCCACCCCCAGCCAGGTGACTGCCTGGCGCGGCTAGGGGTGGTCGCTCCCTCTGGCCGCCTGGGCCAGGGGGGCCACCGCTCAAGGTTCCCTTTCACCTATATTTAGTCCTTGCTCCGAAAACCCTCGTGAGCAACCCGTTACGCGATTTCGTACAATGTCCGCTGTCGGAGCGACTTAGATATCGGTATCGCCAGGAGAAGCGGTCCCGGCACCCTGTCGGAGGGAGAGTTTACCTCCGTAGACCTCTCCACCACCATGATCGCCTCTGGGATGTGCCTCGAGTAGTCCCTCTTGGACAATGGGTCCATGACCATTAGCTATGTGATTTCGTCTCTCCAATCTTCTGCTTCAATGTTTAGCCCTTGTGAGCTGCCTATAATGATCAAGGCATCTATGTCTTAGTTCCTGTTTTGCTATGCTGTGTTTGATGGGATCCGAAGGATTATGAGATTATGTTAGTTTTTGATGAGTAACATATTTGGTTTACCTTTATATTTATGTTCTTGAGTGTTCTTGCATATTCCCCGTTACGTTTGTTGCTTTGGTCAAGTAGTGGATTGTAACTCCAAGAGGAAGTGTTATGCTTGATTTTGGGTTCGTGCCCCCCGATGTCTAGCTTGTGTGACATAACATGAGACTAGGGGATGTGATATTGCCACCAGGGTGAAAACATCGGTGCTTGTAACTACGGTTGCAAGGATTGCTTACATGACACATAGAGTGTTAAGGCAGTCATCCATTGCTTTGAGCCTAAAGTTTGGCTGGGTTTCACAACTTAATATCAGCGAGATGTTCTGGTAGATATCTCAAGGTGGATGATTAGTGAGTAGATGCTGATGGATAAACGATCTACTTGTTTTGGTTTCATGCCCGCATGATTGAGCCTCTAACTTTCTTGTAGCATGATTACCATTGTAGTGTGTTTATAATACTTGCAATTCCCTAGCTGTAATTTGTTCAGCCAACATAGTTGTTATCGTATTTTGGGGGAGAGACATCACTAGTGAAAATCATGGGACCCCGGTCTATATACCATCATAGTTTACACCGCTCCAATTTATTTCTTTTACTTTCCTTTCAGTTGCCACTACTATTTACACCCTTGTGTTTTGATCCTTTGTAAACAACAAGACCGGAGAGATTCACAACCTCTCTAACTCATTGGGAGCAAAGTTATTTGCGTCTGTGTGCAGGTCCTCGTCTTCTGTCAGCACAGGAGCACCATACACCTACTTGTTGATCCTTGGAGTCCTCTTGCTTCCGATTTTTTGCTACTACATCCTAACCTTCCACTTGGGGTAAACAACAAGGAGCCTTCAATCTGTGTCATCAAGAAAATTTCTGGTGCCGTTGACGGGGACTCCAGTCTTCAAGATAGGGGAGTTGCACACTGTCTTGTGCCTTTGCTTTTTAGTCTTGTTAGGTTACTTTCTAGTTTTTGTCTTTTCTTGTGTGTCTTTATGAAAAACCAAATAAATTAGTTGCTACCTTTTGTCTTTGTCTTTCTCTGCCTACTGATGCTATCCTCACCATGGGTGCGGAACCACCCAAATATGGTAGGATGGACACTTTTCACTTGGATCACCTTCGATCTATTTGTGCTCGCGCTAAAAACCTCAACCGACTTGGTTGAGGAAAAATCATTGGATGAGCATGCTCATTATACGCGACGCCTCTTATTTCAGAAAGGGAAACACTTATGGGATCAAATACAAATTTCTTAATGCTATGTTGAGTCTCTATGCCACATTTATGATTTTACTTGCTACTCTAAAAAAGACCGTAAACATCTTCCTTTCCAATGTGAGTTTAATGAGAATGAGATCCTATCTTCGTATGCTAAAGGTGTTTATGATTACTTTGATGTTGAAAATATTGAAGAATTTTTGCTTTCAAGGGTGCTTATGAGATTGCTTCTTGGATTGAAAATTATTACGATACTATTCACAAGTCTGAAAATTTGTAGTGCTTGCTTATTGCTTGGAATTATGTTTGCAATGATTATATTGAGGATTTTAAATACTAAATTTTTGTTGCCCAAGAATAGGCCAATGGTTGTTATAATGAGGAAACCTATGATTCCGAGGACTCACTTGAAATATCCCTTTCTGAAAAACTTGATACTTGTTGTGTTTTTGGCCAAGATGCCGCTATGGATGATGCTTACGGAGATGAACTTGCTATAGCTCCTCATTTTAAGCATGAAGTTCTTTCTATTGCACCCACACTTGATTGTCCTATTATCCTTTTGAAATCTCCAACTCATATTGCGGAGAATTTTACTCTTATTAAGGCTCATAGTGATGGGTTGTATTTTTTATGTTCCTAAAGACCATGTTGAAAAATATACATGTGTTTTTGTAGGTCATGAACAAAATGCTTTATGTGATAGTTATATTCTTGATGTTGTTCATGATGCTACTGAAAATTATTTTGAGAGATGAAAGATTGGTTGTCGAAACATCCATGTTACTAAAACTCCTCTCTTTATGATGAAACTTTTGAAGTTGTTCTTATTGAACCTTCCTATGCTTGTTACTTTGTGCATTCATGATTTATTTATTTACAAGGTTCCAAGGCATAGGAAGTGGGTTAGACTTTAATGTGTTCCATATCTTATTCTTGATGCTCTCGTTTTCTTAAATTCTTATTCCCTTGTGAGCATCTCTTATAATACTTATGCCTAGCTCAAAGGCATCAAAGAAAGCGCTTATTGGGAAGCAACCCAAAATGTTTTTACTTTCAGTTTTGGTTGTCTTGATGCTTGTTACTACTGTAGCAACATAAATGTATCTTTATTTTCAAGCTTTGTGCCAAGCTTTAGCCTCTGGTGGAAAGTAGATCAAAAGTTGTGACATGCTGTCCAGGAAACAAATTATGTTTGCTTCATTGCAAAAATCTTTAAAAATCACAATATCATCTTTTTGATCTGAATTGTTTTGAAACTATGATCTATACAATTGTAAAGCTACTACATGTTCTATGTTTTTTTTATTTGAGTTGCATTAGTACCCCTAAGAATTATTTAATACATGTTGTTTTGTTTTTCCCAGATTCTGCCCTGTTTTGTGATTCCCAGATCCAGGAGTGCCAACAACTCAAGCTTGGGGATGCCCCCGGCTCCCTCAAGAAATATTCAAGGAGACTCAATCGTCTAAGCTTAGGGATTCCCACGTGCATCCCCTTCTTAATCAACAATCAACAGTTCGTCCTTCTTCACACTATATTTTATATCAATTCATATGTTATGTGCTATGCTTGGAGCGTCTTGCATTTACTTTTTAGTTTGCTTAGTTAAGCCGACCAATCTCGTGCTCCGCGTCCTTAAGCCTCAAACATAAAGAGTTATAAGCCCCCTCGCGAGCATCATCCTTTAACAAATTCCAAGCCCGAGAGACGCCCGGGGCGGCCTATCGCAAAAGATAGAAGAGTCAAGAAAAGAAGAAAAGAATAGAAAACAAGGGCAAGGAAGTCTCACTAATAAAAGATTCAACATTCCACACTCCAAAGGTGACTTACTACAAAACTAAAGGAGTTTTTTAAAACGCAAAGACAAGCAAAGCTCCCCACTCGCCTAATCCGCACCTGGGACTTCCGGATATCAGCCTCTACAACCAACTTGAGATGACGAGCAAGCTGAGTGGCCCGAAGGGTCTGTTCATCCATATAATCGGGCAAGATATCCACCATAACATCTTCAATGGGAACACCATGCGCCAAGAGAAAAACAAAGGGCATCGCAAGTCCACTCACCACTGTCTCGCGGACCAAGCGTTCCAGGCGCTCTCCATCCTGACCAAAAGCCGCGACCTATAGATCAAGACCCTCGGTCCAATCCTCCTCCTCCGGATACATGTGCTCATGAAGAAGCTTCAGGAGGGTCGAAGCCAGCCATAAAAATCCTTCGCGGCACCAGAAGCACTCGCCACGACATCAACAGCGCCTCGGAGAGTGCCCGAGTCCGCAGGAGCAGCCGTCGCAATCTCAACTCTCACAGAGTCTGTATCACAGAGAAAATAACAATCATCACTACTATGATTTTGGCCATACAAGATTGACCGTTAGCAACATGGTAATCAGGACCCGCGCTCTAGAAAAATATTAGCAGCGTATCCCTCCTGGCCGCGCTTCAGCTGGGCACACAGTAACAACGCATGCACTAGAGCCCCGCGCTGCTAAAAAGTTATCCCAACTACGGCTCCATGCCTGGCCACTTTAGAAGCGTGGGCTTAATAGACCGCGCTGTAGATGTTTATGAAATTTACAGCGTGGGCCTTTAGACCTGCGCTTCCAGTGTTGCCAGCCCTGGCCCATTTAAGTGGTCCCACCAACCAGCAGCGTGGGACTTACAGCCCACGTTGTAGATGATTCAATTTGCTGAGGCGTGGTGCCCTGCCCCGCGCTGCTGATGTTGCGCTGAGAGTGCATTAAATGCTCTCTTTCCCTCTCTTCTTTGTCCTTTCTCCTCACACTCTTCTTTCTCCCCTTCCTCCTCACACTCTTCTTTGCCCTCCACCACCTCCATTAAATATGGCTCCCCTCACTCTTTCCTTTTCTCATCTTTCTTGCTCCTACATATGTGATGTAGCTAGCTCTCTTTTACTCTCTTGCATTGCATTCTCTCCCACCCACTACATCCCACACTCTCTTTTCATCTCTTGATCATCTCTCCTACCAAATATATGTACTCCCCACACTCTCTTTTCCTCTCTTGATCATCTTTCCTCCCAACTAGCAAGGAGATAATCTTTCATATTTAGGTGAGTAAAAAATTGTGCTTTTTGAAAATTATGACTTTTTGTGAGTATGACACTTGAGAGAGAGGTTAATTGGATTATGTCTGAGATGATGATGATCAAGTTGGTTATGTATTTGTCGAATCATCGAATGATGTGCGCGCATGGCATAATGAAAGTTGCCTATGTTTTGCCGAAATGTCGATTTATTTACGTTTCGGCGAATTTCGGGCAAAATCTATATGTCCTTTTTAGGGAAGGTCATGCCAAACTTTTGTAAGAGAGTTTAATGCATATATATGCATGATTATAAATGTTTTGATTTTGTATTAATTTACACCATGCAGGCAACATGAAGAAGAATTTAATGAACGTGACAAGATTTTTGGAAGCCGCGGTGGCTGACATGCATGAAAATAATCGCAAGGAGATAAAATGTTCGTGTCGAAAATGAAAAGAACATGTTTGGATGGACCCTTTTAAAGGTGGTCATTTGAAGGAGGACCTGGTCATGCATGGTTTCATGAATGGCTACACTCGATGGATAAGTGAAGATGATTTTGAGGATATCGGACATGGAGATGATGCCGGACATGGAGAAGATGTCATACATGAAGAAGATGTCGGACATGGAGAAGATGTCGTACATGAAGAAGATGCCGGACATGGAGAAGATGTCGTAAATGAAGAACAAGATGGTGGACATGGAGAAGACGCTGGAAAGCAACAATCTGATTCGTTTGTACTATGTTAAGTCATGCAAGACCCTCATGTTTGAGAACTTCTTCGCAAGAATACGACTAGTGAAAGAGCTGCTTCTAGAGAGGAGGCCAAGCTGGCACAACTGGAGTTAGACTCGAAGACTCCACTGTATGAAGGTTTCCCACCAGAGGACACCCACTTGAGTTTCATGCTCGGTCTTCTAAAGACGAAGGCAAAAAAATGGAGTGATACAAGCCTCGATGAGCATGTGAATTTTCTACAAGGAACTTATCCCGAGGGGAACATGTGTCCTACTAGTATCGAGGAAGCCAAGAAAATCGTGTGCCCTCTTGATTTGCCACACATTAGATACCATGCATGCATCAACGATTGCATCATTTATCGGAACGAGAACGCAGAAAAAACCATTTGTCCGAAGTGCAACGCTTCTCGATACAAGAAGGATGGAAAGACGAACACTCCTCAAAAATTTGTGTGGTACTTTCCGTTGACTCCCCGTCTGCAACGGTATTTCGTTGATCGTAAGGAAGAAGAGCTAATGCACTGGCACAAGGATAGGGAGAATCCCGATGATGGAGATGATCCAAAGATGAGATACCCCACAGATGCTAGCCAGTGGAGAGCACTAAAATGTGAAGATGCAGATTTCCCTGCTGATCCACGGAACACCGTTCTGGGTGTGAGTACCGATTGCATGAATCCGTATGGCAACCAGAACACCAATCATAGCTCATGGCCCGTGTTTCTATGGATGTACAACATTCCTCCCTGGAAGTGCATGAAGAAAAAGTACATACACATGAGTATGCTGATTTAAGGGCCGAAACAACTGGGAAACGACATAAATCAATATCTTGAGCTACTGAAAGAGGAGTTGGAGGTGTTATGGAATCCAGGGGTCAGGACATGGGACGCTTTCAAAGGAGAATATTTCATGATGAAAGCTTCGTTGCTCACGACGGTGCATGACTATCTCGGTTACGGATATGTCTTAGGCCAGGTGTGCCACAGACATTGCAGATGCACAAGGTGCATGGATGATACATCGTCTCTTCAGCTACCGATACTCGGGTCCTCGAAAATTGTGTACATGGGGCATCGCAGATGGCTACAACCAGATGACCCGTGGAGAAAGCGTGGATATCTGTTCAATGGAGAGGTTGAGAAGACCTGTAAGGCCCGATATGCGGTACTGTTCCAGATCTAGATGTTTCCATCCAGATCCGGGGGACGAAGCACATATTGGTCCCACCGCTACATATGACAAAGCCATATGCCCCGGATTTCCAAAATGATATCACAACATTATAGATATAAGGATACAACATCTCATACAAGCGGCATACAACTGCCTTAGATACAATTACAACAACGGAAGATACATGTCTGAGTACAGAATACAAGCAAATGCCTAGTGGCAAAGAGAAAAACATCGATCCCCATAACCACACGGGTCCAGGCCCTCCGCCAGGATCCACCTAATTAGTCCTCGTCGAGTCTCCACGTGAAACGTCGATCACCATACCTATTGTCGATCAAGAACCCTGAAAAGAGTTTGGGGGTAGTATCATGAGTACAGAAGTACTCAGCATCCAACTGTAGTGGTCATTTTACCCAGCAAGGACTTCATCACTCGTCATTCTAGGACAACTAGTAGTTTACGGTAAGGAAGGGGTACGTGGTGAGGTTGTTGCCGCACTAGCATTTATGAAGTGACTAACGATCTAGAGAGCAAGATAAGAAGCCAAGCATTCTATGAGGAATCGCCTCCAACAAGTCTTGCTATCAACTACTTACGTAAACATAACACCTATCCTATCCTTGTCCTCCTCTTCGCATACCGACGAAGAAGAAGAAGTCAAGGCACACAGACGTTGATCAAGATATATTCGGATTATCTTAGTTTTTGTTGTCTATGAACGAGTAGGTCTCAAGTCGTCCATAACCGTGGACACGGCTTCTCGAAAATATTTAGCCCTGCAGGGGTGTACCAACTGCCCATTACAAGGCTCTGTATGCACGCCCATCTCTCTCAGTTGCTACCCATCACAGGCAATCATTTTATGATTTAGTTCCAAGAGATCCGAAACGACAGGTCCCTCTAGCTAACAACGAAAAAATCCGGGTGGCCCCCGGTGAGTCGACACCCAACTCAAAAGCCGTCTGCGCTCTCGAATCAGTCTCTACCATCTATCGCAGGTTTGGATAGCCGGTTAATCACACATGGGAAACCGGGTCCTCAGCCGAACAAGGTTGGCCAGCAAGGGAAATATGTCCTCACTGGTCTAGGTTGGTTTGAAAACTACTGGCAGCGGACCAGCACACACACGGTTTCAAATGTTAAATCAGCTTGGGCCACCACTAGAAATGTTTGAAGCTAGGTAGGTAAGAAAAGGGGACCCCATAAAATCCCACACGCGGTTAGGCACGCTCAGTCTTAAAACCAATACCCGGAACTCGGATCCTAGGTGACTCGAATGGAACAAAGCGTCGGGGCGAGATAGCCTAGACCTTCCATCCTTCGTCGAATATATAGTCAACATAATAATAATCATATCATCAACAACAATATAATAATGTGATAGCCCAAACCAAGGAGTAACTAGGTAACATCGTAGCATCCTAAGCATGCATGCTAAGCAGGGGCTGAGCAACGAGCAATAGTAACATAGCAGTACAAGGTTTGCTGGGAAGGGGCATGGCTGTATTGGTTTGAAAGAGGCTGTAAACATGTGGTAGGATCAAACATCGAACCTAACCTAGACTAGCATGCAAACCTCTGGTTGAAATATAATGGATCATAAGTAATGTATAGTCCTTGACTGTTGATATGTCGGATTCCGAAGGTGTAGCCGATCGCAAGCTCGCATCGTCTCCTAAGGTACCCGCGGAAGCACACAAGACGATAAACACTAGAAAGCAATCAACGAGCAATCATCTATTACTACGAGTAAAACACGAGCAAGCATCAACAAGAAGGCAACACGAGACATCGCACCTACCGTCGAGAGCGGTTACTAACAGGTTAAGTGGAGTACTCGTCACACACGACGATACCGCACATTTAGAATGGTTCAAGTTGTTTAGCTACAGGTGATCAACAAAGGTTGTTAACATGGCAACTCAAGCAAGCATGGCATAGCACAAAGTAAACTATCTATGCTAGTCAATTTAAGTGAGGCACAACCTAAACATGGCATATCACTAAGTGCCGCACGATGATTAAAACATTTGGTACTGTTCTGTCCTTTACCGTATTTTAGGTTGATTAACAACAACAAACAATAGCATAAACACAAATTAGACGAAAAACTAATCAAGTTACATATCAATAACAACCCAAACGGAGTTACGGTTAAAAAGATATAAGCAAAACAAGTTACGAGCACAATCTGCCAACATCACGAAGCACACTTTAGATCAATGCATAAACAACATAATCAATGTCAACATGCTCACAAATGATATGGAACTAAAGTAGACATGACAGGGAAGGCATGGCAAAAAGAATCATGCAAATAGGCATCATAGATCAAAAGATATTACGCATGCAACATGGCATCGGAACGTTACAGACTTAGAGAAAAACAGAGGTGGCTGTCAAAAACAGCAGCATAGAAACTTTGGAGCTCAATAACTATATGACCAGAAAGCATATCATGAAAATGAAATACATGTAATGGAAGTAGACATGATGCTTAACAATATGCAATTGGAATCACTCAATTCCGATAAACGGTCGCGACACACTCGTCGACCGAAGTTGCAACAAATTAATAGCTTTCAACACAGCAGCACATTAACATCAGGATCACCACTTTGGAGCAAGATTTAATATAGCTAAAGAACCCAAACATGAAAATTTAAAGCATGTAAATGAAGTACACATGATGCTTAACAGATAGGAAAAAGAATCAATGCAATAGGCCTCATGGATGTGTCACAAACATCATGCAAACTTGCAATAAAATAATAACAGCATCACTTAACAGGAAATAATAGCAATTAACGGCCTGATGCCCACTTCAACACGGATTTGCAACATCAAGATGGCCTCAACTCAAAAATCTCACAAAAGATGGATTGAAGTACACACAATTCTAAGCGATTTTCATTTTGGGCGCATCGCGATCCGAGCTACAGATTTACCGCAAAACAACTCGCAAAATTTATTCAGCAGCATATATTCTCCCGACTTAGCTAAATATGGAAAAAGGAAAAAAACAAACAGAAAAAAGGGTAACGGGCCTCACCCAACTGGGCTTGGCCCAACAGGCGGCTCGGGCAGGCGAGGCTGGGGCGCTGGCAGGCCGGTGGCTGGGCCGTGGCTCACGTGGCCCGTCCGGCGGTTGGAGCCGGTGGCGCGCGGCTCGGGCCGCTCCCGACAGCAACCAGCGGCGGCGGCTCGTCGGGCTCGCCGGCCGGCGGCGGCTACACGGCATGGCGGCGAGGCGGAGATGCGGCGGGGCGCGTGGAGGCGGAACCAGCCGGATCCGGGTCGGGGCTGGCCGCCGGCGTGCGACCGAGGAAGGATGCCACGGCTGCGACCTCGAGGCCGGACGGCCATGGCCAGGGGGCGGCGCGCGGCGTGGCTCCAGCTGCGGGAGAGAAGAGGGAGATAGAGGAGGAGGGGAGAGGCGTGAGAAGGAGGAGAGGTGGCGCGCGGCGGCTGGCCGGAGCCGAGCGGAGGCGGCGGCTGCTTACCCACGGGCAGAGGAGGGAGACGGAGTTGGGGGAGACGTGGCGCAATCCTGGCCCTCCGATCTCATATCCGAGGGCTCGGAACGCCCCTGATCTAGGGATTCGGGATTTTGGGGGCTTTTGGACGAAAATTAGAGCAGATCTAGGGGGTGTGGCTGCAATTTGTGGCTAGGTAAACCCTAGAAATGGGTGGGAGTGTGGTGGTCTTTATATAGCCCAGGTGGCTGGCAGTTTGCAAAAACATCCCTGGTTTTTCTCTCGCGTGCGCGGTGCTCACGTTTCTGACCGCCGGGGGTCCGCAGGACCTCCCATTCGGGTAAAACTTCGAACTGCGCGATCAGCGCGTCGAGCCGGCGGCGTTCACCTCGCGCTGGAACCGTTCCGAGAATACTTTCCGGCGCGCAATAAAAATATCCCGTTTAATTATTAAACGTGGTTTTTCGTTCCGTTGGCTGCGGCTTGCCTCGTGCGGTTTTCGCGATGGTGATCGGGTGAAACCCGGTGTCGCAAAGGTCAAGTGTCAAGGTGGCAAGGGTCGGTCTCCGTCCGATACGAGATAAGAGGGGGAAAAATAATAGCCGATCGATAAATCGGGGATGCAAACACCGCAAACAATCAGACAATCAAACAATTCACACCAAAAACAAAATTTTTAATTTTTGTGAAATCTGGGATGTTACAATACAACACCACCAACAAGGGATCTCGTCCCGAGATCCAGGACGATCCGAGGGAGAGGGGGGAAGAGAAAAGAGGGTCGACGATTATTCAACACCACCAACAAGAGACTCTGCTCCATGTCGACGTCGAACTTCTGTCGAGATAATTTTCCGCAGAGAGACGACATCGTCGGAATAACGAAAATGTAAGTGACAAGAGGAAGAACGATCGCGAAAACTAGATCAAGGGATAGTGATTTTCGACGCAAGTCATAAAAACACCTGGCAAAAGGGAGGGAGGGCAAAGGACGACCCAGATGATATCCGAAACCGGAGAAGCTAAAGGTACTACATGAATTCCCACCTGAGCTCGAAATCGAGACAATACGCTGCATGCAAGGCATTGTAACGGTTCCGATACTCCACACACTCGAGATCCTAGAGTTTTGAAGGGGATAAGGCGAGAATAAAACGCTTACGACACTTGTCCTAACAAGACCAAAGGTAAGGAGTAAAAAGAATCTGACTCTGCGATAACTAACTTAGTAACTACAAAATAGTTTTTGTCTAGACTCGACTTCGGCCAGAAAGGGGATCCTATAGTTGGTAAGGCTCTGATACCAAGTTGTAAGGCCCGATATGCGGTACTATTCCAGATTTAGATGTGTCCATCCAGATCCGGGGACGAAGCACATATCGGTCCCACCGCGACATATGACAAAGCCATATGCCCCGGATTTCCAACATGATATCACAACATTACAGATACAAGGATACAACATCTCATACAAGCGGCATACAACTGCCTTAGATACAATTACAACAGCGGAGGATACATGTCTGAGTACAGACTACAAGCAAATGCCTAGTGGCAAAGAGAAATACATCGATCCCCATAACCAAACGGGTCCAGGCCCTCCGCCGGGATCCGCCTAATTAGTCGTCGTCGAGTCTCCACGTGAAACGTCGATCACCATACCCGTTGTCGATCAAGAACCCTGAAAAGAGTTTGGGGGTAGTATCATGAGTACAGAAGTACTCTGCATCCAACTGTAGTGGTCATCTGACCCAGCAAGGACTTCATCACTCGTCATTCTAGGACAACTAGTAGTTTACGGTAAGGAAGGGGTAAGTGGTGAGATTGCTGCCGCACTAGAATTTATGAAGTGACTAACGATCTAGAGAGCAAGATAAGAAGCCAAGCATTCGATGAGGAATCGCCTCCAACAAGGCTTGCTATCAACTACTTACGCAAACATAACACCTATCCTATCCTTTTCCTCCTCTTCGCATCCCGACGAAGAAGAAGAAGTCAAGGCACACAGACGTTGATCAAGATATATTCGGATTATCTCAGTTTTTGTTGTCTATGAACAAGGAGTAGGTCTCAAGTCGTCCATAACCGTGGACACGGCTTCTCGAAAAGATTTAACCGTGCAGGGGTGTACCAACAGCCCATTACAAGGCTCCGCACGCGTGCCCATCTCTCTCAGTTGCTACCCATCACAGGCAACCATTTTATGATTTAGTTCCAAGACATCCGAAACGACAGGTACCTCTAGATAACAACGAACAAATCCCGGTGGCCCCCGGTGAGTCGACACCCAACTCAAAAGCCGGCCGGGCTCTCGAATCAGTCTCTACCGTCTGTCGCAGGTTTGGATAGCAGGTTAATCACACATGGGAAACCGGGTCCTCAGCCGAACAAGGTGGGCCAGCAAGGGAACTATGTCCTCACTGGTCCAGGTTGGTTTGAAAACTACTCGCAGCTGACCAACACACACAAAGTTTCAAATGTTAAATCAGCTTGGGCCACCACAAGAAATGTTTGAAGCTAGGTAGGTAAGAAAAGGGGACCCCATAAAATCCAAAACGCGGTTAGGCATGCTCAGTCTTAAAACCAATACCCGGAACTCGGATCCTAGGTGACTCGAATGGAACAAAGCGTCGGGGCGGGATAGCCTAGACCTTCCATCCTTTGTCGAATATATAGTCAACATTATAATAATCATATCATCAACAACAATGTAGTAATGTGATAGCCCAAACCAAGGAGTAACTGGGTAACATGGTAGCATCCTAAGCATGCATACTAAGCAGGGGATGAGCAACGAGCAATAGTAACATAGCAGTACAAGGTTTGCTGGGAAGGGACATGGCTGTATCGGTTTGAAAGAGGCTGTAAACATGTGGTAGGATCAAACATCGAACCTAACCTAGACTAGCATGTAGACCGCTGGTTTAAATAGAATGGATCATAAGTAATGTATAGTCCTTGCCTGTTGATAAGTCGGATTCCGAAGGTGTAGCCGATCGCAAGCTCCCATCTTCTCCGAAGGTACCCGCGGAAGCACACAAGACGATAAACACTGGAAAGCAATCAACGAGCAAGCATCTATTACTACGAGGAAAACACGAGAAAGCATCAACAAGAAGGCAACACGAGACATCGCACCTACCGTCGAGAGCGGTTACTAACAGGTTAAGTGGAGTACTCGTCACACACGACGATACCGCACATTTAGAATGGTTCAAGTTGTTTAGCTACAGGTGATGAACAAAGGTTGTTAACATGGAAACTCAAGCAAGCATGGCATAGCACAAAGTAAACTATCTATGCTAGTCAATTTAAGTGAGGCACAACCTAAACATGGCATATCACTAAGTGTCGCACGATGATTAAAACATTTGGTACTGTTCTGTCCTAAACCGTATTTTAGGTTGATTAACAACAACAAACAATAGCATAAACACAAAGTACACCAAAAACTAATGCAGTTACATATAAATAACACGCCAAACGGAGTTACGGTTAAAAAGATATAAGCAAAACAAGTTACGGGCACAATCTACCAACATCACGAAGCACACTTTAGAACAATGCATAAAAAGAATAATCAACGCGAACATGCTCACAAATGATATGGAACTAAAGTAGACATGACAGGGAAGGCATGGCAAAAAGAATCATGCAAATAGGCATCATAGATCAAAAGATATTAAGCATGCAACATGGCATCAGAACGTTACAGACTTGGAGAAAAACAGAGGTGGCTGTCAAAAATAGCAACATAGCAACTTTGGAGCTCAATAACTATATGACCAGCAAGCATATCATGACAATGCAATATATGTAATGGAAGTAGACATGATGCTTAACAATATGCAATTGGAATCACTCAATTCCGATAAACGCTCGCGACACACTCGTCGACCGAAGTTGCAACAAATTAACAGTTTTCAACACAGTAGCACATTAACATCAGGATCACCACTTTGGAGCAAGATTTAATATAACTAAAGCACCCAAACATGATAAGTTACAGCATGGAAATGAAGTACACATGATACTTAAAACATAGGAAAAAGAATCAATGCAATAGGCCTCATGGATGTGTCACAAACATCATGCAAACTTGCAATAAAATAATAACAGCAACACTTAACAGGAAATAATAGCAATTAACGGCATGATGCCCACTTCAACACAGATTTGCAACATCAAGATGGCCTCAAATCAAAAAGCTCACAAAAGATGGATTGAAGTACACACAATTCTAAGCGATTTTCATTTTGGGCGCATCGCGATCCGAGCTACAGATTTACCGCAAAACAACTCGCAAAATTTAATCAGCAGATATATTCTCCAGACTTAGCCAAAATCTGGAAAAAGGAAAAAAAACAAACAGAAAAAAGGGTAACGGGCCTCACCCAATGTAAGGCCCGATATGCGGTACTGTTCCAGATCTAGATGTTTCCATCCAGATCCGGGGACGAAGCACATATTGGTCCCACCGCGACATATGACAAAGCCATATGCCCCGGATTTCCAACATGATATCACAACATTACAGATACAGGATACACCATCTCATACAAGCGGCATACAACTGCCTTAAATATAATACAACAGCGGAAGATACATGTCTGAGTACGGACTATAAGCAAATGCTTACTGGCAAAGTGAAAGTCCAAGTATGTGATCAGAGGGGGAGGGGGTGAATGATCACTTCAAAATTTTCTACTGAAACTATTGAAGTGAAGCATAAGCAGTGCGGAATAGCGAAGAATAACTGGAAGCGAAACTAAATGCAGTGAATCAAAACACATTGAAGCATAAGAGTGAAGCAAGTGCAATACTGAAGGTAAATGCTTGAAGTAAAACGAACTGGGACTCGACGATGTTTGTTCGACCAGTTCACGCTCTGCAAAGCGCTATGTCTGGTTGGAGGGACTGGTGATTGAACACCTGGAGCAAATCTCTCTCCGTCCGTTGCTCCACCGCACCAAACTCCTTGAGCTTGGTCGGTTCTTCACTCGTGGTTGATTATTGAGGAAATCACCGAAACCTTTGACAAACTGGACTTCGAGGCGACAATTACTCTGCGCTCTCTGAAGAACAACTCTCTAACCGTCTAGGAGACTTGCAGTTCTCCAAGATAAAAAGGCTAGCAAGCTTTCACCTAAGTCATCTCAAATCTACTCAGATCAATGGGACTTAGGCTTCAGTATCTGGATTTTGGGTTTTGCTTCGTTGGCGTTTTTGGGTTGCTCTCTACAGTCTCTCTTGGAATGATCTTAGATCAGCCGCCCGCAAAAGGAGGAGGGGGCGGCGTATTTATAGTTGGCGATCCCGAGGTGCGGAATGACCAAACTGACCCGAGGTGACAGCTTGACACGTGTCCACAACGGTCGGATTTGTCATCAATGTGCAACTTTACTTGAGGAACAAGTAAAGCTGACTCACGGACTGGGTTCTGCTTCAGAAGCCAAAGAACGAAGTCTTTGCTACCGAAGCTTAACTTAGTACACATGAGATTTCTTCACTCAGGCTTCTCACTTGGTCTGGATTTGATCTGAGCATTTCTCAATGACTTCGATGTCCACAAACTAAATACCCCTCTTGATTGTACGGTATGTCCTATGACTCAAGGAACAGAAAAATAACTACACAAAAACATCTAAGTCTTGCGCCGTCTTCTTCATTTCCTTCAATGAGTAGAGCTTCAGGACACCTTCATTTTTGGGGTTCATCCTTCGTGATTAAGCTTCACTCCGAGGGTAATGCTTCGATAACATGAAGACCTTCCCTGAAGCTTTATCACATGGCTTGTCCTTTAGGAACCTATGCAACTGTTTATACTAGAAAACATTGTTAGTTCCTTACTGTTATGTCCAACAATATCCAAAACACACGGGGCAAAACTTTTCTCTTACAATCTCCCCCTTTTTGGACTATTGTTGACAAAACAGGCATCGATAAAAGATATTGAAGTTTTTGTGAAGGATGGGACAAACTCTAAGATATGAAGTTTTTGGCTCCCCCTGAATACAAGCATCAAAGATTTATATAATCGAAGTTAATGCTTGAGATAATTTTCTTCGGTGGAGAGCAAAACAAAATATCTTAGCGAATACAATTGCATTGAAGATATATATCCAGGAATGTATGCAATTTCTTCCAATGACCTGTGACTTAGAAAATAATAACCACCTACAAGATAGAAGATACGAAGAAATACTTGCAAGCAAAGGGGTTATTAAAGTTTGAGTGTAGCACATGAGTAGCATGACTGAAGTAAAACTTAAGTTACAACCCAATCGAAGAGAATGGAATGTTTGTCGTAACTTAACCAAACGAAGCAAAAACAGATAGCAAGAACCCTTTCCCCGATGCAAAACTAACTCATCGATGCCCGTAGTATCCCCCTTTTTGTCAATGATTGGACAAAAGGTTGAGAAGAGGTCCGAGAGATCTATTACGCAGCATCATCACCCTGAGAACCCGACGAAGCAGTGCTCGACGAAGACTCATCCGACGAAGACTGATCGCCTGAGGATTCTTCTTCGGAAGATGATTTAGGAATAGCTTCGTGGCGTGTCTGAGTGATGAGGTTGATGTCGAGGTCGCTGTCATCAAGGCCGTCGTCGTCCTTCGAAGTGATGGAGTCATTCTCGGAGACGGTGTCTGGCCGGATGGGTTCAGGCTCGTTGACGAAGAATACTTCATCAATCTTGTGCAGGGGAGGGATCTTCTGATTCGGGCGGTCCACTGAGTCATCGCGTGAAAAGTGTCGCTCGAGGTACGGATACTCTTTGTAGATGCGATCTTTACGAAGACCTTTCACAGAGTTGAATTTCCGGAGACCTTTCCAGGAATGATGCTTGAGCACACGTGAGTACTGGTTGTTGTTGAGAGTTATATTGCCAACTCGGTTGATCTCATCGGCAAGAAACTGCATCTGGCGCTGATTTGCTTCAATGAAGTTGTCAAGCATTTGCTGCGTGCGAAGATTAACTTCAAAATGATGGCAGTCTTTCTGGAACGTCTTGGATAAGTTTCGCTCATTGACTTCATGGCGCACACCAACATATGTGGCAAATGGATCATTGGGTTTCCTCAGCAGTTCCAAAGAGTCACGCACTGGTGGGAGGAAAAGCTTCGGATGATGGCGTGCCACAAAGTCTTCGTTCCAGCCATAGTTACATACAACTTGCAGCCAGGGAGCATAGGGTTTCAGTGTGAAAGGTAGCTCTGCTGCATGAACCAAATTCCTAATGAAGCAATCCTCAAAGTCAAATAAAAGACCATGTGTGAGCTTCATAATAGCATGCCTTGTCTCAGGATAAAGATTCGATTCTTCCGAAGAAGTACTCAAAGGAATCAATGAGGTTGATAGAATGAAGAACCAAGTTCTTGAAATGAAATTCAAATGCTTCGGGCGAATGTTTTGAGGTATGCAGTTATCAGTGGCTTCAGGGTCCAACAGGGTTGCAAATTCTTCTTCAGACAGATCAGGCGCAATATGAATCTTTTCGTGGACTCCAGAGTGCCGTGGAATATTGACAATTTCCATGAATTCGGCAGAGGACATCCTGAAGACTTTTCCTTGAATCATCCATTCTAGCGTCCATGAGCTGGGTTCATTGGCATCACCAGACACATAAAGTGTTGCACATAATTGCTTGATGAGCTTTGAGTTGAAAGGAGTGCTCAACGCAAACAACCTAGACAAGTTCTGATTCTCAATAGTTTCGAGGACTTTCTGAAAGAAGGATGCAGTGGAAATACTTCGCAAGTCCAGAAACTTGTGTCTAAACAGAACTCCTTGCTGGCAGAAGACTTTGGTGTATAAGACTTGTTGTTCAGCAGTCCAAAAATGAAGATCATCCGCTGTTCGGTCAGAAGCATAAGGACTAACGCCAAAGAATCGATGACGCTTCCTATGCAGTTCCAGGTCAAATTCCGGGCCATGCCTTGAAGGATAATCAGCACCCTTGAAAATAGGAAACGTTTCACGAGGGTAATTGGAGTCAAGCTGGGTATCTTGGCAGGTGCGCGAGCGCTCACGAATCCTTTGTAGAGGAGCAAATGGGTTGGCTCTTGAAGGGCCAGCAAATTGAGCGACAACAAGCGCTTGCTCTTGTGATGGATTCAGAATTTGTACTTGTTCGTCTTCGTCATCATGTGCTTCGGTGTCGGGCACATGAGCTTCAGAATCTTGAACGGTCCTGGCGGGGGAAAAGTCTCGGGTTACATGGGTTCTGGAGTGGGTTGGTGATGGAGCATTAGCTTCACGGGGAGGTGATGGAGGTGGTGCGGGAGCAACTGGTGGAGTGGGAATCCTTTGTGGTTCGGGGGATGGAGCACGAATGGGTGTGGGAACTCGAGGTGGTATGGGTGTGGGGGTTCGTGCAGGCGTTGGAGTGGGGTTAGGAGCTCTTTTTGGTGGAGTTTGCTTGGGGGTGGTTCTGGTAGGAGGAGGTGTGGGAGTCTTGGTGGGTGGAGCTGAAGGCTTTGATGCGGGCTTGGATGGCTTTGGCTTCGGTGCAGGAGTGGGAACGGCTTCAGAAAATTCCGGGGGCTGTTCATCACTTGTATCCATGTCTGCGGCAGAGGCCAAAGTAACCTTGCGCCTCTTGGTGGTTTTCTTCTTTCGGTGAGGGTCCTGTTGCCTTTGTTGGAGCAGGCTTAGGAGACGGTGGTGTAACATCTCGTTCAGCTTCGGGCGAAGCCTTGCGTTTCCTCGATTCACTTTCCATAATGGAAGCATTATGGGTCTTCACCATGTCATCTACAGCGGCCTTAACTTTGCCTTTGTAGATTTTGATATTGTCCTTGGTGGTAGAATTGACTTCTGTCACTCGTTGAAGCAATTGCAGGGCGTGCTGTTTGAATTCTTCATCAGGTTCTGATTCAGCTCGCTTCTGATAGTTGTGAATCTTTTTCATTTCAGCCCTGTCTCTTGAATGCAGATCCTTCAGCTGACTGATCATGGTGGAGATCATAGCTTCGATGGACCTGGAGATGTACACTTCTCCAAAGTCAACAGCATCAGGATCTTCAGCAGCACACTTCTCCCAAAGGGCTTCAGTGATGCCCAGCTGATCCCAGAGTTCACCTTCACGTGAGTCAGGGAATGAATGGTCACTCTGACGATCAGCTTCAGCTTGAGCTTCAGGCAAAGATACGCCTTTCTGCTTCGTTGGAATAGTTGAGGGAGTCATATCAACTACGGGCTTCTTCTGACTTGCCCTAGCAGCTTTTTCATCTTTCTTCGTCCTGAGACCTTCTAAAGAGGCCATGCGTTTAGCTTCATGTTCAGCAAGCTGTTTAGCTTCAGCAGCAGCTTTTTCTTCGTTCTTTGCGGCTTCGGCGAGCTTGCGCTTCGTCTCAGCCTTCTTTGCAGCCATCTTGGCTGAGTCCAACTCCTTTTTCTGGCTGGCAGCATCCTCATCTGCCTTCTTCTTCTCAGCTGCGCTTCTGGCATGGATGTTGCGCTCAAGTGCCTCCGCGAGGACTTTTTGTCTCAATTCTTCTTCAGTGAGCTTGTGCTTCGCTGAAGGGATTTTTGCAGCAGACTGCTTGGGCTTCGTTGGTGCTAAAGCCTTTGCAGGTTGTCTCTTGGCGGGGTCGTGCTTCTGCTTTGATCGCCTCTCACAGTCGGGGGCATCAGCCGGTGGCTTGGAGGCCAAGGGCTTCGTGACAACCAAGTTGGAGAGATCAATGGTGGGACGAGCAGAAGGCTTCACCTTAGCCTCAGGTTTCTCTCCTGGCTTTTTCTTCATTGGAATCTGAAGTCTTTGCTTCTTGGGGGGAGCAGGATCATCCGATTCGTCATCTGCTTCGAATTCAGTTTCGTCATCAGCTGCATTGGATTCATCCATGATGGAATCTTCTAGAGCAGCTTGCTCTAGTCTGGCATGTTCTTCATCTTCAGTTGTAGCATGGGGTGGAGAAGCAGACTTCTTCTTCAGCTTCTTCTTCTTCTTCTTCAAACTTGGCCCAGCACCTTGGGCTTCTGCTTCAGCCAACTTGGCTGCCTTCTTCTCTTCTTTCAGCCTCTTGGCTTCAGTAGCGAGTCTCAATCGTTCTTGTTCTTCTGGAAAATCATCAGGAGTTTTGAGAGTGTTGGGGTGAGGAAGCTTCGGTGGAACTGGGTAGTACAAGTGACGATTCTCTTCAATGTACTGACTGCACATGGCTGAAGTATACTGATAAGGTGGACTGAAGGCAAATTGCATAGTCCATTTCCATGTGGGAATGCTCTTGTATTTGTACCATCGTACAGCCCAGTACCGGCGAATGTTTTGCAAGCGGTTCTTGCGCTGATCCTTGGTCTCTTCAGGAGGTGTGTCATAACCCAGAGCAATGCGAATTGATTCGGGAATGCCTCTGGCGTTGTTGGTTTCCTTCGTTCTGCCTCCTTTCTTCTTCGGAGCAGACCGTTCTGCTTCGTTGATGTGATCGAGATTGGGTGACTCATTTCCGAAGCCTAAATCTCCAGACATCCTGTGAAAAAGCATAAGGGTTGCGAGGGAAAAAGGCAAGTATGGAATGAGTACCAGCAAAAGTTTCGATCCAAAAACAATTTTGACAAGAGATTCAGTGAAGAATTTGGGTAGGGATTCTGGTCTGTTCTGAGCTAGACTTTACTTCACACAATGATGATCAGAAACCCTAACACAGAACAGATAGATACTAACCCTAACTTCTAACCTGAATCGAGGAGGAAACCTTGACTAGCAGAAGCAGGTTTCGCAACGGTGCAATGATCCAACGGATCAAAGAAACCTAAAGAAATCAACCAAAAAGACTAAGAACACGGATCCAATCTGGAAAAGAAAGAACAGAGAAGGAGATTGGACCAAGGCTTGGCGTACCCTATCTCGGTGGCGTCAAGCAACTACGGCGGCGAAGAGCGGAGAGGATGTGCTCATCGACGGCGTGAAGTCCACGGCGACGCTCTTCCGGCAGTGAAGCGGCGAGAGCGGCGACAGAGACGAAGAGCTCGGCGGCGCTCGAGAGAGAGAGAGGATTCCGGGGAGATGCGAATGAGGAGGTGGGATGGCTTCGCTGGGGTGAGATGCCTTATATAGGCCGGTCTGACAGGAGCTGTCAGATCAGATCGAACGGCCCCCAGCGATTGTCTCTCCGGATTCTACGGCGAGGATCTTGTGGCGAATCGCAAGAAAATCTCAACGACCCGGATTTGACGGGATCTCAATGACCGAAGAATAAGTCCTCGACTAGAGTAAAACTTCGATAAGAATTGGAAGCATTTGATTCGGAAATCAATGATGTTCGAAGCAAAATACTTTCCGTTTCAATTGTGCTCACCCAATATGGACAGATAGAGTTAGAAAGAAAAAGAAACAGAAGGGGTAGGGTCCGAAACTTATCACCTCGAAAAAAACCAAACGAAGCAAAAGGTGATAAGCATAGAGGACTAAAACCAAGCGAATTAAAATAAAGAAAACGAAACAAAATAGGTAAGCGACGAAGTAAATGAATATATACTGAAGACTAAAGATTCGGTCATACATTACATGTCGTGAGTCCAATATGTTGAGCTCACACCTTAACGTACAGAACCTTTTCTCATCTAATGGTTTCGTGAAAATGTCGGCCAGTTGATCTTCATTCCTGACATGACTAATAAAAATATCTTCACGCTGAACATGATCACGAAGAAAATGATGGCGTATATCAATATGCTTCGTGCGAGAGTGCTGTACAGGATTGTAGGAAATTTTGATTGCACTCTCATTATCACATAGGAGCGGAATTTTCTTCACATGAATACCATAGTCCTTCAGCATTTGCTTCAGCCATAGAATCTGAGTACAGCATGACCCAGCAGCAATGTATTCGGCTTCAGCAGTAGATATTGAAACACAGTTTTGCTTCTTTGAAGCCCAACACACAAGTGATCTTCCAAGGAAATGACAAGTCCCTGAAGTTGATTTCCTATCCACACGATCACCAGCCCAGTCTGAGTCAGAATAGCCAATGAGATCAAACTGTGCTCCCTTGGGATACCACAACCCCAAGGTAGGTGTGTGAGCCAGATAACGAAGAATTCTCTTTACTGCAGTATGATGTGATTCCTTTGGGTTTGCCTGAAAACGAGCACAAATACATACTGAAAGCATAATGTCAGGTCTAGATGCACAAAGATATAAAAGGGATCCAATCATAGACCGATATTTCTTCTGGTCGAAGGCTTTGCCCTTCTCATCTGCATCTAAGAAGCCATTGGTAGGCATAGGCGTCTTAATAGTTTTGCATTCAGTAAGACAAAATTTCTTCAGGCAATCCTTGAGATATTTTTCTTGAGAAATAAAGGTGCCATTCTTCTGTTGACGGATTTGAAGTCCGAGGAAGAACTTCAATTCACCCATCATAGACATCTCATATTTCTTCGACATCATCTTGGAAAATTCTTCGCTGATTTCAGTGTTAGTGCATCCAAAAATGATATCATCTACATATATTTGACAAACAAACAAATCACCATTATAAGATCGAGTGAAAAGCGTTGGGTCAGTGGTTCCTGGTTTGAAACCTTTCTTCAGAAGTAAATCCTTCAGTGTGTCGTACCAAGCACGAGGTGCTTGCTTCAACCCATAGAGGGCCTTGTGTAACCTGTACACCATATCGGGTTTCTTTGGGTCTTCAAAACCTGGAGGCTGCATAACATACACTTCTTCCTCGATATCTCCGTTAAGAAAAGCACTTTTCACATCCATTTGATAAAGAAGAATACCATTGAAATTTGCAAAAGCAAGCATAAACAAATGGATTCGAGACGAGCAACAGGAGCATAAGTTTCACCGAAATCGATACCTTCAATTTGGGTGTAACCTTGTGCTACCAGTCGTGCTTTGTTTCTTACCACTATACCATCTTCATCTTGCTTGTTGCGAAAAATCCACTTTGTACCAATGATGTTGTGCTTCGTGGGATCAGGTCTATCAACTAAGGACCAGACTTTGTTTCGCTCGAACTGGTTAAGTTCTTCGAGCATGGCAGTTAACCAATCTGGATCCTTCATGGCTTCATCAAACTTTGACGGTTCTAACATGGAGATGAACGAAAAATTTCCACAGAAGTTAGCCAAACGAGTACGAGAGCGAGTTGTAGGACGACCTGGTTGATGAATTTCTTCAAGAATCGAGTCAACATCAAATCTTCTTCGAACTCGTGATAAGGTTGATTCATTTGCTTCAGGCTCAGCTTCTGCTTCAGGTTCAGCATTTCCTTCGGGATTTGCATTCCCTTCGTTCCTTTGCTCTTCTTCGTCCTGTTCATTATATGCTTCAGGATGTTGATCTCCAGCGCCCCGGGCTATGTGTGGGAACATTGGACCATCATCATCCCTAATTGCCTGACTAGCATTGGCTTCAACAGGGCGAATCTCTCCAATAGCCATGAACCTGATTACTTCATCAAGAGGAGGTTCATCTATATCATGAGGCAAGTGTTCTTTTTGAGAGCCATTAGTTTCATCAAACCTCACATTCACAGTTTCCATAACTTTTCCAAAGTGAGAGTTATAGACTCTGTAGGTGTGAGAGTTTGAGCCATAACCTAAAAGAAAACCTTCATGTGCCTTAGGGGCAAATTTGGAGCTATGATTCATATCTCTAATAAAACAAGGAGCACCAAATACCCTAAGGTACGAAACATTTGGTTTGTTACCAGTGATAAGCTCATGTGAAGTCTTTTTCAGAAATTTGTGAAGATAAACCTTGTTGATGATATGACAAGCAGTGTGAATTGCTTCGGCCCAGAACCTAATAGGAGTCTTGTATTCAGCAAGCATAGTTCTGGCCATCTCAATGAGAGTTCTATTCTTCCTTTCAACAACACCATTCTGTTGAGGTGTATAAGCAACAGAGAACTCATGAGTAAAACCATGACCATCAAGAAAATCTTCAATACGAGTATTTTTGAATCCAGTTCCATTATCACTTAGGATATGCTTCAGAGATAATTCATATTCTGTTTGAGCTCTCTTGGCGAATAACTTGAAGATTTCAACAACTTTGCTCTTGTCATCCAAAAATAAAACCCAAGTATAACGAGAGAAATCATCAACAATAACTAGACCATATTTATTTCCTCCCAGGCTTGCATAATTTTGAGGACCAAAGAGATCCATATGAAGCAATTCAAGAGGACGAGTGGTAGTCATGATAGTCTTCGCTGAATGATGTTTCTTCGTAATTTTACCAGCTTCACAAGCACTGCAGAGACAATCCTTGTCGAATTTAACTTCGCTAAGGCCAATAACATGATTCTTCTTCACTAAGTTATGAAGATTTCTCATCCCTGCATGACCAAGTCTTCGATGCCATAACCAACCAGATGAAGCTTTTGCCATTAAGCATGTGGATACAGTAGGGCCCGAAGAAAAATCAACAATGTATAAGTCTCCTTTTCGGTAACCCTCGAAGACAAACGCATAGTCATCCTGTGAAAAGACAACACAACGTGAAGCAGAAAATAGAACAAGCATACCCATATCGCGTAACTTCGAAATAGACATTAGATTATATCCAATGGATTGGACTAGCATAACCTTGTCAATGTGCTTATCTTTCGATATGGCAACCTTACCCAAACCTAAAACTTTACCCTTGTTGTTATCACCGAAGGTAATGTACTTCTGAGAAGAGTGAGATAATTTTTCTTCGGGGAATAACTCCTTGTCTCCGGTCATATGATTTGTGCAACCACTATCCATGACCCATTCTGATCCACCGGAGACATAGCCCTGCAGAAGAGTTAGTTCTTCTTAACCACCCACAAACGAGCAGGTGACTGAGAAGATGTTGAAGCACTGGTTGAAGCAATATTAAATCTAACAGGAGTGTATTGCTTCGGTGTACCATCAAGCACACCATAAATGTAAGTCCTCTGCGAATGGTTAGCATAAGAATGAGCATATGCAATATTAGTATGATTATTATGAGGACGATAAGTATGACGACCAGTGCGATAGTATTGCTTCTGCGGAACATTTGATTCGGTCACCAGAGGATCATTTCTCGTTTCAAGAGAATAGAAATGATTCGGTGGTACCGAAGGCTTTCCTTGCATGGTATGGTTAGCAGGAAGTTTTTCCACAAGTTCTTTCTGCACCCATATCTGCCTCTTATAGAAGCCATTCTTAGGAGGAGTACCAACATACTCAGCTGTAACCTTTCTCTGTTCATCTTTGATGAGCTTGTAGTCAGAATCAAGTGATTCGTCTACAATAGCTTTGTTCATCTTGAAATCAAAACCTGAAAGGTTAGCTATATCAATGGGGTTCCCTTTCGCAAGGACCCAAACAGTCTTAGGATACTGCTCAGGTTCCCAATAGGTGCCATCAAGGTTCCTGTGAAGTAGAGCCTTCCTCAGGATATCACAGAGATATTGGTGACCTTGCACACTTTTGAACATGCCTGTATCAAATAAGTTTTTCAACCTGAGGAGTTCCTCGGTAACAGCAGGGTTTTCCTCATCGGAGGCATTAGTATCATCAATAACAATAGGAGCTTTGCCTTTGGAATCAATTTTTCATCGTTCCAAACAATCCAAACAAGGTGATTCAATTTTATGATTTGCTTCAGAACCTTGTTGAGCCATGAGAGAGAGATTGACATTTTCCAACTCTTCATGAGCCTCTTTCATTTTTTCGAGAGCCATTTTCCTCTGAAGAAATTCATAGGTGAGCTTCTCATAATCAACTGAAAGAAGATCATGCCGAGAGGATAATTCTTCAAACTTTTCTTTCAAAGCTTCATGCTCATTAGTTAAAGTTTGACCTTTCTCTATCTCATCGATCAACAGAGTTTTTGATTTCTTAATGGTTTTGCTTAGTGAATCAAGTTCATCTTGTTGGATTGAAGCAATTTTAGCAAGTTTAGCATAGCTTATCTTAGAATCACTGTCATATGAGGAACAATCAGAAGTATCATAGTTAGATTTTGATGAAGATACCTTAGCCTTGGCCATGAAGCAATATGCAGGAGATTCATCTTCACTACTGTTGTTGATGAAGAATGAGCTCGAAGATTTTGCCGAAGCATCTGCTGAAGCGAATGCCAAACCAGCAACACCATCTGATTCGGACCCAGACCCAGACCTTGAGCCTGAATGAGCTTCGGACCCAGAGGCTTCGTCTTCGGAGTTCATCTCCTTTCCAAGATAGGCCTTGGCTCAGTGAGAGCTGCTTCGACGAGACAAGTGAGTCTTCGATGAAGAACCCTCACGCTTCTTGTGATACTTCTTCTTCTTGTCATCATCAGAATCTTTCTTCTTATCTCTTCTCAAACTCGAATCATGTCTCCTGGATTCATAGCTTCTGGAAGATCTGTGGGACTTGGATGAGGAGTCTCTGAGCGAATGCTTTGCTTTGTTCTCATCTTCCCACAGAGGGCAATCAGCAATGTAGTGACCTGGTTTCTTGCATTTGTAGCAACAGTTGTCTTTTGATGGAGAGCTTCTTGAGGATGAACGGTGAGATGAGTGAGTGGAGCTTCTTGAAGAATAGCTCTTTCTTGGTGAAGAAAAACCTTTTCTTTGGAAGCGATTGAAGCGTCTCATGATCAGTGTCAAATCCTTTCCAAAGCTCGCAGGATCATCTGATTCGACACCTGAAGCAGAACTGACTTCGGGTGAAGAATGATGTGAAGCTTTTGCTTTCAAAGCAGGAGTTTTTCTTCGTGAACCATTTATGTCACGTTTCTCATCTTCTTCCATTTCAAAGGTAGTGAGTCTCTCAAGAACATCAGCAGCAACAAGACGTCTGAAATCAGTCCTTTCCTTGATCATCAGCACAATGTGATCAAACGAGTCATCCAATGATCGAAGCAAAGTTCTCACAACAGAGTGAGGAGTAATGTCATCAGCACCGAGGGAAATCAATTCATAAGCAAGAGTTGTGAGTCTGTTGTAAATGGAGCTGACTTTTTCACCCTCGTTTCTCTTGAAGCGATAGAATTTGCTTCGGAGTGTGTCAATTCTGGCATCTTTCTGGGTAGAAACACCTTCACCAATTTTTTCAAGATAGTCCCAGACACCTTTGGCAGTTGGAATATTCTTCACTTCATGATACTTTTCAGGTGTCAAGTGATTGGTGATGAAAACCCAAACTACAGAATCAAGATCAATCAGTGTTGCTTCTTCAAGGGTGATGGCCTTCTCATCGGCAACAGTGACTCCATACAAGACAACTTGCCAGGAAGTTGAGTTGATAGCCATGATATTTCTTTTCATCTTGTCCTTCCAGTACGGGTAGTCCTTCCCATTGAAAATAGGAATAGGTTCGCCAGAGCGAATATCTGCGAAAGACATACTAGAAGACATACATTAATACACTCCAGGAGGTTAATCCAAAACACACAGAGTGTAGGGAGTGACTAGCTCTAATACCAATTGAAAGTCCAAGTATGTGATCAGAGGGGGAGGGGGTGAATGATAACTTCAAAATTTTCTACTGAAACTATTGAAGTGAAGCATAAGCAGTGCGGAATAGCGAAGAATAACTGGAAGCGAAACTAAATGCAGTGAATCAAAACACATTGAAGAATAATAGTGAAGCAAGTGCAATACTGAAGGTAAATGCTTGAAGTAAAACGAACTGGGACTCGACGATGTTTGTTCGACCAGTTCACGCTCTGCAAAGCGCTACGTCTGGTTGGAGGGACTGGTGATTGAACACCTGGAGCAAATCTCTCTCCGTCCGTTGCTCCACCGCACTAAACTCCTTGAGCTAGGTCGGTTCTTCACTCGTGGTTGATTATTGAGGAAATCACCGAAACCTTTGACAAACTGGACTACGAGGCGACAATTACTCTTCGCTCTCTGAAGAACAACTCTCTAACCGTCTAGGAGACTTGTAGTTCTCCAAGATAAAAAGGCTAGCATGCTTTCACCTAAGTCATCTCAAATCTACTCAGATCAATGAGACTTAGGCTTCAGTATCTGGATTTTGGGTTTTGCTTCGGTGGCGTTTTTGGGTTACTCTCTACAGTCTCTCTTGGAATGATCTTAGAGCTGCCGCCCGCAAAAGGAGGAGGGGGCGGCGTATTTATAGTTGGCGATCCAGAGGTGCGGAATGACCAAACTGACCCGAGGTGACAGCTTGACACGTGTCCACAACGGTCGGATTTGTCATCAATGCGCAACTTTACTTGAGGAACAAGTAAAGCTGACTTACGGACTGGGTTCTTCTTCAGAAGCCAAAGAACGAAGTCTTTGCTACCGAAGCTTAACTTAGTACACATGAGATTTCTTCACTCAGGCTTCTCACTTGGTCTGGATTTGATCTGAGAATTTCTCAATGACTTCGATGTCCACAAACTAAATACCCCTCTTGGTAGTACGGTATGTCCTATGACTCAAGGAACAGAAAAAGAACTACACAAAAACATCTAAGTCTTGCGCCGTCTTCTTCATTTCCTTCAATGAGTAGAGCTTCAGGACACCTTCATTTTTGTGTTCATCCTTCGTGATTAAGCTTCGCTCCGAGGGTAATGCTTCGATAACATGAAGACCTTCCCTGAAGCTTTATCACATGGCTTGTCCTTCAGGAACCTATGCAACTGTTTATACTAGAAAACATTGTTAGTTCCTCTACTGTTCTGTCCAACAATATCCAAAACACACAGGGGCAAAACTTTGCTCTTACACAAAGAGAAAAACATCGATCCCATAACCACACGGGTCCAGGCCCTCCGACGGGATCCGCCTAACTAGTCGTCGTCGCGTCGCCACGTGAAACGTCGGTCACCATACCTGTTGTCGATCAGAACCCTGAAAAGAGTTTGGGGATAGTATCATGAGTACAGAGGTACTCAGCATCCAACTGTAGTGGTCATC
Source organism: Bromus sterilis (assembly GCA_950022295.1). Taxonomy (NCBI): domain Eukaryota; kingdom Viridiplantae; phylum Streptophyta; class Magnoliopsida; order Poales; family Poaceae; genus Bromus; species Bromus sterilis. The sequence goes on along the minus strand of OX465595.1, from coordinate 273,871,938 downwards.
TGACCCAGCAAGGACTTCATCACTCGTCATTCTAGGACAACTAGTAGTTTACGGTAAGGAAGGGGTAAGTGGTGAGGTTGCTGCCGCACTCGCATTTATGAAGTTGCTAACGATCTAGAGAGTAAGATAAGAAGCCAAGCATTCGATGAGGAATCGCCTCCAAGAAGTCTTTCTATGAGCTACTACGCAAACATAATACCTATCCTATCCTTGTCCTCCTCTTCGCACCCCGACGAAGAAGAAGCAATCAAGGCACACGCACACGTTGATCAAGTTGTATTAAGATTATCTCAGTTGTTGTTGTCTATGAACAAGGAGTAGGTCTCAAGTCGTCCTTAACCGTGGACACGACTTCTCGAAAAGATTTAACCCTGCAGGGGTGTACGAACTGCCCATTACAAGGCTCCGCACGCACGCCCATCTCTCTCAGTTGCTACCCATGATAGGCAACCATTTTATGATTTAGTCCCAAGAGATCCGGAACGACAGGTCCCTCTAATCAACAACGCACAAATCCGAGTGGCCCCCGGTGAATCGACATCCAACTCAAAAGCCGGCCGCGCTCTCGAATCGGCCTCTACTGTCTGGATGAGGTCGGGTTAGCTACCCAAACAGATGTGGACAACCCCCTAGCTCCCTGGGGTGGACCAACAAAGAAACCATGTCTCCGCTGGCCCAAGTTGTTTTAAATAATATCTGCTAGGAGCGACCCAACAGACCCACACCCGATTTTCAAATGGTAAATCAGCTTGGGCCACCACTAGAAATGTTTGAAGCTAGGTAGGTAAGAACAGGGGACCCCATAAAATCCCACACGCGGTTAGGCACGCTCAGTCTTAAAACCAATGCCCGGAACTCGGATCCTAGGTGACTCGAATGGAACAAAGCATCGGGGCGGGATAGCCTAGACCTTCCAACCTTCGTCGAATATAGCCAGCATTATAATAATCATATCATTAACAAGAATATAATAATGTGATATCCCAAACCAAGGAGTAACAGGGTAACATCGTAGCATCCTAAGCATGCATACTAAGAAGGGGCTGAGCAACGAGCAATAGTAACATAGCAGTATAAGGTTTTGCTGGGAAGGGACATGGCTGTATCGGTTTGAAAGAGGTTGTAAACATGTGGTAGGATCAAACATCGAACCTAAACTAGACTAGCATGCAAACCGCTGGTTGAAATAGAATGGATCATAAGTAATGTATAGTCCTTGCCTGTTGATAAGTCGGGTTCCGAAGGTGTAGTTGATCGCAAGCTCGCATCGTCTCCGAGAGTAACCGTGGGAGGCACACAGGAAGGAAACACTGGAAAGCAATCAACGGTGCACCACTATTACTACGGAGCAATACAAGATCAAGAAGACATCACACGACACAGCAACGCGATACGGATCTATCGTCGAGAACGGTTACTAACAATTTAAGTGGAGTACTCGTCACACACGATGACACCGCACGTTTACGGTGGTTCAAGTTGTTTAGCTACAGGTTATCAACCAACGGTTATTAACATGGCAACTCAAGAAAGCATGGCATAGCACACAAACATGTCAAGAGGTGAAGCACAAAGTAAACTATCTATGCTAGTTAATTTAAGTGAGGCACAATCTGCCAACATCACGAAGCGCAATCTGCCAACATCACGAAGCACACTTTAGATCAATGCATAAACAGGATAATCAATGCAAACATGCTCACAAATGATAAGGAACTAAAGTAGACACGAGAGGTAAGGCATGTCAAAAATAATCATGCAAAAGGCATCATAGTTCAAAAGATATTAAGCAAACATCATGGCATCGCAAAGTAACAGACTCGTAGCAACTTTGAAACTCAATAACTATATCACCAGCAAGCATATCATGGCAATGCAATACATGGGATGAAAGTAGACATGATGCTTAACAATATGCAATTTGAATCACTCAATTCCGATAAACGGTCGCGACACACTCGTCGACCGAAGTTGCAACAAAATAATAGTTTTCAGCACAACAGCACAATAACATCATGATATCTACTTTGGAGCAAGATATAATCATGAAGAAGCAGGCAATTATGGCATGTGAATGCATGAAACTTAAGTAGAAACAATGTTTAACGCAACGCAAAAGGAATCACTCAATTCCGACGTACGGTTGCGAAACAACCGTCGCCCGAAGTTGCAATAAAACAATAACAACAACACTTAACAGGAAAAAAAAAACAATTAACGGCCTGATGCCCACTTCAACGCAGAATTAAACTATCAAGACGGCCTCAAACGGGAAAACTTTCTACATACGAACGCTAGAGCACGCAAAACTGAGCAACTTTCGTTTTGGGGGCACGTTCATCGGAGCTATGGTTCAACAGGAAAACTACGCGCAAAACAGATCACAGCAACAGTTTTTAACAGACTTAGAAAAATAAATAAATAAAGGAAAACAGAGAAAGAACAGAAAAGTTCGTGGGCTGCTCACCCACGAGGCCTAGCTGGATTGGGGTCTTGGGCCCGTGGAGGGAGGCGCTGGCTGGGCCTGGGGCGTGGCAGGCCGGCCCACCAGTCACGACGGCGGTTGGGGCTCGCCTCGCCCGTTCCCGAGCGGCGGCGGCTGCCGCTGGCTCGCCGGCCGGCGGCGCGCGACGAAGGGGCGCAGGGCGGCGAGGACGGGGAATGGCGGCCTGCGGGGTGGCGGATCCGGCGAGGCGGCTGCGGGGTCCAGCGGGGCTCCGGTCGCCGTTGGAGGAGGCGGCTGCTGCCTCGGCCTCTCGTGGTGGCGCGGGGAGCTCCAAGCTCCATGTTAGGGGCGGCTGTAGCAGAGAGAGATGGGGAGGCGCGGGTGAGAGAGGAGGGCAGGGGGAAGAAGAGGAAGGAGGGAGGAGAGGAGAGCTCGCCGAGGAGGCCGTGCGGCGGCGGCTCCTTGGCCGGAGGCGGTGGCTGCGGCCGTGGAGGGCTCGGGCTGCCCGCGGGGTGGAGCGAGGTAGGTGGAGACACAGGTGATGTGGTGCTCATCTGGGCCATCAGATCTCAGATCTGATGGTCCAGATTCGAGGTAGGGCTAGGGTTTCGAAAACTGGGGTATTTTTGGGTCAGATCTGGACAAAGTGGAGGGGTTGGCTGCAATTTTTGTGGTTAGGGAAACCCTAGAAATGGGGGGGGGAGTGTGGTGGTCTTTATATAGCCCGGGTGGCTGGCAGTTTGCAAAAACATCCCCGGTTTTTCTCTCACGCGCGCGGTGCTCACGCTTCTGACCGCCGGGGGTCCGTAGTATCTCCGATTCGGGTAAAACTTCGAACTGCGCGATCAACGCGTCGAGCCGGAGGCGTTCACCTCGCGCTGGAACCGTTCCGAAAACACTTTCCGGCGCGCTATAAAAATATCCCGTTTAATTATTAAACGGGGTTTTTCGTTCCGTTGGTTGCGGCTGGTCTCGTGCGGTTTTCGCGACGGTGATCGGGCGAAACCCGGTGTTGCAAAGGTCGAGTGTCAGGGTGGCAAGGGTCGGTCTCCGTCCGGTACGAGATATGAGGGGAAAAATAATCGCCGATCAATAAATCGGGGATGCAAACACCGCAAACAAATCAGACAATCAAACAATTCACACCGAAAAATAAAATTTTTATTTTTTGTGAAAACTTGGCTGTTACACCCAACTGGGCTTGGCCCAACAGGTGGCTCGGGCAGGCGAGGCTGGGGCGCTGGTAGGCCGGTGGCTGGGCCTTGGCCCACGTGGCCCGTCCGGCGGTTGGAGCTGGTGGCGTGCGGCTCGGGCTGCTCCCGACAGCAACCAGCGGCGGCGGCTCGTCGGGCTCGCCGGCCGGCGGCGGCTACACGACAAGGCGGCGAGGCGGAGATGCGGCGGGGCGCGCCGAGGCGGATCCAGCCGAATCCGGGTCGGGGCTGGCCGCCGGCGTGCGGCCGAGGAAGGATGTCACGGCTGCGACCTCGAGGCCGGCCGACCATGGCCAGGGGGCGGCGCGCGGCGTGGCTCCACCTACGGGAGAGAAGAGGGAGTTAGAGGAGGAGGGGAGCGGCGTGAGGAGGAGGAGAGGAGAGGAGAGGTGGCGCGCGGCGGCGGATTGCCCACGGGAAGAGGAGGGAGACGGAGTTGGGGGCGACGTGGCGCAATCCTGGCCCTTCGATCTTAGATCCGAGGGCTGGGAACGCCCTTGATCTAGGGTTTCGGGATTTTGGGGGCTTTTGATCAAAAATTAGAGCAGATCTGGGGGGTGTGGCTGCAATTTGTGGCTAGGGAAACCCTAGAAATGGGTGGGAGTGTGGTGGTCTTTATATAGCCCAGGTGGCTGGCAGTTTGCAAAAACATCCCCGGTTTTTCTCTCGCTCGTGCGGTGCTCACGTTTCTTACCGCAGGGGGTCCGCAGGACCTCCCATTCGTGTAAAACTTCGAACTGCGTTCAGCTCGCGCTGGAACCGTTCCGAGAATACTTTCCGGTGCGCTATAAAAATATCCCGTTTAATTATTAAACTTGGTTTTTCGTTCCGTTGGCTGCGGCTGGTCTCGTGCGCTTTTCGCGAAGGTGATCGGGTGAAACCCGGTGTCGCAAAGGTCAAGTGTCAGGGTGGCAAGGGTCATTCTCCGTCCGATACGAGATAAGAGGGGGAAAAATAATCGCCAATCGATAAATCGGGGATGCAAACACCGCAAACAATCAGACAATCAAACAATTCACATCGAAAACAAATATTTTAATTTTTGTGAAATCTTGGCTGTTACAAGACCGGACCTCCACGTAAGAGGAGCGGCACCGAAATCAAAATGTTGTTGGATGATTGGGAAGAGTGTCCCTCACAAGGAAAGAAAAAAAGGCACCGGAGCCGGTCCTGAGGGTATGTAAAACAAAGTCTGTTTTTTGGGATTTGTCGTACTGGAAGATCCTCGACACTCCTTATAGACTTGATCAAGTGCATATCACGAAGAATGTTCTCAAGAGCTTGCTTGGCACACTTTTGAACTTGCCGGAGAAGACTAAGGACGGGCCAAAGGTAAGAACTGACTTAAAAATCTTGGGTATAAGGGAAGATCTTCACGGAGCACCCTCGAAGGATACGGAGACGGCGATGGAGACAGAGACGGAGATGGACATGGAAAAAAAGCCAAGAAGAAGAAAGAACATTATTGCCTCCTCTTTCTTCACCTCAAGTCAGAAGGAAACCTATCGATTTTTCAAGTGCCTTGTAGGGATCAAAGTTAGTTCCGGTTTCTGTGGAAAGATAAGCAGGTATCTAGACATTAAGAAGAAAAGGTTTAGCGGGATGAAGTCTTTTGACTGTGACGTGATGATGACCCAAGTACTCCCAGTTGGACTTAGAGGGATAATGGATAAGCACATCTGTGATACACTTATTGGTCTATGAATTTTTTTCGACACAATCTCTCGAAATTCGGCCAGTGTGAAGCAACTCCAAAGGTTACAAGAAGAGATCGTTGTCATATTATGTGAGCTTGAGATGTATTTCACACCTGCATTTTTTGACGTCATGGTGCATCTGTGTGTCCATATTTTCAACGACATCATCGACCTCGGCCAGACATTCCTGCATAGCATGATGCCATTCGAGAAAGGATGACTGGGTTCCGTAATGGCTTCGTTCGTAACTTGTCCCATCCGGATGCAAGCATCATACAGGGTTATCTCACCCATGAGTGCATTTCTTTCCGCGAGAGTTATCAAGGTGTCAAAAACCTTGTTGTTGGTTTGCTCGCCAAGAAGCACCTAGGAAGACTCGAAGGAGTAGGTCACATCACTGGCTCAAGGGAATTGGATGTAGGCCGACGCACAGATTTTGACAGATCAAACTTAGTAGTGCTTTAACATCTACAACTGATAGATCCTTTCTTGGCACTTCACAAATACATCATTGAAAAGTACCACCTTGACCTGGGGATAACTAAGACAGACGCCAAAGATATTAGAGAGCACAACTCCTCTTTACTGTGTTGGTTCAAAGAGCACGTTCTGGCTAATCCTCCACAACAGGGTCGTACGGACGACGAAAATCTGATATACGCCTTAGCACATGGCCCCGCGGTCAACCTCGCCACTTATCAGGCATACGACATCAACGGTTACATATTCTACACTGAGGAGAAAGATAAAAAAAAGTGATTATAAGACCTCAGGGGTGATGATGAAATCCATGAACGGCGATGGCGTACTTGAAATATTCTATGGAAGGCTAGAAGAGATATGGGAGCTTGAGTAGTCTGGAAAGTACAACGTGACGATGTTCCGTGTCCGAGGGCTAGGAGCGTAGAAAGAGAGAATCGTTATTTCTCCACCATATGTATACTTGATGCCAAGAGCGGTACCATGAATGTCACCGCAAAAAATGAGGAATGGGTACATGCTAAGCACGTGACCCAATGCTTCTTCATAACCGATACGTCCAAAACGTATCTATAATTTCTTCTTGCTCCGTGCATGTTTTGTGTGATATTGCTATGATCTAGATACACTTTCATACACTTTTCATCATATTTGGACTAACCTATTAACTCAGTGCACCACAGTGCCAGTTCCTGTTTTCTGCTGTTTTTCTATTTCAGTTTTCCCCCATATAAAAAGTGCCAGAAAAATTCCGGGAAAAATATAGGTAAAATAAGCGTACAGGAAGCTTTGCGAAGAGCCCGAGTGGGGCCAGAGGGGAGCCAGGGGGGCCCAGGCGGCCACCCGGCGCGGCCCCACCCCTGGCCGCGCCAGGGGGGCGCTTGGGGCCCCTGGTCCACCTCTGGCTGCCCCCCTTCGCCTATATATTCTCCATCACGGGAAACTTCGAAAAAGAGAACCCTTATTCGCGATTTGGCCTCTGTTCCGCCGCCGCCGCGCTTCCGAGATCGGGAGCACCAGAAGACCTCTTCCCGGCACCCTGCCGGAGGGAGGATTGACCTCCGGAAGTCTCCTCTCCACCATGGATGCTCCCCGTATGTCTCGTGAGTAGTTTTCCTTGGACCATGGGTCCGTGATCAGTAGCTATGTGATGTTCTCCTCCCCTCTTTGTTCTTCATGGTTTAGACCTCGTGAGCTTCCCTACATGATCGAGGCACTTTTGTAATCTTTCTGCTATTGCTATGCTGAGTTTGATGGGATCTGAAGGATTATGAGATTATGTTCAGATTGCGATTGAGTAATATATTTGGTTTTTATCTCTTATATTTTTGTTCCTAAGTAATTCTTGCATGTTCTAAGTTGTTGTTTATTGCTTTGGACAAGTAGTAAGTAGTAACCCCAAGAGGGAACATTATGCTCGATTGTGGGTTCATGCCCCCCCGATGACATGCTTGAGTGAAAAAAACATGAGTCTAGGGGATGTGCTGTTGCCACAAGGGGGAAAACAACGGTGCTTGTAACCGCGGTTGCAAGGATTGTTTACTTTACGCAAAGTGCTTTTTAATGCAGTCGTCTGTTGCTTTGGGTTTACACTTTGGGTGGGGCTTGCAACTTAATACCAGCGAGATGTTCTGGATAGATATCTCAAGGTGGATGATTAGTAGTAGATACAGTTGGATTTCGGTCTACTTATTTTGGCGTACTGCCCGTGCTTTTGAGCCTCTTCCTTTCTTTTGTAGCATAGTTAGCATTGCGGTGCGTTCATAATCCTGTCAATTGCCCTTCTGTAATTTTTTACCTCGCATAGCAGTATTATCGTCTTTTGGGAGAGAGACATCACTAGTGAACATCACGTATCCCGGTCCATATCCTCATTACTTTTCCACGCTAATTTACTTTTCTGCTTTTACTTTAAATTGCTATCATTATCCTTTGTGTTTGATCCTTTGTGAACAACAAGACCGGAGAGACTGACAACCTCTCTGAACTTCGTTGGGAACAAATTTATTTGTGTCTGTGTGCAGGTCCGCGTCAGTAGCGCCGCTGACACCTACTTATCATCTCTGGAGTCCTACTGGAGACAAACCTTGGTATCTTTACTGAGGGAAATTTGCTGCCGTGCTGCATCACGCCTTCCACTTGGGGCTCACCAACGAAGGGCGAGAAGACTAGACCCGTCAACTCTCGCGTCATCGAGGGAAATTTCTGGCGCCGTTGCCGGGGACTCCGAGTACTAAGATAGGGGAGTTGCACACTACCCTTTACCTTTGTTTTTTAGTCTTGTTAGTTTACCTTTCAGTTTTTATCTTTGTGTCGTTTATCAAAAATCACAAAAAAATCTGCCACACTTGCTGCTGCTATGGGTTCCACTGAAAACACCAAGTTGTGTGACTTCACTAGTCACAACAACCAAGACTTTATCTGCACCCCCATTGCCACACCTGCCACTTCAGCTACCTCTTATGAAATTAAACCTGCCTTGCTAAACCTTGTTACGAGAGATCAATTCTCTGGTGTTGAAGATGATGCTGCTTTACACTTGAACAATTTTGTTGAATTATGTGATATGCAAAAGTATAAAGAAGTAGAAGGTGATATTGTTAAGCTCAAGCTCTTTCCTTTCTCTTTAAGGGGAGACGCTAAAATCTGGTTTCAATCTTTACCTAGGAATAGCATAGATTCTTGGGATAAGTGCAAAGATGCTTTTATAGGGAAGTACTACCCACCTACTAAAATTATCCAACTAAGGAGTAACATTATGAATTTTAAGCAATTGCATAATGAACACGTTGCCCAAGCTTGGGAACGAATGAAATCTCTTGTTAAGAAATGCCCTACACATGGTTTGACTACCTGGATGGTTATCCAGACTTTTTATGCAGGCTTGAACTTTACCTCGCGGAACCTGTTAGATTCGGCCGCGGGAGGAACCTTTATGTCAACTACACTTGGTGCTGCCACGAAGCTTCTCGATGAGATGATGACCAATTATTCCCAATGGCACACCGAACGCGCTCCAATAGGTAGGAAGGTAAACTCTATTGAGGAAATTACCTCCCTCAATGAAAAAGTTGACTTAATTATGTCTCTACTTACCAAGCAACCCTCTATTGATCCTCATGATGTCCCTTTAAATTCTTTGGTTGCACAAGAACAAGTAGATGTGAACTTTATTGCTAGAAACAACTTCAAGAACAATGCTTATAGGGGTAATTTTTCTAGCAATCCTAGACCGTTTCCATCCAACTATGGGAACAACAACACCTACTCTAGCAACAAGAACCCCACTTCTGAATTACAAAGAATGCTTAGAGACTTTATCACTACCCAAAAAGCCTTCAACAAAAATGTAGAGGAGAAATTAGCTAAATTAGATAATCTCTCTTTGAGGGTATAAAGCTTAGCCCTTGATATTGAGATGCTTAAAATTAGAACCTCTCCCCTTGAGGAGAATAAGGCCACTCCTATTAATGCTATCCAATTACAAATTAATGAAAATATTAGGATGATGGCTAAAATTAAAGAAAGGTGGGCTAGAGAAAAAGAGGAAGAGGATAGAATTAAGAGCCTTCCTACACACCACACAGTTGCCACTATCCAAATTGTTGAGGACACCCAAACTATTAGCACCCAATGCACTCCTAGTCCCGTTGGACCTATTAATGGTGATGCTAATACCTCAACCGAAGATGAAGAAACTCCTATGACCATTGAGGGTTTCAAACAAGTGAGCCTAGACGACACTACCACCACCTTTGATAGTAGTGATATTGATTTTGATAGTTGCACCCTCTCAGAAGTTATTAGCTTGCTACACAAAATGTCTAGAGACCCCCACACTAGCACACTTAATCTTGCCTTCACGGAGCATATCACAAATGCTCTCATCAAAGCTAGGGAGGATAAGCTTAGAGTAGAAGCCTCCATACCTAGGAAGCTAGAGGATGGTTGGGACCCTATGATCAAAATTAAATTAAATAACTTCTCTTGCTATGCTTTATGTGATGTTGGAGCTAGTACCTCCGTTATGCCCAAAAGAATATTTGATATGTTTGAATTGAAGCCCTTTGAGCCTTGTTCTTTTGGTGTCCGTCTTGTTGATTCTTCCGTAAAGAAACCTTTGGGGAAGATCGATGATGTTCTTATCATTGTCAATAAAAACTATGTTCCCCTTGATTTTATTGTTATGGATATAGAGTGTGAACCTTTGTGTCCAATTATTTTGGGACGTCCTTTTCTTTGCACCGTTGGTGCGGTTATTGACATGAAAGAGGGGAATATAAAATTCCAATTCCCATTCAAAAAGGGGATGGAACACTTCCCTAGAAAGAAAATCAAGTTACCTTTTGAGTCCGTTACACGGGCTAGTTATTCTCTTTCTCTTGATAAAACTTGATTCTTCTTTTGCATCATGCCTAGCTTAAAGGCATAAAAGAAAGCGCTTTCGGGAGGCAGCCCGCAACGAATTTAGGTTTTTATTTTTTTCTTTTGTTGTGTCTTGATGTTTTTTACTACTGTAGCAACATCATTGTATCTTTATTTTTCAGCTTTGTGCCAAGTTATAGCCTCTTATTGTAAGGGAAGCAAAAGTTGTGACATGCTGTCCAGAAAACGTATTATGTCCCTTGACAGAAAAATTCGAATCAAATCACCAGATCATCTTTTTGATCTGAATTGTTTTGAAAGCGTGTTCTATACAATTGTGAAACTTCCGTATGTTCTGAGTTTTTTGATTTGAGTTTCAGAAGTAGCCCTAAAAACTTCTTTACTACCTGCTGTTCTGTTTTTCACAGATTCTGCCACGTTTTGTCTCTCCTAACTTTTGCAAACCTTAAGCTTGCTTTTTCTTTCCAAAAACTTTTTGGCACGCTTGAGAAACAGTAGATCTTCAAGAATATGTTTATATCCAGTAGGGAAAAATTATTTATTAAGGGTACTAACCTCTCTAATCAGCTTATGATGAGTTATGTTTGAAGGGAGTTTTCAAGTGTGCGATGGAAGATGATGAAAGAAGATCCAGGAGTTTCAAGCGCTCAAGCTTGGGGATGCCCCCATGCATCCCCAATAAATATTCAAGGAGACTCAAGCATCTAAGCTTGGGGATTCCCCCGTGCATCCCCTTATCCATCAACAATCATCAGTTCGTCCTTCGTCTCACTATATTTTTATCACTTCATGCGTTATGTGCTATGCTTGGAGCGTCTCGCTCTTAGGTTTTCTTTTTAGTTTTATTTAGCTTTGCTTGCTGTTCATAACAAGTTAGATCTCGTCTTACTTTGTGTGGGAGAGGAACACGCTCCACTTTCAAAATCTAGAACACATCATAGGATTTTGCCTGCTTATCTTTTTGCTGTTGTGTTCTTTATCTTTTCATAGCTACTGCCATGTTTAGTTTTAGTCTTAGTTTGCCTTTAGCAAGAGACTTGGCTTTTGTTTAGTCTGTTGCTGGAACTCTTTTTAGTATTCATGTTTATCTTGTTAAAGAGAGTTGGTTGTTGCGCTGAGTTGTGTCTTGTCTTGAAAGTAGGTAATTGAGGTTGCTATTTAATTCTAGTAGTAACTTGCTATAGTTTTGAGGTATTGTTGTGAGTAATGTTTGAACTTTTGGTGTCAAGAGCTCTAGCCTATTAGTGATAGGTTTCGTATTTTGGGCAATCCGTGTGTATTTTCAAAACCTACAAAACTAGTTGAGAACTCTAGCTACTAGATGGATCACTAATATTTGGAGGGATCGAATATTAGAGTACACTCACGTACCATGAGTCGAGGATGCGCAAGGATAACCAAACCCCCATACAATCCTCCTCGGGGTACTTGTCTCTTTGTGAACCTCCTTATTAGATTGAGAGTTACCGATAATAAGTTCATGAGTTCTTCGGACTAATGTAAGTATTGAAAGTTGACACTTCCACCTTCCCATATTTTGCTAGCCTCTCCCGTGCCGTGCATTGCCTTCTTCTCACTCCGAGAGTTGGTGTCCACATTCGCCGGTACATCCAAACCCTTGGCATGATATGCTCTGTCATCATGAACCTCCTTTTATCTTTCGTCAAAACAGCCACCATACCTACCTATCAAGGCATTTCCATAGCCTTTCCGAGATATATTGCCATGCAACTTCCACCTCTTCATAACTTGATCTTCATGTCATACATGTTCCTGCTCCACTGGCAGCGACATACATTGCATACATCATGATAGTTACATCTTCTTTATGATTTTGAGTACCTTGTAAAGTGTGAAGATCTCCTTTACCTTCTTGTAAAATAGAGTGTTGCCCTTAAGTGAGGAAAAGATCCCAAAGTGGACAAAATAAAAGATCCAAAGAGGACAAATGAGAGTTAAATAGAAAGAGCCATTGAGGCCACAAAAAAATACAAAAAAATAGAAAAAAGAGAAAAAAGAAAAAAAAATAGAGAAAGGGGCAACACTACTATCCTTTTGAGAGATCCACACTAGTACTCCCTTTATATCCTTGTACTCCATAGAGATGATCATTATGCATATAGCTATGTGGGGACCTTCACACTATAGAACTTGTCGTGCATATTCCAAGGATGAGCCTCCTCAAACGAGCTCTAGGTCTTCATGAGCGAGCAAGCTAGATGAACCCCACTAGTTCCATTCACTACTGGAATCTGCTGGTTTGCCGTCAGCCATAGCTGACGGCAAAGGCCACTTTAACCGACGGCAAAGGCTTTGCCGTCAGCTTGCTGATGGCAAAGAGACTGGCCACGAATTTATCGGCAAACAGGTTCTTTGCCGTCAGCTGGAAATCGACCGACGGCAACGCCTGTGCCGTCAGCTAGGGAGCCGAGGCTGACGGCATAAACCGTTGACGGCAACGACTTAAGCCCAGTCCCGTTAGGGGGTTAACGGCAGGCTTTGCTGTCAGCTGGAGTCCAGCTGACGGCAAAGCTGCTGCTTGTGGGCCATGCTTGCCAGGGGAGCTGCGATCAGTGCCACGTGGGGTCCTTTCCCTTTGCCGTCAGCCGCTGTCCAGCTGACGGCAAAGCTGACAACCTGGGACATTTGGTCGTCCCAGAGTTGCCAGATTTAACAGTTAGCTGCCACGTGTCCTTCTTTGCCGTCAGCCCACCGACGGCAAAGGTTTGCCGTCAGTAAGCTGACGGCAAAGACTCTCTCTATTTTTTTTCTTTAATTTCTGTTAATTCCCTGCATTTTCAAACAACAATATAGATAACACAATTAATATTCTGCCAGGCCCTAAACAGCACCACAAGTGCATCACAAAGCATCGCAAAGCATCTAACAACATCACAAAGCATCACAATATAAATAACACAAAGTGCAAACAACAAAGATGGCATCACAAAGCATCGCAAAGAATCCCAAGTGCATCCGCAAGTACAAGTGCATTACAAAGTGCATTACAAAGCATCTAAGACTACAACTAGCTAGAGTCCCTGGAGCATCCATCCATGTGCCATGCTGCTTTATCAAAATCTGCATAATGAGAAGAAGAAAGAATTTAGCGCTAAGTAATTAGAAGAAGAAGAACAAGAAGAAGAAGAAGAAGAAGAAGAAGAAGAAGACAAGAACAAGAAGAAGAAGAAGAAGAAGAAGAAGGACACAAGAAGAAGAAGAAGAAGAAGAAGAAGAAGAAAAAGATGGAGAAAAAGAAAGAAGAGAAAAAGGAAGAATAAGAAGATTTGTTTCTTCTTAATCTATCTTTTTCTCCTCTTTCTTCTTCTCTTATTTCTTCATCTCTTATTTGTTCTTCTCTTCTGTTATTCTCTTATGGTTTCTTTTGAAAATTTCTAAAGTAATTATGTCATTTTTGAGCTCTAATATCAACTAATTATGCTATTTTTGCCTAACTAGAATTTACTAAGCTAACTACAGCATGGCATAGTCTAAGTTGAGCTAGGCATGTCATTTTTGAGCTCTAATATCAACTAATTATGCTATTTTTGGTGTTATCAAGTAATTATGTCATTTTTTTACCAAATAAGCAAAGTCTATGTCATTTTGTAGGTAAGTAAGCTAATTATGTGAATTTTTTATGTAATTAAGCTAATTATGCAATTTTTTGCCTAACTAGAATTTACTAAGCTAACTAAAGCATGGCATAGTCTAAGTTGAGCTAAGCAATAAGAATAAGAAGGCAAATGCCAAGTCACGGAGGAGAAGCACCATCTCGGTTGGTCGCCGGGTTGGTAGGGCTCTGACCGGGAGAGGGATTGTGGGATGCGACTCTGGAATGATGCTGCAACAAGGCAAGAGTTGAAATATGTGGTTAGCATGGAAACATACAACGATATAAGTCCGTGCAAGGTTGGTCATTGAAAGGGAACTCACCGTTCCCACCGGAGAAGGCATCGGCGGAGGGGGTGGCAAACCTTGCATCTCACACATAGCCTGCAAATTAGTTTTCGAGAAGTCAAATAAATAGTCTTGTTTCTTCTCACACATAGCCTTGCTTCTCACACAACTGACTTACCGCAACGAAGTCGTGCATAGCCTTCGCATGGGCATTATTGCGTGCCCTCTCCTCCTCCAGCAGCCTCTGGGTATTCCGGTCCCTCTCCTCCAACAAGAGTCTGGTGGCCTCCCTCTCTTTCTCAAGTGCGGCCTGCAACCACTTCTCATCATCATCCATCCAGGGTCAAATGAACTAAAGAAATAATGAAGGAAAACTAACCTCGATGGCAAGGTCAACTGGCCTCGCGCGCTGCCGTATTACAGGAGCCGAGCTAGTTTGCCTCGCCTTGATCTGAGAGAGAGACTCAGTGATAGGGACGAAGCCATCACACATGGCCAGCGTGCCATGAATCTTACCGCCACCAGAGATCATCAACGCCTCCCCATCCATAGGATTCAGGCTTGGGTCAAAGTCAGGGCCGCGCAGTTGTTTGACAACCTGAGAATAAGACGTCATCTTGTTGTAGGCAGACAGGCTTGTGTACAACGATGACCCGTCCGCCTCAGAATATGGTGTCGCCGTCTTGTACGAGCCCTTATGGGCCATGCCAAACGCGGCGTATCCCTGAGGCTCGGGCTGGTTATGGTGTTTGGCCTACAAGAAAAGGCAAAGAGTTAGTACAACAAAAATAATGCACAAATGAATTAATGATGAAAGAAAACAAGGCACACATACCCATTTTTTGGCGTATTGCTTGATGTTGGCATTTCCTTGGTGGTGTGGCACACCAACCAATTGGGCACGACGCTCCTTGGCCACATTGTGGGTGGTCAACCAAGCCTCTGTGCACCACTTGTCCACTATCATCTCCCAGCAATCCATCTTATCCGCCAACCATCTTGGGGGCACCTATGAATGAAACTAAGTATTGTAACTAGCCCTAACATAACTAATAAAGAATGTAACTAAGGAATCTACGTACCTCCATGTACTCGGTCTTATCAGGGAAAAGCTTTCGACATTCAGCCTTCGTCTTCGGCTTGTTTTGCTTGGCGTACCAATCTCGAACGGCCTGAACACGCATCTCATGCCTTGTGTTATTCAATAATCTCTTGCACTCTTTCTCGAGATTCTTCTTGGCCGCCTCCTCCGTCCCCTCCTCGACCATATGGTAACTCTGCAATTATGCCATATATATGCACAGATGAATAGGAAATAACAAGATATAACATTGGATATTGTATACTTATTATTGGGTAAAATAATAGTTACCCAAAAATCAGCCAACACCTTGTCGGCCACGCTCGCGCAAACAACACCGTTCATGTGAGTGTTTTCCGCGAGCAGCGCGGCTTGGTAGTGCTCCCACTTGAGTCCTGGCTCGGGAACCATACCCTCCCCGGGCAACTGCACTAGCCCGGGAAAGTGCTCCCTAAGCAAAGCACCAAGGAGGCAGTTTGGATTCCGGGTATTCTCCGGGTAATTCCACCCCCTGCATAATGAGAAGGCAAAGACATTAGCTACTTGGTGGAAAATAATGATATAAGGTACACAATAGACATCAACTTACTTCTCGCCATCTGGCGAAATCAACGCCCTGTGCTGCAACTCTAATCGGTCTGGAACTCGTGTCATACCACGTTGGTAGACCGACTTGCTGGCATACGGGCCCTCATCCTCCGCCTCAGCCCCCTCATCCTCCACCTCAACCTCAGCCTCCGCATCCGCCCCAGCCCCCTCACCGTCCCGCCCCCAACTCCCCCACTCCTCGTGTGAGGGTGTCGGCTCCTGGACGGGAGGATCCTGCATCGGTGTCCGCTCCTGGACGGGAGGATCCCGCACCGGTGACACCCTTGTCTGCAGGGGTGAAGTGGCTGAGACTGAAGTAGCTGAGGGTGGTGGCGACTGGCTCCTATTAGGAAGCCTCCCTTTCCCGCGACCACGTCCTCTGCCTCTCTTCTTTCCTCCGCCTCTCCCACGGGGCTCCTCGGCAAAGCTCTGCAACAACTGTCTCCGTAGTTGGCCAGGTGCTATCCTCAACTTATCCCCGCCTGCCATGTCTCACCACCTGCAATAATACATAGTTAAATACTTAGTACAAATTCAAAGACAATAATTAAATGAACAATAATAAATACATGAATAATTAAACAATTAATTAAATAATTAAACAAAAATGTTTGGATGCATACAAAGTACTAATAGTCGGGATCATCTGTCTCTTCTCCAAGGTCAACTGAAGCATAATCATCATCAGTATCATACGTGTCGTCATGAATGACATCGTCATCGGGTTCAGGGACATCATGTGGAAGGCCTTTTTGTAACCGATCAAGCATTGTTAGCTCATCCGGATTGGTAACCTCTTCTACTTCCACTTCTTCCTCATCATCACGTGATTCTTGTTCCTCCGTGTTCAGGGTGGACGTAGAGCAGTTCCGGAGACGACGTATCACACCACGTGATTCTTGGAAGAATTCTCCATCATATGTTATTGGGTCAATTTGAGGTTCATAATCCTCTTCGTTTGGTGGAGGTGGTCTAAGATGGGGCGGCACATCGTACACGACATACCAACCTTCCAGGTTCTTAACACTTTGACGACTGTATGGCAGATAAAAATCTTGGGTGGCCTGTTGAGACACAATAAAGACATCATCACCGCTTAACTTCCTGTCTTGTCGGATTTCGACTAGCCCAACATGTTCATGAGCCCGTCTTGTCTTAGTAGGATCGAACCAATGACATTTGAACACAACAACATTTGGAGGATTTTAACCATAATAATGAAGTTCGTAAGCTTCTTCAAGTCTTCCATAATACTCGACACCTCCCTCGCCTATAGCAGAGACACCGGAATTGGTTGTTTTTCGACCGGGCATTGAAAGCTCTTTGCTAGCAGTACGAAAGCGATACCCGTTGATGTCGTACTTCTGAAATGTCCGGACCTTAAAGTCAAAACCATTTGCTATTTGTCTCAATTCATCGTCGACTTGCTCATCTGAATTAGCTATTTTTTTGAACCAAGAGATGAAACCGGGATAGGCGCCTCCTGTCTATTCAAGAAGTTCATACTCGAGAATGGATTCTTTTTCGATTGCAACACCATTCGAGAACCGTTCGACGTATCGACTGTATCAATTAATAACAGTTGTTAGACACAAAACTTGTTAAAAAGTTGTGAAACAATGTATCGAGGACTTACTCGATGTACGGCCGAACTTCTGTTAAGTTGTTCAATATATACATAGTTAGTGTGCGCCACTCCTCGACGCCTAGCAACTTTGATTTTCCCACACCAGAAGGAGTGAGCTTCCCTTTGAAGAGGCTGAGTTTGGATTCACGTCGTTTGGGGTCGCCCACATTGTACCGAGGCTTTGGATTATGCAGGCTGTGCAAAGTGGCATCATAGTGTGCTGTTACGAAGTTTGCCGCCTCCTCGGTAATGAACGCCTCGGCCATCGATGCTTCAATTCTACGTTTATTTTTACATTTTTCTCTAAGTGTCTTCTGCATTCTTTCAGTTGCATAGCACCAACGATTTTGCACAGGGCCACCCAATCTTCCCTCGGTCGGGAGATGCAAAATCATGTGTTGCATCGGATTAAAGAAGCCCGGTGGAAAAATCTTCTCTAACTTGCAGAGCAACTCAGGCGCCAACTCTTCCATGTCATCTATCACGGCACGCGACAACTCTTTAGCACAAAGAACACGGAAGAAATAACTTAACTCTGCCAATACTAGCCATTCAGACTCTGGGATATAGCCGCGCAACAACACTGGCATTATCCGCTCAAGCCATATGTGCCAATCATGACTCTTGAGCCCAAAAATTTTCATTTTTTCAATGCTCGCTCCCCTCGCTAGATTCGCAGCATACCCATCAGGGAACAACAACTTTTGTTGCACCCACAAGAGGATTTCCCTTATTGCTCCCTTCTCGAGATTGTACCAGGCAGGTGGCTTGGACCAATTTTTTCTTCCTTTAGGTTGTCGCATGTTTAGTGATGGCCTATCACAAAGAGTCTCCTGGTCAACTCTAGCCTTTGTATTATCTTTGCCCTTATCAGTGCCGAAAAATGTGCCAAGAAGGGCCTCGGCGATATTCTTTTCAGTGTGCATCATGTCAATGTTGTGTGGTAGTAAGAGGTCTTCAAAGTAGGGGAGATCCCAGATGCATGGCTTGTGGGTCCAGGCGTGTTCCTCATTATAACCCAAGAAATACCCTGGACGGTTTGGATCAGGCTCCATAGATTTTAACTGTTCATGAATTTGTGTGCCCGTCAACGCAGGTGTTGCCGAGTGTTTGACAACATTACCTTTCATGAAATTCTTCTTGTCTTTTCTGAATGGATGGTCCATAGGCAAGAACTGTCTATGCAAGTCAAAGCAGGAATACTTTCCACCCGCCGGCAACCAATGAAACTTAAGAGCTGCTTTGCATTGTGGGCATGGGAACCTTCCATGCACACACCAGGCAACGAAAAGCGCAAATGCCGGCAGATCATGCAACGAGTATTGGTACCAAACATACATTTGAAAGTTCTCTTTCTTAGCTGCGTCGTATGTGTTGACCCCATTCACCCAAGCTTCTTTCAAGTCATCCATCAGCGGTTGCATGTACACACTCATATTCTTCCCCGGATAGTTTGGCCCTGGAACTATCAACGTCAGAAATATGTGCTTTCTTTGCATAATGGACGATGGTGGAAGATTGAGCGGAATAACAAACACAGGCCAGCAACTATATTGGGTAGCCGTCATACCAAAAGGATTGAACCCATCGAGACCGATGGAGACTCGGCAATTCCTTGGCTCTTTAGCTTTTTCCGTATGTTTAGCATCAAATGCCTTCCATGCGTCACCATCCGAAGGGTGTACCAACATCGGATCTCCGTTTTCATCTAATTCTTTCCTAATTCCATGTTTGTGCCATGTCATCTATTTTGCTGTTTCTTCGAGCATGTAAAGTCGTTGAAGTCTTGGTAGGATCGGCAGATACCGAAGAACACTCACAGGGATTTTTCTCTGCTTCTTCTCACCTTCACCGTTTTCTACCTCAACATATCTGGAGGACTTGCAAAATGGAGAATATGTTTCGTCCACATACTCTTTCCTAAATAAGGCACATCCTTTCTCACAAGCATGTATCTGCTCATACGGCATCTTGAGTGCACTAAGGATTTTGTCTGACTCATATAGGTTTGCAGGCATAATATGACCTTCGGGTAGAAACCGCCCAAATAGGGTCATCATTGAGTCAAACAGGTCTCTTCCAATGTTGAATTGGGCTTTCAGAGCCATTACTTGTGCGATGGCATCTAGCTGAGAAATCTTAGTGTGCTCGTGAAGAGGACGTTTTGAAGACTCCAACATGGCATAGAAGGCCTTTGCGGATTCCTCCATCTCTTCGTCCTTGTTCCGAGCATCATCAAAATCATTGACCATGTCTTCAATCCCTGTACCATAATCGTCGGTGCGCCGACGCAAAACTTCGTCTCTATTACGTTGGGCCGACTCACCATGAAATGTCCACAAGGTATAGCCGGGAGTAAAACCACGCATCTGCAGGTGTTTACCCATTACATCCTTTGTCTGTCGCGAATAATTCTTGCACTTAGTGCAGGGGCACCATGTTTTTGGCTGGCCTTTAGAAAATGCCGTTTGCAGGAATTCATAGGTTTTTCTCAACCATTCATCGGTCATGTCTTTCTGACTAGGGTGACCGGAGTACATCCATTCACGATCAGTCATTCTGTCAAGCTAGCTATATAGTATCCACATATGAACAATATAAATTATCAGTTCATCAAGTATGTCAAATTAATTATGGTCATTTTTTAATCATGGTTAAAACATTGGGATGCACGGCATGCACACCTACCAGCTACTAGGTAAAGATGGGTCCTAATCCCACCCGAGTATGTGTAGATTGGGTCATTTTCCCATGCTCTGCTCCCGATCCAACGCAAAATTTCGGCAGCACCTTCCCGCTGTTCTCCTAATACACGTCTCGGAATCTAACCAAGAGGATGTGTACTCGGAGAACAACAAGGAGGCGCTGTCGAAACTCTGCATCGGATCCGGAACAAAGCATGGGAAAATGACACAATCTACACATACCCGGGCTGTCCATGGATAACGTTGGACAATTCGAAAGAATCACCGTTATAAATATGCAAATGCATGCATAGTTATAACCGTAACCCTTTCGAACGGGAGACGCATATTGGTTACGCAACTTTACTTAGCTAGTATCATCGGCACGAAGGCCGGAAATAAACAACCTAATACTAACAATAAACATGTAGGGAAAAGCCTAGCTACCTGGTGCCGATGATGAGAGAGTGAAGGAGAGGCCGGGTAGCCGATGAAAGAAGCAAAGGGGACCGGCGAGGACCTACGGGAAGGAGGGGGAACCACAAAGGTATAGGAAAGTTGCCGGTGAAGAGGGAGGCCGGGGGATATCAAACGACTAACGATATAAAAAAAATGTAACTACATGTTCTAATGAACTCTTTCAAAAACTAATTATTTTGTTTCCTTTTTTTATTTTCTTTATATCCTTTCTTTTATTTCCTTTATTTTATTCCTTTATTACCTTTCTTTCCTTTCCTTTCTTTCATTTCATTGCCTTTCCTTTCTATTATTTCCTTTTCTTTCAATTCCTTTATTATAACTACATCAAATTAAATATAACTACATCTAACTAACTATATAAAACTAACTAACAACAAAACCCTACCTAGCACCTAAAACTATATAAACCTAACTAAACAGATCCTATAACTTAGAACTAACTATAACAAATAATTTCCTAACTAAACTTTTCTAGTAACTAGAAATAAACCTATATAACTAACTATATAAACCTAAACAGATCCTATAACTAACAAACTAACTATAACTAACTAACTAACTAGGAAATTTCCTACTAAATACAAATTGTTCTAACAAAAAATGCAACGGGAATGGGGGGAGGAGCTCACCTAGGAGCGGGCCGAGGTGGTGGCGGCGTCGGGAGACCCAGGTGGCGGCGTCGGCATCGTCAGCGGTGCACCTGCAGGAGAGGGGAGGAGAAGTCAGAGGGGAGGAGGAGGTGGGAGGAGGAGTAGCAGCTGCGTCTCACCAGCGTGGAGACGGCGACCCTGGCGGCGGCGGACACGGTCAGCGGGCGGGGGCAAGCGGGCGGGGGCGGAGACGGCGAGCGGGCGGCTCGGGCTCGGGGCCTCGACGGCGGCGGCTCGGGCGCGGGGGGAGAGATTTGACGGCGGCGGCTCGGGCGCGGGGGCAGGCCTCGACGGCGGCGGCTCGGGCGCGGGGGCGGGTCGGCGGCGGCGGCACGGGGGCAGGCCGTTTGAGTGGAGAGAGATGTGGTTGGGCGTGGCCACGGGGTGGGGATAACCCCCGGCTTTGCCGTCAGCCGGCTAACGGCAAAGACAGCCGTTAGTCTTTGCCGTCGGCCAGCTGACGGCAAAGACGGGTTCTGTTAAGCAGTTCTACGGGGTGGGGCTGAGAAGCTGCCTATGCCGTCAGCCCACCTGTGCCGTCGGTCTTTGGGTTCTATGCCGTCAGCTAGCCGACGGCTTAGATGGTGCTGACGGCAAAGGATTTCTCTGCCGTCAGCAAGGTCTATGCCGTCAGTTTTTTTCTGGCTGAGGGCATAGTGCCTTTGCCGTCAGCCCGTGAAAGTGGTGACGGCAAAGCCAGAAACTGACGGCAAACTGTGTTTTTTCAGTAGTGATTGGAGAGCTTCCTAGCTCGTATGTGCATCCGTTGCATGGCAATCCCTACTCCTCACATCATATCTATCATTTGGCATCTCTTGCCTATGATTGTCCTCATTGATGTGATCCTTTCTCATCCTTTTTGTCTTCCTCCTCCACACTTCTCTCTTTTCCATCCTAAGTTTCAACTCTCGTGCTTACGCTCATCCATTGCATGAGTGCTCAAAATATTGAAAAAGGAGTGGATCAAATTGACTTGTACCCTGCTAGTGGTCTAGGGACGAGTCAAGACCAAGTGTGAAACTTTAGTAGATTGAGTTCTAGAAAAAGACCAAGTGTGAAACTTTAGTAGATTGAGTTCTCAACAAATAAATGTTTTTCTCGTATTCCCTATCCCCCTTCTTGCACGCAAACACCATTTGGAGACATTCGAGTCACGGACAGCGAGAGCTCTTGCACCTTTTGTTCTTTTGTTACTTGTTTCAATGCTAATATAGACTCTTGCATGTGATGACTTGAATTGAGTTTCTAACCTTGATTGCTCTACTTTTTAAAGTTCTTTTATGGTTGCTAGCATGTCACCACAGAAATTATGCCGTTATCATTTACCTACTCGAGGACGAGCAGGAATTAAGCTTGGGGATGTTGATACGTCCAAAACGTATCTATAATTTATGCTTGCTCCATGCATGTTTCGTGTGATATTGTTATGATCTAGATACACTTTCATACACTTTTGATCATATTTGGACTAACCTATTAACTCAGTGCACCACAGTGCCAGTTCCTGTTTTCTGCTGTTTTTCTATTTCAGTTTTCCCCCATATAAAAAGTGCCAGAAAAATTCTGGGAAAAATATAGGAAAAATCAGCGTACAGGAAGCTTCGCGAAGAGCCCGAGTGGGGCCAGAGGGGAGCCAGGGGGGGCCCAGGCGGCCACCCGGCGCGGCCCCACCCCTGGCCGCGCCAGGGGGGCGCCTGGGGCCCCTGGTCCACCTCTGGCTGGCCCCCTTCGCCTATATATTCTCCGTCACGGGAAACTTTGAAAAAGAGAACCCTTATTCGCGATCTTGCCTCTGTTCCGCCGCCTCCTCGCTTCCGAGATCGGGAGCACCAGAAGACCTCTTCCCGGCACCCTGCCGGAGGGAGAATTGACCTCCGGGAGTCTCCTCTCCACCATGGATGCTCCCCGGATGTCTCGTGAGTAGTTTTCCTTGGACCATGGGTCCATGATCAGTAACTATGTGATGTTCTCCTCCCCTCTTTCTTCTTCATGGTTTAGACCTCGTGTGCTGCCCTTCATGATCGAGTCACTTTTGTAATCTTTATGCTATTGCTATACTGAGTTTGATGGGATCTGATGGATTATGAGATTATGTTCATATTGCGATTGAGTAATATATTTGGTTTTTATCTCTTATATTTTTGTTCCTAAGTAATTCTTGCATGTTCTCCGTTGCTGTTTATTGCTTTGGCCAAGTAGTAGGTAGTAACCCCAAGAGGGAACGTTATGCTCGATTGTGGGTTCATGCCCCCCGATGACACGCTTGAGTGACAGAAACATGAGTCTAGGGGATGTGCTGTTGCCACAAGGGGGAAAACAACGGTGCTTATAATCGCGGTTGCAAGGATTGTTTACTTTACGCAAAGTGCTTTTTAATGCAGTTGTCTGTTGCTTTGAGTTTACACTTTGGGTGGGGCTCGCAACTTAATACCAGCGAGATGTTCTGGATAGATATCTCAAGGTGGATGATTAGTAGTAGATGCAGTTGGATTTCGGTCTACTTATTTTGGCGTACTGCCCGTGCTTTTGAGCCTCTTCCTTTCTTTTGTAGCATAGTTAGCATCACGGGAGAGAGACATCACTAGTGAACATCACTAGTGAACATCACGTATTTTGTTTACCTCGCATAGCAGTTTTATCGTCTTTTGGGAGAGAGACATCACTAGTGAACATCACGTATCCCGGTCCATATCCTCTTTACTGTTTCCACGCTCATTTACTTTTCTGCTTTTACTTTGAATTGCTATCATTATCCTTTATGTTTGATCCTTTGTGAACAACAAGACCGGAGAGACTAACAACCTCTCTGAACTTCGTTGGGAACAAAGTTATTTGTGTCTGTGTGCAGGTCTGCGTCAGTAGCGCCGCTGACACCTACTTATCATCTCTGGAGTCCTACTGGAGACAAACCTTGGTGTCTTTACTGAGGGAAATTTGCTGTCGTGCTCCATCATGCTTTCCACTTGGGGCTCACCAACGAAGGGCGAGAAGACTACACCCGTCAACTCTCGCGTCATCAGTAATCGACCCATACAATCCCAGCCGTGTTGTCGTGAGGAGAGGCAATAGGAACATCGTTGGAATTGATGGAGTTACCAATGAGGAGGACTATAACCAGTATGGTGACCCGATGAGGGAAGATGATGATGAACCATACGTCAAAATAAGATGCAAAACTACATTACCTAAGAAAACCGTAATCCATGGAAAAGAAAAAGGCACGATGAGGGGCTAAATTATTTGGCACCGAACAAGAAAGGAAAGAATACCACTGCGAAGAAACGTCGTCGACTTTGATCATCTCGGGAGAAACTATCAATACCGTACAATTTTTTTGTATAAAAACTTATTATTATGTGATGTAATATTAATTGTATCACGTTGTATAAGCACTTAATTATTTGTACCTATTTATATATATTGTACCGCGTTGTGACCCCCTCGCTCCTTCTCGTTGTCGCAATGTCGTCGCCGCTCCTCCACGCCTAACCCTACTGACCTCCTAATCCAACTCCTAACCTACTAACACTAATACTTAACAATAACCTTAATTAAAACAAAAACAGAGTAAATAAACAAAAATAATAAAGAAAAAACATATCTACAGCGCGGGGGCGAGGCACGCGCTGTAGATGAATCATCTACAGCGCAGGTTCCTGTAGGCCGCGCTTCAGATGATCTTACATCTACAACGCGGGCGAGCCAAGCCCACACTATAGATTATGTTTTACCGTTACAACCATGCCCATGGCCGACCGCACTTACTCACACTCACACCACACACTCTCACTCGCGACGCCGTCATGGTCGCCTCCTCGCCGTCGATGTCTCGTACTCGCGGTTGCTGTTTCCTCCTCGCTGTCGTCGTCGCCGTTGCCGTCGCCGCTGCTTTCCTCCTCACCCTCGACGCCGCTAGCAACCCTAGGGCGCGTCGCCGCCGCCAGAAACCCTAGGGCGCGTTGCCGCCGCTAACCCTAGGGTGTCCCCTGCCCGCTCTCCCCGACCCCCCTAAACTCCGCCGCCGGTGAGAACCCCCTTCCCTTCCTGCTCTCCACGATCCCCTTACCTTCCCCGCTCTCAACGATCCCCCTACCCTCCCCGCTCATTAGATTTTGTTTATTAGTTGTTATTAGAAAACCAAATTGTTAGTTGTTATTACAAAAATAGCAAATTAGAAAACAAAATTTTAGTGGTTAGTTATATAAAATGGGTGATTAGAAAATTTTTGTGCAACATATGTTCTTATCATAAAATTTTGTTGGTTTATTAAATTTTGTTCTTAGCAATTCAAATTTGTTCACTTGTATATTGAATTAGCATCTAGTGAATATGCTAGGTTTTTAATTAGAATGTCTGAAATTGAATTAAAATTTGTTGTTATTAGAATGTTTGAATTAACAGTTGTGATTTTTAGCATAGGTTTATATTAAGTTCAAGTGAATATTTGTTTTTATTTATCTGTGGCCATTGCGCCTTTACAAAAATTATGTTTGCAGGGATCCGAGTGGCCTATGTTTTTCCGAAATGTAGTTTTCGGCAAATTCCAGGCGTTCGATATGTCTATTTTTTAGCAAAGGTCATGCCAAAAAATTTCGTGGATTTCGGCATGACTTGTGCTAGAAAAGTAGGACATATCGAGTGCCCGGGATTTTCCGCAATGGGAATTAAACGACCTTCCGGAAAAACATAGGCCATTTTGCAAATGTTATTATTACTTTCTCATTTTTTCTACAATTAAACCACCAAATTGAATCCTATAGGAAACATGGCTAATAAGGACGAAGCCGGCCCTATTAAGCAACCCATCGAACAACCTCAATTAATTTTTCGACTATATAACTAGACAGGACTCTGGGTCACAGACCCAACAACCCCTTCACATCACAAAGCGTGCTGCTGGCACCGACAACACAGAGGGGGGCAACACTGAGACCACCGACAGAGATGGTGCCAACCAGACTACGGATGGTGCCAACCAGACCGCATATTTACACGAGGTGCACCCTGGCACCTCCGACATCGTAAGTCCGCCGGAGGTGTCGGCATGCTGCGGCAACAACATGGCGTGCCTCCTTCGCGAGACCATCAATATCAACCAAACAAACATTAGAGAAGTACCCGAAGGAGCTTTGGTGAACCACCTCCTTGAGAAGATTCATGCGAGATTCAAGTTCCCCGGCCGGAATGAAGAAGTGCTTCCATGGAAAGATGATAATATGCAGGGGATAAATGCAAAAGCCCTCAAGAAGTGTAGCAAAGCCATGAGAAGCTGGTAACATATGGTGAAAGTAGAGATTGCTAAAGAAGGTTCATTGTATGATACGATCAAGGGTCACTTTCCATCTATAAAGGAAGAAGACTACGAAAAATTCAATGCTCATTGCGAAGACCCTGAAACCCATGTGAGGTTGCAATATTTCAAGGTTCTTTAGAAGAAAAACTTCGGGATCACACGCCTCGCAAGCCGTGGTTGCACCGGTAAGAGGCGAGTGTGGGATAAGGAGGACGCGACACGTCCAGAAGGTCCGCGGGAGCCAGAGCCCTGGGAGGAGTTCGAGGATCCGCTGTCACGTGACTACAGTAGGGCCCGGTACACAAGAGACCCGATAACCGAGGAAGGGACCACGAACACCCTGATGAGGAATTTCATAAGAGAAATGGTAATTTTTTTATTTACCACCCTAATTAGCTTCTAATGATCTAGTCGCTAACGGTTCACGTCGATCTTTTTGTAGAGGGAGCAACTATGGCTTGAATCATAATAAGATTCGTCGTCTCAGACGTCAAAGTACGCATGGGACACCACTTTCAACCGGGTGTTGAACAAAGTGAAGGGAAATACCTTGTATGACTCGCCGAAGTATGGACGTGTAGCAGGCGCCAGAGTCGGGGCCTCCTGGAACTACTACTACAAGGAGGATGAGGAGACACGTAAGTAGAGAAGAAGGCTCAACAAAGTGACCCTTGATGATGTGCACAAGGCAGTTGAGGAAGCCACGCGGAAGGATAGAGAAGAAGTCCTAGGTGAGGCAGAACAGAAAAAGGATAACCTAGTCACGACAGCCGTAGCTGCAGCCAGAGAAGAGGCCTGAGAAGAGCTTAAATCTACCTTTTCTGTCTTGGTGCTGGCTATGCATAAGTGGACGAAAGAGAATCCCAACGCGGATCATTTTCCGCTTCCTAGATTCATCGGGAGAAACTCGGTGAACACTGGCATCGCACCCGCACATGCAACCGGGCACGAACTTGTCGCACCATCCACTGTCGCTCATAGGAGCCCCTCCTGCGGCTCTGGCATGACCCACGGGCCTTCCCCATTAGCTGAGCTCGAAGCTATCAAGGTACTATGCGTCTCGCTCTTATCAACATATTCAATCTTCCTTTTCTTTGACATTTGATCTCTGACGCCGCACAAGTCTTCACATGGCAATGATACTCCATGCACCCTCCTATTGAACATCCACGTCCAGGTAGTGGATGTTGCTAAGGCTTTACTCGTGAATCCATTGGACCAGGTCTTCCACCACACTCCCATGCTTGACAACGTCTTCAAAGTTATGATGTCTTGCTTGTTATCAAACGAGTACTCTAAGTTGCCTCTTCCCGTTCCTGGTATGGGAGAAGTACGACCGGAAGATCTTGGAGGATCCAAGAGTTGGGTGATACTGTGGCTGAAGGTGCT
Source organism: Bromus sterilis (assembly GCA_950022295.1). NCBI lineage: Eukaryota > Viridiplantae > Streptophyta > Magnoliopsida > Poales > Poaceae > Bromus > Bromus sterilis. Next base: position 273,844,023 of record OX465595.1, on the reverse strand, counting down.
TATTCGCGAGGAGACTACCGGTGCGACACAAACCCAAGGTAATGCCACTTTTATTCCACCTATGTAGTTCCCATCCTTTGGCTTGGGTGATCATGGCAGCGAACATGAAGGAGGTTCAACAGTCCCGGTGACTCATGATGCCACCCCCGTGGATCCATTACCTGATAACATGGAGGATGCGAACGTTGACCAATATATCAACCTCAACCATACCTATGATGACGCTCAACCTGATGATGATTTTGAGCTCAACCTTGAGGAAATGGATCTTGAAATCCCCGACCAAAGCCAAAAGGAACATGCTAGCCTTCAGTGCAAGAAGTCTTTGTTCGGAAAATGCTCCCTGGAGGACATGCCTCCTGATGCCTACACCTAGGACAAAGCAGCCGAGCATCCACCAAACATACTAAGCCCGAACACAATGATAACGGGCATCCGTGCGGGTTTTGGTAGAACACAACCTGGGCCCGGGACAAAGTAGAAGCCGAAGCATAGGAAGAGAGGGAAGAAAGCCGGTAATGCGGCTTCCATGAGCCAGCCGCCACCGGTGACCAGGGTTCACGACAATGTACCAGTTCGTGATGCGCCGGTGGTCCATATATCGAGTAGGCCAATGCTACCGGCGAATGCGCTCAAGGGCTTAAGGACGGAGCATAGGAGACTGCATGACCATGTCTTGCCTACGGAGCTAAGTCATCTTCGAGCCCCTACTGACATAGCAGGATACCCGCTTTACGCAACTAAGGTGCCCCCAGGCTTAGACTTCATCCATATTTCTACCGCTAACATGATCTTTCTTCCGTTTGAGTACATCTTCGAGATGTTACACATCAGACGGGTCGATTTTACATTCGTCCGCCTTTATGCGCTACATACGAACTACGTGGTGACGAAGGAGGAACTCTCACAAATCGCGCTAGCCGACCCATACTACATGTCTGAGAGCTTCTTGAATCTGGAGGACGAGGAATGCAAGGGAGATGAGCAGTACATCACAAAATTCATGGTGGACAATAAGGACAAGGAGATTATTCTTCTGCCTTATCATCCCATGTAAGTGATTCGTAAGAAACTTTATTAACGCATCCAATTGTTACTTTGCACGTACGCATATGGATGTTAATTTGTTTTTAACTTATTTTTACGCAGTGAGCATTGCATCCTTATCGTATTATTCCCGCAAGTATCCCACGCACTCTATATGGACTCAACCAAGAACAAGGAGAAGAAAGATACCCACATCAAAAAAATTCTCGATAGAGCTCTCTTCACCTCCGGAAACACAGGTGGGTATATCAGAGTTCACAAAAAGAAACAAGGTGTTGCATGTTTCACTCATACTACTAACTTTTGCTGCCTCCAGCAACCGACAAAAAATGAGAAGGATGAATTCTAAGTCATCCATAATATGAATGAGTTCAGAAGGGATCAAGAACTTCTTAGAATGAAAACTGGATCCGATAGACATGTCACAGACTGGGCCAATAACCTAGCAAGCACGAAGGATGATGCTCTCAGACTTGAATTCTACCGCATCCAAACTTTGCTCTCGACCATCATCATGAAAGATGTCGTCGAGAGGGATGGCATGATCTATGCGGGGCCACAATCCCGTGAATCGGTCGGCGTTTGCCGATATTGGTAGGGTCAAGACCCAAAGCATTTCAGAAATCTAGGTTATGTCCTTCCGGATATTGGAAAGTGATGATTGTCGATGACGAGATTGTCTCTTTTGTGTAGAGCGAAACTTTGAATTTCTCGACGATGAACTTTGTGATGTAATCGGTTATTTTAAACTTGTGTAGCTCTCTAGTTTGGGTACGGTGAACTTTGTTATGTTTTACTATTTGGTCACTTGTATTTGATAACATTTTCACTCTTTTCTTCATGTTGCTTTGTTATATTATATCATTGATATATTTTGAGTTTTTTTTTACATTTAGATCGATGAAGAAGAAGTGGGATGCCGTGTACATTGGGAGGCGTCCGGGAGTATACAATGAGGTGTTATTGTGTCACGCCCAAGTCAACCGGTTCTGAGGTAGCAGCTACAAAGGGTTCCAAAGAAACAGCGAGGCCGAAGGTAGCTACTTGAGGTTCACGATACTAGATGTAGAGAGGAATAAAAACGGGCTAAAAAACTACCTCCTACTTGCTTCCTTTTTTATCGCGATGGCTGTTCTCTTGTATAGCCAAATATTGTAGTTTCGATCCATCGTGAAACATGCATGTATGAATTGTATTGGAGACTTGTATATTTCATGATGATGTGTTGGTCACTCTGCTGATAGTTGTAATATTTTGAATCACAACCAATGTGTGTGCTGCTACTTGTGTGCTGCTACTTGTGTGATGTTACTTTATATGCCGGAAATATATAAAAAATTGTATAAATACAAATAAAATAATCAGGATAAAAAAATAAAAGAAATATGAAAATATCAGCAGCGCGGGTCCTGAGGCCAGTAGCAGCGCGGGTACCCTGAGCTGAAAATTAGCACTTACAGTGCGATATTGAAAGGCACGCTTCAAATGGACATACACACCCACAACATGAGCACTGGAGGATGCGTTGCTAACTACAGATTATCTACAGCGCAGGTACCACGTGCTGTAGATGGAAGTTAGCTGTAGCGCGTTATCAGCAGTGCGGGGACCCCGCGCTGTTGATGGGCCTTTACCCCGCCCTACTGGAGGCCATTACCCTAGTAGTGAATTGGTAGTTCAAGAACTCCCACATAAAGAAGAAGCACCAGAGCAAATCTCCTACTTGTCAAGGAACTTGCCAGGTCACGCAACCATCCACCCTCACTCGTCTCAAACTACCAGAACTGCTCCTCCACCTTCCGCAGTCGCTCGAGCTCGCCACACTGCACCTCAGATCCTTCTCCCTTGCCTTCAAAACATCCCGGAGCAAGGAGAGCTCTTTTTCTGCAGCATCAACCTGTTTCTTAGCATCCTTCCTGCGACCTACATCAAAAGGGATCATTCAAGCAACAAACCAACAACACCACAATAATCAAAAAAAGGGGCGAACGCAACTCACGTCTCATGGTGGTTAGGTTCCCCTGGGCCGCATCATGAGCACGCTGGGCCCGAACAAGATCGTTCAGCACGCGTTCGCACATACTAGGCTGGGTCGCAAGGAGTCCGTCTAGGTTTACAAAAAGGTTTTTCTAATATAACTTCAATCTTGGACGCCAAGTCGCGGCTTCCATAATCGTCGAGGACTCATATGGCGGTGCCTCGAGTGGGCCAGGTGTGGGCTAGTAGTGGCTTCCAGCGGGCCTTCTAGCTTGATACGCACTAGGTACCCTCATCTGTAGGAGTCGTGGTGTCAAACCCTCGTCAATAGCCCCCGGGTGCCTGGGGGACTCGAAGAGTCGCGCAGGAACTCAAAACCATAATCGCCTGTCTTCATGCGCACGACACTGTTATGAATCATTGGCTGTTAGCCACAAGAGATAGTTTATGCGAGGGATGATAAGCTAGAGAGGCCCAAGGTAGTTGACTAGTCAAGCCTCGGTGAATTGGTAGCAAGCACCTCAAAATACCAAATCAAGCCGCGTCCCTCGACAGGAACATGGAAAACAACTGGTGCCTAGCAAGGCCATGCTGCTGCAGGTATTATGGGATCAATGCCGCCGGTCTCAGAAAATAGCCTTGACGCGTCCGTCATTGGCTCAACTTCTTCATGCATTGCGCATGGAAAACAGCGGGACTGAAGTTGCAGTTGTAGCATGTCCCAGCCCGGCCGACTGTGCAGCGGGTTCTTACCTATGCGCTAAGCGTGTGTGCCATCTGGGGTGCAGTGTGTTGCCGCCCAGGCATCATTTTAATAGAGGCGAAGAGCCTAATTAGATGTGAACCCACTTGGGAAACAAATAAAGTGGACGAATAGTAGTCGCTCGCGGAGTATCTTATGAACTCAGGAGAGGAATCTATAAAAGCTGCACCCACTATCTAGGGTAGGTCTTCTCAAGACCTCCTTCTAGCGCCAAATCTTTCAGGGAGCCAGAAGCAGGGGACAACAACGGCGACGCTTCCCCAAGAACACCTTCCAAGAGGGCCGCTCTCAGAAGGGCACGGCCCGGAGACCATGCGAGACGGGGAACACACTGGGTTCCCGGTTGCTTGATGTAAACAAAGGTTGAAGTGGCGTCGAAACGGCAATGGACTTATGCGAGAAAACACAGGGGTTTACCCAGGTTCGGGACGTCCGGAGAATAAAAGCCCTACTCTTGCATGTCTGATCTTTCTTGTTGGCGAAGTAGAACACATCACAAGGTTATCTTCTTGGGGAAGATACTCTACACTACACTCCACTATACTCCTCTACTTTAGTTGGATCTAATCATCCTCTCAAAAAAGGGTCCTTGAGATGTCTCCCGGGAAGTCCTAAAGGTGAACTTACCTATCTTCTCTGGGTGGACACATCCATGAGAGGATGCTTAAATATGGTGGCTTCTAATGGGGTGGATCTTCCTTCTTCTGGTTTCTTCCTCTTTCCTCTCTTCTCGTTTTTCCCTCTCTCCTTCTTTATTTTCCTTCTTCCCCTTTTCCCCCCTTTTGATGTGGTTGGCGTATCCCTTTTATAGAGCAAGGGGCTCGCCATAGCTCCACTACCAGCTACAGTAAGGGTGGTTATCTTGAGCTTGTGGACACGAGGTGTCCTGGGTTCTTCTGAGATGGTCCCGCGACACGCAGGGACGACTAGGGCATTCATGTGCTGAGTAAGCGTGGGAGCGCCCGCTAGGTGGAGGCTGCCACATGTCAGCGGTGCATACTTGTCTTCTAGTGCTTCGAATGCACTGCCTTCTTTGTCGGGCGGTGAGAGCCAATGGGGTGGCTCCATCCTTCCAGAACTGATTCTTTGAACTCCTCCGGAGCGTTCTCGGCGTCTCCTTACAGGAACTCTTCCACGGTCGCGTTTGAGCGGTCCAAGAGGCGTAGCCGGAACCAGGGAAACGTGGTACCCCCGGTATCCGGTTACCGACACCCACTCGGATTGTTGTCGAGTGGGCTGATCATGTATGCACCCTTGCGGCACTCGAGTGATTGAGCGGATTGTTCTCTTGGATGTTTTGACCAAGTCTTGCCTTCTTAGTGCGAGTGATCACTCGAGCACTTCATCAATTTCTGGGTGAGGGAGCACCCGAACTCTAAAGATGCAAATGTCCTTGCTGGTACGAGTGGTCGCTCGAAGGCGTCATAGCTTGTTGGGTGAGAGAGCACCCGCACTCATATTGATGTTTTTCATCTTCGAAGGAGAGTGTAAGGCCCCCGATGTGGTGCTAACTCGAGTTAGTCGCTTTCGCGTCCCGCTCAAGTTAGTAGCGCATAAAAGGCAACCGACTCACGACACTCGCACTCGTGTCGCTGCCGGATTCTCGACAACAAGTATAAGAACAATGAACTTTATACTAAGACATAAATATATAGAGTCCAGGGCATACATCGCCGCTGGAATTTAATACATCATCTCAGGGGTCCTTAGACCCAACAGTACATCATGCAACAAACGGAAGACAATCATGAACGAGTACGGTCAAAATCCAAATTTCCCTAGAGAGGGCTGCACATAAATAGTCTACCCACGGATCGTCGAAGACCAACTATAGGATCTACTGAACGAGGTCGTCCTCATCGTCGTCCTCCGGGGGCACCTCCACGAACTATCGTCCAGTGCTCGGGTCGAGGTAGTAGTCAACTGCCGCGGCCGATCAGGCAAAACAGTAAAAGCACAAAAGGAAAACAGGGGTGAGATTATATCATTACAGGATAACTAACTCCCTACGGTAAGACAAGATAAAGGTAAAAGTTGCAGCCGCACTAGCATATATGGTGGCTATCATTCTATTAGAGTATAGGTAGGATCCAAGAATACACGTGACATCGTGTCATAAGTCCACTATTCACCTACTTAAGTCAAACATAACACAACCTGGATCTTCTCTTGGTCCCCCTAGACGAAGAAAAGCAACCAAGGCACTCACACCGTAGGCAAGTTTTAATTAAGATTCGAATTGATGTTATTCTATGAACAAGGAGTAGGTCTCAAGTCATCCATAACCGCAGACACGGCTTTTCGAAGCGATTTAACCCTGCAGGGGTGTACCAACTGCCCATCATAGGCTTCGCATGTACGCCCGGTTTCCACTTGACTAGGTAAGCGCCTGAAACTCCGGAACGTCAGAGTCCTTCTAACTAACAACGTGTAACAGCCCAGTTTTCACAAAAATTAAAATATTTGTTTTCGGTGTGATTTGGTTGATTGACTATCTTGTTTGCGGTGTTTGCATCCCCGATTTATCGATCGGCGATTATTTTCTCCCTTTTATCTCGTACTGGACGGAGACCGACCGTTGCCACCCAGACACTCGACCTTTGCGACACCGGGTTGCACCCAATCACCGTCGCGAAAACCGCACGAGACCAGCCGTAGGCAACGGAACGAAAAACCCCGATTAATAATTAAACGCGTTATTTTTATAGCGCGCCAGAATTTTTCTCGAAACGGTTCCAGCGCAAGGTGATCGCCATTGGCTCGATGCGCTGATCGCGCAATTCGAAGTTTTACCCGAATCGGAGGTCCTGCGGAGCCCCGGCGGTCAGAAACGTAAACACCGCGCGCGCGAGAGAAAAAGCGCGGATGTTTTTGCAAACTGCCAGCCACCTGGGCTATATAAAGACGACCACACTCCCACCCTTTTCTAGGGTTTCCCTAGCCAAAAATTGCAGCCACCCCCTCCACTTTGCCAGATTAGCCCATTTTGACCTCAAATCCCGAAACCCTAGCCCCTGGCCCCTCCGGAGCCATCGGATCTGAGATCCCACGATCCAAATCGTGCCACGTCAGCCCGAAGCCCCACGCCCGACTCCTCCCGTGGAAGGTCCTCCAGGCCGAGTCCCACCGTGCCGCCGTGGAGATCGGCCGTCGGCAGCCGCGCTGCCAGGCCGCCACCCCGCGCGGGTCGCCTCTCCTCTCTTCCTCCATCTCCTCTTCCCTCTCACCCCATACCTTTCTCTCTGCTCGATCAGGACCGAGCCGCCATGGATGGCCCGACCAGAAGCTGTCGCCCGCGCCTCCCCCTTCGAAGCTCGCCGCCGCTGTCCCCTGGACGTGGCCGCCGAACGCCCCGGCTCCGCTGCCTCCAGATCCCCTCGCCGCGTCGCCCCTTCCCCTGCCAGAGTAGCCGCGTCGCCGCGCCGGATCGGGCGCCGCCGGCAGGCAGCCGCCTCCCCTTCTCGATCCAACGGAGGAACGGACCGAGCCGGCCTCCCCTCGCCGCGTGGGCCGGCCCAGCTGCCCCAGCCCAGCAGTGCGCCCGGCCTGCCGCATTCCGTCGCCCCGAGCATGGGCTGGCTATCCAGCGCCCACCCTTAGTTTGGCCGAGGCCCACAGTGGTGAGCCCCTTTTTTTTTCTTTTTATTTTTTTATTTGCTGCTGCTGCTGTTGGGCCCAGTAGTTTCGGCCCGTTAGATGTTTTTTTCTTTTCTAGTTTATTTATTTTTGCAGATTGTGTTTTATTATTTTGCGTTGCCCGTATCTTTTTAACCGTAGCCCGGATCGCGACGCTTTAAAGATGAAAGTTACTTAGAATTTTTTCTAGTTTAATAAAATGTGATCCTTTGCCATGTTTGACTTTGTTTACTTGTTGTTGACCTGTTAATTACATCGCATGCCACTATAATTTGTTTCTTTAATAACTTTTTAACCGTTGCTCTGATTAAAATGTTCTTTATATGTAACTTGACTAGAATTGCATGTAGATTTTGTTTATGCTGATCTTGATTTCTAATAAAAATAATAAAATATTGTTTAGGGCAAAACAGTACCAAATTCCATTTTTATCGTGGGGTCCGCAATAGTTTGACATGTATAGGTTTTACCCCCCACTTAAAATGACTAGACTAGATAGTTTACTTTGTGCTTCACCTCTTGTCATGTTTGTCTGCTATGCCCTGCTTGAGTGATATGCCATGTTAACAACCTTTGCTCACCTGGTGTAACTAAACAAATTGGACCACAGTAAATGTGCGGTATCGTCGTGTGTACGAGTACTCCACTTAACCTTTTAGTAACCGCTCTCGACGATAGCTGCGATGTCTCGTGTTGCCTTCTTGTTGATGCTTGATCGTGATTGCTTCGTAGTAATAGATGCTTGCTCGTTGATTGCTTTCCAGTGTTTACCCTCTTGTGTGCTTCCGCGGGTACCTCTCGGAGACAATGCGAGCTTGCTATCGACTACACCTTCGAAACCCGGCTTATCAACAGGCAAGGACTATGCATTACTTATGATCCATTCTATTTCAACCAGCGGTTTGCATGCTAGTCTAGGATAGGTTCGATGTTTTATCCTACCACATGTTTACAACCTCTTTCAAACCGATACAGCCATGTCCCCTCCGAGCAAACCATGTACTGCTATGTTACTATTGCTCGTTGCTCAGCCCCTGCTTAGTATGTATGCTTAGGATGCTACGATGTTACCCTGTTACTCCTTGGTTTGGGATATCACATTATTATTATTGTTGTTGATGATATGATTATTATAATGCTGACTCTATTCGACGAAGGATGGAAGGTCTAGGCTATCCCGCCCCGACGCTTTGTTCCATTCGAGTCACCTAGGATCCGAGTTCCGGGTATTGGTTTTAAGACTGAGCGTGCCTAACCGCGTGTGGGATTTTATGGGGTCCCCTTCTCTTACCTATCTATCTTCAAACATTTCTAGAGGTGGCCCAAGCTGATTTACCATTTGAAAACATGCATATATGCCTGTCCGGTAGCTCCTGGCAGACATCCTTTAAAACAACCCGGACCAGTGAGGACTTAGTTTCCCTATTGGTCCACCTTTGACCGGCGAGGGCCCGAGGCCTCACGTGAGGCGTCTCGGTAACCCAAACCCTGTTGAGACGGAAGAGGCCAAACCGAGGGCACGGCCGGCTTTTGGATTGGGTGTCGACTCCCCGGGGGCCACCCGGATTTGTTCATTGTTAGTTAGAGGGACCTGTCATTTTGGATCTCTTGGAACTAAATCATAAAATGGTTGCCTATCATGGGTAGCAACTGAGAGTGATGGGCGTGCGTGCGAAGCCTTGTAATGGGCAGTTGGTACACCCCTGCAGGGTTAAATCTTTTCGACAAGCCATGTCCACGGTTATGGATGACTTGAGACCTACTCCTTGTTCATAGATAACAAAAACTGAGATAATCTTAAATAACTTGCTCAACGTGTGTGTGCCTTGACTACTTCTTCTTCGTCGGGATGCGAAGAGGAGGAAAAGAACAGGATAGGTGTTATGTTTGCGTAGTAGGTGGATAGCATACTTGTTGGAGGCGATTCCTCATCGAATTCTTGGATTCTTATCTTACTCTTTAGATCATTAGCCACTTCATAAATGCTAGTGCGGCAGCAACCTCACCACTTACCCCATCGTTACCGTAAAATACTAGTTGTCCTAGAATGACGAGTGATGAAGTCTTTGCTGGGTTAGTTGACCACTACAGTTGGATGCTGAGTACTTTTGTACTCATGATACTACCCCCAAACTCTTTTCAGGGTTCTCGATCGACAACAGGTATGGTGATCGACGTTTCACGTGGAGACTCGACGATGACTAGTTAGGCGGATCCCGGCGGAGGGCCTGGACCCGTGTGGTTATGGGGATCGATGATTTCTCTCTTTTCCACTAGGCATTTGATTGTAGTCTGTACTCAGACATGTATCTTCCGCTGTTATATTGTATTTAAGGCAGTTGTATGCCGATTGTATGGGATGTTGTATCCTTGTATCTGTAATGTTGTGATATCATATTGGAAATCCGGGGCATATGGCTATGTCATATGTCGTGGTGGGACCGATATGTGCTTCGTCCCCGGATCTGGATGGAAACATCTAGATCTGGAACAGTACCGCATATCGGGCCTGACAACTTGGTATCAGAGCCTTACCGACCGTAGGATCCCTTCTCTGGCCGAAGTCGAGTCTAGACAAAATCTATTTTGAATGTACTAAGTTAGTTATCGGAGATTAGGAATCTGTTTACTCCTTACCCTTGCTCTAGTCAGGACAAGTGCCGTAAGTGTTTTATTCTCGACTTATCCCCTTCAAAATCTAGGATCTCGAGTGTGTGGAGTTTCGGAACCGTTACAATGCCTTGCTTGCAGCGTATTGTCTCGATTCCGATCTCAGGTTGGGAAATCCTGTAGTACCTTTAGTTCTTCGAGTTCGAGTTAAACATCTTGGTCGTCCGTTGACTTCAGTCCTCTTGCCTAGTATCCTCACGATTTAAGTGAGAGTACTTCCGTTCATCGTCGTTTTGAATTGTTGTTCTTCCTCTTGATCGCCCGATGGCTTCGTTCTTCGACGTCGCCATCTCCCTGCGGAAAGTTTCTCGATGGAAGTTCGTCGTTCGACATGGAGCAGAGTCCCTTGTTGGTGGTGTTGAAGATCGTCGTCTCTCTTTTTTCTCCCCTCCTCTCCCCCGGATCGTCCTGGATCTCGGGAGGAGATCCCTTGTTGGTGGTGTTGTATTGTAACAGCCTAGTTTTCACAAAAATTAAAAAAATTGTTTTCGGTGTGATTTAGTTGATTGACTGTCTTGTTTGCGGTGTTTGCATCCCCGATTTATCGATCGGCAATTATTTTCTCCCTTTTATCTCATACCGGACGGAGACCGACCGTTGCCACCCTGACACTCGACATTTGCGACACCGGGTTGCACCCGATCACCGTCGCGAAAACCGCACGAGACCAGCCGTAGCCAATGGAACGAAAAACCACGATTAATAATTAAACGGGTTATTTTTATAGTGCGCCGGAATTTTTCTCGAAACGGTTCTAGCACAAGGTGAACTCCACCGGCTCGACGCGCTGATCGCGCAGTTCGAAGTTTTACCCGAATCGGAGGTCCTGCGGACCCCCGGCGGTCAGAAACGTAAACACCGCGCGCGCGGGAGAAAAACCGGGGATGTTTTTGCAAACTGCCAGCCACCTGGGCTATATAAAGACCACCACACTCCCACCCTTTTCTAGGGTTTCCCTAGCCAAAAATTGCAGCCACCCCTCTCCACTTTGCCAGATTAGCCCAGTTTGACCCCAAATCCCGAAACCCTAGCCCCTGGCCCCTCCGGAGCCGTCGGATCTGTGATCCGACGCTCCAGATCGTGCCACGTCAGCCCGAAGCTCCACGCCCGACTCCTCCCGTGGAAGCTCCGCCGAACGCCCCGGCTCCGCCGCCTCCAGATCCCTTCGCCGTGTCGCCCCTTCCCCTGCCGGAGTAGCCGCGCCACAGCGCCGGATCGGGCGCCGCCGGCAGGCAGCCTGTAAGAGCAAAGTTTTTCCCCCGCGTGTTTTGGATATTGTTGGACAAAACAGTAGAGGAACTAACAATGTTTTCTAGTGTAAACAGTTGTATAAGTTCCTGAAGGACAAGCTAGGTGATAAAGCTTCAGGGAAGGTCTTCAAGTTATCGAAACATTACCCCCTGAGCGAAGCTTAATCACGGAGGATGACCCCCAAAAATGAAGGTGTCCTGAAGCTCAACTTATTGAAGGAAATGAAGAAGACGGCGCAAGACTTAGAAGTTTGTGTGTAGTTATTTTTCTGTTCTTTGAGTCATAGGACAAACCGTACTATCAAGAGGGGTCTTTAGTTTGTGGACACCGAAGCCATTGAGAAAATGCTCAGATCAAATCCAAACCAAGTGAGAAGCCTGAGCGAAGAAATCTCATGTGCACTGAGTTAAGTTTCAGTAGCAAAGACTTTTTTCTTTGGCTTCTGAAGCAGAACTAAGTCCGTGAGTCAGCTTTACTTGTTCCGCAAGTAAAGTTGGGAAGTGATGACAAATCCGACCGTTGTGGACACGTGTCAAGCTGTCACCTCGAGTCAATTTGGTCATTCCGCACCTCGGGATCGCCAACTATAAATACGCCGCCCCCTCCTCAATTTGCGGGTGGCTGCTCCAAGAATATTCCTGAGAGAGACTGAAGAGAGCTCCCCAAAAACGTCACCGAAGCAAAACCCAAAATCCAGAATACTGAAGCCTAAGTCCCATTGATCTGAGTAGATTCGAGATGACTTAGCTGAAAGATTACTAGCTTTTTTATCTTGGAGAACTGCAATTCTCCTAGACGATTAGAGTGTTTTTCTTCAGAGAGCGAAGTGTTATTGTCGCCTTGAAGTCCAGTTTGTCAAAGGTTTCAGTGATTTCCTCAATAATCAACCACGAGTGAAGAACTGACCAAGCTCAAGGAGTTTGGTGCAGTGGAGCAACGGACGGAGAGATATTTGCTCCAGGTGTTCAATCACCAATCCCTCCAACCAGACGTAGCGCTTTGCAGAGCGTGAACTGGTCGAACAAACATCGTCGAGTCCCAGTTCGTTTTACTTCAAGCATTTACCTTCAGTATTGCATTTGCTTCGCAGTTATGTTCAATGTGTTTTGATTCACTGCATTTAGTTTCGCGTCCAGTTTTACTTCGCTATTCCGCTTTACTTATGCTTCACTTCAATAGTTTCAGTCGAATTTTTTTAAGTGATCATTCACCCCCTCCCCCTCTGATCACATACTTGGACTTTCAATTGGTATCAGAGCTAGTCACTCCCTACACGTGTTTTGGATTAACCTCCTGGAATGTCTTCAAGTATGTCTTTCGCAGCTATTCGCTCCGGCGATCCTATTCCTGTCTTCAATGGGAAGGACTACCCGTACTGGAAGGACAAGATGAAAAGAAATATCATGGCTATCAACTCAACTTCTTGGCAAGTTGCCTTGTATGGAGTCACTGTTGCCGATGAGAAGGCCATCACTCCTGAAGAAGCAAAACTGATTGATCTTGATTCTGAAGTTTGGGTTTTCATCACCAATCACTTGACACCAGAAAAGTATCATGAAGTGAAGAATATTCCATCTGCAAAACGTGTCTGGGACTATCTTGAAAAGATTGGTGAAGGTGTTTCTACCCAGAAGGATGCCCGAATTGACACACTCCGAAGCAAATTCTATCGCTTCAAGAGAAAGGAGGGTGAAAAAGTCAGCTCCATATACAGCACTTTCTAATGAGTTGATTTCCCTCGGTGCTGATGAAATTACTCCTCACTCAGTTGTAAGAACTTTGCTTCGCTCATTGGATGATTCGTTTGATCACATTGTGCCGATGATCAAGGAAAGGACTGATTTCAGACGTCTTGTTGCCGCTGATATTCTTGAGAGACTCAATACTTTTGAAATGGAAGAAGATGAGAAATGTGACATAAATGGCTCTCGAAGAAAAACTCATGCCTTGAAATAAAAAGCATCGCGTCATTCTTCACCCGAAGTCAGTTCTGCTTCAGGTGTCGAATCAGATGATCCTGCAAGCATTGGAAAATATTTAGCATTGATCATGAGACGCTTCAACTGCTTCCAGAGAAAAGGTTTTTCTTCACCGAGGAAGAGTTATTCTTCAAGAAGCTCAACTCACTCATCTCACCGCTCATCCTCAAGAAGCTCTCCATCAAAGGACAACTGCTGCTACTAGTGCAAGAAACCAGGTCACTACATTGCTGATTGCCCTCTGCGGGAAGCTGAGAACAAAGCAAAGCATTCGCTCAGAGAATCCTCAACCAAGTCCCACAGATATTCCAGAAGCTATGAGTCCAAGAGACATGATTCCAGTTCGAGAAGAGATAAAAAGAAAGATCTGATGATTAAAAGAGGAAGAAATATCATAAGAAGCGTGAGGGTTCTTCATCGAAGACTTACTCGTCTCGGCGAAGCAGCTCTCACCGTGCCAAGGCCTATCTGGGAAAGGAGATGAACTCTGAAGACGAAGCCTCTCGGTCCGAAGCTGAATCAGGCTCAAGGTCTGGGTCTGGGTCCGAATCAGATGGTTTTTCTGGTTTCGCATTCGCTTCAGTAGATGCTTCGACTAAAGCTTCGAGGTCATTCTTCACCAACAACAGTAGTGAAGATGAAACTCCTGCATATTGCTTCATGGCCAAGGAGAAGGTATCGTCATCCAAATCTAACTATGATACTTCTGATTGTTCCTCATATGATGGTGATTCGAAGATAAGCTATGCTAAACTTGCTAAAATTGCTTCAATCCAACAAGATGAACTTGATTCGCTAAGCAAAACCATTAAGAAATCAGAAACTGTGTGGATCGATGAGATAGAGAAAGGTCAAACTTTGACTAATGAGCATGCCGCTCTGAAGGAAAAGTTTGAAGAATTATCCTCTCGGCATGATCTTCTTTCAGTCGACTATGAGAAGCTTACCTATGAATTTCTTCAGAGGAAAATGGCTCTCGAAAGACTGAAAGAGGCTCATGAAGAGTTGGAAAATGTCAATCTCTCTCTCATGGCTCAACAAGGTTCTGAAGCAAATCATAAAACTGATTCACCTTGCTTAACTTGTCTGGAACGAAGCAAAACTGATTACAAAGGCAAAGCTCCTATTGTTATTCATGATACTAATGCCTCCGATGAGGAAAATCCTGCTGTTACCGAGGAACTCCTCAGGTTGAAAAACTTATTTGAAACAGGCATGTTCAAAAGTGTGCAAGGTCATCAGTATCTTTGTGATATCCTAAATAAGGCTCTCCTTCACAGGAATCCCAGGAATGAAGGTGTTGGTTTTGAGAGAAAGATAAACCCTGATGGCACCTATTGGGAACCTGAGAAGTATCCTAAGACTATTTGGGTCCTAGCGAAGGAGAAACCCATTGATATAGCTAACCTTTCAGGTTTTGACTGCAAAATGAACAAAGCTATTGTGGATGAATCACTTGATTCATACTACAAGCTCATCCAAGATGAACAAGGAAAGGTTACTGCTGAGTATGTTGGTACTCCTCCTAAGAATGGCTTCTATAAGAGGCAAATATGGGTGCAGAAAGCACTTGTGGAAAAACTGCATGCTAACCATACCATGCAGGGAAAGCCTTCGGTACCAGCGAATCATTTCTATTCTCTAGAAACGAGAAATGATTCACTGGTGGCCGAATCAAATGTTCCGCAGAAGCCATACTATCGAACTGGTCGTTATACTTATCGTCCTCATGATAACAGTACTAAGATTGCATATGCTCATTCTTATCCTAACCATTTGCAGAGGACTTACATTTATGGTGTGCTTGATGGTACACCGAAGCAATACACTCATGTTCGCTTTAATATTGCTTCAACCAGTGCTTCAACATCTTCTCAGTCACCTGCTCGTTTGTGGGTGGTTAATAAGAACTAATTCTTCTACTGGGCTATGTCTCCGGTGGATCCGAATGGGTCATGGATAGTGGTTGCACAAATCATATGACCGGAGACAAGGAGTTATTCACCAAAGAAAAACTATCTCACCCTTCTCAGAAGTACATTACCTTCGGTGATAACAACAAGGGTAAAGTGTTAGGTTTGGGAAGGTTGCCATATCGAAATATAAGCACATTGACAAGGTTATGCTAGTCCAATCCCTTGGATATAATCTTATGTCTATTTCGAAGTTATGTGATATGGGTATGCTTGTTCTATTTTCTGCTTCGCGTTGTGTTGTCTTTTCACAGGATGACTGTACGTTTGTCTTCGAGGGTTACCGAAAATGAGATTTATACATTGTTGATTTTTCTTCGGGCCCTACCGTATCCACATGCTTAATGGCAAAAGCTTCATTTGGATGGTTATGGCATCGAAGACTTGGTCATGCAGGGATGAGAAATCTTCATAACTTAGTGAAGAAGAACCATGTTATTGGCCTTAGCGAAGTAAAATTCCATAAGGATCGTCCTTGCAGTGCTTGTGAAGCTGGTAAAATTACGAAGAAACATCATTCAGCGAAGACTATCATGACTACTACTCGTCCTCTTGAATTGCTTCATATGGATCTTTTTGGTCCTCAAAATTATGCAAGCCTGGGAGGAAACAAATATGGTCTCGTTATTGTTGATGATTTCTCTCGTTATACTTGGGTTTTCTTTTTGGATAACAAGAGCAAAGTTTTTGAAATCTTCAAGTCATTCGCTAAGAGATCTCAAACCGAATATGAATTATCTCTGAAGCATATCCGAAGTGATAATGGAACTGAATTCAAAAATACTCATATTGAAGATTTTCTTGATGATCATGGTTTTACTCATGAGTTCTCTGCTTCTTATACATCTCAACAGAATGGTGTTGTTGAAAGGAAGAATAGAACTCTTATTGAAATGGCCAGAACTATGCTTGCTGAATACAAGACTCCCATTAGGTTCTGGGCCGAAGCAATTAACACAGTTTGTCATATCATCAACAAGGTTTACCTTCACAAATTTCTGAAGAAAACTTCACATGAGCTTATCACTGGTAACAAACCAAATGTGTCGTATCTTAGGGTATTTGGTGCTCCTTGCTTTATTAAAGATATGAATCATAGCTCCAAATTTTCCCCTAAGGCACATGAAGGTTTTCTTTTAGGTTATGGCTCAAACTCTCACACTTACAGAGTGTATAACTCTCACTTTGGGAAAGTTATGGAAACTGTGAATGTGAGGTTTGAGGAAACTAATGGCTCTCAAAAAGAGCATTTGCCTCATGATCTAGATGAACCACCTCTTGATGAAGTGATCAGGTCCATGACTATTGGAGATATTCGCCCTGTTGAAGCCAATGCTCGTCAAGCTAATAGGGATGATGATGGTCCAATGTTCCCACACATAGCCCGGGGCGCTGGAGATTAACATCCTGAAGCTAATGATGAACAGGACGAAGAAGAACAAAGGAACGAAGGAAATGCTGAAGCTGAAGGTCAAGCAGATCCTGAAGCTGAAGCAGATCCTGAAGCAGAAGCTGAGCCTGAAGCCAATGATTCAACCTTATCACGAGTTCAAAGAAGAGTTGATGTTGATTCGATCCTTGAAGAAATTCATCAACCAGGTCGTCCCACAACTCGCTCTCATACTCGTTTGGCTAACTTCTGTGGAAATTTTTCGTTTGTCTCCATGATAGAACCGTCAAAGTTTGATGAAGTTATGAAGGATCCAGATTGGTTAACTTCTATGCTCGAAGAACCTAATCAGTTTGAGCGAAACAAAGTCTGGTCCTTAGTTGATAGACCTGATCCAATGAAGCACAACATCATTGGTACAAAGTGGATTTTTCGCAACAAGCAAGATGAAGAAGGTATAGTGGTAAGAAAAAAAGCACGACTGGTAGCACAAGGATACACCCAAATCGAAGGTATTCATTTCGGCGAAACCTATGCTCCAGTTGCTCGTCTCGAATCCATTCGTGTTATGCTTGCTTTTGCAAATTTCAATGGCATTCTACTTTATCAAATGGATGTGAAAAGTACTTTTCTTAACGGAGAAATCGAGGAAGAAGTGTATGTTATGCAGCCTCCAGGTTTTGAAGACCCAAAGAAACCCGACATGGTGTACAGGTTACACAAAGCCCTCTATGGGTTGAAGCAAGCACCTCGTGCTTGGTACGACACATTGAAGGATTTCCTTCTGAAGAAAGTCTTCAAACCAGGAACAACTGACCCAACACTTTTCACTCGATCATATAATGGTGATTTGTTTGTATGTCAAATTTATGTAGATGATATCATTTTTTGATGCACTAACACTGAAATCAGCGAAGAATTTGCCAATATGATGTCGAAGAAATATGAGTTGTCAATGATGGGTGAATTGAAGTTTTTCCTTGGACTTCAAATTCTTCAACAGAAGAATGGCACCTTTATTTCTCAAGAAAAATATCTCAAGGATTTCCTGAAGAAGATTGGTCTTACTGATTGCAAAACTATCAAAACTCCAATGCCAAGCAATGGCTTCTTAGATGCAGATGAGAAGGGCAAAGCCTTCGACCGGAAGAAATATCGTTCTATGATTGGATCTCTCTTATATCTTTGTGCATCTAGACCTGACATTATGCTTTCAGTATGTATTTGTGCTCGTTTTCAGGCCAATCCAAAGGAATCACACCATACAGCTGTAAAGCGAATTCTTCGATATCTTGCTCACACACCAACCTTGGGCTTGTGGTATCCCAAGGGAGCTCAGGTTGATCTTATTGGCTATTCTAATTCAGACTGGGCTGGTGATCGTGTGGATAGGAAATCAACTTCAGGGACTTGTCATTTCCTTGGAAGATCACTTGTGTGTTGGGCTTCAAAGAAGCAAAACTGTGTTTCAATATCTACTGCTGAAGCTGAATACATAGCTGCTGGATCATGTTGTACTCAGATTCTTTGGCTGAAGCAAACGCTAAAGGATTATGGTATTCATGTGAAGAAAAATCCCCTTCTATGTGATAATGAGAGTGCAATAAAAATTGCTCACAATCCTGTGCAGCACTCTCGCACGAAGCATATTGACATTCGCCATCATTTTCTTCGTGATCATGTTCAGCGTGAAGATATTGTTATAAGTCATGTCAGAACTGAAGATCAACTGGCTGACATATTTACGAAGCCATTGGATGAGAAAAGGTTCTGTGCGTTAAGGTGTGAGCTCAATATATTGGACTCACGAAATGTACTGTAAGATCGAACCTTTTACTCCTGTATATATTCATTTACTTTGTTGCTTACCTTTTTGGTTTCGTTGTTTGATTTTGCTTCGTTTATTCTATTTTATTTCGCTTGGATTTAGTCCTCTAAGCTTATCACCTTTTGCTTCGTTTGGTTTTTCTTTGAGGTGATAAGTTTCGGACCCTACCTCTTCTATTCTTCTTCTTTCTTCTTCTGTCTGTCCAAAGTGGTTGAGCACAATTGAAACGGAAAGTATTTTGCTTCAAACATCATTGAGTTCCGAATCAAATGCTTCAAATTTTTTATCGAAGTTTTACTCAAGTCGAGGACTTATTCTTCGGTCGTTGTGATCCCGTCAAATCCGGGTCGTTGAGATTTTCTCGCGATTCGCCACGAAATCCGCGCCGTAGAATCCGGAGAGACGGACGCTGGGAGCCGTTCGATCTGATCTGACAACTCCTGTCAGACCGGCCTATATAAGGCATCCCACCCCAGCGAATCCATCTCACTTACTCATTCTCTTCTCTCCGGAACCCTATATCCCGAGCGCGCCGCCGAGCTCTTCGTCTCCGTCGCCATTCTCGCCGCTTCACTGCCGGAAGAGTGCCGCCGTGGACTTCACGCCGTCGACAAGCACGTCCTCTCCGCTCATCGCCGCCGTAGCTGCTCGACGCCACCGAGTTAGGGTACGCCGAGCCCCCGATCCGATCTCTGTTTCTCTTTGCTCTTCATATTCTCGATCGGATCCAAGTTCTTAGGTTTGTTTTGGGATGAATTCCTTAGGTTTCTTTGATCCATCGGATCGTTGCACTGTTGGGAAACTTGTTTCTGATAGCAAAAGCTTCCCATCCCGATTCAGGTTAGAAGTTAGGGTTAGATGCTGTCTGTTCTGTGTTAGGGTTTGACACTCGTTTGATGTTGCTAAGTCTAGCTCAGAACAGACTGGATATCTCTCCCATATTCTTCACTGAATCTCTTGTCAAAACTTTTTGTTTTTGGTTCGAAACTTTTGCTGGTGCTCATTCCATACTTGCCTTTTTTCCCTCGCTACCCTTTATGCTTTTCACAGGATGTCTGCAGAGTTAGGCTTCGGGAATGAGTCACCAAATCTTGACCACATAAACGAAGCAGAACGGTCTGCTCCGAAGAAGAAAGGTGGCAGAACTAAGGAAACTAACAATGCCAGAGGCATTCCCGAATCCATTCGCCGTGAACTGGGGTATGACACGCCTCCTGAAGAAACCAAGGATCAGCGCAAGATTCGCTTGCAAAACATTCGCCGGTACTGGGCTGTCCGCTGGTACAAGTACAAGAGCATTCCTGACTGGAAGTGGGCTATGCAATTTGCCTTCAGTCCACCTTATCAATATACTTTGGCCATGTGCAGTCAGTACATCGAAGAGAATCGTCACTTATACTACCCTGCTCCACCGAAGCTCCCTCACCCCAATACTCTTAAGACCCCAGATAATTATCCTGATGAGCAGGAGCGTTTGAGGATTGCTGTTGAGAAGAAGAGGCTGAAAGAAGAAAAGAAAGCAGCCAAGTTGGCTGAAGCAGAAGCCCATGATGTTGGGCCTAGCTCGAAGAAGAAGAAGATGTTGAAGAAGAAATCTGCTTCTCCTCCTCATGCTACCACAGAAGATGAAGAGCAGGCTAGAAAAGAACAAGCATCTCTGGAGGATTCAATGTTGGACGAATCAAATGCGCCTGACAACGAATCAGAATCTGAAGCAAATGATGAATCTGATTATCCTGCTCCCCCCAAGAAGCAAAGGCTTCAGATTCCATTGAAGAAAAAGCCAGGGGAAAAACCTGCTGCTAAGGGGATTAAGATTCAAGACCCCAAGGACAAGCCCTTAGCTCGCCCCACCATTGACCTATCTAACTTGGTGGTTGCGAAGCCCTTGGCCTCCAAGCCACCGGCTGATGCTCTCAATGCTGAGAGGCGATCGAAGCAGAGGCATGACCCTGCCAAGAAACAAACTGCAAAGGCTTCAGCACCAACGAAGCCCAAGCAGTCTACCCCTGTAAACCCTTCAGCGAAGCGAAAGCTCACTGAAGAAGAACTGAGACAGAAAGACCTCGCTGAGGCACTTGAGCGCAACATTCTTGCCAGAAGTTCTGCAGAACAGAAGAAAGCAGATGAGGACGCTGCGAGAAAACAAAAGGAGTTGGACTCCGCCAGATTGGCTGCGGAGAAGGCTGAGACGAAGCGCAAGCTCGCCGAAGCCGAAAAGAACGAAGAGAAAGCTGCCGCTGAAGCTAAACAGCTGGCTGAGCATGAAGCAAAGCGCAAGGCCACTTTAGACGGCATCAGGACAAAGAAAGCTGAGAAAGCGGCTTAGGCATGTCAGAAAAAGCCCATTGTTGATATGACTCCCCCCATTGAAGCTAATCCATCGAAGCAGAAAGGCATATCTCTGCCTGAAGCTCAAGCTGAAGCTGATCGCCATAGTGAACATCAGTTCCCTGACCCGCGCGAAGGCGAACTATGGGATCATTTGGGCATCACTGAAGCTCTTTGGGAAAAATGTGCTGCTGAAGAACCTGAAACTGTTGATCTTGGAGAAGTTTACATCTCAAGCTCCATCGAAGCAATGATATCCACAATGATCAGTCAGTTGAAATATTTGCATTCAAGAGATAGGGCTGAAATCAAAAAGATTCACAACTATCAGAAGCACGCTGAATCTGAACCAGATGAAGAATTCAAACAACACGCTCTGAAATTGCTTCAGCAAGTGACAGACGTCAACACCACCACCAAGAATAATATCAAAATATTCAGAGGCAAAGTCAAGGCCGCTGTTGATGAAATGGTGAAGACCCATAATGCATCCATTATGGAAAGGGATTCAAGGAAGCGAAAGGCTTCGCCAGAAGCTGAACCAGTTGTTGCACAACCATCGGCTGTAAAGCCTACTGCTTCAAAGGCTTTGGGTCCTTCACCCACGAAGAAAACCACCAAGAAGAGGAAGGTTACATTGGCTTGAGCTGCTGACATGGACACCAGTGATGAACAGCCGAAGGAAACTCCTGAAGCAGTTCCCACTCCAACACCAAAGCCAAATCCCGTTCAGCCCATTCCAAAGCCTTCAGCTCCACCCACCAAAACTCCCACACCACCTCCTACCGGAACCACCCCCAAACCAACTCCACCACAAAGAGATCCTACCCCGACTCCAACACCAATTGCACGAACTCCCACACCCATTCCACCCCATGCACCCACACCCATCCGTGCTCCAACCCCCTCACCACAAAGAATTCCCACTCCACCAGCTGCTCCCGCACCACCTTCATCACCTCTCCATGAAGATAATGCACCATCCCCAACCCACTCGAGAACTCATGTAACCTGAAACTTTTCTCCTGCCAGAACTGCTCACGACTCTGAATCCAATGTGCCTCAAACCGAAGCACATGACGACGAAGAAGAACAAGTTCAGATACTGAATCTGTCGCAAGAGAAAGCCCTTATAGTCGCTCAATCTGCTGGCCCTTCTAGAGCCAATACAATTGCTCCTCTGCAAAGGTTTCGCGCGCATTCGTGCCC
This sequence comes from Bromus sterilis, assembly GCA_950022295.1. Classification (NCBI taxonomy): domain Eukaryota; kingdom Viridiplantae; phylum Streptophyta; class Magnoliopsida; order Poales; family Poaceae; genus Bromus; species Bromus sterilis. The sequence goes on along the minus strand of OX465595.1, from coordinate 273,821,969 downwards.
CTTCCAAGATACCCAGATTGACTCAAATTATCCTCGTGAAACTTTTCCCATTTTCAAGGGCGCTGGTTATTCTTCAAGGCATGGCCCGGACTTCAACTTGGAACAGCATCAGAAGCGTCACCGTTTCTTTGGCGTCAGTCTGTATGCTTTAGATCGCACCGAAGATGATCTTCGCTTTTGGACTGCAGAGCAACAAATCCTATACACCAAACTCTTCTGTCAGCAAGGAGTTCTGTTCAGGCATAAATTTCTGGATATGCGAAGTCTTTCCACTGCCACTTGCTTTCAGAACGTCGCCGAAACAATAGAGAATCAGAATTTGACTCGGCTGTTTGCTATAAGCACTCCTTTCAATTCTGAACTCATCAAGCAATTCTATGCAACTCTTTATGTTTCTGGCGACGCAAATGAACCCAGCTCATGGACGCTGGAATGGATGATTCAAGGTAAAATCTTCAGAATGTCCTCTGAGGAATTCATGGAGATTGTCAATATTTCAAGGCATTCTGGAGTCCAAGAAAAGATTCACTTAGAACCTGATCTGGCTGAAGAAGAATTTCCTACTCTGTTGGACACTGAAGTCTCTGCAAGCTACCTTCCTAAAAACATTCGCCCGAAGCATTTGAACTTCATCTCCAGGACTTGGTTCTACATCTTGTCCAACTCATTGATACCTTTGAGTACTGCTTCGGAAGAATCGAACATTTATCCAGAGACAAGGCATGCAATTATGAAGCTCACTCATGGTCTCATCTTTGACTTTGAGGATTGCTTCATTAGGAACTTGGTTCATGCAGCAGAGCTACCATTCACACTGAAACCTTATGCTCCTTGGCTGCAAGTTGTCTGCGATTATGGCAGGAACGAGGACTTTGTGGCTCGCCATCATCCGAAGCTTTTCCTTCCACCAGTGCGTGACACTTTGGCATTGCTGAGGAAGCCCAATGATCCTTTTGCCACATATGTCGGCGTGCGCCATGAAGTCAATGAGCGAAACTTATCAAAGAAATTCAAGAAAGACTCCCACCACTTTGAAGTTAATCTTCGGTCGCATCAAATGCTTAACAACTACATTGAAGCCAATCAGCGCCAAATGCAATTTCTTACTGATGAGATCAACAGAGTTGGCAACATTGCACTCAACAACAGTCAGTATTTGCGTGTTCTCAAACGTCATTCCTGGAAGGGGCTCCGGAAATTCAACTCTGTCAAAGGCCTTCGTAAAGATCGCATCTACAAAGAGTATCCACATCTCCAGCGAAACTTTTCTCGTGATGATTTAGTTGACCGCTAGAATCATAAGATCCCTCCCCTACACAAGATTGATGAAGTATTCTTCGTCAACGAACCTGAACCCATTTGGCCTGATACCGTCTCCGAAAATGACTCCATTACTTCAAAGGACGACGACGGCCTCGACGACAGCGACCTCGACATCAACCTCATCACCCAGACGCGCCACAAAGCTATTCCTTCGTCTTCTTCCAAAGAAGAATCCTCCGACGATCAGTCTTCATCGGATGAGTCTTCGTCAAGCTCAGCTTCGTCGGGTTCCCAGGATGCTGATGCCGCGAAATAGATCTCTTGAACCATTTTTCAACCTTTTGTCCAATCATTGACAAAAAGGGGGAGAATGAGGGCATCGATGAGTTAGATTTGCATCGGGGAAAGGGTTTGCCATTTGCTTTTGCTTCGTTTGGTTAAGTTACAACAAACATTCCATTCTCTTCGATTGGGTTGTAACTTAAGTTTAGCTTCGGTCCTGCTACTCCTGTGATACGCTTAAAGTTTTAATAACCCATTTGCTTGCAAGTATTGCTTCGTATCTTCTATCTTGCAGGTGGTTATTATTTTCGAAGTCACAGGTCATTGGAAGCAATTGCATACATTTTTGGATATATATCTTCAACTGCAATTGTCTTCGCTAAGCTAGTTGTCTTGCTCTCCACCGAAGAAATTTCCTTCAAGCATTAACTTCGATTATATAAATCTTCGATGCTTGCATTCAGGGGGAGCCAAAAACTTCATATCTTAGAGTTTGTCCCATCCCTTCACAAAAACTTCAATATCTTTTATCGATGCCTGTTTTGTCAACAATAGTCCAAAAAGGGGGAGATTCTAAGAGCAAAGTTTTGCCCCCGCGTGTTTTGGATATTGTTGGACAAAACAGTAGAGGAACTAACAATGTTTTCTAGTGTAAACAGTTGTATAAGTTCCTGAAGGACAATCTAGGTGATAAAGCTTCAGGGAAGGTCTTCAAGTTATCGAAGCATTACCCACTGAGCGAAGCTTAATCACGAAGGATGACCCCCAAAAATGAAGGTGTCCTGAAGCTCAACTTATTGAAGGAAATGAAGAAGACGGCGCAAGACTTAGATGTTTTTTTGTAGTTATTTTTCTGTTCTTTGAGTCATAGAAAAAACCGTACTATCAAGAGGGGTCTTTCGTTTGTGGACACCGAAGTCATTGAGAAAATGCTCAGATCAAATCCAAACCAAGTGAGAAGCCTGAGCGAAGAAATCTCATGTGCACTGAGTTAAGCTTCAGTAGCAAAGACTTTGTTCTTTGGCTTCTGAAGCAGAACTAAGTCCGTGAGTCAGCTTGACTTTTTCCTCAAGTAAAGTTGCGCAGTGATGACAAATCCGACCGGTGTGGACACGTGTCAAGCTGTCACCTCGGGTCAATTTGGTCATTCCGCACCTCGGGATCACCAACTATAAATACGCCACCCCTCCTCCATTTGCGGGTGGCTGCTCCAAGAATATTCCTGACAGAGACTGGAGAGAGCTCCCCAAAAACGTCACCGAAGCAAAACCCAAAATCCAGAATACTGAAGCCTAAGTCCCATTGATCTGAGTAGATTCGAGATGACTTAGGTGAAAGCTTACTAGCCTTTTTTATCTTGGAGAACTGCAATTCTCCTAGACGGTTAGAGTGTTGTTCTTAAGAGAGTGAAGAGTTATTGTCGCCTTAAAGTCCAGTTTGTCAAAGGTTTCGGTGATTTCCTCAATAATCAACCAAGAGTGAAGAACTGACCAAGCTCAAGGAGTTTGGTGCAGTGGAGCAACGGACGGAGAGAGATTTGCTCTAGGTGTTCAATCACCAATCCCTCCAACCAGACGTAGCGCTTTGCAGACTGTGAACTGGTCGAACAAACATCGTCGAGTCCCAGTTCGTTTTACTTCAAGCATTTACCTTTAGTATTGCATTTGCTTCGCAGTTATGCTTCAATGTGTTTTGATTCACTGCATTTAGTTTCGCTTCCAGTTTTACTTCGCTATTTAGCTTTACTTATGCTTCACTTCAATAGTTTCAGTCGAAAATTTTGAAGTGATCATTCACCCCCTCCCCCTCTGATCACATACTTGGACTTTCACGGTCGCCTCCCCTGCTCGATCCAACGGAGGAACGGACCGAGCCGGCCTCCCCTCGCCGCGTGGGCCGGACCAGCTGCCCCAGCCCAGCAGTGCGCCCGGCCTGCCACATTCCGTCGCCCCGAGCGTGGGCTGGCTATCCAGCGCCCACCCTTAGTTGGGCCGAGGCCCACAGTGGTGAGCCCCTTTTTTTTCTTTCATTTTTTTTATTTGCTCCTACTGCTGTTGGGCCCAGTAGTTTTGGCCCGTTAGATGTTTTTCTTTTCTTTTCTAGTTTAATTTTTTTTGTAGATTGTGTTTTATTATTTTGCGTTGCCCGTATCTTTTTGACCGTAGCCCGGATCGCGACGCTTTAAACATGAAAATTTCTTTGAATTTTGTCTATTTTAATAAAATGTGATCCTTTTCCATGTTTGACTTTTTTTTACTTGTTGTTGACCTGTTAATTACATCGCATGCCACTATAATTTGTTTCTTTAATAAATTTTTAACCGTTGCTCTGATTAAAATGTTGTTTATATGTAACTTGACTAGAATTGCATTTAGATTATGTTTATGCTGCTCTTGCTTGCTAATAAAAATAATAAAATATTGTTTAGGGAAAAATAGTACCAAATTCCATTTTTATCGTGGGGTCCGCAATAGTTTGCCATGTATAGGTTTTACCCCCCACTTAAAATGACTAGACTAGATAGTTTACTTCGTGCTTCACCTCTTGTCATGTTTGTGTGCTATGCCCTGCTTGATTGATATGCCATGTTAACAACCTTTGCTCACCTGGTGTAACTAAACAACTTGAACGACAGTAAATGTGCGGTATCGTCGTGTGTGATGAGTACTCCACTTAACCTGTTAGTAACCGCTCTCGACGGTAGCTGCGATGTCTCGTGTTGCCTTCTTGTTGATGCTTGATCGTGATTGCTTCGTAGTAATAGATGCTTGCTCGTTGATTGCTTTCCAGTGTTTACCCTCTTGTGTGCTTCCACGGGTACCTCTCGGAGACGATGCGAGCTTGCGATCGACTACACCTTCGAAACCCGGCTTATCAACAGGTAAGGACTATGCATTACTTATGATCCATTCTATTTCAACCAATGGTTTGCATGCTTGTCTACGATAGGTTCGATGTTTGATCCTACCACATGTTTACAACCTCTTTCAAACTGATACAACCATGTCCCCTCCCAGCAAACCATGTACTTCTATGTTACTATTGCTCGTTGCCCAGCCCCTGCTTAGTATGCATACTTAGGATGCTATGATGTTACCCTGTTACTCCTTGGTTTGGGCTATCACATTATTATTATTGTTGTTGAAGTATGATTATTATACTGTTGACTATATTCGACGAAGGATGGAAGGTCTAGGCTATCCCGCCCCGACGCTTTGTTCCATTCGAGTCACCTAGGATCCGAGTTCCGGGTATTGGTTTTAATACTGAGCGTGCCTAACCGCGTGTGGGATTTTATGGGGTCCCCTTTTCTTACCTATCTAGCTTCAAACATTTCTAGAGGTGGCCCAAGCTGATTTACCATTTGAAAACATGCATATATGCCTGTCGGGTAGCTCCTGGCAGACATCTTTTAAAACAACCCGGACCAGTGAGGACTTAGTTTCCCTATTGGTCCACCTTTGACCGGCGAGGGGCCGAGGCCTCACTTGAGGCGTCTCGGTAACCCAAACCCTGTTGAGACGGAAGATGCCGATCCGAGGTCGCGGCCGGCTTTTGGATTGGGTGTCGACTACCCGGGGGGCACCCGGATATGTTCGTTGTTAGTTAGAGGGATCTGTCGTTTTGGATCTCTTGGAACTAAATCATAAAATGGTTGTCTATCATGGGTAGCAACTGAGAGTGATGGGAGTGCATGCGGAGCCTTGTAATGGGAAGTTGGTACACCCCTGCAGGGTTAAATCTTTTCGAGAAGCCGTGTCCACGGTTATGGACGACTTGAGACCTACTCCTTGTTCATAGACAACAACAACTGAGATAATCTTAAATAACTTGATCAACGTGTGTGTGCCTTGACTGCTTCTTCTTCGTCGGGATGCGAAGAGGAGGACAAGGATAGGATAGGTGTTATGTTTGCGTAGTAGGTGGATAGCAGACTTGTTGTAGGAGATTCGTCATCGAATGCTTGGCTTCTTATCTTACTCTCTAGATCGTTAGCCACTTCATCAATGCTAGTGCGGCAGCAACCTCACCACTTACCCCATCCTTACCGTAAACTACTAGTTGTCCTAGAATGAAGAGTGATGAAGTCCTTGCTGGGTCACTTGACCACTACAGTTTGATGCTGAGTACTTCTGTACTCATGATACTACCCCCAAACTCTTTTCAGGGTTCTCGATCGACAACAGGTATGGTGATCGACGTTTCACGTGGAGACTCGACGACGACTAGTTAGGCGGATCCCGGCGGAGGGCCTGGACCCGTGTGGTTATGGGGATCGATGATTTCTCTCTTTGCCACTAGGCATTTGATTGTAGTCTGTACTCAGACATGTATCTTCCGCTGTTATATTGTATTTAAGGCAGTTGTATGCCGATTGTATGAGATGTTGTATCCTTGTATCTGTAATGTTGTGATATCATGTTGGAAATCCGGGGCATATGGCTATGTCATATGTCGCGGTGGGACCAATATGTGCTTCTTCCCCGGATCTGGATGGAAACATCTAGATCTGGAACAATACCGCATATCGGGCCTGACACAACGCACAATTCCGGGTGGCCCCTGGTGAGTCGACATCCAACTCAAAAGCCGTCCGCGCTCTCGAATCGTCCTCTACCGTATGGCTAAGGTCGGGTTTAGTCTCACCTATAAATCAGGGGACTTCCCTAGCTCACCAGTGTGGACCAACCAGAGGAACTATGTCTCCGTTGGTCCAGGTTGTTTCGAAAATTACTGGGGTACCAACACGGCACACACACGTTTTCAAATAGTAAATCAGCTCGGGCCACCACTAGAATTGTATGATGCTAGGTAGGTAAGACAAGGGGACCCCATAGAATCACACACACGATTAGGCACGCTCGTTAAGAAACACAATACCCGGAACTCGGGACCTAGGTGACTCAAATGGAACAAAACACCTGGCGGGAACAGCCTGGTCTCCCATCTTTCGTCAAGTATAAATTAACATCATAATAATAATAAATATCAACCAACTTCTTTAAATAACATTATATCCCAAACCATAGCATAAGGTAAGCAGCAAGTTTTCCTACTCATACTAAGCAATGGATGAGCAGCGGTAACTTAGCAATACAATGTTTTGCTGGGATGTGGGGAGCATGGCTGTTTGGTTTTTGAAAGTGGCGTAAGAAAAGTGGATATGATCAACCAAACGTTCTAGAATACAGCTAGGCAGGTAGGCGGAAAGGTATCAAGTAATGGTATAAATCTTCCCCTTTCCTGGGTAATCGGTCGTCGAAGCAGACGTAGCAGGCTCCTCGGGCTCGGTGTCGGAAAACTCCACGTAAGTCTCCTCGGCGGTCTCAGGTGCTAACGTAAAGTACCGGCAAGGAAAAGGCACACAAGTAAGCAATGGGTGCAATGCACAGGCAAAGATGGTATGATCAATTTTAATAGACATGTTGTGACCCTATCTAGTCAATTTAAATGAAGGTGGTGACGAAACGTCAACAACTTCATGTGCAATTATTATATTTTTATGGCTTTGGTCTTAGCCTTAATTTTGGTGGAAGTAACATGGCAACATGACGTGATCAACAATGCAATTAAAAGAAATAATTACAACGTGAAGTAAACATCGATTCCGGAGACGGAGAGATGTCGATGAACTTGACATCGGAAAGGTGCAACAAAAGAAAGGAACCCAGCCACATTGCATATGACCATATGCTAGGGTCTGGTTTGATGATGCAAAGATTTGAAGATGACATGAAAAGGGACTTGGAATGAAAAGATGATCAAGATTCAACATGCACTGACGTTGAAAGAATACAAGGCAAAGAAAACAGGTTGATATGGCTAGGTGTTTCACACCATGTCCACATGAGTTGCACAAAACATCACATGGACATCACCATTGGAATCCCTGCATTTTTCTACCCCAAAACCATATAACTATGGCTCCATTTGAATTTGCAAAGCACAGTTGCAAATTCAAATGAACTCAGGGGCCTGAGTGCAAAGTTGCACTACTTGCATTTCAGAAAAAAAAATCAAATGGCAAAACCACTGTCACCATTTTGATCCTTGGGAAAAACTACCCCAATGTCATATATGGCATGGCCTTATTTGAATTTGGGAAACACTTGAAAAAAACAAAAGATTTGAGGGGCTATTTGCAAAATTACCACACTCCAATTAGTAGAGGGGACAAAGTGCAAAATTGACCTCACCATTGAGATCAGTGGGTCAAACTACCCCAAAAACATATATGGGATGCCCTTAAATTGAATTGGAAGCTCAAAACATATTTGAATTTGAAATCAAATTCAAATTTGAATTAAACAGAAAAGAAAATAAAAAGAAAAGAAAAGAAAAACGGGCCCAGACCCCACATGGGCTGGCCTCGGGAGAAAAGGCCCATCTCCTCTCCCTATGGCCCAAAGCAGGCAAGCCCACTCGGCTGGAGAGGGAATTCGAAAAAAAAGAAAACGGGCCAAGCCCCCACTGGACCAGGCCCAACTTCTCTCTCCCTATATCCTCGGCCCAGGCGATAGGTGACCCGCTTCTAAAAACCCGCGACACCTGACGGACTGAAGAAAACAACCCCCTTTGCCTGAACTCGACGACGGCTGCCACTTCCGGCGAGCACCACATCGTACTCCGGCCACTTTTCGGCGAACTGCCATGACAGAACTCGAGAGGGGACCTTCCTCTATGCCCCGGTGTAGGACAAGACCACCATCTCGCATATGGCTGGCCGGAATCTACACGGGAACAGGTCGACGGCAGCACCTCTCTGAACCCGTAACCACACAGGCGGCGGGACCAACTTCAGGCGAAGCTGGCGTGACGCACAGATCACCGGCGTCCAAGCTACGGCGTGCAAAACGTAGCCGGGACCTCCCACTACTGCTCTGCACCTCGGATCTCGCCCCTAGCTTCACGACGACGACGGGAGCTTCGACTGCAACTCAGGGCGACGCAACTGCTCCTGACTACAACTTCAGACATCGGCAAGACGCTACTGCTACGCGCCAAAAGGAGGGGCCTTGCGTGCCAAACGCCTGCTCTGCGCGACCCCAGAGCGCGCGCATCGCCGAACCCGACGCGGCACGGACACTAGGTGCACGAATTGGCCACCGGCGACGAGCTCGTGCGGCGGATTTTCTACTGCTACCGGTGACAACGCGAAATCGCAGGGCTACGGCAAAGGCACGGGCATGGGCTCACCTTGTGGGTCGCGTCGTGCGTCCCAGCCTAGCCGTAGGGGTAGCAGGTGAACGTCGCTGTCGTTGGGGAAGAAGGGCTCCGCGGCGGCTTGCTACGTCGCGAGGTGAATTCCTCCACGCGGCTTCGAATCTGAAGAAAGGGGAAGGACAGAACAGGCACGATGGTCAAGCACGCGAGCGCGGGGGTTCAATCATGGCGGAACGGTGGCGAATTGCACAGGGGCTCACCGGCGTCAGGCAGGAACAGGACAGGGGAGGGAACCTCTCTCGGCGGCGGCGTGCTGTACGCGATGGGGAAAACGGAACCCTAGGGGATCCCTGCGGCTCCGGGGCGCGGCTCTTATAGACGAGAGCCCCTCTGTCCACGTCGGCAGGCGTCGACGTCGACTTCCTCCTGCCGGTGTGAGAGAAGAGGGGGAGGGGACCTCTCCACGGTGGAAAGGCGACGCGTCCCCTCCCTCAGATCTTGATCGGGAGGCCAGGGCTCGTCCCGCGTACCGCTTTGCTGGACAGGCCCAGGTGGGCTGCGGACAAGGGGAGGCCCAGATGGGCCGGGTCTGCTGGACTGCCTCCAGGGCGAAAAGAAAAAAAAGAAGGGGTTTTCCATTAAGAAAATAACAGAAATTCCCAAGAGTTTTTGTGGCCAAACCAAAAAATATAATAACATATAAAAATATGTTTTGGAAACCTTGGAATATTTTCCATTTTCTAAAATTGGTTTGACCAATTTTTGAGCAACTAAAATGTGGGGGCATTTTTGAAAATTCAAATCACATTGAACTGTGGCCCAAATTTTTAGAGTTTAAAAAAATGGGGCAAGGCTTTTAAAAATCTTGGGAGGGGTAAGGAATTGGCTATGCCAAGTTTGGGGTTAAGGAGAGCATGCATGCATCAATGAAAAATCTTCACACACCCTTCTTGAACCATTTTGGATGCAAACTCACACAAACCAAATGGGCTCCAATACCAATGCAAATTTAAATCACCACATAAAATGTCAAACTCTAGCATCATGCCAAGTTACAAAGTCATCAGACAAGGTACAATATCATGTTGATTTCTTATTATTGCAACTGGGCTGTTACAGCACTCCCCCACCAACACAGGATCTCGTCCCGAGATCTAAGCCTAAAACAACTCAGGATACTCAGGATGGAGATGATCTTCGCTCTCCCACGTTGCTTCCTTCTCCGAATGATGTGCCCACTGAACTTTCATGAACTTGACGGTCTTGTTGCGAGTCTTGCGCTCGGACGTCTCAAGAACACGGACTGGACGCTCTGTGTTGGGACCCGGGGTTTGCGTATGTAATTCCTGGTTAGCGTATGTAATTCTAGTCACGAGGCAATCACATGGAGAGCCGAGAACCGTACCCACTAGTCTAAGAAGACAAGGCCAAGCACAGAACGTTCTCGGAAAGCATCGAACATGAGGGGAATCCCATCCAGGCCGGATGATCAACTGAGATGGGACCTCATCGTCCGCTCACAAGTCTAAATTCTTATGGGTGGCGAATCCCATACTCATAGACAAGTCGCCTTAACCATAATATTGATTGAATCCTAACTCTTACATAGACTTACTCTAGCCCGGTCACTTAGTCGGGGTCTAGGGCGGGCTCGATCATATAACAAAGTGTGCCACGTGACAGAGTCACGAGCAATCGCATCGCGATGCCCCAAGCTGCGCACATCTAAGGGCCACTTGGTGTATAAAAGACCGCCAGCCAGATCACAACCAAGGTCTCAAAAACCCATACTAATACATGCATGTTATAAACATACACGCAACACACATGTCTAGTATGAACAGCAGGTATCATCACATAACTCTACAAAGTACTTCTTTATTGACTTACACATAGAGCGTACAAAGATCACATGTCTGTGATCAACATTACATAATACAACGGAAGAAAATTAGGTCTGAGGACAGACAAGTTTAACAAAGGGCTTAGAGAAGCCTTGTAAACATACATGCCCTTCCACGAGGGACCAGACTTCTGTCTGGAACTATACTAACTTAGTCAACGTCGAGCTTCATGAAGGTGACTCCATCGGGGTCCGGGTTCTCATCTAAAACATAGAATAAGCAAACGTGAGTAAAAAGTCGTGCTCAGAAAGACTTACATCTGAACTAATCTACTCATGCTCAAGTATTAAGGAAAAGGAGGTGGGGTTCAACATGCAGAAGTGCCAGCTTTGACTTGGCTAGTCCTGTACTACGAGTACCAGACTTGAGGTAAGAAGCGTACACGAGTCCACTACCAAGTCTCCAACCAATACACCACTATGGATACTTCCTCGACTTCCCCACGAGGAAGCACACCATAGCACTCACGCTTATCTTGCGAGTTTTATAAGTATCCATTCCAGTTGTCTATGATCAGGTAAAGGTCTCCAAGTAGTCCATAACCGCGGACACGGCTATTCGAATAGTTTATTCACCCTGCAGGGGTGTACATCTTCACACGCGTGTCATCGCTTATCGCCTTATTCTTGTCACCCTTCAAGCGGGTGTCGGACGTGGATGAAACCAAGGCACTACCCTCACATCACCTTCTCTAATCCAGGAGTCGACTACGTGAGTTTTTCACCGCTCGAGAGTACGGCTGGTTCCACGAAACGGACTCAGATAATGCAAGGGACCGAGACGCCACCTTTGACAGATGGTTTCGCTGCCTAACGGTTCCACCCACATATCTATGCATAAGTCAAATGGAAAGCCCAAATCTAGTGTGACTCCTGGACTGGATCGGGTACGTAAAGAGGCCAAACGGGGCTCTGATACGTCCAAAACGTATCTATAATTTCTGCTTGCTCCATGCATGTTTTGTGTGATATTGCTATGATCTAGATACACTTCCATACACTTTTGTTCATATTTGGACTAACCTATTAACTCAGTGTACCCCAGTGCCAGTTCCTGTTTTCTTCTGTTTTTCTATTTCTGTTTTCCCCCATAGAAAAGGTGCCAGAAAAATTCCGGGAAAAATACAGGAAAAATCAGCGTACAGGAAGCTTCGAGAAGAGCCCGGGAGGGGCAAGAGGGGAGCCAGGGGGCCCAGGCGGCCACCCGGCGCGGCCCCACCCCTGGCCGCTCCAGGGGGGGCGCCTGGGGCCCCTAGTCCACCTCTGGCTTCCCCCCTTCGCCTATTTATTCTCCGTCACGGGGAAACTCCAGGGGAGGAACCCTATTTCGCAAACTCGCCTCTGTTCCGCCTCCGCCGCGGTTCCGATATTGGGAGCACCAGAAGACCTCTTCCCGGCACCCTGTCGGAGGGAGGATTGACCTCCGGGAGTCTCCTCTCCACCATGGATGCTCCCCGGATATCTCGTGAGTAGTTTTACTTGGACCATGGATCCGTGATTAGTAGCTATGTGATGTTCTCCTCCCCTCTTTGTTCTTCATGGATTAGACCTTGTGAGCTGCCCTACATGATCGAGGCACTTTTGTAATATTTTCTGCTATTGCTATGTTGAGTTTGATAGGATCTGATGGATTATGAGATTATGTTCAGATTGTGATTGAGTAATATATTTGGTTCTTATCTCTTATATTTTTGTTCCTAAGTAATTCTTGCATGTTCTCCGTTGCTGTTTATTGCTTTGGCCAAGTAGTAGGTAGTGACTCCAAGAGGGAACGTTTTGCTCGATTGTGGGTTCATGCTCCCCGATGACACGCTTGAGTGACAGAAACATGCGTCTAGGGGATGTGCTGTTGCCACAAGGGGGAAAACAACGGTGCTTGTAACCGCGGTTACAAAGATTGTTTACTTTACACAAAGTTCTTTTAATGCAGTTGTCTGTTGCTTTGGGTTTACACTTTGGGTGGGGCTCGCAACTTAATACCAGCGAGATTTTCTGGATAGATATCTCAAGGTTGATGATTAGTAGTAGATGCAATTGGATTTCGGTCTACTTATTTTGGCGTACTGCCCATGCTTTTGAGCCTCGTCCTTTCTTTTGTAGCATAGTTAGCCTTGCGGTGCGTTCATAATCCTGTCAATTGCCTTTCTGTAATTTGTTTACCTCGCATAGCAATTTTATCGTCTTTTGGGAGAGAGACATCACTAGCGAACATCACGTATCCCGGTCCATATCCTCATCACTATTTACATGCTCATTTACTTTTCTTCTTTTACTTTCAATTACTATCATTATCCCTTGTGTTTGACCCTTTGTGAACAACAAGACCGAAGATATTGACAACCTCTCTGAACTTCGTTGGGAACAAAGTTATCGTGTTTGTGTGCAGGTCCGCGTCAGTTGCGCCGCTGACACCTACTTATCATCTCCGGAGTCCTACTGGAGACAAACCTTGGTATCTTCACCGAGGGAAATTTGCTGCTGTGCTACATCACGCCTTCCACTTTGGGCTCACCAACGAAGGGCGAGAAATCACTATCATTACCTCGCACATCAGGCTCCCATAAACCCTACATGTGGTCATACTCTTTGTCTTGCATCACAAAACAGGAACTCGGGGCCTAGGGCAGTGTTCAACGAGACAACCCACTGTGTACTCCTACACAACCTCTCATCGTTCACCTTTTCTTAGGGTGGATTCACCAACATGTTATCATCAGCATCACTGTGTTCATTCCATCCCGACTCACAATCATAACATCCTCATGCTCATCATTCAACTCCTAAACATGCATAAGAGAGACTCAGAGGGAAGTAGGATTTTATAGACATGATCAATGGGGTTTGCTTGCCTTGTTGACGATCACGATGTGCCACTCTTTAGGGCAGTCGGAAACTACGTCCGGCGATGAATCTATCGAGAAGAGGCAAACACCGAGACAACAATAATGTAAAAATCACATTGCAATGCACAATCAAGATGCATAATATAGCATGGCATGGTACTGATGTGCTCTCTGTCCATGTTTCAACATGTTAATTGAAGTATATTTGGAAAAGAATTCCAAATTCAAAATCCAAATGATTATTCAAAAATGCCCAAATCACATTTGCTACTGTTTGAACTTTGTAAACTATTTTTTCATGCTTGAAAGTTGCATATTTTGATTCCTTGCATTTTTCTGATAATTTTTCATATATTATTTGTTTGATTTGGAGTTATGGTTTAAAAGTTATTGAATTTACAAGATTTACACAATTTCTGGAAATTCTGGAATTATTTTTAAATTGGAAAAAGGTTTACTGCATCAGCATGGCATCATGCTGACGTCAGGGATGCTGACTGGTCAAACTGACCAGTGGGCCAGGCCTGTCAGTGACTCACGGTTAAAACTCTGTTTTAATTAAAATGACAGGGGATTAGGGGGGCCAGCGCCCACTTGTCTACGACCTATGGGGTTAACTAACTAGGGGTATTAGCCCCCTAATTAACCCAGCCGGCCGGTGGTTAGCCGTCGTGGCCACGGGAGACGGCGGTGCCTCGCCGGAGAGGGGCTCCCGGACACGGATCCGCACGCCAAGGGCACCAGGAGGGAGCCCTCGATGTCGCGCATCCAGCAGAGCACTCTGCCAGCCTTGGGGAGGCCGGAGGCCATGGCGGCGACGAGTTCCGCGGCGGCCGGAGCATGGCTCCACGGCGGCACTAGCTACTGGACGCAAATGAGCGGGAGAACGTGGGGCTTTTGTGCTCCTACTCACCAGGAACTTCAAGGAGTCGACGGTGAGACCGGGGAGGTCCGGGGCGGAGCGAATTCTGGCGACGCACTTGGTGGCCGTGGCGCAGGAGATTGATGCCGCCGTCGCGTCGGAGGATTCTGGCGATGATTCGTTCGACCGGGTGGCGCGTAGCGACGAGGCGGAGCTCCTAGACAGCTTTCCTCGGCGATACGGCGGCGATGGCCACACGCGTGCACAGCCATGCTCCGCGGCGGCGCTCGGGCGGGGGTAGAATCCGGTGAGAGAGGGAGAGCGGTAGACCAGGAAGAGAGGGAATGGACGCAGGGATCCTGGGCATCTCCGTGGCGCTAGATAGGAACGAGTGCAAGCAGGAGGTGGCAGCCGGCCTGGGCCTGCCCTCCACGGCGCTATCCTCCTGGCGCCAGGAAGAAGACGGGCGTGCCCCTGGTGGGCTGGGCCGCCTTCTGCTGCAGCTAGGCCAGGTAGGTGGGCTCTGCCCTTTCTCTTTTATTTTTCATTTATTTCTTCTGTTTGATTTGTTATGCGTTGGAAAAAATATCTAGGCATTTTATAACATGCCCAAAACTTTTATGTGGCCTTAAATGGCATATAGAAAACCACTCACGAGTTTTGGATATTTTTTAAATTCAAATAATTTGAATTTAAATTCAAATAGGATTTTTATTTAATTTCCAAGCCTCTGTTTGTATATTTGAAAAATCCATGAGCATGGGTTTGATTCCAAATCATTTTTAAAATGATCACACTCATTTATAGGACTTTTCAAAAATGTTTGGAGAATTTTTGGAAAAACTTTTTATCTGGCCTTTTTTATTTAATTTCATTTTGAGGCTTTTCCAAATCCCAGATTCTTAAACCATAGAATTTTAACATGATGCAATTATTTATAGTAATAAAAGCACATACCAAAACTAGGGTTGTGACAACTCGCCCCCACTCAAAAGAATCTCGTCCCGAGATTCAGAAGTAGTCGGGAAGAGGGTGGGGTATTCAACTCGGAGATGATCTTCTCGTTCCCAGGTGGCTTCCTTCTCAGAATGGTTGGACCGCTGCACTTTAAGGAACTTGATCTTTTGACGTCGGGTGGTACGCTCAGCTTCATCGAGGATACGGACAGGATACTCTCGATATGACAGGTTTTCTTGGAGATCAAGCGTTTCGTGGTTTACTTCGCGGATGGGGTCCTTGAAGCAACACCTGAGTTGAGATACGCCTTGTCCAGAAGCACTGGAGCGCCGTCTTCATCGTCTTGCGCATCCAATCGAGCCGCGGAGCCCCTGGAGCCGAAGCCGTCTTCGATTTCTCACCGTCGGCCGCCATTTATTCCGGCGAGAAATTCCTCCACTTAAGCCTCTCCCCGGCCACGCCGAGCTCCTCTTCGTTCTCAGGGTGGGCCTCCCCTTCCTGCCATCCTCTTCGTGCACCTCCCCGTGCCCCCGTCATCAATTTTCCACCGAACCCGAGCCCAACCGCAGCACGGGCTGACACCGACGTGCTCTCCGGCCGCCCCTTGGCCCCCCATGAGCACGGCTTGACGCGGACGTGCACGAGGTGCACTCCCGTGGTCTTCCCGTGCCAAATGGTGGCCGGGAGCTCTACTCCGGCGAGCCTCCGCCGTCTGATGAGGCCACCGGCGACTAGCCGGAGGGATTAGGCCTAACTCACCCCCCTAACCCCCCACAGCCACAGACAGGTGGGCCCTGCCCTCTAATTAAGCTTCTGTTAGTTTTAATTAAAAGGGAATTAACCCCCTGAGGGTGACAACCTAGGCCCACATGGCAGCCCCCTGTGACATCACCCTTTCATCATGCTGACGCCATATTTGGAAAATAAATAAAAAGAAAAGGATTAAAGATTTAAAGAAAATCCAGAAATTGCAGAAAAATAGCTAAACTTTGGAAATTCATAGAAAATTCATATGAACTCCAAATTTAACATATAATATATGAAAAATGATCAGCAGAAAATGATCTATCCAAATAATCAACTCTCAACAATGTTTGAGGTGATCTTAAATTGGGACCAGTAGCTTTTTCTATTTGGCTTAATTGTAATTAATTCAAATTTAATTCAAACACTATTCCAATTTGAACCATTGCAACGCAAACATGATCACTTATACATCAGAGGCATATCACACACATGATCACATGGTTTACGATGATCAAACAAAAGCATTTGCAACTTGGCTAATTTGAGCAACATATGGAGTTTGAATTTGCATTCCAAATGCAATACACTTCATTTAAATTGAATTGCCACAACACAGAAGCAATCACATCATGGACAACTATATCATGTGTATGTGCATTATATTTCAATGTTGCCCCCCTTTGTTGATGATTGCTCCGCTGACAGACGTTCCGAGACGGTGATCACACCCGAAGGACAAGAAGTACATTAAACCCTGTGTATCATCAGCAAGGCAAGCAAACCCCATTGATCATGTCTATAAAATCCCAATTCCCTCTCAGTCTCGCTTATGCATGTTTAGGAGATCACCTTGTATCGATTCTACCGCATAGTTGAACCCATATCCGATGCATGACCTATCATCTTGTCACAGTAGTAGGCAAACCACAATCCTAGCTGACATATGAGTTGATTGATATCATGTGGCCCCTGCAACTGTTACTACTAATTGCATGCTTAGAGTTTCCAATGAGGATACTTTTGATGTGAGTCGGGATGATAGTGAACATGGTATTGATGAAAGTGAAACTGTCTTGGTGAATCTACCAAATAGAAGGTGAACGATGAGAGGCTGTGTAGGAGTACACAGTGGGTTGTCTCGTTGAACACCGCCTTAAGCCCGAGTTCTTGTATGGTAATCCGAGACAGAGAGTACAACCACACATTGGGCTCACTGACCCCTCTCGACCTAGTAACTCACCCCGATCCAAGTCCAGGAGTCACACCTAGTTTGGGTTTTCCATTCGGGATATGCATAGAAAGATAAAGGAAATGAAATGTGGCATTCATGGTAGGGCTTGTAGAACATGGCTTGTCAAGCAGAGAACCATCCGTCGAGGTGGGCTTGTCAGTCGTGCCTACATAGTTTGAGTCCTCGCTGGAAGCTCGGCTGGAACTCCAATTGGGTTTGGAACTCAGACAGTTGAATCCTTGGACTAGAACGGAGCTGTGGGCGAAGTGTTTTGGTGAACATCCTCGCCGACACCCCTTGAATGATGCAGAGACCTGGCGGTAACTGATGGTCATGTGTGTGTAGCGGTACACCCTTGCAGGGTTAACAAAACTATTCGAATAGTCGCGTACGCGGTCATGGACTACTTGGAAAGTTGTGCTTGATTATTAGACAACTTCAATGGATACTCTAAAACTCGCAAGATAAGCGTGAATGCTATGGTGTGCTCCTCGTGGGGAAGTCGAGGAAGTAACCATAGTGGTGTATTGGTTGGAGACTTGGTAGTGGACTCGTGTACGCTTCTTACCTCAAAGTCTGGTACTCGTAGTTCAGGACTAGCCAAGTCAAAGTTGGCACTTCTGCATGTTGAAACCCCACCCCCTTTACCTTTAAACTTGAGCATGATTAGTATAGTTCTGATGTAAGTCTTGCTGTGTACGACTTTGTACTCACGTTTGCTTATTCTATGTTTTAGATGGAAACCCAGACCCCGATGGAGACACCTTCCTAAAGCTCGACGTTGACTAAGTTAGCATAGTCCCAGACAGCAGTCTGGTCCCTCGTGGAAGGGCATGTATGTTTACAAGGCTTCTCTAAGCCATTTGTTAAACTTGTCTGTACTCAGACCTAATTTGCTTCCGTTGTATGATGTAATGTTGACCACAGACATGTGATATTTGTATACTCTATGTGTAAGTCAATAAAGAAGTACTTTGTAGAGTTATGTGATGATACCTGCTATTCATACTAGACATGTGTGCTGCGTGTATGATTATAACATGCATGTCTTAGTATGGGTTTTCGAGACCTTAGTTGTGATCTGGTTGGCGGTCTTTTATACACCAAGTGGCCCTTAGATGTGCGCAGCTTGGGGTATCGCGATGCGATTGCTCGTGACTCTGTCACGTGTACACTTTGTTGTATGATCGAGCCCGCCCTAGACCCCGACTAAGTGATCGGGCTGGAGTTTGTTTATGTAAGGGTTATGATTCAACCGATAACATGGTTGAGGCGACTTGTCTATGAGTATGGGATTTCACCACCCTTAATCATTTAGACTTGTGAGCGAGCGATGAGGACCCATCTCAGTTGATCATCCGGCCTGGATGGGATGCCCCTCATGTACGATGCTTTCCGAGAGTGTTCTTGCTTGGCCTTGTCTGCTTAGACAAGTGGGTACGGCTCTCGGCTCTCCATGTGCTTGAGTTGTGGCTGGAATTACATACGCATATTCCGGGTCTCGACACTCTGATTAGGAAAGGTCCGCACTCAGATGTATCTCTCCCAAGTCAACAACCTGCTCTGGCTGCTTGAAGCACTGCTTTAGCTGGGACACATGGAACACGTCATGCACCATGGACAGACTCTCTGAAAGCTCGAGCCGAAAGGCAAGAGGTCCTCTAGTCTCGAGGATGCGGAAAGGTCCGACAAATCTTGGAGCGAGCTTTCCTTTGACGCCAAAGCGGTGAGTTCCCCTCAATGGAGACACTCTCAGGTACGCCCAATCACCAACCTGAAACGCTATACCACGGTGCCTTTTGTCATAATAGGCCTTCTGCCTAGACTGTGCTGCCTTTAGGTGCTCTCGTACAATCTTCACTCTGTCCTCTGCCTCTTGGATCACATCTGGACCAAACAGCTGCCTCTCACCTATCTCGGACCAATTCAAAGGTGTCCTGCACTTGCGGCCATACAAGACTTCAAACGGCGCTGCCTGCAGAATTGCCTAATAGCTATTGTTGTAAGAGAACTCAGCATACGGCAAGCATTCTTCCCACTTCATGCCAAAGGAGATGACACATGCTCGAAGCATGTCCTCGAGGATTTGGTTCACGCGCTCGACTTGCCCACTTGTCTGAGGGTGATATGCGGTACTGAACAACACTGTCGTACCAATCGCCTTTTGAAAGGCCTGCCAGAACTTAGAGGTGAAAAGGCTGCCTCTATTAGAACTGATCTTCTTGTGAATGCCATGCAAGGATACAACTCTTGCGGTGTACAAATCTTCTAACTGAGCTGCTGAAATGGAGTCCTTCACTGGAAAGAAGTAGGAAACTTTGGAAACATTGTCAATGACAACAAAGACGACATTGTTCTTCTTCTGCGACAAGGGGAAGCCTGTGATGAAATCCATCTCTATATGATCCCATTTCCACTCCGGAATCTTGATGGCGCGAGGGTTGACGGGTCTAGTCTTCTCGCCCTTCGTTGGTGAGCCCCAAGTGGAAGGCGTGATGCAGCACAGCAGCAAATTTCCCTCGGTAAAGATACCAAGGTTTGTCTCCAGTAGGACTCCAGAGATGATAAGTAGGTGTCAGCGGCGCAACTGACGCGGACCTGCACACAGACACAGATAACTTTGTTCCCAACGAAGTTCAGAGAGGTTTTCAATCTCTCCGGTCTTGTTGTTTACAAAGGATAAAACGCAAGGGATAATAATAGCAACTTGAAAGTAAATGCAGAAAAGTAAATATAACGTGGAAACAATGATAAGGATATGGACCGGGATACGTGATGTTCTCTAGTGATGTCTCTCTCCCAAAAGACGATAAAATTGCTATGCGAGGTAAAAAAATTACAGAAAGGCAATTGACAGGATTAAGAACGCACCACAATGCTAACTATGCTACAAAAGAAAGGAAGAGGTTCAAAAGCACAGGAAGTACCCCAAGGTAAGTACACCGAAATCCATCTGCATCTACTACTAATCATCCACCTTGAGATATCTATCCAGAACATCTCGCTGGTATTAAGTTGCGAGCTCCACCCAAAGTGTAAACCCAAAGCAACAGACAATTGCATTAAAAAGAACTCTGCGTAAAGTAAACAATCCTTGTAACCGCGGTTACAAGCACCATTGTTTTCCCCCTTGTGGCAACATCACATCCCCTAGACTCATGTTTCTGTCACTCAAGCATGTCATCGGGGGGGATGAACCCACAATCTAGCACAACGCTCCCTCTTGGAGTCACTACCTACTACTTGGCCAAAGCAATAAATAGCAATGGGGAACATGCAAGAATTACTTAGGAACAAAAATATAAGAGATAAAAACCAAATATATTACTCAATCACAATCTGAACATAATCTCATAATCCATCAGATCCTATCAAACTCAACATAGCAATAGTAGAAATATTACAAAGGTGCCTCGATCAGGTTGGGCAGCTCACGAGGTCTAAACAATGAAGATCAAAGAGGGGAGGAGAACATCACATAGCTACTGATCACGGACCCATGGTCCAAGGAAAACTACTCACGAGACATCCGGGGAGCATCCATGGTGAAGAGGAGACTCCTGGAGGTCAATCCTCCCTCCGGCAGGGTGCCGGGAAGAGTTCTTTTGGTGCTCCCGATCTTCGGAAGCGCGGCGGCGGCAGAACAGAGGCGAGTTCGCGGAATAGGGTTCTCCTTTTTGGGGTTTTCCCGTGACGGGGGATAAATAGGCGAAATGGGGCAGCCAGAGGTGGGCCACGGGCCCTAGGAGCCCCCATGGCGCGGCCAGGGGTGGGGCCGCGCCTGGTTGCCACCTGGCCCCCTGGCTCCCCTCTGGCCCCTCCCGGGCTCTTCTCGAAGCTTCCGTCACGCTGATTTTTTATCTGAATTTTCCCGAAATTTTCTGGCACTTTTTTATGGGGGAAAACTGAAATAGAAAAACAGCAGAAAACAGGAACTGGCACTGGGGTGCACTGAGTTAATAGGTTAGTCCAAATATGATCAAAAGTGTATGTAGATCATAGCAATATCACACGAAACATTCATGGAGCAAGCAGAAATTATAGATACGTTTTGGACGTATCAAATCTCAAGTGGCTGAAGCAACCCTGCATGCTTCTGGTGCTGTGCCTTCACTCTCCTGCACACATCACACTGAGACACGTAACGGGCAACAACCCGCTTCATACGAGTCCACCAAAAGCTTTGCTTGAGATCTTGATACATCTTTGTACTGCCAGGGTGAATAGACAGCTTGGAGTCATGGGCTTCCTTCACGATGACCTCTCTAAGATCTCCCTCATTGGGAACAACAACTCGCTCTTCGAACAACACGGTGCCGTCATTATGCACTGAAAAGATACCGTACTTTGGAACTGAGGCGGCAATACCCTGTTTGATCTTTTGTATCATTGAGCTGCCAGACTGAGCTTCACGAATCTTCTCATGGACAGTGGGCTCTGCCACAAGGTTGGAAAGGTAGCCTGCTGGAACTAGCTCGAGATTGAGCCTTCGAAAGGACTCACACAAATCAGGGTGGATCTTCTGCACCTGGATATTATTGCAATCGCCCTTGCGGCTCAGCGCATCAGCTATGACATTCGCCTTCCCAGGCGTGTACTGAATATCAATTGTGTACTCAATAATGGTTTCAAGCCATCTTCTTTGCCTCAAGTTCAGATTTGGCTGAGTGAACAAGTACTTCAAACTCTTATGGTCGGTGAACACATCCACCTTCCTCCCTAAGAGGAGGTGTCGCCAAGTGACCAAAGCGTGCACAACTGCTGCAAGCTCCAATTCATGCGTGGGATAATTCCTCTCACTTGTCTTCAACTGCCATGAGGTATAAGCCACAATGTTCCTGCCTTGCATCAAAACTCCTCCTAGACCTTGCAAAGAGGCATCACAAAACACATGAAAAGGCTGTGACTAATCTGGCGGCGTGAGAATTGGAGTTGTGGTCAACTTCTCTTTCAACTCCTCGAAGGCTGACTGGCAAGCTGGTGACCAAGTGTACCGTTTGTCCTTGCACAACAATTCATTCATTGGCTTCGCTATTTAGGAGAAATTCTGCACAAACCTCCTGCAATAACTTGCGAGGCCGAGAAAACTCCTTAGCTGCTTCACGTTCTTCGGCGGAGCCCACTCTTGAATAGTTCGGGCTCGCTCTGGATCAACCGCAATTCCCTCAGCGGAGATAACATGGCCCAGAAAATTGACTTTGTCCAGCCAAAACTCACACTTGGAGAACTTGACGTAGTACCGGTGCTCTCTCAACTTCTGCAGCACCAGGCGTAGATGTTCCTCATGTTCAGCCTCTGACTTGGAATAGACAAGAATGTCTTCGAGGTAGAGGATCACAAACACGTCAAGCCATTCTTGGAACAAATAGTTCATAGCTCTCATGAATTTCGGGGGGGCATTTGAGAACCCAAAAGTCATGACTGTGAACTTATACAGCCCATGACGTGTGCTGAACGCGGTCTTGGGAATATCCTCTTCACGAAAACGGATTTGGTGATACCCCATCCTCAAGTCAAGCTTGGAAAACACCTTAGCTCCATTCAACTGTTCGAACAGATCATTGATGCGGTGTAAAGGGTACTTATTCTTGATGGTCTTCTTGTTGATACCGCGATAGTCCTGGACCAAGAGGCTAGTCCCATCCTTCTTCTGGACAAACAAAGCTGGTTCACCCCAAGGGGATGTGCTCGCGCGGATAAAACCGCCTGCCTCCAACTTTTTCAACTGCTTCTTGAGCTCAATCAAATCCTTCGAACACATCTTGTACGGATGCCGAGAAATCGGCTGGGTACCAGGTTCTAGCTCAATAACGAACTCAATAGCTCGAACTGGTGGAATTCCTGGCAACTCCTTCGGAAAGACGTCTGGGAACTCACAGACAACTTTGACTTCCTCGAGCAAAGGTGCAACTACTCCGTTCAAGGCGTACAACTGTGCTGGTCCTGTCATAGAGCCACAAGTGTACAAGACTTATGCACCTGCATCATGTGTCAACTTCACTGATCTGGTTGGACAATCAATATTGGCCTTCTGTTGCACAAGCCAATCCATGCCCAAAATGACATCAATGTCGGAACGTGGAAGAAAAATCAAGGAAGCGGAGAAAAGGAGACCCTGAATCTGGATCTGCACATCAGGAACTCTGACAGCTGAACTGAACTTAGTGCCCGGGGTAGAGATGGCCAAAGGAGAAGGCATCACCTCTGCTTGGAAATCAAACTGCTGAGCGTAATACTTGGAAATGAAGGAATGAGATGCTCCGGAATCGAACAGAACTGTCGCGGGAACTGAACACACAAGCAACCTACCAAGAACAATCTCTGAAGAGTACTGAGCATCTGTGAGCATCATGTTGTTCACCCGAACTGCACGTGGCTGTGCCTTCACCATCGCAGTGCTCGGAGTAGAGCGAGGTGGAGGCAGTGGGAGCCGATCAAAGCGCGGGTCGGTGAAGTTGGGAGACGTGTGCCCCGGCTCTCTGCACTTGTAGCAGATCACGCCCGGCCTAGGCTGCTGCTGCGGCCTGGGTGGCCTCGCGTGTGGTGGTGTAGAGCGAGGCCCCTGCTGAACTGGGACGGGAGGGTAGGCAAAAGTGCGGACAACTGCCCCCCTCTGCTGGAACTGCTGCCTCTGTGGTGGTGCCTCTGTGACCCAAGTCTTTGCCTTCTTGTGGACCATCACTACGGAACTGTGCTCTCTCTGGCACTTCCTGTCTGCATCCCACTCTGCTCTGGCTGACTCTTGGCGGATAGCCTGATCCACGAACTGTGAGAACAGCGTGGGGCTGCACTGGGTGAGTGCGTACTTGATCTCTGTGCTGAGGCCTCCACGGAACCTGGGAATCTTCTTGGCCTCAATGCTGACCTCCTTTGGAGCGTACCTAGCGAGCCTGACGAAGGCCAGGTTGTACTCCTGAACTGACCTGTCACCATGTCTTAGAGCCAAGAACTCCTCACGCTTCCTTTCCATCAATCCACTCGGAATATGTGAAGCTCTGAAGTCTGCGACGAAGTCTGCCCACGTGATGATATCATCGCCCTTGTTGGCCTTGTAGGTATCGTACCAGCTGGCTGTTGCACCCTGAAGCTGGAAGCAGGCGAAGGTGACGTAGTCCACTTGTCTGATTGTGTTTTCATTGAAGGGCTTCTTGATCTCTGTGATCCAGTCATCCGCCTCCAGCGGGTCTCGAGCCTCGGAGAACCTGGGGGGGTTGATAGCAAGGAATTGCTGCAGAGTGGTGTACTGTGGTCGATCATTCCTCTGGGCAGTCTGGTTCTGCAGCATCTCTAAGATCGCAGCTGTGCTGTCAGAACCCTCTGTTAGGTAATGTGCTAGGATCAAAGTAACCTTGCATCATGTAAAAATTTCAAAAGAAATCTTTGAAATCAACTTCAAAATCAAAATGGGAGAAGGAAACCCCCCAGATGAATTAATTCAAAAGGCCAGATAAAAATCTTCTCCAAAAATTCATGTTAGAATTTTGAAAAGTCTTATAAATGAGTGTGATCACATATCAAGTGATGTGGAACAAATCCCATTCTCATAGATTTTTCAAATATTCAAACAGTGCCTTGGAATTAATCAAATAACCCTATTTGAGTTAAGATTCAAATTATTTGAATTTTAAAAATGTTGAAACTTTATAAGTGGCTAGTTTATATTATTATGGGGCCACATAAAATTTTTCAGCATTTAATAAAATGCCTAGCTATTTATTTTAGCTCAGCAAAACAAATGTCAGAAAAGAAAAACAGAAAAAGAAAGCAGAAAAACCTTACCAGACGCCCAGGCGAAGCCGGCCCACCCAGCCGAGCCGGCCCAAAGGGGCACAGGGGTCTTCTTCCCCGCCCCGCGCCTCCAAGCTGCTCGGTGGAATGCCACCGAGCCAGCCGTGGACGCCACGTCGCCGTCGAGCACCTTCAGGCCTCCCCGTGCCCTCTTCTCGCACCTGGAGACGCCCTGGAGCACGCCACGTCCATTCCCCCCCTCTAGAGCTTCCTCCTCCTCCTCCCGTGCTCGATTTCGTCGCCGCCCGAAGCTTCACCGGAGCGCACCGCCGTGGACGACGTGGCCACCGTGCCCTAGAGCTCAAGCCAGCAAGTCCACCGTGTTCCTCGTCATCGACTTCGTCTTCACGCAGAAGCTGGAGCCCTAATTCCTCCCCGAGCCGACGCCATCGTCTTCAACCTCTCGCTGGACCCGCGAGCTCGCCGCCGTCGATTCGCTGCCATTGAAGCCCCCCCCCCCCCGAGCTTGTCGTTGCTTCCGTTCGAACCTCAGTGAGGTACTAAGCGTTTCCCCTAAGCTTCCAGCACCCCGCAGCCCCTCTAGCCGTTTTCTCCATGGTTGGCGAAGCATGTCGCCACCATGGACGACGATGAGGTCGCCCCTGTGCCCCATCATCTTGTCCAGCGCGCGCGTTTGACTACCAGTGGCTCTAGATTTCGAACGCACGCAAGATCAACTCAACCCGTGCACTACAGCGACAACTGCGAACTCGCCGCCGTTCTATTGCCGCCGGAGTCGTCACCGCCGTCGATTCAGAGCTCCCCGTGAACCCCTGATGCTTCCAGACGATGCGGACGAAGTTGCTGCGCCCGTTGATGTCCTCCCCGTAGCCTCACATGGCCCCTAGCCCATTCCGGCGAGTCGCCGCCGTGACCAGGCCGCCGGCGGGTTAGCCCAACCCCCCCCCCCCCCCCCCCCCGTTAATCACCCAACTAATGACCCCCTAGGTCACTGACCAGTGGGCCCAGTGGCTTAATTAAGCCACTGGATTGAATTAACCCAGCAGATTAAATCATCCAGCCACTGACAGGTGGGACCCCCTTGTCAGCCCCCCCCTGACGCAATAAATCGATTAAATGAATTTCCAGAAAATCAAATTGAATTAAAGAAATTCCATAAATTCCAGAAAATACCCCAAACTTTGGAAATTCATAGAAAATTCATATTAACTCCAAATTGGACAAATAATATATGAAAAATGATCAGGAGAAAATTATCTTTTCAAATATGCAGCTTTCAACTATGTTGGAGTTGATTTTAAAATGGGACCAGTAGCATATGTCATTTGAATTATTTGGAATTAATTCAAATTCAATTCAAATGATTTTGCAACTTGAACCATGGAATTATGCTACAATTCAACCACACTTCAGAGGCATATCATACACATTTCCAAAAGGTTAAAAATGATCAAACAATGTCACATGCAACTTGGTTAAGTTGAATTCAAATGTGGAGTTTGAATTTGCAATTCAATTTGCAATATACTCCATTTAAATGGAATTGCTTCACACATCAAAGCATATACATCAAGTTTTAACCTTCCATCATGTGATTGTGCATTGTATTTACTTTGCTACTTTGCTTGTTGTTTGTCGAGTAGAGGTGGAACCAGAACAGGAGGCTGCCCCCTTCGTTGAAGACCTAGAACCCGAACCTCGTCAGCAAGGCAAGCAAACCCCCATTGATCATGTCGATAAAATCCCACTTCCCTCTCATGTCTCGCTTATGCATTGTTTAGGATGATCACCATGATTCGTTTCTACCGCATAGATGAACCCATTCCTTTGCATGACCTATCATTTTGTCATAGTAGTAAGCAAACCACAATCCTAGCAAATGTAGGAGTTGTTTGATATCATGTGGCCCCTGCAAATGTTTATCGCTTATTGCATGCTTAGTATGATACCATGTTGTTACTGTGATGTGAGTCGGGATGGTAGTGATCATGTTGATGATGGTAGAAAAGTGTTGGTGAATCGACCCTAATACAAGGTGAACGATGAGAGGCTGTGTAGGAGTACACGGTGGGTTGTCTCGTTGAACACCGCCCTAAGTCCGAGTTCTTGTGTGGTGATCCAAGATGAAGAGTACAACCACACATTGGGCTCACTAACCCCTCTCAACTTACTAACTCATCCCTTTCGATGTCCAGATGTCGCAATAGTTCGAAGTTCTGGTAGGCTTGTGGCCTGGATGCTAAGTGAGAGAACGGCTCATCCGAGACCGGCTTATGCATCACGCAGACATCACTTGGGTCCACTTCGGTAAACCGGCCGGGTTCACGATAGTGGTAGCCTACCCAAGTAGGCGGCTTTCTCGGACTAGATCGGCTATGAGGTAACAGTTGTGGTGAGCATCCTCGCTGGCACCCCTTGAATGGTGTCGAGATCAAAGGCGGTAAATGATGATCATGAGTGTGTAGCGGTACACCCCTGCAGGGTTAACAAAACTATTCGAATAGCCGCGTCCGCGGTTATGGACTGCTTGGAAAGCTTAGCTTGACTATTAGACAACTTGAACCGGATACTTCTAAAACACACCAAGATAAGTGTGAGTGCTATGGCGTGCTTCCTCGTGGGGAAGTCGAGGAAGGCACCATAGTGGTGTATTGGTTGGAGAAAGTAGTGGACTCATGTACGCTTCTTACCCAAAGTCTGGTACTCGTAGTTCAGGATTAGCCAAGTCAAAGCTGGCACTTCTGCAAGTGAAACCCCACCTACCTTTACCTTGATACATATGCATGAGTAGTATAGCTCCTATGTAAGTCTTGCTGAGTACGACTTTGTACTCACGTTTTCTTAATCTATGTTTTAGATGAACCCATTGACCCCGAAGGTGGCTTCTTCATCGAGCTGGACGACTGAAGATCAAGCTAGTCTAGTCCCAGTCAGACGACTGGTTCCCTCGTGGAGGGCTTGTGTTTAAATATGGCTTCTTAAGCAATTTGTTAAACTTGTCTGTACTCAGACATAATTTGCTTCCGTTTGTGTTGTAATGTTGGATCACATGTTTGTGATCTCTGTTTGCACTCTATAAGAGTTATCAATAAAATTGTACACTTTGTAGAGAATTGCAATGGTACCTGCTGTTCATACAAGGCATGTGTGCTGCGTGTATGTTTATAACATGCATGTCTTTGTATGGGTTTTCGAGACCTTAGTTGTGTTCTGGCTGGCGGTCTTTCATACACCAAGTGGCCCTTAGATGTGCGCAGCTTGGGGCATCGCGATGCGATTGCTCGAGACTCCGTCTCGTGCACACTTTGTGGTATGATCGAGCCCGCCCTAGACCCCGACTAAGTGATCGGGCTGGAGTAAGTCTATGTAAGAGTTTTGAGATAGTCGATAGTATGGTTGAGGAGACTTGTATTTGAATATGGAAGTTCACCACCCATATCATTAGACATGTGTGCGGACGATGAGGACCCATCTCAGTTGATCATCCGGCCTGGATGGGATGCCCCGCACGTACGATGCTTTCCGAGAATGTTCTGTGCTTGGCCTTGTTTGCTTAGACAAGTGGGTACGGTTCTCGGCTCTCCATATGACTATGTCTTAGTTGTACTTGCATACGCTAACCCCGGGTCCCGACAGACTTGGTATCAGAGCAGGACTGACTGTAGGACTAGTAGCCTTGGACGAAGTTGAGTCTAGCTTGCTATAGTTATATAGTTACTCTGGATATATAAGGGGACAACGTAAGGCTTCTTTTTTCTCCTTACCCCTTCTTTCTGAGTTCTGAGTCACCCTCATCTTATTCTACGGGAAGATAGGACTAGGCTCTCCTCTGTCTGATTAGAACATCTCGTTGATTGCTTCCTCATAGCCGTAGGAAAGTTGTGATCGGTTTGTTAGAGTGGTTATGCTCCCTGTTTTGTTACAATTACAGCCGTTATGCTGTCCGAGTCATTCCAGGTTTATCTCATAATCTGATGCATTTGCAAACTCCTTTCTGTTTCAGATGGCAGATCTACCCCCTCGGCAGATTGTTTGTTTGACCAGGTGCCTCGGTGTGCGTGGCCATCCCGCCACGTTGATCGAGATGATGTCCTATGTGGGATATCGATGGTACCCTGAGTACACCGTCGAGGAGCAGTTTCACGACTTCAACCAGACGCAGTTCCACTGCATTGTCCGGATCTATCCGCACCACGTTGGAGTCACTCAGCCTATCCACTTTGGACATGATATTGGCGTTACCGAGAACATGGCTGTGCAGGATGCTGCATACTCATGTATGACACTGCTGAGAGAGGAGCACACTTTGCTGAGAGAGACCTCTTTCCGCTATATCCCTGCTGCACTTCCAGGAGAAGAGGGATATTACACCGGACTCTACTCAGATCACCCTGCAGAGGATCCAGCACTCCAGGTGACTGCTAGGTTTGCTAGTGATCGAGATCGTGATGCATGCGCTCTCCGTTTCGAGCTCCACGCCACCCGTGTTCGTCTGTATCGAGCACTGACACTTTTGGCACCCTTTGTGAGCGTTGGATCAGTTGAGCATGATGCTATCTACCCAGTGAGGACTCAGATGCCTTCTCGAGTTGCTTGGCCCGAGATTGGAGGCATTTTTCCACCCCTTGGTCCTTTGCTTCCACCCTACGCTGGACCTAGGCCCCATCCTTGCCCAAATGGATATCAGGGTCTACAAGCCTCCGTGTTTTCCGATGGTCACCTCCAGCTACCGGGATACGCGGGTAACTTTTATGAGGACTACTATGGAGATGGAGATGAGTGAGACCGCCTGTGGTCTTACTTAGTGA
Organism: Bromus sterilis; assembly: GCA_950022295.1. Taxonomy (NCBI): domain Eukaryota; kingdom Viridiplantae; phylum Streptophyta; class Magnoliopsida; order Poales; family Poaceae; genus Bromus; species Bromus sterilis. The sequence goes on along the minus strand of OX465595.1, from coordinate 273,792,160 downwards.
TGAGGTAGTAGTATCTTAGTATATTGTATGCAAGGTATCTAAGTTGCAGAGGCTTAGATAAATAATGTATAGGAAGTCAGAGTGCCTCTGAAGGATGTATCATCTTCATCACGTTTGTATTAGCTTGGTGCTTGTACTAAAACGATGTATGGTTTGTATGACAGCTTGTGAATATATGGCTTGTATGCTTTATCACCATGTTGTCAAGATGATTACTTCCTTTGCTCTGTAATCCTTCCAGTACTTCAATACCTTGTTTAGACGCTCCCAATCAACTCTGTTTGACTCTGGTTTTCACCTTCAGGATGTCTCAAGGAACCCGTGGCCAGGTTGGTCGTAACCAAGGTCGTGGGAATGACCAGTAGGAAGGCAACCTTCCACCCCCACCCATGATGGCTCAGGTTCTGATGGAGGTCGAGAGGAACCGCCGAGACTCTCACCATCTGTTGGATATCATTGCTCGCAACACCACTCAGCAGCGCAATGAGTTGGTGTCCCTGAACGACTTCATCCGACTTCATCCCCCGGTTTTCAGTTACTCCACCGAGCCCCTTGACGCCGATGACTGGCTTCGCAGCATCGAAAGGAAGCTCCAAGAAGGCCGTGTTGCAAATGGCAACAAGGTCAGCTATGCCACCTATCACCTTGAAGGTGCAGCTAGCTCTTGGTGGGAGAACTTTCTGAATATGCGTCCCGTTGGACCGCTTGCATCTTGGGAGGAATTCTGCACGTCCTTCCGTGAGCACCACATTCCCAAGGGTCTTATGGACCGCAAGCGTGAGGAGTTCTGCAACCTCACCCAAGGCAGAAGGACCGTTGACGAGTTTAGTCGTGAGTTCAACCGTCTTGCTCGTTATGCTACCGAAGAAGTCTCCACCGACTCCAAGAAGCAAGAGAGGTTCCGTCGTGGCCTCAACACTGGACTCCGTCGTGAGCTCAACCTACATGACTTTGCCTCATTCCAGGTCCTTGTCAACAACGCCATCAAGGCAGAGGACATGAACACCCCCAACGACTTCCGCAAACACCCTAGAGATGATAGTTCATCCAGTTCTGGCTCCCAGAAGCGCAAGATCTGGATCCCAAACAACATGTTCCGCCAGAACAACCCACCGAGGCCATCCTATGTGGCGCCTCGTCCACCAACCCAGTTCCACCCAGCTCCACCAAACAACCCAGCTCCACGCACTGTTTTCGGAGCCTGTTACAAATGTGGTCAGGCAGGCCACTATTCTCGTGAGTGTCCCCAGAACCAGCTCCAGCATCAGAATCTTCCACCACGTGCCACAGGGAACAACAACAATGGTCGTGGAAAGCCACCCCAGAAGGTCTACACCGCCAAACCCGCTCCTCCCGCCACTCGTGGACGTGTGAACCAGATCGCCGCCGAAGAGACTGACGACACCACTGACGTCATTCTTGGTACGCTCCCAGTCAATTATGTTCCTACTTCCGTTCTTTTCGACCCAGGAGCATCTCATTCATTCATGTCGGAAATTTATGCACTTCGTCATGAGTTATCTTTTGTTGAATTGTCCACCCCAATGATTATTCAAACTCCAGGGTCAAGATGGCAAACTAATAGAGTAAGCCATGGTAATCAAATTGCAATTGAGGGTTTAGTATTCCTTGCTTCACTCATACCCCTCAAGTCTTCAGACATTGATGTTATCCTTGGCATGGATTGGCTATCAAGACAGAATGCCTACCTGGATTGCAAAGGCAAATCCGTGAAACTCACCCACCCTTCAGGCAAAACCGTCAACTATACCTCACCCAGAACAAGAACCCAAGTGCATTCCTTGAATGTGCTTCCCATTCCCGAACTTGAAGATATTCCGGTGGTTCGTGACTTCCCGGATGTCTTTCCTGAAGAGCTGCCGGGCATGCCACCCGACAGATGTGTAGAGTTTATAGTGGATCTTGCCCCAGGAACCGCACCAATTTCTAGACGCCCATACAAAATGGCCCCACGTGGGTTAGCTGAGCTTAAAACCCAACTGGAAGCTTTGTTGGAGAAAGGCTTCATCCGCCCCAGCTCATCGCCATGGGGTTGCCCCGTTCTGTTCGTAACAAAGAAAGATGGAACAGAAAGGATGTGCGTAGACTATCGCCCGCTAAATTTAGCGACGATAAAGAACAAGTACCCACTGCCCAGGATCAATGATCTTTATGATCAACTTGCAGGATCCTCTATCTTCTCCAAGATGGATTTGAGATTAGGTTATCATCAAATCAAGATCCGAAACGAGGACATTCCCAAAACGGCTTTTACTACTCGTTATGGTCTTTACGAGTACACCGTCATGTCCTTTGGTTTAACCAATGCCCCCTCCACTTTCTCACGCATGATGAACTCGATCTTCATGGAGTATTTGGACCAGTTCGTCGTGGTTTACCTCGATGACATCCTTATATACTCGAAGAACGAAGAAGAACATGTCGAACACCTAAGGCTGGTATTGATGAAACTTAGAGAGAATCGCCTGTATGCTAAATTCTCCAAGTGTGAATTCTGGCTACCAGAAGTGACCTACTTAGGCCACGTGATTTCTGCAAAAGGCATTGCTGTGAATCCCGAGAGAGTTCAGGCCGTCCTTAACTGGACCCCACCTGAATCGGTTAAGCAAGTTAGGAGTTTTCTTGGCCTAGCCAGCTATTGCCGACGCTTCGTCGAGAACTTTTCTAAAGTTGCAAAGCCTCTAACTGAACTCCTCAAGAAAGATAAGAAATTCCTATGGACTCCCAAGTGCGAGGAAAGCTTTCAAGAGCTAAAAAGAAGATTGACTTCTGCACCCGTACTTGCACCTCCAGACACTTAAAAGGATTTCGAGATCTATTGTGATGCATCACGGCAAGGGTTACGATGCATACTTCTGCAAGATCGACATGTGGTAGCTTATGCTTCACGCCAGTTGCGGCCACATGAAGAGAACTATCCTACCCATGACCTTGAACTCGCTGCCGTAGTTCATGCCCTAACAACTTGGCGACATTACCTCCTTGGTAACCGTTGCGAGATTTATTCCGATCACCAAAGCCTCAAGTATGTTTTCACCCAGCCAGATCTTAACCTCAGGCAAAGATGCTGGATTGAGTTGATAAAAGATTACGACGTAGGAATTTCTTACAGCCCAGGCAAAGCCAATGTCATGGCTGATGCACTAAGTCGTAAGTCGTATTGTAACAACCTCATGTTACAACAGTATCAACCACTTCTTCATGAGGACTTTCGCAAGCTCAATCTTGAGATTGTTCCTCATGGCTATCTTTCTACCTTGGTGGCGAAACCAACTCTTGAGGATCAAATCATAGTTGCCCAAAGGCGTGCACGAAGTGTTCGCCGGATCAAGGAGAACATTGCTAGCGGAGTTGCTAAATGTTTCTCCACAGATAGCAAGGGAACGGTATTCTTTGAAAATCGTTTGGTAGTACCTAAGAATAAGGAATCAAGGCAACTCATCCTCAAGGAAGCCCATGACACACCCCTCTCAATTCATCCCGGTAGCACAAAAATATACCGAGATCTACGCCAGAGATTTTGGTGGACTAGGATGAAGAGAGACATTGCTCAATTTGTTGCCGAATGTGATGTTTGTCGTCGCATTAAGGCAGAACATCAAAGACCTGCTGGTACACTTCAACCTTTGTCTATTGCCGAGTGGAAATGGGACAAAGTCGGTATGGACTTCATCACCGGCTTTCCAAAAACCCAGAAAGGAAACAATGCCATCTTCGTTGTCATAGATAGGCTTTCCAAAGTTGCTCACTTCCTTCCGGTTCGCGAGTCTATAAATTCTAGCCAGTTAACGGACTTGTACATCTCTAGAATTGTATCCCTTCATGGTGTTCCTTTGGAAATCAATTCTGATCGCGGTAGCCTTTTCACCTCTAGATTTTGGGGAAGCTTTCAGAATGCTATGGGAACTGATCTCTCCTTTAGTACGGCTTTCCATCCTCAGTCTAGCGGTCAAGTCGAAAGGGTTAACCAAATTCTTGAAGACATGCTCAGAGCTTGTGTTATCTCATTCGGAAAGAATTGGGAGAAGTCTCTTCCATTCGCCGAATTTGCTTATAACAATAGTTTTCAATCTAGTCTGAACATGGCTCCTTTTGAACTCCTATATGGACGACGATGTCGAACACCTTTAAACTGGTCAGAAACCGGTGAAAGAAATTTCTTTGGACCGGATATGATCAAGGAAGCAAAAGAGCAAGTTCGCATTGTTCGTGATCAATTGAAAGCAGCCCAGTCTCGTCAGAAAAGCTACTATGATCGTCATCATAGGCAAGAGAGCTACAATCTGGATGAGAAAGCTTACCTTCGGGTTACTCCTCTGAAGGGAACCCAACGTTTCGGTATCAAAGGCAAGTTGGCCCCACGTTACATCGGACCTTCCCGCATTATTGCTAAACGTGGAGAAGTTGCCTACCAACTTGAAATACCTCCGCACCTCTCCCGAGTACATGATGTATTCCATGTGTCCCAACTCAGGCGTTGCTTCAAGGACCCCATCCGCGAAGTCGACCATGAAACGCTTGACATCCAGGATGACCTTTCTTATCGAGAATACCCTGTTCGTATTCTTGATTCCGCAGAGCGTATCAGTCGTCGTCAGAAGATTAGGTTTCTGAAAGTGCAATGGTCACACCACTCTGAAAGAGAAGCTACGTGGGAAAGAGAAGACCGTCTCAACGCCGAGTACCCCACCTTCCTCCCGCAGACTTCTGAATCTTGGGACGAGATTCTTTTGTGTGGGGGCGAGTTGTCAGAACCCTCTGTTAGGTAATGTGCTAGGATCAAAGTAACCTTGCATCATGTAAAAATTTCAAAAGAAATCTTTGAAATCAACTTCAAAATTAAAATGGGAGAAGGAAACCCCCAGATGAATTAATTCAAAAGGCCAGATAAAAATCTTCTCCAAAAATTCATGTTAGAATTTTGAAAAGTCTTATAAATGAGTGTGATCACATATCAAGTGATGTGGGAAAATCAAATAACCCTATTTGAGTTAAGATTCAAATTATTTGAATTTTAAAAATGTTGAAACTTTATAAGTGGCTAGTTTATATTATTATGGGGCCACATAAAAATTTTCAGCATTTAATAAAATGCCTAGCTATTTATTTTAGCTCAGCAAAACAAATGTCAGAAAAGAAAAACAGAAAAAGAAAGCAGAAAAACCTTACCAGACGCCCAGGCGAAGCCGGCCCACCCAGCCCAGCCGGCCCAAAGGGGCACAGGGGTCTTCTTCCCCGCCCCGCGCCTCCAAACTGCTCGGTGGAATGCGACCGAGCCAGCCGTGGATGCTACGTCGCCGTCGAGCACCTTCCAGGCCTCCCCATGCCCTCTTCTCGCACCTGGAGACGCCCTGGAGCACGCCACATCCATTCCCCCCCTCCAGAGCTTCCTCCTCCTCCTCCCGTGCTTGATTTCGTCGCCGCCCGAAGCTTCACCGGAGCGCACCGCCGTGGACGACGTGGCCACCGTGCCCTAGAGCTCAAGCCAGCAAGTCCACCGTGTTCCTCGTCATCGACTTCGTCTTCACGCAGAAGCTGGAGCCCTAATTCCTCCCCGAGCCGACGCCATCGTCTTCAACCTCTCGCTGGACCCGCGAGCTCGCCGCCGTCGATTCGCCGCCATTGAAGCCCCCCCGAGCTTGTCGTTGCTTCCGTTCGAACCTCGGTGAGCTACTGAGCGTTTCCCTTAAGCTTCCAGCACCCCGCAGCCCCTCTAGCCGTTTTCGCCATGGTTGCCGAAGCATGTCGCCGCCATGGACGACGATGAGGTCGCCCCTGTGCCCCATCATCTCGTCCAGCGCGCGCGTTTGACTCCCAGTGGCTCTAGCTTTCGAACGCACGCAAGATCAACTCAACCCGTGCACTACAGCGACAACTGCGAACTCGCCGCCGTTCTATTGCCGCCGGAGTCGTCGCCGCCGTCGATTCAGAGCTCCCCGTGAACCCCTGATGCTTCCAGACGATGCGGACGAAGTTGCTGCGCCCGTTGATGTCCTCCCCGTAGCCTCACGTGGCCCCTAGCCCATTCCGGCGAGTCGCCGCCGTGACCAGGCCGCCGGCGTTTAGCCGCCGGCGGGTTAGCCCAACCCCCCCCCCCCCCCCCCCCCCGTTAATCACCCAACTAATGACCCCCTAGGTCACTGACCAGTGGGCCCAGTGGCTTAATTAAGCCACTGGATTGAATTAACCCAGCAGATTAAATCATCCAGCCACTGACAGGTAGGACCCCCTTGTCAGCCCCCCCCCCCGACGCCAGCTTGAAGTCAGCCTGACGCAATAAATCGATTAAATGAATTTCCAGAAAATCAAATTGAATTAAAGAAATTCCATAAATTCAAGAAAATACCCCAAACTTTGGAAATTCATAGAAAATTCATATTAACTCCAAATTGGACAAATAATATATGAAAAATGATCAGGAGAAAATTATCTTTTCAAATATGCAGCTTTCAACTATGTTGGAGTTGATTTTAAAATGGGACCAGTAGCATATGTCATTTGAATTATTTGGAATTAATTCAAATTCAATTCATATGATTTTGCAACTTGAACCATGGAATTATGCTACAATTCAACCACACTTCAGAGGCATATCATACACATTTCCAAAAGGTTAAAAATGATCAAACAATGTCACATGCAACTTGGTTAAGTTGAATTCAAATGTGGAGTTTGAATTTGCAATTCAATTTGCAATATACTCCATTTAAATGGAATTGCTTCACACATCAAAGCATATACATCAAGTTTCAACCTTCCATCATGTGATTGTGCATTGTATTTACTTTGCTACTTTGCTTGTTGTTTGTCGAGTAGAGGTGGAACCGGAACAGGAGGCTGCCCCCTTCGTTGAAGACCCAGAACCCGAACCTCGTCAGCAAGGCAAGCAAACCCCCATTGATCATGTCGATAAAATCCCACTTCCCTCTCATGTCTCGCTTATGCATTGTTTAGGATGATCACCATGATTCGTTTCTACCGCATAGATGAACCCATTCCTTTGCATGACCTATCATTTTGTCATAGTAGTAAGCAAACCACAATCCTAGCAAATGTAGGAGTTGTTTGATATCATGTGGCCCCTGCAAATGTTTATCGCTTATTGCATGCTTAGTATGATACCATGTTGTTACTGTGATGTGAGTCGCGATGGTAGTGATCATGTTGATGATGGTAGAAAAGTGTTGGTGAATCGACCCTAATACAAGGTGAACGATGAGAGGCTGTGTAGGAGTACACGGTGGGTTGTCTCGTTGAACACCGCCCTAAGTCCGAGTTCTTGTGTGGTGATCCAAGATGAAGAGTACAACCACACATTGGGCTCACTGACCCCTCTCAACTTGCTAACTCATCCCTTTCGATGTCCAGATGTCACAATAGTTCGAAGTTCTGGTAGGCTTGTGGCCTGGATGCTAAGTGAGAGAACGGCTCATCCGAGACCGGCTTATGCATCACGCAGACATCACTTGGGTCCACTTCGGTAAACCGGCCGGGTTCACGATAGTGGTAGCCTACCCAAGTAGGCGGCTTTCTCGGACTAGATCGGCTATGAGGTAACAGTTGTGGTGAGCATCCTCGCTGGCACCCCTTGAATGGTGTCGAGATCAAAGGCGGTAAATGATGATCATGAGTGTGTAGCGGTACACCCCTGCAGGGTTAACAAAACTATTCGAATAGCCGCGTCCGCGGTTATGGACTGCTTGGAAAGCTTAGCTTGACTATTAGACAACTTGAACCGGATACTTCTAAAACACACCAAGATAAGTGTGAGTGCTATGGCGTGCTTCCTCGTGGGGAAGTCGAGGAAGGCACCATAGTGGTGTATTGGTTGGAGAGAGTAGTGGACTCGTGTACGCTTCTTACCCAAAGTCTGGTACTCGTAGTTCAGGATTAGCCAAGTCAAAGCTGGCACTTCTGCAAGTGAAACCCCACCTACCTTTACCTTGATACATATGCATGAGTAGTATAGCTCCTATGTAAGTCTTGCTGAGTACGACTTTGTACTCACGTTTGCTTAATCTATGTTTTAGATGAACCCACTGACCCTGAAGGTGGCTTCTTCATCGAGCTGGACGACTGAAGATCAAGCTAGTCTAGTCCCAGTCATACAACTGGTTTCCTCGTGGAGAGCTTGTGTTTAAATAAGGCTTCCTAAGCCATTTGTTAAACTTGTCTGTACTCAGACATAATTTGCTTCCGTTTGTGTTGTAATGTTGGATCACATGTTTGTGATCTCTGTTTGCACTCGATAAGAGTTATCAATAAAATTGTACACTTTGTAGAGAATTGCAATGGTACCTGTTGTTCATACAAGGCATGTGTGCTGCGTGTATGTTTATAACATGCATGTCTTTGTATGGGTTTTCGAGACCTTAGTTGTGTTCTGGCTGGCGGTCTTTCATACACCAAGTGGCCCTTAGATGTGCGCAGCTTGGGGCATCGCGATGCGATTGCTCGAGACTCCGTCTCGTGCACACTTTGTGGTATGATCGAGCCCGCCCTAGACCCCGACTAAGTGATCGGGCTGGAGTAAGTCTATATAAGAGTTTTGAGATAGTCGATAGTATGGTTGAGGCGACTTGTCTTTGAATATGGAAGTTCACCACCCATATCATTAGACTAGTGTGAGGACGATGAGGACCCATCTCAGTTGATCATCCGGCCTGGATGGGATGCCCCTCACGTACGATGCTTTCCGAGAACGTTCTGTGCTTGACCTTGTCTGCTTAGACAAGTCGGTACGGTTCTCGGCTCTCCATATGACTATGTCTTAGTTGTACTTGCATACGCTAACCCCGGGTCCCGAAATGTGCCCTGAGCCACTGCGATCACAGCCTCCCCAAGGAGAGGGTTCTCTGGCGGCGGCATGTTCGCTCTTGGCATCCTGTATACAGGAACACTTATGAGAACATGGTTGAAACATTGACGAAACCAGAAGATAACGCAATATTGACAACAAAACTTCCTCATGAGGTATGAGAAAGACGAAGGCTGAAATTCCACCAAGGTTAACCCAGAAAGTCGAAAGATAGGTGCTACTGGAATCCCCAATAATCTGCTAGCGAGCACACAACAATATATACGAGTGGTTGAAGACCTGAACATTGAGACATCTGCCCTGAGCGGCCCACCGAAGCGGTCTCCTATTGGGGGAGGAACCACATCCGTAGGATGCCAACCATCCCAGTATAGGAGTTTCACCTGAGGTACGCCGTAAGCGAGGTGGAGCTGTCAACCCCAAGTGGTGGCTTAGTGTTCTCAACTTACGCCAACCCTTCTCGTCGCTAGCAAAGAATTATAGAGGAATCAGAGCCTCATGTAAACGAGAACCTAGATTTATTTGAAAGGGCATAAGTTGCAGAGAGAAAACAGCGTTTCACTTCCTCACGAAAAAAGGGTGGGATGGTGGGGTAAGAAGAAAAAGAAAGAGTTCCTACTCTCCGATTTTTCCTTAACAACTAAAAAATAGTTTCTAGACTCAACTTCGGCCAGTAAGGGGTCCTACAGTCAGTCCTTCTCTGATACCAAGTTGTAAGGCCCCCGATGCGGTGCTAACTCGAGTTAGTCGCTTTCGCGTCCCGCTCAAGTTACTAGCGCATAAAAGGCCACCGACTCACGACACTCGCTCTCATGTCGCTGCCGGATTCTCGGCAACAAGTATAAGAACAATGAACGTTATACTAAGACATAAATATATAGAGTCCAGGTCATACATCGCCGCTGGAATTTATTACATCATCTCAGAGGTCCTTAGACCCAACAGTACATCATGCAACAAGCGGAAGACAATCATGACCGAGTATGGTCAAAATCCAAATTGCCCTAGACAGGGCTGCACATAAATAGTCCACCCACGGATCGTCGAAGCCCAACTATAGGATATACTGAACGAGGTCGTCCTCATCGTCGTCCTCCGGGGGCACCTCCACGAAGTATCGTCCAGTGCTCGGGTCGAGGTAGTAGTCAACTGCAGCGGCCGATCAGGCAAAATAGTAAAAGCACAAAAGGAAAACAGGGGTGAGATTATATCATTACAGGATAACTAACTCCCTACGGTAAGACAAGATAAAGGTAAAGGTTGCAGCCGCACTAGCATATATGGTGGCTATCGTTCTATTAGAGTAGAGGTAAGATCCAAGAATACACGTGACATCGTGTCATAACTCCACTATTCACCTACTTACGTCAAACATAACACAACCTGGATCTTCTCTCGGTCCCCCTGGACGAAGAAAAGCAACCAAGGCACTCACACTGTAGGCAAGTTTTAATTATGATTCAAATTGATGTTATGCTATGAACAAGGAGTAGGTCTCAAGTCGTCCATAACAGCGGACATGGTTTTCGAAAAGATTTAACCCTGCAGGGGTGTACCAACTGCCCATCATAGGCATCGCATGTACGCCCGGTTTCCACTTGGCTAGGTAAGCGCCTGAAACTCCGGAACGTCAGAGTCCTTCTAGCTAACAACGCACAATTCCGGGTGGCCCCCGGTGAGTCGACATCCAACTCAAAAGCCGGCCACGCTCTCGAATCGGCCTCTACCGTATGGCTAAGGTCGGGTTTAGTCTCCCCTATAAATCAGGGGACTTCCCTAGCTCACTAGTGTGGACCAACCAGAGGAACTATGTCTCCGTTGTTCCGGGTTGTTTCGAAAACTACTGGGGTACCAACCAAGCACACACACGTTTGCAAATAGTAAATCAGCTCGGGCCACCACTAGAACTGTATGAAGCTAGGTAGGTAAGAAGAGGGGACCCCATAGAATCCCACACACGATTAGGCACGCTCGTCAAGAAACACAATACCCGAAACTCGGGACCTAGGTGACTCAAATGGAACAAAACACCTGGCGGGAACAGCCTGGTCTCCCATCTTTCGTCAAGTATAAATTAACATCATAATAATAATAAATATCAACCAACTTCTTTAAATAACATGATATCCCAAACCATAGCATAGGGTAAGCCGCAAGTTTTCCTACTCATACTAAGACATGGCAGAGCAGCGGTAACTTAGCAATACAATGCTTTGCTGGGATGTGGGGAGCATGGCTGTTTGGTTTTTGAAAGTGGTGTAAGCAAAGTGGATAGGATCAACCAAACGTTCTAGAATACAGCTAGGCAGGTAGGCAGAAAGGTATCAAGTAATGGTATAAATCTTCCCCTTTCTTGGGTAATCGGTCGTCGAAGCAGACGTAGCAGGCTCCTCGGGCTCGCTGTCGGAAAACTCCCACTACTGGAAAAATAGCTATAGATAATATGGACACTAATGGCGCACCACATGTCCAGTGCGCCATTACTAAATAGCAATGGCGCACCAAGCACTGATGCGCCATTAGTGCCCTTACTACTAATGGCGCATTAGGACAGGAGTGCGCCACCGCCAATTCGCTACTGGACCAGCCCCCCTCCCCTGACTTAGCAATGGCGCACTTCCCGGAAGTGCGCCATAAGCCACCAGGGATGCTAATGGCGCACTTCCAGTATGCGCGCCATTGCTAAGTCAGGGGAGGGCTGGGCCTAGTCCTGATTACACATCAATAGCGCATATCCTAGATGTGCGCCATTACTAAGTGTGGAACAACAATGGCGCATTTATGCACGGTGCGCCATTACTGTTCTGGTCCCCCCTCTCTGGCCCCTGGTCCCCTCTCCCAGAGATAGTAATGGCGCAGCTCTGGTGGGTGCGCCATTAGCTCCCATACTTAGTAATGTCGCATATTGGTGAAGGTGCGCCATTACTAAGTCTGGGAGCAGCTAGATATTTTGGAGCCACCCTACCACACTCACTTTCTCCACCTCCACCTCCAACTAGCTTCTCTCGGTTCCTTTCTTCTCCTCACCTTATTTACACCATAGATCTACCCAAAATAAGTAGTTGTATCTCCTTTTTTCATTGGTAAGTAAGGTATATCTCTTTATTGTTGTGTCGATCTAGTTTGTCTCTCTCGAACACACTTTTTGTCGGTGTATATGTGTGGTGTGATGTGATGATCATAGGGTATATTTGTTTGGTGTGATGTGATGATCATGGGGTATATATGAATGTGTGTGTGATGATTGTTTGCAGCTACCTCACATATGCGATAGTTTCCAATATTTTGCCGGAATGTTGATTCATTTCCGTTTCGGGGAATATTTGGCACACTTTGCATTCTTTTTTGTCCTAATAATTAGGCAAGGTCATGCCAAAAAAAAATTTGGTTCTAAAATATCGTTTTGCTCTATGCCCCGCAGGCGACCATGGTTCGCAAGATGACCGGAGGCATCGTGGATAGGTTTTTGAGCTCCGCGAAGACCGAGATGATTCAAAAGAACGAGACGGAGATAAGATGACCGTGTCTAAGATGCAAGATGAAGTGCCTTTTGGACCCGGATTCACAAACAATAAAGGGGCACCTGCTCACGCGTGGTTTCATGGATGGCTATCGGTGGCAAGGTGATGAAGAAGATTATCAATTCGTCCAGGGTGGCCGGGCAATAGTAAGCAGAAATAGCGCCGAGGTCGGGCGAGAAGACGAAGAATCTCCCGGACATGATCACGATGCAGGACACAATCATGATGTAGAAGAAGCCGGACATGATCATGAGGAAGATCAAGACGAAGGGGATGATCATCATGAAGATGAACATGCCGGAGAAGACGGCGATGATGGACCATCGTCGATGGACTGGGTGCAGGACCCTCATCTCAAGAGTTGCTTCTGAATCAGGCGAGTAATAACGCAAGAGCTGTCGCCCGAGAGAAAGCCAAGCTGAATCAACTTGAGATGGACGCAGTTACTCCATTGTATGAAGGATGCAATCCTGAGGATACGCGCCTGAAAGTAGCGCTCATGGCTCTGTAGCTGAAAGTAAAACATAAAATGACCGACACATGCTTCCACGAAAACATGTCATTCTGGCAAGACCTTCTTCACAAGGGGAACACGTGCCCGACCAGTTTCAATGAGGCGAAGAAAATCGTGTGTCCTCTCGATTCACCGCATGTTAGATACCATGTCTGCGTTAACGATTGCATCATTTATCGGCATGAGTACGCGGAGTCTATCGTATGTCCGAAGTGCGGCGCCAATCGATACAAGAAGAAGAAGAAATCTCCTCAAAAAACGGTGTGGTACTTTCCGATCATTCCTCGTCTGCAGCGTTATTTCGCGGACCCTAAGCAAGCTAAGCTCGTGCGCTGGCATGCGGAAAGGAAGCAGCAAAATAAAGAAGCTGAAAAAATGATCCAGAAAAAGATAGGATGTTGAGTCACCCTTCTGATGGGACCCAGTGGGAGGCATTGAACTTCGAGGAGGACTTTGGGAAGGATCCAAGGAACGTAGTGTTGGTCGCGAGCACCGATGGAGTCAATCCTTTCGGCAACCAGAGAAGCACACATAGCACCTGGCCAGTGTTTGTGTGCATGTACAACATCCCCCCTGGGAGTGCATGAAGAGAAAGTACATGCACATGAGTGTGCTAATTGAAGGGCCAAAAAAACCAGGAAACAACCTCAATCTGTATCAGGGGCTCCGAAAATAGGAGCTAGATACGCTATGGAGAACACCAGTCAATACGTGGGATGCTCTAGAAGAAACATATTTCCCTATGAAAGCCGCACTGCTCACGACGGTGCACGACTATCTCGGTTTAGGGTATGTCACGGGGCAGGTGGTCCACGGACACTGTGGATGCGCTAGGTGCATGGACGACACAACGTATCACCAGCTACCTGAGGATCCCGGGTCTTCAAAAACCGTGTTCATGGGACATCGAAGATGGCTTCCTCACAATGACCCATGGAGAAAACGCAAGGATCTGTTCGATGGAACAGCCGAACCCCGAAAGGCCCCACGTAGGAGGAGCGGCACCGAAATAGACATGCTGTTGACAAATTGGAAAGAGTGCCCACTGCCAGGAATGATCAATTCTAAGCGAAAGGCGCCAGAGCCGCTGTTGAAGGTCTGGAAAACGAGGTCTGTTTTTTGGGACTTGCCGTACTGGAACATCCTCGGTGTGCCAAACAGCCTTGATGTCATGCATATCACGAAGAATGTGTGCGAGAGTCTGCTTGCTACCCTGCTCAACATGCCAGAAAAGACCAAAGATGGGACGAAAGCAAGGGTAGACTTGCTATCAATGGGCATCAGGGAGGAGCTTCACGTGAACCTCCCTAATGATGATGATGATGATGATGACAACGACGACGACGATGATGATGAGCCACCGGAGGACACGGAAAGTCGTCGCAAAGGCAAAAAGGCCAAGAAGCAGAGCGAACATTATTACTGCCCCCCGCGTGCTTCACTCTAAGTCAGAAGGAGATCCAGCAGTTTATCAACTGCCTCCTAGGAATAAAACTTCCTTACGGTTTCGCTGGGAAGATCAGCAGATACCTAGACTCAGCGAAGCAGAGGTTCAGCGGGATGAAGTCTCACGACTGTCATGTGCTGATGACACAGCTAATTCCGGTTGCAATGCGTGGGATCATGGATGACCACGTCCGTGAAACGCTATTTGGCCTATGAAACTTTTTCGATGTCATCTCTCGGAAGTCGGTTGGCGTGAGGCAACTCAGAAGGCTACAAGAAGAGATCGTGGTGATATTATGCGAGCTCGAGATATACTTCCTGCCTGCATTCTTCGATGTCATGGTGCATCTCCTCGTCCATATCGTGGATGACATCATCCAACTCGGGCCGACGTTCTTGCACAGCATGATGCCGTTCGAAAGGATGAATGGTGTGATCAAAGGATACGTTCGCAACAGGGCACGTCCAGATGGAAGCATATCCTAAGGCTTTCTGACCAAAGAGTGCATCTCCTTTTGCACGAATTATCTAGGCATCAATAACCCCTTGGTCTGCCCGTCAACAAGCACCTCGACAGGCTCGCTGGATGTGGTCACCGCGAGGGTTGCCGCGAAATGCATGTCGACTTCCAGGATCGACTCGCCGACTTTGAAAGAGAAAACCTAGTCGCTCTCCAACACATTGACTTGGTCGATCTTTGGGTGGTAGAGCACAAAACATCAATTGAGAAGACGTACAATGACCGAGGCCAACAGTTGACGGACGGAGATGTACTCAAAGAGCACAACTCATGCTTCACGCGTTGGTTCAAGGACAAGCTTCTATCGTACCCTTTACATGAGGAATCTTCCGAGGAAGAAAAGCTCGTATTCGCCTTGTCACAGGGCGCCGAGCACAACCTGATGACATATCAAGCGTACGATATCAACGGATACACATTCTACACCGAGGAAAAGGACATGAAGAGCGATTATCAGAACTCCGGGGTAACGATGGAAGCCTACACCGGTAACGTCAAGAAAAGATACTACGGAAGGATCGAGGAGATCTGGGAGCTCATCTACGCTGGAGAGAAGGTGCCGATGTTCCGCGTCAGGTGGGCCAAGAGCATCGTAAAAGAAAGCTGGTATTTCACCACCATGGTTATACCCGAAGCCAAATCCAAGACCGCGGGCGCAAACGTCACCGCGAAAAATGAGCCATGGGTACTGGCTAGCCAAGTGGACCAATGCTTCTTCATTACCGACCCGTCAAAGCCCAGCCGTGTTGTCGTGAGGAGAGGAAAAAGGAACATCATCGGAATAGATGGAGCTGCCAATGAGCAAGACTTCGACAAGTACGGCGACCCAAAGATTGAAGATGACGACGACGATGATGCAGTAGCATACAAAACAAGAAGAATCAGGACCACCCTACCTAAACGCGGTCGCCCGTTCAAGAGAAGAAATCAAGGGGTTCCGGGGCTAAATTATGCAAACGCGAAAAATAAGGGCAAAAAGATTGTGAAAAGATGATAGCTAAGATCCAATCACGACGATTGTTATTTCATGATTGTTATTACATGTCACTCGATTTCAACCTCATTTATGAGCATGTGAATGATTATTTTTAGAGATCTTTTAAACATTATATTATTTTATATTATGAGCATTATATTATTTTAGTACATAAAATATGAAACTACTTGCCATGATGAACTAAATGATATAAATTTTCTTTTATGGATATTGATATATTTTTCTTAAAACTTGGTCAATGTTTTTCTTAAAAAACAAATACACCTTATATAAATGAACGGAGGGAGTATTGTAGATGTTGATAGTTTTTGCTATATTTAGGAATGAGGGAGTATTAAAATTGCCATGTGTTTATAATTACTACACAATATAAAACTAATACATATTTATAATTATAATTATAAATAAGAAAATATTAAAAGCGTTAATGGCGCACCATTGCTATGCCTACGCTAATGACGCACTTCCAGAAAGTGCGCCATTGCTATGCCTATGCTAATGGCGCACTTCCAGAAAGTGCGCCATTGCTATGCCAAGTAGTTAGGGTTATCTTTCGATTGGGATCGATCCCTTATTCATCTCACACAGTACTCTCTCTCTCTCTGGAACCCCATCTCGCTGCCGCCCCCCTCCGGCGACCCCGCGCCCCCGCGCCACGGTACCCCCTCCGGTGACCCCCACTCCGGCGACCCCCCTCCACCGACCGCCACACCTCCGGCGACCCCGCGCGCCTCCTCCCATGTCCTCTCTCTCTCTTTCTCTCTCTCTCTCTCTCTCTCTCTCTCTCTCACCGCCCCCTCCGCCTCTCTCTGCAGGACTCGCCGCCGGCTGTCGTCGTCGTCCACACCGCCGCCCACACCATCTCTCAGCCGCGCCACCGCCGACCTCAAGAGCAGGTGCTGGTTTCTCGTCTTCCTCACCATCGAAGGGCCACCTTCCTGTTTCCGGGTTGGGTCGAAGGGCTGATGCAGTTCATCTTCAGGCTGCCGGACGCCTCATCAGCCTCCGCACGTGGTCTGCTCCTTCTCCATCTTCAAGGCTCTTCTTTGTGTTCTGAATTCTGATGTTGCCGGGCATGAGAGGCCGTCGTGGATGCTTGTTCTAGCGCTAGTCTAATTAAAATAAAAGTAGCTTGCACTTTGTTGAGGAATATAGCTAGCCATCTTCAAGGTTCAAGCTCGCAAGGTTTCTTGTTGGGTAGCTAGCAATGGCATGGCAATGCAATACGAATATGAGTAGCAGTATCGTCATGATAACTTTAACTTGCTCTTCTCTGATTAACTTTGGTATGACCAGCCACAAGATGATCTGCACAAATTCATAGATTAGCTTGGTGAGAAAAAACAGTTAATGTAAAAGTGTGCACAACTTTTCATAATGTTTATTTTCCACAAAATTTTACTGCACAAATCAAAGCGAAGAACCTTACCAGGGCTTGACATGCCGCGAATCCTCTTGAAAGAGAGGGGTGCCCTTGGGAACGCGGACACAGGTGGTGCATGGCTGTCGTCAGCTCGTGCCGTAAGGTGTTGGGTTAAGTAATACACCTTTGGTACAAAATTGACAATCTCACAAGGATGAAATATCAGTAATTTTCTATTTACTGGTCGATCCCATCTTTTACGGAATCAATTCCTTTTTTGAATGTACAAAATTTTTGGGGTTATTACCGACTTCTGATTTGGTTCCAGATCTGTATGTGATCCGCGCTGCTCAGCTCTCATATCTGCAACGAACCAGTTTTGAGACAGGAGTTTTTATAGTTGATCGACCCCTTCCCTGTTTTCGGATCCATTCCTAGAAATACAAAAAGAATGTAAATCTACTTTCATTTATTTATTAGGGATGAGACTTTCTTTTTCTATTTTCTAGAATAAGTATGCTCTGGAGTAAAAGGATTCGAACCTTTGCATGCCGGTACCAAAAACCGATGCCTTACCACTTGGCTATACTCCAAACGGGGGGAAGGCTCGATGAAAACGAGCTGGGATATAGATTTTGAAGAAGGAAGAGTTAGAAATAATATGTGACAATTCTATCTTCGAAAGCTTATCATACTTTCCTTATGCGGCTTCAAGAAATTGTCTTCAACAGTACATTGCGGAAATCAGAATGTGCATTATCATAAGTATAAGTATATTATCTCAACAACCCACTTTCAGAACACTGCATCATAAGTATAAGTACATGTAGAAGTATGGGTAGCTCGATGTGCCCAATTTCAGCTGATGATGTTGGTGCCACTAAGCTAGTTGTGTTACCTGTAATAGATGCTTAAGACTGCTGCTGACTGTAAATTCTGGTTACTATTAACAGAAATGGGGGGACCTTTTTTTATAAGTTCATAATACTGCAAAAGGAATATGGCTAATTCCACCAGGCAGATAATTCAGCAGTCCTTTCAGAACATAACTCCTCATCTACTTTTTTATATACATAATCACCTAATAAAGAACGAAAATGACAAAACTAAAATTTTGTGGCCATGGCTGATCCAGAGTCCAGAGACCTCATGTGGAGTAGGACATGCTAGAAGCTCTATGAATTTAGAAAGGGTTTGGGTAATTCCATTGTGATGTACATTCTGTCCAAGTTATGATACCTAAAAATTGAACTGAAATTTGGTAGTACCTAGGATATGGGTGGGGGAGAAGAAGAAGAAGATGGGGTGCTCCTGCTATCCAAATTGTTCAGGCATAATACTGTAGCAGTAGTAATCATTTTGTTGGCAAGCTGCGGATTTTTTGTTCTACTACTATGCCAGTTTATTTTTTGTTTCTTGTTTGTTCCTGCAAATCACCCCAAAAACATTGATATTTTATTCTTTCTGCAGAATCTGTTGTGCTTAGATACAACACCACATTGCTTCACATAAGCATGTCTTAACTTATATAATTACTAGTATTTCTTGTTTCTGACTTTGATGCTATATTGTTGACATAACATAAGTGGTCTTTTGTATGTCTGATTTTCATGTGCTCCAGTACTGATTTTCATATGCAGTCTCATGCATTTAACTTATGTTGATATATATGCAAGAAACTGTTATGTTTATATATATGCATTCCTGTTTATATCTGCAGTCCTGCCTATATGCTTGTTGTGCCATTTTTGTTAGTTAGTGTTAAATAGGGGAGGTGCTGCCTTCCTGCCTGCTGGGATAGCCAAGACATGTTATGAGTGTGTGTGTGAGTATGAACTATATCATTTATCTATGTGCATGCTTGTTGTGCCTATATGTAGGCCTTCTTTGTGCAGGTACAAATAATGACCCCATTATCCCGAAATGTAGATTAATTTCCGTTTCGGTTGAGAATGGGGTCCTAGCTCAAGAAAATTAGCAAAGGTGATGCCGAATTTTTCCGTGAATTCGTGCATGACCTTTGTTAATTTTCTTGACCTAGAAGGTGATTTTGCATGTAATTGACCAACTACATAGCACAACAATCTCCACAGTAGCATATAGTGTTAGGCACTTGCAGATTTGATCACTGGCAGAACTTTTTTCTTATCCTAGCTATACTAGCTACCCTGATATCATCCAATCACTCTAGTAGCATTTTTTCTTATCCTATGTAGTGGGTGTAGATGGCCGACAACGATGAGGCCGGAGGTTCGCACCACCAGAAGCAATATTGGGAGATGAGCATAGACGATGATCCACAACCTCAACCCTGCTACGAGGGCATCGGGGATGACTCTACCGATCCCGAGTACACAACCGCTAGCGGGGATGATTGTGGTGCCGCGGAGGCCGATCCCGCCACTGATGATGGCAGCCAACCCATAGATGAAAGCCAACCGAAGAGGCAAAAAAAGGAGAGGCGCCCAAGCAAGCTAGGCACCGTCAAGGAGGAATTTACCGAAGTGCAGAAAAATGGGCTTCCAACGGCGCCCAAAGAATTAGTCGGTGGGTACGCCGAACAACTCGGGTGCATTCTCCGGGGCACCGTCTCGATCAACACCGAGAACCTAAGGCATCCTGACCGAGCGAATTTGCGCAACCTCCTCTTCACGAAGCTGCACAACCGATACAAGTTCCCCGCTCAATTCGAAAACACACGACTCCACGGGAATAAAGTGAACAGTGCCGCCCTCACGAAGATGAGCACATCCCTGGGTACTTGGAAAAGCACGGTGAAGAAAATGATTAGTAAAGGTGTTAGTTACGAGAAGATCAAGGAGTCAAAACCATCGATCAGCGAAACTGACTACGAGGAGTTCAAGCTCAAGTGCGAGCCTCAACCAGTGAATCGAGTCAGTGGGGGAAAAGTATGCAGGAATTGAACTTAGGGGTTCACCGACTCGGTCACGGCGGTAACAGAGTGGCGGAATCGAAATGGGACTAGGAGGACGCGGAGCGTGCCGCGCAAGGCCTACCGCCCCTCTTCAAAAAATACGGAGATAAGCCTACAGATAACTATGTCAGGGCCCGATACAAGAGGAACCCGGTAACAGGGGAGCTTACGACGGATCCGAAGGTGGAGGAGCTTGAGCGTCTTCTGGTAAAGAATACCTCCCCATGTTAAATTAGCTACATATGGTTGCATTTTAAAATTAGCGAAGCCAAATTTCTGAATGGTCCCCGCGTTCCTTGTGCAGGAAACTGAAGGCAGCAGTGCGGGGTGCCCGCCTATCGCCCCTTGGGACAACTCTTTAAATAGGGCGATCAACACTCTCAAGAAAAAGGATAAGCTTAGTAAGACGTCATCAGCTGGTCGTGTGTCCGGCAAAGGCTGTTCCACAAAATGGTCGAACTACTATAGCACTAGGCGAAAGGAGAAAAGCACTCGCGGCTCGGAGGCACAACTCCAGGAAAAAATGGAGCAGATTCCACGCATTGTGGAAGAACAAGTTGGACATGCGCTCAACAACATGATGCCTTCCTTGTTTGTGTTCATGCGAGACTGGCTTGCGAGCGGTCAAGAGGGGTTGCCCCCGATTCCCAGCTTCATGGGCAGCAACTCTCACAACGCGACGGCAGCGGCGGCGGCCCCGTTGGTGTCCCCGGCGGTGGATGCGTTTGTGACCCCGGCGGCGGCCAGGACGGTGCCCCCGGCTGCGGCCGCGACGGTGACCCCGATGACGGATGCGTTTGTGACCCCGGAGGCGGCGCAAGTATTTGAGCGTAAAAGACCAACGCCTGGCACCTCAGGAGCAAGCGCCCCCTCCGTCACATGCCCGCCCGCCATTGACGGTCCATCGAAATTAGCCGAGCTCGACGCCATCACGGTAACTAAGCCTCGTCCGATGACTTCATCTCCTTTTTCCTTTGACTGGGCATCCTTGACACCCTACATGTTTTCGCAGGGCACCGTCAACGTTCCATGCACTCTCCTGCACTTCATGGACGAGGAGTTGGTCGATGTTGCCATGGGCAGAATCGTTCAACCGGACATCCGCGTGTTCCATGGTAATCCGATGCCAGCCAACGTGTATAAGGTTCAATTGATTCGGGTGCTGGATGGCTACGGCGAAATGTTACCTCCCTATTGACCCCCTGGAGCTGAGGACGAAGATGTGATGGACCTCCACGACTGCTTGAACTGGAGCATGCTTTGGCCGAAGAGCCAGATTCGTTTTTGGGTGGGGAACTACTCCACCCCCCCGCAAGTCGTGCCGGCGCCAAGCCATGCCAAGACCGCTGCAACGCCGTCGGCTGATCCGAGCCACCACCCCACGGAACTCGGTGGGTGCGACATGGACGACCTTTTCCCGCCTTCTTCTCAAGAACAAAACCTTGGTGCAAAAGACTCCTCCCACCCATCTCGTAGCGCGTAGATGAATTCCAAAAATAAGCGTCGACTGTTCAGTTCTCAGGAGAAGCCTCCAGCTGTCGCCTTCACCGAGGCTGAGATGGCTGAGGCACGAAATGTTATCAGCCCTAACACACTCAGGAAGGCGGTCTCCGAGCAGGTAAAGGTCCCATTACATGAGAAGCCGAAGAGGAAGGGACGAAAAAGAAGGAGGAAGGGTCCCACTACTGCGAGCCAGCCGGCACCGACGATCCGTGCTCAAGACGGGCCACCAAGACCCGACGGAATCATGTCGAGGGTGCATGTGGCGGGTAGGCCGATGCTATCTGCTGCAATGCTCGATGCTGCAACCGGCGCTATGAAGAGTCTGCGTGACGTTGTTCTAAATACAGAGACGCGGCGTCTCAGAGAGAATGATGTGGCATACCCGGTTTTCACCGCCAAGGTGCCAGAGGGAAAGGGCTTTGTTGCTTGCGACATCGAACGTGTGATCTTCCTGCGGTTTGATGACATCTTCGCTATGTTTCACCTTTTTCCGCTGCACTACACATTCGTTCGGCTATCCGCGCCCAATATGGAGATGAGGATCATTAGAGACAAGACCCCGCACATCGTTATAGTCGACCCCTTCTACATGCGTGCCAAGCTCTTGACCAGCCATGGGGACCGGCGACTCGCTAGTGATTACCTCGAAGACGTCATTATGGCGAACAAGGATAAGGACAACTTCCTCCTGCCTTACTTTCCCGAGTAAGTCATCCCCTCACTAGGCTTTTCTTAAATTTCGGTCGTTCTTTTCCTCCTAACATCCGTGTTGTGTGAAGTGATGAAACAAAATGCACACTCATCGCTCTAAACCCGAAATGGTCCATTCACTACTGGAATTCTGACGTTTGCCGTCTGCCACGGCAGTCGGCAAACATAGAAAAAACGGACGGCAAAGCCCTTTGCCATCTGCTGGCGGACGGCAAAGCACTCGTCAGCCATATCTCCGGCAAAGAGGCGCTTTGCCGTCTGCTTAATATCGACGGACGGCAAAGAGGTTTGCCATCAGGTATTTATCCTGGCAGACGGCAAAGTAATTATTACACATTTTGGCTCGTATGTGGATCCGATAACCCGTTAATACTTTAAGCAGATGGCAAAGAATTTATTCAATTACAAAAAAAAACTGTCGACCCCGTTCTTGTTCTAGCCTCAACCGCGTTCTGTTCTGTTCTATACATGCAACCCACGGCGGCATGAGACATGGTAGGGAATGCCGGGCTGGAGGGGCAGGGCAGGCGTGGCGCGTCCGGCGGAAGGAGGGCGAGTCGGCGAGGTGGGGCAAGTAAGGTGGCAGGGCAGCCGGCGTCACGGGCCGACAAGGGCTCAGGCGGGGCAGCCGACGACGCAGGCCGGCGAGGTGGCTGCTAGGTGAGCCGGCGATGCAGACGGGTGACCGGCGATGCGGGTCGGCGAGGTGGGGCAAGCGGTGCAGCCGGCGAAGAGGGCTGACGAGGTGGCCGCGAGGTCAGCGGCGAGGCAGGCGGGTGGCCGGCGAGGTGGGGCAGGCGGGGAGGCTGTGAGGCGAGGTGGCGGTGAGGAAGGCTAGAGGGGAGGGCCGGCGAGGTGAGGCAGGCGGGGTTGCCGTGAGGTCGGCCGGCGAGGGGGAACCGGCGAGGTGGGGAAGGAGGCAAAGAGAGCCATGCCGGCTGTGAGGTGAGGAAGGAGATGAGATCCAGCGTGGGGGCGTGGGTTCGTGGGGGAGAGGAGAGGATAAGGGAGAGAGTGGGTGCGTGGTGGGGGTGGGGGGCCTGTTGGATGTGGTTGGTGGGGAGGTTCTGGTCGCCACGTCATCGATCCGCGAGACTAGCTTTCCAGCAATAGAAAATAAGTACACGTTTTGTGTTTGTTTACCCTATAATAATTGATAATGTAACCATTATAAAAATTTCAAAAAAATTTGAATTTTTTTCAGACCTTCTAAGAATCATAAAACAACACCACGCTAAATTTCATATTATTTAAACATTGTTTGAATCTTCAAAAAAATATGAAAGATATACAAATAATTAGCTAAAACTATCTTTGCCTTCGTAAAAAAAAAGCAGATGGCAAAGAACTGTCTTTGCTGTCCGCCATATAAAAACAGATGGCAAAGTCCCTCTTTGCCATTCGTGAAAAAAAAACAGACGGCAAAGCCATCTTTGCCATGCGTGAAAAAAAATACAGACGGTAAAGAACTCTTTCCCATGCGTGAAATAAAATGCAGACGGAAAAGAACTCTTTACCGTCAGCCAATCTTTACCGTCCGCGGCTGATGGCAAAGAGCCTCTTTGCCGTCCGCCGCGAAAAAATGCAGACGGCAAAGAAAAGACACATGGAAAACGATCAGATTCCAGTAGTGATTGCCACGTATTTGGACCCGGACCATGAGTCGAACAAAGACTACACAAATATCAAGAAAGTTCTCGATGAGGCTCTCTCGCGCTACTCCAAATCTGGAGTCACCTTCAAGAAGGAAGGTGTTAGGTACGGCGTGCATGTGTTCACTCACGTAACAAAGTTTGCCTACGTCAAGCAGCCCCCTGGCGGTCAGAAGGATGCCTAGTACGCCATCCATCACATGCGGGCGTTCTTACGGGACCAGCAGCAGCTTACGCTCCCAGCTCATCTCAAGCACTGGGCCGAACGCTTGTCTTTAATCCAAGACGCCGACCTCAGACAATAATTCTTTCGCATCCAGTCGGAGTTGGCAGGAATCATCTCTGAAGATGTCCTTCATAACATGGGGGAGCTCTAACTCAACAATCAACTGTACAACCGTGAAATAGATACAATGCTAAGATTGCAGGCTGACGGCGATCGCTCATTCATGACCATCAGGAAAGACGGCGGCTTCACCCACGCTCCGGCCCGTGAGCAGAGTCAAAAGTCTTGATTCCCATGCGCCTAGCTATGTAGTTCTGGACTATCGACAAGATCTCGTGTGTGTTGTATAAACTTTTATGAACTTGTCTGTACATTTGTCTCCTTAGTTTAAACAGTCATCATTCAACTTATATGTAATCGATGCTATTTATTACTAGGACCATGAACCGTGTGCTATTAATGTGTGTTGCTTTTCTTTTCCTTTGGTCCTTAATTTTGTTGTATACGTATGCACCGCTTAAATATTATATGTAAGGTTCTCTTAATGTTTTGTTTGTCAAGTCCATAAAGCAGATGCCGTCGTATGTCGTATACATTGGTAGGATTCCCGGAGTCTACGACGAGTGGGAGGATTGTCAGAGACAGGTTCACCGTTTTAGCGGTAACAGTTACAAAGGGTACCCCACAAGGACGGAGGCGGAAGCTAGATACGCGCGCTATCTAGCGGGGGAGAGGAGGGAGCGGACGAGGAACCGGATGAAGATCACTTTGGTCACGATGATGCTTATCATGATCACCACCCTCTTCTTCAATGTCATGGTAGTTTAGATATATCGACTTGTAATGTGATCAAACTCGCTACTCGAGACATGTAATTTCCTAACTTTGTTCGGTATTTTGAATTTGGAGACTAATTAATATGATGGTTTGTAGTCGGAGACTAATCTTCTATTGTATTTGATATATTTTTTGTTTATATCTGTGCTGTTCATAAATCTGCTGTTTATATTTGTTTGTAACCTGTGCAAATACAGAAAAGAAAAAGAAAAAAAACCTAATATTCACAGTAATGGCGCACATAGTGTGCCTCAGTGGCGCATGTGGAGAAACACGGCAATGGCGCACTTCCTAAAAGTGCGCCATTAGTAACCCAGAGCACAAGATACAGATATGGTGGGACCAGTAGCGTTAGTGGCGCATTTGTGGCCTTAGTAATGGCGCACTGGGTGCGCCATTAGTATACAAGATAGTAATGGCGCACCAGATGTGCGCCATTACTATCACTTACTAATGGCGTGCTAGTAATGGCGCACCGTAAGTGCGCCATTAGTACCCAAATTAGGTGCGCCATTAGAGCCCTTTTTTCTAGTAGTGTCCACGTATGTCTCCTCGGCGGTCTCTGGTGCTAACGTAAAGTACCGGCAAGGAAAAGGCACACAAGTAAGCAATGGGTGCAATGCACAGGCAAAGATGGTATGATCAATTTTAATAGACATGATGTGACCCTATATAGTCAATTTAAATGAAGGTGGTGATGACACGTCAACAACTTCATATGCAATTATTATATTTTTATGGCTTTGATCTTAGCCTTAATTTTGGTGGAAGTAACATGGCAACATGACATGATCAACAATGCAATTAACAGAAATAACTAAAACGTGAAGTAAACATCGATTCCGGAGACGGAGAGATGTCGATGAACTTGACATTGGAAAGGTGCAACAAAAGAAAGGAACCCAGCCACATTGCATATGACCATATGCTAGGGGCTTGTTTGATGATGCAAAGATTTGAAGATGACATGAAAAGGGACTTGGAATGAAAAGATGATCAAGATTCAACATGCACTGAAGTTGAAAGAATACAAGGCAAAGAAAACAGGTTGATATGGCTAGGTGTTTCACACCATGTCTACATGAGTTGCACAAAACATCACATGGACATCACCATTGGAATCTCTGCATTTTTCTACCCCAAAACCATATAAGGTATGGCTGCATTTGAATTTGCAAAGCACAGTTGTGAATTCAAACGAACTCAGGGGCCTGAGTGCAAATTTGCACTACTTGCATTTCAGAAAAAACAATTCAAATGGCAAAACCACTATCAC
Source organism: Bromus sterilis (assembly GCA_950022295.1). Classification (NCBI taxonomy): domain Eukaryota; kingdom Viridiplantae; phylum Streptophyta; class Magnoliopsida; order Poales; family Poaceae; genus Bromus; species Bromus sterilis. The sequence continues at coordinate 273,765,820 of OX465595.1, read as the reverse complement.
CATGTTGATCCTTGGGAAAAACTACCCAAAGTCATATATGGCATGGCCATATTTGAATTTGGGAAACACTTGACAGAAATAAAAGATTTGAGGGGCTATTCGCAAAATTACCACACTCCAATTAGTAGAGGGGGCAAAGTGCAAAATTGACCTCACCATTGAGATCAGTGGGTCAAACTAAATTTAATTGGAAGTTCAAAACAGATTTGAATTTGAAATCAAATTCAAATTTGAATTAAACAGAAAAGAAAAAAAAATAAAAGAAAAGAAAATAAAAAGAAAAGAAAAGAAAAAGGGGCCCAGACCCTACATGGGCTGGCCTCGGGCGAAAAGGCCCAGCTCCTCTCCCCCTGGCCCAAAGCAGGAAAGCCCACTCGGCTGGAGAGGGAATTCGAAAAAAAAGAAAACGGGCCAAGCCCCCACTGGACCAGGCCCATCTTCTCTCTCCCTATCTCCTCGGCCCAGGCGACAGGTGCCCCGCTTCTGAAAATCCGCGACACCTGACGGACTGAAGAAAACAGCCCCCTTTTCCTGAACCCGACGACGGCCGCCACTTCCGGCAAGCACGACATTGTACTCCGACCACTTTCCGGCGAACTGCCATGACATAACTCGAGAGGGGACCTTCCTCTACGCCCCGGTGTAGGCCAAGACCACCATCTAGCACATGGCTGGCCGGAATCTACACGGGAACAGGTCGACGCCAGCACCTCTCTGAACCCGTAACAACACCGGCGGCGGGACCAACTTTAGGCGAAGCTGGCGTGGCGCACAGATCACCGGCGTCCAAGCTACGGCGTGCAAAACGTAGCCGGGACCTCCGACTACTGCTCTGCACCTCGGATCTCGCCCCTAGCTTCACGACGACGACGGGAGCTTCGACTGCAACTCATGGCGGCGCAACTGCTCCTGACTACAACTTCAGACAGCGGCAACACGCTACTGCTACGCACAAAAAGGAGGGGCCTTGCATGCCAAACGCGTGCTCTGCGCGACCCCAGAGTGCGTGCATCGCCGAACCCGACGCGACACGGACACTGGGTGCACGAATTGGCCACCGGCGACGAGCTCGTGCGGCAGATTTGCTAGTGCTACCGGTGACAACGCGAAATCGCAGGGCTACGACAAAGGCAGGGGCATGGGCTCACCTTGTGGGTCGCGTCGTGCGTCCCAGCCTAGCCGTAGGGGTAGCAGGTGAACGTCGCCGTCGTTGGAGAAGAAGGGCTCCGCGGAGGCTTGCTCCATCGCGAGGTGAATTCCTCCATGCGGCTTCGAATCTGAAGAAAGGGGAAGGCCAGAACATGCACGGTGGTCAAGCACACGAGCACGGGGGTTCAATCATGGCGGAACGGTGGCGAATTGCACAGGGGCTCACCAGTGTCAAGCGGGAACAGGACAGGGGAGGGAACCTCTCCCGGCGGCGGCGTGCTTGACGCGATGGGGAAAATGAAACCCTAGGGGATCCCTGCGGCTCCGGGGCGCGGCTCTTATAGAGGGGAGCCCCTCTGGCCATATTTGTAGGCATCGATGTCAACGGCCTCCCGCCGGTGTGAGAGAAGAGGGGGAGGGGTCCTCTCCACGGTGGAAAGGCGACGCATCCCCTCCCTCAGATCTTGATCGGGCGGCCAGGGCTCGTCCCGCGTACCGCTTCGCTGGACAGGCCCAGGTGGGCTGTGGACAAGGGGAGGCCCAGATGGGCAGGGTCTGCTGGACTGCCTCTAGGGCGAAAAGAAAAAGAAAAGAAGGGGTTTTCCATTAAGAAAATAACAGAAATTCCCAAGAGTTTTTGTGGCCAAACCACAAAAGATAAAAACATATAAAAATATGTTTTGGAAACCTTGGAATATTGTCCAGTTTCTAAAATTGGTTTGACAAATTTTTGAGCAACTAAAATGTGGGGGCATTTTTGAAAATTCAAATCACATTGAACTGTGGCCCAAATTTTTAGAGTTGCAAATAATAGGGCAAGGCTTTTAAAAAGCTTGAGAGGGGCAAGGAATTGGCTATGCCAAGTTTGGGGTTAAGGAGAGCATGCATCCATCAATGAAAAATCTTCACACACCCTTCTTGAACCATTTTGGATGCAAACTCAAACAAACCAAATGGGCTCCAATCCCAATGCAAATTTAAATCACCACATGAAATGTCAAACTCTAGCATCATGCCACGTTACAAAGTCATCAGACAAGGTACAATATCATGTTGATTTCTTATTATTGCAAATGGGCTGTTACAGAGAGGAGTAGCCACTCGCATCCTCGAGACTTTGAGTTTTGCCTTATTTTTGCAAAGATAGGGCGCTCTCGATGGGAGTAGATTTTTTTTGAAATATGATCAAAAGTTTTGTAGAAATTTAACCTTTGATGTGTAGAGAATGACGCGTACTCAGCACACCTTGCTTGGGATGTGACGTTGCAGGGTTGTCTGACAAGTTGGGCGTCCATGCACAGTAGGTGCGATGTGACGCGATGCTCCGCGGTAATTTCTCTCCGCGTGATGATGATCCTCATTTTTCGCGTGGAGTGGGCGGTGTGGTTACTGTGCTGGTTGGGTTTTCCATGTGGCACGGTTATCGTGTGATCGTGCCTCGTCAACGGGGTTCCGAGATTGATGGTCGGTGGGTGGCCCTTGGATATGGGTTAAATATCGGAGGGCTGGGTAGATTTAGGATTTTACCCAACGCTCGTCCTTTCCCGTTTCTTCATCCTCTGCTTCTTCGTACCTTCCTCTTTGTTGCTCTATGCGGCTGTGGAACGGGATCCATGTCCACACGTCCTCGGAGTGCAGCGCAGCAGTCAGCAAGGATGACCGGGAGGTGGGAGCGCTAGTCCTTTGAGACTACAGATCTGGACTCTCTGGTGAAGATGGCCTTGTCTTGGAGGGTGACGCGCGGATTCATGGGGATGAAGAAGTGCCTGCACCACGCGAAAACTAGCGGGTATGCTTTCAGAGCTTTTTTCATCGCGGGTTTTCTGTCCCCGTTCATCCACTTGTCCGGGGGTTGCTTTTTGCGTATCAGCTTCAACTGCATGATTTGTGCCCAAATGGATACTTCATATTGCGTGTTTTATCACGCTCTATGAGAGCTTCCTGGGGATCTATCCCCATTGGGGGATTTGGAAATGTCTCTTCAATGTGAAGAGGACGAACTCTGAATATGCCATTGGGGGTGTCGTCATTTCCATTAAGGAGAAGGGTCCATATTTTGATTTGGAGAAGTTGGATTCCGTCTACACCTGGCAAAAGAGCTGGTTTTATTTGAAGTATAGGCATGTTGACGACCAAAAATTTGGTCTTTCTCCCTTTAACCCGATTCCACGGGTTGTCAAGCGTTCATCTTGGGGGCATGCTCTGTCTGTTGAAGAGGTGGCTGTTGTAAAGCCTCTGATGCAAAAACTTGCTAACTTGAAGAAAAGGATGACTGGCGCCCAGCTTATTGCTATGTATATGAGGAGGCGCATCCATCCGCTGCAGCACCGGTCGCATCCCAAGTGGCGGTACACAGAGCTCGAGGACCCAACTAGGTGCTTCCCTGATGACATCTCGGGTAGTGATCTTCTGTTTCGGATCCAGCAAGTTACTAAGTGTACGAGCACTGGTGTCGTGAGTTTCGTACTTCCATATGCTGAATATTGTCCTTTCCCGAGGTATGTGCTTCGAGTCTTTGTTAGATCCGGGAGATTACTTGTTGGTTTGTACTTGCTGATGGTGCTTTTTTTTCTAGAATCATGTTCCTTTGCTGAACAATCCACCTCAACCTAAGGATGTCGAGATACTGGATGAGCCTGGTGCCGTCATGGTGGATCCGGCACCTATGTGTGGTGGTGGTGCTTCACATGCTGATGTTGGCGAGTCTGTGGGTGTGAGTTCTATTGGTCATCCGTCGGCTTCTGATGGCGATGAAGATTTAGAGCCTCTATGTATCAAGCGCAACTGCCCCTTGACTGCTGCTGGGCATGCTGTGGAGGGTGGTGGACTTCCACCAGCCGCGCTAGTTGTTGTGCCCTGTCCTCCTCCGATTGCACCGAAAAAGCACAATCATGTGGTGCAGCTTCGCGTGGGCGCCGCACCTGTTGGGTACGTACTTGTCTCTCTCGTTTGGATGATTGTGCTGCTGTTTTTAAATATTTGTTCCGATGACATGTTATTTGCAGCACTGCTCCCATGTCGGCTTCTTCTTCCACAAGTACCGCTATTGTGGATCTTCAGTTGACTGACTCCGGTGTTGTAGCTGGTCAGTTGGCTCCTTCCACAACTCCGGTAGCTTCTTGTGTGGGTGCGAACCCCGCGACTGCTCCATCTGGCGAGTCTGCGCTGTTGCTGAGGGTGAATCTCCTCTAGACACTAGACCCGTTTTTCCCGAGGGCTACTTCATGGATAAGACGAACTTCCCTATTGAAGAGAAGGCCAAATTCTTTGATTGCATGGCTGGGAAGGTACGTAATCTTCCTTTTGTCTAGCTTACATTGGGGGCACGTCAGCGTTCCCGATGGGAGTAGCCCCCGTGGCTGTGAGCAATCCACTTGTGGTTGGTCGCAGTCTTAAGCTTTATTTTATATGATACTCGGTGCACTTCTGCTTGTCATTGGGGGCGCGGCAGTGCTCCCGATGGGAGTAGCCTCAGAGGCTATGAGCAATCACTTGTGGTTGGTTGCAGTCTGAAGCTTAATTTTCTTTTTCTTAGATCTGATTTATGTGAATCTTTCTGTTCCAGCCGCTGTTCTGTATGTGTGAGCAAGTTTTGACTGATGCTGATCGTGCCCGGGGTGCTCATGATGCGGTCTAGGATAGCCTGACCAGCATGCGTCGTGATTTGCTTTCCTTTCTTTTGATTTTGGTACCCTTTCTTGTTTGATGCTTGAATGATCCTTTTACTATAGGTCGTAAGAACGATGCTGAAAAGCGGGCTGCTGCCGCGGAGAAAAAACTTGCCTCACTTCGAGATGCTTTGGAGTCGAAGGAGAGGGATTTGCAGGCGCAGCGTGGCGAGCTCGAACGGGTGCAGCGAGTGGAGGAGCAGTTTCAGCGGTTGGATCCCGTTGAGGGGGGCCGGCTGCGCGGCCTGGCGAGTGCTTTGGCAGGTGAGGAGATTGCTCTAATGCTTCACCTTTGGTCGTGATTGTTGATAGTTGTCTGTTCCCTATGGTGTGGGCGCTGTCAGTGTTGAAGTGGCGACGTATGCTCCTGAGGACTCGAGCGTTCTTCGTGGAGCTTTGGATGCCATGTCGAATTCCACTGGTGCCGTGAAGGACGTCTGCAATCGTGCTTCGACTCTTCTGAAGCTTCTTCATGAACACATGTATTCGGATGAGGAGAACCGTCCCGAGGGCCTTGAGCTTCAGGTTGCCTCGTTTGGACCAAACGTGCCTAAGATGGAGGGCTGGTGCGTGAGACAGTGTTGCGTGGGCTTGGGACGTCCTTCGTTGTTCTTCTGGGGCATGGGGTTCCCATTGAGGATGCCATGGTGGATTTCCTGCCCGGTAATACGACTGAGCAAAGTGCACGAGCCACCCCCCTTGCTCGTCAGCTCCAGCTTGTTGTGGAGGCTAATATCCACAATCCTCAGGGCGCGGAATAGGAGACTTTGTTTATCTGTGTGCTGGGTGTGATTTTCTATGTAATAAGTTGCGTTTGGAGCTGGGGATGTTGAATTCTGAATTGATGATTAGGCTGTCTTGTTTACTTTTGTCATGCCTTCTTTTCCTTCGGCTTGACTTTTTATCCTTTTTGCGGTAGGCCACTCACGAGGGGGTGACCCCACGACTCCTATGGATGGGCCTACCTGGTGTACCCAAAGACAGAAGGCCCGCAAATATGCCGCCTGGGCCCAGACATGGCCCACTAGTGGCACCGACGTAGGAGTCCGCGACTCGTAAGGAAGGTGCAAACCTGCCGTGCGGTACAAGATAAGGGTTAGGAAACCTCATCTGTAATCCAAGACGGGTTCCCCGAGACCTAGCCTAGTATATAAGGGCTGGGAGGGGAGACGTGGATGTCGGGACCCGGGGTTAGCGTATGCAAGTCCCGCTACGACATAGTCATATGGAGAGCCGAGAACCGTACCCACTTGTCTAAGTAGACAAGGCCAAGCACATAACGTTCTCGGAAATCATCGTACGTGAGGGGCATCCCATCCAGGTCGGATGATCAACTGAGATGGGTCCTCATCGTGCGCACACAAGTCTAATGATATGGGTGATGAACTCCCATATTCACAGACAAGTCGCCTCAACCATACTATCGACTATCTCATAACTCTTACATAGACTTACTCCAGCCCGATCACTTAGTCGGGGTCTAGGGAGGGCTCGATCATACCACAAAGTGTGCACGAGACGGAGTCTCGAGCAATCGCATCGCGATGCCCCAAGCTGCGTACATCTAAGGGCCACTTGGTGTATGAAAGACCGCCAGCCAGATCAAAACTAAGGTCTCGAAAACCCATACAAAGACATGCATGTTATAAACATACACGCACCACACATGCCTTGTATGAACAACAGGTATCATTGCAATTCTCTACAGAGTATACATTTTATTGATAACTCTCACAGAGTGCACACAGAGATCACAAGCATGTGATCCAACATTACAACAAACAAGCGGAAGCAAAGTATGTCTGAGTACAGACAAGTTTAACAAATGGCTTAAGAAGCCTTATTTAAACACAAGCCCTCCACGAGGGAACCAGTCGTCTGACTGGGACTAGACTAGCTTGTTCTTCAGTCGTCGAGCTCGATGAAGAAGCCACCTTCGGGGTCAGTGGGTTCATCTAAAACATAGAATAAGAAAACGTGAGTACAAAGTCGTACTCAGCAAGACTTACATAGGAGCTATACTACTCATGCACATGTATCAACGTAAAGGGAGGTGGGGTTTCTGAAAGTCCAAGTATGTGATCAGAGGGGGAGGGGGTGAATGATCACTTCAAATTTTCTATGGAAACTATTGAAGTGAAGCATAAGCAGTGCGGAATAGCGAAGAATAACTGGAAGCGAAACTAAATGCGGTGAATCAAAACACATTGAAGCATAACAGTGAAGCAAATGCAATACTGAAGGTAAATGCTTGAAGTAAAACGAGCTGGGACTCGACGATGTTTGTTCGACCAGTTCACGCTCTGCAAAGCGCTACGTCTGGTTGGAGGGACTGGTGATTGAACACCTGGAGCAAAACTCTCTCCGTCCGTTGCTCCACTGCGCCAAACTCCTTGAGCTTGGCCAGTTCTTCACTCGTGGTTGATTATTAAGGAAATCAATGAAACCTTTGACAAACTGGACTTCGAGGCGACAATTACTCTTCGCTCTCTGAAGAACAACTCTCTAACCGTCTAGGAGACTTGCAGTTCTCCAAGATAAAAAGGCTAGCAAGCTTCCACCTAAGTCATCTCTAATCTACTCAGATCAATGGGACTTAGGTTTCAGTAACTGGATTTTGGGTTTTGCTTCGGTGGCGTTTTTGGGTTGTTCTCTGCAATCTCTCTCAGAAATAATCTTCGAGCAGCCCCCTTCAAATGGAGGAGGGGGCGGCGTATTTATAGTTGGCGATCCCGAGGTGCGGAATGACCAAATTGACCCGAGGTGACAGCTTGACACGTGTCCACAACGGTCGGATTTGTCATCACTGCGCAACTTTACTTGAGGAACAAGTAAAGCTGACTCACGGACTAAGTTCGGCTTCAGTAGCCCAAGAACGAAGTCTTTGCTACCGAAACTTAACTTAGTGCACATGAGATTTCTTCACTCAGGCTCTCACTTGGTGTCGATTTGATCTGAGCATATCTCAATGACTTCGGTGTCCACAAACGAAATACACCTCTTGATAGTATGGTTTGTCCTATGACTCAAAGAACAGAAAAAGAACTACACAAAAACATCTAAGTCTTGCGCCGTCCTCTTCATTTCCTTCAATGAGTAGAGCTTCAGGACACCTTCACTTTTGGGGGTCATCCTTCATGATTAAGCTTCGCTCCATGGGTAATGCTTCGATAACTTGAAGAACTTCCCCGAAGCTTTATCACTTAGCTTGTCCTTCAGGAGCCTATACAACTGTTTACACTAGAAAACATTGTTAGTTCCTCTACTGTCTTGTCCAACAATATCCAAAACACACGGGGTGAAACTTTTTCTCTTACAATCTCCCCCATTTTGGACTATTGTTGACAAAACAGGCATCGATAAAAGATATTGAAGATTTTGTGAAGTGAAGGGACAAACTCTAAGATATGAAGTTTTTGGCTCCCCCTGAATGCAAGCATCGAAGATTTATATAATCGAAGTTAATGCTTGAGAAGAATTTCTTCGGTGGAGAGTAAAACATAATATCTTAGCGAATACAATTGCATTAGATGATGTATATATCCAGGAATGAACGCAATTGCTTCCAATAACCTGTGACTTAGAAAGAGACAACCACCTGCAAGATAGAAGGTACGAAGCAATACTTGCAAGCAAAGTGGTTATTAAAACTTAGGCTTATCACAGAGTAGTATGACCGAAGTAAAACTTAAGTTACAACCCAATCGAAAAAGAATGGAATGTTTGTTGTAACTTAACCAAACGAAGCAAATGGCAAACCCTTTCCCCGATGCAGAACAAACTCATCGATGCCCTCATTCTCCCCCTTGTTGTCAATGATTGGACAAAAGGTTGAGAGGAGGTTCGAGAGATCTAACGCGTGGCATCAGCACCCTGAGGACCCGATGAAGCAGAGCTCGACGAGGACTCATCAGACGAAGATTCATCGCCCGAGGATTCTTCTTCGGAAGAAGACGCGGGAACAGCTTCATGACGACTCTGAGTGATGAGGTTGATGTCGAGGTCGCTGTTGTCGAGGCCGTCGTCGTCCTTGGAGGTGATGGAGTCATTCTCCGAGACGGTGTCAGGCCTGATGGGTTCAGGTTCGTTGAGGAAGAAGACTTCATCAAGCTTGTGCAGGGGAGGGATCTTCTGAGTCGGGCGGTTCACAGTGTCATCACGTGAAAAGTTTCGGCGTAGATGGTCATATTCTTTGAAGGTGCGATGCTTACGAAGTCTTTTCACTGAGTTGAACTGTCGGAGGCCCTGCCAGGAATGACGCTTCAGAACACGCAGGTACTGATTGTTGTTCATAGCAATGTTGCCAACACGATTTATCTCATTAGCAAGCCATTGCATCTAGCGTTGATTTGCTTCAATGTAGTTTTCAAGCATTTGCTGCGAACGAAGATTAACTTCAAAGTGATGGCAGTCTTTCTGAAACTTCTTTGATAACTTGCGCTCATTGACTTCGTGGTGAACACCAACATAATTGGCAAAGGGATCATTGGGCTTCCTCAGCAGATCCAAAGAGTCACGCACTGGGGGCGTGAAAAGCTTCGGGTGATGACGAGCCACAAAGTCTTCATTCCTGCCATAATCACAGACAACTTGCATCCAAGGAGCATAAGGTTTCAGTGTGAATGGTAGCTCTGCTGCAAGAACCATATTCCTGATGAAGCAGTCTTCAAAGTCAAATAGAAGACCATGAGTGAGCTTCATGATAGCATGCCTTGTTTCAGGATAGAGATTTGATTCTTCCGAAGCAGTACTCAAAGGAATCAATGAGTTGGACAGGATATAAAACTAAGTCCTGGAAATGAAATTCAAATGCTTCGGGCGAATGTTTTGGGGAATATGGCCTTCAGTGGCTTCAGGGTCCAGCAAAGTTGCATATACTTCTTCAGACAGAACTGGCTCAGTATGAATCTTTTCATGAACACCAGAGTGTCTTGGAATATTAACAATTTCCATGAATTCAACTGAAGTCATTCTGAATACTTTTCCTTGAATCATCCAGTCCAATATCCATGTGCTGGGATCATCAGCTTCACCAGATACATAAAGTGTTGCATAGAATTGTTTGATGAGCTCAGAGTTGAAGGGTGTGGTCAATGCAAATAGCCGAGTCAAATTCTAGTTTTCAATAGTTTCGAGGACATTCTGAAAGCATGAGGCAGTTGAGAGACTTCGCATGTCCAAAAACTTGTGCCGAAACAGGACGCCTTGCTGACAGAAGACCTTGGTGTATAAGATTTGCTGTTCAGCTGTCCAAAAGCGAAAATCATCAGCAGTTCGATCCGACGCATATGGACTGACACCATAGAATCGAAGATTCTTCCTATCCTGGTCCATGTCAAACTCCGGGCCATGCCTCGAAGAACAACCAGCACCCTTGAAAATGGGAAAGGTTTCACGAGGGTAGATGGAGTCAAGCTGGGTATCTTGGCATGGACGAGAACGCTCACGAATCCTTTGCAGAGGAGCAATTCGATTGACTCTGGAATGGCCAGCAGATTGAGCGACTACTAGCGCTTGCTCTTGCGATGGATTCAGAATCTGGACTTGTTCGTCTTCGTCATCATGTGCTTCAGTGTCGGGCACATGGGCTGCAAACTCTTGAACAGTTCTGGCGGGGGAAAAGTCACGGGAAACATGGGTTCTGGAGTGGGTTGGGGATGGAGCATTGGCTTCATGCGGGGGGGATGAAGGTGGAGTGGGAATCCTTTGTGGTTCGGGGGTCGGGGCACGAGGGGGAATGGGTGTGGGAACACGAGGTGGTATGGGAGTGGTTGTTCGAACAGGCGTAGGAGTGGGGGTTGGAGCTCTTGGAGGTGGAGTTGGCTTGGGGGTGGTTCTTGTAGGAGGAGGAGTGGGAGTCTTGGTGGGTGGGGCTGAAGGCTTTGGAGTGGGCTTGGATGGCTTTGGCTTCGGTGCAGGGGTGGGAACTGCTTCAGGAGAATCCTGTAACCGTTCATCACTTGTATCCATGTCTGCGGCTTCGGCCAAAGTAACCTTGCGCCTCTTGGTGGTCTTCTTCTTTGGTGAGGGTCCTGTAGCCTTAGTTGCAACAGTCTTAGGAGATGGTGCAACAACACGTTCAGCTTCAGGCAAAGCTTTACGTTTCCTGGACTCTCTCTCCACAATGGATGCATTATGGGTCTTCACCATGTCATCTACAGCAGCCTTGACTCTGCCTTTGAAGATTTTGATGTTATCTTTGGTGGTGGAATTGACTTCAGTCACTCGATGAAGCAATCCCAAGGCGTGCTGTTTGAACTCTTCTTCAGGTTCAGATTCAACTCTCTTCTGATAGTTGTGAATATTTTTCATTTCAGCCCTATCTCTGGAATGCAAATCCTTCAGCTGACTGATCATGGTGGTGATCATTGCTTCAATAGATTTGGAGATGTAGACTTCTCCAACATCAAAAGCTTCTGGATCTTCAGCAGCACACTTCTCCCAAAGGGCTTAAGTGATGCCCAACTGATCCCAGAGTTCTTCTTCACGAGGGTCAGGGAATGGTTGGTCACTCTGAGGATCAGCTTCAGCTTGAGCTTCAGGCAAGGTAATGCCTTTCTGCTTCGATGGAATGGCTGAGGGAGACATATCGACCACGGGCTTCTTCTGGCTTGCCCTAGCAGATTTTTCTTCTTTATTTGTCCTGAGGCTTTCTAACGAAGCCTTGCGTTTCGCTTCAGTATCAGCAAGCTATTCAGCTTCAAATGCTGCCTTCTCTTCATTCTTTGCGGCTTTGGCGAGCTTTCGCTTCGTCGCAGCCTTCTCAGCAGCAATCTTGCCAGCATCTAATTCCCTTTGCTGCCTAGCAGCATCTTCCTCGGCCTTATTCTTGGCGGCTGCGCTTCGGGCAGCGATATTGCGCTCAAGTGCCTCTTCGAGGTCTTTTTCTCTCAATTTTTCTTCAGTGAGCTTGTGCTTCACTGAAGGCTTTGATGCAGCAGACTGCTTGGGCTTCGGTGGGGCTGAAACCTTTGCAGGCTGTCTCTTGGTGAGGTCTTTCTTCTGTTTGGATCTTCTCTCTTCTTCAGGGGCGTCAGCCGGTGGCTTGGAGGCCAAGGGCTTCGAGACCACTAGATTAGAGAGGTCAATATTGGGGCGAGCAGAAGGCCTCACCCTAGCATCAGGTTTTTCTCCTGGCTTCTTCTTCAGCGGGATCTTAAGTTTTTGCTTCTTGGGGGGAGTAGAATCCTCTGATTCATCATCAGCTTCGACTTCTGATTCGTCATCAGCTGCATTGGATTCATCCATGATGGAGTCTTCCAGAGCAGCTTGCTCTAATCTGGCATGTTCTTCATCTTCAGTGGTGGCGTGGGGTGGTGAAGAAGATTTCTTCTTCAGTTTATTTTTCTTCTTGCTAGGCCCATCACCTTGGGCTTCAGCTTCGACCAGCTTGGCTGCTTTCTTCTCTTCTTTCAGCCTTTTGGCTTCAGCTGCAATTCTCAAACGTTCTTGTTCATCTGGATAGTCATCAGGTGTCTTGAGGGTGTTGGGGTGAGGAAGCTTCGGTGGAACTGGGTAGTACAAGTGACGATTTTCTTCAGTGTACTGACTACACATGGTTGAAGTATATCGATATGGTGGACTGAAGGCAAACTGCATGGTCCACTTCCAGGTGGGAATACTCTTGTACTTGTACCAACGAACTGCCCAGTACCGGAAATTTTTTTGCAATCGGTTCTTGCGCTGCTCCTTGGTCTCATCTGGAGGTGTGTCATAACCCAGAGCAAGCCGAATTGATTCAGGGATGCCTCTGGCGTTGTTCTTTTCCTTCGTTCTTCCTCCTTTCTTCTTCGGAGCAGTCTGTTCTGCTTCGTTGATGTGATCAAGGTTTGGTGACTCATTGCCGAATTCTAACTCCGCAGACATCCTGTGAAAGAAGCACAAGGGTAGCAAAGGAAAAAGACGAGTATGGAATGAGCACCAACAAAAGTTTCGATCAAAGACTTTTGACAAGAGATTCAGTAAATAATTTGGGGTAGAGTTTCTGGTCTGTTCTGAGCTAGACTCAATCTCACACAAGTTGAGTTGAAACCCTAACGCAGAACAGATGAGTTCTAACCCTAAGTTCTAACCTGAATCGAGATGAAAACCTTGACTAGCAGAAACAGGTTTCCCAACAGAGCAACGAGCGAACGGATCAAGGAAACCTAATGAAATCAACCAAAAACAAATGAACTAAGAACTTGGATCCAATCTGGAACAGACAAACAGAGGGAATGGAGATTGGATCAAGGCTTGGCGTACCCTAACTCGGTGGCGTCAAGCTTCTACGACGGCAATGAGTGGGGAAGACGTGCTCGTCGACGGCGTGAAGTCCACGGCGGCGCTCTTCCGGCAGCAAAGCGGCGAGAACGGCGACGGGGACGAGGAGCTCGGCGGCGCTCGGGAGAGAAAGGGTTCCGACGAGACACGAATGAGATGAGGTTGGCTTCGCTGGGGTGGGGATTCCTTATATAGGCCGGTCTGACAGGAGTTGTCAGATCAGATCGAGCGGCCCCCAGCGCCTGTCTCTCCGGATTCTACGGCGAGGATTTCGTGGCGAATCGCGAGAAAATCTCAACGACCCGGATTTGACGGGATCTCAACGAATGAAGAATAAGGCCTCGACATGAGAAAAAACTTTGATGAAAGTTGGAAGCATTTGCTTCGGAACTCAATGACGTTCGAAGCAAAATACTTGCCATGTCAATTGTGCTTAACCATTTTGGACAGGTAGAGAAGAACGAAAAAGAATAGAAGGAGTAGGTTCCGAAACTTATCACCTTGAAGAAAAATCAAACGAAGCAAAAGGTGATAAGCATAGAGGAAAAAAACCAAACGAAACTAAAAGGAAGAAAACGAAACTTAAAAACAAACAACAAAACTAAATAGATAAGCTACAAAGTAAATGAATAATAAAAAAAAACTTCAGTCTTACAGTACATGTCGTGAGTCCAATATATTGAGCTCACACCTTAACGTACAGAACCTTTTCTCATCCAATGGTTTCGTGAAAATGTCTGCCAGTTGATCTTCTGTTCTGACATGACTAATGACAATATCTTCACGCTGAACATGATCACGAAGAAAATGATGGCCAATATCAATATGCTTCGTGCGAGAGTGCTGTACAGGATTGTAAGCAATTTTGATTGCACTCTCATTATCACATAGGAGTGGAATTTTCTTCACATGAATACCATAATCCTTCAGCGTTTGCTTCAGCCATAGAATCTGGGTACAACATGACCCAGCTGCAATGTATTCAGCTTCAGCAGTAGATATTGAAACGCAGTTTTGCTTCTTCGAAGCCCAACAAACAAGTGATCTTCCAAGGAAATGACAAGTCCCTGAAGTTGATTTCCTATCCACACGATCACCAGCCCAGTCTGAGTCAGAATAGCCAATAAGATCAAACTGAGTACCCTTGGGATACCACTACCCCAAGGTAGGTGTGTGAGCAAGATAACGAAGAATTCTCTTGACGGTAGTATGATGTGATTCCTTTGGATTTGCCTGAAAGCGAGCACAAATACAAACTGAAAGCATAATGTCAGGTCTAGATGCACAAAGATATAAAAGAGATCCAATCATAGACCGATACTTCTTCTGGTCGAAGGCTTTCCCCTTCTCATCTGCATCTAAGAAGCCATTGGTAGGCATTGGCGTCTTGATAGTTTTGCATTCAGTAAGACCAAACTTCTTCAGGCAATCCTTGAGATATTTTTCTTGAGAAATAAAGGTGCCATTTTTCTGTTGACGAATTTGAAGTCCAAGAAAGAACTTCAGTTCACCCATCATAGACATTTCATATTTCTTCGACATCATAGTGGCAAATTCTTCGCTGATTTCAGTGTTAGTGCATCCAAAAATGATATCATCTACATATATTTGACATACAAACAAATCACCATAATAAGATCGAGTGAAAAGAGTTGGATCAGTGGTTCCTGGTTTGAAGCCTTTCTTCAGAAGAAAAATCCTTCAAGGTGTCGTACCAAGCACGAGGTGCTTGCTTCAACCCATACAGAGCCTTATGTAACCTGTACACCATGTCGGGTTTCTTTGGGTCTTCAAAACCTGGAGGCTGCATAACATACACTTCTTCCTCGATTTCTCCGTTAAGAAAAGCACTCTTCACATCCATTTGATAAAGCAGAATACCATTGAAATTTGCAAAAGCAAGCATAACACGAATGGATTCGAGACGAGCAACTGGAGAATATGTTTCACCGAAATCGATACCTTCAATTTGGGTGTAACCGTGTGCTACCAGACGTGCTTTGTTTCTTACCACAATACCATATTCATCTTGCTTGTTGCAAAAGATCCACTTAGTACCAATGATGTTGTGCTTCGAGGGGTCAGGTCTATCTACTAAGGACCAGACTTTGTTTCGCTCGAATTGGTTAAGTTCTTCGAGCATGGCAGTTAACCAATCTGGATCCTTCAAGGCTTCATCAAACTTTGATAGAAGTTAGCCAAACGAGTACGAGATCGAGTTGTAGGACGACCTGGTTGATGAATTTCTTCAAGAATCGAGTCAACATCAACTCTTCTTCGGATTCGTGATAAGATTGAATCATTTGTGTCAGGCTCAGCTTCTACTTCAGGATCAGCTTCAGCTTCAGGAACTGCTTCACCTTCAGCATCAGCATTTCCTTCATCCTGTTCATCATTTGCTTCAGGATGTTGATCTCCAGCGCCCCGGGCTATGTGTGGGAATATTGGAACATCATCATCCCTATCAGCTTGACGAGCATTGGCTTCAACAGGGCGAATCTCTCCAATAGCCATGGACCTGATCACTTCATCAAGAGGAGGTTCATCTAGATCATGAGGCAAATGCTCCTTTTGAGAGCCATTAGTTTCATCAAATCTCACATTCACTATTTCCATAACTTTCCCAAAGTGAGAGTTATAGACCCTGTAAGTGTGAGAGTTTGAGCCATAACCTAGAAGAAAACCTTCATGTGCCTTAGGGGCAAATTTGGAGCTATGATTAATGTCTCTAATAAAGCATGGAGCACCAAACACTCTAAGGTATGAAACATTTGGTTTGTTACCAGTGGTAAGCTCATACGAAGTTTTCTTCAAAAACTTGTGAAGGTAAACCTTGTTGATGATGTGACAAGCTGTGTTAATTGCTTCGGCCCAGAATCTAATAGGAGTCTTGTATTCAGCAAGCATAGTTCTGGCCATCTCAATAAGAGTTCTACTCTTCCTTTCAACAACACCATTCTGTTGAGGTGTATAAGAAGCAGAGAACTCATGAGTAAATCCATGATCATCAAGAAAGTCTTCAATATGAGTATTTTTGAATTCAGTTCCATTATCACTTCGGATATGCTTCAGAGATAATTCATATTCTGTTTGAGCTCTCTTGGCGAATGACTTGAAGATTTCAACAACCTTGCTCTTGTCATCCAGAAAGAAAACCCAAGTATAACGAGAGAAGTCATCAACAATAACTAGACCATACTTGTTTCCTCCCAGACTTGCATAATTTTGAGGACCAAAAAGATCCATGTGAAGCAATTCAAGAGGACGAGTGGTAGTCATGATAGTCTTCGCTGAATGATGTTTCTTCGTGATTTTACCAGCTTCACAGGCACTGCAGAGACGATCCTTATCGAATTTTTCTTCACTAAGACCAATAACATGATTCTTCTTCACTAAGTTATGAAGATTTTTCATCCCTGCATGACCAAGTCTTCGATGCCATAACCACCCAGATGAAGCTTTTGCCATTAAGCAAGTGGATACAGCAGGGCCCGAAGAAAAATCAACAATGTATAAATCTCCCTTTCGGTAACCCTCGAAGACAAACGTATAGTCATCCTATGAAAAGACAACACAACGCGAAGAAGAAAACAGAACAAGCATACCCATATCGCATAACTTCGAAATAGACATAAGATTATATCCAAGTGATTGAACTAGCATAACTTTGTCAATGTGCTTATCCCTCGATATGGCAATCTTACCCAAACCTAACACTTTACCTTTGTTGTTATCACCGAAGGTAATGTACTTCAGAGAAGACTGAGATAGTTTTTCTTCGGTGAATAACTCCTTGTCTCCGGTCATATGATTTGTACAACCACTATCCATGACCCATTCGGATCCACCGGAGACATAGCCCTGCAGAAGAATTAGTTCTTCTTAACCACCCACAAACGAGCAGGTGACTGAGAAGACGTTGAAGCACTGGCTGAAGCAATATTAAAGCGAACAGGAGTATATTGCTTCGGTGTACCATCAAGCACACCATAAATGTAAGCCCTCTGTGAACGGTTAGCATAAGTATGAGCATATGCAATCTTAGTATGATTATTGTGAGGACGATAAGTATGACGACCAGTACGATAGTATTGCTTCTGCGGAACATTTGATTCGGTCACCAAAGGATCATTTCTCGTTTCAAGAGAATAGAAATGATTCGGTGGAACCGAAGACTTTCCCTGCATGGTATGGTTAGCAGGCAGTTTTCCTCTTATAGAAGCCATTCTTAGGAGGAGTACCAATATACTCAGCTGAAACCTTTCCATGTTCATCTTTGATGAGCTTGTAGTCAGAATCAAGTGATTCGTCCACAATGTCTTTGTTCATCTTGCAATCAAAACCTGAAAGGTTAGCAATTTCAATGGGGTTCCCTTTCGCAAGGACCCAAACAGTCTTAGGATACTGCTCAGGTTCCCAATAGGTGCCATCGGGGTTTATCTTTCTCTCAAACCCAACACCTTCATTCCTGGGATTCCTGTGAAGGAGGGCTTTCCTCAGGATATCACAGAGATACTCGTGTCCTTGCACACTTTTGAACATCCCTGTTTCAAATAAGTTTTCAACCTGAGGAGTTCCTCGGTAACAGCAGGGTTTTCCTCATCAGAGGCGTTAGTATCATCAATAACTATAGGAGCTTTGCCTTTGGAAAAAGTTTTGCTTCGTTCCAAACAAGCCAAACAAGGTGATTCAGTTTCATGATTTGCTTCAGAACCTTGTTGAGCCATGAGAGAGAGGTTGACATCTTCCAACTCTTCATGAGCCTCTTTCAGTTTTTCGAGAGCCATTTTCCTCTGAAGAAATTCATAGGTAAGCTTCTCATAATCAACCGAAAGAAGATCATGCCAAGAGGATAACTCTTCAAACTTTTCTTTTAGAGCTTCATGCTCATTAGTTAAAGTTTGACCTTTCTCTATCTCATCGATCAACAGTGTTTCTGATTTCTTAATGGTTTTGCTTAGTGAATCTAGTTCATCTTGTTGGATTGAAGCAATTTTAGCAAGTTTAGCATAGCTTATCTTTGAATCACTGTCATATGAGGAACAATCAGAAGTATCATAGTTAGATTTTGATGAGGATACCTTTGCCTTGGCCATGAAGCAATATGCAGGAGATTCATCTTCACTACTGTAGTTGGTGAAGAATGAGCTCGAAAATTTTGCCGAAGCATCTGATGAAGCAAATGCCAAACCAGCAACACCATCTGATTCGGACCCAGACCCAGACCCAGACCTTGAGCCTGAATGAGCTTCGGACCCAGAGGCTCGTCTTCAGAGTTCATCTCCTTTCCTAGATAGGCCTTGGCTCTGTGAGAGCTGCTTCGACGAGACGAGTGAGTCTTCAAAGAAGAACCCTCACGCTTCTTGTGATACTTCTTCTTCTTATCATCATCAGAATCTTTCCTCTTATCTCTTCTCATACTGGAATCATGTCTCTTGGATTCATAGCTTCTTGAAGATCTGTGGGACTTGTATGAGGAGTCTCTGAGCGAATGCTTTGCTTTGTTCTCAGGTTCCCACAGAGGACAATCAGCAATGAAGTGACCTGGTTTCTTGCACTTGTAGCAACAGTTGTCTTTTGATGGAGTACTTCTTGCGAATGAACGGTGAGAAGAGTGACTGGAGCTTCTCGAAGAATAATTCTTCTTCGGTGAAGAAAAACCTTTTCTTTGGAAGCGGTTGAAGCGTCTCATGATCAGTGCCAAATCCTTCCCAATACTTGCAGGATCATCTGATTCTACACCTGAAGCAGAACTGACTTCGGGCGAAGAATGACGTGAAGCTTTTGCTTTCAAAGCATGAGTTTTTCTTCATGATCCATTTATGTCACGTTTCTCATCTTCTTCCATTTCAAAAGTAGTGAGTCTCTCAAGAACATCAGCGGCAACAAGACGTCTGAAATCAGTCCTTTCCTTGATCATCAGCACAATGTGATCAAACGAGTCATCTAACGAGTGAAGCAATTTTCTGACAACTGAGTGAGGAGTAATGTCATCAGCACCGAGGGAAATAAACTCATTTGCAAGAGTTGTGAGTCTGTTGTAAATAGAGCTGACTTTTTCACCCTCGAGTCTTTTGAAGCGATAGAATTTGCTTCGAAGTGTGTCAATTCTGGCATCTCTCTGGGTAGAAACACCTTCACCAATCTTTTCAAGATAGTCCCAGACACCTTTGGCAGTTGGAATATTCTTCACTTCATGATACTTTTCTGGTGTCAAGTGATTGGTGATGAACACGTAGACAACAGAATCAAGATCAATCAGTTGAGCTTCTTCAGGAGTGATGGCATTCTTGTCTGCAACTGTAACTCCATGCAAGACAACTTTCCAAGCGGTGGAATTGATAGCCATGATATTTCTTTTCATCTTGTCCTTCCAGTACGAGTAATCCTTCCCATTGAAAATAGGAATAGGTTCGCCGGAGCGAATAGCTGCGAAAGACATACTTGAAGGCACTCCAGGAGGTTAATCCAAAACACACAGAGTGTAAGGAGTGACAAGCTCTGATACCAATTGAAAGTCCAAGTATGTGATCAGAGGGGGAGGGGGTGAATGATCACTTCAAATTTTCTACGGAAACTATTGAAGTGAAGCATAAGCAGTGCGGAATAGCGAAGAATAACTGGAAGCGAAACTAAATGCGGTGAATCAAAACACATTGAAGCATAACAGTGAAGCAAATGCAATACTGAAGGTAAATGCTTGAAGTAAAACGAGCTGGGACTCGACGATGTTTGTTCGACCAGTTCACGCTCTGCAACGCGCTACGTCTGGTTGGAGGGACTGGTGATTGAACACCTGGAGAAAAACTCTCTCCGTCCGTTGCTCCACTGCACCAAACTCCGTGAGCTTGGCCAGTTCTTCACTCGTGGTTGATTATTAAGGAAATCACCGAAAACTTTGACAAACTGGACTTCGAGGAAACAATTACTCTTCGCTCTCTGAACAACAACTCTCTAACCGTCTAGGAGACTTGCAGTTCTCCAAGATAAAAAGGCTAGCAAGCTTCAATGGGACTTAGGTTTCAGTAACTGGATTTTGGGTTTTGCTTCAGTGGCGTTTTTGGGTTGTTCTCTGCAATCTCTCTCAGGAATAATGTTCGAGCAGCCCCCTTCAAATGGAGGAGGGGGCGGCGTATTTATAGTTGGCGATCCCGAGGTGCGGAATGACCAAATTGACCCGAGGTGACAGCTTGACACGTGTCCACAAAGGTCGGATTTGTCATCATTGCGCAACTTTACTTGAGGAACAAGTAAAGCTGACTCACGAACTAAGTTCGGCTTCAGTAGCCCAAGAACGAAGTCTTTGCTACCGAAACTTAACTTAGTGCACATGAGATTTCTTCACTCAGGCTCTCACTTGGTGTGGATTTGATCTGAGCATATCTCAATGACTTCGGTGTCCACAAACGAAATACCCCTCTTGATAGTATGGTTTGTCCTATGACTCAAAGGACAGAAAAAGAACTACACAAAAACATCTAAGTCTTGCGCCGTCCTCTTCATTTCCTTCAATGAGTAGAGCTTCAGGACACCTTCACTTTTGGGGGTCATCCTTCATGATTAAGCTTCGCTCCATGGGTAATGCTTCGATAACTTGAAGAACTTCCCCGAAGCTTTATCACTTAGCTTGTCCTTCAGGAGCCTATACAACTGTTTACACTAGAAAACATTGTTAGTTCCTCTACTGTCTTGTCCAACAATATCCAAAACACACGGGGTGAAACTTTTGCTCTTACAGTTTCACTTGCAGAAGTGCCAGCTTTGACTTGGCTAGTCCTGAACTATGAGTACCACACTTGAGGTAAGAAGCGTACACGAGCCCACTACTTTCTCCAACCAATTACACCACTATGGTGCCTTCCTCGACTTCCCCACGAGAAAGTACGCCATAGCACTCACACTTATCTTGGTGTATTTTAGAAGTATCCAGTTCAAGTTGTCTAATAATCAAGCTAAGCTTTCCAAGCAGTCCTTAACCGCGGACGCGGCTATTCAAATAGTTTTGTTAACCCTGCAGGGGGTGTACCGCTACACACACATGATCATCAGTTACCGCCTTTGTACTCGACACCGTTCAAGGGATGTCAGCGAGGATGCTCACCACAACTGTTACCTCATAGCCTATCTAGTCCAAGAAAGCCGCCTACCTGGGTTGGCTACCACTATCGTGAACCCGTCCGGTTTACTGAAGTGGACCCAGGTGATGTGTGCGTGGTGCATAAGCCGGTCTCGGGTGAGCCGTTCTCTCACTTAGCAGCCAGGCCACAAACCTACCAGAACTCCGAACTATTGCGACATCTGGACATCGAAAGGGATGAGTTAATAGGTTGAGAGGGGTCAGTGAGCCCAATGTGTGGTTGTACTCTTCATCTTGGATCACCACACAAGAACTCAGACATAGGGCGGTGTTCAACGAGACAACCCACTGTGTACTCCTACACCGCCTCTCATCGTTCACCTTGTATTAGGGTAGATTCAACAACACCTTTCCACCAACATCATCATGATCACTACCATCCCGACTCACATAACAGTAACATCATTGTATCACTCTAAGCATGCAATAAGTAGTAACAATTGCAGGGGCCACATGATATCAATCAACTCCTACATTGGCTAGGATTGTGGTTTGCCTACTACTGTGACAAATGATAGGTCATGCAAAGGAATGGGTTCATCTATGCGGTAGAAACGTAGCATGGTAATCATCCTATACAATGCATAAGCGAGACATGAGAGGGAAGTGGGATTTTATCGACATGATCAATGGGGGTTTTCTTGCCTTGCTGACGAGGTTCGGGTTCAGGGTCTTCAACGAAGGGGGCAGCCTCCTGTTCCGGTTCCACCTCTACTCGACAAACAACAAACAAGGTAGCAAAGTAAATACAATGCACAATGACATGGTTGAAGGTCGAAACTTGATGTATATGGTTTGATGTGTGAAGCAATTCCACTTAAATGTGGTATTTGCAATTGAATTTGCAAATTTAAACTCCACATATGATTTCCAATTTAGCCAAGTTGCATATGACATTGTTGCATCAAGTTAACCCATTTTAAAATGTGTATGATATGCCTCTTATGTGTAATTGAAATGTAGTATATTGCTATAGTTCAAGTTGCAAAAGCATTTGAAATGAATTTGATTTAATTCCATTTAAACCAAATAGCAAATGCTACTGGTCCCATTTTAAAATAAACTCAAACATAGTTGAACGTTGGGAATTTGGATAGATTATTTTCTCCTGATCATTTTTCATATATTATTTGTTAAATTTGGAGTTAATATGAATTTTCTATGAATTTCCAAAGTTTCAGCCTTTTTCTGGATTTTCTGGAATTATATAAATCACTTATTCGATTTACTGCGTCACTTTTGCGTCAGCATGACGTCAGGGGGGTTTTGACCCCGGTCAAACTGACATGGGGACCCACTTGTCATAGGCTCTGTTTAAAACCCGGTTTAATTTAGCTTAACAGAGGGGATTAGGGGGCCTGGGGCCCACCTGGCAGTGGCTGAGGGGGTTGGATTAGGGGCTAAGTACCCAGGCCACGTGGACCTTGCCGCCGGCGACCAACCAGCAAGGAGGAGTCCTCGGGGACAGCAAATCCAGAGGCCATTTGACGCGCTGCGAGTCCCAAAATGGAGCCTTTGACCTCGCGCTTCGAAAGGACCAAGCTACGGGTGCTGGGGTGGACCGTAGAGACGCCGGTGTCGAGCCCTAGCAGCGGCGGAGCCACTGGCTAGACGCAGTCGTCAATTCGGGGCACGAGGAGAAGCAGCAGTGGGCGCAAACGACGCGTAAGAGCACGGGGAAGACGACGGGAAACCCGGTGCAGGCGAAGGAGCACGGGAGTGAGCTCGAGCTCGTCCATGGCGGAGGCTGTGCTCGGCTCCCATGGAGGAATGGCACAGAGGAGGAGTTAGGGGTCGCGGGGATAGGCAAAAGACGCAGCTGCTCACCAGGAAGGCGATGGAGCAGACGGCGTGCTTGGGGAGGAACTGGAGCTGCCGGAATTTGAAGGCGACTCGCGGCGGCCGGAGTTGAAGACGACGAAGGGGGCGGCGGCTCTGGAGCTCCTCGGGACGATTCCTTAAAGCACGGTGACGTAGTCGAGGACGGCGGAGGTGATGGAAACCTCGGCGTGGCTCGGGGACGACGGTGGCCACGAGTTCTTCACGGCATGGCGACGGCGGCGCTCGGGTGGAGGAAGAAATCGGCGAGGGGGAAGTGGAGAGCGAGCCAGGAGGGGGGGAATGGAGGAGGCGTGCTCTAGGGCGTCTCCAGGCGAAGCGAGAAGGCACGAGGAGGCCTGGAAGGCTCTCGGCGGCGACGTGGCATCCACGGATGGCTCGATGGCTTTCCACCTAGCAGCTTGGGTGCACGGGACGGGGAAGAAGACCCTGCTGCCCCTTGTGGGCCGGCTGGGCTGGCCGGGCTGCTCTCGCCTGGGCGCCAGGTAAGGTTCTCTGCTTCTTTTTCTTATTTTTCTTTTCTGTTTTCTTCTGACATTTGTTTTGGCTAGCTAAAATAAATAGCAAACCATTTTATTAAATTCTCATAATTTTTATATGGCCTCACAAAATAATATACTAGCCACTTATAAATTTTGATCATTTTTAAAATTGAAATAATTTGAACTTTAAATCAAATAGGGGTTTTTGATTAATTCCAAGCCACTGTTTGAATATTTGAAAAATCCATGAGCATGGGGTGGGTCCAACATCACTTCATATGTGATCACACTCATTTATAAGACTTTTCAAAAATCAAACTTGAATTTTTGGAGAAGATTTTTTTCTGGCCTTTTGAATTAATTCATCTGGGGGGTGTTCCTTCTCCCATTTTGCTTTTGAATTTGATTTCAATGACTTCTTTTGAAAATTTTAACATGATGCAAGATGACTTTGATCCTAGCACATTACCTAACAGAGGGTTCTCGGCACTCAAAAGAATCTCGTCTCGAGATTCAGAAGTTTGCGGGAGGAAGGTGGGGTACTCGGCACGGAGACGGTCTTCTCTTTCCCACGTGGCTTCTCTTTCAGAGTGGTGTGACCATTGCACTTTCAGAAACTTAGTCTTCTGACGACGAGTGACACGCTCTGCGGAATCAACAATACGAACGGGGTATTCTCGAGAAGAAAGGTCATCTTGGAGATCAAGCGTTTCATGGTCGACTTCGCGGATGGGGTCCTTGAAGCAACCCCTGAGTTGTGACACATGGAATACATCATGTACTCGGGAAAGGTGCGGGGGTAGTTCAAGTTGGTAGGCACCTTCTTCACGTGTAGCAAGAATGCGGAAAGATCCGATGTAACGTGGGGCCAACTTGCCTTTGATACCGAAACGTTGGGTTCCCTTCAGCGGAGTAACCCGAAGGTAAGCCTTCTCATCCATATTGTAGCTCTCTTTCCTATGATGACGATCATAGTAGCTTTTCTGACGAGACTGGGCTGCTTTCAATTGATCACGAACAATGTGAACTTGCTCTTCTGCTTTCTTGATCATATCCGGTCCAAAGAATTGTCTTTCACCGGTTTCTGACCAGTTTAAAGGTGTTCGACATCGTCGTCCATATAGGAGTTCAAAAGGAGCCATGTTCAGACTAGATTGAAAACTATTGTTACAAGAAAATTCGGCAAATGGAAGAGATTTCTCCCAATTCTTTCCAAATGAGATAACACAAGATCTGAGCATGTCTTCAAGAATTTGGTTAACCCTTTCGACTTGACCACTAGACTGAGGATGGAAAGTTGTACTAAAGGAGAGATGAGTTCCCATAGCATTCTGAAAGCTTCCCCAGAATCTAGAGGTGAAAAGGCTACCACGATCAGAATTGATTTCCAAAGGAACACCGTGAAGGGATACAATTCTAGAGACGTACAAGTCCGCTAACTGGCTAGCAGTTATAGACTCGCGAACTGGAAGGAAGTGAGCAACTTTGGAAAGCTTATCTATGACAATGAAGATGGCATCGTTTCCTTTCTGGGTTTTTGGAAAGCCGGTGATGAAGTCCATACCGACTTTGTCCCATTTTCACTCTAGAATAGGAAAAGGTTGAAGTGTAACAGCAGGTCTTTGATGTTATGCCTTAATGCGACGACAAACATCACATTCGGCAACAAATCGAGCAATGTCTTTCTTCATCCTAGTCCACCAAAATCTCTGGCGTAGATCTCGGTACATTTTCGTGCTACCGGGATGAATCGATAGGGGTGTGTCATGGGATTCCTTGAGGATGAGTTGCCTTAGTTCCCTATTCTTAGGTACTACCAAACGATTTCCAAAGAATACCGTTCCC
The DNA here is from genome assembly GCA_950022295.1 of Bromus sterilis. Taxonomy (NCBI): domain Eukaryota; kingdom Viridiplantae; phylum Streptophyta; class Magnoliopsida; order Poales; family Poaceae; genus Bromus; species Bromus sterilis. Next base: position 273,740,438 of record OX465595.1, on the reverse strand, counting down.
TTGCTATCTGTGGAGAAACATTTAGCAACTCCGCTAGCAATGTTCTCCTTGATCCGGCGAACACCTCGTGCACGCCTTTGGGCAACTATGATTTGATCCTCAAGAGTTGGTTTCGCCACCAAGGTAGAAAGATAGCCATGAGGAACAATCTCAAGATTGAGTTTGCAAAATTCCTCATGAAGAAGTGGTTGATACTGTTGTAAGATGAGGTTGTTACAATACGACTTACGACTTAGTGCATCAGCCATGACATTGGCTTTGCCTGGGGTGTAAGAAATTCCTACGTCGTAATATTTTATCAACTCAATCCAGCGTCTTTGCCTGCGATTAAGATCTGGCTGGGTGAAAATGTATTTGAGGCTTTAGTGGTCGGAATAGATCTCACAACGATTACCAAGGAGGTAATGTCGCCAAGTTTTTAGGGCATGAACTACGGGAGCGAGTTCAAGGTCATGGGTAGGATAGTTCTCTTCATGTGGCCGCAACTGGCGTGAGGCATAAGCTACCACATGTCGATCTTGCAGAAGTATGAATCCTAACCCTTGCCGTGAGGCGTCACAATAGATCTCGAAATCCTTTTTGGTGTCCGGAGGTGCAAGTACGGGTGCAGAAGTCAATCTTCTTTTTAGCTCTTGAAAGCTTTCCTCGCACTTGGGAGTCCATAGGAATTTCTTATCTTTCTTGAGGAGTTCAGTTAGAGGCTTTGCAACTTTAGAAAAGTTCTCGACGAAGCAGCGGCAATAGCTGGCTAGGCCAACAAAACTCCTAACTTGCTTAACCGATTCAGGTGGAGTCCAGTCAAGGACGGCCTGAACTCTCTCGGGATTCACAGCAATGCCTTTTGCAGAAATCACGTGGCCTAAGTAGGTCACTTCTGGTAGTCAAAATTCACACTTGGAGAATTTAGCTTACAGGCGATGCTGTCTAAGTTTCATCAATACCAGCCTTAGGTGTTCGGCATGTTCTTCTTCGTTCTTCGAGGAGATGAGAATGTCATCGAGATAAACTACAACAAATTTATCTACGTACTCCATGAAGATCGAATTCATCATGCGCGAGAAAGTGGCGGGGGCATTGGTTAAACCAAAGGACATGACGGTGTACTCGTAAAGACAATAACGAGTAGTAAAAGCCGTTTTTGGAATGTCCTCGTTTCAGATTTTGATTTGATTATAACCCAATCTCAAATCCATCTTGGAGAAGACAGAGGATCCTGCAAGTTGATCATAAAGATCATTTATCCTGGGAAGTGGGTACATGTTCTTTATCGTCGCTAAATTTAGCGGGCGATAGTCTACGCACATCCTTTCTGTTCCATCTTTCTTCGTTACGAACAAAATGGGGCTACCCCATGGCGATGAGCTAGGGCGGATGAAGCCTTTTTCCAACAAAGCTTCCAGTTGGGTTTTAAGCTCAGCTAACTCACCTGGGGCCATTTTGTATGGGCGTCTAGAAATTGGTGCGGTTCCTGGCACAAGATCCACTATAAACTCTACACATCTGTCGGGTGGCATTCCCGGCAGCTCTTTAGGAAAGACATCCGGGAAGTCACGAACCACCGGAACATCTTCAAGGTCGGGAAGGGGACGTACATTGAAAGAATGCACTTGGGTTCTTGTTCTGGGTGAGCTGTAGTTGACTGTCGTTCCTGTAGGGTGGGTGAGTTTCACTAATTTGCCTTTGCAATCAAGGTAGGCATTCTGTCTTGATAGCCAATCCATGCCAAGGATGACATCAATGTCTGAATACTTGAGGGCTATGAGTGAAGCAAGGAATACTAAACCCTCAATTGCGATTTGATTACCATGGCTTACTCTATTAGTTTGCCATCTTGACCCTCGAGTTTGAATAATCATTGGGGTGGACAATTCAACAAAAGATAACTCATGACGAAGTGCATAACTTTCCGACATGAATGAATGAGATGCTCCTGGGTCGAAAAGAACGGAAGTAGGAACATAATTGACTGGGAGCGTACCAAGAATGACGTCAGTGGTGTCGTTAGTCTCTTCGGCGGCAATCTGGTTCACATGTCCACGAGTGGCAGGAGGAGCGGGTTTGGTGGTGTAGACCTTCTCGGGCGGCTTGCCACGACCATTGTTGTTGCCTAAGGCACGGGGTGGAGCATTTTGATTCTGGAGCTGGTTCTGGGGACACTCACGGGAGTAGTGGCCTGCCTGACCACACTTGTAGGAGGCTCCAAAGACAGTGCGTGGAGCTGGGTTGTTTGGTGGAGCTGGGTGGAACTGAGCTGCTGGAGGAGGCGCCACATAGGATGGCCTCGGTGGGTTGTTCTGGCGGAACATACTGTTGGGGATCCAGATCTTGCGCTTCTGAGAGCCGGAACTGGATGATCCATCATCTCTAGGGTGTTTGCGGAAGTCGTTGGGGGTGTTCATGTCCTCTGACTTGATGGCCTTGTTGACAAGGACCTGGAACGTGGAAAAGTCATGCAAGTTGAGCTAACCACGGAGTCCGGAATTGAGTCCACGACGGAACCTCTCTTGCTTCTTTGCGTCGGTGGAGACCTCTTCAGTAGCATAGCGAGCCAGTCGGTTGAACTCACGACTAAACTTGTCAACAGTCCTTCTACCTTGGGTGAGGTTGCAGAACTCCTCACGCTTGTGGTCCATAAGACCCTTTGGAATGTGGTGCTCGCGGAAGGAAGTGCAGAACTCATCCCAAGATGTGGGCGGTCCAACGGGACGCATGTTCAGGAAGTTCTCCCACCAAGAGCTAGCTGCACCCTCGAGGTGGTAAGTGGCATAGCTGACCTTGTTTCCATCTGCAACATGGCCTTCCTGGAGCTTCCTCTCGATGCTGTGAAGCCAGTCATCGGCGTCAAGGGGCTCGGTGGAGTAACTGAAAACCGGGGGATGAAGCCCGATGAAGTCGTTCAAAGACACCAACTTGTTGCGCTGCTGAGTGGTGTTGCGGGCAATTACCTACAGCAAATGGTGAGAGTCTCGGCGGTTCCTCTCAACCTCCATCAGAACCTGAGCCATCGTGGGTGGGGGTGGAAGGTTGCCTTCCTCCTATTCATTCCCACGACCCTGGGCACGACCAAGCTGGCCACGGGTTCTTTGAGACATTCTGAAAGTGAAAACCAAAGTCAAACAGAGTTGATTGGAAGAGTCTAAACAAGGTATTGAAGTACTGGAAGGATTACAGAGGAAAGGAAGTAATCATCTTGACAACATGGTGATAAAATCATACAAGCCATATATTCACAAGGTGTCATACAAACCATACATCGTTTTAGTACAAGAACCAAGCTAATACAAACGTGATGAAGATGATACATCCTTCAGAGGCACTCTGACTTCCTATACATTATTTATCTCAGCCTCTGGAACTTAGAACACCTTGCGTACAATATACTAAGATACTACTACATCCTCACTAAGTAAGACCACAGGCGGTCTCACTCATCTCCATCTCCATAGTAGTCCTCGTAAAAGTTACCCGCGTAACCCGGTAGCTGAAGGTGACCATCGGAAAACACGGAGGCCTGTGGACCCTGATATCCATTTGGGCAAGGATGGGGCCTAGGTCCAGCGTAGGGTGGAAGCAGAGGACCACGGGGTGGAAAAATGCCTCCAATCTCGGGCCAAGCAACTCGAGAAGGCATCTGTGTCCTGACTTGGTAGATAGCATCATACTCGACTGATCCAACACTCACGAAGGGTGCCAAGAGTGTCAGTGCTCGATACAGCCGAACACGGGTGGCGTGAAGCTCAAAACGAAGAGCGCGTTCATCTCGATCTCTATCACAAGCAAACCTTGCAGTCATCTGGAGCAAAGGGTCCTCCAAAAAGTGATCTGTGTACAGTCCGGTGTAATACCCCTCTTCTCCTGGAAGTCCAGCAGGGATATAACGGAACGAGGTCTCTCTCAGCATATTGTGCTCCTCTCTCAACAGGGTAATACATGAGTATGCAGCATCCTGCACAGCCATGTTCTCAGTCATGCCAATGCCATGTCCAAAGTGGATAGGCTGAGTGACTCCATTGTGGTGCGGGTAGATCCTGACAATGCAGTGGAACTGGGTCTGGTTGAAGTCAAGGAACTGCTCCTCAACTGTGTACTCAGGGTACCATCGGTATCCAATGTAGGACATCATCTCGATCAGCATGGCGGGATGGCCTCGCACACCGAGGCACCTGGTCAAACAAACAATCTGCCGAGGGGGAAGATCTGCCATCTGAAACAGAAAGAAGGAGTTTGCAAATGCATCAGATTATGAAGAAACTTGGAATGACTCGGGAAGCATAACGGCTGTAATTGTAAGAAAAGACAATTTCTTACAACATGGAAATAACACTTACATACGATGTAAGAAATCAGGAAGCGCAACAACTCTAACGAACCGAACACAACCTTCCTACGTCTACAAGGAAACAAACAACGAGAGGTTCTAATCAGACAGAGGTGAGCCTAGTCCTATCTTCCCGTAGAACAAGATGAGGGTGACTCAGAACTCAGAACGAAGAGGGTAAGGAGAAAAAACAAGCCTTACATTGTTCCCTTATATACCCAGAGTAACTATATAACTATAGCAAGCTAGACTCGACTTCGGCCAAGGCTGCTAGTCCTACAGTCAGTCCTGCTCTGATACCAAGTCTGTCAGGACCCGGGGTTAGCGTATGCAAGTCCCGCTACGACATAGTCATATGGAGAGCCGAGAACCGTACCCACTTGTCTAAGCAGACAAGGCCAAGCACAGAACGTTCTCGGAAAGCATCATACGTGAGGGGCATCCCATCCAGGCCGGATGATCAACTGAGATGGGTCCTCATCGTCCGCACACAAGTCTAATGATATGGGTGATGAACTCCCAGATTCACAGACAAGACGCCTCAACCATACTATCGACTATCTCATAACTCTTACATAGACTTACTCCAGCCCGATCACTTAGTCGGGGTCTAGGGAGGGCTCGATCATACCACAAAGTGTGCACGAGACGGAGTCTCGAGCAATCGCATCTAAGGGCCACTTGGTGTATGAAAGACCGCCAGCCAGATCACAACTAAGGTCTCGAAAACCCATACAAAGACATGCATGTTATAAACATACACGCAACACACATGCCTTGTATGAACAGCAGGTATCATTGCAATTCTCTACAAAGTATACATTTTATTGATAACTCTCACAGAGTGCACACAGATATCACAAGCATGTGATCCAACATTACAACAAACAAACGGAAGCAAAGTATGTCTGAGTACAGACAAGTTTAACAAATGGCTTAAGAAGCCTTATTTAAACACAAGCCCTCCACGAGGGAACCAGTCGTCTGACTGGGACTAGACTAGCTTGTTCTTCAGTCGTCGAGCTCGATGAAGAAGCCACCTTCGGGGTCAGTGGGTTCATCTAAAACATAGAATAAGCAAACGTGAGTACAAAGTCGTACTCAGCAAGACTTACATAGGAGCTATACTACTCATGCACATGTATCAAGGTAAAGGGAGGTGTGGTTTCACTTGCAGAAGTGCCAGCTTTGACTTGGCTAGTCCTGAACTACGAGTACCAGACTTGACGTAAGAAGCGTACACGAGTCCACTACTTTCTCCAACCAATTACACCACTATGGTGCCTTCCTCGACTTCCCCACGAGAAAGTACGCCATAGCACTCACACTTATCTTGGTGTATTTTAGAAGTATCCAGTTCAAGTTGTCTAATAATCAAGCTAAGCTTTCCAAGCAGCCCTTAACCGCGGACGCGGCTATTCGAATAGTTTTGTGAACCCTGCAGGGGGTGTACCGCTACACACACATGATCATCAGTTACCGCCTTTGTACTCGACACCACTACTAGGGAAATAGCTATACATGGAAAGCTTATTAGTGGCGCATTTTATATGTAATGCGCCACTATGTTGTAAGGGGTGGCGCACTGGTAAAAAATGCGCCACCTATAAGCCCTTATAGGTGGCGTATTTTTAAAAATGCGCCACCCCTAAGAGTGGGCCAGCCCTGGATCCCCTTATACGTGGCGCATTTTGGAAATGCGCCACCCCTAAGATCTTAGAGGTGGCGCATTCTGGAAATGCGCCACCCCTAAGGAATTATTAGTGGCGCATCCAGAATGTGTCACCCATAAGCTCTTAGGGGTGGCGCATTTCACATATGCGCTACTAATAAGAAAAAACTGCGCGGGAAAATTCCCAAATACACCCCCCCCCCCCCCCCCGTGGACCTCCTTTTCAATTTGAAAAAAAAAGAAAATGATAGAAATGTCAAAAACATAAAAGAAAATAAGTTTCCCAAATGATATGTGGTCTAGTTGTTAGGAAAATTTACAAATATGAATTTCGACTTTTTTTGCAAAATCTCCCGAGAATTTCGTAAAATGGGCTTAACTTTTGCATACGACCTCCGACGAAAAAGTTTTTTATATGAAAAATCATCTACTCGAAAAGTTATATCCAAATTAAACCGGGTGTAACCCGTTGAACATTTTTAGAATCCTCAAAAACCTAACAGAAAAAAAGTTACGGGCGTTTGAAGATCTGAAGGCCCAAAAAAAGTGAAAAAATTGTAAAAAAATTGGACCTTAGTAGTGGCGCATTTTGTATGAAATGCGCCACTAGTAACATAAAAAAAATTGAATTTTTTTTATTTTTTTTAAAATTCAAAATAGGCTAGAGGACAAATCGGGAAGTTAAAAAAGTTGAAAATTTTAGATAGTAACATTAAAAAAATGTAAAAAATTTAAAATTTAAATTTTTAAAAAAAAATCAAAAAAATTTAAAAAGTTCAAAATATGCTAATGGTCTCATCGAGAAAGTTTCAAAAAAATGTTGAAAATTTTAGCACACCCATGAACATTAACAAGGTCGTAGACATCAACATGGTTTAATAGGATTTATATGTTAGATATATCAACAAGTGCTCGCTAGGTGAGCTGGAGTGAGAGTTGAATAGAACCGAGAAGTTAAGCGTGTTGGGGCTAGAATAGTGCTAGGATGGGTGACCCTCAGGGAAGTTTGACCACGGAGGTTAGTTTGAGCTGAGATTAAGCATATTGACCGGGCATTAAGCATACTAACCTGAGATTGATAAAAAAATTGTTTTCCAGATCCAGATTCAAAATTCAAAATTTAAAAAAATTAATAGTGGCGCATTTTCAGAATGCGCCACCCCTAAGAGCTTGAGATGCTCCACGCCTAAGGGTCTTAGGGGTGGCGCATCCAGAATGCGCCACCTATAAGCCCTTATTAGTGGCTTGTAGTTAGTGGCGCATCCTAAATGCGCCACTAAACAGAAAAAAAGGACGCCACTAAAAGGGCATTCCCTAGTAGTGCACCGTTCAAGGGATTTCAGCGAGGATGCTCACCACAACTGTTACCTCATAGCCTATCTAGTCCAAGAAATCCGCCTTCCTGGGTTGGCTACCACTATCGTGAACCCGGCCGGTTTACCGAAGTGGACCCAGGTGATGGGTGCGTGGTGCATAAGCCGGTCTTGGGTGAGCAATTCTCTCACTTAGCAGCCAGGCCACAAACCTACCAGAACTCCGAACTATTGCGACATCTGGACATCGAAAGGGATGAGTTAATAGGTTGAGAGGGGTCAGTGAGCCCAATGTGTGGTTGTACTCTTCATCTTGGATCATCACACAAGAACTCGGACTTAGGGCGGTGTTCAACGAGACAACCCACTGTGTACTCCTACACCGCCTCTCATCGTTCACCTTGTATTAGGGTAGATTCACCAACACCTTTCCACCAACATCATCATGATCACTACCATCCCGACTCACATAAAAGTAACATCATTGTATCACTCTAAGCATGCAATAAGCAGTAACAATTTCAGGGGCCACATGATATCAATCAACTCCTAAATTTGCTAGGATTGTGGTTTGCCTACTACTGTGAAAAATGATAGGTCATGCAAAGGAATGGGTTCATCTATGCGGTAGAAACGTAGCATGGTAATCATCCTATACAATGCATAAGTGAGACATGAGAGGGAAGTGGGATTTTATCGACATGATCAATGGGGGTTTGCTTGCCTTGCTGACGAGGTTCGGGTTCAGGGTCTTCAACGAAGGGGGCAGCCTCCTGTTCGGGTTCCACCTCTAATCGACAAACAACAAACAAGGTAGAAAAGTAAATACAATGCACAATCACATGGTTGAAGGTCGAAACTTGATGTATATGCTTTGATGTGTGAAGCAATTCCACTTAAATGGGGTATTTGCAATTGAATTTGCAAATTGAAACTCCACATATGATTTCCAATTTAGCCAAGTTGCATATGACATTGTTGGCTCAAGTTAACCCATTTTGAAATGTGTATGATATGCCTCTGATGTGTAATTGAAATGTAGTATGTTGCTATGGTTCAAGTTGCAAAAGCATTTGAAATGAATTTGATATAATTCCATTTAAACCAAATAGCAAATGCTACTGGTCCCATTTTAAAATCAACTCAAACATAGTTTAAAGTTGGGAATTTGGATAGATTATTTTCTCCTGGTCATTTTTCATATATTACTTGTTAAATTTGGAGTTAATATGAATTTTTTATGAATTTCCAAAATATCAGCCTTTTTCTGGATTTTCTGGAATTATATAAATCACTTATTCGATTTACTGCGTCACTGTTGCGTCAGCATGACGTCAGGGGGGTTTTGACCCCGGTCAAACTGATATGGGGACCCACATGTCATAGGCTCTATTTAAAACCCGGTTTAATTAAGCTTAACAGAGGGGATTAGGGGGCCTGGGGCCCACTTTGTAGTGGCTGAGGGGCTTAGATTAGGGGCTAAGTACCCTGGCCACGTGGACCTTGCCGCCGGCGAGACTCCGGCGACCAACCAGCACGGCGGAGTCCGCGGGGAGAGCGAATCCAGAGGCCATTGGACGCGCTGCGAGTCCCAAAATGGAGCCTTTGACCTCGCGCTTCGAAAGGACCAAGCTACGGGTGCTGGGGGGCACCGTAGAGACGCCGGCGTCGAGCCCTAGAGGCGGCGGAGTCACTGGCTAGACGCAGTCGTCGATTCGGGGCACGAGGAGAAGCAGTAGTGGGCGCAAACGACGCGTAAGAGCACGGGGAAGACGACGGGCAACCCGGTACAGGCGAAAGAGCACGGGAGTGAGCTCGAGCTCGTCCATGGCGGAGGCTGTGCTCGGCTCCCATGGCGGAATGGCACAGAGGAGGAGTTAGGGGGCGCGGGGATAGGCAAAAGATGCATCTTCTCACCAGGAAGGCGATGGAGCAGACGGCGTGCTTGGGGAGGAACTGGAGCTGCCGGATTTTGAAGGCGACTCGCGGCGGCCGGAGTAGAAGAGGACGAAGGGGGCGGCGGCTCTGGAGCTCCTCGGGACGATTCCTTGCGCACGGTGACGTAGTCGAGGACGGCGGAGGCGATGGACACCTTGGCGTGGCTCGGGGACGACGGTGGCCACGAGTTCTTCACGGCATGGCGACGGCGGCGCTCGGGTGGAGGAAGAAATCGGCGAGGGGGAAGTGGAGAGCGAGCCAGGAGGGGGGTAATGGAGGAGGCGTGCTCCAGGGCGTCTCCAGGCGAAGGAAGAAGGCACGGGGAGGCCTGGAAGGCTCTCAGCGGCGACATGGCGTCCACGGCTGGCTCGGTGGCTTTCCACCGAGTAGCTTGGGTGCACGGGACGGGGAAGAAGACCCTGCTGCCCTTGGTGGGCCGGCTGGGCTGGCTGGGCTGCTCTTGCCTGGGCGCCAGGTAAGCTTCTCTGCTTCTTTTTCTTATTTTTCTTTTCTGTTTTCTTCTGGCATTTGTTTTGGCTAGCTAAATTAAATAGCAAACCATTTTATTAAATGCTCATAATTTTTATATGGCCTCACAAAATAATATACTAGCCACTTATAAATTTTGAACATTTTTAAAATTCAAATAATTTGAACTTTAAATCAAATAGGGGTTTTTGATTAATTGCAAGGCACTGTTTAAATATTTGAAAAATCCATGAGCATCGGGTGGGTCCCACATCACTTGATATGTGATCACACTCATTTATAAGACTTTTCAAAAATGAAACATGAATTTTTAGAGAAGATTTTTTTCTGGCCTTTTGAAATAATTCATCTGGGGGGTGTTCCTTCTCCCATTTTGCTTTTGAATTTGATTTCAATGACTTCTTTTGAAATTTTTAACATGATGCAAGATGACTTTGATCCAAGCACATTACCTAACAGAGGGTTCTGACAGTCGAGGGGGGCGAATACACAATCTGTCACCCTAGCCTTGTGCGCTCTAGGCTTGGCCTTCCCTGTAATCGCATCTCCAAGCAATAATATCGAGCAGGAACGTCTCCTCCTGTTAACCGACGAGCTATCGTCCAACCTGTGCCTCTCATGACTAACCCAGGGTCCCTGACCATTGGATTTTCCGGGGTTGATCCCCGTCAATTGGCGCCGTCTGTGGGAACTAGACAGGTTGGAATTACGATCTCGGCGGTTCCGTCTTCAGCAAGACACAACTCAAAAGCAAGAACCAGATCCAATCCACCTGAAGAATTCAAGATCACGGCAAACATCTCTGTCGCCCCATCGAGATCGCTCGGCCTGCAGCTGCACCAAGACCAATACTATGTCGGCAACCGAGTCCACCGCCAGCCAAGGAGAAATCGACGACCCAAAAGGAAGGCGTGAGGGTTCTACGCAGAGATCCCGATCGACGAACTATAGCACGAAGCAGAGGACCTGCCGACCACTCGACGACCCACCACCACCCAAGCACCCGCCGCACAACAAGACACCGACTCCGAGCTCGAGATCAGCGATCGTCAAGATCACGGTGAACGAAGAAGAAATCGACGACCTAGAATACAGGCGCGAGGATTCTACGAAGAGACCCCACTCGACGAGTCGCACTATACAGCTACGCGCTCGCCGACCAGTCGACGACCCAACGCCGTGCGGAAAGCTGTCGCCCGCCAAGACAGCGACTGTGAGAGTCAGACCGGCGAATACTACGATCCAGATCGAAGACCAGAAGAATTTGCCAACCTTATAAAAAAACCAAAATATGAGCGAGGGCATCGAAATCGACCCGCGAGTCCAGGAGCACCCGGCGGATCACGTGCAGATCTTCCGAATCTCAAGGAGGAGACGGCACGCTGGAGCCAGCAAACTCATGGTTAGGGAGCAACTAGAAGGACCCTGCATGATCCACTGCTTCTAAGACGACTAGGGATACATCAGATTAGGTCACACTCTGGGATACTGCCGCCTGTTCAACGAATTCGCAGACAGCCTCAAGGAAGAAAAACAACGAGAAGCCAAGAGAACCCGACGAACCGAGCAGTCGCCGACTCCAAGTCCCGAAAGACGCTAAAACCCGCCTCAAGGACAGGTGTACACGATCCAAGAAGGCAGGGTATCGCAAGCTCAACAGGACGCCTACACCCTGCAAGCCAGAGCAGCCGAGAACCTAAACACAGTCGAAGTCTACCAGCTACAAGACGCAGAAACTAGTATCACGTTGTCCCAGAGCGATCACCCACCTACAGTCCCAAGGCCAGGGCACGCGCCCCTGGTACTCGATGCTCAAATTGGAGGATACGACATGGAAATAATTTTCATGGACGGAGGCAGCAGCATGAACATAATCTTCGTCAGCACCCTACACAAGATGCTGATCCCACGATCAGTATGCAAAAAATCAAGCACCGTGTAACACAGAGTAGTCCCAGGAGAAGCGGCTACTTCCCTTGGAATAATCGAGCTTGAAGTTGTCTTTGGCAGCAGACGCATTTTCACAAGACACACCCTCGAGTTCGAAGTACTCGATTGGAAGTCGCAGTACCACGCCATACTGGGACATCCAACATTCACGCAATTCATGGAGGTTCCACACTACGCCTACCTCAAACTCAAGATGCCAAGATCCGCGGGCGTCATTACAGTCAATGGGAGCTTCACCAAATCAGACCAATGTGATCGCGATTTCCACAAAGTTTCCGACACCTTTGGAGTCGAGCAAGAACTCACAGAAATAGCCATGGCGACAGACAAAAGTATCTTTCCGCTAGCAAGTCGAAGCGAGTCAAAAGAGTATGGGCGGGACTTCAGCATCGACAGCGACACGGTCACCCACCAAGTGCACCCGACGGACCGAGAAAAACAGTCCGCGTGTACAACCACCTCCTGGAAGAACAAGCGACTGCCCTCATCGCTTTCCTCCATGAAGAATGGGAAATCTTTGCCTGGTGCCCAGCCGACATGCCAGGAATACCGCGCGTGTTCGCAGAACACGCGCTGCGCATCAAGCCAAACACCAAGCCAGTGAAGCAGGCACTACGAAGATTCTTAGAACCCAAGCGCAGAGCAATCGGGGAGGAGGTCAACCGATTACTCGATGCTCAATTCATCCGAGAGACGAAGAAAGCCACTTGGATAGCCAACCCTGTGCTGTTCCCCAGGAAAGACACAAACGTGCTGCGGATGTGCGTCGACTACGGGCCAGTCAACAAATACTGCCCAAAGGATCACTTTCCCCTGCCAAGAATCGATCAGATAATCGACTCGACAACAGGATGCGATCTACTATCGTTCCTCGACGCCTACTCAAGATAAAATCAGATCAGGATGAAGGAAGAAGACGAAGAGCATACATCATTCATCACCCCTTACGGCATATTTTGCTACAGGACAATGCCCTTCGGACTCAAGAACGTCAGTGCCACATACCAGCGGATGATGCAAGCCTGCTTGAAAGAGAAAATCGGAAGAAACGTGCAAGTCTACGTGGACGACATCGAAATCAAAACTTACAGTGCAAACACACTACTCAACGACCTGCGCGAGACCTTCGCAACACTCAACAAGTACAAAATCAAGTTCAACCCGAAGAAGTGCGCATTTGGCGTCCCAGCCGGGAAGTTTCTCGGGTACATGGTCTCCGCTCGAGGAATCGAAGCGAACCCTGAGAAAGTTCAAGCAATCGCCAGGATGCAGGAGCCAACCGACATCAAAGGCGTGCAGAAGCTCACCGCAAGACTCGCGGCCTTGAGTCGTCTCATCAGCAGATTGGGGGAGCGCACACTGCCATTCTACCAGCTGCTCAGAAAAGGGGAGAAATTCGAGTGGACCGAAGAAGCCCGCAAAGCATTCGCGGACCTGAAGAAGACACTCTCGACCCCACCGATCTTGGCGGTACCCAAAGAACGAGAAAATTTGTACCTCTATGTGGCAGCACGCAACAGCATGGTATGTACAACACTCGTCGTCGAGCGCACAGAAGAAGGCAAGGTCCAGAGCACACAAAGGCCGATCTACTACCTCAGCATGCTCTTGAAAAAATCCCAGCAGCGGTACCCGCACTACCAGAAGCTACTACTGGCAATCATCATGACCTCAAGAAAGGTGTCGCACCCCTTCGACGAACAGCCTATCACAATCGTGAGCAGCACACCACTTGCGGACATCCTCAACAACCGCGGAGCGACTGGGCGAGTTGCCGAGTGGAACGTTGAGCTTAGCCCGCGGGACCTGCAGTTCAAGCACCCAACAGCAATCAAGGCCCAAGTACTCCCAGATTTTCTGGTCGAGTGGACGGAGGTCCAGACAGCAGGCCCCCCGGACCTGTCGAACTCATGGACAATGTTCTTCGACGGGTCCAAAAGAAAGAAAGGAGCCGGAGCAGGAGTCGTTCTGGTCTCCCCCAAAGGAACGGAGCTCAGATACGTCCTCGAGATCAAATTCAGCCACGCCTCCAACAACGTAGCCGAATACGAGGCACTACTTCATGGCATGCGCATGGCCAAAACATGCGGTGCCACTCGCCTCATAATCTACAGAGACTCCAACCTCGTCATCCAGCAGGCGATGAAAGACTGCGATGCATTAGCCGACAACATGGCGGCCTATCAGAAGCTCTACACCACGCTCGAAGGAAGTTTCGACGGTTGCGAGCTCAATTATATCTCCAGGACAAACAACACAGAAGCCGACGAACTCGCAAACATCGGCTCGACTCGAGGACCAGTACCACCCGGCGTCTTCCTTGAAAGCATCATCCAGAGATCCATCAAAGTAAAAAGAGCAGCACCCGAGGCAGCTGTAGATGACGACACCACTGAGCCAGCACAGGTGGCATCAGCGAGTCCATCCGAAGGTAACAGCAGCCAAGCGGTCGAATCTACAGATCGAACAGCACTCGAAGGACCAGCGTGGACGAAACCGTTCCTCCGATTCCTAATCGAAGGCTTGCTACCGCAAGACGTCACAGAAGCTCGGCGCATCAGTCGTCGATCCAAGGCATTCACAGTGATCAACAGACAGTTATACAAGCGCAGTATGACCCAGATACCCCAAAAGTGCATCGACGAATAAGACGGCAAAGCCCTACTGCTCGAAATCCACGAGGGTACCTGCGGGCACCACCCGAGCAATCAAGTGCTCATGTCCAAAGCATTCCGAACAGGGTTTTATTGGCCCACTGCCATGAAAAACGCAGAAGACATCGTGCGGCGCTGCATCGCCTTTAAAAAATTCGCCAGCAGACCACACGCTCTAGCCTCAGAACTCAAGACCATACCACTATCATGGCCGTTCGCCACCTGGGGACTCGACATGGTGGGACCGCTCAAGAAATCATGAAAGGGAGGAAGAACACACGTGCTAGTTGCACTCGACAAGTTCACCAAGTGGATCGAAGCAGTTCCCATCACCAGCTCCACACCCTCACGACAGTGAATTTTATCAAATCAATCATCTTCAGGTTCGGGGTACCACAAAACATCATCACGGACAATGGTACGAACTTTACAGCGGCAGAATTCTAGAACTTCTGCGCATAACTGGGCATCAAAATCAACTACGTATTAGTCGCGCACCCGCAGTCCAACGGCCAGGTGGAAAAAGCAAATGGCCTTGTATGCGGAGCAATCAAAAAACGGCTCCTTGCACCACTCGAGCAGGCCGCAGGCAACTGGGTATAAGAACTCCCTGCAGTACTATCGAGCCTGCGCAGTACCCCAAATACCGCAACCCAGTACACACCTTTCTTCATTGTGTACGGGGCGGAGGCAGTACTACCACATGACCTCAAATTCGGGGCACCCCGGATCTCGTGTACGAAGAAGAGGAAGGAGAAGAAGCACTGCAAGATGACAAGGACACAGCAAAAGAAACAAGAGACACATCCCTAGCAAGGTCAGAGGGGTACCAGGACAAGCTGCGCACTTACGAAAGCAACCGCCTGCGCACCAGAACCTTCAACAAACGCGACCTTGTCCTACGGCTCATACAAGAGAAAGTCCACAAGCTTGCCCCCCAATGGGAAGGACCGTTCATAGTTTCAGAAGTCATAGGAGGAGGTGCCTATAGACTGAAGAACCCGAAGACTGACGAGGACGTGGGAAATCCATGGAACGTAGCGAACCTACGCCTGTTCTACCCATAGTCTCCACCAGTCATGCTCGACTGGAAAATCATGTAACCATTCAACGCAATAAAATGATGTTGCCCAAATACTGCCACCCCAAAGCACTCGGGGGCTCGAGTACAGACTCCCCCCGAGAGACGCTATAGTCGCTCACGCGATCTTTACCCAAAGCACTCGGGGGCTCGAGCATAAACTTCCCCCGAGAGACGCTATCGTCGCTCACGCGATCTTTACCCAAAGCACTCGGGGGCTAGAATACAAAATCCCCCCGAGAGACGCTATCGTCGCTCACACGATCTTTACCCAAAGCACTCGGGGGCTAGAGTACAAACTCCCCCCGAGAGACGCTATCATCGCTCACGCGATCTTTACCCAAAGCACTCGGGGGCTAGAGTACTGACTCCCCCCGAGAGACCCTATCGTCGCTCACGCGATATTTACCCAAAGCACTCGGTGGCTCGAGTACTGACTCCCCCCGAGAGACGCTATCGTCGCTCAAGCGATCTTTACTTAAAAGCACTCGGGGCTCGAGTACCAACTCCCCCCGAGAGACGCCATCATCGCTCACACGATCTTTACCTAAAACGCCAGGGGGCTTGAGCACACCTCCCACGGAGAAACGCTATCATCTCCCGCGCAGCTGGTAACTTAAAAATAAGGGTCCAATCAAAAAACCCCGATAGGCGCCACTTGATGAAAACCGTTTGGAATCAAAGGGAAGACACGGCTACAACCAGGTGGAACACCAAGTACTTTGGAGAAATATGGATGGATAACAGGACACATACAATCCTTTAGTCTTCACCAGATCGCCAACGATCACCTAAAGACTCGGGGGCTACTCCCATCAGGAGCGCTTTCGCGCACCCGATAAAAGACGGCAGTTAACAGAAGAACGACGAAGGAAACAAATCTCAGCCTACGTTCGGCTCTACAACTCGAACGTAGCCTCGGGGGCTACTCCCATTGGGAGCGCTATCGCGCACCCGATATAATCCACAGTACAAGGGCTTGATGGACTCGAAGACAGCACTCGTTCAAAGAATTCACAAACAGCTCATACCGCAAGGACTCGAAGACAGGTCACATTGCAAAGGACTCGAACACAGTCCAATACTCGAGTACATTGGATATAAGGAAGCTCTCATTTACTCTAAGACAACAATCATTACATGGAGAACTAACCTAGTTACAAAGACACAAGCAGCCTACAAGACTACAACACCAATCACCCAAGGAATTACGACTTTTACATGTGTGCCCATGCTGGGGAGATTGGCGCTAATACGACGGGCATCATCACAGACAAAGGAGGAGTCAAAGCAGCCATCTCATGATGTCAATGACATAAAAAAAGTTGAAGCTCGACTTATTTGCGGAACACCGAAGCCGATGCTCCACCAGCTTATTCTCCAGCTGCACAGCTTCATCTTCAGCTCCACCCGAGCTGCCGGCGAAGATGACGCCGCTCCCTCCAGTTCTACAAGGTCGCCTGGCGTGCCCGCTTGATCGGTGGCTTGACGTCGAGGTCCTCTCCAGAGCTGGAGGGCACAACATCACAACCCGAGGAGTCGTCAGAGGATGAAGCCGTTGAAGACATGGGCGTAGGACTCCCCGACCTGTCGGAATTGTCGTTGTTTGTCTCCTGCCAGTACGGATCCATGCGATTGCCGCTCGGCTCAAAAGCGCGGATGGTGAGAGTATTTTATCCATCAAAAAGGCAACAAAGAGCATCACCATCACGCCAGTTCAAACACCGAGAAAACGACTTCCAGCCAAAACCAAGAAAAATCTAGCGAGAACTGTCGGTCTCCAACTCAACATAAGAAAGAGGCCGAGCACACCCCTGAAGACGAAGAAGCAGGACATCTAGGCTACGCTCAGAAAAAATGGCAGAAAATGCAGAAGGAAGAAGAATACGAGCAGCGTTCCGGCCACGGACGCGTAGGAGAAAGTCGTAGCACCAAAAACCCTCATCTGAGGAAGAGGAGGAAGGCATCAACGCTGCACCATGACGACCACCGCGAGAAGAGCGCGGAGTACGACCACCGCGGCCACGGTGATCCCGGCCGCGGCCAGTCATACCTGCACCTCGCTTTGGCCCCATGAGAAGGGAAAGAGGAAGAGGAAGATGAAGAAGAGGAGAAAGATGGGCAGAGGACGAACATTGCTGCTAGATGAAAAAGAGGGGTCTATTTATAATGCAAACCCAACGGCACGCAGAAGCCCAGTCGACGGCAGCAATTAATTCAAAGACCGAGCGCGCCGGGCGATTCGAATTCCGAGACAAAGATGCTTTCACACGGGCGGCACCGTGCGCTGGACGCGACAAATATCGCGCTTTTTCAATGCGCGCATCGATAACTCAACAGGCGGCTGCAGCACGCCACAAAAGCCATCATTATGACCGGTCATGAAGACATGACGGTTCCCAGACAGAGCGTCTTTGACGGTCATTTAACAAAGAGATCGTTATCCTTATCAAGAAGAGATAAATCAAAGTGGCAACACAAAAGAAAGTGCAGCTTGCGAGGATCGTTTTTCACTGATTCAAATACATTTTTCAAATATATTTAACTCCCATCGGGAGCGTATCCACCCATGAGAGTCTCGGGTGCTCCCTCACCTAGAAGAAAAAGACGTGATCGAGTGATTACTCGCACCCATGAGAGTTTCGGGTGCTCCCTCACCTAGAAGAAAAAGACGTGCTCGAGTGATTACTCGCACCCATGAGAGTTTCGGGTTCTCCCTCACCACGACACAAGATAAGAAGACTTGCACTCGCCAGATCGTACAGTCCCAGAGTATCGGTTGCTCCCTCACCCCGAGAGCAAAGGCGATACTCGAGTGATTACTCGCAGAACTCTGATTACCCGAGCACTCGAAGACCTCCCGAGCAAGTACTCCTCTACATTACTCCTCGCCCGAGCGCTCGACAAAGCTCCGCGAGTGACCGCTAAAACAGCTCACTTGATTGTTTATTCCAAGTGGGTGCATTACTAACTAGGCTCCGTGCCTCGATAAAAAATACATATTCCTGGAACACGATACACTGTGCCCAGATGCCACGCAAGCTTAGCGTGTAGGTAAGACCCCGCTGCGCAGATCGGCCGGGCTGGGACTTTCCGCAGAGCGATTTCACTCCCAATCTTTTCCATGTGACCCCACGACTCCTATGGATGGGCCTACCCGGTGTACCCGAAGACAGAAGGCCCACAAAGATGCCGCCTAGGCCCATCCTTGGCCCACTAGTGGCACCGACGTAGTAGTCCGCGACCCGTAAGGAAGGTGCAAACCTGCCGTGCGGTATAAGATTAGGGTTAGGAAACCTCATCTGTAATCCAAGAAGGGTTCCCTGAGACCTAGCATAGCATATAAGGGCTGGGAGGGGAGACGTCGAGGGGGGCGAATACACAATTGGTAACCCTAGCCTTGAGCGCTCTAGCCTTGGCCTTCCCTGTAATCGCGTCTCCAAGCAATAATATCGAGCAGGAATGTCTCCTCCTGTTAGCCGACGAGCTATCGTCCAACCTGTGCCTCTCATGACTAACCCAGGGTCCCTGACCATGGGATTTTCCGGGGTTGATCTCCGTCAGCCACCCCGAGCGTTTCTTGGGCCTGGAAATTGGTGAAGGAGGATCACCGTTAGGGGGCCTACAAGTCTGTCTGTTTGAGGTTTAGGGACGCGGAGCGCGAGATTAGTCGCCTCAAGGGCGCCGTTGCGATCCATCACTCAAAACGTGAGCAAGTTGAGGCTTCCTTGGGTGGCCTCACTACTCGGATGGGGAAATTGTCTGATCAACTCAAGGGTGAGTCTTCTCATTATTGTTCTTCGGTTGCACGAGTGCTTCTCGCTGATTCTGGTTTTCTTGTAAAGTTCTGGCTGGTCGGTCCTGCGAGGAGGAGGCGGCTGTACAGTCGGAGTTTTCACACTTGGATGACCCGGCCGTGCAAGCCGAAAATCCATTTTTGAGGGACAGGGCCCAGGCGCGATTATTTGTCGTGCTTCAACGGCGGGTTGATTGGGTGCCGCCGAGCTCTTGAGTACTGTTGCAAAGTACTTGGTGGTATCTTCTTGGAATTTTATCCCTTGGATCCTGTCCCATCCAGTCTTGAGAAGCTGTATTGGGTGTTCTCTCAGCCTGCGGATCTTCGTCGGGTTGTGAATCATCAAATTCATGCGGGAGCTCGGTGTGCTTTCTCTTTTGTTCACATCCATTAGCCTGGTGTAGATATCACCCTGGCTACTCGAGGTCCTCCTCGTGGTTGTGGTGAGCCGATGGAGGAGCATTACGCGGTGGCGAATGAGCCTGCGAGCTTGGTTGTGAAGAAGGTGTGCGAGGAGAATGACCGCCTCCTTGGGTCCCTTTTTAAGGTGAAATCGAAGCCTGGGTATTAGATCTTTGGTTCCCTTGTAAATTATTCCTTGCGCAATGTATGTTTTTGTGGCTGTGAGTTGCAATCTTCCGTTGTGGAATTGTGTGTTGGTGGCTGCTGCGAGCGGGCCCCCGGGTGCTGAATACGCAGTCGCGTAGGTAAATGACGCCTCGGAGGGAGGCTGCTGTCAGCGAGCCCCCGAGAGTGCCAAATATGAAGTCGTGTAAGTGAATAACGCCTTGGAGGGTGGCTTCTGCGAGCGAGCCCCCGAGTGCCAGATATGAAGTCGTGTACGCGAATAACGCCTCGGAGGGTGGCCACTACGAGCGAGCCCCCGAGTAACAAACATGAAGTCGCGTAAGGGAATAACGCCTCGGAGGGTGGCTGCTGCGAGAAAGCCCCCGAGTGCCAGATATGAAGTCGGGTAAGCGAATAACACCTCGGAGGGTGGCTGCTGCGAGCGAGCCCCCGAGTGCCAGGTATGAAGTCGCGTAAGCGAATAACGCCTCGGAGGGTTGCTGCTGCGAGCGAGCCCCCGAGTGCCAGATATGAAGTCGCGTAAGCGAATAACGCCTCGGAGGGTGGCTGCTGCGAGCGAGCCCCCGAGTGCCAGGTATGATTTTTGGCGTAAGATGCTTTTTGGGAAAATAATTGGAATTCTTCCGAAGTGTTCTTACATGAGGGGCCTGTGCAAAAAAGCAGCCCTTTATTGGATTGATGGCTGTATAGCCCTAGGAATGTGAAGTTGCTGCTAGGATAACTTGAAAGTGTCATCGCAAGGCTCTGGTTCGACGAGTCTCCGATTTGTGCCTTTCTATTTACGGGAGTGCTTCTTCTTTCTCTTTGACTGCTCGATTCTGATGTGCTCCGAAAGTTTAAGATATGTTGTGGAATTCTTTGTCGCAGCGATCTGACCTGACGAAGATGTCGTTGACTTTGATGACTCATCTTGGTCCTGGCATTTTTAGCATGAGGTACACGTAGTGCGGGACCGCCATGAATCGCGCGAAAGCTGGTCCTCTGAGGTTGGCGTGGTACTGTGATTTCCAGTCGACCACTTCGACGTCTAGTCTATCCGTCCTGAAGTTGCTTGCATTGCCAAAGACCACTTCCAAGCTTATTTTTCCAAGGGGGTAGACTACTATGCCTGGCACAATTCCTTGGAAGGTTGTGCCTGAAGTTTTGAGTGCTGAATTTTGAATGAACATATTTTCCAGAGTCTTGGTTAATATGTTATTGATTCTGCTGCAGCCATCCATGAAGACTCGCTACTTGTCGTAGTTTCCGATACTTGCTTCGAGCACCATTGCCGCGTGTTCTGGACGTGGGATGGCTGGAGGGTGGTCGTCTCTGGAGAAGGTGATGTTGGTCTCGGACCCGTGGAGGTACTCTGGTACGGCCGGGTGAGAGGAGACTGCGAGGAAAACTTGTCTGGTGACTTGCTTCTCCTACCTGTTTGATGACCTTCCTTCTTGGATCATGTAGATACGACCGTGTGCCTCCGGGTATTCTTATTTTTCATCAGGCAATGCGTGCCGCTCCTGGATGGCTGCTACATGTCTTTCTGGTGCTGCGGGTGGGGGTGGTGCATTGTGGGCGGTTGGCCCGACAACCACGCTTGCCACATGTTGTGTTTTGGGGCTGTGGACCGACTCTTTTCGTCGGGAGCTCGGTCAAGCGCTTGCAGTTTCTGAGGGTGTGGCTCGATCGTATTTATCCTCGCTCGTTTCTGAAGTCGTGTATTGTGCATGGGACGTCTAGCTGTTCTTTGGCTGAGTGGGATGTTTGTGTGTTGTCTCGTGGTTGCCTGGGTCTCCAGTCACGCTTTGGGCGTGTGTTGCGTCTTACGGGTTGTCTCTTCGCTGCGTTCTGTTGTCGTCGCGATGTCCTCCGTCTATATTGCATGGGAAGCCGGCTGCAACCATGTTGGGTCCTCTTTCGTCGTAGAAGTTGCGTCTGGGCCTTTTTCCTGTTCTATCGAAACCTCTATATCCGTCGTAGTAGTCATATTCGCGATCTGTGCGAGTCATCGAGGCGTCCGATTCGTTGCACACAGAGTCTTCTCCGTCGGCCCAGTTGTTGGCATGCTCTAGTAACTGTGCGAGTGTTCGGACTTTGAGCTGCCCGAGTTGTTCTTTGAAGTTTATGCGTTGTTGGCCTCTTCTGAACGCGTCGATCGGGCTTTCTTCTGATATGTCCTCGGCTGAGTTTTTGAGTATGGTCCCTCGTGGGATGTACGACCTTAGGGATTCTCTGGCTCCTTGCCTACAAGCTCTCAGATCCTCGATTGAGGCCGTCCGCTTGTATGTTTATTTGAAGTTCTCGATGAAGGCGCTCCGAAACTGCTTCCAAGAGCTGATGTAGCCCCGCTGTAGGTTTTTTAGCTAGTGCCGCACCGAGCCTTCGAGCATGAGCTGCACGTAAGGCATTGCTGTGGTCTTGGTTACTCGCTGGAACTTGACGGCTGTGAGGTAGTCGTCGAGCCATGCTTCTGGTTCTTCTAACCCATGGTACTTGTGGGTCGTGGAGTTTACTTTGAAACCCTTGGGCATGGGCGTCTAGTGTATGTCTCGAGCGAAACATAGGGTTCCGCAAGGTTCAAGGTCTTCGTTAAATGCTTGCTCATCCTAGTACTCTTCGCGAGCTGCGCGCCTGCATCTTCGCCGGTTGATTTTGTTTTGCGTGATATCGTCCCGTGCATCCCGTCGCCGATCGCCATTGCGCCGGTTGCTGCGGTCGTCCCTATCTAGGTCTCTGCTTTTGTCGTGGCGCCTGCGTCGGTCGTCGTTGTTGTCTTCGTCGTCGGGCGAGCTGGGGTCCATGTCTGGCGTTCGCCTCATACTCGACTTTTTGAGTGCTGATGCGGCGATGGCGTCGCTCATTACCTTGAGCGCCCGAGCCGTGTTGCGATCTGCATTTTCTTTTTCGCCACTTCGAGCGCGATGGACGTATGCCTGAGTTGTGATTAGGGCTTTAGCTGGTGTGAGATGTTTTCTTCATCATCATCGTCTTCTAGCCTGAAATCGTCGACCAATTTGCAGGCGGCCTTCTTCTTGTCCGTGCGTCGTTGGTTGCTAAATATAGATTTGCGTCGAGAGGGAGAGCTATGATCGGAAAGGTCGCTCGAGTGCTCGGGTGACGCTTTACGAGTTGTTCTCAAGTCATTCCCAGTTTTTCTTTGATATTCCAACTCGAGCCGTAGCCATCTCGTTCTCTTGGTGACGTCACTTGCCAAATTGTTGTAAGCTCTGAGCTCGTCACGAGTTGCGTTTTCTGGGAGGAGTTTTCCGCGTGTTACTGCGTCTTTCCATAAGAGCAAAGTTATGACCTCATGAGTTTTGGATATTGTTGGACAAAACAGTAGAGGAACTAACAAGTTTTCTAGTGTAAAACAGATGGTTAGGTTCCTGAAGTTATAGGTTGGTGATAAAGCTTCAACGAAGATTTACATACTTACTGAAGCATATCCTCTGGAGTGAAGCTCATCATGGATGTCGACCCCTAAAAAGACAAGGAATCCTGAAGCACGTCTCATCGAAGGAGATGACCAAGATGACGCAAGACTTAGTAGTTTTTGCGTAGTTCTTTTTCACTTCTTTGAGTCTTAGGAAAAACCGTACAATCAAGAGGGGTTTAGTAAATGTTCTCCGAAGGTTTTGGTGAAAAGACTCAGATCGAATCCAAACTTGTGAGAAGCCAGAGATGAGAAATCTCATGTGCACTAGGTAATGATTCACCAGCGAAGACTTCGTTCTTTCGGCTCCTGAAGCAGAACCAAGTCCGTGAGTCAGCTTTACTTGGACCGCAAGTAATGTTGCGCTTTGATTGGAAATATGACCGTTGCGGACAGGTGTCAAGCTGTCGCATCGGGTCATTTAAGACATTTCGCACCTAGGGATTGCCACCTATAAATACGCCACCCCCGCCCTCATTGGCTGGTGGCTGGTCCAAGAATATTTACTGACCGTGAAGAGAAAGAGCAACCCCACCGAAGCAAACCAAAATCCATCCACCGAAGCATAAGTCCTATTGATCTGAGTTGATTCATTATGACTTAGGAAGAAGTTTGCTAGCCTTTTATCTTGGAGAACTGCAATTCTCCTAGACGGTTAGAGCGTTGTTCTTCAGAGAGCGAAGAGTTATTGTCGCCTCGAAGTCCAGTTTGTCAAAGGTTTCGGTGATTTCCTCAATAATCAACCACGAGTGAAGAACTGACCAAGCTCAAGGAGATTGGTGCAGTGGAGATACGGACGGAGAGAGGTTAGCTCCTGTGTTCAATCACAAATCCCACCAACCAGACGTAGCACTTTGCAGAGTGTGAACTGGTCGAACAAACATCGCCAAGTCAAGAGTTTGTTTTACTTTCCGCACTTACATTCAGTTTATCAATTGCTTCAGTGATTTGATTCAATGCAATTGATTCGATGCTTTTGATTCGCTATGTTATGCTTCAACCCAGTTCTGCTTCAATGTTTACCTTTCTGTTGAATTTCTTCTGCTGCTAAGTTATGCTTCACTTCATACTTTCATGGAAAAATTTGAAGTGATCATTCACCCCCTCCCCCTCTGATCACATACTTGGACTTTCACTTTCACTCTGGCGATTTCTTCTTTGGACAGGTATATTTTTTCGGTTGGTTGATCCTGTCTTGCTGCTTCTGAGTCCTGGCACCTGCTGCTTTCAGGTGGGTCATCCTGTCTTCTGAATTCTTTTCTTGGTATGGCTCCTAGTTTGCCGAGGGTGACTGTAAGCCGACCGGCATTTATAGGATCGTTTCCTCCGTTGTTCGAGCGTGCTTCCAAGTGACTACTCCAGTCGTCTTCTCTGTCCCTGTCATCTGAAGTTGGTTTGTGGGTGTCCACCATAAATACATGGAACAACATCCGAGTCGCCCACTTTGTCTTTTGTCCCATCCTCTTTTTCCATGTGAGTGATTTGCTCGCGCAGTCGCGAGTGGTGTCGTGGATCGCGATGAGATGGGCTGCCCGAAGGACTCGCAGAGTCGTTGGGTGGGTGAGAATTGCTTTTTTGACTGACATCGCCTTGGGT
The DNA here is from genome assembly GCA_950022295.1 of Bromus sterilis. Taxonomy (NCBI): domain Eukaryota; kingdom Viridiplantae; phylum Streptophyta; class Magnoliopsida; order Poales; family Poaceae; genus Bromus; species Bromus sterilis. The sequence goes on along the minus strand of OX465595.1, from coordinate 273,715,628 downwards.
GTTGTAGTCGTTTCGAGTGCTCGAGCGTCGTATATGAGGCGGAGAGTGCCCCAGTGGTTGATGTGGATCTTGAGACTCCCGAAGGTCAGATCTGCGCCTACGCGGATATTAGTGAATGTTGTCCGCGAGAAGGAGAGATGTGCGATGAAGCCAAGGGACTCGAACAGATCTGATTCTGCTGGAGCCGCGAAGGTGTCGAGTGCTGGAGCGGTCAACGAGTCACTGATTGCTGGTGAAGAGACCGCCGAGATCGTTGATCCAACCTGCGTCTTCCCCACGGCCAATTTATGAGGATTTTCCTCAGCAAATCCCATGGTTAGGAACCCAGGGTTAGATTGTAGAGGAGATGTGCAGGTTGGCGATACTCGTCGGCTAATAGGAGAAAGTATTTCCTTATCGATTGTATTACGATGGAGGCGATTATAGTGGAGGTCGAGGCGAGTTCGCTCGGGACAGGAGGTGATACTTGAATATTCGGTGCCCTAGACGTCCCCTCTCCCAGGCTTTATATACTAGGTTGGGTCTAGGTTTATAGAGAGGGTTTCCTAATCTAACTTCAATCTTGGACACCAAGTCGCGGCTTCCATAATCGTCGAGGACTCCTACGGAGATGCCTCGAGTGGGCCAGGCGTGGTCCGGTCGAGGCTTCCAACGGGCCTTCTAGCTTGATACGCACGAGGTACCCTCATCTGTAGGAGTCGTGGGGTCACCCCCTCGTCACTCGGGGGCTCCCATCGGGAGAGCTACCGCGCCCCCAATGATATGTAGGATTCAACGAAAGCCAAGGGAAATTCCAGATTAAGACTGCGACCAACCAAAGGTGATTGCTCGCAGTCTCAGGGGATACTCCCATCGGGAGTGCTGCCGCACCCCCGATATAAGACAAGAGGAAGAAAGACTTCATACCTGCTCAGCCATGCGATCAAAAAACTCGGCCTTCTCTTCGATCCGGACAGTTTTCTTCTCCAAGATGTACCCCACAGGAAGCACTGGCTTCGCGTCTAGAGGAGAGTGGCCTTTAGTAGCCGTTGCAAATATCCAGATGGAGCTGTCGCGGGGGTCGTCCCCGCACCTAAAACTACAAGAATCGCTGAAGGAGATGACTGATCAGCCGCTATAGTAGAGTGACTCGACTGGAGATAAACAGTAGCAGTACTTGTCGAATATGTAGCCGGAGCGGGAGCAGTACTGCAAATCACACTTCATCTGAATAGGAAATCAAAACAACAGTGTAATCGTTCACGAAAGGGGAAAATACGCACCCAACAGGCGCATCACCCGAACGAAACAGCAACCCAAACTTTCACCTTTTCGAAGCAACCGGAGGAGGGAAATACTCATAATCGGGTGCAACTGGTGGTAGCCCACCATCCCCACCTTCCGTATTTTTCTCAGTAACAGTCGAGGAGCAATTATGCTTGATGCGCAACGGCCCCAAATCTTCATCGTCATTAGCAGCGGACGGCCGACCACCAAGACTCGGACCCGAAGAATCGCCAGTACAAGCACGTGAAGCATCACCACCACCTCCGGGCGCCGGATCTAGCATGACCACATCAGGCTCCTCCAGTATCTCCGCGTCCTTAGGTTGAGGCGGGTCGTTCAGCAGGAAACATGGTCCTACAAGCAAAAGCATCATCAAAAAGCAAAAGATATTAAAGAAATGTCATAATCCAATAAAGACTTGAGAACGTACCTCAGGAAAAGGAGTATCAGCAGCATATGGAAATATGGAACTCTCAACACCAGTGCTCGTGCAGTTAGTGACCTGTTGGATCCGAAACAGAAGGTCACTACCCGAGATGTCCTCGGGCGAGCACCTGGTCGGGTCCTTGAGCCCAGTGTACTGCCACATGGGATGCACCCGATGCTGAAACGGCTGGATACGCCTCCTTATAAACACAACAATGAGTTGGGCGCCAATTATCCATTTCTTCAGAACAACAAGTTTTCGCATCAGAGCGTCAACAACAGCTACCTCGTCAGAGCGCCGAGACGACCGCTTGATCACTCGCGCAATCGGGTTAAAGGGAGCAAGACCAAATTGATGGCCGTCCACATGTCTATCCTTCAAATAAAACTAGCTCCTCCGCCAGGTATAAATAGAGTCCAATTTTTCCAGATCGAAGTATGAATTTTTCTCCTCAATGGAAATGCCTACGCCCCCAATGGCTTACTCAGAATTTGTCCTCTTCACCTTGAAGAGGCGTTTCCAAATCCCCCAATGGGGATAGATCCCCAGGAAACTCTCACAGAGCGTGATAAAACACGCAATATGTAGTATCCCGTCTAGACAAAAGTCATGCAACTGAAGCTGATACGCAAAGAGCAATCCCTAGACAAACGGATGAGAGAGAAGAGAAAACCCATGAGGGAAATAGCTCTGAAAGCATACCCGCTCGTCATCGCGCGGCGCAGGCACCTCCTCATCCCAAGGAATCCGCGCGGCATCCTCCAAGACAATACCATGCGCCACTAGAGCGTCCAGATCTGCAGCCTCAAAGGATGAGCGCTCCCACCTCTCGGTCATTCTCGCCGATTACTCCTGCGCTGCACCCTTGGGACGCTTGGACATGGACTTTACCGCACAACAGCACGGAACGAGGAAGAGGAACGGCAAGGAACAAATGAAGAAGAAGAAGAAGAAATAGAGGAAGGCAAGAGCTGGATAAAACCAAAATCTACCCAGCCCTGGGGTATTTAACCAACAGCCAAGGGACACAAACAAATCGTTGATCTCGGAGCCCCATGAACATGGCACGATCCCACGATACTCGTGCAACACGGAAAACCCAACAGGCGCAGTGACCACACTACCCACTCCACGAGAAAATCGACGACCATGATTACGTGATGTGAAACTACCACCGTACGTTACATCACTTCATGCCTGACCACAGCGTGAGGTTGATTTCATCCTGACAGGCCATCTGGCAACGACCCATCTCACTGGAAGGCGCTAAGCACATGTTATCGCCAATCGTCAAGGTCTTTCTCTCAATCTTTTGACCATATTTCAAAATATTACTCACATCGGGAGCGCCTTGTCTTTACTAAAAACAGAGCATGGACCATGCCTCGAGGACGCGAGTGGCTACTCCCCTCCATCAAGAACAAACACATTAGTTCGGGTGCTCCCTCACCTAGCAGATTATGGCGTGCTCGAGTGATCACTCACACCAGCAAGGACTAATGCATTTACAGAGTTTGGGTGCTCCCTCACCCAGAATATGATGAAGTGCTCGAGTGGCTACTCGCACGAAAAAGCAAGAACCGATCAGCATACAGGAGGACAATCTGTGCAGGCACTGGAGTGCTCCATGGGTGCTTGCATGAATAGTTCACTCGACGACTATCCGAGCGGGTGCATCTATTATCAACTCCTCGCCTGAGCTTGCAAACGCTCCGCGAGAGACTACTATTAGTCCACTTGATTTGTTTATTCCAAGTCGGTGTATTTCTAATTAGGCTCCGCGCCTGTCGGGACCCGGAATATGCATATGTAATTATAGCCAAAATTCAATCATATGGAGAGCCGAGAGCCATACCCACTTGTCTAAGCAGACAAGGACAAGTACAAGACACTCTCGGAAAGCTCGAACGTGAGGGGCATCCCATTGAGGCCCGGATGATCAACTGAAATGGGTCCTCATCGTCCGCTCACATGTCTAAATGCATATGGGTGGTGAAATCCCATACTCATAGACAAGTCGCCTCAACCATATTGTCAATTGAACCATAGAATTTACATAAACAAATCTCGCCCGATCACTTAGTCGGAATCTCGGGCGGACTCGATCGTACCATAAAGTGTGCCATGTAACGGGGTTACGTGCAATCGCATCGCGATGCTCCAAGCTGCGCACAACTCAGAACCACCTGGATGTACAAAACACCGCCGGCGAGAGCACAACTAAGCTATTGAACCCCACACTAAGACATGCACGTTATAATCATACACCCAGCATACATGTCAAGTGTAAACAACATGTACTCATCACATGAACTATACAAAGTATACATCTTTATTGACTTACATATAGAGTACACAAAGAGATCATATAACTGCGATCCAACATTCATACAAGCAACGGAAGCATCTTAGGTCTGAGTATAGACAAGTTTAACAAATGGCTTAGAGAAGCCTTATTCAAAATACATGCCCATCCACGCGGAACCAAAATGCTGTCTGGAACTACACTAGATTATTCAACGTCGGGGTCCATGAAGAATCCACAATCGGGGTCAGTGGTTTCATCTAAAAACATAAATAAGAAAACGTGAGTACAAAGTCATACTCAGCAAGACTTACATCAGAACTATACTACTCATGCTCAAGTTTGAAGGTAAAGGGAGGTGGGGTTTGTAATGCAGAAGTGCCAGCTTTGAATTGGCTAATCCTGTACAACGAATACCAGAGTGAGGTAAGAAGCATACTCCTGTCCAACTATCCAAGCCTCCCAATCAATTACACCACTATGGATCCTTCCTCGACTTACCACGAGAAAACAAACCATAGCACTCACACTTATCTTGGCAAGTTTTAGAGTAACCTTTGAAGTTGTCTAATAATCAAGGACAAATAACCAAGTAGTCCATAACCGCAGACACGGCTATTCGAATAGTTTTGATAATCCGACAGGGGTGTACCGCTACACACACATGACCATCAATTACCGCCAAGTCTTGTCACCATTCAAGCGGTGCCGGCGAGGATGCTCACCACAACTGTTACCTCATAGCCGATCTAGTCCATGAAAGCCGACTACCTGGGTTGGTTTCCACTATCATGAACCTGACCGGTTTACCGAAGTGGACTCAGACGATGTGTGGGTGGTGCAAAAGCCGGTCTCGGTTGAGTCGTTCTCTCACTTAGCAGCCAGGCCACGAACCTACCAGAACTCCGACCATAGCGAGTAGTGAAAGACATTTTTGGAATGTCCTCGTTTCTGATTTTGATTTGATGATAGCCTAATCTCAAATCCATTTTGGAGAATATAGAGGATACAGCAAGTTGATCATAAAGATCATTGATCCTGGGAAGTGGGTACTTGTTATTTATCTTCTCTAGTTTAAGGGGGCGATAATCTACGCACATCGTTTCGGTTCCATCTTTCTTCGTTACGAACAGAACGGGGCAACCCCATGGCGATGAGCTAGGGCGGATGAAACCTTTTTCCAAAAAAACTTCTAGTTGGATTTTAAGCTCAGGTAACTCACGTGGGGACATTTTGTATGGGCGTCTAGAAATTGGGGTGGTTCCGGTCATAAGATCTAAAATGAATTCTACACATCTGTTGGGTGGCATGCCCTGCAGTTCTTCAAGAAAGACATCCGAGAAGTCATGAACCACCGGAATATCTTCAAGGTCGGGTAGGGGAAGCACATTGAAAGAATGCAACTGGGTTCTCGATCTTTGTGAGGTGTAATCGATTTTCTGGCCTGAAAGATGTGTAAGCTTAACTCACTTGGCTTTTTAAGGCCCGATATGCGATACTATTCCAGATCTAGATGTTTCCATCCAAATACGGGGACAAAGCACATATCGGTCCCACCGCGACATATGACGAAGCCATATGGCCCGGATTTCCAACATGATATCACAACATTACAGCTACATGGATACAACAACTCATACAACTGCCTTAATTACATTACATCAGCGGAAGATACATGTCTGAGTATAGACTACAATCAATGCCTAGAGGAAAAGGTAAAACACACCATTCCCACGTCCACACGGGTCCAGGCTCTCCGCCGGGATCTGCCTATCTAGTCGTCGTTGAGTCTCCGCGAAGGCATCCAGAAGAAGGATCGTCCAGCTCCACTGAAGTCCAAAATCGTCTTCATAACGTGCGTAAAAGAGAGAAGAAAGGGGTGAGCTATATTAACAAGTCTTGTAACTAACTTCTCATGGTAAGATGGGGGCAGTGTTTGAGGTTGCAGCCGCACTAGCATTATATAAGGGGCTAACGATATATTTAGAGTAAGATGAGAACCAAGCAGTCGATGAGGAATCTCCTCCAACAAGTGTGCTATCAGATAATTACGTCAACATAACACCTATCCTATCCTTGTCCTCCCCTTCGCATTCCGATGAAGAAGAAGCAGTCAAGGCACACACACGTTGATCAAGTTTTAATTATGATTCAGTTGATGTTATCTATGAACAAGGGGTAGGTCTCAAGTCGTCCATAACCGTGGACACGGCTTCTCGATAAGATTTAACCCTGCATGGGTGTACCAACTGCCCATTACAAGGCTCCGCACGCACGCCCATCTCTCTCAGTTGCTACCCATCACAGGCAACCATTTTATGATTTAGTCCCAAGAGATCCGGAACGTCATGCCCCTCTAACTAACAACGCACAAATCCGAGTGGCCCCCGGGGAGTCGACACCCAATCCAAAAGCCGGCCGCTCTCTCGGATCGGAGTATTCCGTCTATACGAGGTCGAGGTAGCTAACCCATCACTATGGGGATCCCCCTAGCTTCCAGGTGTGGAGAAACAAAGGAACTATGTCTCCGCTAGCCTGAGTAATTTAAAATCTGCGAGGGGATCCAACCTTGCACACACATGGGGTTTCAAATTCTAAATTAGCGTGGGCCACCACTAGAAATGTTTGGAGCTAGGTAGTTAAGAAGAGGGGACCCCATAGTATCCCACACGTGGTTAGGCACACTCGTCAAGAGACACAATACCCAGAACTCGGGTCCTAGGTGACTCGGATGGAACAAAGCATCGGGGCGGGATAGCCTAGACCTTCCATCCTTCATCGAGTATATTCAACATCATATTAATCATATCATCCACAACAATATAATAGTGTGATAGCCCAATCCAAGGAGTAACAGGGTAAGAGATGATAGCATTCTAAGCATGCATACTAAGAAGTGGTTAAGCAAGCAAGGTACATAGCCAAACAATGGTTTCCTAGGATGTGGGGGGACATGGTTGTTTGGGTTTAGTTGAGAGGCAATAATATGAGGTGGTAGGATCAATCAATCGTTCTATCATATTACTAGGCACAAGTGAGCTGAAAGTTATAAGCATGATATATGCTCCCCCTTACCTGATGAGAAGATCGGTGCTGAAGGTTGCGAGGGTGATCGGGTGAATTTCCCAGTGACGCAACGAGGTCGTGTGCCGTTGGGAAAAGGGTTCGGTCTCGCATACGATACGAGATAGAGGGGGAGAATATTCACCAATTAATAAATTTGGGAAACAAATACGACAAACAATTCTAGCAATCAAAAAAATAAAGAAACAAGAATTTTTTTAATTTGGGCGAAAATCCCGGGATGTTACAGCTTTACAATCAAGGACAACATTCTGCCTTGATAACCAATCCATACCAAGGATGACATCAATGTCTGAATATTTGAGGGCTATAAGTGAAGCAACGAATACTAAACCCTCAATTGCAATTTGATTACCATCGCTTACTCTACTAATTTTCCATCTTGAAACTGGAGTTTGGATTATCATTGGAGTGGACATTTCAACTATAGGTAACTCATGACGAAGTGCATAACTCTCCGACATGAATGAATGAGATGCTCCTGGATCGAAAATATTGGAAGTAGGAACATAATTGACTTGGAGCATACCAAGAATTTTGTCAGAAGTGTCATCAATTTCTTCAGCCGAGATCTGGTTCACACGTCCACGAGTTGCAGAAGAAGACGGCTTGGTGGTGAAGACCTTGGGGGTGGCTTGGCACGTTCATTGGGGTTTCTTACGGCACGGGGTTGAGCATTCTGATTCTGGTTCTGGGGACACTCAAGAGAGTAGTGAGCAGCCTGGCCACACTTGTAGCAAACTCCAAGGACAGTGCAGGCATCTTGGTTGCTAGGTGGAGCAGTGGTAAATGGAGCTGGAGGGCGAGGCGCCGCAAAGGATGGCCTAGGGGGGTTGTTCTAGCGGAACATGCTCTTGGGGATCCAGATTCTGCGCTTCCGAGGGCCTGAACTGGACGAACCATCATCTCTGGGATGCTTGAAGAAGTCTTCGGGAGTGATCATATTCTCCTCTTTGATGGCCTTGTCGACAAGGACCTAGAATGTGGCGAAGTCATGAAGATTGAGCTCACGACGAAGTCCAGAATTGAGTCCCTTGCGGAACCTCTCTTGCTTCTTGGAGTCGGTGGAGACCTCCTCCGGAGCATAGCGAGCAAGACGGCTGAACTCCCGACTAAACTCATCAACCAACCTTCTTCCTTGCGTGAGATTGAAAAACTCCTCTCTCTTGCGGTCCATGAGTCCCTTAGGAATGTGATGTTCGTGAAAAGCGTCACATAACTCATTCCACGAAGTCAACTGACCAGCTGGACGCATGTTCATGAAGTTTTCCCACCAAGAGCTAGCTACACCCTCAAGGTGGCATGTGGCATAGTTAACTCTGTCACCGTCTGCAACATGTCCAACATAAAGCTTGCGCTCGATGCTGCGGAGCCAGTCATCGGCGTCAAGGGTCTCGATGGAGTAGCTGAAAACTGGGGGATGAAGCCTGATGAAGTCATTCAGTGACACCAGCTGTAAGGCCCGATATAAGGTACTGTAAGAAGCACATATCGGTCCCACCGCGACATATGACAATGCCATATGCCCCGGATTTCCAACATGATATCACAAAATTATAGCTACAAGGATACCACATCTCATACAAACGGCATACAACTGCCTTAATACATTACATCAGCGGAAGATACATGTCTGAGTACATACTACAATCAAACGCCTAATGGCAAAGGTAAAACACACCATTCCCGTAACCACACGGGTCCAGGCTCTCCGCCGGGATCCCTCTAACTAGTCGTTGTCGAGTATCCACGAAGGCGTCCAGCAGAAGGACGATCGAGATCCACTGAAGTCTAACATCGTTTTCATAACGTGCGTAAAAGAGAAAAGAATGGGTGAGCTATATCAACAAGTATTGTAACTAACTTCTCACGGTAAGACGGGGATAGTGGTGAGGTTGCAGCCGCACAAGAAATATATGAGTGGTTAACGTTCCATTCAGAGTAAGATAAGAGCCAAGCATTCGATGAGGAATCGCCTCCAACAAGTCTACTATCAGCTACTTACGCAAACATAACACTTATCCTATCCTTGTCCTCCCCTTCGCATCCCGACGAAGAAGAAGCAGTCAAGGCACACACACGTTGATCAAGTTATTAAGGTTATCTAAGTTGTTGTTGTCTATGAACAAGGAGTAGGTCTCAAGTCGTCCATAGCCGTGGACACGGCTTCTCGAAAAGATATAACCCTGCAGGGGTGTGCCAACTGCCCATTATAAGCTCTGCATGTACGCTGGTTCTCTCAGTCGGGCCCTATAAAGACACTCATTGAAGAGTTGTTCCGAGAGTCAGACGTCATAATCCCTCTAACTAACAACGAACAAATCCGGGTGGCCCCCGGGGAGTCGACACCCAATCCAAAAGCCGGCAACGCTCTCGGATCGGACTCTTCCTTATGGCCAAGGTAGAGGTTAGCCTCACCTGAACTGAGGGGCTTCCGTAGGTCACCAGTGTGGACCAACAGAGGAACTCTGTCTCCGCTGGCCCGAGTTGTTTAAAATCTGCTGGGAGCTCACCAGTCGGACACACGGTTTCAAATGGTAAATCAGCTTGGGCCACCAGTAGAAATGTTTGGAGCTAGGTAGGTAAGAAAAGGGTACCCCATAGCATCCTACACGCGGTTAGGCACGCTCGTCAAGAGACAAAATACCCGAAACTCGGGACCTAGGTGACTCGAATGGACCAAAGCATCGAGGCGGGATAGCTTAGACCTTCCACCCTTCGTCGAATATAGTCAACATTATAATAATCATATAATCCACAACTATATAATAATGTCATAGACCAATCCAAGGAGTAACAGGAGGTAACAGTTGATCGCATCCTAGCATGCATACTAAGAAGTGGTTGAGCAGCGAGCAATAGTAACATAGCCGAACAAGGTTTGCTGGGATGTGGATGACATGGCTGTATGGGTTTATTTGAGAGGCATAAATATGAGGTGGTAGGATCAAGCAATCGGTCTATTCTATACCTAGGCACAAGTGAGCGGAAAGTTATAATCATGATATATGCTCCCCCTTACCTTATGAGAAGACGAAACCGAAGGAGTAGTCGATCACAAGCTCGCAACATTTTCGAGAATAGCTGTGGGAACACACAAGAAGGAAACACTGGAAAAGGAAATCGACGAGCAAGGATCTATTACTACGAGGCAATCACGAGCAAGCATTAACAATAAGGCAACACGAGACACCGCACTATGGTATCACATCTACCGTCGAGAGCGGTTACTAAAAGGTTAAGTGGAGTACTCGTCACACACGACAATACCGCACATTTAGAATGGTTCAAGTTGTTTAGCTACCAACATGAGCAAAGGTTGTTAGCATGGCATCTCACTCAAGCATGGCATAGCACACAAAAATGACAAGAGGTGAAGCACAAAGTAAAGTATGTATGCTAGTAAATTTAAGTGAGGCAAAATCCTAAACATGGCAGTCACTAAGTACTCCACGACAAATTTAAGAATTCGGTACTGTTCTGCCATAAACCACATTTTATATTGGTTATGAACACCAAAAATAGCACAATCATAATCTACATGAAATTCTAATCAAGTTACATATAAAGAACACCCCAAACGGAGTTACTGTTGAAAAGATACAAGCAACGCATGTTATGAACATAATCTGCCAACATCAGGTAGCATACTTAGAAGCAGTGCAATAATAAGCTACTAAATGCAAACATACACCAAAAGGACATGTATTTATAGTGGACATGACAAGTAAGGCATGGCAACAAAGTTTCATGTATATGAGCATCAAGAACAATTAATTGTAGCTCATGCAAAATGCAAGAATATACTACTGGTCTAGGGACTTAGTGAAAATCAGGGCATGTGACAGCAAACAGCAGGGTTGCACTTTGGGAGCTCAAGAACTATATGAACCGCAACCATATCATGGAAAATCAATCATGGCATCAAAGTACACATAACAAGGAGCAAATAATTACATTGCAGCTAAAGCATATAAGCCAGTAAAGTAACAACTTTATATAAACAACAACACATAATATCAGGGTCACCACTTTGGAGCAAGAAACAAAATATCTACAACAGGTAAACATGGCAAAGGGATGCATCTAATTGAAGTACACATGATGCCTAACACATACAAGAAAGAATCACTGACATATGCATCATGGATGTGACACAAATGTAAACCAAACTTTCAAGAAATTAATAGTCAGCAGCAATTAACAGAAAGTAGCAGTGTTTAGCAAACAGTTGCACCATCTAGATGAACTCAAATGTATTAACTCACTAAATAAAAAAGTTAGAGAATCTCACATAGAGAAATTTTCATGTTGGGCACAAATTCATACGCGCTACGGAAGCGAGGCTAGCTTCACCCAAACTTTGGATCTATTAAGAGTTTCTGCACATAACAACAAGAGTCACTTTTCAATAGAGGATTTATACATTCCAATCAATCCAAAACTTATAAATAATTATACTACCATCTAGATCACATATAGCAGAACAATCCAAAAAAATAATCATCCCAATTCGATTTACGAGCTAACGGGAAATCGCTTTGCAAGCGAAACACTTGAAACAACATTTCTGGGACTTAGAAATTTACACGGGGGTTCGAGCTTGGGGCTGTCAGTTCCATGGAGGGCTTGAGATGGCCGGCGGCACGCGTGGCGGCTTGGAGAGGGCATGGGCTGTCTTGGGAAGTCCATGGGTGGAGGAAGAGGGTCGGGGGCTGCCGGATCCCTGGCCGAGGCGGCGGCGGCGAGATCTGCGGCCATGGCGAGCTCCACCGAGCTCGGCCATGGAAGCGATGGCGCGGCGGAGCCGGCATCTCCGGCAGAGAGAGAGGAGAGGAGGGTTAGAGGAGGAGGGAGGAGGAAGGGGATAGGGGCGCGAGAGAGAGAGGAGGCGACACAACCATGGCCGGCGGGAGGCGGCGGCGTGGCGTGGGGAGGCGCGATGGAGGTGCTCGGGGCGGCGGGGCTGCTCGGCCCGGTGCGATCCGGCGGCGGAGGGGCTGGCCCGACACGGCCAAAATCCGGTGGAAAGCCGGTTGGGGCGACGTGGCGGCCTGTGAGCCATTGGATCTGGATCTGACGGCCCTGTGTCGCCCAGATCTAGTGTTTCGGCTGATGGGAGGGGTTTGGATAAAATCTGGCAATTTTTAGAGGGGGATGGCTGCAAAAATGGACTAGGGGAACCCTAGAAAGGCTATTAAAGAGTGATGGTATATTTATAGACTAGGTTGGCTGGCAAGTTTACACAAACGCCCCCGGTTCCTCTCTCGCGCGTCCGTCGGTCGCGTTTCTGACCGTCGGGATTCCGTACGAGCTCCAATTCGGATGAAATCTCGAGCCACGTGCTCAGCGCGGCGAGCCGGTGGATTCTACCTCACTTCGATACCGTTCCGAGAACATTTTTTCCGCGCCCAATAAAATAATCCGTCTATTAAATAAACGAGGTTTTTCGTTCCGATGGCGATGGTTGGTCTCTTGCCGGAAGTTGCGACGATGCTCTTGTGAAACCCGCTGTCGCAAAAGGTCGTGTGTCGTGGTGGAAAGGTTTGGTCTCGCATACCGGTACGAGAAGGAGGGGGAAATATAATTCTTCGATTAATAATTCGGCGAAGCAAATACTACAAACAATTCTAACAAGCAACAAACAAATTTTTTAATTAGGGTGGAATTTCTGGGCTGTTACAATACAACCCCACCAACAAGGGATCTAGTCCCGAGATCCTGGACGATACGGGGTAGAGGAGCAAGGAGAAAAGAGAGTCGACGTTCCTCAACACCACCAACAAGGTACTCTGCTCCATGTCGTACGATGACCTTCAGTCGAGAAAACATTCCGCAGAGAGACGACGACGTCAAAAAACGAAACCATCAGGAGATCAAGAGAAAGAATGATAGTTCAATGTGACAATCAAGGGAATCATTCTCACTCAACTCGTGAGGATAGTAGGAAAGAGGAATGAAGTCAACAGACGACCAAGATGTTATCCGGAGTCGGAGAAGCTAAAGGTACTACAGGAATTACCAAACCTGAGATCGGAATCGAGACAATACGTTGCAAGCAAGGCATTGTAACGGTTCCGATACTCCACTTACTCGAGATCCTAGAATTTTGAAGGAGATAAGGCGAGAATAAAACACCTACGGCACTTGTCCTGACCAGAGCAAGGGTAAGGAGTAAAAAGATTCCTACTCTCCGATAACTAACTTATTAAATACAAAATAGTTTTTGTCTAGACTCGACTTCAGATAGAAAAGGGATCCTACGGTCGGTAAGGCTCTGATACCAAGTTGTCAGGCCCGATATGCGGTACTATTCCAGATCTAGGTGTTTCCATCCAGATCTGGGGACGAAGCACATAACGGTCCCACCGCGACATATGACAATGCCAAATGCCCCGGATTTCCAACATGATAATACAAAATTACAGTTACAAGGATACAACATCTCATACAAACGGCATACAACTTCCTTAATACATTACATTTGCAGAAGATACATGTCTGAGTACAGACTACAATCAAATGCCTACTGGCAAAGGTAAAACACACCATTCCCGTAACCACACGGGTCCAAGCTCTCCTCCGGGATCCTCCTAACTAGTCATCTTCGATTCTCCAGGAAGGAAACCAGAAGAAGTATCATCGAGCTCCACTGAAGTCCAACATCGTTTGCATAATTTGCGTAAAAGAGAAAAGAAGGGGTGAGCTATATAAACAATTCTTGTAACTAACTTCTCACGGTAAGATGGGGATAGGCGTGAGGTTGTAGCCGCGCTAGCAATATATGAGTGGCTAATGTTCTATTCAGAGTAAGATAAGAGCCAAGCATTCTATGACGAATGGCCTCCAACAAGTCTACTATCCGCTACTTACGCAAACATAAGACCTATCTTATCCTTGTCCTCCCCTTCGCATCCCTACGAAGAAGAAGCAGTCAAGGCACACACACGTTGATCAAGTTATTAAGATTATATCAGCTGTTGTTGTCTATGAACAAGGAGTAGGTCTCAAGTCGTCCATTACCGTGGACTTGGCTTCTCTAAAAGATTTAACCCTGCAGAGGTGTACCAACTGCCCATTATGAGCTCCGCATGTTCGCTGGTTCTGTTAGTCGGGCCCGTTAAAGACACTCATTGAAGAGTTGTTCCGAGAGTCAGATTTCATAATCCCTCTAACAAAAAACGAACAAAACCGGGTGGCTCTCGGATCGGACTCTTCCGTATGGCTAAGGTCGGGGTTAGCCTCACCTGAACTCATGGGCTTCCCTAGCTCACCAGTGTGGACCAACAAAGGAACTCTGTCTCCACTGTCCCTAGTTAATTAAAATCGGCTGGGAGCTCACCCGTCACACGCATGGTTTCAAATGGTAAATCATCATGGGCCACCACTAGAAATGTTTGGAGCTAGGTAGACCCCATAGCATCTCACACGCGGTTAGCTAGGCACGCTCGTCAAGAGACACAATACCCAGAACACGGGACCTAGGTGACTCGAATGGACCAAAGCATCGAGGCGGGATAACCTAGACCTTCCACCCTTCTTCGAATATAGTCAACATTATAATAATCATATCGCCACAACAATATAATAATGTGATAGCCCAATCCAAGGAGTAACAGGAGGTAACAATTGATAGGATCCTAGTATGCATACTAAGAAGTGGTTGAGCAGCGAGCAAGAGTAACATAGCCGAACAAGGTTTGTTGTGATGTGGAAGACATGGCTGTTTGGGTTTATTTGAGAGGCATAAATATGAGGTGGTAGGATCAAGCAATCGTTCTTTATTATACCTAGGAACAAGTGAGCTGAAAGTTATAAGCATGATATATGTGCTCCCCCTTACCTGATGAGAAGACGAAACCGAAGGTGTAGTCGATATATGCTCCCCCTCCAAGAATAGCCGCAGGAGCACACAAGAAGGAAACATCAGAAAAGGAAATCGACGAGCAATCATATATTAATACGAGGCAATCACGAGAAAGCATCAACAAGAAGGAAACACGAGAAAACACACTACGGTATTGCATCTACCGTCGAGAGCGGCTACTAACAGGTTAAGTGGAGTACTCGTCACACACGACGATACCGCACATTTGGCTAACAACATGAGCAAAGGTTGTTAACATAGCATCTAACTCAAGCATGGAATAGCACACAAACATGACAAGAGATGAAGCACAAAGTAAACTATCTATGCTAGTCAATTTAAGTGAGGCAAAATCCTAAACATGGCAGTCACTAAGTATCCCCACGACAAATTTAAGCATTTTGTATTGTTCTACCGTAAAGCACATTTTATATTGGTTATCAACAGAAAAGATAGCACAATCATAATCTACATGAAATTCTAGTCAAGTTACTTATAAATAACACCCCAAACGGAGTTACGGTTGAAAAGATACCTGCAACGCAAGGTATTAACATAATCTGCCAACATCAGGTAGAAAACTTGGGAGCAATGCAACAACAAGTTACTAAATGCAAACATGCACCAAAAGGAAATGTATTTACATTAGAAATGACAAGGCAGGCATGGCAACAAAGTTTCATGTATATGAGAATCAAGAACAATTAATTGTAGCTCATGCAAAATGCAAGAATTAACTACTGGTCTAGGGACCTAGTGAAAATCAGGGCATGTGACAACAAATAGCAGGGTTCTTGTCCTAGAAGATCACCTTGTACTGTGTTCTACTCCATCGCCAGCAACGAAGATCAGACATGCAGGAGTAGGGCTTTTAGTCTCTAGACGGCCCGAACCTGGGTAAACCCCTCTGTTCACTCGCATCAGCCCATTGCCGTTTCGACGCCACATCAACATTCATCCAAATCAAGCAACCGGGAACCCAGTGTGTTCCCCATCCCGCACGGTCTCTCGGTCGTTCCCTTCCGGAGCGGTCCTTCCGTTGGGTTTCTTCGGGGCAGTGTTGCCGCTGTTCTCCCTGCTTCTGGACCGACAAATGATCGGCTCTAGAAGGAGGGCCCGAGAAACCCGACCCTCGACAGATGGCGCTAGAATGAGGGAAGGCGATCACGTCGGCCGTAACCTTTGTTTCATGTGCAGGTTTTGGAATTTAATCGCATCTCGTCGCCGCGGCAAGCACTGCCGGTGTGGGCGTTGTCACGGACAGCTGCTCGTCACGCACGTCGTGGTGGCTATATGGTTTCTGCGCTTGGAGGATTCTCGGTGCTCCCTCGTGAGTATTTCGAGGAACTTCTCCTCCAGGATACACAGGGAGGACATCTCGGATGGTTTTTGTGTTGGATGTCTGTCCTCGCTATGTTGCTGCACTCCTTCCCCCGGACGGTGTCTCGACCACCGGAGAATGGCTATCTTGTTATTCTCGGACGATCCTACCGGATGATTTTTTCTTCCGGGACGATAATTCCCGGAACACACCTTTCCACCAAAGGCAGAGAGTGCATGAGGCCTCACCCTCGCTTTGCCTTGGCAATAGACTCGCGACAGACCACGCCATCCATCGACACCGGTTCTCCGCGACATCAATTCCACTCAGACGACTGAATCCGCTCAGCGCGGACAGTGGAAAGCAGTCACTATCGGTCCGCCCGATAAAGCTCCGCTCCGAGTAGCCTGCGGGGGCTCTGTACCTACCCAGGATAAGGTTCCAATGGTAGGTCTTCACCTCCCGGGATCCAACCACCCGGAGAGGCCGGGCTGGAGTCCCCGTCAAGCATCCGTGCAGACGGATGTACCAGTCTCCCGGAAAGACTTGCCAGAAAGAACCGCATAACTCGGACCTCGAGCCGAGGAACCACCAGAGCACCCTTGAGAGATTGCGCTTCCACGAACCTCTCGGTTCTTGAAGTCGGTTTCTCCATGAGGACAACCAATGGAAATGAGTACTCGCTGCTCATATTTCCATCGTGTTCTCATTAGCCACGCATGCCGCAAGCCGTGGAGAATTCCCGCAATACTCCTCCGATAAGCCGTGCAAGAGGTCAAAGCGAAGCTACCGGAATCCGCTTGTCGGATGTTTTCTCTCTCGAAGGCTGACAACAAGGAAAGGCACCCATGAGGTACGAAAAGGGACAAGTTCTCTAAAAAGTTACTACATTTCATTACTACTACGCCGTAGGGGATTCTTCCGGATCACAAGCATTGCTTGGGATCCCTGGTCGATATTTACATCTTGCGCTAACCGGACGGAGTGCTTACACCACTACCACTGTCCAACTACTGCTAAGTACAAAAGTGCAAGGCCTAAATAAGAAGAGCACTAGAGGGGTGAACCGCTAGATCTAAGTTGCAACCCTCGCTCGGACCTTTCCGGCAGCGTTTTGCCTCCTCAGTGATCGGCGGCGCGCTCAACACCCATGAAATCGTGGACGACTCACACAGCTCCTTGCTCGCCGAGATCTCCGCCAGCGACCTCCTCGCAGCATTCCGCGCGGGCCCCCCACGGATGGAAGCCCTTCAGCCAGAGGGTTTCCTGGCCATCAAACCGGAGGAGGATGGTCTGGAACTGCAGGATATTCCTCCAGCGGACAAATTCTGCCCAGCCTAGGTCCAGGTACATGGCGCTGAGTTCACCAAAGGCTGTGGCCACCCACGCGGAGCCATGGGGGCGGACCTCCATCCGGAGGTACAAGCCCTGTGGCCTACGTCCCGCCATTGCCTGCGCGAACGGCTCCAGCAGGCGAAGCCAACAGCATATAGGTTTTGTCACCGCCAAAAAGAACTCGTGGGCAGGCACCGCCATGTGCGCCCTCGTCAGGGCAGAAGAAACGGCCCCGCCGCGGCCACAGCCATGGCCGCGCCATGGGAGCATGAATCCATAAGGAGACGGAGAAGTAGAGTGGAATCCTCCGCTTCACGCCGGCTCACTTAAATACCCAACGGGCACTCACAAGGGAGTAATTTTCTACTCTACTGAAAGAACATTAAATTACCGTGGGCTCAGCCACTGCAATAAGTCGAGTCTTGCCATCTTTGGCAGGGGCATCATCATCATCTATCAAATCCGACTGGAGGCGCACCACTTGGCACCGCCTGCCCTGTCCCTGTGACATGACAGCCAGTGGACAGTTTACAAGAACTTCTCAGACGACCCGACTTCGATTCCGAGAAACCTTCATCAGAAGCCGAGCCCGGGGGATACTATCGGGAAGCGGATATTGGGGTACCACGTTTCCCTGGTTTCCGACTACGCCTCTCGGATAGCCCAAGTGCGACCATGGAGGATTCCGGCAAGGAGATACCGAGAAC
This sequence comes from Bromus sterilis, assembly GCA_950022295.1. Classification (NCBI taxonomy): domain Eukaryota; kingdom Viridiplantae; phylum Streptophyta; class Magnoliopsida; order Poales; family Poaceae; genus Bromus; species Bromus sterilis. Next base: position 273,697,316 of record OX465595.1, on the reverse strand, counting down.
ACTACGGAAGAATGCCTTGGACCAGTTCCAGAAGGGTGGAGTCATCCAGCTGGCTCCCACCACCCGACAAAGAGTACAATGCGTTCAATGCACTAGAAGACAAGCATGCGCCGCTTACAGGAGGAAGCTTACACCTGGCGGGATCTCTCGTGCGTACTCAGCGCATGCATGCCTCAATCGTCCCCGAGACTCCACGGGAGCTTCCCAGAAGAGGTCAGAACTCCTCGCGTCCACAAGCATAAGAATACCACCCTTACTGTAACTGTCAGTGGGACTGTGGCGAGCCCCTTTCTCTATAAAAGGGAGACGCCAACCACATCAGAAGGGGCGCTTGGACCGGAGGAAAGGATTAGAAGGAGATAGAGAAGGAGGAGAAACAAAAAGAAGGAAGACAAGAAGGAAGATCCATCCCAGTGAGAAGTCGTCACCTCCATACATCCACACCAAAGAAGGCAGAGAAGTTCGCCGCCAGAGGTTCTTGGGAGACCTCCCAAGGATTCCTCTCGGGAGGGTGACCAGTTCCATCCAGAATAGAAGTGTAGTGCAGGGTATCTTCTCCTAGAATATCACCATGTATTGTGTTCTACTCCATCGCCAGCAACGAAGATCAGACATTCAGGAGTAGGGCTTTTAGTATCTGGAAGGCCCGAAGCTGGGTAAACCGCTTGTGTTTACTCGCATCAGCTTATTTCCATTTAGATGCCACAACAACCTTCGTCCACATCAGGCAACCGGGAACCTAGCATGTTCCCTGTCCCGCACGGTCTCTGGGTCGTGCCCTTCCGAGAGCGGTCCTTCCAGACGGTGTCTTCGGGGCAGCATCGCAGCTGTTCTCCCCTGCTTCTGGCCCGACAGATGATTGGCGCTAGAAGGAGGGCCTGAGAAACCCGACCCCCACAACTCACTGTCCTTCTAAACAACCCGACGCAGGTCGCATACGGTTTTTGGAGGTTAGACTCCTCCGTTAAACGCGTCAAAAAACTTCTCACAGTGCTCGGCCCATGAGCTGATAGAGTTGGCTGGGAGGCGCATCATCCATCGTCGAACGTTGTATTTCAACTTCACGGGAAAGTAGTTGGCCTTCGCTTTGTCGTCTCCCCCCCCCCCCCCCCGCGATCTCCACAGTAGTGATGTACATCCGGATGAACTCGCGGGGTCATTCTTCCCGTCATACGGTGGTGGACCATCTATCTCGAACTTCTTGGGCATTTTATGCAACGGAGATCTTGGGTGAAACCTAAGCACACGGTGCTCTATTCGCTCTCACCATCAAGGATCCCTTCTCGGGCGGCATCGATAGGGGGAACCCAGGCGTGGGAACACCGGCGAGTTTATTTCCGTCTGACGATGGTGGCCGGGGCATCTTCGTGGTGGCGATCGTCCAGGCGAGCAGGCTCATCCGAAGGAAGCCAGAGAAGCTGCACTAGGAAATCCGGCCCATCGAGGAGCAACCGGATGGACAACGGGGTCACGACGGCTGTCCTCTCGGGGGTGGTCTTGTCTGTTTCCACGTTGAGGGGAGTGCACGGTGATCTCCTGGTCACGAACTGAGGCATTGGGATGGATGGTTGGCCCCGTGCAGGGGCTTAGCGGCCGAGCTCGCATTGCTTCAGTAATGCCCACGCGGAGAGCTGGGTGATGGTGAGCCTCCAAGTTGCTAGAAGATCGTCCGATGGGAGGAACTGGTTGAGGGCCCTAACTTGTGCCAATGCTTTCGAGGGGGTACAGACGCTGTCGAGAGTGGGGATACGAGGGGTCCCGCCACTTTGATCATGGGCTCGGCCCCAACTCGGTTCCAGAATATCACAACCTGGGCGTGCGGGATAACGATGAGAGGGTCTGACGCCATTGGTGAAGGGGTGATCACCGGGGGACCTCATTCCCTCGGGTGGCTCGTCCGAATGTGTTGCGCGCTTCTCAGCAGGGATCTGGGTGCTCCTCTCCACCTCGCTGCAATGTCCAGGCGAATCCTTGCGCGACTCTTCGAGTCCCCCATGCACTCGGGGGCTGCTGACGACTCTTCTACGCACATTGTATCGTGTTCTAGGAATATGTATCTTTTATCCAGGCACGGAGCCTAGTTAGTAATGCACCTACTTGGAATAAACAATCAAGTGAGCTGTTTTAGCGGTCACGCGCGGAGCTTTGTTGAGCGCTCGGGCGAAGAGTAATGTAGAGGAGTACTTGCTCGGGAGGTCTTCGAGTGCTCGGGTACTCAGAGTTCTGCGAGTAATCACTCGAGTATCGCCTTCGCTCTCGGGGTGAGAGAGCATCCGATACTCTGGGTCCTTACGATCTCGCGAGTGCAGGTCTGCTTATCTTGTGTCGTGGTGAGGGATCACCCGAAACACTCATGGGTGCGAGTAATCACTCGAGCACGTCTTTTTCTTCTAGGTGAGGGAGCACCTGAGACTCTCATGGGTGGATATGCTCCCGATGGGAGTTAAATATATTTGAAAAATGTATTTGAATCAGTGAAAAACGATCCTCGCAAGCTGCACTTTCTTTTGTGTTGCCACTTTGATTTATCTCTTCTTGATAAGGATAACGATCTCCTTGTTAACTGACCGTCAAAGATTCTCTGTCTGCGTACCGTCATGTCTTCATGAACGGTCATAATGATGGCTTTTGTGGCGTGCTACAGCCGCCTGTTGAGTTACCGATGCGCGCATTGAAAACGCGCGAGATTTGACGCGTCCAGCGCACAATGCCGCCCGTGTGAAAGCATCTTTGTCTTGGAATTCGAATCGCCCGGCACGCTCGGTCATTGAATTAATTGCTGCCGTCGTCTGGGCTTCTGCGTTCCCTTAGGTTTTCACTATAAATAGACCCCTCTTTTTCATCTAGCAGCAATGTTCGTCCTCTGCCCATCTTGCTCCTCTTCTTCATCTTCCTCTTTCTCTTTCCCTTCTCATGGGGCCTAAGCGAGGTGCAGGTATGACTAGCGGCGTCCGGATTCGCCGTGGCCGCGGTGGTCGTACTCCGCGCTCTTCTCGCGGTGGACTTCATGGTGCAGACTTGATGCCTTCCTCCTCTTCCTCAGAGGAGGTTTTTGGCGCGACGACTTTCTCCTACGCGTCTGTGGCTGGAACGCTGCTCGCATTCTTCTTCCTTCTGCATTTGCTGCCATTGTTTCTGAGCGTAGCCTGGATGGCCTGCTTCTTCGTCTTCAGGGGTGCTCTCGGCCTCTTTCTTATGTTGAGTTGGAGACCGACAGTTCCTGCTTGATTTTTCTTGGTTTTGGCTGGAATTCGTTTTCTCGGCGTTTGAACTTGCGTGATGGTGATACTCTTTGTTGTTGTTTTGATGGAGAAAATACTCTCACCATCCGCGCTTTTGACCCGAGCGGCAATCGCATGGATCCGTACTGGCAGGAGACAAGCATCGACAATTCTGGCAGGTCGGGGAGTCCTACGCCCATGTCTTCAACGGCTTCGTCCTCTGGCGACTCCTCGGGTGGTGATGCTGTGCCCTCCAGCTCTGGAGAGGACCTCGACATCAAACCACCGATCAAGCCAGCACGCCAGGCGACCTTGTAGAACCGGAGGCAGCGGCGTCATCTTCGCCGGCAGCTCGGGTGAAGCTGGAGAAGAGGCTTTGCATCTGGAGAAGAAGTTGGTGGAGCTGGAGAAGAAGCTGGTGGAGCATCAGCTTCGGTGCTCCGCAAATAAGTCGGGCTTCACCTTTTGGTATGTCATTGACATCATGAGTTGGCTGCTTCGATTCCTCCTTTGTCTGTGATGATGCTCGTCGTATTAGCGCCAATCACCCCAGCATGGGCACACATGTAAAAGTCGCAATTGCTTGGGTGATTGGTGTTGTAGTCTTGTCGGCTGCTTGTGTCTTTGTAACTAGGTTAGTTCTCAATGTAATGAGGATTGTCTTCGAGTAATGAGAGCTGCCGTCTATCCAATGTACTCGAGTCTTGGACTGTGTTCGAGTCCTTTGCAATGTGACCTGTCTTTGAGTCCTTGTGGTATAAGCTGTTTGTGAATTCTTTCAATGAGAGCTGTCTTCGAGTCCATCAAACCCTTGTACTGTGGATTCTAGCGGGTGCGCGACAGCGCTCCCGATGGGAGTAGCCCCCGAGGCTACGTTCGAGTTGTAGAGTCGAACGTAGGCTCAGATTTGTTTCCTTTGTCGTTCTTCTGTTAACTGCCATCTTTTATCGGGTGCGCGACAGCGCTCCCGATGGGAGTAGCACTACAGGAAACAGGAGTTTTGCCGTCAGCCAAAGCTGACGGCAAACATATGAAAAGCTGACGGAAAAGGCTTTGCCGTCAGCTCCACGACGGCAAACCTGTTGTCAGCTCATCAGTCGGCAGTGAGCTGCTTTGCCGTCAGCTCAAGATCGACCAACGGCAAAGCCTTTGCCGTCAGCCTTTTTGTACTGGCTGACGACAAAGCTGCTCGTACGGGCCAGCTCTGACTTAACCCCCGTGGGCTGAGTTAACGGCGTGCATTGCCGTCAGGCTGACGGCAAAGCCCTTGCCTGGGCCCACATGTCAGGAGTTTGCCGTCAGCCAGCCTACTCTTTTCCGTCAGCCGGTTGAAGGCCGACGGCAAAGCCATGACCAAATGGTCACTGCCACAGCCCAGATTGAACAGGCTGCCGCCACGTATCCACTTTGCCGTCAGCTTGCTAACGGCAACGCCTTTGCCGTCAGCAAGCTGACGGCAAAGCTCTCTGTATCTATCTTTTTAATTTGTTTTTCTTTAATTCCCTGCATATAAACAGTAATATATATATATATCTACAGAATGCCATCCACAAGTCATATATACAATCATAATGCTATCCACAAGTCACGTATACAAAAGAAGCCATCCACAATTCATATATACAAAAAGAAGCCATCCACAAGTCATATAAACAAAAAGAAGCCATCTCCATGTTTAAAAAAGCAAGTCATCTCCATGTTTGAAACAGCAAGCCATCTCCAAGTTTAAAACAACAAGTCACCATATATACAAAAGGAAAGTGGCCAACATGATATACATCTACAAGTCATCTCCATCCTAACATACTATATCTACAACAAAGAAGCATCCATCCATGCATAAAGGCAAATCTGCAAAATGAAAACATAATCATATGTTACATACGGAAAAGAAGAAATCCAAAATGATGAAAAGATGAAAATAAAAATGAAAAAGAAGAACAAGGAGAAGAAGAGTAAGGAGAAGAGGAGGAAGAATAAGAATAAGATGAAAGGAAGAAGAGAAGATGGAGAAAAAGAAAGAAGAGAAAAAGTAAGAATAAGAAGAACTTTTCTTCTTTTACTTTCTTTTTCACCTCTTTCTTCTTCACTTCTTTCTTTTCCTCCTATCCTTCTTCTTATTCTACAATACTTGTTCTTCTTAGACCTCAAGATCTAAATATATCTCATTTTAGATCTAACTAAGTCATTAATTCATTTTTGAGCTTTATATGCGAAGTATAAGTCATTTTTAGGTTTATAAGCCACTTAAGCTAGTAAATTCATTATTGAGTTTTTATAAGACAAGTATAAGTCATTGTTGAACTTAATAAGCTTATAAAATCTAATTTGAGCTTTAAAAGCTTATAAAGCCAAGTTTGAGCTTTATAAGCTTATAAATTAGCTATTGAGCTTTTAGAAGCCAAGTATAACTCAATTTTCATCGAACTACGCTATTAACATCATTTTCAGCTTTATGAGCTTATGAAGTCATTGAGGAGCTATTATAAGACAAGGATAATTCATTTTTTAGGTTTACAAGCTTATAAAGACAAGTATAAGTTTTATAAGCTTATATAGTCATTTTTTAGCTTTTATAAGCCAAGTATAATTCATTTTTTAGGTTTACAGGCTTATAAAGCCAAGTATAAGTTTTATATGCTTATATAGTCATTTTTTAGCTTTTATAAGCCAACTATAATTCATTTTTAGGTTTACAAGCTTATAAAGCCAAGTATAAGTTTTATAAGCTTATATAGTCATTTTTTAGCTTTTATAAGCCAAGAAGAAGTAAATATTTATGTAACTAAGCTATTACTACCATTATTGAGCTTTATGAGCATATAAAGTCATTGATGAGCTTTATGTAACTTACCGGAGGCCACCTCAAGGCTGAGAAGCGCCGCCACGTGGGTTGCTCGGGGATTCACTAGGAGATTCTTGTGGGTTGTGAGATGCAGCTCCGGAATTATGCTGCAACAAAGGATGAGTTGCAATGTGGTAAGCATGATGACACTTGATGGTATAAGACCGGGATATATTGATCATTGAAAGAAACTTACCGTTCCGGGAGGAGAAACGATAGGCGTCGGCATCGGTGGAGGGGTAAGACCTTGCTTCTCCCACATACTCTGCGAGTTAGGTTTTGAGGACTCGAGCATATTAGCACGTGAACCAAACATATGCATATGCATTCTTGGCGGATATATGCAAAAGTAGTAACTTACCGAGAAGAGGTCGTAGATGACCTTCGTCTGGGCATTATTGTGTGCCCTCTCCTCCTCGAGTATCCTCTGGGTCCTCTCCTCCGCCAGCCAGTCCCTCTCCGCAAGCTGCTCCGACAACATCTCTTGTGTCGCCTGTCTCTCCATCTGAATGGCGTCCTGAGAACAGTCAACAATATAGCAATTATTGTCATCATCTCTACGTAATCGAAAGAACGGAAAGAAAAATTGAGACAAAGTTATACATGGATAGCAATGTCCACTGGCCGCGGGCGAGGTCGTACAGCAGGAGCGGAGCTCGTTTGCCTCGCCTTGATCTGAGGTAGAGTCTCCGGGCAATGTACGAAGCCATTGCACATGGAGGTGCTGCCATGATGCTTACCGCCACCAGAAATCATCAAGGCCTCCGGAACAATCTCCTCCTCGCTCGGGTCAAACTGAGGACCGCGTAGCTCTTTCGCCACCTCAGAATTGGCCATCATCTTGTGGTACGCTGCAGTGCTGGTGTACGCCTCAACACCGTCGCCCTCGGAATATGCCGTCACCGTTTTGTACTTTCCTTTATGGGCCATGGCAAATGAGCGAAATCCCTTAGGCACAGGCTGATTATGGTGCTTCGCCTACAATGAAAAGCAAAGAAAAGGCATGAAACAAATCAATTGATTAATGATGAAAGGACATGAAACTTAAAACAAAAAGGCACATACCCATTTTTTTGTGTACTCGTTGACGTTGAGATTGCCTTGGTGGTGTGCCACACCTATCATTTGTGCACGCCTAGCCTTGGCGCTTTTGTGGGTGGACAACCAGGCATCACTGAGCCATTTGTCCACTATCGCCTCAAAGCAATCCATCTTATTTGCACACCATCTCGGGGGCGCCTATAAATTAATAATCTTATAAAGTCATTGAATATCATTTTTAAGCCAAGTACAAGTCAAGTTTTATGTAACTAAGCTATTATTATCATTTTTTAGTTTTACAAGCTTATAGAGCCAAGTTTGACCTTTATAAACTTATAAAGCCAAGTTTGACACTTATAAGCTTATAAAGCCAAGTTTGAGCTTCATAAGCTTATAAAGAAAAGTTTGACACTTATAAGCTTATAAAGCCAAGTTTGGGCTTCATAAGCTTATAAAGAAAAGTTTGACACTTATAAGCTTATAAAGCCAAGTTTGAGCTTCATAAGCTTATAAAGAAAAGTTTGACACTTATAAGCTTATAAAGCCAAGTTTGAGCTTCATAAGCTTATAAAGAAAAGTTGGAGCTAACTAGGCCTTACTTATAAGTGTAGGAATTTACCTCCAAGTATTCATCCTTCTTAAGGAAAACTTTTCTACACTTATTCTTGGCCTTCTTCACGCCCTTCTTGGCGTACCAATCTCGAACACACTGAACACGCATCTCGTGCCTAGTGTTCGTGAGTAGCCTCACTATCTCCTTCTCGAGATTCTTCTGGGCCGTCGGCTCCATCCCCTCCTCAACCCTATAGTAGCACTGAAAAATGCATCGAACATATGAAAAGATGAGTGAAATGATGGGAGATGTGTCATACCACGCTGGTACACCGGCTTCTTGGAAGAGGAGCTCCCCTCACCCCCATCATCCCCCTCACCCCCCTCATCCCCGCCGTCATCGCTATCATCATCCTCATCAGCATCATCATCATCCGTGCGAGCACGCTCCTCCCAAGGATCATCCCAACGAGGCTCCGTCGACTGCCTCGGTGCCTCCGGTGTCTCTGACTGCACCGGCGGTGTCCGCTGCTCCGGTGCCTCCGACTGCACCGGCGGTGGCCGCTGCTCTGGTGCCTCCGACTAATAGTCGGGATCATCTGTATCTTCTCCAGGATCAATAAAAACATCATCGTCACTATCACGCGTGTCGTCATGAATGATCTCTTCTCCGGGATCGGATTCAGCGTCAACCACATTTCGAAAGCCTTTTTGTAACCGGTCAAGCAATGACAGGTCATCCGCATCGGTAACCTCTTCGTGTTCCACTTCTTCATCTTCCTCCTCATCATCATCGGTAACCTCTTCGTGTTCCACTTCTTCCTCTTCCTCCGCATTGTCATTCTCTACTTCCATGTTTTGACCAAACGTAGAGGTTTTTCCGAAATGTTTTTTGGCCACACGTGTTTCTTGGAAGAATTCTCCGTCATATGTGTCTGGGTCTATGTGAGGTTGATAATCCTCTTCTTCATTGGGGGCAGGTAGTTTACCATGTGGCGGCACGTCATAGACGACATACCAATCCTCGAGATTCTTTACACTTTGGCAGGCCCATGGAAGATAGAAAACTTGTGTGGCCTGTTGAGCCACAAAATAAACTTCGGCAACATTTAAACGGTTCTTCTGTTTAATTTCAACTAGCCCAACATGCTCATGAGTTCGTCTAGTGTCCTTCGGATCGAACCAGTGACATTTGAAGACAACGGCATTCGGAGGATTTTCACCATAATATAGCAGTTCATATATTTCTTCAACTATTCCATAATACTCGACTCCTCCATCTATAGCGGACACACCGGAATTCGTTGTTTTCCGATCGGGCATAGTTTGCTCTTTCATACCAGTACGAAAGCGATACCCATTGATGTCGTATTTTTCATATGTATGGACCTTAAAGTCAAAACCATTTGCGATTTGTCTCAATTCAGCGTCCATCGACTCTGAATTAGCCTACAAGTTGAAACGGAAAGGCTTGTTGTATTAGTCGGTACTGAGACGACGAAGAAATAACAATGGCCTGTATATCATATAAGAAGTACCGTTTGTGTAAACCAAGAGATGAAACCGGGATTGCCGCCTCCCCGCTTCTCAAGAAGATTAATCTCTTCGATGGAGTCTTTTTCGATCGCCACTCCATTCGAGAATTGCGCGACGAATCGACTGTATCAAATAATTAAGAGAAGTTAGACACACAACTCGTCAAGAAGTTGCAGAACAATTAATATGTACCGCGCACTTACTCGATGTATGGCCGCACTTCTGTCATGTTGGTCAAGATATACAATGTACTGATGCTCCATTCCTCGAAGGTCAACGTCTTTGTCTTCATAACCCCACAAGGTGCGAGGCTCCCTTTAAAGAGTTTGAACTTGGATTCATGTCGCTCGGGGTCGCCAGTATTGTACCAAGGCTTTGGATTATGCAAACTGTAATTAGTGGCAGCATAGTGTGCTGTCACGAAGTTTGCCGCTTCCTCGACAACGAATGCCTCAGCCATTGATGCTTCAATTCTCCGTTTATTTTTACATTTTGCTCGAAGCGTCTTCTGCATTCTCTCGGTTGCATAGCACCAACGTTTTTGCACAGGGCCACCCAATCTTGCCTCCATCGGTAGATGCAAAATCATATGCTGCATCAGATTAAAGAAACCCGGTGGAAAGATCTTCTCTAACTTGCATATCAACTCCGGCGCCAGTTTTTCCATCTGTTCTATCACAATAGGCGATAATTCTTTAGCACAAAGAACACGGAAGAAATAGCTTAGCTCTTCCATTACTAGCCATTCATCCTCGGGGATGTAGCCGCGCAACATCACCGGCATTATCCGCTCAAGCCATATGTGCCAATCGTGACTCTTCAGCCCAAAGATTTTCAACTTTTCAAAACTTGCTCCCCTTGCTAGATTCGTTGCATACCCATCGGGGAACATCAACTTTTTTTTCACCCAAATGAGGATTTCCCTCATGTGTTCCCTTTTAAGATTGAACCATGCCTTTGGCTTCTCCCAATTCTTCTTCCCTTTCGGTTGTCGCATGTTCAGTGACTACCTATTACACAGACTCTCTTGATCGACTCTGGCCTTAACATTATCTTTCCACTTATCAGTGCCGAACAATGTACCAAAAAGGGCCTCAACCATATTTTTTTCAGTGTGCATCATGTCAATGTTGTGTGGAAGAGCAAGGTATTTGAAATACGGGAGATCCCAAAAGCATGGCTTGTGGGTCCAGGCGTGTTCCGTATTATATCCCAAGAAATACCCTGGCCGGTTCGGATCAGGCTCTAGTGAGTTCAACTGATCAAGAATTTGTGCGCCCGTCATCATAGGTGGTGCCTCGTGCTCAACAACTTTACCTTTGGTGAAATTCTTCTTGTCTTTTCTGAATCCATGGTCCAGAGGCAGGAATTGTCTATGCAAGTCGAAGAAAGAATATTTGCGACCCTCCGGCAGCCAATGAAACTTAAGAGCAGACTTGCATTGCGGGCATGGGAACCTTCCGTGCACGCACCATGCAACAAAAAGTGCAAACGCCGGCAGGTCATGCATGGAGTACATCAACCAAGCATGCAGTTGGAAGTTTGTTTTGCTAGCTGCGTCATATGTCCGGATCCCATTATCCCAAGCTTCTTTCAACTCATCCATCAGTGGTTGCAAGTACACATTCATATTTTTTCCGGGATAGTTGGGCCCCGGAACTATCAACGTCAAGAAGATGTGCTTTCTTTGCATAAGTACTCCAGGGGGCAGATTGAGGGGCATGATGAATACGGGCCAACAACTATACTGGGTTGCCGTCATACCGAAAGGATTGAACCCATCGAGGCTAATGGCGAGTGCCACGTTTCTTGGGTCTTTGGCTTTACCTTCTTTATGTATTTCATTGAACATCTTCCACGCTTCACCATCAGAGGGGTGGGTCAACATCAAATTCCCGTATTCATCTGTAGCACGTCTAATTCCATCTCTGTGCCATTTCATTTGTTTTGCTGTTTCTTGAAGCATGTAAAGCCGTTGAAGTCTTGGTAAGATCGGTAGGTACCGAAGAATAATTACGGGTATTTTGCTCTGCGTCTTCTCACCAAGACCGTTGTCTACGAAAATATACCTGGAGGACTTGCAGCGTGGATAATAATTATCATCCGCATACTCATGCCTAAATAAGACGCATCCTTTCTCACAAGCATGTATCCACTCGATGGGCATCTTCAGTGCACCGAGTATTTTGTCTGAGTGGTATAGGTTTGCAGGCATAATATGACCGTCCGGTAGAAAGCGCCCGAATAAGGTCATCATCGCATCATAGCACTCTCTGGACAAGTTGAATTGTGCCTTAAGAGCCATTGTTTGTGCGATGGCATCTAGTTGACAAAGCTTGGTGTGCGCATGCAGTGGGAGTTTTGAAGACTCTAGCATGGCATAAAAGGCCTTGGCAGTTTCCTCCGGTTCTTCGTCCTCAAGACGAGCATCGTTGTAGTCATTGACCATGTCTTCGATCCCTGTACCACAATCCTCAATGCGCTGACGCACTACCTCATGTCTGTCACGTTGGGCCGACTCGCCATGAAATGACCACAACGTATAATCAGGCATGAAACCACGTATTTGCAGGTGTTTACCCATTACATCCTTTGTCTGTTGTGAATAGTTCTTACATCTAGTGCAGGGGCACCATGTTCTTGGTTGGCCAGCACTAAATGCAACCTCTAGGAACTCCTCGGTCTTGGCCAACCATTCCTCAGTCATATTTTTTTGACTAGGGTGACCGGTGTACATCCATGCACGATCATTCATTCTGGCTAGCTAGCTAGTACAAATTAACACCAGAAGGCATATAATTAATTACGGTGATACGGCATATACGAAGGTCGGAACATATCAAAGGAAAAGAGAGCAAAATATTAATTATATTTATTTTCTAACTTCTTCTCTTCTTCATTCTTCTTTCTTCTATTTCCTTTTATTCTTCTATATCTTTATCCCCTCCTCTTATCCTTTCCTTTTATCTCCTTTTCCACCTCCTTCTCTTCTTCCTATTCCTAACTACTTTTCCTTCCCTTTCCTATTCTTCCTTTTCCTTCTCTTTCCTATTCTTCTAGCTATAACACAAGACCAGGCCAACCATAAGCCACAAGATAACTAGCCCTAACTACTTTTACTTTACTTTTCATTTCATTTTACTTTTTTCACTTTTCATTACATTCAATTTTCTTTCAATTCATTAAAAATCTAACAAATGATTTTCAATAACTAACTAACTATTGTCTTTAACTAACTACAAACTAACTAAATAATCTTAACTATTATAACTAGCTAACTAGAACCTGACTACTGATTTTACTAAATAACTAACTAACTAATGATTTTAGTTAAATAAATAACTAACTATTGATTCTAACTAACTACAATTAATCTATCTACTGTTTTTAATATAACTAGTTAACTAAAATCTAACTATTGATTTTAAATATAACTAACTAACTAACTAAATATCTACTGATTTGAACTAACTAGAACCTAACTACTAATTTATTTTAACTATAACTAACTAATTAAAAGAATTAAAAATGGTGGCTGCTAGGGTTGCTCACTGGAATGCCGGCCGACGAGGGGGGGCCAAGAGTCTAGCGAAGGGGTGGGGGCGGCGGCCTGGGTGGTGGGGGCGGCGGCTGGGGTGGTGGTGGTGGGGGCGACGTCTTGCAGAGGCGACGGCGGCGCGTCAGAGTGGAGGAGAGGGAGAGGAGAGAAGGTGCAGGCGGCGGCGCTCACCGGGGTGGTGGTGGTGGAGGCGGTGGCGGCTCAGGTGGTGGGGGCGGCGGCCGGGGTGGTGGTGGTGGGGGCGGCGGCGGCGCTGGGTCGAGGGGAGAGAGAGAGGGCTGGGGTCACGCGAGTGGGGGTGGGAGTTAGGGCTGGCTGCGCGAGGGGTTAAGGCCCTGCTATGCCGTCAGCTGGCTGACGGCAACGTCTGCCGTTAGACTATGCCGTTACCCCATGCCGGCAAGGGCCACGTGGCGCACGGGAGACCGTCAGCATTCCTTTGCCGTCAGCTGATGGGCAGTATGCCGTCAGCCAACGGACGGCTTACAATCGGCTGACGGCACAGAAAAATTACATCGTCAGCCATATTGTTGCTGTCAGCTTCGGACCAAGCTGACGGCCTTCGACCCTTTGCCGTCAGCCCCGACGTAAAACTGACGGCAAAAGCTTTCGCTGACGGCAAAACTTCTTTTTCCTGTAGTGTAGCCCCCGAGTCTTTAGGTGATCGTTGGCGATCAGGTCAAGACTAAAGGATTGTCTATGTCCTGTGCTCCATCCATATTTCTCCATAGTACTTGGTGTTCCACCTGGTTGTAGCCGTTTCTTCCCTTTGATTCCAAACGATTTTCAGCAAGTGGCGCCTATCGGGGGTTTTTGCTTGGACCCTTATTTTTAAGTTACGGGTTGCGCGGGAGATGATAGCTTTTCTCCGGGGGAGGTGTGCTCGAGCCCCCGAGCGTTTTAGGTAAAGATCGTGTGAGCGATGATAGCGGCTCTCAGGGGGAGTCTATACTCGAGCCCCCGAGTGCTTTGGGTAAAGATCGCGTGAGCGACGATAGCGTCTCTCGGGGGGAGTTTGTACTCGATCCCCCGAGTGCTTTGGGTAAAGATCGCGTGAGCGACGATAGCGTCTCTCGGGGGGAGTCTGTACTCGAGCCCCCGAGTGCTTTAGGTAAAGATCGCGTGAGCGATGATAGAGTCTCTCGGGGGGAGTTTGTACTCGAGCCCCTAGTGCCTTGGGTAAAGATCGTGTGAGCGACGATAGCGTCTCTCGGGGGGAGTTTGTACCGAGCCCCCGAGTGCTTTGGGTAAAGATCGCGTGATCGACGATAGTGTCTCTCGGGGGGAGTTTGTACTCGAGCCCCCGAGTGCTTTACGTAAAGATCGCGTGAGAGATGATAGCGTCTCTCGGGGGAAGTTTGTACTCGAGCCCCCGAGTGCTTTGGGTAAAGATCGCGTGAGCGACGATAGCGTCTTTCGGGGGGAGTTTGTACTCGAGCCCCCGAGTGCTTTGGGGTGGTAGTATTTGGGCACATCATTTAATTGCGTCGAGCGGTTACATGAGTTGCCAGTCGAGCATGACTGGTGGAGACTATGGGTAGAACAGGCGTAGGTTCGTTACGTTCCATGGATTTCCCACATCCTCGTCAGTCTTCGGGTTCTTCCGTATATAGGTGCCTCCTCCTATGATTTCTGAAACTATGAACGGTCCTTCCCATTGGGGGGCAAGCTTGTGGACTTTCTCTTGTATGAGCTGTAGGACAAGGTCGCCTTTGTTGAAGGTTCTGGTGCGTAGGCGGCTGCTTTGGTAAGGGCGCAGCTTGTCCTGGTACCCCTCTGACCTTGCTAGGGCTGTGTCTCTTTCTTCGTCTGCTGTGTCCTTGTCATCTTGCAGTGCTTCTTCTGCTTCATCTTCTTCGTACCTCGAGATCCGGGGTGCCCCGAATTTGAGGTCATGTGGTAGTACTGCCTCCGCCTCGTACACCATGAAGAAAGGTGTGTATTGGGTTGCGGTATTTGGGGTAGTGCGCAGGCTCCATAGTACTGCAGGAATTTCTTCTACCCAGTTGCCTGCGGCCTGCTCGAGTGGTGCAAGGAGCCGTTTTTTGATTCCTCCGCATACTAGGAAATTTGATTTTTCCACCTGGCCGTTGGACTACGGGTGCGCGACTGATGTGTAGTTGATTTTGATGCCCAGTTCTTCGCAGAAGTTCTAGAATTCTGCCCCTGTAAAGTTCGTACCGTTGTCCGTGATGATGTTGTGTGGTACCCCGAATCTGAAGATGATTGATTTCATAAAATGCACTGCCGTGAGGGTTGTGGAGCTGGTGATGGGCACTGCTTCGATCTACTTGGTGAACTTGTCGATTGCTACTAGCAGGTGTGTTCTTCCTCCCATTGATGATTTCTTGAGCGGGCCCACCATGTCGAGTCCCTAGGTGGTGAACGGCCATGATTGTGGTATGGTCTTGAGTTCTGAGGCTGGAGCGTGCGGTCTGCTGACGAATTTTTGACAGGCGATGCAACGCCGCATGATGTCTTCTGCGTTTTTCATGTGAGTGGGCCAATAAAACCCTGCTCGGAATGCTTTGGACACGAGCACTCGACTGCTCGCGTGGTGCCCGCGGGTACCCTCGTGGATTTTGAGCAGTAGGGCTTTGCCGTCTTCTTCGTCGATGCACTTTTGGAGTATCTGGGTGATACTGCACTTGTATAACTGTCTGTTGATCACTGTGAATGCCTTGTATTGACGACTGATGCGTCGAGCTTCTGTGACGTCTTGCGGTAGCGTGCCTTCGATTAGGAATCGGAGGAACGGTTTCGTCCACGCTGGTCCTTGGAGTGCAGTTGGATCTGTAGATTCGACCGCTTGGCTGCTGTTGCCTTCGGATGGACTCGCTGATGCCACCTGTGCTGGCTCAGTGGTGTCGTCATCTACAGCCGCCTCGGGTGCTACTGTTTTTAATTTGATGGATCTCTGGCTGATGCTTTCGAGGAAGACACCGGGTGTATGTCCCGATATGCGGTACTGTTCCAGATCTAGATGTTTCCATCCAGATCCGGGGACAAAGCACATATCGGTCCCACCGCGACATATGACATAGCCATATGCCCCGGATTTCCAACATGATATCACAACATTACAGATACAAAGATACAACATCTCATACAATCGGCATACAACTGCCTCAAATACAATACAATAGCGAAAGATACATTTCTGAGAACATACTACAATCAAATTCCAAGTGGCAAAGAGAAAATCATGGATCCCCATAACCACACGGGTCCAGACCCTCCGCCGGGATCCGCCTAACTTGTAAGGCCCGATATGCGGTACTGTTCCAGATCTAGATGTTTCCATCCGAACCCGGGGACGAAGCACATATTGGTCCCACCGCGACATATGACGAAGTCATATGCCCCAGATTTCCAACATGATATCACAACATTACAGATACAAGGATACAACATCTCATACAATCGGCATACAAATGCCTTAAATTCAATACAACAGCGGAAGATACGTGTCTGAGTACAGACTACAAGCAAATGCCTACTGGCAAAGAGAAAAACATCGATCCCATAACCACACGGGTCCAGGCCCTCCGCCGGGATCCGCCTAACTAGTCGTCGTCGAGGCTCCATGTGAAACGTCGATCACCATACCTGTTGTCGATCAGAACCCTGAAAAGAGTTTGGGGGTAGTATCATGAGTACAGAGGTACTCAGCATCCAACTGTAGTGGTCATCTGACCCAGCAAGGACTTCATCACTCGTCATTCTAGGACAACTAGTAGTTTACGGTAAGGAAGGGGTAAGTGGTGAGGTTGCTGCCGCACTAGCATTTATGAAGTAGCTAACGATCTAGAGAGTCAGATAAGAAGCCAAGCATTCGATGAGGAATCGCCTCCAACAAGTCTGCTATCAACTACTTACGCAAACATAACACCTATCCTATCCTTGTCCTCCTCTTCGCATCCCGACGAAGAAGAAGCAGTCAAGGCACACACACGTTGATCAAGTTATATTTAGATTATCTCAGTTGTTGATGTCTATGAACAAGGAGTAGGTCTCAAGTCGTCCATAACCGTGGACACGGCTTCTCGAAAAGATTTAACCCTGCAGGGGTGTACCAACTGCCCATTACCAGGCTCCGCACGCACGTCCATCACTCTCAGTTGCTACCCATCACAGGCAACCATTTTATGATTTAGTTCCAAGAGATCCGAAACGACAAGTCCCTCTAACTAACAACGCACAAATCCGGGTGGCCCCCGGTGAGTCGACATCCAACTCAAAAGCCGGCCGCGCTCTGGAATCGGCCTCTACCGTCTGGACGAGGTCGGGATAACCTACCCTCGCCCGGGAAGGCTCCCTAGCTTCCAGATTTGGACCAATAGGATATACCATCCCACTGGCCCGGTTTATTTAAAATCCACTGGCTGCAGACCAGTTACGCACACAGTTTCTCAAATGGTAAAATCAGCTTGGGCCACCACTAGAAATGTTTGAAGCTAGGTAGGTAAGAAAAGGGGACCCCATAAAATCCCACACGCGGTTAGGCACGCTCAGTCTTAAAACCAATACCCGGAACTCGGATCCTAGGTGACTCAAATGGAACAAAGCGTCGGGGCGGGATAGCCTAGACCTTCCATCCTTCGTCGAATATAGTCAACATTATAATAATCATATCATCAACAACAATATAATAATGTGTTATTCCAAACCCAGGAGTAACAGGGTAACATCATAGCATCCTAAGCATGCATACTAAGCAGGGGCTGAGCAACGAGCAATAGTAACATAGCAGTACAAGGTTTGCTGGGAGGGGACATGGCTGTATCGGTTTGAAGAAGGCTGTAAACATGTGGTAGGATCAAACATCAAACCTAACCTAGACTAGCATGCAAACCGCTGGTTGAAATAGAATGGATCATAAGTAATGCAAAGTCCTTGCCTGTTGATAAGTCGGGTTCCGAAGGTGTAGTTGATCACAAGCACGCATCGTCTCCGAGAGGTATCCGCGGAAGCACACAAGATGGTAAACACTGGAAAGAAATCAACGGTGCACCACTATTACTACGGAGCAAACACGAGCAAGCATCAACAAGAAGCAACACGAGACATCGCACCTACCGTCGAGAGCGGTTACTAACAATTTAAGTGGAGTACTCGCCACACACGAAGATACCGCACGTTTACGGGGGTTCAAGTTGCTTAGCTATAGGTGATCAACCAATGTTTATTAACATGGCAAATCAAGCAAGCATGGAATAGCACACAAACATGGCAAGAGGTGAAGCACAAAGTAAACTATCTATGCTAGTCAATTTAAGTGAGGCACAACCTAAACATGGCACAACACTAAGTGCCGCACGATGATTAAAGGATTTGGTACCGTTCTGCCCTAAAACATAATTTAGGTTGGTTAACAACAGCAAACAACAGCATAAACATAAAGTACATGAAAAACTAATCAAGTTACATATAAAGAACACCCCAAACGGAGTTACGGTTAAAAAGATACAAGCAAAACAAGTTACGGGCACAAACGGCCAACATCACGAAGCACACTTTAGAGCAATGCATAAACAGGATAATCAATGCAAACATGCTCACAAATGATATGAAATTAAACTAGACATGACAAGGAAGGCATGGGAAAAAGAATCATGCAAAAATACATCATAGATCCAAAGATATTAAGCAAACAACATGGCATCACAAAGTAACAGACTTAGAGAAAAACAGAGGTGGCTGTCAAAAACAGCAGCATAGCAACTTTGGAGCTAAATATCTATATGACCAGCAAGCATATCATGGCAATGCAATACATGTAATGAAAGTAGACATGATGCTTAACGATATGCAAAAGGAATCACTCAATTCCGATGAACGGTTGCGAAGCAATCGTCACCCGAAGTTGCAACAAAATAACAGTTTCAGCAACAGCAACACATTAACATCATGATCACCACTTTGGAGGAAGATTTAATACAGCTAAAGCACCCAAACATGGCAAATTAAAGCATGGAATTGAAGTACACATGATTCTTAACACATAGGTCAAAGAATCAATGCAATAGGCCTCATGGATTTGTTACAATCACCATGCAAAGTTGCAACAAAATATAACAGCAGCACTAAACAGGAAAAAGTAGCAGTTAACGGCCTGATGCCCTGTTCAGCACACAATTACACAATCAAGATGAGCTCAAATGCAAATGCTCACAAAAGATGAATTAAAGTACACGCAATTCTAAGCAACTTTCGTTTTGGGGGCACGTTCAGCGGAGCTACCGTTTAACGGGAAAATACAGTACAGAATTGAATCAGCAGCAAAAATATCAGCACTTAACAAAATTTCCAGCAGGCTCAGGGAAAAAAAATAAAACAAAAAGGATTCGGGCCCTCACCCCAAACGGGCTCGGCCCATCTGCAGCAGAGGAAAGGCCGGCCTGGGCTGGCTTGGGCCTGGATCTGGCGGATCTGGGCCGCGGGCCCACGCTGGCTGTCCAAGCGCGCGGGGCAGGGGGCGCTGGAGCTCGGGGCTCCCGCACGCATGGAGCCACGACGGCGAGGAGCGGCCGGCGGAGGGGCGCGGGGTCGAGGCTGGGGCGGCGGATCCGGTGCAGGGGCGGCACGACGAGGCGGGGCCGGCGCGGGCTCCTCGGCGGCGCGGCTCGAGCTCGCCGGCTCGGGCTCGGCCTTCCATGGCAGCAACGGCGCGGCGGCGCCCGCTGGTTCCTGCAGGGGGAAGAGAGAGGTCAGGGAGAGAGGGAAGAGAGAGGAAGAAGGCGCGGGGAGAGGAGAGGGAGGCGGCCCGGCTGGCTGCTGGCCGGCGGCGGCGGCGAGTCTGCCCACGGGCACGGAGGCGGCGTCCATGGCAGGGGAGGGAGAGGGGAGACCTAGGTGGAGGGCTAGGGCGCAGCTGGGCCGTTGGATCGCCCGATCCGACGGTCCAGATCGCAGGGAGCTGGAATTTTTTTGGCAAAATGGGCAAATTGCGAAAATTGGGGCTTTTGTGAGGGGGGTGGCTGCAGTTTTGGACTAGGGAAACCCTAAAAATGGGTGGGAGTGTGGTGGTCTTTATATAGCATGGGTGGCTGGCAGTTTGCAAAAACATCCCCGGTTTTTATCTTGCGCGCGCGTTGCTCACGTTTCTGACCGTCGGGGGTCCGCAGTACCTCCGATTCGGGTAAAACTTCGAACTGTGCGATCAGTGCGCCGAGCCGGAGGCGTTCACCTCGCGCTGGAACTGTTCCGAAAAAACTTCCCGGCACGCTATAAAAATAACCCGTTTAATTATTAAACGGGGTTTTCATTCCGTTGGCTGTGGCTGGTCTCGTGCGGTTTTCGCGACGGTGATCGGGTGAAACCCGGTGTCGCAAAGGTCGAGTGTCAGGGTGGCAAGGGTCGGTCTCCGTCCGGTACGAGATAAGAGGGGTGGAAATAATCGCCGATCAATAAATCGGGGATGGAAACACCGCAAACAAATCAGACACTCAAACAATTCACACCGAAAACAAAATTTTTAATTTTTATGAAAACTGGGTTGTTACATAACTTGTCGTCGTCGAGTCTCCACGTGAAACGTCGATCACCATACCTGTTGTCGATCAAGAACCCTGAAAAGAGTTTGGGGGTAGTATCATGAGTACAGAAGTACTAAGCATCCAACTGTAGTGGTCAACTGACCCAACAAGGACTTCATCACTCGTCATTCTAGGACAACTAGTAGTTTACGGTAAGGATGGGGTAAGTGGCGAGGTTGCTGCCGCACTAGCCTTTATGAAGTGGCTAACGATCTAGAGAGTAAGATAAGAAGCCAAGCATTCGATGAGGAATCGCCTCCAACAAGTCTTGCTATCAACTACTTACGCAAGCATAACACCTATCCTATCCTTCTCCTCCTCTTCGTATCCCGACGAAGAAGAAGCAATCAAGGCACACACATACGTTGATCAGGTTATATTAAGATTACCTCAGTTGTTGTTGACTATGAACAAGGAGTAGGTCTCAAGTCGTCCATAACCGTGAACACGGCTTCTCGAAAAGATTTAACCCTGCAGGGGGGTACCAACTGCCCATTACAAGGCTCCGCACGGACGCCCATCTCTCTCAGTTGCTACCCATTATAGGCAACCATTTTATGATTTAGTTTCAAGAGATCCGAAACTTCAGGTCCTTCTAACTAACAACGAACAAATCCAGGTGGCACCGAGTGAGTCGACATCCAACTCAAAATCCGGCCGCGCTCTCGAATCGGTCTCTACCGTATGACTCCAGGTTTGGATTGCCGGTTAATCACACATGGGAAACCAGGTCCTCAGCCGGTCATGATGGTCCAGCAAGGGAACTATGTCCTCACTGGTCCGGGTTGGTTGGAAAACTACTAGCGGCCGACCAGCACACACATAGTTTCAAATGGTAAATCAGCTTGGGCCACCACTGGAAATGTTTGAAGCTAGATAGGTAAGAAAAGGGGACCCCATAGAATCCCACACGCGGTTAGGCACACTCGTCAAGAGACACAATACCCGGAACTCGGGGCCTAGGTGACTCGAATGGAACAAAGCGTCGTGGCGGGATAGCCTAGACCTTCCATCCTTCGTCGAATATAGTCAACATTACAATTATCATATCATCGAAAACAATATAATAATGTGATAGACCAAACCAAGGAGTAACAGGGTAACATCGTAGAATCCTAAGCATGCATACTAAGAAGGGGCTGAGCAACGAGCAATAGGAACATAGCAGTACAAGGTTTGCTGGGAGGGGACATGGCTGTATCGGTTTGAAAGAGGCTTTAAACATGTGGTAGGATCAAACATCGAACCTATCCTAGAGTAGCATGCAAACTGCTGGTTGAAATAGAATGGATCATAAGTAATGCGTAGTCCTTGCCTGTTGATAAGTCGGGTTCCGAAGGTGTAGTTGATAGCAAGCTTGCATCGTCTCCGAGAGGTACCCACGGAAGCACACAAGAAGTCAACACTGGTAAAGGCAATCGGCGAGCAAGCATCTATTACTACGGAGCAAACATGAGCAAGAATCTATTACTACAGAGCAAACACGAGCACGCATCAACAAGAAGGAAACACGAGACATCGCACCTACCGTCGAGAGAGGTTACTAACAAGTTAAGTGGAGTACTCGTCACACACGACGATACCGCACATTTGGAAAGGTTCAAGTTGTTTAGCTACAGGTGATCAACAAAGGTTGTTAACATGGCATCTCACAAACATGTTAAGAGGTGAAGCATAAGATAAACTATCTATGCTAGTCAATTTAAGTGAGGCACAACCAAAACATGGCATAACACCAAGTACCCCACGACAATTAAAAGATTTGATATTGTTCTTCCCTAAACCATATTTTAGGTTCGTTAACAGCAGCAAAAAAAAATTACACAAAGTACATGAAAAACTAATCAAGTTATATATAAAGAACACCCCAAACGGAGTTACGGTTCAAAAGATACAAGAAAAACAAGTTACGGGCACAAACTGCCAACATCAGGAAGCACACTTTAGAGCATTGCATAAATAGGACAATGAATGCAAAGATGCTCACAAATGATATGCAACTAAAGTAGACATGGCAGGGAAGGCATGGCAAAAAGAATCATGCAAATAGGCATCATGAACAACTAGTTATAGTCCATGCAAAATGCAATAGAACATTACTGGTCAAGGATTTAGTGAAAATAATGAAAACATGGCAGAAACTATTTTTTATGTTGTATAAACAGGGGTATCACTATATGAAAAAGTGCAGCAACATGAAATAGCAATATATGAGCATGAACTAGACATGATGATGAGCAGGTACAAAAGAGAATCAAGGTCATAGGCATCATAAATCAAAAGATATTAAGCATGCAACATGGCATCGGAACGTTACAGACTTAGAGAATAACAGAGGTGGATGTCAACAACAGTGGCATAGCAACTTTGGAGCAAAAAAAAACTATGATTAGGAATACAAACATGACAATGCAATACATGTAATGGAAGTAGACATGATGCTTAACAGTATGCAAAAATTATCAATGCAATAGGCCTCATGGATGTGTCACAATCATCATGCAAACTTGCAATAAAATAACATCAGCAACACACTAACAGCAATTAGTAGCAGTTAACGTCCTGATGCCCACTTCAACACAGATTAACAACATCAAGATGGCCTCAAATCAAAATGCTCACAAAAGATGAACTGAAGTACACACAATTCTAAGCAATTTTCCTTTTGGGCACAACACGATCCGGGCTACGGTTTACTCGCAATTATCGTCGCAAAAATGATACAGCAACATATTTTCCTGGGACTTAGAAAAAATTAACAGGGGCTATCCACGAAAAAAAAAAAAAAAAAGCTCACCCCTTGGGCTTCGGCCCAAGTCGTCCTGGCACTACTAGGGAAATAGCTATACATGGAAAGCTTATTAGTGGCGCATTTTATATGTAATGCGCCACTATGTTGTAAGGGGTGGCGCACTGGTAAAAAATGCGCCACCTATAAGCCCTTATAGGTGGCGCATTTTCCAAAATGCGCCACCCCTAAGAGTGGGCCAGCCCTGGAACCCCTTATACGTGGCGCATTTGGAGAAATGCGCCACCCCTAAGAACCTTATAGGTGGCGCATTTTGGAAATGCGCCACCCCTAAGATCTTAGGGGTGGCGCATTCTGGAAATGCGCCACCCCTAAGGAATTATTAGTGGCGCATCCAGAATGCGCCACCCATAAGCTCTTAGGGGTGGCGCATTTGGGCTTATAGGTGGCGCATTTCGAAATGCGCCACGCATAAGATTCTTAGGGGTGTCGCATTTGAAATGCACCACTATTAAGGCCTTATTAGTGGCTTGTCGTTAGTGGCGCATTTGAAATGCGCCACTAAACGCAAAAACAGTGCCCCACTATAAGGCTATTCCCTAGTAGTGTGGGAGGGCTGGAGGCGCCTGGCTGGGTCGCAAGGCGCTGGAGGCTGGGCCGGCCCACCCGGGGGCACTGGGTCGTGGTGAGCGGCCAGCCCCGGCGGCAGTTGGAGGCGCCGGCTGCCCCGAGCGCAACGGCGGCCGTGACGGCGGCCAGCTCCGGCAAGGGCAGTGCAGGGCGGCGGAGGAGGCGGCTCCGTTGGGCTTGGCCGGAGGGAGCCGGGCCCGGCCGATGGGAGGAGCCGGCGGCGAGCGATCCGCCGTGAGCTCGGGCTGGCCGAGCCGTGGCCATGGCGGGCGGCTCCTGATCCTGTGAGAGAGAGGGACAGGTAAGGAGAAGGAGACGGAAAGGAGGAAGAAAAGGGAGAGGGAGGAGGGGCGCCGGTGGCGCGGCTGCTGCCGGCGTCGGCCGGAGTTGGAGGCAGCGCGGCGAGCTCATCGGGCTGGAGGCGGCGACGTGCCCACGGCCAGGAGGAGAGGAGAGAAGCACGGGTTGGTGGGTAGCTCCCTGGGCCCTCGGATCGCGAGATCTAACGGTCCAGGATGGATCTGGCCTGAAATTGCTAGAAAAATGGGCAAAAGCGAAAATTGGGGCTATTGGGAAAATTTGGAGGCAGATCTGAGGGGGTGGCTGCAATTTTTTGGCTAGGGAAACCCTAGAAAGGGGTGGCAGAGTGGTGGTCTTTATATATCCCAGGTGGCTGGCAGTTTGCAAAAAAAACCCGGTTTTTCTCTCGTGCACGCGGCGTTTACGTTTCTGGCCGCCGGGGGTCCGCAGGACCTCCGATTCGGGTAAAACTTCGAACTACGCGGTCAGCACGTCGAGCCAGTGGCGTTCACCTCGAGCTGGAACCGTGCCGAGAAAACATTCCGGTGCGCTATAAAAATAACTCGTTTCTCGGCGGTAGGTGCGATGTCTCGTGTTTCCTTCTTATTGATGCTTGCTCATGTTTGCTTCGTAGTAATAGATTATTGCTCGTTGATTGCTTTCCAGTGTTTACTTCTTGTGTGCTCTCGCGGGTACCTCTCAGAGGCGATGCGACCTTGCGATCGACTACACCTTCGGAACCCGACTTATTAACAGGCAAGGACTATACATTACTTATGATCCATTCTATTTCAACCAGCGGTTTGCATGCTAGTCTAGGTTAGGTTCGATGTTTGATCCGACCACATGTTTACAGCCTCTTCAAACCGATACAGCCATGTCCCCTCCCAACAAACCATGTACTACTATGTTACTATTTCTCGTTGCTCAGCCCCTGCTTACTATGCATGCTTAGGATGCTACGAATGTTACCCCCTGTTACTCCTTGGTTTTTGGGATATCACATTATTATATTGTTGTGGATGATATGATTATTATAATGTTGACTATATTCGACGAAGGATGGAAGGTTTAGGCTATCCCACCCTAACGCTTTATTCCATTCGAGTCACCTAGGACCCGAGTTCCGGGTATTGGTTTTAAGACTGAGCGTGCCTAACCGCGTGTGGGATACTATGGGGTCCCCTTTTCTTACCTACCTTGCTCCAAATATTTCTAGTGGTGACCTAAGCTGATTTACCATTTGAAACCGTGTGTGTGCTTGGTTGGGCCCCAAGAAATTTTAAAAAAACTCGGGCCAGCGGAGGCAAAGTTCCTCTGTTGGTCCACACTGGTGAGCTAGGGAAGCCCCTGAGTTCAGGTGCTTCTAACCCCAACCTTAATCATACGGAAGAGTCCGATCCGAGGGTGCGGCCGGCTCTTGGATTGGGTGTCGACTCCCCGGGGGCCACCCGGATTTGTTCGTTGTTAGTTACAGGGACCTGTCGTTTTGGATCTCTCAGAACTAAATCATAAAATGGTTGCCTGTGATGGGTAGAAACTAAGAGAGATGGGCGTGCGTGCGGAGCCTTGTAATGGGCAGTTGGTACACCCCTGCAGGGTTAAATCTTTTCGATAAGCCGTGTCCACGGTTATGGATGACTTGAGACCTACTCCTTGTTCATAGACAACAACAAATAATATAATCTTAATACAACTTGATCAACGTGTGTGTGCCTTGACTGCTTCTGCTTCGTCGGGATGCGAATAGGAGGACAAGGATAGGATAGGTGTTATGCTTGCGTAAGTAGGTGGATAGCAGACCTGTTGAAGGCGATTCCTCATCGAATGCTTGGCTTCTTATCTTACTCTCTAGATCATTAGACACTTCATAAATGCTAGTGCGGCAGCAACCTCACCACTTATCCTATCGTTACCGTAAACTAATAGTTGTCCTAGAATGACGAGTGATGAACTCCTTGTTGAGTCAGTTGACCACTACAGTTGGATGTTGAGTACTTCTATACTCATGATACAACCCCAAACTCTTTTTAGGGTTCTTGATCGACAATAGGTATGGTGATGGACGTTTCACAAGCAGACTCCGAATACAAGTTAGGCGGATCCGGCGGAGGGCCTGGACCCGTGTGGTTATGGGGATCGATGATTTTCTCTTTGTCACTAGGCAATTGATTGTAGTCTGTACTCAGACATGTATCTTCCGCTGATGTAATGTATTAAGGCAGTTGTATGCCAATTGTATGAGATGTTGTATCCATGTAGTTGTAATGTTGTGATATCATGTTGGAAATCCGGGGCATATGGCTTTGTCATATGTCGCGGTGCGACCGATATGTGCTTCGTCCCTGGATCTGGATGGAAACATCTAGATCTGGAATAGTACCGCATATCGGGCCTTACAGCTGTAGAGTGAGTTCTTGGTTCCCTCACGTTAGCAATGGCGCCCGTTTTCTCGCAGAAGATACCCACGGGGTCAGTGCAGCTGGGAAAGACACCAAGATCGATCACAAACTTGGTCAGCCGAAGCGCTTCTTTGACGCTTCGCAAGAGGCAATATACTCCGACTGCATCGTAGATTGGGCGACGACTGACTGTTTTCCGCTCCTCCAGCTAATTGCACCACCGTTCAACATGAACACATATCCCGTCTGCGATTTTGAGTCATGTGTGTCGGATGACGAAGAACTCCAGATGGCGTGCGTGCGACGCCCTCCTTCTAGCTCCAGATGTCACGGGGGCGATCCCGTGGGTGTGATGTTCTCGGGACACGCACGCGGAACACTATGGAGGTCGCCGCCAATGGGACAAGCTGGGATTTGCCCAGGTTCGGGCCGTCCGGAGATGTTAGACCCTACTCCTTCTTGTCTGGATTTCTGATGAAGATTACAATACTGGGAGTGCTTTCTAGAAGGAAAATGTCAGCTCCCCGCGTAGCAGTGTGTTCTTAAGGGATTGAACCCTTTTATCGTAGCTTGGGCCTCCATTTTATAAGCGAAGGGGGTCACCACAGTGGCGCTTCCCAATGAGGCTCCCTTCGGCAGCAGTTTGGAAGGTGTGGATGCAGCGCTTATTCCGGAAAGGACGCGTGGCGGGAAGCTACCACCCTTGTTGTGTTGTCGCGCAGGCTCCTGGCACGTATGAGGATCGAATAGGGCGGAAGGCGTCGCCGCAGTCGCTGCCCCCTAGGTCGAGGGCAGCACATTTAATGCGCCTTGGAATATCCCGCAGTTGGTGGCACCGCGCCTGTCCTACACCGTTGAACGAATGCGGTTGCCAGGCTTTCTCTGGGAGGTGTTGTAGCAGGACCTTTCCGAATGAGCTTGGGATACTTGATGCGAGGTCTTTCCCGGATGGGCACCGAGGCTTTCCAGTTTGATGAAGTGAGCTCGTGCTCTCCAGCACACGGTTCACTGCTCAACCCAGTCAACTTCACCCCTGGGGCGCACTGGCAATGAGCCAGGGGGTGCCTACGTGGCACCATGTCGGCAGTGGCCGGTGGCTAGTCGCCTGCAATGTCAAAATGCGGCTGCGTCCATGGGAGGTGGCGGAAATCGCACTTAGGCCATGAAAATGGCCACGGATGGGAACGTTCGAATGAGGACTCGATGCCGCGTGGATCTGTAGTGGCAGAGTCGACTGGGAAGATCATAAATGAGCACATGTCGACAAGAGCGGCGACCGGAATGGGGAAAACTCGAGCTCGTCAATCCAGGGTAGGGAAGGCTACGGGGTTTGGGGTGTTGGGTTCCTGGGAGCCAGCTGAGCCCGCTGCCGTGCTTGGTGGAGCTTGGAGGCAAGCGTGGCCACGACGACGAAATTGTATGCGGCGATGCGTTCGTGTATGACGCATGCGACGGCTGTTGGGGCTTCGGTACAAAAAACAATATTTTTTCTACATACATGCCCAAACCAAAGACCTATGTTATGCTGATGTAAGTAACGGAGGGAATCGGTGTTCATACCTTTGAAGACCGAAAGTAGGTAACGTTCTACCAGGTTTCCCTTGGTGAAGATACCAAGGTTGAGAGTGTCGACCAGTAGGACTCCAATAGTGATAAGTAGGTGGTGAAGTGAACAATGGCGCCGTTCACAACTCAAGGTTGTTCCTGGACCTGAACACGACACAAATAACTTTGCTTCCAAACGAGTACAGAGAGGTTGTCAATCTCTCCGGCCTTGCTGTTCACAAAGGGTCAAACGCAAGACATAAATAAAAGAAGAAAATAAAAGAGCATGTAAACAATGATGAGAATATGGACCGGGTTCCCGTGATGTTCACTAGTGATGTCTCTCTCCCAAAAGACGAGAAAACTGCTATGCTAGGTAAACAAATCACAGCTGGGCAATTGACAGCATTAAAAATGCACCGCAATGCTAACTATGCTACAAAGAAAGGACGGGACTCAAAAGCATGGGCGGTACGCCAAAATAAATAGACCGAAATCCTACTGCATCTACCTACTAATCATCCCCCTTGAGTTGCGAGCCCCACCCAATGTGTAAACCCAAAGCAACATACAACTTCATTAAAAAGAACTTTGCGTAAGGTAAACAATCCTTGTAACCGCGGTTACAAGCACCATTGTTTTCCCCCTTGTGGCAACAACACATCCCCTAGACTCATGTTTCTATCACTTAAGCGTGTCATCAGGGGGCATGAACCCACAATCGACCATAACGTTCCCTCTTGGAGTCACTACCTACTACTTAGCCAAAGTAATAAACAGCAACGGAGAACATGCAAGAATTACTTAGGAACAAAAATATAAAATATAAGAACCACAAACTGAACATAGTCTCATAATCCATCAGATCCCAGCAAACTCAGCATAGCAACAGTAGAAAATTACATATGTGCCTCGATCATGTAGGGCATCTCACGAGGTCTAAACCATGAAGAACAAATAGGGGAGGAGAACATCACATAGCTACTGATCACGGACCCATGGTCGAAGGTAGACTACTCACGGATCATCCGGGAAGCGTCCATGGTGGAGGGGGAGCTCCCGAAGGTCAATCCTCCCTCCGGCAGGGTGCCGGGAAGAGGTCTGCTGGCGCTCCCGATCTTGGAAGCGCGGCGGCGGCAGAACAAACACGAGATCGCGAAAAAGGGTTCTTTCCTCGGAGGTTTCGCGTCATGGAGAATATATAGGCGAAGCGGGGCAGCCAGGGAGGCACCAGGGGTCCAGGCGCCCCCCCCCCTGGCGCGGTCAAGCCCTAGGTCGCGCCAGCTGGCCACCTGGCCCTAGTGGGTCCCCTCTGGCCCTCCTTCGGGACTCCGAAAGCTTCCGTTGCGCTGATTTTTATGTGATTTTTCCCAAATTTTTGGAGCACTTTAATATGGGGGAAGCCTGAAATAGAAAAACAACAGAAAACAGGAACTGGCACTGTGGTGCACTGATTTAATAAGTTAGTCCAAATATGATCAAAATTGTATGAAAGTGTATCCAGATCACAGCAATACCACACCAAACATGCATGGAGCAAGCAGAAATTATAGATACGTTTGGGACATATAAGTGGCCCCCGCCTAGGAACCCTCCTGGAGCGGCCAGGGGAGGGGATGCGCCACCTGGCCTCCTGGGTGGGGCTTGGCCCCCCTCGTGCCATCCTTCGGTACTCTAGAAGCATCCGTCACGCTGATTTTTTATATATTTTTGTTGGAATTTTTTGCGCTCTATAAATATGGGTAAAAAACTGCAATTCATAGACATCAACAGGCAGAAACTTGCACTAGGTGCACTGAGTTAGTAGGTTAGTCCAAATATGTGTAAAAGTTATGAAAGTGTAGCAAAACACATAGTATTGACATCCAAAAGAGCATGGAACAAGCAGAAATTATAAATACGTGTGGGACGTATCAACATCCCCAAGCTTAATTCCTGCTCGTCCTCGAGTAGGTAAATGAGAACAGATATAATTTCTGTGGTGACATGCTAACACACATATAAGAACTTCAAAGTAACGCAAGTAACATATGTAATTCAAGTCAAGATAATTACAAGCAAGAGTCTATATCTAGTATTGAAACTAGCAAAGTAAGAGTCTATATCTAGTATTGAATCTATTTTAATTGATAACTCAATATACTAAAACTTCACACTTGGTCTACTTCGGATCTTATTTTGACTCGTCCACAGACTACTAGTCAGGCACAAGTCAAACTGATGCTCTCCCTTTTGCCTTTGAGCACTCATCCAATGGATGAGCGCGAGCAAGATATGTTGGCACTTAGGATGGAAAAGAGAAAAAGATGGGGAAGGCGGAGAAAAAGGTGTGAAAGGCTCACATCAATGAGGAAAATTATAGACGAGAGAAAGCCAAATGATAGATATGATGTGAGGAGTAGGGATTGCCATGCAACGGATGCACATATGAGCTAAGGTAAGATCTCCAAGGGAACTAGTGGTGGTGCATCGAACTTGCTTGCTCATGAAGACCTAGATCTCATTTGAGGAGGCTCATCCTTGGAATATGCAAGACAAGTTCTATAATGTAAGGATACCCACATAGTTATGCATGAAAGATATGAATATCTCTATGGAGTAAAAATATGACAAAGGAGTACGAGTGTAGATCTTTCAAAAGGAATAGTAGGGTTGCCCCCTTCTCTCTTTTTATTTCGTTTTTTCTAATTTTTTCTATTTTTGTCGCCTCAGTGGCTATTTCTATTTATATCTCATTTATCCTCTTTGGGATATTTTAATTTGTCCTCTTTTGGGATCTTTTATTTTGTCCTATTTGGGATCTTTTCCTCACTTAAGGGCAACACACTATATTTTCCAAGAATATAAAGAAGATCTTCAGACTTTACAAGAATTACTCAACCTAAAGAAAACTGAAAAACAATCATGATGTATGCAAATGTATGCCTCTGCCAGTGTAGTAGGATATGCAATGATACTAGCGCGTCATGTAGCAATGATAAGGGCAAAGCCCAACTAGCATGCGGCTCCTCGATCAAGAAAAAGCATGTATGACATGAAGATCAAGTCATGAGATGATGGATGTTGCATGGCAACGTATCTCGGAAAGGTTATCGAAATGCCTTGCTAGGTAGGTATGGTTGCTGTTTTGAGGAAGATATAAGGAGGTTTATGATGACAGAGCATATCATGCCAAGGGTTTGGATGCACCGGCCAATTTTGCACCAACTCTCAAGATGAAAAAGGGCAATGCAGGTACCAAAGAGGCTAGCAAAATATGGAAGGTGGAAGTGCCAACAATCGAATACTCGCATTAGTCCAAAGAATTCATGCACTTATTATCGCTAACTCTCTATCTAATCAGGAGGTTCACAAAGAGACAAGTACCCCGAGGAGGAGTGTATGGGGGTTTGGTTATCCTTGCGCATCCACTACAAATTCAACGATATCAATTGATGGGCCATTTGTGTCATGGTAAAGCATTTTTCGTCAATAAGGATGCGCTAATGACGGTTTGCCTCCGTCAATCGACCCGTCACTAACGCACCATAAAAGAGTGTAAATATCGATGGTACCACTTTTTTCGTCGTCTAAGATTGTTGTCAGGTGTCGTTCTCCAGTTCGTCAACAATGTTAATCCCCGATGACGGGGTAAACTTGTCACCTACTATGCTTCCCCCCGTCATGGTAGTTTGTTTTAGTTGACGATAATGCTGTCGACAATAAGCGTTTCATTGGTTTTGCTGGTCAAACGTGATGCCATATGGGACCAGTTGTTGCTGACGTGGCTTCTTCCATGTGGGTCCTATTGACCGTAATTACGAGTGGACACGTCAGCGCTAACCTCGCTGTCAGGTACTGAAAACAGTCAATGTTAGCTTCCATTTGGGACCAAAGAAGCGTGACATGATTAGTTCCTGTCACAATTACCGCCCCCGATAAACAAGCCATAATTTTTGCATAATTACATTTTCTTGCAGAATTTGAAATATATTTCAAATTTCAGGAAAAAAATAAAAAAATTTGAAATCTCTATAATATGATCAATAGATCATTGCCAATAGAAGTTTAATTAATATTGGAATCTGAATATTACAATGAGAACAATGGGATAGAAAACTACAAATAAGATTTAAACGATGTCCTATGATGACTCCATGGACATCCTTAATAGGTGACTCAGCATTGCCTCCATATACATTTTCCTTTTATTAGTGGCGACAAGATTCATTTGATGATCATTGCTGAGACCTTTGATCTCTTCTTGTTGTTTGGTTCTAACATGTATCACTTCTTGCTTCTGAACAAGAATTTTGACATCAAGTTTTTCTCGAATTCATCTTTGGCCTTCTTTGCATCTGCCGACTGGGTTGCAAAGATGTGTTCTAGCTCAGTGATGCAATCATGGGAGGTTGAATTCTTGATGGAGGCGTCTGAGACACCCATTGCTTGATAGTAACGTGCCTGATGAGCTCTTTTCTTCAATAATATGTACATCCGGATCAGGTAATGTTGTAACATCATGTAGTTCTGGTGTTGTCTTTTTCATCCTCTTCTGCAATATGATAAATAGTGCTATTAGAACATTTTTTTGGTTTTTTGCATAATTTTGGTTCGACAGTACATTGATAGTTTATGTAATATATAGGCAGTACTTAGATATGGTTTTGTGTCTGACTAAATCTAGGATCGTGCTTTGGACTGTCGTTCATTCAAACAATTCAGCAGTAGATAATTTCTCAATGTTTGTACTTCAGCAGAAGTAGATATATAAACTGGTACAGTACACATCAATACTGCAAGTGATATAATAATCCTAAACAAAGCATTTTCAAAGAAGTAGTTCAAATACATACCGTATCTCCGTAGTGCAGATCAAATCTTGTACCTCCAGTGATATTGTTTGTCTTCAAAATAGCTTGTTCTGCTTCTTTGTTGGCACATACTTCCTACAATATGAATCTGAATTTAAGTATTAAGTGTTCAAAAGTACATATTGATAACTTGAAGATCAAAAATATGTATTACATGCATTGGATTGATCGTCACACCACTGGTCCACAAGTATTCTCCAATTTTCCTCTAAATAACCAGGCTTCAACAAAATAGCCTGTTCATGAGTACATTTTTTTACCTTGTTCCAGTAAGTGTCCCTAAATTTATGATCTCCACCACATTTCCTCAAAATAGCAATTCACATTTCTGCGGCAAATGTATCCTTCAGGTCAATAGTTGGCTTCCCCTTCAAAAATCATATAGACATTTACAATGTAACATATGCATAACAAGTTTTCATATATGCTACCGATTCATTGGCAATTACCAAAGACACGTTTACCATGTCAGTCAATGTAGATCTTGTGACAGTTGAAGATGAAGGTACATCAGTTGTGGTGCGCTTCTTCTGTAGTGTCACGGTAGAACCATACATTACCTGATGGAATGCACTCGAATAGATTAGTTTGTTAACAACAATCTAGCAATGGTACTAATCCGATGTACCCAGAATCTATACCTCGGTATTGTTTTTTAATACTTCCATCATCTTCATCAAGAACCTGGTAGGCATCATTTGAATCCGCAGAATCCATATATATTACGCATGCTGCATTTTTTTGTCCTCCGCCATACACACGTTTTCGTGGTACAGATACCAAATCTATAGGAGCATCATCGTCAGATGTTTCATTCTTAATCTTGTAGCAAAAATCTACTAAAAACATGCAACTTGTTAGAACAATATATAATGATACATCGGATGAAATTTACTAAAGCCGATCTAGGCATGGGACATCAAGTCAAGCCGGCCTCGATGCCGTGAGCCATGAAAATCACCCTAAGATTTACTTGCCCTATTGATCCTAATCCAAACCCTAAAGAAAACCTATAAATTATTTTGTGCCGCGTTGGACATGCGCTAGTATAAGTAACTTCATCAGAAAGAACATACTAAATTGATGTAACCCTACATATATGTGGTACGGATCCTCATGCAAACATGAAATTTGATTCCTTCCGAGAAATAACAAAGGGTGTGGCATGAGGCGACACAGGGGTAGAGTAGTTACCTTTAGGATTAGATATTTGACCAGGGAGGTGAATTATCCGGACTTTGCCTCTTCGCAAATGGCCGTCCAAGACGGACGTTTGCTATGGATGCATTTCAGCGCCAACGGGACTGGATCTGGGGAAGAAGAGCGATGTGAGGGGACAGCGCCACTGAGGTTATGGGTTAATTAGTTGAACCAAAGATTAGTTTTATATGTTGTGTGTGCGGCTAGGGGTGGGAATGGGCGCCTCTCTTAAATTAGTTGGTGGGAGCAAAAGTTTTGAGGGAAGCAAAGTGTGGAGCGAGGGAAGGGAGATTTCGGTGCCAAAAAATTGAGGGAAGCAAAGTGCGGATGGAGGAAGCGTGAAATTTGGCGTGGGGGAAGGAAATTTTTGGTGGAAAAAATTTGAGGGAAAGAAAATTGAATCCAACAGAAATTTAGTTCGAAAACAGTTGGAGTTGTGTTTATCACGGGTGTACTAGCTATTGAGATCATGTGTTTTATTGACAATTGATTTTGAAAAGGTTATGATTCTCCACAATGGGACACAAGATTCCATGCTGTCATGCGCAATAGTTCTTCAATGTGTAGGCAACACATATTATATATATATATATACGTTTTGCACACCAAATCATGTGGTCACATCTCATTTTGGCTCAATCTAGAGTCACATTCTGATTAAGCATGTCATTCGAATGTGCACTAGTCTCCGATGTATACACGGCACATTAATTGATTATAGATTTTTCGCACACATGCTAGTGTGTTTACATCGATCTATGTAGTTCCTGAATGTATATAGTCACCTTGTTAGAATATCATTCTTATTCCCAATGTCATTTACACCCACCACTAGGATTTTAGCCATACAGGAATGGAGATTAGCAGCACGGGCCACTATACAGGAGTTTGATACGTCTCAAACGTATCTACTTTTCCAAACACTTTTGATATTGTTTTTCCCTCATCCTTGCATGATTTAAACTAAAATAACCCGGAATGACGCTGTTTTCAGCAAAGCTGCCTATATGGTTTTATGGTGTGCAGGAAAATGGATTTTTAGGTCTTTGGGAAGATTCCTAGAAAATTCAAGAAAAATCCACGCACCCGAAGCTTCCACGGACCAGAAGTGGGGCCAGAGGGGGGGCATAGGGGCTCCAGGCGCCCTGCTGGGCCGGCCCCACCCCTGGTCGCGCCGGTTGGCCCCCTGGGGGCCTCCCCCCTCCCTTGGTGACCTACCGATGCCTCTATTTATTCCCGTGACGGGAAAACCCCAAAACAGAAGTCGCTTTTCTAGTTTCCGTCATGCAGCCGCCACCACCCTCTGTTTTTCCTCTAGAGGGCTAATCTAGAGGCTGATTTGGCTTTCGGAGAGGGAGATCGTCGCCATCGTCATCACCATCACCAATCCATCCTCCCTCCATGACTTCTCTTCACATGTGTGAGTAATTCCCTGTTGTAGACAAAGGGGATGGTAGGGATTTGATGAGTTTGATCATGTAATAGTTCGTCGGATTGTTGGGGGCATGTTGCCTATCATCTACTTTGGTGTTTATCATCTTTGCTACAACTTGTTGCTCTTAATGCTTGTCA
Source organism: Bromus sterilis (assembly GCA_950022295.1). NCBI lineage: Eukaryota > Viridiplantae > Streptophyta > Magnoliopsida > Poales > Poaceae > Bromus > Bromus sterilis. The sequence continues at coordinate 273,661,773 of OX465595.1, read as the reverse complement.
CTTTGGGCCCGAGTGGCATGTTTTCAGATCTGAACCACTTATGTTTTAATGAGTTTATCTATGTTCTTGATCCTATCTATGAGTTGTATGCACCTATTATGGTCCGGAACCGGTGATCCCAAAGGTGACAGCTTGGGACACCAAAGGTGATGGTCCATAATTTGAGGATTTCATGTATCCATTGAGTTTATTACTTTGTTCCAGTCCTCTTTGACAGGAGCACCTTAATCTCCATAAGTTCCCTTTGGCCCGTTCGTAGCGGGATGGTAGGACAAAAGATGTTGTGCAAGTTGTTATTGCAAGCACACACAACTACCTACGGGATACATGCCTAATGTTTGATATTTTCCTAGATGATCATTACTTTTATGTGTGCCTTGCCCCGTGTTAGAATCTATTACATGTTCACTCTTATCGATGCAGCGACCAACCATCCATCTCCCTAGCCTACAGTTTTTTTAATACTGTTGGTTACTAGTTGTTTCTTTTTGTTGTTTTACTTTTGCTTTCGCCAATACCACTATCATACCACAGTTGCTATGAATATTTTGTTGCAAGCAAGTATATTTCAAGTGCGGTTGAATTGACAACTCAACTGTCAAAGCTTATTCATATTCTTTGGCTCCCCTTGTGTTGAATCAATAAATTGGTTTATCTTGCCCGCGAAGACTATCTCGATCCCCTACATTTGAGGGTCATCAGCGTTGCAGGTGTACTTTTGCAGTGCGGTGTGCTAGGTTGCGCTGTAGGAGATTGAGAATTGGCAGCGCGGGACCTGGAGACACGCGCTGCTAATATGGGTTCAGAATTTGTGTGCCCGTGGCTAACCACTTTAGTGGAGCGCATGTAAATGGCCGCACTGCAGATGTCCTATACATCCGCAGCCAGGTGTCCTAAATCCCTGCTGTTGATTTTGGTACAACGAACCGGGTTTTTTGGGCCCACATATCAGCAGCCGCCTCTTCAACAGTGCGCTGTAGATGCCCTAGTCATCTACAACGCGGTTCCTACTCCCCGCGCTGTAGTTAGTATACCTAAAACCAGGTCGGGCTGCCCCTCACTCTTTCCTCACAAAACTCCCTCTACTCACTCTCCCCCTCTCCGCTCGACGCTGCCGGAGCCCCTGACGGTTGCCGTCGCCCTGCCACCGGATTCGGTCGCCACATCTGCCGCCCTCCACTCGACGCCGTCGCCGTCGCCTCCGTCACAGGTGAGATCTCTCGCCTCCTCCCAATCCTGCATCAAACTCTATGTAAGACCCAATATGCGGTACTCTTTGAGATCTGGATGTTTCCGTCCAAACCCGAGCAAGAAGCACATATCGGACCCACCGTGACATATGACGAAGCCAAATGTCTCGGATTTCAACATGATATCACAACATTATAGCTACAAAGGTACAACATCTCATACAATCGGCATACAATTGCCCTAATACAATACATCAGAGGAAGATATATGTCTAAGTACAGACTACAATCAAATTCCTAGTGGCAAAAGTGAAAAGCCATCGCTCCCATAACCACACGGGAGCAGGCCCTCCGCCGAGATCCGCCTAACAAGTCGTCGTCGAGTCTCCACATGAAATGTCGAGCACCATACCTGTTGTCGATCAAGAACCCTGAAAAGAGTTTGGGGGTAGTATCATGAGTACACAAGTACTCAGCATCCAACTGTAGTGGTCAACTGACCCAGCAAGGACTTCATCACTCGTCATTCTAGGATAACTAGTAGTTTACCGTAAGGATGGGGTCAGTGGTGAGGTTGCTGCCGCACTAGCATATATGATGTGGCTAACAAACTAAATAGTAAGATGAGAAGCCAAGCATTCGATGAGGAATCGCCTCCAACAAGTCTGCTATCCACCTACTTATGCAATCATAACACCTATCCTATCCTTGTCCTCCTCTTTCATCACCCGATGAAGAAGAACAAGTCAAGGCACACACACATTGATCAAATTATTTTGATTATCTCAGTTGTTGTTGTCTATGAACAAGGAGTAGGTCTCAAGTCGTGCATAACCATGGAAACCGCTTCTCGAAAAGATTTAACCCTGCAGGGGTGTACCAACTGCCCATTATAAGCTCCGCATGTACGCCGGCTCTCTCAGTCGGGCCCATTAAAGACACTCATTGAAGAGTTGTTCTGAGAGATCCGGACGTCATAATCCCTCTAACTAACAATGAACAAATCCGGGTGGCCTCTAGGGAGTCGACACCCAATCCAAAGACCGGCCACGCTCTCGGATCAGACTCTTCCTGTGGCACCCCAGCTCAGAGGACCTGAATGCCCCGTGCTCCAGCCCAGAGATAAAGTCTTATGTAAACACAACACTGCTTGATATAGAACTGAACAAATTTCTACTAACAAATATACGGGTACAAGGGGGTTTATTACAACGCTGGCAGAGCGAGACGGAGAACAAGCTTGCTCCTCAAGCTCGCCACGGATCTACATCAAGCAGCCGACTAACTCTCTAGAAGAGGAATATAACTCGGTAGCGGAACAACGGCGACGGTGAGGAACTCCACTTCACGGGCACACTGTATGGGACACCTCCTAGCTCGCAACCACTGGGAACGTCGTGCTACGCATCCAAAGCATTGCCTGCAAATCTGGCATGACACGCCAGGTCAGTACATTGAATGTACTTGCAAGCTCACAACAACCATGCACCTAGGCAAAACAATAACATGACAACAGGTTAAAGTACATTAATGAATTAACCATATGATCATCAACATAATGCAAACAGATAATCATCAAGCATCATACGAGTATTAAGACTAATGCACACAACCCCACATGATCATCGCCCGATCATGTGGCTTACCTCGGAGCTATTACAGACTCAAACACCGGTCATTGCATGACCATTCAACGAGTTAGGTGTCCTCCTGTTACCAGCCAACTAATCCGATCATCGCATGAGCAACGGGACATCGCATGACCACTCACCTTAGCACAATCATCCAACCAAACTCATGTTGATCTCATGGTGTGACCTACTGTGAATTGTGTCCAATACAGTGGACTCGGCTATTCGAATAGATTTGTGTAACTCTGCAGAGTTTGTGCACTTTACCCACACTATGGAGCTCTTCCTCCATCTAGTACCTTGGAACTTGTCCCACGGGAACCTCGGAACTCGTACCATAGGAGTGGAATAGGAATTCTCCAACGAGACCTCTCTACCGCATGCCTCCCTTACTGTATCACCTGGCACGCTTCGCAAGTCATGCCCTTGGTAGCCTCGTGTCCTCCAGAAACACCTGCCATCGCATGGCAACTGACCATCGCATGTTCCATAAACTTTGTCCCAATCGGGGACGTGCCCAATAATCCAAACTGGCTCTCGAGACTATCGCCGCTTACCGGGCCAGGGTACCTCGCGCGCATATCCTCCCCTCGTTAGTGATGCGAATAAGAGAGAACACCGGTAGACTAAGACAAGGGCTTCCCATATAGGCGAGTGTGGATGCACTAGTAAGCTTGCACTAGTAGGAAATAGCCTACTTTTGGCGTACATAATTTACCTACCGCTGGCAGGCAGGCGTACGCCAGAGATGTGACGCCAGTGGTAACAGGTACCGCTGGCGTACAAATTGTACGCCAGCGCTACCTTCTGTTACCAGTGTCGTACAAACATGCTGCCCGCCAGAGATGTCCTCCAGTCCCTCTGGCGTCCCCACTTGCCCGCCAGTGGTCAATCTAATGTACGCCAGCAGTATTATTTCTGATTAGGTACTGTCCGCCAGCAGAAACATTTATGTACGCCAGCAATATGTTTTCTGGAATTACTTTTCTGCTGAAACTTGTTATTCCAGCAACACAAATACTCAAATATTTTCACAGTTTACCGACACAATACAAATACACAGAATTCCTAAGTTCAAATATACAAGAATGATCAAATATTGTTACATCACATTACTAACCAAAATAGAGAAGTTGTAGTGGCATCACACATAGATCACAAATAGAAAAATAGATAAGTTGGGAGTTACATCACTACATTGTATCACACACAAACTACATCTCGATGGAATTGGTAGTTTAGGTCGCAAGGTTTTTCGAAAGGATGTACCATCATCTATATTACAATCGCATACAAGAGAATTGTAAAGACGATGAGCAAGAAGGGGATCACGATGAAGTTGGACTTCATCCGGTGGTTCTTCCTCTCTTGCCCTTGCCGGTAGTTCAAGTACCGTGCTTCCGCCTCCGCTTGACTCTTGTAGATCTTGTAGTTGTTGCCCTTGAACTTGTTGACTTGCTTGAAGCAATCTTCCCAGTGATCATAGACTCCTGGAACGCTACCTTCGTACACCACATACCACTTCTTCATCTCTGCAGTATCAAAGACATATAAAAATATTAACCAAGATAGTTAAAAAGGAATATGTGTGTACATTCATGCATTATAAGAGAAGACTTAGTTCAATGTAAAAGGAGTTCACATGTCCGCAATATTTGATAGCAAATAGTTAAGTATGCACATGATTCTTATAACCCTAAATATAGAATATATGCATCATGTGGTACGTACACAAGTTCAACATGAGATAAAGTTTACAACACATGTTCATCGATTGTTCGAAAAAAACTAGCTACATGCATAGAAAATACACCCTCTCACTTCTTGCTCGGCTTCGGCTTCGACTTCGGCTTCGGCTTCAGCGGAGGGAACGGGAGATAACCTTGCAATGAGTTGAATGGTCTGTCGTCACCATGTTGATGTAAGCGGGCTTCTATGTTAGCGTTAGGTAGTGGACGATGACTATAGAAGAACACCCCATCGCTATGTATGAAATCCCTGGAGATTGTTCGCGCGATCATTTGTTGGATTCGGCCGAACTCTTGTCTTACTTCGGCATCGGAGGACCCCGCCAAGGTTCCGCACCATTTTGCGAGAGACGACAGATATTGTAGTCATTGTTCATCCTTTACGTACTCGCGCATATGATAGATGGCGTAGCAGACCTCCCTCGTACTGCCTGACGCCTGCTTGATGCAGGCGAAGTCTATTTTATGGATGAATGTGTACTTTCCTCGCCTTTGATTTTTTCTTTTTATGATGCCCTCTCTATAAGAGTAGCCAGTGAGAGCATCATCCAGAACATCCTTGATTAGCTTGTAGTCTTTGTACTTCTGATGACTCCCCGAGTCGAGATATATGGCAAGCGAGTCTTTCGGCTCGAGATCGATGAGGGTGCCGTATTGGTTGTTACACAAAATAGTTTGTAGTTCAAAGAGATCATCAGCCTCAGATTAGTCTAACGATAGCGAAAGCATGTTACGGCTGAAAGTGAGAATGACTTACTCAGGGAAGTAAGGCATGAGAAAGATGTTCTTGGAAGGATGATCCACGAAGAAATCTTCGATGTACTTCGTTGCCGCTATCTTACCCTTAGGGTTGTTCAAGAACTGTTCTTGCATGTAGAAGGCGTCCATTATAGCGATGTTAGGGGTATTCTCTTTGATAAGCTGGTGAGCCAAGCGGACCATGAATGGGTGGAGCGCATTCATGTGGAACATGTCAAAGATGTCATTAAATCTCAATAAGAACAAGTCCCCTGGGTATTTATCCACAAATCCCAAGCCCTCTGGTACCTTTCCTATGTAAAGCGGGTATGTTGGATTATCATCTTTGGCAAGATTTGTCTCCACATAAAGAATAGCATTATGGAGGTTCCTCATATCCGAAGTGACGATTTCTAAAAATTTTGGCGGCAACATCGGTTTACCCAACTCATGGATCTCATGCCAGTTTATGATGTGTACCTTGTCCTGGACCCAGATCGGCTTCCTACACCCCTCCACCGGCTGGCTGCTGGAGTCAAAGGCACGTTTCTTCGCTCTTTTCCGCCCCGTCTTCTTCTTGCTAGCAGGATGCACAAATGAATCTTGGAGCGCCTCTTGGAGTGTGTCTTGGCCGAGACCAGATGGATCACGAGGGCTGAAGGGGGATGCTTCTCGCACTCCTTGAGAAGAGAATAAACACCTCGTCGAGCGGGGAGGACCCTGGCTAGGACCGGCGACTTGTGTATCATCAAGAGGGCCCTGGCTGGCAGCAGGTAAGTCGTGGTCATCAACGAGGAAGTCTTCGACGCGAACATCATCGTCGTCGTGATGATCCACAGGTTCAACAAATGCCTCGTTTTGCTCTGGGGTGATGAAACAAGGGTCTAGACGAATCAGATCTTTAGGCCATAGCATTGGCCAAGACAAGCATTGTTCAAGGTTCAACTCGCTATCGGCTTCGGGGGGTTGAGTCGGAGGATCCAAATTTGCGCAACCCGGGAACACCCGGTCCAATGTAACCCTAAACATGGTATCGGACATAGGCACTGTGTGGAACACACGGTTAAGTGGTGTCACGATACGTGCCTTTGCCACGTCCTTCAACTCATTGTTGACTTGTAATAGCAATGTGCATCCCACCTCGTCGGCCTGCGAAAACATGTAAGGCGTTAGAGAGGGCAAGCAAGCGCCAATTAAACTAGTCGAGACTTTTGCGGCGCTTATTTACCGTCAGGGCGTTGAGCTCGTCTAATGACGAAGGACCGCGGACGGCCGCCGGCGTGTAAGAGATGGAAGGGCTGCTACGAGGCGCGGTGCCGGCCGGCGATTCATCCCTCACACCTTGTGGTGTGTTGTCGGCCGGCATCGTATTGATCTCCACAATAGGCGGCTCATTATTCGAGTTGCTGGCACCTAAGGTGATTGTGGGGAGAGGCCCTTGTCGTCCTGCGTCGATCCAATCCGCGATCGACTTCATCATGGTAGGAAGGAGGTTGTTGACAGTCTGTGTCACTTGCGCATTGATTATGTTGGGCATGTCAGCTTTCACAGTCTCCAATTCTTCCCTCACATTCTTCTCCTCGTTCCTCTTCCTCTCCTTTCGTGCCTCCTTGGTCTCAGGGTAGTAAAATGAATGTTTATGATTGAGTCCGGCGCCGACCACACGGCCACGATGCGGTGGCGCTGACACCGGCAATTTCTTTACCTTGTTTAGCGCCCTTTCAAAAGAGGCGTCATACGGCAGCGGGGTTGAGGATCCTTGAGATTGAGCTAATTCTTCTTCCTCCCGAATTTTTCTCTCAAGCTCCCTGACCTTCACGTTCGTGCATAGCTCCTTGGTTTGGAATTTACCTTGGATCGGGCCCGCACAAATCGATTTCCGAGCGGGTTTTTAAACTTCGGCTAGGGGTCTAGCCCTTTCCTTTCCGCGTCCTCCTTATCCCAAACTGGCTTCTTTTCTGGGTAACCACGGCTTCCGAGATTGTGGGGAGCTACGTTCTTCTCGTGCATATCTTTCCCCCACTTCCTAAGCGCCTTTGTTGCAGGTAGGTCATAGTTGGCCTTGAAAACATTGAAGTCCTCTTCTGAAATTGATGGCCAGTGGCTTTGGATCTTATCGAAATCTTAACCTGCATCAAGCTCCTGCCTCACATACCCTTTCCAACTGGACAAGGCTTTGTTGAACCTGCCTAGGACGAATGTGTTCACCAGATTTTTCTTGATATCAAGGTTATCATAGGGTTCCGGGAACTTGTATCGCGCGTGCAACCTCTGAATGAGGAGGGTGGCCACATGTTCCTTTCTTTTTGCCCTAATGTCCTCTTCATTGATGTTGATGAGTTCTCGAAGGATGCATCCAATGCTGATGCCGTACCCTTTTGCAACATGAGTCGGCTCTGTAGGAAAACCGCTAGCGGGGTCCACTTCCGTAAATTCTTCCTGGATGGTGCGGAGCTTGTTTGGGCCCCTTTCCTTACGCTGCCGCTTGGCTTCGCTATCAGATGTCGCGTTGCCATCCCCGGCACCACTAGTAGTGGTCGCGTTGCCATCCCTGGCACCACTAGTAGTGCTATCATTGCCTGCATCCCCGCCTTCATCATGTTGATCGTCAAGCTGTTGAGCCGCAAGCATTGAGAAATAAGGTTGATCCTCGGGATCGACAGGTACCCGAGAACAACCGGCTTCCTCGTTTGACATCTATTATCACCATTTAAAAATACTACTAGTAAGTGGGATAGGTTAGTGCAAAATGAGTTATAAAAAAGTAGCATGTGTGTATACTAGGTCATCTCTTATCATCGGGTAGCATGTTCAGTTAAGTTCAGCAAAGTTCAAAATTCTTCACTAACTATAGAAAAATTTACTTATGCAGAACATGAAGTTAAAGCTCTCATTTTCAGTATTTTTAGCATGTCCTATTTTTAGCAAAAGTCATGCAAAAATTGACGGAAAATTTTGGCATGACCTTTGATGAATATAGGACATATGGAGTACCCGAATTTGCCGGAACGGAAGTTAATCAACATTCCGGAAATCTCAAGGCCTCATGGGTACCTGCAATGTGGACCAGCACCTCATGGGTACATGCATATATAAGATATGACTGACCAGCAGCACACAACAACACCAGCAATGTGGGAGCACACATGCATAAAGCTATAACTGGACCAACACCACAAATGTGGCAGCACATGTATAAGCAAAACAGAAAGACCACAACACCAGCAAAACGACAACCTATCTCATTCACAGGAGGAGATCACTAGAGGAGGAGAATATGAAGATATCACCTCACAGGCTATAGCACACGGGGGCTGGTACGGCGGCAACTCGTCTTGCTTTTCTACATTATAAGAACACATAAGTTAGTGCCAACAAAACATCAACAAAATTTAGTACTGATTAAATAGCTAGCTAGATATGAGTATGAAGTAGTTTATTCTGATGTCATCTTAAATAAAAAGTGTGCAAGAAAACTGGAAATATGCTGGGGAACAGAGCAGGCAAACTGGAAATATGCTGGGTCACAGAGCAGCCAGCAGAAAGCATTAAAAAAACTAAAAAAAAACTGAATTTACTTCTTCTGCATTATCATTCCCAACAAGTATGTGTCTGGCTACATATGTTTCTTTCTCTTCTGGATTTGTTTCTAGCCTATCTTTATCCGAGAACTGAAACGGGCCTTACAAGAATGCCTATGTGAGTTTAAAATACAAGCATGCAAGTGCAGCATCTTCTTTTTATCAGTTTTTAGAGAAGAAGAAGTTTAGGGATAGAAAAGGGATGTATCCATAACCATAGAAAATGTCACAGAAGAAGAGAGTGATAGTCCAGAACATCTATGCTTAATTGCTTATAACAACCATTTTACCCTGAGAACAAATCCTGCAAACTGATACAATGATTCTGAATTAATACTCTGAAAAAAAAGAAATCTAGTCTTGTGTCACTCCAAACAATCCCATGTTGGTTCTAGCATAGGAGCACCATTTGTTTTGAGATGAAACAATTACATGTATCTCCACGGGAAAATTTTGCAACGTTGAACCCATCAGTAAAATATATCAAAAGATCTGCTACATGCAGAACACAAGCACACACTTGCACTTGGGTATTTTCTGCATATAGATACAGAGCACCCACTAGCATGGGCAAGATATAATTACTAAATAGTATATTTACAAAATAATTTAAAGTATAAATATAACAGCAGTAAACATATCAATGGAGAAGAGTCCATAATAAGATGAACTACACATGGCAGGAATAAAACAAGGAATAGATCCTATACATACTTAAAAAAAGTATTTAATTATGCATAAACCCAAACTGGATAGGAACTAGACAAGAACCAGAAAAAGTGGTCTCCTCCTCCTGGTGCAGGCTGTCGTCCAGGTGGCCTCCTTCTCCCCTGCTGGCATCAGGTGGCGGTGCTCATCCTTGTGCCCCTCCTTCTACCTGCGGACGGGCGAGCGGCGGGTTAGGGTTCGTCAGGGAGGCGGATGGGGAGGGGAGGGGAGAGAGATGGGAGAGAGCGGCGGCGTACTGCAGACGGGAGAGGTCAGGACGCGGTGGCGGCCGTTCCTGCGAGCAGCGGGCGTCCGTTCCGGCGCGGACGGTGGCTGTCGCCAGCGATGGGAGGCGCACGGGGTGTGGCTTGGAGCGGTTGAAGAGAGAAGAGATGTGATCCAGAAAATAGGCGGGGGAGCATAGTCATATGGTACCCAAGTTACCGCTGGCGGACAGACAACCATGTCCGCCAACGCTATAATTTTTTCCCTGGCGTGCAAAAGTGGAGCGTCCGCCAGAGGCGACTCTACCACTGGCGTACACAAATTCTGGCCGCCAGAGCTTCTTTTTTTGTATCTGCTTTTTTTTCTATTCTTGTATTTGATTTTCTCTCTATTTTATTAAAAGGGTTGTTTTCATATAAAAGTAGTCAAAAAATGTATGACTTAATAAAATAATTGCAAGTCAAAGATATATATTATATACAAATAAGAGGTACATATAATAAGAGTGTCATCGATAATATTAGTTCATCGATACAAGTTTGTAGTCTCATACAAAAGAGAAATCAATACATAGTTTCTTCGCACACATTGCGCGTCTTTCTCAGCGTTTGGTAATTTTCTTGCCTTTTTTTGTCGCAGTTGCATAATTTAGCCCGACATCGGGACTTCTTCTTTTGAACGGACGACCTGACCTAGGAAGCGTCGTTCTACTCCTTCTTGTGTTGTATTTTTCCTTATCGTTGTCATCTTCATCATCTTCGATATTTGGGTCGCCGAACATGTCAAATTCTTCTTCGTCGGCCATTCCTGTGATGTTTCTTTTGCCTCTCCTCACGACCACGCGGCTAGGCCTACAGGGGTCTGTTATGAAGAAGCATTAGGACACGTGCTTAGCAAATACCCATGGCTCATTTTGCGCAGTGACGTTCACGCTTGATGAAGTGCTGCCGTCTTTGGGTATAACCATGGTGGTGAAGTATTTGTTTTCTTTCATGACGGTTGATCTCCTAGCCCATCTGACACGAAACATCGGCACCTTCTCTCCAGAGTAGTCAAGCTCCCATATCTCCTCAATCCTTCTGTAGTATCGTAATTTTTCATTATCGATTGAGGATACCATCGTTACTCCTGAGTTTTGATAAGCAGAACTTTTATACTTTTCTTCCGTGTAGAATTTGAACCCATTTATATCATATGCGTGAAACATCGCAAGGTTGGGTGAGGGACCATGTGACAAAGCATTTAAGATTCTGCCTTCTGGACAATTTATTGGTGTATTAGCGATAAGGTGTTCTTTGAACCAACGCAAGAAAGTGGAGTTGTGCTCTCTAATTACTTCCCCAACTGTCCTTTCCCTACCCTGGTCAGTGTACTTCTTCCTAATGATGTTTTCGTGCTCTTTGCACCAAGGATCGACCATTTTAAGGTGTTGTAGAGCTACCAAGTTTGCCCTGTTAAAGTCGACACGTCGTTTTTCAAAGTCTACATGCAATTCCCTCCGGCCATTCTTGTGGCCTACTCCGTCGAGCCTGCCAAGGTGTCTATTTCTGGGCAGGCCAACAGGGTCATCGACTTCGCCCAGGAGATTCGTGCAGAAAGAGATGCACTCTTCGGTAAGATAGCCCTGAATGATGCTTCCTTCCGGACGGGCCCTGTTACGAACCAATCCTTTGATGACTCCATTCATCCTTTGTAACGGCATCATGTTGTGCAGGAACTCCGGTCCGAGGTGGATGATATCTTCCACGATATGGACCAACAGATGCACACTAATGTCAAAGAATGCGGGTGGAAAGTAAATCTCAAGTTCGCATAATATCACAACGATCTCTTCCTGCAACCTTGAGAGTTGCTTCCGTGTAATCGACTTTCGAGAGATCACGTCAAAAAAGTAACTAAAATCGAAAAGGGTTTCACGTACGTGCTTGTCCATTATCCCTCGAATCGCAACCGGAAATATCCGCGTCATCATCACATGACAGTCATGAGACATCATCCCGCTGAACCTTTGTTTTTGCTGGTCTAGATATCTTCTTATCAGCCCACAGTAACCGAAAGGGGTTTTGACTCCTAGAAGGCACTTGATTAATTGCTGAAGCTCGTTCTCACTTACAGTGAAATAGGATGGAGGGCAGTGATAGTCATTTTTCTTAACCTTTTTTCCCTTGTGTCGGTTTTTCTCCTCATCTGATGACTCAATTCCCCCGTGAAGCTCTTCCCTGATACCTAGTTGTATCTTGTCATTTCTTGCTTTCGGCCCATCTTTGGTTTTTTCCGGCATGTTGAGCAGAGTGGAAAACAAACTCTCGAACACATTCTTCGTGATATGCATTAGATCAAGGCAATGAGGCGTATCGAGAACAGACCAGTACTTGAAGTCCTAAAACACGGACCTCGTCTTCCATACATCCAGGAGCGGTTTTGGTGCCTTTTGCTTCTTTCCTGGCTTAGGGCACTGATCCCAATCATTCAACAACTCATATATTTCTTCACCGCACCTCTTACGTGGAGGTCCCCGGAGCTCATCTTCACCATTGAAAAGGTCTCCACGCCTTCTCCACGGGTCATCCTTGTGTAACTACCTTCGATGCCCCGTGTAGACAGTTTTTGAAGACCCGGGATCTTTCTTAAGTTGCATAAACGTTGGATCATCCATGCACCTCATACATCCCCAATGTCCGTGGAAAACCTGGCCTACGACATATCCGTGGCCAAGATAGTCGTGCACCGTACAAAGCAAGGCGGCTCTCATAGGGAAATATTCTTCTGCGACGGCGTCCCATGTGTTCACCCCTTCCCATAATGTGTCTAGCTCATCTTTCAGTAGCTTTAGATACAGATTGATGTCGTTGCCAGGTTGTTTTGGCCCTTGAATTAGCATGCACATGTGTATGTACTTACTCTTCATGCAAAACCAGGGGGAGGTTGTATATCCATACGAACACGGGCCAAGTGCTATGTGTGCTGCTCTAGATGCTATATGGATTCACTCCATCGGTGCTCACACCCAACTTGAGGTTCCTCGGACCTGCCGAGAAACTTGCATCTACGCCGTCTAATGCTCTCCACTGGCTTGCGTCCGAAGGGTGTGTCAGAACTGCCTTTTCACACCGTTTTGGATCTTTCAATACTATATTTTTTCTGTCCGCGTGCCACCACATGAGCTTGGCTTCCTTGTAGTCCACGAAACACTGTTGCAAACGGGGAATGAGCGGAAAATACCACACAACTTTCCGAGGTTCTTTCTTGTATCGAGCTGCATTGCACACTAGACATGTGATCATGTTTGCGTCCTCTTTCCGATAAATGTAGCAATCATTGATGCACACGTGGTATTTTTCATGTGGTAAATTAAAGGGGCACATGACTTTCTTGGCGTCATCACAACTTGTAGGACACGAGTTGCCCTCCGGAAGCTTACTCTGCCAGTATTGTAGGCTAGCGTCAACGCTTATGTCAGTCCATTTGTGTTTTGCCTTCATTTTGAGAAAATCGAGCGCTACTTTCAAGCGAGAGTATTCCGATCCGCAACCTGGATACAACGGAGTATTCGAGTCTACCTCCAGTTGTGCCAGCTTAGCTTGCTCTATACTAGAAGATCTGCAGTTAGTCTTCTTCTTTAGAAGCAGCTCTTTGAGATGAGGGTCCCGCACGGCCGAAGCTAGCAGTGTTTGCATTTCATCGTCTTCGGTTATGTTTTTTTCAGCATCTTCTAGATCTCCAACATCATGTGCGGGAGGATCATCAGACGGCTCTTCGTCTTCTTGCCTGTGATCGTTATTATTGTCATGCTGATCATGATCCACTGCACCATCATGGACTTCATCATCATCATCTTCATCAAGCCACTGAGTGTGGCCATCCATGAAACCATGTATGAGAAGATGCTCCAGCAACTCTCCCGAAAAGGGGTTCAGCAAGCCCACTTTTTTGCATTTGCGACACGGACATCTTATCTCCCTCCGATTATTTTGTATCATGTTGTCTGTAGTGTATCTCAAATACTTGTTCACGACACGTTCACTCATATGGCTGGGCGCCATATCGATCGCCTGCACGTGATAGAACCACCAGACAAGTAAAACAATCATTTTTCATTAAAAATTTCGGCATGACCTTCCTACAAATAGGACTAAGAGAGTGCCAAAATTTGCCGAAACGGAAATGAATGAACATTCCGGTAAAATATTGACATCATTTCCTGCATAATAAGAATAGCACATATATGCATCATCACATATCCGGCAAAATTTCATCATCTCAAATATGCATGCATGCATCATCATCAAGAATATATAGCACATATATATGCATCATCACATATCCGGAAAAATTTCATCATCTCATATATGCATGCATCATCATCATCAAGAGAGAATAACACATATATATATGGATCATCACATATCCGGGCACAATACAAGAATAGCACATATATGTTGCTCTCTCACCTTAAGAGACAATGTAGGAGACGAAGAGAGATGTAGATAGATCTAGCTAGACCTAGGAGATGATATATTTGGATCTACACCAAAAGGAGCTAAATTTGGTTCTTTTGTGGACATTTCTTTTGGTAGGGAGGAAAGAACAAAGGTAATAGAGTTAGATCTATCACCTAAACTAGTTTTAATTGGTTACAAAGAGTGGTAGAGATGGGGGGATTGACATGATAAGGGGAGGAACTTTGAGCTAGTGAGAAGAGCAAGATTGGAGGTGCAATAATGGAGGGACTTGGAGGTAGCCCGAGACCAATAATTGCACAGGACACCTTTGGCATACAAAACTTCTGTCCGCATTAGGAAATATTACCGCTGGCATACGGCTCATGGAGCCCGCCAGAAAAAACATCTTCGTATTAAAATATTTCGGGGCAAAGGTCCTCTGGCGTACATGCTGAACTGTACGCTAGCGGAAACAGCAATAGCGCTGGCGGCCAGAACATTTGTATGCTAGTGGCACTTAGATCCGATGCCTAGCCCGGGGCAAGCTGTGCCTCTGGCGTGCACTTTATTTTGTACGCCAGCGATTCCTATTGTTGCCCTGGCGTTCGCACTATTCTGTATGCCAGCGATAGTATCACTGGCATACAACTTTCGGTGTCCGCCAGCAATGATCTGGCGGCTATAGCCTATTTCCTACTAGTGTCGGTTCGGTGGCACTTGATCAATTTGGCACGAAACATATTTCCAACGGCAAACACCAGCATCAGGTGTAACCTGAGTATTTAAATTCACACATATCAACATAAGTGGGACAAACCAAGATACGGTTATGGTCACATTATGATTTTCAACATGTTTATGTGATTAGCTTATCCAGGTTAAAATGATCAACATGATGTCAACATGACATTAAAATATAGCATTAGCATAAGCACAGCGGGAGATTACGATGCATAAAAGCATAGCATAGATAACTTGATCAAAGCATGGACATAGCATAATAAAGTCATGTCATGATCATGGTTTAAAAAATATTTTAGTTTATTAACTTGGTTATATAAACATGATCAAGATCTTCTCATGCAACATAGCAATACCAAGATGAGAGAAGTATGATACGGTAATAACCTGGTTAAAAGTTATCATGAGCATAAAATGGCATATCATGTAAGAAAGCATTGGAATCATAACATGGTCAAGCATGGCATGGCATAATCAAACATGATATAGTTATGTGGCATCAACAAAGTGATCCAAGTATATAAGCATACCATGATCAACACGTATCATTATTCATCGAAGCATAAGGAACGTTTTAAAACACGTCAAAGCTTTGCAAAGGTGCAAAGGGTATTGTGGCTTGCCTTTCAGCAGAGGAGCGTTAAATACTCCTGGTCTTGACATCACCAAAACCATGCAAAAATATTTTATAAAAAGGCACGGAGCAACAGTGTCAAATACAACTTTTGTTTGGCCAGCAAATAACAACAGAAATACATCGCATGAAACCTATGTCAAAATAAAGTGGAGCTCAAGACAAAATCAACGCAAAAAGAATCACCTCATTCGGAGTTATGGTTGCGAAGATATGAGGGGGAAGAGATCAGGGACCAATCTGCAAATCTGGATTTATTTCTAGGTCCCTGGCGGCTAAGACAGAAGACGGTTTCCAGAGAATACACTTTCTGTTAGTTAAAGCGCATTTTCATCCGCAGAAGAGGGAAATACACTTTCGGTTAACGATAGCGCATTTTTGGCTGAAGGAGGCTGTAGTACGCTTTCCTTAAGCGAAGCCGCCGTAGGGGCGCCGGGCGCCGGGCCGCTACGGCCGACGGCCGCGGCACCTCGCAGGGGGGGGGGGGGCAGTGGCGTGGCTCCCACGGGCCGAGGCACGGCGGCCACGTGTGCCCACGAGGCATGGCGAGGCGGGCCGTGGACTCAAGGAGGAGAGTGGCGGGAGGCCGGAGGGGTGCTGGGGCACGGGCAGAGAGAGAGGAGGGCCCTGGGGGCGCCAATTTGGCCGGAGGGAGGGCGGTGGCCGTGGGCATGAAGAGGAGCTCCGGCGAGGAATCGGAAGGATATTGGGGGCTAGGGGAGTACGGGGGAGCTACTTGAGTGCCCTGGATGATCTCGGAAGGGGCTCGGGGTCGTGTTTCATATAGCCAGGGCAGAGATTCCCGTGGCCGAAGAAGCCAAGCGGACGCGACCGCGGCGGCGATGAGATGGCGAGGTGAGAGGCGTCGAGGAGGTTCGAGAGGCGGGCGCGTGGGGCACGCGGGCTGCAGAAAGTCGTGTGGCGCGGCTGGACAACGGGAAGAGGATGAAGGCGCACTAGAGCACGATGTGGACGCGTCGGGCACGCCCAGAGCGCGTCCAGTGCACGCCATGTGCGGCCCAGGGGCATGGCCATCCTGGGCTGGTGCATCTACGGGGGTTTATCATGGCCAAAGTTGTATGGGGTGTGGTCCTTTTGATGCTGACCATACATGTGCAAAGATGTTTACCACAGGTGACGAGGGGGTGACCCCACGACTCCTATGGATGGGCCTACCCGGTGTACCCGAAGACAGAAGGCCCACAAATATGTCGCCTAGGCCCAGTCTTGGCCCAGTAGTGGCACCGACGTAGGAGTCCACGACTCGTAAGGAAGGTGTAAACCTGCCGTGCGGTACAAGATTACGGTTAGGAAACCTCATCTGTAATCCGAGACGGGTTCCCCGAGACCTAGCCTAGTATATAAGGGTTGGGAGGGGAGACGTCAAGATCAACCAATACACAATCTATAACCCTATCCTTGTGCGCACTAGCCTTGGCCTTCCCTGTAATCGCATCTCCAAGCAATAATATCGATTAGGAACGTCTCCTCCTGTTAGCCGACGAGCTATCGTCCAACCTGTGCCTCTCATGATTAACCCAGGGTCCTTGACCATGGGATTTGCCGGGGTTGATCCCCGTCAATTGGCGCCGTCTGTGGGAACTACACAGGTTGGAATTACGATCTCGGCGGTTCCGTCTTCAGCAAGCCACAACTCAAGAGCAAGAACCAGATCCAATCTACCCGAAGAATTCAAGATCACGGAAAACATCTCTGTCGCCCCATCGAGATCGCTCGGCCTGCAGCTGTGCCAGGACCAATACTATGGCGGCAACCGAGTCCACCGCCAGCGAAGGAGAAATCAACGACCCAAAAGAAAGGAGCGAGGGTTCTACGCGAAGATCCCGATCGATGAACTACAGCACGAAGCAGAGGACCTGCCGACCACTCGTCGACCCACCGCCACCCAGGCACCCGCCGCACAACAAGACGCCGACTCCGAGCTCGAGATCAGCGATCGTCAAGATCAGCGCCAACGAAGAAGAAATCGACAACCTAGAGGACAGGCGCGAGGATCCTACGAAGAGACCCCACTCGACAAGTCGCACTATACAGCTACGCGCTCGCCGACCACTCGACGACCCGTCGCCGTGCGGAAAATTGTCGCCCGCGAGGACAGCGACTCTGAGACTCAGACCGGCGAATACTACGACCCAGATCAAAGACCAGACGAATTCGACAACCTTATAAAGAACCAGAATCTGAGCGAGGGGATCGAAATCGACCCGCGAGTCCACGAGCACCCGGCGGATCATGCGCAGTTCTTCCGAATCCCAAGGAGGAGACGGCACGCCGGATCCAGCAAACTCATGGTCAGGGAGCATCTAGAAGGACCCTGCACGATCCACTACTTTGAAGACGACTGGGGATACATCAGATCGGGTCAGACTCTGGGAGACTGCCGCCTGTTCAACGAACTCGCCGACAGCCTCAAGGAGGAAAAACAATGAGAAGCCAAGCGCACCCGAAGAACCGAGAAGTCGCCGACTACAAGTCCCGAAAGACGCTACAACCCGCCTCAAGGACAGGTGTACACGATCCAAGAAGGAAGGGTATCACAAGCTCAACAGGAAGCCTACACCCTGCAAGGCAAAGCAGCCGAGAACCTACACACAGTCGAAGTCTACCAGCTACACGACGCAGAAACTAGTATCACGTTCACCCAGAGCGATCACCCACCTGCAGTCCCAAGGCCAGGCCATGCGCCCCTGGTACTCGATGCTCAAATTGGAGGGTACGACATGGACAGCATCTTCATGGACGGCGGCAGCAACATGAATATAATCTTCGTCAGCACCCTACACAAGATGTTGATCCCAAGATCAGTATGGAAAAAATAAAGCATCGTGTTATACAGAGTAGTCCCAGGAGAAGCGGCTACTTCCCTTGGAATAATCGAGCTCCAAGATGTCTTTGGCAGCACACGCAATTTCGCAAGACACACCCTCGAGTTCGAAGTACTCGACTGGCAGTCGCAGTACCACACTATACCGGGACGTCCAGCATTCGCGCAATTCAAGGTGGTTCCGCACTAAGCCTACCTCAAACTCAAGATGCCAGGATCCGCGGTCGTCATTACATTCAACGGGTGCTTCACCAAATCAGACCAATGTGATCGCGATTTCCACAAAGTTTCCGACACCTTTGGAGCCGAGCAAGAACACACAGAAATAGCCATGGCGACAGACAAAAGTATCTTTCCGCTAGCAAGTCGAAGCGAGTCAAAAGAGTATGGGAGGAATTTCAGCATCGACAGCGATACGGTCACCCACCAAGTGCACCCGACGGACTCAGAAAAAACAGTCCGCGTGTACGCCCACCTCCCGGAAGAGCAAGCGACTGCCCTCATCGCTTTCCTCCGTGAAGAATGGGAAATCTTTGCCTGGTGCCCAGCCGACATGCTAGGAATACCGCGCGAGTTCGCGGAACACGCGCTGCGCATCAAGTCAAACACCAAGCCAGTGAAACAGGCACTACAAAGATTCTCAGATCCCAAGCGCAGAGCAAGCGGGGAGGAGGTCAACCGCTTACTCGACGCTCAATTCATCCGAGAGACGAAGAAAGCCACTTGGATCGCCAACCCAGTGCTGGTCCCCAAGAAAGACACAGACGTGCTGCGGATGTGCTTCGACTACGGGCCAGTCAATAAATTCTGCCCAAAGGATCACTTTCCCCTGCCAAGAATCAATCAGATAATCGACTCGACAGCAGGATGCGATCTACTATCATTCCTCGACGCATACTCAGGATACAATCAGACCAGGATGAAGGAATAAGACGAAGAGCATACATCATTCATCACCCCTTACGGCGTATTTTTTATAGGACAATGCCCTTTGTACTCAAGAACGCCGGTGCCACATACCAGCGGATGATGCAAGCCTGCTTGAAAGAGCAAATTGGAAGAAACGTGCAAGACTACGTGGACGACATCGTCATCAAAACTTATAGTGCAAACACTCTACTCGACGACCTGCGCGAGACCTTCGTAGCACTAAACAAGTACAGAATCAAGCTCGACCCGTAGAAGTGCGCATTTGGCGTCCCAGCTGGGAAGTTGCTCGGGTACATGGTCTCCGCTCGAGGAATCGATGCGAACCCCGAGAAAGTTCAAGCAATCGCCAGAATGCAGGAGCCAACCGACATCAAAGGTGTGCAGCAGCTCACCGGAAGACTCGCATCCCTGAGTCGCTTCATCAGTAGATTGGGAGAGCGCACACTGCCATTTTACCAGCTTCTCAGAAAAGGAGAAAAATTCGAGTGGACCGAAGAAGCCCGCAAAGCATTCGTGGACCTGAAGAAGACACTCTCGACCCCACCAATCTTGGCGGTACCCAAAGAACGAGAAATGTTGTACCTCTATGTGGCAGAACGCAACAGCGTGGTAAGCACAGAACTCGTCGTCGAGCGCACAGAAGAAGGCAAGGTCCATAGCATACAAAGGCCGATCTACTACGTCAGCATGCTCATGAGAAAATCCCAGCAGCGGTACCCGCACTACCAGAAGCTACTACTGGCCATCATCATGACCTCAAGAAAGGTGTCGCACTACTTCGACGAACATCCTATCACAATCGTGAGCAGCGGACCACTCGCGGACATCCTCAACAACCTCGGAGCGACTGGGCGAGTCGCCGAGTGGAACATTGAGCTCAGCCTGCGGGAACTGCAGTTCAAGCACCCAACAGCAATCAAGGCCCAAATACTCCCAGATTTTCTGGTCGAGTGGACGGAGGTCCAGACACCAGGCCCCCCGGACCTGTCGAACTCATGGACAATGTTCTTCGACGGGTCAAAAAGACAGCAAGGAGCTGGAGCAGGAGTCGTTCTGCTCTCCCCCAAAGGAACAAAGCTCAGATACATCCTCCAGATCAACTTCAGACATGCCTCCAACAACGAAGCCAAATACGAGGCACTACTCCATGGCATGCGCATGGCCAAAACATGCGGTGCCACTCGCCTCATAATATACGGAGACTCCAACCTCGTCGTCCAGCAGGCGATGAAAGACTGTGATGCAGTAGCAGACAACATGGCGGCTTATCAGAAGCTCTACAACACACTGGAAGGAAGTTTCGACGGTTGCGAGCTCAATTATATCTCCAGAACAAACAACACAGAAGCCGACAAACTCGCAAACATTGGCTCGACTCGAGGACCAGTACCACCCGGCGTTTTCCTCGAAAGCATCAGCCAGAGATCCATCAATGTAAAGGCAGCAGCAGCCGAGGCATCTGTAGATGATGACACCATTGAGCCAGCACAGGTGGCATCAGCGATTCAATCTGAGGGCAACAACATCCAAGCGGTCGAACCTACAGATCCAACAGCACTCGAAGGGCCAGCGTGGACAAAACCGTTCCTCCGATTCCTAATCGAAGACACGCTACCGCAAGACATCGTAGAAGCTCGGCGCATCAGTCGTCGATCCAAGGCGTTCAAAGTGATCAACAGACAGTTATACAAGCGCAGTATCACCCAGATACTCCAAAAGTGCATCGACGAAGAAGACGGTAAATCTCTACTGCTCGAAATCCACGAGAGCAGTCGAGTGCTCATGTCCAAGGAATTCCGAGCAGGTTTTTACTGGCCTACCGCCATGAAAAATGCGGAAGATATTGTGCGGCGCTGCGTTGCTTGCCAAAAATTCGCCAGCAGACCACACGCCCCCGCCTCAGAACTCAAGACGATACCACTATCATGGCCGTTCGCCACCTGGGGACTCGACATGGTGGGCCCGCTCAAGAAATCATCAAAGGGAGGAAGAACACATCTGCTAGTAGCAGTCGACAAGTTCACCAAGTGAATCGAAGCAGTGCCCATCACTAGCTCCACAGCCCTCACGGCAGTCAACTTCATCAAATCAATCATCTTCAGGTTCGGGGTACCACACAACATCATCACGGACAATGGTACAAACTTCACAGCAGTAGAATTTCAGAACTTCTGCGAAGAACTAGGCATTAAAATCAACTACGCTTCAGTCGCGCACCCGCAGTCCAACGACCAGGTGGAAAAAGAAAATGGCCTAGTATGCAGAGGAATCAAAAAGCGGCTCCTTGCACCACTCGAGCAGGTCGCAGGCAATTGGGTAGAAGAACTCCATGCAGTATTATGGAGCCTTCGCACTACCCCAAATACCGCGACCCAGTACACACCCTTCTTCATGGTGTACGGGGCGGAGGAAGTACTACCACATGACCTCAAATTTGGGGCACCCCGAATCTGGGGGTATGAAGAAGAGGAAGCAAAAGAAGCACTGCAAGACGACAAGGACACAGCATACGAATCAAGAAACACAGCCCTAGCAAGGTTAGAGGGGTACCAGGACAAGCTGCGCACTTACCAAAGCAGTCGCCTGCGCACCAGAACATTCAACAAAGGAGACCTCGTCCTACGACTGATACAAGAGAAAGTCCACAAGCTTGGCCCCCAATGGGAAGGACCGTTCATAGTCTCAGAAGCCATAGGAGGAGGCACCTACAGGCTAAAGAGCCCAAAGACTGACGAGGACGTGGGAAACCCATGGAACGTAGCGAACCTACGCCTGTTCTACCCATAGTCTCCACCAGTTATGCCCGACTGGCAACTCAAGTTACCGTTCGACGCAATAAAATGGTGTTGCCCAAATACTACCACCTCAAAGAACTCGGGGGTTTGAGTACAAACTCCCCCCGAGAGACGCTATCGTCACTCACGCGATCTTTACCTAAAGCACTCGACGTTCGAGTACAAACTCCCCCCGAGAGACGCTATCATCTCTCACGCGATCTTTACCTAAAGCACTCAGGGGCTCGAGTATAAACTCCCCCCGAGAGACGCTATCGTCACTCACGTGATCTTTACCTAAAGCACTCGGGGCTCGAGTACAAACTCCCCCCGAGAGATGCTATCGTCGCTCACGCGATCTTTACCTAAAGCACTCGGGGGCTCGATGTAACAGCCCATTTGCAATAATTGTAATCCATCGTGGAATTTCACTTTGTCTGATGACTTTTTAACTTGGCATGATGCTAGCTGATGTAATTCCATGTGATGATTCCAAATGGCATTGAGTTTTGAGCTCATTTGATTTGCTTTTAAATTCAAAAAAAGTTGGTAAAAAAGGATGTTGGGTGATTTGTTCCATTTGTTTGTGATCTCCCCTAAACCTCAAACTTGGCCTAGCCATTTCTTTTGCTTGAGCAAGGGTTTTAAAATCCTTGAATCATTTTTGCCATCACCAAAAATAGGGGCTCTAGTTCAAAGTGGTTTTGAATTTCAAAAAGAGATCACATTTTTGTTGTTGCCAAAATTGGTCAACCATTTTTGAAAAATCCAGAAAAATGTAATGGTTAAGATTCTTGAGCTCATAGAATTATTCTCCTTGTGTTTTCTTCTCCAATATCCCCAATGCACTTTTTCTATTTTTTTAAAATAGAAATTAGGTACTGTTTTTAACTTGGGATTTTTTTCTCTGCATCCAAAATTGCCCATTACGCAATTAAATTTTGGTTGTTCAAGCATGTTGCAAGGAGTATTAAAATATATTGTGATATATTTTTCTCCTTTTCTTTCTGCCCTTTTCTTTTTTTCCTTTGCCTGCTATTTTTTTGTTAAATAAGCAGAAGGGCTTGCCCTTCTCTTCTCTCCCAGCACAGGCTTAGCCCAACTGGGCCTGGCCATTTCGGCCAAGCGAGAGGAACCCCGCGCCTTTTCTTTTTTATTCTGCGACCCGGGCCCGCTTGCCAGCCCCTGCTTTTCTTCTCCTTCCTCCACCTTTTCCCCGGCGAGAGAGAGAGCAGAGACGGCGAGAGGAGTGTGGATCCCCCTCACCAGCCTCACCTTCCTCGCCCCTTTTAAGCTGGGTTCCCCCCTCGCCTCAGGAACCCTAGCTCCTTCCCCGCCTCCTTTTTCTCTCCGCCGCCGCCGCCATGGGAGGGTTTTCCCTCTTCTGTTTCACCGGTAAGCCATAGAATTGGCCGCCGCCTCGCCATGTCATTGATTGTGCGCACGCGTACGCGGCCCTGACCTCCCCTGCGTCCTGTTTTTCCCGCATATCAGAACTAGTAGCTGTGTCACGCCTCGCCACCGTCTTCCTCCCCGCCGAGACGGCGTCTTCCCTAGCGCCGACCTCGGCGATCTCGTCTCCTCCTCGCCTTGTTCGAGGTCGCCTCGAGCACCACCTCGGTGAGATCCTCGTTCCGTAGTTCCCGCGTCGCTGTCGTGCCCACGGATAGTCCGTGGCCATGGCGTGGTCAAGTCGTGCACTAGGCACTCGTGGGCGCGTCCAGCGCGTGTTTGGGTGCTGCAAGGAAGTGCCTTGCACTATGCAGGCCCTCCTTTTCCCTTCCGCTATAGTCTGCAACTGCCCGTCGTGGAGGTGCGCCGCCGTGATCTTCCGGCGACCATGGCATCCCCGTTCTCCAGCCGCAGCACGAGGTTTTGGGCTAAATGGGTTTATGGAAGATCCAACTAGCCCGGGGAGGTCGCCTTCGACTCACCGGTGGTTCCTAGCCGAGGCCACGGTCGAAGGGGAACAACCTGTGTCGACGTTTGGTTTCCGTCTAAAGTTGCATCTGTCGATTTCGACAGCGCCCTTTTCTTCAGTTACAGTTGGCGTCTGCGACCAAGCCTTTTAGATTCAGAGTCCTTTGTTATCGCTAGCGGTTCAGTAGTGCAGTGGTCTGGCGCCCTGGGTTGCGTCCAGGAAGTCTCGGGTTCGAGCTCCCCCTGGAGCAAAAAACCCATCCTTTTTGTTCCAGCGTAGAAGTTGGGCTCAGCCCAATCTTTTCGTGTTTTTCTCTTCACCGTGGGCGTTCAGAAGAGCTGGCCGCGGTGCTTGGCCCAGTTCCTAGCCGAAGGCAGCCCAGAGGGGCTCTCCCCCTTTTCTTTTTTAACTAGTTATTTACTTTTTCTTTTGTTTCTTTTCAATTGAATTTGAGTTCAAATTCACTCCTGTTTGAGCCCCTGTTCAAAATGCTTCATGCATTATATCCATTTGGGGTAGCTCAATTCAGTGAGCATCATGGTGAGGTCCATTTTGCGTGATTGAGCCTTAAAATATTGAGGTGTTGGCAATTTGCTTCAAGGCCCTCCGGTTCTTCCGAATTTGCACTGTGTCTGCTTTTTTCGAATTGAGTCATGTCGTATATCCAATTGGGGTAGAGAAATCTGCTGATCAACATGGTCACCTCAGCTTTTATGTTTGAGCTACGTAAAAATTGGAACAATGTGGAGGGGAGTTGCACCCATTTGTGACCTTGTCTTGCATGATTTTCTCCCCTGGTCATCAATTGATCTTGTTTTGGTCCCACAAGTTGTCACGCCCATGCGTCCTTTCCATGCTTCATCTTGCCACATGATCCACCATCTTGCACCCCATGTAGCCTTACTTTGATACTCCTTGGTGTCAATTTCATCGAGACATTTCACCATCTCCGGAATCGATAATTATTTCTCGTTGCTTGTCGTTAATTGTTGTTATTGTTTCATGCCATACCATGTTGCCATGTTACTTACACCAAAATTAAGGCTAAGGCCAAGGCCATAAAAATGTAAATAATTGCATATGAAGTTGTTGACGTGTCGTCACCACCTTCATTTAAATTGACTAGATAGGGTCACATCATGCCTATTAAACTTGATCATCCCATCCATGAATGTTCATTAGTTATCGTTGCTTACTTGTGTGCCCTTCTTTGCCGGTACCTTACACTAGCACCTGAGACTGCCGAGGAGACTTACGTGGAGGTTTCCGACACGGAGCCCGAGGACCCTGCTATGTCTGCTTCGACGACCGATTACCCAGGCAAGGGGAATATTTATACCATTACTTGATATCTCTCTGCCTACCTGCCTAGATGTAGTCTAGAACGATTGATTGAACCTATCCACCTTGCTTATGCCACATTCAAAAACCAAACAGCCAGGATCCCCACATCCCAACAAAACTTTGTATTTCTAAGTTACCGCTGCTCAGCCATTGCTTAGTATGAGTAGGAAAACTTGCTGCTTACCCTATGTTGTGGTTGGGATATCATGTTATTAAAGAGTTTGGTTGATATTTGTTATTATTACTATGTTAATTTATACTTGATGAAAGATGGGAGACCAGGTTGTTCCCGCCAGGTGTTTTGTTCCATTTGAGTCACCTAGGTCCCGAGTTTCGGGTATTGTGTTTCTTGACGAGCGTGCCTAATCGTGTGTGGGATTCTATGGGGTCCCGTTGTCTTACCTACCTAGCCTCGTACAGTTCTAGTGGTGGCCCGAGCTGATTTACTATTTGCAAGTAACATGGAAACATGGCCTTTTATGCGCTACTAACTCGAGCGAGACGCGAAAGAGACTAACTTGAGTTAGCACCGCATCGGGGGCCTTACAACTTGGTAACAGAGCAGGACTGACTGTAGGACCCCTTACTGGCCGAAGTTGAATCTAGAAACTTTTTTGTAGTTACTAGGAAAAATCGGAGAGTAGGAACTCTTTCTTTTTCTTCTTACCCCACCCTCCCACCCCTTTTTCCGTGAGAAGTGAAACGCTATTTTCTCTCTGCAACTTATCCCCTTTTAAAACAAATCTAGGTTCTCGTTTACATGAGGATCCGATTCCTCTAATTTTTTTGCTAGCGACGAGAAGGGTTGGCGTACGTTGCGAACACTGAGCCGCCACTTGGGGTTGACAGCTCCACCTCGCTTATGGCATACCTCAGGTGAAAATCCTATACAGGTATGGTTGGCATCCTTCGGATGTGGTTCCTCCCCCTATAGGAGACCGCTTCGGCGGGCCGCTCAGGGTAGATGTCTCAACGTTCAGGTCTTCAACCACTCGTATATATTGTTGTGTGGTCGCTAGCAGATTATTATCTTGGATTCGGATGATCTCGGTTTGGCGATTCAAGTAGCACCTAGCTTTCGACTTTCTGGGTTAACCTTGGTAGAATTTCAGCCTTCGGCTTTCTCATACCTCATGAGGAAGTTTTGTTGTCAATATTTCTTTATCTTATGGTTTCGTCAATATTTCTACCATGTTCTCATAAGTGTTCCTGTATATAGGATGCCAAGAGCTAACATGTTGCCGCCAGAGAACCCTCTCCTTGGGGAGGTTGTGACCGTAGTGGCTCAGGGCACAGATGCGATCTTACAGATGCTGCTGAACCAGACTGCCCAGAGGAGTGATCGACCACAGTACACGACTCTGCAGTAGTTCCTTGCTATCAACCCCCTGGTTCTCCGAGGCTCGAGACCCCCTGGAAGCGGATGATTGGATGGTAGAGATCAAGAAGCAATTCAATGCAAACACCGTCAGACCAGTCGACTACGTGAACTTTGCCTCCTTCCAGCTTCAGGGTGCAGCAGCCAGCTGGTACGATACATACAAGGCCAACAAGGGCGATGCTATCATCACGTGGGCAGAATTCGTTGCAGACTTCAGAGCAGCAAATATTCCGAGTGGCTTGATGGACATGAAACGAGAGGAGTTATTGGCTCTGAGACAGGGTGACAGGTCAAATCAGGAGTACAACCTGGCCTTCGTCAGGCTCGCCAGGTACGCTCCGGAGGAGGTCAGCAGAGTGGCCAAGCGAATTTCCAGATTCCGTGGGGGTCTCAGCACAGAAATCAAGTACGCACTCACCCAGTGCAACCCCACGCTGTTCTCGCAGTTCGTGGATCAGGCTATCCGCCATGAGTCATCCAGAGCAAAGTGGGATGCAGATAGGAAGCGCCAGAGAGAGCACAGTTCCGCAGTGATGGTCCACAAGAAGGCAAAGACTTGTGTCACAGAGGCACCACCGCAGAGGCAGCAGTTCCAGCAGAGGTGGGCAGTTGTCCGCACTTTTGCCCGCCCTCACGTCCCAGTTCCGCAAGGGCCTCTCTCTACACCACCACACGCGAGGCCACCCAGGCCGCAGCAGCAGCCCAGGCCAGGCGTGATCTTCTACAAGTGCAGAGAGTCGGGGCACACTTCTCCCAACTGCACCGATCCATGTTTTGCTCGGCTCCCACCGCCTCCACCTCGCTCTACTCCGAGCACTGCGATGGTGAAGGCACAGCCACGTGCAGTTCGGGTGAACAACGTGATGCTCACAGATGCTCAGCAGTCTTCAGAGATCGTTCTTGGTAGGTTACTTGTATGTTCAGTTCAAGCGGCAGTGTTGTATGATTCCGGAGCTTCTCACTCCTTCGTTTCCAAGTATTTTGTACGTACACATGATTTGTAGTCAGAGATGATGTTGTCTCCTATGGCAATCTCTACCCCGGGCTCCAAGTTGAGTTCAGCTGTGAAAGTTCATGATGTGCAAATCCAGATTCAGGGTCTCCTTTTCTCCGCTTCCTTTATTTTACTTCCACGCTCCGACATTCATATCATCTTGGGCATGGATTGGCTTGTGAAACACAAGGCCAATATTGATTGTCCGACCAGATCCGTGAAGTTGACACATGATTCAGGCGCATAAGTCTTGTACACTTGTGGCTCAGTAGCAGGAGCAGCATAGTTGTACGCCTTGAACGCAGGAGTCGCGCCGTTGCTCGAAGAAGTCAGAGTTGTTTGTGAGTTCCCAGACGTCTTTCCGGAGGAGTTTCCAGGAATTCCACCAGTTCGAGCTATTGAATTCATTATTGAGCTAGAGCCTGGTACTCAGCCGATTTTTCAGCATCCGTACAAGATGTGTTCGAAGGATTTGATTGAGCTAAAGAAGCAGTTGACAGAGTTGGAGGCAGGCGGTTTTATCCGTGCCAGCACTTCCCCTTGGGGCGCACCAGCTTTGTTTGTCAACAAGAAAGATGGGACTAGCCACTTGGTCCAGGACTATCGCGGTATCAACAAGAAGACCATCAAGAACAAATACCCTCTACCCCGCATCAATGATCTGTTCGAACAGTTAAATGGGGCAAAGGTGTTTTCCAAGCTTGACTTGAGGATGGGGTATCATCAAATCCGTGTTCGTGAAGAGGACATTCCCAAGACCGCGTTCCGCACACGTTATGTGATGTATGAGTTCACAGTCATGACTTTCGGGCTCTCAAACGCCCCTCCAACTTTCATGAGAGCTATGAACTATTTGTTCCAAGAATGGCTTGATGTGTTCGTGATCCTCTACCTCGACGACATTCTTGTCTATTCCCAGTCAGAGGCTGAACATGAGGAACATCTACGCCTGGTGC
Organism: Bromus sterilis; assembly: GCA_950022295.1. Taxonomy (NCBI): domain Eukaryota; kingdom Viridiplantae; phylum Streptophyta; class Magnoliopsida; order Poales; family Poaceae; genus Bromus; species Bromus sterilis. The sequence goes on along the minus strand of OX465595.1, from coordinate 273,632,990 downwards.
TGCAGAAGCTGAGAGAGCACCGGTACTACGCCAAGTTCTCTAAGTGTGAGTTTTGGCTGGACAAGGTCAATTTTCTGGGCCATGTTATTTCCGCTGAGGGAATTGCGGTTGATCCAGAGCGAGTCCGCACTATTCAAGAGTGGGCTCCACCGATGAATGTGAAGTAGCTAAGGAGTTTTCTCGGCCTCGCCAGTTATTGCAGGAGGTTTATAAAGAATTTCTCCAAAATAGCAAAGCCAATGACTAAATTTTTGTGCAAAGGCAAACGGTACAATTGGTCATCAGCTTGCCAGTCGGCCTTCGAGCAGTTGAAAGAGAAGTTGACCACAGCTCCAATTCTCACGCCGCCAGATGAGTCACAACCTTTTCAGGTGTTTTGTGATGCCTCCTTGCTAGGTCTAGGTGGCGTTCTGATGCAAGGCAGGAATATTGTGGCATATACCTCACGACATTTGAAGACGAGTGAGAGGAATTATCCCACGCACGACTTGGAGCTTGCAGCAGTTGTGCATGCTTTGATCACTTGGCGACACCTCCTCTAAGAGAGGAAGGTGGATGTGTTCACCGACCAAAAGAGTCTGAAGTACTTGTTCACTCAGCCAAATCTGAACTTGAGGCAAAGAAGATGTCTTGAGACCATTACTGAGTACACAGTTGATATTCAGTACCCGCCTGGGAAGGCGAATGTCATAGCTGATGCGCTGAGCCGTAAGGGTGACTGCAATAATATCCACGTGCAGAAGATCCATCCTGTTTTGTGTGAGTCCTTTCGAAGGTTCAATCTCGAGCTAGTTCCAATAGGCTACCTTGCCAACCTTGTGGTAGAGCCCACTATCCATGAGAAGATCCGTCAAGCTCATTCTGGCAGCTCAATGATACAAAAGATCAAGCAGGGTATTGCCACCTCAGTTCCAAAGTACGGTTGCTTTTCAGTGCATAATGACGGCACCGTGTTGTTCGAAGAGCGAGTTGTTGTTCCCAAGGAGGGAGATCTCAGAGAGGTCATCATGAAGGAAGCCCATGTTTCCAAGATGTCTATTCACCCTGGTAGTACAAAGATGTATCCAGATCTCAAGCAAAGCTTTTGGTGGACTCGTATGAAGCGGGATGTTGCCCGTTACGTGTCTCAGTGTGATGTGTGTAGGAGAGTGAAGGCACAGCACCAGAAGCCTGGAGGGTTTCTTCAGCCACTTGAGATTCCGGAGTGTAAATGGGATCACATAGAGATGGATTTCATCACAGGTTTCGCCTTGTCGCAGAAGAAGAACAATACCATCTTTGTTGTCATTGACAATCTTTCAAAAGTTGCCCACTTCTTTCCAGTGAAGGATTCCATTTCAGCAGCTCAGTTGGCGGATTTGTACACCGCAAGAGTTGTATCTTTGCATGGCGTTCCCAAGAAGATCAGTTCCGATAGAGGCAGCCTTTTCACCTCTAAGTTCTGGCAGGCCTTTCAAAAGGCAATTGGTACGACAGTGTTGTTCAGTACCGCTTATCACCCTCAGACAAGTGGGCAAGTCGAGCGCGTGAACCAAATCCTCGAGGACATGCTTCGAGCATGTGTCATCTCCTTTCGCATGAAGTGTGAAAAGTGCTTGCCGTATGCTGAGTTCTCTTACAACAACAGCTATCAGGAAAGTCTGCAGGCAACACCGTTCGAAGTCTTGTATGGCCGGAAGTACAGGACACCTTTGAACTGGTCCGAGACAGGTGAGAGGAAGCTGTTCGGTCCAGATGTGATCCAAGAGGCAGAGGACAGAGTGAAGATTGTGCGGGATAACCTAAAGGAAGCATAGTCTAGGTAGAAGGCCTATTATGACAAAAGGCACCGTGGGGTAGCGTTTCAGGTTGGTGATTGGGCGTACCTGAGAGTGTCTCCATTGAGGGGAACTCACCGCTTTGGCATGAAAGGAAAGCTCGCTCCAAGATTTGTCGTACCCTTCCGCATCCTTGAGACTAGAGGACCTCTTACCTTTTGTCTCGAGCCTCCAGAGAGTCTGTCCATGGTGCATGACATGTTCCATGTGTCCCAGCTAAAGAAGTGCTTCAAGCAGCCAGAGCAGGCCGTTGACTTGGGAGAGATCCAGCTGAGTGCGGACCTTTCTTACTTAGAGCGTCCAGACCGTGTTCTTGAGACTTCCAAGCGCAAGACTCGAAACAAGACCGTCAAGTTCATGAAAGTCCAGTGGTCGCATCATGCGGAGAAGGAAGCAATGTGGGAGCATGAAGATCATCTCCGTTCCGAGTATCCCGAGCTGTTTAATGCATAGATCTCGGGGCGAGATCCAGTGTTGGTGGGGGAGAGTTGTAACAGCCCATTTGCAGTAATTGTAATCCATCATGGAATTTCACTGTGTCTGATGACTTTGTAACTTTGCATGATGCTAGCTGATGTAATTCCATGTCATGATTCCAAATGGCATTGAGTTTTGATCTCATTTGATTTGCTTTTAAATTCAAACAAAGTGGTTAAAGAAGGATGTTGGGTGATTTGTTCCATTTGTTTGTGACCTCCCCTAAACCTCAAACTTGGCCTAGCCATTTCTTTTGCTTGAGCAAGGGTTTTAAAATCCTTGAATCATTTTTTCCATCACCAAAAATAGGGGGTCTAGTTCATAGTGGTTTTGAATTTCAAAAAGAGCTCACATTTTTGTTGTTGCCAAAATTGGTCAACCATTTTTGAAAAATCCAGAAAAATGTAAGGGTTAAGATTCTTGAGCTCATAGAATTCTTCTCCTTGTGTTTTCTTCTCCAAAATCCCCAATGCACCTTTTCTATTTTTTTAAAATAGAAATTAGGTACTATTTTCAACTTGGGATTTTTTCTCTGCATCCAAAATTGCCCAACCAATTTTGGATGTTCAAGCATGTTGCAAGGAGTATTAAAATATATTGTGCGATATTTTTCTCCTTTTCTTTCTGCCCTTTTCTTTTCTCCCAGCACACGCTTGCCATTCTCTTCTCTCCGAGCACAGGCTTAGCCCACCTGGGCCTGGCCATTTCGGCCCAGCGAGAGGAACCCCGCGCCTTTCCTTTTTTTTCTGCGACCCGGGCCCGCTTGCCAGCCCCTGATTTTGTTCTCCTTCCTCCACCTTTTCCTCGGTGAGAGAGAGAGAGCAGAGACGGCGAGCGGAGCGTGGAGCCCCCTCGCCAGCCTCACCTTCCTTTCCCCTTTTAAGCTGGGTTCCCCCCTCGCCTCAGGAACCCTAGCTCCATCCCCCCCCCCCCCCGCCCTCCTCGTTCTCTCCGCCGCCGCCGCCATGGGAGGGATTTCCCTCTTCTATTTCGCCGGTAAGCCTCCAAATTGGCCGCCGCCGCGCCATGTCGTTGATCGTGCGCACGCGTACGCGGCCCTGACCACCCCTGCGTCCCGTTTTTCCCGCAGGTCAGAGCTATTAGCCGCATCACGCCTCGCCACCGTCTTCCTCCCCTCCGAGACGCCGTCTTCCCCGGTGTCGACCTCGGCGATCTCGTCTCCTCCTCGCCGTGTTCGAGGTCGTCTCCAGCACCACCTCGGGGAGCTCCTCGTCCCGTAGCCGTAGTGGTGCGACGTCCTCGCGTCCGTAGTTCCCGCGTCGCCGTCGTGCCCACGGACAGTCCGTGGCCATGGCGTGGTCAAGTCATGCACTAGGCACTCATGGGCGCGTCCAGTGCGTGTCTGGGTGCCGCAAGGAGCTGCCTTGCACTGCGCAGGCCCTCCTTTTCGCTGCCTCCGTAGTCTCCAACTGCCCGTCGTGGAGGTGCGCCGCCGTGATCTTCCCGCGACCATGGCGTCCCCATTCTCCAGCCGCAGCATGAGGTTTTGGGATAAATGGTTTCATGGAAGATCCAGCTAGCACGGGGAGGTCTTCGTTGACTCGCCGGTGGTTCCTAACCGAGGCCACGGTCGAAGGGGAACATCCTCTGTCGAGGTTTGGTTTCCGTCTGAAGCTGCATCTGTCGATGTCGACAGCGTCCTTTTCTTCAGTTACAGTTAGCGTCTGTGACCGAGCCTTTTAGATTCAGAGTCCTTTGCAATCGCTAGCGGTTCAGTAGTGCAGTGGTGTGGCGCCCTGGGTTGCGTCCAGGAGGTCTCGGGTTCGAGCTCCCCCTGGAGCAAAAATCCATCCTTTTTGTTCCAGCGTAGAAGTTGGGCTCAGCCCAATCTTTTTGTGTTTTTCTCTTCACCGTGGGCGTTCGGAAGAGCAGGCCGCAGTGTTGGGCCCAGTTCCTGGCCGAAGGCAGCCAAGCGGGGCTCTCCCCCTTTTATTTTTTTTATTAGTTATTTACTTTTTCTTTTGTTTTTTTTCAATTGAATTTGAGTTCAAATTCACTCCTGTTTGAGCCCCTGTTCAAAATGCTTCATGCATTATATCAATTCGGGGTAGCTCAATTCAGTGAGCATTATGGTGAGCTCCAGTTTGCGTGATTGAGCCTTAAAATATTGAGGTGCTGGCAATTTGATTCAAGTCCCTTCGGTTCTTCCGAATTTGCACTGTGCTTGCTTTTTTCAAATTGAGTCATGTCGTATATCAAATTGGGGTAGAGAAATCTACTGATCAACATGGTCACCTCAGCTTTTATGTTTGAGCTACGTAAAATGTGAACAATGTGGAGGGGAGTTGCACCCACATGTGACCTTGTCTTGCATGATTTTCTCCCCTGGTCATCTGTTGATCTTGTTTGGGTCCCACAAGTTGGCACGCCCATGCGTCCTTTCCATGCTTCATCTTGCCACATGATCCACCATCTTGCACCCCATGTGGCCTTCCTTTGATACTCCCTTGGTGTCAATTTCACCGACACATTTCTCCGTCTTCGGAATCGATAATTATTTCTCGTTGCTTGTCGTTAATTGTTCTTATTCTTTCATGCCATGCCATGTTGCCATGTTACTTACACCAAAATTAAGGCTAGGGCCAAGGCCATAAAAATGTATATAGTTGCATATGAAGTTGTTGACGTGTCGTCACCACCTTCATTTAAATTGACTAGATAGGGTCACATCATGCCTATTAAACTTGATCATCCCATCCATGAATGTGCATTAGTTCTCGTTGCTTACTTGTGTGCCCTTCTTTGCCGTACCTTACGCTAGCACCTGAGACTGCCGAGGAGACTTACATGGAGGTTTCCGACACCGAGCCCGAGGACCCTGCTACGTCTGCTTCAACGACCGATTACCCAGGCAAGGGGAAGATTTATACAATTACTTGATACCTTTCTGCCTACCTGCCTAGCTGTAGTCTAGAACGATTGTTTGAACCTATCCACCTTGCTTATGCCACATTCAAAAACCAAACAGCCATGATCCCCACATCCCAGCAAAACTTTGTATTGCTAAGTTAACGCTGCTCATCCATTGCTTAGTATGACTAGGAAAACTTGCTGCTTACCCTATGTTGTGGTTGGGATATCATGTTATTAAAGAAGTTGGTTGATATTTATTATTATTACGATGTTAATTTATACTTGACGAAAGATGGGAGACCAGGCTGTTCCCGCTAGGTGTTTTGTTCCATTTGAGTCACATAAGTCCTGAGTTTCGGGTATTGTGTTTCTTGACGAGTGTACCTAATCGTGAGTGGGATTCTATGGGGTACCCTTGTCTTACCTACCTAGCCTCGTACAGTTCTAGTGGTGGCCCGAGCTGATTTACTATTTGCAAACGTGTGTGTGCTTGGTTGGTACCCCAGCAGTTTTTGAAACAACCCAGACCAACGGAGACATAGTTCCTCTGGTTGGTCCACACTGGTGAGCTAGGGAAGTCCCCTGTTATATAGGTGAGACTAAACCCGACCTTGGCCATATGGTAGAGGCTGATTCGAGAGCACGGCCGGCTTTTGAGTTGGATGTCGACTCACCGGGGGCCACCCGGAAATGTGCGTTGTTAGTTAGAGGGACTCTGACGTTCCGGAGTTTTAGGCGTTTACCCAGTCAAGTGGAACCCGGGCGTACATGAGAAACCTATGATGGGCAGTTGGTACACCCCTGCAGGGTTAAATCTTTTCAAAAAGCCGTGTCCGCGGTTATGGACGACTTGAGACCTACTCCTTGTTCATAGAATAACATCAATTGAATCATAATTAAAAACTTGCCTACCGTGTGAGTGCCTTGGTTGTTTTTTCTTCGTCCAGGGGGAGCGAGAGAAGATCCAGGTTGTGTTATGTTTGACGTAAGTAGGTGAATAGCAGACTTATGACACGATGTCATGTGCATTCTTGGATCTTACCTCTACTCTGATAGAACGATATCCACTATATATGCTAGTGCGGCTGCAACCTTTACTTTTACCTTCTCTTACCGTAGGGAGTTAGTTATCCTGTAATGATATAATCTCACCCATGTTTTCCTTTCTGCTTTCACTGTTTTTCCTGATCGGCCGCTGCAGTTGACTACTACCTCGACCCGAGCACTGGACGTTATTCGTGGAGGTGCCCCCGGAGGACGACGATGAGGACGACGTCGTTCAGTAGATCATATAGTTGGGTTCCGACGATCCGTGGGTGGACTATTTATGTACAGCCCTCTCTAGGGTCATTTGGATTTTGACCGTACTCGGTCGTGATTGTCTTCCGCTTGTTGCATGATGTACTGTTGGGTCTATGGACCTCTGAGATGATGCAATAAATGCAAGTGGCGATGTATGCCCTGGACTTCATATATTTATGTCTTAGTATAAAATTCATTGTTCTTATATCTTTTGTCGAGAATCCGGCAGCGACACGAGTGCGAGTGTCGTGAGTCGGTGGCCTTTTATGCGCTACTAACTCGAGCGAGACGCGAAAGCGACTAACTTGGTATCAGAGCAGGACTGACTGTAGGACCCCTTACTGGCCGAAGTTGAGTCTAGAAACTATTTTGTAGTTAATAGGAAAAATCGGAGAGTAGGAACTCTTTCTTTTTCTTCTTAGCCCAACCTCCCACCCCTTTTTCCGTGAGGAAGTGAAACGATGTGTTCTCTCTGCAACTTATCCCCTTTTAAAAAAAATCTAGGTTCTCGTTTACATGAGGCTCCGATTCCTCTATAATTTTTTGCTAGCGACGAAAAGGGTTGGCGTACGTTGAGAACACTGATCCGCCACTTGGGATTGACATCTCCACCTCGCTTACGGCGTACCTCAGGTGAAACTCCTATACAGGGATGGTTGGAATCCTTCGGATGTGGTTCCTCCCCCTATAGGAGACTGCTTCGGCGGGCCGCTCAGGGCAGATGTCTCATCGTTCAGGTCTTCAACCACTCGTATATATTGTTGTGTGCTCGCTAGCAGATTATTATCTTGGATTCAGATGATCTCGGTTTGGGGATTCAAGTAGCACCTAGATTTCGACTTTCCGGGTTAACCTTGGTGGAATTTCAGCCTTCGGCTTTCTCATACCTCGTGAGCAAGTTTTGTTGTCAATATTGCTTTATCTTCTGGTTTCGTCAATGTATCTACCATGTTCTCATAAGTGTTCCTGTATACAGGATGCCAAGAGCGAACATGCCGCCGCCAGAGAACCCTCTCCTTGGAGAGGCTGTGACCGCACTGGCTCAGGGCACAACTGCGATCTTACAGATGCTGCAGAAGCAGACTGCCCAGAGGAGTGATCGACCACAGTACACGACTCTGCAGCAGTTCCTTGCTATCAACCCCCCAGGTTCTCCGAGGCTCGAGACCCGCTGGAAGCGGATGATTGGATCGCAGAGATCACGAAGCACTTCAATGAAAACATCGTCATTCCAGTCGACTACGTCACCTTCGCCTCCTTCCAGCTTCAGGGTGCAGCAGCCAGCTGCTACGATACATACAAGGCCAACAAGGGCGATGATATCATCACGTGGGCAGACTTCGTCGCAGACTTCAGAGCAGCACATATTCTGAGTGGCTTGATGGACAGGAAGCGAGAGAAGTTCTTGGCTCTAAGACAGGGTGACAGGTCAGTTCAGGAGTACAACCTAGCCTTCGCCAGGCTCGCCAGGTACGCTCCGGAGGAGGTCAGCACAGAGGCCAAGCGCATTGCCAGATTTCTTGGTGGTCTCAGCACAGAGATCAAGTACGCACTCACCCAGTGCAACCCCACGCTGTTCTCGCAGTTCGTGGATCATGCTATCCGCCAGGAGTCAGCCAGAGCAGAGTGGGATGCAGACAGGAAGCGCCAGAGAGAGCACAGTTCCGCAGTGATGGTCCACAAGAAGGCAAAGACTTCGGTCACAGAGGCACCACCGCAGAGGCAACAGTTCCAGCAGAGGGGTGCAGTTGTCCGCACTTTTGCCGGCCCTCCCGTCCCAGTTCAGCAGGGGCCTCGCTCTACACCACCACACGCGAGGCCACCCAGGCCGCAGGAGCAGCCCAGGCCAGGCGTGATCTGCTACAAGTGCAGAGAGCCGGGGCACACTTCTCCCAACTGCACAGATCCGCATTTTTCTCGGCTCCCACCGCCTCCACCTGGCTCTACTCCGAGCACTGCGATGGTGAAGGCATAGCCACATGCAGTTCGGGTGAAGAACGTGATGCTCACAGATGCTCAGCAGTCTTCAGAGATCGTTCTTGGTAGGTTACTTGTGTGTTCAGTTCCAGCGGCAGTGTTGTTCGTTTCCGGAGCTTCTCACTCCTTCGTTTTCGAGTCTTTTGCACTTGCACATAATTGTCACTCAGAGATGATGTCGTCGCCTATGGCTATCTCTACCCCGGTCTCCAAGTTGAGTTCAGCTGTGAAAGTTCATGATGTGCAAATCCAGATTCAGGGTCTCCTTTTATCCGCTTCCTTGATTTTGCTTCCACGCTCCGACATTGATGTCATCTTGGGCATGGATTGGCTTGTGCAACACAAGGCCAATATTAATTGTCCGACCAGATCCGTGAAGTTGACACATGATTCAGGCGCAGAAGTCTTGTACACTTGTGGCTCAGTGGCAGGAGGAGCACAGTTGTACGCCTTGAACGCAGGAGTCGCGCCTTTGATCGAAGAAGGCAGAGTTGTCTGTGAGTTCCCAGACGTCTTTCCAGAGGAGTTGTCAGGAATTCACTAGTTCGAGCTATTGAGTTCGTTATTGAGCTAGTGCCTGGTACTCAGCCGATTTCTCGGCATCCGTACAAGATGTGTTCGGAGGAGTTGATTGAGCTAAAGAAGCACTTGACAGAGTTGGAGGAAGGCGGTTTTATCCGTGCCAGCACTTCCCCTTGGGGCGCACCAGCTTTGGTTGTCAAGAAGAAAGATGGGACTAGTCGCTTGGTCCAGGACTATCGCGGTATCAACAAGAAGACCATCAAAAACAAATACCCTCTACCCCGCATGAATGATCTGTTCAAGCAGTTGAATGGGGAAAAGGTGTTTTCCAAGCTTGACTTGAGGATGGGGTATCATCAAATCCGTTTTCGCGAAGAGTACATTCCCAAGACCGCGTTCAGCACATGTTATGGGATGTATGAGTTCAGAGTCATGACTTTCGGGTTCTCAAACGCCCCTCCAACTTTCATGAGAGCTATGAACTATTTGTTCCAACAATGGCTTGATGTGTTCGTGATCCTCTACCTCGACGACATTCTTGTCTATTCCAAGTCAGAGGCTGAACATGAGGAACATCTACGCCTAGTGCTACAGAAGCTGAGAGAGCACCGGTACTATGCCAAGTTCTCCAAGTGTGAGTTTTGGAAGGACAAGGTCAATTTTCTTGGCCATGTTATTTCCGCTCAGGGAATCGCGGTTGATCCAGAGCGAGTCCGCACTATTCAAGAGTGGGCTCCACCGATGAATGTGAAGCGGCTAAGGAGTTTTCTCAGCCTCGCTAGTTATTGCAGGAGGTTTGTGCAGAATTTATCAAAAATAGCAAAGCCAATGACTGAATTGGTGTGCAAAGGCAAACGGTACACTTGGTCACCAGCTTGCCAGTTAGCCTTCGAGCAGTTGAAAGAGAAGTTGACCACAACTCCAATTCTCACGCCGCCAGATGAGTCACAGCCTTTTCAGGTGTTTTGTGATGCCTCCTTGCAAGGTCTAGGCGGCGTTCTGATGCAAGGCAGGAATATTGTGGAATATACCTCACGACAGTTGAAGACGAGTGAGAGAAATTATCCCACGCACGACTTGGAGCTTGCAGGAGTTGTGCACGCTTTGATCAATTGGCGAGACCTCCTCTTAGGGAGGAAGGTGGATGTGTTCACCGACCACAAGAGTCTGAAGTACTTGTTCACTCAGCCAAATCTAAACTTGAGGCAAAGAAGATGGCTTGAGACCATTAGTGAGTACAGAGATGATATTCAGTACACGCCTGGGAAGGCGAATGTCATAGCTGATGCGCTGAGACGCAAGGGCGATTGCAATAATATTCAGGTGTAGAAGATCCACCCTGATTTGTGTGAGTCCTTTTGAAGGCTCAATCTCGAGCTAGTTCCAGCAGGCTACCTTGCCAACCTTGTGGTAGAGCCCACTATCCATGAGAAGATCCGTCAAGCTCAGTCTGGAAGCTCAATGATACAAAAGATCAAGCGGGGTATTGCCGCCTCAGTTCCAATGTATGATTGCTTTTCAGTGCATAATGACGGCACCGTGGTTTTTGAAGAGCGAGTTGTTGTTCCCAAGGAGGGAGATCTCAGAGAGGTCATCATGAAGGAAGCCCATGATTCCAAGTTGTCTATTCACCCTGGCAGTACAAAGATGTATCAAGATCTCAAGCAAAGCTTTTGGTGGACTCGTATGAATCGGGATGTTGCTCGTTACGTGTCTCAGTGTGATGTGTGTAGGAGAGTGAAGGCACAACACCAGAAGCCTGCAGGGTTGCTTCAGCCACTTGAGATTCTGGAGTGGAAATGGGATCACATAGAGATGGATTTCATCACAGGTTTCCCCTTGTCGCAGAAGAAGAACAATGCCTTCTTTGTTGTCATTGACAATCTTTCAAAAGTTTCCCACTTTTTTCCAGTGAAGGATTCCATTTCAGCAGCTCACTTGGCGGATTTGTACACTGCAAGAGTTGTATCTTTGCATGGCGTTCCCAAGAAGATTAGTTGCGATAGAGGCAGCCTTTTCACCTCTAAGTTCTGGCAGGCCTTTCAAAAGGCACTTGGTACGACGGTGTTGTTCAGTACCGCTTATCACCCTCAGACAAGTGGGAAAGTCGAGCGCGTGAACCAAATCCTCGAGGACATGCTTCGAGCATGTGTCATCTCCTTTGGCATGAAGTGGGAAGACTGATTGCCATATGCTGAGTTATCTTACAACAACAACTATCAGGCAAGTCTGCAGGCAGCACCGTTTGAAGTCTTGTATGGCCGGAAGTGCAGGACACCTTTGAACTGGTCCGAGATAGGTGAGGGGCAGCTGTTCTATCCAGATGTGATCCAAGAGGCAGAGGACAAAGTGAAGATTGTCCGAGAGCACCTAAAGGCAGCACAGTCTAGGCAGAAGGCCTATTATGAAAAAAGGCACCGTGGGGTAGCATTTCAGGTTGGTGATTGGGCGTACCTGAGAGTGTCTCCATTGAGGGGAACTCACCGCTTTGGCATCAAAGGAAAGCTCGCTCCATGATTTTTCGGACCTTTCCACATCCTTGAGACTAGAGGACCTCTTGCCTTTAGACTTGAGCTTCCAGAGAGTCTGTCCATGGTGCATGACGTGTTCCATGTGTCCCAGCTAAAGTAGTGCTTCAAGCAGCCAGAGCAGACCGTTGACTTGGGAGAGATCCATCTGAGTGTGGACCTTTCTTACTCAGAGCGTCCAGTCTGTGTTCTTGAGAATTCCTAGCGGAAGATTCGAAACAAGATCGTCAAGTTCATGAAGGTCCAGTGGTCGCATCATTCGGAGAAGGAAGCAATGTGGGAGTGTGAAGATCATCTCTGTTCCGAGTATCCCGACTTGTTTAATGCTTAGATCTCGGGGCGAGATCCAGTGTTGGTTGGGGAGAGCTAAAACAACCCATTTGCAATAATTGTAATCCATCGTGGAATTTCACTTTGTCTGATAACTTTGTAACTTGGCATGATGCTAGGTGATATAATTCCATGTGATGATTCCAAATGGCATTGAGTTTTGAGCTCATTTGATTTTCTTTTAAATTCAAACAAAGTGGTTAAAGAAGGATGTTGGGTGATTTGTTCCATTTTTTTGTGATCTCCCCTAAACCTCAAACTTGGCCTAGCCATTTCTTTTGCTTGAGCAAGGGTTTTAAAATCCTTGAATCATTTTTGCCATCACCGAAAATAGGGGGTGTAGTTCAAAATGGTTTTGAATTTCAAAAGGAGCTCACATTTTTGTTGTTGCCAAAATTGGTCAACCATTTTTGAAAAATCCAGAAAAATGTAAGGGTTAAGATTCCTGAGCTCATAGAATTCTTCTCCTTGTGTTTGCTTCTCCAAAATCCCCAATGCACCTTTTATATTTTTTTAAATACAAATTAGGTACTGTTTTCAACTTGGGAATTTTTCTCTGCATACAAAATTGCTCAACCAATTTTGGATGTTCAAGCATGTTGCAAGGAGTATTAAAATATATTGTGATATATTTTTCTCCTTTTCTTTCTGCCCTTTTATTTTTTTCCTTTGCCTGCTGTTTTTTTGTTAAATAAGCAGAAGGGCTTGGCCTTCTCTTCTCTCCCAGCACAGGCTTAGCCCACCTAGGCCTGGCCATTTCGGCCCAGCGAGAGGAACCCCGCGCCTTTTTTTTTGCGACCCAGGCCCGCTTGCCAGCCCCTGCTTTTCTTCTCCTTCCTCCACCTTTTCCCCGGCGAGAGAGAGAGCAGAGACGGCGAGCGGAGCGTGGAGCCCCCTCGCCAGCCTCACCTTCCTGGCCCCTTTTAAGCTGGGTTCCCCCCTCGCCTCAGGAACCCTAGCTCCTTCCCCCCCTCCTCGTTCTCTCCTCCGCCGCTGCAATGGGAGGGATTTCCCTCTTCTGTTTCGCCGGTAAGCCGCCGAATTGGCCGCCGCCTCGCCATGTCGTTGATCTTGCGCACGCTTACGCGGCCCTAACCACCCCTGCATCCCGTTTTCCCGCAGGTCGGAGCTAGTTGCTGCGTCACGCCTCGCCACCGTCTTCCTCCCCGCCGAGACGCCGTCTTCCCTGACGTCGACCACGGCGATCTCGTCTCCTCCTCGCCGTGTTCGAGGTCGTCTCTAGCACCACCTCGGTGAGCTCCTCATCCCGTAGCCGTAGTGGTGCGACGTCCTCGCGTCCGTAGTTCCCGCGTCGCCGTCGTGCCCACGGACAGTCTGTGGCCATGGCGTGGTCAAGTCGTGCACTAGGCACTCGTGGGCGCGTCTAGTGCGTGTCTGGGTGTCGCAAGGATCTGCCTTGCACTGCGCAGGCCCTCCTTTTCGTTGCCGCCGTAGTCTGCAACTGCCCGTCGTGGAGGTGCGCCGCCGTGATCTTCCCGCGACCATGGCGTCCCCGTTCTCCATCCGCAGCACGAGGTTTTGGGCTAAATGGGTTCATGGAAGATCTAGCTAGCCCGGGGAGGTCGCCGTCGACTCGCCGGTGGTTCCTAGCCGAGGCCACGGTCGAAGGGGAACAACCTCTTTCGAGGTTTGGTTTCTGTCTGAAGCTGCATCTGTCGATTTCGACAGTGCCCTTTTCTTCATTTACAGTTAGCGTCTACAACCGAGCCTTTTAGATTCAGAGTCCTTTTCTATCGCTAGCGGTTCAGTAGTGCAGTGGTGTGGCGCCCTGGGTTGCGTCCAGGAGGTCTCGGGTTCGAGCTCCCCCTGGAGCAAAAACCCATCCTTTTTGTTCCAGCGTAGAAGTTGGGCTCAGCACAATCTTTTTGTGTTTTTCTCTTCACCGTGGGTGTTTGGAAGAGCAGGCCGCGGTGCTGGGCCCAATTCCTGGCCGAAGGCAGCCCAGAGGGGCTCTCCTCCTTTTCTTTTTTTTATTAGTTATTTACTTTTTCTTTTGTTTCTTTTCAATTGAATTTGAGTTCAAATTCACTCCTGTTTGAGCCCCTGTTCAAAATGGTTCATGCATTATATCAATTTGGGGTAGCTCAATTCAGTGAGCATCATGGTGAGGTCCATTTTGCGTGATTGAGCCTTAAAATATTGAGGTGTTGGCAATTTGCTTCAAGGCCCTTCGGTTCTTCCGAATTTGCACTGTGTTTGCTTTTTTCGAATTGAGTCATGTCGTATATCAAATTGGGGTATAGAAATCTACTGATCAACATGGTCACCTCAGCTTTTATGTTTGAGCTACGTAAAAATTGGAACAATGTGGAGGGGAGTTGCACCCACATGTGACCTTGTCTTGCATGATTTTCTCCCCTGGTCATCCGTTAATCTTGTTTGGGTCCCACAAGTTGGCACGCCCATGCGTCGTTTCCATGCTTCAACTTGCCACATGATCCACCATCTTGCACCCCATGTGGCCTTCATTTGATACTCCCTTGGTGTCAATTTCACCGACACATTTCTCCGTCTCCGGAATCGATAATTATTTCTCGTTGCTTGTCGTTAATTATTGTTATTGTTTCATGGCATGCCATGTTGCCATGTTACTTACACCAAAATTAAGGCTAAGGCCAAGGCCATAAAAATGTAAATAATTGCATATGAAGTTGTTGACGTGTCGTCACCACCTTCATTTAAATTGACTAGATAGGGTCACATCATGCTTATTAAACTTGATCATCCCATCCATGAATGTGCATTAGTTCTTGTTGCTTACTTCTGTGCCCTTCTTTGCAAGTACCTTACGCTAGTACCTAAGACTGCCGAGGAGACTTACCTGGAGGTTTCCGACAACGAGCCCGAGGACCCTGCTATGTCTGCTTCGACGACCGATTACCCAGGCAAGGGGAAGATTTATACCATTACTTGATACCTTTCTGCCTACCTGCCTAGCTGTAGTCTAGAACGATTGTTTGAACCTATCCACCTTGCTTATGCCACATTCAAAAACCAAACAGCCATGATCCCCACATCCCAGCAAAACTTTGTATTGCTAAGTTACCGTTGCTCAGCCATTGCTTAGTACGAGTAGGAAAACTTGCTGCTTACCCTATGCTATGGTTGGGATATCATGTTATTAAAGAATTTGGTTGATATTTGTTATTATTACGATGTTAATTTATACTTGACGAAAGATGGGAGACCAGGCTGTTCCCTCCAGGTTTTTTATTCCATTTGAGTCACCTAGGTCCCGAGTTCCGGGTATTGTGTTTCTTGACGAGCGTGCCTAATCATGTGTGGGATTCTATGGGGTCCCCTTGTCTTACCTACCTAGCCTCATACATTTCTAGTGGTGGCCCGAGCTGATTTACTATTTGCAAACGTTTGTGTGCTTGGTTGGTAACCCAGCAGTTTTCGAAACAACCTGGACCAACGGAGACATAGTGTAAGGCCCCCGATGCGGTGCTAACTCGAGTTAGTCACTTTCGCGTCCCGCTCAAGTTAGTAGCGCATAAAGAGCCACCGACTCACGACACTCGCACTCGTGTCGCTGCCTGATTCTCAACAACAAGTATAAGATCAAAGAACTTTAACTAAGACATAAATATATAGAGTCCAGGGCATACATCGCCACTGGAATTTATTACATCATCTCAGAGGTCCGTGGACCCAACAGGATATCATGCAACAAGCGGAAGACAAACACACCGAGTACGGCCAAAATCCAAATTGCCCTAGAGAGGGCTGCACATAAAGTGTCCACCCACGGATCGTCAAAGCCCAACTGTAGGATCTACTGAACGAGGTCGATCTCATCGTCATCCTCCGGGGGAACCTCCACGAAGTATCGTCCAGAGCTCGGGTCGAGGTAGTACTCCACTGCAGCGGCCGATCAGGCAAAAAAGTAAAAAAGCACAAAAGGAAAACAGGGGTGAGATTATATCATTACAAGATAACTGACTTCCTACGGTAAGACAAGTAAAGGTAAGGTTGCAGCCGCACTAGCATATATGGTGGCTAACGTTCTATTAGAGTAGAGGTAAGATCCAAGAAATACACGTGACATCGTGGCATAAGTCTGCTATCCACCTACTTACGTCAGGAATAACACAACCTGGATCTTCTCTCGGTCCCCCTGGACGAAGAAAAGCAACCAAGGCACTCACAAGGTATGCAAGTTTTAATTTAAGTTCAAATTGATGTTGTTCTATGAACAAGGAATAGTTCTCAAGTCTTCCATAACCGCGGACACAACTTTTCGAAAATATTTAACCCTGCAGGGGTGTACCAACTGCCCATCATAGGCTTCGCATGTACGCCCGGTTTCACTTTGGCTAAGTAAACGCCTGAAACTCCGGAATGTCAGAGTCCCTCTAACTAACAACACACAACTCCGGGTGGCCCCCGGTGAGTCGACACCCAACTCAAAATCCGGTCGCGCTCTCGAGTCGGTCTCTACCGTATGACTCCAGGTTTGGATTGCCGGTTAAATCTCATATGAGACCGGGTCCTTAGCTGGTCGAGGTGGGCCAGCCAAGGCACAAGTCCTCCTGTCCCAAGGTGGTTTGTAAACAACTGGGGTACCACTAGCACACACAAATTGCAAATAGTAAATCAGCTCGGGCAACCACTAGAACTGTATGAAGCTAGGTAGGTAAGACAATTGGACCCCATAGAATACCACACGCGATTAGGCACGCTCGTCAAGAAACACAATACCCGGAACTCGGGACCTAGGTGGCTCAAATGGAACAAAACACCTGGCGGGAACAGCCTGGTCTCCCATCTTTCGTCAAGAATAAATTAACATCATAATAAATATCAACCAACTTCTTTAAATGACCTGATACCCCAAACCATAGCATAGGGTAAGCAGCAAGTTTTCCCACTCATACTAAGCAATGGCTGAGCAGCGATAACTTAGCAATACAATGTTTTGCTGGGATGTGGGGATCATGGTTGTTTGGTTTTGAAGGTGGCATATTCAAAGTGGATAGGATCAAGCAAACGTTCTAGGCTACAGCTAGGCAGGTAGGCAGAAAGGTATCAAGTAATGGTATAAATCTTCCCCTTGCCTAGGTAATCAGTCGTCGAAGCAGACGCAGCAGGGTCCTCAGGCTCGGTGTCGGAAATCTCCACGTAAGTCTCCTCGGCGGTCTCAGGTGCTAATGTAAGGTACCGGCAAGGATAAGGCACACAAATAAGCAACGGGTACAATACCCAAGCAAAGATGGTATGATCAAGTTAAATTGACATGATGTGACCCTATCTAGTCAGATTTAAATGAAGGTGGTGACGACACGTCAACAACTTCATATGCAATTTATTTACGTAAAATGGCTATGGTCTTAGCCTTATTTTAGGTGTAAGTAGCATGTCAACATGGCATGATCAACAATGCATTTAGCAGAAACAAAAGCAACGTGAAAAGTAATCATCGATTCCGGAGACGGAGTAGTGCCGATGAAATTGACACAAGGAAGGTCACAGGAGGTGTGGAAAAGATGCATGGGTGTACCACCTTGTGGGACCCACAAGATCAAAGAGTGACAAGGGGAAAAGTCATTCATGGCATGGTCACATCTGGGTGCAATTTCCTTCCACATTGTTCACAATTTTATGTTGCTCAAACATAAAAATAGAGGTGATCATGCTGACCCGTAGATTTTTCTACCCCAAAATGATATAAGATATGCCCCACTTCGAATTTGCAAAATAGATTGCAAATTCAAAAGAAATGTGGGGGCTAAAATGAAAATTTACCATCACTCCAAAAATAGAGGGGTCAAACTACAAATTGGACCTCACCATTGAGATCAGTGGACAATTCTACCCCAAAATCATATATGGCAAGATATGTTTGGTGTGGAACTGCTCAAAATCCCAAACTCAGATTGAATTTGAATTCAAATCAATTTGGAATTTTTAAACATAAAAGAAAAACGAAAAAGAAAAGAAAAAGGGAAAGAAAAAAAAAGGACTCAGCCAACTTGGGCTGGTCTCGGGAGAAAACGGCCCACTCCAGAAGTAAACAGTGGGCTCAGCCCACTGTCCATTCGGGCAGCACCTCACTGACGTGAGGGGCCCGCTTGCCAGCCTCACAAAAAAGAAACAGGGGGCATGCGCTCGGGGGGGGGGGGGGGCGGGCTCGAACCCAGCACCTCACGCACGCACCACATAACCCGTGCCACTGCGCCACCAATCGATCCTTACATGACTTGGGTGTGCAGCCAAGTTATCACCTCTCCTCCCCAACACCTACACATGATCGAAGTCTGAACCCCGACGCTGCAACGTTTTCCGGTGACAACCACCTCGTCAAGGGAACAGCTACGGCTCGCCTGGGAGTTGCTACCTGGAGGGGACACCTTCCTGAACACAGGGATGCCCTCGGTGGTGCCCGTGGCGCAGCAAAGGTGACGCCTTCCTCGCCTGAAGACGGCGGCGCTGCACTGCTTCTGTCCGACAAACACTGCAAACCAGCGGCAACAGCTCCGTTCCGGCGACCCTAGCCTCACGCACAGGACATCACCAGCAACACCGCGGGTTCCTACGTGCACCTGGGACAACCAGCTTCGCTTCCACACATCGAAACCTCATCGGAGCACACCAGATCGGACCCCAGCCTCACCGGAAAACTCCACGGCTGCGGATCTGAACCCGGTTCAGAGCTACTACACGGGAAGCACCCAAAGTTTATCCCTTTGAGGCCATACGCACAACCTGGACTCGCCTAGAGCACGCATGCACACTCATCGGCAACGTCCTGGTCACGGTGATCACCGGCTTGGCGGGAACCCGTGAACCCGGCCGGAACCAAGCTACGGTGACAACCCTACGCGCGCATACGAGGAAACAGGGGAGCACCATGTTCTCACCTAGAGGATCTTGGGGACGACCTCGACGCCTTGGAGAAGATGACGGAGCAACAGGTCGACGATGAGGCAGGAAGGCGGCGCTGCAGGTGCTCTCGTCGCGGGCTCGCAGCACTGCTTCTACCTGCGACCTATCGACGGGAACGGGTCAGCAGCACGCGCAGAGAGGCGACAACGAGCGCAAGAATTACGGCGAGGCAAGACGGCGAGGAATCAAGCTCACCTGCGGAGAAACAGGGGAGATGCCTCCACGGCCCTAGCGGCGGCGGCGCGCAAAATTGGAGGGGGAAGTGAAACCCTAGGGCTCCAGGAGGGCTCTGGGGGTCGAGATATATGGAGGGGAGGCCTCCTGGCCACGCTGGCGGGCGTCGACGTCGATGCCGGCGTCCGTTGTGAAAGGGGAGCTCGGGAGGACCTCGGCCACGCCGGAAAGAAGAAGGAGGAGGTCGCTCGGATGGAGATCTGACGGCCACGGTAGTCTCCGCGTACCGCTTCGCTGGACAGGCCCAGGTGGGCTGCGGAGAGGAGGCTAGGTGGGCTGGGCTTCCAACAGGAATTGAAAAAGAAAAAGAAAAACGAGCTGTGGATCCATTTTCTATTTAAATAAAACAAAAAAGATCCAGGGTTTTTCTGGGTCAAATACAAGTAGGAAAAATACATAAAAATATGTATAATTATCCTTGCATTATTCCTCAATTTCCAAAAACGGTTTGGGCATTTTTGGCAACAACAAAATTGTGAGCTCATTTTTGAATTCAAAATCACTTTGAACTAGAGCCCATATTTTTTATGATGGAAAAAATGATTTGAGGTTTTTAAAACCCTTGTCATAGCAAAGGAAATGTCTAGGCCAAGTTTGGGGTGAAGGAGAGCATGCATGCAACAATAAAAATTCTTCAAACACCCTTCTTGAACCACTTTGGAAGCAAGCTCAACCAAACCAGATGGGCTCCAATCCCAATGCAAATTTAAATCACCGCATGAAATTACAATCTTTAGCACCATGCCAAGTTACAAAGTCAACAGACAAAGTAAAATCTCATGGTGTTTCTTATTCATTGCACATGGGTTGTTACACATAGTTCCTCTGGTTGGTCCACACTGGTGAGCTAGGGAAGTCCCCTGTTATATAGGTGAGACTAAACCCGACCTTGGCCATACAGTAGAGGCCGATTCAAGAGCGCGGCCAGCTTTTGAGTTGGATGTCGACTCACCGGGGGCCACCCGGAAATGTGCATTGTTAGTTAGAGGGACTCTGACGTTCCGGAGTTTCAGGCGTTTACCCAGTCAAGTGGAAACCGGGCGTTCATGCGAAGCCTATGATGGGCAGTTGGTACACCCCTACAAGGTTAAATCTTTTTGAAAAGCCATGTCTGTGGTTATGGACGACTTGAGACCTACTCCTTGTTAATAGAATAACATCAATTGAATCATAATTAAAAACTTTCCTACCGTGTGAGTGCCTTGGTTGTTTTTTCTTCGTCCAGGGGGACCGAGAGAAGATCCAGGTTGTGTTATGTTTGACGTAACTAGGTGAATAGCAGACTTATGACATGATGTCACGTGCATTCTTGGATCTTACCTCCACTCTGATAGAACAATAGCCACTATATATGCTTGTGCGGATGCAACCTTTACTTTTACCTTGTATTACCGTAGGGAGTTAGTTATCATGTAATGATATAATCTCACCCCTATTTTCCTTTGTGCTTTTACTGTTTTGCCTGATCGGCCGCTGCAGTTGACTACTACCTCGACCCGAGCACCGGACGTTACTTCGTGGAGGTGCCCCCGGAGGATGACGATGAGGACGACTTAGTTCAGTAGATCCTATAGTTGGGTTCCGACGATCCGTGGGTGGACTATTTATGTGCAGCCCTCTCTAGGGTCATTTGGATTTTGAACGTACTCGGTCGTGATTGTCTTCCGCTTGTTGCATGATGTATTGTTGGGTCTATGGACCTCTTAGATGATGTAATAAATGCCAGTGGCGATGTATGCCCTGGACTCCATATATTTATGTCTTAGTATAAAGTTCATTGTTCTAATATCTGTTGTCGAGAATCCGGCAGCGACACGAGTGCGAGTGTCGTGAGTCGGTGGCCTTTTATGCGCTACTAACTCGAGCGAGACGCGAAAGCGACTAACTTGAGTTAGCACCGCATCGGGGGCCTTACACTCGAGTACAAACTCCCCCCGAGAGACGCTATCGTCGCTCACGCGATCTTTACACGAAGCACTGGGGGGCTCGAGTATATACTCCCCCCGAGAGACGCTATCGTCGCTCACGCGATCTTTACCTAAAGCACTCGGGGGCTCGATTACAAACTCCCCCCGAGAGACGCTATCGTCGCTCACGCGATCTTTACCTAAAGCACTCGGGGGCTCGAGTATAAACTCCCCCCGAGAGACGCTATCGTCGCTCACGCGATCTTTACCTAAGGCACTCGGGGGCTCGAGCACAAACTCCCCCTGAGAGACACTATCGTCGCTCACGCGATCTTTACCTAAAGAACTCGAGGGCTGGAGTACAAACTCCCCCCGAGAGACTCTATCGTCGCTCACGCGATCTTTACCCAAAGCACTCGGGGGCTCGAGTACAAACTCCCCCCGAGAGATGCTATCGTCGCTCATGCAATCTTTACCTAAAGCACTCGGGGACTCGAGCACACCTTCCCCTTAGAAACGATATCATCTCCCGTGCAGTCTGTAACTTAAAAATAAGCGAGGGTCCAAACAAAACCCCACCGGAAGGCGTCCTCCTACGGAACTGACAATTGTCCAGAGAAATCAAAGGGAAGCCACGTTGAAAGTGCAATGTGTCGACCAGAGGGGGGGTGAATGGGAGATTTTAAAATATCTCGAGGAATTTCTAGTTCCTCAGGAGTGAGGCAATACGAAATTGAGGAAGTTGAAACCCGAGGAAGAACACACGAAGTACAATAGCAATGACGTGAATGTAAAAACAACCTATTGCACAGATAAGGTAAGATTGAGGCACAAACTGAGGAAACAGTACAGAGTGAACTCAGAAAGTAAAGCATCCGGATAAGTCATTAGTGCATAAACAGAATAACTGAGGTTGAAGAAATAGCACCGGGACACTGAAGACGAAGACTTGATGAACCAGTTCGAGTTGCTATGACCACTCTACGTCTAGTTGGAGAGGCCGAGATTGAACTCAGAAGACATAGTATTCACCTTGTTCTCCTTGAACTAGAGTCCTCAGACTCCGTCCAATAACTCAGGTGAGTCTTCAAGGTAGACTCCCGAAACCTTCACAGACTCAGTAACTCCGGAAGTCACAATTGCATCTTGACTTCCTCAGACTGAAGACTTCTACACCGGCTGGAAGATCACAGTCTTCAAGAGTAAAAAGCTTCGGATCACTCGAATCGACTTCCTCAGAAATTCTCAACTACACAGGCTGGTGGTTTTCCTCACTTATGTTCTTCAATGTCCTCAGAGGTGGGTTGCTCTCAAATGACAAGTGTCAGTTTTTCTCTCGGAGCAGCGAACCCACTAATGGGGCTGGGGGTGGCTATTTATAGCCGCGGAGCAACCCGAGGTGAAAGGACATAAATTCCCATGCACGAAATTACTCTCGTACCCTCGGATATGACCGTTGCTAGACAGGTTCAAGCCTCTCACCAAGAAACACATGGCACGGTCAAACTATTCTCTCTCTTCACATTCTTCAAAAGAAACGAACTGGCGATCTTCCGACTCCTCAACCGAAGTTAGTTACCTCAGTGTCCTGAAGAACAACGTCTCAGACACCCGAGGACTGAACTTCTACTGCAGGAGATTTCCTCATGGTTTTCTTCAGGATTTCTAATTGATCACTTCCTCAGAAATACAGAACTCATTTTCCTCAACCCCTCCAACAGTGCGGTGTTTTCCTACGACTCAAGAAGTATAAAAAAGTCTTAGCGAAGACTACGCTTCAACTTCGTCTTCAGCGCGAATGTCCTCAGGATCGTTCTCAGCTTCAGCTTCAACCGAACACTTCAGGATCCTGATTCCTCAGGATTTCGCGCAACTTCATTCTTCAGGAAACACACCGATTTCTCCAATGTTCCTCAACATTTTTGGCGGTCGAAAACGGTGGTTAACCTCATCCTCAGGGATTGTCTTCCTGTGTATACTCACAAACACATCAGTCCCTCAACCGTTTTGTCATCAAATACTCCAAAACCTCAAAGGGGGCACTAGATGCACTTACAATCTCCCCTTTTTGGTGATTTGATGACAATCAGGTTAAAGCTTCAACGGGATAAAATAAATATTTTTGAGGAAAGACTAAACTAAAACAGTTCATTGCTTCCGGATATAGAGATGCTTCCCCTGAGGATATGCATGTGTTTGAAGACTTGATATAATTTTTGAAAAACATGAGGAGCTCCCCCTATATCCCGGTTTGTTGGAAACAGTGCATTATATGAAGTAATTTGAGGAATAGCACTGAGTAATGTGGTTGCTGAGGAATAACATGAGTAATAGGTAAACTTGAAGAATAGCTTCAGATAACTTAAGAGTATCAGAAACCACACAAAATATCAGTGTACAACTCATTACAAAAATGATCAGAAGAACGAGAGTTGTAACTGAGGAACCCATAATAACCCGCTTGAAGACAACTAAATTTCTCCCCCTTTGTCATTAAATGAACAAAAAGGAGAGACTACTGCTAACATCCCAAAGAAGTGCCTCAGGATTGATCATCAGGATGGAGGCACGCTGTGGCAGTGTGAGGACAAGCCGCAGTGTCTTCAACTTCTTCAGGCGAAAATTCTTGCGCTGAAGAAAACGAGTCCATCGCCAGAGGTGGAGTCTTGCTTTTGGTGAACTGACGAGGAGGCCGTATCTCAGGAAGTGGAGGCTGGCGGAGGTTAAGATTGGCAAGGTCTTCAGGAGTGATCACCTCAGACATCAGGGCATCAAGTCGCTGATATGTATGATGAGCATATTGATGAACCTTCTTCTGAGTGGTATAAATCTGAGCCATGTAGCTGAGGATGTCACCAATCTAACGCTTTGTCCAGTCATGATTCCTATCCACTTTCTGATATAGACTGATAAGGAGCTCGCGATCAGTCATCAAGAGAGCTTGAGTTGTTTCCTTAGTCGAGGCATGAGTGCGCTCCTCGTGAGTGGTGCGAGACTGAGGCTGACGAATGTTCCCACCAAGCGAGTCCTGAGGAAGTACGTCTTCATAGAATGGTGCTTTTCCCTTGGCATTAGCATCAAGAGTGTGTTGAAGGACTTCAACTGGAAGAACATACGGACGATGATTAGCCTGATCAGGCTTGAAGTTGATGCCAGTCTTGGTGCAGATGAGCCTCATGATCCATGGAGCATATGGTTTCAGAATATGAGGATTTTGAGCGGCATCCACAAGCGTCCTGAAGAAGAAGTCTGAGACATTAATTGGAGCTGACATGCAGAAGTTGTACAGGATGTTCTTCATGATGCCGACGACTTCCTCAGCAGTTGATTCATAGCCTTTGATGGGGCAGAAGGACTTAGACAATATGCGGTACAAGGTGCTTGGCAAGTACTGAAGCTCAGAAACGAGGAACTTGGTGTGGGGCGGAGCTTCAGGGGCTTGCGGCTTCATCTTCATATTCATCAGGTCATCCCAAAGAAGTGGAGCACCATATGTGCTTGGAACTGAGGCTTCAGAGGGAGGTAGCAGAAGAATGTCCACAATCTCAGGTACTGAGGCAGTGTAATGGTGATGCTGAGTCATCCATTCAAGTTCCCATGTATTGATGTCTTTGGGGTCCCCATAGACATATAATGTGGCATAGAACTGAAGCACAAGTTATTTATTCCACTGGATGCACTCAGAGCAGAACTGAAGCAACTTGGCATGATGCAAATCCTGAAGCACATTGTTGAAGCAAGGGATGGCCTCCATATCCAAATGAGGAATATGTTTATGAGGAAAAACCTTTTGGGCCATGTAGAGGACTGAGGCATAGTAATTCTTCTGAGTAGCCTTCCAGAATATCAGCAGCTTGCTAGGTGGGGGGGGAGTGGTATGGATTTTGAATCCTAGTCTGAAAGAAGCTCATGGAAATGAAGAAAGCATCAGTGTTGAAGTTGGGACGAGCATCAGCTTCAAGGTTTCTGTAGAATGGATTCTTCTGCTTCGGACACAGATAAATGGCTGAGGCAGGATCCTGATGAGCTGGTGATGCTGAGGGTGAGGGTGGCTGAGGTGGAGAAGTATGGTCTTCAGCATGGGACTCGGGCACAGCCTTTGGTGAAGTGGCAGTTGCTGAGGGAGAAGAGACATGGAGATCCTCAGTGCGATCAGGTGCAGCCTCAGTATCAGCATTTGTGTTGTGTTCGGCTTCAGCTTCAGTTTCAGCGGCGGGGGGATCTGTCTTAGGATCTGCAGTGGTTGTCTCCGCAGCATCAGTATTAGCAGTAGTGGTTGCTGCAGCATTAGTATCAGCAACCGAATTTGTGGGAGCACTTGTGGCGTCCGATTCATCAGCATCAGACGCTGAGGACGATGCACCAACTGATTCTTCAGACTGCCGAGAAGCATCAGGAAGCACCTCGGTCACGGTGGGGGAGTGAGGCTCTGGAGAAAAGATAGTATGAGTGGGAGAGTTTGTCAGCCCATATTCCTCATCATAGACGCGAGGAGTACCATGATCCATAATGTCTACGTCCATGTCTTCAATCTCAGTGATAATTGGTGGCGGTGGGCACTTAGGAGTTGTAACAATGGGTGTTTCTATAGTGGGTGGAGTGAAGACGATTAAGCTGCGCAGTAATAAGAACAGTGGTATCAGCGGCCTTAGCTGCCGGAGGAGCTGAGGAAAGTGGTGTAGCATCAATGGGGTCCTCAACAGTGGGCTTCTTTGCGGCAGGTGGAGTGGAGGGTTGGGCTTCGCGCAGGCGCTTGAGGCCTTTGGCAGAGGCAGTAGGGGGTACTGAGGAAGCAGGCTGTTGAAGCTTCAACAACTTTGCCATCTGCTGAGACATCCGTTCCTCGGATGTGCCGATATAAGCACGGTTGGCGGCACACTCAGTGTTGAGACGTTGAACTTCACATTGATGTTCGATAAACTCCTGAGCAGTAACATCAGTGATAGGTTTCTTTTTGAAGTTACTGAGGACTTTCTTCAGTTTGGCCTTCAACTGTTTCTGAAGATCATGTTGATGAATCTCATTGATGAGGAACTGTTGAACATAGAACTTGATGTCTTTAGGAATGTCCAAATCATCAAGAGGAATGTCAGGCTTGACAGACCAAATTTCAATGTACTCCAAGATCTTCTTGGGATCAAGGAGAAGCAGGATTTATGAACCCGTTGCTTCAGCTTTGCGTATGGCCGCAGCACGCACATATTCAATCTTATCAGCTTCAGTGGAGACAAAACCGGCCAAATCCTCAAATTCATCTTCATCATCAGAGGTTTGAGGAGTATGATGAATGGCGCCACGCATAGCAGCTTTCTTTGGTGAGGGGCGTGGGCCGCGTTGAAGAACAGTTTTGGTCTTCAGCTGAGACTGAGCCATTGTGGTTGAGGTCTCAGGAGTATTACCAGATTCATCAGTGCGAATCCTTGAGGAGGCAGCAGCACCATCCGTGCGTTGACATGAGGAACCAGCAACTTGAGGCTTAGCTAAGGGCTTCGTGGAGGGCTTGATGCCAGGAGCCTTTTGCGGTGCTGAGGCGGGGGTTGTGGCCTGGATTGAGACTGAGCCTGAGGCGGAATCTGAATTGAGGCAGTCAAGTCACGGACCAGATTCTTGACACGGCAGCTACTGCGCTTGAGATATTGTTCATAGGCATCAGGAAAGTCATCAGGAGTGTGCATTGTTGTTGGATCAGGAGTGACACCCGGTGCAGGTGGAGGTCGAGCCTTGATCCCCAAAGTCTTTAGCGGCGGATTGACAGCAAACATTTCCTCATGCTAAGGATTAAGCCATTGATATGCCACCCAACGCTTGTCCCATTCCCTCGTGATCTTCTGGACCCTTTTCTTACGATCATCAGCAGTTTCACGTTCGGGAGTCTTCAGCTTCTCATAGAGCTCAGGAGGCAGGTCTTTAGCAGTATGAGTGAGCTTACGCCGAGGAGCCATTTTCTTCAGTGGTGGAGACTGAGGAGTGGTACGTTCAAGCTGAGCTGCAAATGAAGTGAGACTATGAGAACCATACGATTCCTCAGCAGACATGTACCTATGGCAGAATTAAGTTGCGAGGGAAGTGGGTTACGGTTATATGCATTCATGAGGAATAGGCTGAGGAAAGCAAATGAATGAGGCATAGGTATAGGTCTCAGAAAGCTAGCAGTACAATTGAGGATTGAATGGTTTGAGGACACAACAATACTGACGAATATGACACTGAGGAATAAGCCACTGAGGAATAGGCATATCAGAACTGAGGCGAATGCTGAGGAACCACGAGTCAGTTCTTCCTCGGTGACGGCGAACTTCGGCGACGTTAGCACAAGAGCTTCAGGAGCTCAAGGGCGGCGGCGTGAGAGTGAGAGAAGAGGTGGGGGGAAAATAACCGGGGGGGTAGAGGGGTATTTATAGAGGGGTGAAAGCTGAGGGGTTGCGAAATTTGTGGACCAGATTGCCCCTGATTGTTGGGATCCTCAGTGGATATCATAATGGTGGATAAGCACGACGTGCGGTAAAATCGCAACAAATTGAAGACAGTTGTAACTGTAAATCCTTGATTTTAGGAACGTGAGGACAAGGGCTAAGGATGAAGACAAATGGTCTCAGGCTGATGATGAAGACTAATGGTCTCAGCCTGTGGAATACATGATTTCTAGATGAGCGCATATGAGATAGACAGATTGGATAAGTGAGCACAGAGAGACGGGTCCGATCACGTTCATCTAGATGAAGAAGAAAAAGCTGAAGAACAATAACTATAGGTGAACACTGTTGAGGACAAACACGATAATCATCAGTAATGAAGACTTCAACTCAGGAAGCTGAGGAACAACAAATCCTGAGGTGTTTGGGCGGTGGCGCTACCCACCTTATAGGGAATGAGACACTTGATACCATACAATTGTCGTATGGATCTTGAGTCAATTCCACGTTAATTTCTTCACACTTAGCAAGGTAGTTCCTCATGATTTGAGGAGTACGACGCATCGTGTGTTGTACATCAGGATTCTTCAATATTGTTTAAGCGTTAGGATGTGTGTCCATTCACTGGACGTTTGAGGAATCTAAGATATTTAGCTCACACCTCAGAGTGCTAAATCGCTTCTCATCCAAAGGCTTAGTGAATATATCAGCAAGTTGGTCTTCAGTCTTCACGTGGCTGATGACGATGTCTTCCTTCAATACATGATCGCGAAGAAAGTGATACCGAATCTCAATGTGCTTCGTCCTCGAGTGTTGTACTGGGTTCTGAGAGATCTTGATGGCGCTCTCATTGTCACATAGTAGTGGTACTTTCTTCAGGTTGATGCCGTAGTCCTTCAGAGTTTGCTTCATCCAAAGAAGCTGTGAGCAGCTAGCACCAGCAGCAATGTATTCAGCTTTAGCAGTGGAGAGTGAGACGCTGTTCTGCTTCTTCGATGACCAGCATACCAGAGAACGTCCAAGGAAATGACATGCTCCTGAGGTAGACTTCCGATCCACTCGATCTCCAGCATAATCTGAGTCTGAGTAACCAACGAGATCCAGCTGTGTGCCTTTTGGATACCATAAGCCTAGCGACGGGGTGTGAGCCAAATATCGAAGAATTCGTTTCACCGCTTGGTGATGCGATTCCTTAGGTGCCGCTTGGAATTGGGCACACATGCAAACGCTCAACATTATATCAGGCCTAGATGCACATAAATATAGCGGAGAACCTATCATGGAGCGGTATACCTTCTGATCATAGTCCTTTCCATTTTCATCAGGACCAAGCTGTCCATTTATAGGCATCGGTGTCTTGATACCCTTGCAATCTTGCATCCAGAATTTCTTCAGGCACTCTTTGAGGTACTTCTCCTGAGAGATGAAGATGCCGTTGCGTTGTTGACGAATTTGAAGCCCCAAGAAGAACTTCAGTTCGCCCATCATGGACATCTGATATTGTTCACTCATCAAGAATGCAAATTCTTTACTGTATTTCTTGTTAGTGCATCCAAATATAATGTCATCAACATAAATTTTACATATGAATAATGCATCATCATATCGTTTTCTGAAAAGAGGTGGATCGAGGGAACCAGATTTGAATCCCTTACTGATGAGGAAGTCCCTTAGTGTGTCATACCAAGCCCGAGGGGCTTGCTTCAATCCATAGAGGGCTTTCTTCAATCTGTACACCATATCAGGTTTCTTTGCGTCTTCAAAGCCTGGGGGTTGAGAAACATATACTTCTTCCTCGATATTACCATTGAGGAAGGCACTTTTCACATCCATTTGATATAACTTGATATTATGATGGTTAGCGAATGCAAGCATAATACGAATGGACTCAAGTCTAGCAACAGGAGCGAAGGTTTCACCAAAGTCGATCCCCTCGACTTGTGTATATCCTTGAGCTACGAGACGAGCTTTGTTTCTGATGACTTGTCCATCTTCATCGAGCTTGTTGCGGTAGATCCACTTCGTGCCGATGACATTGTGAACTCGAGGATCCGGATGTTTGACTAATTCCCAAACATCATTCAGTTTGAACTGAAGAAGTTCGTCTTGCATCGCCTGAATCCATTCCGCTTATTGGAATGCCTTGGTGACTTTGGTGGGCTATGAAATTGATAAAACGAGAAATGCCCACAAAAGTTAGCTATACGATTAGCTCTTGCACGAGTAAGAGGACCTGGTAGGTTGACGTCAGCGAGGATTTTGTCCACTTGAACTTCATTCGCCACGCGAGGGAGTCGAGGAGGATGATCTTGAGGTGCATCTTCATCACTGCTATCAGATTCATCTGCATCTGCTTCAGGTGCTTCAAGAGCTTCGGGAGTATCAGGAGCCTCGGGATCAGGATTGTCATCAGGATTGTTTGCATCAGGATTTGGATGTTCTTCAGGATCAGGAGGTATGTGTGTTTCTTCAGGATGATCTACAGGAATGATATCACCAACACCCATCTTCTTGATCTGTTCTTCAGGTGGTGCTTCATCTAAATCATGTGGCAGGTGCTCTCTTTGGGAGCCGCCAGATTCATCAAATCGCACATCTACAGTTTCAACAATTTTATAATGACTAATATTGAAGACTCTGTAGGTGTGCGAGTTGATACCATAACCAAGCATGAAACCCTCATATGCTTTGGGTGCAAATTTGGACTGGTGATGAGGATCACGAATCCAACAAGGTGCACCGAATACTTTGAAGTAACTTACATTGGGTTTCTTACCGACCATTAACTCGTATGATGTTTTATTGAATAACTTGTGCAGATACACTCGAGTGACGATGTGGCATGCAGTGTTGATTGCTTCAGCCGACCACTTGAGTGGAGTATTGTACTCAGCCAGCATCGTGCGAGCCATCTCGATGAGGGTTCGGTTCTTCCTCTCAACAACTCCATTTTGCTGAGGAGTGTAAGGCGCAGAGAATTCATGAGTGATTCCCAAGTCATCGAGGAATTCTTCCACACCGAAGTTCTTGAACTCAGTGTCGTTGTCGCTTCGAATGTGCTTGATCTTCAGGTTGTAGTTGTTCATGACTCGCTGGGCGAAGCGCTTGAGGATTGCTGGGGTTTCTGACTTATAGAGAAGAAAATGCACCCAAGTGTATCGTGAGAAGTCATCAACAATAACAAGACCATACATATTACCTCCAAATCTTGAATACTTTGGAGGACCGAATAGATCCATGTGAAACAATTATAGAGGTCTCGTAGTAGTCATGATGGTCTTCGTTGGATGCTTGGCCTTGGTCATCTTTCCAGCTTCGCACGCACCACACAGCCGGTCCTTTGAGAATATGATTTCCTCAATCCCGAGGACATGTTTCTTCAGCACCAGTTTCTGGAGATTCCTCATTCCGGCGTGGCCGAGTCTTCGATGCCATAGCCAGCATTCTGAAGCTCTAGCCATGAGGCATGTAGCAACCTGAGTACCTTCAGATAAATCTACAATATATAGATCACCTTTCCTAACTCCAGTGAAGACAATGGAGTGATCGCTAACCATATAGACAATACAACCATATTTTCCGAAGACAACAACGAGATCAAGATCACATAGCATAGAGACAGACATCAAGTTGTATCCAAGAGATTCAACAAGCAAGACTTTGTCAATGTGTTGGTCTCGTGAGATGGCCACTCTGCCGAGACCCAATACCTTACTTTTACCTTTATCAGCGAAGGTGATGGTTTTCTTTGAAGAAGGACTCAGAGATGATTCCATAAGAAGGCTTCTTTCACCAGTCATGTGATTTGTGCATCCACTGTCCATCACCCATTCAGTCTTTTCCTGCAAAGTAATTAGTTTCTCATACATCAATTTATGAGCCAGACTCAGTTTGAGGGTTTTATGGTTCCTCAGAATTAATTCCTCAGCATGTTCCTCGGGATTGATTCAGTGAAACCAAACAATAAAAATATCCTTCAACTGACTCAATTGATGTTGTCCTGGGCATATGATCTGCAAAATTTATGATTGCCACAGGACATGTCCCTGCACAGATGATTAGTTCTTCTTTACCACCCACATCTTGATGGGTGGTTTTGAGGTACATGAGGGCTGATGAGGGCGATGAGACCTAATGGGATGTGAGATGGTGGTATCAGGATAAGCAAATGAATAAGCATTCTGATGAGGGGCTTCCCTGTGAACAAAATGGTTAGCAGACACATGATTATAACCATTTCCATTTGAGGTATCGTCCTCAGATGATACCCTAAGCTCATTTGCATCTGCATTCACAGCAAGGTTAGTGATGAGGTCCTTCTGAACCCAGATCTTCTTGACTGGAGGGCCGTTCCTGCAGTTAGTTCCGATGTATCTAGCGAATACCTCACCATTAACATCCTTAAACAGTTTATAGTTTGAGTTAGAAGACTGAATCACCACATCTGAAGAAACAGCATCATAACCACATCTGAAGAAACTGTATCCAGCAGGCTTTGAGGATCTTGAGGATTTCTTCTTAGTCTTTTCATCAGAACTGTCATATTTCCCTTTCTTCTTCTTCTTCAGTCTATCTTCCTTTTCCCATAGAGGACACTCAGCGATGTAATGCTCAGATTTCTTGCACTTGTGGAAGACTCTCTTTCTTGTTTCGATAGAGTCGTCATCTTTGCTTTTTCTTGAGGAAGATCTTGAAGAATTTCCGAAGCGATTCTTCTTCGTGAATCTTTGCAACTTTCTGGTGACGAGAGCAAGTTCCCGGCTGAGGGTTTCAGGATCATCAGTATCAGCCTCAGGTTCCTCATCAGAGGATACTCTTCGAGCTCTAGCTTTTAGCGCGCGGACTTTAGGCGTGGAGTTGTGCAAGTCTCGTTTTTCAGAGAGCTTCAGTTCATGAGCATTGAGGCGCTCGAGAATGTCAGCAGGATCTAGAGTCTTGAAATCAGGCCTTTCTTGAATCATCAGTGATAGGAACTCAAATGAGTCATCCAGTGACCTCAGTAGTTTCTTCACCACCTCATGATCTGTGATATCAGCCCCACCCAGTGCTTGAAGTTCATTGGATATGTCAGTGAGTATATCAAAGGTTTGTTGCACATGCTCGTTGTTCATCCTCTTAAACCTGTTGAATAGACTGCGGAGTGTATCAACTCGTGAGTCTCGTTGAGCTGAGACTCCTTCATTTAATTTTGAGAGTCTAGTCCATATCTTCTTTGTTGTATCCAGACCACTGATACGGTTGAACTGAGCCTTGTTGAGATGACCACCTATAATGCTTCGACCTTTTTCATCAAGTTGCCAATTTTTCTTGACAACTTCAGGAGCAGTCATCAAATTTGCTTCAGGAATGCCTTGATCAACAATATCCCACAGATCCTTGTCAATGGCTTCAAGATGCATCCTCATCTTGTTCTTCCAGTAGGGGTAGTCTGTCCCGTCAAAGATGGGGCAGTTTGAAGCAATGCTCATTGTACCTGAGGTCAACATAACTAAAACTCCAGGTGGTTAAACCGAATCACACAGAACAAGGGAGTACCTTGCTCTGATACCAATTGAAAGTGCAATATGTCGACCAGGGGGGGGGGTGAATGGGAGATTTTAAAATATCTCGAGGAATTTCTAGTTCCTCATGACTGAGGCAATACGAAATTGAGGAAGTTGAAACCTGAGGAAGAACACACGAAGTACAATAGCAATGACGTGAATGTAAAAACAACCTATTGCATAGCTAAGGTAACATTGAGGCACAAACTGAGGAAACAGTGCAGAGTGAACTCAAAAAGTAAATGTGACATCCTGGCTTAGTAGGAATGAAAGACTACTCATATCAACAAGGTGCACCTTCATTTCCGGGAGCCCAGATCCAAAGAACTCCAAAGATAAGCGTGCTTGGCTTGGAGAAATTTGAGGATGGGTGACCGACCGGGAAGTTGTTCTCGGGTGCGCACGAGTGAGGACAAAGTGCGCAGGAAAGACTAGTGTTGGTCTGTGGGGACGGTCTAGATCCCGCCAGATGTACGCCGGGAACCGGTGTGTGACCGGGGCGTTACAAATGGTATCAGAGCCGACCCTCGCGGTTACACGGGCGTGTACGTGTCAGTGTGCGAACATGGGTGAGCCATGTGTCGGCACTGGACGCACAGATGTGTGCCAAGAGGGAACGTTCCTGTGGGCCGACGAGGACGTCGTTTCCTTTGAGTGGGTGTGTGTGACATCCTGGCTTAGTAGGAATGAAAGACTACTCATATCAACAAGTTGCACCTTCTTTTCCGGGAGCCCAGATCCAAAGAACTCAAAAGTTAAGCGTGCTTGGCTTGGAGCAATTTGAGGATGGGTGACCGACCAGGAAGTTGTTCTCGGGTGCGCACGAGTGAGGACAAAGTGCGCAGGAAAGACCAGTGTTGGTCTGTGGGGACTGTCTAGATCCCGCCAGATGTACGCCGGGAACCGGTGTGTGACCGGGGTGTTACAGTAAAGCATCAGGATAAGTCATCAGTGCATAAACAGAATAACTGAGGTTGAAGAAATAGCACCGGGACACTGAAGACGAAGACTTGATGAACCAGTTCGAGTTGCTGTGACAACTCTACGTCTTGTTGGAGAGGCCGAGATTGAACTCAGAAGACATAGTCTTCACCTTATTCTCCTTGAACTAGAGTCCTCAGACTCCGTCCAATAACTCAGGTGATTCTTCAAGGTAGACTCCCGAAACCTTCACAGACTCAGTCACTCCGGCAAGTCACAATTGCATCTTGACTTACTCAGACTGAAGACTTCTACACCGGCTGGAAGATCGCAGTCTTCAAGAGTAAAAAGCTTCGGATCACTCGAACCGACTTCCTGAGAAATGCTCAACTACACAGGCTGGTGGTTTTCCTCACTTAGGTTTTTCAATGTCCTCAGAGGTGGGTTGCTCTCAAATGACAAGTGTCAGTTTTTCTCTCGGAGCATCCAACCCACTAATGGGGCTGGGGGTGGCTATTTATACCGCGGAGCAACCCGAGGTGAAAGGACATAAATGCCCATGCACAGAATTACTCTCGTGCCCTCGGATATGACCGTTGCTAGACAGGTTCTAGCCTCTCACCACGCAACATGTTGCACGGTCAACCTATTCTCTCTCTTCACATTCTTCAGAAGAATCGCACTGGCGATCTTCCGACTCCTCAACCGAAGTTAGTTACCTCAGTGTCCTGAAGAACAACGTCTCAGACACCCGAGGACTGAACTTCTACTGTAGGAGATTTCCTCATGGTTTTCTTCAGGATTTCTAATTGAGCACTTCCTCAGAAAAGTCTTAGCAAAGACTACGCTTCAACTTCGTCTTCAGCGCGAATGTCCTCAGGATCGTCCTCAGCTTCAGCTTCAACCGAACACTTCAGGATCCCGATTCCTCAAGATTTCGCGCAACTTCATTCTTCTGGAAACACACCGATTTCTCCAATGTTCCTCAACATTTTGGGGGTCGATAACGGTGGTTAACCTCATCCTCAGGGACTGTCTTCCTGTGTATACTCACAAACACATCAGTTCCTCAACCGTCTTGTCATAAAATACTCCAAAACCTCAAAGGGGGCACTAGATGCACTTACACACATCAATACACGACCAGCCCAGCAACCTGGCGGAGCACCAAGCACTTTGGAAAGAGATATAAATGGAGGCATCAAACAAAGAAAATCCTTTATCCTTCACCTGATCGCCAACGATCACCTAAAGACTCGGGGGCTACTCCTATCGGGAGCGCTGTCGCGCACCCGATATTACCGGCAGCAAACACACAAAAAACCACAAAGGAGACATATCTTAGCCTACGTTCCATTCTACAACTCGAACGTAGCCTCGGGGGATACTACCATCGGGAGCGCTGTCGCGCACCCGATAGAGTCCACAGTACAAGGACTTGAAGGACTCGAAGACAACTCTCGTTAAAAGACTTAAAGATAGATCACATTGCAAAGGACTCGAAGACAGATTCCATTACAAGGACTCAAACACAGTTCGCATTACAAGGACCCGAAGATCATTCTCAGTACAAAAGACTCGAGTACATTGGATAGAGGGAAGCTCTGATTACTCGAAGGCAATCCTCATTACATGGAGAACTAACCTAGTTACAAAAGACACAAGCAGCCGATAAGCCTACAGCATCAATCACCCAAGGAATTACGACTTTTACATGTGTGCCCATGCTGGGATGATTGGCATTAATAAAGACGAACATGATCATAGACAAAGGGAGGAGTCATTGTCGAAGCGACCGGCTCATGATGTCAATGACATAAAAAAAGGTGAAGCTCGACTTATTTGCAGAGCACTGAAGCCAATGCTCCACCAGCTTCTTCTCCAGCTCTGTCGGCTTCTTCTCCAGCATCACCACACACAAAGTAACCCGCGGAAGCGTAGCCTTGTCCCAAGATCCTTCCTACAACTAGAGGAGAAAATGCCACCCAAGCTGCCGGTGAAGATGACGCTGCCGCCTCCAGTTCTACAAGGTCGCCTGGCATGCCCGCTTGATCGGGGGCTTGACGTCGAGGTCCTCCCCAGAGCTGAAGGGGACAGCATCACCACCCGAGGAGTCGCCAGAGGATGAAGCCGTTGAAGACGCACGCATAGGACTCCTCGAACTGTCGGAACCGTCGCTGCTTGTCCCCTGCCAGTATGGATCCATGCGATTGCCGCTCGGGTCAAAAGCGCGGAGGGTGAGAGTATCTTTTCCATCAAAGCGGCAACAGAGGGTATCACCATCACGAAAGTTCAAACGCCGAGCAAACAACTTCCAACCAAAGCCAAGAAAAATCAAGCGGGAACTATCGATCTCCAACTCAACATAAGAAGGAGATCGAGTGCACCCCTGAAGATGAATCAGCAAGCAATCAAGACTACGCTCAGAAACAAGGGCAGAAAATCCAGGAGGAAGAAGAATGCGAGCGGCGTTCCGGCCACGGACGCATAGGAGGAAATCGTAGCACCAAAAACCCTCCTCCGAGGAAGAGGAGGAAGGCGTCGACGACACACCACGACGGCCGCAACGAGAGGAGCGCGGAGTACGACTACCGCGGCCACGGCGAACACGGCCGCGACCAGTCATACCTGCACCTCGCTTGGGACCCATGAGAAGAGGAAGAGAAAGAGGAAGATGAAGAAGAGGAGCAAGATGGGCAGAGAATGAACACTGCTGCTAGATGAAGAAGAGGGGTCTATTTATAGCACAAACCCAAGAGCACGCAGAAGCCCAGACGATGGGAGCAATTAATTCAAAGACCGAGCGTGCTGGGCGATTCGAATTCCAAGATAAAGATGCCTTCACACGGGCGGCACTGTGCGCTGGACGCGTCAAATCTCGCGCGTTTTCAATGCGCGCATCAGCAACTCAACAGGCTGCTGAAGCACGCCACAAAAGCCATCATTATGACCGGTCATGAAGACATGACGGTTCGCCGACAGAGAATCTTTGACGGTCATTCAACAAGGAGATCGTTATCCTTATCAAGAAGAGATAAATCAAAGTGGAAACACAAAAGAAAGTGCAGCTTGCGAGGATCGTTTTTCACTGATTCAAATACATTTTTCAAATATATTTAACTCCCATCGGGAGCGTATCTACCCATGAGAGTCTTAGGTGCTCCCTCACCTAGAAGAAAAAGACATGCTCGAGTGATTACTCTCACCCATGAGAGTTTCGGGTGCTCCCTCACCACAACACAAGATAAGAAGACCTGCACTCGCCAGATCGTACGGTCCCAGAGTATCGGGTGCTCCCTCACCCCGAGAGCGAAGGCGATACTCGAGTGATTACTCGCAGAACTCTGACTACCCGAACACTCGAAGACCTCCCGAGCAAGTATTCCTCTACATTACTCCTCGCCCGAGCGCTCGACAAAGCTCCGCGAGTGATCGGTAAAACAGCTCACTTGATTGTTTATTCCAAGTGGGTGCATTACTAACTAGGCTCCGTGCCTCGATAAAAAATACATATTCCTGGAACACGAGACACTGTGCCCAGATGCCGCGCAAGCTTAGCGTGTAGGTAAGACCCCGCTGCGCAGATTGGTCGGGCTGGGACTTGCCGCAGAGCGATTTCACTCCCAATCTTTTCCATGCGCTTGCATGATAGAAAAAGACGGGAGGACGCTCCTAGGCTACGAACTTTACTGGCGGAAATTGATCACTGTAAGACCTGCAGCGGCATGACTTTTTCTCGACACCAGTGTTCCAAGCTCATGTCGAGGGACGTGACTTTGATTGGGCTACTGTGGTATTTGCCACTAGCGCAATTAACCAAAGCATTCCCTCGAAACAGGTTTTGTCATGGCCCTAGACTACCAGCGACCCGCGGTTGAACCGTGCATACATCAAAACGACGCAAGAATGGACTCGAGTCCCTGCGTGACTCTTCTAGTCCCCCAGGTACTCGGGGGCTACTCACGATGGGGTGACCCCACGACTCCTATGGATGGGCCTACCCGGTGTACCCGAAGACAGAAGGCCCACAAAGATGCCGCCTGGGCCCAGCCTTGGCCCACTAGTGGCACCGACGTAGGAGTCCACGACTCATAAGGAAGGTGTAAACCTACCGTGCGGTACAAGATTAGGGTTAGGCAACGTCATCTGTAATCCGAGACGGGTTCCCCGAGACCTAGCCTAGTATATAAGGGCTAGGAGGGGAGACGTCAAGATCAACCAATACACCATCTGTAACCCTAGCCTTGGCCTTCCCTGTAATCGCATCTCCAAGCAATAATATCGAGCAGGAACGTCTCCTCCTGTTAGCCGACGAGCTATCTGTCGGGACCCGGAATATGCGTATGTAATTCCAGTCATGATGCAATCACATGGAGAGCGGAGAGCCGTACCCACTTGTCTAAGCAGACAAGGCCAATCACAGAACACTCTCGGAAAGCATCGTATGTGAGGGGCATCCCATTCAGGCCGGATGATCAACTGAGATGGGTCCTCATCGTCCACTCACAAGTGTAAATGCTTATGGGTGGTGAATCCCACACTCATAGACAAGTCGCCTCAACCACGTTATCGATTGAATCCTAACTCTTACATAGACTTACTCCAGCCCGATCACTTAGTCGGGGTCTAGGGCGGGCTCGATCATACAACAAAGTGTACACGTGACAGAGTCACGAGCAATCGCATCGCGATGCCCCAAGCTGCGCACATCTAAGGGACACTTGGTGTATAAAAGACCGCCAGCCAGATCACAACTAAGGTCTCAAAAACCCATACTAAGACATGCATGTTATAAACATACACGCAACACACATGCCTAGTATGAACATCAGGTATCATCACATAACTCTACAAAGTACTTCTTCATTTACTTACACATAGAGTATACAAAGATCACATGTCTGTGATCAACATTACATCATACAACGGAAGCAAATTACGTCTGAGTACAGACAAGTTTAACAAATGGCTTAGAGAAGCCTTGTAAACATACATGCCCTTCCACGAGGGACCAGACTGGTGTCTGGAACTATACTACCAAGGTCAACGTCGAGCTTCAGGTCGGTGACTCCATCGGGTCTGGGTTTCCATCTAAATCATATAATAAGCAAACGTGAGTACAAAGTCCTACTCAGCAAGACTTACATCAGAACTACACTACTCATGCTCAAGTATCAAGGTAAAGGGAAGTGGGGTTTCATTATGCAGAAGTGCCAGCTTTGACTTGGCTAGTCCTGTACTACGAATACCAGACTTGAGGTAAGAAGCGTACACGAGTCCACTACCAAGTCTCCAACCAATACACCACTATGGTTCCGTCCTCGACTTCCCCACGAGGAGTACACCATAGCACTCACGCTTATCTTGCGATTTTTAGAAGTATCCATTCAAGTTGTCTAATAATCAGGTACAGGTTCCAAGTAGTCCTTAACCGTGGACGCGGCTATTTGAATAGTTTTGTTAACCTTCCAAGGGTGTAAACTACACACACATGACCATCAGTTACCGCCTTTTGCTCGCCACCGTTCAAGAGGTGACAGCGAGGATGTTCACCACGACACTTCGCTCACAACCGGCCTATTCCAGGAGTCGACTATCTGAGTTGCCTCCGCTCGAGAGCCCGGCCGGATCAACGAAACGGACTCAAATAATGCAAGTGACCGAGACACCACCTCTGGCAGATGGTTTTCCTGCCTCACAGGTGCACGCACATATCTATATGATGCAACCATTCCTTCAATCTTTTTTATGCAGATGCCAAATGGAAAACCCGAACTAATGTGACTCCTGGACGTCGACACGGAGCAAGTTACTAGGACGAGAGGGGTCAATGAGCCCAATGTGTGGTTGTACTCTTTGTCTTGGATTACCATACAAGAAATCGGTGCTTAAGGCGGTGTTCAACGAGACAACCCACCGTGTACTCCTACACAACCTCTCATCGTTCACCTTGTATTAGGGTGGATTCACCAACACAGTTTCACCTTCATCAGTAACATGATCATAACCATCCCGACTCACAGATCATTATAACCTCAAAGTAACCTCTAAGCATGCAATAAGATTTAAAAGTTGCAGGGGCCACATGATATCAAACAACTCCTATGTCAGCTAGGATTGTGGTTTGCTTACTACTGTGACAAGATGATAGGTCATGCATCGGATATGGGTTCAATTATGCGGTAGAATCGATACCAAGGTGATCTCCTAAACATGCATAAGCGAGACTGAGAGGGAAGTGGGATTTGATAGACATGATCAATGGGTTTTGCTTGCCTTGCTGACGAGGTTCGGTATGGTGTCTTCAACGAAGGGGGTGGCCTCCGGTTCCGGTTCCACTTCTATCGAGCAAACAAAGGAATCAAGGGATAAATATAATTGCGATGCTCAAGCAGATGATAAGTTGTGAAAAAATGATGTACATGGTACTGATGTGTTGACAATTCCATTTAATTGAAGTGTATTGCAAAAGAATTGCAAATTCAAACTTCAAATTTGAATTCAAATTAAGCCATATGCAAACTTGCTACTGTTGCTCCATTTTAAAATGGTCAAACATGAAAACAAATTGCATATTCTTAATACTTGCATTTTTCTGATAAATTTTCATATATTGTATGTCCAAATTGGAGTTAATATGAATTTTCTATGATTTATTGAAGTTTTGGCTAATTTCTGGATTTTCTGCTTTTCTTTTAATCAATAAATGATTTATTGCGTCAGGATGAGCTCACTATGACGTCACGGGGGGGCTGACTGCTGGGTCCCCCATGTCAGTGGGAGAGGGAATTAATCCCTCTCTGTTTTATTTAGGAGAGGGGATAGGGGCCTCAGGACCCACCTGTCAGTGGGTGTTAGGAGGTGGTTAGTGGGTAATTAGTCCACGGGTTAGGTTTAACGGCGAGGGTCGCCGGAATAATGGCCGGAGCATCGCCGGAATTCACAAATGTGCACGGGAGGGGGCTGGAAAAGGATGGGAGTGTAGCCCGTGACCTCCCGCACCCATTCATGCCATTGGGGGTTCTCTTGGCGGCTCTGGACCACGACCTCGACGACAATGGCGGCGACCGGCCACTGGTTGGAAACGAAGACGAGCTAGGGGGCTCGGGAGGAGGCTTGGAGAGGGGTAATCAACGAGGATGCTCACCCAGAAGCTCAATACGATGACGGCGGCGGCTGGGAGTGCGCAGAGACGATGAATTTCGCGGCGGCCTTCTCCGGCTCCGGCGAGATCCCGAAGAAGTTGGCGTCGGTTCTTGGCGTCCTCGGGTTCGATTAGTTGGGGGATCCGACGAAGACGGCGTAGCTTGGCCTCCTGGACATCACGACGAAGAGGAAGGAGGCCGGTGGCCGCGTGATTGCTCGGGAGCGCTCCAGCGTTCTCTCTGCGGCGGCCAAATTTGCGAGCTGAGGAGCGGGGAAAGGGACCTGGGAGAGAGGGAGGGGGTGCGGGGCCTTCTCGTGTGCGTCGTGGCGCGCAGAGGCGTCCATGGGAGGCCTAGGTGGCTCAGGCCACCTCGCCGGCGTCGGCATGCAAGCCACGGAGCTGCTTGTCGTAGCCGGGGTAGACGACAACGGGGACTCGCGGGCTGGGCCGGGGTAGGAGTTAGTTGGGCTGCTGGCCCTTAGGGGTGGGCTGGGTTAGGTCCTTTCCTTTTCTGACTTTTGTTTTTGCTCTAGATAAAATAGTAGAGCAATTTTATAAATGCCCATTATAATTTATAAAACCCAAGTGACCAGTAGCAAGTCACCTTTAAGGTTTGGGCAGTTTTGAAATTCAAAACATTTGAAGCTCAATTCAAATAGGGGTCAAATTTAATTTCTAGGGCACATTTTGAATTTTAGAAAATTCCATGAGCTTGGCATTGAACCCAAACCACTTTTGAAATGATCAGCAACAATTCTAAGAATTTTCCAAGTATTCAAATGATTTTTGGAAAAATATTTTTATCTGGCCAATTAAATTAATTTCTCAGGGCTTTTCTTTTCCCCATTTTTTATTTTCTTTTTGAATTTTCCATGATGCAAAGGGACAAGCAAGCCCTAGCACTTACCCTAGTTGGGGTTCTGACAACTCGCCCCCACTCAACAGAATCTCGTCCCAAGATTTAGAAGTCGTTGGGAGGAAGGTGGGGTACTCGGCACGGAGGCGGTCTTCTCTTTCCCAGGTTGCTTCTTTCTCGGAGTGATGTGACCAATGCACTTTGAAAAACTTGATCTTCCGACGACGAGTGACACGCTCTGCTGAATCAAGAATACGAACAAGGTACTCTCGATAATAAAGGTCATCTTGGAGATCAAGAGTTTCATGGTCGACTTCGCGGATGGGGTCCTTGTAGCAACGCCTGAGTTGTGACACATGGAATACATCATGTACTCGGGAAAGGTGAGGGGGTAGTTCAAGTTGGTAGGCAACTTCTCCACGTTTAGCGAGAATGCGGAAAGTTCCGATATAACGTGGGGTCAACTTGCCTTTGATACCGAAGCGTTGGGTTCCCTTCAGAGGAATAACCCGAAGGTAAGCCTTCTCATCCAGATTGTAGCTTTCTTGCCTATGATGATGATGATCATAGTAGATTTTCTGACGAGACTGTGCGACTTTCAATCGATCACGAACAATGCGAACTTGCTCTTCTTCTTCCTTGATCATATCCGGTCCAAAGAATTGTCTGTCACCGGTTTCTGACCAGTTAAGGGATGTTCGACATCGTCGTCCATAGAGGAGTTCAAAAGGAGCCGTGTTCAGACTAGATTGAAAACTATTGTTATAAGCAAATTCGGCGAATGGAAGAGACTTCTCCCAATTCTTTCCGAAAGACATAACACAAGCTCTGAGCATGTCTTCAAGAATTTTGTTAACCCTTTCAACTTGACCGCTAGAGTGAGGATGGAAAGCTGTACTAAAGGAGAGATAAGTTCCCATAGCATTCTGAAAGATTCCCCAAAATCTAGAGGTGAAAAGGCTACCACGATCAGAATTGATTACCAAAGGAACACCGTGAAGAGACACAATTCTAGAGACGTACAAGTCCGCTAACTGGCTAGCAGTTATAGACTCGCGAGCTGGAAGGAAGTGAGCAAATTTTGAAAGCCTATCAATAACAACGAAGATGGCATCATTTCCTTTCTGGGTTTTTGGAAAGCCGGTGATGAAGTCCATACCGACTTTGTCTCATTTCCACCCGGGAATAGAAAAAGGTTAAAGTGTACCAGCAGGTCTTTGGTGTTCTGCCTTAATGCGACGACAAACATCACATTCGGCAACAAATCGAGCAATGTCTCTCTTCATCCTAGTCCACCAAAATCTCTGGCGTAGATCTCGGTACATTTTTGTGCTACCGGGATGAATCGAGAGGGGTGTGTCATGGGCTTCTTTGAGGATTAGTTGCCTTAGATCCCTATTCTTAGGTACTACCAAACGATTTTCACAGAATATCGTTCCTTTACTATCTGTGGAGAAACATTTAGCAACTCCACTAGCAATGTTCTCCTTGATCCGGCGAACACCTCGTGCACGCCTTTGGGCAACTATGATTTGATCCTCAAGGGTTGGTTTCGCCACCAAGTTGAAAAGGGATCCACGAGGAACAATCTCGAGATTAAGCTTTCGAAATTCCTCATGAAGAAGTGGTTGATACTGTTGTAACATGAGGTTGTTACAATACGACTGACGACTTAGTGCATCAGCCATGACATTGGCTTTGCCTAGAGTGTAAGAAATTCCTAAGTCATAATATTTTATCAACTCTATCCAGCGTTTTTTCCTGAGATTAAGATCTGGCTGGGTGAAAATATATTTGAGGATTTGGTGATCAGAATAGATCTCACAACGATTACCAAGGAGGTAATGTCGCCAAGTCTTCAGGGCATGAACTACGGCAGCGAGTTCAAGATCATGGGTAGGATAGTTCTCTTCATGTGGATGCCGCTGGCGTGAAGCATAAGCTACCACATGTCTATCTTGCATAAGTATGCATCCTAACCCTTCCCGTGAAGCATCACAATAGATCTCGAAATCCCTTTTTGTGTCTAGAGGTGCAAGTACGGGTGCAGAAGTCAATCTTCTTTTTAGCTCTTGAAAGCTTTCCTCGCATTGGGGGTCCATTGGAATTTCTTATCTTTCTTGAGGAGTTCAGTTAGAGGCTTTGCAACTTTAGAAAAATTTTCGACGAAGCGACGGCAATAGCTGGCTAGGCCAAGAAAACTCCTAACTTGCTTAACCGATTTAAGTGGAGTCCAGTCAAGGACGGCCTGAACTCTCTCGGGATTGACAGCAATGCCTTTCGCAGAAATCACGTGGCCTAAGTAGGTCACTTCTGGTAGCGAAAATTCACACTTGGAGAATTTAGCATACAGGCGATGCTCTCGAAGTTTCATCAATACCAACCTAAGATGTTCTGCGTGCTCTTCTTCGTTCTTCGAATAGATGAGAATTTCATCAAGATAAACCATAAC
This sequence comes from Bromus sterilis, assembly GCA_950022295.1. Taxonomy (NCBI): domain Eukaryota; kingdom Viridiplantae; phylum Streptophyta; class Magnoliopsida; order Poales; family Poaceae; genus Bromus; species Bromus sterilis. The sequence goes on along the minus strand of OX465595.1, from coordinate 273,588,781 downwards.
AAATTTATCTAGGTACTCCATGAAGATCGAATTCATCAAGAGCGAGAATGTGGCGGGGGCATTGGTTAAACCGAAGGACATGACGGTATACTCGTAAAGACCATAATGAGTAGTGAAAGCCGTTTTGGAAATTTCCTTGTTCCTGATTTTGATTTGATGATAGCCTAATCTCAAATCCATCTTGGAGAAAACAGAGGATCCAACAAGTTGATCATAAAGATCATTGATCTTGGGCCATGGGTACTTGTTCTTTACCGTCGCTAGATTTAGCGGGCGATAATCTACGCACATCCTTTCTGTTCCATCTTTCTTTGTTACGAACAGAACGGGGCAACCCCATGGCGATGAGCTAGGGCGGATGAAGACTTTTGCCAACGAAGCATCAACTTGGTTTTTTACCTCAGCTGACTCATGTGGGGACATTCTATATGGGTGTCTGGAAATTGGGGTTGTGCCTGGTATAAGATCCACTATGAATTCTACACATCTGTCGGGTGGCATCCCCGGCAGCTCTTCAGGGAAGACATCCGGGAAGTCACGAACCACCGGAATATCTTCAAGGTCAGGAAGGGGAAGAACATTCAAGGTATGCATCTGGATTCTAGAGCTGGGTAATGTGTAGTCAATGGTCTGGCCTGAAGGGTGGGTGAGTTTAACTGATTTGGCTTGACAATCAAGGAAAGCATTTTGTCTTGATAACCAATCCATTCCTAGGATGACATCAACGTCCGAAGACTTGAGGGCTATAAGTGAAGCAAGGAATACTAAACCCTCAATTTGAATTTGATTGCCATGGTTTACTCTATTAGTTTGCCACTTTGAACCAGGAGTTTGAATGATCATTGGAGAAAACATTTCTTCAAAATGGAATTCATGAAGAAGTGCATAACTCTCCGACATGAATGAATGAGAAGCTCCTGGATCGAAAAGAACGGAGGCGGGGACATGATTGACTGGGAGTGTGCCAAGAATGACGTCAGAATCAGCAGTGGTGTCCTCAACTGAGATTTGGTTCACATATCCACTACTAGTGGAGGAAGGCTTTGCTGGAAAGGCTTTGGTGGTTGATTTCTTTGGAGGCTTGGGTCGAGAATGATGTGGTGTCATCAAGACCTGAGGGCACTGACGAAAGTAATGGCCTGGAAGACCACACTTAAAGCATACCCTGTCTGAATTGCTGGGAGTGGGATTACTTGGTTGAACACCATCATTCCTGGGAGGAACAATGTGTTGAGGTGGATGACATATATTGGATGGTGGTCTCTAAAGAAAGTTTTGAGGTATGGCTCTGGTTGGAATCCAAATTCGACGTTTCTGAGGGGCTGAACTTGAAGAAGGAGAAAGCTCAAGAGCATGCTTGCGAGACTCTTCGAACACTTCATTGCAATGCTCAGCTCTGAAGGATCTGTTGACTAAACCTCAAAGGTGGAAAATTCTATGAGGTTGAGATCATGGCGAAGGATAGGGCTAAGTCCCTTGCGGAACCTTGCCTGCTTTCTGGCATCGGTGGTGATCTCATCTTGGGAATACCGAGCAAGACGGTTGAACTCCCTCACATACTCATGAATGGACATCTCTCCTTGATTCAGATTGCAGAACACTTCCTTCTTGCGCTCCATCAACTCTTCCAGAATGTGGTACCCTCGAAAGGCAACACAGAACTCCTGCCAAGTCACTACGTGACCATCTGGATGCATAGCAACATAGTTCTCCCACCATTGAAGAGCAGCACCTTCCAGGAAGTATACCGCAAAAATAACTCGGTCATCGGGAGCAACATGTGCCGTGTCAAGCTTACGCTCGATGGAACGGAGCCAATCATCAGCTTCAAGGGGCTCAGAAGAACATCGGAATACCGGTGGCTTGAGAAGGATGAAATCCTGAATGCTGACAACCACATTACGCTGACGAGAGGTATTCTGCTCGATTAGTTCCAGAAGGCGTGTTTGATCACGTCTATTCCGCTCGGCTTCCATCATGATTTCCGCCGCAGAAGGCGGTGGTAGAGGTTCATCATCATTTCGATTCCGAACACGGTCTCGATTCCGACGAACAGCACTACGAGTTCCACCTGACGTCCTGTGTGATAAAAATTCAACAATCAGAACAGGTTCTACGATGGAATCAAAGATAAGAGGACATGATTAGGAGGAAAAGAACATAATGCAAAGGCAAAGATTCATAGAAACACGGAATAAATCGGCTAGCATAATGGCTACACCAGGATGGAAAATGAAACAACCTTTAGGATATTGGACAGAACTTCCTCAAGGAACTCTACAACACGATGAGTCTGGACGACCACAACTGTCCTACGGCTACAAGGAAGCAATCAACGAGATGTTCTAGTCAGACATAGATGAGTCTAGTCCTCTCATCCCGTAGAAAAGATAAGGGTGACCAAGAACTCAGATCGATGAGGGTACGGAGAAAAAGAAGCCTTACGTTGTTCCCTTATACCCAGAGTAACTATATAACTATAGAATGCTAGGCTCGACTTCGACCAAGGGTTAAATAATCCTACAGACAGTCCTGCTCTGATACCAAGTCTGTCGGGACCCATAATATGTGTATGTAATTCCATTCATGATGCAATCCAATGGAGAGCCGAGAGCCGTACCCACTTGTCTAAGCAGACAAGGCCAAGCACAGAACACTCTCGGAAAGCATCGTACGTGAGGGGCATCCCATTCAGGCCGGATGATCAACTGAGATGGGTCCTCATCGTCTGCTCACAAGTCTAAATGCTTATGGGATGTGAATCCCATACTCATAGACAAGTCGCCTCAACCACGTTATCGATTGAATCCTAACTCTTACATAGACTTACTCCAGCCCGATCACTTAGTCGGGGTCTAGGGCGGGCTCGATCATACAACAAAGTGTACACATGACAGAGTCACGAGAAATCACATCGCGATGCCCCAAGCTGCACACATCTATGGGCCACTTGGTGTATAAAAGACCGCCAGCCAGATCACAACTAAGGTCTCGAAATCCCATACTAAGACATGCATGTTATAAACATACATGCAGCACACATGCCTAGTATGAACAGCAGGCATCATCACATAACTCTACAAAGTACTTCTTTATTTACTTACACATAGAGTATACAAAGATCACATGTCTGTGACCAACATTACATCATACAACGGACGCAAATTAGGTGTAACAGCCCAGATTTCGGAAAAATGAAAATTTTTGTTTTCGGTGTGAATTGTTTGATCGTCTGAATTGTTTGCGGTGTTTGCATCCCCGATTTATCGATCGGCGATTATTTCCCCCCTCTTATCTCGTACCGGAGGGAGACCGACCCTTGCCACCCTGACACTCGACCTTTGCGACACCGGGTTTCACCCGATCTCCGTCGCGAAAACCGCACGAGACCAGCCGTAGCCAACGGAACAAAAAACCCCGTTTAATAATTAAACGGGTTATTTTTATAGCGCACCGGAAAGTTTTCTCGAAACGGTTCTAGCGCGAGGTGAACACCGCCAGCTCGACGCGTTGATCGCGCAGTTCGAAGTTTTACCCGAATCGGAGGTCCTGCGGACCCCTCGCGGTCAGAAACGTAAACACCGCGCGCGCTAGAGAAAAACCGGGGATGTTTTTGCAAACTGCCAGCCACCTGGGCTATATAAAGACCACAACTCTCCCACCCCTCTCTAGGGTTTCCCTAGACCAAAAATTGCAGCCACCCCCTTAGATCTGCCCCCAAAATACCCCAATTTTCGCATCCCTAGCTCCCTGGCAATTTTCGACCCTTGGATCTGCGAATCGGACGGATCAGAGTGCGCCACGTAGCCCCTTCTCTCTCCTCTCTCTCCTCCAAGCCGCACCTGAGGTCGCCGCCCGCTCCCGCGAGGACGCCCCCGCCGCGCCCGACTCCGGCCAGGCCGCCGCGCCACCCCGCCGCGGTGAGCACCCCTCCTCGTTGCGCCTCCCTTCTGCTCTCCTCACGCCACCCTTCTCTCTTTGTTGCAGGGCCCGCACCAGGAGGTCACCATGGCCATGGCTCGCCCCGGCCGGAGCTCCTGTCCCGGCCACGACCTCGTCGGTCTCCTCCCTCCTCCCTCCGACGACCACCGCCGCGCCAGGTCTCCCGTACCGCGCCGCCCGCACCTGGCTCGCCGGAGCTCTCGTCGGCTCCGCCAGCCGTCTCGCTTGGAGACGAGGAAGAGCGCCCCTGCTCGATCTAGCCGGCCAGCCAGGCGTCGCCGCCACGTAGGCCCAAAGGTGGCCCAGCAGCCACATCGGCCCAGACCAACGCGCGGCCCAGCCGCCAGCCTCCCCCAGCCTGGCCTTGGCCCAAGGGTGAGTAGTTTTTTTTTTCTTTTTATTTTTTTTTCTGCAGCGATAGTTGGGTCGGCCCAGTAGCTTCGGCCCAGAGACGTTAGTTCTTTTTTTTTCTTCTTTCTTTTTCTTTTTTATGGTTATCTATTTGGCAGATTGTGTAGTAGTTTTGCGAGTGCTATAACTTTTTAACCGTAGCTCCGATGGCGACGCTTTAAACATGAAAGTTGCTCAGTTTTGCGCGTAGATTATTAAAATGTTGTCTGTAGCCATGTTTGCCATTGTTTACATGTTGTTTACCTGCTAATTACACTACCTTCCATTGTAAACTGTAATTGCAATAACTTTTTATCCGTTGCTCCGATTAAAATGTTTCTTATATGTAACTTGACTAGAATTTCATGTAGATTGTGTTTATGCTGCTTTTTCTTGCTAATAAAAAAATATTGTTTAGGGAAAAACAGTACCAAATTCCTTTTTATCGTGGGGTCTGTAATAGTTTTCCATGTCTATGATTTCACCCCACTTAAATTGATTAGCTTAGGTAGTTTATTTATGCTTCACCTCTTGCCATGTTTGTGTGCTATGCCATGCTTGAGTGAGATGCCATGTTAGCAACCTTTGTTGATCACATGTAGCTAAACAACTTGAACCACCGTACACGTGCGGTATCGTCGTGTCTGACGAGTACTCCACTTAACTTGTTAGTAACCGCTCTCGACGGTAGGTGTGCTGTCTCGTGTTGCCTTTTTGTTGATGCTTGATCGTGTTTGCCTTGTAGTAATTGAGTGCTTGCTCGTTGATTGCTTTCCAGTGTTTATCCTCTTGTGTGCTTCCGCGGGTACCTCTCGGAGGCAAAGAGAGCTTGCGATCAACTACACCTTCGGAATCCGACCTATCAACAGGCAAGGACTATACATTACTTATGATCCATTCTATTTCAACTAGCGGTTTGCATGCTAGTCTAGGATAGGTTCGATGTTTGATCCTACCACATGTTTACAGCCTCTTAAACCGATACAGCCATGTGCCTTCTCAGCAAACCTTGTACTGCTATGTTACTATTGCTCGTTGCTCAGCCCCTGCTTAGTATGCATGCTTAGGATGCTACGATGTTCCCCTGTTACTCCTTGGGTTGGGATATCACATTTATTATTATTATTATTGTTGATGATATGATTATTATAATGTTGACTATATTCGACGAAGGATGGAAGGTCTAGGCTATCCCGCCCCGACGCTTTGTTCCATTCGACTCACCTAGGATCCGAGTTCCGGGTATTGGTTTTAAGACTGAGCGTGCCTAACCGCGTGTGTGATTTTATGGGGTCCCCTTTTCTTACCTACCTAGCTTCAAACATTTCCAGTGTTGGCCCAAGCTGATTTACCATTTGAAACCGTGTGTGTGCTGGTCGGCCGCCAGTAGTTTTCAAATCAACCTGGACCAGTGAGTACATAGTTCCCTTGCTGGCCCACCTTGTCCGGCTAAGGACCCGGTGTCCCATGTGTGATTAATCGGCTATCCAAACCTGCGACAGACGGTAGAGACCAGATCGAGAGAGCGGCCGGCTCCTGAGATGGATGTCGACTCACCGGGGGCCACCCGGATTTGTTCGTTGTTAGCTAGAGGGACCTGTCGTTTCGTATCTCTTGGAACTAAATCGTAAAATGGTTGCCTGTGATGGGTAGCAACTGAGAGAGATGGACGTGCGTGCGGAGCCTCGTAATGGGCAGTTGGTACACCCCTGCAGGGATAACTCTTTTCGAGAAGCCGTGTACACTGTTATGGACGACTTGAGACCTACTCCTTGTTCATAGACAACAACAACTGAGACAATCTTAATTTAACTTGATCAACGTGTGTGTGTGCCTTGACTGCTTCTTCTTCGTCGGGATGCGAAGAGGAGGACAAGGATAGGATAGGTGTTATGTTTGCGTAAGTAGTTGATAGCAAGACTTGTTGGAGGCGATTACTCATCGAATGCTTGGCTTCTTACCTTGCTCTCTAGATCGTTAACCACTTCATAAATGCTAGTGCGGCAGCAACCTCACCACTTACCCTTTCCTTACCGTAAACTACTAGTTGTCCTAGAATGACGAGTGATGAAGTCCTTGCTGGGTTAGATGACCACTACAGTTGGATGCTGAGTACCACTGTACTCATGATACTACCCCCAAACTCTTTTCAGGGTTCTTGATCGACAACAGGTATGGTGATTCGACGTTTCACGTGGAGACTCGACGACGACTTGTTAGGCGGATCCCGGCGGAGGGCCTGGACCCGTGTGGTTATGGGGATCGATGTTTTTCTCTTTGCCACAAGGCATTTGGTTGTAGTCTGTACCCAGACATGTATCTTCCGTTGTTGTATTGTATTTGAGGCAGTCGTATGCCGATTGTATGAGATGTTGTATCCTTGTATCTGTAATGTTGTGATATCATGTTGGAAATCCGGGGCATATGGCTATGTCATATGTCGCGGTGGGACCGATATGTGCTTCGTCCCCGGATCTGGATGGAAACATCTAGATCTGGAACAGTACCGCATATCGGGCCTTACATTAGGTCTGAGTAAAGACAAGTTTAACAAATGTCTTAGAGAAGGCTTCTAAACATACATGCCCTTCCACGAGGGACCAGACTGCTGTCTGGTACTATACTACCAAGGTCAACGTCGAGCTTCAGGTCGGTGACTCCATCGGGTCAGGGTTTCCATGTAAAACATAGGATAAGCAAACGTGAGTACAAAGTCGTACTCAGCAAGACTTACATCAGAACTACACTACTCATGCTCAAGTATCAAGGTAAAGGGGAGTGGGGTTTCATCATGCAGAAGTGCCAGCTTTGACTTGGCTAGTCCTGTACTACGAATACCAGACTTGAGGTAAGAAGCGTACACGAGTCCACTACCAAGTCTCCAACCAATACACCACTATGGTTACTTCCTCGACTTCCCCACGAGGAGTACAACATAGCACTCACGCTTATCTTGCGAGTTTTAGAAATATCCATTCAAGTTGTCTAATAATCAGGTACAGGTTCCAAGTAGTCCTTAACCGCGGACGCGGCTATTCGAATAGTTTTTATAACCTTGCAAAGGTGTAAACTACACACACATGACCATCAGTTACCGCCTTTTGCTCGCCACCGTTCAAGAGGTGACAGCGAGGATGTTCACCACGACACTTCGCTCACAACCGGTCTATTCCAGGAGTCGACTATCTGAGTTGCCTCCGCTTGAGAGCCCGGCCGGATCAACGAAACGGACTCAAACAATGCAAGTGACCGAGACGCCACCTCTGGCAGATGGTTTTCCTTCCTCACAGGTGCACCGACATATCTATATGATGCATCCATTCCTTCAATCTTTTTCTATGCAGATGCCAAATGGAAAACCCGAACTAATGTGACTCCTAGACGTCGACACAGATCAAGGTACTAGGCCGAGAGGGGTCAGTGAGCCCAATTTGTGGTTGTACTCTTTGTCTTGGATTACCATACAAGAACTCGGTGCTTAAGGCGGTGTTCAACGAGAGAACCCACTGTGTACTCCTACACAGCCTCTCATCGTTCACGTTGTATTAGGGTGGATTCACCAACACAGTTTCACCTTCATCAGTAACATGATCATAACCATCCCGACTCACAGATCATTGTAACCTCAAAGTAATCTCTAAGCATGCAATAAGCTTTAACAGTTGCAGGGGCCACATGATATCAAACAACTCCTATGTCAGCTAGGATTGTGGTTTGCTTACTACTGTGACAAGATGATAGGTCATGCATCGGATATGGGTTCAATTATGCGGTAGAATCGATACCAAGGTGATCTCCTAAACATGCATAAGCGAGAGTGAGAGGGAAGTGGGATTTTATAGACATGATCAATGGGGTTTCCTTTCCTTGCTGACGAGGTTCGGTATGGTGTCTTCAACGAAGGGGGTGGCCTCTGGTTCCGGTTCCACTTCTATCGAGCAAACAAAGCAATCAAGGGATAAATATAATTGCGATGCTCAAGCACATGATAAGTTGTGAAAACATGATGTACATGGTACTGATGTGTTGACAATTCCATTTAATTGAAGTGTATTGCAAAAGAATTGCAAATTCAAACTTCAAATTTGAATTCAAATTAAGCCATATGCAAACTTTCTACTGTTGCCCCATTTTAAAAGGGTCAAACATGAAAACAAATTTCAAATTCTTAATCCTTGCATTTTTCTTATAATCTTTCATATATTATATGTCCAAATTGGAGTTAATATGAATTTTCTATGATTTATTTAAGTTTTGGCTAATTTCTGGATTTTTTGCTTTTCTTTTAATCAATAAATGATTTATTGCGTCAGGCTGAGCTCACTGTGACGTCAGGGGGGGCTGACTGCTGGGGCCCCCATGTCAGTGGGAGAGGGAATTAATCCCTCTCTGTTTTATTTAGCAGAGGGGTTAGGGGCCTCGGGACCCACCTTTTAGTGGGTGTTAGGAGGTGGTTAGTGGGTAATTAGTCCACAGGTTAGGTTTAACGGCGAGGGTCGCCAGAATAATGGCCGGAGCATCGCCGGAATTCACAAACGTGCATGGGAGGGGGCTGGAATAGGATGGGCGTGTAGCCCGTGACCTCCCGCACCCATTCATGCCATTGGGGGTTCTCGGGGCGGCTCTGGAGCACGGCCTCGACGACAATGGCGGCGACCGACCACTGGTGGAGACGAAGACGAGCTAGGGGGCTCGGGAGGAGGCTTGGAGAGGGGTAATCGACGAGGATGCTCACCCAGAAGCTCAATACATTGACGGCGGCGGCTGGGAGTGCGCGGCGACGATGAATTCCGCGGTGGACTTCTCCGGCTCCGGCGAGATCCTGAAGAAGTTGGCGTCGGTTCTTGGCATCCTCGGGCTTGATTAGTTGGGGGATCCGACGAAGACGGTGTAGCTTGGCCTCCTGGACATCACGGCGAAGAGGAAGGAGGCCGGTGGCCGCGTGATTGCCCGGGGGCGCTCCGGCGTGCTCTCTGCGGCGGCCAAATTTGCGAGATGAGGAGCGGGGAAAGGGACCTGGGAGAGAGGGAGGGGGTGCGGGGCCTTCTCATGTGCGTCGTGGCGCGCAGAGGCGTCCAGGGGAGGCCTAGGTGGCTCGGGCCACCTCGCCGGCGTCGGCATGCAAGCCACGGAGCTGCTTGTCGTCGCCGGGGTAGACGACAACAGGGACTCGTGGGCTGGGCCAGGGTAGGAGTTAGTTGGGCTCCTGGCCTATAGTGGTGGGCTGGGTTAGGTCCTTTACTTTTCTCTGTTTATGTTTTCTTTTTTTTCCTTTTCTGACTTTTGTTTTTTCTCTAGATAAAATACTAGAGCAATTTTATAAATGCCCATTATAATTTATAAAAACCCAAGTGAACAGTAGCAAGTCACCTTTAAGGTTTGGGCAATTTTGAAATTCAAAACATTTGAATCTCAATTCAAATAGGGGTCAAATTTAATTTCCAGGGCACATTTTGAATTTTAGAAAATTCCATGAGCTTGGGATTGAACCCAAACCACTTTTGAAATGATCAAAAACAATTCTAGGAATTTTCCAAGTATTCAAATGATTTTTGGAAAAATATTTTTATCTGGCCAATTAAATTAATTTCTCAGGGCTTTTCTTTACCCCATTTTTTATTTTCTTTTTGAATTTTCCATGATGCAAAGGGACAAGCAAGCCCTAGCACTTACCCTAGTTGGGGTTCTGACACTATCGTCCAACCTGTGCCTCTCATGATTAACCCAGGGTCCCTGACCTTGGGATTTGCCGGGGTTGATCCCCGTCAACAGGGATCCTGGATTTACCACAAAACCTCCAACAAGTTTGATACAGCAACCTTTGGGAAGAATATAAGTTCAAATGGTGACCAGGGGGAGGAAGCCAAGTTGTCAATGCGGCTTAGGGTAGGAAGTACTATGATTCTACAAAGTTTGCGGTCAAATGGAAAAATGCACATGGCACTTCCTTTGCAATTGTACCATGGAGGCTGAAGGTGTTTGTGCTGTGGTGTTCCTAGCCCATGGCTCCCCTATGCATGATTTTTGGTTGAGGTTAATCATACACCAGGGGGAGTAGATCTACCAAGTTTCACCTCAATTGGACCAGAAATGCAAATCTGAAGCTAGCATCTCATAGGATTGATGTAATTTGCTGAAAATTGTTGTGGTGGTGTTATTTGGTGGTGTGCACATGTGTGTAAAATTTCATGGCTATTGGACAAGCCTAGCTTGCACTTGCTTCACAAGGTGTCCTGCTGAACAAAATCTTACACTTGATGGTGCACTCACTTGGGTAGTTGGATTGGCCCAAACTTGGTTTGGTGGAGTCATTTGGGTGTGGGAATAGGCACAAAAAGTTTCAAGGCAAATGGGATCCCTATCATGCACTTGCTTCACAATGCCCCCTTGCTGCATCCAAACTTTGGGAATTTATTGTGGGAGTTTTGCTAGGAAAATAATGGTGGACTTTTTTGTAGGCCAATTATATGATCACAAGAGGTTGCAAAAAAAGTTTCACCAGCAATGGATCAAGATAAATGGCACTCCCTTCACAAAGCTCCATTCTGCCCCCACAGAAAAATGAATTTTTCTAGAGGTAAAATCCACTTGGGACATGCAATATTTTTGGATAATTTCGCAAGACATGACATCAAGAACAGGTGGGAATTATTTGGGGATTTATGGATCAATATAAAAAGGGGTTGCTTCACAAACCTCAAATAATAGGAATATCCCTTTTATTAGAAAAAGGAATACATGGTTTGAATAAAAATGTGGCTTGGATGGGATGGATCAATGAGATGACATAGGAAATGGCATGGAAATAAGGGATACTTGAGCATGGAAAGAAAATATTCTCAAGTTTCAAGTCCAAAGAGGTGCTCAAAATCAAATCAAATGCCAAATTCGGAAATAAATCAGAAAAGTTCTTGGAAAAAGAAAGTTCCAAAATCCAGGGTGTCACACTTCCGTATGGACAAGGTCGGGGTTAGCCTCACGTGAACTCAGGGGCATCCCTAGCTCACCATTGTGGACCAACAAAGGAATTCTGTCTCCGCTGGCCCGAGTTGTTTTAAAATCTGCTGGGAGCTCACCAGTCACACACACGGTTTCAAATGGTAAATCAGCTTGGGCCACCGCTAGAAATGTTTGGAGCTAGGTAAGTAAGAAGAGGGGACCCCATAGAATCCCACACGCGGTTAGGAACGCTCGCCAAGAGACACAATACCCGGAACTCGGGACCTAGGTGACTCGAATGGAACAAAGCATCGAGGAGGCATATCGTTGACCTTCCATCCTTCGTCGAATATAGTCAACATTATAATAATCATATCATCCACAACAATATAATTGTGTGATAGCCCAATCCAAAGAGTAACAGGGGATAACATTCGTAGCATCCTAAGCATGCATACTAAGCAGGACTTGAGCAACGATCAATAGTAACATAGGAGTACATGGTTTGCTGGCAGGGAACATGGCTGTATCGGTTTAAGAGAGGTTGTAAACATGTGGTAGGATCAAACATCGAACCTATCCTAGACTAGCATGCAAACCACTGGTTATAATAGAATGGATAATAAGTAATGTATAGTCATTGACTGTTGATAAGTCAGGTTCCGAAGGTGTACTCGATCACAAACTCGCAACGTCTGTGAAGGTATCCGCGGGAGCACACAAGAAGTAAACACTGGAAATCAATCAACGAAGATACCACTATCACTACGGAGCAACACAAGCACACAATGAAAAAACAAGCATGGTCAAGTATGATGCATGTCATTTTAATATCATGGCATGAACATAAGAATAGGCAAGTTTAAATCAAGCATCGGGAAGCAAGGGTGCAATGCTACCGACAACCTTCTTATGCATTATATAGGTCAATTATGGATCCGAAGGATCCTTATGTTATAATTATTACGATGCATGACCATGGCAAGAGCAAGGATTGTAGAACATGGCATGAACAAGAACTGCCCACTCACGAAGATAGACCTCGAGATGGGGTTCCTTAAATTAAATATATGTAAATGACATGGCATGCTATGATTCACCTAATTAATGCTTTCTATTGCAAGCAATGAAATAAAGAGCGAGACAACGCTACCGGCAACTACGGCCATCGCGAAACTACGATGATCGAAACACGTGAAGCCAAGTGCAACATGTGAGGTGTTTACGTGAAAAATTACAACATCACCCAATAATACATGCACATTTGACAAAATGAACAGCATCACCACCTGCCTCACATTTTTCTACCCCAAAACAATATATGACATGATATAGTTGAGGAAAGAATGCACATAGCACAAGCGACGTAGACAAAATGGGCAGATTTGGTTCAATTCATCATATTTGAATCTAATCCAAAAAAATAAAAAGGAGGAGAACCCTCCCTTGGGCTGACTTCGGCCAAATCAGGACCAAACCCTCGCGGGTGTGCTCTATTGAGCGCCCACGGGCAACAATTGGAACTGGGCCGAACCCATCTTATGCGTTGCTGCAAAAAACATAAAAAAGAGGGGGCTTGCAAACCGTGGAGATTAAACACAGGACCTCCTACATGAAAACCAGGTCGCCATGCCGCTACACCGCTGAAGGATCTCACTACCAAAATCGATACTGGATCATAAAGACTCATCTACATGCGTTAACTGAAATTGCACATGATGCAAAAACAGGAAAAAGGGGGCGCCTTGGGGCTGGCAGGGATCGAACCCGCAACCTCTCGTTGCTATCTAGGCGCCCTAGCCACTGGCCCACTTCTACAGATCAAGTTAGGAAAGACCTACCGCTGCACAAGAAACGCGGTCTCGGCTGTAACTGAACCAAAACGAAGAAAAAATGAAACTTTCAGTTTCCTGAAGAAACTGTATGTCTCCAACGAGCACGACGGACACAGGACGGCGCACGGGGTGTGCGTGCTGCTCACGGGGAGGCCATGGGCATCGCCTGGGCGTGCAAGGAAAGCCCTTTTGCCGTGCGGGTGCAACCCAGGTCACATTATGGGCGATCCGGTAGCACGGCGACGAACGGAGGCTGCTGGACGCCGCGTGCACGGGGACTGAGTGGGGGTCCACTAACGGAAAGACGGCTACGCGGGAGAAAAAAGGAGACGGGGAGAAGCAGAGGCTCACGAGGGGGCTGCCTTCATCGTCGAACTACTCGGGGAGGCGTCGGCTCGACGACGAGGACGAGGCGAAGGCGATGGCTCCGGGCGCGGGAAGAAGACGTTCCTCGACGCCATGGAGGAAGGCACGCCGGCCTCCTTCCTGCTGCTCGGGGACGGTCTTGAGTTCGAGGACGTAAACGGAAAGGCCATGATGAAGACGACGAAGACCCGCTCGGGGTCGAAGACGGCGACGATCACGAGCTTCCCTAGTTCGGGCTCGTCCAAGAGAGCAAAACAGAGGGAATTTCCATGGAGGGAGGAAGAAGGAGAGGGCTAGGAGAGGCTGGCGGCGGCTGGTAGGGAAAGGGGAGGCCTTGGGTTTGGGAGAGGGGCGAGGGGGAATGATATAAGGGAGCCACGAGGTGGCCGACGGGAGGGCTCCACCCATCCTCTCTGCCATGGAGTGAGAGAGAGGAGGGGGTCCTCCATGTGAAAAGCAAAAGGAGAGTGGAGGGGGTCGGCTAGGCTGGAGGGTGAGATAGGCTGGCCTGGGGTTGAGTTTGGGCTAGAAGGGAGGGAGATTGGGCCAAATGGAAAGAAGAGGCCCAATGGCCTCTATGATTTTCCTGCATTTAATCATTTTCCAAATTGAGAAACAGAGAAAAAAGGCAAAAGAAAAAATAGGATATGGAATCCAAAATCATATAAAAATATGATTATGAATCCTCAAGATTGTGCATATTTTCATCCCCAATGGGAAAAAATAAAAATGCAAAATTTTCTGGATTTTGTCAATTTTGGGCTGTTACACTCTACCTCATTCATTGTTAGGGTTTGAAAACTTGCTATTGCTATGAAACATTGCTATTGCTATGGATGCATTGTTTGGGTTCATATTACAGCTAGGGAAGAAAATATTGTAACTTGAGCAGCACACAAGATCATTAGTGATCCTCCTCTAGTTTAAATATGTGTGTGTGGTGCTTGTTTAGCTTAAATTGTCCTTTTGTTAGCATATTGAGTAATTAGGATCATTATTTGTAGGATATGAGTGGCCTATGTTTTGCCAGAATGTCAATTCATTTTTGTTCCGGAAAATTTCAGGCGCTCGATATGTCGAATTTTTAGCAAATGTCATGCCGAAAATTTTCGTGGATTTCGGCATGACTTGTGCTATAAAAGTAGGACATATTGAGTGCCCGAGATTTGTAAAAACAGGAATTAAACAGCGTTTCAGCATCAAAATACTTTTAATCATTACTTTTGCTATTTTTTTAGAATGCCGATGATTTAAATATATTGTGACATTATGTGACATCGGGCCAGAGCGTGCAGCTACCCTTGTGATATGTACAAGTACGGAACTTGTGCATCCTACTTGGGTAGCTGCCACGCTCCCCCCTGATTTGCTAATGTGTCCAATCTAAATATGAGGCACTAATTGGGATTGTATCATTACTTTTTCTCCTTTTTTAGAATGTTGTGACACCCCCGAAATCAGACGGTGTACAGTAATCATACACACAAGGTACACGATCGATATTAGGGACTCACGGTGATATATCACAACACAACTCTACAAATAAAATAATAAAAGCTGTTTAATACAAGCCAGGGGCCACGAGGGCTCGAATACAACAACTCGAGAGCACAAGTTAGTGGAAGCAATAGTATCTGAGTACAGACACAAGAATACAAGGTTGCCTTAAGAAGGCTAGCACAAATAACAACAGATCGAAAAGGCGAGGACTCCTGCTTGGGAACCTCCAAACTACTCCTGGTCAACAGGGAACGCGACGTCGTAGAAGACATCGGGGATCTTCACGTTGCGTTGGTCGGCATCGGGGGTCTTGTCGGGGGATGGATCAGGCCCATAGACCTGGCATTAGAAACCTCTGGGCCGACTTACATACGAAGGCCCATAGAGAAGACCCGGCCAGGACTCAAACGTGCCAAGCGTGAAGATTGAAGCCCTAGAAGGAATTCGACTTACATTGTATAACACGTATCAAAATTTTAAAGTAGAATAGAACTCCACCTCCTGTAGGAGTCGGACTTGCGGAATCCCGGGACCCGGTACCTTTATAAACCGAGGTCCACGGGAGCAAGAGCCAGAACTTACCTCAAGCCAGGACTAGACAACTCGCGATACGACCTAGATCTCCACGAGACTAAGGTTGTGAAACATCACCACTTTAGTCGATAAGATCGGCTCTTCCTATTGAGGAGTCAATCCGACAATAATCAAGAAGCAGGAGTAGGTCTTTACCGCACCGTCGGAGCCGAACCTGGGTAAACCGCCGAGTCTCGTATCTATGTCGACTCTCTCCTCGAAATCGCCTCGCAGCAAAGGTTCCATGATAAGTCCGACTCTGCGGACATCTGCCGTGAGTTTTCCACGACATTTGGCGCCCACCGTGGGGCCTGCGCTCGCAGGTGTTGAGATTCTAGGAGGAGCTCTGCAAGGTATGGAAGGATTTGTTGTTGGGCGATTCACCAGAAGCCAGCATGGAAAGCTCTACATCGACGACTCAACTTGGGGCCCTGAGGCCGATTCCGTTGAATCCGGGGATCGGGTTCTGATCGGGTCTATTCACATCTTCATTGGGAAGACAGACGGATCTGAGCCAGAGCCGGATCCTGAAGTCCCCATGGAAACCTCAAGTCGACGATATGCTGGCTCACCGCACACTTTTGGTGGGTTCCTTGCTGGATCTCAAGAGGCGGCGCGTTCTGTCGAGTCCTTGGCGACCAAAGCCTCTGAAGAAACATCTGACGCTGACTCACATCCCAGTGAAACAAGCCTCTCAGATACCGGCTCCATCCAATCTTCCGGGAGCAACAGACTCGGCCCTAGAACAGCAGAATACGACCCCGACTTCCCGCAGTACGAGCATCCATACTGCGTGACAGTGTTCATGGTAGGCACCGAAGAACAGAGAGGCCAGGGGCTCCAGGCGCAGTACAAAATCGGAACATAGAGACAGCTCACAACACGGTCCCTAATCTAGATCGAGAGCAGCCAGAAGTTCTCACGGGAGCATAAGTCCTCAAAGATGCCTTAAACGCCCTGGACGAAGCCTTAGCTACTCCAATGACTGTGGAAAACTAGGAAACCTGGAGAACCAGAGTCAATGGACTCAAGGCCCAGGTGATGAGCATACGGAGGGAAATTAGCTCCTAGAACGCACAGATGGTGGAGAGAGAAACCCGACTCGCTCAAGAAACTAGGTGCTTACAACATGAGTCGGAGTTGATAGAATCTCAGAAACCAAAGCGCCCCAACGCACGCCCTGCAGGACCCGTGAGCTGGATTCCCGCTGATCTCCAGGCACGGACACTATTCCAGGATGCGCATCAGTCGACTACTCTAGGGTACATGCCACCAAGGCAACCTGCCTCCTCACCACGGCAGGAACGGTTCCACACACCTCCGAATCATTTCAATAACCCCATGCCCATGGAGACACTCCGGTGGACCAGGTCCCTCGAGGGGAAATCGATTTGCTCAAAACTGCGATCACGCATCAAGCCCAGTATTCACAGGGATTCCAATACTTACATGGTACCCCATATCAAAGTGTGAGCCGGCAAGCGGACTCATCGGCTCCGTCCGGCTCGAGCAGCCATCGTCAGCGTAGAGCTCCACCACCTCTGGGCCCTCAGGGGGCAATAAGGATCCAAGACCTACCGGCCGGCTTCAATCCCGAACGCCGTGTAGAGCCGATGGCTCAACCTCCACCCCAAGATCAAGACACCGAGTTCATCAGCAGATCCTGGTGCCGGCTCTACGAAATACACGCTTTCCATCAGATTTCAAGGGCCCACGTAAGATCGCAAACTATACAGCTGTTATTTTGTGTGATATTTCTATGTTATTGATGCACTTCCATACAATTTTGATCATATTTGGACTAACCTATTAACTCAGTGAACCCCAGTGCCAGTTCTTATTTTCTGTTGTTTTTGTATTTCAGGTTTTCCCATTACTTAAAGTACCAGAACAATTCCGGGAAAAATATAGGAAAAATCGGCGTACAGGAAGCTTCGGGAAGAGCCCAAGTGGGGCCAGAGGGGAGCCAAGGGTGGCCCAGGTGGCCACCTGGCGCAGCCACCCCCTAGGCCGCGCCAGCGGGGCGCCTGGGGCCCCTGGTCCACCTCTGGCTGCCCCCCTTCGCCTATATATCCCTCTCGTCCCGAAACCCTCGAGGATAGAACCCTTTTTCGCGATCACTCCTCTGTTCCGCCGGCACAGCGCTTCCAAGGTCGGGAGCACCAGGAGCCCTCTTCCCGGCACCCTGCCAGAGGAAGGAACCACCTCCGGGAGCTTCTCCACCACCATGGATGCTTCTCGGATGAACCGTGAGTAGTCCACCTTGGACCATGGGTCCATGATCAGTAGCTATGTGATGTTCTCCTCCCCTCCTTGTTCTTCATGGTTTAGACCTCGTGAGCTGCCGTACATGATCAAGGCACATATGTAATCTTTGTGCTGTTGCTATGCTGAGTTTGCTGGGATCTGATGGATTATGAGACTATTTTCAGATTGTGTTTGAGTAATATATTTGATTCTCCTCTTTTATATTTATGTTCTTGAGTAATTCTTGCATGTTCTCCGTTGTTGTTTATTGCTTTGGCCAAGTAGTAGGTAGTGACTCCAAGAGGGAGCGTTATGCATGATTGTGGGTTTATGCCCCCTGATGACTAGCTTGAGTGACAGAAACATGAGTCTAGGGGATGTGTTGTTGCCACAGGGGAGAAAACAACGGTGCTTGTACTTGCGGGTGCATGGATTGTTTACTTTACGCAAAGTTCTTTAATGCAGTTGTCTGTTCCTTTGAGTTTACACTTTGGGTGGGATTCGCAACTTAATACCAGCGATATGTTCTGGATAGATATCTCAAGGTGGATGATTAGTAGGTAGATGCAGATGGATTTCGGTCTACTTGTCTTGGCGTACCGCCCATGCTTTTGAGCCTCTTCCTTTCTTTATAGCATAGTTAGCATTGGTTTGCGCACATAATCCTGTCAATTGCCCAGCTGTAATTTGTTTACCTCGCATGGCTATTTTATCGTCTTTTGGGAGAGAGACATCACTAGTGAACATCATGGGACCCCGTTCCATATTTCCAACACTGTTTACACCCGTTATTTATTTTCCGCTTTATTTCCTTTTCTGTTGCTATCACTATCATTATTATCCTGTGCGTTTGATCCTTTGTAAACAACAAGGCCAGAGGGATTGACAACCTCTTTGAACTCGTTGGGAGAAAAGTTATCTGTTGTGTGTGCAGGTCCACATCAACCGCCTAATTGCTGGCGCCGTTGTCACCTTCCTGTCGTTGTCGGAGTCCTACTAGAGACAAACCTCGGTATCTTCACCGAGGGAAATTTGCTGCTGTCTACATCTCAACCTTCCACTTTGGGTAACCAACGAGGGGCGAGAAGCCTTCAAAGCTAATTTCTGGCGCCGTTGCCGGGGACTCCACTCTTCAAGATAGGGGAGTTGCACACTATTTTTTACCTTTGATTTTTAGTCTTGTTAGTTTGCCTTTCCAGTTTTTTCTTTTGCTTTTGTGTCTTTATGAAAAACCAAAAAAATTAGTTGCTTTTTGTCTTTGCCTTTCTCTTCCTATTGATGCTATCCTCACCATGGGTGTGGAACCACCCAAATATGGTAGGATGGACGTGTTTCATTTGGATCATCTTCGATCAATTTGTGCTCGCGCTAGAAACCCAACCGACTTGGTTGAGGGAAAATCATTGGATGAGCATGCTCATTATACACGACACCGATTATCTAATAAAGGGAAACACTTATGGGATCAAATACAAACTTCTTATTGCTATGCTGAATCTTTGTGCCACATTTATGATTTTACTTGCTGCTCTAGAAAAGACCGTAAAAACATTCCTTTCCAATATGAGTTTAATGAGAATGAGATCCTATCTTCTTATGATAAAGGTGTTTATGATTACTTTGATGTTGAAAATATTGAAGAGTTTATTGCTTTTAAGGGTTCTTATGAGATTGCTTCTTTGATTGTAAAGTATTACGATACTATTCACAAGTCTGAAAATTTTGTAGTGCTTCAATATTGCTTTTAGAATTATGTTTGCAATGATTATATTGAGGATTTTAAAAATAAAATGTTTTCTGCCCAAGAAGAGGCCAATTGTTGCTATGATGAGGAATCTTATGATTCCGAGGACTCACTTGATACATGCCTTTCTGATGAACTTAATACTTGCTTTGTTGATGGCCAAGATGCCACTATGGATGATGCTTACAAAGATGAACTTGCTATAGTTCCTTATGTTAAGCATGAAATTGTTGCTATTGCACCCACACTTGATTGTCCTATTATCCTTTTGAAATCTCCGAATCATATTCTGGAGAATTTTGCTCTTATTAAGGCTCATTGTGCTAGGTTGCATTTATCTTATGATTCCAATGACTTTATTGAAAAAAATACACATGATCTTGTAGGTCATGAACAACATGCTTTATGTGATAGTTATATTATTTATGTTGTTCATGATGCTACTGAAAATTACTTTGAGAGTGGAAAGTTTGGTTGTAGAAAGTTCCATGTTACAAAAACACATCTCTTCATGTTGAAAGTTTTGAAGTTGTTCTTCTCTTACCTTCCTATGCTTTTCGCTTTGTGCTTCTTTGATTTATTTTCTTATAAGATCCATATGCATAGGAAGTGGGTTAGGCTTAAATGTGTTTCATATTTTCTTCTTGATGCTCTCTTTTGCTTCAAATCCTTATTCTTATGAGAGCATCTTTTATAATCTTCTTGCCTAGCTTAAAAGCATAAAAGAAAGCGCTTTTGGGACGCAGACCACAACGAATTAGGTTTATTTTTCTTTTGTTGTGTCTTGATGTTTGTTACTATAGTAGCAACATCACTGTATCTTTACTTTTCAGGTTTGTGCCATTTATAGCCTCATATGACAAGGGAAGTGAAAGTTGTGACATGATGTCCAGAAAACAGATTTTGTCCTTGTGACGGGAAAAATCATAGAAAAAACCCAGTTCATCTTTTTGAGCTGAATATTTTACACAGCGTGCTCTATACAATCATGGAACTTTCTTATGTTCTGACTTTTTTTATTTGTGCTGCATAAGTATCCCTAAAAAATTCTTTACTACCTGCTGGTCTGTTTTTCACAGATTATGTCCTGTTTTTCCTTTTCTTCGTTTTGCAAACCTTAAGCCTTCTTTTTCTTTGAAAAAACTTTTTGGCAATCTTGAGAAATAGTATCTCTTCAAGAATATCCTTATTTCTAGTAGAGAAAAATTATTTTATTATGTGTACTAACCTCGCTAATCAGATTATGATGAGTTATGTATGAAGTGAGTTTCCAAGTGTGCGAGGGAAGATGATAAAAGAAGATTCAGGAGGGCCAAACGCTCAAGCTTGGGGATGCCCCCATGAATACCCAATAAAATTCAAGGAGACTCAATCATCTAAGCTTGGGGATGCTGTCGGGGGTTACTCATATCTAAGACCCGGCCAGAAGATAGCACCCAAAAGGAAGACTCAGCCAGAAGATAGGTCCTGAAGACTATAGTCGGCTGACATAAGTAACCTCCATAAGCCGGCTGACATGAGTCACCTCCATGAGTTGGCTGACATGAGTCACCTCCATGAGTTGGCCTGATGGGGACTCTCCTATACAAGAGTCGGCCAGACAGGGGACTCTCCTCTACAGGAGTAGGCCAGACAGGAGACTCTCCTCTACAGGAGTCGGCCAGACAGGGGACTCTCCTCTACATGAGTCGGCAAAATAGGGGACTCTCCTCTACACGAGTCAGCCAGACAGGGGACTCTCCTCCACAGGAGTCAGCCGGACGAAGGAATCAATATGGAGTCCACCTAACTTGGAAGATACTAAAAGCTACAAGACTTAGAGTAGGACTCGGATTGGTATCCGACTTGTAATACAAGATGAGACTAGTTTGTATCAGAATAGGACTCTACATGTAAGCCTCCCCCTTCCACCTATATAAGGAGGGATAGGGCGCCCATAGAGTCTAAGTTCCGCCAGAGTTGGCTTCCTCCAAAGTAGACTCTCGATATGAGAGTAGGCTTCCGCCAAAGTAGACTCTCGATATGAGAGTAGGCTTCCGCCAAAGTAGACTCTCGATATGAGAGTAGGCTTCCGCCAAAGTAGGCTCTCGATATGAGAGTAGGATTTCGCCACCAGAGAAGGCTTTCGCCATGAAATTAGGCTTTCGCCTGAATACAATTGTAAGAGAGTCGGCGACATGCCGGCGACTCCCCGTGAGAAAAGTTATAAGACCTGGCCACAAACAGCATGTAGGGTCTTTACCGGACGATCTTTCCTGGAGCCCGAAGCTGTATAAAATCGCGTTTCTCTTTCTTTGTGATGTTTCTTCTTCCTCGTACACTCGTAGCAAAGGCCCCATAATCAAGTCCAACTCTACGGACATCTGCCGTGACTTTTCCACGACAGTTTGCGCCCACCGTGGGGCCTACGCACAAGGGTGTTGTCATCTTGGAGGAAATCCTCACAGGGATTGAGAAACTCATGATCGTCCGGACGAAGAACAACCAGCACAAACAAATCTAAATCAACAAATCGACGGTCCGCCGACTCTGGCAGGACTCAATCTGACTTGAGTGCATTGCAACCTCGGTTTCTTCAGCATTTCCATCAAGATCTACATCAAGCTCATGGAGAAAACAAGAAAAAATTCAAGCGTGCGACTCAAAACTCGACTTCATCATTGACCCTCACGCACAGCCTGCAGGATAAGAACGTCTGTGTTGAATAGTCAACAAAATTCCGACTCTCCGAAGAGAAGAGTCAACAAAATTACGACTCTCCGAAGAGAAGAGTCAACAAAATTCCGACTCTCCGAAGAGAAGAGTCAACAAAATTCCGACTCTCCGAAGAGAAGAGTCAAAAAAATTCCGACTCTCTGAAGAGAAGAGTCAACAAAATTCCGACTCTCCGAAGAGAAGAGTCTACAAAATTCCGACTCTCCAAAGAGAAGAGTCTACAAAATTCCGTCTCTCCGAAGAGAAGAGTCTATAAAATTCTGACTCACCAAAGAGATGAGTCTACGGAAAAATTCGGACTCACCAAATTAGATGAGTCCATGTCCGACTCCCGCACTACTACGCGTTTTCTGATCCACGCGAGATCGCGAATTCCAAATCGCGAATTTGGCTCAACTTAAAGACCGGTCCGCACTTCGGACATTGGACAACTACCCTTTGAGCAAGTCATCAGACACATATGCGTCGGCTTACAACCGCTTGGCTCTCGCTATTGCCGGCTTGACATATTGGCCGAACTATCAACCGCTGACTCCTACGAAGCTCAGGCACAACCTCACCACGGTTTATTTCCATGGTTTTCCCGGTTTTCTCTACATCATCAGATCAATGCTTGTTATTTATCAAGCCAGATACATGGAGTCCCCAGCCGACTGCATGAGTCGACTCAAGACTCGGGGGCTACGCCTCCTATATGATCCATCGGAGATTGAGATATATTATGTTTCAACGACAGATCATAATGGACCATCACAAATTTTGGTCCATTGATTTCGATGGTAAAATCCCGGCTCAGATTCCGGTTCATTGGAAAAAATCCGGCTCTTTCATTGAGTTCCGGATCATCGGAAATTCTAGCTTCTTTACCAATCTAGAATCATTACAAATTACCGGCTTCACAAGAAATCTCGGTAAGACTCGGCACTTCTGGAACCCAGAATTTGTCACCTTATGCATTACATCTTATGCATCCATAAGTCGATCTTCATCGCACCAGGCTTTCGCCATAAGTCGATCTTCATCGCACCAGACTCTCGCCACACAACCAAAAAGATGACTTTGGTCGCAACAAACCCCTTCAAAATCAAAACATCGTATGCATTACATAAATTTACTCACTGTTCTTTGCATGATACATATCATACTTTGCATTATTATTATCTCAGAAACTTGGGGGCTTGATCAACTCTCAACTGTTAACTGGGCACTTATGTGTTTATTTCAGGGAAAGTTCAGGGGGCTTGATGACACTCATCAACCTTTAACTGAGAAAACCCAGCACATATGTGTAATTACATGTATATAGCTTATTTCAGGGAAATCTTGGGGGCTCGACTATACTCATCGAGTCTTAACTAAGAAAACTCGGCATATACATGTGGCACTCCACGCCTTATAACTGCATGTATGTTTGATGCTCATACGATCTAAATACGCAAAACCCGGCTAAACATTCTCAAGAAGAAGTTTTAAAGCAAACGGAAAAACGCTGATCAATGTGAGACGGCATACTGAGGAGTTCCGACTCATGGATAACCCAAAAAATTTCTCAAAAAAGAGAAGATGAGAAAAAGATGAATCCAGAGCCGACTTCTATATGAGCAACCCATAAAATCACCTTTTTGCATACATCATTATAAGCATGTTTTTCTTTATACACAGAAGTTAAAGTCTCTATGTCATTCGGCAATGTGTCAACACGCACGTGCCGACTCATGGGGACTACAACTTGAAAAATTCCTGTGTGAATCGGCAATGTGCCAACACGCACATGCCGACTCATGGGGCCTATACCTTCTGCATTGCATCTTCTGCATTCTTAAGTCGACTTCGGTCGCAACGGCTATCGCCATATATATATGTCGACCTCGGTCGCAACGGCTCTCGCCATATATAAAGTCGACCTCGGTCGCAACGGCTATCGCCATATATAAAGTCGACCTCGGTCGTAACGGCTATCGCCATATATAAAGTCGACCTCGACCGCAACGGCTATCGCCATATATAAAGTCGACCTCGGTCGCAACGGCTATCGCCATATATAAAGTCGACCTCGGTCGCAACGACTATCGCCATATATATAGTCTACTTCGGTCGCAACGACTATCGCCATATATAAAGTCGACTTCGGTCGCAACGGCTCTCGCCATATATAAAGTCGACCTCGGTCACAACGGCTATCGCCATATATAAAGTTGACTTCGGTCGCAACGGCTATCGCTATATATAAAGTCGACCTCGGTCGCAACGGCTCTCGCCATATATAAATTCGACCTCGGTCGCAACGGCTCTCGCCATATATAAAGTCGACCTCGGTCGCACTGGCTCTCGCCATATATATATGTCGACATTCGTCGCACTGGCTCTCGCCATATAAAATATATAAGTCAACTTTCGTTGCATCGGCTCTCGCCACATTCAGATGCTCATGCCGACTTAAGAGTTGGTACACATTATTTCGGGTTGCCGAAACAAACATATTCCAGCACTCGAAGGTCCACTCTATTTAGAAGCTGGGAACACAACCCATCATATCATATTTATCAATTTCAGCAAATTCGCATTCATCGATTTAAATCAGCAAGCAAATATTTGCCGGCTTCAACAAACATTGCCGTTATAATACTTGCCGACTTCAGAGAACAAGCAAGAAATTGTAAGTCCCAGGTTGCTGCAGGCAAAACAACCCGGCACTTGGGGCTACACTACTTCGAAGCAAAATTCACAAGTACAAATCCCAGGTTGCTGCAGGCAAGACAACCCGGCACTTGGGGGCTACGCCAGCAAGGCTATTTTATATACCAAACACCAAGTCATCACGAGATGATAAACTCGGAGCTTGGGGGCTACAGGTGATATGTATGGACATAAAATTGCCCGTAAAAAATTTCCTGAGTTCTTTTTTACAAGACACGGAAGAGAAAAAAACAACATTGAACCCAAACATGGAAGAGTTCAAAATTGAATCATATCGGGTTCATTGACATGAATCAGTGGAGCAATCCGGGTTAATGGTTTGGCCTCCAGACCCGGTCTTTATCCTAACTATTCATTATACTGGAAGTTTACCATGGACGCGCACCCAGCGTTCTCTTCTACGACAATCTCATTGCCATGAAAAGTTAGAGGAAAAATGAAGCCGACACCAAGATTGCGTCCAAGCTAAACTTGGGGGCTACTGTCGGGGGGATTACTCATAGCTAAGACCTGTCCAGAAGATAGCACCCTAAAGGAAGACTCTGCCAGAAGACAGGTCCTGAAGACTAGAGTCGGATGACATGAGGCACCTCCATAAGTCGGCTGACATGAGTCACCTCCATGAGTTGGCTGACATGAGTCACCTGCATGAGTTGGCCTGATGGGGACTCTCCTCTACAAGAGTCGGCAAGACAGGGGACTCTCCTCTACAGGAGTCGGCCAGACGGGGGACTCTCCTCTATAGGAGTCGGCCAGACAGGGGACTCTCCTCTACAGGAGTCGGCCAGACAGGGGACTCTCCTCAACAGGAGTCGGCCAGACAAGGGACTCTCCTCTACAGGAGTTGGCCAGACAGGGGACTCTCCTCCACAGGATTCAGCCGGACGAAGGAATCAATATGAAGTCCACCTAACTTGGAAGATACGAAAAGCTACAAGACTTAGAGTAGGACTCGGATTGATATCCGACTTGTAATACAAGATGATACTAGTTTGTATCAGAATAGGACTCTACATGTAAGCCTCCCCCTTCCACCTATATATAAATGGGTAGGGCGCCCATAGAGGCTAAGTTCCGCCAGAGTAGGCTTCCGCCAAAGTAGACTCTCGATATGAGAGTAGGCTTCCGCCAAAGTAGACTCTCGATATGAGAGTAGGCTTCCGCCAAAGTTGACTCTCGATATGAGAGTAGGCTTCTGCCAAAGTAGGCTCTCGATATGAGAGTAGGCTTTCGCCACTAGAGTAGGCTTTCTCCACCAGAGTAGGTTTTCGCCATGAGAATAGGCTTTCGCCACCAGAGTAGGCTTTCTCCACCAGAGTAGGCTTTCTCCATGAAAGTAGGATTTCTCCTGAATACAACTGTAAGAGAGTAGGCGACATGCCAGCGACTCCCCGTGAACAAAGGAATAAGACCTGGCCACAAACAGCATGTAGGGTCTTTACCGGACGATGTTTCCCGGGGCCCGAAGTTGTATAAAATCGCGTTTCTCTTTCTCTGTGATGTTTCTTCTTCCTCGTACACTCGTAGCAAAGGCCCCATAATCAAGTCCAACTCTACGGACATCTTCCGTAACTTTCCCACGACAGATGCCCCCATGCATCCCCCTCTCCATCGACAATTATCAGTTCGTCTTTCGTTCCACTATATTTTTATCACTTCATGCGTTATGTGCTATGCTTGGAGCGTCTTGCTCTTTATTTCCTTTTTAGTTTTCTTTAGCTTTTCTTGTTGTTCATAAAAAGTTAGAACCCAGCTTTCTTTGTGTGGGAGAGAAACACGCTCCACTTCACCCTAGAACACATCATAGGATTCTTCATGCTTATCTCTGTTGTGTGTGTTCTTTATCTTTTTCGTAGTTGTTGTCATGTTTTGGCTCTTGGTTTTCATGCTTATATTTTTAAGAGCTTTTGTTTAGTTTGTTGCTGGAACTCTCTTGAGTTTTCATGTTTATCTTGTTTAGAGATTTTGCCTCTTGCACTGAGTTTTGTGTCTTGACTTGGAGTAGTTAATTGAGGTTGCTATTCAATTGTAGTAGTAACTTGCAATAGTTTTGAGGTATTGCTATGAGTAATGTTTGAACTTTTGGTGTCAAGAGCTTTATCCTATTAGTGATAGATGTCGTATTTTGGGCAATCCGTGTTTATTTTCGAAAAACCAACAAAATTAGTTGAGAACTTTAGCTACTAGATGGATCACTAATCTTTGGGGGGATCGAATATTAGAGTACACTCACGTACCATGAGTCGAGCATGCGCAAGGATAACCAAACCCCCATACACTCCTCCTCGGGGTAATTTTCTCTTTGTGAACCTCCTAATTAGATTGAGAGTTACCGATAATAAGTGCATGAGTTCTTCGGACTAATGTGAGTATTCGAAAGTTGACACTTCCACCTACCCATATTTTTCTAGCCTCTCTTGTGTCGTTCATTGCCTCCTTCTCACTACGAGAGTTGGCGTCCACCTTCGCCGGAACATCCAAATCCTTGGCACGATACGCTCTGTCATCATAAGCCTCTTTATATCCTTCCTCAAAACAGCCACCTTACCTACCTATCAAGGCATTTCCATAGCCTTTCCTAGATACATTGCCATGCAACATCCACCTTCTCATGACTTGATCTTCATGTCATACATGCTTTTACTTGATCGATGAGCCGCATGCTAGTTGGGCCTTGCCCTAATCATTGCTACATGACGCGCTAGTATCATTGCATATCCTGCTACACTGGCAGAGGCATACATTTGCATAGTTCATGATAGTTTCATTTTCTTTATGTTGAGTACTTTTGTAAAGTGTGAAATATCTTCGATACTTCTTGTAATATATAGAGTGTTGCCCCTAAATTGAGGAATAAATCCCAAAGAGGAAAAAATCAAAAGATCCCAAAAAGGAAAAAATCAAAAGATCCCAAAGAGGACAAATGAGAGAAATACAAAGAGCCATTGACGCCACCAAAAAAATACAAAAAAGTAGAAAAAAGAGAAAAAGAAATAAAAAGAGAGAAGGGGGCACACTACTATTCCTTTTGAGAGATCCACACTCGTACTCCATCTTATATCTTGTACTCCATAGAGATTATCATTCATGCATATAGCTATGTGGGGACCTTCACACTATAGAACTTGGCTTGTATATTCCAATGATGAGCCTCCTCAAATGAGCTCTAGGTCTTCTTGAGCAAGCAAGTGGGATGCACCCCCACTAGTTGTTGGATATATGCTCTAGAGGCAAATAATATATGATTATTCCAATATATCTAAGCAAGTTCATAACCAGTTTCATACCGTTGTAGAACTGTATCAGTGAAACAATGATACATGTGTGGTATAGAAACCCCCAGAGTTCCTAGTTAGCCTCTATTTGAATAACTAGTTCATGGTCAACATGATGGTCGTGCTTTCGCGATCATGGACAACTAAGTCTCTTGACTATGAGGTCACCTCACTGGATGAGTGACGTGATGAACATTACCCAAAGTAAGCATTACAGCATGATCAATCTTATGAAGGTTCGGTGTTGTAATTACAGAACGTAGTAGACCATTCCTTTGACCGTGAGTACGTGCATAATTGCTATCTACTCGGATGCTTTTACTTACATCCCACCACCTAACTGAAATATGCGGGTCATAACGGTTGTATCTTGGGTATTCCGTGGAGATATGTTGAGGAGTATTGTTACAAGAGCGGTATTTGTCAATCCATGTAATGGATAGATACTCGGGGCCCACTCGGTGAGATTCCATCCATAAAGCT
This sequence comes from Bromus sterilis, assembly GCA_950022295.1. Lineage (NCBI taxonomy): Eukaryota > Viridiplantae > Streptophyta > Magnoliopsida > Poales > Poaceae > Bromus > Bromus sterilis. The sequence goes on along the minus strand of OX465595.1, from coordinate 273,560,075 downwards.
GCAGCGTGTGACTAGGTAACAGGGATGAATATCACGGGAACGAGTGAATAAGGATTTTTTAAGAACAAGGTTGAACCAGACATAGGATGTCATTGATCGAATCTCGGAACAATCCAGTATCGCTGACAACAGGAATGCTATACGACGTAAGGTCCAATCGGTGTTGATATCTGGAATGCACATGGGTCATTATGGGCATCCAGGTCCCGCTGATGATCATTGACCGTAGCCTCATCTCGGTCATGACTGGAGTGTTCTCGGACCGTCGGGTAACACACTTAAGGGCTCTATGAAATCGGAGACCTTTTCGGAACTATCGGAGTTACCGGAGAATAAAGGAAGCAGCACCGGAAAAGATCCGTGTTGATCCGAAGGAGTTTCGGAGTGAGCCGAAAGGTGTTCCGGAGCACCGGGAGAAGGAATAATTTGTTTTAGTTATTAATTAATTGAATTAATAATTAAAAACATTTTATTTATAATTAAAAAGTGCTATGGGCATTATTTATGAAAGAGGCCCATTAGGGGAAATAAAAGGGAAAAAAGAAAAAGGAAAGAGGGGGGGAGGCGCCATGGGCCCTAGGCCCATGAGGGGTGCGCCCCCTCCCCCCCCCTTGGCCGGCCACCCCCTTAGCAAAGGTACTTTAGTCCCACATTGCTAAGGGAGAGAGGTTGACTCCCTCCCCTCTGCCTATATATAGATGGGTAGGGTGCACATATTTGAGACACAGAAATTCGTGAGAAAATAAATATTACTCTGAATGGAGATCAGTTTTCTCCGGTGTTCTCCCCTTCCTAGTCTCTTCCACAGTGGGCTCCCTAGTGTGAGCCTGTAGTGGAATTGAGGCATCTCTGTTAGGATCGGTGGTCGTCGTGCTACCGAAGCTCCGTCCGGAGGTCTACTTCCTCCACCTTCGCTGGATCGGAGATTGGAGGTCGTCATCGAGTATCGTACGTGTGCGAGTACTACGAGGTGCTACACGTGTGGCACTACACCCATCCGGGTGCTCAACACAGCCAGGGGGCTGTGAAACTTGTTTGACTACACCAGCCACGTTTGCGGGAACGTTTCCCGCGCAACGGAGTACACCCCGAGGTATGTTATTCCGCAATCCTTTCCGTTACGGTAATACGACTAGCTAGATCTTGGGTTATGGGAAACGCTAGTTAGGAAAAAATTGTGCTTTCCGCTGCGAACCCCAACAGTGGTATCATGAGCTAGGTCTATGCTTAGTATTACTGTACGGATAGAACACATCGGGGATGTGGGCGTTGATTGTATGATTGTTACCCTCCCACGTGTACTTGTTCACATCTGCGGCATCGTTTGATGAAGAGGCCCCGACCGACCTTACGCGTACTCTTACGCGAGACTGGTTCCACGCTTGACATGCGGCTTTTAACGTATAAAGTGGCTCTAGGGGTGTATGTCTCTCGACTTTAGCGGATGTGGCATTTGCAACGGAGGGCCCCGTGCGGGGTGTAATAGAGACAATCATATGGTTGAAGTTGTGGTTGACTCGTAGGTTAAAACATGTTTAACTATGAAAACCCTAGCAGCGACGTAAAACTTGCAATATACAACTAGATCGTCTAAACTTTGTATTGCTAAGTGGTGGCTATCATTTGTTTGATTATGATGTAGTGATAGCTTTGCTATGTGTTACTAGTAAGTAGTAAACGTCATCATGATAAAACAAACTCAAATGGAGACACTGTAGACTTAGTGTTGCCATAGTTCAAACATCTTAAAACTTGCTAGTATAGAATACACGACGGTAGCATGTGATAAGATGATCCCTTAACAAAGCCAAACACAAGTATTCTACCAAAGTGTGCACCACCTGGAAGGATCTCCCATATGGCCGACATTTCGTACATATCGGGTGTCACACATATTAAACGGCGTTCGCATGAGGTTGGGTTCGGGAAGCCTAGCATATGCAGATATGGCCTTGCTAAGAAGCATATAACATGGAGGTCAATTTTGCGAGCCTAGCATATGCAGATATGGCCTCGGAATACTACAGATCGAAATATCGAGCATGAGTTACAATATACAGATAATGTGATCGCACAAGTTGTTTTCTACCTTTGAAACTTACCTGTCGGCCGTGTGATATTCGAGGGCGGGCAGTGAATCTGGATCATGTAATCACTAAAACTTCTTAGGGATGATTGTTTTAGTGCGAGCTCATTCATAATGTGATTATATGAACTCATTGTTATGAACTAGTCTTAATTGTGTTCCTTGCAATTATGTTTGTAGAAAATGAATCAAATAGAGCAACGTGAATTATCTTTCTTCATGGAAGGTGAAAGACTTAGAGTAGATGGGTCAAACTTTGCCGACTGGTACTCACGCCTTAGGACTTTGCTCAAAAGATAAAACATCTTGTTCACAATAGAAATACATGTGGGAGAACATCCGGACAACGATTTTGGCGATCAGGAGATACTTGATCATCATGCTCGTCGACAGAAGTGCTCTGTAGTCAGGAATGTCATGATTTTCAGCATGTCAGAGGATTTGAGTATTCAGTTTCAGGACACTGACTCATATAACATGATGGACACACTAAAGACAATGTTCATACGTGAGTTCAGAATTGCCAGATTTGAGTTAGAAAGCAAGTTTCTATCTACAAAGATGAAAGAACACACAAGCCTTGATGATCACTTAGACAAGATGCATGAGATGTACCTGACCCTGGTAGAGGACTATGAATATTGGACAATGAACGAAACCACCACACAAGAGTTTGCGATAAACACGTTATTGCACTCGCTTCCCCCGAGTTATGGTGATTATGTTCATAGCTATGTCGGGAGTGGAGCTAATATGACTCTCCAGAACTTCATGACTGATATCTTGGCCGCAGACATTGCACCTATTGAGGATGCAGAGGTCGTGGATGGAGAAGTTATATACACCCTGCGGTCCGGGAAACATCAGACATGATCAAGACACTTTCTTGATCAATGACCATCGATCAGATCTGGTTACAATCCTAGATGGCCCCTGCGCTTCCATCGAATGAAACTTCATCCTTGTTGGATCCGTTTAACCGTGTGCCTGTTCCCTTTGTCCTACGGTACTTTCCTTGTCCGAGGTTTGATCATCGGTATCCAATATACCTAGTTTGTCCTCGTTCTCAACAAACAAGTTTACTCGTTCCCGTGATATTACAACTCCGTGACCTAGTCACATGTTTGCGCAAACCTTATGATGCAATATTACCGAGTGGGCCCAGAGTACCTATCCGTCACTGCTAGATGGCTTCTCGCCCTTAGTTGGTTACCCCAAGTGGAAGGTTGAGATGTAGTGCAGCAGCAGTTTTCCCTCAGTGAAGATACCAAGGTTTGTCTCCAGTAGGACTCCAGAGATGATAAGTAGGTGTCAGCGGCGCAACTAACGCGGACCTGCACACAAACACAGATAGCTTTGTTCCCAACGAAGTTCAGAGAGGTTGTCAATCTCTCCGGTCTTGTTGTTTACAAAGGATAAAACGCAAGGGATAATGATAGCAAGTAAAAGCAGTAAAGTAAATAAAGCTTGGAAACAGTAATGAGGATATGGACCGGGATACGTGATGTTCACTAGTGATGTCTCTCTCCCAAAAGACGATAAAACTGCTATGCGAGGTAACCAAATTACAGAAGAGCAATTGATAGGATTAAGAATGCACCGCAATGCTAACTATGCTACAAAAGAAAGGAAGAGGCTCAAAAGCACGGGCAGTATGCCAAGATAAGTAGACCGAAATCCATCTGCATCTACTACTAATCATCCACCTTGAGATATCTATCCAGATAATCTCGCTGGTATTAAGTTGCGAGCCCCACCCAAAGTGTAAACCCAAAGCAACAGACAACTTCATTAAAAGAACTCTGCGTAAAGTAAAAAATCCTTATAACCGCGGTTACAAGCACCGTTGTTTTCCCCCTTGTGGCAATAGCACATCCCCTAGACTCATGTTTCTGTCACTCAAGCGTGTCATCGGGGGGCATGAACCCACAATCTAGCACAACGTTCCCTCTTGGAGTCACTACCTACTACTTGGCCAAAGCAATAAACAGCAACGGAGAACATGCAAGAATTACTTAGGTACAAAAATATAAGAGATAAAAACCAAATATATTACTCTATTCCAATCTGAACATAATCTCATAATCCATCAGATCCCTCCAAACTCAGCATAGCAACAGACGAAATATTACAAAGGTGCCTCTATCATGTAGAGCAGCTCACGAGGTCTAAACAATGAAGATCAAAGAGGGGAGGAGAACATCACATAGCTACTGATCACGGACCCATGGTCCAAGGAAAGATACTCACGAGACATCCGGGGAGCATCCATGGTGGAGAGGAGACTCCCGGAGGTGAATCCTCCCTCCGGCAGGGTGCCGGGAAGAGGTCTTCTGGTGCTCCCGATCTTCGGAAGCGCGGCGGCGGCGGAACAGAGGCGAGTTTGCGGAATAGGGTTCTTATTTTGCAGTTTCCCCATGACGGAGAATAAATAGGCGAAGGGGGGCTGCTAGAGGTGGACCAGGGGCCCTAGGCGCCCCCTGGCGCGGCCAGGGGTGGGGCCACGCCGGGTGTCCACCTGGGCCCCCCTGGCTCCCCTCTGGCCCCTCCCGGGCTTTTCTAGAAGCTTCCTATACGCTGATTTTTTCTGTATTTTTCCCGGAATTTTTCTGGCACTTTTTATATGGGGGAAAACTGAAATAGAAAAACAGCAGAAAACAGGAACTGGCACTGGGGTGCACTGAGTTAATAGGTTAGTCCAAATATGATCAAAAGTGTATGAAAGTGTATCTAGATCATATCAATATCACACAAAACATGCATGGAGCAAGCAGAAATTATAGATACGTGTTGGACGTATCAACATCCCCAAGCTTAATTCCTGCTCGTCCTCGAGTAGGTAAATGATAACAACATAATTTTTGTGGTGACATGCTAGCAACCATATAAGAACTTTGAAAAGTAAAGCGGTCAAGGTTAGAGATTCAATTCAAGTCATAACATGCAAGAGTCTATATTAGCATTGAAACAAGTAACAAAAGAACAAAAGGTGCAAGAGCTCTCGCTGTCCGTGACTCGAATGTCTCCAAATAGTGTTTGCATGCAAGAAGGGCGATAGGGAATACGAGAAAAAGTAATTTTGTGTTGAGAACTCAATATACTAAAGTTTCACACTTGGTCTTCTTTGGAATCTTATCTTGACTCATCCCCAGACCACTAGCCAGGTAAAAGTCTATTTGATCCACTCCTTTTCGATATTTTGAGCACTCATGCAATGGATGAGCGTAAGCACGAGAGTTGACACTTGGGATGGCAAAGAGAGAAATAAGGTGGAGGAAGAAGACAAAAAGGATGAGAAAGGCTCACATCAATGAGGACAATCATAGGCAAGAGATGCCAAATGATAGATATGATGTGAGGAGTAGGGATTGCCATGCAACGGATGCACATATGAGCTAGGAAGCTCTCCAATGAAACTAGTGGGGGTGCATCTAACTTGCTCGCTCATGAATACCTAGAGCTCGTTTGAGGAGGCTCATCCTTGGAATATGCAAGCCAAGTTCTATAGTGTGAAGGTCCCCACATAGCTATATGCATAAAGATCATCTCTATGGAGTACAAGGATAAAAAAAGGGAGTACTAGTGTGGATCTCTCAAAAGGATAGTAGTGTTGCCCCTTTATCTCTTTTTATTTCTTTTTTTTTTCTTTTTTCTATTTTTTTGTATTTTTTTGTGGCCTCAATGGCTCTTTCTATTTAACTCTCATTTGTCCTCTTTGGGATCTTTTAATGTGTCCACTTTGGGATCTTTTCCTCACTTAAGGGCAACACTCTATTTTACAAGAAGGTAAAGGAGATCTTTCACACTTAACTAGGTACTCGAAATCATAAAGAAGATGTAACTATCATGAAGTATGCAAGGTATGTCGCTGCCAGTGTAGCAAGAACATGTATGACATGAAGATCAAGTCATGAAGAGGTGGAAGTTGCATGGCAATGTAACTCGGAAAGGCTATGGAAATGCCTTGATAGGTAGGTATGGTGGCTTCTTTGAGGAAAGATATAAGGAGGCTTATGATGACAGAGCTTGTCATGCCAAGGGTTTGGAAGTACCGGCGAAGGTGGACACCATCTCTCGGAGTGAGAAGAAGGCAATGCACGGCACGGGAGAGGCTAGCAAAATATGGGAAGGTGGAAGTGTCAACTTTCAATACTTACATTATTCCGAAGAACTCATGCACTTATTATCGGTAACTCTCAATCTAATAAGGAGGTTCATAAAGATACAAGTACCCCGAGGAGGAGTGTATGGGGGTTTGGTTATCCTTGCGCATCCTCGACTCATGGTACATGAGTGTTCTCTGATATTCGACCCCTCAGAAGAGTAGTGATCCATCTAGTAGCTAGAGTTCTCAACTAGTTTTGTAGGATTTGAAAATACACACGGATTGCCCAAAAATAGGAACCTATCACTAATAGGCAAGAGCTCTTGACACCAAAAGTTCAAAGATTACTCACATCAATACGTCAAAACTATTGCAAGCTACTACTAGAACTAAATAGCAACCTCAATTACCTACTTCTCAAAACAAGACACAACTCAGTGCAACAACCAACTCTCTTTAACAAGATAAACATGAAAACTAAAAAGAGTTCCAGCAACAAACTAAACAAAATCCAAGGCTCTTTTTAAAGACAAACTAAGACTAAAACTAAACATGGGAGCAGCTATGAAAAGATAAAGAACACACAACAGCAAAAAGATAAGCAGGAAAAATCCTATGATGTGTTCTAGATTTTGAAAGTGGAGAGTATTTCTCTCCAAAACAAAGTAAGAAGGGATCTAACTTGTTATGAACAGCAAGCAAAGCTAAAGGAAACTAAAAACAAAACCTAAGAGCGAGACGCTCCAAGCATAGCACATAACGCATGAAGTGATAAAAATATAGTGAGAGGAAGGACGACCTGATGATTGTTGATGGAGAAGGGGATGCACGGGGGCATCCCCAAGCTTAGACGCTTGAGTCTCCTTGAATATTTATTGGGGATGCATGGGGGCATCCCCAAGCTTGAGCGCTTGACACTCCTGGATCTTCTTTCATCATCTTCCATCACACACTTGAAAACTCCCTTCATACATAACTCATCATAAGTTGATTAGAGAGGTCAGTACGCTTAATAAATAAAAAAATTCCACTGGATATAAAGATAATATTGAAGATCTACTGTTTCTCAAGAGTGCCAAAAAGTTTTTGCAAAGAAAAAGCAAGCTTAAGGTTTGCAAAAGTTAGGAGAGACAAAACGTCGCAGAATCTGTGAAAAACAGAACAGCAGATAGTAAAGAATTTTTTAGGGGCACTTCTGCAACTCAAATCAAAAAACTCAGAACATACGGAAGTTTCATAATTGTATAGAGCATACTGTGTAAAAAGTTCAGCTCAAAAAGATGAACTGGGATTTCCTGGAATTTTTCTGGTCACGAGGACAGAATCTGTTTTCTGGACAGCATGTCACAACTTTTACTTCCCTTGCCGTAAGAGGCTATAACTTGGCACAAAGTGGAAAAATAAAGATACAATGATGTTGCTACAGAAGTAAAAATCATCAATACACAACAAAAGCAAAAAGAAAACACCTAAATTCATTGCGGGCTGCCTCCCGAAAGCGCTTTCTTTTATGCCTTTAAGCTAGGCATGAAGATTGTAGAAGGTGCTCTCATAAGAATAAGAATTTGAAGCAAAAGAGAGCATCAAGAAACAAATATGAAACACATTTAAGCCTAACCCACTTCCTATGCATAGGCATCTTGTAAGAAAATAAGTCAAAGAAGCACAAAGTGACATGCATAGAAACGTGGAACAGGAACATCTTCAAAACTTTCAACATAAAGAGAGGAGTTTTAGTAATATGGAAGTTTCTACAACCAAACTTCCCTCCCTCAAAATAATTTTCAGTAGTATCATGAACAACATCAAGAATATAACTATCACATAAATCATGTTGTTCATGAACTGCAAGCACACGTGTATAGTTTTCAACACGGTCTTTAGGATTATAAGATAAATGCAACCCATCACATTGAGCCTTGATAAGAGAAAAGTTCTCCGGATTTGGAGATTTCAAAAGGATAATAGGACAATCAAGTGTGGGTGCAATAGCAACAATTTCATTCTTAACATAAGGAACTATAGAGAGTTCATTTTTGTCAGCATCATCCATAGTGGCATCTTGGCCATCAACAAAGCAAGTATCTAAATTTTCAGAAAGGGATATTTCAAGTGAGTCCTCAGAATCATGGGATTCCTCCTCAAAGCAATCATTGGCCTCTTCTTGGGCAGCAAGCATTTTATTTTTAAAATCCTCAATATAAGAATTGGAAGTATAATTCTCGAAGCAATAAGCAAGAATTGCAAACTTTTCAGACTCGAAAGTAGTATCGTGATATTTTTCAATCAAAGAAGCAATCTCATAGGCACCTTTAAAAGCAACAAACTCTTCAATCTTTTCAACATCAAAGTAATCATAAACACCTTTAGCATAAAAAGATAAGATCTCATTTTCATTAAACTCACATTAGAAAGGGAGGTGTTTATGATCTATATTAGAACAACAAGTGAAATCATAAATGTGGCACAAAAGTTTAGCATGGCAATAAGAAACATGTATTTGATCCCATAAGTGTTTCCCTTTCTGAGATAGGCGGTGTCGCGTATAATGAGCATGCTCATCCAATGATTTTCCCTCAACCAAGTCGGTCGGGTTTTTAGCGCGAGCACAAATTGATCGAAGACGATCCAAGTGAAACATGTCCATCCTACCATATTTGGGTGGTTCATCACCCATGGTGAGGATAGCATAAATAGGAAAAGGTAAAAGGTAGAAACTATTTTTGTGGTTTTTCATAAAGTACACTGAGATAAAGACTGAAAGTTAAACTAACAAGACTAGAAAACAAAGGTAAAGGGTAGTGTGCAACTCCCCTATCTTAGCACTCGGAGTCCCCGGCAACGGCGCCAGAAATACACTTGCTAGACGGCTTCTCGCCCTTCGTTGGTTACCCCAAGTGGAAGGTTGAGATGTAGTGCAACAGCAGTTTTCCCTCGGTGAAGATACCAACGTTTGTCTCCAGTAGGACTCCAGAGATGATAAGTAGGTGTCAGCGGCTCAACTGACGCGGACCTGCAGAAAGACACATATAGCTTTGTTCCCAACAAAGTTCAGAGAGGTTGTCAATCTCTCCGGTCTTGTTGTTTACAAAGGATAAAACGCAAGGGATAATGATAGCAAGTAAAAGCAGTAAAGTAAATAAAGCTTGGAAACAGTAATGAGGATATGGACCGGGATACGTGATGTTCACTAGTGATGTCTCTCTCCCAAAAGACGATAAAACTGCTATGCGAGGTAAACAAATTACAGAAGGGCAATTGACAGGATTAAGAACGCACCGCAATGCTAACTATGCGACAAAAGAAAGGAAGAGGCTCAAAAGAACGGGCAGTACGCCAAGATAAGTAGACCGAAATCCATCTGCATCTACCACTAATCATCCACGTTGAGATATATATCCAGAACATCTCGTTGGTATTAAGTTGCGAGCCCCACCCAAAGTGTAAACCCAAAGCAACAGACAACTGCATTAAAAGAACTCTGTGTAAAGTAAACAATCCTTGTAACCGCGATTACAAGCACCGTTGTTTTCCCCCTTGTGGCAACAGCACATCCCCTAGACTCATGTTTCTGTCACTCAAGCGTGTCATCGGGGGGGCATGAACCCACAATCTAGCACAACGTTCCCTCTTGGAGTCACTACCTACTACTTGGCCAAAGAAATAAACAGCAACGGAGAACATGCAAGAATTACATAGGAACAAAAATATAAGAGATAAAAACCAAATATATTACTCTATCACAATCTGAACATAATCTCATAATCCATCAGATCCCTCCAAACTCAGCATAGCAACAGCAGAAATATTACAAAGGTGCCTCGATCATGTAGGGCAGCTCACGAGGTCTAAACAATGAAGATCAAAGAGGGGAGGAGAACATCACATAGCTACTGATCACGGACCCATGGTCCAAGGAAAACTACTCACGAGACATCCGGGGAGCATCCATGGTGGAGAGGAGACTCCCGGAGGTCAATCCTCCCTCCGGCAGGGTGCCGGGAAGAGGTCTTCTGGTGCTCTCGATCTTCGGAAGCGCGGCGGCGGCGGAACAGAGGCGAGTTTGAGGAATAGGGTTCTTCTTTTGGAGTTTCCCCGTGGCGGAGAATAAACAGGCGAAGGGGGGCAGCCAGAGGTGGACCAGGGTCCCCAGGCGCTCACCTGGCGCGGCCAGGGATGGGGCCGTGCTGGGTGGCCGCCTGGGCCCCCCTGGCTCCCCTCTGGCCCCTCCCGGGCTTTTCTCGAAGCTTCCTGTACGCTGATGTTTTCTGTATTTTTCCCGGAATTTTTCTGGCACTTTTTATATGGGGGAAAACTGAAATAGAAAAACAGCAGAAAACAGGAACTGGCACTGGGGTGCACTGAGTTAATAGGTTAATCCAAATATGATCAAAAGTGTATGAAAGTGTATCTAGATCATAGCAATTTCACACAAAACATGCATGGAGCAAGTAGAAATTATAGATACGTTTTGGACGTATCGGTCACTCGGATGGACAAATCCCGCTTTGATCTATTTGCATACTCATCAACCATCTATTTCGGAATACCCAAAGTGCACCGTTATGGCCAGGATATTTCAGTCAGGCGGTGGGATACAAATCAAAGTCTCCTCATAGATGAAAATTACGTATGATCATTACAGTCAAAGGATCTGGTCACTATGTTATAGTTATCGCAATGTCGAACTATGTGACTTGACCACATCGCAACACTTCTGGTGGGTGTATGTCCATCATATCATTATCCCAATGATACGACTCCATTGCTAACATACTTATTTGTCTCGTGATCAGGAAACCTTGATCATCAATCGCCCAATGGACTAGTATACAAGAGTTAACTAGGGACCAGGTTGTTTGTATACCACACCTGTATTAAGGTTTCCGCTTAATACAGTTACGGCATAATATAAAAAGTATTATGAACTAATGGAATATGCTCAATAAAAGATATTTTATTTTCCTCTAGGGCACATTCCCAACAATCTCCCACTTGCACTAGAGTACAAATAATCTAGCTGCATTTTTCTGTGGATCATAACTCCATATCATGTATATGGTTACTGATCATGCTTGCTTGTAGAAAAGGTTGTATCGACGGTCTGAACCATTCAGATCTGTATGTCTTTTGCAAATCATTAATGTCACCTAGTTTGACAATCCTTCATTATCCAATATAATGATGAGGTATATTTCTTTGGTGGTGGAGTGAGACTGCGTTCGTTGTGTTTCAGCAATGATGTCCATTGGATCACGAGGTCCTTCACTTAGTCATGCACACTAAAAACTCACTTAGTCAGAAGTCGAACTTCTCCAGCCAAATTATAACTCCTGCCACTTCTAAAGTAGCCACATCAATGCAGACTTATTCCTTAGTGCATTGTATGCAACTTTGATGTCTAACCATGTTTCTTTCAACTTAGGCATTCATTAGTATGATATCACAATTTTCTAGGTTAGTGTCAGAACTTGAACCAGCATAACATTTATGGTCAAGTCCACTATCCTTTACAAATTTGAGATATATCCTCAGTTCTCTCCAGATACTGAAGGATAAACTTTATTCTTTGTTCAATGATTTACTCATAAATCATATCACAGCATGTTCTTACTACTAAGAACTTGGGTCACATTACGTCGAGTACATAACTCTGGTTTTATATGAAAGAACCTATGACAGAGGCATAGAGGATGTAGCACATCCATTTCTTTCCTTTATTTAACCATTGTTCTTGTACTGAGATCAACTCGATACTTCTTTCGGGTATACAAGTAAGAACTACTTCTTGACTTGTCCCATTCTGAACTCCTTCAGAGTCTTATCCAGGAAAGTATTCCGACTCAATGTTTATCAAACACATTAATCTATCTTAATAGATTTCAATGTTTAATACTTATTCATCTTCATTTATGCAAGATTCAAATAATCATTAATACCAACTACACCATTCACAATATGTTATCCATATATGAGAATGTTGTCACGCTCCCACTCAAAATATGTCTTGCACATATTAAGTTCAAGATAACACTCACATAGCTCCCACTCAAATATGTCGGTTACGTATAAGGTAAGTATAACATCCACATAGCTCCCACTAAGATATGTCAGACACATATAAGACTAGGATAATACTCCCATAGCTTCCACTCAAAATATGTCGTCCACATATTAAGTTTAGGAAACTATTCATCTCACAGTCAGTTTCATGCAAATGCATGTTTCTCAATATTTTGGCTAAGTTCAAAATCACTTTGATCATCCACAAATTGCGAATTCAGATTACGAGACACTAGTATCCATATGTTTTCAAAACCTTCTTGTTGTACGAATTACAACACTTCTTCAAACGCAGGATTTGAGGAAGTCACGGTATTGATAACAATTTGGATCAACCGTACTGAATATCCCATTGACTCAAGCATTGCTACATGTTGTAGTCAACCTATTGAATTTTTCAGAAAAAATCTTTGTGACAAATCAATCTTGATGTCTTCTTTGATGTTTACATTTATTCCTTATATCTCCGAAGTTATTGAGAATATCAAGTAACTTGTTTACTTAATACGATTCAAGTAATCTTAAATGAAACTCAATGTAGGATTTCATGACTCATAGTCATATCTCTCACTTAGGTCCACCATCGCTTCTTCGTAGTTCATAGATATGTCTTGTTCCATTAAGTCGACAAGTGAATCATGAATATCATTTTGCACAAGGGGAAAATATGTATTCTTGAATCCTACTTTGTTCAGTAAAAGCTTCCATCGAAAAATCATGATCATTATCATTAGTTTCTCCTCTAATTTTAGAGTTTTGCTGCCGAAACATATTCCGTTGTGCCGCTCTGACATTTGGAGGCAAGGTCAATTTCCTTGGTTGAACTTTAACTTTTCTTCCATTACCACATTTATCAAGAACAATTATTGACAAACACCAGACTTAGCAACACAAATTTTGCTCCTTTTGGTTCTAGTTGTGGAAGATGCATCCATAGTTGACTAAGGATACACTACAAAGATGATTTATCATATAAATCAGGCTTCCTAGAAACCATGACACACCATGACATATATAGTGTTGGTTTCCACGAACTCAGAAGGTTCCCTATACTGAAGTGAGTGTTTGCATATTAAATTAATAACTCTAAATAATAAAAGCGTAACTCGGTAAGAGATAACTTAGACCATACAATATTCAGTAGAGTATGATTACAATGTTCAGGCACATCAACAATATTGAAGTGTCTCAAGACATTGCAATTTGTGAAACAACTTTCACAAGTCTGTATGCCCAAGACTAACTCAAAACATTTGTCACTTTGATCAAATCTTAGAGACTTGTCTTTCTTGTTAATTTGATGTCAATCTTCACTCTGAAATCCCTTTTTGATCATATCAAATCATTTCAGACTCATGTTTCATTAGTGAATACACATATTCATCTAAGTCCACATACGAAGTTCACGAAATAATGAAATTCACTACATGTTGATATACAATACATCAGAATGTATGATATTCAACAATCAGTACACACTTTGTTTTACCAGAACGCGAGGTTTTAGTCATCTCACCTAAAGAGGCAAGGTTTGCATGTGTCAAGAGGTCAAGTATCCCAAGACTTCATCAAACCATTCATGACTTAAACTATATTGTCATTATTAATTTTTCATAATTTATTGGCATTAGAATATTTCTTATAAATGATCAAACTATTATCATCAGTATAAGAATAACTCATTCATAATCATAATGTGACCATAAAAGATATCATTCATAAAAGGAGAACAACTGGCTTGTTTCTCACTAATATAAATAATTGCCTTCGCAAGAAGCAAGACACACTAATAAAGTTCACATTCAAATGATCATAAATTTATTCATATATTAATCAATTGATAGATGTAGAGGGAGAGTGTTGTCCACCATCAACTATCTTGATTATCGTCAGCACACATTGTCACCTCATCCCTTCCAAGACACTCCTTAAGCAGTAAGTTCAAGCATCAAATACTTAATCTACCGCAGTTACTGTTTTGTGGGGAAAGACATTTATAACTTGTATATCAAATATACTTTCTCCGTCAATGACTATTCCTGCATTGGTTCTACCTTTAAAGTTTTCAACTTTGACCATGATCTCATGACAGGTGAACGATTCTCCTTCATGACATAGTTTAGACATGGTCTTTGTAGCTGGGAGGAAGCAGATGCAACTCCCTAGCTATCGCAAAGTAACCAGTCATTTAGTAGTCCAAGTTATACACAAGGTTTCGTATCTTATACACTTTCCATGTGACTTTCTCAGCAGGTTGTTCCTTCCATCATGGTTGAAAGAAACCCCGTCCGTATACTCATATTCCATTACTTTGATTTGTGACTTGGCGCTTTCAAGTTCACCTAGCACGTCATACGTGTTGGTTAACATGCATTCACAATTCAGATTCCATAGGATGAAGTATGGTGTATTGGACAGTCATTCATAAGTGAGGGTGAGTACAATACTCATCATCATCTTACTTGATTACGGAGTTATCAGGTGTATCTCCTAGCAGTTCTTCGTATTATGTTTATCAAGTCATTACTAATGAATATGTCTCTAACGGTGTTGGTACACATCAATGAAGTAAGACCCATTTACCTTAAGTTCTTCATAACGCTAAAGAGCCATAGTTATAAACATTTTGGGTATGACATTTTCTACAATGATATTTTCTTATACATGAAGATTAAGTTCATAATATGTGGAGTTCAATTTTAATCAATTCTAAAACTCCCACTTAGTACAACATCTCTCAATTTAGTAAGTGATTACACAATCCTCGAACACCATACTTCCCCCGATTGTCACAGCCATCGGTATGTTGTTTAAGGTAGGCCATCATGCCAATCACATCATCTATTTGACTCGTGCTCGATCTTTCGATCTACTGTATTCCAGGCCCACATCTACAAACGTCAAGCCTGCCAATCCAACTTTAATGTTAGATGTTCAGCAAGGCCATATCCGCATATGCCAGGCTTGCCGAACTCAACCTCATTCGAACGCCATTTAATATGTGAGACATCCGATATGTACGGAATGTCGGCCATATGGGTGATCCTTCTAGGCGGTGCACATTAGGGGAGAACACAATGTTGGTATTGTGAGAGATTATCCTATTTATGCTACCGTCGTTATATCTAGCATATTGGCAAAATAGGATGCAACAGTAAATCATACATGCTATGATTCCCCCCGACATGCAAATTAAAGTTGAAAACGCCTTTCTACTTTATCTTTTGAAAGTTTTACGTGGCTGCTAGGGGTTTCGAGAAAAGAACCATTTCTATCCTACGAAAACAAGCCACAACGCCAATCCCGCAATTGTCTCTATTGCACCCCTGTCGGGGCCCTCCGTTGCAAACGTCTTCGCAAAGCTAATGTAAGAGAGACGGACACCCCTAGCCACTTATATGGTACAAGCCATATGTCAAGCGTGGAACCAGTCTCGCGTAAACGCGTAAGGTCGGTCGGGGCCGCTTCATCAGGACATTGCCGCAATGCTAAACGAGTACACATGAGAGGGTAACAATTGGAGAATTGATGCCCACATACTAGATGTGTTCTATCCGTACAATACATCTACGCATAGCCTTGCTCTGATACCACTGTTGGGGTTCGGGGTCGAAAACACAAAATTTTCCTTAACCTATGATACCCAATCCCAAGACATATGCTATGGCGATGCAAGTAACGGATGGAATAAGTCACATACCAATATGTAGTCCGTTAAGCGGGAAACATTCCCGCGTGAAAGTGGTTGGTGTACTCGTACCGGCAATCCGCGATGCCGCGCAGCTCCATGATGACTCCAGTAGCCACCCGGTCCTTGAGACCGATGACGGGATTACGTCCCCGTCGGAACGTTATCGGTGAAGATGTCGCGATACGGCCACGACGATGAAGTAGCGCCACAAGTGTAGCGCCTCGCGGGATTACACACATACGATGTACCCGAAGTCCCTCCGGGCTCTGAACCAGGCGAGCAGCAGAAAGAAGATGGATTCGGATCCCAAGCAGCACGACGGCGTGTGTATAGTGGAGAAACCTCCAACCTAGTGCAGACTCCATGCAAGGGGAGTCCGCTCATAGGAGGGAGAAAGAGGGAGAAAGAGATCAAAATTATGTATCTGTATTTTTCTATAACTTTCTGTGTTAAAAAAGGGGCACCCTCCACATCTATATATAGGGGGAAAATGGGGGTGTAATACCTGTCAACTAGCCATGTGGTACTAAACTTTTAGTACCACATGTGCTAGTTGCACATGCGTGGCCGCGTGTGGCCGTGGGTGGCCGGCCAAGGCCATGGCGTGGTGGCCTAGTGGCCACTTGGCCACATGGGCCCCAAGGCCCATGGCACCCCCACCCTTGCACCTTTTGTTTTCTTTTATTCTTTTTTTCTTTCTTCTGTCTCTTAAAGAAAAAAAAAGAATAACATTCCATTAATTATTTAAATTATATTTTAATGTTTAATTCATTTAATTAAATAATAAAACATATTCAAATAACTTTCTAAACAATTCGAAAACCATGGAAACCTTTCCGTCTCTCCTCCAAAACGATTTTGGAGTTCTCTCTTATTTCTTCGGCGATCCCGAATCTATACTGAATGCGTCGAATACCCTTAAGTGTGACACCGTACGGTCCGGGAAACAGCAGACATGATCAAGACACTTTCTTGATCAATGACCATCGATCAGATCTGGTTAAAATCCTAGATGGCCCCTGCGCTTCCATCGAATGAAACTTCAGCACTGTTGGATCCGTTTAACCGTGTGCCTGTTCCCTTTTTCCTACGGTACTTTCCTTGTCCGAGGTTTGATCATCGGTATCCAATATACCTAGTTCGTCCTCGTTCTCAACAAACAAGTTTACTCGTTCCCGTGATATTACAACTCCGTGACCTAGTCAAATGTTTGCGCAAACCTTATGATGCAATATCACCGTGGGGGCCCAGAGTACCTATCCGTCACTCGGATGGACAAATCCCGCTTTGATCTATTTGCATACTCATCAACCATCTATTTCGGAATACCCAAAGTGCACCGTTATGGCCAGCATATTTCAGGCAGGCGGTGGGATACAAATCAAAGTCTCCTCATAGATGAAAATTACGTATGATCATTACGGTCAAAGGATCTGGTCACTACGTTGTAGTTATCACAATGTCGAACTATGTGACTTGATCACATCGCAACACTTCTGGTGGGTGTATGTTCATCATATCATTATCCCAATGATATGACTCCATTGCTAACAGACTTATTTGTCTCATGATCAGGAAACCTTGATCATCAATCGCCCAATGGACTAGTATACTAGAGTTAACTAGGGACCTGGTTGTTTGTATACCACACAAATAATTAAGGTTTCCGCTTAACAAAGTTATTGCATAGTATAAAACGTATTATGAACTAATGGAATATTCTTAATAAAACATATTTTATTTGCCTCTAGGGAACATTCCAAACACAAGGCACATATGTAATTTTTTCTATTGTTGCTATGCTGAGTTTATTGGGATCTGGTGGATTATGAGACTATGTTCAGTTTTTGATAGAGTAATATATTTTGTTCTTATCTTTTATATTTTAGTTCTTGAGTAATTATTGCATGTTCTCCGTTGCTGTTTATTGCTTTGGCCAAGTAGTAGGTAGTGACTCCAAGAGGGAACGTTATGCTCGATTGTGGGTTCATGCCCCCTGATGACTAGCTTGAGTGACAGAAACATGAGTCTAGGGGATGTGATGTTGCCAAAAGGGAGAAAACAATGGTGCTTGTAACCGCGGTTGCAAGGATTGTTTACTTTACGCAAAGTTCTTTTAATGCATTTGTTTGTTGCTTTGGGTGGGGCTCACATCTTAATACCAGCGAGATGTTCTGGATAGATATCTCAAGGTGGATGATTAGTAGTAGATGCAGTTGGATTTCTGTCTACTTATTTTGGTGTACCGCCCATGCTTTTGAGCCTCTTCCTTTCTTTGCAGCATAGTTAGCATTGCGGTGCATTTTTAATCCCGTCAATTGCCCAGGTGTGATTTGTTTACCTCGCATAGCAGTCTTATCGTATTTTGGGAGAGAGACATCACTAGTGAAAATCATGGGACCCCGGTCCATATCCTCATCACTGTTTACACGATCAATTTATTTTCTGCTTTTACTTTCCAGTCGCTATCATTATCCTTTATCCCTTGCGTTTGATCCTTTGTAAACAACAAGACCGGAGAGATTGACAGCCTCTCTGAACTTCGTTGGGAGCAAAGTTATTTGTATCTGTGTGCAGGTCCACGTCAACCGCTAAATTTCTAGCGTTGTTGTCACCTACTTGCCGCTTTCGGAGTCCTACGGGAGACAAACCCTATCCTCTGAGTTAGGGGAAATTTTCTGCTATCCTACATCTCACCTTCCACTTGGGTTAACCAACGAAGGGTGAGAAGCCATTATCATCTCTCTCACATCATTCCTCTCATAGTGCTTTTTCTATGAGCCAGCCACCCTCCACTCCGGCTGGATGTAGAAGAGCCTGACCACGCGCAAGGCAGAGTTATGTAGAACCTTTTTGTCCTGTGTGGTGTCGATGGTGGAGAAGGAAAAACTTTTGTCCAGGAGGAAATGGCGTAGCCTTGGGCAGTCTGCGTTGGCTCTGCAGAAATGGTAGAGGAGGACGTTGTTGCGGACGGAGAGCTTCACGACATACGAAATGGCAGAAATGGCAGTAAATAATTTTTAGGGATACTTCTGCAACTCAAATCAAAAACCTCAGAACATACGAAAGTTCCGTAATTGTATATAGCATGATGTGTAAAAATTTCAGCTCAAAAAGATGAACTTCGATTTTTCTGTGATTTTTCTAGTCACGAGGACAGAATTTGTTTTCTGGTCAGCATGTCACAACTTTCACTTCCCTTGTCATATGAGGCTATAAATGGCACAAAGCTTGAAAATTAAAGATACAATGATGTTGCTACAGTAGTAAAAATCATCAAGACCACTAAAAACAGAAGAAAAACAAAAAGGAAAACCTAAATTCGTTGCGGGCTGCCTTTCGAAAGCGCTTCTTTAAAGCCATTAGCTAGGCTTAATGCAAATAGAGGAATCAAAGGTCATCATAATAATCGCAGTTGTAAATCGATTCAAATGGTTCCTCAACAATGTTCATCCTTGTTTCTTTTAGAAAAGGGGTACATACCTTTTTCCTTCCTGCGTAGGCGTATTTGTCCCTTACCTGTATCAATGAAGCCTTTTACGGCCCGGAGGAAATCCCTCCCAAGAACTATGTTTCCCTCGTTTGGCTTCGCGACGAAGAAATCAACCATTGCAATCCCTTAAAGGAATGTCACTGGTACATCTTTTATCCTTCCTTGGATCTCAGAAATATCTCCATTAGCATGTTCATGATAGGATGACAATTTTTCCATGTTAAATTTTAAAGAATCATAAATTTGGCATAGTAGAAACCATGGATCCAATGTCACAAAAAGCAAGGAAATCTTGATTAGAGATGCCAATTCTAACAAAGGGTTTCCAGTCACCATCTAACTCATAAACATATTTCTTAATTGGCTGGGGTTTCTTTACTTCTCTCAAGTCTAGAGCATCCATTCTCTTTTCAATAGTAGCAAGCCTATCTATAAGAGTATCAAAACTATGATCATAAACAAAGTAACTAGATAGACCATGTATAATTTCAAGAGCTCTAGCTTCATCACAAGCTATGAAATCCCCTTCAGCTATAATATCAAGAGAGTGTTTGCACCATTTAAAAAGACCATGGTAAAAATTTCTAAGCACAATTTTTATAGGTATCCAAGGCATAATTCTCCTATGTGCATCAGAAATTCTGTCCCAAGCCTTCTTCATATTTTCTCCATCCCTTTGATGGAAATCTAAGACCTCCGGTTCCCTCAAGGCACCAAATCCTAACATGCTTGACTAAACAGAAAGTATAACTAAAAGCAAGATAACTATTTTTTTATTTTTTATAAAGGACACTAAAGCAAAAACAGAAAACTGAAAGATAAACTAACAAGACTAAAAAGCAAAGATAAAAGATAGTGTGCAACTCCCCTATCTTGAAGAGTTGAGTCCCCGACAACGGCGCCAGAAATTGCTTTGATGTCACGAGAGTTTACTTCTCGCCCCTCGTTGGTTAACCAAAGTGGAAGGTGAGATGTAGCGTACCGGCAAATTCCCTTGGTGAAGAAACCAAGGTTTAGGGTCGACTAGTAGGAATCCAACAGATAAAAGAAGGTGGTGAAGTGAACAATGGCGCCGTTCACAACTCCAGGTTGGTTACTTCACCTGGACCTGCACACACAGAAAATAACTTTGCTTCCCAACGAGTACAGAGGAGTTGTCAATTCCTCGGCCTTGTTGTTTACAAAGGATAAAACGCACGGGATAATAATGATAGTGAAAGCAACGGAAAAGTAAATAAAGCAGTAAATTGATAGTGGGTGTAAACAATGTTGGAAATATGGACCGGGGTCCCATGATGTTCACAGTGATGTCTCTCTCCCAAAAGATGATAAAATAGCCATGCGAGGTAAACAAATTACAGCTGGGCAATTGACATGATTATGTGCGCAAACCAATGCTAACTATGCTATAAAGAAAGGAAGAGGCTCAAAAGCATGGGCGGTACACCAAGACAAGTAGACCAAAATCCATCTACATCTACCTACCAATCATCCACCTTGAGATATCTATCCAGAACATCTCGCTGGTATTAAGTTGCGAATCCCACCCAAAGTGTAAACTCAAAGCAACAGACAACTGCATTAAAGAACTTTGCGTAAAGTAAACAATCCTTTCACCCGCAAGTACAAGCACCGTTGTTTCCCCCCTTGTGGCAACAACACATCCCCTAGACTCATGTTTCTGTCACTCAAGCTAGTCATCAGGGGGCATGAACCCACAATCATGCATAACGCTCCCTCTTGGAGTCACTACCTACTACTTGGCCAAAGCAATAAACAGCAACGGAGAACATGGAAGAATTACTCTAGAACATAAATATAAAAGAGGAGAATCAAATATATTACTCAAACACAATCTGGACATAATGTCATAATCCATCAGATCCCAGCAAAGTAAGCATAGCAACAGCAGAAAGATTACATATGTGCCTCGATCATGTAGGGCAGCTCATGAGGTCTAATCCATGAAGAACAAAGAGGGGAGGAGAACATCACATAGCTACTGATCATAGACCCATGGTCCAAGGTGGACTACTCACTGTTCATCTGGGAAGCATCCATGATGGTGGAGAAGCTCCCGGAGGTGGTTCCTCCCTCCGGCAGGGTGCCGGGAAGAGGTCTCCTGGTGCTCCCTATCTTGGAAGCGCGGCGGTGGCGGAACAAAGGAGAGATCGCGAAAAAGGGTTCCCGTCACGGGGGTTTCATGTCACGGGGAATATATGGGCGAAGGGGGGCAGCCAGGGGGGGCACCAGGGGTCCAGACGGCCCCCTTGCGCGGCCCCACCCTAGGCGCGCCGGGAGGGCGCTTGGGGCCCTGGTGGGTCCCTCTGCCCCCCCCCCCCTCGGTGATTCCCGAAGCTTCTGCTGTGCTGCTTTTTTATTTGATTTTTCCCGAATTTTTGGAGCACTTTTAATATGGGGGAAACCTGAAATAGTAAAATAGGAGAAAATAGGAAATCGCACTAGGGTGCACTCAGTTAATAAATTAGTCTTAATATGATCAAAAGTGTATGGAAGTTCATCAATATCATAGAAATATCACACAAAAGAGGCATGGAGCAAGCAGAAATTATAGATAAGTTTTGGACGTATCAGCTATCAACCGGATGTTTCACGTTCCCTACGCACATCTTAACTGTGTAGAGGCTTAATGTTAACTGCGTCGCGCGATGCATCCGGAGTAATCATGTGGAAAAGAAGTGGATATTTTCCAAGGTATAAGGTGATTGGGTGATTTTGTTGCGCACGTGTGGGAGGTGGTGATGACCCTCAACTGTAGGGGATCGATTGTAGTGTTCTCGCGGGCAAGTTAACCCAATTTATTGATTCGACACAAGGGTAACCAAAGCGTATTTATAAGCTTTAACAGTTGATTTTTCAATTCAACCGCACCTGACATATGCTTGCTTGCAACAAAGTATTAATAGGAACTGTGATTTGATAACAATAGTGATGATAGAGAAAGTAAAACAGCGAAAAGTAACAACTAGTGACCAGCAGGATTAAAGCACTGTAGGCTAGGGAGGTGGATGGTCGGGCACTGCATGAAAAAGAATGAACATGTAATAGATTCTAACACGGGGCAAGACACACAGAAAAGCAATGATCATCTAGGAAAATATCAAACATTAGGCATGTATCCCATAGGTAGTTGTCCGTGCTTGCAATAAGAACTTGCACAACATCTTTTGTCCTACCATCCCGCTACGAAAGGGGCCAAAAGGAACTTACGAAGATTAAGGTGCTCCTGTCAAAGAGCACCAGAACAAAGCAATAAACTCAATGGATACATGGAATCCTCAAATTATGGACCATCCCCTTTGGTGTCCCCAGTTGTCACCTTTGGGATCGCCGGTTTCGGACCATAATAGGTGCATACAACTCATAGATAGGATCTCGAACATAGATAAACTCATGAAAACATAAGTGGTTCTAATCTGAAAATATGGCACGCGGGCCCAAAGTGACAAGCATTAAGAACAAGTTGTAGCAAAGATGATAAACACCAAAGTAGATGATAGGCAACATGCCCCCAACAATCTGACGAACTATTACATGATCAATCTCATCTAATCCCTACCATCTCCTTTGCCTACAGCAGGAAATTACTCACACATGTGAAGAAAAGTTATGGAGGAAGGATGGAGTGGTGATGGTGATCGCGATGGCGATGATCTCCCCACTCCGGAGGCCAAATCAGCCTCCAGATCAGACCTCCCAAGGAAGAACAGAGGTTGGCGGTGGCTCCCTGTTTCGGAGTTTTCCCGTCACGGGAATAAATAGGAGCCGAAGTAGGGCACCAGGGGAGGGGGGAGTCCCCCAGGCGGCCAGCTGGTGCGACCCCACCGCTGGCCGCGCCAGCAGAGCACCTTGGGCCCCTCTTCTTGCTCCGGGCTCCTTCGGGTGCGTGGATTTTTTTGGTATTTTTCTGGGAATTTTCTAAGATGTCCAAAAATCCATTTTCCTGCGCACAATAAAACCATACAGGCAGCTCTGCTGAAAACAGCGTCAGTCGAGTTAGTTTAGCTCAAATCATGCAACAATGAGGGAAAAACAACAGAAAAAGTTTTTGGAAAAGTAGATACATTTGAGACGTATCAACTCCCCCATGCTTAGCCTATTGCTTGTCCTCAAGCAATTAAGTTCAACGAACTGGACGCGACAAAGAAAACTTTGACAAACTCTTTTTCTTCATAAGCTGTATATAAGTCGGTACTATGAAAAGAGTTTAGCAAGTATAAAAACAATGTTATGAGGACAATGCACGAAGCAATCCTTCTTTCAAGTGATGAATCACAAACAACTTAAAGTAAATAATATGCTGCTGAAAATCAAGACAAGATCACAATGCACATAGCCTGAACATATCAGAGTGGTATCTCGCTAGCCTCCATGAGTGAAGCAAAACATAAATGCAGAAACTCCTTCGGAGTTTTAAAGGAGACTAGAAGTAAGAATTTCAGACTAGCAATATCACGAGCATGCAGAAGATAATTTAATACTTTGGGACAATGAATGTTACACTAAGAATGACAATTATGCTCTCAATAGTTGGTGCTTTGAAGAAAGAAGGTGAGACTCTCGAACCGTGTCTTTTTGATGGCAAGATTGAAAACCCGTGAAAGGAATCAAAGACTAAACATGTGCCAGAGCTCATGGTTTTGAAAACAGAGATAAAGTTATTTTGAAAAGTGCAACTTTCCAGTCAACGGTGAATGGTAAAGGTCTCTCAATATCTCCCATGCCAACCATATTAATGTTTTTTGCTTACACATGTTCCCTTATCCATAAATCCTTTGATGGTCTATGGAACCTTTTATTTTGCCTCAAGTATGGAAGGAGGATATCGTTCCATCTGTCATTAGCAGCATTTGGTCCATTTCATTCCATCATCAAGTATGGGGGAGGTGTAACTCTCTATATATTTTTTTAAATTTGACTAGTTAAAACTTCCGTCAAAATATTTTTGGCATGGTAGATACTGATTTTCCCTCACCGCACCATGAGCTTGTACGGTTACAAAAGGGAAGCTTCTGAATAAATTTCGATATGGCACAAGAAAGTCTAAGTCAGGAGTGGCCGGTAAATACCACATATAGGAAGGTATGGTGAACTCAAGTGGAATAACTGGTTTGAAAAGGAGTTTGGATGCACAAGCAGAATTCCGCTTAGTGCGAGTGAAGGCTAGCAAAAGACTGGAAAGCGACCAACTAAAGAGCAATAATTGTCATAATCATGCAGATCGACAAAGCAACATTGAATCAGGCATTAAAGTGATATGACTATTCTGTGTGACATCCCATTTTTTTCAAATTTGGATGTTAATAGATCCGTTTATGCATGTCATGCTGGAGTTTTGCATTATTTGGATTTTATGAATATTTTAAACATTTTTCAACTTAAGGAAATTTTATCGGAGAGGATATAATATGACTTATCCCCATTTTAAATAAAGTTTAAAAGTGTTGAAAATATTTTTGGTTGTTTATAAACTGTGTCATAGGAATTATAAATGACTCAAATTTATTTTTGAGATTTTTATAATTTTTATACGGAGTTTATTGCATAAAAGGTATTTATGAAAATTGCATAATAGCTGAAATAATAATTTCGGTAAAAACAATTATTTTTATTATTTTATTCTATTGTTGTGACATTTTTTTAATTCATATTTAATTATTTAAAAATGTTCTCCATAGTCGGTTGACCAAATAAATTTAAAAAAATGGATTTTCGTTTTGGGCCTTCCAGCGGCCCAGATGGCTATTTTGCGCCGCGTGCAATTTGAGTCCATTTCGGACTCAGGAAAAAAACCGCCCGGGGCGGGTTATAAATAGCCTCGTGGGTCCGCGGGCTAGGGTTTTCGCCCGAAACCCGCTACCGCCGCCGACTCGCCCGACCCGCCGCCGCCCCCGCTGCCGACTCGCCGCGCCGACGCGTCGGACGCCACCGGCCTCCCGTCGGAGTTCGCCCCCGGCTGGAGGGCCCCTCCCCGGAGCTCGGCTCAAGGTGATCCGCCGGACATGGCCAACTCTCCACCTGCGAAAAAGAAAAAAACCCTAGATCTAGGTCAACCTGACGCCAGGGACCTTATCGCGTTTTTCCTAGTTATTTTAATTGCGGATTAGCCCTTTTGGCAGAAAAGACCCCGGAACCGTTTTCGCAATATCTTTTAAACCGTAGCTCCGTTTTAGTAAATTCTTTTTGCGTTGCGACCGTTACGAAAAATCCTATCCAGTAGAACTAAGTTTTCAAAAGTTTTCAGTATTCCAATTTGAATTTGTACAGATTTAAATTCAAACTTCCGGTGACCGTATCTTTTATACGGTGTATCTGTTTTCGTCGATTCCAGTTGCGTTGGGATCGTGGTGACTTGTAGTTGTCGTTTAGCTACTGTTAAGTTGGTTTTATTGCTGTTTATTTGGTTCTTTTACTGTTGCATTGTTTATGTGTTGCATGTGTATTGAATGCATTATTGTTGATCGTGTAGATGGTCTGGAGTGCAGAAAGGATCAGAAATAATTGTTAGAGTACTTCAACACCGTTCAAGGAAAGTTTCACTTTTGGTTGTGCTTCACTGTTGATTATACACATACTATGTTTCCATGCATGTGAAGGTCGCTATGATTATGTTGAAACCTGGTAGGATAACCACATGTTTTAATTGATCATTATATCCAACGTTGTTATGCTTTAGTATTTCTTGTGCTATGTGATTATATGCTTACTGCTGCAGTGATACTCATGGGGGGAATTATTGTGTTATTCAAGTCTTGTGACAACATTATTATTAGTAAAATAGTAACTTGCGATTGAGGTACTGTAGAGTGGTATTACATCCTGAGGGCTCTGTGATATTCACTTACGATTGTTTATGTGGCATTGCACCCTGAGGGCTCTACAATGTTCACTTTGTGTCTAGGTAGTGGCACTGTATCCTGAGGGCTCTACAGTGTTCACGATAGGGTGATGTTGCATCTTGAGGGCTCTGTAACAGTCACGAGTGTGTTTGTAGTGGCTTCGTATCCTGAGGGCTCTATGATGTCCACAAATAGGAGGTACGTGTGCAATTGTATCCCAAGGGCTCTACAATACTCACGAAACCATGATCCCGAGGGCTCTGATGGCTGCCATTAGAAATCCTATGATCCTGAGGGCTCTCATAGGCGGTTAGTTAGCTGTTGTCCTTTGTGGGTTGATATTAACTTGAGCTGATAAAAATGTTGAGTAGTAAGTAGAAGTAAATGAATACCAACTTTATGTACAACAAACCAAGCTTGATTCATGTTCTTGATTTCTTATTAGTTATAGGATTGCTTTATCACTTGTGTTACTTGCCGTACAAATCAGATGTACTGACCTGTGTTCGGGCTGTAACTTTCGGGTTGCAGGTTTCTCAGAAGATTAATGTGTTATGATAGGGTTGCGAGTCTACACTCAGCATGTCGCTTGTGGATGTTGATGGGACTCCTCGCTACTAGTTTGCTTCCGCTATAGTTATATTGAATAAGCTAGCCTTGAGCTATGCAAGTTGTTATTTGTTTTGAATTCTGGATCATACGTTGTAATAATGATGCACTTGTACTTTGATATACAACTGTTATACTGTGTGTGCTAGCGAGTTCGATCCAGGGACTAGCACTTGATCACAGAGACTTCAATTCTATGTGAATTGGGTCGTTACAGATGGTATCAGAGCCAGGTTGTTGATTGTAGGACGTGACCCTAGGAAATTGATTAGAAAAGCCATAGGAGTGAAAACTCTACTTTGGAACTTTTGCCTACTTATTAGACCTTACGCTCGTATTCATATCTTCACTTATTGTTGACTATCTTCTCTTTTAAATTGTAGACGACCCTTGTGATCATATCAGTGTTTTATGAGAAAGATTAGTTGGCAGACCACCATTTTTAAGACAATTTATCGTTATGCGTCTAGTTGATATTAGGATTGTTTGTGCTTGTGTGGCTTTTGTGTTTGCGGGAGCTTGATTGTTATTAGGTGCTTATGGGTAGTGATTCCCCTTAGACCTATTTCTTTCTAAAGCTTACCTCTGCTCACATACCAGATTCCGCCGAGACGTGATCCGACGGGCAACGGGAACAACAACAATGAAGTGCCAGCTTACATGCAACAGTTACTTCAAGGACAAGCTCAGTTGATCTAGTTGCTCACTCAGAATATGGGCAACAACAACAATGCACCACCACCCCCACCTGTGGACACGCTTGCTAGGTTCCCCAGGTTAAATCCTCAGAGGTTCTCTAGCACTCCTGAACCAATTCTGGCGGATGACTGGCTTCGCTCAGTGAGCCGAAACATGGAGACAGTGGGTTGTACTGAGGCAGAGAGAGTAAGGTTTGCCTCACATTTGCTGGAGGGTCCTGCCACAGCATGGTGGGACAACTACTTGGTGACTTATCCCATCGACACCGTCACTTGGGCGCAGTTTCAGGCTGCTTTTCGCGCCGCACATGTGTCTGCAGGCGCCATGGTCTTGAAGAAGAAGGAGTTCCGCAGTTTGTGCCAGGGAGGTCGCACTGTAGCAGAGTATGTGGAGGAATTTAACAAGCTCACCCGCTATGCTCCAAATGATGTCAACACGGATGCAACCATGCAGGAGAAGTTCTTGGAGGGTCTCAACGATGAGTTGGGAGTTCAGTTGACTGTGGCCACCTTTGCAAATTGTCCGGAGCTTATTGATAGGGCTATTGTACTTGAGGGAAAGCACCATGCCATAGAAAATTGCAAAAGGAAATACAACAACAACAATGACAGGTATAACTCAGGAGTTCAGCAGAAGCCTCGTACTACATCAACATACCCTGATGTGTATAATGAACAGGGCAAGCACAATGGCCATGGATATAACTCAAATGGAGGGGACGCCAATCAACCACACACCCCTTCGACGCACAGGAGGGATATGAGCAAAGTAGTCTGTTTCAATTGTAAGAGGCCTGGACATTACGCAGGAGACTACACTGAACCAGCTAGTGGGAATGGGTTTTTTGGAGAAAAGAAGCCTGATATTTTTGAAAGAGAGCATGTGAATCATGTCAATGTGAGGAAATCTGGAAGAAAGAGGTGTGATCATATGGAGAGAGGATATGTGAATTGTGTCGATGTGGGAAGTTTCAATAAAGCATCAGACTTGGAATCCGGTAATATTCTAATCGAGTCCCAGTATTTTGGTCATTTCTTACAGTAATGGTACATCACATTGGTCCTATCAGTTGAAAAGAAGCATGGAATTTCCATAAGGGCTTGATTTTGGATTTCTCTAGATACCAATCGTTAACCATTGCTAGCCAACTCGAATCTCGAGGACGCGATTCATTTTAAGGGGGGTAGATTTGTAACATCCCATTTTTTGAAATTTGGATGTTAATGGATCCGGTTATGCATGTCATGCTGGAGGTTTGCATTATTTGGATTTTCTGAATATTTTAAACATTTTTCAACTTAAGGCAATTTTATCGGAGAGGATATAATATGACTTATACCCTTTTTAAATAAAGTTGAAAAGTGTTGAAAATATTTTTGGTTGTTTACAAACTGTCATAGGAATTATAAATGACTCAAATTTATTTTTGAGATTTTTATAATTTTTATACGGAGTTTATTGCATAAAAGGTATTTATGAAAATTTCATAATAGCTGAAATAATAATTTCGGCCAAAACAATTATTTTTATTATTTTATTCTATTGTTGTGACATTTTTTAAATTCATATTTAATTATTTAAATAATTTCTCCGTAGTCGGTTGACCAAATAAAAAAAATTTAAAACGGATTTTCATTTTGGGCCTTCGAGCAGCCCAGATGGCTATTTTGCGCCGCGTGCAATTTGAGTCCATTTCAGACTCAGGAAAAAAAACGCCCGGGGCAGGTTATAAATAGCCTCGCGGGTCCACGGGCTAGGGTTTTCGCCCGAAACCCGCTACCGCCGCCGACTCGCCCGACCCGCCGCAAGCTGCCGCCCGCGCGCCCCCGACCGCCGGCCTGGCGCCCCGGTCCGCCGCCTCCACGCCGGCCTCCCGCCGGAGTTCGCCGCCGGCTGGAGAGCCCCTCTCCGGAGCTCGGCTCAAGGTGAGCAGTCGGCCATGGCCAACTCTCCACCTGCGAAAAAGAAAAAAAAACCTAGATCTAGGCCAAACCGACGCCAGGGACCTGATTGCGTTTTTCCTAGTTATTTTAATTGCGGATTAGCCCTTTTGGCAGAAAAGACCCCGGAATCGTTTTCACAATATCTTTTAAACCGTAGCTTCGTTTTAGTTTATTCTTTTTGCTTTGCGACCATTACGAAAAATCCTATCCAGTAGAACTAAGTTTTCAAAAGTTTTCAGTGTTGAAATTTGAATTTTTACAGATTTAAATTCAAACATCTGGTGACCGCATCTTTTATACGGTGTATCCGTTTTCGTCGATTCCAGTTGCGTTGGGATCGTGGTGACTTGTAGTTGTCGTTTAGCTGCTGTTCAGTTGGTTTTATTGCTGTTCATTTGGTTCTTTTACTGTTGCATTGTTTATGTGTTGCATGTGTATTGAATGCATTATTGTTGATCGTGTAGATTGTCTAGAATGCAGAAATGATCAGAAATAAGTGTTAGAGTACTTCAACACCGTTCAAGGCAAGTTTCACTTTTGGTTGTGCTTCACTGTTGATTATACGCATACCATGTTTCCATGCATGTGAAGGTCGTTATGATTATGCTAAAACATGGTAGGATAGCCACATGTTTTGATTGATCATTATATCCAACGTTGTTATGCTTTAGTATTTCTTGTGCTATGTGATTATATGCTTACTGTTGCAGTGATACACATGGGGGGAATTATTGTGTTATTCAAGTGTTATGACAACATTATTATTAGTAAAATAGTAACTTGCGATTAAGGTACTGTAGAGTGGTATTACATCCTGAGGGCTTTGTGATATTCACTTACGATTGTTTGTGTGGCATTGCACCCTGAGGGCTCTGCAATGTTCACTTTGTGTCTAGGTAGTGGCACTGTATCCTGAGGGCTCTACAGTGTTCACGATAGGGTGATGTTGCATCCTGAGGGCTCTGTAACAGTCACGAGTGTGTTTGTACTGGAATCGAATCCTGAGGGCTCTATGATGTCCACGAATAGGAGGTACGTGTGCAATTATATCCCGAGGGCTCTACAATACTCACAAAACCATGATCCCGAGGGCTCTCATGGCTGCCATTAGAAATCCTATGATCCTGAGGGCTCTCATAGGCGGTTAGTTAGCTGTTGTCCTTTGTGGGTTCATATTAACTTGAGATGATAAAAATGTTGAGTAGTAAGTAGAAGCAAATGAATACCAACTTTATGTACAACAAACCAAGCTTGATTCATGTTCTTGATTTGTAATTAGTTGTAGGATTTCTTTATCACTTGTGTTACTTGCCGTACAAATCAGATGTACTGACCCGTGTTCGGACTGTAACCTTCATGTTGCAGGTTTCTCAGAAGATTAGTGTGTTATGATAGGATTGCGAGCCTACACTCAACATGTCGCTTGTGGATGTTGATGGGACTCCTCGCTACTAGTTTGCTTCCGCTATAGTTATATTGAATAAGCTAGCCTTGAGCTATGCAAGTTGCTATTTGTTTTGAATTCTGGATCATACGTTGTAATAATGATGCACTTGTACTTTGATATACAACTGTTATACTTTGTGTGCTAGCGAGTTCGATCCAGGGACTAGCACTTGATCACAGAGACTTCAATTCTATGTCAATTGGGTCGTTACATTCTGAATTAAAAAAGTAATCAAGGCATGATAGACATATCAGTCATAAACATGTGTGAAAATGTACCAATTTAATCCAAGAATTCTCCGAAGGGAAATACCACTTCAATATGCCAAACCATGAGCAATGCAATGCATGTAAATCATTCCAACAACATATTATGCACCCTAGCTATTTGAGATCAGCCACAAAGAAAGCATGAACACTGGAAAAGCATTGTAAACGTAGAACTATGTCGCTACAATCTGGTCTCTAGATCATAAGTACAGGCATATGTACAAAAGTAGAAACAAGAAGAGTTCATACCGGTTTTCCTTGTTGCTTCCCTTTTGTCGATCTTCGTCATTACTGCCTTGTCACTTGCACGACCGAACATGGGAAATATAATCAAATTCCATCACGGACTCGAGTTGAACTCTGAAAACAAAGCAAACTAAAGAGAGAAAGGAAATCTTTTTGGTTTTTTCAAAGGTTTAACGAAAGAAAAAGAAAAGAGAAATCTTTTTGTTGTTTTTGCAAATTAAAAGAACAAAGAAGAACGGGCAAAAACTTCGAAAAGATCAAAGAAATAAAAATAAAAACGGATAATACAATGGAAAAGCAAGAAGGGCACGCACTCCCCCAAGCTTAGGCTTTTGGCCTAAGTTGGTACCAGATAATGCCCCCAGGAGCCTCCTGCTCCGGGGTAATGGTGAGTCCAAGGGTCGAACGTGTTGGGGTTCGCAGCGGAAAACACAAAATTTTCCTAACTGGCGTTTCCCATAACCCAAGATCTAGCTAGCCGTATTACCGTAACGGAAAGGATTGCGGAATAACATACCTCAGGGTCTAGTCCGTTGCGCGGGAAACGTTCCCGCAAACGTGGATGGTGTAGTCGAACAAGTTTCACAACCCCCTGGCTGTGTTGAGCACCCGGATGGGTGTAGTGCCACATGTGTAGCACCTCGTAGTACTCGCACACATACGAGACTCGATGACGACCTCCGTTCTCCGATCCAGCGAAGGTGGCGGAAGCAGACCTCCGGACGGAGCTTCGGCAGCACGACGGCCTCCGATCCTAACAGAGATGCCTCAATTCCATTACAGGATCACACTAGGGAGCCCACTGTGGAAGAGGCGAGGAAGGGGAGAAGATCGGAGAAAACCGATCTCAATTCGGAGTAATATTTATTTTCTCACAAATTTCTGTGTATTAAATATGTGCACCCTTCACATCTATATATAGGCAGAGGGGAGGGAGTCAACCCCTCTCCCTTAGCAATGTGGGACTAAAGTCGCTTTGCTAAGGGGGTGGCCGGCCAAGGGGTGGGGGGAGGGGGCACACCCCTCATGGGCCCTAGGGCCCATGGCGCCTCCCCCCTCTTTCCTTTTCTTTTTTCCCTTTTATTTCCCCTAATGGGCCTCTTTCATAAATAAGGCCCATAGCACTTTTTAATTATAAATAAAAAAATTTACTTATTAATTCAATTAATTAATAAATAAATAAAATTATTCCTTCTCCCGGTGCTCCGGAACACCTTCCGGCTCACTCCGAAACTCCTTCGGGTCAACACAGAACTTTTCCGGTGCTGCTTCCTTTATTCTCCAATAACTCCGATAGTTCCGAAAAGGTCTCCGATTTCATTGAGCCCTTAAGTGTGTTATCCCACGGTCCGAGAACACTCTATTCATGACCGAGATGAGGCTACGGTCAATGATCATCAGCGGGACCTGGATGCCCATAATGACCCCTATGCATTTCGGATATCAATGTCGATTGAACCTTACGTCGTATAGCATTCCCTTTGTCAGCGATACTGGATTGTTCCGAGATTCGATCAATGACATCCTATGTCTGGTTCAACCTCGTTATGAACAAATCCTTATTCACTCATTCGCGTGATATTCATCCCCGTGACCTAGTCACACGCTGCAGCTTTATGGATGGAATCTCACCGAGTGGGGCTTGAGTATCTATCCATTACATGGATGACAAATCTCGCTCTTGTAACAATACTCCTCAACATATCTCCACGGAATACCCAAGATACAACCGTTATGACCCGCATATTTCAGTCAGGTGGTGGGATGTAAGTCAAAGCATCTGAGTGGATAGCAATTATGCAAGTACTCACGGTCAAAGGAACGGTCTACTACGTTCTGTAAATACAACACTGAATGTTCATAAGATTGATCATGCTGTAATGCTTTCTTTGGGTAATGTTCATCACGTCACTCATCCAGTGAGGTGTCCTCATAGTCAAGAGACTTAATTGTCCATGATCGCGAAACCACAACCATCATGTTGACCATGAACTAGTTATTGAAATAGAGGCTAACTAGGAACTCTGGGGGTTTCTATACCACACCTGTATCATTGTTTCACTGATACATTTCTAGCACGGTATGAAACTGGTTATGAACTTTCTTAGATATATTGGAATAATCATATATTATTTGCCTCTATAGCAGATATCCAACAGTCTCCCACTTGCACTAGAGTGCTAATAATCTAGACGCATTTTCCCGATCATAACCAGCTTATCGCATAAGTGTTCATTGATCATGCTTGCTCATGGAAGAGGGTTTGTCAACGAACTGCACCAACTCATATTCGTATGTTTCCTTTGCAACTGGCATAGGTCAACTAGTTTGACATGCCACTCATTATCATATAATGGTTGGATATAAGTTCCGCGGGAGAGTGAGACTATTATTTCACAGTATCCTCCAATGATCTTTTGGTTCAGTCTTCGGAAGACTTATCCATAGTCATATATACTAGAAAATACACTCAGCCAGAAGTCCAAACTTCTTACACTAAACTTTTATCCATATGTCTAGTTTCTTAAGTAGTATTATGTTTGTAGTGTCGTGAATCTTGCTCACATTTCTTTCATGTCTTCAGTGATGTCTCTAATTCCATATAGACTCATAATATGTCTTGCAATTGTAATCTTGCATTACATTCACGTCTATTATCTTTCTATACTTTAGAGCATAGTCCTCAGTATTCCTCATATACTGAATTCATATACTTTATTTAGATTCTGTGTTTTACTCCTAAAGCACATCGGAATTTGTTCTTCTTCCAAGAACTTTTGAGTCATTCTGTTGTTGGATTCACAATTCATGTTATTTGGTAGAATCATATGTCAAATTACATATGAGACCACATGTCCTAGTACATGGTGCATCTCTATTCTTCCATCAAGACATTGCTTGTGATATTTGGATTTCATCCGTTATATAATTTCTAGCTACAAGAACCTGTTTCTTGTCTAGAAGATTATTCCAACTTTTCTTTGTTTCATCATACTTATCTATCACTATAGATTTCAACGTGTGATGTGTTTAGTACTTCATATAAAGGAAGATTCTTGTAATCTTGCGTTATATCTACCTTATGTTTATATATATATATATATATATATATCATAATGCATATACGTGCATATGAGACGATTCTCCATATACATATATCATTCGCATGTCCATATATACATACACGTGATCATTCTCCACATATGTCATAACATGCATGTCTGAGATAATGATCATGCTCCCACTCAAATATATCCATCATATACTCATATATTTCTGGTTCAGCTTTCATCAAGTCATTGTATTGTTAATATGTCTTACATAATGACAATGCTCCCAAAGCTCCCACTCAGAAAATGCCCTCTGCATTCTAACTTTCCGGAAGTCTTCAAAGCTCCCACTCAGTTTCATCAAACTACAGGTCCACTCAATATTTTTGTCATCACAAAATCACTTGATCAAATAAAGGTTGAGGGTTCCTGTCTTGAGGTACTATAGTCCATCCCTTTAACGAAATAAACCTTCATCATGCCCATTTCAATTCTCTTTCAAATCCCAATTTGACGGAGACGCAGATTCAGATTCAGGCTATGGTCCATTGTAGTGTAAATGAAATATTTAATTGATTAAAGCATTCCTACGTTTCCATAGTCAATCAATATTGAACTTTGTTCATAACCGTTTTATGAACCAAAATTATGCCTTATACCCGTTACATTATTCTCAATAACTTTCCAGTTTGTCGAGAATATGAAATAACCAATTTACTTCACAGAACGTGAGCCATCCTATATGCAACTCAATATTATTTCATTTCTCCTCGTGTTCTAGGCTACCATCATTCCTTTGCGTTTCAAGCAATGTTATTGTCAGAACCCTCTGTTAGGTATGTGCTAGGGTTAGCTAGTGCCTTTCCATCATGTCAAAATTTCAAAAGAAATCTTGGAAATCAAATTCAAAATCCAAATGGGAGAAGGAACACCCCCCAGATGAATTAATTCAAAAAGGCCAGATAAAAATCTTCTCCAAAAATTCATGTTAGAGTTTTGAAAAGTCTTATAAATGAGTGTGATCACATATCAAGTGATGTGGGACCCACCCCATGCTCATAGATTTTTCAAATATTCAAACAGTGCCTTGGAATTAAAGAAATACCCCTATTTGAATTAAGATTCAAATTATTTGAATTTTAAAAATGTTGAAAGTTTATGAGTGGCTAGTCTATATTATTATGAAGCCACATAAAAGTTTTCAGCATTTAATAAAATGATTTGGTATTTTACCAAAGTCAAAACAAATATACAGAAAAACAGAAAGGAAAGATTAAACAGAAAAAGGAAAAAGACTTACCTCTCGCCCAGGCGAAACCGGCCCACCCCAGCCCAGCCGGCCCAAAGGGGCACGGGGGTCTTCTTCCCCGATCCCGCGCCTCCAAGCTGCTCGGTGGAATGCCACCGAGCTAGCTGGGCACGCCACATCGTCGCCGAGGAGCTTCCAGCCCTCCCCGTGGCCTCTTCTCGCACCTGGACGCGCCTGGAGACGCCGTGAGCTCATTCCCCCCCTCCTCTTCGTCTTCCCCTTCCTCTCTCGCCCGATTCGTCGCCGCCCGAAGACCGCCGTGGAGCACGCCGTCGAGTCCACGTAGCCACCGTCATCCCAGAGCCGTGCCGCCGTGTCCAGAAGAACCGCAGCAGGCGTCTTCGTCGTTCCCCTCAACCAATCGAGCCCGAGCGCCTCAGCAGACGACGCCAGCTTCACCGAGGAGTCGCCGGACCCGTGAGTCGCCGTCGTCAAATTCCCCGACTACACAGCATCCCCGGCCTCACCGTCTTCTCCATTAGCTTCAGGGTGAGCTTCTTCACCTTTCCGCTAGGGTCACAACGCCTCGTTTGCCCCACAACCGAATCCGCCATGGATCCCGAGCAAGCTCGCCGCCATGGTCGAGCTCGAGCTCGCTTCAGTGCCCCTGGCGATGCACCCGTGCGTGCGTTTGGCACCTAGCCTTCCCAGCTTTCGAACGCACCCAAGATTACCTCAAACCGTGCTCCCTAGCCTCGGCTACGACCTCGCCGTGGTTCTACTTCCGCAGGAGTCGTCGCCGGCGTCACTTCGGTGCTCCCCTGTGGCGCTGCTCTGCACCACTCGACGCGGGCGTCCACGAGCTTTTGATTGGTGCCTCCCGCGCATCGAAAGGCCCACGGCAGCCCCCTCCCCGTGCAGCGCCGCCGCACTTGTGGCCACCGGCGGCTAGCCGCCGGTGAGGCCAATGTCATTAGGGGTTAACCCCCCTGCTAATTGACCCCAGGTAAATGACAGGTGGGGTCCCCAGGCACTTAACCCCCTGGTTAAGTTTAAACCGTTTCAATTAAACCCATGTGACACTGACACCCCTGGCCCACTAGTCAGATCCCCCCCCCACGTCAGCATGACCACATGCTGATGCAATAATTGATTTAAATGAATTTCCAGAAAAGCAAATTGATTTAAATAAGTCCAGAAATTCCAGAAAATACCCCAAACTTTGGAAATTCATAGAAAATTCATATTAACTCCAAATTGGACAAATAATATATGAAAAATGATCAGGAGAAAATTATCTTTCCAAATATGCAACTTTAAACTCTGTTTGAGTTGAATTTAAAATGGGACCAGTAGCATATGTCATTTGGTTTATTTGAATTTAATTCAAATTCAAATCAATTGATTTTGCCACTTGAACCTTGGATTTAAGCTATACTTCAACCACACTTCAGAGGCATATCATACACATTTGAAGTTGATTCAAAATGATCAAACTATGTCACATTCAACTTGGCTAAGTTCAATTCAAATGTGGAGTTTGAATTTGCATTTTAAATGCAATATATTCCACTTAAATGGAATTGCCTCACACATCAAAACTTATACTTCAAGTTTCAACATTCATTCATGTGCTTGAGCATTGCATTCATTTGATTGCTACTTCGTTCTTTGTTTGTCGAGTAGAGGTGGAACCGGAGCAAGAGGTCACCCCCTTCGCTGAAGATCCAGAACCCGAACCTCGTCAGCAAGGCAAGCAAACCCCCATTGATCATGTTGATAAAATCCCACTTCCCTCTCATGTCTTGCTTATGCATTGTTTAGGATGATCACCATGTTACGATTCTACCGCATAGATGAACCCATTCCTTTGCATGACCTATCATTTGTCACAGTAGTAAGCAAACCATAATCCTAGCAAATGTAGGAGTTGAATGATATCATGTAACCCCTGTAATGCTACTGCTTATTGCATGCTTACTATGATACCATGTTGTTACTGTGATGTGAGTCGGGATGGTAGTGATCATGTTGATGATGGTAGAAAAGTGTTGGTGAATCGACCCTAATACAAGGTGAACGATGAGAGGCTGTGTAGGAGTACACAGTGGGTTGTCTCGTTGAACACCGCCCTAGTACGAGTTCTTGTGTGGTGATCCAAGATGAAGAGTACAACCACACATTGGGCTCACTGACCCCTCTCAACCTATTAACTCGTTCCTTTCGATGTCCAGATGTCGCAGTAGTTCGGAGTTCTGTAGGCTTGTGGCCTGGATGCTAAGTGAGAGAACGGCTCACCCGAGACCGGCTTATGCACCACGCACACATCGCTTGGGTCCACTTTGGGAAACCGGCCGGGTTCACGATAGTGGTAACCAACCCAAGTAGGCGGCTTTCTCGGACTAGATAGGCTATGAGGTAACAGTTGTGGTGAGCATCCTCGCCGGCACCCCTTGAATGGTTTCGAGTACAAAGGCGGTAAATGATGGTCATGTGTGTGTAGCGGTACACCCTTGCAAGGTTAACAAAACTATTCGAATAGCCGCGTCCGCGGTTATGGACTTCTTGGAAAGCTTAGCTTGATTATTAGACAACTTGAACCGGATACTTCTAAAACACACCAAGATAAGTGTGAGTGCTATGGCGTGCTTCCTCGTGGGGAAGTCGAGGAAGACACCATAGTGGTGTATTGGTTGGTGAAAGTAGTGGACTCGTGTACGCTTCTTACCTCAAAGTCTGGTACTCGTAGTTCAGGATTAGCCAAGTCAAAGCTGGCATTTCTGCAAGTGAACCCCACCTCCCTTTACCTTGATACATATGCATGAGTAGTATAGCTCCTATGTAAGTCTTGCTGAGTACGACTTTGTACTCACGTTTGCTTAATCTATGTTTTAGATGATGCCACTGACCCCGAAGGTGGCTTCTTCATCGAGCTGGACGACTGAAGTTAAACTAGTCTAGTCCCAGTCAGCAGACTGGTTCCCTCGTGGAGGGCTTTGTGTTTAAATAAGGCTTCTTAAGCCATTTGTTAAACTTGTCTGTACTCAGACAGAATTTTCTTCCGCTTGTGTTGTAATGTTGGATCACATGTATGTGATCTCTGTTTTTACTCTATAAGAGTTATAAATAAAATGTACACTTTGTAGAGAATTGCAATGGTACCTACTGTTCATACAAGGCATGTGTGATGCGTGTATGTTTATAACATGCATGTCTTTGTATGGGTTTTCGAGACCTTAGTTGTGTTCTGGCTGGCGGTCTTTCATACACCAAGTGGCCCTTAGATGTGCGCAGCTTGGGGCATCGCGATGCGATTGCTCGAGACTCCGTCTCATACACACTTTGTGGTATGATCGAGCCCGCCCTAGACCTCGACTAAGTGATCGGGCTGGAGTAAGTCTATGTAAGAGTTTTGAGATAGTCGGTAGTATGGTTGAGGCGACTTGTCTTTGAATATGGGAGTTCACCACCCATATCATTTGACTTGTGTGCGGACGATGAGGACCCATCTCAGTTGATCATCCGGCCTGGATGGGATGCCCCTCACGTACGATGATTTCCGAGAATGCTCAGTGCTTGGCCTTGTCTGCTTAGACAAGTGGGTGCGGTTCTCGGCTCTCCATATGACTATGTCTTAACTGTACTTGCATACGCTAACCCCGGGTCCCGACAGACTTGGTATCAGAGCAGGACTGACTGTAGGACTAGTAGCCTTGGCCGAAGTCGAGTCTAGCATTCTATAGTTATATAGTTACTCTGGGTATATAAGGGAACAACGTAAAGCTTCTTTTTTCTCCTTAACCCCTTCGTTCTGAGTTCTGAGTCACCCTCATCTTATTCTACGGGAAGATAGGACTAGGCTCTCCTCTGTCTGATTAGCACATCTCGTTGTTTGCTTCCTTGTAGCCGTAGGAAAGTTGTGATCGGTTTGTTAGATTGGTTATGCTCCCTGTTTTACTACATCGTATGTAAGTGTTGTTTCCATGTTGGAAGAAATTGTCATTTCTTACAATTACAGCCGTTATGCTGTCCGAGTCATTCCAGGTTTATCTCATAATCTGATGCATTTGCAAACTCCTTTCTGTTTCAGATGGCAGACCTTCCCCCTCGGCAGATTGTTCGTTTGACCAGGTGCCTCGGTGTGCGTGGCCATCCCGCCACATTGATCGAGATGATGTCCTATGTGGGATATCGATGGTACCCTGAGTACACCATCGAGGAGCAGTTCCACGAATTCAACCAGACGCAGTTCCACTGCATTGTCCGGATATATCCGCACCACGTTGGAGTCACCCAGCCTATCCACTTTGGACATGGCATTGGCGTTACCGAGAACATGGCTTTGCAGGATGCTGCATATTCATGTATTACACTGCTGAGAGAAGAGCACACCATGCTGAGAGAGACCTCATTCCGCTATATCCCTGCTGCACTTCCAGGAGAAGAAGGATATTACACCGGACTCTACTCAGAGCACTCTGCAGAGGATCCAGCACTCCAGGTGACTGCTAGGTTTGCTAATGACAGAGATCGTGATGCACGCGCTCTCCGTTTTGAGCTCCACGCCACCCGAGTTCGTCTGTACCGAGCACTGACGCTCTTGGCACCCTTTGTGAGCGTGGGATCAGTTGAGTTTGATGCGATCTATCCAGTAAGGACTCAAATGCCTTCTCGAGTTGCTTGGCCCGAGATTGGAGGCATTTTTCCACCCCGTGGTCCTTTGCTTACACCCTACGCTGGACCTAGGCCCCATCCTTGCCCAAATGGATATCAGGGTCCACAAGCCTCCGTGTTTTCCGATGGTCACCTCCAGCTACCGGGATACGCGGGTAACTTTTACGAGGACTACTATGGAGATGGAGATGAGTGAGACCGCCTGTGGTCTTACTTAGTGAGGATGTAGTAGTATCCTAGTATATTGTAAGCAAGGTGTCTAAGTTCCAGAGGCTTAGATAAATAATGTATAGGAAGTCAGAGTGCCTCTGAAGGATGTATCATCTTCATCACGTTTGTATTAGCTTGGTGCTTGTACTAAAACGATGTATGGTTTGTATGACAGCTTGTGAATATATGGCGTGTATGCTTTTATCACCATGTTATCAAGATGATTACTTCCTTTGCTCTGTAATCCTTCCAGTACTTCAATACCTTGATTAGACTCTTCAAATCAACTCTGTTTGACTTTGGTTTTTCACCTTCAGGATCTCTCAAGGAACCCGTGGCCAGGTTGGTCGTAACCAAGGTCGTGGGAATGACCAGGAGGAAGGCAACCTTCCACCCCCACCCACGATGGCACAAGTTCTGATGGAAGTGGAGAGGAACCGCCGTGACTCTCACCACCTGCTGGAAGTCATCGCACGCAACACCACTCAGCAGCGCAATGAGTTGGTGTCCTTGAACGACTTCATCCGACTTCATCCCCCGGTTTTTAGTTACTCCACCGAGCCCCTTGACACCAATGACTAGCTCCGCAGCATCGAGAGGAAGCTCCAAGCAGGCCGTGTTGCAACTGGTGACAAGGTCAGCTATGCCACCTATAACCTCGAAGGTGCAGCTAGTTCTTGGTGGGAGAATTTTCTGAACATGCGTCCCGTTGGACCACCTACATCTTGGGAGGAATTCTGCACGTCCTTCCGTGAACACCACATTCCCGGAGGGTCTTATGGACCGCAAGCGTGAGGAGTTCTGCAACCTCACTCAAGGCAGAAGGACCGTTGATGAGTTTAGTCGTGAGTTCAACCGACTGGCTCGTTATGCTACCGAAGAAGTCTCCACCGACTCCAAGAAACAAGAGAGGTTCCGTCGTGGCCTCAACACCGGACTTCGTCGTGAGCTAAATCTTCATGACTTTGCCACATTCCAGGTCCTTGTCAACAAGGCCATCAAAGCCGAGGACATGAACACCCCCAACGATTTTCGTAAACACCCTAGAGATGATAGTTCATCCAGTTCTGGCTCCCAGAAGCGCAAGATCTGGATTCCAAACAGCATGTTCCGCCAGAACAACCCACCGAGGCCAACCTATGTGGCGCCTCGTCCACCCACCCAGTTCCACCCAGCTCCACCAAACAACCCAGCTCCACGCACTGTTTTCGGAGCTTGCTACAAGTGTGGTCAGGCAGGCCACTATTCTCGCGAGTGTCCCAGAACCAGCTCCAACACCAGAATGCTCCACCCCGTGCCGGAGGCAACAACAACAACAATGGCCGTGGCAAGCCACCCCAGAAGGTCTTCACGGCCAAACCCGCTCCTCCCGCCACTCGTGGGCGTCTGAACCAGATCGCCGCCGAAGAGACTGACGACACCACTGACGTCATTCTTGGTACGCTCCCAGTCAATTTTGTTCCTACTTCCGTTCTTTTCGACCCAGGAGCATCTCATTCATTCATGTCGGAAAGTTATGCAGTTCTTCATGAGTTACCCTTTGTTGAATTGTCCACCCCGATGGTTATTCAAACTCCAGGGTCAAGATGGCAAACTAATAGAGTGAGCCATGGTAATCAAATTGCAATTGAGGGTTTAGTATTCCTTGCTTCACTCATAGCCCTCAAGTCTTCAGACATTGATGTCATCCTTGGCATGGATTGGCTATCAAGACAGAATGCCTACCTGGATTGCAGAAGCAAATCCGTGAAACTCACCCACCCTTCAGGCCAAACCATCAGCTATACCTCACCCAGAACAAGAACCCAAGTGCATTCCTTGAATGTACTTCGCCTTCCCGAACTTGAAGATATTCCGGTGGTTCGTGACTTCCCGGATGTCTTTCCTGAAGAGCTGCCGGGCATGCCACCCGACAGGTGTGTAGAGTTTATAGTGGATCTTGTTCCCGGAACCGCACCAATTTCCAAACGCCCATATAAGATGGTCCCACATGAGTTAGCTGAGCTAAAAAACCAACTTGATGCTTCGTTGGCAAAAGGCTTCATCCGCCCTAGCTCATCGCCATGGGGTTGCCCCGTTCTGTTCGTAAAGAAGAAAGATGGAACAGAAAGGATGTGCGTAGACTATAGCCTGCTAAATTTAGCGACGATAAAGAACAAATACCCACTGCCCAGGATCAATGATCTTTATGATCAACTAGCAGGATCCTCCGTCTTCTCCAAGATGGATTTGAGATTAGGTTATCATCAGATCAGAATCCGAAACGAGGACATTCCCAAAACGGCTATTACTACTCGTTATGGTCTTTACGAGTACACCGTCATGTCCTTTGGTTTAACCAATGCCCCCGCCACATTCCCACGCTTGATGAATTCGATCTTCATGGAGTACCTAGATAAATTTGTTGTGTTTTATCTCGATAATATTCTCATCTACTCGAAGAACGAAGGAGATCATGCCGA
Organism: Bromus sterilis; assembly: GCA_950022295.1. Classification (NCBI taxonomy): domain Eukaryota; kingdom Viridiplantae; phylum Streptophyta; class Magnoliopsida; order Poales; family Poaceae; genus Bromus; species Bromus sterilis. Next base: position 273,516,919 of record OX465595.1, on the reverse strand, counting down.
ACACTTAAGGCTGGTATTGATGAAGCTTAGAGAGCATCGCCTGTATGCTAAATTCTCCAAGTGTGAATTCTGGCTACCAGAAGTGACCTACTTAGGCCACGTGATTTCTGCAAAAGGCATTGCTGTGAATCCCGAGAGAGTTCAGGCCGTCCTTGACTGGACTCCACCTGAATCGGTTAAGCAAGTTAGGAGTTTTCTTGGCCTAGCCAGCTATTGCCGTCGCTTCGTCGAGAACTTTTCTAAAGTTGCAAAGCCTCTAACTGAACTCCTCAAGAAAGATAAGAAATTCTTATGGACTCCCAAGTGCGAGGAAAGCTTTCAAGAGCTAAAAAGAAGATTGACTTCTGCACCCGTACTTGCACCTCCAGACACCAAAAAGGATTTCGAGATCTATTGTGACGCATCACGGCAAGGGTTAGGATGCATACTTCTGCAAGATCGACATGTGGTAGCTTATGCTTCACGCCAGTTGCGGTCACATGAAGAGAACTATCCTACCCAGGACCTTGAACTCGCTGCCGTAGTTCATGCCCTAACAACTTGGCGACATTACCTCCTTGGTAATCGTTGTGAGATTTATTCCGACCACCAAAGCCTCAAATACATTTTCACCCAGCCAGATCTTAATCTCAGGCAAAGACGCTGGATTGAGTTGATAAAAGATTACGACGTAGTAATTTCTTACACCCCAGGAAAAGCCAATGTCATGGCGGATGCACTAAGTCGTAAGTCGTATTGTAACAACCTCATGTTACAACAGTATCAACCACTTCTTCATGAGGAATTTCGCAAGGTCAACCTTGAGATTGTTCCTCATGGCTATCTTTCTACCTTGGTGGCGAAACCAACTCTTGAGGATCAAATTATAGTTGCCCAAAGGCGTGCACGAGGTGTTCGCCGGATCAAGGAGAACATTGCTAGCGGAGTTGCTAAATGTTTCTCCACAGATAGCAAGGGAACGGTATTCTTTGAAAATCGTTTGGTAGTACCTAAGAATAAGGAACTAAGGCAACTCATCCTCAAAGAAGCCCATGACACACCCCTCTCAATTCCTCCCGGTAGCACGAAAATGTACCGAGATCTACGCCAGGGATTTTGGTGGACTAGGATGAAGAGAGACATTGCTCAATTTGTTGCCGAATGTGATGTTTGTCGTCGCATTAAGGCAGAACATCAAAGACCAGCTGGTACACTTCAACCTTTGTCTATTCCCGAGTGGAAATGGGACAAAGTCGGTATGGACTTCATCACCGGCTTTCCAAGAACCCAGAAAGGAAACAATGCCATCTTCGTTGTCATAGATAGGCTTTCCAAAGTTGCTCACTTCCTTCCAGTTCGCGAGTCTATAACTGCTAGTCAGTTAGCGGACTTGTACATCTCTAGAATTGTATCACTTCATGGTGTTCCTTTGGAAATCAATTCTGATCGTGGTAGCCTTTTTACCTCTAGATTTTGGGGAAGCTTTCAGAATGCTATGGGAACTCATCTCTCCTTTAGTACAGCTTTCCATCCTCAGTCTAGCGGTCAAGTCGAAAGGGTTAACCAAATTCTTGAAGACATGCTCAGAGCTTGTGTTATCTCATTCGGAAAGAATTGGGAGAATTCTCTTCCATTTGCCGAATTTGCTTATAACAATAGTTTTCAATCTAGTCTGAACATGGCTCCTTTTGAACTCCTTTATGGACGACGATGTCGAACACCACTAAACTGGTCTGAAACCGGTGAAAGACAATTCTTTGGACCGGATATGATCAAGGAAGCAGAAGAGCAAGTTTGCATTGTTCGTGATCAATTGAAAGCAGCCCAGTCTCGTCAGAAAAGCTACTATGATCGTCATCATAGGCAAGAAAGCTACAATCTGGATGAGAAGGCTTACCTTCGGGTTACTCCTCTGAAGGGAACCCAACGTTTCGGTATCAAAGGCAAGTTGGCCCCACGTTACATCGGACCTTTCCGCATTATTGCTAAACATGGAGAAGTTGCCTACCAACTTGAACTACCTCCGCACCTCTCCCGAGTACATGATGTATTCCATGTGTCCCAACTCAGGCGTTGCTTCAAGGACCCCATCCGCGAAGTTGACCATGAAACGCTTGATCTCCAAGATGACCTTTCTTATCGAGAATACCCCGTTCGTATTCTTGATTCCGCAGAGCGTGTAACTCGTCGTCAGAAGATTAGGTTTCTGAAAGTGCAATGGTCACACCACTCTGAAAGAGAAGCCACGTGGGAAAGAGAAGACCGTCTCCTTACCGAGTACCCCTCCTTCCTCCCGCAGACTTCTGTATCTCGGGACGAGATTCTTTTGAGTGGGGGCGAGTTGTCAGAACCCTCTGTTAGGTATGTGCTAGGGTTAGCTAGTGCCTTTGCATCATGTCAAAATTTCAAAAGAAATCTTGGAAATCAAATTCAAAATCCAAATGGGAGAAGGAACACCCCCCAGATGAATTAATTCAAAAAGGCCAGATAAAAATCTTCTCCAAAAATTCATGTTAGAGTTTTGAAAAGTCTTATAAATGAGTGTGATCACATATCAAGTGATGTGGGACCCACCCCATGCTCATAGATTTTTCAAATATTCAAACAGTGCCTTGGAATTAAAGAAATACCCCTATTTGAATTAAGATTCAAATTATTTGAATTTTAAAAATGTTGAAAGTTTATGAGTGGCTAGTCTATATTATTATGAAGCCACATAAAAGTTTTCAGCATTTAATAAAATGATTTGGTATTTTACCAAAGTCAAAACAAATATACAGAAAAACAGAAAGGAAAAATTAAACAGAAAAAGTAAAAAGACTTACCTCTCGCCCAGGCGAAACCGGCCCACCCCAGCCCAGCCAGCCCAAAGGGGCACGGGGGTCTTCTTCCCCGATCCCGCGCCTCCAAGCTGCTCGGTGGAATGCCACCGAGCTAGCTGGGCACGCCACATCGTCGCCGAGGAGCTTCCAGCCCTCCCCGTGGCCTCTTCTCGCACCTGGACGCACCTGGAGACGCCGTGAGCTCATTCCCCCCCTCCTCGTCGTCTTCCCCTTCCTCTCTCGCCCGATTCGTCGCCGCCCGAAGACCGCCGTGGAGCACGCCGTCGAGTCCACGTAGCCACCGTCGTCCCCGAGCCGTGCCGCCATGTCCAGAAGAACCGCAGCAGGCGTCTTCGTCGTTCCCCTCAACAAATCGAGCCCGAGCGCCTCAGAAGACGACGCCAGCTTCACCGAGGAGTCGCCGGACCCGTGAGTCGCCGTCGTCAAATTCCCCGGCTACACAGCATCCCCGGCCTCACCGTCTTCTCTATTAGCTTCAGGGTGAGCTTCTTCACCTTTCCCCTAGGGTCACAACGTCTCGTTTTCCCCTGAACCGAATCCTCCATGGATCCCGAGCAAGCTCGCCGCCATGGTCGAGCTGGAGCTCGCTTCAGTGCCCGTGGCGATGCACCCGTGTGTGCGTTTGGCACCTAGCCTTCCCAGCTTTCGAACGCACCCAAGATCACCTCAAACCGTTCTCCCTAGCCTCGGCTACGACCTCGCCGTGGTTCTACTTCTGCCGGAGTCGTCGCCGGCGTCACTTCGGTGCTCCCCTGTGGCGCTGCTCTGCACCACACGACGCGGGCGTCCACGAGCTTTTGATTGGTGCCTCCCGCGCATCGAATGGCCCACGGCAGCCCCCTCCCCGTGCAGCGCCGCCGCACTGGTGGCCACCGGCGGCTAGCCGCCGGTGAGGCCACTGTCATTAGTGGTTAACCCCCCTGCTAATTGAACCCAGGTCAATGACAGGTGGGGTCCCCAGGCACTTAACCCCCTGGTTAAGTTTAAACCGTTTCAATTAAACCCATGTGACACTGACACCCCTGGCCCACCAGTCAGAGCCCCCCCCCCACGTCAGCATGACCACATGCTGATGCAATAATTGCTTTAAATGAATTTCCAGAAAAGCAAATTGATTTAAATAAGTCCAGAAATTCCAGAAAATACCCCAAAGTTTGGAAATTCATAGAAAATTCATATTAACTCCAAATTGGACAAATAATATATGACAAATGATCAGGAGAAAATTATCTTTCCAAATATGCAACTTTAAACTCTGTTTGCGTTGAATTTAAAATGGTACCAGTAGCATATGTCATATGGTTTATTTGAATTTAATTCAAATTCAAATCAATTGATTTTGCCACTTGAACCTTGGATTTAAGCTATACTTCAACCACACTTCAGAGGCATATCATACACATTTGAAGTTGATTCAAAATGATCAAACTATGTCACATTCAACTTGGCTAAGTTCAATTCAAATGTGGAGTTTGAATTTGCATTTTAAATGCAATATATTCCACTTAAATGGAATTGCCTCACACATCAAAACTTATACTTCAAGTTTCAACATTCATTCATGTGCTTGAGCATTGCATTCATTTGATTGCTACTTCGTGCTTTGTTTGTCGAGTAGAGGTGGAACCGGAGCAAGAGGTCACCCCCTTCGCTGAAGATCCAGAACCCGAACCTCGTCAGCAAGGCAAGCAAACCCCCATTGATCATGTTGATAAAATCCCACTTCCCTCTCATGTCTTGCTTATGCATTGTTTAGGATGATCACCATGTTACGATTCTACCGCATAGATGAACCCATTCCTTTGCATGACCTATCTTTTGTCATAGTAGTAAGCAAACCATAATCCGAGAAAATGTAGGAGTTGAATGATATCATGTAACCCCTGTAATGCTACTGCTTATTGCATGCTTAGTATGATACCATGTTGTTACTGTGATGTGAGTCGGGATGGAAGTGATCATGTTGATGATGGTAGAAAAGTGTTGGTGAATCGACCCTAATACAAGGTGAACGATGAGAGGCTGTGTAGGAGTACACAGTGGGTTGTCTCGTTGAACACCGCCCTAGTACGAGTTCTTGTGTGGTGATCCAAGATGAAGAGTACAACCACACATTGGGCTCACTGACCCCTCTCAACCTATTAACTCGTTCCTTTCGATGTCCAGATGTCGCAGTAGTTCGGAGTTCTGTAGGCTTGTGGCCTGGATGCTAAGTGAGAGAACGGCTCACCCGAGACCGGCTTATGCACCACGCACACATCGCTTGGGTCCACTTTGGGAAACCGGCCGGGTTCACGATAGTGGTAACCAACCCAGGTAGGCGGCTTTCTCGGACTAGATAGGCTATGAGGTAACAGTTGTGGTGAGCATCCTCGCCGGCACCCCTTGAATGGTGTCGAGTACAAAGGCGGTAAATGATGGTCATGTGTGTGTAGCGGTACACCCTTGCAAGGTTAACAAAACTATTCGAATAGCCGCGTCCGCGGTTATGGACTGCTTGGAAAGCTTAGCTTGATTATTAGACAACTTGAACCGGATACTTCTAAAACACACCAAGATAAGTGTGAGTGCTATGGCGTGCTTCCTCGTGGGGAAGTCGAGGAAGACACCATAGTGGTGTATTGGATGGTGAAAGTAGTGGACTCGTGTACGCTTCTTACCTCAAAGTCTGGTACTCGTAGTTCAGGATTAGCCAAGTCAAAGCTGGCATTTCTGCAAGTGAACCCCACCTCCCTTTACCTTGATACATATGCATGAGTAGTATAGCTCCTATGTAAGTCTTGCTGAGTACGACTTTGTACTCACGTTTGCTTAATCTATGTTTTAGATGATGCCACTGACCCCGAAGGTGGCTTCTTCATCGAGCTGGACGACTGAAGTTAAACTAGTCTAGTCCCAGTCAGCAGACTAGTTCCCTCGTGGAGGGCTTTGTGTTTAAATAAGGCTTCTTAAGCCATTTGTTAAACTTGTCTGTACTCAGACATAATTTGCTTCCGCATGTGTTGTAATGTTGGATCACATGTAAGTGATCTCTATTTGTACTCTATAAGAGTTATAAATAAAATGTACACTTTGTAGAGAATTGCAATGGTACCTACTGTTCATACAAGGCATGTGTGCTGCGTGTATGTTTATAACATGCATGTCTTTGTATGGGTTTTCGAGACCTTAGGTGTGTTCTGGCTGGCGGTGTTTCATACACCAAGTGGCCCTTAGATGTGCGCAGCTTGGGGCATCGCGATGCGATTGCTCGAGACTCCGTCTCGTGCACACTTTGTGGTATGATCGAGCACGCCCTAGACCTCGACTAATTGATCGGGCTGGAGTAAGTCTATGTAAGAGTTTTGAGATAGTCGGTAGTATGGTTGAGGCGACTTGTCTTTGAATATGGGAGTTCACCACCCATATCATTTGACTTGTGTGCGGATGATGAGGACCCATCTCAGTTGATCATCCGGCCTGGATGGGATGCCCCTCACGTACGATGCTTTCCGAGAATGTTCAGTGCTTGGCCTTGTCTGCATAGACAAGTGGGTGCGGTTCTCGGCTCTCCATATGACTATGTCTTAACTGTACTTGCATACGCTAACCCCGGGTCCCGACAGTTATTCCCTTTTGTTTTATTAATAAGACTCATGATTATTGTTCTGTACAGAACGTATTCATACAACCTTCTAAATTCAACTAAGGCTTCAACTCATATATCAAGACCAATTGTCTTTGGCATATCCTTCCTTATATAGCGTCATTACAGCGGAACACGCTTCCGTTGCCATACTCTGATATTCTGAAGGCAAGGTCCAATATCTTGGTCAAAGTTTCCATTATCTCCCATTGGATCTGTGTCGAGAGACTTCTTCTCGCACTACCAATCAAGCAACACAAATTTTGCTATTTGGGGAGAATATGTAATTTCAATTTCTTGTAGCTTTATCACAAAGAAACTCTTTCTTTAAGAAACCTTATAACACCATCAATTATGGAGCTATCTTGTCTCATTAGATTCAGGCTGGTTTCCTATTCATGAAGTGGGTGTTTTAACTTAATGAATTAAACAACATTGTTCTTTAATAATTTTAGTGCAAGGGGAAAGAACGTTTAGACCATACTACAGTTTATTATGACTACGAATGGTTTAAGTAGTCTAGCACTTTCAACTTCCATCATAATTTGTGGTACAATTTCCACAAGTCTCCCATTATGTAAACTTTAATACTTATCACTCAGATCATAGCTTAGTGTTTTTTATCCTTATATTCTTACTTCACACTGTGAATTATGAATCTAAGTTTATGATCTCAATTGAATAGAACTTTCAATTAATCATATGAAGTCTTTAATGATAACTCATGTTCCCATTTAGTACATCATTTATGTATAATGATTGGCACAAGTTCTACTTGCTAGAACCTTGTCTTGGTCATATTTATTGCAGAGGTTCATAGATCTTGTATCTAATCCATCTCATGCAATCCAGCTATGACTTTCATTCGATAATGAATACACAAGTTAATAGATCATACATTTAATGAATTCATCAGTTATGAAATCACTTTATGCAATCAAATCTTTGACTTGTTGTAATCAAGACAACTTTATCATTTAATCATTGAATATCACTTGAAAATAATAGCAGTATTATAAATTCTTTCTATCATAACATAAATCAAGACGTAATCAAAGTATAAGCACACTTTTATTCATAAAGATGGAACAACTGACTTGTCTCATTACATGAATAAATTTGTCTTGCAAGATGCAAGACACACAACTAAGTGTTCATACTATGATGATTACATAAGATTTATCTAATACTCTAAGTATCTCCTATGATAGATGTCTCGGCGGAATCCATTCTGGCCATCAACTGACTTGATATCCATCAATCCTTCATTTCACCTCTTCCCGTCCATGCAACGGCAGGTCATGTTTTCATAAAACAGAATAAGTATCATATACTCATTTACTGCAAGTGTTGTATAAAGGGAACAAACATTTATAAAGTATATCAAGTATATACGTTCTCCATCAACAACTTCTCCTTCAATGGGTTCAACTTCCAGATACTGAAGTCTATCCATGAAGTCAGAGAACTCGAAGCTTTCGCCTCTGCCGACATAGCCATGGAGATGGTCTGTATATCTCGGTGGAAGCGAGTGTAACACCGTGTATATCGCAGACTCATATGTGGTCCAATAGTCAAAGTCATCTACAAGGCTCAGATGTATCTCATGCATCTTGGCCAAGTGTGCCTTCAAGAAAGAGCCTTCTTCCATCTTTGTAGAGGGAAACTCATTTCCTAACTCAAATCTGGCAACTCTAAGCTGATGCATGTATAATGACTTCAGCTCATCTATCATGTCATATGTATCCAACTCAGCATATTCCTCACGCAAGGCTTGCGGAATGCTGGTTTCTATGACACTTTTAGATATGGCGTATGTCCTCCGACAATTCTGATAATCAGTCGCTGCTCGTGCATCCATGTCGTTTGCTGGAGGGTTTCACACATGATCTTTTGTTAAGAACGAAAGGTTGGCTCTCTTGAGCACAACTCTAAGGTATAAGTACCAGATAATGAAATTTGACCCATTTTCCTTAAGTCTTTCACCACGTAAAAAGAAACCAATTCAAGATACTGGGGCGTATCCATTTTCTACAAACATAATTGCAAGGAACACAATTAAGACTAGTACACAACAATGAGTTCATATAATCACATTATGAATGAGCTCGCACTAAAACAATCATCCCTAAGAAGTTTTAGTGATTACATGATCCAGATTCACTGCCCGCCCTTGAATATCACACGGCCGACGGGCCAGTTTCAAAGGTAGACAACAACTTGTGCGATCACATTATCTGTATATTGTGACTCATGCTCGATCTTTCGATCTCTAGTATTCCGAGGCCATATCTGCATATGCTAGGCTCACCAAATTAACCTCCATGTTATATGCTGCTCAGTAAGGCCATATCTGCATATGCTAGGCTTGCCGAACCCAACCTCATGTGAACGTCGTTTAATATGTGTGACACCCGATATGTACGGAATGTCGGCGACATGGGAGATCCTTCCAGGTGGTTCACACTTTGGTAGAATACTTGTGTTTGGCTTTGTTAAGGGATCATCCTATCACATGCTACCGTCGTGTATCCTATACTAGCAGGTTTTAAGATGTTTGAACTATGGCAACACTAAGTCTACAGTTTCCCCATTTGAGTTTGTTTTATCATGATGACGTTTACTACTTACTAGTAACACATAGCAAAGATATCACTACATCACAATCAAACAAACGATAGCCCCCACTTAGCAATACAAAGTTTAGACGATCTAGTTGTATATTGCAAGTGTTACGTGGCTGCTAGGGCTTTCATAGTTAAACAGGTTTTAACCTACGAGTCAACCACAACGTCAACCATACGATTGTCTCTATTACACCCTGCACGGGGCCCTCCGATGCAAATGCCACATCCGCTAAAGTAGAGAGACAAACACCCCCAAGAGCCACTTTATATGGTACAGGCCGCTGATACGTCCCAAACGTATCTATAATTTCTGCTTGGTCCATGCGTGTTTTGTGTGACTTTGCCATGTTTTTCTTGAAATTTCATACACTTTTCAGCATAGTTGGACTAATCTATTAACCCAGTGCACCTAGCTGCCAGTTGCTGTTTTCTGCTGTTTTTGTATTTCAGGTTTTCCGGCCATTAAAAGTGCTCCAAAAAATCCGGAAAAACCAGATAAAAAATCAGCGACTCGGAAGCTTCCAGAATCACCAATGTAGCGGAGGGGGGCCAACACAGGGACTCCAGAAGGGTCCCTGGCGCGGCCCCACCCTAGGCTGCGCCAGGGGGCCTCCTGGCTGCCCTGTGGGTCCCCTCGATGCCCCCTCCACCTATATTTAGCCCTCGGGGTGGAAACCCCTAATATCGATCTCTTTTCCGCGAACTCGCCTCTGTATCGCAGCCGCCGCCGTTTGAAGATCGGGGCTGCCTGGAGAAGCTGCCTCGGCACCCTGCCGGGAGGAGGAACCCCCTCCGGGAGACCATCCATAGCCATGGACGCCTCCCGTATGTACCGTGAGTAGTCCCCCTTGGACCATCGGTCCATGACCAGTAGCTATTTGATGTACTTCTCTCCTCTTTGTGATTCCACTTTCGAGACCTCGTGAGCTGCCTCACATGCTCGAGGCACTTTTGTAATTTCTGCTGTTGCTATGCTGAGTTTGCTGGGATCTGATGGATTATGAGACTATGTTCAGATTGTGATGAGTAATATATTTGGTTCCTCTCTTTTATATTTTGTTCTTGAGTAAATTCTTGCATGTTCTCCATTGCAGTATTTTACTTTGGCCAAGTAGTTTGCTTGCAACTCCAAGAGGGAGCGTTATGCTTGATTTTGGGTTCAGCCCCCTGATGTCTAGCTTGAGTGACAGAAACATGAGACTAGGGGATGTGTTGTTGCCACCAGGGATAAAACAACGGTGCTTGTACCCGCGGGTGCAAGGATTTTTTAGTTTACGCAAAGTTCTTTTAATGCAGTTGTCTGTTGCTTCTAGTTTATACTTTGGGTGGGATTCGCAACTTAATACCAGCGAGATGTTTTGGATAGATATCTCAAGGTGGATGATTCGTAGTAGATGCAGTTGGATTTCGGTCTACTTACCTTGGCGTACTTCCGATTGCTTTTGAGCCCTTCCTTTCTTTGCAGCATAGTTAGCATTGCGGTGCCTTCATAATTCTGTCAATTGCCCAGCTGTGATTTGTTTACCTCGCTAGCAGTTTTATCGTCTTTTGGGAGAGAGACATCACTAGTGAAAATCATGGAACCTCGGTCCATCTTCACATTATTGTTTACACCCTTAGTTTACTTTCAGTCTTTCCTTTCAGTTGCCACTGTTATTATCTCTTGCGTCGATCCTTTGTAAACAGCAAGGCCGGAGGAATTGACAACTCCTCTGTACTCGCTGGGAGCAAAGTTATTTGTTTCTGTGTGCAGGTCCTGTCAACTCCCTAACCAGAAGCCAATTTCTGACGCTGTTGGCACCTTCTTGTATTTCTGTGAGTCCTACTGGAGAAAAACCTTGATAACTTCACCGAGGGAAATTTTCTGCTACTCTACATCTCACCTTCCACATGGGTTAACCAACGAGGAGTGAGAGAACTATCCTCACCGTATCAAGCTAATTTCTGGCGCCGTTGCCGGGGACTCCAGTCTACAAGATAGGGGAGTTGCACACTATCTTCTATCTTTGCTTTTTAGTCTTGTTAGTTTACCTTTCAGTTTTTACTTTTCTGTCCCTTATCAAAAATACCAAAAATACCTTCTGTTACTATGGGTTCCAATGAAAACACCAAGTTGTGTGACTTCACTAGTCACAACAACAGTGACTTTATTTGCACTCCTATTGCTCCACCTTCCACTTCAGCACCGTCTTATGAAATTAAACCTGCTCTGCTTAATCTTGTTATGAATGATCAATTCTCAGGTGCTGGAGAGGACGCTGCCTTGCACTTAAACATTTTTATCGAGCTTTGTGATATGCAAAAGTACAAGGAAGTGGATGGAGACATCGTCAATCTGAAGCTTTTTTCCTTTCTCTTTGAGAGGAAGAGCCAAGGAGTGGCTGCAATCCTTACCCAAGAATAGTATTGATTCTTGGAGTAAATGCAAAGATCCTTTTATAGGGAAGTACTATCCCCCTGCTAAAATTATTCAATTGAGGAGTAACATTATGAATTTCAGGCAATTGGATAATGAACACGTTGCCCAGGCTTGGGAACGTATGAAGACGCTTGTCAAGAACTGCCCCACACATGGACTGACTACCTGGATGGTTATCTATACTTTTTATGCAGGCTTGAACTTTACCTCGCAAAACCTGTTAGATTCGGCCATGGGAGGAACTTTTATGTCAACCACACTTGGTGCTGCCACAAAGCTACTTGATGAGATGATGCTGAACTACTCTCAGTGGCACACCGAAGGATCTCTGTAACAACCCAGTTTTCACAAAAATTAAAAATTTTGTTTTCGGTGTGAACTGTTTGATGGTCTGATTTGTTTGCGGTGTTTGCTTCCCCGATTTATCGATCGGCGATTATTTTTCCCCCTCTTATCTCATACCGGATGGGGACCGACCCTTTCCACCCTGACACTCGACCTTTGCGACATCGGGTTTCACCCGATCACCGTCGCGAAAACCGCACGAGGCCAACCGCAGCCAACGGAACGAAAAACCCCGTTTAATAACTAAACGGGATATTTTTATATCGCGCCGGAAAGTTTTCTCGGAACGGTTCCAACGCGAGGTGAACGCCTCCGGCTCGACACGCTGATCGCGCAGTTTGAAGTTTTACCCGAATCGGAGGTACTACGGACCCCCGGCAGTCAGAAACGTGAGCACCGCGCGCGCGAGAGAAAAACCGGGGACGTTTTTGCAAACTGCCAGCCACCGGGGCTATATAAAGACCACCACACTCCCACCCATTTCTAGGGTTTCCCTAGCCAAAAAATTGCAGCCACCCCCCTGAAAATTCGCAGATCTTCCCAATCTGCCTCAAAATCCCGAAATTTTTGCTCCCTGCGATCTCGACCGTCAGATCTTGCGATCCGACGGCCCAGATCCACCCTAGCCTCCCACCTACCTCTCTCCCCTCACCAACCGAGCCACCCCTGGCCATGGAGCCCGCAGCGCCGCAGCCGCCGGCAGTAGGTAGCCGGCCTCCCTCTCCTCCACGCCTCTCCCTCTCATCTCCTCCTCCCTGCCTAACCTCCTCGCCTCCCCTTCCCGCAGGGCCACCGCCACCTCGCGCCATGACCGGCCGAGCCGAGCTCGGGTCGAGCTCGCCGGCCTCCTCCGCCTTGAGCGCGCCGCCTCGGGACCCTGCCTCCACCGACCGCCAGTGGTTCTCCACCGCCACCTCACCTGCCCAGCCGCGCGGGCCACCTCGCCGGAGGTCACGGGCTCCGCCGCCGCCTGCTCGGGAGGAGCCGGCTCGGCCTCCCGCTCGCCTCCCCCTGGGGGCCGCCTCCACAGGCCGACCGGCCAGATCCAGGCCCAAGGCGCCAGGCCCAGGTCCAGCCAGGCCAGATGGGCCGAAATTGGCCCATGGTGAGGAAGAGGCCCGTGACCCTTTTTTCTGATTTTCCTATCTGCTGAATTTTTTCTAAGTGTTGAGATTATTGCTGCTGATCTGTTTTTGCGCTGTAATTTCCCGTTGAACCGTAGCTCCGATGAACGTGCCCCCAAAATGAAAGTTGCTTAGAATTGTGTGTACTTTAATTCATATTTTGTGAGCTTTTGCATTTGAGGTCATCTTGATTGTGTAATTGTGTGCTAAAGTGGGCATCAAGCCATTAATTGCTAATTTTTCCTATTTAGTGCTGCTGTTATTATTTTATTGCAACTTTGCATGATGATTGTGACTAATCCATGAGGCCTATTACATTGATTCTTTTTCCTATGTGTTAAGCATCATGTGTAATTCATTTACATGCTTTAACTTGTCATGCTCTAGCTATATTAAATCTTGACTCCAAAGTGGTGATCCTGATGTTATTGTGCTGCTGTTGCTGAAACTGTTATTTTATGGCAACTTCGGGTGACGATTGCTTCGCAACCGTTTATCGGAATTGATTGATTCCAATTGCATATTGTTAAGCATCATGTCTACTTTCATTACATGTATTGCATCTTCATATTAGCTGTAACGACCCGATTACTCACAAACCGGAGTCTCTGTGCATTCTGTGCTAGTCCCTGGATCAATAGCTAGCACACACAGTACATGATGTAATATCAAGAATAAACCACATGTCATATATATTACATCGAAGATCCAGTATTACAATATAGCATACCTTCTTAGCTCAAGGCTAGCTGACAAAGTAAAATACAGAGGAAAACAATAAAAGCTTCGTGGCGTCCATCAACTCCACCGGCATAGTTGAGTATAGACAACGTAACCCTACATCGCATCACTTACTCGTTGAATACAATCCTGCAACACCGAAGGTTACAGCCCGACAACGGGTCAGTACATCTGATTTGTACGGCAAGTGACACGGAAAACTTTATATAAAGGACCTCCAACTACATGGAAGGTAAGTCAAAGGAAAGGCTTATGATTTTGTTTTGCTGAAAAACAATTTTCTCATGAACCAAAGTAGTCAAAGTTTTAAGTTGAATTCTACCTGACGCACACAGCAACCCATACTACTCTTGTCCCAACCAAATTATCATTAAGTGTTCATCTGTCAAGATCATTCATCAACAGTACTGACTAGTTGCTCAAAGTTCGTCCGTAACCGTGGACACGGCTAATCATGATCAGTTTATACGCTCTGCAGCGGTTGTACACGTTCCCCACTGGACTCAACCCGAAGATTGAGACAAAGAATTTCTGAAGAGGTTGCCTCCACCCTTTGGTAGCCGGTACACCTAACAACACATCTACATCAGCTAGCTAGCAGGGTCAGGTTCCCCACAACGTACTCGTGCTAAGCCAGAGCCCATATAGCCAATGGTTGTACACGGAAGCTACTAGTAATATTGCATGTCTGATCTTTTTGAGCCTGGACGGCGCCCACTGCGTCAGAGGGTAGACACCATGTCGCACCCGGTTCACCACCAAAACAACCATTGGGTGCATTTAAACCTGGCACTGTCCTTAGACAAGGCACAACTACCGGGATGCAACCCGCCCGTCCAGAAGTGATTTCTATTTATTATAAAGTTGCTACACAGTTTATTAAATAGCTCACATGCACTCCATGAATTCTCACAACCCAAACCACGTCTACAAAGCATAGCAATAAAGCAACAACACGGCTAGGTTGATCTACGGTAGACAAGTCAAGACATGTGGCTATCCTAACTGGTTTTGCAGCAACGGTAAAATAAACTACCTATCATGCAATAGGGTAATATTACTTAACATAAGGCATATAGAAAATATAGGTATGAGTATGGTCAAAGCATCACTTGCCTTATACATTCGATGAGGATCTTCGCTCTCACGTTCCAGTCAACTCTATTCGTCACACCCCGAGAATCTATCGCAACGAAGGAACTCAATAAGCAATCACACCAACAACACAAACAAAAGATCAAGAAAACAATCACAAAGGTGTTAGCAACAAAACAAAAAGGCATTTGAAGCGCAAAGGTGTAGATGTGCTCGAAGGTGTTCAGTGGAACGTGAACTCGAGGGAGTCAACGGATAAAGAGTGGTCGATACAAGATTATGATCAAGGCATTATGAAATCAAGGTAAAGATCATAGCAATATGAATGGTATGTGGATATTGCCGATAATATGTCTCATATGATCCAATATGCAAAGAGAATCACGTGACACGGAATACTACAACATAGGTCATAGCAGGTTGAAGTTTGAATTAAATTTAAATTCAAACAGAACAAAATTATTTGAATTTGGTGTACAACTAATCTAGACAGAAGGTACATGGAACGACTGATCCAACGCAAAAATAATCAATCGAATTGGATCAACGGTTTAAAAGATACAGCCACCGGAATTTGAATTTGAATTTGGAATAACTTCAAATTCAAAAGTGTGCAAAGTGTGAAAAAAGTTATACCATGCTAAAGTACAGAGCAACACGAGCGCGTAGGAAAAAGTTTCACCTCGATCCAACTTACGATGTAGAAGATATTGCGGGCGCGACAACGAGGGGTTTTCTGCCAACAGGGACCTGTGCGCAAATAAAATAACTTCGCAAAAAGCAATCGGGTCCCCGGCGGCAGTTGACCAGATCTGGATCGGGGTTGACCTCCGGCGACGTTGCTCCAGCGAGCTCCGCTCGGCTCCGGCGAGAACGCGGTGGAGGGAGGGTGGCCTGCGTGGGGAGGCGCGAGGGAGAGGCGGATGGTGGCGGAGTGGCGGCCGTGTGGCACGGCCGTGGGCGGCGGTGTAGCCGTGTGGCCGGCGGCGGCGCGGCGCAAGATGGTCGGCGGCGGACCAGCGGGGTCGACGCGGGGTGGCGGCCCGGCGGCGCGTTGGCCGGCGGCGGGCGCGGCCGCACGGCCGAGGCAGCGCGTGGGAGACGGCGACGACGGCCGGCTGGCCGGCGCGGCGAGATGGCCGGGATCCTACCGGGCGGCGGCGAGCGCTGACGTCAGCGGTGGCGTGGGGCCCGCGGGCTAGGGTTTCCAAAGCAAAAAATAAATAAAATAAAAGAAAGAAAATTATGAAAACTATAAATAGGCAGAGAAAAAGAAAAAAAAACAAACCGATTCGGGCTCAAAATACTCTCCCGGCGGAAAAAGGCTACTAGGCCGGGCTACGGATTTTTTTTTCTTTTTTATTTCAAACCGAAACTTCAAACAATTGTGGAAAAATAAATACTCATCAGAAAAATATGAAATAAATTTCTAAATTCATCAAATAATCCAAAGAAAATTATAAAATAAAATTATTTTCCAAAAAGTAAAATAATAATAAAAACATTTTCTAAATACTTTATTTAAATAAAATATTTTCATAAATCAAATAATATCTAATAAATTATTTAAAATATTTTTATTTGGTCAAAAGCATTGACAAACAATTTCTAAATAATAAAATATAAATTTTAAAATTGTTACACCAATAAATAATTTGGTAAAATAAAAATATCCCATTGGAATACTTTTTCAACTCTTTTAAAATATTTAATAAATCATTTTAATGAAATAAAAACTCTCTTAGCATTATAAAATCCCTAAAATAAATTTAGAGTTATTTATAATACTAAAAATTCCTAAAGTAATATTCTAAATATTTTCCAACTTTATTAAAAAGGGGATAAGTCATTTTATATCCTCTCAAATGAATTTCCTTTAGTTCAAAAATGTTTTGAATATTCAAAAGAATTCCAATAATGATTTAAAACATCTTCCAAACTTTTAATATGTTGAAGGAGTCATATTACCTTCTCGCATTTTATTTTGTTGGTTTTGTTTTAAATAATAATTTCCCATAGCACCAATTATGAAAATTAGGGAAAGTCCTTTTATTCCCTCTCACTTTAATATTCGATAACTCCAAAAAAATTTAAATCCAGAGAAAATCAAACACATCAATCAAGCAATAATTATCTATTTAATTTTATTAACATTCCAAAATTCGGAGAATTTTGGGATGTTACACACTACCACCCTTAAAAGGAATCTCGTCCTCGAGATTCGAGAAGGCTAGAAAGAAAGAGGTTAGGGTTTGGGTTTTCTTGGCAGTCCATCGATCCTCCGATGAGCTAGGGTGCTACCATCCTTAAAAGGAATGCGACGTGGTCATCAAAAGCTTGCTCCCTCAGCGAGGTCCTCACACATAATCTTCATACTCCGTTGGGGCATTCAATTCTTCATCACAAGTGTGGGCTTCCAGTATCTTAATCCATCGATGACATTCTTCGTACAGATTTCACCTTCGGTCTTTGAGGTTTCATGAATTTCTCCTTTGAGGTTTCCATTCCTTAGCCAGAGAGTGGTCTTCCAAGTACTGAGACTTCATGGCTGACAGGTCAGACGCCCATACTAAGCAACTCGATTTTCTCATGGTGGTCATCAAGACTACTTTTACGGGATACCTACATGAAACGGTCTTGGTCTATACTCACCGTATAACACAAACGGTAATCTCCTACAGGGGTCACACATCGTACCATTCTATGGTTCAGGCTTAACATCGTCGTCTCTCAGCTATAGGTGAGTCACTCAAGATTTTCTATCCCACATGGCAGGTTTGAATAATAATAGTAGTCGTCATGGTGATCAATCCATTCTGCACCCAAATCATTTCCTTGTATATGGTTTAGCGAATCTCGCAATCTATCACTCGGTCATCCTCACAAGCATTGCAGAAACTCCTCTTGTTCATGAACTGGGTTCAGACAACTCCATTGTTCTGCAAGCCAACAAACATCTATCGTTTCTTCATTACACTTAGGTTTTCGCAAACTTCTATAAACGTGTACTGGTGGACTACAACTTTTCAAGGGTTCTTCCTTCAGCAAGATTGTGCTTGCTTGTCGTAAGATTTTGGCACAAGGGGTTAACTTTGAACTCAGCATCGGTTGCATCCATCTTCATTCCAGTCTTGACATTTGCAGCCATTGTAGTAGCTTCTTCAGTTTAGGGATGAGGATGAGGGGAAATAGAATGTAGATAGCGAGGTAGAGAGAGAGATAAGGAGAGATACCCATATAAACATCACACTAGGTTTTGTAAATAAGTTTTGATGTGTAGCTGTCGGTAAGACCAAGAAATGACATCTCACAAAAACGACCTAACGGTAGAAACTTGAATCTTCCAGGTCTTCAAGTCTTCAGGTCTTTAATGAAGGTAGCTTCAGTTTCGCGTTGTTGAAGTAATCTCCGTGTCGTTGAGTCACTTGCCAATTTATTCTTCTTTTGGTTGTGTCTTCTTCAGTCTCGAAGCATACTAATTAGATAAGGGGTCTAAGGTAACGTAAACTTATTCTACTCGCACAGAAAACACACAAAGCACAACACATCACATCAATCAAATACATATCAAGGCCACAGGGTACAGGACAAAACTTAACAAAACAATCACGACATAAAACATCTAGTCAATCCATAGCAAACATGCATCGATCCACAACTCCAGCTAACATTAAAAGGTACCACCATACACTAGTGCACACCACGAATATTCTATTTTCCAATTGCAAAACATAATCTTCAATATGTCGACGTCTTTTCTCCCATGTTCACATCTTCTTCTTTATCTTCAATTCTGGACATGTATTGCTGTAGTGTCCCATGTTCCCGCACCGATAGCACTCAATTTGGCTAAGGTCCTTTATCTTCTTCCTCATGAGTGCTTCCTTTAATTCTGGACACATGTTGGCGTAATGTCCCATATTCCTGCACCGGAAACACTGAATGTGGCTAATGTCCTTCTTTTTATTCTTCACGAGTGCTTCCTTCAATTCTTGGATAGCTTTCTTCATTTCTTCCTTTTGATGTTGAACCACCTGTTGTGTCACGATGAAAAATTGACACTGGGCGGGGTAATGATCAGTTCCCTCACACGTAAAACATGTTACTTGTGCAGTGGGGCATTCTTCACCCGAGTGAATTTCTTCACAATAGGGACATCCATCTTGGTGTCCTTCATAGGAGTGTCCTGTTTCTCCGCAAACTGTACAGGCACGGATCCTCTTAAGGGTTACCGTCATTTGCATCGGGGTGACGAGGCGGGATCCCAACAAAACCTTTGTAAATTCCTTCCAAGTAATCTTCCTTTGTGATTCGTCAATCTCTTGATGCATTCTCCACCAAGTAGCAGCCTCTCCTACCAAGTACTTAACAGCATAGGGGACCATGTCTTCACTTCCAACCTTGTTTATCTTCATGTGCTCCTCCATATTACGAATCCATTGCTCCACCTTCAGTCTCGACATCGCCCTGGAAAAGGCGAGTCCTACTCCATACTCCATCTATTAAGCCCAAACGACAAGGGTTAGGGCAAAACTATAACACCGACAAGACGACAACTAAAGATAACACCAAACATATGCACTCAAACAAGAAAGCGGCAAAAACACTTGTGTTCGCCAGTAACACATAGCCACAAACAATACAGTCACAAAAGTCAAAACACACAAACAACACCTAGAGTAAGGTCATATGTGCAAGACATACAATCTCATCATACTACGCGAAATTTGTTCATCTAACTTCACCTAACAGGTGGTGGTCTGAATCTAAACTTCATCCTTCTCAGCTAAGCTGATCTTAAAGATCTTCTCGTAGTGCAAACACTAATCCTTATTAAATCCATAGGATACTCCTCCAAATTTTCGGCAGTCATAACTTCAATTGGTCCACGAGGTTGATGATGTTCTTCTCAAATGTCTTGTCTTCCGAGGTATAAACAACTCAAGGGGTATTCATAGTAAAATAAGATGAGGAGTTTTAGAAGATGAATAATAGATGAGAGATACTAGTGGAAAGAGTAAGTAATCAAAGAGTGATAAAATAATTTTGTTCCTATGACTTTTTCTATCCATTTTCTAGGGTCACGACCTACAGTCAACATGGGCTCTGATACCATCTGTAACGACCCGGTTCCTCACAAACCGGAGTCTTTGTGCATTCTGTGCTAGTCCCTGGATCAATAGCTAGCACACACAGTACATGATGTAATATCAAGAATAAACCACATGTCATATATATTACATCGAAGATCCAGTATTACAATATAGCATACCTGCTTAGATCAAGGCTAGCTGACAAAATAAAATATAGTGGAAAACAATAAAAGCTTCGTGGCATCCATCAACTCCACTGGCATAGTTGAGTATAGACAACGTAACCCTACATCGCATCACTTAATCGTTGAATACAATCCTGCAACACCGAAGGTTACAGCCCGACAACGGGTTAGTACATCTGATTTGTACGGCAAGTGACACGGAAAACTTTATATAAAGGACCTACAACTACATGCAAGGTAAGTCAAAGGAAAGGCTTATGGTTTTGTTTTGCTGAAAGCCAATTTTCTCCTGAACCAAACTAGTCAAAGTTTTAAGTTGAATTCTACCTGAAACACACAGCAACCCATACTACTCTTGTCCCAACCAAATTATCATTAAGTGTTCATCTGTCAAGATCATTCATCAACATTACCGACTAGTTGCTCAAAGTTCGTCCGTAACCGTGGACACGGCTAATCATGATCAGTTTATACGCTCTGCAGAGGTTGTACACGTTCCCCACTTGACTCAACCCGAAGATTGAGACAAGGACTTTCTGAAGAGGTTGCCTCCACCCTTTGGTAGCCGGTACACCTAACAACACATCTAGATCAGCTAGCTACCAGGGCCAGGTTCCGCACAACGTACTCGTGCTAAGCCAGAGCCCATATAGCCAGTGGCTGTACACGGAAGTTACTAGTAAATATTTGATGTCTGATCTTTTTGAGCCTGGACGACACCCACTGCGTCAGATGGTAGAAACCATGTCGCACCCGGTTCACCACCAAAACAACCATTGGGTGCATTTAACCCCGACACTGTCCTTAGACAAGGCACAACTACCGGGATGCAACCCGCCCGTCCATAAGTGATTTCTATTTATTATAAAGTTGCTACACAGCTTATTAAATAGCTCACATGCACTCCATGAATTCTCACAACCCAAACCACGTCTACAAAGCATAGCAATAAAGCAACAACACGGCTAGGTTGATCTACGGTAGACAAGTCAAGACATGTGGCTATCCTAACTGGTTTTGCAGCAACGGTAAAATAAACTACCTATCATGCAATAGGGTGATATTACTTAACATAATGCATATAGAAAATATAGGTATGAGTATGGTCAAAGCATCACTTGCCTTATACATTCGATGAGGATCTTCTCTCTCACGTTCTAGTCAACTCTTTTCGTCACACCCCGAAAATCTATCGCAACGAAGGAACTCAATAAGCAATCACACCAACAACACAAACAAAAGATCAAGAAAACAATCACAAAGGTTTTAGCAACAAAACAAAAAGGCATTTGAAGCGCAAAGTTGTAGATGTGCTCGAAGGTGTTCAGTGGAACGTGAACTCCAGGGAGTCAACGGATAAAGAGTGGTCGATACAAGATTATGATCAAGGCATTATGAAATCAAGGTAAAGATCATAGCAATATGAATGGTATGTGGATATTGCCGATAATATGTCTCATATGATCCAATATGCAAAGAGAATCACGTGACACGGAATAATACAACACAGGTCATAGCAGGTTGAAGTTTGAATTAAATTTAAATTCAAACAGAACAAAATTATTTGAATTTGGTGTACAACTAATCTAGAAAGAAGGTACATGGATTGAGTGATCAAACGCAAAAAGAATCACTCGATTTGGATCAACGGTTTAAAAGATACAGCCACCGGAATTTGAATTTGAATTTAAAATAACTTCAAATTCAAAAGTGTGCAAAGTGTGTAAAAATTTATACCATGCTAAAGTACAGAACAACACGAGCGTGTAGGAAAAAGTTTCACCTCGATCGAACTTACGGTATAGAAGATATTGCGGGTGCGAGAATGAGGGGGTTTTCTGCCAACAGGGACCTGTGCGCAAATAAAATAACTTCGCAAAAAGCAATCGGGTCCCCGGCGGCAGTTGACCAGATCTGGATCGGGGTTGACCTCCGGCGAGGTTGCACCAGCGAGCTCTGCTCGGCTCCAGCGAGAAGGCGGTGGAGGGAGGGTGGCCTGCGTGGGGAGGCGCGAGGGGGAGGCGGCTGGTGGCGGAGTGGCGGCCGTGTGGCACGGCTGTGTGGCCGGCGGCGGACCAGCGGGGTCGACGCGGGGTCGGCAGCGGGCGCAGCCGCACGGTCGAGGCGGCGCGTGGGAGACGGCGACGGCGGCCGGCTAGCCGGCGCGGCGAGATGGCCGGGATCCTGCCGGGCGGCGGCGAGCGCTGACGTCAGCGGCGGCGTGGGGCCGCGGGCTAGGGTTTCCGAAGCAAAAATAAATAAAATAAAAGAAAGAAAATTTTGAAAACTATAAAGAGGAAGAGAAAAAGAAAAAAAAAACAAACCGAATCGGGCTAAAAATACTCACGCGGCGGAAAAAGGCTACTGGGCCGGGCTACGGATTTTTATCTTTTTTATTTAAAACCGAAACTTCAAACAATTGTGGAAAAATAAATACTCATCGGAAAAATATGAAATAAATTTCTAAATTCATCAAATAATCCAAAGAAAATTATAAAATTAAATTATTTTCCAAAAAGTAAAATAAAAATAAAAACATTTTCTAAATGCTTTATTTAAATAAAAATACTTTTCATAAATCAAATACAATCTAATAAATTATTTAAAATATTTTTATTTGGTCAAAAGCATTGAAAAACAATTTCTAAATAATAAAATATAAATTTTAAAATTTTTACACCAATAAATAAGTTGGTAAAATAAAAATATCCCATTGGAATACTTTTTCAACTCTTTTAAAATATTTAATAAATCATTTTAATGAAATAAAAACTCTCTTAGCATTATATAATACCTAAAATAAATTTAGAGTTATTTATAATACTAAAAATCACTTTTAAACACTTTAAAGTAATACTCTAAATATTTTCCAACTTTATTAAAAAGGGGATAAGTCATTTTATAGCCTGTCAAATGAATTTCCTTTACTTGAAAAATGTTTTGAATATTGAAAAGAATTCCAATAATGATTTAAAACATCTTCCAAACTTTTAATATGTTGAAGGAGTCATATTACCTTCTGTCATTTTATTTTGTTGTTTTTGTTTTAAATAATAAATTCCCAAAGCACCAATTATGAAAATTAGGGAAAGTCCTTTTATTCCATCTCACTTTAATATTCGATAACTCCAAAAAGTTTTAAATCCCAGAGAAAATCAAACACATCAATCAAGCAATCATTATCTATTTAATTTTATTAATATTCCAAAATTCGGAGAATTTTGGGATGTTACATTAGCATTCCTGGTCATATAGATATTCTGCTCTAAAGTTGCTATGTTGCTGTTTTTGACAGCCACCTCAGTTTTTCACTAAGTCTGTTACTTTGTGATGCCATGTTGTTTGCTTAATATCTTTTGATCTATGATGCCTTTTTGCATGATTCTTTTTGCCATTCCTTACATGTCATGTCTACTTTAGTTCCATATCATTTGTGAGCATGTTTGCATTGATTATCATGTTTATGCAATGCTCTAAAGTGTGCTTCCTGATGTTGACAGATTGTGCCCGTAACTTGTTTTGCTTATATCTTTTTAACCGTAACTCCGTTTGGAGTGTTCTTTATATGTAACTAGATTATTTTTTCGTGTACTTTGTGTTTATGCTATTGTTTGCTGTTGTTAACCAACATAAAATATGGTTTAGGACAGAACAGTAACAAATGTTTTAATCATCGTGCGACACTTACTGTTATGCCATGTTTAGGTTGTGCCTCACTTAAATTGACTAGCATAGAT
Source organism: Bromus sterilis (assembly GCA_950022295.1). NCBI lineage: Eukaryota > Viridiplantae > Streptophyta > Magnoliopsida > Poales > Poaceae > Bromus > Bromus sterilis. The sequence goes on along the minus strand of OX465595.1, from coordinate 273,493,106 downwards.
AGTTTACTTTCTGCTACACCTCTTTCCATGCTTGTGTGCTATGCCATGCTTGCTTGAAATTCCATGTTAATAACCGTTGATTGATCACCTGTAACTAAACAACTTGAATCATCGTAAACGTGCGGTATCGTCGTGTGTGACGAGTACTCCACTTAACATGGTAATAACCGCTCTCGAGGGTAGTTACGATGTCTCGTGTTGCTTCCTGTTGATGCTTGCTCGTGTTTGCCTCGTAGTAATAGATGGTTGCTCGTTGATTACTTTCCATTGTTTACCTCTTGTGTGCTTCAGCGGGTACCTCTCGGAGATGATGTGAGCTTGCGATCGGCTACACCTTCGGAACCCGACTTATCAACAGGCAAGGACTATACATTACTTATGATCCATTCTATTTCAACCAGCGGTTTGCATGCTAGTCTAGGATAGGTTCGATGTTTGATCCTACCACATGTTTACAGCCTCTTTCAAACCGATACAGCCATGTCCCCTCCCAGCAAACCTTGTACTGCTATGTTACTTTTGCTCGTTGCTCAGCCCCTGCTTAGTATGCATGCTTATGATGCTATGATGTTACCCTGTTACTCCTTGGTTTGGGATATCACATTATTACTATTGTTGTTGATGATATGATTATTATAATGTTGACTATATTCGACGAAGGATGGAAGGTCTAGGCTATCCCGCCCCGACGCTTTGTTCCATTCGAGTCACCTAGGATCCGAGTTCCGGGTATTGGTTTTAAGACTGAGCATGCCTAACCGCGTGTGGGATTTTATGGGGTCCCCTCTTCTTACCTATCTAGCTTCCAACATTTCTAGTGGTGCCCCAAGATGGTTTTACCTTTTGCAAAACGTGTGTGTGCGAGTGTCGAGCTCGCAGATTTTCAAACAACTCGGGCTAGCGGAGACAGAGTTCCTTTGTTGGTCCAAACCTGGAAGCTCGAGGGCTATCCACAGTGTTGGTTTAGTTACCCCGACCTCGTCCAGACGGTAGAGGCCGACTCGAGAGCGCGACCGGCTTTTGAGTTGGATGTCGACTCACCGGGGCCCACCCGGATTTGTGCGTTGTTAGTTAGAGGGACATGTCGTTCCGGATCTCTTAGGACTAAATAATAAAATGGTTGCCTATCATGGGTAGCAACTGAGAGTGATGGGCGTGCATGCGGAGCCTTGTAATGGGCAGTTGGTACACCCCTGCAGGGTTAAATCTTTTCGAGAAGCCGTGTCCACGATTATGGACGACTTGAGAACTACTCCTTGTTCATAGACAACAACAACTGAGACAATCTTAACAACTTGATCAACGTGTGTGTGTGCCTTGACTGCTTCTTCTTCGTCGGGATGCGAAGAGGAGGACAAGGATAGGATAGATGTTATGTTTGCATAAGTAGCTGATAGCAAGACATGTTGGAGGCGATTCCTCATCGAATGCTTGGCTTCTTACCTTACTCTCTAGTTCGTTAGCCACTTTATAAATGCTAGTGCGGCAGCAACCTCACCACTTACCCCTTCCTTACCGTAAACTACTAGTTGTCCTAGAATCACGAGTGATGAAGTACTTGCTGGGTCAAATGACCACTACAGTTGGATGCTGAGTACCTCTGTACTCATGATACTACCCCCAAACTCTTTTTAGGGTTCTTGATCGACGACAGGTATGGTGATCGACGTTTCACGTGGAGACTCGACGACGACTAGTTAGGCGGATCCCGGCGGAGGGCCTGGACCCGTGTGGTTATGGGAATCGATGCTTTTCTCTTTGCCACTAGGAATTTGATTGTAGTCTGTACTCAGACATGTACCTTCCGCTGTTGTATTGTATTTGAGGCAGTTGTATGCCGATTGTATGAGATGTTGTATCCTTGTATCTGTAATGTTGTGATATCATGTTGGAAATCCGGGTGATATGACTTCGTCATATGTCGCGGTGGGATCGATATGTGCTTCGTCCCCGGATCTGGATGGGAACATCTAGATCTGGAACAATACCGCATATCGGGCCTTACAATCTCCAACTGGTAAGAAGGTAAATTATGTCAAGAAGATCTCCTCTCTAAATGAAAAGTTTGACCTTATCATGTCTCTACTTACCAAGAAAGCTCCTATTGATCCTCATGATGTTCCTTTAAATTCCTTGGTTGCTCAAGAACAAGTAGATGTGAATTTTTTCTCTAGAAAAAACTTCAACAATAATGCTTATAGGAGTAATGTTGGTAGCAACAACCCCAGCCTTTCCCATCCAACAACTATGGGAACAACAACACTGATCCTAGCACCAAAAACTCCACCTTTGAACTAGAGACCTTGCTCAAAGAATTTATCACTACCCAAAAAGCCTTCAACAAGAGTGTGGAAGATAAATTAGATAATTTAGATATCCTCTCTTCGAAGGTAGACAACATAGCCCATGATGTAGAGTTGCTGAAGATTAGAACTTCTCCCCCCGAGGAGAGGAAGACCACTCCTATGAATGCCATCCAAGTCCAAATTAATGAAAACATTAGGATGTTGGGAAAACTTAAAGAGAGATGGGCCAGAGAAAAGGAGGAAGAAGAGAGAATTAAGAGCCTTCCTACCTACCACACAGTAGCCAGTATCCAAGTAGTTGAGGATGCCCAAACAGTTAGCACCCATCACACCCCTAGTCCCACTGGACCTACCAATGGTGATGCTACCACCTCAACCATAGATGAAGAAACCTCTATGAACATAGAGGCTTTCATACAAGTGAGCCTAAATGATATCACTACCTCCTTGATAGATAGTAGTGACCTAGACTTCGACAACTGCACTTTACCTGAAGTTATTGGTTTCCTACACAAAATGTCTAGAGACCCCCACACTAGCACACTTAATCTTGCCTTCATAGAGCATATCACCAATGATCTAATCAAAGTTAGGGAGGAGAAGCTTAGACTAGAAGCCTCCATACCTAGGAAGCTAGAAGATGGTTGGGATCCTATGATAAAAATCAAATTGAATAACTTCTCTTGTTATGCTCTTTGTGATGTTGGAGCAAGTACCTCTGTTATGCCCAAAAGAATGTATGATATGCTTGAATTGAAACCTTTTGATCCCTATTCTTTTGGTCTTCGTCTTGTTGATTCCTCCGTAAAGAATCCTTTGGGTAAGATCGACGATGTTCTTATCATTGTCAATGACAATTATGTTCCCGTTGATTTCACTATTATGGACATTTAGTGTGAGCCCTCTTGTCCAATTATTTTGGGACGTCCTTTTCTTCGCACAGTTGGTGATGTTATTGACATGAAAGAGGGGAATATCAAATTCCAATTCCCTCTCAAGAAAGGGATGGAACATTTCCCTAGGAAAAAGATTAAGTTACCTTTTGAGTACGTCACACGGGCTAGTTATTCTCTTGAAAAGACTTGATCTTCTGCTTTAAGCCTAGCTAATGGCTCTAAAGAAGCGCTTTCGGGAGGCAGCCCGCAACGAATTTAGGTTTTTCTTTTTGCTTTTCTTATGTGCTTAGTGGTCTTGATGATTGTTACTACTGTAGCAACATCATTGTATCTTTACTTTTCAAGCTTTGTGCCAAGTTTAGCCTCATACGACAAGGGAAGTGAAAGTTGTGACATGCTGTCCAGAAAACAGATTCTGTCCTCGTGACTAGAAAATCACAGAAAAATCCCAGTTCATCTTTTTGAGCTGAATTTTTTACACAGAGTGCTCTATACAATCACACAACTTTCTATGTTCTGAGTTTTTTTATTTGAGTTGCAGAAGTACCCCTAAAAAAAATCGTTTTTACCTGTTGGTCTGTTTTTCACAGGTTCTGTCCTGTTTTGCCTTTTCTTCACTTTGCAAACCTTAAGCTTGCTTTTTCTTTTCAAAAACTTTTGGCAATCTTGAGAAAAAGTAGCTCTTCAAGAATATCTTTATTTCCAGTAGAGGAATAAAATATTTTAGTAGGGCACTAACCTCTCTAATCAGTCTACAATGAGTTATGTATGAAGGGAGTTTTCAAGTGCGCGATGGAAGATGATGAAAGAAGATCTTGGAGTTTCAAATGCTCAAGCTTGGGGATGCCCATGTGCACCCCCAATAAATATTCAAGAAGACTCAAGCGTCTAAGCTTGGGGATGCCCCCGTGCATCTCCTTCTTCATCAACAATTATCAGTTCGTCCCTCGTTGCACTATATTTTTATCACTTCATGCGTTGTGTGCAATTCTTTGAGCGTCTCGCTCTTAGGTTTTATTTTTAGTTTTCTTTTGCTTTGTTTGCTGTATTAACAAGTTAGACCCTAGCTTACTCTTTTGTGTGGGAGAGTTACACGCTCCGCTTGAACTAGAACTCCTCATAGGATTTGCATGCTTATTCTTTTAGCTGTGAGTTGTTATTTTTCTTTTCTTGGCTGCTGCTCTGTTAAGTTGTAGTGCTTTAGTTTTTCTAGAGATTTTCTTTTGTTTTAGGTTGAACTTTCTATAGGTTGCATGTTTTATCTTGTTAGAGAGTTTGCCTGTTGCACTGAGTTTTGTGTCTTGACTAGAAGTAGGTAGTTGAAGTTGTTGTTCTCTTTGTAGTAGTAACTTGCAATAGTTTTGAGGTATTGACTAGAGTAATGTTTGAACTTTTGGTGTCAAGAGCTCGAGCCTATTAGTGATAGATGTCGTATTTTGGGAAATCCATGTGTTTTTTGAAAACCAAAAACCCCTGTTGAGAACTGTAGCTACTAGATGGATCACTAACCTGTGGAGGGTTCGAATATTAGAGTACACTCACGTACCATGAGTCGAGGATGCGCAAGGATAACCAAACCCCCATACACTCCTCCTCGGGGTACTTGTCTCTTTGTGAACCTCCTAATTAAATTGAGAGTTACCGATAATAAGTGCATGAGTTCTTCGGACTAATGTGAGTACTCGAAAGTTGACACTTCCACCCACCTATACTTTTTCTAGCCTCTTCGGTACCGTGCATTGCCCTTTCTCACCTTGAGAGTTGGAGCATACTTCGCCGGTGCATCCAAACCTTTGGCACGATACACTCTGTCATCATAAACCTCCTTATATGTTTCCTCAAAACAGCCACCATACCTACCTACAAGGCATTTCCATAGCCTTTCCGAGATACATTGCCATGCAACATCCACCTTCTCATGACTTGAGCATCATGTCATACATGATACTTGCTTGATCGATGAGCCGCATGCTAGTTGGGCCTTTCCCTAATCATTGCTACATGATGCGCTAGTATCATTGCATATCCTGCTATCCTGGCAGAAGCATACATTTGCATCATGATAGTTATATCTTCTTTATTTGTGTACCTTTTGTAAAGTGTGAAAGATCTCCTATATTGTTGTAAAATATAGAGTGTTGCCCCTAAAGTGAGGAAAAGATCCCAAAGAGGACAAAATCAAAAGATCCCAAAGAGGACAAATGAGAGTTAAATAGAAAGAGCCATTGAGGGCACCAAAAAAATACAAAAAAATAGAAAAAAGAGAAAAAAAAGAGAGAAGGGGGCACACTAATATTCCTTTTGAGAGATCCACACTAGTACTTCATCCTCTATCCCTTGTACTCAATAGAAATCATCATCATGCATATAGCTATGTGGGGACCTTCACACAGAACTTGGCTTGTATATTCCAATGATTAGCCTCCTCAAACAAGCTCTAGGTATTCTTGAGCAAGCAAGTTAGATGCACCCCCACTAGTTTCCTTTGAGAGGTTTTAGCTCACATGTGCATCCGTTGCATGGCAATCCCTACTCCTCACATCATACCTATCATATGGCCTTCTCTCGCCTATGATTGTCCTCATTGATGTGAGCCTTTCACACCTTTTTGTCTTCTTCCTCCACCTTCTTTCTGTTTCGCCTTTTAGGTGTCAACTTTCTTTCTCACGCTCATCCATTGCATGAGTGCTCAAAATATCGAAAGGGATTGGATCAGTTTGACTTGTACCTGGCTAGTGGTCAAGGGACGAGTCAAGATAAGAATCCAAAGGAGACTAAGTGTGAAACATTAGTAGATAGTTGTTCCCAACAACCTTTTTTCTCTCTTTTTCTCAGTCCCCTGCTTGCACGCAAACACCATCTGGAGACATTCGAGTCACGGACAGCGAGAGCTCTTGCACATTTTGTTCTTTTGTTGCTTGTGTCAATGCTAATATAGACTCTTGCTTGTTAAGACTTGAATTGAATTGCATGCATTGATTGCTTTACTTAAAAGTCCTTATATGGTTGTGTGGCATGTCACCACAGAAATTATGCTTGTTATCATTTACCTACTCGAGGACGAGCAGGAATTAAGCTTGGGGATGTTGATACGTCCCAAACGTATCTATCATTTTTGCTTGCTACATGCATGTTTAGTGTGACTTTGCCATATTTTTCTTGAACTTTCATACACTTTTGAGCATATTTGGACTAATCTATTAACCCAGTGCACCCAGCTGCCAGTTGTTGTTTTCTGCTATTTTTGTATTTCAGGTTTTCCGGCCATTAAAAGTGCTCCAAAAAATCCGGAAAATCAGATAAAAAATCAGCGACCCGGAAGCTTCCGGAATCACCAAGGTAGCGGAGGGTGGCCACCACAGGGACTCCAGAAGGGTCCCTGGTGCGGCCCCACCCTAGGCCGCGCCAAGGGGGCTCCTGGCTGCCTTGCGGGTCCCCTTGATGCCCCCCTCCGCCTATATTTAGCCCTCGGGGTGGAAACCCCTAATATCGATCTCTTTTCCACGAACTCGCCTCTGTACCGCCGCCGCCGCCGTTTCAAGATCGGGGCTTCCTGGAGAAGCTGCCCCGGCACCCTACCGGGAGGAGGAACCCCCTCTGGGAGACCATCCATAGCCATGGACGCCTCGCGTATGTACCGTGAGTAGTTCCCCTTGGACCATGGGTCCGTGACCAGTAGCTATGTGATGTACTTCTCTCCTCTTTGTGCTTCCACTTTCGAGACCTCATGAGCTGCCTCACATGATCGAGGCACTTTTGTAATTTCTGTTGTTGATATGCTGCGTTTGCCGGGATCTGATGGATTATGAGACTATGTTCAGATTGTGATGAGTAATATATTTGGTTCTTCTCTTTTATATTTTCTTCTTGAGTAAATTCTTGCATGTTCTCCGTTGCAGTATTTTACTTTGGCCAAGTAGTTTGCTTGCAACTCCAAGAGGGAGCGTTATGCTTGATTGTGGGTTCAGCCCCCTGATGTCTAGCTTGAGTGAAAGAAACATGAGACTAGGGGATGTGCTGTTGCCACCAGGGATAAAACAACAGTGCTTGTACCCGCGGGTGCAAGGATTGTTTGCAAAGTTATTTTAATGAAGTTGTCTGTTGCTTTGAGTTTATACTTTGGGTGGGATTCGCAACTTAATACCAGCGAGATGTTCTCGATAGATATCTCAAGGTGGATGATTCGTAGTAGATGCAGTTGGATTTCGGTATACTTACCTTGGCGTACTGCCCATTGCTTTTGAGCCCTTCCTTTCTTTGCAGCATAGTTAGCATTGCGGTGCCTTCATAATTCTTTCAATTTCCCAGCTGTGATTTGTTTACCTCGCTAGAACTTTTATCATGTTTTGGGAGAGAGACATCACTAGTGAAAATCACGAGACCTCGGTCCAACTTCACATTATTGTTTACACCCTTATTTTACTTTCGGTCTTTACTTTCAGTTGCCACTATTATTATCTCTTGCGTTGATCCTTTGTAAAAAGCAAGGCCGGAGGAATTGACAACTCCCTGTACTTGTTGGGAGCAAAGTTATTTGTTTCTGTGTGCAGGTTCTGTCAACTCCCTAACCAGAAGCCAATTTCTGGCGCTGTTGGCACCTTCTTGTATTTCTGCGAGTCCTACTGGAGACAAACCTTGGTATCTTCACCGAGGGAAATTTTCCGCTACGCTACACCTCACCTTCCACTTGGGGTAACCAACGAGGAGTGAGAGAACTATCCTCACCGTATCAGCCGCATGTCAAGCGTGGAACCAGTCTCGCGTAAGAGTACGTGATCAAGAATCGATTAGATGACGAGTCGATGGATGATCCGATCCTTCACGGCACTTGCATAACAACGAAGAACAGCGGCAGCGACAGTCGCAGAAAATAAATAACAGACGACAAAGAGAAAAGGCCTTTGGATCAATCAGATAGCAAGAAACCAAAGGAGTAGACTTGCGCCAAAATCAATCGTAGATTAATCACAGCAGCGTAGCAGCAACACATCCATCAAGGATCGCAAAAACTTACGATATTGGCGTCCCTGACCTGGGACCTTTTCTTCTTTAACTCACGATAGAAAAATCAATCTGAAAAAAACCCCCTACACTGACCGAAACCAGCCCGTTTTATAGGCATCCATGCAACCGACTCAAAACGTAAAACACTTGGATATGGACTCTCTCCAACGCTAAACAAGATTTACCTACTTAATTATCCGGCCTCTTGATCACCTATGATTAAGAAGAAGAAAAAACGTACTAGTACGTAACTAGTACTATGACTCAGGAAATCGATGCCGTATGTGTGCACCATACTTGGATTTGTATTGCACCAATCATCACCCAGCTTGGTGTACGAAAATTTGGTTTCACCTCCTCTGGCACCACTAACTTGATAGGAAATTTACCAGAGAAATTTATGCCATCGGATTTAGCATACGGTGCAACTCCCAGTATCCCTTGGCCATCTTTCTTCTTCTGTGCAAACAACACTTTGTTCTCTCTAGTCCACGTAGTACCCGAAGAATCTCTAGTGGCCACATCATCCCCTCCCTCTTGCAATGAAGCCGTCCTCGGATTCATGGTAGCTCTGGAGATTTTGTTCGGAACTGAAATAATAGCATCCACCTTGATAGCATTGGGAAACATTGGTTGCAACACATGTCTTTTCCCATTATTTTTTAATGAATAAGTGTTCGTTCGGCCTTCATGTGTAGCACTATGATCGTACTGCCATGGTCTTCCCAACAACAGGTGGCATGCATCCATAGGAATAACATCACATATGACCTAGTCATTATAGTCATTAACTGAAAAATTGACGCGCACCTTGTGTGTGACCTTCAACTTTCCAGTGTGATACATCCACTCGACACGATGGGGTTGCGGGTGTTTCCATGCACGTAATCCTAAAGCATCCACCAATCCCTTGCTGACTACATTAGTATAGCTTCCACCATCAATAATTAACTTGCAATTGGTGTCTTTGATTTTGCACTCAGATTGGAAAATATTCCATCGCTGCCCTTTATCCTCAATGCGATCCTCTTGCACTCGCTGAACCATTAAAGATGGATATGATTCAGCAGCTTCAAAACTCATTGACGCCACTTTTTCCGCATCTTCAGATTCCTCACTAGGAGTGTCATCAACTTACTCTTCATCACTAGCAGATACATATCCATCTTTTGTGAGCAATACTCTCTTCAGACTAGGACATTCACGCTTCATATGTCCCCGACCTCCACATTTGAAACATTCTATATCACTAGTGTGTGAGGTGGACTGCTCGCTCAAATCAGCTCTTGATGCTCCTATTTTTGGAACTTCCTTCTGCACTAAACTATTAGATTGATTTGATGACGCCATCTTGGAACCGGTGCCACCTTCATTAGAATTTTGTTGAGAACGTCGCCATGAGTTGGAAGTGGTGTTGTGAAAAGAATTGGTTTGGCGTCTTTTAATTTGTTGCTCTGCATGCACAGCTTGATGCACAAGATCTTGCATGTTATAATAAACCAACATCTCTACGCGATCCTGCACATCAATGTTCAACCCGTTAAAGAAACGTGCCATTGTCGCCTCCGGATCCTCCGTTGTTCCTGTGCGTATCATAAGAAATTCCATCTCCTTGTAATATTCATCAACACTCTTATTACCTTGAGAGAGCCGCTGCAACTTGTTGTACATATCTCTTCTATAGTGCTCAGGAACAAAACGCCGCCTCATGAATTCTTTCATCCCTCGCCACGTCATAGGACGTTGTCGCGATCGGCAAATTTGATTCCACCAAATTAGCGCGTAACCGGTGAACTCAATTCCAGCAAGTTGAACTTTTTTCTCTTCGCTATAATGATGAGCATCAAAAATTTGATCAACACGCATCTCCCACTCCAAATAACCTTCTAGTTCGCACTTGCCAAAGAACGAAGGAATTGAAATTTTTATGCGTCCAATTCCATCATCAACAGGAACACGCATAGCTTGACCCACACGGTCATGCACTCCACCACGATCGCGTGGCGCATACCCTGCCGCATGATCAATGCCATCATCTCCAACATGTAATTGTGCAGCCAAACGACGATCCTGCACGTTGACAGGTCCATCACGAGAAGGTGGCGCGTACCGCAGTGGAGCAGCCGGACCAGCCGGTGGTGGCGCAGAATCAGTCGTCGGCATATTGATGATGTCCGCCAAAGCATCGAATCGTGTAATCAGGACATCCATCTTTTTTCTAAGATTCGCCTCAAGAGCATCATGACATTCCTTGACATAGTTGCACGTGTGATCAAAACCATCTAGAATATTTTGAGGAATATCATCCGCGTACACTGGGCGTATAATTTCCTCAGAATCAGCAGCAGTCTCAGCGTTCTTGTTGTTGACGGAGTCTGACATCTTGATCAACACAGTATCGTGAACTACCTTAGCTCTGAATACCACTTGATCAAGACTCGATTAGATGACGAGTCTATGGATGATCCGATCCTTCACGGCACTTGCATAACAACGAAGAACAGCGGCAGCGACAGTCGCAGAAAATAAATAACAGACGACAAAGAGAAAAGGCCTTTGGATCAATCAGATAGCAAGAAACCAAAGGAGTAGACTTGCGCCAAAATCAATCGTAGATTAATCACAGCAGCGTAGCAGAAACACATCCATCAAGGATTGCAAAAACTTACGATATTGGCGTCCCCGACCTGGGACCTTTTCTTCTTTAACTCACGATAGAAAAATCAATCTGAAAAAAACCTCCTACACTGATCGAAACCAGCCCGTTTTATAGGCATCCATGCAACCGACTCAAAACGTAAAACACTTGGATATGGACTCTCTCCAACGCTAAACAAGATTTACCTACTTAATTATCCGGCCTCTTGATCACCTATGATTAAGAAGAAGAAAAAACGTACTAGTACGTAACTAGTACTATGACTCAGGAAATCGATGCCGTATGTGTGCACCATACTTGGATTTGTATTGCACCAATCATCACCCAGCTTGGTGTACGAAAATTTGGTTTCACCTACTCTGGTACCACTAACTTGACAGGAAATTTACCAGAGAAATTTATGCCATCGGATTTAGCATACGGTGCAACTCCCAGTATCCCTTGGCCATCTTTCTTCTTCTGCGCAAACAACACTTTGTTCTCTCTAGTCCACGTAGTACCCGAAGAATCTCTAGTGGCCACATCAGTACGCGTAAGGTCGGTCGGGGGCCGCTTCATCAAACCATGCCGCATATGTGAACAAGTACACGTGGGAGGATAACAATCATACAATCAACGCCCACATCCCCGATGTGTTCTATCCGTACAGTAATAGTAAGCATAGACCTAGCTCTGATACCACTGGTGGTGTTCGCAGCAGAAAACACAATTTTTTCCTAACTAGCGTTTCCCATAACCCAAGATCTAGCTAGTCGTATTACCGTAACGGAAAGGATTGCGGAATAACATACCTCGGGGTGTAGTCCGTTGCGCGGGAAACGTTCCCGCAAACGTGGCTGGTGTAGTCGAACAAATTTCACAGCCCCCTGGCTGTGTTGAGCACTCGGATGGGTGTAGTGCCACATGTGTAGCACCTCGTAGTACTTGCACACGTACGAGACTCGATGAAGACCTCCGATCCAGCGAAGGTGGCGGAAGCAGACCTCCGGACGGACCTTCGGCAGCACGACGGCCTCCGATCCTAACAGAGATGCCTCAATTCCACTACAGGCTCACACTAGGGAGCCCGCCTTGGAAGAGACGAGTAAGGGGAGAAGACCGGAGAAAACCGATCTCAATTCGGAGTAATATTTATTTTCTCACGAATTTCTGTGTATTAAATATGTGCACCCATCCCATCTACATATAGGCAGAGGGGAGGGAGTCAACCCCTCTCCCTTAGCAATGTGGGACTAAAGTCCCTTTGCTAAGGGGGTGGCCGGCCAGGGGGGAGGGGGCACACCCCTCATGGGCCCTAGGGCCCATGGCGCCTCCCCCCTCTTTCCATTTCTTTTTTCCCTTTTATTTACCCTAATGGGCCTCTTTCATAAATAAGACCCATAGCACTTTTAAATTATAAATAAAATGTTTTTAATTATTAATTCAAGTAATTAATAACTAAAACACATTATTCCTTCTCTCGGTGCTCCGGAACACCTTCCGGCTCACACCGAAACTCCTTCGGGTCAACACGGAACTTTTCCGGTGCTGCTTCCTTTATTCTCCGGTAACTCCGATAGTTCCCAAAAGGTCTCCGATTTCATCGAGCCCTTAAGTGTGTTACCCTATGGTCCGAGAACACTCCAGTCATGACCGAGATGAGGCTACGATCAATGATCATCAGCGGGACCTGGATGCCCATAATGACCCCTGTGCATTCCGCATATCAATACCGATTGGACCTTACGTCGTATAGCATTCCCTTTGTCAGCGATACTGGATTGTTTCGAGATTCGATGAATGACATCCTATGTCTAGTTCAACCTCATTCTGAACAAATCCTTATTCACGCGTTCCCGTGATATTCATCCCCGTGACTAGTCACACGCTGCAGCTTTATGGATGGAATCTCACAGAGTGGGCCCCGAGTATCTATCCATTACATGGATTGACAAATCCCGCTCTTGTAACAATACTCCTCAACATATCTCCACGGAATACCCAAGATACAACCGTTATGACCCGCATATTTCAGTCAGGTGGTGGGATGTAAGTCAAAGCATCCGAGTAGATAGCAATTATGCACGTACTCATTTTCAAAGGAACAGTCTACTATGTTCTGTAATTACAACAATGAACCTTCATAAGATTGATCATGCTGTAATGCTTGCTTTGGGTAATGTTCATCACATCACTCATTGTAAGGCCCGATATGCGGTACTGTTCCAGATTTAGATGTTTCCATCCAGATCCGGGGACGAAGCACATATCGGTCCCACCGCGACATATGACATTGCCATATGCCCCGGATTTCCAACATGATATCACAACATTACAGATAGAAGAATACAATATCTCATACAATCGGCATACAACTGCCTCAAATACAATACAACAGCGGAAGATACTTGTCTGAGTACAGACTACATTCAAATGCCTAGCGGCAAAGAGAAAAACATCGATCCCATAACCACACGGGTCCAGGCCCTCCGCCGGGATCCGCCTAACTAGTCGTCGTCGAGTCTCCACGTGAAACGTCGGTCACCATACCTGTTGTCGATCAAGAACCCTGAAAAGAGTTTGGGGTAGTATCATGAGTACAGAAGTACTCAGCATCCAACTGTAGTGGTCAACTGACCCAGCAAGGACTTCATCACTCGTCATTCTAGGACAACTAGTAGTTTACGGTAAGGATGGGGTAAGTGGTGAGGTTGCTGCCGCACTAGCATTTATGAAGTGGCTAACGATCCAGAGAGTAAGATAAGAAGCCAAGCATTCGATGAGGAATCGCCTCCAACAAGTCTGCTATCCACCTACTACGCAAACATAACACCTATCCTAACCTTGTCCTCCTCTTCGCATCCCGACGAAGAAGAAGCAGTCAAGGCACACACACGTTGATCAAGTTATATTAAGATTATCTCAGTTGTTGTTGTTGTATGAACAAGGAGTAGGTCTCAAGTCGTCCATAACCGTGGACACGGCTTCTCGAAAAGATATAACCCTGCAGGGGTGTACCAACTGCCCATTACAAGGCTCCGCACGCACGTCCATCTCTCTCAGTTGCTACCCATCATAGGCAACCATGTCATGATTTAGTTCCAAGATATCCGAAACGATAGGTCCCTCTAACTAACAACGAACAAATCCGGGTGGCCCCCGGGGAGTCGACACCCAATCCAAAAGCTGGCCACGCTCTCGGATCGGACTCTTCCGTCTCAACAGGGTTTGGGTTACCGAGACGCCTCACGTGAGGCCTCGGGACCTCGCCGGTCAAAGGTGGACCAACAGGGAAACCATGTCTCCGCTGGTCCGGGTTGTTTAAAAACTGCGAGGGGATCCACCAAGCACACACACGGGGTTTCAAATGGTAAATCAGCTCGGTCCACCACTAGAAATGTTTGATGCTAGATAGGTAAGAAAAAGGGACCCCATAAAATCCCACACGCGGTTAGGCACGCTCAGTCTTAAAACCAATACCCGCAACTCGGATCCTAGGTAACTCGAATGGAACAAAGCGTCGGGGCAGGATAGCCTAGACCTTCCATCCTTCGTCGAATATAGTCAACATTATGATAATCATATCATCAAATAAATAATAATAATGATAATGTGATAGCCCAAACCAAGGAGTAACAGGGTAACATCGTAGCATCCTAAGCATCATTCTAAGCAGGGGCTGAGCAACGAGCAATAGTAACATAGCAGTACAATGTTTGCTGGGAGGGGACATGGTTGTATCGGTTTGAAAGAGGCTGTAAACATGTGGTAGGATCAAACATCGAACCTAACCTAGACTAGCATGCAAACCGCTGGTTGAAATAGAATGGATCATAAGTAATGTATAGTCCTTGCCTGTCGATGAGTCGGGTTCCGAAGGTGTAGTCGATCGCAAACTCACATCGGCTCCGAGAGTATCCGCGGGAGCACACAAGAAGTAAACACTACGGAACAAACACGAGCAAGCAAATGAATAAGCAAGCAAGAACAAGTATGATGCATGTCATTTTAATATCATGGCATGAACATAAGAACGAGCAAGTTTAAATGAAGCATCGGAAATCAAGGGTGCAATGCTACTGACAACCTTCATATGCATTAGGTAGGTGATTAACGAATCCGAAGGATTCCTTATATTGTAGTTGTTATGATGCATGACATGGCATATGCGAATATTTAAATAAGACATGAACAAGAATTGCCCACTCGTGAAGATACTCCTCACATTGGGATTTCTTAACTTAAATAGGTGCATTATGACATGGCATGGTATGAGGCAACTAATGCAATCTATCGCAAGCAATCAAATAAGCACAAGACTACGTTACCGGCAAATACGGTCATCGCGGAACTACGATGATCGAAACACGCGAAGCCAAGTGCAACATGTGAAGGGTTTACGTGCAAAATGCACCATCACCAAAGTAATTCATGCCCATTTAACAAAATGAACAGCACTATCATCTTCCTCATATTTTTCTAGCCCCAAAAAATATATGACATGATTAAAATGGATCTAGGAAGCACATTTGAGATGCTACGCAAAAACCGGATAGATTTGGTTCAAATCAAAAGGATTTGAATTAATCCAAAGGAAAAAAAGGAGGAAACCTCTCTGGTGGGCTTCCCTCGGCCGAAGTGGCCCAGTCGCGCTGCACGGGTTGGCTATCTGGCACCCACAAACAAAGAAATACGGCGGGCCGAGCCCATCTCCAACATGGAGCAAAACAGGGAAAAAAGACAAAAAAAGTGGGTTTAATTCGTCTCCAAGGGGAGTCAAACCAGGGACCTCCTGGATGCAACCAGGTCGCCCACACCACTGGGCTAAAGATCATTTGACGAACAAACCAGAAACTTAGGGAACATAAGTCAACATCATGGTGTTAACTAAATCAAATGCAAAACCAGAGGAAAAAAAGGGGGGCTCTGAATTGCTCCCAAGGGGAATCGAACCCCAAACCTCACGATTGAAATACCACGGTGCCAACCACTGCAGCACTTGCCCGAATCATGTCAGACCCGAATAGTGAAGCAACATATGTTTGCATGGTGCTAACTGAAGATACAGCGAAAAACAACAGCAAAACTGACGAACTGAACCTGATCGAGCACGGGTTACAGGTCGAGCTGCAGGGTCCAGGCGAGGCGGCGGGGGTTCTTGGACGTGTGGAGGAGGCCGGCTGGGTAGCACAGCCAGGCGCCGGCGATAGGTGGCGGCGCGGGCTCGAGGTCCTGCTCGAGGCAGCTTCCCATGGCGCGGCTGGCCTCGGCCGCGTTCCCGTGAGGGAGAGAGGGAGGTGAGGAGAGGGAAAAGGGTCAGGGGGAGCGCGGGATGGAGAGGGGCGCGGGCAGCGGACCAGACCTGGAGGTGCGGCGGCGCTGGTGACCTGGGGACGACGCCGGCGAGGATCCCGGGCGGCGCGGCGACTGGACAGGAGGAGCTCCTTCAGGGGTTCCAATGGCGGAGCTGCCATTGCTTGCAGGGAGAGAGAGAGTTAGAGGAGGAGGAGGCAGGGGAAGGAGAGAGGAGGTGAGGGGGAGGCGACCTGGACGTTGTGGCTTGCCGGAGCGGCTGCTGCTTGTGGCCAGCGGCGGCGGCCGATCGAGGCGGCGGCGCTCGGACGTGTCCACGGGGGAGAGAGGCTGGGTTGGTGGGGAGCTCTCTGGGCCGTCGGATCGCGAGATCTGACGGTCCAGGATGCATCTGGCTGGATTTTGGGCAAAAAAAATACTAAATGCGAAAATTGGGGCAGATCTGGGAGTGTGGCTGAAATTTTAGACTAGGGAAACCCTAGAAAGGGGTGGCAGTGTGGTGGTCTTTATATAGCCCCGGTGGCTGGCAGTTTGCAAAAACATCCCCGGTTTTTCTCTCGCGTGCGCGGTGCTCAAGTTTCTGACCGCCGGGGGTCCAGAGTACCTCCGATTCGGGTAAAACTTCGAACTGCGCGATCAGCGCGTCAAGCCGGAGGCGTTCACCTCGCGCTGGAACCGTTCCGAGAACACTTTCCGGCGCGCTATAAAAATAACCCGTTTAATTATTAAACGGGGTTTTCGTTCCGTTGGTTGCGGCTGGTCTCGTGCAGTTTTCGCGACGGTGATCGGGTGAAACCCGGTGTCGCAAAGGTCGAGTGTCGGGGTGGCAAGGGTCGGTCTCCGTCCGGTACGAGATAAGAGGGGGAAAATAATCGTCGATCGATAAATCGGGGATGCAAACACCGCAAAAAAATCAGGCAATCAATCAATTCACACCGAAAACAAAAATTTTAATATTTGTGAAAACTGGGCTGTTACAATACAACACCACCAACAAGGGATCTCGTCCCGAGATCCAGGACGATCCGGGGGAGAGGGGGGAGGAGAAAAGAAAGACGACGAACTTCAACACCACCAACAAGGGACTCTGCTCCATGTCGACGTCGAACTTCGGTCGAGAAATCTTCCCGCAGAGAAACGACATCTTCGAAGAACGAAGCCATCATGGTTCAAGCGGAGGAATGATGAGTTCAAAGCGACGGTCAACGGAATCATTCTCACTCGAAGAGCGAGGATACCATGCAAGAGGACTGAAGTCGATCGGAGGACCAAGATGTAAACCAGAATCGGAAGAACTAAAGGTATTAAAGGATTTCCCAAACCTGAGATCGGAATCGAGACAATACGCTGCAAGCAAGGCATTGTAACGGTTCCGATACTCCACACACTCAAGATCCTAGAGTTTTGAAGGGGATAAGGCGAGAACTAAAACACTTACGACACTTGTCCTGACCAGAGCAAGGTTAAGGAGTAAAAATATTCCTACTCTCCGACAACTATCTTAGTAACTACAAAATATTTTTTTTTGTCTCGACTCGACTTCGGCCAGAGAAGGGATCCTACGGTCGGTAAGGCTCTGATACCAAGTTGTAAGGCCCGATATGCGGTACTGTTCCAGATTTAGATGTTTCCATCCAGATCCAGGGACGAAGCACATATCGGTCCCACCACGACATATGACATAGCCATATGCCCCGGATTTCCAACATGATATCACAACATTACAGATACAAGGATACAACATCTCATACAATCGGCATACAACTGCCTCAAATACAATACAACAGCGGAAGATACATGTCTGAGTACAGACTACAATCAAATGCCTAGCGGCAAAGAGAAAAACATCGATCCCATAACCACACGGGTCCAGGCCCTCCGCCGGGATCCGCCTAACTAGTCGTCGTCGAGTCTCCACGTGAAACGTCGGTCACCATACCTGTTGTCGATCAAGAACCCTGAAAAGAGTTTGGGGGTAGTATCATGAGTACAGAAGTACTCAGCATCCAACTGTAGTGGTCAACTGACCCAGCAAGGACTTCATCACTCGTCATTCTAGGACAACTAGTAGTTTACGGTAAGGATGGGGTAAGTGTTGAGGTTGCGGCCACACTAGCATTTATGAAGTGGCTAACGATCTAGAGATTAAGATAAGAAGCCAAGCATTCGATGAGGAATCGCCTCCAACAACTCTTCTATCCACCTACTACGCAAACATAACACCTATCCTATCCTTGTCCTCCTCTTCGCATCCCGACGAAGAAGAAGCAGTCAAGGCACACACACGTTGATCAAGTTATATTAAGATTATCTCAGTTGTTGTTGTCTATGAACAAGGAGTAGGTCTCAAGTCATCCATAACCGTGGACACGGCTTCTCGAAAAGATTTAACCCTGCAGGGGTGTACCAACTGCCCATTACAAGGCTCCGCACGCACGTGCATCTCTCTCAGTTGCTACCCATCATAGGCAACCATTTCATGATTTAGTTCCAAGAGATACGAAACGACAGTCACTCTAACTAACAACGAACAAATCCGGGTGGCCCCCGGGGAGTCGACATCCAATCCAAAAGCTGGCCACGCTCTCGGATCGGACTCTTCCGTCTAACCAGGGTTTGGGTTACCGAGACGCCTCATGTGAGGCCTCGGGCCCTCGCCGGTCAAAGGTGGACCAACAGGGAAACCATGTCTCCGCTGGTCCGGGTTGTTTAAAAACTGCGAGGGGATCCACCAAGCACACACACGGGGTTTCAAATGGTAAATCAGCTCGGGCCACCACTAGAAATGTTTGAAGCTAGATAGGTAAGAAAAGGGGACCCCATAAAATCCCACACGCGGTTAGGCACGCTCAGTCTAAAAACCAATACCCGGAACTCGGATCCTAGGTGACTCAAATGGAACAAAGCGTCGGGGCGGGATAGCCTAGACCTTCCATCCTTCGTCGAATATAGTCAACATTATGATAATCATATCATCAACAAAATAATAATAATGATAATGTGATATCCCAAACCAAGGAGTAACATGGTAACATCGTAGCATCCTAAGCATCATTCTAAGCAGGGGCTGAGCAACGAGCAATAGTAACATAGCAGTACAATGTTTGTTGGGAGGGGACATGGTTGTATCGGTTTGAAAGAGGCTGTAAACATGTGGTAGGATCAAACATCGAACCTAACCTAGACTAGCATGCAAACCGCTGGTTGAAATAGAATGGATCATAAGTAATGTATAGTCCTTGCCTGTCGATGAGTCGGGTTCCGAAGGTGTAGTCGATCGCAAACTCACATCGGCTCCGAGAGTATCCGCGGGAGCACACAAGAAGTAAACACATGAAAGCAAGCAAAAGAGACACATACTATTACTACAGAACAAACACGAGCAAGCAAATGAATAAGCAAGCAAGAACAAGTATGATGCATGTCATTTTCATATCATGGCATGAACATAAGAACGAGCAAGTTTAAATGAAGCATCGGAAATCAAGGGTGCAATGCTACCGACAACCTTCATATGCATTAGGTAGGTGATTAACGAATCCGAAGGATTCCTTATATTGTAGTTTTTATGATGCATGACATGGCATATGCGAATATTTAAATAAGACATGAACAAGAATTGCCCACTCGTGAAGATACTCCTCACATTGGGATTTCTTAACTTAAATAGGTACATTATGACATGGCATGGTATGAGGCAACTAATGCAATCTATCACAAGCAATCAAATAAGCACAAGACTACGTTACCGGCAAATACGGTCATCGCGGAACTACGATGATCGAAACACGCGAAGCCAAGTGCAACATGTGAGGGGTTTACGTGCAAAATGCACCATCACGAAAGTAATGCATGCCCATTTAACAAAATGAACAGAATTATCATCTTCCTCATATTTTTCTAGCCCAAAAACATATATGACATGATTAAAATGGATCTAGGATGCACATTTGAGATGCTACGCAAAAACTGGACAGATTTGGTTCAAATCAAAAGGATTTGAATTAATCCAAAGGAAAAAAAGGAGGGAAACCTCTCTGGTTGGCTTCCCTCGGCCGAAGTGGGCCAGTCGCGCTGCACGGGTTGGCTATTTGGCGCCCACAAACAAAGAAATACGGCGGGCCGAGCCCATCTCCAACATGGAGCAAAATAGGGAAAAAAGACGAAAAAGTGGGTTTAATTCGTCTCCAGGGGGAGTCAAACCAGGGACCTCCTGGATGCAACCAGGTCGCCCACACCACTGGGATAAAGATCATTTGACGAACAAACCAGAGACATAGGGAACATAAGTCAACATCATGGTGTTAACTAAATCAAATGCAAAAACAGAGGAAAAAATGGGGGAGCTGAATTGCTCCCAAGGGAAATCGAACCCCAAACCTCACGATTGAAATACCACGGTGCCAACCACTGCAGCACTTGCCGGGATCATGTCAGACGCGAATAGTGAAGCAACATATGTTTGCATGGCGCTAACTGAAGATACAGCGAAAAACAACAGCAAAACTGACGAACTGAACCTGATCGAGCACGGGTTACAGGTCGAGCTGCAGGGTCCAGGCGAGGCGGCGGGGGTTCTTGGACGCGTGGAGGAGGCCGGCTGGGTGGCGCAGCCAGGCGCCGGCGACAGGTGGCGGCGCGGGCTCGAGGTCCTGCTCGAGGAGGCTTCCCATGGCGCGGCTGGCCTCGGCCGCGTTCCTGTGAGGGAGAGAGGGAGGTGAGGAGAGGGAAAAGGTTCAGGGGGAGTGCGGGATGCAAAGGGGCGTGGGCAGCGGACCAGTCCTGGAGGTGCGGCGGCGCTGGTGACCTGGGGACGACGCCGGCGAGGTTCCTGGGTGGCGCGACGACTGGACAGGAGGAGCTCCTTCGGGGGTTCCAATGGCGGGGCTGCCATTGCTTGCAGGGAGAGAGAGAGTTAGAGGAGGAGGAGGCAGGGGAAGGAGAGAGGAGGTGAGGGGGAGGCGACCTGGACGTTGTGGCTTGCCGGAGCGGCTGCTGCTTGTGGCCAGCGGCGGCGGCCGATCGAGGCGGCGGCGCTCGGACGCGTCCACGGGAGAGAGAGGCTGGTTTGGTGGGGAGCTCCCTGGGCCGTCGGATCGCGAGATCTGATGGTCCAGGATGCATCTGGCTGGATTTTGTGCAAAAAAAATACTAAATGCAAAAATTGGGGCAGATCTAGGGGTGTGGCTGAAATTTTAGACTAGGGAAAACCTAGAAAGGGGTGGCAGTGTGGTGGTCTTTATATAGCCCCGGTGGCTGTCAGTTTGAAAAAACATCCCCTGTTTTTCTCTCGCGCGCTCGGTGCTCACGTTTCTGACCGCCGGGGGTCCGCAGTACCTCCGATTCGGGTAAAACTTCGAACTACGCGATCAGCGCGTCGAGCCGGAGGCGTTCACCTCGCGCTGGAACCGTTCCGAGAACACTTTCCGGCGCGCTATAAAAATAACCCATTTAATTACTAAACGGGGTTTTCGTTCCGTTGGTTGCGGCTGGTCTCGTGCAGTTTTTGCGACGGTGATCGGGTGAAACCCGGTGTCGCAAAGGTCGAGTGTCGGGGTGGCAAGGGTCGGTCTTCGTCCAGTACGAGATAAGAGGGGGAAAAATAATTGCCGATCGATAAATTGGGGATGCAAACACCGCAAACAAATCAGGCAATCAATCAACTCACACCGAAAACAAAATTTTTAATTTTTGTGAAAACTGGGTTGTTACACTCATCCAGTGAGGTGACCTTATAGTCAAGAGACTTAATTGTCTATGATCGCGAAACCACGACCATCAGGTTGACCATGAACTAGTTATTGAAATAGAGGCTAACTAAGTGTTGGAAATATGCCCTAGATGCAATAATAAAATGTATTATATATATATTTCCACGTTCATAATTAATGTTTATATTTCTGTGCTATAATTGCAATGACCCTGACTGTGAGATTCAGAAGAAAACTCATTTGCATGTGTGGAAATGTAAACACCAAGAGTTCCTGGTTTAGCCTCTAAGACCAGCTCATGTGCTAACTGATGATTACGTTTTCTTAATCATGGACATTGTTCTTGTAACAAGGATGTCAGTAGCAATGGGAACATATTGTTAGCAGAACAATGATGTTGAACCGACCCCAGTATTGAATGATATACGTAGAGATCACATCGTAACTACGTTATAAGTCATATCATGAAATGTTTTCATATACGTAATTCCTTAGACCATGAGAGTATCGAGTTGCTTCACACAGGAAGACACGCTTTGGTTCTTAGATGAATCCTCCCGTAAATGGGAAGTAGTAAAATAAGTTCTGGGTATGTCAGATGGTGTGGCTAGTGACTGTGATAGTTCAAGAATGGGATTTGCTCCTTCACGATGAAGAAGATATTCACTTCGGGCCCACTCGGTATGACGGTATCCATTATAGTCTGGCCAGACGCATTGTGATTCAGTCACGGGGATACCGGAATACGATAACGAGAAAAGGGACAAACGAGCAAAGAGGATAACGAGTGGCTTGTGTTCAAAAGTTGTTACACATGGGTGCCAAACTTCTCTCCTCTAACTTTGTCATATATCGCGAACCAAAGGGAATGGTACATGACTAAACATAATGGTTCACTCGAAGTTTCTTCGTGTATGTGCGGGAATCAACATGGGTGTCCATGGCTCCGCTGTTGATTATTGGCTATTGACAAATGGCTGTTGACCTATGTCCGGAAGATGTTCTGAGTCATGTCCGCATTATACCGAACCTATTGGGTCACACACTTAACGAGCAGTAGTCTGTTAGAATACTAGTATGGTAGAAGGTTTAGTGGAAGCAAAGCAGAATAGTTCATACGGGTACCGGAAGTAGTTCCGGAGATTTATGGAATTGTTCATAAGGGCACCAGAAGTAGTTCTGGGTATTTAAGGTTATGTCCGGATCACTCTGGAGTAGTCCCAGGTGGTTCCGGAACATATGAGAATGGTACTGGGGAAGTCCTGGATCAACCGGAATAGTTTCCGGATAATCGCTGGGCGTCCCGACAACCTTCGCGGTCATCCGGTGGCTTAAACTGTAACTCGGATGGTCTTGGAAACTATCCGGATGGCTCCGGAACGTCCGAGAACGGTCTCGGAAGGTCCTGGAAGTGCTCCAGAAGTGTCCGGAATGTCCCGAAACGGTCCCGGTATGTCCCGGAAGGTCCTGGAAGCTTCTAGAAGGTCATGGAAGGTTCCAGAAGGTTCCGGGCAGTACCACCCACTCCCCTGCGCCCCTAGCCTTGGGGGGCAAGCCACCTAGGCTTCCCTGGCCGGCCAAGGGGTGGGGGGCGCACCAAGGGGAAGGAATCCTCCTCCAGGTGGAAAGTCCAACTCTCCAATATGGCAGGTTTCCGGTGGGAAGGTTTGGGAGGTTTTGGGAGTCCAAGTTGGACTCCCCACCCCCCTTATTGCGCCCCAAGGGCCTCTTGGCCACCTATATAATGTGGGGGAGGGGTGGGGGGCGCAGAACAACTTGTCCCCAAGGCCTATGTGCCACCCTCCCTCCACTAAACCCCGTTGCTCCACAATTAGACCCCGGTTTAGACGCTGTTCTAGATCGGAATCCGTTAGGGTTTTCTCCCTCTAGTTTTCTCGGTGGCGTTCATCTCTGGACGGCGGAGCGCTGCTGGATTGCTGCTACGGGATGTGTGGATACTAATGGAGGGGTCGTACCTTCGACCCTTCTTCGAGGAGCTTGTTCATGGGACTTGTCCGTGGGACTAGATCACGGGACTTGTTCATGGGATTGATCGAGGGACTGTTCGTGGGAGAACTTGCGAGATCTACTTCCACTACGTCCACGAGCTTCACCAACTCTACTTCCGCTACATCGGTTGGTGATCCATGACCTAAAACCTTGTATGCAATCTTCTTGGATGATCTTGGGTTCTTGATTCGTAGGCCGAAATTTTTTGTTTTCTACTACGTTTCCCAACAGTGGTATCAGAGCGATCCTTGATTAGATGCATGTTTAGGTCTAGATCATATGTGTGATATGAGGCATTGATTTTCTTTTTGCTTCCCTGTCATGTGATTTTTTCTATGCTTGATGGCAAGTTGAGGTTTTGCTACAAGGATTGAGTTTTCCATCGATCCCTCTATGCTGCTTTCAGTATGCTGGTTGCCTTGATCATGGTCTACATCAAACTCCTTGGATCTCATCTTAATCTCGCAATAGAAGATTTAACATGGAGGGGCTTGTGGATTTTATGAACTCAAATCCACACGGGGGTCACGCGTTTAACGAAGTTTGGCTTGTGGCATTAGTTGCTGCACGCACCCCGTATGTTAAACTAGCAACAAAAGAAGTATCGTGTTTTGTTTTTCTAGGGTTTCTCGTTTGCCTTGTAAACCTGCTTAACAACGACGATAAAAGTTGCAACAACCCGTGTAGATCGCGATCTAACTCGTTTTTGCAGAGTATGCATGTGATGTGGTATAGCCTTCAAGATTTGCAATGTGTTTGTATGAAATGCTATATGTTATGTAATATTTATTCGCGACCTGCGTGTCGTGGTACGGCATGATGACTGGAGTCATATGATTGTCACTTAATTATGGCCTGCGTGCCAGAACTGTTTATTAGCTCGAGGCAAAGCAATAGATAGATGCAAGGTGATGATCTACAATGCGGAGGTGGACCCCGACGCACATGCCGGAAGCCGTGGTGATGTTCCCGGCGCCAAGGACAAAGTTGGTGGACACGGTGACTTCAACCACGACGACGTGAAGACAATGAAGACTTCACGAAGCAAAGGGCTATACTATATCACATAATTTTATGAACTGCCTGTGATGTTTATCCCTTTGATGCACCCTTGTTTGATGCGCGGTAGTCGTGTTTTATTAGGGTGATCTCTCGCAAAACAATATCAAGTTGATAGTGTTCTTCCAACTGTAGCACCGTCTATACTATGTTTCACACCGGAGCAGGTCATGTCACATGGGTGCACACGGTGTGACGCATAAAAGGCGGGTGTGTTAAAAGAACACACAGCGCATTACACTTGGTTGTCTTGACGGTTTGGATAAAAGTTTGCTACCGGAACACGCCCAACGAAAGATGAACAAGAATCACCTTTGGCGTGATTGGCAAGTTGGCCTACCGGTCTAGTCTAAGTCATCAGTGATGTCACATCAATGGCGGACGATTGGGTTGGATCTTGAATCACTCCAGCATCAATTACGAGAGATATTGATCTGAGTGGGAGCGCACTAAGTAATTAAATTGTTTAATCACAAGTGCAACTTAATTATGAACAAAGTCTTAGTATTTGCATTATCGTTGTAGAATAATGGCTCGCGTTACCACCTTCCCAATTGATTTTGATTAACTGTTTTATCTGGTAAAAACTTTACGATTGGTACCGTATTGTGAGGACTATCCTCAATAGTGTCGAGAAGGAGCTTGTCCTATCGCAAATTTTTGATGCTCTCCCGCTGATGCTATGGATGATGTGACTTATGTCCATAATCCAAAATGCTAGAATTCCACGACAGCTAAGTGCATTGTCTTCACCACCATGAAACCCGAACTTCGAAAAGTTTGGGATAGTTATGTTATATTCATGGTACTGAAAAAAATAAGTTTTCAGTAGTAAGACAATTAATGTTGGATATAAGATATCTAGTACAATGTATGATTGTAAGCATTAGTGAAAATGTTCATTGTGCTCTAAACAAAACTGATAAGTGTGGGATCCAGAAGAACAATGATCATATGATGATGAGGATTAAGGGAAAGGAAGTTCCATAGGGTGTTAGTAAGACTTACACGCCGGAAAGGCAAAACGAAAGAAGACTGGAATAACCAGCTGAGAAATGAAAGTCATACGGAGTTATAGATGAATTCATTGCTGGTCAAGAGATGTAATTCTTGGGAATCATGATTAAGCAGTTAATTGTGGATTCTGTATACTGTGATTAAACTGTTGATCACCGGAATATCACATCGATTGCATATTGTTGCAACTCGATGCAAGAAATACTATGGCCTTTATGACTAGCTAATGATGAGTTTTGACACGCTCGGGAACACGGTAAAAGGTTTACTATACCGTGTGTTGACTCTATGATTATCTTCATAATTCATTTTAGAGTTGAGTAAATTGTTACTACACTTTAGCCTTGTTGCAAAACATCATTTTGAATCATGTTTGTTGCAAGAGAGTTGTTCAAAGCTATGAATAACGTAAAGGCCATACTTCCATTATGAATAGGGTGTATGTTATGAATCTTGATAATAATACTAAACATTCATAACACTGACGCTAAACGTCGCAAGACTAACAGAAATACCACATAGATGTGGCACTGCCGTTTATCACAAGTGACATAACATGCATGAAGAATTTCCATAAGTGATGGACTTTCGAGTCATATGATTATGAATCACTTGACGCTTGCGATCTTTGTCTCGAATTAATGTGACTAAAACACCGTTAATAGGTCATACATGAACGGGCAACTAAACCATTGATAATCATACATGATGATGTGTGTAGTCTAATAAGTGTAGTTGTGTGCAGTGGATTCCCTATCTTCACTCATGAGTTGAAGTAGATATGTGGATATCTGTTCAATAGAGACATACGTCTGAAATCTTTGAAATGTTCAAGGAATTTTAGAGTGAAATAGAAATTCATTGTAACGAGAAAATAAAGCTTCTGCAAATTAGATTGTAGAAAGTAATATTTGAGTTACAAGTTTAGCGAACGTCTGATGAGTTGTGAAGAGTGTCATAACTTGCGTCTCCCGGAACATCACTATGAGTAAGATGTTCGAGAGATGTAATCAAGCCATGTATGACACGGTAAGATCAAACATGACGTTTATCAATTTGCCATTATACTTATTAAAGTTATGCGTTAGTGACTACGGCTTTTACACTGAAAAGAGCACCATCAAATCTGTTGAAATGACACCATATTAGATGTGGTATGGACTGTTAAAACCATGTTGTCTTTTCTTAAAATTTGGGTATATGAGGCATATGTTTGACATACTCAAAAACCCCAAATCAGATAAGTGCTACTTTGTTAAGGTTATGCCAAAAGTTTTGGTATTCCTCTATCACTACACAAAAGCAAAACTGTTTGCTGTTAAGAACAATGTGTTTTGAAGAAAATGGTTTCTTGCAAAAGAGTGAGTGGGAGGACAGTGCAACTTGTTAAAGATTGTTGAATCTTCAAATAAGTGCGCAGCTGAACCACATAGGTTAGACAAAACTCGTACAAACATTCATGATATGTAAGACGAGATATTATTGTTCGACAATGATAAACCTGTGATATACAAAGAAGCGTTGATGGGCCCTGACTCCGGGATTTGGCTAAATGCCAAATAATCCGAGATAGTATCCATGGAAGTAAGTCAAGTTTTGAACTTGGTAGACCCTCTGAAAGACTAAAAGTCTAGAGAATATATATATGGATCTATAATTGATTCGGATGAAATTGTTATTATATATATGGATCTATAATTGATTCGGAGAATATTATTGACTCTAGTGCAAGTGGAAGACTGTTGGAAATATGCCCTAGATGCAATAATAAAATGTTATTATATATATATTTCCACGTTCATAATTAATGTTTATATTTCTGTGCTATAATTGCAATGACCCTGACTGTGAGATTCAGAAGAAAACTCATTTGCATGTGTGGAAATGTAAACACCAAGAGTTCCTGGTTTAGCCTCTAAGACCAGCTCATGTGCTAACTGATGATTACGTTTTCTTAATCATGGACATTGTTCTTGTAACAAGGATGTCGGTAGCAATGGGAACATATTGTTAGCAGAACAATGATGTTGAACCGACCCCAGTATTGAATGATATACTTAGAGATCACATCGTAACTACGTTATAAGTCATATCATGAAATGTTTTCATATACGTAATTCCTTAGACCATGAGAGTATCGAGTTGCTTCACACAGGAAGACACGCTTTATTTCTTAGATGAATCCTCCCGTAAATGGGATGTAGTAAAATAAGTTCTGGGTATGTCAGATGGTGTGGCTAGTGACTTTGATAGTTCAAGAATGGGATTTGCTCCTTCACGATGAAGAAGATATTCACTTCGGGCCCACTCGGTATGACGGTATCCATTATAGTCTGGCCAGACGCATTGTGATTCAGTCACGGGGATACCGGACTACGATAACGAGAAAAGGGACAAACGAGCAAAGAGGATAACGAGTGGCTTGTGTTCAAAAGTTGTTACACATGGGTGCCAAACTTCTCTCCTCTAACTTTGTCATATATCGCGAACCAAAGGGAATGGTACATGACTAAACATAATGGTTCACTCGAAGTTTCTTCGTGTATGTGCGGGAATCAACATGGGTGTCCATGGCTCCGCTGTTGATTATTGGCTATTGACAAATGGCTGTTGACCTATGTCCGGAAGATGTTCTGAGTCATGTCCCCATTATACCGAACCTATTGGGTCACACACTTAACGAGCAGTAGTCTGTTAGAATACTAGTATGGTAGAAGGTTTAGTGGAAGCAAAGCAGAATAGTTCATACGGGTACCGGAAGTAGTTCCGGAGATTTATGGAATTGTTCATAAGGGCACCAGAAGTAGTTCTGGGTATTTAAGGTTATGTCCGGATCACTCTGGAGTAGTCCCAGGTGGTTCCGGAACATATGAGAATGGTATTGGGGAAGTCCTGGATCAACCGGAATAGTTTCCGGATAATCGCTGGGCGTCCCGACAACCTTCGCGGTCATCCGGTGGCTTAAACTGTAACTCGGTTGGTCTTGGCAACTATCTGGATGGCTCCGGAACGTCCGAGAACGGTCTCGGAAGGTCCTGGAAGTGCTCCAGAAGTGTCCGGAATGTCCCGAAACGGTCCCGGTATGTCCCGGAAGGTCCTGGAAGCTTCTAGAAGGTCATGGAAGGTTCCAGAAGGTTCCGGGCAGTACCACCCACTCCCCTGCGCCCCTAGCCTTGGGGGGCAAGCCACCTAGGCTGCCCTGGCCGGCCAAGGGGTGGGGGGCGCACCAAGGGGAAGGAATCCTCCTCCAGGTGGAAAGTCCAACTCTCCAATATGGCAGGTTTCCGGTGGGAAGGTTTGGGAGGTTTTGGGAGTCCAAGTTGGACTCCCCACCCCCCTTATTGCGCCCCAAGGGCCTCTTGGCCACCTATATAATGTGGGGGAGGGGTGGGGGGCGCAGCACAACTTGTCCCCAAGGCCTATGCGCCACCCTCCCTCCTCTAAACCCCGTTGCTCCACAATTAGACCCCGGTTTAGACGCTGTTCTAGATCGGAATCCGTTAGGGTTTTCTCCCTCTAGTTTTCTCGGTGGCGTTCATCTCTGGACGGCGGAGCGCTGCTGGATTGCTGCTACGGGATGTGTGGATACTAATGGAGGGGTCGTACCTTCGACCCTTCTTCGAGGAGCTTGTTCATGGGACTTGTCCGTGGGACTAGATCACGGGACTTGTTCATGGGATTGATCGAGGGACTGTTCGTGGGAGAACTTGCGAGATCTACTTCCACTACGTCCACGAGCTTCACCAACTCTACTTCCGCTACATCGGTTGGTGAGCCATGACCTAAAACCTTGTATGCAATCTTCTTGGATGATCTTGGGTTCTTGATTCGTAGGCCGAAATTTTTTGTTTTCTACTACGTTTCCCAACACTAAGAACTCTGGGGGTTTCTATACCACACCTGTATCATTGTTTCACTGATACAGTTCTAGCACGGTATGAAAGTGGTTATGAAATTTCTTAGATATATTGGAATAATCATATATTATTTGCCTCTAGAGCATATATCCAACAGAACGAGCCCTCCGGTGCATACACCAAAGTCCTTGGGTCCTCCCATGAGGAAGGTCCCTCGTCCCAAGCTGAAGAAGAACCCTCACCATGCTCGGTGAAGGTCTCTCCCTGGAAAGGTGCGAACTCACCGCGCTCCTCCTCGTTGGGCACAACCCCCTCCATGGGGTTATGCAGCTGGTAGTGAGCAATGAACTCATCGAACTGATTATCGTTGAAGGACCATCCGTTCCTGCGAGTGTTATCAAATAAAAGTGGTGCAGGTAGACGGATCTCACGAGTAATGGTCCTCTCAAACCTCAAAATACAAACAAGGTTACAAAACTGGGAAGTCATGGTAACAAACTTATGCCTCTTCATAGAAACAAGATCGAGACTTGTGTATGAAAAGGGAACATCATCAGGATGCGGGGTGCGATTAAGAGACTCAAGGATAAGCGTGGCGTAAACACCACCATATAAATCGCCCTTGTTACTGTTCATAACAAGGCGCCGGGCAATTAACGCACCCACATTATAATCATTCATATCAGAGAGGGCGTTCGCATAAATAGCGAAATCTGGTGCAGAACCATTGCTCGTTTTGTCATGAGCCAACACCCCTCTAGCAACAAAATACGCAAAATACCCGTGGTGTGGAAACAGAATGTTGGAAATCTTCGTACACCGAATGTTGGTCTCCTCCTGGCAACAAAGGGAGTTGAAGATGGTCCTCAACTCGGAAGGCTGAGTGGTCATTTTTGCCGTCTGACCAGCGTTCGTCACACCTATTATATCACAAAATTGTGCCAAAGAAATGGTTATGAGATCATTATAAAGTTTGAACTCGATGGTTCCTGCAGAATGGTTATAACAAAAACTGTTAACAAAGCAGGAGGTGAGCTTCTTGTATTGTACCACACGACATAGTGCTAGCCGTGTCAAACGTGCATTGGCACAAAGCCTATAATTCCTCCTTAATTCCTGCAGCTGTAAGAAAATCATCGCACGGATACAACATTGCGGATGCTGGACTTGTGTCTTCCAACAACTCCAAGGGCACATGGTATTCATTGTAGCTCACCCTAACTGCTGAGGGTGAAGCTGCAGCTCTAGTAACTCGACCGGAGCGCTCGGGCTTCTTCTTCCCAAGCCACCCCTTTGCTTTTCCTAGCAAACTCATTTATGAATTTTTTGAAAATTCACAAAAACAAAGATTTAAATAAAGTGAGTTGAGGCAAAATACTCTACTCACTTACCTAAGGCATAAAATTTCGTCAAAACTTGGAAAATAAATTTCTACATATGCATGCAAGCTCATATAAACAGCACCAAGAACTACTAAATACTCACAAATTAAGCCACCAATCAAAAATCTAATTGGAGGGGTGAAGGAGTTTCATACCAGGGAGTATTTGCTAAAAATCTCAGCTCAAATGGTGGGATATAGAGAGAGATCGAAAAACGCCTCCAAGAACAGCAAGAATGCAAGAACTGGAGCAGAACTCGTGTTTTTTGGAGAGAGAGGAAGAGAGAGGAAGAAGAAATACCTACAGGTGGGGCCTATGGGCCCCAGGCGCCCAGTGGGCGCGGCCAACTGGCTGCCTGGTCCACTGGTGCCCCTCCTGGTCATCTCC
Organism: Bromus sterilis; assembly: GCA_950022295.1. Classification (NCBI taxonomy): domain Eukaryota; kingdom Viridiplantae; phylum Streptophyta; class Magnoliopsida; order Poales; family Poaceae; genus Bromus; species Bromus sterilis. The sequence goes on along the minus strand of OX465595.1, from coordinate 273,461,526 downwards.
AGGTGCCTCTGGGTCACTCCCCGCATTGAATTTTTTATTATAATTTTTCTTGAATTTTTCTGAAAACTTCACTGTTGAAAATTTTCCGGAGTTCAAAAAGCTGCGAAACTTTCTGAAAAACTTGAAGCAATGATTAGAATTGTGAAGCTTCAAAAACATATAAACTTGGTACAGCAAGTAAATAAAAGCTAAAGCAAATGAAAACATAACAAGCTCTACTTTTTGCCTATATAAAACATGCTAGCTAGCAAGGCTGACCAAGTATTACCAACGAACCGGCGATATATGGAACAAAAAGTCTCACCTCTTATGAAGCAATCACCGTCGTGAAAACCCGCACAAGACTAGCCGCAGCCAACGGAACGAAAAACCACGTTTATTAATTAATCGGGTTATTTTTATAGCGCGCCGGAAAGTGTTCTCGAAACGGTTCCAGCGCGAGGTGTACGCCGCCAGCTCGATGCGTTGATCGCGCAGTTCGAAGTTTTACCCGAATCGAAGGTCCTCCGGACCCCCGGCGGTCAGAAACGTAAACACCGCGTGCGAGAGAGAAAAACCGAGGATGTTTTTGCGAACTGCGAGCCACCTGGGCTATATAAAGACCACCACACTCCCACCCCTTTCTAGGGTTTCCCTAGCCCAAAATTGCAGCCACCCCCCTCCACATTGCCCCAAAAATAACCCATTTTCGTCCAAAACCTAGCTCCCAGATCTGTAAATCAGCCCAACGAGTTTTGGACCGTCAGATCGGCCGATCTGAAGGCCAGGAACGTGCCACGTCAACGGCCCTACCTTCCACCCATCTCCTCTCTCCTCCCGCGCCCGAGCACGCCGTCGGCCATGAAGCCGCCGAGCCGCGCTGCGCTCCGGCCAGCCCCACGCCACGGCTGCCACCCAGGTCACCCCGCGCCTCCTCTCCCTTCACCTCTTTTCCCTCCTCACCTCCCTGTCTTCTCTCCCGCAGGCGAAGTGTGTCGCGGTCGCCATTGTTGGCCGACCGGGGAGCTTGGCCCCGCACCACTCCACCGCCCCTCCCGTCGTCGTCGGATGGGTCCGGCAGCACCAGCACCGCCGCGCCCCCCGTATCCTTGCGGCCAGCCACCTCGCGCCGTCGCAAATCCCTCGCCGGAGACCTACGGCCAGCCGCCGTCTCCGTCGCCCGCTCGGGATCGGCTGGATCCCGATCCGGCGGCCCGTTGACCGCGTCCTGGGCCGGCCCAGGCGCCTCACGGCCCACCTCCCAGCAGGCGCGCCTCCAGCCCAAATCGAGCCGGCCTCCCAGGCCTCTTTGGGCCGAGCCCACTGGGTGAGGTCCGGTTCCTTTTTTTCTGTTTCTTTTTTTCTTTTTTCCAGATTTTGCTAAGTCCTGTGTATTTTGCTGCTGTTACGTTTTTGCGCCGTAGTTTGCGAGTAAACCGTAGCCCAGATCGCGTTGCGCCCAAAAGGAAAATTGTTTAGAATTGTGTGTACTTCAATCCATCTTTTGTGAGCATTTTGACTTGAGGCCATCTTGATGTTGATAATCTGTGTTGAAGTGGGCATCAGGCTGTTAATTGCTATTATTTCCTGTTAGTGTGTTGCTGCTGTTATTTTATTGCAACTTTTGTTGATGATTGTGACACATCCATGAGGCCTATTGCATTGATTCTTTTTGCATACTGTTAAGCATCATGTCTACTTTCATTATATGTATTGCATTTTCATGATATGCTTGCTGGTCATACAGTTATTGAGCTCCAAAGTTGTTATGCCACTGTTTTTGACAGCCACCTCTACTTTTTCTCTAAGTTTGTAACGTTCCGATGTCATGTTGTTTGCTTAATATCTTTTGATCTGTGATGCCTATGACCTTGATTCTTTTTTGTACCTGATCCTCCTCATGTCTACTCCATGCTCATATATTGCTATGTCATGTTGCTTCACTTTTGAATATAGTTTTTCTCATGTTTGTACAGTATAAAAATAACAGTTTCTGCCATGTTTCTCTGATTTTCACCAAGTTCTTGACTAGTAATGTTTTATTGCATTTTGCATGGGCTATAACTAGTTGTTCGTGATGCCTATTTGCATGATTCCTTTTGCCATGCCTTCCCTACCATGTCTACTTTAGTTGCATATCATTTGTAAGCATGTTTGCATTCATTATCCTGTTTATACAATGCTCTAAAGTGTGCTAACTGATGTTGGCAGATTGTGTTCCAAACTTGTATTGCTTGTATCTTTGTAACCGTAACTCCGTTTGGAGTGTTCTTTATATGTAACTTGATTAGTTTTTCATGTACTTTATGTTTATGCTATTGTTTTCTGCTGTTAACCAACCTAAAATATGGTTTAGGGAAGAACAGTACCAAATGCTTTAATTTTCATGGAGCACTTAGTGATATGCCATGTTTAGGTTGTGCCTCACTTAAATTGACTAGCAAAGATAGTTTATATTATGCTTCACCTCTTGCTATGCTTGTGTGACATGCCATTCTTGAGTGATATGCCATGTTAACAACCTTTGCTCACCTTGTGTAGCTAAACAACTTGAAACACCGTAAATGTGCGGTATCGTCGTGTGTGACGAGTACTCCACTTAAATTGTTAGTAACCGCTCTCGACGGTAGGTGCGATGTCTCGTGTTGCTTCTTGTTGATTCTTGCTCGTGTTTGCCTCGTAGTAATAGATGCTTTCTCGTTGATTTCTTTCCAGTGTTTACCGTCTTGTGTGCTTCCGCGGGTACCTTTCGGAGACGATGCGAGCTTGCGATCAACTACACCTTCGGAACCCGACTTATCAACGGGCAAGGACTATACATTACTTATGATCCATTCTATTTCAACCAGCGGTTTGCATGCTAGTGTAGGTTAGGTTCGATGTTTGATCCTACCACATGTTTACAACCTCTTTCAAACCGATACAGCCATGTCCCTTCCCAGCAAACCATGTACTGCTATGTTACTATTGCTTGTTGCTCAGCCCCTGCTTAGTATGCATGCTTAGGATGCTACGACTATTACCTCCTGTTACTCCTTGGTTTTGGCTATCACATTATTATATTGTTGTTGATGATATGATTATTATAATGTTGACTATATTCGACGAAGGATGGAAGGTCTAGGCTATCCCGCCCCGACGCTTTGTTCCATTCGAGTCACCTAGGATCCGAGTTCCGGGTATTGGTTTTAAGACTGAGCGTGCCTAACCGCGGGTGGGATTTTATGGGGTCCCCTTTTCTTACCTATCTAGCTTCAAACATTTTTAGTGGTGGCCCGAGATGATTTACCATTCGAAACCCCGTGTGTGTGCTTGGTGGATCCCCTCGCAGTTTTTAAACAACCCGGGCCAGTGGAGACATGGTTTCTCTGTTGGTCCACACTGGTGAGCTAAGGAAGTCCCCTGTTATATAGGTGAGACTAAACCCGACCTTGGCCATATGGAAGAGTCCGATCCGAGAGCGTGGCCAGCTTTTGGATTGGATGTCGACTCCCCGGGGGCCACCCGGATTTGTTCGTTATTAGTTAGAGGGACCTGTCGTTTCTGATCTCTTGGAACTAAATCATAAAATAGTTGCCTGTTATGGGTAGCAACTGAGAGAGATGGGCGTGTGTGCGGAGGCTTATATTGGGCAGTTGGTACACCCCTGCAGGGTTAAATCTTTTCGAGAAGTCGTGTCCACGGTTATGGACGACTTGAGACCTACTCCTTGTTCATAGACAACAACAACTGATATAATCTTAATATAACTTGATCAACGTGTGTGTGTGCCTTGATTGCTTCTTCTTCGTCGGGATGCGAAGAGGAGGACAAGGATAGGATAGGTGTTATGCTTGCGTAAGTAGGTGGATAGAAGACTTGTTGGAGGCGATTCCTCATCGAATGCTTGGCTTCTTATCTTACTCTCTAGATCGTTAGCCACTTCATAAATGCTAGTGCGGCAGCAACCTCGCCACATACCTCATCCTTACCGTAAACTACTAGTTGTCCTAGAATGACGAGTGATGAAGTCCTTGCTGGGTCAGTTGACCACTACAGTTGGATGCTGAGTACTTCTGTACTCATGATACTACCCCCAAACCCTTTTCAGGGTTCTTGATCGACAACAGGTATGGTGATCGACGTTTCACGTGAGACTCGACGACGACTAGTTAGGAGGATCCCGGCGGAGGGCCTGGACCTGTGTGGTTATGGGGATCGATGATTTTCTCTTTGCCAGTAGGCATTTGATTGTAGTCTGTACTCAGACATATACCTTTCGCTGATGTATTGTATTTGAGGCAGTTGTATGCCGATTGTATGAGATGTTGTATCCTTGTATCTATAATGTTGTGATATCATGTTGGAAATCTGGGGCATATGGCTATGTCATATGTCGCGGTGGGACCCATATATGCTTCGTCCCCGGATTTGGATGGAAACATCTAGATCTGGAATAGTACCGCATATCGGGCCTTACATAAATACAGGGCCAGCCATGTCAATCTTCACGCACCACACACAATACAGAACCAGGGTTCTCATCGGTTTATTCTGCGCTCTCGAACTTGATCGCAATCTACCAGCGACAGTTTCATGCCTGGCTCATCTGCTGAGCGTCCGTCCTCTTGGAGGTATACTCGTGGGATTCACCCCTTTTTGGTTTCGTCTTTCCATGTGTAATTTTTTGATCCAACCATATGTTTTACAGAGATTTTCTTTTATTTTTTTTGATCTTTTTTCACTTACAACCCTGGTGAAGGATCGGCGGGGAAAGGTTCCCCATCGTCTGACCTGAGCGCAGTCGAAGTTATGGTCAATACCATACCTGACATGGAACAACAGTTCACCATTGCTGCTGGAATCGCCAGCGAGCACATTGACAACACTGTCAAGGCAAGGGAGGAGTTGCTGGCACTTAGCCAGAGTTCCCTCAATCGTATCCAGAAGCTGATGGACGAGATGAAGGAGATGATGCAGTCCAACATGGACCTGATGAAGAAGAACATCCATCTGCAGATGGAGTGCGACCTCCTCCGCAAGGACGGACTGCTTCTGCGCAAGGAAAACTCCATCGACAAGAAACAAAGGCTCGATGAGCAGATCGCGGCTGCCATGGCTAGGGACAAACTTTGATTGGGTGTAAAATCCCTATCCTTAGTTTCCGAATTTGGTGTTTCATGTTCCCGTTTCATGTTTATCATAGTTTCCTTTTCAAGCAAACAATTTGATTTTCACGTTATCATGTAATCCCTTGTTTGAGCGCAAATATATTTATATTTCGATATTTCTCCCCACGACAGTGCTTTATTTTTCATTTTCCGCTCATATCTGGCTCATAACTGGCAAGGAGGCAGAAGTTAACTGCGAGGAATCGAAATGCTAACTGTGCGATCTACAATTTGAGAGAAAAGGCCTTATGAGATTAATGTTAGATATATGTTTTTGATAGTAGATTCCTCTGAATATTGTACTGCAGGAGATCAAGCCAGAGAACTAATCAAGGATTGTATTATATCGCTTTTCGCAATCTGTTTTATCACATTGTACACTCCTCTTCCACAACTGCGTTCACAAACTTTTTTTAACTTCGTCACAAAATGGGGAACCTGTGAAGGAGGACCAAAGCTAACTGCAACAAAATATATTTCTTTAACTGGCTGTAAATAACATTGTTAACTGCATCACAAATCAATTTATGATTATTATTAAAACACTTAACATGTGAAGGACGAGCAAATCTAACTGCAGAAGTATAATTTTTCAACTAAGAGCATCATGTTTTTTACATTATTCAATATCAATCTTAGTGGAACATAAACAATGAAGTCGTTTTCAAGAGTTTTTCAACAGAAAATGACTTTAGATTTTGTGTGGGCTGCTCCTCCTGGCCTGGTTTTGGTCCTTTTTCGCTGCTGACAAATTGTGGGATCTTGTGCATCTCATTCTCCTTTTGCGCATCTCATTCTTCCCTGTCCATCATTTTTTCGATCATCTCCAAAATTTCATTCCCTTTTCTTTTGGCGTCACATGTCCGAGAATTATGACCTTCAACTTTCTTGCACTTTTTGCATCTTCTCTGCTTCTTTTGCTGATCACAATCTTTATTTTTGCGAATCTTCTTCCGGGAAGGCTCGGGATCTTCATCATCATCATCGATTTCATCGCAATCTTCAATGATCTCTTCATTTGTGTCTAGAATTTCTTTTTCTATCTTAGTTCTTGCCAGCAATTTCTTGAGATTTGCGCTCACTTTCGAACTGTCAATAGACCATATGTTCTACATGCTCTTGCATAATCTTTTGCTCCAGCTGTCTCTTCACACAAGTCCTTTTATTGTGCCCACTTATCGTGTTACAGTTGTTCGAAAGCCTTCTACCAAGTGGTAGCCCATTTTCCCCAAGGACAGTTTCCGGCCTCCCCGGTTTTGAACTGCTTTTATTATCGTTATCTTCTTTATCCGTCTCATTCTTCATTGCAGCAGTTGTTCTCCTCCTACCTTTTGTTTTTTGAGATGGGTGGGGGTGTATTTTCTGCTAATCATCATGTATGTTTCCCTTCTCGATCTCTGCTTCTTTCTGGGCAAACATTTCAGGCATGCATCCGTCCATATCGTCAGATGCTCATTCTTTGCAGCTTCATTCTACATCGTCGCCATTCAGAGTATCCAGCTCCGGTTGTCGGGACCCGGGGTCAGCGTATGTAATCCCAGTCACGATACAATCACATTGAGAGCCGAGAACCGTACCCACTTGTCTAAGCAGACAAGGCCAAGCACAGAACGTTCTCGGTAAGCATCTAACGTGAGGGGCATCCCATTCAGGCCGGATGATCATCTGAGATGGGTACTCATCATCCGATCACAAGTCTAGATGCTTATGGGTGGTGAATCCCATACTCATAGACAAGTCGCCTCAACCATGTTATCGATTCAATCCTAACTCTTACATAGACTTACTCCAGCCCGATCACTTAGTCGGGGTCTAGGGCGGGCTCGATCATACAACAAAGTGTGCACGTGACAGAGTCACGAGCAATCGCATCGCGATGCCCCAAGCTGCGCACATCTAAGGGCCACTTGGTGTATAAAGGACCGCCAGCCAGATCACAACTAAGGTCTAGAAAACCCATACTAAGACATGCATGTTATAAACATACACGCAACACACATGCCTAGTATGAACAGCAGGTATCATCACATAACTCTACAAAGTGTATCTTTATTGACTAATACATAGAGCATACAAAGATCACATGTCTGTGATCAACATTACATCATACAACGGAAGCAAATTAGGTCTGAGTACAGACAAGTTTAACAAATGGCTTAGAGAAGCCTTGTAAACATACATGCCCTTCCACGAGGGACCAGACTGCTGTCTGGGACTATGCTAACTTAGTCAACGTCGAGCTTCAGGTCGGTGACTCCATCGGGGTCTGGGTTCTCATCTAAAAGATAGAATAAGCAAACGTGAGTACAAAGTCGTACTCAGCAAGACTTACATCAGATCTATACTACTCATGCTCAAGTTCCAAGGTAAAGGAGGTGGGGTTCAACATGCAGAAATGTCAGCTTTGACTTGGCTAATCCTGAACTACGAATACCAGACTTGAGGTAAGAAGCGTACACGAGTCCACTATCCAAGTCTCCAACCAATACACCACTATGGTTACTTCCTCGACTTGCCCACGAGGAGCACACCATAGCACTCATGCTTATCTTGCGAGTTTTAGAAGTATCCATTCGAGTTCTCTAATAATCAGGTACAGGTTCCAAGTAGTCCTTAACCGCGGACGCGGCTATTCGAATAGTTTTGCTAACCTTGCAAGGGTGTAAGCTACACACACATGACCATCGGTTACCGCCTTTTTCTCGCCACCGTTCAAGAGGTGACAGCGAGGATGTTCACCACGACACTTCGCTCACAACCTGTCTATTCCAGGAGTCAACTATCTGAGTTTTCCTTGCTCGAGAGACCGGCCGGGTCAACGAAACGGACTCAAACAATGTAAGTGACCGAGACGCCACCTATGTCAGATGGTTTTCCTACCTCACAGGTGCACCCACATATCTATATGATGCAACCATTTCCTTCGTTCTTTTTCTATGCACATGTCAAATGGAAAGCCCGAACTAATGTGACTCCTGGACGTCGACACGGATCAAGGTACTAGGCCGAGAGGGGTCAGTGGGCCCGATGTGTGGTTGTACTCTTTGTCTTGGATTACCATACAAGAACTCGGTGCTTAAGGCAGTGTTTAACGAGACAACCCACTGTGTACTCCTACACAGCCTCTCATCGTTCACCTTGTATTAGGGTGGATTCACCAACACAATTTCACTTTCATCAACACCATGCTCACTATCATCCCGACTCACATCAAAAGCCACCTCATTGTACCACTAACCATGCAATAAGCAGTAAATGTTGCAAGGGCCACATGAAAACAATCAATTCCTATGTCAGCTAGGATTGTGGTTTGCTTACTACTGTGACAAGATGATAGGTCATGCATCGGATATGGGTTCAACTATGCGGTAGAATCGATATAAGGTGATATCCTAAACATGCATAAGAGAGATTGAGAGGGAATTGGGATTTTTTTATAGACATGATCAATGGGGTTTGCTTGCCTTGCTGACGAGGTTCACACACGGTGTCTTCAACGAAGGGGGTGGCCTCCGGTTCCGGTTCCACTTCTATCGAGCAAACAAAGCAATCAAGGGATAAATATAATTGCGATGCTCAAGCACATGATAAGTTGTGAAAACATGATGTACATGGTACTGATGTGTTTAAAATTCCATTTAATTGAAGTGTATTGCAAAAGAATTGCAAATTCAAACTCCAAATTCAAATTCAAATTATGACATATGCATGTTTGCTACTGTTCACCCATTTTAAAAATGGTCAAACATAACAACAAATTGCATATTCATAATCCTTGCATTTTTCTGATAATTTTTCATATATTATATGTCCAATTTGGAGTTAATATGAAATTTCTATGATTTTATGAAGTTTTGGCTATTTTCTGTAATTTCTGGAATTTCTTTAATTTCTTTTCTATTTACTGCGTCAGCACTGCATCAGCATGGCGTCAGGAGAGGGGCTGACCAGTGGGGCCGGGGTGTCAGCCACAGTGGGGTTAAACCCGTGGTTGATTAATTTAACCAAACAGTTTAAGGGGGTAGGGCCCACCTGTCATAGGCTTAAGGGGGGGGATTAAGGGTGGATTAAGCCTAATTAAACCGGGCCCGCCGGCGGTTAGCCGGCGGTGACCACCAGTGCGGCGGAGCTGCACGGGGAGGAGGCTCCCAGGGTCCAGAAGACGCACGCGTTACACCAAAACGCTCCCAGTGGCCTCCCGCACACGATGGAATAGGCCATCGTCGCCGGGGAGGTCCAAGGCAACGGCCTTCCAATTATTCAAAAGATTTTTGGAAAAAGATTTTTATCTGGCCATTTGAATTAAATTCTTTAGGTCTTTTCTTTTCCCCATTTTTGAATTTCTTTTGAAATTTTTGCATGATGCAAAGGGTCAAACAAGCCCTAGCACTTACCCTAGTTGGGGTTCTGACAACTTGCCCCCACTCAAAAGAATCTCGTCCCGAGATTCAGAAGTCGTCGGGAGGAAGGAGGGGTACTCGGCACGGAGGCGGTCTTCTCTTTCCCATGTTGCTTCTTTCTCGGAGTGATGTGACCATTAAACTTTAAGGAACTTGATCTTCTGACGGCGAGTGACACGCTCTGCAGAATCAAGAATACGAACAGGGTACTCTCGATAAGAAAGGTCATCTTGGAGAACAAGCGTTTCATGGTCGACTTCGCGGATGGGGTCCTTGAAGCAACGCCTGAGTTGTGACACATGGAATACATCATGTACTCGGGAAAGGTGAGGGGGTAGTTCAAGTTGGTAGGCAACTTCTCCACGTTTAGCGAGAATGCGGAAAGGTCTGATGTAACGTGGGGCCAACTTGCCTTTGATACCGAATCTTTGGGTTCCCTTCAGAGGAGTAACCCGAAGGTAAGCCTTCTCATCAATATTGTAGCTCTCATCTCTATGATGACGATCATAGTAGCTCTTTTGACGAGGCTGAGCGGCTTTCAATCGATCACGAACAATGCGAACTTGCTCTTCTGCTTCCTTGATCATATCCGGTCCAAAGAGTTGTCTTTCACCGGTTTCTGACCAGTTTAGGGGTGTTCGACATCGTCGTCCATATAGGAGTTCAAAAGGAGCCATGTTCAGACTAGATTGGAAACTGTTGTTATAAGCAAATTCGTCAAATGGAAGAGACTTCTCCCAATTCTTTCTGAAAGATATAACACAAGCTCTGAGCATGTCTTCCAAGATTTGATTAACCCTTTCAACTTGACTGCTAGACTGAGGATGGAAAGCTGTACTAAAGGATAGATGAGTTCCCATAGCATTCTGAAAGCTTCCCCAAAATCTAGAGGTGAAAAGGCTACCACGATCAGAATTGATTACCAAAGGAACACCGTGAAGAGACACAATTCTAGAGACGTACATGTCCGCCAACTGACTCGCAGTTATGGACTCGCGAACGGGAAGGAAGTGAGCAACTTTGGAAAGTCTATCAATGACCACGAAGATGGCATCATTTACTTTTTGGGTTTTTGGGAAGCCGGTGATGAAGTCCATACCGACTTTGTCCCATTTCCACTCGGGAATAGGCAAAGGTTGAAGTGTACCAGCAGGTCTTCGGTGTTCTGCTTTAATGCGACGACAAACATCACATTCAGCAACAAATCGAGCAATGTCTCTCTTCATCCTGGTCCACCAAAACCTCTTGCGTAGATTTCGGTACATTTTTGTGCTACCGGGATGAATTGAGAGGGGTGTATCATCGGCTTCTTTTAGGATGAGTTGCCTTAGATCCCGATTCTTAGGTACTACCAAACGATTTTCAAAGAATACCGTTCCTTTACTATCCGTGGAGAAACATTTAGCAACTCCGCTAGCAATGTTCTCCTTGATCCGGCGAACACCTCGTGCATGCCTCTGGGCAACTATGATTTGATCCTCAAGGGTTGGTTTCGCCACCAAGTTGAAAAGAGATCCACGAGGAACAATCTCGAGATTGAGTTTTCGAAATTCCTCATGAAGAAGTGGTTGATACTGTTGTAACATGAGGTTGCTACAATACGACTTATGACTTAGTGCATCAGCCATGACATTGGCCTTGCCTGGGGTGTAAGAAATTCCTAAGTCATAATCTTTTATCAACTCTATCCAGCGTCTTTGCCTGAGATTAAGATCTGGCTGGGTGAATATGTATTTGAGGCTTTGGTGATCAGAAAAGATCTCACAACGATTACCAAGGAGGTAATGTCGCCAAGTCTTCAGGGCATGAACTACGGCAGCGAGTTCAAGATCATGGGTAGGATAGTTCTCTTCATGTGGCCGCAACTGGCGTGAAGCATAAGCTACCACATGTCTATCTTGCATAAGTATGCATCCTAACCCTTGCCGTGAAGCATCACAATAGATCTCGAAATCCCTTTTGGTGTCTGGAGGTGCAAGTACGGGTGCAGAAGTCAATCTTCTTTTTAGCTCTTGAAAGCTTTCCTCGCACTTGGTGGTCCATTGCAATTTCTTATCTTTCTTGAGGAGTTCATTAAGAGGCTTTGCAACTTTGGAGAAGTTCTCAACGAAGCGGCGACAATAGCTTGCTAAGCCAAGAAAACTCCTGACTTGCTTAACCGATTCAGGTGGAGTCCAGTCAAGGACGGCCTGAACTCTCTCGGGATTGATTGCAACACCTTTCGCAAAAATCACGTGGCCTAAGTAGGTCACTTCTGGTAGCCAAAATTCACACTTGGAGAACTTGGCATAAAGGCGGTGCTCTCTAAGTTTCATCAATACCAACCTAAGATGTTCTGCGTGCTCTTCTTCGTTCTTCGAGTAGATGAGAATGTCATCAAGATAAACTACAACAAATTTATCTAGGTACTCCATGAAGATCGAATTCATTAAGCGCGAGAAAGTGGCGGGGGCATTGGTTAAACCGAAGGACATGACGGTGTACTCGTAAAGACCATAACGAGTAGTGAAAGCCGTTTTTGGAATGTCCTCATTTCGGATTTTGATTTGATGATAACCTAATCTCAAATCCATTTTGGAGAAGACAGAGGATCCAGCAAGTTGATCATAAAGATCATTGATCCTCGGCAGTGGGTACTTGTTCTTTATCGTCGCTAGATTTAGCGGGCGATAGTCTACGCACATCCTTTCTGTTCCATCTTTCTTCGTTACGAACAGAACGGGGCAACCCCATGGCGATGAGCTAGGGCGGATGAAGCCTTTTGCCAACGAAGCATCAAGTTGGGTTTTGGCTCAGCTAGATCATGTGGGGCCATTCTATATGGACGTCTGGAAATTGGGGTTGTGCCTGGTATAAGATCCACTATGAACTCTACACACCTGTCGGGTGGCATTCCCGGCAGCTCTTCAGGAAAGACATCCGGGAAGTCACGAACCACCGGAACATCTTCAAGGTCTGGAAGGGGAAGCACATTCAAAGTATGCATCTGGATTCTAGAGCTGGGTGAGGTGTAGTCAATGGTCTGGCCTGAAGGATGGATGAGTTTGACTGATTTGGCTTTACAATCAAGGAAAGCATTCTGCCTTGATAACCAATCCATGCCTAGGATGACATCAATGTCCGAAGACTTGAGGGCTATAAGTGAAGCAAGGAATACTAAACCCTCAATTGCAATTTGATTGCCATGGCCTACTCTACTAGTTTGCCATTTGGAACCAGGAGTTTGAATGACCATTGGAGAAAACATTTCTTCAAAAAGGAATTCATGACGAAGTGCATAACTCTCCGACATGAATGAATGAGAAGCTCCTGGATCGAAAAGAATGGAAGCGGGGACATGATTGACTGGGAGTGTGCCAAGGATGACGTCAAAAGCAGCAGTGGTGTCCTCAACTGAGATTTGGTTCACATATCCACTACTTGGGACTGGAAGCTTTGCTGGGAAGGTCTTGGTGGTTGGTTTCTTTGGAGGCTTAGGTCGAGAATGACGTGGTGCCATCAAGACCTGAGGGCATTGACGATAGTAATGTCCTGGAAGACCACACTTAAAGCATACCCTGCCTGAAATGCTGGGAGTGGGATTTCTTGGCTGCACACCATCATTCCGGGGTAGAATAATGTGCTGGGGTGGATGGCATATATTGGAGAGTGGTCTCTGCAGAAAGTTTTGAGGTATGGCTCTGGATGGAATCCAAATTCGGCGTTTCTGAGGGGCTGAACTTGAAGACGGAGCAAGCTCAAGAGCATGCTTGCGAGACTCTTCGAACACTTCATTGCCATGCTCAGCTCTGAAGGATCTGTTGACTAAATCCTCAAAGGTGGCAAATTCGATGAGGTTGAGATCATGACGAAGGATGGGGCTAAGTCCCTTACGGAACCTTTCCTGCTTTCTGGCATCGGTGGTGATCTCATCTTGGGCATACCGAGCAAGACGGTTGAACTCTCTCACATACTCATGGATGGACATCTCTCCTTGAGTCAGGTTGCAGAACTCTTCCTTCTTGCGCTCCATTAACTCATCCAGAATGTGGTACCCTCGAAAGGCAAGACAGAACTCCTGCCAAGTCACTACATGACTATCTGGCTGCATAGCAACATAGTTCTCCCACCATTGAATAGTAGCACCTTCCAGGAAGTATACCGCGAAATTAACCCGGTCATCGGGAGCAACATGTGCAGTGTCAGGCTTACGCTCGATGGAACGGAGCCAATCATCAGCTTCAAGGGGCTCAGAAGAACATCGGAATACCGGTGGCTTGAGGAGGACGAAGTCCTGAATGCTCACAACCACATTGCGTTGACGAGCGGTATTCTGCTCGATGAGCTCCAGAAGGCGTGTTTGATCACGTCGATTCTTCTTAGCTTCCATCATGATTTCCGCCGCAGAAGGCGGTGGTAGAGGTTCATCATCATTTCGATTCCGAACACGGTCTCGATTCCGACGAACGACACTACGAGTTCCACCTGACATCCTGTGTGATAAAAATCAACAATCAGAACAGGTTCTAATATGGAATCAAGGATAACATGACATGATGAAGGAGGAAAGGATTAAAAAGCGAAGGCAATGATCCACAGAAACTCGGAATAATTCCGGCAGCATAACGGCTACACCGAATCGGAAAACAAGACAACCTCAAGAATATTGAACAGAACTTCCTCAAGGAACTCAACACACGAAGACTCTGGACGACCACAACTGTCCTACGGCTACAAGGAGGCAAACAACGAGATGTTCTAGTCAGACATAGATGAGCATAGTCCTATCATCCCGTAGAAAAGATAAGGGTGACTCAGAACTCAGATCGATGAGGGTAAGGAGAAAAAGAAGCCTTACGTTGTTCCCTTATACCCAGAGTAACAATATAACTATAGAGTGCTAGACTCGACTTCGACCAAAGGTTTGAATAATCCTACAGACAGTCCTGCTCTGATACCAAGTCTGTCGGGACCCGGGGTCAGCGTATGTAATCCCAGTCACGATACAATCACATGGAGAGCCGAGAACCGTACCCACTTGTCTAAGCAGACAAGGCCAAGCACAGAACGTTCTCGGTAAGCATCGAACGTGAGGGGCATCCCATTCAGGCAGGATGATCATCTGAGATGGGTCCTCATCGTCCGCTCACAATTCTAGATGCTTATGGGTGGTGAATCCCATACTCATAGACAAGTCGTGTCAACCATGTTATCGATTGAATCCTAACTCTTACATAGACTTACTCCAGCCCGATCACATAGTCGGGGTCTAGGGCGGGCTCGATCATACAACAAAGTGTGCACGTGACAGAGTCACGAGAAATCGCATCGCGATGCCCCAAGCTGCGCACATCTAAGGTCCACTTGGTGTATAAAGGACCGCCAGCCAGATCACAACTAAGGTCTCGAAAACCCATACTAAGACATGCATGTTATAAACATACACGCAGCAGACATGCCTATTATGAACAGCAGGTATCATCACATAACTATACAAAGTGTATCTTTATTGACTAATACATAGAGCATACAAAGATCACATGTCTGTGATCAACATTACATCATACAACAGAAGCAAATTAGGTCTGAGTACAGACAAGTTTAACAAATGGCTTAGAGAAGCCTTGTAAACATACATGCCCTTCCACGAGGGACCAGACTGCTGTCTGGGACTATGCTAACTTAGTCAACGTCGAGCTTCAGGTTGGTGACTCCATCGGGGTCCGGTTTCTCATCTAAAACATAGAATAAGAAAACGTGAGTACAAAGTCGTACTCAGCAAGACTTACATCAGATCTATACTACTCATGCTCAAGTTCCAAGGTAAAGGAGGTGGGGTTCAACATGCAGAAATGCCAGCTTTGACTTGGCTAATCCTGAACTACGAATACCAGACTTGAGGTAAGAAGCGTACACGAGTCCACTATCCAAGTCTCCAACCAATACACCACTATGGTTACTTCCTCGACTTCCCCACGAGGAGCACTCCATAGCACTCACGCTTATCTTGCGAGTTTTAGAAGTATCCATTCGAGTTGTCTAATAATCAGGTGCAGGTTCCAAGTAGTCCTTAACCGCGGACGCGGCTATTCGAATAGTTTTGTTAACCTTGCAAGGGTGTAAGCTACACACACATGACCATCGGTTACCGCCTTTTGCTCGCCACCGTTCAAGAGGTGACAGCGAGGATGTTCACCACGACACTTCGCTCACAACCGGTCTATTCCAGGAGTCGACTATCTGAGTTTTCCTCCGCTCGAGAGCCCGGCCGGATCAACGAAACAGACTCAAACAATGTAAGTGACTGAGACGCCACCTATGGCAGATGGTTTTCCTGCCTCATAGGTGCACCCACATATCTATATGATGCAACCATTTCCTTCTTTATTTTTCTATGCACATGTCATATGGAAAGCCCGAACTAATGTGACTCTTGGACGTCAACACGGATCAAGGTACTACGCCGAGAGGGGTCAGTGAGCCCAATGTGTGGTTGTACTCTTTGTCTTGGATTACCATACAAGAACTTGGTGCTTAAGGCGGTGTTCAACGAGACAACCCACTGTGTACTCCTACACAACCTCTCATCGTTCACCTTGTATTAGGGTGGATTCACCAAAACAATTTCACTTTCATCAACACCATGCTCACTATCATCCCGACTCACATCTAAAGCCACCTCATTGTACCACTAAGCATGCAATAAGCAGCAACAGTTGCAAGGGCCACATGAAAACAATCAACTCCTATGTCAGCTAGGATTGTGGTTTGCTTACTACTGTGACAAGATGATAGGTCATGCATCGGATATGGGTTCAACTATGCGGTAGAATCGATACAAGGTGATCTCCTAAACATGCATAAGCGAGATTGAGAGGGAATTGGGATTTTTTATAGACATGATCAATGGGGTTTGCTTGCCTTGCTGACGAGGTTCACACACGGTGTCTTCAATGAAGGGGGTGGCCTCCGGTTCCGGTTCCACTTCTATCGAGCAAACAAAGCAATCAAGGGATAAATATAATTGCGATGCTCAAGCACATGATAAGTTGTGAAAACATGATGTACATGGTACTGATGTGTTTACCATTCCATTTAATTGAAGTGTATTGCAGAAGAATTGCAAATTCAAACTCCAAATTCGAATTCAAATTATGCCATATGCATGTTTGCTACTGTTCACCCATTTTAAAAATGGTCAAACATAAAAACAAATTTCATATTCATAATCCTTGCATTTTTCTGATAATTTTTCATATATTATATGTCCAATTTGGAGTTAATATGAATTTTCTATGATTTATTGAAGTTTTGGCTATTTTCTGTAATTTCTGGAATTTCTTTAATTTCTTTTCTATTTACTGCGTCAGCACTGCATCAGCATGGCGTCAGGAGAGGGGCTGACCAGTGGGGCCGGGGTGTCAGCCACAGTTGGGTTAAACCCGTGGTTAATTAATTTAACCAGAAAGTTTAAGGGGGCAGGGCCCACCTCTCATCGGCTTAAGGGGGGATTAAGGGTGGATTAAGCCTAATTAAACCGGGCCCGCCGGGTCCGCTGCACGGGGAGGAGGCTCCCGGGGTCCAAAAGACGCACGCGTTACACCAAAATGCTCCCCGTGGCCTCCCGCACACGATGGAGTAGGCCATCATCGCCGGGGAGGTCCAGGGCAACGGCGGCGAGTAACGTGGCGGCGGCCGGAGCTCTGCGAAGACGAGGACGCTGCTGCTGGGCACGGAAACGAGCGCGACGAGAGGGAAAAAGAGCGCACGCTCACCCTGGGTGCAGTCTTGGGCTCGAGGAAGCCGCAGGAGGTGAGGCGGCAGAGTATTTCTCGCCGGAGCTTCACGGCGGCCGGAGAGGAACGGTGACGAAGGCGTTGGCTCCGGGGCTCCCAGGCTCGATTAACTGCACGGCTTGACGAAGACGAAGCTGGCGGAGCTTCTGGACAGCTTGCGGCGGCGAGTGGGCACGGTGGCCGCGAGTTCTACGGCGGCGTGCTCCGCTCGAGCTACGGGTCCGTGCGAAAACTCGACGAGGAGCGACGGGGAGGAAGCAGTGATGGGGGCAAGAGGTGTGGCGGCTCCTGGCGAGTGTGGTGGCGCAAGGAGAAGCCTCGGGGGGCCTAGAAGGCGCTCGCCGTCGAGGTGGCGGTCGTCGCCCCCGGCATGCTCGACAGTGAGCTGCTTGGGGTAGACGACAAGCCCCTCGTGGGCTTGGGCCGAGGTTCGGTTAGCTGGGCCTGTGACCTGGCCGGGTGGGCTAGCTTTCCTTTTTCCTTTTTTTCTTCTCTGCTTTTCTTTTTCTGGCTTGTGTTTTGCTCTGGATAAAATAACAAAGCATTTTATAAAAATGCCAAAACTTTTATGTGGACTTGTAATATAATTAACTAGCCACTCACAAGTTTTGGAGATTTTTGAAATTCAAACAATTTGAATTTAAATTCAAATTGGAGTTTAATTTAATTTCCAAGGCACCTTTTGAATTTTTGAATATTCCATGGGCATGGGAAAAATACCCAAACCACTTTTAAAATGATCAGCATAATTTATAGGAATTTTCCAATTATTCAAAAGATTTTTGGAAAAAGATTTTTATCTGCCCATTTGAATTAAATTCTTTAGGGCTTTTCTTTTCCCCATTTTTGAATTTCTTTTGAAATTTTTGCATGATGCAAAGGGTCAAACAAGCCCTAGCAATTACCCTAGTTGGGGTTCTGACAACGGTTGTACTTGTTTCAGGCACTCCATCAGTCGGTTGTACGCCGCGTCTGTTTTGACGCCTTTATTCACTGTTTTCAGTGTCTCGTTTAGTAGCATTGTCCGACGGTATTGGATGAGGGTAGCATCCAGAGTAGTGCTTCTATAGTCTCTGCGGTTGAAAGATGTATCGTTGTTTGCATCCTTTGTGTACCTCCGAAATATATACCAATTTGGTATCTTCTCCACGCGAAGGTGTTCCAGCATCGCCATTATGTGATGACAGAACAGCCCTGCAACATAGTTCAACAAAAGACTTTTTTGTTTAGTGAGCGAGAGACATTTCTTCTTTCCAACACAAATACATCAAAGAGTTTGCATTCGCATTCGTACTCGCCACTTTCTTCATCAGCCACCACTTGAAACTCGTGTCTTGACCACGCAAACTCTCTTTCTTTATTGTAGTGTTGCACAAAGTATTTGGTTCGATGCTCAGCACACGGCTTTATTCGGAAAGCACCACTTTCAAATAGCCTTTGGCGGAATAAGTTGTACACAGCGCGTGTGTACACGTCCTTCATTTGTTTCTCAAATAGGTACCTAAGCAAAGGTTTTCTAACCCCCTGCAGTAATGTAAATAGCAGCGCTTTGCTAGTTACCATTCTATCGCTACGATGCCACAAAGCGATATATTTTGTTAATTGCAGTCACCACAAGAAGTTAATTGATTTAAAAAATTATTGTCTTCCTCACCATGCAAGCAATGTTCTCCTCAACCTCTAGTTGATTCCTTTTCTCAATGCATTCGTTCACCTTCCTGGCGAACACGTGCACCACCTATGTTTCTTTGAAGAAACCTTTCTTAAGACATTGTTCATACTTTCGCTCCTCTGTGTTGATGTCATCCGTGTGCATAATACCTCTTTTGAGTATTCTGATACCCAGGTTTTTCTCTCATCCCACAGGCCTATGAGGATATCGTCATTCTGCAAGTTGTACGTGTCCATCAGCTGATGCCACGCCGCCTCAAACTCTGCTGGTATAGTGTGCCACCTGCACAAGCGATGATGAGACCTCGGGAACACCTTAGGTATAGCTGACGCCATGGAAGGGCATTGATCTGCAAAAATAATAAAAAGATGATGTGTATGTACGAGAATATATATGTTTATGTTTTTCACTACACCAATTAAGTAGGAAAGGGTTTTTTATGTTAAGGAATGAAAGGCCCCCAACCTGTCAGTATGCATGATGGGTCCTTTGCATTCATGCATCTTTTGAAAGCAGCAAATATCCATTCGAAAGAGTCACTTCTTTCGTTTCCCACTAGAGCAACACCAAAGATATTCGATTAGAGATGATTGTTGTCAGAACCCTCTATTAGGTATGTGCTAGAGTTTAGCATCAACATGCATTCATGTCCAAAATTTCAAATGATATCGAAATGGGAGAAGAAACCCCCCCAAGTGAATTTAATTCAAATGGCCAGAATAAAAGTTGCTCCAAAAATTCCTTTCGCATTTTTGAAAAGTCTCATAAATGAGTGTGATCACATATCAAGTGATGTGGAACAATTCCCATGCTCATGGATTTTTCAAATATTCAAACAGGAGCTTGGATTTAAATTTAAACCTCTATTTGAATTAGAGTTCAAATTATTTGAATTTTAAAAATGCCCAAGCTTTATAAGTGGCTAGCTATATGTATTTCAAGTCCACATACAAATTTGGGGCATTTTATAAAAGGGTTTGCTATTTTAAGAAGAGCCAAAACAAATAAACATAAAAAGAAAGGAAAGATTAAACAGAAAAATAAAAACAGAAAGGCTTACTGTAAGTGCATCAAGTGCCCTCCCCTTGAGGTTTTGGAGTTTGATGACAAAACGGTTAAGGGACTGATGTGTTTGTGAGTATACACAGGAGAACAGTCCCGGATGAGGTGTTTAACCACCAATGTCGACCCCCCCCCCCAAAATGTTGAGGAACATTGGAGAAATCGGTGTGTTTCCTGAAGAATGAAGTTGCGCGAAATCCTGAGGAAGTAGGATCCTGAAGCGTTCGGTTGAAGCTGAAGCTGAAGACGATCCTGAGGAAGTTCGCGCTGAAGACGAAGTTGAAGCGTAGTCTTCGCTAAGACTTTTTATACTTCTTGAGTCATAGGAAAACATCGCACTGTTGGAGGGGTTGAAGAAAACGAGTTCCGAAGGTTTGAGGAAGTGCTCAGTTAGGAATTCATAAGAAAAACCCTGAGGAAATCTCCTGCAGTAGAAGTTCAATTCCTCGGGTGTCTGAGACGTTTTTCTTCAGGACACTGAGGAATTTGTCTTCGGTTGAGGAGTCTGGAGACTGCGAGTGCAGTTCTCCTGAAGAGTGTTATCTCCTGCAGTAGAAGTTCAGTCCTCATGTGTCTGAGACGTTGTTCTTCAGGACACTGAGGTAACTAACTTCGGTTGAGGAGTCTGGAGAGAGAATACTTTGACCGTGCCATGTGTTTCGTGGTGAGAGGCTAGAACTTGTCTAGCAACGGTCATTTCCGAGGGCATGAGAGTAATTGCATGCATGGGCATTTATGTCCTTTCGCCTCGGGTTGCTCCGCGGCTATAAATAGCCACCCCCAGCCCCATTTGTGGGTTGGCTGCTCCGAGAGAAAAACTGACACTTGTCATTTGAGAGCAACCCACCTCTGAGGAAACTGAAGAACCTATGTGAGGAAAACCACCAACCTGAGTAGTTGAGCATTTCTGAGGAAGTCGGTTCGAGTGATCCGAAGCTTTTTACTCTTGAAGACTGTGATCTTCCAGCCGGTGTAGAAGTCTTCAGTCTGAGGAAGTCAAGATGCAATTGTGACTTCCCGGAGTGACTGAGTCTGTAAAGGTTTCGGGAGTCTACCTTGAAGACTCACCTGAGTTATTGGACGGAGTCTGAGGACTCTAGTTCAAGGAGAACAAGGTGAAGACTATGTCTTCTGAGTTGAATCTCAGCCTCTCCAACCAGACGTAGAGTTGTCACAGCAACTTGAACTGGTCTACCAAATCATTTTCTTCAATTTCTGGTGATATCTCTTCAATCTCTTAAGCCTCAGTATTATGTCTTCAGTATCTATGTTGACTGCTTGTGCTTCAGCTCTCCCTCTGCTATTAGTCTTCATACTATGCATCTGAAGCACTTCTGCTTATCTGAATTGATTTATTTCTGTTGCATTATGATGAGCTGCCCTGATGATGACATTCTGTGAAGTTTTATTTCTTCATGATTTTGGTTACTTCTTCAGCTTCATGATTGCTTCAGTCCTGAAGAAAATCAAAATCTGGTAGCAAAATTGAAAATCTCCCATTCACCCCCCCTCTGGTCGATATACTGCACTTTCAATTGGTATCAGAGCAAGGTATCCCTTGTTCTGTGTGATTCGGTTTAACCACCTGGAGTTTTAGTTATGTCGACCTCAGGTACAATGAGCGTTGCCTCAAACTGCCCCATCTTCGACGGAACAGACTATCCATACTGGAAGAACAGGATGAGGATGCATCTTGAAGCCATTGACAAGGATCTGTGGGACATTGTTGATCAAGGCATTCCTGAAGCAAATCTGATGACTGCTCCTGAAGTTGTCAAGAAAAACTGGCAGCTTGATGCAAAAGCTCGAAGCATCATTGGTGGTCATCTCAATAAGGCTCAGTTCAACCGTATCAGTGGTCTGGATACTGCAAAGAAGATATGGACAAGACTGTCTAAAGTTAATGAAGGAGTCTCATCTCAACGAGACTCATGAGTTAACACACTCCGCAGTCTCTTCAATCGGTTCAAGAGGCTAGATAATGAGCACGTGCAACAAACCTTTGACAGACTCACTGACATATCCAATGAACTTCAAGCTCTTGGTGCTGTTGATATCACAGATCATGAAGTTGTGAAGAAACTGCTGAGGTCACTGGATGACTCATTTGAGTTCCTATCACTGATGATTCAAGAAAGGCCGGACTTCAAGACTCTGGATCCAGCAGACATTCTCGAGCGCCTCAATGCTCATGAACTGAAGCTCTCTGAAAAACGAGACTTATACAGCCCCACGCATAAGGTCTGCGCGCTAAAAGCTAGAGCACGAAGAGTGTCCTCTGATGAAGAGTCTGAGGCTGATACTGATAATCCTGAGACTCTCAGCCGTGAACTTGCTCTCCTTACCAGAAAGTTTCAAAGGTTCATGAAGAAGAATCGCTTCGGAAATTCCTCAAGATCGTCCTCAAGAAAAAGCAAAGATGATGATTCTGTCGAAGCTAGAAAGAGAGTTTGCCACAAGTGCAAGAAACCTGGGCATTACATCGCTGAGTGTCCTCTATGGGAAAAGGAAGCTAAACTGAAGAAGAAGAAGAAGAAGAAAGGGAAAGATGAAAGTTCTGATGAAAAGACAAAGAAGAAATCCTCAAGATCCTCAAGGTCTACTGGATACAGGAATAGAAGTTCCCGTAAGGCTCGCGCTTATCTCGGGAAAGAATTGGACTCGGAAGAATCTGGTTCCAACCCTGATTCTGAGGAAGAAGAATCTGAAGAATCTGAGGGTGTGGCTGGTTTGGCTCTTGCCACGACACTTGTCTCAAAGTCAATCTTCAGCACTGAAGAATTTGGTCCATCACATGCTGATGATGAAGCTGAAGACACAACTCCTTGCTTCTGCTTCATGGCCAGGTCCTCCAAGGTATCTTCTTACTCATCATCAGATCAACCCTCTGATGAAGAACCTGATGAAAACTATGATAAACTTGCTAAACTTGCATCTAAGCAACAACGTGCACTTGAAAAGACTCAGTTCTCATTAAACAAAAGTGATGATATGTTGGTTGAGGAAATGACGAAGACTCAAAAGTTGACTGATGAATCAAAAATTCTTCAGTCAAAGTTTGATGACTTGTTCAATCGGCATGAGGCACTCCTTACTGATCATGAAAAGTTTTCTCATGAGTTCCTCATGAGGAAACAAGAACTTGAACGTGTAAGGATGTCTCATGACGATCTGAAGAAAGAAAATGATTCACTCCTCTCCCAACAGATCATCATGCCACAAGAAGGATTCAATCATCCCTGTTTAAGATGCATTGAACGTGATCAAATTATATCAGTGTCTAGTTCCTCAATGTCTTCAGACTCTTTTATTTCTATTACTTCTGTGGTATCTAACCCCTCATCTGAGGATACCATAGACATTGCTGAAGAAAATGCTAGGTTGAAGAGTCTACTGGAAAAAGGCATGTTCAAGAGTCTGAAAGGACATCAGACTCTCTGTGACATTCTCAAGAAACAGATCCTCGACAGAAACCCGAGGAAAGAAGGCATCGCATTCACTCGGAGACTCAACCCTGATGGGTCTTACTGGAAACCTGAACAATATCCTGAGACCATTTGGGCTCGAGCAATGATGCCTCCTCCTGATCCCTATACCTTATCTGGTTATGATGCTGTTTCTTCAGACGTGATGACTGAGTCATTTGACTCAAACTATAAACTGTTTAAGAATGGTAATGGTGAGGTATTTGCCAGATTCATCGGAACTAACTGCAGGAACGGTCCTCCAGTCAAGCAGATCTGGGTGCCAAAGGACCTCATCACTAACCTTCCTGTGAATGCAGATGCAAATGAGCTGAGGATATCATCTGAGGACGATACCTCAAAAGGAAATGATTATAATCATGTATCTGCTAACCATTTTGTTCACAGGGAAGCTCCTCATAAGAATGCTTACTCATTTGTTTATCCTGATGCTGCCATCTCTCACCCCATTAGGTCTCACCATCCTCATCAATCATCATGTGCCTCAAGACCACCCATAAAGATGTGGGTGGTTAAGAACTAATCATTCTTGCAGGGACATGTCCTGAGGCAATTACAATTTATGCAGATCATATGCCCAGGACAACAATAAATGAGTCAGTTGAAGGATAATTATATTGTTTGATTTCTTAGAATCAATCCTGAGGAACATCCTGAGGAATTAATTCTGAGGAATCTTAAACTCCTCAAATGAGACTGGCTCATAACTTGCTGTATGAGATAATAATTCATTTGCAGGGAAAGACTGAATGGGTGATGGATAGTGGATGCACAAATCACATGACTGGTGACAGAAGTCTTCTTATGGAATCATCACTGAGTCCTTCTTCAAAGAAAACCATCACCTTCGCTGATAAAGGTAAAAGTAAGGTATTGGGTCTCGGCAGAGTGGCCATCTCACGAGACCAACACATTGATAAGGTCATGCTTGTTGAATCTCTTGGATACAACTTGATGTCTGTATCTATGCTGTGTGATCTTGATCTCACTGTTCTCTTCGGAAAACATGGTTGTATTGTCTTCATGGTTAGCGATAAATCCACTGTCGTCAGTGGGATTAGGAAAGGTGACCTGTATATTGTAGATTTCTCTGAACGACCTCAGGTTGCTACATGTCTCATGGCACGAGCCTCAGAGTGCTGGCTATGGTATCGAAGACTCGGCCACGCTGGAATGAGAAATCTTCAGAAGCTGGTACTGAATAAACATGTCCTCGGGATTGAGGAAATCAGATTCTCAAAGGACCGGCTCTGTGGTGCCTGCGAAGCTGGAAAGATGACCAAGGCCAACCACCCAGCGAAGATCATCATGACCACTACGAGACCACTGGAATTGCTTCAGATGGATCTATTTGGTCCTCCAAAGTATTCGAGCTTTGGAGGTAATATGTATGGTCTCGTTATTGTTGATGACTTCTCACGATACACGTGGGTGCATTTTCTTCTCTATAAGTCAGCAACTCCAGCAATCCTCAAGTGCTTCGCTCAGCGTGTCATGAACAACTACAACCTGAAGATCAAGCACATTCGAAGCGACAACGGCACTGAGTTCAAGAACTTCGGTGTGGAAGAATTCCTCGATGACTTGGGAATTACTCATGAATTCTCAGCGCCATATACTCCTCAACAAAATGGTGTTGCTAAGAGAAAGAATCGAACCCTCATCGAGATGGCTCGCACGATGCTGGCTGAGTACAATACTCCACTCAAGTGGAGGGCTGAAGCAATCAACACTGCATGCCACATCGTCAATCGAGTGTATCTTCATAAGTTCTTCAATAAAACTTCATACGAGTTAATGGTCGGTAAGAAACCCAATGTAAGTTACTTCAAAGTATTCGGTGCACCTTGCTGGATACGTGATCCTCATCACGAGTCCAAATTTGCACCCAAAGCATGTGAGGGTTTCATGCTTGGTTATGGTATCAACTCGCACACCTACAGAGTCTTCAACATCAGTCATTATAAAATTGTTGAAACTGTAGACATGCGTTTTGATGAGTCTGATGGCTCCCAAAGAGAGCTCCTGCCACATGATTTAGGTGAAGCACCACCTGAAGAACAGATCAAGAAGATGGGTGCTGGTGACATCATTCCTGTGGATCATTCTGAAGAAATCCACATACCTCCTGCTCCTGAAGAACACCCAAATCCTGAAGCGAATAATCCTGATGACAATCCTGATCCTGAGGCACCTGATACGCCTGAAGCTCCTGAAGTACCTGAAGCTGATGCTAACGAATCTGACAGCAGTGACGAAGATGCGCCTCACGATCATCCTCCTCGACTTCGTCATGTGGCAAATGAAGTTCAAGTGGACAAGATCCTCGCTGACATCAACCTACCAGGTCCTCTTACTCGTGCAAGAGCTAATCGCATACCTTACTTTTGTGGGCATTTCTCGTTTGTATCAATTTCAGAGCCCACCAAAGTCACCGAGGCATTCCGAGAAGCAGAATGGATTCAGGCAATGTAAGACGAACTTCTTCAGTTTAAACTGAATGATGTTTGGGAACTAGTCAAACGTCCTGATCCTCGAGTTCACAATGTCATCGGCACAAAGTGGATCTACCGCAACAAACTTGATGAAGATGGAGAAGTCATCAGAAACAAAGCACGTCTCGTAGCTCAAGGATATACTCAAGTCGAGGGGATCGACTTCGGTGAAACCTTCGCTCCTGTAGCTAGACTTGAGTCCATTCGCATTATGCTTGCATTCGCTAATCATCATAATATCAAGTTATATCAAATGGATGTGAAAAGTGCCTTCCTCAATGGTAATATCGAGGAAGAAGTATATGTTGCTCAACCTCCAGGTTTTGAAGACGCCAAGAAGCCTGATATGGTGTACAGATTGAAGAAAGCCCTCTATGGACTGAAGCAAGCCCCTCGGGCTTGGTATGACACACTAAGGGACTTCCTCATCAGCAAGGGCTTCAAATCTGGTTCCCTCGACCCAACTCTTTTCACAAAACGATATGATGATGCATTATTCATATGTCAAATTTATGTTGATGACATAATATTTGGATGCACTAACAAGAAATACAGTGAAGAATTTGCATTCTTGATGAGTGAACAGTATCAGATGTCGATGATGGGCGAGCTGAAGTTCTTCTTAGGACTCCAAATTCGTCAACAACGCAATGGCATCTTCATCTCTCAGGAGAAGTATCTCAAGGAGTGCCTGAGGAAATTCGGAATGCAAGACTGCAAGGGCATCAAGACACCGATGCCTACAAACGGACAACTTGGCCCCGATGAAAATGGCAAGGACTACGATCAAAAGGTATACTGCTCCATGATAGGTTCTCTGCTATATCTATGTGCATCCAGGCCTGATATAATGTTGAGCGTTTGCATGTGTGACCGATTCCAAGCGGCACCAAAGGAATCGCATCACCAAGCGGTGAAACGAATTCTTCGATATTTGGCTCACACCCCGTCGCTAGGCTTATGGTATCCAAAAGGAACACAGTTGGATCTCGTCGGGTACTCAGACTCAGATTATGATGGAGATCGAGTGGATCGGAAGTCTACCTCAGGAACATGTCATTTCCTCGGACGTTCTCTTGTGTGCTGGTCATCGAAGAAGCAGAACTGCGTCTCCCTCTCCACCGCTGAAGCTGAATACATTGTTGCTGGTGCAAGCTGCTCACAGCTTCTTTGGATGAAGCAAACCCTGAAGGACTACGACATCAACCTGAAGAAAGTACCACTACTATGTGACAATGAAAGCGCCATCAAGATCTCTCAGAATCCGGTACAGCACTCGAGGATGAAGCATATTGAGATACGGTATCACTTTCTTCGGGATCATGTCTTGAAGGAAGATATCGTCATCAGCCACGTGAAGACTGAAGATCAACTTGCTGATATATTCACTATGCCTTTGGATGAGAAGTGATTTAGCACTCTGAGGTGTGAGCTAAATATCTTAGATTCCTCAAACGTCCAGTGAACGGACACACATCCTAACGCTTAAACAATATTGAAGAATCCTGATGCACAACACACGATGCGTCGTACTCCTCAACTCATGAGGAACTACCTTGCTAAGTGTGAAGAAATTAACGTGGAATTGACTCAAGATCCATACGACAATTGTATGGTATCAGGTGTCTCATTCCCTATAAGGTGGGTAGCGCCACCGCCCAAACACCTCAGGATTTGGTGTTCC
This sequence comes from Bromus sterilis, assembly GCA_950022295.1. Taxonomy (NCBI): domain Eukaryota; kingdom Viridiplantae; phylum Streptophyta; class Magnoliopsida; order Poales; family Poaceae; genus Bromus; species Bromus sterilis. The sequence goes on along the minus strand of OX465595.1, from coordinate 273,433,824 downwards.
TCAACTTCCTCAGGATTTGATGTTATTGATCTTCCTCAGGATTCGAAGTCTTCATTACTGATGATTATTGTGTTTGTCCTCAACAGCGTTCACCTATAGTTATTGATCTTCAGTTTTTGCTTCTTCAACTAGGTGAACGTGATCGGACCCATCCCTCTGTGCTCACTTATCTAATCTGTCTATCTCATTTGCGTCCATCCGGAAATTATATATTCCTCAGGCTGAGACCTTAAGTCATCATCATTCGCCTGAGACCATTTGTCTTCGTCTTCAGCCTTTGTCCTCAAGATCCTCAAATCACGGATTTTCTGTTACAACTGTCTTCAATTTGTTGCGATTTTACCACACGCCGTAATTATCCACCATCACGATATCCACTGAGGATCCCAACAATCAGGGGCTATCTCGTCCACTAATTTCGCAACCCCTCAGTTTTTACCCCTCTATAAATAGCCCTCTACCCCCTCCTTCGGTCATTTACCCCCCCCCCCAACGCTTCTCTCACTCTCGCGCCGCCGCCCTTGAGCTCCTCAAGCTCGAGCGCTAACGTCGCCGGAGTTCGCCGTCGCCGGGGACGAAGACTCATTGTTCCTCAGCATTCGCCTCAGTCTGGTATGCTTATTCCTCAGCAAATTATTCCTCAGTACTATTGTGTCCTCAAGCCAGTTCATCCTCAACTGTACTGCTAGCCTTCTGAGACCTGTACCTATGCCTCATTCCTTTGTTTTCCTCGGCCTATTCCTCATGAAGGCATATAACCGTACCCCACTTCCCTCGCAACTTAATTCTGTCACAGTTACATGTCTGCTGAGGAATCGTATGGTTCTCATAGTCTCACTTCATTTGCAGCTCAGCTCGAACGTACAATTCCTCAGTCTCCTCAGCTGAAGAAAATGCCTCCTCGGCGCAAGCATACTGATACCGCAAAAGACTTTCCTCCTGAACTCTATGAGAAGCTGAAGACTCCCGAAAGAGAAACTACTGATGAACGAAAGAAACGGGTATAGAAGATCACGAGGGAATGGGCCAAGCGCTGGGTGGCCTATCAATGGCTTAATCCTCAGCATGAGGAAATGTTTACAGTCAATCCACCACTAAAGACCTTGGGTATCAAGGCTCGACCTCCCCCAGCTCCTGGAGTCATTCCTGATCCCACAACACTGCATACTCCTGAAGACTTTCCTGCTGCACATGAACAGTACCTCAAGCGCACTCGCAGCCGTGTCAAGAATCTGGTCCGTGACTTGAATGCTTCCATACAAATTCCGCCTCAAGATCAGTCTCAACCCAGACAACAACCACCGCCTCAGCACCGCAAAAAGGCTCCTGGCATGAAACCTTCTCAGAAGACCTCAGCTAAGCCTCAAGTTGTTGGCTTCTCATGTCAACGCACGGATGGGGCTGCCCCCTCCTCAAGGACACACACTGCTGACTCAGGTCATGCTCCTGAGGGCTCAACCACAATTCCTCAGCCTCAGCTGAAGACCAAAACTGTTCTTCAATGCGGCCCTCGCCCCTCACCAAAGAAAACTGCTATGCATGGCACTATTCTTCATACTCCTCAATCCTCTGATGATGAAGATGAATTTGAGGATTTGGCCGGCTTCGTCGCCACTGAAGCTGATAAGATTGAATACGTGCGTGCTGCGGCCAGACGCAAAGCTGAAGCAACGGGTTCAGAAATCCCGCTTCTCCTTGATCCCAAGAAGATCTTGGAGTACATTGAAATTTGGTCTGTTAAGCCTGACACTCCGCTTGATGATTTGGACATTCCGAAAGACATCAAGTTCTATGTTCAACAGTTCCTCATAAATGAGATTCATCAACGTGATCTTCAGAAACAGTTGAAAGCCAAACTGAAGAAAGTCCAAAGTGACTTCAAGAAGAAACCTATCACTGAAGTTACTCCTCAGGAGTTTACTGAGAATCAATGCGAAGTTCAACGTCTCAACATTGAGTTCGCTGCCAACCGGACATATATTGGCAAATCCATGGAAAGGATCTCACAACAGATGGCCAAGTTGATGAAGCTTCGCCAGCCTGCTTCCTCAGTACCCACTGATGCTTCTGCCAAAAGTCTCAAACGCTCGGCTGAAGCTCAACCCTCAACTCCACCCACTGCTAAAAAGCCTACTGTGGATGAACCCATTGACGCTACACCTCTGTCCTCAGCTCCTCCATCAAAACAAGTCGCTGAAACCACCATACTGGTTACTGCTGCATCAACTCCACCACAAAATCCTCAGCGCAGCTTAATCGTCATCACTCCACCACCTGCTGCAACACCCATTGTTCCCACTCCACCGTCCCCACCACCACCAGTTATCACTGAAGTTGAAGACATGGACATCGATATCATGGATCATGGAACTCCTCGTGTTCATGATGAAGACTTTGGGCTGACCAACTCACCCACTCACACCGTCTTCTCACCTGAGCCTCACTCTGATACAGTAACCGAGGTGCTTCCTGATACCTCTCTGCAGTCTGAAGACTCTGTTGGTGCATCATCCTTAGCGTCTGATGCTGATGACCTCGAAGCCTCCAGTGCTCCAACACACTCTGCTGCTGATACTGATGCTGCAGCCAACACTACTTCTGATACTGATGTTGCAGCACATACTACCACTGATACTCATGCTGCTGCTCCCAAGTCCGACCAACCCGCCGCTGCAGCTGAAGCTGAGCACAGCACCAATGCTCCTCCTGAAGCAGAAAACAGTACCAATGCTAATACTGAAGCCTCAAAGGATGGCTCTGAAGACAAACAGGCCACATCACCTCGGCTTCCCAACGACCCCAAGGAGCCTGAAGCATCTGCAGCACCTCCGCCTCAGCCTCAAGCCTCTCTTCAGATTGAAGTGCCTCAAGCGCCTTCACCACCTCAAGGCCCAGTTCAAGCTCGGTCCTTGTGTCCAAAACAGAATCAACCATTCTTCCGTGACCTTGAAGCTGATGACACTCCAAGCTTTGATGCTACTGATTTCTTCAATGCCATGAGTTTCTTTCAAGAGGGGATTCAAAATCCGTATCACTCTGCTCCACCTCAAAAGCTGCTGAGGTTCTGGACTGCCACTCAGAAGAATTACTATGCTTTAGTGCTATATAAGCAAAACAAACTATTTCCACACAAGCATATTCCTCTGATGGATATGGAAGCACTTCCTTGCTTCAACAATGTGCTTCAGGATCTACATCATGCCCAGCTGCTTCAATTCTGCTCTGAATGCATACACTGGAATGAAGAGCTTGTGCTTCAGTTCTATGCCACATTGTATGTTTCAGGAAATCCTCTGGATATCAACACCTGGGTCCTCGAATGGATGACTGAGCATCATCACTACACCATCACTGTTCCTGAAGCAATTGATATACTTGAGTTGCCTCAGTGCACTTCCCCTGCGGCCTGCTCCTATGGGTCTCCAATTCTTCGAGATGACTTGATGAACATGCTCATGACGCCTCTGGCCCCTGAAGCCCCAGCTCGCACAAAGTTTCCAGTCTCTGAGCTTCAGTATCTGCCGAGTACATTGTATCGGATTCTGGCGAAAACCTTCTGCCCCATTAAAGGCTATGAATCCTCAGCTGAAGAAGTAGTTGGCGTCATGAAGAACATACTTCACAACCTCTGCATGTCTGGGCCGATCAACATTCCTGACTTCTTCTTCAGAACTCTGGTTGATGCTGCACAGAACCCACACATCCTGAAGCCATACGCGCCATGGATCATGAAGCTCATCCGAGCCGTAACAAGAATTGAGTATCAACCTGATCACCCGAATCACAGGACCTATCTGCCGCCTGTCGAAGTGCTTCAGCATACAATTGCCACAAATGACAAAGGCAAAGGCATCTTCTATGAAGAAGTTCTCCCGACCAATTCCCTCGGTGGAAATATTCGTCATCCTCAGTCTCGCACAACTGATGAAACAAGAACTCATGCCTCAACTGAGGATACAACTCAGGCTCGAGTGATGACTGATTGAGAGCTTCTGATTAGTCTTCATCAGAAAGTTGATAGAAATCATGACTGGGTAAAACGTCAGTTTTCTGAGATTCTCAGCTATATGGCTCACACGCATTCTTCTGTGAAGAAAGTGCATCAGTATGCTCATCATACATACCAACATCTTGATGCCCTGATGCGCGAAGTCATCACCCCTGAAGACCTTGCCAAGTTGGAACTTCAACAGCCTCCGATTCCAGCAATCAGACCCCCAAGGCAATTCAGACGCTGCACAACTCCTCCTCCGGCAATGGATTCTTATTCTTCAAACCAGGAGATGACTGCTGAAGAAGCTGAAGACACTACTGGCTGTCCTCACACTGCAACGGATTGCCTCCGGCGTGACTCACCTCAGCCTTGAAGCAACTTCAAAGGGGCGTTAGCTTCAGTTTTTCCCTTTTTGTTCATTTTATGACAAAGGGAGAGAAATATGTTAGTCTTCAAGCGGGTCTTAGTTATGGGGTTCTTCAGTTACAACTCTCGTTCTTCAGATATCTTTGTAATGAGTTGTAAACTGATATTTTGGTGTTTGCCTGATACATTTCCTCAGTTAACTCATGCTATTTCCTCACGCTTATCATATATGCATGTGATTATCTCTACAAACATCTCTATCGGTGCGTTGTTTAATCCTCAATTACTTCATAACATGCACTGATACAAAAATGCCTGGATATAGGGGGAGCTCCTCATATACCTCAAAATTCTTTAGATATTAAACATTCTTCAACTTATATGCATATCCTCAGGGGGAGCTTCATTATATCCAGCTTAATGATAAAAAATTTCTTCAAAGTTTTTATTCTTCAAACTCATAATTTTATCCCCGTTGAAGCTTAACCTGATTGTCATCAAATCACCAAAAAGGGGGAGATTGTAAGTGCATCAAGTGCCCTCCCCTTGAGGTTTTGGAGTTTGATGACAAAACGGTTAAGGGACTGATGTGTTTGTGAGTATACACAGGAGAATAGTCCCGGATGAGGTGTTTAACCACCAATGTCGACCCCCCAAAATGTTGAGGAACATTGGAGAAATCGGTGTGTTTCCTGAAGAATGAAGTTGCGCGAAATCCTGAGGAAGTAGGATCCTGAAGCGTTCGGTTGAAGCTGAAGCTGAAGACGATCCTGAGGAAGTTCGCGCTGAAGACGAAGTTGAAGCGTAGTCTTCGCTAAGACTTTTATACTTCTTGAGTCATAGGAAAACATCGCACTGTTGGAGGGGTTGAAGAAAACGAGTTCCGAAGGTCCGAGGAAGTGCTCAGTTAGGAATCCTGAAGAAAAACCCTGAGGAAATCTCCTGCAGTAGAAGTTCAGTTCCTCGGGTGTCTGAGACGTTGTTCTTCAGGACACTGAGGAATTTTTCTTCGGTTGAGGAGTCTGGAGACTGCGAGTGCAGTTCTCCTGAAGAGTGTTATCTCCTGCAGTAGAAGTTCAGTCCTCATGTGTCTGAGACGTTGTTATTTAGGACACTGAGGTAACTAACTTCGGTTGAGGAGTCTGGAGAGAGAATACTTTGACCGTGCCACGTGTTTCGTGGTGAGAGGCTAGAACTTGTCTAGCAACGGTCATTTTCGAGGGCATGAGAGTAATTGCATGCATGGGCATTTATGTCCTTTCGCCTCGGGTTGCTCCGCGGCTATAAATAGCCACCCCCAGCCCCATTTGTGGGTTGGATGCTCCGAGAGAAAAACTGACACTTGTCATTTGAGAGCAACCCACCTCTGAGGAAACTGAAGAACCTATGTGAGGAAAACCACCAACCTGAGTAGTTGAGCATTTCTGAGGAAGTCGGTTCGAGTGATCCGAAGGTTTTTACTCTTGAAGACTGTGATCTTCCAGCCGGTGTAGAAGTCTTCAGTCTGAGGAAGTCAAGATGCAATTGTGACTTCCCGGATTGACTGAGTCTGTAAAGGTTTCGGGAGTCTACCTTGAAGACTCACCTGAGTTATTGGACGGAGTCTGAGGACTCTAGTTCAAGGAGAACAAGGTGAAGACTATGTCTTCTGAGTTGAATCTCAGCCTCTCCAACCAGACGTAGAGTTGTCACAGCAACTTGAACTGGTCTACCAAATCATTGTCTTCAATTTCTGGTGATATCTCTTCAATCTCTTAAGCCTCAGTATTATGTCTTCAGTATCTATGTTGACTGCTTGTGCTTCAGCTCTCCCTCTGCTATTAGTCTTCATACTATGCATCTGAAGCACTTCTGCTTCTCTGAATTGATTTATTTCTGTTGCATTATGATGAGCTGCCCTGATGATTACATTCTGTGAAGTTTTATTTCTTCATGATTTTGGTTACTTCTTCAGCTTCATGATTGCTTCAGTCCTGAAGAAAATCAAAATCTGGTTGAAAAATTGAAAATCTCCCATTCACCCACCCTCTGGTCGATATACTGCACTTTCACTTACCTAGAAGAGGCCCAACGTATCGCACCGCAGCCCACCAGCCTGGCCCAACCCACAACCCCCCTTGTCGTCCTCTCGCCGCGTCGACAAGCACCTCGGTGGAGGGCATGCCGACGCCGGCAAGCACCTGCCTGCCTGCCTGGCGCCCTCCTAGGCCTTCAAAGCGCGTCTGGAGATGCCCTGGAACCCGCCACGTCCGTTCCCCTTCTCACAGCCGCCTTCCCCGCTCCCGTTCTTCGTCTCCGCCACCGACCGAGAAGAACCGCAGAGCACGGCCATGGCGACTCGCAGCCCGAGCCCGAGCTAGGCCTCGAGAGCGTGTCCCACCTCTTCGCCATCGACGTCCTCCTCACCCTGCAAGAAAGTAGGAGCGCGGAGCCCCTGGAGCCATGGAATCGAGTCGTCTTCTTCAACTACGGCCGTCGCACGCCATCGCAGGATTCTCCACCACCAGGACACCCGGAGTTTTCCGTCTGCTCCGTTGAGTGCGCGGTGAGCTCCTGAACATTTCCCGTAACTTGGCGCCTCCCCGTTCGATCCCTAGCTCGATCCGCCATGGAAGCCGGGGCACCTCGCCGCAGGGATGCTCCTCGCTGCGCACCCGTGAACCCTAGAAGCTTGCAAACTTGTCCAGCATGATCCCCTTGATCTGCTGCGTCAAACTAACCCAACCCCGCTTCATTTGATGCACCGTAGTGAGTTTTGCCTCGCGTTCGTTCCACTGTCGCCTCAAAGCTCGTCGCCGGGGAGCCTACGGAGCATCCCGGCACCTGGAGTTGGTCCCAATCGGTGCGGAAGGTCACGGGCTTCGATCTGGAGGAAGCAGCGCTTCGAATAGCCCGCTGGAACGTCGTCATGTGCGTCGCCGCCGCGTCGGGTTTCCACCGGAGACTCGCCGCCGGCGAGCTGACGTGGCCGGCATGGTTAGTGGATAATTATCCCAGCCCTAGGTCACAGTCATGTGGGCCCCGCCCCTGACTAATCTCTAGATTAGTTTAAATCTAATTAAAACGGTTTAATTAAAACACTAAGTCACTTACAGGTGAGACCCTCTGGAGAGAGCCCCCCTGACGCCAGCATGAGGTCATGCTTGCGCAATAAAGGAATTTCTATTTAAAACAAAATCAGGAAAATCCAGAAAAAGGAATAAGCTTTGGAAATTCATAACTAATTCATTATAACTCCAAATTAAACATATAATATATGTACAGTAATCAGAAAAATGCAAGGATTCTGAATATGCACTTTTTTTCATGTTTGACCATTTTAAAATGGGAAAACAGAAGCAAACATGCATATGAACTATTTTAAATTCAAACATGGAGTTTGATTTTGCAACTCAAATGCAATGAACTTCATTTAAATAGAATGTTCAACACATCAACACCATGAACCTCATGCTATAACATCATATCATGTGATTGTGCATTTTATTTATATTGATCGCTTTTTTGCATTGTTTGCTATCGAATAGAGGTGGAACCAGAACCGGAGGCCACCCCCTTCGTTGAAGATACCGTGACTGAACCCCGTCAGCAAGGCAAACAAAACCCCATTGATCATGTCGATAAAATCCCACTTCCCTCTCAGTCTCGTTTATGCATTGTTTAGGATGATTACCATGATACGTTTCTACCGCATAGATGAACACATTCCTTTGCATGACCTATCATTTGTCACAGTAGTAAGCAAACAACAATCCTAGCAGATGTAGGAGTTGATTGATATCACGTGGCCCCTGCAAATGTTACTGCTTATTGCATGCTTAGAGTGATACAATGTTGTTACTGTTATGTGAGTCGGGATGGTAGTGATCATGTTGATGATGGTGGAAATGTGTTGGTGAATATACCCTAATACAAGGTGAACGATGAGAGGCTGTGTAGGAGTACACAGTGGGTTGTCTCGTTGAACACCGCCTTAAGCCTGAGTTCTTGTGTGGTGATCCAAGACAAAGAGTACTACCACATGTTGGGCAAACGGACCCCCGCTCAACCTACTAACTCACCCCTTCTCAGTTCAATGAGTCGCAGTAGTTCGAAGTTCTGGTAGGTCTGTGGCCTGCCTGCTAAGTGAGAGAACGGCTCAACCGAGACCGGCTTATGCACCACACACACATCTTCGGGGACCACTTCGGTAAACCGGCCGGGTTACGAATGTGGAAACCATCCTAGATAGGCGTCTTCATTGAACTTGAGTTGGCTGTGAGGTAAAAGTTGTGGAGATTATCCTCGCCGACACCCGCTTGAAGGATGACAAGATCCCGACGGTAACTGATAGTTTCATGTGTGTAGCAGTACTCCCCTGCAGGGTTAATAAACTATTCGAATAGCCACGTTCGTGGTAAGGGACTACATGGAAAGTTGTGCCTAATTATTAGACAACTTCAATGGATACTTATAAAACTTGCCAAGATAAGTGTGAGTGCTATGGCGTGCTTTCTCGTGGGAAGTCAAGGAAGGCACCATAGTGGTGTAATTGGTTTGAGACATGTAGTGGACTCGTGTACACTTCTGACCTCAAGTCTGGTACTCGTAGTTCAGGACTAGCCAAGTCAAAGGTGGCACTTTTTCTTTTGAACCCCACCTCCCTTTACATTGATACATGTGCAAGAGTAGTATAGTTCCTACGTAAGTCTTGCTGAGTACGACTTTGTACTCACATTTGCTTATTCTATGTTTTAGATGAATCCACTGACCCCGATGGTGGCTTCTTCTTGGAGCTTGATGACTAAGATCAAGCTAGTGTAGTCCCAGTCAGAGGACTGGTTCCCTCATGTAAGGGCTTGTTTATAAATAAGGCTTCTTAAGCAATTTGTTAAACTTGTCTAAACTCAGACCTACTTTGCTTCCACATGTTTGATGTACTGTTGGATCACAGACTTGTGATCTCTTTGTGCACTCTATAAGAGTTATCAATACAGTTGTAAACTTTGTAGAGAATTGCAATGATACCTGTTGTTCAGACTAGACATGTGTGCTGCGTGTATGATTATAACATGCATGTCTTAGTATGGGTTTTCGAGACCTTAGTTGTGATATGGCTGGCGATCTTTTATACACCAAGTGTCCCTTAGATGTGCGCAGCTTGGGGCATCGCGATGCGATTGCTTGTGACTCTGTCACGTGCAAACTTTGTTGTATGATCGAGCCCGCCCTAGACCCCGACTAAGTGATCGGGCTGGAGTAAGTCTATGTAAGTGTTATAATACAATCGATAGTATGGTTGAGGTGACTTGTCTATGAGTATGGGAGTTCATCACCCATATCATTTAGACTTGTGTGCGGATGATGAGGACCCATCTCAGTTGATCATCCGGACTGGATGGGATGCCCCTCACCTTCGATGCTTTCCGAGAATGTTCTGTGCTTGGCCTTGTCTACTTAGACACGTGGGTACGGTTCTCGGCTCTCCATATGATTGTGTTGTAGCGGGACTTGCATACGCTAACCCCGGGTCCCGACATACTTGGTACCAGAGGAGTACTGACTGTAGGATTATCATCCTTGGTCAAAGTCGAGTCTAGCCTTCAATAGTTATATAGTTACTCTGGGTATATAAGGGAACAACGCAAGGCTTCTTTTTTCTTCTTACCCTCATCGTTTTGAGTTCTGAGTCACCCTCATCTTGTTCTACGGGAAGATAGGACTAGGCTCATCTATGTCTTACTAGAACATCTCGTTGTTTGCTTCCTTGTAGCCGTAGGAAAGTTGTGCGGTTTGCTAGAGTTGTTGTGCTTCCTGATTTCTTACATCGTATGTAAGTGTTGTTTCTATGTTGTAAGAAAATTGTCTTTTCTTGCAATTACAGCCGTTATGTTGTCCGAGTCATTCCAGGTTTCTTCATAATCTGATGCATTTGCAAACTCCTTCTTTCTGTTTCAGATGGCAGATCTTTCCCCTCGGCAGATTCTTTGTTTGACTAGGTGCCTCGATGTGCGTGGGCATCCAGCCATGCTCACCGAGATGATGTCCTTCATTGGCTATCGATGGTATCCTGAGTACACCGTTGAGGAGAAATTCCTTGACTTCAACTAGACTCAGTTCCACTGCACTTTCAGGATCTACCCGCACCACATTGGAGTCACTCAGCCTATCCTCTTTGGACATGGCATTGGTGTGACTGAGAACATGGCTGTGTAGGATGTTGCATACTCATGTATTACCCTGCTGAGAGAGGAGCATGCACTGCTTGGTGGGTCACCATTCCGCTATACCCCTGCTGCACTTCTAGGAGAAGAGGGATATTACACTGGATTGTACTCAGATCACTCCTTGGAGGATCCTTTGCTTCAGATCACTGCTCGGCACGCTTGTGATAGGGATCTTGATGCACGTGCCCTTCGTTTTGAGCTTCACGCCACCCGTGTCCGTTTGTATCGATAACTTACACTCCTGGCTCCTTTTGTGAGTGTTGGATCAGTGGAGTATGATTCTATCTACCCAGTCAGGACATAGATGCCTTCTCGAGTTGCTTGGACCGACATTGGAGGCATTTTTCCACCCCGTGGTCCTCTGCTTCCACCCTACGCTGGACCTAGGCCCCATCCTTGCCCAAATGGATATCAGGGTCTGCAGGCCTCCGTGTTTCCCGATGGTCACCTTCAGCTACCGGGTTACATGGGTAACTTCTATGAGGATTACTATGGAGATGGAGATGAGTAAGACCGCCTGTGGTCTATCTCTAGCGAGGATGTAGTAGTATCTTTAGTATGTTGTACGCAAGGTGTTCTAAGTTCCAGAGGCTTAGATAAATAATGTATAGGAAGTCAGAGTGCCTCTGAAGGATGTATCATCTACATCACGTTTGTATTAGCCTGGAGCTTGTACTAAAACGATGTATGGTTTGTATGACAGCTTGTGCATATATGGCTTTTATGCTTTTATCACCATGTTGTCAAGATGATTACTTCCTTTGCTCCGTGATTCTTCCATTACCTTCAATACCTTGTTTAGACTCTTCCAATCAACTCTGTTTGACTTTGGTTTTATCTGTCAAGATGTCTCAAGGAACCCGTGGCCAACTTGGTCATGCCCATGCTCGTGGGAATGATCCGAAGGAAGGCAATCTTCCACCGCCACCCACAATGGCTTAGGTTCGGATGGAGGTTGAAAGGAATCGAAGGGAATCTCACCAGTTGCTGGAGGTCATTGCCCGCAACACCACTCAGCAGCGCAACGAGTTGGTGTCTTTGAATGACTTCATCCGGCTTCATCCCCCAGTTTTCAGCTACTCCACTGAGCTCCTTGACGCCGATGACTGGCTTCGCAGCATCGAGAGAAAGCTCAAGGCAGGCCATGTTGCAGATGGTGACAGGGTCAACTATGCCACCTACAAACTCGAGGGTGCAGCTAGCTCTTGGTGGGAGAATTTCCTGAACATGCGTCCCGCTGGACCGCCCACAACATGGGATGAGTTCTGCAATGCATTCCGTGAGCACCACATTCCAAAGGGTCTTATGGACCGCAAACGTGAGGAGTTCTGCAACCTCACCCAAGGCAGGAGGACTGCTGACTAGTTTAGTCGTGAGTTCAACCGACTGGCTCGTTATGCTATTGAAGAGCTCTCCACCAACGCCAAGAAGCAAGAGAGGTTCCGCAAGGGACTTAATTCTGGACTCCGTCGTGAGCTCAACCTACATGACTTCGCCACCTTCCAGGTCCTTGTCAACAAGGCCATCAAGGCGGAGGACATGAACACCCCCAATGATTTCCGCAAGCACCCTAGAGACGATGGTTCATCTAGTTTAGGCTCTCAGAAGCGCAAGATCTGGATCCCCAATAGCATGTTCCGCCAGAACAACCCACCGAGGCCATCCTTTGTGGCGCCTCATCCACCAGCTTCGTTCCACCCAGCTCCACCTAACCCCCCAGCTCCCCGCACTGTCTTTGGAGCCTGCTACAAGTGTGGCCAGGTAGGTCACTACTCCCGCGAGTGTCCCCAGAACCAGCTCCAGAATCAGAATGCTCAACCCCGTGCTGGAGGTAGCAGCAATGGTCGTGGCAAGCCACCCCCGAAAGTCTTCACCACCAAGCCCGCTCCTCCCGCCACTCGTGGACATGTGAACCAGATCTCAGCTGAAGAGACTGACGACACTTCTGACGTCATTCTTGGTATGCTCCCAGTCAATTATGTTCCTACTTCCGTTATTTTCGACATAGGAGCATCTCATTTATTCATGTCAGAAAGTTATGCACTTCGTCATGAGTTGTCCTTTGTTGAATTGTCCACCCCAATGATAATTCAAACTCCAGGGTCAAGATGGAAAACTAATAGAGTAAGCCATGGTAATAAAATTGAAATTGAGGGTTTAGTATTCCTTGCTTCACTCATAGCCCTCAAGTCTTCAGACATTGATGTCATCCTTGGTATGGATTGGTTGTCAAGACAAAATGCTTTTCTTGATTGTAAAGCCAAGTCAGTTAGACTTGCCCATCCTTCAGGCCAGACAATAGATTATTCCACACCAAGATAGAGAACCCAGATACATTCTTTGAATGTGCTTCCCCTTCCCGAACTTGAAGATATTCCGATGGTTTGTGACTTCCCGGATGTCTTTGCTGAAGAGCTGTCGGGCATGCCACCCGACAGATGTGTAGAGTTCATAGTGGATCTTATGCCACGAACCGCCCCAATTTCCAGATGCCCATACAAAATGTCCCCACGTGAGTTAGCTGAGCTTAAAATCCAACTTGAAGCATTGTTGGCAAAAGGCTTCATCCGCCCTAGCTCATCGCCATGGGGTTGCCCCGTTTTGTTCGTAACGAAGAAAGATGGAACATAAAGGATGTGCGTAGACTATCTCCCGCTAAATCTAGCGACGGTAAAGAACAAGTACCCACTTCCCAGGATCAATGATCTTTATGATCAACTTGCTGGATCCTCTGTCTTCTCCAAGATGGATTTGAGATTAGGCTATCATCAAATAAAAATCAGGAACGAGGACATTCCCAAAACCGCTTTCACTACTCGTTATGGTCTTTATGAGTACACCGTCATGTCCTTTGGTTTAACCAATGCTCCCGCCACTTTCTCGCACATGATGAATTCGATCTTCATGGAGTACTTGGATAAATTTGTTGTAGTTTATCTTGATGAAATTCTCATCTACCCGAAGAACGAAGAAGAACATGCCGAACATCTTAGGTTGGTATTGATGAAACTTTGAGAGCATCACCTTTATGCCAAGTTCTCTAAGTGCGAATTTTGGCTACCAGAAGTGACCTACTTAGGCCACGTGATTTCTGCAAAAGGCATTGCTGTGAATCCTGAGAGAGTCCAGGTCGTCCTTGACTGGACTCCACCTGAATCGGTTAAGCGAGTTAGGAGTTTTCTCGGCTTAGCAAGCTATTGTCGCCGCTTCTTTGAGAACTTCTCCAAAGTTGCACAACCTCTAACTGAACTCCTCAAGAAAGATAAGAAATTTGAATGGACTCCCAAGTGCAAGGAAAGCTTTCAAGAGCTAAAAAGAAGATTGACTTCTGCCCCCGTACTTGCGCCTCCAGACACCAAAAAGGATTTCGAGATCTATTGTGATGCTTCACGGCAAGGGTTAGGATGCATACTTATGCAAGATCGACATGTGGTAGCTTACGCTTCACGCCAGTTGCGCCCACATGAAGAGAACTACCCTACCCATGATCTTGAACTCGCTCCCATAGTTCATGCCTTGAAAACTTGGCGACATTATCTCCTTGGTAATCGTTGTGAGATCTATTGCGACCACCAAAGCCTCAAATACATATTCACCCAGCCAGATCTTAATCTCAGGAAAAGACGCTGGATAGAGTTGATAAAAGATTATGACTTAGGAATTTCTTTCATCCCAGGAAAAGCCAATGTCATGGATGATGCACTAAGTCATAAGTCGTATTGTAACAACCTCATGTTACCACAATATCAACCACTTCTTCATGAGGAATTTCGAAAACTCAATCTCGAGATAGTTCCTCATGGCTTTCTTTCTACCTTGGTGGCGAAACCAACCCTTGAGGATAAAATCATAGCCTCAAAGAAACATGATAGTGGTATCCGAGAGATCAAGAAGAACATTGCTAGCGGAGTTGCTAAATGTTTCTCCATAAATGATCAAGGTGTCATTTTCTTTGGCAGTTGATTAGTTGTACCACGACAACACAATCTTAGGAGGCTGATTCTTAAGGAAGCTCATGACACTCCCCTTTCGATTCATCCTGGTAGCACAAAGATGTACTGAGACCTACGCCAGAGATTTTGGTGGACTAGGATGAAGCGACAAATTGCTCAGTTCATTGATGAATGTTATGTTTGTCGTCGCATTAAGGCAGAACATCAAAGAACTGCTGGCACTCTTCAAGCTTTGCCTATTCTAGAGTGGAAATGGGACAAAGTCAGTCTGGATTTCATCACTGGCTTTCCAAAAACCCAGAAAGGAAACGATTCCATCTTCGTTGTCGTTGATAGACTTTCCAAAGTTGCTCACTTCCTTCCCGTTCGCGAGTCCATAACTACAAGCCAGCTAGAAGACTTGTATGTCTCTAGAATTGTGTCTCTTCATGGTGTTCCGTTGGAAATCAATTATGATCGTGGTAGCCTTTTCACCTCTAGATCTTGGGGAAGCTTTCAGAATGATATGGGAACTCATCTCACCTTTAGCACAGCTTTCCATCCTCAGTCTAGCGGTCAAGTCAAAAGGGTTAAGCAAATTCTCGAAGACATGCTCAGAGCTTGTGTTACCTCATTCGGAAAGAATTGGGAGAAGTCTCTTCCATTCGCCGAATTTTCTTATAACAATAGTTTCCAATCTAGTCTTAACATTGCTCCTTTTGAACTCCTCTATGGACGAAGATGTCAAACACCCATAAACTGGTCAGAAACCGGTGAAAGACAATTCTTTCGACCGGATATGAACAAGAAGAAGAGCAGGTTCGCATAGTTCGTGATCAATTGAAAGCAGCCCAGTCTCGTCAGAAAAGCTACTATGATCATCATCATAGGCAAGAAAGCTACAATCTAGATGAGACGGCTTACCTTCGGGTTACTCCTCTGAAGGGAAACCTACGCTTCAGTATCAAAGGCAAGTTGGCCCCACGTTACATTGGACCTTTCCGCATTCTTGCCAAACGTGGAGAAGTTGCCTACCAACTTGAATTACCCCCCACCTTTCCCGAGTACATGATGTATTCCATGTGTCACAACTCAGGCGTTGCTTCAAGGACCCCATCCACGAAGTCGACCATGAAACGCTTGATCTCCAAGATGACCTTTCTTATCGAGAATACCCCATTCGTATTCTTTATTCGGCAGAGCGTGTCACTCGTCGTCAAAAGATTAAGTTTCTGAAACTGCAATGGTCACACCACTCTGAGAAAGAAGCCACGTGGGAAAGAGAAGACCGTCTCAGTGTCGAGTACCCCTCCTTCCTCCCGCAGACTTCTGAATCTCGGGACGAGATTCTTTTGAGTGGGTTGAGTTGTCAGAACCCTCTGTTAGGTATGTGCTAGGGTTTCGCATCAACATGCATTCATGTCAAAAATTTCAAATGAAATTTAAATGGGAGAAGAAACCCCCCAGGTGAATTTAATTCAAATGGCCAGAATAAAAGTTGCTCCAAAAATTCCTTTTGCATTTTTGAAAAGTCGAATAAATGAGTGTGATCACATATCAAGTGATGTGGAACCAATCCCATGCTCGTGGATTTTTCAAATATTCAAACAGGAGCTTCGATTTAAGTTTCAACCCCTATTTGAATTAAAGTTCAAATTATTTGAATTTTAAAAATGCCCAAACTTTGTTAAGTGGCTAGCTATATGCATTTCAAGTCGACATAAAATTTGGGGCATTTTATAAAATGGTTTGCTATTTTAAGCAGAGCCAAAACAAATAAACAAAAAAAGAAAGGAAAGATTAAAAATAAAATAAAAATAGAAAGGCTTACCTGGAAGAGGCCCAACTTATCGCACCGCAGCCCACCAGCCTGGCCCAGCCCGCAACCCCCCTTGTCGTCTTTCCGCCTCGTCGACAAGCACCTCGGTGGAGGGCATGCCGACGCCGGCGAGCACCTGCCTGCCTTCCTGGCACCCTCCCAGGCCTTCTAAGAGCGCCTGGAGACACCCTGGAACCCGCCACGTCCATTCCCCCTGTCGCAGCCGATTCCCCATTCCCGTTTGTCGTCTCCGCCACTGACCGAGAAGATCCGCAGAGCACGGCCATGGCGACTCGCAGCCCGAGCCCGAGCTAGGCTTCGAGAGAATGTCCCACCTCTTCGCCGTCGACGTCCTCCTCACCCTCCATGAAATCAGGAGGGCAGAGCCCCTGGAGCCAGGGAATCGAGTCGTCTTATTCAACTACGGCCGTCGCGCGCCATCGCCGGAATCTCCACCACCAAGACACCCCCGAGTTTTTTGTTTGCTCCGTTGAGTGCGCGTGAGCTCCTGAACATTTCCCCTAACTTGGCGCCTCCCCATTCGATCCCTAGCTCGATCCGCCATGGAAGCCGGAGCACCTCGCCGCCGGGATGGTCCTCAACGCGCACCCGTGAATCCTAGAAGCTTGCAAACTTGTCCAGCATGATCCCCTTGATCTGCTGCGTCGAACCAACCCAACCCCACTTCATTTGATGCACCATAGTGAGTTTTGCCTCGCGGACGTGCCACTGTCGCCGCAAATCTCGTCGCAGGCGAGCCTACGGAGCATCCTAGCACCTGGAGTTGGTCCCAATCGGCACGTAAGGTCACGGGCTTCGATCTGGAGGAAGAAACGCTTCGAATAGCCCCCTGTAACGCCGTCTCGTGCGTCACCGCCGCGTAGTGTTGCCACCGGCGACTCGCCGCCGGTGATCTGGCGTGGCCGGCATGGTTAGTGGCTAATTAACCCAGCCCTGGGTCACTGCCTTGTGGGCCCAGCCCCTGACTAATCTCTGGATTAGTTTAAATCTAATTAAAAAGGTGTAATTAAAACACTAAGTCACTTACAGGTGGGACCCTATGGTCAGAGCCCCCCTGATGCCAGCATGAGGTCATGCTTGCGCAATAAAGGAATTTCTATTTAAAAGAAAATCAGGAAAATCCAGAAAAAGTAATAAACTTTGGAAATTCATAACTAATTCATTTTAACTCCAAATTAAACATATAATATATGTAAAATTATCATAAAATGCAAGGATTCTGAATATGCACTTTGTTTTCATGTTTTACCATTTTAAAATGGGGAAACAGAAGCAAACATGCATATGAACCCTTTTAAATTCAAACATGGAGTTTGAATTTGCAACTCAAATGCAATGAACTTCATTTAAATAGAATGTTCAACACATCAGCACCATGAACCTCATGCTATAACATCATATCATGTGATTGTGCATTTTATTTATATTGATCGCTTTTTTTCATTGTTTGCTATCGAATAGAGGTGGAACTAGAACCGGAGGCCACCCCCTTCATTGAAGATACCGTGACTGAACCCCACCAGCAAGGCAAACAAAACCCCATTTATCATGTCGATAAAATCCCACTTCCCTCTCAGTCTCGTTTATGCATTGTTTAGGATGATTACCATGATACGTTTCTACCCCATAGATGAACACATTCCTTTGCATGACCTATCATTTGTCACAGTAGTAAGTAAACAACAATCCTAGCAGATGTAGGAGTTGATTGATATCATGTGGCCCCTGCAAATGTTACTGCTTATTGCATGCTTAGAGTGATACAATGTTGTTACTGTTATGTGAGTCGGGATGGTAGTGATCATGTTGATGATGGTGGAAATGTGTTGGTGAATATACCCTAATACAAGGTGAACGATGAGAGGCTGTGTAGGAGTACATATAGGGTTGTCTCATTGAACACTGCCTTAAGCCCGAGTTCTTGTGTGGTGATCCAAGACAAAGATTACTACCACATGTTGGGAAAAAGGACCCCCTCTCAACGTACTAACTCACCCCTTCTCAGTTCAATGAGTCGCAGTAGTTCGGAGTTCTGGTAGGTCTGTGGCCTGGCTGCTAAGTGAGAGAACGGCTCAATCGTGACTGGCTTATGCACCACGCACACATCTTCTAGGACCGCTTCGGTAAACCGGCCGGGTTACGAATGTGGAAACCATCCAGATAGGCATCTTCATTGAACTTGAGTTGGCTGTGAGGTAAAAGTTGTGGAGATTATCCTCGCCGACACCCGCTTGAAGGGTGACGAGATCCCTGCGGTAATTGATAGTTTCATGTGTGTAGCAGTACACCCCTGCAGGGTTAATAAACTATTTGAATAGCCACGTCCGCGGTAAGGGACTACTTGGAAAGTTGAGCCTGATTATTAGACAACTTCAATGGATACTTATAAAACTTGCCAAGATAAGTGTGAGTGCTATGGCGTGCTTTCTCGTGGGAAGTCGAGGAAGGCACCATAGTGGTGTAATTGGTTGGAGACATGTAGTGGACTCGTGTACACTTCTTACCTCAAGTCTGGTACTCGTAGTTCAGGACTAGCCAAGTCAAAGGTGGCACTTTTTCTTTTGAACCCCACCTCCCTTTACATTGATACATGTGCATGAGTAGTATAGTTCCTACGTAAGTCTTGCTGAGTACGACTTTGTACTCACGTTTTCTTATTCTATGTTTTAGATGAATCCACTAACCCCGATGGTGGCTTCTTCTTGGAGCTCGACGACTAAGATCAAGCTAGTGTAGTCCCAGTCAGAGGACTGGTTACCTCGTGGAAGGGCTTGTTTATAAATAAGGCTTCTTTAGCCATTTGTTAAACTTGTCTGTACTCAGACCTACTTTGCTTCCGCATGTTTGATGTAATGTTGGATCACAGTCTTGTGATCTCTGTGTGCACTCTGTAAGAGTTATCAATTAAGTTATAAACTTTCTAGAGAATTGAAATTATACCTGCTGTTCATACCAGACATGTGTGTTGCGTGTATGATTATAACATGCATGTCTTAGTATGGGTTTTCGAGACCTTAGTTGTGTTCTGGTTAGCGGTCTTTTATACACCTAGTGGCCCTTAGATGTGCGCAGCTTGGGGCAACGCGATGCGATTGCTCATGACTCTATCACGTGCACACTTTGTTGTATGATCGAGCCCGCCCTAGACCCCGACTAAGTGATCGGGCTGGAGTAAGTCTATGTAAGTGTTATAGTACAATCGATAGTATGGTTGAGGCGACTTGTCCATGAGTATGGGAGATCATCACCCATATCATTTAGACTTGTGTGCGGACGATGAGGACCCATCTCAGTTGATCATCCGGCCTGGATGGGATGCCCCTCATTTTCGATGCTTTCCGAGAACGTTCTGTGCTTGGCCTTGTCTGCTTAGACAAGTGGGTACGGTTCTCGGCTATCCATATGATTGTGTTGTAGAGGGACTTGCATACGCTAAACCCGGGTCCCGACAATTGTTGACACCGACAAAACCCCCAAAGGCATATGGTACTTGTTGGTTTTGTAAGTGGTGTCAAATGTGACGCAGTCGCCGAAATCAGCGTATGAGGCTTGGCAGATAGCATTCGACCAGAATATATTTTTGATTATTTTCTTGACATGCTCATTTGTTCCCACATCTACATCAAATAAGAAATTCTCATTTTCTGTCTTAATTTCCTCAAAGAATGCAAGCAACTTCTTCACATCGTCTTTTGCATGAGTCCTCGCAAATTCAGCTTTCCTGCAACAAAAGAACAATTTTCATTTTTTTTGTTTGTTTGTAAGATATGCATAATTTTTTCGACTAAACTGCCACACATGGCAGTGTCAACTTCTACACATGCCAGTTCATAACTGCAATTTTATATTTGTAATCAACAGCTATCGCTTTTTCAACTTACATGTTCAGCACATCCTTGTTTGTGAATGGCAAGTTTCTGCGTCAACCTGACAACCAAGAGAGAAGGCCCATGATGTCGACATGCTTCACGTTGGTCTTATGCAAATCTCGGACGTACTCTCTCATTGTTGGGTCTATTGTCTTGTGGGAATGTAGGAAGACCAACGCAGATGGGCTTATAAGTAGCATGTGGTTGTGCTCATGAACAATGTGTTTCACAACGCAAGTCCCATTATCGCTTTCTTTCACACGGATCATGGACTTGCAACCACTCATTTTTCTTACTTTATCGCGCTGACGATCCGCATCATCAACAGAGGCTTTGTATTCGCCATGGTGCACACAGTACATGTACCTCCTCGTACCATTTGTCTTCCCTTTCCTTACGCCAAAGCCAACGTGTTTGGCGTAATGTTGTAGAAGTTGAAGGCATCATCATAAGAGCTGAATTCCTGATCCAGGGCTGGGAATAGGTGCACCGGCAAATCTGACCCCTGCAAAAAATTATATAAATCAAAACAAAGCATCATAATTTTTATGTTACCAGTTTGTAAGAACAAAGTTTTTTTTTTGTTTTTCTTACATGTGTATATGATCGCTGCTCCAACGGTGTTTGCAACTGTCCCGGTTGTATTGGGCACGGCAGTGTGACATTAGGCACATGAAGAAGCGGATCCCTCGGTGGCAGCAGTGCTGCCAAACTGCGCCTATCACTGCGCTTCCTAGAAGGATGCTTGCTCCATGAAGGTTTAGCGGCGGATGCTGATGCTAGCAGAACATTATTTTTATTATCTTTTTTTCGGGCTGCAGAACAACGTGCAATTCTAGCTTTGGCATAGTTATTTGCACAATTTTCCGCACATGCCTTATCACGCTCTCATCGGTCTGTACTTCTTGAGCTTTTGGATATCGCAGACATTGTTTTTAGGCCTTAGAACAAAGACTTTCTCGAGTTCTCGCTCACAGCCATATTGACGAACAATCTTAGTCCAACATTTAATGTGATCCTCACTTTCATCGCCAGCATCCATGCGTTCATCATCGTCTTGTGCAGGCCCATCATTCACCTAATTTACTCACAAACACGATTTTGCTTTTATGTAGTTTCAAAAGAAAAAAGTTAACTACAGAAATCTGAAAAACCCTCCCTGCACGCAAACAAGTAAATTGTTACGCAGTTAACTGTCACACTCTACCTCATGGATTGTCTCCAAGATGCGTGATTGGTGTCCACGTATCTTCAGGTGCGACAGAGGTTTGCAATTGCGTCTCGTAACTTTTTTATCCATAAACCGGGTCATTCTGCATGAGGGAGCTTTGCTTGTCGGCACATACAGTCCAGGTAGTCAGGACATCATCATCTTCATCAGGCGCCATTTTTATACTAAAAGCATTGAAGAAAAGTTTTCATAGTTATAGTTAACTGCGCAAAATTGTTTTTCATAGTTAACTGCGTAAATGCAACGAGAAGGCCCATAGAGCTAACTGAACGCTTTATCCAACAGCTAACTTCAGTTTTATATAAATATCATCTGGCCAACAGAGGATGCAACAACCTAACTGCACGTAAAACTCAAGCACAATGCTACCTGTACATTTTCTAGCTCAAACCGCACAAGGCCCATAGAGCTAACTGAACGTTGTCTCCAACATCTAACCTCAGATTTTATACACATTACCCACTAGACAGGGATGCAAACGAACTAACGGCACGCACTACTCAAGCACAATGCTAACTACACAATGCAACTTTGCATTTTTTTCCATAGATGATTCAAAGAACAAAAACCACTACTAGAGAAAAGGCTATACATGGAATTCTTATTAGTGGCGCATTTTATATGTAATGCGCCACTATGTTGTAAGGGGTGGCGCACTGGTCCAAAATGCGCCACCTATAAGCTCTTCTAGGTGGCGCATTTTTTTAAATGCGCCACCCTAAGAGTGGGCCAGACATGGATCCTCTTATACGTGGCGCATTTGGAGAAATGCGCCACCCCTAAGAACCTTATAGGTGGCGCATTCTGGAAATGCGCCACCCCTAAGAGCTTATGGGTGGCGCATATTCAGAATGCGCCACCCCTACGGAATTATTAGTGGCGCATTTAGAAAAGCGCTACCCCTAAGGAATTATTAGTGGCGCATCTTGTTGGAGATATGTCCTAGAGGCAATCATGTTATGATGTTATCTCTTTATGTATTCATGAGTTATTTGTATTGTCCTTGAACATCATCACTGATATGTATTAATAAGTATGTGACTTGTTTGTGAGACTATATATTCTATGATGATTGTTCTAATCGTCCCTAGTTGATAAGGTTATGCGGACACATATCCTTGACTAGTATATGATTCGATTGATGACTATGTTTCACAAGTCATGGGCATGGAGATGGTACCGATAGTATGGACTTAGTGATGGGATCACTGAGTTGGACAGAGACCCACTTTGAGACGCAGCGAGATATTGTCATCTGTTAGTGTCAATACAATGTATATGCCATGTCCTATACCTGAGGTCCTCGCATGTTCTCGGGATGAGGAATGACTCTCATAGGGACTATCAAACGCTACACCGTAACTGGGTAGTTATAAAGGTAGCTTACGGGTGAGTCATGATACATGCCGCGAGACATGGTTCATCAAGATGGGATTCGCCCCTCCACTTTGGAGAGATATTCTCTGGGCCCTCTCGAGTGATAAGATTCAGAAAGCATGGCCATACGATATGGGTTAAATGTTAACCCGGTTCAGGAATCTGTATCACGGTTTTGAGAAGAGAGGTCAAGCTATCACAAGGGTGACAAGTACTCGCCTTGAACTTGACAACATATATCGTGAGGCAAAAGGAATGTTGCATATGACACTTTGTAATGGTTCGTCTTATGACTTTACACATATATGAAAGTCGGCACGTTCTTCTAGGAACCACTACCGACTATCAAACCGGATGTGATTCGGGACGTGTCCATGTGTACGTGAACCTATAGGGTCGCGCGCTTAAGAGGAAAGGAGCCCATTCGGATGTGATCCGACTGGAATATGGATGGAGGGTCCGGATTGCCTCAAGGGTTGAGGCCATTCCACGGGCGCCTATATAAGGGCTAGGGTGAACCCCGAAGGAGTAGAGGTCAGACAAAAACCCTAGCCTCCAATCCACCTCCAGGCCGAGCCGTCGGACCTAGCAGTCCGCCGCCCGGCGCTCCTCCTTGTACGTGCCCATTCCATGGAGGCGCTGCACCTGCGGCGCTTGGGCGAAATATTCGCGGGATCGAATCGCGGGACTCTGTTCGTGGGATCGGTACGAGGGATCGGTTCGAGGGATTCGAGCAGCAGCCGTCGACGCGCATCACCAACTCTCCTTCCGCTACCGTGACTGCACGTCTAGTGGTAAACCCTAATCATGTAGGTCATCTCCAGTAGCAGTGATCTTGGTTGTGGGTGGTAGAAAAAATTTATTTAGCGCTAGCGTAGCGGACCGCGTGCCCCAACAGTGGTATCAGAGCCTCTGCTATTTGGTGGTGAATTCGTGATGGATTTGCATATAGAGATGTGTAGATCAGATCGGTTTTGCATGTTTGTTTGAGGTCCTTGATTTCATGATCTGTCCCGAGGCACAAGCTACTTAGGTCGTGCCACAACTTATCCCTAGAGGTCGGTTATCCGCCATTGGGATAGACAGTGTGCCGTAAACCCTATTGTGGCATGCGGATATCACTAGGTGATTGATCCGGGACACGGATCAGGACATGGCGTAGATATGATCTGCGCTGTCCAGAAATATGTGAGCAGGTTCGGTTCAGAGGCCATATCTTGGTCATATGAACTCCGATTGAGCTCCGTGACCTACCAAATGATGCAGAATGACAAGAGGTTTAGACGGCGATTTTTCATAGACCTAATTTGACTAGTGCTAAAAGAGGTTTAGACGGCGGTAGAACGTCTAACTTGGTTTTGCAGGGTATGATTGTGATTCTGTATAGCCCATTGTGTATGTTATTATTCATGGCCTGCGTGTCATGGTTTTGACAACCAGCTGGAGCCATATGGTTGTCTCATTATTCTATTAATGACCTGCGTGTCAACTTGTGGAGCCATGTAATGTAATTTACTTTCATAGCTATTAGTTTGTAATAGCATAGTAACTTATGTAACACTTGGCGATTGACACCATGGCGTGGCGATGGAGATCACCGCGAGGACAACCGTACATGGAGATGGAGATCGCCATGGGAGGTTCATGCACATGGAGATGGAGATCACCATGCGCTAGATAAAGGGGATGTACCATATCACTTGTATAAACTGACTGTGAAAGTTTATCCCTTTATGCATCCTTCTTTGACATGGTAGATGTTTTAAGTAGGATGATCCCTCAAAGAATGTCAAGTAAATTTTTCCTCCCCAATTGGTGCACATCACATGTCATGTATGTTTAGTAGTAGTCCTATAAAATTAGGGTGCTGCTAGATCTCCTTGGCGTGATGGGTTTGTGTCGGACACTTACACGCATAGCACTTGGTTAACTTGTCGAGGCTATCAAAAAAAATTTGGGCTTCAGGGCATAGGTGTCGGTGTCTATCTGATGCGCATCAACAAACAGGAGTCGTATGGTTGATGTGATTAGCAAGGAGTTTCTTACCGGTAGATCGAGTCGGCTAGCAGTGATGCAAAATCTCACTAGTCAATTCGCCCCGTCGGATCCTGTATCACTTAGTGTCAACTAGAGGGATGTTGAACTTAGTGGGAGTAATTTTATTAAAGAGTTTAATATGACTTGCTCTTCATGAATACATGTCTTAGTATTTTGCATTTTATGTTGTAGATCAATGGCACCACCTGCTCCAGTTACCAATTTTGCGTTGAAATCCATCCTTGAGAAAGATAAACTGAATGGAACAAACTTTACCACCTGGTATAGAAATATGAGAATTGTTCTCAAGCATGATAAAAAGGAAAATGTTCTAGAGGAACCGGCTGATAATGCCACCGCTGCTGCTAAGAATGCCTATCAGAAACTCAAGGATGAGTCTACTGAGATCAGTTGCCTCATGCTGGCTTCTATGGAGCCCGAGCTGCAACAGCAGTTCGAAGACATCAGGGCTTTCGATATGATCGAGAGTCTTAAGGGCATGTTTCAGGTTCAGGCTAGGACTGAAAGGTTCAACGTCTGGCGATCCCAGATGGATTGCAAGCTGAAAGAGGGTGATCCACTGATCCCACATGTCATCAAAATGATGGGATACATGCAAGCTTTGGATCGTCTTGGGCATCCGTTGACTCCCGAGTCAGCTACAGATACAATTTTGGGTTCTCTTCCGCCAAGCTATAACTCGTTCATTACAAACTTTCATATGCATGGCATGGAAAAGAAGCCCACTGAATTGCATGGGATGCTTAAGATAGGAGAGCAGGACATTAAGAAGGTCACACATCAAGTGTTGATGGTGCAGAACACGACCAAGTTCAAGAAGTAATGGACCAAGAAGAAGGCTAACGCAAAGGGAAAGGACAAGGATGTGATACCAACTCCAGCCCCAACGCCTAAGCCTGGACCTGACACGGAGACCATTTGCTTCTATTGCAAGGAGAATGGTCACTGGAAGAGGAACCGCAACAAGTGGCTCGCCAGCAAGGGCAAGAGCAGTGGGAGTACGTCTTCTACAGGTACACTTGTTGTATATGTTATAGACATTTATCTTGCGGATATTTCTAATAGTTCTTGGGTATATGATACCGGATCGGTTGTTCACATTTGCAAATCGATGCAGGGACTAAAAAGAAGTAGAGATGTCGCAAGAGGAGAAGTTGACATTCGCGCCGGGAATAAAGCAAGAGTTGCTGCATTAGTCTTCGACACCATGCAACTTAATTTACCTTCTGGATTTATAATGGAGCTTGATAATTGTTATTATGTTCCATCGTTAAGTCGAAACATTATTTCTGCCTCATGTTTGATGAGACAAGGTTATGAATTCATTATTAAGGATAATGGTTGTTCTATATATTTGAATAAAATGTTTTATGGCTTGGCGCCCATTGTGAATGGGTTATTTATTTTGAATCTTGAAGGTGAATCTGTCTATAATATAAATGCCAAGAGGCTTAAACCTAACGATCTGAATACAACTTACTTTTGGCACTGTCGGCTTGGTCATATTAGTGAAAAGCGCATGAAGAAGCTCCATGATGCTGGACTTTTAAATTCGTTTGATTTTGAATCATTCGAGACATGCGAATCGTGCCTACTCGGCAAGATGACCAAGACACCTTTTGCAAAGAGTTGCGAGAGGGCATCCGACTTGTTGGAACTCATACATACTGATGTGTGTGGACCAATGAGCACGACTGCTAGAGGTGGTTACCAGTACTTCGTGACTTTCACCGACGACTTGAGTAGATATGGATATATCTACTCGATGGGGCACAAGTCGGAAACCTTTGAAAAGTTCAAGGAGTTTCAGAATGAAGTAGAGAATCAACTTGGCAAGACGATCAAACTTCTACGATCAGATCGTGGAGGTGAATATCTGAGTCAAGAGTTTGATGATCATCTAAAGAGTCGTGGAATAGTTCCACAACTCACTCCTCCTGGAACGCCTCAAATAAATGGTGTATCGGAATGGAGGAATCGCACCTTGTTGGACATGGTTTGATCGATGATGAGTCAGTCAGATCTACCGTTGTCATTTTGGGGTCATGCTCTAGAAACTGCAACTTTCATACTAAACAGAGTACCATCTAAATCTGTAGATAAGACACCATATGAGATATGGACTGGGAAACGTCACAGTTTGTCTTTTCTAAAGATTTGGGGATGTGAAGCGTTTGTCAAGCGACTTCAGTCGGACAAGCTCGCACCCAAATCGGATAAGTGCATATTCGTGGGATATCCAAGGGAAACCTTAGGGTATTACTTCTACAACCGACAAGAAGGCAAAGTGTTCGTCGCTCGACATGGTACCTTCCTTGAGAAAGAGTTTCTCACTAGGAAGGCTATTGGGAGGACGGTGCAACTCGAAGAGGTTCGAGATAAACCACTCGGGGAAGACACGGCAAGTAATTCCATTATGGCAGAGCCAGTCAGTGAACCCGTGGTTGAAGTAGCACCCGCACCACGAAGGTCAGAAAGGCTGCGTAATGCAAGCAATGTATTGTTGTTGGAAAACGATGAGCCTTTGACATATGCGGAAGCGATGGTGGATCCAGATTCCGAGTTATGGCTTGAGGCCATGAGATCCGAGTTAAAGTCCATGGATGACAATCAAGTTTGGAACTTGGTTGATCTGCCAAATGGTGCAAGAACCATTGAGTGCAAATGGATCTTTAAGAAGAAAACTAATATGGATGGAAATGTTCAACTCCATAAATCTCGACTTGTCGCGAAGGGGTTTCGAAAAGTTCAAGGAATTGACTACAACGAGACCTTCTCGCCTGTAGCGATGCTTAAATCGGTTCGGATTATTCTAGCTATAGCTGCCTATTTCTATTATGAGATATGGCAAATGGATGTCAAAACAGCTTTCCTTAATGGAAATCTAGAAGAGGACGTGTATATGATACAGCCCGAGGGTTTTGTCGATCCAGAGAATGCTAGTAAGGTATGCAAACCTCAGAAAACCATTTATGGATTGAAGCAAGCATCTCGGAGTTGGAATATTCGTTTTAAAGAGGTTGTCAAATCGTTTGGCTTCATCGAGAACGAAAAGGAACCTTGTGTGTTCAAGAAGTGAGCTGGAAGAGTTCCAAGCAAGAGACGGTAGCTGATTCTGCAACAGAGGCCGAGTACCTTGCATCTTCTGAAGCTTCAAAGGAAGGTGTTTGGATAAGGGATTTCATTACCCTACTTGGTGTGGTTCCACACTCGGCAAACCCGTTGGACCTCTATTGTGATAATAGTGGTGCCGTCGCATAGGCCAGGGAGCCAAGGCATCACCAGAAATCCAAGCACATAGAAAGCCGTTATCATCTCATACGACAATTCGTAGATGATGGTAATATAAATGTATGCAAAGTACACACGGATGCAAACGTTGCTGATCCTTTGGCGAAGCCTCTCCCGATAACGAAGCATGAGACGCACGTAAGAGCCATGGGCCTTAGATGCCTAAATGATTAACTCTAGTGCAAGTGGGAGACTGTTGGAGATATGCCCTAGAGGCAATCATGTTATGATGTTATCTCTTTATGTATTCATGAGTTATTTGTATTGTCCTTGAACATCATCACTGATATGTATAAATAAGTATGTGACTTGTTTGTGAGACTTTATATTCTATGATGATTGTTCTAATGGTCCCTAGTTGATAAGGTTATGTTGACACATATCCTTGACTAGTATATGATTCGATTGATGACTATGTTTCACAAGTCTTGAGCATGGGGATGCTACCGATAGTATGGACTTAGTGATGGGATCACTGAGTTGGACAGAGACCCACTTTGAGACGCAGCGAGATATTGTCATCTCTTAGTCTCAATTCAATGTATATGCCAGGTCCTCGCATGTTCTCGGGATGAGGAATGACTCACTTAGGGACTATCAAACGCTACACCGTAACTGGGTAGTTATAAAGGTAGCTTACGGGTGAGTCATGATACATGTCGCGAGACATGGTTGATCAAGATGGGATTTGCCCCTCCACTTTGGAGAGATATTCTCTGGGCCCTCTCGAG
This sequence comes from Bromus sterilis, assembly GCA_950022295.1. NCBI lineage: Eukaryota > Viridiplantae > Streptophyta > Magnoliopsida > Poales > Poaceae > Bromus > Bromus sterilis. The sequence goes on along the minus strand of OX465595.1, from coordinate 273,404,929 downwards.
TGATAAGATTCAGAAAGCATGGCCATGCGATATGGGTTAAGTGTTAACCCGTTTCAGGAATCTGTATAACGGTTTCGAGAAGAGAGGTCAAGCTATCACAAGGGTGACAAGTACTCGCCTTGAACTTGACAACATATATCGTGAGGCAAAAGGAATGTTGCATATGACACTTTGTAATGGTTCGTCTTATGACTTTACGCATATATGGGAGTCGGCATGTTCTCCTAGGAATCTCTACCGACTATCGAACCGGATGTGATTCGGGACGTGTCCATGTGTACGTGAACCTATAGGGTCGCGCGCTTAAGAGGAAAGGAGCCCATTCGGATGTGATCCGAATGGAATATGGATGGAGGTTCCGAATTGCCTCAAGGGTTGAGGCCATTCCACGGGCACCTATATAAGGGCTAGGGTGAACCCCGAAGGAGTAGAGGTCAGAAAAAAACCCTAGCCTCCACTCCACCTCCAGGCCGAGCCGTCGGACCTAGCAGTCCGCCGCCCGGCGCTCCTCCTTGTACGTGCCCATTCCTTGGAGGCACTGCACCTGCAGCGCTTGGATGAACTATTCACGGGATCGGATCGTGGGACTCTGTTCGTGGGATTGGTTCGAGGGGTTCGAGCAGCAGCCGCCGACGGGCATCACCAACTCTCCTTCCGCTGTCGTGACTGCACGTCTAGTGGTAAACCCTAATCATGTAGTTCATCTCCAGTAGCAGTGATCTTGGTTGTGCGTGGTAGAAAATTTTGATTTAGCGCTAGTGTAGCGGACCGCGTGCCCGAACACATCTTGCAAATGCGCCACTACTAACGTAAAAAATGTGAGGGGAAAACTATCAATACAAAAATACACCCCCTAGTGGACCGCCTTTTCAGTTTGAAAAAAAAATAAACGAAAATGATAGAAATGTCAAAAAAATAAAAGAAAATAAAATCCCCATGTAATATGGGAACCCAGTTGAACATTTTTATAATTCTCAAAAACCTAACTGAAAAAAAGTTACGGGCATTTCAAGATCTGGAGCCAAAAAATGAAAAAAATTCAAACTTAGTAGTGGCGCATTTTGTATTAAATGCGCCACTAGTAACAGGAAAGAAAATTAAAAAAATAATTATTATTTTTAAAAAAAGTTCAAAATAGGCTAGAGGACCGATCGGGAAGTTTCAAAAAAATTGAAAATTTTAGCTAGTAACATTAAAAATTTAAAAATTAAAAATTAAAAAATTATTTTTTCAAATTATTTTTAGAAAAGTTCAAAATATACTAGAGGACCGATCGAAAAAGTTTCAAAAAAAATGTTGAAAATTTTATCACACCCATGAACATCAACAAGGTCCTAGACATCAACATGGTTTAAGAGGATTTATATGATAGATATATCAACAAGTGTCTGCTAAGTGAGCTGGAGTGGGAGTTGAATAGAACTGAGAAGTTATATGTGATGGGGTTTGAGTAGTGTTAGGATGGGTGATGACCTTCCGGGAAGTTTGACCACGGAGGTTAGTTCGACCTGAGATTAAGCATAATGACCGGGCATTAAGCATACTAACTTGAGATTAAGAAAAAAAACGTTATCTAGATCCCGATTCAAAATTAAAAATTCAAAAAAAAATAGTGGCGCATTTTCAGAATGCGCCACTCCTAAGACTCTTATGGGTGGCGCATTTTCAGAATGCGCCACGAATAAGGGCTTATGGGTGCTGCATTTTTAAATGCGCCACGCATAAGAGTCTTAGGGGTGGCGCATTTGAAATGCGCCACTATTAAGGCCTTCTTAGTGGCTTCCTTAGTGGAGCATTTTAAATGCGCCACTAAAGGAAAAAAAAGGACGCCACCATAAAGCATTTTTCCTAGTAGTGAACATTCGGGGGGGGGGGGGGTCAAAGGATTAGAAGCAGTGAGAGATACAAATATAATTAAGGGAAGACAGAATCAATAAGTGAAGATCTAACCTAGAATCGTTGGCCTCCATCGTGATGAAGCGGATCAAATCCAGAGGTCGAGGCGGATTCGAAGCTTCAGGTTAGCTGGAAGTCGTTGCCGCCGGCGCCGCGCTCTCCCTCGCGTTGGCTATCGTCGCCGCTCGCTCGCACGAGGCGGATTCGAAGCATGGGTTAGGTGGAGGTCACAGCCGCCGACGCCGCGCGCTTCCTTGCATCGGCTATGGCCGCCGCTCCCTCACGCGAGGTTGATTCCAAGCTACAGGTTAGCAGAGGGAATCGACGTCGGGATCGAAGGGAATCGGTCGGTGATTTGTAGGAATCAGGTGGGGAGGCCGGATGGATCGGAATCCGGTTAGGATCAGCCTCTACTTTGCAAATTAGGGGGTTTCCTAAATAGCTTATTCAGGAACTCTAGAGGGGGATTTCTAAATAGTCCCACCCTTCTACTAACACTTTCGCACTGCATCGAAACACTCAGGGGACCGCAATGCTGACTTAGACGCACTGCAGCTCCGGTAAAAGCGAACAACATCACTGTTTTCACAAAAACTTTTTAACCGTTTACCGTAATTGAGCGTATGATACAACGTTGGATTCGTATGCAAATGGAGCAACCTTAGTACTTTGAACACTTCCCCTGATTCTTCAAGGATTAAGAGCAGTTTTGTAAACGGTGCGGCGGCCCACTTTCATAGCAGGACTATTTTCGCGATTTCTCTCAAACCATTTATTGGAATGGTGCAAATGATACAGGGTTAGAAATATATCGATCAGGCGCTCCGTCTGTATGTAGAACACTTTCTCTAATTCTCTACGGTTTGAGAGAAATTTTGCTGCAACTAAAAATGCGCAAACTCTGTTTTTCGCCGATGGATCTTGTAGAGATTAGAACTTTTTAACCGCTTGTCCAAAGGATGCGTATGATACACCGTTGGATTCGTATGGAGTAGGATATTAATCCATATGTTGTATTCTTTTCGATATTCTTTGCGGTTTTAAAGTAATTTGAAAAACGGTGTGGTTGCACTCATGTGGGCAGCAGAGAGTTTTTGCGTAAAAACTTTTGATGCATTTGTCCGATCGACGCAATTAATACACCATTGGAAAGGTATCATCGAGGCGCTGCATTTATATATATAACACTTTGTCTAGTTTCTTACAGTTTAAAAGTTACATCGATTTTACTAAAAAGCGGAACTCCATTTTTTTCGCGGAACGGAAATTGACAAGTGAACTGCATGTGATTGCATCAGATGCGCAACCGCACTGCATTATCGGCAAACAGAAACAGGAGTGTTTTTCGCGAATCCAAAGTCGGCAAAGTGCACTGCATTCACCGGGCAACCACACGGTATTTATCGACAGAAAGAACTGCCTGTAATTTTTAATTTATTTATGAAAACTTCGCAGTTCTCTTTGGGAACGTACACCGCGGGCACAAACGAAGTGAACTGCATCCAGTAAACGTAATTTTAGGGGCACTTAATTTTTTTTTGGAATGAACTGTATGCAGATTTTGTTGTTATTTCTAACATTTTTTCTATACATATACGAACTACATGATCAAATAATAATGAGCTGCATTCGTGAACGAACTCGAACCACTAAACATCACAAATTGAACCGCATCACAAATACACATTACATGGAGCCACTGAAAGTCTATACAATCGTTCACAAAATCAAAGGAACTGCAAGCCAGAGAACTAAAAAAATACATCCCGACATCCACCACCTTCGTAATGAAAATGTCAATCAACTGAACCTCAAAAAACAATCAACAACAAATTTCATTAGCACTTTAATTTTTCCTTTCTAACGAAGAACAAACTGTAAACGTGGATCGTCAGTGCTCGGTCGTGCTACCCAGGTCGTTGGCGTGACAGTAGATGTGCAAGAGATGATAATGGCTTCTCTCCCTTCGTTGGTTACCCCAAGTGGAAGGTGAGATGTAGGATAGCAACAAATTTCCCCTAACTCCGAGGATAGGGTTTGTCTCCCGTAGGACACCAAAAGCGGCAAGTAGGAGACAACGGCGCTAGAAATTAGTAGTTGACATGGACCTACATAGACAACAAATAACTTTGCTCCCAACGAAGTTCAGAGTGGTTTTCAATCTCTCTGGCCTTGTTGTTTACAAAGGATCAAAAGCAAGGGATAAAGGATAATAGTGATAGCTACTGGAAAGTAAAAGCAGGAAATAAATTGAGCGTGGAAACAGTGATGAGAATATGGACCGGGGTCCCATGATGTTCACTAGTGATGTCTCTCTCCCAAAAGACGATAAAACTGCTATGCAAGGTGAACAAATCACAGCTGGGAAATTGACAGGATTAAAACGCACCGCGATTCTAACTATGCTACAAAGAAAGGAAGACGCTCAAAAGCATGGGCGGTATATGAAAATAAGTAGACAGGAATCCAACTGCATCTACTACTAATGATCCACCTTGAGATATTTATCCAGAACATCTCGCTGGTATTAAGTTGCGAGCCCCACCCAAAGTGTAAACCCAAAGCAACATACAACTACATTAAAAGAACTTTGCGTAAAGTAAAAAATCCTTGCAACCGCGTCTAAAAGCACTGTTTTTTCCCCCTTGTGGCAACAGCACATCCCCTAGACTTAGGTTTCTGTCACTCAAGCTAGTCATCAGGGGGCATGGACCCACAATCGAGAATAACGTTCCCTCTTGTAGTAACTACCTACTACTTGGCCAAAGCAATAAACAACAATGGAGAACATGCAAGAATTACTCAAGAACTAAACTATAAAAGATAAGAACCAAATATATTACTCTATCACAAACTGTACATAGTCTCATAATCCATCAGATCCCAGCAAACTCCATAGCAACAGCAGAAAGAATTACATATGTGTCTTGATCATGTATGGCAGTTCACAAGGTCTAATCCATGAAGAACAAAGAGGGAAGGAGAACATCACATAGCTACTGATCATGGTCCAAGGTAGACTACTCACAGATCATCCGGGAAGCGTCCATGGTGGAGGAGAAGCTCTCGGAGGTCAATCCTCCCTCCTGTAGGGTTCCGGGAAGAGGTATGCTGGAGCTCCCGATCTTTCAAGCGTGGTGGCGGCGGAATAGAGGCGAGATCGCGAAAAAGGGTTCTGGCTCCGGAAGTTTCCCGTCACTGAGAATATATAAGCGAAGGGGGGCAGCCAGGGGGTCCACCAGGGGTCCAGGCGGCCCCCTGGCGCGGCCCCACCCTAGGGCACGCCGGGAGGGCGCCTGGGCGCCTGGTGGTGGCCCTCTGGCCCCACTTTGGCTCTTCCGGAAGCTTCTGGTACGCTGATTTTTTATTGGATTTTTCCCGAATTTTTGGAGCAATTTTAATATGGGGGAAACCTGAAATAGAAAAACAACATAAAACAAGAACTGTCACTAGGGTGCACTGAGTTAATAGGTTAGTCCAAATATGATCAAAAGTGTATGAAAGTGTATCTAAATCATAGCAATATCACACAAAACATGCATGGAGCAAGCAGAAATTATTGATACGTTTGGGACATATCAACATCCCCAAGCTTAATTCCTACTCGTCCTCGAGTAGGTAAATGATAACAAGCATAATTTTTGTGGTGACATGCTAACAACCATATAAAAACTTTGAAAGTAAAGCAATCAAGGTATGTAACTCATTTCAAGTCATAACAAGCAAGAGTCTATATTATCATTGAAACAAGCAACATAAGAACATAAAGCTGCAAGAGCTCTCGCTGTCCGTGACTCGAATGTCTCCAGATGGTGTTTGCGTGCAAGAAGTGGGAGACGGGAATACAAGAGAAAAAATGTATTTGTTGAGAACTCAATCTACTAAAGTTTCACACTTAGTATTCTTTGGAATCTTATCTTGACTCGTCCCCAGACCACTAGCCAGGTACAAGTCAATTTGATCCACTCCCTTTCGATATTTTGAGCACTTATGCAATGGATGAGCTTAAGAACGAGAGTTGACACTTAGGATGGCAAAGAGAGAGATATGGTGGAGGAGGAAGACAAAAAGGGTGAAAGGCTCACATAAAATGAGGACAATCATAGGCGAGAGAAGGCAAAATGATAGATATGATGTGAGTAGTAGGGATTGCCATGCAACGGATGCACATATGAGCTAAGAAAAGCTCTCCAATGTAACTAGTGGGGGTGCATCCAACTGGCTCGCTCAAGAATATACAAGCCAAGTTCTATAGTGTGAAGGTCCCCACATAGCTATATGCATATATGATCATCTCTATGGAGTACAAGATATAAGAGGAAGTATGAGTGTGGATCTTTCACAAGGAATGGTAGTGTTGCCCCTTTCTCTCTTTTTATTTCTTTTCATTTTTTATGTTTTTTTATCTTTTTGGTGGCCTCGATGACTCTTTCTATTTAACTCTCATTTTTCCTCTTTGGGACCAATAAATGTGTCCACTTTGTGATCTTTTCCTCACTTAAAGGAAACACTCTCTTTTACAAGAAGTATAGAAGATCTTTCACACTATACAAGGTACTCAACATACAGAAGATGTAGCTATCATGATGTATGCAAATGTATGCCTCTGCCAGTGTAGCAGGAACATGTATGACATGAAGATCAAGTCATGAGGAGGTGTATGTTGCATGGCAATATATCTCGGAAAGGTTATGGAAATGCCTTGATAGGTAGGTATGGTGGCTGTTTTGAGGAAAGATATAATGAGGTTTATGATGACAGAGCATATCATGCCAAGGGTTTGGATGCAGCGGCGAGGTGGACGCCAACTCTCGGAGTGAGAAGAGGGAAATGCACGGTAGCAAAGAGGCTAGCAAATATGAGGAGGTGGAAGTGTTAACTTTCAATACTTACATTAGTCCGAAGAACTCATGCACTTATTATCGGTAACTCTCAATCTAATAAGGAGATTCACAAAGAGACAAGTACCCCGAGGAGGAGTGTATTGGGGTTTGGTTATCCTTGCGCATCCTCGACTCATGGTACGTGAGTGTACTCTAATATCCGATCCCTCCAAAGATTAGTGATCCATCTAGTAGCTAGAGTTCTCAACTAGTTTTTGTAGGTTTTGAAAATAAGCACGGATTGCCCAAAATATGACACCTATCACTAATAGGCTAGAGCTCTTGACACCAAAAGTTCAAACATTACTCACAATAATACCTCAAAACTATTGCAAGTTACTACTACAATTGAATAGCAACATCAATTACCTACTTCAAGACAAGACACAACTCAGTGCAACAACCAACTCTCTTAACAAGATAAGCATGAAAACTAAAGAGAGTTCCAGCAACAAACTAAGGAAAATCTAAAGCTCTTGAAAAAGATAGACATGAAAACTAAGAGCTAAACATGACAGCAGCTACGAAAAGATAAAGAACACACAACAAAAAAGATAAGCATGAAAATCCTATGATGTGTTCTAGTTTGAATTGGAGCATGTTTCTCTCCCACAAAAAGAAAGCTGAGTTCTAACTTGTTATGAACAGAAAGCAAAGCTAAAAAAACTAAAAAGGAAACCTAAGAGCGAGACGCTCCAAGCATTGCACATAACGCATGAAGTGATAAAAATATAGTGAGACGGAGGACGAACTGATGATTGTTGATGGAAAAGGGGATGCAGGGGGCATCCCCAAGCATAGACGCTTGAGTCTCCTTGATTATTTATTGGGGATGCATGGGGGCATCCGCAAGCTTGAGCGTTTGATACTCCCGGATCTTCTTTCATCATCTTCCCTCGCACACTTGAAAACTCCCTTCATACATAACTCATCATAAGCTGATTAGAGAGGTTAGTACCCTTAATAAAATATTTTTTCTCCACTGGAAATAAAGATATTCTTAAAGAGCTACTGTTTCTCAAGACTGAAAAAAAATTGGAAAGAAAAAGCTAGCGCAAGTCTTGCAAACGTAAGGAAAGGAAAAACGTGGAAGAATTTGTGAAAAACAGAACAACAGGTAGTAAATAATTTTTTGGGGTACTTCTGCAACTCAAATCAAAAAACTCAGAATAGACGCTCGAAAGAAAAATTGTATAGAGCACGCTGTCAAAAAAATCTGATTTAAAAGATGATCTGGTGATTTATCGTGAATTTTTCCATTTAAGGACAAAATCTGTTTTCTGGACAGCACGTCACAACTTTTGAACTTTCTTGCAATCGGAGGCTAAACTTGGCACAAAGCTTGAAAATAAAGATATAATGATGTTTCTACAGTAGTAAAAATCATCAATACCACTAAAAGAAAAAGTAAAAACATCTTTGGTTGCCTCCCAACAAGTGCTTTCTTTTACGCCCTTAAGCTAGGCATAAAGCAAAAAAGATCAAGTTTTATCAAGAGAGAGAGAATAGCTAGCCCGTGTAACAGACTCAAAAGGTAACTAAATTTTCTTCCTAGGGAAGTGTTCCATCCCATTTTTGAGAGGGAATTGAAATTTTATATTCCCCTCTTTCATGTCAATAACAGCACCTACGGTGCGAAGAAAAGGACGTCCCAAAATAATTGGACATAAAGGTTCACACTCTATATCCATAATAGTAAAATCAAAGGGAACATAATTGTCATTGACAATGATAAGAACATCCTTAATCTTCCCCAAAATAATAAGGATCAAAAGATTTCAATTCAAACATATCAGACACTCTTTTGGGATAATGGATGTACTGGCTCCAACATCACATAAACCATAGCAAGAGAAGTTATTCAATTTAATTTTTATCATAGGATCCCAACCATCATCTAGCTTCCTAGGTATGGAGGCTTCTACTCTAAGCTTCTCCTCCCTAGCTTTGATGAGAGCATTAGTGATATGATCTGTGAAGGCAAGATTTAGTGTGCTAGTGTGGGGGTCTCTAAACATTTTGTGTATCAAGTTAATAACTTCTGAAAGAGTACAACTATCAAAATCAATGTCACTACTATCAAAGGTGGTAGTGGTGTCATATAGGCTCACTTGTTTGAAATCTTCTATGTTCATAGGAGTTTCTTCTTCTATGGTTGAGGTAGTAGCATCACCATTAATAGGTCCAATGGGACTAGGAGTGTGTTGGGTGCCAAAAGTTTGGGTATCCTCAACAACTTAGATAGTAGCAACAGTGTGGTGTGTAGGAAGGCTCTGAATTCTATCATTTTCCTCTTTTTCTCTATCCCATCATTCTTTAAGTTTAACCAGCATCCTAATATTTTCATTAATTTGAAATTGGATAACATTAATAGGAGTGGCCTTCCTCTCCTCAAGGGGAGAGGTTCTAATTTTAAGCATCTCAACATCAAGGGCTAAGCTATTTCCTTCAAAGAGAGATTATCTAATTTGTCTAATTTATCTTCTACGCTCTTGTTGAAGGCTTTTTGGATAGTGATAAAGTCTTTAAGCATGCTTTCTAATTCAGAAGTAGGGTTCTTATTGCTAGGATAAGTGTTGTTGTTCCCATAGTTGGATGGGAACGGTCTAGGATTGCTAGAAAAATTACCCATATAAGCATTATTATTGAAGTTGTTTCTAGCAATAAACTTCTTATCTACTTGTTCTTGAGCAACCAAATAATTTAAAGGGACATCATGAGGATCAATAAAAGGTTTCTTGGTAAGTAGAGACATAATTAAGTCAACTTTTTCATTTAGGGAGGAAATCTCCTCGACAGAGTTTACCTTCCTACCTGTTGGAGCTCGTTCAGTGTGCCATTGGGAATAATTTGTCATCATCTCATCTAGGAGTTTTGTGGCAGCACCAAGTGTTGATGACATAAAGGTTCCTCCCGCGGCCGAATCTAACAGGTTCCGCGAGGTAAATTTCAAGCTTGCATAAAAAGTTTGGATAACCATGCAAGTAGTCAAACCATGTGTAGGGCATTTCTTAACAAGAAATTTCATTCTTTCCCAAGCTTGGGCAATGTGTTCATTATCCAATTGCTTAATATTCATAATGTTACTCCTCAATTGGATAATTTTAGAAGGTGGGTAGTACTTCCCAATAAAAGCATCCTTGCACTTATCCCAAGAATCTATGTTATTCCTAGGCAAGGATTGAAACCAAATTTTAGCTCCTTCCGTCAAAGAGAAAGGGAAAAGCTTAAGCTTAACAACATCACCTTCTACTTCTTTATACTTTTTCATATCACATAGCTCAACAAAATTATTCAAGTGTAAAGCAGAAGCATCTCCAGCACCAGAGAATTGATCTCTCATAACAAGGTTTATCAAAGCAGGTTTAAATGCATACGAGGTAGCTGAAGTGGCACGTGTGGCAATATGAGTGCAGATAAAATCATTGTTGTTGTGACTAGTGAAGTCACACAAATTGTGTTTTCAGTGGAACCCATAGCAGCAGCAGGTACAAGCAATTTTCTTGTGATTTTCGATAAAGGACACTAAGATAAAAGCTGAAAGATAAACTAACAAGACTAAAAAGCAAAGGTAAAAGATAGTGTGAAACTCCCCTATCTTGACAATTGGAGTCCCCGGCAACAGCGCGAGAAATTTTCTTGATGTGCGAGAGATGATAATGGCTTCTCTCCCTTCGTTGGTTACCCCAAGTGGAAGGTGGGATGTAGGATAGCAGCAAATTTCCCTAAACTCAGAGGATAGGGTTTGTCTCCCGTAGGACTCTGAATGGGGAAAGTAGGTGATAACGGCGCTAGAAATTAGGCGGTTGACGTGGACCTGCACACACAACAAATAACTTTGCTCCCAACGAAGCTCAGAGAGGTTTTCAATCTCTCCGGCCTTGTTGTTTACAACGGATCAAACGCAAGGGATAAAGGATCATAGTGATAGCTAATGGAAATTAAAAGGAGGAAATAAATTGAGCGTGGAAAATGTGATGAGAATATGGACCGGGGTCCCATGATGTTCACTAGTGATGTCTCTCTCCCAAAAGAAGATAAAACTACTACGCGAGGTAATGAAATCACAGCTGGGAAATTGACAAGATTAAAAATGCACCGCAATGCTAACTATTCTACAAAGAAAGAAAGAGGATCCAAAGCATAGGCAGTACGCCAAAATAAGTAGACCTAAATCCAACTGCATCTACTACTAATCATCCACCTTGAGATATCTATCCAGAACATCTCGTTGATATAAGTTGCGAGCCCCACCCAAAGTGTAAACCCAAAGCAACATACAACTGCATTAAAAGAACTTTGCGTAAAGTAAACAATCCATGCAACTGCGGTTACAAGCACCGTTGTTTTCCCCCTTGTGGCAACACCACATCCCCTAGACTCATGTTTCTTTCACTCAAGCTATTCATCAGGGGGCATGAACCCACAATCGAGCATAACGTTCCCTCTTGGGGTCACTACCTACTACTTGGCGAAAGCAATAAACAGCAACGAGGAACATGCAAGAATTACTCAAGAACTAAAATATAAAAGATAAGAACCAAATATATTACTCTATCACAAACTGAACATAGTCTCATAATCAATCAGATCCCCGCAAACTCAGTATAGCAACAGCAGAAAAAATTACATATGTGCGTTGATCATGTAGGGAAGCTCACAAGTTCTAATTCATGAAGAAAAAAGAGGGGAGGAAAAAATCACATAGCTACTGATCATGGACCCATGAGGTCCAAGGTAGACTACTCACGGATCATCCGGGAAGCGTCCATGGTGGAGGAGAAGCTCTCGGAGGTCAATCCTACCTCCAGCAGGGTGCCAGGAAGAGGTCTGCTCGCGCTCCCAATCTTGGAAGCGCGGCGGCGGCGGAACAGAGGCGAGCGAAAAAGGGTTGTCTCCGGAAGTTTCCCGTCATGGAGAATATATAGGGAAAGGGGGCAGCCAGGGGGGCCACCAGGGGTCCAGGAGGCCCCCTGGTGCGGGCCCACCCTAGGGCGCGCCGGGAGCGCGCCTGAGCGCCTGGTGGTGGCCCTCTGGCCCCACTTTGGCTGTTTCGGAAGTTTCCGGTACGCTGATTTTTTATTGGATTTGTCCCAATTTTTTGGAGCACTTTTAATATGGGAGAAACCTGAAATAGAAAAACAGCAGAAAACAGGAATTGGCACTGGGGTGCACTGAGTTAATAGGTTAGTCCAAATATGATCAAAAGTGTATGAAAGTGTATCTAAATCATAGCAATATCACACAAAACATGCATGGAGCAGGAAGAAATTATAGACACGTTTGGGATGTATCAATGGTGCACTACACAGAGGCAGCACGCCTGATCCAGCGTTCGCCTCGTCGGGGTTCGACGGCGGCCTGTTCCGGCGGTGGAGGTGCGGGGATTGGAGGAGCCGCGTGCGTGGAAAGAATGCATCTCCGCCGTGCTAGAGGATAGGAGGAGGCGTAGCGGCGGAGGGAAGCCAGCGGCGTGGCAGAGGAGGGAATTTGGCGGCGTGCTGGCGGGAAGCAGGAGGGACCGCGGCCATGGGCACTGCACACGGCGGGGGAAAGGCATTGGCAGGGCCCTGCTCGACCTGGGCCGCCCCGGCTCCTACCGCGCGCCGGCCGTTGATACGTCCCAAACGTATCTATAATTTTTTCTTGCTCCAGGCATATTTTGTGTGATATTTCTATGATCTAGATACACTTTCATCCATTTTTTTATCATATTTGGACTAACTTATTAACTCAGTGCACCCCAGTGCCAGTTTCTGTTTTCTGCTATTTTTCTATTTCAGGTTTCCCCCATATTAAAAGTGCTCCAAAAATTCAGGAAAAATCAGATAAAAAATCACCATACAGGAACCTTCCCGAAGCACCTGGGTGGGGCCAGAGGGCCACCACGAGCGGCCCAGGCGCCCTGGTGGCGCGCCCTAGGTCTTGGCCGCGCCAGGGGGGCACCCGGACCCCTGGTGGCCACCCTGGCTTCCTCCCTTCGCCTATTTATTATTCGTGACGGGATTCTTCCGAAGACAACCTTTTTTCATGATCTCGCCTCTGTTCTTCCGCCGCTGCGCTTCCAAGATCGGGAGCGCCAGCAGACCTCTTCCCGGCACCCTGTCGGAGGGAGGATTGACCTCTGGGAGCTTCCCCTCCACCATGGATGCTTCCCGGATGATCCGTGAGTAGTCTACCTTGGACCATGGTTCCGTTATCAGTAGCTATGTGATGTTCTCCTCCCCTCTTTATTCTTCATGGATTAGACCTCGTGAGCCGCCCTACATGATCAAGGCACATATGTAATTCTTTCTGTTGTTGCTATGCTGAGTTTTTGGGATCTGATGGATTATGAGACTATGTTTAGTTTGTGATAGAGTAATATATTTGGTTCTTATCTCTTATATTTTTGTTCCTAAGTAATTCTTGCATGTTCTCCGGTGTTGTTTATTGCTTTGGCCAAGTAGTAGGTAGTGACCCCAAGAGGGAACGTTATGCTCGATTGTGGGTTCATGCCCCCCGATGACACGCTTGAGTGACAAAGACATGAGTCTATGGGATGTGTTGTTGCCACAAGGGGAAAACAACGGTGCTTGTAACCGCGATTGCAAGGATTGTTTACTTTACGCAAAGTGCTTTTTAATGCAGTTATCTGTTGCTTTGGGTTTACACTTTGGGTGGGGCTCGCAACTTAATACCAGCGAGATATTCTGGATAGATATCTCAAGGTGGATGATCAGTAGTAGATGCAGTTGGATTTTGGTCTTCTTATTTTGGCGTACCACCCATCTTTTGAGCCTCTTCATTTCTTTGTAGCATAGTTATCATTGCGATGCGTTTTAATCCTATCAATTGCCTAGATGTGATTTGTTTACCTCGCATAGCAATTTTATCGTCTTTTCGGAGAGAGACATCACTAGTGAATATCACGGGACCCCGGTCCATATGCTCATCACTGTTTACACGCTCATTTATTTTCCTGTTTTTACTTTTAGCTGCTATCACCATTATCATTATCACTTGTGTTTGATCCTTTGTCAACAACAAGACCGGAGAGATTGACAACCTCTCTGAACTTCGTTGGGAGCAAAGTTATATGTGTCGTGTGTAGGTCCACGTCAATTGCGCCATTGACACCTACTTCTCACTTGCGGAATCCTACGGGAGACAAACCCTATCCTCTATATAGGGGAAATTTTCTGATATCCTACATCTCACCTTCCACTTGGGGTAACCACCGAAGGGCGAGAAGCCATTATCACTTCCACGACATCAAGCAAATTTCTGGCGCCGTTGCCGGGGATTTCGAGTGTGACAAGATAGGGGAGTTGCACACTATATTTTACCTTTGCTTTCTAGTCTTGTTAGTTTACCTTTCAGTTTTTATCTTAGTGTCCTATATCAAAAATCACAAAAAAATTGTCTGCCACACTTGCTGCTACTATGGGTTCCACTGAAAACACCAAGTTGTGTTACTTCACTAGTCACAACAATAATGACTTTATCTGCACTCATATTGCCGCACCTGCCACTTCAGCTACCTCTTATGAAATTAAACCTGCTTTGCTAAACCTTGTTATGAGAGATCAATTCTTTGGTGCTGGAGATGATGTTGCTTTACACTTGAATAATTTTGTTGACCTATGTGGTATGCAAAAGTATAAAGAACTAGAAGGTGATGTTGTTAAGCTTAAGCTTTTTCCTTTCTCTTTGAGGGGAGAAGCTAAATTCTGGTTTCAATCTTTGCCTAGGAATAGCATAGATTCTTGGGATAAGTGGAAAGACGCTTTTATTGGGAAGTACTACACACCTGCTAAAATTATCCAATTGAGGAGCAATATTATGAATTTTAAGCAATTGGATAATGAACATGTTTCCCAAGCTTGCGAACGAATGAAATCTCTTGTTAAAAATGCCCTAAACATGGTTTGACTACTTGGATGGTTATCCGAACGCTCTCCAACAGGTAGGAAGGTAAACTCTGTCGAGGATATTACCTCCCTAAATGAAAAAGTTGACTTGATTATGTCTCTACTTACCAAGAAACCCTCTACTGATACTCATGATGTCCCATTAAATTCTTTGGTTGCTCAAGAACAAGTAGATGTGAACTTTATCTCTAGAAATAACTTCAACAATAATGCCTATAGGGGTAATTTTTCTAGCAATCCTAGACCGTTTCCATCCAACTATGGGAACAACAACACTTATCCTAGCAACAAGAACCCCACTTCTGAATTAGAAAGCATGCTTACAGAATTCATGACTACCCAAAAAGCCTTCAACAAGAGTGTAGAAGAGAAACTAGACAAATTAGATAATCTCTCTTTGAAGGTACATAGCTTAGCCCTTGATGTTGAGATGCTTAAAATTAGAACCTCTCCCCTTGAGGAGAGGAAGGCCACTCCTATTAATGTAATACAATTGCAAGTAAATGAAAATATTAGGATGATGGCTAAACTTAAAGAAATATGGGCTAGAGAAAAAGAGGAAGAGGATAGAATTAAGAGCCTTCCAACACACCATACTATTGCTACTATCCAAGTTATTGAGGACACCCAAACTATTAGCACCCAACACACTCCTAGTCCCGTTGGACCTATTAATGGTGATGCTACTACCTCAACCATAGAAGAAGAAACCCCTATGAACATAGAGGGTTTCAAACAAGTGAGCCTAGAAGACACCACTACCACCTTTGATAGTGGTGACATTGATTTTGATAGTTATACCCTTTCAGAAGTTATTAGCTTGCTACACAAAATGTCTAGAGACCCCCACACTAGCACACTAAATCCTGCCTTCACGGAGCATAACACTAATGCTCTCGTCAAAGCTAGGGAGGAGAAGCTTAGAATAGAAGCCTCCATACATAGGAAGCTAGATGATGGTTGAGATCCTATGATAAAAATTAAATTGAATAACTTCTCTTTCTCTGCTTTATGTGATTTTGGAGCTAGTACCTCCGTTATGCCCAAAAGAATATATGATATGTTTGAATTGAAGCCCTTTGAGTCTTGTTCTTTTGGTGTTCGTCTCGTTAATTCTTCCGTAAAGAAACCTTTGGGGAAGATCGACGATGTTCTGATCATTGTCAATGACAATTATGTTCCCGTTGATTTTACTATTATGGATATAGAGTGTGAACCAATATGCCTAATATTTTTGGGACGTCCTTTTCTTCGCACCGTAGATGCTATTATTGACATGAAAGAGGGGAATATAAAATTTCAATTCCCTCACAATAAGGGGATGGAACACTTGCCTAGAAATAAGATTAAGTTACCATTTGAGTCCGTCACAAGGGCTAGCTATTCTCTCTCTCTTGATAAACTTGATATTTTTACTTTATGCCTAGCTTAAAAGCGTAAAAGAAAGAGCTTGTTGGGAGGCAACCCAAGATGTTTTTATTTCTGTTCTTAGTGGTCTTGATGATTGTTACTACTGTAGAAACATCATTGTATATTTATTTTCAAGCTTTGTGCCAAGTTTAGCCTCCAATTGCAAGAAAGTTCAAAAGTTTTGACATGTTGTCCAGAAAACAGATTCTATCCTTGGACGGAAAAATTCACGATAAATCACGAGATCATCTTTTTGATCTGAATTTTTTTTTGACAGCGTGCTCTATACAATTTTCTTTCAAGCGTCAGTTCTGAGTTTTTTGATTTGAGTTGCAGAAGTACCCCAAAAAAATTCTTTACTACCTTATGTTCTGTTTTTCACAGATTCTGCCACGTTCTGCCTCTCCTTACTTTTGCAAACCTTAAGATTGCTTTTTCTTTGCAAAAAACTTTTTGGAATTCTTGAGAAACAATATCTCTTCAAGAATATCTTTATTTCCAGCGGAATTGTTTTATTTTATTAAGGGTACTAACCTCTCTAATCAGCTTATGATGAGTTATGTATGAAGTGAGTCTTCAAGTGTGCGAAGGAAGATGATGAAAGAAAATCCGGGAGTGTCAAACGCTCAAGCTTGGGGATGCCCCCATGCATCCCAAATAAATATTCAAGGAGACTCAAGCGTCCAAGCATGGGGATGAACCCGTGCATCCCCTTCTCCATCAACTATCATCAGTTCGTCCTTCGTCTCACTATATTTTTATCACTACATGTGTTATGTGGTACGCTTGGAGCGTCTCGCTCTTAGGTTTCCTTTTTAATTTTATTTAGCTTTGCTTGCTGTTCATAACGAACCCAACTTACTTTGTGTGGGAGAGAAACACGCTCCACTTCAATCTAGAACACATCATAGGATTTTCATGCTTATCTTTCTCTGTTGTGTCTTCTTTATCTTTTCGTAGTTGTTTCCATGTTTAGTTTTAGTTTTAGTTTTTTTCTTTAGCAAGAGCCTTGGATTTTTTTTAGTGTTTTGCTGGAACTCTCTTTAGTTTTCATGTTTATCTTATTGAGAGAGTTGGTTGTTTCACTGAGTTGTGTCTTGTCTTTATGTAGGTAATTGGGGTTGCTATTCAATTGTAGTAGTAACTTGCAATAGTTTTGAGGTATTGTTGTGAGTAATGTTTGAACTTTTGGTGTCAAGAGCTCTAGCCTATTAGTCACAGGTGTCGTATTTTGGGCAATCCGTGCTTATTTTCAAAATCTACAAAAACTATTTGAGAACTCTAGCTACTAGATGGATCGCTAATCTTTGGAGGGATTGGATATTAGAGTACACTCACGTACCATGAGTCGAGGATGCCCAAGAATAACCAAACCCCCATACACTCCTCCTCGGGGTACTTCTCTCTTTGTGAACCTCCTTATTAGATTGAGAGTTACCGATAATGAGTGCATGAGTTCTTCGGACAAATGTAAGTATTGAAAGTTGACACTTCCACCTCCTCATATTTGCTAGCCTCTTCGGTACCGTGCATTTCCCTCTTCTCACTCCGAGAGTTGGCGTCCACCTTGGCATGATACGCTCTGTCATCATAAACCTCCCTATATCTTTCCTCAAAACAGCCACCATACCTACCTATCAAGGCATTTCCATAGCCTTTCCGAGATATATTGCCATGCAACATCCACCTTCTCATGACTTGATCTTCATGTCATAAATGTTCCTGCTACACTTGCAGAGGCATACATTTGCATGCATCATGATAGCTACATCTTCTTTATGTTGAGTACCTTTTAAAGTGTGAAGATCTTCTATACCTTCTTGTAAAATAGAGTGTTGCCCTCAAGTGAGGAAAGCATACCAAAGTGGACAAATTAAAAGATCCCAAAGAGGAAAAATGAGAGTTAAATAGAAAGAGCCATTGAGGGCACCAAAAAATCCAAAAAAATAGAAAAAAGAGAAAAAGAAATAAAAGAGATAAAGGGGAAACACTACTATTCCTTTTGAAAGATCCACACTCGTACTCCCTCTTATACCTTGTGACCCATAGAGATGATCATATATGCATATAGCTATGTGGGGACCTTCACACTATAGAACTTGGCTTGCATATTCCAAGGATGCGCTTCCTCAAAGGAGCTCTAGGTCTTCATCAGCGAGCAAGTGGATGCACCGTCACTAGTTCCATTGGAGAGCTTACCTTAGCTCATATATGCATCTGTTGCATGGCAATTCCTACTCCTCACATCATATCTATCATTTGGTTTTCTTTCGTCTATGATTGTCCTCTTGATGTGAGCCTTTCACACCCTTTTTGTCTTCCTCCTCGACCATATATCTCTCTGTTTGCCATCCTAAGTGTCAACCCTTGCATGAGTGATCAAAATATCGAAAGGGAGTGGATCAAATTGACTAGTACCTGGCTAGTGGTCTGGGGACGAGTCAAGATAAGATTCCAAAGAAGACCAAGTGTGAAACTTTAGTAGATTGAGTTCTCAACAAATATATATTTTCTCTCGTATTCCCATCTCCCCCTTCTTGCACGCAAACACCATCTGGAGACATTTGAGTCACGGACAACAAGAGCTCATGCACCTTTATGTTCTTCTGTTGCTTGTTTCAATGCTAATATATACTCTTGCCCGTTGTGACTTGAATTGAATTACATACCTTGATTTCTTTACTTTCAAAGTTTTTATATGGTTGCTAGCATGTCACCACAGAAATTATGCTTTTTATCATTTACCTATTGGAGGACGAGCAGGAATTAGGCTTGGGGATGTTGATATGTCCCAAACGTAGCAATAATTTCTGCTTGCTCCATGCATGTTTTGTGTGATATTGTTATGATCTAGATACAATTTTGATCATATTTGGACTAACTTATTAACTCAGTGCACCCAAGTGCCAGTTTGTGTTTTCTGCTGCTTTTCTACTTCAGGTTTCCCCCATATTAAAAGTGCTCCAAAAATTCAGGAAAATCAGATAAAAAAGCAGCGTACCGGAACCTTCCCGAAGCACCTGGGTGGTGCTAGAGGGCCACCACCAAGGGCCCAGGCGCCCTAGTGGCGCGCCCTAGGGCTTGGCCACGCCAGGGGGCGCCTGGACCCTGGTTCCCCCCTGGCTGCCCCCCTTCCCCTATTTATTTTCCGTGATGGGATTCTTCCGAAGACAAAACCTTTTTTTGCAATCTCGCCTCTATTCCGCCGCCGCCGCGCTTCCAATATTTGGAGCGCCAGAAGGCCTCTTCCCGGCACCCTGTCTTAGGGAGGATTGACCTCCGGGAGCTTCCCCTCCACCATGGACGCTTCCCGGATGATCCGTGAGTAGTATACCATGGACCACCGGTCCGTGATAAATACTTATGTGATGTTCTCCTCCCCTCTTTGTTCTTCACGGAATAGACCTAGTGAGCTTCCCAACATGATCGAGGCGCATATGTAATTCTTTCTGCTGTTGCTATGCTGAGTTTGCTGGGATCTGTTGGATTATGAGACTATGTTCAGTTTGTGATAGAGTAATATATTTGGTTCTTATCTCTTATATTTTTGTTCCTAAGTAATTCTTGCATGTTCTCCATTGCTATTTATTGATTTGGCCAAGTAGTAGGTAGTGACCCCAAGAGGGAACGTTACGCTTGATTGTGGGTTCATGCCCCCCAATGACACGCTTGAGTCACAGAAACATGAGTCTAGGGGATGTGATGTTACCACAAGGGGGAAAACAACGGTGCTTGTAACCGTGGTTGAAGGATTGTTTACTTTATGCAAAGTGCTTTTTAATGCATTTGTCTGTCGCTTTGGGTTTACACTTTGGTGGGGCTCACAACTTAATACCAGCGAGATGTTCTGGATAGATATCTCAAGATTGATGATTAGTAGTAGATGCAGTTGGATTTCGGTCTACTTATTTTGGCATACCGCCCATGCTTTTTTGGCTCTTCCTCTCTTTGTAGCATAGTTAGCATTGCGGTGCGTTTTTAATCCTGTCAATTGCCCAGTTGTGATTTGTTTACCTCGCATAGCAGTTTTATCATCTTTTCAGAGAGAGACACCACTAGTGAACATCACGGGACCCTGGTCCATATTCTCATCACCGTTTACACGCTCATTTATTTTCCTGTTTTTACTTTCAGCTGCTATCACCATTATCATTATCCCTTGTGTTTGATCCTTTGTGAACAACAAGACCGGAGAGATTGACAACCTCCCTTGTGTCGTGTGCAGGTCCACGTCAATTGCGCCATTGACACCAACTTCTCACTTCCGGAATCCTACGGGAGACAAACCCTATCCTCTACATAGGGTAAATTTGTTGCTATCCTACATCTCACCTTCCACTTGGGGTAACCAACAAAGGGCGAGAAAACTTTATCACTTCCACGCCATCAGCCGTCACGGGGGCCGCGTGGTGGAGGCAGAGGCGGCCGAGGTGCTCCCCTGGTCGCGGATCCGTTGGAGGCCGGATGGATCCGGTGGAGGAGGAGTCTCCTGTGGTAGGGGCGACCGGATCCGAGGGATCTCGCCATGGCCGCGGCAGTGCCAGTGGATGGATGTGGCAGGGGGCTGTGGACGCGTCGGTGGAGGTAGCAGGGATTCGTGGCGCACCGGCGGAGGTAGCAGGGGGCGCGCGGGTGGAGGAAGGTGGTCGGGTTGGGGCGGTGGAGCAAGGGAGGCCGGGGGTGTTGCTTCCGCGAGCCGAGCGTAGGAGTTGGGGAGTTGGGGAGGGAATCGGGGGAGCGGGAGGAGGGCATCATGGAAGTTGAAGGAGTGGTTGGGTTGTTCCGCTGTCGGTTCGATTCGCTGGTTTGTTCCGGTATGGGTCAGTTCGATTCACTGTGGTAACGGGGTAGTAACATGATAAGCAATTTTGTTAGCAGAATAACACTTAAGGGGGTGTTAACAGAATAGACCCACCCTATAATATATATATATATGTGTGTGTGTGTATATATATATATAGGGTGAGTCTATTATGATAACACCCCTTAAGACCTTATTCTAACAACACCTAGCCTTATTCTGCTAACACTCGATCGCGCAAGATTTTGTACCAACCCCCGACTGACAGAACGAACCACAACCCAAATTCCCCACCACGTCCGCCTTATCCCCCCACCTTCTTTTCTCCACAACCCACGATCCAGACTCCTCCCACGCATCCATGCAGCTGACGACCCACCCACCACCTCCTCCCTCTGCGGCACGCCGGCGTCCTCCCTCCACCGCGTACCGCCCCTTCCCTCCGCCGCGCGCCGCCTCCCTGCGCCAGGCCGCGGCGACCCGGCTCCGGCCACAATGCCCTAACTCCCGCACCCGTCATGGTGCCCTCCTCCTGCCCCATGCCGGACCTCGATCCATGGCGGTCGACCCGTGAGCACCGATGGCGACCAGACCGGCGCGGTCCACGGGATCGGATCCGGCTCCCCCAGGCAGCCACTTCCCGGCCCTCGCCGCCCATCGACAGCCCCGGCCACCACGCGTCGGCCGACCCAGACCCACTTCACGCCTCACTAGATCCGACGAGCGCATGACGTCCCCGACCCCTGGATCCACCGTGCTCCGGTGGCCACGGTCACCGCCATGCCCCTCCCGTCTTCCCTTGGCGCTCCTCTCCTGCTCGCCGGCTTCCTAGGCTTCCTCCTCTTCACCTAGTAACGCAGGGGCAGGAGGACTTGGAGCATGAAGGGTGCGGTGCATGGAGGCGGTGTGGCCGGAGATGGCGTATGGGGAGTCTGGCGAGTCCGCGTCTTCCTTGAACCCTTACCAGGTCACGCCTCCTTTCGATCCATTGAGGATGACCGTTGTTGCAGTTCGTTTCCCCTCCTCAAGCATATGCCTTGATCTAGATATGTTTTATTTTAATTTTGTTCGGCTTCTGCAGGTCCTGGACTGGCCACCAATTCGCCAAGCACAACAAGAAGGCACATTATACCCCGTGGCATATCCCGTGGCATATCTGGACTGGCAAAAAAATCACCAAAGTTGATGTAAAACCGAAAAAATATGCTTGTGTGCCCACTATTCTTGAAATATGGGATATACTCGTGTGGTTTTTAACCAGTCAATTCATTTTTATTTTCTTCTGTTGGTTCTAGCAAAAAATGTAAGCAATGTTCAATGGATGACAGTGCACAATAGGGGTGATTCACCATTGAGAAATGCAGTTTTTCAGCTTGTTTGACTGAAAAAAGGAAATTTTATTTGTAATTATTGAATAAACCCGATGCGGTTCACTTGTATGTATGTGATTTTTTCTAGTTTTATGTTATTGATTGTTAATTTGATGCAGTGCGGTAGTTTGTTTGTACATATATGTTAAAAAAATTAATGCAGTTCACCATATGATACAAAATACGTCTCCAAAAAGTTTCATCAAAAAAATGTTATTAACATTGCAGTGTGCTGGATGTTTTAATACAATTCACTGAATAAAAGTTGTAGTGCGCTTGGTGTTCCGATGCAAATTACGGGATAATATTTACCATATACGAGAAAAGGAAGAAAAAGATGAAGCTCAATTGTGAAACCGAATGCAGTGCGCTTAACAGTTGAATGCAGTTCACTCGATGCGGTTCGTTTGCACATCAATAGAATAAAATATGTTACAAAAAATTAAAGCAAATCATGTAGTTCCCGATTGTTTTATATAGCGGTTCACTTCCCCTCGCGTTAATTACGGCAGTATGATAAATAAAAAAGAAAATGCGTGCAGTGCTCTCTGTCGACAAATGCGGTGCGGTTGCCAGGCGAATGCAGTTCGCTTCATCAATGTGACGCCCCCAAAATCGGATCGTGTACAGTAATCATACACGCAAGGTACACGATCGAGATCAGGGACTCACGGTGAGATATCACAACACAACTCTACAAATAAAAATAATACAAGCCAGGGGCCACGAGGG
Organism: Bromus sterilis; assembly: GCA_950022295.1. NCBI lineage: Eukaryota > Viridiplantae > Streptophyta > Magnoliopsida > Poales > Poaceae > Bromus > Bromus sterilis. The sequence goes on along the minus strand of OX465595.1, from coordinate 273,381,924 downwards.
CTCGAATACAACAGCTCGAGAGCACAAAGTCAGCAGAAGCAATAATATCTGAGTACAGACACAAGGATACAAGGTTTCCTTAAGAAGGCTAGCACACAAACAACACTCGATCGAAAATGCGAGGCCTCCTGCCTGGGAACCTCCAAACTACTCCCGGTCAAAGGGGAACTTGACGTCGTAGAAGGCATCGGGGGTCTTCACGTTGCGGTGGTCGGCATCGGGGATCTCCTGCTCCTGGGCTCCAACGTTGACTGCAGCGACCGATCAGGCAAAAAAAGGGGGGAAATAAAGCAAGGGTGAGTATCTAGTATACCCGCGAGTCTTACGTCCGCTACTAAGCAATTATGCATTTGTATCAAATGGAAAGGGGAGGCTGTATATAGTGGACTTCAAGGTAGAAATTCAGAATAAGGATAAGAAGATAGGCCTATCAAAGACTAGCATCTTCCGAAGAGTCTTGAAGCACAAGAAGAGAATAGCCAACAGTTCAATAACATGAATGTAATAACAATGCAACAGAAGTTGCTGCAGCATTGCATAATAGTAAGTTGTAATAATTAACAATGCCTCCGAGATCCCCTCCTCGACTTCTATGCGAGGAAGAGAAATTGGAACCAAAAGTTTAATAGTAGTAGTTTGTAGTAGTAGGCTCTGGCTTCAGCATAAAGCGTCCTGTTACCGTGGACACGGCTATTCGAATAGATTAAACTCCCTGCAGGGGTGCACTACTGTTCAGCCTGCACACTCGGATCTCCAGGGTGGCGTACACCTCGTTAGGGAATGCCCCGCCGAGGCCCATCCTACGACTCATCAGAGAGGTCCCCGCCGGTCTAAAGTCCTAGGCGCAAGGGGGTCTTGGACCGTCGCCCCTCACCCTCCGGGTCATTGTGTACAGGGTGAATTCCACGCAACTCCTCTGGGATGCGGATCTGACCGTGCCACAATGCTGAAATGGACGTCTTTCAGAGCTTTCGAACGAGACCACAACGCGCAGGGCCCACACCGTTATCCCACGTGAAGGTAGTGCGTACAAGCCTTTGCGGCCTCTCAAGCCATCCACCTGAACCGTTAAGCATTTTATTATTATCTGTCGGGACAATCGTTATCGTTGCCCCTTATCTGGGTGAGTCGAGGAAAACGACAGCAGCCAGGACCACCAGTAACATCGGTGCCTGCCCTGACGTCCCACCAACTCGTGCGGTTACCAACAAGGTGAACCATCTCGTTATCTTGTCTCGTGTTTGCTCCGAAGAGCTCGACTTTCGTACAACAGGAAATCTGTCGGCCACGAACAGTACCAGGCTTGTCGCACACCGGTGGAATACACCTGACCTGTTGTTCCGCTAAGATACCATGCGCGGGTGATACGTCCAAAACGCATCTATAATTTCTGCTTGCTCCATGCAGTTTTGTGTGATATTGCTATGATCTAGATACACTTTCATACACTTTTAAACATATTTGGAATAACCTATTAACTCAGTGCACCCCAGTGCCAATTCCTGTTTTCTGCTGTTTTTCTATTTCAGTTTTCCCCCATATAAAAAGTGCCAGAAAAATTCCGGGAAAAATACAGGAAGCTTCGAGAAAAGCCCGGGAGGGGCCAGAGAGGAGCCAGGGGGGCCCAGGCGGCCACCCGGCGCGGCCCCACCCCTGGCCGCGCTAGCGGGGCGCCTGGGGCCCCTGGTCCACCTCTGGCTGCCCCCCTTCGCCTATTTATTCTCCGTCACGGGTAAACTCCAGAAGAAGAACCCTATTCCGAAAACTCGCCTCTGTTCCACCGCCGCCGTGCTTCCGAATATCGGGAGCACCAGAAGACCTCTTCCCGGCACCCTGCCGGAGGGAGGATTGACCTCTAGGAGTCTCCTCTCCACCATGGATGCTCCCCATATGTCTCGTGAGTAGTTTTCCTTGGACCATGGGTCCGTGATCAGTAGCTATGTGATGTTCTCCTCCCCTCTTTGATCTTCATTGTTTAGACCTCGTGAGCTGCCCTACATGATCGAGGCACCTTTGTAATATTTCTGCTGTTGCTATGCTGAGTTTGGAGGGATCTGATGGATTATGAGATTATGTTCAGATTGTGATAGAGTAATATATTTGGTTTTTATCTCTTATATTTTTGTTCCTAAGTAATTCTTGCATGTTCTCCGTTGTTGTTTATTGCTTTGGCCAAGTAGTAGGTAGTGACTCCAAGAGGGAACGTTGTGCTAGATTGTGGGTTCATGCCCCCCGATGACACGCTTGAGTGACAGAAACATGAGTCTAGGGGATGTGCTGTTGCCACAAGGGGGAAAACAACGGTGCTTGTAACCGCGGTTACAAGGATTGTTTACTTTATGCAGAGTTCTTTTAATGCAGTTGTCTGTTGCTTTGGGTTTACACTTTGGGTGGGGCTCGCAACTTAATACCAGCGAGATGTTCTGGATAGATATCTCAAGGTGGATGATTAGTAGTAGATGCAGATGGATTTCGGTCTACTTATCTTGGCGTACTGCCCGTGCTTTTGATCCTCTTCCTTTCTTTTGTAGCATAGTTAGCATTGCGGTGCGTTCTTAATCCTATCTATTGCCCTTCTGTAATTTGTTTACCTCGCATAGCAGTTTTATCGTCTTTTGGGACAGAGACATCACTAGTGAACATGACGTATCCCGTTCCATATCCTCATTACTGTTTCCAAGATTTTTTTACTTTACTGCTTTTATTTTCTATCATTATCCCTTGCGTTTTATCTTTTGTAAACAACAAGACCGGAGAGATTGACAACCTCTCTGAACTTCATTGGGAACAAAGCTATCTGTGTCTGTGTGCAGGTCCGCGTCAGTTGTGCCGCTGACACCTACTTATCATCTCTGGAGTCCTACTGGAGACAGACCTTGGTATCTTCACCGAGGGAAAACTGCTGTTGCACTACATCGCAACCTTCCACTTGGGGTAACCAATGAAGGGCGAGAAGCCGTCTAGCAGCGGGTACTGTTGGGTCACCCGACTCCTTACCTGTAAGGCCACCAGTTGATTCGAGTGCCTACCATCAAGTGAAACTAGGAGGAATCACCCTCGATGGTACACTTGAAGAGGTTCGACAGAGACATCAGCGGAATGAACTAAAGAGGAATATTCTCGTATCACCCCGGTGGTGCCGAGACACCAGCGGAATGAACTAAAGAAGAATACCCTCGTATCATCCCAGTGATGCTACGCTACCGAGCCGACGAGAGTGAAATACGAGTCCGTCCACTCGTAAGTCAAACTCGAAGCGACTCGGCAGAGTCTCGCCGTTGTAGGTTCCCTAGGGCGTCTGCATTGATCCGTACCTGTTACAGTTATAATACATAGTATCCGTGTCACTCCCCAGAGTGATCATGACCCGCTATTCTAAATCTAGCTAACAATGCACAGGGTTCACTGCTGAATATTATATATATTTATAAGGAAGCATAGGACAAGGAAAAGGTACATCAAGGGGCGACAATGACAGGCTATTCAATTGAATAGGATTGTAACGTAGCAGCAGAATCATATGCCTAGTGCAAGAAATGTACGGAAAAGATAGGCGATGTCTGGGGAAGGAAAATGGCTGTGCTTGCCTAGAAGCTAGACGGTAGGGGTACGGTCGTTGACGAAGTAGTCGTACTCGGCAACGGTGTCATCAGCGGCAGCAACGAGGTCTATCAGAGAATAAAGGGGGGGAGAAACAATAAATACACAGCAATAATAGAAATACAATTGTATGACATAGAAGATATAAAGCAACGGGGCTCTAACGCAGTGTTCAGTGATTTGCTCGGAGCGGGAATTTATCCGGGGGTGACTCATTGGTACCGGTTGATTACTGGACCGATGATCCGGAGGGGGAGGTTCCATGTCTGCAGTGTTACAGACATCTGACAGACATGTGGATAGCGTATCCGTGATCGTTGATCCATTCTGATCAACTTTCATGTTCAGAACATTTTCATCCAGCAAGTTTTACCGGCTCCGGGTGATTACCGGACAGTGCAACCGGAGGGGGAATGTCTCGTGTTCGTTGTGTTAGAGGGGGTGATTGTAATACGGATAGCGTATTTGTATTCGTTATATTTTTCTGATCAATTTAAATGTATAAAATATTTTCATCGGAGTTACGGTTTAAAAGATATTTAATTTCAAAGTTTAAATCATTTTAAATGAATTTCTGAATTTCTTTTATTATTTAATTAGCAACATTATCCAAAACCTTATCCAGAATAGTGCTGACAGGGTGGACCCACATTCCATACACATAAGCAATTTAAAACATCTAATTTAATTAAATTACCAGTGGGGTCCACATGTCATACTCACATTATAACAAAATTATTTAATTAATTGAAACAGTAGGTGGGACCCAGCTGTAAGTGACTCAGAGCTTGATTTAACTTAACAGACTTAATTAATCATTAAGTTAATGGCCTAGGGCCCACCTGTGAATGTCATAGGGGGGTATTTCCATTTAATTTAATCTTAGGCTAATTAACAGGGCATTGGGCCCACTGGTCATAGATAGTGAGCGGGGTTTTCTGCTAACATAATCTTAACAGGGGGCTAACTTCTTAGTCAAATTAGTGGCCGATTAACAAGGCGGGGCCCCATGGTCAGTGGCACACAGGCCACCTACCACCACCCCAGCGGTGGCCATGGCCGACGACGAGCACGGCGAGGCCAGCCAGCCTAGGGGAGTGGGGTGCGGCGACCGGCGGCAAGGAGCAGCGAGGGCGCGGGCGTGACCTCGCGCGGCCAGGCGGTCAGGGGCATGTCGAGGGCATGTGCTAGGCGTGGCCAGGGCGCGGGCGTGCGGCCAGGGGATGGCGCGGTGTGCATGGAGCGGCGACCCCGGCGGCGATGGGTAACATCTGGGAGGGAGGGAGTGCTCACGGTGGCGTGGTAGGGAGGGGCAGCGTGCTCGGGGAAGCACCGTTGGCGTCGAACTCGCCGCCGGCGAACCGCGGGTCGAGAGGAGGAAGAGGGCCCGATTTGGACGAAGCAGAGGCGTCCGGCGACCACCGAGTACGCGAGGAGACGAAGACGGCCATGGGGCATCGTCTGGACAACTTGGCGCAGCCCGTGGTGGCCCGTGGCCGCGTCCATGGCGACGGCGCGGCGGAGACAGCGAGCTCGGGCGAGCCACGGGAGAGGAGAGGGAGAGCACTTGGGAGGGGAGAGGAGTGAGCAGAGGGGGGTAAGGGAAGTTGGGGGGGGTTCAGCCTTATCTCCAGGGGGCACAGGAGGGAGGGGGCCGGTTGGGTGTGTTCAACCATGGCCATGGCGACAGCGAGGTGGGGGGTAGGTGGGGGCAGGTGGGAGGAGAGAGGAGGGAGGGAGCTGGGCCCGGGGTGGGCCCCGCCCCTGGCGTTAGATAGGAATTTTTCTTTTCCTTTTATTTTTTATTTTATGTTTATTTTTCTTTTTTGTTATAATTTTTTCTAGCCATCATTTGATCTTATTAAAATGTGAAAATGATTTCAATAATTAAGTTGCATTTCTCAGCAATGCTAAGGAAAGTTTGATCAGCAAATAAATATATTTGCATTTCTGTTTTATTTAAAAGGGTATTAAGTCTCACTGTTTTACTACTGTTTTATTTATTTACAATATTAAAATATTTTAATAAATCCCCAATTCAAATTTAAAATGGGCTACTGATCATTAGGCATTTAACAAAAGTGGTTTCATCATTTTTTTTGGTCCAACTATAATTTTCAGTTTCATTTTAATTTCCATGGCAATTTAATAATCCAACATTATTGGTTTCATATTTAATATTGTCTTGGGATTATTCTATGGACTAAGAATGACTTGGCTTAATTATTTGCAACCTGATTAATATCCTCCCACAATTCTTCGAGCAAATTTATATGCCACCCATATTTTAATTTTTTATCTGGGTTGGAATTGAAAGAGTTGTGATCAAAGGTGATCATGGCTTGATCATCAACAGTAATTATCACTAACAGTGGAATCACTATAGTGATTATTGTTATTTATTTTGAGGGTGTTACAAATCTCCCCCACTACAAGAATTCTCGTCCCGAGAATTTAAAAAGGTAGTGGTAGGGGTAGGGTTCCGGTTTCGTATTCCAACAATTTTTCGGGTGCTTGTTATCCTTCTCGATGAATTTAATCCTTCTCGTTGACGCCTTCATTACTCTCCATCGGTGCATCTCGACGAGTTATCATCATTTCATCGGAGTCTTCATCGTACTTACGGATGGGTTAGGGGGTAAACTCAAGGGGGGTCGGATCGATACCAGGTTAATCAACCGAGGTTGTCCGAGGGAACGGTGTACAAAGTATCTTCCAAGTTTATACTCAGAGGAATACATCCAGAAAAACAAAAGAAGGTATGAGAAGTTTCAAGCGGATAGGCATCCATTCGATGCCGATGACGGATGATGAAAAGGGGTCCAGATCATCAGGCATAAGCATGGTATCGGACCGAATATCGCCAGGTAGATTACAAGAGTCAGGTTTCGATCCTGTGGAACTGTGAGTTATGGGCCCACATTGAATAAGAAGGGTGGAGACTTAGTTTACGATCATAATGCAAGGTTTGTCAGAGAACATCTTGTCAGCTATGTCGGCAACAACATCGGTACTAGGAGCAGTGGACAAAGAGAACCACTTGGCCAAGCTCTCGTCCATCGGCGGTAACCAAAAAGGTTATCCACGATAGTAACAGGTTGTACCCGAGAGTAGTACATCAAAGTGTTTACATAAGCAGGGGATTAGCACTGCTCAGTTAAGACACATTATAGGAAAGGTTAAACAGACCAATGGAAGGGCAGATGTGATGATACACATGTATCAGGTGTATATCTTTCCCAAGGGAAAGCAGAGCACGATATACACGACCAAGTGGTATTCGCAGAGAGTCAAGGGAGGTTGTCGATGACAACACAAATCATCGAGGGCAAGGATGGTATTTCACATGATGAATCCAATTCGACGCATGGAAGAAACCATGTAAGATTAGTCGGATAATAATCCACCAAAGGTCGGGTGGTTCGCAAAGAATCTGAAGTCAGTATCGGCAGTCAACCAGAAGGAGAAATAATGCAAAGGCATCGGGTGATAGGAGCATAGGAATAATTTGATGCTTAAGTACGAGGGAATTATGATTTCCAAATCGGGAGGTGGATGTACTTATCCATACGGACTTATCGATGACAGGGGATTGCAAGGCGACGAACACGTAGGTTCTAGGGAATTTATCGAAGAGTAATCTTCGGAATCTTCAGGTGAAATAAGCGATCATCTGGAATGCAGGGCTCTCCGGGTAGATGCGACCACGAGATCCTAGAGTTAGTGTTAGCAAAATCTTTAACCCGAAAGAGAAGAGAGATCAGAGTCCCAGAGTAAAGATGCGGAGAAAAAGATCCTAACTCCACCCAGTTTTGCGATGTGGGCCGATAAGCCACACGACATTGTTAGTAAAGTATTTTTGCAACGACTAGACTCAACTTCGACCAAGGAGTTGGAAGGGGGTGTCCTACAGGCAGTCGGCTCTGATACCAACTTGTGACGCCCCCAAAATCGGACAGTGTACAGTAATCATACACGCAAGGTACACGATCGAGATCAGGGACTCACCGTGAGATATCACAACACAACTCTACAAATAAAAATAATACAAGCTGTTTAATACAAGCCAGCGGCCACGAGGGCTCGAATACAACAGCTCGAGAGCACAAAGTCAGCGGAAGCAATAGTATCTAAGTACAGACACAAGGATCCAAGGTTGCCTTAAGAAGGCTAGCACAAAAACAACACTCGATCGAAAAGGCGAGGCCTCCTTCCTGGGAACCTCCAAACTACTCCTGGTCAAAGGGGAACTCGACGTCGTAGAAGGCATCGGGGGTCTTCACGTTGCGGTGGTCGGCATCGGGGATCTCCTGCTCCTGGGCTCCAGCGTTGACTGCAGCGACCGATCAGGCAAAACAAAAAGGGGGCAATAAAGCAAGGGTGAGTATCTAGCATACCCGCGAGTCTTACGTCCGCTACTAAGCAATTATGCATTTGTATCAAGTGGAAAGGGGAGGCTGTATATAGTGGACTTCAAGGTAGAAATTCAGAATAAGGATAAGAAGCTAGGCCTATCGAAGACTAGCATCTTCCGACGAGTCTTGAAGCACAAGAAGAGAATAGCCAACAGTTCAATAACATGAATGTAATAACACTGCAACAAAAGTTGCTGCAGCATTGCATAATAGTAAGTTGTAATAATTAACAATGCCTCCGAGATCCCCTCCTCGACTTCCCTGTGAGGAAGAGAAATCGGAACCAACAGTTTAATAGTGGTATTTTGTAGTAGTAGGCTCTGGCTTCAGCATAAAGCGTCCTGTTACCGTGGACACGTCTATTCGAATAGACTAAACTCCCTGCAGGGGTGCACTACTGTTCAGCCTGCACGCTCGGATCTCCAGGGTGGCGTACACCTTGTTAGGGAATGCCCCACCGAGGCTAACCGACACGTCGAGACCCATCCTACGACTCATCAGAGAGGTCCCCGCCGGTCTAAAGTCCTAGGCGCAAGGGGGTCTTGGACCGTCGCCCCTCACCCTCCTGGTCATTGTGTACAGGGTGAATTGCACGCAACTCCTCTGGGATGCGGATCCGACCGTGCCACAATGCTGAAATGGACATCTTCTAGAGCTTTCGAACGAGACCACAACTCGGAGGGCCCACACCGTTATCCCACGTGAAGGTAGTGCGTACAAGCCTTTGCGACCTCTCAAGTCATCCACCTGAACCGTTAAGCATTTTATTATTATCTGTCGGGACAACCGTTATCGTTGCCCCTTATCTGGGTGAGTCGCGGACAACGACAGCAGCCAGAACCACCAGTAACATCGGTGCCTGCCCTTACGTCCCACTAACTCGTGCGGTTACCAACAAGGTGAACCGTCTCCTTACCTTGTCTCGCGTTTGCTCCGAAGAGCTCGACTTTCGTACAACAGGAAATCTATCGGCCAGGAACAGTACCAGGCCCGCCGCACACCGGTGGAATACACCTGACCTGTTGTTCCGCTAAGATACCCTGCGCGGGCACCGTTGGGTCACCCGACTCCTTACCTGTAAGGACACCAGTTGATTCGAGTGCCTACCATCAAGTGAAACTAGGAGGAATCATCCTCGATGGTACACTTGAAGAGGTTTGATAGGACATCAGTGGAATGAACTAAAGAGGAATATTCTCGTATCACCCCGGTGGTGCCGAGACACCAGCAGAATGAACTAAAGAGGAATACCCTCGTATCATCCCAGTGATGCTACGCTACCGAGCCGACGAGAGTGAAATACGAGTCCGTCCACTCGTAAGAAAAAACTCGAAGCGACTCAGCAGAGTCTCGCCGTTGTAGGTTCCCTAGGGCGTCTGCATTGATCCGTACCAGTTACAGTTATAATACATAGTATCCGTCTCACTCCCGAGAGTGATCACGATCCTCTAATCTGAACCTAGCTAACAATGCGCAGGGTTCACTGCTGAATATTATATATATTTATAAGGCAGCGTAGGACAAGGAAAAGGTACATCAAGGGGCGACAATGACAGGCTATGCAATTGAATTGGATTGTAACGTAGCAGCAACATCATATGCCTAGTGCAAGAAATGTACGGAAAAGATAGGCGATATCTGGGGAAGGAAAATGGCTCTGCTTGCCTGGAAGCTCGACGGTAGGGGTACGGTCGTTGAAGAAGTAGTCGTACTCGGCAACGGTGTCGTCAGCGGCAGCAACGAGGTCTATCAGAGAATAAAGGGGGGAGAAACAATAAATACACAACAATAATAGCAATACAATTGTATGACATAGCAGATATAAAGCAACGGGGCTCTAACGCAGTGTTCGGTGATTTGCTCGGAGCGGGAATTTATCCGGGGGTGACTCATCGGTACCGGTTGATTACCGGACCGATGATCCGGAGGTGAAGGTTCCATGTCTGCTGTGTTAGAGACATCTGACAGACATGTGGATAGCGTATCCGTGATCGTTGATCCATTCTGAACAACTTTCATGTTCAGAACATTTTCATCCGGCAAGTTTTACCGGCTCCGGGTGATTACCGGACAATGCAACCGGAGGGGGAATGTCTCGTGTTCATTGTGTTAGAGGGGGGTGACTGGAATACGGATAGCGTATTCGTATTCGTTATATTTTTCTAATCAATTTTGATGTATAAATTATTTTCATCGGAGTTACAGTTTAAAAGATATTTAATTTCAAAGTTTAAATCATTTTAAATGAATTTCTGAATTTCTTTTATTATTTAATTAGCAACATTATCCAAAACCTTATCCAGAATAGTGCTGACAGCGTGAACCCACATGCCATACACATAAGCAATTTAAAACATCTAATTTAATTAAATTACAAGTGGGGTCCACATGTCATACTCACATTATAACAAAATTATTTAATTAATTTAAGTAGTAGGTGGGACCCAGCTGTAAGTGACTCAGAGCTTGATTTAACTTAACAGGCCTAAGTAATCATTAAGTTAATGGCCCAGGGCCCACCTGTCAATGTCATACGGGGTTATTTCCATTTAATCTAATCAGAGGCTAATTAACAGGGCATTGGGCCCACTGGTCATAGATACTGAGGGGGGTTTTCTGCTAACATAATCTTAATAGGGGGGTTAACTTCTTAATGAAATTAGTGGCTGATTAACAAGGCGGGGCCCCATGGTCAGTGGCACACAGGCCACCTACCACCACCCCAGCGGTGGCCATGGCCGACAACGAGCACGGCGAGGCCAGCCAGCCTAGGGGAGCGGGGTGCGGCGACCGGCGGCGAGGGCGCGGGCGTGACCTCGCGCGGCCAGGAGGTCAGGGGCATGTCGAGGGCGTGTGCTAGGCGTGGCCAGGGCGCGGTCGGCCGGTGGTGCTAGACGGCTTCTCGCCCTTCGTTGGTTACCCCAAGTGGAAGGTTGAGATGTAGTGCAGCAACAGTTTTCCCTCGGTGAAGATACCAAGGTTTGTCTCCGGTAGGACTCCAGAGATGATAAGTAGGTGTCAGCGGCACAACTGACGCGGACCTGCACACAGACACAGATAGCTTTGTTCCCAACGAAGTTCAGAGAGGTTATCAATCTCTCCGGTCTTGTTGTTTACAAAGGATAAAACTCAAGGGATAATGATAGCAAATAAAAGCAGTAAAGTAAATAAAGCTTGGAAACAGTAATGAGGATATGGACCGGGATACGTGATGTTCACTAGTGATGTCTCTCTCCCAAAAGACGAAAAAACTGCTATGCGAGGTAAACAAATTACAGAAGGGCAATTGACAGGATTAAGAACGCACCGCAATGCTAACTATGCTACAAAAGAAAGGAAGAGGCTCAAAAGAATGGGCAGTACGCCAAGATAAGTAGACCGAAATCCATCTGCATCTACTACTAATCATCCACCTTGAGATATCTATCCAGAACATCTCGCTGGTATTAAGTTGCGAGCCCCACCCAAAGTGTAAACCCAAAGCAACAGACAATTGCATTAAAAGAACTCTGCGTAAAGTAAACAATCCTTGTAACCGCGGTTACAAGCACCGTTGTTTTCCCCCTTGTGGCAACAGCACATCCCCTAGACTCATGTTTCTGTCACTCAAGCGTCTCATCGGGGGGGCATGAACCCACAATCTAGCACAACGTTCCCTCTTGGAGTCACTACCTACTACTTGGCCAAAGCAATAAACAGCAACGGAGAACATGCAAGAATTACTTAGGAACAAATATATAAGAGATAAAAACCAAATATATTACTCTATCACAATCTGAACATAATCTCATAATCCATCAGATCCCTCCAAACTCAGCATAGCAACAACAGAAATATTACAAAGGTGCCTCGATCATGTAGGGGAGCTCACGAGGTCTAAACAATGAAGATCAAAGAGGGGAGGAGAACATCACATAGCTACTGATCACGGACCCATGGTCCAAGGAAAACTACTCACGAGACATCCGGGGAGCATACATGGTGGAGAGGAGACTACCGAAGGTCAATCCTACCTCCGGCAGGGTGCCGGGAAGAGGTCTTCTGGTGCTCTCGATCTTCGGAAGCGCGGCGGCGGCGGAACAGAGGCGAGTTTGAGGAATAGGGTTCTTCTTTTGGATTTTCCCCGTGACTGAGAATAAATAGGCGAAGGGGGGCAGCCAGAGGTGGACCAGGGGCCCCAGGTGCCCCCCTGGCGCGACCCGATTTTTTCTGTATTTTTCCCGGAATTTTTCTGGCACTTTTTATATGGGGGGAAACTGAAATAGAAAAACAGCAGAAAACAGGAACTGGCACTGGGGTGCACTGAGTTAATAGGTTAGTCCAAATATGATCAAAAGTGTATGAAAGTGTATCTAGATCATAGCAATATCACACAAAACATGCATGGAGCAAGCAGAAATTATAGATACGTTTTGGACGTATCAGGTGGTGAGTGCGGGCGTGCGGCCAGGGGATGGCGGGGTGCGCATGGAGCGGCGACCCCGGCGGCGATGGGTAACGTCTGGGAGGGAGGGAGTGCTCACAGTAGCGTGGTAGGGAGGGGCAGCATGCTCGGGGAAGCACCGGAGGCGTCAAACTCGTCGCCGGCGAACCGCGGGTCGAGAGGAGGTAGACGACCCGATTTTGTCGAAGCAGAGGTGTCCGGCGACAACCGAGTACGCGAGGAGACGAAGACGACCACGGGGCATCTTCTAGACAACTTGGCGCAGCCCGTGGCCGCGTCCATGGCGACGGCGCGGCGGAGACAGCGAGCTCGGGCGAGCCACGGGAGAGGAGAGGGAGAGCACTTGGGAGGGGGAGAGGATTGAGCAGAGGGGGGTAAGGGCAGTTGGGGGGGGGTTCAGTCTTATCTCCAAGGGGCACAGGAGGGAGGGGGCCGGCTGGGTGTGTCCAGGCATGGCCATGGCGACAGCGAGGTTGGGGGTAGGTGGGTGCAGGTGGGAGGAGAGAGGAGGGAGGGAGCTGGGCCCGGGTGGGCCCCACCCCAGGCATTAGATAGGAATTTTTCTTTTCCTTTTATTTTTTTATTTTATGTTTCTTTTTATTTTCTGTTATAATTTTGTCTAGCCATCATTTGATCTTATTAAAATGTGAAAGTGGTTTCAATAAATAAGTTGCATTTCTCAACAATGCTACAAAAAGTTTGATCAGCAAATAAATTCATTTGCATTTCTGTTTTATTTAAAAGGGTATTAAGTCTCACTTTTTTACTACTGTTTCATTTATTTACAATATTAAAATATTTTAATAAATCCCCAATTTAAATTTAAAATGGGCTACTGATCATTAGGCATTTAACAAAAGTGGTTTCATCATTTTTTTGGTCCAACTATAATTTTCAGTTACATTTTAATTTCCATGGCAATTTAATAATCCAACATTATTGGTTTCATATTTAATATTGTCTTGGGATTATTCTATGGACTAAGAATGACTTGGCTTAATTATTTGCAACCTGATTAATATCCTCCCACAATTCTTGGAGCAATTTATATGCCACCCATATTTTGAAATTTTTATCTGGGTTGGAATTGAAAGAGTTGTGATCAAAGGTGATCATGGCTTGATCATCAACAGTAATGATCACTAACAGTGGAATCACTGTAGTGATTACAGTTACTGATTTTGAGGATGTTACAATCAATTTTGGGTCCACAAAAACACATGCGTTTCTATTTATCGATAATGTAGTGCGCTTGCGTGTCGGATGCGGTGCGGTTGCCTGGAGAATGCAGTTCACCTCGTCGATTTGAGATCCGCGAAGAACGAAGTTCTGCGTTTTTATTAGAATGGACACAACTTTTAAACCATAAAGAATTAGAATGTGTGTTTTACATGAAAATGGAGCGCCTCGACGATATCTATCCAACTGTGTATCAATTGCATCGATCGGATAAGCGAATCAAAAGAATTTATGCAAAAACTCCCGCTGCCCCAAATGTGGACAGCCACACCGGTTTTTTAATTTCTTCAAAACCGTGAGGAATTTGGAAAAGTGTTCAACATATGGATTAATCTCCTACTCCATACGAATCCAATGGTGGATCATACGCATCGATCGGAGAAGAGGTTTAAAAGTTCTACTCTCTACAAGATCCGCCGGCGAAAAACAAAGTGTGCGCGTTTTTTTGCGGCTAGATTTATGTCAAATACGTAGCGAATTAGACAAAGTGTTCTACATATGGATGGAGCACCTGATCGATATCTTTCCAACGATATCATTTGCATCAATCCGATAAAAGGTTTAAGAGAAATCACGGAAAAACTGTCGCTGTGAAAGTGGGTCGTTGCACCGTTTTTTAAACTGCTCTTAATCCGTGATGAATTGGAAGAAGTGTACAAATACGGAAGATGCTCCTTTTCCATACGAATCCAACGGTTTATCATACGCTCAATTCCGACCAACGGTTAAAAATTTAAGGAAAAAATATTGCATGCGGTTCGTTTTTACCCGAACTGCAGTGTGGTTCCCTTTGCGATACGATACAGTTCTGAATTGTTATCAGAATAGTTATTCTGCTAATATTAGCAGAATAAAATATATGGTGGATTTATTCTAACAACCCCTTAAAAACTTATTCTAACAACACTATTCCTTATTCTACCAACACCTGACCCCCACGCCGCCGCCCCCCCCCAACCACCTTCTTCCTCCCCACCTCATCTCCCACCCCACCCCATCCCGCGCCCCCACCTCCGTCCTGCGCCGCCGCCGGGAGAAGCCCCCGCCGTGAGCCGCCGCCTGCCTCCCACCACTCACCCCGCCCTACCTCCTCCGCGCGCCGCCACCTGCCTCCCACCACTCACCCCGCGCCACCCCTACCCTCCGCGCTCGGGCGGCCATGGTGGGTTCCGGCCACGGCGATATGACCTCCGGGTTCCGGCCACGCTGCCGTATTCCTTGGCGCCGGCCACCCCGATTGCCCCCCACTCCATCCCTTTCAAATCAAGCGGCTCCTTCCTCTTCCCCTTCGGATGCGGCGGCCATCTCCCCCAAATCCGCGGATCCATGTCGCCCCGGTGACTCCCTCGCGCGGATCCTGTGATTGGACTCCATCGTGCAGTCCACTGCCGGCCCCAAGCCATGGCGGCCTTGCCGCCCGCCGTCACGTGCAGTCCGCAAACCGGCGCCGTCCAATTGAGCTCGGTGCTCCGGTGCAGTTCGTTTCCCAACAAAGTTTCAGCATCATGACGTTGAAGTCTTCCACTATGGATCCGGAGCCTGCCCTCTTGGCGCCACCGGAAGGTATGCACATCCCTTTCCTTGTCGCCCCGTTCCTTGCTGTCGTTCGGTTGCGTTCATTCAAAGCGATCCATCCATGTAGGTGTCCTTGGCTAGCTTGTGCGTTAGTCTGACCCCTTTGCATGACTGTTTCTTCTTCAGTTTATGCAATTCCGCTCGCCAGATCATTGGAAAAGTACTCTAAAAAATTTCCTTGCCTATCAAAATTTGGGTATGTGAGCTGAATTTCTTGTCTTTCAGTTGTCAGCGAGGCTGATTTCCATCTAGTCTAGCTCTTCATGCGCTTGTTTTTCTGAATGGATGGATCGGGAATTTGCTTGTGTCGGTGATTCAGTACTCCAGCGGTCCAGCTAGAAAATTGAGTAGCACTCATGTACTAATAATTAAATAGGAAGAGAAATACGAGCAGTCAAGCACGTACAAATAGGAGGTGAGGGACTATTTTATGGGAGTGATACACAAAATTGTGTCCCATTTTACTACGTATAAATTACTGGAGCAAATTGACCAGTAGATACCTCAAATCAAAGTGCACTGCAGCCTGATGTTTCTCTTGCAGTTCAGTTTACTTTGTTTCAAATGAAATGTAAACATCAAAAGTAGAAAAAAATTGCACTGCAATCCGTTGTTCTCTTGAAGTTTAGTTTACTACTACTTTTTTGGATGAAAATCTACACTTTTATTTTTTCTCAAGGTTGATAATCATAATCATAAATTTAAATTTCTATCAATTGAATACTAGTACATCTTATGGTGCTTCTATTTTCCAGGGCTGTCAACTTCTCCATGAAAGATTGGATTTACAAGGAACAAGCGCCTCCTGTCCTAAACCATACATGAAAACAGACACCACGATCAAGATCCCTCCACCGCCCTCCTCCTCTACCCTGCCCCGACCATGTGATTGCAATCCTCCATACAAGCAACTGCAGCTCTCTTTCCCTTAGGAGCCACGGATGGGCAGACTACATTAATCCCTTGCAGACAAAGTAGATTGCATGGTGCCTGCGGCTTACTTTTTAGTATTTACTCTTGTTGTATGTTTCAGTGTTTATGCGGTTCACTTATGATATACTGCAGTTTTTTCAGGGGTTGTGATATACTGCAGTTTTTTCAGGGGTTGTGATATACTGCAGTTTGGATTAGCATGGTATGAATTTTATTTGGTAGTGTTTATGCACTTTGTGGCATACTGCAGTTCAGTTGCGATTAATGTTATCCAAACGTAATCTTGATGCATTTGAAAAAAACATCCACTAAGTTAAAAAAATGTAGTTCATTTAAGTCTTGCTCATAGTGCAGTTGCCCGTGAAATGAAGTATAAAGTGCACTGGATACGGTTCGCTAGATACAAAAACGGCAAAGAAATTCGTGTGGTTCACTTTTGTGTGTGCCATGGTTCATTTTTTCTGTAGTGGACTCCAGCGTTTTGATAAGAAAATGAAAAAAACACATGTATTTTTGTTTGCCGATAATGCAGTGCGCTTGCCCGTCGAATGCAATCACATATGCAGTTCACTTCGCCGATTCTGGATCAGAGAAAAACACGTGCATTACCGTTTACCGATAATGCAATGCGGTTGTATATCGGATGCAATCACATGCAGTTCGCTTCGTCGATTCCGGATGCGCGAAAAACACATGCGTTCTGTTTGGTGATAATGAAGTGCGCTTGCCCTTCGGATGCGGTGTCGTTGCCCGGCGAATGCAGTTCGCTTTGCCGATTCCGGGTCCGCGAAGAACACGTGCGCTCTGTTTGGCGATAATGCAGTGCGCTTGACTGTCGGATGCAAACCAATGCAGTTCACTCGCCGATTTTTTGTACAGCGAAAAAAGTGAGTCTGCGTTTTAGTAAAATCGACGCTACTTTTAAACAGTAAGGAGTGAGAGATAAAGTTATACAAGAAAATTGAGCGCCTCGAAGATACCTATCCAACCGTGTAACAACTGAATCGATCGGACGAACGAATCAAAAAAATTACGCAAATACGCCCGCTGTCCACAAGAGGGCAGCGCCACCGTTTTCGAAATTCCTTCAAAACCGTGAAGAATATCGAAAAGTGTTCAACATGTCGAAGATGCTCCTACTCCATACGAATCCAACAGTGTATCATATCGAAAAGTGTTCAACATGTCGGAGATGCTCCTAATCCATACGAATCCAACGGTGTTCTCATTCCTCACAGATTAAGAGGAGTTTCGAAAATGGCGCGGCGACATACGGAGTAGGAGCATACGGAGTAGAAGAATATCAAAGAAGTGTTCAACATACGGAAGATGCTCCATTTCAATACGAATCCAACGGTATATCATACGCTCAATTCCGACAAACGGTTAAAAAGTTGAAGCGAAAAAGGTGCATGTGGTTCTGTTTTACCCAAGCTGCAGTGTTTCGAATACAGCAGTGCGGTTCTCTTTGCGATACGATGCAGTTCAGAATGTTATTCTGACAACGGTGTCAGAATAGACTGGCTATATATATATATATATATATATATATAACCTAAAATGGAGGGGTTGGGGCTTTGGCTCCAGGCTCAAACTCTATCTTGTGGTAGACCTAGGGAGTGCTTGGGCAACTAACTTGTGGGGCATGACATCCCAAATTCATCATTTACATTAGGAATTTCCTGAGAAAAAGTATTATGTGTATTGGATCCGCTCTTCTGTTAGCATGAACACATGAATGAGATTCTATTCCTCTTCCTAAATAGAACCCCCCACCCTCACCTTTCTTAGGACTATACGGCCTTCTCGAATTAGGTCTATGGTAGAAGCTTTGAACGTGTATATATATGTCAGAACCCCAAATTTAGGTTTGTGCTTTTCCAAGCTTGCATTTTGCATCTTGAAAAAAGATTTCAAAAGAAAAAGGAATTGGGGAAAAGAAAAACCCTAAATGAATTACATAAAAAGGCCAGAAATAAATCTTTTTCCAAAATTCTTTTGGATGTATTGAAAAATCCTAAAAATGAGTCTGATCATTTTAAAAGTGATTTGGGATTAATCCCATGCTCATAGATTTTTCAATAATCCAAATAGTGGCTTGGAAATAAAATCTTTTGTCTATTTGAATTGAAATTGAAATAATTTGAATTTCAAAAATTCTCAAAACTTGGGGTTGACTTCTATAGAGTCACCTAGGTTTTATAAAAATGATTGGGGATTTTTATAAATGCCCTAGCTATTTATTTTAAAGGGAAAACAAATTAACAGAAAAGAAAAATAAAAAGAAAAAGAAAGGAGAGGCTTACCTTGTGCCCACAGGCGAAGGCCCACCTCTCCACTGGCCTGGCCCAGCCCACCGAGACGTTTGTCTCCTACCTCCCCGCAGCTCCAAGCAGCTCGGTGGAGGCAGGGAGACCACGGCGACGCCACCGCGACGCCTCGGCTCTTCTAGGCCCTCCCCTTCGCACCCAGGCGTGCCACGCAGTCTCCACTCGCCCCGCACGCCCTTTACCCCTCCTCTGGTCCTCCGTCTTCCTCCCCGACGTGGAAATCGCGCAGCACCCGTAGCCTGGCCAGAACACGGCAGTGCTCTGACGCGGCGACCAAGCTCCTCAAGATGCGCCGCCTTGTCCTTCGTCCTCCCCGACGTCGACTCCCTCAAGCTGCCGCACCAATTTAGCCCGAGCCGCACCGGAGGAGACGCACGCTTCAAGTTCTTACCGCCGGCCACCGAAGCTTCGTCGAGCAATTGCTCCGCCGCCCAGCCTTCTCCAACCTCTTCGTCGACGTGCTCGTGTTCAGTGTGAGTGTGCGGTAATTTCCCCCCTCCCCTCTGTTCTTCCCGCGCCCCGGAGCTCGATCCCGGTGAGCACAGGTCTCCGGCCGCTGCCCTCTTCGTCCTAGCCATGACCTCGAGCCCCCCTGTGAACCCCCAGTAGTCCCAGAAGACGCGCGGCGTCGAGAGCTTCCTCCCCGTGCCCTCCCTTTCTTCCCCCGTGGCCGAAATCACCACTCCGGCAGAGCGCCACCGTGGCCCAAGCCACCGGCGTTTAGCCGCCGGCTAGTTAGGCCTAAGCCCCCCCCTAATCTCTCTCTCTCACTGACACTGGGCCCAGGGCCCCTAATTAATCTGTGTTTTATTAAACAGAAAACTAACTAACCCAGTGAGGCTGACACGTGGGGCCGCCCTGTCAGTTGACTGGTCAAACCCCTGGCGTCAGCATGACCTAGTGATGACGCAGTAAATCCTAAATCAATTTATTTAATACAGAAATTCCAGAAAATAAGCAAAACTTTGAAATTGAATAACTTTTAAACTATAACTACAAATTCAAAGTGTAATATATGAAAAATGATCAGGAGAAAATCCTCTATCCAAATTTCCAAATTTCAGCTATGTTGGAGTTGTACTTAAAAAGGGATCAGTAGCTTTTGCTATTTGATTTAATTGGATTTAATTCAAAATCAATTCAATTACTATTCCAACTTCAAACTTTGAAATGCACCACACATCACTTGTACTTCAGAAGCATTTCACACACATGACCATTTGGTTTCCAATGAACAAACATTAGCAAATGCAAGTTGACCAAATTTAAATAACATTTGGAGTTTGAATTTGAATTCACTTTTCAAATCAACTTCAATTAACATGTGGCAATTCAAACATAGGTCACATCAGCACATTGCCATGCTATGTTTTGCATATTGAATGTGCATTGTATTATCTTGATTGTGCTTTACTTCCAGTGCTTCGGTGATTGCTTCTTCTCGGTAGAGTTGATATCGGAGACGAGTTCAACCTCACGTCAGAAGAGTGTTGCATCGTGATCGTCAGCAAGGCAAGCAGCCCCCTCTTTGATCATGTCTATAAAATCTCAGTTCCCTCTCATTCTCGCAAATGCATGTTTAGGATGTTACCATGATACGTTCTATCGCTAGTTCAACCTATTCCTTTGCATGACCTATCATTTTGTCACAGTAGTAAGCAAACCACAATCCTAGCAGATGTAGGAGTTGGTTGATATCATGTGGCACCTGCAACTGTTACAGCTTATTGCATGCTTAGAGTTGTTACCTGAGGCTACTTTGATGTGAGTCGGATGGTAGTGATCATGTGAATGATGGTGGTAACGTGTTGGTGAATCTACCCTAAACAAAGGTGAACGATGAGAGGCTGTGTAGTAGTACACAGTGGGTTGTCTCGTTGAACACTGCCTTAAGCCCGAGTTCTTGTGTTGTTATCCAAGACAAAGAGTACGACCACACATTGGGCTCACTGACCCCTCTCGGCCTAGTACCTCACCCCGGACCAGTCCAGGAGTCGCAAGTAGTTCGCCCTTTAACGATCTCAAGCAGGTGGAACCAAGGTAAGTGGTTGGCGTAGGTTGTGGGCACGTTGAATCAAGTGATCATGATCGAGTTGAGCTTGATGGCGGTCACACAACGTTTGAGTCCGCATCGGAACAATCGGCCGGATTCCGATTGTGGTCCCAACTCAAATAGGCGACTCCCTAGGACTAGAGATGGTGCCGTGAGTGAAGTGTCGTGGCAGCATCCTCGCCGGTACTCACTTGAAGGGTCCATCCCCAGGCGGTAACTGATGAGGCGTGTGTGTAGCAGTACACCCCTGCAGGGTTAATGAACTATTCGAATAGCCGTGTTCGCGGTTATGGACTACTTGGAGACCTTTACTTGATCATAGATAACTTGAACTGGATACTTCTAAAACACACCAAGATAAGTGTGAGTGCTATGGCGTGCTTCCTCGTGGGGAAGTCGAGGAAGACACCATAGTGGAGTATTGGTTGGAGACTGTTACTTGGACTCGTGTACGTTCTTACCTCTCTCTGGTACTCGTAGTTCAGGATTAGCCAAGTCAAAGCTGGCACTTCTGCAAGTGAAACCCCACCTCCCTTTTCCTTGATACATGTGCATGAGTAGTATAGTTCCTATGTAAGTCTTGCTGAGTACGACTTTGTACTCACGTTTGCTTATTCTATGTTTTAGAGACGAGACCACTGACCCTGATGGTGGCCTCTACCTCGAGCTCGACGTGGACCAATGTCGTATAGTTCCAGGCAGCAGCCTGTGCCCTTTGGAGGGTCATTGTACTTTTCTTTCAGGCTTATTAAGCCATTTGTTAAACTTGTCTTTACTAAGACATAATTTTCTTCCGTTGATGTTTGATGTAATGTTGGATCACAGACATGTGATCTCTGCTTGTAATACAACTACTATGTCTGCTCTGTTTAGCAGAAGTTATAAAGACTATGAGTTTGTAGAGTTCATGTTGTGATTATCTGCTGTTTACACTGGACATGTATGCTGCGTGTATGATTATAACATGCATGTCTTAGTGTGGGGTTCGATAGCTTAGTTGTGTTCTTGCCGGCGGTCTTTTATACACCAAGTGGCCCTTAGATGTGCGCAGCTTGGGGCATCGCGATGCGATTGCTCGTGACTCTGTCATGTGGCACACTTTGTTGTATGATCGAGCCTGCCCGAGATCCCGACTAAGTGATCGGGCTGGAGTAAGTCTATGTAAGGGTTATGATTCAATCGATAACATGGTTGAGGCGACTTGTCTATGAGTATGGGATTCACCACCCATAAGCATTTAGACTTGTGAGCGGACGATGAGGACCCATTTCAGTTGATCATCCGGCCTGGATGGGATGCCCCCCACGTTCGATGCTTACCGAGAGTGATCTGTGCTTGGCCTTGTCTGCTTAGAAAAGTGGGTACGGCTCTCGGCTCTCCATGTGATTGTATCGTGACTGGAATTACATACGCTAACCCCGGGTCCCGACAGACTTGGTATCAGAGCAGGACTGCCTGTAGGATTATCAAACCATTGGCCGATGTCGAGTCTAGCATTCTATAGTTATATAGTTACTTTGGGTATAAGGGAACACCGTAAGACTTCTTTTTTCTCCTTATCCTCATCGATCTGAGTTCTGAGTCAACCTCATCTTATTCTACGGGAAGATAAGACTAGGCTCATCTATGTCTTTACTAGGACATCTTGTTGATTGCTTCTTTGTAGCAGTAGGAGTGTTGTGGTCTTTTCTGAGCCATCATTCCATAGTGTTTCTGTGGAAGTGATGTCCGTTATCTTGTAGGTTGTCTCAATTTCCATCCCGATACAGCCGTTATGCTGTCCGTTTGTGACTTTGATGCTATTGCATTATAGTCTTCTATCTTAGCATAGAATTGTGTCCTAAATCCTATTCTGATTGTTGATTCTTATCACACAGAATGTCAGGTGCAAATCAAGGTGTTGATCCCAGTTACGGTAACATAGACGGTGAAGAACCTCCACTACCACCCTCAACAGCAGAAATCATGATGGAGGCTGAGCAGAATCGTCGTGATCAGACACGTCTTCTCGAGCGTATTGAGCAGAACACTTCTCGTCAGCATCATAGTGCTGTCACCATCCAGGACTTCATTCTCCTCAACCCTCCAGTATTCCGATGTCCTTCCGAGCCCCTTGATGCCGATGATTGGCTTCGTTCCCTCGAGCGTAAGCTTGAGACAGCCCATGTTGCTCCAGGTGATTGTGTGCTATTTGCGGCATATTTTCTGGAAGGTGCTACTCTTCAGTGGTGGGAGAACTTCGTGGCAATGCAACCAGTTGGTCACGTGGTGACTTGGCAAGAGTTCTGTGATGAATTCCGAGGATATCATATTCCGGATCAGCTGATGGAGCGCAAGAGAGAAGAATTTTGCAATCTGACCCAAGGAAAGATGACTGTTCATGAGTATAGGACTGAGTTCACTTGTCTAGCACGTTATGCCCAAGAAGAAGTATCCACCGACGCCAAGAAACAAGAAAGGTTCCGCAAGGGACTTAGCCCCGTTCTACGTCATGACCTGAATCTTCACGAGTTCGTCAACTTCAGGGACTTGGTCGACAAATCCTTCAAGGCCGAGTATGGAAATGAGTTGTATGAAGAGTCTCGCAAGCGTGATCGTGAGTTTGCCCAATCTTCTGGCCCAGTTTCTCGGAAACGATGTGTATGGATTCCCTTCAGTGACGTCAGTCGTGCTGTAAGTGCTTCTAGACCACCCACCACCATATATCGTCCAC
This sequence comes from Bromus sterilis, assembly GCA_950022295.1. NCBI lineage: Eukaryota > Viridiplantae > Streptophyta > Magnoliopsida > Poales > Poaceae > Bromus > Bromus sterilis. The sequence goes on along the minus strand of OX465595.1, from coordinate 273,358,622 downwards.
CTCAACCCAATCTTCCTCCTTGTAATTTTGTTGGACAATCCTGTGCTCAAGTTCCTTTCATTCCACGTGGTGTTTGTTTCCAATGTGGACAATCAGGCCACAATGTTCGAGAGTGTCCCCAAAATCATGTAGCCACCACACCTATTTCAAAGCAAGCTTTTCGTCATGGTAAGCCACCACCCAAGACTTCCAAGGTCAAGCCTCCTGTTTATGAACATGGTTATGTGAATCATGTATCCATTCTAGATTCCCACAAGTCAACCGATGTTGTACTCGGAACCCTTCCTGTCAATTCCGCCCCAGCTTCGGTTCTTTTTGACCCAGGAGCATCTCACTCATTCATATCCCAGGACTTTGCACTGTCACATGACATCTCTTTTTCGATGTTATCCACCCCCTTAGTTGTGCAAGCCCCCGGATCCAGATGGCACACCACCATGGTGAGTCATGAGAATGAAATTGCAATTGAGGGTTTAGTATTCCTTGCCTCACTTATTGCCCTCAAGTCTTCAGACATTGATGTGATCCAGGTTTCCGGTGGTGGTGGCATCCATGTAAGGATAAGGGAGAGAAGAGTTGTGCGGCGACTCTCTCTTGACCCGGGACAGGATTAGCGAGAGAGACATGACAAGGGAGACTATATATATAGAGAGAGAGTGCAGTGCGAGTAAAAAAATGTTTGCCCTATAAAGACTAACAACGCGTTGTTACTATGGTCCGTCCTAAGGAGTACGATGGTTATCATTTAGTAGCATGTTCTTATCCCAGGCCGCTTATATATAGCAGCATTATGATGATTTTATCTCGCACTGCTATTCTTCATTCTTGCACTAGTGCGCGCGACAGCTATCCAAACGGTTTTGACCCCTATCGCCTACGGGAATCGAAAACGTCCTCGTGCTCTTGATTGCGATAGGGGGGGCTTTTCTACACGATAGCTAGAAACCGTTTGTTATGTAGCCACACGTATGCGATACGGAAGTATATCCCACACAGTTAACTTGTAAAACTCGTGTGAAATGATTGACTCATCCCAAACGTGTTGCCTTAAAAAACCGTGTGTAAGGAAATCTCATTGCAGACGAAGGTGCAATAGAAAATGTCTGGGTTGCAAGAACATTTCGCACGGTCCGTAAAAATGAATCATTTGAAATAAGTATAGTATTCCAAACGGTTTTGGTAATAAATATGTTTGCAATGTTCAGAAGATCCCACACGTTGGTTTTCTTACAATTGTGTGCTATATAGAAGATAACGCACACAAAATACTAGGAGGAGTCGTCACTGATGTATGTTTTATAGGGCACGGTCGATTAGATGCAATTGTTTGTGATACATACCACCGTCCAAACTTACAATTCTTCATGTCCGTGTGATAAGGAGATCGCCCACGGTCCTGTTTCAGTTCTGTTGTTTTGAGCATCGCAAACGATTAGTTTCGAGGATGAGGTAATGTCGCAGACGGGTAGATTCTAATATCGCAGACAGTCAAATAGTTGAGCTGTATGAAATTCAAAAGCAGAGGCACAAGTAAAAAAACATAATTCAATTAGCACCACTTGTAGTGAATTTGCTGGAACATGCTTTAGAACAAATTAATATTCACATCAAGCGGATTATTCATCAAGAAAATATAATAGTGCATTCTAAGTATCTCAGTGTCACAGAATGAAGTCAGACACCTTTCATCACATGGAAAACAAATGCATCCCATTGTGAAGTGAACGAAGAAGAAATAATGCTTATTGAACATCCATAGGTCTTCTAAAATATGTTCCCGTGCATTCTATGTAGTGGTCGTCCAACCATTTGCAGATCATTGACCTGACACCCAACAACTTCTTTTCTGATAGCGGTTCAGCTGTGAGGTTTTCAAAAACCTATATGATATAAAAATCAGAATTTGCTGTACGTGTAAATGAAAGTGATTGAGACACTAGACTTACTTCTGGTAGTTTGCGGGAAGAATATATTGTAGGAAAAGTGCTAAGTAACTCATAAAATGACAAGCATTGAATCCACACAAGTTGGTCCCTGGTTCCTACTGAGGACACTGTAAATTTGTGTACAGAGTTAGCAATAGTGTACATATGTATATATATGAACAAATAATCCATACGGCGTAATCTGTTTTAGTTTCTTTGGAGTACATATAGAACTATAAATGTACTTATATAGAAACTTGAACGCATGGACATACATTCTGAAAATAACATATTTCAGTATCGTACCGGATAAATGGCGTCATGTTGTAGAGGTTTTTATCTATCGCAAAGGTTCCCTCGAATACAGATGTTTTCATGAAGTACACTACAAATGAAGATGAATTTTCCCACATTCAATTCTGTGAAGAAGTTGAATTTTTCCATACTCATTTCTGGAAGTAAATATTAGCATAAGTTTCACCATAGAAGAATTCAGTACCTATCCAGGTAATTCTGAACAAGTGACAGCTCCATTGGGTTTTCTTTTGTTGATAGAGAATCAATGTAGTAGACGGTGTTGAGCTTTAGAACGATGACAATAACGATCCAATGTTTCCTATAGGTTAGCAAAACACACAAACAATTGATATAGGTAAATGCAAGTTTCAAAATAGAGTGCTATCAAAAATAGCGTGGCCCTTATCCAGAAGCTACAGAAGATATAGCGGGATGTAGCGAAGTTACATTTAAAATAGCTTGATGAAAAAATGGCAAGAACTAACCCAAATATTAAGGATTTCAGGCATTTTAACATTAAAACCTGTCCAAAAGCAATGCATGCATAACCAGGTAACCATATTCAAATGTCAAGGCCAAATCAATGACACATATACTAATATGAGGCTTAAATCCACGCACAACAAAGTAATAAACTCTAATATACTAATTAATCATTTTAAGCTTTTAATCATATTCATTGGCATCATCTTCATATGAACTAGATGAACCACCAGATTGCTTTTGGGTAAATGTATATGTGGTCGTATGATTTACTTAATTTTCAAAATATGGAAGTAGGTGGAATTCTGTTATCTGGTCGGAATAAAGCTTTCGGGAGAGACTTACGATTGCCAACACCTTGTTACAAGATATTTCATACTCATTGATACGTCCAAAACGTATCGATAATTTCTGCTTGCTTCATGCATGTTTTGTGTGATATTGCTATGATCTAGATACACCTTAATACTTTTTTTTATCATATTTGGGCTAACCTATTAACTCAGTGCACCCCAGTGCCAGTTCCTGTTTTCTGCTATTTTGCTATTTCAGTTTCCCCCCATATAAAAAGTGCCAGAAAAATTCGGGAAAATTCAGATAAAAAATTAGCGTGACGGAAGCTTCGAGAAAATCCCGGGAGGGGCCAGAGGGGGGCCAGGGGGGGCCCAGGCGGCCACCCGGCGCGGCCCCACCCCTGGCCGCGCCAGGGGGGCGCCTGGGGCCCCTGGTCCACCTCTGGCTGCCCCCCTTCGCCTATTTATCCCCCATCACGGGAAAACTCCAAAAGAAGAACCCTATTCCGCGAACTCGCCTCTGTTCCGCCGCCGCCGCGCTTCCAAGATCGGGAGCACCAGAAGACCTCTTACACCACCCTGCCGGAGGGAGAATTGACCTCCGGGAGTCTCCTCTCCACCATGGATGCTCCCCGGATGTCTCGTGAGTAGTTTTCCTTGGACCATGGGTCCGTGATCAGTAGCTATGTGAAGTTCTCCTCCACTCTTTGATCTTCATTGTTTAGACCTCGTGAGCTGCCCTACATGATCCAGGCACCTTTGTAATATTTCTGCTATTGCTATGTTGAGTTTGATCGGATCTGATGGATTATGAGATTATGTTCAGATTGTGATAGAGTAATATATTTGGTTTTTATCTCTTATATTTTTGTTCCTAAGTAATTCTTGCATGCTCTCCGTTGCTTTTTATTGCTTTGGCCAATTAGTAGGTACTGACTCCAAGAGGGAGCGTTGTGCTAGATTGTGGGTTCATGCCTCCCCGATGACATGCTTGAGTGACAGAAACATGAGTCTAGGGGATGTGTTGTTGCCACAAGGGGTAAATCAACGGTGCTTTTAACCGCAGTTACAAGGATTGTTTACTTTACGCAAAGTTCTTTTTAATGCAGTTGTCTGTTGCTTTGGGTTTACACTTTGGGTGGGGCTCGCAACTTAATACCAGCGAGATCTTCTGAATAGATATATCAAGGTGGATGATTAGTAGTAGATGCAGTTGGATTTCGGTCTACTTACTTTGGCGTACTGCCCGTGCTTTTGAACCTCTTCCTTTATTTTGTAGCATAGTTAGCATTGCGGTGCGTTCTTAATCCTGTCAATTGCCTTTCTGTAATTTGTTTACCTCGCATAGCATTTTTATCGTCTTTTGGGAGAGGGACATCACTAGCGAACATCACTTATCCCGGTCCATATCCTCATTATTTTTTCCAAGATATATTTACCTTTCTGCATTTACTTTCAAGTTGCTATCATTATCCCCTTTCATTTTATCATTTGTGAACAACAAGACCGGAGAGATTGAAAACCTCTCTGAACTTCGTTGGGAGCAAATTTATCTGTGTGTGTGTGCAGGTCCGTGTCAGTTGCGCCGCTAACACCTATTTATCATCTCTGGAGTCCTACTGGAGACAAACCTTGGTATCTTTACTGAGGGAAAACTTGTTGCTGTACCGCATCATGCCTTCCACTTGGGGCCATCACTCATTAACCATAACAGGGTCTATGAAATCCACGCATTGCATCTTTCGATCTCTAGGCGAGGACGCCAAAGTCCTGAGGAAATTATACAGTTAGATATAATTCGTTCATGGGCATATATGAGAGGTTTATTGAGTTTCTGAAGTAATTACAAGACGACGAATCGAATTAAATCCAATTCGAGCATATCAAAGTTGAAGAGGTGATAAAACTCTTCGAATGTTATTTGGAAGTCACGATGTTTTGTACCTAAACCGAATTGTGTGCCATGGTATATAGTTATACCAACTTCATCGGTTTTTCGCATTTCACCGACTAAATATGCATGCACCTTTTTGCAGTAAGAATCTGCCTTACTCAGGTGTTTGGTAGTCAGATATGGCAGGCCACGTGCAAACTTACGTGCTTGTATAGTATCTATAGGACACAACTTGTCCAGATTTCCATTGAAGCCTGATTTCAGTTTTGCAATAATTTCCTCGTTGTTCTTGTCCCGGTTCAAGATTGTTTGCAGCTGTGATTCATCTGTATCATCGGATTCATCAACACCTGTATCGTTGAGTCGGGTTGATCATATGCGCTCCTTCTTCCTGGGGATTGATGTGGCCGTAGTCTGACCTTTACAGGTTTTCCTTCTCTTTCTCACTTCATGGTTATGAGCAGTAGGTGCCAGTACGCTTGCATGATCTACTGACATTTCAGCTGGAGGTACAGGTGCATCGGACTTGTTATTAGCTGGTAATGTAGTCGCTTCACAATGTGGCCCTTGTTGTATGAGTGAATCAGACTTTTGCGCGGTTGCTGCAAGTGCGCTGGACTGCTGAGCTGGTTGTCCAGAATTTCAGACTTTTGAGCTGTTGATTCAAGGTCCCCGAACTGCGTAGCTTGTGTTGCAATATTGTTAGATTGGTGAGATGGCGGCGACGCTCTATCGAGCTGAGGAGTGAGCAGTGCGGACGTGTGATCCATGGTTGCCGCCGTGTCGATCTGCTGAGCAGCCACTACATCTGGAACTGTCTGCTTATCAGGTGTTGCCGGTGTGTAGGACATTGTGGCTTGAACGGGCAGCATCAGAGCATGTGCTTTCATCTTTGAAGAAGGACTTGGCACAGTCTGATACTGAGTTGGTTGTTCCTTGGATTGTGTAAGAACATTAGATTGCAGGGGATCCTCAGAGCTTGTGAATAGGCCTCTTGGCTGGAATTGATATGGCAATCCACAAAAGGACGGGTAATCTGATGTGGCGTCGGTAACAGGTCTGCTTGATGGAAGGCACCAATGGTGGATGGCACTGGGTTGGAGGGATATCATCGAGGACAATTATTTCATTCCTCGGCCACTGGATCTGATACAACAATGAATCGCCCATGGTTTGTTGTTCATCACGGGGAAGGGGCAAATTCTTGAATGATTCAAACACCTTGGTCACCATACATTTCACGTGACCCCGATCAAGTGGCACATTGTTTAGGAGGAGACCCCCATCACTAAGGGGGGGTTATAATCTGGGCGAGTGCACATCGCGACGAACGTTTATACAGTCTAATCTCGCAAGTTAGATTACGTGTCATGCCATATAGATCCGATATAGCAGCATCATAGTCCATGAGGGTGGGGTCAGCTGATGCACAACTACTCTTATGCGGTGTTGTTGTTATAAGATCATAATCCGACATGTTGACCTCCTGCGACAGGAACAATTGAGCATGTCTTGATAATCCTTTCATAAGATCCATCTTCACCAAGGTAGCAATTTTTTGATTCTTCAATACTTTCTTCTCTTTCCTTATCTTATTTTTCTCGTCAATGGTGAGTCGGAAACCCCTCTTATGAGGGACATTCACCCCTATACCACTTGCATGACCAGGGGGCTCATTGGTCTCCAAAGAATCATGCAGAACATCCCCAGGGCCTTTGTTTCGGTAGACCCTTCCAGGTTCCGATGAAAATTTTACCATCTTGTCGTATAGTGCTTTGTCCTCAGCTTTTTCAAAGTAAAATTGTCCTTTCTCATTCCTTGAGGCACGTGCCTGAATGAAGTATCTAGCAGGAGTACCCTTAATTTCACTGAAGGGGGGGCTAACGAGCAGTGACTGCTTCCTGGTCCTCCTTGTCCCATGTTGGTTTCTTGCCATAGTATTCACACACCCCCATCGTATGGGTGTGTGTGTTCCTCATTTGAACCTTCTATTTCATGGCACTTTTTAAAGAAAACTCCTTAGATGACCTTCCCCTTTTGAACTCCTCCCAATCTGGCTTCATAATCATGGTGTATGTAGACAAGGGATCCTTGCCTTCACACATGTATTCCTTGTAAAACATGTGCTTCCAATTTATCCAAGCATCCCTGGCCTTACCTAGCGCACAACTTTCCAGCCGCCATGATATGGGGTGGCCCGATATTCTCAGTAAGTGTACGATGAATACGAGGGCGATGATAGATAACTTGTATGTAGCCGATGAACTCTCCTCGCTAGATCCTTGTTGCCAATGCGACAGCTCTCTACACTTTGGATATTCACAACTTCACACACTTGCGCAATGTAGCCGTTGACCACAAGACGGTGATTTGCAATCTACTAATTCCCATTGGAACAACAGATCACACAAAACTTGCAGTATCAACACTTCAGATCAATACAAATTGAAGTATATGATTCAAGATGAAAGCTTGTAGCTATTCTCAAGAACTAGGGTTTATCTAAACGTGGTCTAACCCTAAAACACGCAGGGGGTCCGGTATTTATAAGCTAGGGGGTGTCAAGCTCGGATACAAGGCCGCAACCCTTCAGATCTGCGCGCAGGCAGTTCGGACGTCCGATGTGTCGGACGTCTGAGTCGTGCCAGACTTCTGGTTGTTTTGATATCGGTTCCATAATCGGGGATCGTCTCGAAGGTCTTCATGTCGGACTTCCGTCAGCTTTCGGACGTCCGTCGTGTCGGACGTCCGAATCCTATCGGATGTCCGTCGAAAATAGCAACCCTTCTGTAACTTGGCGTCATCAAGGCTTCGTAGGTCCTGGCCTCCGATGTCGGACGTCCGCAATGGGTCAGAAGTCCGAAAGTTAGAGCTTCTTTCACCTTCTCCTCCTTCTGGATCCTCATCTTCGTCATGATACCTGATTATGCAAACATACAAAGATTTAGGCAGTATAAAGTTCTCATTACATGACATATTAGAATCTATTAAGAGCGAGTTCACCTGTTGTTCTATCAAATTTGCACGAGCTCTTGTAATAGGTCCAATTCTGATTGCATCATCCTTCTTTGAATCAACTTGTTCTTCATGACGAACTGGAGATGTGTTGGTAGTAGGGATGTCCTCATCACGCCGTATGAACTCATCTAGCGCGGTGAAGTGCGACATGATATCTGTGATTATCCTGTCCCGATGTGCTGGGTCAACCTTGCGAAAATCTGCCACATTGATGTTGATCCTCGCCCTACCAACGTATCCACACACACTCCTGAACTTTGTTCGTGCTTTATCTAGAGAGTTTGGATCCCAAGTATACTCATAAATATTGTGTATTTCATATACACCTTTGGGCTCAAGGGTAGGCCGTCTGGGAGCATTCTTCCGTGTCTGGGACCTGATAGTGGTGATTGATGGTGGCGTATGCAGCTCTGGTTGAGTTGATTGCGTGGTGTTCGTCGGATCAGGCGAATGAGTCATAGGACTATCGGACTCCGATTCTGACATGCTCTCCTCACTATCGTGGGTGTTGTTGTCCGAGCTTGACATCTACGGAACAAAGCACAAGGGAAACTCGGTCAATCTAGCAGCTTGGTCTATATGCAGCTGACTGAATGCAACATTTTCTTAAATTCAGACGTCGACGATAACCAAATTTGGGTCATACGGAGCGAAATGTATGAAAGATCGAGCTAATGAATGATAGAGTCGCCTCGATGGATAGCAGGACCGCTGGTTAGGTCTGACTGTCCGGATGGCGCGTGGGCTCGCTGCCAAAAGGCGAGCAGACGGGGACGCGTACGCGCTGGTGGAGATAGATGCACGGGTTTCCACACAGATGGTGTGTGTCTTGCACACCGCTGTTGACAACCCTAAGATATGGATCTGGGTGGAGAGGGGATGGCAAGGGCGGCTGGGGGAGGGGAGGGGAGGGCGATGGTGTGCGTTTATCGAATTCTATTGTTCAAACGTGTTGGCCGATCGTTTGTTCGATGACTTTACCGCCCATGTTTTCGGTACGCGACATTATCCCACCATCAAAACTCATCGATAACATGGCATGTCCTAGTGAACTTGAACTACTTTGTGGTAACTACTTCTCTTTGTATATATTTAATGCATTACACGATATTATATATATTAAATGATTCGAAATCATATATACGCACCAAGATAACAAAATTCTGACACGTTTTCTGAAAATGGCCTTGGAAGATCGTACAAAAAATTAAAATGATGTACGTCACGACCACGATCCCCGTGTACCCTAAGCATACATCTCACGTGAGGGTAATATTAGTTCTTGTACGATTTTTTTTGATTTAAAGCAAACCGTAATGTTATTACATTGGTTGGCATTGTATTTTGTTTACATATGAACACATGATGATCACGGTATGACTTCAAAATCGGAGTAATTGTTGGTTAGTTCGGTACATGTAATTCATTATTTCTTATGTAGTTAATCAATGGAATTAGATCAAGAAACCATTGGATCTTTGGGTTTTTCATGTAGAGTGGTTACGAAAATAAGTCATGTGTTGCGTGTTAATAGGCCAATAAAACTTTCTATCATTCTCTTAAAGTTTCAATGACATCGACTCTTTCAAACAAAGTCATCTCACACGGATGATCATGGTTTATGTATCCCACGCTTTGTCGTATGGCCATGGTTCGTTTTCTGTGAATCATGGTCGGCATCAATGGTGTTAAGTTAAAATTCGACATCCCATGGATATCTTTCATAATGTGCACTAAGTGCATTCTAATCAATTAATATGAAATTTATGAATTTGAAATCCAAATGTAACGAAAAATGCGCAAAGGTGTGTTGAACATTCGTATGAGTGTTCTCGGGTTACCGTGTAGTACCCACGCATGGAATTTGAGTGAATTCGGACCACATTGGCAAGGTCTTTCGGTCAGAAACATTGCAGTCGTCAGTTTTAAAATTCCAATAAATTTGAAACCACTCCGAAATTTTTGCGGCTTTGTGTGGCGCTGTGGTTAGGTGAAAGTAGGGTGTGGTAAAAATTTCAACCGTTTTGGAAAAAGGTTATAATGCATTCGCCTTGCAAAATGGGGGGTCTCGCAGGAAGGATCATGGTTTCGATAAGGAAAGAGACGTGAGGTGTTCAATTTTCAAGTGAAATGTATCGTCACGTCATAGATTGTCATTGTTATTTTTTTCACAGCTACACGCATCTACATGTGACCTATGTTCAAATAAGGAGCCATTCCTTGCTAATTTTATCTATTTAAACATTTTATTACACTTACAAACATGAAATGTTTTAAATAGAATATCCGCTTGAACTGTAGGTACAAGGGGTGGATTCCTCGGTGGCCGTTGGATCCTGGTGCATTGGACAGTGCGGGCGTGCAATCCGTGGTGCCGCCTTTTGGCCAATCAGAACGCACGGTCGAACGACCCGTGTTTGAGGTTATACACAATTTTTCATTACAACCGTTTGCTTCGTAATATGAGCTGGAACAGCAAGTACTTTCCACGGTTAAGGCCTCCTTGGTGGTCGTTATATCCTGGTGCATTGGACGGTGCGGGCGTGCGATCTGTGGTGCTGCCTTTTGGCCAATCAGAACGCACGGTCGAACGACCCGTGTTTGAGGATATACACACGGTTTTTCATTACAACCGTGTGCATTGCATTATGAGCTGGAACATCAAGTGATTTCCACGGGTAAGGCCTCCTCGGTGGCCATTGTATCCTGGTGCATTGGATGGTGCGGGCGTGCGATCTGTGGTGCTGCCTTCTGGCCAATAGAAACGCGCGGTCGAACGACCCTTGTTTGAGGTTATCCAAACGATTATATATTTATAACCGTGTGAGCTGAAAGCGTAACCAGACAAATCATAAAATGCCCCATAGCTGGACTAATCTTCATTACTAAGACCTCCCGCAATGGTAGTATCATAAGGTTAGTATCATGCACATGATACTAGTGTATGATACTACCTCCACAATGCATAGTATTACAGCTTAGTATCATAAGTAGTATTATTTATTTCCATGCAAGACACATACTAACTTAACATTTATTATGATATGGTATCATAATATGATACTCAATTCTCTCTATCTTCGTTAATTCTATGCCACATCATCAAATTTTCTTATTTGGCATGCATCATACTAGGTATGATACTCCCATTGCGGGAGGTCTATGTCATTCAACAAAAATGATCAGACACATCCACGACGTTTATGTTACCACGTTCACATATTACGAGTTTATGTTAGCACGTTCACATTGGTAACATGTATGTGGTGTACTGCAACACCTTATTTATTAGGTTATAGACTCATCTTGCTTTGGTATGTCTGTTGTTACATTAACTACTAGCTAAGTTACAACAAACACATCTCTACTCATTAACTACATGCCACATAAGCATTTTTTCCTTGAAATGTGTGATGTTACCACCTACTACCTCCGTCCTTTGAAGAGTGTACTTCCATTTTTGTTGGAAAGTCAAACTTTTACAAATTTGACCATGATTATAAAAATACGCGCCACTATGGCCAAACACTTCTCTACTCATTAAGTACATGCCCATTGTAAGTTACTCCCATTGTCGCCAGCCTTATGCTACTCAATCATATATAGTGGGGTTATCATATGATACTATTATATGATAATACCATCATAATCATAATGCATAATATCATAAACTAGTATCATAGATGATCTCATTTATCGACATGCATGACACATAGTAGCATGACATTTATCATGATAAGGTATCTACCTATGTTACGCGAACACTCTCCCTCTCATTTTTAATTATTTTCCACATAAGCATTTTACTAGTCCCAAGTATATGTTCCTAGCTATGATACCCCCACTATGGCCAATCTTAGTATACATTTGAGCCATTCCTCGTAGTTCTCTACATTTATTCACTAATTACATACAGAGACATTCATACTAGTTATACAGAATAACCCCTTGGACTTTGTGTTTACTAAGGCAGAATGGTTTGAAAATTACCCCCATGTCGCATGGTAGATGAGAGCATAACTTTCTGTCGTTTTCAGAAAGTTACGCCATCATGCTCTTGAACACTAGGTCATCACACACGAATGATCGTGATCTCTCTTTACTAATGCATTAGGGTTGAAAGCAAACATGACATTTCCTTTGTCGTATGGCACCGTTTCCTTTTCTACAAACCACTGACTATACCCCCTGCGTTAAGCTAAAATTTGCCATTTTTACTGGATGCATTTGATATTTCTTAGTCATTAAGTGAATTTTAAGCAATCCATATGATTTTTTTCTAAATGTAGCCGCAAGTAAAAAAAAATTGCGCGATTTGTGCTGGAACCATATGTGTGCTCCCGGGTTAACGCGTACTAACCACCCATGGAAATGGAATACAATTGGAACACATTGGCAAGGGCTTTCGTCCGGAAATATTGAGGTCGACGGTTTTTTATTTCCAAAAAATCTAAAATCAATCGGAAATTAATGATTTTTTTGCTAAATGTGTCTTGTTTTCAAATTAGGACACATTCCTTGTTAATTTCCTATATTTAAATTTTTTATTACACTTAAAATGTTAAAATGATTTAAACAGAATATCCACTGGAACTACAAGTACAAATGGTGGGTTTGTTGGTGGCCGTTGGATCCGGGTGCACGGACGATGATGAAGACGTGCGATGGGTGGTAGTGCGTTCTGCCCAATCAGAACGTGATGTCGAACGGCTCAGGGTTGAGGTTATCCATACGTCTGTACAATTAAAACTATGTGCGTTGATAGCCTCACCATGGCTCAAGGTTGAGGTTTCTTCTACTCAGCTGACCGCGGTTCGAATCCCCTCGGGACGAATTTTTGGTTTCTCATTAAGTGGACTTCTATCTTAATTCTAGGCCATGCCGGGTACCTCCCCATTATATTGGACCTCATTTTTTTCATCAAAATACATCAATGTGTGTGGCAACACCATATATAGACATCTATACGACATACACACTTAGAATATAGGATTTCGTCGCGATTCATAGATAAAGCCATGACCAGAAATCAGAGTTGAAGTTACAAGAAAACACAACATCCGCTGCGGTGATACGGTGAGGATCTCTCACTCCTCGTTGGTTACCCTAAGTGGAAGGTGAGATGTAGCGTAGCAGCAAATTTCCCTCGGTAAAGATACCAAGGTTATCGAACCAGTAGGACTCCAAGAGATACAAGAAGGTGTCACAGCGCTTGACATGGACCTGCACACAACAACAAATAACTTTTCTCCCAATGAGTACAGAGGAGTTGTCAATTCCTCCGGCCTTGTTGTTTACAAAGGATCAATGCAAGAGATAATAATGATAGTGATAGCAACTGAAAAGTAAACTAAGGATGTAAACATTAATGTGAAGATGGACCGGGGTCCCGTGATTTTCACTAGTGATGTCTCTCTCCCAAAAGACGATAAAAGTGCTAGCGAGGTAAACAAATCATAGCTGGGCAATTTACGGGATTATGAAGGCACCGCAATGCTAACTATGCTGCAAAGAAAGGAAGGGCTCAAAAGAAATGGGCAGTACGCCAAGGTAAGTAGACCGAAATCCAACCGCATCTACTACGAATCATCCCCCTTGAGATATCTATCCAAAACATCTCGCTGGTATTAAGTTGCGAATCCCACGCAAAGTGTAAATCCAAAGCAACAGACAACTGCATTAAAAGAACTTTGCGTAAAGTAAACAATCCTTGCATCCGCGGATACAAGCACCGTTGTTTTATCACTGGTGGCAACAACACATCCCCTAGTCTCATGTTTCTGTCACTCAAGCTAGACATCAAGGAGCTGAACCCACAATCAAGCATAACGCTCCCTCTTGGAGTTGCAACAAAATACTAGGCCAAAGTAAAATACGGCAATAGAGAACATGCAAGAATTTACTCAAGAACAAAATATAAAAGAGAAGAACAACCTATATTATTCATCACAATCTGAACATAGTCTCATAATCCATCAGGTCCCAACAAACTCAACATAGCAACGACAGAAAATTACAAAGGTGCCTCGATCATGTGAGGCAGCTCACGAGGTCTCGAAAGTGGAGGCACAAAGAGGGGAGAGGAACATCACATAGCTACTGGTCATGGACCCATGGTCCAAGGGGAACTACTCACGATACATACGGGAGGTGTCCATGGCTATGGATGATCTCCCGGAGGGGGTAGCTTCTCCCGTCAGGGTGCCGGAGCAGCTTCTCCAGGCAGCCCCGATATTGAAGCGGTGGCGGCGGCGGTACAGAGGCGAGATCGCGGAAAAGAGATCGATATTAGGGGTTTCCACCCCGAGGGCTAAATATAGGCGGAGGGGGGTGTCGAGGGGACCCACCAGGTAGCCAGGAGGCCTCCTGGCGCGGCCTAGGGTGGGGCCGCGCCAGGGACCCTCCTGGTCTCCTGGTGGTGGCCCCCCTCCGCTTCCTTGGTTATTCCGGAACCTTCCAGCTCGCTGATTTGTTATCTGATTTTTCCGGATTTTTTGGAGCACTTTTAATGGCCGGAAAACCTGAAATACAAAAACAGCAGAAAACAGCAACTGGCAGCTGGGTGCACTGGGTTAATAGATTAGTCCAAATATGCGCAAAAGTGTATGAAAGTTCAAGAAAAACATGGCAAAGTCACACAAAACATGCATGGAGCAAGCATAAATTATAGATACGTGTGGAACGTATCATGTGGGCACAGCAATAACAAGCCCAATACATAAAGGGCAAGGCATACACACTCGTTAAGATAATTAGTTTGTCTATTGGTTCTTCTTCGCGTGGCTTGTCTCCAAGCTTGTACCTGTGGACATCATCAACACCAACCCCCCTCATGTACATAGGATCTGTGATGGTATTTTCATTCATTGATGCCTCGATTCGTTCACAAACTGTTGGCAAATCATCAAACTGATTGTACTCTTCTTCATCAACAACATTTCAACTCCTAATATCCTCCTCTTCCCAAACATAACCACATGGTAACCGGCATTCAACGTGTCTGTCACATAGAAAATTTGGGTAGCTTGACTGGCGAGAATGAACATGTCACCCTGGTAGGCCATATTGTTCAGATTCACACAGGTCCTCCTGTATTCATCAACTATCACTTCTTTAGGATCGACCCATTTACACTAGAATAGTGATACCTTGATTTGCACATAGTCAAGCTCCCAAATCTCCTGGATGGATCCATAGTGAATAACAGACTTAGGACTTTTACCGGCACTCAGGGATTCTATTATAGCAGAGCTATTCTGATACATGGTCCTCTCATCACGATCGATAGTGTAGAATGTGTTCCCATTAATGTCATATGCTTGGTATTTCACAACTGTAGGTGATGGTTTTTGCACCAACCACTGATGTGCGAGGTAATGATAGTGATTTCTCGCCCTTCGTTGGTAAACCCCAAGTGGAAGGTGTGATGTAGCACAACAGCAAATTTCCCTCAGTAAAGATACCAAGGTTTGTCTCCAGTAGGACTCCAAAGATGATAAGTAGGTGTCAGCGGCGCAACTGACGCAGACCTGCACACAGACACAAATAACTTTGTTCCCAACGAAGTTCAGAGAGGTTGTCAATCTCTCCGGTCTTGTTGTTCACAAAGGATCAAACGCAAGGGATAATAATAGCAACTGAAAGTAAAAGCAGGAAAGTAAATGAGCGCGTAAACAGTGATGAGGATATGGACCGGGATACGTGATGTTCACTAGTGATGTCTCTCTCCCAAAAGACGATAAAATTGCTATGCGAGGTGAACAAATTACAGAAGGGCAATTGACAGGATTATGAACGCACCGCAATGCTAACTATGCTACAAAAGAAAGGAAGAGGCTCAAAAGCATGGGCAGTACGCAAAAATAAGTAGACCGAAATCCAACTGCATCTACTACTAATCATCCACCTTGAGATATCTATCTAGAACATCTCGCTGGTATTAAGTTGCGAGCCCCACCCAAAGTCTAAACCAAAAGCAACAGACAACTGCATTAAAAATCACTTTGCGTAAAGTAAACAATCCTTGCAACCGCGGTTACAAGCACCGTTGTTTTCCCCCTTGTGGCAACAACACATCCCCTAGACTCATGTTTCTGTCACTCAAGCGTGTCATCGGGGGGCATGAACCCACAATCAAGCAAAACGTTCCCTCTTGGGGTTACTACCTACTACTTGGCCAAAGCAATAAACAACAACGGAGAACATGCAAGAATTACTTAGGAACAAAAATATAAGAGATAAGAACCAAATATATTACTCAATCACAATCTGAACATAATCTCATAATCCATCAGATCCCATCAAACTTAGCATAGCAACAACAGAAAGATTACAAAAGTGCCTCGATCATGTAGGGAAGCTCACGAGGTCTAAACCATGAAGAACAAAGAGGGGAGGAGAACATCACATAGCTACTGATCACGGACCCATGGTCCAAGGAAAACTACTCACAAGACATCCGAGAAGCATCCATGGTGGAGAGGAGACTCCCGGAGGTCAACCCTCCCTCCGGCAGGGTGCCGGGAAGAGGTCTTCTGATGCTCCCGACCTCGGAAGCGCGGCGGCGGCGGAACAGAGGCGAGATCGCGAAAAAGGGTTCTGTCCTCGAGGGTTTCACGCACGGGGAATATATAGGAGAAGGGGGGCAGCCAGAGGTGGACCAGGGGCCCCAGGCGCTCCCGTGGCACGGCCCAGGCGGTGTCCGCGCCGGGTGGCCGCCTGGGCCACCCCTGGCTCCCCTCTGGCCCCACTCGGGCTCTTCGCGAAGCTTCCTGTACGCTGATTTTTACTATATTTTTCCCGGAATTTTTCTGGCACTTTTTATATGGGGGAAAACTGAAATAGAAAAACAGCAGAAAACAGGAACTGGCACTGTGGTGCACTGAGTTTATAGGTTAGTCCAAATATGATCAAAAGTGTATGAAAGTGTATCTAGATCATAGCAATATCACACAAAATATGCATGGAGCAAGCAGAAATTATAGATACGTTTTGGACGTATCAACATCCCCAAACTTATTTCCTGCTCGTCCTCGAGTAGGTAAATGATAACGGCATAATTTCTGTGGTGACATGCTAGCAACCATATAAGAACTTTGAAAAGTAAAGCAATCAAGGTTAGAGATTCAATTCAAGGCATAACATGCAAGAGTCTATATTAGCATTGAAACAAGTAACAAAAGAACATTAGGTGCAAGAGCTCTCGCTGTCCGTGACTCGAATGTCTCCAAATGGTGTTTGCGTGCAAGAAGGGGGATAGGGAATACGAGAAAAAACATTTATTTGTTGAGAACTCAATCTACTAAAGTTTCACACTTCGTCTTTTTCTCGAATCTTATCTTGACTCGTCCCCAGACCACTAGCCAGTTACAAGTCAATTTGATCCACTCCTTTTTCAATATTTTGAGCACTCATGCAATGGATGAGCGTAAGCACGACAGTTGACACTTTGGATGGCAAAGAGAGAAATAGTGTGGAGGAGGAAGACAAAAAGGGTGAGAAAGGCTCACATCAACGAGGACAATCATAGGCAAGAGATGCCAAATGATAGATATGATGTGAGGAGTAGGGATTTCCATGCAACGGATGCACATACGAGCTATGAAGATCTCCAATGGAACTAGTGGGGGTGCATCTAACTTGCTCGCTCATGAAGACCTAGAGCTCGTTTGAGGAGGCTCATCCTTGGAATATGCAAGCCAAGTTATATAGTGTGAAGGTCCCCACATAGCTATATGCATAATTATCATCTCTATGGAGTACAAGGATATAAAGGGAGTACTAGTGTGGATCTCTCAAAAGGATAGTAGTGTTGCCCCTTTCTCTCTTTTTATTTCTTTTTCTCTTTTTTTCTATTTTTTGTATTTTTTTGTGGCCTCAATGGCTCTTTCTATTTAACTCTCATTTGTCCTCTTTGGGATCTTTTATTGTGTCCACTTTGGGATCTTTTCCTCACTTAAGGGCAACACTCTATTTTACAAGAAGTTAAAGGAGATCTTTCACACTTTACAAGGTACTCAAAATCATAAATAAGATGTAACTATCATGATGTATGCAATGTATGTCGCTGCCAGTGTAGCAGGAACATGTATGACATGAAGATCAAGTCATGAAGAGGTGGATGTTGCATGGCAATATATCTCGGAAAGGCTATGGAAATGCCTTGATAGGTAGGTATGGTGGCTGTTTTGAGGAAAGATATAAGGAGGTTTATGATGACAGAGCGTATCATGCCAAGGGTTTGGATGTACCGGCGAAGGTGGACACCAACTCTCGGAGTGAGAAGAAGGCAATGCACGGCACGGGAGAGGCTAGAAATATATGGGAAGGTGGAAGTGTCAACTTTCAATACTTACATTAGTCCGAAGAACTCATGCACTTATTATCGGTAACTCTCAATCTAATAAGGAGGTTCACAAAGAGAAGTACCCCGAGGAGGAGTGTATGGGGGTTTGGTTATCCTTGCGCATCCTCGACTCATGGTACGTGAGTGTACTCTAATATTCGATCCCTCCAAAGATTAGTGATCCATCTAGTAGCTAGAGTTCTCAACTAGTTTTGTAGGTTTTGAAAATACACACGGATTGCCCAAAATACGACACCTATCACTAATAGGCTAGAGGTCTTGACACCAAAAGTTCAAACATTACTCCATCAAAACTTCAAAACTATTGCAAGTTACTCCTAGAATTAAATAGCAACCTCAATTACCTACTTCCAAGACAAAACACAACTCAGTGCAACAACCAACTCTCTTTAACAAGATAAACATGAAAACTAAAAAGAGTTCCAGCAACAGAATAAACAAAAGCCAAGGCTCTTGCTAAAGACAAACTAAGACTAAAACTAAACATGGCAGCAGCTATGAAAAGATAAAGAACACACAACAGCAAAAAGATAAGCAGGAAAAATCCTATGATGTGTTCTAGATTTTGAAAGTGGAGCGTGTTTCTCTCCCACACAAAGTAAGACGGGGTCTAACTTGTTATGAACAGCAAGCAAAACTAAAGAAAACTAAAAATAAAACCTAAGATCGAGACGCTCCAAGCATAGCACATAACACATGAAGTGATAAAATATAGTGAGACGAAGGACGAAATGATGATTGTTGATGCAGAAGGGGATGCACGGGGGCATTGTAACACTCTCACCGTCAGTGAACAGTAACCATGGTTACTGTTGATTATTACTATTCCAAAACTTTGATTTAATCAAACTTGGTTCAGTTCAAACTCAAATATCTTTTGATGTTGTTAAAGCAATGTGATCATGAACCTTGGTCATCATGAATCAAAACAAGTCCAAGCTCAAGTCAATTTCCTTTGAATTAAAATAAAATCAAATGCTCATAATGCCTTTGGTGGTATATTAAAACCAAAGGGCAAAAATAAACTTTCTCCAAAAATTGTGAAACCACTTTCATAAAATCACATATATTCAGTGGACCATGCTCCCCCAACTTGGGTATTTTTATGAGCTATAAATTAATTCAAATAAATCCAACAGCAGCTGAAAACCCCCATATTAATCATTTAATATTTAAATCAAATATTAAATGACTTTTAATATTGCCCAAACTTCTTGTGGCACTGACCTTAGGGGAAACCTTAATTTTGGGTCACATGAAACATTTTACAAAAATGCCTAAGCTCATAAATTAAGTACAAAAGATAAATAACAGAAAAAGAAAAGAGAAATAAAAGAATAAAAAGAAAAGAGGCCCAAACCCCCAGTACAACTAGTGCACAGTGCGTCCCAACCTAGCCCACTTGGCCCACCAGGGGTCATCCCCTCCCCTGTTCACCTGTTGCACTGCGTGGCGGCCATCCCACGGTCGGCCACGCCGTGGCCACCATCGGTGGCTCGCCGGCGGGAATAAGGTCCTGAGGCCACCTCGAAAACCCCTGGGAACCCTAACACTAGCCCCACCCCCCCCCCCCCCCCGCAAAACACCCCCCATCGCCTCCCTCCCGCTCTGCTCGTCCACGCCCGTCGCCGCCATGGGAGCACCTCCGTGAACCCACGCGACCATCGTCCTCCGCAATCCACGCCGACGTGTCCCAGTGCTGCGCCGGCCTCGTCTTCACCACCTCGACCAAGGAATCGCCGCGAGGACGACTACAACGCGCGCCCTCCCCGAGCCCGCTCTAACGGCTACACGCCCCGGTGAGCCTCCCGCACGGAACGACGTGTTCCTCTATCTCTCCCCGTGCCCGTAGATGGCGCCCTTCTCAAACCGAACCCGCCGCCGCGCGCGCTCGTCGTCGGCATAACCACGGCAGCCATTTGTCCCCGTGCGCGTCGCCATCGTGCTCCCCACGAGCCGTAGGTCCCGTTAGGACACTCAGCGTGCGCTCAAACCCCCTCTAGCCCCGATTCCGTCGAGGTCTGAACACGGGCCGCCGCCTCCGTCGTCGCCGGTGTCGTTCCGGCGACTCCCCGGCACCGCCAACACTACCATTCGCCTCGTCGTCGTCCCCTGATTGAGCGCGGGCTCGGCCTCGTCGGAGCTCTGTCTCCGGCGAGCCTCCGGCGACCACCCTGTGCCACTGACCGGTGGGTCCCGGTTGTCAGGAGAGTAATTAGGGCTAATTACTTTGCCCTAACAGTCACTGATCAGTGGGTCCCAATCCCCTGCTAATCACCCTTTTAATAATACATTAGATTATAAATATTAGTCACTTACAAGTGGGCCCCTGGCCATTAAAAATAAATTAAACTAGATATTTAGCTATGTGTGAATGACATCTGGGTCCCACCTGTAAGTAATTAAGTTAAAAGAAATAAAAATGCTAATAGTCTATGACAAGTGGGTCCTGTGGTTAATTAAATTTAATTTAATGTTTTATTAGCAATGTGAGGCTGACCAGTGGGACCCGTTGGTCAGGTTTGACCAGTCAACTCCTCTGTGGATAATCTTGCATTTTATTAATAAAATAAATCCAGAAATTGATTTAAAATGTTTTAAACTTTAAAATTCAATATCTTTTAAACCGTAATTCAGATTCAAAAACTTTATACATCAAAATTGATCAGAAAAATATAACGAATAAGTATCCGGATGAATTTATTCTGAACACGAAAGTTGTTCAGAATAGCTCAACTAACACGGATACACCCTCCATACGTTTGTCGGATGTCCACGACACCTCCGGCATGAACCCTTCCCCCTCCGGACACCCTGTCCGGTAATCACCCGAAGCTGGTAGTTCATCCCCGGATGAATTCCTGCTCCGAGCAATACACCTCGCACTGCGTTAGAACACCATTAACATTGTGTTTTCCATGTCTTGTATTTGTATTGCTATTATTGTTGTGTATTTATTGTTTCTCCTCCCTCTCTTATTGTCCGGTAGTCTCGACGTTCGCTGCCGATGCCCCTGTGATCGACTACGTCGACGACGACCGTACCCCTACCGTCGAGCTACCAGGCAAGCAGAGCCATTCTCTTCCCTAGATATCGCCTACCTTTCCGTACTTTCTTGCACTAGACATTGTTACTGCTGCTGCTACGTTACAATCCTATCCAATTACATAGCCTGATTCTGTCGCCCCTTGTTGTACCTTCCTTATCCTATGCTGCCTGCTATATCTATATATTATATTTAGCAGTGAGCCCTGCGCATTGTGAGCTAGGATTAGATAGCGGGTCGTGACCACTCATGGGAGTGACGCGGATACAAATTATATACAACTGCAACAGGTACGGATCAATGCAGACAGCCTAGGGGACCTACAACGGCAAGACTCTGCTGAGTCGCTTCGAGTTTGACTTACGAGGGGACTGACTCGTAATTCACTCTCGTCGGCTCAGTAGCGTAGCATCACTGGGATGATACGAGGGTATTCCTCTTTAGTTCATTCCGCTGGTGTCTCGGCACCACCGGGGTGATACGAGAATATTCCTCTTTAGTTCATTCCGCTGATGTCTCTGTCGAACCCCTTAAGTGTGCCATCGAGGGTGATTCCTCTTGGTTTCACTTAATGGTAGGCACTCGAATCAACTGGTGTCCTTAAAGGTAAGAGTCGGGCGACCCAACGGTGCCCGCGAGCGGTATATTGTCGGGAGCGACAGGGAGGGTACGACCGACGTTACTGGCGTGCTTGGCCCCTGCTCGTATCTCGCGAGAGTTACCAAACTACGAAAAGTAGAGCTCTACCAAGAGCACACGCGAGACAAGGTAAGGAGACGGTTCACCTTGTTGGTAACCGCAGTGACTTGGTGGGACGACAGGGCAGGCACCGATGTACTGGTGGTCCTGACTGCTGTCGTTGACCGCGGGTCGGTTATGTCGAGGCACGATATTGGTTGTCACGCAGGTTAATTAAAATGCTAAATGGTTCGGCGGATGACTTGAGAGGCCCGTTGGTTTGTACGCACTACCTTCACGTGGGATAAGGAGTTATGGGCTCCCTTGCGTCGTAGTTTGTCTGAAAGCTCTTCAGACGTCAGCAGTACCATGGGCTGATAGCCGGGAAGCGGTCTTGTCTTCTTTGCTGCAGCAGGTGTGTTTGGATTTGCTTTTGCTTCACCGGCCAGTCTCGTACCGTGCAGGAGCGTGCAAGGGTGAGGGACCTAGCCCCCTTGGCGCATAGGATATAGTCCGGCGAATGGCCTCTCTGCTGAGCCTAGGATGGGCTGCGATGTGTCGGATAGCCTCGGTGGGGCATTCCCTAACAAGGTGTACGCCACCCTGGAGATCCGAGCGTGCAGGCTGAACAGTAGTGCACCCCTGCAGGGAGTTTAATATATTCGAATAGCCGTGTCCACGGTAACAGGACGCTTTATGCTGAAGCTGGATCTTACCACTACAAACTATTATTATTAAATTGTATGGATCCGGGTTTTCTTCCTCGCAGGTAAGTCGAGGAGGGGAACTCGGAGGCATTATTAATATTAACCATTACAACTTATATTATATAATGCTGCAGCAACTTCTGCTTCATTGTTCTTTATGCTTTATATAAACTGTTGGCTGTTTCTCTTCTCATTCTGCAAGACATCGTCCGAAGATGCTAGTCTTCGATAGGCCTAGCTTCTTACCGTTATTCTGATTCCTATCTTGCAGTCCACAATATACAACCTCCCCTTTCCATTTGATACAATGCATAAATGCTTAGTAGCGGACGTAATACTCGCGGGTATGCTAGATAGTCACCTGCTTTATTTTTTCCCCTTTTTGTTTTGCCTGATCGGCCGCTGCAGTCGACGTTGGAGCCTTGGAGTCCAGGAGCATGAGATCCCCGACGTCGACCACCGCAACATGAAGATCCCCGATGCTTTCTACGACATCAAGTTCCCCTTTGACCAGGATTAGTTTGGAGATTCCCAGGCAGGAGGCCTTGCCTTTTCGTTCGAGTGTTGATTTTGTGCTAGCCTTCTTAAGGCAACCTTGTACCCTTGTGTCTGTACTCAGATACTTTTGCTTCCGCTGACTTGTGCTCTCGAGCTGTTGTATACGAGCCCTCGTGGCCCCTGGCTTGTATTAAACAGCTTGTACTATTTTATTTGTAGAGTTGTGTTGTGATATCTCACCGTGGCACCCTGATCTCGATCGTGTACCTTGCGTGTATGATTACTGTACACGGTCTGATTTTGGGGGCGTCACAAGTTGGTATCAGAGCCGACTGCCTGTAGGAAGCCCCTAACCACTCCTCGGTCGAAGTTGAGTCTAGACTTTGCAAAACTACTTTGCTAACTTAATGTTTGGCTTACGGGCCCACATTGTTATCACCCCGTGTGATATCTTTGGTATTAGGATCTTTTTCTCCGTACCTATGCTCTGGGACTCTGCTCTCTTATCCTTGCAGGTAAAGTTTTAATAACTCTGACTTAGGTTCACGTACCTCCTTCCTCACCGAGAGCTCTGCATTCTCGATGATCGCCTGATCCACCTGAAGATTTCGACGATTACTCTCCGATGAATTCCCGAGATCCTACGTGTTCATCGCCTTTGCAATCCCATGCCACCGATAAGTCAGTGTGGATAATTGCATCCACCTCCCGATCAGGAAATCACAATTTCCTTGTACTTAAGCATCAAGTTATTCCGGTGCTTCTGTCACCCGATGCCTTGGCATCCTTTCCCTTTTTGGTGGAGTGCCCATACTCACATCGGATCCTTTGCGAACCATCCGACATTTTTGTGGATTACTATCCGACTATTCCTACATGGCTTATTCCATGTGTCAATTGGATTCATCGTGTGAAATACCCTCCCTTCCCCTCGATGATTTGTGTTATCGTCGACAACCTCCCTTGTCTCCGTGCCAATACAACTTGATCATATATATCATGCTCTGCTTTCCCTTGGGAAGGTTATACACGTGATACTTGTGTATCATCACTTTTTCCCGTCCATTGGTCTGTTGACCAGACAATGACATGTACCTTTCCGTTGGTCTGTTTGATCAGACAACCATGTTTTACCTTCCATTGATCTGTTTAATCTTTCGTGTGATATAAATTATCTGAGAAGCGATGATTCCCTGCTTATGTAAACACCTCGGTGTACTACCTCGTCAGTAACCCTTGTTGCCATTGTTGATGACATTTCGGTAGCCACCGGGACGAGAACTTTGCCAAATTGTCCGCCTCGTATTAACGAGCAGGAAAATGGTTCTCAATGTCCACTGCTCCTGGTACCGATGTTGTTGCTGACATAGCTGACAAACTATTCTCTGACAACCTTGCGTCGTGATCGCATAACTTGTCGCCACCCTCCCTATTCTTGGTGGACCCATAACCCATAGTTCCACAGGATCGAAACCTGACTCTTGTCATCTACCTTGCGATATTCGGCCTGATATCATGCTTATGCCTAATGCTCTGAACCCCTGTCCATCATCCGTCATCGGCATTGAATGCAAGCTTATCCGCTTGAAGTGCTCATACCTTCTTTTGTTTCTCTTGATGTATTCCTCTGAGTTTAAACTCGGAAGATACTTTGTACATCGTTCCCTCGGACAACCTCGGTTGATTAACCTGGTACCGATCCGACCCCCCTTGAGTTTACCCCCCCCAACCTAGTCGTAAGTACGATGAAGACCCTGGATGAAGAATGACAACTCGTCGAGATGCACTGATACACACAAAAGGAAGACATCAACGAGAAGGATTAACTTCTTTGAGAAGGACAACAAGACCCAGAAGAATCGTTAGGATACGAAACCGGAACTCTGCCCCTACACCACCTTTAATTCTCGGGAAGAGAATTCTTGTAGTGGGGGAGATTTGTAACACTCTCACTGTTAGTGAACAGTAACCATGGTTACTGTTGATCATTACTATTCCAAAACTTTGCTTTAATCAAACTTGGTTCAGTTCAAACTCAAATACCTTTTGATGTTGTTAAAGCAATGTGATCATGAACCTTGGTCATCATGAATCAAAACAAGTCCAAGCTCAAGTCAATTGCCTTTGAATTAGAATCAAATGAAATGCTCATAATGCCTTTGGTGGTATATTAAAACCAAAGGGCACAAATAAACTTTCTCCAAAAATTGTGAAACCACTTTCATAAAATCACAAATATTCAGTGGACCATGCTCCCCCAACTTGGGTATTTTTATGAGCTATAAATTAATTCAAATAAATACAACAGCAGCTGAAAAACCCCATATTAATCATTTAAAATTTAAATCAAATATTAAATGAATTTTAATATTGCCCAAACTTCTTGTGGCACTGACCTTAGGTGAAACCTTAATTTTGGGTCACATGAAACATTTTACAAAAATGCCTAAGCTAATAAATTAAGTACAAAAGATAAATAACAGAAAAAGAAAAGAGAAATAAAAGAATAAAAAGCAAAGAGGCCCAGACCCCCAGTGCAACAAGTGCACAGTGCGGCCCAACCTAGCCCACTTGGCCCACCAGGGGTCATCCCCTCCCCTGTTCACCTGTTGAACTGCGTGGCGGCCATCCCACGGCCGGCCACACCGTGGGCACGCCGTGGCGACCATCGGTGGCTCACCGGTGGGAATAAGGTCCCGAGGCCACCTCGCAAACCCCTGGGAACCCTAACACAGCCCCCCCCACGCAAAACACACCCCCCGTCGCAATTCCGGCCACGCCAGCCCTTCCCCGAGCCCGCTCTAACGGCTACACGCCCCGGTGAGCCTCCCGCACGGAATGACGTGTTCCTCTATCTCTCCCCGTGCCCGTAGATGGCGCCCTTCTCAAACCGAACCCGCCGCCGCGCGCGCTCGTCGTCGGCATAACCACGGCAGCCATTTGTCCCCGTGCGCGTCGCCATCGTGCTCCCCACGAGCCGTAGGTCCCATTAGGACACTCAGCGCGCGCTCAAACCCCCTCTAGCCCCGATTCCGCCGAGGTCTGAACACGGGCCGCCGCCTCCGTCGTCGCCGGCGTCGTTCCGGCGACTTCCCGGCACCGCGAACACTACCATTCGCTTCGTCGTCGTCCCCTGATTCGAATGGGCCAAGCCCCGCTCCAAACCGTGGCCGAAATTGAGCGCGGGCTCGACCTCGTCGAAGCTCTGTCTCTGGCGAGCCTCCGGCGACCACCCTGTGCCACTGACCGGTGGGTCCCGGTTGTCAGGAGAGTAATTAGGGCTAATTACTTTGCCCTAACAGTCACTGATCAGTGGGTCCCAATCCCCTGCTAATCACCCTGTTAATAATACATTAGATTATAAATATTAGTCACTTACAAGTGGGCCCCTGGCCATTAAAAATAAATTAAACTAGATATTTAGCTATGTGTGAATGACATTTGGGTCCCACATGTAAGTAATTAAGTTAAAAGAAATAAAGATGCTAATAGTCTATGACATGTGGGTCCTGTGGTTAATTAAATTTAATTTATTGTTTTATTAGCAATGTGAGGCTGACCAGTGGGACCCACTGGTCAGGTTTGACCAGTCAACCCCTTTGTGGATAATGTTGCATTTTATTAATAAAATAAATCCAGAAATTGATTTAAAATGTTTTAAACTGTAAATTTCAATATCTTTTAAACCGTAATTCATATTCAAAAACTTTATACATCAAAATTGATCAGAAAAATATAACGAATATGGATAAGCTATCCGTATACCCACCACACCCCTCCAACATAACGAACATCGAACCGTCCCCCTCCGGACCGCCTGTCCGATGATTTGTCCGGTACTGTTAAAGTATCCGAATGAATATATTCTGAACACGAAAGTTGTTCAGAATAGCTCAACTAACACGGATACACCCTCCATACGTTTGTCGGATGTCCACGACACCTCCGGCATGAACCCTTCCCCCTCCGGACACCCTGTCCGGTAATCACCCAGAGCTGGTAGTTCATCCCCGGATGAATTCCCGCTCCGAGCAATACACCTCGCACTGCGTTAGAACACCGTTAACATTGCGTTTGCCATGTCTTGTATTTGTATTGCTATTATTGTTGTGTATTTATTGTTTCTCCTCCCTCTCTTATTGTCCGGTAGTCTCGACGTCTGCTGCCGATGCCCCTGTGATCGACTACGTCGACGACGACCATACCCCTACCGTCAAGCTACCAGGAAAGCAGAGCCATTCTCTTCCCCAGATATCGCCTACCTTTCCGTACTTTCTTGCACTAGGCATTTTTACTGCTGCTGCTACGTTACAATCCTATCCAATTACATAGCCTGATTCGGTCGCCCCTTGTTGTACCTTCCTTATCCTATGTTGCCTGCTATATCTATATATTAAATTCAGCA
This sequence comes from Bromus sterilis, assembly GCA_950022295.1. NCBI lineage: Eukaryota > Viridiplantae > Streptophyta > Magnoliopsida > Poales > Poaceae > Bromus > Bromus sterilis. Next base: position 273,331,012 of record OX465595.1, on the reverse strand, counting down.
GTGAGCCCTGCGCATTGTTAGCTAGGTTTAGATAGCGGGCCGTGACCACTCAGGGGAGTGACGCGGATACAAATTATATACAACTGCAACAGGTACGGATCAATGCAGACACCCTAGGGGACCTACAACGGCGAGACTCTACTGAGTCGCTTCGAGTTTGACTTACGAGGTGACTGACTCGTAATTCAATCTCGTCGGCTCAGTAGCATAGCATCACTGGGATGATACGAGGGTATTCCTCTTTAGTTCATTCCGCTGGTGTCTCGGCACCACCGGGGTGATACGAGAATATTCCTCTTTAGTTCATTCCGCTGATGTCTCTGTCGAACCCCTTAAGTGTGCCATCGAGGGTGATTCCTCCTGGTTTCACTTAATGGTAGGCACTCGAATCAACTGGTGTCCTTAAAGGTAAGAGTCGGGCGACCCAACGGTGCCCGCGATACAATGCATAAATGCTTAGTAGCGGACTTAAGACTCGCGGGTATGCTAGATACTCACCTGCTTTATTTCCCCCCCTTTTTGTTTTGCCTGATCGGCCGCTGCAGTCGACGTTGGAGCCTTGGAGTCCAGGAGCATGAGATCCCCGATGTCGACCACGGCAACATGAAGATCCCCGATGCTTTCTACGACATCGAGTTCCCCTTTGAATAGGAGTAGTTTGGAGGTTCCCAGGAAAGAGGCCTTGCCTTTTCGTTCGAGTGTTGATTTTGTGCTAGCCTTCTTAAGGCAACCTTGTACCCTTGTGTCTATACTGAGATACTTTTGCTTCCGCTGACTTGTGCTCTCGAGCTGTTGTATTCGATCCCTCGTGGCCCCTGGCTTGTATTAAACAGCTTGTATTATTTTATTTGTAGAGTTGTGTTGTGATATCTCACCGTGGCACCCTGATCTCGATCGTGTACCTTGCGTGTATGATTAGTGTACATGGTCTGATTTTGGGGGCGTCACAAGTTGGTATCAGAGCCGACTGCCTGTACGTAGCCCCTAACCACTCCTCGGTCGAAGTTGTGTCTAGACTTTGCAAAACTACTTTGCTCACTTAATGTTTGGCTTACGGGCGCACATTGTTATCAACCTGTGTGATATCTTTCGTATTAGGATCTTTTTCTCTGTACCTATACTCTGGGAATCTGCTCTCTTATCCTTGCTGGTAAAGTTTTAATAAATCTGACTTAGGTTCACGTACCTCCTTCCTCCCGGAGAGCTCTGCATTCTCGATGATCGCTTGATCCACCTGAAGATTTCGACGATTACTCTCCGATGAATTCCCGAGATCCTACGTGTTCATCGCCTTTGCAAACCCATGCCACCCATAAGTCCGTGTGGATAATTGCATCCACCTCCCGATCTGGAAATCACAATTTCCTTGTACTTAAGCATCAAGTTATTCCGGTGCTTCTGTCACCCGATGCCTTGGCATCCTTTCCCTTTCTGGTGGAGTGCCCATACTCACATCGGATCCTTTGCGAACCATCCGACCTTTTTGTGGATCACTATCCGACTATTCCTACATGGCTTATTCCATGTGTCAATTGGATTCATCGTGTGATATACCCTCCCTGCCCCTCGATGATTTGTGTTATCGTCGACAACCTCCCTTGTCTCCGTGCCAATACAACTTGATCATATATATTGTCAGATCCCTCTGTTAGGTATGTGCTAGGGTTAGCTAGTGCCTTTGCATCATGTCAAAATTTCAAAAAGAAATCCTGGAAATCATTTTCAAAATCCAAATGGGAGAAGGAACACTCCCCCAGATGAATTAATTCAAAAGGCCAGATAAAAATCTTTTCCAAAAATTCATGTTAGAGTTTTGAAAAGTCTTATAAATGAGTGTGATCACATATCAAGTGATGTGGGACCCACCCCATGCTCATAGATTTTTCAAATATTGAAACAGTACCTTGGAATTAAAGAAATATCCCTTTTTGATTTAAAATTCAAATCATTTGAATTTTAAAAATGTTGGAAGTTTATGAGTGGCTTGTCCATATTATTATGAGGCCATGTAAAAGTTTTCAGCATTTAATAAAATGGTTTGGTATTTTTATCAGAGCCAAAACAAATTACAGAAAAAGAAAGGAAAGATTAAACAGAGAGAAAAAGGGAAAAGGCTTACCTCTCGCCTGGGGCGAGGCCCACCTCTCCAGCCGGCCTAGCCCACCCGAACCATTCTGTCGTCTTCCTCCAGCGCGTCCAAGCAGTTCCGTGGCAGAGCGCCGACGCCGTGGACGCCACCTCGACGCCGAGGACGTTCCAGGCCGCCCCGTGCCACCTTATCGTGTCCTGGAGAACCGCCGTGAAGCCGTGCTTCGATTCCCCCTCCTCCCTCGTGCTCTCCCTTCCTCTCCTCGTTTTCCCCTTCTTCTCCGAGAGCAGCCGCCGTTCACCGTCGACGACTTCCGTGGCCAGCGCCGGAGAAGAACCAGAAGAACTTGTCCATCAGCTTCGCCACCCTCGACTACGTCTCCCTGCAAGGAATCAAGATCCCGGAGCCCTTCTAGTCGTTGGAATCGTCACCGAGAGCTCGCCGGATCCGCTGCTCGTCGCCGTTCAATACTCCGTCCACGTTCCCTCACCGGCTCCGTCGACTACTTCGTCGAGTTCCCTGTAGCCTGGTGAGCGTTTCCCCTCAAGGCACGACTCCCTTCTCCTCCTCTAGCTCGAGCTGCCATGAACGCCGAGGTACCTCACCGCCGCGGTCGTCGTCGGCGAGCATCCGTGAAGCACACGTACCCAAGAGCATGTCCGACGTCTTCCCTGTGGTCTAACGCGTCGAACGAGCTCAAGTTTGCTGGATTTGGAGCACCATGGCGACGATTGCCTCCTCCCAGTGTTTCTGTTGCCGCCGGCGAGGTCACCGCCGTCGCTGGGGTCGTCGTCTTGGACGCTGGCGTGCACCAGGAGACGTGCGAGAGCACGGGCTTCGTTCCCGTGGTCTCGGCGCTTCGTTTGGAGCACGGGAACAGCAGATCCGCGCAGCGCCGCCGTGGCCAGGGTGCCAGCGTTTAGCCGCCGGTGGGTTAGCCTAACCCTGAGCCTAATCCAGCCCCTAATGACCCCCAGAGTCACTTACAGGTGAGCCCAAAACCCCATTGATCATGTCGATAAAATCCCACTTCCCTCTCATGTCTCGCTTATGCATTGTATAGGATGATCACCATGCTTCGTTTCTACCGCATAGATGAACCCATTCCTTTGCATGACCTATCATTTTGTCACAGTAGTAAGCAAACCACAATCCTAGCAACTGTAGGAGTTGTTTGATATCATGTGGCCCCTGCAAATGTTATCACTTATTGCATGCTTAGTATGATACCATGTTGTTACTGTGATGTGAGTCGGGATGGTAATGATCATGTGGATGATGGTAGAAAAGTGTTGGTGAATCGACCCTAATACAAGGTGAACGATGAGAGGCTGTGTAGGAGTACACGGTGGGTTGTCTCGTTGAACACCGCCCTAAGTCCGAGTTCTTGTGTGGTGATCCAAGATGAAGAGTACAACCACACATTGGGCTCACTAACCCCTCTCAACCTATTAACTCATCCCTTTCGATGTCCAGATGTCGCAGTAGTTCGGAGTTCTGGTAGGCTTGTGGCCTGGATGCTAAGTGAGGGAACGGCTCACTCGAGACCGGCTTATGCACCACACACACATCGCTTGGGTCCACTTCGGTAAACCGGCCGGGTTCACGATGGTGGTAGCCAACCCAAGTAGGCGGCTTTCTTGGACTAGATAGGCTAGGAGGTAACAGTTGTGGTGAGCATCCTCGCTGGCACCCCTTGAATGGTGTCGAGATCAAAGGAGGTAAATTGATGGTCATGTGTGTCTAGCGGTACACCCTTGCAAGGTTAACAAAACTATTCGAATAGCCGCGTCCGCGGTTATGGACTGCTTGGAAAGCTTAGCTTGATTATTAGATAACTTGAACCAGATACTTCTAAAACACACCAAGATAAGTGTGAGTGCTATGGCGTGCTTTCTCGTGGGGAAGTCGAGGAAGGTACCATAGTGGTGTAATTGGTTGGTGAAAGTAGTGGACTCGTGTACGCTTCTTACCTCAAAGTCTGGTACTCGTAGTTCAGGATTAGCCAAGTCAAAGCTGGCATTTCTGCAAGTGAACCCCACCTCCCTTTACCTTGATACATGTGCATGAGTAGTATAGCTCCTACGTAAGTCTTGCTGAGTACGCCTTTGTACTCACGTTTGCTTAATCTATGTTTTAGATGACGCCACTGACCCCGAAGGTGGCTTCTTCATCGAGCTGGATGACTCAAGTTAAGCTAGTCTAGTCCCAGTCAGCAGACTGGTTCCCTCGTGGAGGGCTTTATGTTGAATAAGGCTTCTTAAGCCAATTTGTTAAACTTGTCTGTACTCAGACATATTTTGCTTCCGCTTTATGTTGTAATGTTGGATCACATGTATGTGATCTCTTTGTGTACTCTATAAGAGTTATAAATAAAATGTACACTTTGTAGAGAATTGCAATGGTACCTACTGTTCATACAAGGCATGTGTGCTGCGTGTATGGTTATAACATGCATGTCTTTGTATGGGTTTTCGAGACCTTAGTTGTGTTCTTGCTGGCAGTCTTTCATACACCAAGTGGCCCTTAGATGTGCGCAGCTTGGGGCATCGCGATGCGATTGCTCGAGACTCCGTCTCGTGCACACTTTGTGGTATGATCGAGCCCGCCCTAGACCCCGACTAAGTGATCGGGCTGGAGTAAGTCTATGTAAGAGTTTTGAGATAGTCGGTAGTATGGTTGAGGCGACTTGTCTTTGAATATGGGAGTTCACCACCCATATCATTAGACTTGTGTGCGGACGATGAGGACCCATTTCAGTTGATCATCCGGCCTGGATGGGATGCCCCTCACGTACGATGCTTTTCGAGAATGTTCAGTGCTTGGCCTTGTCTGCTTAGACAAGTGGGTGCGGTTCTCGGCTCTCCATATGACTATGTCTTAACTGGACTTGCATACGCTAACCCGGGTCCCGACAGACTTGGTATCAGAGCAGGACTGACTGTAGGACTAGTAGCCTTGGCCGAAGTCGAGTCTAGCATTCTATAGTTATATAGTTACTCTGGGTATATAAGGGAACAACGTAAGGCTTCTTTTTTCTCCTTACCTCCTTCGTTCTGAGTTCTGAGTCACCCTCATCTTGTTCTACGGGAAGATAGGACTAGGCTCTCCTCTGTCTGATTAGCACATCTCGTTGTTTGCTTCCCTATAGCCGTAGGAAAGTTGTGTCAGGTTTTCCTAGCATTGTTATAATGCTGATTTCTTACATCGTATTATGTAAGTGCTATTTCTCATGATTGAAAGAAATTGTCATTTCTTACAATTACAGCCGTTATGCTGTCCGAGTCATTCCAGGTTTATCTCATAATCTGATGCATTTGCAAACTCCTTTCTATTTCAGATGGCAGATCTTCCCCCTCGGCAGATTGTTCGTTTGACCAGGTGCCTCGGTGTGCGTGGCCACCCCGCCACATTGATCGAGATGATGTCCTACATGGGATATCGATGGTACCCTGAGTACACCATCGAGGAGCAGTTCCACGACTTCAACCAGACGCAGTTCCACTGCATTGTCCGGATCTACCCGCACCACATTGGAGTCACCCAGCCTATCCACTTTGGACATGGCATCGGCGTTACCGAGAACATGGCTGTGCAGGATGCTGCATACTCATGTATTACACTGCTGAGAGAGGAGCACACCATGCTGAGAGAGACTTCTTTCCGCTATATCCCTGCTGCACTTCCAGGAGAAGAGGGATATTACACCGGACTCTACTCAGATCACTCTGCAGAGGATCCAGCACTCCAGGTGACTGCTAGGTTTGCTAGTGACAGAGATCGTGATGCACGCGCTCTCCGTTTTGAGCTCCACGCCACCCGAGTTCGTCTGTACCGAGCACTGACGCTCTTGGCCCCTTTTGTGAGCGTGGGATCAGTGGAGTACGATGCGATCTATCCAGTGAGGACCCAGATGCCTTCTCGAGTTGCTTGGCCCGAGATTGGAGGAATTTTTCCACCCCGTGGTCCTTTGCTTCCACCCTACACTGGACCTAGGCCCCATCCTTGCCCAAATGGATATCAGGGTCCACAAGCCTCCGTGTTTTCCGATGGTCACCTCCAGCTACCAGGATATGCGGGTAACTTTTACGAGGATTACTATGGAGATGGAGATGAGTGAGACCGCTTGTGGTCTTACTTAGTGAGGATGTAGTAGTATCTTAGGTATTGTATGCAAGGTGTCTAAGTTCCAGAGGCTTAGATAAATAATGTATAGGAAGTCAGAGTGCCTCTGAAGGATGTATCATCTTCAGCACGTTTGTATTAGCTTAGTGCTTGTACTAAAACGATGTATGGTTTGTATGACATCTTGTGAATATATGGCTTGTATGCTTTATCACCATGTTGTCAAGATGATTACTTTCTTTGCTCTGTAATCCTTCCAGTACTTCAATACCTTGATTAGACTCTTCAATCAACTCTGTTTGACTTTGGTTTTTCCACCTCAGGATGTCTCAAGGAACTCGTGGCCAGGTTGGTCGTAACCAAGGTCGTGGGAACAACCAGGAGGAAGACAACCTTCCACCCCCACCCACGATGGCCCAAGTTCTGATGGAGGTCGAGAGGAACCGCCGTGACTCTCACCACCTGCTGGAAGTCATCGCACGCAACACCACTCAGCAGCGCAATGAGCTGGTGTCTCTGAACGACGTCATCCGGCTTCATCCCCCGGTTTTCAGTTACTCCACCGAGCCCCTTGACGCCGATGACTGGCTCCGCAGCATCGAGAGGAAGCTCCAAGCCGGCCATGTTGCAGATGGCGACAAGGTCAATTATGCCACCTATCACCTTGAAGGTGCAGCAAGCTCTTGGTGGGAGAATTTTCTGAATATGCGCCCCGTTGGACCACCTGCATCTTGGGAGGAGTTCTGCACGTCCTTCCGCGAGCACCACATCCCCAAGGGTCTCATGGACCGCAAACGTGAGGAATTCTGCAACCTCACTCAAGGCAGAAGAACCGTGGATGAGTTTAGTCGTGATTTCAACCGACTTGCTCGTTATGCAATTGAAGAAGTCTCCACCGACTCCAAGAAACAAGAGAGGTGCCGTCGTGGCCTCAACTCCGGACTCCGTCGCGAGCTCAACCTTCATGATTTTTCCACATTCCAGGTCCTTGTCAACAAGGCCATCAAGGCAGAGGACATGAACACCCCCGCGACTTTCGCAAACACCCCAGAGATGATAGTTCATCCAGTTCTGGCTCCCAGAAGCGCAAGATCTGGATTCCAAATAGTATGTTCCGCCAGAACAACCCACCGAGGCCATCCTATGTGGCGCCTCGTCCAACCACCCAATTCCACCCAGCTCCACGCACTGTTTTCGGAGCTTGTTACAAGTGTGGTCAGGCAGGCCACTACTCTCGCGAGTGCCCCCAGAACCAGGTCCAGAACCAAAACGCTCCACCCCGTGCCGGAGGCAACAACAACAACAACAATGGTCGTGGCAAGCCACCCCAGAAGGTCTACACCGCCAAACCCGCTCCTCCCGCCACTCGTGGACGTCTGAACCAGGTTGCCGCTGAAGAGACTGACGACACCACTGACGTCATTCTTGGTACGCTCCCAGTCAATTTTGTTCCTACTTCCGTTCTTTTCGACCCAGGAGCATCTCATTCATTCATGTCGGAAAGTTATGCACTTCGTCATGAGTTACCCTTTGTTGAATTGTCCACCCCAATGGTTATTCAAACTCCAGAGTCAAGATGGCAAACTAATAGAGTGAGCCATGGTAATCAAATTGCAATTGAGGGTTTAGTATTCCTTGCTTCACTCATAGCCCTCAAGTCTTCAGACATTGATGTCATCCTTGGCATGGATTGGCTATCAAGACAAAATTCTTATCTGGATTGCAAAGGCAAATCCGTGAAACTCACCCACCCTTCGGGCAAAACCATCAACTATACCTCACCCAGAACAAGAACCCAAGTGCATTCTTTGAATGTACTCCCCCTTCCCGAACTTGAAGATATTCCGGTGGTTCGTGACTTCCTGGATGTCTTTCCTGAAGAGCTGCCGGGCATGCCACCCGACAGGTGTGTAGAATTTATAGTGGATCTTGTTCCAGGAACCGCACCAATTTCCAAACGCCCATATAAAATGGCCCCACATGAGTTAGCTGAGCTAAAAACCCAACTTGATGCTTCGTTGGCAAAAGGCTTCATCCGCCCTAGCTCATCGCCATGGGGTTGCCCCGTTCTGTTCGTAAAGAAGAAAGATGGAACAGAAAGGATGTGCATAGACTATCGCCCGCTAAATTTAGCGACGATAAAGAACAAATACCCACTGCCCAGGATCAATGATCTTTATGATCAACTTGCAGGATCCTCCGTCTTCTCCAAGATGGATTTGAGATTAGGTTATCATCAGATCAGAATCCGAAACGAGGACATTCCCAAAACGGCTTTTACTACTCGTTATGGTCTTTACGAGTACACCATCATGTCCTTTGGTTTAACCAATGCCCCCGCCACATTCTCACGCTTGATGAATTCGATCTTCATGGAGTACCTAGATAAATTTGTTGTGGTTTATCTTGATGATATTCTCATCTACTCGAAGAACGAAGGAGATCATGCCGAACACTTAAGGCTGGTATTGATGAAGCTTAGAGAGCATCGCCTGTACGCTAAATTCTCCAAGTGTGAATTCTGGCTACCAGAAGTGACCTACTTAGGCCACGTGATTTCTGCAAAAGGCATTGCTGTGAATCCCGAGAGAGTTCAGGCCGTCCTTGACTGGACTCCACCTGAATCGGTTAAGCAAGTTAGGAGTTTTCTTGGCCTAGCCAGCTATTGTCGTCGCTTCGTCGAGAACTTTTCTAAAGTTGCAAAGCCTCTAACTGAACTCCTCAAGAAAGATAAGAAATTCCAATGGACTCCCAAGTGCGAGGAAAGCTTTCAAGAGCTAAAAAGAAGATTGACTTCCGCACCCGTACTTGCACCTCCAGACACAAAAAGGGATTTCGAGATCTATTGTGACGCATCACGGCAAGGGTTAGGATGCATACTTCTGCAAGATCGACATGTGGTAGCTTATGCTTCACGCCAGTTGCGGCCACATGAAGAGAACTATCCTACCCATGACCTTGAACTCGTTGCCGTAGTTCATTCCCTAACAACTTGGCGACATTACCTCCTTGGTAATCGTTGTGAGATTTATTCCGACCACCAAAGCCTCAAATATATTTTCACCCAGCCAGATCTTAACCTCAGGCAAAGACGCTGGATTGAGTTGATAAAAGATTACGACGTAGCAATTTCTTACACCCCAGGCAAAGCCAATGTCATGGCTGATGCACTAAGTCGTAAGTCGTACTGTAACAACCTCATGTTGCAGCAGTATCAACCACTTCTTCATGAGGACTTTCGCAAGCTCAACCTTGAAATTGTTCCTCATGGCTATCTTTCAACCTTGGTGGCGAAACCAACTCTTGAGGATCAAATCATAGTTGCCCAAAGGCGTGCACGAGGTGTTCGCCGGATCAAGGAGAACATTGCTAGCGGAGTTGCTAAATGTTTCTCCACAGATAACAAAGGAATGGTATTCTTTGAAAATCGTTTAGTAGTACCTAAGAATAGGGAACTAAGGCAACTCATCCTCAAGGAAGCCCATGACACACCCCTCTCAATTCATCCCGGTAGCACAAAAATGTACCGAGATCTACGCCAGAGATTTTGGTGGACTAGGATGAAGACAGACATTGCTCAATTTGTTGCCGAATGTGATGTTTGTCGTCGCATTAAGGCAGAACATCAAAGACCTGCTGGTACACTTCAACCCTTGTCCATTCCTGAGTGGAAATGGGACAAAGTCGGTATGGACTTCATCACCGGCTTTCCAAGAACCCAGAAAGGAAACAATGCCATCTTCGTTGTCATAGATAGGCTTTCCAAAGTTGCTCACTTCCTTCCGGTTCGCGAGTCTATAACTGCTAGCCAGTTAGCGGACTTGTACATCTCCAGAATTGTGTCTCTTCACGGTGTTCCTTTGGAAATCAATTCTGATCGCGGTAGCCTTTTCACCTCTAGATTTTGGGGAAGCTTCCAACGTGCTATGGGAACTCATCTCTCCTTTAGTACGGCTTTCCATCCTCAGTCTAGTGGTCAAGTCGAAAGGGTTAACCAAATTCTTGAAGACATGCTCAGAGCTTGTGTTATCTCATTCGGAAAGAATTGGGAGAATTCTCTTCTATTTGCCGAATTTGCTTCTAACAATAGTTTTCAATCTAGTCTGAACATGGCTCCTTTTGAACTCCTTTATGGACGACGATGTCGAACACCACTAAACTGGTCTGAAACCGGTGAAAGACAATTCTTTGGACCGGATATGATCAAGGAAGCAGAAGAGAAAGTTCGCATTGTTCGTGATCAATTGAAAGCAGCCCAGTCTCGTCAGAAAAGCTACTATGATCGTCATCATAGGCAAGAGAGCTACAATCTGGATGAGAAGGCTTACCTTCGGGTTACTCCTCTGAAGGGAACCCAACGTTTCGGTATCAAAGGCAAGTTGGCCCCACGTTACATCGGACCTTTCCGCATTCTAGCTAAACGTGGAGAAGTTGCCTACCAACTTGAACTACCCCCGCACCTTTCCCGAGTACACGATGTATTCCATGTGTCCCAACTTAGGCGTTGCTTCAAGGACCCCATCCGCGAAGTCGACCATGAAACGCTTGATCTCCAAGATGACCTTTCTTATCGAGAATACCCCGTACGTATTCTTGATTCCGCAGAGCGTGTCACTCGTCGTCAGAAGATTAGGTTTCTGAAAGTGCAATGGTCACACCACTCTGAAAGAGAAGCCACGTGGGAAAGAGAAGACCGTCTCATTGCCGAGTACCCCTCCTTCCTCCCGCAGACTTCTGAATCTCGGGACGAGATTCTTTTGAGTGGGACGAGTTGTCAGATCCCTCTGTTAGGTATGTGCTAGGGTTAGCTAGTGCCTTTGCATCATGTCAAAATTTCAAAAAGAAATCCTGGAAATCATTTTCAAAATCCAAATGGGAGAAGGAACACTCCCCCAGATGAATTAATTCAAAAGGCCAGATAAAAATCTTTTCCAAAAATTCATGTTAGAGTTTTGAAAAGTCTTATAAATGAGTGTGATCACATATCAAGTGATGTGGGACCCACCCCATGCTCATAGATTTTTCAAATATTGAAACAGTACCTTGGAATTAAAGAAATACCCCTTTTTGATTTAAAATTCAAATCATTTGAATTTTAAAAATGTTGGAAGTTTATGAGTGGCTTGTCCATATTATTATGAGGCCATGTAAAAGTTTTCAGCATTTAATAAAATGGTTTGGTATTTTTATCAGAGCCAAAACAAATTACAGAAAAAGAAAGGAAAGATTAAACAGAGAGAAAAAGGGAAAAGGCTTACCTCTCGCCTGGGGCGAGGCCCACCTCTCCAGCCGGCCCAGCCCACCCGAACCGTTCTGTCGTCTTCCTCCCGCGCGTCCAAGCAGCTCCGTGGCAGAGCGCCGACGCCGTGGACGCCACCTCGACGCCCAGGACGTTCCAGGCCGCTCCGTGCCACCTTATCGTGTCCTGGAGAACCGCCGTGAAGCCGTGCTTCGATTCCCCCTCCTCTCTCGTGCTCTCCCTTCCTCTCCTCGTTTTCCCCTTCTTCTCCGAGAGCAGCCGCCGTTCACCGTCGACGACATCCGTGGCCAGCGCCGGAGAAGAACCAGAAGAACTTGTCCATCAGCTTCGCCACCCTCGACTACGTCTCCCTGCAAGGAATCAAGATCCCGGAGCCCTTCTAGTCGTTGGAATCGTCACCGAGAGCTCGCCGGATCCGCTGCTCGTCGCTGTTCAATACTCCGTCCACGTTCCCTCACCGTCTCCGTCGACTAATTCGTCGAGTTCCCTGTAGCCTGGTGAGCGTTTCCCCTCAAGCCACGACTCCCTTCTCCTCCTCTAGCTCGAGCTGCCATGAACGCCGAGGTACCTCACCGCCGCGGTCGTCGTCGGCGAGCATCTGTGAAGCACACGTACCCGAGAGCATGTCCGACGTCTTCCCTGTGGTCTAACGCGTCGAACGAGCTCAAGTTTTCTGGATTTGGAGCACCGTGGCGACGATTGCCTCCTCCCAGTGTTTCTGTTGCCGCCGGCGAGGTCACCGCCGTCGCTGGGGTCGTCGTCTTGGACGCTGGCGTGCACCAGGAGACGTGCGAGAGCACGGGCTTCGCTCCCGTGGTCTCGGCGCTTCGTTTGGAGCACGGGAACAGCAGATCCGCGCAGCGCCGCCGTGGCCAGGCCGCCGGCGTTTAGCCGCCGGTGGGTTAGCCTAACCCTGAGCCTAATCCAGCCCCTAATGACCCCCAGAGTCACTTACAGGTGGGCCCAGAACCCCTCTAATCTCTCTGTTAATTTAAATTAACAGGAATTTATCCCAGAGAGGCTGACAGCCCTGGCCCACTGGTCAGTTTGACCGGGGTCAAAACCCCCTACGTCATGCTGATGCAGTGCTGGCGCAATAAAAGCTTTTCTAATTAAAAAGAATTCCAGAAATTCCAGAAAATACCCCAAACTTTGGAAATTCATAGAAAATTCATATTAACTCCAAATTGGACAAATAATATATGAAAAATGATCAGGAGAAAATTATCTTTCCAAATATGCAACTTTCAACTCTGTTTGAGTCGAATTTAAAAAGTGATCAGTAGCATTTTCTATTTGATTTAAATGGGATTAAATCCAATTCAATTCAAATATTTTTGCAACTTGAACCATGGCAACATGCTACATTTCACTTACACATCAGAGGCATATCATGCACATTTGAAGATGATTCAAAATGATCAAACTATATCACATATAACCTGGTTAATGTTGAATTCAAATGTGGAGTTTGAATTTGCATTTTAAATGCAATATATTCCACTTAAATGGAATTGCCTCACACATCCAAAATATACTTCAAGTTTCAACATTCATTCATGTGCTTGAGCATTGCATTCATATTGATTGCTACTTCGTGCTTTGTTTGTCGAGTAGAGGTGGAACCGGAGCAGGAGGCTACCCCCTTCGTGGAAGACCCCGAACCCGAACCTCGTCAGCAAGGCAAGCAAAACCCCATTGATCATGTCGATAAAATCCCACTTCCCTCTCATGTCTCGCTTATGCATTGTATAGGATGATCACCATGCTTCGTTTCTACCGCATAGATGAACCCATTCTTTTGCATGACCTATCATTTTGTCACAGTAGTAAGCAAACCACAATCCTAGCAACTGTAGGAGTTGTTTGATATCATGTGGCCCCTGCAAATGTTATCGCTTATTGCATGCTTAGTATGATACCATGTTGTTACTGTGATGTGAGTCGGGATGGTAATGATCATGTGGATGATGGTAGAAAAGTGTTGGTGAATCGACCCTAATACAAGGTGAACGATGAGAGGCTGTGTAGGAGTACACGGTGGGTTGTCTCGTTGAACACCGCCCTAAGTCCGAGTTCTTGTGTGGTGATCCAAGATGAAGAGTACAACCACACATTGGGCTCACTGACCCCTCTCAACCTATTAACTCATCCCTTTCGATGTCCAGATGTCGCAGTAGTTCACAGTTCTGGTAGGCTTGTGGCCTGGATGCTAAGTGAGAGAACGGCTCACTCGAGACCGGCTTATGCACCACGCACACATCGCTTGGGTCCACTTCGGTAAACCGGCCGGGTTCACGATGGTGGTAGCCAACCCAAGTAGGCGGCTTTCTTGGACTAGATAGGCTATGAGGTAACAGTTGTGGTGAGCATCCTCGCTGGCACCCCTTGAATGGTGTCGAGATCAAAGGTGGTAAATGATGGTCATGTGTGTGTAGCGGTACACCCTTGCAAGGTTAACAAAACTATTCGAATAGCCGCGTCCGCAGTGATGGACTTCTTGGAAAGCTTAGCTTGATTATTATATAACTTGAACCGGATACTTCTAAAACACACCAAGATAAGTGTGAGTGCTATGGCGTGCTTTCTCGTGGGGAAGTCGAGGAAGGTACCATAGTGGTGTAATTGGTTGGTGAAAGTAGTGGACTCGTGTACGCTTCTTACCTCAAAGTCTGGTACTCGTAGTTCAGGATTAGCCAAGTCAAAGCTGGCATTTCTGCAAGTGAACCCCACCTCCCTTTACCTTGATACATGTGCATGAGTAGTATAGCTCCTACGTAAGTCTTGCTGAGTTCGCCTTTGTACTCACGTTTGCTTAATCTATGTTTTAGATGACGCCACTGACCCCGAAGGTGGCTTCTTCATCGAACTGGACGACTGAAGTTAAGCTAGTTTAGTCCCAGTCAGCAGACTGGTTCCCTCATGGAGGGCTTTATGTTGAATAAGGCTTCGTAAGCCAATTTGTTAAACTTGTCTGTACTCAGACATATTTTGCTTCCGCTTTATGTTGTAATGTTGGATCACATGTATGTGATCTCTGTGTGTACTCTATAAGAGTTATAAATAAAATGTACACTTTGTAGAGAATTGCAATGGTACCTACTGTTCATACAAGGCATGTGTGCTGCGTGTATGGTTATAACATGCATGTCTTTGTATGGGTTTTCGAGACCTTAGTTGTGTTCTGGCTGGCGGTCTTTCATACACCAAGTGGCCCTTAGATGTGCGCAGCTTGAGGCATCGCGATGCGATTGCTCGAGACTCCGTCTCGTGCACACTTTGTGGTATGATCGAGCCCGCCCTAGACCCCGACTAAGTGATCGGGCTGGAGTAAGTCTATGTAAGAGTTTTGAGATAGTCGGTAGTATGGTTGAGGCGACTTGTCTTTGAATATGGGAGTTCACCACCCATATCATTTGACTTGTGTGCGGACGATGAGGACCCATTTCAGTTGATCATCCGGCCTGGATGGGATGCCCCTCACGTACGATGCTTTCCGAGAATGTTCAGTGCTTGGCCTTGTCTGCTTAGACAAGTGGGTGCGGTTCTCGGCTCTCCATATGACTATGTCTTAACTGGACTTGCATACGCTAACCCCGGGTCCCGACATATATCGTGCTCTGCTTTCCCTTGGGAAGGTTATACACGTGATACTTGTGTATCATCACTTTTTCCCGTCCATTGGTCTGTTGACCAGACAATGACATGTACCTTTCCGTTGGTATGTTTGATCAGACAACCATGTTTTACCTTCCATTGGTCTGTTTAATCTTTCGTGTGATATAAATTATCTGAGAAGCGATGATTCCCTGCTTATGTAAACACCTCGGTGTACTACCTCGTCACCCTTGTTGCCATTGTTGATGACATTTCGGTAGCCACCGGGACGAGAACTTTGCCAATTGGTCTGCCTCGTATTAACGAGAAGGAAAATGGTTCTCAATGTCCACTGCTCCTGGTACCGATGTTGTTGCTGACATAGCTGACAAACTATTCTCTGACAACCTTGCATCGTGATCGCATAACATGTCGCCACCTTCCCTATTCTTGGTGGACCCATAACCCACAGTTCCACAGGATCGAAACCTGACTCTTGTCATCTACCTTGCGATATTCAGCCCGATATCATGCTTATGCCTAATGCTCTGAACCCCTGTCCATCATCCGTCATCGGCATTGAATGCATGCTTATCGGCTTGAGATGCTCATACCTTCTTTTTTTTCTCTTGATGTATTCCTCTGAGTTTAAACTCGGAAGATACTTTGTACATCGTTCCCTCGGATAACCTCGGTTGATTAACCTGGTACCGATCCGACCCCCCTTGAGTTCACCCCCCAACCTATTCGTAAGTACGATGAAGACCCTGGATGAAGAATGACAACTCGTCGAGATGCACTGATACACACAAAAGGAAGACATCAATGAGAAGGATTAACTTCTTTGAGAAGGACAACAAGACCCAGAAGAATCGTTAGGATACGAAACCGGAACTCTACCCCTACACCACCTTTAATTCTCGGGACGAGAATTCTTGTAGTGGGGGAGATTTGTAACACTCTCACTGTCAGTGAAAGTAACCATGGTTACTGTTGATCATTACTATTCCAAAAGTTTGCTTTAATCAAACTTGGTTCAGTTCAAACACAAAGTATCATGAACCTTGGTCATCATGAATCAAAACAAGTCCAAGCTCAAGTTAATTGCCTTTGAATTAAAATCAAATCAAATGCTCATAATGCCTTTGGTGGTATATTAAAACAAAAGGGCAAAAATAAACTTTCTTCAAAAATTGTGAAACCACTATCATAAAATCACAAATATTCAGTGGACCATGCTCCCCCAACTTGGGTATTTTTATGAGCTATAAATTAATTCGAATAAATCCAACAACAGCTGAAAAACTCCATATTAATCACCTCCCCTGTTCACCT
The DNA here is from genome assembly GCA_950022295.1 of Bromus sterilis. Taxonomy (NCBI): domain Eukaryota; kingdom Viridiplantae; phylum Streptophyta; class Magnoliopsida; order Poales; family Poaceae; genus Bromus; species Bromus sterilis. Next base: position 273,314,606 of record OX465595.1, on the reverse strand, counting down.
GTTGCACTTCGTGGTGGCTCGCCGGCGGGAATAAGGTCCCGAGGCCACCTCGCAAACCCCTGGGAACCCTAACCCTAGCCCCCCCCCCCCCCCCCGCGCAAAACACACCCCCCGTCGCCTCCCTCCCGCTCTGCTTGTCCACGCCCGCCGCCGCCATGGGAGCACCTCCGTGAACCCACGCGGCCATCGTCCTCCGCAGTCCACGCCGACGTGTCCCAGTGCTGCGCCGGCCTCGTCTTCACCACCTCGACCAAGGAATCGCCGCGAGGACGATTACAACGCGCGCTACGCCGCCGTTCCCCTCCTCTGCCCCACCGCTCGCCGTCGCAATTCCGGCCAAGCCAGCCCCTCCCCGAGCCCGCTCTAACGGCTACACGCCCCGGTGAGCCTCCCGCACGGAACGACGTGTTCCTCTATCTCTCCCCGTGCCCGTAGATGGCGCCCTTCTCAAACCGAACCCGCCACCGCGCGCGCTCGTCGTCGGACGTCAGCCATTTGTCCCCGTGCGCGTCACCGTCGTGCTCCCCACGAGCCGTAGGTCCCATTAGGACACTCAGCGCGTGCTCAATCCCCCTCTAGCCCCGATTCCGTCGAGGTCTGAACACGGTTCGCCGCCTCCGTCGTCGCCTGCGTCGTTCCGGCGACTCCCCGGCACCGCCAGCACTACCATTCGCCTCGTCGTCGTCCCCTGATTCGAATGGGCCAAGCCCCGCTCCAAACCGTGGCCGAAATTGAGCGCGGGCTCGACCTCGTCGGAGCTCTGTCTCCGGCGAGCCTCCGGCGACCACCCTGTGCCAATGACCGGTGGGTCCCGGTTGTCAGGAGAGTAATTAGGGCTAATTACTTTGCCCTAACAGTCACCAATCAGTGGGTCCCAATCCCCTGCTAATCACCCTGTTAATAATACATTAGATTATAAATATTAGTCACTTACAAGTGGGCCCCTGGCCATTAAAAATAAATTAAACTAGATATTTAGCTATGTGTGAATGACATCTGGGTCCCACCTGTAAGTAATTAAGTTAAAAGAAATAAAAATGCTAATAGTCTATGACATGTGGGTCCTGTGGTTAATTAAATTTAATTTATTGTTTTATTAGCAATGTGAGGCTGACCAGTGGGACCCACTGGTCAGGTTTGACCAGTCAACCCCTTTGTGGATAATGTTGCATTTTATTAATAAAATAAATCCAGAAATTGATTTAAAATGTTTTAAACTTTAAAATTCAATATCTTTTAAACCGTAATTCACATTCAAAAACTTTATACATCAAAATTGATCAGAAAAATATAACGAATACGGATACGATATCCATATACCCACCACACCCCTCTAACATACCGAACATCGAACCGTCCCCCTCCGGACCGTCTGTCCGATGATTTGTCCGGTACTGTTAAAGTATCCGGATGAATTTATTCTGAACACGAAAGTTGTTCAGAATATCTCAACTAACACGGATACACCCTCCATACGTTTGTCGGATGTCCACGACACCTCCGGCATGAACCCTTCCCCCTCCGGACACCCTGTCCGGTAATCACCCGGAGCTGGTAGTTCATCCCCGGATAAATTCCCGCTCCGAGCAATACACCTTGCACTGCGTTAGAACACCGTTCACATTGCGTTTTCCATGTGTTGTATTTGTATTGCTATTATTGTTGTGTATTTATTGTTTCTCCTCCCTCTCTTATTGTCCAGTAGTCTCGACGTCCACTGCCGATGCCCCTGTGATCGACTACGTCGACGACGACCGTACCCCTACCGTCGAGCTACCAGGCAAGCAGAGCCATTCTCTTCCCCAGATATGGCCTACCTTTCCCTAATTTCTTGCACTAGGCATTGTTACTGCTGCTGCTACGTTACAATGCTATCCAATTACTTAGCCTGATTCTGTCACCCCTTGTTCTACCTTCCTTATCCTATGCTGCCTGCTATATCTATATATTATATTCAGCAGTGAGCCCTTCGCATTGTTAGCTAGGATTAGATAGCGGGCCGTGACTACAAACTATTATTATTAAACTGTATGGTTCCGGGTTTTCTTCCTCGCAGGTAATTCGAGGAGGGGAACTCGGAGCCATTATTATTAATAATCATTACAACTTATATTATACAATGCTGCAGCAACTTCTGCTTCATTGTAACTTTATGCTTTATATAAACTGTTGGTTGTTTCTCTTCTCATGCTGCAAGACATCGTCAGAAGATGCTAGTCTTCGATAGGCCTAGCTTCTTACCCTTATTCTGATTTCTATCTTGCAGTCCACTATATACAGCCTCCGCTTTCCAATTGATACAATGCATAAATGCTTAGTAGCGGACGTAAGACTCGCGGGTATGCTAGATACTCACCTGCTTTATTGGAAGCATACAAGCCACCACGTGGATAGGTCATGGATTGGATCGAAGGATGGAGTGCCCAGTTCACAGTCAGACTGCGTGGAGAAATTTGCGTTGTTGAACACTTCAACGAGGGTAGAAACTACTATAAGTAGAAGTAGAGCTAACTATTGAAATGTGTGTTGTAATTAAGAACCTAGTACTTTATTATTAACGTACTACATCTATAGATTAATATAAAGACGATTTGACACTGCCAACAAATTGTCTTTTATTAATTTATAGATTTAGTACTAGAGTATGTACTTATGTACTTGTACATTTTAGAATCTGTGTGGTTGCTTATGTATTAATAAGTGTGGTTGATTTTAGAATCAAGTTCTTTAAATTAACTGAAGAATGAGTATATTTTTAATATTGTCCCTGATATTTACATTCCTCACGTGTATGGCAAAATTTTAGGCTCACACGGCAACAACCTCGTACAATAAACAGATTTCTCAATGTTTTTGTTTTCGAAAATTTGAAGCACGGGGAAACATAAGATGCTTTATATATTTTTCGTTTCAGTATTAATAGAAAAGTTACTTTTATCGTTTCTGTTGCTCCGGCGGAAAGAAAGAAAGCACGTCAGATATCTTCTGAGTGAGGCACTTCGTTCAATCTAAAAGAAACATTTAACTGAAAGTACAAAAGGCACGACCCATTTTATCATTGAGGCATTACCTTGATTTTAAAAGAGGCACTTCTATACATTCAGATAAGAAGTCACGACCTGTTTTATCATTGAGGCATTACCTTGATTTTAAAAGAGGCACTTCTATACATTCAGATAAGAAGGCACGACCCATTTTATCAGTGAGGTATTACCTTGATTTTAAAAGAGGCACTTCTATACATTCAGATAAGAAGGCACGAACCGTTTTATCAGTGAGGCATTACCTTGATTTTAAAAGAGGCACTTCTATACATTCAGATAAGAAGGCACGACCCGTTTTATCATTGAGGCATTACCCTGATTTTAAAAGAGGCACTTCTATACATTCAGAGAAGAAGGCATGACCCGTTTTATCATTGAGGCATTACCTTGATTTTAAAAGAGGCACTTCTATACATTCAGAGAAGAAGGCACGACCCGTTTTATCATTGAGGCATTACCTTGATTTTAAAAGAGGCACGACCCGTTTTATCAGTGAGGCACTTCTATACATTCAGATAAGAAGGCACGACCCGTTTTATCATTGAGGCATTACCCTGATTTTAAAAGAGGCACTTCTATACATTCAGAGAAGAAGGAACGACCCGTTTTATCAGTGAGGCATTACCTTGATTTTAAAAGAGGCACTTCTATACATTCAGAGAAGAAGGCACGACCCGTGCTTCAAGATACACTGATTCATGACCTCAATTGAGGAGTTACTCGTGCCTGCGATTAACAGTTACTAGTGCTCCGAATGAACACTTTTTCCCTAGAAAAGGCACGAGAAAAATTCATAAAAGGGATGCACATATTATGAAACAGTCACTGATCATTCATCACATTAAAGATACTTAAGAAGGGTTTACAGCTATGCATACTTGAACGCTACCAAACAGTCATTTAGGAGTACCAAACAGTCACTGATCTTGAATTTGTAGCATTTTTTAACGCTATAAATTCACTTAGGAAGGTGGGAGGGAAGTGAAGTTCTTAAGGAAGTGAAGTGAGGAACATGCCCAACACTCCTGAAAGCATCTTGAATGCCATGACCACATTCATCCCAACGTCGAGACCATTGATGTCAATGAAAACATCCCATCCACTTCTGATTGTCATCCTCCCGTCTTTTGCAATGGAGTAGGAACACTGACAATAATCTTGTTGCGACATCATGTGCATGTTGACTGTCCCAGTGCGAGGTAAATCAAGTCCTTGAAACACATCTTTGGCCAGCTTCTGAAAAAAAATAAACAAGATCAACAGATTAGTTGTAAGAAAGAAAAATAATAATATTGAAGCTCAAAGTAGCAAAGATATTAAAAAAAATGAGATGTCAATAATAATATTTTTTGGACTCACCAACTCCTTATTTAATATGTTTGTTCTGGTGAGCTTGTGGACAAACAGTGGAGCATAGCTTGGACCCTTTGCATCTAGAAAGTCATAGAGAAACTTAACCAACATTTCATCCTGGTGCTTGTTTAGTTCAACAGAGTTTGAGAACTTTACGTTCGCGTAATGGTCATCAAAATAGGCGTCTATTGGTGAAGCACCTAATAGAAAAACAATTATGTTACATTCTCACATCTACTTATTAAAATTTCAAAGGAACTTTACTGAATGTTAGGAGGTGCAGTTTTTGTTGAAAACATAATAGACGAGTACATAATTTAGCAGGTCAGGTAAAAAAGACAACCATGTGATGGACGCTTCTCATCTGCTTCCTTGTAGACAGAAATTCTAAATTTGTTACCAGGCATCTTGTTCATTAAATAGATGACAACTGTGTCTCCAGCCTCTAGTGAGTACTGGAACATTAACCTACGAAGAGCTGGTGCTGAAAGTCTTGTCCTGTCATCCATTCTCTTGACATGAACCTTAAAAACTTGTCCACCACGTTTCCAAGGTTTAGCCATCAGTGAGACTATACGTGTATCGTTATCATCATCGAGGAGGAACTTATCATTGAAAATGTCGCGGTGCTTGCAATCTACATACTAGAGTTGAAAAAAAATGCTGAAAATATTAGTTAAAAAGGTCACATTTACAAGTATTAATGGCAAGAAAGAGACACTGCATTACTAAGTTAACTTACAAGGTGCATTAGTAAGTTAACTTACAAGGCAATTCTAAAAGCCTGGAGGAACATTAATGTGAACGATAGGTGCCGTAGAGTCTTTGTTGTTTACATTATAAGGTCCATCAGATGAGTAGAAAAAAGGAAAAAAAGGACAGGCCATCCTGCAGCATGAACAAAATTTTCAACTATTAAAATCAAACAAAAACATCAAAACATCTAGAACTGACAAGATAGATTACATCTTATATAGGTAGGTGGTCGAGAGTGTTGACGAATTGACATTTAAATCAAAATATCTAAAAGGAGGAGAAGAGAATAGAATACCGATGACTGCTGCTTTTTTAATGATACAAGGAGAATAAGAACGAGAAGGGTTACTGAATACTCATACGAATCGAAAGTTTTAATGAATCACTTGGAAAACCAAAAAAATATTATCTTCGAGAATTACTAGGGTTTCATCCTGGATCTGAATTTCTAGGGATCTGAATCATCCCGGATCTCAAAATGCATCACCTCACCTCGCTCGAGAGCTCGAGTCCTCAGATCCAAACCCCCCGTCCGTCTAAACAACAAAGGCACCAAAACCCTAAACCTAAGCATCCCAATTCACCCAAATCGCATCTCCTAATCATCCCGGATCTCAAAATTGAAGGGAACGGGAGGAGATTAGATTACCTTTCGAGAACGGGGATGAGTAGAAGTGCACGGAGAAAATAGTTCGGAACTGGATTGATCTCTGAAAGAGAGGTGTTGAATGAGTGAGTGTAAATGAGTGGATGGATGACTACAAATGGGCACGCGATTCATCAAGTGAGTTAAAGCATTACCGGAACGTGGCACGTGGAGACCTGAACGTGGCACGTGGCACGTTCACGCTTCATCCCTGAACATGGAACGTTCCCAAAAAAATGAAATTATAAAATAGGGATTTTCTCTCAGTGACGCACTTCGTTGGATGTATAAGAAGCACGTAACTACAAGTAGAAAACGCACGGCCCGTTTTCTAATCGAGGCACTTTGTTAAATCGCAAATAAGCACGTCCCTACAAGGAAAGGAGGCACGACCGGTGCTTCTCGATTTTTCAAAAGCACGTTAGTGCGAGTGGAAAGAAGCACTTCATTACAATCATAGAAGGCACGACCCATCTCCGTTCTTCTCGAAATTTAAAAAGTACGTGACTGCTAGTGCAAATAAACACGTCATATGTCTTCTCAGTGAGGTTCTTCGCTTCAATATAAAAGAAACATTTAACTAAAAGTATAAAAGGCACGACCCGATTTATCAGTGAGGCACTACCATGATATTAAAAGAGGCACGTGTAGTATACTCGAGATTTGAAAAGCACAATACTGGCTAGTGGGAAGAAGCACGTCATTACAGTTAAATAAGGCACGACCCGTGCTAGTGGGAAGAATTTTCTCCAAGAAAGTACAAAAGGCACGACCGGTTTTATCAGTGTGGAATGTTGTTCCCAAAACCGTCTTCAGTTAGCTTGTTATTCAGCATCTGTTAGGTGGTCGAGGTCGGTTGTAGTCGTATTGTCTGAAGACCTTGCTAAGTGCATAAAACATTATTCCTGTATTGTGTGGCGTTGTCATGAGACGAGTTGTAATTTGTTCTCGCAGGAGCACAACATTAGTTTGCAATCACGTAAGAGCAAAATTAATAAAAAATAACGCATAATTCATTATAGCAAAATTGACTATTTCAATAAACTTGAACTTACTAATTTGATGAAAAAAGTATTTTCCGAACCAATGTGTTCCATCATCGCCATTATGTAAATGCCACTGTCGTCCCTGCAAATTGCAATGATATATCACTGATTCCAAGCGGAAAAACCCTGGAACAACCTATGTGGATTATATGTTAACAACAAGAAATAATTCAGTAGCTGACTCACTTCCTTTCAGAGTCTGAGACAGAGTAAGTTTGTACAGGATAATTGTTTAAGTTGTATGGAAAAGTGTTGTAGGCCTGTTTGTAGGTTCTCCTAAAATTTTCAATAACAATTGTCGCGTGCTCGCTGACTGAATCGCAATCTGTGAATGGGCAGAAAACTTCTAAACAACTCTTGAGGAAATTGACTACGATAAGATACACATAATGGTCTTCTCTTCTGATAGGAATTAGAACCTATATATAAAATTTTATCACCGAGAAATATGAGAAACAAATATTTAAGAAATAAAAACCAAGTTCTGGACAGTATGGTAAGATGAACTCACGAAATGGCACGCTCTTGGAATTCGGTATCCAACATGTGATTCAGCTATTTGGTGTTTTAACACCTTCATGTCTGCTCCTGGATCAGCAAACAGTGCCTGGGAAAGCAGTAGAGGCTCACCAACCATATTTTTTTTGTTGCGATAATGTTTTCATAAAAGATGTTTACAAAAAAGGGAATATGAAGAAGAAAATCATTTCTTACTGTTGCCCTAGTGAACATTATGTGCTTCCCCAAATCTCCTTCCCTTTGGTCTTTATGAAACTGTTCACTCAACAACAACGCCGAATATACATCGATCGTAGACGAGTTTACAAAACCGTAGACCTTCATTGACAAACCAAATGTTCTGTGGTCAACCCATCTAGGATTAATGCTGACAATTCTGTAGCTGTAACAAATAAAATAAAATTCAGCGTTGCCTTATGAACAATCGCGAGAGATAATGCAGAAAAAATGTACTTCTTATGTTGCATATGAAACAACAGAAGAAGTACGCTGGTGTATGCTGCGTGGAAGAACTTGTACAATTAGTAACAACAAAATCATTACCTTTTAATCGCACCCGCATGTGGGATATTATCAATAACAGCTTTGTAGACAAGTTCCTCGAATGGTTTAGAAGGTCTCACATTAGGAAATTGCACACGGGGAGGTTGCATCTGCTGCAAAACAGGACCACTGTAACGCTCATGAGCATCACTGTGATTCTCATGAGAATCAATGTTACGGTCATCACCATCACTGTCATGCTCATGAGGATCACTATAATGCTTGTCGGCAACATTGTAACGGGCATAAGGAAGTTGCATCTGTCGGAAGCCAGGACTACTGTAACGGTCATGATCATCACTGTAACGCTGTCGCCCCTCATTTTTGGATGACAGGTTTTCTTCTTTAAGAATAAGTTCTCGTTGCTTCTGCTGCATCTGCGCTTCATACGCACTGACTCGCTAGTGATAAGTTGAAGTTGAATGTATGTTTGTTGGAAAGGAGCGGAAAGCTTTGCCCTGAGCAGAAGACTCTGCTTCATGGGTGTGATTTGTTGCTGAAATTTTCTGCAACATGCGTTGGGGCTTCATAGACAGATTTTTTTCTTGAAGAATAAGCTCTTGTTGCTTCTGCTGCATCTGCTGTTCATACGCACTGACTCGCTGGTGATAAGTCGAAGTTGAATGAATGTTTAAATCTTTGCTGCCATTGTAACCCTGAGCAGAATACTCTGCTTCATGGTTGTGAGCAGAAGACTCTGCTTCATGTGTGTGAGCTGTTGCTTTCAATGCAGTTTCAGATTGTTCAATAACATGGAAAGCTTTTATCCAAAAATCATCATCATAGAGAAATGAGTGATCAGACGGGTGTTTGTAATCCCCAGTATCTACTGGATTATTGGTTGCACCTTGTATCGATGGACTGGGCATCTTAACTCTTTTGTTGCTATGCTCATGCATTTGCTTTTCGGTTGTACGCTTAGAACCAGCGAGAACAAGACATGCATCCTTTGTATGTGATGTGTTTGCAAAAATATTTTTTGAACCATCATGATTGCGGGCGTCAGCAGGTGTAGATTGTTCTGTTGCATCAACCTTCTCCTTTTTTGATGAAGTTTTAACATCCATGTGAGAGACTTTGCACTGTTGAGTTCTGAACACTTCACAGTGTGATGAAGTTTTATCCTCAGAGTTTGCAACTGTCCGATATAGCAATGGACTTATTTGTGGTTCAGCTTCTTCTGGTTGTTTCCCAAATTTCGTTGCGGATTTTTCATTCGCAGTAACAACGCGGGTTTTATCCAAGTAGTTCTGTGCTGGGCTTGTGACAGAAGCTGTTCTATGATGGTTAGCAACTTCGGATGCTTCTGTTGCATTGACCTTCTCAGGAAGAGTATTTTTTGCCTGATCTTTCTCTGTTTGCTTATCACATATCGGCTGACCGTCTTGTTTTATTACATCCGCCGTTGCACAAGTACTTTTTTGACAGTCTGCAGAGTTTTTGGTTGTCAAAGTTGAATCAGAATTTTCTCCAGTTGACAGTGTGTTGATAAAGTTTGTCATGCCTTCGGTCAACTTAAGCTCAGATGATGATTTCTTTTGTGAAGAACAACTTATTTCTGCCTGAGTCTGTGACTGTGAATGTTGAGTACGGGAGCACCCCTTGCCAGAATCAATGCTGGAAGACGGAATGGTTGAAAAAGTTTCTTTTTCGTTGAAGATTTCTTCCGTCAAATTACAATTGACACCTTGGTCAGAATGTTTTACTTTGTTACCACCAAAATCCCTGCCAATAGAAAGAAGCTTCTCGACATTCCCTTCAATAACAGGTTGTATCACAGAAAAAATATATGTGTACATGTCCTTAACAATGCTTGCCACTTGCACCTTGGCCTGCAATAAAAAAAGGCAAATAATGATTACAACCAAAACGAGGGAACCGCATGGGATGACTGATCATAGAAAATAGACTGTTGTCGAATTGATATTTATGTTTTATGCTATAACACGTTTGAAAAACTAATATACTATACAACTATAACACATTTGGGAAAAAAAAGTTGGATGTGCACAAAGCTAAAAACCACTTACGTCAGATAGCTTGTTTTCAGGCACAAAACATTCTAAGTATGCTTCCATTCTCGAGCTCATGTGGAAAACCTTTGGTTCAGAGGTACTTGATGGGTGGAAAGGCGTGCACCGAATATCCTTCAACTGATATGGGGAAAAAACAATAAACAACATGTCAAAATAAGGGGAAGCAGCTAAATCATTTTTGTTGTACCGCAAACAAATTATAAAAATGTTCACTTACAGAGTGTCTGCCAAAATTTCCTTCCAATAATGACAATCTGTCTAGTTGGGCATATTTTTTAACAATGTCTGTGTTCCAGATTTGAAGGCTTGCAGGCATGTGAGATCTTATAAGCAGGTTATTCTCAACCTCTATGTTCAGATATTCGAAATAGGTTATCTGCAGATACAAATAATTACACGGTCAATAGTCAATGCAGAGACAGAGACAAATAATTACACGGTCAACAGTCAAGGCAGATGCTGCCACAAATTATATTGGAAGTAAAGTTGATAGACTAACCACTGGAGTTATGAGGCAGCCACACAATGCGCCTGTGAATTCCTTTCGCTTGTATGTCTTTATCGAGCTGACTAGCTTTTCCAATGTAGCACCAGACCAATCATATGTTGAGATATCTGTTGTTGGTCCTTCCAGAGCTGCAAGGTAGTCTGGGCTAACGCATTCATATGTCGTTGGACATAAGAAGACAGCCGTTGCGAACATCACAATATCCGCTTAAACTGATCTCCCAGGAGCTCCGGTGTTCCTTCATCTTGTGGTGGTGTAAGCAGATCAATCATCTCTTTTATGCTTGGCGTTTGTCCAGCACATTTAGTCTCCATCTTCAGCTGCTGCCATAGAGACTGTGAACACTTTTTAGCAATGTTGCGGCCTCCAATTGGAATTCCCAGTATACGGTGCATAGTGAAAGAGTTGAGGATAAAGTTGAAACCACCAGGCAAATTGAAAGTGTTTGTGGAGCTCTGAAAGTAACGCACAAGCCAACGGACCAATGTCCTTGGAAGTTCTGTACAGCACAAGTCAAGGAGATTTCCGAATCCAATATCTTTGACAAGGCTTATCTGATTGGGCGTCAGATTCTTGCATACGTTAATAAATTTCTGCAAGCTGAGCTTTGTACTGAATTCCTCTTCATAATCATCGATCGTTTCAAACCTGCAAAAAATATATACAATAGTGAGTACACATTAATCATTGAAATGAAATGCAACGATGCACACAAAATAGGATAAGAGCACCTATTTCTGCAACGAAAGTACACTTACGACAAACTATTGATATGCTTCTTCTTGTAGTGGTCGTCGAGAAGTTTTGCGTGCTTCCTTCGTTTGATATCGGTCCTTAACCTTTCCTTATCTAGCTGTTCAGGGACCATATATTCTTGCATGACATCCTCTGTGCCATCGACAGACTCAGATTGAGTCTCTGATATTTGTGGAGTAGACTCCATTTCATCCATCGCTACATAAAAAGTTCACGAGATTTCTTCATTCATCTACACTTTGCATTTTTCAGCTGAAACTTAAGATGATGCTTACTCACAAAACGTTTGTCCAAATTACAAGTCAACGGAGGCACGACCTCATACAAAAACGTACTGAGTATGCAAAACGGAGGCATGACCTAATAAAAAACGGAGGCATGACCTTATACAAAATGCCTCCGTTTACATATCACAATTACGCACCCATGGTTTTTAGCCGTTTGGTGCAAGTCACGCGGTGTCTTGTAGCCTACAATTCACCGAAGCTCAGTCCCGTTTGTACTGCTAGCTAGCATCAAGTAGTATGTGAAGTTTTTATGAATTAGTCCCTGCGTTCCGAGTTACTGCCTCCGTAAAGAAATATAAGAGCATATAGATGACTATAGTAATCTTAACGTAATTTTAACACTCTTATATTTTTTTCGGAGGTTTAAACTTGGTTTGGGGGAGTACTTGTCATGGCTTTAGTTCAAGCTTGGTTTAAACTTGAACTAAGGCCATGTCAAGTAATTCGCAATGGAGGGAGTAGTAGTTTGGTTGCATAAAGTGGGTGCCATAAATCATCATAAACAAGCTACAAAATCTGAGAGTCCATCTCCTATGCTACATAGAAACGATCCCACAAACAAAAAATTGTAATGAATCACTTGGAAAAACAAAAAAAATTAATTCGAGAATTACTAGGGTTTCATCCTGGATCTGAATTGCCAGGATGTGAATCATCCTGGATCTCAAAATTACAAACGAGATAGATCTGGAATTAGCACAGACCCATAGAAATAGGAGAAGGATTACGTCAACAGGGAGGTTTCAACAGTGGGGAATCAGTAGAAGAATCAGGAGAATTTCGGACAAGGGGTACCTAATCCGATCTCCTTCCGATTTGGCATCGTCGCCGTCGACAGGGGGGAAAAGAACGCAAACGAGATAGATCTGGAATTAGCACAGAACCGTGAAGTGCGCGGATGGTGTTCAAAAATACTGCATCTCTCACTCCGTACGGAACTGACCCCACAACAGAATTGAGGATCAACGGATAGATCTCATAAACAGTGCGCTCACAACAGAATTTGTGTGCCATTGAGTACTTCCTATAAAACGGAGAACTACTTCACATAAAACGGAGACACGAAATCAGACAAAAAGGAGGCAATACAACGTATACAAAGGAGGCACGAACTCATACACAATGGACGAAGGCACGAACTCATACTAATCGGAGGCACTACTTCATATAAGACGGAGCTACGACCTCATATAGAATGGAGGGGAAACTTCTTATGAAACGAAGGCACGAGCTCATACAAATCGGAGGCACTAGTTCATATAAAACGTAAGAAGGACATCATACAGAATGCAGGCTCGATTTCTTATGAAACGAAGGCACAACCTCATACAAATTGGAGGCACTACTTCATATTAAACGGAGGCAGGACATCATACATAATGGAGGCACGACTTGTTATGAAACGAAGGCACGATATCAAACAAATCGGAGGCACTACTTCATATAAAAAGGAGGCAGGACATCATACAAAATGGAGACGCGACTTGTTAGGAAACGAAGGCACGACCTCAAACAAATCGGAGGCACTCATACAGTATGGAGGCGCGACTTCTTATGAAACGAAGGCACGGACTCATACAAATCGGAGGCACTACTTCATATAAAACGGAAGAAGGACCTCATACAGAATGGAGGCGCGACTTCTTATGAAACGAAGGCACGACCTCATACAAATCGGAGGCATGATCTCATATAAAACGGAGGCTCGACTATACAAAAAACGAGGCACGACATCATACATAAATGAGGCACGACATCATATAAACGGAGGCACGACATCATATAAACGGAGGCACGACTACATACAAATCATACAAGTATTAAAGGCATGGTTCTCGATCATACAATTAGAAAAGGCACGAGCTTAAAGTTGTGTCTGGACAGGATCATACAAGTGGAGGAGATGCATGATCGTACAAGTGGAGGAGATGCAGGATCATAAAAGTGGATGCGTCCTATGCTTTTCGAGCTTAATTTGTGTCCAACTACACGTACGCTCATTCTGGCACTTTAGCATCACTGTAACGCTGACGCCTCCACAGATGCGCATTGTTGGGATTGTTCATACTCTTTGAAAGCTTTTATCCAAAAATTGTCATCATCATATGAAGGATCATGTAGGAATGTGTTATCAGACAGTGGTATGTAATTCCCAGCATCCACTGCCTGTTTGCTTGCACCTTCTATCGATGGATCTGATATCTTAACTCTTTTATCCCTTTTTATTATATCGAAATAGTCCAACAAGGACCTCTTCTTTACTTTCTTCATTGATACATCTGCTTTGCTGATATTCTTAGGGTGTGCAACTGTCGGTGCTGGCTGACCTAGCAATGGAGTTTTTCCTGCCTCATCTTTTTCTGGTTGATTTGCACATTTCGTTGTGGATTTTTCACTGGCACTAACATCTCCTTTTACCTCCAATAAGTTTTCTGCTTGGCTTGTCACGCAAGTTTGTTGTTGATTGTAGGCGGCAGCAACTAAAGGTGTGCATGTTCCATCATCCTTGACAGATGCACTACATTGCGCAGGGAGGGTACTCTTATCTGCCAATGGAGTACTGTTTGCATGAGCTTTCTGTGTTTGATTTACACATTTTGCTGTTGTTGTTTGACAAGTTGCAACATCGCCTTTTCCTTGTATTCTATGCTCTGGTGCACAAATTTTACTTTGACAGTCTGCACAATTCTTGTGAAGCAATTCTTGTTCATCAGAATCAGAATTTTCGCACGTTTTTATGTATGCTCCCCTCTCGATCATATCCAAAATTGGCTCAAATGGTGAGTGAATTGGCAAAATATCCAGGCATGTGTTGATATAGTTTATAATATGTTGGCATTGTGCTTTGCAATCGTCACTGATGGCTTCGATCAAGTCCATTTCATACACCTCCTTTATTCCTTTTAGTGTAGATGATGATTTTTTTGGTAAAAAACAACTAATTTCTGTGTGATCCTGCGACTGGGACTGGGAATGTTGACTAGTGTTTGTGATGCCTGAGTGTGGGACTGGGAATGATTGCTTCTTTGAACAACTAATATCTGCTTCAGACTGGGACTGGGACTGGGACTGGGACTGGGAATGTTGACTAGCAGAGCACCCCCTTCCATGCTGGGCAGTAACATCCTTTTTAGTGTCTGACGGAGAGTTCACATAGTCGTTGTCAGCAGCGTCAACGTCCTTCTCATGAACAGTATTATCTTCCTGAGATTTCTCTAGTTGCTCATCACATCTTGTCTCACCATCTTGTTTTGTTACATCCACCGTTGCGCAAGTACTATTTTGACAATCTGCGGAGTTCTTAGTTTTGATAGTTGGGTGGACTGGGAATGATTGCTTCTTTGAACAACTAATATCTTCTTCAGACTGGGACTGGGACTGGGACTGGGAATGTTGACTAGCAGAGCACCCCTTTCCATGCTGGGCAGCAACATCCTTTTTAGTGTCTGACGGAGAGTTCACATAGTCGTTGTCAGCAGCGTCAACGTCCTTCTCATGAACAGTATTATCTTCCTGAGATTTCTCTGGTTGCTCATCACATCTTGTCTCACCATCTTGTTTTGTTACATCCACCGTTGCGCAAGTACTGTTTTGACAATCTGCAGAGTTCTTAGTTTTGATAGTTGGGTGGACTGGGAATGATTGCTTCTTTGAACAACTAATATCTGCTTCAGACTGGGACTGGGACTGGGAATGTTGACTAGCAGAGCACCCCTTTCCATGCTGGGCAGCAACATCCTTTTTAGTGTCTGACGGAGAGTTCACATAGTCGTTGTCAGCAGCGTCAACGTCCTTCTCATGAACAGTATTATCTTCCTGAGATTTCTCTGGTTGCTCATCACATCTTGTCTCACCATCTTGTTTTGTTACATCCACCGTTGTGCAAGTACTATTTTGACAATCTGCAGAGTTCTTAGTTTTGATAGTTGAGTGGACTGGGAATGATTGCTTCTTTGAACAACTAATATCTTCTTCAGACTGGGACTGGGACTGGGGCTGGGACTGGGACTGGGAATGTTGACTAGAAGAGCACCCCTTTCCATGTTGGGCAGCAACATCCTTTTTAGTGTCTGACGGAGAGTTCACATAGGCGTTGTCAGCAGCGTCAACGTCCATCTCATGAACAGTATTATCTTCCTGAGATTTCTCTGGTTGCTCATCACATTTTGTCTCACCATCTTGTTTTGTTACATCCACCATTGCGCAAGTACTGTTTTGACAATCTACAGATTTCGTAGTTTTGATTGTTGGGTGGACTGGGAATGATTGCTTTTGTGAACAACTAATATCTGCTTCAGACTGGGACTGGGACTGGGATTGGGACTGGGACTGGGACTGGGAATGTTGACTAGCGTTGATCTGACTAGCAGAGCACCCCTTTCGTGAATCAATGCTCGAAGACGGAATTGTTGAAAATTTTTGTTTTGCGTTGAAGATCTGTTTTACTTTGTTACCAGCAAGATCCCTACTAATGGAAATAAGCTTCTCCACATTGTCTTCAATGACAGGTTGTATCACAGAAAAAATATATGTGTACATGTCCTTAACAACGCTCGCCACCTGCTGCTTGGCCTGCAAAAAAACAAGAAAACAAAAAATGATTACAACAAAAACGAGGGGCAGGGTAAGTTGTTCCTAAAAATTGAACTCTATTTTTGAATCACTTGAAACTAGAAAATAACATATTTCAGACAAACAGATTTAGTTGTACAGAAAGGATCAAAAATCACTTACTGTAGGTAACTTGTCTTCAGTCAGAAAGCTTTGTAAGTAAGCTTCAATTCTATGGAAAAAAACTTCGTCCAGCTGAGATTGAGGGAAAATAAAGACATCATGTCAAACTGAGGGAGGCAGCTAAATCATTTTTGTTCATATAAAGAGCGCAAGACCAAATATGAAAAGTATACTTACAGTTTCTTTGCTAAAATTTCCACCTTCTCTTCCATCCACGGACTTAGATTGATATCCTGAGATTTTTTGGGTGGACTCCATTTCATGCATCACTACATAAAAAGGTCACGAGAACTCATTAGTGTGAACAACTAACTGAACAAGTATTGTTGTATCTTCTTTAACTCGCAACGATATCAGAAACGAGGTACTGATATCTCGTAACTGAGGAATTTTCGTGTTCCATCTTGTAAAGGCAAATCCTACAATTTGTTACACCTAATTTATGTGAGATACCAGTACCTCCCGTAAACCTCCCATATAACTCCCATAAACCTCGGCGGGCAAATCTCAATACGAGATGTCAGTACTCGCAGTGCATCTCTGATCTCCCATGGAAATAGCAGAAATGCGAGTAGTACATACGGAACGGCGGGGAATCATGTATTACCTCAAGCGCACACGGACGGCGGGGAATTAGGACCAAGGTCGACAAGGAAGGAGGACCAAATCTCCGATCTCCTTCCGATCTGGCACCGTCGCCGTCGCCAGAGGGGGGATCTGGAATTCTAGCAGTATGACTTTGCTAGTAGTATGACTCGCCAAGCGAAAATAGTGGAAAACTGACCCCACATGGAAGCTTAGATGGCTTGCCATAGGCAAGTCACGGAGGCATGACATTAGATGGATTCAGAAGCCCCCTCCCAGCCGTTGGATTCAGAAGCAACGGTCAGATGGTCATTAAGAGTCACCGATGGCCGAGATTGGGGGCTCAAGGCACCGCAAAAACAAACCACCAAAAGTTGGTACCGAGATCCGGTATATGAAGTCGTACCTCAGTTTTGTATGATGTCGTGCCTCCGTTTTGTATGAGGTCGTGCCCCCGTTTTGTATGAGGTCGTGCTTCCGTTTTTGTATGAGGTCGTGCTTCCGTTTTGTATGAGGTCGTGCCTCCGTTTTGTACGTGGACGTGCCTTCGATTTGTATGAGGACGTGCCTCCGTTTTACGCACAAATAATAAACAGTAGTCCAATTTATTATTGAGACAAGCAACAATATTTTATTGCGGATGGTTGTTGGCAAGGCACCGGATCTCGGTTCCGCAAAAACAAAAGCAACCTCTATCTCTCTATTTCCCATCCAATTTCAAAACTATCAGAATAGATCGCTCCGCAAAACTAGATCGCGCACAAAAGCAGCCTCTATCTCTCTATTTCCCATCCAATTTCAAAACTATCAGAATAGATCGCTCCGCAAAACTAGATCGCGCACAAAAGAAGCCTCTATCTCTCTATCTCCCGTCCAATTTCAATTCTATCAGAAGAGATCGCCCACAAAATCGAAGGCGATCCCGTGTGAGGAATCATCAAGGAAGATTCAGCAAATCAAGGTTATGGGCAAATCATCCCACACCCCATGTGGGATTTTTAATCCATGCTTAGTGTAACTCCTTTGTCCCGAACTTATTTACGCATCCTTGATAGTTTTCATTCCCCAAGAGCGCATGGTTTCAGTTGACAAGTGGTAGTATTGTAGGGGCATAGTTCAAATTTCCATCTGTTTTTATGTTATGCAGTGCCATATCATCTTCAGATCAACTTAATTCTATGAATACCTGTTCAAATTTTTGCTGTCTGCCCTGCCATTTTCTCAAAATATCTTAGTTGACACTGACTCCCTGTAATATAAATCACTACACGTAATACATAGAAAAAGTGTTTGTTGACATAATTTTTTCATGCAGATGTTTAGGATTGCACCAGGTGAAGGTGCACAGGACATCAGGAGCACCTTTGCATTGAACGATAGCACGAATACAAGTGAAAGGAAGGTAATGTTCAACGCCTTTTGCTGTCATTTGTGGTGAAAACAATGTAAAAATGTCTAAGTAAGTTTATTTCCCATGCATTGTAAATTAACAGGTGAAGGTAGGTAAATGGTTGAAGAAGAGAGAATTACAAAGGCAGAAAGACAATGTTGTAGGCAGAGGCAACATTGACAAACGTGCTATCCAGGAACGTCCTATCCAAAAGAGGAGCATTAGGAGCAACAAGATGAACTTTGAAAAAGGAACTGTTGCTCGAACGTCCTCAAATGCACCGGAGGTAAGAACTTTGTTTCAAACAACAGAACATGTTCCTTGTGTTTGGAAGTATGTCCTTTGTTAATTTTGTGCTTCGAAACACAGGTTTCTACCTTAGCTGATAGCATACTGTCTGACGGACGGATGGCTCGAGGGTTCGATGTGAATGAAGAATCACAGGGTCAACAAAAAAATGGCGAAAGCGCACACGATGAAGCTACAAGCACGGTACACGCAACAATCAAGATTCCAGAAACAGCAATAAAAGTTGGAGTAAGAAACTTTACTGCACAACAACATTTATATTTTCTCATTTTTCTGACAGCATATAATTATTCACTGATATTTGACATACACGCAGGCTTACGATCAAAGAAAGAAGCGACGAGCGAATCCAAGCCCTGAAATCATGTTGCAACGACAAAAACTTCAACGTCAGACTGGAGAAAGTGGTGACAATGTAGATTTGCGAGTATCACCCGTGGCAGTCAACGTGAAAGGGAACTGCAAAGTGTCACCGATGGCATACAGAATCGTAAGCCAACTGACCAGTGCACGTACGACGACGACACCAAGATGTACTCTAAATGATAATGAGCAGAACAAAGAGGTAACAACACAAGTACGATCTTCTGTTTTGTTACAGAACGCAATTTTACCAAGCAAACTAACAACACAGCCATGAACTCAGCATTAATCAGTGAGTCATACGGTCGGTTAAATAATAGTATAATAGGCAGGATCCATGCTAAATGTGAGGTCGACATTTTTGTATGTGTGATCAGTGAGGTCCTCACTTGAATGTAAGGAGGGAATGGTGGTACTAGTAGGAAATGTTTCTTGTCACATGTTCACTCAGTGATGACAGACGCGGTGTGGAAAGTATAAAAATCATGACCCTTGCCTGTGAATACCTAATTTTATTGCGTGCTATGTGCACAGGTCTTGACGGAGACGGAGGGCAGAACATCGGGTTCAAAGAAAGACCGGGTCATGTTGAATGGAAAGCAACCTATAGAACAGCAAGAAATCTGTGTCGGCAGCTACCACAGTGCAACAGATTTTGTTAGACAAGTATCACAATTCAGTGAAGCAGAGAATATAACACATCATGCTGTCAGATTGGAAACAGAATCAGTGATGGACTGGAGACCATCGACGAACAGCGATGTCACATATGACAAGCAACAGAGCTGCAGCAGCTCTAAATAAAATGTTATCGCCTGTGCTGTCGAAACTGATGATGCCGTTTGTGACAGCGTTGATGATACTATTGATAACATTGACATGGGCAACCATCACAGGAAGAGAAGGATATGGATGACATGTTCAAAGGTGACACGCGCCCGTCCATCGAGGAGTTGACAGAAGCACGCACACCAGAGGATGGCATGCATTTCAAGTCAAGGGATGAGGCATTCAATTTCTTCTGCACGTATGCCAGGAAAGTGGGCTTTGCGGTTAGGAAATCGACCAGCAGAAACTCAGGAATTGACCATGAGCTCGATAAGCAAGTCTTCGAATGCACAAAGTCAGGAGATAACAGGACAACAAGCAGGATAGTAGAGCAAAGGAGGAGCAACTACTTGATGAGGACAGGATGCCCCGTGCAGATAACAGCGAAGAGAGATTTAATTACAGGATCATGGTGCCTTCGCAATGTACGGCTTGAGCACAATCACGAGCTTCACCCATCAGATTGGATGCTCAAGTTCATGAGATGCTATAAGAAGATGACCCCACAGGAGAAGTTTTTCATATCAGTGTTGCAGAAAGCAAAGCTAGAACCAAGGAAGGTGATGCAGGTCTTCACTGCGATGGGCAAAGAGAGGCGACAGATTATGTTTGACACGATTGACATAAGCAACATTTCCTGCAATGAAAAAGCTGGAAAAAGGAACACCGATATCGAGGACACTATGAAATTGTTTGCAGGTCTACAGAAAAGTAGACCAGGGTTCCACCATGTGGAAGAGACAGACGAGAACAATTCAGTACGAAGCCTCTTCTGGACTGACTCACTATGCAAGATGAACTATAGTCTATATGGAGAGTACATATCTTTTGATACAACTTTCTCCACCAATGTCTATGGGCTACCATTTGCACCAATAATAGGGGTTGACAACCATGGGTCAACCATCCTCTTCGGGATAGGCCTTCTGAAGGACGAGAAAATAGGGTCATTGAAGTGGCTCCTAAGCACATTTGTCGAGGCGATGGGAGGAAAGGAGCCGAAATTCATAATAACGGATCAGGACGCGACAATGAAGAGGGCAATAAAGGACATACTTCCAAACACCAGGCACAGGTTCTGTTGGTGGCACATTAGGAAAACATGAAGGAAAATAACGCATCAGTGTTTGCGCAATACCCGTTTTTTTCTGATGAACTCGCTCTAATAAGTAAAAACTCACAAAACGTGATGAGTTTGAACGAGCATGGGAAGCAGCTATTTTTAGAAACAATGCAGAAGGTAACACACACTTAAGATCCCTATGGGAGATCAGGGAATTCTGGGTACTAGCCTAATTCAAGGATTTCTTCTATCCATTCACAACAACAACGGGACGGAGTGCAAGCACGAACTCAATGTGGAAATGTTACGTGTACCACAAAGACACGATTGCAAAGTTTGTTGCTGCCTATGATTTAATCCAGCAAAATTGCCTTGCCACGCTGGACAAGAGGAGGTACAGAACACTGGAGAA
Organism: Bromus sterilis; assembly: GCA_950022295.1. Lineage (NCBI taxonomy): Eukaryota > Viridiplantae > Streptophyta > Magnoliopsida > Poales > Poaceae > Bromus > Bromus sterilis. The sequence continues at coordinate 273,293,428 of OX465595.1, read as the reverse complement.
GACACCTTCAATACAGACTGGATTCCCAATCGAAAGAGAAGCAAGAAAAATTTACACCAATGAAATATTCAGGAAATTCTAGCGAGAGCTACATAACAGGACGTACTACAAGTGCAGTGATCTTGCTAAAGGAAGACAGTATCAGTTGAAAAGGATTCCATCGGAAGATGGTAAACCATATCCTGGCGAGGAGTTCGAAAGATCTGAATTCAGGGTGGATGTCGATGAGCAGAAGGAAGTGTACAATTGCACTTGCAATAAGATGCAAAGGGATGGCATACAGTGCTGCCACGTGCTTAAAGTCATGGATCAAACTGGTATGGTGGATCAGCTTACAAAATCTTTTATCAACCCTAGATGGACAAGGAACTTATCAGAGAGCTTGAAATCACTGGCCACTGGTCAAGGAAACATCATGACAAGAGAACAAGAAGAAACTATGAGATTCAGCCTGGCCTACAAAGAAATGGCAGAACTCTGCTCACATGATTGCAAAAAAGACAAATCATACAATGTTCTAATGGAATGCATGTGAGAGACAAAAATTAAAGTGATGGCAGCACTTGCTGAGGTAGAAAATGAGGAACCAACGACAAACAACCTTGCCACCATAACCCTCAAAAATCCTCCAATGAGTTTCTCCAAGGGCACGAGAAGAGGAGAACGATTGAAAGCCGGTTCCGAAAAGAAGGGAAGAGGTGGCAAAGCCCTACCAACATGCGGCCGTTGCAAGATTAAAAGACACACGCAAATGGTCTGTTCATCAAACCCAGCAGTAATAGAGATAAAAAGGTTGAAAGAGGAAGCTAGGAAACGGAAGGAGGAGAAGAAGGCCAAATCTTTGAAATGGCCCACAACACCTACGACACCGATATCACCAGATGTAGAACTCTCTGCAAGCATGGGACAAGAAACAGTAGACGTACAAACAACATCATCAACAAGAGCTTACGGAGACCATTCTCCGCCACTTACAGCACAATCAAATACCACTCTAACTAGACAGACCCCGGATCGACTTTCAGAATGTGCAGAATCTAGCAACAAAAGACAAAGAAAGGAATGGACACTGTTTGGTACCGGTGAAAAGTACGATTAGAAGTTTGAAAGGTAAAAACGCGGCTTAAACAAAAATTTATTTCAATAAAATATTGCAAAAGACTTTAATTCTTTCACACTTATGCAGCAAAAGCAGTCAAGGACGATGAGAAAGAAAGCAGAAAGTTGAAGAAAGCGGATTGAATAGGTGAAGATTGAAGAAGGAAGACTTGTTTAGTTGTACTAAACTTGTCAATTTTTTTACGAGTCGTGAGAACAAATGTTGTTCGGATGTAGTACTCAAGTAATGAAACCGCACACAAACACAAGTCTTGACTCTTATTTTAGTTGACTCGTGCTTGCTAATGGTCTTCAGAGACCTCAGTTAAAACCTGTCGTTTTTAACGACACCATGCACCTCGGAGGCACGAATACGAACACGTCGTGTCTCTTAGGTTTATGGATTCGTGCTTCTTATATAGGTGTTGCAAATCACGAATCAAACACCTCATAGAAGCACAAATCGTGCGTTTTTATGATGTGCTGTCGTGCCTCCTATTAATGCCGAGACGTGCCTCTGGTTTTATCTTGGCAAGCGATACCCTGCAAAAGAGTGTTGGCGTACTAGTGACATAAGGAGGCACGACACCATGCACCTCGGAGGCACGAATACGAACACGTCGTGTCTCTTAAGTTTGTGGATTCGTGCTTCTTATATAGGTGTTGCAGATCACGAATCAAACACCTCACAGAAGAAAAAATCATGCGTTTTTATGATGTGTTGTCGTGGCTCCTATTAATTCCGAGACGTGCCTCTGGTTTTATCTTGGCTAGCGATACCCTGCAAAAGAGTGTTGGCGTACTAGTGACATAACGAGGCACGACACCATGCACCTCGGAGGCACGAATACGAAAACGTCGTGTCTCTTAGGTCGTGTCTCTTAGGTTTGTGGATTCGTGCTTCTGATGTAGGTCTTCCAAAACACTGTTGTAAACACCTCAGTCTCAATGTCAACCGGATAGTCTCTTGTGTAGGACCCACTTGTCAGTTATAATGGTCTCTTGATCTGCGTCTTTCATCTCAATCTCAATCCCCTGTGTTCCGGCTGACATTATTCATACCAGATCTGTTCTTCCTCCTGCGCTCCCTCTTCCATCTCGATGCAGGGTTCGTCCGTTTTATCTCTGACACCCAATTGATTTTTTGATGTGGCTTGTTTCCTTTGTATTAATATATACTCGTGTTTCCTGAAAATTACGGTGCGAATACAAAAGTAACGATATAGATCTAACCGAATTTAAGAACGAGCACATCTTAGCTCTCTTGTTCCTCTTGCGCTCATCTTCCATCTCAATCAATGCATGGTTCGTCCGTTTTATCTCCGACACCCAATTGATTTTTCGATGTTATTGTAAGCATCCTCTTCCTGAAAATTACGGTGCGAAAACCAAAGTAACGATATAGATCTAAGAAGGAGCGCTTAGAGGCTTTGCGCGTCCAGGGAGCGTTTAGACTATGAGGGATGTCGGCGAGGCTGCTCGTACATTTGATTAAGCTAAGATAGTCAAAGGAGGAAGTCGACCTATCAACACGTTGAAATAAGATCTAATGGACTATTACTTTGTGCGGTTATATCATAATTGTAATACGCACCTTTCACCTTGTCATATGATGTAGCCCAGCATGTCTTGCCCTATTTGCACCAATCTTAATTGGGTTCAGTACTAGTAAGAGGTGTCATAATATGTTCTTTGAATTTTTTGCAGAAATGAGGGAGGAGTATTGTTCCCATTGCGGTGCTCCGCGCAGAGTTTGTTTTGCCGATGAAGATCCTTTTGATATGCCTTGTTATTATTGTGGTGGTTAGTTCGTCCGTTTACCGTTTGCTCATTACAACAAAATTTCTAATTTTTGTGTCTGTCTGAAGTGAACTCGTATATGCATATTATCGCCAAATACCATCAGCGAAGAGTAGAAAATTTTATGGGAGAGACCTAGATAGAGATTTTCGTGCAAGATCAGCTGGAGACAAACATGACATGGCAAAACAGGTGTTAGCAGCAATAGTAGCTATATGGGAAAAGCAACCAGGATCAAAAGAAAGTGAAACACTCATATTAAGCCCATACTTCGCAGATGTAAGTGTAGAGAACATGGAAGTCCTATCAAAAACACATTAATATGTCTTTTCTAACAATTTTTTCCCAAACTTTTTTTGCAGTCGATACTGCATATTGAAGAAAAAGAAGGAACTATTGAAGATTTTATAAAAGAAATTTCTAAGTATCCATTTATGAACGTATTTAATCATAACGTCGAGCAAGAACAAAATAACAAGCTTTTAGCGGCAAATCTGGTAAGCACTCTTTTTGGTCTAACAACAAGATGTAATTGTGTAACCTAGAAAAAACTACTTTCAGCAGGTACTCCCTCTGTCACATAATGTAGTATCATTTTTCAAGCTAGCTAAGCTAGAAAAATGATACTACATTATGGGACGGAGGGAGTACTTATTACTGAACTCTCATGTGCAATGAAAACTTTTCTTCTTTCCACACAGGTATTCATTCCCATTGAGAAAGAGAAACGTTACACTTTGTATGTATTGGACAGATACCAGAAGAAACTGCATATCCTTGATCCAAAAGAAACGTCTCCTGAGAATGAAGAGAAGGAAAAAAAGGAATGCAAAAAGAATAAAAAAAAGTTAAAAAAAACAAAAAAGATAAAGTTGGACTACCATTCTCATAGAAATAAATCGTAAGTTTTATATATTTATTTATTTTCAATTCCATTTGTACATGCTTTTTAAGTTGTTTTAAGCAAAATGAAATTCATTTACAGGTGCCTAGGATGAACGAAGTATTAAAAAAAGTCTTTGGAGATGACGAATTGAGAGACAAACACATGGGAAATTACAAAATAAATTGGGTATCAGATTTGCCAAAAGTACAAATTGGTGAATCACCACATGCTGTTCTAAGATTTGCATTTCTCTACAACGGTGAAAAGTTAATGCAAGAAATAGATGATTACGACGTAAGTTTTCCTTTTGAACGTATTGACACATAAATATGCATTGTCGATGTAGATTTTTGTAGATTGATGCACAAGTATGCTGATAACTAACCATAGTTTTTTGTTGCCATTTTTTCTAGGTTGAATTAGAGACCTGGAAAGAAGAATCTTTATACATGCTGCTGAGTTCCAACTATAATACACAAAAACAAGCTCTTGAAAAAATATTGAACCAAAGGTTAGCATAGCAAACGGTAGAACAAGACCCAGACAGGGGAAGGATTAACAAATCATTCCCTGTGAAGTACTACCCTGAAGCACTTACAATTAACTGCAAAACTGTGGGGTGCGGGGGTCCTGTGGATTTTTTTTCATAAATTATTTCATTTTGTTTTTTGTAAACCTGATCAGTCATTGATGAAATAATTTTGAACTAGTATTTATTACAAATTTATGATCAGTCACTCCCTGTTAATGTGTTGAAATTTATAGTCAGAAATATTAGCTTGTACTCCCTGAAAATACAACTTGTCAATGGGTACATTTCCCGTTTTATCCTATATTTTTGGTACAATTATCATTCTATTTCTATATCAATATTTTTATTATTCCAAACGCATTCTAGCAGACCTTTCATGGAGAACGTGCCTCTATTTCCAAGGCGATCGAGCCTTCGAGTGCATTCTGGACGTGCCCCCAGTTTCTATGCGGTCGTGCCCCCAGTTTCTATGCGGTTGTGCCTCCAGTTTCTATGCGGTCGTGCCTCCAGTTTCTATGCAGTCGTGCCTCCAGTTTCTATGCTGTCGTCCCTCCCATTTATATCAAAGTCGTGCTTCCGAATATGTACTGAACATGCCTCCGTCCGTATAACAAATTTATATCAAAGTCCCTACTGGACGTGCCTCCAATTTATATCAAAATCGTGCCTCCAGATACGTACTGGACGTGCCTCCGATATATAAGAAATTATGCCTCTAAGTACCGCCCCTTTTATGTATCAAGTACCGACAAGGTCGTGCCGCGAATAAACCCATACTCGTGCCCCTGAAAAACTCTCATCGACAAAGAATTATTGAGAGGTCGTGCCTCTAAGATAGTCACACATACTCGTCATCCTTAGAAGCCACTAATAACTGCCTCAAAATAACACTGAAAACCTCTCGTAAGTGCCCCGATGTACTAATTATTAGTGCACTTAGGGACAACTGATTCGTGCCCACAACGAGTGCAAAATCGCGGCCGAACGAAAAGAATCGGACGACGGAAGATTGGGGACCGTTCGATGAGTTCCCTCCCTCACTCTTGTTCTCTCTTTCTTCTCCAACCGCACGGGAAATCTCTTGTACGAGTTCGCGTTGAGCACGATTTATTCTCCATTTGAGCTCTCTTCTCCAAACCACTCTTCGCCGTTTCGCCGGTTGGGGGCACCACGCTTCAGCAACCGCTCTCCGCTTCGATATACAAAGGGAGCCCAGACGGTGCCCACACGACCGCACCAAATTACTCCCGCCGGCGGTTGGCGTTGGAAAACCTAGGCTCTCAAATCGGCGGGGCGGAGATCACAAGCAAGAGAGGAGCGATACAACATCGCAATGGCTTCGAGAAATATCACACCAGGAATCCAAGGTAAAAACTTCTACAATCAAAACCCACCATATTGGCGCATAGTAATTTTCCCCCCTTTTTCCCGAACAGAAACCCTAGCCGCCGCAGTTAATCTGCTTTCTCGAAGATCCTCTTTTCGAGAAAAAAAATCAATAGTTAGCAGACATGTGCTTAGTCAAAAAAATCAATAGAGGAGACATGTGCTTCAAATCTGATGGAGCTCGTGCTCCAATAGTTAGCAGACATGTGCTTCAAGTGTACTTAACAAGCATATTTTCTGTTTATTTGTTTTTTGTACCACACTCTGCTTTGCTTCATCATCAAATTTGATGGAGCTCGTGCTCCAATAGTTAGCAGAAATGTGCTTCAAGTGTACTTAACAAGCATATTTTCTGTTTATTGGTTTTTGTACCACACTCTGCTTTGCTTCATCATCAAATCTGATGGAGCTCGTGCTCCAATAGTTAGCATACATGTGCTTCAAGTGTACTTAACACCTGTTTATTGGGTTTTTCAGAAATAACTAACGTCCAGGGAGGACAGGTTGTTGCCACACCTCTGGCTGTGACTGACAAAGGGCAAGAACACGCTGTTGTTGCTTCATCAGAATCAGAGGTAAAAGCACAAATTAGAAAGAAGAAGCTGCCAGGAAGCACAACCTCAAGAGCTAAAAGCAAAAGCAAATGCATCGTGTTGAAGATGCCCTTCCTATTTCTTTTCTGCCACCAGCAGAAGAAGAACCAGAGCCGAGGAAGAAGGCAAGTAAACGAAAGCGGCTGCAAAATGACGAAGAAGATGAAGAATGGAAGCACGACGATGAGGTAAAAGCTCATTTCTCCTGCACATCTTTTGCTGCTTACTTGCTTTACTACTGAAAATGCGTTTGCGTCTGACGAACCCCCTTCCTGTTTAAATCAGCCGGAAACAAGCTCCAATCAAGTTAAGAGTAGAAAGACAAGAGCAAAGAAGTCGGAAGCAACAAGCAATGCCGAAGACGAAGAAATAGCAAAAGCGGGCAGATGTGGCATCAAGATAGGAGGAACATTCAGCCAAGTCATTCAAGCATGGAAATTACTAGATGAAGATCGTCATAAAGCAAAAATTAGAACTGCAGGATTTGGCAACATAGATAATTGCAAAATATCCTCGTGCATCTACAGACCACTCTTGTCGTACCTGTACGATAAACTAGACACAGACGACATGAACATAAGTTTCGGGGAAGAAAAAGAGATTCAGGTTACCAAAGATGCCATCCATCTCTTGTTTGACTTCCCAAATGGAAACACAGATTCTGCACCAAGGCCGCAAGATAATCAATGTATGGACGATCTGAACAAAGAGCTTGGGTTCATTCCTACGCCGGAACAAGAGAGTTTGACAATTAAATGGCTGATGGACAAACTAGCAGTTGAAGCCACAAAAGTCAGCGATGAATCAGACAAGCTGACAGTTAAAATATTCTTCATCATCCTTTTCAAAAAGGTTGTTCTTGCGGATAGCAGTCCTCGCTTTAACAGAGTAGCCTCAATGGTTAAAGGAGATTTGGACTATAAAAAGATGGCAACAATGGATTTCTGCCAACTCATCGTTGAAGAGATTAGTAGAGGAGCTAAAATCTGGAAAGGACACAGTCCAGAAAAAAAGAACACAAAGCACATTGAGGGTTTGGCACTCGCACCAGCGATTATGTACCTTGACACACTGCTGGTCCCTAAAACATTGAGAAAAATCGCAGAGAAAACCAACAATAACAAGGAGACGCCTCGAGTAAACCATCTTCTTGAGACTGATCTAAGGGCAATAACTAAAGCAGACATGATCATTGATGGGAAAGACAGGCCAGATGACTACAAATTTGGCAAGTTACAGGTTTGGTTCTACACTCTGTCAAATTTTAGACTCCCTGTTATAGTAACAGCCTTTCAAATCTGACAAGTTTCACTGTGCTGAAAACAATGCAGACTTGGAAAGCAACCAACGACAGGGTTTTCTTGAACCCAACAAGAAAAAACAAAGCATCACGTTCAACTTTGACGGCGCTCGTACAAGTAGAAATGGTGCAAACACGACGAACAAGGCGGAAGAACAACATGCAACAACCTTCAGAGCAAGGTCAAGGATCACGTTCATCCTCGCTGGCACTCGTACCACCAAAGGCACGAAAACTAGAAACAAGGCGCAAGCCCATCATACCAGCACCTGAGTGATGTCATAAACCTCACCAAAGAGTTGCCAGATATAGCGAATAGGTCAGAAACTGAATGCAGCAAGGAGGAGGAAAATGTAGATAGATCAACGAAACAAATACTTTTGAAAGACACAGAATCCCTGAAGCAAAGGTTCTTGAACCACAAAGTCTTTCAGAATATGTGTTATAGGAGAGAAAAAGGAGGAGCAGACCATGATGATAGAGCGACTATAGATAAACAATTCTCAACCTCAGGAAAAGCAGACCAGAAAGAAACACAAGGGACGAACATTGCAACACGCGGCACAGAAAAAATTATGTGAGTTTTATAGTACAAATTTTTTCATGGAAAAATCTTATAGATTTATGAAATTTTGACAAATTGTTAATGGTTGGTTTTTCAGGTGTTACAAGCACAAGATGCCAAGCTACATGATAGCACCAACGAAGGAGGAGAAGAAAGGACAACAGAACAATCACCTGCTGGCAGCGAACAACGAGATTGTGTAGATAATGAGCAACTGCCAACCTCTGAGCAGCAACATGATGAACAAGTACAAATAAAAGAAGACTGTACTGCCACCATCAAAGTACTGGAAAAAGCAACATCTCAACAGAAAACAGATAAAACAATTTCTCACTATGCTTTTTTATATGAAAATGTAGGTAGCTCGAGAAGTGGACAAGCACACGGATACCGTAGAAAAGGATAGCATTGTGATGCCAGCACCACAAGAAGAAGGTCATGAAAGCAAACTGGGAGCACCTTCTATCAGCACACCAGGCAAGCCAATTTTCTACAAAAGTTGTATCAGTTTAACCAAATTATAATAAGTCAAATAATATGGTTTATTTTAAAAACCATCTCAGGTTCGACGCAGGAATCGAGCATTCATAACATTGCCACAACAGAAGACATTGAACGCCAATATGACGCTGTAATAAATACACAGAGAAATGAAAAAGAAGGGCAAGTTCATGTTACTATTGATTTCTGAATATTTATTTTTTATGTTACAATTATGAGTGAGAGAACACAATTTTATACAATTGCTTTTTGTTTTATGTAAAAGTAATTGTCTTTGATTTTATTTTGAAGGGAAATATTTTTCATTTCAGCAACAGACTTTGCTACAACTATGAGAGATGTAGTCAAATCCTTTACAATTGGTCATGCATGCAACTCTATATTCATTGACATATTTGTAGATTTTCTGAAGCAGCAATTCAAAGGTTCAAACAGAAAGATAGTACCAATGTTTTGCACGGTAAGTAAAGAACTCAAACCATCTTTTTGACATGGAAAACATTTTTCAACAATTAATAGAAATAGAAATAGAAATATGTCAATCAACCTTGTTTCCGATGAAGTATAAATTATTATTATTTTCTTATATGTATGACAATACAAACAGAGGGCAATAAGGGCCATTACTGATGCAGAAAATCCATTGTGTATCAAAACTGAAATGGGGGAGAAAGCCGTGGAAAAAAATAAAGAAAGGCCTTAAACGGCTAATGGATATAGAGGAAGGAGAAGACCTGAATGGTATAGACACGGTAAGGCACGTCACCTAATAAAATTCTCTCTGCCTAAAAAAATCATTTCTCCGTATCTACTTGTTAACGATTGGAACCTGAAAAAAAAATTGGTTCACTTTGCAGATATTTTTCCCAACAGTCGACGGGGCCGATGAAAAAAAGGGAATTATTGGTCACTACTTTTCCATCACAGTTAACATTAAAGAAGAGAGATTTGAACTCCTCGACTCTAATCCTCCATATGCAGACAATGTAAAGGAATACTTCCATGCTGTAACGAGCAAACTGAAGAAGATTTGAAAGCAAATCAGCTCCAAACTCAATCTGACACCAAGTAATATTGACCATTTCGGAAAGGTCATTGTGAAGGTGCCAGAGCAGGGAAAAATGTAAGAACTCGTTTTCTAATAAATAGTATAGAAACAAGCGTTCCACACCGACCGATAATAACAATTCGTTCTTCTTATTATGCAGGTTGAACTGCGCATTTTACATGCTTATGAATTTGAAGCACTACTCCGGGGATGGAGAAACGGTGCTTTTGAACGAAGACCGTGTTTGTGAGTTGAGGAAGAAGCTTCTATTTGCATTAATCCAAAAATTCAAGATCAATGTGTGTCTCGAATTAATCAGCCGGTTTGACAAAGGTACTTCTTTCTAAACAAAAATAAGTTTTAAGAAAGCTTATATTTTTGCACCAGACAGTACTACACTCTAACATGAACTAATGACTATCGTTTAAAAAAATTCAAACAGAACTATTGAAAAAGCATCTGGATATTGGAGATGAAAAATGGGAATTGAAAAGTTGTGATATAGAAAGGATAGAGCTTCCACAAAGCCCAATTCCACAGGAAAATCCTACCAGTGAAGAAGAAATATGTATTGTTAACCTGTTAAGCAGTGAAGAAGAAGAAGAAAACCCTACTGAAGTGGAGATGAAAGATGATGTAGAAGGCAAAGGAACTAACATGGAGATGGACATGAAAGAAGCTGAAAATATTCAGGAAGAGACTCACACTGTTGCTCAAGAAGAGAAGAAAGAAGCCATAGAGAACACTCAACAAGCGCAACGCTTGGAACTTGCTGAGGTGACTGAGGAAACCGAAGGCAAGCAAGAAGCCGTACAACTTCCAGATGACTCTGCACCTGTATCAGAGAACAAGGGAAATGAAGAGCCAGCTGAATCTGAATTAGTTACCGTGGAATCTGAGATGCCTACCCCTGTATCAGAGAAAAAGCAAAATGGAGAGCCAGCTGAATCTGAAGTAGGTCCCGTGGACGCTGACATGCCTGCCATTGGATCAGACAACAAGGAAGAAGAAAACCTAGCGGAATATGAAGCTGCCCCCGCCATCACAGAAGATGTCCCCCCTGATAAGACTTCTGCTGAGATGGCTGCTTCCAAGGACCAAGATGAGGGTCTGCCAGTGTCTAAGCAGCAACAGGTAGAACAAGAGAAAATATATGAAGACGATACACAGGTAACTGATGATAATGAACCAAAGGAAGATACTAGCAATGAAGACCAACAAAGTATTGAAATATGAATTCTTGAGCAACATAAAAGTAAAGAACAACCAATGCAACCAAATCGGAACGCGGAGATGGAAAACCCTACTGAAGAGGAGATGAAAGATGCTGAAGAAGGAAAAGGCACTGACGTGGAGATGGAGATGAAAGAAGCTCAAGATATTCAGGAAGAGGCTCACACTGTTGCTCAAGAAGATAAGAGAGATGGCACAGAAAAGACTGAAGAAGTGCAACGCTCGGAAACGCTCGGAACTTCCTCCTGAGGTGACTGATGAAGCCGGAGGGAAGGAAGAACACGTCCAACTTCCAGGCGACAATGCACTTGTATCAGAGAAGAACCAGTTGACTGAGGAAGCCGAAGGCAAGGAAGAAGCCGTCAAACTTCCAGTTCACGTGGAGTCTCAGATGCCTGACCCTGTATCACAGAATAAGCTTCCAATAGAACCAGATGGGCCCCAGAGGGAAATATAACAAGTGAAGAACAACACATTGTTCAAAGTGCAACACATGGCCTCCCAGGAGATGGTACTGAAAAACAACACAAGATCAGCATGGCCTCACAAGATCAACATGGCCTCCAAATTGTTCAGTATGAGTTGCCGATGAAGAAGAATTTATCTAATGTTTTGGAATCCACTTATCGAAACGATGACAACAATGAGAGAATATTATCAACAACAACATGCATCACTTCAAGTTCAGCAGCCAAAAATATTCAACAAGGAAGCAATGAAAGTGATGAAACCTTAGTCGATTTAGTCATTTGGAATATGCTTTCTGGAGAAGAAATTGGAGAATTCGTAGATCTTCAGGAATCTAGAGAATGTAAATCACTCCGACAGTATGTAAGAAATCTGAAATCCTCAGGACGCAAATATTTGACATATTTGCTTGGGGAAGGCAGCTCCCCAAATGCTTCACCAGCAGATCCTTCACCAGCTTCAGCTTTAGCATTTGAAATCAGCTCGGTGAACATATTGTCAACAAAGAGGGTATTCAAACCATCATATAAGATTTATGAAAAAATTGATGTACCATCGTTTACACCTCGAGTTTTCAATAAAATGGACAAAGCTAAAGCCCTCTTCCAGTACCTAATGAGAAAAGAAGGACAATCACAATTCAAAAGGTTAAGAAATTTCTTTTTCACAAATTATTTTTGTTAGTTTTTTTTTCACAAAAACATAACAAATGACTTATTATTAAAAAAAATTCTTTGCAGCACAATCTTATATGAAAGCTCCAAAGGACATGATTCCTTTAATGGAAAACAACTATACGAAAGTGTAGGAGCAGGACCAGACTCATTAATGGACAGCAACATGGCAAATGTTGTAATAGACGAATGGAGGGAGCAGAAACTATTCAATAACGATAGAATCATTTTGAATGCAGAATTCACATATGTATTACCAAAATCCTTACATAAATATATACAAATTAATTTAACACAATGACATTTCTTTAACTAGTATACTATTCAATCTCATGCTCATGCAGCATGTCCTCGGCCAGAAAACCGATACTGGAGAAATGATGGAATTCAAAGAGGATGAAGCACTTGAAGCTTTTAAATATCTGGTTAAAGAAAACCTTTTAAAGAAAAAACTGGTAAACTCTTTGTTATTAGCCGAATCATTTATTTTACTATGCATGATTTTGTTTGGACAATAACGTTTATTTTTCAACTCTTTCCCCACCGCAGATCATGATACCTTCGGGGACTAAGGGACACCACACACTCTATGTATTGAACAAATACAGAAGATCCTACGACATACTTGACTCACTGTCTTACAAAGAAACGAAGGGAGGTTGGGCAAAGTTTCACGTGAATGCTGAGGAATTGGTATCTACTTCCACCAACTTCAAGAATTTGGTGTCAAAAATTTGAAAATATTTTTACTTAACTGCCACCAACTTCAACAAATCTTCAAGCTTCAGAGACCCTTTAATGTATAAATTTCATAACAGAAAACAAAGACAGAACATGAATGGAAGCCTGCGTTCCTTTACACGGTAGTGTTTGGTCAGACTAACAAAATAAAGTTTGATGACCTGCCCGCAAAAATCAGAGAATTCAAACCTGAAGCATCTTCGTAGCTTTATAGTGGTAAGTAAATAAGTACATTTTCGTTTTTGCGGATTGATTAGAAGGTTATACATTATTTTTTATCTGTAGATATGTTTTTCAATAACCTGGTATTGTTTCGCAGAAACACAGACAAAAGAAGTAAAATGGGATGTAGAACACCCATCACGAACCGATTACTTCCTACAGATCGACGACGACAAAGCGCATCAACTAATGTCAATAATCATGAGTAACGAATGGCAGGAAAAATACTCAAAGTAAGTTGTTTCTTTGTGCAAAAAATTCATGTTTTCGTGTTGCTAAAACAACTACTTATTTTTCTTCTTCACAAAAAAATGCAGGAAAATTATATATATGGAAAAGGGTGGTACCAGAAAGTTCTCAGTAGCAAACATCAAGGCAGTATTTGGCCCTAGAAAACCATCGCAGCATAAAGTGATGGTCAAGAATATTTTGGCAACAATAGAAAGAATCTGTGAATTGCGCCCAGAATCAAAAGATAGTGACAGACTATTATTAAGCCCACTATTTGCACAGGTGAATATAGAAAACACATGTTTCCTATAAAGTACTACACATGTGTTTGCACTTAAAAAATTATAATCATTATTTTTTTAATATACAATCTTTCCAGGAGGTGCTGAATCTTCAAGACGATAACCCCAAACAAACCATGCCAAAATTCAAAGAACAATTAAAAATGAAGAAATTTGATGATCATGTCACAAAAGAACAACAGGAAAAGCTTTTGACAGCAAAGATGGTGAGAGGCTTCCTATGTCCATGGTTGAAAAACTCATGTTTTTCAACAAACTAATTCTTTTACATTAAACTGTCATGTCTAACAATGTCTAATGAATTTTTTTTCCACACAGATATTCATGCCTGTCGAGAAGGCAGACAGGTACACATTATATGTGTTGGACAAAAGTGAGAAGATACTGCACATATTTGATGCAAGAGAAACCTCTCCCAAAGAAGAAGAAGACCAAATGCTTAAATACTTTGTACAAATTAATGGTCAATCAGATAAAAATACTAATAATCAAGTTGCAAAATTGGTAGAGTTGAGAAGAGATGCATACCACTCTTATAGAAATAAAAACGTAAGTATTTATGAATGCAAGAATTCAGTTTGTCAACCTGTGCTTCAGTTTGTCAACCTGTGCTTTAAATTATCTAACAAAAACAAAATGAAATTCCTTGTAACCAGGCGCTTAGGATGACGCATGAATTTGGTGAATCACCACATGTTGTTCTAAGATTTGCATTTCTCTTCAACGGGAAAAAATTGATCGAAGACATTGATGATTATGACGTAAGTTGTCCTCTTAAACCTTTTTTTTCTCACACAGAATTGGGTATATGTAACATTAAATTTGATTGTTTGTTGCTGCTTTTGAAGATTGCTGTAAATACATGGAAGGCCAAAACTTTGTACATGCTACTGGACAGCGAAGACAATGGAGTTAATCTTAATGAAATAAGTTCCGAGATTAGCCAACTCTTCAACCACAACCATTGAGATGGTCCTGTACTCTGTAAAATATCTTTGAAAAAATCCTGCACCTCCTCATTATATGAGTTCTTTCTGATGGCGTGCCTCCTATTTATATGAATTTGTGCATCGTATATTTTATGTTCTTGTGACTCTGATTTATATGGGCTCGTGCCTCCTGTTGATATGAGTTTGTGCCTCGTCTATTCATGCCGTCGTACCCCAGATTTGTCAAGCCTTCAATTTTATTTGCCGTCGTGCCTCAGTTTTGTATGGGAACATGCCTTCGATTAAAATAACATTGTGCCTCCTGTTAATATCGGCTCATGCCTCCTGTTAACATTGTGCCTCCGATTTGTCAAGACTTCAATTTATATCCATTCGTGCCTCCAATTTATACGAGAACATGCCTTCGATTAATATCACATCGTGCCTCCTGTTAATATGCCGTCGTGCCTCAGTTTCGTACGATAACATGCCTTCGATTAATCATCGTGCCTCTTGTTAATAAGGGCTCGTGCCTCCTCTATTCATGTCATCGTGCCTCCGATTCGTCAAGACTTCAATTTATATGCAGTCGTGCCTCCAATTTGTACAAGAACATGCCTTCGATTAATATCACATCATGGCTCCTGTCAATATGCAGTCGTGCCTCAGTTTCGTATGAGAACATGCCTTCGATTAATATCACATTGTCGCTCGTCGTTCCGGTTATATGTCCAATAGTGCCTTAGTTTTGTACAAGAACATGCCTTCGATTAATATCAGATCGTGCCTCAGTTTTGTATGGGAACATGCCTTCCGATTAAAATAACATTGTGCCTCCTGTTAATATCGGCTCGTGCCTCCTGTTATCAATGTGCCTCCGATTTGTCAAGACTTCAATTTATCACACCTTCAATTAATATCACATCGTCACTCGTGTCGCTCCGATTATATGTCCAATAGTGCCTCAGTTTTGTACAAGAACATGCCTTCGATTAATATCACATCGTGTCTCAGTTTTGTATGGGAACATGCCTTCCGATTAAAATAACATTGTGCCTCCTGTTAATATCGGCTCGTGCCTCCTGTTAGCACTGTGCCTCCGATTTGTCAAGACTTCAATTTATCACGCCTTCGATTAATATCACATCGTCACTCGTGTCGCTCCGATTATATGTCCAATAGTGCCTCAGTTTTGTACAAGAACATGCCTTCGATTAATATCACATCGAGCCCGTGACATCAGAGACTCACCAGCTTAGTGTACGCGAAGTCGAGGCGGACGTCGTCGCGGCAGCGACGACGGACGCCGAGACGAGCCCGTGACATCAGAGCCTCACCAGCTATCTTAGGGTTTAGGGTGGGGGGGGATAGGCACCCTTTTATATACCTTTTAAAATGAAAGGGAAACATAAGTGAACCACTGTGCTTAGTGTACGCGAAGTCGAGGCGGACGTTGTCGCGGCAGCGACGACGGAAGCTGAGACGAGCCCGTGACATCAGAGCTTCACCAGCTGTCTTAGGGTTTAGGGTGGGGGGATAGACACCCTTTTATATACCTTTTAAAATGAAAGGGAAACAGCAGTGAACCACTGTGCTTAGTGTACGTGAAGTCGAGGCGGACGTCGTCGCGGCAGCGACGACGGAAGCCGAGACGAGCCCGTGACATCAGAGCCTCACTAGCTTAGTGTACGCTAAGTCGAGGCGGACGTCTTCGCGGCAGCGACGACGGACGCCCAGACGAGCCCGTGACATCAGAGCCTCACCAGCTATCTTAGGGTTTAGGGTGGGGGGATAGGCACCCTTTTATATACCTTTTAAAATGAAAGGGAAACAGAAGTGAACCACTGTGCTTAGTGTACGCTAAGTCGAGGCGGACGTCGTCGCGGCAGCAACGACGGAAGCCGAGACGAGCCCGTGACATCAGAGCCTCACTAGCTTAGTGTATGCGAAGTCGAGGCGGACGTCGTCGCGGCAGCGACGACGGAAGTCGAGACGAGCCCGTGACATCAGAGCCTCACCAACTATCTTAGGGTTTAGGGTGGGGGATAGGCACCCTTTTATATACCTTTTAAAAGGAAAGGGAAACAGAAGTGAACCACTGTGCTTAGTGTACGCGAAGTCGAGGCGGACGTCGTCGCGGCAGCGACGACGGAAGCCGAGACGAGCCCGTGACATCAGAGCCTCACCAGCTTAGTGTACGCGTAGTCGAGGCGGACGTCGTCGCGGCAGTGACAACGGACGCCGAGACGAGCCCGTGACATCAGAGCCTCACCAGCTATCTTAGGGTTTAGGGTGGGGGGATAGGCACCCTTTTATATACCTTTTAAAATGAAAGGGAAACATAAGTGAACCACTGTGCTTAGTGTACGCGAAGTCGAGGCGGACGTCGTCGCGGCAGCGACGACGGAAGCCGAGACGAGCCCGTGACATCAGATATGTAAGTGCTCGTGCCTCCGATATGTAAGTGCTCGTGCCTCTGATATGTAAGTAGCCGTGCCTCTGATATGTTAGTCTATCGTGCCTCCGATATGTAAGTTCTCGTGCCTCCGATATGTAAGTGCTTGTGCCTCCGATATGTAAGCGTTCGTGCCTTTGATAAGTAAGTTCTCGTGCCTCCGATATGTAAGTGCTCGTGCCTCTGATATGTAAGTAGTCGTGCCTCTGATATGTTAGTTTATCGTGCCTCTGATATGTAAGTTCTCGTGCCTCCGATATGTAAGTGCTCGTGCCTCCGATATGTAAGCGTTCGTGCCTCTGATAAGTAAGTTCTCGTGCCTCCGATATGTAAGTGCTCGTGCCTCCGATATGTAAGTGATCGTTCCTCCGATAAGTATGTTCTCGAAGTTGAAGTTAACGTGCCTCTGATATTTATGTTTATCGTGCCTCATATGACTCAGTTGAAAGTTAACATTTGATAGTGTTGTATGGCCCCACCCGTAATTACCCCAGAAATCTCCATTACCAAGAAATATAATGGGAAAAAAAGAAAAAGGGAAAAAGGAGTAGAAACAATACTAAATGCAGGCTTAAAAACGCGCAGCGTACGCGGTTCTCCATTAATTGTCGATTCTACGAGGGTGAAACTGCAAAACGTATGAAACCGGTCTGCGGAACCGTAAAACCGTAAAACGGAAAAGGGAAAACCGGAATATGGTTTTCGCACGCGCGGGACCTCTCCACGCGCGACAAGTGTCGCGCTCGGAGCGCTCCGTACCGGTTCGTTCGAAATGAAACGAACGAGCGCCCCCCAATTAGTTGCTCTCAAATACTTCACATGTTTCTTCCTTAAAATGTTTTTATTCTGTTTCACAGCTTTTGATTAAAGGCAGGGGATCTAAAACAATGTTCTGTTGTGCGCATCTTGTTTACGGAAGATGTGCCTAACGCTTGCTGCAGCATCTCACTTCCCCCCTAGACTTCAAAGTTTCACATTTAAGTTAAACCTATAAAACTCGGTGACATATGTTTTTGCAGTACATGTATACTTCAAAGGGTGTATGTGAGGCAATAATAAGTACATATGTTTTTGCATGTCAAATAATCTTGTGTAAATAGCTTGCCTTGTCACATCACCCTTGTTGACTCAATGCTTTTTCATTTTCTTAATTGCCAAGTCTTGGTTGCGTCATGTATAATGGTATGGTTAGTATTCTGTCAGTCTATCACACAGTCTTAAATTGTTTAGGATATATAAATTGATGTTTATTAGTTACTGACTAATTAATAGCATGTTCTATCACTCTTGAAAACTGAGAACTACACTCTACTTTCTAAACTGAAAACTTGTTTGTGTTTATCTAGAAAAGTTGCTTCTATGTTTAAGGCATACAAGATGATTACCATGACATTTCTTGTCAATCTAAAATTTGTCTATTCTTTTATCTCGATTTGCAGTCTTAGCGATCGAAGGCCAGTTGATACAGATGATGGAGTCTTGGACGTCTTGCATTCTGCTCAAGATCGTGAGGACGCCGATGCTGCCTTGTTTTTCTTTATTCCTAGTGGGGCTCTTATTTTGGATTCTAGATCGATTTCTATGTATTCATGTTTCATTCTCTTTAAGAACAGGGATGGACCTCGCCTTGCCTTTCCTCGGCCTGCTGCTGCCACCGGCGGAGGAGGGGAAGGAACATGAAGATCTACGTCGTGTCCAGGAGCGGCCGCGAGCTCATCAAGGGTAGCATCACGCTCAAGGACTCGGCACACGGATCTGCAGGAGGCCATCCAAGCCAAGAGTATGACCTCTTCCCCTGTCTAACCAATCCCCCTCCCCCTTTAGCCAAAATCTGTTACCGTTAGATTTTCTTTCAGTTTGGATGTGAAGTACCACCACCCATAATAAGCTTGTTCACCGGGGAGCTTTTGTTGTTAAACAGAGTAGTGAATGGGTCACGAACAAGAAGATCAGATGAATGTTTGTTGTGTTTGGGTCATGTCATATCGCTTTTAGATTGCTCAACCATCAGTTAAGCCCTACACAGTTGTCAATTGTCAAATTATGCGTACTGAACAGTAACTCCCCCTCAGTTTCCTTTTTTGTGGTGAACATAATTTTTTGGCACCAGTTTATTATCTTTTGCTATTCTTTTTAGTTTACCGGGATGCTCTGTTTGTGTAAAGGTGATGCAACCTGTCTATCTTGTAAATAGGAAACTAGTTGATGGGTGGACGATATGGGTAAAAAATGTGTATGGGCGCTCATGAGTCTCATATCATAGCTTTCTGCTAGTTAGTTCCCTACAAAAGGCATGCAAAGCTACTTGTTGATGCAGAACTGTGTCACAATTTCTCTAAAAAAGGCATGCAAAGCTTCTTGCTAACGCAAAGTTGTGTCAAATTTTCCCTAAAATAAATCATGGCAAGTGTTTACAGCCTCGTTCGCTCTAGAAGATCCTGCATGTATCAAATAGTCTTGATATGTATATATATATATATAGGGTGGGTCTATTCTACAATTGATTGTAGAATATTATTCTACAATGAGCTAGCTCTCCCGACTCGCTCCTCCTTCTTCCTTCCTGCTTGACTCCGCCGACGTTGAAGACTGCGGCTTCCCCCCTCCTGCGCCCGCCGCCGGCGTGGAGTAGGGGGGAGGGTATGCTCGCGCGTAGATAGGTTTTTTCTTCCCCTACAGAGCTTTGTCCTGCTGCTCTCGAGTGGCGGCGGGATGGACCGGTGCTACTCCTCTTCTGTGCGCCCATGGTGGTCGCCGGAGTGGATCTCGCTAATTCCAAGCTCCCCCAAGAAAAGCTCCTTATCTTTTGAGGTGGTTCGGTGCCATGGTGGCCTCGTCACCCTTCTTCTGAGACGTCGCGATGACGGACTGCAAGAGGAGCAGCGGATGGTTGGCATTTGTTTCGTCCCTCGAAGCCCTGAAGCTGTAGATTTCATGAGCTCATCCTCGACGGCGTCTGAACGGTGGATTCTCGCCTCGCCGTCGACTTTTCTTGCCGGATGGCGGCAGTTCTCCTCGGCGCTTCTGGCTAGTAGCCGGCGTCAAATCAAACTCCCTGCCGGTGTGCGTAAGTGGAGGCCCTCAAGCCCTCGTAGCGCGGCGTTCTTCGGTGGTCCAGCCCCAAGTGGCTTGCTCCCCGGCGGTGGGATCCCTGGCCGTGACGAGAGGCTCCGGCGTGTTTGCTGTGGAAAAGGACCGGATCGCTTTTTTATCTTCTTTGTAGGGTCCTCTGTGTACTTCCTAAGCCCCTTGTTGTTATTCCTTATTTTCTTAGGGGTTTTCTTGCAAAATGTACCGCAACAGTGAATTAATACAGTTTTGGGTCTTCGAGACCCTCCTCGTTCAAAAAAAACGTTCAAAAAAAAACTTTCTACTAACTCATCTGCCTCCTCCCGCATGGCCGCCCCGACCCGCAGAACTTTCTACTAACTAGATATCCATACGTAGATATGTGTGTCATTCCATTCAAAACTTTTGCCATCAGCAGAGAGCCAGAGATAGTGTGCAGTGCGTAGACATTGCATTGTCCTTTCTCAAACATGGGAACACACGTATAAAACATCGGGAAGGCACTTTTAGATGGAATGGTTGCGGTTTTTTATACACAATAAAAACTGCATATGTAATTCATAAGCAGTACAATAGTCTCATTTAAAGAAATACCAAAAGAGTATCATCAACAAAGCACAATATATATATAGCAATACAAAAAAAGATGTTTAATTTTTTATTTGCCGGCCAGTATGGTTCAATCACTCTACGTAATATCGTTGATTCTCTAGGTAGTATCATTGATTCATTCTAAACAGTACTCCCTCCGATCCATAATAAGTGGGCTCATCTAGTACAAAGTTTGTACTAGCTTAGTACAAAATGGGCGACACTTATTATGGATCGGAGGGAGTGCCACTTATTTATTTTGGGAAGTACAAATATTTTTTTGCTGGGCAGTACTGTTGAATCACTCTAGTCAGTACCATTGTCCCACTTTGGGCAGTACCGTTGATTCAATTTGGGAAATACAATTTATGCATTAAAAACTTTTTATTGGCCTCTCCGTCTGTGTCGGCCACGACCTCCCTCCACGGCCTCCTTCCTCGTTGTGCTCGGCATGTACCCCACGGTTATGGCTCCCTGGGATGCCGCCCCATCGTGGTGGATCTCCTCGATGCAGATCAGGAGTAGCATGGTTTTTTTAACGCCATCTTCGTATGTATTACTCAATGTATAATTTGTCGGGTAGTACCTTGAGGAACTCTCGGCAGTACCATTGAGGCACTCTGGGCAGTACCATTGAGGCACTCTCGGCAGTACCATTGATTAATCTTGGGCAGTACCAATGATTTACTGTGGGGAGTACTGTAGATTCATTTTGGGTAGTACCATAGATTTGTTTATTATCAGGCAGTACGAAAAACATATTCCACGGAAGTACAAGATACATGTCGAGCGAAACTGACTTCTATTGAGAAAATTACGGGCGGTACAAAAAAGTCATTATGAGCATTACAATTATTTTTTTTCTTGGAAATACGAAACATATAATCCACAGAAGTACAAAGATAGGTGTCAAGGAAAATAGAGTTCCGCGGAAACAATTTACAAGCACTACGAAATATTCATTTAGGGCAGTATAATTTTTTTTTTCCTGAGAAGTACGAAACTCCTATACGCAGAAGTACAAGGTACATGTCGAAGGAATTTGACTTCTCTGGAAAACAATTATGAGCAGTACAATTTTATCATTTTTAGCAGTACAAAAAATTCTTTATTGTCGGGAAGTACGAAACTCATATTCCGCATAAGTACAATACTTTGTTTCCTTGGAACAGAAAAAGCTCGGTATTTTGAATATTGTTCAAAAACCTTGAAGAATAGGAAAAATGTTAAAACACGAAAGAGGTGATAAATTTCATTACCTTTCCATCACCATATCATTTGCATCATACCGAGGTTCGATGAATATCAATGATCATCTTTTAATAAAACTGAATTTTAGTATTTTGAAACTGTTCAAAAACTATGCATAATTTGAAAAAACTTAAAACACGAAAATGTTTGTAAATTTTAGTAGCTTTCCAACGGTATATCATTTGCGCTATTCCGAGAAGTGATTAAAAAATTAATATCAAATTACTGTTCGTCTATTTTGAATGAATCTCAGTATTTTCAAAACTGCTAAAAAATTATGTAAAATTTGAAAAACCTTACTACATGAAAAAGATGGGAAATTTGAATAGCTTTCCAACGCCATATCGTTTTCATCATTTTGAGGTCTAAAAATTATCAATAATCATCTTTTAATAAAACTATTTTTAGTATTTTTAAAACTGTTCAAAAAGTATGCAAAATTTGAAAATCATTAAAACATAAAACCGTTTGGAAATTTCACTAGCTTTCCAACGGTGTATCATTTGGGAAATTCCGAGAAGTGGGAAAAACTTGCGTTCAAAACACTTTTTAATCAGCTTGTGATGATTTCTGTTTTTTGAAAATTCATAACAAAAAATATAAAAATTAGGAAAAAGTCACAATATGTAAAGGCTGAGGATTTTCTTTAGCTTGCTAATGGTATATCATTTGCGCAATTCCGATTAACGGTTTAGAATCTATGATTGAATTACTACACACAGAGGGAAAATCAGTACCGACTTCACGAAAAAGCTGTACGGAAGTGTATTACAGAAGAAGTACGAGATCGACATCTCGGGAAGTACGAGATTATTGCAGAATATTATTTTATCATCAATTATAGAATAAACGATATATATATATACATATATATGTATGTATAGGAACCCGACTATTCTGTTACTTGTAACAGAGTATTATTATGTTACACTCAGCCCTATAAGGACGCGATCTTCACGAAGGCCCAACCGCCGGATGCGCCTGATAAAATATAAGCCCACCTGACCATCCCACGACAAAAACGAAAAGCATCAGTCAACTCGCCCCTCCCCACCCGATCCAATCGCGTCGTCACCACACCACTCCTCGCCCCCGTGGGATTCCCACCCCACCACCGGCTGCACCCGCTCCCCATCCCGGCCCCCGCGCGCCTCCTACCCTGGTCGTCGCGCACCTCCTACCTTTGGCCATCGCGCACCCAAAGAGCCATCCGCCTACCTCCATCGTCGGCATGCTGACCTTCCTCCCAAGAACCGCCCACCTCCCCCACCGGATTTCGGCCTTCCTTCGTTGGTCGCCACCATCGAAGATGCTTTGCATGCACGTCCCTGCCTCATCTCCCTGCTTGCAAGCTCCATTTTCCCAGATTTTTCCAATCCCTTCGACCTCGTTGTTCTCTAAATCTTGGTTCAGTTCAACAAATTGCTACAGAAACGTTTAGGGTTCAGAAAATCTGTTGGTTCCCATCGTTGGAGTCTCTGCTGATCCGTTTCTACATCTCATCGTTGCCTTAGTGACTTGAAACCGCCGATATATCCCCGGTGAGCCCATGTTCTTCTGCTCTTGACGCTCGAGCCGCCTGCACTTGTTTTTCTCAGTTCCAAAATTCCCAAAGTATCTGTCATATTCTTGCAAAATTTGCTGAATGCTTATCTACAGTTGCTTATTTTGATTTTTTGTAATTTTCTGCGAGCATTATCCAGGGAAAAATGACTATGGTTAATGCTAGTCTTAGTATTGAAAAGATTCGGTGACTGGTTCATGCAACATACTCCCTCTGTTCCAAAATGTAGGTCGCTGGGAAAATTTTCCGACCAGATGAAAACAGCACAAATGACCAGATTACCCCTAATTTTGAAAACAGCACAAACAGCGTCTTCCACCTCCAGCCCCTCGATCAGGGCGTGTTCCTCCTC
Organism: Bromus sterilis; assembly: GCA_950022295.1. Lineage (NCBI taxonomy): Eukaryota > Viridiplantae > Streptophyta > Magnoliopsida > Poales > Poaceae > Bromus > Bromus sterilis. The sequence continues at coordinate 273,269,637 of OX465595.1, read as the reverse complement.
CGTCCCCACCTCCCCGCCTCCTCCGCCCCCGATCTGGGCGCCTCCACCTCCGCCCCCCTTCTCCCCGCGCGATATGGGCGCCTCCGCCCCCGATCCGGGTGCCTCCGCCTCCGTCCCAGATCACAGGAAGGGATCCAGGCGCTCGACCAGGCTGCTCCACCGCTCGGCTCTAGGCGTTCTGCTCAGCTGGGAGCACCTCTAGTCCAGCAAATCACCGGCAGGGACTCTAGTTCAGCAGATCACAAGCAGGAACTCCAGGAAGATCACACGGAGCACCTCCAGTCCTGCAAATCACCAAAAATTTTCTCCAGTACACACCAGATCACAGAGAGCACCTCTAGTCGAACAAATCAAATTATTGTTTACACTGAGGAGGTGTTTCGATTAAGCACTGGTAACGTAAACGGTAAGGGAATTAGTTGACGCTGGGAATAGGAAGGTAACGTAAAAATCTCTGTTTTGTTTGGTTGATACCCGTAAAGAAATCGAATACGGTTTCTGCTTTGGATCGAAAGAAGTGGTCGCATCTTCTTCGTCAGCATCGAAGGCCGGCCGGCGCTGCCGCCCAACACCCTCACCGTCACCAGACCTACAGGCTACATCACACAAGCTTTCTTTGTTCCTCCCTCCCGAATTTCTCTCATCTGTGATCTGGCAATGGATCATGGACAAGTACGCATGCGCTAAGAAAGCTGGAAGGCACCTCTGGCCGCTCCGCCATCCTCGGCTACATCGCCGGCCTCTCCGCCATCGCCGGCTACGTCTCAGGCCTCTCCGCCATCGCCGGCCGCTTCACCGGGATCCCCGCCAACAGCAAGGACATGCTCTGTATGCAGCGCCACGAAGAAATCGAGGCTGCCGCTCAACAGGGAATGTGACCTGTTTCCGTCTAGATTTGGGCGGAATCGATTTTGACTTGGATGGAAACCGATCACATGGTAAGCATTATCGGGCTAGACAAAACAAACGCAAAATAAAGGTATCAGTTGACGTCGTAACAGATGACGGTCAATTTTGCTCGAACCAAACACCTCCCTTATTCTAACAACACTAATCTTTATTCTGCTAACACTTACCGTTCTATAACACCGAACTTAACCAGCGCGAAAAAAACCCACCCCCACCCAGCTTAAAAGAAAAAATCCACCACTTCCTCTCTACTCCCTCGTCTTCTCCCCGCGCCAGCCCTTTCCCGAGCGCATCTCCGCCTTCCCACGGCCGGCGCGCCCGCTCCACTCCAACCGCCGGCAGGCTCCACCCCCTCCACCACCTTCTCCCCACACCACCCGCCATGGCGAGCTCGAGCTCAGAGCTCGTGGCCCCCGATGTCATGGACGCCGCCAGCCCCGATCCACCCCGGATCAGGCGAGATCCGGCCCTCCTCCGCCAAGCCTGGCCATCCCTTGCATCCCCGCGCCCTATTCCGCCACCACGGCCGCCGCCGGACACCTCCTTGTCCGCCACTTCCCCCTCCGCCTCGCCAGATGCAGGTTCTGACAGCGCCGCCGCCTCCCCTCGTCGGCTGCCGGCCTCCCATCACCTCCCCGGCGTCCCCGATCGACCTCGCCTCTCGGATAGGGTGCATGATCCCCGCCCCTTCCTCTGCAGCCCACGGCGTGTGCGCGCGGGCGCCCCATACCAGCGGCGGCGGCCACCAACGTGCGGAGCGGACGTGGGGTGCGCGCCACAAACAGGCCAACGGCCAACATGCCCATGGGTCAGGGCGCGACCTGAGCCCCCGCCTCCTCCCACCTCGCAGCGTACAGGCCTACCTCACCCGGTGGCCACCAAGTGCCCCAGCGAGGTCGCCAGGTCCGGTTTCCATGTGCCTCGGCGAGGCCACCATGGGCAACGATGGCACCGACTTCTCCATAGATTCAACTCCTACTACCTTGATCTGGTCTCCCTCGAAGACTACGCTGGTGCTATTGCCGTCCTGGAAGACGGCCATTGCCACGCCCTGGCAACATGTCAACGCAAGGACGACGGCGGTCTATTGTTAGTTTTGTGAAGAGAAAATTAAAAGTGTATATGCAGTTCGGTGTGGTTTCTTCTTGTGGTTTATTTTACTAATTTTTTGCAGGACAGATAAAAGTGGTTTGTTAGTATGTATCGTTGTTGCAGCTCACTTATTTTAAAAAAACATTCTGAAAAATAATTGCAATTTGTTGTCCATATAAAAACAAGATAAAAAAGATCTTGCAGTTCGCTTCGTTCAGTGCTAAATCATATGTGCGACAGTTTGATAAAAAAATAAAAAATGCGTGTTGTTAGCTTATGTTGATGGTCTATTTTGATGTACAATATCAATTTTTAAGGGAAAGATTGTTATAAAAAGATCTCAATCGGATGCGGTTCAGTGCTAAATCATATGTGGTTCGCTTAGTAAAGCAATAAAAATATTAAAAAAAGAAGTTCACCTTTTTTAGATGTATTCGGTAGTTTTTATCACGCAATTGAAAAAAATGCAGTTCACAACGGAATCGCTTGCAATGCGACTGTCTTTCGAATGAAGTGCACGTTGTTCATTTTATTTTTGTTGTATATCTGTAAAAAAAGTCTGCAGTTCACTTCGTTTTTTGTCGTGGTTCACTTCCCCTCGCGCGAACTTCAAAATTCTGATAAATGTATCAAAAAACACGTGGAGTGCTCTTTGTAGACAAAATGCGGTGCGGTTGCCCGTCCGATACAGTCCGCTTCACCGAGTTCAGATCCGCGGAAAAACACGTACCTTTATGTTTACCAATAATGCAGTGCGCTTGCCCATCTGATGTGGTGCTGCCGCCTGGCGAATGCAGTTCACTTCGTCGATTTCGGGTCCGCGAAGAACGGAGTTCCGCGTTTTTAGTAGAATCGACAGAACTTTTAAATCGTAAGGAATTAGATAGTGTGTTCTACATGAAAATGGAGCGGCTCGGCGATATCTATCCAATTGTGTATCAATTGCATCAATCGGATAAGAGAATCAAAATAATTTACGCAAAAACTCCCACTGCCCCAAATGTGGACAGCCAAACCGTTTTTCAAATTACTTCAAAACTGTGAGGAATTTTGGAAAGTGTTCAACATATAGATTAATCTCCTACTCCATACGAATCCAACGATGTATCATACGCATCGATCGGACAAGCGGTTAAAAAGTTCTACTCTCTACAAGATCCGCCGGCCAAAAATAGAGTGTGCGCGTTTTTTTGCGGCTAGATTTCTCTCAAATCCTTAGCGACTTAGACAAAGTGTTCTACATATGGATGGAGCGCCTGATCGATATATTTCCAACTGTGTATCAAATGCATCATTCCGATAAACAGTTTAAGAGAAATTGCGAAAAAATGCCCGCTGTGAAAGTGGGTCGCCGCACCGTTTTCAAAACTGATCTTAATCCGTGAAGAATCGGGGGAAGTGTTCAACATACGGAAGATGCTTCTTTTCCATACGAGTCCAACGGTGTATGATACGCTCAATTCCGATGAACGATTAAAAAGTTGAAGCAAAAACGGTGCATGCGGTTCTGTTTTACCCAAGTTGTAGTGCTTTTAAGTCAGCAGTGAGGTTCCCTTTGCGGTAAGATGCAGTTCTGAAATGTTATCAGAATAGTTATTCTGCTAATATTAGCAGAATAGACCGGCTGTATATGTATATATATATATATATATATAATATATAACCACAGATTCCATGGTCGGTGCGCCTGGGATCTAGACTGTCCTCACAAACCAACACTAGTCTTTTCTGCACACTTTGTCCTCACTGGTGCGCACCCGGGATCAACTTCTCGGTCGATCACCCATCCCAAGACTACTCCAAGCCAAGCACGCTTAACCTGAGTTCCCGATGGGCTCCCGGAAAAGAAGGTGCACCTTGTTGATATGAGTAGCCTGTCATTCCTATTGAGATCCTGGGTTGTTACATACACCACCCCTCAAAGGAACCGACGTCCCCGTCGGCCCCGCAGGAACGTTCCCCTTTGGCACACGTTTGTGCGCGCCAATTGCAGGCATCCAACATGTAACCCATGTAAGCCTCACCGACCAACACACACACCGAGTAACCGCCAGGGTCGGCTCTGATACCAGCTGTAAACGCCCCGACCACTCACAACCGGTTAACCACCGATTCCATGGTTGATGCGCCTGGGCTCTAGGCTGTCCTCACAAACCAATACTAGTCTTTTCTGCACACTTTGTCCTCACTCGTGCGCACCCGGTATATACTTCTCGGTAGGTCACCCATCCCAAGACTACTCCAAGCCAAGCACGCTTAACCTTGTATTTCTTTCCCGATGGGCTCCCGGAAAAGAAGGTGCACCTTGTTGATATGAGTAGTCTATCATTCCTATTGAGATCATGGGCTGTTACACATACACACACACACACACACATATATATATATATATCATCCCATAAGTATAATATCCAACACAAAGGTCAACTTTTCCTAGTTTAACTTCGTTGATATCCAACAACATAATGTTTAACAACAACTACGAACAACCTACTCATCACCACCACAAGGTGAAATTAAAAAAAAAACAAAAGACACCTCACATTCCATTATGTAATATGGAGAACAACTTGTCTCCATGTTTGATATTCATCCGTTTCACTATCCTTTTCCATCCTCTTATTCTCACGCAGTCATCATCTCCACTTTCAATGGAGTAGTCAGTTTTGAAGAGGACATCCCATGCCCGTGCAGAAATAACGGTAAGCTCGTCTTGAGGAGGCATCCACCTCGGCATACATGCTGTCAGGATCCTCTGTTGAAAACATATGAGTAAAATACTTAGTAATACATTATACTTAATGTTAGGTCAAAGGATTTCTGAAAATGGACTAGTGTGACAGAATAGTAAAAAATCTTACCATGCTATAATATTTACATGTCCTGGAAATAACTTGAGAACAAATGGAACATATGGTGTCTAAGGTTCGCCAACATTATTCAAGTTCACAAACGAAGGAACACCTTTAAGAACATCGTTGAAATCATCTTGTTCGTCAATTGTCAGGTCAAGGCCACCATTATGGAAAGTATCATCAACCATCTTCCAAACTTCTTTTGGAGCATGGAGATAAACTAACAATTATAAGTAAGTTGTCAACTTGGGAAGCAAGGAAATAAGGAAGTAAACAAGTCAAAGTTGTTTAAGAAACTCACGTGGAGATAGAACCAGCTTAATGTCGTCCACTAGCATCCAAATGTCCTTATTTCGAAATGTTTGACCATCTCGACGACGAAGTCAAAGATCAAATGTTATTTGCATATCATCCTCTAATGCATATGCCTTGCATAGTGCATACCAATTTGGACAATCAAAATATGTGCTATTTGGTTCATTAAAGACCTCGACCTTTAAAGTTATACCATTTTTCGTCTTAATATTGACATCTTTTTGGCATTCTCGCGCCACTCATCGATTTTGACAAAGTCGCAGACGTGAGGTCTTGCATAGCAAGGGATGTGCTCGTTTATTATAAAAAAATTGCACGTCAAAACAAAAACTAAGTGAAGCATGCTTAAATAAGAAGATGTCACAGATGTTGCAGACCGTTCGAAATTCAAAGCCCTCCCTAAGCTTGATGGAGAGGTATCTTTCTTCCTCTCCATCCAACTCTGGAAACTTGTCGCACCGACCCGATTCATCGCCACAATAGTCGCACTCGGGGATTCCATCGTCGTCAGCCATTTTTTGTGTTCAAAATTCAGATGTGTCACAACAGTTTTAATCATCGACATTTAAAACAAAAGGAAAAAATGTGAACTCGAATAAAAATGCAACAATAATATTTTATCATATAATATCACTAATACATCTCGAATAATCCAGTCAATGCAATAATAATATCACTAATACATCTCGACTACTACATCTCGGAAATTCACTACTACATCTCAAAAAATCAAACTCGACGACGACCCAGAGCCAAGTCACGGGTGGTAAACACCCAAAGATAAGGAACTGCCACAAGAACATAGCTCAGGTGAGAGACGTGAAGAATCTGCCAGGTATTGGCCGTGGAGAACCCGGTGTCTAATGAAACTAAGTAGCGACGGACGTGCTGGTCCTCCTCCCTAACCCGGCGATGTACCACCTCCTCGGGGGGTCGTATCCCTCTGCACCCTTTGTGGCCCATGTGACTGCCACCAAAGAAGCTCCGGGTCGACGAAAGGACCTGGAATCCTCACCAAGCGGCGCGCCCCAGAGACCACCTCCCAGTGCCAGCCCGGGGGAGCCCAGTCCTGGACATTGCGATTCTTATCAAGTAGGTGCTCGCCACGACAATGACGAGGATGCGGACCGGGCATTGTCGTTGAGAACTTATTTAATATACAAAAATTTATTAAAATGTACGAGTGAAAAAATTATAGTAACTAACAAATTTATTTTTCTAAAAAAATAGCAAAAATAATGATTAAAAATAATTTGATGCCGGAACACCGTTTAATTCCGGTTTTGACAAATCTCGGGCACTCATATGTCCTACTTTTCTAGCACAAGTCATGCCGAAATCCACAGAAATTTTCGGCATGACATTTGCTAAAAATTTGACAAATCGAGCGCCTGAAATATGCCGGAACAGAAATGAATTGACATTCCGGCAAGATGTAGGCCAGTCATATCCTGTAAATAATGATCCATATACAAATACACATGAACAATAATTCACTAGAAATAATTTAAACATGCAATTAGGCTCACTGGATAGCAAATACACATGAACCAGAGCATCCATATACAACAGACCACCATCAAATTCCCTAGCAATTAGGCAATAATTAAAAATGCCTAGCAATTGCAAAGTCTAAGCAACAAAGCATCATCAATTTTCCTAGTAATTAGGCACTAATAAATACACCAGATCATCCAAGGCCATAGCAATTTTTCAAACCCTAGCAATGCAATGGCACAAACAGAGGAGGCGGAGCAGGGGACGACGGTGGAGGTGGATGCGGGAGTGGGGGAGGAGGTGAGAGATCTCACCTGCGAGGCAGCAGGTGTCGGCGAGGGCTTCGATGGTGCTTTGGACGGTAGCGGCGACTGCGACCTCTTAGGTGGCAGGGCGGCTCTGGCGGCGTCGAGTGGAGAGGGGCAAAGTGAGGTGAGGGAGGCGGCGTCGAGAAGGTGCAACAGGTGGTGGACGGCGGCGGCGACTGCGACCGCTAGTTGCTCCGGTGGCAGGGCGGCTCCGGTGGCAAGGTTGCTCCGGCGGCGTCGAGTGGAGAGGGAGAGAGTGAGGAGAGGGAGTGAGTGAGGGGCAGGCCGACTTGGTTTTAGGTGTACCATCTACAGCGCGGGACAGTGGCACCGCGCTGTAGATGACAAGGGCATCTACATCGCGTGCACGCAGAGGCACGCTACTGAGATGTGGGCCCAAAAAACTCGGTCTGTGGTAGCCAAATTAGCAGTGCGAACTAATGAACCCGCGCTGCAGATGTCCTATACACCACTTGATCATGTACTTCATTTAAATGGAATGACAAAAACATCAGCACCCATTACATCATGTTACACCACTTGATCATGTGTTCGTGCATTCTACAGGCATTGATTGTTACTTCATGTCTTGTGTGCTATCAAATAGAAGTGGAGATGGAACCCGAGTACACCCCTGCAGTTGAAGACTCTTAGTACGACCCTCGTCAGCAACGCAACAAACCCTCATTGATCATGTCGATAAAACCAAATTCCCTCTCGTTCTCGCTTATGCATTTTCTAGGTTGTTACCATGATGCGTTTCTACCGCATAGCTAAACTAACCCTTTGTATCACCTATCATTTTTTCACCGTAGTAAGAAAATACAATCCTAGAAGATGTAGGAGTTGGTTGATATCATGTGGCCCCTACAATTGTTACAACTCATTGCATGCTTAGAGTGATACAATGTTGATGCTGTTATGCGAGTTGGGATGGTAGTGATAATGTGATGGTGGCGGAAATGTGTTGGTGAACTTGACCTAAACAAGTTGAACGATGAGAGGTTGTGTAGGAGTACACAGAGGGTTGTCTCGTTGAACACCGCCTTATGCCCGAGTTCTTGTGTAGTGACCCAAGAAAAAGAGTAGTACCACATTTTGGGTACATGGACCCCCGCTCAACCTACTAACTCACCCCTTCTCAGTTCAATGAGTCGCAGTAGTTCGGATTTCTGGTAGGTCTGTGGCATGGTCCGCGAAGTGAGAGAACGGCTATTCAGACTGGCTTGGGACCCTGCACACATCTTCAGACCGGTCGGGTTCACGATATGGAACCCAGCCCAGATAGGCATCTCCATTGAACTTAGAGTTGGTTGTTAGGTAAAATTTCTGGGAATTATTCTCACCGACACCCGCTTGAAGGGTGACGAGATCCCGACGGTAACTGATAGTTTCATGTGTGTAGCATTACACCCCTGCAGGGTTAATAAAACTATTCGAATAGCCGCGTCCGCGGTAATGGACTACATGGTAACTTGTGCTTGATTATTAGACAACTTCAATGGTTACTCGAAAACTGCCAAGATAAGTGTGAGTGATATGGTTTGCTTCCTCGTGGTAAGTCGAGGAAGGGTCCATAGTGGTCTTTTTCTGGGAGACTTGAATAGTTGGACTCGTGTACGCTCCTTACCTCATTCTGGTAATCGTAGTACAGGTTAGCCAATCAAATCTGGCACTTCTGCATTGAAACCCCACCTCCCTTTGCCCTGAAACTTGAGCATGAGTAGTATAGTTCTGATGTAAGTCTTGTTGAGTACACGTTTGTACTGACGTTTTCTTATTTATGTTTTTAGATGAACCCACTGAGACCGATGGTGGCTTCTTCCTGGAGCTTGACATGGACTAAGCTAGTGTAGTCCCAGACAGCAGTCTGGTCCCTCGTGGAAGGGCTTGTTTATTGAATAAGGCTCCTCTAAGCTATTTGTTATACTTGTCTGTACCCAGACATAATTTTCTTCCATTGATTGAATGTAATGTTGGATGACCATAATGTGATCTTTGTGTGTACTCTATCTATGACTACTCCATAGAGCAGCTGCAATAAAGATGTATATTTTTAGACTTCATGTGATGAGTACCTACTGTTTGCGCTGGACATGTATGCTGCGTGTATGATTATAACATGCATGTCTTAGTGTGGGGTTCGATAGCATAGTTTTGCTCTCGACGGCGGTCTTTCTTACAGCCAGGTGGCTCTTAGTTGTGTTCAGCTTGGAGCATCGCGATGCGATTTCACGTAAGTCCGTTACGTGGAACACTTGGTTGTATGATCGAGCCCGCCCCGAGACCCCTACTAAGTGAATTGGGATGGAGTATTCTTATGTAAATGTTAAAATTCAGTCGATAACATGGTTGAGGCGACGTATCTAGGAGTATGGGAGTTCATCGCCCATATCCATTTAGACTTTTGAGCGAACGATGAGGATACCCATCATAGTTGATCATCCGGGCCTGGATGGGATGCCCCTCACGTTTGAGCTTTCCGATAGAACGATATACCGGAACCTCTTCTATTATGTTGAGTGGGTATGTCTCTCGGCTCTCCATATGATTGAGTTAAGGCTAGAATTACATACGCATATTCCGGGTCCCGACAGACTTGGTATCAGAGCAGGACTGTCTGTAGGACTACCAAACCTTGGTCGAAGTTGAGTCTAGCATTCTATAGTTATATAGTTACTTGGGTATAAGGGAACAAAGTAAGACTTCTTTTTTCTCCTTACCCTCATCGATCTGAGTTCGGAGTCACCCTCATCTTTTCTACGGGAAGATAGGACTAGGCTCTTCTATATCTTTACTAGAACATCTCATTGATTGCTTCCTTGTAGTTGTAGCAAAGTTTGTGCATGTCTAGAGTCCTTGCGCTTCTTGTTTCAAACTTCTTATGTAAGTGATGTAAAAATATTGTGAGAATTTCCATTTCTCTTGCAATTACAGCCGTTATGATGTCAGTTCTTCCTCTTCCGAACCTTGATGATATTACGATAGTTTTTTAATTTTCGGATGTCTTTCCAGAAGATTTGTTAGGTTGTATGTCTGGCATATCTTTTGTAGATCCTAGAAATCCATGGTCATCCTCATGAAAACTATCCAATAATCCAACTCCTTAAATCTAGTCACATGACAGATGTGTAGAATTCATTGTAGATCTTATTCCAGGAACAGCCCCAATTTCCAGACGCCCATAAAAGATGTCCCCACGTGAGTTCGTTGAGCTTAAAATCCAACTGTACGTTTTGTTAGCAAAAGGCTTCATCCGCCCTAGCTCATCGCCATGGGGTTGCTCCGTTCTGTTCGTAACGAAGAAAGATGGAACAGAAAGGATGTGCATAGATCATTGCCCGCTAAATCTTGCGACGATGAAGAACAAGTACCCATTTCCCAGGATCAATGATCTTTATGATCAACTTGCTGGATCCTCTGTCTTCTCCAAGATGGATTTGAGATTAGGATATCATCAAATAAAATAAGAAACAAGGACATTCCCAAAACGTCTTTGACTACTCGCTATGGTATTTACGAGTACACCGTCATGTACCTAGGTTTAACCAATGCTGCTGCCACTTTCTCGCGCATGATGAATTCAATATTCATGGAGTATTTGGACAACTTCGTCGTGGTTTACCTCGATGACATCCTATATACTCGAAGAACAAATAAGAACATGCCGAACATCTTAGGTTGGTATTGATGAAACCTCGAGAGCATCGTCTTTATGCCAAGTTCTCTAAGTGCAAATTTTGGCTACCAGAAGTGACCTACTTAGGCCACATGATTTTTGCTAAAGGCATTGGTGTGAATCCGGAGATTGTTCGGGCAATCCTTGATTGGACTCTACCTCAATCAGTTAAGAAAATTAGGAGTTTTCTTTGCTTAGCAAGCTATCTTCGCCGCTTCGTTGAGAACTTCTCCAAAGTTGCAAAGCCTGTAACTGAACTCCACAAGAAAGATAAGAAATTCAAATGGACCCCCAAGTGCGAGGAAAGCTTTCAATAACTAAAAAGAAGGTTAACTTCTGTACCCGTACTTGCGCCTCCAAACACTAAAAGGGATTTCGAGATCTATTGTGATGCTTCATGGCAAGGGTTAGGGTGCATACTTATGCAAGATCGACATGTGGTAGCTTACACTTCACGCCAGTTGCGACCACATGAAGATAATTACCCTACCCATGATCTTGAACTCGCTTCCATAGTTCATGCCTTGAAGACTTGCCGACATTATCTCCTTGATAATCGTTGTGAGATCTATTCGGACCACCAAAGCCTCAAATAAATATTCACCCAGCTAGATCTTAATCTCAGGCAAAGACGCTGGATAGAGTTGATAAAAGATTATGACTTAGGAATTTCTTTCACCCCAGGCAAAGCCAATGTCATGGCTGATGCACTAAAACTACTAGGATTTTGGCCATACAAGAATGGACATTAGCAGCACAGACCACTATAGAGGCACTGCAGGTGTACTTTAGCAGCGCGAGGCGCAGGGCTGCGCTGCAGGAGATTGAGAATTGGCAGCGCTGGTCTTGGTGACCCGCGCTGCTAATATTGGTTCAGAATTTGTGTGCCCGTGGCTAACCACTTTAGTGGCGCGTATGTCAATAGCCGCGCTGCAGATGTATAGAACCGACCGGGTTTTTTGGGCCCACATATCAGCAGCGTGCCCCTTCGACCCTGCGCTATAGATTCCCTAGTCATCTACATCGCGGTTCCTTCTCCCCGTGTTGTAGTTGGTATACTTGAAACTAGGTCGGGCTGCCCCTCACTCTCACCTCACGCAACTCCCTCTCCTCACTCTCCCCCTCTCCGCTCGACGCTGCCGGAGCTGCCCTGCCACCGGATTCGGTTACCGCCGCCGCCGCCCTCAACTCGACGCCGTTGCTGCCGCCGCCGTCCAGTCGACGCCGTCGCCGCCGTTGCCATCCAGTTGCCGCCGTCACCGTCCAGTCGACAAGTGAGATCTCTCGCCTCCTCCCCACTCCCGCATCCACGTCTACCTCATGCATTGTTAGGGTTTGAAAAATTGCTATTGCTATGGATGCATTGTTAGGGTTCATATTATTGCTAGGGAAAAAATATTGTAACTTGAGAAGCACACAAGATCATTAGTGATCCTCCTCTAGTTTAAATAAGTGTGGGTGGTGCTTGTGTAGTTTAAATTGTCCTTTTGTTAGCTTATTGGGTAATTAGGATCATTGTTTGCAGGATATGAGTGTCCTATGTTTTGCTGGAATGTCGATTCATTTTGTTCCGGCAAATTTCAGGCGCTCGATATGTCGAATTTTTAGCAAATGTCATGCCGAAAATTTCCATGGATTGCGGCATGACTTGTGCGAGCAAAGTAGTACATATCGAGTGCTTGAGATTTGCCGAAACAGAAATTAAACGGTGTTTCAGCATCAAATTACTTTTAATCATTACTTTTGCTATTTTTTAGAATGCCAATGATTTAAATATATTGTGACATTATGTGACAACGGGGGAGAGCGTGCAGCTACCCTTGTGATATATACAAGTATGGAACTTGTGCATCCTACTTGGGTAGTTGCCACGCTCCCCCCTGATTCGCTTATGTGTCCAATCTAAATATGAGGTACTAATTGAGATTGTATCATCCCATATTCGCTTTTATTAATTTGTTAATTTGTAAAAAAAAATCACTCGTATATTTTAATAAATTTGGTGCATGTCCGACGACTCTGAGTAGAAGGAATGTAGTGACATATGCTACAATCATTTTCCTACTTTTAGCAATGACATGAGGCAATTAGGATTCTTGGTTAGCATATTGAGGTAATTAGTATTTTTGTCAAAACAGGAATTAAACGATGTTTCGGCATCAAATTACTTTTAATCATTACTTTTCCTATTTTTTAATGCCGATGATTTAAATATATTGTGACACTGTGTGACATCGGCGACATCTTCTTAGTTAAGCATTCTTCACATAGTTTTTTGTTTTGGCGTGTAATTTTTTTATAATCAACTAGCACATCCCTTGCTTTGCAAGACCACATGTCTGGGACTTTGTCGAAATCGATGAGTGGCGCGAGAATGCCAAAAAAATGTCAATATTAAGACGAAATATGGTATAACTGTAAAGGTCGAGGTCTTTAATGAACAAAATAGCACATATTTTGATTGTGCAAATTGGTATGCACTATGCAAGGCATATGCATAAGAGGATGATATGAAAATAACATTTGATCTTGGACTTTGTCGTCGAGATGGTCAAACATTTCAAAATAAGGACATTTGAATGCTAGTGGACGACATTAAGCCGGTTCTATCTCCACGTGAGTTTCTTAAACAACTTTGACTTGTTTACTTCCTTATTTCCATGTTTCCCATGTTGACAACTTATTTATAATAGTTAGTTTATCTCCATGCTCCAAAATAAGTTTGGAAGATGATTGATAATACTTTTCATAATGGTGGATTTGACTTGAGAATTGACGAACAAGATGATTTCATCGATGTTCTTAAAGGTGTTCCTTCGTTTGTGAACTCGAATAATGTTGGCGAACTGATAGAGGCGAAGGTGTCCCGATGTTTCGATGAGATGGTGGAGATCAATTATGGTGGAGACGACTTTCACGATCCGACTACGAACGTGCGAAGACGTTGCGCCTTAGCGATCGCTAAACCAACTCCGAGAGGTTATTGATCCCGCGGATGCACGATCAACCTGACCACGAAGGTCTAATTCCTGCAAGCAATCGAAGAACAAGCAAGAACTAAGAATTGCAATCTGGATATTGCGAATATAAGATGAATGATTACGAAAGTTGGGGTTCCAATGAGGTCTTGGCCTGGTCGGATGACACAAACGAAGAGCTCGAAGTTGCGGCTATGGCTAACTTAAATCTAATTAAAACCCAAGTCTAAACGACGCCCTAAGGGCAGTATATATGGGGGAACAGAGGGGATTTTCGTGACCCCTTGGAGGTGGGGTCCGAAAACAACCCTAACTCGGTTTCCCCACACATACGGACTCTAAAAACAGCCTATAAGGTGGTATTTCGAAATTACATGGGCCCAGCCCAATATTAAGGTGACGCAGGACCTATAATTGCCCTTGGACGAAAATAATGAAGTGGCATCTCGCGTATTTCGTCCAAGACTTCATGCGCGCCTTATGGTGGCTTCAAAGTGCGATAATCACCACTGGAAGCTCCGCTGTCCTTTCCCGCGCGCGCACCTTCTTCTCCATGCTTGATCCCGCTCCAATGACCATCCTTCTTGTCCATGCTAGGTCCTTCATTCATAAGCAAAACAAAAGTATCTAATTTAGGCAGCATCATATGTTCATGAACAATAGAAGGATTCGCAAGAAACGAAAGTACCTGATAATTTAGTTGACGTGCACGAGCTCTAGTAACTGGTCCAATATGTGTAGTTGGTGAGGATATGGGTGTAACATTAGTAGGGATGTCCTCATCATCCTCCCCTTCTTGAATTGAAGTCGTCCTCGACGGAAGCTCATCATCTTCTCCCAAATAAGGCTTCAAATCTGCAATATTAAATGTGGGACTAACCCCAAAGGCTGCAGGTAGCTCAAGTTTATATGCATTATCATTAATTTTCTGCAAAACCTTAAAGGGACCATCAGCTCGAGGCATTAACTTAGTCTTGCGCAAATCAGGAAACCTATCTTTACGTAGATGTAACCAAACAAGATCTCCGGGTTCAAACACAACATGCTTTCGACCCCTATCACCAGCAAGCTTGTATCTAGCATTCATGCGCTCAATGTTTTCTTTAGTTAACTCATGCATTTTTAATATCAAGTCAGCACGTTGCTTAGCATCAAAATTAACCTTCTCCGAAGATGGAAGAGGCAGCAAATCAATAGGTGCACGAGGTAGAAAACCATAAACAATCTCAAAAGGGCACATTTTAGTGGTAGAATGCAATGAACGATTATAAGCAAATTCAATATGAGGTAAACATTCTTCCCACAGTTTCAAGTTACTCTTTAAAACAGCCCTAAGCATAGTAGACAAAGTCCTATTGACCACTTCAGTTTGTCCATCATTTTGGGGATGACATGTAGTACTAAGAAGTAGTTTAGTCCCCAACTTAGCCCATAAGCATCTCCAAACATGGCTAAGAAACTTAGTATCACGATCCGAGACAATAGTATTGGGCACACCATGTAAGCGAATAATCTCACGAAAGAATAAATCAGCAACATTAGCAGCATCATCGCTTTTATGACATGGTATAAAATGTGCCATCTTAGAAAATCTATCCACGACAACAAATATGCTATCCCTCCCATTCTTTGTTCGAGGCAAGCCTAAAACAAAGTCCATGGATATGTCCTCCCACGGAACACTAGGTACAGGTAAAGGCATGTATAAACCATGAGGATTGAGTCGTGACTTAGCTTTTTGACATGTAGTGCAGCGAGCAACAAAACGCTCAACATCCCGTCTCATCTTTGGCCAAAAGAAATGTGTAGCAAGTACGTCCTCCGTCTTCTTCACGCCAAAGTGTCCCATTAATCCTCCTCCATGCGCCTCCTGCAACAACAAAAGACGAATAGAGCTAGCTGGAATGCATAGCTTGTTAGAACGGAACACAAATCCATCATTAAGCACAAACTTGTTCCAAGTTCTACCCTCTCTACAATTCTGCAATACATCTTTAAATTCCGCATCATTTACATATTGATCTTTGATTGTCTCTAAACCGAAAATCTTGAAGTCAAGTTGTGAAAGCATAGTATAACGACGAGACAAAGCATCAGCAATAATATTATCTTTCCCCTTCTTGTGTTTAATGACATAAGGGAAAGTCTCAATAAATTCAACCCACTTAGCATGTCTACGATTAAGTTTTGCTTGACTTCTTATGTGTTTCAAAGATTCATGATCAGAATGTATAACAAATTCTTTGGGCCATAAATAATGTTGCCAAGTTTCTAATGTCCGAACAAGAGCATATAATTCCTTATCATAAGTAGAATAGTTCAGACTAGGCCCACTCAATTTTTCAGAAAAGTAAGCAACAGGTTTAGCATCTTGTAATAACACACCTCCCAAACCAATCCCACTAGCATCGCATTCAAGCTCAAAAGTCTTATTAAAATCAGGAAGTTGGAGCAAAGGAGCATGTGTTAACTTATCTTTCAATACCGTGAAGGCTTCTTCCTGTGCGGTACCCCAAGTAAAAGGCACATCCTTGCGTGTAAGCTCATTGAGAGGTGCAGCAATGGTGCCGAAATCTCTCACAAAACGCCTATAGAATCCAGCGAGGCCAAGAAAACTCCTCACTTGTGTGACCGTTTTGGGCTGCGGCCAACTCTCAATCGCCTCGATCTTGGCTTTATCAACTTCAATTCCCTGCGGAGTAACAACATAGCCAAGAAACGATACTCGGTCGGTGCAAAAGGTGCACTTCCCAAGGTTACCAAACAAACGTGCATTACGTAGAGCAATAAAAACAACACGTAAATGATCCAAATGTTCCTCCAAAGATTTGCTATAAATCAGTATATCATCAAAATAGACTACCACAAATCGGCCAATGAAAGCACGTAAAACCTCGTTCATTAGTCTCATGAAAGTGCTAGGTGCATTAGTTAACCCAAAAGGCATGACTAACCACTCATATAATCCAAACTTAGTTTTAAATGCCGTTTTCCATTCATCTCCTAATTTCATGCGAATTTGATGGTATCCACTACGCAAATCAACTTTGGAAAACATGGTAGAGCCACTTAATTCATCAAGCATATCATCTAACCTAGGAATAGGATGACGATAACGAATAGTAATATTATTAATGGCTCGACAATCAACACACATACGCCATGTTCCATCCTTTTTAGGCACTAATATAACAGGAACAACACAAGGACTAAGGGATTCACATATGTAACCTTTGTCGAGTAGCTCTTGTACTTGACGCTGAATCTCCTTCGTCTCCTCCGGAATAGTACGGTATGGCGCACGGTTGGGCAACGACGCACCGGGAATTAAGTCAATCTGATGCTCAATCCCTCGAATAGGTGGTAATCCCGATGGTACGTCTTGTGGAAAGACGTCAATAAACTCCTGCAAAAGGTCAGTGACAACAGGAGGCAAAGAAGGAGGCAATTCCTCAAATGAAAACAAAGCTTCTTTGCACACAAAAGCATAGCACACATATTGACTAACATCCAAATCTGAAATATCAAATTTAGTAGCAAGCAAAGTTGGACTAGTCAATTTAATTTCATTAGAAACAGCAGAAGAAGATGTGCTATTAGTCTTATGTTGTTGCTCAAATTCTTTGGCTGCTATCTCATTTTCACTCTTATTTTTCTCCTGTTTAGCTTTACTAGCTCTAGCAAGATCATCTTTCACAATTTGTTCAGGAGACATAGGAAGTAAAGCAATATTTTTATCCTGATGAACCAGAGTAAACTGATTTGTCCTACCATGGTGTACAACATTCCTATCAAATTGCCATGGTCTACCAAGTAAAAGAGAGCATGCTTGCATGGGTACCACATCACAATCAACATAATCAGCATATGCAGCAATGCTAAAGTGCACACGAACAGAACGTGTTACCTTAATCTTACCACTATTGTTAAACCACTGAATATAGTACGGATGGGGGTGTGGTCTTGTGGTGAGAGATAGCTTCTCCACCAACTCCATGCTAGCCAAGTTGTTGCAACTCCCTCCGTCAATGATGATGCGAACCGAACGTTCTTGCACCACTCCCTTTGTGTGGAACAAATTATGCCTCTGGTTTTGCTCAGCCTTCGTTACCTGCACACTTAACACACGTTGAGCAACCAAACTAGCATATTTATCTGCATCATCAGGAGCCATATACTCTATATCATGAGCATCATCATGGGCACCCTGTTCCTCATGAGCAATGAGAACTAAAGTCTCCTCATCATAGTCACTCGCTGACTCATACCCACCATCCGCCGTAATAATCATCACACGCTTGGAGGGACAGTCTTTTGCAAAGTGACCTCCACCTTGGCACCTGCGACATTTAATATCACGATCTCGTGTTTGCCCTGTGGAAGCCATGGATGAAGAAGAACTCGCCGCTGGACCACTCTGTGCACCCTTGAATGGTGGCGCTGACTGTTTTGGTGGCTCCCTGTAAGAATGAGCGGATGAAGTAGATGGTGGTGCAGCAGGACGTGTGGATGTAGAAGGTCCACGCGATGTCCATGATGTATTTCGTCCTGCAGAAAAGTTAGGTCTCGTAGCGGCCTGTCGATCCTGCACTTCACGTTCAGCTTTACAAGCAAGATGAAACAAACGAGTAATAGTAGCAAAGTCCTTGTATTCTAGAATAGTTTGTATCTCCCTGTTGAAGCCACCCATAAAACGTGCAAGCATAGCTTCATTATCCTCTACTAGGCCACATCTAATCAATCCAGTTTGTAATTCTTGATAATATTCCTCTACAGAATTTTTGCCTTGTCTCAAACGCTGTAATTTTTGTAGCAATTCACGTTGATAATAAGGAGGAACCCAGCGAGTACGCATAGCATCTTTTAAAGCAGCCCAAGTAGTTGGAATATTATTAGCATGCAATCTACAATGTTCAGACCACCAAATAGATGCAAACCCCGTGAATTCACAAACAGCAGCAGTAACACGTCTATTCTCAGGATATTGTAAACATGTAAAGCGTTGTTCAGTTTCTAACTCCCAAGTAAGATAAGCATCAGGAATATATCTACCCTCAAACGGCTTAAGATTCAATTTAAGTTTAGGCACATGTTCATCATCGTGTACCTGAGGGGGTGGTTGGTGTCGACCGTGGCGAATGTTGGGACGTGGACGTCCAGCTGGCTGTTCATAGGCCGCTTCCTGTTCCACCTCCTCCTCGTAATCACCCTCGTAGGTGTCGTCCTGGTGGACTTTAGAAGCAGAAGCAACAGTTACTGCAGCAGCAGGAGGAGCACCAGCAGCTTGTCTGCCCGGAAACAGAATACGCCGTGCACGTCGTGGTGGCGGTGGCTGTGCTGGAGCGGCCGCAGGCTGTGCAGGGAGGCGTGCGAGCAACTCAGTGAACTTGGCGTCGAGCTTGGTGTCGATCATCTTCTACACACCATCAATCGCCTCTGTAAATCTGTTCTCGATGTCATTCACCTGTTCAGACATCATTTGTGCAAATTTATCATGTAATGCTTTGTTTGTCATATTCTCCCAATCAGGTGCATCCCGCGCCACTTCATCATGGGATCCTGGCATGGTGAGCAGAAATAGAAAACACACAGAAGTATGATCCTACTTCTACTAATGGGATGTGGGGTGGTGGAAAGCACAAATCCGTCAAGCTTTTCTTTCGTTCTTACCGATTCTTACCTAGCAGCAGGTGGTGATGTACAACCAACGGGTCAAAACTCTCAGAGATGTGGTAGAGCGATGGCCAGGAGGTGTCAACCGCACGAAGTAGAATATATGTGGAGCTGTAGGTAGGCTTGACAAATATGGTAGCAAAAAGCTCAACAGTAATCAAAACAGAGATGCAAAGTTGAATACACACTCAACGTCGGTACTGTGCTGATCCTAGGCTAGACCGTACTAGAGACGCGAGCCTAAAACACCAACGAAAGCACGGCGCGGCACGTAATCAACTGAGAAGCACACTCTGATTTTTTTTTCTCTCTTTCTTTTTTTTTTTTTTTTTTTTTTTTGGAAATCACCCCCTTCTACGTACGACAAAGATTGGTGAAATCCGACTCTAATCAACTCAAACTAATCTGGCTATGGAGAGATCACGAATCGTACTGATGGTGGAACTCAACTCGGACTCGTGGTACGTGGTGGTGTATATGGACTCTGCTTGGCGGAACGTGGTGGTCTATCTGGACTCGGATTGGCGGAACGTGGTAGGGTGACTACTGTGCGGCGGCGACGTGGCAAACTGTGATCAGAACTCGAAACTCTAAGGGAACTAGACGCTAAGATCAGCAACTTGACACAACGATGCAACCGTAAATTCAACAAAGCAAGCTACTGTAAAGAAAAGTGGATAAGGGCTCGGACTGTTTTGGAACGTGATGATCTAACCCTATTTTTTTTTGTTGGCTTTTTCGTGGACTGTAGGTATGAAGAACAGAACCAATCTAGACTATGAAAACTGGTAAATCTCACCGAGCAACCTGGAAATCTGATACCACTTGATAGAGGCGAAGGTGTCCCGATGTTTCGATGAGATGGTGGAGATCGATTATGGTGGAGACGACTTTCACGATCCGACTACGAACGTGCGAAGACGTTGCGCCTTAGCGATCGCTAAACCAACTCCGAGAGGTTATTGATCCCGCGGATGCACGATCAACCTCACCACGAAGTTCTAATTCCTGCAAGCAATCGAAGAACAAGCAAGAACTAAGAATTGCAATCTGGATATTGCGAATATAAGATGAATGATTACGAAAGTTGGGGTTCCAATGAGGTCTTGGCCTGGTCGGATGACACAAACGAAGAGCTCGAAGTTGCGGCTATGGCTAACTTAAATCTAATTAAAACCGAAGTCTAAACGACGCCCTAAGGGCTGTATATATGGGGGAACAGAGGGGATTTTCGTGACCCCTTGGAGGTGGGGTCCGAAAACAACCCTAACTCGGTTTCCCCACACATACGGACTCTAAAAACAGCCTATAAGGTGGTATTTCGAAATTACATGGGCCCAGCCCAATATTAAGGTGACGCAACACCTATAATTGCCCTTGGACGAAAATAATGAAGTGGCATCTCGCGTATTTCGTCCAAGACTTCATGCGCGCCTTATGGTGGCTTCAAAGTGCGATAATCACCACTGGAAGCTCCGCTGTCCTTTCCCGCGCGCGCACCTTCTTCTCCATGCTTGATCCCGCTCCAATGACCATCCTTCTTGTCCATGCTAGGTCCTTCATTCATAAGCAAAACAAAAGTATCTAATTTAGGCAGCATCATATGTTCATGAACAATAGAAGGATTCGCAAGAAACGAAAGTACCTGATAATTTAGTTGACGTGCACGAGCTCTAGTAACTGGTCCAATATGTGTAGTTGGTGAGGATATGGGTGTAACATTAGTAGGGATGTCCTCATCACGAACCTTATACACCATATGTTCCATTTGTTCTCAAGTTGTTTTTAGGACATGTAAAAGATTATAGCATGGTAAGATTTTTTACTATTCTGTCACACTAGTACATTTTTAGAAATCCTTTGACCTAACATTAAGTATAATGTATTACTAAGTATTTTACTCATATGTTTTCAACAGAGGATCCCGACAGCATGTATACCTAAGTGGATGCCTCTTCAAGGCGAGCTTACAGTTGTTTCTGCACGGGCATGGGATGTCCTCTTCAAGACTGACTACTCCACTGAAAGCGGAGATGATGGCTGCGTAAGAATAAGAGGATGAAAAATGATAGTCAATCGGATGAATATAAAACATGGAGACAAGTTGTTCTCCATATTACATAATGGAATGTGGGGTATCTTTTGGTCTTTTTTCATTTCACCTTGTGGTGATGAGTAGGTTGGTTCGTAGTTTTTGTTAAACATTATGTTGTTGGATATTAACGAAGTTAAACTAGGAAAAGTTGACCTTTGTGTTGGATATTATACTTATGGGATGATATATATTACATGTGATGATCGATGAGCCTATTGCATGTCTATGATATGATGTGGTTTATATGTGTCATTCTACTTTGTATATAAACTAGTGGGTGTGCCTGCGCATTTGCGCGGCTAGATTTGGATAGATTGATTCATTTTAATTATGTACCCTTTGAAAATTTAGTTTAGGAATCTAAAATTGTTTAGTGTTGACATTAGCATTGTATGGTAGTTCATAATTATTTTATATAATCACTATATGCATTTTATTTCTATGATTTTTTTGTACTTTTTTTATTTTAAGTTATTTTTTTTGCAGGTTGGTCAACATCTTTTGTATATTTTCTTTTCTACTTTTATTTTGACGATACATCTTTTTCTCACTTGTAGATTATTTCATATTTTAGGTGCATAGTCATTCAAAAATCTAACTATTTTTGTGTATAGCTCACGTATGAAATATACACCGGCCAATTAGTTTATATAGGTTGAACAGAATAATTTTGTTATGCTTTTTTGTATCTGTATAATTAAAATGTGAAATATCATGATATAAAATGATACTCCCTCCAATCTATATTAATTGATGCACACTTATATAACTTTAGTATAAAATTCTATTAAATGTGCGTCAATTAATTTGGATCGGAGGAAGTACTATCATTAGACCCACCTTGTTTAGGGATTGACCTTGACTCTTATTTATGGTCATGGAAAAACATACTGATAGAGGATATTGCCTTCTTTTCATCACAAAGGGCCACTTTGAGTCGCTTGGTGACATAATGATCTTAGGTATGTATACCTTCTCGCCGACGTGTGTTCCTGTGATTATATGTGCCTCAATGTATCTGTTCCCCAACTGTGTGATAGTCATTCTTGTACCATTGCATAAACCTGCCGCCTGATTGATGTTTCGTAGGAGCATTACCGGCACCTTTAGTCTGAGCTCATGGTTTGGAATTCCTGGGAAGGTCATTTTATTAAGGAACTCTGTTGGACACATATTCTCCATGGCGTCGTACCTAGTTGATGCCTTACATACAGTATCCAACCTTAGCTATGTGACCTCTTCACCTTGTATTTGCCTCATTATATAGTCGTTTATCTTCTTGACGGTATCATTCCTTGCACATAGTATTGCTCTTTCTTCAAGAAATTCATGATCACGTTAGTTCTGTAGCAAGTTTGGGTATGTGCTTTTAACTATCTTTTCTTTGGTGTCTTCTCCTTTATGTAGAATTATGTATTTAGGTATTTTTACCCAATCGTCTCCTTCATCATTTGTTTTTTTTTTCATCGCCAATTTGTAATATCCATTCTGCAAATTCGGCCACATTTTGCTTCTGTATTGGATCTTCTGACAGACACTTCAGACGCATGTTTTCAGTTAGTCTAAATATTTGGAAGTGCTTCCATAGGTATGACCTTTTTATCGAGGCATTTACTATCTGCTCTCTCTTTCCCTTCGTTATAACTGGGAGTATTTGTCTAAAGTCGCCTCCTAGCACAACCGTCATGCCACCAAAAGGTCTTTGATCACTGTTTTTGTTTGTGAACCTTAGAATATCCCTAAGGCTTTTGTCCAGTGCCTCAAAGCAGTGTTTGTTTGTGTTGAATATGTATATTGCATGTACATTAGGCAGACTAGGATTACCTTTGGTTTGTTTCCTAGTTTGCGAGATCTCCCGATCCTTTCCATGTATAGCGGATATGGTTGAGATCACGCAGCCCATGTACTCTATATATATGCTACGGCATGAGATCAATACAATCACGATTGATCTAATCTCTCTCCAACATGGTATCATTTGCTCCCCCTTGATTCTAACCTAACACGTTTCCGCCGCCCGGCCGCTGGCAACTTCTGCCGCCGCCGCCACTCTTCCTTTGCACCGCCGTCGCTGCATCCATCCACCTAGCTGCTTGCCGCCGCAGCTTCCATCCACGTAGCTGCTTCCAACACGAATCCATCCATCCACCGTAGCCGTAGCTGCTTCCAACAAGAATTCATCCATCTACCTAGCTCCTCTTCCAGGCCGCCGCTGTAGCGCCGCCACCCTTCCTCCTGTAGTCGTCGCCATGGACTCCCCTCACGGTTCCGACGTCTCGAGAAGCACCAACCCGTTCGCCGTTCCGCACGTTTCCGCCGCGGACATCCGCGATCTCAACATTGACGCGCAGGTTCCCGTTCGTCTCGATCGCGCCGGCGCCACCTACTACGCGTGGAAGACCTACTTCGGCCTCGTCTTCCGCGAGTACTGTCGGGACCCGGGGTTAGCATATGCAAGCCTCGCTACAACAAAATCATTTGGAGAGTCGAGAACCGTACCCACTTGTCTGAGCAGACAAGGCCAATCACAGAACGTTCTCGGAAAGCATCGAACGTGAGGGGCATCCCATCCAGCCCGGATGATCAACTGAAATGGGTCCTCATCGTCCGTACACAAGTCTAAATGATATGGGTGGTGAACTCCCATACTCATAGACAAGTCGCCTCAACCATACTATCGATTGTATTATAACCCTTACATAGACTTACTCCACCCCGATCACTTAGTCGGGGTCTAGGGCGGGCTCGATCATACATCAAAGTGTGCACGAACAATCGCATCGCGATGCCCCAAGCTGCGCACATCTAAGGGCCACTTGGTGTATAAAAGACCGCCAGCCAGATCACAACTAAGGTCTCGAAAACCCATACTAAGACATGCATGTTATAAACATGCACGCAACACACATGCCTTGTATGAACAGCAGGTATCATTGCAATTCTCTACAATGTATACATCTTTATTAATAACTCTTAAAGAGTGCACACAGAGATCACAAGTCTGTGATCCAACATTACATCAAACATGCGGAAGCAAAGTACGTCTGAGTACAGACAAGTTTAACAAATGGCTTAGAGAAGCCTTGACTATAAACAAGCCCTCCACGAGGGAACCAGTCGTCTGACTGGGACTACACTAGCTTGGTCTTGGTCTGAGTCTTCATTCTTCAAGCTTCAGGTAGAAGCCACCATCGGGGTCGGTGGGTTCATCTAAAACATAGAATAAGCAAACGTGAGTACAAAGTCGTACTCAGCAAGACTTACGTAGGAACTATACTACTCATGCACATGTATCAGGGTAAAGGGAGGTGGGGTTTCACTTGCAGAAGTGCCAGCTTTGACTTGGCTAGTCCTGAACTACGAGTACCATACTTGAGGTAAGAAGCATACACGAGTCCACTACATCTCTTCAACCAATTACACCACTATGGTGCCTTCCTCGACTTCCCTACGAGAAAGCACGCCATAGCACTCACACTTATCTTGGTGTATTTTAGAAGTATCCAGTTCAAGTTGTCTAATAATCAAGCTAAGCTTTCCAAGCAGTTCTTAACCGCGGACGCGGCTATTCGAATAGTTTTGTTAACCCTGCAGGGGTGTACCGCTACACACACATGATCATCTGTTACCGCCTTTGTACTCGACACCATTCAAAAAGTGTCGGCGAGGATGCTCACCACAACTGTTACCTCATAGCCTATCTAGTCCGAGAAAGCCGCCTACCTGGGTTGGCTACCACTATCGTGAACCCAGCCGGTTTACCGAAGTGGATCCAAGTGATGTGTGCGTGGTGCATAAGCCGGTCTCGGGTGAGCCGTTCTCTCACTTAGCAGCCAGGCCACAAACCTACCAGAACTCCGAACTATTGCGACATCTGGACATCGAAAGGGATGAGTTAGTAAGCTGAGAGGGGTCAGTGAGCCCAATGTGTGGTTGTACTCTTCATCTTGGATCACCACACAAGAACTCGGACTTAGGGCGGTGTTCAACGAGACAACCCACCGTGTACTCCTACACAGCCTCTCATCGTTCACCTTGTATTAGGGTAGATTCACCAACACCTTTCTACCATCATCATCATGATCACTACCATCCCGACTCACATAACAGTATCATCATGGTATCACTCTAAGCATGCAATAAGCAGTAACAATTGCAGGGCCACATGATATCAATCAACTCCTATAGTTGCTATGATTGTGGTTTGCCTACTACTGTGACAAATGATAGGTCATGCAAAGGAATGGGTTCATCTATGCGGTAGAAACGTAGCATGGTAATCATTCTATACAATGCATAAGCGAGACATGAGAGGGAAGTGGGATTTTATCGACATGATCAATGGGGGTTTGCTTGCCTTGCTGACGAGGTTCGGGTTCGGGGTCTTCAACGAAGGGGGCAGCCTCCTGTTCCGGTTCCACCTCTACTCGACAAACAACAAACAAGGTAGCAAAGTAAATACAATGCACAATCACATGGTTGAAGGTTGAAACTTGATGTATATGCTTTGATGTGTGAAGCAATTCCATTATATGGAGTATATTGCAAATTGAATTGCAAATTCAAACTCCAATTTGAATTCAATTTAGTCAAGTTATAATTGACATTGTTTGATCAAGTTAAACCTTTTTGAAAGGTGTATGATATGCCTCTGATGTGTAATTGAAATGTAGTATGTTGCCATGGTTCAAGTTGCAAAAGTATTTGATTTAATTCTATTTAAATCAAATAGCAAATGCTACTGATCACATTTTAAATTCAACTCAAACATGGTTGAAAGTTGGATATTTGGATAGCTTATTTTCTCCTGATCAATTTTTCATATATTATTTGTTAAATTTGGAGTTAATATGAATTTTCTATGAATTTCCAAAGTTTCAGCCTTTTTCTGGATTTTCTGGAATTTCTTGAATTCTTTTTATTCTGGAAAAGCCTTTACTGCGTCACTGTGACGTCAGTGTGACGTGGGGGGGGTTCTGACCTGTGGGGCCGGGGTGTCAGCCACTGGGTTAATTAACCCGGTCAGTTTAAACTAACCCTAGGGGGGGGATTAAGGCCCTGGGCCCACTTGTCATCGACTCTGGGGGTCATTAGGGGGGTGGTTAACTCCTAATGACCGTGGCCACGTCGGACTTGCCGGCGTTGAGCCGCCGGTGGCCACCAGTACGGTGGCGCTATACGGAAAGGGCGCTCCCGTGGTCCAAATCGAGCGCCGCAACCACCGAGACTTCGCTCTTGGTGCTGCGCATCGAATGGAACCAAGTGGGGGGCCTGGGAGGCACGGGTTTGACGGCGACGACGAGCCCTAGCGGTGGCGGAGCTGCTGGCTCGAGGTGGACTCAGCTACGGGGCACCATTTGGGGCGGGTTTAGGCTGGATCGAACCAGAGGAGCTCTGCGGTGACAACGGACAGGGTGACAGGGTCGAATTCTTTGCGTAGGCTCGTCGACAACGAGCATGGCGGCTCTGTGCTCCGACGTCCATGGCGGAAAGGGCTAGAGGAGGCGAGCGGTGCCGTGGCTTGAGGGGAAATGCTCACCATACTATAGAGAACACGACGAGGTAGTCGACAAAGTCGGGGAGGGAACATAGCCGGAGTATTTGATGACGACGAGTCGCGGATCCGGCGAGGGCTCGAGGACGATTGCGGCGGCTTGAATCCAAATCACGGCTCCGCCTGCTTCGGGAAGAGGAAGTCGACGACGACGAGTACGAGGGACACAGCAGCTTGAGCTCTAGGGCATGGTGGCCACGTTGTCCACGGCGGTGCGCTCCGGTGAGCTTCCTGTCGACGACGAAATCAAGCAAAGGGGATCTCGAGAGTAGTGGAGAAGAGGGGGAAGTGAGGCGGGCGTCCACGGGACATCTCCTGGAGCGATAAGGACGCCTGGGAGGCCTCCAGGCAGGCAGGCTGCTGCCGCCGGCGTCGGCATGCGCTCCAACGAGCTTCTTGCCGCGCCGGGGAAGAAGACAAACGGGGGCAGCGGGCTGGGCTGGCTTGCTGGGCCGCGGGCGATGAGTTGGGCCAAATGGCCAGGTAAGGTCCCTTTTCTTTTTATCTCTGTTTTAAATTTCTGTTATATGTTTTGGCTAGCTAAAAAAAATAGCAAACCAATTTATTAAATGCTCATAATTTTTATATGGCCTTACCAAATAATATACTAGCCACTTATAAATTTTGAACATTTTTAAAATTCAAATAATTTGAATCTTAACTCAAATAGGGTTTTTTTATTAATTCCAAGGCACTGTTTGAATATTTGAAAAATCCATGAGCATGGGGTGGATCCCACATCACTTGATATGTGATCACACTCATTTATAAGACTTTTCAAAAATTTAACATGAATTTTTGGAGAAGATTTTTATCTGGTCTTTTGAATTAATTCATCTGGGGGGGTTCTTCTCCCATTTACATTTGTTTTTGAAATTTTTAACATGATGCAAAGGGACTTGCTATTCCTAGCACATACCTAACTTGGAGTTGTGACAACTCGCCCCCACTCAAAAGAATCTCGTCCCGAGATTCAGAAGTCTGCGGGGGGAAGGAGGGTACTCGATACGGAGACGGTCTTCTCTTTCCCACGTAGCTTCTCTCTCAGAGTGGTGTGACCATTGCACTTTCAGAAACCTAATCTTCTGACGACGAGTGTCACGCTCTGCTGAATCAAGAATACGAACGGGGTATTCTCGATAAGAAAGGTCATCTTGGAGATCAAGCGTTTCATGGTCGACTTCGCGGATGGGGTCCTTGAAGCAACGCCTGAGTTGTGACACATGGAATACATCATGTACTCGGGAAAGGTGCGGGGGTAGTTCAAGTTGGTAGGCAACTTCTCCACGTTTGGCAAGAATGCGGAAAGGTCCGATGTAACGTGGGGTCAACTTGCCTTTGATACCGAAACGTTGGGTTCCCTTCAGAGGAGTAACCCGAAGGTAAGCCTTCTCATACAGATTGTAGCTCTCTTGCCTATGATGACGATCATAGTAACTTTTATGACAAGACTGGGCTGCTTTCAATTGATCACGAACAATGCGAACTTGCTCTTTTGCTTCCATGATCATATCCGGTCCAAAGAATTGTCTTTCACCGGTTTCCGACCAGTTAAGGGGTGTTCGACATCGTCGTCCATAAAGGAGTTCAAAAGGAGCCATGTTCAAACTAGATTGAAAACTATTGTTATAAGCAAATTCGGCGAATGGAAGAGACTTCTCCCAATTCTTTCCGAATGAGATAACACAAGCTCTGAGCATGTCTTCAAGAATTTGGTTAACCCTTTCGACTTAACCGCTAGACTGAGGCTGGAAAGCTGTACTAAAGGAGAGATGAGTTCCCATAGCATCCTGAAAGCTTCCCCAGAATCTAGAGGTGAAAAGGCTATCACGATCAGAATTGATTTCCAAAGGAACACCGTGAAGGGATACAATTCTAGAGACGTACAAGTCTGCTAACTGGCTAGCAGTTATAGACTCACGAACTGGAAGGAAGTGAGCAACTTTGGAAAGCCTATTTATGACAACGAATATGGCATCGTTTCCTTTCTGGGTTTTTGGAAAGCCGGTGATGAATTCCATACCGACTTTATCCCATTTCCACTCTGGAATAGGCAAAGGTTGAAGTGTACCAGCAGGTCTTTGATGTTCTGCCTTAATGCGACGACAAACATCACATTCAGCAACAAATCGAGCAATGTCTCTCTTCATCCTAGTCCACCAAAATCTCTGGCGTAGATCTCGGTAGAATTTTGTGCTACCGGGATGAATCGAGAGGGGTGTGTCATGGGCTTCCTTGAGGATGAGTTGCCTTAGATCTCTATTCTTAGGTACTACCAAACGATTTCCAAAGAATACCGTTCCTTTACTATCTGTGGAGAAACATTTAGCAACTCCGCTAGCAATGTTCTCCTTGATCCGGCGAACACCTCGTGCACGCCTTTGGGAAACTGTGATTTGATCCTCAAGAGTTGGTTTCGCCACCAAGGTAGAAAGATAGCCATTAGGAACAATCTCAAGATTGAGCTTTTGAAATTCCTCATGAAGAAGTGGTTGATACTGTTGTAACATAATGTTGTTACAATACGACTTACGACTTAGTGCATCAGCCATGATATTGGCATTGCCTGGGGTGTAAGAAATTAATAAGTCATAATCTTTTATTAACTCTATCCAGCGTCTTTTCCTGAGATTAAGATCTGGCTGGGTGAATATATATTTGAGGCTTTGGTGGTCGGAATAGATCTCACAACGATTACCAAGGAGGTAATGTCTCCAAGTTGTTAGGGCATGAACTACGGCAGCGAGTTCAAGGTCATGGGTAGGATAGTTCTCTTCATGTGGCCGCAACTGGCGTGAAGCATAAGCTACCACATGTCTATCTTGCAGAAGTATGCATCCTAACCCTTGCCGTGATGCGTCACAATAGATCTCGAAATCCTTTTGGGTGTTTGGAGGTGCAAGTACGGGTGCAGAAGTCAATCTTCTTTTTAGCTCCTGAATGCTTTCCTCGCACTTGGGAGTCCAAAGGAATTTCTTATCTTTCTTGAGGAGTTCAGTTAGAGGCTTTGCAACTTTAGAAAAGTTCTCGACGAAGCAACGGCAATAGCTGGCTAGGCCAAGAAAACTCCTAACTTGCTTAACCGATTCAGGTGGAGTCCAGTCAAGGACGGCCTGAACTCTCTCGGGATTCACAGCAATGCCTTTTGCAGAAATCACGTGGCCTAAGTAGGTCACTTCTGGTAGCCAAAATTCACACTTGGAGAATTTAGCATACAGGCGATGCTCTCTAAGTTTCATCAATACCAGCCTTAGGTGTTCGGCATGTTCTTCTTCGTTCTTCGAGTAGATGAGAATGTCATCGAGATAAACCACACCAAATTTATCTAAGTACTCCATGAAGATCGAATTCATCATGCGTGAGAAAGTGGCGGGGGCATTGGTTAAACCAAAGGACACGGCGGTGTACTCGTAAAGACCATAACGAGTAGTAAAAGCCGTTTTGGGAATGTCCTCGTTTCGGATTTTGATTTGAGGATAGCATAATCTCAAATCCATTTTGGAGAAGACAGAGGATTCTGCAAGTTGATCATAAAGATCATTGATCCTGGGCATTGAGTACTTGTTCTTTATCGTCGCTAAATTTAGCGGGCGATAGTCTACGCACATCCTTTCTGTTCCATCTTTCTTCGTTACGAACAGAACGGGGCAACCCCATGGCGATGAGCTAGGGCGGATGAAGCCTTTTTCCAACAAAGCTTCCAGTTGGGTTTTAAGCTCAGCTAACTCACGTGGGGCCATTTTGTATGGGCGTCTGGAAATTGGTGCGGTTCCTGGCATAAGATCTACTATGAATTCTACACATCTGTCGGGTGGCTAGGTTTAAGGAGTTTGGTTACTGGATGGTTTTCCTGAGGATGACCATGGTTTACTAGGGGCTACAACAGATATGTCAGAGTAACAAAGTACCCCAACACGATGGTTAGTGTGGTTCTTCTGGCTAGAAGACATCTAAAGTGGGAGCAAGAGATGCAATTGAATCACTATAGGTTCAGAGCAAAACCTACATCAAACACTATGGAACTGTCGGGAATGCCACCTAGAAGTTCTTCTAAAAGGACAACCGAAAAGGAGGGAAGAATTTTGCAAATGCATCAGGTTTTGAAGAAACCTGGAATGATTCGGACAACATAACGGCTGTAATTGCAAGAAAACAATTTTCTTTCAATGTAGATACATCACTTACATAATACGATGTAAGAAATCAGGAAGCACAACAACTCTAACGAACCGAACACAACTTTCCTACGGCTACAAAGGAGCAAACAACGAGATGTTCTAATCAGACAGAGGTGAGCCTAGTCCTATCTTCCCGTAGAATAAGATGAGGGTGACTCCGAACTCAGAACGATGAGGGTAAGGAGAAAAAAGAAGCCTTACGTTGTTCCCTTATATACCCAGAGTAATTATATAACTATAGCAAGCTAGACTCGACTTCGGCCAAGGCTGATAATCCTACAGTCAGTCCTGCTCTGATACCAAGTCTGTCGGGACCCGGGGTTAGCGTATGCAAGCCTCGCTACAACACAATCATATGGAGAGTCGAGAACCGTACCCACTTGTCTGAGGAGACAAGGCCAAGCACAGAACGTTCTCGGAAAGCATCGAACGTGAGGGACATCCCATCCAGGCCGGATGATCAACTGAAATGAGTCCTCATCGTCCGCACACAAGTCTAAATGATATGGGTGGTGAACTCCCATACTCATAGACAAGTCGCCTCAACCATACTATCGATTGTATTATAACCCTTACATAGACTTACTCCAGCCCGATCACTTAGTCGGGGTCTAG
Organism: Bromus sterilis; assembly: GCA_950022295.1. NCBI lineage: Eukaryota > Viridiplantae > Streptophyta > Magnoliopsida > Poales > Poaceae > Bromus > Bromus sterilis. The sequence goes on along the minus strand of OX465595.1, from coordinate 273,237,889 downwards.
GGCGGGCTCGATCATACATCAAAGTGTGCACGTGACGGAGTCACGAACAATCGCATCGCGATGCCCGAAGCTGCGCACATCTAAGGGCCACTTGGTGTATAAAAGACCGCCAGCCAGATCACAACTAAGGTCTCGAAAACCCATACTAAGACATGCATGTTATAAACATGCACGCAGCACACATGCCTTGTATGAACAGCAGGTATCATTGCAATTCTCTACAATGTATACATCTTTATTAATAACTCTTACAGAGTGCACACAGAGATCACAAGTTTGTGATCCAACATTACATCAAACATGCGGAAGCAAAGTACGTCTGAGTACAGACAAGTTTAACAAATGGCTTAGAGAAGCCTTGACTATAAACAAGCCCTCCACGAGGGAACCAGTCGTCTGACTGGGACTACACTAGCTTGGTCTTGGTCTGAGTCTTCATTCTTCAAGCTTCAGGTAGAAGCCACCATCGGGGTCGGTGGGTTCATCTAAAACATAAAATAAGCAAACGTGAGTACAAAGTTGTACTCAGCAAGACTTACGTAGGAACTATACTACTCATGCACATGTATCAAGGTAAAGGGAGGTGGGGTTTCACTTGCAGAAGTGCCAGCTTTGACTTGGCTAGTCCTGAACTACGAGTACCAGACTTGAGGTAAGAAGCGTACACGAGTCCACTACATCTCTTCAACCAATTACACCACTATGGTGCCTTCCTCGACTTCCCCACGAGAAAGCACGCCATAGCACTCACACTTATCTTGGTGTATTTTAGAAGTATCCAGTTCAAGTTGTCTAATAATCAAGCTAAGCTTTCCAAGAAGTTCTTAACCGCGGACGCGGCTATTCGAATAGTTTTGTTAACCCTGCAGGGGTGTACCGCTACACACACATGATCATCTGTTACCGCCTTTGTACTCGACACGGTTCAAAAAGTGTCGGCGAGGATGCTCACCACAACTGTTACCTCATAGCCTATCTAGTCCGAGAAAGCCGCCTACCTGGGTTGGCTACCACTATCGTGAACCCGGACGGTTTACCGAAGTGGACCCAAGTGATATGTGAGTGGTGCATAAGCCGGTCTCGGGTGAGCCGTTCTCTCACTTAGCAGCCAGGCCACAAACCTACCAGAACTCCGAACTATTGCGACATCTGGACATCGAAAGGGATGAGTTAGTAAGCTGAGAGGGGTCAGTGAGCCCAATGTGTGGTTGTACTCTTCATCTTGGATCACCACACAAGAACTCGGACTTAGGGCGGTGTTCAACGAGACAACCCACCGTGTAATCCTACACAGCCTCTCATCGTTCACCTTGTATTAGGGTAGATTCACCAACACCTTTCTACCATCATCATCATGATCACTACCATCCCGACTCACATAACAGTATCATCATGGTATCACTCTAAGCATGCAATAGGCAGTAACAATTGCAGGGGCCACATGATATCAATCAACTCCTACAGTTGCTATGATTGTGGTTTGCCTACTACTGTGACAAATGATAGGTCATGCAAAGGAATGGGTTCATCTATGCGGTAGAAACGTAGCATGGTAATCATTCTATACAATGCATAAGCGAGACATGAGAGGGAAGTGGGATTTTATCGACATGATCAATGGGGGTTTGCTTGCCTTGCTGACGAGGTTCGGGTTCGGGGTCTTCGACGAAGGGGGCAGCCTCCTGTTCCGGTTCCACCTCTACTCGACAAACAACAAACAAGGTAGCAAAGTAAATACAATGCACAATCACATGGTTGAAGGTTGAAACTTGATGTATATGCTTTGATGTGTGAAGCAATTCCATTTAAATGGAGTATATTGCAAATTGAATTGCAAATTCAAACTCCAATTTGAATTCAATTTAGTCAAGTTATAATTGACATTGTTTGATCAAGTTAAACCTTTTTGAAAGGTGTATGATATGCCTCTGATGTGTAATTGAAATGTAGTATGTTGCCATGGTTCAAGTTGCAAAAGTATTTGATTTAATTCCATTTAAATCAAATAGCAAATGCTACTGATCACATTTTAAATTCAACTCAAACATGGTTGAAAGTTGGATATTTGGATAGCTTATTTTCTCCTGATCAATTTTTCATATATTATTTGTTAAATTTGGAGTTAATATGAATTTTCTATGAATTTCCAAAGTTTCAGCCTTTTTCTGGATTTTCTGGAATTTCTTGAATTCTTTTTATTCTGAAAAAGCCTTTACTGCGTCACTGTGACGTCAGTGTGACGTGGGGGGGGTCTGACCTGTGGGGCCGGGGTGTCAGCCACTGGGTTAATTAACCCGGTCAGTTTAAACTAACCGGGGGGGATTAAGGCCCTGGGCCCACTTGTCATCGGCTCTGGGGGTCATTAGGGGGGTGGTTAACTCCTAATGACCGTGGCCACGTCGGACTTGCCGGCGTTGAGCCGCCGGTGGCCACCAGTACGGCGGCGCTGTACGGGAAGGGCGCTCCCGTAGTCCAAATCGAGCGCCGCAACCACCGAGACTTCGCTCTTGGTGCTGCGCATCGAATGGAACCAAGTGGGGGGCCTGGGAGGCAGGGGTTTGACGGCGACGACGAGCCCTAGTGGCGACGGAGCTGCTGGCTCGAGGTGAACTCGGCTACGGGGCACCATTTTGGGCGGGTTTAGGTTGGATCGAATCTAAGGAGCTCTGCGGTGACAACAGCCAGGGTGACAGGGTCGAATGCTTTGCGTAGGCTCGTCGACGACGAGCATGGCGGCTCTGTGCTCCGGCGTCCATGGAGGAAAGGGCTAGAGGAGGCGAGCGGTGCCGTGGCTTGAGGGGAAATGCTCACCAGACTACAGAGAACAGGACGAGGTAGTCGATGGAGTCGGGGAGGGAACGTAGCCGGAGTATTTGATGACGACGAGTCGCGGATCCGGCGAGGGCTCGAGGACGATTGCGGCGGCTTGAGTCCAAATCACGGCTCCGCCTACTTCGGGAAGAGGAAGTCGACGACGACGAGTACGAGGGACACAACAGCTTGAGCTCTAGGGCATGGTGGCCACGTTGTCCACGGCGGTGCGCTCCGGTGAGCTTACTATCGGCGACGAAATCAAGCATAGGGGATCGCGAGAGCAGTGGAGAAGAGGGGGAAGTGAGGTGGGCATCCACGGGACGTCTCCTGGCGCGATAAGGACGCCTGGGAGGCCTCCAGGCAGGCAGGCTGCTGCCGCCGGCGTCGGCATGCGCTCCAGCGAGCTGCTTTCCGAGCCGGGGAAGAAGACAAACGGGGGCAGCGGGCTGGGCTGGCTTGCTAGGCCGCGGGCGATGAGTTGGGCCGAATGGCCAGGTAAGCTCCCTTGTCTTTTTCTCTCTGTTTTAAATTTCTGTTATATGTTTTGGCTAGCTAAAAAAAATAGCAAACCAATTTATTAAATGCTCATAATTTTTATATGGCCTTACCAAATAATATACTAGCCACTTATAAATTTTGAAATTTTTTAAAATTAAAATAATTTGAATCTTAACTCAAATAGAGGTTTTTGATTAATTCCAAGGCACCGTTTGAATATTTGAAAAATACATGAGCATGGGGTGGATCCCACATCAGTTGATATGTGATCACACTCATTTATAAGACTTTTCCAAAATCTAACATGAATTTTTGGAGAAGATTTTTATCTGGCCTTTTGAATTAGTTCATCTGGGGGGGGGTTCTTCTACCATTTCAATTTATTTTTGAAATTTTTACCATGATGCGAAGGGACTTGCTATTCCTAGCACATACCTAACTTGGGGTTGTGACAAGTACTACCTCACCGAGCACATCGACGGGTCCGTGGATCCCGCCGCCGCGGGTGCCGATCCCGAGTGGTCTGCCATCGAGGCCACTCTCATCCGCTGGCTCTACCACACCGTCTCGAAGGACATCTTCCACACCATCGTCGCCGACGGTGACGACGCCTACACCATGTGCAACAAGATCAACGCGCTCTTCACCGACAACAAGCTCCAGCGCCGCGTCCTTCTTCAGCAGGAATTCTTCGGCTGCTATCAAGATGACTCCTCCATCGACGACTACTGCATGCACCTCAAGATGTTCGCGGACGAGTTTCGCGACATCGGCGCACCCGTTGACGACAACCTCCTCCTCAGCACCCTCACCGCCGGCCTCAACGAGGACTTCGGCAACGCTGCGTCCAACTTCACTTTATTACCTAACCCTACCTTTCAGACGGTCGTCGCCTACCTGAAGCTCGAGGAACGCCGAATGAAGACGGTGAAGACCCACGCGCAGCACACCGCCCTCGCCGCCGGGACCACCCGCGGCGCTCCTGCGCCCCCGGCGCAGCCTCGCCCGCCGGCGCCACCCGGCTTCCCGCAGCCGCCCGCGCCCCAGCAGCAGCACGACGGGGGGGGGGGGGGGGGGGGGGGGGGGGGCAACTGGCGCGGCGGCGGTCGGCGCCAGCAGCAGCAGCCCGGCGGGGCGCCTCATCCTCAGCAGCCCACCCCGACGTGGTTCTCCGCCCAGAACCCGTGGACGGGCGTGGTTCATGCCTACCACATGCCCTTCCCACAGGCCCCGACGCCGGGGATCATCGGACCGGCGCCACGCCCGGCCGGCTACTAGGCCCTCTTCGCCGCGCCTCAGCCGACCGGCGCCGGCTACGCTCTGCCTGCCCCGGTGCCGCCTTACGGCGGCCTCGTCGCTCCACCGGCCACCCAGCCGTGGGATCCTGCTCTTCTGGCTGCTCTCCACTCGGCTCCGTCGCCTCATGCTTATGGTGGTGGTGGTGATTGGTTCATGGACTCCGGTGCCACCGCCCACATGACCTCGCAGCCCGGTAACCTTATCTCCTCCACTCCAGTTCACACTTCCACCCGCATCACTGTTGGTGACGGTTCCTCCCTCCCTATTACTCATATTGGTCGCACCTCTTTTCCATCTACATCCATGCCATTAACCATGTCTAATATTCTTGTTTCTCCTAACCTGGTCAAGAATCTTGTCTCTGTTTGTCGTCTTACTACTGAGAATCCTATCTCTGTTGAATTTGACAAACTTGGTTTTTCTGTGAAGGACGAGCATACCCGGATGGTCCTCCACCGATGTGACAGCCCCGATGCTCTCTATCCAGTGCACCCCACATCGTCTGCCACCACTCCAGTCGCCCTCGCTGCCGGTGTCGATCTATGGCACGCGCGCCTTGGTCACCCCAATGCCACCGTCCTTCGTCGTATTCTTCAGAGTTTTTCTTTCTCATGTAATAAGTTAGAGGAACACACTTGTGAGGCCTGTCGTCTTGGCAAGCACGTTCGGCTTTCCTTTAATGCGTCCACCCATATTTCCACATTTCCTTTTCAGCTATTACATAGTGATATTTGGACATCTCCAGTTGCGAGTAATACAGGCTATCTTTACTATCTCGTTATTCTGGATGACTTTTCTCATTATGTGTGGACTTTTCCCCTTCGCCGTCAATCCAATGCCCTCGCCACCCTAACCTCCTTTTACTCCTATGTGTCCACCCAGTTTGGTCGCCCCATCCTCGCCCTCCAAACCGACAACGGGAAAGAGTTCGACAACGCCGCCGTTCGCACTCTTCTCGCATCCCACGACACCGTCTTCCGCCTCACCTGCCCCTACACCTCCCAGCAGAACGGTCGTGCCGAGCGTATCCTCCGCACTCTCAACGACTGTGTACGCACTCTTCTTTTCCATGCCCATATACCCCCGAGATTCTGGCCCGCCGCCCTCTCCACCGCCACTCTCCTCCTAAATATTCGCCCGTGTCGATCCCGTTGGAGTTACGCTCCCACCACCTTCTTTTTGGTACGCCCCCTCCTATGAAGGTCTCCGCATCTTTGGGTGCCTCTGCTACCCCAACATTGCGTCCACCACACCCCACAAACTCGCACCCCGCTCCCTCCCGTGCATCTTTCTTGGCTACCCACCCAACACCAAAGGTTACCGGTGCTACGACCCCGTCTCCCATCGGGTGATCACGTCGCGGCATGTGTACTTTGACGAGTCTGTTTTTCCTTTTCACCAGGTACCACCATCGGAGACACTTTCTGAGGAGCTCCCCACCACGCCATCCGTCGCCACGCTTGACGGGAGAGGGTCCCGGGCGCGACCCCTCCCCGCCGCCCCGGAGCGGCGCCTGCTTCCGGCACCCCCGACTACTACTCCCTCCGCCGCCTCCCCTGGCCGCGTCGAGGTTGATCCAGCCTCGGGCGCCTCCTCCGCCTCGGGGGCTCCCTCCGCCTCCCATCAGGCGACCGACACCAGTGCCGTGTCCTCCGCCGACGGTGCTGGCTCCCCCGGTGCCACGTCCTCCGTCGACGGATCATCCGACGACGCCTCGGCCGCGGGCTCACCTCCACCATCGCCCGTCGCCCTGCCTGCTGCACCACCGTTCGGCGTCATCACCCGTGCCCGGGCGGGCGTCCATCGCCCCAGCACACGCTACTCCTCTGATGAGTATGTGTGTGCCGCCTCCACCTCGACGTTGCCACCGGTGCCATCCTCCGTTCGTGCCGCTCTCCGCGATCCTCGTTGGCTTGCGGCTATGCGCAAGGAGTTTGACGCACTGATCCGCAACCGCACCTGGCAGCTCGTCCCGAGGCCCCCACGTGCCAATGTCATCAGCGGCAAGTGGGTGTTCAAGCTCAAGACACGACCTGATGGCACACTCGAGCGCTACAAAGCGCGTTGGGTCGTCCGCGGTTTTCGACAGCGCGCGGGCGTGGACTTCACCGACACCTTTGCCCCGGTTGTCAAACCGGGCACGATTCGCACGGTGCTCTAGTTGGCAGTCTCTCGCTCTTGGCCCGTCCACCAGCTGGATGTGTCCAATGCGTTCCTACATGGTCATCTTGCCGAGCAGGTCTACTGTCAGCAGCCCAGCGGCTTCGTCGACACCGAGCACCCTGACCATGTGTGCCTGCTCTCCCGCTCTCTTTATGGGCTGAAGCAAGCACCACGTGCGTGGTACCAGCGCATCGCGACGTTCCTTCAGCAGCTGGGTTTTCAGTCTACCCGCTCCGATGCTTCGCTCTTCGTCTACCATCATGGAGCTACCACGACGTAGTTGCTTCTATACGTCGACGACATCATCCTCACGGCCTCCACGACCGAGCTCCTTCAGCAGCTCACTGCTCGCCTTCGTGCCGAGTTCGCCCTCAAGGACTTGGGCCCCCTGCACTACTTCCTTGGCATCGAGGTGGTACGGCGGCCCGACGGCTTCTTCCTGCATCAGCAGAAGTACGCCCACGAGCTTCTCGAGCTAGCCGGCATGCTTAACTGCAAGCCCGCGTCTACGCCCATCGACACGAAGGCCAAGGTCTCCGCTCTGGAGGGATCCCCTGCACCGGACGCCGCGTTCTACCGCTCCGTCGTCGGCACCCTACAGTACCTGACGCTGACACGAACCGATCTTTAGTATGCTGTGCAGCAAGTGTGCCTTCACATGCATGCCCCGCGTGACTCCCACTGGACATTAGTGCGTCGCATTCTTCGGTACATCCTCGGCACTATGTCCTTGGGCCTCAAGTTGACCGCCTCGGCCTCCACCGACCTCGTCGCCTACTCCGACGCCGACTGGGCTGGCTGCCCGGACACTCGCCGATCCACGTCCGGTTACTGTGTCTACCTCGGACCGTCCTTGATATCGTGGTCGTCTAAGCCACAACCCACAGTTTCTCGCTCGAGTGCCGAGGCAGAGTACCGGGCTGTGGCCAATGCAGTTGCTGAGTGCTCGTGGCTTCGTCAGCTTCTCCAGGAGCTGCTCTGCGACATCCCGAAGGCCACCATCTTCTACTGCGACAACGTCTCCGCTGTCTACCTCTCCGCCAATCCGGTCCATCATCGCCGCACGAAGCACATCGAGCTCGACATTCACTTCGTCCGCGAGCAGGTGGCCCTTGGGCGCGTTCGGGTTCTTCACGTTCCCACTGCCCAACAGTTCGCCGATGTCATGACAAAGGGACTACCGACGTCTACCTTCGAGGAGTTCCGGTCCAGACTCTGCGTCTCCGGTGACGCTTCGACTGCGGGGGGGTGATGAATATGTATATTGCATGTACATTAGGCAGACTAGGATTACCTTTGGTTTGTTTCCTAGTTTGCGAGATCTCCCGATCCTTTCCATGTATAGCGGATATGGTTGAGATCACGCAGCCCATGTACTCTATATATATGCTACGGCATGAGATCAATACAATCACGATTGATCTAATATCTCTCCAACAGTTTGCCATAGGAGCCTCGTCCCACAGTATTAGTGAGGTCTTCTTTACTAGTTCAGCCAAATCTGAACCTTGTTTTACTTCACATGTTGGTTCTTCTGTGATATTTATTGGAATGTGGAATCTTGAGTGCGCTGTTCTTCCACCTTGTAGCAGCAAAGCAGCAATGCCAGATGATGCTACCGCAAGCACTATCTTTCCCTCTGATCGTAGTTTCGTTGGGATTGCCTTCCATAGATAAGTTTTGCCAGTGCCACCATAGCCTTCTACAAATATCTATTTTCCTAGTCCTCTTTCAGCTGATTCAGTTATTGCATCAACGGCCATTTCCTGGTCCTGGTTTAGATTGTTTATTATGGTTTGGTGCTGATTCTTTAGTGCGTCCATGTCATTGCTCAAGTTCCGTAGCATTTGGTAGTAATATGTCTGGATAGTCCTTTATTGTCTTTCCTGCTTGCTTCATTATTTTCCCTCTCTCGATCAAAGCATATGCTTTTTTTTCTGTGAATCAGTGAGTTGCAGAGTAGGGAAGTTTAGCATAATTCTTCTTTTGTACAGTATATCTTCGGAAAATGCTTCCCATGTTGAATCCTACAACATTTTCGGTCTGGTCACCTCACAATGGCACAATATTGTTGTGAATAGTTGTCGTAATTGTGTCCCTGATCTTCATCAAGAAATCCTAGAGCAATTGTTACCTTTGTGTCCCTGATCTTCATCAAGAAATCCTAATGGCACAACATTTTCGGTCTGGTCACCTCAACTTTATCATCCTTTAACCTCTGTTACCTTTGTGTTGTATGAAAAAAATATTTTATGTTCTTTTCTCACTGGGCGATACTTTGTGGATTCCACAACCTTGACTTTGTTGAGTGCATAAATAGATTTCTCTTTGATTTTTGATCTGAAAGTGTCTATTAAGTTTTTCCAGATAATAACATGAATTGTTTGGCCCTGTATAAAGAATGAAACGTAATTAGTAATTGTTGTTGACAATATAGAACAATCTACGGTTACATATTTGTAAATAGTAGACCTCTTCGTCCATCAAGATCATATCTAGGCTGATTAACTCGTCGGTTGTAGGATTGACAGAATCCCACATTCTGAGTACTTTCACTTCTATCTTCCAGTTGTGCCCCTTTGTTGTCAAGTCGTTCAACTTTTTGCACACCATAATGATTTGCCTTCAAAAGGAATAGAAAAATAGATGAATAGAAGTGAGAAGTTCATCGCCTTAATGTGCGTACATCGTGTGAAGTGGTCGCACGTACCTTTGTCAAGCGCGGAGTTGCACGTCCCAACGCGTATCATCGTAGCAGCTAATTGGTCTTCTGCTGACTTCGATAATCTCCTTGGCGTGATGAGCTCGTCGGGTAGCTTGGGATTGGGATAATCCTATTGGCGTGATGTGAGTTTGGTGTCGTGGTGTGATTTGTGTTGGCTGACTTGGCTTGTATATATTGGTTGGTCGTCTAGGCTATTGTAGCCGGCACCATTTTTCTTTTAGGTTTCCATATCAAACTCTATTGAAAGACGTTTCTTGTCTCAGCCGATAAGGTTATAGAATTAATTGACCAAACATTGTACGTAACATTTAAACCTTTAGATCTTGACCGTTATATTTAGAATCAACGGATATAATAATTTTAGCCTATGTGGAAAAATGTGCTGTCTCGTTTGTCTTTTGTTTTAATTATACAATAGATGTTATGTGTGTATGATGGAAATTTATATAAAAAAAATGTATAAACAAATAATATTGTAGAATAAACAAAAATGTCAAAATTGGATCTCCAGCGCGGGCCGGCTAGAGGCGCTGCTAGTGGAAGCGTAGTTCTGCAGCGCGGGTTGCTTGAGCCACGCTGCTAACTGTACAGTTAGCTACAGCGTGAGCCCCCCGCACTGTAGATGGAAGTTAGCAGCAGCGCGTTATCTACAGCGTGGGTGCCCCGCGCTGCTAATGGGATTTTACCCCGCGCTGCTGAAGGTCATTATCCTAGTAGTGTAAGTCGTAAGTTGTATTGTAACACCCTCATGTTACAATAGTATGAACCACTTTTTCATGAGGAATTTCGAAAGGTCAATCTTGAGATTGTTCCTCATGGATTCATATCTACCTTGGTGGCGAAACCAACCCTTCAGGATCAAATCATAGTTGCCCAGAAGCGTGCACTAGGTGTTTGCCGCATCAAGGAGAACATTGCTAGCAGAGCTGCTAAATGTTTCTCCAAAGATATATGGGAAAGGGTATTCTTCGAAAATTGTTCGGTAGTACTTAAGAATAAGGATCTGACCAACTCATTCTCAAGGAATCTCATGACACTCCCCTCTCGATTCATCCCGGTGGCACGAAGATGTACGGAGACCTACGCCAGAGATTTTGGTGGACTAGGATGAAGCGAAAAATGGCTCGGTTCGTTGCTGAATGTGATGTTTGTCGTCGCATTAAGGCCGAAAATCAAAGACCTGCTGGAACTCTTCAACCGTTGCCTATCCCCGAGTGGCAATGGGACAAAGTCAGTATTGACTTCATCACTGGCTTTCCAAAAACACAAAAAGGAAATGATGTCATCTTCGTTGTCAATGATCGACTTTCCAAAGTTGCTCACTTCCTTCTTGTTCGCGAGTCTATTACTGCTAGCCAGTTATTAGACTTGTATGTCTCTAGAATTGTTTCTCTTCATGGTGTTCCTTTGGAAATCAATTTGGATCGTGGTAGCCTTTTTACCTATAGATTCTGGGAAACTTTTCAGAATGCAATGGTAACTCATCTCTCCATTAGTACAACTTTTCATCCCCAATCTAGCGGTCAAGTTGAAAGGGTTAACCAAATTCTCGAAGACATGCTCAGATCTTGTATTATCTCTTTCGGAAAGAAATGGAAGAAGTCTCTTCCATTCGCCGAATTTTCAATAAGAATAGTTTGCAATCTAATCTGAACATGGCTCCTTTTGAATTCCTCTATGGATAAAGATGTCGAACACCCTTAAACTGGTCAGAAACCAGTGAAATACAATTCTTTGGACCGAATATGATCAAGGATGTAGAAGAGCAAGTTCATATTGTTCGTGATCAATTGAAAGAATCCCGTTCTCGTCAGAAAATCTACTATGATCGTCATCATAGGCAAGAAAGCTACAATCTGGATGAGAAGGCTTACATTCGGGTTACTCCACTAAAGGGAACCCAACGATTCAATATCAAAGGAACGTTGGCCCATGTTACACTGATACTTTTCACATTCTTGCTAAACGTGCAGAAGTTTCCTACCAACTTGAACTACCCCCGCACCTTTCCCGAGTACATGACGTATTCCATGTGTCACAACTCAGACGTTGCTTCAAGGACCCCATCCATGAAGTCGACCATGAAACGCTTGATCTCCAAGATGACCTTTCTTATGGAGAGTACCCCACTCATATTCTTGATTTAGCAGAGCATAACACACATCGTCAGAAGATCAAGTTTTTCAAAGTGCAATGGTCACACCACTCCGAGAAAGAAGCCACATGGGAAAGGGAAGACCGTCTCCGTGCCGAGTACCCCACCTTCTTCCTGATGACTTCTGAATCTCGGGATGAGATTCTTTTGAGTGGGGGCTAGTTGTCAAAAACCCTCTGTTAGGTATGTTCTAGGATAGCATGTTACTTTGCATGATGCAAAAAAATTCAACAAGAAATTGAAATGGGGAAGCAAAAAGCCCCAAATGAATTTAATTCAAATGGCCAGAAAAAAATTGATTCCAATAATCCCTCTTTGAATTTGTTTGATCTCATTTCGACTAGATTTTTTTATTCCAATAATCCCTTTTTGAAAAGTCCCACAAATGTGTTTGATCTCATTTCAACTAGAATGGATTCAATCCCATGCTCCAAGATTTTTCCAAAGTCCAGAAGTGCCTTGAAAATTAAATGAAAACCCTATTTGAATTTGAATTCAAATATTTTAAAATTTAAAAAAGTTCAGAATTTGGGAGTGACTAGCTGCATTTCATGTAAGTCCATATAAATGTTTTGAGCATTTTATAAAATGCCTAGATAATTATTTTACCACAACAAACAAATATCAGAAAGAAATAACGGAAAGGAAATTGAAAGAGAGAAAAGGCCCAGCCCAGCCCACAGGGGCAGGGTCGTATTCTTCCTCTGCCAGAAGGAAGGCACACACGACCAACGTCGACGCGTGTGCCATGCGACGTATCGGGAGCTCCATCGACCACGAGCCGCCGGTACCGTCACCAAGCCGTCGCCGGACCCGCAAGCCCTCGCTGTCAATTGTGTCGACGCCAGCTCGTCCCTGGCCCCTCCGTACTCACCAGAGAGATCTTGGTGCGCATGCGCACCAAATTCCACTCCCCTTGCTCCTTCGCGTGCCCTAGGTTGTCATCGCCTCTTGCCCGAGCTCTAGCCGCCGCCCGAGCTCGTCGCCAGCGAGGCTCCGGTGCACCCCATGCCAACCCGTGGGCACGAGGTGACGCAGGTAAGCACGAGGAGCACGTCTGTGCCATCCGTTTGACCGTTGGCGCATTGCACCGCCGTCCCCGTACAACGCCGCCGCACGAGATGGTCACCGTCGGCTTACCGCCGGCGTGGTGACGTGGCCACGATTAATTAGTGCTAAACACCCCATAGTGACATTGACAGGTGGGCCCCGCATGTCAGTTTGACTGGTCTGCTGCCCCCTACGTCAGCATGAAGCCAAAGTGACATAGTAAATCAATTTTCAAGTTATAAAATAATTCTAGAAAAGCTAAAATTGGAATTTGCAATAACTTTTAAACGATAACTCCAAAAGAAATAAATTATATATGAAAATGATTAGAAAAATCCATAGAATATGAATATGCAATTTGTTTTTATGTTTAATCATTTAAAATGGGGCAACAGTACCAAATGTGCATATGGAACCTTTTTAAACCATATATGGAGTTTGAATTTGCAACACCTTTGCAATTATCTTCATTTAAATGGAATGACCAAAACATCAGCACCCTTTACATCATGTTACACCACTTGATAATGTGTTTGTGAATTCTACATCTATTGATTGTTACTTCATGTCTTGTTTGCTATCGGATAGAAGTGGAGCCGGAACCCGAGTGCACCCCTGCAGTTGAAGACTCTCAGTACGAACTTCGTCGGCAAGGCAAGCAAACCCTCATTGATCATGTCGATAAATACCCACTTCCCTCTCATTCTCGCTTATGCATTGTTTAGGATGTTATCATGATGCGTTTCTACCACATAGCTGAACTAATACTTTTCATGACCTATCATTTTGTCACTGTAGTAAGAAAAACACAATCCTAGCAGATGTAGGAGTTGGTTGATATCATGCAGCGCCTACAACTATTACATCTTATTGCATGCTTAGAGTGATACAATGTTGATATTGTTATTTGAGTCGATGATAGTGATCATGTGATGGTGGTGGAAATGTGTTGGTGAACTTGACCTAAACAAGATGAACGATGAGAGGCTGTGTACGAGTACACAGAGGGTTTTCTCATTGAACACCGCCTTAACCCCGAGTTCTTGTGTGGTGATCCAAGACAAAGAGTACTACCACATCTTGGGCACATGGACCCCCGCTCAACCTACTAACTCACCCCTTCTCAGTTCAATGAGTCGCAGTAGTTCGAAGTTCTGGTAGGTCCGTGGCACGTTCTGCAAAGTGAGAGAAAAACTATTCAGATCGGCTTGGGACCCTGCACACATCTTTTGAGACCGCATTGGTAAACCGGCCGGGTTCACGATGTGGAGTCCAGCCCAGAAAGGCGTCTCCATTGAACTTACAAGTTGCTGTGAGGTAAAAGTTATGGGAATTATCCTCGTCGACACCCGCTTGAAGGGTGACGAGGTCCCGGCGGTAACTGATAGTTTAATTTGTGTAGAAGTACACCCCTGCAGGTTTAATAAAACTATTCGAATAGCCGTGTCTGCGGTAATGGACTACTTGGAAAGCTATTCTTGATTATTAGACAACTTTAATGGTTACTCAAAAACTGTCAAGATAAGTGTGAGTGCTATGGTTTTCTTCCTCGTGGTAAGTCGAGGAAGGGTCCATAGTGGTGTATTGTTTGGGAGACTTGGATAGTTGGAATCGTGTACGCTCATTACCTCATTCTGGTAATCATAGTACAGGTTAGCCTATCAAAGCTGTCACTCCTGCATTGAAACCCCACCTCCCTTTGCCTTGAAACTTGAGCATGAATAGTATAGTTTAGATGTATGTCTTGCTGAGTGTGCCTTTGTACTCACGTTTACTTATTTATGTTTTTAGATGAACGCACTGAGCCCGATGGTGGCTTCTTACTGGAACTTGACAAGGACTAAGCTAGTGTACTCCCAGACAGCAATCTGGACCCTCGTGGAAGGGCTTGTTTATTGAATAAGGCTTCTCTAAGGTATTTGTTAAACTTGTCTGTATCCAGACATAATTTTATTCTGTTGTTTGAATGTAATGTCGGATCATAGTCATGTGATATCTGTGTGTGCTCTATCTATGACTGCTCCATAGAGCAGCTGCAATAAAGATGTATATTTGTAGAGTTTATGTGATGATTACCTGTTGTTTACACTGGACATGTATGTTGCATGTATGGTTATAACGTGCATGTCTTAGTGTGGGGTAATATAGCATAGTTGTGCTCTCGACGACGGTCTTTCTTACAACCAGGTGGCTCAGAGTTGTGCATAACTTGGAGCACCGCAATGCGATTGCACGTAACTCCGTTACGTGGCACACTTCGTTGTACGATCGTGCCCGCCCGAGACCCCTACTAAGTGAATCGGGTTGGAGTTTGCTTATGTAAATGTTAAGATTCAATCGATAAAATGGTTGAGGCGACTTGTCTACGAGTATGGAAGGTCACCACTCATATTCATTAAGACTTGCGAGCGAACGATGAGGATTCCCATCACAGTTGATCATCCGGTCCTGGATGGGATGCCCCTCACGTTTGAGCTTTCCAGGAGAACCATATACCGAAGCTTCTTCTGTTATGTTGAGTGGGTATGTCTCTCGGCTCTTCGTATGATTGAGGTAAGGTTAGAATTACACATGCATATTCTGGGTCCAGACAGATGATGAGGACATCGTTTCCATAGTTACACCCACTGCGAGTCCTACATCTGTCATTCCATTTGGAACGATTACTAGAGCGTGTGTGCGACAAATAACTAATCAGGTACTATCTTTTCTTTGTACACATAATTTAACTGACAAATATGATGCCACACTAATGTTTCCAAGGGGCTTGGAGTAGACGTAATATACCAAGGAGAAGCCACGAGGGTGGGCTCCATGCACCTAGTGCACTTTCCATCGAACGTGTCCGCCACACTTCGGCTCTAGGTCAACCGATTCGTACAAGGGCTAAATTTCCTAAACGCAATCCGTACGGGACATGAGACGCGTTCGGCTGCCGCCTCCAGCCTTAATAAATAGCTAGTCAATATTAGGGTTTAGACTCAGGTTTTATTGTATTTTCCAACAATCGCTACAATATGCATCTACGAGACATGTAGGACTACCGCCTTGTAAGATCCATAGTGGAACCCCAACTTGTTCATCTTCTCCTGTGCTCAATATATTATCGATAGTTTTAGATTGCAATTCATCCTTCTTATTTTTGGTTCTTTGATTGCTTGCAGGAACTCGAACCTTGTTGTTTAGAATGATTTTGCCTATGGCAAGATCAATAACCATCGGAGATTGATTTAGCGATTGCCAGGTGTATCTTCGAGTACGGTATAGCTGGAGTTTCAAGGTCAAAATCCACCAAATCAATAGTTATCCCACTTTCATCAAAAGATTGGGCCTACGTTACATCAGAGAATGACGAGGGGATACCCCCATGACTCCTCACTATGAGGGTACCTGGTGCATGTCAAGGCTAGCGACCCACTGAAGGCTTCGGGAGGCCCAAGATCCTCCCACCCAGAGCACCGACGACTGCGCCGACATAGAGTCCCAACCGACATGGAGTCGAAGACTTGGCATCCAAGAATAGATAGAATAGGAAACTATCCTTGTACACCTAGATGGACTCCTTGAGACCTAGCCTAGTATATAAAGGCTGGGAGAGGGGACGTCTAGGGTATGCAATATTCACCGCAACATCTCTGTCTTATTCAATCTCACTGGAGCCTCCACTGTAGTCGCCTCCACCATATAATACAACGAGCAGGTTGTAGGGGTTTTATCGATCGAGGGCCCTGAACCTGGGTAAATCCCTATCTCCTGTTAGCCAAAGAGATCACCAACCATGCACTCCTCTCTCTACAATCTAAACCCAAGGTACCTAATCATGGGACTTGCCGAGGTTAATCCTCGTAAATTGGCGCCGACTGTGGGGAAGACGCAGGTTGGATTCAGGATCTCAGTGGTTCCTTTAACAGCAGTCGACGACTTGACAACCTCGCCGAAGATCTAGGTGGCAACCGATCTACTCGAAACCCTCAACTTCACCGCACGCTTTACGATCTCACGATTCAACACGCTCAATCAACAAGCAAGACCGGCCCATGCTTTCAAATGATTCCACAGCTACATCAAGTGAAGCTCCACCCTTCGATCGACAAAGTAAGCACCAGCGTGATCGCAATCAACTTCAATCTCAGTGCCGACAATCGATATCAAATTTTAATTAGACCAAGCACTCGACCACACGACAACTCCAAAAGTCAGCCATTCCACTCAACGAGGAGCAACCACCATCGGCCACAATGATTTCACTAACAGGCCCCATGGCCTCGTCAAGAAAATCAGAGATTTCTGCATCGACGATGGAGTCGAGTTGTGCCCGAGCATTCGCTCTCGCAAAATGCACCGCTCGCGCACAAGCTCGGCCAAAAAGCAAGATGCCACCAATGAATCCGCAAAGCAAACACAGACGCAGATAGGCGACTTAAACACTCTTACGTGGACGAGGAAGGAGAACTCGGAGCAACCCATAGCCTCGGAAAGTTTCGACTTTTCGGTGAACTCTCCAAAGCACACAATAAAGACGTAAAACATTGAGCAAAATGCACTCGAGGAGCAACCCTGGCGTTGATGCTCGACGAAGAAACCTATCCAATAGCACACGATCGGGTGAACATGATCCAAGAAGGGCACCCATCAAAAAAGAAAGAAGAAGAAATCACCCTGCAAACCTACATGGCAAAAAAACTCAAAATAGACGCACCATACTACCTATGGTACTTGGAAGTCACCACCACCTTCTCGCAAAAGGACCACCCGCCGACAATCCCCAGACCAGGACACGCCCCACTAATTCTTGAAGTACAGATAGGAGGATACAACATGTCACAAGTATTCATGGACTGTCGGGACCCGGAATATGCGTATGTAATTCCAGTCACGATGCAATCACATGGAGAGCCGAGAGCCGTACCCACTTGACTAAGCAGACAAGGCCAAGCACAGAACACTCTCGGAAAGCATCAAACGTGAGGGACATCCCATCCAGGCCGGATGATCAACTGAGATGGGTCCTCATCGTCCGCTCACAAGTCTAAATGTTTATGGGTGGTGAATCCCATACTCATAGACAAGTCGCCTCAACCATGTTATCGATTGAATCCTAACTCTTACATAGACTTACTGCAGCCCGATCACTTAGTCGGGGTCTAGGGCGGGCTCGATCATACAACAAAGTGTGCACATGACAGAGTCACGAGCAATCGCATCGCGATGCCCCAAGCTGCGCACATCTAAGGGCCACTTGGTGTATAAAAGACCGCCAGCCAGATCACAACTAAGGTCTCGAAAACCCATACTAAGACATGCATGTTATAAACATACACGCATCACACATGTCTAGTATGAACAACAGGTATCATCACATAACTCTACAAAGTATATCTTTATTGACTTACACATAGAGCTTACAAAGATCACATGTCTGTGATCAACATTACATCATACAACGGAAGCAAATTAGGTCTGAGTACAGACAAGTTTAACAAATGGCTTTGAGAAGCCTTGTTCAACATACATGCCCTTCCACGAGGGACCAGACTGCTGTCTGGAACTATATTACCAAGGTCAACGTCGAGCTTCACAAAGGTGAATCCATCGGGGTCCGGGTTCTCATCTAAAACATAGAATAAGCAAACGTGAGTACAAAGTCGTACTCAGCAAGACTTACATCAGAACTACACTACTCATGCTCAAGTTTCAAGGTAAAGGGAGGTGGGGTTTCATCATGCAGAAATGCCAGCTTTGACTTGGCTAGTCCTGTACTACGAGTACCAAACTTGAGGTAAGAAGCGTACACGAGTCCACTACCAAGTCTGCAACCAATACACCACTATGGATACTTCCTCGACTTCCCCACGAGGAAGCACGCGATAGCACTCACGCTTATCTTGCAAGTTTTATAAGTATCCATTCAAGTTCTCTAATAATCAGGTACAACTTTCCAAGTAGTCCTTAACCGCGGATGCGGCTATTCGAATAGTTTTGTTAACCCTGCAGGGGTGTAAACTACACACACATGACCATCAGTTACCGCCAGGTCTCGTCACCATTCAAGGGGTGCCGGCAAGGATGTTCCCCACGACACTTCACTCACAACCGGTATATTCCAGGAGTCGACTATCTGAGTTTGTCACCGCTCGATAGTCCGGCCGGATCAACGATACGGACTCAGACAATGTAGGAAACCGAGACGCCACCTCTGACAGATGGTTTCACTGCCTCACAGATCCACCCACATATCTAAGATGATGCAACACTTCACTCACTCTTTTTCTATGCATATGCCAAATGGAAGGCCCGAACTAATGTGACTCCTGGACGTCAACACAGATCAAGGTACTAGGCCGAGAGGGGTCAGTGAGCCCAATGTGTGGTTGTACTCTTTGTCTTGGATTACCATACAAGAACTCGGGCTTAAGGCGGTGTTCAACAAGACAACCCACTGTGTATTCCTACACAGCCTCTCATCGTTCACCTTGTATTAGGGTAGATTCACCAACACGTTATCATCAACACCATTATGAATATCCATCCCGACTCAACAAACAATGTAACCTCATTGTATCACTAAGAAGCAATAAGCAGTAACAGTTGCAGGGGCCACATGCTCATCATTCAACTCATATATCTGCAAGGATTGTGGTTTGCTTAATACGGTGACAAAATGATAGGTCATGCATCGGAATGGGTTCAACTATGCGAAAGAACGTGTCTCGGTGATCTCCTAAACATGCATAAGCGAGACTGAGAGGGAAGTGGGATTTTATAGACATGATCAATGGGGTTTTCTTACCTTGCTAACGATACACGGGTTTAACGGACTTCTTCTTCTTCGGGGGTGATCATCGTCTCGGAACGTCTGTTACCGGAACAATCATCAACAAAAGGGGGGCAACATTGAAATAGAATGCACAAGCACATGATATAGTTTTCCATGATGTGAGTTCTACTGGTTTGTGGCAACTTCATCTTAATTGAAGTGTATTGCATTTGGAATGCAAATTCAAACTCCATATGTTGTTCAAATTAGCCAAGTTGCATTTGGTATTGTTTGATCTTTGTAAACCATCTTGACATGTGTATGATATTCCTCTGATATTCAAGTGATGATGTTTGCATTGCAATGGTTAAAGTTGGAATTGCATTTGAATTTAATTCGAATTAATTCCAATTAAGAAAAATAGAAAAAGCTACTGGTCCCATTTTAAAATCAACTCAAACAATGTTTAAACTTGGAAATTTGGATAGAGAATTTTCTGCTGATCATTTTTCATATATTATTTTTCCAATTTTTAGTTAATATGAAATTTCTATGAACTTCCAAAGTTTAGCTATTTTTCTGCAATTTCTGGATTTTCTTTAATCCTTTAATCCTTTTCTTTTTAATTCTTTTCCAATTATGGCGTCAGCATGACGCAAGGGTGATGTCACAGGGGGGCTGACAGCTGGGGTCCACTAAGCAATGACCCAGGGGTTAATCCCTCTGTTTAATTAACTCACGGTTAATTAAGGGGGCCCTGGGCCCACCTGTCATGGACTCAAGGGGGGATTAGGATGGGGATTAAGGCCAAACCGGCCGGCGGCTAGCCGTCGGCGTCCTGTGCGCGGCGGCGCTCTGTCGGAACAGTGCTACGGGCCACGGGGAGGGAAGAGGAGGGCACCAGGGGGTGCCTCTCGCTCGTACGCTTCGCGTGGAGCACACCGAGGACCTCGGGGAGGCCTCGGGCCATGCCGGCGAGCAAGCCCGCGGCGGCCGGAGCACTGTGCTCGGCGGGACGGCGAGGCAGAGCATGAGGGGAGCTGCGGGAGGGATCAAACGGAGCAGAAATCTCACCCAAACGCGATGAGGAGCTCGTCGGGGTCGGGG
This sequence comes from Bromus sterilis, assembly GCA_950022295.1. NCBI lineage: Eukaryota > Viridiplantae > Streptophyta > Magnoliopsida > Poales > Poaceae > Bromus > Bromus sterilis. Next base: position 273,217,321 of record OX465595.1, on the reverse strand, counting down.
AGGAGCTGGAGGGGGCTTGATTCGTCGCCGGAGTCGAGCGGCCGGCGGGAAAGAAGTTGAATCTCGCGTCGCCGGAGTCGTGCCCTTGCTCAAATTGGGAGGGGGACTTGAAGAAGTCGTCACCGGCGAGTCGAATGGACATGGTGGCGCACGCTGGATCGATCAGTGGCCACGCCGGGGCTGCGCCATGCTCTTCTAGGGTTTTGGTGGCGGTGCGATTTCTCGCAGGGAGGAAGAACGAAGCACATAGGAAGGGGGAAGTGAGCGAGGCGTCTCCTAGCGTGTGTGGCTGCGAGAAGGAAGCAGGGGCAAGGCAGAGGAGCTGCCACGGTGACGTCCACGACATGCCGGGCACGCAGCATCGTGCCTGGCTGCCTGGGGAAGACGACAACAGCAGTGGCAGCTGGGCTGGGTTGGGCCAGGAGGTAGGTGGGCTTCGCCCCTGGGCAACAGGTAAGCTCTTCCCTTTTTTCTGTTTTTCTTTTCTATTTCTTTTTTGTCTTTATGTTGGCCAAGCTAAAATAAATAGCTAGGCATTTTTAAAAATGCTGAAACTTTTTATATGGCCTCATATTATATTAGACTAGCCACTTATAAAGTTTGGCAATTTTTAAAATTCAAATCAATTGAACTTTAATTCAAATAAGGGTTTAAATTTAAATCCATGCTCCTGTTTGAATATTTGAAAAATCCATGAGCATGGGGTTGGTCCCACATCACTTTATCTGTGATCACACTCATTTATGGGACTTTTAAAAAAATGCAAAAGGAATTTTTGGAGCAACTTTATTTCTGGTCATTTGAATTAAATTCATCTGGGGGGTTTCTTCTCCTATTTCAATTTTTTTTTAAATTTTTAACCTGATGCAAAGTTACTTGCTAACCCTACCACATACCTAAACTTGGGTTGTGACAACTCGCCCCCACTCAACAGAATCTCGCCCCGAGATTCAGAAGTCGTCGGGAGGAAGGTGGGGTACTCGGCACGGAGGCGGTCTTCTCTTACCCATGTTCCTTCTTTCTCGGAGTGATGTGACCATTGTACTTTGAGGAACTTGATCTGCTGACGACGAGTGACACACTCTGCGGAATCAAGAATACGAACAGGGTACTCTCGATAAGAAAGGTCATCTTGGAGATCAAGCGTTTCATGGTTGACTTCGTGGATGGGGTCCTTGAAGCAACGCCTGAGTTGTGACACATGGAATACATCATGTACTCGGGAAAGGTGCGGGGGTAGTTCAAGTTGGTAGGCAACTTCTCCACGTTTATCAAGAATGCGGAAAGGTCCGATGTAACGTGGGGCCAACTTGCCTTTGATACCGAATCGTTGGGTTCCCTTCAGAGGAGTAACCCGAAGGTAGGCCTTCTCATCCAGATTGTAGCTTTCTTGCCTATGATGACGACCATAGTAGCTTTTCTGACGAGACTGGGCGGCTTTCAATCGATCACGAACAATGCAAACTTGCTCTTCTGCTTCCTTGATCATATCCGGTCCAAAGAATCGTCTTTCACCGGTTTCTGACCAGTTAAGGGGTGTTCGACATCGTTGTCCATAGAGGAGTTCAAAAGGAGCCATGTTCAGACTAGATTGGAAACTATTTTTATAAGAAAATTCGGCGAATGGAAGAGATTTCTCCCAATTCTTTCCGAATGAGATAACACAAGCTCTGAGCATGTCTTCCAAGATTTGGTTAACCCTTTCAACTTGACCGCTAGACTGAGGATGGAAAGCTGTGATAAAGGAGAGATGAGTTCCCAGAGCATTCTGGAAGCTTCCCCAGAATCTAGAGGTGAAAAGGCTACCTCGATCAGAATTGATTACCAAAGGAACACCTTGAAGAGACACAATTCTAGAGACGTACAAGTTCTCTAACTGACTAGCAGTTATAGACTCGCGAACACGAAGGAAGTGAGAAAATTTTCAGAGTCGGTCAATGACCACGAAGATGGCATCATTTCCTTTCTGGGTTTCTGGAAAGCCGGTGATGAAATCCATACCGACTTTGTCCCATTTCCACTCGGGAATAGGCAAAGGTTGAAGTGTACCAGCAGGTCTTTGATGTTCTGCCTTAATGCGACGACAAACATCACATTCGGCAACAAATCGAGCAATGTCTCTCTTCATCCTAGTCCACCAAAATCTCTGGCGTAGATTTTGGTACATTTTTGTGCTACCGGGATGAATCGAGAGGGGTGTGTCATGGGCTTCTTTAAGGATTAGTTGCCTTAGATCCCTATTCTTAGGTACTACCAAACGATTTTCAAAGAATACCGTTCCTTTGCTATCTGTGGAGAAACATTTAGCAACTCTGCTAGCAATTTTCTCCTTGATCCGGCGAACACCTCGTGCACGCCTTTGGGCAACTATGATTTGATCCTCAAGAGTTGGTTTGGCGACCAAGGTAGAAAGATAGCCATGAGGAACAATCTCAAGATTGAACTTGCGAAATTCCTCATGAAGAAGTGGTTGATACTGTTGTAACATGAGGTTGTTACAATACGACTTACGACTTAGTGCATCAACCATGACATTGGCTTTGCCTGGGGTGTAGGAACTTCCTAAGTCATAATCTTTTATCAACTCTATCCAGCGTCTTTGCCTGACATTAAGATCTGGCTGGGTGAATATGTATTTGAGGCTTTGGTGATCAGAATAGATCTCACAACGATTACCAAGGAGCTAATGTCGCCAAGTCTTCAAGGCATGAACTACGGCAGCGAGTTCAAGATCATGGGTAGGATAGTTCTCTTCATGTGGACGCAACTGGCGTGAAGCGTATGCTACCACATGTCGATCTTGCATAAGTATGCATCCTAGCCCTTGCCGTGAAGCGTCACAATAGATCTCGAAATCCCTCTTTGGTGTCTAGAGGCGCAAGTACGGGGGCATAAGTCAATCTTCTCTTTAGCTCTTGAAAGCTTTCCTCGCACTTGGGAGTCCATTGGAATTTTTTATCTTTCTTGAGGAGTTCGGTAAAAGGCTTTGCAACTTTGGAGAAGTTCTCAACGAAGCGGCGACAATAGCTTGCTAAGCCAAGAAAACTCCTAACTTGCTTAACCGATTCAGGTGGAGTCCAGTCAAGGACGGCCTGAACTCTCTCGGGAATCACAACAATGCCTTTTGCAGAAATCACGTGGCCTAAGTAGGTCACTTCTGGTAGCCAAAATTCACACTTGGAGAATTTAGCATACATGTTGTAACACCCTCACTGTCAGTGAATAGTAATCACTGTTACTGTTCATCTGTACTGTTCAAAACTTTTGTTGATCAACTTGGAACAGTTCAAATTTCAAATTTCTCTTTGATGTTCTTGAATGCATGGTGATCATGGACCTTGATCATCTGGGATCAAAACAAGTACAAGACATTTAAAATAAAATTCAAACAAACCCTAGAATGCCTTGGATGAATATTAAAAATATGGTGACAATAAAACATTGTCCAATAATTGTGGAACCACTTTTGTAAAATCCCAAATAATCAGTGGACCATGCCAATATGGTTTTGGGTATTTATCATGCCACTGAAAAATTTCAAAAAATTCTAAATAGTAGCCAAAAACCCCCAAATAACCATTTAATATTAAATTCAAATATTAAATGACTTTTAAAATTGTCCAAACTATTTGTGGCACTAACCTAGGGTGAATGATAAATTATGGGGCACATTAAAAGTTTTTCAAAAAAATGTCTAGGTAACAAAATAAATACAAAAAGGAATAAACAGAAAAGCAAAAAGAAAAAAAAGGGGAAAAGAAAACTAAGCCTAGCCCACCCCCACCATGGCCCATCCCCCTTCCCCCTCGGGCCGGCCCACCCAGCCCACCTCCCCTCCCCCTAACCCCCCCGTTGTCTTCTACCTGGGGAGGCCGTGGCGACCATCCCCGGTGCCACGCCGGCAACCCCCCTCCGTGGCGGCCATCCCGCGCCCCCGACGGGGCTTAAGACCCCGGCGCCCCCGAGCCCTCACCTGGAACCCTAGCGCCCCCCCCCCCCTCTCCTCAGATCCCCCATATCCCTCTCTTTCCCCCACTGGAGCTCGCTGCCGAAGGAGCCGCGGCCGCGGAGCAAGCCCCCGCCCCGAGCTCTGCCCCGGCCACGCCCCCGACCCCGGCGCTCCCGAGCCACGCCGCCCCCTCCTACGCACCTCCTTGCACCGCCGCGACGGCCCCCCCTCCCTGTGAGCATGGCCGCGAGCGCCTCCCCTCCCTCCCTGTCTCTCGCCGCCGGACCTCCATGGCTGGGCGCGCTCACCGCGCCTCGACCCCGCGCCCAGCGCGCCCTGGCCACGCCCACGGTCACTCATGGACAGCCTGGACCCCCCAGTGCGCAGCCGCTGCTGCGCGGCTCCCCTACTTGCCCTTGTCGTTGATGGCCGTGGCCGGCCATGGTCGTGGCTCCTCTGCCGCTTGACCTGGCCGTGGAGCGCTGCCCCTTCCCACCTCGTCGAGGACGGTTGCGCCCCCTCCTCGCCGTGGTTCCTTTCGCCAGGACGGATCGCCTCCGAGCCCCTCGACGCCGGCGAGCCCGTGCGGCTCTGCCGTGGACAAACCCCCCCACCCCCAATTAGTCCCTAATAACCCCCTGTTAATTAGAACTAAGATAACCCCCTGGACATATGACATGTGGGCCCTTGGCCCTTTTAATTTAATTAAATTGATTAGATTAGCATTGTGTCACTTACATGTGGGTCCATTGGATTTTTAGAATTAATAAAACCATTTTTTTTTAACTGTGAGGCTCACATGTGGGACCCACTGGTTAGTTGACCAGTCAACCTTACAGGTGGGTCCCCTCTGTCAGGTTTGACCAGTCAACCCTGTTATGGATAATGTTCTGTTTAATAAATAAAATAAATGCAAAAATGATTATAAATTGATTTAAAAGTGATTTAAACTTTGAAAATTCACATAAAATAATCCGTATATCGGATCGAAAAACTTTATACATGAAATTTGATCAGAAAAATATAACGAATACGAATACGCTACCCGTATGTCTACCCCACCCCCCTAGCACACCGATCATCGACATTCCCCCTCCTCCGGGCTGTCTGTCGATAATTCCCGGTACCGATAAAAAGTACCTGGATGAATTTATTTCGAACACGAAAGTTGTCCGGAATGGTTCAACTAACTCGGATACACCCCTTCTCCTCGTCGGATGTCCACGACACCTCCGGCATGAACCCTTCCCCCTCCGGTCACCTTGTCCGGTAATCACCCGGAGCCGGTAGTTCATCCCCGGATGAATTCCCGCTCCGAGCAACGTGCACTGCACTGCGTTAGACTAGTGTTAACATTTCATCTGTCATGTCATGCATATGTTTGTATATTATTGCTGTGTATTTACTGTTCCCCCCCCTTAATCTCCGGTAGACCCCGCTGCGACCGCCGACTACACCGCTGCCGGGTACGACTACTTCGTCGACGACCCGACCCCTACCGTCGAGCTTCCAGGAAAGCAGAGCCATTCTCTTCCCCAGATATCGCCTATCTTTCCGTACATTTCTTGCACTAGGCATTGTTACTGCTGCTGCTACGATTGCAATCCTATTCAATTGCATAGCCTGATTTTGTCGCCCCTTGATGTACCTTTCTTATCCTATGCTGCCTATTATAATTATGCTTATATTCAGCAGTGAACCCTGCGCATTGTTAGTTAGGACTAGATAGCGGGCCGTGATCACTCAGGGGGGTGAACACGGGTACAATATATACAACTACACAGGTACGGTACAAAGCAGACACCGCCAAAGGCCTCTATCTGGGTTATGCCTAGTCACCTCAAGTGTGAGCTATCAAGGAGTAATCCTTGTACTCCACTCGAGGCTGACTTTGTCTTACCGCCATAGGGTCCTGGACAGCGGTTGTCCTTAAAGGTAAGAAAGTCGCGCGACCCAACTGTGCCCGCGAGCGGTATATCGTCGGGAATGACAGGGAGGGTACGACCGACGTTACTGACGTGCTTGGCCCCTACTCGTATCTCGCGAGAGTTACCAAACCACGAAAGTCAAGCTCTACCAAGAGCAAATGCGAGACAAGGTAAGGAGACGGTTCACCTTGTTGGTAACCGCAGTGACTTGGTGGGACGACAGGGCAGGCACCGATGTACTGGTGGTCCTGACTGCTGTCGTTGACCGCGGGTCGGTTAAGTCGAGGCAACGATAACGGTTGTCACGCAGGTTAATAAAAATGCTAAATGGTTCGGCGGATGTCTTGAGTAGCCTTTTGGCTTGTACGCACTACCTACACGTGGGATAAGGAGTGTGGGCTCCCCTGCATCGTAGTATCATTCGAGGGTCTTCAGACGTCAGCAGTACTGCGGGATGATTGCCGGGAAGTGGTGTTGTCTTCTCTTGCTCGAGCGGTGTATTTTTATTTGCTTTGATTTTGCTTCACCGGCCAGTCACGCACCGTGCAGGAGTACGTTCGGGTTAGGGTCCAAAGCCCAGCGTACATAGGATATAGTCCGGCGGATGACCTCTCTGTTGATTGCCGAAGGATGGGCTACTTTGTGTCGGATAGCTTTGGTGGAGCGTTCCCTAACAAGGTTCCCGCCACCCTGGAGATCCGAGCGTCGTAGAGTCACGCCAGTGCACCCCTGCAGGGAAGATTAATCTATTTGAATAGCCGTGTCCACGGTAACAGGACGCTTTATGCTGAAGCTGGATCTTACCACTAGAAACTATTACTATTAAACTGTATGGTTCCGGGTCTTCTTCCTCGCAGGGAGTCGAGGAAGGGAACTCGGAGGCATTATTATTATAGTTAATCATTACAACTTATATTATACAATGTTGCAGTAACTTCTGCTTCGTTGTTACTTTACGCTTTATATGAACTGTTGGCTGATTCTTACCTCATGCTGCAAGACATCGTCGGAAGATGCTAGTCGTCGATAGGCCTAGCTTCTTACCCTTGCTCTGGATTTCTGTCTTTCAGTCCACTATATACAGCCTCTTCTTTCCGTTGATACAATGCATAATGCTTAGTAGCGGATGTAAGACTCGCGGGTATACTAGCTACTCACCTGCTTTATTTCCTTTACTGTGTTGCCTGACGGCCGCTGCAGTCGACGTTGGAGCCTAGGAGCAGGAGTACCCCGAAGGCGGATACTACTATGTCGAGACCCCCGCTGACCAGGACCAGGAGTAGTTTCGGAGGCTCCCAGGCAGGAGGCCTTGCCTTTTCGATCTGTATCTCTGATGTCATTTGTGCTAGCCTTCTTAAGGAAAAACTTGACTAACTATGTCTGTACACAGATATTATGGCTTGTATAATTTATGTATTCGGGTCCGCGTGACCCCCCTTTATTGTAACATATTGGTTTATCCTTTTGTGTTTAGTGTTGTGCTGTGATATTCTCACCGTGGCACCCTAATCTCAGTCGTGTACCCTGCGTGTATGATTACTGTACACGGATTGATTTTGGGGGCGTCACAAGTTGGTATCAGAGCCGACTGCCTGTAGGAAGCCACCCCACCACTACCTTGTCGAAGTTGAGTCTAGACTTTGAAAAACTATTTTGCTAACTTAATAATTGGCTTACGGGCCCACATCGATGTCACTACGTGTGATATCTATGGTATTAGGATCCTTTTCTCCTTACCTATGCTCTGGGACTCTGCTCTCTTATCCTTGCTGGTAAGTTTTACAAACGCTGACATTAGGATCACGTTCTCTTGATTCCACCCGGCGTTTTGGTGCGTTCCCCGTTGATTGAGTCGTGTCCCAGGAGTCGTACCCCAGATCCCGGACCGCGGATCCCATTCTCATTCTGGGCAGGCCGCGCGTTCTCTGGCATCAACTCCTGTGGCCAACAGTTTTCTTGCGGCGTGATTGACATAGTGGAATCTATGTCGCGTCGTGTAATCCTTACCGCGGTCTGCGCGCCGCCTAGTGTGTCCTTTTTCCTTAATTTCTACGACATTACGCTGCCCGATTTTCGATTGACTCTGTGTGTGAATGTGTATTGTCTTATATGACTACTCCTATATATCCGCGCCTCCTCTTTGTTGTCGCTTTATCTAGTACTCGTTTCCGGTATCTCGTTAAAATGTTCATCGCTGAAATACCCCTGTTAAATTCTAGCAGGATGGCTGGTCGTGGTGGTCGTGGTCTTGGACGTGGTGCCAACGATCCACCTCCGCCGCCGGACTACATGGCCGCGATGATGCAGCAGTTTCAGATGAACCAGGTGTTCATGCAGGGAGTCATAGATCAGCTCCAGAACCAGAACCAGAACCAGAACCAGCACCAGAACCACCCGCCTGTGGTTACTCTGCGGGATTTCATGCGTCTCAATCCCCCTCTCTTCCACCAACCGGAACAGCCGCTAGATGCTGATGATTGGCTTCGTGACATCACTCGTCAGCTGGAGTTCGCTAATGTGAGCGCTGCTGATTATGTCAACTTCGCGTCCTATTTCCTGCGTGGTCCCGCTGCTCAGTGGTAGGACACTTACAAGGGCTCGCTAGCTGAAGGGACTGTCGTCACCTGGAATGACTTCAAGACTTCCTTCAGTGCTCGTTATGTCCCCCAGGCGATTATGAACCGTATGAAGGCCGAGTTCCGCAACCTCGTTCAGGGCAACAAAACTGTCGAGGCATACCAGAGGGAATTCCTCCGCCTCTCCCGCTATGTTGTAAGTGACCTCCCCAATGATGCAAGTAGGCAAGAGAAGTTCCGTGATGGACTCAACGCAGATCTCCAGCTTGCACTGGCTTTGCACGTCTTCCCCGACTTCGCCACCATGGTGAACCAGACTATTACTCTTGAGACCGCTCAGCTTAAGTTCGGTGGTTCGCCGAAGCGCCCCCGTGATGCTGGCTCATCTTCGGGCACAGCACAGAAGCAACGCGTTTGGCTTCCACACAGTCTTATGCGTCCAACTGCCCCTGCACAAAGGCCGTCGTATGTTGCACCTCGTCTGCCTCCGCCCCCGCCGAGACAGCCGAAGACTGAGACTGCACCCCTCCGTCCTCAAGATGTCCTGTGTTTCAAGTGCCGTCAGCTAGGCCATATTTCCCGAGACTGCCCTCAGCGACAGAATCAACTGGTAGTTCACCCTGCTGGTCGCGGAAATGGTCGTGGCAACAATGGGACCCTCAACTATAATACTGGGTCAAATACTCATGCTCGTGGTCATGCTTACAACATTGATGTTGAAGAAGCTCAGGCACAGCCCGCTACAGTGATGGATACTCTCCTCGTTAACTCAATACCTTCTACTGTTTTATTTGATACAGGAGCATCGCATTCATTCATGTCAGAAGCATTTGCATTGTCGCATAACTTCATGGTAGAAAAGATGGATCCACCGATGGTTGTCCGCACTCCGATAGGTCATTGCCACATCTCCAAGATAGTGCCCAAAACCATTGTCGAAATTGAAGGAATTGAGTTCCTTGCTTCCCCCATCCTCCTGAAGTCTTCCACTATAGACCTCATTCTGGGCATGGATTGGTTGAAAGTCCATGATGCCGCACTTTATTGTGGCACCAGTTCTGTCCAACTTTTTCACCCCTCCGGCGAGATTGTTAACCACACCACCCGGATTACCCGTGATGCTGAAACGCATATCTATATGATGAATGCTTTGAATGTCTCACCTCTTGACGGGATTGAGAACGTTCCAGTCGTTCGTGATTTTCCCGACGTCTTCCCAGAAGAACTCCCGGGAATACCCCCGATCCGAGAGGTGGAATTTGTCATCGACCTGAAGCCTGGCACCGTCCCTATTGCCAAGCGTCCCTATAAGATGCCACCTCACCACCTCCTTGAACTGAAGAAGGAGATTGACGAAGCACTTCACAAAGGATTCATTCGCCCAAGTTCCTCTTCTTGGGGAGCACCTTCGCTCTTTGTCAAGAAGAGCGATGGAACAAATCGTTTGGTCCAAGATTACCGACCCATCAACCAGGCCACGATCCAGAACAAATATCCGCTTCCCCGGATCAACGATTTGTATGATCAACTTGCTGGATCCACGGTGTTTTCGAAACTCGACTTGAGGTTGGGTTACCATCAGATCCGAGTCCGTGAAGAGGACATTCCGAAGACCTCTTTCATTACTCGCTATGGTTCATACGAGTACACTGTCATGTCCTTTGGCTTGACGAATGCTCCAGCAACTTTCTCCCGGTTGATGAACTATATATTCATGGAATACCTCGACAAGTTTGTCGTGGTTTATCTGGATGATATCTTAATATACTCCAAGAATAAAGAGGAGCATGCTGAACATCTTCGCCTTATACTTGAAAAGCTTCGAGAACACAAACTCTACGCTAAGTATTCTAAGTGTGAGTTCTGGCTTCCTGAAGTGACCTACCTTGGTCACGTGATTTCCAAGGATGGCATTGCCGTCAACCCAGAACGTATCCAGGCTATTCTTGACTGGACTCCTCCCAAGACTGTCAAGCAAGTCAGAAGTTTCCTCGGACTCGCCAGCTATTGCCGCCGTTTCGTCGAGAACTTTTCCAAGATTGCCAGGCCTCTGACTAATCTGCTTCACAAAGGGGTCAAGTTTGAGTGGACAGATAAATGTCAGGAAAGTTTCCAGGCCCTCAAGGACAAGCTCACTTCTCCCCCAGTGCTAGCTCCCCCTGATACTCAGAAGGACTTCATGATATATTGCGACGCATCTCGTCAAGGATTAGGATGTGTCCTAATGCAAGAGCGCAAAGTGATTGCTTATGGCTCTCGTCAATTGCGTGCTCACGAAGATAAGTATCCAACACATGATCTTGAATTGGCAGCAGTAATTTATGCATTGAAGTTGTGGCGACATTACCTCGTCGGTAATCGTTGCGAGATCTACACCGACCACCAAAGCCTGAAGTACTTGTTTACTCAACCCGACCTGAATCTCCGCCAGCAGAGATGGCTCGAGACAATAGCCGACTACAACATGGGAATTTCTTACACCCCTGGCAAAGCTAATGTGGTGGCCGATGCTTTAAGTCGTAAAGCTTACTGTAGTGAACTTGAAGTTCAAGTACAACAACCACTTCTGTATGAAGATTTTCAAAAGTTAAACCTCAAGATTGTTCCTCAAGGTTATGCAAATAACCTGGTTATCGAACCGGATCTCGTCAAATCCGTCAAGGGTATAAAGTTTTATGATGATTTCGTACACAAGATTAAGCGCGATATCGCCAATGGGAGACCCTCACCCTTCACCGTTGATAGCAAAGGTGCGGCGTTCTACCAGAACCGTTTAGTGGTTACTCACAGCAAGGGCAGGCATGAGAACCTGGATATGACCCCGAAGGTCATGAGAGCGGCTCACGATACCCCGTTGTCCATTCATCCTGGAAGCACCAAGATGTACCAAGACATTCGTCAGCAATTCTGGTGGTCTAACATGAAGCAAGACATTGCCAGATATGTTTCTGAATGTGACGTTTGCCGTCGCGTCAAGGCAGAACATCAAAGACCTGCTGGAACTCTACAACCGCTCTCTATTCCTGAATGGAAGTGGGACAAGATCGAGTTGGACTTCGTCACTGGTTTTCCCAGATCGCAGAAAGGCCACGATGCTATCTTTGTCGTCATCGACCGCTTCTCCAAGGTTGCCCACTTTCTGCCAGTCAAGGAGACGATCTCTGCTAGTCAGTTAGCAGACTTGTATGTTTCCAGAATTGTGTCCCTCCATGGCATTCCGTTGGAGATCAGTTCAGATCGTGGCAGCATTTTCACCTCAAGATTTTGGGATAGTTTCCAAGAAGCTATGGGCACTCACCTGAATTTCAGCACCGCTTATCACCCCCAGTCGCAAGGTCAAGTCGAACGAGTTAATCAAGTGCTTGAAGATATGCTTCGAGCTTGTGTCATTTCATTCGGTAAGAAATGGGAGGAATCTCTTCCATTTGCTGAATTCTCGTACAACAATAGCTATCAAGCTAGTCTGAAGATGGCACCCTTTGAAGTTCTCTATGGACGTAAGTGTCGAACCCCTCTGAATTGGTCAGAAACTGGAGAACGAACTCTCATTGGTCCGGATATCATACAGCACGCTGAAGATCAGGTTCGCGTTATCCGTGAACACTTGAAGGCTGCTCAGTCCCGCCAGAAGAGCAACTATGATCGCAAGCACAAAGAAATGGTCTATCAACCTGGCGAATATGCTTACCTCCGTGTCACCCCGATGCGAGGCACTCACCGCTTCGGAATCAAAGGCAAGTTAGCTCCTCGCTACATTGGCCCATTCCGTATACTTTCCAGAAGTGGACCAGTGGCATACCGATTGGAATTGCCGGCAAACCTCTCTCAAGTTCACGATGTTTTTCACGTGTCACAACTCCGACGCTGCTTCAAAGACCCTATACGTGAAGTGGAGCATGATATGCTCGAGCTGCAACAGGACTTGACTTATCAAGAACATCCAAGCCGCATTCTTGATCAGTCTGAACGCAAAACCCGCTACAAGACAACGAAGTTTCTCAAAGTTCAGTGGTCGAATCATTCTGAAGATGAAGCCACTTGGGAACGCGAAGATCGCCTTCGTGAGGAATACCCCGATCTTTTCCCCTCTACCGCTTAAATTCTCGGGACGAGAATTATTGTAGTGGGGGAGATTTGTAACACCCTCACTGTCAGTGAACAGTAATCACTGTTACTGTTCATCTGTACTGTTCAAAACTTTTGTTGATCAACTTGGAACAGTTCAAATTTCAAATTTCTCTTTGATGTTCTTGAATGCATGGTGATCATGGACCTTGATCATCTGGGATCAAAACAAGTACAAGACATTTGAAATAAAATTCAAACAAACCCTAGAATGCCTTGGATGAATATTAAAAATATGGTGACAATAAAACATTGTCCAATAATTGTGGAACCACTTTTGTAAAATCCCAAATAATCAGTGGACCATGCCAATATGGTTTTGGGTATTTATCATGCCACTGAAAAATTTCAAACAATTCTAAACAGTAGCCAAAAACCCCCAAATAACCATTTAATATTAAATTGAAATATTAAATCACTTTTAAAATTGTCCAAACTATTTGTGGCACTAACCTAGGGTGAATGATAAATTATGGGGCACATTAAAAGTTTTTCAAAAAAATGTCTAGGTAACAAAATAAATACAAAAAGGAATAAACAGAAAAGCAAAAAGAAAAAAAAGGGGAAAAGAAAACTAAGCCTAGCCCACCCCCACCATGGCCCACCCCCCTTCCCCCTCGGGCCGGCCCACCCAGCCCACCTCCCCTCCCCCTAACCCCCCCGTTGTCTTCTACCTGGGGAGGCCGTGGCGACCATCCTCGGTGCCACGCCGGCAACCCCCCTCCGTGGCGGCCATCCCGCGCCCCCGACGGGGCTTAAGACCCCGGCGCCCCCGAGCCCTCACCTGGAACCCTAGCGCCCCCCCCCCCCCTCTCCTCAGATCCCCCATCTCCCTCTCTTTCCCGCACGGGAGATCGCTGCCGAAGGAGCCGCCGCCGCGGAGCAAGCCCCCGCCCCGAGCTCTGCCCCGGCCACGCCGCCCCCCTCCTACGCACCTCCTTGCACCGCCGCGACGCCCCCCCCCCCTCCCTGTGAGCATGGCCGCGAGCGCCTCCCCTCCCTCCCTGTCTCTCGCCGCCGGACCGCCATGGCTGGGCGCGCTCACCGCGCCTCGACCCCGCGCCCAGCGCGCCCTGGCCACACCCACGGTCACTCATGGAAAGCCTGGACCCCCAGTGCGCAGCCGCTGCTGCGCGGCTCCCCTGCTTGACCTTGCCGTTGATGGCCGTGGCCGGCCATGGTCGTGGCTCCGCTGCCGCTTGACCTGGCCGTGGAGCGCTGCCCCTTCCCACCTCGTCGAGGACGTTTGCGCCCCCTCCTCGCCGTGGTTCCTTTCGCCAGGACGGCTCGCCTCCGAGCCCCTCGACGCCGGCGTGCCCGTGCGGCTCTGCCGTGGACAAACCACCCCACCCCCAATTAGTCCCTAATAACCCCCTGTTAATTAGAACTAAGATAACCCCCTGGACATATGACATGTGGGCCCTTGGCCCTTTTAATTTAATTAAATTGATTAGATTAGCACTGTGTCACTTACATGTGGGTCCAATGGATTTTTAGAATTAATAAAACCATTTTTTTAACTGTGAGGCTCACATGTGGGACCCACTGGTCAGTTGACCAGTCAACCTTACAGGTGGGTCCCCTCTGTCAGGTTTGACCAGTCAACCCTGTTATGGATAATGTTCTGTTTAATAAATAAAAGAAATGCAAAAATGATTATAAATTGATTTAAAAGTGATTTAAACTTTGAAAATTCACATAAAATAATCCGTATATCGGATCGAAAAACTTTATACATGAAAGTTGATCAGAAAAATATAACGAATACGAATACGCTACCCGTATGTCTACCCCACCCCCCTAGCACACCGATCATCGACATTCCCCCCCCCCCTCCGGGCTGTCTGTCGATAATTCCCGGTACCGATAAAAAGTACCCGGATGAATTTATTTCGAACACGAAAGTTGTCCGGAATGGTTCAACTAACTCGGATACACCCCCCCTTGTCCTTGTCGGATGTCCACGACACCTCCGGCGTGAACCCTTCCCCCTCCGGACACCTTGTCGGGTAATCACCCGGAGCCGCTAGTTCATCCCCGGATGAATTCCCGCTCCGACCAACGTGCACTGCACTGCGTTAGAACACTGTTAACATTTCATCTGTCATGTCATGCATATGTTTGTATATTATTGCTGTGTATTTACTGTTCCCCCCCCCTTAATCTCCGGTAGACCCCGCTGCTACCGCCGACTACACCGCTGCCGGGTACGACTACTTCGTCGACGACCCGACCCCTACCGTCGAGCTTCCAGGCAAGCAGAGCCATTCTCTTCCCCAGATATCGCATATCTTTCCGTACATTTCTTGCACTAGGCATTGTTACTGCTACTACTACGATTGCAATCCTATTCAATTGCATAGCCTGATTTTTTCGCCCCTTGATGTACCTTTCTTATCCTATGCTGCCTATTATAATTATGCTTATATTCAGCAGTGAACCCTGCGCATTGTTAGCTAGGACTAGATAGCGGGCCGTGATCACTCAGGGGGGTGAACACGGGTACAATATATACAACTGCACAGCTACGGTACAAAGCAGACACCGCCAAAGGCCCCTATCTAGGTTATGCCTAGTCACCTCAAGTGTGAACTATCAAGGAGTAATCCTTGTACTCCACTCGAGGCTGACTTTGTCTTACCGCCATAGGGTCCTGGACAGCGGTTGTCCTTAAAGGTAAGAAAGTCGGGCGACCCAACGGTGCCCGCGAGCGGTATATCGTCGGGAATGACAGGGAGGGTACGACCGACGTTACTGGCGTGCTTGGCCCCTGCTCGTATCTCGCGAGAGTTACCAAACCACGAAAGTCGAGCTCTACCAAGAGCAAACGCAAGACAAGGTAAGGAGACGGTTCACCTTGTTGGTAACCGCAGTGACTTGGTGGGACGACATGGCAGGCACCGATGTACTGGTGGTCCTGACTGTTGTCGTTGACCGCGGGTCGGTTAAGTCGAGGCAACGATAACGGTTGTCACGCAGGTTAATAAAAATGCTAAATGGTTCGGCGGATGTCTTGAGTAGCCTTTTGGCTTGTACGCACTACCTACATGTGGGATAAGGAGTGTGGGCTCCACTGCATCGTAATATCGTTCGAGGGTCTTCAGACGTCAGCAGTACCGCGGGCTGATTGCCGGGAAGTGGTGTTGTCTTCTCTTGCTCGAGCGGTGTATTCGTATTTCTTTGATTTTGCTTCACCGGCCAGTCACGCACCATGCAGCAGTACGTTCGGGTTAGGGTCCAAAGCCCGGCGTACATAGGATATAGTCCGGCGGATGACCTCTCTGTTGATTGCCGAAGGATGGGCTACTTTGTGTCGGATAGCTTTGGTGGAGCGTTCCCTAACAAGGTTCCCGCCACCCTGGAGATCCGAGCGTCGTAGAGTCACGCCAGTGCACCCCTGCAGGGAAGATTAATCTATTCGAATAGCCGTGTCCACGGTAACAGGACGCTTTATGTTGAAGCTGGATCTTACCACTAGAAACTATTACTATTAAACTGTATGGTTCCGGGTCTTCTTCCTCGCAGGGAGTCGAGGAAGGGAACTCGGAGGCATTATTATTATAGTTAATCATTACAACTTATATTATACAATGTTGCAGTAACTTCTGCTTCGTTGTTACTTTACGCTTTATATGAACTGTTGGCTGATTCTTACCTCATGCTGCAAGACATCGTCGGAAGATGCTAGTCGTCGATAGGCCTAGCTTCTTACCCTTGCTCTGGATTTCTGTCTTTCAGTCCACTATATACAGCCTCTTCTTTCCGTTGATACAATGCATAATGCTTAGTAGCGGACGTAAGACTCGCGGGTATACTAGGTACTCACCTGCTTTATTTCCTTTACTGTTTTGCCTGATCGGCCGCTGCAGTCGACGTTGGAGCCCAGGAGCAGGAGTACCCCGGAGGCGGATACTACTACGTCGAGACCCCCGCTGACCAGGACCAGGAGTAGTTTCGGAGGCACCCAGGCAGGAGGCCTTGCCTTTTCGATCTGTATCTCTGATGTCATTTGTGCTAGCCTTCTTAAGGCAAAACTTGACTAACTATGACTGTACCCAGATATTATGGCTTGTATAACTTATGTATTCGGGTCCGCGTGACCCCCCTTTATTGTAACATATTGGTTTATCCTTTTGTGTTTAGTGTTGTGCTGTGATATTCTCACCGTGGCACCCTAATCTCAGTCGTGTACCCTGCGTGTATGATTACTGTACACGGATTGATTTTGGGGGCGTCACACATGCGATGCTCTCTAAGCTTCATCAATACCAGCCTTAGATGTTCGGCATGTTCTTCTTTGTTCTTCGAGTAGATGAGAATGTCATCGAGATAAACTACAACAAATTTATCTAGGTAGTCCATGAAGATCGAATTCATCATGCGCGAGAAAGTGGCGGGGGCATTGGTTAAACCGATGGACATGACGGTGTACTCGTAAATACCATAACGTGTAGTGAAAGCCGTCTTGGGAACGTCCTCGATTCGGATCTTGATTTGATGATAGCCTAATCTCAAATCCATCTTGGAGAAGACCGAGGATCCAGCAAGTTGATCATAAAGATCATTGATCCTGGGCAGTGGGTACTTGTTCTTTATCGTCGCTAGATTTAGCGGGCGATAGTCTACGCACATCCTTTTTGTTCCATCTTTCTTCGTTACAAACAGAACGGGGCAACCCCATGGCGATGAGCTAGGGAGGATGAAGCCTTTTGCCAACAAAGCATCAAGTTGGGTTTTTAGCTCAGCTAACTCATGTGGGGCCATTCTATATAGGCGTGTGTAAATTGGGGCGGTTCCTAGGGCAAGTTCTACAATGAATTCTACACATCTGTCGGGTGACTATGTTTAAGGAGTTGGATCTCTGGATAGCTTCCTAGAGGATGACCAAGGTTTACTAGGGGCTACAACAAATATGTTAGAGTAGCAAAGTACCCCAACATGATGGTTAGTGTGGTTCTTCTTGCTAGAAGACATCTAAAGTGGGAGGAAGAACTGCAAATGCATCAACATAGGTTTGTAGAAGAAAACCAACAACAATCTCTAGAGAACTGTCGGGCATGCCACCTAAAAGTTCTTCAAAAAGGACAACCGAAATGGAGAGAAGGATTATGAAAATGCATCAGATTATGAGGAAAACCTGGAATGACTCGGACAGCATAACGACTGTAATTGCAAGAGAATTGGAAATCCTCACAACATTTCAACAACACTTACATAGGAAGTCTCAAAATAGGAAGCACACCGACTCTACACAACCGAACACAAATTTCCTACGGCTACAAGGAAGAAAACAACGAGATGTTCTAGTAAGACATAGATGAGCCTAGTCCTATCTTCCTGCAGAAAAGATAAGGGTGACTCAGAACTTAGATCGATGAGGTTAAGGAGAAAAACAAGCCTTACGTTGTTCCCATTATACCCAAGTAACTATATAACTATAGAGTGCTAGACTCGACTGCGACCAAGGCTTTGATAATCCTACAGACAGTCCTGCTCTGATACCAAGTCTGTCAGGACCCGGAATATGCGTATGTAATTCCAGTCACGATGCAATCACATGGAGAGCCGAGAGCCGTAGCCACTTGTCTAAGCAGACAAGGCCAAGCAAAGAACACTCTCGGAAAGCATCAAACGTGAGGGACATCCCATCCAGGCCGGATGATCAACTGAGATGGGTCCTCATCATCCGCTCACAAGTCTAAATGTTTATGGGTGGTGAATCCCATACTCATAGATAAGTCGCCTCAACCATGTTATCGATTAAATCCTAACTCTTACATAGACTTACTCCAGCCCGATCACTTAGTCGGGGTCTAGGGCGGGCTCGATCATACAACAAAGTGTGCACGTGACAGAGTCACGAGCAATCGCATCGCGATGCCCTAAGCTGCGCACATCTAAGGGCCACTTGGTGTATAAAAGACCGCCAGCGAGATCACAACTAAGGTCTCGAAAACCCATACTAAGACATGCATGTTATAAACATACACGCATCACACATGTCTAGTATGAACAGCTGGTATCATCACATAACTCTACAAAGTATATCTTTATTGACTTACACATAGAGCGTACAAAGATCACATGTCTGTGATCAACATTACATCATACAACGGAAGCAAATTAGGTCTGAGTATAGACAAGTTTAACAAATGGCTTAGAGAAGCCTTGTTCAACATACATGCCCTTCCACGAGGGACCAAACTGCTGTCTGGAACTATACTACCAAGGTCAACATCGAGCTTCACGAAGGTGACTCCATCGGGGTCAGGGTTCTCATCTAAAACATAGAATAAGCAAACGTGAGTACAAAGTCGTACTCAGCAAGACTTACATCAGAACTACACTACTCATGCTCAAATTTCAAGGTAAAGGGAGGTGGGGTTTCATCATGCAGAAATGCCAGCTTTGACTTGGCTAGTCCTGTACTACGAGTACCAGACTTGAGGTAAGAAGCGTACACGAGTCCACTACCAAGTCTCCAACCAATACACCACTATGGATCCTTACTCGACTTCCCCACGAGGAAGCACGCCATAGCACTCACGCTTATCTTGCGAGTTTTATAAGTATCCATTCAAGTTGTCTAATAATCAGGTACAACTTTCCAAGTATTCCTTAACCGCGGATGCGGCTATTCGAATAGTTTTGTTAACCATGCAGGGGTGTAAACTACACACACATGACCATCAGTTACCGCCAGGTCTCGTCACCATTCAAGGGGTGCCGGCGAGGATGTTCACCACGACACTTTACTCACAACCGGTCTATTCTAGGAGTCGACTATCTGAGTGTGTCAGCTCTCGAGAGTCCGGCCGGATCAATGATACGGACTCAGACAATGTAGGAAACCGAGACGCCACCTTTGACAGATGGTTTCACTGCCTCACAGATCCAACCACATATCTAAGATGATGCAACACTTCACTCACTCTTTTTCTATGCATATGCCAAATGGAAGGCCCGAACTAATGTGACTCCTGGACGTCAACACGGATCAAGGTACTAGGCCGAGAGGGGTTAGTGAGCCCAATGTGTGATTTGTCACAACCCTAGTTTTGGTATGTGCTTTTATTACTAGAAATAATTGCATCATGTTTAATTTCTTGGTTTAAGAATTGGGAATTTGGAAAAGCCTCAAAAAGAATTTAAATAAAAGGCCAGAAAAAAAGTTTTTCCAAAATTCCTCCAAACAATTTTGAAAAGTCCTATAAATGAGTATGATCATTTTAAAAATGATTTGGAGTCAAACCCATGCTCCTGGATTTTTCAAATATTCAAAAAGAGGCTTGGAAATTAAATTTAAATGCTATTTGAATTGGATTCAAATAATTTGAATTCCAAAAATCTCCAAAACTTGGGAGTGACTAGTAATAGGTCACATATGTCCAAGATAATTATTTGGGGATTTTTAAAAAATTCTTTGATATTTTTTTCAGAGCAAAACAAATAAAACAGCAAGCATAAAAAGAAAAAAATAATAAAAAGGGGCAGAGCCCACTTACCTGCAGCCCAACTCAGGGAGGTGGCCCAGCCCAGGGGCAAGGGCGTCTTCCTCCCCGAGCCAGGCAGGCATCTCGCCGGCGAGCCTGGCATGGCTGCCAGGCAGCTGCCTGGCTTTTGCCGCCCCTTTAGCGGCGCCGTTGACGCCCCGTGCTCCTCCCCTTCCACTTTCCCCTCCCCTGGAACCCACTCCCCTCTCTCTCCCGTGCGTTCCTGCGAAGACCTGAGAGGATCCGTCGCCGCCGACGTGCGCAAGCGCGGCCACCGTGCCCCCCTCGCCGAGCCGAGTTGTCCAAGAGCTCCGTCTCCGCCGTCCTCGTCATCCCGCGCAGTCAATTGGATCCAAGGAGCCCCAAGGATGAAGCCCGCTTCAGCAACTCCCCGCCGGCCGCCGTGCCTTCCTCCGAGAAATTCACCGCCACCGCAACTCCTCCGGCCTCCCCGACCACTCCGGCACGCTCAGGGTGAGCACGCGCTCGTTTTTCCCTAACCCCCGACCCCTCTCGCGGTCCGTTTCGCCGTGGCCTCTGAGTTTCGCTCCGGCCGCCGCCGAGCTTGACCGCCACCGCGGCCCTGGACCCTCCAGTGGTCGCCCGTGTGCGGTGCGAGATGCGCGCGTGTGCGAGGGCCCGTTTGGTGCCCTCCCCGTGCCCTCCCGTGGACGGAGCCGCCTGCTACGTGGGCGCCGCCGCGTCCAGAGGTCGCCGGCGGCTAAACGCCGGCCGGCCTGGCTAACCCCCTCTTAATCCCTCTCTCTCTCTCACTGACGGGTGGGACCCAACACCCTTAAACTCCCCTGTCAATTTTAATTAAAACGGGGTTAACCCCAGAGAGGATGACAGATGGGCCCCGCGTGTCAGTTGACTGGTCAGCGCCCAGTGATGTCATCCTGACATCAGCCTTGCACAATAATTCCTTTTCTATTTAATAGAATTTCCAGAAAATGCTTAAATCTTTGAAATTCAATAACTTTTTATCCATAACTCCAAATCAAATAAATTATATATGAAAAATCATCAGGAAAATTCAAGGATTCCAAATATCGTACTTTCATAGATGAAAAACACATCTATGATGGGGAACCAGTAGCATTTAGCTATATGGCTTATTTGGAATAATTCAAAATAGATGTTTAATTCATTTCAAATTAAATCTTTGCAATGCCAACCTTATCACATGAACATCAGAGGCATATCATACACATGAACACATGGTTTACCATGTCCAAACATTAGCAAATGCAACTTTGGCTAAATTGAACCACATTTGGAGTTTGAATTTGAAATTCTTATTCAAATCAACTTCAATTAACTTGTTACAAATTAAACATAGATCACATCAGTACCATGCCATGTTTCATTCTTGAATGTGCATTGCAATGTGATGTTTATACTTTGTTGTCTCGGTGTTTGCTTCTTCTCGATAGATCCACCGCCGGACGTAGTCCCTGTTTTCTCCGAAGAGTGGCACCCCGAGTCTCGACAATAAGGCAAGCATACCCCCTTTGATCATATCTATGAAAACCCAGTTTCCCTCTTGTTCTCTTATGCATTATTAGGTGTTTCACATGTTATCGTTCTACCGCTAGTTGAACCCATCCTTTGCATGACCTATCTTTGCTACCACAGTATTAAGCAAACCTCAACCTAGCAGATTCAAGATTGTTTGTGCTCATCATGTGGCCCTTCATCCATGTTATGCTATGCCATGCTAGAGTTGTTTGCAATAAAGTTGATCCATCTGGGTGATGTATCGGGATGGTAGTGAACACATGCAACAAGGTGGTAACGTGTTGATGAAGTCACCCTAATATAAGTGAACAATGAGAGGCTGTGTAGGAGTACACAGTGGGTTGTCTCATTTACACTACCCTAGGCCCCGAGTTCTTGTGTTGTGATCCAAGACACAGATTACTACCACATGTTGGGCTCATTGACCCCTCTCGACCTATTAACTCACCCCGACTAAGGTCCAGGATTCGCATGGGTTAACTTTATTCTATTTGCTTTCCTAACGTAGCACGGTTTTAGGCAAGCGCAGCACCATCCGTCGAGGTGGGCTTGTCGGACCGTCCATACATCGTCTAGGTCCTGAACGGAAACCCCGGCCGGATTCCCGATTGGGGTGCAACTCAGATAGGCGATTCCCTGGACTAGAGTTGGAGCCGTGAGGTAAGTGTCGTGGTACTATCCTCGCCGAAACTGCTTGAAGGTGACGAGTTCTAGGCGATAAGTGGTAGCTACATATGTGAAGAAGTACACCCCTGCAGGGTTAATGAACTATTCCAATAGCCGTGTCCGCGGTTATGGACTACTTGGAGATCTTTACTTGATTATTAGACAACTCAAATGGATACTCTAAAAATCGCAAGATAAGTGTGAGTGCTTTGGGTTGCTTCCTCGTGGGGAAGTCGAGGAAGGATCCATGGTTGTGTGTTGATGTGGTGATCAAGATTAGATGGACTCGTGTGCGCCTCTCATCTCAACTCTGTGTAGTCGTAGTACAGGTTAGCCAAGTCATAGCTTTCTGCATTACAAACCCACTTGCCTTTACCTTGTTACCTGAGCATGAGTAGTATAGTTCTGACGTAAGTCTTGCAGAGTACGACTTTGTAGTCACGTTTGCTTATTCTATGTTTTAGAGACGATACCACTGACCCTGATGGTGGCCTTTCCCCTTCAAGCTCGACATCGACGAAGTTTTGTAGTCCCAGACAGCAACCTGGTCCCTCTGGAGGGTCTTTGTGTTTTCTTAAAGGCTTCTTAAGCCATTTGTTAACCTTGTCTTTACTAAGACATAATTTGCTTCCGTTGTTGTATGATGTAATGTTGGATCACAGTGATGTGATCTCTGGTTGTAACACTAATATATCTGCTCTGTTTAGCAGATGAAATAAAGCTATGAGTTTGTAGAGTTCATGCTGTGTTACCTGTTGTTGTACACTTGACATGTATGCTGCGTGCATGTTTATATCGTGCATGTCATGTGTGGGGTTCGATACCTTAGTTGTGTTCTCGCTGGCGGTCTTTTATACACCAAGTTGCCCTTAGATGTGCGCAGCTTGGGGCATCGCGATGCGATTGCTCGTGACTTTGTCATGAGGCACACTCTGTTGTATGATTGAGCCTGCCCGAGACCCCGACTAAGAGATCGGGCTGGAGTCTGTTTATGTAAGTGTTATGATTCAATCGATAATATGGTTGAGGCGACTTGTCTATGAGTATGGGATTTCACCACCCATAATCATTTAGACTTGTGAGCGGACGATGAGGAACCATCTCAGTTGATCATCCGGGACTGAATGGGATGCCCCTCACGTTCGAGCTTTCCGAGAGTGTCTTGTACATCGCCTTGTCTGCTTAGACAAGTGGGTATGGCTCTCGGCTCTCCATATGTTTGAATTATGACTGGAATTTAATAAGCATATTGCGGGTCCCGACAAGGTTGTACTCTTTTTCTTGGATTACCATACAAGAACTCAGGCTTAAGGCGGTGTTCAACGAGACAACCCACTGTGTATTCCTACACAACCTCTCATCGTTCACCTTGTATTAGGGTAGATTCACCAACACGTTATCATCAGCACCATTATGAATATCCATCCCGACTCAACAAACAATGTAACCTCATTGTATCACTAAGAAGCAATAAGCAGTAACAGTTGCAGGGGCCACATGCTCATCATTCAACTCATATATCTGCTAGGATTGTGGTTTGCTTAATACGGTGACAAAATGATAGGTCATGCATCGGAATGGGTTCAACTATGCGAAAGAACGTGTCTCGGTGATCTCCTAAGCATGCATAAGCGAGACTGAGAGGGAAGTGGGATTTTATAGACATGATCAATGGGTTTGCTTGCCTTGCTGATGATACACGGGTTTAACGGACTTCTTCTTCTTCGGGGGTGATCATCGTCTCGGAACGTCTGTTACCGGAACAATCATCAACAAAAGGGGGGCAACATTGAAATAGAATGCACAAGCACATGATATAGTTGTCCATGATGTGAATGCTACTGGTTTGTGGCAAATTCATCTTAATTGAAGTGTATTTCATTTGGAATGCAAATTCAAACTCCATATGTTGTTCAAATTAGCCAAGTTGCATTTGCTATTGTTTGATCTTTGTAAACCATCTTGACATGTGTATGATATTCCTCTGATGTTCAAGTGATGATGTTTGCATTGCAATGGTTAAAGTTGGAATAACATTTGAATTTAATTCGAATTAATTCCAATTAAGCCAAATAGAAAAAGCTACTGTTCCCATTTTAAAATCAACTCAAACAAAGTTTAAAGTTGGAAATTTGGATATAGAATTTTCTGCTGATCATTTTTCATATATTATTTGTCCAATTAGGAGTTAATATGAATTTTCTATGAATTTCCAAAGTTTATGAATTTTCTATTTTTCTGCAATTTCTGGATATTCTTTAATTCTTTAATCCTTTTCTTTTTAATTCTTTTCCAATTATGGCGTCATCATGACGCGAGGGTGATGTTACAGGGGGGGCTGACAGCTGGGGTCCACTAGTCAGTGACCCATGGGTTAATCCCTCTGTTTAATTAACTCACGGTTAATTAGGGGGGCCCTGGGCCCGCCTGTCATGGACTCAGGGGGGGGATTAGGATGGGGATTAAGGCCTAATCGTCCGGCGGCTAACCGCCGGCGTCCTGTGCGCGGCGGCGCTCTGTCGGAAAAATGCTACGGGCCACGGGGAGGGAAGAGGAGGGCACCAGGGGGTGCCTCTCGCTCGTCCGCTTCGCGTGGAGCACGCCGGGGACCTCGGGGAGGCCTCGGGCCACGCCGGCGAGCAAGCCCGCGGAGGCCGGAGCACTGTGCTTGGTGGGATGGCGAGGAAGAGCACGAGGGGAGCTGCGGGAGGGATCAAACGGAGCAGAAATCTCACCCAAACGCGATGAGGAGCTCGTCGGGGTCGGGGAGGAGCTGGAGGGGGCTTGATTCGTCGCTGGAGTCGTGGCGGCCGGCGGGAAAGAAGTTGAAGCTCGCGTCGCCGGAGTCGTGCCCTTGATCAAATTGGGAGGGGGATTCGAAGAAGTCGTACGCTGGATCGATCAGTGGCCACGCGGGAGCAGCGCCATTCTCTTCTAGGGTTTTGGTGGCGGTGCGATTTCTCGCCGGGAGGAAGAACGAAGCACAGAGGAAGGGGGGAAAGTGAGGGCGTCTCCTGGCGTGCGTGGCTGCGAGAAGGAAGCAGGGGCAAGGCAGAGGAGATGCCACAGCGACGTCCACAACATGCCGGGCACGCAGCACCATGCCTGGCTGCCTGGGGAAGACGATAACAGCAGTGGCGGCTGGGCTGGGTTGGGCCAGGAGGTAGGTGGGCTTCGCCCCTGGGCAAGAGGTAAGCGCTTCCCTTTTTCAGTTTTTCTTTTCTATTTCTTTTCTGTCTTTATGTGGGCCAGGCTAAAATAAATAGCTTGGCATTTTTAAAAATGCTGAAACTTTTTATACGGCCTCATATTATATTAAACTAGCCACTTATAAAGTTTGGCACTTTTTAAAATTCAAATCAATTGAACTTTAATTCAAATAGGCGTTTAAATTTAAATCCATGCTCCTGTTTGAATATTTGAAAAATCCATGAGCATGGGGTTGGTCCCACATCACTTTATCTGTGATCACACTCATTTATGGGACTTTTGAAAAATGCAAAAGGAATTTTTGGAGCAACTTTATTTCTGGTCATTTGAATTAAATTCATCTGGGGGGTTTCTTGTCCTATTTCAATTTCTTTTTGAAATTTTTAACATGATGCAAAGTTACTTGCTAACCCTACCACATACCTAAACTTGGGTTGTGACATGGACGGTGGCAGCAACATGAACATAATCTTCTCCAACACACTACGAAAGATGTTGATCCCACACTCCGAGCTCAAAGCCTCAGATATCACCTTCTACGATGTCGTGTTGGGCAAAGCAGTCTCTCCCTAGGAAGAATCAACCTTGATGTTATCTTTGGGAGCAGAAATAATGTCAGAAGGGAGACCCTCAAGTTCTATGTGGTAGGCTGGCAATCACAATACCACGCCATACTCGGTCAACCAGCTATCACCCAATTCATGGTCATCCCACATTATTTTTTACCTCAAGCTCAAGATGCCAGGACCAGCAGGGGTCATCACGACCAACAGATGTTTCCTGAAATCAGACAAATGTGATCGAGATTTCCATCGAGTCTCCGACACCTTCGAAGCACAGCAAGAACTTGCGGAGATAGCCAAGGTGGTGGATAGAAGCATTTTCCCGGTCGCCAGCCGCAGCGAACTCAAGGAGATCACCCAAGACTTCAGCGTCTACAGTGACACGACAACGCACCAGGTGCATCCAACAAATCCAGACAAGACAGTGCGGATCTACGCTCACCTACCAGAAGAACAGTGAGTGCCCTCCTGAAGTTTCTCTGCGAAGAATGGAACATCTTTGCATGGTGCCCAACTGACATGCCATGGATTCCACGAGAAATTGCCGAGCACACCCTGCAAATTTACCCAAACACCAAGCCAGTAAACCAAGCTCTATGTCGAGTCTCCGAAACGAAACGCAGAGCCATAGAAGAAGAAGTAATAAAAATACTAACGCAAAATTAATCCTTGAAATAAAGAAGGCGACATGGTCGCAAACCCAGTGTTGGTACCCAAGAAGGACACCACAGCCCTGCGCATGTGCGTCCACTACGGTTCCATCGACAAATACTGTCTGAAGGATCACTTCCCCTTGCACATGATGGACCAGATAATCAACTCCACCACGGGATGCGACCCCTCTCATTCCTCGATGCATACTAATGATACAACCAAATAAGCATGAAAGCAGAAGACGAAGAGAATACATCGTTCATCACCCCATATGGTGTGTTCTACTACATGATGATGCCTTTTGGACTCAAGAACGCTGAAGAAACTTCCTAGCCGATGATGCAAGCCTGATGAAAAGATCAAATAGGAAGAAACGATGACGACTTAGTTGTCAAAACATATCAGACGAACACTCTGCTAGAAAATGTGCGCGAAACCTTCAAGACACTCAACCACTACCGCATCAAGCTCAACCCAAAGAAATGTGTTTTCGGCGTACCGGCCGGCAAGTTATTAGGCTACATGGTGTCAGCTCGAGGAGACGAAGCCAACCTAGAAAATTTCAAGCACTCGCCACAATGCAGGAACCCGTCAACATTAAAGGGTGTAGAAGCTCACAGGACGAATCGCAGTCCTAAGTCGCTTAATCAGCAGGTTGGGAGAAAGGACCTTTCCATTCTACCAACTACACAGGAAAGGTGGAAAGTTCGAGTGGACAGAAGAAGCACAGAATGCATTCGCAAACCTCAAGAGAACTTTGTCGAATACCCAAATTCTTGCAGTCCCGAAGGAGCGAGAATCCCTATACCTCTACATCGCTGCCCGAAGCAGCGTCGTCAGTACCGTACTTATCTTTGAGCGATCTGAAGAAGGGAAGGCACACGACATCCAAAGAACAATCTACTACCTCAGTGAAGTCGTCAAGAGTGCCCAGCAGTGGTACCCACACTATCAACAGCTCGTCTACGCCATCTTCATGATCTCTCGCAAAGTATCGCACTATTTCGACGAGCACCCTATAAAAGTGGTCAGCAGTGCGCCACTTTCACATATCCTTTGAAGCCATCGGACGATTCGCTGCCCGAACCTGGGTAAACCCTAGTGTGTCTCATCGGCGATGATCTCCATAGTGTTTCGCATGCGCGTTTGAGAACATCATACCCGTGGAATCGTACCCGCGACATCTGGTGCTAGAAGGTGGGCGCCGCACAGACATCATCTAGAGTTCTTCGTCATCTCTGCATCGACTTCATCGTCAAGCTGGTCTCGCAATGTCGACCCTGCGAAACACGCAACCCACCCTTAACACGACATCGACGGTGGCCTCTCCGCCCTAGAGACACTCTCCTACCGCCGAGCCAGAAGCGCCCACTCGTCGCGCAGGCGACAAGGAGCCGGGACTGCCTCCTAGCGCGGACAGACTGCTGGTGATTGACGAGGATCAGCCCCGTCAAATCCCATGGTCAGGGACCCTGGGTTAGTCATAAAGAAGGCACAGGTTGGATGATTCTCGTCGGCTAACAGGAGAAGCACTTCCTGCTCGATATTATTGCGTGAGGAGTCGATTACAGAGGAGGCCAGGCGAGTTCTCGTAAGACCAGGTGAGTAGATGTGTATTGTGTATTGTTGGACGTCTCCCCTCCCAGCCTTTATATACTAGGCTAGGTCCCGGGGAGTCCGTACTAGGTTATAAAGATAGTTTCCTAGTTCTAGTCTTGCCTTGTACGCCAAGTTGTGCCTTCCATATTAGTCGCGGACTCCTACATCGGTGCTTGGTTGGGCCAGTCGTGGGCATGTCGTGGCTTGCTAGCAGCCTTTTGTCTTCGTACGCACCGGGTAGTCTCATACACAGGAGTTGTGGGGTCACCCACTCGTCAGTAGCCCCCGAGTGCCTGGGGGACTCGAATTCGTCCATTCTTTATCGTTTGTAGGCGCAGCATCGCCGCGGGTCGCTGGAGTTTCGAGCCATGACAATATCTGTTTCGAGGGATTGCTAAGCTGAAAGGGCCCAAGGAGTCGACTTGTCGAGCCTTGGTGAATTGCGGTAGTGGAAAATACCGCAGTAGCCCAATCAAGCTCACGTCCCTTGACATGAAGTTGGAACGACCGGTGTCAAGCAAATTCATGCCGCCGCAGGTCTTATAGGATCAATTGATGCAGGTCCAAGCACATAGCCTGAGCGCGTCCGCTTGACTCTTTCTATCATGCGAGCGCATGGAAAAGGTCAGGAGTGAAAT
Source organism: Bromus sterilis (assembly GCA_950022295.1). Classification (NCBI taxonomy): domain Eukaryota; kingdom Viridiplantae; phylum Streptophyta; class Magnoliopsida; order Poales; family Poaceae; genus Bromus; species Bromus sterilis. Next base: position 273,188,399 of record OX465595.1, on the reverse strand, counting down.
CGCTCTGCGGCAAGTCCCGGCCCGGCCGTTCTGCGCAGCGGGGTCTTACCTACACGCTAAGCTTGCGTGGCATCTGGGTACAGTGTGTCATAGCCCAGGCATAATTGCTTTTGTAGAGGCACGGAGCCTGGTTAGCGATGCATCCACTTGGAATAAACGATCAAGTGAGCTATTTAGCAGTCAGTCGTGGAGTTTGTAGTGAACTCAGGCGAGGAAAATAAGAAAGCACCCACTCAAAATGTCGTCGAGTGCGCGAGTAAGTCATATTGTTGAATTGCTAAGTCTTTTTTGCGAGTAGTCACTCGAATGCTTTACTGTCTTTAGGGTGAGGGAGCACCCGAACTCTTAAAGTACGTAGTTTTTGTTGGTGCGAGTGATCGCTCGAGCACGTCTTTGCCTTCTGGTGAGGGAGCACCCGAACTCGAATAAAGGTACTCCTGATGGGAGTAAGAGATTTTTGGAATCAGAAAATTTTGCCCCCAAGAGATAGGTAGCCTTTGCTGTCATTTGCTTTTCCCTTGTATCCTGATCCTTCCTTTCTTGAGATGTTACTTTGATAAGCATTGGCATGATTTTTGATGACCTAAGATGACGTTTAGCCTTCGAACTGTCTCATCTTCTGTCCAATCATAATGATGATTTGGGCGCCGTGCTGCCTGGTGCCCGTTGGATTTCCAAGGCTTGTATGGGAAACAGGCGAGATTTGACGCATCCTTTAAATAGTGCTGACCGTGTGAAGGCATCTTGTCTTGGAATTCGTAACGCCCGGCGTGCTTGGTCTTTGATTTAATGATGGTGCCGCCTAGGCTTCTTCGTGTTTTCCTGGTTTGCCCTTGATTGTGTTATAAATACCTCCTTTGGTTTTCCTGTTCTTGGCATTCATTCTTCGCATCTTTCTCTTCTGCTTCTTCTTTATATGGCACCCAAGCGTGGTGGTGGTGTGACTGGGCGAGGTCGTGTCCTCCGTGGTCGTGGTGGCCGCACGCCTCGTTCTTCACGCGGTGGACGTCATGGCATTACGTCGGTGCCTTCTTCTTCTTCCTCCATGGAAGAGGGTTTTTGGCGCTATGATTTTCTTTTGCGTGTTCTTAGATGGAACGCTGCCCGGATTCCTCTTCCATTCTCATTTGCCTCCATTGCTTCTGAGCGTAACTTGAGGGGTTTCTGGCTCCGTCTTCACGGATGCGCTCGTTCTTCTTCTTGGGTGGAGCTGGAAGTTGATAATTCATCCTTGATTTTCCTTGGGTCTGGCTGGAGGGCGTTTTCTCGTCGGTTGAATCTGCACGACGGAGATAGCCTTTGCTGTCATTTTGACGGCGAAGATACTGTTATTATCCGTGCATTTGATTCCGGTGGAAATCGTCTGGATCCATACTAGGAGGAAACAAGAAGTGGTGATTCCGATGGCTCGAGTGGTGGTTCGCCTGCTTCTCCCGTGTCTTCGTCTTCGGCTGATTCCTCGGCCGATGGTGTTTGCTCTTCTAGTTCTAAGGATGAACTAGACGTCAAGCCGGTCTTCAAGCGGCTGCGTCAGTAGGCGAGGAACCTTGTAGAACTGGAGGACGACGACCTTCTTCTTCACAGACTAAGTTGCTACTTTGTCTGTGGTGATGCCCGTCAGGTTGTGGCACGAAAGTGCCAATTATCTCAGCATGAGCACACATGTAGAAGTTGATTGTAGCCCGTCTTGTAGTTCCACGGGTCCTTCTGTAGTGGCAACTGTCGTTTCTACTTCTTTGTAATGAAAAAAGATGTCTTCGACTCCTTTGTAATGGAAAAAACTGTCTTCGACTCCCTTGTAATGAAACTATCTTCGACTCCTTTGTAATGAAAAAAATGCCTTCGACTCCCTTGTAATGAAACTGTCTTCGAATCCTTTTTAATGGAAAAAACTTTCTTCTCGGGTGCGCGCCACCGCTCCCGATGGGAGTAGCCCCCGAGGCTGCGTTTGATTTGTAGAATCAAGCGTCGGATATTGAATTTTTGTCTCACTGGTTTGTCTCTTCTCGTAGCTGTTTTTGAATTATTCCAAGTTTGGATCGGGTGCACGCCAGCGCTCCCGATGGGAGTTGCCCTCGAGTCTTTAGGTGATCGCTTGCGATCGGGTGAAGACTAAAGAACCGTGCGCTTTTGCGATGCGACTTTCTTTGCAGGAGCTCTTGTTGTTTCTGGCGGGAGTATTGTGTTCTGGTCTCCCGATGTTTGTAGATAGGGTCGCGTTTTTTAGCGAGGATAGCGTCTCTCGGGGGGAAGCTTATGCTCGAACCCCCGAGTGCTTTTAAGTAAAAGTCGCATGAGAGAGGATAGCGTCTCCCGGGAGGAGTTTATGCTCGAGCCCCCGAGTGCTTTTAAGTAAAAGTCGCATGAACGAAGATAGCGTCTCTCGGGGGGGGGTATGCTTGAGCCCCCGAGTGCTTTTAAGTAAAAGTTGCATGAGTGAAGATAACGTCTTTCGGGGGGAGTTCATGCTCGAGCCCCCAAGTGCTTTTAAGTAAAAGTCCCATGAGAGAAGATAGCGTCTCTCGGGGGGAGTTTATGCTCGAGCCCCCGAGTGCTTATAAGTAAAAGTTGCATGAGCGTAGATAGCGTCCCTCGGGGGGAGTTTATGCTCGAGCCCCGAGTGCTTTTGAGTAAGATTCTTTGGGCAACATTTTTTTATTCCTTCGAATTTTACATGGGTTGTCGATCGGTGGTGCTGCCGATGTCTCTGGCAATGCCTAGAGGACTATGGGTAGAACAGGCGTAGGTTCGCTACGTTCCATGGATTTCCCACGTCCTCATTGGTCTTCGGGTTCTTCAATCTGTATGCTCCTCCTCCTATGACTTACGATATGATGAACGGCCCCTCCCATTATGGGGCAAGCTTGTGCACTTTTTCCTGTATAAACCGTAACACGAGGTCTCCTTTGTTGAACGTTCTGGTCCGCAGGCGACTGCTTTGATATGTGCGTAATTTTTCCTGGTATCCTTCAGATCTTGTGATGGCTGTGTCCCGTGCTTCGTCTGCTATGTCTTTTTCGTTCTGCAGCGCTTCTTCTGCCTCTTCCTCTTTGTACCCTGAGATTCTGGGTGCTCCGAATTTTAAGTCGTGCGGAAGTACTGCTTCTGCCCCGTATACCAAGAAAAAGGGTTTATACTGGGTTGAGCTATTTGGGGTGGTGCGTAGGCTCCATAGTACCGCGGGAAGTTCCTCTATACAGTTTCCTGCGGCTTGTTCTAGTGGTGCTAGGAGTCTCTTCTTAATTCCTCCGCATACTAGGACGTTGGCTTTCTCCACTTGGCCGTTGGACTGCGGGTGTGCAACTGATGCGTAGTTGATTTTGATGCCCAACTCGTGGCAGAAGTTTTGGAATTCTGCTGCTTTGAAGTTTGTGCCATTGTCTGTGATGATGTTGTGTGGCACTCCGAATCTGAAGATGATTGATTTGATGAAGTTTTCTGCCGTGAGGGCTGTTGAGCTGGTGACAGGTACTGCTTCGATCCATTTGGTGAACTTGTCGACCGCGACTAGTAGGTGTGTTCTTCCTCCTTTTGAGGATTTCTTGAGTGGGCCTACCATGTCGAGTCCCCATGTGGAAAATGGCCATGATAGCGGTATGGTTTTGAGTTCCGATGCTGGGGCGTGTGGCCCGCTGGCGAACTTTTGGTAGGCGATGCAACGCCGTACGATATCCTCTGCATTTCTCATGGCGGTCGGCCAGTAGAATCCTGCTCTAAAGGCCTTGTCCAGGAGTGCTCGACTACTGTCATGATGTCCGCAGGTGCCTTCGTGAATCTCAAGTAGTATGGCTTTGCCGTCTTCTTCATCTATACACTTTTGGAGGACCTGAGAAATGCTGCGCTTGTAGAGCTTTCTGTTGATTACTGTGAATGCTTTAGATCGTCGACTGATGCGTCAGGCTTGTGCAAAGTCTTGTGGTAGAGTGCCTTCGACTAGGAATCGAAGGAAAGGTCTTGCCCAGGCCGGGTCCTCGAGTGCTGCTGGTTCTTCGACTTCGATTGCTTGGCTGTTTGTGCCGTCGGCTGCGCTCGTTGCTGCCACCTATGCTGGCTCATTTGTGTCGTCTTCCCCTGCGACTACCTTGGGTTCCACTGGTTTTGCTTTTATTGATCTCTGGTTGATGCTCTCGAGGAAAACTCCTGGTGGTATTGGTCCTCGAGTCGATCCGATGTTCACGAGTTCGTCGGCTTCTGTATTATTTGCTCTGGGGATGTAGTTGAGTTCACAGCCGTCGAATCCTCCCTCTAGTGTGTTAGCTTCTGGTAGACTGCCATGTTGTATGATACTGTGTTACAGTCTCCCATCGCCTGCTGGACGACGAGGTTGGAGTCGCCATAGATCGAGAGGTAGGTGGCGCCGCAAGTTTTTGCCTTTGCACATGCCGTGGAGTAGTGCCTCGTACTCTGCTTCGTTGTTGGAGGCATTGCTGAAGTTGATCTGGAGGATGTATTTGAGCTTCGTTCCTTTTGGGGGGGGAATAGTACAACCCCTGCTCCGGCTCCTTGCTGTCTTTTGGATCCGTCGAAATACATCGTCCATGAGTTGGACAGGTCTGGGGGACCTGGTGTTTGGACTTCTGCCCACTCGACCAGGAAGTCTGGGAGTACTTGGGCTTTGATTGCTATTGGGTGTTTGAACTGCAGGTCTCGCGGGCTGAGCTCCATGTTCCACTCGGCGACTCGGCGGGCCGCTCCGGGATTGTTGAGGATGTCCGCGAGTGGTGCACTGCTGACGATTGTGATGGAGTGTTCGTCGAAGTAGTGCGATACTTTCCTGGAGGTCATGATGATGGAGAGCAGGAGCTTCTGGTAGTGCGGGTATCATTTTTGTGGCTTCATGAGAAGCGCCCTGAGGTAGTAGATTGGTCTTTGTATGCTCTAGATTTTGCCTTCTTCTGTGCGCTCGACGATAAGCACCGTGCTTACGACACTGCTGTGTGCTGCGATGTAGAGGTACAACTTCTCCCTTTCTGTAATCGCCACGAGGGGGTGACCCCACGACTCCTGCGTATGAGACTACCCGGTGCATACGAAGACAGAAGGCCCTCTAGGAAGCCACCCCCAAGGACAAAGTCTACTACCTCATGGCGAAAACGATAAAGATAGTTTCCTAGTTCTGACGAGGGGGTGACCCCACGACTCCTGCGTATGAGACTACCCGGTGCATACGAAGACAGAAGGCCCGCTTGGAAGCCACGACAGCCCCCCGACTGGCCCAACCAAGCACCGATGTAGGAGTCCGCGACTAATATGGAAGGCACAACTTGGCGTACAAGGCAAGACTAGAACTATGAAACTATCTTTGTAACCTAGTACGGACTCCCCGGGACCTAGCCTAGTTTATAAAGGCTGGGAGGGGAGACGTCCAACAATACACATCTACTCACCTGGTCTTGAAAGAACTCGCCTGACCTCCTCTGTAATCGCCTCGTCACAATAATATCGAGCAGGAAGTGCTTCTTCTGTTAGCCGACGAGTATCGTCCAACCTGTACCTTCTCTATGACTAACCCAGGGTCCCTGACCATGGGATTTGCTGGGGCTGATGCCCGTCAATTGGCGCCGTCTGTGGGAACTTCTCAGGATGGAATCGCGATCTCAACGGCCTCATCACCGGCATTCGTCAAAGCAGCGACTCCATCAGCACTCATCGACTCCACGGCCCGAGCAGACTCTGCTCTATTCGGATCCCTTGGTTTCATGGCTCACCTCCCGGCCTTTCGACCGGCCGTAGCCGACCTGCGCACCGGTGTCAACCTGATCTTAGGAGCATACCAAATCTACATCAACCATTGGGGAGTCCTCCGTCTCATGGATGGCACTCGAGCACCCACAGCAATAGATCCTACACCAGCGATCGAAGCAACACCCGCCCGCGTGGAGACTCTGTGAGTCAGCCACGACTCCCAACCAGACTACTCGAGTGGTCCATGGAGGAAGCGCAACATGCGCGCAAGCAAGACAACAGTCAAGAAACTGTCCCAAGTATTCATGGCAGACGTCCAAGAGCCAACCGCAGATGACAAAAGCCATGATGACGACCCGAGAAGTCGCCAAGACACTCGCTCGAACAGCAAAAATAGTGATCCCGACAACACTGCCCAGGTCACCGTCACACTTGGAGAACCAGGAACCATACCAAAGAAAACATACAAAGGAACGGAGCATAGCAATCACAGGAGTGACGCGCCAGAAAGTAGCAAGACCCAGACCCCGGGCATGGCGAATGAGGACCATCACGTAGAAAAAATCTACCTATCGAAGGAAGCAATCGCCAGAGTAAGGGACACATTCAAACGCGGCAAACTACTCCCGGAGAACGCAACACGAGACGAGCTCAGAGCATACAACAAGATGGCGAGTGACGTCACCAAAAGAACAAGACAGCAACACTTAGAATTAGAGAAGCAAGGAAAAACTGCCATCGACCCAAGGAACAACCGCAGGCCATCTCCCAGAAGCGACTCCTCCGACTATGACCCCCCATCCGAGCCAGATCCAGATTCAGCAATTTGAAACGCATGAACAATAAGAAGGTGGCCCGCAAGCTAGATGACGACGTCAAGCTAGAAGAGGATGACGACGAGGAAGAACAACTCATGCCAGCCGAAGCCCTTATAACTGCCCAAGAGTACCTATCTCGTGCTTAGAAAGGCAAGAAAGGCAGCTTAGATCGCAACACGATGATGTCACTCAAAATAATGAAAGACGCCATCTCAGGCCCCAAGAGAGAAGGTGCAAGACGACTGCCCCGCGAGCAGACCCCGCACAATGACCCCAGTTCACCCGACGACGATAGCAGCGACGACTGGCGCAAGCGCCCGAACGAAAACAAAAACCACGACAGCGACGACAATAGCAACAGACGCAACAACAATCGGCGAGACGCACGCGACGACATAGCACAAAACAAAGTCAACCGTGGAAGGCGAAGGAGAGCAGCCCGCGAAGAGTACTCGGACGAGCAAGCTTCCGACGAGGACATAGAACCATGCGGAGCACTGTGCTTCGCACGATCCATACGGGAAACAAGGATGCCGAAAGGTTTCAAGCTAAACTCCACAACGCAGAAGTACGGCGGGCTGGAAGAGCCAGAAGCATGGATCGACGACTACCTAATGGCCGTCAAATTCCAGCGCGGAATCAATATCACAGCAATGCAGTACGTACAACTCATGCTCGAGAGCTCAGCGCGACACTGGCTGAAGAACCTACCGCGAGGATCAATCAGCTCCTGGAAGCAGTTCCGCAGCGCCTTCATCGAGAACTTCAAGTACACTTACAAATGACCGGCATCACTCGAGGAGCTGAGGGCCTGCAAACAAGGATCCAGAGAATCCTTGCGAGCATACATCCATCGATGGACCATACTCAAAAATTCAGCCGAGGATATATGAGACGAAAGCGCAATCGACGCATTCAGGAGGGTCTTGCAACGCATCAACTTCAAGGAGCAAGTCGGGCAGATGAAGGTCCGAACACTCGCACGACTGCTAGAGCAAGCCAACAACTGGGCAGACGGATAAGACTCCGTACAAAACGAATCAGAAATCCAGCCAGCGCGCTCAGAACGCGACTACGACTACCATACCAGCGACAGAGGATTCGACAGAAGAAGAAAACGCCCGAGGCGTAACTTCTAGGACGACAGAGGAACCGATATGGTCGCGGCCGGCTTCCTGGATGACAGAGATGGCAGACATCGCGACGACAGAAGAATGCAGCACAGGGACAACCAAGAAGAAGCACCCAAGTTCAAAAAACGGGATTGGAGAACAAGGAAGCCACGAGATGACGCCCGAACATATTGCTCGGCCAAAGAGCAGCTCTACGGATCGTGCACAATACACGGGCTCAGAAACGAGCGTGGAGAGCTCAGATCAGGGCACACCCTCAGGAACTGCAGGCGCTTCATGGAGCTCTTAGAAGAAAAAAGGCGATCTACAACAACAGCTGCACAACCTCTTGCAAGCGTAGTAGTCGGGTCCATCGCCCACAACGCACCACCAGCACCTGCAATACCAACAAGGCATTTAGTAGTAATCCAAGAATGGAGCACGACACCCGAGGAAGAAGAAAAATACCCAGAAGCGTACGGCCGGATCTACATGATAAAAGAAGGAAGACAATCAAACAGGCAGCAGAAGAAGGTCACCGGACAAGTTTTCTCGCAGTCTCCTCGCACCCTGATGTCCCAGAATACTTGCGCGGGTCCGAGACTGAAATCACCTTCTCCCGAGCAGAACACCCACCAGCCATCCCGCGCCTAGGACACGCCGCATTAGTACTCGAAGCAAGAATCGGAAACTACGATATGTCACAAGTCTTCATGGACGGCGGCAGCAGAATCAACATCATATTCACCAGAACCCTGGAAGAAATGCTCATCCAAAACTCAGCACTGAAAACTTCAGGCAGAACGTTTCATGGAATCGTGCCAGGGAAAGCAGTCTACCCCCTCGAAAAAATAAGTCTCGAGGTGGTTTTTGGCAGCACGAGCAACTTCCGCAAAGAGACATTGGATTTCGAAGTGGTCATCTGGAAATCACAGTATCATGCCATCCTAGGACGCCCAGCCTTCGCGCGTTTCATGGAAGTACCACACTACGCCTACCTCAAGAAGAAAATGCCAGGCCCGCGAGGAGTGATCACAGTCAGCGGCAACTTCGTCAGATCCGACCGCTGCGACAAAGAGTTCCACAAGATATCAGAAACCTTCGGAGCACACCAAGCCAGCGGAGCCACATCATCAGAGGAAGAGGCCCTACCATAGAAGCAAAAGGGAGCCACTACAATCTACCGTCCTTAGGGCTACTAAGCCATCGATCCAAAAAAAGGGGCTGTCTTCAAACAGACCCCCACTCGTGTAAGAAACAAAAGGAAAAATATTGAAAATATTCTTCCAAAAATTCTTTTTGCTCATTGGCACTCGGGGGCTCGCCACAGCAGCCACCCCCGAGGCATTCTTCGCTTACGCGACTCTAAAAAATTGGCATTCGGGGGCTCGCCGCAGCAGCCACCCCCCGAGGCGTTCTTCGCTTACGCGACTCTAAAAAATTGGCACTCGGGGGCTAGTCGCAATAGCCACCCCCGAGGCGTTCTTCGCTTACGTGACTCTAAAAAAATCGGCACTCGGAGGCTCGCCGCAGCAGCCACCCATTGAGGGGTTCTTCGCTTACGCGACTCTAAAAAATTGGCACTCGGGGGCTCGCCGCAGCAGCCACCCTCGAGGCGTTCTTCGTTTACGCAACTCTAAAAAATCGGCACTCGGGGGCTCGCCGCAGCAGCCACCCCCCGAGGCGTTCTTCGCTTACGCGACTCTAAAAAATTGGCACTCGGGGGATCGCCGCAGCAGCCACCCCCCGAGGTGTTCTTCTCTTACGCGACTCTAAAAAATTCGCACTCGGGGGCTCGCCACAGCAGCCACCCTCCGAGGCGTTCTTCTCTTACGCGACTCTAAAAAAATCGGCACTCGGGGGCTCGTCGCAGCAGCCACCCCCCGAGGCGTTCTTTGCTTACGCGACTCTAAAAAATTGGCACTCGGGGGCTCGCCGCAACAGCCACCCCCCGAGGCGTTCTTCGCTTACGCGACTCTAAAAAATCAGCACTCGGGGGCTCGCCGCAGCAGCCACCCCCCGAGGCGTTCTTCGCTTACGCGACTCTAAAAAATTGGCACTCGGGGGCTCGCCGCAGCAGCCACCCCCCGAGGCGTTCTTCGCTAACTCGACTCTAAAAATTTGGCACTCGGGGGCTCGCCGCAGCAGTCACCCCCCGAGGCGTTCTTCGCTTACGCGACTATAAAAAAAATTGGCACTCGGGGGCTTGCCGCAGCAGCCACCGCCCGAGGCGCTCTTCGCTTACGCGACTCTAAAAATAGCACGAGGGGACCCCTCGCCCAAAAACTCAGCAGCCGTCAAGACAAACCTATACCACACAAGATTGACTTACAACAGATGAACAAGGTAAAGCAAAAGGGAACAGCAACACACATTGTTTAGCAACGGAACCAGCGCCAAGCAAAGACTAATCCCCAGGCTCTGACTTTACTTTGCACAGAGCACCCAACCGACGGTCATTAGCCTTGACCACCCACTTCACAACTTCATTTGCAGGCTTATCTGCCACGGCGTAATGGTCGTCCATTGGCTGAGCTCGACAACCAAGAGGACCTCGAGCTGCCAGCATAATGTCCACCCCCGGCCAATGACTATGGAAAAAGGCAAAAGCACAGCGAGCCCTTGCATAAATCTGGTGATTAACTACACGCCAAAGATCCACAGGCTGGGAGAACACCCGACAAAGCTTCTCAAGGGAAGAGGGGACAGGATCTAAAGGGTAAAACTCAGCAAAAATCCTGCCAAACACTCCGCAGCAGTACTCAAGAGCCCGCGGTACCCTCTCAACCCGCATCCGCAGAATGGCGAACACCCGAGCACGCGCCCTGTCCATCCAGAAAGGATTGTTCGCCTGCACAACCGGGTCCTCCAGCCGCAACAACTCAGACTGTACCGCCGCCTCTTCCTCGCGAAAACGCCCAGCAAGTACTTCACAATGAGTAAACAGATGACAGGAAGAGTCCACTAACCAGTTAGAAAGCCCGCCAAATCCTGTAGGCGCTCGTACTCAGCATTCTCGACCTGGAGAAACTTCTCCTCCATCCACCGCAACCGCTCGAGATCGCCATGCTGCGCCTGCAGCTCCTTTTCTTTGGACTCCAGATCATCCCGAAGCTCAGCAAGCTCCTTCTTTACAACCACTGCCTGCTTGTCAGCATCCTTCTTACGGCCTACGGAACAGACACCAATCAGACAAAATCAACTAGCAAAAGAAACAAAGACAAAGAATTAGGATCTCACGTGTCATAGAAGTCAAGCTCCCCTGGACCGAGTCATGAGCACGTCTCCACCGATCAGTTTCAGTCAGCACACGTTCGCTCATTTGGAACAAAGGCTGAATCTAAGTAAATGCATCAAGTCAAAGCATAGGAAAGAAGAAAATCAAACTCAAGACTACAACCAATCACAAATGATTGCTTGCAGCCTCGGGGGCTACTCCCATTGGGAGCACTGCCGTGCTCCCAATATGCATAAGATCGACAAAAGGAAGCCCAAATCAAAGACTACAACCACTCACAAGTGACTGCTTGCAGCCTCGGGGGCTACTATAGCAAAACACAGAAGAACAAAGAAATCACATACCTGCTCCGCCATACGATCAAAGAACTTCTCTTTATCTTAAGCAGAGAGATCCCGCCTCTCCAAGAGGTGCTCCTCAGGGATCACTGGTTTAACATCTGGAGGTAAGTCCCCTTCAACAGCCGCAACAGCCGCAGCAGACCCCCCAGACGGAGCAGTCGCAGAAGTTCCCTCCGCGCCTGCAGTCACAAGAGTCGTCCCCGCACCCGAAGCCACGGGAGTAGCAGAACCAGCCAGCCGACCAGACGCCGCACCAGAATCAGTCGAAGGGCAGCAACAACACCAGCACTCGCAGAGGAAGCAGCCGGAGCAGGAGCAGTCCTACAAACAACTTATCTTCAGAACACCAGCCAAAGCAATGAACAACAGAAGGACAAAGTGGAAAGTTATACTAACCCAGCAGGCGCAGCGCCTGGGCGCAGCAATATACCGAACTAATAGTCAATGGGTACTCCCTGTTAATGTGTTGAAATTTATAGTCAGAAATATTAGCTTGTACTCCCTGAAAATACAACTTGTCAATGGGTACATTTCCCGTTTTATCCTATATTTTTGGTACAATTATCATTCTATTTCTATATCAATATTTTTATTATTCCAAACGCATTCTAGCAGACCTTTCATGGAGAACGTGCCTCTATTTCCAAGGCGATCGAGCCTTCGAGTGCATCCTGGACGTGGCCCCAGTTTCAATGCGGTCGTGCCCCCAGTTTCTATGCGGTTGTGCCTCCAGTTTCTATGCAGTCGTGCCTCCAGTTTCTATGCAGTCGTGCCTCCAGTTTCTATGCTGTCGTCCCTCCCATTTATATCAAAGTCGTGCTTCCGAATATGTACTGAACATGCCTCCGTCCGTATAACAAATTTATATCAAAGTCCCTACTGGACGTGCCTCCAATTTATATCAAAATCGTGCCTCTAGATACGTACTGGACGTGCCTCCGATATATAAGAAATTATGCCTCTAAGTACCGCCCCTTTTATGTATCAAGTACCGACAAGGTCGTGCCGCGAATAAACCCATACTCGTGCCCCTGAAAAACTCTCATCGGCAAAGAATTATTGAGAGGTCGTGCCTCTAAGATAGTCACACATACTCGTCATCCTTAGAAGCCACTAATAACTGCCTCAAAATAACACTGAAAACCTCTCGTAAGTGCCCCGATGTACTAATTATTAGTGCACTTAGGGACAACTAATTCGTGCCCACAACGAGTGAAAAATCGCGGCCGAACGAAAAGAATCGGACGGCGGAAGATTGGGGACCGTTCGATGAGTTCCCTCCCTCACTCTTGTTCTCTCTTTCTTCTCCAACTGCACGGGAAATCTCTCGTACGAGTTCGCGTTGAGCACTATTTAGTCTCCATTTGAGCTCTCTTCTCCAAACCACTCTTCGCCGTTTCGCCGGTTGGGGGCACCACGCTTCAGCAACCGCTCTCCGCTTCGATATACAAAGGGAGCCCAGACGGTGCCCACACGACCGCACCAAATTACTCCCGCCGGCGGTTGGGGTTGGAAAACCTAGGCTCTCAAATCGGCGGGGCAGAGATCACAAGCAAGAGAGGAGCGATACAACATCGCAATGGCTTCGAGAAATATCACACCAGGAATCCAAGATAAAAACTTCTACAATCAAAACCCACCATATTGGCGCATAGTAATTTTCCCCCCTTTTCCCGAACAGAAACCCTAGCCGCCGCAGTTAATCTGTTTTCTCGAAGATCCTCTTCTCGAGAAAAAAAATCAATAGTTAGCAGACATGTGCTTAGTCAAAAAAAATCAATAGAGGAGACATGTGCTTCAAATATGATGGAGCTCGTGCTCCAATAGTTAGCAGACATGTGCTTCAAGTGTACTTAACAAGCATATTTTCTGTTTATTTGTTTTTTGTACCACACTCTGCTTTGCTTCATCATCAAATTTGATGGAGCTTGTGCTCCAATAGTTAGCAGAAATGTGCTTCAAGTGTACTTAACAAGCATATTTTCTGTTTATTGGTTTTTGTACCACACTCTGCTTTGCTTCATCATCAAATCTGATGGAGCTCGTGCTCCAATAGTTAGCATACATGTGCTTCAAGTGTACTTAACACCTGTTTATTGGGTTTTTCAGAAATAATTAACGTCCAGGGAGGACATGTTGTTGCCACACCTCTGGCTGTGACTGACAAAGGGCAAGAACACGCTGTTGTTGCTTCATCAAAATCAGAGGTAAAAGCACAAATTAGAAAGAAGAAGCTGCCAGGAAGCACAGCCTCAAGAGCTAAAAAGCAAAAGGAAATGCATCGTGTTGAAGATGCCCTTCCTATTTCTTTTCTGCCACCAGCAGAAGAAGAACCAGAGCCGAGGAAGAAGGCAAGTAAACGAAAGCGGCTGCAAAATGACGAAGAAGATGAAGAATGGAAGCACGACGATGAGGTAAAAGCTCATTTCTCCTGCACATCTTTTGCTGCTTACTTGCTTTACTACTGAAAATGCGTTTGCGTCTGACGAACCCCCTTCCTGTTTAAATCAGCCGGAAACAAGCTCCAATCAAGTTAAGAGTAGAAAGAAAAGAGCAAAGAAGTCGGAAGCAACAAGTAATGCCCAAGACGAAGAAATAGCAAAAGCGGGCAGATGTGGCATCAAGATAGGAGGAACATTCAGCCAAGTCATTCAAGCATGGAAATTACTCGATGAAGATCGTCATAAAGCAAAAATTAGAACTGCAGGATTTGGCAACATAGATAATTGCAAAATATCCTCGTGCATCTACAGACCACTCTTGTCGTACCTGTACGATAAACTAGACACAGACGTCATGAACATAAGTTTCGGGGAAGAAAAAGAGATTCAGATTACCAAAGATGCCATCCATCTCTTGTTTGACTTCCCAAATGGAAACACAGATTCTGCACCAAGGCCGCAAGATAATCATTGTATGGACGATCTGAACAAAGAGCTTGGGTTCATTCCTACGCCGGAACAAGAGAGTTTGACAATTAAATGGCTGATGGACAAAATAGCAGTTGAAGCCACAAAAGTCAGCGATGCATAAGACAAGCTGACAGTTAAAATATTCTTCATCATCCTTTTCAAAAAGGTTGTTCTTGCGGATAGCAGTCCTCGCTTTAACAGAGTAGCCTCAATGGTTAAAGGCGATTTGGACTATAAAAAGATGGCAACAATAGATTTCTGCCAGCTCATCGTTGAAGAGATTAGTAGAGGAGCTAAAATCTGGAAAGGACACAGTCCAGAAAAAAAGAACACAAAGCACATTGAGGGTTTGGCACTCGCACCAGCGATTATGTACCTTGACACACTGCTGGTCCCTATGAACCCTAAAACATTGAGAAAAATCGCAGAGAAAACCAACAATAACAAGGAGACGCCTCGAGTAAACCATCTGCTTGAGACTGATCTAAGGGCAATAACTAAAGCAGACATGATCATTGATGGGAAAGACAGGCCAGATGACTACAAATTTGGCAAGTTACAGGTTTGGTTCTACACTCTGTCAAATTTTAGACTCCCTGTTATAGTAACAGCCTTTCAAATCTGACAAGTTTCACTGTGCTGAAAACAATGCAGACTTGGAAAGCAACCAACGACAGGGTTTTCTTGAACCCAACAAGAAAAAACAAAGCATCACGTTCAACTTCGAGGGCGCTCGTACAAGTAGAAATGGTGCAAACACGACGAACAAGGCGGAAGAACAACGTGCAACAACCTTCAGAGCAAGGTCAAGGATCACGTTCATCCTCGCTGGCACTCGTACCACCAAAGGCACGAAAACTAGAAACAAGGCGCAAGCCCATCATACCAGCACCTTCAAAGCAAGGTGTAGGATCACGTTCAACTTCAGAGTAGGGTCACCACGCTGCATCGGCCAACACCAGCGAAACGAGAAGCAGTGATGACATATACAATTTGATTTGCAAAAATCTGAGTGATGTCATAAACCTCACCAAAGAGTTGCCAGATATAGCGAATAGGTCAGAAACTGAATGCAGCAAGGAGGAGGAAAATGTAGATAGATCAACGAAACAAATACTTTTGAAAGACACAGAATCCCTGAAGCAAAGGGGTTCTTGAACCACAAAGTCTTTTAGAATATGTGTTATAGGAGAGAAAAAGGAGGAGCAGACCATGATGATAGAGCGGCTATAGATAAACAATTCTCAACCTCAGGAAAAGCAGACCAAAAAGAAACACAAGGGACGAACATTGCAACACGCGGCACAGAAAAAATTATGTGAGTTTTATAGTACAAATTTTTTCATGGAAAAAGCTTATAGATTTATGAAATTTTGACAAATTGTTAATGGTTGGTTTTTCAGGTGTTACAAGCACAAGATGCCAAGCTACATGATAGCACCAACGAAGGAGGAGAAGCAAGGACAACAGAACAATCACCTGCTGGCAGCGAACAACGAGATTGTGTAGATAATGAGCAACTGCCAACCTCTGAGCAGCAACATGATGAACAAGTACCAACAAAAGAAGACTGTACTGCCACCATCAAAGTACTGGAAAAAGCAACATCTCAACAGAAAACAGATAAAACAATTTCTCACGATGCTTTTTTATATGAAAATGTAGGTAGCTCGAGAAGTGGACAAGCACATGGATACCGTAGAAAAGGATAGCATTGTGATGCCAGCACCACAAGAAGAAGGTCATGAAAGCAAACTGGGAGCACCTTCTATCAGCACACCAGGCAAGCCAATTTTCTACAAAAGTTGTATCAGTTTAACCAAATTATAATAAGTCAAATAATATGGTTTATTTTAAAAACCATCTCAGGTTCGACGCAGGAATCGAGCATTCATAACATTGCCACAACAGAAGACATTGAACGCCTATATGACGCTGTAATAAATACACAGAGAAATGAAAAAGAAGGGCAAGTTCATGTTACTATTGATTTCTGAATATTTATTTTTTATGTTACAATTATGAGTGAGAGAACACAATTTTATACAATTGCTTTTTGTTTTATGTAAAAGTAATTGTCTCTGATTTTATTTTGAAGGGAAATATTTTTCATTTCAGCAACAGACTTTGCTACAACTTTGAGAGATGTAGTCAAATCCTTTACAATTGGTCATGCATGCAACTCTATATTCATTGACATATTTGTAGATTTTCTGAAGCAACAATTCAAAGGTTCAAACAGAAAGATAGTACCAATGTTTTGCACGGTAAGTAAAGAACTCAAACCCTCTTTTTCACATGGAAAACATTTTTCAACAATTAATAGAAATAGAAATAGAAATATGTCAATCAAGCTTGTTTCCGATGAAGTATAAATTATTATTATTTTCTTATATGTATGACAATACAAACAGAGGGCAATAAGGGCCATTACTGATGCACAAAATCCATTGTGTATCAAAACTGAAATGGGGGAGAAAGCCGTGGAAAAAAATAAAGAAAGGCCTTAAACGGCTAATGGATATAGCAGAAGGAGAAGACCTGAATGGTATAGACACGGTAAGGCACGTCACCTAATAAAATTCTCTCTGCCTAAAAAAATCATTTCTCCGTATCTACTTGTTAACGATTGGAACCTGAAAAAAAATTGGTTCACTTTGCAGATATTTTTCCCAACAGTCGACGAGGCTGATGAAAAAAAGGGAATTATTGGTCACTACTTTTCCATCACAGTTAACGTTAAAGAAGAGCGATTTGAACTCCTAGACTCTAATCCTCCATATGCAGACAATGTAAAGGAATACTTCCATGCTGTAACGAGCAAACTGAAGAAGATTTGAAAGCAAATCAGCTCCAAACTCAATCTGACACCAAGTAATATTGACCATTTAGGAAAGGTCATTGTGAAGGTGCCAGAGCAGGGAAAAATGTAAGAACTCGTTTTCTAATAAATAGTATAGAAACAAGCGTTCCACACTGACCGATAATAACAATTCGTTCTTCTTATTATGCAGGTTGAACTGCGCATTTTACATGCTTATGAATTTGAAGCACTACTCCGGGGATGGAGAAACGGTGCTTTTGAACGAAGACCGTGTTTGTGAGTTGAGGAAGAAGCTTCTATTTGCATTAATCCAAAAATTCAAGATCAATGTGTGTCTCGAATTAATCAGCCGGTTTGACAAAGGTACTTCTTTCTAAACAAAAATAAGTTTTAAGAAAGCTTATATTTTTGCACCAGACAGTACTACACTCTAACATGAACTAATGACTATCGTTTAAAATAATTCGAACAGAACTATTGAAAAAGCATCTGGATATTGGAGATGAAAAATGGGAATTGAAAAGTTGTGATATAGAAAGGATAGAGCTTCCACAAAGCCTAATTCCACAGGAAAATCCTACCAGTGAAGAAGAAATATGTATTGTTAACCTGTTAAGCAGTGAAGAAGAAGAAAAACCTACTGAAGTGGAGATGAAAGATGATGTAGCAGGCAAAGGCACTAACGTGGAGATGGACATGAAAGAAGCTGAAAATATTCAGGAAGAGACTCACACTGTTGCTCAAGAAGAGAAGAAAGAAGCCACAGAGAACACTCAACAAGCGCAACGCTCGGAACTTGCTGAGGTGACTGAGGAAACCGAAGGCAAGAAAGAAGCCGTACAACTTCCAGATGACTCTGCACCTGTATCAGAGAACAAGGGAAATGAAGAGCCAGCTGAATCTGAATTAGTTACCATGGAATCTGAGATGCCTACCCATGTATCAGAGAAAAAGCAAAATGGAGAGCAAGCTGAATCTGAAGTAGGTCCCGTGGACGCTGACATGCCTACCATTGGATCAGACAACAAGGAAGAAGAAAACCCAGCGGAATATGAAGCTGCCCCTTCCATCACATAAGACGTCCCCCCTGATAAGACTTCTGCTGAGATGGCTGCTTCCAAGGACCAAGATGAGGGTCTGCCAGTGTCTAAGCAGCAACAGGTAGAACAAGAGAAAATATATGAAGACGATACACAGGTAACTGATGATAATGAACCAAAGGAAGATACTAGCAATGAAGACCAACAAAGTATTGAAATAAGCATTCTTGAGCAACATAAAAGGAAAGAACAACCAATGCAACCAAATCGGAACGCGGAGATGGAAAACCCTACTGAAGAGGAGATGAAAGATGCTAAAGAAGGAAAAGGCACTGACGTGGAGATGGAGATGAAAGAAGCTCAAGATATTCAGGAAGAGGCTCACACTGTTGCTCAAGAAGATAAGAGAGATGGCACAGAAAAGACTGAAGAAGTGCAACGCTCGGAACTTCCTCCTGAGGTGACTGATGAAGCCGGAGGGAAGGAAGAACACGTCCAGCTTCCAGGCGACAATGCACCTGTATCAGAGAAGAACCAGTTGAATGAGGAAGCCGAAGGCAAGGAAGAAGCCGTCAAACTTCCAGTTCACGTGGAGTCTCAGATGCCTGACCCTGTATCACAGAATAAGCTTCCAATAGAACCAGATGGGCCCCAGAGGGAAATATAACAAGTGAAGAACAACACATTGTTCAAAGTGCAACACATGGCCTCCCAGGAGATGGTACTGAAAAACAACACAAGATCAGCATGGCCTCACAAGATCAACATGGCCTCCAAATTGTTCAGTATGAGCTGCCGATGAAGAAGAATTTATCTAATGTTTTGGAATCCACTCATCGAAACGATGACAACAATGAGAGAATATTATCAACAACATGCATCACTTCAAGTTCAGCAGCCAAAAATATTCAACAAGGAAGCAATTAAAGTGATGAAACCTTAGTCGATTTAGTCATTTGGAATATGCTTTCTGGAGAAGAAATTGGAGAATTCGTAGATCTTCAGGAATCTGGAGAATGTAAATCACTCCGACAGTATGTAAGAAATCTGAAATCCTCAAGACGCAAGGATTTGACATATTTTCTTGGGGAAGGCAGCTCCCCAAATGCTTCACCAGCAGATCCTTCACCAGCTTCAGCTTTAGCATTTGAAATCAGCTCGGCGAACATATTGTCAACAAAGAGGGTATTCAAACCATCATATAAGATTTATGAAAAAATTGATGTACCATCGTTTACACCTCGAGTTTTCAATAAAATGGATAAAGCTAAAGCCCTCTTCCAGTACCTAATGAGCAAAGAAGGACAATCAAAATTCAAAAGGTTAAGAAATTTCTTTTTCACAAATTATTTTTGTTAGTTTTTTTTTCACAAAAAGATAACAAATGACTTATTATTAAACATTTTTCTTTGTAGCACAATCTTATATGAAAGCTCCAAAGTACATGATTCCTTTAATGGAAAACAACTATACGAAAGTGTAGGAGCAGGACCAGACTCATTAATGGACAGCAACATGGCAAATGCTGTAATAGACGAATGGAGGGAGCAGAAACTATTCAATAACGATAGAATCATTTTGAATGCAGAATTCACATATGTATTACCAAAATCCTTACATAAATATATACAAATTAATTTAACACAATGACATTTCTTTAACTAGTATACTATTCAATCTCATGCTCATGCAGCATGTCCTCGGCCAGAAAACCGATACTGGAGAAATGATGGAATTCAAAGAGGATGAAGCACTTGAAGCTTTTAAATATCTGGTTAAAGAAAACCTTTTAAAGAAAAAACTGGTAAACTCTTTGTTATTAGCCGAATCATTTATTTTACTATGCATGATTTTGTTTGGACAATAACGTTTATTTTTCAACTCTTTCCCCACCGCAGATCATGATACCTTCGGGGACTAAGGGACACCACACACTCTATGTATTGAACAAATACAGAAGATCCTTCGACATACTTGACTCACTGTCTTACAAAGAAACGAAGGGAGGTTGGGCAAAGTTTCACGAGAATGCTGAGGAATTGGTATCTACTTCCACCAACTTCAAGAATTTGGTGTCAAAAATTTGAAAATATTTTTACTTAACTGCCACCATCCATCACAAAACATTTATTTGTTCAACAGATTAGAAGGTTCCATCTACTGATGAAGAAGCATTACGGAGAAAAGGTAGTCATAGATTGCAATGAACCAGACTGGACCGTTTTAGCAACAAGGCCTGAAAGAGTTCAAACGCCTAAACAAGGTCCTAACCAATGCGGGCACTATATGGTGAAATTTGCATTATACTGGAACGGCAAAACATTGACAAAGGACGATGAGCATTTTCATGTAAGCCCACTACTGCTTCCAACTTTTCAACAAATCTTCAAGCTTCAGAGACCCTTTAATGTATAAATTTCATAACAGAAAACAAAGGCAGAACATGAATGGAAGCCTGAGTTCCTTTACACGGTAGTGTTTGGTCAGACTAACAAAATAAAGTTTGATGACCTGCCCGCAAAAATCAGAGAATTCAAACCTGAAGCATCTTCTTAGCTTTATAGTGGTAAGTAAATAAGTACATTTTCGTTTTTGCGGACTGATTAGAAGGTTATACATTCTTTTTTATCTGTAGATATGATTTTCAATAACGTGGTATTGTTTCGCAGAAACACAGACAAAAGAAGTAAAATGGGATGTAGAACACCCATCACGAACCGATTAATTCCTACAGATCGACGACGACAAAGCGCATCAACTACTGTCAATAATCATGAGTAACGAATGGCAGGAAAAATACTCAAAGTAAGTTGTTTATTTTTGCAAAAAAATCATGTTTTCGTGTTGCTAAAACAACTACTTATTTTTCTTCTTCACAAAAAAATGCAGGCAAATTATATATATGGAAAAGGGTGGTACCAGAAAGTTCTCAGCAGCAAACATCAAGACAGTATTTGGCCCTAGACAACCATCGCAGCATAAAGTGATGGTCAAGAATATTTTGGCAACAATAGCAAGAATCTGTGAATTGCGCCCAGAATCAAAAGATAGTGACAGACTATTATTAAGCCCACTATTTGCACAGGTGAATATAGAAAACACATGTTTCCTATAAAGTACTACACATGTGTTTGCACTTAAAAAATTATAATCATTATTTTTTTAATATACAATATTTCCAGGAGGTGCTGAATCTTCAAGACGATAACCCCAAACAAACCATGCCAAAATTCAAAGAACAATTAAAAATGAAGAAATTTGATGATCATGTCACAAAAGAACAACAGGAAAAGATTTTGACAGCAAAGATGGTGAGAGCCTTCCTATGTCCATGGTTGACAAACTCATTTTTTCAACAAACTAATTCTTTTACATTAAACTGTCATGTCTAACAATGTCTAATGAATTTTTTTTCCACACAGATATTCATGCCTGTCGAGAAGGAAGACAGGTACACATTATATGTGTTGGACAAAAGTGAGAAGATACTGCACATATTTGATGCAAAAGAAACCTCTCCTAAAGAAGAAGAAGACCAAATGCTTAAATACTTTGTACAAATTAATGGTCAATCAGATAAAAATACTAATAATCAAGTTGCAAAATTGGTAGAGTCGAGAAGAGATGCATACCACTCTTATAGAAATAAAATCGTAAGTATTTATGAATGCACGAATTCAGTTTGTCAACCTGTGCTTCAGTTTGTCAACTTGTGCTTTAAATTATCTAACAAAAACAAAATGAAATTCCTTGTAACCAGGCGCTTAGGATGACGCATGTATTGAAACACTTCTTTCCAGATGCAAGTCAATTGGGTAAATACACCATTAATTATGTAGCTGATTTGCCAAAACTAGAATTTGGTGAATCACCACATGCTGTTCTAAGATTTGCATTTCTCTTCAACGGTAAAAAATTGATCGAAGACATTGATGATTATGACGTAAGTTGTCCTCTTAAACCTTTTTTTTCTCACACAGAATTAGGTATATGTAACATTAAATTTGATTGTTTGTTGCTGCTTTTGAAGATTGCTGTAAATACATGGAAGGCCAAAACTTTGTACATGCTACTGGACAGCGAAGACAATGGAGTTAATCTTGATGAAATAAGTTCCGAGATTAGCCAACTCTTCAACCACAACCATTGAGATGGTCCTGTACTCTGTAAAATATCTTTGAAAAAATCCTGCACCTCCTCATTATGTGAGTTCTTTCTGATGTCGTGCCTCCTGTTTATATGAATTTGTGCATCGTATATTTTATGTTCTTGTGACTCTGATTTATATGGGCTCGTGCCTCCTGTTGATATGAGTTTGTGCCTCGTCTATTCATGCCGTCGTACCCCAGATTTGTCAAGCCTTCAATTTTATTTTCCGTCGTGCCTCAGTTTTGTATGGGAACATGCCTTCGATTAAAATAACATTGTGCCTCCTGTTAATATCGGCTCATGCCTCCTATTAACATTGTGCCTCCGATTTGTCAAGACTTCAATTTATATCCATTCGTGCCTCCAATTTATACGAGAACATGCCTTCGATTAATATCACATCGTGCCTCCTGTTAATATGCCGTCGTGCCTCAGTTTCGTACGATAACATGCCTTCGATTAATCATCGTGCCTCTTGTTAATAAGGGCTCGTGCCTCGTCTATTCATGTCGTCGTGCCTCCGATTTGTCAAGACTTCAATTTATATGCAGTCGTGCCTCCAATTTGTACAAGAACATGCCTTCGATTAATATCACATCGTGGCTCCTATCAATATGCAGTCGTGCCTCAGTTTCGTATGAGAACTTGCCTTCGATTAATATCACATCGTCGCTCGTCGTTTCGGTTATATGTCCAATAGTGCCTCAGTTTTGTACAAGAACATGCCTTCGATTAATATCAGATCGTGCCTCAGTTTTGTATGGGAACATGCCTTCCGATTAAAATAACATTGTGCCTCCTGTTAATATCGGCTCGTGCCTCCTGTTATCAATGTGCCTCCGATTTGTCAAGACTTCAATTTATCACGCCTTCGATTAATATCACATCGTCACTCGTGTCGCTCCGATTATATGTCCAATAGTGCCTCAGTTTTGTACAAGAACATGCCTTCGATTAATATCACATCGTGCCTCAGTTTTGTATGGGAACATGCCTTCCGATTAAAATAACATTGTGCCTCCTGTTAATATCGGCTCGTGCCTCCTTTTATCACTGTGCCTCCTATTTGTCAAGACTTCAATTTATCACGCCTTCGATTAATATCACATCGTCACTCGTGTCGCTCCGATTATACGTCCAATAGTGCCTCAGTTTTGTACAAGAACATGCCTTCGATTAATATCACATCGAGCCCGTGACATCAGAGACTCACCAGCTTAGTGTACGCGAAGTCGAGGCGGACGTCGTCGCGGTAGCGACGACGGAAGCCGAGACGAGCCCGTGACATCAGAGCCTCACTCGCTTAGTGTATGCTAAGTCGAGGCGGACGTCGTCGCGGCAGCGACGACGGACGCCCAGACGAGCCAGTGACATCAGAGCCTCACCAGCTATCTTAGGGTTTAGGGTGGGGGGATAGGCACCCTTTTATATACGTTTTAAAATGAAAGGGAAACAGAAGTGAACCACTGTGCTTAGTGTACGCGAAGTCGAGGCGGACGTCGTCGCGGCAGCAACGACGGAAGCCGAGACGAGCCCGTGACATCAGAGCCTCACCAGCTTAGTGTACGCGAAGTCGAGGCGGGCGTCGTCGCGGCAGACACGACGGAAGCCGAGACGAGCCCGTGACATCAGAGCCTCACCAACTATCTTAGGGTTTAGGGTGGGGGGGATAGGCACCCTTTTATATACCTTTTAAATTAAAGGGAAACAGAAGTGAACCACTGTGCTTAGTGTACGCGAAGTCGAGGCGGACGTCGTCGCGGCAGCGACGACGGAAGCCGAGACGAGCCCGTGACATCAGAGCCTCACCAGCTTAGTGTACGCGAAGTCGAGGCGGACGTCGTCGCGGCAGCGATGACGGACGCCGAGACGAGCCCGTGACATCAGAGCCTCACCAGCTATCTTAGGGTGTAGGGTGGGGGGATAGGCACCCTTTTATATACCTTTTAAAATGAAAGGGAAACATAAGTGAACCACTGTGCTTAGTGTACGCGAAGTCGAGGCGGACGTCGTCGCGGCAGCTGGTGAGGTTAATTGCCAAGTCTTGTGGAGTCTCAATTGCCAAGTCTTGGGTGCGTCATGTATAATGGTATGGTTAGTATTCTGTCAGTCTATCACACAGTCTTAAATTGTTTAGGATATATAAATTGATGTTTATTAGTTACTGACTAATTAATAGCATGTTCTATCACTCTTGAAAACTGAGAACTGCACTCTACTTTCTAAACTGAAAACTTGTTTATGTTTATCTAGAAAAGTTGCTTCTATGTTTAAGGAATACAAGATGATTACCATGACATTTCTTGTCAATCTAAAATTTGTCTATTCTTTTATCTCGATTTGCAGTCTTAGCGATCGAAAGCCAGTTGATACAGATGATGGAGTCTTGGACGTCTTGCATTCTGCTCAAGATCGTGAGGACGCCGATGCTGCCTTGTTTTTCTTTATTCCTAGTGGGGCTCTTATTTTGGATTCTAGATCGATTTCTATGTATTCATGTTTCATTCTCTTTAAGAATAGGGATGGACCTCGCCTTGCCTTTCCTCGGCCTGCTGCTGCCACCGGCGGAGGAGGGGAAGGAACATGAAGATCTACGTCGTGTCCAGGAGCGGCCGCGAGCTCATCAAGGGCAGCATCACGCTCAAGGACTCGGCACACGGATCTGCAGGAGGCCATCCAAGCCAAGAGTATGACCTCTTCCCCTGTCTGACCAATCCCCCTCCCCCTCTAGCCAAAATCTGTTACCGTTAGATTTTCTTTCAGTTTGGATGTGAAGTACCACCACCCACAATAAGTTTGTTCACCGGGGAGCTTTTGTTGTTAAACAGAGTAGTGAATGGGTCACGAACAAGCAGATCAGATGAATGTTTGTTGTGTTTGGGTCATGTCATATCGCTTTTAGATTGCTCAACCATCAGTTAAGCCCTACACAGTTGTCAATTGTCAAATTATGCGTACTGAACAGTAACTCCCCCTCAGTTTCCTTTTTTGTGGTGAACATAATTTTTTGGCACCGGTTTATTATCTTTTGCTATTCTTTTTAGTTTACTGGGATGCTCTGTTTGTGTAAAGGTGATGCAACCTGTCTATCTTGTAAATAGGAAACTAGTTGATGGGTGGACGATATGGGTAAAAAATGTGTATGGGCGCTCATGAGTCTCATATCATAGCTTTGTGCTAGTTAGTTCCCTACAAAAGGCATGCAAAGCTACTTGTTGATGCAGAACTGTGTCACAATTTCTCTAAAAAAGGCATGCAAAGCTTCTTGCTAACGCAAAGTTGTGTCAAATTTTCCCTAAAATAAATCATGGCAAGTGTTTACAGCCTCGTTCGCTCTAGAAGATCCTGCATGTATCAAATAGTCTTGATATGTATATATATATATATAGGGTGGGTCTATTCTACAATTGATTGTAGAATATTATTCTACAATGAGCTAGCTCTCCCGACTCGCACCTCCTTCTTCCTTCCTGCTTGACTCCGGCGACGTTGAAGACTGCGGCTTCCCCCCTCCTGCTCCCACCGCCGGCGTGGAGTAGGGGGGAGGGTATGCTCGCGCGTAGATAGGTTTTTTCTTCCCCTACAGAGCTTTGTCCTGCTGCTCTCGAGTGGCGGCGGGATGGACCGGTGCTACTCCTCTTCTGTGCGCCCATGGTGGTCGCCGGAGTGGATCTCGCTAATTCCAAGCTCCCCCAATAAAAGCTCCTTATCTTTTGAGGTGGTTCGGTGCCATGGTGGCCTCGTCACCCTTCTTCTGAGCCGTCGAGGTGACGGACTGCAAGAGGAGCAGCGGATGGTTGGCATTGGTTTCGTCCCTCGAAGCCCTGAAGCTGTGGATTTCATGAGCTCATCCTCGACGGCGTCTGAACGGTGGATTCTCGCCTCGCCGTCGACTTTTCTTGCCGGATGGCGGCAGTTCTCCTCGGCGCTTCTGGCTAGTAGCCGGCATCAAATCAAACTCCCTGCCGGTGTGCGTAAGTGGAGGCCCTCAAGCCCTCGTAGTGCGGCGTTCTTCGGTGGTCCAGCCCCAAGTGGCTTGCTCCCCGGCGGTGGGATCCCTGG
Organism: Bromus sterilis; assembly: GCA_950022295.1. Taxonomy (NCBI): domain Eukaryota; kingdom Viridiplantae; phylum Streptophyta; class Magnoliopsida; order Poales; family Poaceae; genus Bromus; species Bromus sterilis. Next base: position 273,162,218 of record OX465595.1, on the reverse strand, counting down.
CCGTGACGAGAGGCTCCGGCGTGTTTGCTGTGGAAAAGGACCGGATCGCTTTTTTATCTTCTTTGTAGGGTCCTCTGTGTACTTCCTAAGCCCCTTGTTGTTATTTCTTATTTTCTTAGGGGTTTTCTTGCAAAATGTACCGCAACAGTGAATTAATACAGTTTCGGGTCTTCGAGACCCTCCTCGTTCAAAAAAAACGTTCGAAAAAAAACTTTCTACTAACTCATCTGCCTCCTCCCGCATGGCCGCCCCGACCCGCAGAACTTTCTACTAACTAGATATCCATACGTAGATATCTGTGTCATTCCATTCAAAACTTTTGCCATCAGCAGAGAGCCAGAGATAGTGTGCAGTGCGTAGACATTGCATTGTCCTTTCTCAAACATGGGAACACACGTATAAAACATCGGGAAGGCACTTTTAGATGGAATGGTTGCGATTTTTTATACACAATAAAAACTGCATATGTAATTCATAAGCAGTACAATAGTCTCATTTAAAGAAATACCAAAAGAGTATCATCAACAAAGCACAATATATATATATATAGCATTACAAAAAAAGATGTTTAATTTTTTATTTGCCGGCCAGTATGGTTCAATCACTCTACGTAATATCGTTGATTCTCTAGGTAGTATCATTGATTCATTCTAAACAGTACTCCCTCCGATCCATAATAAGTGGGCTCATCTAGTACAAAGTTTGTACTAGCTTAGTACAAAATGAGCGACACTTATTATGTATCGGAGGGAGTGCCACTTATTTATTTTGGGAAGTACAAATATTTTTTTGCTGGGCAGTACTGTTGAATCACTCTAGTCAGTACCATTGTCCCACTTTGGGCAGTACCGTTGATTCAATTTGGGCAATACAATTTATGCATTTAAAACTTTTTATTGGCCTCTCCCTCTGCGTCGGCCACGACCTCCCTCCACGGCCTCCTTCCTCGTTGTGCTCGGCATGTACCCCACGGTTATGGCTCCCTGGGATGCCGCCCCATCGTGGTGGATCTCCTCGATGCGGATCAGGAGTAGCATGGTTTTTTTAACGCCAGCTTCGTATGTATTACTCAATGTATAATTTGTCGGGTAGTACCTTGAGGAACTCTCGACAGTACCATTGAGGCACTCTCGGCAGTACCAATGATTTACTGTGGGGAGTACTGTAGATTCATTTTGGGTAGTACCATAGATTTGTTTATTATCAGGCAGTACGAAAAACATATTCCACGGAAGTACAAGATACATGTCGAGCGAAACTGACTTCTATTTAGAAAATTACGGGCGGTACAAAAAAGTCATTATGAGCATTACAATTATTTTTTATTTTCTTGGAAATACGAAACATATAATCCACAGAAGTACAAAGATAGGTGTCAAGGAAAATTGAGTTCCGCGGAAACAATTTACAAGCACTACCAAATATTCATTTAGGGCAGTATAATTTTTTTTTCCTGAGAAGTACGAAACTCCTATACGGAGAAGTACAAGGTACATGTCGAAGGAATTTGACTTCTCTGGAAAACAATTATGAGCAGTACAATTTTATCATTTTTAGCAGTACAAAAAATTCTTTATTGTCGGGCAGTACGAAACTCATATTCCGCATAAGTACAATACTTTGTTTCCTTGGAACAGAAAAATCTAGGTATTTTGAATATTGTTCAAAAACCGTGAAGAATAGGAAAAATGCTAAAACACGAAAGAGGTGATAAATTTCAATACCTTTCCATCACCATATCATTTGCATCATTCCGAGGTTCGATGAATATCAATGATCATCTTTTAATAAAACTGAATTTTAGTATTTTGAAACTATTCAAAAACTATGCATAATTTGAAAAAACTTAAAACACGAATTTTTTTGTAAATTTTAGTAGCTTTCCAACGGTATATCATTTGGGCTATTCCGATAAGTGATTAAAAAATTAATATCAAATTACTGTTCGTCTATTTTGAATGAATCTCAGTATTTTCAAAACTGCTAAAAAATTATGTAAAATTTGCAAAACCTTACTACATGAAAAAGATGGGAAATTTGAATAGCTTTCCAACGCCATATCGTTTTCATCATTTTGAGGTCTAAAAATTATCAATAATAATCTTTTAATAAAACTGTTTTTAGTATTTTTAAAACTGTTCAAAAAGTATGCAAAATTTGAAAATCATTAAAACATAAAACCGTTTGGAAATTTCACTAGCTTTCCAACGGTGTATCATTTGGGAAATTCCGAGAAGTGGGAAAAACTTGCGTTCAAAACACTTTTTAATCAGCTTGTGATGATTTCTGTTTTTTGAAAATTCATAACAAAAAATATAAAAATTAGGAAAAAGTCACAATATGTAAAGGCTGAGGATTTTCTTTAGCTTGCTAATGGTATATCATTTGCGCAATTCCGATTAACGGTTTAGAATCTATGATTGAATTACTGCACATAGAGGGAAAATCAGTACCGACTTCACGAAAAAGCTGTACGGAAGTGTATTACAGAAGAAGTACGAGATCGACATCTCGGGCAGTACGAGATTATTGCAGAATATTATTCTATCATCAATTATAGAATAAACGATATATATATATACATATATATGTATGTATAGGAACCCGACTATTCTGTTACTAGTAACAGAGTATTATTATGTTACACTCAACCCTATAAGGACGCGATCTTCACGAAGGCCCAACCGCCGAATGCGCCTGATAAAATATAAGCCCACCCGACCATCCCACGACAAAAAAGAAAAGCATCAGTCAACTCGCCCCTCCCCACCCGATCCAATCGCGTCGACGCCACACCTCTCCTCGCCGCCGTGGGATTCCCACCCCACCACCGGCTGCACCCGCTCCCCATCCCGGCCCCCGCGCGCCTCCTACCCTGGTCGTCGCGCGCCTCCTACCTTTGGCCATCGCGCACCCAAAGAGCCATCTGCCTACCTCCATCGTCGGCATGCTGACCTTCCTCCCAAGAACCGCCCACCTCCCCCACCGGCTTTCGGCCTTCCTTCGTTGGTCGCCACCATCGAAGATGCTTTGCATGCGCGTCCCTGCCTCATCTCCCTGCTTGCAAGCTCCATTTTCCCAGATTTTTCCAATCCCTTCGACCTCGTTGTTCTCTAAATCTTGGTTCAGTTCAACAAATTGCTACAGAAACGTTTAGGGTTCAGAAAATCTGTTGGTTCCCATCGTTGGAGTCTCTGCTGATCCGTTTCTACATCTCATCGTTGCCTTAGTGACTTGAAACCGCCGATATATCCCCGGTGATCCCATGTTCTTCTGCTCTTGACGCTCGAGCCGCCTGCACTTGTTTTTCTCAGTTCCAAAATTCCCAAAGTATCTGTCATATTCTTGCAAAATTTCCTGAATGCTTATGTACAGTTGCTTCTTTTGATTTTTTGTAATTTTCTGCGAGCATTATCCAGGGAAAAATGACTATGGTTAATGCTAGTCTTAGTATTGAAAAGCTTCGATGACTGGTTCATGCAACATACTCCCTCTGTTCCAAAATGTAGGTCACTGGGAAAATTTTCCGACCAGATGAAAACAACACAAATGACCAGATTACCCCTAATTTTGAAAACAGCACAAACAGCGTCTTCCACCTCCAGCCCCTCGATCAGGGCGTGTTCCTCCTCCGTCCCCACCTCCCCGCCTCCTCCGCTCCCGATCTGGGCGCCTCCACCTCCGCCCCCCTTCTCCCCGCGTGATATGGGCGCCTCCGCCCCCGATCCGGGTGCCTCCGCCTCCGTCCCAGATCACAGGAAGGGATCCAGGCGCTCGACCAGGCTGCTCCGCCCAGCTGCTCCACCGCTCGGCTCCAGGCGTTCTGCTCAGCTGGGAGCACCTCTAGTCCAGCAAATCACCGGCAGGGACTCTAGTTCAGCAGATCACAAGCAGGAACTCCAGGAAGATCACACGGAGCACCTCCAGTCCTGGAAATCACCAAAAAATTTCTCCAGTACACACCAGATCACAGAGAGCACCTCTAGTCGAACAAATCAAATTATTGTTTACACTGAGGAGGTGATTGGATTAAGCATTGGTAACGTAAACGGTAAGGGAATTAGTTGACGTTGGGAATAGGAAGGTAACGTAAAAATCTCTGTTTTGTTTGGTTGATACCCGTAAATAAATCGAATACGGTTTCTGCTTTGGATCGAAAGAAGTGGTCGCATCTTCTTCGTCAGCATCGCAGGCCGGCCGGCGCTGCCGCCCAACACCCTCACCGTCACCAGACCTACAGGCTACATCACACAAGCTTTCTTTGTTCCTCCCTCCCGAATTTCTCTCATCTGTGATCTGGCAATGGATCATGGACAAGTACGCATGCGCTAAGAAAGATGGAAGGCACCTCTGGCCGCTCCGCCATCCTCGGCTACATCGCCGGCCTCTCCGCCATCGCCGGCTACGTCTCAGGCCTCTCCGCCATCGCCGGCCGCTTCACCGGGATCCCCGCCAACAGCAAGGACATGCTCTATATGCAGCGCCACGAAGAAATCGAGGCTGCCGCTCAACAGGGAACGTGACCTGTTTCCGTCTAGATTTGTGCGGAATCGATTTTGACTTGGATGGAAACCGATCACATGGTAAGCATTACCGGGCTAGACAAAACAAACGCAAAATAAAGGTATCAGTTGACGTCGTAACAGATGACGGTCAATTTTTCTCGAACCAAACACCTCCCTTATTCTAACAACACTAATCTTTATTCTGCTAACACTTACCGTTCTATAATACCGAACTTAACCAGCGCGAAAAAAACCCACCCCCACCCAGCTTAAAAGAAAAAATCCACCACTTCCTCTCTACTCCCTCGTCTTCTCCCCGCGCCAGCCCTTTCCCGAGCGCATCTCCGCCTTCCCACGGCCGGCGCGCCCACTCCACTCCAACCGCCGGCAGGCTCCACCCCCTCCACCACCTTCTCCCCACACCACCCGCCATGTCGAGCTCGAGCTCAGAGCTCGTGGCCCCGGATGTCATGGACGCCGCCAGCCCCGATCCACCCCGGATCAGGCGAGATCCGGCCCTCCTCCGCCAAGACTGGCCATCCCTTGCATCCCCGCGCCCTATTCTTCCACCACGGCCGCCGCCGGACACCTCCTTGTCTGCCACTTCCCCCTCCGCCTCGCCAGATGCAGGTTCCGACAGCGCCGCCGCCTCCCCTCGCCGGCTGCCGGCCTCCCATCACCTCCCCGGCGTCCCCAGTCGACCTCGCCTCTCGGATAGGGTGCATGATCCCCGCCCCTTCCTCTGCAGCTCACGGCGTATGCGCGCGGGCGCCCCATACCAGCGGCGGCGGCCACCAACGTGCGGAGCGGACGTGGGGTGCGCGCCACAAACAGGCCAACGGCCAACATGCCCATGGGTCAGGGCGCGACCTGAGCCCCCGCCTACTCCCACCTTGCAGCGTACAGGCCTACCTCACCCGGTGGCCACCAAGTGCCCCAGCGAGGTCGCCAGGTCCGGTTGCCATGTGCCTCGGCGAGGCCACCATGGGCAACGATGGCACCGACTTCTCCATCGATTCAACTCCTACTACCTTGATCTGGTCTCCCTCGAAGACTACGCTGGTGCTATTGCCGTCCTGGAAGACGGCCAGTGCCACGCCCTGGCAACATGTCAACGCAAGGACGACGGCGGTCTATTGTTAGTTTTGTGAAGAGAAAATTAAAAGTGTATATGCAGTTCGGTGCGGTTTCTTCTTGTGGTTTATTTTACTAATTTTTTGCAGGACAGATAAAAGTGGTTTGCTAGTATGTATCGTTGTTGCAGCTTACTTATTTTAAAAAAAATTCTGAAAAATAATTGCAATTTGTTGTCCATATAAAAACAAGATAAAAAAAGATCTTGCAATTCGCTTTGTTCTGTATCACGGTTAACTTTCGCAAAAATGAATCGCGACAGTTTGATAAAAAAATAAAAAATGCGTGTTGTTAGCTTATGTTGATGGTCTATTTTGATGTACAGTATCAATTTGTAAGGGAAAGATTGTTATAAAAAGATCTCAATCGGATGCGGTTCAGTGCTAAATCATATGTGGTTCGCTTAGTAAAGCAATAAAAATATTTAAAAAAGAAGTTCACCTTTTTTAGATGTATTCGGTAGTTTTTATCACGCAATTGAAAAAAATGCAGTTCACAACAGAATCGCTTGCAATGCGACTGTCTTTCGAATGAAGTGCACGTTGTTCATTTTATTTTTGTTGTATATCTGTAAAAAAAGTCTGCAGTTCACTTCGTTTTTTGTCGTGGTTCACTTCCCCTCGCGCGAACTTCAAAATTCTGATAAATGTATCAAAAAACACGTGGAGTGCTCTTTGTAGACAAAATGTGGTGCGGTTGCCCGTCCGATACAGTCCGCTTCACTGAGTTCGGATCCGCGGAAAAACACGTACCTTTATGTTTACCAATAATGCAGTGCGCTTGCCCATCTGATGCGGTGCTGCCGCCTAGCGAATGCAGTTCACTTCGTCGATTTCGGGTCCGCGAAGAACGGAGTTCCGCGTTTTTAGTAGAATCGACACAACTTTTAAATCGTAAGGAATTAGACAGTGTGTTCTACATGAAAATGGAGCGGCTCGGCGATATCTATCCAACTGTGTGTCAATTGCATCAATCGGATAAGAGAATCAAAACAATTTACGCAAAAACTCCCACTGCCCCAAATGTGGATAGCCAAACCATTTTTCAAATTACTTGAAAACTGTGAGGAATTTTGGAAAGTGTTCAACATATAGATTAATCTCCTACTCCATACGAATCCAACGATGTATCATACGCATCGATCGGACAAGCGGTTAAAAAGTTCTACTCTCTACAAGATCCGCCGGCCAAAAATAGAGTGTGCGCGTTTTTTTGCGGCTAGATTTCTCTCAAATCCTTAGCGAATTAGACAAAGTGTTCTACATATGGATGGAGCGCCTGATCGATATATTTCCAACTGTATATCAGTTGCATCATTCCGATAAACAGTTTATGAGAAATTGCAAAAAAACGCCCGCTGCGAAAGTGGGTCGCCGCACCATTTTCAAAACTGCTCTTAATCCGTGAAGAATCGGGGGAAGTGTTCAACATACGGAAGATGCTTCTTTTCCATACGAGTCCAACGGTGTATGATACGCTTAATTCCGATGAACGATTAAAAAGTTGAAGCAAAAACGGTGCATGCGGTTCTGTTTTACCCAAGTTGTAGTGCTTTTATGTCAGAAGTGAGGTTCCCTTTGCGGTAAGATGCAGTTCTGAAATGTTATCAGAATAGTTATTCTGCTAATATTAGCAGAATAGACCGGCTGTATATGTATATATATATAAATATATATATATAATATAATATATAACCACAGATTCCATGGTCGGTGCGCCTGGGATCTAGACTGTCCTCACAAACCAACACTAGTCTTTTCTGCACACTTTTTCCTCACTGGTGCGCACCCGGGATCAACTTCTCGGTCGATCACCCATCCCAAGACTACTCCAAGCCAAGCACGCTTAACCTGAGTTCCCGATGGGCTCCCGGAAAAGAAGGTGCACCTTGTTGATATGAGTAGCCTGTCATTCCTATTGAGATCCTGGGTTGTTACATACACCACCCCTCAAAGGAACCGACGTCCCCGTCGGCCCCGCAGGAACGTTCCCCTTTGGCACACGTTTGTGCGCGCCAATTGCAGGCATCCAACATGTAACCCATGTAAGCCTCACCGACCAACACACACACCGAGTAACCGCCAGGGTCGGCTCTGATACCAGCTGTAAACGCCCCGACCACTCACAACCGGTTAACCACCGATTCCATGGTCGATGCGCCTGGGCTCTAGACTGTCCTCACAAACCAATACTAGTCTTTTCTGCACACTTTGTCCTCACTCGTGCGCACCCGGTATCAACTTCTCGGTAGGTCACCCATCCCAAGACTACTCCAAGCCAAGCACGCTTAACCTTGTAGTTCTTTCCCGATGGGCTCCCGGAAAAGAAGGTGCACCTTGTTGATATGAGTAGTCTATCATCCCTATTGAGATCATGGGCTGTTACACACACACACACACACACATATATATATATATATCATCCCATAAGTATAATATCCAACACAAAGGTCAACTTTTCCTAGTTTAACTTCGTTAATATCCAACAACATAATGTTTAACAACAACTACGAACCAACCTACTCATCACCACCACAAGGTGAAATTAAAAAAAAACCAAAAGACACCTCACATTCCATTATGTAATATGGAGAACAACTTGTCTCCATGTTTTATATTCATCCGTTTCACTATCCTTTTCCATCCTCTTATTCTCACGCAGTCATCATCTCCACTTTCAATGGAGTAGTCAGTTTTGAAGAGGACATCCCATGCCCGTGCAGAAATAACGGTAAGCTCGTCTTGAGGAGGCATCCACCTCGGCATACATGCTGTCAGGATCCTCTGTTGAAAAAATATGAGTAAAATACTTAGTAATACATTATACTTAATGTTAGGTCAAAGGATTTCTGAAAATGGACTAGTGTGACAGAATAGTAAAAAATCTTACCATGCTATAATCTTTACATGTCCTGGAAATAACTTGAGAACAAATGGAACATATGGTGTCTAAGGTTCCCCAACATTATTCAAGTTCACAAACGAAGGAACACCTTTAAGAACATCGATGAAATCATCTTGTTCGTCAATTGTCAGGTCAAGGCCACCATTATGGAAAGTATCATCAACCATCTTCCAAATTTCTTTTGGAGCATGGAGATAAACTAAAAATTATAAGTAAGTTGTCAACTTGGGAAGCAAGGAAATAAGGAAGTAAACAAGTCAAAGTTGTTTAAGAAACTCACGTGGAGATAGAACCAGCTTAATGTCGTCCACTAGCATCCAAATGTCCTTATTTCAAAATGTTTGACCATCTCGACGACGAAGTCAAAGATCAAATGTTATTTGCATATCATCCTCTAATGCATATGCCTTGCATAGTGCATACCAATTTGGACAATCAAAATATTTGCTATTTGGTTCATTAAAGACCTCGACCTTTAAAGTTATACCATTTTTCTTCTTAATATTGACATCTTTTTTGGCATTCTCGCGCCACTCATCGATTTTGAAAAAGTCGCAGACGTGAGGTCTTGCATAGCAAGGGATGTGCTCGTTTATTATAAAAAAATTACACGTCAAAACAAAAACTAAGTGAAGCATGCTTAAATAAGAAGATGTCACAGAAGTTGCAGACCGTTTGAAATTCAAAGCCCTCCCTAAGCTTGATGGAGAGGTATCTTTCTTCCTCTCCATCCAACTCTGGAAACTTGTCGCACCGACCCGAGTCATCGCCACAATAGTCGCACTCGGGGATTCCATCGTCGTCAGCCATTTTTTGTGTTCAAAATTCAGATGTGTCACAACAGTTTTAATCATCGACATTTAAAACAAAAGGAAAAAATGTGAACTCGAATAAAAATGCAACAATAATATTTTATCATATAATATCACTAATACATCTCGAATAATCCAGTCAATGCAATAATAATATCACTAATACATCTCGACTACTACATCTCGGAAATTCACTACTACATCTCGAAAAATCAAACTCGACGACGACCCAGAGCCAAGTCACGGGTGGTAAACACCCAAAGATAAGGAACTGCCACAAGAACATAGCTCAAGTGAGAGCCGTGAAGAATCTGCCAGGTATTGGCCGTGGAGAACCCGGTGTCCAATGAAACTAAGTAGCGACGGACGTGCTGGTCCTCCTCCCTAACCCGGCGATGTACCACCTCCTCGGGGGGTCGTATCCCTCTGCACCCTTTGTGGCCCATGTGACTGCCACCAAAGAAGCTCTGGGTCGACGAAAGGACCAGGAATCCTCACCAAGCGGCGCGCCCTAGAGACCACCTCCCAGTGCCAGCCCGGGGGAGCCCAGTCCTGGACATTGCGATTCTTATCAAGTAGGTGCTCGCCACGACAATGAAGAGGATGCGGACCGGGCATCGTCGTTGAGAACTTATTTAATATACAAAAATTTATTAAAATGTACGAGTGAAAAAATTAAAGTAACTAACAAATTTATTTTTCTAAAAAAAATAGCAAAAATAATGATTAAAAATAATTTGATGCCGGAACACCGTTTAATTCCGGTTTTGACAAATCTCGGGCACTCATATGTCCTACTTTTCTAGCACAAGTCATGCCGAAATCCACAAAAAATTTCGGCATGACATTTGCTAAAAATTTGACAAATCGAGCGCCTGAAATATGCCGGAACAGAAATGAATTGACATTCCGGCAAGATGTAGGCCAGTCATATCCTGTAAATAATGATCCATATACAAATACACATGAACAATAATTCACTAGAAATAATTTAAACATGCAATTAGGCTCACTGGATAGCAAATACACATGAACCAGAGCATCCATATACAACAGACCACCATCAAATTCCCTAGCAATTAGGCAATAATTAAAAATGCCTAGCAATTGCAAAGTCTAAGCAACAAAGCATCATCAATTTTCCTAGTAATTAGGCACTAATAAATACACCAGATCATCCAAGGCCATAGCAATTTTTCAAACCCTAGCAATGCAATGGCACAAACAGAGGAGGCGGAGCAGGGGACGACGGTGGAGGTGGATGCGGGAGTGGGGGAGGAGGTGAGAGATCTCACCTGCGAGGCAGCAAGTGTCGGCGAGGGCTTCGATGGTGCTTTGGACGGTAGCGGCGACTGCGACCTCTTAGGTGGCAGGGCGGCTCTGGCGGCGTCGAGTGGAGAGGGGCAAAGTGAGGTGAGGGAGGCGGCGTCGAGAAGGTGCAACAGGTGGTGGACGGCGGCGGCGACTGCGACCGCTAGTTGCTCCGGTGGCAAGGTTGCTCCGGCGGCGTCGAGTGGAGAGGGAGAGAGTGAGGAGAGGGAGTGAGTGAGGGGCAGGCTGACTTGGTTTTAGGTGTACCATCTACAGCGCGGGACAGTGGCACCGCGCTGTAGATGACAAGGGCATCTACATCGCGTGCACGCAGAGGCACGCTACTGAGATATGGGCCCAAAAAACTCGGTCTGTGGTAGCCAAATTAGCAGTGCGAACTAATGAACCCGCGCTGCAGATGTCCTATACACCACTTGATCATGTACTTCATTTAAATGGTATGACCAAAACATCAGCACCCATTACATCATGTTACACCACTTGATCATGTGTTCGTGCATTCTACAGGCATTGATTGTTACTTCATGTCTTGTGTGGTATCAAATAGAAGTGGAGATGGAACCCGAGTACACCCCTGCAGTTGAAGACTCTTAGTACGACCCTCGTCAGCAACGCAAACAAACCCTCATTGATCATGTCGATAAAACCAAATTCCCTCTCGTTCTCTCTTATGCATTGTCTAGGTTGTTACCATGATGCGTTTCTACCGCATAGCTGAACTAACCCTTTGTATCACCTATCATTTTTTCACCGTAGTAAGAAAATACAATCCTAGAAGATGTAGGAGTTGGTTGATATCATGTGGCCCCTACAATTGTTACAACTCATTGCATGCTTAGAGTGATACAATGTTGATGCTGTTATGCGAGTTGGGATGGTAGTGATAATGTGATGGTGGCGGAAATGTGTTGGTGAACTTGACCTAAAAAAGTTGAACGATGAGAGGTTGTGTAAGAGTACACAGTGGGTTGTCTCGTTGAACACCGCCTTATGCCCGAGTTCTTGTGTAGTGACCCAAGACAAAGAGTAGTACCACATTTTGGGTACATGGACCCCCGCTCAACCTACTAACTCACCCCTTCTCAGTTCAATGAGTCGCAGTAGTTCGGAGTTCTGGTAGGTCTGTGGCATGGTCCGCGAAGTGAGAGAATGGCTATTCAGAAAGGCTTGGGACCCTGCACACATCTTCAGACCGGCCGGGTTCACGATATGGAATCCAGCCCAGATAGGCGTCTCCATTGAACTTAGAGTTGGTTGTGAGGTAAAATTTCTGGGAATTATTCTCACCGACACCCGCTTGAAGGGTGGCGAGATCCCGACGGTAACTGATAGTTTCATGTGTGTAGCATTACACCCCTACAGGGTTAATAAAACTATTCGAATAGCCGCGTCCGCGGTAATGGACTATATGGTAACTTGTGCTTGATTATTAGACAACTTCAATGGTTACTCGAAAACTGCCAAGATAAGTGTGAGTGATATGGTTTGCTTCCTCGTGGTAAGTCGAGGAAGGGTCCATAGTGGTCTTTTTCTGGGAGACTTGAATAGTTGGACTCGTGTACGCTCCTTACCTCATTCTGGTAATCATAGTACAGGTTAGCCAATCAAATCTGGCACTTCTGCATTGAAACCCCACCTCCCTTTGCCCTGAAACTTGAGCATGAGTAGTATAGTTCTGATGTAAGTCTTGTTGAGTACACGTTTGTACTGACGTTTGCTTATTTATGTTTTTAGATGAACCCACTGAGACCGATGGTGGCTTCTTCCTGGAGCTTGACATGGACTAAGCTAGTGTAGTCCCAGACAGCAGTCTGGTCCCTCGTGGAAGGGCTTGTTTATTGAATAAGGCTCCTCTAAGCTATTTTTTATACTTGTCTGTACCCAGACATAATTTTCTTCCATTGATTGAATGTAATGTTGGATGACCATAATGTGATCTTTGTGTGTACTCTATCTATGACTACTCCATAGAGCAGCTGCAATAAAGATGTATATTTTTAGACTTCATGTGATGAGTACCTACTGTTTACGCTGGACATGTATGCTGCGTGTATGATTATAACATGCATGTCTTAGTGTGGGGTTCGATAGCTTAGTTTTGCTCTCGACGGCGGTCTTTCTTACAGCCAGGTGTCTCTGAGTTGTGTTCAGCTTGGAGCATCGCGATGCGATTTCACGTAAGTCCGTTACGTGGAACACTTGGTTTTATGATCGAGCCCGCCCCGAGACCCCTACTAAGTGAATTGGGATGGAGTCTTCTTATGTAAATGTTAAAATTCAGTCGATAACATGGTTGAGGCAACGTGTCTAGGAGTATGGGAGTTCATCGCCCATATCCATTTAGACTTTTGAGCGAACGATGAGGATCCCCATCATAGTTGATCATCCGGGCCTGGATGGGATGCCCCTCACGTTTTAGCTTTCCGATAGAACGATATACCGGAACCTCTTCTATTATGTTGAGTGGGTATGTCTCTCGGCTCTCCATATGATTGAGTTAAGGCTAGAATTACATACGCATATTCCGGGTCCCGATAGACTTGGTATCAGAGCAGGACTGTCTGTAGGACTACCAAACCTTGGTCGAAGTTGAGTCTAGCATTCTATAGTTATATAGTTACTTGGGTATAAGGGAACAAAGTAAGACTTCTTTTTTCTCCTTACCCTCATCGATCTGAGTTCGGAGTCACCCTCATCTTTTCTACGGGAAGATAGGACTAGGCTCTTCTATATCTTTACTAGAACATCTCATTGATTGCTTCCTTGTAGTTGTAGCAAAGTTTGTGCCTGTCTAGAGTCCTTGCGCTTCTTGTTTCAAACTTCTTATGTAGGTGATGTAAAAATATTGTGAGAATTTCCATTTCTCTTGCAATTACAGCCGTTATGATGTCAGTTCTTCCTCTTCCGAACCTTGATGATATTACGATAGTTTTTTAATTTTTGGATGTCTTTCCAGAAGATTTGTTAGGTTGTATGTCTGGCATATCTTTTGTAGATCCTAGAAATCCATGGTCATCCTCATGAAAACTATCCAATAATCCAACTCCTTAAATCTAGTCACATGACAGATGTGTAGAATTCATTGTAGATCTTATGCCAGGAACTGCCCCAATTTCCAGACGCCCATAAAAAATGTCCCCACGTGAGTTCGCTGAGCTTAAAATCCAACTGGAAGTTTTGTTAGCAAAAGGCTTCATCCGCCCTAGCTCATCGCCATGGGGTTGCTCCGTTCTGTTCGTAACGAAGAAAGATGGAACAGAAAGGATGTGCATAGATCATTGCCCGCTAAATCTAGCGACGATGAAGAACAAGTACCCATTTCCCAGGATCAATGATCTTTATGATCAACTTGCTGGATCCTCTGTCTTCTCCAAGATGGATTTGAGATTAGGATATCATCAAATAAAATAAGAAACAAGGACATTCCCAAAACGGCTTTGACTACTCGCTATGGTATTTACGAGTACACCGTCATGTACCTAGGTTTAACCAATGCTGCTGCCACTTTCTCGCGCATGATGAATTCAATATTCATGGAGTATTTGGACAACTTCGTCATGGTTTACCTCGATGACATCCTATATACTCGAAGAACAAATAAGAACATGTCGAACATCTTAGGTTGGTATTGATGAAACCTCGAGAGCATCGTCTTTATGCCAAGTTCTCTAAGTGCAAATTTTGGCTACCGGAAGTGACCTACTTAGGCCACATGATTTTTGCTAAAGGCATTGGTGTGAATCCGGAGATTGTTCGGGCAATCCTTGATTGGACTCTACCTCAATCAGTTAAGAAAATTAGGAGTTTTCTTTGCTTAGCAAGCTATTGTCGCCGCTTCGTTGAGAACTTCTCCAAAGTTGGAAAGCCTGGAACTGAACTCCACAAGAAAGATAAGAAATTCAAATGGACCCCCAAGTGCGAGGAAAGCTTTCAATAACTAAAAAGAAGGTTAACTTCTGTACCCGTACTTGCGCCTCCAAACACTAAAAGGGATTTAGAGATCTATTGTGATGCTTCACGGCAAGGGTTAGGGTGCATACTTATGCAAGATCGACATGTGGTAGCTTACACTTCACGCCAGTTGCGACCACATGAAGATAATTACCCTACCCATGATCTTGAACTCGCTTCCATAGTTCATGCCTTGAAGACTTGCCGACATTATCTCCTTGATAATCGTTGTGAGATCTATTCGGACCACCAAAGCCTCAAATACATATTCACCCAGCTAGATCTTAATCTCAGGCAAAGACGCTGGATAGAGTTGATAAAAGATTATGACTTAGGAATTTCTTTCACCCCAGGAAAAGCCAATGTCATGGCTGATGCACTAAAACTACTAGGATTTTGGCCATACAAGAATGGAAATTAGCAGCGCAGACCACTATAGAGGCACTGCAGGTGTACTTTAGCAGCGCGAGGCACAGGGCTGCGCTGCAGGAGATTGAGAATTGGCAGGGCTGGTCTTGGTGACCCGCGCTGCTAATATTGGTTCAGAATTTGTGTGCCCGTGGCTAACCACTTTAGTGGCGCGTATGTCAATAGCCGCGCTGCAGATGTATAGAACCGACCGGGTTTTTTGGGCCCACATATCAGCAGCGTGCCCCTTCGACCCTGCGCTATAGATTCCCTAGTCATCTACATCGCGGTTCCTTCTCCCCGCGTTGTAGTTGGTATACTTGAAACTAGGTCGGGCTGCCCCTCACTCTCACCTCACGCAACTCCCTCTCCTCACTCTCCCCCTCTCCGCTCGACGCTGCCGGAGCTGCCCTGCCACCGGATTCGGTTACCGCCGCCGCCGCCCTCAACTCGACGCCGTTGCTGCCGCCGCCGTCCAGTCGACGCCGTCGCCGCCGTTGCCATCCAGTCGCCGCCGTCACCGTCTAGTCGACAAGTGAGATCTCTCGCCTCCTCCCCACTCCCGCATCCACGTCTACCTCATGCATTGTTAGGGTTTGAAAAATTGCTATTGCTATGAAAAATTGCTATTGCTATGGATGCATTGTTAGGGTTCATATTATTGCTAGGGAAAAAATATTGTAACTTGAGAAGCACACAAGATCATTAGTGATCCTCCTCTAGTTTAAATAAGTGTGGGTGGTGCTTGTGTAGTTTAAATTGTCCTTTTGTTAACTTATTGGGTAATTAGGATCATTGTTTGCAGGATATGAGTGTCCTATGTTTTGCTGGAATGTCGATTCATTTTGTTCCGGCAAATTTCAGGCGCTCAATATGTCGAATTTTTAGCAAATGTCATGCCGAAAATTTCCATGGATTGCGGCATGACTTGTGCGAGCAAAGTAGGACATATCGAGTGCTTGAGATTTGTCAAAACAGAAATTAAACGGTGTTTCAGCATCAAATTACTTTTAATCATTACTTTTGCTATTTTTTAGAATGCCAATGATTTAAATATATTGTGACATTATGTGACAACGGGGGAGAGCGTGCAGCTACCCTTGTGATATATACAAGTATGGAACTTGTGCATCCTACTTGGGTAGCTGCCACGCTCCCCCCTGATTCGCTTATGTGTCCAATCTAAATATGAGGTACTAATTGAGATTGTATCATCCCATATTCGCTTTTGTTAATTTGTTAATTTGTAAAAAAAATTCACTCGTATATTTTAGTAAATTTGGTGCATGTCCGACGACTCTGAGTAGAAGGAATGTAGTGACATATGCTACAATCATTTTCCTACTTTTAGCAATGACATGAGGCAATTAGGATTCTTGGTTAGCATATTGAGGTAATGAGTATTATTGTCAAAACAGGAATTAAACGATGTTTCGGCATCAAATTACTTTTAATCATTACTTTTCCTATTTTTTAATGCCGATGATTTAAATATATTGTGACACTATGTGACATCGGCGACATCTTCTTATTTAAGCATTCTTCACTTAGTTTTTTGTTTTGGCGTGTAATTTTTTTATAATCAACTAGCACATCCCTTGCTTTGCAAGACCACATGTCTGGGACTTTGTCGAAATCGATGAGTGGCGCGAGAATGCCAAAAAAATGTCAATATTAAGACGAAACATGGTATAACTGTAAAGGTCGAGGTCTTTAATGAACCAAATAGCACATATTTTGATTGTGCAAATTGGTATGCACTATGCAAGGCATATGCATAAGAGGATGATATGAAAATAACATTTGATCTTGGACTTGGTCGTCGAGATGGTCAAACATTTCGAAATAAGGACATTTGGATGCTAGTGGACGACATTAAGCTGGTTCTATCTCCACGTGAGTTTCTTAAACAACTTTGACTTGTTTACTTCCTTATTTCCATGTTTCCCATGTTGACAACTTATTTATAATTGTTAGTTTATCTCCATGCTCCAAAATAAGTTTGGAAGATGTTTGATAATACTTTTCATAATGGTGGATTTGACTTGACAATTGACGAACAAGATGATTTCATCGATGTTCTTAAAGGTGTTCCTTCGTTTGTGAACTCGAATAATGTTGGCGAACCTTATACACCATATGTTCCATTTTTTCTCAAGTTGTTTTTAGGACATGTAAAAGATTATAGCATGGTAAGATTTTTTACTATTCTGTCACACTAGTACATTTTTAGAAATCCTTTGACCTAACATTAAGTATAATGTATTACTAAGTATTTTACTCATATGTTTTCAACAGAGGATCCCAACAGCATGTATACCTAAGTGGATGCCTCTTCAAGGCGAGCTTACAGTTGTTTCTGCACGTGCATGGGATGTCCTCTTCAAGACTGACTACTCCACTGAAAGCGGAGATGATGGCTGCGTAAGAATAAGAGGATGAAAAATGATAGTCAATCGGATGAATATAAAACATGGAGACAAGTTGTTCTCCATATTACATAATGGAATGTGGGGTATCTTTTGGTCTTTTTTCATTTCACCTTGTGGTGGTGATGAGTAGGTTGGTTCGTAGTTGTTGTTAAACATTATGTTGTTGGATATTAACGAAGTTAAACTAGGAAAAGTTGACCTTTGTGTTGGATATTATACTTATGGGATGATATATATTATATGTGATGATCGATGAGCCTATTGCATGTCTATGATATGATGTGGTTTATATGTGTCATTCTACTTTGTATATAAACTAGTGGGTGTGCCTGCGCATTTGCGCGGCTAGATTTGGATAGATTGATTCATTTTAATTATGTACCCTTTGAAAATTTAGTTTAGGAATCTATAATTGTTTAGTGTTGACATTAGCATTGTATGGTAGTTCATAATTATTTTATATAATCACTATATGCATTTTATTTCTATGATTTTTTTGTACTTTTTTTATTTTAAGTTATTTTTTTTGCAGTTTGGTCAACATCTTTTGTATATTTTCTTTTCTACTTTTATTTTGACGATACATCTTTTTCTCACTCGTAGATTATTTCATATTTTAGGTGCATAGTCATTCAAAAATCTAACTATTTTTGTGTATAGCTCACGTATGAAATATACACCGGCCAATTAGTTTTTTATAGGTTGAACAGAATAATTTGTTATGCTTTTTTGTATCTGTATAATTAAAATGTGAAATATCATGATATAAAATGATACTCCCTCCAATCCATATTAATTGACGCACACTTATATAACTTTAGTATAAAATTCTATTAAATGTGCGTCAATTAATTTGGATCGGAGGAAGTACTATCATTAGAATTATGACATTAAAGTGTTACTATCTTATAGCCATATTTGTCGCTGAAACGGATGTATCTAGATGTATTGTACTGTTAAACAATTTTATTTAAGAGCGTGAACACAAAAATGATATTATTTTAAATATATACTCCCTCCGATCCATAATAAGTGTCGCTCATTTTGTAAAGGAGCGACACTTATTATGGATCCGAGGGAGTATTACTTATTATTTAAATGTATGCATTTAAATGCATTTTAGTACAAAATACATTAGTTTTAGAGTTAGACCGACGATGTTGACGTTATATTTTTTCCTATAAAAATGATAAATGAAAATTAAAATACATAAATTCTATAAGATTTTTTTACTTTAACAGACGATTTGCTAGAAAGGTATTCGAGTTTTACTACACGACACCTACCCGGCGGTAGTAAAAAAACATCTTACATTGAACTTTCCCATCTCCATGTATAAATGAAAAGATTCCTCATTTCGTTCGTTCCCCACCAGGCTCTTCATGTAGATACGCCATTTCCTTAGATTTGTTTGTGGCGAAGGAAGATGTTCATGCTGGCCATGAGAAAACAGGTTCCCAGGCTATCCCCGCTCAATTTGTTGACTTTCTTTCTACGAATTTACATTCTTTGGGTGTTTGCTCAGTTTGCCTGACTGGATACAGTTTCCAGGTTTCCACTGCTCGAAGTCGCCTTGGCCAGCGACGCGCCCGCGGCGCTCAGGCTCCTGTGCCGCCTCCATGGCGTCCGCGTTGTCGGCATGTCCTACCGCGAGAGCTACTACGCTGCCGTGCTCTGGATGTACGGTAACCTCCCGCGCACCCTTGCTCGGCTCGCCGGACATCGAGTATACCAGTGCGCGCAAATTAGGCGTGGAGGCCTCCTTGCTCTGGCCCTTGCGGAGCTCGTCGGCATCGTATTCGCTGTAGTCGTTGCTGGGGTCGCAAAAAGTAAGCTAATTGTACAAAGTAGTGAATTTATGTTGTTTTTTATTTTCACTGAGCATTCCTTAGCAATTAAATGAGGCTTATCATAGCAGATTTTATATTTATTGTGTCTTCCCATGTCTCATTTTTATGTTACTGTAGTACTTTTTGCACTTGTTCACATATGTATCCATGGAATATTTGCATGCTATTATTTAACTTTGAAAATAGAATTAGTAATTCAATCTATAATATTAATTTTGTATAGGGTATTTGAGGCCATATTTTACGAATGGACGTCATGCTTTTCATCCAAACATTGTAGAACAGAAAAATTAGAAAATTTCTTTGTATACTATATTCTTTGCCGTATCTTCGCTTGGGCATTCTGTATCGTCAATCAACACCTTTAATCCTTCTCTGTTTGTAACTCTTGATAATGCCACATATAGTTGTCCATGGCAGAAAACTTTCTTAGGCAAGTATAGACCCACCTTGTTTAGGGATTGACCTTGACTCTTATTTATGGTCATGGCAAAACATACTGATAGAGGATATTGCCTTCTTTTCATCACAAAGGGCCACTTTGAGTCGCTTGGTGACATAATGATCTTAGGTATGTATACCTTCTCGCCGACGTGTGTTCCTGTGATTATATGTGCCTCAATGTATCTGTTCCCCAACTGTGTGATAGTCATTCTTGTACCATTGCATAAACCTGCCGCCTGATTGATGTTTCGTAGGAGCATTACCGGCACCTTTAGTCTGAGCTCATGGTTTGGAATTCCTGGGAAGGTCATTTTATTAAGGAACTCTGTTGGACACATATTCTCCATGGCGTCGTACCTAGTTGATGCCTTACATACAGTATCCAACCTTAGGTATGTGACCTCTTCACCTTGTATTTGCCTCATTATATAGTCGTTTATCTTCTTGACGGTATCATTCCTTGCACATAGTATTGCTCTTTCTTCAAGAAATTCACGATCACGTTAGTTCTGTAGCAAGTTTGGGTATGTGCTTTTAACTATCTTTTCTTTGGTGTCTTCTCCTTTATGTAGAATTATGTATTTAGGTATTTTTACCCAATCGTCTCCTTCATCATTTGTTTTTTTTTTCATCGCCAATTTGTAATATCCATTCTGCAAATTCAGCCACATTTTGCTTCTATATTGGATCTTCTGACAGACACTTCAGACGCATGTTTTCAGTTAGTCTAAATATTTGGAAGTGCTTCCATAGGTATGACCTTTTGATCGAGGCATTTACTATCTGCTCTCTCTTTCCCTTCGTTATAACTGGGAGTATTTGTCTAAAGTCGCCTCCTAGCACAACCGTCATGCCACCAAAAGGTCTTTGATCACTGTTTTGGTTTGTGAACCTTAGAATATCCCTAAGGCTTTTGTCCAGTGCCTCAAAGCAGTGTTTGTTTGTGTTGAATATGTATATTGCATGTACATTAGGCAGACTAGGATTACCTTTGGTTTGTTTCCTAGTTTGCGAGATCTCCCGATCCTTTCCATGTATAGCGGATATGGTTGAGATCACGCAGCCCATGTACTCTATATATATGCTACGGCATGAGATCAATACAATCACGATTGATCTAATCTCTCTCCAACATGGTATCATTTGCTCCCCCTTGATTCTAACCTAACACGTTTCCGCCGCCCGGCCGCTGGCAACTTCTGCCGCCGCCGCCACTCTTCCTTTGCACCGCCGTCGCTGCATCCATCCACCTAGCTGCTTGCCGCCGCAGCTTCCATCCACGTAGCTGCTTCCAACACGAATCCATCCATTCACCGTAGCCGTAGCTGCTTCCAACAAGAATTCATCCATCTACCTAGCTCCTCTTCCAGGCCGCCGCTGTAGCGCCGCCACCCTTCCTCCTGTAGTCGTCGCCATGGACTCCCCTCACGGTTCCGACGTCTCGAGAAGCACCAACATTCGCCGTTCCGCACGTTTCCGCCGCGGACATCCGCGATCTCAACATTGACCCGCAGGTTCCCGTTCGTCTCGATCGCGCCGGCGCCACCTACTACGCGTGGCAGACCTACTTCGGCCTCGTCTTCCGCGAGTACTGTCGGGACCCGGGGTTAGCATATGCAAGCCTCGCTACAACACAATCATTTGGAGAGCCGAGAACCGTACCCACTTGTCTGAGCAGACAAGGCCAAGCACAGAACGTTCTCGGAAAGCATCGAACGTGAGGGGCATCCCATCCAGCCCGGATGATCAACTGAAATGGGTCCTCATCGTCCGCACACAAGTCTAACTGATATGGGTGGTGAACTCCCATACTCATAGACAAGTCGCCTCAACCATACTATCGATTGTATTATAACCCTTACATAGACTTACTCCACCCCGATCACTTAGTCGGGGTCTAGGGCGGGCTCGATCATACATCAAAGTGTGCACGTGACGGAGTCACGAACAATCGCATCGCGATGCCCCAAGATGCGCACATCTAAGGGCCACTTGGTGTATAAAAGACCGCCAGCCAGATCACAACTAAGGTCTCGAAAACCCATACTAAGACATGCATGTTATAAACATGCATGCAGCACACATGCCTTGTATGAACAGTAGGTATCATTGCAATTCTCTACAATGTATACATCTTTATTAATAACTCTTACAGAGTGCACACAGAGATCACAAGTCTGTGATCCAACATTACATCAAACATGCGGAAGCAAAGTACGTCTGAGTACAAACAAGTTTAACAAATGGCTTAGAGAAGCCTTGACTATAAACAAGCCCTCCACGAGGGAACCAGTCGTCTGACTGGGACTACACTAGCTTGGTCTTGGTCTGAGTCTTCATTCTTCAAGCTTCAGGTAGAAGCCACCATCGGGGTCGGTGGGTTCATCTAAAACATAGAATAAGCAAACGTGAGTACAAAGTCGTACTCAGCAAGACTTACGTAGGAACTATACTACTCATGCACATGTATCAAGGTAAAGGGAGGTGGGGTTTCACTTGCAGAAGTGCCAGCTTTGACTTGGCTAGTCCTAAACTACGAGTACCAGACTTGAGGTAAGAAGCGTACACGAGTCCACTACATCTCTTCAACCAATTACACCACTATGGTGCCTTCCTCGACTTCCCTACGAGAAAGCACGCCATAGCACTCACACTTATCTTGGTGTATTTTAGAAGTATCCAGTTCAAGTTGTCTAATAATCAAGCTAAGCTTTCCAAGCAGGCCTTAACCGCGGACGCGGCTATTCGAATAATTTTTTTAACCCTGCAGGGGTGTACCGCTACACACACATGATCATCTGTTACCGCCTTTGTACTCGACACCGTTCAAGAAGTGTCGGCGAGAATGCTCACCACAACTGTTACCTCATAGCCTATCTAGTCCGAGAAAGCCGCCTACCTGGGTTGGCTACCACTATCGTGAACCTGGCCGGTTTACCGAAGTGGACCCAAGTGATGTGTGCGTGGTGCATAAGCCAGTCTCGGGTGAGCCGTTCTCTCACTTAGCAGCCAGGCCACAAACCTACCAGAACTCCGAACTATTGCGACATCTGGACATCGAAAGGGATGAGTTAGTAAGCTGAGAGGGGTCAGTGAGCCCAATGTGTGGTTGTACACTTCATCTTGGATCACCACACAAGAACTCGGACTTAGGGCGGTGTTCAACGAGACAACCCACCGTGTACTCCTACACAGCCTCTCATCGTTCACCTTGTATTAGGGTAGATTCACCAACACCTTTCTACCATCATCATCATGATCACTACCATCCCGACTCACATAACAGTATCATCATGGTATCACTCTAGGCATGCAATAAGCAGTAACAATTGCAGGGGCCACATGATATCAATCAACTCCTACAGTTGCTAGGATTGTGGTTTGCCTACTACTGTGACAAATGATAGGTCATGCAAAGGAATGGGTTCATCTATGCGGTAGAAACGTAGCATGGTAATCATCCTATATAATGCATAAGCGAGACATGAGAGGGAAGTGGGATTTTATCGACATAATCAATGGGGGTTTGCTTGCCTTGCTGACGAGGTTCGGGTTCGGGGTCTTCAACGAAGGGGCAGCCTCCTGTTCTGGTTCCACCTCTACTCGACAAACAACAAACAAGGTAGCAAAGTAAATACAATGCATAATCACATGGTTGAAGGTTGAAACTTGATGTATATGCTTTGATGTGTGAAGCAATTCCATTTAAATGGAGTATATTGCAAATTGAATTTCAAATTCAAACTCCAATTTGAATTCAATTTAGTCAAGTTATAATTGACATTGTTTGATCAAGTTAAACCTTTTTGAAAGGTGTATGATATGCCTCTGATGTGTAATTGAAATGTAGTATGTTGCCATGGTTCAAGTTGCAAAAGTATTTGATTTAATTCCATTTAAATCAAATAGCAAATGCTACTGATCACATTTTAAATTCAACTCAAACATGGTTGAAAGTTGGATATTTGGATAGCTTATTTTCTCCTGATCAATTTTTCATATATTATTTGATAAATTTGGAGCTAATATGAATTTTCTATGAATTTCCAAAGTTTCAGCCTTTTTCTGGATTTTCTGGAATTTCTTGAATTCTTTTTATTCTGAAAAAGCCTTTACTGCATCACTGTGACGTCAGTGTGACGTGGGGGGGGTCTGACCTGTGGGGCCGGGGTGTCAGCCACTGGGTTAATTAACCCGGTCAGTTTAAAATAACCGGGGGGGGATTAAGGCCCTGGGCCCACTTTTCATCGGCTCTGGGGGTCATTAGGGGGGTGGTTAACTCCTAATGACCGTGGCCACGTCGGACTTGCCGGCGTTGAGCCGCCGGTGGCCACCAGTACGGCGGCGCTGTACGGGAAGGGCGCTCCCGTGGTCCAAATCGAGCGCCGCAACCACCGAGACTTCGCTCTTGGTGCTGCGCATCGAATGGAACCAAGTGGGGGGGGCCTGGGAGGCACGGGTTTGACGGCGACGAAGAGCCCTAGCGGCGACGGAGCTGCTGGCTTGAGGTGAACTCGGCTACGGGGCACCATTTGGGGCGGGTTTAGGTTGGATCGAACCAAAGGAGCTCTGCGGTGACAACAGACAGGGTGACAGGGTCGAATGCTTTGCGTAGGCTCGTCGACGACGAGCATGGCGGCTCTGTGCTCCGGCGTCCATGGAGGAATGGGCTAGAGGAGGCGAGCGGTGCCGTGGCTTGAGGGGAAATGCTCACCAGACTACAGAGAACACGACGAGTTAGTCGACGGTGCCGGGGAGGGAACGTAGCCGGAGTATTTGATGACGACGAGTCGCGGATCCGGCGAGGGCTCGAGGACGATTGCGGCGGCTTGAGTCCAAATCACGGCTCCGCCTACTTCGGGAAGAGGAAGTCGACGACGTCGAGTACGAGGGACACAACAGCTTGAGCTCTAGGGCATGGTGGCCACGTTGTCCACGGCGGTGCGCTCCGGTGAGCTTACTGTCGGCGACGAAATCAAGCAAAGGGGATCGCGAGAGCACTGGAGAAGAGGGGGAAGTGAGGTGGGCGTCCACGGGACGTCTCCTGGCGCGATAAGGACGCCTGGGAGGCCTCCAGGCAGGCAGGCTGCTGCCGCCGGCGTCGGCATGCGCTCCAGCGAGCTGCTTGCCGCGCCGGGGAAGAAGACAAACGGGGGCAGCGGGCTGGGATGGCTTGCTGGGCCGCGGGCGATGAGTTGGGCCGAATGGCCAGGTAAGCTCCCTTTTCTTTTTCTCTCTGTTTTAAATTTCTGTTATATGTTTTGGCTAGCTAAAAAAAATAGCAAACCAATTTATGAAATGCTCATAAATTTTATATGGCCTTAGCAAATAATATACTAGCCACTTATAAATTTTGAACATTTCTAAAATTCAAATAATTTGAATCTTAACTCAAATAGAGGTTTTTGATTAATTCCAAGGCACTGTTTGAATATTTGAAAAATCCATGAGCATGGGGTGGATCCCACATCAGTTGATATGTGATCACACTCATTTATAAGACTTTTCAAAAATCTAACATGAATTTTTGGAGAAGATTTTTATCTGGCCTTTTGAATTAGTTCATCTGGGGGGGGTTCTTCTCCCATTTCAATTTCTTTTTGAAATTTTTAACATGATGCAAAGGGACTTGCTATTCCTAGCACATACCTAACTTGGGGTTGTGACAAGTACTACCACACCGAGCACATCGACGGGTCCGTGGATCCCGCCGCCGCGCGTGCCGATCCCGAGTGGTCTGCCATCGAGGCCACTCTCATCCGCTGGCTCTACCACACCGTCTCGAAGGATATCTTCCACACCATCGTCGCCGACGGTGACGACGCCTACACCGTGTGGAACAAGATCAACGCGCTCTTCACCGACAACAAGCTCCAGTGCCGCGTCCTTCTTCAGCAGGAATTCTTCGGCTGCTATCAAGATGACTCCTCCATCGACGACTACTGCATGCGCCTCAAGATGTTCGCGGACGAGTTTCGCGACATCGGCGCACCCGTTGACGACAACCTCCTCCTCAGCACCCTCACTGCCGGCCTCAACGAGGACTTCGGCAACGCTGCGTCCAACTTCACTTTATTACCTAACCCTACCTTTCAGACGGTCGTCGCCCACCAGGCCCTCTTCGCCGCGCCTCAGCCGACCGGCGCCGGCTACGCTCTGCCTGCCCCTGTGCCGCCTTACGGCGGCCTCGTCGCTCCCCGGCCACCCAGTCGTGGGATCCTGCTCTTCTGGCTGCGCTCCACTCGGCTCCGTCGCCTCATGCTTATGGTGGTGGTGGTGATTGGTTCATGGACTCCGGTGCCACCGCCCACATGACCTCGCAGCCCGGTAACCTTATCTCCTCCACTCAAGTTCACACTTCCACCCGCATCACTGTTGGTGACGGTTCCTCCCTCCCTATTACTCATATTGGTCGCACCTCTTTTCCATCTACATCCATGCCATTAACCATGTCTAATATTCTTGTTTCTCCTAACCTGGTCAAGAATCTTGTCTTTGTTCGTCATCTTACTACTGAGAATCCTATCACTGTTGAATTTGACAAACTTGGTTTTTCTGTGAAGGACGAGCGTACCCGGATGGTCCTCCACCGATGTGACAGCCCCGATGCTCTCTATCCAGTGCACCCCACATCGTCTGCCACCACTCCAGTCGCCCTCGCTGCCGGTGTCGATCTATGGCACGCGCGCCTTGGTCACCCCAATGCCACCGTCCTTCGTCGTATTCTTCAGAGTTTTTCTTTCTCATGTAATAAGTTAGAGGAACACACTTGTGAGGCCTGTCGTCTTGGCAAGCACGTTCGGCTTTCCTTTAATGCGTCCACCCATATTTCCACATTTCCTTTTCAGCTATTACATAGTGATATTTGGACATCTCCAGTTGCGAGTAATACAGGCTATCTTTACTATCTCATTATTCTGGATGACTTTTCTCATTATGTGTGGACTTTTCCCCTTCGCCGTAAATCCGATGCCCTCGCCACCCTAACCTCCTTTTACTGATATTTGTCCACCCAGTTTGGTCGCCCCATCCTCGCCCTCCAAACCGACAACGGGAAAGAGTTCGACAACGCCGCCGTTCGCACTCTTCTCGCATCCCACGGCACCGTCTTCCGCCTCACCTGCCCCTACACCTCCCAGCAGAACGGTCGTGCCGAGCGTATCCTCTGCACTCTCAACGACTGTGTACGCACTCTTCTTTTCCATGCCCATATACCCCCGAGATTCTGGCGCGCCGCCCTCTCCACCGCCACTCTCCTCATAAATATTCGCCCGTGTCGATCCCGGTTGAGTTACGCCCCCACCACCTTCTTTTTGGTACGCCCCCTCCTATGACGGTCTCCGCATCTTTGGGTGCCTCTGCTACCCCAGCATTGCGTCCACCACACCCGACAAACTCGCACCCCGCTCCCTCCCGTGCATCTTCCTTGGCTACCCACCCAACACCAAAGGTTACCGGTGCTACGACCCCGTCTCCCATCGGGTGATCACGTCGCGGCATGTGTACTTTGACGAGTCTGTTTTTCCTTTTCACCAGGTACCACCATCGGAGACACTTTCTGAGGAGCTCCCCACCACGCCATCCGTCGCCACGCTTGACGGGAGAGGGTCCCGGGCGCGACCCCTCCCCGCCGCCTCGGAACGGCGCCTGCTTCCGGCACCCCCGGCTACTACTCCCTCCGCCGCCTCCCCTGGCCGCGTCGAGGTTGAGCCAGCCTCGGGCGCCTCCTCCGCCTCGGGGGCTCCCTCCGCCTCCCATCAGGCGACCGACGCCAGTGACGTGTCCTCCGCCGACGGTGCTGGCTCCCCCGGTGCCACGTCCTCCGTCGACGGATCATTGGACGACGCCTCGGCCGCGGGCTCACCTCCACCATCGCTCGTCGCCCTGCCTGCTGCACCACCGGTCGGCGTCATCACCCGTGCCCGGGCGGGCGTCCATCGCCCCAGCACACGCTACTCCTCTGATGAGTATGTGTGTGCCGCCTCCACCTCGACGTTGCCACCGGTGCCATCCTCCGTTCGTGCCGCTCTCCGCGATCCTCATTGGCTTGCGGCTATGCGCAAGGAGTTTGACGCACTGCTCCGCAACCGCACCTGGCAGCTCGTCCCGAGGCCCCTACGTGCCAATGTCATCAGCGGCAAGTGGGTGTTCAAGCTCAAGACACGACCTGATGGCACACTCGAGCGCTACAAAGCGCGTTGGGTCGTCCGCGGTTTTCGACAGCGCGCGGGCGTGGACTTCACCGACACCTTTGCCCCGGTTGTCAAACCGGGCACGATTCGCACGGTGCTCCAGTTGGCAGTCTCTCGCTCTTGGCCCGTCCACCAGCTGGATGTGTCCAATGAGTTCCTACATGGTCATCTTGCCGAGCAGGTCTACTGTCAGCAGCCCACCGGCTTCGTCGACACCGAGCACCCTGACCATGTGTGCCTGCTCTCCCGCTCTCTTTATGGGCTGAAGCAAGCACCACGTGCGTGGTACCAGCGCATCGCGACGTTCCTTCAGCAGCTGGGTTTTCAGTCTACCCGCTCCGATGCTTCGCTCTTCGTCTACCATCATGGAGCTACCACGACGTAGTTGCTTCTATACGTCGACGACATCATCCTCACGGCCTCCACGACCGAGCTCCTTCAGCAGCTCATTGCTCGCCTTCGTGCCGAGTTCGCCCTCAAGGACTTGGGCCCCCTGCACTACTTCCTTGGCATCGAGGTGGTACGGCGGCCCGACGGCTTCTTCCCGCATCAGCAGAAGTACGCCCACGAGCTTCTCGAGCTAGCCGGCATGCTTAACTACAAGCCCGCGTCTACGCCCATCGACACGAAGGCCAAGGTCTCCGCTCTGGAGGGATCCCCTGCACCGGACGCCGCGTTCTACCGCTCCGTCGTCGGCACCCTACAGTACTGTAACACCCTCAGTTGCTGTAACAGTAATCATCATCACTGTTGATCATCACTGTTTGATCTCCCTTGTACTTGATAAAACTTTGTGATGCTAATGATCAAACTTTGCTGTGGTTGATCAACACCCCATGCACCATGTACTTGAGCCCTTCGGATCAAAACCCAAAGCCAAATGCACCTTGCTCATCTTACAAACCAAACCCTAGTTGAAACTACTTTAAATGGAAAATAAAACAAAAGTACTCAAATAAAGTTGTTCCAAAAATCATGAAACTATTTTTGTAAATTGCCTAAAACCATTATAATCATTTTGGACCAACTTTGGTAATTTTTGAAGTTGCAGAAAATTCCAAACAATTCAAACAGTAGGTTAAAACCCCTACTTTGGGCATTTAATATTTAAAAGAAATATCTAATGATTTTATTCTGCTGCAAAAACTTTTGTGGCACCTTAGTAATATGTAAACCTAATTTACAAACACCAATAACCTTTTACAAAAATGCTAGGGTTAATAAATCAATTACAGAAGGAAATAGAATAATTGGCAACACAAAACAAATTGAGAAAGGCTTAAAACCCGCCCAGGGCGAGGCCCACCTCAGCCCAGCCCAACCCCCCTTGTCTTCTTCCTCCCCCAACCACCCCCACCTTCTCACGTACGGCGGCCGCCGTGGGCACGCCGTTGCCAGGCCGGCCCCGCCCTTCACCTGCTCCCTGCCGCCGCGGTCGCGATAAGAACAACCCGTTCGACCCCCTGGACACCCCCGCACCTCCATTCCCCTCCTCTTCCGCTCGCCATCGACGGGGCAAAACTGCCCGATGCCGCCATGGCCACCTCGACGAACCACCGTTGCCATTGACCACCTTAGCCCCCGCAAACGTGTCCGGAGTGCTCGAAGACGACGTCCTCGCCATCACGCAGAAGCTCCCGTGCCCGGAGCCACCACTGCGCGCGCGTTTGATTCGTCTTCAACCTCGGCTCCGGCGGGATCCGCGACCGACTCCGGCTACTCCACCTCGCCCCCGAGCCCACTCTCACGGCTACTAGTTCCTGGTGAGCACCCCCATCACCCCCAATCATCCGTGGTCGCCGCCATTGCCCGTGGACAAAAGCCCCAAATGGCCGAGCTCTGGCAACTGTAAGGGCCCTGACGCGGTACTAACTCTAACTAGTCGCTTTCGCGTCCGGTCGGAGTTAGAAGCGCATCAAACGCCACCGGCGCACGACACTCGCACTCGTGTCGCTGCCGGATTATCGACAACAAGTATATAAGCATAACTCTATAAGAAGAAAATACATATAGAAAATAATTAGAGCAGGGCATACAACGCCACTGTCTAACAACATAACATCACCATGAGTACATCTCATCAGTACATCAATTCAACAAGCGGAAACATAGTAGGGACCGAGTACGGTCAAGATCCAAATTGCCCTAGAGAGGGCTGCACATGAATATCCACCCACGGGAACGTCTGAACCCAACTATGAGATCCTACTGGTCGAGGTACTCGTACTCGTCGTCATCCTCCGGGGGCACCTCCACGAAGTAACATCCGGTACTGGGGTGGAGGTAGTAGTCCACTGCAGCGGCCGATCAGGCAAAGCGGTAAAGACAGAAATGTAAACGTGGGTGAGAACATGTCATTACGGAATAACTAACGCTACAGGTAAGGTAAAGATGTAGACAGGTTGCAGCCGTACTAGCATATATGGTGGCTACTCGTTCTATCAGAATAAAGATGAGATCCAAGAAGTTACGTTGACAACGTGTCATAAGTCGGCTATCCACCTACTTACGCAAACATAACACAACCTCGTTTCTCTCTCGGTCCCCCCTAGACGAAGAAAGACAACCAAGGCACGCACACGGTTTGTCAAGTTTTATAGCATGATTATAATTGACGTTATTCTATGAACAAGGAGTAGGTATCAAGTAGTCCATAACCGCGGACACGGCTTTTCGAAAAGATTTACCCTGCAGGGGTGTACCAACTGTCCATTATAGACGTCGCATGTACGCCCGGTTTCCACATGGCTAGGTAAGCGCCTGAAACTCCGGAACGTCAGAGTCCCTCTAACTAACAACGCACAAATCCGGGTGGCCCCCGGTGAGTCGACACCCAACTCAAAAGCTGGCCACGCTCTCGAATCGGTCTCTACCGTCTGTCGCAGGTTTGGATAACCGGTTAGTTCTCTTATGAGACCGGGTCCTCAGCCGGACAAAGTGGGCCAGCCAAGAAACTATGTCCTCCTGGCCCTGGTTGGTTTGGAAACAACTGGGGATCCAACCTGCACACACACATTGCAAATGTAAATCAGCTCGGGCCACCACTAGAATGTACGAGGCTAGGTAGGTAAGACAAGGGGGCCCCATAAAACCCCACACACGATTAGGCACGCTCGTCAAGAAACACAATACCCGGAACTCGGGTCCTAGGTGACTCAAATGGAACAAAGCACCAAACGGGAATAGTCCAGCCTTCCACCTTTCGTCAAATATAATTAACACCATTTAACAATAATAAATATCAACCAACTTCTTTTATAACATGGTATCCCAACCATAAGTATATAGGGTAAGCAGCAAGTTTTCTATCCATACTAAGCAATGGCTGAGCAGCGGTAACTTAGCCGAACAATGGTTTGCTGGGATGTGGGGATCATGGCTGTATGGTTTTTAAACATGGCATATAAGGTAAGTAGGATCAAGCAATAACGTTCTAGATCTAGAGCTAGGCACGAGCAGAAAGTTATAAAGTAATGACACAGATCTCCCCCTTGCCTGGTAAGGTAGTCGAAGCAGCACTCACGGTACCCTCGGGCTCGGTGTCGGACAGCTCCACGTAAGTCTCCTCGGTAGTCTCGGGTGCTAACGTAAGATACCGGCAAGGAAAACACACAGGCAAGCAACGGATGCAAACTCAAACAAGGATGGCATGTTCAAGTTTTATTTACATGATGTGACCCTGTCTAGTCAACTTTAAATGAAGGTGGTGACGACAAGTCATCAACTTCATTTGCATTTATTTACATTGTAATGGCTTTGGTCTAAGCCTTAATTTAGGTGCAAGTAGCATGATAGCATGACATGAACAACAAGCATTACAAGAATTTTAAATAGCATGAAAGTACAACCATGATTCCGGAGACGGAGTAGTGTCGGTGAAATTGATACACAAGAAGGAGCAACAAAGGTTTGAGGCCAGCCACTATGCATATGACAATATGATAGGGGCTGACTTGAAGAAAGAAGATGACTTGGAACAGATTTGAAAGATCAGATGAACAACATTTCAAATGCACTGAAGTTGAAATGCTGCAGACAGACAGACCGAAAACTTCTGAACCAGGTGATCACACCTTGTCTCAAAAGTTGCACAACACATCATGATAACATCACTGCTGAAATCCTTGCAGAAAGGCACCCCAAAAACATATATGATATGTCTCCATTTGAATTTGCAAAGGCAGTTGCAAATTCAACTGAAGTTCAGGGGGCTGAGTGCAAAATCGCACCATATGAATTTTGGAGCTACCACGACGTAGTTGCTTCTATACGTCGACGACATCATCCTCACGGCCTCCACGACCGAGCTCCTTCAGCAGCTCACTGCTCGCCTTCGTGCCGAGTTCGCCCTCAAGGACTTGGGCCCCCTGCACTACTTCCTTGGCATCGAGGTGGTACGGCGGCCCGACGGCTTCTTCCCGCATCAGCAGAAGTACGCCCACGAGCTTCTCGAGCTAGCCGGCATGCTTAACTGCAAGCCCGCGTCTACGCCCATCGACACGAAGGCCAAGGTCTCCGCTCTGGAGGGATCCCCTGCACCGGACGCCGCGTTCTACCGCTCCGTCGTGGGCACCCTACAGTACTGTAATACCCTCAGTTGCTGTAACAGTAATCATCATCACTGTTGATCATCACTATTGGATTATCATTGTTTGATCTCCCTTGTACTTGATAAAACTTTGTGATGCTAATGATCAAACTTTGCTGTGGTTGATCAACACCCCATGCACCATGTACTTGAGCCCTTCGGATCAAAACCCAAAGCCAAATGCACCTTGCTCATCTTACAAACCAAACCCTAGTTGAAACTACTTTAAATGGAAAATAAAACAAAAGTACTCAAATAAAGTTGTTCCAAAAATCATGAAACTATTTTTGTAAATTGCCTGAAACCATTATAATCATTTTGGACCAACTTTGGTAATTTTTGAAGTTGCAGAAAATTCCAAACAATTCAAACAGTAGGTTAAAACCCCTACTTTGGGCATTTAATATTTAAAAGAAATATCTAATGATTTTATTCTGCTGCAAAAACTTTTGTGGCACCTTAGTAATATGTAAACCTAATTTACAAACACCAATAACCTTTTACAAAAATGCTAGGGTTAATAAATCAATTACAGAAGGAAATAGAATAATTGGCAACACAAAACAAATTGAGAAAGGCTTAAAACCCACCCACGGCGAGGCCCACCTCAGCCCAGCCCAACCCCCCTTGTCTTCTTCCTCCCCCAACCACCCCCACCTTCTCCCGTACGGCGGCCGCTGTGGGCACGCCGCTGCCAGGCCGGCCCCGCCCTTCACCTGCTCCCTGCCGCCGCGGTCGCGATAAGAACAACCCGTTCGACCCCCTGGACACCCCCGCACCTCCATTCCCCTCCTCTTCCGCTCGCCATCGACGGGGCAAAACTGCCCGACGCCGCCATGGCCACCTCGACGAACCACCGTGGCCATTGACCACCTTAGCCCCCGCAAACGTGTCCGGAGTGCTCGAAGACGACGTCCTCGCCATCACGCAGAAGCTCCCGTGCCCGGAGCCACCACTGCGCGCGCGTTTGATTCGTCTTCAACCTCGGCTCCGGCGGGATCCGCGACCGACTCCGGCTACTCCACCTCGCCCCCGAGCCCACTCTCACGGCTACTAGTTCCTGGTGAGCACCCGCATCACCCCCAGCCATCCGTGGTCGCCGCCATTGCCCGTGGACAAAAGCCCCAAATGGCCGAGCTCTAGCAACTGTAAGGGCCCTGATGCGGTACTAACTCTAACTAGTCGCTTTCACGTCCGGTCGGAGTTAGAAGCGCATCAAACGCCACCGGCGCACGACACTCGCACTCGTGTCGCTGCCGGATTATCGACAACAAGTATATAAGCATAACTCTATAAGAGGAAAATACATATAGAAAATAATTAGAGCAGGGCATACAACGCCACTGTCTAACAACATAACATCACCATGAGTACATCTCATCAGTACATCAATTCAACAAGCGGAAACATAGTAGGGACCGAGTACGGTCAAGATCCAAATTGCCCTAGAGAGGGCTGCACATGAATATCCACCCACGGGAACGTCTGAACCCAACTATAAGATCCTACTGGTCGAGGTACTCGTACTCGTCGTCATCCTCCGGGGGCACCTCCACGAAGTAACATCCGGTACTGGGGTGGAGGTAGTAGTCCACTGCAGCGGCCGATCAGGCAAAGCGGTAAAGACAGAAATGTAAACGTGGGTGAGAACATGTCATTACGGAATAACTAACGCTACAGGTAAGGTAAAGATGTAGACAGGTTGCAGCCGTACTAGCATATATGGTGGCTACTCGTTCTATCAGAATAAAGATGAGATCCAAGAAGTTACGTTGACAACGTGTCATAAGTCGGCTATCCACCTACTTACGCAAACATAACACAACCTCGTTTCTCTCTCGGTCCCCCCTGGACGAAGAAAGACAACCAAGGCACGCACACGGTTTGTCAAGTTTTATAGCATGATTATAATTGACGTTATTCTATGAACAAGGAGTAGGTCTCAAGTAGTCCATAACCGCGGACACGGCTTTTCGAAAAGATTTACCCTCCAGGGGTGTACCGACTGTCCATTATAGACGTCGCATGTACGCCCGGTTTCCACATGGCTAGGTAAGCGCCTGAAACTCCGGAACGTCAGAGTCCCTCTAACTAACAACGCACAAATCCGGGTGGCCCCCGGTGAGTCGACACCCAACTCAAAAGCTGGCCACGCTCTCGAATCGGTCTCTACCGTCTGTCGCAGGTTTGGATAACCGGTTAGTTCTCTTATGAGACCGGGTCCTCAGCCGGACAAAGTGGGCCAGCCAAGAAACTATGTCCTCCTGGCCCTGGTTGGTTTGGAAACAACTGGGGATCCAACCTGCACACACACATTGCAAATGTAAATCAGCTCGGGCCACCACTAGAATGTACGAGGCTAGGTAGGTAAGACAAGGGGGCCCCATAAAACCCCACACACGATTAGGCACGCTCGTCAAGAAACACAATACCCGGAACTCGGGTCCTAGGTGACTCAAATGGAACAAAGCACCAGACGGGAATAGTCCAGCCTTCCACCTTTCGTCAAATATAATTAACACCATTTAACAATAATAAATATCAACCAACTTCTTTTATAACATGGTATCCCAACCATAAGTATATAGGGTAAGCAGCAAGTTTTCTATCCATACTAAGCAATGGCTGAGCAGCGGTAACTTAGCCGAACAATGGTTTGCTGGGATGTGGGGATCATGGCTGTATGGTTTTTAAACATGGCATATAAGGTAAGTAGGATCAAGCAATAACGTTCTAGATCTAGAGCTAGTCACGAGCAGAAAGTTATAAAGTAATGACACAGATCTCCCCCTTGCCTGGTAAGGTAGTCGAAGCAGCACTCACGGTACCCTCGGGCTCGGTGTCGGACAGCTCCACGTAAGTCTCCTCGTCAGTCTCGGGTGCTAACGTAAGATACCGGCAAGGAAAACACACAAGTAAGCAACGGATGCAAACTCAAACAAGGATGGCATGTTCAAGTTTTATTTACATGATGTGACCCTGTCTAGTCAACTTTAAATGAAGGTGGTGACGACAAGTCATCAACTTCATTTGCATTTATTTACATTGTAATGGCTTTGGTCTAAGCCTTAATTTAGGTGCAAGTAGCATGATAGCATGACATGAACAACAAGCATTACAAGAATTTTAAATAACATGAAAGTAAAACCATGATTCCGGAGACGGAGTAGTGTCGGTGAAATTGATACACAGGAAGGAGCAACAAAGGTTTGAGGCCAGCCACTATGCATATGACAATATGATAGGGGCTGACTTGAAAAAAGAAGATGACTTGGAACAGATTTGAAAGATCAGATGAACAACATTTCAAATGCACTGAAGTTGAAATGCTGCAGACAGACAGACCGAAAACTTCTGAACCAGGTGATCACACCTTGTCTCAAAAGTTGCACAACACATCATGATAACATCACTGCTGAAATCCTTGCAGAAAGGCACCCCAAAAACATATATGATATGTCTCCATTTGAATTTGCAAAGGCAGTTGCAAATTCAACTGAAGTTCAGGGGGCTGAGTGCAAAATCGCACCATATGAATTTTGGAGAAGGTTCAGATGATGAAATCAGCATCACTATGTAACTCCTTGTGCAAAACTACCCAAGAATCATATATGACATGGGCAATTTAGCCTTTTGAACCCATTTGCAAAAACAAGAAAACGCAAAAGGGGTTTATTTGCAAAATGACCATACTTCAATTTAGAAGGGGTCAGATGCAAAAATGGACCTCACCAAGGGGTTCAGCAGCTCAAGCTACCCCAAAAACATATAAGGCATGCCCCTATTTTAAAAGATGTTCAAAAACAGATTTGAATTTGGAGGCAAATTCAAATTTGAATTTAAACAGAAAATAAATAAGAAAAAGAAAAGAAACAAAAAAAAAACAGGGAACAACCTCTATGGGCTGGTTTCGGGCGAAACCGGCCCATACCACCTCTCTGGCCCGCAATGGGCTCAGCCCACGCGGCCTGGCTCGCTGACCAGCGGGCCCCAGACGTCAGCCTCAGATGAAAAATCAAAAATGGGGTGGCTCCGACTGGACTCGAACTCGCGACGCGCTGCTCGTCTCCACGCTCGCTACCACTGCGCCACGAATCGTTATCTGAACATAACACTAACACTCAGAAGGTGAGTTGTTCCCCCCTGTCATTCAACTGAAGAAAACTGCTCTTCTGAATCCCGGCGTGAGCACGAATTCCGGCGAGGCTCGCATCTGCCCCCGGCCACCGTTAGCTCCGCCTTCACATGGGAAACGGAGGGGGCACTGCCCTCTGCAGAACGGCGCAGGCCACTGACGTCCTCTCCCTCTCGTCTCACCGGAAAGTTCACGGCAACAGAGCGGCGACACGCCTGCTCTGCAACTTCTGAAACTACACCACTCCGGCGAGATTCAGATGAAGGGGACGACGCGTCCCGGGCAGCTCGGGTCGGACCTTGTTGCTCTACATGCTGCTGCGACCTCCCTCTACACCTCGGCACAACACAACTGGCCGCGAGACCAACTGCGGCGACGCCACGGTCGACTGAAGTTGACGGCGGCGCCACTGCAACTACGCTTCTTCAGACACGGGTGTGACTTCGCGAACAAAACGTGAAAGATCACTCCTTTGCGGTAATAACCGTTCTCTGGACGAGCACGGGGCGCGCACGCACTCTCCTCGGCACCACCCGGGCCACGGTGATCACCGGACTTGCCGGGGTCCGTGACACGGCGGTCGGCAGCGCACCTCTACGGCTACCTACAGCTACGCGAACACGACGAGGAGAAGGGGCACTCGAGGCTCACCTAGGGAGGCTTGGGGGTGAGCTCGCGTGCATAGAAGGAAGACGACACGATGCCGTCGAAGAGGAAGAAGATCCGCTGCGGAGCTCCTCGATGCACGACCCGATTCCAGTACCCCACGGTCCAAAACCTGCAAGAACGGATACAGGAGGGCTTAGAGGTCGCGCTCTCAGACGGGGGCTAAACATTGAGGAAGAACGGCGGCGAATTGCTCGGGACCTCACCGGAGCAGAGCGGAAACAGGACGGAGAGGAAAACCTCTCCCGGTGGCGGCGAGGGGGAAAACGCTGGGGGAATGGAACCCTAGGGGGTTCGTGCGGCTCCAGGAGACGGCTTATAAGGAGGGGCGGCCTCCAGCCACGTCAGCAGGCGTCGACGTCGATGCCCGCCCGCCGGTGTGAGAGAAGAGGGGGAGGGGACCTCTCCACGGTGGAAAGGCGACGAGTCCCCTCCCTTGGATCTCGATCGGGCGACCAGGAAGCCTCCCTCATACCGCTTCGCTAGAAAGGCCTCCAGCCGGGCTGGCGGGGCTGCGGAAGATGGGCTGGGCCTCCAGCATGACTTGGGGCAGAGGAGAGAAATGGCCTGCTGGACTCTCTTTTCCATTTACAAAAACAGAAAAAAGGAAAGGGGTTAATTCTGGATTAAATACAAGTGCAAAATACACATAAAAATATGTGGAATTATCCTTGCATTATTCCTGAATTTCTAAAAATTGTTTGGGCATTTTTGGCAACAAAAAAAGTGTGAGCTCATTTGAATTTCAAAAACCATTTGAACTAGAGCATCTGCTTTTGGTGAAGTCAAAAATACTTTGAGGGTTTTAAAACACTTGCAAAGGCAAAAGAAAAGGCTTGGCCAAGATTGGGATCAAGAAGAGTGAGCATGTGGCAAGGAAAATTCCATGACTGCCCTTCATGAACCACTTTGGATGCAAAGGAAAACAACTCAACATGACTCCAATCCCAATGCCAATTTAAATCATCACATGATATGACATAGGCATCCACCATGCCAAGTTACAAGTCCAACAGAGGAAGTAAATTACATGGTGTTTGTTAGCTTGTTGCATGTGGGCTGTTACAGCTCTCCCCTACCAACACAGGATCTCGTCCCGAGATCTAAGCAAGAAAAAGCTCGGGATACCCCGAACGGAGATGATCTTCACGTTCCCACGTTGCTTCCTTCTCCGAGTGATGTGGCCACTGCACCTTGAGAAACTTGACGGTCTTGTTGCGAGTCTTGCGCTCGGACGAGTCAAGAAGACGGACTGGACGCTCCGAGTAAGAAAGATCCGCGCTGAGCTGGATCTCGCCCAAGTCCACTGCCTGCTCTGGCTTCTTGAAACACTTCTTCAACTGAGACAGGTGGAACACATCATGCACCATAGCCAAGCTGTCTAGAAGCTCGAGGCGGAACGCGAGAGGTCCCCGAGTCTCGAGGATGCGGAACGGACCCACGAACCTGGGAGCCAACTTTCCTTTGATCCCAAAGCGGTGAGTGCCCCGAAGTGGAGACACCTTGAGGTATGCGAAGTCGCCAACTTTGAAGACAACACCACGGTGCTTCTTGTCATAATAGGCCTTCTGCCTAGACTGTGCTGCCTTTAGGTTCTCTCGGACAATCTTCACTTTGTCCTCTGCCTCTTGGATCACATCTGGACCGAACAGCTGCCTCTCGCCTGTCTCGGACCAGTTCAAAGGTGTCCTGCACTTGCGGCCATACAAGACTTCAAACAGCGCTGCTTGCAGACTTGCCTGATAGCTGTTGTTGTAGGAAAACTCAGCATACGGCAAGCATTCTTCCCACTTCATGCCAAACGAGATGACACATGCCTGAAGCATGTCCTCGAGAATTTGGTTCACACGCTCAACCTGCCCACTGGTCTGAGGGTGATAAGCGGTACTGAAGAAGAATGTTGTACCAATCGCCTTCTGGAAGGCCTGCCAGAACTTGGATGTGAAAAGACTGCCTCGATCGGAACTGATCTTCTTGGGAATGCCATGCAAAGACACAACTCTTGCGGTGTACAAATCCGCCAACTGAGCTGCAGAAATGGAGTCTTTCACTGGGAAGAAGTGGGCAACTTTGGAGAGATTGTCAATGACAACAAAGATGGCATTGTTCTTCTTCTGCGACAGAGGAAAACCTGTGATGAAATCCATCTCAATGTGATCCCATTTCCACTCTGGAATTTCAATTGGCTGAAGTAGCCCTGCAGGCTTCTGATGCTGTGCTTTCACTCTCCTGCACACATCACACTGGGAGACAAAACGGGCAACATCCCGCTTCATACGAGTCCACCAAAAGTTCTGCTTGAGGTCTTGATACATCTTGGTGCTACCCGGGTGGATAGACAGCTTTGAGTCATGGGCTTCTTTCAAAATGACCTCTCTGAGACCTCCTTCCTTGGGAACAACAACTCTCTCCTCGAACATCATGGTGCCGTCATTATGCACTGAAAAGCAACCGTACTTCGGAACTGAGGCGGAAACACCCTGCTTGACTTTCTGAATCATCAAGCTACCAGACTGAGCTTCACGAATCTTCTCACGGATAGTGGGCTCTACCACAAGGTTGGCTAGATAGCCTGCTGGAACTAGCTCGAGATTGAGCCTTCGAAAGGCCTCACACAAATCAGGGTTTATCTTCTGCACCTGCACACTGTTGCAATCACCCTTGCGGCTCAACGCATCGGCTATGACATTTGCTTTGCCAGGCGTATACTGAATAGCCACGGAGTACTCGGTAATAGTCTCGAGCCATCTCCTTTGCCTCAAGTTCAGGTTAGGCTGCGTGAACAAGTACTTTAAGCTTTTGTGATCAGTGAACACATCAACCTTCCTCCCTAGGAGGAGGTGTCGCCACGTAACCAACGCATGAATTACTGCAGCCAGCTCAAGATCGTGGGTCGGATAATTCCTCTCAGCCTGCTTCAACTGTCTGGAGGTGTACGCCACAATACTCTTTCCCTGCATCAACACTCCGCCGAGACCATTCAACGAGGCGTCACAGAAAACTTGAAACGGCTGTGATTCATCTGGCGGCGTAAGGATCGGGGCTGTGGTCAGCCTTAGCTTCAACTCATCAAAAGCTGCCTGGCAAGCCTGTGACCAAACGTACTTCTTGCCCTTGCACAACAGCTCGGTCATCGGCTTTGCTATCTTGGAGAAATTCTCGACAAACTTCCTGCAATATCTGGCAAGTCCGAGAAAACTCCTCAGCTGCTTGACACTCTTCGGCGGAGTCCAATCTTGAATCGTCCGGACTCTGTCTGGGTCAACAGCAATGCCCTCTGAGGAAATGACATGGCCAAGGAAGTTGACCTTCTTCATCCAGAATTCACACTTGGAGAACTTGGCATAAAACTGGTGATCTCTCAACTTCTGCAACACCAATCTGAGATGCTCCTCATGCTCGGCCTCTGACTTGGAAAAGACAAGGATGTCGTCGAGGTAGAGGAGTACGAACACATCTAGCCACTCTTGGAAGAGATAGTTCATAGCCCTCATGAACGTCGGAGGTGCATTTGAAAAGCCAAACGTCATGACCGTAAACTCGTACAGTCCATAACGAGTGCGGAAGGCTGTCTTGGGAATGTCCTCCTCAAGGACACGAATCTGGTGGTACCCCATCTTTAGATCAAGCTTTGAAAACACCTTTGCTCCATGCAACTGCTCAAACAAGTCATTGATGTTGGGCAAAGGGTACTTGTTTTTTATCGTCTTCTTGTTTATACCACGGTAGTCTTGAACCAACCGACTAGTACCATCTTTCTTCTTCACAAAAAGACACGGGGCACCCCAAGGGGAAGTGCTCGGACGAATGAGCCCATCCTTCTCAAGCTTCACCAGCTGCTCCTTCAACTCAATCAGCTCTTCTGGACACATCTTGTAAGGCTGCCGAGATATCGGCTGTGTACCAGGTTCTAGCTCGATCACGAACTCGATAGCACGCACGGGTGGAATACCTGGCAACTCCTCTGGGAAGACATCTGGGAACTCTCGAACAACTCTGACCTCCTCGATCAATGGAGCAACTCCAGCGTTCAGAGCGTACAACTGTGTTGGTCCCACTGTCGAGCCACAAGTGTACCAAATCTCTGCGCCTGAATCGTGCGTCAGCAACACGGTCTTGGACGGACAATCAATCTTGGCCTTGTACTTGACAAGCCAATCCATGCCCAAGATGACATCAATGTCGGAACGGGGCAAGACAATCAGGGAGGCCGAAAAGATAGCACCCTGAATACTGATCTCAATATCTGGAACAGCTCTGGAAGACTCCATTCTAGAGCCCGGAGAACAAACTGAGAGTGGTCTAGGTAACTGCTCTCTCGGAAGATCAAGTGACATAGCAAAAG
Organism: Bromus sterilis; assembly: GCA_950022295.1. Lineage (NCBI taxonomy): Eukaryota > Viridiplantae > Streptophyta > Magnoliopsida > Poales > Poaceae > Bromus > Bromus sterilis. The sequence continues at coordinate 273,120,520 of OX465595.1, read as the reverse complement.
CGTTGGATATGAAGGAATGGGAAGCTCCGGAATCAAACAAAACTGTCGCTGGAACTGAACATACAAGTAACCTACCAAGCACAATCTCGGACGACTGCTGAGCCTCTGCCACAGTCACGTTGTTCACCCTGAGCGCTCGTGGCTGGGCCCGCACCATCGCATTGCTCGGTGTAGAGTGAGGTGGGGGCGGAGGCAGCCTGGCGTAACGAGGGTCGGTGCACTGCGGAGACTTGTGACCCGTCTTGCCACACTTGAAGCACGTGATCTCTGGCCTGGGCTGGCCCTGTGGAACAGGCGGCCTCGCGTGTGGTGGAGTAGAGCGAGGTCCGTGCTGCACTGGGACGGGAGGGCGGGCAAAAGTGCGGACTACTGCCCCCCTCTGCTGGAACTGCTGGCGCTGCGGCTGAGGCTGTGGCTCTGTAACCCAGGACTTGGCCTTCTTGTGGACCATCACTGCTGAACTGTGCTCTCTCTGCTTCCTCTTCTCTGCGGAACGCTCTGCCTCAGCTGACTCCTGTCTGATAGCCTGGTCGACGAACTCTGAGAACAGGCTCGGCGTGGACAAGGTGAGCGCATACTTGATGTCCGGGGTAAGACCACCGCGGAACCTGGCAATGCGCTTGGCCTCTAACGAGACCTCCTCTGGAGCGTACCTGTCAAGCCTGACGAAGGCCAGGTTATACTCCTGCACAGACCTGTCCCCCTGCCTCAGAGCTAAGAACTCCTGGCGCTTCCTCTCGATCAGTCCACTGGGAATATGAGCAGCTCTGAAATCCCTGACGAAGTCGTCCCACGTGATCTCTGCATCACCCTTGTTGGCCTTGTACGTCGAGAACCAACTGCCTGCTGCACCTTGAAGCTGGAAGGAGGCGAATGTGACGTAGTCGACGGGTCTGACGGTGTTGGCATTGAATTGTTTCTTGATCTCTGCTATCCAGTCATCCGCCTCCAGCGGGTCTCGAGCCTCGGAGAACCTGGGTGGGCTGATCGCAAGGAACTGCTGTAGTGTGGTGTACTGTGGACGATCATTCCTCTGAGCACCCTGGTTCTGTAGCATCTGAAGGATCGCAGCTGTGCCCTGAGCCACTGCGGCTACAGCCTCCCCAAGGATAGGGTTCTCTGGCGGCGGCATGTTCGTTCTTGGCATCCTGTATACAGGAACACTTATGAGAACATGAACGAATCATTGAAGTAACCAGAGTTAAAGCAATATTGACAACAAACTTCCTCACGAGGTATGAGGAAGCCGAAGGCTGATATTCCACCAAGGTTAACCCGGAAAGTCGATAACTAGATGCTACTGGAACTCCCAAACCAAGAACATCCGAATCCAAGATAATAATCTGCTAGCGAGCACACAACAATATATACGAGCGGTTGGAAACCTGAACAATGAGACATCTGCCCTGAGCGGCCCGCCATCACGGTCGTCCATAGGGGAAAGACACCACATCCATATTACCATAGGATGCCCGCCAATCCTGTATGGACGTTTCACCTGGGGTACTCCGTAAGCGAGGTAGAGCAGTCAACCCCAAGTGGCGGCTCAGTGGTCTCAAAGACGCCAACACATCTCGTCGCTAGCAAAAAATTATAGAGGAATCGGAGCCTCATGTAAACGAGAACCTAGATTGTTTTGAAAGGGGATAAGTTGCAGAGACAAAACATCGTTTCACTTCCTCACGGAAAAAGGGGTGGGAGGGTGGGATAAGGAGAAAACAGAAAGAGGTCCTACTCTCCGAAATTTTGTCCTATATAACTACCAAAATAGTTTCTAGACTCAACTTCGGCCAGTAAAGGGTCCTACAGTCAGTCCTGCTCTGATACCAAGTTGTAAGGCCCCTGACGCGGTACTAACTCTAACTAGTCGCTTTCGCGTCCGGTCGGAGTTAGAAGCGCATCAAACGCCACCGGCGCACGACACTCGCACTCGTGTCGCTGCCGGATTATCGACAACAAGTATATACGCATAACTCTATAAGAAGAAAATACATATAGAAAATAATTAGAGCAGGGCATACAACGCCACTGTCTAACAACATAACATCACCATGAGTACATCTCATCAGTACATCAATTCAACAAGCGGAAACATAGTAGGGACCGAGTACGGTCAAGATCCAAATTGCCCTAGAGAGGGCTGCACATGAATATCCACCCACGGGAACGTCTGAACCCAACTATAAGATCCTACTTTTCGAGGTACTCGTACTCGTCGTCATCCTCCGGGGGCACCTCCACGAAGTAACGTCCGGTACTGGGGTCAAGGTAGTAGTCCACTGCAGCGGCCGATCAGGCAAAGCGGTAAAGACAGAAATGTAAACGGGGGTGAGAACATGTCATTACGGAATAACTAACGCTACAGGTAAGGTAAAGATGTAGATAGGTTGCAGCCGTACTAGCATATATGGTGGCTACTCGTTCTATCAGAATAAAGATGAGATCCAAGAAGTTACGTTGACAACGTGTCATAAGTCGGCTATCCACCTACTTACGCAAACATAACACAACCTCGTTTCTCTCTCGGTCCCCACTGGAAGAAGAAAGACAACCAAGGCACGCACACGGTTTGTCAAGTTTTATAGCATGATTATAATTGACGTTATTCTATGAACAAGGAGTAGGTCTCAAGTAGTCCATAACCGCGGACACGGCTTTTCGAAAAGATTTACCCTGCAGGGGTGTACCAACTGTCCATTATAGACGTCGCATGTACGCCCGGTTTCCACATGGCTAGGTAAGCGCCTGAAACTCCGGAACGTCAGAGTCCCTCTAACTAACAACGCACAAATCCGGGTGGCCCCCGTTGAGTCGACACCCAACTCAAAAGCTGTCCACGCTCTCGAATCGGTCTCTACCGTCTGTCGCAGGTTTGGATAACCGGTTAGTTCTCTTATGAGATCGGGTCCTCAGCCGGACAAAGTGGGCCAGCCAAGAAACTATGTCCTCCTGGCCCTGGTTGGTTTGGAAACAACTGGGGATCCAACCAGCACACACACATTGCAAATGTAAATCAGCTCGGGCCACCACTAGAATGTACGAGGCTAGGTAGGTAAGACAAGGGGGCCCCATAAAACCCCACACACGATTAGGCACGCTCGTCAAGAAACACAATACCCGGAACTCGGGTCCTAGGTGACTCAAATAGAAGAAAGCACCAGACGGGAATAGTCCAGCCTTCCACCTTTCGTCAAATATAATTAACACCATTTAACAATAATAAATATCAACCAACTTCTTTTATAACATGGTATCCCAACCATAAGTATATAGGGTAAGCATCAAGTTTTCTATCCATACTAAGCAATGGCTGAGCAGCGGTAACTTAGCCGAACAATGGTTTGCTGGGATGTGGGGATCATGGTTGTATGGTTTTTAAACATGGCATATAAGGTAAATAGGATCAAGCAATAACGTTCTAGATCTACAGCTAGGCACGAGCAGAAAGTTATAAAGTAATGACACAGATCTCCCCCTTGCCTGGTAAGGTAGTCGAAGCAGCACTCACGGTACCCTCGAGCTCGGTGTCGGACAGCTCCACGTAAGTCTCCTCGTCAGTCTCGGGTGCTAACGTAAGATACCGGCAAGGAAAACACACAAGTAAGCAACGGATGCAAACTCAAACAAGGATGGCATGTTCAAGTTTTATTTACATGATGTGACCCTGTCTAGTCAACTTTAAATGAAGGTGGTGACGACAAGTCATCAACTTCATTTGCATTTATTTACATTGTAATGGCTTTGGTCTAAGACTTAATTTAGGTGCAAGTAGCATGATAGCATGACATGAACAACAAGCATTACAAGAATTTTAAATAACATGAAAGTAAAACCATGATTCCGGAGACGGAGTAGTGTCGGTGAAATTGATACACAAGAAGGAGCAACAAAGGTTTGAGGCCATCCAATATGCATATGACAATATGACAGGGGCTGACTTGAAGAAAGAAGATGACTTGGAACAGATTTGAAAGATAAGATGAACAACATTTCAAATGCACTGAAGTTGAAATGCTGCAGACAGACAGACCGAAAACTTCTGAACCAAGTGATCACACCTTGTCTCAAAAGTTACACAACACATCATGATAACATCACTGCTGAAATCCTTGCAGAAAGGCACCCCAAAAACATATATGATATGTCTCCATTTGAATTTGCAAAGGCAGTTGCAAATTCAACTGAAGTTCAGGGGGCTGAGTGCAAAATCGCACCACATGAATTTTGGAGAAGGTTCAGATGATGAAATCAGCATCACTATGCAACTCGTTGTGCAAAACTACCCAAGAATCATATATGACATGGGCAATTTAGACTTTTGAACCCATTTGCAAAAACAAGAAAAGGCAAAAGGGGTTTATTTGCAAAATGACCATACTTCAATTTAGAAGGGGTCAGATGAAAAAATGGACCTCACCAAGGGGTTCAGCAGTTCAAGCTACCCCAAAAACATATAAGGCATGCCCCTATTTTAAAAGATGTTCAAAAACAGATTTGAATTTGGAGGCAAATTCAAATTTGAATTTAAACAGAAAAGAAATAAGAAAAAGAAAAGAAACAAAAAAAAAAACAGGGAACAACCTCTATGGGCTGGTTTCGGGCGAAACCGGCCCATACCACCTCTCTGGCCCGCAATGGGCTCAGCCCACGCGGCCTGGCTCGCTGACCAGCGGGCCCCAGACGTCAGCCTCAGATGAAAAATCAAAAATGGGGTGGCTCCGACTGGACTCAAACTCGCTACGCGCTGCTCGTCTCCACGCTCGCTACCACTGCGCCACGAATCGTTATCTGAACATAACACTAACACTCAAAAGGTGAGTTGTTCCCCCCTGCCGTTCAACTGAAGAAAACTGCTCTTCTGAATCCCGGCGTGAGCACGAATTCCGGCGAGGCTCGCATCTGCCCCCGGCCACCGTTAGCTCCGCCTTCACATGGGAAACGGAGGGGGCACTGCCCTCTGCAGAACGGCGCAGGCCACTGACGTCCTCTCCCTCTCGTCTCACCGGAAAGTTCACGGCAACAGAGCGGCGACACGCCTGCTCTGCAACTTCTGAAACTACACCACTCCGGCGAGATTCAGATGAAGGGGACGACGCGTCCCGGGCAGCTCGGGTCGGACCTTGCTGCTCTACATGCTGCTGCGACCTCCCTCTACACCTCGGCACAACACAACTGGCCGCGAGACCAACTGCGGCGACGCCACGGTCGACTGAAGTTGACGGCGGCGCCACTGCAACTACGCTTCTTCAGACACGGGTGTGACTTCGCGAACAAAACGTGAAAGATCACTCCTTTGCGGTAATAACCGTTCTCTGGACGAGCACGGGGCGCGCACGCACTCTCCTCGGCACCACCCGGGCCACGGTGATCACCGGACTTGCCGGGGTCCGTGACACGGCGGTCGGCAGCGCACCTCTACGGCTACCTACAGCTACGCGAACACGACGAGGAGAAGGGGCACTCGAGGCTCACCTAGGGAGGCTTGGGGGTGAGCTCGCGTGCACAGAAGGTAGACGACGCGATGCCGTCGAAGAGGAAGAAGATCCGCTGCGGAGCTCCCCGATGCACGACCCGATTCCAGTACCCCACGGTCCAAAACCTGCAAGAACGGATACAGGAGGGCTTAGAGGTCGCGCTCTCAGACGGGGGCTAAACATTGAGGAAGAACGGCGGCGAATTGATCGGGACCTCACCGGAGCAGAGAGGAAACAGGACGGAGAGGAAAACCTCTCCCGGCGGCGGCGAGGGGGAAAACGCTGGGGGAACGGAACCCTAGGGGGTTCGTGCGACTCCAGGAGGCGGCTTATAAGGAGGGGCGGCCTCCAGCCACGTCGGCACGCGTCAACGTCGATGCCCGCCCGCCGGTGTGAGAGAAGAGGGGGAGGGGACCTCTCCACGGTGGAAAGGCGACGAGTCCCCTCCCTTGGATCTTGATCGGGCGACCAGGAAGCCTCCCTCGTACCGCTTCGCTGGAAAGGCCTCCAGCCGGGCTGGCGGGGCTGGGGAAGATGGGCTGGGCCTCCAGCATGACTTGGGGCAGAGGAGAGAAATGGCCTGCTGGACTCTCTTTTCCATTTACAAAAACAGAAAAAAGGAAAGGGGTTAATTCTGGATTAAATACAAGTGCAAAATTCACATAAAAATATGTGGAATTATCCTTGCATTATTCCTGAATTTCTAAAAATGGTTTGGGCATTTTTGGCAACAACAGAAGTGTGAGCTCATTTGAATTTCAAAAACCATTTGAACTAGAGCTTCTGCTTTTGGTGAAGTCAAAAATACTTTGAGGGTTTTAAAACCCTTGCAAAGGAAAAAGAAAAGGCTTGGCCAAGATTGGGATCAAGAAGAGTGAGCATGTGGCAAGGAAAATTCCATGACTGCCCTTCATGAACCACTTTGGATGCAAAGGAAAACAACTCAACATGACTCCAATCACAATGCCAATTTAAATCATCACATGAAATGACATAGACATCCACCATGCCAAGTTACAAGTCCAACAGAGGAAGTAAATTACATGGTGTTTGTTAGCTTGTTGCATGTGGGCTGTTACAGCAGCCGCCATTGTTGACGATGCCGAGCTCATAGGGCCTCCTAGCGCGCGCCATTGTACTCCCCGTGCATCGTAGGTTCGGTTCCATCCGCTTGCGCGCTCGATTTCACCCCGTACCCCCGAATTCCATTTGACCCGAGCGCTGTTTCCGCCATTGTCGACGGCGAGCTTCACTCCAGCCACCCCCGACGTCGCCACCACTTGGAATCGACGCGGCGCTGTCTTCCAGTTCTAATGCGCCAAACCCCATGGCGAACGGTGCCCCCTAGCCCGTTTCCGACGCCCTCCCGTGGCCTTCGCCGTGCTGGGCACGCCGGCGTCTCGCCGCCGGTACCCCCCCTGACGTGGCACCCCTGGGGGCAACCCCTGGTCCCAGTTGACTGGGTTGACTAGTCAACTGTGTTGACTGGGCAACCCCAGTCACTGACAGGTGGGTCCCCCTTGAAATAATTAAACTTAATGATTTAGATTAATCTAATAATTAAAATTGAGTCACTGACATGTGGGTCTAGTGGAATTTTCTAATTTAATTAAATGTTTTATAAATAACAGACGCTGACATGTGGGTCCCACATGTCAGCACTGTTCTGGATAATGTTGTGGATAATGTTTTGGATAATGTTTAATAAATAATAAAAGAAATTCAGAAAATCATTTAATTTGATTTAAACTTTGAAATTCAATAACTTTTAAACCGTAACTCGGATTCAAAAACTTTATACATGAAATTTGATCAGAAAAATATAACGAATACGAATACGCTATCTGTATGTCTACCACACCCCTCTAACACAACAAACAACGAACATTCCCCCTCCGGACCGTCTGTCCGATAAATTGTCCGGTATTGTTAGAGTTCCCGGATGAATTTATTCCGAACACGAAAGTTGTCCGGAATGGTTCAACTAACACGGAAACAACCCCCTTATGTTTGCCCGGTAACCACGACACCTCCGGCTTGATCCTTCCCCCTCCGGACACCTTGTCCGGTAATCACCCAGAGCCGGTAGTTCATCCTCTGATGAATTTCCGTTCCGAGCAACGTGCATTGCACTGTGTTAGAATACCGCTAACATTTCATCTATCATGTCATGCATCTGTTTGTACTTGCTTCCTGTGTATTTACTGTTTCTTCCCCCCCTTAATCTCCGGTAGACCCCGCTGCTGCCGTCGACTACACCGCTGCTGAGTACGACTACGCCGTCGACGACCCTACTACTACCGTCGAGCTTGCAGGCAAGCAGAGCCATTATCTTCCCCAGATATCGCCTATCTTTCCGTACTTTTCTTGCACTAGGCATTGTTACTGCTGCTGCTACGATTACAATCCTATTCAATTGCATAGCCTGATTTTTTCGCCCCTTGATGTGCCTCCCTTTATCCTATGCTGCCTATTATTATTATTATGCATTATTCAGCAGTGAGCCCTGCGCATTGTTAGATAGGATTAGATAGAGGGCCGTGATCACTCAGGGGAGTGAACGCGGATACAAATATTATAACTGCACAGGTACGGTACAATGCAGACACCGTCTAAGGCCCCTATCTGGGTTATGCCTAGTCACCTCAAGTGTGAGCTATCAAGGAGTAATCCTTGTACTCCACTCAAGGCTGACTTTGTCTTGCCGCCATAGGGTCCTGTAAACGGTTGTCCTTCAGGTAAGAAGTCGGGCGACCCAACGGTGCCCCGCGAGAGGTATTGCGACGGGACGACAGGGAGGGTACGACCAGTGTACCGGTGTGCTTGGCCCCTGATCGTTGGCCGCGAGAGTTACCAACCCCCAAAAGTCGAGCTCCTCCAGGAGCACACGCGAGACAAGGTAAGGAGACGGTTCACCTTGTTGGTAATCGCAGTGACTTGGTGGGACGACAGGGCAGGCACCGATGTAATGGTGGTCCTGGCTGCTGTCGTTGTCCGCGGGTCGGTTAAGTCGAGGCAACGATAATGGTTGTCACGCAGGTTAATTAAAATGCTAAATGGTTCAGTGAATGTCTTGAGTTGGCTATATGCCATGTACGCACTACCTACCCGTGGGAACTACGAGTTATGGGCTCCCACGCTTCTTAGTGTCGTCCGAGGACTCTTCAGACGTCAGCAGTACCGCGGCCTGCACCGGGAAGTGGTGCTGTCCTATTTGCTCGAGCGGTGGTGTCTTCTTTGGATTTGCTTCAACTTCACCGGCCAGCCTCGCACCGTGCAGGAGTACGTTCGGGTTGGGGTCCAAGGCCCGTCGTACTTAGGATTTAGACCGGCGGATGACCTCTCTGTTGAGTTTGAAAGATGGGCTATGAAGTGTCGGATAGCCTCGGTGGAGCGTTCCCTAACAAGGTTCCCTCCACCCTGGAGATCCGTGCGTGTAGCGTAACACAAGTGCACCCCTGCAGGGAAGATTAATCTATTCGAATAGCCGTGTCCACGGTAACAGGACGCTTTATGCTGAAGCTGGATCTTACCACTAGAAACTATTATTAAACTGTATGGTTCCGGGTCTTCTTCCTCGTGGGGATGTCGAGGAGGTGAACTCGGAGGCATTGCTAATTATTACAACTTATTATTATACAATGCTGCAACAACTTCTGCTGCATTGTTACTTTATGCTTTATATAAACTGTTGGCTGATTCTTACCTCATGCTGCAAGACATCGTCGGAAGATGCTAGTCTTCGATAGGCCTAGCTTCTTACCCTTGCTCTGAATTTCTGTCTTTCAGTCCACTATATACAACCTCTTCTTTCCGTTGATACAATGCATAATGCTTAGTAGCGGACGTAAGACTCGCGGGTATACTAGATACTCACCTGCTTTATTTCCTTTACTGTTTTGCCTGATCGGCCGCTGCAGCCGACGTTGGAGCTCAGGAGCAGGAGTACCCCGGAGGTGCCTACTACGACGTCGAGTTCCCCGTCGACCAGGAGTAGTTCGGTGGATCCCAGGCAGGAGGCCTCGCCTTTTCGTTCCGTATCTCTGATGTGATTTGTGCTAGCCTTCTTAAGGCAAAACTTGACTAACTATGTCTGTACTCAGATATTATGGCTTGCATGACTGATGTATTCGGGTCCGTGTGGCCCCCTCTATTGTAATATATTTGTTTATCCTTTTGTGTTTAGTGTTGTGCTGTGATATTATCACCGTGGCACCCTAATCTCAGTCGTGTACCCTGTGTGTATGATTACTGTACACGGTCTGATTTTGGGGGCGTCACAAGTTGGTATCAGAGCCGACTGCCTGTAGGAAGCCACCCCACCACTACCTGGTCGATGTTGAGTCTAGACTTTGAAAAAACTATTTTGCTAACTTAATATTTGGCTTACGAGCCCACATCGATGTCACTACGTGTGATATCGATGGTATTAGGATCCTTTTCTCCTTACCTATGCTCTGGGAATCTGCTCTCTTATCCTTGCTGGTAAGTTTTACAAAAGATGACATTAGGATCACGTTCTCTTGATTCCACCCGGCGTTTTTGGTGCTTCCCCCCATTGATTGAGTCGTGTCGCAGGCGTCGTACGCCAGATCCCAGACCGCGGATCCCATTCTCATTCTGGGCAGGCCGCGCGTTCTCTGGCATCAACTCCGGTGGCCAACAGTTTTCTTGCGGCGTGATTGACATAGTGGAATCTATGTCGCGTCGTGTAATCCTTACCGCGGTCTGCGCGCCTCCTAGAGAGTCCTTTTTCCTTAATTTCTATGACGTTACGCTGCCCGATTTTCGATTGATTCTGTGTGCGTATGTGTATGTCTTATATGACTACTCCTTTATATATCTACGCCTCCTTTGCGTTGTCGTTTTACTTCAGGCTTGATTCCGGTATCTCGTTAAATTTTCATCGCTGAAATACCCCTGTTAAATTCTAGCAGGATGGCTGGTCGTGGTCGTGGTTGTGCTGCCAACGACCCACCTCCGCCGCCGGATTACATGGCCGCGATGATGCAGCAGTTCGAGATGAACCGTCAGTTCATGCAGAATATCATGGCTCAGTTCCCCCAGCCGAATCAGAATGGGCACCACCATCAGCATGCCACCGTGACTCTGCACGACTTCACCCGCCTCAACCCCACTATGTTCCGCAACACTGTTCAGCCGTTGGATGCTGATGACTGGCTTCGCGACATCACTCACGAGCTGGAGTCTGCTAATGTCGATCCAGCCGACTATGTGAACTTTGCGTCTTATCATCTGAAAGGCGCCGCTGCTCAGTGGTGGAGCACCCACAAGCGTTCCCTGCCAGTTGAAGAAGTCATCACTTGGGATGAATTTCAGTCTGCTTTCCGCGCCCGCTAAATTCCTCAGGGGATCATGGATCGTAAGGCGGAAGAATTCCGTAACCTCACTCAGGGCGATATGACTGTTGAAGCCTATCAGCGCGAGTTCATCAACCTCTCTCGCTATGCGGAAGGAGAGATCACCACTGATGCTCGCAGGCAGCAGAAGTTCCGTCGTGGCCTCAACTCAGAACTCAGGCTCGCTCTTGCCGTTCATGATTTCTCCAACTTCGCCACCATGGTGAACAAGGCTATCACCGTCGAGACTGCCCAGATGGAGCACAAGAACTCTCTGAAGTGTTATCGTGACGTTGGCTCATCTTCGGGCGCAACGCAGAAGCGTCGTATCTGGCTCCCTACCAGTGTGACCCATTCAGCTGTCCCTGCTCCAAGGCCGTCTTATGCTACACCCCGTCTGCCTCCACCACCGCAGATGCCAAGAGCTCTGCCTGCACCACCCAATGCTACCCCACTTCGTCCTCAGGATGGATTATGCTTCACGTGCCGCCAACCTGGGCATTTTTCCAGGGAGTGCCCCCAGAAACAGAAGCAACTGGTAATTCACCCCGCTGGCCGTGGAAATGGTCGTGGCAACAACAGGACCCCCAACTATAATACTGGGTCTGCCGCTTATGCTCGTGGACATGCTAACCACGTCAATGTTGAAGAAGCTCAGCAACAACCCGCTACCGTGATGGGTACCCTTCTCGTTAATTCCGTACCTGCTACTGTTTTATTTGATACAGGAGCATTGTATTCATTCATGTCAGAAGCATTTGCATTGTCGCATAACTTCGCATTTGAAAAGATGAACCCACCGATGGTTGTTCGCACCTCGATAGGCCAATGCCGAACCACCAAGATCGTGCCCGAAACCATCGTTGAAATTGAGGGAATTGAATTCCATGCTTCCCCCATAGTCCTGATGTCTTCCACCATAGACCTAATTCTGGGAATGGACTGGTTGGAATTCCACGATGCCGCACTTTATTGTGGCACCAAGTCTGTCCAACTTTTTCACCCCTCCGACGAGGTTGTTAACCACACCACCCGAGTTACCCGTAATGCTGAAACACAGATATTTATGATGAATGCTTTGATTGTCGCCCCCCTCGAAGGCATCGAGAACGTTCCGGTCGTTCGCAACTTTCCCGACGTCTTCGCAGAAGAACTGCCGGGAATACCCCCGATCAGAGAAGTTGAATTCGTCATCGACTTGAAGCCGGGCACTGTTCCTATTGCCAAGCGTCCTTAGAAGATGCCGCCACATGAACTCCTTGAACTTAAGGAGGAAATCGACAAGGCACTTCAGAAAGGATTCATTCGCCCCAGTTCCTCAGCTTGGGGAGCACCTTCACTCTTTGTCAAGAAGAGCGATGGGACAAACCGATTGGTCCAAGATTATCGGCCCATTAACCAAGCCACCATCCAGAATAAATACCTACTTCCCCGGATCAACGATCTGTATGATCAACTTGCCGGATCCAAGGTGTTTTCTAAACTCGACTTGAGGTTGGGTTATCACCAAATCCGAGTCCGTGATGAGGACATTCCGAAGACTGCCTTCATTACTCGCTATGGTTCATACGAGTACACTGTCATGTCCTTTGGCTTAACCAATGCTCCAGCCACCTTCTCCAGATTGATGAATTATATTTTCATGGAGTACCTCGACCAGTTTGTCGTGGTTTATCTGGATGATATATTGCCAAGAATGAAGAAGAACATGCTGAACATCTTCGTCTTATACTGGAGAAGCTTCGAGAACACAAACTCTACGCTAAGTATTCTAAGTGTGAATTCTGGCTTCCCGAAGTAACCTACCTTGGGCATGTGATTTCCAAGGATGGCATTGCCGTCACCCCAGAACGTATCCAGGCTATTCTTGACTGGACTCCTCCCAAGACCGTCAAGCAAGACCGCAGTTTTCTCGGGCTCGCTAGCTATTGCCGCCGTTTCGTCGAGAATTTTTCCAAGATAGCCAGGCCGCTGACTAATCTGCTTCACAAAGGCGTCAAGTTTGAGTGGACAGATAAATGTCAAGAAAGTTTTCAAGCACTCAAGGACAAGCTAACTTCTCCCCCGGTGCTCGCTCCCCCTGATACTCAGAAGGACTTCGTAATATATTGCGACGCGTCTCGTCAAGGATTAGGCTGTGTCCTATTGCAAGAGCGCAAGGTGATTGCTTATGGCTCTCGTCAGTTGCGTGCTCACGAAGACAAATACCCAACACATGATCTCGAATTGGCAGCAGTAATTTATGCATTGAAGCTGTGGCGACATTACCTCGTCGGTAATCGTTGTGAGGTCTACACCGACCACCAAAGTCTGAAGTACCTGTTTACTCAGCCAGACCTGAATCTTCGTCAACAACGATGGCTCGAGACAATAGCCGACTTCAACATGGATATTTCGTATACCCCTGGCAAGGCTAATGTGATGGCCGATGCCTTGAGCCGCAAAGCTTACTGTTCTGAACTTGAGGTTCAGGTGCAGCAACCACTCCTGTATGAAGAGTTTCGCAAGTTGAACCTCGAGATTGTTCCTCAAGGTTACGTCAATAACCTGGTCCTCGAGTCAAAACTCGACGCCCTCACCAAGAGTAGACAATCTCTGGCCCCTGACATTGTGAAGCTCAAGCAGGACATCGCAGAAGGAAAGCCCTCCTCTTTTACCATTGATGCTAATGATGGTGACACTGTGTACTTCAAGGGCCGCTTAGTAGTTCCTGTGAACCCGCCCCTCATTAACTGTGGCCCGGATATCATGGAAGAAGCCCATAATTCTCCCTTGTCAATCCACCCTGGCAGTACCAAGATGTATAAAGACCTTCGTCAACAGTACTGGTGGCCTTACATGAAACAAGACATCGCCCGCAATGTTTCTCAATGTGACGTTTGCAGTCGCGTCAAAGCCGGACATCAGAAACCCGCTGGTTGGTTGCGACCACTCCCTCCTCCTGATTTGAAGTGGGACAAAGTCGAGATGGACTTCGTCACCGGTTTTCCTAAGTCACAGAAAGGTAACGATGCCGTCTTTGTCGTCATCGACCGATTCTCCAAGATTGCGCACTTCCTGCCGGTCAAGGAGACGATCACTGCTAGTCAGTTGGCACACTTGTATATCGCCCGAATTGTGTCACTCCACGGTATTCCGATGGAGATCAGTTCAGACCGTGGCAGCATTTTCACCTCACGATACTGGAATAGTTTCATGGAAGCTTTCGGAACTCGTCTGAATCTCAGCACCGCCTACCACCCCCAGTCGCAAGGCCAAGTTGAACGAGTTAATCAAGTGCTGGAAGACATGCTTCGCGCTTGTGTCCTTTCTTTCGGCATGAAATCGGAGGATGCCCTCCCGTACGCGGAATTCTCGTACAACAATAGCTATCAGGCTAGCTTGAAGATGGCCCCCTTCGAAGTTCTCTACGGACGTAAATGTCGAACCCCCCTGAATTGGTCAGGAACTGGGGAACGACCCTACTTCTGACCGGATCTTGTCCAAGAAGCTGAAGAACAAGTTCGCATTGTGCAAGAAAATCTCAAGGCCGCACAGTCTCGTCAGAAGAGCAACTACGACCGCAAACACCGTGAAATGGAGTATCAGCCTGGTGAATACGCATACCTCCGTGTCACTCCCATGAGGGGCACTCATCGCTTCGGTATCAAGGGCAAGTTGGCTCCTCGCTACATTGGCCCGTTCCGTATCCTTTCCAGGAGTGGACCCGTGGCATACCGGTCGGAATTGCTGCCGAACCTCTCCCAAGTCCATGATGTCTTCCATGTGTCACAACTCTGTCGTTGCTTCAAGGATCCTATCCGCGAAGTGGAACATGATATGATCGAGCTGCAACAAGACTTAACTTATCAAGAACATCCGAGCCGCATTCTCGATCAGTCTGAGCGTCGAACCCGCAACAAGACCGTCAAGTTCCTCAAGGTCCAGTGGTCGAATCATTCTGAAGATGAAGCCACTTGGGAACGCGAAGATCGCCTTCGCGATGAATACCCCGATCTTTTCCTCGCTACCACTTAAATTCTCGGGACGAGAATTCTTGTAGTGGGGGAGATTTGTAACACCCTCAGTTGCTGTAACAGTAATCATCATCACTGGCTATCATCATTGTTGGATTATCACTGTTTGATCTCCCTTGTACTTGATAAAACTTTGTGATGCTAATGATCAAACTTTGCTGTGGTTGATCAACACCCCATGCACCATGTACTTGAGCCCGTGGGATCAAAACCCAAAGCCAAATGCACCTTGCTCATCTTACAAACCAAACCCTAGTTGAAACTACTTTAAATGGAAAATAAAACAAAAGTGCTCAAATAAAGTTGTTCCAAAAATCATGAAACTATTTTTGTAAATTGCCTAAAACCATTATAATCATGTTGGACCAACTTTGGTAATTTTTGAAGTTGCAGAAAATTCCAAACAATTCAAACAGTAGGTTAAAACCCCTACTTTGGGCATTTAATATTTAAAAGAAATATCTAATGATTTTATTCTGCTGCAAAAACTTTTGTGGCACCTTAGTAATATGTAAACCTAATTTACAAACACTAATAACCTTTTACAAAAATGCTAGGGTTAATAAAACAATTACAGAAGGAAATAGAATAATTGGCAACACAAAACAAATTGAGAAAGGCTTAAAACCCGCCCAGGGCGAGGCCCACCTCAGCCCAGCCCAACCCTCCTTGTCTTCTTCCTCCCCCAACCACCCCCACCTGCTCCCGTACGGCGGCCGCCGTGGGCACGCCGCTGCCAGGCCGGCCCCGCCCTTCACCTGCTCCCTGCCGCCGCGGTCGCGATAAGAACAACCCGTTCGACCCCCTGGACACCCCCGCACCTCCATTCCCCTCCTCCTCCGCTCGCCATCGACGGGGCAAAACTGCCCGACGCCGCCATGGCCACCTCGACGAACCACCGTGGCCATTGACCAACTTAGCCCCCGCAAACGTGTCAGGAGTGCTCGAAGACGACGTCCTCGCCATCACGCAGAAGCTCCCGTGCCCGGAGCCACCACTGCACGCGCGTTTGATTCGTCTTCAACCTCGGCTCCGGCGGGATCCGCGACCGACTCCGGCTACTCCACCTCGCCCCCGAGCCCACTCTCACGGCTACTAGTTCCTGGTGAGCACCCGCATCACCCCCACCCATCCGTGGTCGCCGCCATTGCCCGTGGACAAAAGCCCCAAATGGCCGAGCTCTGGCAGCCGCCATTGTTGACGATGCCGAGCTCACAGGGCCTCCTAGCGCGCGCTTGTGGCACCATTGTACTCCCCGTGCATCGTAGGTTCGGTTCCATCCGCTTGCGCGCTCGATTTCACCCCGTACCCCCGAATTCCATTTGACCTGAGCGCTGTCTCCGCCATTGTCGACGGCGAGCTTCACTCCGGCCACCCCCGACGTCGCCACCACTAGGAATCGACGCGGCGCTGTCTTCCAGTTCTAATGCGCCAAACCCCATGGCGAACGGTGCCCCCTAGCCCGTTTCCGACGCCCTCCCGTGGCCTCCGCCGTGCTGGGCACGCCGGCGTCTCGCCGCCGGTACCCCCCCTGACGTGGCACCCCTGGGGGCAACCCCTGGGTCGCTGCCAGTGGACCCCCTGGTCCCAGTTGACTGGGTTGACCAGTCAACTGTGCTGACTGGGCAACCCCAGTCACTGACAAGTGGGTCCCCCTGGAAATAATTAAACTTAATGATTTAGATTAATCTAATAATTAAAATTGAGTCACTGACATGTGGGTCCAGTGGAATTTTCTAATTTAATTAAATGTTTTATAAATAACAGAGGCTGACATGTGGGTCCCACATGTCAGCACTGTTCTGGATAATGTTGTGGATAATGTTTTGGATAATGTTTAATAAATAATAAAAGAAATTCAGAAAATCATTTAATTTGATTTAAACTTTGAAATTCAATAACTTTTAAACCGTAACTCGGATTCAAAAACTTTATACATGAAAGTTGATCAGAAAAATATAACGAATACGAATACGCTATACGTATGTCTACCACACCCCTCTAACACAACGAACATCGAACATTCCCCCTCCGGACCGTCTGTCCGATAAATTGTCTGGTACTGTTAGAGTGCCCGGATGAATTTATTCCGAACACGAAAGTTGTCCGGAATGGTTCAACTAACACGGATACACCCCCCTTATGTTTTCCCGGTAACCACGAAACCTCCGGCTTGATCCTTCCCCCTCCGGACACCCTGTCCGGTAATCACCCGGAGCCGGTAGTTCATCCTCTGATGAATTTCCGTTCCGAGCAACGTGCATTGCACTGTGTTAGAATACCGTTAACATTTCATCTATCATGTCATGCATCTGTTTGTACTTGCTTTCTGTGTATTTACTGTTTCTTCCCCCCTTAATCTCCGGTAGACCCCGCTGCTGCCGTCGACTACACCGCTGCTGAGTACGACTACGCCGTCGACGACCCTACTACTACCGTCGAGCTTGCAGGCAACCAGAGCCATTCTCTTCCCTAGATATGGCCTATCTTTCCGTACTTTTCTTGCACTAGGCATTGTTACTGCTGCTGCTACGATTACAATCCTATTCAATTGCATAGCCTGATTTTGTCGCCCCTTGATGTGCCTCCCTTTATCCTATGCTGCCTATTATTATTATTATGCATTATTCAGCAGTGAGCCCTGCGCATTGTTAGATAGGATTAGATAGAGGGCCGTGATCACTCAGGGGAGTGAACGCGGATACAAATATTATAATTGCACAGGTACGGTACAATGCAGACACCGTCTAAGGCCCCTATCTGGGTTATGCCTAGTCACCTCAAGTGTGAGCTATCAAGGAGTAATCCTTGTACTCCACTCGAGGCTGACTTTGTCTTGCCGCCATAGGGTCCTGTAAACGGTTGTCCTTCAGGTAAGAAATCGGGCGACCCAACGGTGCCCGCGAGAGGTATTGCGACGGGACGACAGGGAGGGTACAACCAGTGTACCGGTGTGCTTGGCCCCTGATCGTTGGCCGCGAGAGTTACCAACCCCCAAAAGTCGAGCTCCTCCAGGAGCACACGCGAGACAAGGTAAGGAGACGGTTCACCTTGTTGGTAACCGCAGTGACTTGGTGGGACGACAGGGCAGGCACCGATGTAATGGTGGTCCTGGCTGCTGTCGTTGTCCGCGGGTCGGTTAAGTCGAGGCAATGATAATGGTTGTCACGCAGGTTAATTAAAATGCTAAATGGTTCAGTGAATGTCTTGAGTTGGCTATATGCCATGTACGCACTACCTACCCGTGGGAACTACGAGTTATGGGCTCCCCCGCTTCTTAGTGTCGTCCGAGGACTCTTTAGACGTCAGCAGTACCACGGCCTGCGCCGGGAAGTGGTGTTGTCTTATTTGCTCGAGCGGTGGTGTCTTCTTTGGATTTGCTTCAACTTCACCGGCCAGCCACGCACCGTGCAGGAGTACGTTCGGGTTGGGGTCCAAGGCCCGTCGTACTTAGGATTTAGACCGGCGGATGACCTCTCTGTTGAGTTTGAAAGATGGGCTATGAAGTGTCGGATAGCCTCGGTGGAGCGTTCCCTAACAAGGTTCCCGCCACCCTGGAGATCCGTGCGTGTAGCGTAACACAAGTGCACACCTGCAGGGAAGATTAATCTATTCGAATAGCCGTGTCCACGGTAACAGGACACTTTATGCTGAAGCTGGATCTTACCACTAGAAACTATTATTAAACTGTATGGTCCCGGGTCCTCTTCCTCGCGGGGATGTCGAGGAGGTGAACCCGGAAGCATTGTTAATTATTACAACTTATTATTATACAATGCTGCAGCAACTTCTGCTGCATTGTTACTTCATGCTTTATATAAACAGTTGGCTGATTCTTACCTCATGCTGCAAGACATCGTCGAAAGATGCTAGTCTTCGATAGGCCTAGCTTCTTACCCTTGCTCTGAATTTCTGTCTTTCAGTCCACTATATACAGCCTCTTCTTTCCGTTGATACAATGCATAATGCTTAGTAGCGGACGTAAGACTCGCGGGTATACTAGATACTCACCTGCTTTATTTCCTTTACTGTTTTGCCTGATCGGCCGCTGCAGCCGATGTTGGAGCTCAGGAGCAGGAGTACCCCGGAGGTGCCTACTACGACGTCGAGTTCCCCGTCGACCAGGAGTAGTTCGGTGGATCCCAGGCAGGAGGCCTTGCCTTTTCGTTCCGTATCTCTGATGTGATTTGTGCTAGCCTTCTTAAGGCAAAACTTGACTAACTATGTCTGTACTCAGATATTATGGCTTGTGTGACTTATGTATTCGGGTCCGTGTGGCCCCCTCTATTGTAATATATTTGTTTATCCTTTTGTGTTTAGTGTTGTGCTGTGATATTATCACCGTGGCACCCTAATCTCAGTCGTGTACCCTGTGTGTATGATTACTATACACGGTCTGATTTTGGGGGCGTCACAAGTACCTGACGCTGACACGAACCGATCTTTAGTATGCTGTGCAGTAGGTGTGCCTTCACATGCATGCCCCGCGTGACTCCCACTGGACATTAGTGCGTCGCATTCTTTGGTACATCCTCGGCACTATGTCCTTGGGCCTCACGTTGACCGCCTCGGCCTCCACCGACCTCGTCGCCTACTCCGACGCCGACTGGGCTGGCTGCCCGGACACTCGCCGCTCCACGTCCGGTTACTGTGTCTACCTCGGACCGTCCTTGATATCGTGGTCGTCTAAGCGACAACCCACAATTTCTCGCTCGAGTGCCGAGGCAGAGTACCGGGCTGTGGCCAATGTAGTTGCTGAGTGCTCGTGGCTTCGTCAGCTTCTCCAGGAGCTGCTCTGCGACATCCCGAAGGCCACCATCTTCTACTGCGACAACGTCTCCGCTGTCTACCTCTCCGCCAATCCGGTCCATCATCGCCGCACGAAGCACATCGAGCTCGACATTCACTTCGTCCGCGAGCAGGTGGCCCTTGGGCGCGTTCGGGTTCTTCACGTTCCCACTGCCCAACAGTTCGCCGATGTCATGACAAAGGGACTACCGACGTCTACCTTCGAGGAGTTCCGGTCCAGTCTCTGCGTCTCCGGTGACGCTTCGACTGCGGGGGGGGGGGGGTGTTGAATATGTATATTGCATGTACATTAGGCAGACTAGGATTACCTTTGGTTTGTTTCCTAGTTTGCGAGATCTCCCGATCCTTTCCATGTATAGCGGATATGGTTGAGATCACGCAGCCCATGTACTCTATATATATGCTACGGCATGTGATCAATACAATCACGATTGATCTAATATCTCTCCAACAGTTTGCCATAGGAGCCTCGTCCCACAGTATTAGTGAGGTCTTCTTTACTAGTTCAGCCAAATCTGAACCTTGTTTTACTTCACATGTTGGTTCTTCTGTGATATTTATTGGAATGTGGAATCTTGAGTGCGCTGTTCTTCCACCTTGTAGCAGCAAAGCAGCAATGCCAGATGATGCTACCGCAAGCACTATCTTTCCCTCTGATCGTAGTTTCGTTGGGATTGCCTTCCATAGATAAGTTTTGCCAGTGCCACCATAGCCTTCTACAAATATCTATTTTCCTAGTCCTCTTTCAGCTGATTCAGTTATTGCATCAAGGGCCATTTCCTGTTCCTGGTTTAGATTGTTTATTATGGTTTGGTGCTGACTCTTTAGTGCGTCCATGTCATTGCTCAAGTTCCGTAGCATTTGGTAGTTCTATGTCTGGATAGTCCTTTATTGTCTTTCCTGCTTGCTTCATTATTTTCCCTATCTCGATCAAAGCATATGCTTTTTTTTTCTGTGAATCAGTGAGTTGCATAGTAGGGAAGTTTAGCATAATTCTTCTTTTGTACAGTATATCTTCGGACAATGCCTCCCATGTTGAATCCTACAACATTTTCGGTCTGGTCACCTCACAATGGCACAATATTGTTGTGAATAGTTGTCGTAATTGTGTCCTTGATCTTCATCAAGAAATCCTAGAGCAATTGTTACCTTTGTGTCCCTGATCTTCATCAAGAAATCCTAATGGCACAACATTTTCGGTCTGGTCACCTCAACTTTATGATCCTTTAACCTCTGTTACCTTTGTGTTGTATGCAAAAAATATTTTATTTTCTTTTCTCACTGGGCGATACTTTGTGGATTCCACAACCTTGAATTTGCTGAGTGCATAAATAGATTGATCTTTGATTTTTGATCTGAAAGTGTCTATTAAGTTTTTCCAGATAACAACATGAATTGTTTGGCCCTGTATAAAGAATGAAACGTAATTAGTAATTGTTTTTGACAATATAGAACAATCTACGGTTACATATTTGTAAATAGTAGACCTCTTCGTCCATCAAGATCATATCTAGGCTGATTAACTCATCGGTTGTAGGATCGACAGAATCCCACATTCTGAGTACTTTCACTTCTATCTTCCAGTTGTGCCCCTTTGTTGTCAAGTCGTTCAACTTTTTGCACACCATAATGATTTGCCATCAAAAGGAATAGAAAAATAGATGAATAGAAGTGAGAAGTTCATCGCCTTAATGTGCGTACATCGTGTGAAGTGGTCGCACGTACCTTTGTCAAGCGCGGAGTTGCACGTCCCAACGCGTATCATCGTAGCAGCTAATTCGTCTTCTGCTGACTTCGATAATCTCCTTGGCGTGATGAGCTCGTCGGGTAGCTTGGGATTGGGATAATCCTATTGGCGTGATGTGAGTTTGGTGTCGTGGTGTGATTTGTGTTGGCTGACTTGGCTTGTATATATTGGTTGGTCGTCTAGGCTATTGTAGCCGGCACCATGTTTCTTTTAGGTTTCCATATCAAACTCTATTGAAAGACGTTTCTTGTCTCAGCCGATAAGGTTATAGAATTAATTGACCAAACATTGTACGTAACATTTAAACCTTTAGATCTTGACCGTTATATTTAGAATCAACGGATATAATAATTTTAGCCTATGTGGAAAAATGTGCTGTCTCGTTTGTCTTTTGTTTTAATTATATAATAGATGTTATGTGTGTATGATGGAAATTTATATAAAAAAATGTATAAACAAATAATATTGTAGAATAAACAAAAATGTCAAAATTGGATCTCCAGCGCGGGCCGGCTAGAGGCGCTGCTAGTGGAAGCGTAGTTCTGCAGCGCGGGTTGCTTGAGCCACGCTGCTAACTGTACAGTTAGCTACAGCGTGAGCCCCCCGCACTGTAGATGGAAGTTCGCATCAGCGCGTTATCTACAACGTGGGTGCCCCGCGCTGCTAATGGGATTTTACCCCGCGCTGCTGAAGGTCATTATCCTAGTAGTGTAAGTCGTAAGTTGTATTGCTACACCCTCATGTTACAACAGTATGAACCACTTTTTCATGAGGAATTTCGAAAGGTCAATCTTGAGATTGTTCCTCATGGATTCATATCTACCTTGGTGGCGAAACCAACCCTTTAGGATCAAATCATAGTTGCCCAGAAGCGTGCACTAGGTGTTTGCCGCATCAAGGAGAACATTGCTAGCAGAGCTGCTAAATGTTTCTCCATAGATATATGTGAAAGGGTATTCTTCGAAAATTGTTCGGTAGTACTTAAGAATAAGGATCTGAGCCAACTCATTCTCAAGGAATCTCATGACACTCCCCTCTCGATTCATCCCGGTGGCACGAAGATGTACGGAGACCTACGCCAGAGATTTTGGTGGACTAGGATGAAGCGAAAAATGGCTCGGTTCGTTGCTGAATGTGATGTTTGTCGTCGCATTAAGGCCGAAAATCAAAGACCTGCTGGAACTCTTCAACCGTTGCCTATCCCCGAGTGGCAATGCGACAAAGTCAGTATTGACTTCATCACTGGGTTTCCAAAAACACAAAAAGGAAATGATGTCATCTTCGTTGTTAATGATCGACTTTCCAAAGTTGCTCACTTCCTTCTTGTTCGCGAGTCTATTACTGCTAGCCAGTTATTAGACTTGTATGTCTCTAGAATTGTTTCTCTTCATGGTGTTCCTTTGGAAATCAATTTGGATCGTGGTAGCCTTTTTACCTATAGATTCTGGGAAACTTTTCAGAATGCAATGGTAACTCATCTCTCCATTAGTACAACTTTTCATCCCCAATCTAGCGGTCAAGTTGAAAGGGTTAACCAAATTCTCGAAGACATGCTCAGATCTTGTATTATCTCTTTTGGAAAGAAATGGGAGAAGTCTCTTCCATTCGCCGAATTTTCAATAAGAATAGTTTGCAATCTAATCTGAACATGGCTCCTTTTGAATTCCTCTATGGAAAAAGATGTCGAACACCCTTAAACTGGTCAGAAACCAGTGAAATACAATTCTTTGGACCGAATATGATCAAGGATGTAGAAGAGCAAGTTCATATTGTTCGTGATCAATTGAAAGAATCCCGTTCTCGTCAGAAAATCTACTATGATCGTCATCATAGGCAAGAAAGCTACAATCTGGATGAGAAGGCTTACATTCGGGTTACTCCTCTAAAGGGAACCCAACGATTCAATATCAAAGGAACGTTGGCCCATGTTACACTGATACTTTTCACATTCTTGCTAAACGTGCAGAAGTTTCCTACCAACTTGAACTACCCCCGCACCTTTCCCGAGTACATGATATATTCCATGTGTCACAACTCAGACGTTGCTTCAAGGACCCCATCCATGAAGTCGACCATGAAACGCTTGATCTCCAAGATGACCTTTCTTATGGAGAGTACCCCACTCATATTCTTGATTTAGCAGAGCATAACACACATCGTCAGAAGATCAAGTTTTTCAAAGTGCAATGGTCACACCACTCCGAGAAAAAAGCCACATGGGAAAGGGAAGATCGTCTCCGTGCCGAGTACCCCACCTTCTTCCTGATGACTTCTGAATCTCGGGACGAGATTCTTTTGAGTGGGGGCTAGTTGTCAAAAACCCTCTGTTAGGTATGTTCTAGGATAGCATGTTACTTTGCATGATGCAAAAAAATTCAACAAGAAATTGAAATGGGGAAGCAAAAAGCCCCAAATGAATTTAATTCAAATGGCCAGAAAAAAATTGATTCCAATAATCCCTCTTTGAATTTGTTTGATCTCCTTTCGACTAGATTTTTTTATTCCAATAATCCCTTTTTGAAAAGTCCCACAAATGTGTTTGATCTCATTTCAACTAGAATGGATTCAATCCCATGCTCCAAGATTTTTCCAAAGTCCAGAAGTGCCTTGAAAATTAAATGAAAACCCTATTTGAATTTGAATTCAAATATTTTAAAATTTAAAAAAGTTCAGAATTTGGGAGTGACTAGCTACATGTCATGTAAGTCCATATAAATGTTTTGAGCATTTTATAAAATGCCTAGATAATTATTTTACCACAACAAACAAATATCAGAAAGAAATAACGGAAAGGAAATTGAACGAGAGAAAAGGCCCAAGTCACCTTGCCACTTACCTCGACGGCCCAGTCCAGCCCACAGGGGCAGGGTCGTATTCTTCCTCTGCCAGAAGGAAGGCACACACGGCCAACGTCGACGCGCGTGCCATGCGACGTATCGGGAGCTCCATCGACCACGAGCCGCCGGTACCGTCACAAAGCCGTCACCGGACCCGCAAGCCCTCGCTGTCAATTGTGTTGACGCCAGCTCGTCCCTGGCCCCTCCGTACTCACCAGCGAGATCTTGGTGCGCATGCGCACCAAATTCCACTCCCCTTGCTCCTTCCCGTGCCCTAGGTTGTCATTGCCTCTTGCCCGAGCTCTAGCCACCGCCGGAGCTCGTCGCCAGCGAGGCTCCGGTGCACCCCATGCCAAACCGTGGGCACGAGGTGACGCGGGTAAGCACGAGGAGCACGTCCGTGCCATCCGTTTGACCGTTGGCGCATTGCACCGCCGTCCCCGTACAACGCCGCCGCACGAGATGGTCACCGTCGGCTTATCGCCGGCGTGGTGACGTGGCCACGATTAATTAGTGCTAAACACCCCATAGTGACATTGACAGGTGGGCCCTGCATGTCAGTTTGACTGGTCTGCTGCCCCCTACGTGAGCATGAAGCCAAAGTGACATAGTAAATCAATTTTCAAGTTATAAAATAATTCTAGAAAAGCTAAAATTGGAATTTGCAATAACTTTTAAACGATAACTCCAAAAGAAATAAATTATATATGAAAATGATTAGAAAAATCCATAGAATATGAATATGCAATTTGTTTTTATGTTTAATCATTTAAAATGGGGCAACAGTAGCAAATGTGCATATGGAACCTTTTTAAACCATATATGGAGTTTGAATTTGCAACACCTTTGCAATTATCTTCATTTAAATGGAATGACCAAAACATCAGCACCCTTTACATCATGTTACACCACTTGATAATGTGTTTGTGAATTCTACATCTATTGATTGTTACTTCATGTCTTGTTTGCTATCGAATAGAAGTGGCGCCGGAACCCGAGTGCACCCCTGCAGTTGAAGACTCTCAGTACGAACTTCGTCGGCAAGGCAAGCAAACCCTCATTGATCATGTCGATAAATACCCACTTCCCTCTCATTCTCGCTTATGCATTGTTTAGGATGTTATCATGATGCGTTTCTACCGCATAGCTGAACTAATACTTTTCATGACCTATCATTTTGTCACTGTAGTAAGAAAAACACAATCCTAGCAGATGTAGGAGTTGGTTGATATCATGCAGCGCCTACAACTATTACATCTTATTGCATGCTTAGAGTGATACAATGTTGATATTGTTATTTGAGTCGATGATAGTGATCATGTGATGGTGATGGAAATGTGTTGGTGAACTTGACCTAAACAAGATGAACGATGAGAGGCTGTGTACGAGTACACAGAGGGTTTTCTCATTGAACACCGCCTTAACCCCGAGTTCTTGTGTGGTGATCCAAGACAAAGAGTACTACCACATCTTGGGCACATGGACCCCCGCTCAACCTACTAACTCACCCCTTCTCAGTTACATGAGTCGCAGTAGTTCGAAGTTCTGGTAGGTCCGTGGCACGTTCTGCGAAGTGAGAGAAAAACTATTCAGACCGGCTTGGGACCCTGCACACATCTTTTGGTACCGCATTGGTAAACCGGCCGGGTTCACGATGTGGAGTCCAGCCCAGAAAGGCGTCTCCATTGAACTTACAAGTTGCTGTGAGGTAAAAGTTACGGGAATTATCCTCGTCGACACCCGCTTGAAGGGTGACGAGGTCCCGGCGGTAACTGATAGTTTAATGTGTGTAGAAGTACACCCCTGCAGGTTTAATAAAACTATTCGAATAGCCGCGTCTGCGGTAATGGACTACTTGGAAAGCTATTCTTGATTATTAGACAACTTTAATGGTTACTCAAAAACTGTCAAGATAAGTGTGAGTGCTATGGTTTTCTTCCTCGTGGTAAGTCGAGGAAGGGTCCATAGTGGTGTATTGTTTGGGAGACTTGGATAGTTGGACTCGTGTACGCTCATTACCTCATTCTGGTAATCATAGTACATGTTAGCCTATCAAAGCTGTCACTCCTGCATTGAAACCCCACCTCCCTTTGCCTTGAAACTTGAGCATGAATAGTATAGTTTGGATGTATGTCTTGCTGAGTGTGCCTTTGTACTCACGTTTACTTATTTATGTTTTTAGATGAACGCACTGAGCCCGATGGTGGCTTCTTACTGGAACTTGAAAAGGACTAAGCTAGTGTACTCCCAGACAGCAATCTGGTCCCTCGTGGAAGGGCTTGTTTATTGAATAAGGCTTCTCTAAGGTATTTGTTAAACTTGTCTGTATCCAGACATAATTTTATTCCGTTGTTTGAATGTAATGTCGGATCATAGTCATGTGATATCTGTGTGTGCTCTATCTATGACTGCTCCATAGAGCAGCTGCAATAAAGATGTATATTTGTAGAGTTTATGTGATGAGTACCTGTTGTTTACACTGGACATGTATGCTGCATGTATGATTATAACGTGCATGTCTTAGTGTGGGGTAATATAGCATAGTTGTGCTCTCGACGACGGTCTTTCTTACAACCAGGTGGCTCAGAGTTGTGCATAGCTTGGAGCACCGCAATGCGATTGCACGTAACTCCGTTACGTGGCACACTTCGTTGTACGATCGTGCCCGCCCGAGACCCCAAGTGAATCGGGTTGGAGTTTGCTTATGTAAATGTTAAGATTCAATCGATAAAATGGTTGAGGCGACTTGTCTACGAGTATGGAAGGTCACCACTCATATTCATCAAGACTTGCGAGCGAACGATGAGGATCCCCATCACAGTTGATCATCCGGGCCTGGATGGGATGCCCCTCACGTTTGAGCTTTCCAAGAGAACCATATACCGAAGCTTCTTCTGTTATGTTGAGTGGGTATGTCTCTCGGCTCTTCGTATGATTGAGGTAAGGTTAGAATTACACACGCATATTCTGGGTCCAGAAATATGATGAGGACATCGTTGCCATAGTTACACCCACTGCGAGTCCTACACCTGTCATTCCATTTGGACCGATTACTAGAGCGTGTGTGCGACAAATAACTAATCAGGTACTATCTTTTCTTTGTACACATAATTTAACTGACAAATATGATGCCACACTAATGTTTCCAAGGGGCTTGGAGTAGACGTAATATACCAAGGAGAAGCCACGAGGGTGGGCTCCATGCACCTAGTGCACTTTCCATCGAACGTGTCTGCCACACTTCGGCTCTAGGTCAACCGATTCGTACAAGGGCTAAATTTCCTAAACGCAATCCGTACGGGACATGAGACGCGTTCGGCTGCCGCCTCCAGCCTTATTAAATAGCTAGTCAATATTAGGGTTTAGACTCAGGTTTTATTGTATTTTCCAGCAATCGCTACAATATGCATCTACGAGACATGTAGGACTACCGCCTTGTAAGATCCATAGTGGAACCCCAACTTGTTCATCTTCTCCTGTGCTCAATATATTATCGATAGTTTTAGATTGCAATTCATCCTTCTTATTTTTGGTTCTTTGATTGCTTGCAGGAACTCGAACCTTGTTGTTTAGAATGATTTTGCCTATGGCAAGATCAATAACCATCGGAGATTGATTTAGCGATTGCCAGGTGTATCTTCGAGTACGGTATAGCTGGAGTTTCAAGGTCAAAATCCACCAAATCAATAGTTATCCCACTTTCATCAAAAGATTGGGCCTACGTTACATCAGAGAATGACGAGGGGATACCCCCATGACTCCTCACTATGACGGTACCTGGTGCATGTCAAGGCTAGCGACCCACTGAAGGCTTCGGGAGGCCCAAGATCCTCCCACCCAGAGCACCGACGAGTGCGCCGACATAGAGTCCCAACCGACATGGAGTCGAAGACTTGGCATCCAAGAATAGATAGAATAGGAAACTATCCTTGTACACCTAGATGGACTCCTTGAGACCTAGCCTAGTATATAAAGGCTGGGAGAGGGGACGTCTAGGGTATGCAATATTCATCGCAACATCTCTGTCTTGTTCAATCTCACTGGAGCCTCCACTGTAGTCGCCTCCACCATATAATACAACGAGCAGGTTGTAGGGGTTTTATCGATCGAGGGCCCTGAACCTGGGTAAATCCCTATCTCCTGTTAGCCAAAGAGATCACCAACCATGCACTCCTCTCTCTACAATCTAAACCCAGGGTACCTAATCATGGGACTTGCCGAGGTTAATCCTCGTCAATTGGCGCCGACCGTGGGGAAGACGCAGGTTAGATTAAGGATCTCAGTGGTTCCATTAACAGCAGTCGACGACTTGACAACCTCGCCGAAGATCTAGGTGGGAACCGATCTACTCGAAACCCTCAACTTCACCGCACGCTTTACGATCTCACGATTCAACACGCTCAATCAACAAGCAAGACCGGCCCATGCTTTCAAATGATTCCACAGCTACATCAAGTGAAGCTCCACCCTTCGATCGACAAAGTAAGCACCAGCGTGATCGCAATCAACTTCAATCTCAGTGCCGACAATCGATATCAAATTTTAATTAGACCAAGCACTCGACCACACGACAACTCCAAAAGTCATCCATACCACTCAACGAGGAGCAACCACCATCGGCCACAATGATTTCACTGACAGGCCCCATGGCCTCGTCAAGAAAATCAGAGATTTCTGCATCGACGATGGAGTCGAGTTGTGCCCGAGCATTCGCTCTCGCAAAATGCACCGCTCGCGCACAAGCTCGGCCAAAAAGCAAGATGCCACCAATGAATCCGCAAAGCAAACACAGACGCAGATAGGCGACTTAAACACTCTTACACCCCAAGAACAACTAGATGGGATCTGCATGATCCACTCTTACGTGGACGAGGAAGGAGAACTCGGAGCAATCCATAGCCTCGGAAAGTTTCGACTTTTCGGTGAACTCTCCAAAGCACACAATAAAGACGTAAAACATTGAGCAAAATGCACTCGAGGAGCAACCCTGGCGTTGATGCTCAACGAAGAAACCTATCCAATAGCACACGATCGGGTGAACATGATCACAGAAGGGCGCCCATCAAAAAAGAAAGAAGAAGCAATCACCCTGCAAACCTACATGGCAACAAAACTCAAAATAGGTGCACCATACTACCTATGGTACTTGGAAGTCACCACCACCTTCTCGCAAAAGGACCACCCGCCGACAATCCCCAAACCAGGACACGCCCCACTAATTCTTGAAGTACAGGTAGGAGGATACAACATGTCACAAGTATTCATGGACTGTCGGGACCCGGAATATGCATATGTAATTCCAGTCACGATGCAATCACATGGAGAGCCGAGAGCCGTACCCACTTGTCTAAGCAGACAAGGCCAAGCACAGAACACTCTCGGAAAGCATCAAACGTGAGGGACATCCCATCCAGGCCGGATGATCAACTAAGATGGGTCCTCATCGTCCGCTCACAAGTCTAAATGTTTATGGGTGGTGAATCCCATACTCATAGACAAGTCGCCTCAACCATGTTATCGATTGAATCCTAACTCTTACATAGACTTACTCCAACCCGATCACTTAGTCGGGGTCTAGGGCGGGCTCGATCATACAACAAAGTGTGCACGTGACAGAGTCACGAGCAATCGCATCGCGATGCCCCAAGCTGCGCACATCTAAGGGCCACTTGGTTTATAAAAGACCGCCATCCAGATCACAACTAAGGTCTCGAAAACCCATACTAAGACATGCATGTTATAAACATACACGCATCACACATGTCTAGTATGAACAACAGGTATGATCACATAACTCTACAAAGTATATCTTTATTGACTTACACATAGAGTGTACAAAGATCACATGTCTGTGATCAACATTACATCATACAATGGAAGCAAATTAGGTCTGAGTACAGACAAGTTTAACAAATGGCTTTGAGAAGCCTTGTTCAACATACATGCCCTTCCACGAGGGACCAGACTGCTGTCTGGAACTATATTACCAAGGTCAACGTCGAGCTTCACGAAGGTGACTCCATCGGGGTCCGGGTTCTCATCTAAAACATAGAATAAGCAAACGTGAGTACAAAGTCGTACTCAGCAAGACTTACATCAGAACTACACTACTCATGCTCAAGTTTCAAGGTAAAGGGAGGTGGGGTTTCATCATGAAGAAATGCAAGCTTTTACTTGGCTAGTCCTGTACTACGAGTACCAAACTTGAGGTAAGAAGCGTACATGAGTCCACTACCAAGTCTGCAACCAATACACCACTATGGATACTTCCTCGACTTCCCCACGAGGAAGCACGCCATAGCACTCACGCTTATCTTGTGAGTTTTATAAGTATCCATTCAAGTTCTCTAATAATCAGGTACAACTTTCCAAGTAGTCCTTAACCGTGGATGCGGCTATTCGAATAGTTTTGTTAACCCTGCAGGGGTGTAAACTACACACACATGACCATCAGTTACCGCCAGGTCTCGTCACCATTCAAGGGGTGCCGGCGAGGATGTTCCCCACGACACCTCACTCACAACCGGTCTATTACAGGAGTCGAGTATCTGAGTTTGTCACCGCTCGAGAGTCTGGCCGGATCAACGATACGGACTCAGACAATGTAGGAAACCGAGACGCCACCTCTGACAGATGGTTTCACTGCCTCACAGATCCACCCACATATCTAAGATGATGCAACACTTCACTCACTCTTTTTCTATGCATATGACAAATGGAAGGCCCGAACTAATGTGACTCCTGGACATCAACACATATCAAGGTACTAGGCCGAGAGGGGTCAGTGAGCCCAATGTGTGGTTGTACTCTTTGTCTTGCATTACCATACAAGAACTCGGGCTTAAGGCGGTGTTCAACGAGACAACCCACTGTGTATTCCTACACAGCCTCTCATCGTTCACCTTGTATTAGGGTAGATTCACCAACACGTTATCATCAACACCATTATGAATATCCATCCCGACTCAACAAACAATGTAACCTCATTGTATCACTAAGAAGCAATAAGCAGTAACAGTTGCAGGGGCCACATGCTCATCATTGAACTCATATATCTGCTAGGATTGTGGTTTGCTTAATACGGTGACAAAATGATAGGTCATGCATCGGAATGGGTTCAACTATGCGAAAGAACGTGTCCTTCTGCTTCCTTGATCATATCCGGTCCAAAGAATCGTCTTTCACCGGTTTCTGACCAGTTAAGGGGTGTTCGACATCGTCGTCCATAGAGGAGTTCAAAAGGAGCCATGTTCAGACTAGATTGAAAACTATTGTTATAAGCAAATTTGGCGAATGGAAGAGATTTCTCCCAATTCTTTTCGAATGAGATAACACAAGCTCTGAGCATGTCTTCCAAGATTTGATTAACCCTTTCAAATTGACCGCTAGACTGAGGATGGAAAGCTGTGATAAAGGAGAGATGAGTTCCCAGAGCATTCTGGAAGCTTCCCCAGAATCTAGAGGTGAAAAGGTTACCTCGATCAGAATTGATTACCAAAGGAACACCGTGAAGAGACACAATTCTAGAGACGTACAAGTTCTCTAACTGACTAGCAGTTATAGACTCGCGAACAGGAAGGAAGTGAGCAACTTTTCAGAGTCGGTCAATGACCACGAAGATGGCATCATTTCCTTTCTGGGTTTTTGGAAAGCCGGTGATGAAGTCCATACCGACTTTGTCCCATTTCCAGTCGGGAATAGGCAAAGGTTGAAGTGTACCAGCAGGTCTTTGATGTTCTGCCTTAATGCGACGACAAACATCACATTCGGCAACAAATCGAGCAATGTCTCTCTTCATCCTAGTCCACCAAAATCTCTGGCGTAGATTTTGGTACATTTTTGTGCTACCGGGATGAATCGAGAGGGGTGTGTCATGGGCTTCTTTAAGGATTAGTTGCCTTAGATCCCTATTCTTAGGTACTACCAAACGATTTTCAAAGAATACCGTTCCTTTGCTATCTGTGGAGAAACATTTAGCAACTCCGCTAGCAATGTTCTCCTTGATCCGGCGAACACCTTGTGCACGCCTTTGGGCAACTATGATTTGATCCTCAAGAGTTGGTTTGGCGACCAAGGTAGAAAGATAGCCATGAGGAACAATCTCAAGATTGAACTTGCGAAATTACTCATGAAGAAGTGGTTGATACTGTTGTAACATGAGGTTGTTACAATACGACTTACGACTTAGTGCATCAACCATGACATTGGCTTTGACTGGGGTGTAAGAACTTCCTAAGTCATAATCTTTTATCAACTCTATCCAGCGTCTTTGCCTGACATTAAGATCTGGCTGGGTGAATATGTATTTTAGGCTTTGGTGATCAGAATAGATCTCACAACGATTACCAAGGAGCTAATGTCGCCAAGTCTTCAGGGCATGAACTACGACAGCGAGTTCAAGATCATGGGTAGGATAGTTCTCTTCATGTGGACGCAACTGGCGTGAAGCGTATGCTACCACATGTCGATCTTGCATAAGTATGCATCCTAGCCCTTGCCGTGAAGCGTCACAATAGATCTCGAAATCCCTTTTTGGTGTCTGGAGGCGCAAGTACGGGGGCATAAGTCAATCTTCTCTTTAGCTCTTGAAAGCTTTCCTCGCACTTGGGAGTCCATTGGAATTTCTTATCTTTCTTGAGGAGTTCGGTAAAAGGCTTTGCAACTTTGGAGAAGTTCTCAACGAAGCGGCGACAATAGCTTGCTAAGCCAAGAAAACTCCTAACTTGCTTAACCGATTCAGGTGGAGTCCAGTCAAGGACGGCCTGAACTCTCTCGGGAATCACAGCAATGCCTTTTGCAGAAATCACGTGGCCTAAGTAGGTCACTTCTGGTAGCCAAAATTCACACTTGGAGAATTTAGCATACATGCGATGCTCTCTAAGCTTCATCAATACCAGCCTTAGATGTTCGGCATGTTCTTCTTTGTTCTTCGAGTAGATGAGAATGTCATCGAGATAAACTACAACAAATTTATCTAGGTAGTCCATGAAGATCGAATTCATCATGCGCGAGAAAGTGGCGGGGGCATTGGTTAAACCGAAGGACATGACGGTGTACTCGTAAATACCATAACGAGTAGTGAAAGCCGTCTTGGGAACGTCCTCGTTTCGGATCCTTATTTGATGATAGCCTAATCTCAAATCCATCTTGGAGAAGACCGAGGATCCAACAAGTTGATCATAAAGATCATTGATCCTGGGTAGTGGGTACTTGTTCTTTATCGTCGCTAGATTTAGCGGGCGATAGTCGACACACATCCTTTTTGTTCCGTCTTTCTTCGTTACGAACAGAACGGGGCAACCCCATGGAGATGAGCTAGGGAGGATGAAGCCTCTTGCCAACAAAGCATCAAGTTGGGTTTTTAGCTCAGCTAACTCATGTGGGGCCATTCTATATAGGCGTGTGTAAATTGGGGCGGTTCCTGGGGCAAGTTCTACAATGAATTCTACACATCTGTCGGGTGACTATGTTTAAGGAGTTGGATCTCTGGATAGCTTCCTAGAGGATGACCAAGGTTTACTAGGGGCTACAACAAATATGTCAGAGTAGCAAAGTACCCCAACATGATGGTTAGTGTGGTTCTTCTTGCTAGAAGACATCTAAAGTGGGAGGAAGAACTGCAAATGCATCAATATAGGTTTCTAGAAGAAAACCAACAACAATCTCTAGAGAACTGTCGGGCATGCCACCTAAAAGTTCTTCAAAAAGGACAACCGAAAGGGAGAGAAGGATTATGAAAATGCATCAGATTATGAGGAAAACCTGGAATGACTCGGACAGCATAACGACTGTAATTGCAAGAGAATTGGAAATCCTCACAACATTTCAACAACACTTACATAGGAAGTCTCAAAATAGGAAGCACACCGACTCTAGACAACCGAACACAAATTTCCTACGGCTACAAGGAAGAAAACAACGAGATGTTCCAGTAAGACATAGATGAGCCTAGTCCTATCTTCCCGCAGAAAAGATAAGGGTGACTCAGAACTCAGATCGATGAGGGTAAGGAGAAAAAGAAGCCTTACGTTGTTCCCATTATACCCAAGTAACTATATAACTATAGAGTGCTAGACTCGACTGCGACCAAGGCTTTGATAATCCTACAGACAGTCCTGCTCTGATACCAAGTCTGTCAGGACCCGGAATATGCGTATGTAATTCCAGTCACGATGCAATCACATGGAGAGCCGAGAGCCGTACCCACTTGTCTAAGCAGACAAGGCCAAGCACAGAACACTCTCGGAAAGCATCAAACGTGAGGGACATCCCATCCAGGCCGGATGATCAACTGAGATGGGTCCTCATCGCCCGCTCACAAGTCTAAATGTTTATGGGTGGTGAATCCCATACTCATAGATAAGTCGCCTCAACCATGTTATCGATTGAATCCTAACTCTTACATAGACTTACTCCAGCCCGATCACTTAGTCGGGGTCTAGGGCGGGATCGATCATACAACAAAGTGTGCACGTGACAGAGTCACGAGCAACTGCATCGCGATGCCCCAAGCTGCGCACATCTAAGGGCCACTTGGTGTATAAAAGACCGCCAGCCAGATCACAACTAAGGTCTCGAAAACCCATACTAAGACATGCATGTTATAAACATACACGCATCACACATGTCTAGTATGAACAGCTGGTATCATCACATAACTCTACAAAGTATATCTTTATTGACTTACACATAGAGCGTACAAAGATCACATGTCTGTGATGAACATTACATCATACAACGGAAGCAAATTAGGTCTGAGTACAGACAAGTTTAACAAATGGCTTAGATAAGCCTTGTTCAACATACATGCCCTTCCACGAGGGACCAAACTGCTGTCTTGAACTATACTACCAAGGTCAACGTCGACCTTCACGAAGGTGACTCCATCGGGGTCCGGGTTCTCATCTAAAACATAGAATAAGCAAACTTGAGTACAAAGTCGTACTCAGCAAGACTTACATCAGAACTACACTACTCATGCTCAAATTTCAAGGTAAAGGGAGGTGGGGTTTCATCATGCAGAAATGCCAGCTTTGACTTGGCTAGTCCTGTACTACGAGTACCAGACTTGAGGTAAGAAGCGTACACGAGTCCACTACCAAGTCTCCAACCAATACACCACTATGGATACTTACTCGACTTCCCCACGAGGAAGCACGCCATAGCACTCACGCTTATCTTGCGAGTTTTATAAGTATCCATTCAAGTTGTATAATAATCAGGTACAACTTTCCAAGTAGTCCTTAACCGCGGATGCGGCTATTCGAATAGTTTTGTTAACCATGCAGGGGTGTAAACTACACACACATGACCATCAGTTACCGCCAGGTCTCGTCACCATTCAAGGGGTGCCGGCGAGGATGTTCACCACGACACTTCACTCACAACCAGTCTATTCTAGGAGTCGACTATCTGAGTGTGTCACCTCTCGAGAGTCCGGCCGGATCAATGATACGGACTCAGACAATGTAGGAAACCGAGACGCCACCTTTGATAGATGGTTTCACTGCCTCACAGATCCAACCACATATCTAAGATGATGCAACACTTCACTCACTCTTTTTCTATGCATATGCCAAATGGAAGGCCCGAACTAATGTGACTCCTGGACGTCAACACGGATGAAGGTACTAGGCCGAGAGGGGTTAGTGTGCCCAATGTGTGGTTTGTCACAACCCTAGTTTTGGTATGTGCTTTTATTACTAGAAATAATTGCATCATGTTTAATTTCTTGGTTTAAGAATTGGGGATTTGGAAAAGCCTCAAAAAGAATTTAAATAAAAGGCCAGATAAAAAGTTTTTCCAAAATTCCTCCAAACAATTTTGAAAAGTCCTATAAATGAGTATGATCATTTTAAAAATGATTTGGAGTCAAACCCATGCTCCTGGATTTTTCAAATATTCAAACAGAGGCTTGGAAATTAAATTTAAATGCTATTTGAATTGGATTCAAATAATTTGAATTCCAAAAATCTCCAAAACTTGGGAGTGACTAGTAATAGGTCACATATGTCCAAGATAATTATTTGGGGATTTTTTAAAAATGCTTTGATATTTTTTCAGAGCAAAACAAATAAAACAGAAAGCATAAAAAGAAAAAAAAAATAAAAAGGGGCAGAGCCCACTTACCTGTAGCCCAACTCAGGGAGGTGGCCCAGCCCAGGGGCAAGGGCGTCTTCCTCCCCGAGCCAGGCAGGCAGGCAGCTCGCCGGCGAGCCTGGCATGGCTGCCAGGCAGCTGCATGGCTGCTGCCGCCCCTTTAGCGGCACCGTGGACGCCCCGTGCTCCTCCCCTTCCACTTTCCCCTCCCCTGGAACCCACTCCCCTCTCTCTCCCGTGCGTTCCTGCGAAGACCCGAGAGGATCTGTCGCCGCCGACGTGCGCCAGCGCGGCCACCGTGCCCCCCTCGCCGAGCCGAGTTGTCCAAGAGCTCCGTCTCCGTCGTCCTCGTCATCCCGCGCAGTCAATTGGATCCAAGGAGCCCCAAGGACGAAGCCCACTTCAGCAACTCCCCGCAAGCCGCCGTGCCTTCCTCCGAGAAATTCACCGCCACCGCAACTCCTCCGGCCTCCCTGACCACTCCGGCACGCTCAGGGTGAGCACACACTCGTTTTTCCCTAACCCCCGACCCCTCTCGCGGTCCGTTTCGCCGTGGCCTCTGAGCTCCGCTCCGGCCGCCGCCGAGGTTGATCGCCACCGCGGCCCTGGACCCTCCAGTGGTCGCCCGTGTGCGGTGCGAGATGCGCGCGTGTGCGAGGGCCCGTTTGGTGCCCTCCCCGTGCCCTCCCGTGGCCGGAGCCGCCTGCTGTGTGGGCGCCGCCGCGTCCAGAGGTCGCCGGCGGCTAAACGCCGGCCGGCCTGGCTAACCCCCTCTTAATCCCTCTCTCTCTCTCACTGACGGGTGGGACCCAACCCCCTTAAACTCCCCTGTCAATTTTAATTAAAACGGGGTTAACCCCAGAGAGGATGACAGATGGGCCCCGCGTGTCAATTGACTGGTCAGCGCCCAGTGATGTCATCCTGACGTCAGCCTTGCGCAATAATTCCTTTTCTATTTAATAGAATTTCCAGAAAATGCATAAATCTTTGAAATTCAATAACTTTTTATCCATAACTCCAAATCAAATAAATTATATATGAAAATTCATTAGAAAAATTCAAGGATTCCAAATATCATACTTTCATAGATGAAAAACACATCTATGATGGGGAACCAGTAGCATTTAGCTATATGGCTTATTTGGAATAATTCAAAATAGATGTTTAAATCATTTTAAATTAAATCTTTGCAATGCCAACCTTATCACATGAACATCAGAGGCATATCATACACATGAACACATGGTTTACCATGTCCAAACATTAGCAAATGCAACTTTGGCTAAATTGAACCACATTTGGAGTTTGAATTTGAAATTCTTATTCAAATCAACTTCAATTAACTTGTTACAAATTAAACATAGATCACATCAGTACCATGCCATGTTTCATTCTTGAATGTGCATTGCAATGTGATGTTTATACTTTGTTGTCTCGGTGTTTGCTTCTTCTCGATAGATCCATCGCCGGACGTAGTCCCTGTTTTCTCCGAAGAGTGGCACCCCGAGTCTCGACAATAAGGCAAGCATACCCCCTTTGATCATATCTATAAAAACCCAGTTTCCCTCTTGTTCTCTTATGCATGATTAGGTGTTTCACATGTTATCGTTCTACCGCTAGTTGAACCCATCCTTTGCAGGACCTAACTTTGCTACCACAGTATTAAGCAAACCTCAACCTAGCAGATACAAGATTGTTTGTGCTCATCATGTGGCCCTTCATCCATGTTATGCTATGCCATGCTAGAGTTGTTTGCAATAAAGTTGATCCATCTGGGTGATGTATCGGGATGGTAGTGAACACATGCAACAAGGTGGTAACGTGTTGATGAAGTCACCCTAATATAAGTGAACAATGAGAGGCTGTGTAGGAGTACACAGTGGGTTGTCTCATTTACACTGCCCTAGGCCCCGAGTTCTTGTGTTGTGATCCAAGACATAGATTACTACCACATGTTGGGCTCATTGACCCCACTCGACCTATTAACTCACCCCGACTAAGGTCCAGGATTCGCATGGGTTAACTTTATTCTATGTTCTTTCCTAACGTAGCACGGTTTTAGGCAAGCGCAGCACCATCTGTCGAGGTGGGCTTGTCGGACCGTCCATACATCGTCTGGGTCCTGAACGGAAACCCCGGCCGGATTCCCGATTGGGGTGCAACTCAGATAGGCGATTCCCTGGACTAGAGTTGGAGCCATGAGGTAAGTGTCGTGGTACTATCCTCGCCGACACCGCTTGAAGGTGACGAGTTCTAGGCGATAAGTGGTAGCTATGTATGTGAAGAAGTACACCCCTGCAGGGTTAATGAACTATTCGAATAGCCGTGTCCGCGGTTATGGACTACTTGGAGATCTTTACTTGATTATTAGACAACTCAAATGGATACTCTAAAAATCGCAAGATAAGTGTGAGTGCTTTGGGTTGCTTCCTCGTGGGGAAGTCGAGGAAGGATCCATGGTTGTGTATTGATGTGGTGATCAAGATTAGATGGACTCGTGTGCGCCTCTCATCTCAACTCTGTGTAGTCGTAGTACAGGTTAGCCAAGTCATAGCTTTCTGCATTACAACCCCACTTGCCTTTACCTTGTTACCTGAGCATGAGTAGTATAGTTCTGACGTAAGTCTTGTAGAGTACGACTTTGTACTCACGTTTGCTTATTCTATGTTTTAGAGACGATACCACTGACCCTGATGGTGGCCTTTCCCCTTCAAGCTCGACATCGACGAAGTTTTGTAGTCCCAGACAGCAACCTGGTCCCTCTGGAGGGTTGTTGTGTTTTCTTAAAGGCTTCTTAAGCCATTTGTTAACCTTGTCTTTACTAAGACATAATTTGCTTCCGTTGTTGTATGATGTAATGTTGGATCACAGTGATGTGATCTCTGGTTGTAACACTACTATATCTGCTCTGTTTAGCAGATGCAATAAAGCTATGAGTTTGTAGAGTTCATGCTGTGTTACCTGCTGTTGTACACTTGACATGTATGCTGCGTGCATGTTTATATCGTGCATGTCATGTGTGGGGTTCGATACCTTAGTTGTGTTCTCGCCGGCGGTCTTTTATACACCAAGTGGCCCTTAGATGTGCGCAGCTTGGGGCATCGCGATGCGATTGCTCGTGACTTTGTCACGAGGCACACTTTGTTGTATGATTGAGCCCGCCCGAGACCCCGACTAAGAGATCGGGCTGGAGTCTGTTTATGTAAGTGTTATGATTCAATCGATAATATGGTTGAGGCGACCTGTCTATGAGTATGGGATTTCACCACCCATAATCATTTAGACTTGTGAGCGGACGATGAGGACCCATCTCAGTTGATCATCCGGGCCTGAATGGGATGCCCCTCACGTTCGAGCTTTCCGAGAGTGTCTTGTACTTGGCCTTGTCTGCTTAGACAAGTGGGTATGGCTCTCGGCTCTCCATATGTTTGAATTATGACTGGAATTACATAAGCATATTCCGGGTCCCGACATGGTTGTACTCTTTGTCTTGGATTACCATACAAGAACTCAGGCTTAAGGCGGTGTTCAACGAGACAACCCACTGTGTATTCCTACACAGACTCTCATCGTTCACCTTGTATTAGGGTAGATTCACCAACACGTTATCATCAGCACCATTATGAATATCCATCCCGACTCAACAAACAATGTAACATCATTGTATCACTAAGAAGCAATAAGCAGTAACAGTTGCAGGGGCCACATGCTCATCATTCAACTCATATATCTGGTAGGATTGTGGTTTGCTTAATACGGTGACAAAATGATAGGTCATGCATCGGAATGGGTTCAACTATGTGAAAGAACGTGTCTCGGTGATCTCCTAAGCATGCATAAGCGAGACTGAGAGGGAAGTGGGATTTTATAGACATGATCAATGGGGTTTGCTTGCCTTGCTGACGATACACGGGTTTAACGGACTTCTTCTTCTTCTTCGGGGGTGATCATCGTCTCGGAACGTCTGTTACCGGAACAATCATCAACAAAAGGGGGGCAACATTGAAATAGAATGCACAAGCACATGATATAGTTGTCCATGATGTGAATGCTACTGGTTTGTGGAAAATTCATCTTAATTGAAGTGTATTGCATTTGGAATGCAAATTCAAACTCCATATGTTGTTCAAATTAGCCAAGTTGCATTTGCTATTGTTTGATCTTTGTAAACCATCTTGACATGTGTATGATATTCCTCTGATGTTCAAGTGATGATGTTTGCATTGCAATGGTTAAAGTTGGAATAGCATTTGAATTTAATTCGAATTAATTCCAATTAAGCCAAATAGAAAAAGCTACTGTTCCCATTTTAAAATCAACTCAAACAAAGTTTAAAGTTGGAAATTTGGATAGAGAATTTTCTGCTGATCATTTTTCATATATTATTTGTCCAATTAGGAGTTAATATGAATTTTCTATGAATTTCCAAAGTTTAGCTATTTTTCTGCAATTTCTGGATTTTCTTTAATTCTTTAATCCTTTTCTTTTTAATTCTTTTCCAATTATGGCGTCATCATGACCCAAGGGTGATGTTACAGGGGGGGCTGACAGCTGGGGTCCACTAGTCAGTGACCCATGGGTTAATCCCTCTGTTTAATTAACTCACGGTTAATTAAGGGGGCCCTGGGCCCGCCTGTCATGGACTCAGGGGGGGATTAGGATGGGGATTAAGGCCTAATCGGCCGGCGGCTAACCTCCGGCGTCCTGTGTG
This sequence comes from Bromus sterilis, assembly GCA_950022295.1. Classification (NCBI taxonomy): domain Eukaryota; kingdom Viridiplantae; phylum Streptophyta; class Magnoliopsida; order Poales; family Poaceae; genus Bromus; species Bromus sterilis. The sequence goes on along the minus strand of OX465595.1, from coordinate 273,079,467 downwards.
CGGCGACGCTCTGTCGGAACAGTGCTACGGGCCACGGGGAGGGAAGAGGAGGGCACCAGGGGGTGCCTCTCGCTCGTGCGCTTCGCGTGGAGCACGCCGGGGACCTCGGGGAGGCCTCGGGCCACGCCGGCGAGCAAGCCCGCGGAGGCCGGAGCACTGTGCTCGGTGGGATGGCGAGGAAGAGCACGAGGGGAGCTGCGGGAGGGATCAAACGGAGCAGAAATCTCACCCAAACGCGATGAGGAGCTCGTCGGGGTCGGGGAGGAGCTGGAGGGGGCTTGATTCGTCGCTGGAGTCGTGGCGGCCGGCGGGAAAGAAGTTGAAGCTCGCGTCGCCGGAGTCGTGCCCTTGATCAAATTGGGAGGGGGATTCGAAGAAGTCGTACACTGGATCGATCAGTGGCCACGCGGGAGCAGCGCCATTCTCTTCTAGGGTTTTGGTGGCGGTGCGATTTCTCGCCGGGAGGAAGAACGAAGCACAGAGGAAGGGGGGAAAGTGAGGGCGTCTCCTGGCGTGCGTGGCTCCGAGAAGGAAGCAGGGGCAAGGCAGAGGAGATGCCACGGCGACGTCCACGGCATGCCGGGCACGCAGCACCGTGCCTGGCTGCCTGGGGAAGACGATAACAACAGTGGCGGCTGGGCTGGGTTGGGCCAGGAGGTAGGTGGACTTCGCCCCTGGGCAACAGGTAAGCTCTTCCCTTTTTCACTTTTTCTTTTCAATTTCTTTTCTGTCTTTATGTTGGCCAGGCTAAAATAAATAGCTAGGCATTTTTAAAAATGCTGAAACTTTTTATATGGCCTTATATTATATTAGACTAGCCACTTATAAAGTTTGGCACTTTTTAAAATTCAAATCAATTGAACTTTAATTCAAATAGGGGTTTAAATTTAAATCCATGCTCCTGTTTGAATATTTGAAAAATCCATGAGCATGGGGTTGGTCCCACATCACTTTATCTGTGATCACACTCATTTATGGGACTTTTCAAAAATGCAAAAGGAATTTTTGGTGCAACTTTATTTATGGTCATTTGAATTAAATTCATCTGGGGGGTTTCTTGTCCTATTTCAATTTCTTTTTGAAATTTTTAACATGATGCAAAGTTACTTGCTAACCCTACCACATACCTAAACTTGGGTTGTGACATGGACGGTGGCAGCAACATGAACATAATCTTCTCCAACACACTACGAAAGATGTTGATCCCACACTCCGAGCTCAAAGCCTCAGATATCACCTTCTACGATGTCGTGTTGGGAAAAGCAGTCTCTCCCTAGGAAGAATCAACCTTGATGTTATCTTTGGGAGCAGAAATAATGTCAGAAGGGAGACCCTCAAGTTCTATGTGGTAGGCTGGCAATCACAATACCACGCCATACTCGGTCAACCAGCTATCACCCAATTCATGGTCATCCCACATTATGTTTACCTCAAGATCAAGATGCCAGGACCAGCAGGGGTCATCACGACCAACAGATGTTTCCTGAAATCAGACAAATGTGATCCAGATTTCCATCGAGTCTCCGACACCTTCGAAGCATAGCAAGAACTTGCAGAGATAGCCAAGGTGGTGGATAGAAGCATTTTCCCGGTCGCCAGCCGCAGCGAACTCAAGGAGATCACCCAGGACTTCAGCGTCTACAGTGACACGACAACGCACCAGGTGCATCCAACAAATACAGACAAGACAGTGCGGATCTACGCTCACCTACCAGAAGAACAGTGAGTGCCCTCCTGAAGTTTCTCCGCGAAGAATGGAACATCTTTGCATGGTGCCCAACTGACATGCCATGGATTCCATGCGAAGAGGAAGCAGCCGGAGCAGGAGTAGTCCTACAAACAACTTATCTTCAGAACACCAGCCAAAGAAATGAACAACAGAAGGACAAAGTGGAAAGTTATACTAACCCAACAGGCGCAACGCCTGGGCGCAGCAATATACCGAACTTGCGTTTCTTCGGGGCAGCTGAGGGAGGACACGACATAGCAGGCTGCACGACCGTCGGCAAGTCATCACCGCCACCCATCGCATCACGACCACTCGCACTCAAAGGGCGAGTGCGTTTGACACGCAGAGGACTCGAATCCCCAGAGTCATCCGCAACTGACGGTGGATCACCCATGGACTCGACAGCGACAACACCCGAAGCGCCAGAAGCACCCCCATCACTCGCATGCACAGGATCAACATCAACCTCACCAGGTTCATCGAGTATATCCGCATCTTCAGGCTGCGGCGGATTGTTCAACAAAGGGGTGTGACCCTAAAGATCAAAGCAGCATCAGCAATCAACATAAACGAGTCAACATTACAAATAAATAATTCAAAGACAAGTAACCGAGGAAGAGGCAAGTCAGCAGAGTAAGGACGAACAAGACTCTCTTCCCCAATGCTCGTGCACTTTGTGACTTGCTGAACCCCGGCCAAAAGGTCGTCATCAGAAAACTCCCGGGTGAACACCTGGTCGAGTCATCAGACCCAGTGTATTGCCACATGGGACGCACCCGATGCTGAAGCGGCTGCACGCGTCTCTTGACAAAAACGGAGATAAGATGGCCTCCAGTCAAGTCATCCGTCGAAGCAGTAATCTTTTGCACAAATGGCTCCACGAGAGACACCTCGCAAGCAGACAAAGGATGTGCCCATGAAGACCGCTTAACCGCCCGCGCAGCAGGATGTAAAGGGGCCAGACCAAACCGCTGACCCTCAACGCACTGGTCCTTCAGATAAAACCAACTCCTCCGCCATGAAAAGATGGAGTCCAGCTTCTCCAGATAAAAATAGGCAGACTTATCCTTAATGGAAATACCCGCGCCCCAATGGCATATTCAGAATTTGTCCTCTTCACATTGAAGAGACGTTTCCAAAGGCCCCAATAGGGATAGATCCCCAAAAAACCCTCACAGAGCATAATGAAACATGCAATGTGCAGAATCCCATTGGGAGTCAAGTCATGCAGGTTCAACTGATAGGCGCAAAGCAACCCCCGGAGAAAAGGATGAATGGGAAGCGCAAAACCACGAGGGAAGAAACTCTGAAAGCATACCCGCTCATCTGGACGGGGCGTAGGAACCTCCTCATCCCCAGGAATCCGGGCGGCACCATGCGCCACCACGCCGTCGGCCACCAGCTCATCCAGATCTGCAGTTCCAAAAACAGAGCGCTCCAATCTGCCGGTCATCCTCGCCGACTCCTGTGCTGCACTGCGAGGACGCTTGGACATGGATCTTAACTAGCAAACCGCACAAAAATACAGGCATGAGACAAAGAATGAAGAAGGAAGAAGAAAGAGAGGCAGGAGAAAGCAATGGCTGGGTGAAAACCTAAACAAACCAGACCCCCCGGTATTTAACCAGCATTCGGAGCAAGCAAATCGGCACCGCTCGTCTTGGAATCCAGCAGACGTGGCGCGATCCCACGATAGCCGAGAAACAGGGAAAACTCAACCAGCCACTAACCATACTGCCCACTGCGTGAAAAACGAGGGCCATCATCACACAGCGCAAGATTTTCGGCCAGCAGACGTCAAGTCACTTCATTTTCACATGACTTGGCGATCCAACCTGTCAGGCGGACCAGCAAACGCCACATCTCAGCAATACTTCTCAAACACGCATCTTCGGTGAGCGTTCTGCTCTTTACAAGATTTTTCATACTATTTCAAAAAAATATTTTACTCCCATTGGGAGTACCTTTATTCGAGTTCGGGTGCTCCCTCACCCAGAAGGCAAAGACGTGCTCGAGTGATCACTCGCACCAGCAACAACTACGTACTTCTAGAGTTAGGGTGCTCCCTCAGCAGAAGGAAAAGACGTGCTCGAGTGATCACTCGCACCAGCAAAAACTACGTACTTTCAGAGTTCGGGTGCTCCCTCACCCTGAAGACAGTAAAGCATTCGAGTGACTACTCACAAAAAATACTTAGTAATTCAACAATATGACTTACTCGCGTACTCGACGACATTCCGAGTGGGTGCTTTCTTATTTTCCTCGCCTGAGTTCACTGCAAACTCCGCGAGTGACTGCTAAATAGCTCACTTGATAGTTTAGTCCAAGTGGGTGCATCGCTAACCAGGCTCCGTGCCTCTACAAAAGTAATTATGCCTGGGCTACGACACACTGTACCTAGATGCCACGCAAGCTTAGCGTGTAGGTAACACCCCACTGCGCAGAACGGCCGGGCCGGGACTTGCTGCAGAGCGATTTTACTCCCGACCTTTTCCATGCGCTCGCATGATAGAAAGAGCCGAGCGGACGCGCTCAGGCTATATCCTTAGAATGGCAGCAATTGATCCTATAAGACCCGCAGCGGCATGACTTTGATTGATACCGGTCGTTCCATGTTCATGTCGAGGGACGTGAACTTGATTAGGCTACTGCGGTATTTGCCACTAGCGCAATTCACCAAGGATCGACCAGTCGACTCCTTGGGCCCTTTTAGCTTAGCAATCCCTCGAAACAGATATTGTCATGGCTCAAAACTTCCAGCGACCCGCGGCGATGCCGCGCCTACAAACAATAAAGCGTTAACGAATTCGAGTCCCTGCACGACTCTTCGAGTCCCCCAGGCACTTGGGGGCTACTGACGAGGGGGTGACCCCACGACTCCTGCGTATGAGGCTACCCGGTGCGTATGAAGACAGAAGTCCCACTAGGAAGCCACGATAGGCCAACGATTGACCCAACCAAGCACCGGCGTAGGAGTCCGCGACCAGTATGGAAGGCACAACTTGGCGTATAAGGCAAGACTAGAACTAGGAAACTATCTTTGTAACCTAGCACGGATTCCCTGGGACCTAGCCTAGTATATAAAGGCTGGGAGGGGAGACGTCCAGATCAACACAATACACATCTACTACCCTGGTCTTGTGAGAACTCGCCTGGCCTCCTCTTTAATCCCCTCGTCATGTAATAATATCGAGCAGGAAGTGCTTCTCCTGTTAGACGACGAGTATCGTCCAACCTGTGCCTTCTCTATGACTAACCCAAGGTCCCTGACCATGGGATTTGCCGGGGCTGATCCCCGTCAGTGATGATCCGCCCTAGGAGCACGTTGGCGGACAATGTGGGGCAGGAGGCCCCGCTGCACTACCGCCTCCCGAAGAAGATTCATTGGACGCCGCCGCAAGGAGGAGAGGCGCGCCCATATCATTACCGAGAAGCGCGCAGCTCATCCTAATAAGCCGCCCCAAGGAATGACGCCTCTCGGCGATCACCCCTTCACCAACGGTGTTGTACCTTCTCATCGTTCCCCTGCACGCCTGATGGCTTCTCGCCCCTCGTTGGTTACCCCAAGTGGAAGGTTCATATGTAGACTAGCAGCAAGTTTCCCTTGACAAATATACCAAGGTTTGAGTCGACCAGTTGGAACCAAGGTCGACAAGTAGGTGGAAAGGAAACAATGGCACCGTTTTTAAGACTAAAGTGGATTCCTTGACCTGGACATGCACACACAACATATAGGTTCGCTCCCAACGAGTACAGAGAGGTTGTCAATCTCTCCGGCCTTTTTGTTTACAAAGTATTAAACGCAAGGGTAGATAGTGATAGTGGTGATAACAGCTGAAAGTAAAAGAAGAAAGTGAAGTGGAGGAGTAAACAGTGGTGGAACTATGGACCTGGGTCCTATGATTTTCACTAGTGTTGTCTCTCTCCCGAAAGATGATAAAATAGCTAAGGTGGGTAAACAAATTACAGCTGGGAAATTGATAGAATTATAAACGCACCGCAATGCTAATTATGCTACTCGAAAGATAGAGGATCAAAATAATGGGCAGTACATCAATAAAAGTAGACCAAAATCCATCTGCATCTACTCACTAATCATCCACCTTGAGATATATATCCATAATATCTCGATGTTATTAAGTTGCAAGCCCCACCCAAAGTGTAAACTCAAAGCAACAGACAACTGCATTAAGAAACTTTGCGTAAGGTAAACAATCCTTGCAACCGCGGTTACAAGCACCGTTGTTTTCTCCCTGGTGGCAACAGGACATCCCCTAGCCTCATGTTTCTGCCACTCAAGCTAGACATCAGGGTGCATGAACCCACAATCATGCATAAACGCTTCCTCTTGGAGTTACTATCTACTACTTGGCCAAAGCAATAAAAAGTAACGGAGAACATGCAATAATTACTCAAGAACAAAATATAACAGGTAAACCAAATATATAACTCATCAAAATCTGAACATAATCTCATAATCCATCGAATCCCAGCAAACACAGCATAGCAACAACAGGAAAATTACATAGATGCCTTGATCATGTAGGGAACCTCACAAGGGCTAATAATTGAAGCACAAGATTGGAGAGAAGACATCACATAGCTACTGGTCATGGACCTATGGGTCCAAGGAGGACTACTCATGGCACATCCGGAAAACGTCCATGGTGGTGGAGAAGCTCCCGGATGTCAATCCTCCCTCCGACAGGGTGCCGAGAGGAGGTCTTCTAGTGCTCCCGATCTTGGAAGCGCGGCGATGGCAGAACAAAGAGAAAATTCATGATACGGGGGTCTCTCTAAGGGTTTTCAGGACGAGGTAAATATAGGCTGAAGGGGCGCACCAGGGGGATGGCCGCGCCACCAGGGTGCCTGGGTGCCTGGTGGGACCCCCTGGCCCTCCTTCGGGCAGCTGGAAGCATCCTATACGCTGATTTTTAAATGTTTTTTCTTGGAATTTTTGGAGCTGTGTAAATATGGGTAAAAACCTGCAACTTAGAGACATCAGCAGACAGAAACTAGCACTAGGCGAACTGAGTTAGTAGGTTAGTCCAGATATGTGTAAAAAGATACAAAAGTGTAGCAAAACGCACAACAATGTCACCTAAAAGGGCATGGAACAAGCATATATTATAGATACGTTTGGGACGTATCAACATGCCCAAGCTTAATTCCTGCTCGTCCTCGAGAAGGTAAATGATAACACAGATAATTTCTATGGTGACATGCTAACACACATATAAGAATTTCAAATTAAATCAAGTAAGTTGTGCAATTCAAGTCAAGACAATAACAAGTAAGAGTCTATATCTAGTATTGAAACTAGCAAAGTATGAACATAAAGGCACAAGAGTTCTCGCTGTCCGTGACTCGAATTTATCCAAAAGGTGTTTGCGTGCAAGAAGTGGGAGATGGGTTTAGAGAATAAAAATACTATATAGTTTAATCGAGAACTCAATCTACTAAAACTTCACACTTGGTATCCTTCGGGCTCTTATTTTGACTCATCCCAGACCACTAGTCAGGTACAAGTCAAACTGATCCTCTCCCTTTCAACTTTGAGCACTCATGCAACGGATGAGCGCGAGCAAGATATGTTGGCACTTAGGATGGCAAAGACAAAAATGATGGGTAAGGAAGACAAAAAAAGGTGTGGAAGGCTCACATCAATGAGCACAATCATAGGCAAGAGAAAACCAAATGATAGATATGATGTGAGGAGTAGGGATTTCCATGCAACAGATGCACATATGAGCTAAGGTAAGCTCTCCAATGGAACTAGTGGGGGTGCATCCAACTTGCTTGCTCATGAAGACCTAGAGCTCACTTGAGGAGGCTCATCCTTGGAATTTGCAATCCATGTTCTATAGTCACTACTAGAATAAGGGTTCTAATGGCGCACTACACTTGCATGTTAATGGCGCACATAAGGTGCACCATTGCTACAACGCCACTACAAGCACTTAGAAATGGCGCACATTTGGTGCGCCATTACTAACCCTGACAGTAATGGCGCACCTGGAGTGTGCTATTACTAAGTCCCCATGTGCGCCATTACTATGAATAATAGGTTCTTTTTTTTCTTTTATGTATTTGCATCACATATATAAATAGCTCATAGATACAAAATACATCACACAGATATAAACAACATCATCAACATGACAACTATAACATAATGTAACAGCCACATTAGAATTCAACCAACACCATTATTAACAAGAGAAAATCACAAAGTATAGCATTAGAGAGTACACAAATTCTTAATAATCAACATATGTTATCAATTACACTACTTCACTCCTCGTCAGAATATATGACGATGAGCTTGTTCTCGCTTTCGGCCTGAGCTTCTTCCCATACAACCGCTAGGCGCGCCAGGTCTCGTGGAGGGTCATCGAATACGCCCGGGTAGCTGCGCTCCCAAATGGCATTGAACTCTGCCTCATCTGCTGTGTCCTCCTCTTCTATCTCCCGCCTATTTCGAGACAACTCTGAAGTAGTGGGCTGAATGTCAGAGCTTGCCGTTGAAAAGCCGGAGATATGCGAGGACGTCGTCGATGCAGAGAGACGTGAGCCCGTGGAGCAGCCCGACAAGGCCGGCGCGGGCGTGGGCGCCGGCATGGGCACGGTCTCCGGCTCGGGGGTGGCGTCTCGGGGGTGGGGTGGTATACGGATGCCGATGGTGATGCGGCAGGTTTGGCGAGAGCGAACCATTTCCGCAAGATAAGAAAATCATAGCATCAATTAAAGTAGAGTGCTTCACATTCAAAAGACGTTTAAAAACACCAACTTTAGTCACTGAAAACAAAGTGTTAACTCACAGGAATGAATTAGAAGGAAAAAATAATTTGGCTAGATTATGTTCTTTAGATAATAGGAAACACCATATTCTTCACATCACTGAGATTGCATATTTCTACCAAGCTGAGCACACACTTGAATCAGCTTGTGACAATATTTTACAAGCACAGAAGAAGAGAGATACTTTTTTAGACCATTTAGCACTACATTATATCAAATTGGAGGGGAGATGCAAGCATTAGTTGCTCAAACATAGAAAGCACCGTACTTTTGTAAACAAGGCAATGAGATGCTACTAACAACTAACCATATGAGAAACAGAGCAGAGCATCCACTTCTACATTTCTCCAAATTGGATGTAGCTATTTTTGTGAAGCTCAGATGTAGCTATTTTTACATGTGGTGCACACAACTATAAAAAACTATTTAAACTTTGGCTAAGTTTATATATTAAACATGGACATCTATAAAAATAAAATAAATACACTACAAAACATATTTCATGGTATATCTACTGATATTTACTAGCTAAATGTCCGTGCGCTACCACGGAATAATAAACTTAGATATAATTATATTGATAACAATATTTTTGTAATTCACGAGGTGCATGCAATTTATGAGCGTGTTGCGAAAAATATTACCTTATATACTTGCAAGTTAAATAAAATACAAGTGATCGGTACCCAAATTTTAGATGAGCATATTCATCATCATGCTTCAATTTAAAAACACAACTGAGATGAAAGGTAACATCAGAATGATCATATATGAAAGCAACGATAGATGAATTTAACAACTATGGAAAACATGAAGCCCGTATAGAAGTCTGAAGTATCTTTGAACCATTGAATCTCGTTCATAGCATTTATTTGGAACATACATGCATGTTGAAGCAACCAATATCTATTGCCTCATGAGGGATGCTTCTTCTATATCAAGAGACTATGGGTGCTAGTGCCCATGGAGTTTCATTTTTTTGAAGCAACCAATATCTATAACATCTTTATTCTTTAGCAAAGTATAGAGCACATTTGAGCAACGTATCACCTTAGCACTTTCTAATAAGAAAATGTTCCGAACCATCCATGAAAAAATCAGCTTTTCCCAAAACCACCAAGTGTTAGCAAAATGCACTACTTACAAATCAACACTTTTCTATTCGCCCACAAGAATTCAGCTAACACAACTATATCAGGATATATCATTGTAGCAAGCGATAAAAAAGGTCATGGGTGTAACCAAAAAACAACGGTGAACTACTTTGCACTGGACAGAGAAGAATTAACCAAAGCTCAATATGTTTCTTCCTGACCGGCCATAAAAAATACATTGGCCAAAATCAATTAAATCTGGCATTGCTTTTGTAGGTGCAACAGTGCTAGCTACTAGCTCCAGCTAGGAGGTAGGAGGAGGAAGGGATTGTGCAGCTACGTGACTCACCTAGGGTGGCTTGGCGACGAGCTCGAACACGCCGTAGGGGAAGAAGACGACGTAGCCGAGGAAGAAGACTCCCGCGGCGGGCGTCGATAGCTCGGGGACGCGTCGATGGCGGGCGTCGTCGTTGTCGATCTGCGAGCACGCGCGGACAGACAAGGGTTTCGCCGATCCGGACGTAGGTGGGAGCAGACGGGGCGGCGACACTGTCGGGCGGGTCCGCGTCGGGGTAGGGGTAGGGGCCTGGAGGGAGAGTGAGGCCGCCAAAGCGGTCGTTGGAGAGGTGGGGAGGGGGTCGCCGGAGACTGGGAGGGGGAGAGGGTGGTCGCGCGAGAGGTGGATTGGATCAGGAGGAGGGAGCGCGGCGCGCGGGGGGGGGGGGGGGTCGATAGGCTAGGGTTACGTACGGGTGCACCTAGGTACATTGGGCTAGAGAGGGGGCAGCCAAGGCCCAGAGGCATAACAATAGCGCATCCCGAAGAAGTGCGCCATTAGCGTCCCCAGTTGCTAATGGCACATTTCAGAGAGGTGCGCCATTGTTATGTCAGGGGAGAGGGGGATGGTCTAGGAGCAATTTAGTAGTAGTGCACCTAATGAGAAGTGCGCCATTAGCAACATGGACACTAATGGCGCACTTGGTGACGGTGCGCCATTGCTATATAGCTGTGGCGCACCTCATGGGCTGTGCGCCATTAGCTGCCATATTATCTATAGCCTATTTTCCAGTAGTGAGTGTAAGGGTACCCACATAGTTACAAGAAGTACTCAACATAAAGAAAGATGAAAACTATCATGATGTATGGAAATGTATGCCTCTATCAGTATAGTAGGATATGCAATGGTACTAGCGCGTCATGTACCAATTATTAGGGAAAATCCCAACTAGCATGCGGCTCCTCGATCAAGAAAAAGCATGTATGACATGAAGATCAAGTCATGAGATGGTGGATGTTGCATGGCAATGTATCTCGGAAAGGCTATGGAAATTCTTTGATAGGTAGGTATGGTGGCTGTTTTGAGGAAGATATAAGGAGGTTTATGATGACAAAGCATATCATGCCAAGGGTTTGGATGCACTGGCGAAGTTTGCACCAACACTCAAGATGAGAAAGGGAAATGCACGGTACAAGAGAGGCTAGCAAAATATGGAAGGTGGAACTTCCAACAATCGAATACCTGCATTAGTCCAAAGAACTCATTCACTTATTATCGGTAACTCTCTATCTAATCATGAGGTTCACAAAGAGACAAGTACCCTGAGGAGGATTGTATGGGGGTTTGGTTATCCTTGCGCATCCTCGACCCATGCTACGTGAGAGTACTCTATATATTCCAACCCCTGCACAAGTTAGCGATCCATCTAGTAGCTAGAGTTCTCAACATTTTTTTTGTAGTTTTCGTAAATAAGCACGGATTGCCCAAAATACGACACCTATCACTAATAGGCTCAAGCTTTTGGCACCAAAAGTACAAACATTACTCAAATTAATACCTCAAAACTATTGCATGTTACTACTACACTTGTAATAGCAACCTTAATTACCTACTCATGCAAGACACACAATTCAGTGCAACAACCCAACTCTCTAAATAAGATGTCTGTAACCGGATACTAGGGTACCCCGTTTCCTTGGGTTCCGACTACGCTTCTCGGACGGTTCAAGAGCGACCATGCAAGATTACGGCAAGGAGATACCGGGAACACCGCGCTAGGAACATGGAGGAGTGCCTCGGACCAGTTCCGGAAGGGTGGAGCCGTCCAGCTGTCTCACACCGCCCAACAAAGAGCACAACGCCTTCAATGCGCTAGAAGAAAAGCATGTACCGCTGACAGGAGGCAGCCTACACCTGGCAGGATCTCTCGTGCGTACTCAGCGCATGCATGCCCCAGTCGTCCTAGCGACGCGATGGAGCTTCCCGGAAGATCACGGAACACCTCACATCCACAAGTATAAGATAACCAACCTTACTGTAGCAGTCGGTGGGACTGTGGCGAGCCCCTTGCTCTATAAAAGGGAGACGCCAAGCACATCAGAAAGGGGGGGGGGCTTGGACCAAAAGAAAGGGAGGATAAATAGGAAGAAGAGACGCAAGGAGAAGAAAGGAAAATAAGGAAGAGAAGAAGGAAGATCCACCAAAGGGAGAAGCCACCACCCCAATGGATTCATCCATGGATGAATCCACAGCAAGAATGCAGAGGAGTTCATCCCCGGAACTTCTCGGGAGACCTCCCAAGGATCCCCCTTCGGAGGGCGACTAGCTCCATCAAGATTAGAAGAGGATAGTGGAGTGTAGCATAGGGTATCTTCATCCAGAAGATCAACATGTACCGTACTCTACTCCATCACCAGCAAAGAAGATCAGACATGCAGGAGTAGGGATTTTAGTCTCCGGATGGCCCGGACCTGGGTAAACCCCTATGTTTGCTCGTATCAGCCCATTTCCGTTTCAACGCCACAAAAACCTTCGTCCACATCAAGCAAGCGGGAACCCAGTGTGTTCCCCATCCCGCACGGTCTCTGGGTCGTTCCCTTCCGGGAGCGGCCCTTCCGGAACGTGTCCTCGCGGTACCGTAGCCGATGTTCTCCCCTCCTTCTATATTGATGTTGAAAACTATACACGTGTGGTTGTAGGTCATGAACAACATGATTTATGTGATAGTTATATTCTTGATGTTGTTCATGATACTACTAAAAATTATTTTGAGAGAGGGAAGTTTGGTCATCGAAACTTCCATATTACTAAAACTCCTCTCTTTATGTTTAAAGTTTTGAAGTTGTTCTTTTTCCACCTTCCTATGCATGTCACTTTGTGCTTCTTTGATTTATTTGTTTACAAGTTTCCTATGTGTAGGAAGTGGGTTAGACTTAAATGCGTTTGATATTTTCTTCTTGATGCTTTCTTTTGCTTCAAATCCTTATTCTTATGAGAAGCATCCTTTATAATTATCATGCCTAGCTTAAAGGTGTAAAAGAAAGCGCTTCTTGGGAGGCAACCCAAGATGTTTTTACTTCTGTTTTTAGTGGTCTTCATGATTTTTACTACTGTAGCAACATCATTGTATCTTTATTTTCAAGCTTTGTACCAAGTTGAGCCTCCGATTGCAAGAAAGTTCAAAAGTTGTGGCGTGCTGTCCAGAAAACAGATTCTGTCCTTGGACGGAAAAAGTCACGATAAATCACCAGATCATCTTTTTTATCTGAACTTTTTTGACAGCGTGATCTATACAATTTTCTTTTGACCGTTGGTTCTGAGTTTTTTGATTTGAGTTGCAGAAGTACCCTAAAAATTTTATTTACTACCTGCAGTCCTGTTTTTCACAGATTCTGCCACGTTTTGACTTTCCTTACTTTTGTAGACCTTAAGCTTGCTTTTTCTTTGCAAAAACTTTTTTGAAATCTTGAGAAACAGTAGATATTCAAGAATATATTTATTTCCTATGGAGAAAAATTATTTTATTAAGGGTACTAACCTCTCTAATCAGCTTATGATGAGTTATGTATGAAAGGAGTTTTCAAGTGTGCGAGGGAAGATGATGAAAGAAGATCCAGGAGTGTCAAACGCTCAAGCTTGGGGATGCCCCCATCCATCCCCAATAAATATTCAAGGAGACTCAATCGTCTAAGCTTGGGGATGCACCCGTGCATCCCCTTCTCTATCAACAATCATCAGTTCGTCCTCCGTCTCACTATATTTTTATCACTTCATGCGTTCTGTGCTATGCTTGGAGCGTGTCGCTCTTAGGTTTCCATTTTAGTTTTCTTTAGCTTTTCTTTCTGTTCATAACACGTTAGAACCCAGCTTACTTTGTGTGGGAGAGAAACACGCTCCACTTCAAACTAGAACACATCATTGGATTTCTCTTTATCTTTCCGTAGCTGCTGTCATGTTTAGCTCTTAGTTTTCATTTTTATCTTTTTCGAGAGCTTTAGCTTTTGTTTAGTTTGTTGCTAGAACTCTCTTTAGTTTTCATGCTTATCTTGTTAAGAGAGTTGGTTGTTGCACTTAGTTGTGTCTTGTCTTGAAGAAGGTAATTGAGGTTGCTATTCAATTGTAGTAGTAACTTGCAATAGTTTTGAGGTATTGTTGTGAGTAATGTTTGAACTTTTGGTGTCAAGAGCTCTAGCCTATTGGTGATAGGTGTCGTATTTTGGGAAATCCGTGCTTATTTTCAAAACCTACAAAAACTAGTTGAGAACTCTAGCTACTAGATGGATCACTAATCTTTGGAGGGATCGGATATTAGAGTACACTCACGTACCACGAGTCGAGGATGCGCAAGGATAACCAAACCCCCATACACTCCTCGTCGGGGTACTTGTTTCTTTGTGAACCTCCTTATTAGATTGAGAGTTACCGATAATAAGTGCATGAGTTCTTCGGACTAATGTAAGTATTGAATGTTAACACTTCCACCTCCTCATATTTGCTAGCCTCTTCGGTCCCGTGCATTGCCCTCTTCTCACTCCGAGAGTTGGTGTCCACCTCGCCGGTGCATCGAAACCCTTGGCATGATACGATCTGTAATCATAAACCTCCTTATATCTTTCCTCCAAACAGCCACCATACCTACCTATGAAGGCATTTCCATAGCCTTTCCGAGATATATTTCCATGCAACATCCACCTCCTCATGACTTGATCTTCATGTCATACATGTTCCTTCTACACTGGCAGAGGCATACATTTGCATACATCATGATAGCTACATCTTCTTTATATTGAGTACCTTGTAAAGTGTGAAAGATCTTCTATACTTCCTGTAAAATAGAGTGTTGCCCTTAAGTGAGGAAAAGATCCCAAAGAGGACAAATTAAAAGATACATAAGAGAACAAATGAGAGTTAAATAGAAAGAGACATTGAAGCCACCAAAAAATACAAAAAAATAGAAAAAGAAATAAAAAGAAAGAAAGGGACAACACTACTATTCCTTTTGAAAGGTCCATACTCGTACGCCCTCTTATATCTTGTGCTCCATAGAGATGATCATATATGCATATAGCTATGTGGGGACCTTCACACTATAGAACTTGACTTGTATATTACAATGATGAGCCTCCTCAAATGAGCTCTAGGTCTTCTTGAGCGAGCAAGTTGGATGCACCCCACTAGTTCCATTGGAGAGCTTTTCTTAGCTCATATGTGCATCCATTGCATGGCAATCCCTACTCCTCACATCATATCTATCATTTGGCCTTCTCTCGCGTATGATTGTCCTCATTGATGTCAGCCTTTCACACCCTTTTTGTCTTCCTCCTCCACCATATCTCTCTATTTGCCATCCTAAGTGTAAAATCTCGTGCTTACGCTCATCCATTGCGTGAGTGCTCAAAATATCGAAATGGAGTGGATAAAATTGACTTGTACCTAGCTAGTGGTCTGGGGACGAGTCAAGATAAGATTCAAAAGAAGAATACGTGTGAAACTTTACTAGATTGAGTTCTCAACAAATATATTTTTTCTGTCGTATTCCCATCTCCCCCTTCTTGCACGCAAACACCATGTTGAGACATTCGAGTCACGGACAGCGAGAGCTCTTGCACCTTTATGTTCTTATGTTGCTTATTTCAATGCTAATATAGACTCTTGCTTATTATGACTTGAATTGAATTACATACCTTGATTGCTTTACTTTCAAAGTTCTTATATGGTTGTTAGCATGTCACCATAGAAATTATGCTTGTTACCATTTACCTACTCGAGGACGAGCAGAAATTAAGCTTTGGGATGTTGATACGTCCCAAACGTATCTATAATTTCTGCTTGCTCCATGCATGTTTTGTGTGATATTGCTATGATTTAGATACACTTTCATACACTTTTGATCATATTTGGAATAACCTATTAACTCAGTACACCCCAGTGCCAGTTCCTGTTTTATGTTGTTTTTCTATTTCAGGTTTCCCCCATATTAAAAGTGCTCCAAAAATTCGGGAAAAATCCAATAAAAAATCAGCGTACCGGAAGCTTCCGGAAGAGCCAAAGTGGGGCGAGAGGGTCACCACCTGGCGCCCAGGCGTCCTCCCGACGCGCCGGGTGGGGCCGCACCAGGGGTCCGCCTGGCCCCCTGGTAGCCCCCTGGCTGCCCCTTCGCCTATATATTCTCCATGACGGGAAACTTCCGAAGGCAGAACCCTTTTTCACGCTCTCGCCTCTGTTCTTCCGCCGCCGCGCTTACAAGATCGGGAGCGCTAGTAGACCTATTCTCGGCACCCCGCCGGAGGGAGGATTGATCTCTGGGAGCTTCGCGTCCACCATGGACGCTTCCCGGATGATCCGTGAGTAGTCTACCTTGAACCATAGGTCCATGATCAGTAGATATGTGATGTTCTCCTCCCCTCTTTGTTCTTCATGGATTAAACCTTGTGAGCTGCCTTACATGATCAAGTCACATATGGAATTATTTCTGCTGTTGCTATGCTGAGTTTGCTCGGATCTGATGGATGATGAGACTATGTTTAGTTTGTGATAGAGTAATATATTTGGTTCTTATATTTTATATTTAGTTCTTGAGTAATTCTTGCATGTTCTAAGTTGTTGTTTATTGCTTTGGCCAAGTAGTAGGTAGTGACTCCAAGAGGGAACATTATGCTAGATTGTGGGTTCATGCCCCCTGATGACTAGCTTGAGTGACAGAAACATGATTCTACGGGATGTGTTTTTGCCACAAGGGGGAAAACAACGGTGCTTGTAACCGTGGTTGCAAGGATTGTTTACTTTACGCAAAGTTCTTTTAATGCAGTTGTCTATTGCTTTGGGTTTACACTTTGGGAGGGGCTCGCAACTTAATACCAGCGAGATGTTCTGGATAGATATCTCAAGGTGGATGATTAGTAGTAGATGCAGTAGGATTTCGGTCTACTTATTTTGCCGTACCGCCCATGCTTTTGAGCCTCTTCCTTTTTTTGTAGCATAGTTAGCATTGCGGTGCGTTTTTAATCCTGTTAATTAGCATAGTTTTATCGTCTTTTGGGAGAGAGACATCACTAGTGAACATCATGGAACCCCGGTCCATATTCTCATCACTGTTTCCACGCTTCATTTATTTCCTGCTTTTACTTTCCAGTAGCTATCACTATTATCCTTTATCCCTTGCGTTTGATCCTTTGTAAACGACAAGGTCGGAAAGATTGACAACCTCTCTGAACTTCGTTGGGAGAAAAGTTATTTGTTGTGTGTGAAGGTCCACGTCAACCGCCTAATTTCTAGCGCTGTTGTCACCTACTTGCCGCTTTCGGAGTCCTACGGGAGACAAACCCTATCCTCTGAGTTAGGGGAAATTTGTTGCTATCGTACATCTCACCTTCCACTTGGGGTACCCAACGAAGGGCGAGAAGCCATTATCATCTCTCGCAAATCACTGTGCTCCCTTTTTTTCCTGCAGTTGGGCCGAACCGTGCACTATTATCGCTCGTACCGTCTTTTAATATCTTGCGCTCACTGGTTAGGCCCGTAGTAGCCAGTTTTGGCCCGTTGCTCTGTTTTTTTTCCTGAGCAGAGCAGAATTAGTTGCGATTTAGCAATGACCTTATCTTTTTGCTCGTAGCTCGGATTGCGATGGTTCCAACGTCAAACTTGCTTATAATTTTGCGTAGATTATGAAAATGGTGCTCCTTGCCATGTTTGAACTTGTCTACATGATGTTTCACTACTATTTACATGCCATGCCACTGTAAAATGTAATCTTCCATAATTTTTAACCGTTGCTCCGATAAAAATGTTCCTTATATGTAAATTGACTAGAATTTTGTGTAAATTGTGATTATACTATTGTTTTCTGTTGTTAACTAATCTAAAATATGGTTTAGAGAAGAACAGTACGAAATGCTTTAATCGTCGTGGGGCACTTAGTGATATGCCATGATTAGGATTTTTCCTAACTTAAATTGACTAGCCTAGGTAGTTTACTTTATGCTTCACCTTTTGTCGTGCTATGCCATGCTTGAGTGAGATGCCATGTTAACAACCTTTGATCATGTTTTGTAGCTAAACAACTTCAACCATTCTAAATGTGCGGTCTGTCGTGTGTGACGAGTACTCCACTTAACCTGTCAGTAACCACTCTCGAAGGTAGATGTGATGCCGTAGTGTGTTGCCTCGTGTTGCCTTCTTGTTGTTTCTACCTCGTGATTGCTTCGTAGTAATAGATGCTTGCTCGTTGATTGCCTTTCCAGCGTTTCCTCCTTGTGTGCTCCCGCGGTTACTCTCGGAGACGTTGCGAACTTGCGATCGACTACACCTTTGTCTTCGTCTTCTCATCAGGTAAGGGGAGTATATATCATGCTTCTAACTTTCATTTCACTTGTGCCTAGGTATAGGATAGAACGATTGTTTGATCCTACCACCTCATATTTATGCCTCTCAAATAAACCCAAACAGCCATGTCCCCCACATCCTGGCAAACCATTGTTTGGCCATGTACCTTGCTTTCTTAACCACTGCTTATTATGCATTCTAGGAAGCTATCCTGTTATCCTGTTACTCCTTGGATTGGGCTATCACATTATTATATTATTGTGGATGATATGATTATTATAATGTTGACTATACTCGACGAAGGATGGAAGGTTAGGCTATCCCGCCTTGGCACTTTGTTCCATTCGAGTCAACTAGGATCCTAGTTCCGGGTATTGTGTCTCTTGACGAGCGTGCCTAACAGCGTGTGGGATACTATGAGGTCCCCTTTTCTTACCTACCTAGCTTCAAACATTTCTAGAGGTGGCCCAAGCTGATTTACCATTTGCAAACCATGCATATATGTCTGTCGGGTCGCTCCTAGCAGATATCCTTTAAAACAACCTGGGCCAACAGGGACATGGTTTCCTTGTTGGTCCACCTTTGGCCGGCGCTCGCCCGGCCCCATGTAAGGTGTACCGGTAACCCAAACCCTGTTGAGACGGAAGAGGCCAATCCGCGAAAAGGCATATTTTCCGGTTTTTGGATTGGGTGTCGAGTCCCCCGGGGCCACCCGGATTTGAGCGTTGTTAGCTAGAGGGACCTGTCATTTTGGATCTCTCGGAACTAAATCATAAAATGGTTGCCTGTGATGGGTAGAAACTCATAGTGATGGGCGTGCGTGCGGAGCCTTGTAATGGACAGTTGGTACACCCCTGCAGGGTTAAATCTTTTCGAGAAGTCGTGTCCACGGTGATGGACGACTTGAGACCTACTCCTTGTTCATAGACAACAACAACTAAGATAATCTTAATAACTTGATCAACGTGTGAGTGCCTTGACTGCTTCATCTTCGTCGGGATGCGAAGATGAGCACAAGGATATGATAGGTGTTATCTTGCGTAAGTAGCTGATAGCAAGATTTGTTTGAGGAGATTCCTCATAGAATGCTTGGCTTCTCATCTTACTCTGAATAGAACATTAGCCACATCTTACCGTGAGAAGTTAGTTACAAGACTTATTGATATAGCTCACCCCTTTTTTCTCTCTTTACCGCACGTTATGCAAATGATCTTGGACATCAGAGGAGCTCGACGATCCTTCTTCTGGACGCCTTCGTGGAGACTCGACGACGACTAGTTAGGTGGATCCCGGCGGAGAGCTTGGACCCGTGTGGACGCGGGAATGGTGTGTTTTACCTTTGCCACTAAGTTGTCAGAACTGTCGGGACCCGGGGTTTGCATATGTAATTCCAGTCACAATTCAATCATATGGAGAGCCGAGAGCCATACCCACTTGTCTAAGCAGACAAGGCCAAGTACAAGACACTCTCGGAAAGCTCGAACGTGAGGGGCATCTCATCCAGGCCCGGATGATCAACTGAGATGGGTCCTCATCGTCCGCTCACAAGTCTAAATGATTATGGGTGGTGAAATCCCATACTCATAGACAAGTCGCCTCAACCATATTATCGATTGAATCCTAACACTTACATAAACAGACTCCAGCCCGATCTCTTAGTCGGGGTCTCGGGCGGGCTCAATCATACAACAAAGTGTACCACGTGACAGAGTCACGAGCAATCGCATCGCGATGCCCCAAGCTGCGCACATCTAAGGGCCACTTGGTGTATAAAAGACCGCCGGCGAGAACACAACTAAGGTATCGAACCCCACACATGACATGCACGATATAAACATACACGCAGCATGCATGCCAAGTGTATAACAGCAGGTAACACATAATGAACTCTACAAACTCATAGCTTTATTTCATCTGCTACACAGAGCAGATATAGTAGTGTTACAAACAGAGATCACATAACTGTGACCCAACATTACATCATACAACAACGGAAGCAAATTATGTCTTAGTAAAGACAAGGTTAACAAATGGCTTAAGAAGCCTTTAAGAAAACACAACGACCCTCCAAAGGGACCAGGCTGCTGTCTGGGACTACATTACTTCGTCGACGTCGAGCTTGAAGGGGGAGGCCACCATCAGGTTCAGTGGTCTCGTCTCTAAAACATAGAATAAGAAAACGTGAGTACAAAGTCTTACTCAGCAAGACTTACGTCAGAACTATACTACTCATGCTCAGATATCAAGGTAAAGGCAAGTGGGGTTGTAATGCAGAAAGCTTTGACTTGGCTATCCTGTACTACGACTACATAGAGTTGAGATGAGAGGCGCACACGAGTCCATCTACTCTTGATCACCACACCAATACACAACCATGGATCCTTCCTCGACTTCCCCACGAGAAAGCAACCCAAAGCACTCACACTTATCTTGAGATTTTTAGAGTATCCATTTGAGTTGTCTAATAATCAAGTAAAGATCTCCAAGTAGTCCATAACCGCGGACACGGCTATTCGAATAGTTCATTAACCCTGCAGGGGTGTACTTCTTCACATACGTAACTACCACTTATCGCCTAGAACTCGTCACCTTCAAGCGGTGTCGGCGAGGATAGTACCACGACACTTACCTCACGGCTCCAACTCTAGTCCAGGGGATCGCCTATCTGAGTATGTACCCCAATCGGGAATCCGGACGGGGTTTCCGTTCAGGACCCACACGATGTATGGACGGTCCGACAAGCCCACCTCGACGGATGGTGCTACGCTTGCCTAAAACCGTGCTACGTTATGAAAGCAAATAGAATAAAAATTAACCCATGCGAATCCTGGACCATAGTCGGGGTGAGTTAATAGGTCGAGAGGGGTCAATGAGCCCAACATGTGGTAGTAATCTGTGCCTTGGATCACAACACAAGAACTCGGGGCCTAGGGCAGTGTAAATGAGACAATCCACTGTGTACTCCTACACATCCTCTCATTGTTCACTTATATTAGGGTGACTTCAACAACACGTTACCACCTTGTTTCATGTGTTCACTACCATCCCGATACATCACCCAGATGGATCAACTTCATTGCAAACAACTCTAACATGGCATAGCATAACATGGATGAAGGGCCACATGATGAGCACAAACAATCTTGTATCTCCTAGGTTGAGGTTTGCTTAATACTGTGGCAGCAATGATAGGTCATGCAAAGGATGGGTTCAACTAGCGGTAGAACGGTAACATGTGAATCACCTAATCATGCATAAGAGAACAAGAGGGAAACTGAGTTTTTATAGATATGATCAAAGGGGGTTTGCTTGCCTTATTGTCGAGACTCGAGGGTGCCAATCTTCGGAGAAACAGGGACTAGGTCCGGCGATAGATCTATCGAGAAGAAGCAAACACCAAGACAACAAAAGTATAAACATCACATTGCAATGCACATTCAAGAAATCAGTCATGGCATGGTACTGATGTGATCTAGGTTCAATTTGCAACAAGTTAATTGAAGTTGATTTGAATAAGAAATTCAAATTCAAACTCCAAATGTTTTCAAATTAGCCAAAGTTGCATTTGCTAATGTTTGGATATGGTAAACCATGTTGTCATGTGTATGATATGCCTCTGATGTTCATGTGGTATGGTTGGCACAGCAAAGATTTAATTTGAAAAGATTTAAACATTTATTTTGAATTATTCCAAATAATCCATATAGTTAAATGGTACTGGTCCATCATCATAGATTTGTTTTTGGAGTCCTTGCATTTTTCTGATGATTTTTCATATATTACACTTTTGATTTGGAGTTATGGTTTAAAAGTTATTGAATTTCAAAGATTTAATCATTTTCTGGAAATTCTGTTAATTAAGAAATTGATTTATTGCGCAAGGATGACATCAGCATGACGCAGGGGGGGGGGGGCTGACCAGTCAACCTGACGCCTGGGCCCTACCTGTCATCCCCCCTGGGGTTAACCCCGTTTTAATTAAACTGACAGGGGGGTTTAAGGGGGCCAGGGCCCCACCTGTCATTGGCTTGGGGCCAAATAACCAGGGGGGTTAGCCCCTAATGACCGTGCCACGTAGGCACGGCCGGCGATTAGCCGCCGGCGACCAATGGAGGCGGCGGCGCCCGCTCTAGTCAGCGGCTCCGGCCACGGGGAGGCGCTCCAAGGGCACCAAAATGGAGCCCTCGAAGCCGCGCATCCATTGGGGCACACGAGCTGGCCAGAGGAGGCCGGAGGCCACGACGGCGAGGACCTCCGCGGCGGCGCCGCTCTGCTGGTGGGGGGGAAAGGGGCACCGGGGCGCGGAGCAGAGCACGGCTAGGGGGAAATGAACCGGGGACTCACCGTGAGTACGACGAGGTGGTCGGGGATGCCGGAGGGGGCTGTACGGCGGCGAATTTAACGGCGAGGTCCGGCGGCCTTCAGGGAACAACGGCGACGACGGCGTGGCCTTGAGGGCGTCCGGGCTCAAATTGGATGGCCCCGGTGACGAAGACGACAGCGCTGCGCTCTCTGGACAACTCGGTGCGGCGGAGGGAGGCCAGAGGCTGGCAGGGGAGCAGCCAGGCAGCTGCCTGGCGCCCATGCCGTGGCAGGCGGCGAGCTGTCTGCCTGCCTGGCCTGGGAGGAAGACGACCCTGCCCTTTTGGGCTGGGCCTCCTCTGCTGGGCCAGGTGGGCCAGGTAAGTGGCTGTCAGCCTTTTTACTGTTTTTCTTTTTATTGCTTCTGTTTTATTTGTTTTGCTCTAAAAAAAATTACCAAAGCATTTTTTAAAAATCCCCAAATATTTATCTTGGACATATGTGACATGAAGCTAGTCACTCCCAAGTTTTGGAGATTTTTGGAATTCAAATTATTTGAATCCAATTCAAATAGCATTTAAATTTAATTTCCAAGCCTCTGTTTGAATATTTGAAAAATCCATGAGCATGGGTTTGACTCCAAATCATTTTTAAAATGATCACACTCATTTATAGGACTTTTCAAAAAAATTTGGAGGAATTTTGGAAATTTTTTTTATCTGGCCTTTTATTTAAATTCTTTTTGAGGCTTTTCCAAATCCCCAGTTCTTAAACCAAAGAATTTAAACATGATGCAATTATTTCTAGTAATAAAAGCACATACCAAAACTAGGGTTGTGACAAGAACCCTCTATTAAGTATGTGCTAGGATCAAGTCTCACTTTGCATCATGGAAAAATTTCAAAAAGAAAATGAAATGGGAGAGAGAACACCCCCCCAAATGAATTTAAATCAAATGGCCAGAATAAAAGTTGCTCCAAAAATTCCTTTTGCATTTTTGAAAAGTCTGATAAATGAGTGTGACACATATCAAGTGATGTGGGACCAACCCCATGCTCATGGATTTTTCAAATATTCAAACAGGAGCATGGATTTAAATTTAAACCCCTATTTGAATTAAAGTTCAAATTGCTTGAATTTAAAAATGTTCATACTTTACTAGTGGCTAGCCTATTATATTGTGAGGCCATATAAAAAGTTTCAACATTTTATAAAATTCCTAGCTATTTTACTTAGCAAGGAAAACAAATTAACAGAAAAGAAATAAAAACGACAGGGCTTACCTGCAAAGAGGCCCAACTCATCGCCCCCAGCCCAAGCCCACCTCCCCTCCTCTGTCGTCTTCCTAAAGCAGCTCGGCGTCGAGCTAGAGCGCGCCGTGGATGCCACCGCGACGTCGAGAGCCTTCGAGGCGCCCCCAAGCCTTATCCTCGCGCCTGGAGACTCCCAAGTCTATCCCCGATCCATTCCCCCTCTCCACGCTCACTTTCCCCTTCCCCCTCGCCCGATTTCTTCATCACCGAGACTCGCCGGAGTTCGCCGCTGAAAAAACACGCGGCCACCACAGAAGATAGCCCCGACGACATTGTCCCTCGTGTCCAGCGTCGTCCTCTTCATCAAGCTGCAGAAGATGGCGAGCCCGGAGAGCCTGTAGACGTCGGAATCGTCTCCAAGTCGTCGCCGGACCCGCGAGACCCACCACCGAATTCGTCGTCGTTGAGCCACCAATCGCCTCGCCGCCTGCTCTGTTGAGCTCAGGGTGAGCTCATCTACGTTTCCCCTAACCTAGACCGACATTTCTTGCTTTCTGTCGCCGGTTGCCATGGGAGCCGAGCACGGCCTCCACCATGGACGAGCTAGAGCTTGCTCCCGTGCCCCTCCGCCCTCACCCGTGTGTCCGTCGTGTTCCAGGGCCTCCCAGGATCACAACACAACCACTGCTGCGTCTTTCCGTGTACCGCAACGTCGTCTGCTTCAAACCCGAGCCACGACAGCCGCAAAAGCTCGTTGCCGGCATCACTCCGGTGTCCCCCGGTGGTGACGCTGTTGTGCTCTGGGTGATGCGTGCGAGCTCGGGCTTCTGTTTGGTGGCCTTAGCGCACCAAATGGTGGCCGGAGACGCCCTCCCTTGTGTCGCCGCCGCCTCGGTTGATCGCCGGCGTTGAGCCGCCGGCGAGCTGACGTGTTCGGAGAGTTTATCTCGCTAACTAACCCCCCTGGGCCACTGACATGTGGGCCCAGGCTGCTAACTAACTACGGGTTAGTTTAAACTAACCGGGCATATTAACTTATCCCACTTACAGGCGTGATCCTCTGGTTAGAGCCCCCCCTGACGCCAGCATGACATCACAGTGACGCAATAAATTTTTTTCTTATTTAAAGAATAATCAGGAAAATTCCAGAAAAAGGAATAAACTTTGGAAAATCAAAACTAATTCATTTTAACTCCAAAATAAACATATAATATGTCTAAAATTATAAGAAAAATGAAAGGATTCTGAATATGCACTTTGTTTTCATGTTTGACTATTTCAAAATGGGGGAACAGAAGCAAACATGCATATGAACCCTTTTAAATTCAAATATGGAGTTTGAATTTGCAAATCAAATGCAATATACTTCATTTAAATGGAATGTTCCACACATCAGCACCATGAACCTCATGCTATAACATCATATCATGTGATTGTGCATTGTCTTTATATTGATCACTTCGTTTGCATTGTTTGCTATCGAATAGAGGTATAGCCGGAACCCGAGATCACCCCCTCCGTTGAAGATACTGTGTACGATCCTCGTCAGCAAGGCAAGGACACCCCATTGATCATGTCGATAAAATCCCACTTCCCTCTCAGTCTCTCTTATGCATTGTTTAGGATGATTACCATGCTACGTTCATACCGCATAGATGAACCCATTCCTTTGCATGACCTATCATTTGTCACAGTAGTAAGCAAACCACAATCCTAGAAAATGTAGGAGTTGATTGATATCATGTGGCCCCGGTAACTGTTACTGCTTATTGCATGCTTAAAGTGATACAATGTTGATAGTGTTATGTGAGTCGGCATGGTAACAATCATGTTGATGATGGTGGAAATGTGTTGGTGAATCTACCCTAATACAAGGTGAACGATGAGAGGCTGTGTAGGAGTACACAGTGGGTTGTCTCGTTGAACACCGCCCTAAGCCCGAGTTCTTGTGTGCTGATCCAAGACGAAGAGTACTACCACATGTTGGGCACATGGACCCCCGCTCAACCTACTAACTCACCCCTCCTCAGTTCAATGAGTTGCAGTAGTTCGGAGTTCTGGTAGGTTTGTGACCTGGCTGCAAAGTGAGAGAACAGCTCAACCGAGACCGGCTTATGCACCACGCACACATCTTCTAGGACCACTTCGGTAAACCGGCCGGGTTACGAATGTGGAAACCATCCTAGATAGGCGTCTTCATTGAGCCTGAGTTGGCTGTGATGTAAAAGTTGTGGAAATTATCCTCGCCGACACCCGCTTGAAGGGTGACGAGATCCCGCCGGTAACTAATAGTTTCATGTGTAGCAGTACACCCCTGCAGGGTTAATAAACTATTCGAATAGCCGCGTCCGCGGTAAGGGCCTACTTGGAAAGTTGTGCCTGATTATTAGACAAGTTCAATGGATACTTTAAAACTGCCAATATAAGCGTGAGTGCTATGGCATGCTTTCTCGTGGGAAGTCGAGGAAGGCACCATAGTGGTGTAATTGGTTGGAGACATGTAGTGGACTCGTGTACGCTTCTTACCTCAAGTCTGGTACTCGTAGTTAAGGACTAGCCAAGTCAGAGCTGGCACTTCTGCTTATGAACCCCACCTCCCTTTACCTTGATACATGTGCATGAGTAGTATAGCTCCTACGTAAGTCTTGCTGAGTACGACTTTGTACTCACGTTTGCTTATTCTATGTTTTAGATGAACCCATTGCCCGCGAAGGTGGATTCTTCCTGGAGCTCGACGACTGAAGCCAAGCATGCGTAGTCCCAATCAGACGACTGGTCCCTCGTGGAAGGGCTTGTTTATAAATAAGGATTCTCTAAGCCATTTGTTAAACTTGTCTATACTCAGACCTACTTTGCTTCCGCATGTTTGATATAATGTTGGATCACAGACTTGTGATCTCTGTGTACACTCTGTAAGAGTTATCAATAAAGTTGTATACTTTGTAGATATTTGCAATGATACCTGCTGTTCATACTAGACATGTGTGTTGCGTGTATGATTAAAACATGCATGTCTTAGTATGGGTTGTCGAGACCTTAGTTGTGATCTGGCTGGCGGTCTTTTATACACCAAGTGGCCCTTAGATGTGCGCAGGTTGGGGCATCGCGATGCGATTTCTCGTGACTCTGTCACGTGCACACTTTGATGTATGATCAAGCCCGCCCTAGACCCCGACTAAGTGATCGTGCGGGAGTAAGTCTACGTAAGTTGTATAATACAATCGAGAGTATGGTTGAGGCGACTTGTCTATGAATATGGGAGTTCACCACCCATATCATTTAGACTTGTGTGCGGACGATGAGGACCCATCTCAGTTGATCATCCGTCCTGGATGGGATGCCCCTCACGTTCGATGCTTTCCGAGAGCGTTCTGTTCTTGGCCTTGTCTTCTTAGACAAGTGGGTACGGCTCTCGGCTCTCCATATGATTGTGTCGTAACGGGACTTGCATACGCTAACCCCAGGTCCCGACAACTAGGCATTTGATTGTAGTCTGTACTCAGACATGTAACTTCCGCTGATGTATTGTATTAAGGCAGTTGTCCGCCGATTGTACGAGATGTTGTATCCTTGAAGCTGTAATGTTGTGATATCATGTTGGAAATCCGGGGCATATGGCATTGTCATATGTCGCGGTGGGACCGATATGTGCTTCATCCCTAGATCTGGAACAGTACCACCTATCGGGCCTTACAACTTGGTATCAGAGCCTTACCGACCGTAGGATCCTTCTCTGGCCGAAGTCGATTCTAGAAGAAAACTATTTTGTAGTTACTAAGTTAGTTATCGGAGAGTAGGAATCTTTTTACTCCTTACCCATGATTTGGTAAGGACAAGTGTGGTAAGTGTTTTACTCTAGCCTTATCCCCCTTCAAACTTTAGGATCTCGAGTTAGTGGAGTTTTGGAACCATTACAATGCCTTGCTTGCAGCGTATTGTCTCGATTCCGATCTCAGTTTGCGAATTCATGTACTACCTTTAGCTTCTACGAATCCGGTTAACCTCTTGGTCATTCATTGCCATCCATACTCTTTCCTAGTGTCTTCATGATCTTGAGTGCGAACACTATCCTTTTGATCCGCTCATTGTTGATCTTCCTCTTGACACCTGATGGTTTCGTTCTCCGACATTGTTGTTCCTCTGTGGAAATTTATCTCGACGGAAGTTCGTCATCGGCATCGTCTCCCTTTTCCTGCCCCCTCCTCTCCCCCGGATCGTCCAGGACCTCAGGACGAGATCCCTTGTTGGTGGTGTTGTATTGTAACAGCCCGGGATTTTCAACCAAATTAAAAAATTTGCTTGTTGCTTTATTTTGTCTATTGATAGAAATTGTTTGCAGTATTTGCTTCGCCGATTTATTATTCGATGAATATTCTCCCCCCTCTTTCTCATATCGGATGCGCGTCCGACACATTTCCACCACGACACATGACCTTTGCGACACTAGGTTCACCCGAGCACCGTCGCAACTTCAGCACAGGACCAGCCATCGTCATCGAAACGAAAACCCCGTTTATTAAAAAAAGGATTATTTTATTGGGCGCCAGAAAATTTTCTTGGAACGGTATCGAAGTGAGGAAGAACTGACAGGCTCGCCGCGCTGAGCGCGTGGTTTGAGGTTTCGTCCGAATCGGAGGTCGGACGAAGCCTGTGCGTTCATAAACGTGCAAAGTAGGTCGTGGGATACAAAATGGAGGGTATTTTCGTTATCTGCCGAACCACCAACTCTATTTAAGGACCCCTCGTCTTCCCCCATATCATTAGGGTTTACCTAAGCAAAAAATTTGCAGCCACCCTGTCAGAACCCCAACTTGGGTAAGTGCTAGGGTTTGAGTGCCCCTTTGCATCATGTAAAATTTTCAAATGAATTTCAAATGGGAAAAGAAAAGCCCTAAATGCATTTAATTCAAATGGCCAGAATAAAAGTTGCTCCAAATATTCCTTTTGCATTTTTGAAAACTCACATAAATGAGTGTGATCACATATAAAGTGATGTGGTAGCAAACCCATGCTCATGGATTTTTCAAATATTCAAACAGGAGCTTGGAATTAAATTAAAATCCCTATTTGAATTAAAGTTCAAATTTTATGAAGTTTAAAAATTCCCAAACTTTATAAGTGGCTAGCTATATGCATTTCAAGTCCACATAAAAATTTGGGACATTTTATAAAATGCCTAGATATTTTATTTAGCAGGCACAACAAATTTACAAAATATAAAAATAGAAAAAGGAAACAGAAAACTCACCTGAGCCAAAGCAGCCCAACTCATTCCCCACAGCCCACCAAGTCGGCCCAGCACGCCAGCTCGTTGTCGTCTTCCCCCCGGGCACGAGCACACAGCTGCGTGCCCGGCATGACGAGACCGCCGTGGCCGCCGTGGCCACCGAGGTGCTTCTAGGCCACCCCCTGCCTCCTTCTCGCGCAAAGGAGACGCCCAGTTCACCTCGCAACCTTTCCCCCTCCTCCTTCTTTCCCTACCCTCCTCTGTGTCATCGTGTTCGTCGTCGCCCTGAGCAACAGTGGCTCGTAGCCGTGCGCCGCCGCAGCCAACGACCCCCTCAAGTTGCACCGTGTTGTCCAGAAGACCCGCAGGGGAGCGCTTCGTCGATTCGCGCCTTCAATTCGAGCCGGGCTCCGCAAGAGACGACGCTCGCATCGCCACTTCGCCGCCGGCCGCCGGTGAATGCCGCCGAGAAATTCATCACCGAAGAGCCTCCTCCGCCCTCTCCGATGACTCCATCGGATTCACGGTGAGCCTACACGCCGAACCCCCTAACCGCACCCCTTGATGTGCCCCCGGCGTCGTTTCCATCACGGCCGAGCCACGGCCACCGCCGTGTTGCTCGCCGCCGTTGCCGTGGAGATCCACCGTGACGATGGCCTGCACCAACGCCTTCGCACGGCCGCGGGCTGCCTGCTAACGCTTTCCCCCTGCCCTCTCGTGGCCTGTGGCAAAGTCCGGCAGAGCGCCGCAGCGTATAGGGACGCTAGTGTCAAGCCGTAGGCCGGTTAGGCCTTAACCCCGCGCTTAATCACCCCCTCGTGACACTGACACGTGGGCCAGAGGCCACGAACCCCCCTGTTAAATTAATCCACTGGATTAATTAACCCAGAGCCACTGACCGGTGGGCCCCTCTGGTCGGAGCCCCCTCTCACGCCAGCATGATGTCATGCTGACGCGGTAATCCTTTTTCTTTTTAAAAGAAATTACAGAAATTGCAGAAATTAGCTAAAACTTTGGAAATTCTTAGAATATTCATTTTAACTCCAAATTAAACATATAATATATGAAAAATTATCAGAAAAATGCAAGGATTATGAATAAGCAACTTGTTTCTATGTTTGAACATTTTAAAATGGGTGAACAGTAGCAAACATGCATATGGCACAATTTGAATTTGAATTTGAAGTTTGAATTTGCATTGCAAATGCAATACACTTCAATTAAGATGAATTTGCCACAATCCAGTAGCATTCACATCATGGACAACTATATCATGTGCTTGTGCATTTTATTTTGATGTTGCCCCCCTTTGTTGATGATTGCTTCAGTAACAGTGTTTTCGAGACGGAGGTCTCCCCCGAAGAAGAAGAACGTTAGACCCGTGTATCATCAGCAAGGCAAGCAAACCCCATTGATCATGTCTATAAAATCCCACTTCCCTCTCAGTCTCGCTTATGCATGTTTATGATATGACCTTGTTATCGATTCTACCGCATAGTTGAACCCATATCCGACGCATGACCTATCATCTTGTCACAGTAGTAAGCAAACCACAATCCTAGATGACATTGGAGTTGCTTGATATCATGTGGCCCCTGAAACTGTTAAATCTTATTGCATGCTTAGAGTTTACAATGAGGGTACTTTTCATGTGAGTCGGGATGGTAGTGATCATGGTGTTGAAGAAAGTGAAACTGTGTTGGTGAATCAACCTAATAGAAGGTGAACGATGAGAGGCTGTGTAGGAGTACACAGTGGGTTGTCTTGTTGAACACCGCCTTAAGCCCGAGTTCTTGTATGGTAATCCGAGACAAAGAGTACAACCACACATTGGGCTCACTGACCCCTCTCGACCTATTAACTCACCCCGATCCAATTCCAGGAGTCACACCTTGTTCCCGTTTTCCATTCGGCCTATGCATAGAAAGATAAAGGAAATGAAATGTGGCATTCATGGTAGGGCTTGTATCACATGGCTAGTCAAGCGGAGAACCATCCGTCGAGGTGGGCTTGTCAGTCGTGCCTACATGGTTTGAGTCCTGACTGGAAGCTCGGTCGGAACTCTAGATGGGTTTGGAACTTAGACAGTTGACTCCTTGGACTAGAACGGTGCCGTGAGGTAAGTGTCGTGGTGAACATCCTCACCGGCACCCCTTGAATGGTGACGAGTACTTGGTGGTAACTGATGGTCATGTGTGTGTAGCGGTACACCCCTGCAGGGTTAACAAACTATTCGAATAGCCGCGTCCACGGTCATGGACTACTTTGAAAGCTGTGCTTGATTATTAGACAACTTGAATGGATACTCTAAAACTCGCAAGATAAGCGTGAGTGCTATGGCGTGCTTCCTCGTGGGGAAGTCGAGGAAGTATCCATAGTGGTGTATTGGTTGGATACTTGGTAGTGGACTCGTGTATGCTTCTTACCTCAAGTCTGGTACTCGTAGTACAGGACTAGCCAACTCAAAGCTGGAACTTCTGCATGTTGAAACCCCACCTCCCTTTACCTTGATACTTGAGCATGAGTAGTTTAGTTATGATGTAAGTCTTGCTGAGTACGACTTTGTAATCACGTTTGCTTATTCTATGTTTTAGATGAGAACCCAGACCCCGATGGAGTCACCTTCCTGAAGCTCGACGTTGAGTAAGCTAGTATAGTTGCAGACAACAGTCTGGTCCCTCGTGGAAGGGCATGTAGGTTGAACAAGGCTTCTTAAGCCATTTGTTAATCTTGTCTGTACTCAGACCTAATTTTCTTCCGTTTTATGATGTAATGTTGATCACATACATGTGATCTTTGTATGCTCTATGTGTAAGTCAATAAAGAAGTACTTTGTAGAGTTCATGCAATGTGTACCTGTTGTTTACACTAGACATGTATGCTGCGTGTATGATTATAACATGCATCTCTTAGTGTGGGTTCGATAGCTTAGTTGTGTTCTTGCCGGCGGTCTTTTATACACCAAGTGGCCCTTAGATGTGCGCAGCTTGGGGCATCACAATGCGATTGCTCGTGACTCTGTCACGTGGCACACTTTGATGTATGATTGAGCCCGCCCGAGACCCCGACTAAGTGATCGGGCTGGAGTCTGTTTATGTAAGTGTTATAATTCAATCGATAATATGATTGAGGTGACTTGTCTATGAGTATGGGATTTCACCACCCATAATCATTTAGACTTGTGAGCGGGCGATGAGGACCCATCTCAGATGATCATCCGGCCTGGATGGGATGCCCCTCACGTACGATGCTTTCCGAGAGTGTTCTGTGGTTGGCCTTGTCTGCTTAGACAAGTGGGTACGTCTCTCGGCTCTCCATATGATTGAGTTGTGACTGGAATTACATACGCATATTCCGGGTCCCGACAGACTTGGTATCAGAGTAGGACTGTCTGCAGGATTATTCAACCCTTGGTCGAAGTTGAGTCTAGCATTCTATAGTTATATAGTTACTTGGGTATAAAGGGAACAACGTAAGGCTTCTTTTTCTCCTTACCCTCATCGATCTGAGTTCTGAGTCACCCTCATCTTTTCTACGGGAAGATAGGACTAGGCTCATCTATGTCTTACAAGAACATCTCGTTGATTGCTTCTTTGTAGCCGTAGGACTATCGTAGTCGTCCAGAGTCATCCTGTTGTTGATTTCCTTGAGGAAGTTCTGTCCAACCTCCTCAAGGTTGTTTCATTTTCTATCCCGGTGTAGCCGTTATGCTGCCCGATTTATTCCGTGTTTCTCGGAATCTTTGTCTTTGCATTACAGTCTTTCCACCCAAATCATGTCCTTTTCTCTTTGTTTCCACCGTAAAACCTGTTCTGATTGTTGATTTTTATCACACAGGATGTCAGGTGGAACTCGTAGTGTTGTTCGTCGCAATCAAGACCGTGATCGGAATCAAAGTAATGATGAACCTCCACCACCGCCTTCTGCGGAAGAAATCATGATGGAAGCTGAGCGGAATCGACGTGATCAAACACGCCTTCTGGAGCTCATCGAGCAGAATACCGCTCGTCAGCGCAATGTGGTTGTCAGCATTTAGGATTTCATCCTCCTCAAGCCACCGGTATTTCTATGTTCTTCTGAGCCCCTTGAAGCCTATGATTGACTCCGTTCCATCGAGCGTAAGATTGAGACGGAGCATGTTTCTCCCAATGATCGTGTGATGTTTGCGGTATACTTCCTGGAAGGTGCTGCTGGTGAATGGTGGGAGAACTACGTTGCAATGCAACCTGATGGTCACGTAGTGACTTGGCAGCAATTCCGTGATGCCTTCCGAGGGTACCACATTCTGGATGAGATGATGGAAAGAAAGAAGGAAGAGTTTTGCAATCTTACTCGGGGAGATAGGTCCATCCATGAGTATATGACCAAGTTCAACCATCTTGCTCGTTATGCCCAAGAGGAGATATCCACTGATGCCAGGAAGCAAGCAAGGTTCCGCAAGGGACTTAGCCCTGTTATTCTTCATGATCTCAATCTTCATGAGTTTGTCAACTTTGAGGATTTAGTCAATAGATCCTTCAGAGCTGAGTATGGCAATGAGGTGTTCGAAGAGTCTCGCAAGCATGCTCGTGAGTTTGCTCCATCTTCTAGTTCGCCCCCTCAGAAACGCCGGATTTGGATTCCAACTAGGGCCATTCCTTCACACTTTTTTTCCAGGCCATCCTACATGGTGCCTCAACCTCCTCCACCAAACATGAATCCCAACAGCTATGGTAGTGAGCCTGCCACCCTTGCTCCACCCCCTGACACCAGAGTTTGCTAGAAGTGTGGTCAGCCTGGCCACATCGCACGGAAATGTTCTTTGTCGGTGAAAGTGGATCCTCGTCCAAGACATGATGCCACCCCACCCAAGTCTTCCAAAGCTAAGTCTTCACAGAAATCAACCTCCAACTCCTTGCAAGCAAAGTCCTTAGCCACTGATAGTGGTTGTGTGAACCAAATCTCAGTTGAGGAAGCTATTGATACTTCTGACGTTGTCCTTGGTACGCTCCCAGTCAATCATATTCCCGCCTCCGTTCTTTTCGATCCAGGAGCTTCTCATTCATTCATGTCGGAGAGATATGCACTTCGTCATGAGTTCCCTTTTGAAGAAATGTTTTCTCCAATGATCATTCAAACCCCTGGTTCAAAGTGGAAAACTAATAGAGTAAGCCATGGTAATCAAATTGCAATTGAGGGTTTAGTATTCCTTGCTTCTCTTATAGCCCTCAAGTCTTCAGACATTGATGTCATCCTAGGAATGGATTGGTTATCAAGACAGAATGCTTTCCTTGATTGTAAAGCCAAGTCAGTTAAACTCACCCATCCTTCAGGCCAGACCATTGACTACACTTCACCCAGTTCTAGGATCCAGATGCATACTTTGAATGTGCTTCCCCTTCCGGACCTTGAAGATATTCCGGTGGTTCGTGACTTCCCGGATGTCTTTCCAGAAGAACTGCCAGGAATGCCTCCTGACAGATGTGTAGAATTCATTGTAGATCTTGCCCCAGGAACCGCCCCAATTTCTAGACGCCCATACAAACAGGCCCCACGTGAGTTAGCTGAGCTAAAAATCCAACTTGAAGCTTTGTTGGCAAAAGGATTCATCCACCCTAGCTCATCGCCATGGGGTTGCCCCGTTCTGTTCGTAACGAAGAAAGATGGAACAGAAAGGATGTGCGTAGACTATCGCCCACTAAATCTAGCGACAATAAAGAACAAGTACCCACTGCCCAGGATCAATGATCTTTATGATCAACTTGCTGGATCCTCTGTCTTCTCCAAGATGGATTTGAGATTAGGCTATCATCAAATCAAAATCCGAAACGAGGACATGCCAAAAACGGATTTCACTACTCGTTATTGTCTTTACGAGTACTCCTTCATGTCCTTCTGTTTAACCAATGCCCCTACTACTTTTTCATGCATGATGAACTCGATCTTCATGGAGTATTTGGAAAAGTTCGTCGTGGTTTACCTCGATGACATACTTATATAGTCGAAGAACGAAGAAGAACATGCCGAGCATCTTAGGCTGGTATTGATGAAACTTCGAGAGCATCGCCTTTATGCCAAGTTCTCTAAGTGTGCATTTTGGCTACCATAAGTGACCTACTTAGGCCACGTGATTTCTGTGAAAGGCATTGCTGTCAATCCCGAGAGAGTTCAGGCCGTCCTTGACTGGACTCCACCTGAATCGGTTAAGCAAGTTAGGAGTTTTCTTGGCTTAGCAAGTTATTGTCGCCGCTTCGTCGAGAAATTTTCTAAAGTTGCAAAGCCTCTAACTGAACTCCTCAAGAAAGAAAAGAAATTCCTATGGACTCCCAAGTGCGAGGAAATCTTTCAAGAGCTAAAAAGAAGATTGACTTCTGCACCCGTACATGCGCCTCCAGACACCAAAAGGGATTTCGAGATCTATTGTGACGCTTCACGGCAAGGGTTAGGATGCATACTTATGCAAGATATGTCTAAAATTGGACAAATAATATGTCTAAAATTATCAGAAAAATACAAGGATTCTGAATATGCAACTTGTTTCTATGTTTGACCATTTTAAAATGGGCGAACAGTAGAAAACATGCATATGGATCCTTTTCAAATTCAAATTTGGAGTGAATTTGCAAATGACTTTGCAACACATTTATTTTAGATGAATTCATCCACACATCAGAAGCTTTACCTCACCTTTACAACATCACTTCATGATCAACCTTTTCAAATGAACTTTCATGAATTCAGATGCATTTGAAATTCATCGATAAATCAATTGGAGTGAATTTGCATTTCAAATGCAATAAACTCCTTTTAAATGGAATGCTGAACACATCAGTACCATGAACTTCACCATTACACTCTTATTCATGTGATTGTGCATTGTACATTATGTTGATCCTATGATTGTCATGTTGCTGATAGAAGTGGAGCCGGAAACCGAAGCAACCCCCTTCGTTGAACACACCGTTATCGAAAACCTCGTCAGCAAGGCAAGCAAACCCCCATTGATCATGTCGATAAAATCCCACTTCCCTCTCATGTCTCGCTTATGCATTGTTTAGGATGATCACCATGATAACGTTTCTACCGCATAGTTGAAACCATATCCTTTGCATGACCTATCATCTTGTCACAGTAGTAAGCAAACCACAATCCTAGCAGATGTAGGTGTTGGTTGATGTCATGTGGCCCCTGCAACTGTTACTGCTTATTGCATGCTTAGTGGTACAATGAGGTTGATTTTGATGTGAGTCGGGATGATGGTAAACATGGTGTTGATGAAAGTGAAACTGTGTTGGTGAATCTACCCTAATACAAGGTGAACGATGAGAGGCTGTGTAGGAGTACACAGTGGGTTGTCTCGTTGAACACCGCCTTAAGTCCGAGTTCTTGTGTGGTGATCCAAGAAGAAGAGTACAACAACACATTGGGCTCACTGACCCCTCTCATCCTAGTACCTCACCCCGTTCGAACCCCAGAAGTCGCAGTTGTTCGGAGTTCTGGTAGGGTTGTGGCACGGTCTACAAAGTGGATGAACGGCTTTTCAAGACCGGCTTGGGACCCTGCACACATCGTTTGAGGCTGTACTGGAACCTCGGCCGGACTTCCATACGGATCCCCCTCAGATAGGCGACTCTCTGGACTATAACGGAGCTGTGGGCGAAGTGTTGTGGTGGCATCCACGCTGTCACCTCTTGAACGGTGACACACAAAAGGCGGTAACTGATGACACGTGTGTGTAGCGGTACACCCCTCCAGGGTTAACAAAACTATTCGAATAGCCGCGTCCGCGGTTAAGGACTCCTTGGAAAGCTTAGCTTGATTATTAGACAACTTGAACTGGATACTTCTAAAATACAGCAAGATAAGTGTGAGTGCTATGGCGTGCTTTCTCAAGGGGAAGTCGAGGAAGGCACCATAGTGGTGTAATTGATTGGAGATGTAGTGGACTCGTGTACGCTTCTTACCTCAAGTCTGGTACTCTTAGTTGAGGACTAGCCAAGTCAAAGATGGCACTTCTGCAAGTGAAACCCCACCTCCCTTTATCTTTATACATGTGCATGAGTAGTATAGTTCCTACGTAAGTCTTGCTGAGTACGACTTTGTACTCACGTTTGCTTATTCTATGTTTTAGATGAATCCACCGACCCCGATGGTGGCTTCTACCCGAAGCTCAAAGATTGAAGACTCAGACCAAGACCAAGCTAGTGTAGTCCCAGTCAGACGACTTGTTCCCTCGTGGAGGGCTTGTTTTTAGATAAGGCTTCTCTAAGCCATTCGTTAAACTTGTCTCTACTCAGACCTACTTTGCTTCCGCATGTTTGATGTAATGTTGGATCACAGACTTGTGATCTCTGTGTGCACTCTGTAAGAGTTATTAATAAATTTGTATACTTTGTAGAGAATTGCAATGATACCTACTGTTCATACAAGGCATGTGTGTTGCGTGTATGTTTATAACATACATGTCTTTGTATGGGTTTTCGAGACCTTAGTTGGGATCTGGCTGGCGGTCTTTTATACACCAAGTGGCCCTTAGATGTGCACAGCTTGGGGCATCGCGATGCGATTGTTCGAGACTCTGTCTCGTGCACACTTTTATGTATGATCGAGCCCGTCCTAGACCCCGACTAAGTGATCGGGCTGGAGTAAGTCTATGTAAGAGTTATGAGATAGTCGATAGTATGGTTGAGGTGACTTGTCTGTGAATATGGGAGTTCATGACCCATATCATTTAGACTTGTGTGCGGATGATGAGGACCCATCTTAGTTGATCATCCGGCCTCGATGGGATGCCCCTCATGTACGATGCTTTCCGAGAACGTTCTATGCTTGGCCTTGTCGGCTTAGACAAGTGGGTACGGTTCTCGGCTCTCCATATGACTATGTCATAGAGGGACTTGCATACGCTAACCCCAGGTCCCGACAGACTTGGTATCAGAGCAGGACTGCCTTTAGGATTATCAGCCTTGGCCGAAGTCGAGTCTAGCCTTCTATAGTCATATAGTTACTCTGGGTATATAAGGGAACAACGTAAGGCTTATTTTTCACCTTACCCTCATCGTTCTGAGTTCTGAGTCACCCTGATCTTATTCTAAGGGAAGATAGGACTAGGCTCACCTCTGTCTGATTAGAACATCTCGTTGTTTGCTTCCTTGTAGCCGTAGGAAAGTTGTGTCTGGTTTCCTAGCATTGTTGTAATGCTGATTTCTTACATCGTATTATGTAAGTGTTGTATCTACATTGAAAGAAAATTGTTTTCTTGCAATTACAGCCGTTATGCTGTCCGAATCATTCCAGGTTTCTTCAAAATCTGATGCATTTGCAAAATTCTTTCCTCCTTTTCGGTTGTCCTTTTAGAAGAACTTCTAGGTGGCATTCCCGACAGTTCCATAGTGTTTGATGTAGGTTTTGCTCTAGAAACCTATAATGTTTCAATTGCAGCTCTTGCTCCCACTTTAGATGTCCTCTAGCCAGAAGAACCACACTAACCACAATGTTGGGATACTTTGTTACTCTGACATATCTGTTGTAGCCCCTAGTAAACCATGGTCATCTTCAGGAAAACCATCCAGTAACCAAAATCCTTAAACCTAGCCACCCGACAGATGTGTAGAGTTTATTGTAGATCTTGTGCCAGGAACCGCACCAATTTCTAGACGCCCATACAAAATGGCCCCACGTGAGTTAGCTGAGCTTAAAACCCAACTGGAAGCTTTGTTGGAAAAAGGCTTCATCCGCCCTAGCTCATCGCCATGGGGTTGCCCCGTTCTGTTCGTAACGAAGAAAGATGGAACAGAAAGGATGTGCGTAGACTATCGCCCGCTAAATGTAGCGACGATAAAGAACAAGTACCCATTGCCCAGGATCAATGATCTGTATGATCAACTTGCAGGATCCTCTGTCTTCTCCAAGATGGATTTGAGATTAGGGTATCATCAAA
This sequence comes from Bromus sterilis, assembly GCA_950022295.1. Taxonomy (NCBI): domain Eukaryota; kingdom Viridiplantae; phylum Streptophyta; class Magnoliopsida; order Poales; family Poaceae; genus Bromus; species Bromus sterilis. The sequence continues at coordinate 273,040,543 of OX465595.1, read as the reverse complement.
TCAAAATCCGAAACAAGGACATTCCAAAAACGGCTTTTACTACTCGTTATGGTCTTTACGAGTACACCGTCATGTCCTTTGGTTTAACCAATGCCCCCGCCACTTTCTCACGCATGATGAATTCGATGTTCATGGAGTACTGAGATAAAAATTTTGTAGTTTATCTCGATGACATTCTCATCTACTCGAAGAACGAAGAAGAACATGCCAAACACCTAAGGCTGGTATTCATGAAACTTAGAGAGCATCACCTGTATGCTAAATTCTCCAAGTGTGAATTTTGGCTACCAGAAGTGACCTACTTAGGCCACGTGATTTCTGCAAAAGGCATTGCTGTGAAACCCGAGAGAGTTCAGGCCGTCCTTGACTGGACTCCACCTGAATCAGTTAAGCAAGTTAGGAGTTTTCTTGGCTTAGCCAGCTATTGCCGTCGCTTCGTGGAGATCTTTTCTAAAGTTGCAAAGCCTCTAATTGAACTCCTCAAGAAAGATAAGAAATTCCAATGGACTCCCAAGTGCGAGGAAAGCTTTCAAGAGCTAAAAAGAAGATTGACTTCGACACCCGTACTTGCGCCTCCAGACACCAAAAAGGATTTCGAAATTTTTTGTGACGCCTCACGGCAAGGGTTAGGATGCATACTTATGCAAGATAGGCATGTGGTAGCTTATGCTTCACGCCAGTTGCGTCCACATGAAGAGAACTATCCTACCCATGATTTTGAACTCGCTGCCGTACTTCATGCCCTGACAACTTGGCGACATTACCTCCTTGGTAATCGTTGTGAGATTTATTCCGACCACCAAAGCCTCAAATACATTTTCCGCCAGCCAGATCTTAATCTCAGGCAAAGGCGCTGGATTGAGTTGATAAAAGATTACGACGTAGGAATTTCTTACACCCCAGGCAAAGACAATGTCATAGGTGATGCACTAAGTCGTAAGTCGTATTGTAATAACCTCATGTTACAACCGTATCAACCACTTCTTCATGAGGAATTTCGAAAGCTCAATCTCGAGATTGTTCCTCGTGGATCTCTTTTCAAGTTGGTGGCGAAACCAACACTTGAGGATCAAATTATAGTTGCCCAAAGGCCTGCACGAGGTGTTCGCCGGATCAAGGAGAACATTGCTAGCGGAGTTGCTAAATGTTTCTCCCCAGATAGCAAGGGAACGGTATTCTTTGGAAATCGTTTGGTAGTACCTAAGAATAGGGAACTAAGGCAAATCATCCTCAAAGAAGCCCATGACACACCCCTCTCGATTCATCCCGATAGCACAAAAATGTACCGAGATCTACGCCAGAGATTTTGGTGGACTAGGATGAAGAGAGACATTGCTCGATTTGTTGCCGAATGTGATGTTTGTCATCGCATTAAGGCAGAACATTGAAGACCTGCTGGCACACTTCAACCTTTGCCTATTCCAGAGTGGAAATGGGACAAAGTCGGTATGAACTTCATCACCGGCTTTCCAAAAACCCAGAAAGGAAACGATGCCATCTTCGTTGTCATAGATAGGCTTTCCAAAGTTGCTCACTTCCTTCCAGTTCACGAGTCTATAACTGCTAGCCAGTTAGCGGACTTGTACGTCTCTAGAATTGCATCCCTTCACGGTGTTCCTTTGGAAATCAATTCTGATCGTGGTAGCCTTTTCACCTCTAGATTTTGGGGAAGCTTTCAGAATGCTATGGGAACTCATCTTTCCTTTAGTACAGCTTTCCATCCTCAGTCTAGCGGTCAAGTCGAAAGGGTTAACCAAATTCTTGAAGATATGCTCAGAACTTGTGTTATCTCATTCGGAAAGAATTGGGAGAAGTCTCTTCCATTCGCCGAATTTGCTTATAACAATAGTTTTCAATCTAGTCTGAACATGGCTCCTTTTGAACTCCTCTATGGATGACGATGTCGAACACCCCTTAACTGGTCAGAAACCGGTGAAAGACAATTCTTTGGACCGGATATGATCAAAGAAGTAGAAGAGCAAGTTTGCATTGTTCGTGATCAATTGAAAGCAGCCCAGTCTCATCAGAAAAGCTACTATGATCGTCATCATAGGCAAGAAAGCTACAATCTGGATGAGAAGGCTTACCTTTGGGTTAATCCTTTGAAGGGAACCCAAAGATTCGGTATCAAAGGCAAATTGACCCCACGTTACATCAGACCTTTCCACATTCTTGCTAAACGTGGAGAAGTTTCCTACCAACTTGAACTACCCCCGCACCTTTCCCGAGTACATGATGTATTCCATGTGTCACAACTCAGGCGTTGCTTCAAGGACCCCATCCGCGAAGTCGACCATGAAACGCTTGATCTACAAGATGACCTTTCTTATCGAGAATGCCCTGTTCGTATTCTTGATTCAGCAGAGCGTGTCACTCGCCGAAATAAGATCAAGTTTCTGAAAGTTCAGTGGTCACACCACTCCGAGAAAGAAGCCACGTGGGAAAGAGAAGACCGTCTCCGTGCCGAGTACCCCTCCTTCCTCCCGCAGACTTCTGAATCTCGGGACGAGATTCTTTTGAGTGGGGGCGAGTTCTCACAACCCCAAGTTAGGTATGTGCTAGGATTAGCAAGTCCCTTTGCATCATGTTAAAAATTTCAAAAGAAATCAAAATGGGAGAGAGAACACCCCCGAGATGAATTAATTCAAAAGGCCAGATATAAAGTTTCTCCAAAAATTCATTTTGCATTTTTGAAAAGTCTTATAACTGAGTGTGATCACATATCAAGTGATGTGGGATCCACCCCATGCTCATAGATTTTTCAAATATTCAAACAGGAGCATGGAATTAAATTTAAACCCCCATTTGAATTAAAGTTCAAATGATTTTATTTTTAAAAAAGTGCCAAACTTTATAAGTGGCTAGTCTAATAAAAGATGAGGCCATATAAAAAGTTTCAACACTTTTAAAAATGCCTAGCTATTTATTTGCTAAGCTAAACAAAATTGCAGAAAAGAAAAACAGAAGAAAAGAAAAAAAGGAAACTCACCTGGCTTCTAGCCAACTAATCCCCCTCGAGCCCACCAAGCCGGCCCAGCTCGCTGCCTCGTTTGTCTTCTTCCCCGGCGCGACAAGCAGCTCGCTGGAGCGCATGCCGACGCCGGCGGCAGCTGCTAGGCTGCCTGGCACCCTCCCCGTCGTCCTTATCGCGCCAAGGCGATGCCCTCGACCTCCTCCCTCACTTCCCCCTCTCGCCACTTCCTCTAGCCTCCTCCTCGTCGAGATCCCATCGCGACCGAGCGCACGACGTCGCCGCCGATGAGCAAACGCGCGGCCACAGAGCCCTACACGGCGAGCCACTGTGTCCAGGCGAGCCCTCGATGACGTCTTCGTCGATCCTCGTCATCAATTGGAGCTCAACGGACCCGGAGACGACGCGAGCTCCAACCTCGTCCAGCCGGCCGTCGCGGAGTCTTCGCCGGAATTCGTCACCATCAACTCCCCAACGACCCCGCCGTTCCCTTCATTAGCTCCAGGGTGAGCAGCATCCCGTTTCCCCCAACTTATCGCCTCCCCGTTTGACCTCTAGCTCGATCCGCCATGGGAGCCGAGCGAGCTCGCCGCCATGGTCGACGAGTTGCTCGCTACCGTACTCGGCTGACCAGCCCAGCCTGTCCGTCGCGTTTCTGAGGTTCCCAGCAACGCGTTGCACCAGCCCACGGCCGCAGAGAAGCACTACGGCGACGTCTGCTTCATAGCCGTGCCACGGCCGCCGCGGGAGTTTGTCGTCGGCGTCACTCCAGTACTCCCCGGTGACGCTGCCGTGCCCTGGGTGAAGCGCGCAAGCACGGGGGTTCGTTTGATGGTCGCGGCGTACCATTTGGTCGTCGGAGTATTTGTCCAGTGGATCGCCGCCGCGTCGAATGTCGCCGTCGACATGTCGGCGGCAACGGTGAGGAGGCCGCAATTAGATTAGGTGCTAATGACCCCCTGGTGAGACTGACCCGTGGGCCCAAGGCCACTAATTAACCCCCTGGTTAGTTTAACTAATCGGGTTAATTTAACCCCCCCACTGACACCCCGGCCCCACTGGTCAGCCCCCTGCTGACGCCATGCTGGCGCAGTGCTGACGCAGTAAAACAATTAAATCAATTTATTTAATTCCAGAAAATTCCAGAAAATAGCTTAAACTTCAATAAATCATAAATAATTCATTTTAACTTCAAATTGGACAAATAATATGTCTAAAATTATCAGAAAAATACAAGGATTCTGAATATGCAACTTGTTTCTATGTATGACCATTTTAAAATGGGTGGACAGTAGCAAACATGCATATGGATCCTTTTCAAATTCAAATTTGGAGTGAATTTGCAAATGACTTTGCAACACATTTATTTTAGATGAATTCATCCACACATCAGAGGCTTTACCTCACCTTTACAACATCACTTCATGATCAACCTTTTCAAATGAACTTTCATGCATTCAAATGCATTTGAAATTCATCGATAAATCAATTGGAGTTTGAATTTGCATTTCAAATGCAATATACTCCTTTTAAATGGAATGCTCAATACATCAGTACCATGAACATCACCATTACAATTATATTCATGTGATTGTGCATTGTACATTATGTTGATCCTACGATTGTCATGTTGCTGATAGAAGTGGAGCCGGAAACCGAAGCCACCCCCTTCGTTGAAGACACCGTTACCGAAAACCTCGTCAGCAAGGCAAGCAAACCCCCATTGATCATGTCGATAAAATCCCACTTCCCTCTCATGTCTCGCTTATTCATTGTTTAGGATGATCACCATGATAACGTTTCTACCGCATAGTTGAAACCATATCCTTTGCATGACCTATCATCTTGTCACAGTAGTAAGCAAACCACAATCCTAGCAGATGTAGGAGTTGGTTGATATCATGTGGCCCCTGCAACTGTTTCTGCTTATTGCATGCTTACTGGTACAATGAGGTGGCTTTTGATGTGAGTCGGGATGATGGTAAACATGGTATTGATGAAAGTGAAACTATGTTGGTGAATCTACCCTAATACAAGGTGAACGATGAGAGGCTGTGGAGGAGTACACATTGGGTTGTCTCATTGAACACCGCCTTAAGTCCGACTTCATGTGTGGTGATCCAAGAAGAAGAGTACAACCACACATTGGGCTCACTGACCCCTCTCATCCTAGTACCTCACCCCGTTCGAACCCCAGAAGTCGCAGTAGTTCGGAGTTCTGGTAGGGCTGTGGCACGGTCTGCGAAGTGGATGAACGACTTTTCAAGACCGGCTTGGGACCCTGCACACATCGTTTGAGGCTGTACTGGAACCTCGGCCGGACTTCCATATGAATCCCCCTCAGATAGGCGACTCTCTGGACTAGAACGGAGCTGTGGGCGAAGTGTTGTGGTGGCATCCTCGCTGTCACCTCTTGAACGGTGACACGCAAAAGGCGGTAACTGATGACACGTGTGTGTAGCGGTACACCCCTGCGGGGTTAACAAAACTATTCGAAGAGCCGCCTCCGCGGTTAAGGACTGCTTGGAAAGCTTAGCTTGATTATTAGACAACTTGAACTGGATACTTCTTAAATACTCCAAGATAAGTGTGAGTGCTATGGCGTGCTTTCTCGTGGGAAAGTCGAGGAAGGCATCATAGTGGTGTAATTGATTGGAGATGTAGTGGACTCGTGTACGCTTCTTACCTCAAGTCTAGTACTCGTAGTTCAGGACTAGCCAAGTCAAAGCTGGCGCTTCTACAAGTGAAACCCCACCTCCCTTTATCTTGATACATGTGCATGAGTAGTATAGTTCCTACGTAAGTCTTGCAAAGTACTACTTTGTACTCACGTTTGCTTATTCTATGTTTTAAATGAATCCACCGACCCCGATGGTGGCTTCTACCCGAAGCTCGAAGATTGAAGACTCAGACCAAGACCAAGCTAGTGTAGTCCCAGTCAGACGAGTTGTTCCCTCGTGGAGGGCATGTTTTTAGATAAGGCTTCTCTAAGCCATTCGTTAAACTTGTCTGTACTCAGACCTACTTTGCTTCCGCATGTTTGATGTAATGTTGGATCACAGACTTGTGATCTCTGTGTGCACTCTGTAAGAGTTATTAATAAAGTTGTATACTTTGTAGAGAATTGCAATGATACCTACTGTTCATACAAGGCATGTGTGCCGCGTGTATGTTTATAACATACATGTCTTTGTATGGGTTTTCGAGACCTTAGTTGTGATCTGGCTGGAGGTCTTTTATACACCAAGTGGCCCTTAGATGTGCGCAGCTTGGGGCATCGCGATGCGATTGTTCGAGACTCTGTGTCGTGCACACTTTGATGTATGATCGAGCCCGCCCTAGACCCCGACTAAGTGATCGGGCTGGAGTATGTCTATGTAAGCGTTATGAGATAGTCGATAGTATGGTTGAGGCGACTTGTCTGTGAATATGGGAGTTCATCACTCATATCATTTAGACTTGTGTGCGGACGATGAGGACCCATCTCAGTTGATCATCCGGCCTGGATGGGATGCCCCTCACGTACGATGCTTTCCGAGAACGTTCTGTGCTTGGCCTTGTCTGCTTAGACAAGTGGGTACGGTTCTTGGCTCTCCATATGACTATGTCGTAGCGGGACTTGCATACGCTAACCCCGGGTCCCGACACTCGGTTCATCCCGGTAGCACAAAAATGTAACGAGATCTACGCCAGATATTTTGGTGGACTAGGATGAAGAGATACATTGCTCGATATGTTGCTGAATGTGATGTTTGTCATCGCATTAAGGACGAACAGCAAAGACCTTCTGGTACTCTTCAACCGTTGCCTATTCCCGAGAGAAAATGGGACAAAGTCGGCATGGACTTCATCACCGGCTTCCCAAAAACCTAGAAAGGAAATGATGTCATCTTCGTGGTCATTGACCGACTTTCCAAAGTTGCTCACTTCCTTCCCGTTCGTGAGTCTATTACTGCTAGCCAGTTAGCGGACTTGTATGTCTCTAGAATCGTGTCTCTTCATGGTGTTCCTCTGGAAATCAATTCTGATCGAGGTAGCCTTTTCACCTCTAGATTCTGGGGAAGTTTTCAGAATGCTATGGGAACTCATCTATCCTTCAGTACAACTTTCCATCCTCAGTCTAGCGGTCAAGTTGAAAGGGTTAACCAAATTCTCGAAGACATGCTCAGAGCTTGTGTTATATCTTTCGGAAAGAATTGAGAGAAATCTCTTCCATTTTCCGAATTTTCTTATAACAATAGTTTCCAATCTAGTTTGAACATGGCTCCTTTTGAACTCCTCTATGGACGACGATGTCGAACACGCCTTAACTGGTCAGAAACCGGTGAAAGACAATCCTTTGGACATGATATGATCAAGGAAGCAGAAGAGCAAGTTTGCATTGTTCGTGATCGATTGAAAGCCGCACAGTCTCGTCAGAAAAGCTACTATGATCATCATCATAGGCAAGAAAGCTACAATTTGGATGAGAAGGCTTACCTTCGGGTTATTCCTCTGAAGGGAACCCAACGCTTCGGTATCAAAGGCAAGTTGGCCCCATGTTACATCGGACCTTTCCACATTCTTGCTAAACGTGGAGAAGTTGCCTACCAACTTGAACTACCCCCACACCTTTCCCGAGTACATGATGTATTCCATGTGTCACAACTCAGGCGTTGCTTGAAGGACCCCATCCGCGAAGTCGACTATGAAACGCTTGATCTCCAAGATGACCTTTCTTATCCAGAGTACCCTGTTCGTATTCTTGATTCAGCAGAGAGTGTCACTCGTCGTCAGAAGATCAAGTTTTTGAAAGTGCAATGGTCACACCACTCCGAGAAAGAAGCTACGTGGGAAAGAGAAGACCACCTCCGTGCCGACTACCCCACCTTCCTCCCGACGACTTCTGAATCTTGGGACGAGATTCTTTTGATTGGGGGCGAGTTGTCAGAACCCTAACTTGGGTAAGTGCTAGGGTTTGAGTGCCCCTTTGCATCATGTAAAATTTTCAAATGAATTTCAAATGGGAAAAGAAAAGTCGTAATTGAATTTAATTCAAATGGTCAGAATAAATGTTGCTCCAAAAATTCCTTTTGCATTTTTGAAAACTCACAGAAATGAGTGTGATCAGATATAAAGTGATGTGGTAGCAAACCCATGCTCATGGATTTTTTAAATTATCAAACAGGAGCTTGGAATTAAATTAAAATCCCTAATTGAATTAAATTTCAAATTTTTTGAATTTTAAAAATTCCCAAACTTTATAAGTGGTTAGCTATATGCATTTCAAGTCCACATAAAAGTTTGGGACATTTTATAAAATGCCTAGGTATTTTATTTAGCAGGCACAACAAATTTACAAAATATAAAAATAGAAAAAGGAAACAGAAAACTCACCTAAGCCAAAGCAGCCCAACTCATTCCCCACAGCCCACCAAGTCGGCCCAGCCCGCCAGCTCGTTGTTGTCTTCCCCCCGGGCACGAGCACACAGCTGCGTGCCCGGCATGCCGAGGCCGCCGTGGCCACCGAGGTGTTTCTAGGCCGCCCCCTGCCTCCTTCTCGCGCCAAGGAGACGCCCAGTTCACCCCGCAACCTTCCCCCCTCCTCCTGCTTTCCCTCCCCTCCTCTGTGTCGTCGTGTTCGTCGTCGCCCCGAGCAACAGTGGCTCGCAGCCGTGCGCCGCCGCGGCCAACGGCCCCCTCAAGTTGCACCGTATTGTCCAGAAGACCCGCAGGGGAGCGCTTCGTCGATTCGCGCCTTCAATTCGAGTCGGGCTCCGCCAGAGACGACGCCCGCATCGCCACTTCGCCGCCAGCCGCCAGCGACTGCCGCCGAGAAATTCATCGCCGAAGAGCCTCCCCCGCCCTCTCCGACGACTCCATCAGATTCGCGGTGAGCCTACGCGCCGAACCCCCCTAACCGCACCCCTTCACGTGCCCCCCGGCGTCGTTTCCATCACGGCCGAGCCACGACCACCGCCGTGTTGCTCGCCGCCGTTGCCGTGGACATCCACGGTGACGATGGCCTACACCAACGCCTTTGCACGGCGGCGGGCTGCCTGCCAACGCTTTCCCCCTGCCCTCTCATGGCCTGTGGCCAAGTCCGGCAGAGCGCCACCGCGTACAGGGACGCCGGCGTCAAGCCGCCGGCCGGTTAGGCCTTAACCCCGCGCTTAATCACCCCCTGGTAACACTGACACGTGGGCCAGAGGCCACTAACCCCCCTGTTAAATTAATCCACTGAATTAATTAAACCAGAGCCACTGACCGATAGGCCCCTCTGGTCAGAGCCCCCTCTGACGCCAGCATGATGTCATACTGACGCGGTAATCCTTTTTCTTTTTAAAAGAAATTACCGAAATTGCAGAAATTAGCTAAAACTTTGGAAATTCTTAGAATATTCATTTTAACTCCAAATTAAACATATAATATATGAAAAATTATCAGAAAAATGCAAGGATTATGAATATGCAACTTGTTTCTATGTTTGACAATTTTAAAATGGGTGAACAGTAGAAAACATGCATATGGCACAATTTGAATTTGAATTTGAAGTTTGAATTTGCATTGCAAATGCAATACTTTTCAATTAAGATGAATTTGCCACAAACCAGTAGCATTCACATCATGGAAAACTATATCATGTGCTTGTGCATTTGATTTTGATGTTGCCCCCCTTTGTTGATGATTGCTTCGGTAACAGTGTTTCCGAGACGGAGGTCACCCCAGAAGAAGAAGAACGTTAGACCCGTGTATCGTCAGCAAGGCAAGCAAACCCCATTGATCATGTCTATAAAATCCAACTTCCCTCCCAGTCTCGCTTATGCATGTTTAGGAGATCACCTATTTATCGATTCTACCGCATAGTTGAACCCATATCCGATGCATGACCTATCATCTTGTCAAAGTAGTAAGCAAACCACAATCCTAGCTGACATAGGAGTTGATTGATATCATGCGGCCCCTGCAAATGTTAAAGCTTATTGCATGCTTAGAGTTTACAATGAGGATACTTTTGATGTGAGTCGGGATGGTAGTGATCATGGTGTTGATGAAAGTGAAACTGTGTTGGTGAATCTACCCTAATACAAGGTGAACGATGAGAGGCTGTGTAGGAGTACATGATGGGTTGTCTCGTTGAACACCTCCTTAAGCCCGAGTTCTTGTATGGTAATCCGAGACAAAGAGTACAACCACACATTGGGCTCACTGACCCCTATCCAACTGTAGGAGTCACACCTAGCTCGCGTTTTCCATTCGGCATATGCATAGAAAGATAAAGGAAATGAAATGTGGCATTCATGGTAGGGCTTGTAGCACATGGCTTGTCAAGTGGAGAACCATACGTCGAGGTGGGATTGTCAGTCGTGCCTACATGGTTTGAGTCCTGACTGGAAGCTCTGCCGGAACTCTAGTTGGGTTTGGAACTCAGACTGTTGACTCCTTGGACTAGAACGGTGCCGTGACGTAAGTGTCGTGGTGAACATCCTCGCCGGCACCCCTTGAATGGTGACGAGTACTTGGAGGTAACTGATGGTCATGTGTGTGTAGCGGTACACCCCTGCAGGGTTAACAAACTATTCGAATAGTCGCGTCCGCGGTCATGGACTACTTGGAAAGCTGTGCTAGATTATTAGACAACTTGAATGGATACTCTAAAACTCGCAAGATAAGCTGAGTGCTATGGCGTGCTTCCTCGTGGGGAAGTCGAGAAAAGTATCCATAGTGGTGTATTGGTTGGAGACTTGGTAGTGGACTCGTGTACGCTTCTTACCTCAAGTCTGGTACTCGTAGTACAGGACTAGCCATGTCAAAGCTGGCACTTCTGCATGTTGAAACCCCACCTCCCTTTACCTTGATACTTGAGCACGAGTAGATTAGTACTGATGTAAGTCTTGCTGAGTACGACTTTGTACTCACGTTTTCTTATTCTATGTTTTAGATGAGAACCCAGACCCCGATGGAGTCACCTTCCTGAAGCTCGACGTTGACTAAGCTAGTATAGTTCCAGATAGCAGTCTGGTCCCTCGTGGAAGGGCATGTAGGTTGAACAAGGCTTCTCTAAGCCATTTTTTAATCTTGTCTGTACTCAGACCTAACTTTCTTCTGTTGTATGATGTAATGTTGATCACAGACATGTGATCTTTGTACGCTCTATGTGTAAGTCAATAAAGAAGTACTTTGTAGAGTTCATGCAATGTGTACCTGCAGTTTACACTGGACATGTATGCTGCGTGTATGATTATAACATGCATGTCTTAGTATGGGGTTCTATAGCTTAGTTGTGTTCTTGCCGGCGGTCTTTTATACACCAAGTGGACCTTAGATGTGCGCAGCTTGGGGCATCGCAATGCGATTGCTCGTGACTCTGTCACGTGGCACACTTTGATGTATGATTGAGCCCGCCCGAGACCCCGACTAAGTGATCGGGCTGGAGTCTGTTTATGTAAGTGTTATAATTCAATCGATAATATGGTTGAGGCGACTTGTCTATGAGTATGGGATTTCACCACCCATAATCATTTAGACTTGTGAGCGGGCGATGAGGACCCATCTCAGTTGATCATCCGGCCTGGATGGGATGCGCCTCACGTACGATGATTTCCGAGAGTGTTCTGTGCTTGGCCTTGTCTGCTTAGACAAGTGGGTACGACTGCAATTACATACGCATATTCCGGGTCCCGACACACCCCCCATTGAAATATGCCCAAATTCCCCCACTTCATCCCCAAACCCGAAACCCTAGCAAGACTGGGCTTCTCCATCGTCGGATCGCGAGATCAATGGCTCCAGGAGCGACCACGTCACCCCAGCCTGCCTCCTAGGGAAACCAGGCCCCGCAAGGCCCTCCCCGTCGCCAACAGGTCCGCCTCGGTCCCGGACCAGGCTGAACCGCCGCCTCCTGTGGATGCCGCGCCACAAGCCGTGGAGTAGCCGTCACGCCGCCGTTGCTCGGGTGAGCTCGCCGAGCTACCGCCCCAGGTCACGGCCCCCCTCGCGCGCCTCCCTCTCCTCCCATCTCCTCTTCTCTCCTGGCCCCTCTCTCTCTCTGTTCCGGCCAGGAGCACCGCCGCCATGGGAGGCCGGCCAAGAGCTCGCAGCGCCGCCGCTATGGACCTCGCCGCGCCGCCCTATCCCCGCCATTGGCCGGATCTCGACCCCCGCACCCCTCCTGGGTCCTCCCTGCCTCCTCTGCGCCGTCCTCCATCTCACCAGAAGCCGGCCGGCCCACGCCGTCGTGATCCAGCGGGATCGGGACAAGCAAGCCGCCGCTCGCTGTCGGGACCCGGGGTTAGCGTATGCAAGACTCGCTACAACACAATCATATGGAGAGCCAAGAACCGTACCCACTTGTCTAACCAGACAAGGCCAAGCACAGAACGTTCTCGGAAAGCATCAAACGTGAGGGGCATCCCATCCAGGCCGGATGATCAACTAAGATGGGTCCTCATCGTCCGCACACAAGTCTAAATGATATGGGTGGTGAACTCCCATACTCATAAACAAGTCGCCTCAACCATACTATCGATTGTATTATAACCCTTACATAGACTTACTCCAGCCCGATCACTTAGTCGGGGTCTAGGGCGGGCTCGATGATACATCAAAGCGTGCACGTGACGGAGTCACGAACAATCGCATCGCGCTGCCCCAAGCTGCGCACATCTAAGGGCCACTTGGTTTATAAAATACCGCCAGCCAGATCACAACTAAGGTCTCGAAAACCCATACTAAGACATGCATGATATAATCATACACGCAGCACACATGTCTAGTATGAACAACAAGTATCATTGCAATTCCCTACAAAGTTTACATCTTTATTGATAACTCTTACAGAGTGCACACAGGGATCACGAGACCGTGATCCAACATTACAACAAGCATACGGAAGAAAAGTAGGTCTGAGTAAAGCCAAGTTTAACAAATGGCTTAGAGAAGCCTTATTTATAAACAAGCCCTTCCACGAGGGACCAGTCGTCTGACTGGGACTACATTAGCTTGATCAGTCGTCGAGCTCCAGGAAGAATCCACCTTCGGGGTCAGTGGGTTCATCTAAAACATAGAATAAGAAAACGTGAGTACAAAGTCGTACTCAGCAAGACTTACGTAGGAACGTACTATGGTACTCATGCACATGTATCAAGGCAAAGGGAGGTGGGGTTCATAAGGACAAGTGCCAGCTTTGACTTCGCTAGTCCTAAACTATGAGTACCAGACTTGAGGTAAGAAGCGTACACGAGTACACTACATCTACAACCAATTACACCACTATGGTGCCTTCCTCGACTTCCCACGAGAAAGCACACCATAGCACTCACGCTTATATTGGCAAGTTTTATAAGTATCCATTGAAGTTGTGTAATAATAAAGCTAAGCTTTCCAAGAAGTCCCTTACCGCGGACGCTGCTATTCGAATAGTTTTGTTAACCCTGCAGGGGTGTACCGCTACACACACATGACCATCAGTTACCGCCTTTGGCCTCAACACCATTCAAGGGGTGTCGGCGAGGATGTTCACCACAACTGTTACCTCATAGCCGATCTAGTCCAACAAAGCCGCCTACCTGGGTTGGCTACCACTATCGTGAACCCGGCCGGTTAACCAAAGTGGACCCAGATGAAGTGTGCGTGGTGCATAATCCGGTCTCGGTTGAGCCGTTCTCTCACTTAGCAGCCAGGCCACAAACCTACCAGAACTCCGAACTACTGCGACATATGGACATCGAAAGGGATGAGTTAGTAGGTTGAGAGGGGTCTGTGAGCCCAATGTGTGGTTGTACTCTTTATCTTGGATCACCACACAAGAACTCGGACTTAGGGCGGTGTTCAACGTGGCAACCCTCTGTGTACTCCTACACAACCTCTCATCGTTCATCTTGTATTAGGGTAGATTCACCAACATATTTCCACCATCATCAACATGATTGCTACCATCCCGACTCACATAACAGTATCAATATTGTAACACTCTAAGCATGCAATAAGCAGTAACAGTTGCAGGGGCCACATGATATCATTCAACTCCTACACCTGCTAGGATTGTGGTTTGCTTACTACTGGGACAAATGATAGGTCATGCAAAGGAATGGGTTCATCTATGCGGTAGAAACGTAGCATGGTAATCATCCTAAACAATGCATAAGCGAGACTGAGAGGGAAGTGGGATTTTATCGACATGATCAATGGGGGTTTGCTAGCCTTGCTGACGAGGGTCGTACACGGTATCTTCAACGGAGGGGGTGATCTCGGGTTCCGGCTCCACCTCTATTCGACAAACAACACAAACATCGAAAAAATAATAAGACAATGCTCAAACACATGATTTGTAGGTTGAAACTAGATGTGTGTGTCACTGATGTGTGAGTTATTCCAATTAAAAGGAGTGTATTGCATTTGAAATGCAAATTCAAACTCCAATTTGAATTTCAAAAGAATACATATCCAATGTTTTCACTGTTCACCCAATTTTATTTGGTAAAATATGATTGCATATTCAGAATCCTTGCATTTTTCTGATAATTTTACATATATTATATGTTTAATTTGGAGTTAAAATGAATTAGTTATGAATTTCCAAAGTTTAAAGCATTTTCTGGAATTTCTGAATATTCTTTAAATTAGAAAAGGCTTTACTGCATTACTGTGAGGTCATGCTGGCGTCAGGGGGTTTGACTCTGGTCAAACTAACCTATGGGACCCGGCTGTCAATGACTCAGTGTTAACTCCCGATTTGTTTTAATTAACAGTGGGTTAATAAGGGGCTAGGGCCCACGTGTAAGTGTCTCTAAGGGGGGATTAGCACTTAAGATAATGACGTCCATGTCAGCTCGCCGGCGGCTAGTCATCGGCGACCTTCCAGCACGGCGGCGACACACGGGAGGGCAATTCCGGGCACCATTCGAAGCGCTGCGACCACTAAGACGTAGCTCTTGACGTCGCGCATCGAACGGGCCAAGGCATGGGTTCTGGGAGGCACCGTAGCCATGCCGGCGTTGAGCCCTAGCGGCGGCGGAGCTACTGGCTCGAGGTTGCGGTCAATTTCGATCACGATTAGAACCCGCGATTGCCCCGTTCGAAGCAGTGGAGCACGGTGAATGCGATGGACCAACTGGCGCAGGCAGACAAGAATGAGAGCGATCTCGAGCTCATCCATGGCGGAGGCCATGGTCGGCTCCCATGGCAGATCGGCGTAAAGAAGGAGCTAAGGGACGGGAGTTTAGGGAAAACGCGCAACTACTCACCAGGAAGCTAATGGCAAAGACGGCGAGGCCAGAGAGGCTGTGACAGTGAGGAATTTGACGACGGCGATCTGCGGGTCCGGCGACGTCTCGGTGAAGCTCGCGTGGGCTCAAGGCCAAATTAGCTCGCCAACTTCTGCACGAAGACCAAGGCGACGTCGGAGAAGGCGTTGGACATGATATTGGGGCCTAGTTCGGGCTCGGGCTGCAAGTCGCCATGGCCATGGCATCCTGTTCTTCGCGAGCGTCGACGAATTCATCCAGAGAGAGCGAGAGAGTGACGGGAAAGGGGGGGAATGGAGGAGGCGTGCTTCTGGGCGTCTCCTGGTGCGCGTAGAAGATGTGGGAGGGCCAAGTGGAGGCTGGGGAGGCCTCGGCGTGCTCGGCTGGCTCGGTGGCTTTCCACCGAGCAGCTTGGGTGCGCGGGGAGGAAGACGACAGGGGGAGGGGCTGCTGGGCCGGCTGTTGGGCCTCGCCCTGAGCGAGAGGTAAGACTTTTCTATTTTCCTGTCTGTTTAATCTTTCCTTTCTTCATTTCTTTTCTGTAATTTTCTTTGCCCAATTAAATAAAATAGTTAGGCATTTTTATAAATGCTCAAAATTTTGTTTTGGACTTACATGACCAGTAGCTAGTCATTCCCAACTTTTGAACATTTTTGAAATTCAAAATATTTGAATTCCAATTCAAATAGGGATTTTTGATTAATTCCAAGGTCCTGTTTAAATATTTGAAAAATCCATGAGCCTGGGATTGGTCCCACATCACTTGATATGTGATCACACTCATTTATGAGACTTTTCAAAAATGCAAAAGGAATTTTTGCAGCAACTTTTTCATCTGGGGGGTGTTCTCTCTCCCATTTCATTTTCTTTTTGAAAATTTTCCATGATGCAAAGTTACTTGCTAACCCTAGCACATACCTAACAGAGGGTTCTGACAACTCGCCCCCACTCAAAAGAATCTCGCCCCGAGATTCAGAAGTCTGCGGGAGGAAGGAGGGGTACTTGGCACTGAGACGGTCTTCTCTTTCCCACGTGGCTTCTCTCTCAGAGTGGTGTGACCATTGCACTTTCAGAAACTTAATCTTCTGACGACGAGTGACACGCTCTGCTGAATCAAGAATACGAACGGGGTATTCTCGATAAGAAAGGTCATCTTGGAGATCAAGCATTTCATGGTCTACTTCACTGATGGGGTCCTTGAAGCAATGCTTGAGTTGTGACACATGGAATACATCATGTACTCGGAAAAGGTGTGGGGGTAGTTCAAGTTGGTAGGCAACTTGTCCACGTTTAGCAAGAATGCGGAAAGGTCCAATGTAACATGGGGCCAACTTGCTGTTGATACCAAAGCGTTGGGTTCGCTTCAGAGGAGTAACCCGAAGGTAAGCCTTCTCATCCAGATTGTAGCTTTCTTGCCTATGATGACGATCATAGTAGCTTTTCTGACGAGACTGGGCTGCTTTCAATTGGTCACGGACAATGCGAACTTGCTCTTCTGCTTCCATGATCATATCCGGTCCAAAGAATTGTCTTTCACCGGTTTCTGACCAGTTAAGGGGTGTTCGACATCTTCGTCCATATAGGATTTCAAAAGGACCCATGTTCAGACTAGATTGGAAACTATTGTTATAAGAAAATTCGGCGAATGGAAGAGACTTCTCCCAATTCTTTCCGAATGAGATAACAGAAGCTCTGAGCATGTCTTCGAGAATTTTGTTAACCCTTTCAACTTGACCGCTAGACTGAGGATGGAAAGTTGTACTAAAGGAGAGATGAGTTCCCATAGCATTCTGAAAGCTTCCCCAAAATCTAGAGGTGAAAAGGCTACCACGATAAGAATGGATTTCCAAAGGAACTCCGTGAAGAGACAAAATTCTAGAGACATACAAGTCCGCTAACTGGCTAGCAGTTATATACTCGCGAACTGGAAGGAAGTGAACAACTTTGGAAAGTCTATTCACAACAACGAAGATGGCATGGTTTCCTTTCTGGGTTTTTGGAAAGCCAGTGATGAAATCCATACTGACTTTGTCCCATTTCCACTCTGGAATAGGCAAAGGTTGAAGAGTACCAGCAGGTCTTTGATGTTCTGCCTTAATGCGACGACAAGCATCACATTCAACAACAAATCGAGCAATGTCTCTCTTCATCCTAGTCCACCAAAATCTCTGGCGTAGATCTCGGTATATTTTCGTGCTACCGAGATGAATCGAGAGGGGTGTGTCATGGGCTTCTTTGAGGATGAGTTGCCTTAGTTCCCTATTCTTAGGTACTACCAAATGATTTCCAAAGGATACCGTTCCTTTACTATCTCTGGAGAAACATTTAGCAACTCCGCTAGCAAAGTTCTCCTTGATCCGGCGGACACCTCGTGCATGCCTTTGGGCAACTATGATTTGATCCTCATGAGTTGGGTTCGCCACCAAGGTAGAAAGATAGCCATGAGGAACAATATAAAGATTGAGCTTGCAAAATTCCTCATGAAGAACTGGTTGACACTGTTGTAACATGAGGTTGTTACAATGCGAATTAAGACTTAGTGCATCAGTCATGACATTGGCTTTGCCTGGAGTGTAAGAAATTCCTAAGTCATAATCTTTTATCGACTGTATCCAGCGTCTTTTCCTGAGATTAAGATCTGGCTGGGTGAATATATATTTGAGGCTTTGGTGGTCGTAATAGATCTCACAACGATTACCAAGGAGGTAATGTCGCCAAGTTGTCAGGTCATGAACTACGGCAGCGAGTTCAAGATCATGGGTAGGATAGTTTTCTTCATGTGGACGCAACTGGCGTGAAGCATAAGCTACCACATGTCTATCTTGCATAAGTATGCATCCTAACCCTTGCCGTGAGTCGTCACAAAAGATCTCGAAATCCTTTTTGGTGTCTGGAGGCACAAGTACGGGTGCAGAATTCAATCTTCTTTTTAGCTCTTGAAAGCTTTCCTCGCACTTGGGAGTCCATTGGAATTTCTTATCTTTCTTGAGGAGTTCAGTTAGAGGATTTCAAACTTTAGAAAAGTTCTCGACGAAGCGGCGGCAATAGCTTGCTAAGCCAAGAAAACTCCTAACTTGCTTAACCGATTCAGGTGGAGTCCAGTCAAGGACGACCTGAACTCTCTCGGGATTCACAGCAACGCCTTTTGCAGAAATCACGTGGCCTAAGTAGGTCACTTCTGGTAGCCAAAATTCACACTTGGAGAACTTGGCATAAAGGCGGTGTTCTCGAAGTTTCATCAATACCATCCTGAGATGTTCGGCATGTTCTTCTTCGTTCTTCGAGTAGATAAGAATGTCATCAAGATAAACTACAACAAATTTATCCAAGTACTCAATGAAGATCGAATTCATCATGCGCGAGAAAGTGGCGGGGGCATTGGTTAAACCAAAGAACATGACGGTGTACTCGTAAAGACCATAATGAGTAGTGAAAGCCTGTCAGAACCCTCTGTTAGGTAATGTGCTAGGATCAATTTCACTTTGCATTCATGAAAGAAATCAAAGGAAATTCAAAATAAAAATCAAAATGGGAGAAGGAACACCCCCCTGATGAATTAATTCAAAAGGCCAGATAAAAATCTTCTCCAAAAATTCATGTTAGATTTTTGAAAAGTCTTATAAATGGGTGTGATCACATATCAAGTGATGTGGGACCCATCCCATACTTAGGTATTTTTCAAATATTCAAACAGTGCCTTGGAATTAATCAAATAACCCTATTTGAGTTAAGGTTCAAATTAGTTGAATTTTACAAAAGTTGAAACTTTATAAGTGGCTAGTCTATATTATTATGGGGGCACATAAAATTTTTCAGCATTTAATAAAATGCCTAGCTATTTATTTTAGCTCAGCAAAACAAATGTCAAAAAAGAAAAACAGAAAAAGAAAGCAGAAAAACCTTACCAGACGCCCAGGCGAAGCCGGCCCACCCAGCCCAGCCGGCCCAAAGGGGCACAGGGGTCTTCTTCCCCGCCCCGCGCCTCCAAGCTGCTCGGTGGAATGCCATCGAGCCAGCCGTGGACGCCACGTCTCCGTCGAGCACCTTCCAGGCCTCCCCGTGCCCTCTTCTCGCACCTGGAGACGCCCTGGAGCACGCCACGTCCATTCCCCCCCTCCAGAGCTTCCTCCTCCTCCTCCCGTGCTCGATTTCGTCGCCGCCCGAAGCTTCACAGGAGCGCACCACCGTGGACGACGTGACCACCGTGCCCTAGAGCTCAAGCCAGCAAGTCCACCGTGTTCCTCGTCATCGACTTCGTCTTCACGCAGAAGCTGGAGCCCTAATTCCTCCCCGAGCCGACGCCATCGTCTTCAACCTCTCGCTGGACACGCGAGCTCGCCGCCGTTGATTCGCCGCCATTGAAGCCCCCCCCGAGCTTGTCGTTGCTTCCGTTCGAACCACGGTGAGCTACTGAGCGTTTCCCCTAAGCTTCCAGCACCCCGCAACCCCTCTAGCCATTTTCGCCATGGTTGCCGAAGCATGTCGCCGCCATGGACGACGATGAGGTCGCCCCTGTGCCCCATCATCTCGTCCAGCGCGCGCGTTTGACTCCCAGTGGCTCTAGCTTTCGAACGCACGCAAGATCAACTCAACCCGTGCACTACAGCGACAACTGCGAACTCGCCGCCGTTCTGTTGCCGCCGGAGTCGTCGCCTCCGTTGATTCAGAGCTCCCCGTGAACCCCTGATGCTTCCAGATGACGCGGACGAAGTTGTTGCGCCCGTTGATGTCCTCCCCGTAGCCTCCCGTGGCCCCTAGCCCATTCCGGTGAGTCTCCGCCGTGACCAGGCCGCCGGCGTTTAGCCGCCGGCGGGTTAGCCCAAACACCCCCCCCCCCCCCCCCCGTTAATTAATCCACTTGATTGAATTAACCCAGCGGATTAAATCATCCAGCCACTGACAGGTGGGACCCCCTTTTCAGCCCCCCCCCTGACGTCAGCCTGACGCATTAAATCGATTTAATGAATTTCCAGAGATTAATTGATTTAAAGAATTCCAGAAATTCCAGAAAATACCCCAAACTTTGGAAATTCATAGAAAATTCATATTAACTCCAAATTGGACAAATAATATATGAAAAGTGATCAGGAGAAAATTATCTTTCCAAATATGCAACTTTCAACTATGTTTGAGTTGATTTTAAAATGGGACCAGTAGCATATGTCATTTGGTTTATTTGAAATTAATTCAAATTCAAATCAAATGCTTTTGCAACTTGGACCATGGAATTATGCTACAATTCAACCACACATCAGAGGCATATCATACACATTTGAAGAAGGTTCAAAATGATCAAACAATGTCACATGCAACTTGGTTAAATTTGAATTCAAATGTGGAGTTTGAATTTGCAATTCAATTTGCAATATACTCCATTTAAATGGAATTGCTTCGCACATCAAAGCATATACATCAAGTTCCAACCTTTCATCATATGATTGTGCATTGTATTTACTTTGCTACTTTGCTTGTTGTTTGTCGAGTAGAGGTGGAACCGGAGCAGGAAGTTGCCCCCTTCGCTGAAGACCCAGAACCCGAACCTCGTCAGCAAGGCAAGCAAACCCCCTTTGATCATGTCGATAAAATCCCACTTCCCTCTCATGTCTCGCTTATGCATTCTTTAGGATGATCACCATGATTCGTTTCTACCGCATAGATGAACCCATTCCTTTGCATGACCTATCATTTTGTCACAGTAGTAAGCAAACCACAATCCTAGCAAATGTAGGAGTTGTTTGATATCATGTGGCCCCTGCAAATGTTTATCGCTTATTGCATGCTTAGTATGATACCATGATGTTACTGTGATGTGAGTCGGGATGGTAGTGATCATGTTGATGTTGGTAGAAAAGTGTTGGTGAATCTACCCTAATACAAGGTGATCGATGAGAGGCTGTGTAGGAGTACACGGTGGGTTGTCTCGTTGAACACCGCCCTAAGTCCGAGTTCTTGTGTGGTGATACAAGATGAAGAGTACAACCACACATTGGGCTCACTGACCCCTCTCAACTTACTAACTCATCCCTTTCGATGTCCAGATGTCACAATAGTTCGGAGTTCTGGTAGGTCTGTGGCCTGGCTGCTAAGTGAGAGAACGGCTCACCCGAGACCGGCTTATGCACCACGCACACATCACTTGGGTCCACTTCGGTAAACCGGCCGGGTTCACGATAGTGGTAACCAACCCAAGTAGGCGACTTTCTCGGACTAGATCGGCTATGAGGTAACAGTTGTGGTGAGCATCCTCGCTGGCACCCCTTGAATGGTGTCGAGATCAAAGGCGGTAAATGATGATCATGTGTGTGTAGCGGTACACCCCTGCAGGGTTAACAAAACTATTCGAATAGCCGCGTCCGCAGTTATGGACTACTTGGAAAGCTTAGCTTGATTATTAGATAACTTGAACTGGATACTTCTAAAACACACCAAGATAAGTGTGAGTGCTATGGCGTGCTTTCTCGTGGGGAAGTCGAGGAAGGCACTATAGTGGTGTAATTGGTTGGAGAAAGTAGTGGACTCGTGTACGCTTCTTACTTCAAAGTCTGGTATTCGTAGTTCAGGATTAGCCAAGTCAAAGCTGGCACTTCTGCAAGTGAACCCCACCTCCCTTTACCTTGATACATGTGCATGAGTAGTATAGCTCCTATGTAAGTCTTGCTGAGTACGTCTTTGTACTCACGTTTGCTTAATCTATGTTTTAGATGAGACCTTTGACCCCGAAGGTGGCTTCTTCATCGAGCTGGACGACTGAAGATCAAGCTAGTCTAGTCCCAGTCAGACGACTAGTTCCCTCGTGGAGGGCTTGTGTTTAAATAAGGCTTCTTAAGCCATTTGTTAAACTTGTCTGTACCCAGACATAATTTGCTTCCGTTTGTGTTGTAATGTTGGATCACATGTTTGTGATCTCTGTTTTCACTCTATAAGAGTTATCAATAAAAATGTATACTTTGTAGAGAATTGCAATGATACCTGTTGTTCATACAAGGCATGTGTGCTGCGTGTATGTTTATAACATGCATGTCTTTGTATGGGTTTTCGAGACCTTAGTTGTGTTCTGGCTGGCGGTCTTTCATACACCAAGTGGCCCTTAGATGTGCGCAGCTTGGGGCATCGCGATGCGATTGTTCGAGACTCCGTCTCGTGCACACTTTGTGGTATGATCGAGCCCGCCCTAGACCCCGACTAAGTGATCGGGCTGGAGTAAGTCTATGTAAGAGTTTTGAGATAGTCGATAGTATGGTTGAGGCGACTTGTCTTTGAATATGGGAGTTCACCACCCATATCATTAGACTTGTGTGCGGACGATGAGGACCCATCTCAGTTGATCATCCGGCCTGGATGGGATGCCCCTCACGTACGATGCTTTCTGAGAACGTTCTGTGCTTGGCCTTGTCTGCTTAGACAAGTGGGTACAGTTCTTGGCTCTCCATATGACTATGTCTTAGCTGGACTTGCATACGCTAACCCCGGGTCCCGACAGTCTTGGTATCAGAGCAGGACTGACTGTAGGACTAGTAGCCTTGGGCGAAGTTGAGTCTACCTTTCTATAGTTATATAGTTACTCCGGGTATATAAGGGAACAACGTAAGGCTTCTTTTTTCTCCTTACCCCTTCGTTCTGAGTTCTGAGTCACCCTCATCTTATTCTACGGGAAGATAGGACTAGGCTCTCCTCTGTCTGATTAGAACATCTCGTTGATTGCTTCCTCATAGCCGTAGGAAAGTTGTGATCGGTTTGTTAGAGTGGTTATGCTCCCTGTTTTGTTACATCGTATGTAAGTGCTGTTTTTCATGATTGGAAAAAATTGTCATTTCTTACAATTACAGCCGTTATGCTGTCCGAGTCATTCCAGGTTTATCTCATAATCTGATGCATTTGCAAACTCCTTTCTGTTTCAGATGGCAGATCTTCCCCCTCGGCAGATTGTTCGTTTGACCAGGTGCCTCGGTGTGCGTGGCCATCCCGCCACGTTGATCGAGATGATGTCCTATGTGGGATATCGATGGTACCCTGAGTACACCGTCGAGGAGCAGTTTCACGACTTCAACCAGACGCAGTTCCACTGCATTGTCCGGATCTATCCGCACGACGTTGGAGTCACCCAGCCTATCCACTTTGGACATGGCATTAGCGTTACCGAGAACATGGCTGTGCAGGATGTTGCATACTCATGTATGACACTGCTGAGAGAGGAGCACACTTTGCTGAGAGAGACCTCTTTCCTCTATATCCCTGCTGCACTTCTAGGAGAAGAGGGATATTACACCGGACTCTACTCAGATCACTCTGCAGATGATCCAGCACTCCAGGTGACTGCTAGATTTGCTAGTGATCGAGATCGTGATGCAAGCGCTCTCCGTTTCGAGCTCCACGCCACCCGTGTTCGTCTGTATCGAGCACTGACACTTTTGGCCCCCTTTGTGAGCGTTGGGTCAGTTGAGTATGACGCTATCTACCCAGTGAGGACTCAGATGCCTTCTCGAGTTGCTTGGCCCGAGATTGGAGGCATTTTTCCACCCCGTGGTCCTTTGCTTCGACCCTACGCTGGACCTAGGCCCCATCCTTGCCCAAATGGATATCAGGGTCCACAAGCCTCCGTGTTTTCCGATGGTCACCTCCAGCTACCGGGATACGCGGGTAACTTTTATGAGGACTACTATGGAGATGGAGATGAGTGAGACCGCCTGTGGTCTTACTTAGTGATGAGGTAGTAGTATCTTAGTATATTGTATGCAAGGTATCTAAGTTCCAGAGGCTTAGATAAATAATGTATAGGAAGTCAGAGTGCCTCTGAAGGATGTATCATCTTCATCACGTTCGTATTAGCTTGGTGCTTGTACTAAAATGATGTATGGTTTGTATGACAGCTTGTGAATATATGGCTTGTATGCTTTATCACCATGTTGTCAAGATGATTACTTCCTTTGCTCTGTAATCCTTCCAGTACTTCAATACCTTGTTTAGACTCTCCCAATCAACTCTGTTTGACTTTGGTTTTCACCTTCAGGATGTCTCAAGGAACCCGTGGCCAGGTTGGTCGTAACCAAGGTCGTGGGAATGACCAGGACGAAGGCAACCTTCCACCCCCAACCACGATTCCTCAGGTTCTGATGGAGGTCGAGAGGAACCGCCGAGACTCTCACCATCTGTTGGAAGTCATTGCTCGCAACAGCACTCAGCAGCGCAATGAGTTGGTGTCCCTGAACGACTTCATCCCCCGGTTTTCAGTTACTCCACCGAGCCCCTTGATGCCGATGACTGGCTTCGCAGCATCGAAAGGAAGCTCCAAGCAGGCCGTGTTGCAACTGGTGACAAGGTCAGCTATGCCACCTATCACCTCGAAGGTGCAGCTAGCTCTTGGTGGGAGAACTTTCTGAACATGCGTCCCGTTGGACCGCCTGCATCTTGGGAGGAATTCTGCACGTCCTTCCTTGAGCACCACATTCCCAAGGGTCTTATGGACCGCAAGCGTGAGGAGTTCTGCAACCTCACCAAGGCAGAAGGACTGTTGACGAGTTTAGTCGTGAGTTCAAACGACTTGCTCGTTATGCTACCGAAGAAGTCTCCACCGACGCAAAGAAGCAAGAGAGGTTCCGTCGTGGCCTAAAATCTGGACTCCGTCGTGAGGTCAACCTGCATGACTTTGCCACATTCTAGGTCCTTGTCAACAAGGCCATCAAGGCCGAGGACATGAACACCCCCAACGACTTTCGCAAACACCCTAGAGACGACAGTTCATCCAGTTCTGGCTCCCAGAAGCGCAAGATCTGGATCCCAAATAGTATGTTCCGCCAGAACAACCTACCGAGGGCATCCTATGTGGCGCCTCATCCACCAACCCAGTTCCACCCAGCTCCACCAAACAACCCAGCTCCACGCACTATTTTTGGAGCCTGCTACAAGTGTGGTCAGGCAGGCCACTACTCTCGCGAGTGTCTCCAGAACCAGATCCAGAACCAGAATGCTCCACCCCGTGCCGGAGGCAACAACAACAATGGTCGTGGCAAGCCACCCCAGAAGGTCTACACCGCCAAGCCCGCTCCTCCCCCCACTCGTGGACGTGTGAACCAGATCGCCGCCGAAGAGACTGACGACACCACTTACGTCATTCTTGGTACGCTCCCAGTCAATTATGTTCCTACTTCCGTTCTTTTCGACCCAGGAGCATCTCATTCATTCATGTCGGAAAGTTATGCACTTCGTCATGAGTTATATTTTGTTGAATTGTCCACCCCAATGATTATTCAAACTCCAGGGTCAAGATGGCAAACTAATAGAGTAAGCCATGGAAACCAAATTGCAATTGAGGGTTTAGTATTCCTTGCTTCACTCATAGCCCTCAAGTCTTCAGATATTGATGTCATCCTTGGCATGGATTGGCTATCAAGACAGAATGCCTACCTGGAGGTCGAGAGGAACCGCCGAGACTCTTACCATCTGTTGGAAGTCATTGCTCGCAACAGCACTCAGCAGCGCAATGAGTTGGTGTCCCTGAACGACTTCATCCCCCGGTTTTCAGTTACTCCACCGAGCCCCTTGATGCCGATGACTGGATTCGCAGCATCGAAAGGAAGCTCCAAGCAGGCCGTGTTGCAACTGGTGACAAGGTCAGCTATGCCACCTATCACCTCGAAGGTGCAGCTAGCTCTTGGTGGGAGAACATTCTGAACATGCGTCCCGTTGGACCGCCTGCATCTTGGGAGGAATTCTGCACGTCCTTCCTTGAGCACCACATTCCCAAGGGTCTTATGGACCGCAAGCGTGAGGAGTTCTGCAACCTCACCCAAGGCAGAAGGACTGTTGACGAGTTTAGTCGTGAGTTCAAACGACTTGCTCGTTATGCTACCGAAGAAGTCTCCACCGACGCAAAGAAGCAAGAGAGGTTCCGTCGTGGCCTAAAATCTGGACTCCGTCCTGAGGTCAACCTGCATGACTTTGCCACATTCTAGGTCCTTGTCAACAAGGCCATCAAGGCCGAGGACATGAACACCCCCAACGACTTTCGCAAACACCCTAGAGACGACAGTTCATCCAGTTCTGGCTCCCAGAAGCGCAAGATCTGGATCCCAAATAGTATGTTCCGCCAGAACAACCTACCGAGGGCATCCTATGTGGCGCCTCGTCCACCAACCCAGTTCCACCCAGCTCCACCAAACAACCCAGCTCCACGCACTATTTTTGGAGCCTGCTACAAGTGTGGTCAGGCAGGCCACTACTCTCGCGAGTGTCTCCAGAACCAGATCCAGAACCAGAATGCTCCACCCCGTGCCGGAGGCAACAACAACAATGGTCGTGGCAAGCCACCCCAGAAGGTCTACACCGCCAAGCCCGCTCCTCCCCCCACTCGTGGACGTGTGAACCAGATCGCCGCCGAAGAGACTGACGACACCACTTACGTCATTCTTGGTACGCTCCCAGTCAATTATGTTCCTACTTCCGTTCTTTTCGACCCAGGAGCATCTCATTCATTCATGTCGGAAAGTTATGCACTTCGTCATGAGTTATATTTTGTTGAATTGTCCACCCCAATGATTATTCAAACTCCAGGGTCAAGATGGCAAACTAATAGAGTAAGCCATGGAAACCAAATTGCAATTGAGGGTTTAGTATTCCTTGCTTCACTCATAGCCCTCAAGTCTTCAGATATTGATGTCATCCTTGGCATGGATTGGCTATCAAGACAGAATGCCTACCTGGATTGCAAAGGCAAATCGGTGAAACTCACCCACCCTTCAGGCAAAACCGTCAACTATACCTCACCCAGAACAAGAACCCATGTGCATTCCTTGAATGTACTTCCCCTTCCCGAACTTGAAGATATTCCGGTGGTTCGTGACTTCCCGGATGTCTTTCCTGAAGAGCTGCCGGGCATGCCACCCGACAGATGTGTAGAGTTTATAGTAGATCTTGCCCCAGGAACCGCACCAATTTCTAGACGCCCATACAAAATGGCCCCACGTGAGTTAGCTGAGCTTAAAACCCAACTGGAAGGTTTGTTGGAGAAAGGCTTCATCCGCCCTAACTCATCGCCATGGGGTTGCCCCGTTCTGTTCGTAATGAAGAAAGATGGAACATAAAGGATGTGCGTAGACTATCGCCCGCTAAATTTAGCGACGATAAAGAACAAGTACCCATTGCCCAGGATCAATGATCTTTATGATCAACTTGCAGGATCCTCTGTCTTCTCCAAGATGGATTTGAGATTAGGTTATCATCAAATCAAGATCCGAAACGAGGACATTCCCAAAACGGCTTTTACTACTCGTTATGGTCTTTACGAGTATACCGTCATGTCCTTTGGTTTAACCAATGACCCGGCCACTTTCTCGCGCATGATGAATTCGATCTTCATGGAGTACTTAGATAAATTTGTTGTGGTTTATCTCGATGACATTCTCATCTACTCGAAGAACGAAGAAGAACATGCCGAACACCTAAGGCTGGTATTGATGAAACTTAGAGAGCATCGCCTGTATGCTAAATTCTCGAAGTGTGAATTTTGGCTACCAGAAGTGACCTACTTAGGCCACGTGATTTCTGCAAAAGCCATTGCTGTGAATCCCGAGAGAGTTCAGGCCGTCCTTGAATGGACTCCACCTGAATCGGTTAAGCAAGTTAGGAGTTTTCTTGGCCTAGCCAGCTATTGCCGTCACTTCGTCGAGAACTTTTCTAAAGTTGTAAAGCCTCTAACTGAACTCCTCAAGAAAGATAAGAAATTCTTATGGACTCCCAAGTGCGAGGAAAGCTTTCAAGAGCTAAAAAGAAGATTGACTTCTGCACCTGTACTTGCACCTCCAGACACCAAAAAGGATTTCGAGATCTATTGTGACGCATCACGGCAAGGGTTAGGATGCATACTTCTGCAAGATCGACATGTGGTAGCTTATGCTTCACGCCAGTTGCGGCCACATGAAGAGAACTATCCTACCCATGACCTTGAACTCGCTGCCGTAGTTCATGCCCTAACAACTTGGCGACATTACCTCCTTGGTAACCGTTGCGAGATTTATTCCGACCACCAAAGCCTCAAATACATTTTCACCCAGCCAGATCTTAATCTCAGGCAAAGACGCTGGATTGAGTTGATAAAAGATTACGACGTAGGAATTTCTTACACCCCAGGCAAATCCAATGTCATGGCTGATGCCCTAAGTCGTAAGTCGTATTGTAACAACCTCATGTTACAAAAGTATCAACCACTTCTTCATGAGGAATTTCGCAAGCTCTATCTTGAGATTGTTCCTCATGGCTATCTTTCTACCTTGGTGGTGAAACCAACTCTTGAGGATCAAATCATAGTTGCCCAAAGGCGTGCACGAGGTGTTCGCCGAATCAAGGAGAACATTGTTAGCGGAGTTGCTAAATGTTTCTCCACAGATAGCAAGGGAACGGTATTCTTTGGAAATCGTTTGGTAGTACCTAAGAATAGGGAACTAAGGCAACTCATCCTCAAAGAAGCCCATGACACACCCCTCTCGATTCATCCCGGTAGCACAAAAATGTACCGAGATCTACGCCAGAGATTTTGGTGGACTAGGATGAAGAGAGACATTGCTCAGTTTGTTGCCGAATGTGATGTTTGTCGTCGCATTAAGGCAGAACATCAAAGACCTGCTGGTACACTTCAACCTTTGTCTATTCCCGAGTGGAAATGGGACAAAGTCGGTATGGATTTCATCACCGGCTTTCCAAGAACCCAGAAAGGAAACAATGCCATCTTCGTTGTCATAGATAGGATTTCCAAAGTTGCTCACTTGCTTCCGGTTCGCGAGTCTATAACTGCTAGCCAGTTAGCGGACTTGTACATCTCTAGAGTTGTATCCCTCCATGTTGTTCCTTTGGAAATCAACTCTGATCGTGGTAGCCTTTTCACCTCTAGATTTTGGGGAAGCTTTCAGAATGCTATGGGAACTCATCTCTCCTTTAGTACAGCTTTCCATCCGCAGTCTAGCGGTCAAGTCGAAAGGGTTAACCAAATTCTTGAAGACATGCTCAGAGCTTGTGTTATCTCATTCGGAAAGTATTGGGAGAAGTCTCCTCCATTTTCCGAATTTGCTTATAACAATAGTTATCAATCTAGTCTGAACATGGCTCCTTTTGAACTCCTTTATGGACGACGATGTCGAACACCTTTAAACTGGTCAGAAACCGGTCAAAGACAATTCTTTGGACCGGATATGATCAAGGAAGCAGAAGAGAAAGTTCGCATTGTTCGTGATCAATTGAAAGCAGCCCAGTCTCGTCAGAAAAGCTACTATGATCGTCATCATAGGCAAGAGAGCTACAATCAGGATGAGAAAGCTTACCTTCGGGTTACTCCTCTGATGGGAACCCAACGTGTCGGTATCAAAGGCAAGTTCGCCCCACGTTACATCGGACCTTTCCGCATTATTCCTAAACGTGGAGAAGTTGCCTACCAACTTGAACAACCTCCGCACCTCTCCCGAGTACATGATGTATTCCATGTGTCCCAACTCAGGCGTTGCTTCAAGGACCCCATCCGCGAAGTCGACCATGAAATGCTTGATCTCCAAGATGACCTTTCCTATCGAGAATACCCCGTTCATATTCTTGATTTCACAGAGCGTGTCACTCGTGGTCAGAAGATTAGGTTTCTGAAAGTGCAATGGTCACACCACTCTGAAAGAGAAGCTACGTGGGAAAGAGAAGACCGTCTCAGTGCCGAGTACCCCACCTTCCTCCCGCAAACTTCTGAATCTCGGGACGAGATTCTTTTGAGTGGGGGCGAGTTGTTAGAACCCTCTGTTCACTTTGCATTCATGAAATAAATCAAAGGAAATTCAAAATCAAAATCAAAATGGGAGAAGGAACACCCCCAGATGAATTAATTCAAAAGGCCAGATAAAAATCTTCTCCAAAAATTCATGATAGATTTTTGAAAAGTATTATAAATGGGTGTGATCACATATCAAGTGATGTGGGAACCATGCCATACTCAGGGATTTTCAAATATTCAAACAGTGCCTTGGAATTAATCAAATAACCCTATTTGAGTTAAGGTTCAAATTAGTTGAATTTTAAAAATGTTGAAACTTTATAAGTGGCTAGTCTATATTATTATGGGGCCACATAAAAAATTTCAGCATTTAATAAAATGCCTAGCTATTTATTTTAGCTCAGCAAAACAAATGTCAGAAAAGAAAAACAGAAAAAGAAAGCAGAAAAACCTTACCAGACGCCCAGGCGAAGCGGGCCCACCCAGCCCAGCCGGCCCAAAGGGGCACAGGGGTCTTCTTCCCCGCCCCGCGCCTCCAATCTGCTCGGTGGAATGCCACCGAGCCAGCCATGGATGCCACGTCGCCGTCGAGCACCTTCCAGGCCTCCCCGTGCCCTCTTCTCGCACCTCGAGACGCCCTGGAGCACGCCACGTCCATTCCCCCCCTCCAGAGCTTCCTCCTCCTCCTCCCGTGCTCAATTTCGTCGCCGCCCGAAGCTTCACCGGAGCGCACGGCCGTGGACGACGTGGCCACCGTGCCCTAGAGCTCAAGCCAGCAAGTCCACCGTGTTCCTCATCATCGACTTCGTCTTCACACAGAAGCTGGAGCCCTAATTCCTCCCCGAGCCGACGCCATCGTCTTCAACCTCTCGCTGGACTCGCGAGCTCGCCGCCGTCGATTCGCCGCCATTGAAGCCCCCCCGAGCTTGTCGTTGCTTCCATTCGAACCGCGGTGAGCTACTGAGCGTTTCCCCTAAGCTTCCAGCACCCCGCAACCCCTCTAGCCGTTTTCGCCATGGTTGCCGAAGCATGTCGCCGCCATGGACGACGATGAGGTCGCCCCTGTGCCCCATCATCTCGTCCAGCGCGCGCGTTTGACTCCCAGTGGCTCTAGCTTTCGAACGCACGCAAGATCAACTCAACCCATGCACTACAGCGACAACTGCGAACTCGCCGCCGTTCTGTTGCCGCCGGAGTCGTCCCCGCCGTCGATTCAGAGCTCCCCGTGATCCCCTGATGCTTCCAGACGACGCGGACGAAGTTGCTGCGCCCGTTCATGTCCTCCCTGTAGCCTCCCGTGGCCCCAGGCCCATTCCGGCGAGTCGCCGCCGTGACCAGGCCGCCGGCGGGTTAGCCCAACCCCCCCCCCCCCCCAGTTAATCACCCAACTAATGACCCCCTAGGTCACTGACCAGTGGGCCCAGTGGCTTAATTAAGCCACTGGATTGAATTAACCCAGCGGATTAAATCATCCAGCCACTGACAGGTGGGACCCCCTTATCAGGCCCCCCCCCTGACGCCAGCTTGACGTCAGCCTGACGCATTAAATCGATTTAATGAATTTCCAGAGATTAATTGATTTAAAGAATTCCAGAAATTCCAGAAAATACCCCAAACTTTGGAAATTCATAGAAAATTCATATTAACTCCAAATTGGACAAATAATATATGAAAAATGACCAGGAGAAAATTATCTTTCCAAATATGCAACTTTCAACTATGTTTGAGTTGATTTTAAAATGGGACCAGTAGCATATGTCATTTGGTTTATTTGAAATTAATTCAAATTCAAATCAAATTCTTTTGCAACTTGGACCTTGGAATTATGCTACAATTCAACCACACATCAGAGGCATATCATACACATTTGAAGAAGGTTCAAAATGATCAAACAATGTCACATGCAACTTGGTTAAATTTGAATTCAAATGTGGAGTTTGAATTTGCAATTCAATTTGCAATATACTCCATTTAAATGGAATTGCTTCACACATCAAAGCATATACATCAAGTTCCAATCTTTCATCATATGATTGTGCATTGTATTTACTTTGCTACTTTTCTTGTTGTTTGTCGAGTAGAGGTGGAACCAGAGCAGGAGGCTGCCCCCTTCGTTGAAGACCCAGAACCCGAACCTCGTCAGCAAGGCAAGCAAACCCCCTTTGATCATGTCGATAAAATCCCACTTCCCTCTCATGTCTCGCTTATGCATTCTTTAGGATGATCACCATGATTCGTTTCTACCGCATAGATGAACCCATTCCTTTGCATGACCTATCATTTTGTCACAGTAGTAAGCAAACCACAATCCTAGCAAATGTAGGAGTTGTTTGATATCATGTGGCCCCTGCAAATGT
Organism: Bromus sterilis; assembly: GCA_950022295.1. Lineage (NCBI taxonomy): Eukaryota > Viridiplantae > Streptophyta > Magnoliopsida > Poales > Poaceae > Bromus > Bromus sterilis. The sequence continues at coordinate 273,008,254 of OX465595.1, read as the reverse complement.
TTATCGCTTATTGCATGCTTAGTATGATACCATGATGTTACTGTGATGTGAGTCGGGACAGTAGTGATCATGTTGATGTTGGTAGAAAAGTGTTAGTGAATCTACCGTAATACAAGGTGAACGATGAGAGGATGTGTAGGAGTACACGGTGGGTTGTCTCGTTGAACACCGCCCTAAGTCCGAGTTCTTGTGTGGTGATCCAAGATGAAGAGTACAACCACACATTGGGCTCACTGACCCCTCTCAACTTACTAACTCATCCCTTTCGATGTCCAGATGTCGCAATAGTTCGGAGTTCTGGTAGGTCTGTGGCCTGACTGCTAAGTGAGAGAACGGCTCACCCGAGACCGGCTTATGCACCACGCACACATCACTTGGGTCCACTTCGGGAAACCGGCCGGGTTCACGATAGTGGTAACCAACCCAAGTAGGCGACTTTCTCGGACTAGATCGGCTATGAGGTAACAGTTGTGGTGAGCATCCTCGCTGGCACCCCTTGAATGGTGTCGAGATCAAAGGCGGTAAATGATGATCATGTGTGTGTAGCGGTACACCCCTGCAGGGTTAACAAAACTATTCGAATAGCCGCGTCCGCGGTTATGGACTACTTGGAAAGCTTAGCTTGATTATTAGATAACTTGAACTGGATACTTCTAAAACACACCAAGATAAGTGTGAGTGCTATGGCGTGCTTTCTCATGGGGAAGTCGAGGAAGGCACTATAGTGGTGTAATTGGTTGGAGAAAGTAGTGGAATCGTGTACGCTTCTTACCTCAAAGGCTGGTATTCGTAGTTCAGGATTAGCCAAGTCAAAGCTGGCACTTCTGCAAGTGAACCCCACCTCCCTTTACCTTGATACATGTGCATGAGTAGTATAGCTCCTATGTAAGTCTTGCTGAGTACGACTTTGTACTCACGTTTGCTTAATCTATGTTTTAGATGAGACCTTTGACCCCGAAGGTGGCTTCTTCATCGAGCTGGACGACTGAAGATCAAGCTAGTCTAGTCCCAGTCAGACGACTGGTTCCCTCGTGGAGGGCTTGTGTTTAAATAAGGCTTCTTAAGCCATTTGTTAAACTTGTCTGTACCCAGACATAATTTGCTTCCGTTTGTGTTGTAATGTTGGATCACATGTTTGTGATCTCTGTTTGCACTCTATAAGAGTTATCAATAAAAATGTATACTTTGTAGAGAATTGCAATGATAATTGCTGTTCATACAAGGCATGTGTGCTGCGTGTATGTTTATAACATGCATGTCTTTGTATGGGTTTTCGAGACCTTAGTTGTGTTCTGGCTGGCGGTCTTTCATACACCAAGTGGCCCTTAGATGTGCGCAGCTTGGGGCATCGCGATGCGATTGTTCGAGACTCCGTCTCGTGCACACTTTGTGGTATGATCGAGCCCGCCCTAGACCCCGACTAAGTGATCGGGCTAGAGTAAGTCTATGTAAGAGTTTTGAGATAGTCGATAGTATGGTTGAGGCGACTTGTCTTTGAATATGGGAGTTCACCACCCATATCATTAGACTTGTGTGCGGACGATGAGGACCCATCTCAGTTGATCATCCGGCCTGGATGGGATATCCCTCATGTACGATGCTTTTCGAGAACGTTCTGTGCTTGGCCTTGTCTGCTTAGACAAGTGGGTACGGTTCTCGGCTCTCCATATGACTATGTCTTAGCTGGACTTGCATACGCTAACCCCGGGTCCCGACAAAGCCGTTTTTGGAATGTCCTCGTTTCGGATTTTGATTTGAGGATAGCCTAATCTCAAATCCATCTTGGAGAAGACAGAGGATCCAGCAAGTTGATTATAAAGATCATTGATCCTGGGAAGTGGGTACTTGTTCTTTATCGTCGCTAGATTTAGCGGGCGATAATGTACGCACATCCTTTCTGTTCCATCTTTCTTTGTTACGAACAGAACAGGGAAACCCCATGGCGATGAGCTAAGGCGGATGAAGCCTTTTGCAAACAAAGCTTCAAGTTGGATTTTAAGCTCAGCTAACTCATGTGGGGCCATTTTGTATGTGCGTCTAGAAATTGGAGCGGGTCTTGGCATAAGATCCACTATGAACTCTACACATCTGTCGGGTGTCTAGGTTTAAGGAGTTGGGTTACTGGATGGTTTTCCTGAGGTTGACCATGGCTTACTAGGGGCTACAACAGATATGTTAGAGTAACAAAGTACCCGAACACGATGGTCAGTGTGGTTATTCTGGCTAGAAGACATCAAAAGTGGGAGGAAGAACTGCAAATGAATCAGTATAGGTTTCTAGAAGAAAACCTACAACAAACACTATGGAGCTGTCGAGAATGCCACCTAACAATTCTTCTTGAAGGACACCGAAATGGAGGGAAGGATTTTGCAAATGCATGAGATTATGAAGAAACTTGGAATGACTCGGACAGCATAACGGCTGTAATTGCAAGAAAAGACAATTTCTTACAACATGGAAACCTCACTTACATAGGATGTAAGAAATCAGGAAGCACAACAACTCTAGCAAACCGAACACAAATCTCCTACGGCTACAAGGAAGTAAACAACGAGATGTTCTAGGAAGACATAGATGAGCCTAATCATATCTTCCCGTAGAAAAAGATGAGGGTGACTCAGAACTCAGAACGATGATGGTAAGGAGAAAAAAATAAGCCTTACGTTGTTCCCTTATATACCCAGAGTAACTATATAACTATAGAAGGCTAGACTCGACTTCGGTCAAGGCTAATAATCCTACAGTCTGTCCTGCTCTGATACCAAGTCTGTTGGGACCCGGGGTTAGCGTATGCAAGACTCGCTACAACACAATCATATGAGAACCGTACCCACTTGTCTAAGCAGACGAGGCCAAGCACAGAACGTTCTCGGAAAGCATCGAACATGAGGGCATCCCATCCAGGCCGGATGATCAACTGAGATGGTTCCTCATCGTCCGCACACAAGTCTAAATGATATGGGTGGTGAACTCCCATACTCATAGACAAGTCTCCTCAACCATACTATCGATTGTATTATAACCCTTACATAGACTTACTCCATCCCGATCACTTAGTCGGGGTCTAGGGCGGGCTCGACCATACATCAAAGTGTGCATGTGACGGAGTCACGAACAATCGCATTGCGATTTCCCAAGCTGCGCACATCTAAGGGCCACTTGGTGTATAAAAGACCGCCAGCTAGATCACAACTAAGGTCTCGAAAACCCATACTAAGACATGCACGATATAATCATACACGCATCACACATGTCTAGTATGAACAACAAGTATCATTGCAATTATCTACAAAGTTTACATCTTTATTAATAACTCTTACAGAGTGCACACAGAGATCGCGAGATCGTGATCCAACATTACAACAAGCATACGGAAGCAAAGTAGGTCTGAGTACAGACAAGTTTAACAAATGGCTTAGAGAAGCCTTATTTATAAACAAGCCCTTCCACGAGGGACCAGTCGTCTGAATGGGACTACACTAGCTTGATCAGTCGTCGAGCTCCAGGAAGAATCCACCTTCGGGGCAGTGGGTTCATCTAAAACATAGAATAAGAAAACGTGAGTACAAAGTCGTACTCAGCAAGACTTACATACGAACATACTATGCTACTCATGCACATGTATCAAGGCAAAGGGAGGTGGGGTTCATAAGCAGAAGTGCCAGCTTTGACTTGGCTAGTCCTGAACTACGAGTACCAGACTTGAGGTAAGAAGCGTACACGAGTTCACTACATCTACAACCAATTACACCACTATGTTGCCTTCCTCGACTTCCCACGAGAAAGCACAGCATAGCAGTCACGCTTATCTTGGCAAGTTTTATAAGTATCCATTGAAGTTGTCTAATAATCAAGCAAAGCTTTCCAAGAAGTCCCTTACCGCGGACGCGGCTATTCGAATAGTTTTGTTAACCCTGCAAGGGTGTACCGCTACACACACATGACCATCAGTTACCGCCTTTGGACTCGGCACCATTCAAGGGGTGTCGGTGAGGATGTTCACCACAACTGTTACCTCATAGCCGATCTAGTCCAAGAAAGCCGCCTACCTGGGTTCGCTACCACTATCGTGAACCCGGCCGGTTTACCAAAGTGGACCTAGATGATGTGTGCGTGGTGCATAAGCCGGTCTCGGTTGAGCCGTCCTCTCACTTAGCAACCAGGCAAAAACCTACCAGAACTCCGAACTACTGCGACATCTCGACATCGAAAGGGATGAGTTAGTAGGTTGAGAGGGTTCAGTGAGCCCAATGTGTGGTTGTACTCTTCATCTTGGATCACCACACAAGAACTCGGACTTAGGGCGGTGTTCAACGTGGCAACCCACTGTGTACTCCTACACAACCTCTCATCGTTCATCTTGTATTAGGGTAGATTCACCAACATATTTCCACCATCATCAACATGATTGCTACCATCCCGACTCACATAACAGTATCAATATTGTAACACTCTAAGCATGCAATAAGCAGTAACAGTTGCAGGGGCCACATGATATCATTCAACTCCTACACCTGCTAGGATTGTGGTTTCCTTACTACTGGGACAAATGATAGGTCATGCAAAGGAATGGGTTCATCTATGCGGTAGAAACGTAGCATGGTAATCATCCTAAACAATGCATAAGCGAGACTGAGAGGGAAGTGGGATTTTATCGACATGATCAATGGGGGTTTGCTAGCCTTGCTGACGAGGGTCGTACACGGTATCTTCAACGGAGGGGGTGATCTCGGGTTCCGGCTCCACCTTTATTCGACAAACAACACAAACATCGAAAAAATAATAAGACAATGCTCAAACACATGATTTGTAGGTTGAAACTAGATGTGTGTGTCACTGATGTGTGAGTTATTCCAATTAAAAGGAGTGTATTGCATTTGAAATGCAAATTCAAACTCCAATTTGAATATCAAAAGAATACATATCCAATGTTGTCACTGTTCACCCAATTTTATTTGGTAAAATATGATTGCATATTCAGAATCCTGTCATTTTTCTGATAATTTTAGATATATTATATGTTTAAGTTGGAGTTAAAATGAATTAGTTATGAATTTCTAAAGTTTAAAGCATTTTCTGGAATTTCTGAATATTATTTAAATTGGAAAAGGCTTTACTGCGTTACAGTGAGGTCATGCTGGCGTCAGGGGGTTTGACTCTGGTCAAACTAACCCGTGGGACCCGGCTGTCAATGACTCAGTGTTAATTCCCGATTTGTTTTAATTAACAGTGGGTTAATAAGGGGCTAGGGCCCACGTGTAAGTGTCTCTGAGGGGGGATTAGCACTTAAGCTAATGACGTCCACGTATCTCGCCAGCGGCTAGTCGTCGGCGACCTTACAGCACGGCGGCGACACACGGGAGGGCGATTCCGGGCACCATTCGAAGCGCTGCGGCCACTGAGACGTTGATCTTGACGTCGCGCATCGAACGGGCCAAGGTACGGGTGCTGGGAGGCACCGTAGCCATGACGGCATTGAGCCCTAGCGGCGGCGGAGCTACTGGCTCGAGGATGCGGTCGAATTCGAGCACGATAAGAACCCGCGATGGCCCCGTTCGAAGCAGTGGAGCACGGCGAATGCGATGGACCAACTGGCGCAGGCAGACGAGCATGGGAGCGAGCTTGAGCTCATCCATGGCGGAGGTCGTGCTCGGCTCCCATGGCAGACCGGTGTAGAGAAGGAGCTAGGGGACGGGAGTTTAGGGGAAACGCGCAGCTGCTCACCAGGAAGCTAATGGCGGAGACGGCGAGGCCGGAGAGGCTGTGACGGTGAGGAATTTGACGACGGTGATCTGCGGGTCCGACGACGTCTCGGTGAAGCTCGCGTGGGCTCGAGGCCAAATTAGCTCGCCAGCTTCTGCAGGAGGACGAAGGCGACGTCGGGGAAGGCGTTGGACACGATCTTGGGGCCTAGTTTGGGCTCGGGCTGAAAGTCGCCATGGCCATGGCCTCCTGTTCTTCGCGGGCGTCGACGAATTCGTCCAGAGTGAGCGAGAGAGTGACGGGAAAGGGGGGAATGGAGGAGGTGTGCTCCTGGGCGTCTCCTTGTGCGCGTAGAAGACGCGGGAGGGTCAGGTGGAGGCTGGAGAGGCCGCGGCATGCTCGGCTGGCTCGGTGGCATTCCACCGAGCAGCTTGGGTGCGCGGGGAGGAAGACGACAGGGGGAGGGGCTGCTGGGCCTCGCCCTGAGCGAGAGGTAAGACTTTTCTATTTTCCTGTCTGTTCAGACTTTCCTTTCTTAATTTCTTTTCTGTAATTTTGTTTTCCCAAGTAAATAAATTAGTTAGGCATTTTTATAAATGCTCAAAATTTATATTTGGACTTACATGAACAGTAGCTAGTCATTCCCAACTTTTGAACATTTTTGAAAGTCAAAATATTTGAATTCCAATTCAAATAGGGGTTTTTGATTAATTCCAAGGTCCTGTTTGAATATTTGAAAAATCCATGAGGCTGGGATTGGTCCCACATCACTTGATATGTGATCACACTCATTTATGAGACTTTTCAAAAATGCAAAAGGAATTTTTGGAGCAACTTTTATTCTGGCCATTTGAATTAAATTCATCTGGGGGGTGTTCTCTCTCCCATTTCATTTTCTTTTTGATATTTTTCCATGATGCAAAGTTACTTGCTAACCCTAGCACATAACTAACAGAGGGTTCTGACACTCGCGCTCCCTTGTGACCCGGCGTGCCCTCAAGGACCAGCAAGCAACGCACCGATGCCCAGCACCGCCGCCTCGGCCCACGACCAACCATCGCACCGAGCGCTCCTATACTATCCCAACACCCACGCCTCCTTGGGTCGAGCCCACGCGGTGAGCGCATGTGCCCCCCTCTTTTTCCTGCAGTTGCTCCGACCCGTGCACTATTATCACTCGTAGCGTCTTTTAATATCTTGCGCTCACTGGTTAGGCCCGTAGTAGCAAGTTTCGGCCCGTTGCTCTGTTTTTGTTCCTGAGCAGATTAATTGGCAGATTTAGCAATTTAGTGATGCCCATATCTTTTTGCTCGTAGCTCGGATTGCAATGGTTGCAAAGTCAAACTTTCTTAGAATTTTGCGTAGATTAATGAAATGTTGCTGCCTGTCATGTTTAAATTTGTCTATATGCTGTTTCACTACTATTTACATGCCATGCCACTGTAAAATGTAATCTTCCATAACTTTTTAACCGTTGATCCGATAAAAATGTTCCTTATATGTAACTTGACTTGAATTTTGTGTAGATTGTGATTATGCTATTGTTTGCTGTTTTTAACCAATATAAAATATGGTATATGACAGAACAGTACCAAATGCTTTAATATGTTTAGGATTTTGCCTCACTTAAATTGACTAGCCTAGGTAGTTTACTTTATGCTTCACCTTTTGTCGTGCTATGCCATGCTTGAGTGAGATGCCATGTTAACAAATTTTTCTCATGTTGTTGCTTGCTCGTGATTGCTTCGTAGTAATAGATGCTTTCCCGTCGATTGAATTTCCAGTGTTTCCTGCTTGTGTGGTCCCGTGGTTACTCTCGGAGACGTTGCGAGCTTACGATCGACTACACCTTTGGCTTCGTCTTCTCATCAGGTAATTAAGGGGAGCCTATATCATGCTTAGAAATTTCATCTCAATTGTGCCTAGGTATAGGATAGAACGATTCTTTGATCCTACCACCTCATATTTATGCCTCTCCAATAAACCCAAACAGCCATGTCCCCGACATCCTAGCAAACCATTGTTTGGTCATGTACCTTGCTTGCTTAACCACTTCTTAGTATACATGCTAGGAAACTATCTTGTTATCCTGCTACGCCTTGGATTGGGCTATCAAATTACTATATTGTTGTGGATGATATGATTATTATAATGTTGATTATACTCGACAAAGGATGGAAGGTCAGGCTATCCCTCCTTGGCGCTTTGTTCCATTCGAGTCACCTAGGATCCGAGTTCCGGGCATTGTGTCTCTTGACAAGCATGCCTAACCGCGTGTGGGATACTATGGGGTCCCCTTTTCTTACCTACTTAGCTTCAAACATTTCTAGAGGTGGCCCAAGATGATTTACCATTTGCAAACCATGCATATATGTCTGTCGGGTCGTCCTAGCAGATATCCTTTAAAACAACTTGGGCCAGCGGGGACATGGTTTCCTTCTTGGTCCACCCCTGGCCGGCGAGGGCCCGGCCCCATGTGAGGTGTACCGGTAACCCAAACCCTGTTGAGACCAAAGAGGCCGATCCGAGAGCGCGACCCTCTTTTGGATTGGGTGTCAACTCCCCGGGGGCCACCCGGATTTGTTCGTTGTTATCTAGAGGGACCTGTCGTTTCGGATATCTGAGAACTAAAAATCATAAAATGGGTGCCTGTGATGGGTAGCAATAGAGAGTGATGGGCTTGCTTGCGGAGCCTTGTAATGAGCAGTTGGAATACCCCTGCAGGGTTAAATATTTTTGAGAAGCCGTGTCCACGGTTATGGATGACTTGAGACCTACTCCTTGTTCATAGACAACAACAACTAAGATAATCTTAATAACTTGATCAACGTGTGAGTTCCTTGACTGCTTCATCTTCGTCGGGATGCGAAGATGAGGACAAGGATAGGATAGGTGTTATGTTTGCGTAAGTAGCTGATAGCAAGACTTGTTGGAGGCGATTCCTCATACAATGCTTGGCTTCTCATCTTGCTTTGAATAGAACGTTAGCCACTCATATATTGCTAGTGCGGCTGTAACCTCACCACTACCGCATCTTACCGTGAGGAGTTAGTCACAAGACTTGTTGATATAGCTCACCCCCTTTTTCTCTCTTTCACGCACGTTATGCAAACGATCTTGGACTTCAGAGGAGCTCGACAATCCTTCTTCTAGACGCCTTCATGGAGACTTGGCGACGACTAGTTAGGTGGATCCCGACGGAGAGCCTGGACCCGTGTGGACGCTGGAATAGTGTGTTTTACCTTTGCCACTAGGCATTGGATTGTAGTCTGTACTCGGACATGTAACTTCCGCTGATGTATTATATTAAGGAAGTTGTATGCCGATTGTATGAGATGTTGTATCCTTGTACGTGTAATGTTGTGATATCATGTTGGAATTCTGGGGCATATGGCATTGTTATATGTCGCGGTGGGACCGATATGTGCTTCGTCCCTGGATCTTGATGGAAACATATAAATCTGGAACAATACCGCATATCGTGCCTTACAGGTGACCAGCTCCATCAATAGTAGAAGAGGAGATAGTATAGTGTAGCATAGGGTATCTTCATCCAGAAGATCACCTTGTACTTTATTCTACTCCATCACCAGCAAAGAACATCAGACATGCAGGAGTAGGGCTTTTAGTCTCCGGACGGCCCGAACCTGGGTAAAGCCCTGTGTTTGCTCGTATCAGCCCATTGTCACTCCAACGCCACATCAACCTTCGTCCACATCAAGCAAGCGGGAACCCAACATGTTCCCCGTCCCGCACGGTCTCCGGGTCGTGCCCTTCCAGGAGCGGCCCTTCTGGAAGGTGTCCTCGGGGCAGCGTCGCCGCTGTTCTCCCCTGCTTCTGGCCCGATAGATGATGGCGCTAGAAGGACGGACTGATAAAACCGACCCCCAACACAAGCTAAACATGAAAACTCAAGATAGATCCCAAAATCAACCTAAATAAAATCTCTTAAAAAGATAAGCATGAAAACTAAGAGCTAAGCATGACAACAGCTTTGAAAAGATAAAGAACACACACAAAAAGATAAGCATGAAAACCTATGTTGTGTTCTAGAGTGGAGTGGAGCGTGTTTCTCTCCCAAACAATGAATGCTAGGATTCAACTTGTTATGAACAACAACAAAAACTAAAACAAACTAACAAGTAAAGAGCGAGACGATCCAAGTTTAGCACATACCATATGAAGTGAAAAAATATAGCATGGAGAAGAACGAACTGATGATTGTTGATGGAGAAGGGGATGCATTGGAGCATCCCCAAGCTTAGACACTTGAGTCTCCTTGGATATTTCATGGGGGTGCATGGGGGCATCCCCAAGCTTGAGCGCTTGACACTCCCGAATCTTCTTTCATGATCTTCCTTCGCATACTTGAAAATTCCCTTCATAAGAAACTCATGAAAAGCTAATTAGAGTAGTTAGTACCCATAATAAAATATATTTTGTCCACTGGAAATAAAGATTTTCATGAAAAGCTACTATTTCTCATGATTGCCAAAATTTTTTTGCAAATAAAAAGCAAGCTTAAGATTTGCAAAGAAATGAAAACGCAAAACATGGTGGAATCTACGAAAAATAGACCAGCAGGTAGTAAATAATTTTTTCGTGGTAATTCTGCAACTAAAATTAAAAAATTCATAACAGAAGCATGAAAACTAATTGTATATATATCACACTGTCAAAAAAATTCAGATCAAAAAGATGATGTGGTGATTTTTGGCTAACTTTTCCGTCAAGGGGACATAATCATGTCACAACTTTTGAACTTTCATGTAATCGGAGGTTAAAACTTGGCAAAAATATTGAATATAAAGATACAATGATGTTGCTACAGTAGTGACAATCATAAAGACCACTAAAACTGAAAGTAAAAAACATCTTGGGTTTCCTCCCAACAAGCGCTTTTTTATGCCTTTTAGCTAGACATGATGCAAAAAGATTAAATTTTGTCAATATCAAAAAAGTAGCTTGCGCGTGTAACGGACTCATAAGCTAACTTAATATTCTTTCAAGGGAAGTGTTCCATTCCATTTTTGAGGGGGAATTAGAATCTAATTGTCCCTTCTTTCATTTTAATGATAGCACCAACGGCGTGGAGAAAAGGATGTCCCAAAAGTTTTTGGACATGAGGGATCACACTCAATGTCCATGACAAGAAAAATCAAAGGGAACATTATTATCATTGACAACAATAAGAACATAATCAATCCTTCCTAAAGGTTTCTTTACGGAAGAATCAACAAGACGAACACCAAATAACAAGTATCAAAATATTTCAAATTAAACATATGATATATTCTTTTGGGCATAACGGAGGCACTAGCTCCAACATCACATAAAGCAAAGCAAGAGAAATTATTCAATTCTAATTTTGACTATGGGATCTCAACCATCTTCTAGCTTTCTAGGAATATAAGTCTCTAGCTTGAGCTTCTCCTCCCTAGCTTTGATAAGAGCTTTGGTAATATGCTCGGTGAAGGCAATGTTGAGTGTGCTATTGTGAGGGTCTTTAGCCATTCTTTGCAAAAAGGTGATAACTTTAGAAATACTACAATTATCAAAATCAAGATCACTTCCATTAATTAAAGTGGTGGTTATGTCATCTGAGCTCATTCTCTTGGTAGTCTCTAGATTGATGGGACTTTCTTGTCCTAATGTTGAGGCATTAGCATCACCATTAATAGGTCCAACGGGACTAGGGGTGTGTTGGGTGCTAAAAGTTTTGTGATCCTCAACAACTTGTATAGTGGAGATAGTAGTTTGTGTAGGAAGGCTCTTAATCCTATCATCCTCTTCCTTTTCTCTAGCCCATCTATTCTGAAGTTTGGCTAGCATTCTAATGTTCTCATTAATTTTGACTTGGATAGCATTCATGGTTGTAGTTTTTCTTTCCTCTAGAGGAGAGGTTCTAATTTTAAGCATTTCTACCTCATGAGCTATATTGTCTACCTTCGAAGAGAGACTATCTAGTTTTTCTAATTTCTCTTATAAGCTCTTGTTGAAGGCTTTTTGAGAAGGGATAAATTCCATAAGCATGATCTCTAATTCAGGAGAGGAGTTTCTGGTGCTAGGATAGTCTTGTTCTTCCCATAGCTGTTGGATGAGGACGGTCTAGGATTCTTGCTACCAAAATTACTCCTGTAAGCATTATTATTAAAAAAATTCCTAGAGATAAAATTAACATCAACTTGCTCTTGAGCAACCAAAGAATTTAAAGGAACATCATGAGAACTACGAGAAATATGCTCATACATGACGTTCTATAAGTGGTCGTGGATGAATTCATCATAAATGTATGACGATTTCACATGAGATGGTCGTAAATCGATTGAGGGGGGGGGGGGGTCAAATCCCTATAAAATTAGGACGAAGTGAGTCAAGAACGTCATAATCGCATAAGATGAAATCGTCGTCAACTGATCCACACAATTTACAAAGTTATTTTTAGTCGATCATGACCTATTTCGATTGTCATAACATTCAAGATGATTATAATAATGTTGTGACCAGTTCTAACTATGTTTACATGTAACTCGTGGGGTCCATTTGATCCCACCTCATCCACTTATTTAGTGCTCATAGCTAGGTGTTTATACTTGACAAACTTTTGGTAGATCTATGATGAAATAGGTACTTGTTTTCCTAAAAAATATTTTTGTGATAAATAAAGAGAAAATTATCTAGCACCTGTAGTTCAAATTTGATTGAGTTATAAATTATCTTAAAATTATTTTTGTGATAAACAAAGAGCAAACTATCTAGCACCTCTATTTTTCAAAACCCGTGAAATTTTGTATTTTTTATGAGAGGTGTATGAAAAATATTTTACATGCAACTATTTGATCAATTGTACATAAAATATGATTTAATATTTTTGTAAAATGTTTGGTACAATTTTACAACAAAGATTTGGTAGGTTATTTATAAAAAATAGCCAATAACGATCACCATTAAAACTTAGCATTAATTAAACACTTCCTAAATGAAATATTGATTGTGTAATTATTTATTATTTAAATAAATAAAATTACCTCTATAGCATAAGGTATTTTGTTAAAATATTTAAAAAGGGAAAAGATCATAATTTTTATTAAGATAATAGTAATAATAATATTAACGTAAATAAAAACCCGAACAAGTTAATCTAAAATTATATAATATTTAAAATTATTTTTGTTGATTAAGTTTGAATTTTAAATTCAAATGTAAACTAAAAAAGGAAATAAATGAAGACATAACTAAAACCGGAAGATAAGGAGAAAACCTAGCCCTTCCTCTACTGGGTCGATTAATATTTAAAATATTCTCTCTCTCTAAAACCGACAAATTATTTTTGTGGCTTTATTGTTTGGCATAGCAAGCGCATATTTTTCCAAAAATTTCATAAAAAATGCTTAATGTCAGAGTGTGGTGAATCTTCTAGCTAGATTGCTACTCTCATATGTAGTACTAGAAGTATACCCCACGCGTTGCTGCGGGAATCGCTATAAAAACTATATGCATAAAGAAAAAATATAAAAGTATGATGCATTAAGTTGTCTAAGTAAAGATGCAACAGAAACATGTGTGTATTAAAAATTATTAGGATGGACAATAAAATGATTAAAATATGGTTAATATGGAGATTGCATATAGAAATTAATAAATATATTAGTTGAGATGAGATGGACAATTGATTGGCTAAGAAATGGATGATGTGGATAGGTTGCATGTGAAGATAGACAATTTAAATGACCTAAGTGGGTGACATGGATAATTGATTGGCTAAGAGATTAGATGATGTGGATAGCTTGCATGTTGAGATAGACAACTTAAATGATCTATAGTGGGGATTTGTTTTATAAGAAGTATGAATTACTTGATAGCTAGGCAATGTAATGAACGTATGGATGCATACATCTTTAAAACCCTCATGGGACTAGCATCTAGCTAGACCAGGTTGTTAATTTCATCTAGATAGAGTAGTACTGATTAAATATTGGATGTTTCTTTCCTGGTTCCACGCAACTGCAATCAACATAGACAAACAAATACTATATATTTACTCTCTGTTGTTTTTATTTTCAAAGTGGAATCAATCTGCTTCATGCAAAGAAAAGGGAATTAGTATGCTGGTCTAGTTTTCTTTTCTTTTGCTATTAGGTTTTGCTTTGACACAAGTAAATTGTCATCTCTTTCTAACTGAACGACCTCTCCAATATGATTTGAAAAGGTAGAAATACAAGCAAAGTCAAATGTATTTTGTTCAAAAACCACACTTGAATCGTTCACATTAGTAGCTATTTTCTTTGTAAAGTATACTTAGAAAGCTTACATGATTTTAGGCCAGCCCAAATGGCCTTTTGTTGTTGAACATCGAGGTTGAGATAGTGTGATACATTTTTCCTTCTATGTCTGTTGGCATGCTGGTAGACTTATGTTCAAATGTCTTAACTGTTTTATTTTGCCTCATATTGGTTGAACTTATTTCAGCAGTATATATCAATATAGTATTAGATGACGTGATTTTTTTGTGCAAAGAAAAGGAAAACTTCATTCGGCAACATTGTTTGCCATTCTAATATACACACTTGTGCAGATTTTGAGATGAATTGAACAAACAATGCCACCAATGTAGGCATAACATTGATTATTTGGGTAGAAAAGCATGTATCTCTATACAAGATAGTTTGTTTATGAGAACATTTTTAAAGATGTTTGTCGTATTCCAAGTTTGTAATTTTTTCTTATCATAAGGACACACATGATGAGGCAACGCGACGGTTTTGATGAGGCAACGCGAAGGTTTTCTTATCATAAGGATACAAATCATGTCGGTTTCAAAATGCAATTAAAACGGCGGGCATTACTTTTCATTGATGTAAGTGAAATCTTGCAAAAAATTTGTTAGATATCTGATTAAATAGTTACTTTTGTATATAGAAGTCATTTCGGGAAAAAAATAACAAGCAAAATATTAAGCATCTCCCGTTAAAATTTGACCCGGTTTTAGGTGAATCGGTGAAATTTGTCAATTTGATGAGAGGTGTACGAAAAAAATTTACATGCAAATATTAGGTCAACTTTTTTTAAATGTTTGGTTCCATTTGCAACAAATATTTCATAGATTTTACACCAATTATATATACTTTGTTCTAGTTTTTTTTAGGTTATACTTTGTTCTAGTTGGTCAAATAAAAAGAGATGTGAATTGATGATATGACATCTCTATCCACCGTCCATGCCAAAAGAATCCTAACCACTCAGCCTCCCCGTCCATGCTAACCCTAACTTCTCCCGATCCACTCCCCCCGCACCATAGTCGCCACCTCATACCCACACAAAACGCCCGATCCATCTACCCAAGTCCCCATCCCACTCCTCTCACCCACCTCGTACCGACACGATCTATGCCGACGGGGCGAGGCCAGAGGACGCGCGACTGTGGATCTACTCCGGGACATGGCATCGGTGTGCGAGCGGCGGAGTGGGAGGATGATACGTCTCAAACGTATCGATAATTTCTGCCCGCTCCATGCATGTTTTGTGTGATATTGCTATGATCTAGATACACTTTTGATCATATTTGGACTAACCTACTAACTCAGTGCACCAAGTGTCAGTTCCTGTTTTCTGCTGTTTTTCTATTCCAGGCTTCCCAGATGCGCCGTAAGTAGTCTACCTTGGACCATGGGTCCGTGATCAGTAGCTATGCGATGGTTTAGACCTCGTGAGCTGCCCTACATGATCGAGGAACATATGTAATTCTTTCTGCTTTTGCTATGCTGAGTTTGATGGGATCTGATGGAGTATGAGATTATGTTCAGATTGTCATAGAGTAATATAATTGGTTCTTATCTTTTTTATTTTTGTTTCGAAGTAATTCTTGCATGTTCTCCGTTGCTAATTATTGCTTTGGCCAAGTGGTGGGTAGTGACTACAAGAGGGAACGTTATGCTCGATTGTAGCTACATGCCCCCTGATGACACGCTTGAGTGACAGAAACATGAGTCTAGGTGATGTGCCGTGGCCACAAGGGGGAAAACAACGGTGCTTGTAACCGCGGTTACACGGATTGTTTACTTTACGCAAAGTTCTTTTAATGTAGTTGTCTGTTGCTTTGGGTTTACACTTTGGGTGGGGCTCGCAACTTAATACCAGCGAGATGTTCTGGATAGATATCTCAAGGTGGATGATTAGTAGTAGATGCAGATGGATTTCGGTCTACTTATTTTGGCGTACTGCCCATGCTTTTGAGCCTCTTCCTTTCTTTTGTAGCATAGTTAGCATTGTGGTGCATTTATAATCCAGTCAATTGTCCGTCTGTATTTTTTTTACCTCGCATATCAGTCTTATCGTCTTTTGGGAGAGAGACAACACTAGTGAACATCACGGGACCTCGGTCCATATTCTCATCACTGTTTCCACGCTCATTTACTTTTTTTCTTTTTTACTTTCAGTTGCTATCATTATCATTATCCTGTGTCTTTGATCCTTTATAAACAACAAGACCGGAGAGATTGAAAACCTCTCTGACTTTGTTGGGAGCAAAGTTAATTGTGTTGTGTGCAGGTCCGCGTCAGGTGCACCGCTGAGACCTAATTATCATCGCCGGAGTCCTACTGGTCGATACTCAACCTCGGTATCTTCACCGAGGGAAACTTGCTGCTATGCTGCATCTTACCTTCCACTTGGAGTAACCAACGAAGGGCGAGAAGCAATACTCTCTCGCGTATCAAGAGAATATCTGGCGCCGTTGCCGAGGACTCCGAGTGATAAGAGAGGGGAGTTTCCCACTATCTTTTACCTATGCTTTTTAGTCTTGTTAGTTTACCTTTCCAGTTTTTCTTTTGCTTTTGTGTCTTATATGAAGAACCACAAAAATAGTTGCTACCTTTTGCCTTTGTCTTTCTTTTCCTAGTGATGCTATCCTCACCATGGGTGCTGAACCACCCAAATATGGTAGGATGGACTTGTTTCACATGTTTCACTTGGATCGTTTTCGATCAATTTGTGCTCGCGCTAAATACCCAACCGACTTCGTTGAGGGAAAATCATTGGATGAGCATGCTCATTATACGCGGCACCGCTTATCTCAGAAAGGGAAACACTTATGGGATCAAATACATGTTTCTCATTGCCATGCTAAACTTTTGTGCTACAATTATGATTTTACTTGTTGTTCTAATATAGATCATAAACGCCTCCCCTTCCAATGTGAGTTCAATGAAAATGAGATCTTATCTTCTTATGCCAAAGGTGTTTATGATTACTTTGATGTTGAAAAGATTGAAGAGTTTGTTGCTTTTAAAGGTGCTTATGAGATTGCTTCTTTGATAGAAAGGTATCACGATACTATTCACCAGTCCGAAAACTTTGCAGTTCTTGGTTATTGCTTCGAGAATTATACATCCAATTCTTATATTGAGGATTTTAAAAATAAAATGTTTGCTCCCCTAGAAGAGGCGAATGGTTGCTATGATGAGGAATCTAATGATTCCGAGGACTCACCAGAAATAGCCCTTTCTGAAGATCTTGCTACTTGCTTTTTTGATGGCCATGATGCCAATATGGATGATGCTGACAACGATGAACTCTCTATAGTTCCTTATGTTAAGCATGAAATTGTTGCTATTGCACCCACACTTGATTGTCCTATTATCCTTTTGAAATCTCCAACTCATATTCCAGAGAATGTTGCTCTTATCAAGGCTCAATGTGATGGGTTGCATTTATCTTATGTTCCTAAAGACCGTGTTGAAAACAATACACGTGTGCTTGTAGGTCATGAACAACATGATTTATGTGATAGTTATATTCTGGATGTTGTTCATGATGCTCCTGAAAATTATTTTGAGAGAGGGAAGTTTGGTTGTAGAAACTTACAAATTACAAAAACATCTCACTTTATGATGAAAGTTTTGAAGTTGTTCTTGTCCCACCTTCCTCTTGATGCTCTCTTTTGCTTCAAAATTCTTACTCTTGTGAGAGCATGTTTTAAAATCTTTTTTCCTAGCTTAAAGGCGTAAAAGAAAGCGCTTGTTGGGAGGCAACCCAAGATGTTTTTACTTATGTTTTTAGTGGTATTGATGATTGTTACTACTGTAGAAACATCATTGTATCTTTATTTTTCAAGCTTTGTGCCAAGTATAGCCTCATATGATAAGGGAAGTGGAAGTTGTGACATGTTGTCCAGAAAACAGATTTTGTCCTCATGACGGGAAAAATCAGAATAAATCACCAGTTCATCTTTTTGAGCTGATTTTTTTACACAGCGTGCTCTATACAATCAAAGAAACTTTTGTATGTTCTGAGTTTTTTGATTTGAGTTGAAGAAGTGCCCCTAAAAAATTCTTTACTCCCTGATGTTCTGTTTTTCACAGATTCTGCCACGTTTTGTCTCTCCTAACTTTTGCAAACCTTAAGCTTGCTTTTTCTTTTCAAAAACCTTTTGGAAATTGTCGGGACCTGGGGTTAGCGTATGCAAGTACAGCTAAGACATAGTCATATAGAGAGCCGAGAACCGTACCCACTTGTCTAAGCAGACAAGGCCAAGCACAGAACGTTCTCAGAAAGCATCGTACACGAGGGGCATCCCATCCAGGCCGGATGATCAACTGAGATGGGTCCTCATCGTTCGCACACAAGTCTAATGATATGGGTGGTGAACTCCCATATTCAAAGACAAGTCGCCTCAACCATACTATCGACTATCTCATAACTCTTACATAGACTTACTCCAGCCCGATCACTTAGTCGGGGTCTACGGCGGGCTCGATCATACCACAAAGTGTGCACGAGACGGAGTCTCGAGTAGTCACATCGCGATGCCCCAAGCTGTGCACATCTAAGGGCCACTTGGTGTATGAAAGACCGCCAGCCAGAACACAACTAAGGTCTCGAAAACCCATACAAAGACATGCATGTTATAAACATACACGCAACACACATGCCTTGTATGAACAACAGGTACCATTGCAATTCTCTACAAAGTGTACATATTTTATTGATAACTCTTGTAGAGTGCACACAGAGACCACAAACATGTGATCCAACATTACAACATAAGCGGAAGCAAATTATGTCTGAGTACAGACAAGTTTAACAAATGGCTTAAGAAGCCTTATTTAAACACAAGACCTCCACGAGGAAACCAGTCGTCTGACTGGGACTAGACTAGTTGATCTTCAGTCGTCCAGCTCGATGAAGAAGCCACCTTCGGGGTCAGTGGCATCATCTAAAACATAGATTAAGAAAACGTGAGTACAAATTCGTACTCAGCAAGACTTACATAGGAGCTATACTACTCATGCACATGTATCAAGGTGAAGGGAGGTGGGGTTTCACTTGCAGAAATGCCAGCTTTGACTTGGCTAGTCCTGAACTACGAGTACCAGACTTGAGGTAAGAAGCGTACACGAGTCCACTACTTTCTCCAACCAATTACACCACTATGGTGCCTTCCTCGACTTCCCCACGAGAAAGCACGCCATAGCACTCACACTTATCTTGGTGTATTTTAGAAGTATCCAGTTCAAGTTATCTAATAATCAAGCCAAGCTTTCCAAGCAGTCCATAACCGCGGATGTGGCTATTCGAATAGTTTTGTTAACCCTGCAGGGGTGTACCGCTACACACACATGATCATCATTTACCGCCTTTGATCTCGACACCATTCAAGGGGTGCCAGCGAGGATGCTCACCACAACTGTTACCTCATAGCCGATCTAGTCCGAGAAAGCCGCCTACTTGGGTTGGTTACCACTATGGCGAACCCGGCCGGTTTACCGAAGTGGACCCAAGTGATGTGTGCGTGGTGCATAAGCCGGTCTCGGATGAGCCGTTCTCTCACTCAGCATCCAGGCCACAAACCTACCAGAACTCCGAACTATTGCGACATCTGGACATCGAAAGGGATGAGTTAGTAAGTTGAGAGGGGTCAGTGAGCCCAATGTGTGGTTTTACTCTTCATCTTGGATCACCACACAAGAACTCGGACTTAGGGCGGTGTTCAACGAGACAACCCACCGTGTACTCCTACACAGCCTCTCATCGTTCACCTTGTATTAGGGTCGATTCACCAACACTTTTCTACCATCATCAACATGATCACTATCATCCCGACTCACATCACAGTATCATCATTGTATCATACTAAGCATGCAATAAGCGATAAAATTTGCAGGGGCCACATGATATCAACCAACTCCTACATTTGCTAGGATTGTGGTTTGCTTACTACTGTGACAAAATGATAGGTCATGCAAAAGAATGGGTTCATCTATGCGGTAGAAACGAATCATGGTGATCATCCTAAACAGTGCATAAGCGAGACATGAGAGGGAAGTGGGATTTTATCGACATGATCAATGGGGTTTTGCTTGCCTTGCTGATGAGGTTCGGGTTCTGGGTCTTCAGCGAAGGGGGCAGCCTCCTGCTCCGGTTCCACCTCTACTCGACAAACAACAAGCAAAGTAGCAAAGTAAATACAATGCACAATCACATGATGTAAGGTTGGAACTTGATGTAAATGCTTTGATGTGTGAAGCAATTCCATTTAAATGGAGTATATTGCAAATTGAATTGCAAATTCAAACTCCAATTTGAATTCAAACTTAGTCAAGTTATATGTGACATGATTTGATCAATTTGAATCATCTTCAAATGTGTATAATATGCCTCTGATGTGTGGTTGAAAATATAGCATAATTCCATGGTCCAAGTTGCAAAATAATTTGAGTTGAATTTGAATTAATTTCAAATAAACCAAATGACATATGCTACTGGTTCCATTTTCAAATCAACTCCAACATAGTTTAAAGTTGTATTTTTGGATAGCTTATTTTATCCTGATCATTTTTCATATATTATTTGTCCGAATTGGAGTTAATATGAATTTTCTATGAATTTGCAAAGTTTGGGGTATTTTCTGGAATTTCTGGAATTTCGTTAATTCAAATTACTCTGGAAATTCATTTAATCGATTTATTGCGCCAGACTGACGTCATGCTGGCGTGTGGGGGGGGGGGCTGACATGTGGGCCAGGGGTGTCAGTGACACTGGCTAATTAACCCGGCTGGTTAATTTAATCCAGTGGCTTAATTAAGCCACTCGGCCCACTGGTCAGTGACCCAGGGGGGTCATTAGGGGGGGATTAGGGCTATCCCACCGGCGGCTAAACGCCGGCGACCAGAACCGCGGCGGCGCTGCACGGGGAGGTTGATTCCGGGCACCAATCGAAGCGCTGTGACCTCCAACTTGAAGCCCTTGCCGTTGCGCGTCGAAAGAGACAAACTCCAAGTGCTGGGGTGCCCTGTACGCTCGCCGGGGTCGAGTTTCGCCGCGACGGAGCTACGGCTGTGATCGGGAATTCGCTACAAGGCGCGAATTGAGGCGGGGCTAGGCTGGTTTGAAGCAGTGGAGCACGGGGAACGCGATGGACAACACGGCTAGCTCGACTGCGTAGCAGGTGGTCATCGCCATAGTTCCCGGCGGCAAGGAGCTTCGGCCTTCATGGCGGCCACGGCTAGAGGAAGAAATCGAGGGGAAAAGATAGGGGTTTTGATCCCGCGCTCACCAGGAACTCGGCAGAGCAGGCGGTGAGGCAAACGGCGGCGTGATGATGACGAATTCGACGGAGAGTTCTTGCGGGTCCGGCGGCGGCTCGAGCTCGATTCCGGTGACTAGGAGGGCTCCGGGCTCGCCTTCTTCTGCAGATCGACGAAGACGACGACGCTGCGCACGGGGGACACGGTTGCTGACCTTCTTGTCGACGTTGGCCGCGGCTTCTCACGACGATGAGCGGCGGCTGCTCTCGGGGAAGAAGGGGGGAATCACACAGAGAGCTTGAGAGGAGGCGGCGATGGGGGAAAGTGAGAGGGGGCGATGCAGACGTCTCCTGGGCACTCTTTGGAGTCCTGGGGCGGCCTGGAAGCCCCTGAGCGTCGAGGTGGCGTCCACGGCGTGCTCGGCCGCTCCAGCGAGCTGCTTTGGCGCGCGGGGAGGAAGACGACAGGCGAGTTCGCGGGCCGGGCTGCCGAAACGGTAAGTTGGGCCGGGGTGGCCCAGGTAAGTGGGCTCCTTTCCCTTTTCTATTTTCCTCTCTGTTTTTCTTTCTGCTATTTGTTTTGCTATGCTAAAATAATTAGCTAGGCATTTTATTAAATGCTGAAAAATTTTATATGGCTTCATAATAATATAGACTAGCCACTTATAAAGTTTCAACATTTTTAAAATTCAAATAATTTGAATCTTAACTCAAATAGGGGTTTTTGATTAAATCCAAGGCACTGTTTGAATATTTGAAAAATCTATGAGCATGGGGTGGGTCCCACATCACTTGATATGTGATCACACTCATTTATAAGATTTTTCAAAAATCTAACATGAATTTTTCGAGAAGATTTTTATCTGCCTTTTTGAATTAATTCATTTGGGGGGGTTCCTTCTCCCATTTTCTTTTGAAGTTTGATTTCAAGGATTTCTTTTGAAATTTTGGCATGATGCAAGAGTACTGGCTAACCCTAGTACATTACCTAACAGAGGGTTCTGACAACTCGCCCCCACTCAACAGAATCTCATCCCGAGATTCAGAAGTCTGCGGGAGGAAGGTGGGGTACTCGGCACTGAGACGGTCTTCTCTTTCCCACGTAGCTTCTCTCTCAGAGTGGTGTGACCATTGCACTTTAAGAAACCTAATCTTCTGACGACGAGTGACACGCTCTAAGGAATCAAGAATACGAACGGGGTATTCTCGATAAGAAAGGTCATCTTGGAGATCAAGCGTTTCATGGTTGACTTCGCGGATAGGGTCCTTGAAGCAACGCCTGAGTTGGGACACATGGAATACATCATGTACTCGGGAAAGGTGCAGGGGTAGTTCAAGTTGGTAGGCAACTTCTCCACGTTTGGAAAGAATGCGGAAAGGTCCGATGTAACGTGGGGCCAACTTTCCTTTGATACCGAAACATTGGATTCCCTTCAGAGGAGTAACCCGAAGGTAAGCCTTCTCATCCAGATTGTAGCTCTCTTGCCTATGATGACGATCATAGTAGCTTTTCTGACGAGACTGGGCTGCTTTCAATTGGTCACGAACAATGCGAACTTGCTCTTCTGCTTCCTTGATCATGTCCGGTCCAAAGAATTGTCTTTCACCGGTTTCTGACCAGTTAAGGGGTGTTCGACATCGTCGTCCATATAGGAGTTCAAAAGGAGCCATGTTCAGACTAGATTGAAAACTATTGTTATTAGCAAATTCGGCAAATGGAAGAGACTTCTCCCAATTCTTTCCGAATGAGATAACACAAGCTCTGAGCATGTCTTCAAGAATTTGGTTAACCCTTTCGACTTGACCGCTAGACTGAGAATGGAAAGCTGTACTAAAGGAGAGATGAGTTCCCATAGCATTCTGAAAGCTTCCCAAAAATCTAGAGGTAAAAAGGCTTCCACGATCAGAACTGATTTCCAAAGGAACACCGTGAAGGGATACAATTCTAGAGATGTACAAGTCCGCTAACTGGCTAGCAGTTATGGACTCGCGAACCGGAAGGAAATGAGCAACTTTGGAAAGCCTATCTATGACAACGAAGATGGCGTTGTTTCCTTTCTGGGTTCTTGGAAAGCCGGCGATGAAGTCCATGCCGACTTTGTCCCATTTCCACTCGGGAATAGACAAAGGTTGAAGTGTACCAGCAGGTCTTTGATGTTCTGCCTTAATGCGAATACAAACATCACATTCGGCCACAAATCGAGCAATGTCTCTCTTCATCCTAGTCCACCAAAATCTCTGGCATAGATCTCGGTACATTTTTGTGCTACCGGGATGAATCGAGAGGGGTGTGTCATGGGCTTCCTTGAGGATGAGTTGCCTTAGTTCCCTATTATTATGTACTACCAAACGATTTCCAAAGAATACCGTTCCCTTGCTATCTATGGAGAAACATTTAGCAACTCCGCTAGCAATGTTCTCCTTGATCCGGCGAACACCTCATGCACGCCTTTGGGAAACTATGATTTGATCCTCAAGAGTTGGTTTCGCCACCAAGGTAGAAAGATAGCCATGAGGAACAATCTCAAGATTGAGCTTGCGAAAGTCCTCATGAAGAAGTGGTTGATACTGTTGTAACATGAGGTTGTTACAATACGACTTACGACTTAGTGCATCAGCCATGACATTGGCTTTTCCTGGGGTGTAAGAAAATTCCTACGTCGTAATCTTTTATCAACTCAATCCAGCGTCTTTGCCTGAGATTAAGATCTGGCTGGGTGAAAATGTATTTGAGGCTTTGGTGGTCGTAATAGATCTCACAACGATTACCAAGGAGGTAATGTCGCCAAGTTGTTAGGGCATGAACTACGGCAGCGAGTTCAAGGTCATGGGTAGGATAGTTCTCTTCATGTGGCCGCAACTGGCGTGAAGCATAAGCTACCACATGTCCATCTTGCAGAAGTATGCATCCTAACCCTTGCCGTGATGCATCACAATAGATTTCGAAATCCTTTTTGGTGTCTGGAGATGCAAGTACTGGTGCAGAAGTCAATCTTCTTTTCAGCTCTTGAAAGCTTTCCTCGCACTTGGGAGTCCATAAGAATTTCTTATCTTTCTTGAGGAGTTCAGTTAGAGGCTTTGCAACTTTAGAAAAGTTCTCGACGAAGCGACGACAATAGCTGGCTAGGCCAAGAAAACTCCTAACTTGCTTAACCGATTCAGGTGGAGTCCAGTCAAGGACGGCCTGGACTCTCTCGGGATTCACAACAATGCCTTTTGCAGAAATCACGTGGCCTAAGTAGGTCACTTCTGGTAGCCAGAATTCACACTTGGAGAATTTAGCATACAGGCGATGCTCTCTAAGTTTCATCAATACCAGCCTTCGGTGTTTGGCATGATCTTCTTTGTTCTTCGAGTAGATGAGTATATCATAAAGATAAACCACAACAAATTTATCTAAGTACTCCATGAAGATCGAATTCATCAAGCGCGAGAATGTGGCGGGGGCATTGGTTACACCAAAGGACATGACGGTGTACTCGTAAAGACCATAACGAGTAGTAAAAGCCGTTTTGGGAATGTCCTTGTTTCGGATTTTGATTTGATGATAACCTAATCTCAAATCCATCTTGGAGAAGACAGAGGATCCTGCAAGTTGATCATAAAGATCATTGATCCTGGGCAGTGGGTATTTGTTCTTTATCGTTGCTAAATTTAGCGGGCGATAGTCTACGCACATCTTTTTTGTTCCATCTTTCTTCTTTACGAACAGAACGGGGCAACCCCATGGCGATGAGCTAGGGCGGATGAAGCCTTTTTCCAACAAAACATCAAGTTGGGTTTTTAGCTCAGCTAACTCATGTGGGGCCATTTTGTATGGGCGTCTGGAAATTGGTGCGGTTCCTGGCACAAGATCCACTATAAACTCTACACATCGGTTGGGTGGCATGCCCGGCAGCTCTTCAGGAAAGACATCCGGGAAGTCACGAACCACCGGAATATCTTCAAGTTCGGGAAGGGGAAGTACATTCAAGGAATGCACTTGGGTTCTTGTTCTGGGTGAGGTATAGTTGACGGTTTTTCCTGAAGGGTGGGTGAGTTTCACGGATTTGCCTTTGCAATCCAGGTAGGCATTCTGTCTTGATAGCCAATCCATGCCAAGGATGACATCAATGTCTGAAGACTTGAGGGCTATGAGTGAATCAAGGAATACTAAACCCTCAATTGCAATTTGATTACCATGGCTTACTCTATTAGTTTGCCATCTTGACCCTGGAGTTTGAATAATCATTGGGGTGGATAATTCAACAAAGGATAACTCATGACGAAGTGCATAACTTTCCGACATGAATGAATGAGATGCTCCTGGGTCGAAAAGAACGGAAGTAGGAACATAATTGACTGGGAGCGTACCAAGAATGATGTCAGTGGTGTCTTCAGTCTCTTCGGCGGCGATCTGGTTCACACGTCCACGAGTGGCGGGAGGAGCGGGTTTGGCGGTGTAGACCGTCTGGGGTGGCTTACCACGACCATTGTTGTTGTTGCATCCGGCACGGGGTGGAGCATTCTGGTTCTGGATCTGGTTCTGGGGACACTCACGAGAATAGTGGCCTGCCTGACCACACTTGTAACAGGCTCCGAAAACAGTGCGTGGAGCTGGGTTGTTTGGTGGAGCTGGGTGGAACTGGGTTGGTGGACGAGGCGCCACATAGGATGGCCTCGGTGGGTTGTTCTGGCGGAACATACTATTAGGGATCCAGATCTTGCGCTTCTGAGAGCCTGAACTGGATGAGCCATCATCTCTAGGGTGTTTGTGAAAGTCGTTGGGGGTGTTCATGTCCTCTGCCTTGATGGCCTTGTTGACAAGGACCTGGAATGTGGCAAAGTCATGCAGGTTGAGTTCACGACGAAGTCCAGAGTTGAGGCCACGACGGAACCTCTCTTGTTTCTTGGAGTCGATGGAGACTTCTTCAGTTGCATAACGAGCAAGTTGGTTGAACTCACGACTAAACTCGTCAACAGTCCTTCTGCCTTGGGTGAGGTTGCAGAACTCCTCACGCTTGCGGTCCATAAGACCCTTGGGAATGTGGTGCTCACGGAAGGAAGTGCAGAATTCCTCCCAAGATGCAGGCGGTCCAACAGGAAGCATATTCAGAAAGTTCTCCCACCAAGAGCTAGCTGCACCTTCGAGGTGATAGGTGGCATAGCTGACCTTGTCGCCATCTGCAACATGGCCTGCCTGGAGCTTCGTTTCGATGCTGCGAAGCCAGTCATCGGCGTCAAGGGGCTCGGTGGAGTAACTGAAAACCGGGGGATGAAGCCGGATGAAGTAGTTCAGGGACACCAACTCGTTGCGCTGCTGAGTGGTGTTGCGAGCAATGACTTCCAACAGATGGTGAGAGTCTCGGCGGTTCCTCTCGACCTCCATCAGAACCTGAGCCATCGTGGGTGGGGGTGGAAGGTTGCCTTCCTCCTGGTCATTCCCACGACCTTGGTTACGACCAACCTGGCCACGGGTTCCTTGAGACATCCTGAGGTGAAAAACCAAAGTCAAACAGAGTTGATTTGAAGAGTCTAAACAAGGTATTGAAGTACTGGAAGGATTACAGAGCAAAGGAAGTAATCATCTTGACAACATGGTGATAAAGCATACAAGCCATATATTCACAAGCTGTCATACAAACCATACATCGTTTTAGTACAAGCACAAACCTAATACAAACGTGATGAAGATGATACATCCTTCAGAGGCACTCTGACTTCCTATACATTATTTATCTAAGCCTCTGGAACTTAGACATCTTACGTACAATATACTAAGATACTACTACATCCTCACTAAGTAAGACCACAGGCGGTCTCACTCATCTCCATCTCCATAGTAGTCCTCATAAAAGTTACCCGCGTATCCCGGTAGCTGGAGGTGACCATCGGAAAACACGGAGGCCTGTGGACCCTGATATCCATTTGGGCAAGGATGGGGCCTAGGTACAGCGTAGGGTGGAAGCAAAGGACCACGGGGTGGAAAAATGCCTCCAATCTCGGGCCAAGCAACTCGAGAAGGCTTCTGAGTCCTCACTGGGTAGATAGCATCATGCTCAACTGATCCCTCGCTCACAAAGGGTGCCAAGAGTGTCAGTGCTCGATACAGACGAACACGGGTGGCATGGAGCTCGAAACGGAGAGCGCGTGCATCACGATCTCGATCACTAGCAAATCTAGCAGTCATCTGAAGTGCGGGATCCTCTGCAGAGTGATCTGAGTAGAGTCCGGTATAATATCCCTCTTCTCCTGGAAGTGCAGCAGGGATATAGCGGAAAGAGGTCTCCCTCACCATAGTGTGCTCCTCTCTCAGCAGGGTCATACATGAGTATGCAGCATCCTGCACAGCCAATGCCATGTCCAAAGTGGATAGGCTGAGTGACTCCAACGTGGTGCGGGTAGATCCGAACAATGCAGTGGAGCTGCGTCTGGTTGAAGTCGTGAAACTTCTCTTCGACGGTGTACTCAGGGTACCACCGATATCCCACATAGGACATCATCTCGATCAACATGGCGGGATGGCCACGCACACCGAGGCACCTGGTCAAACGAACAATCTTCCGAGGGGGAAGATCTGCCATCTGAAACAGAAAGGAGTTTGCAAATGCACCAGATTATGAGATAAACCTGGAATGACTCGGAAAACATAACGGCTGTAATTGTAAGAAATGACAATTTCTTCCAATCATGAAAAACAGCACTTACATAATACGATGTAAGAAATCAGCATTACAACAATGCTAGGAAAACCGGACACAACTTTCCTACGGCTATAAGGAAGCAAACAACGAGATGTGCTAATCAGACAGAGGAGATCCTAGTCCTATCTTCCCATAGAATAAGATGAGGGTGACTCAGAACTCAGAACGAAGGGGGTAAGGAGAAAAAAGAAGCCTTACGTTATTCCCTTATATACCCAGAGTAACTACATAACTATAGCAAGCTAGACTCAACTTCGGCCAAGGCTACTAGTCCTACAGCCAGTCCTGCTCTGATACCAAGTCTGTCGGGACCCGGGGTTAGCGTATGCAAGTACAGCTAAGACATAGTCATATAGAGAGCCGAGAACCGTACCCACTTGTCTAAGCAGACAAGGCCAAGCACAGAACGTTCTCGGAAAGCATCGTACGTGAGGGGTATCCCATCCAGGCCGGATGATCAACTGAGATGGGTCCTTATCGTACGCACACAAGTCTAATGATATGGATGGTGAACTCCCATATTCAAAGACAAGTCGCCTCAACCATACTAACGACTATCTCATAACTCTTACATAGACTTACTCCAGCCCGATCACTTAGTCGGGGTCTAGGGCGGGCTCGATCATACCACAAAGTGTGCACGAGATGGAGTCTCGAGCAATCGCATCGTGATGCCCCAAGCTGCGCACATCTAAGGGCCACTTGGTGTATGAAAGACCGCCAGCCAGAACACAACTAAGGTCTCGAAAGCCCATACAAAGACATGCATGTTATAAACATACACGCAGCACACAAGCCTTGTATGAACAGCAGGTACCATTGCAATTCTCTACAAAGTGTACATATTTTATAGAGTGCACACAGAGATCACAAACATGTGATCCAACATTACAACATAAGCGGAAGCAAATTATGTCTGAGTACAGACAAGTTTAACAAATGGCTTAAGAAGCCTTATTTAAACACAAGCCCTCCACGAGGAAACCAGTCGTCTGACTGGGACTAGACTAGTTGATCTTCAGTCGTCCAGCTCGATGAAGAAGCCACCTTCGGGGTCAGTGGCATCATCTAAAATATAGATTAAGCAAATGTGAGTACAAAGTCGTACTCAGCAAGACTTACATAGGAGCTATACTACTCATGCACATGTATCAAGGTGAAGGGAGGTGGGGTTTCACTTGCAGAAATGCTAGCTTTGACTTGGCTAGTCCTGAACTACGAGTACCAGACTTGAGGTAAGAAGCGTACACGAGTCCACTACTTTCTCCAACCAATTACACCACTATGGTGCCTTCCTCGACTTCCCCACGAGAAAGCACGCCATAGCACTCACACTTATCTTGGTGTATTTTAGAAGTATCCAGTTCAAGTTATCTAATAATCAAGCTAAGATTTCCAAGCAGTCCATAACCGCGGACGCGGCTATTCGAATAGTTTTGTTAACCCTGCAGGGGTGTACCGCTACACACACATGATCATCATTTACCGCCTTTGATCTCCACACCATTCAAGGGGTGCCAGCGAGGATGCTCACCACAACTGTTACCTCATAGCCGATCTAGTCCGAGAAAGCCGTCTACTTGGGTTGGTTATCACTATCATGAACCCGTCCGGTTTACCGAAGTGGACCCAAGTGATGTGTGCGTGGTGCATAAGCCGGTCTCGGATGAGCCGTTCTCTCACTCAGCATCCAGGCCACAAGCCTACCAGAACTCCGAACTATTGCGACATCTGGACATCGAAAGGGATGAGTTAGTAAGTTGAGAGGGGTCAGTGAGCCCAATGTGTGGTTGTACTCTTCATCTTGGATCACCACACAAGAACTCGGACTTAGGGCGGTGTTCAACGAGACAACCCACCGTGTACTCCTACACAGCCTCTCATCGTTCACCTTGTATTAGGGTCGATTCACCAACACTTTTCTACCATCATCAACATGATCACTATCATCCCAACTCACATCACAGTATCATCATGGTATCATACTAAGCATGCAATAAGCGATAACATTTGCAGGGGCCACATGATATCAACCAACTCCTACATTTGCTAGGATTGTGGTTTGCTTACTACTGTGACAAAATGATAGGTCATGCAAAGGTATGGGTTCATCTATGCGGTAGAAACGAAACATGGTGATCATCCTAAACAATGCATAAGCGAGACATGAGAGGGAAGTGGGATTTTATCGACATGATCAATGGGGTTTTGCTTGCCTTGCCGACGAGGTTCGGGTTCTGGGTCTTCAGCGAAGGGGGCAGCCTCCTGCTCCGGTTCCACCTATACTCGACAAACAAAAAGCAAAGTAGCAAAGTAAATACAATGCACAATCACATGATGGAAGGTTGGAACTTGATGTAAATGCTTTGATGTGTGAAGCAATTCCATTTAAATGGAGTATATTGCAAATTGAATTGCAAATTCAAACTCCAATTTGAATTCAAACTTAGTCAAGTTATATGTGACATGGTTTGATCAATTTGAATCATCTTCAAATGTGTATGATATGCCTCTAATGTGTGGTTGAAAATATAGCATAATTCCATGGTCCAAGTTGCAAAATCATTTGGGTTGAATTTGAATTAATTCGAAATAAACCAAATGACATATGCTACTGGTCCCATTTTAAAATCAACTCCAACATAGTTGAAAGTTGCATTTTTGGATATCTTATTTTCTCCTGATCATTTTTCATATATTATTTGTCCAAATTGGAGTTAATATGAATTTTCTATGAATTTCCAAAGTTTGGGGTATTTTTTGGAATTTCTTTAATTCAAATTACTCTGGAAATTCATTTAATCAATTTATTGTGCCAAACTGACGTCATCCTGGCGTGTGGGGGGGGGCTGACATGTGGGCCAGGGGTGTCAGTGACACTGGCTAATTAACCCGGCTGGTTAATTTAATCCATTGGCTTAATTAAGCCACTGGGCCCACTGGTCAGTGACCCAGGGGGGTCATTAGGGGGGGATTAGGGCTAACCCACCGGCGGCTAAACGCCGGCGACCAGAACCGCGGCGGCGCTGCACGGGGAGGTTGATTCCGGGCACCAATCGAGGCGCTGTGACCTCCAACTTGAAGCCCTTGTCGTTGCGCGTCGAAAGAGACCAACTCCAAGTGCTGGGGTGCCCTGTACGCTCGCCGGCGTCGAGTTTCGCGGCGACGGAGCTATGGCTGTGATCGGAAATTCGCTACAAGGCGCGAATTGAGGCGGGGCTAGGCTGGTTTGAAGCAGTGGAGCACGGGGAACGTGATGGACAACACGGCGAGCTCGACTGCGTAGCAGGTGGTCATCGCCATGGTTCCCGGCGGCGAGGAGCTTCGGCCTTCATGTCGGCCACGGCTAGAGGAAGCAATCGAGGGGAAAAAGATAGGGGTTTTGATCCCGCGCTCACCAGGAACTCGGCAGAGCAGGCGGTGAGGCAAACAGTGGCGTGATGATGACGAATTCGACGGAGAGTTCTTGCGGGTCCGGCGGCGGCTCGAGCTCGATTCCGGTGACTAGGAGGCCTCCGGGCTCGCCTTCTTCTGCAGATCGACGAAGACGACGACGCTGCGCACGGGGGACACGGTTGCTGGCCTTCTTGTCGACGTTGGCCGCGGCTTCTCACGACGATGAGAGGCGGCTGCTCTCGGGGAAGAAGGGGGGAAACACACAGAGAGCTTGAGAGGAGGCAGCGATGGGGGAAAGTGAGAGGGGGCGATGCGGACGTCTCCTGGGCACTCTTTGGAGTCCTGGGGCGGCCTGGAAGCCCCTGGGCGTCGAGGTGGCGTCCACGGCGTGCTCGGCCGCTCCAGCGAGCTGCTTTGGCGCGCGGGGAGGAAGACGACAGGCGAGTTCGCGGGCCAGGCTGCCGAAACTGTAAGTTGGGCCGGGGTGGCCCAGGTAAGTGGGCTCCTTTCCCTTTTCTATTTTCCTCTCTGTTTTTCTTTCTGCTATTTGTGTTGCTGTGCTAAAATAATTAGCTAGGCATTTTATTAAATGCTGAATTTTTTTATATGGCTTCATAATAATATAGACTAGCCACTTATAAAGTTTCAACATTTTTAAAATTCAAATAATTTGAATCTTAACTCAAATAGGGGTTTTTGATTAAATCCAAGGCACTGTTTGAATATTTGAAAAATCTATGAGCATGGGGTGGGTCGCACATCACTTGATATGTGATCACACTCATTTATAAGATTTTTCAAAAATCTAACATGAATTTTTGGAGAAGATTTTTATCTGGCTTTTTGAATTAATTCATCTGGGGGGGTTCCTTCTCCCATTTTCTTTTGAAGTTTGATTTCAAGGATTTCTTTTGAAATTTTGACATGATGCAAGAGTACTGGCTAACCCTAGCACATTACCTAACAAAGGGTTCTGACAAAAATCTTGAGAAACATTATATCTTCAAGAATATCTTTATATCCAGTGGGAATTTTATTTGTTAAGGGTACTAACCTCTCTAATCAGCTTATGATGAGTTGTGTATGAAGGGAGTTTTCAAGTGTGCAATGGAAGATGATGAAAGAAGATTCGGGAGTATCAAGCGCTCAAGCTTGGGGATGCCCTCATGCATCCCCAATATATATTCAAGGAGACTCAAGCGTCTAAGCTTGGGGATGCCCCCGTGCATCCCCTTCTCCATCAACAATCATCTAGTCGTCCTTCGTCTCACTATATTTTATCACTTCATGCGTTATGTGCTATGCTTCGAGCGTCGCGCTCTTAGGTTTTGTTTTTAGTTTTCTTTAGTTTTTCTTGCTGTTCATAACAAGTTATACCCCGTCTTACTTTGTGTGGGAGAGAAACACGCTCCACTTTCAAAATCTAGAACACATCATAGGATTCTTCATGCCTGTCTTTTTGATGTTGTGTGTTCTTTATTTTTTCGTAGCTACTGCCATGTTTAGTTTTAGTCTTAATTTGTCTTTAGCAAGAGCCTTGGAGTTTGTTTAGTTTATTGATGGAACTCTCTTTAGTTTTCATGTTTATCTTATTAAGAGAGTTGGTTGTCGCACTGAGTTATGTCTTGTTTTGAAAGTAGGTAATTGAGGTTGTTATTTAATTTTAGTAGTAACTTGCAATAGTTTTGAGGTATTGATGTGAGTAATGTTTGAACTTTTGGTGTCAAGAGATCTAGCCTATTAGTGATAGGTGTCGTATTTTGGGCAATCCTTGTTTATTTTCAAAAACCTACAAAACTAGTTGAGAACTCTAGCTACTAGATGGATCACTACTCTTATGAGGGGTCGGATATTAGAGTAAACTCGCGTACCATGAGTCGAGGATGCGCAAGGATAACCAAACCCCCATACACTCCTCCTCGGGGTACTTGTCTCTTTGTGAACCTCCTCATTAGATTGAGAGTTACCGATAATAAGTTCATGAGTTCTTCAGACTAATGTAAGTATTGAAAGTTGACACTTCCACCTCCTCATATTTGCTAGCCTCTCGTGTGCCGTGCATTGCCTCCTTTTCACTCCGAGAGTTGGCGTCTACCTTCGCCGGTACATCCAAACCCTTGGCATGATACACTATGTCATCATAAACGTCCTTATATATTTCCTCAAAACAGCCACCATACCTACCTATCAAGGCATTTCCATAGCCTTTCCGAGATATATTTCCATGCAACATCCACCTCTTCATGAGTTGATCTTCATGTCATACATGTTCCTGCTACACTGACAGCGACATACATTGCATTCATCATGATAGCTACATCTTCTTTATGATTTGAGTACCTTGTAAAGTGTGAAAGATCTTCTATACCCTCTTGTAAATTAGAGTGTTGCCCTTAAGTAAGAATAAGATCCCAAAGTGGACAAAGCAAAAGATCCCAAAGAGGACAAATGTGAGTTAAATAGAAAGAGCCATTGAGGCCACCAAAAAAATATAAAAACATAGAAAAAGAGAAAAATAAATAAAAAGAGAGAAAGGCGCAACACTACTATCATTTTGAAAGATCCACACTAGTACTCCCTCTTATCCTTGTATTCCATAGAGATGATCATGCATATAGCTATGTGGGGACCTTCACACTATAGAACTTGGCTTGCATATTCCAAGGATGAGCCTCCTCAAAAGAGCTCTAGGTCTTCATGAGAGAGAAAGTTAGATGCACCCCACTGGTTCCATTGGAGAGCTTTTCAGCTCATATGTGCATCCGTTACATGGCAATCCCTACTCCTCACATCATATCTATCATTTGTCCTTCTCGCCTATGATTGTCCTCATTGATGTGAGCCTTTCTCACCTTTTTGACTTCCTCCTCCATCATATTCTCTATTTTCCATCCTAAGTGACATCTCTCGTGCTTACGCTCATCCATTGCATGAGTGCTCAAAATATCGAAAAGGAGTGGATCAAATTGACTTGTACCTGGCTAGTGGTCTGGGACGAGTCAAGATAAGATTCCAAAGAAGACCAAGTGTGAAACTTTAGTAGATTGAGTTCTCAACAAAAATACTTTTTTCTCGTATTCCCTATCCCCTTTCTTGCACGCAAACACCATTTGGATACATTCGAGTCACGTACAGCGAGAGATCTTGCACCTAAGGTTCTTTTGTTGCTTGTTTCAATGCTAATATAGATTCTTGCATGTTATGACTTGAATTGAATCACATACCTTGATTGCTTTAATTTTCAAAGTTCTTTAATGGTTTCTAGCATGTCACCATAGAAATTATGCTTGTTATCATTTACCTACTCCAGGACGAGCAGGAATTAAGCTTTGGGATGTTGATACGTCCCAAATGTATCTATATTTTTTGCTTGTTCCATGCACTTCTATGTGACATTTCTACATGCTCTCTACACTTTTATATAATTTTACACATATTTGTACTAACCTACTAACTCAGTGCACCCAGTGCCATTTCATTTCTGCTAATGTCTTTAGTTGAAGTGATTTTTCGCCAATTTAACATGCCAGAAAAATTCCGAAGTAATTCTTGCATGTTCTCCGTTGCTATTTATTGCTTTGGCCAAGTGGTAGGTAGTGACTACAAGAGGGAACATTATGCTCGTTTGTGTGTACATGCCCCATGATGACACGCTTGAGTGACAGAAACATGAGTCTAGGGGATGTGCTATGGCGACAAGGGGGAAAACAACGGTGCTTGTAACCGCGGTTACAAGGATTGTTTACTTTACGCAAAGTTCTTTAAATGCAGTTGTCTCACTATAAGAAATATGCTAACTTGTGACCGTACATATTGGTCACTGAAAGGTCACTGTTCTTCATTTGTGACCTTTTTGTGACCAAAATCAGTTGGTCAAAAGCTAAGGGTCGCAAAGCGGACAATATGACCTTTTTTTCTAAAATGGTCATAGATGATTATGACCAAACCGAAGGTCGTGGATGTTGTGACCAATTGGTTTGGTCATTGGCTCATTGGCTAGGCCACGTCAGATCCAACGTGGCAAGCTGACGTGGAGTAGAATCATCCCGGTTCAGTTCGGTGCTTCACATGGGCCGAGCCCAACAATTCGGCTTATTTATATCTTCTTCCTGTCAGTTTTTGGTCGGCTTCATGGGCCAAGCCCAATATTGCAACCTATTTCATTTTTGGGCCACGGCCTTTTTTCTCAACAGTTTCATTTTTATTTTTTATAAAATGGATACCCATTGCTAGGTTCTAGTAACTGGGTCCTAGCTGTCAGGGTGATATTCATCATTTTTCAATTTAATGTAAATCAATACCATATATTTAAAACACATGAAATACTTCAAATATTATCGGCCAGATTCAGTACAGTGCTCCTGATGTACAAATAACACGTAATAAGCTCTAACATACACTTTGCAAGCTATACAAGTGTAACAACAGTATGATAGTACTTTACAAGCTCAACAAGCGTTATGTTCTTCAACATGGAGCTCCATGGACAGCGATCACAGACTAGGCACCCTGTTATTACACTGGACGACCATAGTCAAAACTCACTGGACGACCATAGTAGACTGGGCTAACAGAACATTGATATGTATTCCACGACCGCCCTATTACATGAATCAACAAAGAAGAATCACAAAAACTGGAACCAATATACTATGAGCGGACCATTCAATAGAGGACAGTTATTTAGAATGACGACACAAATTCAGCTAGTACCATGCTTTTCTTTCTCCAGCTATTTAAAATGACATACTCATTTATACAAGAAAACAGAGACACAATATTTTAACTACTGCTGCTATGACCTGAAAAAAAGACAAACAGAAGAGAACTTTTAAGAGACTTGACACAAAATGCTTCCATGATATAATAGCTTGAAATGGAAGAATTTCCTGATTCACATAAGCAATTTAAATGCGTAATCTTAAGGTGTTGAATTTCACAAGTAGCCAGTCAAACTGCCTAACAGAGAGGACGAGGAGGATGATGGTGTGGAAAACCTACAGGAGATAACTGAGATAAATAGACATACAACCAAAACACCCACGTTCTAATTTCATCAACCTGCCTAATTCATCAATCAGCTGCAAAAGAAACATCCTCTTCAATATAAAACCTCCAAAGTTGCAGCAAAAGGATTAACATTTAATTCTTCAAGGAACCTCAAAATTTAGCTACACGTATGAATCAACAAATTATTTTTATACATGCCTGCAACTGCAAATGCAAGCAGTGCTTACCTACAGAGACGAGATGGGGGTGGGGAGAGGGAGATGGAGAAGGAGATGGCTTACCACCTATGCCTGGGAGGGGAGGAAGCAGAACCCCTTCACACGAGCTGAAGCAGACCGTAGCAGATCGGAGGGAGCAATCTGCAGAGACCGCACGCAGGCAGGAATCAGATGCGGGGATTAAGGAAACCAGAAGAAGAGAAGGGATTCATACCTCTCCTTGTGGAAATTGTTTTGCCGTTGTTGCTCTTGGAGGAGAGGAGACGGATCCTGAGCTCGATCGCCATGGCCGCCCACCCTCGGGCAGGGTTTGAGGCACGAGGAGGGAGGGATGGCTGTCGAGGTAGAAGGAGGAGGGCGTGGTGGCGGTGGGACTCCTCTGCCACTGTGCTGTGTGGTCGTGGAGGAGGAGGCGGCGGGGATGCAGACAAGCCATTACGGATCTGGCAGCGGCTTGAGCAGGTCGAGCTAGTCAGGGTCCTCCTAGGCGAGGGAGAGGGAGAGGGAGAGGAGTAGGAGGTCGCCGGTGGGGTTGGGCGGCGGCTGGTTTGGGGATCGGGGAGGAGGAAGACTGCGACCGGTGGCGCTCCGCCTCCGTGGGTTTGTTTTCTTTTTCTTTTTTGATGGAGAGAGTGGAGGCCATAGGCGATGACCCATGGGAGAGGGGAGGCTGTCGGCGGCGAGCTGTGGGAGGGGCGAGGCGGTGGGTGGGTGGTGGCGTGCGGAGGGAAGGAGGGACGTCTCGGGTGTGGCGCGAGGGAAGCTAGGGTTTGGACGAGGGGTGAGACTGTGAAGGGGATGAGGGGTGAGACTGTGAGCTGGATGAGGGCTGCCGTCGGATCCGGGAGTATCCGACAGTGTTTGATGCATGATCCGCGTGAGGTGTCCATGGACCAATCAAAACACACAAAAAAATTTAAAGACGTTATGACCATCTAAATTGGTCTTAATTAATTAAAAATAAGTTTTTTCACAAAAAACATTTTTTATTTTTTGAGTGTCAAAAATAGAAAAAAAGAATAAAGGACCTACCAAATATTTGTTGCAAAATCGCACCACGCCATTAATAGAAATCATTAGACCACATTTTATGTCCGATTGACCAAACGGTTTTCTGAGTGCCAAAAGTAGGGTTGTTTTGTGAAGAAACTACCAAATATTTGGTGTGAATTTGAACCACTTCATTTTTGTAAAATACTAGACCATATTTTATTAACAATTGACCAAATGTCTGCATGATAAATGATTTTATCCACCTTTTCTAAAAAAGACAAATTTCCATAGATTCAGTTGGAAGAGGGTCAAATTTGAACTACAACTGCTTGATAGCTTACTTTTTATTTTTTAAAAAATTCTTTTATTTGTACACAAGTAGTCATTTAATCAGAGTTCCGCCAAGAGTTTTCCAGGATCCCACCCCTAGCTATCACCGGTCATGCCCGCCGTTTTGATCGCATTTTGAAGTGGGCATTTAAAATTAAAGAAAAATTAAATAATGTAAAACCTTCGCGCTGCATCCAAATTTATGTCCTAGTAACCATACAAACCAAGAAACTTGGATTAATGCAAATATCTTAAAAAAGTCTTCTCAAAATGAGCTATCGAGTATGAAAGTTCGTGGCTTTCAAGCCAAATGACCAATGTTAGTGCTAGTTGGAAAGGACAGTCTCCAAAATGATCTCATTTTGTGTAAATGTGTGCATATTGAAATGGGCAACAAGTTTGCCAATGGAAGTTTTCATTTTCGTTGTACGAAAAATCCATTTTTCATCTTCTGAGTGCCAAAAGTAGGGTTGTTTTGTGAAGAAGCTACCAAATAGTTAGTGTGAATTTGAACCAATCCATTTTTTTTAAATACTAGACCATATTTTATTAACAATTGACCAAATGTTTGCATGATAAATTATTTTATCCATCTCTTTTGAAAAAGATAAATTTCCGTAGATTCAGCTGGAAGAGGGCCAAATTTGAACTACGGCTGCTTGATAGTTTTCTCTTTATCTTTTAAAAAATTCATTTCTAGGTACACAAGTAGTCATTTAATCAGAGGACCACCAAGACTTTTCTAGGATCCCACCCCTAGCTATCACCGGTCATGCCCGCCGTTTTGATCGCATTTTGAAATGGGCATTTAAAATTCAAAAAAAATCAAAAAAATGTAAAACCTTCGCGCTGCATCCTAATTTATGTCCTAGTAACCGTACAAACCAACGAACTTGGAATAATGCGAATATCTTAAAAAATTCTTCTCAAAATGAGCTATCGAGTATGAAAGTTTGTACCTTCCAAGCCAAATGATCGATGTTAGTGATAGTTTGAAAGGAAAGTTTTCGAAAATGATCTCATTTTGTGTAAATGTGTGCATATTGAAATGGGCAACAAGTTTTCCAATGGAAGTTTTCATTTTTGTTGTACGAAAAATCCATTTTTCATTTTCTGAGTACCAAAAGTAGGGTTGTTTTGTGAAGAAGCTACCAAATATTTAGTTCGAATTTGAACCAATCCATTTTTGTAAAATACTAGACCATATTTTATTAACAATCGACTAAATGTTTGCATGATAAATTATTTTATCCAGCTCTCCTGAAAAAAACAAATTTCCGTAGATTCAGTTGGAAGAGGGTCAAATTTGAACTGCGGCTGCTTGATAGTTTTCTCTTTATTTTGCAAAAAATCATTTCTAGGTACACAAGTAGTCATTTAATCAGAGAACCACCAAGAGTTTTCCAGGATCCCACCCTAGCTATCACCAGTCATGCCCGCCGTTTTGATCGCATTTTGAAATGGGCATTTAAAATTCAAAAAAAATAAAAAATATAAAACCTTCGCGCTGCATCCTAATTTATGTCCTAGTAACCATACAAACCAACAAACTTGGAATAATGAAAATATTATAAAAAAGTATTCTCAAAATGAGCTATCGAGTATGAAAGTTCGTACCTTCCAAGCCAAATGATCGATGTTAGTGCTAGTTTGAAAGGACAGTTTTCCCAAATGATCTTGTTTTGTGTAAATGTGTGCATATTGAAATGGGAACAAGTTTTCCAAAGGAAGTTTTCATTTTCGTTGTATGATAAATTCATTTTTCATTTTGTGAGTGTCAAAAGTAGGGTTGTTTTGTGAAGAAGCTACCAAATATTTAGTGTGAATTTGAACCACTCCATTTTTATAAAATACTAGACCATATTTTATTAACAATTGACCAAATGTTTGCATGATAAATGATTTTATCCAGCTCTCCCGAAAAAGACAAATTTCCGTAGATTCTGTTGGAAGAGGGTCAAATTTGAACTACGGCTGCTTGATAGTTTTGTCTTTATTTTTTCAAAAATTCATTTCTAGGTACACAAGTAGTCATTTAATTAGAGAACCACCAAGAGTTTTCCAGGATCCCACCCCTAGCTATCACCAGTCATGCCCGCTGTTTTGATCGCATTTTGAAATGGGAATTTAAAATTCGAAATAAATCAAAAAAAATGTAAAACATTCGCGCTGCATCCTAATTTATGTCCTAGTAACCATACAAACCAACAAACTTGGAATAATGCAAATATCATAAAAAGTCTTCTCAAAACGAGCTATCGAATATGAACGTTCGTACCTTTCAAGCCAACTGATCAATGTTAGTGCTAGTTTGAAAGGACAGTTTTCCCAAATGATCTCATTTTGTGTAAATGTACATATTGAAATGGGCAAAAAGTTTGCCAAAGGAAGTTTTCATTTTCGTTGTACGAAAAAATCATTTTTCATTTTCTGAGTGTCAAAAGTAGGGTTGTTTTGTGAAGAAGCTACCAAATATTTAGTGTGAATTTGAACCACTCTATTTTTCTAAAATACTAGACCATATTTTATTAACAATTGACCAAATGTTTTCATGATAAATGATTTTATCCACCTCTCCTGAAAAAGACAAAATTCCGCAGATTCAGTTGAAAGAGGGTCAAATTTGAACTACAGCTGCTTGATAGTTTGCTCTTTATTTTTTCAAAAATTCATTTCTAGGTACATAAGTAGTCATTTAATCGGAGATCCACCAAGAGTTTTCCAGGATTCCACCCCTTGTTATCACCGGTCATGCCCCCTCCCCCATTTGACCGCATTTTGAAATCGGCTTAAATAATTAAAAAAATCAAAAAAATGTAAAACCTTCGTGTTGCATCCTAATTTATGTTCTAGTAACCATACAAACCAACAAACTTGAAATAATGCAAATATCTTAAAAAAGTATTCTCAAAATGAGCTATCGAGTATGAAGGTTCATGGCTTTCAAGCCAAATGGTCGATGTTAGTGCTAGTTTCAAATGATAGTTTTCCCAAATGATCTCATTTTATGCTAACGGGTGCATATTGAAATGGGCAACAACTTTTCCAAAGAAATTTTGACCGCATTTTGAAATCGACATAACTAATTCAAAAAAATGTAAACCTGTCTCATTATGTCAACTTATGTGGCACGATTAAAATATAAAAGAACACACTTGTAATATGATAAATAACTTAAAAAGGTGTTCCCAGAAATGATCTATAAACATAATCAAAAAATTATAAATCCTTCGCATAACTTTTTTTTAATATTTTATTATTATTT
The DNA here is from genome assembly GCA_950022295.1 of Bromus sterilis. Lineage (NCBI taxonomy): Eukaryota > Viridiplantae > Streptophyta > Magnoliopsida > Poales > Poaceae > Bromus > Bromus sterilis. The sequence continues at coordinate 272,967,133 of OX465595.1, read as the reverse complement.
TTAATGCAAGGTGAATATTTTCACAAATAATAGTTCAACATTTTTTGACACCACTCCATTTTTCGAAAATATTAGACCATATTTCAAAATATGTTGAACCAAATTTTGACTACATTTTGAAATCATTGAATAAAAAAAATGTTGGGCATGCACTTAAGTTGATGTAAAAAGAGAAGTAAACAAATATAAAATAACATTAGGAAGATAAAATAAAATATTCCAATCTAATGTTGGGGCATGCACTTAAGATTTATATTTTGGAAACAAATCTAATTCCCAAAATTATGAAATGTTCGTGTATGCCTCGGTTGCGCCAGTATAAATACACAAAATTCTCAAAAGCCCATATTCCCCCATTTTTTTAGCAGCCCATATTATTCACCTAATATTCTATGGGCTAGGATCAGGAAAAAATGCTACGGGCCTTAACCCACTCGGCGGACCGCTATGTGTATAAGAATAAAAAAGAGAAGGGACGACCTCGGTTCTAAGGCCCAATCCCTGAAACGAGAGCATATTGTATATAGAAGACAGACTTCCGTTTAATTCACAAGTGACCTATTGGCGTGGAGGTAAGGAACAATTTTGATGTTAGGCGCGGTGTGGGTTCGAACCCCACCGATGCATTATTTGTTTTAATTTTTCCTTCTTCAATGTAGGTTCAACTAGTGTGTGTCAAGTATGTGGTTGGCCCCAAGTTCAAAAAAATTATTGGTTGGTCCCATCTGTCATTGCATAGGTGTTGAAGTTAGACCTTATGGTCAACATGTTGATCCCACATGTAAATAATAGGATTAAACTTACTCTTATTCAGACACGTAAGCGAAAATAGACACTTGGATATGCCACGTATGCGAAATAGCTGAGGTGACTTCCACGTCACTTAATCATATTATAAATTAGAAATTAATCGGTTAAAAATAAGGCTATGAATAATGCTATTTATTTGACGACAATTTTGTGTAAGTAAATAGTGACCTTTCTTATTAGAAAGGTCATAAAAATGTAGGGTTTGGACTCTCCCACATGGCTTACGACCTTTTACTGTAAAATGGTCATAAATTTATGACCATTTTTTCAAGGATCACTAGGAAAGGTCACTAGTTGGCATATTTCTTGTAGTGTCTGTTGCTTTGGGTTTACACTTTGGGTTGGGCTCGCAACTTAATATCAGCGAGATGTTCTGGATAGATATCTCAAGGTGGATCATTAGTAGTAGATGCAGATGGATTTCGGTCTACTTATTTTGGCGTACTGCCCATGATTTTGAGCCTCTTCCTTTCTTTTGTAGCATAGTTAGCATTGTGGTGCGTTTATAGTTTTGTCAATTGCCCGTCTGTAATTTATTTACCTCGCATAGCAGTCTTATCGTCTTTTGGGAGAGAGACATCACTAGTGAACATCACGGGACCCCTTTCCATATTCTTATCACTTTTTCCACACTCATTTACTTTCTTGCTTTTTACTTTCATTTGTTATCATTATCATTATCCTGTGTCTTTGATCCTTTGTAAACAACAAGACTGGAGAGATTGACAACCTCTCTGAACTTCTTTGGGTGCAATGTTAATTGTTTTGTGTGCAGGTCCGCATCAGGTGCGCCGCTGACACCTACTTATCATCGCCAGAGTCCTACTGGTCGATACTCAACCTCGGTATCTTCACCGAGGGAAACTTGCTGCTACACTGCATCTTACCTTCCACTTGGGGTAACCAACAAAGGGCGAGAAACAATGCTCTCTCGCGTATCAGAGGACCCACGGTCGCGGATCTACGCCGGGACATGGCGGCATCGTGCGAGCGAGCAGCAGGGCGAAGGGGCGGGAGGAGAAGACGCACCGCGAAGGCGAGCGCGGCTTCCTAATCCAGCACGTGCGTGGACCGGATTCGACGGTGACGGGAGCATCCGCGGGCTGCTGCGGCGAGGCGGGCGCGGAGTCCTGACCCGAGGCGCGCACGGTTAAAGTTGACAGCGCCATCTCGGCGGCACGAAGACACGATGGTGCGCTTCCTCGACCTGCCCCGTGCGGCCGCCACCGTCACCTACCGACCCTCCTGTCGCTCCCTCCCCTGCTGCTGCGAGTGATTGTGTCGGCCTTGTCACACGTCGCCGACCCTCGAGATCGAGAGCCGCGACACCATTGACAATGTTAAGGCCAAGATCCAGGACAAGTTGAGTTATACCCTTCTTTCTTTGGTTCACTCAACCATGGATTTTCTTGTTCTGATTCTGACCGACCGTCATTTCTCTGTGGTGTGCAGGTATCCCGCTGGACCAGTATCATCTTATCTTCGTCGGGAAGCAGCTGGAGGATGGGCTATTTCAACTGGTTAGGAAGGAGGCGATTGTAATTGGTTTCTTTTTTCCCTTTTAGTTTGCTTCCCATCTGTATGCCCGAGCAGAGAAGAGAGTTTATTAGTACACGTTCAATTCAAGCTTTAGCCCATTCTGATGATATTTTGTTCAGGAAAAGAATATGGTTTGAGCATTAATCATAGGGGTTCCTTCTTGTGCATTGCAGTTAGTGATTTCTTTGTTTGTTAAATGCTGAATGCTTTGAGTGATGAACTTCTTGTGCACTGCAGTTACTGATTTATCTTCTAGTGCACTGGTATTATGTGTTATTGTGTGTCTATGTTATCGTGATGAACAAACATAATGGTTGAATTTAGGATTTTGATCTAGTATTTTTTTCTTGGAATACTCTTTTAATATATATTTTCTTAGCAGAACTAAAAAATTAGGTGCACGAAAGCAGGCAACATTGACACCCCAACTCACAATTTTGTTGTTGTAATGAGTTTATCTTGGACTGCATCTACCCATGTAACTTTGACGATGCAATTTTTAGTTTTCACTAGACAATATTCAATTTTATTGTGGGGGCACGAGAGCTTTTAATGACGAAGATCCACACTGCTTTTACTCCTCTCTTCATGGGATTGATGTTTTTGATCCAAAGTTTAACAAAGTATCACCTGGAGTAAATACGTATATATATTTTCCATTCACTAAAAAGGCCAAGCGGCTCACTGCCCTTCATGGTTCAATTGAGAGCTTGATTTATGACCCATAACAAAATGATGAACACATGTGAGAACACTGTTATATTAATGGATGTCGTTCACAATAGTATTCGAGTGCTAATATATGGTTGCTCGTCATATTATTTCACTTATCATTATAATGAAATGATTGGATGCTATCTTTCTGTACAGTTTTGGTGATATTACTAGCATGATATTGCAAATAGTGTTGACACGTGCCTCTTTCTAATGATAATTACTGTTCTTTGCAGTGGATTTGTAGATGACCGATCGAAACCAATTCTCTTTGCCATGTCAGTACTTGACCGGGTTAAAAACATGATAATGTGTTGATCAATCTAGGTTAATCACATGTATGGTCCCTCACTTATATATCTAGCCTTTAATAAACACCCCATACGGTGCAGTGTCCAAGGAGTCATCCTTGAATGACATATGCTATAGTTATTTTTACTTTGAGTACTCACCATTTTGTAACCTTAAGAAAAAGATATTGTAAGAGCAAAGTTATGCCCTCAAGATTTTTGGATATTGTTGGTCAAAACAGTAGAGGAACTAACAAGTCTTCTAGTGTGAAACAGATGGTTAGGTTCCTGAAGTTATAGGTTGGTGATAAAGCTTCAACGAAGATTTACTCATTTATCGAAGCATATCCTCTAGATCGAAGTTTATCACGGATGTCGACCCCTAAAAACATAAGGAATCCTGAAGCTCGTCTCATCGAAGAAGATGATCAAGATGGCGCAAGACTTAGTTGCTTTTTGCGTAGTTCTTTTTACTTCTTTGAGTCATAGGAAAAACCGTACTATCAAGAGGGGTTTAGTAAATGTACTCCGAAGGTTTTGATGAAAAGACTCAGATCGAATCTTAACCAGTGAGAAACCAGAGTTGAAGAAATCTCATGTGAGCTAGGTAATGCTTCACCAGCGAAGACTTTGTTCTTTCGGCTCCTGAAGCAGAACCAAGTCCGTGAGTCAGCTTTACTTGGACCGCAAGTAAAGTTGTGCATTGCTTGAAAATATGACCGTTGGGGACAGGTGTCAAGCTGTCACATCGGGTCACTTCCGTCATTTCGCTCCTAGGGATTGCCACCTATAAATACGCCACTCCAGCCCTCATTGGCTGGTGGCTGCTCCAAGATTGATTCCCTACAGAGGAGAGAGAAAGAGCAACCCCACCGAAGCATATCAAAAACCCATCCACAGAAGCATAAGTCCTATTGATCTGAGTTGATTCATTATGACTTAGGAAGAAGTTTGCTTGCCTTTTTATCTTGGAGAACTGCAATTCACCTAGACGGTTAGAGAGTTGTTCTTCAGAGAGCGAAGAGTTATTGTCGCCTCGAAGTCCAGTTTGTCAAAGGTTTCGGTGATTTCCTCAATAATCAACCACGAGTGAAGAACTGACCAAGCTCAAGGAGATTGGTGCAGTGGAGATACGGACGGAGAGAGATTAGCTCCTGTGTTCAATCACAAGTCCCTCCAACCAGACGTAGCACTTTGCAGAGTGTGAACTGGTCGAACAAACATCGCCCAGTCAAGAGTTCGTTTTACTTTCCGCACTTACATTCAGTTTATCAATTGCTTCAGTGATCTGCTTCGATGCTTTTGATTCGCCATGTTATGCTTCAATCATGTTCTACTTCGATATTTACCTTTCTGTTGAATCCTTTCGGTTGCTGAGTTATGCTTCACTTCAAGAGTTTCATGCAAAATTTTGAAGTGATCATTCACCCCCTCCCCCTCTGATCACATACTTGGTCTAACAATTGGTATCCGAGCTAGGCACTCTTTATTTGGATTAACCTCCTGGAGTGTTTTCAAGTATGTCTTCTAGTATGTCTTTCGCAGCTATTCGCTCTAGCGAACCTATTCCTATTTTCAATGGGAAGGACTACCCATACAGGAAGGACAAGATGAAAAGAAATATCATGGCTATCAACTCAACTGCCTGGCAAGTTGTCTTGTATGGAGTCACTGTTGCTGATGAGAAGGAGATCACTCCTGAAGAAGCAACGCTGATTGATCTTGATTCTGTAGTTTGGGTTTTCATCACCAATCACTTGACACCTGAAAAGTATCATGAAGTGAAGAATATTCCAACTGCCAAAGGTGTCTGGGACTATCTTGAGAAGATTGGTGAAGGTGTTTCTACCCAGAAAGATGCCAGAATTGACACTCTCCGAAGCAAATTCTATCGCTTCAAGAGAAACGAGGGTGAAAAAGTCAGTTCTATTTACAGCAGACTCACAACTCTTGCAAATGAATTGATTTCCCTCGGTGCTGATGACATTACACCTCACTCTGTTGTGAGAACTCTGCTTCGCTCATTAGATGACTCGTTTGATCACATTGTGCTGATGATCAAGGAAAGGACTGATTACAGACGTCTTGTTGCTGCTGATGTTCTTGAGAGACTCACTACCTTTGAAATGGAAGAAGATGAGAAACGTGATATAAATGGTTCTCGAAGGAGATCTCATGCTTTGAAAGCAAAAGCTTCGCATCATTCTTCGCCCGAAGTCAGTTCTGCTTCAGGTGTCGAATCAGATGATCCCGCAAGCATTGGAAAGGATTTAGCACTGATAATGAGACGCTTCAATCGCTTTCAGAAGAAAGGTTTTTCTTCACCCAAGAAGAGTTATCCTTCAAGAAGCTCAAGTCATTCTTATCACCGTTCATCCTCAAGAAGCTCTCCATCGAAGGACAACTGCTGCTATAAGTGCAAGAAACCAGGACACTACATTGCTGATTGCCCTCTGTGGGAAGCTGAAAACAAATCGAAGCATTCACTCAGAGACTCTTCATCGAAGCCTTACAGATCCTCCAGAAGTCATGAGTCAAAGAAACATGATTCCAGTTCAAGAAGGGAAAAGAAGAAAGATTCTGATGATGATAAAATGAAGAAGTATCATAAGAAGCGTGAGGGTTCTTCATCGAAGACTCACTCGTCTCGTCGAAGCAGCTCTCACCGTGCCAAGGCCTATTTGGGAAAGGAGATGAACTCAGAAGATGAAGCCTCTGGTTCCGAAGCTGAACAAGACTCAAGGTCTTCTTCAGGGTCCGAATCAGATGGTGTTGCTGGTTTGGCCTTTGCTTCAGCAGATGCTTCAGTCAATGCTTCGAGCTCGTTCTTCACCAACAACAGTAGTGAAGATGAAACTCCTGCATATTGCTTCATGGCCAAGGCAAAGGTATCTTCATCCAAGTCAAACTATGATACCTCTGATTATTCCTCATGTGAAAGTGACACTAGGATAAGCTATGCTAAACTCGCTAAAATTGATTCAATTCAACAAGATGAACTTGATTCACTAAGCAAAACCATTAAGAAATCAGAAACGTTGTTGATCGATGAGATTGAGAAAGGTAAAACTTTAACCAATGAGCATGTTGCTCTGAAGGAGAAGTTTGAAGAATTATCCTCTCGGCATGATCTTCTTTCAGTTGATTATGAGAAGCTCACCTATGAATTTCTTCAGAGGAAAATGGCTCTCGAAAAACTGACAGAGGCTCATGAAGAATTGGAAAATGTTAATCTCTCTCTCATGGCTCAACAAGGTTCTGAAGCAAATCATAAAACTGAATCACCTTGTTTGGATTGTTTGAAACGAAGCAAAACTGATTCCAAAGGGAAAGCTCCTATTGTTATTGATGATGCTAATGCCTCTGATGAGGAAAATCCTGCTATTACCGAGGAACTCCTCAGGTTGAAAAACTTATTTGAATCAAGCATGTTCAAAAGTGTGCAAGGACACCAATATCTCTGTGACATCCTGAGGAAGGCTCTCCTTCACAGGAATCCCAGGAATGAAGGTGTTGGTTTCGAGAGAAAGATAAATCCTGATGGCACATATTGGGAGCCTGAGCAGTATCCTAAGACTGTTTGGGTTCTAGCGAAGGAGAAACCCATTGATATTGCTAACCTTTCAGGTTTCGACTGCAAAATGAACAACGTCATTGTGGATGAATCACTTGATTCAGACTACAAACTCATGAAAGATGAACAGGGAAAAGTTTCAGCTGAGTATGTAGGTACTCCACCAAAGAATGGATTCTATAAGAGGCAGATATGGGTGCAGAAAGCACTTGTGGAAAAACTGTCTGCTAACCATTCTATGCAGGGAAAGTCTTTGGTACCACCGAATCATTTCTACTCTCTTGAGACGAGAAATGATCCATTGGTGACCGAATCAAATGTTCCGCAGAAGCAATACTATCGTACTGGTCGCCACACGTATCGTCCTCATAATAATCATACTAAGATTGCATATGCTCATAATTATGCTAACCGTTCGCAGAGGACTTACATTTATGGTGTGCTTGATGGTTCATCGAAGCAATACACTCCTGTTCGATTTAATATTGCTTTGACCAGTGCTTCAACATCTTCTCAGTCACCTTCTCGTTTGTGGGTGGTTAAGAAGAACTAATTCTTCTGCAGGGCTATGTCTCCGGTGGATCCGAATGGGTCATGGATAGTGGTTGTACAAATCATATGACCGGAGACAAGGAGTTGTTCACCGACGAAAAACTATCTCAATCTTCTCTGAAGTACATTACCTTCGGTGATAACAACAAAGGTAAAGTGTTAGGTTTGGGTAAGATTGCCATATCAAAGGATAAGCACATTGACAAGGTTATGTTAGTCCAATCTCTTGGTTATAATCTTATGTCTATCTCAAAGTTATGCGATATGGGTATGCTTGTGTTGTTTTCTGCTTCGCGTTGTGTTGTCTTTTCACAGGATGACTACACGTTTGTCTTCGAGGGTTACCGAAAGGGAGATCTATACATTGTTGATTTTTCTTCGGGCCCTGCTGTATCCACTTACTTAATGGCAAAAGCTTCATCTGGCTGGTTATGGCATCGAAGACTTGGTCATGCAGGGATGAGAAATCTTCATAACTTAGTGAAGAAGAATCATGTTATCGGTCTTAGCGAAGTAAAATTCGATAAGGATCGTCTCTGCAGTGCTTGCGAAGCTGGTAAAATTACAAAGAAACATCATTCAGCGAAGACCATCATGTCTACCACTCGTCCTCTTGAATTGCTTCATATGGATCTTTTTGGTCCTCAAAATTATGCAAGTCTGGGAGGAAACAAATATGGTCTAGTTATTGTTGATGACTTCTCACGTTATACTTGGGTTTTCTTTTTGGATGACAAGAGCAAAGTGGTTGAAATCTTCAAGTCATTCGCTAAGAGAGCTCAAACCGAATATGAATTATCTCTGAAGCATATCCGAAGTGAAAATGGAACTTAATTCAAGAATACAAATATTGAAGATTTTCTTGATGATCATGGTTTTATTCATGAGTTCTCTGCAGCTTATACACCTCAACAGAATGGTGTAGTTGAAAGGAAGAATATAACTCTTATTGAGATGGCCAGAACTATGCTTGCTGAATACAAGACTCCTATTAGGTTCTGGGCCGAAGCAATCAATACTGCATGTCACATCATCAACAAGGTTTACCTTCACAAATTCTTGAAGAAAACGTCACATGAGCTTATCACTGGTAACAAACCAAATGTCTCATATCTTAGGGTATTTGGTGCTCCATGCTTTATTAGAGATATGAATCATAGCTCCAAATTTTCCCCTAAGGCACATGAAGGTTTTCTTTTAGGTTATGGATCAAACTCTCACACTTACAGAGTCTATAACTCTCACTTTGGGAAAGTTATGGAAACTGTGAATGTAAGGTTTGATGAAACTAATGGCTCTCAAAAGGAGCATTTGCCTCGTGATCTAGATGAACCTCCTCTTGACGAAGTAATAAGGTCCATGGCTATTGGTGAGATTCGCCCTGTTGAAGCCAATCAACGTCAAGCTGTTAGGGATGATGATGGTCCAATGTTCCCACACATAGCCCGGGGCGCTGGAGATCAACATCCTGAAGCTAATGATGAACAGGACGAAGAAGGTCAAAGGAACGAAGGAAATTCTAATCCTGAAGGAAATGCTGAAGCTGAAGGTGAAGCTGATCCCGAAGCTGATGCAGATCCTGAAGCAGAAGTTGAGCCTGAAGCAAATGATACTACATTATCACGAGTTCGAAGAAGAGTTGATGTGGATTCAATCCTTGAAGATATCAATCAACCAGGTCGCCCCACTACTCGTTCTCGTACTCGTTTGGCTAACTTCTGTGGAAACTTTTCTTTTGTCTCCATGCTAGAGCCTTCAAAATATGATGAAGCCATGAAGGACCCTGATTGGTTATTGGCTATGATGGAAGAACTTCACTAATTTGAAAGGAACAAGGTCTGGTCACTTGTTGAAAGGCCAGATCCCACGAAGCACAATTTAATTGGCACCAAGTGGATATTTCGCAACAAGCAAGATGAAGACGGTATTTTGGTAAGAAATAAGGCTAGATTGGTAGCACAAGGTTACACCCAAATCGAAGGCATTGACTTTGGTGAAACCTATGCTCCAGTAGCCCGTCTCGAATCCATTCGTGTCATGCTTGCTTTTGCTAACCACAAAAATATATTGCTATATCAAATGGATGTCAAGAGTGTGTTTCTTAATGGTGAAATCGAAGAAGAAGTGTATGTTATGCAGCCTCCAGGTTTTGAAGACTCGAAGAATCCTGATATGGTGTACAGGCTTCACAAAGCTTTGTATGGACTGAAGCAAGCACCTCGTGCTTGGTATGAAACATTGAAGGATTTCCTCCTAAAGAAAGGCTTCAAACCAGGAACAACTGACCCCACTCTTTTCACTCGATCATATAACAATGATCTATTTGTGTGTCAGATTTATGTAGATGATATTATTTTTGGCTGTACTAACACTGAAATCAGCGAAGAATTCGCAAGGATGATGTCGAAGAAATATGAGATGTCAATGATGGGAGAATTGAAGTTTTTCCTTGGACTTCAGATTCGACAACAGAAGAATGGCACCTTTATTTCACAAGAGAAATACTTGAAGGATTGCCTGAAGAAGTTTGAACTTGCTGAATGCAAGACCATTAGAACTCCCATGCCTACTAATGGTTTTCTTGATGCAGATGAGAAAGGGAAACCCTTCGATCAGAAAAAATTTCGGTCTATGATAGGCTCACTCTTATACTTATGTGCATCTAGACCTAACATCATGCTATCAGTTTGTATTTGTGCTCGATTTCAGGCAAATCCGAAGGAATCGCATCATATAGCTGTGAAGCGAATTCTTCAATATCTAGCACATACTCCTTCTTTGGGACTTTGGTATCCCAAAGGTACTCAGTTTGATTTGATTGGATATTCTGATTCAGACTGGGCTGGTGATAGGGTTGACAGGAAATCTACCTCAGGCACTTGTCATTTTCTTCGTAGATCTCTTGTGTGTTGGGCTTCAAAGAAACAAAACTATGTCTCAATATCTACTGCTGAAGCTGAATACATTGCTGCTGGCTCATGCTGCACTCAAATACTTTGGCTTAAGTAGACGCTGAAAGATTATGGTATTTATGTGAAGAAAATCCCTCTGCTCTGTGACAATGAGAGTGCCATCAAGATTGCTCACAATCCTGTGCAACACTCTCGAACGAAGCAAATTGATATTCGTCATCATTTTCTTCGAGATCATGTTCAGCGCGAAGACATTGAGATTAGCCATGTAAGAACTGAAGATCAATTGGCAGATATTTTCACGAAGCCATTGGACGAGAAAAGGTTTTGTGCATTGAGATGTGAGCTAAACATCTTAGACTCACACAATGTTCAGTAAGATCGAAACTTTTCACTGTATATAATCACCTTCGTTGTGCTTTATTTGTTTAGTTTCGCTTGAGTTTTTTTTCTTCGTCCAAGTTTAGCGTCGTTTGCCATTTGCCTTCTGTTCTGTTTTTAGTTTGATTTATTTATTCGTTTCTTTTGTCCCCTATGCTTATCACTTTTAGCTTCGATGTTGTTCTTCGAAGTGATAAGTTTCGGACCCTACCCCTCCATTCTGTTTCGCTCCCAATCTTTTCTATCTCGAATGTTAAGCACAATTGAAACGGAAAGCATATTGCTTCGAGCATCATTGAGTTCCGAAGCAAATACTTCCAACTTTATCGAAGTTTTTGCTCTCGGTCAAGACTTATTCTTCGGCCGTTGAGTCCCCGTCTTTTCCGGGTCGTTGAGATTCACTCGCGATACGCCACTTCATCTGAGCCGTTGAATCGGAAGAGTCAGTCGCTGGACACCGTTCGATCTGATCTGGTAACCGCTCCAGGTCAGGCCTATTTAAGGCGTTCCCCCCACCGAAACGGTTCACCCACGAATCATTCTCTCCGACTTCTCCGTCTTCCACCTCGAGCATCCGCAGAGCTCTCGTCCCCGTCGTCGCCGTCGCCGCTTCACTGCCGGAACGACGCCACCGTGGACATTCCTCGTCGACGCAGAGCACTTCTCCGCTCCCCGTCGCCGTAGTCGCCTTGCGTCACCAAATTAGGGTACGCAATGCCTCTTGGATCCAATCGTGTTACCTGTGTTCTTCATGTAGGGTTTGGATCTAAGTTTTGTTAGGGTTTTGATTTCTGTTTATAGGGCTGTTTGATCCGTGTTGGACTTTACATCTTGGGAAAGCTGTTCTTAGCATCTAAGCAATCCCATCTCCTCAGGTCAGTGCGTATGATATGATTCGTTCTCTGAACTGAATTGGGTTAGGTCTTGTTTTCGAACTTGTTCTAGCCAAATTCATAAACAAAGTTACAAGTTGCATCCAATCCGAGATTGATCTGGGCTCCTGTCAAATTGTTTTGGTTTTGGTCGAAACCTTTCCCTGTGCTTATTCATTCCCTCTCCCTGTTTCCCTCTTGTCCATAATTCTATTCACAGGATGTCTGACGAAGAAGCTGCTATGGGGAATGAGTCTCCCATTGTTGAAGGACTCGAAAATTTTCCAGAGCCACCGAAGCAGAAGGGCAAAGGGGGCAAAACAAAGGAAGTGAATAATGCCAGAGGCATACCTGAAGCCATTCGCCTCAAGATGGGCTATGACACCCCGCCAGAAGAGTCAGATCATGATAGAAAGATTCGACTGCAAAAGATTCGTCGATATTGGGCTATCCGGTGGTACAAGTATAAAAGCATCCCAAATTGGAAGTGGGCAATGCAATTTGCATTCAGTCCACCATATCGGTACACCACAGCCATGTGCGCTCAGTACACAGCAGCCAACCGAAGGAGGTACTACCCGAAGCCTCCGGCTGTCCCGCACCCAAATTCACTCAAGACCCCGGATGATTACCCTGAAGAGCAAGAGAGACTTGCTATTCTGGCTGAGAAGAAGAGGATCCGAGACGAGAAAAAGGCAAAAGCTCTTGCTGCTGCAGGGCTTGATGAAGCCGAACCATCGAAGCCTAAGAAGAGGCGAAAGTTTCGGAAGCTGAGTGATTCACCCCCTCCTGCTTCAGAAGAGGAGGCTGAACACGAAGCCGATGACGAAGCTGAACCAGCTGCTCCGCTTGAAGACTCGATCGATGAAGATCCTGCTGATGAAGCAGATGATGAGTCAGAGCAATCACCCGTTCCGCCAAGTCAGAGCACTCACCCGTTCACTCGATCGATGAAGATCCTGCTGATGAAACTGATTCGGATGCCTCTGAAGAAGAAGGCTGGAGCGAAGACAACTGCTCCTAAAGGTGTTAAGTTTCATGAACCTTCAGCACCTCCTGCTCCAAAGAGGAACATTGATTTGACGAACTTGGTGATTGAGGCTCCCCTGTCCTCCAAGCCTCCCCGCCGTGTTGTTCCAACCGAGCAGAGGTGCTAAGCCTACTACTGTGCCCGAAGCCAAAGCTCCTGAGCCTGCTAAAGCTTCGAAGCCGAAGACAACTGTGGCTAAGCCTGGCCAAACATATGCCCAGGTTGGCACAAAGAAGTTGACAGAAGCTGAATTGCGGAAGAGAGACCGCATTGAAGCTGAACGTCTGCACGCCGAAGCTCAAGCCAAAGCTAAGGCTGAGAAAGAAGCAAAAGAGAAAGAGAAAGCTGATAGAGAAGAAGCTGATCTAGAGAAACAAAGGAAGGAGCTGGCCGAGGGAAACCAGCAAGCTGAAGCGAAGCGCAAGCTAGCTGAAGCTCAAGAACAAGAGGCTAAGGCTGCCGCCGAAGCCAAACAACTTGCTGAAGCTGAAGCCAAACGCCAAGCTCAGCTGAATATCCTTCGCTCAAAGAAGGCCGAGAAAGCTGCCAGGGCCGCTCAAAAGGAAGCCGCTGTGGACATGGAACCGAAGGAAATTCCCCCAAAGCCAGTCGCAGCTCCTGTCCCCGAAGCCCAAGTTGAAGCTGAACATAGTGAGCACAACTTTCCGGATGCTAGGGAAGGTGAACTTTGGGACTGTCTGGGTCTGAGCCAGACATACTATAAGCTTGCTGAAGCTGTAAATCCCCAAGCTGTGGATATTGGGAATATCTACATTTCCCCAAATCTTTCAGCCATGGTCGAAACTTTGTACAATCAGCTGAGAGATCTGCACTCAAGGGATAGATCAGAAACTGCAAAGATCGTAAAATTCCAGAAGAGAGCAGATGAAGAATCTGATGAGGATTTCAAGAACGAAGCCTTAGCTGCTTCGAAGAAAATTGCTGCTGTGAATGAACAAACGAAGCAAAATATTCAAGTCTATCTTGGCAAGATTAAGTCTGCCATCGAAGAATGTTGCAAGGCACATAATGCTTCGGTCTTGGCGCTTGACTCTAAGAAGCGCGAAGCCATGGTCAAGCAATTAGCTTCACCTCTTCCCAAGCTGCAACCTAGGAAGAGACGACTGATTTCTGACACCGAAGAGACTGATGAAGTAAGTTCTCACCCGGCCAAGAAGGCCCCAAGAAAGGCATCGCCTCCTCGATGCAGAATAATCAAACTTGGCAAACCCACATCGAAGCCATCCGCCCCCGAAGTCATTCCACCCCGTGCCCCAACTCCTCCTCCACCTCAACCCGCTCCACAACCATCCGCTCAAGACAATTTCGCGCCTGAAACCTCTCCACCCCCTCAAGCCATTCCTGAAAAGGATTACTCTTCAGATCACTCTGCTGAGGAGTCTGAAGACAAACAAGACGAAGCTCAAGTTCAAGTTGTTAATACTGAAGCCAATGCTGATGCAGAAGTCGAAGCTGAAGCCGAAGCACATGAGTTGGCCATTGTAACTCAACCACCAAGGCGAATCACAGATGCTCGAAGGCATTGCATTCCTGCTCAGGACACCCAGCTGGACTCCATCTATCCAAGAGAGACTTTTCCCATATTCCTGGGAGAAGGATCTTCTCTTCAAGACACGGTCCTGAATTTGACATTGAAGTTCATCGCAAGAAGCTTCGATTCTTTGGCACTAGTCCATATGATTCACCAAGAACAGCTGATGATCTTCGATTCTGGACTGCTGAACAGCAAATCTTGTACACAAAGCTTTACTGCCAGAAAGGTGTACTTTTCATACACAAGTACTTGGATATGCACAGTCTAGCTTCTGCAACGTGCTTCCAAAACATCATGGAAACTATCAAAACACAGAACTTGACTGGATTATTTGCTATGGAAACTCCATTCAATTCAGAGCTAGTGAAGCAATTCTATGCCACACTATATGTCTCTGGAACCCCAGAAGATACTAGCACATGGATTCTTGAATGGATGATTCAAGGGAAAGTCTTCAGGATGCATACAGATGAATTCATGGATATTATAAACATCCCAAGACACACTGGAGAAATTGCAAAAGTTCACATGTTACCAGATCCCTCTGAAGCAGAATTTGCATCTTTATTGGATCCCGAAGTCACTGGAGATCACATGCCAGAAAACATTCGCCCGAAGCATTTAGTGTTCATATCGAAGACTTGGTTTTATATCTTGTCAAACTCGCTCATGCCTCTCAGTACAGCGAATGAAGAATCTAATATTCTACATCCTACTCGTCATGCTCTTATGAAGCTCACCCATGGTCATGTGTTCGACTTCGAGGATTGTTTTCTTCGATACATGGTGCAAGCTGCATAATTGGTACATCAACTGAAGCCATTTGCTCCTTGGCTGCAAGCCATTTGCAACCATGGACGCAGCGAAGATTACACTGCGAAGCATCACCCGAAGCTGTTCTGCCCTCCAGTCCGCGATACTATGAATATCTTCAGGCGGCCAAATGACCCTTTTGCAACATATGTAGGAGTCAGATAGCATATCAATGAACGCAACATGTCGAAGCGTTACCAGAAAGAAGTGTACCACTTTGAAGTTGCTATTCGTAACCAACAGCTGCTTGAAAACTTCATCGAAGACAATCAACGCCAGATGCAACATCTATCAGATGAGATAAACAAAGTTGGAAACATTGCCATGAACAACAACCAATACTTGAAGGTATTGAAGCGTCATTCTTGGAAAGGCCTCAGGAAGTTTAACTCTGTGAAGAAACTTCAAGCTGACCGCATATTCAAGGAATATCCACATCTGCAGAGGAACTTTTCTAGAAATGATACAGTTGATCGCCCCAACCCCAAGATACCATCACTAGACAAGATTGATGAAGTTCTCTTTGTCAACCCTGCTGAGAAGATTCGCCCCGACACCTTCTCGGATGAAGACTCTCACACATCGAAGCACGAAGACGATCCTCTCGACGATAGCGACCTTGAATTGCTTCAAGCGCCGATGGACTTCGACGAGGAAGAGTCACCTGCTTCGACCGAAGGAGAAACTTCAGGCGATGCATCCTCTTCAGGCGAAGACAATGTCCAGGGTCCCAGCGTTGCAGCTGACGTGTAAATGCTCTCGATTTGTCCAATTCTTGAAAAAACGGGGGAGAAGGTAGCATCGATGAGTTTAGATTCGCTGCGGGGTTTTTGGGTTTTGATTCGATTTGTTTGCGTGTGTTAAGATTCGACACACATTCCATTAACTTCGATTGGGTTGTATCTCAACGTTTTACTTCGGTTGTGAACTGTTTTATCATATATGTTAATAACCCCGTGCTTGCAAGTTGCTTTTCTATATTTTATCTTGCAGGTGGTTATTATCCTTAAAGTTCACAGGTCATTGGATGATTGCATATTCTTCAAGACAAATTATTTTTGTATGCAATTGATGGTGCGCTTCCTCGACCTGCCCCGTGCGGCCGCCACCGTCACCTACCGACCCTCCTGTCGCTCCCTCCCCTGCTGCTGCGAGTGATCGTGTCGGCCTTGTGACACGTCGCCGACCCTCGAGATCGAGAGCCGCGACACCATTGACAATGTTAAGGCCAAGATCCAGGACAAGTTGAGTTATACCCTTCTTTCTTTGTTTCACTCAACCATGGATTTTCTTGTTCTGATTCTGACCAACCGTCATTTCTCTGTGGTGTGCAGGTATCCCGCTGGACCAGTATCATCTTATCTTCGTCGGGAAGCAGCTGGAGGATGGGCTATTTCAACTGGTTAGGAAGGAGGCGATTGTAATTGGTTTCTTTTTTCCCTTTTAGTTTGCTTCCCATCTGTATGCCCGAGCAGAGAAGAGAGTTTATTAGTACACGTTCAATTCAAGCTTTAGCCCATTCTGATGATATTTTGTTCAGGAAAAGAATATGGTTTGATCATTAATCATAGGGGTTCCTTCTTGTGCATTGCAGTTAGTGATTTCTTTGTTTGTTAAATGCTGAATGCTTTGAGTGATGAACTTCTTGTGCACTGCAGTTACTGATTTATCTTCTAGTGCACTGGTATTATGTGTTATTGTGTGTCTATGTTATCGTGATGAACAAACATAATGGTTGAATTTAGGATTTTGATCTAGTATTTTTTTCTTGGAATAATCTTTTAATATATATTTTCTTAGCAGAACTAAAAAATTAGGTGCACGAAAGCAGGCAACATTGACACCCCAACTCACAATTTTTTTGTTGTAATGAGTTTATCTTGGACTGCATCTACCCATGTAACTTTGACGATGCAATTTTTAGTTTTCACTAGACAATATTCAATTTTATTGTGGGGGCACGGGAGCTTTTAATGACGAAGATCCACACTGCTTTTACTCCTCTCTTCATGGGATTGATGTTTTTGATCCAAAGTTTAACAAAGTATCACCTGGAGTAAATACGTATATATATTTTCCATTCACTAAAAAGGCCAAGTGGCTCACTGCCCTTCATGGTTCAATTGAGAGCTTGATTTATGACCCATAACAAAATGATGAACACATGTGAGAACACTGTTATATTACTGGATGTCATTCACAATAGTATTCGAGTGCTAATATATGGTTGCTCGTCATATTATTTCACTTATCATTATAATGAAATGATTGGATGCTATCTTTCTGTACAGTTTTGGTGATATTACTAGCATGATATTGCAAATAGTGTTGACACGTGCCTCTTTCTAATGATAATTACTGTTCTTTGCAGTGGATTTGTAGATGACCGATCGAAACCAATTCTCTTTGCCATGTCAGTACTTGACCGGGTTAAAAACATGATAATGTGTTGATCAATCTAGGTTAATCACATGTATGGTCCCTCACTTATATATCTAGCCTTTAATAAACACCCCATACGGTGCACTGTCCAAGGAGTCATCCTTGAATGACATATGCTATAGTTATTTTTACTTTGAGTACTCACCATTTTGTAACCTTAAGAAAAAGATATTGTAAGAGCAAAGTTATGCCCTCAAGAGTTTTGGATATTTTTGGTCAAAACAGTAGAGGAACTAACAAGTCTTCTAGTGTGAAACAGATGGTTAGGTTCCTGAAGTTATAGGTTGGTGATAAAGCTTCAACGAAGATTTACTCATTTATCGAAGCATATCCTCTGAATCGAAGTTTATCACGGATGTCGACCCCTAAAAAGATAAGGAATCCTGAAGCTCGTCTCATCGAAGAAGATAATCAAGATGGCGCAAGACTTAGTTGCTTTTTGCGTAGTTCTTTTTACTTCTTTGAGTCATAGGAAAAACCGTACTATCAAGAGGGGTTTAGTAAATGTACTCCGAAGGTTTTGATGAAAAGACTCAGATCGAATCTTAACCAGTGAGAAACCAGAGTTGAAGAAATCTCATGTGAGCTAGGTAATGCTTCACCAGCGAAGACTTTGTTCTTTCGGCTCCTGAAGCAGAACCAAGTCCGTGAGTCAGCTTTACTTGGACCGCAAGTAAAGTTGTGCATTGCTTGAAAATATGACCGTTGGGGACAGGTGTCAAGCTGTCACATCGGGTCACTTCAGTCATTTCGCTCCTAGGGATTGCCACCTATAAATACGCCACTCCAGCCCTCATTGGCTGGTGGCTGCTCCAAGATTGATTCCCTACAGAGGAGAGAGAAAGAGCAACCCCACCGAAGCATATCAAAAACCCATCCACAGAAGCATAAGTCCTATTGATCTGAGTTGATTCATTATGACTTAGGAAGAAGTTTTCTAGCCTTTTTATCTTGGAGAACTGCAATTCTCCTAGACGGTTAGAGAGTTGTTCTTCAGAGAGCGAAGAGTTATTGTCGCCTCGAAGTCAAGTTTGTCAAAGGTTTTGGTGATTTCCTCAATAATCAACCACGAGTGAAGAACTGACCAAGCTCAAGGAGATTGGTACAGTGGAGATACGGACGGAGAGAGGTTAGCTCCTGTGTTCAATCACAAGTCCCTCCAACCAGACGTAGAACTTTGCAGAGTGTGAACTGGTCGAACAAACATCGCCGAGTCAAGAGTTCGTTTTACTTTCCGCACTTACATTCAGTTTATCAATTGCTTCAGTGATCTGCTTCGATGCAATTGATTCGATGCTTTTGATTCGCCATGTTATGCTTCAATCATGTTCTACTTCGATATTTACGTTTCTGTTGAATCCTTTCGGTTGCTGAGTTATGCTTCACTTCAATAGTTTCATGCAAAATTTTGAAGTGATCATTCACCCCCTCCCCCTCTGATCACATACTTGGTCTAACAGATATAACATGTGATATATTCGTATATATGTGTGCAGTGCAAATCAGATTATAAAAGCCAGAATGAAGTTGGTTGTCTCATGTGAATAAATGTTTAATGCTAATTTAAATCCACCATGTCTCATGTAACACAGTACCCAAATACGAAATGTGCTATTTAGGTACACACAATGTTTCAATTTCAATTGATGCATATTGATTGTTGAAATCTTGTCTGTACACAGTTTCTTAAGATAAATAATCCTGTAGAACATTGTTAATAGCCCGTGGCAACGCACAAATATTATTCTAGTATTAGTACTAGCAGGCTTTGAAACACACTTGGTAGCATAGTACACTAATGTTGATTAAGAATTCGGTGACATCTGACAATGGGAGGTAGCTATGGTCAAGGTGAGCCAAGCCCAGGCCAAGCAAGCCAAAAACATTGCAGAGGAAAGCCAATCCCTCAAACGCCCTGAGGATGAGCTGGAGGCCACAGTGGCAGAAGTGCGCCGTAATCTGGTGGAGCTACATAAAAAAGAGCTAGAAGCCGTGCAGAGTATGCATGTGGAGGTGCTACGCATGTTACAAAGGGATTGTGATGTCGTGAAGAAGAGCTTGAACGAGAGGGAGGCTTACACCCGGGAGCTGGAGGCCAGCCTTTCGGAGAAAGAGGAAGCAACGACTGCCGCTTGTGCGGAGGTTGCAAGCGTCCGGAAGGAATAGGGTTCCGCAACCAAGGCTTATGCCAAACTGAAGGACGAGTACGCGCGATACAGGATAGAAAATAGCGAGGGGTTGAAGTCCATCCTGAGTGTGGCAACCAGCTTTGACACGGTGTTGAACGAGATGCAGCTGCCCCATGTCGGGTTACCAGATGACCCCTAGGATGACGATATCGAGGGCCTCATGGATTTCTTCTTAGTGTGGCAGACGTGATAGAAAATTACCAGGTGGGGCGCACAAAGCAGGCAGCCGAGATCGTGAAAGACGTGTGTTCAGAGATCTGCAGGTGGGCGTTCGCAAGGCTGAAATTCCATAACCCGGACCTGGACTTGAACACCATATACACAAGCATTCCAGACCCGGTGGAGCAGAAGCGCGTGGAGGAGAAGTGCCGCAAGCTTTCCTAGAAGATTAGTACCATGATGGCTAGGGGGAAGTGATCCCATGTTCTTGCATGTTACCTTGTTTTACCTTTGTCGAGACGAACTCTGTGGGTTGTAATAATTTACTTGTCAACTCGTCTCCCACGAGGCGAACTGCGAGAGATCTGGAAGCGTTAGCTTCCTGAATGAACGTCGGGTCGTCTTCATGTCAATGTTGTGAATCCGCGAAAGGTTTTGTGCATTTTCGCTTACGGGAGGGACGCATGGCATGCCGTCCGGGACGTGGCCGCGTGACGAGCCATGTCGCCCCTGAAAGCATTGCACAATCTGACTCGTATCTTTGACGGGCCGATAGAAGCATCCGGTACCCAGGCTCCAACGGAGGAGGAGGGTCTTCCGGGAATTCTACTTCCGGCTCTGGAAACAACTTCTTGGGGAACGGAAGTTTCCGGGAACCAGGGACACAGGGAATCGGGTCCCCACGACGCACCTGACTAGGGGGAATTCACCGGTAGCAATAAGTCTGCACGTGTTCGCACAAAGTGAAAGCTTTGTAGGAACCTTGCACCAGGCTGTGGGACAAACCCAGAGCGTAATCCACACAAAGCCGGATAATCCCATAGAGCCTTGTGTGGATTCCTTCCATGACAGTTGCCGGGACAGGAGATGGGTAGCCGGGCTCAGGCTGCTCGCGTGTAGAGGACGTGGTATGACCGCGGTCACCAACGGGAGACTTCTCTCGGTGTTGTTCCCACAAGACAGTATGGTGTCACTTGGGCGCCACAATCTTCTTTATCGATTGTGCCCACAAATAATTCGATTCCCGGGGGAGAAGAATCCAAGGAACACCATAAGTGAGAACGATGGGGGAAATAGGGTGATTCACAATAGGGAATCATACGAAATCCTTTGTGCTCCAACTGAGGCGGAATCGGCGAGCTCTTGGGGGGGGGGGAATCACGAGGGAATCTGTAGCAAGATTCCGATCGGTTTTGCTGCTGCCAAGTTGCGCTCAAAGACCAGCGCCCAGCGGTTGTTCCGTAGAGACATGCTTTTGTTGAGGGGAAGGTGAACATCTGTAGGGAGGCGCTGCCTCACGAACTTCGTAGGTGGCATCCCTTTTCATGGCTAGCCATTCAGAGCATGGTTATTTTAGTGGGAACATAATAGCCGACGTAAACGTCGGCCCTCCTTCTAGCGCCAGATGTCGGGGGTTTCTTCTCAGCCCTCCTTCTAGAGACGGATGTCGGGGGTGCATGGCCAGCCCTTGTCCAGCGCCAGCGGCGACGCTGACCCGAGAGATCCTTCCGGAAGGGCTGCTTTTGACAGGGCTCGACCTGGAGGCCATGCGGGATGGGGAGCACATAATTCTCCCGCTTGCTTAATGTAGACGGAGGTTGTTGTTGGCGTCGAAACGACATTCGAGCTTGATGAAGATGATATGAACAAACACGGGGTTTACCCAGGTTCGGGCCGTACGGAGACTAAAAGCCCTTCTCCTTCTTGTGGGTAGTAGACTAGAGTACAATGTTTTTCGGGAGGAGCCCCCCGGTGTCCCCCCTAGTGCAGGATGAATTTTCCCTTTTATAAACGAAGGGGATAGTCACAAAATGCAATGGGTGTTTGCTCAGATTTACAAGAATGACACACGCATCCACACGCGAGCTACATGGACCGCGGGGACGTCTTCCGAGAAGCTTGAGGTGCGGTTGACACGACAGTGCAACCCTGGCGCGCCGCGTAAGGGAAATGCTCTCGCCAGGTGTCGTGGTCTTCCTGCCGCTCGGTGCGGGTTGTCTCCTTTCGCAATAAATGTCCTGCCAAGCTAGAGAAGGACCTGCGCATGGAAAACAAAGGGTAACTCACCCTCTTGGAAGAGGGACTGTTAGTTAAAATGTACTCTGATAATTTGGGCTCGACGTGCAATGCTTTTTGGAAGGTACCTTAGGGGTCCGATTCCCGACAGAAGCGCATCAAGGACGTCCAAAGGCTGAACGGATGCATCACGGCTCACGGAAGATTCATCTCCCTATTAGACGAGAGGGCACTCCCGTTCTTGAGGCCGTTGAAGAACCTGGTCCCATTGAGTGGACCCCAAAATCCGTGAAGCCATCCAAGACCTGAAGAAATACCTCGCCTTACCTCCGGTCCTAGTGGCGCCCCACCCGCGCGAGCCCTTGCTGTTATATATCTCGGCAACATCGCAAGCGATAAGAGGAGCGCTGGTGGTTGAGCGCGAACTGGAACAAGAGTACAGCGAGCGACCGCTCGAAGCACGCATTTTTCCCGCATCATCTTCTGCATCCGAAGCCCAAGGGGCCAAGGTTCCTTCTTGGAAGAGAATCCATAAGCAGGTATATTTCATCAGCACAGTGCTAATAGACGCAAGACGTCTGTACCCCCAAGTTCAAAAAATTCTTCTCGCAGTCCTCATAGCTTCCCGGAAGCTCAGGCACTACTTTCAGGCTCATCCTATCCGGGTGGTCACGAGCCTCCCACTCGAGCGCATCCTGAAAAACCGTGAAGCCACCGGCCGGATTGTGGAGTGGGCGTTGGAGCTATTCGGCTTCGACCTTATGTTCGTCAACTCTTCGCCATCAAGAGAAAAGCATTTGCGGATTTCATTGCTGAATGAAATTCGACTCCAGAAGATGATGAAGACCTCTGGGAAGCATCATCGCTTCCCGGTAATGAAGACATCAACGAGTGGACCCTGTACTTTGACGAATCTTTCTCCCTGCAGGTGGCCGACACTATCTTGGTCTCCCCTACCGGAGAGGTGTTGAAATACGTTGTGAAAATTTTGCACGAGGGAGATGCCTCCATCAATAACACAACCGAGTACGAGCGGCTACTCGCCGGTTTGATAGCCGCTAGGGGTCTTGGGATCAAGAGGCTTCTAGTCAAGGGCGACTCTCAGCTGGTGGTCAATCAAGTCAAAGACGATTATAGATGCCCCCAAATGCAGGCATACGTCAATGAGGTACGCAAGCTCAAGAAATACTTCCATGGATTGGGGATGGAACACATCTCGAGGTCCAAGAACAGAGTCACGGACGAGTTATCCAAGATTGCTGCCCGGAAGAAGAAGGTGTTGCCCGATGTGTTCGTCGAGCACCTGCACAGGCCGTCGGTCGACCCCGATCGGCCAAAACCCAAGAAACGAAGAATCTAGGGAGGAGAGAAGTTTCCCGGAGAACTGCCTTCTCACGTCCCCGACAAGCATCAAGTTCTCGCTGTTGTCCCAACCTCCCCTGGAGTGGGCCAGCACCATCTTGAACTACCTGAAGAATGGAGAACAACCAAGTACCGGAAGGATGCCGAAAGAGTCGCTCTCCAATCATCGATGTACCTCATACTCGATGAGAGCCTCTATCGCCGACGTCCCAATGTTGTGAAGCTGTTGTGCATCTCCACCGATGAAGCCAAGAAGCTGCTGCAAGACATACATGGAGGGACATGCGGCTCACACATAGGATCTCGGGCCTTTGTTGGCAAAGCTTTCCGGCAAGGTTTCTATTGGCCAACCGCCCTGAACGACGCCATGGATCTTGTCAACACCTGTTATGCCTGCCAATTCCAAGCCAAAGCTGTTCATCAACCAGCGCAAGAACTCCAGACCATCCCCCTATCCTGTCCCTTTGCGGTCTGGGGGCTGCACACTCTCGCACCATTACCTCGTGCTACCGGTCGATATGTGTTCCTCTACGTCGCCATCAAAAAATTCTCCAAGTGTCCTGAAGTGGAACGAGTCCGTAAGGTCACAGCGCAAACCGTAATCACTGGTGTGCCGTTTCAGAGTTCCCAACCGGATCATCACGGACAACGGGACCCAGTTCACAAGACATGCCTTCCTTGAGTACTGCAGTCAAATGGGCACCTCAGTGTGTTTTGCCTCAGTAGCTCATCCAAGGAGAAACTACACGGCGGAGAGAGCTAACGCGGAAGTCCTGCAAGGTCTCCGGACCCGCACCTTCCATCGGCTCGAGAAGTGTGGAAAACGGTGGGTGGATGAACTCCCAACTGTTCTCTGGTCGATCCGGACCATGCCCATCCGAGCCTCAAATGAGACGCCATTCACCCTTGTCTACGGGGTCGAGGCGGTGCTCCCCACAGAACTCAGATATGGATCTCCCCGATTTCGAGCCTTCGGTGAGGCTGAACAGCAGCAACTCGGACAAGGAGATGTCATCGTTGCCGAGGAAGTACGTACTCGGTCTGCTGCACAGGCTGCTCTATACCAGCAAGGACTACGCCGCTATCTCAGCCTCCACGTCTACTCCCGAGATCTTGAGGAAGCCAACCTTGTCCTCTGTCAGCTACAGTCCGGGAGGGGTCTAAACAAGCTGTCTCCAAAGTGGGAAGGCCCTTATTGGGTAGTCCAAGTCACCCGGCCCGGATCCGTCCGCCTGGTGACCGAGGATGGAGTCCCGGTGAGAAACTCGTGGAACATCGAGCACCTTCGGAAGTACCATCTCCGTAAGTTCTATCGGTGAGGGCATAAAGTTGCTGGATGACCAGTTTCCCGGTGGCGCAACATTTGTGAATTGTGATCTAGGGATCCATGTTTATAAGTGAAACCCAAAAATAAAGACCCCGGGGCAAAATCGGTGTGCGTTAGTAACATTTACTTTTAGCGATGTCGAACTAAACATACCTTCTAGCAAGCTTTTCGGGACTGGCCTAATCAGTGCATAAAATTCCACCGGACAAAGATTTCCCCTACTAGTTTGCGCGTCAGATCGTAGTATGTGGGGATTGCTTGTTCCCTATCTTTTCTATCACAGGCACAAGACATCCAGCAAAGCAAACAAGACAATAGAAGCCAACTCCGCACGTCGCGGAAACGGTTCACAAACCGGAGCCTGCTGGCTTTTCGAAATCAAGTTTGAACACAAAGAATAAAAAGAGAAAGACTCAGTCGATGCGAACTACGGGCTTGATGTCCTCTTCCGAGAGGTCCCTGCCTCCATTGTCACTGCATTCCCCCTCTCCACCACGCCGAACTAAGGACACGTCGTCTTCCCCTTCATCGTCGAAATCCCTCGCGCCACTGCTCGAGCTCTCCGGGCAGCACTCCACCCGATCGCCATTGAAGTCGAAGATCTTCATGGACAAGACCGCGTCTCCCTTGTATCTGAACAGGAGGACATCCCCCGACTCAGTTTGCGGCCACGCGTGAAGACCTTCCACCCATCCGTCAGGAGCATCTCCCCATTGGCCAAGAAATGAGTGGCCACCTGCACCGCTCCGTGAGGGCACCTGTTCACCATTATCCACAGATACGCAGGTTGGGCGTCCCTCACCGCGTGGCGGAACGTCTTCCGAAGCGGGATCTACCTGCAAGTGGTCGACGTGCCCTCCACGACGAACTCAAAAGCAATGGGCTCATCGTGAGACGCGCTACGGAGGACGGCCGGAGGCATGGCACCACCTCTCCCGCGGCCACCAACGCCGCGCCCCCTTCTATGCTACCTCTTCCCCGAAGCACTCGCCCTCGCGGAGTCAGCGAGTGTGCTCCCCTCGAAGACCCAAAGGCCGGTGCTGCCTGACCTCCTCTGCTTCCCCTTCCACGGCTTTGACGACCACGAGACCCGCCACACCAGTGCGCCGGTCGGGTGTTATTATTGCTTGTCGAGGGAGAAAGGTTTTGAAGCTTTGGAGCCATGGCACACGTCCTCGCAGTGGATTGGAGGAAGATGCAACTGCCAACAGACGTACGACTCGCCCGGTAGTTGGAGAGTTAAATTCCCACCCAGGAAACAACGTGTTAACTACTGCCATTACTCCACCTCGGGCTTGGAGTCGTGGCATCCCCCGGCCTGCACGGCCGCCACGCGTCATTACCAGCCTGCCAGGAGGGCTTGCAACCAGACACGCATCAGGCCTAACTAGGCTCACGGAGAGCCCCTCTACGACAAGAGAAACCCGGGGGCTACTGCCAGAGGATAGGAGCTCGCTCCGTGAACCCAGAAAACCTCACCTCCCATCTTGAAAAGGTCCCCCGTCAGACACCTTCAACTCGTCCGGAAAAGTCCCGTTGTGGTGCCACCCGAAAAGGGGCCTGGCCACCGCGTTCCATAAGCGGTGGGGGAGAGGTGCAGTCCCACCACCTGCGGAATGTTCGAAGGAACATTTAATGCGCTGCTCCCTGGTCTAAGGGGCAAAAGCTACATCGGCGCCTTCCACCCCCTTCGCTCCTCGTACGTGCTAGGACCCTGCACGACAGCGCGACAAGAGCGGCGACCTCTCGCCACGCGTCCTTCCCGGAAATGGCTCTACATTGACACATGGAAGCCACCACCGGAGGAGTGCCATCTGGAAGCGCTACTGTGGTGACCCCTTCATCTATAAAAGGGAGGCCCAGTCCACTGAAAAAGGTTTCAACCCCATCAAGAACACATTGCTACACAGAGAGCTGCATTTTCCATCGAGAAAGAAATCCCAACGTTGTAACCTTCACCAAGCCATACAGACAAGCATGCGTAGGGATTTTAGTCTTCGGATGACCCGAACCTAGGTAAAACCCGACGTGTCTCATTGGCGACGAGCTCCATTGTGTTTCACGTGCGCGTCCAAGAACATCATACCCGCGGAATCGTACCCGCGACGCGAGGGCATATGTGGGCACCATGCGAGCAGTCAGGGCCTAGTCACCAAAGCTTTCCGTGCAGGTATTTACTGGCCCACGGCCATGAGAAACGCAGAGGACATCGTACGGTGCAGCGTTGGTTGTCAACAGTTTTCCAGCAGACCACACGCGCCACCAACTGAACTCAAGACAATACCACTGGCGTGGCCTTTCGCAACCCGGGGACTCGACATGGTGGGGCCACTGAAGAAATCCTCCAAGGGCGGCCTCACTCACCTCCTCGTTGCACTCAACAAGTTAACAAAGTGGATCGAAGCAATACCCGTAACCAGCTCGACATCCCTAACGGTCGTCAATTTAATCTAGTCCATCATTTTTCGTTGCAGAGTTCCACACAAAATCATCACCGACAACGACAAAAATTTCATAGCAGAAGAATTCCAGAACTTCTACAAGGACTTATGCATCAAAATCAACAATGCGTCAGTCGCGCACCCACAATCCAATGGACAGGTTGAGACAGATAAAGGCCTAGTCTGCGGCGGCATCAAGAAGCGACTCCTCGCACCACTCATGCAAGATGCAGGAAACTGGGTCAAGGAACTACCGGCCATACTATGGAGCCTGCGCATCACACCGAACACCTCAACAAAGTACACACCATTCTTCATGTTGTACAGCGCGAAAGCTGTACTTCGAAATGATCTAATATTCTTGTCGGGATCCGTAATATGCATATGTAATTCTAGCCTTAAGTCAATCACATGGAGAGCCGAGAGACATACCCACTCAACATAAAAGAAGAGGCTCTGGTATATCGTTCTCTCGGAAAGCTCAAGCGGGAGGGGCACCGATCAGAGGCTTGGATGATCAACTGTTATGGGGATCCTCAACATTCGCTCACAAGTCTAAATGATTATGGGTGGTGAACTCCCATACTCATAGACCAGTCGCCTCAACCATGTTGTCGATTGAACCTTAGCATTTACATAAACAGACTCCAGCCCGATTCACTTAGTCGGGGTCTCAAGCGGGCTCAATCGTACAATGAAGTGTGCCATGTAACGGAGTTACGTGCAATTACACCGTGATGCTCCAAGCTGCGCACAACTCAGAGCCACCTGGCTGTAAAAAAGACCACTGGCGAGAGCACAACTAAGCTATTGAACCCCACATTATTACATGCACATTATAATCATACACGCAACATACATGTCTAGTGTAAAGAGTAGGTACTCATCACATGAACTCTACAAAGTATACATCTTTATTGACTTACATATAGAGTACACTAAGATATCACATAACTGTGATCCAACATTCATACAAGCAACGGAAGCAACTTGGGTCTGAGTACAGAAAAGTTTAACAAATGTCTTAGATAAGCCTTGTTCAATGTACAAGCCCTTCCACGAGGGACCAGACTTCTATCTGGAACTACACTAACTTGCTCCACGTCGAGCTCCAGGAAGAAGCAACCATCGGGGTCAGTGGGTTCATCTAAAAACATAAATAAGATAACATGAGTACAAAGTCATACTCAGCAAGACATTATCAGATCTATACTACTCCTGCTCAAGTTTCAAGGTAAAGGTAGGTGGGGTTGTAATGAAGAAGTGCTAGCTTTGACTTGGCTAACCTGAACTACGATTACCAGAATGAGGTAATGAGCGTACTCGAGTCCAACTATCCAAGTCTCCCAATCAATACACCACTATGGATCCTTCCTTGACTTCCCACGAGAAAGCAAGCCATAACACTCACACTTATATTGGCAAGTTTTAGAGTAACAGTTGAAGTTGTCTAATAATCAAGTACATATAACAGGGTAGTCCATTACCGTGAACGCGGCTATTCAAATAGTTTTGTTAACCCTGCAGTGGTGTACTACTACACACATGACCATCAGTTGCCGCTAGGTCTCATCACCGTTCAAGGCGTGCCGGCAAACATGCTCACCACAAATGTTACCTCATAGTCGATCTAGTACCTGAAAGCCACCTATCTGGGGTTATTGCCACAATCGTGAACCCGGCCGATTTACCAAAGTGGACCCATACGATGTGTGCGTAGTGCGTAAGCCGTTCTTGGTTGAGTCGTTCTCTCACTTAGCAGCCAGGACACAAACTTAAAAGAACTCCGAACCACTACAACATTTGGACATCGACACGGGATGAGTTAATAGGTTATGAGGGGCCAGTGATCCCAATGTGTGGTTGTACTCTTTTTCTTGGATCACCACACAAGAACTCAGACTTATAGCGGTGTTGAACGAGACAACCCACTATGTACTCTTACAGAGCCTCTCACTGTTCACCTCGTGTAGGTCAAGTTCACCAACACGTTACCACCATTATTAACATGATCACTACCACCCCGACTCACATAAGAGTATCAACATTGTGTAACTCTAAGCATGCAATAAACTATAATATTTGAAGAGCCACATGATTGCAAACAACTCCTAAATCTGCTAGGATTGTGGTTTTGCTTACTACTGTGACAAAGTGTGTCGGTAACCGGATACTGGGGTACCCCGTTTCCCTGGGTTTCGACCACGACTCTCTGACAGTTCAAGAGCAACCAAAGAGTTCAAGAGCAACCACAGAAGATTCCGGCAAGGAGATGCATGGAACACCATGATAGGCACATGGAGGAGTGCCTTGGACCAGTTCCGGAAGGGTGGATCCCTCCAGCGGACTCCCACTACCCGACAAAGAGCATAGCGCATTCAATGCGCTAGAGGACAAGAATGCGCCGCTGAGAGGAGGCATCCTACACCTGGCGGGTTCTCCCGTGCATACTCAGCTCATGCATGCCCCAGCCGTCACCGCGACGCCATGGGAGCTTCCCGGAAAATCTCGGAACTCCTCACGTCCACAAGTATAAGATAACCAGCCTTACTGTAGCTATCAGTGGGACTTTGGTGAGCCCCTTTCCCTATAAAAGAGATACACCAACCACATCACAAAGACGGGAAAAGGGGGAAGAAAAGGAGAGGAGGAGAAGAAGAAGAAGAGGAGCAAGGAGGAGAAAGGAAAAGAAGGAACAGAAGAAGGGAGATCCGCCAAAAGGAGGAGCCACCACCCGAATGGATTCATCCCAAGATGAATCCACAAAGAGGAGAGGAGGAGGAGTTCATCCCTAGAATTTATCGGGACACCTCCCAAGGATTCCTTTTGGACGACGACTAGTTCCACCAAGAGGAAAAGAGGGCAGTGGAGTGTAGCATAGGGTATCTTCTCCTTGAAGATCACCTTGTACTGTATTCTGCTCCATCATGAACAAAGAAGATCAGACATGTAGGAGTAGGGATTTTAGTCTCCGAATGCCTCAAACCTGGGGAAACCCCTATGTTTTCTCGCATCAGCTCATTGCCATTTCGACTTCATAGTGACCTTCGTTTATACCAAGAAAGCGGGAACCCTACATATTAACCGTCCCGCACGGTCTCCGGGCAGCGCCCTTCCGGGAGCTGCCCTCCTGGAAGGTGTCCACGAGGCAGCGTCGCCGCTGTTATTCCCGACTTCCGATGCTGGGAGAGGGCTGGGCGCTGTGCCCCCCCCCCCTCGACACTTGGCGCTAGAAGGAGGGCCTGAGAAGTGTACCCCCGACAGGTTGGCGCTAGAAGGAGGGCATGCGATCACGTCGGATGTAACCTTTGTTCCCTGTGCAGATGTTGGAGTTTATTTGCATCTTCATCGCGCCGTGACGAGTGCCACCAAAGTGAGGATTGTCACGGGCCGCTGCTCGTCCTGCTCATCACGATGGATATGTGGTTTTCATGCTCGGGGGCTTCTCAGCGCTTCCCAGTGAGCGTTTTCAGAAACCTCGCCTCCGAGGTTCTCATGGATGACATCTCGGATGGTTTTCGTGCCGGATGGTCATTCCCAAAAGTTTACAGGACGCCTATCCCAGACGGCCTCTCGGTCACCGGGGGATGGCCATCTTATTATTCCTGGACGGTCGTGTCCGATGGTTTTCTCTTCCCGGATGATGATTCCCGGAACACACCTGTCACCCAAGGCGGAGAGTGCATGCGGCCTCACCCTCGCTTTGCCTTGGCAAGAGACTTACAAGAGACCATGCCGTCCATCGACGTCGGTTCTCTGCCAGATAAACCCCACTATGTCGGTAACCGGATGTTGGGGTACCACGTTTACCTAGATTCCGACTACGCCCCTCGGACAGTCCAAGTGCGACCAAAGAGGATTACGGCAAGGAGATGCCAGGAACACTGCGCCAGGCACACGAAGCAGTACTTCAGACCAGTTCCAGAAGGTTGGAGTCATCTAGCTGGCTTCCATCGCCCCGCAAAGAGTACCGTGCATTCAATGCACTAGAAGACAAGCATGCACCGCTGACAGGAGGCAACCTACACCTGGAAGGCGCCCTCGTGCGTACTCAGCGCATGCATGTCCCAATCGTCCCTGCGATGCCATAGGAGCTTCCCGGAAGATCTCGGAACACCTCGCGTCCACATGTATAAGATAACCACCCATACTATAGCTGTCCGTGGGACTTTGGTGAGCCCCTTGCTCTATAAAAGGGAGATGCCAAACACATCAGAAAGGTGGGGCTTGGACCAGAAGAAAGGAGAGGAAGAGAGGCAAGGAGGAGAAACAAAAAGAAGAAAGAGAAGAAGGAAGTTCCACTACAGGAGAAACCATCACCTCCATGCATCCATCCTTGGATGTATCCACACAAAGGAAGCAGAGGAGTTCGTCCCCAGAAAATCTCAGGAGACCTCCCAAGGATCCCCCTTGGGAGGGTGTTCAGCTCCACCAAGAGTAGGAGAGTGTAGTGGAGTGTAGTGTAGGGTATCTTCTCCTAGAAGATCACCTTGTACTGTGTTCTACTCCATCGCCAGGAACGAAGATCAGACATGCAGGATTAGGGCTTTTAGTCTCCGGATGGCCCGAACCTGGGTAAGCCCTTGTGTTTACTCGTATCAGGTCATTGCTGTTTCGACGCCACAAAAATCTTCGCCCACATCAAGAAACCGGGAAACCAGCGTGTTCCTCTGGGAGCGCACGGGGAACTGAACACCCCGATCGCCGCTGTTCGGGATGTTTGGAGACTAAATTCCCTAATCCTTCTTGTCTGATCTTTCTTGCGGGTGGTAGAGTGGAGTACATGCTTGATTAATCTCATGGGGAGGATATGCTATCCCATGCGTCGCTCCATTCATTGGATGGATGCTAACTGATGTCTCACGAAGCAGGTCCTGGGGTTTCCTATCCTACCGAGAAGCCCAAGGTCGAGCTCCTCTTTTTATCCTTTCTTGGAAGCTAGTCAAACCAACTCGAGTTGGGTGTCTCCTTCCTCCTTTTTCCCTTCTCCCCCTGTACTCTGGTGGCAAACGTCTCCTTTTTATAGCTTAAGGGGATCTTCATAGGACCACTGATAGCTACAGTTATACTCGTTATCCTTTCCTCCTTCGTGCGGACGCGGAGGGTCTTGGTGCTTTCCGGGAAGGTCCAGTAGTGCCGCGGGGACAACTGGCCCATGTGCTAGCTGAGTAACCGCGGGGACGTATGCCAGGTGTTGGCGGCCTACAGTCATGGGGTGCATGTCGTGTTCTAGTGCGTTTAATGCACTGGTTGCTTGGTTGGGCGGTGGGAACTGACCGAGGCCCCACCATCCCGTAGGCTGGGCGAGAGCGCTCCCCAGGCCACGTTATGGAAGGGTGGTGCCCACGATAATGAGTGGTCGAGGCGATGGTGCTCTTCTGCTTCTTTGCTCACGATATTCGCATACCGGGGTCTTGTGGGTAATTCACACGGAACCTTCTTTGGACGTCATCGCCAGTGTGCAAAGGGAAAATTACCCACCTGACAATATGGGAGATGAGGACGGCACACAGGAAAACGGGAGGCCCCCGGTTCCGGTTTACCGACAGTAGCCCCCGGGCTCAGCTCCGATGGAGGTCCCTCGGAATCCAAGCCGAGTCTTCCGAGAAGGCCTAGTAATCTGTGCATCGAATATCACATCGCGGGGACAGTGTTGGTCTTGACACGTGTTGCGTTGCTAGTAGGATTTGATGGGTGATGATGACGATATCCTATAAAAGGTGGTAAGACTTCAGGCAACGCAGTAGGAGGCCCACGGTAATTAATTCACTTGTGGAGGCATAGAAAATTTACTCCCTGCGGGAGCCTCGTGATTATTTAAGCGGAGGGGTGAAAATCAGAGGATGCAACTTTCCTAACACCTTTGTCCACTTCTTCTTCCAGTTGTCTTGCACTATGGCTCCTCCGGTGCATTCCAACACCTTGCAGACGGTAGCCAAAGCAATATTGGGAGTGCACGAAGGAGCCATGGCTCGAGGCAGAGGCACAACTGGTTGGTGGTCTGCTGACGGACCCGGAAGAGGTCTTGGCAGAGCTCCATATTCTTCATCTCTGGCGAGAGCGCACACGGGGGTCGCGGCCCATGAAATCCTTGTGGCGGTTATTGAGCCCCTGTGGGGCTGGCTTCGGCTGCCTAACACATTCGCGTAGGCAATGGCGGGGCTCAAGCCCCCAGGCTTGTACTTCTGGGTGTAGGGATACCCTCATAGTGCTGTGTGGGTGGCCACATCCTACAGAGGAGACGGAGCCATGTTCCTGGACCAGGGATGGTCAACATTCGTCCATTGGCAGAGCATCCAGTCGGTATGATGGCCAAGACAATCTACGGCTGAAGAATGCCGTGTGGAGATTAATGCTGGTGGTTCCATCAAGTCGGGCACCGCGGGGGTCACCCAGGATTTTCTCAGTGCCGAGTCCACCGCCGATCGTTGAGGAGGTGGACCGCCGCCGCCTGGAAGGCTTGGGGGAGAACTGCGGCTCACATCCAGCCGTTCTTTCTGTTGGGGCACGCGGTCCGCTACGCTAGCGCTAAAACAAATAAATTCTACCGCGCACAACCAAGATCACTGCTGCTGGAGATGAACTACATGATTAGGGTTTACCACTAGACGTGCAGTCACGGCAGCGGAAGGAGAGTTGGTGATGCGCATCGGCGGCTGCTGCTCGAATCCCTCGAACCGATCCCTCGTACCAATCCCACGAACAAAGCCCCGCGATCCGATCCCGCGAACAGTTCGTCCAAGCATCGCAGGTGCATCGCCTCCAAGGGATGCGCAAGTACAAGGAGGAGCGCCAGGCGGCGGACTGCTAGGTCCGGCGGCTCGGCCTGGAGGTGGAGTGGCGGCTAGGGTTTTGGTCTGACCTATACCCCTTCGGGGTTCACCCTAGCCCTTATATAGGCGCCCGTGGAATGGCCTCAACCTTTGAGGCAACCTGGACCCTCCATCCATATTCCATTCGGATCACATCCGAATGGGCTTCTTTCCTCTTAAGCGCGCGACCCTGTAGGATCACGTACACATGGACACGTCCCGAATCACATCCGCTTCGATAGTCGGTAGCGGTTCCTAGCAGATTGTGCCGACTACCATATATGTGTAAAGTCATAAGACGAACCATTACGAAGTGTCATATGCAACATTACTTTTGCCTCACTATATATGTTGTCAAGCTCAAGGAGAGTACTTGTCACCCTTGTGATAGCTTGACCTCTCTTCTCGAAACCGTGATACAGATTCCTGAACTGGGTTAACACTTAACCCATGTCGCATGGCCATGCTTTCTGAATCTTATCACTTGAGAGAGCCCAGAGAATATCTCCCCAAAGTGGAGGGGCAAATCCCATCTTGATCAACCATGTCTCGCGGCATATATCATGACTCACCCGTAAGCTACCTTTATAACTACCCAGTTACGGTGTAGCGTTTTATAGTCCCTAAGTGAGTCATTCCTCATCCCGAGAACATGCGAGGAACTCAGGTCTAGGACATGGCATATACATTGTATTGAGACTAACAAATGACAATATCTCGCTACGTCTCAAAGTGTGTCTCTGTCCAACTCAGTGATCCCATCACTAAGTCCATCCTATCGGTAGCATCTCCATGCTCATGACTTTTGAAACATAGTCGTCAACTGAATCATATAGTAGTCAATTATATGTTTCCGCATAACCTTATCAACTAGGGACCATTAGAACAATCATCATAGAATATATAGTCTCACAAACAAGTCACATACTTATTGATACATATCAGTGATGATGTTCAAGGACAATACAAATAAATCATGAATACATAAGGAGATAACATCGTAACATGATTGCCTCTAGGGCATATCTCCAGCAGTCTCCCACTTGCACTAGAGTCAATCAGTTAGGCATTTAAGGCCCATGGCTCTTACGTGTGCCTCATGCTTCGGCATCGGGAGAGGCTTCGTCAAAGGATCAGCAATGTTTGCATTCGTGTGTACTTTGCATACATTTATATTACCATCATCTACGAATTGTCGTATTGGATGATAACGCCTTTCTATGTGCTTGGATTTCTGGTGATGCCTTGGCTCCCTGGCCTGTGCGATGGCACCACTATTATCATAATAGAGGTCCAACGGTTTGCCGAGTATGGAACCACACCAAGTAGGGTAATGAAATCCCTTACCCAAACACCTTCCTTTGAAGCTTCAGAAGCTGCAAGGTACTCGGCCTCTGTTGCAGAATCAGCTGCCGTCTCTTGCTTGGAACTCTTCCAGCTCACTGCACCTCCGTTCAGAATGAACACATAACCAGATTGCGAACGGAAGTCATCCCTGTCGGTTTGGAAACTAGCATCGGTGTAACCCTTCACAACGAGCTCATCCTCACCTGCATAAATTGGGAACATATCCTTCGTCCTTTTCAGGTACTTTAGTATTCTCTTAACTTCTGTCCAGTGGCTCTCTCCTGGATTAGCCTGGTATCTACTCGTAGCGCTTAGAGCATAGGAAACATCTGGACGAGTACATACCATAGCATACATGATAGACCCGATGGCCGAAGCATACGGAATCTTATCCATGCGCCTTTGCTCATCAGGAGTCGATGGACCCTGAGTCTTTCTTAGATGAATGCCATTTGACGCAGGCAAAAACCCTTTCTTAGCCTCATGCATGTTGAACCTTTTCAACACCTTGTCAATATACGTACACTGGCTTAATCCAATAAGCCTCCTTGATCTATCTCTATAGATCTTTATTCCAAAAATTTAAGCTACTTCTCCCAAGTCCTTCATTGCAAAACTATTTTTTTAATGAGTCCTTGACAGCTTCAAGCTTTGGAATGTCATTTCCAATCAGTAATATGTCATCCACATATAAGATTAGAAATACGATTGAGCTCCCACTAAACTTCTTGAACACACAAGGTTCCTTTTTGTTCTCGATGAACCCAAACGATTTGACAATCTCTTTAAAACGAATATTCCAACTCCGAGATGCTTGCTTCAATCCATAAATGGATTTCTGAAGTTTGCATACCTTACTAGCATTCTTTGGATTGACAAAACCCTCGGGCTGTATCATATACACGTCCTCTTCTCGATTTCCATTAAGGAAAGCTGTTTTGACATCCATCTTCCATATCTCATAATCGAAATAGGCAGCTATAGCTAGAATAATCTGAACTGATTTAAGCATCGCTACAGGCGAGAAGGTCTCGTTGTAGTCAATTCCTTGAACTTGTCGAAACCCATTCGCGAAAAGTCGAGCTTTATGGATTTGAACATTTCCATCCATATCAGTTTTCTTCTTAAAGATCCATTTTCACTCAATGGTTCTTGCACCATTTGGAAGATCAACCAAGTTCCAAACTTGATTGTCATCCATGGACTTTAACTCGGATCTCATGGCCTCAAGACATAACTCGGAATCTGGATCCACCATCGCTTCCGCATATGTCAAAGGCTCATCGTTGTCCAACAACAATACATTGCTTGCATTACGCAGTCTTTCTGACCTTTGTGGTGCGGGTGCTACTTCAACCATGGGTTCACTGACTGGCTCTGCCATAATGGCATCACTTGCCGTGTCTTCCCCGAGTGGTTTATGTCGAACCTCTTCGAGTTGCATTGTCCTCCCACTAGCCTTCCTAGTGAGAAACTGTTTCTCAAGGAAGGTACCATGTCGAGCGACAAACACTTTGGCCTCTTGCCGGCTGTAGAAGTAATACCCTAAGGTTTCCCTTTGATATCCCATGAATATGCACTTATCCGATTTGGGTGCGAGCTTGTCCGACTGAAGTCGCTTGACAAACGCTTCACAGCCCCAAATCTTTAGAAAAGACAAACTGTGACGCTTCCCAGTCCATATCTCATATGGTTTCTTATCTATAGATTTAGATGGTAATCTGTTTAGTGTGAAAGCTGCAGTTTCTAGAGCATAACCCCAAAATGACAACGGTAGATCTGACTGACTCATCATCGATCGAACCATGTCCAACAAGGTGCGATTCCTCTGTTTCAATACACCATTTCTTTGCGGCGTTCCAGGAGGAGTGAGTTGTTGAACTATTCCACGACTCTTGAGATGATCATCAAACTCTTGACTCAGATATTCACCTCCACGATCTGATCGTAGAAGTTTGATCGTATTGCCGAGTTGATTCTATACTTCATTCTGAAAATCCTTGAACTTTTCAAAGGTTTCCGACTTGTACCTCATCAAGTAGATATATCCATATTTTCTCAAGTCGTCGGTGAAAGTCACGAAGTACCGGTAACCACCTCTAGCAGTCGTGCTCATTGGTCCACACTCATCAGTATGTATGAGTTCTAACAAGTCGGATGCCCTCTCGCAGCTCTTTGCAAAAGGTGTCTTGGTCATCTTGCCGAGTAGGCACGATTCGCATGTCTCGAATGATTCAAAATCAAATGAATTTAAAAGTCCATCATCATGGAGCTTCTTCATGCGCTTTTCACTAATATGACCAAGCCGACAGTGCCAAAAGTAAGTTGTATTCAGATCATTAGGCTTAAGCCTCTTGGCATTTATATTATAGACAGATTCACCTTCAAGATTCAAAATGAATTTCCCATTAACAACGGGCGCCAAGCCATAAAACATCTTATTGAAATATATAGAACAACCATTGTCCTTAATAATTTATTCATAACCTTGTCTCATCAAACATGAGGCAGAAATAATGTTTCGACTTAAGGATGGAACATAATAACAATTATCAAGCTCCATTACAAATCCAGAAGCTAAATTAAGTTGCATGGTGCCGACGGCTAATGCAGCAACTCTTGCTTTATTCCCGACGCGAATGTCAACTTCTCCTCTTGCGACATCTCTACTTCTTTTTAGTCCCTGCATCGAGTTGCAAATGTGAACAACCGATCCGGTATCAAATACCCAAGAACTATTAGAAATATCCGCAAGATAAATGTCTATAACATATACAAAAAGTGTACCTGTAGAAGACGTACTCCCACTGCTCCTGCCCTTGCTGGCGAGCCACTTCTTGTTGTTACTCTTCCAGTGACCATTCTCTTTGCAATAGAAGCAAATGGTCTCCGCGTCAGGTCCAGGCTTAGGCGCCGGGGCTGGAGTCGGGATCACATCCTTGTCCTTTCCCTTTGCGTTAGCCTTCTTCTTGGTCCATGAATTCTTGAACTTGGCTGTGTTCTGCACCATCAACACTTGATGTGTGGCCTTCTTAATGTCCTTCTCTGCTATCTTAAGCATCCCATGCAATTCAATGGGTTTCTTTTCCATGCCATGCATATGAAAGTTCGTAATGAACAAGTTATGCCCAAGACGATCCAAAGCTTGCATGTATCCCATCATTTTGATGACATGCGGGCTCAGTGGATCACCCTCTTTCATATTGCAATCCATCAGGGATCGCCAGATGTTGAACCTTTCGGTCCTAGCCTGAACCTCAAACATGCCCTTAAGACTCTCGATAATATCGCAAGCCCTAATGTCTTCGAACTGATGTTGCAGCTCGGGCTCCATAGAATCCAGCATGAGGCAGCTGATCTCAATAGACTCATCCTTGAGTTTCTGATAAGTATTCTTAGCAGCAGCGGTGGCATTATCAGCTGGTTCCTCTAGAAGCGGTTCCTCTAGAACATTTTCCTTTTTATCATGCTTGAGAACAATTCTCAGATTTCTATACCAAGTGGTAAAGTTTGTTCCATTCAGTTTATCTTTCTCAAGGATGGGTTTCAACGCAAAATTGGTAACTGGAGCAGGTGGTGCCATTGATCTACAACATAAAATGCAAAATACTAAGACATGTATTCATGAAGAGCAAGTCATATTAAACACTTTAATAAAATTACTCCCACTAAGTTCAACATCCCTCTAGTTGACACTAAGTGATTCAGGATCCGATGGGGTGAATTGACTAGTGAGCTTTTGCATCACTGCTAGGCATCTCGATCTACCGGTAAGCAACTCCTTGCTAATCGCATCAACCATACGACTCATGTTTGTTGATGTGCATCACATACACACCAACACCTATGCCCGAAGCCCAAAACTGTTTTGATAGCCTCGACAAGTTGACCAAGTGATATGCGTGTAACCCATCACGCCAAGGAGATCTAGCAACACCCTAATTTTATAGGTCTACTACTAAACATATATGACATGTGATGTGCAGCAATTGGGGAGGAAAATTTTACTTGACATTCTTTGAGGGATCATCCTACTTAAATCATCTACCAAGTCAAAGAAGGATGCATAAAGGGATAAACTTTCACAGGCACTTTATACAAGTGATATGGTATAGCCCCTTTATCATAGCGCATGGTGATCTCCATCTCCATGTGCGCGAACCTCCCATGGCGATCTCCATATCCATGTATGGTTGTCCTTGTGGTGATCTCCATCGCCACACCATGGTGTCAACCGCCAAGTGTTACATAAGTTACTATGCTATTACAAACTAATAGCTATGAAAGTAAATTACATTACATGGCTCCACAAGTTAACACGCAGGTCATTAATACAATAATGAGACAACCATATGGCTCCAGCCAGTTGTCAAAACCATGACACGCAGGCCATGAATAATAACATACACAATGGGCCACAATAGGATTTACGGCTCACTGTCTATCCCAATGGCAGATAACCGACCTGTAGGAACAAGTTGTGGCACGATCTAAGTGGCTCGCGCCTCGGGACAGATCATGAAATCAAGAACCTCAAACATGCAAAACCAATCTGATCTACCAACACAAGATCTGATCTACATATCTCCATATGAAATTCTATCACGAATTCATCACCACGCAGCAGAGGCTCTGATACCACTGTTGGGGCACGCGGTCCGCTACGCTAGCGCTAAAACAAAAAAATTCTACCGCGCACAACCAAGATCACTGCTGCTGGAGATGAACTACATGATTAGGGTTTACCACTAGACGTGCAGTCACGACAGCGGAAGGAGAGTTGGTGATGCACGTCGGTGGCTGCTGCTCGAAACCCTTGAACCGATCCCTCGTACCGATCCCATGAATGAAGTCCCGCGATCCGATCCCGCGAACAGTTCGTCCAAGCACCGCAGGTGCAGCGCCTCCAAGGGATGCGCACGTACAAGGAGGAGCGCCGGGAGGCGGACTGCTAGGTCCGGCGGCTCGGCCTGGAGGTGGAGTGGTGGCTAGGGTTTTGGTCTGACCTATACCTCTTCGGCCTTATATAGGCGCGCGTGGAATGGCCTCAACCCTTGAGGCAATCCGGACCCTCCATCCATATTCCATTCGAATCACACCCGAATGGGCTCCTTTCCTCTTAAGCGCACGACCCTATTGGTTCACGTACACATGGACACGTCCCGAATCACATCCGGTTCGATAATCGGTACCTGTTCCTAGCAGAACGTGCCGACTTCCATATATGTGTAAAGTCTTAAGAAGAACCATTACAAAGTGTCATATGCAACATTCCTTTTGCCTCACGATATATGTTGTCAAGCTCAAGGCGAGTACGTGTCACCCTTGTGATAGCTTGACCTCTCTTCTGGAAACCGTGATACAGATTCCTTAACTGGGTTAACACTTAACCCATGTCGCATGGACATGCTTTCTGAATCTTATCACTCGAGAGGGCCCAGAGAATATCTCTCCAAAGTTGAGGGGAAAAACCCATCTTGATCAACCATGTCTCGCGGCATGTATCATGACTCACCCGTAAGCTACCCTTATAACTACCCAGTTACGGTGTAGCGTTTGATAGTCCCTAAGTGAGTCATTCCTCATCCCGAGAACATGCGAGGACCTCAGGTCTAGGACATTGCATATACATTGTATTGATACTAACAGATGAAAATATCTCGCTGCGTCTCAAAGTGGGTCTCTGTCCAACTCAGTGATCCCATCACTAATTCCATATTATCGGTAGCATCTCCATGCTCATGACTTGTGAAACATAGTCATCAACCGAATCATATAGTAGTCAAGGATATGTGTCCGCATAACCTTATCAACTAGGGACCATTAGAACAATCATCATAGAATATATAGTCTCACAAACATGTCACATACTTATTGATACATATCAGTGATGATGTTCAAGGACAATACAAATAAATCATGAATACATAAGGAGATAACATCGTAACATGATTGCCTCTAGGGCGTATCTCCGACACTTTCATCTGCAGGGTTTTTTCATTTTTCCATGAACTTGTGTACTTAGTGGTAGTTGATATGGGGTCAGGATGCAACCACCCCATTATTTAGCGTTAGCATGTAAATATCGATCCGGGAACCTAAGTTGTACTCAGGTCCCAAAAAGTCTCCCCAAGGAGAAGAAATGAAGGTGGTATCCAAAAGCTTACTTCTCCTTGTTTACCTGACGCACTTGGCACGTTTTGCTGGCAATCCTGAGGGAAATAGTGATCCGGTAGGCAGATCCATAAAGATATAATGGTGCCTTGTCCTCGGCTTATTCGAAGAGCATGACTACTTCTTTCCGAGTGAGTGGTAGGCTCTTTCCAAAAGAAGAACCAACGACGGGGTAGCCAACGGGTGCCTGTCCCTTTTTTTGTTTCGTTCCGGGAGGTGCACCCGAGAACCCATGAGTCTACGGGGGGGGGCTCCCAACGTTCTTGCTGGGATGGCCATGCGAGGTTGGTTCCCAGGAAGGATACCTCGGAGTGGGATCTGAGTTGTGTGACCTGCACGGGCAGGCCTTTCTGGGAGACTGGTACATCTGCCTGCATGGATGCTTGAAGGGAACTCTAGCCCGGCCTCTGTAGGATGGCTGGATCCTGGAAGGTAGGGTCTTCCACGGGGTTGTCTTCCGGGGCAGGCGCGGAGCCTCCGCAGGCTACTAAAACCGGGCTTGTCGAACGGGTCGAGAAGTTGTCAGTAACCGGGTACTGGGGTACCCTGTTTACGTGGGTTCCGACTACGCTTCTCGGACAGTTCAAGAGCAACCATGGAAGATTCTGGCAAGGAGATGTCGGGGACACCACGCTAGACACATGCAGGAGTGCCTCAGACTAGTTCCGAAAGGTTGGAGCCACCCAGCTGGATCCCACCGCCCGACAAAGAGCACAACGCATTCAATGCGCTAGAGGACAAGCATGCACCGCTCGTAGGAGCCAGCCTACACCTGGCGGGCTCTCTCATGCGTACTCAACGCATGCATGCACATGTCGTCCCCGCAAAGCCACGGGAACTTCCCGGAAGATCTCGGAATGCCTCGCGTCCAAAAGTATATGATAACCACCCGTACTGTAGCAGTCAGTGGGACTATGGCAATCCCCTTTATCTATAAAAGGGAGACGCCAACCACATCAGAAGGGGGGGGGCTTGGAACCAAGAGGAAGAGGAGGAAAAAGAGGGAGAAGAGAGGCCAGGAGGAGAAACGAAAAGAATGTAGATCCACCCAAGGGAGAAGCCACCACCCCAATGGATTCATCACTGGATGAATCCACAACAAGAAGTCCGAGGAGTTCATCCCTAGAAGTTCTCAGGAGACCTCCCAAGGACCCCCTTTGGGAGGGGGACTGACGGGGATCAACCCCGGCAAATCCCATGGTGAGGGACCCTGGGTTAGTCATGAGAGGCGCAGGTTGGACGATAGCTCGTCGGCAAACAGGGAGGCTCGCTCCTGCTCGATATTATTGATTAAGATGTGATTACAGTGGAGGCCAAGGCTGGAGCGCTCAAGCCTAGGGTTACAAGTAAGATTCGATGTCTTTTGTGTCGCCCCTCCCAGCCCTTATATAGCGGGCTATGTCTCGGGGAGGTCATCTACGTGTACAGGTAAACTTTCCTAACCCTAGGTTGCTCCGTACGGCAGGTCTTCGCACCTTCCTTGTGAGTCGAGGACCTCTACGTCGGTGCCATCTAGTGGGCCGAGGCCGTATCTTCATGGGCCTTCTGCCTTCATGGACACCAGGTAGGCTCATCCGTAGGAGTCGTGGGGTCACCCCCTCGTCAGTAGCCCCCGAGTGCCTGGGAGACTCGAAGAGTCGCGCAGGGACTCCAGTACATTCGTTTGTCGTTTATTGATATATGCGGTTCATCCGTGGGTCGCTGGCAGTCTGGTGGCCATGACAAAACCTGTTTCGAGGGATGATAAGCTGAAAGGGCCCAAGGAGTCGACGGATCGAGCCTTGGTGAATTGCACTAGGGAAAATACCACAGTAACCCAATAAAACCCACGTCCCTCGACGTGAGCTTGGAACACTGGTGTCGAGCAAAAGTCCGGCCGCTTCAGGTCTTACGGTGTTCATTTGCCGCGAGTAATGTGTGTAGCCTAAGGTGCGTCCGCCCGGCCTATCTATCATGCTCTGCGCATGGGAAAGGTTGGGAGTGAAATCGCTCTTCGGCAAGTCCCATCCCGGCCGTACTTCGCAGCGGGGTCTTACCTACACGCTAATCTTGCGTGGCATCTGGACACAGTGTATCGTGTTCCAGGAATTGTGTGTTTTTGAGGCGCGGAGCCTTATAGCATTGCAACCTCTTTGAACAAAACATCAAGCGAGTTGTTCGCTCATTCACCCGAGGAGCTTTGTTTCGAGTGCTCAGTCGGGGGTTTTTTGGGAGTAATCACTCGAGTGCCGTTTTTGGCTCTTGAGGTGAGGGAGCACCCGAGACTCGTAGCGTCGTATGGTCCTGGCGCGTGTTTTGTTTGTCTTGCGTCGGGTTGAGGGAGCACCCGGGACTCTCATTGGTGCGAGTGTTTCACTCGAGCACTTGTCTGGCTTTTCGGTGAGGGAGCACCCGAGACTCGTATTGGTGTACGCTCCCGATGGGAGTAAGATGTTTTTCTTCCTTGGGGAAAAGATCTGAAAAGATGGAATCTCTGAGCCTTGATGGCGTACTGAGTGCGCCTTGTTGTTTGGGTTTCTTCGCCATTCGTCAGGGATAGTGATGCCTCTGTTTGATGGCTGTCAGTGATGTGCTGGCAGTGAACCGTCATATCTCGAGGACCGGTCATAATGATGGCCGTTTGTGGCGTGCGGCAGGCGCCGGTTGAGTTTCCCATGTGTGCGTTGGAAACGCGCGCGAATTGACGCGCCCTGCGTACAGTGCTTCCCGCGGGAAAGCATCTTTCGTCTTGGAATTTGAGACGGCTGGGTCATTTGGTCTTTGAATTAATTGCTGCTGTCGTCTTGGCTTCTCTGTGCTTCGAGGATTTTTTTTCTATAAATAGGCCTTTCTCTTCTACGCTTCTATCCAACTCGCTGCTTCTCCTCTTTCTTCACCTCTCCTTCCGCCCATGGTTCCTAGGCGAGGCGTTGGTCGTGGCCGTGGTCGTCGTTGCCGTGGTGGCCGCACACCACGCTCATGTCGTGGAGGTCGTCATGGTGCGGTGCCAGTGCCTTCCTCCTCTCCCTTGGAGAAGGGATTCTGGCGCTATGATTTTATTTTGCGCATTCGTGGCCAAAGTTCCAATCGCATCCTTCTTCCCTCTGCTTTTTCTGCCATTGTCTCTGAACGTGGCTTGGATGGCCTGCTTCTGCACCTTCAGGAGAGCCGTCGATCTCCTTCTTATGTTGAGTTGGAGGTTGATAGCTCTCGCTTGATTTTTCTTGGCTCTGGTTGGGGTTTATTTGCTCGGCGGTTGAATTTGCGAGATGGTGATATGCTTAGCTGTCGCTTTGACGGTGAGAGCACTGTCATTGTCCGCGCATTCGATCCGAGTGGCAATAGCATGGATCCGCATGGGCAGGAGTCGAGCAGCGACAGCTCCATGAAGTCGAGGAGTCCTTCGCCTGCGTCTTCAACTGCTTCTTCCTCCAGGGGCTCTTCTGGCGGTTGTGGTGAACCGTCTTCAACTGCTTCCTCCTCTGCCTCTGGAGAAGACCTCGATGTCAAGCCACCGGTTAAACGAGTGCGGCAGGCGACCTTGTAGAACTGGAGGAAGCAGCGTCATCTTCGCCGGCAGCTTGTTTGGGGCTGGAGAAGAAGCTGGTGGAGCAGCGGCTCCAATGGTTCTGCAAATAAGTCGAGCTTCACATTTTGTTATGTCATTGACATCATG
The DNA here is from genome assembly GCA_950022295.1 of Bromus sterilis. Lineage (NCBI taxonomy): Eukaryota > Viridiplantae > Streptophyta > Magnoliopsida > Poales > Poaceae > Bromus > Bromus sterilis. The sequence continues at coordinate 272,922,167 of OX465595.1, read as the reverse complement.
AACCTTCTGCTTTCCCTCCTACTTTGTCTGTGATGATGCTCTTGTACTGTAGTTGATTACCCCTCATGGGCACACATGTAGAAGTCATAGTTCCTTGGGTGATTTCCTCTTGTAATAGGAGCTGCCTTCTATGCAAACGTAGTTGAGTCCTTTTGTATTGAGGATGATATCTATGATGTAAACCATGCTTTATCCTTTGTGTATATTTGACCTTTTGTGCCACCAAAAAACTGTGTCTTCACCATCAGGAGTTATCTTTGAATCCCCCTCTTTTTTGTGGAACTGAGAGTTACGTTTGAGTCTTTTGCGGCTGGGAACTGTCTTCGGGTCCGTCTTGTACTTGGTACTGTGGGTTTTTATCGGGTGCGAGATAGAGCTCCCGATGGGAGTAGTCTCCGAGGCTACGCTTGAGTCGAAGGGTCAGGCGTAGGCTAGAGTTTTGTTTCCATTGTTGTCTTTTATCGGGTGCGCGGCAGCGCTCCCGATGGGAGTAGCCCCCGAGTCTTTAGGTGATCGTTGGCGATCGGGTGAAGACTAGATGAACTTGTGCTTCCTCCAAAGTTTCTTCAAAAAGTGTTTGGATGTTATGGGGGTGTTGATGGTCGTCTCTCGGGTGGGATTTGTGCTCGAGACCCCGAGTGCTTCGTGAAGGAGGTCGCATAGGCGATGGCGTTGCTCAGGGAGTTTTTATTCTTAGGCCCCCGAGTGCTTTGATTAAGATCACGCAGGTGATAGAGTTGCTCGGGGGGAGTTTCTCTTCAGCCCCCGAGTGCTTCGATTAGGATCGTGAGTGCGAAAACAGTTGCTCGGGGGGAGTTTCCTCTTCAGCCCCCGAGTGCTTCGATTAAGATCGCATGTGCGATAGCAGGTGCTCGGGGGGAATTTTCTCTTCAGACCCCGAGTGCTTTGGTTAAGATCGCGTGTGCGATGGCAGATGCTCGGGGGGGGGGGGGGTTCCTCTTCAACCCCCGAGTGCTTCGATTAAGATCACGTGTGCGATGGCAGTTGCTCGGGGGGGGGGGGGCGAGTTTCCTCTTCAGCCCCCGAGTGCTTCGTGCTTCGATTAAGATCGTGTGTGCGATGGCAGTTGCTCGTGGGGGAGTTTCCTCTTCAGCCCCCGAGTGCTTCGATTAAGATCGCGTGTGAGATGGAAGTTGCTCGTGGGGGGGGGGAGTTTCCTCTTCAGCCCCCGAGTGCTTTGAGATGGCCTTATTTTGGCGACATTTATTTTATTGCGGTCAAGCGATTTACATGAATTTCCAGTCATGTCCGACCGATAGGGGCTATGGATAGAATAGTCGCAAGTTTGCTACGTTCCAGGGGTTGCCCACGTCCTCGTCTGTCTTTGGGTTCTTCAGCCTGTAGGCGCCGCCTCCGTTGACTTCTGAGATTATGAATGGTCCTTCCCATTGGGGGGAAAGTTTGTGGACCTTCTCTAGTATTAGTCGTAGGACTAGATCACCTTTGTTGAAGGTTCTAGTGCGCAGTCGGCTGCTTTGGTAGGTACGCAGTTTGTCTTGGTACCCTTCTGATTTTGCCAGGGCTGTGTCTCTTGCTTCGTCAGCCGTATCTTTATCGTCTTGTAATGCCTCTTCTGCTTCTTCTTCCTCGTATCCAGTGACCCGGGGTGCTCCGAACTTGAAGTCGTGTGGCAGGACTGCCTCTGCTCCGCACACCATGAAGAAGGGTGTGTATTGGGTTGCAGTGTTTGGCGTGGTTCGTAAGCTCCATAGGACCGCGGGGAGTTCTTCTACCCAGTTACCGGCGGCTTGCTCGAGTGGTGCGAGGAGTCGCTTCTTGATTCCTCCAAAGACAAGGCCGTTTGCTTTTTCCACCTGGCCGTTGGACTGTGGGTGCGCGACTGATGCGTAATTGATTTTGATGCCCAGTTCTTCGCAGAAGTTCTGAAATTCTGCGGCCATGAAGTTCGTTCCGTTGTCCGTGATGATGTTGTGCGGTACTCCGGATCTGAAGATAATCGACTTGATAAAGTTGACAGCCGTGAGAGCTGTGGAGCTGGTGATGGGTACTGCTTCGATCCACTTGGTGAACTAGTCGACTGCGACGAGCAGGTGTGTCCTTCCGCCCTTGGATGATTTCTTTAGTGGGCCCAACATGTCGAGTCCCCAGGTGGCGAACGGCAAGGATAATGGTATGGTTTTGAGCTCTGATACGGGAGCGTGTGGCCTGTTGGCGAATTTTTGGCAGGCGACGCGACGTCGCATGATTTCTTCTGCGTTTTTCATTGCTGTGGGACAGTAGAACCCAGCTCGAAATGCTTTGGACATGAGCACTCGACTGCTCGCATGATGTCCGCAGGTGCCTTCGTGGATTTCGACCAAGAGGGCTTTGCCGTCCTCTTCGGCAATGCACTTTTGGAGTATCTGGGTGATGCTGCGCTTATATAGTTGTCTGTTTATCACCGTGAATGCCTTGGATCGTCAGCTGATGCGTCGTGCTTCGGCCACGCCATGTGGTAGCGTGCCTTCGATTAAGAATTGGAGGAACGGTTTTGTCCAGACGGGTCCTTCGAACTCTGTCGGGGCTGTGTTGTCGGATGTGCTGGTGCCTGTGCCTTCTGATAGGGTTGCTGCTGCCACCTGCGCTATTTCTGTTGCGTCTTTGCCGTCCGCGACTGCTTCAGATGTTGCTTCCTGCACCTTAATGGATCTCCGGTTGATGCTTTCGAGAAAAATGCCTGGTGGTACGGGCGCCCTGGTCGAACCGGTGTTCGCGAGCTCGTCGGCTTCTGTGTTGTTGTCCCTGGTGATGTAGTTGAGCTCGCAACCATTGAAATTTCCATCGAGTTCGTTGTAGAGCTTTTGGTATGCCGCCATGTTGTCGACTATTGCTTTGCGGTTTCTCATCGTCTGCTGGACGACGAGGTTGGAATCCACGTAAATTATAAGGCGAGTGGCTCCGCACGTTTTGGCCATGTGCCTGCCATGGAGGAGTGCCTCGTATTCTACTTCGTTGTTGGAGGCGTGACTGAAGTTGATCTGGAGGACGTATTTCAGCTTTGTTCCTTTGGGGGAGATGAGTACAACTCCTGTCCCAGCTCCTTGTTGTCTCTTGGACCCATCGAAGAACATTGACCATGAGCTTGATAGGTCTGGGGGGCCTGGCGTTTGAACCTCCGTCCACTCAACCAGGAAATCTGGGAGTACTTGGGCTTTGATGGCTGTTGGGTGCTTGAACTGCAGGTCTCGTGGGCTGAGCTCGATGTTCCACTCGGCGACTCGCCCGGTTTCTCCAGGGTTATTGAGTATGTCGGCGAGTGGTGCGCTGCTCATGATTGTGATAGGGTGCTCGTCGAAGTATTGGGACACATTTCTTGAGGTCATGATGATGGCTAATAGTAGCTTCTGATAGTGCGGGTAACGTTGTTGGGATTTGGTCAGTAGCATGCTGAGGTAGTAGATTGGTCTCTGGATGCTCTGGACTTTTCCTTCTTCTGCGCGTTCGACAACGAGTGTTGTCCTTACCACGCTGCTGCGTGCTGCCACGTAGAGGTATAGCTTCTCTCGCTCCTTGGGTACCGCCAGGATTGGTGGGGTCGAGAGCGTCTTTTCAAGGTCCACGAATTCTTGGCGGGCTTCCTCCGTCCACTCGAATTTCTCTCCTTTCCTGAGCAGCTGGTAGAAAGGCAGCGTGCGTTCTCCCAGCCTGCTGATGAAGCAGCTTAGGGCTGCGAGTTTTCCAGTGAGCTGCTGTACTCCTTTGACGTCGGTTGGTTCTTGCATGCGGGTGATGGCTTGGACTTTCTCAGGGTTTGCTTCGATCCCGCGGGCAGAGACCATGTAGCCGAGCAACTTTCCTGCCGGTAAGCCGAATGCGCACTTCTTTGGGTTGAGTTTGATTCTGTATTTGTTGAGTGCCGCAAAGGTTTCGCGTAGGTCGTCGAGTAATGTCGCTGCTTTATAGGTCTTGATCACGATGTCGTCTACGTAGACTTGTACGTTTCTTCCAATTTGCTCCTTCAGGCAGGCCTGCATCATTCGTTGGTAAGTGGCGCCTGCGTTTTTTAGCCCGAAGGGCATGGTCTTGTAGCAAAATACTCCATAGGGGGTGATGAATGATGTGTGCTCTTCGTCTTCTTCCTTCATCCTGATCTGGTTGTATCCTGAGTAAGCGTCCAGAAAGGAGAGTAGGTCGCACCCTGCTGTTGAGTCGATTATCTGATCGATTCTAGGCAGGGGGAAGTGATCCTTCGGGCAATGTTTGTTGACTGGTCCGTAGTCGACGCACATGCGCAGCAGGGTCGTGTCTTTCTTTGGCACCAGCACTGGGTTTGCTATCCAGGTGGCTTTCTTCGTTTCTCGAATGAACTCAGCGTCGAGTAACCGGTTGACTTCCTCTCCGATTGCTCTGCGCTTGGGCTCCGAGAATCGTCTCAGCGCTTGCTTCACTGGCCTCGTGTTTGGCTTGATGCGTAGGGCGTGTTCTGCGAATTCGCGTGGTATCCAAGGCATGTCGGCTGGGCACCAGGCGAATATTTCCCACCCGTCTCGGAGGAAGGCGACGAGAGCTCCTGCCTGCTCCTCTGGTAGGTGGGCTTACATGCGGACTGTTTTGTCCGGGTCCGTCGGGTGCACTTGGTGAGTGACTGTGTCGCTGTCGATGCTGAAGTCGCGTCCGTACTCCCTGGATTCGCTTCGGTTCACCAATGGGAAGGTACTCTTGTCCGTCACCATGGCTATTTCTCTGAGTTCTTGTTTGGCTCCGAATGTGTCGGAGATTCTGTGGAAATCACGATCGCATTGATTTGATTTGATGAAGCTTGCGTTGATCGTGAGGACTCCTGATGATCCTGGCATTTTGAGCTTGAGGTAGGCGTAGTGTGGGACCGCCATGAATTGCGTGAATGCTGGTCGTCCCAGTATGGCGTGATACTTCGATTGCCAGTTGAGTACCTCGAACTCAAGGACGTGCTTTGCGAAGTTACGCCGGTTGCCAAAGACGACGTCGAGTTCGACGACTCCGAGGGATGTGGCTGCTTCTCCTGGGACTACCCCATGCAACTCGGTGCTTGATTGGACTCCACCTGAATCGGTTAAGCAAGTTAGGAGTTTTCTTGGCCTAGCCAGCTATTGCCGCCGCTTCGTCGAGAACTTTTCTAAAGTTGCAAAGCCTCTTACTAAACTCCTCAAGAAAGATAAGAAATTCGAATGGACTCCCAAGTGCGAGGAAAGCTTTCAAGAGCTAAAAAGAAGATTGATTCTGCACCCGTACTTGCGCCTCCAGACACCAAAAAGGATTTCGAGATCTTTTGTGATGCCGCACGGCAAGGGTTAGGATGCATACTTATGCAAGATCGACATGTGGTAGCTTATGCTTCACGCCAGTTGCGGCCACATGAAGAGAACTATCCTACCCATGATCTTGAACTCGCTGCCGTAGTTCATGCCCTAACAACTTGGCGACATTACCTCCTTGGTAATCGTTGTGAGACCTATTCCGACCACCAAAGCCTCAAATACATTTTCACCCAGCCAGATCTTAATCTCAGGCAAAGACGCTGGATTGAGTTGATAAAAGATTATGACTTAGGAATTTCTTACACCCCAGGCAAAACCAATGTCATGGCTGATGCACTAAGTCGTAAGTCGTATTGTAACAACCTCATGTTACAACAGTATCAACCACTTCTTCATGAGGAATTTCAAAAGCTTAATCTTGAGATTGTTCCTCGTGGATCTCTTTTCAACTTGGTGGCGAAACCAACCCTTGAGGATCAAATCATAGTTGCCCAAAGGCGTGCACGAGGTGTTCGCCGGATCAAGGAGAACATTGCTAGCGGAGTTGCTAAATGTTTCTCCACAGATAGTAAAGGAACAGTATTCTTTGAAAATCGTTTGGTAGTACCTAAGAATAGGGATCTAAGGCAACTCATCCTCAAAGAAGCCCATGATACACCCCTCTCAATTCATCCCGGTAGCACAAAAATGTACCGAAATCTATGCCAGAGATTTTGGTGGACTAGGATGAAGAGAGACATTGCTCGATTTGTTGCTGAATGTGATGTTTGTCGTCGCATTAAGGACGAACACCAAAGATCTGCTGGTACACTTCAACCTTTGCCTATTCCCGAGTGGAAATGGGACAAAGTCAGTATGGATTTCATCACCGGCTTTCCAAAAACCCAGAAAGGAAATGATGCCATCTTCGTTGTCATAGATAGGCTTTCCAAAGTTGCTCACTTCCTTCCCGTTCGTGAGTCTATAACTGCTAGCTAGTTAGCGGACTTGTATGTCTCCCGAATCGTGTCACTTCACGGTGTTCCTTTGGAAATCAATTCAGACTGTGGTAGTCTTTTCACTTCTCGATTTTGGGAAATTTCCAGAATGCTATGGGAACCCACCTCTCCTTTAGCACCGCTTATCACCCACAGTCCAGTGGTCAAGTAGAAAGGGTAAATCAAATTCTCGAAGACATGCTCAGAGCTTGTGTTATCTCTTTCGGAAAGAAATGGGAGAATTCTCTTCCTTTTGCCGAATTTGCATATAACAATAGCTTCCAGTCTAGTTTGGGCATGGCTCCTTTTGAATTTCTCTATGGACGGAAATGTCGAACACCCCTAAACTGGTCAGAAACCGGTGAAAGACAATTCTTTGGACTGGATTTGATTCAGGATGCAGAAGAGCAATTTCGCATTGTTCGTGAGAAGTTGAAAACAGCCCAGTCTCGTCAGACAAGCTATTATGATCGTCATCATAGGGAAGAAAGCTATAATCTGGATGAGAAGGCTTACCTTCGAGTTACTCCTCTGAAGGGTACCCATCGCTTCGGTATCAAAGGCAAGTTGGCCCCACGTTATATCGGTCCCTTTCGCATTCTCGCTAAACGTGGAGAAGTTGCCTATCAATTGGAACTACCCCCTCACCTCTCCCAGGTTCATGATGTCTTCCACGTCTCTCAACTCAGGCGTTGCTTCAAGGACCCCATCCGCGAAGTAGACCACGAAACGCTTGATCTCCAAGATAACCTTTCATATCAAGAGTACCCTGTTCGTATTCTTGATGAAGCTGAGCGTAGCACCAGACGTCAGAAGGTCAGATTCTTCAAAGTGCAGTGGTCACATCATTCAGAGAAAGAAGCCACCTGGGAACGAGAGGATCGTCTACGAGCTGAGTATCCCACCCTCTTCCCGACGACTTCTGAATCTCGGGACGAGGTTCTTTTGAGTGGGGGCGAGTTGTCAGAACCCTAATTAGGTTTGTGCTTTTCTAAACTTGCATTTTTGCATCATGAAAAAAATTGCAAAAGAAAAAGAATTGGGGATTTGGAAAAGCCTCAAAAAGAATTGAAATAAAAAGGCCAGAAATAAATCTTTTTCCAAAATTCTTTTGGATGTGTTGAAAAATCCTAAAAATGAGTGTGATCATTTTAAAAGTGATTTGGGATTAATCCCATGCTCATAGATTTTTCAAAAATCCAAATAGTGGCTTGGAAATTAAATCATTTGTCTATTTGAATTGAAATTCAAATAATTTGACTTTCAAAAATTCCCAAATCTTGGGGTTGACTTCTATAGAGTCACCTAGGTTTTATAAAAATGATTGGGGATTTTTATAAATTGCCTAGCTATTTAATTTTAGACAAAACAAAATAGAAAAGAATAAAAAGGCCGAAGCCACCCACCTCTCTTACCTCCGGCCCCGCTGGCCCGAGCGCAGCAGAAGGCGGCCCAGCCTGCCAGGGGCAGGGGCGTCTTCAACCTCTGCCTTCTGGCAGAGGTGTGGAGCGCATGCCCGCCGCGGCATGCCACGTCCTGCTCGCTCGAGCCCCCCCCCCCCCCCCCCCCCGGTCCTCATCTCTTCGCCGTAGACGCCCCGTGCTCATCCCCTTCTTTTCCCTTCCTCCTGGACCCCTTTCCCCTCTCCCTCAGGCGCAAACCCGTGAGAGCCCGAGCGCCCCGTAGCTCGCCGCCGTGCGCCACCGCGGCCACTGGCCTCCACTCGCCGCGCCAGCTTGTCCAGTGCGTCCGCCCTCATCGTCTTCGTCACCGTGGCCGCTCAATTGAGCCGAGGAGGCCCCGAGAACGCCGCTCCCTTCATCGACTCGCCGCCGGCCGCCGTACCTTCCTCCGAGAAATACACCGCCACCGAAGCTCCTCCGCCTCTCCCGTCTGCGCCAACGCGCTCGTGGTGAGCTCTTCTTCCCTCCCAGCCTCCCCGTTCTCCTTCAGAAGCACTCCGTCGCCTAGCTCAGCGGAGCCCGAGCAGCGCCGCCGCGGGAGCTCGACCCCGCCATGGCCTCCGGCCTCCTCTGGCCGGCTCGTTCGCCCCATTGGATGCGCGCGTGCAAGGGCCGCGTTCCGGTGCCCTTGGCGTGGCCTCCCGTGGCCGGAGTCGCCATCCGGAGCGGGCGCCGCCGCGTCCAGAGGCCACCGGCGGCTAAACGCCGGTCGGCTGGGTCATTAGGGGCTAACCCCCCTGGTTAATTGGCCCCGAGCCAATGACAGGTGGGGCCCTGGCCCCCTTAAACCCCCTGTCATTTTAATTAAACGGGGTTTACCCCAGAGACGATGACAGGTAGGGCCCAGGCGTCAGGTTGACTGGTCAGCCCCCCTGCGTCATGCTGATGTCATCCTTGCGCAATAAATCGATTTGTTATTTAAACAGAATTCCAGAAATTAGTTAAATCGTTGAAATTCAATAACTTTTAAACCATAACTCCAAATCAAACAAATAATATATGAAAACTGATCAGGAGAAAACCTCTATCCAAATTTCCAACTTTCAGCTATGTTGGAGTTGATCTTAAAAAGGGATCAGTAGCTTTTTCTATTTGATTTAATTGGATTTAATTCAAAATCAATTCAATTGCTATTCCAACTTCAAACTTTGAAATGCACCACACATCACTTGTACTTCAGAAGCATTTCACACACATGACAATTTGGTTTCCAATGAACAAACATTAGCAAATGCAAGTTGAACTAAATTGAATAACATTTGGAGTTTGAATTTGAATTTAATTTTCAAATCAACTTCAATTAACATGTGGCAATTCAAACATAGGTCACTTCAGCACCTTGCCATGCTTTGTTTTGCATATTGATTGTGCATTGTATTATCTTGATTGCGCTTTACTTCCAGTGCTTTGGTGATTGCATCTTCTCGGTAGAGTTGATCTCGGAGACGAGTTCAACCTCACGTCAGAAGAGTGTTACATCGTGATCGTCAGCAAGGCAAGCAGCCCCCTCTTTGATCATGTCTATAAAATCCCAGTTCCCTCTCATTCTCGCAAATGCATGTTTAGGATGTTACCATGATACGTTCTACCGCTAGTTGAACCCATTCCTTTGCATGACCTATCATTTTGACACAGTAGTAAGCAAACCACAATCCTAGCAGATGTAGGAGTTGGTTGATATCATGTGGCCCCTGCAACTATTACAGCTTATTGCATGCTTAGAGTTGTTACCTGAGGCTATTTTGATGTGAGTCGGGATGGTAGTGATCATGTGAATGATGGTGGTAACGTGTTGGTGAATCTACCCTAAACAAAGGTGAACGATGAGAGGCTGTGTAGGAGTACACAGTGGGTTGTCTCGTTGAACACTGCCTTAAGACCGAGTTCTTGTGTTGTTATCCAAGACTAAGAGCACGACCACACATTGGGCTGTGACCCCTCTCGGCCTAGTACCTCACCCCGGACCAGTCCAGGAGTCACAAGTAGTTCGCCCTTTAACGATCTCAAGCAGGTGGAACCAAGGTAAGTGGTTGGCGTAGGTTGTGGGCACGTTGAATCAAGTGATCATGATCGAGTTGAGCTTGATGGCGGTCACACAACGTTTGATTCCGCATCGGAAAAATCGGCCGGATTCCGATCGTGGTCCCAACTCAAATAGGCGACTCCCTAGGACTAGATATGGTGTCGTGAGTGAAGTGTCGTGGCAGCATCCTCGCCGGTACTCACTTGAAGGGTCCATCCCCAGGCGGTAACTGATGAAGCGTGTGTGTAGCAGTACACCCCTGCAGGGTTAATGAACTATTCGAATAGCCGTGTCTGCGGTTATGGACTACTTGGAGACCTTTACTTGATCATAGATAACTTGAACCGGATACTTCTAAAACACACCAAGATAAGTGTGAGTACTATGGCGTGCTTCCTCGTGGGGAAGTCGAGGAAGGTACCATAGTGGAGTATTGGTTGGAGACTGTTACTTGGACTCATGTACGTTCTTACCTCTCTCTGGTACTCGTAGTTAAGGATTAGCCAAGTCAAAGCTGGCACTTCTGCAAGTGAAACCCCACCTCCCTTTGCCTTGATACATGTGCATGAGTAGTATAGTTCCTATGTAAGTCTTGCTGAGTACGAATTTGTACTCACTTTTGCTTATTCTATGTTTTAGAGACGAGACCACTGACCCTGATGGTGGCCTCTACCTCGAGCTCGACGTGGACCAATGTCGTATAGTTCCAGGCAGCAGCCTGTGCCCTCTGGAGGGTCGTTGTACTTTTCTTTCAGGCTTCTTAAGCCATTTGTTAAACTTGTCTTTACTAAGACATAATTTTCTTCCGTTGATGTTTGATGTAATGTTGGATCACATTCATGTGATCTCTGCTTGTAATACAACTACTATGTCTGCTCTGTTTAGCAGAAGTTATAAAGACTGAGTTTGTAGAGTTCATGTTGTGATTACCTGTTGTTTACACTGGACATGTATGTTGCGTGTATGATTATAACATGCATGTCTTAGTGTGGGGTTCGGTATATGTAAGTATATGTAAGGGTTATGATTTAATCGATAACATGGTTGAGGCGACTTGTCTATGAGTATGGGATTCACCACCCATAAGCATTTAGACTTGTGAGCGGACGATGAGGACCCATCTCAGTTGATCATCCGACCTGGATGGGATGCCCCTCACGTTCGATGCTTACCGAGAGTGATCTGTGCTTGGCCTTGTCTGCTTAGACAAGTGGGTACGGCTCTCGGCACTCCATGTGATTGCACTATGACCGGAATTACATACGCTAACCCCGGGTCCCGACATCGTGCCTCTCTGCATTGAAGGCGTCCTCCTATGCATCCCTCTTTTCGATGGTAAGCTCTGACATTCAGCCCACTGCTTCAGAGCTGTCTCGAAATTGGAGAGAGATAGAAGAGGAGGACGCAGTAGAGGAGGCGGAGTTCAATGTCACTTGGGTGCGCAACTACCCAGGCGTACCACCCTCGGTCGACGACAATGACAACTACATCCCTCTAGCAGACCCGACACGACAAGCAGTAGCATGGGAAGCAGCTCAGGTCTTAAGAGAGAACAAACTCATCGTCATGTCATCTTGTGACGAAGAGTGAAGCATCGTCAGTGCAATTTGTCTATTGTAATTAATAACATGTTGGTTAAGAATTTTTGTACTTGTTATGATTCATGCTAGACTTTTCTGATTTCCTCTCTTGTTAATTGTGTTGATTTGCCCATTTTATTTTTCTTTTCTGTACCCAAGATATGGCTATTATATATGGGGGAATGTTATAACTATCATGTTGATGCTGCTGTTTATATCTGTGATTTATTTGTAACCTCTGCAAATATAGAAAAGCAAAATAAAAAAACCCTAATATTCATATTAATGGTGCACCTCTAGCCTTAGTAATGGTGCACTGTCGGTGTGCCATTAGTGGCCGAGATAGTAACGGCGCACCAAATGTGCGCCATTACTATCGCCTACTAATTGCGTGTTAATAATGGCGCACCAGATGTGCTCCATTAATCCCCAAAGCAGGTGCGTCATTAATGACCTTTTTTCTAGGAGTGTGCCACGGGGTCAGCTGGCCCATGCGCAATTTGAGTAACCGGGGGGACGTACGCCAGGTGTCGGCGTCCTCCTGTGATGCGGTGCATGTCATCTTCTAGTGCATTTAATGCACTGGTTGCTTGGTCAGGCGGTGGGAATTGACCGAGGCCCCACCATCCCGTAGGATGGAGTAGAGAGCTCCCCAACCCATGGTATGGACGGGTGGTGCCCACGGTATCCCCATGCCGGAACTCTTCAGGCCGCGGTAAAGAGTGGTCGAGGCCCTGGTGCTCTTCTGCTTCTTTTTTCAACGGTATTCTCATACCGGGGCCTTGTGGGTGATCCGCACGGAAACCTCTCTTGGACGCCCTCGTCCGGGGTGCAAAGGGAGAAATTCCCCCCTGGCAATTCGGGAGATGAGGCCGTCACACATTAAAAATGGAGGCCCCTGGTTCTGGTTTACCGACACCCACTTCACATGATATGTGATCATGACTATTTATAAGACTTTTCAAAAAGATCAGAAGAATTGTTGGAAGCAATTTATGTCTCTCCATTTGAATAAATTCATTTGGGAGGGTTTCCTTCCCCCATTTCAATTTCTTTTTGAAATTTTTTACATGATGAAAAGTTACTTGTTATTGCTAGCACATACCTAACTTGGGGTTGTGACAACTCGCCCCCACTCAAAAGAATCTTGTCCCAAGACTCAGAAGTCGTCGGGAGGAAGGTGGGGTACTCGTCAGTGAGGCCGTCTTCTCTTTCCCATGTTGCTTATTTCTCGGAGTGGTGTGACCATTGCACTTTCTGAAACTTGATTTTCTGACATCGTGTGCTACGCTCAGCGGAATCAAGAATACAAACAAGATACTCTCGATAAGAAAGGCCATCTTGGAGATCACGCGTTTCATTGTCGACTTCGCGGATGGGGTCCTGGAAGCAACACCTGAGTTGTGACACATGGAATACATCATGTACTAGGGAAAGGTGCGGGGGTACTTCAAGTTGGTAGGCATCTTCTCCAGGTTTAGCAACAATGCGGAAAGGTCCAATGTAACGTGGGACCAACTTGCCTTTGATACTGAAGTGTTGGGTTCCCTACAAGGGAGTAACCCGGAGGTAAGCCTTCTCATCCAGATTTTAGCTTTCTTTCCTATGATGACGATCATAGTAGCTTTTCTGACGAGACTGTGCGGCTTTCAATTCATTACACACAATGTGAACCTGATCTTCTACTTCCTTGATCATATCCAGTCCAAAGAATTGTATTTCACTAGTTTCTGACCAGTTTAAAGGTGTTCGACATCGTCGTCCATAGAGGAATTCAAAAGGAGCCATGTTCAGACTAGATTGGAAACTATTGTTATAAGAAAACTCGGCGAATGGAAGAAAATTCTCCCAATATTTTCCGAAAGAGATAACACAAGCTCTGATCATGTCTTTTGGAATTTTGTTAACCCTTTCAACTTGACCGCTAGACTAGGGATGGAAAGTTGTAATAAAGGAGAGATGAGTTCCCATAGCATTGTTAAATCTTTCCCAGAATCTAGAGGTGAAAAGGTTACCATAATTTGAATTGATTTGCCAAGGAACACCATGAAGGGACATGATCCTAGAGACATACAAGTCCGTTAAATGGCTCTTAGTTATAGACTCGCAAACAGGAAGGAAGTGAGCAACTTTGGAAAGTCGATCAACGACAAAGAATATGACATCAATTCCTTTCTGGTTTTTTGGAAAGCCAGTGATGAAGTCCATACTTTCTTTCTACCATTTCCACTCGGGAATAGGCAATGGTTGAAGAGTGCCAGCAGGTCTTTGATATTCAGCCTTAATGCGATGACAAACATCACATTCAGCAACGAACTAATCAATTTTTCGCTTCATCCTAGTCCACCAAAATCTATGGCGTAGGTCTCGATACATATTTGTTCTACCAGGATGAATCGAAAGGGGATTGTCATGAGCTTCCTTAAGAATCAACCTCCTAATATTATGTTTTCGTGGTACCACTAATCGAGTGCGAAAGAACACGACACCTTGATCATTTATGGAGAAACATTTAGCAACTCTGCTAGCAATATTCTTCTTGATCTCTCGAATACCACTATCATGTTTCTGGGAGGCTATGATTTAATCCTCAAGTGTTGGTTTCACCACCAAGGCAGATAGGAAGCCATGAGGAACAATCTCGAGATTGAGCTTTGGAAATTCCTCATGAAGAAGTGGTTGATAATGTTGTAACATGAGGTTGTTACAATACGACTTACGACTTAGTGCATTAGCCATGACATTGGATTTTTCTGGGGTGAAAGAAATTCCTAAGTCATAATCTTTTATCAACTCTATCCGGCGTCTTTTCCTAAGATTAAGATCTGGCTGGGTGAATATTTATTTGAGGCTTTAGTAGTCGGAATAGATCTCACAACGATTATCAAGGAGGTAATGTCGCCAAGTCTTCAAGGCATGAACTACGGCAGCGAGTTCAAGATCATGTGTAGGGTAATTATCTTCATGTGGACGCAACTAGCGAGAAGCGTATGATACAACATGTTGATCTTTCATAAGTATGCATCCTAACCCTTGCTATGGGGAGTCACAATAGATTACGAAATCCCTTTTGGGGTCTGGAGACGCAAGTACGGGTGCATAAGTTAATCTTCTTTTCAGCTCTTGAAAGCTTTTCTCGCACTTGGGAGTCCATTCGTATTTCTTATCTTTCTTTAGGATTTCAGTCAGAGGCTTTGCAACTTTGGAGAAGTTCTCAATGAAGCGGCGGCAATAGCTTGCTAACCAAGGAAAATCCTAACTTGCTTAACCGATTCAGGTGGAGTCCAATCAAGAACAACCTGAACTCTCTCGGGGTTCACAACATTGCCTTTCGCAGAAATCACGTGGCATAAATAGGTCACTTCCGGTAGCCAAATTTCGCAGTGAGAGAACTTGGCATAAATGCGATGCTCTCGAAGTTTCATCAATACCAGCCTAAGATATGTTGCGTGCTCTTCTTTGTTCTTCGAGTAGATGAGTATGTCATTGAGATAAACTACAACAAATTTATCCAAATATTCCATGAAGATCGTATTCATCAAACGGGAGAAAGTGGCAGGGGAATTGGCTAAACCAAAGAACATGACGGTGAACTCGTAAGGACCATATCGAGTAGTGAAAACCGTCTTAGGAACATCCTTGTTTATGATGTTGATTTGATGATATCCTAATCTCAAATCCATTTTGGAGGAGAAAGGGGATCCAGCAAGTTGATCGTAAAGATCATTGACCATGGGAAGTGGGTACTTGTTATTTATCGTCACCAGATTAAGCGGGCGATAATCTATGCACATCCTTTCTGTTCCATCTTTCTTCGTTACGAACAGAACAGGGCAACCCCAAGGCGATAAGGTAGGGTGGATAAAGCCTTTTTTCCAACAAAGCTTCAAGTTGTATTTTTAGTCATCTAACTCATGTGGGTCCATTCTATATGGGCGTCTGGAAATTTGGGTGGTTCCTGGCATAAGATCTACAATAAAATCTACACATTTTTCAGGTGACTAGATTTAAGGGGTTGGATTACTGGGAGGTTTTCTGGAGGTTGATCACGGCTTCCTAGGAACTATAACAAACATGCCAGACATGCCACCTAAAAATTCTTCTAGAAAGGAAACCAAAATAGAATGTTGGGGGTTGCTTCTCGGGCCCTCCTTCTAGCGCGACATGTCGGGGGTTCAGGCCCAGTCCTTTTCCAGCGCCAGAACTCGGGGAGAACGTCAGCGACGCCGCCCCGCACGGACCTCTTGGAAGGCTTCTCCCGACAGTCCGAAACGTATCTATAATTTCTTCTTGTTCCATGCCCTTTTAGGTCACATTGCTATGTGTTTTGCTACACTTTTATATCTTTTTACACATATTTGGACTAACCTACTAACTTAGTGCACCGATTGCTAGTTTCTGTCTGCTGATGTCTGTAAGATGCAGGTTTTTACCCATATTTAAAGAGGTCCAAAAATTCCAAGAAAATGAGATAAAAATCAACGTGAAGGAAGCTTCCAGATCACTGAAGGACTGTTGGAGGGGGACCAGGGCCCACCCAGGCGGCCACCTGGCGCGACCCACCTCCTGGCCGCACCACCAGGGCACCTGGGGGGAGAGTCCACCCCCTGGTGCCCACTTCGGCCTATTTTTACCCCTCACTCCAAAAAACCTCAAAGAGACCCCCGCATCGTGATTTTCCTCTTTGTTCCGCCGTGGCCACGCTTCCAAGATCGGGAGCACCAGAATAACTCTTCCTGGCACCCTGCCGGAGGGAAGATTGACCTCCAGGAGCTTCTCCACCGCCATGGACGCTTCCCGGATGTGGCGTGAGTAGTCCCTGTTGGACCATGGGTCCATGACGAGTAGCTATGTGATGTCTTCTCTCCAATCTTGTGCTTTAATTTTTAGCCCCTGTGAGCTGCCCTACATGATCAAGGCACATATGTAATTCTTTCTCTGTTGCTATGCTGAGTTTGCTGGGATCCGATTGATTATGAGATTATGTTTGAATTGTGACGAGTTATATATTTGGTTCACCTTTTATATTTTGTTCTTGAGTAATTTTTGCATGTTCTCCGTTGCTTTTTCTTGCTTTTGCCAAGTAGTAGATATTAACTGCAAGAAGGAGCATGTATTCTTGATTGTGGGTTCATGCCCCCCGATGTCTAGCTTTAGTGACAAATACATGAGACTATGGGATGTGTTGTTGCCACCACGGAGAAAACAATGGTGCTTGTAACCGCGGTTGCAAGGACTGTTTACCTTACGCAAAGTTTGTTAATGCAGTTGTCTGTTGCTTTGAGTTTACACTTTGGGTGGGGCTCGCAACTTAATACCAGCGAGATGTTCTGGATAGATATCTCAAGGTGGATGATTAGTGAGTAGATGCAGATGGATTTCGGTCTACTTGTCTTGGTGTACTGCCCATACTTTTGAGCCTCTAACTTTTCTAGTAGCATAATTAGCATTGCGGTGCGTTGATAATTTTGTCAATTGCCCAGCTGTAATTTTTCTACCCAGCTTAGCTATTTTATCGTCTTTTGGGAGAGAGACACCACTAGTGATCACCATGGGACCCCGGTCCATATTTCCACCATTGTTTACACCTCCACTGTATTTTGTGCTTTTACTTTTCGTTTCAATTATCACTACTATCTAACCTTGCGTTTGATCCTTTGTAAATGGCAAGGATGGAAGGATTAACAACCCCTCTGTACTCGTTGGGAGCAAAGTTACTTATTGTGTGTGCAGGTCCAGGTCAAGTGAGTAATTACCTTCAAATGGCGCCTTGCTCGTTTGACCACCTACTTGTCGTCCTAGTAGTCCAACTGGATTGACTACCTTGGTATCTTCACCGAGGGAAATTTGCTGCTATCTACATCTCAACCTTACACTTGGGGTAACCAACGAAGGGCGAGAAGCCATTATCATCTCTCATACCATCAAGAAAATTTCTAGCACCGTTGCCGGGGACTCCAATCTTCAAGATAGGGGAGTTGCACAATATCTTTTATCTTTTATTTTTAGTCTTGTTAGATTACCTTCTAGTTTTTATCTTAGTGTCTTTTATCAAAACCACAAAAAAAATTAGTTACTTTGCCTTGTTTATTCAGTATGTCTAAGTCCTTTTCCTTTTGTTTTGCACCCGAAGGGGAGATGCTCACCTTCAAACAAAGAGGTGGAGAGAGTCTGAAAGATGCTTGGTATAGAATTAATGATTCTCAAAATAGGGCCAGCAAGAAGCAATCCACCACTATATTGCTTAGAAACTTTTATGTTGGTATTACTTGCTGGAATAGGTTTATTTTAGACACTGCTATTAATGGAAATTTCCTAGAATCCCCTATTTGGGAAGCTCTTAATGTTATGGAAAATCTTTTTGGAAAAACCCCTCTTGCTAGTACACAAGAGAACATTACCTTAGGTCACATTATGAGTAAACTTGATAAGATAGAGCTAGAAATGCCAAGCATGGGTAAAATAAATGAAGTAGATCGTAGGATTCAAGGGGATTTAAATAGACTTGATAGCTCCACGCTTAAAATTTATACCACTTTGGAGACCCTTAAATCCCACAATATGGACCCTTCTAGGATTGACAAGATGGAGGATATTATAGAAACTTTAGGAACCACTCTATCCTCCATCAAGACTAAAAAGGTAGAAGCCCCCGCAAGTAAGGAACCTAAGTTCGTCTACATACCCAAGGTTCCTCAACCCAAAAAATATATCTATTACTAGGAGCGTGGAAACTGTGAAGACCTTGGAAGAGATACCTCTCTTGAATAGAATTAGGAATGAAATTACAATTGGTCTTACTAACTTTGCTTTTATTCCTAGGACTAGTTGTACTATTGAAGAGAATTTTGATGATTTTGATGATTTTGATGATGGCTCAATTGTTACAAATTGATCTTTTTCCTTCCTGCCTAGCTAAAAGGCATAAAAGAAAGAACTTGTTGGGAGGCAACCCAATTTGTTTTAACTTTCAGATTTAGTGGTCTTGATGCTTGTTACTACGGTATCAACATCATTGTACCTTTATTTAAAAGCTTTGTGCTACATTTTAGCCTCCGATTGCAAGAAAGGTCAAAAGTTATGACATGTTGTCCAGAAACAAATTCTGTCTGCTTGACGGAAAAACTAGCCAAAAATCACCAGATCATATTTTTGATCTGAAGTTTTTTGACAGAATGCTCTATACAATTATCTTTCAGGCATATGTTCTGAGTTTTTTGACTAGAGTTGTAGAAGTTCCTCGAAAAAATTATTTACTACCTGCTGGTCTGTTTTTCACAGATTATGCCATGTTTTGCGTTTTCATTGTTTTGCAAGTCATAAGCGTTCTTTTTCTTTGCAAAAACTTTTTGGAAATCATGAGAAACAGTAGCTCTTCATGAAAATATTTATTTCTAGTGGAGAAAAAATATTTATTTATTGGTACTAACCGCTCTAATAGGCTTATGATAAGTTACGTATGAAGGGAGTTTTCAAGTATGCGGCGAAAGATGATGAAAGAAGATTCAGGAGTGTCAAGCGCTCAAGCTTGGGGATGCCCCCATGCACCCCAAGAAATATCCAAGGAGACTCGAGCGCCTAAGCTTAGGGATGTTGTCGGGGGGATGGATCAAGACCATAACCCGGCATACAGAAGAACCGGGCCAACTTGTTAAAAGAAGGCCCAAAGGGCACCCGGTTTTTGTCGGGTCATGCTGAACAAGAAGCCCGAAGACCCTCGAAGGAATAGGACTTACCTTGGTAAATAAGAAAACTGCTTGTAACTAGAATAAGAATCCAACTCGTGTAGAAGTCGAACTAGTGTAAACCTAGGGACACATCATCTATATAAGCCGACATCCTTGGGCACTAAAAGGACAACTCAACTTAGATCCTCTCGAGGCATCGGTAGAGATTCCACATCTTTGTATTCCAGAAGTCGACAACCAATAATAGAATAACAGGAGTAGGTCTTTACCTTACGAGGGGCCGAAACCTGGGTAAAATCTCGTGTCTCGTGATCTCACCGACTCTCTCCTCGTATTCACCTCGGAGCAAAGGCCTAACGCTAAGTCCTCCAATGAGGACATCTTCTGTGACTTTTCCATGACAGTTGGCGCCCGTCGTGGGGCCTCTGCACGCAGGCGTCGTAATTTTGGAGGGAGCTCAGCAAGCCATGTATGATTTCATCGTCTCTCGGTTCACCAGAAGCCGGCGTGGAATGCTCTACATCAACAAGACCACCTGGGCTCCGGAGATCGATTCTGTCGAGTCGACTCATCGAATCCCGATCGGTTCTATCTACCACCTCGATGGATCAAACGGTTCCGAGCCAAAACCAGATCGCGATATCCCCATAGAGATAACAAGTCAGCTCAGAACCGAGTCCCAACATGTCGTCGTTGTAGTCGTCCGCCGATCTTCAGAACCGGCATGATCTGGCGAAATCTTGGCGCAGGACAATTCGGCAGAATTCTCTGATGCCGACTCATGTTCCAGAGAAGCAAATCGTTCTAATACCGAGTCCATCAGCCCAATCAGAAGAGACCGACTTGGGCCTGCGCCAGAAGAGTATGATCCATATTTTCCTGTTTTCAGACACCGTGCCGCTCCATCACAAGTCCCTGAAATGACTCCAAGAAATTAGGTCATTAGAAGCCGACCAACTCCACTGGTAATTTCGTTGGGTTCTCCAATGGATATCCAGCACCAGAGCGATCTATCGTCACTAGGGAAGAGGAAACGTTTCACGATTCCCAGAAAAAGTATTTGTTTCAGACGAAGAAGATGATAACAACATGAGAATAACAAGTCCTTTTGAAGAAAATTGACACGAAGGAGTTCAAGAAAATTTTCCTGACTCGACCAAACTCAGGATTCCAATTAACAAAAGTCCGGATTGTGTCACTAAGGAAACCTCAGACCCTCTGTGTATTCCCAAGAGACTCAAAACCAGCTCGACAACCAGAGAAAGTCGGCCCGAATAGCACGAGCAGCTAATGGAGTACTAAGAAAAGGCTGCATGGCTACAAAGGGAAATAGCATGGGAACGCAAGAACTCCACGATAATGCACAGTCAATCTTCACAAGAGGCTCAGCTAAATGATATTTATGCAGGCATGGACCGCCGGTTTGGACCTGTAACCCGCGCGCTAAACCGTATAAAGGAAGTAGTCGGAGATCTACAAGGACTAGTAGACGTTATCACCAGATACGCCGACTCCGATGAAGCCAAGTACGGAAGGATTAAATATCAAAAGAAAAAAGTGGAAACCGTGAGCTTGATGAGGACCGGGACGAAAACATTAATATGGATCCCGGAAGCAAGGAAATTTTACGAGACCAGACAAAAGAACTCGTATACATAAGTACGAGAAAGCCTTACAAGAGCCCTGCCCAAAGCACTCTAAGCCGGGTAGCCCTACAAACCACCCTTGGGATCAATGTAATTACATGCTCGCATTCAAACGAGAATGGAGAAAAGACAATGAACGGATGAACCCGCCCAGGGAAAGGTTAGCCGGCTTCTATAGACAAGGGACATCAGACCCAAGAAAACTCGGAGCCGCGTATTATGGGATTGGTAAAAAAGCAATACGACAAAGCTCTCCTATGGTAAGTACAAGTTTTCCTAGTGAAGAATGTTGTCTAATTAATAGGCGAGAGCTGACAACCACGTGCTTATTCAAACAAAAGAACTCATAGAGATGTGAGATAATGCACAGCTCCGTCAATATAATTTCTAAATAGATGATGCGTCCCAAACGTATCTATAATTTCTGCTTGCTCCATGCATATTTTGTGTGATATTGTTATGCTTTTGATAAACTTTCATATCTTTCTATAACATATTTTGGAACTAACCTATTAATGGTTGCAAGAGTGCACAAGTTCTTGTTTTTGTATTTTATGTGTAGGAATTATTTGGATAAAGGAAAAATCACAAAAAGGAGCCGTGTAGGAGTTGGACTCTAACTCTCCCGAAATCTGTCCCCACCAGACATGTTTTAAGGATCGCCTCGTAAACGCAAGAAGACGACCCCAAACGGAATAACTTAAAACTACAAAGTTGTACGAAATTTTTTTCCGGTGGATCTATACATAAAATTCGGCCCAATTAGTGTTCGGATGCTCACTGGAGCCCCGAAATACTGCAGACGTAATCTGGTTGACGGAAATCCGAGAGTATTTATAAAGATATGAAACCTAGGTCAAAGGCCACCACGAAATTTCCTCACCTTCTACGCAATCTTGAGGGGGAGATCAATCTCCACAGCAGCACCATCTTCAAGGAAGAAGAAGGGGCCAAGGGCCTCTGCCCCAAAGGCCGTGGCCACCGCCGCCATCTCCTTCATCTCCTCCGGGATGCACCTCTCCATCAAAAACTCTCTCTCTCTCTCTCTCTCACCATGTGCATGTGTGAGTAGTTCCTCCTCGGGGTTGAGGTTTCTACCGGTAGCTATGTGGTCTTCTCTTTCTCCCATCATGTGATCTTCATTGTGATCATAGGCTATGTTAATCTAGGGTGATCCCATGATATTTCCCCTTCCTCTATGTATTGGATTGATGTACTCACTTGATGTTATCTAGTATAATCCCCGAGACCATGGTGACAGTGGTCTATTGGACATGGGTTAGAAGAATATTTCCATGAGTGATTTCCTCTTTTGTGAATTGATTGAAGATTGAGAGTCTCTTGGTGCTTGTCTTTGACTATCCTTGAGATATGTTTTGGTGATTGTGGTACTCTCTTTTGATGGACGCGGTGACGTTGGGAAATCTTTTTGAGCTTAAATTTTTACACTGCGTGCTCTATACAATAACGGAACTTCCGTATGTTCTCAGTTTTTTTATTTTAGTTCTAGAAGTACCCCTAAAAAATTATTTACTACCTGTTGTTCTGTTTTTCACAGATTCTTCCACGTTTTGTCTCTCCTAACTTTTGCAAACCTTAAGCTTGCTTTTTCTATGCAAAAACTTTTCGGAAATCTTGAGAAACAGTAGCTCTTCAAGAATATCTTTATTTCCAGTAGAGGAATTTTATTTTAATATGGTGCTAACCTCTCTAATCAGTTTACAATGAGTTATGTATGAAGGGAGTTTTCAAGTGTGCGATGGAAGATGATGAAAGAAGATCCTGGAGTGTCAAATGCTCAAGCTTGGGGATGCCCATGTGCACCCCCAATAAATATTCAATGAGACTCAAGCGTCTAAGCTTGGGGATGCCCCCGTGCATCCCCTTCTTCATCAACAATTATCAGTCCGTCCGTCGTTGCACTATATTTTTATCACTTCATGCGTTATGTGCTATGCTTGGAGCGTCTCGCTCTTTACGTTTCTTAGGTTTGTTTTTTCTTTGTTTTCTGTAATAACAAGAGAGAACTCAGCTTTCTTTTGTGTGGGAGAGAAACACGCTCCGCCTTAACTAGAACTCCTCATAGGATTTGCATGCTTATTTCCTTAGCTGTGAGTTGTTATTTTTCTTTTCTTAGTTGCTGCCCTGTTTAGTTGTAGTGCTTTAGTTTTCTTGTAGAGCTTTTGTTTTGTCTTAGGTTGAACTTTCTATAGGTTGCATGTTTTATCTTGATTAGAGAGTTTGCCTGTTGCACTGAGTTTTGTGTGTTGACTAGAAAGTAGGTAGTTGAAGTTGCTATTCTCTTTGTAGTAGTAACTTGCAATAGTTTTGGGGTATTGACTAGAGTAATGTTTGAACTTATGGTGTCAAGAGATTTAGCCTATTAGTGATAGAGATCGTATTTTGGGAAATCCGTGTGATTTTCGAAAACCAAAACCCCTGTTGATAACTCTAGCTACTAGATGGATCACTAACCTCTGGAGGGTTCTAACATTAGAGTACACTCACGTACCATCAGTCGAGGATGCGCAAAGATAACCAAACCCCCATACAATCCTCCTCGGGTTACTTGTCTCTTTGTTAACCTCCTGATTAGATTGAGAGTTACCGATAATAAGTGCATGAGTTCTTCGGACTAATGTGAGTATTCGAAAGTTGACACTTCCACCTCCCATATTTTTCTAGCCTCGCATGTGCCGTGCATTGCCTCCTTCTCACTCCGAGAGTTGGCGTCCACCTTCGCCGGTACATCCAAACCCTTGGCATGATACGCTCTGTCATCATAAGCCTCCTTATATCTTTCCACAAAACAGCCACCATACCTACCTATCAAGGCATTTCCATAGCCTTTCCGAGATACATTGCCATGCAACATCCAACTTCTCATGACTTGATCTTCATGTCATACATGCTACTTGCTTGATCCATGAGCCGTGTGCTAGTTCGGCCTTGCCCTAATCATTGCTACATGACGCGCTAGTATCATTGCATATCCTGCTATCCTGGCAGAGGCATACATTTGCATCATGATAGTTACATCTTCTTTATGTGAGTACCCTTGTCAAGTGTGAAAGATCTCCTATATTCTTGTAAAATATAGAGTGTTTCCCCTAAAGTGAGGAAAAGATCCCAAAGAGGACAAAATAAAAAGATACCAAAGAGGACAAATGAGAGTTTAATAGAAAGAGCCATTGAGGCCACCAAAAAAATACAAAAAATTAGAAAAAAGAGAAAAAGAAAAAAAAGAGAGAAGGGGGCACACTACTATTCTTTTTGAGAGATCCACATTAGTACTTCTTCCTCTATCCCTTGTACTCCATAGAGATCATCATACATGCATATAGCTATGTGGGGACCCTTCACACTATAGAACTTGGCTTGTATATTTCAATGATGAGCCTCCTCAAACGAGCTCTAGGTCTTCTTGAGAAACCAAGTTGGATGCACCCGCACTAGTTCCCTTGGAGAGCTTTTAGCTCACATGTGCATCCGTTGCATGGCAATCCCTACTCCTCACATCATATATATCATATGGCCTTCTCTCACCTATGGTTGTCCTCATTAATGTGAGCCTTTCACACCTTTTTTGTCTTCCTCCTCCACCTTCTTTCTGTTTCTCCTTTTAGGTGTCAACTTTCTTTCTCACGCTAATCCATTGCATGAGTGCTGAAAATATCGAAAGGGAGTGGATCAGTTTGACTTGTACCTGACTAGTGGTCTGGGGACAAGTCAAGATAAGAATCCAAAGGAGACTAAGTGTGAAACTTTAGTAGATAGTAGTTCTCAACAACCTTTTTTCTCTCTTTTTCCCAGTCCCCTTCTTGCACGCAAACACCATCTGGAGACATTGGAGTCACGGACAGCGAGAGCTCTTGCACCCTTTGATCTTTTGTTACATGTGGCAATGCTAATATAGACTCTTGCTTGTTAAGACATGAATTGAATTGCATTCTTTGATTGCTTTACTTAAAAAGTCCTTATATGGTTGTGTGGCATGTCGCCACAGAAATTATTCTTGTTATCATTTCCCAACTCGAGGACAAGAAGGAATTAAGCTTGGGGACGTTGATGCGTCCCAAACGTATCTATAATTTATGCTTGCTCCATGTATGATTTGTGTGACTTTGCCATGTTTTGCTTGAACGTTCAGACACTTTTTATCATATTTGGACTAACCTATTAACTCAGTGCACCCAGTTGCCAGTTCCTGTTTTCTTCTGTTTTTATATTTCAGGTTTTTCGGCCATTAAAAGTGCCAAATAAACTCCGGAAAAATTATATAAAAAAAATCAGCGACCCAGAAGCTTTCCGAAGAACCATGGAAGGAAGGGAGTGGACCCACCAGGGCCCAGGAGGGTCCCTGGCGCGGCCCACCCTAGGGCGCGCCGGGCACCCTCCTGGTTGCCCTGTGACCCCCCTCGGTGCCCCTTGGCCTATATTTAGTGCCCGCGGAAAAAAAACCCTAATATCGATCTGCTATTCCCGTTCTCCTCTCTATACCGCCGCCACCGGAAGGAGGAATCCCCTCCGGGAGACCATCCATCGCCATGGTCGCCTCCCGGATGTCTTTTGAGTAGTCCTCCTTGGACCATGGGTCCATGACCAGTAGCTATGTGATGTTCTCCTCCCCTCTTTGTGCTTCCACTTTCGAGACCTCATGAGCTGCCTCACATGATCGAGGCACCTTTCTAATTTTCTATGCTGCTATGTTGAATTTGATGGGATCTGATGGATTATGAGACTATTTTGAAATTGTGATGAGTAATATATTTGGTTCTCTTTTATATTTGTGTTCTTAAGTAAATTCTTGCATGTTCTCCGTTGCCGTATTTTGCTTTGGCCAAGTGATTTGTTCAACTCCAAGAGGGAGCGTTATGATTGATTGTGGGTTCAGCCCCCTGATGTCTAGCTTGAGTGACAGAAACATGAGACTAGGGGATGTGTTGGTGACACCAGGGATAAAACAACGGTGCTTGTACCTACGGGTGCAAGGATTGTTTTCTTTACGCATAGTTCTTTTAATGAAGTTGTCTGTTGCTTTGAGTTTACACTTTGGGTGGGATTCATAACTTAATACCAGCAAGATGTTCTGGATAGATATCTCAAGGTGGATGAATCGTAGTAGATGCAGATGGATTTCGGTCTACTAACCTTGGCGTACTGCCCATTTCTTTAGAGCCTCTTCCTTTCTTTTGTAGCATAGTTAGCATTGCGGTGTGTTTATAATCCTGTCAATTGCCCAACTGTGAATTGTTTACCTCGCTAGCACTTTTTATCGTATTTTGGGAGAGATACATCACTAGTGAACTTCATGGGACCCCGGTCCATATTTCCACCATTGTTTACACCTTCAATTTACTTTCAGTTCTTACTTTCAATTGCCACTATTATTATCTCTTGCGTTGATCCTTTGTAAATAGCAAGGCCGGAGGAATTGACAACTCCTATGTACTCGTTGGGAGCAAAGTTACTTGTTGTGTGTGCAGGTCCAGGTGAAGTTAGCAACCTCTGCGCCATTTTTCACTTTACCACCTTCTTGTATTTCTGCGTGTTCTACGGGAGACAAACCCTATCCTCTACATAGGGGAAATTTGCTGCTACGCTACATCTCACCTTCCACTTGGGGTAACCAACGAGAAGCGAGAGAATTATATTCCTTGCTAGCATCACCATGCAACATCCACCTTCTCATGACTTTATCTTCATGTCATACATGTTCCTGCTACACTGGCAGAGGCATATATTTGCATACATCATGATAGCTACATCTTCTTTTTGTTGAGTACCTTGTAAAGTGTGAAGATCTTCTATACTTATTGTAAAATAGAGTGTTGCCCCTAAGTTAGGAAAAGATCCCAAAGAGGACACAATTTAAAAGATCCCTAAGATGACAAATGAGAGTTAAATAGAAAGAACCATGGAGGCCACCAAAAAATACAAAAAAATAGAAAAAAGAGAAAAAGAAAATAAAAAGAGAGAAGGGGGGCACACTACTATTCCTTTTGAAAGATCCACACTCGTACTCCCTTTTATACCTTGTACTCCATAGAGATGGTCATATATGCATATATGTATGTGGGAACTTGGCTTGTATATTCCAATGATGAGTCTCCTCAAGTTAGCTCTAGGTCTTCTTGAGCGAACAAGTTGGATGCACCCCCACTAGTTCCATTGGAGAGCTTTTCTTAGCACATATGTGCATCCGTTGCATGCCAATGCCTACTCCTCACATCATATCTATCATTTGGTCTACTCTCGCCTATGACTGTCCTCATTGATGTGGGTCTTTCACACCCTTTTTCTTCCTCCTCCACCATCTTTCTCTTTGTCATCCTAAGTGTCAACTCTCATGCGTACGCTTATCCACTTCATGATTGCTGAAAATATCGAAAGGCAGTGGATCAAATTCACTTGTACCAGGCTAGTGGTATGTGGACGAGTCAAGATAAGATTCCAAAGAAGACTAAGTATGAAACTTTAGTAGATTGAGTCT
The DNA here is from genome assembly GCA_950022295.1 of Bromus sterilis. Lineage (NCBI taxonomy): Eukaryota > Viridiplantae > Streptophyta > Magnoliopsida > Poales > Poaceae > Bromus > Bromus sterilis. The sequence goes on along the minus strand of OX465595.1, from coordinate 272,895,039 downwards.
CAACAAATAAATATTTTTATCTCTCGTATACCCATCTCCCACTTCTTGAACGCAAACACCATCTAGAGACATTCGAGTCACGGACAGCGAGAGCTCTTGCACCTTTATGTTCTTATATTGCTTGTTTCAATACTAATATATACTCTTGCTTGTTATGACTTGAATTGAATTACATACCTTGATTGTTTTACTTAAAAGTTGTTATATGGTTTTTAGAATGTCACCACATAAATTATTCTTGTTATCATTTACCTACTCGAGGACGAGCAGGAATTAAGCTTGGGGATGTTGATACGTCCCAAACGTATCTATAATTTCTGCTTGCTACTTGCATGTTTTGTGTTATATTGCTATGCTTTTGATACACTTTTATATCTTTTTATAATATATTTTGGAACTAACCTATTAATGGTTGCAAGAGTGCACAAGTTCTTGTTTTTGTACTTTATTTGTAGGAATTACTTGGATAAAGGAAAAATCACAAAAAGGAGCCTTGTAGGAGTTGGACTCTAACTCTCTCGAAATCTGTCCCCACGAGACATGTTTTAAAGATCGCATCGTAAACGCTAGAAGAAGGCCTCAAACGGAAAACATTAAAACTAAAAAGTTGTAGGGAATTTTTTTCCGGTGGATCTAGACATAAAATTCGGCCCAATCGGATTTCGGATGCTCCCGAGAGCCCGAAATACAAAAGACGAAATCTGGTTGACGGAAATTCGAGACTCTTAATAAAGAGAGGAGACCTAGGTCAAAGGCCACCACAAAATTTCACCCCCTTGGAAGCCGTCTTGAGGGGGAGATCAATCTCCACAGCAGCACCATCTCCAAGGAAGAAGAAGGAGCCAAGGGCCGCTGCCCCCAATGGTCGTGGACACCGCCGTGGCCGCCGCCGTCTCCTTCATCTCCTCTGGGTTGTACCTCTCCATCAAAAACTCTCTCTCTCGCTCACCATGTCCATGTGACACCCTGGTCTTTGGCCCCTTTTTATTTGCAAAATCTTTTGCTGATTTCTAGAATTTGCATTTGATTGCCTGGTGTTTTGAAATCTTTTGGCCTTGATCACTTGGACCTAAATTTTTACCCTAGGCCATGTTACCTCAAAACCCATCTCCCTCATGACCTAGATCAAGCTCTGATCTTATATCCCCTTGACACATTTTTATTCCACAAGATATTCCTTTTTCATTAAACGCATAAGCCATTTTCTCTAATGATCATGACGCAATCATCTCTTCTGTTGATCCAAATGCTTTGAAATTTCTTGTGCTGGACTCTAGGATCATGCCTCATGATTCTATGGAAAAAGATCAACAAGTTCAGTACAACATTTCTTATCTATAAATTCTTTTTCAATTCTGTACAGAGGAGCACTTTGTGAAGGAAGTACCCTGTACACTGGTCAATTGGCTCTGGAATTTTTTCCACTTGAGCACCTTCCTAGATCATGCATGCAAACCAAAATTCAGCCCCAAACTCCCAGCCATTTCTCCTACAGAAATTCCCGAAGTTTCCCGGCAGAAACTTATTTTGAAGCTGGCATACACACCACCCCTCCTCCAAGAAATCCACAGCAACCACTATGGTACTGGACGATCACTACACCCCAGGGACATGATAGGCACGCCCAGGCTGCGCTCGGTGCATGCGTGCACAGGGTGAGCACGCGTGCTGCCTTCCATAGGCGTGCTCTGGTCGTGGCCGAGCCGTCGCCATCATGGGGAAGCTTCGCCCGGCTGGACCGTGGCCGCTCCCCTGTGTCCATAGCTCCCGCAGCACCCCCGCACGCCACCTGTCCTTGACCAAAGCCCCGCCGTCCGACGGAGACCTCGCCGCCGCTGCCACTGTACGACCAGAGGGAAGGCGTGCCGGCCACTGTGACTCGCACGCCTCTGTGATGCCCTTGGTTGTGTCTGCTCGTCTCCAGCATCGCCACACACCCGCTCGCCACCTGTCCCAGCAAAGCCGCGCCGCCTGCCGCCTAGCTTGCCATCTCAGAGCCGCCGCATCGCCATGGCCATTGTGATTGTAAGTGCATCTAGTGCCCCTTTGAGATTTTGGAGTATTTGATGACAAAACGGTTAAGGGACTGATGTGTTTGTGAGTATACACAGGAGAACAATCCCTGAAGAAGAGGTTAACCACCGTTGTCGACCCCCAAAAATGTTGAGGACCATTGAAGAAATCAGTGTGTTTCCTGAAGACTTGCAAGGCGCGAAATCCTAAGGAAACAGGATCCTAAAGCATTCTCCTGAAGCTGAAAAAGTTGTTCAAGATCCTGAGGCACCTCGCGCTGAAGCCGAAGTTGAAGCGTAGTCTACGTTAAGGCTTTTTATACTTATTGAGTCGTAGGAAAACACCGCACTGTTGGAGGGGTTGAGGAAAATAAGTTCTGTATTTCTGAGGAAGTGCTCAAATAGAAATCTAGAAGAAGACCCAGAAAAATCTCCTGCAGTAGAAGTTCAATTCCTCGGGTGTCTGAGACTTTGTTCTTCAGGACAATGAGGAATCTGTCTTCAGTTGAGGAGTCAGGAAACTGCCAGTGCAGTTCGCCTGAAGAAAGAGAGAGTACGTTCCGACCATGCCACGTGTCGCGTGGTGAGTTGCTGACCTGGGGTTTATGTCCTTTCACCTGGGGTCCGAAGGATGGGCACGACGGTAATTTCGTGCATGGGCATTTATGTCCTTTCACCTGGGGTTGCTCCGCGGCTATAAATAGCCACCGCAGCCCCATTTGTGGGTTGTCTGCTCCGAGAGAAAAACTGACACTTGTCATTTGAAAGAAACCCACCTCTGAGGAACCTGAAGAACCTAAGTGAGGAAAACCAGCAGCCTAAGTAGTTGAGCATTTCTGAGAAAGTCGGTTCGAGTGATCCGAAGCTTTTTACTCTTGAAGGTTGTGATCTTCGAGCCGGTGTAGAAGTTATCGTTCTGAGGAAGTCAAGATGCGATTGTGACTTCCCTGAGTGAACGGGGTCTGTGAAGGTTTCGGGAGTCTACCTTGAAGACTCACCTGAGTGATTGGACAGAGTCTGAGTACTCTAGTTCAAGGAGAATAAGTTGAAGACTAGGTCTTCTGAGTTCAATCTCAGACTCTCCAACCAGATGTAGAGTTGTCATGACAACTTGAACTGGTCCATGAAATCCGTGTCTTCAGTGGCCTGGTTCTATTTCCTCAAACTCTACTCTTATGTTTATGCACTGATGACTTGTCCTGATACCTTCCCTTCTGTGTTTCCTCAGTCCTGATTCCTCATGCATCACATCCATTATACTTTAACTCTTCTAGTTTAAGTTGTTCTTCTTGCAATATGATGCTTTGTAGTCATGTCTACACTCTGTAATGTTTATGTGCAACTTCGCTCTGTGAGTTTCCTCAATTTTGAATTGCCTCAGTCCTGACGAAATTGAAATTCCTCAAGAAATTTGAAAATATCCCAGTCACCCCCCTCTAGTTGATATATTGCGCTTTCAATTGGTATCAGAGCAAGGTACTCCCTTGTTCTGTGTAATTCCGTTTAACCACCTGGAGTTTTAGTTACGTCGACCTCAGGTATAATGAACATTGCTTCGAACTTCCCCAGCTTCGACGGTACGGACTACCCGTACTGGAAGAACAAGATGCGGATTCATCTTGAAGCTATTGATAAGGACCTCTGGGATATTGTTGATCAACAATATCCCACAGGTCCTTGTCAATAGCTTCAAGATACTCAAAGTCTACTTGATAAAAGAACAGCAGCTCTCGCAAGGCTCGCGCATATCTCGACAATGAATTGGATTCTGAGGAATCTGATTCTGATCCTGAAGCTGAGGAAGAAGGGTCTGAAGAATCTGAAGGTGTGGCTGGTCTCGCTCTTTCCACAACAATAGTCAGCAAGTCAATCTTCAGCACTGAGGAATCTATCACTCACTGCGTTGACGACGAGACTGAAGACACGTCCCCCTCCTTCTGCCTCATGGCCAAGACCTCAAAGGTATCTTCTCACTCTTCCTGTGATGATGCCTCAGATGAAGAACCTGATGAAAACTATGCTAAACTTGCTAAGCTTGTCTCAAGCAACAACGTGCACTTGAAAAAATCCAAAACTCATTAAACAAGAGTGATGATATGTTGGTTGAGGAAATGACGAAATCTCAAAAGTTATCTGATGAATTGAAAATTCTTCAGTCAAAGTTTGATGATTTAATCAGTCGTCATGAGGCACTTCTCAGAGATCATGAGAACCTAGCTCATGAGTTCCTCATAAGAAAGCAAGAACTTGAACGGTTGAGGATGTCTCATGACGATCTGAGGAAAGAAAATGACTCACACCTCTCCCAACAGATCATCATGCCTCAAGAAGGCTTTGATCCTCCTTGTTTAAATTTCATTGAACATGATCGTATTTCTTCAGTACCTAGTTCTTCAATATCTTCAGAATCTGTTATATCAACTGTCTCTTTGGTATCTAATCACTCATCTACGGATACCATAGACATTGCTGAAGAAAATGCTAGGTTGAATAGTCTTCTGGAAACCGGAATCTTCAAGAGTCTGAAAGGTCATCAGATTCTCTGTGACGTCCTCAAGAAATAGATCCTGAATAGGAATCCGAGGAAAGAAGGTGTCTGATTCACCCGAAACCTCAATGCCGATGGCTCTTACTGGAAACCAAAGAAATACCCAAAGACCACTTGGGTTCTGGAAAAAATGCCTTCTCCTGATCCCTATACTTTATCTGGATATGACAATGCTTCCTCAGATATGTTGGTTGAGTCCTTTGACTCAAACTTTAAACTGTTTAAAGATGTTAATGGTGAGGTATTCACCAGATACATCGGGACTAACCGCAGGAACGGCTCTCCAGTAAAGCAGATCTTGGTTCGAAAGGAACTCATAACTAACATCCCTGTCAATGCAGATGCACACAAGTTGAGGTATCATCTGAGGACGATGCCTTAAAGGGAAATGACTATAATTATGTTTTGGCTAATCATTTTGTTCACAGGGAAGCTCCTCATAAGAATGCCTATTCATCTGTGTATCCTGATACCTCTATTCAGCGCCCCATTAGATCTCGTCAGCCTCATCGTTCCTCATATGCTTCAAGGCCACCAATTCGAATGTGGGTGGTGAAGAAGAACTTCTCTTTTCTACAGGAACCCGTCCTGAGGCAACCTTAAACCTTGCAGATCATATGCCCAGGACGATGTCACTTGATTCAGTTGAAGGAAATTTACATTATTTGATTCTGAGGAATCAATCTTGAGGAACATCCTGAGGAATTTATTCCGAGGAATCATAAATTTTCAAAATGATACTAGCTCATAACATGTTGTATGAGATACTAATTCCTCTGCAGGGGAAGAACGAATGGGTAATGGATAGTGGATGCACTAATCACATGACGGGTGATAGAAGCCTCCTCATTGAATCATCTCTAAGTCCTTCATCAAAGAAGACTATTACCTTCTCCGATAAAGGTAAAAGTAAGGTATTGGGCCTCGGCAGAGTTGCTATCTCTCGAGACCAACACATCGACAAAGTAATGCTAGTTGAATCCCTCGGGTACGACCTGATGTCTGTTTCTATGCTATGTGATCTTGACCTCATTGTTCTCTTCGGGAAATATGGTTGTGTTGTTTATATGGTTTGTGATAACTCCATCGTCCTTCGAGGAGTTAGGAAAGGTGACCTGTCTATTTTAGATTTTTCTGAAGGTCCTCAGGTCGATACAGGCCTCGTGGCTCGAGACTCAGAGTGCTGGCTATGGCATCGAAGACTTGGACACGCTGGGATGAGGAACTTCCAAAAACTGGTTCTGAAGAAACATGTCCTCGGGATTGAGGAAATCAGATTCACCAAGGACTGGTTATGTGGAGTTTGTGAAGCTAGAAAGATGACTAAGGCCAAGCATCCTGCGAAGACCATCGTGACGACAATAAGACCTCTGGAACTATTTCACATGGATCTATTCGGTCCTCCAAAGTATTCAACTTTGGAGATAGTATGTAGGGTCTAGCTATTGTTGCTGACTTCTCATGATATACTTGGGTGCATTTTCATCTCTATAAGTCAGAAACCCCAGCCATCTTCAAGCACTTTGCCTAGCGAGTCATGAACAACTACAACCTGAAGATCAAGCACATTCGAAGCGACAACGACACTGAGTTCAAGAACATTGGCGTGGAGGAATTCCTCGACGAGCAGGGCATTACTCATGAGTTCTCAGCTCCCTATACTCCTCACCAAAGTGGAGTTGTTGAGAGAAATAACAGAACACTCATCGAGATGGCTCGAACGATGCTTGCTGAGTAGAACACACCGCTCATGTGGTGGGCTGAAGCAATCAACACTTCATGCCACATCGTCAATCGAGTGTATCTTCACAAGTTCTTCAGGAAAACCTCATCTGAGCTAATGGTCGGTAAGAAACCAAATGTGATTTACTTCAAAGTATTCGGTGCACCATGTTGGATTCGCGATACTCATCATCAATCCAAGTTTGCACCCAAAGCATGTGAGGGTTTCATGCTTGGTTACGGTATCAACTTGCAGACCTACAGATTCTACAACATCAGTCAACAAAAAATTATTGAGACTGTAGATGTGCGGTTTGATGAATCTGACGGCTCGCAAAGAGAGAACCTACCTCCTGTTGTAGATGAAGCATCACCTGATGAACAGATCAAGAAAATGGGTGCTGGTGACATCATTCTCGGAGATCATCCTGACGAAACACACATACCTCCTGCTCCTGAAAAACACCCAAATCTTGAAGCAAATGATCCTGATGATGATCCAGATCCTGAGGCTCCTGAGACCCCTGAAGCACCTGAAGCTGATGCTAATGAATCTGATGACAGTGATGATGATTCGCCTCAAGATCATCGACCTCGTCTACCACGTGTTGCGAACGAAGTTCAAGTCGACAAAATCCTCACCAATGTCAACATACCAGGTCCTCGCACTCGCGCCAGAGCAAATCGAATAGCTAACTTTTGTGAGCATTTTTCGTTTTTGTCCATTTCAGAGCCCACCAAAGTTGCATAGGCATTCCAAGAAGCGGAATGGATTCAGGCCATGCAAGACGAACTTCTTCAGTTCAAACTGAATGATTTTTGGGAACTGGTCAAACGTTCTGATCCTCGAGTTCACAATGTCATCGGAACGAAGTAGATCTACCACAACAAACTCGATGAAGATGGCCAAGTCATCAGGAACAAAGCTCGTCTTGTCGCTCAAGGATACACACAAGTCGAGGGTATCGATTTCGGTGAAACATGTTCTCCTGTTGCTATACTTGAATCCATTCGCATCATGCTTGCATTTTCTAACGATCATAATATCAAGTTATATCAAATGGATGTGAAAAGTGCATTCCTCAATGGTAATATCGAGGAAGAAGTATATGTTGCTCAACCTCCAGGTTTTGAAGACTCGAAGAATCCTGACATGGTGTACAGATTGAAGAAGGCTCTTTACGGACTGAAGCAAGCACCTCGGGCTTGGTATGACACACTAAGAGATTTCCTCATCAGCAAGGGCTTCAAATATGGTTCCCTCGATCCAAATCTTTTCACCAGACGCTATGATCATTCCTTATTCATATATCAAATCTATGTTGATGACATTATATTTGGATGCACTAACAAGACGTACAGTGAAGAATTTGCCTTCTTGATGAGTGAACAGTATCAGATGTCCATGATGGGCGAACTAAAGTTCTTCTTAGGGCTTCGAATTCATCAGCAACGCAATGGCATCTTCATATCTCAGGAGAAGTACCTCAAGTTGGTCCTGAGGAAATTAGGGATGCAAGACTGTAAAGGTATCAAGACACCGATGCCTACAAACGGAAAAATTGATCCTGATGAAAATGGCAAGGACTACGATCAAAAGGTATATCGCTACATGATAGGTTCTCTGCTATATCTATGTGCATCTAGGCCTGCTATAATGTTGAGCGTTTTCATGTGTGCCCGATTCCAAGCGGCACCGAAGGAATCGCATCACCAAGCGGTGAAACGAATTCTTTGATATTTGGCTAACACCCCTTCGCTAGGGTTATGGTATCCAAAAGGCACGCAGCTGGATCTCGTTGGGTACTCAGACTCAGATTATGCTGGAGATCGCGTGGATTGGAAGTCTACCTCAGTAACGTCTCACTTCCTCGGACGCTCACTAGTGTGCTGGTCATCGAAGAAGCAGAATTGTGTCTCCCTATCCACTGCTGAAGCTCAATATATCGCCGCTGGTGCAAGCTGCTCACAACTTCTATGGATGAAGAAAACCCTCAAGGACTACGACATCAACTTGAAGAAAGTACCACTTCTATGTGACAATGAGAGTGCAATTAAGATATCTCAGAACCTAGTACAACTCTCGAGGACGAAGCACATTGAGATTCGGTATCACTTTCTTTGGGGTCATGTGTTGAAGGAAGACATCGTCATCAGCCACGTGAAGACTGAAGACCAACTTGCTTATTAATTCACTAAGCCTTTCGATGAGAAGCGTTTTAGCACTCTGAGGTGTGAGACAAATATCTTAGATTCCTCAAATATCCAGTGAATGGACACACATCCTAACGCTTAAAAAATATTGAAGAATCCTGATGTACAACACACGATGCGTCGTACTCCTCAAATCATGAGGAACTACATTGCTAAGTGTGAAGGAATTAACGTGGAATTGACTCAAGATACATACGACAATTGTATGGTATCAAGTGTCTTATTCCCTATAAGGTGGGTAGCGCCACCACCCAAATTCCTCAGGAATCATTCATCCTCAATTTCCTCATTTGTGTCTTCATCCTGATACTTACTGATTAGTCCTCAACAGCATTCACCTATAGTCCTTTGTTCTTCAAAATTTACTTCTTCATCTAGGTGAATGTGCTCGGACCCGTCCCTCTGTGCTCACTTATCCAATCTTTCTATCTTAAGTATGCGTTCATTCGAAACTCACATGCTCCTCAAACTAAAGCTTTAACTTTATCCTCAAAACTTTCATTGTCCTCAGTTTCCTCAAGATGAGGAATATCCATTTAACGATAATATTATCCCTTGATCGTTGCGCTTTTACCGTGCATCGTGCATATCCATCAATGAGATAACCACAAAAATCTGAACCTCCAGGGGTAATCTTGTCCACAAAAATTGCGACCCCTCCGTTTTACCCCTCTATAAATAGCCACCACCCCCATGGTCATTTTCCCCCACACCTCATTCCCTCTCGCGCCGTCACCTTTGAGCTCCTCGAGCTCTTGCGCTGTCAATGTCGGAGTCCATCGTCGTCAGAGAAGACCGACTCGGGTTTCCTCAGCATTCGCCTCATTTCTGGTACGCCAATGTCTCAGCTACTATTTCCTCAGTACTGCACCTTCTTCTAGATTCTTCAAGTCACTTAATCCTCAGCAGTACTGAAATCTTACTGAGTCTTATGCTTCATAAATTTTATTTCCTCACCACTTTCCTCATGAACGCATATAACTGTACCCCCCTTCCCTTGCAACTTAATTCTGTCACAGGTACATGTCAGCTGAGGAATCTTATGGTTCTCATAGTCTCACTGTATTTGAAGCTCAGCTCGAACGAACAATTGCTCAGTCTCCTCAACAAAAGAAAATGGCTCCTCGTCGCAAATTCACTGATATTTCTCGTGACTTGCCCCCAGCGCTCTATGAAAAACTGAAGATTCCAGGTGTTTGCGATCAATCCTCCCTTGAAGACTTTGGGCATCAAGGCTCGCCCTCCTCCTGAACCGGGTGTCACTCCTCATCCTTCAACCTTGAAGACTCCTGATGAATTTCCTGATTCTTACCAGCGCTATCTCAAGAGGACTGCTCATCTTGCAACCAGTCTGGCCCATGACTTGGGTGCCTCAGTGCAGATTCCACCTCAGCCTGCTACTCAGCCTCAGCCTCGGGCTCCCGGTCAGCCTTGCAGAAAAATTCCTAGCATCAAGCTGTCGACGAAATCCAACACTAAGCCTCATGCTCCAATTTCTTCATGCCAACGAGCTGCTGGAGCTGCTCCTGCCTCATGACTTCGCACTAATGAGTCTGGCAGTGCACCTGAGGATTCCACCACAATGCCTCAGCCTCAGCTGAAGACCAAGACAGCCCTTCAATGCGGCGCACGACCCTCTCCGAATAAAACTTCCATGCGCGGTGCCATTCATCACACTAACTTCATCTCAGATGATGAAGATGAGTTTGAAGATTTGGCCGGTTTTGTGGCCACTGAGGACCAGAAGATTGAATATCTCCGTGCTGCTCCCAGACGCAAAGCTGAAGCCACAGGCTTTGAGGTACCACTTCTCCTTGATCCAAGAAGATCTTGGAGTATATTGAAATCTGGTCTGTCAAGCCTGATACTCCTCTTGATGACCTGGATATACCCAAGGACCTCAGGTTCTATATTCAACAGTTTCTCATCAATGAGATTCATCACCGAGACCTTAAAAAGCAGCTGCATAACAAACTGAAGAAAGTTCATCGTGAATTCAACAAGAAGTCTGTCACATATGTCACTCCTCAATAATTCATTGAGTATCAATGTGAAGTTCAACGGCTTACCACTGAGTTCAATGCCAAATATGCCTACATTGGCAAATCTAAGGAACGCATGTCTCGGCAGATGAACAACTTAATGAAGCTTCGGAAGCCATCTCCTCAGTACCTCCTGCTGCGCAAGTGCAATCTGATGCCATGCCTGAGGACTCCTCACAACGCCTCAAGCGCATGCCTGTAGCCCCACCATCCACTCCACCTACGGCCAAGAGGCCCGCACTGGAAGTGTCAAGACTCGGGGTTTGCGTATGCAAGTCCTGTCACAACACAATCATATGGATAGCCGAGAGCCTGGCGATGCCCCAAGCTGCGCACATCTAAGGGACACTTGGTGTATTCACAACCAAGCTCTCGAAAACCCATACTAAGACATGCACATTATAATCATACACACAACATACATGTCTAGTATGAATAGCAGGTATCATCACATTTCACTACAAAGTATACAACTTTATTTAACTCTTATAGAATACACACAGAGATCACAAGACTGTGATCCAACATTACATCAGTACAAGCGGAAGCAACTTAGGTCTTAGTACAGACAAGTTTAACAAATTGCTTAAGAAGCCTTATTTAAACACAAGCCCTCCACGAGGGATCCAATCCTCTCACAGGGACTACACTAGCTTGGCTTCAGTCGTTGAGCTCTAGGAAGAATCCACCTTCGGGGTCAGTGGGTTCATCTAAAACATAGAATAAGCAAACATGAGTACAAAGTCGTACTCAACAAGACTTACTCATGCACATGTATCAAGGCAAAGGGAGGTGGGGTTTCAATGCAGAAGTGCCATCTTTGACTTGGCTAGTCATGTACTACGAATACCAGAATTGAGGTAAGAAGCGTACACGAGTCCACTATCCAAGTCTCCCAAACAATTACTCCACTATGGTGCCTTTCTCGACTTCCCACGAGAAAGAACGCCATAACACTCACACTTATCTTCGCAGTTTTAAAGTATCCAGTTCAAGTTGTCTAATAATCAAGCTAAGATTTCCAAGCAGTCCATAACCACGGACGAGGCTATTCAAATAGTTTTGTTAACCCTACAGGGGTGTACCGCTAAACACACATGACCATTAGTTACCGCCTTTGGCCTCGACATCATTCAAGGCGTATCAGCGAGGATGTTCTTCACAACACTTCGCCCACAGCTCCGTTCTAGTCCAGAGAGTTGCCTATCTGAGGGGGATCCGTATGGAAGTCCGACCGAGGTTCTAGTACAGCCTCAAACGATGTGTGCAGGGTCCTAAGCCGGTCTGAGTAGCCGTTCTTCCACTTCGCAGACCGTGCCACAGCCCTAACAGAACTTGCGAACTAATGCGACTTCTAGGGTTCGAAACGGGGTGAGGTACTAGGTCGAGAGGGGTAAGTGAGCCCAATGTGTGGTTGCACTCTTCTTCTTGGATCACCACACAAGAACTCAGACTTAAGGCGGTGTTCAACGAGACAACCCATTGTGTACTCCTACACAGCCTCTCATCGTTCACCTTGTATTAGGGTCGATTCACCGACATAGCTTCACCTTCATCAACACCATGATCACTACCATCCCGACTCACAGATCAAAACTATCCTCATTGTAAACTCTAAGCATGCAATAATCTTTAACAGTTGCAGGGGCCACATGATATCAATCAACTCCTATGTTAGCTAGGATTGTGGTTTGCTTACTACTGTGACAAGATGATAGGTCAGTCAAAGGATATGGGTTCAACTATGCGGTAGAATCGATAACAAGGTGATCATCCTATTTCATGCATAAGCGAGACTGAGAGGGAAGTGGTATTTTATCGACATGATCAATGGGGGTTTGCTTGCCTTGCTGACGAGGTTCACACACGGTGTCTTCAACGAAGGGCGTGGCCTCCGATTCTGTCTCCACTTCTATTCGACAAACATGGCAAACAAGGAATAAATATAAATGCAATGCTCAAACACATGATCAATGTTGCAATGTGGTGTTCATGGTTGCAATGTGTTGGCAATTCCATTTAAGAGAAGTGTATTGCAAAGTGATTTGCAAATTCACTCCAAATTTGAATTCAAAAGAATGCCATATGCACATTTGTCTCTATTCACCCAATTTAAATTGGTCCATATTCACATTCCCTGCATTTTTCTGATAATTTTACATATATTATATGTCCAATTTGGAGTTAAAATGAATTAGTTATGATTTTCCAAAGTTTAATCAGTTTTCTGCCTTTTCTGGATTAATTAAATCAATTTGCAATGTACTGCGGCATGCATGCGTCAACATGGCGTGGGGCAGCCCTGAAAGCCGGGTCCCACTAGTAAGTGAGGGGGGTGTTAAATCCCTCTTTATTAATTAATTTTTTTTTAATTAACTGGCCTGGGGGCCCACTGTCAGCCTCACAAGGGGGGGGGGGGGTTAAGCACTGGAGTTAGGGTCTAATGGTGGGCTCGTCAATAGCGAGCTATCCAGACGGCAGCGACACGCCCGAATCGCGTTCCCGGGCGCCATTCACTGCGCCAAGGGCACCATTAGGTAGCCCGAGCCGAGCCGCGTCGAAAGAACTACTTGCGCGTTGCCGGGGAGGCTGCAGACGACGCCAGCTTCAACCACGGCGGCGACCGGAGCTACTGGTTGGAGCTGCAATTGCAAAACGGCCACGGTACGAGGCATACATGCGCGCGTTGGGTTGCTAGCGTCTCCAGGAGCACTGGGGACAAGCTGGGGAGGAAGGAGACGCTCTGGAGCGCGCGCTTGGCTGTCCAAGGAGTTGATAGAGCTCTGCTCCCATGGCGAGGTGCGAATGAGGACGAAGGAGAAGCTAGGTAAGGATGGGGATGCACAAGAGGCTCACCCTGAGTCTAATGGCGGTGACGGCGAGGCCAGGGAGGCTGGAACGGCGGAGCAATTGCGCTTCGACCTTCACGGCGGCCGGAGCGATACGGCGACGATGGCGTCGGCGTCAGGGGCTCCCGAGCTCAATTGATCGGGGCAAACGACGTAGACGACCTCCGCGGATCTTCTGGACACGTTGGAGCAGCTTCAGCTGGCCGGTGGCCACGTCTACGCGCGTCGGCGCTCTCCGACGAGCTTTGGTTCGTCTTCGAATCCGGCGACAGAGCGAGGGAGGATTAACTGGGAGGGGGGAAAAGGAACACGACGTGGCGAGGCGTCTCTGGGCGCGAGGAGAAGGCGCGGGAGAGGCCCAGGCAGGCTAGCAGCTGCTCGCCGACGTTGGCATGGCTGGCGCGAGGAGGAAGACACCCCTGCCCCTGGGCTAGGCTGCCTCAGTAAGTTGGGATGCTTTGCCTGGTAAGCCTTTTTTTTATTTTCTCTCTGTTTGAATTTTCTGTTATTTGTTTTGCTGTGCTAAAAAATAGCTAGGCATTTTATTAAACGCTCAAAATTTATATATGGACTTACATGACCAGAAGCTAGTCATTCCCATGTTTTGAACATTTTTTTAATTCAAAATATTTGAATTCAAATTGAAATAAGGGTATTTATTTAATTCCAAGGTACTGTTTGAATATTTGAAAAATCCATGAGCATGTGGTTGAATCCAAATCACTTTATATGTGATAACACTCATTTATGTGAGTTTTCAAAAATGCAAAATGAATTTTTGGAGCAACTTTTATTCTGGCCATTTGAATTAAATTCATCTGCGGGGTGTTCTCTCTCCCATTTCAATTTCCATTTGAAATTTTTGATATGAATGAAAGTGAGGCTTGATCCGAGCACATACCTAACAAAGGGTTCTGACAACTCGCCCCCACTCAAAAGAATATTGTACCGAGATTCAGAAGTCTGCGGAAGGAAGGAGGGGTACTCGGCACTTAGACGGTCTTCTCTTTCCCACGTGGCTTATTTCTCGGAGTGGTGTGACCATTGCACTTTCGGAAACTTAATCTTCTGACGACGAGTGAAACGCTCTGTGGAATCAAGAATACGAATGTGGTATTTGTCGTGGGAAAGTCACGGCAGATGTCCGTAGAGTCGGACTTATGATCGGACCTTTGCTGCGAGGCGAATTCGAGGAGAGAGTCGACATAGACACGGGACTCGGCGATTTACCCAGGTTCGGCCCCGTCGATGCGGTAAAGACCTACTCCTGCTTCTTGACTATTTTTGGATCGACTCCTGAATAGGAAGAGCTGATCTTATCGATTATAGTGATGATGTTTCGCAACCTTAGTCTCGTGGAGATCTAGGTTATAGCGCGGGTTGTCTAGTCCTGGCTTGAGGTAAGTTCTGGCTCTGGCTCCAGTTGACCTTGGCTTATAGAGGTGTCGGGTCCCGGGATTCTGAGAGTCCGACCCCTACATGATGTGGAGTTCTATTCTACTTTACAAGTTTTCTACGTGCTATACAAGGTAAGTTGAATTCCTTCTAGGGCTTCAATCTTCACACTTGGCACGTCAGACTCCTGGCCGGGTCTTCTTTGTGGGCATTCATATGTAAGTCGGCCCAGAGGTTTCTAATGCCGGGTCTATGGGCCTGATCCATCCCCCCGACATTAGCCCCCAGGATTGTTGTGATGCTTTAGTCTTCACAGCAATCTTCTTTATTTTCTTCATTGCCGCCAACTCTTCATGGATCAAGAGCCGACTTTATGCTTGGAGTTTATTGGGAGTCGGAGTCATCTCTCTTCAATCTTGCTTTGATTCCTTTTATCTCCATGAAGTCGACTATTATGGTTGAGTCAACTATCATTTGATGCTTAATAGGAGTCGACGCCAACTCTTTTTAGCTTCACTTCTCCTTTTTCTTTTGACCTTTAGTCAAAGATCCGGTTTGGTTTTTATGATCACACTGCCCGAAACGCGGGTTGGAGGCATTGATGTTTGTAATGGAAATCGAGGAGTCTTTCCATAAATGCTATCTACCACGGGTAGTTATCCCGTATCATTTATGGTATTAATTGATCCTCTCCATGAATGTACTATAAATATTCCTTGGGTAGTTTTGATCCTTCAAGCGCATCCATCTTCTTCTTCCTCTTCCTATTTTCCCCATGGCACCCAAAATAGAAGCCTCTTCTCCTTTGGCATCCAACGAGCCCGATCCCCGTGCAAGTGCTCGAGGTCGTGGCCGTGGTCGTGGCCGTGGTAGAGGTAGAGGAAGAAGTATTCGTGCTCCCTCTCCTTCTGAATCTCCCGCTTATTCTCCTGAGAGGAGTGAGTTCTTGGTTCATATCCGGACGATCCGACGCTGGATCAAACTTCCTGAGTCTTTTACTCAACTTGTGGTTGACTCAACGCCTTTGGGTCATTGGCTCCGATCTGATGGATGTCCTCATGGCCCTGACTGGGTGTCGGTTAGATTTTCTAGCCATGGCACCATGTTTTTTGAGAAGGGTTGGAAAACTTTTCGTCGATCTAGGAATATCTCAAGAGGAGACACCATTGTCTTCAGATTTGATGGTGAAGACACTTTGTGGGCTATGATCTTTGACTCGGATGGAGACCAAGCCTGCTGTTGTATGGAGAGCTCCGGCGATGAAGAACTCCTTAGTGAAGAAGAAGCTTCAACGGAAGATGAAGCAGACTCTGAACAACATGCCTGAAGCTGTGGACTTTTCTTCTTAGAAGTATTTTGCCGATTTTGGCTTTTTCTTTGTAAGGTTGCCTCCTTTGATGTAAGACCCAGTTGGTTTGATGAATGAAAATTATGAATTTTCATTGAGTCCATGAGTCCATGAGTCGGTTTTATTCCTGACTTTGAATATTTTTCAAAATGTATGAGAGCCGATTATTTATGATAGTGTATGTATCTGTAGCCCTCTGAGTCGATTCAGAATAGTTGTGTATCGGTAATTGACTCATAGGATAGATCGACTTGTAGCCCCCATGAGATGGTGTGGTCACGTTTGTGTGCCGTACCGGGTCATCAAAGAAGTGTTGCTTCTCAATAGTGGGTATAATTATCATGGCGTTTGAGCCGATTCATCGAAGAAGAAGTTTTTCGAAGTGTTACTTCCCAACAGTCGGTGTTTGCATCTGGGTGCTGTTCCGAGTGTTTTGTTTGAGAAGAAATTTTTTCTTTTCGAAGTGTAGTCCCCATGAGTCGGTGTGAACATCTTTTTTGTCATACCGAGTCATAGAGAATTTTTGAGCTATAGTCCCCATGAGTCAGTATGAGCATATTTTGTGTCATACCCAGTCACACAGGTTAATGCTCACGATGCATCTTTTGGATGACATAAAAAATGATGAAAGAAAAAGTATGTGATGATGCTAATGTATGCAAAAGAATATGAAGGCTCATATAGAAGTCGACTCTGGATTCAACATGCCTCATCTTCTCGTGTTTGAGATAGATTATTGGGTTATCCAGGAGTCGGAACTTCTCTATAAGTCGGCTACATATGACTAGTGCTCCCTGTACTTAAAACTTGGTAGGCGTTACTGTCAGCCCCCAAGGTTCTTATGCTAAGCCTGGTACATGTAGATCGTAAGAGCTTGAGCTATACATGCCAAGATTAAGGCGTGGTTTAGCCAGTTCATGTATATGCCGGGATTTCTTTGTATAAGAGTCGATGAGTGACATCGAGCTCCCCTAATGCCCCTGAAAAAGCTTATACACATGTGATTTTTACATATATGTGCCGGGTCTTCGGATAAAGAGTCAATGATTGTCATTGAGCTCCCCGATTCTCCTGAATAAGCAATATACATGCTCAGTACCAATAGAGGGGTTGATCAAGCCCCCAGGTCTCTGAGATATAATAATGCAAAATATGCAATGTATGATGCAATAATAAATAACATGAAACAAAAAGGTAAAGAGGAGTCGATATGGCGAGAGCCGACGCGACAAAAAGTTGACTTAGGTATATGTGGCGAGGGCCAGTGCGACAAGAGTCGACTTATGTATATTTTGATGGAGAAAGCCGGCGCGACGAATGTCGGCTTATATATATATTAATATGGCGAAAACCAGTGCGATGTGTGTCGACTTATATAATTGTATAGTAATGTTCCTATTCTACTCAAGTGTAATATGGACGGAGTTGTGCGATGTTCCACGGCCTGGGAGTCTCCTCCATGCATGTGCGCGTGTCTGCCTTCTCGCGTATATCAACTAGGTAGTAGGATCCATTGTACAGGTTCTTACTGACCACGAACGGTCCTTCCCAAGGAGAGGATAACTTGTGCATTCCATCTCTTTTCTGTATGAGCCGTAGCACTAAATCACCTTCCTGGAAAGTCCGACTTCTGATGCGGCGACTATAGTAGCGTCGCAGATATTGTTGGTAAATAGCTGACTGAGCTGCAGCCAAATCTCGTTTTTCATCAAGAATATCATGGGCATCTTGTCTTGCTTTCTCGTTTTCAGCTTCTACATAAGCAGTGACTCGTGGTGAGTCGTGACGTATGTCACTTGGGAGGATGGCTTCCGCTCCATGGACTAGGAAGAAGGGCGTATAGCCTGTCGAACTGTTGGGAGTCTTCCTAATGCTCCATAATACTGAGGGTAACTCCTCCACCCAGCAACCCGGCGTCCTTTTCAAGGGGACAAATAGTCGGTGTTTGATGTCTCGGAGCAACTCTTGGTTGGCTCTCTCGGCTTGTCCGTTGGACTATGGGTGAGCCACTGATGCAAGGTCGAGTCGGATGTGCTCGTTCTGGCAGAATCGTTGCATAACCCCTTCTGATAAGTTAAAACCATTATCATTGTTGATGTTGTGGGGGTAGCCGAATGTGTATATGATCTTTTTCAAGAATTTTAGTGTTGTCGCAGCGTCACATTTGCTGACCGGCTCTCCCTCGACCCATTTGGTAAACTTATCTACTGCCACTAATATGTGGGTATTTTTGTTGGCTGACCTTTTGAAAGGTCCCACCATATCAAGCCCCCATACTGCAAAGGGCCAGGTGATAGGTATCATCCTGAGTTCTTGAGCTGGCACGTGAGCTTGTTTTGCATAGCGCCGACATACATCACATTTCCTGACTATGTCCTCTGCATCCGCATGTGCTGTGAGCCAGTAGAAACCATGTCGGAAGGCTTTAGCTATAAGTGAACGAGAGCCCGCATGGTGTCTGCAATCTCTAGAGTGTATTTCGTTGAGGATGGCTCTACCTTCTTCTGGTGAGACACATCTCTGAAAAACATTTGCGGCACTCCGCCGATGTAATTCACCATTGATGAGTACAAAGGATGTGCTTCTCCTGACGATTTGTCTGGCCAACATCTCATCTTGAGGAAGGATTCCTCGAGTCTTGTAATCCAAGTAATGTACGACCCATGAGGGTGTAGCATGAATTGTAGCAACCAAAGCCGTCTCTGGATCCGGCTCTGCTATGTCTTGCTCTATTGGTGGTTGTACAGACGGTTTTGTGAGAACATCCAGGAATACGTTTTGAGGGACTGGCTTTCGCAGAGAGCTGAGTCGGGATAGAGCATCCGCTGCTTCATTTTCCCTACGGTCCACATGATCCACCTGGTATCCAACAAAAAATCCGGCTTTTCTTTGCACTTCTCGTCGATAAGGTACCATTATGGGATTCTTGGAATCCCATTTTCCTTACACATGTTGAGAAACGAGATCATAGTCCCCATAGCATTGGATCCAACTTATGCTCATCTCACGAGCCAGTCGTAGCCCATGAAGTAAGACTTCATACTCTGCTGCATTGTTGGTGCAGGTGAACTGCAGCTGCAGAACATAGCAGAATTTTTACCCTTTAGGTGAGGTAAGGACCACGGCGGCTCCTGACCTTTGGAGTTGCCGACTTCCATCGAAGTGCATCGTCCAATATTTGGTAACTGGCTGCTCCGGAGATGTTTGGATTTCCGTCCAGTCATAGATGAAGTCAGCTAACGCCTGGGATTTGATGGCCGTTCGAGGTTTATATTTGATATGATAAGACCCCAACTCTATGGCCCACTTTCCAATCCTTCCCGTGGCTTCCTAGTTTTGGATGATATCTGCAAGTGGTGCTGAGCTAGCTACAGTTATGGGGTGCTCCTGAAAGTAGTGTTTAAGTTTCCGACTCGCTATGAATACACCAAGAATCAATTTCTGCCAGTGAGGATAATGTTGCTTCGATAAAGTCAAAACCTCATTGATGTAATAAACTGGCCTTTGCAGAGGTTGCTCTTTGCCGGCTTCCATACGCTTAAAAACAGCCACAACGCTGACTGCTCGATTGTTTGCTGGGATATAAAGTAACATAGGTTCGCTTGGCTTGGGAGCCGCCAAGATTGGAGCCTGGGATAGCTACTTCTTCAATGACTCTAGGGCCTGATCGGCTTCGTCATCCCAGACAAATGTTTTTTATTTCCTCAGAAGTCGATACGGGGGGATTACCTTTTCACCGAGCCGACTTATAAACCGACTCAGGGAGGCTACGCATCCTGTGAGTCGTCGGACTCCCTTTACTGAGGCCGGCTTCTGAAGAGTCATGATAGCGTTGATTTTCTCTGGGTTTGCCTCGATACCTCTCTCTGATACTATGTATCCAATGAGCTTACCTGCTGGTACCCCAAAGGTGCATTTGGCCGGGTTTAGCTTGATCTGGTACTTACGCAGATTTTTTAAGGTTTCCTGTAAGTCACCGATGAGTGAGTCGGCCAATTGGGATTTGATCACTATATCATCCACATAAGCATGCACGTTGCGCCCAATCTGCTCTTTGTGGCAACTCTGCACTGTTCGCTGATATGTGGCTCCTGCATTCTTAAGGCCAAAAGGCATAGAAGTGTAACAGTAGATCCCGAAGGGAGTGATGAAATCCGTTTTTTCTTGATCATCAAGGTCAAGGAAACATAGGAGCTCACATCCCGCAGTCGAGTCTATGATCTGGTCAATACGAGGCAGCGCGAAGGGATCCTTCGGGAAGGCCTTGTTTAAGTCTGTGTAGTCGATGCACATGCGCCAAGTCCCGTTCTTTTTCAAAACGAGGACCGGGTTTGCGAGACATTCTGGATAGAAGACTTCCATGATGAACCCGGCGGCAAGGAGTCGGGCTATCTCTTCCCCAATAGCGTTTCTCCTTTCGTCGTTGAAACTGCGAAGGAATTGCTTGACCGGCTTCAGTTTTGGATCTATGTTTAGGTGGTGCTCAGTGAGTTCCCTCGGGACACCTGGTATATCGGAGGGTTTCCATGCAAAGATGTCCCGATTCTCATGAAGGAACTCGATGAGCACGCTTTCCTATTTATCAGATAACTCTGTCCCAATGATGAACTGCTGAGAAGAGTCACCAGGGACAAAGTCAACTTTCTTTGTATCCTGAGCCGGCTGGAACTTTGGGTTGTTGTCGGGAGTCGGTTTCTTCAGGATTGTGGGGTCTACCGGGTCTACCTTTTCTTGGTATACTAACAAGTCCTCTTTGGCGCGTGTCAACTCGGAAAATTTGACGTGTTGTTCGACACACTCCACTGCCCTGGACCGACTTCCATCGACGGTGATTGGGACATTAGGACCCCGCATCTTTATTTTTAAGTAGACATAACATGGCCGAGCCATGAATTTGGCGTATGCCGGTCTGCCTAAAATGGCATGATATGGGCTCTCGAGTTTTACCACTTCAAAGGGTATGAGCTCGGAGCAGAAATTTTCGGCGTTTCCAAAAGCCTTCTCCAGGTAGATCTTGCCTAACAGACGTGCTGACTTGCCCGGGACTATTCCATGGAAAACGGTGTTGGAGGGTTGCAGCTGTTTTTGGGTCAGCCCCATACTGGGAAAGTTTCATAGTAAAGGATGTTGATGCTGCTTCCTCCGTCCATGAGCGCTTTGTCAAGTGTATATCCTCCAATTTGTGGAGAGACTTCTAGAGCCAGGGCCCCCGGGTTATCCACCACCGGGGGGTGATCATCCCTTGTCCAAGTGATTGGCTGTTCTGACCAATTAAGCCACCTGGGCCAAGCCGGCTCTGTAGTCACAGCCATAGCGGCTCTCCGTTGCAGCTTCCTATCCCTCCTGCAACTGCTGGTGGTGAAAACGTGATATGCTGCACGGTCATGGAGTTGTTTTGGGTTTGCTTGGAATCCAGCAAGCCCTGACTGATTTTGCTGGGCCCCACCTCCGGGTCCATGGTGTTGAGGCATTGCACTGGCTCCTTGGTAGCCAGGATTTTGGTTGTTACCGTTGTTGCCAGATCCTCCTCCTAACCCGAGAGGTCCCTGGTTCCCACGCCGTGCAAATTCTTCATGAAATTGCAATCTTCCCAAGTGTTGTTGGATGGGAGACCGGGTTTACTATTTGTTGGGCAACGACTCTTCATAGATGCTTCAAAGCTGTTTGGGCGAAAATTTCCTTCTGGCTTGCGGTAGTTGTTGCCCCCCTGCTTTTGTCTTTGGGAGCCGACGTTTGTGTTGGCTACCAAGTCACAAGTGGTCTGATCAAGTCGCCGCTTGGTTTGCTGACTCTGATTCTGGGATGTTTTGCCGCCGTTTTTGTTCTGGCCGGCTTTATCCTGTTGAGGTTCAGTATCCTTGGTTTTGTCAGCATATTTGATAACTGCGTTCATGAGTTCTCCTATATCCTTGACCGTCCGTTTGAGTCGGCCAAGTTTGTGTACTAGGGGCTCGAACTTGCAGTTCCTTTCCAAAACAATGACGGCTGTTTGGGAAGTGATAGTGTCTGAGGAGTGGATTATTTCTGCTACCCGTCGTTCCGATTCTGCGCCGCGCCCTGAGCCGGCTGACTTCCCTGTTCTTCGGTGCCTGCCATGAACACTGTCACGCAGTATGGAGGCTCGTACTGCGGGAAGTCGGGGTCGTATTCTGCTGTTCCCGGGCCGAGTCTGTTGCTCCCGGCGGATTGGATGGAGCCGGTATCTGAAAATCTTGTTTCACTGGCATGCAACTTAGCGTCATATGTTTCTTCTGAGGCGTCGGGTGTCAGGGAATTGACATAGCGCGCTAATTCTGGAGATCCACCGATGAACCCAACAAAAGTGTGCCTTGAGCCGGCATGTCGCCGACTCGAGGTTTCCAGGGGGACTTCAGGATCTGGCTCTGGCTCAGATCCGTCTGTCTTCCCAATGAAGATATGAATATGTCCAATCGGGACCCCATAACCGGATTCGATAGAATCTGCGTCAGGGCCCCAAGTCGAGTCGTGGATGCAGAGCTTTCCACGCCGGCTCCTGGTGATTTGTCCAGGCACGAATCCTTCCATACCTTGCAGAGCTCCCCCCTAGAATCTCAACACCTGCGAGCGCAGGCCCCACGGTGGGCGCCAACTATCGTGGGAAAGCCACGGCAGATGTCCGTAGAGTCAGGCTTATCATGGGACCTTTGTTGCGAGGCGAATTCGAGGAGAGAGTCGACATAGACACGAGACTCAGCGGTTTACCCAGGTTCGACCCAGTAGAGGCGGTGAAGACCTACTCCTGTTTCTTGACTATTGTGGGATCGACTCCTCAATAGCAAGTTCCGATCTTATCTATTACAGTGATGATGTCTCTCAACCTTAGTCTTGTGGATATCTAGGTTATAGCGCGAGTTGTCTAGGACTGGCTTGAGGTAAGTTCTGGCTTCTGGCTCCCGTGGACCTCGTCTTATAAAGGTGCCGGGTCCCGGGATTCCGAGAGTCCGACTCCTACACGATGTGGAGTTCTATTATACTTTACAAGTTTTCTATGTGCTATACAAGGTAAGTTGAATTCCTTCTAGGGCTTCAATCTTCACGCTTGGCGCGTCAGACTCCTGGCCGGGTCTTCTTTCTGGGCCTTCATATGTAAGTCGGCCCAGAGGTTTCTAATGTCGGGTCTATGGGCCTAATCCATCCCCCCGACAGTATTCTCGATAAGAAAGGTCATCTTGGAGATGAAGCGTTTCATGGTCGACTTCACGGATAGGGTCCTTGAAGCAACGCCTGAGTTGTGACACATGAATACATCATATACTCGGGAAAGGTGAGGGGGTAGTTCAAGTTGGTAGGCAACTTCTCCACGTTTAGCAATAATGCGGAAAGGTCCGATGTAACGTGGGTCCATCTTGCCTTTGATACCGAATCGTTGGGTTCCCTTCAGAGGAGTAACCCGAAGGTAAGCCTTCTCATCCAGGTTGTAGCTTTCTTGCCTATGATGGCGATTATAGTAGCTTTTCTGACGAGACTGGGCTACTTTCAGTTGATCACGAACAATGTGAACTTGCTCTTCTGCTTCCTTGATCATATCCCGTCCAAAGAATTGTCTTTCACCGGTTTCTTAGAAGTTTAGGGGCGTTCGACATCTTCGTCCATAGAGGAGTTCAAAAGGAGCCATGTTCAGACTAGATTGGAAACTATTGTTATAAGAAAATTCGGCAAATGGAAGAGATTTCTCCCTGTTCTTTACGAATGAGATAACACAAGCTCTGAGCATGTCTTCGAGAATTTGGTTAACCCTTTCAACTTGACCGCTAGACTGAGGATGGAAAGTTGTGCTAAAGGATATATGAGTTCCCATAGCATTCTGAAAGCTTCCCCAAAATCTAGAGGTGGAAAGGCTACCACGGTCATAATTGATTTCCAAAGGAACACCATGAAGAGACACAATTCTAGAGACATACAAGTCCGCTAACTGGCTAGCAGTTATAGACTCGCGAATGGGAAGGAAGTGAGAAACTTTGGAAAGTCTATCAATGACAACGAAGATGGCATCATTTCCTTTCTGGGTTTTTGGAAAGCCAGTGATGAAATCCATACTGACTTTGTCCCATTTCCACTCGGGAATAGGCATAGGTTGAAGAGTACCAGCAGGTCTTTGGTGTTCGGCCTTAATGCGACGACAAACATCACATTTGGCAAATATCGAGCAATGTCTCTCTTCATCCTAGTCCACCAAAATCTCTGGCGTAGATCTCGGTACATTTTTGTGCTACCAGGATGAATCGAAAGGGGGGTGTCATGGGCTTCTTTAAGGATGAGTTTCCTTGGATCCCTATTCTTAGGTACTACCAAATGATTTTCAAAGAATACCGTTCCTTTACTATCTGTGAAGAAACATTTAGCAACTCCGATAGCAATGTTCTCCTTGATCCGGCGAACACCTCGTGCACGCCTTTGGGCAACCATGATTTGATTCTCAAGGGTTGGTTTCGCCACCAAATTGAAAAGAGATCCACGAGGAACAATCTCGAGATTGAGCTTTCGAAATTCCTCATGCAGAAGTGGTTGATACTGTTGTAACATGAGGTTCTTACAATACGACTTACGACTTAGTGCATCAGCAATGACATTAGCTTTGCCTAGGGTGTAAGAAATTCCTAAGTCATAATCTTTTATCAACTCAATCCAGTGTCTTTGCTTGAGATTAAGATCTGGCTAGGTGAATATGTATTTTAGGCTTTGGTGGTCGAAATAGATCTCAAAACGATTACCAATGAGGTAATGTCGCCAAGTTTTCAAGTCATGAACTACGACAGCGAATTCAAGATCATGGGTAGGATAGTTCTCTTCATGTTTCCGCAACTGGCGTGAAGCATAAGCTACCACATGTCGATCTTGCATAAGTATGCATCCTAATGCTTGTCGTGAAGCATCACAATAGATCTCGAAATCCTTTTTGGTGTCTGGAGGCGCAAGTACGGGGGCAGAAGTCAATCTTCTTTTTAGCTCTTGAATCTTTCCTCACACTTGGGAGTCCATTCGAATTTCTTATCTTTCTTGAGGAGCTCAGCTAGAGGCTTTGCAACTTTAGAAAATATCTCGACGAAGCGGCGGCAATAGCTTGCTAAGAGAAGAAAACTCCTAACTTGCTTAACCGATTCAGGTGGAGTCTAGTCAAGGACGGCCTGAACTCTCTCGGGATTCACAGCAATGCCTTTGGAATAAATCACGTGGCCTAAATAGGTCACTTCTGGTAGCCAAAATTCGGACTTAGAGAACTTGTCATAAAGGTGATGCTCTCGAAGTTTCATCAATACCAACCTACGATGTTCGGCATGTTCTTCTTCGTTCTTCTAGTAGATGAGAATGTCATCAAGATAAACTACAAAAAATTTATCCAAGTACTCCATGAAGATCGAATTCATCATGCGCGAGAAAGTGGCGGGGGCATTGGTTAAACCGAAGGACATGACGGTGTACTCGTAAAGACAATATCGAGTAGTGAAAGCCATTTTGGGATTGTCCTCGTTTCTTATTTTGATTTGATGATAGCCTAATCTCAAATCCATCTTGGAAAAGACAGAGTATCCAGCAAGTTGATCATAAAGATCATTGATCCTGGGAAGTGGGTACTTTTTCTTTATCGTCGCTAGATTTAGCGGGCGATAGTCTACGCACATCCTTTATGTTCCATCTTTCTTCGTTACGAACAGAACGGGTCATCCCCATGGCGATGAGCTAGCGCGGATGAAGCCTTTTTCCCACAAAGCTTCAAGTTGGATTTTAAGCTCAGCTAACTCACATGGGGCCATTTTGTATGGGCGCCTGGGAATTGGGGCTGTGGATGGCATAAAATCCACTATGAATTCTACACTTCTGTTGGGTGGCATGCCCGTCAGCTCTTCAGGAAAGACATCCGGGAAGTTACGAACCATCGGAATATCTTCAAGGTCGGGAAGGGGAAGCACATTCAAAGAATGCATCTGGGATCTCGATCTTGGTGAGGAATAATCTATTGTCTGGCCTGAAGGATGGATAAGTCCAACTGACTTGGCTTTACAATCAAGGAAAGCGTTTGGTCTTGATAACCAATCCATACCAAGGATGACATCAATGTCTGAAGACTTGAGGGCTATAAGAGAAGCAAGGAATACTAAACCCTCAACTGCAATTTGATTGTCATGGCTTACTC
Source organism: Bromus sterilis (assembly GCA_950022295.1). Taxonomy (NCBI): domain Eukaryota; kingdom Viridiplantae; phylum Streptophyta; class Magnoliopsida; order Poales; family Poaceae; genus Bromus; species Bromus sterilis. Next base: position 272,868,756 of record OX465595.1, on the reverse strand, counting down.
TATTAGTTTGCCAGTTGGAACCAGGAGTTTGAATAATCATTGGGGTGAACATTTCATCAAAGGATATCTCATGCCGAAGTGCATAACTCTCCGACATGAATGAGTGAGATGCTCCTGGATTGAAAAGGACAGAAGTAGGAACATAATTGACTGGGAGCGTACCAAAAATGACGTCAGAAGTACCATCAGTCTCCTCGGCTGAGATTTGGTTCACACGTCCAAGATTTTCGGAAGTAGATGGCTTGGCGTTGGAGACCTTCGGGGGTGGATTGGCACGAACATTAGGGTTCCCTTTGGCATGGGGTGGAGCATTCTGATTAATGGGGCACTCACGAGAATAGTGACCTATCTATCCACACCGGAAACAAGCTCCGAAGATAGGGCGGACAGCTGGGTTACTGGGTGGAGCAGTGGTAAATGGAGCTGGTGGACGAGGCGCCACAAAGGATGGCCTCGGTGGGTTGTTCTGGCGGAACATACTATTGGGGATCCAGATTCTGCACTTCGGAGGGCCTCAACTAGATGAACCATCATCTCTAGCATGCTTGCGGGAGTCCTCGGGAGTGATCATATCCTCCGCCTTGATGGCCTTTTTGAAAAGGATCTGGAATGTGGCGAAGTCATGAAGATTGAGCTCGCGACGCAATCCAGAATTGAGTCCCTTGCGGAACCTCTCTTGCTTTTTGGAGTCGGTGGAGACCTTCTCGGGAGCATAGAGGGCAAGACGGTTGAACTCCCGACTAAACTCATCAACAGACCTTCTTCCTTGGGTGAGATTGCAAAACTCCTCACGCTTGCGGTCCATGAGTCCCTTAGAAATGTGATGCTCGCGAAAAGCATCGCATAACTCATTCCAAGATGTCAACTGTCCAGCTGGACGCATGTTCAGAAAGTTCTCCCACCAAGAGCTAGCTGCACCCTCAAGGTGATAGGTGGCATAGTTGAATCTGTCACCATCCTCAACATGTACAGAATGGAGCTTTCTCTCGATGCTGCGAAGCCAGTCATCGACATGAAGGGGCTCAGTGGAATAGCTGAAAACTGGGGGGTGAAGCTGGATGAAGTCATTCAACGACAGAAGCTCATTCCTCTGTTGGGCAGTGTTCCGAGCAATGAACCCCAACAACTCATGAGAGTCCCTTCGGTTTTCTTTAAACCTCCATGAGAACCTGAGCCATCGTGGGTGCCGGTGGAAGATTGCCTTCCTCCGGATCATTCCCACGAGCTTGGGCACGTCCACGGTGGCCACGGGTTCCTTGAGACATCCTGAAGGATATGATCAATGTCAAATGATGTGGAATGGTTTTGCAAATGCATCATATTATGAAGATAACTGGAATGACTCGGACAGCATAACGACTGTAATTGCAAGAAAAGACAATGTTCTTACAACATAGAAACAACACTTACATACGATGTAAGAAATTAGGAAGCACAACAACGCTAGCAAACCAAACACAACTTTCCTAAGGCTACATGGAAGCAAACAATGAGATGGTCTAGTAAGACATAGATGAGCCTAGTCCTATCTTCCCGTAGAAAAGATGTAGGTGACTCAGAACTCAGAACGATGAGGGTAAGGAGAAAAAAAGAAGCCTTACATTGTTCCCTTATATACCAGAGTAACTATATAGCTATAGAATGCTAGACTCGACTTCGAACAAGGCCGATAATCCTACAGTCAGTCCTGCTCTGATAACAAGTCTGTCGGAACCCGAGGTATGCGTATGCAAGTCCTGTCACAACACAATCATATGGAGAGCCAAGAGCCATACCAACTTGTATAAGCAGACAAGGACAAGCACAGAACGCTCTCGGAAAGCATCCAACGTGAGGGGCAACCCATCCAGGCCGGATGATCAACTGAGATGGGTCCTCATCGTCCGCACACAAGTCTAAATGATATGGGGGTGAACTCCCATACTCATAGACAAGTCGCCTCAACCATAATACCGATTGTATTCTAACACTTACATAGACATACTCCAGCCCGATCACTTAGTCGGGGTCTCGGGCAGGCTTGATCATACAACAAAGTGTGACACGTGACAGGGTCACGAGCAATCGCCTGGCGATGCCCCAAGCTGCGCACATCTAAGGGACACTTGGTGTATAAAATACCGCCAGCAAGATCACAACCAAGCTCTCGAAAACCCATACTAAGACATGCACGTTATAATCATACATGCATTATACATGTCTAGTATGAACAGCAGGTATCATCACATTTCTTACAAACTGTACAACTTTATTTAACTCTTGTAGAGTACACACAGATATCACAAGACTGTGATCCAACATTACGTCAGTACAAGCGGAAGCAACTTAGGTCTGAGTACAGACAAGTTTAACAAATGGTTTAAGAAGCCTTATTTAAACACAAGCCCTCCACGAGGGAACCAGTCCTCTGATGGGGACTACACTAGCTTGGATTTAGTCGTCGAGCTCCAGGAAGAATCCGCCTTCAGGGTCAGTGGGTTCATCTAAAACATAGAATAAGAAAACGTTAGTACAGAGTCGTACTCAGCAAGACTTACGTAGGAACTATACTACTCATGCACATGTATCAAGGCAAAGGGAGGTGTGGTTTCAATGTAGAAGTGCCAACTTTGACTTGGCTAGTCATGTACTACGAATACAAGACTTGAGGTAAGAAGCGTACATGAGTCCACTATCCAAGTCTCCCAAACAATTACTCCACTATGGTGCCTTTCTCGACTTCCCACGAGAAAGAACGCCATAGCACTCACACTTATCTTGGCAGTTTTAAAGTATCCAGTTCAAGTTGTCTAATAATAAAGCTAAGCTTTCCAAGCAGTCTATAACCGCGGACGCGGCTATTCAAATAGTTTTGTTAACCCTGCACAGGTGTACCGCTACACACACATGACCATCAGTTACCGCCTTTGGCCTCGACACCATTCAAGGGGTGTCGGCGAGGATGTTCACCACGACACTTCGCCCACAGCTCCGTTCTAGTCCAGAGAGTCGCCTATCTAAGGGGGACGTGTATGGAAGTCCGGCCAAGGTTCTAGTACAGCCTCAAATGATGTGTGTGGGGTCCCAAGCCGTTGTGAGTAGCCGTTCTTTCACTTCGCAGACCGTGCCACAACCCTACCAGAACTTGCGAACTAATGCGACTTCTGGGGTTCGAAACGTGGTGAGGTACTAGTTCGAGAGGGATCTGTGAGCCCAATGTGTGGTTGCACTCTTCTTCTTGGATCACCACACAAGAACTCGGACTTAAGGCGGTGTTCAACGAGACAACCCACTTTGTACTCCTACACAGCCTCTCATCGTTCACCTTGTATTAGGGTGGATTCACCGACACAGCTTCACCTTCATCAACACCATGATCACTACCATCCCGACTCACAGATCAAAAGTATCCTCATTGTAAACTCTAAGAATGCTAAGTTGCAGGGGCCACATGATATCAATCAACTCCTATGTCAGCTAGGATTGTTGTTTGCTTACTACTATGACAAGATGATAGGTCATGCAAAGGATATGGGTTCAACTATGCGGTAGAATCGATAACAAGGTGATCATCCTGTTTCATGCATAAGTGAGACTGAGAGGGAAGTGGGATTTTATCGACATGATCAATGGGGGTTTGCTTGCCTTGCTGACGAGGTTCACACACGGTGTCTTCAACGAAAGGGGTGGCCTCCGGTTCCGGCTCCACTTCTATTCGACAAACATGGAATAAACGGAATAAATAAAAATGCAATGCTCAAACACATGATCAATGTTTTAATGTGGTGTTCATGGTTGCAACGTGTTGCCAATTCCATTTAAAAGAAGTTCATTGCAAAGTCATTTGCCAATTCACTCCAAATTTGAATTCAAAAGAATGCCATATGCACATTTTTCTCTGTTCACCCAATTTAAATTGGTCAAACATGAAAACAAAGTCCATATTCACATTCCTTGCATTTTTCTGATAATTTTACAAATATTATATGCCCAATTTGGAGTTAAAATGAATTAGTTATGATTTTGCAAAGTTTAATCAATTTTCTGCCTTTTCTGGAGTAATTAAATCAATTTGCAATTTACTGCGTCATGCATGCGTCAGCATGACGTGGGGCAGCCCTGACAACCGGGTCCCACTGGTCAGTGAGAGGGGGGTTAAATCCCTCTCTGTTAATTAAAACTTGTTTAATTAACTGGCCTAGGAGCCCATTGTCAGCCTCACAGGGGGGGTTAAGCACTTGGGTGAGGGTCTAATGGTGGGCTCGTCACCGACGAGCTTTCCCTACGGCGGCGACACGCTGTAATCGCGTTCCTGGGCGACATTCACTGCGCCAAGCCCACCATTAGCTAGCCCGAGTCTACCCTCGTCGAAAGCACTACTTGCGCGTCGCCGGGGAGGTTGCAGACGACGCCAGCTTCAACCGCGGCTGCGACCGAAGCTACTGGTTGGAGCTGCACTTGAAAAACGGCCACGGGACGAGGCATACATGCGCGCGTTGGCTTTCTAGCGTCTCCAAGAGCACTGCAGAGAAGATGGGGAGGAAGGAGATAGAACTCTGGAGCGCGCGCTTGGCTGTCCACAACGGCGACAGAGCTCTGCTCCCATGGTGAGGTATGAACGAGGACGAAGGAGAATCTGGGGAAGGATGGGGATGAATAAGAGGCTCACCCTGAGTCTAATGGCGGTGACGACAAGGCGGGGAGGCTGGAATGGCGGCCGGAGCGATACGGTGATGATGGCGTCGGCGTCAGGGGCTCCCGGGCTCAATTGATCAGGGAAAACGATGTAGACGACCTCCGCGGATCTTCTGGACAGGATGGAGCGGCTTGAGCTGGCAGGTGGCCACGTCTACGCGCGTCGGCGCTCTCCGGCAAGCTTCGGTTCGTCTTCGAATCCGGCGACAGAGCGAGAGAGAGTGAAATGGGAGGGGGGAAGGAACACGACGTCGCGAGGCATCTCTGGGCGCGAGGAGAAGGCACTAGAGAGGCCCAGACAGGCTAGCAGCTGCTCACCGGCGTCGGCATGCCTGCCACGGCGGCAACAGCCTGGCTGGCGCGAGGAGGAAGACCAGCATGCCCCTTGGTTGGGCTGCCTCAGTAAGTTGGGCTGCTTTTCCTGGTAAGCCTTTTTTTTCTTTTCTCTTTGTTTTATTTTTCTGTTATTTGTTTTGCTGTGCTAAAAAATAGCTAGGCATTTTATTAAATGCTCAAAATTTATATATGGACTTACATGACAAGAAGCTAGTCATTCCCAAGTTTTGAACATTTTTTAAATTCAAAATATTTGAATTCAAATTCAAATAGGGGTATTTATTTAATTCCAACGTCCTGTTTGAATATTTGAAAAATCCATGAGCATGGTATTGAATCCAAATCACTTTATTAGTGATAAAGTTTTCAAAAATGCAAAAGGAATTTTTGGAGCATGTTTTATTCTGTCCATTTTAATTAAATTCATCTGGGGGTGTTCTCTCTCCCATTTCAATTTCCATTTGAAATTTTTGATATGAATGCATTTGAGGCTTGATCCTAGGACATACCTAATAGAGGGTTCTGACATACCTAATAGAGGCTTGATATGAATGCATTTGAAGCCACTGTTGAGGACCCAAGCGATGCGGCTCCTATCTCTTCAGCTCCTCCCGCATCAAGAAATCCTGAGGCTTCGTAACCACCTCCAGCTGCCTCAGGATCCCCCGACAATTCTGAACATCGCCATATTGTCTTCACCCCACCCTCCAATGAAATTGTGACTGGGTCTGGCACACCAATCATTCCAACACCTCAGTTCCCACCTCCTCCCATCATCACTGAACTTGAGGACATGGATGTTAATATTGAGGATACTAGAACTCCTCGTATCATGGATGAGGACTATGAGTTGGAGAATTCACTCGAGCCTCACTCCCCCACTGCTACTGAGGTTCTTCCTGATAATACTCAAAACTCTAAAGACTCAGTTGGTGCATCATCTCATTCTGCTTCTGATGCTGATGAACCTGAAGCCACTAGTGCTCCTAATGTTGTTACTGATGAAACTGATGATGCAGCCACTCCCACTGCTGAACCTACTACTAAGACTGCTCCACCCGTAGCTGGAACTGAGGCAGAGCACAAGACCAACGCTGAATAAAAGATATTACTCATAAAAATAGAACAACCTTTATTCCGTGATTTAAACGAGTAACCATCTCGCAATAAACAAGATCCTGATATAATGTTCATGCTTAACGCAGGCACCAAATAACAATTATTAAGGTTTAAAACTAATCCCGAAGGTAGATGAAGAGGTAACATCCCGACGGCGATGACATCGACCTTCGATCCATTCCCGATGCGCATCGTCACCTCATCCCTCGCCATTCTCCGTTTATTCTGAAGCTCCTGTTTCGAATTGCAAATATGAGCAACCGAACCAGTATCAAATACCCAGGCACTACTACGAGAACTATTAAGGTACACATCAATAACATGTATATCAAATATACCTTTGACATTGCCAGCCTTCTTATCCGCCAAGTACTTGGGGCAGTAGCGCTTCCAATAACCTTCTCCCTTGCAGTAGAAACACAGAGTGTCCGGCTTAGGACCAGCCTTGGGCTTCACAGGAGCAACAAAAGGCTTGCCGCCCCGAGCGGCAGCTGACTTGCCACTCTTCTTGAAGTGTCCCTTTTTGGCTTTAGCCTTCTTGAAACTTGTGGTCTTATTGACCATCAACACTTGATGTTCTTTCTTGATGTCCACTTCCGCAGATTTCAGCATCGCGAAAAGCTCATTGAGAGTCTTATTCATGCCTTGCATGTTATAGTTCAACACAAAGCCTTTGTAGCTCGGAGGGAGCGACTGCAGCACCCTGTCAGTGATTAACTCATATGGGATCACACATCCCAGCTGAATTAGGCGCTGTATATAGCCTCCCATTGTTACAACATGTTCACTGACAGAGCTGTGCTCCTCCATCTTACATTTATAGAACTTATCAGAGATCTCTTATCTCTCAGCACGGGTCTGAGTTTGAAACATGGTTTTCAGCTCTTCAACCATCTCATAGGCGCCGTGATGTTCAAAAAGTTTCTGGAGATCAGTATTCAAAGATGTAAGGATGGCACAAGAAACTATAATGTGGTCATCTTTGCGTGTCTCAAAGACGTTATGTTCTGCTTCTGGAGCATCGTCTGCAGGTGGGTCACCTAGCGCAGCATCGAGCACATATTGCTTCTTACACCCAGTGAGGATAATCCTCAGGTTGCGGTGCCAGTCAGTGAAGTATGAACCAGATGATTTTAGTTTTTCTTTCTCAAGGAATGCGCTGAAGTTGAACTGAGCTATGCGGGCCATGATCTACAACATTTTAGAAAAATAAAGTTTAGACTATGTTCATGATAATGAGTTCAGTTTAATCAAATTACTAACGAACTCCCACTTAAATCTACATCCCTCATAGTTGTCTAGTGGTACACGATCCAAATCCACTACGCCAAGTCTGATCTTCACCAGAGAAGATGTAGTTTCAACGGTGAACATCAAAATGTTGATCATATCATTCATATGACTCGTGTTTAACCTTTCGGTTCGTTGCGTTCCGAGGCCATGTCTGTACATGCTAGGCTCGTTAAGTTAACCAAAGTATTTTTGCATGTATAAAACTGGCTTACACCCGTCGTATCTTAACGTAGAGTTTACCACATCCGATCATCACGAGATGCTTCAAAACGACGAACTTTTGCAACGGTGCATACTTAGGGAGAACACGTTTATCTTGATATTTAGTGTCAGGGATCATCTTATAATGCTACCGTTGTGCACACGCAAAATAAGATGCATAAAAGGATAAACATCACATGCATAAAATATGTTGACATGGTATAGCCCTTTTATTGCTCCTTGATCTCCATCTTGAACGCACCGACAAGATCTCCATTATGGCACCATCTTGGTCTCCACCTTATGGCATCTTGGTTTTCTACACCACGTTGCATCTACAACTATTGCTAACTCATAGCGATAAAGTAATGCAATTACATGGCGTTTGAAGTTGACATGCATGCCATACAATAAATAATTAAGACAACCATATGGCTCCTGCCAGTTGCCGTACTCATCGACATGCAAGTCGTGAAACATTACAAAACATGATCATCTCATACATTACAAATATACCATATGAACAGTTTGGGCTATACCACATCACAAGCACCCCTGCAAAAACAAGTTAGACGCCTCTCCCTTATTATTTTTCAGTTTACGTGGCTTCTAGGGTTTTGCATAAGAACCGTTCTTACCCTCGGAAAAAACACAACGTTGATATAACAAATTGCTTCTTAATCTCCTAAGAGCCCTCCTTTGTAAATGTGGTTAATACTATGGTAAGAGCGACTGACACCCGCAGGCTGCATGTGCAATACAAGTTGCACGTCAAGTGCGGAACCGGTCTCAATCCAAAGATTGTAAAGTTGGTCCGGGCCGCTGCATCAAACCATACCGCAAAACCAAAATACACATGGAAGGGTAGCAACAAGAAGATCAACGCCCACAACTCATTGTGTTCTAACCGTACAAAGCATCTACGCATAGAACTAGCTCTGATACCACTGTAGGAGATTGCGAGATAGAAAACAAAAATTTTCTCTCACATGTGGAAGCAACATCCAAGATCCAATCTAGAAGATGACAGTAACGGGGAGAGTAGGTCATCATACCCTCGAAGAACACGCGCGTTGAACGTTTATTTCAACACAGCTTGGTGAAGTTCGATCCGATCAGCACTGCAAACGAGCAGTACCTCCGGAGGCTTGCACACATACCGCTCGATGACGTCTCCTTCTTCTTGATCCAGCAAGCAAGAAGGAGAAATAGATGGGATCGATTCCAGCAGCACAACGGCGTGGTGGTGGATATGGTGAAGAGTTTCCCGTGGGCAGGGCTTCGCCAAGCGATGCACGTGAGGGAGGAGGAGGTGTGGAAGGACTTTGGGTATGCTTGGTGAGCCTCTCCCCTCTCTTATATAGGCAAGGAGGTTGTAGCCACTTCAATTCCCAAGTGAAAGCCCCTTCTCTCATTAAAAAGATGGTAACACCTTTCTTTTAAGAGTGGTAACCCTCCCATTGAAGGGCTTCCCATTTATTGGCATAATAAACCAAGGAGGGCTGGTCACATGGACTATTGGACCACCCTTGGTCGTCCAAAACAGGTGGGGCCCATAGTGGGACCCTCCGGAACCTTCTAGAACATTCTGACACTGCCGAAAAAATCCCAAACTTTTCCGGAACCCTGAAATCAACTTGCCTTATATAAATCTTTACCTCCGGACTCTTCCGGAGCTCCTCGTGATGTCTAGGATCTCATCCGACACTCCGAACAATATTCGAACACCATTAATAAAATTATCCCAGAGCTATTCTAGCGTTACCGAGCGTTAAGTGTGTGACCCTACGGGTTCGAGAACGTGCAGACATGATCGAGACATATCTCTGATCAATAACCATTAGAGGGACCAGGATATCCGTAATGACTCCCACATATTCAACGAAGATATTTATCGATTGAACCACTATGTCGTGGACTACTATAATCCATACACAATTTCCTTTGTCACACGATATTTTACTTACCCGTGATTCGATCGTCGGTATCGCTATACCTAGTTCAATCTCGTTACCGGTAAGTACTCTTTACTCGTTCTGTAATACAACATTCTCTGTGACTAACTCATTAGTCACGTGCTTGCAAGTGTTACTGAATGTGCATTACCGAGTGGGCCCAGAGTATATCTCACCGTCACACGGAGGGACAAATCCCAGTCTTGATTCATGTAATTCAACAAGTACTTTCGGAGATACCCGTAAGACATTTTTATGATCACCCTGTCACGATGTGATGGTTGATGTCCCCAAAGTATTCTTCCGGTACCCGGGAATAACATAATCTCATGGTCTAAGAAACATGATAGTTGACAATAAAAGGCATGACAATATAAACATAATGAAACGATCAATATTGTTATGCTTAGTTGGGCCTGACCATCACGTCATTCTTCTAATAACATGATCCCATTAATTAATAAACAACTCAGTTTCATGGTTAGGAAACCATAACCATCATTAATTAACGAGATAGTATAGTAGAGGCTTACTAGGGACGCGGTGTAGTTTATGCAACCACACATGCATTATGTTTCCGGTTAATACAATTATAGCATGGAAAATAAACATATATCATGAACATGAATTAACAGTTGTCCGAGTGCCAGCGAACCGAACTTATTTAGTGCAGCTACATTTGCCTGTATGGGCAGGCCTTAGCTTGGTCTATTATTGTGCCTTTTTACGAGTATCACCAAAGAGGGGAGGTTATGCACGCAAGCTACCCTGATCAGGTAGGTGGTGGTAATCTCGAGATCCAGAGCTGATATGTTACCCAGGAGTCCCCGTTTGGGACAATGTTGTTTGCCACACGGTGGCCGTTTGCCATGAGATTGGACGGTATCTGGAGGACACAGGGATACCCAAGACGGGATGTCGGTGATACTTTAGAAGGGTTACACGGTAGACGAGTTTCGTTGGAGTAGTCCTAGTCCGTTAGACAAGGAGCTCCATGGTGTGGGTAAAGTGCACAACCTCTGCAGAGTGTTACAAATCTATTCGAATAGCCGAGTCCACGGTATTGGACACAGTTCATACTAGGTCACACTATGGGTCAACACAAAATGGTATATTCTTGGTGCTCAGTTGTGGTCATGCCATGAACGGATTGATTGGGTGGTAACAGAGGACACATACCCCGTTGAGTGGTCATGCGACGACCCGTATGAATGAAGGGTCATGCGATGAGCTGCATGTTGAGTCAGTATGGACTCCGAGGTAAGCTGCTTGATCATGCGATGATCATGAGCAATGGTTGTTATTGAACTACTCTTATACTTGATATCATTCTATGCTCATCATGTGGTCATTGTTTGCATTGTGGTTATCATGCCACCGTTTACCCTGATGAATTGGTTGTTGTGAGCTTGCAAGTACATTCGATGTACTGGTCTGGCGTGTCATGGCAGATGCAGGAGAAGTTGTGCCTGAAGATTTCGGTGTGCCGTACTTTGCGAACTAGGGCATGGCCCAGCAGTGTTACCATGGAGTGGAGCTCCATCACCCCGTTATTCCTCTGTCGTAGAGTATCTCTTCGATCATACCGAGGCCCCGAGATGTGACATAAATAATGTAGATATTGTTGCCGCACGAGATGTTCCGCCATGCCTCGTAGCAGGTTGTATCCCGAACCTATGTACCTGTATAATTATTAATGAAGCGGTTATTTCTGTACCAATATGTTGTGCATTGTCAGAAGACATGATCTCTGGGCTGTCAATGTGAGGCAAACCGGTTGCTCTGAGCCACGGTGCCACAACGATTGGTATCAGAGCCGCGCTGACTATAGGACACACTAGTTCGCGACCGCTAGAACTACGCTAGTCTAGAGTCTTGCTTGTCTTGTACGCCTGTTCCACCTTCACTCACACCGAAGACTCTAGCGGGACATCCTAATGTTCCGGTCGTCAGTCGACGCGAGACCCCAGAGGAGTTGGCCGCGTTGACTTGTCAGAACCCCAACTAGGGTAAGTGCAAGGATTTGAGTGCCCCTTTGCATCATGTAAAAATTTCAAAAGAAATTCAAAATTGGGGAAAAGAAAAGACTTAGAAAACTTAGTTCAAAAGGCCAGATAAAAATTGCTTCCAAAATTTCCTCTGGTATTTTTTAAAAGTCTTATAAATATTCATGATCACATATAAAGTGAAGTGGGTCCCACTACATGCACCAAGATTTGTCAAAAATTCCAAATAGGACTTGGAAATTAATTAAATACCCTATTTGATTTGAAATTCAAATTATTTGAATTTCGAAAATCTCCAAAACTTGGGGGTGGCTAGCTATATATATTATAAGTCCACATAAAAGTTTTGAAGATATTAGAAAATGTCTTACTATTTTTATTTGGGGCAAAACAGAAGACAGAAAAAAAACAAAAAGAAGAGAGAGGAAGAAACCCAACTTACCCTTCCCCACCTCCTGGCCCAGCCCAGCCCACCTGGGGAGGGCACATGCGTCTTCCTCTCGAGGACAGGCAGGCAGGCAACACGCCGGCGACCGCCGTGGGCGTGCCAGGCAGCTACCTGCCTCCCTCTCTCTATCCTGTGGCGCCTGGAGACGCCTGGAGGCAATCCCGATCCCTTCCCCCTCCTCTGGCTCCCTCTAGCTCTCTTCCCCTCGCCGTTTTCTTCACGGCCAAGCGCACCGCAGAGCACCGCAGTTGCGCCCGCGTGGCCAACGGCCTCCAAACGCCGCGCAAGCGTGTCCAGAAGCCGAGCCGTCTTCGGCGCCGTCGAACCCCTCTGCGAATCGAGCCAAGCGAACCCTGCAAGCGACGCCAGCATCACCGATTTTCCTCTGGTCGCCTTGAAGATCATCGTCGATTGCTCCACCGTCCTCCTTCCCCGACCTCCCTAGCTAGCACAAGCGTGCTCCTGGTGAGCTCCTCGATGATTTGCCCCTCTCCGCGCGTTCCCTCTCTTCGTCTAGCCGTTGCTGCCATGAGAGCAGTACGGCGCCGCCGTGCGAGTCGTCGCCGGCAACACTCCGGTGACCAATTGGTCACGCAGATGTGCCCAAAGATTCCGCCACCGCTCACTGGTTCCGTTGCACCCAAAATCTCCCTCTCTAGCAGGCTCCAACTTCGCCAGCTTCTGCACCGAGCCACGGTCGCCACTGCTCCTCGACGCCGGCGAGGCTCCGGCACCCCCGAGCCTCCCCGTGGGCGCTGGGTGACGCGGGTGACCACGGGCGTCATTTCAGTGGCCTCCGCGTGCCACCCCGTGGACGAAATGGCCACCCCGGCGAGGCGCCGCTTCGTCGGGTGTCGCCGTCGACATGTCGCCGGTGGCCTTGTGATGTGTCCGTCATTAGCCACTAACCCTCTCACTAACTAAACCCTAAACCCTCACTGACAGTGGGCCCAAGCCCACTTACTAACCCTCTGTTTAATTTAACCACAAGGAGTTAACCACTGTCTATGACAGGTGGGGCCCCCTAGTCATATTGACTGGTCAGCCCCCCTGCTGACGCAATAAATCATTTTAAGTTTAAAAGAATTACTGAAAAGACAGAAAATCATTTAAACTTCAAAAATTCATAGAAAATTCATATTAACTCCAAATTAAACATATAATATATGAACAATTATCAGAAAAATGCAAGGATTATGAATGTGCAACTTGTTTCTATGTTTGGCCATTTCAAAATGGGTCAACAGTAGGAAACATGCATATGGCATAATGTGAAATCAAATTTGAAGTTTGAATTTGCAAATCTTTTGCAATACACTTCATTTATATGGAATTGTCCACACATCAGCAACATGTAGATCATATTATACTTCTTGATCATGTGTATGTGCATGGTACATTCTTTTGATAGCTTGTTTGTGTTTTTTACTCGGATAGAGGTGGAGCCGGAACCCGAGGACACCCCCTTCGTTGAAGACACCATACTGAACCTCGTCAGCAAGGCAAGCAAACCCCATTGCTCATGTCTATAAAATCCCAATTCCCTCTGAGTCTCGCTTATGCATGTTTAGGAGATCACCTTGTATCGATTCTACCGCATAGTTGAACCCATATCCGATGCATGACCTATCATCTTGTCACAGTAGTAAGCAAACCACAATCCTAGCTGACATAAGAGTTGATTGATATCATGTGGCCCCTGCAACTGTTACTGCTTATTGCATGCTTAGACTTTACAATGAGGATACTTTTGATGTTAGTCGGGATGATAGTGAACATGGTGTTGATGAAAGTGAAACTGTGTTGGTGAATCTACCCTAATACAAGGTGAACGATGAGAGGCTGTGTAGGAGTACACAGTGGGTTGTCTCGTTGAACACCGCCTTAAGCCACACATTGGGCTCACTCACCCCTCTAGACCTAGCAACTCACCCCGATCCAAGTCCAGGGGTCACACCTAGTTCGGGATTTCCATTCGGCATATGCATAGAAAGATAAAGGAAATGAAATGTGGCATTCATGGTAGGGCTTGTAGAACATGGTTTGTCAAGCGGAGAACCTTCCGTCGAGGCGGGCTTGTCTGTCGTGCCTACATGGTTTGAGTCCTGGCTGGAAGATCGCCCGGAACTCCAGTTGGGTTTGGAACTCAGACAGTTGACTCCTTGGACTAGAATGGAGCCGTGGGCGAAGTGTTGTGGTGAACATCCTCGCCGACACCCCTTGAATGGTGCCGAGACCTGGCGGTAACTGATGGTCATGTGTGTGTAGCGGTACACCCCTGGAGGGTTAACAAAACTATTCGAATAGCCGCGTCCGCGGTCATGAACTACTTGGAAAGTTGTGCTTGATTATTAGACAACTTGAATGGATACTTCTAAAACTCGCAAGATAAGCGTGAGTGCTATGGTGTGCTCCTCGTGGGGAAGTCGAGGAAGTAACCATAGTGGTGTATTTGTTGGAGACTTGGTAGTGGACTCGTGTACGCTTCTTACCTCAAGTTTGGTACTCGTAGTTCAAGACTAGCCAAGTCAAAGCTGGCACTTCTGCATTGTTGAACCCCACCTCCCTTTACCTTGGTACTTGAGCATGAGTAGTATAGTTCTGATGTAAGTCTTGCTGAGTACGACTTTGTACTCACGTTTTCTTATTATATGTTTTAGATGAGAAGCCAGCCCCCGATGGAGTCACCTTCCTGAAGCTCGACGTTGACTAAGTTAGCATAGTCCCAGACAGCAGTCTGGTCCGTCTGGGAAGGGCATGTATGTTTACAAGGCTTCTCTAAGCCATTTGCTAAACTTTTCTGTACTCACACCTAATTTGCTTCCGTTGTATGATGTAATGTTGATCACAGACATGTGATCTTTGTATGCTCTATGTGTAAGTCAATAAAGAAGTACTTTGTAGAGTTATGTGATGATACCTGTTGTTCATACTAGACATGTGTGCTGCGTGTATGATTATAACATGCATGTCTTAGTATGGGTTTTCGAGACCTTAGTTGTGATCTGGCTGGCGGTCTTTTATACACCAAGTGGCCCTTAGATGTGCGCAGCTTGGGTCATCGCGATGCGATTGCTCGTGACTCTGTCACGTGCACACTTTGTTGTATGATCGAGCGCGCCCTAGACCCTGACTAAGTGATCGGGCTGGAGTTTGCTTATGTGAGGGTTATGATTCAATCGATAACATGGTTGAGGCGACTTGTCTATGAGTATGGGATTTCACCACCCATAATTATTTAGACTTGTGAGCGGGCGATGAGGACCCATCTAAGTTGATCATACGGTCTGGATGGGATGCCCCTCACGTACGATGCTTTCCGAGAGTGTTCTGTGCTTGGCCTTGTCTGCTTAGACAAGTGAGTACGGCTCTCGGCTATCCATGTGATTGAGTTGTGACTGGAATTACATATGCATATTCCGGGTCCCGACAGACTTGGTATCAGAGCAGGACTGTCTGTAGGATTATTCAACCCTTGGTCGAAGTCGAGTCTAGCATTCTATAGTTATATAGTTACTTGGGTATAAAGGAAACAACGTAAGGCTTCTTTTTCTCCTTACCCTCATCGATCTATGTTCTGAGTCACCCTCATCTTGTTTTACGGGAAGATAGGACTAGGCTCATCTATGTCTTACAAGAACATCTCGTTGAGTTCTTCCTTGTAGTCGTAGGATTGTTGTGGTCGTCCAGAGTCTCTGTGTTTTGAGTTCCTTGAAGAAGTTCTGTCCAATTTCTTCGAGGTTGTTTCATTTTCCATCCCGGTGTAGCCGTTATGCTGCCCGATTTATCCCGTGTTTCTTTGAAGTCATTGTTGTTGCATTACAATCTTTTCCTCCTAGTCATGTCCTCTTATCTTTGTTTCCACCGTAAAACCTGTTCTGATTGTTGATTTTTATCACACAGGATGTCAGGTGGAACTCGTAGTGCTGTTCGTCGCAATCGAGATCGTGATCGGAATCAAAGTGATAATGATCCTCCTCCATCGCCTTCTGCGGCGGAAATCATGATGGAAGTTGAGCGGAATAGACGTGATCAAACACGCCTTCTGGAGCTCATTGAGAAGAATACCGCTCGTCAGCGCCATGTGGTTGTCAGCATTCAGGATTTCATCCTCCTCAAGCCACCGGTATTTCGATGTTCTTCTGAGCCCCTTGAAGCTGATGATTGGCTCCGCTCCATCGAGTGTAAGCTTGATACGGCGCATGTTGTTCCCAATGATCGTGTGATGTTTGCCGTATACTTCCTGGAAGGTGCTGCTGGTGAATGGTGGGAGAACTATGTTGCAATGCAACCTGATGGTCACGTAGTGACTTGGCAGCAATTCCGTGATGCCTTCCGAGGGTACCACATTCTGGATGAGATGATGGAAAGAAAGAAGGAAGAGTTTTGCAATCTTACTCAGGGAGATAGGTCCATCCACGAGTATATGACTGAGTTCAACCATCTTTCTCGTTATGCCCAAGAGGAGATATCCACTGATGCCAGAAAGCAAGAAAGGTTCCGGAAGGGACTTAGCCCTGTTATTCGTCATGATCTCAATCTTCATGAGTTTCTCAACTTTGATTTAGTCAATAGATCATTCAGAGCTGAGTATGGCAATGAGGTGTTCGAAGAGTGTCGCAAGCATGCTCGTGAGTTTGCTCCATCTTCTAGTTCGGCCCCTCAGAAACGCCGGATATGGATTCCAACTAGTGCCATTCCTTCACACCTTTTTGCAAGGCCATCCTACATGGTGCCTCAACCTCCTCCACCAAACACGAATCCCAATAGCTATGGTAGTGAACCTGCCATCATTGCTCCACCCCCTGACACCAGAGTTTGTTACAAGTGTGGTCATCCTGACCACATCGCACGGAAATGTTCCTTGTCGGTGAAAGTTGATCATCGTCCAAGAAATGATGCCACCCCACCCAAGTCTTCCGAAGCTAAGTCTTCACAAAAATCCACCTCCAATTCCTGCAAGAAAAGTCCTTAGCCACTATTGGTGGTTGTGTGAACCAAATCTCAGTTGAGGAAGCTATTGATACTTCTGACGTCATCCTTGGTATGCTCCCAGTCAATCATGTTCCCGGCTCCGTTCTTTTCGATCCAGGAGCTTCTCATTCATTCATGTCGGAGAGTTATGCACTTCGGCATGAGCTTCCCTTTGAAGAAATGTTTTCTCCAATGATCATTCAAACTCCTGGTTCAAAGTGTCAAACTAATAGAGTAAGCCATGGCAATCAAATTGCAATTGAGGGTTTAGTATTCCTTGCTTCACTCATAGCCCTCAAGTCTTCAGACATTGATGTCATCTTAGCTATGGATTGGTTATCAAGGCAGAATGCTTTTCTTGATTGTAGAACCAAGTCAGTTAAACTTACCCATCCTTCGGGCCAGACAATTGACTACACATCACCAAGCTCTAGAATCCAGATGCATATTTTGAATGTGCTTCCCCTTCCTGACCTTGAAGATATTACGGTGGTTTGTGACTTCCCGGATGTCTTTCCTGAAGAACTGCCAGGAATGCCTCCTGACATATGTGTAGAATTCATTGTAGATCTTGCCCCAGGAACCGCCCCAATTTCCGGACGCCCATACAAAATGGCCCCACGTGAGTTAGCTGAGCTTAAAATCCAACTTGAAGCTTTGTTCACAAAAGGCTTCATCCGCCCTAGCTCATCGCCATGGGGTTGCCCCGTTCTGTTCGTAACGAAGAAAGATGGAACAGAAAGGATGTGCGTAGACTATCGCCCGCTAAATCTAGTGACGATAAAGAACAAGTACCCACTTCCCAGGATCAATGATCTTTATGATCAACTTGCAGGATCCTCTATCTTCTCCAAGATGGATTTGAGATTAGGTTATCATCAAATCAAAATACGAAACGAGGACATTCCGAAGACGTCTTTCACTACTCGTTATGGTCTTTACGAGTACACCGTCATGTCCTTCGGTTTAACCAATGCCCCTGCTACTTTTTCACGCATGATCAAATCGATCTTCATGGAGTATTCGGACAAGTTCGCCGTGGTTTACCTCGATGACATCCTTATATACTCGAAGAACGAAGAAGAACATGCCGAACATCTCAGGCCGGTATTGATGAAACTTCGAGAGCATCGCCTTTATGCCAAGTTCTCTAAGTGCAAATTTTGGCTACTAGAAGTGACCTACTTAGGCCACGTGATTTCTGCGAAAGGCATTGCTGTCAATCCGGAGAGAGTTCAGGCCGTCCTTGATTGGAATCCACCTGAATCGGTTAAGCAAGTTAGGAGTTTTCTTGTCTTAGCAAGCTATTGTCGCCGCTTCGTCGAGAACTTTTCTAAAGTTGCAAAGCCTCTAACTGAACTCCTCAAGAAAGATAAGAAATTCGAATGGACCCCCAAGTGCAAGGAAAGCTTTCAAGAGCTAAAAAGAAGATTGACTTCTGCACCCGTACTTGCGCCTCCAGACAATAAAAAGGATTTCGAGATCTATTGTGATGCTTCACGGCACGGGTTAGGATGCATACTTATGCAAGATCGACATGTGGTAGCTTATGCTTCACGCCAGTTGCATCCACAAGAAGAGAACTATCCTACCCATGATCTTGAACTCGCTGCCGTAGTTCATGCCTTGACAACTTGGCGACATTACCTCCTTGGTAATCGTTGTGAGATCTATTCCGACCACCAAAGTCTCAAATATATTTTCACCCAGCCAGATCTTAATCTCAGGCAAAGAAGCTGGATAGAGTTGATAAAAGATTATGACTTAGGAATTTCTTACACCCCAGGCAAAGCCAATGTCATGGCTGATGCACTAAGTCGTAAGTCGTATTGTAACAACCTCATGTTACAACAGTATCAACCACTTCTTCATGACTAATTTCGAAATCTCAATCTTGAGATAGTTCCTCATGGCTTTCTATCTACCTTGGTGGCGAAACCAACCCTTGAGGATCAAATCATAGCCGCCCAGAAACGTGATAGTGGTATTCGAGAGATCAAGAAGAACATTGCTAGCGGAGTTGCTAAATGTTTCTCCATAAATGATCAAGGTGTCGTTTTCTTTGGCACTCGATTACTTGTACCACGAAAACACAATATTAGGAGGCTGATTCTTATGGAAGCTCATGACACTCCCCTTTCGATTCATCCTGGTAGCACAAAGATGTACCGAGACCTACGCCAGAGATTTTGGTGGACTAGGATGAAGCGAAAAATTGCTCACTTCATTGCAGAATGTGATGTTTGTCGTCGCATTAAGGCCGAACACCAAAGACCTGCTGGTACTCTTCAACCATTGCCTATTCCTGAGTTGAAATGGGACAAAGTCAGTATGGATTTCATCACTGGCTTTCCAAAAACCCAGAAAGGAAATGATGCCATCTTCGTTGTCATTGATAGACTTTCCAAAGTTGCTCACTTCCTTCCCGTTCGTGAGTCTATTATTGCTAGCCAGTTACTGGACTTGTATGTCTCTCGAGTTGTGTCTCTTCATGGTGTCCCGATGGAAATCAATTCTGATCATGGTAGCCTTTTCACCTCTAGATTCTGGCAAAGCTTCCAGAATGTTGTGGGAACTCATCTCTCCTTTATCACAGCTTTCCATCCTTAGTCTAGAGGTCAAGTTGAAAGGGTTAACCAAATTCTCGAAGACATGCTCAGAGCTTGTGTTATCTCATTTAGAAAGAATTGGGAGAAGTCTCTTCCATTTTCTGAATATGCTTATAACAAAAGCTTCAAATCTAGTCTAAACATGGCTCATTTTGAACTCCTCTATGGACGACGATGTCGAACACCCTTGAACTGGTCAGAAACCGGTGAAATACAACTCTTTGGACCGGAATTTAGAAAGCTCAACCTCGAGATTGTTCCTCGTGGATCTCTTTTCAACTTGGTGGCGAAACCAACCCTTGAGGATCAAATCATAGTTGCCCAAAGGCGTGCACGAGGTGTACGCCGGATCAAGGAGAACATTGCTAGCGGAGTTGCTAAATGTTTCTCCACAGATAGTAAAGGAACGATATTCTTTGAAAATCATTTGGTAGTACCTAAGAATAGAGATCTAAGGCAACTCATCCTCAAAGAAGCCCATGACACACCCCTCTCAATTCATCCCGGTAGCACAAAAATGTACCGAGATCTACGCCAGAGATTTTGGTGGACTAGGATGAAAAGAGACATTGCTCGATATGTTGCCGAATGTGATGTTTGTCGTCGCATTAAGGCCGAACACCAAAGACCTGCTGGTACACTTCAACCTTTGCCTATTCCTGAGTGGAAATGGGAAAAAGTCGGTATGGACTTCATCACCAGCTTTCCAAAAACCCAGAAAGGAAACGATGCCATCTTCGTTGTCATTGACCGACTTTCAAAAGTCACTTCCTTCCAGTACGCGAGTCTATAACTGCTTGCCAGTTGGCGGACTTGTACGTCTCTAGAATTGTGTCTCTTCACGGTGTTCCTTTGGAAATCAATTCCTATCATGGTAGCCTTTTCACCTCTAGATTTTGGGGAAGCTTTCAGAATGCTATGGGAACTCATCTATCCTTTAGTACAGCTTTCCATCGACCGTCTAGCGGTCAAGTTGAGAGGGTTAACCAAATTCTCGAAGACCTGCTCAGAGCTTGTGTTATCTCATTCGGAAAGAATTGGGAGAAATCTCTTCCATTCGCCGAATTTGCTTATAACAACAGTTTCCAATCTAGTCTGAACATGGCTCCTTTTGAACTCCTATATGGACGACGATGTCGAACACCCCTAAACTGGTCAGAAACTGGTGAAAGACAATTCTTTGTACTGGATATGATCAAGGAAGAAGAAGAGCAAGTTCACATTGTTCGTGATCGATTGAAAGTCGCTCAGTCTCGTTTGAAAAGCTACTATGATCGTCATCATAGGCAAGAAAGCTACCATCTGGATGAGAAGGCTTACCTTCGGGTTACTCCTCTGAAGGGAACCCAACGATTCGGTATGAAAGGCAAGTTGGCCCCACGTTACATCGGACCTTTCCGCATTCTTGCTAAACATGGAGAAGTTGCCTACCAACTTGAACTACCCCCGCACCTTTTCCGAGTACATGATGTATTCCACGTGTCACAACTCAGGTGTTGCTTCAAGGACCCCATCCGCGAAGTCGACCATGAAACGCTTGATCTCCAAGATGACCTTTCTTATCAAGAGTACCCCGTTCTTATTCTTGATTTAGCAGAGCGTGTCACTCGTCGTCAGAAGATCAGGTTTTTGAAAGTGCAGTGGTCACATCACTCCGAGAAAGAAGCAACATGGGAATGAGAAGACCGTCTCCGTGTCGAGTACCCCACCTTCCTCCCGACGACTTCTGAATCTTGGGACGAGATTCTTCTGTGTGGGGGCGAGTTGTCAGAACCCCAACTAGGGTAAGTGCTAGGATTTGAGTGCCCCTTTGCATCATGTAAAAATTTCAAAAGAAATTCAAAATTGGGGAAAAGAAAAGCCCTAGAAAATTTAATTCAAAAGGACAGATAAAAAGTGCTTCCAAAATTTCCTCTGGTATTTTTGAAAAGTCTTATAAATATGCATGATCACATATAAAGTGAAGTGGGTCCCACTGCATGCACCAAGATTTGTCAAAAATTTCAAATAGGGCTTGGAAACTAAATAAATACCCTATTTGATTTGAAATTCAAATTATTTGAATTTGAAAAATCTCCAAAACATGGGGGTGGCTAGCTATATATATTATAAGTCCACATAAAAGTTTTGAAGATTTTATAAAATTCCTTACTATTTTTATGTGGGGCAAAACAGAAGACAGAAAAAAAAAGAAAAACAGAAAGCAGAGAGAGGAAGAAGCCCAACTTACCCTTGCCCACCTCCTGGCCCAGCCCAGCGCCCCTGGGGAGGGCACATGCGTCTTCCTCCCCAGGACAGGCAGGCAGGCAGCACACCGGCGACCGCTGTGGGCGTGCCAGGCAGCTACCTGCCTCCCTCTCTCTATCCTGTGGCGCCTGGAGACGCCTGGAGGCCATCCCGATCCCTTCCCCCTCCTCTGGCTCCCTCTAGCTCTCTTCCCCTCGCCGTTTTCGTCACGGCCGAGCGCACCGGAGACAACCGCCGCAGCGCCCGCGTGGCCAACGGCCTCCAGAAGCCGAGCCATCTTCGTCGCCGTCGAACCCCTCTGCGAATTGAGCCAAGCGAGCCCTGCAAGCGATGCCACCATCACCGATTTGCCTCCGGCCGCCGTGAAGTTCATCGTCGATTGCTCCTCCGTCCGCCTTCACCGACCTCCCTAGCCAGCACAAACGTGCTCCTGGTGAGCTCCTCGAAGATTTGCCCCTCTCCGCGCGTTCCCTCTCTTCGTCTAGCCGTTGCTGCCATGACAGCAGTACGGCGCCGCCGCACGAGTCGTCGCCGGCAACACTTCGGTGTCCAATTGGTCACGCGGATGTGACCAAAGATTCCTCCACCGCTCACTAGTTCCGCTGCACCCAAAATCCCCCTCTCTAGCACGCTCCAGCTTCGCCAGCTTCTGCACCGAGCCACGGTCGCCACTGCTCCTCGACGCCGGTGAGGCTCCGGCCACCCCCGAGCCTCCCCGTGGGCGTTGGGTGACGCGGGTGACCATGGGCGTCAATTCGGTGGCCTCCGCGTGCCACCCCGTGGAAGTAATGGCCACTCCGGCGATGCGCCACCGCGTCGGGTGTCGCCGTCGACATGTCGCCGGTGGCCCTATGACGTGTCCGTCATTAGCCACTAACCCTCTCACTAACTAAACCCGAAACCCTCACTGACAGTGGGCCCAAGGCCACTAATTAACCCTCTGTTTAATTTGACCACAAGGATTTAACCACTGTCTATGACAGGTGGGTCCCCCTAGCCAGTTTCAATGGTCAGCCACCCCTGCTGACGCAATAAATCGTTTTAAGTTTAAAAGAATTACTGAAAAGTCAGAAAATCATTTAAACTTTAAAAATTCATAGAAAATTCATATTAACTCCAAATTAAACATATAATATATGAAAAATTATCAGAAAAATGCAAGCTTTATGAATAAGCAACTTTTTTCTATGTTTGACCATTTTAAAATGTGTCAACAGAAGCAAACATGCAAATGGCATAATTTGAAATAAAATTTGAAGTTTGAATTTGCAAATATTTTGCAATACACTTCATTTAAATGGAATTGTCCACACATCAACAACATATACATCATATTATACCACTTGATCATGTGTATGTGCATGGTACATTCTTTTGATAGCTTGTTTGTGTTTTTTTCTCGGATAGAGGCTCCCAACCTTTTCCATACGCTTGCATGATAGAAAAAGTCGGGCGGACGTGCCTAGGCTACGAACTTTACTAGTGGCAATTGATCACTGTAAGACCTGCAGCGGCATGACTTTTTCTCGACACCAGTGTTCCAAGCTCATCTCGAGGGACATGAGTTTGATTGGGCTACTGCGGTTTTTGCCACTAGTGCAATTCACCAAGGCTTGACCAGTCGACTACTTGGGCCCTTTCAGCTTAGCATTCCCTCGAAACAGGTTTTGTCATGGCCCAGACTGCCAGCGACCCATGGTTAAACCGTGCATACATCGAAACCACGCAAGAATGGACTCGAGTCCCTGCGCAACTCTTCGAGTCCCCTAGGCACTCGGGGGCTACTAACGAGGGAGTGACCCCACGTCACCTATGGATTAGCCTACCCGGTGTACCCGAAGACAGAAGGGCCACAAAGATGCCGCCTAGGCCCAGCCTTGGCCCACTAGTGGCACCGACGTAGGAGTCTGCGAGTCATAAGGAAGGTGCAAACTTTCCGTACGGTACAAGATCAGGGTTAGGAAACCTCCTTTGTAATCCAAGACGGACTCCCCGAGACCTAGCCTAGTATATAATGGATAGGAGGGGAGACGCCAAGATAAAGCAATACACAATCTGTAACCCCATCCTTGAGCGCAATAGCCCTGGCTTCCCTGTAATCACCATCTCCAAGCAATAATATCGAGCAGGAACGTATCCTCCTAATAGCTGACGAGCTAGCTTCCAACCTGTGCCTCTCATGACTAACCCAGGGTCTCCGACCATGGGATTTGCCGGGGTACATCCCCGTCAAAGGAGATGGCTGGAATTGGTCAAGGACTATGACCTCGGGATAAACTATCACCCCGGGAAAGCCAATGTGGTGGCCGATGCCCTCAGTAGAAAGCCAAGCATGGTCAATGCACTTTGGAAAGGGATGCACCCGGAACTACAATGAGAATTTGCTAGCCTCAACCTGGTACTATGCGTCCCGCTGAATGTGTTGACAATGGAGATCACCCCAAACCTCGTGGAATCAGTCAAGGAAGCGCAGAAACAAGATCCGGAGATCCAAGAGATCAAGGAGAGAGTACGACAGGGAAAAGCCGCATCCTTCCACATCGATGCCCAGGAGACTCTATGGTTTGAGGACCGACTATGTGTACCAGATCATAACAACCTAAGGGAGCCAATACTGCGAGAAGCAGATGAGTCTGCATATTCCATCCACCCAGGAGGTACCAGGATTTGCGGACAACATTTTGGTGGTCCAGAATGCGGAAAGATATTGCAGACTATATTGCATGATGCGACATATGCAACCAAGTCAAGGCTGAGCATCAGAAGCCCGCTGGATTTCTGCAACCACTACAAGTGCATCAGTGGAAATGGGAAGACATATGCATGGACTTTGTCGTGGGACTCCCCAAATCATCCCGAGGCCATGACTCCATTTGGGTTATTGTGGACATGATCACAAAAGTGGCCCATTTTATCCCGACCAGAACTACTTACCTAGCAGATCAGCTAGCGGAGCTATATATGTCCCGGATTGTTTTCCATGGCTTACCGAAGACGATTACCTCCGAAAGAGGGTCCACATTCACATCTTCATTCTGGTTGAGACTGCACCAAGCCTTAGGAACCGCACTGAAGCACAGCACGACTTATCACCCCCAGACTGATGGGAAATCAGAATGAGTTAACCAGATCCTGGAGGACATGCTCAAAGCATGTGCTCTAGACTGAGGAACCAAGTGGGAAGACTGTCTGCCATATGCGGAATTCTCCTAAAACAACATCTATCAGTATAGTCTCAAGATGTCACCATTTGAAGCATTATATGGGCGTAAGTGTCGTACCCCTCTGAATTGGTCACAGGCAGGAGACAGCCGTATCTTTGGTACAAATTTGATGCTAGAAGACGAAAAGCAGGCTAAAGAGATTCAGGACCGCCTGAAAGCAGCTAAGTCTCACCAAAAGAGCTACTATGACCCGAAACATCGAGAAGTGAACTTTGATCCCGGAGAATATGCTTAACTTCGAGTAACACCGATGAAAGGAGTGAGGAGATTCCACACTCAAGGGAAGCTTGCACCAAGATACATCAGGCCGTTCCCAGTAATTGCTAGAAGAGGAAGGGTAGCATACCAATTGGACCTACCCCCGGAACTGTTCGATGTTCATGATGTTTTCCACATATCGCAGTTACGCAAATGCATTGCACCACCAGTCAAGAAAGTGGATATGAAGGAATTAGAGATGATACATGATCTGACCTATAAGGAGAAGCTAGTCAGAATTTTAGGGGAAATGGAAAGAACCACCCGCGGCAAAGTAATATGGTTTTACAAGGTACTGTGGCCGCACCACACCGAGGGAGAAGCTACTTTGGAAAGGGAAGAGTTTCTGAGATCCGCATATCCATATCTGTTCCATGAACAACCAAATCTCGAGGACGAGATTTACCCTATGGGGGGTAGGTTTTTGACACCCTGGTTTTTGGCCCCTTTTTATTTGAAAACTCTTTTGCTGATTTCTGGAATTTGCATTTGGTTGCCTGGTGTTTTGCAACTCTTTTGGCCTTGATCACTTGGACCTAAATTTTCCCCTAGGCCAAGTGACCTCAAAACCCATCTCCCTCATGACCCAGATCAAGCTCTGATCTTCTATCTCCTTGCCACATTTTATTCCACAAGATATTCCTTTTTCATTAAAGGGATAAGCCATTTTATCCAATGATCATGAAACAATCATCTCTTCTGTTGATCCAAATGCTTTTAAACTTTTTGTGCTGGACTCTTGGATCATGCCTCATGATGCTATGGAAAAATATCAAAAAGTTCAGTACAACATTTCTTCTCTAGAAATTAATTTTCAATTCTGGACAGAGGAGCACTTTGTGAAGGAAGTACCCTGTACACTGGTCAATTGGCTCTGGAATTTTTACCACATGAGCACCTTCCTAGATCTTGCATGCACACCAATATTCAGCCCAAAATTCCCAAAATTTTATCCTCCAGAAATTCCCAAAGTTTCTTTGCAGAAACTTATTTTGAAGTTGGCATCCACAACACCCCTCCTCCAAGCCATCCACAGCCACCACTGGGCTACTGGACGATCACTACACGCCAGGGACACGATAGGCACACCTAGGATGCCCTCGGCGCACGCATGCACAGCGTGAGCCTGCATGCTGCCTGCCATAGGCGTGCTCTGGCCGTGGCTGAGCCGTCGCCATCACGGGCAAGCTTCGCCCGACGAGCTCGTGGCCGCTCCCCTATGTCCGTACCTCCCGCAGCACCCCCGCACGCCACATGTCCTCGCCCAAAGCCCCGCGGCCCGCCGGACACCTCGCCGCTGCCGCCACTGTTCGACCAAAGGGCACGCGTGCCGGCCACTGTGATTCGCATGCCTCCGTGATGCCCGTGGCTGCATCTTCTCGTCTCCACTCTCGCCGCACACCCGGTCGCCCCCTGTCCCAGCAAAGCTGCGCCGCCCACCGCCTAGCTCGCCGTCTCAGAGCCGCCGCGTCTCCGTGGCTACTGTGACCATGTGCCCCCCCTCGATGCAGAGCTTTGGGAGTCACACGCACGCGTGTTGGGCCTCCTCTAGAATGCCCTCGACCCGCCGGGAGCAGCCCAAACTTATCCACGCCGAGCACTGCCCCGAATACTTTTGCTCTGCGGCGCCCTCGTCAAAATCCAGCGTCCCCCTATATAAACCCTTGCCCCCTTCGCTTCTGAGGATCGCACCACCTCCACCGACCCTGCAATCGAGCACACCGCAAGGAAAACACGGCCGAGGAGACCCCACGCCTTGGACCTCATCGGAGCATCGCCGCAAGATCGACACCCTGGCCAGCCGCCTATAGTGATCCTCTAACCTCACCCATTTCTTCCTTTAGCTTTCTCTTGCTCTGGTGGTTCTAACGCAATGCTCGCCACGTCGGGTGGTTCGTTCAGCTTCATAGAAGATACGGACAGGATACTCTCGATATGACAGGTTTTCCTAGAGATCAAGCATTTCCTGGTCTACTTCGCGGATGGGGTCCTTGAAGCAATGCCTGAGTTGAGATATGTGGAAGACATCGTGAACCTGAGAAAGATGCGAGGGTAGTTCAAGTTGGTAGGCAACGTCTCCACGTTTAGCTAGAATGCAAAAGGGGCCTATGTAATGTGGGGCCAATTTTCCTTTGATACCGAAGCGATGGGTTCCCTTCAGAGGAGTAACCCGGAGGTAAGCTTTGTCGTTCAGCTCGTAGCTTTCTGGCCTATGATGACGATCATAGTAGCTTTTCTGATGAGACTGGGCTGTTTTCAATTGCTCACGAACAATGCGAACCTTCTCTTCTGCTTCCTGGATCATATCCGGTCCAAATAATTGTCTTTCACCGGTTTCTGACCAGTTCAATGGTGTTCGACATTTTCGTCCATAGAGAAACTCAAAGGGTGCCATGCCCAAGCTAGATTGGAAGTTGTTGTTATAAGAAAACTCGGCGAATGGAAGAGATTTCTCCCAACACTTTCCGAATGAGATAACACAGGCTCTGAGCATGTCTTCGAGAACTTGATTGACTCTTTCTACTTGACCACTTGACTGGGGATGAAAGGCGGTGCTAAAGGAGAGATGGGTTCCCATAGCATTTTGAAAACTTTCCCAAAATCGAGAGGTGAAAAGACTTTCTCGATCTGAATTGATTTCCAAAGGAACACCATGGAGAGAAACGATCCAGGAGACATATAAATCCTCTAACTGGCTAGCAGTTATACTCTCGCGAACAGGAAGGAAATGAGCAACTTTGGAAAGACGTTCAATGACCACGAAGATGGCATTGTTTCCCTTTTGATACTTTGAAAAGCCAGTGATGAAATCCATACTGACTTTATCCCATTTACACTCAGGGATTGGCAATGGTTGAAGAGTACCAGCAGGTCTTTGGTGCTCTGCCTTAATGCGACGACAAACATCACATTCAGCAACAAATTGAGCGATTTCTCGCTTCATACCGGTCCACCAAAATCTCTGGCGTAGATCTCCGTATATTTTCGTACTACCCGGATGAATCGAGAGAGGTGTGTCATGAGCTTCCTGAAGGATCATCTGTTTTAGGTTTTGGTTTTCTGGCACTACGAAACGATTATCAAAGAATACCGTTCCTTGATCATTTACAGAAAAACTTTTAGCACTTTTGCTAGCAAGGTTCTCTTTGATTTCCTGGATACCACTATCATGTTTCTGGGCACCTACGATTTGATCCTCAAGAGTTGGTTTCACTATCAAGGTGGAAAGGAATCACTGAGGAACAATCTCGAGATTGAGCTTTCAAAATTCCTCATAGAGAAGTGGTTGATACTGTTGTAACATGAGGTTGTTACAATATGACTTACGACTTAGTGCATCAGCCATGACATTGGCTTTTCCTAGGGTGTAAGAGATACTTAAGTCATAATATTTTATCAACTCTATCCAGCGTCTTTGCCTGAGGTTAAGATCTGGCTGGGTGAATATGTATTTGAGGCTTTGGTGATCAGTATAGGTTTCACAACGATTACCAAGGAGGTAATGTCTCCAAGTCATCAGGGCATGAACTACGCCAGCGAGTTCAAGATCATGGGTAGGATAGTTCTCTTCATGTGGACGCAACTGGCATGAAGCATATGCTACCACATGTCGATCTTGCATAAGTGTGCATCCTAACCCTTGCCATGAAGCATCACAATAGATTTCAAAATCCCTTTTCGTGTCACGAGGCGCAAGTACGGGTGCAGAAGTCAACCTTCTTTTTAGCTCTTGAAAGCTTTCCTCGCACTTGGGGGTCCATTGGAATTTCTTATCTTTCTTTGGGAGTTCAGTTCGAGGCTTTGCAACTTTGGATAAGTTCTCAACGAAGCGGCGACAATAGCTTGCTAAGCCAAGAAAACTCCTAACTTTCTTAACCGATTCAGGTGGAGTCCAATCAAGGACGGCCTGAACTCTCTCGGGATTCACAGCAATGCCTTTTGCAGAAATCACGTGGCCTAGGTAGGTCACTTCTAAAAGCCAGAATTCACATTTGGAAAACTTAGAATAAAGGCGATGCTCTCTAAGTTTCATCAATACCATCCTTAGATGCTCAGCATGGTCTTCTTCGTTCTTCGAGTAGATGAGAATATCATCAAGATAAACTACAACAAATTTATCTAAGTACTCCATGAAGATCGAATTCATCAAGCACGAAAAAGTCGCTGGGGCATTGGTTAAACCGAAGGACATGACGGGGTACTCATAAAGACCATAACGAGTAGTGAAAGCCGTTTTGGGAATGTCCTCGTTTCTGATTTTGATTTGATGATAACCTAATCTCAAATACATCTTGGATAAGATAGAGGATCCAACAAGTTGATCATAAAGATCATTGATCCTGGGAAGTGGGTACTTGTTCTTTATCGTCGCTAGATTTAGCGGACGATAGTCTACGCACATCCTTTCTGTTCCATCTTTCTTCGTTGTGAACAGAACGGGGCAACCCCATGGCGATGAGCTAGGGCGGATGAAGCCTTTTTCCAACGAAGCTTCAAGATGGATTTTAAGCTCAGCTAACTCATGTGGGACCATTCTATATGGGCGCCTGGAAATTGGGGCGGTTCCTGGGATAAGATCTGCAATGAATTCCACACATCTGTCAGGGGGCATTCCTGGCAGCTCTTCTGGAAAGACATCCGGAAAGTCACAAACTATCGGAATATATTCAAGGTTAGGAAGGGGATGTTCATTCAACGAATATAGCTGGGTTTCTGAACCTTGAGATGCGAAATGGACTATCTTGCCGGAAGGATGAGTGAGTTGAACAGATTTAGTGGCACAATCAATCTTGGCACGGTGTTTTGACAACCAATCCATACCTAAGATGATATCGATATCTGAAGATTTGAGGGCTATGAGAGAAGAAAGGAATACAAGATCCGCAACAACAATTTCATGGTCATGACTTACCCTACTGGTATGCCATGTGGATCCTGGAGTTTTAATCATGAAAGGGGTAGGCAACTCCTCAAATGAAATGTCATGCAGGAGTGCGAACTTTTCAGGCAAAAATGAATGAGAAGCTCCAGAATCAAATAGAACAGAAGCATGTTTGGAGTTAACAGGAAGTGTACCGAGTACAACCTTAGTATCCTCTTGGGCTTCTTTGATGGTGGCATGGTTCACACGTCCGTATTCCACAGTTGCGGACTTGGCTTTGGGAGGCTTTGGTGGCTTAGCTTTGGCTTTATGTTTTGGACGAGGAAGAACATTCTCATGCAATGAACATTGGCATGCAATGTGGCCAGGATTACCACACTTGTAGCACACTCGGGTGTTCGGTTGTGGAGTTTGGATGGCAAGCTCTCTACTATATTTCTTGGTTTTCTTGCTTTGTGGAGATGGTCTTGGAATCAAGTGTGAAGGAATGGAACTAGTTGGAATCCAAATTCGACGTTTCTGAGAACCCGAACTAGAAGAGGAAGCAAGATCATGATCACGCTTGCGACACTCTTCAAAGACCTCATTTCCATGCTCATCTCTGAATGATCTATTGACCAAATCCTCGAAGTTCACAAATTCAAGGAGATTGAGATCATGATGAAGGACAGGGTGAATTCCCTTGCGGAACCTTGTCTGCTTTTTGGCATCGGTTGATATCTTCTTAGGGGCATAACGAGAAAGACGATTAAACTCAGTCATGTACTGATGAACAGTCATATTTCCCTGAGATAGATTGCAGAACTCTTCCCTCTTTCTTTCCATCAACTCATCCAGAATGTGGTACCCTTGGAAGGCATCACGGAATTCCTGCCAAGTCATTATGTGACCATCAGGCTGCATTGCAACAAAACTTTCCCACCATTCACCAGCAGCACCTTCCAGAAAGTATGCCGCAAACATCACACGATCATCTGGAGAAACATGCGCCATCTCAAGCTTACGCTCGATGGAACGGAGCCAATCATCGGCATCAAGGGGCTCGGATGAACATCGGAAAACTGGCGGGTTCAAGACAATGAAATCCTGGATGGATATTACCGCATCTCGCTGCAGAGAAGTATTCTTCTCAATGAGGCGACTTGTCTATGAGTATGGGATTTCACCACCCATAATCATTTAGACTTGTGAGCGGACGATGAGGACCCATCTCAGTTGATTATCCTGCCTGAATGGGATGCCCCTCACGTTCGATGCTTTCCGAGAGTGTTCTGTGCTTGGCCTTGTCTGCTTAGACAAGTGGGTACGGCTCTCGGATCTCCAGAAGATTGTGTTGTAACTGGAATTACATACGCAAATCCCAGGTCCCGACAGACTTGGTTTCAGAGCAGGACTTCCTGTAGGATTACTAAACCTTGGCCGAAGTCGAGTCTAGCATTCTATAGTTATATAGTTACTTTGGGTATAAGGGAAAAACGTAAGGCTTCATTTTTCTCCTTACCCTCATCGATCTGAGTTCTAAGTCACCCTCATCTTTTCTACGGGAAGATAGGACTAGGCTCATCTATGTCTATACTAGAACATCTCGTTATTTGTTTCTCAGTAGCTGTAGGAATGTTTTGGTCGTTTAGAGTCACCATTCCTTCGAGCCTTTTGAGAAGGTTCTGATCATTCTTGGAGATTGATTCATTTTTTCACCCCGGTACAGCCATTATGCTGTCCGATTTGTCCCATGTTTCTAGTGATTCCAATGCTTTTGCATTACAATCTTGTTCGCTCTTAAATTATGTCATCTTTGCTTTGATTCCATCATAAATCCTACTGTGATTGTTGATTTTTATCACACAGAATGTGAGGTGGGACTAGATGTGTTAAATCTGGTCACGGTAATCAAATTGGTGATGATGATCCTCCTTCACCGCCTTCTGCAGCGGAAATCATGATGGAGGCTGAGCGAAATCGACGTGATCAAAGATGCCTTTTGGAGCTCATTGAGAAGAATATTTATCTCCAGCGAGATGTGGTAATATCCATCCAGGATTTCATCCTCTTGAACCCGCCAGTTTTCCGATGTTCATCTGAGCCCCTTCAAGCCGATGATTCGCTCCGTTCCATCGAGCGTAAGCTTGAGACGACGCATGTTTCTCCAGATGATCGTGTGATGTTTGCGGCATACTTTCTGGAAGGTGCTGCTGGTGAAAGGTAGGAAAGTTTTGTTGCAATGCAGCCTGATGGTCACATAATGACTTGGCAGGAATTCCGTGATGCCTTCCAAGGGTACCACATTCTGGATGAGTTGATGGAAAGAAAGAGGGAAGAGTTCTGCAATCTATCTCAGGGAAATATGACTGTTCATCAGTACATGACTGAGTTTAATCGTCTTTCTCGTTATGCCCCTAAGAAGATATCAACCAATGCCAAAAACCAGACAAGGTTCCGCAAGGGAATTCACCCTGTCCTTCGTCATGATCTCAATCTCCTTGAATTTGTGAACTTCGAGGATTTGGTCAATAGATCATTCATATCTGAGCATGGAAATGAGGTCTTTGAAGAGTCTCGCAAGCGTGATCATGATCTTGCCTCCTCTTCTAGTTCGGGTTCTCAGAAACGTCGAATTTGGATACCAACTAGTTCCATTCCTTCGCACTTGATTCCAAGACCATCTCCACAAAGCAAGAAAACCAAGAAATATAGTTGAGAGCTTGCCATCGAGAGGGACCAGGCTGCTGTTTGGGACTACATTACTTCGTCGACGTCGAGCTTGAGGGGGAGGCCACCATCAGGTTCAGTGGTCTTGTCTCTAAAACATAGAATAAGCAAACGTGAGTACAAAGTCGTACTCAGCAAGACTTACGTCAGAACTATACTACTCATGCTCAGGTATCAAGGTAAAGGCAAGTGGGGTTGTAGTGCATAAAGCTTTGACTTGGCTATCCTGTACTACGACTACATAGAGTTGAGATGAGAGGCGCACACGAGTCCATCTAATCTGGATCACCACATCAATACACCACAATGGATCCTTCCTCGACTTCCCCACGAGGAAGAAACACAAAGAACTCACACTTATCTTGGCAATTTTAGAGTATCCATTTAAGTTGTCTAATAATCAAGTAAAGGTCTCCAAGTAGTTCATAACCGCGGACACGACTATTCGAATATTTCATTAACCCTGCAGGGGTGTACTTCTTCACATACGTAGCTACCACTTACCGCCTAGAACTCGTCACCTTCAAGCGGTGTCGGCGAGGACAGTACCACGACACTTACCTCACGGCTCCAACTCTAGGCCAGGGGATCACCTATCTGAGTATGTGCCCCAATCGGGAATCCGGCCGGGGTTTCCGTTCAGGACCCAGACGATGTATGGACGGCCGACAAGCCCACCTCGACGGATGGTGCTGCGCTTGCTGAAAACCATGCTACGTTATGAAATCAAATAGAAGAAAAATTAACCCATGCGAATCCTGGACCATAATCGGGGTGAGTTAATAGGTCGAGAGGGGTCAAAGAGCCCAACATGTCGTAGTAATCTGTGTCTTTGATCACCACACAAGAACTCGGGGCCTAGGGCAGTGTAAATGAGACAACCCACTATGTACTCCTACGCAGCCTCTCATTGTTCACCTTTGTTAGGGTGACTTCACCAACACATTACCATTACATTGCATTGTTCTCTACCATCCCGATACATCACCAGATGGATCAACTTCATTGCAAACAACTCTAGCATGGCATAGCATAACATGGATGATGGGCCACATGATGAACACAAACAAATCTTGTATCTGCTAGGTTGATGTTTGCTTAATACTGTGGCAACAATGATAGGTCATGCAAAGGATGGGTTAAACTAGAGGTAGAACGGTAACATGTGAATAACCTAATCATGCATAAGAGAACAAGAGGGAAAAATGGGTTTATATAGATATGATCAATGGGGTTTTCTTGCCTTGTTGACGATCACGGGGTGTCACTCTTCAGGGCAGTCGGAAACTACGTCCGGCGATGAATCTATCGAGAAGAGTCAAACACCGAGAAATCAACAATGTAAACATCACATTGCAATGCACAATCAAGATGCATAATATAGCATGGCATGGTACTGATGTGCTCTATGTTTAAGTTTCAACATGTTAATTGAAGTATATTTCGAAAATAATTCCAAATTCAAACTCCAAATGATTATACAAATTTTTCCAAATTGCATTTGCTACTGTTTGATCTTTGTAAAGTATTTTGTCATGCATGAAAGTTGCATAGTTGGATTCCTTGCATTTTTCTGATAATTTTTCACATATTATTTGTTTGATTTGGATTTGTGGTTTAAAAGTTATTCAATTTCAAAGTTTTAACTACTTTTTGGAATTTCTGGAATTGAAATTAAATTGGAAAAAGGTTTCCTGCGTAAGCATGATGCATTGCTGATGTCAGGGGGGGCTGACATGTGGGGTCGCTTTGTCAGTGGGACTGGGCTAACTCCCTGTTTTAATTAAGCGCTAACAGAAGATTAGGGGGGACATGGCCCACTTGTCATTGACCCATGGGGTCAAATGACCAGGGGTTAGCCCCCTAATTAAGTGGCCACGTCGGCGGCTGCCGGCGGTTAGCCACCGGTGACCTGCAGCCGCGGCGGCGCTCCACTGAAACGGTGCTCCCGACCACCATTTGGCACGGGGGAGGCACCGAACGGGCCCTCGCACTCGCGCGCGTGTCACACTGCACACGGGCGACCAGTGGAGGGTCCAGAGCCGCGGTGGCAGCCAAGCTCGGCGGCGGCCGGAGCTGAGCTCGACGGCGATGATGACTGGAAGCTTGGGGAGGAGAACGGAATACGGGGGAAGCAGCGCCAGCTCACCGTGAGTGCGACGGAGTGGACGAGGAGGCCGGAGGGGCAGCGGTGGCGGCGGAATAGCTCGCCGGAGAGCTTCGGCCGCGGCGAAGAAAATTGATGCGGGCGTCTCCCTTGGAGCTCCTCGGGTCGAATTGGAGGGCCACGAAGACGAAGAAGGGTGCGGCGGCCGTCTTGGACAAGACGGCGGAACTCGCGGTGGTCAGTGGCCACGTCTGCGCACGTCGGCTGGCTTCGTGGCGCTCGGGTCCTCGCGGGATTCGCCGGAGAGAGAGGAGAGCAGGGTTCCAGGCGAGGGAGAAATGGAATGGGGGGCTGCACGGGGTCTCCACGGCGTTGGATGAGGACGAGGGAGCAGCCAGGCAGCTACCTGGGGGCCATGCCGTGGTTGCCGGCGAGCTGCTTGCCTGCCTGTCCTGGTGGAGAAGACGGCTATGCCCCTTTGGGCTGGGCCGCCTCTGCTGGGCCAGGTGGGCCAGGTAAGTGTCCTTTGGCTTATTTAATATTTTTCTTTTTATTGTTACTGTTTATTTGTTTTGCCTTGAAAAATAGTACCTAGGCATTTTAAAAAAACCTCAAATATTTATCTTGGACATAGGTGACATAGTACTAGCCACTCCCAAGTTTTGAAGATTTTTGAAATTCATAACATTTTAATTTCAATTCAAATAGAATTTAAATTTAATTTCCAAGCCTCTGTTTGAATTTTTGAAAATTCCTTGAGCATGTGGTTGGACCCACAACACTTGAAATGTGATCATGCCCATTTATAGGGATTTTCAAAATCATCAGAAGATTTTTGGAAAAAGATTTTTCTCTGGCCTTTTATTTAAATTATTTTTGAGGCTTTTCCAAATCCCCAATTCTTAAACCATAGAATTTTAAACATGATGCCTTAACTAGGGTTGTGACACCGGTGGAATTCCACGCAGGAATCACCGACACCGACGAGCACCGTCGCTGACGCCGCTGGAGAAGAACCTAGCCTCGCCATCCAGTCGCCATTGCTAGTGATTCGGGTACATGCTTGCTGCACGTAGCCTCCTCCATCCACTAGTTCATCCGCTCGTCGCCGTAAGGGCCTCACCGCCGGTGAAATCTCTCGCCTGAGCCTTCGGGCCCTGTTCCCCCTCTCTCTTAGTTGAACTGACTGGCAGGCCCCACCTGCCAGTGAACCAACCCCCCTCCGAATTTTTTTTGAGTGGAGGCGCCCCGTGGAAGTACTCCTTCGACGTGGCCTCTTCTGGAAATTCCTGAGAAATTCATTTAAATCATTTTAAATATGAAATTTGACCAAAATTTGACCACTAATATCTCCTAATATATGAGGCCAAATTAGTTAATTCTTTTTGCTAATATTTTTTCTTGATCTCCTCTTTAAGTTGGTAAAGTTTGGTGGCTTTTGTCTCTGCCTAGGTGTGCTAGATAGAAGAAGTGTTCATTTGACTTATTTTGTTTTGCTATTTGAATTTATTTTCAGAGACAACAATCTCCTTGCTGAGAACCAGGAATTCAGTGACACTCGACTTGACTAAGGCAAGCCACAACATTCACTTCATGAGGGTCTTGTGTGATGAATTGCTAAATCTTGCCTTGCTCGTTTGACTTGGGTTTAACTTGAAATTTTTGATACAATCATGATAATTACACCATGTTTAATTGATGTGAGATAACTATGCCATGTTCACTGGACATTAACATCAATATCTAAATTTATATCATGTTCATGTTATCATGCTTATGGTAGTACTTCATACATGTTGATCCTATTAATGCCTTGACGATCATGCTTTGCTAAGTTCATGCTATACCATGTTAGTGGTTGCACATGTTTGGTGGTAGTATCATGTTCATATCTTCGTTATCATGTGAAGTTCATAACTTGATCTTATGTTGCAAGTGATTGTGGTTCAAACCTAATGAACATGAATTAACAGTTGTCAGATTGCCACCGAACCGAACTTATTTCGTGCAGCCACATTTGCCTGTATGGGAAGGGCTTAGCTTGGTCTATCATTGTGCCTTTTTACGAGTATCACCAAAGAGGGGAGGTTATGCACGCACACTACCCTGATCAGGTAGGTGCTAGTAATCTCAAGATCCAGAGTTGATATATTACCCGCGAGTCCCTGTTTGGGACAATGTTGAATGTTGTTTGCCACACGGTGGCCGCTTGCCATGAGATTTTCCGGTGTCTAGAGGACACAGGGATACCCAAGACGGGATATCGGTGATACTGTAGAAGGGTTACGCGGTAGACGAGTTTCGTTGGATTAGTCCTAGTCCGTTGGACAAGGAACTCCATGGTGTGGGTAAATTCTAAAGTGCAAAACATCTGCAGAGTGTTACAAATCTATTCGAATAGCCGAGTCCACGGTATTAGACAGAGGTCGTACTAGGTCACACTATGGGTCAGCACAAACTGGTATATTGTTGGTACTCAATTTTGGTCATGCCATGACCGGATTGGTTGGGTGGTAACAGAGGACACCTAACCCGTTGAGTGGTCGTGCAACGACCCGTATGAATGAAGGGTCATGCGATGAACCGGATGTTGAGTCACTATGGACTCCGAGGTAAACTGCATGATCATGCGATGATTATGAGAAATGGTTGTTATTGAACTACTCTTAACCTTGATATCATTTTATGCGCATCCTGGGGTCATTGTTTGCCTTGTGGTTATCATGCTATTGATTAGCCTTATGAATTGGTTGTTGCGAGCTTGAAACTACATTCGATGTATTGACGTGGTGTGTCATGCCAGATGGAGGAGAAGTTGTGCCTGAAGATTCCGGTGTGTCGTACTTTGCGAACTAGGGCGTGTCCCAACAGTGTCCCCGTGGAGTCGAGCTCCATCACCCTGTTATTCCGCTGCCGTAGAGTATCTCGTCGATCATATTGAGGCCCCGAGATGTGACATTAATAATTTAGATATTGTTGCCGCACGAGATGTGCCGCCATGCCTCTTAGAAGTTTGTATCCTGAACCTATGTACCTGTATAATTATTGATGAAGCGGTTATTTCTGTACCAAAATGTTGTGCATTTCCAGAAGACATGATCTTTGGTCTGGAAATGTGGGGAAAACTGGTTGCTCTGAGCCGTGGTGCCATAGTCCAGGTGTGAGTAGTTCCTCCACGGGACTGAGGTTTCTACCAGTATCTATGTGGTCTTCCCTCTCTCCCATGATGTGATCTTCATTGTGATCGTTGGCTATGTTAATCTAGGGTGATCCCATGATATTTCCCCTTCCTCTATGTATTGGATTGATGTACTCACTTGATCTTATCTAGTATAATCCCCGAGACCATGGTGACATGGGTTAGAAGAATATTTTCATGAGTGATTTCCTCTTTTGTGAATTGATTGAAGATTGAGAGTCCCTTGGTTCTGATCTTTTACTATCCTTGAGATATGTTTGGGTGATTGTGGTACTCTCTTTGGATGGTCGCGGTGACATTGGGAAATCCATAGATGAGAACTACGAACTCTGAGGTGTGCTTTTGTAGCCCTACATAATTCTCGTCCTCTCTTGATCACAAAGGAATGACCTCTGAGTACGTCTCCAGTCCATGTTTTAGTGGAAATATCATGTGATTAGACAATGTTAATGTTATTGGGAGTTGCCACTAGTGATAGTATGAAGCCTAAGCCTTGTTTACACCATTGCAATACCGTTTGTGCTCATGTTTACCACTTTTTTTCTTGCTGCACTTTTTATTAAAAATTTATATTACTTTGTTTTGCCACACCTATCACCCATATTTAACCATCTCTTCGCCTAACTAGTGCACCTATAGAACTCCTAGTTGTATTAGCTGTGTTAGAGACACAAGAGACTTCTTGTATCTTAATTGCAGGGTTACTTGAGATAGACCATCTTCAACATCTACTTCCCTGAGTTTGATAAACTTTAGGTCATCCACTTGAGGGAAATTGATGATGTCCCACAAACCTCTGCGCTTGGAGGCCCGACATAGTCTACAAGAATAGAAGCGTGCGTAGAAATCTGGGCAACATGTTAAATAAACATGAATAAAAAAAACAAGAGTCGACTACTGCATGCCGACCCTTCCTTTTTTCGTTATTTTACATTCTTACATTTCATTACATTTTTTGCACTGCATTCTTGCATTCACTATCTGGAGTCCTAGAGGGCTTGATCACCCCTCTTATGGGAACCAGGCATGTATATGGCTTTATTTAGGGACCTTGGGGGCTTGAACTCTTTTGACTTCAGCTTGACAACTGGGGACTCGGTATATACGTGTATTTTGGCATATATATTGCTTTATTTAGGGACCTTGGGGGCTCGAAGTCTTTTGATTTCAGCTTGACAACTAGGGACCTGTAATAGCCCAAGAGCAATTCTTGTAGTCATCATGTAATTTTTCTTTGTCATATGATTTCCAAACTTAACAAGGTGCTAGATGTTGCAAATTCATGTGGGGATTTAAAATTCCAAATTGTTTTGGGTTCATTTGATTTGAATTTGAATTCAAACAGAAGGGGAAAGAGAGGTGTTTGGAGAATTCTTCATGGTGCATATGTGCTCTCCTTGACCCCAAACTTGGAATAGCAATTTCTTTGTCCTCCCCAAGGGTTTTAAAAGTCTTGCAATACTTTTCCCCTCTCTAAAAAGGTGGGTCATAGTTCAAAGGGAATTTGAATTCAAAATGCCCCCACTTTTTAGTTGCTCAAAAATTGGTCAAACATATTTTAGAAAATGGAGAATATTCCAAGATTTCCAAAACTTATTGTCATATGTTTTTCTCCCTTGTGAATTTATCAGAAGAATTCATGGAGTTTTATGTTTATTTTTAAATGATAAATTCCTCTTTTCTTTTATGTAGAGGCTGAGGGCCAGCCAGGCCCAGCCCAACAGGACTCCCCTCTTCTCCCCACATCCCACTTGTCCTACGCCAACGAAGCGGTACACGGGAGCTTGGATGGCC
Source organism: Bromus sterilis (assembly GCA_950022295.1). Classification (NCBI taxonomy): domain Eukaryota; kingdom Viridiplantae; phylum Streptophyta; class Magnoliopsida; order Poales; family Poaceae; genus Bromus; species Bromus sterilis. Next base: position 272,828,721 of record OX465595.1, on the reverse strand, counting down.
TTCGGATCGAATCGGAGGGCCAGGGGTCGTCGCCTTTCCACCGTCTCGCCGGTCCCCCCCTCCTCTATCTCACACCGGCGGGAGATATCGACGTCGACGCCGGCCTACGTGGCTCCAGCGCGTCTCTTTATAAGCCGGAGCCATCTCTGGCCTCAGGAACTGTAGGTCACTCCGTTCCCCCTCTCAATTCGTCGCGCCGCCTCCCCCATGGACGTCGGGCTCATCCCTTGTTCCACCTGACTCCGGTGAGACCAACGACCAATTCGCCGCCGTCTTGCCGCAATCTTGAGCCTGTGCTCGTGTGCGCGACCTCTAAGCTCACCCGCGTTCCCCCCTTTGCAGGTTTGGGCCACGGGGTGTACGATCCAAGCCGCGCACCTTCGAGCTCCGCCGCGGCCACCGTCTTCCTCGACGAAGGCCACCTCCCTCTTTCTCTTTGGGTGTTCGAGCGCGTCGCCAGCACCCCAAGGTGAGCATCAAGCGCCTTTCCCCTCTCCCTAGCGCGTAGCCTAGAGCTCCCGCGTCGCGGTGTGTGTTCTGCGCCCGCGGGCTGTCGTCTCCGGGAATCCATTGTGGTTGTCTTGTCCAGGGCGTGCCCGGGGCGTGTCGTGCGGTTCATAGGCGTGATCTAGGACGCGTTCGCAGCAGCTAGGACTGCCTCGCGCATCGGTTTAGCTCGCTGCCTCGTCTGAATGCTGTTCTTTAGTGGTTCAGTCGCCGCCGCGTTTTGCCTCGCCGGAAAGGAGCCCCTTTGGCGTCCTCCCGAGTAGATGCGAGGAGCCATGGCCTTGTGGTACTCCCCTGCACCGTTTGCAAGTCGCCGTCGAGCCCTAGCCGGCAAGGTGTCGCCGGAATCGTCACCGGTTCAGGTGGTGCGCGCCGTGGTTGCACCTCTGAACCCGTGGCCGCCACAATCTTCAGAGGAGCGTGGCGAGGAGAGTAGGGCACCTCCGTGGTCGTGCAGAGAAGAAAGCTATAACTGGGTGTGGTGGCTGGCGTCCCCAAGTGGTCGCAGGGTTGCCGGAGACGAGACGGCGAGGCAAGCGTCGCCGCAATTCGTCGTCGCCGCCGGGATCTTGTAATTCAGAACAGCAGGGGGCATACCTCTACTGGTTTCAGACCTGTACCGGTTCAGAAACCGTGAAGTGTCGTAGTGGAAGACAGCAGTAGCAGCGAGCGAGAGGGCGTGGGTTCGATCCTCACGCGAGGCATTTGCCTCCCACCTTTTTCCATTTTGCGAGTGGCTGACAGCTAGGCCCCACCTGCCAGTGGCTGGAGGCCCGGTTTGCTGGCACAAGATGCTGCTACTGGTGGGCTGGTCCAGAGAGAGAGAAGGGAGAGGAAGCTGGGCCGGATTGCCCGAATCCAGCCCAGGAGGCTGAGCTCCTCCTTTTCTTTTCTTTTTTTATTTCTTTTTTGTTTTATTTTTCCAAAATCGATTTGAATTCCAAATTCAAATCTGTTTTGGGAATTTGAACTTCTCTACCTCAATCATATCATCCCATATATGAATTTGGGGTAAATTTTCCCACTGAAGCGCATGGTGAGGTCCATTTTGCAAATTGAGCCTTCAAAATATTGAGGTATTTGGAATTGTCATTTAGGCCCTTCAGTTCTCTTCAATTTGCAAACTGTGCTTTTCAAATTCAATTAGAGCCATGTCATATATGATTTGTGGCAGCAAGATCCAAGGAATTTAATGATGATGTCCATTTTTTGTTTTGTGCAACACAAAAAATGGACATGGTGCACAAGCACTTATGGCCATTCAATTTTTGTTACCCTCCAATTTCTTGCCTTTTCATCTTCGATGCATGTTGATCTTGTCCTTTGATCCTTCAAGCTCTTCCATGCCATCTTGTGTCGTTTGCATCCTTGAACCAGCCCTTGGCATATTTTCATATGCAAGTGGCTGGGATATGTTTCTTCTATTGAACCTTCCCGGTGTCAGATTCACCGACACTTCTCCGTCTCCGGAATCGATGATTTATATTCATGATGCTTTTATTATTGTTAACCTGCTACTGTTGATCATTCCTTTTCATGTTTCCGTGTCACTTGCACCAAAGTTAAGGCTATGACCAAATCAATAAAATTATTAATAATTGCATGTGGAGTTGTTGAGGTGTCGTCAACACCTTCATTTAAATTTGACTACCTAGGGTCACACCATGTCTAATTAAACCTGATCATTCCCTCCATGCTTGTGCACCTTTGATGTCGATGTTTACTTGTGGTCTTTCCTTGACGGTACCGTACGTTAGAGCCTCAGACTGCCGAGGATAATTTCGTGGAGCTATCCGACACCGAGCCCGAGGACCCTGCTACGTCTGATCCATCGATTGCTTTCAGAGGAAAGGGGATTTAGAACGGTTGCTTGATCCTACCACCATAAAATTTTGCCTCTCAATTAAACCCAAACAGCCATGCCCCCCCCCCACATCCTAGCAAAACCTTGTTTGGCTATGTACTTTGCTTGCTTAACCATTTCTTAGTATGTGTAGGCCCTTAACCTGCTCTTATACCTATTGCCGCTTGGTGGAATATCATGCTATTATCAGAAGTTGGTTGATATTTAATAATATGATCTTAATTTTATATTTGACGAAGGATGGGAGACCGGGGTGTTCCCGCCGGGTGTTTTGTTCCATTCGAATTTCCTAGGTCCCGAGTTTCGGGTATTGTGTTTCTTGATGAGCGTGCCTAATCGTGTCTGGGATGCTATGGGGTCCCCTTGTCTTACCTAACTAGCTACAAACGGTTCTAGTGGTGGCCCAAGATGTATTTACCATTTTCAAAATGTGTGTGTGTCTCGTTAGCGCTCCAGCAGGTTATAAAATAACTCTGGCCAGCGAGGACAGAGTTCCCTTGTTGGTCCAAACCTGGAAGCTCGAGGGCTACCGACAGTGATGGGTTAGTTACCCCGACCTCGTCCAGACGGTAAAGGCCGACTCGAGAGCGCGAATGGCTTTTGAGTTGTATGTCGACTAACCGAGGGCCACCCGGAATTGTGCGTTGTTAGTTAGAGGGACCTGGCGTACCGGAGTTTCAGGCAAACCCCCAGCCAAGAGGGAACCGTGCGTACATGCGAAGCCTATGATGGGCAGTTGGTACACCCCTGCAAGGTTAAACCTTTTCGAAAAGCCGTGTCCGCGGTTATGGACGACTTGAGATCTACTCCTTGTTCATAGAATAACATCAAACTGGATCATGTTAAAACTTTCCTACCATGTGTGTGCCTTGGTTGCCTTTCTTCGTCCAGGGGGACCGAGGGAGGAACAAGGTTGTGTTATGATTGCGTAAGTAGGTGGATAGTAGACCTATGACACGATGTCAACGTGCATTTTGGATCTTACCCCTACTCTAATAGAACGATATCCACCATATATGCTAGTGCGGCTGCAACCTCATCCACTATACTCTGTCTTACCGTAGGAAGTCAGTTATAACTGTAATGATATAATCTCACCCCTTGTTTCCTTTTCCGATTTTATATTTTTCCTGATATGCTGCTGCAGTTGATTACTACCTCGACCCGAGCACCGGACGCTACTTCGTGGAGGTGCCCCGGAGGACGACGATGAGGAGGACTTCGCCCAGTAGGACGATAGTTGGGTTCCGACGTTCCGTGGGTGGACATGTTTATGTGCAGCCCTCTCTAGGGCCATTTTGATTTTACCGTACTTGGTCGTTTGTGTCTTCCGCTTGTTGCATGATGTACTGTTGGATCTTTGATCTCTGAGATGATGTAATCATTCCCAGTAGAGATGCATGCCCTGGACCTTATATTTATGTCTTAGTATAAAGTTCTTTGTTCCTTTACCTGTTGTGAGTGTCGTGCGTCGGTGGCCTTTTATGCGCTCCTAACTCGAGCGGGAAACGAAAGCGTCTAACTTGAGTTAGCACCGCATCGGGGGCCTTACAACTTGGTATCAAAGCAGGACTGACTCTAGGACCCCTTACTAGCCGAAGTCGAGTCTAGAAACTATTTTGTAGTTACTAAGGAAAAATCGGAGAGTAGGAACTCTTTCTTTTTCTTCTTACCGCACCCTCCCACTCCTTTTTTCGTGAGGAAGTGAAACGATGATTTCTCTCTGCAACTTATCCTTTCAAATCTAATCTAGGTTCTTGTTTACATGAGGCTCCGATTCCTCTATAATCTTTTGGTAGCGACGGGAATGGTTGGCGTACGTTGAGAACACTGAGACGCCACTTGGGGTTGACAGCTCCACCTCTCTTACGACGTACCTCAGGTGAAACTCCTATACAAGGATGGTTGAAATCCTCTGGATGTGGTTCCTCCCCCTATAGTACACCGCTTCGGCGGGCCTCTCAGGGCAGATGTCTCAACATTCAGGTCTTCAACCACTCGTATATATTGTTGTGTGCTTGCTAGCAGATTATTATCTTGGTTTCGGATGATCTCGGTTTGGGGATTCAAGTAGCACCTAGCTTTCGTACTTTCCGAGTTAACCTTGGTGGATATTCATCTTTCGGCTTTCTCACACCTCGTGAGGAAGTTTTGTTGTGAATATTGCTTTATCTTCTGGTTTCATCAAATTTCTGCCATGTTCTCATGAGTGTTCTTGTATACAGGATGTCGAGAGGGAGCATGCCGACGCCGGAGAACCCTATCCTTGGGGAGGCTGTGGCCGCAGTGGCTCAGGGGACAACTGCGATCTTGGAGATGCTCCAGAACCAGACCGCTCAGAGGAATGATCGACCACAGCACACGACTTTGCAACAGTTCCTTGCTATCAACCCCCCAGGTTCTCAGAGGCTCGAGACCCGCTGGAAGTGGTTGATTGGATATCAGAGATCAAGAAGCACTTCAATGCAAACACCGTCAGGCCAGTCGAGTACGTCACCTTCTCCTCCTTCCAGCTTCAGGGTGCAGCAGCCAGCTGGTACGATACCTACAAGGCAAACAAAGCCGATGTTGTGATCACCTGGGAGGATTTCGTCAGAGACTTGAGAGCACCACATATTCCGAGTGGTTTGATGGACTGGAAGCAAGAGGAGTTGCTGGCTCTGAGAGTGGCTGAGAGCTCAGTACAGGAGTACAACCTGGCCTTCGTCAGGCTCGCCAGGTACGCTACTGAGGAGGTCTCCACAAAGGCCAAGCGAATTGCCAGGTTCCGCAGGGGTCTCAACACAGAGATCAAGTATGTTCTCACCCAGTGCAACCCTACGCTGTTCTCAGAGTTCGTGGATTCAGCTATCCGCCAGGAGTCAGCCAGAGCATAGTGGGACGCAGACAGAAACGCCAAGAGAGAGTACATATCCGCAACTGTGCCCACAAGAAGGCAAGGACTTGGGTCACAAAAGCGCCACCACAGGGTCAGCAGTTCTAGCCGAGGGGGGCACTTCTTCGCACTTTTTCCCGTCCTGCCGTCCTAGTTCAGCAGGACACTCGCTCTACACCACCACACGCGAGGCCACCCAGGCCACAGCCCTAGCCCAAGCCGGGTGTGATCTGCTTCAAGTGAAAACTGCCGGGGCACTATTCCAGCAAGTGCACTGATCCGCGCTTTGCTCAGCTCCCACCGCCCCCACCTCGCTCTACTCCGAGCAATGCGATGGTGAGGTGTAAGGCCCGATATGCGGTACTGTTCCAGATCTAGATGTTTCCATCCAGATCCGGGGACGAAGCACATATCGGTCCCACTTCGACATATGACGAAGTCATATGCACCGGATTTCCAACATGATATCACAACATTAGAGATACAAGGATACAACATCTCATACAATCGGCACACAACTTCCTTAATAAAATAAAAAAGTAGAAGATACATGTCTGAGTACAGACTACAATCAAATGCCTAGTGGCAAAGAGAAAAACATCGATCCATGAACCACACGGGTCCAGGCCCTCCGCCGGGATCCGCCTAACTAGTCGTCGTCGAGTCTCCACGTGAAACGTCGATCACCATACCTGTTGTCGATCAAGAACCCTGAAAAGAGTTTGGGGGGTAGTATCATGAGTACAGAAGTACTCATCATCCAACTATAGTGGTCAACTGACCCAGCAAGGACTTCATCACTCGTCATTCTAGGACAACTAGTAGTTTACGGTAAGGAAGGGGTAAGTGGTGAGGTTGCTGCCACACTAGCATTTATGGAGTGGCTAACGATCTAGAGAGTAAGATAAGAAGCCAAGCATTCGATGAGGAATCGCCTCCAACAAGTCTTGCTATCAACTATTACACAAACATAACACCTATCCGATCCTTGTCCTCCTCTTCGCATCCCGACGAAGAAGAAGAATTCAAGGCACACACACACATTGATCAAGTTATATTAAGATTATCGCAGTTGTTGTTGTCTATGAACAAGGAGTAGGTCTCAAGTCGTCCATAACCGTGGACACGACTTCTCTCTCATTACAAGGCTCCGCACGCACGCCCATCTCTCTCATTTTCTACCCATGATGGGCAACCATTTTATGATTTAGTCCCAAGAGATCCCGAACGACAGGTCCCTCTAACTAACAACACACAAATCCGGGTGGCCCCCGGTGAGTCGACATCCAACTCAAAAGCCGGCCGCGCTCTCGAATCGGCCTCTACCGTCTGGACGAGGTCGGGTTAGTTACCCAAACTATGTGGGCAACCCCCGAGCTTCCAGGTTTGGACCAACAAAGAAACCATGTCTCCGCTGGCCCGAGTTGTTTTAAATAATATCTGCCAGGAGCTACTCGACAGACACACACACGGTTTTCAAATGGTAAATCAGCTTGGGCCACCACTAGAAATGTTTGAAGCTAGGTAGGTAAGAAAAATGGGACCCCATAAAATCCGACATGCGGTTAGGCACACTCAGTCTTAAAACCAATACCCGGAACTCGGGTCCTAGGTGACTCGAATGGAACAAAGCGTCGGGGCAGGATAGCCTAGACCTTCCATACTTCGTCAAATATAGTCAACATTTATAATAATCATATCATCAACATGGAATAGCACACAAACATGGCAAAAGGTGAAGCCCAAAGTAAACTATCTATGCTAGTCAATTTAAGTGAGGCACAACCTAAACATGGCATAACACTAAGTGTCGCACGAGGATTAAAAGATTTGTTAGTGTTCTGTCCTAAACCATATTTTAGGTTGGTTAACAACATAAAAAAATAGAATAAACACAAAGTACTAGAAAAACTAGTCAAGTTACATATAAAGAACACCCCAAACGGAGTTACGGTTTAAAAGATACATGCAAAACAAGTTACGGGCACAATCTGCCAACATCACGAAGCACACTTTAGAGCAATGTACAAACAGGATAATCAATGCTAACGTGCTCACAAATGATATGGAACCAAATTAGACATAACAGGGAAGGCATGGCAACAAGAATCATGCAAAAAGGCATCATAGATCAAAAGATATTAAGCATGCAACATGGCATCGGAACGTTACACACTTAGAGAAAAACTGAGGTGGCTGTCAAAAATAGCAGCATAGCAACTTTGGAGCTCAATAACTATATGACCAGAAAGCATATCATGGCAATGAAATACATATAATGGAAGTAGACATGATGCTTAACAATATGCAATTGGCATCATTCAATTCCGATAAACGGTCGCGACACAATCGTTGACCGAAGTTGCAACAAAATATAAACAGCGGCACACTAACAGCAGGGTAGCTACTTTGGAGCAAGATACAATCATGATGCAGCAAGCAATTATCTGAATGCATGAAACTGAAGTAGAAACAATGCTTAACGCAACGCAAAAGGAAACAATCAATTCTGACGTACCGTTGCGAAGCAACCGTCGCCCGAAGTTTCAATCTAGCAGCAGTTTTCAGACAGTTTAACAGCAGCAGTTACAATTAACGATATGATGCCCTGTTTAGCACACAATTACACAATCAAGATGACCTCAAATGCAAATTCTCACAAAGATGAATTGCAGTGCACATGAAACTAAGCAACTTTCATTTTGGGGGCATCGTCATACGGGCTACGGTTTTATCGCAATTATCATCGCAAAAATGAATTAGCAACATATTTTCTCCAGACTTAGCAAAAAAAATAAAAAGGAAAAAAGTGCTCAGGAAAGAAAAAAAAAGAGGGGACGACCTCACTTGGTCCGGCCCATCAGGCGGCTGCGCTGGAGCAGCTAGGCCGCGGCGAGGGGTGTGGCCCACCAAGCTGGATCTTGGCCGACTGGGGTCACTAGATCGGGAACCTCCCGTTCCCGACCACGGGACGTGGCGGCGCCGCCAGCTTCCGGCAAAGGGCGCGATGGCGGGGAGGCTCCGAGGGCGGCTCCAGTAGAGGAGGACGCCAGCGGAGGCGGATCCAGGGCGCGGGGCTCTTCTCGGCGGCGCGGCGAGGTGCTGCAGCGGCGACTGCCTCAGACGCGGGCGGCCGGGCGTCATCTTGGGGCGGGGTTCCGGCTCTGGCGACGGGCGGCTCAGTCCTGTGAAGATGAGGCGAAGGTGAGGGCAGGGAGAGGAGAAGGAGGCGCCAGGGGAGGCTCACCGGGCGTGGCGCAGCGGCCTGAGTGGCCGGCGACGAGGCTGCTGCAGCCGGCGTGCGGCAGCGGGAGATGGGCGGCGCGTGCTTCTCGACCCGGTCGGGCCCGACAGCGGCGGCGGCTGGGCCCTTCGGGGCCCGGTTCGCCGAATCTGGCTATGCTGGCTCCAGATGGGCAACGTGGACGCATCTGGAACGTTGATCTAGGGATCTGACGGTGTGGGTCATCTGGAGGCTAGGGTTTCAGAATTTTGGGGTAAAACTGCGAAAATGGGGTGTTTTTGGGCCAGATCTGGACAAAGTGGAGGTGCTGGCTGGAATTTGGTGGATAGGGAAACCCTAGAAATGGGTGGGAGTGTGGTGGTCTTTATATAGCCCAGGTGACTGGCAGTTTGCAAAAAAATCCCCAGTTTTTCTCTCGCGCGCGCGGTGTCACGTTTCTGACCGCCGGGGTCCGCAGGACCTCCGATTCGGGTAAAACTTCGAACTGCGCGTTCAGCGCGTCGAGACGGCGGCGTTCACCTCGCGTTGGAACCGTTCCGAGATCACTTTCCGGCGCGCTATAAATATATTCCGTTTAATTATTAAACGGGGTTTTTCGTTCCGTTGGCTGCGGCTGGTCTCGTGCGGTTTTCGCGACGGTGATCGGGTGAAACCCGGTGTCGCAAAGGTCGAGTGTCAAGGTGGCAAGGGTCGGTCTCCGTCCGATATAAGATAAGAGGGGGGAAATATAATCGCCGATACATAAATCGGGGATGCAAACACCGCAAACAAATCAGACAATCAAACAATTCACACCGAAAACAAAAATTTTAATTTTTATGAAATCTGGGCTGTTACAATACAACACCACCAACAAGGGATCTCGGGGGAGACGGGAAGGGGGAAAAGAGGGTCGACAATCTTCAACACCACCGACAAGAGACTCTGCTCCCTGTCGACGTCGAACTTCTGTCGAGATACTTTCCGCAGAGAGACGACATCGTCGGAAAAACGAAACCGTTAGTGTCAAGAGGAAGAGCGACAGTTCAAGGTGACGATCAACGGAAGTACTCTCACTCAAATCATGAGGATGCTGGGCAAGAGGAATGAAGTCAACAGACGACCAAGATGTAAACCAGAGTCAGAAGAACTAAAGGCACTACAAGATTTTCCCAAACCTGAGATCGGAATCAAGACAATACGCTGCAAGCAAGGCATTGTAACGGTTCGGAAACTCCACTTACTCGAGATCCTAAAGTTTGAAGGGGATAAGACGAGAATTAAACACTTACGACACTTGTCCTGACCAGAGCAAAGGTAAGGAGTAAAAATAATCCTACTCTCCGATAACTAACTTAGTAACTACAAAATAGTTTTTGTCTAGACTCGACTTCGGCCAAAGAGGGGATCCTACGGTCGGTAAGGCTCTGATACCAAGTTGTAAGGCCCGATATGCGGTACTGTTCCAGATCTAGATGTTTCCATCCAGATCCGGGGACGAAGCACATATCGGTCCCACCGCGACATATGACGAAGTCATATGCCCCGGATTTCCAACATGATATCACAACATTACAGATACAAGGATACAACATCTCATACAATTGGCATACAACTTCCTTAATACAATACAACAGCGGAAGATACATGTCTGAGTACATACTACAATCAAATGCCTAGTGGCAAAGAGAAAAACATCGATCTCATGACCACACGGGTCCAGGCCCTCCTGTCAGATCCCTCTGTTAGGTATGTGCTAGGGTTAGCTAGTGCCTTTGCATCATGTCAAAATTTCAAAAGAAATCTTGGAAATCAAATTCAAAATCCAAATGGGAGAAGGAACACCCCCCAGATGAATTAATTCAAAAGGCCAGATAAAAATCTTTTCCAAAAATTCATGTTAGAGTTTTGAAAAGTCTTATAAATGAGTGTGATCACATATCAAGTGATGTGGGACCCACCCCATGCTCATAGATTTTTCAAATATTCAAACAGTACCTTGGAATTAAAGAAATACCCCTTTTTGATTTAAAATTCAAATCATTTGAATTTTAAAAATGTTGAAAGTTTATGAGTGGCTAGTCTATATTATTAGGAGGCCACATAAAAGTTTTCAGCATTTAATAAAATGATTTGGTATTTTTACCAAAGTCAAAACAAATATACAGGAAAACAGAAAGGAAAGATTAAACAGAAAAAGGAAAACACTTACCTGTCGCCTAGGCGAAGTCGGCCCACCCAAAGGGGCACGGGGGTCTTCTTCCCCACCCCGCGCCTCCAAGCTGCTCGGTGGAATGCCACCGAGCTAGCTGGTGACGCCACGTCGTCGCCGAGGAGCTTCCAGCCCTCCCCGTGGCCCTTCTCGCGCCTGGAGACGCCTCTCTCCCGTCTTGATCCATTCCCCCTCCAGAGCTTCCTCCTCCTCCTCCTGTGCTTGATTCGTCGCCGCCCGAAGACCGCCGTGGAGCACGCCGTCGAATCCACGTAACCACCGTCGTCCCCGAGCCGTGCCGCCGTGTCCAGGAGAACCGCAGCAGACGTCTTCGTCGTTCCCCTCAACCAATCGAGCCCGAGCTCCTCAGCAGACGACGCCAACTTCAACGAGGAGTCGCCGGACCCGCAAGTCGCCGTCGACGAATTCGCCGCCATCGCGACCTCCCCGACCTCCCTGACTCCTCTGCTAGCTTCAGGGTGAGCTTCTTCATCCGCCCCGACCAACCCCGGAGTATTTCTCCTTCTCCTTTGCGTTTTGCCATGAAAGCCGAGCACGGCCTCCGCCATGGATGAGCTCGAGGTCGCCCCTGTGCCCCTTCGACTCAGCCAGCGCGCGCGTTTAGCTCCTGGTCATGCTAGCTTTCGAACGCGAGCGAGATCAACCCGAACCGTGCACGGTAACGTCGACTACGACCTCACCGCCGTTCTGTTGCCGCCGGAGTCGTCACCGTCGTCGCTTCCGACCTCCCCGTGAACCCCCGATGCCTCCAGAAGACGCGGGAGACCTCCAGGAGCAAGTTGGTGCCCTCCGTTTCCCCTCCCGTGGCCGGAATCGAGTTCCCGTGCTGCGCCGCCGTGGTCCAGTCGCCGGCGTCAAGCCGCCGGCGAGTCAGCTCTAAACCCCCCCCCCCCTATTTCCACCTAATTAGTGACCCCTGGGTCACTGACCAGTGGACCCAGTGGCTTAATTAAGCCACTGGATTTTTTTAACCCACGGGTTAATTAACCCCAGTCACTAACAGGCCGGCCCCACTTGATAGCCCCCCCCCCTGACGCCAGCTTGACGTCAGCCTGACGCAGTAAATCATTTAAATGAATTTCCAGAGATTATTTGAATTAAAAGAATTCCAGAAATTCCATAAAATACCCCAAACTTTGGAATTCATAGAAAATTCATATTAACTCCAAATTGGACAAATAATATATGAAAAATGATCAGGAGAAAATTATCTTTCCAAATATGCAACTTTCAACTCTGTTTGAGTTGAATTTAAAATGGGACCAGTAGCATATGCCATTTGGTTTATTTGAATTTAATTCAAATTCAAATCAAATGATCTTGCAACTTGGACCATGGAATTAAGCTACAATTCAACCACACGTCAGAGGCATATAATATACATTTGAAGTTGATTCAAAATGATCAAACTATGTCACATACAACTTGGTTAATTTGAATTCAAATGTGGAATTTGAATTTGCATTTTAAATGCAATATATTCCACTTAAATGGAATTGGGTCACACACATCAAAACTTATACTTCAAGTTTCAATATTCATTCATGTGCTTGAGCATTGCATTCATATTGATTGCTACTTCGTGCTTTGTTTTTCGAGTAGAGGTGGAACCGGAGCAAGAGGTCACCCCCTTCGCTGAAGATCCAGAGCCCGAACCTCGTCAGCAAGGCAAGCAAACCCCCATTGATCATGTCGATAAAATCCCACTTCCCTCTCATGTCTCGCTTATGCATTGTATAGGATGATCACCATGTTACGATTCTACCGCATAGATGAACCCATTCCTTTGCATGACCTATCATTTGTCACAGTATTAAGCAAACCACAATCCTAGCAAATGTAGGAGTTGGTTGATATCATGTGGCCCCTGCAATTGTTATCGCTTATTGCATGCTTAGGATGATACCATGTTGTTACTGTGATGTGAGTCGGGATGGTAGTGATCATGTTGATGATGGTAGAAAAGTGTTGGTGAATCGACCCTAATACAAGGTGAACGATGAGAGGCTGTGTAGGAGTACACGGTGGGTTGTCTCGTTGAACACCGCCCTAGTACGAGTTCTTGTGTGGTGATCCAAGATGAAGAGTACAACCACACATTGGGCTCACTGACCCCTCTCAACTTACTAACTCATCCCTTTCAATGTCCAGATGTCGCAATAGTTCGGAGTTCTGGTAGGTCTGTGGCCTGGCTGCTAAGTGAGAGAACGGCTCATCCGAGACCGGCTTATGCACCACGCACACATCACTTGGGTCCACTTCGGTAAACCGGCCGTTTCACGATTGTGGTTACCAACCCAAGTAGGCGGCTTTCTCGGACTAGATCGGCTATGAGGTAACAGTTGTGGTGAGCATCCTCGCTGGCACCCCTTGAATGGTGTCGAGATCAAAGGCGGTAAATGATGGTCATGTGTGTGTAGCGGTACACTCTTGCAAGGTTAACAAAACTATTTGAATAGCCGCGTCCGCGGTTATGGACTGCTTGGAAAGCTTAGCTTGATTATTAGATAACTTGAACCGGATACTTCTAAAACACACCAAGATAAGTGTGAGTGCTATGGCGTGCTTTCTCGTGGGGAAGTCGAGGAAGGCACCATAGTGGTGTATTGGTTGGAGAAAGTAGTGGACTCGTGTACGCTTCTTACCTCAAAGTCTGGTACTCGTAGTTCAGGATTAGCCAAGTCAAAGCTGGCAATTCTGCAAGTGAACCCCACCTCCTTTTACCTTGATACATGTGCATGAGTAGTATAGTTCCTATGTAAGTCTTGCTGAGTACGCGTTTGTACTCACGTTTTCTTAATCTATGTTTTAGATGACGCCACTGACCCCGAAGGTGGCTTCTTCATCGAGCTAGACGACTGAAGTTAAGCTAGTCTAGTCCCAATCAGCAGACTGGTTCCCTCGTGGAGGGCTTTGTGTTTTAATAAGGCTTCTTAAGCTATTTGTTAAACTTGTCTGTACTCAGACATAATTTGCTTCCGCCTGTGTTGTAATGTTGGATCACATGTATGTGATCTCTGTGTGCACTCTATAAGAGTTATAAATAAAATGTACACTTTGTAGAGAATTGCAATGGTACCTACTGTTCATACAAGGCATGTGTGCTGCGTGTATGTTTATAACATGCATGTCTTTGTATGGGTTTTCGAGACCTTAGTTGTGTTCTGGCTGGCGGTCTTTCATACACCAAGTGGCCCTTAGATGTGCGCAGCTTGGGGCATCGCCATGCGATTGCTCGAGACTTCGTCTCGTGCACACTTTGTGGTATGATCGAGCCCGCCCTAGACCCCGACTAAGTGATCAGGCTGGAGTAAGTCTATGTAAGAGTTTTGAGATAGTCGGTAGTATGGTTGAGGCGACTTGTCTTTGAATATGGGAGTTCACCACCCATATCATTTGACTTGTGTGCGGACGATGAGGACCCATCTCAGTTGATCATCCGGCCTGGGTGGGATGCCCCTCACGTACGATGCTTTCCGAGAATGTTCAGTGCTTGGCCTTGTCTGCTTAGACAAGTGGGTGCGGTTCTCGGCTCTCCATATGACTATGTCTTAACTGTACTTGCATACGCTAACCCCGGGTCCCGACACCTCCGCCGGGATCCGCCTAACTAGTCGTCGTCGAGTCTCCACGTGAAACGTCGATCACCATACCTGTTGTCGATCAAGAACCCTGAAAAGAGTTTGGGGGGTAGTATCATGAGTACAGAAGTACTCAGCATCCAACTGTAGTGGTCAACTAACCCAGCAAGGAATTAATCACTCGTCATTCTAGGACAACTAGTAGTTTACGGTAAGGAAGGGGTAAGTGGTGAGGTTGCTGCCGCACTAGAATTTATGGAGTGGCTAACAATCTAGAGAGTAAGATAAGAAGCCAAGCATTCGATGAGGAATCGCCTCCAACAAGTCTTGCTATCAACTACTTACGCAAACATAACACCTATCCTATCCTTGTCCTCCTCTTCGCATCCCGATGAAGAAGAAGCAGACAAGGCATACACACACATTGATCAAGTTATATTAAGATTATCTCAGTTGTTCTTGTCTATGAACAAGGAGTAGGTCTCAAGTCATCCATAACCGTGGACACGGCTTCTCGAAAAGATTTAACCCTGCAGGGGTGTACCAACTGCCCATTACAAGGCTCCGCACGCACGCCCATCTCTCTCAGTTTCTACCCATGATAGGCAACCATATTATGATTTAGTCCCAAGAGATCCGGAACGACAGGTCCCTCTAACTAACAACGCACAAATCCGGGTGGCCCCCGGTGAGTCGACAGCCAACTCAAAAGCCGGCCGCGCTCTCGAATCGGCCTCTACCGTCTGTACGAGGTCGGGTTAGTTACCCAAATTATGTGGGCAACCCCCGAGCTTCCAGGTTTGGACCAACAAATAAACCATGTCTCCGCTGGCCCGAGTTGTTTTAAAGAATATCTGCCAGGAGCTACCCGACAGACACACACACACGGTTTTCAAATGGTAAATCAGCTTGGGCCACCACTAGAAATGTTTGAAGCTAGGTAGGTAAGAAATAGGGGACCCCATAAAATCCCACACGCGGTTAGGCACGCTCAGTCTTAAAACCAATACCCGGAATCGGGTCCTAGGTGACTCGAATGGAACAAAGCGTTGGGGCAGGATAGCATAGACCTTCCATACTTCGTCGAATATAGTCAACATTTATAATAATCATATCATCAACAACAATAATAATAATGTGATAGCCCAAACCAAGGACTAACAGGTTAACATCGTAGCATCCTAAGCATGCATACTAAGCAGGGGCTGAGCAACGAGCAATAGTAACATAGTAGTACAAGGTTTGCTGGGAAGGGACATGGCTGTATCGGTTTGAAAGAGGCTGTAAACATGTGGTAGGATCAAACATCGAACCTAACCTAGAGTAGCATGCAAACCGCTGGTTGAAATAGAATGGATCATAAGTAATGTACAGTCCTTGCCTGTTGATAAGTCGGATTCCGAAGGTGTAGTGGATCGCAAGCTCGCATCGTCTCCGAAGGTACCCGCGGAAGCACACAAGACGATAAACACTGGAAAGCAATCAACAAGAAAGCACTCTATTACTACGGGGCAACACAAGATCAAGAAGACATCACACGACACGGCAACGCGATACGGATCTATCGTCGAGAACGGTTACTAACAGTTTAAGTGGGGTATCGGTCACACAGGACGAATACAGCACGTTTACGGTGGTTCAAGTTGCTTAGCTACAGGTGATCAACAAAGGTTGTTAACATGGCAACTCAAGAAAGCATGTCATAGCACACAAACATGGAAAAAGGTGAGGCACAAAGTAAACTATCTATGCTAGTCAATTTAAGTGAGGCACAACCTAAACATGGCATAACACTAAGTGCCGCACGAGGATTAAAAGATTTGGTACTGTTCTGTACTAAACCATAATTTAGGTTGGTTAACAACAGCAAAAAATATCATAAACACAAAGTACACGAAATACTAGTCAAGTTACATATAAAGAACAACCCAAACGGAGTTACGGTTAAAAAGATACATGCAAAACAAGTTACGGGCACAATCTGCCAACATCACGAAGCACACTTTAGAGCAATGCATAAACAGGATAATCAGTGCTAACATGCTCACAAATGATATGGAACTAAAGTAGACATGACAGGGAAGGCATGGCAAAAAGAATCAGTCAAAAAGGCATCATAGATCAAAAGATATTAAGCGTGCAACATAGCATTGGAACGTTACAGACTTAGAGAAAAACTGAGGTGGCTGTCAAAAACAGAAGCATAGCAACTTTGGAGCTCAATAACTATAAGACCAGCAAGCATATCATGGCAATGCAATACATATAATGGAAGTAGACATGATGCTTAACAATATGAAATTGGAATCACTCAATTCCGATAAACGGTCGCGACACACTCGTCGACCGAAGTTGCAACCAAATATAAACAGCAGCACACTAACAGCAGGGTAGCTACTTTGGAGAAAGATACAATCATGATGCAGCAAGCCATTATGGCATGTGAATGCATGAAACTGACGTATAAACAATGCTTAACGCAACGCAAAAGGAATCAATCAATTCCGACGTACGGTTGCGAAGCAACCGTCGTCCGAAGTTTCAATCAAGCAACAGTTTTCACCCAGTTTAACAGCAGCAGTTCTAATTAACGATATGATGCCCTGTTTAGCACACAATTACACAATCAAGATGACCTCTAATGCAAATGCTCACAAAAGATGAATTGAAGTTCACATGAAACTAAGCAACTTTCATTTTGGGGGCATCGTCATACGGGCTACGGTTTTATCGTAATTATCATCGCAAAAATGAATCAGCAACATATTTTCTCCAAGACTTCGAAAAAAAATAAAAAGGAAAAAAAAGTGCTCAGGAAAAAAAAGAGGGGACGACCTCACTTGGGCCGGCCCATCAGGCGGCTGCGCTGGAGCAGCTGGGCCGCGGCGAGGGGCGTGGCCCACCAGGCCGGATCTGGGCTGGCTGGGGTCACCAGATCGGGAACCTCCCGTTCCCGACCACGGGACGTGGCTGCGCCGCCAGCTTCCGGCGAAGGGAGCGATGGAGGGGAGGCTCCGAGGGCTGCTCCAGTCGAGGAGGACACCGGCGGAGGCGGATCCAGGGTGCGGGGCTCTTCTCGCCGGCGTGGCGAGGTGCTGCGGCGGCGACTGCCTCAGGCGCGGGCGGCCGGGCGTCGTCGTGGGGCGGGATTGCGGCTCTGGCGACGGGCGGCTCGGCCCTGTGCAGATGAGGTGGAGGTGAGGGAAGGGAGTGGAGAAGGAGGGGCCAGGGGAGGCTAACCGGGCGTGGCGCAACGGCTTGAGTTGGCCGGCGACGAGGCTGCTGTAGCCGCCGTGCGGCAGCGGGAGACCGGCGGCGCGGGCTTCCCGACATGGTCGGGCCCGACGGCGGCGGCGGCTGGGCCTTGCGGGGCCCGGTTCGCCGGATCTGGCTGTGCTGGCTCCAGATGGGCAACGTGGACGCATCTGGAACGTTGATCTAGGGATCTGACGGTCTAGGTCATTTGGAGGCTAGGGTTTCGTAATTTTGGGGGTAAAACTGCGAAAATGGGGTGTTTTTGGGCTAGATCTGGACAAAGTGGAGTTGGTGGCTGCAATTTTGTGGATAGGCAAACCCTAGAAAGGGGTGGGAGTGTGGTGGTCTTTACATAGCCCAGGTGGCTGGCAGTTTGCAAAAACATCCCCGGTTTTTCTCTCGCGCGCGCGGTGCTCACGTTTCTGGCCGCCGGGGGTCCGCAGGACCTTCGATTCGGGTAAAAGTTCGAACTGCGCATTCAGCACCTCGAGCCGGCGGCGTTCACCTCGCGTTGGAACCGTTCCGAGAACACTTTCCGGCGCGCTATAAATATATCCCGTTTAATTATTAAACGGGGTTTTTCGTTCCTTTGGCTACGGCTGGTCTCGTGCGGTTTTCGCGACAGTGATCGGGTGAAACCCGGTGTCGCAAAGGTCGAGTGTCAAGGTGGAAAGGGTCGGTCTCCGTCCGATACGAGATAAGAGGGGGAAAATATAATCGCCGATCGATAAATCGGGGATGCAAACACCGCAAACAAATCAGACAATCAAACAATTCTCACCGAAAACAAATTTTTTAATTTTTATGAAATCTGGGTTGTTACATAAGGGCATAGCCACGTGCAGTTCGGGTGAACAACATGATGATGACAGATGCTCAGCAGTCTTCAGAGATCGTGATTGGTAGGTTGCTTATTAATTCTGTTCCCGCGACCATGTTGTTCGATTCCGGAGCATCCCATTCCTTTGTATCCCACAAGTTCCCTGATGAGCATGTCCTATCTTTGGAGGATTTGCCCAGTTCTTTGCGCATTGTTTCTCCCGGTTCCAGGATGGCTTCCTCTGCCCATGCTCCTTTTGTGAGGATCAATATCCAGGGTTGCACGTTTCCCGCCTCTTTGATCTTGCTCCCCCGTTCCGATAGCGATGTCATTTTGGGCATGGATTGGCTTGTGCAGCACAAGGCCAACATCGATTGCTCTTCAAGAACCGTGAGATTGACAGATGATTCAGGTGCTGTAGTCTGGTATACTTGTGGCTCAACGGCAGGAGCAGCACAGTTGTATACTTTGAAAGCAGGAGTCGCACCTTTGCTCGAAGAAGTCAAAGTTGTCTGTGAGTTTCCAAACGTCTTTCCAGAGGATTTTCCAGGAATTCCCCCAGTTCGAGCTATTGCGTTCGTTATTGAGTTAGAGCCTGGTACTCAGCCGATTTCTCGGCATCCGTAGAAGATGTGTTAGAAGGATTTGATTAAGCTCAAGAAGCAGTTGACAGAGTTGGAGGCAGGCGGTTTTATCTGCGCGAGCACTTCCCCTTGCGGTGCACCAGCTTTGTTTGTCCAGAAGAAAGATGGGTCTAGCCGCTTGGTCCAGGACTATCGTGGCATCAACAAGAAGACCATCAAGAACAAGTACCCTTTACCCCGCATCAATGATCTGTATGAACAGTTGAATGGGGAAAAGGTGTTTTCCAATCTTTACTTGAGGATGGGGTATCACCAAATTCGAGTTCGAGAAGAAGATATCCCCAAGACCGCCTTCAGCACACGTTATGGGTTGTATGAGTTCACATTCATGACTTTTGGCTTCTCAAACGCCCCTCCAACATTCATGAGAGCTATGAACTATTTGTTCCAAGAGTGGCTGGATGTGTTTGTCATCCTCAACCTCGAAGACATTCTTGTGTATTCCAAGTCAGAGGCTGAACATGAGGAACATCTTCGCCTGGTGCTGCAGAAGCTGAGGGAGCACCAGTACTATGCCAATTTCTCAAAATGTGAGTTTTGGCTCGACAAGGTCAACTTTCTTGGCCTTGTCATTTCCGCTGAGGGTATTGCGGTTGATCCAGAGCGAGTCCGCACTATTCAAGAGTGGGCTCCGCCGAAGAATGTGAAGCATCTAAGGAGTTTTCTCGGCCTCGCGAGCTATTGCAGGAGGTTTGTGCAGAATTTCTCCAAAATAGCCAAGACAATGACTGAATTGTTGTGCAAAGGAAAACGATACACTTGGTCACCGGCTTGCCAGTCAACCTTCGAGGAGCTGAAGAAGAAGTTGACCACAACTCCAATTCTCACGCCGCCAGATGAGTCACAGCCTTTTTAGGTGTTTTGCGATGCCTCCTTACAAGGTCTAGGCGGAGTTTTGATGCAAGGCAAGAACATTGTGGCTTATACCTCACGGCTGTTGAAGATGAGTGAGAGGAATTATCCCACGCATGACTTGGCGCTTGAAGTAGTTGTGCATGCCTTGATCACTTGGCGACACCTCCTCTTGGGGAGGAAGGTGGATGTGTTCACGGACCACAAGAGTCTGAAGTACATGTTGACTCATCCAAATCTAAACTTAAGGCAAAGAAGATGGCTTGAGACCATTACTGAGTACACAGTTGATATTCAGTACACACCTAGGAAGGAGAATGTCATAGCTGATGCGCTAAGCCTTAAGGGCGATTGCAATAATATCCAGGTGCAGAAGATCCACCCTGATCTATGTGAGTCATTTCGGAAGCTCAATCTCGAGCTAGTTCCAGAAGGATACCTTGCCAAGCTTGTGGTAGATCCCACTATCCATGAGAAGATCCTTGAAGCTCGGTCTAGCATCTCAATGATTCAGAAGGTCAAATAGGGTATTGCCGCCTCAGTTCCCAAGTACGGTTTCTTTTCAGAGCATAATGATGGCACCGTGTTCTTTGAGGAGAGAGTTGTCGTCCCCAAGGAGGGAGATCTCAGAGAGGTCATCATGAAGGAGGACCATGATTCCAAGATGTCGATCCACCCTAGCAGCACTAAGATGTATCAAGATCTCAAGCAAAGCTTATTGTGGACTCGTATGAAGCGGGGTTTAGCCCATTTCGTCTCTCAGTGTGATGTGTGCAGGAGAGTGAAGGCACAACACTAGAAGCCTGCAGGGTTGCTTCAGCCACTTGAGATTCTGGAGTGGATATGGGATCACATAGAGAAGGATTTCATCACAGGCTTCCCTTTGTCGCAGAAGAACAATGCCATCTTTTTCTTCATTGACAATCTTTCCAAAGTTCCCACTTCTTTCCAATGAAGGACTCCATTTTAGCAGCTCAGTTGGCGGATTTGTATACCGCAAGATTTATATCTTTGCATGGCATTCCCAAGAAGATCAGTTCTGATAGAGGAAGTCTTTTCACCTCCAAGTTCTGGCAGGCCTTTCAAAAGGCGATTGGTACGACAGTGTTGTTCAGTACCGCTTATCACCCTCGGACCAGTGGGCATGTCGAGCGCGTGAACCAAATCCTCGAGGACATGCTTAGAGAAGGTGTCATCTCCTTTGGCATGAAATGGGAAGAATTCTTGCCGTATGCTGAGTTTTCTTACAACAATAGCTATCAGGAAAGTCTGCAGGAAGCACCTTTTGAGGTCTTGTATGGCCGGAAGTGCAGGACACCTTTGAACTGGTCCGAAACAGGAGAAAGGCAGTGGTTCGGCCTAGATGTGATCCAGGAGGCAGAGGAGAAAGTGAAGATTGTCCGAGAGCACCTCAAGGTAACACAGTCAAGGCAGAAGGCCTATTATGACAAAAGGCACTGTGGTGTAGCTTTTCAGGTTGGTGATTGGGAGTACCTGAGAGTGTCTCCATTGAGGGGAACTCACCGCTTTGGCATCAAAGGAAAGCTCGCTCCAAGATTTGTCGGACCTTTCCGCATCCTTGAGACTAGATGACCTCTTGCCTTTCGGCTCGAGCTTCCCTAGAGTCTAGCAATGGTGCATGACGTGTTCCATGTGTCCCAGCTAAAGCAGTGCTTCAAGAAGCAAGGGCAGGTCGTTGACTTGGGCGAGATCTAGATGAGTGTGGACCTTTCCTACTCAGAGCGTCCAGTCCGTGTTCTTGAGATGTCCGAGTGCAAGACTCGCATCAAGACCATCAAGTTAATGAAAGTGCAGTGGGCACAACATTCGGAGAAGGAAGCAACTTGGGAGCGTGAAGATCATCTCCATTACTAGTATCCAGAGTTATTTCAGGCTTAGATATCGGGACGAGATCCTGCGTTGGTGGGGGAGAGCTGTAACAGCCCAATATCAATTCTTGTAATCATCATGTAATTTATCTTTTTCATATGATTTCCAAACTTGACATGGTGCTAGATGTTGAAAATTCATGTGATGATTTAAAATGCCAAATGGTTTTGGGTTCATTTGATTTGAATTTGAATTCAAACAGAAGGGGGAAAGAGAGGTGTTTGGAGAATTGTTCATGTTGCATATGTGCTCTCCTTGACCCCAAACTTGGCATAGCCATTTCTTTCTCGTCCCCAAGGGTTTTAAAAGTCATGCAATATTTTTCCTCTCTCTAAAAAGGTGGGTCATAGTTCAAAGTGAATTTAAATTCAAAATGCCACAACTTTTTAGTTGCTCAAAAATTGGTCAAACCAATTTTAGAAAATGGAGAATATTCCAAGCTTTCCAAAACATATTTTTATATGTTTTTATCCCTTGTGAATTGCTCAGAAGAATTCATGGAGTTTTCTGTTTATTTTTAAATGGAAAATTCCTCTTTTCTTTTATCTAGAGGCAGAGGGCCTACCAGGCCCAGCGCAGCAGGCCTCCCCTCTTCTCCCCGCAGCCCACCTAGCCTGTGCTAGCGAAGCGATAAGAGGGAGCTCGGATGTCCGTCGGATCGCATCGGAGGGCCAGGGGTCATCGCCTTTCCACGGTGTCGCCGGTCCCCCCCCTCCTCTATCTCACACCGGTGGGTGACGTCGACGTCGACGCCGGCCGACGTGGCTCCAGCGCGTCTTTATAAGCCGGAACCATCTTTGGCCTCAGGAACCCTAGGCCACTCCGTTCCCCCTCTCAATTCTTCGCGCCGCCGCCCCCATGGATATCAGGCTCCTCCCCTGTTCCGCCTGATGCCGGTGAGACCGACGACCAAATCTCCGCCGTCTTGCCGCAATCTTGAGCCTGCGCTCGCGTGCGCGACCTCTAAGCTCACCCGCGTTCCCCCCTTTGCACGTTTGGGCCACGGAGTGTACGATCCAATCCGCGCAACGTCAAGCTCCGCCGCGGCCACCGTCTTCCTCGAGGACGGACGCCTCCCTCTTTCGCTTCGGGTGTTCGAGCGCGTCGCCAGCACCCCCAAGGTGAGCATCAAACGCCTTTCCCCTCTCCCTAGCGCGTAGCCTAGACCTCCCGCGTCGCGGTGTATATTCTGCGCCCGCGGGCTGTCGTCGCCGGCCAGCCACCGTGGTCGTCTTGTCCAGGGCGTTCCCGGGGCGTGTCGTGCGGGTCATAAGCGTGCTCTAGGACGCGTGCGTAGCAGCTAGGACTGCCTCGCGCATCAGTTTAGCTCGCCGCCACGTCTGAATTCTATTCTTTAGTGGTTCAGTCGCCACCGCATTTTGCCTTGCCGGAAAGGAGGCCCTTTGGCGTCCTCCCGAGTAGATCCGGGGAGCCACGGCCTCGTGCTACTCCCCTGCACCATTTGCCGGTCGCCGTCGAGCCCTAGCCGGCAAGGTGTCGCCGGAATCATCACCGGTTCAGGTGGTGCGCGTCGTGGTTGCACCTCCGAACCCGTGGCCGCCACAATCTTCAGAGGAGCGTGGCGAGGAGAGTAGAGAACCTCCGTGGGCGTGCAAAGTAGCAAGCTATAGCTGGGTGTGGTGGCTCGCATCCCCAGGTGGTCGTAGGGCTACCGGAGTCGAGACGGCGAGGCGAGCATCGCCGCAACTCGTCGTCGCCGTCGGGATCTTGTAATTTAGAACAGCAGGGGGGCATACCTCTACTGGTTTCAGACCTGTACCGGTTCAGAAACCGTGCAGTGTCGTAGTGGAAGAGAGCAGCAGTAGTGAGCGAGAGGGCGTGGGTTCGATCCCCACGCGAGGAATTTGCCAACCACCTTTTTCCATTTTGCGAGTGGCTGACAGTCAGGCCCCACCTGCCAGTGGATGGAGGCCTGGTGGGCTGGCCCAAGCGGCTGCTGCTGGTGGGCTGGTCCAAAGGGAGAGAAGGGAGAGGAAGCTGGGCCGGATTTCCCGAATCCAGCTCAGGAGGCTGAGCTCCTCCTTTTCTTTTCTTTTTTTTATTTCTTTTCTGTTTTATTTTTCCAAAATCGATTTGAATTCCAAATTCAAATCTGTTTTGGGCATTTGAACTTCTCTGCCTCAGTCATATCATCTCATATATGAATTTGGGGTAGTTTTTTCCACTGAATCCCATGGTGAGGTCCATTTTGCAAATTGAGCCTTAAAAATATTGAGGTATTGGCAATTGGCATTTAGGCCCTTCAGTTCTCTTGAATTTGCAAACTGTGCTTTGCAAATTCAATTGGAGCCATGTCATATATGATTTGTGGCAGCAAGATCCAAGGAATTTAATGGTGATGTCCATTTTTTGCTTTGTGCACCACAAAAAATGGACATGGTGCACAAGCACTTATGGCCATTCAATTTCTATTGCCCTCCAATTTCTTGCCTTTTCAACTTCAGTGCATGTGATCTTGTCCTTTGATCCTTCAAGCTCTTCCATGTCATCTTGTGTCCTTTGCATCCTTGAACCAGCCCTTGGCATATTGTCATATGCAAGTGGCTGGGATCCTTTTCTTCTACTGAACCTTAACGGTGTCAGATTCACCGACACTTCTCCGTCTCCGGAATCGATGATTTATATTCACGATGCTTTTATTATTGTTAACTTGCTACTGTTTATCATGCCTTGTCATGTTGCCATGTAACTTGCACCAAAGTTAACGCTATGACCAAAGCCATAAAATTATTAATAATTGCATGTGGAGTTGTTGACGTGTCGTCACCACCTTCATGTAAATTTAACTAGCTAGGGTCACACCGTGTCTAATTAAACCTGTTCATTCCCTCCATGCTTGTGCACCTTTGATGTTGATGTTTACTTGTGGTGTTTCCTTTCTAGTACCGTACGTTAGAGCCTGAGACTGCCGAGGAGACTTTCGTGGAGCTATCCGACACCGAGCCCGAGGACCCTGCTACGTCTGCTCCGTTGACTTCTTTCCCAGGCAAGGGGGTTTATATATCATTCTTTATAGCTTTCAGCTCGCTTGCCTACCTGTATTTAGAACGGTTGCTTGATCCTACCACCATATAATTTTGCCTCTCAACTAAACACAAAAAGCCATGCTCCGCCACATCCTAGCAAAATCTTGTTTGGCTATGTACTTTGCTTGCTTAACCATTGCTTAGTATGTGTAGGCCCCTTAACCTGATGCTTATACCCATTGCCGCTTGGTGGAATATCATGCTATTATCGGGAGTTGGTTGATATTTAAAAATATGATGTTAATTTTATATTTGATGAAGGATGGGAGACCGGGCTGTTCCTGCCGTGTGTTTTGTTCCATTCGAGTCGCCTAGGTCCCGAGTTCCGGGTATTGTGTTTCTTGACGAGCGTGCCTAATCGTGTGTGGGATGCTATAGGGTCCCCTTGTCTTACCTACCTAGCTACAAACGGTTCTAGTGGTGGCCCTAGCTGTATTTACCATTTTCAAAATGTGTGTGTGTCTAGTTAGCTTGCCAGCAGGTTTTAAAATAACTCGGTCCAGCGAGGACAGAGTTCCCTTGTTGGTCTAAACCTGGAAGCTCGAGGGGTACCCACAGTGATGGGTTAGTTAACCCGACCTCGTCCAGACGGTAGAGTCTGACTCAAGAGCGCGGACGACATTTGAGTTGGATGTCGACTCACCGGGGGCCACCCGGAATTGTGCGTTGTTAGCTTGAGGGACCTGACGTACCGGAGTTTCAGGCGAACCCCCAGCCAAGAGGGGACCGGGCGTACATGCGAAGCCTATGATGGGAAGTTGGTACACCCCTGCAGGGTTAAATCTTTTCGAAAAGCCTTGTCCGCGGTGATGGACGACTTGAGACCTACTCCTTGTTCATAGAATAACATTAAACTGGATCATGTTAAAACTTGCCTACCGTGTGTGTGCCTTGGTTTCCTTTCTTCGTCCAGGGGGACCGAGGGAGGAACTAGGTTGTGTTATGATTGCGTAAGTAGGTGGATAGTAGACCTATGACACGATGTCAACGTGCATTCTTGGATCTTACCCCTACTCTAATAGAACGATAGCCACTATATATGCTAGTGCGGCTGCAACCTCATACACTATACTTTGTCTTACCGTAGGAAGTTAGTTATAACTGTAATGATCTAATCTCACCCCTTGTTTCCTTCTCCGCTTATATGTTTTTCCTGATCGGCCGCTGCAGTTGATTATTACCTCGACCCGAGCACCGGACGTTACTTCGTGGAGGTGCCCCCGGAGGAGGACTTCGCCCAGTAGGCCTATAGTTGGGTCACGACGTTCCGTCGGTGGACATTTTTATGTGCAGCCCTCTCTAGGGCCATTTGGATTTGACCGTACTCGGTCGTGTGTGTCTTCCGCTTCTTGCATGATGTACTGTTGGATCTATGATCCCTGAGATGATGTAATAATTACCAACAGCGATGTATGCCCTGGACCTAAATTTATGTTATAGTATAATGTTCTTTGTTCCTTTACCTGTTGTCGAGAATCCGACAGGGACACGAGTGCGAGTGTCGTGCATCGGTGGCCTTTTATGCACTCCTAAGTCGAGCGGGACGCGAAAGCGTCTAACTTGAGTTAGCACCGCATCGGGGGCCTTACAGGACACAACATATATATGAAAATTGCGTACTATGGCATTGTCCTGTATAGCTGCTGCAAACTCGCACTAATATGTCCTACGTGAATCATTCTAGCTTCAAACATCAACCGGCTCTACAAGGATTCCTCTTGAATTTGATTTTATTACAGGGAACACTAGAAACAGTCATGTGATGCCTGCTTACAGAGAAGTTCCCACTTACACGCAAGAAAGTGACCAGCATCTATTTTCCACTGGTCAGATCAAAGTCTCTTACTAAAGAGTCGGCTGGTCCAAAACTTGTGTTGTTAAAGAATGTTGTAACAGTCATGCGTACGGTCGATCTCCTATAAGCCTTCACATCTTTCGATTGTCTATTTTTCTTGCATACTTTATAAACTGTGCTAAAAGTCGGCACTATAAAGTCATAAATCTTCTCTAGAATGACTCGGCATAATTGTTCATACCGACTCATGGGGGCTACATGTTTATTTTTCTGACTTAGACATTTTTACGCTGCACTACTGAATAGATGTTTGTGCCTACATGAAGATATGTGGCCCCGATGATAAGCCAGTATAAACCGGCTCACGCCATAAGGACACGGTAAAAACTAGGTTTGTCAAAGGAATCACTGGTACACACCACCCATTCGGATGAATTCTAATAAAAGATAAGACTGGTTTTTCATCAAAGAAAACATGCATCATCAAGAAAAACAAGTTTTCAATAGAAGTAGGCATTCATCATTCAAAGGGACAAAAAAGTAGTTCAAACAGAATTACGATAGTTCAGGTACATACCACGCACAAAAGATAAGTCACACATTATTACATCAGCCAGCATTAAGGAATTTCAGGTGTTCCCAGTCAATGACTTCTAAAAAGCAAGATAACTGGAGCAGACTCGATCGCCGTAGATTCAATTTAAGCACGTCCTTTTTTCCGCCTTAATCTTCAGGGTTGTTCTTCAGTACTACTTACAGGATCCATGAGGTTGTCACAACCCTCATATAATTACACGTCAGAGAGATCTTCAATCGCCAATCATCTTCCTCCTCACCTAAAGCCGGCTCGGCTGAAGACACCTGGTCCGAAGTCTTTAACAGAGGAAGCACGGAAAATACGACCGACTCAAGAGGACTAATTTTCTGTCTCTTGTTGCGCTCATCATAACCAGGTTCTAGCATGGATAGATCTATTTCTTCAGCAATCTTTGTTGCGCACATGCGAGTCTCCTTGATAATCTTGGAGTAGTCCTCTATAGAGAACTGCGACCCGTCAACATTAAACTTAGCGAAGCCCTCAGCCAACAACTCCGGCTTCATGTCTGGATGGTATGATTTAGCGAGCTCTAGGCCACGCATCACCCCCAATCGTCATGACGAGCGCTTTATCAAATCCACCCAAGCTGGCATGGTAGAGAACAACTGCATTATGCCGGTTAGTTTGGGTATGATGGCAGGCTTACCTGGAGTTGCGACAATGGTTCTGGCGGCCCCTTCACAAAGTTACTTGATCACTGTATATAAAAGAGTCAACTTCATACCTGCCGACTCTCGGAGAGAAGGATGCTCTTTGCTTGTTTCAAAACTTGCAAAGTCAGCACAACTCATGAGTGGCTTGGCACCTCCCTTCTGGCAAACCCGGCGTGGAGATTTAGGAAGATCAGAGGCAAGGGGATTAACAGAATTAGAATTACGAGTCCGCTTTTTCTTTTCTTGTCCCTATAATGAAAAATATAAGACATTAACATATAAACAAGGATTATTTGAAAAGAGAGCATAAAAAATACCTCTACCTCGAAGATTTGTTTGGGGGAGTCGCAGTGATAGGAGGAGTATTTTCTTCATTGTCGTCGTCACCATCTTCTCTTGAGTCCTTCTACATGATTAGAGGTAAATAGAAGAGAAATAAGTCATAAGAGTAAAATAAATCACTACTTACATGACTGTTCGGGATGTTAGCACCTGTCTCCTCTTCGATAGAGGGATCTTGAGTGGTGACCCACCATGAATCGGTTGCCTAGAAATGTAATAAAAGGTCAAAATATAAAAACAAACGACACAAAATTTGGTCTTATACTAAGAAACAATGCCGGTTTATTAACGTACCGCTAGAGTCGGATTGTCCACACAGAAAGGAGCTAGGCCGGTCATCGGGATATAAAATTTGATCTCTACGAGGTACTTCTTCTAGGCTGACACAAGAGCGGTCGGAGTAAACTATGTGTGTGCATACCGCATGGGGTCATCCAGACCTGTATACTCACACATGAGCCGGCACCAAACGGTGAGAGGTTGGACTTGCCAGCCGATCCAACACCGGATTAGGTCAGTACCATGAAGCCCATGGGCAAGAAGTGCTTTTATCATTTCAAGCACATGTTTGAGTTTCTCTTTTTTCTCCTTTGATGGGTAAGGATCAAAATATTCCTGGTAAACAAGTCGGCTCTTACGGAAGTCGGGCAAAGGATTCTCTTTCTCTGGGACTTTGTCAGTACAGTAAAAGAAAGACTTCTGCCAAGTGCTCACATGATTAGCCAACCTCAGGGACAGATACACGCTTCTCTGTCACCTCTGGATGGAAACTCCTCCACACTCCAGGAGTGGGCCTCCACTATACTCAATTTGTTTATTTCCATAGAAGAACTCGAAAAATAAGAGCAAATTCGGCTTCCTCTGTAAGTATACTTCACAGAAAACTTGGAAATTGCATATGTTCAAAACAATGTATGGAGCAAGATCTTGGGGATGCAGGCTGTATGCGCCCAATACATTTCAAAAAAATCTGGACCCGAGAGGATGGAATCCCCGTGTTCTGCGATCTCCGAAGATGACTACTTCACCATCTCGAGGTTGTGGTCAGATCTCGTCTCCCGAAACACGCCAATGAGTTTCTTCTCAAGGAGGTAAAATTCCCGACTTTTCCATCTCCTCTAGTCGAAGCTGGGTCATCTGTGAGTGTATCCAATTTTCCTCGTAGGTGCTCTTGGAAGTCGGTTTCTCCTGGGGTTAAGTTTTTATACTCCAAGAAATAGTGTTCTTCCCCATGATGGAAGGATAGGGCTTGAACCATGAAAGTGCAAATCCGGTTGGAAAAAGAACGACTAAAATCATAACCTAGAGGGGAGATCGTCGCCATCGCCATCACCATCACCACTCCATCCTCCCTCCATGACTTCTCTTCACATGTGTGAGTAATTCCTTGTTGTAGGAAAAGGGGATGGTAGGGATTGGATGAGATTGATCATGTAATTGTTCGTCATATTGTTGGGGGCATGTTCCCTATCATCTACTTTCGTGTTTATCATCTTTGCTACTACTTGTTGCTCTTAATGCTTGTCACTTTGGGGCCGAGTGCCATGTTTTCAGATCTGAACCACTTATGTTTTCATGAGTTTATTTATGTTCAAGTTCCTATCTATGAGTTATATGCACCTATTATGGTCCGGAACCGGCGATCCCAAAGGTGACATCTTGGGACACCAAAGGGGATGGTCAATAATTTGAGGATTCCATATATCCATTGATTTTATTGCTTTGTTCCAGTGCTCTTTGACAGGAGCACCTTAATCTCCATAAGTTCCTTTTGGCCCCGTTCCTAGCGGGATGGTAGGACAAAAGATGTTGTGCAAGTTCTTATTGCAAGCACGCACAACTACCTACGGGATACATGCCTAATGTTTGATATTTGCCTAGTTGATAATTACTTTTCTGTGTGCCTTGCCCCATGTTAGAATCTATTACATGTTCATTCTTATTCATGCAGCGCCCAACCATCCATCTCCCTAGCCTACAGTGTTTTTATTCTGCTGGTTACTACTAGTTACTTTTGCCGTTATCGTTATCACTATCATATCACAGTTTCTATTAATACTTTGTTGCAAGCAAGCATATTTCAGGTGCGGTTAAATTGACAACTCAACTGTCAAAAATTATAAATACTCTTTGTGTCCCCTTGTGTTGAATCAATAAATTGGGTTAACTTACCCGCGAGAACACTACAATCGATCCCCTATAGTTGAGGGTCATCAAGTACTGTTTTCTGGCTCCGTTTCCGGGGACCACAACAATATTTACAAGTCTACTTGAAGTATCCTGCCTGCCACACTTCATCCGCTATGGGTAAGAAAGGAGACCCCAAGGTTCCGATCCTACCATCCAGTACAAGAAAAGGTACCGTTCCGAGTACCAGTGCTACGCTTAATTCACCTTTCGTTATAAGTAAGTTTGCTTCACCACTACCACCACATGCTACTTCTACTAAGTCTGTTACTATGTCCGATAATTTTGATGCTGCTTCCACTACTCTTGATGATGATAATTTTCTTGGTCACTATATTGGAACTAAGACTGCTAAAGCTGCAGTAGAGCCCGAGACTGAGATACCTTCTACCTATATTCCTACTTGCAAAACCTTTGGTTACCCAGACCTGGATGAACTCACGGAGATAATCCTTGATGATGATTATATTATTCTCGATGAGGATATTTGCAGGGAACTCAGAGAGTGTGCCGACTCTGACCCTAGAGTTGTTAACGGGTTGCTCAAAAAGCACTCCATGAAGAACAAGAATATTCCTGATCCTAAATTTGCCACATCTCCTATATGCATCACTGATCCTGATTATGATTTCTCTGTTGATGTTTCACTTATATCTACAGTCAAGACTGACCCTTTTTATGGTGATGATACTATAGCACACCTGACCAAACTTGCTGCATTAGGTGACCTATTTACTACTGATGAGAAGATACGAAACTTCTATGTGGCCAAGCTTTTTCCTTTTTCTTTGAAGGGAGACGCTAAATCTTGGGATGATGCACTACCTATGGTTCCATTGAGAGTCCTCAGGACTTAGTTCAATTTTTCGTTGATAAATATTTTCCTGCTCATATGCAACATGCTGCTTTGCAAAGAATCTATAACTTTAAACAGTTGCAGGATGAGCACCTCCCTAAAGCTTGGGGGAGGTATTGTGACTTAATTAAGGCTAGACCGGGACATGAAGTCCCAAAGAATGAGCTACTTGATATATTTTATGTTGGTCTAACCGATGAATCCAGGTCCTATCTGGATAGTTGTGCTGGTTGTGTTTTCAGGGAAAGAACGCTAGCCGATGTTGAAGAATTAATGGGCAAGATTGCCAAGAACCATGAAGATTGGTCCATCCCTGAACCACCTCCACCACCAAAGAAGAGGGGCATGCTTGTTCTGAGCCCCGAAGATATGCAAGAAGCAAAGAAGTCTATTAAGGAGAAGGGCATCAAAGCCGAAGACGTGAAGAATCTACCACCTATCAAGAAGTTGTGTGAGCCTACTACTCACCCTCCCTTGGTAGAGGTACACTCTCTATTAGACTTTACTGAAAGTGACATCCCTAAAGGTAAATCTCCCGACCAATGCTTAGATGAGCTTGATAATTTTATTATTAAGCAAGACAATTTTAATAGGAGGATACAAAGTCAGTTACATGATAATTCTCTTGCTATCGAAAGTTTACTTGGCGTTCTTGAAAGAACAGTTAATGATGTTAAATGTCTTGATAAGCATTTTCATATGGTTCAAACTCATCTTGAACAAATTTCTAATGTGCAAAAATATTTGCTTGCTAACAATGCCAAACAGGACATACAAGATTATGGCATCAAGACCAGGGGTGGAACACACCTAGGACCCACTCTATCCCGAGGGGCATCCTAAGAGGATCGAGCAAGATTCTCAAGTGCAAGTGGGAGATGAGATTGTTAGCTCTCCTAAGAAGAAAAAGAAGAAGAAACACAAGGAAGTTGACAAATCTAATGATCCTATTACGAGTGAAGAACCTGCTCTTGATCCCAACAGCATATCTACCTCTGATGCTGAAACTGAAGATGGTGCTGAGCCTGAAGAAAATGATAAGGAGAAAGAATGATCCTCCTGAGGTGCGAGAAGAAGAAGCACCCAATTAATAAACGCAAGAAGTACTCAAGAGAAGACTTTATAGCAAGAAGACATGGGAAGGAAAGAGAACCGTGGGTACAAAAACCCATGCCCTTTCCAGGTAAGTCTCTCAAATCTAAAGAAGAAGAGCATTATAATAAAGTTTGTAAATGGATGAAACCTCTTTTTGTGTAAATTCCTTTGACTGATGCTATCAAGTTACCTCCTTATTCCAAATACATGAAAGATATTGTTACTAATAAAAGAAAAGTTCCTAATGAGGCAATATCTACTATGCTTGCTAACTACTCTTTCAGTGGCAAGATTCCTAAGAAGCTTGGTGATCCAGGTATACCCACCATTCCTTGCTCTATAAAAAATAATTATGTCAAGACTACCTTATGTGATTTCGGAGCAGGGGTGAGTTTTATGCCTTTTTATCTTTATAAATGGCTATGTTTAGATAAGTTAATCCCTACAGATATCTCTCTTCAGATGGCTAAAAATTCAACAGCCGTCCCGATAGGTATTTGTGAGAATGTTCCAGTTGAAGTTGCTAACTGTTTAATTCTTACTGACTTTGTTGTGCTTGACATGCCCGAGGATGGGAGCATGTCTATTATTCTTGGTAAACCTTTTCTTAACACTGCAGGTTCCATTATTGATTGCAATAAAGGAAAGGTCACCTTCAACGTAGACGATAAAGAACACATGGTGTATTTTCCAAAGAAGATCGACAAAAGGCATGGCCTTAACTAAATAGAAAATATCGAGACCTGTAAGATTGGAGAATGGGATTTTCCTTTACATGTGCACCACAAATACAAAACCATCATGGTGGTGACAATGTCCATTGAAGTAAAGGGAAATGATCAGTTCATAAGAGGTGAGACTTTTTGTTCTACATATCGCTGGTTTGTTGGTAAGACTTGATCAACCTTGCTAGTGAGCATGTTTTATATAGGCAAAAAGTGGAGCTTGTTATGTTTTCATTTTCTTTAGCTTTTATTCTCATTGTTGTACCAAATTTATATGTTTTTTAAACTTCACAATTCTAATCACTGCTTCAAGTTTTCAGAAAGTTTCGCAACTTTTTGAAATCCAGAAAATTTTCAACAGTGAAGTCTTCAAATTTTTTTCAGAAAACTTATAATATAAATTTCCATGATGGGAGTGACCTAGAGGAACCTGGGGCTCACCAGGGGGGCCACCAGTGGCCCAGGCGGCCAGCTTGCGCGGCCAGCCCCCTGGCCGGAGGTGATTTTCGATCTCTCTCTATAGCCAACCATTTGAGCTGAGATTTTGAGAAAATACTCCCTAGTATGCAACTCCTTCACCCCTCCAATTAGATTTT
Organism: Bromus sterilis; assembly: GCA_950022295.1. Classification (NCBI taxonomy): domain Eukaryota; kingdom Viridiplantae; phylum Streptophyta; class Magnoliopsida; order Poales; family Poaceae; genus Bromus; species Bromus sterilis. Next base: position 272,795,083 of record OX465595.1, on the reverse strand, counting down.
TTATTGGTGGTTTCAATTGTGAGTATTTATTAGTTCTTTGTGCTATTTGGATGAGCTTGCATGGATGTGTAGAAAAAAAAATCCATGTTTTGATCCAAGCTTATGTCATACGTAAGTGAGTAGAGTAGTTTGCCTCAACTCACTTTGTTTAAATCCTTGTTTTTGTGAATTGTCAAAAATTTCAGAAATGAGTTTGCTAGGAAAAGCAAAGGGGTGGCTTGGGAAGAAGAAGCCCGCATGCTTCGATCGAGTCACTAGAGCTGCATCTTCACCCTCGGCAGTTTAGGTGAGCTACAATGAAGATCATGTGCCCCTGGAGTTGTTGGAAGACACAAGTCCAACATGCGCAATGATATATCCGTGCGATGATTTTCTTACAGATGCAGGAATTAAGGAGGAATTTTATGGCCTTTGTGCCAATGGAGGTTTGACACGGCTAGCATTATGTCGTGTGGTACAATACAAGAAACTTACCTCCCGCTTTGTTAGTAGTTTTCGTTATAACCATGATGCTGGAACCGTCGAGTTCAAACTTTATAATGATCTCATAACTATGTCTTTGGCACAGTTTTGTGATATAATAGTTTTGCCGAACGATGGTCAGACGTCAAAGGTGACCTCTCAACCTTCCGAGTTGAGGACCCTTTTCAACTCCCTTTGTTGCCAGGAGGAGACTGACATTCGGCGCACGAAGATTTCCAGCATTCTGTTTCCACACCTCAGTTAATTTGCATATTTTGTTGCTAGAGGGTGTTGGCTCGTGACAACACAAGCAGTGGTTCTGCACTAGATTTCGCTATTTATGCGAATGCCCTCTCTGATAAGAATGATTATAATGTGGGTGCCTTAATTGCTCGGCGCCTTGTTACGAACAGTAACAAGGGCGATTTATATGGTGGTGTTTACGCCACACTCATCCTTGAGTCTCTTGAGCGCACCCCGCATCCTGATGATGTTCCCTTTTCGTACGCAAGTCTCGATCTTGCTGCTATGAAGAGGCATAAGTTTGTTACCATGCCTTCCCAGTTTGGTAACCTTGATTATATTTTGAGGTTTGAAAATACCATTATTCGTGAGATCCGTCTACCTGCACCACTTTTGTTTGATAACACTCGCAGGAATGTATGGTCCTTCAACGATATTCAGTTCGATGAGTTCATGGCTCATTACTAGCCGCATAACCCCATGGAGGGGGTTGTGCCTGACGATGAGGAGCATGGTGAGTTCCCACCTTTCTAGGGGGAGCCCTTCACCGAGCATGGAGAGGGGTCTTCTTCTGCTTGGGACGAGGGACCTTCCTCATGGGAGGACCCGAGGACTTTGATGTACGCACCAGTGGGCTCATTCGACCCTTGGACTTACCATTACCCCGGAGTAGGAGGCTTCTGGGGGCAGTAGCTTCTACCAACTTAGGACAAAAGCCTAAGCTTGGGGGAGTACGTGCCCTTCTCACCTTTCCATTGTATTATCCATTTTTATTTTATTTTCTTTGATCTTTTTCGAAGTTTTTGCCCGTTCTTCTTTGTTCTTTTATTTTGCAAAAACAACAATTAGATTTATCTTTTCTTTTTCTTTCGCTAAACTTTTGAAAAACCCAAAAATATTTCCTTTCTCTCTTTAGTTTTCTTTGTTTTCAGAATTCAGCTCGAGTCCGTGATGGCATTTGATTATATATTTCCCACGTTCGGTCATGCAACTGACAAGGCAGTAATGATGAAGATCGATGGAAGGGAAGCAAAAAGAAAAACCGGTATGAACTCTCCTTGTTTCTATTTTTGTACATATGCCTGTACTTCTGATCTAGAGACCGGCTTGTAGCGACATAGTGCTATGTTTACAATGCTTTCCCAGTTTTCATGCTTTCTTTGTGGGATATCTCAAATAGCTAGAGTGCATAATATGTTTTTGAAATGATTTGCATGCATTGCATTATTCATGGTTTGGCATATTGAAGTGGTATTTCCCTTTGGATAATTCTTGGATTGACTTGGCACATGTTCACACATGTTTATGACTAAAATTTCTATTATGCCTTGATGACCTTTTTATTTCAGAATAGTCATATCACTTTCATGCCCGATTCAATGTTACTTTGTCGCTTTGCATGATTATGAAAATTATTGCTCTCTAGTTGGTCGCTTCCCAGTCTTTTGCTAGCCTTCACTCGCACTAAGCGGAATTCGGCTTGTGTATCCAAACTACTTTTCAAACCAGTTATTCATCTTGAGACCACCATACCTACCTATATGTTGTATTTACCGGCCACTCCTAACTTAGACTTTCTTGTGCCATCTCGAAATTTATTCAAAAGCCTCCCTTTTGTAACCGTACAAGCTCATGGTGCGGTAAGGGAAAATTAGTATCTACCATGCCAAAAATATTTTGACGGAAGTTTTAACTAGTCAATAAAAAAAATGAGAGTTACACCTCCCTCATAGTTGATGATGGAATGAAATGGACCAAATGCTGTTTATGATAGATGGAATGATGCCCTCCTTCCATACTTGAGGAAAAATAAAAGGCTCCATAGACCATCAAAGGATTTATGGATAAGGGAACTTGTGTAAGCAAAAAGAATTAATATGGTTGGCATGGAAGATATTGAGAGACCTTTACTGTTCACCGTTGACTGGAAATTTTCACTTCTCAAAAGAATTTTATATATGCTTTCAAAATAAAGAGCTCTGGCACATGTTTAGTCTTTGCTTCCTTTCACGGGTTTTCAATCTTGCCATAAAAAAGTCACGGTTCGAGAGTCTCACCTTCTTTCTTCAAAGCACCAACTATTGAGAGCATAATTTTCATTCTTAGTGTAACACGCATTGTTCCAAAGTACTACATTGTATTTTGCATGCTTTTTATATGGCTAGTCTGAAATTCTTAGTTCTAGTCTCCTTTAAAACTCCGGAGGAGTTTCTGCATTTATGTTTTGCTTCACTCATGGAGGCTAGCGAGATACCACTCTGATATGTTCAGGCTATGTGCATTGTGATCTTGTTTTCATTTTCAGCTGCATATTATTTACTTTAGGTTGTTTGTGATTGGTTACTTGAAAGAAGGATTGCTTCGTGCATTTTCCTCATAGCATTGTTTTGATGCTTGCTAAACTCTTTTCGTAGTACCGGCTTATATACATATTATGAAGCAAAAGAGTTTGTCAAATTTTTCTTTGTCGCGTCCAGTTCGTTGAACTGAATTGCTTGAGGACAAGCAATAGGCTAAGCTTGGGGGAGTTGATACGTCTCAAACGTATCAACTTTTCCAAACACTTTTGCTATTGTTTTTCCCTCATTCTTGCATGATTTGAGCTAAACTAACCCGGACTGACGCTGTTTTCAGCAGAGCTTCCTGTATGGTTTTATTGTGCGCAGGAAAATGGATTTTTGGACATCTCAGAAAATTCCCAGAAAAATACCAGAAAATCAACGCACCCAAAGGAGCCCGAAGCCAGAAGTGGGGCCAAAGGGCAGCCAAGGGGCCCCTAGGGGCCCCGACCAGGGGTAGGGCCGCGCCCTCTGGCCACCTGGGCGACTGCCCCCTCCCCTGGTGCCCTACTTCGTCTCCTATTTATTCCCGTGATGGGGAAACTCCGAAACAGAAGTCTCTTTTCCAGAACCTGTCGCGGAGCCGCCGCCAACCTCTATTCTTCCTCGGGAGGGCTAATCTAGAGGCTGATTTGGCCTCCAGAGAAGGGAGATCGTCGCCATCGCCATCACCATCACCACTCCATCCTCCCTCCATGACTTCTCTTCACATGTGTGAGTAATTCCCTGCTCTAGGCAAAGGGGATGGTAGGGATTGGATGAGATTCTGTTGAAGATATGCCCTAGAGGCAATCATGTTATGATGTTATCTCTTTATGTATTCATGAGTTATTTGTATTGTCCTTGAACATCATCACTGATATGTATCAATAATTATGTGACTTGTTTGTGAGACTATATATTCTATGATGATTGTTCTAATGGTCCCTAGTTGATAATGTTATGCGGACACATATCCTTGACTAGTATATGATTCGATTGATGACTATGTTTCACAAGTCATGAGCATGGAGATGCTACCGATAGTATGGACTTAGTGATGGGATCACTGAGTTGGACGGAGACCCACTTTGAGACGCAGCGAGATATTGTCATCTGTTAGTCTCAATACAATGTATATGCCATGTCCTAGACCTGAGGTCCTCGCATTTTCTCGGGATGAGGAATGACTCACTTAGGGACTATCAAACGCTACACAGTAACTGGGTAGTTATAAAGGTAGCTTACGGGTGAGTCATGATACATGCCGCAAGACAGGGTTGATCAAGATGGGATTTGCCCCTCCACTTTGGAGAGATATTCTATGGGTCCTCTTGAGTGATAAGATTCAGAAAGCATGGCCATGCGATATGGATTAATTTTTAACCCGGTTCAGGAATCTATATCACGGTTTCGAGAAGAGATGTCAAGCTATCACAAGGGTGACAAGTACTCGCCTTGAGCTTGACAACATATATCGTGAGGCAAAAGGAATGTTGCATATGACACTTTGTAATGGTTCTTCTTATGACTTTACGCATATATGGGAGTCGGCCCGTTCTGCTAGGAACGGCTACAGACTATCGAACCGGATGTGATTTGGGACGTGTCCATGTGTACGTGAACCTATAGGGTCGCGCGCTTAAGAGGAAAGGAGCCCATTCAGATGTGATCCGAATCGAATATGGATGGATGGTCCGGATTGCCTCAAGGGTTGAGGCCATTCCACGGGCGCCTATATAAGGGCTAGGTTGAACCACGAAGGGGTAGAGGTCAGAAAAAAACCCTAGCCGCCACTCCACCTCCAGGCCGAGCCATCGGACCTAGCAGTCCACTGCGCGGCGCTCCTCCTTGTACGTGCGCATTCCTTGGAGGCGCTTCACCTGCGGCGCTTGGACGAACTGTTCGCGGGAACGGATCGCGGGACTCTGTTCGTGGGATCGGTACGAGGGATCGGTTCAAGGGATTCGAGCAGCAGCCGCCGACGCGCATCACCAACGCCCCTTCCGCTGCCGTGACTGCACGTCTAGTGGTAAACCCTAATCATGTAGTTCATCTCCAGTAGCAGTGATCTTAGTTGTGCGTGGTAGAAAATTTTGATTTAGCGCTAGCGTAGCAGACCGCGTGCCTCAACAGTGGTATCAGAGCCTCTACTATTTGGTGGTGAATTCGTGATGGATTTTCATATAGAGATGTGTAGATCAGATCGGTTTTGCATGTATGTTTGAGGTTCTTGATTTCATGATCTGTCCCGAGGCGCGAGCTACTTAGGTCGTGCCACAACTTATCCCTGGGATATTCTCCATTGGGATAGACAGTGTGTCGTAAACCCTATTGTGGCATGCGGATATCACTAGGTGATTGATCCGGGACACGGATCAGGACACGGCGTAGATAGGATCTGCGCTGTCTAGAAATCTGTGAGCAGGTTCGGTTCAGAGGCCATATATTGGTCATATGATCTCCGATTGAGCTCCGTGACCGCGTGCCCCAATAGTGGTATCAGAGCCTCTACTGCGTGGTGATGAATTCGTGATAGAATTTCATATGGAGATATGTAGATCAGATCTTGTGTTGGTAGATCAGATTGGTTTTGAATGTTTAAGGTTCTTGATTTCATGATCTCTCCCGAGGCGCGAGCCACTTAGGTCGTGCCACAACTCATCCCTACAGGTCGGTTATCCGCCATTGGGATAGACAGTGAGCCGTAAATCCTATTGTGGCCCATTGTGTATGTTATTATTCATGGCCTGCGTGTCATGGTTTTGACAACCGGCTGGAGCCATATGGTTGTCTCATTATTGTATTAATGACCTGCGTGTCAACTTGTGGAGCCATGTAATGTAATTTACTTTCATAGCTATTAGTTTGTAATAGCATAGTAACTTATGTAACACTTGGCGGTTGACACCATGGCGTGGCGATGGAGATCACCATGAGGACAACCATACATGGAGATGGAGATCGCCATGGGAGGTTCTCGCACATGGAGATGGAGATCACCATGCGCTATACCATATCACTTGTATAAACTGCATGTGAAAGTTTATCCCTTTATGCATCCTTCTTTGACATGGTAGATGTTTTAAGTAGGATGATCCCTCAAAGAATGTCAATTAAATTTTGCCTCCCCAATTGCTGCACATCACATGTCATGCATAGCACTTGGTTAACTTGTGTCGGACACTTACACGCATAGCACTTGGTTAACTTGTCGAGGCTATCAAAAAAGTTTTGGGCTTCGGGGCATAGGTGTTGGTGTGTATGTGATGCGCATCAACAAACAGAAGTCGTATGGTTGATGCGATTAGCAAGGAGTTGCTTACCGGTAGATCGAGTCGGCTAGCAGTGATGCAAAAACTCACTAGTCAATTCGCCCCATCGGATCCTGAATCACTTAGTGTCAGCTAGAGGGATGTTGAACATAGTGGGAGTAATTTTATTAAAGTTTAATATGACTTGCTCTTCATGAATACATGTCTTAGTATTTTGCATTTTATGTTGTAGATCAATGGCACCACCTGCTCCAGTTACCAATTTTGCGTTGAAATCCATCCTTGAGAAAGATAAACTGAATGGAACAAACTTTACCACCTGGTATAGAAATCTGAGAATTGTTCTCAAGCATGATAAAAAGGAAAATGTTCTAGAGGAAGCGCTTCTAGAGGAACCGGCTGATAATGCCACCGCTGCTGCTAAGAATGCCTATCAGAAACTCAAGGATGAGTCTACTGAGATTAGCTGCCTCATGCTGGCTTCTATGGAGCCCGAGCTGCAATAGCAGTTCGAAGACATTAGGGATTTCGATATGATCGAGAGTCATAAGGGCATGTTTCAGGTTCAGGCTAGGACCGAAAGGTTCAACGTCTGGCGATCCCTGATGGATTGCAAGCTGAAAGAGGGTGATCCACTGAGCCCGCATGTCATCAAAATGATGGGATACATGCAAGCTTTGGATCGTCTTGGGCATCCGTTGACTCCCGAGTCAGCTACAGATACAATTTTGGGTTCTCTTCCGCCAAGCTATAACTCGTTCATTACGAACTTTCATATGCATGGCATGGAAAAGAAGCCCACTATATTACATGGGATGCTTAAGATAGCAGGGCAGGACATTAAGAAGGGCATACATCAAGTGTTGATGGTGCAGAAAACGGCCAAGTTCAAGAAGTCATGGACCAAGAAGAAGGCTAACGCAAAGGGAAAGGACAAGGCTGTGATCTCGACTCCATCCCCGGTGCCTAAGCCTGGACCTGACGCGGAGACCATTTGCTTCTATTGCTGCAATTATGGTCACTGGAAGAGGAACTGTAACAAGTGGCTCGCCAGCAAGGGCAAGAGCAGTGGGAGTACGTCTTCTACAGGTACACTTGTTGTATATGTTATAGACATTTAACTTGCGTATATTTCTAATAGTTCTTGGGTATATGATACCAGATCGCTTGTTCACATTTGCAACTCAATGCAGGGACTAAAAAGAAGTAGAGATGTCGCAAGAGGAGAAGTTGACATTCGCGTCAGGAATAAAGCAAGAGTTTCTGCATTAGCCGTCGGCACCATGCAACTTAATTTACATTCTCGATTTGTAATGGAGCTTGATAATTGTTATTATGTTCCATCTTTAAGTCGAAACACTATTTCTGCCTCATGTTTGATGAGACAAGGTTATGAATTCATTATTAAGGACAATGGTTGTTCCATATATTTGAATAAGATGTTTTATGGCTTGACGCCCGTTGTGAATGGGTTATTTATTTTGAATCTTGAAGGTGAATCTGTCTATAATATAAATGCCAAGAGGCTTAAACCTAACAATCTGAATACAAGTTACTTTTGGCACTGTCAGCTTGGTCATATTAGTGAAAAGCGCATGAAGAAGCTCCATGATGATGGACTTTTAAATTCGTTTGATTTTGAATCATTCGAGACATGCGAATCGTGCCTACTCGGCAAGATGACCAAGACACCTTTTGCAAAGAGTTGCGAGAGGGCATCCGACTTGTTGGAACTCATACATACTGATGTGTGTGGACCAATGAGCACGACTGCTAGAGGTGGTTACCAGTACTTCGTGACTTTCACCGACGACTTGAGCAGATATGGATATATCTACTTGATGAGGCACAAGTCGGAAACCTTTGAAAAGTTTAAGGAGTTTCAGAATGAAGTAGAGAATCAACTTGGAAAGACGATCAAACTTCTATGATCAGATCGTGGAGGTGAATATCTGAGTCAAGAGTTTGATGATCATCTCAAGAGTCGTGGAATAGTTCCACAACTCACTCCTCCTGGAACGCCTCAAAGAAATGGTGTATCGGAACGGAGGAATCGCACCTTGTTGGACATGGTTCGATCGATGATGAGTCAGTCAGATCTACCGTTGTCATTTTGGGGTCATGCTCTAGAAACTGCAGCTTTCACACTAAATAGAGTACCATCTAAATCCGTAGATAAGACACCATATGAGATATGGACTGGGAAGCGTCACAGTTTGTCTTTTCTAAAGATTTGGGGATGTGAAGCGTTTGTCAAGCGACTTCAGTCGGACAAGCTCGCACCCAAATCGGATAAGTGCATATTCATGGGATATCCAAGGGAAACCTGAGGGTATTACTTCTACAACCGAGAAGAGGGCAAAGTGTTTGTCGCTCGACATGGTACCTTCCTTGAGAAAGAGTTTCTCACTAGGAAGGCTAGTGGGAGGATGGTGCAACTCGAAGAGGTTCGAGATAAACCACTCGGGGAAGACACGGCAAGTGATGCCATTATGGCAGAGCCAGTCAGTGAACCCGTGGTTGAAGTAGCTCCCGCACCACGAAGGTCAGAAAGGCTGCGTAATGCAAGAAATGTATTGTTGTTGGACAACGAGGAGCCTTTGACATATGCGGAAGCGATGGTGGATCCAGATTCCGAGTTATGGCTTGAGGCCATGAGATCCGAGTTAAAGTCCATGGATGACAATCAAGTTTGGAACTTGGTTGATCTGCAAAATGGTGCAAGAACCATTGAGTGCAAATGGATCTTTAAGAAGAAAACTGATATGGATGGAAATGTTCAAATCCATAAAGCTCGACTTGTCGCGAAGGGGTTTCGACAAGTTCAAGGAATTGACTAGAATGAGACCTTCTCGCCTGTAGAGATGCTTGAACCAGTTCGGATTATTCTAGCTATAGCTGCCTATTTCGATTATGAGATATGGCAAATGGATGTCAAAACAGCTTTCCTTAATGGAAATCTAGAAGAGGACGTGTATATGATACAGTCCGAGGGTTTTTTTGATCCAGAGAATGCTAGTAAGGTATGCAAACTTCAGAAATCCATTTATGGATTGAAGCAAGCATCTCGGAGTTGGAATATTCATTTTAAAGAGGTTGTCAAATCGTTTGGCTTCATCGAGAACGAAAAGGAACCTTGTGTGTTCAAGAAGTTTAGTGGGAGCTCAATCGTATTTCTAATCTTATATGTGGATGACATATTACTGATTGGGAATGACATTCCAATGCTTGAAGCTGTCAAGGACTCATTGAAAAATAGTTTTGCAATGAAGGACTTGGGAGAAGCAGCTTACATTTTGGGAATCAAGATCTATAGAGATAGATCAAGGAGGCTTATTGGATTAAGCCAGTGTACATATATTGACAAGTTGTTGAAAAGGTTCAACATGCATCAGGCTAAGAAAGGGTTCTTGCCTGTGTCACATGGCATTCATCTAAGCAAGACTCAGGGTCCATCGACTCCTGATGAGCAAAGACGCATGGATAAGATTCCGTATGCTTCGGCCATCGGGTCTATCATGTATTCTATGGTATGTACTAGTCCATGAGTTTCCTATGCTCTAAGCGCTACGAGGAGATACCAGGCTAATCTAGGCGAGAGCCACTGGACAGCAGTTAAGAGCATCCTAAAGTACCTGAAAAGGACTAAGGATATGTTCCTAGTTTATGGAGGTGAGGATGAGCTCGTTGTAAAGTGTTACACCGATGCTAGTTTCCAAACCGACAAGGATGAATTTCGTTCGCAATCTGGTTATGTGTTCATTATGAACGGAGGTGTAGTGAGTTGGAAGAGTTCCAAGGAAGAGACAATAGCTGATTCTGCAACAGAGGCTGAGTACCTTGCAGCTTCTGAAGCTTCAAAGGAAGGTGTTTGGATAAGGGATTTCATTACCCTACTTGGTGTGGTTCCAGACTCGGCAAACCCGTTGGACCTCTATTGTGATAATAGTGGTGCCATCGCACAGGCCGGGGAGCCAAGGCATCACCAGAAATCCAAGAACATAGAAAGGCGTTATCATCTCATACGACAATTCGTGGATGATGGTAATATAAATGTATGCAAAGTAAACACGGATGCAAACGTTGCTGATCCTTTGACGAAGCCTCTCCCGATGTCGAAGCATGAGGCGCACGTAAGAGCCATGGGACTTAGATGCCTAAATGATTGACTCTAGTGCAAGTGGGAGACTGTTGGAGATATGCCCTAGAGGAAATCATGTTATGATGTTATATTTTTATGTATTCATGAGTTATTTGTATGTCCTTGAACATCATCACTAATATGTATCAATAAGTATGTGACTTATTTGTGAGACTATATATTCTATGGTCATTGTTCTAATGGTCCCTAGTTGATAAGGTTATGTGGACACATATCCTTGACTAGTATATGATTCGATTGATGACTATGTTTCACAAGTCATGAGCATGGAGATACTACCGATAGTATGGACTTAGTGATGGGATCACTCAGTTGGACAGAGACCCACTTTGAGACGCAGTGAGATATTGTCATCTGTTAGTCTCAATACAATGTATATGCCATGTCCTAGACCTGAGGTCCTCGCATGTTCTCGGAATGAGGAATGACTCACTTAGGGACTATCAAACGCTACACCGTAACTGGGTAGTTATAAAGGTGGCTTACGGGTGAGTCATGATACGTGCCGCGAGACATGGTTGATCAAGATGGGATTTTCCCCTCCACTTTGGAGAGATATTCTCTGGGCCCTCTCGATTGATAAGATTCAGAAAGCATGGCCATGCGATATGGGTTAAGTTTTAACCCGGTCCAAGAATCTGTATCACAATTTCAAGAAGAGAGGTCAAGCCATCACAAGGGTGACAAGTACTCTCCTTGAGCTTGACAACATATATCGTGAGGCAAAAGGAATGGTGCATATGACACTTTGTAATGGTTCGTCTTATGACTTTACGCATATATGGGAGTCGGCATGTTCTGCTAGGAACCGCTACTGACTATCGAACCGGATGTGATTCGAGACGTGTCCATGTGTACGTGAACCTATAGGGTCGCGCGCTTAAGAGGAAAGGAGCCCATTATGATGTGATCCAAATGGAATATGGATGTAGGGTCCAGATTGCCTCAAGGGTTGAGGCCATTCCACGGGCGCCTATATAAGGGCTAGGGTGAACCCCGAAGGGGTAGAAGTCAGACAAAAACCCTAGACGCAACTCCACCTCCAGGCCGAGCCGTCAAACCTAGCAGTCCGCCGCGCGGCGCTCCTCCTTGTACGTGTGCATCCCTTGGAGGCGCTTCACCTGCGGCGCTTGGACGAACTGTTCGCGGGATCGGATCGCGGGACTCTGTTCGTGGGATCGGTACGAGGGATCGGTTCGAGGGATTCGAGCAGCAGCCGCCGACGCGCATCACCAACTCTCCTTCCGCTGTCGTGACTGCACATCTAGTGGAAAACCCTAATCATGTAGTTCATCTCCAGTAGAAGTGATCTTTATTGTGCGTGGTAGAAAATTTTGATTTAGCAATAGCGTAGCAGACCGCGTGCCTCAACAGATTGATCATGTAATAGTTCGTCAGATTGTTGGGGGCATGTTGCCTATCATCTACTCTGGTGTTTATCATCTTTTCTACTAGTTGTTGCTCTTAATGCTTGTCACTTTGGGCCCGAGTGCCATGTTTTCAGATCTGAACCACTTATGTGTTCATGAGTTTATTTATGTTCAAGATCCTATCTATGAGTTGTATGCACCTATTATGGTCCGCAACCGGCAATCCCAAAGGTGACAGCTTGGGACACCAAAGGGGATGGTCAATAATTTGAGGATTCCATGTATCGATTGAGTTTATTGCTTTGTTCCAGTGCTCTATGACAGGAGCACCTTAATCTCCATAAGTTCCTTTTGTCCCCGTTCATAGCGGGATGGTAGGACAAAAGATGTTGTGCCAGTTCTTATTGCAAGCACGCACAACTACCTACGGGATACATGCCTAATGTTTGATATTTTCCTAGATGATCATTACTTTTCTATGTGCCTTGCCCCGTGTTAGAATCTATTACATGTTCATTCTTATTCATGCAGCGCCCAACTATCCATCTCCCTAGCCTACAGTGTTTTAATTCTGCTGGTTACTACTAGTTACTATTGACGTTATCGTTATCACTATCATATCGTAGTTGCTATTAATACTTTGTTGCAAGGAAGCATATTTCAAGTGTGGTTGAATTGACAACTCAGTTGTCAAAACTTATAAATACTCTTTGTGTCCCCTTGTGTCGAATATATAAATTGGGTTAACTTACCCGCGAGAACACTATAATGAATCCCCTACAGTTGAGGGTCATCAGCTCGTGACGGTTGAAGAGAAGATTGAGAGTTCGGTCTCCGGTGTGTGAATAAGAAGAGGAGGAGGCGACGTTTGGAATGGAATAAAGGCGATCTGAGGCTGGGAGGTCCATTTATAAAAGATTATGGATGGAAAATCGAGGCGCTGCAAGCAATCTTTTCAATAGAAAGACTCCAAGGTACCTGTGACATTCAAAGGATACATTCGTTAAATGTGACCAAAGCGTTTCGGAAATCTCCATAATAAATGAAGGACAAGATCGGCACCTATAAATTCGGTGATGAAGATCAATAGGAGTCGGCTTTCTAAGAGTCAACATGGATAGTTGCAAAAGGGAAGTGTGAAGATCATCGTGAAGCTAAAGCGTTGTGTTAATCTTGGGGTCTAATGTCGGGGGGATGGATCAAGACCATAACCCGGCATATAGAAGACCTAGGCGTACTTGTTAAAAGAAGGCCCAAAGGGGACCCAGTTTTGGGTCGGGAATGCTGAAGGAGAAGCCCAAAGACCCTAGAAGGAATAGGACTTACCTTGGTAAACAAGGAAACTACTTGTAACTAGAATAGGACTCCAACTCGTGTAGAAGTCGGACTAATGTAAACAGGGACCCAGCATCAATATAAGCCGGCACCCTTGGGAACTACAAGGACAACTCAACTTAGATACTCTCGAGGCATAGGTAGCGATTCCGCATCTTTGTATTCGAGAAGTCGACACCCAATAATAGAAAAGAAGGAGTAGGTCTTTACCTTAAGAGGGGCCGAAACCTGGGTAAAATCTCGTGTCTCGTGATCTCGCCGACTCTCTTCTCGTATTCACCTCGCATCAAAGGCCTCACACTAAGTCCTCCAATAAGGACATGTGCCGTGACATTCCCACGACAAATGCCCCCGTGCATCCCATTCTCCATCAACAATCATCAGTTCGCCCTTCTCCATGCTATATTTTTATCTCTTCATATGTTATGTGCTAAAACTGGAGCATATTGCTCTTTACCTTTTTAGTTTGTTTTAGTTTTTCTTGATGTTCACAACAAGTTGGATCCTAGCCTTCATTGTTTGGGAGAGAAACACGCTCCACTCCACCCTAGAACACAAAGTAGGCTTGCATGCTTATCTTTCTTTTTGTATGTGTTCTTTATCTTTGAATAGCTGATGTTATGCTTAGCTCTTAGTTTTCATGCTTGTCTTTTTAAGAGCTTTTAATTAAGTTGATTTATGAACTCTCTTGAGTTATCATGCTTATCTTGTTTAGAGAGTTGGCTTGTTGCACTGAGTTTGTGTCTTGCATGAGTAGGTAAATAAGGTTTCTATTACAAGTGTAGTAGTAACTTGCAATATTTTTGAGGTATTGATTTGAGTAATGTTTGGACTTTGGGTGCCAAGAGGATGAGAATATTAGTGATAGGTGTCCTATTTTGTGCAATCCGTGATTATTTTCGAAAACTAGAAAAAATAGTTCAGCACTCTAGCTACTAGATGGATCGCTAACCTCTGGAGGGGTTGGAATATATAGAATACCCTCACGTGCCATGGGTCGAGGATGCGCAAGGATAACCAAATCCCCATACACTCGTCCTCGGGGTACTTCTCTCTTTCTGAACCTCCTGATTAGATAGAGAGTTATCAATAATAAGTGCATGAGTTCTTCGGACTAATGTGAGTATTCGATTGTTGGAACTTCCGCCTTCCATATTTTGCTAGACTCTTCGGTACCGTGCATTACCCTTTCTCATCTTGAGATTTGGTGCATACTTCGCCGGTGCATCCAAAACCTTGGCATGATATGCTCTGTCATCATAAACCTCCTTAAATCTTCCTCAAAACATCCACCATACCTACCTATCAAGGCATTTCCATAGACTTTCCGAGATACATTGCCATGCAACATCCACCATCTCATGACTTGATCTTCATGTCATACATGCTTTTGCTTGATCGAGGAGTTGCATGCCATTTGGTCTTTTCCCTTATCATTGCTACATGACGCGCTAGTATCACTGCATATCAGGTGACACTGGCAGGGGAATACATTTGCATACATCATGATAGTTTTCATCTTTCTTTATGTTGAGTACCTCTTGTAAAGTGTGAAGATCTTCTTGATATTATTGTAAAATATAGAGTGTTTCCCTTAAGTGAGGAAAATATCCCAAAGAGTAAAAATTAAAAGATCCCAAAGAGGAAAAATGAGAGATAAATAGAAAGAGCCAATGAGGCCACAAAAATGCAAAAAAATTGAAAAAAGGAGAAAAAAGAAATAAAAAGAGAGAAAGGGGCAACACTACTATTCCTTTTGAAATATCCACACTCGTACTCCATTGTCATATTTGTACTCCATAGAGATTATCATTCATGCATAACTATGTGGGGAGCCTACACTATAGAACTTCAATTGCATATTCCAAGGATGAGCCTCCTCAAAAGTGCTCTAGGTCTTCATGAGCAAGAAAGTTGGATGCACCCCCACTAGTTCCATTGGAGATCTTACCTTAGCTCATGTGTGCATCCGTTGCATGGAAATCCCTATTCCTCACATCATATCGATCATTTGGATTTCTCTCGCCTATGATTGTCCTCATTGTTCTAAGCCTTTCACACCTTTTTGTCTTCCTTCCCCATGATTTCTTACTTTTCCATCCCAAGTGTCACCTTATCTTGCTCGCGCTCATCCATTGCTTGAGTGCTCAAAGTCGAAAGGGAGAGGATCAATTTGACTTGTACCTGACTAGTGGTCTAGGGATGAGTCAAAATAAGATCACGAAGGAGACCAAGTGTGAAACCTTAGTAGATTGAGTTCTGAATTAAACTATATATTATATTTTATTCTCTAATCCCATCTCCCATTTCTTGCACGCAAAAACCATTTGGAGACATTCGAGTCACGAAAAGTGAGATCTCTTGCACCTTTATGTTCATACTTTTCTAGTTTCAATACTAGATAAAGACTCTTTCTTGTTATTATCTTCACTTGTATTGCATATTTTACTTGCTTTACTTTGAAATTCTTATATGTGTGTTAGCATGTCTACAAAGAAATTATTTGCGTTATCAGTTTATCACTTACCTACTTGAGGATGAGAAGGAATTAAGTTTGCGGATGTCGATCCATCCGAAACGTATCTATAATTTTTGCTTGTTCCATGCTCTTTTTGGTGACATTGCTATGTGTTTTTCTACACTTTTATATATTTTTACAAATATTTGGACTAACCTACTAACTCAGTGCACCCAGTGCCAATTTCTGTCTGCTGATGTCTGTAAGTTGCATGTTTCTACCCATATTTACAGAACTCCAAAAATTCCAAGAAAATCAGATAAATATTAGTGTGAGCAAAGCTTCCAGATCACCGAAGGAGTGCGGTAGGGGGACCAGGGCCCACCCAGGCGGCCACCTGGCGCGACCCCCCTCCTGGTCACGCCACCAGGGTCCCTGGGGGGAGGTTGCACCCCTTGTTACCCCCCTCCGGCCTATTTTTATCCCTCGATCTGAAAACCCTTTGAGAGACCCCCACATCGAGATTTTCCTCTCTATTACACTGCCGCTGCGCTTCCAAGATTGGGAGCACCAGAAGACCTCTTCCTAGCACCCTGCCGGAGAGAGGATTGACCACCGGGAGCTTCCCGGATGTGCTGTGAGTAGTCCTCCTTAGACCATGGGTCCACCAGTATCTATGTGATTTCTTCTCTCCAATCTTGTGCTTCAATTCTTAGCCCTTGTGAGCTTCCCTACATGAACAAGGCACATGTGTAATCCTTTCTGTTGTTGCTATGCTGAGTTTGCTGGCATCCGATGGATTACGAGATTATGTTCAGATTGTGATGAGTTATTTATTTTGTTCACCTTTTATATTTTTTTCTTGAGTAATTCTTGCAAATTATCGGTTTCTTTTTATTGCTTTGGCCAAGTAGTAGATAGTAACTCCAAGAGGGAGCGTTTACGCTTGATTTTGGATTCATGCCCCCCGATATCTAGCTTGAGTGACAGAAACATGAGATTAGGGGATGTGCTTTTGCCACCAGGGATAAAACAACTGTGCTTGTAACCGCGGTCGCAAGGGTTGTATACCTTTTGCAAAGTTTGTTAATGCAGTTGTCTGTTGCTTTGAATTTAGACTTTGGGTGGGGCTCACAACTTAATACCAGCGAGATGTTCGGGATAGATATCTCAACGTGGATGATTAGTGAGTAGATGAAGATGGATTTCAGTCCACTTGTCTTTGGGTACTTCCCATACTTTTGAGCCTCTAACTTTCGAGTAGCATAATTAGCATTGCGGTGCGTTTATAATTCTGTCAATTGACCAGCTGTAGTTTTTTTAACCCAGCTTAGATATTTTATCGTCTTTTGGGAGAGATAAATGACTAGTGAACATCATGAGACCTCGGTCCATATTTCCACCACTGTTTACATCTCCACTTTATTTTCTGCTTTTACTTTTCGTTGCAGTTATCACTACTATCTACCCTTGCGTTTGGTCCATTGTAAACGACAAGGCCGGAGGGATTGACAACCCCTCTGTACTCGTTGGGTGCAACTTTATTTGTTGTGTTTGCAGGTCCAGGTCAAGTGAGTAATTATCTTCAAACAGAGCCTTTCTTGTTTGACCACCTAATTTTTGTCCTTGGAAACTGGATTGACTACCTTGGTATCTTCACCGAGGGAAATTTTCTGCTATCTACATCTCAACCTTCCACTTGGGGTAACCAACGAAGGGAGATAAGCCGTTATCATCTCTCGTATCATCAGGCGTGGCCTCGGAGGCCACGCAGGACGTGGAGCACGAAGGGCTCCCGCTTGCTTCATGTAGAAGGAAGTTGTTGTTGGCGTCGAAACGACATTCGAGATTGATGGAAATCATACGAGCAAAAACAGGGTTTATCCAGGTTCAGGCCGTCCCGAGAATAAAAGCCCTACTCCTGCTTGTATGATCTTTCTTGTGAGTGGACCGGAGTAGTGTACAATGCTTGGTGATTCTCCATAGGAGAACCTTCGATCCTATGCTTCGCTCCATTCGCTGTATGGATGCTAACTATTGTCCTAGGAAGCAGATCCTGGGTTTCCCTATCCTACCGAGAAGCTCAAGGATGAACTCCACCATCCCGTTGGCTGGGCGAGAGAGCTCCCCGGTCCATAGTATGGATAGGTGGTTCCCACGGTATCCACATGTCGGAACTCTTCAGGCGAGTGGTCGAGGCCCTGGTGCCCTTTTGATTCTTTCCTCAATGGTATTCACATACCGGGGTCTTGTGGCTGATCCGCACGGGAACCACTCTTGGATGCCCTTGTCGGGGCGCGAAGGGGATAAATGCCCTCCTGTCACTCTGGGAAGTGAGACCAGTACACAGGTAAACGGGGAGGCCCCCGGTTCAGGTTAACTGACATAGAGAGAAGGATTTTGCAATTGCATCAGATTTATGAAGAAACCTAGAATGACTTGGACAACATAACGATTGTAATTGTAAGAGAAATGGAAATTCTCACAACATTTCAACAACACTTACATAGAAGTTCAAAACTCAAAGCACAAGGACTCTAAGAAGACACAAACTTTGCTATAGCTACAAGGAAGCAATCAACGAGATGTTCTAGTAAGACATAGATGAACCTAATCCTATATTCCCGATGAAAAGATGAGGGTGACTCGGAACTCATATCCATGAGGGTAAGGAGAAAAATGATGTCTTACATTGTTCCCATATACCAAATTAACTATATAACTATAGAATGCTAGACTCAACATCCTCCAAGGTTTAATAGTCCTACAGACAGTCCGGCTCTGATACCAAGTCTGTCGAGATCCGGAATATGCATATGTAATTCTAGTCTTAACTCAATCACATGCAGAGCCGAGAGACATACCCACTCAACATAAAAGAAGAGGCTCTGATATATCGTTCTCTCTGAGAGCTCAAATGAGAGGGGCATCCCATTAGAGGCCCGGATGATCAACTGTTATGGGGATCCTCCATGTTCGCATCACACGAAATCTACAAAGTATACATCTTTATTGACTTACATATAGAGTACACCAAGAGATCACCTAACTGTGATCTAACATTAATACAAGCAACGGAAGCAACTTAGGTCTAAGTACAGACAAGTTTAACAAATGGCTTAGAGAAGCCTTGTTCAATGTACAAGCCCTTCCACGAGGGACCTGACTGTTGTCTAGAACTACACTAGCTTAGTCCACGTCTAGCCCGAGGTAGAAGCCACCATCAGGGTCAGTGGGTTCATCTAAAACATAAATAAGCAAATGTGAATACAAAGGCATACTCAGCAAGACTTACATCAGATCTATACTACTCATGCTCAAGTTTCAAGGTAAATGTAGGTGGGGTTGTAATGCAGAAGTGCTAGCTTTGACTTGGCTAACCTGAACTACGATTACCAGAATGCGGTAACGCGTGTACTCGAGTCCAACTATCCAAGTCGCCCGATCAATACATGATGCTAACTCCGCGTTGGTTACCCCAACTGGAAGGTTGGATGTAGTATAGCAGCAAGATTTCCCTTGGCAAAGATACCAAGGTTGAATGTCTCCCGCAGGACTCCAAGGTCGACAAGTAGGTGCTGAAGTGAACTTGGGCGCCATTCACAACCCCAGGGTTGCTTACTTCACCTAGATCTGCACACACAACAAATAACTTTTCTCCCAACGAGTACAGAGAGGTTGTCAATCTGTCCGGCCTTTCTATTTACAAATGATTAACGCAACAAATAATAGGTAGTGATAGCTATAACTAGAAAGTAAAAGCAGGAAGTAAATTGCGGGTGTAACAATGATGGAAATATGGACCGGGGTCCCGTGATTTTCACTAGTGATGTCTCTCTCCCAAAAGATGATAAAACTGCTATGCGAGGTAAACAAATCACAACTGGGCAATTGACAGGATTCCGGGCGCAAACCAATGCTAACTAAGCTACAAAGAAAGGAAGAGGCTCAAAAGCATGGGTGATACGCCAAAATAAGTAGAGCGGAATCCATCTGCATCTACTACTAATCATCCACCTTGAGATATCTATCCAGAACATATCGCTGGTATTAAGTTGCGAGCCCAACCCAAAGTGTAAACCCAAAGCAATAGACAACTGCATTAAAAGAACTTTTTGTATCCTTGCAACAGCGGTTACAAGAATCGTTTTCCCCCTTGTGGCAACATCACATCCCCTAGACTCATGTTTCTGTCACTCAAGCTAATCATCAGGGGGCATGAACCCACAATCGAGCATAACGTTCCCTCCTGAATTCACTACCTACTACTTGTCCAAAGCAATAAACTGCAATGGAGAACATGAAATAATTACTCAAGAACAAAAATATAAAAGATAAGAACCAAATATATTACTCAATAACAATATGAACATATTCTCATAGTCCATCAGATCCCAACAAACTCAGTATAGCAACAGGAGAAAGAATTACATATGTGCCTTGATCATGTAGGGCAGCTCACAAGTTCTAATCCATGAAGAACAAAGAGGGGAGGAGAACATCGCATAGCTACTGATCATGGACCCATGGTCCAAGGGGGACTACTCACGGATCATCCGGGAAGCGTCCATGGTGGTGGAGAATCTCCCGGAGGTCAATCCTACCTCCGAAAGGGTGCTGGGAAGACGTATGCTGGCCCTCCCGATCTTGGAAGCGCGGCAGCGGCGAACAGAGCCGAGATCGCGAAAAGGGGTTATGTCCTCGAGGGTTTTGGAGGACGGAGAATAAATAGGCGAAGGGGAGTAGACAGGGGGGCCACCAGGGGTCCAGGTGGCCCCTTGGCGCGGCCCCACACCTGGCCGCGCCGGGAGGGCACCTGGGGCCCTGGTGGGTCCCCTTTGGCCCCTCTTTGGTGATTCCGGAAGCTTCCAAAGCGATGATTTTTTATTATATTTCCCAGAATTTTTGGAGCATTTTTAATTTGGTGGAAACCTAAAATAGAAAAACAGCATAAAACAGGAACTGGCACTAGGGTGCACTGAGTTAATAGGTTAGTACAAATATGATCAAAAGTGTAGCTAAAACATAGCAATATCACACAAAACATACATGGATAAAGCAGAAATATAGATACGTTTGGGACGTATCAATACACTACTATTGATCCTTCCTCGACTTCCCACGAGAAAGAAAACCATAGCAGTCACACTTATCTTGGCAAGTTTGATAGTAACCGTTGAAGTTGTCTAATAATCAAGTACAGATTACCAATTAATCCATTGATGCGTCTATTCGAATAGTTTTGCTAACACTGCAGGGGTGTACTACTACGCACACATGACCATCAGTTACCGCTAGGTCTCGTCACCAGTCAAGGGGTGCCGGCGAGGATGCGCACCACAAATGTTACATTATAGCCGATCTAGTCCATGAAGCCACCTATCTGGGTTGGTTGCCATAATCGTGAACCCGGCCGGTTTATTGAAGTGGACCCAAACGATGCGTGCATGGTGCGTAAGCCGCGGTTAGTAGAGTCGTCCTCTCACTTAGCAGAAAGGCCACAAACTGAACAGAACCTTGAACTACTGCGACATTTGGACATCGACACGGGATGAGTTAATCGGTTATGAGGGGTCAGTGAGCCCAATGTGTGGTTGTACTCTTTGTCTTGGATCACCCCACAAGAAATCGGACTTAACGCGGTTTTCAACGACACAACCGAGTGTGTACTCCTACACAGCCTCTCATCGTTCACCTTGTTTAGGTCAAGTTAACCAACACATTACCACCATCATAAACATGATCACTACCACCCTGACTCACATAAGAGTATCAACATTGTGTAACTCTAAGCATGTAATTTGCTGTAACATTTGAAGGGGCCACATAATTGCAAACAACTTCTAAATCAGTTAGGAATGTGGTTTTGCTTACTACTATGACAAAATGATAGGTCATGAAAAGTAATGGGTTGAACTATCCGGTAGACACGCATCACGATTACATTCTAAACATGCAAAAGCGAAAAAGACAAGGAAATGGGTATTTATCGACATGATCAATGGGTTTTGCTTGCCTTGCTGACGAGGGTCGTACTGGGAGTCTTCAACTGCAGGGGTGAACTCGGGTTCCGGCTCCACTCCTATTCGATAGAAATTAAAGCAAACATAGAAATCAATCAATGAACAATACACATACAAATGATAAGGTGTTGTAATATGAGGTACATGGTGTTGATGATTTTAAGATGTCATTTAAATGAAGTGTATTGCAAATGAGTTGCAAATTCAAACTCCATGTATGAATTTCAAATGGACCAAATATGGAGTTGCTACTGTTCCTCCACTTTAAAGTGGTTTATCATGAAAACAAACTGCTTATTCAGAATCCTTGAATTTCTCTGATGCGGCCACAGTATTGAAATCATTTCATTTTGACTTACAGTTTAAAAGTTATATCATTTCAAAGTTTTAATCATTTTTTGGAATTTCTATTAAATAGAAAAGTCTTTACTGCGTCAGCATGACGTCGGGGGGGGGGGTTGACTGGTCAAACTCGCCAGTCAGGGTAGCCTATCAGTGGCTCTTCTAATTTCCCTATGGTTAATTAAGTTAACAATGGGATTAGGAGGGGGTAGGGCCCATTGTCATAGGCACATGAGGGTGGTTAAGTTGAAGGCGTGATATGCAGTAGTACTCCAGATCTAGATGTTTGCATCTAGATCCGGGGACGAAGCACATATCGGTCCCACCACTACATATGACAATGCCATATGTCCCGGATTTCCACTATGGTATCCCAACATTACAGCTACAAGGATACAACATCTCATACAATCGGCATACAACTACCTTAGTACAATATATTAGAGGAAGATACATGTATGAGTACAGACTACAATTTAGTGCCTAATGGAAAAGGTAAACCACACCATTCCCACGTCCACACGGGTCCACGCTCTCCGCCGGGATCCGCCTAACTAGTCGTCGTCGAGTCTCCGCGAATGCATCCAGAAGAAGGGTCGTCGAGCTCCTCTATAGTCCAAGATCGTTTGCATAATGTAAGTAAAGAGAGAAGAAAGGGGTGAGCTATATCAACAAGTCTTGCCACTAACTTCTCACGGTAAAATGGGGGTAGTGGTTGAGGTTGCAGCCGCACTATAAATATATGAGGTGGCTAACGATCTATTTAGAGTAAGATGAGAACCAAGCAGTCCATGAGTAATCGCCTCCAACAAGTCATCTATCAGCTACTTACGCAAATATAACACCTATCCTATCCTTTTCCTCCCCTTCGCATCCCAATGAAGAATAACCATTCAAGGCACACACACATTGATCAAGTTATTAAGATTATCTCAGTTGTTGTTGTCTATGAACAAGGAGTAGGTCTCAAGTCGTCCGCAACCATGAACACGACTTCTCGAAACTATTTAACCCTGCAGGGGTGTACCAACTTCCCATTATATGCTTCGCACGTATGTCGGCTCTCTCAGTCGTGCCCGTTAAAGACACTCATTGAAGGGTTGTTCCGAGAGATCCGTACGTCGTAATCCCTCTAACTAACAACGATCAAATACGAGTGGCCCCTGGGGAGTCGACACCCAAAGCAAAAGTCGACCACGCTCTCGGCTCGGACTCTTCCGTCTGGACGAGGTCGAGGTAACTAACCCATCAATTTGGCAGCCCCTAGCTTTCAGGTGTGGACAAACAAAGGAACTCTGTCTCCGTTTCCCAAACAAGCACACAGACGTTTTCCAATGGTAAATCATCTTGGGCCACCACTAGAAATGTTTAAAGTTAGGTAGGTAAGAAGAGGGGACCCCATAGAATCCCACATGCGATTAGGCATGCTGGCCAAGAGACACAATACTCGGAACTCGTATCCTAGGTGACTTGAATGGAACAAAGCATCGTGGTGGGATAGCCTAGACCTTCTATCCTTCGTTCAATATAGTCAAAATTATAATAATCACATCATCCACAAAAATTTAATAGTTTGATAGCCCAATCCAAGGAGTGAGAGGGTAACAATTGTAGCATCCTAAGCATGCATTCTAAGCAGTGGTTAAGAAAGCAAGGCACATGACCAAACAATGGTCTGCTAGGATGTGGGGGACATCATTGTTTGGGTTTATTTGAGAGGAAATAATATGAGGTGGCATGATCAAGCAATCGTTCTATCCTATACCTAGGCACAAGTGAGCTGAAAGTTATAAGCATGATATATTCTCCCCCTGACCTGATGAAATGATGAAGCCGAAGGTGTAGTCGATCATAAGCTCGCATCGTCTCCGAGAGTAATAGTGGGAGCACACAAGAAGGAAACACTAGAAAGGCAATAGACGAGAAAACATCTATTACTACGACGAAATCAAAAGAAAGCAACAACATGAGACAACGCACTACGAGGTTGCATGTATCGTCGAGAGCGGTTACTAATGGGTTAAGTGGAGTACCAGTCATACACGACGATACCGCACGTTTATCATAGTTCAAGTTGTTTAGCTACACAATATGAGCAAAGGTTGTTAACATGGCATCTCATACAAGCATGGCAACAGGTGAAGCATAAAGTAAACTATCTATGCTAGTCAATTTAAGTGAGGTAAAATCCTAAACATGGCATATCACTAAGTACCCCACGACAATTAAAGCATTGATACTGTTTTGCCCTAAAACATATTTTGGATTGGTTAACAACATCAAACAATTGAAAAAACACAATCTAAATGAAATTATAATCAAGTTACATATAAAGAACACCCCAAACGGAGTTACGGTTATAAAGATACAAACTTCACAAGTTATGGGCATAATCTGCCAATATCAGGTAGCACACTTGAGACCAATCAACCAACATTCTACAGGTTGCAAACATGCACCAAGATGATGTAGATCAACAGTCGACATGACAAGGATGACATGGCATCAAGGTTTCATGTATATGAGCATCAAGAAATAATAATTATAACCCAAGAAAAAGCTAAATTATACTACTGGTTTAGAACTTAGTGAAATCAGGAAAACATGGCAAAAGTTTAATAACATGCTCTCCAAACAGCAGGTAAAGAAATATCAAACAAGCTCCAAAATGAACATGCAATACATATACAGCAAGCCTACATGATGCTCATGAGTTCATACATTGCACTTATGGTCAAAAGAATCATGGATCAACATATAGAAAGCACGCAAAACAGGTAAAACATAATCAAGACTTAGTAGGATTTGGAGTAGTTGACAGAAAAATAGCAAGTATGCACTTTGAGATCTCAAGAACTACATGAACAGCAAGGATATCATGGTATAGCAATACAAGGCTTGAAAGTATACATGTCCAGGAACAATTCATTCCATGGGAGCTAAAGCATATGAAGCATGGATCAATAAGTATAAGGCAGTCAAGTAGACAACTTTATACAAATAACAGTGAACAACAGTAATATTCTGGAGCACACTTCAACATAGATTTTCACCCCTCAAATGATCTCAAATATATTAACTCACTAAAGAAATAAGTTAGAGCACATCAAATGCAACACATTTCATTTTGGGGTCGTCTCCATCCGAGGTCTAGTTCTACCGCAAACTATGGCGCAAAACAGATCATAATAGCAGTTCTAAAATGACTTAGCCAAAGTTCAAAAGGGTAAAGAAAAAAAGGACCTCGTGGGCCAAGGCACAATAGGACGGCGGTGGCGGCGGCCTGTTGCGGCTCGCCCATGGGAGAGAGATAGCACCCGGCCGTGGCGCTCGCGGACTGCAGGAGGGCGAGGCCGGCCCATGGGCGGCGACAATGGTTTGGGTCGTCTCGATCGCGCCTGGATCGAGATCGACAGCGGCGGCAGACGCCGGCGTGGCGCTCCGGCCAGCGGCGAGGTGGCACAAGGCGTGGGGGCTCGGGTCGAGCACGGTGAAAGGCGGCACGGCCGGACCCGGCTGTTGGGTGGTCGCCGGCGTGAGCGGCGCCGAGCTCGGGGCCGGCCGACCATGGCCATGGCGGAGGTTGCGGCCTCCCACCGGCGGCAACATATGAGGGAAGAGGGAGGAGAAGAGAGTGAGAGGAGGATGCACGGGAGGAGGAGAGGTGGTCGGGCGGCGCGTGGCTGTCGGTGTGCGGCCGGTGGCTCGCCGGCGTCGGGCCGAGCTAGGGTGGCTGTCGGCAGCGGTCGAGCGGTCCCGTGGGGCCGATTTCCCTCTGCTGCGGTGGAGGGGGCGCCCACGCCGTTGGATCGGTTGATCCGACGGTCAGAAGTGCTTGGGACTAGGGTTTCGAGATTCTGGGGCAGATTCGGCAAATCTAGGTATTTTCAGAGGGTGGCTACAAATTGTGCTAAGGGAAACCCTAGAAGGGCTAGGAGAGTGTGGTGGTCTATTTATAGGCTGGCCTAGAAGGCAGGTGTACACAAACGCCCCAGGATTTTCTCTCGCGCGTCCGATGTTTACGTTTCTTACCGCCGGGAGTCCATACAACCTACGATTCAGACGAAATATCGAGCCACGCGCTCAGCGCAGCGAGCTGGTCACTTCTAACTCACTTCGATACCGTTCCGAGAACGTTTTTACGGTGCGCCAAAAAATAATCTATTTATTAAATAAACGAGGTTTTCGTTCCGATGGCGATGGTTGGTCCTATGGCAGAAGTTGCGATGGTGCACGGGTGAAACCCGGTGTCTCAAAAGGTCGTGTGCCGTGGTGGAAAGGTTCGGTTACTCATGCCGGTAGGAGAAGGAGGAGGAAATATAATAACCGAATAATAAATCGGCGAAGAAAATACAACAAACAATTCTAGCAATCAACAAAATAAAGCAAGAAACAAAATTTTTAAGTTGGGTGAAAATCCCGGGCTGTTACATTAAGTGCTAATTAAGTACGACCACGTCAGCCTCGTGGAGTACGAGTCTCCATTGACTAATAGACGCGGCGACGTCCACGGGAACGGTGGTAGCGGCCACAATTTTGCGCGGGGGAGGGCACGGGACTGCTCCCTAGACTCGTCCGTGTCGCGTGGTGCACACGGGGCTCACGGGGGAGGCCTAGTGTCACGCCGGCATCCAGTTCTGCGGCGGCCAGATCTCGGGTGCGGGCGGCGCTGTGCTACAGTGCAAGGGAAGGAGCGCGGGGAGAGGGTAAAACATCACATGCTCACCAAGGGCTTGACGGCGGCGAATCGACGACAACGAGCTTCGGAGTCCGGTGGCGGCTTGGTGGTGACTATGTTGGCTCGGGGTCGATGGGCTCATTATCTTCTTCTTGAAGACACTGGAGACGGTTCTGATCTCTCTGGATAGGTCCGTAGGGGCTATATGGCACTTTTTGGCCGCGCGAACGCACATCCTTGCTCCGGAGAGCTCTCTGGCGGTGAAGGATTCCGACGAGGGAGGAGGGGGATCTAGCTAGGATGGGCGGAATGGATGCGGGGAGTCCAGGGAGTCAACGTGGCGCGGTCAGAAGGCTCGAGGGCATCCACGGCGAGCAGGAGGTGGTAAGGCGGCATCAGCGTCCGTTGCATGCAATCCACCGAGTAGCTTGTGGGTGCAGGGAAGAAACAACAAGAGGGGAGGTGGGCTGGGCTAGGCCTAGTAGGCTGTACAGAGGTATGTTGGGCCTGTTTCCCTCTTCTGTTTTTTATTCTGTGTTAAACTTTTTGTCTTTCAGTTTGCTCTGATAAAATAATTACCAAGGAATTTTATAAAATCCCAAAATCTTTTATATGGCCTTTGTGACGCCCCCAAAATCAAGTCGTGTACAGTAATCATACATGCAAGGTACATGATCGAGATCAGGGACTCACGGTGAGATATCACAACACAACTCTACAAATTAAAATAATACAAGTTGTTTAATACAAGCTAGGGGCCACGAGGGCTCGAATACAACAGCTCAAGAGCACAAAGTTAGCGGAAGCAATAGTATCTGAGTACAGACACCAGAATACAAGGTTGCCTTAAGAAGGCTAGAACAAATAACAACAGATCGAGAAGGCGAGGCCTCCTGCCTGGGAACCTCCAAACTACTCCTAGTCGAGGGGGAACTCCACGTCGTAGTTGTCGCCTCCAGGGTACTCCTGCTCCTGGGCTCCAACGTCGACTGCAGCGGCCGATCAGGCAAAACAAAAAGGGGGAAACGAAGAAAAGGTGAGTATCTAGCATACCCGCGAGTCTTACGTCCGCTACTAAGCATTTATGCATTTGTATCAAATGGAAAGGGGAGGCTGTATATAGTGGACTTCAAGATAGAAATCAGAATAAGGGTAAGAAGCTAGGCCTATCAAAGACTAGCATCTTCCAACGAGTCTTGCAGCATGAGGAGAGAATAGCCAACAGTTTATATAAAGCATAAAGTAACAATGAAGCAGAAGTTGCTGCAGCATTGTATAATAGTAAGTTGTAATAATTAGCAATGCCTCCTAGATCACCTCCTCGACATCCCAGCGAGGAAGAAAACCCGGAACCATACAGTTGAATAGTAGTAGTTCGTAGTGGTAAGATCCAGCTTCAGCATAAAGCGTCCTATTACCGTGGACACGGCTATTCGAATAGATCAATCTTCCCTGCAGGGGTGCACTTCTGTTACACTACAGCGCACGGATCTCAGGGTGGCGGGCACCTTGTTAGGGAATGCTCCACCGAGGCTATCCGACACTCCACAGCCCATCTTTCAAACTCAACAGAGAGGCCATCCGCCGGTCTAAATCCTAAGTACGTAGGGCCTTGGACCCCAACCCTGGCGTACTCCTGCACGGTGCGTGGGTGGCCGGGAAGCCGTAACAAAAACAACACAGCTCGAGCAAAGAAGACACGCACTTCCCGGCAATCATCTCGCGGTACTGCTGACGTCTGAAGAGTCCTCGGACGAGACCATGAAGATGAGGAGCCCATAACTCATTATCCCATGTGTAGGCAGCGCGTACAAGACAAAAGGCTACTCAAGTCATCCGTCGAACCATTTATTATTTTATTAATTTGCGGAAAACCGTATCGTTTCCTCGACTTAACTGACCCACGGACAACGACAGCAGTCAGGACCACCAGTACATCGGTGCCTGCCCTGTCGTCCCACCAAGTCTCCGCGGTTACCAACAAGGTGAACCGTCTCCTTACCTTGCCTCGCGTGTGCTCCTGGAGGAGCTCGACTTTCGTGGTTTGGTAACTCTCGCGAACAATGATCAGGGGCCAAGCACACCGGTACACTGGTCGTACCCTCCCTGTCATCTCGTCACAATACCACTCGCGGGCACCGTTGGGTCGCCCGACTTCTTACCTGATGGACAACCGTTGCTCAGGTACCTAGAGCGGATATACAGAGTCAGCAACGAGTGGAGTACGAGGATTACTCCTCGATAGCTCCACTTTATGGTGGCTCGGCAGAGCCGAGGTAGGGGCCTTAGCCGGTGTCTGCATTGTACCGTACCTATGCAGTTTATAATAAGTAGTACCCATGTTCACTCCCCTGAGTGATCTCGACCCGCTATTTAATCCTAGCTAACAATGCGTAGGGCTCACTTCTGAATATAATATATATTTATAAGGCAGCATAGGCGATATCTGGGGTACATCAAGGGGTGACAAAAACAGGCTATGCAATTAAATAGGATCGTAACGTAGCAGCAGAAGTAACAATGCCTAGTGCAAGAAAGTACGGAAAAGATAGGCGATATCTGGGGAAGAGAATGGCTCTGCTTTCCTGGAAGCTCGACGGTAGGGGTACGGTCGTCGTCGACGTAGTCGATCACAGGGGCATCGGCAGCGGACGTCGAGACTACCGCACAATAAGAGAGGGGGGAGAAACAATAAATACACAACAATAATAGCAATACAAATACAAGACATGGCAAACGCAATGTTAACGGTGTTCTAACGCAGTGCAAGGTCTATTGCTCGGAGCGGGAATTCATCCGGGGATGAACTTCCGGCTCCGGGTGAGTATCAATAGACGGCCCGGAGGGGGAAGGTACCATGCCGGAGGTGTCGTGGACATCTGACAAGCATATGGATGGTGTATTTGTGTTAGTTGGTCCATTCCGAACAACATTCATGTTCAGATAAATTCATCCGGATAGTTTTACCGGTACTGGCTAATTACCGGACAAACGATCCGGAGGGGGAAAGTCTCGGGTTCGGTATGTTAGAGTTGTGCGGTGGGTATGCGGGTAGCGTATTTGTATTCATTATATTTTTCTGATCAATTTTCATGTATAAAGGTTTTTCATCTGAGTTACGGTTTAAAAGATATTCCATTTAAAGTTTAATCAATTTTAAATCATTTTCTGGATTTCTTTTTATTATTAAAACCAAACATTATCCACAACAGGAACTTTTACTGGTCAACCCTGACATGGGAGTCCCACATGTCAGCCTCACATTTTAACATAATCATTTATTTAAATTTATTTATCCACTGGACCCACATGTCATACACACTGTTTTTAATAAAATCATTATTTATTTATCACTGAAGTTGGGCCCAGCAGTCTGTGAGACATAATAAATTTAACAGTTATTTTAGCTTAACAAAGGCTGGGGTCCCATATGTAATAGACTGTGCCAATTAAATCAGCAGGTTAATTAAGGGGCAGGGCCCACTGGTAAGTGTCTAAAGGGGGGGTTATTATTTCTGGTAATTTTGTTTAGCTTAAACCAAAAGCCTAGGGCCCACGTTCCAGTGAGGGGGGGGGGTTAGTCCAGCACGCCGGCGATGAGGTTTCTGGCACGGCGGCCAGGCCGGAGCAGGGGGGCGCCGCGGGAGTGGCTGCGGGCTACGGGGGCGGAGGCCGGCGCGTGAGGCCGCGGCCGCGCACGGGAGTGGCACGGAGGGGCAGGGCGCGCGGCCGCTGTGCGTGGTGAGCACGCGTGGTGCCAGTCCCGGCCATGGCGTATGGCGTTGGGGCGGTTGCTACGGCGGTGAATTCCACGGAGGAAAAATGGGAAGGGGTTGGGGCGGCTCACGGAGAGGGGCGGATAGCGAGCTCGGTGCAAGGATCGAGCGGAGGAGCCGACGGCCGTGGCGGGAGACGCCATCCAGGGGCTAGATGCAAGGATCGCCGGCTCGATTGCGAGGCCGGGGAGGACGTAGAGGTCGACGAAGAACCACCACGGCCTGCTGGCAAGGCGAGAGGTGGCCGGCGACCGCGGGATCGACACGGCACGTCCCCGGTGGCGCTTGGGCGCGGGCTGAACTGGGAGGGAGAGGGAAGGGAGGCGCGGCGGGGGGAGGGGGAATGGAAGGGGTTAGGGTTCCAGGGGGGTGCGAGATCTTATCCCCATCTGGGGGTTCGCCAGATGGCCGCCACGACGGCGCCTCGCGGCTCAGCCGCGGGATGCGCGCCACGCCATGGCCAGCCTCCCCCCCAATGTAGCGAGGTGGAAGAAACAGAGGGGAAGAGAGATGGGCCTTGGGTGGGCTTTGAACTAGGCGACAAATATAGCCTTTCCATTTTATTTTTGTATTTGTTTTCTTTTATCTTTATTTTTCTGATTTTATTTATTTTAATGGCTTTGACATTTTTATAAAACATAATACTTGTACCATAATTAATGATGCACAAAACAAGAGGCCCACAAAAAGTTTGGGGTTTTTATAAAATATTTTGCTATTTATGTTTGGGTTGCAACTGAATTAAAGTGGCTTTTGGATGTTGATTGGAATTGTTTGATTTATTTTATATCCCAATAAATACCCAAAGTTAGTCTATCACGGTCCACTGATTTTTAGGCATTTAACAAAATTGGTTGCACAATTTTTGGAACAACTTATTTTCCCACATTGTTTTGAATTTCCAAATGAGTTTGAATTTGAACTCGACTTGATCAAGGATGATTATTTTTAGAATAATCATGATGACTTGGCAATTAACAAGGGGATCACTGTAGCGTGACACCCGGGGTGTTACAGCCTTATGTGATATGTAGCTAGTCACTCCCAAGATTTGAGTATTTTTTAAATTCATAATATTTGAAATCAAATTCAAATAGGGGTATTTGTGAATTTTCAAAGCCTTTGTGGACTTTTTAAAAAATCAGTGAGCATGGAGTGTGACCCACTTCAATTGATATATGATCATGACCATTTATAAGACTTGTCAAAAAGTTCAACAGAATTTCTGGAAGCAATTTATGTCTGGCCAGTTGAATAAATTCATTTGGGAGAATTTCCTTCTCCCATTTCAATTTCGTTTTGAATTTTTTTACATGATGCAAAGTTACTTGCTATTCCTAGCACATACCTAACTTGGGGTTGTGATAATTCGGTGCCCCGCGCATCACTCGATATGAAGAGGAAGAAGCAGAGGAATTACTCGAAGACAACAAGGACACAACAGACGAGGCCCGAGAGATCGCTCTAGAATGATCTAAAGGCTACTAGGAAAATTTGGGCACCAATCAAAGCGTCGGACTCCGCACTATGGTGTTCAACGTAGGAGACCCCGTGTTAAGACTAAAGAAAGAAAACATCTAGAAGCTGGCACCACAATAGGAGGGAACATACATAATATCCGAAGTCATTGGCAGCGGAGCCTACAGGCTGAAGAACACGAAGACCGACGAATACATGGGATACCCATGGAATGTGGCGAACCTACACCTTTTCTACCGATAGATTGCTCATCTCTACCCCCCTCCCTTTATTTACGGCTTCTTATCCATTCCCATCATGGTTACTTAGCCACCTATGTAAACAAACAAGGCAACAATAAAATATGAGCTTCACTCATGTCATATGGCACTCAGGGGCTTGCGCAACCTAGCCACCTCCGAGGCATTATTCACACTCGTGACATCTTCAACTTAGGCACTTGGGGGCTTGCGCAACCTAGCCACCTCCGAGGCATTATTCGCACTCGCGACATCTTCAACTTAGGAACTCGGGGGCTCGCG
Organism: Bromus sterilis; assembly: GCA_950022295.1. Taxonomy (NCBI): domain Eukaryota; kingdom Viridiplantae; phylum Streptophyta; class Magnoliopsida; order Poales; family Poaceae; genus Bromus; species Bromus sterilis. The sequence continues at coordinate 272,762,641 of OX465595.1, read as the reverse complement.
CATCTTAGCGACCTCCCAGGCGTTATTCGCACACGCGACATCTTATACATAGGCACTCGGGGGATCGAGCGCGCTATCACACCACTCCCCCTCGATGTGTTATTCACATTCGCGACATTTTATATTCAGGCGCTCGGGGACTTGAGCATGTTACCGCACCACTCCCATCGACGTGCTATTCAGACTTAGGGCTTCACGAAATTCTCTATTGAAAATACTGAAGCATACACGCAAAAGAATCACACGATAAAGAGCGCACCAGCAAACCCCACAACATTTGACGGGTCAGCCAACAAAAGTGATAAGCTTCAATAGCCTACACTAGATCGCAAGCAGTCGCGAGTAGTCTCGAAGGCTACTTCTGCCAAGTACAAAAACTTCACTTCTGCCAAGGCGCCTGCTTGTTTAGAGCCTCCGCCCAATCGCCATCGATTGAACAAAGCCTTAGGGGCTACTCCCATCAGGAGCGCTGTCGCGGAGCCGATAGATCAAAGACTAAAAAAAGAAAGGTGGAATACAAAAACCTAGGCATGAAAGCCAGCTCAATAGAAGGTTTCTGACACATTGACACAAAAAAGATTTACAAAGGACTTCTTTACATTCAAAAGACCCACTCGATAGTTCTTCGGTCAGCATCACAGACAATGGAAAATTAAACCCTAAGTCTAAAACGGAGAGCTCGCCCGCTTGATTACCGGCTTGACATCTTCAGCGTCCTCCTCAAAACTGGAGTAGCTATCAGCACCACCAATAGACGATGAGTCGGAGGAGCGAGAGCTAGTAATGCCCCTGCCGGACGGGCAAACGCCAGGTGCAAAGCTTCGAGTATCACCCGAACCCGCCGAGTCACCATCGCTTGATCTCTCTTAGCACGTTTCCAGTCCATTCCCATCAGTTTCTCGATTCCTGTGAGGAATTCCTTCGAGATGACAACACCCTTGTGCGTAGCCCCCACGGTGGGCGCCAACTGTCGTGGGAATGTCATGGCAGATGTTCTCATGAGAGAACTTGATTATGGGGCCTTTGCTACGAGTGTACGAGGAAGAAGAACATCACAGAGAGATAAAACACAATTTTATACAGCTTCAGGCCCCAGGAAACATCGTCCGGTAAAGACCATACATGTTGTTTGTGGCCAGGTCTTATTCCTTTTCTCACGGGAATTCGCCGGCGTGTCGCCGACTCTCTTAAAGTTGTATTCAGGCGAAAGCCTACTTTGGCGGAAGCCTACTCTCATGGCGAAAGCCTACTCTCATGGAAAAAGCCTACTCTCATGGCGAAAGCCTACTCTCATGGCGAAAGCCTACTCTGGTGGACTTGGACTCTATGGGCGCCCTACCCCTCCTTATATAGGTGGAAGGGGGAGGCTTACATGTAGAGTCCTATTCTGATACAAACTAGTCTCATCTTGTCAAAAACCTTCCAGACGGTCTCCAAGAACACAAAAGTGGAACTCTCAACACAGATTTTTATTATCGAAAGACTGTAAGGGAAACCCCTACAGTTTAATAGGTGCAAAAAACCAAAATATCAAGTACTGAGCCTTGAGCTTGGGTGGGTGGGAAGACATCAGCTCCTTCCCACCACAACGGGACGTACAGATAGCCCTGTAGGTGAAGCGAAAGGGCCTCCAAATCCTACCCAGAAATAAGAACACCAAAAGAAGAAGCAAGAGAGATACGATGGGAAACACGACTGCGGATGTGAAGAACAAAATCATGGGTGCAGACATCGTCATCCGCAGCCGCGGTTGAGGACCTCCTCGCAAACCTGCCATGTCCCCGTCAGCACCGGGAAATGCGAGGAGCACGAGCACCACGGCCACGACGGGCACGACCAGCGGAACCACGTGTAGCCACAGCACCAGCCGCTCCACGAGCGCGACGCTTAGGAGCCAAGTGGGGAAGCTAAAGAGCAAGGGTAGGAAAGTAGATGATCTTCCCGAACAAAGCACAACATACAGTCATATATATACACCCCCTCAAGGGTAAATGGGTCATTTTAAAGCAAAGGAGAGGAAACTGTGCCGGTCATTAAGATAATAGAAGAAGGAAACTTACATATTCCAAGATGAGGTGCCCTTTGGTATTCGCCGTCATTTGATACAGCAGTAAAACCACATATCCACACTTCCTCTTAAATCCAACAGGTAAGGCTGGCATGGAATTAACTTCGTGTGCTATCTGAACTGTCATCATAACACAAACGGATGTGACGAGTCACAGCAGGCCACAGTCATCTTCATAAATCATCAGCATCACGAGCATCATTACGCTATTTTCACATCATCGCAGACAGATGGGACAACACAATGCATCGAAAAATGATTCTTTATTTCTCTCATTATAATATTTTTTCACTTAAAGTTTCCTTTGATTTGATTTCATCAAATATAATCCCATCGGGAGCGCCTTGCTACTATTCAAGAATCAGAAGCTACATGAAGCCCCCTACAAAGGCACGAGTGCTCACCCGGCTCATCATACCGATCATCTCATTAAAGGCTTCAGTACTTACTCGCCTCCAAAGGAAACCGTTGAGTACTTACTCGCAAGAAGACATGAGAAAATAAACAACAATAGTCGTCCGATCGACTCGTCGAGTTCTCACTCGAACCTTCATCCGGTGCTAATTCATATTAAGAGTTCACTGGATCGTTTTCTGTGTGAATGCATTCTATATGCCACTCGCCTCTATTTTGTCCTGGGCTACGATACACTTCACCCAGAAGCCACGTGGAATCACGTGTAGGTAAGACCCCTCTCAACTGCCGGCCGGGCGGGGACTTGCCACAGCGCGACATCACTCCCGATCATTTCCGTGCCCAAGTGCATGATAGGAAAATCCTGACGGCGTATTTCGTCAATTTAGCAGTTAACTGGCGGTACTGATCCTTTAAGCCCTCAAAGGCCTGGACCTTAATTGACACCAGTCTCGCCAAGTTCGTGTCGGGGGACTCGAGATTGATTGGACTACGGTGGTATTGTTCGCTAGCACAAAAATACATCATACGAACATCATGCAATTCATATTGGCGACATGCACTATCTTATATCTTATATATACTAATTGGAAGGACCAACGGAAGCACCATGTTAATTCTGAAAAATTAAGAAAATTGTCCATTGGATTTCTCAATTAGTTATCTACAGTCGTCGGATGAAGTCCTCGAGAAGTCCTGACCCGATGTCCCACCTCATGCCTCATAAGAGAACTCATCCATGGGCTATCGAAAATATCTCCTACAGAGGCCCTTCCTTTGCCAATCACGCATCAATAGATCTAGAAAAATTTCCAGCCAACGTCTGCCTTCGAATCTATGGTCTAACCACAAAACATTGGCTGCAATCCATCTTGCTTAGAGCTACTGAAGATACGCTTTCGATCTCTCCAGTTTCCATGCATGCCCCAACGAAACTGCTGTTTATAGTGGACGATGCGGTGAAAGAGGTGCATCCACGACAGTCTGAATCGGATTGGATAACCTCCATGGTAGGTGAGCGAAGGAACTATGGTCTACGATAGACAAATGGCGTTGTGGTTATCGAGGAAGAATAACCACAGCGGACTATTTTAGCTGTCTTCTTATGTCATCAAGTAGGTACAAAAACAACATGACCTTTTCCTACTGCAAGCTTAATACACGTGAAGATGTATCCTACAGGAAACTGAGTGTATCTGTAGGAATTTCTCATATGTAATTATGAAGATGCAGATGGAGGATGCTCACGGGAAATTGACTTATCCATTACATCAAGTTAGCCATCAGACTCCCATCGTTAGATTAACAAGATTAATGATGACTGGGATCAATAAATAAGGCATCATAGTATCAGTATGCGACCACATCGGCCTCTCTGTTCAACATACAACCCTACTTCTCTTCTCTCGACACTTTGAAGTAGTGCATGATAGAATACGCCATGCCAGCGAGATGAAGTAAATGCAAAGGGTGGATATAGGAGAAATTCAATTCTTGCTAAGTATCCACTGATTAGATGTATGTTTTTCTACTTATTTTTTTACAGCCATTTTTGTTGTCTCCTGCAAAGGTTGATGTTACATGCAAACTTTGATCCAGTATATAGGATAGTATTTTTGCTTTGCTAAATTGTCTTCATGTATTTAATGTTACAATTTTTTGAATGAATGATCCCTTATGCAGTAATTGCAACAATGCTCAACTTACATATTGATTCATCATTTATATGCTTAGGGTTACAGAGGATATGATATCAGCAGTTTAGAACTTCCTCTTTCTTAAAATTCAATCTTATTTTTTGCAAAGGTTATAGATAAAATCATGTAAATACGTTATGGTTTGTGGGTCATTGGCAACTTTGCTATCATAACATTGCACCATCCTAACACTTAAGGGAAAAGCACTTCACGCGATTCTCATGTTGACAATCTATATAAAGATGCACATGGCAATATCTCTGTGTGGGAAGGAGAAACTCACCCACTCCCAAGGATGCTGTAGGTTCAAACCTTTTTAGTTGACTCATATTATTGAATGGTGTACTATTTACTTGCTTTTTTTTCTTTCTATATTTAAACACATATAGCATGTTTTTTACCTTATCGAGAGGGGAGGCCTCTCCCTACATTCAATTAACATAAAAAAAACTGCACAGCTCAATCTTGCAATCAAGAGTTTTAACAATCCAGATTATAGCTACATCGAGCTTCAGGACAAGTTTATAAACACAAATAGGGAGAGAGGATATGTAACAGCCCAAAACTGACAAAATTCAAAAAAATTCATTTTTATTTTTCCCATTGGGATGAAATTATGCACAATTATTCTTGGCAATAATCCATGTAACAGAAAAGTGCTCAAGCATTTTTGAGGTTATGTAAAAGGATTATGTTGAATTCTTTCTTTTCCTCCTTTTCTAGCCTTTGCATTTTTTTTCTTTGATGATCATCTTTGATCTTCTAAGAAAACTCTTTTGGATTCCATCATGTTTTACCATGATAAAGTTCCCTTCCATTTCCCACGATTTTATCATGTCTAGGGAATTGGGTTGTAGTTCAAATGACATTTGAATTTATTTAAATTCCATGTGAATTACTTAAATATTTTTGACCCAATTAATTTTCCAAAAATCATGTAAATCATGATCAATTGTAATCATATTTTTATATGACTTTTGGAACTCATTTTTTATTTCTTCTTCCCATTTTCTCTGCTGTCTTTTATTGGAAAGAATAAATGCAGAAAAGGGATTTTCCAGAGGGCACTTGGGCCTCTCCTCCCTCTCCTCAGTCCATCTCCAGCCCAGCCCAGGCCGTGCCTCTCTCTTTTTTTTCCTCCTCTCTTCTTTTTCTCTCACGTGGAGGTCCCCCTCTCTCTCTCACACCGTGGCCATGGAGGATGGGGTGGAGCCCTCCGGCAGCCTCTCTTCCCCCTCCCCTTTATAGCCTCCTCCGGTGCCCCTCTCCTCTAGGGTTTCCCCTCTACGCGCCGCCACCATCTCCTCCCCTCTCTTTTCCTTCCTCCTCTTCTTCTCTTGCAGCCCGACATGGACAGGAGGTCCATGGATCAAGCCCCTGCCAACGATCATCGTCTCTGTCGACGAGGTCTTCGTCCCTGAAGCCGAGTGTGTCTCTGTAAGAAAGCAGCCGAGGCCGGCGTGCCTCCAGCGCAAGACGGCGTCGTCTTCGTCTTCTTCCTGTGATGGCCATGTCGCCGGTTCCTCCCTGGTCGTTATCGTCGTCGTCAAGCCACCGCGTCCCCGAGCCTGGTCGCCTCCTGAGCCACCCCCCTGTGAGTTGCGCTCCTCCTCCTCCTCCCCGTTTCCCGTTGTCCTGCGTAGCAACGTCTTGCTCCCGTGCGTCCCTGGTTTTCCTCCGCCGTCGCCGTCGATGGAAGTTCAGAGAGCAAGTTACATTTTATTAAGTTTTGGTTCAGTGAGCGCTCAGGAGATGCTTCATTTCATTTTCGTTTTGTTCCATGTCGAGTGCGATCAAATCCCAGCCATGTCCAGGCGAGGCGCCCCTTTTTTTATTTTGTTTTGCCCGTGCAACCTCTGAATCTTCAGGTTCAGAGTTTCAGTTAGCCGCGTAGTTTAGTTTATTTCCTGTCGCGCTATGTAACTTACGTGATTCAGCAGCCTAGCATAGTGGTGTGGTCGCCTGGCTTCCATTCGAGACGATTTGTTCCACCTTTTTCCTTTGTTTTTCTACAGCTCCTATCAGTGGGCTGGGCCCAGCAATTCTTCTCGCCCGTGGGCGCCAAATAGGCCACTCCACGCATCTAATCGGGCCTCTTTTTCCGAAGGGAGCCCAACAGGGGCGTTTCCCTCCTTTTTCTTTTCTGGAATTAATTCAAACCTTTTTGAATTTATCCAAATCTGGTCCGTTTTGCTTTTGGTGCATCCTTGCTCCAAGTAAGTCATGTCATATATGATTTTGGGGCAGAAAAATGTGAGCAAGGTGACGGTGCTGTCCATTTTGTTAAATGGGCATGCTTTATTTTTGTGATGGAGTATTATTTGCACCTACCCCCCCTCACGATGATACACGAGTGCAATTCCCCGTTCTTTTCATTGCCTCGTGTTCCATACATGCAAATGCTCCACCTTGGCATATTGTTTCCATATATGTTTGAGTTGGTTCCATGTAGCTTGTGTGGTGTCAACTGCCTTTTCCATCGTCGTGAGATGCTTGCATATTCATGGTGGTGTCTGTGAATCTTCATATGTTGTTGATCACTCCATGACCAACAACTTGTCGCACCCCTCACTGTGATGTTGTACACTTGTTCCATAGGTGATACAACATCACTTCCCCTCCTTCGTTGGCACTCATATCTTATTTCGAGCATCGTAGATCTTGCGATGACCGTAGTTTTCGATAGCGTTGTCCCTCTCTTTATTTTATTGTTTGCAGTAGAATGCATTAGGTGCATCATACACCATGCCATGTCTTTGCATCTATGATTATGCTAAGGAATCCCATCTTGAGGTTATCCTCGTGTGTGGGTAATTCTTGTTGATATTATTTTCTAGTCTTTTGCACATGCCATGATCATGCATCATAATAACTATAACATAAGGATTCTTCGGATCCGTAACTCACCAACATAATGCATATGAAGGTTGTCGGTAGCATAGCACCATTGCTTCCCGATGCTTCTTTTAAACTTGCTCATTCTTATATTCATGCCATTATATTAAAATGACACGCATCATACTTGACCATGCTTGTTTGTTCATTGCTTGCTCGTGATTGCTCCGTAGTGATAGTGGTATCTCCGTTGATTGCTTTCCAGTGTTTACTTCTTGTGTGCTCCCGCGGATACTCTCGGAGACGATGCGTGTTTGCGATCAACTACACCTTCGGAACCCGACTTATCAACAGGCAAGGACTCTACATTACTTATGATCCATTCTATTTCAACCAGCGGTTTGCATGCTAGTCTAGGTTAGGTTCGATGTTTGATCCTACCACATGTTATAGCCTCTTTCAAACCGATACAGCCATGTCCCCTCCCAGCAAACCATGTACTGCTATGTTAATTTTGCTCGTTGCTCAGCCCCTTCTTAGTATGCATGCTTAGGATGCTACGATGTTACCATGTTACTCTTTGGGTTGGGATATCACCTTACTATTATATTGTTGTTCATGATATGATTATTATAATGTTGACTATATTCGACGAAGGATGGAAGGTCTAGGCTATCCCGCCTCGATGCTTTGTTCCATTCGAGTCACCTAGGACCCGAGTTCCGGGTATTGGTTTTAAGACTGAGCGTTCCTAACCGCGTGTGGGATTTTATGGGGTCCCCTTTTCTTACCTACCTAGCTTCAAACATTTCTAGAGGTGGCCCAAGCTGGTTTTACCATTTGAAAACCGTGTGTGTGACTGGTGAGCTCCCAGCAGATTTTCAAACAACTCGGGCCAGCGAAGACAGAGTTCCTTTGTTGGTCCACACCTGGTAGCTCGAGGGCTGCCCACAGTGATGGGTTAGTTACCCCGACCTCGTCCAAAGAGTCCGATCGATAGCGCGACCGGCCTTTGGATTGGGTGTCGACTCCCCGGGGGCCACCCGGATTTGTGCGTTGTTAGTTAGAGGGACCCGTCGTTCCGGATCTCTTGGGACTAAATCATAAAATGGTTGCCTATCATGGGTAGCAACTGAGAGTGATGGGCATGCGTGCGGAGCCTCGTAATGGGCAGTTGGTACACCCCTACATGGTTAAATCTTTTCGAGAAGCCGTGTCCACGGTTATGGACGACTTGAGACCTACTTCTTGTTCATAAACAACAACAACTGAGATAATCTTGACATAACTTGATCAACGTGTGTGTGTGCCTTGACTGCTTCCTCTTCGTCGGGATGCAAAGAGGAGGACAAGGATAGGATAGGTCTTATGATTGCGTAAGTAGTTGATAGCAAGACTTGTTGGAGGCGATTCCTCATCGACTGATTGGCTTCTTACCTTACTCTCTAGATCGTTAGCCACTTCATAAATGCTAGTGCGGCAGCAACCTTACCACTTACCCCATCCTTATCGTAAACTACTAGTTGTCCTAGAATGACGAGTGATGAAGTCCTTGCTGGGTCAGATGACCACTACAGTTGGATGCTGAGTACCTCTGTACTCATGATACTACCCCCAAACTCTTTTCAGGGTTCTTGATCGACAACAGGTATGGTGATCGACGTTTCACGTGGAGACTCGACGACGACTAGTTAGGCGGATCCCGGCGGAGGGCCTGGACCCGTGTGGTTATGGGATCGATGCTTTTCTCTTTTCCACTAGGCATTTTCTTGTAGTCTATACCCAGACATGTATCTTCCGCTGTTTTATTGTATTTAAGGCAGTTGTATGCCGATTGTATGAGATGTTGTATCCTTGTATCTGTAATGTTGTGATATCATGTTGGAAATCCGGGGCATATGACTTCGTCATATGTCGCGGTGGGACCGATATGTGCTTCGTCCCTGGATCTGGATGGAAACATCTAGATCTGGAACAGTACCGCATATCGGGCCTTAGAACTTGGTATCAGAGCCTTACCGACCGTAGGACCCTTCTCTGGCCGAAGTCGAGTCTAGACAAAAAAACTATTTTGTAGTTACTAAGTTAGTTATCGGAGAGTAGGATTCTTTTTACTCCTTATCCCCTCCCTCTGATAAGGAAGTGCGGCGTAATGTTTTCTCCTTCAACTTATCCTCCTCAAAACAAAATCTAGGTTCTCGTTTAGGAGATTTCAGTCGGACCAATACTTTATCGGCAGCGGGTTGGTCGGCGTACTTCGAACTGGCTGAGCATGGCTCGTGGGCTTGTCGCTCTACATCGACAAATGTGCGGCCCGCGTGAAACAGCGAACCGGGTTGCCTGGTTATTATCCAACTAATGGATTCTGAACCTCCCGCTTCGACTGTCCCCCTTTGTCCGCTTGATTCGGCACTGTGTGTGGATCCTCCTCTGGCCCGTCTCGTTGTCCAGGTTTTCGCACCTTCGTGAGTGATGTTATTGTAGAAATGCTGGTATGGTATTGCTTCGATTCGGATTCTCATTTTCGTGGCATCCAGTAGTACCTGGGTAACCTTTTACGGAAACCTCGAGTTTCTTTCCCCGAGTGGAATCAGTTTTGTTGTGATATCCCCTCGTTGAATCCGAGCTTGCTCTCGACTAGTTTCCTGCGCCTTCGGAAGTTTCTTCTTCGATATCGGCCTCTCCAAGCAGGTTGGATCCTGATGGAGGCAAACATTATTGTCACGATGAGCGAAGCCTATGTTGCTGGTGTAGGGAAGTTTCACCTCTCGGTTGATCTTATTTCTTGCAACTTCTCGGTCCCTTCCCCCGGGTTATGCCGGATCTCAGGACGAGATCCTCTGTTGGTGGTGGCGAGTTGTAACAGCCCAAAACTGACAAAATTCAAAATTTTGCATTTTTATTTTTCCCATTGGGGATGAAATTTTGCACAATTATTCTTGGCAATAATCGATGTAACAGAACAGTGCTCAAGCATTTTTCAGGTTATGTAAAAGGATTATGTTGAATTCTTTCTTTTCCTCCTTTTCTAGCCTTTGCATTTTTTTCTTTGATGATCATCTTTGATCTTCTAAGAAAACTCTTTTGGATTCCATCATGTTTTACCATGATAAAGTTCCCTTCCATTTCCCATGATTTTATCATGTCTAGGGAATCGGGTTGTAGTTCAAATGACATTTGAATTTATTTAAATGCCATGTTAATTACTTAAATATTTTTGACCCAATTAATTTTCAAAAAATCCTGTAAATCATGATCAATTGTAATCATATTTTTATATGACTTTTGGAACTCATTTTCTATTTCTTCTTCCCATTTTCTCTGCTGTCTTTTATTGGAAAGAATAAAATGCAGAAAAGGGATTTTCCAGAGGGCACTTGGGCCTCTCCTCCCTCTCCTCAGTCCATCTCCAGCCCAGCCCGTGGCTCTCTTTTTTTTTCCTCCTCTCTTCTTTTTCTCTCACGTGGAGGTCCCCCTCTCTCTCTCACACCGTGGCCATGGAGGATGGGGTGGAGCCCTCCGGCAGCCTCTCTTCCCCCTCCCCTTTAAAGCCTCACACCGTGCCCCTCTCCTCTAGGGTTTCCCCTCTACCCGCCGCCACCATCTCCTCCCCTCTCTTTTCCTTCCTCCTCTTCTTCTCTTGCAGCCCGCCATGGACAGGAGGTCCATGGATCAAGCCCCTGCCAACGATCATCGTCTCCGTCGACGAGGTGTTCGTCCCTGAAGCTGAGTGTGTCTCTGTAAGAAAGCAGCCGAGGCCGGCGTGCCTCCAGCGCAAGACGGCGTCGTCTTCGTCTTCTTCCTGTGATGGCCATGTCGCCGGTTGCTCCCGAGTCGTCATCGTCGTTGTCAAGCCGCCGCGTCCCTGAGCCTGGTCACCTCCTGCAGCCACCCCCCTGTGAGCTGTGCTCCTCCTCCTCCTCCCCGTTTCCCGTTGTCCTGCGTAGCAACGTCTTGCTCCCGTGCGTCCCTGGTTTTCCTGCGCCGTCGCCGTCGATGGAAGTTCAGAGAGCAAGTTACATTTTATTCAGTTTTGGTTCAGTGAGCGCTCAGGAGTGGCGCAGTGGCTTGGGCACCGGGATTGCAACCGGGAGGTCTTGGGATCAAATCCCAGCCATGTCCAGGCAAGGCTCCCCTTTTCTTTATTTTGTTTTGCCCGTGCAACCTCTGAATCTTCAGGTTCAGAGTTTCAGTTAGCCGCGTAGTTTAGTTTATTTCCTGTCGCGCTATGTAACTTACGTGATTCAGCAGTCTAGCGTAGTGGTGTGGTCGCCTGGCTTCCATTCGAGACGTGCAGGGATCGAATCCCTCCTGGGACGATTTGTTCCACCTTTTTCCTTTGTTTTTCTGCAGCTCCTCTCAGTGGGCTGGCCCCAGCAATTCTTCTCGACCGTGGGCGCCAAATAGGCCACCCCACGCATCTAATTGTCGGGACCCGGGGTTAGCGTATGCAAGTACAGCTAAGACATAGTCATATGGAGAGCCGAGAACCGTACCCACTTGTCTAAGCAGACAAGGCCAAGCACAGAACATACTCGGAGAGCATCGTACGTGAAGGGTATCCCATCCAGGCCGGATGATCAACTGAGATGGGTCCTCATCGTCCGCACACAAGTCTAATGATATGGGTGATGAGCTCCCATATTCAAAGACAAGTCGCCTCAACCATACTATCGACTATCTCATAACTCTTACATAGACTTACTCCAGCCCGATCACTTAGTCGGGGTCTAGGGCGGGTTCGATCATACCACAAAGTGTGCACGAGACGGAGTCTCGAACAATGGCATCGCGATGCCCCAAGCTGCGCACATGTAAGGGCCACTTGGTGTATGAAAGACCGCCAGCCAGATCACAACTAAGGTCTCGAAAACCCATACAAAGACATGCATGTTATAAACATACACGCAGCACACATGCCTTGTATGAACAGTAGGTATCATTGCAATTCTCTACAAAGTATACAATTTTATTGATAACTCTTATAGAGTGCACACAGAGATCACAAACATGTGATCCAACATTACAACACAAGCGGAAGCAAAGTATGTCTGAGTACAGACAAGTTTAACAAATGGCTTAAGAAGCCTTATTTAAACACAAGCCCTCCACGAGGGAACCAGTCGTCTGACTGGGACTAGACTAGTTAATCTTCAGTCGTCCAGCTCGATGAAGAAGCCACCTTCGGGGTCAGTGGCATCATCTAAAACATAGATTAAGCAAACGTGAGTACAAAGTCGTACTCAGCAAGACTTACATAGGAGCTATACTACTCATGTACATGTATCAAGGTAAAGGGAGGTGGGGTTTCACTTGCAGAAATGCCAACTTTGACTTGGCTAGTCCTGAACTACGAGTACCAGACTTGAGGTAAGAAGCGTACACGAGTCCACTACTTTCTCCAACCAATTACACCACTATGGTGTCTTACTCGACTTCCCCACGACAAAGCACGCCATAGCACTCACACTTATCTTGGTGTATTTTAGATGTATCCAGTTCAAGTTATCTAATAATCAAGCTAAGCTTTCCAAGCAGTCCATAACCGCGGACGCGGCTATTCGAATAGTTTTGTTAACCCTGCAGGGGTGTACCGCTACACACACATGATCATCATTTACCGCCTTTGATCTCGACACCATTCAAGGGGTGCCAGCGAGGATGCTCACCACAACTGTTACCTCATAGCCGATCTAGTCCGAGAAAGCTGCCTACTTGGGTTGGCTACCACTATCGTGAACCCGGCCGGTTTACCGAAGTGGACCCAAGTGATGTGTGCGTGGTGCATAAGCCGGTCTCGGGTGAGCCGTTCTCTCACTTAGCATCCAGGCCACAGACCTACCAGAACTCCGAACTATTGCGACATCTGGACATCGAAAGGGATGAGTTAATAAGTTCAGAGGGGTCAGTGAGCCCAATGTGTGGTTGTACTCTTCATCTTGGATCACCACACAAGAACTCGGAGTTAGGGCGGTGTTCAACGAGACAACCCACCGTGTACTCCTACACAGCCTCTCATCGTTCACCTTGTATTAGGGTCGATTCACCAACACTTTTCTACCATCATCATCATGATCACTACCATCCCGACTCACATAACAGTATCATCATGGTATCACTCTAAGCATGCAATAAGCAGTAACAATTGCAGGGGCCACATGATATCAATCAACTCCTACATTTGCTAGGATTGTGGTTTTGCCTACTACTGTGACAAATGATAGGTCATGCAAAGGAATGGGTTCATCTATGCGATAGAATCGTTATCATGGTGATCATCCTATACAATGCATAAGCGAGACATGAGAGGGAAGTGGGATTTTATCGACATGATCAATGGGGGTTTGCTTGCCTTGCTGACGAGGTTCAGGTTCGGGGTCTTCAACGAAGGGGGCAGCCTCCTGCTCCATTTCCACCTCTACTCGGCAAACAACAAACAAGGTAGCAAAGTAAATACAATGCACAATCACATGATGGAAGGTTGAAACTTGATGTATATGCTTTGATGTGTGAAGCAATTCCATTTAAATGGAGTATATTGCAAATTGAATTGCAAATTCAAACTCCAATTTGAATTCAAACTTGACCAAGTTACATGTGACATTGTTTGATCATTTTGAACCTTTTGGAAATGTGTATGATATGCCTCTGAAGTGTGGTTGAAATATAGCTTAATTCCATGGTTCAAGTTGCAAAATCATTTGAATTGAATTTGAATTAATTCCAAATAAATCAAATGACATATGCTACTGGTCCCATTTTAAAATCAACTCAAACATAGTTAAAAGTTGGATTTTTTGATAGCTTATTTTCTCCTGATCACTTTTCATATATTATTTGTCCAATTTGGAGTTGATATGAATTTTCTATGAATTTCCAATGTTTGGGTTATTTTCTGGAATTTCTGGAATTTCTTTAATTCAATTTAATTTCTGGAATTGAATTACTGCGTCATGCTGACTTCATGCTGGCGTCAGGGGGGGCTGACATGTGGGTCCAGGGTGTCAGCCTCAGGGGTTAATTAACCGGCTGGGTTAACTTAACCAGTGGCTTAATTAAGCCACTGGGCCCACTTGGCAGTGATCTAGGGTCAATTAACCCAGGTGGGGTTAAGTCCCTAAGCACGGCCACGTTGGCGGGGCTGCCGGTGGCTAAACGCCGGCGGCCTGTATGCGGCGGCGCTGCTCGGATCCGCAGCTCCCGTGCATCATTTGATGCACTGAGACCACGGGAACGTAGCCCGTGCTCTCGCGCGTCGTCTGGTGCACGCGGGCGACCTCGGGGGTGACCAGGGCGATGGCGTCTTCAAAGGTGGCGGCGGCCGGAGCCACGGCTCGGGGTGGAACTCGCTGCGGTGCTCCAGCAGAAGCAGACGTGGTTGCAGACGAAGCCTTGGAGCACGGCGAAGGCGTCAGACAAGGAGTCGGGTTCGATTGCGCAACAGGTGGTCGTCGCCATGGTTCCAGGCGGCGCGGAGCTTCGGCCTTCATGGTGGATTGTGCTAGAGAGGAGGAGGAAGACGTTGGGATGGCTCGGTTGAACCGTTAGCTCACCGTGAGTCCAACAGAAGCGGTGGCGAAGTCGTAGGAGCTCGGGGCTGGCCGGAATTGAAGAAGTCGTGCGACGGCTCCGGCGAGACGATGGCGAAGATTGCGACGGCCTCGGGCTCGATTAGGACGCTAGCTTCTCCAGATCGACGAAGACGACGACGACGCGCACGATGGACAGGGTCTCCAGGCTTCTCTCCGGCGTTGGCTGTGGATTTCGTCGACGACGAACGGCGGCTGCTCTCGGGGGAAAAGGGGAAAACGCGTAGAGAGCTTGAGAGGAGGCGGCGATGGGGAAAAGTGAGAGGGGACGATGCAGACGTCTCCTGGGCGCTCTTTGGAGTCCTGGGGCGGCCTGGAAGCCCCTGGGCGTCGAGGTGGCATCCACGGCGTGCTCGGCCGCTCCAACGAGCTGCTTTGGCGAGCGGGGAGGAAGACGACAGGCGAGTTCGCGGGCTGGGCCAGGCTGGTGGGCCGCTGGGCGATGAGTTGGGCCACTTCGGCCAGGTAAGTCCTTTTTTCTTTTCTTTTCTGACATTTGTTTTGTCTTAGCTAAATAAATAGCTAGGTATTTTATTAAATGCTGAAATTTTTTATATGGCTTCATAATAATATAGACTAGCCACTTATAAAGTTTCAACATTTTTAAAATTCAAATAATTTGAATCTTAACTCAAATAGGGGTTTTTAATTAATTCCAAGGCACTGTTTGAATATTTGAAAAATCTATGAGCACGGGATGGGTCCCACATCACTTGATATGTCATCACACTCATTTATAAGACTTTTCAAAAATCAAACATGAATTTTTGGAGAAGATTTTTATCTGGCCTTTTGAATTAATTCATCTGGGGGGGGGGTTCCTTCTCCCATTTTGCTTTTGAATTTGATTTCAAAGATTTCTTTTGAAAATTTAACATGATGCAAGAGTACTGGCTAACCCTAGCACATTACCTAACAGAGGGTTCTGACAACTCGCCCCCACTCAAAAGAATCTCGTCCCGAGATTCAGAAGTCTGCGGGAGGAAGGTGGGGTACTCGGCATTGAGACGGTCTTCTCTTTCCCACGTAGCTTCTCTTTCAGAGTGGTGTGACCATTGCACTTTCAGAAACCTAATCTTCTGACGACGAGTGACCCGCTCTGCGGAATCAAGAATACGAACGGGGTATTCTCGATAAGAAGGTCATCTTGGAGATCAAGCGTTTCATGGTCGACTTCGCGGATGGGGTCCTTGAAGCAACGCCTGAGTTGGGACACATGGAATACATCATGTACTCGGGAAAGGTGCGGGGGTAGTTCAAGTTGGTAGGCAACTTCTCCACGTTTAGCAATAATGCGGAAAGGTTCGATGTAACGTGGGGCCAACTTGCCTTTGATACCGAAACGTTGGGTTCCCTTCAGAGGAGTAAACCGAAGGTAAGACTTCTCATCAAGATTGTAGCTTTCTTGCCTATGATGACGATCATAGTAGCTTTTCTGACGAGACTGGGCTGCTTTCAATTGATCACGAACAATGCGAACTTGCTCTTCTGCTTCCTTGATCATATCCGGTCCAAAGAATTGTCTTTCACCGGTTTCTGACCAGTTTAGTGGTGTTCGACATCGTCGTCCATATAGGAGTTCAAAAGGAGCCATGTTCAGACTAGATTGAAAACTATTGTTATAAGAAAATTCGGCGAATGGAAGAGACTTCTCCCAATTCTTTCCGAATGAGATAACACAAGCTCTAAGCATGTCTTCAAGAATTTTGTTAACCCTTTCGACTTGACCGCTAGACTGAGGATGGAAAGCTGTACTAAAGGAGAGATGAGTTCCCATAGCATTCTGAAAGCTTCCCCAAAATCTAGAGGTAAAAAGGCTACCACGATCAGAATTGAATTCCAAAGGAACACCGTGAAGGGATACAATTCTAGAGATGTACAAGTCCGCTAACTGGCTAGCAGTTATAGACTCGCGAACCGGAAGGAAGTGAGCAACTTTGGAAAGCCTATCTATGAAAACGAAGATGGCATTGTTTCCTTTCTGGGTTCTTGGAAAGCCGGTGATGAAGTCCATACCGACTTTGTCCCATTTCCACTCGGGAATAGACAAAGGTTGAAGTGTACCAGCAGGTCTTTGATGTTCTGCCTTAATGCGACGACAAACATCACATTCGGCAACAAATTGAGCAATGTCTCTCTTCATCCTAGTCCACCAAAATCTCTGGCGTAGATCTCGGTACATTTTTGTGCTACCGGGATGAATTGAGAGGGGTGTGTCATGGGCTTCTTTGAGGATGAGTTGCCTTAATTCCCTATTCTTAGGTATTACCAAACGATTTTCACAGAATATCGATCCCTTGCAATCTGTGGAGAAACATTTAGCAACTCCGCTAACAATGTTCTCCTTGATTCGGCGAACACCTCGTGCACGCCTTTGGGCAACTATGATTTGATCCTCAAGAGTTGGTTTCGCCACCAGGGTAGAAAGATAGCCATGAGGAACAATCTCAAGATTGAGCTTGCGAAAGTCCTCATGAAGAAGTGGTTGATACTGCTGTAACATGAGGTTGTTACAATACGACTTACGACTTAGGGCATCAGCCATGACATTGGCTTTGCCTGGGGTGTAAGAAATTACTATGTCTTAATCTTTTATCAACTCAATCCAGCGTCTTTGCCTGAGATTAAGATCTGGCTGGGTGAAAATGTATTTGAGGCTTTGGTGGTCGGAATAAATCTCACAACGATTACCAAGGAGGTAATGTCGCCAAGTTGTTAGGGAATGTACTACGGCAGCGAGTTCAAGGTCATGGGTAGGATAGTTCTCTTCATGTAGCCGCAACTGGCTTGAAGCATAAGCTACCACATGTCGATCTTGCAGAAGTATGCATCCTAACCCTTGCCGTGATGCGTCACAATAGATCTCGAAATCCTTTTTGGTGTCTGAAGGTGCAAGTACGGGTGTAGAAGTCAATCTTCTTTTTAGCTCTTGAAAGCTTTCCTCGCACTTGGGAGTCCATAGCAATTTCTTATCTTTCTTGAGGAGTTCAGTTAGAGGCTTTGCAACTTTAGAAAAGTTCTCGACGAAGCGACGGCAATAGCTGGCTAGGCCAAGAAAACTCCTAACTTGCTTAACCGATTCAGGTGGAGTCCAGTCAAGGACGGCCTGAAATCTCTCGGGATTCACAGCAATGCCTTTTGGAGAAATCACGTGGCCTAAGTAGGTCACTTCTGGTAGCCAGAATTTACACTTGGAGAATTTAGCATACAGGCGATGCTCTCTAAGTTTCATCAATACCAGCCTTAAGTGTTCGGCATGTTCTTCTTCATTCTTAGAGTAGATGAGAATATCATCGAGATAAACCACAACAAATTTATCTAAGTACTCCATGAAGATCGAATTCATCATGCGTGAGAAAGTGGAGGGGGCATTGGTTAAACCAAAGGACATGACGGTGTACTCGTAAAGACCATAACGAGTAGTAAAAGCCGTTTTGGGAATGTCCTCGTTTCGGATTTTGATTTGATGATAACCTAATCTCAAATCCATCTTGGAGAAGACAGAGGATCCTGCAAGTTGATCATAAAGATCATTGATCCTGGGCAATGGGTACTTGCTCTTTATCGTCGCTAAATTTAGCGGGCGATAGTCTACGCACATCCTTTCTGTTCCATCTTTATTCTTTACGAACGGAACGGGGCAACCCCATGGCGATGAGCTAGGGCGGATGAAGCCTTTTTCCAACGAAGCATCAAGTTGGATTTTAAGCTCAGCTAACTCACGTGGGGCCATTTTATATGGGCGTCTAGAAATTGGTGCGGTTCCTGGTACAAGATCCACTATAAACTCTATACATCTGTCGGATGGCATGCCCGGAAGCTCTTATTGAAAGACATCCGGGAAGTCACGAACCACCGGAATATCTTCAAGTTCGGGAAGGGGAAGTACATTCAAAGAATGCACTTGGGTTCTTGTTCTGGGTGAGGTATAGTTGACGGTCTTGCCTGAAGGGTGGGTGAGTTTCACGGATTTGCCTTTCCAATCCAAGTAGGCATTCTGTCTTGATAGCCAATCCATGCCAAGGATGACATCAATATCTAAAGACTTGAGGGCTATGAGTGAAGCAAGGAATACTAAACCCTCAATTGCAATTTGATTACCATGGCTTACTCTATTAGTTTGCCATCTTGACCCTGGAGTTTGAATAATCATTGGGGTGGACAATTCAACAAAAGATAACTCATGACGAAGTTCATAACTTTCCGACCTGAATGAATGAGATGCTCCTGGGTCGAAAAGAACGGATGTAGGAACATAATTGACTGGGAGCGTACCAAGAATGACGTCAGTAGTGTCGTCAGTCTCTTCGGCGGCAATCTGGTTCACACGTCCACGAGTGGCGGGAGGAGCGGGTTTGGCGGTGTAGACCTTCTGGGGTGGCTTGCCACGACCATTGTTGTTGCCTCCGACACAGGGTGGAGCATTCTGATGCTGGATCTTCTGCAGAGTGATCTGAGTAGAGTCCGGTGTAATATCCCTCTTCTCCTGGAAGTGAAGCAGGGATATAGCGGAAAGAGGTCTCTCTCAGCAAAGTGTGCTCCTCTCTCAGTAGTGTCATACATGAGTATGCAGCATCCTGCACAGCCATGTTCTCGGTAATGCCAATGCCATGTCCAAAATGGATAGGCTGGGTGACTCCAACGTGGTGTGGGTAGATCCTGACGATGCAGTGGAACTGGGTCTGGTTGAAGTCAAGGAATTGCTCCTCAACGGTATACTCAGGATACCATCGATATCCCACATAGGACATCATCTCGATCAACGTGGCGGGATGGCCACGCACACCAAGGCACCTGGTCAAACGAACAATCTGCCGAGGGGGAAGATCTGCCATCTGAAACAGAAAGAAGGAGTTTGCAAATGCATCAGATTATGAGATAAACCTGGAATGACTCGGACAGCATAACGGCTGCAATTGCAAGAAAAAGACAATTTCTTACAACATGGAAACAACACTTACATACGATGTAATAATTCAAGGAGCATAACCACTCTAACAAACCGATCACAACTTTCCTACGGCTACAAGGAAGCAAACAACGAGATGTTCTAATCAGACAGAGGAGAGCCTAGTCCTATCTTCCCATAGAATAAGATGAGGGTGACTCAGAACTCAGAACGAAGGGGGTAAGGAGAAAAAAGAAGCCTTACGTTGTTCCCTTATATACCCAGAGTAACTATATAACTATAGCAAGCTAGACTCCACTTCGGCCAAGGCTACTAGTCCTACAGTCAGTCCTGCTCTGATACCAAGTCTGTCGGGACCCGGGGTTAGCGTATGCAAGTACAGCTAAGACATAGTCATATGGAGAGCCGAGAACCGTACCCACTTGTCTAAGCAGACAAGGCCAAGCACAGAACATTCTCGGAGAGCATCGTACGTGAGGGGCATCCCATCCAGGCCGGATGATCAACTGAGATGGGTCCTCATCGTCCACACACAAGTCTAATGATATGGGTGATGAGCTCCCATATTCAAAGACAAGTCGCCTCAACCATACTATCGACTATCTCATAACTCTTACATAGACTTACTCCAGCCCGATCACTTAGTCGGGGTCTAGGGCGGGCTCGATCATACCACAAAGTGTGCACGAGACGGAGTCTCGAACAATCGCATCGCTATGCCCCAAGCTGCGCACATCTAAGGGCCACTTGGTGTATGAAAGACCGCCAGCCAGATCACAACTAAGGTCTCGAAAACCCATACAAAGACATGCATGTTATAAACATACACGCAGCACACATGCCCTGTATGAATAGTAGGTATCATTGCAATTCTCTACAAAGTATACAATTTTATTGATAACTCTTATAGAGTGCACACAGAGATCACAAACATGTGATCCACCATTACAACACAAGCGGAAGCAAAGTATGTCTGAGTACAGACAAGTTTAACAAATGGCTTAAGAAGCCTTATTTAAACACAAGCCCTCCACGAGGGAACCAGTCGTCTGACTGGGACTAAACTAGTTGATCGTCAGTCATCCAGCTCGATGAAGAAGCTACCTTCGGGGTAAGTGGCATCATCTAAAACATAGATTAAGCAAACGTGAGTACAAATTCGTACTCAGCAAGACTTACATAGGAGCTATACTACTCATGTACATGTATCAAGGTAAAGGGAGGTGGGGTTTCACTTGCAGAAATGCCAGCTTTGACTTGGCTAGTCCTGAACTACGAGTACCAGACTTGAGGTAAGAAGCGTACACGAGTCCACTACTTTATCCAACCAATTACACCACTATGGTGCCTTCCTCGACTTCCCCACGAGAAAGCACGCCATAGCACTCACACTTATCTTGGTGTGTTTTAGAAGTATCCAGTTCAAGTTATCTAATAATCAAGCTAAGCTTTCCAAGCAGTTCATAACCGCGGACGCGGCTATTCGAATAGTTTTGTTAACCCTGCAGGGGTGTACCGCTACACACACATGATCATCATTTACCGCCTTTGATCTCGACACCATTCAAGGGGTGCCAGCGAGGATGTTCACCACAACTT
This sequence comes from Bromus sterilis, assembly GCA_950022295.1. NCBI lineage: Eukaryota > Viridiplantae > Streptophyta > Magnoliopsida > Poales > Poaceae > Bromus > Bromus sterilis. The sequence continues at coordinate 272,741,530 of OX465595.1, read as the reverse complement.
TTACCTCATAGCCGATCTAGTCCGAGAAAGCCGCCTACTTGGGTTGGCTACCACTATCGTGAACCCGGCCGGTTTACCGAAGTGGACCCAAGTGATGTGTGCGTGGTGCATAAGCCGGTCTCGGGTGAGCCGTTCTCTCACTTAGCATCCAGGCCACAGACCTACCAGAACTCCGAACTATTGTGACATCTGGACATCGAAAGGGATGAGTTAATAAGTTGAGAGGGGTCAGTGAGCCCAATGTGTGGTTGTACTCTTCATCTTGTATCACCACACAAGAACTCGGACTTGGGGTGGTGTTCAACGAGACAACCCACCGTGTACTCCTCCACAGCCTCTCATCGTTCACCTTATATTAGGGTCGATTCACCAACACTTTTCTACCATCATCATCATGATCACTACCATCCCGACTCACATAACAGTATCATCATGGTATCACTCTAAGCATGCAATAAGCAGTAACAATTGCAGGGGCCACATGATATCAATCAACTCCTACATTTTCTAGGATTGTGGTTTTGCCTACTACTGTGACAAATGATAGGTCATGCAAAGGAATGGGTTCATCTATGCGATAGAATCGTTATCATGGTGATCATCCTGTACAATGCATAAGCGAGACATGAGAGGGAAGTGGGATTTTATCGGCATGATCAATGGGGGTTTGCTTGCCTTGCTGACGAGGTTCGGGTTCGGGGTCTTCAACGAAGGGGGCAACCTCCTGCTCCGGTTCCACCTCTACTCGACAAACAACAAACAAGGTAGCAAAGTAAATACAATGCACAATCACATGATGGAAGGTTGAAACTTGATGTATATGCTTTGATGTGTGAAGAAATTCCATTTAAATGGAGTATATTGCAAATTTAATTGCAAATTCAAACTCCAATTTGAATTCAAACTTGACCAAGTTACATGTGACATTGTTTGATCATTTTGAACCTTTTGGAAATGTGTATGATATGCCTCTGAAGTGTGGTTAAAATATAGCATAATTCCATGGTTCAAGTTACAAAATCATTTGAATTGAATTTGAATTAATTCCAAATAAATCAAATGACATATGCTACTGGTCCCATTTTAAAATCAACTCAAACATAGTTGAAAGTTGGATTTTTGGATAGCTTATTTTCTCCTAATCATTTTTCATATATTATTTGTCCAATTTGGAGTTGATATGAATTTTCTATGAATTTCCAAAGTTTGGGTTATTTTCTGGAATTTCTGGAATTTATTTAATTCATTTTAATTTCTGGAATTGAATTACTGCGTCATGCTGACTTCATGCTGGCGTCAGGGGGGCTGACATGTGGGTCCAGGGTGTCAGCCTCAGGGGTTAATTAACCGGCTGGGTTAACTTAACCAGTGGCTTAATTAAGCCACTGGGCCCACTTGGCAGTGACCTAGGGTCAATTAACCCAGGTGGGGTTAAGTCCCTAAGCACGGCCACGTCGGCGGGGCTGCCAGCGGCTAAACGCCGGCGACCTGTACGCGGCGGTGCTGCTCGGATCCGCAGCTCCCGTGCATCATTTGATGCGCTGAGACCACGGGAACGTAGCCCGTGCTCTCGCGCGTCGTCTGGTGCACGCGGGCGACCTCGGGGTGACCAGGGCGACGACGTCTTCAAAGGTGGCGGCGGCCGGAGCCACGACTCGGGGTGGAACTCGCTGCGGCGCTCCAGCAGAAGCAGACGTGGTTGCAGACGAAGCCTTGGAGTACGGCGAAGGCGTCAGACAAGGAGTCGGGTTCGATTGCGCAACAGGTGGTCGTCGCCATGGTTCCCGGCGGCGAGGAGCTTCGGCGTTCATGGTGGATTGTGCTAGAGAGGAGGAGGAAGACGTTGGGATGGCTCGGTTGAACCGTGAGCTCACCGTGAGTCCAACGGAAGCGGTGGCGAAGTCGTAGGAGCTCGGGGCTGGCCGGAATTGAAGAAGTCGTGCGGCGGCTCCGGCGAGACGATGGTGAAGATTGCGACGGCCTCGGGCTCGATTAGGACGCCAGCTTCTCCAGATCGATGAAGACGATGACGGCGCGCACGATGGACAGGATCTCCAGGCTTCTCTCCGGCCTTGGCTGCAGATTTCGTCGACGGCGAACGGCGGCTGCTCTCGGGGGAAAAGGGGAAAACGCGTAGAGAGCTTGAGAGGAGGCGGCGATGGGGAAAAGTGAGAGGGGACGATGCGGACGTCTCCTGGGCGCTCTTTGGAGTCCTGGGGCGGCCTGGAAGCCCCTGGGCGTCGAGGTGGCGTCCACGGCGTGCTCGGCCGCTCCAGCGAGCTGCTTTGGCGAGCGGGGAGGAAGACGACAGGCGAGTTCGCGGGCTGGGCCAGGCTGGTGGGCCGCTGGGCGATGATTTGGGCCACTTCGGCCAGGTAAGTCCTATTTTCTATTCTTTTCTGTTTTCTTTTCTGACATTTGTTTTGTCTTAGCTAAATAAATAGCTAGGTATTTTATTAAATGCTGAAATTTTTTATATGGCTTCATAATAATATAGACTAGCCACTTATAAAGTTACAACATTTTTAAAATTCAAATAATTTGAATCTTAACTCAAATAGGGGTTTTTAATTAATTCCAAGGCACTGTTTGAATATTTGAAAAATCTATGAGCATGGGATGGGTCCCACATCACTTGATATGTGATCACACTCATTTATAAGACTTTTCAAAAATCTAACATGAATTTTTGGAGAAGATTTTTATCTGGCCTTTTGAATTAATTCATCTGGGGGGTTCCTTCTCCCATTTTGCTTTTGAATTTGATTTCAAAGATTTCTTTTGAAAATTTAACATGATGCAAGAGTACTGGCTAACCCTAGCACATTACCTAACAGAGGGTTCTGACACTAATCGGGCCTCTTTAGCCGAAGGGAGCCCAACAGGGGCGTTTCCCTCCTTTTTCTTTTCTGGAATTAATTCAAACCTTTTTGAATTTATCCAAATCTGTTCCGTTTTTCTTTTGCGTGTATGGTGTGCATCCTTGCTCCAAGTAAGTCATGTCATATATGATTTTGGGGCAGAAAAATGTGAGGAAGGTGACGGTGTTGTCCATTTTGTTAAATGGGCATGCTTTATTTTGGTGATGGAGTATTATTTGCACCTACGCCCCCCCCCTCACGATGATACACGGGTGCAATTCCCCGTTCTTTTCGTTGCCTCGTGTTCCATACATGCAAATGCTCCACCTTTGCATATTGTTTCCATTTATGTTTGAGCTGGTTCCATGTAGCTTGTGTGGTGTCAACTGCCTTTTCCATCGTCGTGAGATGCTTGCATATTCATCGGTGGTGTCTGTGAATCTTCGTATGTTATTGATCACTCCATGACCAACAACTTGTCACACCCCTCACTGTGATGTTGTACACTTGTTCCATAGGTGATACAACATCACTTCCCCTCCTTCGTTGGCACTCATATCTTGTTTCGAGCATCGTAGATCTTGCGATGACCGTAGTTTTCGGTAGCGTTGTCCCTCTCTTTATTTTATTGTTTGCAGTAGAATGCATTAGGTGCATCATACACCATGCCATGTCTTTGCATCTATGATTATGTTAAGGAATCCCATCTTGAGGTTATCCTCGTGTGTGGGTAATTCTTGTTGATATTATTTTCTAGTCTTTTGCACAGGCCATGATCATGCATCATAATAACTATAACATAAGGATTCTTCGGATCCGTAACTCACCAACATAATGCATATGAAGGTTGTCGGTAGCATAGCACCATTGCTTCCCGATGCTTCTTTTAAATTTGCTCATTCTTATATTCATGCCATTATATTAAAATGAACGCATCATACTTGACCATGCTTGTTTGTTCATTGCTTGCTCGTGATTGCTCCGTAGTGATAGTGGTATCTCCGTTGATTGCTTTCCAGTGTTTACTTCTTGTGTGCTCCCGCGGATACTCTCGGAGACGATGCGAGTTTGCGATCAACTACACCTTCGGAACCTGACTTATCAACAGGCAAGGACTCTACATTACTTATGATCCATTCTATTTCAACCAGCGGTTTGCATGCTAGTCTAGGTTAGGTTCGATGTTTGATCCTACCACATGTTTACAGCCTCTTTCAAACCGATACAACCATGTCCCCTCCCAGCAAACCATGTACTGCTATGTTACTTTTGCTCGTTGCTCAGCCCCTTCTTAGTATGCATGCTTAGGATGCTACGATGTTACCCTGTTAGTCTTTGGGTTGGGATATCACCTTATTATTATATTGTTGTTGATGATATGATTATTATAATGTTGACTATATTCGACGAAGGATGGAAGGTCTAGGCTATCCCGCCTCGACGCTTTGTTCCATTCGAGTCACCTAGGACCCAAGTTCCGGGTATTGGTTTTAAGACTGAGCGTGCCTAACCGCGTGTGGGATTTTATGGGGTCCGCTTTTCTTACCTACCTAGCTTCAAACATTTCTAGAGGTGGCCCAAGCTGGTTTTACCATTTGAAAACCGTGTGTGTGACTGGTGAGCTCCCAGCAGATTTTCAAACAACTCGGGCCAGCGGAGACAGAGTTCCTTTGTTGGTCCACACCTGGAAGATCGAGGGCTTCCCACAGTGATGGGTTAGTTACCCCGACCTCGTCCAGCCGGAAGAGTCCGATGGATAGCGCGGTCGGCCTTTGGATTGCGTGTCGACTCCCCGGGGGCCATCCGAATTTGTGCGTTGTTAGTTAGAGGGACCTGTCGTTCCGGATCTCTTGGGACTAAATCATAAAATGGTTGCCTATCATGGGTAGCAACTGAGAGTGATGGGCGTGCGTGCGGAGCCTCGTAATGGGCAGTTGGTACACCTCTGCAGGGTTAAATATTTTCGAGAAGCCGTGTCCACGGTTATGGACGACTTGAGACCTACTCCTTGTTCATAGACAACAACAACTGAGATAATCTTGACATAACTTGATCAACGTGTGTGTGTGCCTTGACTGCTTCCTCTTCGTCGGGATGCGAAAAGGAGGACAAGGATAGGATAGGTGTTATGATTGCGTAAGTAGTTGATAGCAAGACTTTTTGGAGGCGATTCCTCATCGAATGATTGGCTTCTTACCTTACTCTCTAGATCGTTAGCCACTTCATAAATGCTAGTGCGGCAGCAACCTTACCACTTACCCCATCCTTACCGTAAACTACTAGTTGTCCTAGAATGACGAGTGATGAAGTCCTTGCTGGGTCAGATGGCCACTACAGTTGGATGCTGAGTACCTCTGTACTCATGATACTACCCCGAAACTCTTTTCAGGGTTCTTGATCGACAACAGGTATGGTGATCGACGTTTCACGTGGAGACTCGACGACGACTAGTTAGGCGGATCCCGGCGGAGGGCCTGGACCCGTGTGGTTATGGGATCGATGCTTTTCTCTTTGCCACTAGGAATTTGCTTGTAGTCTGTACCCAGACATGTATCTTCCGCTGTTGTATTGTATTTAAGGCAGTTGTATGCCGATTGTATGAGATGTTGTATCCTTGTATCTGTAATGTTGTGATATCATGTTGGAAATCCGGGGCATATGACTTCGTCAAATGTCGCGGTGGGACCGATATGTGCTTCGTCCCCGGATCTGGATGAAAACATCTAGATCTGGAACAGTACCGCATATCGGGCCTTACAGGATAGTAGAGGAAAAGAAGTAAAACAGTTAAACTATTGGCCAATCTGCCATCCACATGTTAATAGAGAGAAGTTCATCTTTCTTTGCCATGTGTGCACAGGTTCTGATCACAGTAATATTGTTTCATGTCTATCGCTAGAGTTATAGTAATGTCACCTAAGACCTTTCAATTCCTCACACGCAAGCCAAATGATCCAGAGAGCAGCAATAGAGATCAACTCCTAGGACATACGACATGTTATTTTATAATTAGTAGTATTTTAGTATGATTTTCTTTCTTGGGACATTTCTTCTTAATCTACAGTTAGGTGCTTTTTTCTCGCAAAAAATACAGTTAGGTGCTTCACGTATAGAACAATACTAATCAATTGTTGTCTTAGTGTCGAATCCATATGAGGTCTGGGCGTAATTAAATATTAGTACAAAGAGAGTCCTTTGTCAACTGATTTAATCATAGGTATATCATAATGTTGTAGTGTTGTAAAAAATTGATGGCGGTTTCTTTTGATAGATTGCCCTTTCACAATTTTCCTTGATAGATAATTGCCTCTCTCTGAAGATATTTCTTTGGATCTTTAGTTGATTACCACCGGTCAAATTATTTGAATTTTAAAATTGTAGTGGCATTTCAAATCATGAGGTTGTATATAATAAGGCACCTGAATATATATGATGTTTACCATAGTTTGTCTTCTTAGTTTTGTTAGCATTGTCTTCTTCTTTTCTGCAGACATTTTATTGTATTTGATGCACTTCAAATGGTGAAATAATCAAGATCTATCCTTATGCATTCGGAGTATCACTATAATATTCTTAGGAAGATGATTTCCTGTAATATATGTAGTGAATTTTTAGGTGTTTTGTAGACTGGAAAGAAGCTGATGATGATGTTGCATCATAGAGCCTCTGCGAGTCCTAGATTACCATTGTGTTGATTATTGGGATATGTATATGCATTGTATGATACATGTATTTCAGTTAAAAAATAGAAATTATCTAGTAACTCTATTTTAACCTGGTACAAAATTATGGTACATTAGATCGATGTAATTTTCGTTGGATGTTGAATTTACATGTTTGCAGTATCTTCCAGATTTGTAGTCGTATGAGACCATTCAATAGAAATGTTGGGTGGGGACAAATTTAGTATCTACTTGCGTGGATGCCCTTATTTGTAAAGCAGAAAATCTTAATACATCAAGTGAGGTATATTTGCTAAAATGATATGACATCAAACATTTCGATGTTATTGCTTCACAGCATTTGTAAAGGTTTAAATGTTAAATAATTTCAGTGTTCCTTCCAAATATTACTATGATCAAGTGGCTAAAACAATTGTGTTGGGTCTATTTTGCATCTTGTTGATTCATCTTTTTCATATAGCTTCATTCAGTAGTATTATGCATGTTGCCAATGGAAAATGTGGGTTGCATTGTTTAAGTCAATTTTGAAAGAGACATAAGAAGCTGCAATATGTTGTTTGTTCCAAAAAGACTGTAACAGTTCGATTTCTTGATTACTAATTTATTATGATGACATTACTTATTTCCCATCTACAAGAGTAGGTAAGTCATTGATGAGTAAATTTCAGGCTTGCAATACACTAAATGAGTAGCAATTGACAGATGGTCTAAATCTTAATTGTCATGTGAATTCTACAAACTATCAAGGATACATTTTTCCATGGTAATAACTAAATTGTGTATTATTTAATTTCTAAATTTTTTAGTTTTCTAATATCCAAAAATAACATTAATACTCATATATTTACATATTTCAAAGATGACTAGCCCGTGCAGGTGCACGGTTGATGACTAGTAGCAGCTAATGCAGATTGGAGTCCCTGTGTGACCCTTCGAGTTCCCCAAGAACTCGGGGGCTGCTGACGAGGGGATACTCCCACGAATCCTCACCTTGAGGGTACCTAGTGCGTGTCAAGGTTGGGGGCCCAATGAAGGCTTCAGAAGGCCAAAGATCGACCCAACCGGAGCACCGACGACTATGCCGACATTCAGTCCCAACTGACATGGAGTCCAAGACTTTCCAACCAAGAATAGTTAGAATAAGAAACTCTCCTTGTACACCTAGACGAACTGCTTGAGACATAGCCTAGTATATGAAGGCTGGGAGAGGGGACGTCTAGGGCATCCCTTATCCACCGCAACATCTCTGGCTTGTTCAATATCACCGGAGCCTCCACTGTAATCGCCTCCACCATATAATACATCGAGCAGGAAGTAGGGGTTTCACCGATCGAGGGGCCTGAACCTAGGTAAATCCATGTCTCTTGTTAGCCGACGAGATCACCAACCTTGCACTCCTATCTCTACAATATAAACCTGGGGTACCTAACCATTAGACTTGCCGAGGTTAATCCTCGTTAGAGACCCTCTAGAAAACAACATGGATGATCAAACAATACTTGATTACCGTGATCGTCGAAGGACGTACTCCATAGTTAAGAGTTTCTTAGAAGTTTTCATGTCACAAGAATTGCGTGATTAGTTTGACGAAAGAAACGCATACGACATGATCGACATGATGAAGTCAATTTTTATGCATCAATTTAGAGTTAGAAAGTGAATTTCTTTCTACAAAGATGGAAGAGAACACCTGCCTTAAAACCCACTTAGCCAAGAGACATGAGATACATTTGAGCCTCGTGGAAGACTTTGACTACTGGACCACAGATAAGCTTGCAATAAATACGGTGTTACATTCGCTTCCACTGAGTTACAGAGAATTAGTCCATGTGTATGTCGGAATATGAGAATGCCTTCAATTCTTTGAGTTCTTGGTCAACCTTCGAGATGTGGAGGTTGAACTAATTGAAGGAGAAATTTTTGATGGAGAAGGTATATTTGATATACTTGTGATAAATGTTTGTTACCGGGCCTGCTATTGTATGGACGGTAAGAGGTGCACTCAAGGATTGATGGCAACCAAGACAGTTGATAGACAAAAAGATTTCACCAAGACATCTATCATAGGATTAGATAAATCTTTTGTAATCGGATGAGTATGAACAGTCATTTTATATGTCTTCCATCACGCCAGAAGAAAGTTATTCATGTTTGAGACAAGTCAGTTGTTCAACTCTGATGAATAAAGTGTGCTTATACACTAGTGCAGATTGCAGCTATCATGATACTCCTTTCCCAAAACCTTGGCCAAAACTTTTTGCGATGCTATCAACGCAAATGGTAGAAATAAAAATTCGTGTGCCCAAACTGAACCGTTTTGGAAACGTATGCCATCGGACGCCATTCTTAACATTATTGCGTGGGTGTTGTAGGGCTGACAGTTCTTTGCAAACTCGTCTGTGATACGCAATCGTTCATAGTTCCTCGAATGTTTGGGATACCTAATCTATCAAGCACGCTTCTGAAAATATTTTCGTTAGCGGAAACAAAGCTGATGATTCAACCAATCGGTGGTGGTTACTGAATGTGTGGGATGTTTTCTTTATCAGAAACTCTTTCGAAATTCGAAGTGTTGGTGTTGGATGGAACATAGTTCGTACAATCAACTATTCATGATAACAAATAATAACACTGACAGTTGCATGAAATGAACCGCTAGCTTCTTCTATGTATCTTCTATTTATTTGAAATTTCGCTAGTTTCTCTTGGAAGACGTTCTGAATTACAAAATTGTGTGCGATGATATGGTGTAACACAACCAGGTAAGTTTTCGAAAATGTTCGCTTTGTAGGCACAAATTTCGCGAATGCAACCCGTTTGAGATATCCTTGGCAACACAAATGTTTTTGTGCAGAGAAATGTCTTCTCTGCCAACCAAACGATTATAATTCTATAATATTTACAAACACCATGCGTGTCATACCTTGTGCACATTTGAAAAAAAATTGAAGGAAAGAGTGACGAGAATCTTGAGATATAGAAGTATCAAACATGATTTTTATAATACAACCGCCACGCCTCGTCCGCTCGTCTTCCTGGGCGTCCTATCGGCTTGAACCCGCTCGGCTTGTACCCGATTGATCATTTGCGATGGCCACGTGTACACTTGCGGTGCAGCCGAGTCGGCGCAATGTCACGCGCGCAACCGCACAACCTTCCCGCCCGTAGCCAAAAAACTCCCAATGCATGCCATAAAGATTGTCATGTCGGGGACACAGGAACCGGATTCACATACCCTTGTTTTGCCCTCTCTTCCCACCTATCAACAATGACTCCACTACGCCGTACCCCAGAAGATCGCGAGGAAGTGACTCCGCCGGCAGTGCTGGACTACTCCTCCTTGCCAGATCCAGTACCTCTACTGGTACCGCGGGCGAGCCGCACTCCCCAACATCGGTATGTAAACATCAACCATTTCTTCGGCAACGCCGGTCGCACAGTGCGCATCGAGCACACCGCACCCTCCCACCGCGCTGTCATCATAGCGCGGGGCACCATCAAGGCTGAGGCGCAGACCCTCCGACGGAGGCGCGCGGAATGCAGGCGGAGGTGTGCACCATCCGGGCGATGGCGCGCGATAGGCAGGAGGAGGGGAGAACAATCTGGGCGCTGGCGCGCCAGGCAGGAGGGGGAGGGCACTATCTGGGCAAACTCGCCGGTAAGCAACATCCGGGCACAAACGGGAATGATGAAGGCGCCGACGAACACATTGCAAGCGCCGATGAACACATTGCAGGCGGAGGTGTGCACCATCCTCTGAGCTTCGGTGACGACACCAGCACCACCATCGAGCACTACAATGCCTTCATTGAGTAGGAGGAGGCCATCCAGCTGGCTATGGCAGTGGAAGCTTCCATCTGTAAGGATGAATATCGTAAGCGTGATCTGACGAGGTACATGGAAAACATACGCTTCGCGGAAGGGCATGGAGAGCGGCTGGAGGAGGATGCCTGTAGACGGAGGGGTTACTCCTCCGGTGGCTCCAACTTATCTGCGCGCGTGGCCGGGAGAGTTTAGATAGTAGTAAATATTTTGGGGTCATTAGTATGTCGTCGATGGACTACTAGCATAGTTGAAATGATCTAGATACGAGGGTAAAAGCTATTTCAGTACGTACTTGACGCTAGTTTAGGGTTTATTTTGGTTAGTTCTTATAGTTGAACAAATTGGAGAAAAGGAACCATGCTCCTTTATGCAATGTAGATCTATGTTATGCAATGAAAATCCGTTGTCAGTGAATCCTATGCGTGTACTGCTCTTGTTTGATTGATTGCGAGATTCAAAGTCTTATTCAGATACAGATGAAGAAAGGCATACGGGTCATTAAAACAGACTGTTGGCAATGCGCGGCCGCTCGTGCCAGGATTTTCATAGAAGATTTGGCTGCCCATTTTGCGAGGAGGAATAGTTTCCTTACGGTAGAAGCTTGGAAGAGTTGGCCTACTCGATAAGCTTGGGACCAGAGACGTACACATTCAATTAAAACGAAAATTTCTTTGGGCCGGCTGGCCGGTGAGATAGAACTAGTCCCGGCGAGGAGCGGTGGTGCGTGCTCCTAGCACGCGGCCGTCTAGTCAAACATGCGCACATGCCACGCCTCTTCCGTCTAATCATTTCACAACTAGTTGTGCCTATGGACAGGCACGAGCCTCTCCTTGAAAATAATTGCACACATAATTAGTTGTACAAAATAAGAGATTTGATTGTTCATCAGACTAGCTAAACAACGGATACTTAACTATGATAATAAGATAATGAACGCCATCTACAACATATTAACTTGAACAAGAAAAATTTCCCTGCACTTGTTCATCAACTTGACTCGCATGGAAGGCTCGAGATCTTCATCGTTGGCCACCATTTCCTTGAACAATTGGTAGGCATCAGATCTCTGATTGTTGGCTTCAAGCTTGGAAATGGCAGAGGGAATGATCAAATACACGTGCTCTTCGTCGCTTCGGGCCACCCCCGCCTCCTTAAGCTCGAGAGATTTAATGAGTTTTGGTGCGGAATCATACATTTCTTAGCCATGGTCACGATGGAAGAAGGAAAAACTTGTATTAATTGGGAGTGCTGGGGGAGGAGGAGTTTAACATCAAATGCCTCGTCTCATGGTGAGCTAGAAGTAGTCCCGGTGAGGAGCGCTGGAGCGCCCCTGTTCCTGGCACACTGTCGTCTAGTCAAACATGTTCGCACGTGACGGCTCTCCCGTCTAATCACCGCACAACTCGCTGTGCTTGTGGACAATCTCGAGGCTAGTATCTAGAAGCGTTCTCCATTATCCATGACCAGTTAAATCTTTTCGGAATAAATATTACTAATATTTTGCTGTGAAATCTGCAATGGCTGAGAACAAATCATGCGTACAACGCAAAATATTTATTACAGGTTCCCCACCACATAGTTCATCTCCACTATACACGCTGGAGTTCTTTATCGACTAAAACCATAAAAACTTAAACTTAAAGCTTAAACTTAAAACTTAAACTAGATATATAGGTCTGGCGCCTGGAGGCGATAATCGACGACGGCTCACGAAGACAGCGGTTAAACAGACTCAAGACTTGCATGTTGTGGGGAAGAAGAAGCACGCCGCCTTATAGAGGGTGTAAGCGAGCCTATATGCATTTAGCGCCTTGTCGAAGTGATCGGCGACGACGCCCTTTGAAACGGACAAGATTTTTTCGTTCGCGGCGTCCAGATCCATCTCAGCATCGTAGAGCATCTTGTCTGATGGATAGATGTGTGCTTCGAGGTAGCCTCTTACCAAGCCCTCGTTGGCAGCTTCATTTCTGCGCGGAATGTTCACATGGCGCGACAACTCCACGGCAGGCGGAGGGACCGAGCTGTTGTCGCCTCCGCCGCATACTCCACCTCCCAGAAGGATCGATGGCTCGTCAACGAGCGGAGGGATTTGGCTGCCGTCGTCCAATATGCCTCCGCCGCATACTCCACCTCCCACAAGGCTCGACGGCTCGTCGACCAGCAGAAGGACGATTTGGCTGCCGTCGTCCGCTGTAAAATATGGTGACTATAAACCTTAAAGGACTTTGAAATTGAAAACCAATTCAAATGATGTATAATCAGTATGAGACTTGGCATGCTATCATCGTTTCACCAGAACAATATGTTATGTGTAAATTTGAGAGTATCATGATAAAAAATAGTGGTACTTCATGTACAAAATGGTCCATTCCTATCGAAATATCAGGGTTTCTATGTGAGACAACCACATTACAAAGATGATATGTTATTACAAAATCCTTTAAACCCCCAATTTATTTTATGTGTTAAGCAATAGACACTCACACTGGTATCCTAAAATTTCAAAAAAAAATTACTTCATTTGAGAAACATAATGGAAATGGTGAATCATTTTGACTTCATTTGACAAACATAATGGAAATGCTTAATCATTTTTGAGAAAAACAACCCTGGAATTGAAAATCAATGCAAATGAACTCTAAATTGGATGAAACTTGGCATGATGTCATTATTTCACCGACAATGTATGTGGTGAAATTTAAAGATTTGTTATGATAAAAACCAGTGGTACATCGTGTACAAAGTTGGACCATTCACTTCGAAGCATCGGTGTTTCTACCGGAAACAACAACATTACAAATACAACATATTATTTTTATGTGATTTGGAATCCAAACTTTTTATGTGTTCACCATTAAGCATTCACAATAACATCTCAAATTTCAAACAGTTGCGACTTCATTTGCTAAATATTATGAATTTAGTTATATATTTTTCAGAAAAACGCCCATGAAATTGAAAGCCGACTAAAATTTGACATGCTGTCATCATTTCACGAACATGGTACCTGGTAAAATTTTGAGAGGATTATGAAAAAAACTGATGGCATTTAGTATACAAAATCGGGACATTCATATCGAAATGTCAGGATTTGTACATGAAACAACCACATTACAAAGACAACATGTTATTCTAGAATCCTTTAGCCTCCATTTTTTTGTGTTCAACACTCACACTAGTATCATAATATTTCAAACAATTTTGAGTTCATTTCATAAATATAATGGAACAGGTGAATAATTTTTGAGCAACACGACCCTGAAATTGTTAATCAATTCAAATGATCTCAAAATTTGATGAAGCTTGGCATGTTGTCATCATTTCACCAAAAATGTATGTGGCGAAATTTTCAGATGGTTCTGATAAAAACCGATGATACTTCGTGTACAAAATTCGACAATTCATTTTCAATCATCAAGATTTCTAATGGAAACAACCACATCACAAATACAACATAATATTTTTTAAATGATTTGAACCTGAAACTTTTCACGTGTTCACAATTAAGCATTCACACTAACATCATAAAATTTCAAACAAATTGGACTTCGTTTGATAAATATTATGCATGATATTTTTTAGAAAAAGACCATGAAATTGAAAGTCAGTTAAAATTATCTCTAGACGGGATGAGATTTGGCATGCCGTCATCATTTCACGAACATGGTACGTGATAGAATTTTGAGAGGATTATGAAAAAAACCGGTGGCACTTAGTGTGCAAACTGCATTTGTTGATTGTTGGTCAAACATTAGAAAACCCCGTTGACCGTCTCAAAACCTAGCCGGATATCTCATAACCATAGCGCAAAACCGTGGCCATTGGGTGTGACCTTAGCACCGAATGGTAGTAATTGAATCTCAGCGATCCACGAGGAGCTGGTTCTGCATCCTGATTGGATGTCTTTTATCAAAGTACATGCACACAATTTATAATGAAGAAACATTTTGGATGTGAAAGAATAAGTTGCACGCCCTCCAAAAAAAGGATATCGTCGGAAACTATATTCAATCCTTTTTACCATGTTCTCAAACTTGACGTGTGTTTAGCATTAAACATTCACAGTAACGTACAACATTTTCAGATGGTTCCGGCTTCATTTGTTCAATATAACACATTTAACAAAAAAATAGCAATATGACTTTGAAATTGAAAACCAATTCAAATGATGTCTAAACATGATGAGATTTGACATGTTGTCATCGTTTCACCAGCACGGTATGTTGTATTAACTTGAGAGTGTCCTGATAAAAAGATTGGTACTTCGTCTACACGATGGGTCATTCCAATCAAAATATCATGGTGTCTATGTGAGACAACCACATTACAAAGACAACATGTTAATTTAAAATCCTTTAAACCCCCAATTTATTTATAAGTTAAGCAATATGCACTCACACTGGTATCCTAAATTTCAAACAATTAATACTTCATTTCATAAATACAATGTACCAGGTGAATCATTTTCGCGCAAAACAACCCTGGAAATGAAAATCAATTCAAATGAACTCTAAATTGGATGAGACTTGGCATGTTGTAATCATTTCACCAACAATTTATGTGGTGTAATTTAAAGATGGTTATGATAAAAACCAGTGGTACTTCGTGTACAAAATTGGACCATTCACTTCGAAGCATCGATGTTAGTACCAGGAACAACCACATTACAATTACGACCATACTAGTTTTTAAATGATTTGAACCCCAATTCTTTTATGTGTTCACCATTAAGCATTCACACTAACATCATACGATTTCAAATAGTTACGATTTCATTTGTTAAATATTATGCATTTAGTGATATATTTCTCAGCTAAACGAAGATGCAATTGAAAGTCAATTAAAATGACCTCTAAATAGGATGAGATTTGACATGCTGTCATCATTTCCAGAAAACGGTACATGGTAAAATTGTGAGAGGATTATAAAAAGAACTGATGGCACTTAGTGTACAAAATTGGGCCATTTCTATCAAAATGTCAGGGTATCTATGTGAAACAATCATATTACCAAGAAAACTTATTAATCTAAAATAATTTAGCCTCCAATTTTTGTGTGTGTTCAACATTAAGCACTCACACTAGTATCCTGAAAGTTTAAAGAATTTTGACTTCATTTCATAAACATAATGGAACTGGTGAATCATTTTTGAGCACACGACCCTGAAATTGTTAATCAATTGAAATGATGTCTAAACAGGATGACATTTTGCATGCCGTCATCATTTCACCAACATAATACATGGTACAATTTTGAGAGGATTATGGCAAAAAATGGTGGCACTTAGTGTAAAAACTGCACTAGTTGAATGTTGGTCAAACACTAGAAAACCCCGTTGACCGTCTCAAAACCCGGCCGAAATCTCGTAACCATAGCGCACAACCATGGATGTTGAATGTAACCTTAGCGTTGAATGGTAGTCGTTGGATATTTGCGCGATCCACGAGGAGCTGGTTCTGCAACCTCATTGCTGGATTTTGTCAAAATACAGGCACACAGTTTATAATGAAGAAGCGCTTGTGATACGAAAACGTAAATGGCAGACATCCTAACGAAGGCTTCCGTCGGAAGCTATATCTATCCACACCTAGATTTCCCCACCTCCGGTGGTTCAATCACACAGTCCATTCCCCAACCCATCAATCGACATAGGTTTCTAGGATGGGGACATAAACTCTCTATGAGAGGGCTCGTAGGTAAGCCTATGCCGTCGGCCAGGTGCCTGTCGGAGGTGGTGGTTACGACGATGCTGCCCGAAGCGCGGCCTTGTGCGTGTTCAGTTCGAGGCATCGTTTTGTGAACGATTCCTCCATTATCCTGGCCACCCTGAGCATCACCGATTTCCCGGCTATTTCCATCTTGCTGGCCCGTCATGCCCGACTAGCATCCGCCCGTCTCCGCCTTCTCCATCCCAATCGCATCCGCCCATCGCGCAGCTACGGAAGCGGCCAGGGCGTCCGCATTATCCTGGACGGCGACGGAAGCCGCCAACAGGGCGGCGGCATACGACGGTGGTGCGGCGGCCTCTTTGGACCAGCTCATCGACGTCCAGGAGACCAATAGTGCCTCATCCGGCAACGATGATGCATAAGGCGGCCAGTAGAATCTTCATTAGATTCTGGACACAATTACTAGGAGTATTTGTTTAATTAGGCGCCGGTATTTTATTATTCCATTAGATCTTGAGTAAGAGCTATGTTAATTCCAGTACCTTGTTTAACTATTGAGTTGGTTCGATTTAGAAGTGTGAGGTTTGCTGATGACTCAATTGTTTTCTCAAATTAACAGTTGCTCTTAATATATTCAATGACATGGATAATCAGGATAATTCACACCAAATTTTGAAGGTTCCCGCATCATCTCACTCGGGTAAAAAAATTTCTCGTTTGCGATAAGACTATAACCCATATGAATTTATTTTTAGTTTTGTCTGCGATATCACTTCTCCCGCCTGCCACCTCCCCACCTACCCAATATTTTTGCCAACCGTGTTAATATCTCAGCTACCCCCTCCTTCCATCCACCACCAAAAGCCGCATTCCTCCCTCCTTGTTCGAACCCTCCCTTGCTCCTCCTAGCGTTGCGTCCTAGATGGAGCAGGAACTCGCACAACGACCTAAACGGTGCAGCCGCGCCTCTGTTCCGCATAACGAGCAGGGCGGCCTGCACGGCGCAACAACCCGTTCCGTATACCGCGTACGGGGGCCTAGACTATGTAGGCCGACCGGCCCCTCCGTGCTAGTCGATCCTCTTCGGTTCACCGCTCGCCCTGTTCCAATAAGATTTCGACTGCCCTCCTCATTCTCATGCTCTTACTCCTCCATCGATCCTATATGGCCCGACCACCAAATCATGGAGGAGACACTTGTTGTGGATGCCACCCTCACCGCACTCGCGCGCCATCACGTGCTTTCCTGAATCCAGGTCTGGCAGTCGTCTGCTATGACGGTGTGGAGGGCAGCCACGATGAGGAAACCTCGTCTCCTTCCAATGGGAAGGATCCAATTGCCATCTCCATCGGTGATGAGTAGCTGGTTCTTAGCTTCCTAGATACATATGTTTAGTTTGATATTCCATAGAGTTAAATTATGTTCAGATCACCCTTTCCACATGCGTTGCTCATGCCTTGCATCTATAATTTCTTTATTCTTTCAATTGCATTTGAAAATTATTATTTTATTTGGATTGCATCTACAAATTCAAGTAATTTAACTCATGCTCTGTATAATTTTATCATGCAATGTGATACAAAAGTTAATTAACGATCATTAACACTTGAAAACCTATTCATTTCCTATAACTGTTAGGCATGTTGTAGTTACTTAGTTGGAATTTCCATGTCTTGAATCTATTGTATTACTTGGTGTATTATGTATGCATGAACCTGTTATCATTGACTGCATGCCAACTCATACATTACCTAATCTTTATGTACATTATGCAATTTCAGGGTAGTAATGGGTAACTCTGATATTTACAACCAAGGTATGAACATGGTCTAAATGGCTTATATCCCATTAGTGTACAATTGAAGGAGAAATGAAACTGCTCGGGTTCTAATATTTACCTTTTGCTTGTAGCTCCCTTCGTGAGAGGATTAGATCCATTTTTTGACCCATTTTTCATCTGGGGAAACGAGGTGACCATGACTATCAATCAAGTCAAGAAAATTAGAAAAATTGTAAGGATAAAGAAATTGTCCATGAAAGACCAAAAACACTTTGTCTGCACAATGAAGAAGACTTCAGTATCCTATAGGATGGTACTAATTTACATCCCTACCATATTTTCCCCTATGCACACAATTTAAATTATGAAAAACTATATTTATGCATATCTATGTATTCACTCTTTTCCGAAGCAGTTCACCGATGATTATCTATCAAACCACATGTATGGTCAAGAGGCAAGAAAGGTTTTTGTACAACACCTATTCTATAATATTGAAGCCTTCCAGAAGAGGGCAAACGATGCGCGGAAGGGCAGTACCCAAACAATAGGTTATCTTATGTCTGGGAAAGCAAGGTCAAGTAGTGGCATCCTATTACCCTAAATGGAAAGCAAAGTAGGTTATTCAGCCATCCCTCGTGAACAATCAGAAGTCCCAGTTTTCTTAACTAATCTCGCCAATTTATCACTTGACCGACCCATAGACTAATCTATCATTGGCCCAGGAAAAGAGTGAGAAAAAGCAGCAAAAGGAGTAGCTTGCAGTGAGGAATGAAAGCTGGTGTTTTACCACCATTCAGCAAGAGAAACCCACTGGAACCTTTTCATAGGACCATAGAAAACATGTTTCTTCCTGCGCAATCATCCATAGGCGATGGACTAAAGTTGCAAAGTCCTTAACATTATCGAAGGCAATCATCTATCTACCGACTATGATGTTGTACTTTGGAAAGGTTGTTTCTGTATTGTGGCCTGGTGTACTATATTCTGGTTGTTACCATCGATTTCGTGTTTCTGTATTGCGTCCTGGTGTACTAGCTGCTGGATTTAATATCACACAAAACATGCATGGAGCAAGCAGAAATTTTAGATACTTTTGGGACGTATCAATCACCATGCGTTGGTCCGGAATGAGGAAGATTTCTCCACGCGTAGGATCACCAGAAGTTGTTCCAAAAAATCGGTGTTCTAGGCTACCTCTGCTATCCCTCTAAAGCCCACCCCTATGAGGTAGCCGCGTGCAGTATTACAGCAGATTTGAAAAATGTGTTTTCCACTACAAAAATATTGTATTTTTTTATTGAAAGAATCAGAGATATACATAAGCATTAGTTGTAGCATGATATCTGTCACACCCCAACTTTTATGCTAAATTTTAGGGTAAACAAAAACTTTGATTTGTTTGATTGCTATGCCCTGTCTTTCCATGCTTGATAATGCTTTACCTTATGTTGTTGTCTTGCCTTGGCTAAAAAGGAAAAATCAACCTAAGCAATAGTATAAACTCACAACACCAATTTTCAATCAACCGCATTTAGTCACCCATAATAATTAGTGTCAATAAAATGGCTCCCAAATAAATGTTTGTCTATACAGAAATTCATTATTTAAATAATTAAAAATATCTCTTGAGCAGAAAGTATTTAATTAAAAGATTTAAAAAGTACTAAATGATTTATTACTATTACTATGATAGTAATAATATTTGAAGCATAATTAAAAACTCCCTAAAAATTCTAACTACATTAGGATAATACCCATGGAGTTTCGAAAGTATTTTAGGGGTTTGAGTTTGAAATTTTGTTTCAAATTTAAACCAAACCAGAGGTATAACTTTTGGAAAAACCAGTAAAAATTCGTTCAAAAAAGTTAGAAACCCCTCTGGGCCGAAGCCCATTCCCTCCTAGTCTAACCTGCGCCCACCTTCTCTCTCCCTAAGCCCCTTACAACCCGACCCCGCACGACAGCCACTCACCCTCCTGCCTACATCAGCCACGGGACCCACTGATGATGTCACCCAGCCGACGTCACCACGGTCGTCGCCCTTGCCGCCCAACCCTCGCCTACGGCGAGGATCGCCCGAGAGCGAGAGGGCGCGCTCACGAGGCTTCTCTGCTGCGGCTCCCGCCTCGCCCCGCTCCTTCCCACCGCTATAAAAGGGGCACTCCCCTCAGCCTCATCCCTCACTCCACCCACCAGCGCCCAGCACCCCACCTAGCGTCCAGAACAGAAGAGAAGAAGAGACCGAGAGGAAAAGAAGGAAGAAGAAGGGAGGAAGAGGAGGAAGGAAAGGAGGAAGGGGAATAGAAGTGAGGCGTGTGGGCCGGCCGGCGAGCCGCCTCTGCACGCCGGAGCCACGCCGGCAAGGAGTCGCCAGCGAGGAGCGCCCGGAGGAGCCGCAGCCGCCCCGCCGTCTACCTCGAGAACCTTTCGTATTCGACGTCCCCGACCGCCACAAGCGCCAAAAACAGAATCCCCCTGCCATCCCGCACCTCCGCCGTCCGTCTGCTCCGCCCGAAGTCGCAGGAACGTCGCACACCGGTGAGCTCCGGTCCGTGTTCGCCGTGGCCATGAGGCCGATCGGTTCAGCCGATCCCGTGGGAAAGACGACCCCCTGGTCATTCGATCGTGCCTTGATCCAACGGTAAGGGAGGGCCAATACCACTTCGGTTTTATGGAAAACATAGAGCAGCACATGTGCAGAGGGCCAGACTGCTGGAAAAAAATGGTCGTGGGTGCAGTTTAGTCATGGGCCGGCAGTGCAGTTTTCCTTTCCTTTTTACTATTTCCGCCTAACAAAAATAGTTATAGAAAATTATTTATGGCTCACAAAAATATGAAACAAATTTTGTGTTGATTAGAAATTTCTGCTTTATTTTTCTGCATGTGTGGAATTTTTATTTTCTAAATAAAACTGTGGCAATTTATTATTAATTGGATTGCTTATTTAATTTCTACAAAATTTATATTAGTGATATTAAACTATTAGAACTTTATTAAAATAGCCTCTAGTGAGTAGCAAATTTTTATGCATTTAGCTAATAAAAATAAAATTATTTAAAAAAAGGTTAGTGAATAAAAATTGGTGAAAATATTGCTTTTAGTTAAGGTTTGTTTAAGTTTAATCTTGTTGTTAATAATTTCATAAAATTTATTCCAATGCCATGTTATAAATTTTAACCTTGTTGAGATGATTAAAAAAAATCTTAATAAATATTAAACCTTGAAAATGGTTCTGTCCTTTGTTGGTTGTGTTATTGTTTGTGAAAATTTAAGGATTAAATATTGTGCTTGTTATTGCCCTGTTGTGATGGTGTGAATTTTCTTTTGTTTCGCAACGTGTAGACGAGACGATTGATGCTGCAGGTGAAGACCCCTCCCAAGCTGTCAAAGAAGCCGATCCAGGGTACATCGCCGAGGAAGGCAAGCCACCGTCAAAACTCAAACTCCACTTTACCAAATTTTTACTTTCTTTTTGTATCATGTATATTGTATCATGCTAGTATGTTCATATGGTTGGGACTATATTAGTTATAGTAGGAAAACTCCACACACCTCATAAGCCTACCTATTTGGGAGAACAAAATAAAACCCCGGTGATCCCGACGTTCTGTCAAGACCATCATTTAGCTATAGTAATTAGCATTACATAATAATAATGGAAAGTCATATTTCACCCTACATGTTACGGCATACAACAAAGAAGGTGGTATGGCCGGAATTGTGGAACATCGTCAGACATGGACAAAGTCTGGAGGGACTCTCTATAAGTGCCGCCAAAACCTAGCCTTACAGTACAACCACTATACTTTGGTATGGAACAGGGCTAGTTGCAAGCTTGCATATCTTAGTACGGGGATCTTCTAACTACATAATACATAGAAGCCTGTAAGCCTACCGAGGCAGCGGTGGCACGGAACTTTGCCGCACCTCTACTACGGTGAAGGCATGTTTCCAAGAGGAGCATGACCTTGCACGCGGACAGTTCAGGATATGGGCATCGGGTAGATCACCTGTACTAGGGTAGGCAAGGGGAAGACTATGGTCGATTATCCGAGACCCGCATACTGAGGTATGACGTTCCATGGGGACACACGGCGGATGTATCAAATGTGGTGGGTAAAGTTTACAACCTCTGCAGAGTGAAAACTATTTGAGTAGCCGGAGTCCATGGTCATGGATAGCTAGTGAGGCCACACTATGTGAGGAATAGATGAGAAAGCCCGGTACAGAGTTTATGGTTCGCGATGATGATGTTGATATTGTTGGGAAGAAGGTTGGACTTGACTTATCCAAATTCATTTTTGGGAAATAAAATTTGCCAAGTTTAAAACTTTGCCAACTTAATAATAATCTTGAGTAGATAGGAAATCCCTATGTAAAAGTCCACCATATAGCCATCCCATTATTTTTGTATACAAAACTTTGTTTCTTTCTTTAGGTGGTTTGCGAGTACTTTGTATGTACTCACGACTTTGTCCCTGGTTATTCAATCGGCCAGGCTTGGAGGATCAGGTATTTGACGATGGTGCTACCGAAGATTAGTAGGACGTGCTATGCTCTGAGCTTCCCTGTGGATTGTGCCGCTACTACCTTTGATGCTTTTTCTTATTCCGCTGCTATTTGAGCCTGATAGGGCCATGTAAGACTATGTTATTTGTAAGACTTGTATTCGGTATTGTATGAACATTGAGACTATGATATCCATGTCGAGTTGTGTGTCATGCTAAATGATCATGCGAGCATGACCATATACACAGCTGGTCGCTTCGTACATATAGTCCGAGGTGCCCACAGACTTGGCAGCAGAGCCTCTGTTTAGACCATAGCAGCCTAGTTAGGATGGAGGTTAGTTACAAATATTTTTGATAAAAACAAAATCTCTTATACCTCTTAACCCATTCAAAATGTTTTAAGTCAAGAGATACCAAATATTAAGAGGGAATGGTGTCCCGAAACAGATGAGAACTAGTGGAAGATTTAGCTTTAATCCCCTACCCGAATTGATGATCTTATGCTTGTTTGATTTGTGTGGTTTAGTCTTTTGCAAGAGTGACCCTACCCCCACTTAGGATGACACTAACACGTGCACTCTTACCTTGCGAAACAACCTCAGGATGTCGGGAAGAAACCGCGCCCACCCAAGTGGATCCGGTGATGTGCCAGCACCCGACCCGAACATGGCACAGCTTCTGCGACTGCTGATGGAGGAGCGCCAGGCTGCTCGTGACGAGCGCCAGGAAAACATGGATTCACTCTAGTATCTAGTCCAGGTCGCCACCAATGCCATCCAAGGAGGCGTAGGAGCTTATGGGAATGAGGAGCCCAGGTCTCGGCTCCGAGATTTCCATAACACCAACCCGCCCGTGTTCTCGCAGACGAAGGAGCCTTTGGATGCTGAGGATTGGCTCCGCACCATGGAAAACAATCTCGATGTCTCCACTGTTGGAAACAACGAGAAGGTCCTGTATGCAACCCACTACCTCACCGGCACCGCAAGGAGCTGGTGGGAAGGAGTGTGTGCCCGTCTTCCTGAAGGGCAAGTACTCACCTGGGTTGAGTTCTCATAGAAGTTAAAGAAGGCGCACATCCCGACCGCACTGATCAGGAGGATGAAGGACGAGTTCCGCCACCTCAATCAAGGGGGCATGACTGTGGTTTGATATCTTGACTGCTTCACTCAGCTGTCAAGGTTATGCCCCGGAGGAGGTGGACACGAGGAGAAGCGGAAGGAACGTTTCCTGGATGGTCTGCACGATGAGCTGCAGGTTGTCCTGGTGGCCATGCAGTTCCCCGATCTTGAGTCTCTTGCCGATGCTTCTATCAGGATGGAGGGCAAGCTCAAGATGGCTTCTGAGAACCGCAAGCGTCGCATGATGCAGCAAGGAGGATCCAGCAACCCCCGACTGTGTTCGACTCAGCCGCCAAGGCCAACACCCCAGCATCAAAGGGGCCAGTATCCAGTGTCACGCCCAGTGTTCCTGCTCGCCCTGTTGGAGTTCCGCGTCCAGCAGACGGAGTTCCCCGCAACCCTCGAGTGATCTGTTTCGGATGTGGTCAGAAGGGCCACTATTTGACAGAGTGTCTCAACAAGAAGAATACTTCTCCACGCCCCAATGCTCCAGCACCAGCTAGAGGAAACCCCGACCGCAACCATGCACAACGTGGTGCATCCCACGCCGCCAAGGGACGTCTGAATCACGTGCAAGCCGAGGAAGCCCAGGAGGCAGGAAACGTCATCTTGGGTATGTTCCCAGTTATTTCGGTACCTGCCCAAGTTTTGTTTGATTCGGGTGAATCACACTCGTTTGTTACGGGGTCATTTGTGAATAGAAGTGGGATGAAGACTGAGCTCTTGACACGGGTCATGAGCGTGAAAATTCGCGGATCTAGGGTAACGGCACACCGCATCTGTCTTGATGTACCTATAGAGATCTGCGGAGTCACGTTTCCGGACGAATCAATTGTGCTGGGAAAAAAAAGGGATAGAGGTGATACTTGGCATGAACTGGTTGTCCAGGTATCGAGGGAGGATAGATTGCACAGAGAGGACAATCAACCTCATGAGTGCCAATGGAGTTCAGATAGAGTACACCGACAAGGAAGACACTGCCCGAGCCTTCTGTCATCAGAGTGTCTCGGTGCCATTACTTGAGGAGGTGAAGGTTGTATGTGAATTCCCGGATGTCTGTCCGGAGGAGTTACCCGGTATGCCGCCTGATCGGGATATCGAGTTGATCATCGAGTTAGTGCCTGGCACAGCCCCAATTGCACAGAGACCCTACCAGATGAATGCCGAAGAGCTAGTTGAGTTGAAGAAGCAGCTGAATGACATGCTCCAGAAGGGACTAATTCGACCCTGTGCTTCACCCAGGGGTTCGCCAGTTCTCTTCGTGGACAAGCGAGACGACACCATACGCATGTGTGTGGACTACCGTAAGCTGAATGAGGTGACCATCAAGAATAAGTATCCGCTCCCTAAGATCGAGGATCTGTTCGACCATTTGAACGGAGCCCGAGTCTTCTCCAAGATCGGATACCACCAATTGAAGGTCCGTGAGTCGGACATCCCCAAGAAAGCCTTCACAACCCGCTATGGTTTGTTCGAGTACACTGTGATGTCCTTCGGACTTACCAATGCCCCGGCCTATTTCATGAACCTCATGAACAAGATCTTCATGAAGTACCTCGACAAGTTTGTGGTGGTATTCATTGATGATATCCTGATATACTCCAAGACCAAAGAAGAGCATGCCGAGCATCTCCTCTTTGCGAGAGCACTAGCTGTACGCCAAGTTTAGCAAGTGCGAATTGTGGCTAAAGGAAGTCGGATTTTTTGGACATGTACTGTCAGAAGGAGGAATATCCGTCGACCCAACCAAGATTCAGTCCATCATAGACTGGACAACCCCGACCACGCGGACTGAATTTAGAGGATTCCTCGGACTAGCGGGATACTACGACAAGTTCGTGGAAGACTTCTCCAGCATTTCCGACCCATGACCCAACTGCTAAAGAAGGACCAGAAGTTTGTGTGGACAGAATAGTGTGAAGCCAATTTCCAGGAGTTGAAGAGGAGATTGGTATCCGCCCCATTGTTGATGATGCCTGACCTGACCAAGAGCTTTGATGTGTACTGCGACACATCGAAGGTTGGTTTGGGTTGTGTTCTTATGCAAGTGGGCAAGGTGATTGAGTACCTGTCACGCTAGTTGAAGCCGCATGAGTTGAACTACCTTACCCACGACTTGGAGCTAGCCGCAGTTGTGCTTGCTCTCAAAAGATGGCGGCATTACCTGATGGGTCACCGTTGTGACATCTACACAGACAATAAGAGCCTGAAGTACATTTTCTCGCAAAAGGAGTTGAACATGAGGCAGAGGAGATGGATCAAGATGATAAAAGATTACGATCTTGAAATGCACTACCATCCTGGAAAGGCCAATGTGGTAGCAGATGCCCTCAGCCGCAAGCCCTGCACACTTAATGCGATGATCAGAGAGACGCAGCCAGCTCTGCACGAGGAGTTCGAGAAGATGGGTTTGGAACTTGTTACACCCGGTTTTCTAGATCACCTCGAGCTGACTTCGACTCTATTTGATCAAATCAAGGAGGCATAGAAGGGACACGATAGTATCGGGGAATCAAGAAGAAGATGCCCCTCGGCAAGGCCCCAAAGTTCACGATAGATGAGGAAGGAGTTCTTTGGTTCGATGGCCGATTGTGTGTGCCAGATATAGAGGAGTTGAAGCTCACTATCCTGAAGGAAGCTCACGATACACCTTACTCCATCCACCCCGGAGAGACTAAGATGTATCAAGACCTG
Source organism: Bromus sterilis (assembly GCA_950022295.1). Classification (NCBI taxonomy): domain Eukaryota; kingdom Viridiplantae; phylum Streptophyta; class Magnoliopsida; order Poales; family Poaceae; genus Bromus; species Bromus sterilis. Next base: position 272,715,386 of record OX465595.1, on the reverse strand, counting down.
AAGTACTTGTTCTGGTGGCACGGTATGAAGCGTGAGATTGCCTTGTATGTCGCCAATTGCGACATCTTCCAGAGAGTGAAGGCAGAGCATCAGAGACCTGCGGGACCATTGCAGCCACTTCGAGTTCCTGAATGGACATGGGAACAAATAGGCATGTACTTCATCACATGTCTACCAAGGTCGAGCGAAGGACATGACTCTATCTTGGTCATCGTCGACCGACTCAGGAAGGTAGCGCACTTCATTCCCGTGCGAACCACCTATCGAGGGTACCAGCTGGCAGACTTGTACATGTCGAGGATCGTATGCCCCCACGGAGTTCCGAAGGAGATTGTGTCTGACCGAGGTACCCAGTCTACCTCAAGGTTCTGGAAGCAAGTCCAGGAGGAACTAGGCACCAAGCTCACATTCATCAAAGCCTATCACCCGCAGACTGGAGGCCAGACCGAGCGAGTGAACCAGATACTAGAGGATATGCTCCGTGCATGTGCTCTAGCCTACGGTTCCAAGTGGTAGGACTGCTTGTCCTATGAAGAATTCTCCTACAACAACATCTACCAGTCAAGTGTGCAGATGTCCCCATTTGAAGCCCTGTATGGACGAAAGTGTCGCACGCCCCTAAACTGGTCTCAGACCGGAGAATGGAAAATTTTCGGACCCGATGTTCCGAAGGAGGCAGAAGAGCAAGTCCAGTTGATTCATGAGCGTCTCAAGACCGCTCAATCTCGACAGAAGAATTATGCCGACCCCAAGCGTTAAGAGGTGACTTTTGCAGTTGTAGACTTGTTCTATCTCCGAGTCACCCCATTGAAGGGAATGCAGTGATTCCATGTGAAGGGAAAGCTAGCACCTCGTTACATTGGACCATTTGAGGTGATAGCCAGACGAGGCCAAGTTTCCTATCAGTTGAGACTGCCAACAGAGCTATCCGATGTGCACGAAGTCTTCCACGTGTCACAACTCCGGAAGTGTCTAGAGGTGCCGGAAAAGCCTGATGTTTTCAAAAGCATCGATCACCGCACGGTGGACATCAACCAGGATCTCACATACCGTGAGACACCCCTTCGTATCCTGGAAGAAGCCACCCGAGTCACCCGTAAGCCCGCAATCAAGTTCCACAAGGTCAAGTGGACAAACCACACAAAGGAAGAAGCCACCTAGTAACGGGAGGACTACCTCAAGCGAGAGTTCCGGCATCTCTTCACTAGCTTGTTAATCTCGGGGACGAGATTCTATTAAGGGGGGAAGGTCTATCACACCCCAACTTTTATGCTAAATTTTAGGGTAAACACAAACTTTACTTTGTTTGATTGCTATGCCCTGTCTTTCCATGCTTGATAATGCTTCACCTTATGTTGTTGTCTTGCCTTGGCTAAAAAGGAAAAATCAACCTATGTAATAGTATAAACTCACAACACCAATTTCCAAACAACCGCATTTAGTCACCCATAATAATTAGTGTCAATAAAATGGCTCCCAAATAAATGTTTGTCTATACAGAAATTCATTATTTAAATAATTAAAAATACCTCTAGAGCAGAAAGTATTTAATTAAAAGATTTAAAAAGTACTAAATGATTTATTACTATTACTATAATAGTAATAATATTTTAAGCATAATTAAAAACTCCCTAAAAATTCTTACTAAATTAGGATAATACCCATGGATTTTTGAAAGTATTTTAGGGGTTTGAGTTTGAAATTTTGTTTCAAATTTATACCAAACTAGAGGTTTAAATTTTGGCAAAACCAGTAAAAATTCGTTAAAAAAAAGAGAGAACCCCCTCTGGGACGAAGCCCATTCCCTCCTAGACTAACCTGCGCCCACCTTCTCTCTCCCTCAGCCCCTTACAACGCTCCTTCCTATGTCAGCCAAGGGACCCGCTGATGATGTCACCCAGACGACGTCACCAGGGCGTTGGAGCGATTCCGATCTCGGTATCGCAAGGAGAAGTTGTCCCGACACCCTGCCGGAGGGAGGATTTACCTCTGGAGACCTCTTCACCACCATGGTCACCTCCGGGATGTGACGTTAGTAAATGTAACAACCCGGGATTTTCACCCAAATTAAAAAAAATGTTTTTTTTATTTTGTTGGTTGCTAGAATTGTTTGTAGTATTCTGTTCACCATTTTATTAATTGGTGATTATATTTCCCCCTCCTTCTCGTACCGGTATGCAAGAGTGACCCTTTCCACCATGGCACACGACATTTCGCGACACCAGATTTCACCCGAGCATCGTCGCAACAGCCGGCACAAGTCCAACCATAGCCATCAGAACGAAAACCCCGTTTATTTGATAAACGGATTATTTTATTGGGCGCGGGAAAAATATTCTCGCAACAGTATTGCAGTGAGGTAGAGTGACCGGTTCGCTGCATAGAGCGCGTGGTTCAAAGATTTACCCGAATCGGAAGTCGTATGGACTTCCGGCGGTCAGAAACGTAATCGCAGGACGCGAGAGAGAGAAACCGAGGGCGTTTGTGTAAACTTGCCAGCCAGCCAGCCTATAAATAGATCACCACTCTCTCCCACCCATTTAGGGTCCCCCCTAGTCCATATTTCAGGCACCCCCCTCATATCTACCCCAAAATTCTATCCCTAGCCCCCAGCTCTAGAAACCCTAATCTCCAACAAATTCAGGCCATTAGATCTCCAGATTGAGGGCCACAAATCGTCCACGTCACCTCCCAGCCGCCTCCCATACAAATCGGGCCCTGCAAGGCCCCTCCTCCACCGCCAGGCCTGCCTCGGGCCCGAACTGGGCCGCGTCGCCACCGCCAGCCCATGGAGCACGGCCGCCGCGCCGCCCGTCTGCGGAAAGCCGCCGGCCGCCGCCACCTCGCTGCGCTCTGGTGCGGGCACTGCCACATCGCGCCTCTCCTCCGCCTCTCACCTCCTCCCTCTCTCCGTCAAAGGCTGCCGCTGCCAGGCGCGCCACCGCCGCGCCATGAATGGCCGCCGGAGGAGCCGCTCTCCTCTCGCCGCCTGCACCTCGTCGTCGTGCCGCCCATCGCACGGATTCAGGCGGATCCGTCGCCACCTCCTCCTTCCAAGGCCGTCCCGGTCTCCTCGCCTCGCCTCCCTCCACCCACCGGCGATCCAGCCGCCGCCTCCGTCGGCTCCCTCCTGGATCGAGCGGAGGGCAGACTCCCGTCGACAGCCACCATGGGTTGCCGGCCGATCTTGAGCTGGGCCAACCTTGCCCCCTCGTGGCCCAAGCGCCCTTCTCGCCTAGGGCGAGAGGCCGCTATCCGCCAGCACCCCAGCCAGATGGTCCGAGGCCCATGGTGAGCCAGTCCAGCGTCTCCCCTTTTTCTTTATTTTTTTCCAAAGTCTTTCCTTTTCCTGTTATCTGTACTGCTTTTGCGATGTAGATTGCGATTAATCTGTAGCCCATATGGAGACGACCCCAAAATGAAAAAAAATTCTTGTGATGTGATCTAAATTTTTTTCTTTAGTGAGTTAATCCATTTGAGGTCACTAGTTGGTGCAAATGCTTGATAAACACTGCTACTTGATGTTTACTGCTATTCACTATTATTTTTAGCAAAGTTTGGTTAATGTTTGCGTCACATTCGTGATGCTTATGCTAGTGATTATTGCATGTACTTGCTAAGCATCATGTGTACTTCAATTAGATGCACTCCTTTTCCATGTGGACCTTCTGTAGCTATTTCATATCTGTCTCCAAAGTGGTGTACGTGATAATCTGTGCTGCAATTTGTATAAAGTTGCCTACTTGACTGCCTTATACTTATTGATCTATGCTGCATATGCTTTAGCTCCCATGTAATGAATTTCTTCTTGTCATGTATGCTTTCATTTCATGTATTTCTATCCCATGTTACCCTTGCTATTCATATAGTTATTGAGCTCCCAAAGTTCAGACTTGTTGTTTTCTGTCAACAACCTGATTTCTACTAAGTCTGGAATCTGTCTTAGCTGCTTTGCATGCTTTATATCTATTCATCCTTGGATCTTTTGAACACAAGTGCCATGTATGAATTGTTTAGCGTCATGTAGACTCCATGTACATACATTACATCGTCATGTTGATGTAGATTTGATATCACTTTTTCTACTGTTATAGAGGTTGTTTATAACAGTATGCCATGACCCCTGTTTTGCACTAAGTCTATAATCTGGATTAGCCCTCTTGCATCCTTTCTACATGTTTATCCATGATTCTTTTGAGCATAAGTGCAATGTATGAACCCATGAACATCATGTAAGCTTGTTGTTTATATATTTCATGTTCAATTTGATGATTGTTTGCTATGGATTTACCTGCTGTCAAGTAAGCATGTTGTTAACCTTTTGCAATTTTTCCTGATTTCACTAAGTCCTAAACTAGTAGTATAAATTAGCTTTTTGCCTGGGTTACAATTATTTATTCTTGATGCTCCTGTACATGAAACCTTTATGCCATGTCTTTATTGTCATGTCTACTGTTAATCCATATTATTTCGGTGCATGTTTGCAACCTGTAGCATGTTGTCTCAAGTGTGCTACCTGCTGTTGGCAGATTGTGTTCATAACTTGCGTTGCTTGTATCTTTTTAACCGTAACTCCGTTTGGGGTGTTCTTTATATGTAACTTGACTAGAATTTCATGTACTTTGTGTTTGTGCCATTGTTTTCTATTGATAGCCAATATAAAATATGGTTTAGGGAAGAACAGTACAAAATGCTTTAATTGTCGTGGGGTACTTAGTGATATGCCATGTTTAGGATTTTGCCTCAATTAACTTGACTAGCATAGATAGTTTACTTTATGCTTCAAGTCTTGAAATGCTTGTGTGAAAAGCCATGTTAACAACCTTTGATCATGTTGTGTAGCTAAACAACTTGAACCATTCTAAATGTGTTGTATCGTCGTGTGTGGACGATACTTCACTTAACCTGTTAGTAACCGCTCTCGACGATAGATGCGATACCGTAGTGCGTTGTCTCGTGTTGCCTTATTGTTGATGCTTGCTCGTGATTGATTCGTAGTAATAGATGCTTGTTCGTCGATTGCATTTCCAATGTTTCCTTCTTGTGTGCCCAGCGAATACTCTCGGAGGCGATGCGAGCTTGCGATCGACTACACCTTTTGGAATCGTCTTCTCATCAGGTAAGGGGGATCATATATCATTCTTATAACTTTCAGGTCACTTGCCTATGTATAGGATAGAAAGATTGCTTGATCCTACCACATCACATTTATGCCTCTTAAATAAACCCAAACATCCATGTCCTTCACATCTCAGCAAACCATTGTTTGGCCATGTACCTTGCTTGCTTAACCACTGCTAGTATGCATGCTTAGGATGCTATCAACTGTTACCCTGTTACTCCTTGGATTGGGATATCACATTATTATATTGTTTTGGATGATATGATTATTATAATGTTGACTGCTTCTTCTTCATCGGACGATGAAGGGGACGATAAGGATAGGATAAGTGTTATGTTTGCGTAAGTAGCTGATAGCAAGAACTGTTGGATGTGATTCCTCATCGAATGCTTGGCTTCTCATCTTACTCTGAATAGAATGTTACCCACTGATATATTTCTAGTGCGGCCGCACCCTCACCACTACCCCCATCTTACCGTGATAAGTTAGTTATCTGACTTGTTGATATATCTCACCCCTTCTTTTCGCGTGTTTTCTTTTCGAGCTATTTCTGCCAAAAGATCTTTTAGCTAGACCTAGGTGTCATGGCTTCCCCAAGTTCCCCCAAGGACAAGTTCGTCGTCAACGTCATCAACCCTTACCTCGCTCAGGTGAAGAACCATCCTCGAACCGTCCAGTTGGAGGATGGTGCCCTTCACCAAGAGGATCTGAAGGAACCTGCCAAGGAGGGGAGCATCGAGGCCATGCTAGAAGAGATGGAGCAAGAAGTCTTCAAGTACAAGAAGATGGTTGAGCGGGGTGTTGAAGCCAACTTCGACATCATCAACGAGCTGAAGACATTCTACAAGAAGGAGATGAGGGGGATTTGGTCAAGCATCACCGCTGCAGAAGGAAGAATTGATGATCTCCAGGGGTAGATCTATGATCTGCACAACCAGAACTGTGTGTACGAACTAAAGTTTATGCGCATGGGTTTAGGTGCTGGAAGAAGGATCTTGGAGACTGACGCCTCTCATGGTACCGGGGAACCTCTACCTTGGAAGCGCTTCATCCATGACTACATCAACAACAACCACAACAATAATGAGGAGTAAATCTCCTTGGGTAGTGGCACCCCCTCAGCTTGTTCCAAGCTTGGGGGAGTGCCCGGTATCTTTGTCTTTATCTTAGTCTTTTAGAGTCAAGTAGAGTCGTTTAATGTCTAGGGAAGTTATTATATGAAATAGGTGTTTGCATTGAGGTTTATCACTCCTTCTGTGGAGAGTTTGTATCCGTGAGTGTGGAGTCGTCTATATTGGAATATTAATGAGAAGTCTATTGGTTCCTTCACTGCACTCGGTATTATCTTCACGCAATCGACCTTATATGATGATTCTTATGGGGAGTATTGACCTTATATCAGTTATGGCTTTGAAAACTTTATTTAATTTTGGCAAACATAGCTTTGGTCTTGACAACATGCATGTTTTATCAAGTAGCGACATAGCCAAAACCTTTATGTTATTATGCCTGAAGTGTTATGTTGACAAGGAAGACAACTTGATGTTTTATGCTTACCTTAATGTTTATGCTTTATATGTTTTGCATCTAAGTTAGCATCAATGGTCTGTTCTCTCAAAGTCCTTGCTAGCCAAACTCCTTGCCTAGCAGATTTCTGCTTGTGCATCCATACCCTGAAACCATTACCTTCCATATGAGTCCACCTTACCTTCCTATTCGTGGTATTCCCCTACCACTCCTAAAAGTATAGAATTTATGTGTTATCCTTAAATGTTCAAAATCTTCTGTGTTGTGCCTCTTGTTTAGCTCATAAGGAAGTAGTAGGTAATTCATGATCTTCTTAAGTTGGAAAAGTTTTACCCCGGGATTGCATGTCTAATCCGCAAACCCATAATAAGAGGAGGAACTGGCATGAGTGCGCCCAGCTCGAAAGATAATATAACAAGCAAACCCTCCTTCACGCTTCATCTATGAGAAATCAGAAACTTTGGCAGGGATAAACAAAGGAGACTAAGGGGATGTGATCGTCCCCACTTGGGAGTTGTTCCTCGAAACTTGTCCATCTTGAGAAGTAATTCAGGTATCTATTAGCATTCGTTGAAAAACTATGCACCTCCCAAAATCTATTTTCATTCTGTTTGATTTAAGGATAGCACATGAGTTTTCCCTACTTTCCTTTAACATGGCCTTTCCTTTACTTTTATGTTGAGTCAGTTTTCCTACTTCTTCCTTTCCCAAAGAGAACAGACACTTGATGTTTATGAGGATTCATCCATATAATGTTGCATTAAGTTTTTCCATGCCATATCATCGTTGACATTATCTTGCGATAAGTAAGTTGTTTGCCAAAGCTTTTGCCAAGCAAACATCTTCCTTTGTGTTAGCATTTGCAGTTCATGACTAATAACATGTTCTTTCAAAACCTTCAATTTTTTTCATCTTATTCATAAAGAGAAAAATTAAGGTTATTATTTGTCCCTTGACCAAGGATATGTTTGCCATAATTTGATGAGTTCTCTCAGCCCTACTTTTGATTATAATTGTTATTAATTTCTCATAAGAGCCTTATTAGTTGAGGTTGCTATTGAGGAGGCTCGAGTTTGATGAAGAAACTTTGATGCTTCTTGTCCGTATTCTATTTATCGACACTTCACTCTCTAAACTTGTGGACAGGTTTACCGAGCTCAGCATTCTCTTGGGGACAAGCGAGGTCTAAGCTTCGGGGAGTTGATACGTCCAAAATGCATCACTATTTTATATAGTAATTCTTTCTTATTCATTGACATATTTCATGTTATGATGCTTGTAAGAGCAAAGTTATGCCCTCAAGAGTTTTGGATATTGTTGGTCAAAACAGTAGAGGAACTAACAAGTTTTCTAGTGTGAAACAGATGGTTAGGTTCCTGAAGTTATAGGTTGGTGATAAAGCTTCAACGAAGATTTATACTTTTACCGAAGCACATCCTCTGGAGTGAAGCTCATCACGGATGTCGACCCCTAAAAAGATAAGGAATCCTGAAGCTCGTCTCATCGAAGAAGATGATCAAGATGGCGCAAGACTTAGTTGTTTTTGCGTAGTTCTTTTTACTTCTTTGAGTCGTAGGAAAAACCGTACTATCAAGAGGGGTTTAGTAAATGTACTCCGAAGGTTTTGATGAAAAGACTCAGATCGAATCTAAACCTGTGAGAAGCCAGAGTTGAAGAAATCACATGTGAGCTAGGTAATGCTTCACCAGCGAAGACTTTGTTCTTTCGGCTCCTGAAGCAGAACTAAGTCCGTGAGTCAGCTTTACTTGGACCGCAAGTAAAGTTGCGCTTTGATTGGAAATATGACCGTTGGGGACAGGTGTCAAGCTGTCACATCGGGTCACTTCAGTCATTTCGCACCTAGGGATTGCCACCTATAAATACGCCACCCCCGCCCTCATTGGCCGGTGGCTGCTCCAAGATTGATTCCCTACAGAAGAGAGAGAAAGAGCAACCCCACCGAAGCATATCAAAAACCCATCCACAGAAGCATAAGTCCTATTGATCTGAGTTGATTCATCATGACTTAGGAGGAAGTTTGCTAGCCTTTTTATCTTGGAGAACTGCAATTTTCCTAGACGGTTAGAGAGTTGTTCTTCAGAGAGCGAAGAGTTATTGTCGCCTCGAAGTCCAGTTTGTCAAAGGTTTCGGTGATTTCCTCAATAATCAACCACGAGTGAAGAACTGACCAAGCTCAAGGAGATTGGTGCAGTGGAGATACGGACAAAGAGAGGTTAGCTCCTGTGTTCAATCACAAGTCCCTCCAACCAGACGTAGCACTTTGCAGAGTGTGAACTGGTCGAACAAACATCGCCGAGTCAAGAGTTCGTTTTACTTTACACACTTACATTCAGTTTATCAATTGCTTCAGTGATCTGCTTCAATGCAATTGATTCAATGCTTTTGATTCGCTATGGTATGCTTCAATAATGTTTTGCTTCGATGTTTACCTTTCTGTTGAAACTCTTCTGCTGTTAAGTTATGCTTCACTTCATAATTTCATGCAAAAATTTGAAGTGATCATTCACCCCCTCCCCCTTTGATCACATACTTGAACTTACAATTGGTATCAGAGCTACGCACTCTTTATTTGGATTAACCTCCTGGAGTGTTTTCAAGTATGTCTTTCACAGCTATTCGCTCTGGCGAACCTATTCCTATTTTCAATGGGAAGGACTACCCGTACTGGAAGGACAAGATGAAAAGAAATATCATGGCTATCAACTCAACTGCCTGGCAATTTTTCTTGTATGGAGTCACTGTTGCTGATGAGAAGGAGATCACCCCTGAAGAAGCAACGATGATTGATCTTGATTCTGTTGTTTGGGTTTTCATCACCAATCACTTGACACCTGAAAAGTATCATGAAGTGAAGACTATTCCAACTGCCAAAGGTGTATGGGACTATCTTGAGAAGATTGGTGAAGGTGTTTCTACCCAGAAAGATGCCAGAATTGACACTCTCCGAAGCAAATTCTATCGCTTCAAGAGAAACGAGGGTGAAAAAGTCAGTTCTATTTACAGCAGACTCACAACTCTTGCCAATGAATTGATTTCCCTCGGTGCTGATGACATTACACCTCACTCTATTGTGAGAACTCTGCTTCGCTCGTTAGATGACTCGTTTGATCACATTGTGCTAATGATCACGGAAAGGACTGATTACAGACGTCTTGTTGCTGCTGATGTTCTTGAGAGACTCACTACCTTTGAAATGGAAAAAGAAGAGAAACGTGACATAAATGGTTCTCGAAGGAGATCCCATGCCCTGAAAGCAAAAGATTCGCATCATTCTTCACCCAAAGTCAGTTCTGCTTCAGGTGTCGAATCAGATGATCCCTCAAGCATTGGAAAAGATTTAGCACTGATCATGAGACGCTTCAATCGCTTTCAAAGAAAAGGTTTTTCTTCACCCAAGAAGAGTTATCCGTCAAGAAGCTCAAGTCGTTCTTCCTACCGTTCATCCTCTAGAAGCTCCCCATCAAAAGAGAATTGCTGCTACAAGTGCAAGAAACCAGGTCACTACATTGTTGATTGCCCTCTGTGGGAAGCTGAGAACAAATCGAAGCATTCACTCAGAGACTCTTCATCGAAGTCTTACAGATCCTCCAGAAGTCATGAGTCAAAGAAACATGATTCTAGTTCAAGAAGGGAAAAGAAGAAAGATTCTGATGATGATAAGAGGAAGAAGTATCATAAGAAGCGTGAGGGTTCTTCATCGAAGACTCACTCATCTCGTCGAAGCAGCTCTCACCGTGCCAAGGCCTATTTGGGAAAGGAGATGAACTCAGAAGATGAAGCCTCTGGTTCCGAAGCTGAACAAGAATCAAGGTCTGCTTCAGGGTCCGAATCAGATGGTGTTCCTGGTTTGGCCTTCGCTTCGCTAGATGCTTCAGTTAATGCTTCGAGCTCATTCTTCACCAACAACAGTAGTGAAGATGAAAGTCCTGCATATTGCTTCATGGCCAAGGCAAAGGTATCTTCATCCAAGTCAAACTATGATACTTCTGATTATTCATCGTGTGAAAGTGACACAAGGATAAGCTATGCTAAACTTGCTAAAATTGCTTCAATTCAACAAGATGAACTTGATTCTCTAAGTAAAACCATTAAGAAATCAGAGACGTTGTTGATCGATGAGATTGAGAAAGGTCAAACTTTAACTAATGAGCATGCTGCTCTGAAGGAGAAGTTTGAAGAATTATCCTCTCGGCATGATCTTCTTTCAGTTGATTATGAGAAGCTCACCTATGAAGTTCTTCAGAGGAAAATAGCTCTCGAAAAACTGAAAGAGGCTCATGAAGAATTGGAAAATGTCAATCTCTCTCTCATGGCTCAACAAGGTTCTGAAGCAAATCATAAAACTGAATCACCTTGTTTGGACTGCTTGGAACGAAGCAAAACTGATTCCAAAGGGAAAGCTCCTATTATTTTTTATGATACTAATGCCTCTGATGAAGAAAATCCTGCTGTTACCGAGGAACTCCTCAGGTTGAAAAACTTGTTTGAAACAGGCATGTTCAAAAGTGTGCAAGGACACCAATATCTCTGTGATATCCTGAGGAAGGCTCTCCTTCACAGGAATCCCAGGAATGAAGGTGTTGGTTTCGAGAGAAAGATAAATCCTGATGCCACATATTGGGAGCCTGAGCAGTATCCTAAGACTGTTTGAGTCCTAGCGAAGGAGAAACCCATTGATATTGCTAACCTTTCAGGCTTCGACTGCAAAATGAACAAAGTCATTGTGGATGAATCACTTGATTCAGACTACAAACTCATGAAAGATGAACAGGGAAAAGTTTCAGCTGAGTATATAGGTACTCCACCAAAGAATGGATTCTATAAGAGGCAGATATGGGTGCAGAAAGCACTTGTGGAAAAACTGCCTGCTAACCATTCTATGCAGGGAAAGTCTTCGGTACCACCAAATCATTTCTACTCTCTTGAGACGAGAAATGATCCATTGGTGACCGAATCAAATGTTCCGCAGAAGCAATACTATCGTACTGGTCGCCACACATATCTTCCTCATAATAATCATACTAAGATTGCATATGCTCATACTTATGCTAACCGTTCGCAGAGGACTTACATTTATGGTGTACTTGATGGTTCACCGAAGCAATACACTCCTGTTCGATTTAATATTGCTTCGACCAGTGCTTCAATGTCTTCTCAGTCACCTGCTCGTTTGTGGGTGGTTAAGAAGAACTAATTCTTCTGCAGGGCTATGTCTCCGGTGGATCCGAATGGGTCATGGATAGTGGTTGTACAAATCATATGACCGGAGACAAGGAGTTGTTCACCGAAGAAAAACTATCTCAATCTTCTTTGAAGTTCATTACCTTCGGTGATAACAACAAAGCTAAAGTGTTAGGTTTGGGTATGATTGCCATATCGAAGGATAAGCACATTGACAAGGTTATGCTAGTCCAATCTCTTGGATATAATCTTATGTCTATTTCAAAGTTATGTGATATGGGTATGCTTGTGTTGTTTTCTGCTTCGCGTCGTGTTGTCTTTTCATAGGATGACTATACGTTTGTCTTCGAGGGATACCGAAAGGGAGATCTATACATTGTTGATTTTTCTTCGGGCCCTGCTGTTTCCACTTGCTTAATGGCAAAAGCTTCATCTGGCTGGTTATGGCATCGAAGACTTGGTCATGCAGGGATGAGAAATCTTCATAACTTAGTAAAGAAGAATCATGTTATCGGTCTTAGCGAAGTAAGATTCGATAAGGATCGTCTCTGCAGTGCTTGCGAAGCTGGTAAAATTACGAAGAAACATCATTCAGCGAAGACCATCATGACTACCACTCGTCCTCTTGAATTGCTTCATATGGATCTTTTTGGTCCTCAAAATTATGCAAGCCTGGGAGGAAACAAATATGGTCTAGTTATTGTTGATGACTTTTCTCGTTATACTTGGGTTTTCTTTTTGGATGACAAGAGCAAAGTGGTTGAAATCTTTAAGTCATTCGCAAAGAGAGCTCAAATAGAATATGAATTATCTCTGAAGCATATCCGAAGTGATAATGGAACCGAGTTCAAAAATACTCATATTGAAGATTTTCTTGATGATCATGGTTTTACGCATGAGTTCTCTGCTGCCTATACACCTCAACAGAATGGTGTAGTTGAAAGGAAGAATAGAACTCTTATTGAGATGGCCAGAACAATGCTTGCTGAATACAAGACTCCTATTAGGTTCTGGGCCAAAGCAATCAATACTGCATGTCACATCATCAACAAGGTTTACCTTCACAAATTCTTGAAGAAAACTTCACATGAGCTTATCACTGGTAACAAACCAAATGTCTCATATCTTAGGGTATTTGGTGCTCCATGCTTTATTAGAGATATGAATCATAGCTCCAAATTTGCCCCTAAGGCACATGAAGGTTTTATTTTAGGTTATGGCTCAAACTCTCACACTTACAGAGTCTATAACTCTCACCTTGGGAAAGTTATGGAAACTGTGAATGTAAGGTTTGATGAAACTAATGGCTCTCAAAAGGAGCATTTGCCTCATGATCTAGATGAACCTCCTCTTGATGAAGTAATAAGGGCCATGGCTATTGGTGAGATTCGCCCTATTGAAGCCAATCAATGTCAAGCTGTTAGGGATGATGATGGTCCAATGTTCCCACACATAGCCTGGGGCGCTGGAGATCAACATCCTGAAGCTAATGATGAACAGGACGAAGAAGGTCAAAGGAACGAAGGAAATGCTAATCCTGAAGGAAATGCTGAAGCTGAAGGTGAAGCTGATCCCGAAGCTGATGCAGATCCTGAAGCAGAAGCTGAGCCTGAAGCAAAAGATACTGCGTTATCTCGAGTTCGAAGAAGAGTCGATGTGGATTCGATCCTCGAAGATATCAATCTACCAGGTCGTCCCACTACTCGATCTCGCACTCGCTTGGCTAACTTCTGTGGAAACTTTTCTTTTGTCTCCATGCTAGAGCCTTCAAAATATGATGAAGCCATGAAGGACCCTGATTGGTTATTAGCTATGATGGAAGAACTTCACCAATTTGAAAGGAACAAGGTCTGGTCACTTGTTGAAAGGACAGATCCCACGAAGCACAATGTAATTGGCACCAAGTGGATATTTCGCAACAAGCAAGATGAAGATGGTATTGTGGTAAGATATAAGGCTAGATTGGTAGCACAAGGTTACAATCAAATCGAAGGCATTGACTTTGGTGAAACCTATGCTCCAGTAGCCCGTACGAATCCATTCGTGTCATGCTTGCTTTTGCTAACCACAAAAATATATTGCTATATCAAATGGATGTCAAAAGTGTGTTTCTTAATGGTGAAATCGAAGAAGAAGTGTATGTTATGCAGCCTCCAGGTTTTGAAGACTTGAAGAATCCTGATATGGTGTACAGGCTTCACAAAGCTTTGTATGGACTGAAGCAAGCACCTCGTGCTTGGTATGAAACACTGAATGATTTCCTCCTTAAGAAAGGCTTCAAACCAGGAACAACTGACCCCACTCTTTTCAATCGATCATATAATAATGATCTATTTGTGTGTCAGATTTATGTAGATGATATTATTTTTGGCTGTACTAACACTGAAATCAGTGAAGAATTCGCAAGGATGATGTCGAAGAAATATGAGATGTCTATGATGGGAGAATTGAAGTTTTTCCTTGGACTTCAGATTCGACAACAGAAGAATGGCACCTTTATTTCACAAGAGAAATACTTGAAGGATTGCCTGAAGAAGTTTGATCTTACTGAATGCAAGACCATTAGAACTCCCATGCCTACTAATGGTTTTCTTGATGCAGATGAGAAAGGGAAACCCTTCGATCAGAAAAAGTTTCGGTCTATGATAGGTTCACTCTTATACTTATGTGCATCTAGACCTGACATCATGCTATCAGTTTGTATTTGTGCTCGATTTCAGGCAAATCCGAAGGAATCGCATCATATAGCTGTGAAGCGAATTCTTCGATATCTAGCACATACTCATTCTTTGGGACTTTGGTATCCCAAAGGTACTCAGTTTGATTTGATTGGATATTCTGATTCAGACTGGGCTGGTGATAGGGTTGACAGGAAATCTACCTCTGGCACTTGTCATTTTCTTGGTAGATCTCTTGTATGTTGGGCTTCAGAGAAACAGAACTGTGTCTCAATATCTACTGCTGAAGCTGAATACATTGCTGCTGGCTCTTGCAACACTCAAATACTTTGGCTTAAGCAGACGCTGAAAGATTATGGTATTTATGTGAAGAAAATCCCTCTGCTTTGTGACAATGAGAGTGCCATCAAGATTGCTCACAATCCTGTGCAACACTCTCGAACGAAGCATATTGATATTCGTCATCATTTTCTTCGAGATCATGTTCAGCGCGAAGACATTGAGATTAGCCATGTAAGAACTGAAGATCAATTGGCAGATATATTCACGAATCCATTGGACGAGAAAAGGTTTTGTGCATTAAGATGTGAGCTGAACATCTTAGACTCACACAATGTTCAGTAAGATCGCAACTTTTCACTGTATATAATCACCTTCGTTGTGCTTTATTTGTTTAGTTTTGCTTGAGTTTTTCTTCCTCCAAGTTTATCTTCGTTTGCCATTTGCTTTCTGTTCTGTGTTTAGTTTGTTGTATTTAGTCGTTTCCTTTGTCCCCTATGCTTATCACTTTTAGCTTCGATGATGTTCTTCGAAGTGAGAAGTTTCGGACCCTACCTCTCCATTCTGTTTCGCTCCCAATCTTTTCTATCTTGAATGTTAAGCACAATTGAAACGGAAAGCATATTGCTTCGAATGTCATTGAGTTCCGAATCAAATGCTTCCAACTTTATCGAAGTTTTTGCTCTCGGTCAAGACTTATTCTTCGGCCGTTGAGTCCCCGTCTTTTTCGGGTCGTTGAGATTCGCTCGCGATACGCCACTTCATCTGAGCCGTTGAATCGGAAGAGTCAGTCGCTGGACACCGTTCGATTTGATCTGGTAACCGCTCCAGGTCAGGCCTATTTAAGGTGTTCCCCTCCACCGAAACGGTTCATCCCACGCTCATTCTCTCCGACTTCTCTGTCTTCCACCTCGAGCAACCGCATAGCTCTCGTCCCCGTCGTCGCCGTCGCCTCTTCACTGCCGGAACGCCGCCGCCATGGACATTCCCCGTCGACGCAGAGCACTTCTCCACTCCCCGTCGCCGTAGCCGCCTTGCGTCACCAAGTTAGGGTACACACAGCATCTTGGATCCAATCGTGTTCTCTGTGTTCTTCATCTAGGGTTTGGATCTAAGTTTTGTTAGGGTTTTTGATTTCTTCTATAGGGCTGTTTGATCCGTGCTGTTTCTGGCTCCTTGGGAAAGCTATTCTTAGAATCCAAAGTAATCCCATCTTCTCTCAGGTTAGTGCTTAAGACTCGATTTCGTCTGTGTTTTGGATTGGGTTAGGTCTTGTTCTCGAACTGATTCTAGCCGAATTCATAACCAGAGTTGCATCCAATCTTAGATTGATCTGAGCTCCTGTCAAAATTGATTTGTTTTTGGTCGAAACCTTTGCCTGTGCTTATTCTTTCTCTCTCCTTGTTTCCCTCTTGTCTATGATTCTGTTCACAGGATGTCTGACGAAGAGGCCGCTATGGGAAATGAGTCTCCCATTGTTGATGGACTCGAGAATTACCCTGAGCCACCGAAGCAAAAGGGCAAAGGAGGCAAAACGAAGGAAGTGAATAATGCCCGAGGCATACCCGAAGCCATTCGCCTCAAGATGGGCTATGATACTCCTCCAGAAGAAACAGATCACGATAGGAAGATTCGACTGCCAAGGATTCGTCGATATTGGGCTATTCGGTGGTACAAGTTCAAAAGCATTCCATCTTGGAAGTGGGCAATGCAATTCGCCTTTAGCCCACCTTATCGGTACACCACCGCTATGTGCGCTCAGTACACTGTAGCAAACCGGAAGAAGTACTACCCGAAACCTCCGGCTATCGCGCACCCGAATTCTCTCAAGACCCCAGATGATTACCCTGAAGAGAAAGAGAGGCTTGCTATTCTGGCTGAGAAGAAGAGGATCCGAGACGAGAAAAAGGCAAAAGCTCTTGCTGCTGCAGGGCATGATGAAGCCGAACCATCGAAGCCTAAGAAGAGGCGAAAGCTTAGGAAGCTGAGTGATTCACCCCCTCCTGCTTCAGAAGAGGAGGCTGAACACGAAGCAGATGACGAAGCTGAAGCAGCTGCTCCGCTTGAAGACTCGATCGATGAAGATCCTGCTGATGAAGCAGATGATGAGTCAAAGCACTCACCCATTCCCCCAAGTCCGAAGAAGAAAATTATTCGGATTCCTCTGAAGAAGAAGGCTGGAGCGAAGCCAACTGCTCCTAAAGGTGTTAAGTTTCAAGAACCATCAGAACCTCCTTCTCCCAAGAGGAACATAGATTTGACGAACTTGGTAGTTGAGGCACCACTGTCCTCTAAGCCTCCTCGCCATCCAGTTCCAACCGAGCAGAGGACCAAGGAACGGCATGACCCGAAGGCAAAGCCTGTGGCTAAGCCTACTGCTGTGCCCGAAGTCAAAGCTCCTGAGCATGCTAAAGCTCCGAAGCCGAAGGCAACTGTGGCCAAGCCTGGTCAGACTTATGCCCAGGTTGGCACAAAGAAGCTGTCAGAAGCTGAATTGCGGAAGAGAGACCGCATCGAAGCTGAACGTCTGCATGCCGAAGCTCAAGCCAAAGATAAGGCTGAGAAAGAAGCCAAAGAGAAAGAAAAAGCTGATAGAGAAGCAACTGAGCTGGAGAAGCAAAGGAAGGAGCTGGCCGTGGCAAACCAGCAAGCTGAAGCAAAGCGCAAGCTCGCTGAAGCTAAAGCTCAAGAGGCTAAGGCTGCCGCCGAAGCCAAACAGCTTAGCGAAGCTGAAGCTAAGTGTCAAGCTCAGCTTGATATTCTTCGCACGAAGAAAGCTGAGAAAGCTGCAATGGCCGCTCAAAAGGAAGCCGCTGTGGACATGGCACCGAAGGACCTTCCCCCGAAGCCAGTCACAGCTCCTGTCCCCGAAGCCCATGATGAAGCTGAGCATAGTGAACACAATTTTCCAGATGCTAGAGAAGGTGAGCTCTGGGACTGTTTAAGCCTGTTTCAGGTATACTGTAAGCTTGCTGAAGCGGTAAATCCCCAAGCTGTGGATATTGGGAATATCTACATTTCACAAAATCTTTCAGCCATGCTCGAAACTTTGTACAATCAGCTAAGAGATTTGCATTCAAGGGACAGATCAGAAACTGCTAAGATTCTGAAATTCAAGAAGAAAGCAGATGATGAGTCTGATGAGGACTTCAAGACCGAAGCTATTGCTGCTTCGAAGAAGATTGCTATTGTTAATGAACAAACGAAGCAAAATATTCAAGTCTTCCAAGACAAGTTAAAGTCTGCCATTGAAGAATGTTGCAAGACTCACAATGCTTCAGTCATGGCTCTTGACTCAAAGAAGCGCGAAGCCATGCTCAAGAAATTAGCTTCACCACTTCCTATATTGCAACAAAGGAAGAGGCGTCTCATTGCAGACACTGAAGAAGCTGATGAGGTGAGCTCTCATCCGGCCAAGAAGGCCCCTAGAAAGGCATCGCCCCCTCGATGCAGAATCATCAAGCTTGGCAAACCCACATCGAAGCCATCCGCCCCCGATGTCGTTCCACCCCGTGCTCAAACTCCTCCTCCACCTCAACCTGCTCCACAACCATCCGCTCAAGACAATTTTGCGCCAGAACCTTCTCCACCCCCTCAAGACATTCCTGAAAAGGATTACTCTTCAGCTCACTCTGCTGAGGAGTCTGAAGAAAAACAAGGCGAAGCCCAAGATCAAGCTGCTAATGCTGAAGCCAATGCAGATGCAGAAGTAGAAGCTGAAGCCGAAGCAAATGAGTTGGCCATTGTAACTCAACCGCCAAGGCGAATCACAGATGCACGAAGGCATTGCATTCCTGCTCAGGACACACAATTGGACTCCATCTATCCAAGGGAGACTTTTCCCATATTCCTGGGAGAAGGATCTTCTTCAAGACATGGTCCTGAATTTGACATTGAAATTCATCGCAAGAAGCTTCGATTCTTTGGCACTAGTCCATATGATTCACCAAGAACTGCTGATGACCTTTGATTCTGGACCGCCGAACAGCAAATCCTGTACACGAAGCTTTACTGCCAGAAAGGTGTTCTGTTCAGACATAAGTACTTGGACATGCACAGTCTTTCATCTGCAACGTGCTTCCAAAACATCTTGGAAACTATCGAAGCACAAAACTTGACTGGTTTGTTTGCTATGGAGACTCCATTCAATTCGGAGCTAGTTAAGCAATTCTATGCTACACTCTATGTCTCTGGAATCCCAGATGATACTAGCACATGGATACTAGAATGGATGATTCAAGGGAAAGTGTTCCGAATGCACTCAGATGAATTCATGGAAATAGTGAACATCCCAAGGCACACAGGAGAGATTGCAAAGGTTCACATGTTGCCGGATCCCACTGAAGCTGAATTTGCATCTCTACTGGATCCCGAAGTCACTGGAGATCACATGCCAGAAAACATTCGCCCGAAGCATCTGGTATTCCTATCGAAGACTTGGTTCTATATCTTGTCAAACTCAATGATGCCTCTCAGTACTGCGAATGAAGAATCAAACATTCTCTATCCTACTCGTCATGCTCAATTGAAGCTCACCCATGGACATGTGTTTTACTTCGAGGATTGTTTTCTTCGATACATGGTACAAGCTGCTGAATTGGTAAATCAATTGAAGCCATATGCTCCCTGGCTGCAAGCCATTTGCAACCACGGACGCAACGAAGATTACACTGCGAAGCATCACCCGAAGCTGTTCTGCCCTCCGGTCCGCGATACCATGAATATCTTCAGGCGGCCAAATGATCCTTTTGCAACATATGTTGGAGTCAGACAGCACGTCAATGAACGCAATATGTCGAAGCGTTTCCAGAAAGAAGTGTACCACTTTGAAGTTGCTATTCGAAACCAACAGCTGCTTGATAACTTCATCGAAGGAAATCAGCGCCAGATGCAACATCTATCTGATGAGATAAACAGAGTTGGTAACATTGCCTTGAACAACAACCAATACTTGAAGGTTTTGAAGCGTCATTTTTGGAAAGGCCTAAGGAAATTCCACTCAGTAAAGAAACTTGAAGCCGATCGCATATTCAAGGAGTACCCACATTTGCAGAGGCACTTCTCAAGAAATGACTCGTTTGATCGCCCCAACCCCAAGATTCCTTCACTGGACAAGATTGATGAAGTTCTCTTTGTCAACCCTCCTGAACAGATTCGCCCCGATACCTTCTCGGATGAAGACTCTCACACATCAAAGCACGAAGACGATCCTCTCGACGACAGCGACCTTGAATTGCATCAAGCGCCGACGGACTTCGACGAGGAAGAGTCACCTGCTTCGACCGAAGGAGAAACTTCAGGCGATGCATCCTCTTCAGGCGAAGACAATGTGCAGGGTCCCAGGGTTGCAGCTAACGCATAGATGCTCTTGATCTACCTATCAACCTTTTGTCCAATTATTGACAAAAAGGGGGAGAAAGTAGCATCGAGTTTAGATTCGCTGCGGGGTTTAGGGTTTTGACTCGATCTTTTTCATGTTAAGTTACGACAAACATTCCATTCTTCGATTGGGTTGTAACTTAAGTATTACTTCGGCTGTGAACTGTTTTATCATATATGTTAATAACCCCGTGCTTGCAAGTTGCTTTTCTATATTTTATCTTGCAGGTGGTTATTTTCCTTAAGTTCACAGGTTACTGGATGATTGCATATTCTTCAAGTCATATTCTCTATATGCAAATTGATTCGCTAAGATATGTGTTAGGCTTCCCATTGATGATATTCTTCAACAAGCATTTTCTTCGATTACACAAATCTTCAATGCTTGCATTCAGGGGGAGTCATAAGCTTCATATCTTAGAGTTTGCTCTCAACTCAACTTAAATTCCATATCTTTTATCGATGCCTGTTTTGTCAACAATAGTCCAAAAAGGGGGAGATTGTAAGAGCAAAGTTATGCCCTCAAGAGTTTTGGATATTGTTGGTCAAAACAATAGAGGAACTAACAAGTTTTCTAGTGTGAAATAGATGGTTAGGTTCCTGAAGTTATAGGTTGGTGATAAAGCTTCAACGAATATTTATACTTTTACCGAAGCACATCCTCTGGAGTGAAGCTCATCACGGATGTCGACCCCTAAAAAGATAAGGAATCCTGAAGCTCGTCTCATCGAAGAAGATGATCAAGATGGCGCAAGACTTAGTTGTTTTTGCGTAGTTCTTTTTACTTCTTTGAGTCGTAGGAAAAACCGTACTATCAAGAGGGGTTTAGTAAATGTACTCCGAAGGTTTTGATGAAAAGACTCAGATCGAATCTAAACCTGTGAGAAGCCAGAGTTGAAGAAATCTCATGTGAGCTAGGTAATGCTTCACCAGCGAAGACTTTGTTCTTTCGGATCCTGAAGCAGAACCAAGTCCGTGAGTCAGCTTTACTTGGACCGCAAGTAAAGTTGCGCTTTGATTGGAAATATGACCGTTGGGGACAGGTGTCAAGCTGTCACATCGGGTCACTTCAGTCATTTCGCACCTAGAGATTGCCACCTTTAAATACGCCACCCCCGCCCTCATTGTCCGGTGGCTGCTCCAAGATTGATTCCCTACAGAAGAGAGAGAAAGAGCAACCCCACCGAAGCATATCAAAAACCCATCCACAGAAGCATAAGTCCTATTGATCTGAGTTGATTCATCATGACTTAGGAAGAAGTTTGCTAGCCTTTTTATCTTGGAGAACTGCAATTTTCCTAGACGGTTAGAGAGTTGTTCATCAGAGAGCGAAGAGTTATTGTCGCCTCGAAGTCCAGTTTGTCAAAGGTTTTGGTGATTTCCTCAATAATCAACCACGAGTGAAGAACTGACCAAGCTCAAGAAGATTGGTGCAGTGGAGATACGGACGGAGAGAGGTTAGATCCTGTGTTCAATCACAAGTCCCTCCAACCAGACGTAGCACTTTGCAGAGTGTGAACTGGTCGAACAAACATCGCCGAGTCAAGAGTTCGTTTTACTTTACACACTTACATTCAGTTTATCAATTGCTTCAGTGATCTGCTTCAATGCAATTGATTCAATGCTTTTGATTCGCTATGGTATGCTTCAATAATGTTCTGCTTCGATGTTTACCTTTCTGTTGAAACTCTTCTGCTGTTAAGTTATGCTTCACTTCATAATTTCATGCAAAAATTTGAAGTGATCATTCACCCCCTCCCCCTCTGATCACATACTTGAACTTACAATGTTGTTCTTATGTTGTTTTGGCTTATTTTACACAGTTTGCAACTTTCCGATGCCGAAGCAGCAGATGCAGGATTCAGCGGTAAAAAGTGGACGCTGAGTTGCTGAAGAAAAATACCTCCAAATTACCTAAAAATCGACGGGGGGCATTTTTCAGAGGATTAACGAAGACACACCGAAGAGGGGCCAGAGGGGGGCCACAGGGTGCCCAGGCGGCCACCCAGCGCGGCCCCAACCCTGGCCGCACCGGGAGGGCGCCTGGACCACTCGGACCACTTCCGGCTCCCCCTTTGGCCTATATATCTCTCATATATCAAAAACCCTAAAACAGGTAGAGTTTCCGGAGTTCCGCCGCCGCTCCGTGGCGGAAACCTACAGAGAAGAAAAGATATCTCCGGCGGGCAGATTACGCCGGGGAGAACACCTCCCTTATGGGGAGATCGTCGCCATTGTCATTACCATCGTCACGGGCATCATCGAGATCATCATCAACATCATCCCCAACATCATCACCATCTCCACCACCATCCAATCTCACCTTACAAATTCATCTTGTGTTGTAATCCGTACTATCTATCCTCTCTACTCTACCGGTGTTGATTACTACCGTGTGATGAATGCTATTGAGTATTGTTGGAGAACTATCATTGTGTCCAGATTGTTTATCATCTATTTATCCGCACTGATCATGATCTCTTTTATTTCTTGTGAGTAGCTACTTTAGTTCGTGAGGACATGGGAGAAGTGTAGTTGTTAGTAGTCATATGATGTTGAAGTAATATGTGTTGTTATTTTCCTAGTGGTGTTGTGTGAGTCGAACACTCAACACTTCGCCTTATTAAGGACCTAGGGGAATACATTGTGTACAAAGATTGCTTGCGGTGGGTTGCCGAAGTGACAGAAACCTGAACCCCATTTCACACTCTTTCGCACAAGGGAACAATGGATCATCGATCGTATTGCGGATGCTTGCAAGGTGTTTAATCATAAGAGTGCACGTATCTTAGTCTATAGGGTGCACTAGCATAGATCCACCCACTCAACACTTATCAACACGGCACATAGTACCGATACGGAATATGGCGAAAGAACATGACTATCTCTCCCGTGTGTCCTCAAGAACGCTTTAGCCTTTATAAGTTCAATTGCTAGGCCGATCCTTTTCTCAACAGAATCGTTCCACTTGTTACTCCTCAGTGCTCTTTACTTTGCTTGCTTTTACCTTCTTGTCGCGTATATCGAAAACCGCTAAAAAGTTATCTTTCAGTTCCTGCAGCTATTTCTTTACCAAAGTCACTTACCAATACCTTCTGCTCCTCGTTGGGTTCCACACTCTTATTTATCAAAAATGCTACAAACGATCCCCTACAATTGAGGGTCATCATGTATTAGTTCTTGTTTTGATATGAATTTTTTGCTGGGAAACAATGGATTATGAGATTACGTTCAGTTTGTGATGAACAATATATTTGGATTACCTTTATATTTATTTTATTGAGTGGTCTTGCATGTTCCTCGTGACATTGTTTGCTTTAGACATCTAGTAGATTGTAATTCCAAGAGGGATCCTTATGCATGATTGTGGGTTCATGCCCCCCCCCCGATGTCTAGCTTGAGTGAAAGAAACATGAGACTAGGGGCTGTGTTGTTGCCACCAGGGAGAAAACAGTGGTGCTTGTAACTGCGGCTGCAAGGATTGCTTACATTACGCATAGAATGTTAAAAGGCAGTCGTCCGTTGCTTTGAGCCTACAGTTTGGCTGGGGTTCACAACTTAATACCAGCGAGAAGTTCTGGATAGATATATCAAGGTGGATTTGTGAGTAGATGCTAATGGATAAACGGTTTACTTGTTTTGGTGTAATGCCCATATGATTGAGCTTCTAACTTTCTTGTAGCATGATTAGCATTGCGGTATGTTTATAATTCTGTCAAATGCCTAGCTATAATTTGTTCACCCAACATAGTTGTTATCGTCTTTTGGGAGAGAGACATCACTAGTGAAAATAATGGGACCCTGGTCCATATTACCATCATAGTTTACACCGCTCCAATTTACTTCTTTTCCTTTCCTTTCAGCTGCCACTACTATTTCCACCCTTATGTTTTGGTCATATGTAAACAACAAGACCCGAGAGGTTGACAACCTCTCTTACTCGTTGGGAGAAAAGTTATTTGTGTTTGTGTGCAGGTCCAGGTCAAGTGAGTAATTTATCTCAAACCACGCCTTGCTCGTTTGACCACCTTGTTGTTGATCCTTGGAGTCCTCCTGGAATCAGTAAACCTTAGAGTCCTCGTGTAAGGGAAATTTGCGGCTACTACATCCAAACCTTCCACTTGGGGTAACCAACAAAGAGCCGTCAATCAGTGTCATCAAGGAGAATTTTTGGCGCCTTGCCGGGGACTCCAATCTTCAAGATAGCGGAGTTGCACACTATCTTTTACCTTTGCTTCTTAGTCTTGGTAGTTTAATTTTCAGTTTTTTCTTTAGAGTCTTTTATCAAAAACACCAAACAAATTTTTTAAATTGTTCTTGCTTCCTAGTGTGATCATGAGAACTTATAAGAGTAACAGACCTTGTGACTACACTAGCTTTTACGGGGAACTATGCCCTTGGCATGGTCTACCTGGTAAAGAACCAGATCTTAGGTTTGAAGAAACCCCAAAACATCCTCGTACTTGGGAGGCTGTCAAAGTCGATATAGAAGAAACCAAATTGAATTCAGAAAACATCACTACCACTTTAATTAATGGTAGTGAACTTGACTTTGATAATTGTAGCCTCTCCGGAGTCATCAAGTTCTTGCAAAGAATGGCCAAAGACCCCCACAGTAGTTCACTTAACATTGCCTCACTACTAGGAAAATCCCTTACAGTGGCGTCCTTTTTTTGCCTTTAGTGGCTCATTATGGGTGAGACACTAAGGACAAGCCACTAATAAGGGCTTAATAGTGGCGCATTTCAAATGCGCCACCCCTAAGACTCTTAGGCGTGGCGCATTTCTGAAATGCGCCACTATTAAGCTCTTATTGGTGGCACATATTACAATGCGCCACCCATGAGGGTCCTTAATAATGGCACATTTTGGTGAGCCACTAAGTTAATTCAGAATGCGCCACTAACAATATTACACAAAAAAATTTACAGAATACAGAAAAGTACTACATAATTACACACATTAGTTTTTTTTATCATATTAAAGAAATTGACAACAACATATTAGAATGTGCCCAAAAATTATTGATACAAAAGAATTGTATTACAATTCTTATTAAGAATATTCAAAAGATTACATTAATTGAATTCTAAACGAAACCTAGCTACATTCTTCATCATCTTTTCTTCGATCTGCAACCTGCACAAAACAAAGATTTAGAGGCCACATCCATAGGAATTCATAGCAAAGGAGAATACATAGCATCTATTCTTACCAACAACATGGTCCCCAACAATATATACTAGCCAAAGAAAAGCAATGGCCAGGAGCATACACATATGCATAAAAATTCATATGAAGTGACCTTTATACACAAAGATCACCATGAGTATTTGACACTACCATCTAGTACACAAAGATTACATCAAATTACATGTAGGGAACACATTCATCGAACGACCATAACACAAATTGTTCACTTGTTCTGACTCGGCTCAGGGAAGTGGCAGACAACTTCTTTCGTCATGAAAGTCCTTGTTTCACGTAAGGCCTTTAGGAGGGCTTCTATCTTCCCATTGGGAGGTACAATATTGCAGTGGAAGATAGACCCCTTCACTTGGACTTCACAAAAAATGATAGTCGCCATCTCCCCCCTTGATGTGAAAGAACTCATGCCTAAGATTTTCATCGGCGAATGCCACCCTCTATTTGGTCCACGGTTTGAGATGACTTGGCAGCGTAAGGTTGCGCTGGTCCTGTACAATAGCCCGCATGTGATGGAGGGCGTAGTAGGCATCCCTCTGTAAGACCCGATATGCGGTACTGTTTCAGATCTGGATGTTTCCATCCATAAACCCTAAACCCAAAGACAAAGCACATATCTGACCCACCGTGGCATATGATGAAGTCACATGTCTCGGGTTTCAACATGATATCACAACATTACAGCTACAAGGATACAACATCTCATACAATCGGCATACAACTGCCGTAATACAATACATCAGCGGAAGATATATGTCTGAGTACAGACTACAATCAAATGCCTAATGGCAAAGGTAAAACACACCGTTCCCATAACCACACGGGTCCAGGCTCTCCACCGGGATCCGCTAAACTAGTCAATGTCAAGTCTCCAAGAAGCGTCCAGAAGAAGGGTCGACAAACACCTCTGTAGTCCAAGATCGTTTGTACTGGGTACATAAAAGAGAGATGCAGAAGGGGTGAGCTATATCAAAATGAGTATAACTAACTTCTCATGGTAAGATTGGGGTAGTGGTGGAGGTTGCAGCCGCACTAGCAATATATGAAGTGGCTAACGATCTATTTAGAGTAAGATGAGAAGCCAAGCAAATGGTGAGGAATTTCCTCCAACAAGTCTGCTATCCACTTACTTACGCAATCATAACACCTGTCATATCCTTGTCCTCATCTTCGCATCCCCACGAAGAAGAAGCAGTCAAGGCACAAACACGTTGATCATGTTAGTAATATTATATCAGTTATTGTTGTCTATGAACAAGGAGTAGGTCTCAAATCGTCCATAACCGTGGACACAACTGCAGGGGTGTACCAACTTCCCATTATAAGCTCCGCATGTACATCCAATTTCCTCTTGGCGGGTGAAGGCGCCTAAAACTCCGGAACATCAGAATCCATCTAACTTACAACGCACTATTCCGGGTGTCCCCCGGTAAGTTGATATCCAGTTTAGTAGCCGGCCGCGCTCTAGATCTGGTCTCTACCGTCTGACACTACTAGAGAAAAGGCTATAAGAGGATTCCATATTAGTGGCGCATTTGGTATGTAATGCGCCACTACTTCTAAGGGGTGGCGCACTGGTTAAAAATGCGCCACCCATCAGATCTTATTAGTGATGCATTTTTTGAAAATAGGCCACCCTAAGACTGGGCCAACTTGGATCCTCTTATTAGTGGTGCATTTTGTAAAATGCGCCACTATTAATTATCTTAGGGGTGGCGCATTTTGCAAAATATGCCACTATTAAGAGCTTATCGATGGCGCATTCCGAAAATGCGCCACCCCTAAGGAATTATTAATGGTGCATTTTGCATATGCGTCACTACTAACCTAAAAAAAGTGAGGTGCCGAAATTCCCAACACAGAAAGACACCGCCCCCCTATGGATCATCTTTTTAGTTTGAAAAAAATAAAAGAAAATGATAGAAACATCAAAAAATAAAATTCTTTGAGAATTTCCCATGTGTTATGTGGTCTAGTTGTTAGGAAAATTTACGAACATGAATTTCAACTTTTTTTTGCAAAATCTCTCTGGAATTTGTAAAATTTGCATAACTTTTGCATACGAACTCCGATGAACAAGTTTTTTAAATGAAAAATCATCTACTCGAAAAGTTTCATCCGAATTCAACTAGGGAAACCTCGTTGAAGATTTTTAGAATTCTTAAAAACTATTAGAAAAAAATTTGGAAAAAAAATCGAAACTAATAATGATCTTCCCGCATTCAAAATTAAAATATAACCTTATTAGTGGCGCATTTTGCTAGGTGCGCCACTAATATGTCGTATATAATGGTGGGCCAGCCTCCTTCTCCTCCTTACCTCTTCATTCTTCTCCTCCTCCTCCAAGGCTCTTCTTCCTCATCCTCCTCCTCCTCCAAGGCTGCTCCTTCCTCCTCACCTCCTCCATGGCACCTTATCCTCCAAGGTTCCCCCTCCTACTCCTCTCCTCCAAGGTTCCTCCTCCTCCAAGACTACCAGGCTCCAAGGCTCCTCCTCCTCCCCTTTCTCCATGGCTCCTCCTCCTCCTCCTACTCCTCCTCTTTCTCCATGGCTCCTCCTCCTCCTCCCTTCCTCCATGGCTCCTCCACCCATGGTGTCCTCCGTCCTCTCCTCTCCTCCATCCTCCAATTTTAAGATCAATCTAATTCGGAGAATAAAAACAAGCAAAAAAATTGACTACATGAATGGGACAACTAATTCAGAGAACAAAAAAGAGCAAAAAAATCATGATCCAGATCCAGATTCAAAATTCAAAAAAAGTTAATGGCGGCGCATCTACAAAATGCACCACTAATATGAATCCCGTAGTGGCGCATTTCAAAATGGGCCACTAATAAGGGCTTAATAGTGGCGCATTTCAGAATGCTACATGCCTCAGAGTCTTAGGGGTGGCGCATTTGGAATGTGCCACTATTAAGCCCTTATTAGTGGCTTTTCCTTAGTGGCGCATCTATAATACACAACTAAAGGAAAAAAGGACGCCACTATAAAGGCTTTTCCTAGTAGTGTGACTCTAGGTTTGGATTACCGTAGCATCACTTTTCTCGTGTCCTCAGCCGGTCAGCTTCGACCAACAGGAAACACTGCCCACAATGGCCCGGTTTATTGTAAATCTGCAGGGGGGAAACCGAGCACAAACATGGTTTAATGGTAAATCAGCTTGGGCCAGAACTATAACTGTTTGGAGCTAGGTAGGTAAGACAAGGGGACCCCATAGAATCCCACACGCGGTTAGGCACACTCGTCAAGAGACACAATACCCAGAACTTGGATCCTAGGTGACTTGAGTGGAAGAAAGCATCAAGGCGGGATAGCCTGACCTTCCATCCTTCGTCGAATATAGTCAATGTTATAATAGTCATATCATCCACAATAACATAATAGTGTGATAGCCCAATCCAATGAGTAACAGGGGAACAAGGTAGCATCCTAAGCATGCATACTAAGAAATGGTTAATCCAGCAAGATACATGGCCAAAAAAAGGGTTGCTGGGGTGTGGCGAACATGTATATTTGGGTTTATTTCTGATGCATGAATATGAGGTGGTGGGATCAATCAATCTTCTATCCTATACCTAGGCAATGCAAGCTGAAAGTTATAAAGAATGATATATGCCCCCCTTTCCTGTTGATAAGATGATTCCGAAGGTGTAGTCGATCACAAACTCCCATCGTCACCGAGAGTATCCGTCGGAGCACACAAAAAGTAAACATTGGAAAGGCAATCAACGAATATGCATCTATTACTACAAAGCAATCACAAACAAGAAAATACGAAGAAGGCAACACGAGACGCGACAATACGATACGGATCTACCGTCGAGAGAAGTTACTAAAAGGTTAAGAGAAGTATTGAGTTAATTGCAAAAGAGTACCACAATTGGGGCCGTATTAACAATTTGGTGCCACTTTACAATTTTTTGCAAATATGTACCAAGATACAGGCAGGTTGTTGCAAAAACTTGTATTTGTATGTATTATGTTATATCTGACAGATCTGGCCCACCAGTCAGCATCTTATAGGAAAAAACGTCCCCAAACTGCTTGGCCCGAGGGAAAACCGTCTCTCTCACTCCACCCGTACCAGATCGGATCATAACAACCCTATTCGGCTGAGTCGATCCCGCAACACTCGCACTCTCTCCCAGCCCGACCCCCTCTCCTCTCTCCCTGCGATGGCGGCGGCAGCAACGGTGAAGGCGAGGGTGATAGCGTGCAGATCCTTTCAAGCGGTGCTTTAAGAGGCGTGACTTGTGGTAGCAGCGACGACGATGTTGACTATGATTCGTCCGATGGCGAGGGAGCGTGTAAGTTGTTCGAGCCAGCTATATCAAAGGCGGGGAAGTTGAGGCTAGCACGGATTTGGGTGGACAACACAAGTACAAGCCATCGTTGGACATCGGTGATCGGCGACGTTGAGTAAGTTTCCTTGGTTATGAAATATTATTAGGGTTAGTTTTAATTAGTTGCAATTTATGTATTATGATTAGGATTTGGGGATAGCAGTCACTGCCATGTTGAATAATAATTGTGAGTTAACATTTGGAGCAGAATTTACATGGTGAATTAAGAAGAAATTACATTTAGAGCTGGCTATAGCTGGTTGCGCTTCAATTTTTTATATGTAATTGTGACATTTCGTGTGCACCTATAGGAATTCATAGTAATGTAAATTTAGTGTGCACCAATAGGAATTCATAGTAATGTAAATTCAGTGTGCATAGGAATTTGTGACAAGATCCGTGTCATGTGATTTAAATTTTTCACTAACAAGTGCCATATTCTCTGAAATTGTAGTTTATATCCAGAAATATGGGATGTTGGTATCCATTTTCAAGATCAAGACAGTTTACATTTGAAACTATTTAGTGATGATTTTGTCCTTTCTAGTGTGTTTGCACTGATTGGGACACAAGGCTAAGAAAGTACTGATTCATTGTATTTTTCTCAAGGCATAGTATTTCATGGTCTAAAGAAAATAGAGACCAATGCTAAGTTGCAACAGCTCAAGAGGCACCACAAGGATGCCAAGTTGATGAATTTGTCAGTGTTTAGGGGGATTGCACCTGTCAGTGAAGATGTGAACAAACAATTGCTTCCATATTAAGAACCTATTGTATATGATCTCTCAGAGCCTCCTTTGTTTGCTTTTGATGAGCAAGGAAATGCCTTTGAAAGTCATGGTAGTAGTAGGAATTTGGTTGGAACACAAGAGAGCAGGAATGTGGTTCGAACACAAGAGAGCAGAAATGAGGGAAAAGAGCATAAGGGAAAGGGAAAGGGAAAGGGAAAGCTTAAACAAGTAGTGTAAGACGATAGTACTAATTTATCTTCATTTGATTCTAAGGGTCCAAGAGATATTGAATATGATCCTTACTTCATTGGGGTAGTAAAAGAGGGAACGGGGATTACATTAGAAGAATTTGAACGGGAAGAAACAGAGGATGATGAAACAAAGGGTAGTGATGCAGGACTTGATGACGAAGTGGTACCAGAGGTGATGCATCATTATGATGGTGAAACAAATGTGGAAGATTTATTTGAGCTAGATGAGGAGGATCGTGTTGTTGAAGAAGTACGAAACATTAATGAACATGCAATGCAGAGGAGGACACTGCTAGTGAGGAGAGGACCCACAACCAGGTCACATTCCAGTTCCCTAGAAAAATTGGAACCAGATTTTAAAGCCTCATCAGATGAAGAAGTGCAATGTTTCCTTGTGGACAGTGATGATGATGGGTTTGAGACAGCTAGTTTTGTACCACCTAAAGGCAGGAAGAGCAGGGCAAAGAAGCAATCACCTAGGAAATGGTATGATGAAAATAGGGAAGAGCCACATGATACGTCCAAAACGTATCTATAATTTCTGCTTTCTCCATGCATGTTTTGTGTGATATTGCTAGGTTCTAGATACACTTTCATACACTTTTGATCATATTTGGACTAACCTATTAACTCAGTGCACCCCAGTGCCAGTTCCTGTTTTCTGCTGTTTTTCTATTTCAGTTTTCCCCCATATAAAAAGTGCCAGAAAAATTCCGGGAAAAATACAGGAAAAATCAGCGTACAGGAAGGTTCGCGAAGAGCCCGATTGGGGCCAGAGGGGAGCCAGGGGGCCCAGGCGGCCACCCGGCGTGTTCCCACCCCTGGCCGCGCCAGGGGGGCGCCCGGGGCCCCTGGTCCACCTCTGGCTGCCCCCCTTCGCCTATTGATTCTCCGTCACGGGGAAACTCCGAGACAGAACCCTATTTCGCAAACTCGCCTCTGTTCCGCCGCCGCCGCGCTTCCGAGATTGGGAGCACCAGAAGACCTCTTCCAGGCACCCTGCCGGAGGGAGGGCCGACCTCCGTGAGTCTCCTCTCCACCATGGATGTCTCGTGAGTAGTTTTCCTTGGACCATGGGTCCGTGATCAGTAGCTATGTGATGTTCTCCAACCCTCTTTGTTCTTCATGGTTTAGACCTCGTGAGCTGCCCTACATGATAGAGGCACTTTTGTAATATTTCTGCTATTGCTATGCTGAGTTTGATGGGATTTGATAGATATGAGGTTATGTTCAGATTGTGATAGAGTAATATATTTGGTTTTTATCTCTTATATTTTTGTTCCTAAGTAATTCTTGCATGTTCTCCGTTGCTGTTTATTGCTTTGGCCAAGTAGTAGGTAGTGACTCCAAGAGGGAACGTTATGCTCGATGGTGGGTTCATGCCCCCCAATGACACGCTTGAGTGACAGAAACATGAGTCTAGGGGATGTGCTGTTGCCACAAGGGGGAAAACAGCGGTGCTTGTAACCGCGGTTGCAAGGATTGTTTACTTTACGCAAAGTTCTTTTTAATGCAGTTCTCTGTTGCTTTGGGTTTACACTTTGGGTGTGGCTCGCAACTTAATACCCGCGAGATGTTCTAGATAGATATGTCAAGGTGGATGATTAGTAGTAGATGCAGTTGGATTACGGTCTACTTTTTTTTGGCGTACTGCCCGTGCTTTTGAGCCTCTTCCTTTCTTTTGTAGCATAGTTAGCATTGCGGTGCGTTCATAATCCTGTCAATTGCCCTTCTGTAATTTTTGACCTCGCATAGCAGTTTTTATCGTCTTTTGGGAGAGAGACATCACTAGTGAACATCACGTATCCCGGTCCATATCCTTATTACTTTTTCCACGCTATATTTACTTTCCTGCTTTTTACTTTCAGTTGCTATCATTATCCTTTGTGTTTTACCATTTGTGAACAACAAGACCGGAGAGATTGACAACCTCTCTGAACTTCGTTGGGAACAAAGTTATCTGTGTCTGTGTGCAGGTCTACGTCAGTTGCGCCGCTGACACCTACTAATCATCTCTGGAATCCTACTGGAGACAAACCTTGGTATCTTCACCGAGGGAAACTTGCTGCTGCGCTACATCTCAACCTTCCACTAGGGGTAACCAACGAAGGGCGAGAAGCCATCACCAATAACCAATTATGTCTGAAAATGTGTTTCAGAGATCAACATCAAGTTAGAGATGCTTTGTTGAGCTTGCACTTCAAATTTTCGTAAGACCAAGGATGTGATCAGAGGGGCAGGGGTGATCGGAGGGGGAGGGGGAGGGGTGAATGATCACTTCAAAGACCAAGGATGTGATCAGAAGGGGAGGGGGTGAATGATCGCTTCAAATTTTCGGAAGAAACTTCAAAGTAAAGAAGAATTACAGCAAGGGAAGAACAATGATACAGAGAACTAGAAGGCAAAACTAATAGCGAAGCTAAACATAGCGAGTCAAATCACAGCGAAGCATAACATGGAAGCAAAATTGTACATAATGTAAGTGCTGGAAGTAAAGCAAACTCAATACGCAGCGATGTTTGTTCGACAAGTTCACACTCTACAAAGTGTTAGGTCTAGTTGGAGGGAATTGTGATTGAACATAGGAGCTAACCTCTCTCTGTCCGTTGCTCCACTGCACCAATCTCCTTGATCTTGGCCAGTTTTGACTCGTCGTAGATTATTGAGGAAATCTCCGAAACCTTTGACAAACTTGAACTTCGAGGCAACAATTTCTCTTCACTCTCTGAAGACGACTCTCTAACCAACTAGGAGGATTGCAGTCCTCCAAGATAACAAGGCTAGCAAACTTCTACCTAAGTCATAGTGAATCATCTTAGATCAATAGATCTTTTGATTTGGTGGTTGGCTTTGGGTTTTGCATCAGTGGTATTCTTGGGATGCTCTCTGCAGTCTCTCTTAGGGAATAATATCAGAGGAGCCAATCACAAATGACGGTGGGTTCGGCGTATCACATCCGAAGCGACATCTTGACATGTGTCCACAACAGTCGGATTTATCATCAATGCTCAACTTTACTTGAGGAACAAGTAATGGTGACTCACGGTCTGAGTTTTGATTCGGAAGCGGAAAGTATGAAGCCTTTGCTACCGAAGCTTAACTCGGCACACATGAGAGTTCTTGTCTTAGGCTTCTCACCGGTTTTAATTCGAGCTTAGCATTTTCAAAATAACTTCGTCTTTGACTTACTGACCCCTCTTGATAGTACGGTTTTTCCTATGACTCAGCGAATAGAAAAAGAACTACACAAAGAAAACTACTAAGTCTTGCGGCGTCTTCTTCATTTCCTTCGGTGAGTTATGCTTCAGGGAATCATAAAAAAAATTAGGGGTCATCCTTCATGATAAAGCTTCGCTCCAAGGAATAAGCTTCAACATCTTGTCCATCTTCCTTGAAGATCTTCGACATATCTTGTGCTTCAGGAACCTAATCAAATGTTTAAACTCGAAAACATTGTTATTTACTCTCCTGTCTTGTCCAAAAATATCCAAAACACATGAGGGAAAAACTTTAGTCTTACAATCTCCCCTTTTTGGACTATTGTTGACAAAAAAGGCATCAATAAAACTATTGAAGTTTTTGTGAAGTGATGAGAAAAAACTCTAAGATGTGAAATTTTTACTCCCCCTTGATGTAGGCATCGAAGTTAAATTGAGTTAAACTAGATGCTTAAGTATTTTTCTTCATTGGAGATAAAAAATAACATCTTAGCGAGTAGGATTGCAATTCTAGATAGAATGCAAAATTTGGGCAATCCTCTCGAATAACCTGTGAACTTCTGAAAAATAACCACCTAAAAGATAAAGAGTACGAAGCAAAACTTAAAAGCAAAGGGTTTATTAAAACTTCAGAGTAGCATAACAGTTCACAGTCGGACTTAAGTTATAACCCAATGGAAGCAATGGAATGTTTGTTGCAACTTAAAAACGGGAATCAAAACACGGAAGCAAAAACCATATCCCCGATGCAGAACTAAACTCAACGATGCAACATTCTCCCCCTTTTTTCAATCATTGGAAAAAAGGTGGCGAAGTGAATCGAAATTTCCTTACGCATTTGCATCACCCTGAGAACCCGGCGAAGCAGAACGACACGAAGATGACTCGCCCGAGGAAGATTGGTCGCCGGAAGATCCTCTTTCAGATGCTGGAGACTCATGAGCTTCAAAGTTCTTTGGGGCGATCAGGTCGAGGTCGATGTCATTGAGGGCATCGTCATTCTTGGAGGTGATGGAATCTCCGTAGGAGACAGTGTCCGGGAAAATTGGTTCAGGCACGTTGACAAAGAAAACTTTGTCAATCTTGTCCAAGGGGGAAGCTTTTGATTCGGTCGGTCAACAGTGTCATTTCTTGAAAAGTTTCACTGAAGATGAGGGTACTCTCTGAAGATACTATGTTTGCGCAGATCCTTGACTGAGCTAAACTTCCGAAGTCCTTTACAAGAGTGACGCTTCAGAACACGAAGGTATTGATTGTTGTTCAGTGCAATGTTGCCTACTTTGTTGATCTCATTTTCCAGGAACTGCATCTGGCGCTGATTTGCTTCAATAAAATTCTCAAGCATCTGCTGATAGCGAAGATTTACTTCAAAATGGTTGCAATCCTTCTGGAATTGCTTCGTCATATTCCGCTCATTTATTTCATGGCGAACACCAACATATGTAGAAAAGTCATTGTTGGGTTGCCGCAGCAGATTCGAAGTGTCGCGCACGGGAGGGGTGAAGAGTTTCGGGTGGTGATGAGCAGTAAAATCTTTAGCACGACCATAGTTGCAGACGGGTTGTAGGCATGGAGCATAAGGTTTCAGAGTGAAGGGAAGTTCTGCAGCATGAACAATTGTGCGAAGAAAGCAGACCTCAAAATTAAACACCAGCCCATGAGATATCTTCAGAATGGCATGCCTCACTTCAGGATAAATGTTGGATTCCT
Source organism: Bromus sterilis (assembly GCA_950022295.1). Classification (NCBI taxonomy): domain Eukaryota; kingdom Viridiplantae; phylum Streptophyta; class Magnoliopsida; order Poales; family Poaceae; genus Bromus; species Bromus sterilis. The sequence goes on along the minus strand of OX465595.1, from coordinate 272,679,741 downwards.
TCGAAGTAGTACTGAATGGGATTAGTGAGTTGGACAAGATATAAAACAAAATCTTGGAGATTAATACCTAATGCTTCGGGCGAATGTTTTTTGGCAGGTAATTTTCAGTGATCTCCGTATAAGTAGGGTGGCAAATTGTCGGGGGACGGATCTCCCGGGGGTGATATGATTCAGAGACGCACACACCAAACACAATGAAGATCGTCAACGCTGGGACACGCCAGGTTCGGGCCGTTCGGAGACTAAAAGCCTTCTCCTTCTTGTCTGGATTGATATGGTGTATGCTACAAAGGTGCGGAGCTCTTTTGAGATGGATACGAGCTCTTGGTGGTAGAGGGATGTTGCTGATGAAGCATCTTGTTTCTTTCTAGCAGCTTGGGCCTCCCTTTTATAGCTCAAGGGGGTCACCACAAGTGGCCATGGGCGGTGTTGTTCTTATGGAGCCAGGGGTGACGGGTGTCGCTGAAACGTTCCTTCCGGAAAGGGTGTGTGGCGAGGCGACGCCACTCCTCCTGAGTGGGCGGACGGGGCCTCGGCACGTACGGGGGATACACCTGAAGCATAGGCGCCGCTGTCGCCCTGTCCCTCAGACCAGGGGGTGGCGCATTGAATTCCCTTTGGAATGTTCTGCACGTGGAGGGACCGCCTTGTCCCGTCCGCACCGCTTAAGGGAGAGGGCAGCGTTGCTTCTTACGGTTTCCTGTTGTACGAAACTCCTTTCCGGCAATACTTTGTTTGTACCAAGAGGTAACCTTCCTTGGAAAGATGTTGCAGGCTTCCGGATGGGAGAGAGAACTCCTGCTACCCGACAGTAGCCCCCGGGCCTGGCTGTGGCTTAGATCTTTGGTATGACAGCCACGTCAGGCCTAATGGTCCGGGAAGCTGAAACATCCGGTATGTAGTCTTGGTAGTGGGAAGACGTGGGGTTCCGGTCCCTCCTGGCGGAAGAAATCGACATGTGTCGCAAGGAGCCTGCGGGGCAGACACTTGAGGACGGTCGCGGAGGCCGAGAGTCACCACGATCCAACGCCCGAGGTGGAGTAATTGGGGGAAGTTACCGTGTCCCGTTGGGGTAACAGGTACTTAACCCGATCCGCCTGTGGTTGAATCGAGCACCCCAAAATATCTTCTTCTTCCAATCAATGGCTGTTGTGCATGCCATGGCTCCCAAACGTCGTGCTGCCGAGGAGGCGGAAGATGACAACCCCTGAGCCCTCCGTGGAGTTGGAGTTCGCGGCCGTCGTGGCCGCGGGAGGGGTAGCCGAGGCGGACGGACGGCGTCGGAGATTGGGGCTTCAGTTGGAGTCTTTGTCCCTTCCATGTCGGGGCGAAGGACTCGCGGGAAGACGAGTCGTGTCTGCGGCATGGGAGGTTGTGGGGCAATGGCGCCGGCCAGGATCCGCAATTCCCATGGCGAGCGCATCGGCTTCGAGTTCGGTATCGAGTTGATGTCGGCTTCTTACAGGTGGCTCCCCTTCCCATGGTTTTCCGGGACGCGGTGCCGTATGCCGAGCCCCTAAACTTCCACTTGCAGGTGGATGGATGTCCACACGGGGCAGTGAAGGTGGAGACTCATGAGCTTCAAAGTTCTTTGGGGCGATCAAGTCGAGGTCGATGTCATTGAGGGCATCGTCATTCTTGGAGGTGATGGAATCGCCGTAGCTGACAGTGTCCGGGAAAATTGGTTCAGGCACGTTGACAAAGAAAACTTTGTCAATCTTGTGCAAGGGGGAAGCTTTTGATTCGGTCGGTCAACAGTGTCATTTCTTGAAAAGTTTCACTGAAGATGAGGGTACTCTCTGAACATACTATGTTTGCGCAGATCCTTGACTGAGCTAAACTTCCGAAGTCCTTTACAAGAGTGACGCTTCAGAACACGATGGTATTGATTGTTGTTCAGTGCAATGTTGCCTACTCTGTTGATCTCATTTTCCAGGAACTGCATCTGGCGCTGATTTGCTTCAATAAAATTCTCAAGCATCTGCTGATAGCGAAGATTTACTTCAAAATGGTTGCAATCCTTCTAGAATTTCTTCGTCATATTCCGCTCATTTATTTCATGGCGAAGACCAACATATGTAGAAAAGTCATTGTTGGGTTGCCGCAGCAGATTCGAAGTGTCGCGCACGGGAGGGGTGAAGAGTTTCGGGTGGTGATGAGCAGTAAAATCTTTAGCACGACCATAGTTGCAGACGGGTTGAAGGCATGGAGCATAAGGTTTCAGAGTGAAGGGAAGTTCTGCAGCATGAACAATTGTGCGAAGAAAGCAGACCTCAAAATTAAACACCAGCCCATGAGATAGCTTCAGAATGGCATGCCTGACTTCAGGATAAATGTTGGATTCCTTCGAAGTAGTACTGAATGGGAGCAGTGAGTTGGACAAGATATAAAACAAAATCTTGGAGATTAATACCCAATGCTTCGGGCGAATGTTTTTTGGCAGGAAATTTTCAGTGATCTCCGTATAAGTAGGGTGGCAAATTGTCGGGGGACGGATCTCCCGGGGGTGATATGATTCAGAGACGCACACACCAAACACAATGAAGATCGTCAATGCTGGGACTCGCCAGGTTCGGGCCGTTCGGAGACTAAAAGCCCTTCTCCTTCTTGTCTGGATTGATATGGTGTATGCTACAAAGGTGCGGAGCTCTTTTGAGATGGATACGAGCTCTTGATGGTAGAGGGATGTTGCTGATGAAGCATCTTGTGCCTTTCTAGCAGCTTGGGCCTCCCTTTTATAGCTCAAGGGGGTCACCACAAGTGGCCATGGGCGGTGTTGTTCTTATAGAGCCAGGTGTGACGGGTGTCGCTGAAACGTTCCTTCCGGAAAGGGTGTGTGGCGAGGCGACGCCACTCCTCCTGAGTGGGCGGACGGGGCCTCGGCACGTATGGGAGATAGACCTGGAGCTTAGGCACCGCTGTCGCCCTGTCCCTCAGACCAGGGGGTGGCGCATTGAATTCCCTTTGGAATGTTCTGCACGTGGAGGGACCGCCTTGTCCCGTCCGCACCTCTTAAGGGAGAGGGCAGCGTTGCTTCTTACGGTTTCCTGTTGTACGAAACTCCTTTCCGGCAATACTTTGTTTGTACCAAGACGTAACCTTCCTTGGAAAGATGTTGCAGGCTTCCGGATGGGAGAGAGAACTCCTGCTACCCGACAGTAGCCCCCGGGCCTGGCTGTGGCTTAGATCTTTGGTATTACAGCCACGTCAGGCCTAATGGTCCGGGAAGCTGAAACATCCGGTATGTAGTCTTGGTAGTGTGAAGACGTGGGGTTCCGGTCCCTCCTGGCGGAAGAAATCGACATGTGTCGCGAGGAGCCTGCGGGGCAGACACTTGAGGACGGTCGCGGAGGCCGAGAGTCACCACGATCCAACGCCCGAGGTGGAGTAATTGGGGGAAGTTACCGTGTCCCGTTGGGGTAACGGGTACTTAACCCGATCCGCCTGTGGATGAATCGAGCACCGAAAAATATCTTCTTCTTCCAATCGATGGCTGTTGTGCATGCCATGGCTCCCAAACGTCGTGCTTCCGAGGAGGCGGAAGATGACAACCCCTGAGCCCTCCGTGGAGTTGGAGTTCGCGGCCGTCGTGGCCGCGGTAGGGGTAGCCGAGGCGGACGGACGGCGTCGGTGATTGGGGCTTCAGTTCGAGTCTTTGTCCCTTCCATGTCGGGGCGAAGGACTCGCGGGAAGACGAGTCATGTCTGCGGCATGGGAGGTTGTGGGGCAATGGCGCCGTCCAGGATCCACAATTCCCATGGCGAGCGCATCGGTTTCGAGTTCGGCATCGAGTTGATGTCGGCTTCTTACAGGTGGCTCCCCTTCCCATGGTTTTCCGGGACGCGGTGCGGTATGCCGAGCCCCTAAACTTCCACTTGCAGGTGGATGGATGTCCACACGGAGCAGTGAAGGTGGAGACTCACCGGGCGGCCACGGGAGATCTTCTCTTGTCGCACGGGTGGAATGTTTTTGCCCACGGCCTCAAGCTGGAGTTTGGCGATTTCATCTTGTTCCGCGACGATGGCGAGTACCTCTTGACGCTGAAGTGCTTTGACATGCACGGTGGGCGGAAGGAGTGCTGTCTGGAGAGCTCCAGCAGCGGCGCGACCTCGTCTGGGAACGAGGGTGACGACGCCTCCTCCGAGTAGCACAAGGGGGAGGACAGCTCCAGCAGCGACATCGGCGAGAGGATCCCGGAGGATATAAAGCCGGTGGTCCAGCTCGACTGAAGACGTCCCCCGCACTTTCCCTTCTTTTCTTCCTTCTTCTCTTTCTTCTTGTGCTGGCAATGGACCCGGAAAGCGAAGAGGCTCCGGCTTGTGAATCGTTCTTGAGAAGAAGAGGTTGGCTGCTTATGTTTTGAACCATTCTTGAAACGACGAGTTTGGCTGCTTATTTTGTTTTGGCGTATTTTTCTGCAAAAAATGTCTCACCGCGAGTGCATAGAAAAGCGATAAAAAGCGTCGCATACTACCTGCCGCCAATGGAGCTACAGGGAAGAACTTAGTCCGACAGGATTTTGCGCCATAAGGGCCTTCCCACTTTGGAGACAACTAGTTTAGGCCCCTCCTGGACTGTAGCAGACGGAGGACAAGGTCGTCTTCCTCAAGTTCTCGGGAGCGGACATGGCAGCTATGATAGCGGCGTAGTCCTTGCTGGTACCGCGCAGCGCGTGTAGCATCCCGAGTACGTACTTCCTCGGCAACGACGACATCTCTTTATCGTAGTTGCTGATGTTCGGCCTCATCGAAGGCGCGAACTCGGGGAGATCCGTATCTGAGTTCTGTGGGGAGTACCGCCTCCGCACCATAAGAGAGGGCGAAGGGCATCTCATTTGTGGTTCGGTTGGGTGTGGTCTGGATTGACCATAGAACAGCTGGGAGCTCATCCACCCACCGCATTCCACACTTCTCGATCCGCTGGAAAGTACGGGTCCGTAGACCTCGGAGTACTTCCAAATTGGCACTCTTTGCCTGGACGTTACTCCTCGGATGAGCCACTGAAGCGAAACACACTGCGGTGCTCATTTTCTCACAGTACTCGAGGAAGGCCTGGCTAGTGAACTGGGTGCCGTTGTCCGTGATGATCCGGTTAGGGACTCCAAAACGGCACAAGAGGCTTATCATGAACTTGATGGCAGATTGCGCCGTGAGCTGGCGGACTGGCTCCACTTCTGGCCACTTGGTGAACTTGTCCATGGCGACGTAAAGGAACTCATAGCCCCCGGTAGCATGGGGAATGGGCCCAGAATGTCCAATCCCCAGACCGCAAAGGGCCATGACAGAGGGATGGTCTGGAGTGCTTGTTCCGGTTGATGAACAGCCTCGGCGTGGAACTGGCAGGCGTCGCAGGTGTTGACAAGCTCCGTGGCATCGTTCAAGGCGGTGGGCCAGTAGAATCCTTGCCGGAAAGCCTTGCCAACCACAGCCCGGGAGATTATGTGCGCGCCGCATGTTCCTTCGTGGATGTCTCAGAGCAGCTTCCTGCCTTCATCTGTGGGGATGCACAGTAGCTTCACGCCGTTGGGACTCCTGCGGTAAAGGGATCCATCGACTAAGAGATACATCGAAGACTGGCGAGGAACCCTCTCGGCATCCTTCTGGTTGCTTGGCAGCTGTCCGTTCTTCAGATAGTCCAGGATGTCACCGTCCCAACTCAGGGGTACAGGGCCAACAGTGAAAAATTGGTGCTTGCTGGGGATGAATGAGGGAAGCTCTCCAAGAAATTTTCCTTTGGTCTCGACTCTCTGCGTCTTGGTCTTCGGTCGCATGGGGTCTACAGAGGGTTCGATTAAATGCTCAACGAACAGCCCAGGCGACACTCTTTCCTTCCGGGCAGCGATCTTGGACAACTCGTCCGCAATGCTGTTCTTGGACCTCGGAATATGCTTCATTCCTAGGCCATGGAAGTATTTCTCGAGCTTGCGGACGTCGTCGACGTATGCCTGCATCTGAGGGCATCCGTAGTCGTCCTTGACTTGATTGACCACCAGTTGAGAGTCACCTCTGACTATGAGCTTTTTGATTCCGAGACTCATGGCGGCTCTCAAACCGGCAAGAAGCCCTTCGTACTCTGATGTGTTGTTGGTGGAGACCTCTCCCTCGAATAGCATCTTCACAACATACTTCAAAACTTCTCCGTTGGGGGAAACGAGGACAGCGCCGGCCCACGGATCCCTGCAACGAGAAGGATCCGTCAAAGTACAGGGTCCACTCATTGTTGTCATCAGTGCCGGGGAGCGAAGATGCTTCCTAGAGGTATTCGTCATCTTATGGAGTCGGACTCCATTTAGCAACAAAATCAGCCAGTACCTTGCTCTTGATGGTGGAGGAGTTGAAGAATGCGAGGTCGAAGCCGGAAAGCTTCAGCGCCGATTCCATGATTTGGCCAGTGTCTTCTCGGTTTCTCAGGATACGCTTGAGTGGGAAACTGGTCACCACTCGGATTGGGTGAGCCTAAAAATAGTGTCTGAGCTTCTGGGAACCTATAAGCACTCCGAGAAGTATCTTCTGGATCTGTGGGTATCGGTGTCTTGCGTCCGGGAGGACGGTGCTAATGAAGTAGACTGTCTTATGAGTAGTCCTCCTGACAGGAACCTTGGCCCCGTGGGCTCCGGCTGCAGGAGATGATTCCTTAGGTTTGCATGCTGCGGGTGGGGCTCCACCGTTTTCTTCTTCTAGGTCGCGCTCGACCACCAATGCTCCACTTACCACCTGAGATGTTGCCGAGATTTACAACAGTAAGGGATCGCGTGGGCGAGGTGCCACTAACATTGGATGTGATGCGAGATACTTCTTGAGGTCATGAAAAGCGGCTTCAGCTTCAGGGTTCCATTAGAGGGGACCGGATTTCTTCAGGAGCTTGAAGAACGGGAGTGCTCTTTCGGCTAATCGGGAGATGAATCTTCCAAGTGCCGTAATGCACCCGTTCAACCTCTGTACATCCTTGATGCATTTCGGCGCTTCCATTTGCTCGATCGCCTTGATCTTGTCGGGGTTAACTTCGATGCCGCGGTGGGACACCAAAAACCAAAGGATCTTGCCGGAAGGCACGCCGAAACCACACTTCTCCGGATCCATCTTTAGTTGCATCTTGTAGAGATTGCATAATGTCTCAGGAAGGTCCTCAACGAGAGCGTCTTCTTCTTTGGTCTTGAACACGATGTTGTCCATATAGGCCTCGAAATTGCGGTGTAGTTGCGGCCCGAGGCTGGTGTGGATGGATCTCTGGAAGGTGGAACCAACATTCTTCAACCCAAATGGCATAAATATGTAGGAATATGTGCCGCAAGGGGTGATGAACGCGGTCTTCTCTTCGTCTTCAACTGCCATCTTGATCTGGTGGTATCCGGCGTATGCATCCAGGAAAGACAACCGAGCACATTTTGCTGTTTAGTCCATGATTTGATCAATACGAGGGAGAGGGAAAGGATCTTTCGGGCATGGTTCATTGACGTCGCCGTAATCGATGCACAATCTCTTGTTCCCATTCGCCTTGGGGACGACAACAGGGTTGGCTAACCAGGTGGGGTTTCTAATCTCCCGGATGAACCCGGCCTTGAGCAGCTTCTGGATCTCTTCTACTATGAACTCTTGGTGATCCAGTGCTTGACGGCCGACCTTTTTCTTCACAATCTTGGCGCCTGACTTGACTGCTAGCTTGTGCTCGATCACCTCTCTGGGAACCCCGTGAAGATCGGAGGGCTCCCATGAAAAAACGCTGGCATGTTCGCGGAGGAAGGCGACGAGCGCGCTTTCCTATTTGGGGGCTAGGTGAGCACAGATGGACACGGTGCGACTCCCATCCTTTTGCCAACAAATCTTCAAGTTGGATTTTAAGCTCAGCTAACTCATGTGGGGCCATTCTATATGGGCGTCTGGAAATTGGGGTTGTGCCTGGTATAAGATCCGCTATAAATTCTACACATCTGTCGGGTGACTAGGTTTAAGGGGTTGGATCTCTGGATAGCTTCCTAGAGGATGACCAAGGTTTACTAGGGGCTACAACAGATATGTCAGAGTAGCAAAGTACCCAACATGATGGTTCGTGTGGTTCTTCTTGCTAGAAGTCATCTAAACTGGGAGGAAGAACTGCAAATGCATCACTATAGGTTTCTAAAACAAAACCTACAACAAACTCTATGGAGCTGTCGGGAATGCCACTTAGAAGTTCTTCTAAAAGGACAACCAAAATGGAGAGAAGGATATTGCAAATGCATCAGATTATGAAGAAACCTAGAATGACTCGGACAGCATAACGGCTGTAATTGCATGAGAAATGAAAATTCTCACAACATAACAACAACACTTACATAGGATGTCTCAAAATTGGAAGCAAAAAGACTCTAGAAAACCGAACACAACTTTCCTACGGCTACAAGGAAGCAATCAACGAGATGTTCTAGTAAGACATAGAAGAGCCTAGTCCTATCTTCCCGTAGAAAAGATGAGGTGACTCAGAACTCAGAACGATGAGGGTAAGGAGAAAAAGAAGCCTTACGATGTTCCCTTTATACCCAAGTAACTATTTAACTATAGAATGCTAAACTCGACATCGACCAAGGGTTGATAATCCTACAGACAGTCCTGCTCTGATACCAAGTCTGTCGGGACCCGGAATATGCGTATGTAATTCCAGTCACAACTCAATCACATGGAGAGCCGAGAGTCGTACCCACTTGTCTAAGCAGACAAGGCCAAGCACAGAACACTCTCGGAAAGCATCATACGTGAGGGGCATCCCATCCAGGCCGGATGATCAACTGAGATGGGTCCTCATCGCCCGCTCACAAGTCTAAATGATTATGGGTGGTGAAATCCCATACTCATAGACAAGTCGCCTCAACCATGTTATCCATTCAATCATAACCCTTACATAAAAAAATTCCAGCCCGATCACTTAGTCGGGGTCTAGGTTGGGCTCGATCATACAACAAAGTGTGCACGTGACAGAGTCACGAGCAATTGCATCGCGATGCCCCAAGCTGCGCACATCTAAGGGCCACTTGGTGTATAAAAGACCGCCAGCAAGAACACAACTAAGGTCTCGAAAACCATACTAAGACATGCATGTTATAACCATACACGCATCACACATGTCTAGTATGAACAACAGGTATCATCACATAACTCTACAATGTACTTCTTTATTGACTTACACATAGATCATACGAAGATCACATGTGTGTGATCAACATTACATCATACAACGAAAGAAAATTAGGTCTGAGTACAGACAAGTTTAACAAATGGCTTAGAGAAGCCTTGTTCAACAAACATGCCCTTCCACGAGGGACCAGACTGCTGTCTGGAACTATACTACCAAGGTCAACGTCGAGCTTCAGGAAGGTGACTCCATCGGGGGTCTGGGTTTTCCATCTAAAACATAGAATAACCAAACGAGAGTACAAAGTCGAACTTAGCAAGACTTACATCAGAACTATACTACTCATTCTCAAGTTTCAAGGTAAAGGGAGGTGGGGTTTCAACATGCAGAAGTGCCAGCTTTGACTTGGCTATTCCTGTACTACGAGTACCAGACTTGAGGTAAGAAGCGTACACGAGTCCAATACCTAGTCTCCAAACAATACACCACTATGGTTACTTCCTCGACTTCCCCACGAGGAAGCCCACCATAGCACTCACGCTTATCTTGCGAGTTTCATAAGTATCCATTCAAGTTATCTATTGATCAAGTAGAGGTCTCCAAGTAGTCCATAACAGCGGACTCGGCTATTCGAATAGTTTATTAACCCTGCAGGGGTGTACATCTTCACACGCGTGTCATCACTTATCGCCTCGTTCTCGTCACCCTTCAAGCGGGTGTCGGACATGGATGAAACCAAGGAACTACCCTCACATCACCTTCTCTAATCCAGGAGTCGACTACCTGAGTTTGGCACCGCTCGATAGTCCAGCCGGTTCCACGAAATGGACTCGGATAATGCAAGGGACCGAGACGCAACCTCTGCCAGATGGTTTCACTGCCTCACAGGTCCACCCACATATCTATATGATGCACCCTTTTCTTCATTCCTTTTCTATGCACATGCCAAATGGAAAGCCCGAATCTATTGTGACTCCTGGACCGGATCGGGTACGTAAAGAGGTCAAACGGGGTCCCCATAAAACCCTACATGTGGTCATACTCTGTCTTGGATCACAAAACAGGAACTCGGGGCCTAGGGCAGTGTTCAACGAGAGAACCCACTGTGTACTCCTACACAGCCTCTCATCGTTCACCTTTGCTTATGGTGGATTGACCAACACGTTATCATCAGCATCACTGTGTTCATTCAATCCCGACTCACAATCATAACATCCTCATTGTATCACTAAGCAGCAATATGCAGTAACATTTGCAGGGGCCACATGCTCATCATTCAACTCCTAAATCTTCTAGGATTGTGCTTTGCTTAATACGGTGACAAAATGATAGGTCATGCATCGGAATGGGTTCAACTATGCGAAGGAACGCGTCTCGGTGATCTCCTAAACATGCATAAGCGAGACTGGGAGGGAAGTGGGATTTTATAGATATGATCAAAGGGGTTTGCTTGCCTTGCTGACGATACACGAGGTTTACCGATCTTCTTCTTCGTTGGGGGTGATCACCGTCTCAGGGGCACTGTTACCGGCACAATCATCAACAAGAGGGGGGCAACATTGTAATAGAATGCACAAGCACATGTTTATGTTTTCACAAGATGTGAATGGTATTGATGTGACCTAGGTTCAATTTGTCACATTTTAATTGAAGTTGATTTGAAAATTAATTCAAATTCAAACTCCAAATGTTATTAAAATTAGGTCAAATTGCATTTGCTAATGTTTTTCCACATTAAACCAGGTTATAATGTTTTTGATATGCCTCTGATGTTCAAGTGAGATGTGGTGTATTAAAAAGGTTCAAATTACAAAAGCATTTGAATTTAATTTAAATTAATTCCAATTAAGCCTAATAGAAAAAGCTATTGGTCCCATTTTAATATCAACTCAAACATAGTTGAAAGTTGTATGTTTGGATAGTTTATTTTCTTCTGATCATTTTTCATATATTATTTGTCCAATTTGGAGTTAATATGAATTTTCTATGATTTATTGAAGTTTTGGCTATTTTCTGTAATTTCTGTAATTCTTTTTAATTCTTTAATTCAGAAATTGACTTACTGCGTTATGCTGACATCAGCATGATGTGGGGGGGCTTCTGGCCAGTGGAGGCCTCCTATCAGCCTCTCTAGTGTTAAACCCGAGTTAGTTTAAAATGACAGGGGTTTAGGGGGCCCCTGGGCCCACTGTCAGTGGGGTTGGGTGTCACATCCCAACTTTTGTAGTTCCTTTATTAGAATGCTAAAATTTAGGGCTAACAAAAAAAACTTTGCATGATTGTAGTGTTGTGATGTTGAATCCATGTTTGACTGTGTGTTCTTAGTGTTGATCATGCTAAACTTGAGTGGTTGTCGTTTGTGGTCAATGTACTTGTGTGAATAGCATAGGTTATCCATACTATCTTGTTGATCATCTTAGCATGATCATAAGCACGGTCACACACTAATAACCTAGTATGCATATAATTAAGATCGTCACATCACGTAACACTTTTGCACTCTCTCACATTTTCACTTATAGATGGTTTTGCATTTCGTTTGCTTTTGTTTGTTATGCTTTTATATAAGGGATATAAAACCTTATATATATTTTCCGTGGTATAAATTATACTAATAGTGATTTTGATCACCACAAAGCCATAATGCAATAACTTTTCGCTCGATGAAGAGAACTAAAACAGTGATCATTTAAAATCCTATGAACATATTCGAGACCTAATAAAATTCATACGTGACCATGATCCACTCAACGTATCCAGGAAATTACAGCTTTTTAAATAGAATTTTTCTTTAGGCTTTTTCACAAACACATGGGATGCACTTTTTACATTTGCTTGAATTTGTTTATTAATGAACTTTTAATCTAAAGAAAAAAAAGAAAGAAAACTACCCTAACTCCAGCACCCCCCTCTCTGCTAACGTCAGCCCGAAGGGCCCCTGTGACGTAGCCAGACCGACGCCAGCCCTCGCCGCCGCCTCGGCTGGCCAACAGGCGAGGAGGCCGCCCGCTCGCTCGCCTCCCTCTCCCGCACCCCCCCTCTTCCCTCCATGCTATAAAACCCCCCTCCCCCAGCCTCTCCTCGCCACTCCACACCACCGCAGCCCCGCTCCAGCCCACTCGCCCGAGAAAGAGAGAAGTCGAGAGGAAGGAAAGAAAGGAGGGAGAAGGAAGAAGAAGGAGAAGGGAGGGAGGAGGAAGAAGAGGAGAGGAGGGAGAGGCCGGCGGGCCTCTCCACCTCCGCCCCACGCCGGAGCTGCACCGGCGAGGAGCCGCCGCCTGGAGGAGCCGATGATCCCGAGCCGGAGAAGCCCCTTCACGCCGTCGTCTACCCCGACCCGTGGTCAAACCCGTCGCCCCCGGCCGCCGTCTTCGTCAAAAACGTAGCCGCCCCATCGTCCTCTACGCCCGCCGCCCCTCCACGCCGCCCGCCGTCGCCGAAACCACCCCGGTGAGCCGCCCGAGCTCCCTTCTGTCCGCCGCGAGAGCCGCTGTTCCCTACGTTGCATGCCCATTTTTTTCGCAAAAATGGAGCCCCCAGGCCGCCCTCTACGCCCGCCGCCCCTTGCCGCCGGCCGCCGGAGGGCCACCGGCGAGGCCAGCCGCCCCCATGTGCGCCATGGGAGCTCTCCCGAGCTCCCAGCCCGCCCGAGCTGGAAGAAGGGCCCCTGCCGTCCGATCTTCCCAGATCTAATGGCCCCGGGAGCCCCATACCCCTTCGTTTAAAAAAAAACTTACTGCTGCGCTGGGCTCGGCCCGTTTAAAAATAATATGGAAACAGTGCCCGGGTACGCCAAGTAGCCATGGGCCGGCTGTCAATTTTTTTTCCTTTTTCATAAACCGCAACACTAAAATATTTCTAAACAAATAACCGTAGCTCAGAAAATTGTGAAATAAATTTTGTGTGGCTAAGAAAATTGTGTTTTATTTTTCAGTATTCTTAGAATAATTTTTATGCAGTACCAAATTTATTGCTTTAGTTTAAACTAGTTAATTGTGCTTTTTAGCAGCTAAGAATAGTTTTAATCAATTCCCTGTAAACCCTAAAAATGTAATGTTGATTTTTATATACTCCTGTGATTATTCTTGATTTTCCTGTATGTGTAGAATATTATTTGGCTTAAATAAATTTGTGACCCTTTTTATTATTATTATTATTATTATTATTATTAATATTGCTAGTTATTTACTTTGTAACTTATGTTAGTACTATTTGGTTGTTAGTTTACTATTAAACTAGCATATGGTCAGTATGTTATTGCTTTAAACTTGGTTATGAAAAGAAAACAAGTTAATAAGTTGTTAATGAATATCTTAACATAACTCAAGTTAAGAATTGCTTGAATATACTCTTGTTGTGGTAATCCTATTAAATTTATTCCAATGCCTTGTTGTGGTATTCGACTTGAAGTGTTTGTGTAGTATTTCAATGCTAGTACAGTTGTTCCTTAAATTACTTGTTGATTGCTCGTGAAGTTGAGTGTTGTATGCCTTGTTGTTTTTGCCCGGTTGTAATGGTGAATGGTGAAGACTCCTCCCTAGCCGCCGAAGAAGCCGATCCAGGGTACCTCGCCGAGGAAGGCAAGCCACCGTCAAAACACAAACTCCGCTTTACCCACTTTTACTTTCTTTGAATCATTTATATTGTATCATGCTAGTAGTGTATTCATATGGTTTGCGATTGTATTAGTTATATTAGAAAAACTCCACACCACCCCATAGCCTACCTATTTGGGAAAAACTAAGTAGAACCCCGATGATCCCGGCATTCTGTCGAGAGAATCACTCAGCTCTAGTATTTAGTATTAGATAACAACTTGGAAAGTCATACTTCATCCTACTTGGTACGGAATACACCTAAGAAGGTGGTATAGCCGGGATTGTGGAACATCGTCGGACATGGACAAAGTCTGGAGGGACTCTCTATTTGTGCCGCCAAAATCTAGCATTACAGTACAACCACTATACTCTGGTATGGGGCAGGGCTAGTTGGAAGCTTGTTTGTCTTAGTACGGGGGTCCTATAACTACACATGGATGCGTGATTCCACGAATCCGATAGCCCTCGAAGTCGATGGGTGAAATTCGCTAGGCTTAGTGTCGGAAGGAACCTGGGTGCTCTTTGACTACGGTGTAGGCTTGGGTCCAAGAGGAGCATGACCTGTCACACGGGAAGTCCATGCAGTACGCAAGGGGTGGACTCACCTGTACTAGGGCAGACAAGGGGAAAGCTAAGATCGATTATCCGAGACCCGCATACTGAAGTATGACGATCCGTGGGGACACACGGCGGATGTATCGAATGTGGTGGGTAAAGTGTACAACCTCTACAGAGTGTAAATCTATTCGAGTAGCCGGAGTCCACGGTCATGGACAGCTAGTGAGGCCACACTTTGTGGGGAATAGATGAGAAAGCCGGTACCGAGTTTATGGTTCGCGATGATGGTGTTGTTATAGTTGAAAAAGGGTTGGACTTGACTTATCCAAATGCAATGTGGGAAATAAAACTTGCCAAGTTTAAAACTTTGCCAACTTAATAATAACACTGAGTAGATAGGAAATCCCTATGAAAAACTCCACCATATAGCCATCCTAATATTTTTTGTATAGAAAACCTTGTTTCTTTCTTTAGGTGGTTTGCGAGTACTTTGTATGTACTCACGGCTTTGTCCCTGGTTATTCCATCGGCCAGGCTTGGAGGAGCAGGTATATGACGACAATGCTACCGACGACTACTAGGACGTGTTATGCTCTGATCTACCCTGTGGATTGTGTCGTCCCTACCCTTGATGCTTTTGCTTTTCCGCTGCTATTTGAGCCCGATGAGGCCATGTAAGACTTTATTGATGTATGACTTGTATTCGTTATTGTATGAACATTGAGACTATGATATCCATGTCGAGTTGTGTGTCATACGAACTGATCATGGGAGCATGACCGTATACACAACTGGTCGCTTCGGACATATAGTCCGGGGTTCCCACAGACTTGGTATCAGAGCCTCTGTTCAGAGCATAGCAGCCTAGTTAGGTTGGTCGGTAGATAGGATGGGGGGAAATCAAAAACTATTTTCTAAACTAAAGAGATGGTCAAATGCATAGCATAGAATGCTTACCTCTCTTATCCCCTCTATAGTAAACTATTAAATGTTTTACTATGTTAAAATTTTGCACACTTGTCATCTAACTTAAACTCTTAAAACTTTTAGATGGCTGGACTTCCTGTGCACCACCTCAAGCTGACTCAGGCTGGGAAGACGCCCTTTGCTCAGGATCTGATGGAACTGCTTGCGCTCGTTCACCGCCCAGCTGCGGAGTTCAGGGCTTTCCAGATCACCAGTGGGGAGGACACCGAGCTCCGCTTGATTGTGCGGTGTGAGCTCCGAGGTTCGGAGGTGACTCCACGGTCGGATCCTATCAGCTTCACGGTGTATGCTTGTACCTGGGAGGAGGGTCTGGGACGAGCTTGCCAGGAGGCGATTGCTCGCCTTGTGAGGTTTCACCAGTATGAGCTGGGTACCACGCGGTTCCGTCACTACGGGATGCGCGATGCTGAGGGAGATCCCACTCCTGGTGTGCTTCACCCGGTCTTGAAGGACCACTTGTTCGCTCTAGATACACACCTGGCTCTGACTCAGGCTCAGCTGGATGAGGTCCGGGTCAAGCATGAATACAACCTCCAGACCGAGGTCCCCGCCCCCGTCGCCCCCATCGAGTTGGAGACTAGGGACAAGATTATCAAGGAACTGCAGGACAAGGTCACCACTCTGGAGGAGAGTAACAAGATGCTGAAGAAGAAGACCAGGAGCCTGAAGCGTAAGTGCGACGATTTGGAGGAGGAGATTGATGCTCTGGATGATGGCGAGGACATCCAGAAGGGTGAGAACGCTCCTATCAGTGATGATGAGGACTGGATGGATGAGGAGTACGAGGAGGTTCCAGACACTGATTATGAGGACTTCATCGATGATCACGAGGAGGATGAGCTCTTGGCGTCGTTAGTTCTTGGATGCCCTTTTGGAGATTGCGTTAGACGTTGCATGTGTGGTTGGTTACCTGTAAGACTTGATTATGTATGAGACTTATGCTATCGTTATGCTACCATGTGGTGATTGCTAGTTCCATGATTATTACCTATTTTATAAGTCTTGCTTGTGTGTTATAACTAGATTGTTAGGGACTTATCCCCTTGTAGACTAAATTCCCTCTTATCTTGCGCAACAACCTCAGGATGCCGAGGAGCTCCCGCGCCAACCCAAGTGGATCCGGTGATGCGCCACCGCCACCACCCGACTCGAACATGGCGCAGCTTCTGCGACTGCTGATGGAGGAGCGCCAGGCCGCTCATGACGAGTGCGAGGAGAACATGGCTGCACTCCAGCAGCTAGTCCAGGCCGCTACCAATGCCAACCAAGGAGGCGGAGGAGCTGGTGGGAATGAAGAGCCCAGGTCTCGGCTCTGAGATTTCCAGAACACCAACCCGCCCGTGTTCTCGTAGACGAAGGAGCCTTTGAATGCTGAGGATTGGCTCTGCACCATGCAGAATAATCTCACTGTCGCCTCTGTTGGCAACAACGAGAAGGTCCTGTATGCCACCCACTATCTCACCGGCACCGCAAGGAGCTGGTGGGAAGGAGTGCGTGCCCGTCTTCCTGAGGGGCAAGTACTCACCTGGGCGGAGTTCTCCGAGAAGTTCAAGAAGGCGCACATCCCGACTGCACTGATCAGGAGAATGAAGGACGAGTTCCGCCACCTCAAGCAAGGAGGCATGACTGTGGTTGGATATCTTGACCGCTTCACTCAGTTGTCGAGGTATGCCCCAGAGGAGGTGGACACCGAGGAGAAGCGAAAGGACCGTTTCCTGGATGGATTGCACGATGAGCTACAGGTTGTCCTGGTGGCTATGCAGTTCCCAGATCTTGAGTCTCTTGCCGATGCTGCTATCATGATGGAGGGCAAGCTCAAGACGGCCTCGGAGAACCGCAAGCGCCGCATGATGCAGCAGGGTGGATCCAGCAACCCCCGACTGCGTCCAACGCAGCCACCAAGGCCAGCACCCCAGCCTCAGAGGAGCCCTTACCCAGCGCCACGCTCCAATGCTCCTGCTTGCCATGGTGGAGTTCCGCGCCCAGCAGGCGGAGTTACCCGCGACCCTGCATCAGAAGTGATCTGCTTCAAGTGTGGCCAGAAGGGTCACTACGCCATTACCTGCACCAATAAGGCGAATGCTGCCCCACGCCCCAATGCTCCAGCACCAGCCAGAGGGAACCCTGGCCGCAACAATGCCCAGCGCGGTGCGCCCAACGCCGCCAAGGGACGTCTGAACCATGTGCAAGCCGAGGAATCCCTGGAGGCAGCAGACGTTATCTTGGGTACGTTTCCAGTTAATTCAGTACCTGCTCAAGTATTGTTTGATTCTGGTGCATCACACTCATTTGTTACGAAGACATTTGTGGATAGAAGTAAGTTGTCACCTAGTGAAATGAGGAGGCCCATGATAGTCCAAATACCCGGATCCAAAACCCAAGCCAGTTTAGCTTGTTCCTGAGTTCCCATAGACTTTCATGGAGTCGAGTTCCCAGCTGACCTGATCGTGTTAGGGACAGAAGGTATAGATGTGGTACTTGGCATGAATTGGTTGTCGAGATATCGAGGCCGAATAGATTGCACTGAGAGGACAGTCAACCTCACAAGTGCCGATGGAGTTCAGATAGAGTACACCGACAAGGAAGAGACTGCCCGAGCCTTCTGTCATCAGGGTGTCTCGGTGCCACCACTTGAGGAGGTGAAGGTTGTGTGTGAATTCCCGGACGTCTTTCCGGAGGAGCTACCCGGTATGCCGCCTGATCGGGATATCGAGTTTATCATTGAGTTAGTGCCTGGCACAGCCCCTATTGCACACAGACCCTACCGGATGAATGCTGAAGAACTGGTTGAGTTGAAGAAACAGCTGAATGACATGCTCCAGAAGGGACTGATTCGACCCAGTGCTTCACCCTGGGGTTCGCCAGTTTTCTTTGTGGACAAGAGAGACGGCGCCATACGCATGTGTGTGGACTACCGTAAGCTGAACGAAGTGACCATCAAGAACAAGTATCCGCTCCCCAAGATCGTGGATCTGTTCAATCAGTTGAACGGAGCCCGAGTCTTCTCCAAGATCGATCTAAGGACCGGATATCACCAGTTGAAGGTTCGCGAGTCGGACATCCCCAAGATAGCTTTCACGACCCGCTATGGTTTGTTCGAGTACACTGTCATGTCTTTCGGACTTACCAATGCCCCGGCCTCTTTCATGAATCTCATGAACAAGATCTTCATGAAGTATCTCGACAAGTTTGTGGTGGTATTCATTGACGACATCCTGATATACTCCAGAACCGAAGAAGAGCATGCAGATCATTTGCGTTTAGTCCTTGAGACTTTGCGTGAGCACCAATTGTACGCCAAGTTCAGCAAGTGCGATTTCTAGCTCAAGGAAGTCAGATTTTTGGGACATGTATTGTCAGAAGGAGGCATATCCGTCGACCCCACCAAGATTCAGTCCGTCATAGACAGGACAGCTCCGACCACTCAGACTGAAGTTAGAGGATTCCTCGGACTAGCGGGATACTACCGCAAGTTCGTGGAAGGCTTCTCCAGCATCGCCCGACCCATGACCCAGCTGCTAAAGAAGGACCAGAAATTTGTGTGGACGGAAAAGTGTGAAGCCATTTTCCAGGAGTTGAAGAGGAGATTGGTATCCGCCCCAGTGTTGACGATGCCTGACCTGACCAAGAGCTTTGATGTGTACTGCGATGCATCGAAGATTAGTTTGGGTTGCGTTCTTATGCAAGTGGGAAAGGTGATTGAGTACCTGTCACGACAGTTGAAGCCGCACGAGTTGAACTACCCCACACATGACTTGGAGCTAGCCGCTGTTGTGCTTGCTGTCAAGAGCTGGAGACATTACCTGATGGGTCACCGTTGCGACATATACACAGACCATAAGAGCCTGAAGTACATTTTCTCATAGAAGGAGTTGAACATGAGGCAGAGGAGATGGATCGAGTTGATCAAAGACTACGATCTTGAGATTCACTACCATCCTGGCAAGGCCAATGTGGTAGCAGCTACCCTCAGCCGCAAGCCATGCACACTTAATGCGATGATCAGAGAGACGCAGCCAGCTCTGTACGAGGAGTTCGAGAAGCTGGGTTTGGAACTTGTTACACCCGGTTTTCTGGCTCACCTCGAGTTGAATCCGACTCTATTTGATCAGATCAAGGAGGCACAGAAGGGACACGATAGTATCGAGGGAATCAAGAAGAAGATGCCCCTCGACAAGGCCCCGAAGTTCACGATAGATGATGAAGGAGTTCTTTGGCTCGATGGTCGATTGTGTGTGCCCGATGTGAACGAGTTGAAGCTCACTATCCTAAAGGAAGCTCACGATACACCTTACTCCATCCACCCTGGAGGGACTAAAATGTATCAAGACCTGAAGGACTTGTTCTGGTGGCATGGTATGAAGCGTGAAATTGCCTTGTATGTCGCGAAGTGCGACATCTGCCAGAGAGTGAAAGCAGAGCATCAGAGACCTGCAGGATTCCTACAACCACTCCGAGTTCCTGAATGGAAGTGGGAACAAATAGGTATGGACTTCATCACAGGTCTACCGAGGTCGAGCAAAGGACATGACTCTATCTGGGTTATCGTCGATCGACTCACCAAGGTAGCGCACTTCATCCCAGTGCGAACCACCTATCGAGGAGACCAGCTGGCAGAATTGTACATGTCAAGGATCGTATGCCTGCACGGAGTCCCGAAGGAAATTGTGTCTGACCGAGGTACCCAGTTTACCTCGAGGTTCTGGAAGCAAGTCCAGGAGGCACTAGTGACCAAGCTCACATTCAGCACAGCTTATAACCCGCAGACTGGAGGCCAGACTGAGCGAGTGAACCAGATACTAGAGGATATGCTCCGCGCATGTGCTCTAGCCTACGGTTCCAAGTGGGAGGACTGTTTGCCCTATGCAGAATTCTCCTACAACAACAGCTACCAGTCGAGTTTGCAAATGGCACCATTTGAAGCTCTGTATGGAAGGAAGTGTCGCACGCCCCTGAACTGGTCTCAGACCGGAGAAGGGAAGATTTTCGGACCCGATGTTCTGAAAGAGGCCAAAGAGCAGGTCCAGTTGATTCGTGAGCGTCTCAAGACCGCTCAGTCTCGTCAGAAGAGTTATGCCGACCCCAAGCGTCGATAGGTGACTTTCGCAGTTGGAGATTTTGTGTATCTCCGAGTCACCCCATTGAAAGGAATGCAGCGATTCCATATGAAGGGAAAGCTAGCACCCCGGTACATCGGACCGTTTGAGGTGGTAGCCCGGCGAGGCCAAGTTGCCTATCAGTTGAGACTGCCAGCAGAGATATCCGATGTGCACGATGTCTTCCACGTCTCGCAGCTCCGGAAATGTCTGGAGGTGCCAGACAAGCTCGATGTTTTCAAGAACATCGATCATCACACGGTGGACATCAACCAGGATCTCACGTACCGCGAGACACCCCTTCGTATCCTGGGAGAAGCCACCCGAGTCACCCGAAAGCGCGCAATCAAGTTCCACAAGGTCCAGTGGACAAACCACACAGAGGAGGAAGCCACCTGGGAACGGGAGGACTACCTCAAGCGCGAGTTCCCGCATCTCTTCACTAGCTTGTGAATCTCGGGACGAGATTATTTTAAGGGGGGAAGGTCTGTCACATCCCAACTTTTGTAGTTCCTTTATTAGAATGCTAAAATTTAGGGCTAACAAAAAAAACTTTGCATGATTGTAGTGTTGTGATGTTGAATCCATGTTTGACTGTGTGTGCTTAGTGTTGATCATGCTTAACTTGAGTGGTTGTCGTTTGTGGTCAATGTACTTGTGTGAATAGCATAGGTTATCCATACTATCTTGTTGATCATCTTAGCATGATCATAAGCACGGTCACACACTAATACCCTAGTATGCATATAATTAAGACCATCACATCACATAATACTTTTGCACTCTCTCACATTTTCACTTATAGATGGTTTTGCATTTCGTTTGCTTTTGTTTGTTATGCTTTTATATAAGGGACATAAAACCTTATATATATTTTCCGTGGTATAAATTATACTAATAGTGATTTTGATCACAACAAAGCCCTAAGGCAATAACTTTTCGCTCGATGAAGAGAACTAAAACAGTGATAATTTAAAATCCTATGAACATATTCAAGACCTAATAAAATTCATACGTGACCATGATCCACTCACCGTATCCAGGAAATTAGAGCTTTTTAAATAGAATTTTTGTTTAGGCTTTTTCACAAACACATGGGATGCACTTTTTATATTTGCTTGAATTTGTTTATTAATGAACTTTTAATCTAAAGAAAAAAAAAGAAAGAAAACTACCCTAACTCCCGCACCCCCCTCTCTGATAACGTCAACCCGAAGGGCCCCTGTGACGTAGCCAGACTGACGCCAGCCCTGGCCGCCGCCTCGACTGGCCAGTAGGCAAGGAGGCCGCCCGCTCGCTCGCCTCCCTCTCCCGCACCCCCCCTCTTCCCTCCACGCTATAAAACCCCCCTCCCCCAGCCTCTCCTCGCCACTCCACATCACCGCAGCCCCGCTCCACCCCACTCGCCCGAGAAAGAGAGAAGCCGAGAGGAAGGAAAGAAAGGAGGGAGAAGGAAGAACAAGGAGAAGGGAGGGAGGAGGAAGAAGAGGAGAGGAGGGAGAGGCCGGCGCGCCTCTCCACCTCCGCCCCACGCCGGAGCCGCACCGGCGAGGAGCCGCCGCGTGGAGGAGCCGACGACCCCGAGACGGAGAAGTCCCTTCACGCCGTCGTCTACCCCGACCCGTGGTCAAACCCGTCGCCCCCGGCCGCCGTCCTCGTCAAAAATGGAGCCGCCCCGCCGTCCTCTACGCCCGCCGCCCCTCCACGGCGCCCGCCGTCGCCAGAACTACCCCGGTGAGGCGCCCGAGCTCCCTTCTGTCTGCCGCGAGCGCCGCTGTTCCCTATGTTGCATGCCCATTTTTTTCGCAAAAATGGAGCCCCCAGGCCGCCCTCTACGCCGGCCGCCCCTTGCCGCTGGCCGCCGGCCGCCGGAGGGCCGCCGGCGAGGCCAGCTGCCCACCTGTGCGCCATGGGAGCTCTCCCGAGCTCCCAGCCCGCCCGAGCTGGAAGAAGGGCCCCTGGCCGTCAGATCTTCCTAGATCTAATGGCCCATGGAGCCCCATACCCCTTCGTTTTAAAAAAAAAACTTACTGCTACGCTGGGCTCGCCCCGTTTAAAAAGAAATATGGAAACAGTGCCCGGGTGCGCCAAGTAGCCATGGGCCGACTGTCAATTGTTTTTCCTTTTTCATAAACTACAACACTAAAATATTTCTAAACAAATAACCGTATCTCAAAAAATTATGAATTAAATTTTGTGTGGCTAAGAAAAGTGTGTTTTATTTTTCTGTATGCTTAGAATAATTTTTATGCAGTACCAAATTTATTGCTTTAGTTTAAACTAGTTAATTGTGCTTTTTAGCAGCTGAGAATAGTTTTAATCAATTCCCTGTAAACCCTGAAAATGTAATGTTGATTTTTAAATACTCCTGTGATTATTCTTGATTTTTCTGTATGTGTAGAATATTATTTGGCTTAAATAAATTTGTGATCTTTTTTACTATTATTATTATTATTATTAATATTGCTAGTTATTTCCTTTGTAACTTATGTTAGTACTATTTGGCTGTTAGTTTACTATTAAACTAGCATATGGTCAGTATGTTATTGCTTTCAACTGTTGGTTATGAAAAGAAAACAAGTTAATAAGTTGTTAATGAATAACTTAACATAAATCAAGTTAAGAATTACTTTAATATACTCTTGTTGTGGTAATCCTATTAAATTTATTCCAATGCCTTGTTGTGGTATTCGACTTGAAGTGTTGGTGTAGTATTTCAATGCTAGTACAAGTTGTTCCTTAAATTACTTGTTGATTGCTCGTGAAGTTGAGTGTTGTGTGCCTTGTTGTTTTTGCCCGGTTGTAATGGTAAATTTGTTTCTTCCGCAACGTGTAGACGATACACCGTACGTTGCAGGTGAAGACTCCTCCCTAGCCGCCGAAGAAGCCGATCCAGGGTCCCTCGCCGAGGAAGGCAAGCCACCGTCCAAACTCAAACTCCGCTTTACCCATTTTTACTTTCTTTGAATCATTTATATTGTATCATTCTAGTAGTATATTCATATGGTTTGGGATTGTATTAGTTATATTAGAAAAACTCCACACCACCCCATAGCCTACCTATTTTGGAAAAACTAAGTAGAACCCCGATGATCCTGGCATTCTGTCGAGACCATCACTCAGCTCTAGTATTTAGTATTACATAACAACTTGGAAAGTCATACTTCATCCTACTTGGTACGGCATACACCTAAGAAGGTGGTATAGAAGGGATTGTGGAACATCGTCGGACATGGACAAAGTCTGGAGGGACTCTCTATTTGTGCCGCCAAAATCTAGCATTACAGTACAACCACTATACTCTGGTATGGGACAGGGCTAGTTGGAAGCTTGTTTGTCTTAGTACGGGGGTCCTATAACTACACATGGATGCGTGATTCCACGAATCCGATAGCCCTCGAAGTCGATGGGTGAAATTCGCTAGGCTTAGTGTCGGAAGGAACCTGGGTGCTTTTCGACTACGGTGCAGGCTTGGGTCCAAGAGGAGCATGACCTGTCACACGAAAAGTCCATGCAGTACGCAAGGGGTGGATTCACCTGTACTAGGGCAGACAAGGGGAAAGCTAAGATCGATTATCCGAGACCCGCATACTGAAGTATGACGATCCGTGGGGACACACGGCGGATGTATCGAATGTGGTGGGTAAAGTGTACAACCTCTACAGAGTGTAAATCTATTCGAGTAGCCGGAGTCCACGGTCATGGACAGCTAGTGAGGCCACACTTTGTGGGGAATAGATGAGAAAGCCGGTACCGAGTTTATGGTTCGCGATGAAGGTGTTTTTATAGTTGAAAAAGGGTTGGACTTGACTTATCCAAATGCAATGTGGGAAATAAAACTTGCCAAGTTTAAAACTTTGCCAACTTAATAATAACACTAAGTAGATAGGAAATCCCTATGAAAAACTCCACCATATAGCCATCCTATTATTTTTTGTATAAAAAACCTTGTTTCTTTCTTTAGATGGTTTGCGAGTACTTTGTATGTACTCACGGCTTTGTCCCTGGTTATTCCATCGGCCAGGCTTGGAGGACCAGGTATATGACGACGATGCTACCGGCGACTACTAGGACGTGTTATGCTCTGATCTACCCTGTGGATTGTGTCGTCCCTACCCTTGATGCTTTTGCTTTTCCGTTGCTATTTGAGCCCGATGAGGCCATGTAAGACTTTATTGATGTATGACTTGTATTCGATATTGTATGAACATTGAGACTATGATACCCATGTCGAGTTGTGTGTCATGCGAACTGATCATGGGAGCATGACCGTATACACAACTGGTCGCTCCGGACATATAGTCCGGGGTGCCCACATTGGGGTTTGTTAAGCGGGTGGTTAGGGTTAACCTAATCTACTCGCCGGCGGCGACCCAAAACCACGGCGGAGGGACTCGCTGGACATGCGTTTTGGAGCACGGGGGCCACGGGATTGGCCGGGGAGAACGCCCGTGCTCTCCCGCGACGAAAGAACCCAGCAGGGGGTCGCCAGGGCATCGGGAGGGCCGGTTGCGCCAAGAACAGCGGCGGTCGGAGCTAGGGCTCCGAAGGACAGTGACGTAGGAGGCGCGGGGTGGGGCTTGGAGCAGGGGATCGACGCGCGAGCTCACCGTGATCACGAAGAGACCGTCGGGGAGGGAAGAGGATCGATGGTGGCGTCGTATTTCTCGGGGAACACACGGTGGCCGGCAGCGAAGAAATTGTCCCTGGCGTCGTCTCTGTGGCCTCCGGGCTTCAATTGGAGGAGGAATCCAAAGGAGGCGAACGTTCTTCACGCGTTGGACAAGGCGGCGGGGGCTCTGGAGCTCTCCGGCAACGAGTGCCCACGGCTGCGCTCCACGGCGGCTCTTGGGTGCGCGTGGGAAAGCGACGCAGAGAGGTGCTGGGAGAGCGAGAGTTAGGGGAAGGGGTGCGGCGTGTTCTGGCTGCTGCGTGGCGCAAGGAGGGGCTTCGAGGAGGCCTAGAAGGCTCTCGACGGCGTCGGGGTGGCGCCGGCTTCCCACCGAGGTGCTTGGCAGCGCGGGGAAGAAGAGACAAGAAGAGGGTGGGCTGGCCGAGGCCGGTGGGCCGGGTAGGTTTAGTTGGGCTGGAAGCCAGGGGTTCTTCCCCTTTTATTTTTCTTCTTCTTTTGTTTTTCTGTTTTATTTTTTTTGCCTAGAATTAAATAGCTAGGAATTTTAGTAAAATGCCCAAATATTTTTATAAATCCTATGTGACAGAAGCAAGTTACTTTTATAATTTGGGCAGTTTTGAAATCAATTAATTTGAATTTCAATTCAAATAGGGGTCAAATTTAATTTCCAGGGCACATTTTGAATTTTAGAAAATTCCTTGGGCATGGGATTGAACCCAAACCACTTTTGAAATGATCACCCTCATTTATAGAAACTTTCCTAATGTTCAAATGATTTTTGGAAAAATATTTTTATCTGGCCATTTATTTAAATTATCAGGGCTTTTCTTTTCGCCATTTTGATTTTCTTTTGAATTTTTCACATGATGCAAAGGGATCAAACAACCCTAGCACTTACCCTAGTTGTGGTTCTGACAAATATCCCACGTCCCACGGACGAGTCGGCATGATCCAAGAAGGACGACCCTCCAAAGCAAAATAGGACGCCCACACACTGCAGACCGAGCAGCTGAGGGCCTCCAAACAGCAGAAACCTACCAACTGTATGGAGCAGAAACCAACATCACCTTTTCACAAAGCGACCACCCACCCACAATTCCAAGACCAGGGCACGCACCTCTGGTCCTTAAACTCTCAGATCGGCGGCTATGACATGGACATAATCTTCATGGACGGAGGTAGCAACTTAAACATAATCTTCACCAGCACCTTACGCAAGATGCTGATTCCACGATCAGTCTGGAAGAAGTCAGGTGTCACAATCTACGGCGTAGTGCCAGGCGAAGCAGCCGCCTCCCTCGGAATAATCGAGCTCAATGTCATCTTTTGCAGCAAGGGCAACTTCGCAAGAAAAGTCCTCGAGTTCGAAGTACTCGACCGGTAGTCCCAATACCATGCCATACTGGGACGACCCGCATTTGCACAATTTATGACGGTCCCACACTATGCGTACCTCAAGCTGAAGATGCAAGGACCCTCGGGGGTCATCACAGTCAATGGAAGTTTCATCAAATCAGACTAGTGTGACCGTGATTTTCACAAAGTTTCTGACACGTTCGGAGCTCAACAACAGCTTAAAGAAATAGCCATGGTAACAGACAGGAGCGTCTTTCCACTAGCAAGCAAAAGCGAGTCAAAGGAATTCAATCATGACTTCAGCATCGACAGCGACACAGTCATCCACCAAGTTGACCCAACAGACCCGGACAAGACGGTCCGAATCTATGCCCATCTCCCTAAAGAAAAAGCAGCCGCCTTCATGGCCCTCCTCCGCGAAGAGTGGAAAATCTTCGCCTGGTGCCCGGCCGACATGCCCAAAATACTACGAGAGTTTGCAGAACACGCACTGCACATACATCCAAACACCAAACCTGTAAAGCAGGCGTTGCGCCGATTCTCAGAACCCAAGTGCAGAGCCATTGAAGAAGAGATCAACCGACTACTCGACACGCAATTCATCCGGGAGATGAAGAAGGCCACCTGGATCGCAAACCCAGTCTTGGTACCTAAAAAGGACACCGACGTACTACCAATGTGCGTCGACTATGGACCCGTCAACAAACATTGCCCGAAGGACCACTTTCCCTTGCCGAGGATAGACCAAATAATCGACTCTATAGCAGGATGCGACCTCCTATCCTTCCTCAACGCTTACTCAGGATACAACAAAATCAGGATGAAAGAAGAAGACAAAGAACACACCTCGTTCCTTACCCCCTATGTCGTATTCTGCTACAGAACAATGCCATTCGGATTGAAAAACGCCGGAGCCACATACCAATGGATGATGCAAGCGTGCCTGAGAGATCAAATCGACAGAAACGTCCAAGTCTACGTCGACGACATCGTCATCAAAACCTACAACGCAGGCACACTACTCGACGACCTCCGCGAAACCTTCGCCGCTCTCAACAAATAGAGAATCAAGCTCAACCCAAAAAAATTGTGTGTCCGGCGTCCAAGCCAGAAAACTTCTCAGGTACATGGTCTCTTCTCGAGGAGTCGAAGCAAACCCTGAAAAGGTCCAAGTAATCGCCAAGATGAAAGAACCAGATAACATCCGGGGCGTACAACAACTTCAGGAAAACTCGCAGCACTGAGCCGCTTCATCAACAGGCTGAGAGAAAGGACCCTACCATTCTACAAATTGCTCAGAAAAGGAGAAAAATTCGAGTGGACTGAAGAAGCCCGCAACGCATTCGCAGACCTAAAGAAGACTCTCTAGACACCACCAATCCTGGCGGTGCCCAAGGAGCAAGAACCCCTCTACCTCTACATAGCGGCACGCAACAGCGTAGTGAGCACGGCGCTCGTCGTCGAGCGCATGGAAGAAGGCAAAATCCAGAGCATCCAAAGTCCAATCTACTACCTAAGCATGCTCCTCACAAAATCTCAGCAGCGGTACCCGCACTACCAGAAGCTCGTATACGCCATCGTCATGAAATCAAGGAAATTAACACAATACTTCGACGAGCACCGCATGACGATCGTGAGCAGCTCATCATTCGCGAACATCCTCAACAATCCAGGAGAAACCGGCCTTGTCGCCGAATGGAACATTGAGCTCAGTCCCCGCGACCTACAATTCAAACACCCAACGGCGATCAAAGCCCAAGTACTCCCAGACTCTCAAATTCAAACACCCAAGTACGACAAAAGTGCAAACACCCGGCCCCCCAGACATGTCCAACTCTTCGACAATGTTCTTCGACGGGTCAAAAAGACAGCAAGGAGTTGGAACAGGCGTCATACTAATATCCCCCAAAGGAGCCAAACTCAGATACGTACTCCAGATCAACTTCAGCAATGCCTCCAACAATGAAGCAGAATATGAGGCACTACTCCATGGCATGCGCATGGCATAATCTTGCGGCGCCACTCATCTCTCAATCTACAGCGACTCCAACCTTGTCGTCCAGCAGGCAATGAGAGAGTGTGAAGCAGTCGCAGAACAAATGATGGCTTACCAGAAGCTCTACAACATTCTGGAAGGAGGATTCGACGGCTGCGAGCTAAATTACATCACCAGAGCAAATAATATAGAAGCAGATGAGCTCGCAAACATTGGATCAACCAGGGGACCAATCCCTCCAGGCGTCTTCCTCGAAAGCATCAGCCAAAGGTCGATTGAAACCAAGCCACTCGCACCTGAGGCAGTCGCAGAGGGCGACGACTCAGGTGAGCTAGCACAAGTGGCAGCTGCAAACCCAACAGATGACACAGGCAACAAAGCAGTCGAGGACGCAGAACCAGTAGCACTCGAAGGTCCAGCTTGGAAAAAACCGTTCCTTCGATTCGTAATCGAAGGAACCTTACCACAAGACATCGTAGAAGCCCGACGCATCAGCCGACGATCTAAAGAATTCGCAGTAATCAACGGACAGCTCTACAAGCGCAGCATCTCTCAGGTCCTCCAAAAGTGCATCGAGGAAGAAGACGTCAAGGCCCTATTGCACGAGATCCACGAAGGCACTTGCGGCCACCACAGGAGCAGTCGCGTACTCGTGGCGAAATCCGTTCGAGCAGGTTTCTACTGGACAACCGCAATGAAAAATGCAGAAGACATCGTACGACGCTGCATCACGTGCCAAAAATTCGCCAGCAGGACGCACGCGCCAGCATCAGAACTCAAAACCATACCGCTATCCTGGCCGTTCGCCACCTGGGGACTCGATATAGTGGGTCCACTCAAAAAATCTTCAAAAGGAGGCCGAACACATCTACTAGTAGAAGTAGAAAAGTTCACCAAGTGGGTCGAGGCAGTGCCAATCACCAACTCAACAGCCCTCACGGCAGTTAACTTCATCAAGTCCATCATCTTCAGATTCGGCGTACCCCATAACATCATCACAGATGACGGCACAAACTTCACAGCGACAGAATTTCTGAATTTCTGCCAAGATCTAGGCATCAAAATCAACTACGCGTCAGTCGCGCACCCACATTCTAACAGCAAGGTGGAGAAAGCAAACGGTTTAGTGTGCGGAGGAATAAAAAACCGGCTCCTCGCACCACTCGAACAAGCCGCAGGCAACTGGGTAGAAGAACTCCCCGCAGTCCTGTGGAGCTTGCGCACTACCCCCAACACCTCAACCCAGTACACACCCTTTTTCATTGTGTATGGAGAAGAATCGGTACTACCGCACGACCTAAAGTTTGGAGCTCCCCAAATCTCGGGATACGAAAAAGAAGAGGAAGAAGAAGCACTCCAGGATGATAAAGACACTGCGGATGAAGCAAGGGACACAGCCATAGCAAGGTCAGAAGGATACCAGGACAAACTACGCACGTACAAAAGCAGTCTCGTGCGGACCAGAACTTTCCGCAAAGGTGATCTCGTCCTGCGACTAATACAATAAAAAGTGCACAAACTTGCCCCGCAGTGGGAAGGACCCTTCACAATCTCCGAGATCATAGGAGGAGGTGCATACAGGCTGAAGAATCCGAAGACCGACGAAGATGTGGGAAACCCGTGGAACGTGGCAAACTTTCTCCTGTTCTACCCATAGCCTACCCATAGGCACCATCGGGAGTATCGGTAGCAGCACCGATCGGCAGCTCATGTAAAAACTCGAAGCAATAAAAGGTGTTGACAAAATAATACCACTAAAGCACTCGGGGGCTCGAGCACAAACTCCCCCTGAGAGACGCTATCTTCGCTTACGCGACGCTACCTAAAAGCACATGGGGGCTCGAGAACAAACTCCCCCCGAGAGACGCTATCTTCACTTACGCGACGCTACCTAAAAGCATCGGGGGCTCAAGCACAAACTCCCCCCCCCCTAGAGATGCTATCTTCGCTTACGTGACGCTACCTAAAATCACTCGCGGGCTCGATCACAAAATCCCCTCGAGAGATGCTATCTTCGCTTACGCGATACCACTTAAAGCACCCGGGGGCTTAAGCACAAACTCCCCCCGAGAGACTCTATCCTCGCCCAAACGTCGCCCCTTAAAGCAGTCGGGGGCTAGAACGCATACTCCCCCCGACGGACGACATTTTCTGTTTACACAGCCATAAAAGCAAAGACTCAGGGGTTCGAGCACCAACTTCCCCCGAACAGGCATCACTTCGCTCACATATACCCCACTTAGAACTTTTGTTCAGCATCAAGCGCGTTTTAGGATAAGGACAAAGAAGACAGAGAAATTCCTTAGTCTTCACCTGGGGGCTACTCCCATCGGGAGCGCTGCCGCGCACCCGATGAAAATTTGGAACAACTATGCAGCTACAAGAAAGGACGGTCCGGGTGAAGAAAAGCTTGCAGCCTACGTCTGATTCTATAAATCAAACATAGCCTTGGGGGCTACTCCAACCGGGAGCGCTGCCGCGCACCCGACAACCTTAAACAAAGGAGTCGAATACGTTTCTCATTACAAAGAAGTCGAAGACAATTTCTCATTACAAAAGAGTCGAAGACAATTTCTCATTACAAAGGAGTCGAAGACAATTTTGTTGACACACGAACACGTCACGTGTACCCTCGACGCCGGGGGTGATGCACCGCAGCTCACGTCAAAGTAGACCCAACCGGAGGCGCGATACCCAAGAAATCTGGCGGGCACTTTTGAAGACCCGAAACCCAACACTCCCGGGACGGACCCTATCAGTGAGCACGGCGGCTATGGGCTGCCCTAGGTCGACCTAATCGCCCCTAGGGCCTCATGGATCGTTGCCCTGCAAGAACAAGAACGAACGAACAACGAGAAGAAAGATACAAGGGAGAGAGATAAAATTAGGGTAAAAGGATGTAGATGTGTTTGTTCGATTGTGTGTTGTTCCAATCGGCCGTCACGTCATCTATTTATGAGGGGGTTGGAATTTACGTTCAAGAAAAGGGCTCAGATTCGCGTAAAAACTGCCAAAAAACCGCACAAACTCGCACCCGGATCGGGGGGTCGGACGTCCGGATTTAATCACGAACGGTCTGGACCGTAGGTTCGGAAGGTCCGACGTGAAGGTCGGACGGTCCGACCTATAGGTCAAAATCTTTCTGTACTCGGGGTCCTCGGGTCAGACGGTCCGATTTTGCGGTCGGACGGTCCGACCTTAGCCCGGACGGTCCGACTTGAAGTCTGGACCGACCTGCTTCTTAAGTAGTGCACTGTTTTGGTCATAACTTCTTCATACGGACTCCGATTTGGACGCTCCAAATATCAAAATCGACCGGTTCAACGAGACGAAGCCGGCCTATGTAGAGCATTTTTCCCATTTGAGGATGTCTTGAGGGCCTGAATGGCAGAATAGTACTCCGAATGACAGGGTCTTATTGCTTGAAACATAGTTGCGGCCCTTGAGATGGAATCGGATGATCATGGCTCGAACTACAAAGTTGTTCACATCGACAATACCCAACTTTTTCATGAAGAGTATTTCTTCATTTGAGGTCATCTTATATAGGTTAATTGCCATGCAAAAAATGGGTGTCAACACATGGCCCCCTGTTTTTCGGCAAAACTTGTATGCCGAAAAATATGTTGCCCGGGCTTGTTCTAAGGACGATGTCAACACTCCATCGGCCATGTGTTCTCTAAGAGTGATAATTATATATCGGCCATGCTTATCCTTGAGGCGATAATCATATATTGGCTATTTGCTAGCACGATTAATCATGTATCATCCATTGCTTGTTTGATTCTTTTTATGCAGACTCGGGTGCAACCTTCTGAACTTGAGAATAACGCCATAATAAATTCGTCAATAATTCCCATATATCAAGATCCATATCAAAGATATCCACTGAATCATACTGTCCGCCCTCTTGCAAGAATCTTATAAATAAAATATAGTGAACTTCCCGCAATCTTGCCTTTGCCTGCACATAAAATTTCCATTAGTGGCCGAAAACGGTAATCTCCGATTCGGCCTCCCCTATGTTGGAAAACTCGACACAGGCTTTTGAGCAATACACCATGATTAACATAATAGCCGGATGTTTGCTGTGCCAACTCATTTGCTCTTCAATGTCATGTCTAAATATATGAGCAATACTAAAGCAATCAAATATAGAAATTATATCTAGACACTTATCAAGATATATAATAAGTGATTCGTCAAAACGCACAAAATCCATAGATATATACTGCTCTACTAATAACGAATCACAAAAAGCCTCTCTATGTGGAGCACCTATAGCAAGCAAAAGCTCTAAACCGAATTACATCATATTCAGCTTTGAATGTTTATGCAACAACATTTAAGCGACATGAGGCTTCAAAACAGTACCATGAGGAGATATAAAAGCAATACCAAAACCTTGGCCGTTGCTACAAACTAAACAACCAAAATATAATCTCCATGGCACTAATGAGACAAGGTTCATAACAATATTATGCTCAAATAATAAAAACAACAATGATTTGGCTTCTCATAGATGCAAATTAGCTATATCATACCTAGCCAAAGCATAATCCCGCTCACCAATTCTACAACTTATGAATTGGTCCATGCAACATATTTTTAGCGAATGTACACCTTGTCTCAATCTCCAACAAAACTAAGGACGATGTTTAGAAAACCACAGCGGCCATCTTTAAATGTATTCTTAGGACGATAGAAGAAATATCGGCCATTAGTATAAACAACAAGTAGAATTCATCCACCAAAGCATAAATAGCCGAAACAAGCAAATGAAATAACAAATCAAATATTTCGGCCCCTTGAATTAGCAACAAGAATGGACCTAATCAAATTTATAGTGACTTGGTAATCCCCTATCATGATGTAAGAAATTGTATTCCATCCATGGATCAAAATAAGTCCATGGAGGGTAACCAATCATAACTGAGGATGAATTCCATGATAAAGGCATCAATGACATGTTTGAAGAATATGAATGATGTGCTAATCGAAGATTCCGGTTGGATGATGGAAACCTTCGGCTTAATCTTTTATGAGATGATTTCTCCTTCTTCACTTTGGTTATATTCTCTAAAATAGAAGCTTGCACATCATTTTTGGTTTGACTATTCTTCTTGGGGACCCATGCCATATTCTTCTTTTCATGTTCTCGTGCACTAAGTTTTTGTAGTTTCTTCTTCTGCCAATATGATAAACCGAGTGGACATCTCGATTGTGATTCTTTTTCAAGCAGTGGAAATTCCTTTTTGATCTTGAGCACTCTCAGCTCCTTCTGTTCAGATTTGGCATCTTGATTCTGAACATTTGCTTGCTCCATGTCTTTGCCTTTAGTAGCCAATGTCAATGCTTTAATTGGCTCTTCATTATTTGAAATAAAATCTGAAGCGACACACCTACGACCATCCCTTTTGACACGATAAACTTTCTTGACCACCTCTTTCTTCCCTTGAGCTCCGGACCGATTCCTTTTGATTGAAACGGTCTTTGTTAT
The DNA here is from genome assembly GCA_950022295.1 of Bromus sterilis. Classification (NCBI taxonomy): domain Eukaryota; kingdom Viridiplantae; phylum Streptophyta; class Magnoliopsida; order Poales; family Poaceae; genus Bromus; species Bromus sterilis. The sequence goes on along the minus strand of OX465595.1, from coordinate 272,645,912 downwards.
GAAACTGTTCATCAAATGTGGATCTTCTTGGAGCTACATAATCTTGATGAGATGGTTCAAAATAAGATGGATAATGTGCCCTAGAATTATTCATGTCCCGTGATGGATATTGATTCATATAAGCATAGGGAAATATACATGACGCTGGTATTGGCGGCCCAAAATAAGGATATGAGTATGATGTATTGAACTTATCGCTTTTCCAATACCGGTCCTCAGTTTTGCGCCTAGGGGGTGATCTTGATTCTTTTGAATTACTCGGCCGATAAGCATTTTTCTCTTCACTTATCTTCTGATATTTTTCCAATAGCTGCGCGAAAGTGACTTTCGGCTTTTTACCTTTGCAATTACCTCGGCCTTTGCTCTCTTTGGTTTTCCTTGAATCGATCTTAGGATTTTCTTGTTGCCCCCCAGTGTTTGGCGTCTTCATCGGAACTTTGATAGAACTTTCGCCTTCAAGAATATCATCATTGTGCTCATGAATAACATGTTTACTTGAAAGCTTGACCCCATCACATGCACTTTTTACCTTCTTGTCTTCGAATGGATCGGCTTGAAGCAACCGATGCAACAACTTTTTGCCATCAGGACCAATAGGAATGGCATGATCATCCTTTGGTGTTTTAACAAGTTTCAATCGTCCGCTATCAATGGTCGATTTAACTATTTGACGAAACATATTGCAGTCCTCAAAATTATGCTTGAACGAATTATGCAACTTACAATATACTCGTCCTTGGATTGATAGCTTGACATGGTGATCAAAAATCTGATCACATATGTTTGAATTGAAGGTAAACATTTTGTTATTTAACCGATCTTGGTGCGAGAACAGCTTTGGAAGTAAGCCAATGAATGGTTCAGATTTCGCATCACTCCATTCGGCTATGCATTTTGTTTTGCACTCTATCTCCGATGACTTTTAATAAGAAATTATACTATCATCGGTTTTCTCAAAAGATTGAAATCTTGGCTTTACTTTTCTGAAATCAAAACTGACATATATGTCTCACTTGAGACAAAAGGTAAGCCAAGTAGGATACTAGCAAAGCTATCCATGTATATATAAACTTTAAATGAAACAATGGGAAAAGATTTTGCTGTAATAATAATTCACTATCGGTCTCTCTAAGTGACATAATGTGTTGACCGATATGCAACAAGTAAATTATCCTTTTCATTGGTCTCTCAAGATTTGTTATAAGAATTTTGCTAATAGTTGCATCAACAATAATGTTATGACCAAATCTGAAAATAGATAAGTTACTTGCTAGACATACCTCCTTATTCACGTTGGAAGAGCATGATGGTTGTATGAATTTTACAATAACGTGCTCCATTTTTTGATGACTCTCCAACGTTTCGTCTTCCTTTTCTGGATTTCGTTCCATGCCACCGCTTTCTAGCTCTTGATGCTCATCATTGACCGAATCTTGCTCGGTCGTGTCCTTTTGATTTTGATTCTCATCATGTTTGACATGGAACTCATCGGGTGGTACATAAACTCCTTTGCATCCAGAAAAATTCAGCACAGCTAACTCGCGTCCTTTGTCATACTCTTTGTTGACAAAGTTTCCCTCTGTTGGCTTGATGGACTCGGTGTGCAAGCCCGACTTGCTATCGCCTGAACTGCTTGGTCCGTCTTCTATAGAATCGATTGCGTCACCCGGGTGGTCCTTTTTCTTATTGGACTCGCCACCCGTATTGCATGACTCGACTGTAGAAGATGTAGTCACATTTGTATTGGCTTCAATTGATTCAACAGTATTAGCCGAGTAAATCTTCTCTTGCTGATTTTCTTGCAAAGTATCTTTTTTCTCTTGCCGCAACATCATAGAAGGGCCAACATGATTACCACTCGGAGGAAAGATCTTGATGTATTCTTGAAAATCCTCTTCTTCATGCTGTTTTTTGAGCCTTTCAAACTCCTCCTCATGCTTCTTCTTGAGTGCTTCATAATCCTCTTTGCGCTTCCTCCCTAAAAATTCATAGCCTTGACGTTGTTTTTCTGATAATTCCTCCCAGGTAGGCGTAGTGAAGTCACCGGTGTCAGCCATTACTTGCTGATATTGCCCCCAATGCTTTTAGACTCTTTTCGCATTGAAACTCGAGTAGTGCCGAAAGTTTGCACTGGTTTAGGAGGTGTAATGGATGCTATAGTACCGGGTAACTGCATCATTTGCAGAACTCTAGCTTTTACAGCAGCAAAATCATGAGGTTCCCCGCTTTCTATCAACTCCTGACGAATAGAATTGCACAAATCCCAAGAGAATGTAAGCTTATTCTCAGTTACCCAGTCTGGAAATAGTTGCCCACCAATGCTTTTAGGCTCTTTCGACAATGGAACGTCGCCGAAATTATGCAATTGTGTATGGGCAAGATTATATGCTGCACTGTTATGTAAAGGAAGATGTGCTCCTGCAGGATTTCCACTTATTCGACTATAAGCATGAAGGTGCGGAGCCGAATTATTAATATCTACAGTTGCATATGATACTGGTGGATTAATAGCATGAGGTGTAGCATATAATGGTTGATGGTAATTGGCCGAATAACTAGTGCTAGCATGGCCAATTCCCCTATCCATCCGCATATTTGGATTAACATATTGCAAGTTAGGTGCCGATGAATAAAAAGATGATACACTTTGTTGCATGTTATTGAAATTTCCCACATGTGGTGTTTCAACTCTACTTACCGAGCTCATCATGTTGTTCATCGGCATGGATTCCTGGGGTTGCCGATGCATGAGAGTTGGAATACATATGGTGCATGTTACTAGTATCATAAGAAGTTGAAGCATGTAAATTACTTTCAATCGGCCCTTGCATATAATTAGATGTATAATTGAAAAAACTAGGGTTAGCCGATATAGTATACTCATTGAACGATCTGGTAACACCATATGAGTTATTTGCATCTACATGAGGGGATTGAGTATTCATATTACCTTCATAGATAGAAAATCCTTGATGACGATCTTTTCGTAGAGAGAATGGGTCAGAGACCATTCGAAGCTTCATCCCCAGCGGAGTCGCCAAAAATTGTCCTGACACACGAACACGTCACGTGTACCCTCGACGCCGGGGGTTGATGCACTGCAGCTCACGTCGAAGGAGACCCAACCGGAGGCGCGATACGCAAGAAATCCGGCGTGCACTTTTGAAGACCCGAAACCCCACACTGCCGGGAGGGACCCTGTCAGGGAGCACGGCGGCTATGGGCTGCCCAAGGTCGACCTAATCTCCCCTAGGGCCTCGTGGATCGTTGCCCTGCAAGAACAAGAACGAACGAAGAACGAGTAGAAAGATACAAGGGAGAGAGATAAAATTAGGGTAAAAGGATGTAGATGTGTTTGTTCAATTGTGTGTTGTTCCAATCGGCCGTCACCTCATCTATTTATGAGGTGGTTGGACTTTCTGTGCAAGAAAAGGGCTCAGATTCGCATAAAAACTGCCAAAAACCCGCACATACTCGGACCCGGATCGGGGGGTCGGATGTCCGGACTTAATCCCGGACGGTCCGGGCCGTAGGGTCGGACGGTCCGACGTCAAGGTCGGACGGTCCGACCTATAGGTCAAAATCTTTCTGTACTTGGGGTCCTCGGGTCGGAGGTCCGACCTAATTCTTCAGCAGTGCACTGTTTTGGTCATAACTTGTTCATACGGACTCGGATTTCGACGCTTCAAATATCAAAATCGACCGGTTCGACGAGACGAAGCCGGCCTATGTAGAGCATTTTCCTATTTGGGGATTTCTTGAGGGCCTGATTGGCAGACTAGTACTCCGAATGACAGGGTCTTATTGCTTCAAACATAGTTTCGGCCCCTGAGATGGAATCAGATGATCATGGCTCGAACTATAAAGTTGTTCACATCAACAATACCCAACTTTTTCATGAAGAGTATTTCTTCATTTGAGGTCATCTTATATAGGTTAATTTCCATGCCAAAAATGGGTGTCAACAAATTTCTCATTACAAAGGACTCGAGGAGCGTTTTTATTACAAACGACTTGAAGACAGTAATCATCACAAATGACTCGAGGAAAGTTCTTATTTCAAAGGGCTCATTACAAAGGACTCGAGGAACGTTCTCATTACAAAGGAGTCGAAGACACTTCTCATTTCAAAAGGGACTCGAGCAGCTAACCAAAGGACTACAATACCAATCATCCCAAGGAATTATGACTTCTACATGTGTGCTCATGATGAGATAATTGGCACTTTCGTCCCACGTCTTGGCAAGCAGTATCACAGACAAAGTAAAACTAAGCCTGCAAGTCGTCGTCCTCCAGTTCTACAAGGTGATCTCGCCTACCGACGAGTCCGCTTGACGGATGGCTTAAACGTCAAGAAACTCCCTAGAACTAGAAGAGAAAGCACCACCAACCGAGGGGTCAGCAGAAGTTGAAGCAATTCGAGAAGTAGAAGAAGGATCCCTCGACCCACCAGAGTTGTCGCTGCTTGTTTCCTCCCAGTACGGATCCAGACGATTGCCACCGGCATCAAAGGCACGAACGGTGAAGGTATCTTTGCCATGAAAATGACAGTAAAGACTATCCCCATCACGCAAGTTCAGACGCCGCGAAAACGATCTCCAGCCGGATCCAAGAAAAATCAAACAAGAACTATCAACAACCAGCTCCACCCAAGAAGGAGACTGAGCACACCCTTGATGACGGAGCCATAAAGCCATCAAGCAAGCTTAGAAATCATGGAGGCAAACGAGAAGGGAAGAGGGATTCGAGTAGAATCCCGACCAAGAACGCGCAAAAGGAAGTTGTAGCGCCAAACACCCTCATCCGCACAAGACGAAGAGGGTGTCGCCGCAGCTCCACGGCGGCCACCACGCGAATAGCAAGAGGTACGACCACCACGACCACGCCGGCCACGACCTCGGCCAGCCACACCACCACCATGCTTGGGAGCCATAGGAAGAAGAAGAAGATGGGAGAAGAATGGATGCCAAGCCCAGGCAAACAACAACGAGTATTTATAGCGCAGCCCAGGGGCAAACTTGGAAAACGCAGAAGCCCAGGCGGCGCTATCGTTAATTCAAAGAAAAACACGCCAGACATTACGAATTCCAAGACAAGATGCCTTGACACGGTCAGCACTATTCAAAGGACACGTCAAGTCTTGCATGTTTCCCATACGCATCTCGGAAACCCAACAGGCAGCAGCAACACAGCATTCAAGCTGTCATTATGAACGGTCAGGGGATGCGATGGATCGAAGACCAGGCGTCGTCGTATCATTGGTCACCAAATATCATTATCATGATGTTTATCCCCGCATCATCTCAAGAAGGACATATCAAGATAAAAGCAATTGAGGAAAATTAGACCGGCAAAAGGCCACGTGTCTATCGGTGCTAAAATATTCTGATTTTTTGATCCAAAATTCTCCCAAGCGCCTTGCCTTCACTGAAAACAAGGCTCAAAATCTACAGAGTTTCGGGTGCTCCCTCACCCAGAAGACAAAGACGTGCTCGAGTGACCACTCATAGTAATCACGACATCTACATAGCTTCGGGTGCTCCCTCACCCAGAAGGCAAACACGTGCTCGATGGACCACTCGCACTAGCAAAGACGAAGCACCTCCAGAGTTTGGGTGCTCCCTCACCCTGAAGGCAGCAAAACATTCGAGTAACTACTCGCAAGACTCAAACAAGTATTCGACAATATAATTTACTCGATGACATTCCGAGCGGGTGCTTTTCTTATTTTCCTCGCCTGAGCTCGCAAAAGCTCCGCGAGTGACTACAAATAGCTCGCTTGATCGTTTATTCCAAGTGGGTGCATCTCTAACTGGGCTCCGTGCATCTATACAAAATGATGCCCGGGCTGCGACTTGCTGTACCCAGATGCCACGCAAGCTTAGCGTGTAGGTAGGACCCCGCTGCGCATACGGTCGGGCCGGGACTTGCCACATCGCAACTGCACTCCCGATGTTTTCCATGCGCTCGAATGATAAAGAGATGAGCCGATAACGGACGAATTAAATCTTTTTACTCGGGCTGGCAGCATTGATCTTATAAGACCTGCAGCGGCATGAACTTTGCTAGACACCGGTTGTTCCCAAGTTCCTGTCGAGGGACACGGGCTTGATTGGGCTACTGAGGTATTTTACACTAGCGAAATTCACCAAGGCTCGACCAGTCGACTACCTTGGGCCCTTTTAGTTTAGCATCTCTCGAAAGAAACATTTTTCATGGCTAAAGCTGCCAGCGACTCGCAGCCGCGATGTGCATATGAAAGCAAACGAGGATGCATTTGAGTCCCTGCGCGACTCTTCGTGTCCCCCAGGCACTCGGGGGGCTACTGAAGAGGGGTTTACCCCACGACTCCTGCGTGTGAGGATACCTGGTGCATACGAAGACAGAAGGCCCGCTAGAAGCTTCGCAGGCCCATGACTGGACCGCTCTGAGCACCGACGTAGGAGTGCGCGACCAATATGGAAGTAAAGACTTGGCGTTCAAGGCAAGGCTAGAATTAGGCAATAGTCCCTGTAATCTGAGACGGACTCTCCGAGACCGAGCCTAGTATATAAAGGCTGGGAGGTGGGACGTCTCAGAATATCCAGTCTACAATCAACACCCCCGGTCTTGTGAGAACTCGCCTAGACTTCCACTTTAATCGCCTCCTCGCATAATACAATTAAGCAGGAAGTGCTTCTCCTGTTAGCCGACAAGTATCGCCAACCTGTTCCTTCTCTATGATCTAACCCAGGTTCCCTTACCATGGGATTTGCCGAGGCTGATCCTCGTCAAGCACTTTTGACATCCATTTGATATAGACGGATACCATTGAAATTTGCAAAAGCAAGCATGACACGAATTGATTCGAGACGAGCAACTGGAGCATAAGTTTCACCGAAATCGATACCTTTGATTTGGGTGTAACCTTGTGCAACTAGTCACTACTAGAGAAAAGGCTATACATGGAATCCTTATTAGTGGCACCTTTTATATGTAATTCGCCACTATTTTGTAAGGGGTGGCGCACTTTGCACAATGCGCCACGTATAAGCTCTTATTGGTGGCGCATTTTTTAGTAGTGTGTCTCCCCTAAGAATGGGCCAGCCTGGATGTGCTTATTAGTGGCGCATTTTGCAAAATGCGCCACTAATAAGAGCTTATGGGTGGCGCATTCCGAAATGCGCCACCCCTAAGGTATTATTAGTGGCGCATTTTGAAATGTGCCACCCCTAAGGAATTATTAGTGGCGCAATCTCAGTTGTTGTTGTCTATGAACAAGGAGGAGGTCTCAAGACTTCCATAACCGTCGACACGGCTTCTCGAAAAGATTAACCCTGCAGGGGTGTACCAACTGCGCATTACAAGGCTCCGCACGCACGCCCATCTCTCTCAGTTGCTACCCATCACAGGCAACCATTTTATGATTTAGTTCCGAGTGATCCGAAATGACAGGCCCCGTAGCTACCAACGAACAAATCTGGGTGGCCCCCGGGGAGTCGACATCCAATACAAAAGCCGGCCGCGCCCTCAGATCGGCCTCTTACGTCTCAATAGGGTTTGGGTTGTCGGGTCACCTCACATGAGGTCCCGGGCCCTCGCCGGCCAAAGGTGGACCAACAAGGAAACCATGTCCCCACTGGTCCGGGTTGGTTTAAAGAAAGTCTGCTAGGAGCGACCCGATAGACACACACAACCGGTTTCAAATGGTAAATCAGCTTGGGCCACCACAATAAATGATTGGAGCTAGGTAGGTAAGAAAAGGGGACCCCATAGCATCCCACACGTGGATAGGCATGCTCGTCAAGAGCTACAATACCCGGAACTCGGGTCCTAGGTGACTCGAATGGAACAAAGCGTCGGGGCGGGATAGCCTAGACCTTTCATCCTTCCTCGAATATAGTCGGCATTATAATAATAACATCATCCACAATAAATATAATAATGTGATAGCCCAATCGAAGGAGTAACAGGATAACATCCTAGAACGCATACTAAGAAGTGGCTGAGCAGCGAGCAATAGTAACATATCCGAACCAGGTTTGCTGGGATGTGGAGGACATTGCGGTTTGGGTTTATTTCAGAGGCATGAATATGAAGTGGTAGGATCAAGCAATCGTTCTATCAACAAGAAGGCAACACGAGACAACACACTACGGTATCGCATCTATCGTCGAGAGCATTTACTAACAGGTTAAGTGGAGTACTCGTCACACACGACGATACCACGCATTTAGAATGGTTCCAGTTGTTTAGCTACACAACATGAGAAAAGGTTATTAACATGGCATCTCACTCAAGCATGGCATAACACACAAACATGACAAGAGGTGGAGCATAAAGGAAACTATCTATGCTAGTCAATTTAAGTGAGGCACAACCTAAACATGGCATTCCACTAAGTGCCCCACGACAATTTAAGTAATTGTTACTTTCCTGCCCTAAACCATATTTTAGGTTGGTTAACAGCAGCAAAAAATATCATAAACTCAAAGTACTTGATATTATAAACAAGTTACATTTAAGAACACTCCAAACGGAGTTACTGTTAACAAGATACAAGCAATACAAGCTATGCACACAATCTGCCAACATCAGGTAGCACACTTTAGAGCAACAAATAAGAAAGCAACAGGTTGTAAACATGCACAACAACGATATGAAACTAAAGTAAACATGGAAGGCATGACATGGCAAAAGGAATCATGCAAAAAGGGATCATGGTTCACTAGATATAAGCAACACAAAAGCTATAAAACATTACTAGTCAAGGACTTAGTAAAAATCAGGAAAACAGGGCAGAAACTGATATTTTCATGTTGTATAAATAGGAGAACAACTATATGTAAATGTGCAGAAACATGACATAGAAATATTTGGGCATGAAGTCGACATGATGGTGATCAGGTACAGACAAGAATCAAGGTCATAGGCATCACAGATCAAAAGATATTAAGCGTGCAACATGGCATCAAAAAGTTACAGACTTAGTGAAAAACAGAGGTGGCTATCAAAAACAGTAGGATAGCAACTTTGGAGCTGAACATAACTATGACCAGGAATGTAAACATGACAGTGCAATACATATAATGGAAGTAGACATGGCATGGATTAAAATGACATATTGCACTGCTCAATAGGATGCACGGTTAAAAAGACAGAGTGCAGCAAAGTTGCAACTTTATATAAACAACAACACATGTCATCAGGGTCACCACTTTAGAGCAAGAATTAATATAGCTACAGCTGTCAAACATGGAAAAGGAATGCATCTAATTGCACTGCACATGATTCTTAACACATACAAGATGGAATCAATAGCATAGGACTCATGGATGTGACACAATCTTCAACCAAAGTTGCAATAAAATAACAGAAGCAACAATTTCCAGAAATTAGCAGCAGTTAACAGTCTGGTGCCCACTTCGAAAGTGATGAACAACATCAAGATGGCCTCAAATAAAAAAGCTCACAAAAGATGGATTGGAATACACATAATTCTAAACAGTTTTCCTTTTGTGCGCATCATCATACGACCTATGGTTCACTCGCAATCTTACGCGCAAAACGGATACACCAGAAAAAACGTGGGACTTAGAGAAAAAAAATAGGGGCAGAGGGAAAAAAAATAGGCACGTGCTGGCTCACCATGGGCCTTGGCCCATCAAGCCGGCGGCTGGTGCTGGAGGCGCCCTGGGCCGAGGGGTGCTTGGCCGATGGGTGCTGGGCCGAGGGACGCGCAGCCCACGTGGCGCGGTTGGCAGCGGCCTGCCGCTCCATTCCCGTCGAGCGGCAGCCGCGACGGCACCGGCCACCGGTGGCTGGACGGCGGTGCAGGGCAGCCCTGGCGGTGTAGGGAGGCGCGGTGAGGTCGGATCCGACCGGATCCGGTGGGTAGGAGAGCGGCGGCGGAGCTTCTAGGCACACCGGCCATGGCGCGGCTCCCGTCGGCGTCCCTGGCGGTCGAGGGCTGGCTCGGGCGGCGCCGGCTGGCTGCATGGGGAGGAGGTAGGCGGAGATGAGGCAGGGAGAGAAGGAGAGATGCAGGGGAGCTCCTGACCGGGGCAACTGCTACAAGTCGACGGCGGCGGCGGTCGGCCGGAGCGCGGCGACGCGGGTGGTCGGGCGGCCGCGGACCGGCGGCGGCAGATCTCGGGCCCGCGGGGCCCGTATCCCTGGAGGAGGCTGGTTGATGGCTTAGGCGATGACGTGGGCTCATCTGGGCCATCAGATTTCAGATCTGATGGTCCAGATCTGAGGGAGAGCTAGGGTTTCGAAAACTGGGGTCTGTGGGCAGAATTTTAGGGAAATTTCTGGGGGGGGGGGGGGGTGGCTGAAAATTTATATAGGTGGTGTTGCTGGCAAGTTTACGCAAAGGCTCTCCGGTCTTCTCTCTCGCGTCCGGTACTCCACGTTTCTGACCGCCGGGAGTGCATACCACCTCCGATTCGGACAAAATCTCGAACCACGCGCTCAGCGTGTCGAGCCCGTCAGTCCTACCTCACTTCGATAGAGTTCCACGAACATTTTCCGGCGCTCAATAAAATAATCTTTTTAATTATTAAATGCGGTTTTTTTTCGTTCTGATGGCGATGGCTGGTCTCGCGCAGGTTTCGACGGTGCTCGGGTGAAAACCCAGTGTCGCAAAGGTCGAGTGTCAGGGTGGCAAGGGTCGGTATCCGTCCGGTACGAGATAGGAGGGGGAAAATAATCTCCGATCGATAAATCAGGGACGCAAACCCCGCAAACAAATCAGACAATCGACCAATTCACGCAGAAAACAAAATTTTTAATTTTTTGTGAAATCTGTGTTGTTACACCCGGCGTCTCCCGGTGAGATCCCTCCTCTCTCTGCACCCTCCTCTCCTTCTTTCTGCTCTCCTCCTCCCCCTCATCTTGCCTTCTCCCTCTCTCTCAGGAGCCCGCGGGGAGCTCCACGCCGCCATGGAACCGGCACAATGGAGTAGCTCGCCGCCGGCCACCTGGAAGCCATCTCCGTCCAGATCCACCGCCGTGGACCCATCCCCGCCCCGCCTTGACCTCACTGATGTGCGCTAGATCGCCTCCATGGAGTACAGTTGCCGCCGATGCCAACTCCCCTCACCTGAGCCGGTCCAGACAAGGGCGACGCCTTTAGCGACCGTGAGCGCCGTCACGGGCCGACCTCGTCCCCAGCGCGGCCCAGATCCAGCCAGCCTGTTGTCGTGCAGCTCTCCCCTAGCCCCGGGCGAGCTGAGGCTATCCCTCAGCCCCGATCCAGCATATGGGCTGAGGTGCGTGTCGGCCCAGCCGCCCCCTCTTTTTTTCTGTTGTTGGGCTTGGCCCGTTTCCTATGTTGCCACCATGTGCGAGGTATAATATCTACCGCTCGCCCCTTTTTAGCCAACTACTAGTAGCTTTCGGCCCGTTAGACGTTTATTCTTTTTCTGGTTCAATAAAATGGCAGAATTAGTTATAATTTTTAGATGTGTGTATCTATCTAATGGTAGCTCGAATGTAGAATCTTTTTATATTAAAGTTGCTCCTTTTTTCGCGTAGATGACTAAAATGTGCTCCTTTTCCATGTTTGCTCTTGTCTACATGTTGTATACCTTCTATTTACATGTCATGCAACTATAAACTGTAATTGCCATGACATAATAATCGTTGCTTGGATTAAGATGTTCCTTACATGTAACTTGACTAGAATTGCGTGTAGATCTTGAATATGCTGCTCTTGCATGCTAAGTAAAATATTGTTTAGGGCAAAAGAGTACCAAACGTTATAATTTTCGTGCGGTAAATAGTGATATGCAAGTTTAGGAGTTTACCCCACTTAAACTGACTAGTTTAGATAGCTTACTTATGCTTCACCTTATGCCATGCTTGTGTGAGATGCCATGTTAACAACCTTTTCTCATGTTGTGTTGCTAAACAACTTGAACCATCGTAAATGTGAGGTATCGTCGTGTGTGAAAGATACTTCACTTAACCTGTTAGTAACCGCTCTCGACGGTAGATTCGTATCGTAGCACGTTGTCTCGTGTTGTCTTCTTGTTGTTGCTTTCTCGTGATTTCTTCGTAGTAATAGATGCTTCCTCGTCGATTGCCTTTCCAGTGTTTCCTTCTTGTGTACTCCAGCGGTTAATCTCGGAGACGATGCGAGTGTGCGATCAACTACACCTTCGGCTTCGTCTTCTCATTAGGTAAGGGGGAGCATATATCATGCTTATAACTTTAACCTCACTTGTGCCTAGGTATAGGATCGAACGATTTCTTGATCCTACCACCTCAAATTTATGCCTCTCATATAAACCCAAACAGCCATGTCCCCCACATCCCAGCAAAACTTGTTTTGCCATTTACCTTGCTTGCTTAACCACTGCTTAGTATGCATGCTGAGGATGCTATCAACTGTTCCCCTCTTACTCCTTTGTTTGGGCTATCACATTATTATATTGTTGTGGATGATATGATTATTATAATGTTGACTATACTCAATGAAGGATGGAAGGTCTAGGCTATCCCGCCCCGATGCTTTGTTCCATTCGAGTCACCTAGGACTCGAGTTCCGGGTATTTTGGCTCTTGACGAGCGTGCCTAACCGCGTGTGGGATGCTATGGGGTCCCCTCTTCTTACCTACATAGATCCAAACATTTCTAGTGGTGGTCCAAGCTGATTTGCAATTTGAAACCCCGTGTGTGTGCAAGGTTGGATCCCATTGCAGATTTTAAACTACTCGTGCCAGCGGAGACAGGGTTCCTTCGTTGGTCCACACCTGGAAGCTAGGGGGCTGCCCACAGTGATGGGTTAGTTACCCGACCTCGTCCAGACAGAAGAGTGTGATCCGAGAGCGTGGCCGGCTTTTGGATTAGGTGTCGACTCCCCGGGGGCCACCCAAATTTGTGCGATTGTTAGTTAGAGGGACCTGTCGTTCTGGATCTCTCGGGACTAAATCATAAAATGGTTGCCTGTGATGGGTAGAAACTGAGAGAGATGGGCGTGCGTGCGGAGCCTTGTAATGGGAAGTTGGTATACCCCTGCAGGGTTAAATATTTTCGAGAAGCCGTGTCCACGGTTATGGACGACTTGAGACCTACTCCTTGTTCATAGACAACAACAACTGAGATAATCTTAACAACTTGATCAACGTGTGTGTGCCTTGACTGCTTTTTCCTCGTCGGGATGTGAAGGGGAGGACAAGGATAGGATAGGTGTTATGTTTGCGTAAGTAGCTGATAGCAAGACTTGTTGGAGGCGATTCCTCATGACTTCTTGGTTCTCATCTTATCTAAATAGATCGTTAGCTGCCTCATATATTGCTAGTGCGGCTGCTACCTCAACCACTACCCACATCTTACAGTGAGAAGTTAGTTGAAAGACTTGTTGATATAGCTCACCCCTTCTTTTACATTTTACGCACGTTATGCAAACGATCTTGGACTTCAGAGGAGCTCGACGACCCTTCTTCTGGACGCCTTGGCGGAGACTCGACGACGACTAGTTAGGTGGATCCCGGCGGAGAGCCCGGACCCGTGTGGACGTGGGAATGGTATGTTTTACCTTTGCCACTAGGCATTTGATTGTAGTCTATACTCAGACATGTATCTTCCACTGATGTATTGTATTAAGGCAATGGTATGCCGATTTTATGAGATTTTGTATCCTTGTTGCTGTAATGTTGTGATATCATGTTGGAAATCCGGGGCATATGGCATTGTCATATGTCGCAGTGGGACCGATATTTTCATCCCCGGATCTGGATGGAAACATCTTGATTTGGAACAGGACCACATATCGGGCCTTACATTGGGTGTTGCCCTTATAGTTGTTACATCACGCGCTAGTATCATTGCATATCCTGCTACACTGGCAGAGGCATACATTTGCATACATCATGATTTAGTTTCAGTTTTCTTTATGTTTAGTACTTGTAAAGTGTGTGATCTTCTACATCCTTGTAAATATAGTGTTTCCCTTAAGTGAGGAAAAGATCCCAAAGAGGACACAAATAAAAGATCCCAAAAGAGGACACATGAAAAGGTACCATAGAGGATAAATGAGAGATAAATACAAAGAGCCAACGAGGCCACAAAAATACAAAAAATAGAAAAAGGGAAATAAAAAAAAGAAAAAAAAAGAGAGAAGGGGTAACACTACTATTATTTTTGAAATATCCACACTCGTGCTTCAAAGTATCATTTGTACTTAATAAAGAGTTTCTCATATCATTCATCCATAACTATGCGGGGACCTTTACACGATAGAACTTGGCTTGTATATTCCAATGATGAGCCTCCTCAAAACAGCTCTAGGTATTCGTGAGCAAGCAAGTTAGATGCACCCCACCAGTTCCATTGGAGAGCTTTCATAGCTCATATGTCTTCCTTCTCTATCATTTATTCTATTTTCCATCCTAAGTGCAAACTAATCTTGCTCATGCTTATTCATTGCATGAGTTCTTAAAATCGAAAGGGAGAGGACCAGTTTGTGATATGGGGTGGCCCGATCTTCTCAGTAAGCGTACGGTGAATATGAGGGCGATGATAGATAACTTATATGAGGCCGATGAACTCTCCTCGCTAGATCCCTGGTGTCAATGCGACAACTCTCTACCCTTTGGATATTCACAACTTCACACACTTGCGCAACGTATCAGTCGACCACGAGACGGTAATTTGAAAACTACTAATTCCCAGTGGAACAACAGAGCACAAAAAACTTGCAGTAGCAACACTTCAGATTGATACGAATTGAAGTATATGATTCAAGATGAAAGCTTGAAGCTATTCTGAAGAACTAGGGTTTATGTAAACGTCGTCTAACACTAAAACTCATAGGGCGGTCAGGTATTTATAATCTAGGTGGCCTCAAACTGGGATACAAGGCCGCAACCCCTCAGATCTGCGCGCAGGCAGTTCAGACGTCCTATGGGTTTCGGACGTCCGATGTGTCGGATTTCCGAATTGCGTCGGATGTCCGACTATTTTTACATCTGTTTTGTACTTGGGGGTCGTCTCGAAGTCCTTCATGTCGGATGTCCGTTCCATGTTGGAAGCCCGTCGTGTCAGACATCCGAGTTCTATTGGTAGTCCGGCGAAAATAGCAAGCCTTTTGTAACTTGAGGTCATCGAAGCTTCGTAGGTCCTGGCCTCCGATGTCAGACGTCCCAAATGGGTCGGACGTCCGAAAGTTGGAGCTTCTTTCATCTTCTTTTCCTTCTAGATCCTCATCTTCGTCATGATACCTGATTATGCAAACATACAAAGATTTAGGCAGTATAAAGTTCTCATTCCATGACATATCAGAATCTATTAAGAGCGAGTTCACCTGTTGTGCTATCAAGTTTGCACGAGCTCTTGTAATAGGTCCAAATATGATATCATCATCCTTCTGCTTTGTTGAATCAACTTGTTGTTCATGATGAACTAGAGATGTATTGGTAGTAGGGATGTCCTCATCAGTTTGACTTGTACCTGACCAATGGTCTGGGGACGAGTCATAATAAGATTCCAATGGAGACTAAGTGTGAAGTTTTAGTAGATTGAGTTCTCAACAACTATTAAGTATTTTTATGCTCTAAACCCATCTCCCACTTTCTGCACGGGAACACCGATTGGAGATATTCGAATCACGCACAACGAGAGATCTTGCACCTTTATGTTCTTACTTTGCAAGTTTCAATACTTGATATACATTGTTGATTGTTATTGTCTTGACATGAATTGCATACCTTACTTGTTTTACTTTAAAGTTCAAATCTTTGTTGTTTTCCTGTCACCACAGAAATTATCTTTGTTGTCATTTACCTACTCGAGGACGAGCAGGAATTAAGCTTGGGGATGTCCATATGTCCCAAACTGTAACAGCCCAAAACTAGCAAATTCCATTTAAATTTGCATTTTTATTTTTCTCATTGGGTATGAAAACTTTCACATTTATTCTTTGCCATAATGCATATGACAAAAAAATGCCAAAGCATTTTTCAAGTTATGTAAAAGGATTATTTGGAATTCTTTCTTTTCTTCCTTTTCTTGCCCTTGCCATTTTGTCCAGTGCTCATCTTTGGTCCGTTAAGCAAGCCCTCATTGATATGGTCATGTTTTGCCAGGCCAAAACTCCATGCCAACTCCCAAGATTGTATCCCTCTTGAAAAATGTAGCTGTGGTTCAAACCTCATTTAAAATAATTTGAATGAGTTTGAATTTAATTTAATAAAATTGGTGGTCACCACTTTTATAAAATCACATTAATTCCATGGGTGCCAAATCATATTTTTATATGATTTTATGTCTTCATCTTCTATTTTATTCTCTTGCTATTTTCCGAGGCTTATATCTTTTAGACCGTAGATCGGATTGTGACGATCTTAACATGAAACTTGCTTAGTTTTTCGCGTAGAATATTAAAATTTGCTCTTTTGCCATGTCAAAACTTGTTTACATGTTGTTTCCTTTCTAATTACATCGCATGCCACCATAAATTTAATAGGCCATATATTTTTAACCGTTACTCCGAATAAAATGTTCCTTACATGTAACTTGACTAGAATTTCATGTACTTTGTGTTTATGATATTTTTTGCTGTTGTTAACAAAATCCTTTAATTGTCGTAGGGTACTTAGCGATATGCCATGTTTAGGATTGTGTCCCACTTAAATTGACTAGCATTGATAATTTACTTTATGCTTCACCTCTTGACATGATTGTGTGATATGCCATGCTTGAGTGAGATGCCAAGTTGCTCATGTTGTGTAGCTAAACAACTTGAACCGATTCTAGATGTGCGGTATCGTCGTGTATGACAAATACTCCACTAAACCTGTTAGTAACCGATCTCGATGATAGAGGCGATATCGTATTGCGTTGTATCATGTTGCCTTCTTGTTCTTGCTTGGTCGTGATTGCTTCGTAGTAATAGATGCATCCCCGTCGATTGCTTTTCCAGTGTTTCCTTCTTGCGTGCTTCCACGGGTATTCTTGGAGACGATGCAAGCTTGCAATCGACTACACCTTCGGTTTCGTCTTCTCATCAGGTAAGGGGGACCATATATCATGCTTATAACTTTCAGCTCACTTGTGCCTAGTTATAGGATAGAACGATTGCTTGATCCTACCACTTAATATTCATGCCTCTCAAATACACCCAATTAGCCATGCCCCCTCCCAGCAAACCATGTACTGCTATGTTACTATTTCTTGTTGCTCAGCCCCTGCGTAATATGCATGCTTAGGATGCTACGAATGTTACCTTGTTACTCTTTGGATTGGGATATCACATTATTATATTGTTGTGGATGATATGATTATTATAATGTTGATTATATTCAAAAACAGATGGAAGGTCTAGGCTATCCCTGCTCGACGCTTTGTTCCATTCGAGTCACCTAGGACCCGTGTTCCGTGTATTGTGTCTCTTGACGAGCATGCCTAACCGCATGTGGGATTCTATGGGGTCCCCTCTTCTTACCTACCAAGCTCCAAAAATTTCTAGTGGTGTACCAAGCGGATTTACCATTTGAAACCGTGTGTGTGTGTGTGACTGGTGAGCTCCCAGCATATTTTAAACAAATTGGGCCAGCGGAGACATGGTTTCTCTTGTTGGTCCACACTGGTTAGCTAGGGGGCTGCCCACATGTGAGGGGATGAGTTACCTCGACCTTAGCCTGACGGAAGAGTCTGATCCGAGAGCATGGCCGACTTTTGGATTGGGCTTCGACTCCCCGGGGGCCACCCAGATTTGTTCGTTGTTAGTTAGAGGGATTATGACGTCCGGATCTCTCGGAACAACTCTTCAATGAGTGTCTTTAACGGGGCCGACTAAGAGAGCCGGCGTACATGCGGAGCTTATAATGGGAAGTTGGTACACCCCTACAGGGTTAAATCTTTTTGAGAAGCCGTGTCCATTGTATGGACGACTTGAGACCTACTCCTTGTTCATAGGCAACAACAACTGAGATAATCTTAATAACGTGATCAACGTGTCTGTGTCTTGATTGCTTCTTCTTCGTCGGGATGCGAAGGGGACGACAAGGATAGGATAGGTGTTATGTTTGCGTAAATAGGTGGATAGCAGACTTGTTGGAGGAGATTCCTCATCGAATTCTTCGCTTTTCATCTTAATCAAAATAGATCGTTAGCCACTTATATAATACTAGTGCGGCTGCAACCTCATCCACTACCCCCATCTTACTGTGAGAAGTTAGTTACCAGACTTGTTGATATAGCTCACCCCTTTCATCTCTCTTTTACGCACGTTATGCAATTATCTTGGAATTCAGTGGACCTCGACGACCCTTCTTCTCGACGCCTTCGCGGAGACTCGACGACGACTATTTAGGCCGATCCTGACGGAGATCCTAGACCCGTGTGGTTAAGGGAATGGTGTATTTTACCTTTGCCACTAGGCATTTGATTGTAGTCTGTTCTCACACATGGATCTTCTACTGATGTATGTATTAATGCATTTGTATGCTGAGGACCCTCGACCGTAGGGGATAGTTTGTAGCATTTTCGATAAATAAGAGTGTCGAACTGTCACAACCCCAATTTAGGCAAGTGCTAGGGTTTGAGTTCCCTTTGCATCATGTGAAAAATTCAAAGAGAAAATTTAAAAATGGGTAAAAGAAAAGCCCTGAGAAATTTAAATAAAATGGCCAGATAAAAATATATTTCCAAAAATCTTTTGAATGCTTGGAAAATTCCTAGAAATGTTGCTGATCATTTTAAAAGTGGTTTGGGATCAATCCCATGCACATGGAATTTTCTAATATTCAAACAGTGGCTTTGGAAATTAAATAAACCCCTATTTGATTTGAAATTAAAATTATTTGAATTTCAAAAATGCCCAAAAGTTATAAGTGGCTAGCTACTTATATTCTAAGCCCACATTAAAGTTTTGGGTATTTTCTAAAATGCTCTGGTATTTTTATTTATTGGAGCAAACAAAAGACAGAAAAATTAACAGGAAAGAATTAGAAAACGGGAAGTATCCCTGGCTTTCAGCCCAACTCACCCAGGCCGGCCCAGCCCAGCAGTCCTTTTTCTTGTCTTCTTCCTCCCCGCGCCCCTAAGGTGCTCGGTGGAAAGCCACCGACGCCACCGACGCCACCGCGACGCGCCCCTAGCCTCCAGCTGCCCCCCCCCCGAGCTTCCTAACCACACCACGTCGATGCTGGACGAGCTGCACGTCCATTCCCCCTCCCCTGGACCCTTCCCCTCTCACCCCGCCGAGCTCCCCGTGAAGAACCGAGCACCCCGCAGAGCACGCCGCCGCCCCGACGTGGCCAACGGCAGCCATCCGCCGAACGAGCTTGTCCAGCCGCACCGCAGCAGTCGTCTTCGTCTTCAAGCACAAGAAATCGAGACCGGAAGCCCCGAGCGTGACGCCAGCTTCAAGGATCCATCGCCAGCCGCCGCGAGCTCCGTCGACGAATTCCCCGACGTCCTTCTTCCCCAGCCTCCCTAGCCAACACCGGCGTGCTCCTGGTGAGCTCCTTTGCGTTTCCCCACTATCCCCAGCCTCTCCCGCGCCTGTTTTCTTCTTGTCGCCGTCGACAGTAGTCCGGCTGCCGCGCCCGACGACGTAGCCGTGGCCCGAGACCACGCCTTTGACCCCCGCCTGCTCCCTTCGCTGCACAACGCCGCGGGCTGCACGCCCGTGCCCTCAGTTCTTCTCCCCGTGGCCTCTATCGCCGTCTACACCTGAGCCCGAGCCCGGCCGCCGCGCTCCTCGTTGCCGGCATGGCTCCAGGCCTCCCCGAGGTCCCCGCCGTACTCCACTCGAAGCGCACGAGCGAGAGGTACCCCCTGGTGCCATCCTCTTCCCTCCCCGTGGCCCGTAGCGCTGTTCCAATAGAGCGCCACCGCGCTCACGACGCCGGCGGCTAACTGCCGGCCGATTAGGCCTTAATCATCTCCTAACCCCCCCCCTAAACCTCTATGACAAGTGGGCCAACCCCCCCCTAACACCTCTTTGTTAATTAAACAGAGGGGATTAAACCCCTCTCAAACTAACATGGGGGACCCAGCCGTCAGACGCCCCCACGTCATGCTGATGTCAGCATGACGCAGTAAAACCTTTTCCAGAGATTAAAAGAATTAAAGAAAAGAAAGAAAATTCCAGAAAATGCTTTAAACTTTGGAAATTCATAATTAATTCATCCTATCTCCAAATAAAGCAAATAATATGTCTAAAAATATCAGAAAAATCCAAGGATTATGAATATGGGCTCTTTTTTCATGTTTGACCAATTAAAATTGGGTGAACAGTGGCAAACATCGATATGCATTTAATTCAAATTCAAATTTGGAGTGAATTTGCAAATGATTTTGCAACACACTTCTTTTAAATAGTTTCACCCCCACATCAGAGGCATTACCTCAACTATACCACATCACTTCATGATCAACTTTTCAAATGAACTTTCATGCATTCAAATGCATTTGAAATTCATCGATAATTCAAATGGAGTTTGAATTTGCAACTCAAATGCAATATACTCCTTTTAAATGGAATTGCCCACACAATGCAACCATGAACATCACATTACAATATTGATCATGTGGTTGAGCACTGCAACTATAATTATTCCTTGTTTGATTGTTTGCTCGATAGACGTGCAACTGGAACCGGAGGCCACCCCCTTCGTTGAAGACACCATTATCGAACCTCATCAGCAAGGCAAGCAAACCCCATTGATCATGTCTATAAAATCCTATTTCCCTCTCAGTCTCGCTTATGCATGTTTAGGAGATCACCGAGACACGTTCTTTCGCATAGTTGAACCCATTCCGATGCATGACCTATCATTTTGTCACCGTATTAAGCAAACCACAATCCTAGCAGATTTAGGAGTTGAATGATGAGCATGTGGCCCCTACAACTGTTACTGCTTTTGCTGCTTAGTGATACAATGAGGATGTTATGATTGTGAGTCAGGATGGAATGAACACAGTGATGTTGATGATAACGTGTTGGTGAATCCACCCTAAACAAAGGTGAACGATGAGAGGCTGTGTAGGAGTACACAGTGGGTTGTCTCGTTGAACACTGCCCTAGGCCCCGAGTTCCTGTTTTGTGATCCAAGACAAAGAGTATGACCACATGTAGGGTTTTATGGGAACCCCGTTTGGCCTCTTTACGTACCCGATCCAGTCCAGGAGTCACAATAGATTCGGGCTTTCCAGTTGTCATGTACATAGAAAAAGAATGAAGAAAAGGTTGCATCATATAAATATGTGGGTGGACTTGTGAGGCAGTGAAACCATCTGGGAGAGGTGGCGTCTCGGTCCCTTACATTATCTGAGTCCATTTCGTGGAACCGGCCGGACTCTCGAGCAGTGCCAAACTCAGGTAGTCGACTCCTGGATTAGAGAAGGTGATGTGAGGTTAGTGCCTTGGTTTCATCCACGTCCGACACCCGCTTGAAGGGTGACGAGAACGAGGCGATAAGTGATGACACGCGTGTGAAGATGTACACCCCTGCAGGGTTAATGAACTATTCTAATAGCCGTGTCCGCGGTTATGGACTACTTGGAGACCTCTACTTGATCAATAGATAACTTGAATGGATACTTATAAAACTCGCAAGATAAGCGTGTGTGCTATGGTGTGCTTCTTCGTGTGGAAGTCGAGGAAATAACCATAGTGGTGTATTGTTTGGAGACATGTAGTGGACTCGTGTACGCTTCTTACCTCAAGTCTGGTACCCGTAGTTCAGGACTAGCCAAGTCAAAGCTGGCACTTCTGCATGTTGAACCCCACCTCCCCTTTACCTTGAAACTTGAGCATGAGTAGAATAGATCTGATGTAAGTCTTGCTGAGTACGACTTTGTACTCACGTTTGCTTATTCTATGTTTTAGATAAGAACCGGACCCCGATGCAGTCACCTTCGTGAAGCTCGACGTTGACTAAGTTAGCATAGTCCCAGACAACAGTCTGGTCCCTCGTGGAAGGGCATGTTTGTTGTACAAGGCTTCTCTAAGCCATTTGTTAAACTTGTCTGTACTCAGACCTAATTTGCTTCCGTTGTATGATGTAATGTGATCACAGACATGTGATCTTTGTATGCTCTATGTGTATATTTATAAAGAGTACTTTGTAGAGTTATGTGATGATACCTGCTGTTCATACTAGGCATGTGTGCTGCGTGTATGTTTATAACATGCATGTCTTAGTATGGGTTTTCGAGACCTTAGTTGTGATCTGGCTGGCGGTCTTTTATACACCAACTGGCCCTTAGATGTGCGCAGCTTGGGGCATCACGATGCGATTGCTCGTGACTCTATCACGTGCACACTTTGTTGTATGATCGAGCCCGCCCTAGACCCCGACTAAGTGATCGGGCTGGAGTAAGTATATGTAAGAGTTAGGATTCAATCGATAACATGGTTGAGGCGACTTGTCTATGAGTATGGGATTCACCACCCATAAGCATCTAGACTTGTGAGCGGACGATGAGGACCCATCTCAGATGATCATCCGGCCTGAATGGGATGCCCCTCACGTTCGATGCTTACCGAGAACGTTCTGTGCTTGGCCTTGTATGCTTAGACAAGTGGGTACGGTTCTCGGCTCTCCATGTGATTGCATCGTGACTGGAATTACATATGCTAACTCCGGGTCCCGACAGACTTGGTATCAGAGCAGGACTGTCTGTAGGATTATCAAACCCTTGGTCGAAGTCGAGTCTAGCATTCTATAGTTATATAGTTACTTGGGCATAAGGGAACAACGTAAGGCTTCTTTTTCTCCTTATCCTCATCGATCTGAGTTCTGAGTCACCCTTATCTTTTCTACGGGATGATAGGACTAGGCTCATCTATGTCTTACTAGAACATCTCGTTGTTTGCTTCCTTGTAGCCGTAGGAAAGTTGTGTTCAGTCTTCTAGAGTCGTTGTGCTTCCTATTTTGAGACATCCTATGTAAGTGCTGTTGAGATGTTGTGAGGATTTCCATTTCTCTTGCAATTATAGCCGTTATGCTGTCCGAGTCATTCCAGGTTTCTTCATAATCTGATGCATTTGCAAAATCCTTCTTTCCTTTTCGGTTGTCCTTTTAGAAGAACTTCTAGGTGGTATGCCCGATAGTTCTCTAGAGTTTGTTGTAGGTTTTGTTCTAGAAACCTATAGTGATTCAATTGCAGTTCTTCCTCCCAGTTTAGATGTCTTCTAGCCAGAAGAACCACACTAATCATCGTGTTGGGGTACTTTGCTACTCTGACTTATCTATTGTAGCCCCTAGTAAACCTTGGTCATTCTCTATAAAGCTATCCAGAGATCTAAGCCCTTAAACTTAGTCACCGATAGATGTGTAGAACCCATAGTGGATCTTATACCAGGCACAGCCTCAATTTCCAGACGCCCATATAGAATGGCCCCACCTGAGTTAGCTGAGCTAAATATCCAACTTGAAGTGTTGCTGGCAAAAGGCTTCATCCGCCCTAGCTCATCTACATGGGGATTGCCTCGTTCTGTTCGTAACGAAGAAAGATGGAACAGAAAGGATGTGCGTAGATTATCGCCCGCTAAATCTAGCGACGATAAAGAACAAGTACCCATTGCCCAGGATCAATGATCTTTATGATCAACTTGCAGGATCCTCTTTCTTCTCCAAGATGGATTTGAGATTAGGCTATCATCAAATCAAATCCGAAACGAGGACATTCCAAAAACGGTTTTTACTACTCGTTATGGTCTTTACGATTACACCGTCATGTCCTTCGGTCTAACCAATGCCCCTGGTACTTTTTCACGCATGATGAACTCGATCTTCATGGAGTATTTGGACAAATTCGTCGTGGTTTACCTCGATGACATCCTTATATACTCGAAGAACGAAGAAGAACATGCCGAGCATCTAAGGCTGGTATTGATGAAACTTAGAGAGCACCGCCTTTATGCCAAGTTCTCCAAGTGTGAATTTTGGCTACCAGAAGTGACGTACTTAGGCCACGTGATTTCTGCGAAAGGTGTTGCAGTAAACCCCGAGAGAGTTCAGGCCGTCCTTGACTGGACTCCACCTGAATCAGTTAAGCAAGTTAGACGTTTTCTTGGCTTAGCAAGCTATTGCCGTCGCTTCGTCGAGAACTTTTCTAAAGTTGCAAAGCCTCTAACTGAACTCCTCAAGAAAGATAAGAAATTCCAATGGACTTCCAAGTGCGAGGGAAGCTTTCAAGAGCTAAAAAGAAGATTGACTTCTGCACCCGTACTTGCACCTCCAGACACCAAAAGGGATTTCGAGATCTATTGTGATACTTCATGGCAAGGGTTAGGATGCATACTTATGCAAGATAGACATGTGGTAGCTTATGCTTCACACCAGTTGCGGCCACATGAAGAGAACTATCCTACCCATGATCTTGAACTCGCTGCCGTAGTTCATGCCCTGAAGACTTGGCGACATTACCTCCTTGGTAATCATTGTGAGATCTATTCCGACCACCAAAGCCTGAAAATATATTTTCACCCAGCCAGATCTTAATCTCAGGCAAAGACGCTGGATAGAGTTGATAAAAGATTATGACTTAGGAATTTCTTACACCCCAGGGAAGGCCAATGTCCTGGCTGATGCACTAAGTCGTAAGTCGTATTGTAACAACCTCATGTTACAACAGTATCAACCACTTCTTCATGAGGAATTTCGAAAGCTCAATCTCGAGATTGTTCCTCGTGGATCTCTTTTCAACTTGGTGGCGAAACCAACCCTTGAGGATCAAATCGGAGTTGCCCAAAGCCGTGCACGAGGTGTTCGCCGGATCAACGAGAACATTGCTAGCGGAGTTGCTAAATGTTTCTCCACAGATAGTAAAGGAACGGTATTCTTTGAAAATCATTTGGTAGTACCTAAGAATAGGGATCTAAGGCAACTCATCCTCAAAGAAGCCCATGACACACCCCTCTCAATTCATCCCGGTAGCACAAAAATGTACCGAGATCTACGCCAGAGATTTTGGTGGACCCGGATGAAGAGAGACATTGCTCGATTTGTTGCTGAATGTGATGTTTGTCGTCGCATTAAGGCAGAACACCAAAGACCTGCTGGCACACTTCAACCTTTGCCTATTCCAGAGTGGAAATGGGACAAAGTCGGTATGGACTTCATCACCAGCTTTCCAAAAACCCAGAAAGGAAACGATGCCATCTTCGTGGTCATTGGTAGACTTTCCAAAGTTTCTCACTTCCTTCCAGTTCGCGAGTCTATAACTACTAGCCATTTAGTGGACTTGTACATCTCTAGAATTGTCTCTCTACACGGTGTTCCTTTGGTGATCAATTCTGATCGTGGTAGCCTTTTCACCTCTAGATTCTGGGGAAGCTTTCAGAATGCTATGGGAACTCATCTATCCTTTAGTACAGCTTTCCATCCTCAATCTAGCGGTCAAGTTGAAAGGGTTAATCAAATCTTGGAAGACATGCTCAGAGCTTGTGTTATCTCTTTCGGAAAGAATTGGGAGAAATCTCTTCCCTTCGCCGAATTTTTTTATAACAATAGTTTTCAATCTAGTCTGAACATGGCTCCTTTTGAACTCCTCTATGGACGACGATGTCGAACACCCCTAAACTGGTCAGAAACCGGTGGAAGACAACTCTTTGGACCGGATATGATCAAGGAAGCCGAAGAGCAAGTTCGCATTGTTCGTGATCGTTTGAAAGCCGCTCAGTCTCGTCAAAAGAGCTACTATGATCGTCATCATAGAGAGGAGAGCTACAATCTTGATGAGAAGGCTTACCTTCGGGTTACTCCTCTGAAGGGAACCCAAAGATTCGGTATCAAAGGCAAGTTGGCCCCACGTTACATCGGACCTTTCCGCATTCTAGCTAAACGTGGATAAGTTGCCTACCAACTTGAACTACCTCCGCACCTTTCCCGAGTACATGATGTATTCCATGTGTCACAACTGAGGCGTTGCTTCAAGGACCCCATCCGCGAAGTCGACCATGAAACGCTTGATCTCCAAGATGACCTTTCTTATCGAGAGTACCCTGTTCGTATTCTTGATTCCGCAGAGCGTGTCACGTGTCGTCAGAAGATCAAGTTTCTCAAAGTGCAATGGTCACATCACTCCGAGAAAGAAGCAACCTGGGAAAGAGAAGACCGCCTCCGTGTCGAATACCCCTCCTTCCTCCCGCAGACTTCTGAATCTCGGGACGAGATTCTTCTGAGTGGGGGCGAGTTGTCACAACCCCAATTTAGGCAATTGCTAGGGTTTGAGTTCCCTTTGCATCATGTGAAAAATTCAAAGAGAAAATTCAAAAATGGGGAAAAGAAAAGCCCTGAGAAATTTAAATCAAATGGCCAGATAAAAATATTTTTCCAAAAATTATTTGAATGCTTGGAAAATTCCTAGAAATGTTGCTGATCATTTTAAAAGTGGTTTGGGATCAATCCCATGCACATAGAATTTTCTAATATTCAAACAGTGGCTTTGGAAATTAAATAAACCCCTATTTGATTTGAAATTCAAATGATTTGAATTTCAAAAATTCCCAAAATTTATAAGTGGCTAGCTACTTATATTCTAAGCCCACATAAAAGTTTTGGGTATTTTATAAAATGCTCTAGTATTTTTATTTATTGGAGCAAACAAAAGACAGAAAAATTAACAGGAAAGAATTAGAAAACGGGAAGTATCCCTGGCTTTCAGCCCAACTCACCCAGGCCGGCCCAGCCCAGCAGCCCTATTTCTTGTCTTCTTCCTCCCCGCTCCCCTAAGGTGCTCGGTGGAAAGCTACCAACGCCACCGACGCCACCGCGACGCGCCCCTAGCCTCCAGCTGCCCCCCGAGCTTCCTAACCACACCTCGTCGATGCTGGACGAGCTGCACGTCCATTCCCCCTCCCCTGGACCCTTCCCCTCTCACCCCGGCGAGCTCCCCGTGAAGAACCGAGCACACCGCAGAGCACGCCGCTGCCCCGACGTGGCCAACGGCAGCCATCCGCCGAACGAGCTTGTCCAGCCGCACCGCAGCAGTCGTCTTCGTCTTCAAGCACAAGCAATCGAGCCCGGAAGCCCCGAGCGCGACGCCAGCTTCAAGGATCCATCGCCAGCCGCCGCGAGCTCCGTCGACGAATTCCCCGACGTCTGTCATCCCCAGCCTCCCTAGCCAACACCGGCGTGCTCCTGGTGAGCTCCTCTGCGTTTTCCCCCTATCCCCAGCCTCTTCCGCGCCCGTTTTTTTCTTGACGCCGTCGATAGTAGTCCGGCCGCCGCGCCCGACGACGTAGCCGTGGCCCGAGACCACGCCTATGACCCCCGCCTGCTCCCTTCGCTGCACAACGCCGCGGCCTGCACGCCCGTGCCCTCAGTTCTTCTCCCCGTGGCCTCTATCGCCGTTTCCACCTAAGCCCGAGCCCGTCCGCCGCGCTCCTCGTTGCCGGCATGGCTCCAGGCCTCCCCGAGGTCCCCGGCGTACTCCACTCGAAGCGCACGAGCGAGAGGTACCCCCTGGTGCCCTCCTCTTCCCTCCTCGTGGCCTGTAGTGCTGTTCCGACAGAGCGCCGCCGCGCTCAAGACGCCGGCGGTTAACCGCCGGCCGATTAGGCCTTAATCATCTCCTAACCCCCCCCCCCCTAAACCTCTATGACAAGTGGGCCAGCCCCCCCTAACACCTCTCTGTTAATTAAATAGAGGGGATTAAACCCCTCTCCCACTGACATGGGGGACCCAGCCGTCAGACACCCCCACGTCATGCTGATGTCAGCATGACGCAGTAAAACCTTTTCCAGAGATTAAAAGAATTAAAGAAAAGAAAGAAAATTCTAGAAAATGCTTTGAACTTTGGAAATTCATAATTAATTCATCCTAACTCCAAATATAGAAAATAATATGTATAAAAATATCAGAAAAATCCAAGGATTATGAATATGGGCTCTGTTTTCATGTTTGACCAATTAAAATTGGGTGAACAGTGGCAAACATCCATATGCATTTAATTCAAATTCAAATTTGGAGTGAATTTGCAAATGATTTTTCAACACACTTCTTTTAAATAGTTTCACCCCCACATCAGAGGAATTACCTCAACTATACCACATCACTTCATGATCAACTTTTCAAATAAACTTTCATGCATTCAAATGCATTTGAAATTCATCGATAATTCAAATGGAGTTTGAATTTGCAACTCAAATGCAATATACTCCTTTTAAATGGATTTGCCCACACAATGCAACCATGAACAGCACATTACAATATTGATCATGTGCTTGAGCACTGCAAGTATAATTATTCCTTGTTTGATTGTTTGCTCGATAGACGTGAAACTGGAACCGGAGGCCACCCCCTTCGTTGAAGACACCGTTATCGAACCTCATTAGCAAGGCAAGCAAACCCCATTGATCATGTCAATAAAATCCTATTTCCCTCTCAGTCTCTCTTATGCATGTTTAGGAGATCACCGAGACACGTTCTTTCGCATAGATGAACCCATTCCGATGCATGACCTATCATTTTGTCACCGTATTAAGCAAACCACAATCCTAGCAGATTTAGGAGTTGAATGATGAGCATGTGGCCCCTACAACTGTTACTGCTTTTGCTGCTTAGTGATACAATGAGGATGTTATGATTGTGAGTCGGGATGGAATGAACACAGTGATGCTGATGATAACGTGTTGGTGAATCCACCCTAAACAAAGGTGAACGATGAGAGGCTGTGTAGGAGTACACAGTGGGTTGTCTCGTTGAACACTGCCCTAGGCCCCGAGTTCCTTTTTTGTGATCCAAGACAAAGAGTATGACTCTTTACGTACCCGATCCAATCTAGGAGTCACAATAGATTCGGGCTTTCCATTTGGCATGTGCATAGAAAAAGAATGAAGAAAAGGTTGCATCATATAAATATGTGGGTGGACTTGTGAGGCAGTGAAACCATCTGGCAGAGGTGGCGTCTCGGTCCCTTACATTATCTGAGTCCGTTTCGTGGAACCGGCCGGACTCTCGAGCGGTGCCAAACTCAGGTAGTCGACTCCTGGATTAGAGAAGGTGATGTGAGGTTAGTGTCTTGGTTTCATCCACGTCCGACACCCGCTTGAAGGGTGACGAGAACGAGGCGATACGTGATGACACGCGTGTGAAGATGTACACCCCTGCAGGGTTAATGAACTATTCGAATAGCCGTGTCCGCGGTTATGGACTACTTGGAGACCTCTACTTGATCAATAGATAACTTGAATGGATACTTATAAAACTCGCATGATAAGCGTGTGTGCTATGGTGTGCTTCTTCGTGTGGAAGTCGAGGAAATAACCATAGTGGTGTATTGTTTGGAGACATGTAGTCCACTCGTGTACGCTTCTTACCTCAAGTCTGGTACTCGTAGTTCAGGACTAGCCAAGTCAAAGCTGGCACTTCTGCATGTTGAACCCCACCTCCCCTTTACCTTGAAACTTGAGTATGAGTAGAATAGATCTGATGTAAGTCTTGCTGAGTACGACTTTGTACTCACGTTTGCTTATTCTATGTTTTAGATAAGAACCGGACCCCGATGCAGTCACCTTCGTGAAGCTCGACGTTGACTAAGTTAGCATAGTCCCAGACAGCAGTCTGGTCCCTCGTGGAAGGGCATGTTTGTTGTACAACGCTTCTCTAAGCCATTTTTTAAACTTGTCTGTACTCAGACCTAATTTGCTTCCGTTGTATGATGTAACGTGATCACAGACATGTGATCTTTGTATGCTCTATGTGTATATTTATAAAGAGTACTTTGTAGAGTTATGTGATGATACCTGCTGTTCATACTAGGCATGTGTGCTGCGTGTATGTTTATAACATGCATGTCTTAGTATGGGTTTTCGAGACCTTAGTTGTGATCTGGCTGGCGGTCTTTTATACACCAAGTGGTCCTTAGATGTGCGCAGCATGGGGAATCGCGATGCGATTTCTCGTGACTCTGTCACGTGCACACTTTGTTGTATGATCGAGCCCGCCCTAGACCCCGACTAAGTGATCGGGCTGGATTAAGTATATGTAAGAGTTAGGATTCAATCGATAACATGGTTGAGGCGACTTGTCTATGAGTATGGGATTCACCACCCATAAGCATCTAGACTTGTGAGCGGACGATGAGGACCCATCTCAGATGATCATCCGGCCTGAATGGGATGCCCCTCACGTTCGATGCTTACCGAGAACGTTTTGTGCTTGGCCTTGTCTGCTTAGACAAGTGGGTACGGTTCTCGGCTCTCCATGTGATTGCATCGTGACTGGAATTACATACGCTAACCCCGGGTCCCGACACGAACCCAACGAGGAGCAGAAGGTATTGGTAAGTGACTTTGGTAAAGAAATAGCTGCAGGAACTGAAAGATAACTTTTTAGGGGTTTTCGATATTAGCAACAAAAAGGTAAAAGCGAGCAAAGTAAAAGGCAATGAGGAGTAACAAGTGGCCCGATCCTTTTGAGAAAAGGATAGGCCTACCAACTGAACTTATAAAGGCTAAAGAGCTCCTTAGGACACACGGGAGAAATAGTCTAGTGCGTTCACCATATTCCATACCGGTACTATGTGCTGTGTTGATAAGTGTTGAGTGGGAGAATCTATGCTAGTGCGCCCTCTATACTAAGATAAGTACACTCTTATGATTAATCACCTTGCAAGCATCCGCAAATACAAGCTAGTAATTAAGATGAAAGCATAACCATAGAAATACGATCGATGATCCATTGTCCCCTTGTGCAAAAGCATGTAAACTGGGGTTCAGGTTTCTGTCACTCCAGCAACCCACCGTAAGCATTATTTTACACAATGCATTCCCCTAGGTCCTTAATAAGTGAAGTGTTCAGTGTTCGACTCACACAACACTGCTAGAAAAATAACAACACAACTTAAATATCAAACAACACATATTACTTCAACATCATATGACTACTAACAACTAGACTTCTCCCCTGTCCTCAAGAACTAAAGTAACTACTCACAAGACATAAAATAGATCATGATCAGAGGGGATAAATAGGTCATAAACAATCTGGACACAATGATATTTCTCCAACAAAACTCAATAGCATTCATCACACGGTAGTAATCAACACCGGTAGAGTAGAGAGGATAGATAGTACGGATTAGAACACAAGTGGGACTTGTGAGGTGAGATTGGATGAAGATAAATATGGTGTTGATGTTGGGGATGATGTTGATGATGATCTCGATGATTCCCGTGATGATCGTGATGACGATGGCAACGATCTCCCCTTCCGGGAGGTGTTCTTCCCGACGGAATCTGCCAGCCGGAGATTTCTTTTCTCCTCTGTTGGTTTCCGCCACGGAGCGGCGACAGAACTCGCGAAAACTCTCCCTTTTTAGGCTTTTCGGATGATGTGCGATATATAGGCCAAAGGGGGGAGTCGGGAGTGGTCCCAGGGGTTTAGGCGCCCTCCCGAGGCGGCAAGGGTGGGGGCCACGCCAGGTGGCCGCCTGGGCATCCTGTGGGCCCCCTCTGGACCCTCTTCGGCGTGTCTTCGTCATTCTTCTGAAAAACACCCTCCGTCGATTTTCAGGTAATTTCGAGGTGTTCTTTTTCAGCAACTCAGCGTCCACTTTTTACCGTTGAATCCTGCGTTTGCTGCTTCGGCATCGAAAAGTTGCAAACTGTGTAAATTAAGCCAAAACAACATAAGAACATCATCTTATCATGAAATATATCAATGTATAAGAAAGAATTACTATATAAAATTGTGATGCATTTTGGACGTATCAACTCCCCCAAGATTAGACATGCTTGTCCCCAAGAGAATGCTGAGCTCGGTAAACCTGTCCACAAGTTTAGAGAGTGAAGCGTCGCTAAATAGAATACGGACAGGAAGCATCAAGGTTTCTCCATCAAACAAAAGCATCCTCAATAGAAACCTCAACTCATAAGGTCCTTTTGAGAAAGTAATAACAACTATAATCAAAAGTAGGGCTGAGAGAAATCATCAAATTATGGAAAACATATCCTTGGTCAAAGGACAACTAAATAACTTTACCTTTCCTCTTTCTAATTATAATGAAACAATTTGAAGATTTGAAAGAACAAGTTATTAGTCATGAAGTGCAAATGCTAACACAAAGGAAGATATTTGCTTGGAAAAAGCTTTCGCAAACAACTTACTTATTGAGAAGATAATGTCAACGATGATGTGGCATGGCAAAACTTAATGCAGCATTATATGAATGAATCCTCATCAGCATCAAGTGTTTGTTCTCTTTCGGAAAACAAAGAAGTAGGAAAACTGACTCAACATAAAAGTAAAGGAAAGGCCTTGTTAAAGGCAAGCAGGGAAAACTCATGTGCTATCCTTAAATCAAACAGAATGAAAATAAATTTTGGGAGGTGCATAGTTTGTCAACGAATGCTAATAGAGAGCTCAATTACTTCTCAAGATGGACAAGTTTCGAGGAACGTCTCCCAAGTGGGGACGATCACATCCCCTTAATCTGCTTTGTTTATCACTGCCAAAGTTTCTGATTTCTCATAGACCAAGCATGAAGGAGGGTTTGTTTGTTATATTATCTTTCGAGCTGGGCGCACTCATGCCAGTTCCTCCTCGTATTATGGGTTTGCATATTAGACATGCAATCCCAGGGTAAAACTTTTCCAACCTAAGAAGATCATGAATTACCTACTACTTCATCATGAGCTAAACAAGAGGCACAAAACAGAAGATTTTGAACATTTAAGTATAACTCATAAATTCTATACTTGTAGGAGTGGTAGGGAAATACCACAAATAGGAAGTGAAAGTCCAAGTATGTGATCAGAGGGGGAGGGGGTGAATAATCACTTCAATTTTCGTATGAAACTTTGAAGTGAAGCACAACTTAGCAGCAGAAGGAATTCAACAGAAGGTAAACAGTAAAGCAGAACTAGAGTGAATCACAACATAGCGAATCAAAAGCATCAAATCAGTTGCATTGAATCAAAACACAGAAGCAATTGCAATACTGAAAGGAAGTGCGGAATGTAAAACGAACTCTTGACTAGGAGATGTTTGTTCGACCAGTTCACACTCTGCAAAGTGCTACGTCTGTTTGGAGGGACTTGTGATTGAACACAGGAGCTAACCTCTCTCCGTCCGTATCTCCACTGCACCAATCTCCTTGATCTTGGTCAGTTCTTCACTCGTGGTTGATTATTGAGGAAATCACCGAAACCTTTGACAAACTGGACTTCGAGGCGAAAATAACTCTTCGCTCTCTGAAGAACAACACTCTAACCGTCTAGGAGAATTACAGTTCTCCAAGATAACAAGGCTAGCAAACTTCTTCCTAAGTCATAGTGAATCAACTCAGATCAATAGGACTCATGCTTCGGTGGATGGGTTTTGCTTTGCTTCGGTGGGGTTGCTCTCTCTCTTCACTATCAGAAAATAATCTTGGAGCAGCCACCCGCCAATGAGGGCGGGGGTGGCCTATTTATAGGTGGCGATCCCAAGGTGCAAAATGACTGAAGTGACCCGATGCGACAGCTTGACACCTGTTCGCAACGGTCGGATTTCTAATCAATACGCAACTTTACTTGCGAAACAAGTAAAGCTGACTCACGGACTTGGTGAAGCATTACCTAGTGCACATGAGATTTGTCATCTCTGTCTTCTCACAGGTTTGGATTCGATCTGAATCTTTTCACCAAAACCTTCGGAGTACATTTACTAAACTCCTCTTGATAGTACGGTTTTTCCTATGACTTAAAGAAGTGAAAAAGAACTACGCAAAAACTACTACGTCTTGCGCCATCTTGATCAACTCCTTCGATGAGACGTGCTTCAGGATTCCTTATCTTTTTGGGGGTCGTCATCCGTGATGAGCTTCACTCCAGAGGATATGCTTTAGTAAATATGTAAACCTTTGTTGAAGCTTTAGCACCAACCTATAACTTCAGGAACCTAACCATCTGTTTCATACTAGAAAACTTGTTAGTTCCTCTACTTTTTTGTCCAACAATATCCAAAACTCATGGGAGTATAACTTTTCTCTTACAGGAAGGTATGGTGAACTCAAATGGAAGGTATTGGTTTCAGGGTATGGATGCACAAGAAGAAATCTTCTAGGCAAAGGGTTTGGCTAGAAAAGGCTTTGAG
This sequence comes from Bromus sterilis, assembly GCA_950022295.1. Classification (NCBI taxonomy): domain Eukaryota; kingdom Viridiplantae; phylum Streptophyta; class Magnoliopsida; order Poales; family Poaceae; genus Bromus; species Bromus sterilis. Next base: position 272,611,890 of record OX465595.1, on the reverse strand, counting down.
AGAACAGACAATTGATGCTAATTTAGATGAAAAACATATAAAGCATAAACATGAAGCTAAGCATAACACATCAAGTTGTCTTCCTTTTCAACATAACACTTCAAGCATAATAACATAAAGGTTTTGGCTATGTCGCTACTTGGAAAAACATGCATGTTGTCAAGACCAAAGCTATGTTTGCCAAAATTTAATAAAGTTTTCATAGCCATACCTGATATAAGGTCAATACTCTCATAAGAATCATCATAGAAGGTTGATTGCATGAAGAGAATACCGAGTGCAGCGAGGAAACCAATAGACTTCTCATTAATAATCCTTCATAGACGACTCCACACTCACGGATACAAACTCTCCACAGAAGGAGTGATAGACCTCACTGCAAACATCTATTTCATATAATAACTTCCCTAGACATGATGTGACTCTACATGACTCTAAAAGACTAAGATAAAGATAAAGATACCAGGCACTCCCCCAAGCTTGGAACAAGCTGCGGGGGTACCATTACCCAAGGAGATTTACTCCTCATTCTTGTTGTTTTTGTTCTTGATGTAGTCATGGACGAAGCGCTTCCATGGTAGAGGTTCCCCGATCCCACGAGAGGCTTTAGTCTCCAAGATCCTGCTTCTAGCAGCTAAACCCATGCGCATAAACTTTAGTTCATACTCACAGTTCTGGTTGTCCAGATCATAGATCTGCCCTTGGAGATCATCAATTCTTTCTTCTGCTGCGGTGATCCTTGACCATATCCCCCTCATCTCCTTCTTATAGAACGTCTTTAGCTCGTTGATGAGGTCGACGTTTTCTTCAACACCCTGATCAACCATATTTTTGTTCTTGAAGACTTCTTGCTCCATCTCTACTAGCCTGGCCTCGACGCTCCCCTCCTTTGCAGGTTCCTTCAGACCTTCTTGGTGAAGGACACCATCCTCCAACTGGACGGTTCGAGGATGATTCTTCACCTGAGCGAGGTAAGGGTTGATGATGTTGATGACGAACTTGTCCATGGGGGAACTTGGGTAAGCCATGGCACCTAGGTCTTGCTAAAATATCTCCTGGCAGAAATAGCTCGAAAAGAAAACACACGAAATCGCAAGATACGGTGCCGGGACTATCCGGGCAAATATATAGCAAAAATTTCTGCAACAATAGGAAGGTAATGAGCCAAAGTGGAGTCGGAGACGGGCTCCGGGGTGCCCAGGCGGCGTCCCGGCGCGGCCAGGAGATAGTCCGCACCAGGGGGTGCCTGGGCCAACTGGAGCTCCTCTTCGGCTCCAATTAGGCTCTGAATTTTCTATATTTTGCAAAAACTCGTAATCTGGAACTTTTATGGAGGTTTTGCTATGTTTCCTTACCGTAATACATAACTTTTCTTATTCTGCTTCTGCTGGTGTCTGAAACGGGGCTGCAACATATTCTTCATGAGTTGTTGTGTGTATTATATTTACATCAACATTGACGGGGTCTCCCGCCATGTAATGCTTGAGTCTTAGCCCATTCACAACTTGAGGTTTGGTGCTATCAAAATTATTAATCTTAATTGCACCTGACCGGTAAACTTCTTCGATATGAAATGGCCCTTCCCATCTGGAAAGTAATTTACCTGGAGAATACCTAAAACGGATCTAAACAATAAAACATTATCACCAACATTAAATTCATGTTTCAGAACCCTTCTATCATGCCACTTCTTTACCTTTTACTTGAACATTTTAGCACTCTCGTAAGCTTCACTTCTCCACTCATCTAGAGAAGTCAAGTTTATGAGACGCTTTTCACCGGCTAACTTTGGGTCAGCATTAAGCTCTCTAACAACCCATAAAGCTTTGTGTTCTAATTCTAATGGCAAATGGCAAGCCTTGCCATAGACCATCTTATACGGGGACATGCCCATGGGGTTCTTGTAAGCAGTTCTATACGCCCAAAAATCATCTCCTAACTTCTTTGACCAATCCTTCCTAGAACTGTTAACTGTATTTTGCAAGATCAACTTGATCTCTCTATTTGTGAGGTCAACTTTCCCACTAGTTTGAGGATGGTATGGTGAAGCAATTCTATGATTGACATCGTACTTGGCTAAAGCTTTTCTAAAAGCTCCTTGCATGAAGTGTGATCCTCCATCAGTCATAAAATACCTAGGTACACCAAACCTAGGGAAAATTACATCTTTGAGCATTTTCAAAGATGTTTTGTGACCAGCACTCTTAGTGGGGATTGCTTCGACCCACTTGGTCACATAATTAACAAACTACTAAAATGTGAGTGTACTTGTTTGATGGAGGAAAAGGACCCATAAAATCAAAACCCCAGCATTCAAAAGGCTCAATCACTAGTGAGTAATTCATAGGCATCTCATTCCTCCTACTAATATTACCAACTCTCTGGCACTTATCTTAAGATAAAACATAATTTCTAGCATCTTTAAAGAGAGTAGGCCAATAAAAACCTGATTGGAGAACCTTATGTGCAGTCCTCTCACCGACGTGATGTTCTCCATAGGTATTGTCGTGACATTTCTTGAGAATGTCCTTCTGCTCATGTTCCGGTATGCATCTTCTCACGATCCCGTCTGGACCTTCTTTGAAAAGATGAGGGTCATCCCAAAAGTAGTGCCTCAAATCATGGAAGAACTTCTTCCTTTGCTGAATGTTAAACCCGGAGGAAAATACTTTGCAACGATAAAATTAGCATAATCTGCAAACCAAGGATCGGAAAGAGATTGTATTTTTACAACGGCAAGTTGTTCGTTTGGAAAACAGTCGTTGACTGGGATGGGGTCCTGCGGTATGTCGTCCATCCTGGAAAGATTGTCCGCCACCGGATTGTCTGCTCCTCTATCAATAATCTGTAAATCAAATTCGTGAAGAAGGAGTACCCACCTGATGAGTCTTGGTTTGGCATCCTTCTTCGCCATAAGGTACTTAAGAGCGGCATGGTCAGTATGAATAATAACTTTTGAATCAACAATATAGGGTCTAAACTTATCACAAGCAAATACTACTTCTAAGAGTTCCTTCTCAGTAGTAGCATAATTCTTTTGAGAACTATCAAGAGTTTTTCTAGCATAATGTATAATATTCAATTTCTTATCAACCCTTTGTCCAAAAACAGCTCCAACAGCAAAATCACTAGCATCACACATAATTTCAAAGGGAAAATTCCAGCCAGGTGGTTCCACTATAGGAGCGGTTATCAAATCTTTCTTAAGAACTTCGAAGGCCTCCTTACAATCTTCATCAAATACAAAAGGAACATCCTTCTGGAGAAGATTAGTGAGGGGTCTCGAGGTCTTAGAAAAGTCTTTGATAAATCTTCTATAGAAACCAGCATGACCGAGAAAACTATGAATACCTTTGGTGTCCCTTGAATAGGGCATCCTTTCAATAGCTTCAATCTTCGCCTTGTCCATTTCAATTCCCCTCTCGGAAATCTTGTGACCAAGCACGATCCCTTCGTTAACCATGAAGTCGCATTTTTCCCAGTTTAAAACTAGGTTTGTGTCCTCACATCTCTGCAAAACTTTATTAAGATTGTGGAGACAGTGGTCAAAGGAAGTTCAATAGACAGAGAAATCGTCCATGAAGACTTCCACAATCTCCTCACAGAAACCGTGAAAAATAGCAGACATACATCTCTGAAAAGTAGAAGGTGCATTGCATAAACCAAAAGGCATACGCCTATAAGCATAGGTACCATAAGGACACGTGAATATGCTCCTCTCTTGATCGGCAGTGTTGACATGAATTTGAGAGAAGCCAGAGTATCAATCAAGATAGCAAAAGTGGGTGTTTTTAGACAACCTCTCTAGCATTTGATCAATAAAGGGCAATGAGTAATGGTCCTTCCTGGTCGCCTTGTTCAATTTCCTGTAATCAATACACATTCTATATCCAATAGCAACTCTTTGAGGTATTAGTTCATTTTTATCATTAGGAAAAACAGTCATACCTCCTTTATAAGGAACACAATGAACTGGACTTACCCACCTACTATCAGCTATAGGATAGATGATACCTGCGTCTAGAAGCTTGAGAATCTCCCTCCTAACCACGTCTTTCATCTTTGGGTTCAGCCGTCGTTGATGATCAACAACTGGCTTATCATCGGGCTCGAGATTGATAGTGTGTTGGCAAATCGATGGACTAATATCCTTAAGGTCATCAAGGGTATATCCCAAGGCACCACGGTGTCTGCGAAGTGTCTCCAATAATCGCTCTTCTCCAAATCCTGAAAGGTTAGCATTGATAATGACTGGATATATTTTCTTTTCATCTAAATAGGCATACTTGAGCGTATCGGGCAATGGTTTGAGGTCAAACACCGGGCCTTCTTTTGGCTGTGCTAGGATTCCTAAAGGTTCAACCGAAAGGTTGTGCTTCAGGATAGCAGCTTGTCTTGAGAATATTTCGTCTAACTCATTTCTTTCCTGCATATGCATATCATTCTCGTGGTATTCCATATATTGCTGCAAAGGATCATTAGGACGATTAGCAGTGGAAGCAATATTTTCAATAATTTTATCATTACTAGGTAAATCAGTATCACGAGGTTGCTTGGAGAACATAGAAAAGTTAAATTCATATGGCTCACCATTGAATTCAACATAAACTTTACCTTTTTTACAATCTATTATAGCACCACAAGTGCTGAGAAAAGGTCTACCAAAGATAATAGGGAAAAACTATCTTGCACTAAACCAAGTACGAGAAAGTCGGTAGGATACTTTACCTTTCCACATAGGACTTCAACATCTCTCAAAATACCAATGGGAGAGATAGTTTCTTTGTTTGCTAGATAAATAGTAACACCGATCTCTTCAAGTTCACACGGTGAAATCTCACCCATGATCTCCTGATAGAGTGAATAAGGAATAGCGCTAGCACTGGATCCCAGATCGCAAATCCCGTAATAATTGTGATCTCCTATTTTGACAGATACAACTGGTGTACCTGAAATTGGACTCTTATTCTTGGCTGTGACAATGTCAGTTGAAACAACACAAAAATTTATCTTGGAATCTGAAACATCATTATTAACCAAATATTAACTAAAAATTTAGCTCTCAATGTAATCATGCCCATAATTTATAGGGGGTTCAATACCTTTATCGATTTCCCAGTCTTCAGTATTCTTCTGGATCCTCTCAATGAGATCCTACTTTTCTTCGATGCTTCTTGTTTGGAATAACGCGCTAGAGGAGGCATCCAACATCTCCTTATCCTGACGAGAAATCCTGGCATAAAAATTTGTAATTATAATATCTTTGGGGAGTTGATGGATAGGACATTTGAACACTAGGGATTTAAGTCTTCCCCAAGCATGAGCGATGCTCTATCCGTCGCGAGGCCAAAAGTTGTAGATGTAATACCTGTGTCGATGAATTTCATGAAGAGAATAAAACTTTGTATAAAAGAGAGACATAAGCTCTTCCCAATTAAGTAGATGTGAGTTATCAAGGAGCTTATACCAATCTGAATCTTTACCTATAAGAGATATGGAGATTAATTTCTTCATGATGAATTCCAGTGACACACCTGCAAGCTTAAATAATGAACATACTTGTGTTAAATATAGCAAGTGTTCACTTGGATGTCTATCTCCTGCATAGCGATTAGACAAGACATAATTGATAATACCAGACGGTACTTTTTAAGGCACAATTTCAGTAGGCGTACGAGTGAATACCACAGTTGTGGGGCGTTTCCCCATAAACAACGATCCAAGAGTAGAGGTGTCCATAAGCACAAAAACAGCAGCGGCAAAATAAAAATAGAAATATAAAAACTTCCTTACTAGCTTCACTTACTAATGATGACCCTCAACTGTAGGGGATCGTTTGTAGCATTTTCGATAAATAAGAGTGTCGAGCATAAGGTATTGGTAAGTGACTTTGGTAAAAAAATAGCTGCAGGAAATGAAAGATAACTTTTTAGGGGTTTTCGATATGAGCAACAAAAAGGTAAAAGCGAGCAAAGTAAAAGGCACTGAGGATTAACGAGTGGCCCGATACTTTTGAGCAAAGAATAGGCCTAGCAGCTGAACTTAGAAAGGCTAAAGCGTTCCTGAGGACACACGGGATAAATAGTCACGTGTTTTCGCCATATTCCGTATCGGTACTATGTGTTGTGATGATAAGTGTTGAGTGGGTGTATCTATGCTAGTGCACCCTCTAGACTAACATAAGTACACTCTTATGATTAAACACCTTGCAAGCATCCGCAAATACAAGGTAGTAATTAAGGCGAAAGCCTAACCATAGTAATACGATCGATGATCCATTGTTCCCTTGTGCAAAAGCGTGCGAACTGGGGTTCAGGTTTCTGTCACTCCGGCAACCCACCGTAAGCATTATTTGTACACAATGTATTCCCCTAGGTCCTTAATAAGGCGACGTGTTGAGTGTTCGACTCACGTAACAACGCTAGGAAAATAACAACACAACTGAAATATCAAACAACATATATTACTTCAACATCATATGACTACTAACAACTACACTTCTCCCATGTCCTCAAGAACTAAAGTAACTACTCACAAGACATAAAAGAGATCATGATCAGAGGGGATAAATAGGTGATAAACAATCTGGACACAATGATATTTCTCCAACAAAACTCAATAGCCTTCATCACACGGTAGTAATCAACACCGGTTGAGTAGAGAGGATAGATAGTACGGATTACAACACAAGTGGGACTTGTGAGGTGAGATTGGACGAAGATGAAGATGGTGCTGATGTTAGGGATGATGTTGATGATGATCTCCATGATGCCCGTTACGATGGTGATGATGATGGCGACGATCTCCCCTTCCGGGAGGTGTTCTTCCTGGCGGAATCTGTCCACCGGAGATGTCTTTTCTCCTCTGTTGGTTTCCGCCACGGAGCGGCGGCGAAACTCGCGAAAACTTTCCATTTTTAGGGTTTTTGGATGATGTGCGATATATAGGCCAAAGGGGGGAGCCGGGTGTGGCCCCAGGGGTCCAGGCGCCCTCTCAGCGCGGCCAGGGTGGGGGCCGCGCCAGGTGGCTGCCTGGGCACCCTTTGGCCCCCCTCGGGCCCCTCTTCGGCATGTCTTCATCATTCTTATGAAAAACACCCTCCGTCGATTTTCAGGTAATTTGGAGGTGTTCTCCTTCAGCAACTCAGCGTCCACTTTTTACCGCTGAATCCTGCATGTGCTACTTCGGCATCGGAAAGTTGCAAACTGTGTAAATTAAGCCAAAACAACATAAGAACATCATATCATGAAATATATCAATGAATAAGAAAGAATTACTACATAAAATAGTGATGCATTTTGGACGTAACATATGCCGATTGTATCAGATGTTGTATCCATGTAGTTGTAATGTTGTGATATCATGTTGAAATCTGAGACACATGGCTTCGTCATATGTCGCGGTAGGTCCGATATGTGCTTCGTCCTCGGGTTTGGCGGAAACGTCCAAATCTGAAATAGTACCGCATATCCGGTCTTACAACTTGGTATCAAAGCCTTACCGACCGTAGAATCATTTCTCTGGCCGGAGTCGAATATAGACAAAAACTATTTTGTAGTTACTAACTTAGTTATCGGAGAGTAGGATTTTTTTACTCCTTATCCCCTCCCTCTGGTAATGAAGTGCGACGTAATGTTTTCTCCTTCAACTTATCTACTTCAAACCAAATCTAGGTTCTCGTTTGGGAGATTTTAGTCGGACCAATACTTTATCAGCAGCGGGTTGGTCGACGTACTTCGAACTGAATAAGCATGGCTCGTGGGCTTTTCGCTCTACCTAAACTAAAGCTTGGCCCACGTGAAACACCGAACCGAGTTTCTTGATTATTATCCAACTAATGGATTATGAACCTCCCACTTCGACTGTCCCCCTTTGTCCGCTTGAGTTGGCATTGTGCGTGGATCCTCCTCTATCCCATCTTGTTGTCCAGGTTTTCGCACCTTCCTGAGTGATGTTATTGTAGAAATGCTGGTATGGTATTGTTTCGATTCGGATTCTAATGTTCACGCTTTCAGTAGCACCTAGGTAATCTTATTCCGGAAACCTTGAGTTTCTTTCCCGAGTGGATTAAATTTTGTTGCGATATCCCCTCCTTTGATCCAAGTTTGCTCTCGATCAGTTTCCCACACCTATGTAAGTTTCTTCTCAGATATCGGCATCTCCAGTCAGGTTGGATCCTTACAGAACAGAACTTGGCTTTTATATTCCAATGATGAGCCTCCTCAAAAGAGCTCTAGGTCTTCGTGAGCAAGCGAGTTATATGCACCCCCACTAGTTCCATTGGAGAGCTTTCATAGCTCATATGTGCATCCATTCTATGGCAATCCCTACTCCTCACATCATATATATTATTTGCATTTCTCTCTCCTATGATTGTCCTCGTTGATGTGAGCCTTTCACAACTTTTTATCTTCCTTCACCATCATTTATTCTATTTTCCATCCTAAGTGGCAACTAATCTTGCTCGTGCTCATTCATTGCATGAGTGCGCAAAATTGAAAGGGAGAGGATCAGTTTGTGATAAGGGGTGGCCCATTCTTGTCAGGAAGCGTACGGTGAATATGAGGGCGGTGATATATAACTTATATGTAGCCGATGAACTCTCCTCGCTAGATCCCTATTGTCAATGCGACAACTCTCTACCCTTTGGATATTTACAACTTCACACACTTGCGCAATGTAGCCATCGACCATGAGACGATAATTTGCAATCTACTAATTCCCAATGGAATAACGAATCACACAAAACTTGCAGTAGGAACACTTCAGATCGATACGAATTGAAGTATATGATTCAAGATGAAATCATGAAGCTATTCTCAAGAACTAGGGTTTATCTAAACATGGTCTAACACTAAAAGTCGAAGGGGGTCCGGTATTTATAGCTAGGGGGCCTCAAACTCGGATACAAGGCCGCAGCCCATCAGATCTGAGCCCAGGAAATTCGGACGTCCGATGGGTTTTGGATGTCAGATGTGCCAGATTTCCAAATTGCGTCGGCCGTCCAGCTATTTTTACATCGGTTCTGTACTCGAGGGTAGTCTTGGAGGCCTTCATGTCGGATGTCCGGTGCATGTCGGAAGTCCGTCGTGTCAAACGTGTGAATTCTGTTGGAAGTCTGGCAAAAATAGCAAGCTATCTGTAACTTGAGGTCATCGAAGCTTCGTAGGTCCTGGCCTCCGATGTTGGACGTCCGAAAGATGGAGCTTCTTTCATCTTCTTCTCCTTCTAGATCCTCATCTTCGTCATGTACCTGATTATGCAAACATACAAATATTTAGGCACTATAAAGTTCTCATTACATGACATATCAGAATCAATTAAGAGTGAGTTCACCTGTTGTTCTATCAACTTTGCACGAGCTCTTGTAATAGTTCCAAATCTGATATCATCACCATTCTGCTTTGTTGAATCAATTTGTTCTTCATGACGAACTGGAGATGTATTGGTAGTAGGGATGTCCTCATCAGTTTGACTTGTACCTGACCAGTGGTCTTTTGACTAGTCATAATAAGATTCCAAAGGAGATTAAGTGTGAAGTTTTAGTAGATTGAGTTATCAACAACTATTAAGTATTTTTATGCTCTAAACCTATCTCCCACTTTCTGCACGGTAACACCGATTGGAGATATTCGAATCACGCACAATGAGATCTCTTGCAACTTTATGTTCTTACTTTGCTAGTTTCAATACTAGATATACACTCTTGCGTGTTATTGTCTTGACATGAATTGCATATCTTACTTGTTGTACTTTATTGTTCAAATATTTGTTGTTTTCCTGTCACCACAGAATTTATCTTCGTTGTCATTTACCTACTTGAGGACGAGCAAGAATTAAGCTTGGGGATGTTGATACGTCCCAAACTGTAACAGCCCAAAACTATCAAATTCCATATAAATTTGCATTTTTATTTTTCCCATTGGGGATGAAAACTTGCACATTTATTATTTACCATAATCCATATGATAGAAAAATGCCAAAGCATTTTTCAGGTTATGTCAAAGGATTATTTTAAATTCTTTATTTTCTTCCTTTTCTTGGCAGCAAGCCCTCATTGATATGGTTATGTTTTGCCATGCCAAAAGTCCATGCCAAGTGCCAAGGTTTTATCCCTCTTAAAAAATGTGGTTGTGGTTCAAACCTCATTTAAAATATTTTGAATGAGTTTGAATTTACTTTAATAAAATTGGTTGTCACCACTTTTATAAAATCACATTAATTCCATGGTTGTCAAATCATATTTTTATATGATTTTATGTCTTCATCTTCTATTTTATTCTCTTGCTATTTTCCAAGGATTATATCTTTTAGACCGTAGATCGGATTGCGACGATCTTAACATGAAACTTGCTTAGTTCTTCGCGTAGATTATAAAAATGTGCTCTTTTGCCATGTTTGAACTTGTTTACATGTTTTTTCCTTGCTAATTACATCGCATTCCATCGTAAATGTAATAGGTCGTATCTTTTTAACCGTTGCTCCGAATAAAATGTTCCTTACATGTAACTTGACTAGAATTTAATTTACTTTGTGTTTATGCTATTTTTTGATGTTGTTAACCAACCTAAAATATGGTTTATGGCAGAACAGTACCAAATCCTTTAATTTTCGTGGGGTACTTAGCGATATGCCATGTTTAGGATTGTGCCCCACTTCAATTGACTAGCATAGATAGTTTACTTTATGCTTCACCTCTTGACATGATTGTGTGATATGCCATGCTTGAGTGAGATCCATGTTAACAACCTTTGCCCATGTTATGTAGCTAAACAACTTGAACCGATTCTAGATGTGCGGTATCGTCGTGTGTGACGAATACTCCACTAAACATGTTAGTAACCGCTCTCACGATAGATGCGATATCGTATTGTGTTTTCTTGTGTTGCCTTATTGTTTTTGCTTGCTCGTGATTGCTTCATAGTAATAGATGCATCTCCGCCGATTGATTTTCCAGTGTTTCCTTCTTGTGTGCTTCCGCGGGTACTCTCGGAGACGATGCGAGCTTGCGATCGACTACACCTTCGGTTTTGTCTTCTCATCGGGTAAGGAGGAGCATATATCATGCTTATAAATTTAAGCTCACTTGTGCCTAGTTACAGGATAGAACGATTGCTTGATCCTACCACTTCATATTCATACCTCTCAAATACATCCAAATAGCCATGTCCCCTCCCAGCAAACCATGTACTGCTATGTTTCTATTGCTCGTTGCTTAGCCCCTGCTTAATATGCATGCTTAGGATGCTACGAATGTTACCCTGTTACTCTTTGGATTGGGCTATCACATTATTATATTGTTGTGGATGATGTGATTATTATAATGTTGACTATATTCAACGAAGGATGGAAGGTCTAGGCTATCCCGCCTCGATGCTTTGTTCCATTCGAGTCACCTACGACCCGAGTTCTCGGTATTGTGTCTCTTGATGAGCGTGCCTAACCGCGTGTGGGATTCTATGGGGTCCCCTCTTCTTACCTACCTAGCTCCAAACATTTCTAGTGGTGGCCCAAGCTGATTTACCATTTGAAACCGTGTGTGTCACTAGTGAGCTCCCAGCAGATTTTAAACAACTCGGGCCAGCGAAGATATGGTTTCTCTTGTTGGTCCACACTGGTGAGCTAGGAGGCTACCCACGTGTGAGAGGATCAGTTACCTCGACCTTAGCCTTACAGAAGAGTATGATCCGAGAGCGTGGCCGGCTTTTGGATTGGGTGTCGACTCCCCGGGGGCCACCTGGATTTTTTCATTGCTAGTTAGAAGGATTATAACGTCCGGATCTCTCGGAACAACTCTTCAATGAGTGTCTATAACGGGCCCGACTGAGAGAGCCGGCGTACATGAGGAGCTTATAATTGGCAGTTGGTACACCCCTGCAGGGTTAAATCTTTTCGAGAAGCCGTGTCCATAGTAACGGACGACTAGATACCTACTCCTTGTTCATAGACAACAACAACTGAGATAATCTTAATAACTTGATCAATGTGTGTGTGCCTTGACTACTTCTTCTTCGCCGGGATGCGAAGGGGGGATAAGGATAGGATAGGTGTTATGTTTGCGTAAGTAGGTGGATAGTAGACTTGTTGGAGGCGATTCCTCATCGAACGATTGGCTTCTCATCTTACTCTAAATAGATCGTTAGCCATTTATATAATGCTAGTGCGGCTGCAACCTCAACCACTACCCCCATCTTACCGTGAGAAGTTAGTTACAAGACTTGTTCATATAGCTCACCCCTTTATTCTCTCTTTTATGCATGTTATGCAATGATCTTGGACTTGAGTGGACCTCAACGACCCTTCTTCTGGACGCCTTCACGGAGACTCGACGACGACTAGTTAGGCGGATCCCGGCGGAGATCCTGGACCCGTGTGGTTACGGGAATTGTGTGTTTTACCTTTGCCACTAGGCATTTGATTGTAGTCTGTATTTAGACATGGATCTTCCGCTGATGTATGTATTAAGGCAGTTGTATGCCGATTGTATGAGATGTTGTATCCTTGTAGTTGTATTGTTGTGATATCATGTTGAAATCCGAGAAATATGGCTTCCTCAAATGTCGTGGTGGGTTCGATATGTACTTCGTCCTCCGGTTTGGTCGGAAACGTCCAAATCTGAAATAGTACCGCATATCGGGTCTTACACAAACATATTTGTAAATTCTGCTTGCTCCATGCTTATTTCGGTGATATTGCTATATGTTTTGATGCACATTCGTATCTTTTACAACATATTGGACTAACCTATTAACCCAGTGCCAGTTTTTGTTTGCTATTGTCCGTGCATTGCATGAAAATGTCAAAAATCAAAGTGCTTGGAAAATTCCAGAAAAATTATATAAAAAATATGCAAGACAGAAGAGACCTGGAGCCAGAAGGGGGCCACCCCAGCTAGGCGACTGCCTGGCACGTCCAGTGGGTGGCCGCATCCTCTGGCCGCCTTGGCCAGGGGGGCCACCCCTGAGGGCGGCCTTCTGCCTATATTTAGTCCTTGCTCTGAAAACCCTCGTGAGCAACCCCGTTATGCGATTTAGTCCACTATTTCCACCGCCTAAGCGATTCCGATCTCAGGAGCCAGGAGAAGCTGTCCCGACACCCTACCAGAGCAAGGATTGATCTCTGGAGACCTCTCCACCACCATAATCGCCTCCGGGAAGTGTCGTGAGTAACCACACTTGGACCATGGTTCCATGAACAATAGCTTTGTGATGTCTTCTCTCCAATCTTGTGCTTCAATGTTTAGCCCTTGCGAGCTGCCTGTCATGATCAATGCACCTATGTATTAGTTCCTGTTTTTCAATGTTCTGTTTGCTAGGATCTGATGGATTATGAGATTATGTTAACTTTGTGATGAGTAATATATTTGGTTCACCTTTATATTTATATTCTTGAGTGTTCTTGCATGTTCCCCGTTACGTTTGTTGCTTTGTTCCCCGCTACTTGTTTTGGTGTAATGCCCACATGATTGAGCCTCTAACTTTCTTGTAGCATGATTAGCATTGCGGTGCATTGATAATTCTATCAATTGCCTAGTTGTAAGTTGTTCACCCAGCATAGTTGTTATCGTCTTTTGGGAGAGAGACATCACTAGTGAAAACCATGGGACCCCGGTCCATATTTCCATCATAGTTTACACCGCTCCAATTTACGGCTTTTACTTTCCTTTCAGTTTCCACTACTATTTCCACCCTTGTGTTTTGGTCTTTTGTAAACAACAAGACCGGAGAGATTGAAAACCTCTCTGACTCCTTGGGAGCAAAGTTATTTGTGTTTGTGTGCAGGTCCAGGTCAAGTGAGTAATTTATCTCATCCGGCGCCTTGCTCGTTTGTTCTTCTTGTTGATCCTTGGAGTCCTCCAAGATTTGATATACCTTCCAGTCCTCGTGTAACGTAAATTTGTGTCTACTTCATCCTAACCTTCCACTTGGAGTAACCAACATGGAGCCGTCAATCGGTGTTATCACCTGTTGGTGGCAGCTTGATACCTCCCAAATTTATCTATAATTTCTTCTTGTTCCATGCCCTTTTAGGTGACATTGTTATGTGTGTTTCTACATTTTCATTTCTTTTTACACATATTTGGACTAACCTACTAACTCAGTGCACCCAGTGCCAGTTTTTGCCTGCTGATGTCTGTAAATTGCAGGTTTTTACCCGTATTTACAAAGCTCCAAAAATTCCACAAAAATCAGATAAAAAATTAGCAGGACGGAAGCTTTTGGATCACCGAAGGAGGTCTAGAGGAGGGGCCACCCCTTCGTGCCCCCCTTCGGCCTATTTTTAACCCTCATTCAAAAAACCCTCGCATAGATCCCCGCATCGCGATTTTCACCTATGTTCCGCCGTGGTCGCGCTTCCAAGATCGGGAGCACTAGAAGACCTCTTCCCGGCACCCTCCCGGAGGGAGGATTAAACTCTGGGAGCCTCTCCACCACCATGAGCGCTTCCCGGATGTGCCGTGAGTATTACCCCTTGGACTGGGGGTCCATATCCAGTAGCTATGTGATGTCTTCTCTCCAATCTTGTTCTTAAATTCTTAGCCCTTGTGAGGTTCCCTACATGATCAAGCCGTCTATGTAATTATTTCTGTTGTTTCTATGTCGAGTTTGTTGAGATCCAATGTATTATGAGATTATGTTCAGATTTTGATGACTTATATAATTGGTTCACTTTTATATTTTGTTCTTGAATGTTCTCCGTTGCTTTTTATTGCTTTGGCCAAGTAGTAGATAGTAACTCCAAGAGGGAGTGTTTATGCTTGATTGTGGTTTCATGCTCCCCGATGTCTAGCTTGAGTGACAGAAACATGAGACTAGGGGATGTGTCGTTGCCACCATGGAGAAAACAACGGTGCTTGTAACCACGGTTGCAAGGATTGTTTACCTTACGCAATGTTTGTTAATGCAGGTTTTGTTGCTCTGAGTTTACACTTTGGGTGGGGCTCGCAACTTAATACCAGCGAGATGTTCTGGATAGATGTCTCAAGGTGGATGATTAGTGAGTAGATGCAGTTGGATTTAGGTCTACTTTTCTTGGCGTACTGCCCATACTTTTGAGCCTCTAACTTTCTTTGCAGCATAATTAGCATTGCAGTGTGTTTATAATTTTGTCAATTGCCCAGCTGTAATTTGTCGTCTTTTGGGAGAGAGACATCACTAGTGAACCGCATGGGACCCCGGTCCAAATTTCCACCATTGTTTACACCTCCACTATTTACCACTTTATTTAATTTTCAGTTGCAATCACCACTATTATTTCCACCCTTGTGTTTTACCCTTTGTAAACAACAAGGCCGGAGAGATTGACAACCTATCTGAACTCGTTGGGAGCAAAGTTATTTATTTCTGTGTGCAGGTCCAGGTCAAGTAAGTAATTATCTTCAAACGGCGCCTTGCTCGTTTGACACCTACTTGTCGTCCTTCGAGTCCTACTGGATTGACTACCTTGGTATCTTCACCGAGAGAAATTTGTTGCTATATACATCTCAATCTTCCACTTGGGGTGAGCAACGAGGGGAGAGAATCCATTATACTCTCTCGTACCATCAAGAAAATTTCTTGCGCCGCTGCCGGGGACTCCAATCTTCAAGATAGGGGAGTTGCTGTCGGGACCCCGGGTTAGTGTATGAAAGTCCCGCTACGACATAGTCATATGGATAGCCGAGAACTGTACCCACTTGTATAAGCAGACAAAGCCAAGCACAGAATGTTCTCGGAAAGCATCGTACGTGAGGGGCATCCAATCCAGGCCGGATGATCAACTGAGATGGATCCTCATCGTCAGCACACAAGTCTAAAGATATGGGTGATGAACTCCCATATTCACAGACAAGTTGCCTCAACCATACTATCGACTATCTCATAACTCTTACATAGACTTACTCCAGCCCGATCACTTACTCGGGGTCTAGGGCGGGCTCGATCATACCACAAAGTGTGCACGAGACAGAGTCTCGAGAAATCGCATCGTGATGCCCCAAGCTGCGCACATCTAAGGGCCACTTGATGTATGAAAGACCGCCAGCCAGATCACAACTAAGGTCTCGAAAACCCATACAAAGACATGCATGTTATAAACATACACGCAACACACATGCCTTTTATGAACAGCAGGTATCATTGCAATTCTCTACAAAGTATACATTTTATTGATAACTCTCACAGAGTGCACACAGAGATCACAAGCATGTGATCCAACATTACAACAAAGAAGTAGAAGCAAAGTAGGTCTGAGTACATACAAGTTTAACAAATGGCTTAATAAGCCTTATTTAAACACAAGCCCTCCACGAGGGAACCAGTCATCTGAATGGGACTACACTAGCTTGGTCTTCAGTCGTCGAGCTCGATGAAGAATCCACCTTCGGGGTCAGTGGGTTCATCTAAAACATAGAATAAGAAAAGATGAGTACAAAGTCGTACTCAGCAAGACTTACATAGGAACTATACTACTCATGCACATGTATCAAGGTAAAGGGAGGTGGGGTTCAATTGCAGAAGTGCCAGCTTTGACTTGGCTAGTCCTGAACTACGAGTACCAGACTTGAGGTAAGAAGAGTACACGAGTCCACTACATCTCTTCAACCAATTACACCACTTTGGTGCCTTTCTCGACTTCCCCACGAGAAAGCACGCCATAGCACTCACACTTATCTTGGCATGTTTTATAAGTATCCGGTTCAAGTTGTCTAATAATCAGGCACAACTTTCCAAGTAGTCCCTTACCGCGGACGCGGCTATTCGAATAGTTTATTAACCCTTCAGGGGTGTACTGCTACACACATGAAACCATCAGTTACCGTCGGGATCTTGTCACCCTTCAAGCGGGTGTCGGCGAGGATAATCTCCACAACTTTTACCTCACAGCCAACTCAGGTTCAATGAAGACGCCTATCTAGGATGGTTTCCACATTCGCAACCCGGCTGGTTTACCGAAGTGGTCCCAGAAGATGTGTGCGTGGTGCATAAGCCAGTCTCGGTTGAGCCGTTCTCTCACCTTGCATCCAAGCCACAAACCTACCAGAACTCCGAACTACTGCGACTCATTGAACTGAGAAGGGGTGAGTTATTAGGTTGAGCGGGGATCCGTTTGCCCAACATGTGGTAGTACTCTTCATCTTGGATCACCACACAAGAACTTGGGCTTAAGGCGGTGTTCAACGAAACAACCCACTGTGTACTCCTACGCAGCCTCTCATCGTTCACCTGGTATTAGGGTAGATCCACCAACACATTTCCACCATCTTCCACATGATCACTACCATCCCGACTCACATAACAGTAACAACATTGTATCACTCTAAGCATGCAATAAGCAGTAACAGTTGCAGGGGTCACATGATATCAACCAACTCCTACATTTGCTAGGATTGTGGTTTGCTTACTACTGTCACAAATGATAGGTCATGCAAAGGAACGGGTTCATCTATGAGGTAGAAAAGTAGCATGGTAATCATCCTATACAATGCATAAGCGAGACATGAGAGGGAAGTGGGATTTTATCGACATGATCAATGGGGGTTTGCTTGCCTTGCTGACGAGGTTCAGTCTCGGGATCTTCAACGAAGCGGGCTGCCTCCTGTTCCGGTTCCACCTCTACTCGACAAACAACAAGCAAGGGAGCACAATAAGTACAATGCACAATTACATGGTTAAAGGTTGAAACTTGATGTATATGTTTCTGATGTGTGAGGCAATTCCATTTAAATGGAATATATTGCAATTGAAATTGCAAATTCAAACTCCAATTTGAATTCAATTTAGCCAAGTTACAAAAGCTATTGTTTGACCAATGTAATTCATCTTGAAATGTGTATGATATGCCTCTGATGTTCAAGTGAAATGTGGCATGTTGCTAAGGTTCAAATTGCAAAAGCATTTGAATTTAATTTGATTAAATTCCAATTAAACCAAATAGCAAATGCTACTGGTCCCATTTTAAATTCAACTCAAACATAGTTGAAAGCAGTATATTTGGATAAATTATTTTCTCCTGATCATTTTTCATATATTATATGTTAAATTTGGAGTTAAAATGAATTAGTTATGAATTTCCAAAGTTTTAGCCTTTTTCTGGAATTTCTGGAATTTTTTAAAATTGAAAATGCATTACTGCGTCACTATGATGTCATGCTGGCCTCAGGGGGGGTTCTGACCAGTGGGTCCCACATGTAAGTGACTCATGTGTTAATTAAAATGTTTAGTTTAGATTTAAATTAACCCAAAGGTTAATTAGGGCCTAGGGCCCACATGTAAGTCTCACTGGGGGTGGGGCCAGGTGATTAAGCTCTGTGGTTAGGGGGCTAATGGAGGGGCTCCCTGGCAGGGAGCACTGTGCCTCGCCGGAGTTGAATGGGACGGCGTTTTAGGGCACGGAAGGCCAAGGGGAGGGCACTGGCGTGTTGCTGAGGTTGTCGTGCGTCGAACGGAGGCAGCTGGGGCTCGGGGGAGGGACTGGAGCGACGGCGGCGACGACTCCAGCGGAAGCAGAACCACGGCGAGGTCGGGCTCGGGTTTTTAGTGCACGTCTTGAGCTAAAACTCGGTGCGTTCGAAAGCTGGCACACTTGGGAGCCAAACGTGCGCTCTGGTTGTGTCGACGAGGCACTGGGGCGACCTCGATGTCAACCATGGCGGCGACGGGCTCTGGCTCTCATGGAAGATCACGACAGGGGGCAAAGGAAGGGGCGCCAGGTTGTGGTTACTGCTCACCAGGCGATGGGGAGCACGATGGAGTAGGCGACGAGCTCGGGGAGGTCACGGTGGCGACGGATTTTGAGGTGGATCCGCGGCGGCCGAAGACGAGGACGAAGAAGGGGACGGTGGCTTCAGAGCGTCCGAGCTCGATTCCTTCTGCACGGAGACGTAGTCGACGGTGGCGGAGGCGATGGACACCTTGGCGTGACTCGTGGACGACGTTGGCCACGCGTGCTTCACGTCATGGCGACGGCGGAGCTCGGGTCGTCGTCGAACTCGGCGGGAGAGAGAGAGGGAGAGGCTCTGGAGGGGGGGAATGGATGTGTGGCGTCTCCGAGAGCTGCAAGGCGCGTCTAGGAGGCTCGGGAGAGGCAGGTGGCGACTGGGGAGACGACGCCATGCTCGGCTGTCTCGGTGGCATACCACCGAGCAGCTTGGAGGCGCGGGGTGGGGAAGAAGACCCCCTTGCCCCTTTGGGCCGGGTGGGCTGGCTGGGCTGCCTTCTCCTTTGCGACACGTAAGCCTTTCTCTCTCTTTCCTGTTTTTCTTTTCTCATTTATTTTCTGTCTTTGTTTTGGTTTTGCTAAATAAAATAGCAAAATATTTTTTTAAATGCTAAAAAAATTTACATGGCCTAATAATATAATAGGCTAGCCACTTGTAAAGTTTGGCACTTTTTAAAATTCAAAACATTTGAATTTTAAATCAAATAGGGGTTTTTGATTAATTCCAAGGTCCTGTTTGAATATTTGAAAAATCCATGAGCATGGGGTGGGGCCCACATCACTTGAAATGTGATCACACTCATTTATAAGACTTTTCAAAAATCAAACATGAATTTTTGGAGAAGATTTATTTCTGGCCTTTTGAATTAATTCATCTGGGGGGTGTTCCTTCTCCCTTTTGAGTTTGAATTTGATTTCAATTGATTTCTTTTGAAATTTTTAACATGATGCAATGTGACTTGATAATCCTAGCACATACCTAACTTGGGGTTCTGACAACTCGCCCCCACTGATAAGAATCTTGTCCCGAGATTCAGAAGTCTGCGGGAGGAAGGTGGGGTACTCGGCACGGAGACGGTCTTCTCTTTCCCACGTGGCTTCTCTCTCAGAGTGGTGTGACCATTGCATTTTCAGAAACTTAATCTTCTGACGACGAGTGACACGCTCTACGGAATCAAGAATATGAACGGGGTACTCTCGATAAGAAAGGTCATCTTGGAGTTCAAGCGTTTCATGGTCGACTTCGCGGATGGGGTCCATGAAGCAACGCCTTAGTTGGGACACATGGAATACATCATGTACTCGGGAAAGGTGCGGGGGTAGTTCAAGTTGGTAGGCAACTTCTCCACGTTTAGCAAGAATGCGGAAAGGTCTGATGTAACGTGGGGCCAACTTGCCTTTGATACCGAATCTTTGGGTTCCCTTCAGAGGAGTAACCCGAAGGTAAGCCTTCTCATCCAGACTGTAGCTCTCTTGCCTATGATGACGATCATAGTAGCTTTTCTGACGAGACTGGGCTGCTTTCAATTGATCACGAACAATGCGAACTTGCTCTTCTGCTTCCATGATCATATCCGGTCCAAAGAATTGTCTTTCACCGGTTTCTGACCAGTTTAGGGGTGTTCGACATCGTCGTCCATAGAGGAGTTCAAAAGGAGCCATGTTCAGACTAGATTGAAAACTATTGTTATAAGCAAATTCGGCGAATGGAAGAGACTTCTCCCAATTCTTTCCGAATGAGATAACACAAGCTCTGAGCATGTCTTCAAGAATTTTGTTAACCCTTTCGACTTGACCGCTAGACTGAGGATGGAAAGCTATACTAAAGGAGAGATGACTTCCCATAGCATTTTTAAAGCTTCCCCAAAATCTAGAGGTGAAAAGGCTACCATGATCAGAATTGATTTCCAAAGGAACACCGTGAAGAGACACAATTCTAGAGACATACAAGTCCGCTAACTGGCTAGCAGTTATAGACTCGCGAACGGGCAGGAATTGTGCAGCTTTGGAAAGTCTATCCACAATAACGAAGATGGCATCGTTTCCTTTATGGCTTCTTGGAAAGCCAGTGATGAAATCTATAGTGACTTTGTCCCATTTCCACTCTGGAATAGGCAAAGATTGAAGTGTACTGACAGGTCTTTGATGTTCTGCCTTAATGCGACGATAAACATCACATTCAACAATGAACTGAGCAATTTTTCACTTCATCCTAGTCCACCAAAATCTCTGGCGTAGGTCTCGGTACATCTTTGTGCTACCAGGATGAATCGAAAGGGGTGTGTCATGGGCCTCCTTCAGAATTAGCCTCCTGAGATTGTGTTTTCGTGGTACTACCAATCGAGTGCCAAAGAAAACGACACTTTGATCATTCATGGAGAAACATTTAGAAACTCCGCTAGCAATGTTCTTCTTGATCTCTCGAATACCACTATCACGTCTCTGGGCGGCTATGATTTTATCCTAAAGGGTTGGTTTCACAACCAAGGTAGAAAGATAGCCATGAGGAACAATCTCAAGATTGAGTTTGCAAAATTCCTCATGAAGAAGTGGTTGATACTGTTGTAACATGAGGTTGTTACAATACGACTTACGACTTAGTTCATCAGCCATGACATTGGCTTTGCCTGGGGTGTAAGAAATTCCTACGTCGTAATCTTTTATCAACTCAATCCAGCGACTTTGCCTGAGATTAAGATCTGGCTCGGTGAATATGTATTTGAGGCTTTGGTGGTCGGAATAGATCTCACAACGATTACCAAGGAGGCAATGTCGCCAAGTTGTCAGGGCATGAACTACGGCAGTGAGTTCAAGATCATGGGTAGGATAGTTCTCTTCATGTGGCCCCAACTGGCGTGAAGCATAAGCTACCACATGTATATCTTGCATAAGTATGCATCCTAACCCTTGCCGTGAGGCGTCACAAAAGATCTCGAAATCCTTTTTGGTGTTTGGAGGCGCAAGTACGGGTGCAGAAGTCAATCTTCTTTTTAGCTCTTGAAAGCTTTCCTCGCACTTGGGAGTCCATAGGAATTTCTTATCTTTCTTGAGGAGTTCAGTTAGAGGCTTTTCAACTTTAGAAAAGTTCTCGACGAAGCGACGGCAATAACTGGCTAGGCCAAGAAAACTCCTAACTTGCTTAACCGATTCAGGTGGAGTCCAGTGAAGGACGGCCTGAACTCTCTCTGGATTCACAGCAATGCCTTTTGCAGAAATCACGTGGCCTAAGTAGGTCACTTCTGGTAGCCAAAATTCACACTTGGAGAATTTAGCATACAAGCGATGCTCTCTAAGTTTCATCAATACCAGCCTTAGATGTTCGGCATGTTCTTCTTCGTTCTTCGAGTAGATGAGAATGTCATCGAGATAAACTACAACAAATTTATCTAGGTACTCCATGAAGATCGAATTCATCATGCGCGAGAAAGTGGCAGGGGCATTGGTTAAACCAAAGGACATGACGGTGTACTCATAAAGACCATAACGAGTAGTAAAAGCCGTTTTTGGAATGTCCTCGTTTCGGAATTTGATTTGCTGATAACCTAATCTCAAATCCATCTTGGAGAAGACAGAGGATCCAGCAAGTTGATCATAAAGATCATTGATCCTGGGCAGTGGTACTTGTTCTTTATCGTCGCTAGATTTAGCGGGCGATAGTCCACGCACATCCTTTCTGTTCCATCTTTCTTCGTTAAGAACAGAACGGGGCAACCCCATGGCGATGAGCTAGAGCGGATGAAGCCTTTTTCCAACAAAGCTTCAAGTTGGGTTTTAAGCTCAGCTAACTCACGTGGGGCCATTTTGTATGGGCGTCTGGAAATTGGTGCGGTTCCTGGCATAAGATCCACTATGAACTCTACACATCCTCGGGTGGCATTCCCGGCAGCTCTTCAGGAAAGACATCCGGGAAGTCACGAACCACCGGAATATCTTCAAGTTCGGGAAGGGGAAGTACATTCAAAGAATGCACCTGGGTTCTTGTTCTGGGTGAGGTGTAGTTGACTGTCTTGCCTGAAGGGTGGGTTAGTTTCACTGATTTGCCTCTGCAATCAAGGTAGGCATTCTGCCTTGTCAGCCAATCCATGCCAAGGATTACATCGATGTCCGAAGATTTGAGGGCTATGAGTGAAGCAAGGAATACTAAACCCTAAATTGCAGTTTGATTACCATGGCTTACTCTATTAGTTTGCCATCTCGACCCTGTAGTTTTAATAATCATTGGGGTGGACAATTCAACAAAAGATAATTCATAACAAAGTGCATAACTTTCCGACATGAATGAATGAGATGCTCCTGGGTCGAAAAGAACAGAAGTAGGAATATAATTGACTCGGAGCGTACCAAGAATGACGTCAGAAGTGTCGTCAGTCTCTTCAGCTGAGATCTGGTTCACACGTCCACGAGTGGCAGGAGGAGCGGGTTTGGTGGTGTAGACCTTCGGGGGTGGCTTGCCACGACCATTGTTGTTCCCTCCGGCACGGGGTAGAGCATTCTGATTCTGGAGCTGGTTCTGGGGACACTCGCGGGAGTAGTGGCCTGCCTGACCACACTTGTAACAGGCTCCAAAGACAGTGCGTGGAGCTGGGTTGTTCGGTGGAGCTGGGGGGAACGAAGCGGGTGGACGAGGCGCCACATAGGATGGCCTCGGTGGGTTGTGGCGAAACATGTTGTTGGGGATCCAGATCTTGCGCTTCTGAGAGCCTGAGCTGGATGAACCATCATCTCTAGGGTGTTTGCGGAAGTTGTTGGGGGTGTTCATGTCCTCCGCCTTGATGGCCTTGTTGACAAGGACCTGGAAGGTGGCGAAGTCATGCAGGTTGAGCTCACGACGGAGTCCAGAATTGAGTCCACGGCGGAACCTCTCTTGCTTCTTAGCGTCGGTGGAGACCTCTTCAGTAGCATAACGAGCCAGTCGGTTGAACTCACGACTAAACTCGTCAACAGTCCTTCTGCCTTGGGTGAGGTTGCAGAACTCCTCACGCTTGCGGTCCATAAGACCCTTTGGAATGTGGTGCTCACGGAATGAAGTGCAGAATTCATCCGAAGAGGTGGGCGGTCCAATGGGACGCATGTTCAGGAACTTCTCCCACCAAGAGCTAGCTGCACCCTCGAGGTGGTAAGTGGCATAGCTCACCCTGTCACCATCTGCAACATGGCCTGCCTGGAGCTTCCTCTCGATGTTGCGAAGCCAGTCATCGGCGTCAAGGGGCTCGGTGGAGTAGCTGAAAACCGGGGGATGAAGCCGGATGAAGTCATTCATGGACACCAACTCGTTGCGCTGCTGAGTGGTGTTGCGGCCAATGACCTCCAGCAAATGGTGAGAGTCTCGGCGGTTCCTCTCCACCTCCATCAGAACCTGAGCCATCGTGGGTGGGGGTGGAAGGTTGCCTTCCTCCGGATCATTCCCACGACCATGGGCACGACCAAGCTGGCCACAGGTTCCTTGAGACATCATGAAGGTGAAAACCAAAGTGAAACAGAGTTGATTGGAAGATTCTAAACAAGGTATTGAAGGTACTGGAAGAATCACAGAGCAAAGGAAGTAATCATCTTGACAACATGGTGATAAAAGCATACAAGCCATATATTCACAAGCTGTCATACAAACCATACATCATTTTAGTACAAGCGCCAAGCTAATACAAACGTGATGAAGATGATACATCCTTCAGAGGCACTCTGACTTCCTATACATTATTTATCTAAGCCTCTGGAACTTAGAACACCTTGCGTACAATATACTAAGATACTACTACATCCTCCCTAAAGCAAGACAACAGGCGGTCTCTCTCATCTCCATCTCCATAGTAGTCCTCGTAAAATTTACCCGCGTAACCCGGTAGCTGAAGGTGACCATCAGAAAACACGGAGGCCTGTGGACCCTGATATCCATTTGGGCAAGGACGGGGCCTAGGTCCAGCGTAGGGGGGAAGCAGAGGACCACGGGGTGGAAAAATGCCTCCTATCTCGGGCCAAGCAACTCGAGAAGGCATCTGTGTCCTGACTAGGGAGATAGCATCATAATCCACTGATCCAACACTCACAAAAGGAGCCAGGAGTGTAAGTTCTCGATACAGACGAACACGGGTGGCGTGAAGCTCAAAACGAAGGGCACGTGCATCACGATCTCTATCACAAGCGTGCCAAGCAGTGATCTGAAGCAAAGGATCCTCCAAAGAGTGATCTGTGTACAGTCCGGTGTAATATCCCTCTTCTCCTGGAAGTGCAGCAGGGATATAGCGGAAATATGTGTCTCCGAGCAAAGCGTGCTCCTCTCTCAGAAGGGTAATACATGAGTATGCAACATCCTGCACAGCCATGTTCTCAGTCATGCCAATGCCATGTCCAAAATGGATAGGCTGAGTGACTCCATTGTGGTGCGGGTAGATCCTGACAATGCAGTGGGACTGGGTCTGGTTGAAGTCAAGGAACTGCTCCTCAACTGTGTATTCAGGGTACCATCGGTATCCAATGTAGGACATCATCTCGATCAGCATGGCGGGATGCCCACGCACACCGAGGCACCTAGTCAGACGAACTATCTGCCGAGGGGGAAGATCTGCCATCTGATTATGAAGGAACTTGGAATGACTCGGGCAGCATAACGGCTGTAATTGCAAGAAAGACAATTTCTTACAACATGGAAACAACACTTACATACGGTGTAAGAAATTAGGAAGCACAACAACTCTAACAAACCGATCACAACTTTCCTACGGCTACAAGGAAGCAAACAACGAGATGTTCTAGTAAGACATAGATGAGCCTAGTCCTATCTTCCCGCAGAACAGGTAAGGGTGACTCAGAACTCAGAACGAAGGGGGTAAGGAGAAAAAAGAAGCCTTACGTTGTTCCCTTATATACCCAGAGTAACTCTATAACTATAGCAAGCTAGACTCGACTTCGGCCAAGGCTGATAATCCTACAGTCAGTCCTACTCTGATACCAAGTCTGTCGGGACCCGGGGTTAGCGTATGCAAGTCCCGCTACGACATAGTCATATAGAGAGCCGAGAACTGTACCCACTTTTCTAAGCAGACAAGGCCAAGCTCAGAACGTTCTCAGAAAGCATCGTACGTGAGGGGCATCCCATCCAGGCCGGAGGATCAACTGAGATGGGTCCTCATCGTCCGAACACAAGTCTAAAGATATGGGTGATGAACTCCCATATTCACAGACAAGTCGCCTCAACCATTCTATCGACTATCTCATAACTCTTACATAGACTTACTCCAGCCCGATCACTTTGTCGCGGTCTAGGGCGGGCTCGATCATACCACAAAGTGTGCACGAGACAGAGTCTCGAGCAATCGCATCGCGATGCCCCAAGCTGCGCACATCTATGGGCCACATGATGTATGAAATACCGCCAGCCAGATCACAACTAAGGTCTCGAAAACACATACAAAGACATGCATGTTATAAACGGACACGCAGCACACATGCCTTGTATGAACAGCAGGTATCATTGAAATTCTCTACAAAGTATACATTTTCTATAATTTCTGCTTGCTTCATGCATGTCTTGTGTGATATTGCTATGATCTAGATACACTTTCATACACTTTTGATCATATTTGTACTAACCTATTAACTCACTGCACCCTAGTGCCAGTTCCTGTTTTCTGCTGTTTTTCTATTTCAGTTTTCCCCCATACAAAAAGTGCCAGAAAAATTCGGGAAAATTCAAATAAAAAATCAGCGTGACGGAAGCTTCCAGAAGAGACCGGGAGGGGCCAGAGGGGAGCCAGGGGGGGCCAGGCGGCCACCCGGCGCGGCCCCACCCCTGGTCGCGCCAGGGGGGCGCCTGGGGCCCCTGGCCCACCTCTGGCTGCCCCCTTTCGCCTATTTATCCCCCGTCACGGGAAAACCCCAGAAAGAGAACCCTATTCCGCGAACTCGCCTCTGTTCCGTCGTCGCGCTTCCGAAGATCGGGAGCACCAGAAGACCTCTTCCCGGCACCCTTCCGGAGGGAGGATTGACCTCCGGGAGTCTCCTCTCCACCATGGATGCTCCCTGGATGTCTCATGAGTAGTTTTCCTTGGACCATGGGTCCGTGATCAGTAGCTATGTGATGTTCTCCTCCCCTCTTTGATCTTCATTGTTTAGACCTCGTGAGCTGCCCAACATGATCGAGGCACCTTTGTAATATTTCTGCTATTGCTATGTTGAGTTTGATAGGATCTGATGGATTATGAGATTATGTTCAGATTGTGATTGAGTAATATATTTGGTTTTTATCTCTTATATTTTTGTTCCTAAGTAATTCTTGCATGTTCCCCGTTGTTGTTTATTGCTTTGGCCAAGTAGTAGGTAGTGACTCCAAGAGGGAGCGTTGTGCTAGATTGTGGGTTCATGCCCCCCGATGACATGATTGAGTGACAGAAACATGAGTCTAGGGGATGTGTTGTTGCCACAAGGAGGAAAACAACGGTGCTTGTAACCGCGGTTACAAGGATTGTTTACTTTACACAGAGTTCTTTTTAATGCAGTTGTTTGTTACTTTGGGTTTACACTTTGGGTGGGGCTCGCAACTTAATACCAGCGAGATGTTCTGGATAGATATCTCAAGGTGGATGATTAGTAGTATATGCAGATGGATTTCGGTCTACTTACCTTGGCGTACTGCCTGTGCTTTTGAACCTCTTCCTTTCTTTTGTAGCATAGTTAGCATTGCGGTGCGTTCATAATCCTGTCAATTGCCTTTCTGTAATTTGTTTACCTCCCATAGCAATTTTATCGTCTTTTGGGAGAGAGACATCACTAGCGAACATCACGTATCCCGGTCCATATCCTTATCATTGTTTCCACGTTATATTTACTTTTCTGCATTTACTTTCAAGTTGCTATTATTATCCCTTGCGTTTTATCCTTTGTAAACAACAAGACCGGAGAGATTGACAACCTCTCTGAACTTCGTTGGGAACAAAGTTATCTGTGTCTGTGTGCAGGTCCGCGTCAGTTGCGCCGCTGACACCTACTTATCATCTCTGGAGTCCTACTGGAGACAAACCTTGGTATCTTTACCGAGGGAAATTTGCTGTTCTGCTGCATCACGCCTTCCACTTGGGGCTCACCAATGAAGGGCGAGAAGACTACACCCGTCAACCCTCGCGCATCCCCTTGTCCATCAACAGTCATTAGTTCGTCCTTCGTCTCACTATATTTTTATCACTTCATGCGTTATGTGCTATGCTTGGAGCGTCGCGCTCTTAGGTTTTATTTTTAGTTTTCTTTAGCTTTGCTTGTTGTTCATAACAAGTTAGATCCCGTCTTAGTTTGTGTGGGAGAGAAACACGCTCCACTTTCAAAATCTAGAACACATCATAGGATTTTTCCTGCCTATCTTCTTGTTGTTGTGTGTTCTTTATCTTTTCATAGCTACTGCCATGTTTAGTCTTAGTTTTAGTTTTTCTTTAGCAAGAGTCTTTTCTTTTGTTTTATTTTGTTGCTGGAACTCTCTTTAGTTTTCATGTTTATCTTGTTAAGAGAGTTGGTTGTTGCACTGAGTTGTGTCTTGTCTTGAGAGTAGCTAATTGAGGTTGTTATTTAATTTTAGTAGTAGCTTGCAATAGTTTTGAGGTATTGATGTGAGTAATGTTTGAAATTTTGGTGTCAAGAGCTCTTGCCTATTAGTGATAGGTGTCGTATTTTGGGCAATCCGTGTTTATTTTCAAAACCTACAAAACTAGTTGAGAACTCTAGCTACTAGATGGATCACTACTCTTCTGAGGGGTCGAATATTAGAGAACACTCACGTACCATGAGTCGAGGATGCGCAAGGATAACCAAACCCCCATACACTCCTCCTCGGGGTACTTGTCTCTTTGTGAACCTCCTTATTAGATTGAGAGTTACCGATAATAAGTGCATGAGTTCTTCGGACTAATGTAAGTATTGAAAGTTGACACTTCCACCTTCCCATATTTTGCTAGCCCCTCCCGTGCCATGCATTGCCTTCTTCTCACTCCGAGAGTTGGTGTCCACCTTCGCCGGTACATTCAAACCCTTGACATGATACGCTCTGTCATCATAAGCCTCCTTATATCTTTCCTCAAAACATCCACCATACCTACTCATCAAGACATTTCCATAGCCTTTCCCAGATATATTGCCATGCAACATCCACCTCTTCATGACTTGATCTCCATGCCACACATGTTCCTGCTACACTGGCAGCGACATACATTGCATACATTTCCATGCAAGTTCCACCTCTTCATGACTTGATCTTCATGTCATACATGTTCCTGCTACACTGGCAGCAGCACACATTGCATACATCATGATAGTTACATCTTCTTTATGATTTTGAGTACCTTGTAAAGTGTGAAGATTTCCTATACCTTCTTGTTAAATAGAGTGTTGCCCTTAAGTGAGGAAAAGATCCCAAAGTGGACACATTAAAAGATCCCAAAGAGGACAAATGAGAGTTCAATAGAAAGAGCCATTGAGGCCACAAAAAATACAAAAAAATAGAAAAAGAAATAAAAAGAGAGAAAGGGGCAACACTACTATCCTTTTGAGAGATCCACACTAGTACTCCCTTTATATCCTTGTACTCCATAGAGATGATCATTATGCATATAGCTATGTGGGGACCTTCACACTTTAGAACTTGGCTTGCATATTCCAAGGATGAGCCTCCTCAAACGAGCTCTAGATCTTCACGAGAGAGAAAGTTAGATGCACCCCCACTAGATCCATTGGAGAGCTTCCTAGCTCGTATGTTCATCTGTTGCATGGCAATCCCTACTCCTCACATCATATCTATCATTTGGAATCTCTTGCCTATGATTGTCCTCATTGATGTGAGCCTTTCTCATCCTTTTTTTCTTCCTCCTCCACCATATTTCTCTCTTTGCCATCCTAAGTGCCAACTCTCGTGCTTATGCTCATCCATTACATGAGTGCTCAAAATATCTAAAAGGAGTGGATCAAATTGACTTGTACCTGGCTAGTGGTCTGGGGACGAGTCAAGATAAGATTCCAACGAAGACCAAGTCTGAAACTTTAGTAGATTGAGTTCTCAACACAAAAATACTTTTTCTCGTATTCCCTATCCCCCTTCTAGCACGCAAACACTATTTGGAGACATTAGAGTCACGGACAGCGAGAGCTCTTGCACCTTTTGTTCTTTTGGTACTTGTTTCATTGTTAATATAGAGTCTTGCATGTTATGACTTGAATTGAATCTCTAACCTTGATTGCTTTACTTTTCAAAGTTCTTTTATGGTTGCTAGCATGTCACCACAGAAATTATGTTGTTATCATTTACCTACTCGAGGACGAGCAGGAATTAATCTTGGGGATGTTGATACGTCCAAAACGTATCTATAATTTCTGCTTGCTCCATGCATGTTCTGTGTGATATTGCTATGATCTAGATACACTTTCATACACTTTTGATCATATTTGGACTAACCTATTAACTCAGTGCACCCCAGTGCCAGTTCCTGTTTTCTGCTGTTTTTCTATTTCAGTTTTCCCCCATACAAAAAGTTACAGAAAAATTCGGGAAAATTCAGATAAAAAATCAGCGTGACGGAAGCTTCGAGAAGAGCCCGGGAGGGGCGAGAGGGGAGCCTGGGGGGCCTAGGCGGCCACCCGGCGCGGCCCCATCCCTGGCCGCGCCAGGGGGGCGCCTGGGGCCCCTGGCCCACCTCTGGCTGCCCCCTTTCGCCTATTTATCCCCGTCACGGGAAAACCCCGGAAAGAGAACCCTATTCCGCGAAATCGCCTCTGTTCCGCCGCCGCCGCGCTTCCGAAGATCGGGAGCACCAGAAGACCTCTTCCCGGCACACTTCCGTAGGGAGGATTGACCTCCGGGAGTCTACTCTCCACCATCGATGCTCCCTGGATGTCTCGTGAGTAGTTTTCCTTGGACCATGGGTCCGTGATCAGTAGCTATGTGATGTTCTCCTCCCCTCTTTGATCTTCATTGTTTAGACCTCGTGAGCTGCCCAACATGATCGAGGCACCTTTGTAATATTTCTTCTATTGCTATGTTGAGTTTGATAGGATCTGATGGATTATGAGATTATGTTCAGATTGTGATTGAGTAATATATTTGGTTTTTATCTCTTATATTTTTGTTCCTAAGTAATTCTTGCATGTTCCCCGTTGTTGTTTATTGCTTTGGCCAAGTAGTAGGTAGTGACTCCAAGAGGGAGCGTTGTGCTAGATTGTGGGTTCATGCCCCCCGATGACATGCTTGAGTGACAGAAACATGAGTCTAAGGGATGTGTTTTTGCCAAAAGGGGGAAAACAACGGTGCTTGTAACGGCGGTTACAAGGATTGTTTACTGTACATAGAGTCCTTTCTAATGCAGTTGTCTATTGCTTTGGGTTTACACTTTGGGTGGGACTCTAAACTTAATACCAACGTGATGTTCTGGATAAATATCTCAAGGTGGATGATTAGTAGTATATGCAGATGGTTTTCGGTCTACTTACCTTGGCGTACTGCCTGTGCTTTTGAACCTCTTCCTTTCTTTTGTAGCATAGTTAGAATTGCGGTGTGTTCATAATCCTGTCAATTGCCTTTCTGTAATTTGTTTACCTCCCATAGCAATTTTATCGTCTTTTGGGAGAGAGACATCACTAGCGAACATCACGTATCCCGGTCCATATCCTTATCATTGTTTCCACGTTATATTTACTTTTCTGC
The DNA here is from genome assembly GCA_950022295.1 of Bromus sterilis. NCBI lineage: Eukaryota > Viridiplantae > Streptophyta > Magnoliopsida > Poales > Poaceae > Bromus > Bromus sterilis. The sequence continues at coordinate 272,580,521 of OX465595.1, read as the reverse complement.
ATTTACTTTCAAGTTGCTATTATTATCCCTTGCGTTTTATCCTTTGTAAACAACAAGACCGGAGAGATTGACAACCTCTCTGAACTTCGTTGGGAACAAAGTTATCTGTGTCTGTCTGCAGGTCCGCGTCAGTTGCGCCGCTGACGCCTACTTATCATCTCTGGAGTCCTACTGGAGACAAACCTTGGTATCTTTACCGAGGGAAATTTCCTTTTGTGCTGCATCACGCCTTCCACTTGGGGCTCACCAACGAAGGGCGACAAGACTACACCCGTCAACCCTCGCGCATCCCCTTCTCCATCAACAATCATCAGTCCATCCTTCGTCTCACTATATTTTTATCACTTCATGCGTTATGTGCTATGCTTGGAGCATCTCGCTCTTAGGTTTTATTTTTAGTTTTCTTTAGCTTTGCTTGTTGTTCATAACAAGTTAGATCCCGTCTTAGTTTGTGTGGGAGAGAAACACGCTCCACTTTCAAAATCTAGAACACATCATAGGATTTTTCCTGCCTATCTTCTTGTTGTTGTGTGTTCTTTATCTTTTCATAGCTACTGCCATGTTTAGTCTTAGTTTTAGTTTTTCTTTAGCAAGAGTCTTTTCTTTTGTTTTATTTTGTTGCTGGAACTCTCTTTAGTTTTCATGTTTATCTTGTTAAGAGAGTTGGTTGTTGCACTGAGTTGTGTCTTGTCTTGAGAGTAGCGAATTGAGGTTGTTATTTAATTTTAGTAGTAGCTTGCAATAGTTTTGAGGTATTGATGTGAGTAATGTTTGAAATTTTGGTGTCAAGAGCTCTTGCCTATTAGTGATAGGTGTCGTATTTTGGCAATCCGTGTTTATTTTCAAAACCTACAAAACTAGTTGAGAACTCTAGCTACTAGATGGATCACTACTCTTCTGAGGGGTCGAATATTAGAGAACACTCACGAACCATGAGTCGAGGATGCGCAAGGATAACCAAACCCCCCATACACTCCTCCTCGGGGTACTTGTCTCTTTGTGAACCTCCTTATTAGATTGAGAGTTACCGATAATAAGTGCATGAGTTCTTCGGACTAATGTAAGTATTGAAAGTTGACACTTCCACCTTCCCATATTTTGCTAGCCTTTCCCGTGCCGTGCATTGCCTTCTTCTCACTCCGAGAGTTGGTGTCCACCTTCGCCGGTACATCCAAAACCTTGGCATGATACCCTCTGTCATGATAAGCCTCCTTATATCTTCCCTCAAAACAGCCACCATACCTACCTATCAAGGCATTTCCATAGCCTTTCGGAGTTACATTTCCATGCAAGTTCCACCTCTTCATGACTTGATCTTCATGTCATACATGTTCCTGCTACACTGGCAGCAGCACACATTGCATACATCATGATAGTTACATCTTCTTTATGATTTTGAGTACCTTGTAAAGTGTGAAGATTTCCTATACCTTCTTGTTAAATAGAGTGTTGCCCTTAAGTGAGGAAAGGATCCCAAAGTGGACACATTAAAAGATCCCAAAGAGGACAAATGAGAGTTATATAGAAAGAGCCATTGAGGCCACAAAAAATACAAAAAAATAGAAAAAGAAAAAAAAAAGAAATAAAAAGAGAGAAAGGGGCAACACTACTATCCTTTTGAGAGATCCACACTACTACTCCCTTTATATCCTTGTACTCCATAGAGATGATCATTATGCATATAGCTATGTGGGGACCTTCACACTTTAGAACTTGGCTTGCATATTCCAAGGATGAGCCTCCTCAAACGAGCTCTAGGTCATCATGAGCGAGCAAGTTAGATGCACCCCCACTAGTTCCATCGGAGAGCTTCCTAGCTCGTATGTGCATCCGTTGCATGGCAATCCCTACTCCTCACATCATATCTATCATTTGGAATCTCTTGCCTATGATTGTCCTCATTGATGTGAGCCTTTCTCATCCTTTTTGTCTTCCTCCTCCACCATATTTCTCTCTTTGCCATCCTAAGTTCCAACTCTCGTGCTTACGCTCATCCATTGCATGAGTGCGCAAAATATCGAAAAGGAGTGGATCAAATTGACTTGTACCTGGCTAGTGGTCTGGGGACGAGTCAAGATAAGATTCCGAAGAAGACCAAGTGTGAAACTTTAGTAGATTGAGTTCTCAACACAAAAATAATTTTTTCTCGTATTCCCTATCCCCCTTCTTGCACGCAAACACCATTTGGAGACATTCGAGTCACGGACAGCGAGAGCTCTTGCACCTTTTGTTCTTTTGTTACTTGTTTCATTGTTAATATAGACTCATGGATGTTATGACTTGAATTGAATCTCTAACCTTGATTGCTTTACTTTTCAAAGTTATTTTATGGTTGCTAGCATGTCACCACAGAAATTATGTTGTTATCATTTACCTACTCGAGGACGAGCAGGAATTAATCTTGGGGATGTTGATACGTCCAAAACGTATCTACAATTTCTGCTTGCTCCATGCATGTTTTGTGTGATATTGCTATGATCTAGATACACTTTCATACACTTTTGATCATATTTGTACTAACCTATTAACTCAGTGCACCCCAGTGCCAGTTCCTGTTTTCTACTGTTTTTCTATTTCAGTTTTCCCCATACAAAAAGTTACATAAAAATTCAGGAAAATTCAGATAAAAAATCAGCGTGACGAAAGCTTCGAGAAGAGACCGGGAGGGGCCAGAGGGGAGCCAGGGGGGCCAGGCGGCCACCCGGCGCGGCCCCACCCCTGGCCGCGCCATGGGGGCGCCTGGGGCCCCTGGCCCACCTCTGGCTGCCCCCTTTCGCCTATTTATCCCCCGTCACGGGAAAACCCCAGAAAGAGAACCCTATTCCGCGAACTCGTCTCTGTTCCGCCGCCGCGCTTCCGAAGATCGGGAGCACCAGAAGACCTCTTCCCGGCACCCTTCCGGAGGGAGGATTGACCTCCGGGAGTCTCCTCTACACCATGGATGCTCCCTGGATGTCTCGTGAGTAGTTTTACTTGGACCATGGGTCCGTGATCAGTAGCTATGTGATGTTCTCCTACCCTCTTTGATCTTCATTGTTTAGACCTCGTGAGCTGCCCAACATGATCGAGGCACCTTTGTAATATTTCTCCTATTGCTATGTTGAGTTTGATTGGATCTGATGGATTATGAGATTATGTTCAGATTGTGATTGAGTAATATATTTGTTTTTTATCTCTTATATTTTTGTTCCTAAGTAATTATTGCATGTTCCCCGTTGTTGTTTATAGCTTTGGCCAAGTAGTGGGTAGTGACTCCAAGAGGGAGCGTTGTGCTAGATTGTGGGTTCATTCCCCCCGATGACATGCTTGAGTGACAGAAACATGAGTCTAGGGGATGTGCTGTTGCCAAAAGGGGGAAAACAACTGTGCTTGTAACCGCGGTTACAAGGATTGTTTACTTTACGCAGAGTTCTTTTTAATGCAGTTGTCTGTTGCTTTGGGTTTACACTTTGGGTGGGGCTCGCAACATAATACCAGCGAGATGTTCTGGATAGATATCTCAAGGTGGATGATTAGTAGTATATGCAGATGGATTTCGGTCTACTTACCTTGGCGTACTGCCTGTGCTTTTGAACCTCTTCCTTTCTTTTGTAGCATAGTTAGCATTGCGGTGCGTTCATAATCCTGTCAATTGCCTTTTTGTAATTTTTTTACCTCCCATAGCAATTTTATCGTCTTTTGGGAGAGAGACATCACTAGCGAACATCACGTATCCCGGTCCATATCTTTATCATTGTTTCCACGTTATATTTACTTTTCTGCATTTACTTTCAAGTTGCTATTATTATCCCTTGCGTTTTATCCTTTGTAAGCAACAAGACCGGAGAAATTGACAACCTCTCTGAACTTCGTTGTGAACAAAGTTATCTGTGTCTGTGTCTAGGTCCGCGTCAGTTGCGCCGCTGACACCTACTTATCATCTCTGGAGTCCTACTCGAGACAAACCTTGGTATCTTTACCGAGGGAAATTTGCTGTTGTGCTGCATCACGCCTTCCACTTGGGGCTCACCAACGCAGGGCGAGAAGACTACACCCGTCAACCCTCGCGCATCCCCTTCTCCATCAACAATCATCAGTTCGTCCTTCGTCTCACTATATTTTTATCACTTCATGCGTTATGTGCTATGCTTGGAGCGTCTCGCTCTTAGGTTTTATATTTAGTTTTCTTTAGCTTTGCTTGATGTTCATAACAAGTTAGATCCCGTCTTAGTTTGTGTGGGAGAGAAACACGCTCCACTTTCAAAATCTAGAACACATCATAGGATTTTTCCTGCCTATCTTCTTGCTGTTGTGTGTTCTTTATCTTTTCATAGCTACTGCCATGTTTAGTCTTATTTTTAGTTTGTCTTTAGCAAGAGCCTTTTCTTTTGTTTTAGTTTGTTGCTGGAACTCTCTTTAGTTTTCATGTTTATCTTGTTAAGAGAGTTGGTTGTTGCACTGAGTTGTGTCTTGTCTTGAAACTAGGTAATTGAGGTTGCTATTTAATTTTAGTAGTAGCTTGCAATAGTTTTGAGGTATTGATGTGAGTAATGTTTGAACTTTTGGTGTCAAGAGCTCTTGCCTATTAGTGATAGGTGTCGTATTTTGGGCAATCCGTGTTTATTTTCAAAACCTACAAAACTAGTTGAGAACTCTAGCTACTAGATGGATCACTACTCTTCTGAGGGGTCGAATATTAGAGAACACTCACGTACCATGAGTCGAGGATGCGCAAGGATAACCAAACCCCCATACACTCCTCCTCGGGGTACTTGTCTCTTTGTGAACCTCCTTATTAGATTGAGAGTTACCGATAATAAGTGCATGAGTTCTTCGGACTAATGTAAGTATTGAAAGTTGACACTTCCACCTTCCCATATTTTTCTAGCCTTTCCCGTGCCGTGCATTGCCTTCTTCTCACTCCGAGAGTTGGTGTCCACCTTCGCCGGTACATCCAAACCCTTGGCATGATACGCTCTGTCATCATAAGCCTCCAGATATCTTCCCTCAAAACAGCCACCATACCTACCTATCAAGGCATTTCCATAGCCTTTCGGAGTTATATTGCCATGCAGCTTCCACCTCTTCATGACTTGATCTTCATGCCATACATGTTCCTTCGACACTGCCAGCGGCATACATTGCATACATCATGATAGTTACATCTTCTTTATGATTTTGAGTAGCTTGTAAAGTGTGAAGATTTCCTATACCTTCTTGTTAAATAGAGTGTTGCCCTTAAGTGAGGAAAAGATCCCAAAGTGGACACATTAAAAGATCCCAAAGAGGACAAATGAGAGTTCAATAGAAAGAGCCATTGAGGCCACAAAAAATACAAAAAAATAGAAAAAGAAATAAAAAGAGAGAAAGGGGCAACACTACTATCCTTTTGAGAGATCCACACTAGTACTCCCTTTATATCCTTGTACTCCATAGAGATGATCATGATGCATATAGCTATGTGGGGACCTTCACACTTTAGAACTTGGCTTGCATATTCCAAGGATGAGCCTCCTCAAACGAGCTCTAGATCTTCATGAGAGAGCAAGTTAGATGCACCCCCACTAGATCCATTGGAGAGCTTCCTAGCTCGTATGTGCATCCGTTGCATGGCAATCCCTACTCCTCACATCATATCTATCATTTGGAATCTCTTGCCTATGATTGTCCTCATTGATGTGAGCCTTTCTCATCCTTTTTTTCTTCCTCCTCCACCATATTTCTCTCTTTGCCATCCTAAGTGCCAACTCTCGTGCTTATGCTCATCCATTGCATGAGTGCTCAAAATATCTAAAAGGAGTGGATCAAATTGACTTGTACCTGGCTAGTGGTCTGGGGACGAGTCAAGATAAGATTCCAACGAAGACCAAGTGTGACACTTTAGTAGATTGAGTTCTCAACACAAAAATACCTTTTCTCGTATTCCCTATCCCCCTTCTTGCACGCAAACACTATTTGGAGACATTAGAATCACGGACAGCGAGAGCTCTTGCACCTTTTGTTCTTTTGTTACTTGTTTCATTGTTAATATAGACTCTTGCATGTTATGACTTGAATTGAATCTCTAACCTTGATTGCTTTACTTTTCAAAGTTCTTTTATGGTTGCTAGCATGTCACCACAGAAATTATGTTGTTATCATTTACCTACTCGAGGACGAGCAGGAATTAATCTTTGGGATGTTGATACGTCCAAAACGTATCTATAATTTCTGCTTGGTCCATGCATGTTTTGTGTGATATTGCTATGATCTAGATACACTTTCATACACTTTTGATCATATTTGTACTAACCTATTAACTCAGTGCACCCCAGTGCCAGTTCCTGTTTTCTGCTGTTTTTCTATTTCAGTCTTCCCCCATACAAAAAGTTACAGAAAAATTCGGGAAAATTCAGATAAAAAATCAGCGTGACGGAAGCTTCGAGAAGAGCCCGGGAGGGGCGAGAGGGGAGCCAGGGGGGCCTAGGCGGCCACCCGGCGCGGCCCCACCCCTGGCCGCGCCAGGGGGGCGCCTGGGGCCCCTGGCCCACCTCTGGTTGCCCCCTTTCGCCTATTTATCCCCGTCACGGGAAAACCCCGGAAAGAGAACCCTATTCCGCGAAATCGCCTCTGTTCCGCCGCCGCCGCGCTTCCGAAGCTCGGGAGCACCAGAAGACCTCTTCCCGGCACCCTTCCGTAGGGAGGATTGACCTCCGGGAGTCTACTCTCCACCATCGATGCTCCCTGGATGTCTCGTGAGTAGTTTTCCTTGGACCATGGGTCCGTGATCAGTAGCTATGTGATGTTCTCCTCCCCTCTTTGATCTTCATTGTTTAGACCTCGTGAGCTGCCCAACATGATCGAGGCACCTTTGTAATATTTCTTCTATTGCTATGTTGAGTTTGATAGGATCTGATGGATTATGAGATTATGTTCAGATTGTGATTGAGTAATATATTTGGTTTTTATCTCTTATATTTTTGTTCCTAAGTAATTCTTGCATGTTCCCCGTTGTTGTTTATTGCTTTGGCCAAGTAGTAGGTAGTGACTCCAAGAGGGAGCGTTGTGCTAGATTGTGGGTTCATGCCCCCCGATGACATGCTTGAGTGACAGAAACATGAGTCTAGGGGATGTGTTGTTGCCAAAAGGGGGAAAACAACGGTGCTTGTAACGGCGGTTACAAGGATTGTTTACTGTACATAGAGTCCTTTCTAATGCAGTTGTCTGTTGCTTTGGGTTTACACTTTGGGTGGGACTCTCAACTTAATACCAACGTGATGTTCTGGATAGATATCTCAAGGTGGATGATTAGTAGTATATGCAGATGGTTTTCGGTCTACTTACCTTGGCGTACTGCCTGTGCTTTTGAACCTCTTCCTTTTTTTGTAGCATAGTTAGCATTGCGGTGCGTTCATAATCCTGTCAATTGCCTTTCTGTAATTTGTTTACCTCCCATAGCAATTTTATCGTCTTTTGGGAGAGAGACATCACTAGCGAACATCGCGTATCCCGGTCCATATCCTTATCATTGTTTCCACGTTATATTTACTTTTCTACATTTACTTTCAAGTTGCTATTATTATCCCTTGCGTTTTATCCTTTGTAAACAACAAGACCGGAGAGATTGACAACCTCTGTGAACTTCGTTGGGAACAAAGTTATCTGTGTCTGTCTGCAGGTCCCCGTCAGTTGCGCCGCTGACGCCTACTTATCATCTCTGGAGTCCTACTGGAGACAAACCTTGGTATCTTTACCGAGGGAAATTTCCTTTTGTGCTGCATCACGCCTTCCACTTGGGGCTCACCAACGAAGGGCGAGAAGACTACACCCGTCAACCCTCGCGCATCCCCTTCTCCATCAACAATCATCAGTCCATCCTTCGTTTCACTATATTTTTATCACTTCATGCGTTATGTGCTATGCTTGGAGCATCTCGCTCTTAGGTTTTATTTTTAGTTTTCTTTAGCTTTGCTTTCTGTTCATAACAAGTTAGCTCCCGTCTTACTTTGTGTGGGAGAGAAACACGCTCCACTTTCAAAATCTAGAACACATCATAGGATTTTTCCTGCCTATCTTCTTGATGTTGTGTGTTCTTTATCTTTTCATAGCTACTGCCATGTTTAGTCTTAGTTTTAGTTTGTCTTTAGCAAGAGCCTTTGCTTTTGTTTTAGTTTGTTGCTGGAACTCTCTTTAGTTTTCATGTTTAACTTGTTAAGAGAGTTGGTTGTTGCACTGAGTTGTGTCTTGTCTTGAAAGTAGGTAATTGAGGTTGCAATTTAATTTTCGTAGTAGCTTGCAATAGTTTTGAGGTATTGATGTGAGTAATGTTTGAAATTTTGGTGTCAAGAGCTCTTGCCTATTAGTGATAGGTGTCGTATTTTGGCAATCCGTGTTTATTTTCAAAACCTACAAAACTAGTTGAGAACTCTAGCTACTAGATGGATCACTACTCTTCTGAGGGGTCGAATATTAGAGAACACTCACGTACCATGAGTCGAGGATGCGCAAGGATAACCAAACCCCCCATACACTCCTCCTCGGGGTACTTGTCTCTTTGTGAACCTCCTTATTAGATTGAGAGTTACCGATAATAAGTGCATGAGTTCTTCGGACTAATGTAAGTATTGAAAGTTGACACTTCCACCTTCCCATATTTTGCTAGCCTTTCCCGTGCCGTGCATTGCCTTCTTCTCACTCCGAGAGTTGGTGTCCACCTTCACCGGTACATCCAAAACCTTGGCATGATACCCTCTGTCATGATAAGCCTCCTTATATCTTCCCTCAAAACAGCCACCATACCTACCTATCAAGGCATTTCCATAGCCTTTCGGAGTTACATTTCCATGCAAGTTCCACCTCTTCATGACTTGATCTTCATGTCATACATGTTCCTGCTACACTGGCAGCAGCATACATTGCATACATCATGATAGTTACATCTTCTTTATGATTTTGAGTACCTTGTAAAGTGTGAAGATTTCCTATACCTTCTTGTTAAATAGAGTGTTGCCCTTAAGTGAGGAAAGGATCCCAAAGTGGACACATTAAAAGATCCCAAAGAGGACAAATGAGAGTTATATAGAAAGAGCCATTGAGGCCACAAAAAATACAAAAAAATAGAAAAAGAAAAAAAAAGAAATAAAAAGAGAGAAAGGGGCAACACTACTATCCTTTTGAGAGATCCACACTACTACTCCCTTTATATCCTTGTACTCCATAGAGATGATCATTATGCATATAGCTATGTGGGGACCTTCACACTTTAGAACTTGGCTTGAATATTCCAAGGATGAGCCTCCTCAAACGAGCTCTAGGTCATCATGAGCGAGCAAGTTAGATGCACCCCCACTAGTTCCATTGGAGAGCTTCCTAGCTCGTATGTGCATCCGTTGCATGGCAATCCCTACTCCTCACATCATATCTATCATTTGGAATCTCTTGCCTATGATTGTCCTCATTGATGTGAGCCTTTCTCATCCTTTTTGTCTTCCTCCTCCACCATATTTCTCTCTTTGCCATCCTAAGTGCCAACTCTCGTGCTTACGCTCATCCATTGCATGAGTGCGCAAAATATCGAAAAGGAGTGGATCAAATTGACTTGTACCTGGCTAGTGGTCTGGGGACGAGTCAAGATAAGATTTCAAAGAAGACCAAGTGTGAAACTTTAGTAGATTGAGTTCTCAACACAAAAATAATTTTTTCTCATATTCCCTATCCCCCTTCTTGCACGCAAACACCATTTGGAGACATTCGAGTCACGGACAGCGAGAGCTCTTGCACCTTTTGTTCTTTTGTTACTTGTTTCATTGTTAATATAGACTCATGCATGTTATAACTTGAATTGAATCTCTAACCTTGATTGCTTTACTTTTCAAAGTTATTTTATGGTTGCTAGCATGTCACCACAGAAATTATGTTGTTATCATTTACCTACTCGAGGACGAGCAGGAATTAATCTTGGGGATGTTGATACGTCCAAAACGTATCTACAATTTCTGCTTGCTCCATGCATGTTTTGTGTGATATTGCTATGATCTAGATAGACTTTCATACACTTTTGATCATATTTGTACTAACCTATTAACTCAGTGCACCCCAGTGCCAGTTCCTGTTTTCTACTGTTTTTCTATTTCAGTTTTCCCCATACAAAAAGTTACATAAAAATTCGGGAAAATTCAGATAAAAAATCAGCGTGACGGAAGCTTCGAGAAGAGACCGGGAGGGGCCAGAGGGGAGCCAGGGGGGCCAGGCGGCCACCCGGCGCGGCCCCACCCCTGGCCGCGCCAGGGGGGCGCCTGGGGCCCCTGGCCCACCTCTGGCTGCCCCCTTTCGCCTATTTATCCCCCGTCACGGGAAAACCCCAGAAAGAGAACCCTATTCCGCGAACTCGTCTCTGTTCCTCCGTCGCGCTTCCGAAGATCGGGAGCACCAGAAGACCTCTTCCCGGCACCCTTCCGTAGGGAGGATTGACCTCCGGGAGTCTCCTCTACACCATGGATGCTCCCTGGATGTCTCGTGAGTAGTTTTACTTGGACCATGGGTCCGTGATCAGTAGCTATGTGATGTTCTCCTACCCTCTTTGATCTTCATTGTTTAGACCTCGTGAGCTGCCCAACATGATCGAGGCACCTTTGTAATATTTCTCCTATTGCTATGTTGAGTTTGATAGGATCTGATGGATTATGAGATTATGTTCAGATTGTGATTGAGTAATATATTTGTTTTTTATCTCTTATATTTTTGTTCCTATGTAATTATTGCATGTTCCCCGTTGTTGTTTATTGCTATGGCCAAGTAGTAGGTAGTGACTCCAAGAGGGAGCGTTGTGCTAGATTGTGGGTTCATGCCCCCCGATGACATGCTTGAGTGACAGAAACATGAGTCTAGGGGATGTGTTGTTGCCACAAGGGGGAAAACAACGATGCTTGTAACCGCGGTTACAAGGATTGTTTCCTTTACGCAGAGTTCTTTTTAATGCAGTTGTCTGTTGCTTTGGGTTTACACTTTGGGTGGGGCTCGCAACTTAATACCAGCGAGATGTTCTGGATAGATATCTCAAGGTGGATGATTAGTAGTAGATGCAGCTGGATTTCGGTCTACTTACCTTGGCGTACTGCCTGTGCTTTTGAACCTCTTCCTTTCTTTTGTAGCATAGTTAATATTGCGGTGCGTTCATAATCCTGTCAATTCCCTTTCTGTAATTTGTTTACCTCGCATAGCAATTTTATCGTCTTTTGGGAGAGAGACATCACTAGCGAACATCACGTATCCCGGTCCATATCCTTACCATTGTTTCCACGTTATATTTACTTTTCTGCATTTACTTTCAAGTTGCTATTATTATCCCTTGTGTTTTATCCTTTGTAAACAACAAGACCGGAGAGATTGACAACCTCTCTGAACTTTGTTGGGAACAAAGTTATCTGTGTCTGTGTGCAGGTCCGCGTCAGTTGCGCCGCTGACACCTACTGATCATCTCTGGATTCCTACTGGAGACAAACCTTGGTATCTTTACCGAGGGAAATTTTTTGTTGTGCTCACCAACGAAGGGTGAGAAGACTACACCCGTCAACCCTCGCGCATCCCCTTCTCCATCAACAATCATCAGTTCGTCCTTCGTCTCACTATATTTTTATCACTTCATGCGTTTTGTGCTATGCTTGGAGCGTCTCGCTCTTAGGTTTTATTTTTAGTTTTCTTTAGCTTTGCTCGCTGTTCATAACAAGTTAGATCCCGTCTTACTTTGTGTGGGAGAGAAACACGCTCCACTTTCAAAATCTAGAATACATCATAGGATTTTTCCTTCCTATCTTCTTGCTGTTGTGTGTTCTTTATCTTTTCATAGCTACTGCCATGTTTAGTCTTAGTTTTAGTTTGTCTTTAGCAACAGCCTTTGCTTTTTTTTTAGTTTCTTACTGGAAATCTCTTTAGTTTGCATGTTTATCTTGTTAAGAGAGGTTGTTGTTGCACTGAGTTGTGTCTTGTCTTGAAATTAGTTAATTGAGGTTGCTATTTAATTTTAGTAGTAGCTTGCAATAGTTTTGAGGTATTGATGTGAGTAATGTTTTAACTTTTGGTGTCAAGAGCTCTTGCCTATTAGTGATAGGTTTCGTATTCTGGGCAATCCGTATTTATTTTCAAAACCTACAAAATTAGTTGAGAACTCTAGCTACTAGATGGATCACTACTCTTCTGAGGGGTCGAATATTAGAGAACACTCACGTACCATGAGTCAAGGATGCGCAAGGATGACCAAACCCCCATACACTCCTCCTCGGGGTACTTGTCTCTTTGTGAACCTCCTTATTAGATTGAGAGTTACCGATAATAAGTGCATGAGTTCTTCGGACTAATGTAAGTATTGAAAGTTGACACTTCCACCTTCCCATATTTTGCGTTTTCTCCTTTGTAAACAACAAGACCGGAGAGATTGACAACCTCTCTGAACTTCGTTGGGAACAAAGTTATCTGTGTCTGTGTGCAGGTCCGCGTCAGTTGCGCCGCTGACACCTACTTATCATCTCTGGAGTCCTACTGGAGACAAACCTTGGTATCTTTACCGAGGGAAATTTGCTGTTGTGCTGCATCATGCCTTCCACTTGGGGCTCACCAACAAAGGGCGAGAAGACTACACCCGTCAACCCTCGCGCCATCAACATGTAAGTCTCACTGGGGGTGGGGCTAGGTGATTAAGTTATGTGGTTAGGGGGCTAATGGAGGGGCTCGCCGGCGGGGAGCACTGTACCTCGCCGGAGTTGAACGGGACGGCGTTTTAGGGCACGGGAGGTCAAGGGGAGGGCGCTGGCGTGTTGCTGGGGTTGTCGCGCGTCGAACGGAGGCAGATGGGGCTCGGGGGAGGGACTGGAGCGACGGCGGCGACGACTCCGGCGGAAGCAGAACCACGGCGAGGTCGGGCTTGGGTTTTTAGTGCACGGCTTGAGCCAAAACTGGGTGCGTTCGAAAGCTGGCACACCTGGGAGCCAAACGCGCGCTCTGGTTGTGTCGATGGGGCACTGGGCGACCTCGATGTCAACCATGGCGGCGACGGGCTTGGCTCTCATGGCAGATCACGACAGGGGGCAAAGGAAGGGGTGCCAGGTTGGGGTTTCTGCTCACCAGGCGATGGGGAGCACGATGGAGTAGGCGACGAGCTCGGGGAGGTCACGGTGGCGACGGATTTTGAGGTGGATTCGCGGCGGCCGGAGACGAGGAAGAAGAAGGGGACGGCGGCTTCAGAGCGTCCGAGCTCGACTCCTTCTGCACGGAGACGTAGTCGACGGTGGCGGAGGCGATGGACACCTTGGCGTGGCTCGTGGACGACGTTGGCCACGCGTGCTTCACGTCATCGCGACAGCGGCGCTCGGGTCATCGTAGAACTCGGCGGGAGAGAGAGAGGGAGAGGCTCTGGAGGGGGGGAATGGATGCGTGGCGTCTCCAGGAGCTGCGAGGCGCGTCTAGGAGGCTCGGGACAGGCAGATGGCGAATGGGGAGACGACGCCGTGCTCGGCTGGCTCGGTGGCATTCCACCGAGAAGCTTGGAGCCGCGGGGTGGGGAAGAAGACCCCCTTGCCCCTTTGGGCCGGGTGGGCTGGTTGGGCTGCCTTCGCCTTTTCGACAGGTAAGCATTTCTCTCTCTTTCCTGTTTTTCTTTTCTCATTTATTTTCTGTCTTTGTTTTGGTTTTGCTAAATAAAATAGCAAACCATTTTGTAAAATGCTAAAAAAAATTACATGGCCTGATAATAAAATAGGCTAGCCACTTGTAAAGTTTGGCACTTTTTAAAATTCAAAACATTTGAATTTTAAATCAAATAGGGGTTTTTGATTAATTCCAAGGTCCTGTTTGAATATTTTAAAAATCCATGAGCATGGGGTGGGTCCCACATCACTTGAAATGTGATCACACTCATTTATAAGACTTTTCAAAAATCAAACATGAATTTTTGGAGAAGATTTATTTCTGGCCTTTTGAATTAATTCATTTGGGGGGTGTTCCTTCTCCCTTTTGAGTTTGAATTTGATTTCAATTGATTTCTTTTGAGATTTTTAACATGATGCAAGGTGACTTGTTAATCCTAGCACATACCTAACTTGGGGTTGTGACAGTGGCACACTATCTTTTACCTTTGCTTTTTAGTCTTGTTAGTTTACTTTCTTGTTTTTTTCTTAGAGCCTTATATCAAAAACCACAAAAAATAGTTGCTTAGTTCTTGCTTTCTGCTGTTACTATGGGTTTCACTGAAAACACCAAGTTGTGTGACTTCACTAGTCACATCAACAATGAATTTATCAGCACTCCTATTGCTCCACCTTCCACTTCAGCACCTTCATATGAAATTAAACCTGATTTGTTGAATCTTATTATGAAAGAACAATTCCTCGGCGCTGGAGATGATGCTGCTTTGCACTTAAATAATTTTGTTGATATTTGTGATATGAAAAATTACAAATAAGTAGATAGTGATATTGTTAAACTTAAGCTTTTTCCTTTCTCCTTGAGAGGAGGAGCTAAAGTGTGGCTTCAATCCTTGCCTAGGAATAACATAGATTCTTGGGATAAGTGCAACGATGCTTTTATTGGGAAGTACTACCCACCTACTAAGATTATCCACTTAAGAATTAATATTATGAATTTTAAGCAACTGGATAATGAACACGTTGCCCAAGCTTGGGAACGCATGAAATCTCTTGTTAAGAATTTCCCTACACATGGTTTGAATACTTGGATGGTTATCTAGACTTTCTATGCAGGTTGAACTTTACCTCGCGGAATCTGTTAGACTCAGCCGCGGGCGGAACCTTTATGTCAACTACACTTGGTGCTGCCACAAAACTATTGGATGAGATGATGAAAAACTACTGTCAATGGCACACAAAAAGAGCTCCAACAGGTAGGAAGTTAAATTCTGTTGAGGAGAACTCCTCTTTAAATGAAAAAATTGACATGATCATGTCTTTACTTACCAAGCAAGCTCCTATTAATCCTCAAGATGTTTCTTTGAATTCTTTGGTTGTTGAAGAGCATGTTGATGTTAATTTTATCTCTAGGAACAACTTTAATAATAATTCTTATAGGATTAATTTTGGTAGCAACAATCCTAGACCATTCCCATCCGAAAACTATGGGAACTACAACACTTATCCTAGCACCAAAAACTCTACTTCTGAATTAGAGAGCATGGTTAAGGACTTTATCACTTCTCGACAAGCCTTCAATAAGTGTGTAGAAGAGAAATTAGAAAAACTACATAGTCTCTCTTTGAAGGTACACAATATAGCTCATGAGGTAGAAATGCTTAAAATTTGAAGTTCTCCCCTAGAGGAAAGAAAAACTACACCCATGAACGATATCCCAAGTCCAAATTAATGAGAACATTAGAATGCTAGCCAAACTTAAGGATAGATGGGCTAGAGAAAAGGAAGAGGAAGATAGGATTAAGAGCCTTCCTACACACACTACTATCTCCACTATACAAGTTGTTGAGGATCTCACAACTTTTAGTACCCAACACATCCCTCGTCCCACTGGACCTATTAATGGTGATGCTAATACCTCAACTTTAGGACAAGAAGGTCCCATCAATCTAGAGACTACCAAGAGAATGAGCTTAGATGACATCACCACCAATTTAATTAATGGTAGTGATCTTGATTATGATAATTGTAGTGTTTCTGAAGTTACCACTTTTTTTGCAAAGAATGGCTAAGGACCCCCACACTAGCACACTTAACATTGCCTTCACCGAGCATATTACTAATATCCTTATCAAAGCTAGGGAGGAGAAGCTCAAGATAAAGATTTCTATCCCTAGGAATCTACAAGATGGTTGGGATCCCATAGTCAAAATTAAATTGAATAATTTCTCTTGCTTTGCTTTGTGTGATGTTGGGGCTAGTGCCTCCGTTATGCACAAAAGAATGTATGATATGCTTGAATTGAAACCTTTTGATACATGTTCTTCTGGTGTTTGTCTTGTTGCTTATTTCGTAAAGAAACCTTTAGGAAGGATTGATGATGTTCTTATTATTGTCAATGATAATCATGTTTCTGTTGATTTTCTTGTTATGGACATTGAGTGTGATCCCTGATACGTCCAAAACGTATCTATAATTTCTGCTTGCTCCATGCATGTTTTGTGTGATATTGCTAGGTTGTAGATACACTTTCATACACTTTTGATCATATTTGGACTAACCTATTGACTCAGTGCACCCCAGTGCCAGTTCCTGTTTTCTGCTGTTTTTCTATTTCAGTTTTCCCCCATATAAAAAGTGCCAGAAAAATTCCGGGAAAAATACAGGAAAATCAGCATACAGGAAGCTTCGCGAAGTGCCCGAGTGGGGCCAGAGGGGAGCCAGGGGGCCCAGGCGGCCACCCGGTGCGGCCCCACCCCTGGCCGCGCCAGGGGGGCGCCTGGGGCCCCTGGTTCACCTCTGGATGCCCCCTTCGCCTATTTATTCTCCGTGACGGGGAAACTCCGAAGACAGAACCCTATTTCGCAAACTCGACTCTGTTCCGCCGCCGCCGCGCTTCCGAGATCGGGAGCACCAGAAGACCTCTTCCCTGGCACCCTGCTGGAGGGAGGGCCGACCTCCGGGAGTCTCCTCTCCACCATGGATGCTCCCCGGATGTCTCGTGAGTAGTTTTCCTTGGACCATGGGTCCGTGATCAGTAGCTATGTGATGTTCTTCTCCCCTCTTTGTTCTTCACGGTTTAGACCTCATGAGCTGCCCTACATGATCGAGGCACTTTTGAAATCTTTCTTCTATTGCTATGCTGAGTTTGATGGGATCTGATGGATTATGAGATTATGTTCAGATTGTGATAGAGTAATATCTTTGGTTTTTATCTCTTATATTTTTGTTCCTAAGTAATTCCTGCATGTTCTCCGTTGCTATTTATTGCTTTCGCCAAGTAGTAGGTAGTGACTCCAAGAGGGAACGTTATGCTCAATTGTGGGTTCATGCCCCCCGATGACACGCTTGAGTGACAGAAACATGAGTCTAGGGGATGTGCTGTTGCCACAAGGGGGAACAAACAGTGCTTGTAACCACGGTTGCAAGGATTGTTTACTTTACGCAAAGTTCTTTTTAATGAAGCTGTCTGTTGCTATGGGTTTACACTTTGGGTGGGGCTCGCAACTTAATACCAGCGAGATGTTCTGGATAGATATCTCAAGGTGGATGACTAGTAGTAGATGAAGTTCGATTACGGTCTACTTATTTTGGCGTACTGCCCGTGCTTTTGAGCCTCGTCCTTTCTTTTGTAGCATAGTTAGCATTGCGGTGCGTTCATCATCCTATCAATTGCCCTTCTGTAATTTGTTTACCTCGCATAGCAGTTTTATCGTCTTTTGGGAGAGAGACATCACTAGTGAACATCACGTATCCCGGTCCATATGCATATTGCTGTTTCCACGCTACATTTACTTTCCTGCTTTTTACTTTCAGTTGCTATCATTATCCTTTGTGTTTTTCCCTTTGTGAACAACAAGACCGGAGAGATTGACAACCTCTCTGAACTTCGTTGGGAACAAAGTTATCTTTGTCTGTGTGCAGGTCCACGTCAGTTGCGCCGCTGACACCTACTTATCATCTCTGGAGTCCTACTGGAGACAAACATTGGTATCTTCACTGAGGGAAACTTGCTGCTGCGCTACATCTCAACCTTCCACTTGGGGTAACCAACGAAGGGCGAGAAGCCATCAAGCAAATTTCTGGCGCCGTTGCCGGGGACTCCGAGTGCTAAGATAGGGGAGTTGCACACTACCCTTTACCTTTGTTTTTTAGTCTTGTTAGTTTACCTTTAAGTTTTTATCTTTGTGTCTTGTATCAAAAATCAAAATAAAATATAGTATGTCTAGTTCCTTACTTGCCAATCAATGACTATCTTCTTTGAAACTAGATCTTATTGGCATGGAGGATTCACCAAGGATCAACAAGAATAGTACAAGGAATACGGCATGTCTCAAAAAGGGATACACTTATGGAGACTCATACATCAATCGTATGAGTATGCTAAAAACTTGTGCTCAATATATAATATATCTTTCTGCAGGGATGAATCTTGTTGCTTTATGAGGAACAAACACCTTGCTTTCCAATGTGAGTACAATGAGGATGAAACCTTAGCTTCTTATGCTAAGGGAAATTATGATTTTTATGATGCAGAACAAATAGAAGAATTTGTTGCTTTTAAGGGTGCCTATGAAATTACTTCTTTTCTTGAAAATATTGATAAAGCCCCTTACAAATCTGAGAGTCTTGCTATACTTAACTATTGTTTGGAAAATTATGATGCAAATTATTATATTACTGATCATCTTGAGAGAATCTCTCCCCCAAAGGAAGAGACTAATGTTTTGCCGGACACTATAGAAGAAGAAATTACTAAACCTGAAAGCTCTTTGGATGAAGAAGAGGAGGAGAGTGACGAACAAAAGGAGGAAGAATGGAGCCATCCATGTGTACCTTCTAATGAGAGTAACTCTTTTACTCTTACCTTATATGAGTATTATGATCCTATGGATTCTTTTGAATTATCCCTTTTTGATGAAGTTGATGCCTTCTATGCTTATGGCCTTGATGCCACTATGGATGATGCTTACGGAGATGAACTTGCTATAGTTCCTCATGTTAAGCATGAAATTTTTGCTATCTCACCCACACTTGAGTGTCCTATTATCCTTTTAAAATCTCCAAATCGGGAGAATTTTCCTCTTATCAAAGCTCAATGTGATGGGTTACATTTATCTTATGATCCTAAAAACCGTGTTGAAAAAAATACACGTGTGCTTGTAGGTCATGAACAACATGATTTATGTGATAGTTATATTCTTGATGTTGTTCATGATGCTACTGAAAATTACTTTGAGAGAGGAAATTTTGGTTGTAGAAACTTCCATGTTACAAAAACACCTCTCTTCATGTTGAAATTTTTGAAGTTGTTCTTGTTCTACCTTCCTATGCATGTCACTTTGTGCTTCTTTGATTTATTTTCTTACAAGATGCCTATGCATAGGAAGTAGGTTAGGCTTAAATGTGTTTCAAATTTGCTTCTTGATGCTCTCTTTTGCTAAAATTCTCATTCTCTTGTGAGAGCATATTTTATAATCTTTAAGCCTAGCTAAAGGCATAAAATAAAGCGCTTTCGGGAGGCAGCCCGCAACGAATTTAGGTTTTTCTTTTTGCTTTTGTTGTGTCTTGATGATTTTTACTACTGTAGCAACATCATTGTATCATTATTTTTCAGCTTTGTGCCAAGTTATAGCCTCTTATGATAAGGGAAGCAAAAGTTGTGACGTGCTGTCCAGAAAACAGATTCTGTCCCTTGACAGAAAAAATCGAATCAAATCACCAGGTCATCTTTTTTATCTGAATTTTTTTCAAAGTGTGCTCTATACAATTGTGAAACTTCCGTATGTTATGAGTATTTTGATTTGAGTTGCAGAAGAGCCCCTAAAAAATTCTTTACTACCTGCTGTTCTGTTTTTCACAGATTCTGCCACGTTTTGTCTCTCCTAACTTTTGCAAACCTTAATCTTGCTTTTTCTTTGCAAAAACTTTTTGGCACTCTTGAGAAACAGTAGCTCTTCAAGAATATCTTTATATCCAGTGGGGGAATTATTTTATTAAGGGTACTAACCTCTCTAATCAGCTTATGATGAGTTATGTATGGAGGGAGTTTTCAAGTGTGCGATGGAAGATGATGAAAGAAGATTCAGGAGTGTCAAGCGCTCAAGCTTGGGGATGACCCATGCATCCCCAACAAATATTCAAGGAGACTCAAGCGTCTAAGCTTGGGGATGCCCCCGTGCATCCCCTTCTCCATCAACAATCATCAGTTCGTCCTTCGTCTCACTATATTTTTATCACTTCATGCGTTATGTGCTATGCTTGGAGCGTCTCGCTCTTAGGTTTTATTTTTAGTTTTATTTAGCTTTGCTTGCTGTTCATAACAAGTTAGATCCCGTCTTACTTTTGTGTGGGAGAGAAACAAGCTCCACTTTCAAATTCTAGAACACATCATAGGATTTTTCCTGTTTATCTTTTTGCTTTTATGTGTTCTTTACCTTTTCATAGCTACTGCATGTTTAGACTTAGTCTTAGTTTGTCTTTAGAAACAGCCTTGGCTTTTGTTTACTTTTTTGCTGGAACTCTTTTTAGTTTTCATGCTTATCTTGTTAAAGAGAGTTGGTTGTTGCACTGAGTTGTGTCTTGTCTTGAGAGTAGGTAATTGAGGTTGCTATTTAATTTTAGTAGTAACTTCCAATGGTTTTGAGGTATTGATGTGAGTAATGTTTGAACTTTTGGTGTCAAGTGCTCTAGCCTATTAGTGATAGGTGTCGTATTTTGGGCGATCCGTGTGTATTTTCAAAACCTAAAAAACTAGTTGAGAACTCTAGCTACTAGATGGATCACTAATCTTTGGAGGGATCGAATATTAGAGAACACTCACGTACCATGAGTCGAGGATGCGCAAGGATAACCAAATGCCCATACACTCCTCCTCGGGGTACTTGTATCTTTGTGAACCTCCTTATTAGATTGAGAGTTACCGATAATAAGTGCATGAGTTCTTCGGACGAATGTAAGTATTGAAAGTTGACACTTCCACCTTCCCATATTTTGCTAGCCCCTCCCGTGCCATGCATTGCCTTCTTCTCACTCCGAGAGTTGGTGTCCACCTTCGCCGGTACATGCAAACCCTTGACATGATACGCTCTGTCATCATAAGCCTCCTTATATCTTTCCTCAAAACATCCACCATACCTACCTATCAAGGCATTTCCATAGCCTTTCCCAGATATATTTCCATGCAACATCCACCTCTTCATGACTTGATCTCCATGCCACACATGTTCCTGCTACACTGGCAGCGACATACATTGCATACATCATGATAGTTACATCTTCTTTATGATTTTGAGTACCTTGTAAAGTGTGAAGATTTCCTATACCTTCTTGTTAAATAGAGTGTTGCCCTTAAGTGAGGAAAAGATCCCAAAGTGGACACATTAAAAGATCCCAAAGAGGACAAATGAGAGTTATATAGAAAGAGCCATTGAGGCCACAAAAAATACAAAAAAAAAGAAAAAGAAAAAAAAAGAAATAAAAAGAGAGAAAGGGGCAACACTACTATCCTTTTGAGAGATCCACACTACTACTCCCTTTATATCCTTGTACTCCATAGAGATGATCATTATGCATATAGCTATGTGGGGACCTTCACACTTTAGAACTTGGCTTGCATATTCCAAGGATGAGCCTCCTCAAACGAGCTCTAGCTCATCATGAGCGAGCAAGTTAGATGCACCCCCACTAGTTCCATTGGAGAGCTTCCTAGCTCGTATGTGCATCCGTTGCATGGCAATCCCTACTCCTCACATCATATCTATCATTTGGCATCTCTCGCCTATGATTGTCTTCATTGATGTGACCCTTTCTCATCCTTTTTGTCTTCCTCCTCCGTACTTCTCTCTTTGCCATCCTAAGTGTCAACTCTCGTGCTTACGCTCATCCATTACATGAGTGCTCAAAATATCGAAAAGGAGTGGATCAAATTGACTTGTACCTGGCTAGTGGTCTGGGGATGAGTCAAGATAAGATTCCAAAGAGGACCAAGTATGAAAATTTAGTAGATTGAGTTCTCAACACAAAAATACTTTTTCTCGTATTCCCTATCCCCCTTCTTGCACGCAAACACCATTTGGAGACATTCGAGTCACGGACAGCGAGAGCTCTTTGTAACATCCCAATTTTTGTAAAAATTTGGATGTTAATAGAATCATTTGTGCATATCATTTTTTTCTTCCCATCGCATATTGGATCTTTTGGATTTTCTTTCCAATTTATTTTAACCCAATAAAAATCAAGAGAGAAGATAACATGACTTCTTCAACATAAAAAAGATTAAGAAAATATTGGAGCATTTATTTTATTTTAATAAAGCATTTCGGGAATTTAATAAATTCTAAAATTCCTTTTGGAATTTATTAAATTTTCCAAAATGACTTTATAAATAAATTTTCGCATTTTATAAAATTGCATTGAACTAGGAATATTCATCCTAGACTTTATAAAATTTTCGTTGAGGTTCTATTAGAGTGTTATTAAACATATTTTCGAAATATATTTCTTTAGTATTTTATTTTGACAAGGAAAAATTTACAATATTTTCTTATATATTTATAAGATTTTAAAAATTTATTACGTATTTTTTTATAGAAGAAATTTAGAAAAAAAAAAAAAAAAAAATTTCCGGCCGCCAGGCCAGCCAGCTGGCCGGCCCAGCCAAGCCAGCCCCCAGCGCCCCGTCCTCCCGTACGTGCATGCGTACGTGCATGCGCACGCGCAGCAGCACGCAGCTGCAGCGCCATGAGCGCAGCTAGCCAGGCGCCCCTCCGTTCCTTCCTTCCTTTCTTCCTTCCTTCCTTCCTTCCCCACGTACCCCGCACCTTCCTTCTCCACCCCGACACCATTAAAGCCCCCATTAATCCTCCATTAAAGAGTTCGCCGGAATTTTCGCACTTGCCGGTTTTCGTCGCCGGGAGCACGTATCTGGACACCCCCTCCCCCTATATAAGTCACCCCTGCGTGCCCCTCCTCCCACTCGTCCAAAGCACCCAAAAATCTTGCCCAAAGCCGCACCGTAGCTCGCGTATTTGCTCGCCGAAGTTCGCCGGTCAAGCTCCGCCTTGGCGTCGATCACGTCGCCGGTAAGCCGTCTTGAGACCACAAACTCTGGAAATCGGTTGCCCTCATCGTTGCGCATCTTATGGACAAAATTTTTCCTCTTCTCGTGCACCACAGCAGCGTCCCGGAGCTCGCGCGCTCACCGAAGTTCGCCGGAGTTCACCGCCGCCCCGCCACGTCGTAGCAACGCCGGAGACCGCCGCCACCACCCCGCGCTTCCCCACGCCGAGCCGCTCCTCCCCAACACCTCCCTCGCCGCCAATCCCCGCCGGACCCTCCGCCCCACGAAGAAGACGCCGACGGCCACATACAGTACGTGTACGTTTCTTCCTGTGTAGAAGAAGATGGAAAAAAACGTTTTATTTATTTATTTGTTTATTTATTTTAGAGCATTCACTAGATTAGAATTTTAGCCCTAGTATTTTTACTCGTTTATTAGTTTTAGACGAAACCAAATCTTGCGTTTATTTTTTTCATCCCTCTATCGCGTGGAAACCTATTTTCAAAATTTTGGAATTTTAAAATATATGTTCGAACATATTTTAAGTCAAACTTCGTTTGGCCATAATTATATAACCGTAGGTCGGTTTTGACCGATTCTTTTTGCAAATCGAAAACCCTAATTTATCTATATCACTTAGGACTTTCAACAAGTTTTACACAAAATTTTGTTCTGTTTTCCAAAAAAAAACTTTATTTATTCTTTATTTTCCAAGTTTGTCGAAGCATTGTTTTCGTTTTATTTTGTATTATGTTTTGATTGGATGCACTTGTTTGTTTGCGTTAGATTGCCCCGAGTGCGAAGAAGAATATTTCCAGTCCTTAGAGTTTGACCAGCAGCAACCCGGCAAGTCTACCTTTGATCATTTTCCACTTTACCTATGTTTTATTGCATGTAGTACCCCTTTCTTAGAATGCATAAGTACAAGTTTACTTTCCCGCAAACCCAGTAGTTCAATTTGTGGTAGGTTTAACTTGTCACCATCGTGTAGGAAATTGTAGTGCTATCCTATTGTAGACGTGGATTGGGGAGTGAATTCACGATGAGATGAGTGACTTTGTAGTAAATCAGGACCAAGTTAAACTCAATGAACTACCTGGGAACGGTTGGAGGCACCCTGGAGGAACCAGTGGAGATGCCTAAGTGACCTGGAGATGGCCAGGGATCACTGCGGAAAGCCACCCAGGCTTAAAGAGATCTTATCATATTGTCATTTTCTAGAAGCTTATATGTGCAGCCACAAGCCATTATGGGCTCTGGCTTGGTTACTTAGTAGTAGTGACTCTTGCTAGGTGGTGCTACGAACGTAGTGTTGGTAGGTGGGATGGGCACCGCCAGAGTAAGGGAAACTCTACTAAAAGACCATGTCTCGACCTTCCTGTTTCCATACAACGTGTAGTGTGGCAAATACCAATGGAGGTGGTCGAGTCTTGTGGGGAAAAGTGCACAAACCTCTGCAGAGCGTATAAATCTAATCGATTAGCCGAGTCCCCGGTATTGGACAATTTGAGCATCTAGCTATGGTAATTTTGAGAAATCTCATCATCTTTAATTAATCATTTTTGGGCATAATTACCATGGGTTTTCTTGTGCTTATTATTTTGTTGAGATTAATTTTAGGAACACTTATTCTATAGGGAAAAATTTAGCTTTATGCAAATTGAAACGTAGAAGCTCCACTAGCCAAATGCATGTATTGTAGGACTTCATTTTCTTCTCCTTGGTATGACTTGCCGTACATTCAAAGTACTGACCCTATTTGGGCTGTACGATTGTTGCAGATTACTCTCACGGTGATTAAGGTGCGAATAGGTTATTGTCCTATACTCAACGTTTTGCCGTGGAGTCGGATGGACCACTACTACTACTACTGCTTCCGCAGTTTTGATGGCCTTAAGCCATACTAATGTAATAATTTTTCTTTATTTTGAACTCTCCGATGTAATAAGATACATGTGATTTATTCTGTTATTCATCGAGTACTGTGTGTGTCAGCAAGTTGATCCAGGGACTGGCACAGATCACAGAGACTTGGTCCCATTCGGGATCGGGTCGTTACAAGATGGTATCAGAGCACATGTTGACTGTAGGACGTGACCTTAGAAATGGAAAAGCCATAGGACAAAAAATTTTTTTGCAAACCTTCTACTTTTCATTGTTCTCGTATCCTTGTCTATTCAAATATAACTTCTCTCTTTTAAAAATATAGATGTCGACTGCCATGACCCGGTTCACCCAGCCAGATGAGACCATGCCTTTTGGGCGACGCCTGACGAAGATCACCAAGTACCTGAACATCGGCCTGCCCAGTTTTACTGGAACCCTCAGGACCTCGACGCGAGAAGATAGATGCTGGAGGATCAACGTCCACATTCCAGGACACACCTTCGGGAAGAACATCAAGCCTATTGACTTCTTCATGGAGGCACCAACTTGGAGTTTGTGCCACAGCATCGCAGCACACACCTCCCTTGGACGCATCCGCGAGGAATACAAAGAGGATCTCAAGGGAACCACCTTCATGGCATGTGGACGGCGGGATCACCATGGAGAGATTGTGCGCACCGTTGAGGATGACACTATATCATCCTATATCCAAGACCTGGAGGAGCACATCCGCATCTTGGAGAAGGTGATGCACCGTGGCATGAAGACCTCCAGGAAGCTAGCCATCCGCCAAGAGGAGCTGGAGGAGTAACTCAAGGAAACTCGTGAAGGGTACGAGGATGAAATCGACACGCTACTGAAGAAGCATAAAGAACTGAAGCGCCTGCTAGAAGAAGCCGAAGAGAAGCTTGACCATGGAGAAAACATCCAGGACGACAACTCTGATGGAGATTTCGTCAGCCAGGATAAGAATCATGAGGGGTCACAGGACGTTGAGATGAGCGAGTCCTCAACCGACTCGAATTAGTTACAGACCACCATCATAGATGATTATCCTTAGCTACTCGAGTAGAGTTTCGATCTATCGAAAAAAAAATTGTTACCATGTCGACTTTGTGACATGGATTATCTTAGGTTGCTTGTTTGAAACTTGATTTCAGTGAATTGAATTCAAACTTTGCCATCATTTTTGCATATGGGTAGTGTTTTCCCCTTAGGCCCTTTTCTCCCTCTATATCTCATCTATTCTAACCCAACAGATGCCACCAAGAAGGGACCCTTCCGGAAGTGGATCAGGGAGTGGAATCCCCGACCTAGAACAGTTGCTTCAGACCCAAAACTAGTTAATGCAGCTTCTGATGCAGAACATGAACACCAACAACAACGCACCACCACCTCCACCACCACCGCCTCCGGTGGATAGTCTCACCCGTTTCCTGAGATTAAACCCACCATTGTTCTCCAGCAGCCCAGAGCCGATTGTTGCTGATGATTGGCTTCGTAATATGGGAAGGAAGCTGGCAACCGTTGGATGCACTGATGGGGAGAAAGTGAGGTTCGCCTCGCACCAGCTGGATGGACCTGCAGCCGCATGGTGGGATAACTATACCACCACATACCCCATGGCTAATGTGACTTGGGATCAGTTCCAGCAGGCCTTCTGCACGGCTCATGTCTCAGCTGGAGCTATGAGTCTCAAGAAGAGGGAATTCCGCAACTTACGCCAAGGAGGTCGTTCAGTGGTAGAATATGTGGAGGAGTTCAACAAGCTGTCCCGTTATGCTCCAGGAGATGTGGCCTCGGATGCCGCTAAACAAGAGAAGTTTCTGGAGGGACTAAATGATGAGCTTGGCGTTCAACTGACGGTGGCAACTTTTGCTAATTATCAAGAGCTGGTGGACAAGTCTATCATCCTTGAAGGCAAGCATCAGATAATGGAGAATCGCAAGAGGAAGTACGGTCAGGGAAAGTTTCACTCTGGAGCTCAGCAGAAGCCCCGTCCCGCACCATTCTCAGGATATGGTGGATCAGGACACAACAAGTTTGGAGGACACAACCATCATAACCATGGAGGCCATTCTCAGCATGGGAACCATGGAAACAATCATGGTGGCCCTAGGAATGGAAATAGAGGAAATGGAAATGGACGAAATGGGAATCAACACCGTCCCAACAATACTGCACCAGTGAGGAAGGATCTGAGTCAGATCACCTGCTTCAAGTGCAACAATAAAGGACACTATTCAACAGATTGTCCTAAGAACAAGAATGGGAATGGCAATGGAAATTCTGGAAACAAGAAGCCAAATCCTTTCACCAAGGGACAATTGAACCATGTCAATGTGGAGGAAGTCTATGAACAGCCAGATGCAGTGTTTGGTAAGTTTCTCCTAAACTCTCATTCGGTATTAGTTCTTTTTGATACTGGTGCATCGCATTCATTCATATAAAGGGTAGTAGTGGATAAGTATGGATTTCCTACCAAGACCCTTAGTATTCCAATTATGGTGAGTTCTCTGGGAGCCGAGATGGTGGCAGGTTTAGGTTGTCCCCAGTTGAACCTCGCCATTGGCAGGCATGTTTTCCCCACAGACCTGATCATCTTGAAGTCACAAGGATTAGATGTTATTCTAGGCATGGATTGGATGTCGAAGTATGAAGGAAACATTGACTGTGTTAGAAGATCGATTTCTCTCACCACTCCAAAGGGAAAGAGGATCAACTATGTGTCCAAGCATAAGCCTAGAAAGGTCGAGGTATACTCACTTAAGGGGGTTAAACTGGAGGAAGTGCCGATAGTCAAGGAGTACCCTGATGTATTCCCGGAGGAATTTCCCGGAATGCCACCGGATCGAGACATTGAGTTCTTGATTTTGCCAGGCATCGGACCAATATCCAAGAATTCTATCAGGGTAGTGGTGGATCGTTTGACTAAGGTAGCTCACTTCATCCCCGTGAAAACCACCTATACGAGTGCAAAGCTCGCAAAGATATATATGTCGAGAATCGTATGTCTGCATGGAGTCCCGAAGAAGATTGTGTCAGATAGAGGCACTCAGTTCACCTCAAAATTCTGGCACCAGTTGCATGAAACCTTGGGAACCAGACTGGAATTCAGCACGGCTTTTCACCCGCAGACAGATGGGTAGACAGAGAGAGTAAATCAAATTCTGGAAGACATGTTGAGAGCTTGTGCACTAGATTATGGATCCAGTTGGGATGATAATTTACCTTATGCAGAGTTCTCATTCAACAGTTACCAAACTAGTTTGAAGATGGCCCCGTTTGAAGCCCTCTATGGAAGAAGGTGTAGAACACCATTAATGAGGGATGAAGTTGGAGATCGTAAATTGTTTGGACCAGACTTGATTAAGGATTCCGAAGAGAAGGTCAAATTGATTCGTGATAGATTGAAGATAGGCCAGTCCAGGCAGAAGAGTTACGCAGATGCAAAACGTAAGGAGGTAATATACGAAGTGGGAGATCGAGCATATCTTCATGTGTCCCCACTTCGAGGAATCAAGAGATTTGGAGTCAAAGGGAAACTAGCACCACGGTTTGTGGGGCCATACAAAATAGTGAAACGCAAGGGAGAGGTTGCATACAACCTGAAATTGCCAGAAGCATTTTCTGGAGTTCACGATGTGTTTCACGTATCCCAGCTGAAGAAGTGTCACGCAGAGATGGAGGATATCCCGTTGAGAGACACGGTACCCTTGGAAGCAATTCAATTGGGGAGTGACTTGACCTACGAAGAGAAGCCGGTTAAAATTCTTGACACCAAGGACAGAGTCACTCGTACAAAGGTTATCAAGTTGTGCAAGGTTCAGTGGAGTCACCACACTGAGGAAGAAGCCACTTGGGAGAGAGAAGAAGAACTCAAGCAGGACCACCCACACCTTTTTGCTGGCCAACCCGAATCTCGAGGGCGAGATTCATCTTAAGGGGGGTAGATTTTTAACATCCCAAGTTTTGTAAAAATTTGGATGTTAATAGAATCATTTGTGCATATTATTTTTTCTTCCCATCGCATATTGGATCTTTTGGATTTTCTTTCCAATTTATTTTAACCCAATAAAAATCAAGAGAGAAGATAACATGACTTCTTCAACATAAAAAGGGTTAAGAAAATATTGGAGCATTTATTTTATTTTAATAAATCATTTCGGGAATTTAATAAATCCTAAAATTCCTTTTGGAATTTATTAAATTTTCCAAAATGACTTTATAAATAAATTTTCGCATTTTATAAAATTGCATTGAGCTAGGAATATTTATCCTAGACTTTATAAATTTTTCGTTGAGGTTCTATTAGAGTGTTATTAAACTTATTTTCGAAATATATTTCTTTATTATTTTATTTTGACAAGGAAAAATTTACAATATTTATTATATATTTATAAGATTTTAAAAATTTATTACGTATTTTTTTATAGAGGAAATTTCAAAAAAAAATAAAAAAATAATAAATTTCCGGCCGCCAGGCCAGCCAGCTGGTCGGCCCAGCCAAGCCAGCCCCCAGCGCCCCGTCCTCCCGTATGTGCATGCGTACGCAGCTGCAGCGCCATGAGCGCAGCCAGCCAGGCGCCCCTCCGTTCCTTCCTTCCTTTCTTCCTTCCTTCCTTCCTTCCCCGCATACCCCGCACCTTCCTTCTCCACCCCGACACCATTAAAGCCCCCATTAATCCTCTATTAAAGAGTTCGCCGGAATTTTCGCACTTGCCGGTTTTCGTCGCCGGGAGCACGTATCTGGACACCCCCTCCCCCTATATAAGTCACCCCTGCGTGCCCCTTCTCCCACTCGTCCAAAGTCCCCAAAAATCTTGCGCAAAGCCGCACCGTAGCTCGCGTATTTGCTCGCCGAAGTTCTCCGGTCAAGCTCCGCCTCGGCGTCGATCACGTTGCCGGTAAGCCGTCTTGAGACCCCAAACTCTGGAAATCGGTTGCCCTCGTCGTTGCGCATCTTATGGACAAAATTTTGCCTCTTCTCGTGCACCACAGTAGCGTCCCGGAGCTCGCGCGCTCACCGGAGTTCGCCGGAGTTCACCGCCGCCCCGCCATGTCATAGCCACGCCGGAGACCGCCGCCACCACCCCGCGCTTCCCCACGCCGAGCCGCTCCTCCCCGACACCTCCCTCGCCGCCAATCCCCGCCGGAGCCGCCGCCCCACGAAGAAGACCCCGACGGCCACGTACAGTACGTGTACGTTTCTTCCTGTGTAGAAGAAGATGGAAAAAAACGTTTTATTTATTTATTTGTTTATTTATTTTAGAGCATTCACTAGATTAGAATTTTAGCCCTAGTATTTTTACTCGTTTATTAGTTTTAGACGAAACCAAATCCTGCGTTTATTTTTTTCATCCCTCTATCGCGTGGAAACCTATTTTCAAAATTTTGGAATTTTAAAATATATGTTCGAACATATTTTAATTCAAACTTCGTTTGGCCATAATTTTATAACCGTTGCTCGGTTTTGACCGATTCTTTTTGCAAATCGAAAACCCTAATTTATCTATATCACTTAGGACTTTCAACAACAAGTTTTACACAAAATTTTGTTCTGTTTTACAAAAAAAACCTTTATTTATTCTTTATTTTCCAAGTTTGTCGAAGCATTGTTTTCGTTTTATTTTGTATTATGTTTTGATTGGATGCACTTGTTTGTTTACGTTAGATTGCCCCGAGTGCGAAGCAGAATATTTCCAGTCCTTTTAGTTTGACCAGCAGCAACCAGGAAAGTCTACCTTTGATCATTTTCCAATTTACCTATGTTTTATTGCATGTAGTACCCCTTTCTTAGAATGCATAAGTAGAAGTTTACTTTCACGCAAACCCAGTAGTTCAATTTGTGGTAGGTTTAACTTGTCACCATCGTGTAGGAAATTGTAGTGCTATGCTATTGTAGACGTGGATTGGGGAGTGAATTCACGATGAGATGAGTGACTTTGTAGTAAATCAGGACCAAGTTAAACTCAATGAAGTACCTGGGTGGAACGGTTGGAGGCACCCTGGAGGAACCAGTGGAGATGCCTAAGTGACCTGGAGATGGCCAGGGATCACTGCGGAAAGCAACCCAGGCTTAAAGAGATCTTATCATATTGTCATTTTCTAGAAGCTTACGTGTGCAGCCACAAGCCATTATGGGCTCTGGCTTGGTTACTTAGTAGTAGTGACTCTTGCTAGGTGGTGCTACGAACGTAGTGTTGGTAGGTGGGATGGGCACCGCCAGAGTAAGGGAAACTCTACTAAAAGACCATGTCTCGACCTTCCTGTTTCCATACAACGTGTAGTGTGGCAAATACCAATGGAGGTGGTCGAGTCTTGTGGGGAAAAGTGCACAAACCTCTGCAGAGCGTATAAATCTAATGGATTAGCCGAGTCCCCGGTATTGGACAATTTGAGCATCTAGCTATGGTAATTTTGAGAAATCTCATCATCTTTAATTAATCATTTTTGGGCATAATTACCATGGGTTGTCTTGTGCTTATTATTTTGTTGAGATTAATTTTAGGAACACTTATTCTATTGGGAAAAATTTAGCTTTATGCAAATTGAAACGTAGAAGCTCCACTAGCCAAATGCATGTATTGTAGGACTTCATTTTCTTCTCCTTGGTATGACTTGCCGTACATTCAAAGTACTGACCCTATTTGGGCTGTACGATTGTTGCAGATTACTCTGACGGTGATTAAGGTGCGAATAGGTTATTGTCCTATACTCAACGTTTTGCCGTGGAGTCGGATGGACCACTACTACTACTACTGCTTCCGCAGTTTTGATGGCCTTAAGCCATACTAATGTAAGAATTTTTCTTTATTTTGAACTCTCTGATGTAATAAGATACATGTGATTTATTCTGTTATTCATCGAGTACTGTGTGTGTCAGCAAGTTGATCCAGGGACTGGCACAGATCACAGAGACTTGGTCCCATTCGGGATCGGGTCATTACACTCTTGCACCGAATGTTCTTCTGTTACTTGTTTCAATGCTAATATAGACTCTTGCATGTTATGACTTGAATTGAATCTCTAACCTTGATTGCTTTACTTTTCAAAGTTCTTTTATGGTTGCTAGCATGTCACCACAGAAATTATGCCGTTATCATTTACCTACTCGAGGACGAGCAGGAATTAAGCTTGGGGATGTTGATACGTCCAAAACGTATCTATAATTTCTGCTTGCTCCATGCATGTTTTGTGTGATATTGCTAGGTTCTAGATACACTTTCATACACTTTTGATCATATTTGGACTAACCTATTAACTCAGTTCACCCAAGTGCCACTTCCTGTTTTCTGCTGCTTTTCTATTTCAGTTTTCCCCCATATAAAAAGTGCCAGAAAAATTCCGGGAAAAATACAGGAAAAATCAGCGTACAGGAAGCTTCGCGAAGAGCCCGAGTGGGGACAGAGGGGAGCCAGGGGGCCCAGGCGGCCACCCGGCGCGGCCCCACCCCTGGCCGCGCCAGGGGGGCGCCTGGGGCCCCTGGTCCACCTCTGGTTGCCCCCCTTCGCCTATTTATTCTCCGTCACGGGGAAACTCCAAAGACAGAACCCTATTTCGCAAAATCGCCTCTGTTCCGCCGCCGCCGCGCTTCCGAGATCGGGAGCACCAGAAGACCTCTTCCCGGAACCCTTCCGGAGGGAGTGCCGACCTCCGGGAGTCTCCTCTCCACCATGGATGCTCCCTGGATGTCTCATGAGTAGTTTTCCTTGGACCATGGGTCCGTGATCAGTAGCTATGTGATGTTCTCCTGCCCTCTTTGTTCTTCATGGTTTAGACCTCGTGAGCTTCCCTACATGATCGAGGCACTTTTGTAATCTTTCTGCTATTGCTATGCTGAGTTTGATGGGATCTAATGGATTATGAGATTATGTTCAGATTGTGATTGAGTAATATATTTGGTTTTTATCTCTTATATTTTTGTTCCTAAGTAATTCTTGCATGTTCTCCGTTGCTGTTTATTGCTTTGGCCAAGGAGTAGGTAGAGACTCAAAGAGGGAATGTTATGCTCGATTGTGGGTTCATGCCCCCCAATGACACGCTTGAGTGACAGAAACATGAGTCTAGGGGATGTGCTGTTGCCACAAGGGGGAAAACAACGGTGCTTGTAACCGCGGTTGCAAGGATTGTTTACTTTACGCAAAGTTCTTTATAATGCAGTTGTCTGTTGCTTTGGGTTTACACTTTGGGTGGGGCTTGCAACTTAATACCAGCGAGATGTTCTGGATAGATATCTCAAGGTGGATGATTAGTAGTAGATGCAGTTGGATTACGGTATACTTATTTTGGCATACTGCCCGTGCTTTTGAGCCTCTTCCTTTCTTTTGTAGCATAGTTAGCATTGCGGTGCGTTCATAATCCTGTCAATTGCCCTTCGGTAACTTGTTTACCTCGCATAGCAGTTTTTTCGTCTTTTGGGAGAGAGACATCACTAGTGAACATCACGTATCCCGGTCCATATCCTTATTACTGTTTCCACACTATATTTACTTTCCTGCTTTTTACTTTCAGTTGCTATCATTATCCTTTGTGTTTTACCCTTTGTGAACAACAAGACCGGAGAGATTGACAACCTCTCTGAACTTCGTTGGGAACAAAGTTATTTGTGTCTGTGTGCAGGTCCACGTCAGTTGCGCCGCTGACACCTACTTATCATCTCTGGAGTCCTACTTGAGACAAACCTTGGTATCTTCACTGAGGGAAAATTGTTGCTGCGCTAAATCTCAACCTTCCACTTGGGGTTACCAACGAAGGGCGAGAAGCCATTAATCCCTCATGTCCAAATGTTATGGGACGTCCTTTTCTTCGCACTATTGGTGCTATCATTGACATGAAAGAAGGGACATTAGATTCAAATTCCCCCTCAAAAAGGGAATGGAACACTTCCCTCGAAAGAAGATTAAGTTAACTTATGACTCCGTTACACGGGCAAGCTATTCTTTTGATATTGACAAAACTTGATCTTTTTGCTTCATGCCTAGCTAAAAGGCATAAAAGAAAGTGCTTGTTGGGAGGCAACCCAAGATGTTTTCTACTTTCAGTTTTAGTGGTCTTGATGCTTGTTACTACTTTAGAAACATCATTGTATCTTTAATTTCAAGCTTTGTGCCAAGTTTTAGCCTCCGATTGCAAGCAATTCAAAAGTTGTGACATGTTGTCAAGAAACAGATTATGTCCCCTTGACGGAAAAATTATCCAAAAATCACCAGATCATCCTTTTGATCTTATTTAGTTTTACAGCGTGCTCTATACAAAAAGGTTTCAAGCGTTTGTTCTGAGTTTTTTTATTAGAGTTGCAGAAGTACCCCCAAAACAATTATTTACTACCTGCTGGTCTATTTTTCACAGATTCTGGCACGTTTTGCGTTTTCGTCATTTTGCAAAGCTTAATCATTCTTTTTATTTGCAAAAACTTTTTTGCAATCATGAGAAATATTAGCTCTCCAAGAATATCTTTATTTCCAGTGGAGAAAAATTATTTTATCATGGGTACTAAGCACTCTAATCAGATTATGATGAGTTTCGTATGAAGGGAGTTTTCAAGTATGCGAAGGAAAATGATGAAAGAAGATTCGGAAGTGTGAAGCGCTCAAGCTTGGGGATGCCCCCATGCACCCGAAGAAATATTCAAGGACACTCAAGCGTCTAAGTTTGGGGATGCCCCCGTGCATCCCCTTCTCAATCAACAATCATCAGTTCGCCCTTCTCCATGCTATATTTTTATCTCTTCATATGTTATGTGCTAAACATGGAGCGTCCCGCTCTTTACTTTTTAGTTTTTTTTAGTTTTGCTTTCTGTTCATAAAAAATTGGATCCTAGCCCTCATTTTTTGGGAGAGAAACACGCTTCAATCCACCCTAGAACACAACATAGGCTTGCATGCTTATCTTTCTTTTTGTGTGTGTTCTTTATCTTTACATAGCTGTTGTCAGCTTAGCTCTTAGTTTTAATGCTTATATTTTTAAGAGCATTTATTTAGTTTCATTTAGGAACTCTCTTTAGTTTTCATGCTTATCTTGTTTAGAGAGTTGGATTGTTGCACTGAGTTGTGTGTCTTTCATGAGTAGGTACTTCCATAGCTACTAGATGCAATAGTTTTGAGGTATTGATTTGAGTAATGTTTGGACATTTGGTGCCAAGAGGTTGACCATATTAGTGATAGGTGTCGTATTTTGGGAAATCCGTGCTTTTTTTCAAAAAGTACAAAAAAATTAGTTGAGAAATCTAGCTACTAGATGGATCGCTAACCTCTGGAGGGGTTGGAATATATAGAGTACCCTCACGTACAATGGGTCGAGGATGCACAAGGATGATCAAACCCGCATACTCTCCTCCTCGGGGTACTCGTCTCCTAGTGAACCTCCTGATTAGATAGAGAGTTACCGATAGTAAGTGCATGAGTTCTTCGGACTAATGCAAGTATTCGATTGAGGCACTTTCACCTTTCATATTTTGCTAGCATCTTCGGTACCGTGCATTGCCCTTTCTCATCTTAAGAGTTGGTGCATACTTCGCCGGTGCATCCAAACCCATGGCATGATACGCTCTGTCATCATAAACCTCATTATATCCTCCTCAAAACAGCCACCACAACTACATATCAAGGCATTTCCATAGCCTTTCCGAGATACATTTTCATGCAACATACACCATCTCATGACTTGATCTTCATGTCTTACATGATCTTGCTTGATCGAGGAGCCTCTTGCTAGTTGGGCATTTCCCTTATAATTGCTACATGACGCGCTAGTATCATTACATATCCTGCTACACTGGCAGAGGCATACATTTGCATTCATCATGATAGTTTTCATCTTTCTTTATGTTGAGTACTTCTTGTAAAGTGTGAAGATCTTCTTTATATTCTTATAAAATATAGAGTGTTTCCCTTAACTGAGGAAAAGATCCCAAAGAGGACGAATGAGAGATAAATATAAAGAGCCAAAGAGGCCTTAAAAATACAAAAAATAGAAAAAGGGAAAAAATAAATAAAAAGAGAGAAGGGGGCAACACTACTATTCCATGTGAAAGATCCACACTCGTACTCCATTGTTATATTTGTACTCCATAGAGATTATCATTCATGCATAACTATGTGGGTACCCTTACACTACAGAACTTGGCTTGCATATTCCAAGGATGAGCCTCCTTAAAAGATCTCTAGGTCTTCATGAGCAAGCAAGTTGGATACACCCCCACTATTTCCATTACAGAGCTTAGCTTAGCTCATATGTGCATCCGTTGTATGGCAATCCCTACTCACATCATATCTTTCATTTGGCATTCTCTCGTCTATGATTGTCCTCATGTATGTGAGCCTTTCATACCTTTTTTTCTTCCTTCACCATCATTTCTCTCTTTGCCATCCTAAGTGCCAACGTATCTTGCTCGCGCTCATCCATTGCAAGAGTGCTCAAAGTGTAAAGGGAAAGGATCAGTTTGACTTGTACCTGACTAGTGGTCTGGGGATGAGTCAAAATAAGATCCCAAAGGAGACCAAGTGTGAAACTTTAGTTGATTGTGTTTTCAATTGAACTATATAGTATTTTTATTCTCTAAACCTGTATCTGTCTTCTTGCACGCAAATACTATTTGGCGACATTCGATTCACGGACAGCGAGAGCTCTTGCACGTTTATGTTCATAATTTGCTAGTTTCAATACTATATATACACGCTTGCTTGATATTATCTTAACTTTAATTGCACATCTTACTTGCTTTACTTTGAAGGTCTTATATGTGTGTTAGCATGTCACCATGGAAATTATATGTGTTATCATTTACCTACTCGAGGAAGAGAAGGAATTAAGCTTGGGGATGTTGATACGTCCCAATAGTATCTATAATTTATGCTTGTTCCATGCTTTTTTATGTCACATTGTTATGTGTTTTCTTATACTTTTACATCTTTTTCCATATATTTGGACTAACCTACTAACTCAGTGCACCCAGTGCCAGTTTATGTCTGCTGATGTCCGTAAGTTGCAGGTTTTTACCCAAATTTACATAGCTCCTAAAATTCCAGAAAAATCATATAAAAAAATCAGCGTACAGGAAGCTTCCAGATCCCCGAAGGAGCACGAGGGGCCCCCACCTACCACCAAAGCGGCCAGGTGGTGGGGGGGCGCCCAAGCCGGGCCACCAGGGCGCCTGGGAGGTGGGGCCACCCCCATGGCGCACCCCTTTGGCCTATATTTACCTCTCGTCCTAAAAACCTTCAGAGAGACCCTCGCGTCGCAAATTTCCTCTCTGTTCCTCCGCCGCCGCGCTTCCATGATCAGGAGCACCAGAAGACCTCTTCCCGGCACCCTGCCGGAGGGGGATTGGACTCCGGGAGATTCTCCACCACCATGGACGCTTCCCGGATGTGCCGTGAGTAGTCCCCCTTGGACCATGGTTCCATGACCAGTAGCTATGTGATGTCTTCTCTCCAATCTTGTGCTTCAATTCTTTGTCCTTGTGAGCTGCCCTACAGGATCAAGGCACCTATGCAATTTTCCTACTATTTCTATGCTGTTTTTGATGGGATCCGATTGATTATGAGATTATGTTCAGATCGTGATGAGTTATATAGTTGTTCTATCTTTTATATTTTGTTCTTGAGTAATTATTGTATGTTCTCCGTTACTTTTTATTGCTTTTGCCAAGTAGTAGATAGTAACTCCAAGAGGGAGCGTTTATGCTTGATTGTGGGTTCATGCCCCCCTGATATCTAGCTTGAGTGACAGAAACATGAGACTAGGGGATGTGATGTTGCCACGAGGGAGAAAACAACGGTGCTTGTAACCGCGGTTGCAAGGATTGTTTACCTTACACAAAGTTTTTTAATGCACTTGTCTGTTGCTTTGAGTTTACACTTTGGGTGGGTCTCGCAACTTAATACTAGCGAGATGTTCTGTATAGATATCTCAAGGTGGATGATTAGTGAGTAGATTCAGACGGATTTCGTTCTACTTGTCTTGGCGTACTTCCCATACTTTTGAGCCTCTAGCTATCTAGTAGCATAATTAGCATTGCGGTGCGTTTATAATTTTGTTGATTGCCCAGATGTAATTTGTTCACCCAGCTTAGCTATTTTATCGTATTTTGGGAGAGAGACATCACTAGTGAACATCATGGGACCCCGGTCAATATTTCCACCACTGTTTACACCTTTACTTTATTTATTGCTTTTAGTTTCCATTGCAATTAACACTACCATTATCCTCTTGTGTTTAATTCTTTGTAAACAACAAGGCCGGAGGGATTGAAAACCTCTCAATACTCGTTAGGAGAAAAGTTATTTGTTTATGTGTGCAAGTCCACGTCAACTTGTCTCAAATCGGCAAATTAATCTCTTGCACCGTTGACACCTACTTGCAGCATTCGGAGTCCGCCGAAGACAAACCTTGGTATCTTCAGCGAGGGAAATTACTTCTAGGCTACACACAACCTTCCACTTTGGATAACAAACGAGGAGCACTACTTTAGTGCCATCAAGGGTAATTTCTGGTGTGGTTTCCGGGGAGGCAAACAAAACTATACCCATCAACTTGCCATCACTCACTAATCATCCACCTTGAGATATCTATCCAGAAAACTTCGCTAGTATTAAGTTGCTAGCCCCATCCAAAGTGTAAACCCAAAGCAACAGACAACTGCATTAACAAACTTTGCGTAAGGTAAACAATCCTTGCAACCGCGATTACAAGCACCGTTGTTTTCTCCCTGGTGGCAACAAGACATCCCCTAGTCTCATGTTTCTGTCACTCAAGCTAGACATCAAGGGCATGAACCTACAATCAAGCATAATGCTCCCTCTTGGAGTTATTATCTTCTACCTTGCAAAAGAAATAAAAAGCAATAGAGAACATGCCAGAATTACTCAAGAACAAAATATAAAAGGAGAACCAAATATATAACTCATCACAATCTAAACATAATCTCATAATCCATCGGATCCCATCAAACACATCATAGCAACAGCAGGAAAATTACATAAGTGCCTTGATCATGTAGGGAAGTTCATAAGGTCTAAGAATTAAAGAACAAGATTGGAGAGAAGTCATCACACCGCTACTGGTCATGGACCCATGGTCCAAGGGGGACTACTCACGGCACATATGGGAATCACTCATGTTGGTGGAGAAGCTCCGGAGATTAATCCTCCCTCCGGCATGGTGCCGGGACGAGGTCTTCTGGTGATCCCGATCTCGGGATCGCGGCGGCGGTGAAACAAAGGTGAAAAATGAGATGTGCGGTCCCTTTTCAGGGTTTCTACATCGAGGAGGTAATATAGGCTGAAGGGGGGCACCAAGGGTGGTACCAACCTCTTAGGCGGCCTCTAGGCGCGACCCCCCTTCTGGCCGCGCCAGGTGGCCGCCTAAGAGGGGAGTGGCCCCTCTCTGTCTACCCTTCGGTCTTCTGGAAGCTTCCATTATACAGATTTTTTATATATTTTTCTTGGAATTTTTTGGGAAATGTAAATATGGGTAAACACCTGCAATTCACAGACATCACCAGACATAAACTGGCATTGGTTGCACTGAGCTAGTAGTTTAGTCAAAATATGTGTAAAAAGGTATGGAAGTGTATCAAAACACTTAGCAATGTCACCCAAATGAGCATGGAACAAGCAGTAATTATATAAACGTTTGGGACGTATCAACATCCCCAATCTTAATTCCTGCTCGTCATCGAGTAGGTAAATCATAACACAGATAATTTTTGTGGTGACATTCTAACACACACATAAGAACTTCAAAGTAAAGCAAGTAAGATATGCAATTCAAGTCAATACAATAACAAGCAAGAGTCTATATCCAGTATTGAAACTAGAAAAGTAAGAACATAAAGGTGCAAGAGCTCTCGCTGTCCGTGACTCGAATGTCTCCAAATGGTGTTTGCGTGCAAGAAGTGGGAGATGGGTTTAGAGCATAAAATTACTATTTAGTTTAATTGAGAACTAAAACTACTAAAACTTTACACTTGGTCTCCTTCGGAATCTTATTTTGACTCGTCCCTAGACCACTAGTCAGGCACAAGTCAAAATAATCCTCTCCCTTTCGACTTTGAGCACTCATGCAATGGATGAGCGCAAGCAAGATATGTTGGCACTTAGAATGACAAATGGAAAAACGATGTGGAAGGAAGACAAAAAGGTGTGAGGCTCACATCAATAAGGACAATCATAGGCGAGAGAAAGCCAAATTATAGATATGATGTGAGGAGTAGGGATTTCCATGCAACGGATGCAAATATGAGCTAAGGTAAGTTCTCCAATGAAACTAGTGGGGTTCATCCAACTTGCTTGCTCATGAAGACCTAGAGCTCTTTTGAGGATGCTCATCCTTGGAATATGCAATCCAAGTTCTGCATTGTAAGGATCACCACATAGTTATGCATGAATGATAAGAAAAACTTTATGGAGTACAAATATGACTATGTAGTACGAGTGTGGATTTTGAAAAGGAATAGTAGTGTTGCCCCCTTCTCTCTTTTTATTTCTTTTTATTTCGTATTTCTATTTTTTTGTGGCCTCATTGGATCTTTCTATTTATCTCTCATTTGTCCTATTTGGGATCTTTTATTTCGTCCTCTTTTGGAATCATTTAATTTGTCCTCTTTGGGATCTTTTCCTCACTTAAGGGCAACACTCTATATTTTAGAAGAATAAAAAGAAGTTTTTCATAATTTACAAGAAGTACTCAACATAAAGAAAACTAAAAAACTATCATGATGTATGCAAATGTATGCCTCTCCGAGTGTAGCAGGATATGTAATGATACTAGCATGTCATGTAGCAATGATTAGGGAAAATCCCAACTAGCATGTGGCCCCTCGATCAAGCAAAATCATGTATGAAATGAAGATCAAGTCATGGTGGATGTTGCACGGCAATGTATCTCGGAAAGGTTATGGAAATGCCTAGATAGGTAGGTATGGTGGCTGTTTTTGGGAGGATATAAGGAGGTTTATGATGACATAGTGTATCATGCCAAGGGTTTGGATGCACCGGCGAAGTATGCACCAACTCTCAAGATGAGAAAGGGCAATGCACAGTACCGAAGAGGCTTGCAAAATATGAAAGGTGGAAGTGCCAACAGTCGAATACTTGCATTAGTCCTAAGAACTCATGCACTTATTATCGGTAACTCTCTATCTAATCAGGAGGTTCACAAAGAGACGAGTACCCCTCAGGAGGAGTGTATGAGGGTTTGGTTACACTTGCGCATCCTCGACCCATGGTACGTGAGGGTACTCTATATATTCCAACCCCTCCAGAGGTTCGAGATCCATCTAGTAGCTAGAGTTCTCAACTAATTTTTTCTAGTTTTCGGAAATAAGCACAGATTTCCCAAAATACGACACCTATCACTAATAGGATCAAGCTCTTCCCACCAAAATTACAAACATTACTCAAATCAATACCTCAAAACTATTGGAAGTTCCTACGATACTTAAAATAGCAACCTCAATTACCTACTCATGCAAGACACACAACTCAGTCCAACAGACGAAGTCTCTAAACAAGATAAGTATGATAACGAAAGAGAGTTACAAAAGCAACAACCTAAAAAAAAGCTATTAATAGAATAAGCATGAAAACTAAGAGAAAAGCATGACAGCAGCTAGGAAAAGATAAAGAACACACAAACAAAGATAAGCATGCAAACCTATGTTGTGTTCTAGGGTGGATTGGAGCGTGTTTCTCTCCCAAACAATGTTGGCTAGGGTCCAACTTGTTATGAACAGCAATCAAAACTAAACAAACTAAAAATTAAAGAGCGAGACGCTCTAAGCATAGCACACAACATATGAAGTGATAAAAATATAACATGGAGAAGGACGAACTGATGATTGTTGGTGGAGAAGGGATGCATGGGGGCATCCCCAAGCTTAAAAGGTTGAGTCTCCTTGGATATTTCTTAAGGGTGCATGGGGGCATCCCCAAGCTTGAGCTTTTGACACTCCCGGATCTTCTTTCATCATCTTCCTTCCCATACTTGAAAACTCTCTTCATACGAAACTCATCAAAAGATCATTAGAGTGGTTAGTACACATAAATAAATATTTTTTCTCCACTGGAAATAAAGATTTTCATGAAGATCTACTATTTCTCAAGACAGCCAAAAAGTTTTTGCAAAGAAAAAGCAAGCTTCAGATTTGCAAAACGAAGAAAACGCAAAACGTGGTAGAGTCTAGGAGAAACACACCATCAGGTAGTAAATAAATGTTTTGGGGCACTTCTGCTACTCAAATCCAAAAACTCATAATAGACGCCAGAAAGCCAATTGTATAGATCATACAGTCAAAACCTATCAGATCGAAAAGATGATCTGGTCATTTTTGGTGATTTTTTCCGTCAAGCAGACAAAATCTGTTTCTGGACAGCATGTCACAACTTTTGAACTTTCTTGCAATCGGAGGCTAAAACTTTCCACAAAGCTTGAAAATAAAGACACAATGATGTTTCTACAGTAGTAACAAGCATCAAGACCACTAAAACTGTAAGTAAAAACATTTTTGGTTGCCTCCCAATAAGCGCTTTCTTTTATTTCTATGAGCTAGGCATGATGCAAAAAAGATCAAGTTTTGTCAACTTCAAATGAATAGCTTGCCCGTGTAACGTACTCATAAGGTAACTTAATATTCTTTCGAGGGAAGTGTTTGATGGCACTGAAGTAGTGCTCCTCATTGGCTACCCCAAGTGGAAGGTTGAGATGTAGTGTAGCGTTCATTTCCCTTACGCGGAGGCTGTAAGGTATGTCGAATCCAAGAGGACTCCAAGATCGACAAGTAGGTGGTGCGGCAAGTGATGCGCCGTTTGAATGACAATCACTTTCTTTACCTAGAAATGCACATAGAAACAAATAACTTTTCTCCCAACGAGTACAGAGGGGTTGTAAATTCCTCCGGCCTTTCCATTTACAAAGGATCAAACGCAAGAGATAATGATAGTGATAGTGATAGCAACTGAAAGTAAAAGCAGTAAATAAAGTGGAGGTGTAAATAGTGGTGGAAATATGGACCGGGGTCCCATGACGTTCACTATTTATGTCTCTCTCCCAAAAGACGATAAACAGCTAAGCTGGGTGAACAAATTACAACTGGGCAATTGACAGAATTATAAATGCACTGCAATGCTAA
Source organism: Bromus sterilis (assembly GCA_950022295.1). Lineage (NCBI taxonomy): Eukaryota > Viridiplantae > Streptophyta > Magnoliopsida > Poales > Poaceae > Bromus > Bromus sterilis. Next base: position 272,537,848 of record OX465595.1, on the reverse strand, counting down.
TTATCCTACTTGAAAGTAAGAGGCTCAAAAGTATGGGCAGTACGCCAAGACAAGTAGAGAAAAATCCATCTGCATCTACTTCTAATCATCCACCTTGAGATATCTAACAGAACATCTCACTGGTATTAAGTTGCAAGCCCCACCCGAACTGTAAACTCAAAGCAACAGACAATTGCATTAACAATCTATACGTAAGTTAAACAATCCTTGCAACCGCGGTTACAAGCACTGTTGTTTTCTCCCTGGTGGCAACATCACATCCCCTAGTGTCATGTTTGTCACTCAAGCTAGACATTGGGGGGCATGAACCCACAATCATGCATAACGCTCCCTTGGAGTTACTATCTACTACTTGACCAAAGAAATAAAAAGCAACGGAGAACATGCATGAATTACTTAAGAAAAAAATATAAAAGGTAAACCAAATATATAACTCAACACAATCTGAACATAATCTCATAATCCATCGGATCCCAGCAAACACAGCATAGCAACAACATGAAAATTACATAGGTGCCTTGTTCATGTAGGACAGCTCACAAGGTCTAAACTTTGAAGAACAAGGATGGAGGGAAGACATCACATAGCTACTAGTCATGGACCCATGTTCCAAGGGAGACTACTCAAGATACATCCGGGAGGTGTCCATGGTCTTCAAGAAGCTTCCGGAGGTCAATCCTCCCTCTGGCAGGGTGCCAAGAAGGGGTCTTCTGGCGCTACCAATCTTGGAAGCTTTGCGGCAGCGGAACAGAGAGATAATTCGCGATGCGGGATTCTCCTCGAGGGTTTCTACGACGAGGGGTAAAAATAGGCCGAATGGGGGCACCAGAGTTGGGGCCCAGCTCCCAGGCGCCCTGGTGGCGCGACCAGGGGTGGGGCCACGCCACCTGGCCGCCTGGGAGGGGGGTGACCCCCCTCCGGCTCTTCTTCGGTGGTTCCGGAAGCTTCCTTGACGCTGATTTTTATTCTGTTTTTTCTGGCATTTTAAATTGGCAAAAAATCACTGCAACTAAAGACATCATCAGACAGGAACTTGCACGATTGCACTGAGTTAGTAGTTTAGTCCAAATATGTGTAAAATTATATAAAAGTGTAGAAAAACATGTAGCAATGTCACATAAAAGTGCATGGAACAAGCAGAAATTAGAGGTACGTTTGGGACGTATCAACATAGTGAAGCTTAATTCCTTCTCGTCCTCGAGTAGGTTAATGATAACATAGATAATTTCTGTGGTGACATGCTAACACACATATAAGAACTTCAAAGTAAAGCAAGTAAGATATGCAATTCAAGTCAAGATAATAACAAGAAAGAGTATTAGTATTAATTCTAGGAAGGTATAAACATAAAGGTGCAAGATTTGTCGCTGTCCGTGACTCGAATGTCTCCAAATGGTGTTGTCGTGCAAGCAATGGGAGATGGGATTAAGAGAGTAAATATATGTATATATAGTTTAATTGAGAATTCAATCTACAAAAGTTTCACACTTGGTCTCCTTCGGGATCTTATTTTGACTCATCCCCAGACCACTAGTCAGGTACAAGTCAAATTGATCCTCTCCCTTTCGACTTTGAGCAATCATGCAATGGATGAGCGTGAGCAAGATAAGTTGACACTTAGGATGTCAAAGAGAGAAATAATGGGAAAGAAAGACAAAAAGGTGTGATTGGCTCACATCAATGAGGATAATCATAGGCGAGAGAAAGCAAAATGATAAATATGATGTGAGGAGTAGGGACTGACATGCAATGGATGCATATAAAAGCTAAGGTAATATCTCCAAAGGAACTAGTGGGGGTGCATCCAACTTGCTTGCTCATGAAGACCTAGAGATCATTTGAGGAGGCTCATCCTTGGAAACTTCCTTCGTACGAAACTCATCATAAGCTGATTAGAAGTGTTAGTACCGATGATAAAATAAAGATATTCTTGAAGAGCTACTGTTTCTCAAGATTACCAAAAAAAATTTCTAAAGAAAAATAAAGCTTAAGGTTTGTAAAATGAAAAAACACAAAACGAGGCAGAATCTATGAAAAACAGACTAGCAGATAGTAGATCATTTTTTCGGGGTACTTCTGCAACTAAAATCAGAAAACTCAGAACAGATGCACGAAAGCCAATTGTTTGGAGGACGCTTTCAAAAAAATTCAGATAAAAAGATGATATGGTGATTTTATCCGAATTTTTTCGTCAAGGGGACATAATCTGTTCCTCGACAGCATATCACAACGTTTGAACTTTCTTGCAATCGGAGGCTAAAACTTGGCACAAAGCTTGAAAATAAAGATGCAATGATGTTGCTACAGTAGTAACAAGCATAAATACCACTAAAATTGAAAGTAACAACATCTTGGTTCGCCTCCCAAAAAGCTCTTTCTTTTATGCCTTTGAGCTAGGCATGACACAAGAAAATCAAGTTTTATCAATATCAATAGAATAGCTTGCCCGTGTAACGGACTCATAAGGTAAATTGATTTTATTTTGAGGGAAGTGTTCCATTACCTTTTTGAGTGGGAACTGAAATCTAATGTTCCCCTCTTTCATGTCAATGATAGCACCAATGTGCGAAGAAAAGGAAGTCTCAAAATAATTTTACATGAGGGATAATACTCAATGTCAATGACAAGAAAATCAACGGGAACATAATTATCATTGACAATAATAAGCACATCATGAATCCTTCCTAAAGGTTTCCTTACAGAAGAATCAACAAGACGAACACCAAAAGAACAAGTATCAAAAGGTTTCAAATTAATCATATCATACATTCTTTTGGGCATAACGGAGGCACTAGCCTCAACATCACATAAAGCATAGCAAGAGGAGTATTCAAATTAATTTTGACTATGGGATCCCAACCATCTTCTAGCTTCCTAGGGATGGAAGTCTTAAGCTTGAGCTTCTCCTCCCTATCATTGATAAGAGCATTGGCAATATGCTCGGTAAAGGCAATGTTAAGTGTGCTAGTGTGGGTGTCTTTAGCCATTCTTTGCAAAAAGGTGATAACTTCTGAGAGACTACAATTATTAAAATCAAGATCACTACCATCGGTGGCGAGACCTGGCGGTAACTGGTGTTGTCATCTAAGCTCATAGGTTTGGTAGCCTCTACATTGATAGGAGTTTCTTGTTTTCTAAGGTTGAGGTATTAGCATCACCATTAATAGGTCCAGTGGGACTAGGGATGTGTCGGGTGCTAAAAGTTTTGAGATCCTCAACATGTATAGTGGAGATAGTAGTGTGTGTAGGAATGCTCTTAATTCTATCTTCCTCTTCATTTTATCTAGCCCATCTATCCTTAAGTTTGGCTAGCATTCTAATATTCTCATTAATTTCTACTTGGATAGCATTAATGGTTGTGGTTTTCCTCTCCTCAAGGGGAGAAGTTATAATTTCAAGCTATTATACCTCATGAGCTATATTGTCTACCTTCAAAGAGAGGCTATCTAGTTTTTCTAATTTCTCTTCTACACTCTTATTGAAGGCTTTTTGAGAAGTGATAAAGTCCCAAAGCATGCTCTCTATTTCGGAAGTGGAGTTTTTGGTGCTAGGATAAGTGTTGTTATTCCCATAGTTGTTCGACAGGAACGGTCTAGGATTGCTACCAAAATTACTCCTATAAGCATTATTGTTAAACTTGTTCCTAGAAATAAAATTGACATCAATTTGGTCTTGAGCAACCACATAATTTAAAGGAACATCATGAGGATCAATAGGAGCTTGCTTAGTAAGTAAAGGCATGATCAAGTCAACTTTTTCATTTAGGGAGGAGATCTACTCAATAGAGTTTACCTTCCTACCTATTGGAGCTATTTCGATGTGCCAACGGGAATAGTTTGTCAACATCTCATCTAATAGTTTTGTGGCAGCACGAAGTGTTGTTGACATAAAGGTTCCTTCCGCGGCGGAGTCTAACAGATTCCGTGAGGTAAAGTTCAAACCTACATAGAAAGTCTGGATAACCATCCAAGTAGTCAAACCATGTGTAGGGAAGTTCTTATCAAGAGATTTCATGCGTTCACAATCTTGGGCAACGTACTCATTATCCAATTGCTTAAAATTCATAATATTGCTCCTCAATTGGATAATATTAGCAGGTGGGTAGTACTTCCCAATAAAAGCATCCTTGCACTTATCCCAAGAATCTATGCTATTCCTATGAAGGATTGAAACCAAATTTTAGCTCCTCCTCTCAAGGAGAAAGGAAAAAAAGCTTAATCTTAACAATATCACCTTCTACTTCTTTATACTTATGCATATCACAAAGTTCAACAAAATAATTCAAGTGTAAAGCAGCATCATCTCAAACACCGAAGAATTGATCTTTCATAACAAGGTTGAGAAAAGAAGGTCTAATTTCATAAGAAGATGTTGAAGTGGCAAGTGTATCAATAGGAATGCAGATAACGTCATTGTTGTTGTGACTAGTGAAGTCACACAACTTAGTGTTTTCAGTGGAACCCATAATAGCAGTAGAAAGCAAGAACAAGATAAACAATTTTTATGTTGTTTTTTATAAAGGATACTAAGATAAAAACAGAAAGGTAAACTAACAAGACTAAAACGCAAAGATAAAAGATTGTCAGGACCCGGAATAGACGTATGTAATTCCAGTCACGATACAATCACATGGAGAGACGAGAGCCATACCCACTTGTCTAAGCAGACAAGGCCAAGCACAGAACACTCTCAGAAAGCATCGAACGTGAGGGGCATCCCATTCCGGCCGGATGATCAACTGGGATGGGTCCTCATCGTCCGCTCACGAGTCTAAATGCTTATGGGTGGTGAATCCCATATTCATAGACAAGTCGCCTCAACCATGTTATCAATTGAATCCTAACTCTTACATAGACTTACTCCAGCCCGATCACTTAGTTGGGGTCTAGGGCGGGCTCGATCATACAACAAAGTGTGCACGTGACAGAGTCACCAGCAATCGCATCGCGATGCCCCAAGCTGGGCACATCTAAGGGCCACTTGGTGTATAAAAGACCGCCAGCCAGATCACAACTAAGGTCTCGAAAACCCATACTAAGACATGCATGTTATAAACATACACGCAGCACACATGCCTAGTATGAATAGCAGGTATCATCACATAACTCTACAAAATACTTCTTTATTGACTTACACATAGAGTATACAAAGATCACATGTCTGTGATCAACATTACATCATATAACGGAAGCAAATTAGGTCTGAGTACAGACAAGTTTAACAAATGGCTTAGAGAAGCCTTGTTCAACATACATGCCCTTCCACGAGGGACCAGACTGCTGTCTGGAACTATACTAGCTTAGTCAACATCGAGCTTCAGGTCGATGGCTCCATCGGGTCTGGGTTTCCATCTAAAAGATAGAATAAGAAAACGTGAGTACAAAGTCGTACTCAGCAAGACTTACATCAGAACTAAACTACTCATGCTCAAGTTTCAAGGTAAAGGGAGGTGGGGTTTCATCATGCAGAAGTGTCAGCTTTGACTTGGCTAGTCCTGTTCTACGAGTACCAGACTTGAGGTAAGAAGAGTACACGAGTCCACTACCAAGTCTCCAGACAATACACCACTATGGTTACTTCCTCGACATCCCCACGAGGAAGCACACCATAGCACTCACGCTTATCTTGCGAGTTTTAGAGTATACATTCAAGTTGTCTAATAATCAGTTACAGGTTCCAAGTAGTCCATGACCGCGGACGAGGCTATTCGAATAGTTTTGTTAACCTTTCAAGGGTGTAAACTACACACACATGACCATCAGTTACCGCCAGGTCTCGCCACCGTTCAAGAGGTGACAGCGAGGATGTTCACCACGACACTTCGCTCACAATCGGTCTATTCTAGGAGTCGACTATCTGAGGTAGATCCCGCTCGAGATCCCGGCCGGATCAACGATACGGACTCAGACAATGTAGGCAACCGAAACGCCATCCGAGAAGATGGTTTCACTGTCTCACAGATCCACCCACATATCTATATGATGCAACCTTGCATCCATTCTTTTTCTATGCATATGCCAAATGGAAAGCCCGAACTAATGTGACTCTTGGACGTCAACACGGATCAAGGTACTAGGCCGAGAGGGGTCGGTGAGCCCAATGCGTGGTTGTACTCTTTTTCTTGGATTACCATACAAGAACTCGGTGCTTAAGGAGGTGTTCAACGAGACAACCCACTGTGTACTCCTACACAGCCTCTCATCGTTCACCTTTGTTTAGGGTGGATTCACCAACACAGTTTCACTTTCATCAACACCATGTTCACTATCATCCCGACTCACATCAAAAGCATCCTCATTGTAAACTCTAAGCATGCAGTAAGCAGTAACAGTTGCAGGGGCCACATGATATCAATCAACTCCTATGTCAGCTAGGATTGTGGTTTGCTTACTACTGTGACAAGATGATAGGTCATGCATCGGATATGGGTTCAACTATGCGGTAGAATCGATACAAGGTGATCTCCTAAACATGCATAAACGAGACTGAGAGGGAATTGGGATTGTATAGACATGATCAATGGGGTTTGCTTGCCTTGCTGACGATACCTGTGTCTTAAGAGTGGTCTTCTTCTTCGGGGGTGATCACCGTCTCGGAGGCACTGTTACCGGCACAATCATCAAGAAGAGGGTGGGCAACATTGAATTTAAATGCACAATCACATGATAATGTTGTCCATGATGTGAATGGTGCTAGTTTGTGGTACATTTGACTTAAATGAAGTGTATTGCATTTGAAATGAAAATTCAAACTCCACATATGAATTCCAATTTAACCAAATTGCAATTGCTATTGTTTGTTCTTTGAAAACCATGTGATCATGTGTGTAATATGTCTTTGATGTACAAGTGATGATGTTTGCATTGCCAAGGTTTAAATTGGAATAGAATTTGAATTTAATTTGAATTAATTCCAATGAAGACAAATATCAAAAGCTACTGGTCCCATTTTAAATTCAACTCAAACATAGCTGAAAGTTGTATATTTGGATAGATTATTTTCTTCTGATCATTTTTCATATATTATTTGTCCAATTTGGAGTTAATATGAATTTCTATGATTTTCCAAAGTTTAACCAATTTTCTGGATTTTTCTTAGATTTCTCTAATTTTTTTAATTTTTTTCTTTTATTTCATCAGCAAGGCGTCATCATGACGTCAGGGAGGCTCTGACTTGTGGGTCCACCTTGTCAGTGTCACAGGGGTTTAATCCCCTGTTTATTTTAAACGGTGGTTTAATTAAGGGGGCCTTGGGCCCACTGTCAGTGTGATAGGGGAGTGGTTAAGGGGGGATTAACCCTTAACTAAACCGCCCACCGGAGGTTAACCGGCGGCGGCCACTATGCACGGCGGCGACACGCCGGAGTGGGTTTGCGGCCACGGTTTGGCACGGGGTAAGCATGGGGAGGTGCCCCTTGCTCGCCCGCATCACCTCCTGCCCACGGGGAGGCATGGGGTGCACCGGAGCCTCGCCGGCGTTGAGGCACGCGGCGGCCGGAGCAGTGCACAGGCGGGCTCAGCAATTACGTCCACGGGGAGAAGCGCTAGAGGGGGCAAACGAAGGAGGGGCTCACCCCGGACGCGAAGGCGTCGACGGTGAAGACGGAGACGGCGCGTAGGCGAGGAATTTCCCGCCGGGATCCGTGGCGGCCGGCGATGAAGACGGCGAAGGGCGTGACGTCTGTGGAGATCGCCGGCTCGATTACTCGCACGTGAAGACGAAGGCGACGTCGGGGATTCTCCTGGACATCTTGCGGCGGCGAGTGGGGCACCGTGGCCGTGAGTTCTACGGCGGCGTGCTCCGCTAGGCTACGGGGTCGCGCGAGATTCCGGTGAGCTGGCGGGAGAGAGGACCCGTGAGAGGAGGGGAAAGGGGAGGGGCTCTGGGGCGTGATCCGTGGCGCGATGGGGGCCTTGAGGAGGCCTAGACGGCTCTCGCTGTCGAGGTTGCGGTCGTCGCCCCCGGCATGCTCGAGAGCGAGCTGCTTGGGGTAGACGACAAGCCCCTCGTGGGCTTCGGCCGGGGTTCAGCTAGTTGGGCCCGAGGCCAAAGGGGGTGGGCTGGGATTCCTCTTTCCTTTTCTCTCTGTAAAAGCTTTTGTTTTTCTTTTTCTGCCTTTTCTTTTTCTCTAGAAAAAATAGCAGAGCATTTTCTAAATTCTTCAAAACTTTTATGTGGGCTTAGTAAACAAGTAGAAAGCCACTCACAAGTTTTGGGAGTTTTTGAAATTCAAATAGTTTGAATTGCAAAAGAAATAGGGTATTTAATTAATTTCCAAGCCGTATTTGGAATTTTTGACAAATCTTGGTGCATGAAGTGGGACCCACTTCACTTTATATGTGATCATGCATATTTATAAGACTTTTAAAAAATACCAGAGGAATTTTTGGAAGGAATTTTTATCTAGCCTTTTGAATTAAATTTTCTAGGGCTTTTCTGTTCCCCATTTTTGAATTTCTTTTGAAATTTTCACATGATGCAAAGAGGAACTCAAACCCTAGCACTTACCCTAGTTGGGGTTCTGACAACTCGCCCCCACTCAAAATAATCTCGTCCCGAGATTCAGAAGTCGTCGGGAGGAAGGTGGGGTACTCGGCACGGAGGCGGTCTTCTCTTTCCCACATAGCTTCTTTCTCGGAGTGATGTGACCATTGCACTTTGAGAAACTTGATTTTCTGACGACGAGTGACACGCTCTGCGGAATCAAGAATATGAACAGGGTACTCTTGATAAGACAAGTCATCTTGGAGATCAAGCGTTTCATGGTCGACTTCGCGGATGGGGTCCTTGAAGCAACGCCTGAGTTGTGACACATGGAATACATCATGTACTCGGAAAGGTGCGTGGGTAGTTCAAGTTGGTAGGCAACTTCTCCACATTTAGAAAGAATGCGGAAAGGCCCGATGTAACGTGGGGCCAACTTTCCTTTGATACCAAATCGTTGGGTTCCCTTCAGAGGAGTAACCCAAAGGTAAGCCTTCTCATCCATATTGTAGCTTTCTTGCCTATGATGATGATCATAGTAGCTTTTTTGACGAGACTGGGCGGCTTTCAATCGATCAAGAACAATGCGAACTTGCTCTTCTGCTTCCATGATCATGTCCGGTCCAAAGAATTGTCTTTCACTGGTTTCTGACAGTTTAGGGGTGTTCGACATCTTCGTCCATAGAGGAGTTCAAAAGGAGCCATGCTCAGACTAGATTGGAAACTGTTGTTATAAGAAAATTCGGCAAATGGAAGAGATTTCCCCCAATTCTTTCCGAATGAGATAACACAAGCTCTGAGCATGTCTTCCAAGATTTTATTAACCCTTTCAACTTGACCGTTAGACTGAGGATGGAAAGCTGTACTAAAGGACAGATGAGTTCCCATAGCATTCTGAAAGCTTCCCCAGAATCTAGAGGTGAAAAGGCTACCACGATCAGAATTGATTACCAAAGGAACACCGTGAAGAGACACAATTCTAGGGACGTACAAGTCCACCAACTGACTAGAAGTTATAGACTCGCGAACGGGAAGGAAGTGAGCAACTTTGGAAAGTCGGTCAATGACAACGAAGATGGCATCGCTTCCTTTCTGGGTTTTTGGAAAGGCGGTGATGAAGTCCATACCGACTTTGTCCCATTTCCACTCGGGAATAGGCAAAGGTTGAAGTGTACCAGCAGGTCTTTGGTGTTCGTCCTTAATGCGACGACAAACATCACATTCGGCAACATATCGAGGAATGTCTCTCTTCTTCCTAGTCCACCAAAATCTCTGGCGTAGATCTCGGTACATTTTTGTGCTACTGGGATGAATCGAGAGGGGTGTGTCATGGGATTCTTTGAGGATGAGTTGCCTTAGATCCTTATTTTCAACTCCGCTAGCAATGTTCTCCTTGATCCGGCGAACACCTCGTGCACGCCTTTGGGCAACTATGATTTGATCCTCAAGAGTGGGTTTCTCCACCAAGGTAGAAAGAAAACCATGAGGAACAATCTCAAGATTGAGCTTGCGAAATTCCTCATGAAGAAGTGGTTGACACTGTTGTAACATGAGGTTGTTACAATACGACTTATGACTTAGTGCATCAGCCATGACATTGGCTTTGCCTGGGGTGTAAGATATTCCTAAGTCATAATCTTTCATCAACTCTATCCAGCGTCTTTGCCTGAGATTATGATCTGGCTGGGTGAAAATATATTTGAGGCTTTGGTGATCAGAATAGATCTCACAACGATTACAAAGGAGGTAATGTCGCCAAGTTGTCAGGGCATGAACTACGGCAGCGAGTTCAAGATCATGGGTAGGATAGTTCTCTTCATGTGGACGCAACTGGCGTGAAGCATAAGCTACCACATGTCTATCTTGCATAAGTATGCATCCTAACCCTTGCCGTGAGGCGTCACAAAAGATCTCGAAATCCTTTTTGGTGTCTGGAGGCGCAAGTACGGGTGCAGAAGTCAATCTTCTTTTAAACTATGGAAAGCTTTCCTCGCACTTGGGGGTCCATTCGAATTTCTTATCTTTCTTGAGGAGTTCAGTCAGGGGCTTTGCAACTTTGGAGAATGTCTCAACGAAGCGGCGACAATAGCTTGCTAGGCCAAGAAAACTCCTAACTTGCTTAACCGATTCAGGTGGAGTCCAGTCAAGGATGGCCTAAACTCTCTCGGGATTGATAGCAATTCCTTTCGCAGAAATCACGTGGCCTAAGTAGGTCACTTCTGGTAGCCAAAATTCACACTTGGAGAACTTGGCATAAAGGCGATGCTCTCAAAGTTTCATCAATACCAGCCTAAGATGTTCGGCATGTTCTTATTCGTTCTTCGAGTATATGAGAATGTCATCAAGATAAACTACAACAAATTTATCTAGGTTCTCCATGAAGATCGAATTCATCATGCGTGAGAAAGTGGCGGGGGCATTGGTTAGATCGAAGGACATGACGGTGAACTCGTAAAGACCATAACGAGTAGTGAAAGTCGTCTTTGGAATGTCCTCGTTTCTGATTTTGATTTGATGATAACCTAATATCAAATCCATCTTGGAGAAGACAGAGGATCCAGCAAGTTGATCATAGAGATCATTGATCCTGGGAAGTGGGTACTTGTTCTTTATCGTCGCTAGATTTAGCAGGCGATAGTCTACGCACATCCTTTCTGTTCCATCTTTCTTCGTTACGAACAGAACGGGGCAACCCCATGGCGATGATCTAGGGCGGATGAAGCCTTTTGCCAACAAAGCTTCAAGTTGGATTTTCAGCTCAGCTAACTCACGTGGGGCCATTTTGTATGGGCGTCTGGAAATTGGGGCGGTTCCAGGGGCAAGATCTACAAGGAATTCTACACATCTGTCAGGAGGCATTCCTGGCAGTTCTTCAGGAAAGACATCCGGGAAGTCACGAACCACCGGAATATCTTCAAGGTCAGGAAGGGGAAGCACATTCAAAGTATGCATCTGGATTCTAGAACCGGGTGAAGTGTAGTCAATGGTCTAGCCTGAAGGATGGGTAAGCTTAACTGACTTGGCTTTACAATCAAGGAAAGAATTCTGTCTTGATAACCAATCCATTCCTAGGATGACATCAATGTCTGATGACTTGAGGGCTATAAGAGAAGCAAGGAATACTAAACCCTCAATTGCAATTTGATTGCCATGGCTTACTCTATTAGTTTGCCATTTGGAACCAGGAGTTTGAATGATCATTGGAGAAAACTTTTCTTCCAAAGGAAATTCATGACGAAGTGCATAACTCTCCGACATGAATGAATGAGAAGCTCCTGGATCGAAAAGAACGGAGGCGGGAACATGATTGACTGGGAGTGTGCCAAGGATGACGTCAGAAGTAGCAGTGGTTTCCTCAACTGAGATTTGGTTCACATATCCACTACTTGTGGCTGAAAGCTTTGCTTGCAAGGGTTTGGAGGTGGATTTCCTTGAAGGCTTACGTCGAGAATGACGTGGTGTCATCAAAACCTGAGGGCACCGACGGAGGTAATGGCCTGGCAGACCACGCTTGAAACACACCCTTCCTGAATTGCTGGGGACAGGATTACTTGATTGCACACCATCATCCCTAGGAGGAAAAATGTGTTGAGGTGGATGGCATATATGGGATGGTGGCCTCTGAAGAAGGTTTTGAGGTATGGCACTAGTGGGAATCAAAATTCGGCGTTTCTGAGGGGCTGAACTTGAAGAAGGAGCAAGCTCAAGAGCATGCTTGCGAGACTCTTCGAACACTTCTTTGCCATGCTCAGCTCTGAAGGATCTGTTGACTAAATTCTCAAAGGTGGCAAATTCGATGAGGTTGAGATCATGGCGAAGGATGGGGCTTAGTCCCTTACGGAACCTTGCCTGCTTTCTGGCATCGGTGGTGATCTCATCTTGGCCATATCGAGCAACACGGTTGAACTCTCTCACATACTCATGAATGGACATCACTCCTTGAGTCAGATTGCAGAACTCTTCCTTCTTGCGCTCCATCAAGAAGCATGGGGAGGTGCCCCTTGCGGCCACGGTTTGCACGGGGTAAGCATGGGGAGGTGCCCCTTGCTCGCCCGCATCACCTCCTGCCCACGGGGAGGCATGGGGTGCGCCGGAGCCTCGCCGGCGTTGAGGCACGCGGCGGCCTGGAGCACTGCACAGGCGGGCTCAGCGATTACGTCCACGGGGAGAAGCACTAGAGGGGGAAAACAAAGGAGGGCTCACCCCGGACGCGAAGGCGTCGACGGTGAAGACGGAGACGGCGCGTAGGCGAGGAATTTCCCGTCGGGATCCGTTGCGGCCGGCGATGAAGACGACGAAGGGCGCGACGTCTGTGGAGATCGCCGGCTCGATTACTCGCACGTGAAGACGAAGGCGACGTCGGGGAGTCTCCTGGACATCTTGCGGCGGCGAGTGGGGCACCGTGGCCGTGAGTTCTACGGCGGCGTGCTCCGCTAGGCTACGGGGTCGCGCGAGATTCCGGCGAGCTGGCGCGAGAGAGGACCCGCGAGAGGAGGGGAAAGGGGAGGGGCTCTGGGGCGTGATCCGTGGCGCGATGGGGGCCTTGAGGAGGCCTAGACGGCTCTCGCCGTCGAGGTTGCGGTCGTCGCCCCCGGCATGCTCGAGAGCGAGCTTCTTGGGGTAGACGACAAGCCCCTCGTGGGCTTCGGCCGGGGTTCAGCTAGTTGGGCCCGAGGCCAAAGGGGGTTGGCTGGAGCCTTTTGTTTTTCTCTAGAAAAAATAGCAGAGCATTTTCTAAATTCTTCAAAACTTTTATGTGGGCTTAGTAAACATGTAGAAAGCCACTCACAAGTTTTGGGAATTTTTGAAATTCAAATAGTTTTAATTTCAAATCAAATAGGGTATTTAATTAATTTCCAAGCCGTATTTGGAATTTTTGACAAATCTTGGTGCATGTCGTGGGACCCACTTCACTTTATATGTGATCATGCATATTTATAAGACTTTTCAAAAATACCAGAGGAATTTTTGGAAGCAATTTTTATCTGGCCTTTTGAATTAAATTCTCCAGGGCTTTTCTTTTCCCCATTTTTGAATTTCTTTTGAAATTTTCACATGATGCAAAGAGGAACTCAAACCCTAGCACTTACCCTAGTTGGGATTCTGACAAAGATAGTGTGGAACTCCCCTATTTTGAAGAGTGGAGTCCCCGGCAACGGTGCCACATATTACGCTTGATGGCACTGAGCTAGTGCTCCTCGTTGGCTTCCCCAGGTGGAAGGTTGAGATGTAGCGTAGTGGTAATTTCCCTTATGCGGTGGTTGTAAGGTAAGTCGAATCCAGGGGACTCCAAGATCGACAAGCAGGTGGTGCGGCAAGTGATGCGCCGTTTGAATGATAACCACTTGCGTTACCTGGACCTACACACAGAAACAAATAACTTTGCTCCCAACGAGTACAGAGGGGTTGCCAATCCCTCCGGCCTTGCCGTTTACAAAGGATCAAACGCAAGAGATAATTATAGTGATAGTGATAGAAACTGAAAGTAATAGCAGTAAATAAAGTGGAGGTGTAAACAGTGGTGGAAATATGTACCGGGGTCCCATGCCATTCACTAGTGATGTATGTCTCCCAAAAGACGATAAACAGCTAAGTTGGGTGAACAAATTACAGCTGGGCAATTGACATAATTATAAACGCGCCGCAGTGCTAATTATGCTACTTGAAAGTAAGAGGCTCAAAGTATGGGCAGTATGCCAAGAGAAGTAGACCAAAATCCATATGCATCTACTTCTAATCATCCACCTTGAGATATCTATCCAGAACATCTGGCTGGTATTAAGTTGCGAGCCCCACCCAAAGTGTAAACTCGAAGCAACATACAGTTGCATTAACAATCTATGCGTAAGGTAAAGAATCCTTGCAACCACGGTTACAAGTACCGTTGTTTTCTCCCTGGTGGGAACAGCACATCCCCTAGTCTCATGTTTCTGTTACTCAAGCTAGACATCGGTGGGCATGAACCTACAATCATGCATCGCGCTTCCTCTTGGAATTACTATCTACTACTTTGCCAAATCAATAAAAAGAAAAGGAGAACATGCAAGAATAACTCAAGAACAAAATATAAAAGGTAAACCAAATATATAACTCATCATGATCTGTACATAATCTCATAATCCATCGGATCCCAGCAAACACAAGATAACAACAGCAGGAAAATTACATAGGAGGCTTGATCATGTAGGGAAGCTCACAAGGTCTACACATTGAAGAAAAAGGATGGAGAGAACACATCACATAGCTATTGGTCATGGACCCATGGTCCAAGGGAGACTACTCACGGCACATCCGGGGGGCATTCATGGTGGTGAAGAAGCTCCCGGAGGTCAATCCTCCCTCCGGTAGGGTGCCGGGAATGGGTCTTCTGGCGCTCCCGATCTTGGAAGCGTCGCGGCAGCGGAACAGAGAGGTAATCCATGGTACACGATTCTCCACGAGGGTTTCAGCGACGAGGGGTAAAATAGGCCAAAGGGGGGCACCAGAGGTGGGGCCCACCTCCCAGGCGCCCTGGTGGCACGGCAAGGGGTGGGGCCGCACCACTTGGCCTCCTAGGAGGGGGTGGCCCCCCTCCGGCTCTTGTTCAATGGTTACGGAAGCTTCCTTGACGCTGATTTTTATTCAGATTTTTCTGGAATTTTTCTGGCATTTTAAATTAGCGAAAAATCGCTGCAACTAAAGACATCAGCAGACAGGAACTGGCACTGGGTGCACTGAGTTAGTAGGTTAGTCCAAATATGTGTAAAATGATATAAAAGTGTAGAAAAACGTGTAGGAATGTCACATAAAAGTGCATGGAACAAGCCGAAATTATAGATACGTTTGGGACGTATGAGTGTTCCATTTCCCTTTTGATGGGGAATTGGAATCTAATAGTCCCTTCTTTCATATCAATGATAGCACCAACGGTGCGGAGAAAAGAACGTCCCAAAATAAATGGACATGTGGGATCAAACTCAATGTCCATGACAAGAAAATCAACGGGAACATAATTATCATTTACAATTATAAGAACATCATCAATCCTCCCTAAAAGTTTCTTTACGAAAGAATAAACAAGATGAACACCAAAAGAACAAGGATCAAAAGGTTTCAATTCAAGCATATCATACATTCTTTTGGGTAAAACGGAGGCACTAGCTTCGACATCACATAAAGAGAAGCAAGAAAAATTATTCATTTTGATTTTGACCATAGGATCCCAACCATCTTCTAGTTTTCTAGGATTAGAAACCTTTAACTTAAGTTTATCCTCCCTATATTTGATAAGAGCATTGATAATATGCTCGGTGAAGGCAATGTTGAGTGAACTAGTGTCGGGGTCTTTGGCCATTCTTTGCAAAAAAAGTGATAACTTCAGAAAGACTACAATTATCAAAATCAGTTTCACTACCATTAATTAAAGTGGTAGTTATGTCATCTAAGCTCCATCTATTTCTAGTCTCTGAATTCGTGGGACCTTCTTGTCCTAAAGTAGAGATATTAGCATCACCATTGATAGGTCCATTAGGTGGAATAGGGATGTGTTTGGTACTAAAGGTTTTGAGATCCTCAACAACTTGTATAGTAGCAATAGTAGTGTGTGTAGGAAGGCTCTTAATCCTATCTTCCTTTTATTTCTCTCTAGCCCATCTATCCTTAAGTTCTCCTAGCATTCTAATGTTCTCATTAATTTGCACTTGAATAGCTGTAACAACCCAGATTTCATAAAAATTAAAAAATTTGTTTTCGGTGTGAATTATTTGATTGTCTGATTTGTTTGCGGTGTTTGCATCCCCGATTTGTCGATCGGTGATTATTTTCCCCGCTCTTATCTCGTACTGGACGGAGACCGGCCCTTGCCACCCTGACACTCGACCTTGCGACACCGGGTTTAACCTGATCACCGTCGCGAAAACCGCACAAGACCAGCCGCAACCAACGGAACGAAAACCCCGTTTAATAATTGAACGGGATATTTTTATAGCACGCCGGAAAGTGTTCTCGGAACGGTTCCAGCGCGAGGTGAACGCCGCCGACTCAACGCGCTGATCGCGTAGTTCGAAGTTTTACCCGAATCAGAGGTCCTGCGGGCCCCCGGCGGTCAGAAACGTAAACACCGCACGCGCGAGAGAAAAACCGGGGATGTTTTTGCAAACTGCCAGCCACCTGGGCTATATAAAGACCACCACACTCCCACCCATTTCTAGGGTTTCCCTAGCCTAAAAATTGCAGCCACCCCCTCCACTTTGCTCAGATCTGCCCATTTTGTCCCAAAATTCCCGAAATTCCAACTCCCTGCGATCTGGACCGTCGGATCGGCCGATCCTACGTCCCAGATGTGCCCTGGCCAACCACCTCCATCCCTCTCTCTCCTCTCCACCCACGCCCGTGGGCAAGCCGTCGGCTGCCGCCGGAGCCGGCCACCGGAGCAGCCAGCCGCCACGCCCCTCCTCTCCTCTGCGCCCTCTCCCTCTCCCTTCTCGTGTTGTCCCTCTCCTCTTACCTCGCCGCCCTCTCTCTCTGCAGGCGAAGCCGCCGCCATGGCCGGCGAGCAGGAGCTCCGCCAATCCCACGACCGCGCGCCGCCGTGCCTCACCTCCCGGCCACCATATTCTGCAAAAGGACGCCAGATCCGCTGCGCCCCGCCGCCCCGACCTCGTCCCTGCCTGTCTAGGGGCCCCTCGCCGGACCTGCAGCGCCGCCGGCGTCGCGGCCGTGCTCGCTCGGGCAGCAGCCGAGCCGCTCGCCTCGCTAGGTGGGCCAGCCCAGCGCGCGCCCCAGCCAAGGCCCAGCCCAGCGTCATCCGGAAGCCTCCCTCTCGCCCCTGGGCGAGCCGAACTAACCAACACCCACCTCTGCCTCATGGGCCAGGCCCACTCGGTGAGCCGCCCCCTCTTTTTTTTCTTTTTTTTCCTACGGTAGTTGGGCCGGCCCGATAGCTAAGTAGCACCCATGGGCGATTTTTTTTATCTTGCACCGCCTCTGGTTAGCCCATGTACAGTAGCTTTCGGCCCAGTCGTTTTTTTTCTAGTTTAATAAAATTTGCAGATTGTATTATTTTTTGCGTTCCGCGTATCTTTTAAACCGTAGCTCGGATCGCGACGCTTTAAACATGAAAGTTGCTTAGAATTTTGTCTAGTTTAATAAAATGTGGTCCTTTTCCATGTTTGAACTTGTTTACATGTTGATTTCATGCTAATTACACCCCTTGCCACCGTAAACTGTAATTGCTACAACTTTTTAACCGTTGCTCCAATTATAATGTTTCTTGTATGTAACTTGACTAGAATTGCATGTAGATTGTGTTTATGCTGCTCTTGCTTTCTAATAAAAAAAATAAAAAAATATGTTTATGGCAGAACTGTACCAAATTCCATTTTTATCGTGGGGTCCGCAATAGTTTCCCATGTCTAGGATTTCACCCCACTTAAATTGACTAGCTTAGGTAGTTTATTTATGCTTCACCTCTTGCCATGTTTTTGTACTATGTCATGCTTCTGTGCTTTGCCATGTTAACAACCTTGTTGATCACCTGTAGCTAAACAACTTGAACCACCGTAAACATGCGGTATCGTTGTGTGCGACGAATGCCCCACTTAACCTGTTAGTAATAGCTCTCGACGGTAGGTGTGATGTCTCGTGTTGCCTTCTTGTTGATTGCTTTCCAGTGTTTATCTTCTTCTGTGCTTCCGCGGGTACCTCTCAGAGACGGTGCGAGCTTGCGATCAAGTACACCTTCGGAACCCGACTTATCAACAGGCAAGGACTATACATTACTTATGATCATTCTCTTTCAACCAGCGGTTCGCATGCTAGTATAGGTTAGGTTAGATGTTTGATCCTACCACATGTTTACAGCCTCTTTCAAACCGATACAGCCATGTCCCCTCCCAGCAAACCTTGTACTGCTATGTTATTATTGCTCGTTGCTCAGCCCCTGCTTAGTATGCATGCTTAGGATGCTACGATGTTACCCTGTTACTCCGTGGTTTGGTCTATCACATTATTATATTGTTGTTGATGATATGATTATTATAAATGTTGACTATATTCGACGAAGGATGGAAGGTCTAGGCTATGCCGCCCCGACGCTTTGTTCCATTCGAGTCACCTAGGACCCGAGTTCCGGGTATTGGTTTTATGACTGAGCGTGCCTAACCGTGTGTGGGATTTTATGGGGTCCCCTTTTCTTACCTACCTAGCTTCAAACATTTCTAGTGGTTGCCCAAGCTGATTTACCATTTGAAAACCGTGTGTGTGTGTCTGTCAGATAGCTCCTGGCAGATATTCTTTAAAAAAACTTGGGCTAGAGGAGACATGGTTTATTTGTTGGTCCACCCCTGGGAGCTAGGGGGCTGCCCACATCTGTTTGGGTAGCTAACCCAACATCGTCCAGAAGGTAGACGCCGATTCGAGAGCGCGGCCGGCTTTTGAGTTGGATGTCGACTCACCGGCGGCCACCCGGATTTGTGCGTTGTTAGTTAGAGGGACCTGTCGTTCCAGATCTCTCGGTACTAAATCATAAAATGGTTGCCTATCATGGGTAGCAACTGAGAGTGATTGGTGTGCCTTCGGAGCCTTGTAATGGGAAGTTGGTAGACCCCTGCAGGGTTAAATCTTTTCGAGAAGCCGTGTCCACGGTTATGGACGACTTGAGACCTACGTCCTGTTCATAGACAATAACAACCGAGATAATCTTAAATAACTTGATCAACGTGTGTGTGCCTTGATTGCTTCTTCTTCGTCGGGATGCGAAGAGGAGGACAAGGATAGGATAGGTGTTATGCTATCGTAAGTAGGTTGTAGCAAGACTTGTTGGAGGTGATTCCTCGTCGAATGCTTGGCTTCTTATCTTACTCTCTAGATCGTTAGCTACTTCATAAATGCTATTGCGTCAGCAACCTCACCACTTACCCCATCCTTACCGTAAACTACTAGTTGTCCTAGAATGACGAGTGATGAAGTCCTTGCTGGGTCAGATGACCACTACTGTTGGATGCTGAGTACTTCTATACTCATGATACTACCCCCAAACTTTTTCAGGGTTCTCGATCGACAACAGGTATGGTGATCGACGTTTCACGTGGATACTCGACGACGAATAGTTAGGCGGATCTCGGCGGAGGGCCTGGAACCGTGTGGTTATGGGGATCAATGATTTTCTCTTTGCCTTTAGGCATTTGATTGTAGTCTGTACTCAGACATGTATATTCCGCTGTTGTATTGTATTAAGGAAGTTGTATGCCGATTGTATGAGATGGTGTATCCTTGTATTTGTAATGTTGTGATATCATGTTGGAAATCCGGGACATATGGCTATGTCATATGTCGCGGTGTTACCGATATGTTCTTCGTCCCTTGATCTGGATGGATACATCTAGATCTGGAACAGTACCGCATATCGGGCCTTAGAATAGCATTCATGGGTGTAGTTTTTCTTTCCTCAAGGGGAGAGTTCTAATTTTAGGCATCTCTACATCATGAGCTATGTTGTCTACCTTCAAAGAGAGACTATCTATTTTTTCTAATTTCTCTTCTACACTCTTATTGAAGGCCTTTTGAGAAGTGATCAAGTCCTTAAGCATGCTCCCTAATTTATAAGTGGAGTTTTGGGTACTAGGATAAGTGTTGTTGTTTGCATAGTTGTTGGATGGGAACAGTCTAGGATTGTTGCTACCAAAGTTACTCCTATAAGCATTATTATTGAAGTTTTTCCTAGAAATATAATTAACATCTAGTTGCTCTCTTTCTTGAGAAACCAAAGAATTCAAAGAAACATCATGAGGATCAATAGGAGCTTGCTTAGTAAGTAGAGACATGATCGAGTCAACCTTTTCATTCAAAGAGAAGATCTCCTCAATAGAGTTTACCTTCCTACTTGTTGGATATATTTCGGTGTGCCATTGAGAATAATTTGTCATCATCTCGTCCAATAGCATCGTGCCAGCACCAAGTGTGGTTGACATGAAGGCTCCTCCCGCGGCCGAGTCCAACAGATTCCGCGAGCTAAAGTTAAATCCTGCATAGAAAGTCTGGATAACCATGCAAGTAGTAGAACCATGTGTAGGGAAATTCTTAACTAGAGATTTCATATGTTCCCAAGCTTGGGCAACATGGTCATTATCCAGTTGTCTAAAATTCATAATGTTACTTCTCAACAGAATAATTTTAACAACTGGGTAGTACTTCCCAAGAAAAGCATCCTTGCACTTACCCCAAGAATCTATGTTATTCCTAGGAAAGGATTGGAGCTCTTACTCTCAAAGAGAAGGGAACAAGATTAAGTTTAACAATGTCACCATCTATTTCTTTGTACTTTGCATATCACAATGCTCAACAAAATTATATAAGTGCAAAGCAGCAACATCTCCAGCACCGGAGAATTGTTCTTACATAACAAGATTCACCAAAATAGGATTGATTTCATATGAAGGTGCTGAAGTGATGATGACTCTCAAGTTGTAGGGGATCGAGATAGTCTTCGCGGGAAAGATAACCCAATTTATTGATTCGACACAAGGGGAGCCAAAGAATATTTATAAGCTTTGACAGTTGAGTTTTCAATTCAACCGCACCTGAAATATACTTGCTTCCAAAAAAATATTAATAGTGTTATGATAGTGGTATTGCCGACAGCAAAAGTAAAACAAAAAAAGAAAACTACTAGTAACCAGCAGGATTAAAACACTATAGGCTAGGGAGATGGATGGTTGGGCGCTTCTTTGATAAGAGTGAACATGTAATAGATTTTAACACGAGTCAAGGCACACAGAAAATGAAGAATCATCTAGGAAAATATCAAACATTAGGCATGTATCCCATAGGTAGTTGTGCGTGCTTGCAATAAGAACTTGCACAACATCTTTTTTCCTACCATCCCGCTAGGAAGGGGGCAAAAGGAACTTATGGAGATTAAGGTGCTCCTGTCAAAGAGCACCGGAACAAAGCATTAAACTCAATGGATACATGAAATCCTCAAATCATAATACATCCCCTTTGGTGTCCAAAGCTGTCACCTTTGGGATCGCCGGTTCCGGACCATAATAGGGGCATACAACTCACAGATAGGATCAATAACATAAATAAACTCATGAAAACACAAGTAGTTCATATATGAAAACATGGCACTCGAGACCAAAGTGACAAGCATTAAGAGCAACAAGTTGTAGCAAATATAATAAACACCAAAGTAGATAATAGGCAACATGCCCCCAACAATCTGACGAACTATTACATGATCTAACTCATCCAACCCTTACCATCCCCTTTGCCTACAGTAGGGAATTACTCACACATGTGAAAAGAAGTCATGGAGGGAGGATGGAGTGGTGATGATGATGACGATGGCGACAATATCCTTTCAGCGGAGGCCAAAACTACCTCCAAATTAGCCCTCCCGGAGAAGAACAGTGGGTGGCGGCGGCTCCACGACGAAAACTGGGAAATCGCCTTTTCTTCTGGGGTTTTCGCGTCACGGGTATATATAGGAGTCCTGGTAGAGCACCAAAGGAGGTGGGAGACCCCCAGGCGCCCCCCCCCCCCCGGCGCGGCCAGGGGTGGGGCCGCGCCAGCAGGGCTCTTGGGGCCACGTTGGATGCCCTCTGGCCTCACTTCTGGCTCCGGGCTCCTTCGGGTGCTTGGATTTTCTACTATTTTTCCTGGAATTTTCGGAGACAGCTAAAAATCCATTTTCCTGCACTCAATAAAAACATACAGGCAGCTCTGCTGAAAATAGCGTTAGTCTGGCTTAGTTTCGTTCAAATTATGCAAGGATGAGGGAAACACAATAGTAAAAGTGTTTGGAAAAGTAGATACGTTTGAGATGTATCAACTCCCCCAAGCTTAGCATATTTCTTATCCTCAAGCAATTCAGTTCAACGAGCTGGACGCGACAAAGTAAACTTTTACAAACTCTTTTGCTTCATTAGATCTATATAAGAATGTACTAAGAAAAGAGTTTAGCAAGTATTGAAACAATGCTATGAAGACAATGCACAAACCAATCCTTCTTTCAATTGATCAATCACAAACAACCAAAAGTAAATAATATGCTGCCGAAAATGAAGACAAGATCACAATGCACATAGCTTGAACATACTAGGATGGTATCTCGCTAGCCTCCATGAGTGAAGCAAAACAAAAATGCAAAAACTCCTCCGGAGTTTTAAAGGAGACTAGAACTAAGAATTTTAGAACAAGAAATATCACAATCATGCAGAAGACAATGTGGTACTTTGAGATAATGAATGTTACAGTAAGAATGACAATTATGCTCTCAATAGTTGGTGCTTTGAAGAAAGAAGGGGAGACTCTCGAACCGTGGATTTTTGATTGCAAGGTTGAAATACCTTGGTTGGAAGCAAAGACTAAACATGTACCAGAGCTCTTGGTTTTGGAAACAGAAATAAAAGTCTTTTGAGAAGTGCAACTTTCCAGTCAACGGTGAACGGTAAAGGTCTCTCAATATCTCCAATGCCAACCATATTAATGCTTTTTGATAACACTTTTTTCCCTATTCCATACATCATTTGACGGTCTATGGTGCCTTTTATTTTGCCTCAAGTATGGAAGGAAGTTCTCGTTCCATCTATCATTAGCAGAATTTGGTCCATTTCATTCCATCATCAAGTATGGGGGAGGTGTAACTTTATTTTATTGACTAGTTAAAACTTCCATCAAAATATTTTTGGCATGGTAGATACTGATTTTCCCTCACCGCACCATGAGCTTGTACGGTTACAAAAGGGAAGCTTTTGAATAAATTTCGAGATGGCCCAAGAAAGTCTAAGTTAGGGATGGCTGGTAAATACCATATATAGGAAGGTATGGTGGACTCAAGTGGAATAATTGGTTTGAAAAGGAGTTTGGATACACAAGAAAAATTCCGCTTAGTGCGAGTGAAGGCTAGCACAAGACTGGGAAGCGACCAACTAGAGCGCAATAATGGTCATAATCATGCAGAGCGACAAAGCAACATTGAATCGGGCATGAAAGTGATATTACTATTCTGAAATAAAAAGATCATCAAGGCATGATATACTTTTTAGTCATAAACATGTGTGAACATGTGCCAAGTCAATCCAAGAATTCTCCGAAGGGAAATACCACTTCGATATGAAAAACCATGAACAATGCAATGAATGCAAATCATTCCAGCAACACATTATGCAATCTAGCTATTTGAGATAAGCCACAAAGAAAGCATGAACACTGGGAAAGCATTGTAAACATAGCACTATGTCGCTACAAGCTGGTCTCTAGATCATAAGTTTAGGCATATATACCAAAGTAGAAACAAGAAGAGTTCATACCGGGTTTCCTTGTTGCTTCCCTTCCGTCGATCTTTGTCATTCCTGCCTTGTCACTTGCATGATCGAACGTGGGAAATATAATCAAATGCCATTACGGACTCGAGCTGAACTATGAAAACAAAGAAAACTAAAGAGAGAAAGGAAATATTTTTGGGTTTTTCAAAGGTTAAATAAAGCAAAAGAAAATATAAATCTTTTTGTTGTTTTGGAAAATTAACGAGCAATGAAGAACAGGAAAAAACTTCGAAAAGATCAAAGCGAACAAAATAAAAACGGATAATACAATGGAGAAGGGAGAAGGGCAAGTACTCCCCCAAGCTTAAGCTTTTGGCCTAAGTTGGTAACAGCTACTGCCCCCAGGATCCTCCTGCTCCGGGCTGATGCGGGTGAGTCCAAGGGTCGTATGAGGCTTCCGGTGCTTACACCGAAGTCCTCGGATCCTCCCACGAAGAAGGATCCGCCCTCCAAGCAGAGGAAGACCCTTCACCATACTGGGGGACGGTCTCTCCTTGGAAAGGTGGAAACTCACCGTGCTCCGCCTCGTCGGGCACAACCCCCTCCATGGGGTTATGAAAATGATACTAGATCATGAACTCATCAAACTGGACAACATAAAGGACCATCCGTTCCTGCAAGAAAAATAAAACAAAAGAGGTGCAGGTAGACGGATTTGGCGTTCCGCGGAAGACCCGAAATTCAAGATATAAACGAGGTTACCAAACTCGGAAGTCATGGCAACGAACTTATGCCTCTTCATAGCAGCAAGATCAAAGCTTCAATAAGGAAAAGGCTTATCATCAGGGTGCGGGGTGCCATTAAGAGACTCAAGGATCAGTGTGGCGTAAACGCCACCAAATAAATCTCCCTTGTTACCATTCATAGCAAGCCTTCGAGCAATTAAGGCACCCACATTATAATCACTCCTCCTTGAGAGGGCGTTTTCCAGGATAGCAATATCCGGCGCAGAACTGCTGCTCGTGTTATCACGAGCTAGCATCCCTCTAGCAATAAAATACGCAAAATACCTTAGGTGGGGGAATAAGATGCTAGCAATATTCAAACGATGAATATCTCTCATCTCCTGGCTGCAAAGGGAGTTGAAGACGGTTTTCAGCTAGGAAGGTTGAGATTTCGTCTTTGTCGTATGTCCAACGTTTGGCACACCTATTATATCACAAAATCTTGCCATATCATAAATTTTAAACTCAATAATTCCAGCATCATGATTATATCTGAAACTACTAATGAAAGAGAAGGTGAGTCTTTCATACTACGCAACACGGCATGTTGCTAGCCGTGTCAAACCTGCATTGGCACAAAGGCCATAGAATCCCTCCTTAATACCTACAGCTTCGAGGAAAGCATCGCACGGATACGTCATTGCGCGTGCTGAACCCGTATCTTCCAACAACTCTAGGGGCACATGATCTTCATTGTAGCTAACCCTAGCAGCCAAGGGTGAAGATGCAGCTCTAGTAACTCGATCGGAGTGCTCGGGCTTCTTCTTACCAAGCCACCCATTTGATTTTCCTAGCAAACTCATTTGTGAATTTTTTTGACAATTCACAAAAACAAGGATTTAAGAAAAGTGAGTTGAGGCAAACTACTCTACTCACTTACCTAAGGCATAAACTTGCATCAAAACTTGGAAAATAAATTTCTACACATGCATGCAAGCTCATATGAACAACACCAATAACTACTAAATACTCACAAATGAAGCCACCAATCACAAATAAAATTGGAGGGGTGGAGGAGTTACATACCAGAGAGTATTTGCTCAAAATTTCAGCTCAAATGATGGGTTGTAGAGAGAGATCAAAAATATGGACGGACGGCAGCAAGAACGTCAGTTCTAGGTGTAGAACTCTTGTTTTGGGGAAAAAGGGAGAGAGAGGAAGAAGACTCACCTGGCTGGCCGCCCTGTGGGCCCTAGGAGCCCTGTGGGCGCGACCAGGGGGCAGGCCGCGCCAGCTGGCCGCCTGGGCCACTGGTGGCCCCCTGTCAACCCCAGGTGCCCCTGGGTCACTTTTGACGTGGAAATTTTTATTTTTATTTTTTTGGAATTTTTCTGAAAACTTCACTGTTGAAAAAAAAATGCGTAGTTCAAAAAGCTGCGAAACTTTCTGAAAACTTGAAGTAGTGGTTAGAAATGTGAAGCTTCAAAAACATGCAAACTTGGCACAGCAAGGAAAAAAAAGATAAAGCAAATGAAAACATAGAAAACTCCACTCTTTACCTATATAAAACATGCTAGCTAGCAAGGTTGATCAAGTCTTACCAACAAACCGACGATATATAGATTAGAAAGTCTCACCTCTTATGAAATGATCATTGCACCTTTATTTTAATGGACATTGTCCCCACCATAATGGTTTTTGTATTTGTGGTGCACATGTAGAGTACAATCCCACTCTCCAATCTTCACGGTCTCGACATTCGCTATAAAGTTAAGGCCATGCCTTTTTTTGATCTTCTTTGGAAATACACCATGTGTTCTTTATCATCAACGTTCAAGGTAACCCTTCCTTTATTGCAATCAATAATAGCACATGCGGTGTTAAGAAAATGTCTACCAAGAATAATGGACATGCCCCCATCCTTTGGAATGTCAAGCACAACAAAATCAGTAAGGATTAAGCAATTAGCAACTTCAACACGAACATTCCCACAAATACCAATCGGGACGGCCGTTGACTTGTCAGCTATCTGAAGAGAGATATCTGTAGGGATTAGTTTTTCTAAACATAGCCTCTTATAAAGAGAGAAAGGCATGATCACATAAAGTAGTTTTGACATAATTATTCTTTATCGAGCAAGGAATGGTGGGTATATCGGGATCACCAAGATTCTCAGGAATATTGCCAATGAAAGAGTAGTTAGCAAGCATAGTAGATATTGCCTCATTAGGGACTTCTCTTTTATTAGTAACAATATCCTTCATATATTTGGAATAAGGAGATAACTTAATAGCATCCGTCAAAGGAATTTGAAGAAAAAGAGGTTTCATCCATTCACAAAATTTATTATAATGCTCTTCTTCTTTGGTTTTGAGAGACTTACCTGGAAATGGCATGGGTTTCTGCACCCATGGTTCTCTTTCCTTCCCATGTCTTCTTGCGATGAACTCTTCTCTAGTATACTTCTTGTGTTTATCGGGTGCTTCTTCTTCTCGCACCTCGGGAGGATCATTCTTCTCCTTATCCTTCTCGGGCTTAGCACCGTGTTCTCAACATCAGAGGTAGATATATTGTTAGGATCAACAGCGGGTTCTTCACTTGTAATAGGATCATTGGAGTTGTCAGCTTCCTTGTGTTTCTTCTTCTTCTTTTTCTTCTTTGGAGAGCTAACAATCTCGTCTTCTACCTGCACTTGAGAATCTTGCTCGATCCTCTTCGGATGCCCTTCGGGATAGAGAGGGTCCTGGCTGTGTGTTCCACCCCTGGTCTTCATACCATAAGAAAGAAAATATTTTTGCAGATTAGAAATTTGTTCAAGCTGAGTTTGAACCATGTGAAAATGCTTAACAAGACATTTAACATCATTAACTGTTATACCTAGAACATCAAGTAAACTTTTTATAGCAAGGGAATTATCATGCAACAGATTTCGTATCCTCTCATTAAAATAGTTTTGCTTAATAATAAAGTTATCAAGCTCATCTAAACATTGATCCGAAGGCTTACCTTTGGGGATGTCACATTCGTTGAAATCTAAAAGAGAGTGTACCTCTACCAAGGGAGGGTGAGTAGTAGGCTCACACAACTTCTCAATAGGAGGTAGATTCTTCACATCTTGGGCTTTAATGCCTTTCTCCTTTATAGACTTATTTTCTTCCTGCATATCTTCGGGACTTACGACAAGCATGCCCCTTTTGTTCGGGACTTCATGTCCTGGTCTAGCCTTAATTAAACCGCAATACCTCCCCCAAGCTTTAGAGAGGTGCTCATCCTACAACTATTTAAAGTTGTAAATCCTTTGTAAAGCATCATGTTGCATATGAGAAGGAAAATATTTATCAATAAAAGATTGAGCTAAGTCCTGAGGACTTTTAATGGAACCATAGCGTAGTGTGTCATACCATGCTTTAGCGTCTCCCTTCAAAGAAAAAGGAAAAAGCTTAGCCACATAAAAGTTTCGTATCCTCTCATCAGTAGTAAATAAGCCACCCAACTCGGTGAGTTTGGTCAGCTGTGTTATAGAATCATCATTTTCTCTTCCATAAAAGGGGTCAGCTTCAACTGTAGATATAAGTGAAAGATCAACAGAGAAATCATAATCAGGATCAGTGATGCATATTGGAGATGTAGAAAATTCAAGATCAAGAGTGATCTTGTTCTTCATAGAGTCCTTTTCAAGCATCTTCTTAACATCACCAGGGTCAGAGTTAGCACACTTTGTAAGTTCCCTGCAGAAATCATCATCAAGGATAATATAATCATCCTCAAGGAGTCTCTCCTTGAGTTTATCTAAGTCTGGGTAACCAAAGGCTTTGCAAGTAGGAAAATAGGTAGCAGGAGTCTCAGTCTCTGACTGTGCTGCAACCTTAGCAATTTGAGTTTCAAGATAGTGACCAAGAAAACTAGTTTCATCAAGAGTAGTGGAAGCATCATCAAAAGTATAGGACATAGTAACAAACTCAGTAGAAGTAGCATGTGGTGTTGGTGAATTGAACTTACTTATAACGGAAGGTGAATCAAGCGTAGCACTAGTGCTCAGAACAGTACCTTTTCTTGTAGTGGATGATAAGATCGGAACCTTGGGGTCTCCTTTCTTACCCATAGCAGATAAAGTGCAGAAAGCAGAATACTTCGAGTTGACTTGTAAATAAAGCGATGCTCCCTGGCAACTGTGCCACAAAATAGTACTTGATGACCCTCAACTTAGGGGATCGAGATAGTCTTCGCGGGAAAGACAACCCAATTTATTGATTCGACGCAAGGGGAGCCAAAGAATATTTATAAGCTTTGACAGTTGAGTTTTCAATTCAACCGCACCTGGAATATACTTGCTTGCAACAAAATATTAATAGCAATGGTGATATGATAGTGGTATTAGCGACATCAAAAGTAAAATAGCAAAAGAAAACTACTAGTAATCAACATGATTAAAACACCGTAGGCTAGGGAGATGGATGGTTGGGTGCTGCTTGGATGAGAATGAACTTGTAATAGATTTTAACACGGGTCAAGGCACACAGAAAAGAAAGAATGATCTAGGCAAATATCAAACATTAGGCATGTATCCCGTAGGTAGTTGTGCGTGCTTGCAATAAGAACTTGCACAACATCTTTTGTCCTACCATCCCGCTACGAACAGGGCCAAAAGGAACTTATGGAGATAAGTATTAAACTCAATGGATACATCAAAACCTCAAATAATAATCCATCCCCTTTGGTGTCCCAAGATGTCACCTTTGGGATCGCCGATTCCGGACCATAATAGGGGCATACAACTCATAGATAGGATCATGAACATAAATAAACTCATGAAAACACAAGTGGTTCAGATCTGAAAACATGGCACTCGGGCCCAAAGTGACAAGCATTAAGAGAAACAAGTTGTAGCAAAGATGATAAACACCAAAGTAGATGATAGGCAACATGCACGCAACAATCTGACAAACTATTACATGATCTAACTCATCCAATCCCTACCATTCCCTTTTCCTACAGCAGGGAATTACTCACACATGTGAAGAGAACTCATGGAGGGAGGATGGAGTGGTGATGATGATGACGATGGCGACGATCTCCCCTCACCGGAGGCCAAAACTGCCTCTAGATGAGCCCTCTCGGAGAAGAACAGAGGGTGGCGGCGGCTCCGCGACAGAAACTGCGAAAACGACTTATGTTCCGTGGTTTTCGCCTCACTGTAATAAATAGGAGTCCTGGTAGGGCACCGGAGGAGGTGGGAGACCCCCAGGCGGCCCCCTGGCGCGGCCAGGGGTGGGGCTGCGCCAGCAGTGTGTCTGGGGCGCCCCTGGCTGCCCTCTGGACCCACTTCTGGCTTTGGGCTCCTTCGGGTGCGTGGATTTTTTGTGATTTTCCTGGAATTTTCTGAGACACCTAAAAATCCATTTTCCTGCACAAAATAGAACCATACAGGCAGCTTTCCTGAAAATAGCGTTAGTCCGGGTTAGTTTCGTTCAAATCATACAAGGATGCGGGCAAAACAATAGCAAAAGTGTTTGGAAAAGTAGATATGTTTGAGACGTATTAAGTGATAGGTGGAGAAATGGGAGCGCTAATAAAGTCATTATTGTTGTGACTGGTGAAGTCACACAACTTGGTGTTTTCAGTGAAACCCATAGTAACAGCAGCAAGCAAGAGAAAATAAACTATTTTTTTTATGGTTTTTGGTATAAGACTCTAAAGCAAAAACTAGAGAGTAAACTAACAAGACTAAAAAGCAAAGGTAAAAGATAGTGTGTGACTCTGCTATCTTGTAGACTGGAGTCCCCGGCAACGATGTCAGAAATTATGCTTAATGGCACTTAAGTAGTGCTCCTCGTTGGCTACCCCAAGTGGAAGGTTGAGAAGTAGACAGCGGCAAATTTCCCTCGGTGAAGATACCAAGGTTATCGAGGACTCCAAGTACTACAAATAGGTGGCAAGGAAACAATGGTGCCATTTACAACCTTGAGGTTGCTTACTTGACCTGGACCTGCACACAGCAACAAATAACTTTTCCCCCAACGAGTTCAGAGAGGTTGTGAATCTCTCTGGTCTTGTTGTTTACAAAGGATCAACCATACGGGAAATAGTGATCGTGATTGCAACGGAAAAGAAATAAAGTAGTAAATGAGTTGAGGTGTAAAAAATGGTGGAAATATGGACCGGGGTCCCATGATGTTCAGTAGTGATGTCTCTCTCCCAAAAGACGATAAAACCGCTATGTCGTGTGAACAAATTACAGCTGGGAAAGTGACAGGATTATAAACACACCGCAATGTAAATTATGCTACAAGAAAGTTAGAGGCTCAAAAGTATGAGAAGTACGCCAAGACAAGTAGACCGTTTATTCATCAGCATCTACTCGCTAATCATCCACCTTGAGATATCTATCCAGAACATCTCGCTGGTATTAAGTTGTGAGCCCCACCCAAAGTGTAAACCCAAAACAATAGACAACTGCATTAACAAACTATGTGTAAGGTAGAAAATCCTTGCAACCGCGGTTACCAGCAATGTTGTTTTCACCGTGGTGGCAAAAACACATCCCCTAGTCTCATCTTTCTATCACTCAAGCTAGACATTGGGGGCCATGAACCCACAATCAAGCATAACGTTCCCTCATGGAGTTACTATCTACTACTTGGCCAAAGCAATAAAAAGCAACGGAAAATGCAAGAATTACTCAAGAACAGAATATAAAAGGAGAACCAAATATATAACTCATCACGATCTGAACATAATATGATAATCCATCGTATCCCATCAAACATAGCATAGCGACAGCAGAAAGATTACATAGATGCCTTGATCATGTAGGGCAGCTCACAAGGGCCAAGAATTGAAGCACAAGATTAGCGAGAAGACATCTCATAGCTACTTGTCATGGACCCATGGTCCAAGGGGGCCTACTCACGGCACAACCGGGAAGCGCTCATGGTGGTGTAAAAGCTCCCAGAGATAAATCCTCCATCCGGCAGTGTGCCGGGAAGAGGTCTTCTAGCGATCCTGATCTCAGGATCGCGGTGGTGGCGAAAAAGTGGCGAATTTCGCGATGCGGGGTCTTTTTTCTGGGTTTCTGTACTAAGGAGTAAATATAGGCGGAAGGAGGGCCAGAGGGGAGGGTCCACCCCTCCAGGTGGCCTCCTGGAGCGACCAAGGGTGGAGCCACGCCACTTGGCTGCCTGGGAGGGGGTGGCTCCCCTTTGATATTCCGGAGTCTTCTGGAACGCTGATTTTTTATATATTCTTCTTGGAAATTTTTGGGGACTATAAATATGGGTATAAACCTGCAATTGACAGACATCAGCAGACAGAAACTAGCATTGGGTGCACTGAGTTAGTAGGTTAGTCCAAATATTTGTAAGAAGGTATGAAAGTGTAGCAATGTCACCCAAATAAGCATGGAACAAGCAGAAATTATAGATACGTTTGGGTTGTATCAACTGCCTCAACTGAATAGGAGGAAGAAGAAGTCAAAGAAGAAGTTGTTGCTTGTGAACCTAACAAAGGAGATCAAGCCGATGATGATTCCGAGATTCCGGCACCCCGGTCTCTGAACAAACACAACAGAAGAACTTTGTCTTTCCAAACAAGGTAAGGAAATGTTGTAGTATTAGGCTCTCATCCAAATGTAGTCCACCATAAAGCCATCCTATACTTTTAATAGTACAAATTTGTTTCTTGTTTTAAGATGGATTGCGAGTACATTCAAGCATACTCACATGGCATGTCACCTAGCTATCAACTTGGTCAAAACTGGAGGAATATGTGATGGAAGAAGGCCCACAATGGCTATGCAAACTAGGAATGCTCTACCAATCAGTTGTGCTTGTTCTCTTATGGCCTGACATGGTTCATACGCTATTTTGAATTCCACTACTATCTTGTGCCGATGTGGCTATTGTAAGACTTGACCTCAAGGTCTATGTTGTAAGACTTGAATTAGATATGTAATGGATGATACTTTGTTTACCTTGTCGAATTATGCGCTACGACACACTAATCACAAGATCATATCTCATTACACATAATGGCCGCTTCGGACTGCTAGTCCAGGGTGTCCGATAATTTTTGTTGTTATCAAAATTAGTACATGTTAAACGTGTGACCAAGAAGGTTTAGAATAAGTAGACATGATCCGAAACACTCCCGATCAATAATAAAAAACGGGATCTGGATACCCTTATTGATTCCCACATATTCACGAGTGCAAAAATAAAATAAAATTTATGTTAATGTTTATAATTCCCTTTGCTTCACAATATGTTACAAAATCCACTGTGAGATATTATCGGTATCCTGGTGATCAACAACTTGATCACTATATCATTTATCCTTGTTATCGAATTTTTTCTCTGAAGAGGGGTTAGCCCCGGCAACCCCATGGTTAGGAACCCTCGGTTTGATCATAGAAGAAGGAGTGCAAGGTTTGTGATCTCATCGGATAACAAGAGACAGGGATTTACCCAGGTTTAGGGCCCTCGATCGGTAAAACGCCAACTTCTTGCTCGATGTATTACATGGTGGAGGCGATTACAGTGGGTATTCCGGCGAGATTGCTCTAGCCAGAGGTGTTGTGATGGATCTGGAGATGCCCTAGACGTCCCCTCTCCAAGCCTTAATATACTAGGCTGGGTCTCGAGGAGTCCGTCTAGGTTTACAAGGAGACTTTCCTATTCGATCTAGTCTTGGTCGGCAAGTCTTGGACTCCATGTCGGTTTGGACTCCATGTCGGCGCAGTCGTCGGTGCTTCGGGTGGGCTGATGCTAGGCCTTCCGAATCTTCTAGTGGGCCACCAGTCTTGACATGCACCAGGTACCCTCACGTTGAGGAGTCGTGGGGGTATCCCCTCGTTAGTAGCCCTTGAGTGCCTGGGGGACTTGAAGGGTCACAGGGACTCCAATCTGCATTAGATGTTTAATGTGTGTCATCTTATTAATGTTGTGATACTGGTGATGTATTTTTGTAAGTTGGAGAGGTATGTTAAACTAAATGGCCAGAGGCACTTGACGGATCGAGCCTCAGTGACTTGCACTAGCGGCAAATACCACAGTAGTCCATTCAAGCTCGAGTCCCCTGACACAAACTTGGTGAGAATGGTGTCAGCAAGGTCTAGGACACAGAGGGCTTACAGAATCAATTCCACCAGTTATAATGCTTAATCAACTCAACGCGTCGGCCAGGATTTTCTTCACACACCTGGGCATGGTAACTGATGGTACGAGAGAGTATAATGGATTCTCGCCCCTCGTTGGTTACCCCAAGTGGAAGGTTGTGATGTCGATAGCAGAAAATTTCCCTCGACACAAGGTAGTCAATCCAGTAGGACCCCAAGGAAAATAAGTAGGTGGTCAAACGAGCAAGGCTTCGTTTGAAGAAAATTACTGACTTGACCTGCAACTGCACATGACACAAATAAATTTGCTCCCAATGAGTTCAGAGAGGTTGTCAATCTCTCCGGCCTTGTTGTTTATAAAGGGTAAAACGCAAGTGTGGAAAATAATAGTGGTGATTGAAACTGAAAAGGAAATAAATCGGTAAATAGTTTAGGTGTAAACAGTGGTGGAAATATGGACCGGGATCCCATGATGTTCACTAGTGATGTCTCTCTCCCAAAACACGATAAATAGCTAAGTTGGGTAAACAAATTACAGATGGGCAATTGAAAAAATTATAAACGCACCACAACGCAAATTATGCTGCAAAGAAGGTTAGAGGCTCAAAAGTATGGGCAGTATGCCAAGACAAGTAGACCGAAATTAAACTGCATCTACTCACTACTTGTTTAATGCATGTGCGTTGCCACAGGATAAAAAAACACAGTGATGAATAAGTGTTATAATTAAAAAATATGTATCACATATTATGTCATGTGGTATTTATATACGAAAGAATGGATAACTCTTGGCTCTTTTATCAACGCCACAAACAAACAAGCAATCATATACCCAAAAGTAGCACATCTCTACTATTAAAGGGTAAAGCCGGGGAGTAATCTAATGTTCAGAGCAATATATAAAGTAAAATATCCTTTTTATAAGTTGGAGAAATGCAATACTACTATATCCAACGTGATAAGAATGACACAAAATCAAGTAGCATGTGACATTACCTCAAATGGAGCACAATACTTGAGATATTCTCAACACTCTTCATTTTCTCTTGCGTCCATCTTCCATGGATGTGTGACGTTCAATATCCAAAGAATAAACCACTCAACTACAATAGAGGTGTGGATATTATGGTACTATTAAGTCATAAATTGTAGGAGATATTAAATTAAATCTAGCTTTGTTTAGTTCCTTTTGGTAATTTGAACCTAAAATCTGAAGAAAAAGGTGGCTATTTTGCTTATTGTATAGCACAACCAATCTGTCACAAATAAGATGAAGCAAAATATAGCACACGGTCCTTTCCACTTACGTTTATAAATCAAGCTTTAGATATAGAGTACATGATAATTTTTATACTTAAAATAGACATGTAGGAACTTAGTAGTAAAGAAAGGCCAGGCTGAAACAACCACTATTAAAGGTTGCATAGTTCTCCTGGTTTTTATACTGTACATATTGCTTTCTTTTCTCTACATACTTTAAAATTTATTGCGATCACCAAATTAGAAAAGTAGATGATAAATTTCTGGTGGTTTCAATGATAAATTGAACGACTGGAGTTAATGAGAAGCGCTTTAAAATATGTTAAATAGACAAATTTACAAACATGAAAGTAATTATCATCTGTAAGCACACTTAAGCACACCCCTTCGTATATCTAGTATGCTTGTGTGACCTAAACTTTGTTACACCGCTAAACATTGATCAACTATATCTGCATTTCTTATTTCAAAATTGTATTGCTTCTGTAAATGCAACTTGTGAATATTTATTTTATCATATCTCAACAATGTAAATTGTCACTATCTTAGAAAAAGCCAGTTCAACTGAGTAGTAAAAAGTAGTAGCGGAACTGATCAGAAAATGTACTGATACATGTATGTAAAGGTATCAGAATCCGTTTTGCAAGATAAGGAATCAACTTGACACATAAACTTGTCTCTCCTAGATCGCTTGAGAGTAGAAAGTAGAGCATGCACGCGCAAGATCCTCATCAAACTATAAGATAGGGTGTCGTGGATAAAATCCTGACAATAGAGAGAGGGGTAGGAAAGGAGCTAAATTAATCTGTACGTAGAGTGGTTGACGCAGGGGAAATTATACAGGTTAGGCCTCTCCATAGAGATAAAAACCTTAATATTGTCCCAGACTGACTGGGGTGTTCTTGCTCAAGAGTTGAGGAAAATGGTGTTGCGCGTGCCCGTACTGGATGAGGAGGGAGGCTTATATAGAATGCGCCTCTGCCCCTTCAATGCCTCAGTTTAATGGGTCTTTAATTAAAGGGTTAAATCCGTACTAAATACAAGAAACGGTATACTCATTACTGCTAATAAAGGAGGTGGAACGCCCGCGGTCTTGAATGCTTCCCGTCCATTGCGTTCCTATCTTCCGAGTAATGAATAGCTCCCCAGTCCTCTTCTCCGAGTAATGAACTACTCGGATCCTGTTTTCTCTCCGAGTGACTAACTACTCGAAGGTGGTTTCTATCTTCCGAGTAAAGTGTTACTTGGAGAAACTGTGAATTGAGCTCCTGAGATTGATAAAGCTCTATACTCTTTAACGATCTTATTTATTTTGTTGAGTGTGTTGGAAACCAAAGGGCTTGAGGGACCCCTCGGTTTCCACTGCCTAAGGTTATACCTTTGGTATGACCACGACAGTAGCCCCCAAGAGCTTTCAGGTGCTCGCGATTGAGGTAGCTGACATTTGTCAGATTTCATGAGGTATGTGAAGATTAAACTCAATAAGAGGCCCGGAAGGGCTTTATTGATATTTGAACTTTTCCCTCGAGCGTGGGTTGGGCAGGTTAAAGGAAAAATCTGGCGACACTCAAACGACTCTCAGAAGAGGTGGACTGAGGCCTCGGAAGGCATGTCTTGGAGTAAAAGGCCTTAAACTCCATATAAACCAGATTTGTAAAGTTCAATATCCTAAGGCATCGTAACGAGCCTTAGGTCATACCATATGGGATATCGATTCTTTACCCCCTACGCCGGGTCATACTAGTG
The DNA here is from genome assembly GCA_950022295.1 of Bromus sterilis. Lineage (NCBI taxonomy): Eukaryota > Viridiplantae > Streptophyta > Magnoliopsida > Poales > Poaceae > Bromus > Bromus sterilis. Next base: position 272,501,273 of record OX465595.1, on the reverse strand, counting down.
GCCTGGCATTCTTCGTCAAACACGGGCCACAAGCGAATTAACTACTCATATTTTTACTTGAGCAGTTGGTAAGTGCAAGATTTTCCGTTTGTAGTGAGCTTCAGGAATATAGTTCCTTCATGGTTAGCTTACTTAACTTCAAGTGGTTCCCCCTATCGTTGTTCCGAGTGAAAGCTCACTCAGTCTTCTTGGGAGCTCAGTAATTTCTTTCGAGTGATGACTTACTCGGAGAGTTTTGCCAATTGATGCGGTGTTATGTGCCCTCCGAGTAGTCAGAATTGTCTCGGGCTTCGAATCGAAGTCTGATTCGATTTTAAATGCAAAAGATCTTGCCTTGTCAGAGAATCTTCTTGTCAAGGCAAGTGGGCACGCTGTCAAGCCTGTCTCCTCGATTCCCGTGGCGGTCTTTTAGGATAATCATTAACTGCCCTATGGGGAAGTGGGAGAGATTATGGGGAAGTGGAGCGGTTTATGGGGAAGGCAACCGGCACGCCCGTAATGGGATGTGGATCTGACGTGTGGCGGTTTCCATTCTAAGCAATAAAAGCTCCCCCCCCCCACGTCTTTGAACATATCTGAGTCTTCTTCCTCTTGCGCCTCTCCTCTCGTCCTTTCTCTCTCTCTCTCTCCCGTGTTCTTTCTTCCGCCGCCGGGGAGTTCTCGACGGTCGTTCGCGCTTCTTCCTAGGAGGACGTCATACGCGCTGCCCCTCCGCCACCGTCGAGACCATGTCTGCGGGGGAATGGCTCCCGTCGATCGTGACGGAGGACATGCTGCTGGGGTATCAGGACGCTGGCCTGGTTCCTCGCGAGGGCTGTCGTCTTCCCGCTCCTGGAGAAGACGAGCCTCTTCCGCGGGACGATGAGCGAGTCATACTCCTTTCGCACGTAGATCGTGGGTTTTCTCTTCCTCCGCATCCCTTCTTCTTGGATTTCTTTTCTTTTACGGGATCCCAACTTCATCACATCGTGCCCAACGCCATTACCCTTCTTTCCAGTTTTTTCACCCTTTGTGAGTCTTATTTAGGAATAGAGCCCCACTGGCATCTCTTTTGGTCCATCTATACCATTAAGCCCCAGAAGGCTAAAAAATCCGGGGAGGGCGGAGGTGTGGAGTTCAATCACCTGCGTGGAGGTTTGTTTCTGTCCCGAAAACAAGGAGTTCAGTACTTTACTTCCAGCTTGTCGGATTCTGTGAAGAATTGGCAAAATAGTTTGTTTTACTGCAAGTTGGCGGAGGAGCCTGGGGTGCGCACGTTGCCTCCTTACTCGGACGTGAGGCTGACTTATTCTCAGGGTTGGAATCCCCGACTCACCAACGCCGAGAAGGAGCAAGTGGTCCCCTTGATGCGTGAGATCATAAGGCTGAAGAGGAATGGCCTGGATGCCATGGACATGATTTCCACGTATGTGATTAGGAAGATCCAGCCTCTCCAAGCTAGGACTCGGGGGATGTGGATGTATTCCGGGCTGCAGGACGACACTTGATACAGCAGAACAAAGATGCCTCTGGATGAATTTGAGCTCCAGATGAAGATAATCACAAGCGTGAGCCAGGGTCTGCACCCAACGGGCCGAGTAAAGTCTTTTAGCAGCGAGAACCCTCCAACTTTGGTATGTCGTCTGTTTCGTATGTGCCTTCGGATGCATTTTCCCTATTGTTTCAAACTCGGACCCTTTGTTTCTCTTTTAGGATTCTTCCCAATTCCATTCTCCCATTCCTCTGGCCCTGCAACATGCCATCGAGGAAGATTAAGACAGCACTGCTGGTGCGGGGATCGGTGTTGAGGCTGGAGAGGAGCTGGAGTTCGAGGCAGCTCACGTTCAGGTGACATCCGAGCAGCGCTCGAAGAACAACCAGGACCGCGAGTCGGCGCGGGAGGGCCTTACTCGGACTCGCAAGAGGGCTCATCCTCCGAGTGGTGAAGAAGATAGCAACAAACTTCCGTCCATGGGCTCCAGTTCTGGGAAAGTTGTGTCGATGAAGAAGAAGAAGCTTGTAACACTTGGTGGCAGGGAGGCCAACCACTCGGGGGATGTTGCTGTTGAGAAGGCCAAGGGGGCTGGAGCTGGTCCGGCCAAAGTTTCTCCCCCGAGGCGAGCCTTGAAGACCGTTCACAAGTAATGCTGCTAGTTCTCTTCGAATCGGTGCTTCATTGATTTCTCAGTCTTTTTTAACTATTCCATTTTGCACTGTTCGTCCGAGTGGTTCTGAGTCATTGTACGGGGTTGAGGATCCGGGTGCCGAAGCTTTTGAGGATGTCATCACCTGCGGAGTGACTAACTTTCCCGTCATGGACATCATTCTAGAAGATGTAGCGGATGTTGGTAAGAATTCCTGATCACATCTGTTGTTTCTTTTGCTACTGCAACCTTCTGTTTTTGGCTGTCTGCTGTGTCTACCACAGATATTGATATTGACTCCTCTACAGGTCTGACTCGGATTGTGACTGAGCAGGCCGTCACTGGGGTCGCTCCCCCTGAGTTAATTATCCTTGGGGGAGAGGTATCACCTGGATCTGGTTGCCCTGCTGCCTGTAGCTTGCCTGCCCCTTATGTTGCACCTGAGGCTCCCGCTGAGAAGGTTGTTAGGGGAACTTCGGCCATCCCAGCTACTTCTCTAGGGGATGAGCCTGCTTCTTCGGCGTCAATTCCAGTCGATACCCCGGTTGAGAGTGCCATCATTGGTGTCCTGAAGGAATCCTTGGTAAAGGAAACTCAGTTTGAACTGCTCCTACGCGAGCTGGCTTCCGAGGCCGAGCTGGTGAAGTCCAACATTCACGTAAGTACTTATGTAAGTTTTCTACCCAGTGGGTGCCCGAGTAACTTTCCGGCCGAATTGTTGTTACGCTGAAGGTTTGAAACTTCCGCTGGGGACACTTCTTAGTGTAACCAGTGGATGTAGCCTCCAAGGCTCCGAGTAACTTCTTGAAGTTATTTGGAGTCTTTCGGTAGGATTTATTATATTGATGAACCTCTAGTGGGAGCACTTCTTAGTGAACCCACTTGGTTTAGCCCTGAAGGCTTCGAGTAACTGCTTGGAGTTATTCGGAGTCTTTTGATAGGAGGTTGTTGTTTTGATGAACTTCCAGTGGGAGCACTTCTTAGTGCACCCACTGGGTGTAGCCCCCAAGGCTCTGAGTAACTGCTTGAAGTTATTCGGAGTCTTTTGATAGGAGGTTATTGTATTTGACATGGTATTTCTTCCCCTTGGTAGGAGGCTTGCAAGCTTGGTTCGGCCTTTGAGAAGTTACAAGAGGAGAACGCTGCTGCGAAAAAGGCGAACAAAGTGCTGCTTGAAGAGCATAACAAGCTGAAAAAACAGCATGCTGAGTACAATGGTGAGTAATCCAGATGAGGACTTCGTTCGTGTCTTTGCCTTGGCATCTTTCTTAATCATTTTGATCTGCTTAATATATCCCATTTTGGTGTGGTGCTGCAGAAGCGGCCAAGAAATCATTTGACGCAAAGGTCAAGGAGAACGATGATTTTGTTGCGAAGCTGAAGAAGGAAATATATCAAGTCGAGAAGCGTGCCAAGGAGAAGAAGGCTTTAGAGTCAAACTTGAATTGGTACAAGAAGGCGGTGAAAGAGAACGAGGCCAGCATCGCAAAACTTGAGTCCGACTTGGAGAAGTTGTCCGAGCTGCGCACCAAGGAGGATGAAGACCACAAGGCCGAGCCGAAGACAACTCGGAAAGCGGTGAGAGCGGCTGAAGAATATTGCGTTGGGCGTTTTGTTGTCTTCAGAGAGACTTTGTCGTGTGAGCTGTGGGATGTTTTTCTTGAGGATGCTTGGTATCATGCAATCCGGTCGTATGCTAATCTTTTTGTTGGTGCAGCATATGGTACCGACCCCAAAGCCGAGCAGGCGCGAATGGCAGAGTTTGCTGAGATGATGAAGAGGGACAACTACATGCCGGTGACAACGGAGTTCGCTTTGGCTCAAGGGCTGCAGACCATGAGGTGTGAGAAAGCGAAGAGATTTTCCGAAGCGGTCATGGGCGCTACGCTTGCCTTGAAGAGTAGGCTATCCCCTAGCGAGGGAAGCAGAGTGAAGCTTGATACCGTAGTGCCCATCTTGAAAGAAGATCCTCAGCAGTTGGCATGTTGGAAGCGGTCTGCGGTGCGAAGTGGGGTAAACAATACACTGGCCCTGACTAAAGTCCACTTTCCGGAGCGGGTCCATAATCTTGAGAGGGTTGATGGTGGTGATCCTAAAGAGGGTCAAAGTTGCACCACCTTCCTTTCTCGATATGCCGAGATTGCCAGTCGCATTGCGCTGATGCCTGACCTGGACTTCTTCGTGGAGTCGACTGGTGTGGCAAGCGATTCGGACGAAGCTGGCGAGGAATGAGTGAGCTCAATTAGTGTGGAGCGTCACAAAAACTCTTTTAAATTTTCTCTCGGAATGCCGAGTGGATCTGTAATGAATTCCGCCGTTGATGTTGTGCCCTGGGCACTAGACATGCTTTTGCTTAAGCTTATTTATGCGTGCTTCTGAAATGATCATCTTGTTGGAGGTAATTAGAAAAGAAATTTCTAAGTTCTGAGGAAGGTTTTCTAAGTTCTCGTCCGAGCTGGGCTCAGCTCGGAAGAAAACATGATTTTAAAACATTAAGCAGCCCCCAAGTTTTCTGAGACTTGGTGAGTATTTGGAAAAAAAATCTAAGTTTTAGTCCGAGCAGCGCACAACTCGGATGAAAACCTGATTTTTAAAACATTAAGCAGCCCCCAAGTTTTTTGAGACTTGGTGAGTACTTAGAAAGATTTTCTAAGTTCTCGTCCGAGCTGCGCACAGCTTGGATAAAAACCTGATTTTTAAAATATTAAGAAGCCCCTAAGTTTTCTGAGAGGTGGTGAGTACTTAGAAAGGTTTTCTAAGTTCTCGTCCGAGATGCGCACAACTCGGATGAAAACCCGATTTTTAAAACATTAAGCAGCCCCCGTGTTGTCTGAGACTTGGTGAGTACTTAGAAAGATTTTCTAAGTTCTCGTCCGAGCTACGCACAGCTCGGATGAAAACCTGATTTTTAAAACATTAAGCAGCCCCCAAGTTTTCTGAGACTTGGTGAGTACTTAGAAAGTTTTTCTAAGTTCTCGTCCGAGCTGCGCACAGCTCGGATGAAAACCTGATTTTTAAAACATTAAGCAGCCCCAAGTTTTCTGAGACTTGGTGAGTACTTAGAAAGATTTTCTAAGTTCTCGTCCGAGTTGCGCAGAGCTCAGATGAAAACCTGATTTTTTAAACATTAAGCAGCCCAAAAGTTTTCTGAGACTTGGTGAGTACTTAGAAAGTTTTTCTAAGTTCTCGTCCGAGCTGTGCACAGCTCGGATGAACACCTGATTTTTAAAACATTAAGCAGCCCCCAAGTTTTCTAAGACTTGGTGAGTGCTTAGAAAGTTTTTCCAAGTTCTCGTCCGACTTGTGCACAACTCGGATGAAAACCTGATTTTTAAAACATTAAGCAGCCCCCAAGTTTTCTGAGACTTGGTGAGTACTTAGAAAGATTTTCTAAGTTCTCGTCTGAGATGTGCAGAACTCGGATGAAAACCTGATTTTAAGTAGCGGTTCAAAAAATATGGAGATTGGACAGGACGCACTGTTATGCCAAATAAGATCTTATTCAAGTCTTACAATTGCGCTCATGCATAGAAACGACGCAAAAACTGGGCGTTCCATGCGTGAGGCTCCTCTATATCATTAGTTACATCATACAACCGATATGCTCCATTGCGCAGTATCCTGGAGATGACATAAAGCCCTTCCCATGGGGGGCTAATTTGTGATCCGAGGTCTGCTTGATACGCAATACGATGTCGCCTTCTTGGAATGAGCAAGCTCGGACATGTCGGTCATGGTATCGGCGTAGGTCTTGTTGATAGAATGTTGATCGGGTAAGAGCTAAATTTCTTTCTTCCTCCAGGAGAACAACACCATCTTTTCTTGCAACTTCGGCTTCAACTTCAGTGTACTGGCTTACTCGGGGGCGTTGCCTTTGAGGTCACTCGGAAGAACTGCTTCTGATGCATACACGAGGAAAAAAGGGGTTGACCGAGTGGAGCGATTGGGAGTTATCCTTAGTCCACATAGGACCGAAGGAAGCTCATCAACCCAGGCACCTACCGCTTCTTTAAATTCCCTAAAGAGACGGGGTTTGATTCCTTTCAGTATTAACCCATTTGCTCTTTCGACTTGGCCATTAGATTGGGGGTGTTCTACCGAGTCAAAATTGACCTGGATGCCCTTGCCCCAACATAATTTTTTGAATTCAGCCGAGTTGAAATTTAACCCATTGTCTGTGATGATGTCATGTGGTACGCCGAAACGGTGTATGATGCATTGTATAAAGCTAACTGTTGTGGCTGAGTCGAGGGCTTTGATGGGTTTTGCCTCCATCCATTTGGTGAACTTGTCCATTGCGACTAAGATGTGGGTGAAACCATATTTTCCTATTCTCAGTGCTCCTATCATATCAATCCCACATACTGCGAATGGCCAGGCTAGGGAGATTGTCTTCAAGTCGGAAGCTGGTTTGTGTGGTTGATTGGCATAAAATTGACATCCTTCGCAATGGTTCACAATATACCGAGCATCGCTGAGGGCCTGAGGCCAGAAGAAACCAGCTCGGAAAGCTTTCGCCACTAGTGTTTGACTTGAGGCGTGGTGGCCAAAGTCGCCCGCATGGATGTCTTGCAGGAGACAATGGCCCTCGTCCTCGGAGATGCATCGCTGGGGGAGCTGAGTGATGTTGTTTCTGTAAAACTCTCCATTGATCACCGAGTAGGATTTATATTGGCATACAACCTGCTTAGCCTCTATCTCATCATCTGGAAATTCTTGCTTTTGCAAATAAGCTAAGATTGGGAGTGTCCATTCGGGAGGAATGACCTCCACATCAAAGACCATATCAACTACTGCAGGTCTGTCCTCCTTGTTGGGTATGTTTTTGTCAGGCATCATTCCTGGATTTGCCTCCGAGAAAGGATCTTCTTTAACTGTTGGAGAGTGAAAGTGTTCCAAATAAATTCCAGATGGGATCTGACTCCGAGTAGAGCCCAACTTTGCCAATTCATCTACTGCCTGGTTCTTAATCCTTGGGATATGATGGAGCTCTGGCCCATCAAAAAATTTCTCCAATTTTCTCACTGCTACGCAATAGGTTGTCATAGCTGGACTTCGAATGTCCCACTCCTTCATTACTTGATTTATCACCCAATCTGAATCTCCGAATACCATCAACCTCCTGATTCTGAGTGAAATAGCCATTCTCAGACCATACAAAAGGGCTTCATACTCGGCTTCGTTGTTTGTGGCTGGGAAATGAATTTGGAGAACATATCTCATCTCATCTTTCTTTGGTGAAACTAGTACCACTCCTGCTCTTGCTCCATTCAGCATCTTGGATCCATCAAAAAACATTGTCCAATGCTCTGGTGTTGGTTGTGGAGGGTTTTGAACTTCAATCCACTCGTCCAAGAAGTCCACCAATGCTTGCGACTTAATTTCTTTTTTTGGATGGTAATGGAGGTCATAGGCTAACAAATCCAAACTCCATTTTGTGATTCTTCTTGTTGAATATCTGTTTTTCATGATCTCTGCAAGAGGAGCTTCTGATACTACTGTGATGGAATGGTCTTGAAAGTAGTGTGCAAGCTTCTGTGATGCCAAGTAAATTCCCATTGCCAGCTTCTGGTAGTGAGGATATCTTTGCTTGGATGGTGTGAGGACCTCGGACATGAAGTACACGGGTCTTTGTACCTTCTGTTCCTTCCCTTCTTCTTCTCTTTCCACCACTATAGCAACGCTGACAACTCGGCTTGTGGCTGCAATATACAATAAGAGTGGTTCTTTTTCTTGAGGTGCTGCAAGGACTGGCCGAGTTGATAGTTGCTTCTTGAGTTCTTCAAAGGCCACTTGAGCTTCTTCAGTCCAAACGAAATTTCGCGAAATTTTCATCAGCTGGTAGAGAGGTAGGGCTTTCTCTCCAAGTCTGGAACTGAATCGGCTGAGTGCTGCGAGGCAGCCTGTTAACTTCTAGACATCTCGGAGCTGCTGCGGTGGCTTCATGTTCTGGATTGCTGTGATTTTTTTCGGGTTAGCTTATATCCCACGCTCAGAGACCATGAATCCGAGTAACTTCCAGGTTCGTACACCAAAGACGCACTTCTCGAGGTTAAGCTTGATACTATAGGCTTGGAGGCTCTGAAATTTTTTAGCTAGGTCGGCCAGTAAACTGCTTCCTTTAGCCGACTTGATCACGATATCATCCACATAAACCTCAACATTTCTGCCAATTTGCCAATTCAAACAGTTCTGCACTATACGTTGGTATGTGGCTCCCGCATTTTTAAGCCCAAATGGCATCATGGTGTAGCAGAAACATCCGAATGGGGTTATGAATTTTGTTTTAAGTTCGTCTCATTCATATAATCGTATTTGATGATAAACCGAGTACACATCGAGGAAACATAATCTCTCGCAACCCGATGTGGAATCCACAATCTGGTCAATGCGAGGAAGAGGGAAATGATCTTTTGGACAAACTTTATTGATGTTGCGGAAATCAACACAAGTTCTCCAAGTTTTATCTTTCTTCGGAACCATTACAGGATTTGCTAACCACTCGGAGTGGAAGATTTCCCTAATGAATTCGGCTGCTAATAGTCTAGCTATTTCCTGTCCGATGGCCTTCCTCTTCTCGGAAGAGAAACGACTAAGGGACTCTTTCACCGGTCTTGCCTCTCGATCAACATGTAATTTTTGCTCAGCCAACCCCCTTGGGATTCCAAGCATATCAGCAGGCTTCCATGCAAATATATCCCAATTCTCACGAAGGAAGTTTTTGAGCTCGAGTTCCTATTCGGTAGCAATGTGGGTGTACTTATCTTTATCTGTGGGATGTATCTGTACCCTCTTGGTTACTCCGGCTGACCCAAACAAAGATGTTTTCTTTGGTTGCAGCAGCTCGGACGAATCACCATCTTTCTTGTACTCGGCCAGTTCGACCTCAGCCATTTGCTGGTCGGCTATCAAGGATCCTTTCTGCATTAGTTCTTCAGCTTGCTTGTAATCTCCCGAGATGGTGATCACGCCGTGCGGGCCGGGCATCTTCAGCTTCAGATAGATGTAGCATGGAATGGCCATGAACTTTGCATAAGCTGGTCTTCGGAGTAGGGCATGATAAGCACTCAGAAAATCCACTACTTCAAAGGTGATCTTTTCTTTCTGGAAGTTACTCGGAGTACCAAAAACCACATTGAGGGAGATCATTCTGAGTGAGTGCGCCTTTTTCCCGGGATGATTCCATGAAATTCCAGATAGCTTTTGCAAAGCTTGGACATTGGAATATTCATACTCTTCAGAGTACTGGCATATAGAATTTTTATCCCGCTGCCTCCATCCATCAGAACATTTCTGAGTCTGAAGTTTCCATTTCCTGTTTCCACCAGCAGATCAACAATCAAAGCATGCCTTCCTGGGTGAGGGATGTCGGGAGGGTGGTCCGACTGGTCAAAGTTGATCGGAGTGTCGGCCCACTTCATGTAACTCGGAGTTGATGGAGCTGTCAAGTTGAATTCTCTGAACCTTATCTTCTCAACTCTCTTCGACTCCTGACCTGCAAAGATGACTATCACTCCGTCTTCTCTTGGAAAGCCTTCGCTGTCCAGATCTGGGCTTGCTGCTTTCTTTTTGCCAGTATCCTTGTTTTGTAGAGGTCCTGTCTTCGTGTTCTGGGCTGATCTTCTGATCAGACGACACTGCGGAGCTATATTCTTTGGAAGAACCAACTTTCCTTCAGCATCTCGGGTGGTGTGAAGAGGACAGTGTTGATCCAGAACCTCATCGTCGTTTGACGGTTTTTTCTGACGTGGCTGCCACTCCTTTCGTGCCTGACCTTTGCCATGAATCCCTGAGGCATTTGCTGCTGCGACTAACTCTGCATCCGTTGGGGCATCTTCTGATTTTCGTTTGTTGTTTCCTCCAGTCTTGTACTTTTGATTAGGTGCCGAGCTGTGGCCTCCTCGATGCTGCTGGGTTTTCTGGCGAATCTCCTCTTCGCCATTGGCATACTTATTCACTGTCTCCCTCAACCTTCCGAGTGAGGAAACATGAGGTGACCTTGCCAACTTGAGACTCAGCTCCCTGTACTTGACTCCTTGCTTGAAGGCATGTATGGCTTGGAACTCGGAGACCCCCTCCACCGAGTTGTGAAGCGTGATCCATCTCTGAATGTAATCCCGAGTAGATTCAGTGTTTCCTTGCACACACAGCTGTAGCTCGGTACTTATCTAATCATCCAACCATGTCTGGGGTTTGGCATCGCCTCGGTACTTATCTAATCATTGAGCTATCCTGAAGTGAGGAGGGATGCGGGTAGACCGAATTCAGTCGCTGAAGTAAACTGGCCCTGTAGCCATTGAGGGATGAACTTGATCCTGCCGATGGGACCTAGCACGATCAACTCGTCTCTGCATCAGATGGCTTCGGGCATCATCTTCAACATCAGCATATCGGTTGCCTCTATGCTGGTGGATATCTTCTCTTCGAGGAGCGCCTCAACCAGACCTGTGAGCCTCATAGTTATCTGGTCTTCGGTACTCTGCGTGCCGATACTGATCTTGGTGGTAGTCTCCTCGAGGATCATCTCTGCGCCGGGGGGAATTGATCCTATTTTTCCCTGCCTCACCATAAGGCATATACACCGACTGCGATGTTCCTGCGGGAGGAACTTTGGAATGGACCCGCTGCTGTGATTGACTGACTGCAGCGTTTTGATCTACTGCGGCTTGCAACAAGAACGCCAAATGCTGAATTCCCTCCGCTGCCGATCCACTGGGCTCCAGAGAGTTTTCAATCCGAGTTGCGGCTATGAGATTTTCTACTGGAGTTCACATAGCTCATAAGGGTTCTTTTCCTTTCCCTCGTAGCTGCCGACTTGTTCTGCTTTGCTTGAGTCGGGCGACTTCGCGAGCCTGACGCTCTAAGGTGTTCTCCAATTCGGCCAAGCGCTCCCGCTCGGCCAGGTTGGTTTACCTAGCCGCCTCCAGGCCTCGTCCTTCCGGAGTACTTGTATAAATGGGAGTGATCAGCAGACGCTCTGCCGCCTCTGCCTCCTCCCGTTCTTCCTGAGTAATGGGCCGGGGTTTCCGGCTCGACTCTCCGAGTTCTAACCTTCGGAAGGCAGACACGTGCCGAGTTGGTTCTCGACCACCAGGCAAGGATGGGCTGTTAGGTTCATCTCGAGCATGACCATACCGAGCTGGTGACGGTTGAGGAGGTGGAGTTTCTTCCATGCACACTTCTGCAACTGCGAATGGAGCGTCGCTGCTTCCCTACTGCTCTTCATCTGGCTCAGGTTCTGATATCGCCACGCCTTCTTCTTCAGCCGAGTTGAAAAGATGCAGAAGAGATGCCGACGAGCCTTCTCTTGCGATCAATTCATCCAGGGCTCTCTGGACTGACTCCACCGAATCGATGACTACCACCTACTGCACCTTGCCTTGTTTTTTGCGATGATGAGTGCATGGACGACCCGAGCGCTTCTTCTTATAGTGAACCGATAAGGGAGCTGGTGCTTGACGATGAGCCGATAGTTGGAGGCGCAGAGCCCTCGATTCGTCAGCTCGGAAGTGGACGCTGCCTCTCGAAGGTAGCAGCCGCGCCTGGAGCGGTGAATCCACCAACCAAGTGGAATCATCAGCCACGAAGGCTAACGATCTGAAACAAAACACCTCGCCGACGATGAGCTCGGAGCCGCGGATCGATGAGAAAGATGAAGAAAACGCCATCTCTACGATTGCTGATCAACTTAGCCCCACGGTGGGCGCCAACTGTCGTAGATATAATCCTGACAATAGAGAGAGGGGTATGAAAGGAGCTAAATTAATCTAATCGTAGAGTGGTTGACGCAGGGGAAATTATACAGGTTAGGCCTCTCCTTAGAGATAAAAACCTTAATCCTGTCCCAGACTGACTGGGGTGTTCTTTCTCAAGAGTTGAGGAAAATGGTGTTGCGCGTGCCCGTACTAGATGAGGGGGGAGGCTTATATAGAGTGCGCCTCTGCCCCTTCAATGCCTCAGTTTAATTTTTCTTTAATTACAGGGTTAAATGCGTACTAAATACATGAAGCGGTATACTCATTACTGCTAATAAAGGATGAGGAATCCCGCGGTCTTGAATGCTTCCCGTCCGTTGCGTTCCTATCTTCCGAGTAATGAATAGCTCGCCGGTCCTCTTCTCCGAGTAATGAACTACTCGGATCATGTTTGCTCTCCGAGTGACTAACTACTCGGAGGTGGTTTCTATCTTCAGAGTAACGTGTTAATCGGAGAAACTGTGAATTGAGCTTCCGAGATTGATAAAGCTCTATACTCTATAAAAATCTTATTTATGTTGTTGGGTGTGTTGGAAACCATAGGGCTTGAGGGTACCCCATGGTTTCCACTGCCTAAGGGTATACCTTTGGTATGTCCACGACATAGGGCACCAATGTACTTTTCGCTCGCACATCATGATAATTAATGTAGAAAAAATTTGTTGGGAAAGGAGTTACTCCTGAAAACTTCACTTACTTTGCAGTATATAGAGAGATATGTCACAGGGGTACTGAATCTGAAAATTCAAAGACAGATAAAAAAAGCATGCTTACGGTTTCTCTGAACCTCATAAACTGTACACACCATGGTATGCATAAACCATAATTAAATAATTAATCACAATAAATTATTTAATTGAACTGAAGAATTTGCATAGGATTGACAGGTAAAAAATACAACAGCCGAAGGCTTATTCATGGTATAGCAAGAAACAAAGTATAAGTATATATAACTTAAGTGAACTTAAGGCCCGAACCTTTGTAAGAAAAAGGTAAAATTTTCTATTTTTTCAAAACATGAAAAGGCATCAGACTTTGTAAGAAAAAAAGGCATCCTCTACTCTATCAAAACATTTGTGTCGATGTACTGACATATACAATTTTCGAATCATGTACGTACAAAACATCTACTAATTAAATACTTTGGCAAACATAGAATGACATGGATAATCAACTGGAAATGGAGCTCTATGGATATGGTAGTGAACTGACCGCTGGCCTGTGTTTCAATATTGTTGACGTAGATCTAGATTTCCGTGTAACTGTTGGAGCTGATGCAAACTACCTCACTTGGTTCTTCTCCATTCCTTACATGGTAGACAAGGTGAGCAGCAGTGCTCAATGTTCATACATACAAAACTGATTTTTCCATAGTGATGATCCAGATCAAGACAACCTTTTGCACTTTCATTAAGAATATGGTCTAGAGAACATATCAAGAAATTTAGTGATATAGAGAGTTACATGCTTGAGTCCGTTGGAGTAATGTTCGACGACCTCTAACGGATCACCTCGGCACCGGTCCGCCGCGGTGTTATTTAATTACTCGGCCGCCTCGTTGCATCTCAACCGCTGTGGATGGATTTTTTACTCCACGACAATAACCATAATGATATTGTTTTGTGATGACTAAGATAGCAGTACTACTGTATGGATATCTGCACCATTACTTTTTTTCATAAATCGTGCAACTGAATATTCAGGTCCTATCATGTTCTCAGGTTTTGGAAGCGTGATTAAATTGATTTATTTCCCCAACCAGTGATTTTCTGGTAGGAGGTTGTTCATTCCATTTTTATTCCTGAATAGAGATTGTAAGTGATTTGTAACCATGCAAATAAGTGCAAAGGTGAAAAATTATTTTGCAAATCGTGAAATAATACCTATAATTTTTCTCTATCTAAAAAGGCAAAGAAATAGTTGAGCATATCTCTATAATGCAGTGAGAAGTTACATAATCCAAGAACTAACTATGCTTACTTAGGTGATTTCCTTTCATCAAAGTTCAGTTCATGACAATTAACGCTTAAATGCCACCACTGTTAAATTTTCTATTGCTTGTCATTGGGGAAGAAGTCTTGCATCTAGAAGTTCAAAACCTCCAATGAAGGAAATAAGCAGCATGGAAAATAAATTATTCGTCTTAAGCATTTAAGTGCATGAGAGATTCATATCCCTCATATTAATCTTGGTCATGTGCAATTTCCATGTCGGGACCCGGGGTTAGCATATGTAATTCCATTCACGATACAATCACATGGAGAGCCGAGAACCGTACCCACTTGTCTAAGCAGACAAGGCCAAGCACAGAACGTTCTCGGTAAGCATCGAATGTGAGGGGCATCCCATTCAGGCCGGATGATCATCTGAGATGGGTCCTCATCGTCCGCTCACAAGTCTAAATGCTTATGGGTGGTGAATCCCATACGCATAGACAAGTCGCCTCAACCATGTTATCGATTGGATCCTAACTCTTACATAGACTTACTCCAGCCCGATCACTTAGTCGGGGTCTAGGGCGGGCTCGATCATACAACAAAGTGTGCATGTGACAGAGTCACGAGCAATCGCATCGCGATGCCCCAAGCTGCGCACATCTAAGGGCCACTTGGTGTATAAAAGACCGCCAGCCAGATCACTACTAAGGTCTCGAAAACCCATACTAAGACATGCATGTTATAAACATACACGCAGCACACATGCCTAGTATGAACAGCAGGTATCATCACATAACTCTACAAAGTACTCTTTATTGATATACACATAGAGCATACAAAGATCATGTGTCTGTGATCAACATTACATCAATACCATGGAAGAAAATTAGGTCTGAGTACAGACAAGATTAACAAATGGCTTAGAGAAGCCTTATAAACAAACATGCCCTTCCACGAGGGACCAGACTGATGTCTGGGACTATGCTAACTTAGTCAACGTCGAGCTTCAGGTCGGTGACTCCAACGGGGTCCGGGTTGTCATCTAAAACATAGAATAAGCAAACGTGAGTACAAAGTCGTACTTAGCAAGACTTACATCAGATCTATACTACTCATGCTCAAGTATCAAGGTAAAGGAGGTGGGGTTTCATCATGCAGAAGTGCCAGCTTTGACTTGGCTAATCCTGTACTACGAGTACCAGACTTTGAGGTAAGAAGCTTACACGAGTCCACTACATCTCCAACCAATACACCACTATGGTTACTTCCTCGACTTCCCCATGAGGAGGCACACCATAGCACTCACGCTTATCTTGCGAGTTTTATAAGTATCCATTCAAGTTATCTATGATCAAGTAGAGGTTTCCAAGTAGTCCATAACCGCGGACACGGCTATTCGAATAGTTCATTTAACCCTGCAGGGGTGTATATCTTCACACGCGTGTCATCACTTATCGCCTCGTTCTTGGCATCCTTCAAGCGGATGTCGGACGTGGATGAAACCAAGGCACTAACCTCACATCACCTTCTCTAATCCAGGAGTCGACTACCTGAGTTTGGCACCACTCGAGAGTCCGGCCGGTTCCACGAATCGGACTCAGATAATGTAAGGGACCGAGACGCCACCTCTTCCAGATGGTTTCACTGCCTCACAAGTCCACCCACATATCTAGGATGATGCAACCTTTTCTTCATATTTTTTTTTGCATATGCCAAATGGAAAGTCCGAATCTATTGTGACTCCTGGACCGGATCGGGTATGTAAAGAGGCCAAACGGGGCTCCCATAAAACCCTACATGTGGTCATACTCTTTGTCTTGGATCACAAAACAGGAACTCGGGGCCTAGGGCAGTGTTCAACGAGACAACCCACTGTGTACTCCTACACATCCTCTCGTCGTTCACCTTTGCTTAGGTGGATTCACCAACACGTTTCACTTTCATCAACACCACTGTGTTCATTCCATCCCGACTCACAATCAAAAAATCCTCATTGTATCACTAAGAAGCTAAAGCAGTAACAGTTGCAGGGGCCACATGCTCATCATTCAACTCCTAAATCTGCTAGGATTGTGGTTTGCTTAATACGGTGACAGAATGATAGGTCATGCATCGGAATGGGTTCAACTATGCGAAAGAACGTGTCTCGGTGATCTCCTAAACATGCATAAGCGAGACTGAGAGGGAAATAGGATTTTATAGACATGATCAATGGGGTTTGCTTGCCTTGCTGACGAGGTTCGATATCGGGGTCTTCAATGAAGGAGGTGGCCTCCGGTTCCGGTTGCACGTCTATCGAGCAAACAAGCAAACAAGGTATAAATTTATTTGCAATGCTCAAACACATGATCAATACTGAAATGGTGATGTTCTTGGTCACAAAGTGGGTACAATTCCATTTAAAAGAAGTCAAATGCAAATTCATTTGCAAATGTGCTTCAAATTTGAATTTGAAATAAAGCCATATGGATGTTTTGCACTGTTCACCCAATTTAAAATGGTCAACATGAAAACAGATCCCATATTCATAATCCTTGGATTTTTCTGATAATTTTTCATATATTATATGTTTAATTTGGAGTTCATATGAATTTTCTATGATTTTTGGAAGTTTATTCAATTTTCAGCCTTTTCTGTAATTATTTTAAAAGTTTTTCCATTTACTGCGTCAGCATGGCGTGGGGGTGACGTCAGGGGGGGGGCTGACCAATGGGCCACCACTGTCAGTGACACAGTGTCAAAACCTGGTTTAATTAAAACTTAACAGGGGAATTAAGGGGGCTGGGACCCACCTGTCATTGACCCATGGGGTCAATTAGAGGGTGATTAGCCCCTAAGCTAAATGGCCCGCCGGCGGTTAGCCGCCGGTGACCAAGCCGCACGGCGGCGCACACGGTTGCCGGCGTCTCCCGCCATGGGAGAGCACGGCGAGACCACCAGCACGCTCCTCGTCCTCGTCCTCGTCTGCTGCTGCCCACGGGGAGGCAAGGGGGTGGCCGGAGCCTCGCCGGCGTCTACATGTCGCGGCGGCCGTGGCTCAGTTTTGGTGGCGCGGTGCTACGGTGGACGGGGAGGAGCTGGGAGAGAGGGGAAATGACCGCAGAGCTCACCAGAATCCAACGATGGGCACGGCGAGGCTTGAGGGAGTTCGGAGCAGACGAATTTCTCGCCGGAGTCGAAGGCGGCCGGCGGTGAGGATTCGAAGCGGGGGTCGCCTGGAGTCGTCCTCGGCTTCGATTCGTCCTGCAGCGCGATGAAGTCGACCACGGGGAGTCCACATGACACGGCAGGGCAGCGAGGGGATCACGGCGGCCACGAGTACGCGTTGGCGGTGCTCCGGCGTGGCTTCGGTTCTGCGCAGGAACAGGAGAGGAAGAGGGGGAGGTGGTCCAGAGAGAGGGGGAGAAGAGCGCGGCGTGCTCTGGGAGTGGCGTGGCGGAAGTAGAGAGGCAGGGGAGGCCTAGACGTCTCTCACGGCGGCGACGTGCGTCGGCGCGCTCCCGTCCGCCACGGAGCAGCTTCGGGGCGAGGGGTAGAAGACGACAGAGCTCGGGCTGGGCTGGGCCAGGCCAGTGGAGAGGTGGGCCTCACTTGTGGGCGCAAGGTAAGCCTCTCCTTTTGCTTTTCTTTTTAATTTTCTGTAAAAAGGTTGGCCCCACTAATTAAATTAGTTAGGCATTTTTAATAAATGTCCAAATACTTTAAAAAAATACTAGGTGGCCAGTAGCTAGTCACATAAATAATTTGGACATTTTTTAAATTCAAAACATTTGAATTTCAATTCAAATAGGGGTAAACTTTAATTTCCAGAGCACTATTTGAGTATTAGAAAATTCCATGAGTATGGGAAAATACCCAAACCACTTTTAAAATGATCAGCTTCATTTATAGGAATTTTCCAAACATTCAAATGATTTTTGGAAAAAGATTTTTATCTGGCCATTTCAAATAATTTCTCAGGGCTTTCTGCTTCCCCATTTTTAATTTTCTTTTTGAATTTTTGACATGATGCAAAGGGATCAAACAACCCTAGCACTTACCCTAGTTGGGGTTCTGACAACTCGCCCCCACTCAAAATAATCTCGTCCCGAGATTCAGAAGTCTTCGGGAGGAAGGTGGGGTACTCGGCACGGAGGCGGTCTTCTCTTTCCCATGTTGTTTCTTTCTCGGAGTGATGCGACCATTGCACTTTGAGGAACTTGATCTTCTGACGACGAGTGACACGCTCTGCTGAATCAAGAATACGAACAGGGTATTCTCGATAAGAATGGTCATCTTGGAGATCAAGCGTTTCATGGTCGACTTGAAGGTGCGGAGGTACTTGAAGCAACGCCTGAGTTGTGACACATGGAAAACATCATGTACTCGGGAAAGGTGCGGAGGTAGTTCAAGTTGGTAGGAAACTTCTCCACGTTTAGCAATAATGCGGAAAGGTCTGTTGGGAAAGGTAGTAGAAAACAAAAAATTTCGGCCTACGAATCAAGAACCCAAGATCATCCAAGAAGATTGCATACAAGGTTTTAGGTCATGGCTCACCAACCGATGTAGCGGAAGTAGAGTTGGTGAAGCTCGTGGACGTAGTGGAAGTAGATCTCGCAAGTTCTCCCACGAACAGTCCCTCGATCAATCCCACGAACAAGTCCCGCAATCTAGTCCCACTGACAAGTCCCATGAACAAGCTCCTCGAAGAAGGGTCGAAGGTACAACCCCTCCATTAGTATCCACACATCCCGTAGCAGCAATCCAGCAGCGCTCCGCCGTCCAGAGATGAACGCCACCGAGAAAACTAGAGGGAGAAAACCCTAACGGATTCCGATCTAGAACGGCGTCTAAACCGGGGTCTAAAAGTGGAGCAACGGGGTTTAGAGGAGGGAGGGTGGCGCATAGGCCATGGGGACAAGTTGTGCTGCGCCCCCCACCCCTCCCCCACATTATATAGGTGGCCAAGAGGCCCTTGGGGCGCAATAAGGGGGGTGGGGAGTCCAACTTGGACTCCCAAACCTCCCAAACCTTCCCACCGGAAACCTGCCATATTGGAGAGTTGGACTTTCCACCTGGAGGGGGATTCCTTCCCCTTGGTGTGCCCCCACCCCTTGGTCGGCCAGGGCAGCCTAGGTGGCTTGCCCCCCAAGGCTAGGGGCGCAGGGGAGTGGGTGGTACTGCCCGGAACCTTCCAGAACCTTCCATGACCTTCTAGAAGCTTCCAGGACCTTCCGGGACATACCGGGACCGTTTCGGGACATTCCGGACACTTCTGGAGCACTTCCAGGACCTTTCGAGACCGTTCTCGGACGTTCCGGAGCCATCCGGATAGTTTCCAAGACCATCCGAGTTACAGTTTAAGCCACCCAATGACCGCGAAGGTTGTCGGGACGCCCAGCGATTATCCGGAAACTATTCCGGTTGATCCAGGACTTCCCCAGTACCATTCTCATATGTTCCGGAACCACCTGGGACTACTTCAGAGTGATCCAGACATAACCTTAAATACCCAGAACTACTTCTGGTGCCCTTATGAACAATTCCATAAATCTCCGGAACTACTTCCGGTACCCGTATGAACTATTCTGCTTTGCTTCCACTAAACCTTCTACCATACTAGTATTCTAACAGACTACTGCTCGTTAAGTGTGTGACCCATAGGTTCCGTATAATGCGGACATGACTCAGAACATCTTCCGGACATAGGTCAACAGCCTTTTGTCAATAGCCAATAATCAACAACGGAGCCATGGACACCCATGTTGACTCCCGCACATACACGAAGAAACTTCGAGTGAACCATTATGTTTAGTCATGTACCATTTCCTTTTCTTCGCGATATATGACAAAGCTAGAGGAGAGAAGTTTGGCACCCATGTGTAACAACTTTTGAACACAAGCCACTCGTTATCCTCTTTGCTCGTTTGTCCCTTTTCTCGTTATCGTATTCCGGTATCCCCGTGACTGAATCACAATGCGTCTGGCCAGACTATAATGGATACCGTCATACCGAGTGGGCCCGAAGTGAATATCTTCTTCATCGTGAAGGAGAAAATCCCATTCTTGAACTATCACAGTCACTAGCCACACCATCTGACATACCCAGAACTTATTTTACTACTTCCCATTTACGGGAGGATTCATCTAAGAACCAAAGCATGTCTTCCTGTGTGAAGCAACTCGATACTCTCATGGTCTAAGGAATTACGTATATGAAAACATTTCATGATATGACTTATAACGTAGTTACGATGTGATCTCTAAGTATATCATTCAATACTGGGGTCGGTTCAACATCATTGTTCTGCTAACAATATGTTTCCATTGCTACTGACATCCTTGTTACAAGAACAATGTCCATGATTAAGAAAACGTAATCATCAGTTAGCACATGAGCTGGTCTTAGAGGCTAAACCAGGAACTCTTGGTGTTTACATTTCCACACATGCAAATGAGTTTTCTTCTGAATCTCACAGTCAGGGTCATTGCAATTATAGCACAGAAATATAAACATTAATTATGAACGTGGAAATATATATATAATAACATTTTATTATTGCCTCTAGGGCATATTTCCAACAGTCTCCCACTTGCAATAGAGTCAATAATATTGTCAGTGCTTGAGCACTTTACACCTATGGCATACCGGTGTAATAAATGCCTCATTTTTGGTATAGACCTCATCTTCGGATCTGACGTTTCAGGCCCATTTGTATCTTGCATATCTTCGCGTTTTCACGCTATCATAAAATTCACTAATTTTATCAGTTTAGCTTTGTATATGTTTGAATCATTTGGTAGGACCTTGGTTCCTTAGAATAAGTCATGGAATCATTCATCAATGTTCCATGAGCTTCAAGCATCTAGGAAACCATACCATGTTCATAAATGAACTGATGATTCAAAATACCCTCCCTTGTTACTTCTTTAAGCAACAATATACTTAGCCTCTGTTATAGAATTCGCCACAGTATCTAACTTTAACACAGTTCCTTCATACTGTGCCACCCTTATGTGTGAAACACATAATCCCAATTAAAATCGAAAATCGATCGGAGTAAGTATGAAGACTGAATTGGTGTAACTGTTTACATCAAAATTCAGCTGGTGTAACTTGTTACAACGAGCTCTTCATTATCTCCATTTTCCGAGAAACATATCTTATCTATCATAAGTTTAACTTTTCACTGTTTGTCCAATGATCAACATATTGATCACTTTGGTATCTTGCTCATAACCTTTTGAAGCACAGGACATATCTGGTCGTTTTACATATTATGGTGTACATGATTAATCCAAACACACGGGTGAGTGGAATTCAATTCACGTGTTTTTGCTTATCTGTGTTCATCAACACCGATTTCTACAAACAACTTTTCACCACGACTTCGGCAAGAACATGTTTCTTGGCATTTCATCCTAAACTACTTTAGTATCATGTCAATATGTAGTGTTGGCTTTAGCATGATCAGGACTTTACTATCTTCATAGATCACTATGCTCAATACTAATGCTATATCAGCCCAAGTTCTTCAACTGAAAACTATTTCCAATGAAGTACTTATTCGTGTCAAGAAATTTATATCATTTCTAATCAAAAATATGTCATCTACATAAGGTTTTAGAAATATTATTCAGCTCCCACTTACTTTCTTCAATATTCAAGCATCTTCGTTATTCCTGATGAAAACAAACTCTTTTGGCAATTTCATCACAACGAAAATTCCAACTCCATTATGCTAGCTCCAGTCCATCACTGGATATCCAACGCTTGCATCTATTTTAGCATCCTTTGAATCGACAAAACATTCCGGTCGTATCACATATACGTCCTTTGTTATATTTCCGTGTAGGAACTTTGTTTTGACGTTCATTCTACCATATCCTATAAATGAGATATGTAGTAATTGCTAATATAACCCGAACTGACTAAAGCATTTCTACGGTCGACACTATTTCGCCGTAGTCAACCTTTGAACTTGCTAGAAAACAATTTTCCAACGAGTTGAGCTTTATGGATAAAACAATTTCATCCGAATCAATTATAGATCCATATATATATTCTTCAGACTTTTAGTCTTTCCGAGGGTCTACCAAGTTCAAAACTTGACTTACTTCCATGGATACTATCTCGGATTATTTGGCATTTAGCCAAATCCCGGAGTCAGGGCCCATCAACGCTTCTTTGTATATCACAGGTTTATCATTGTCGAACAACAATATCTCGTTTTACATATCATGAATGTTTGTACGATTTTTGTCTAACCTGTGTGGTTCAACTGCGCACTTCTCTGAAGATTCAACAATCTTTGACAAGTTGCACTGTCCTCCCACTTACTCTTTTGTAAGAAACTATTTTTCTTTAAAACACATTGTTCTTAACAGCAAACAGTTTTGCTTTTGTGTAGTGATAGAGGAATACCAAAACTTTTGGCATAACCTTAACAAAGTAGCACTTATCTAATTTGGGGTTTTGAGTATGTCAAACATATGCCTCATATACCCAAATTTTAAGAAAAGACAACATGGTTTTAACAGTCCATACCACATCTAATGTGGTGTCATTTCAACAGATTTGATGGTGATCTTTTCAGTGTAAAAGCTGTAGTCACTAACGCATAACTTTAATAAGTATAATGGCAAATTGATAAACGTCATATTTGTTCTTACCGTGTCATACATGGATTGATTACAACTCTCGAACACTTTACTCATAGTGGTGTTCCGGGAGACGCAAGTTATGACACTTCTTCACAACTCATCAGACGTTCGCTAAACTTGTAACTCAAATATTACTTTCTACAATCTAATTTGCAGAAGCTTTATTTTCTTGTTACAATGAATTTCTATTTCACTCTAAAATTCCTTGAACATTTCAAAGATTTCAGACATATGTCTCTATTGAACAGATATCCACATATCTACTTCAACTCATGAGTGAAGATAGGGAATCCACTGCACACAACTACACTTATTGGACTACACACATCATCATGTATGATTACCAATGGTTTAGTTGCCCGTTCATGTATGGCCTATTAACGGTGTTTTAGTCACATTAATTCGAGACAAAGATCGCAAGCGTCAAGTGATTCATAATCATATGACTCGAAAGTCCATCACTTATGGAAATTCTTCATGCATGTTATGTCACTTGTGATAAACGGCAGTGCCACATCTATGTGGTATTTCTGTTAGTCTTGCGACGTTTAGCGTCAGTGTTATGAATGTTTAGTATTATTATCAAGATTCATAACATACACTCTATTCATAATGGAAGTATGGCCTTTACGTTATTCATAGCTTTGAACAACTCTCTTGCAACAAACATGATTCAAAATGATGTTTTGCAACAAGGCTAAAGTGTAGTAACAATTTACTCAACTCTAAAATGAATTATGAAGATAATCATAGAGTCAACACACGGTATAGTAAACCTTTTACCGTGTTCCCGAGCGTGTCAAAACTCATCATTAGCTAGTCATAAAGGCCATAGTATTTCTTGCATCGAGTTGCAACAATATGCAATCGATGTGATATTCCGGTGATCAACAGTTTAATCACAATATACAGAATCCACAATTAACTGCTTAATCATGATTACCAAGAATTACATCTCTTGACCAGCAATGAATTCACCTATAACTCCGTATGACTTTCATTTCTGAGCTGGTTATTCCAGTCTTCTTTCGTTTTGCCTTTATACGTATCATAGTTCTATTTCCAATGTCACTCCTACTCACAGAAGATCACACATGATCAAGGGTGGCGCAGGCCATGGACTTTCCGGCGTGTAAGTCTTACTAACACCCTATGGAACTTCCTTTCCCTTAATCCTCATCATCATATGATCATTGTTCTTCTGGATCCCACACATCAGTTTTGTTTAGAGCACAATGAACATTTTCACTAATGCTTACAATCATACATTGTACTAGATATCTTATATCCAACATTAATTGTCTTACTACTGAAAACATATTTTTCAGTTCCATGAATATAACATAACTATCCCAAACTTTTCGAAGTTCGGGTTTCATGATGGTGAAGACAATGCACTTAGCTGTCGTGGAATTCTAGCATTTTGGATTATGGACATAAGTCACATTATCCATAGCATCAGCGGGAGAGCATAAAAAATTTGCGATAGGACAAGCTCCTTCTCGACACTATTGAGGATAGTCCATACAATACGGTACCAATCGTAAAGTTTTTACCAGATAAAACAGTTAATCAAAATCAATTGGGAAGGTGGTAACGCGAGCCATTATTCTACAACGATAATGCAAATACTAAGACTTTGTTCATAATTAAGTTGCACTTGTGATTAATCAATTTAATTACTTAGTGCGCTCCCACTTAGATCAATATCTCTCGTAATTGATGCTGGAGTGATTCAAGATCCAACCCAATCGTCCGCCATTGATGTGACATCACTGATGACTTAGACTGGACCGGTAGGACAACTTGCCAATCACGCCAAAGGTGATTCTTGTTCATCTTTCGATGGGCGTGTTCCGGTAGCAAACTTTTATCCAAACCGTCAAGATAACCAAGTGTAATGTGCTGTGTGTTCTTTTAACACACCCGTCTTTTATGCGTCACACCGTGTGCACCCATGTGACATGACCTGCTCCGGTGTGAAACATAGTATAGACGGTGCTACAGTTGGGAGAACACTATCAACTTGATATTGTTTTGCGAGAGATCACCCTAATAAAACACGACTACCGTGCATCAAACAAGGGTGCATCAAAGGGATAAACATCACAGGAAGTTCATAAAATTATGTGATATAGTATAGCCCTTTGCTTCGTGAAGTCTTCATTGTCTTCACGTCGTCGTGGTTGAAGTCACCGTGTCCACCAACTTTGTCCTTGGCGCTGGGAACATCACCACGGCTTCCGGCATGTGCGTCGGGGTCCACCTCCGCATCGTGGATCATCACCTTGCATCTATCTATTGCTTTGCCTCGAGCTAATAAACAGTTCTGGCACGCAGGCCATAATTAAGTGACAATCATATGACTCCAGTCATCATGCCGTACCATGACACGCAGGTCGCGAATAAATATTACATAACATATAGCATCTCATACAAACACATTGCAAATCTTGAAGGCTATACCACATCTCATGCAAACTCTGCAAAAACGAGTTAGATCGCCATCTACACGGGTTGTTGCAACTTTTATCGTGGTTGTTAAGCAGGTTTACAAGGCAAACGAGAAACCCTAGATAAAACAAAACACGATACTTCTTTTGTTGCTAGTTTAACATACGGGGTGCGTGCAGCAACTAATGCCACAAGCCAAACTTCGTTAAACGCGTGACCCCCGTGTGGATTTGAGTTCATAAAATCCACAAGCCCCTCCATGTTTAATCTTCTATTGCGAGATTAAGATGAGATCCAAGGAGTTTGATGTAGACCATGATCAAGGCAACCAGCATACTGAAAGCAGCATAGAGGGATCGATGGAAAACTCAATCCTTGTAGCAAAACCTGAACTTGCCATCAAGCATAGAAAAAATCACACGACAGGGAAGCAACAAGAAAATCAATGCCTCATATCACAGATATGATCTAGACCTAAACATGCATCTAATCAAGGATCGCTCTGATACCACTGTTGGGAAACGTAGTAGAAAACAAAAATTTTCGGCCTACGAATCAAGAACCCAAGATCATCCAAGAAGATTGCATACAAGGTTTTAGGTCATGGCTCACCAACCGATGTAGCGGAAGTAGAGTTGGTGAAGCTCGTGGACGTAGTGGAAGTAGATCTCGCAAGTTCTCCCACGAACAGTCCCTCGATCAATCCCACGAACAAGTCCCGCGATCTAGTCCCACGGACAAGTCCCATGAACAAGCTCCTCGAAGAAGGGTCGAAGGTACAACCCCTCCATTAGTATCCACACATCCCGTAGCAGAAATCCAGAAGCGCTCCGCCGTCCAGAGATGAACGCCACCGAGAAAACTAGAGGGAGAAAACCCTAACGGATTCCGATCTAGAACGGCGTCTAAACCGGGGTCTAAAAGTGGAGCAACGGGGTTTAGAGGAGGGAGGGTGGCGCATAGGCCATGGGGACAAGTTGTGCTGCGCCCCCCACCCCTCCCCCACATTATATAGGTGGCCAAGAGGCCCTTGGGGCGCAATAAGGGGGGTGGGGAGTCCAACTTGGACTCCCAAACCTCCCAAACCTTCCCACCGAAAACCTGCCATATTGGAGAGTTGGACTTTCCACCTGGAGGGGGATTCCTTCCCCTTGGTGTGCCCCCACCCCTTGGCCGGCCAGGGCAGCCTAGGTGGCTTGACCCCCAAGGCTAGGGGCGCAGGGGAGTCGGTGGTACTGCCCGGAACCTTCCAGAACATTCCATGACCTTCTAGAAGCTTCCAGGACCTTCCGGGACATACCGGGACCGTTTCGGGACATTCCGGACACTTCTGGAGCATTTCCAGGACCTTCCGAGACCGTTCTCGGACGTTCCGGAGGCATCCGGATAGTTTCCAAGACCATCCGAGTTACACTTTAAGCCACCCAATGACCGCGAAGGTTGTCGGGACGCCCAACGATTATCCGGAAACTATTCCGGTTGATCCAGGACTTCCCCAGTACCATTCTCATATGTTCCGGAACCACCTGGGACTACTTCAGAGTGATCCGGACATAACCTTAAATACCCAGAACTACTTCTGGTGCCCTTATGAACAATTCCATAAATCTCCGGAACTACTTCCGGTACCCGTATGAACTATTCTGCTTTGCTTCCACTAAACCTTCTACCATACTAGTATTCTAACAGACTACTGCTCGTTAAGTGTGTGACCCAATAGGTTCGGTATAATGCGGACATGACTCAGAACATCTTCCGGACATAGGTCAACAGCCTTTTGTCAATAGCCAATAATCAACAGCGGAGCCATGGACACCCATGTTGACTCCCGCACATACACGAAGAAACTTCGAGTGAACCATTATGTTTAGTCATGTACCATTCCCTTTGCTTTGCGATATATGACAAAGTTAGAGGAGAGAAGTTTGGCACCCATGTGTAACAACTTTTGAACACAAGCCACTCGTTATCCTCTTTGCTCGTTTGTCCCTTTTCTCGTTATCGTATTCCGGTATCCCCGTGACTGAATCACAATGCGTCTGGCCAGACTATAATGGATACCGTCATACCGAGTGGGCCCGAAGTGAATATCTTCTTCATCGTGAAGGAGAAAATCCCATTCTTGAACTATCACAGTCACTAGCCACACCATCTGACATACCCAGAACTTATTTTACTACTTCCCATTTACGGGAGGATTCATCTAAGAACCAAAGCATGTCTTCCTGTGTGAAGCAACTCGATACTCTCATGGTCTAAGGAATTACGTATATGAAAACATTTCATGATATGACTTATAACGTAGTTACGATGTGATCTCTAAGTATATCATTCAATACTGGGGTCGGTTCAACATCATTGTTCTGCTAACAATATGTTCCCATTGCTACTGACATCCTTGTTACAAGAACAATGTCCATGATTAAGAAAACGTAATCATCAGTTAGCACATGAGCTGGTCTTAGAGGCTAAACCAGGAACTCTTGGTGTTTACATTTCCACACATGCAAATGAGTTTTCTTCTGAATCTCACAGTGAGGGTCATTGCAATTATAGCACAGAAATATAAACATTAATTATGAACGTGGAAATATATATATAATAACATTTTATTATTGCCTCTAGGGCATATTTCCAACAAGGTCCGATGTAACGTGGGGCCAACTTGCCTTTGATACCGAATCTTTGGGTTCCTTTCAGAGGAGTAACCTGGAGGTAAGCCTTCTCATCAATATTGTAGCTCTCCTCTCTATGATGACGATCATAGTAGCTCTTTTGACGAGACTGGGCGGCTTTCAAACGATCACGAACAAGGCGAACTTGCTCTTCTGCTTCCTTGATCATATCCGGTCCAAAGAGTTGTCTTTCACCGGTTTCTGACCAGTTTAGGGGTGTTCGACATCGTCGGCCATAGAGGAATTCAAAGGGAGCCATGTCCAGACTAGATTGATAGCTATTTTTATAAGCAAATTCGGCAAATGGAAGAGATTTCTCCCAATTCCTTCCGAAAGAGATAACACAAGCTCTGAGCATGTCTTCCAATATTTGATTAACCCTTTCAACTTGACCGCTAGATTGAGGGTGGAAAGCTGTACTAAAGGATAGATGAGTTCCCATAGCATTCTGAAAACTTTCCCAAAATCTAGAGGTGAAAAGGCTACCACGATCAGAATTGATCACCAAAGGAACACCGTGAAGAGACACTATTCTAGAGACGTACAAGTCTGCTAACTGTCTAGCAGTTATAGACTCGCGAACTGGAAGGAAGTGAGCAACTTTGGAAAGCCTGTCAATGACCACGAAGATGGCATCATTTCCTTTATGGGTTTTTGGAAAGCCGGTGATGAAGTCCATACCGACCTTGTCCCATTTCCACTCGGGAATAGACAATGGTTGAAGAGTACCAGCAGGTCTTTGGTGTTCTGCCTTAATGCAACGACAAACATCACATTCGGCAACAAATTGTGCAATGTCTCTCTTCATCCGGGTCCACCAAAATCTCTGGCATAGATCTCGGTACATTTTTGTGCTACCGGGAGAATTGAGAGGGGAGTGTCATGAGCTTCCTTAAGGATCAGCTGCTTTAGGTTTTCATTCTCAGGAACTACCAAACGATTTTCAAAGAATATCGTTCCTTGATCATTTGCAGAAAAACATTTAGCAACTCCGCTAACAATTTTCTGCTTGATCTCTTGAATACTACTATCTTGTTTCTGGGCGGCTATGATTTGATCCTCAAGGGTTGGTTTCGCCACCAAGTTGAAAATAGATCCACGAGGAACAATCTCGAGATTGAGCTTTCGAAATTCCTCATGAAGAAGTGGTTGATACTGTTGTAACATGAGGTTGTTACAATACGACTTACGACTTAGTGCATCAGCCATGACATTGGCCTTGCCTGGGGTGTAAGAAATTCCTAAGTCATAATCTTTTATCAACTCTATCCAGCGTCTTTGCCTGAGGTTAAGATCTGGCTGGGTGAATATGTATTTGAGGCTTTGGTGATCGGAATAGATCTCACAAAGATTACCAAGGAGGTAATGTCGCCAAGTCTTCAGGGCATGAACTACGGCAGCGAGTTCAAGATCATGGGTAGGATAGTTCTCTTCATGTGGCCGCAACTGGCGTGAAGCATAAGCTACCACATGACGATCTTGCATAAGTATGCATCCTAACCCTTGCCGTGAAGCATCACAATAGATCTCGAAATCCCTTTTTGTGTGTGGAGGTGCAAGTACGGGTGCAGAAGTCAATCTTCTTTTTAGCACTTGAAAGCTTTCCTCGCACTTGGGAGTCCATTGGAATTTCTTATCTTTCTTGAGGAGTTCAGTAAGAGGCTTTGCAACTTTAGAAAAGTTCTCGACGAAGCGGCGGCAATAGCTGGCTAGGCGAAGAAAACTCCTAACTTGCTTAACCGATTCAGGTGGAGTCCAGTCAAGGACGGCCTGAACTCTCTCGGGATTGACTGCAACACCTTTTGCAGAAATCACGTGGCATAAGTAGGTCACTTCTGGTAGCCAAAATTCACACTTGGAGAACTTGGCATAAAGGCGGTGCTCTCTAAGTTTCATCAATACCAGCCTAAGATGTTCTGCGTGCTCTTCTTCGTTCTTCGAGTAGATGAGAATTTCATCAAGATAAACCACAACAAATTTATCTAGGTACTCCATGAAGATCGAATTCATCAAGTGCGAGAATGTGGCAGGGGCATTGGTTAAACCAAAGGACATGACGGTGTACTCGTAAAGACCATAACGAGTAGTAAAAGCCGTTTTTGGAATGTCCTCGTTTCGGATTTTGATTTGATGATAGCCTAATCTCAAATCCATCTTGGAGAAGATAGAGGATCCTGCAAGTTGATCATAAAGATCATTGATCCTGGGCAGTGGGTACTTGTTCTTTATCGTCGCTAGATTTAGCGGGGCAACCCCATGGCGATGAGCTAGGGCGGATGAAGCCTTTTGCCAATGAAGCATCAAGTTGGGTTTTTAGCTCAGCTAACTCATGTGGGGCCATTCTATATGGGCGTCTGGAAATTGGGGTTGTGCCTGGTATAAGATCCACTATGAATTCTACACACCTGTCGGGTGGCATTCCCGGCAGTTCTTCAGGAAAGACATCCGGGAAGTCACGAACCACCGGAACATCTTCAAGGTCTGGAAGAGGAAGCACATTCAAAGTATGCATCTGGGTTCTAGAGCTGGGTGATGTGTAGTCAATGGTCTGGCCTGAAGGATGGGTGAGTTTGACTGACTTGGCTTTACAATCAAGGAAAGCATTTTGCCCTGATAACCAATCCATTCCTAGGATGACATCAATGTCTGAAGACTTGAGGGCTATAAGTGAAGCAAGGAATACTAAACCCTCAATTGCAATTTGATTACCATGGCTTACTCTATTAGTTTGCCACTTTGAACCAGGAGTTTGAATGATCATTGGAGAAAACATTTCTTCAAAGGGGAATTCATGACGAAGTGCATAACTCTCCGACATGAATGAATGAGAAGCTCCTGGATCGAAAAGAACGGAGGCGGGGATATGATTGACTGGGAGTGTTCCAAGAATGACGTCAGAAGCATCAGTGGTTTCCTCAACTGAGATTTGGTTCACACAACCACTACTTGTGACTGAAAGCTTTGCTGGGATGGTCTTGGTGGTGGATTTCTTTGGAGGCTTGGGTCGAGAATGACGTGGTGCCATCAAGACCTGAGGTCATTGACGATAGTAATGGCCTGGAAGACCACACTTAAAACATACCCTGTCTGAATTGTTGGGAGTGGGATTACTTGGCTGCACACCATCATTCCGGGGTGGAATAATGTGTTGGGGTGGATGGCATATATTGGAGGTTGGTCTCTGCAGAAAGTTTTGAGGTATGGCTCTGGTTGGAATCCAAATTTGGCGTTTCTGAGGGGCTGAACTTGAAGAAGGAGCAAGCTCAAGAGCATGCTTGCGAGATTCCTCGAAAACTTCATTGCCATGCTCAGCTCTGAAGGATCTGTTGACTAAATCCTCAAAGGTGGCAAATTCGATGAGGTTGAGATCATGACGAAGGATGGGGCTAAGTCCCTTACGGAACCTTGCCTGCTTTCTGGCATCGGTGGTGATCTCATCTTGGGCATACCGAGCAAGACGGTTGAATTCTCTCACATACTCATGGATGGACATCTCTCCTTGAGTCAAATTGCAGAACTCTTCCTTCTTGCGCTCCATCAACTCATCTAGAAGGTGGTACCCTCGAAAGGCAACACAGAACTCCTGCCAAGTCACTACGTGACCATCTGGCTGCATAGCAACATAGTTCTCCCACCATTGAAGAGCAGCACCTTCCAAGAAGTATACCGCGAAAATAACTCGGTCATCGGGAGCAACATGTGCAGTATCAAGCTTACGCTCGATAGAACGGAGCCAATCATCAGCTTCAAGGGGCTCAGAAGAACATCGGAATACCGGTGGCTTGAGGAGGATGAAGTCCTGAATGCTCACAACCACATTGCAATGACGCGAGGGATTCTGCTCGATGAGCTCCAGAAGGCGTGTTTGATCACGTTGATTCTTCTCAGCTTCCATCATGATTTCCGCCGCAAAAGATGATGGTAGAGGTTCATCATCATTTCGATTCCGAACACAGTCTCGATTCCGACGAACAACACTACGAGTTCCACCTGACATCCTGTGTGATAAAAATCAACAATCAGAACAGGTTGAATGATGGATTCAAGGATAACAAGACATGATGAAGGCGGAAAAGATTGTAATGCGAAGGCAATGATCCACAGAAACACGGGATAAATCCGGCAGCATAACGGCTACACCGGGATGAAAAACAAGATAACCTTGAGGAGATTGGACATAACTTCCTCAAGGAACTCAAAACCGATGAGTCTGGACGACCACAACAATCCTACGGCTACAAGGAAGCACTCAACGAGATGTTCTAGTAATACATAGATGAGCCTAGTCCTATCCTCCCGTAGAAAAGATAAGGTGACTCAGAACTCACATCGATGAGGATAAGGAGAAAAAGAAGCCTTACGTTGTTCCCTTATATACCCAAGTAACTATATAACTATAGAATGCTAGACTCGACTTCGACCAAGGGTTGCTAATCCTACAGAGAGTCCTGCTCTGATACCAAGTCTGTCGGGACCCGGGGTTAGCATATGTAATTCCAGTCACGATATAATCACATGGAGAGCCGAGAACCGTACCCACTTGTCTAAGCAGACAAGGGCAAGCACAGAACGTTCTCGGTAAGCATCGAACGTGAGGGGCATCCCATTCAGGCCGGATGATCATCTGAGATGGGTCCTCATCGTCCGCTCACAAGTCTAAATGCTTATGGGTGGTGAATCCCATACTCATAGACAAGTCGCCTCAACCATGTTATCGATTGGATCCTAACTCTTACATAGACTTACTCCAGCCCGATCACTTAGTCGGGGTCTAGGGCGGGCTCGATCATACAACAAAGTGTGCACGTGACAGAGTTACGAGCAATCGCATCGCGATGCCCCAAGCTGCGCACATCTAAGGGCCACTTGGTGTATAAAAGACCGCCATCCAGATCACAACTAAGGTCTCGAAAACCCATACTAAGACATGCATGTTATAAACATACACGCAGCACACATGCCTAGTATGAACAACAGGTATCATCACATAACTCTACAAAGTACTCTTTATTGATATACACATAGAGCATACAAAGATCACGTGTCTGTGATCAACATTACATCAATACCACGGAAGCAAATTAGGTCTGAGTACAGACAAGTTTAACAAATGGCTTAGAGAAGCCTTATAAACAAACATGCCCTTCCACGAGGGACCAGACTGCTGTCTGGGACTATGCTAACTTAGTCAACGTCGAGCTTCAGGTCGGTGACTCCAACGGGGTCCGGGTTCTCATCTAAAACATAGAATAAGCAAACGTGAGTACAAAGTCGTACTCAGCAAGACTTACATCAAATCTATACTACTCATGCTCAAGTATCAAGGTAAAGGAGGTGGGGTTTCATCATGCAGAAGTGCTAGCTTTGACTTCGCTAATCCTGTACTACGAGTACCAGACTTTGAGGTAAGAAGCGTACACGAGTCCACTACATCTCCAACCAATACACCACTATGGTTACTTCCTCGACTTCCCCACGAGGAGGCACACCATAGCACTCACGCTTATCTTGCGAGTTTTTTAAGTATCCATTCAAGTTATCTATGATCAAGTAGAGGTTTCCAAGTAGTCCATAACCGCGGACACGGCTATTCGAATAGTTCATTTAACCCTGCAGGGGTGTACATCTTCACACGCGTGTCATCACTTATCGCCTCGTTCTTGGCATCCTTCAAGCGGATGTCGGACGTGGATGAAACCAAGGCACTAACCTCACATCACCTTCTCTAATCCAGGAGTCGACTACCTGAGTTTGGCACCGCTCGAGAGTCCGGCCGGTTCCACGAAACGGACTCAGATAATGTAAGGGACCAAGACGCCACCTCTGCCAGATGGTTTCACTGCCTCACAAGTCCACCCACATATCTAGGATGATGCCAAATGGAAAGCCCGAATCTATTGTGACTCCTGGACCGGATCGGGTATGTAAAGAGGCCAAACGGGGCTCCCATAAAAC
The DNA here is from genome assembly GCA_950022295.1 of Bromus sterilis. NCBI lineage: Eukaryota > Viridiplantae > Streptophyta > Magnoliopsida > Poales > Poaceae > Bromus > Bromus sterilis. Next base: position 272,467,731 of record OX465595.1, on the reverse strand, counting down.
CCTACATGTGGTCATACTCTTTGTCTTGGATCACAAAACAGGAACTCGGGGCCTAGGGCAGTGTTCAACGAGACAACCCACTGTGTACTCCTACACAACCTCTCATCGTTCACCTTTGCTTAGGTGGATTCACCAACACGTTTCACTTTCATCAACACCACTGTGTTCATTCCATCCCGACTCACAATCAAAACATCCTCATTGTATCACTAAGCAGCAAAAGCAGTAACAGTTGCAGGGGCCACATGCTCATCATTCAACTCCTAAACAAGCAAACAAGGTATAAATTTATGCGAAAGAACGTGTCTCGGTGATCTCCTAAACATGCATAAGCGAGACTGAGAGGGAAATAGGATTTTATAGACATGATCAATGGGGTTTGCTTGCCTTGCTGACGAGGTTCGATATCGGGGTCTTCAACGAAGGAGGTGGCCTCCGGTTCCGTTTGCACGTCTATCGAGCAAACAAGCAAACAAGGTATAAATTTATTTGCAATGCTCAAACACATGATCAATACTGAAATGGTGATGTTCTTGGTCACAAAGTGGGTACAATTCCATTTAAAATAAGTCAAATGCAAAGTCATTTGCAAATGTGCTTTAAATTTGAATTTGAAATAAAGCCATATAGATGTTTTGCACTGTTCACCCAATTTAAAATGGTCAAACATGAAAACAGATCCCATATTCATAATCCTTGGATTTTTCTGATAATTTTTCATATATTATATGTTTAATTTGGAGTTCATATGAATTTTCTATGATTTTTGGAAGTTTATTCAATTTTCAGCCTTTTCTGTAATTATTTTAAATGTTTTTCCATTTACTGCGTCAGCATGGCGTGGGGGTGACGTCAGGGGGGGGGCTGACCAGTGGGCCACCACTGTCAGTGACACAGTGTCAAAACCCGGTTTAATTAAACTTAACAGGGGAATTAAGGGGGCTAGGACCAACCTGTCATTGACCCATGGGGTCAATTAGAGGGTGATTAGCCCCTAAGCTAAATGGCCCGCCGGCGGTTAGCCGCCGGTGACCAAGCCGCATGGCGGCGCACACGGTTGCCGGCGTCTCCGGCCATGGGAGAGCACGGCGAGACCACCAGCACGCTCCTCGTGCTCGTCCTCGTCTGCTGCTGCCCACGGGGAGGCAAGGGGGTGGCCGGAGCCTCGCCGGCATCTACATGTCGCGGCGGCCATGCCTCGGTTTTGGTGGCGCGGTGCTACGGTGGACGGGGAGGAGCTGGGAGAGAGGGGAAATGACCGCAGAGCTCACCAGAATCCAACGATGGGCACGGCGAGGCTTGAGGGAGTTCGGAGCAGACGAATTTCTCGCCGGAGTCGAAGGCGGCCGGCGGTGAGGATTCGAAGCGGGGGTCGCCTGGAGTCGTCCTCGGCTTCGATTCGTCCTGCAACGCGATGAAGTCGACCACGGGGATTTCACGGGACACGGCAGGGAAGCGAGGGGATAACGGCGGCCACGAGTACGCGGTGGCGGTGCTCCGGCGTGGCTTCGGTTCTGCGCTGGAACGGGAGAGGGAGAGGGGGAGGAGGTCCAGAGAGAGGGGGAGAAGAGCGGGGCGTGCTCTGGGCGTGGTGTGGTGGAAGGAGAGAGGCAGGGGAGGCCTAGACGTCTCTCACGGCGGTGACGTGTCGTCGGCGCGCTCCCGTCCGCCACGGAGCAGCTTCGGGGCGAGGGGTAGAAGATGACAGAGCTCGGGCTGGGCTGGGCCAGGCCAGTGGAGAGGTGGGCCTCGCCTGTGGGCGCAAGGTAAGCCTCTCCTTTTTCTTTTCTTTTTAATTTTCTGTAAAAAGGTTGGCCCCACTAATAAATTAGTTAGGCATTTTTAATAAATGTCCAAATACTTAAAAAAAATACTAGGTGACCAGTAGCTAGTCACATAAATAATTTGGACATTTTTTAAATTCAAAACATTTGAATTTCAATTCAAATAGGGGTAAACTTTAATTTCCAGAGCACTATTTGAATATTAGAAAATTCCATGAGTATGGGAAAATACCCAAACCACTTTTAAAATGATCAGCTTCATTTATAGGAATTTTCCAAACATTCAAATGATTTTTGGAAAAAGGTTTTTATCTGGCCATTTCAAATAATTTCTCAGGGTTTTCTGCTTCCCCATTTTTGATTTTCTTTTTGAATTTTTGACATGATGCAAAGGGATCAAACAACCCTAGCACTTACCCTAGTTGGGGTTCTGACATTCCATTACCCAAAAACAGAGAAAATACTCGAAAACTTTACTTGAGAGAAACAAATGGGAATGCATAAACTGAGAAGTGCTTAAGAAAGGTAGCCTGCGGGTTGAGGGGATCGGTGGTGAGGAGTAGCCATCGGCAACGGGGTGCACCACGGGCACCGGTGATCTCCGACCATCCCGGCAAGCACCGCTTGGGCAGGGCCTCTAGGCCGTGGACCCAGATCACGCGCCAGTCGCCGCTCGTTGCCACCTATATGATTTGAACCATTGTCGCGCCGCCGCATCGAGGACTGCGCGGGCATCCGCGATCTCGGACGAAATTGTCGCCCGGATCTCTCCAGACAGCCCGGAGTGAAGGTGGGTGTGTGGGGGAAGGCTGTCGATGGCGCAGCCAGGGTAGACAGAGGGTGCTAGGCCGTGGGCGGCTCATGACGGCACGGTTCTTCTCTATAAGCCAAAGACTCTTCCTCTCTGAGCGCCGTCGGTCCTCCAGGAGCACGGGATGTGGAGATGCAGGGTTGCGCTAGTGACATGGCGAGGAGGAGGAGCGGTGGTGAGCGAGAGATGAGAAACAACGGTGGGAGATGAGAAACCGGCGCCAGTGAGCGCCACCGCCGGGGAAGCAATGCAGCGTCGGGCCTCGGGCTGGTAGGGACACCAAGATCTTCCCAACACACCCAATACTGCGGCGCTGGTTCCCTCCTCGGGCTCACCGGTGAGGCTCTAGAAAGCCGAGGCGAGCTGGCGGGCGATGCCGGCAACCGCAAGGCACCAACGGTTGCAGTTTCTCTCCTACCCGTTGGGACTGGCCCTGTCGGCCACCTGCCCTGCGTGCATGGGCTGCACGACGGCAACAAAACGAGCATCGGACTGCGATGGAGATGGGCAGTTCATCATGGTAGATGAGCGTGGGGGTGGCTGCGGCGATTTTTCTCACGATATGGAGAGAAAGGATGGATCAGGACTCAAGAGAGAGAGGTGGGGGAACTAGGAGTTTCTTTTAATCGCGCAGAGGAAGGCTACGAGGGAACGTGGGTTGCTCCTGCGACCTTTTCTCGCACAGGGTCATACGAACCGGGAGTCGAACCATCGCGACGGCGACGACGGCATGTTCTGCTTTAATAATAGAGATAATCAGCCACCTTGAGATATGTATCCAGAACATCTCGCTGGTATTAAGTTGCGAGCCCCACCTAAAGTGTAAACTCAAAGCAACAGACAACTGTATTAACAAACTTTGTGTAAGGTAAACAATCCTTGCAAACGCGGTTACAAGCATCGTGGTTTTCTCCTTGGTGGCAACAACACATCCCTTAGTCTCATGTTTCTGTCACTCAAGCTAGACATCGGGGGGCATGAACCCACAATCAAGCATAAACACTCCCTCTTGGAGTTACTATCTACTACTTGTCCAAAGCAATAAAAAGCAACGGAGAATATGCAAGAACTACTCAAGAACAAAATATAAAAGGTGAATCAAATATATAACTCATCACAATCTGAGCATAATCTCATAATCCATCGGATCCCATCAAACTCAGCATAGCAACAGCAGAAAGAATTACGTAGATGCCTTGATCATGTAGGGCAGCTCACAAGGGCTAAGAATTGAAGCACAAGATTGGATAGAAGACATCACATAGCTACTGGTCATAGAAAAATGGTCCGAGGGGGACTACTCACTATGCATCCAGGAAGCGCTCATGTTCTTGTAAGCGCGTTGGCGGCGGAACATAGGTGAAAAAACATGATGCGGGGCTCTCTACGAGGGTTTTCGGAACAAGGGGTAAAAATAGGCCGAAGGGGGCACCAGGGATTGGTCCCTCCTCCCAGACGCCCTCCTGGCGCAGCCATGAGTGGGACCGCGCCCTCTGGCCGCCTGGGAGGGGGTGGCCCCTGTGGCCCTCCTTCGGTGATCCGGAAGATTCCGTCCTTCTGATTTTTTATCTGATTTTTGTGGAATTTTTGGAGCTCTGTAAATATGGGTAAAACCTTCAACTTACATACATCAGCAGACAGAAACTGTCACTAGGTGCACCGAGTTAGTAGGTTAGTCCAAATATGTGTAAAAATATATGAAAGTGTAGCAAAACACATAGTAATGTCACCTAAAAGAGCATAGAACAAGTAGAAATTATAGATACGTTTGGGACGTATCAACATCCCAAAGCTTAATTCCTGCTCCTCGAGTAGGTAAACGATAACAAAGATAATTCCCATGGTGACATGCTAACACATATAAGAACTTTAAATAAAGCAAGTAAGATATGCAATTCATGTCAATACAATAACAAGCAAGAGTCTATATCTAGTATTGAAACTAGCAAAGCATGAACATAAAGGTGCAAGAGATCTTGTTGTCCGTGACTCGAATGTCTCCAAATGATGTTTGTGTGCAAGAAGTGTTAGATGGGTTTAGATCATAAAAATACTATATAGTTTAATTGAGAACTCAATCTTCGAAAACTTCACACTTGGTCTCCTTCGGAATCTTATTTTGACTCGTCCCCAGAACACTAGTCAGGCACAAGTCAAACTGATCCTCTCCGTTTCGACTTTGAGCACTCATGCAATGGATGCGCGCAAGCAAGATATGGTTGAACTTAGGATGGCAAATGCTCACATCAATGAGGACAATCATAAGCAATAGAAAGAGAAATGATAGATATGATGTGAGGAGTAGGGATTGCCATGCAACGGGTGCAAATATGAGCTAAGGTAAGCTCTCGAATGAAACTAGTGGGGGTGCATCCAACTTGCTTGCTCATGAAGACCTAGAGCTTATTTGAGGAGGCTCATCCCATGAATATGCAAGCCAAGTTCTATAGTGTAAGGATCCCCACAAAGTTATGCATGAATGATATGAATGTCTCTATGGAGTACAAATATGACAATGGAGTATGAGTGTGGATCTTTCAAAAGGAATAGTAGTGTTGCCCCCTTCTCTCTTTTTATTTCTTTTTTCTCTTCTTTCTATTTTATTGTATTTTTGTGGCCTCATTGGCTCTTTCTATTTATCTCTCATTTGTCCTCTTTGGGATCTTTTAATTTGTCCTCTTTGGGATCTTTTCCTCACTTAAGTGCAACACTCTATATTTTACAAGAATATACAGAAAATCTTCACACTTTACAAGAAGTACGCAATATAAAGAAAACTGAAAACTATCATGATGTATGCAAATGTATGCCTCTGCCAGTGTAGCAGTATATGCAATGATACTAGCGTGTGATGCAGCAATGATAAGGGCAAGGCCCAACTAACATGCGGCTCCTCGATCAAGCAAAACCATGTATTACATGAAGATCAAGTCATGAGATGGTGGATGTTGCATGGCAATGTATCTCGGAAAGGCTATGGAAAAGCCTTGATAGGTAGGTATGATGGCTGTTTTGAGGAAGATATAAGGAGCTTTATGATGAAAGAGTGTATCATTCCAAGGGTTTGGATGCACCGGCGAAGTATGCACCAACTCTCAAGATGAGGGAAATGCACCGTACCAAAGAGGCTAGCAAAATATGGAAGGTGGAAGTGCCAACAATCTAATACTCGCATTAGTCCGAAGAACTCATGCACTTATTATTGGTAACTCTCAATCTAATCAGGAGGTTCACAAAGATACAAGTACCCCGAGGAGGAGTGTATGGGGGTTTGGTTATCCTTGTGCATCCTCGACCCATGGTACGTAAGGGTACTCTATATATTCCAACCCCTTCAGAGGTTTGCGATCCATCTAGTAGCTAGAGTTCTCAACTAATTTTTGTAGCTTTCAAATAAGCACGGATTTCCCAAAATACAACACCTATCAATAATGGGCTCAAGTTCTTGGCACCAAAAGTCCAAACACTACTCAAATCAATACCTCAAAACTATTGCAAGTTACTACTATACTTATAATAGCAACGTTAATTACCTACTCACGCAAGACACACAACTCAGTGCAACAATCCACTCTAAACAAGATAAGCATGAAAACTCAAGAGAGTTCCTAAAACATCCTAAATAAAAGCTCTTAAAAAGATAAGCATGAAAACTTAAAGATAAGCATGACAGCAGCTATGAAAAGATAAAGAACACACACAAAAAGAAAGATAAGCAGGCAAGCATATGTTGTGTTCTAGGGTGGAGTGGAGCGTTTTTTCTCTCCCAAACAATGAAGGCTAGGTTCCAAATTGTTATGAACAGAAAAAAACCTAAAACAAACTAAAAAGTGAAGAGCGAGACGCTCCAAAATTAGCACATAAAACATGAAGAGATAAAAATATAGCATGGAGAAGGACGAATTGATGATTGTTGGTGGAGAAGGGGATGCACGGGGGCATCCCCAAGCTTAGATGCTTGAATCTCCTTGGATATTTCTTGGGGGTGCATGGGGGCATCCCCAAGCTTGAGCGCTTGACACACTTGAATCTTCTTTCATCATCTTCCGTCGCATACTTGAAAACTCCGTTCATACGAAACACATCATAAGCTGATTAGAGTGGTTAGTACCCATAATAAAAAAATCTCCACTGGAAAAAAAGATTTTGATGAATAGCTACTGTTTCTCATGATTTTGAAGAAAAAATTTCAAATAAAAAGCAATCTTAAGATTTGCAATACGATGAAAACGCAAAACTTGGCAGAATCTGTGAAAAACAGACTAGCAGGTAGTAAATAATGTTTTCGGGGTACTTATGCAACTTAAATAAAAAAACTCAGAATAGACGACTGAAAGCTAATTGTATAGAGCATACTATCAAAAAAAATCATATCAAAAAGATGAACTAGTAATTTATCATGAATTTTTTTCGTCAAGCAGAGATAATCTGTTTCTGGACAACATGTCACAACTTTTAACTTTCTTGTAATCAGAGGCTAAAACTTGGCACAAATATTGAAAATAAAGATACAATTATGTTGCTGCAGTAGTAAAAAGCATCAAGACCACTAGAACTGAAAGTAAAAAACATCTTGGGTTGCCTCCCTATAAGCGATTTCTTTTATGCATTTTAGCTAGGCATGATGCAAAAAAATCAAGTTTTATCAACTCCAAAAGAATAACTTGCCCGTGTAACGAACTCATAAGGTAAGTTAATCTTCTTTCGAGGGAAGTGTTCCATTCCCTTTCTAAGGGGGAATTTGAATCTAATGGTCCCTTCTTTCATGTAAATGATTGCACCAACGGTGCGAAGAAAAGGATGTCCCAAAATAATTGGACATGAGGTATCACACTCAATGTCCATGACAAGAATATCAATGGGGACATAGTTATCATTGAAAACAATAAGGACATCCTCAATCCTCCCTAAAGGTTTCTTTACGGAAGAATCAACAAGACGAACACCAAAAGAACATGGATCAAAAGGTTTCAAATCAAGCATATCATACATTCTTTTGGGTAAAACAGAGGCACTAGGTCCAACATCACATAAAGCAAAGCAAGAGAAATTATTCAATTTAATTTTGACCATAGGATCCCAACCATCTTCTCAATTTCTAGGGATAGAATTCTCAAAGTGATAACTTTAGAAAGACTAAAATAATCAAAATCAAGATCACCACCATTAATTAAAGTGGTGGTGATACTCCGACTTAGGGCAGTGTTCAACGAGACAACCCACTGTGTACTCCTACACAGCCTCTTATCGTTCACCTTGTTTAGGGTAGATTCACCAACACTTTTCCACCATCATCAACATGATCACTACCATCCCGACTCACATAACAGCATCCACTTTGTATCACTCTAAGAATGCAATAAGCTGTAACAGTTGCAGGGGCCACATGATATCGATCAACTCCTACATCTGCTAGGATTGCGGTTTGCTTACTACTGTGAAAAATGGTAGGTCATGCAAAGGAATGGGTTCATCTATGCGGTAGAAACGTATCATGGTAATCATCCTAAACAATGCATAAGAGAGACTGAGAGGGAAGTGGGATTTTATCGACATGATCAATCGGCGTTTGCTTGTCTTTCTGACGGGGTTCACACACGGTGTCTTCAACGAAGGGGGTGATCTCGGGTTCCGGCTCCACTTCTATCCGAGAAAACAAAGCAATCGAAGTGATCAATATAAAGACAATGCACAAGCACATGATAATTTGTATAAGGTGATGTTCATGGTACTGATGTGTTGAGCATTCCATTTAAAAGAATAGCATTGCAAAAGAATTTGCAAAACATCTCCAAATTTGAATTAAAAAAGGACCCATATGCACATATGCCACTGTTCACCCATTTTAAAATGGTCCATCATGGAAACAAAGTACATATTCAGAATCTTTGCATCTTTCTTCAGGAGTTCAGTTTGAGGCTTTGCAACTTTGGAGAAGTTCTCAACGAAGCGGCGGCAATAGCTTGCTAAGCCAGGAAAACTCCTAACTTGCTTAACCGATTCAGGTGGAGTCCAGTCAAGGACGGCCTGAACTCTCTCAGGATTCACAGCAATGCCTTTTGCAGAAATCACGTGGCCTAAATAGGTCACTTCTGGTAGCCACAATTCGCACTTAGAGAACTTGGCATAAAGGCGATTATCTGGAAGTTTCATCAATACCAACCTAAGATGTTTGGCATGTTCTTCTTCATTCTTCGAGTATATAAGGATGTCATCGAGGTAAACCACGACGAACTTGTCCAAATACTCCATGAAGATTGAATTCATCATGCGCGAGAAAGTGGCGGGGGCATTGGTTAAACCAAAGGACATTAAGGTGTACTCGTAAAGACCATATCGAGTAGTGAAAGCCGTTTCTGATTCTGATTTGATGATAGACTAATCTCAAATCCATCTTGGAGAAGACAGAGGATCCAGCAGGTTGATCATAAAGATCATTGATCCTGGGCAGTGGGTACTTGTTCTTTATCGTCGCTAGATTAAGCGGGCGATAATCTACGCACATCCTTTCTGTTCCATCTTTCTTCGTTATGAATAGAACGGGGCAACCCCATGGCGATGAGCTAGGGCGGATGAAGCCTTTTGACAACAAAGCTTCAAGTTGGATTTTAAGCTCAGCTAACTCACGTGGGGCCATTTTGTATGGGCGTTTGGAAATTGGGGTGGTGCCTTGCATAAGATCTACAATGAATTCTACACATCTGTCGGGTGGCTAGAAAGACGTGGTTGGATTACTGGGTAGTTTTCTAGAGGATGACCATGGCTTACTAGGGCTACAATAGATATGCCAGAGTAGCAAAGTACCCCAACACGATGGTTAGTGTGGTTATTTTGGCTAGAAGACATATAAAGTGGGAGGAAAACTGCAAATGCATCAATATAGGTTTCTAGAAGAAAACCTACAACAAACTCTATGGAGCTGTCGGGTATGCCACCTAACAAATCTTCTGGAAGGACAACCGAAAAAGAGAGAAGGATTTTGCAAATACATCAGATTATAAAGAAACCTGGAATGACTCGGACAACATAACGGCTATAATTGGAAGAAAAGAAAATTTTCTTACAACATAGAAACAACACTTACATAAGATGTAAGAAATCAGGAAGTACAACGAGTCTAGACAACCGAACACAACCTTCCGACGGCTACAAGGAAGCAATCAACGAGATGTTCTAGTAAGACATAGATGAGCCTAGTCCTATCTTCTCGTACAACAAGATGAGGGTGACTCAGAACTCAGAACAATGAGGGTAAGGATAAAAAAGAAGCCTTGCGTTGTTCCCTTATATACCAAGAGTAACTATATAACTATAGAAGGCTAGACTCGACTTCGACCAAGGCTGATAGTCCTACACTCAGTCCTGCTCTGATACCAAGTCTGTCAGGACCCGGGTTTTGCGTATGTAAGTCCTGTCACAACACAATCATATGGAGAGCCGAGAGCCGTACCCACTTGTCTAACAGACAAGGCCAAGCACAGAATGCTCTTGGAAAGCATCGAACATGAGGGCATCCCATCCAGGCCGGATGATCAACTGAGATGGGTCCTCATCGTCCGCACACAAGTCTAAATGATATGGGTGGTGAACTCCCATACTCATAGACAAGTCGCCGCAACCATACTATCGATTGTATTCTAACACTTACATAAACATACTCCAGCCCGATCACTTACTCGGGGTCTCGGGCGGGCTCGATCATACAACAAAGTGTGCCACGTGACAGAGTCACGAGAAATCGCATCGCGATGCCTCAAGCTGCGCACATCTAAGGGCCACTTGGTGTACAAAAGACCGCCAGCAAGATCACAACCAAGCTCTCGAAAACCCATACTAAGACATGCACGTTATATTCATACACGCAGCATACATGTCTAGTATGAACAGCAAGTATCATCACATTTCTCTACAAAGTGTACAACTTTATTTAAATCTTATAGAGTACACACAGAGATCACAAGACTGTGATCCAACATTACATCAGTACAAGCGGAAGAAACTTAGGTCTGAGTACAGACAAGTTTAACAAATGGCTTAAGAAGCCTTATTTAAACACAAGCCCTCTAAGAGGGAACCAATCCTCTGACTGGGACTACACTATCTTGGCTTCAGTTGTCGACCTCCAGGAAGAATCCACCTTCGGGGTCACTGGGTTCATCTAAAACATAGAATAAGCAAACGTGAGTACAAAGTCGTACTCAGCAAGACTTACGTAGGAACTATACTACTCATGCACATGTGTCAAGGTATAGGGAGGTGGGGTTCAACTGCATAAGTGTCGGCTTTGACTGGGCTAGTCTTGTACTACGATTACCAGAATGACGCAAGAGGCGTACACGAGTCCACTATCCAAGTCTCTCAAACAATTACACCACTATGGATCCTTCCTCGACTTCCCACGAGAAAGCACGCCATATCACTCACACTTATCTGGACAAGTTTTATAAGTATCCATTAAAGTTGTATAATAATCGAGCACAGCTTTCCAAGCAGTCCATAACCGCAGATGCGGCTATTCGAATAGTTTAGTTAACCCTGCAGGGGTGTACCTCTACACACACATGACCATTAGTTACCGCCATGTCTCGTCACCATTCGAGGGGTGCCGGCGAGGATGCTCACTACAATTGTTACCTCATAGCCGATCTAGTCCAAGAAAGCCGCCTACCTGGGTTGGTTTCCACTATCGTGAACCCGGCCGGTTTACCGAAGTGGACCTAGATGATGTGTGCAGGGCCCCAAGCCGGTCTCGGTTGAGCCGTTCCCTCACTTAGCAGGCCGTGTCACAAACCTACCAGAACTCCGAACTACTGCGACATCTGGACATTGAAAGGGATGAGTTAGTAGGTTGAGAGGGGTTAGTGAGCCCAATGTGTGGTTGTACTCTGTATCTTGGATCACCACACAAGAACTCGGACTTAGGGCAGTGTTCAACGAGACAACCCACTGTGTACTCATACACAGCTTCTCATCGTTCACCTTGTTTAGGGTAGATTCACAAACACTTTTCCACGATCATCAACATGATCACTACCATCCCGACTCACATAACAGTATCAACTTTGTATCACTCTAAGCAAGCAATAAGCTATAACAGTTGCAGGGGCCACATGATATCAATCAAATCCTACATCTGCTAGGATTGTGGTTTTCTTACTACTGTGAGAAATGATAGGTGATGCAAAGGAATGGGTTCATCTATGCGGTAGAAACATATCATGGTAATCATACTAAACAATGCATAAGCGAGACTGAGAGGGAAGTGGGATTTTATCGACATGATCAATGGGGGTTTGCTTGCCTTGCTGACGGGGTTCACACAAAGTGTCTTCAACGAAGGGGGTGATCTCGGGTTCCGGCTCCACTTCTATCCGAGCAAACAAAGCAATCAAAGTGATCAATATAAAGACAATGCACAAGCACATGATCATTTGTATATGTTGATGTTCATGGTACTGATGTGTTTAGCATTCCATTTAAAAGAATAGCATTGCAAAAGAATTTGCAAAACATCTCTGAATTTGAATTCAAAAAGGACCCATGTGCACATATCCCACTGTTCACCCATTTTAAAATGGTCAAACATGAAAACAAAGTACTCCCTCCGGCCCGAAATACATGTCGTAGAGCTAGTACTAATTTGATTTTGCATAAAAACCTGGTAAATTCAAAACAACAGCAACAGGACCCCTTCGTCCTTTTCAATTCGCCCGCACGGTGGCCGGCACCGCCGTCTATCCAAGCTCCGGCGCCCAGCTGTGCTCCGGCGCCTACTTGCTCAGCCGCCCACGGGGGTCGCCTCCCCCGCCTAAGCCCAGCTGCTCTGCCACCCACGGAGGCCACCCGCTCCGCCCTTGCAGAATCGACCCACGCCCAACTGCGCCGCCGCCCGAAGAGGCAACCAGCGCATGCGCCCATCTTCGTTGTTGCTCAGGGAGCAGCCGCCCCGCCCTCCTACGTCGCTATAGCCTTTGTGCTCCCTCCGCCTCGTCCGCCGGCAAAGAGCAGCTTGGCGTTCTGAACAATTTCGATCCCCTGGTCGAGGACCTCTGTTGCTGGTGATGGTTCGCAGTGCCGACGCCCCCTGCTGCTAGTAGTGGGTGACCCTGACTTCCCCTGATCGACCACTTGATCGAGCACTCTTGACGCTGCTGCTGGTAGGTTCCTGTTGCTTTGCAATTTAACTTGACTCGATCAGTGTGCAAGTGATCTGAAATTGAAAGTAAACTTGACATTCTACATAAGTAAACTTGAAATTCCACATGAATTTGAAAGTAAACTTCAGTGTGCAATTGATTGAATGGTTGTTTTGCTACTGAATGTGATGCTCTGCTAAGAAGAGGAATAAATTCAGACCATGCATGTGTTCAAAACATTCAGACAAATATACACTATGTGAAACATTAGTGTTGGAGGGTTATTTCTACCCAAATCATGTAGATACTCAATTCTGAAAGTTTAGTGTTGCATAAACTTACAGAAAATTAAACTTGATAGTACTGAACATGGAAAATGACATTTAGATTGCTAAATGAGTACTCGCCAGCTTAGTCATTTTTCAGTGAAAAATGTGAACATGATAGTACTGAACATGATAGTACTCAAAATGTGGCCACTGATCTCACATTATGATTATATAGACTATTTCTATCATGCACTTATTTTTGTCAGATAACAATGTGATTCAGACTACTAATCTGAACATGTCTTATTTCTATCAGATTACTATCTGATTCAGACTACTAATATGACAGGAGTACTCTACTCAATTCTGAAAGTTTAATGTTGCATAAACTTACAACAAATTAAACTTGATAGTACTGAACTTGGAGTACTATAGAAAACTGGAGTAGTTTGGTAACTTGGCTAAGTCTGAACCTGTAAAGAGCTAGCAGTGATGCACATATAGGATCATGATACTCTTGCTGCTGTTGCTCTGTAGTTTTGCTGCTCTTGCTCTGCTGCAAAAAAATACAATCAATCAGTTTAAGAAGAGCAAGATGTTGGGCACATATAGGATCATGCTACTCTTGCTGTTGTGATATCTCTAACAATTTCTTAATGATTGGGCAGGTGTTGAATAGCCCATCACTATGGTGCTCGATCTGAATAACACTCCACCTGAAGAAGAGGAAGATGTACAAGATGTACACATGTCTGAAGGAGAGGAAGACATACACATGCCTGAAGGAGAGGAAGATGTACACATGTCTGGAGGAGAGGAAGATGCAGTTGCTGGGCACATGCAAAAACCAAGATGCTATATATAAATCTAAGATGTGATGGTGAATTGTACCGGAAGACCTTGGATATCATAGTTGCTCATGGTGGATGAGGGTGTTGTTTGTAATTGTGTTGTCTTGTGCTTTGCACTATGTTCATTTGTTTATAAAGAGAAATTGGATGTACTCGATCTCACTTGAGGTTGGATGCATGATACTTCATTTGTTTATGGAAAGAAAATTATATAGGCCTCCAAGATATATATGTTTCTACACTGTGCCAAAGCTAACAAAATGAACATTTTGCAAACTGGATTGTAACATGATGATTTTCTTGCTAGTGAGACAGTACTAATTCCGCTAACTTGCAAATTGCAAGCTACTGAATATGCAAGCTACTCCATCTATTAGCAAGATAAGTGAGTCCACAGCCTAGTTCAAAGCTGCTATGCTATCTAATGAAATCATCCAAGAGGCAGCTGCACAACCTATTTCTCTGCTGAGGGAAAATGGAAACAGATCTAGACTGAACATATCCAAGAGGTAGTCCAGTATGGAAGTAACTGCATATGCAAGCAAATCACTAAAATTAATTTCCTTAAGTATGGAGAAATCCATTGGAGTACTACTACACTGAACTTATTAATTGCAAATTGCAAATTTCATCATATGCAAGCTACTCCACTAAAATAACATTGCAAATATACTCTACTGAAATAGCATTGCAAATATACTCCACTGAATTATCATTGCAAGTCAAGCACTCACAAATAGGCTTAATTTCAGCATTATCTTGCTTGCTTCCTGTAGGGTGCAGCCACCCGCACCACGAATCCACTGCATCATTGTAACAGACACGTCAAGAACCACAACTTAACCAGGTGAATTATACAAAGGGGAAGACTTAACTGAAACTAATTGCACACTTGGATTTATTCAGCACATTCATGAACAGCACAGAACAAGCCATGGCCGCACAAGGGAATCCTGGACCTGGGCAACGACAGAGTATTCAGAACAAGAGGAGGGATTCAACGACGACTACAAAGAATCAAGTAGCAGGGAGGAATGGACCTCGGCGGTGACGACGGATCCGAAAACAGCCAGGGCGACGACGAAGTCGCTGAGTACACCATCGTCGTAGAAGCGGCGGCCAGTGGGGCGGCGTGGGTCAGCTCCCGCCCCAGGCTGCTCGTGTCTGCGTACGAGTCGTCGAGCGCCCACAGACCACCGTCGACGGATCCAGCCTCACCGAAAACGGATCCAGCCTCGCCGCAAACGGATCCATCTCCTCTTGAACGGCACCGCACTCACCACCGCCCTTTTCCCCATGCCATCCAGAGCATAAAAACACCATTTTTACTCCAATGGAGCTGCACATGAAAGAGGGAGCCCGGGAGCTGCGAGAGGAGGAGGGAGCGGGGGAGGAGGGAGTCGGAGAGAAAGCTCGGGGAAGCTGCGCAGCGGGGGCGAGCAGGTGATGGCCGGCTATGGCGCGGCAGAGCCGGCGGCGACCGGTCGGGAGGAGAAAGCGAGAGAGTTGGAGCTGACCAGGACTGCGGGTTGTGTCGGGACAAGATGGAGGGTGATTGTGCAAAATGTACGTCGCGACAACTTTAGAATCCTTGCATTTTTCTGATAATTTTACATATATTATTTATTTAATTTGGAGTTGTGGTTAAAAAGTTATTGAATTTCAAATTTTATTCAATTTTCTGGAATTTCTGATTATTCTATAAATGGGAAAAGGATTTATTGCATCACTGTGAGGTAAGCATGACGTAAGGGGGGCTCTGACGTGTGGGTCCAGCTAGTCACTGACTGGGTTAATTAACCCGGTTAGTTTAAACTAACCACAGGGGTTAGGGGGCCCTGGGCCCACTATCAGTGTCACAGAGGGGGGGATTAGGACACGGTTAAGGCCCTAATGGTCTGGGCTCGTTGCCGGCGCCACTGTAGACGGCGGAGCGTCGCCGAAATCCCGCTACATAGCACGGGAGACCACGGGGAGGGATCCAACGCGTAGCCCGCGTGCTCCCGTGTCTGGTGTAGCCATCGGGGGCTCATGGGGGCGCTCCAGAGCACGGCGACGTCAACTCCCGCGGAGGCCGGAGTCACTGGACAGGGGAACTCGGCGTCCAGGGCTCGGAGAGGGCAACAGGGAGGGGGAATCGATCCATCAGCTCACCTTGAACTCGAATAAGAACACGGCGTGGCCGGGGATGGGCTGGTCGGTGAGGAATTCCTCGCCGGAGTTGCTGCGGTCGGCGAGAAGATGTCGATGCGGGTGTCTCCTTGGTTGGGCCCTGGCTCAAATTGAGGCTGCAGCTCGAAGGAGTCGACGTCGACGAGGAAGATGGACACGAAGGCGCGGAGTGGGAGGCTCGGTGGCCACGGCAGCGCACGGCGGTGCTCTGGCTAGGGTTCGGGTGCGCGCGGGATTGACGAGGAGGAGATGAGGAAGATGGCGACAGGAAGGGGGAAACTAGCGAGGAGCCTTCCAGGCGTCGACAGGTGTGAGGGGAAAGCCGGGAAAGCAGGCTGGTGGCCACGCCGCTGCCCGCATGGTCGCCACGCAGCTCCCATCCTGCCTGGCGCGGGGTAGAAGACAAACCCTGCCACTGGTGGGCTGGGCTGCTGGCCTGGCTGGCTGGGGACGTAAGTTGGCCTTGCCCTGTTTCTGTCTTTTTTTCTTTTTTTTTTCTTGTCAATCTTTTGTTTTGTCTTGTTAAATAAAATAGCTAGACATTCTCTAAAATCTCCATACTTTTTATATGGCCTTGCATAGCATATAGCTAGCCACTCACAAAGTTTAGGGATTTTTGAAATTCAATCAATTTGAATTTCAATTCAAATAGGGGTTTAAATTTAATTCCAAGCTCTTGTTTGAATATTTGAAAATTCTATGAGCATGGTATTGCTTCCACATCACTTGATATGTGATCACACTCATTTATGGGAGTTTTCAAAATTGCAAAAGGAATTTTTGGAGCAACTTTTAAAATGGCCATTTGAATTAAATTCATCTGGGGGGTGTTCTCCCATTTCAATTTCCATTTGAATTAACATGATGCAAAGTTACTTGCTAACCCTAGCACATACCTAAAAGAGGGTTGTGACAGGCGCACCGCTCGAAGTTGCCGGTGGGACTAAGTTGATGCAGCTCGTCTTTGTGGATTACGAAAGATTTTCTGCATCTGACGATTTGTCGAGCCAGGAATTCGTCGTCTGGCAATATCCCTCGTGTTTTGTAGTGTAAGTATGGTGTGGCTCATTATGGGGTTGCGTGAAGTGCCTCCACTAGGGCCAATTCCGGGTCTGGTACCGCTAGATCTTCTTTGGTTGGGAGCCATACTGAGGGTTTATCCAAGATATCCGGGAAGACATTGGGAGGCACCGGCTTCTGTTGCGATCCCAACCAAGACAAGGCATCGGTTGCCTCGTTGACACTAGTGCAGAAGGTATCTATCACGATACTCGTTTCCTAGTCCCTTGACCGAAACTGTTTGTGATGCTATCAACGCAAATGGTATAAATAAAAAACCGTGTGCTCCAAACTGAACATTCTGGGAAACCTATGCGAACGGCCACAATTCTAAAAATTATTGCGTGGGTGATGGAGGGCTGACGGGTCTTTGAAAATCGGTCTGGGGTAGCTAGAGTGAAAGCCCACGGTTGCAAACAATGGACCGCTAGCCCTTTATTGCAATCGTTAATGTTTCCTCAAATGTTTGGGATACCTAATCAATCGGGCACGCTTCTGAAAATCCTTTCGTTGGCGGGAACAAAGCTGACAATTCAACCAAGCAACCATCCGCATATATATTCAAAAAACCCACGACCGCAAACAATGAACCGCTAGCCCTTGTTACCAATCGGTTTTGGTTACTAAAATGTGTGGGATGTGTGCTTTATCAGAGACGCTTCTGAAAATATAAGTGTTGGTGTTGGACAGCACACAGTTCGTACAATCAACTGTGTGTGCTGACAGCAAATAACACCGACAGCTTCTTCAAATGAACCGCTAGCTTCTTCTACATATTTTCTATTTATTTAAAATTTCGCTAGTTTCTATTAGTAGACGTTCTGAAGTAAAAAATTGTGTGTGATGATATGGTGTAACACAAACAAGTAAGCTTTCGAAAATGTATGCTTTGTAGGCACACTGCAACCAGATGATTATAATTCTAGACTATTTACAAACACAACGTGTGTGATACCTTGTGCACTTTAAAAAAATTGAATTAAGAGTAACGAGAACCTTGCGATATGGATCGCCACCGTCACCCGCTCGTTCGTCTTCCTCATTTCGGCTTGTACCCGTCGGCGACTTCTAGTCAAACAGATCGAACACCGCTTGGTCGTTTACGATGGCCACGCGTACGCTCGCGATGCAGCTGGAGCAGGCGCAAGGTCACGCGCGTAACCGCGCAACCTTCCTGCGGCGCAACCTCGCAACCTTACCGCCCAAAGCCAAAAATCCCCAATGCGGGCCATAAAGAGCATCAATTTCAGGGAAGCAGCGCATTCACATCCCCTTCTTTTGCCCTCTCTTCCCACAGATCAACAATGGGTTCGGTCCGATATGCGGTACTGTTCCAGATCTAGATGTTTCCATCCAGATCCGGGGACGAAGCACATATCGGTCCCACAGCGACATATGACATTGCCATATGCGCCGGATTTCCAACATGATATCACAACATTACATCTACAAGGATACAACATCTCATACAAGTCGGCATACAACTGCCTTAATACATTACATCAGCGGATGATACATGTCTGAGTACAGACTACATTCAAATGCCTAGTGGGAAAGGTAAAACACACCATTCCCGTAACCACACGGGTCCAGGCTCTCCGCCGGGATCCACCTAACTAGTCGTTGTCGAGTCTTCGTGAAGGCGTCCATAAGAAGGGTCGTCGAGATCCTCTGAAGTCCAAGGTCCTTTGCATAATTTGCGTAAAAGAGAAAAGAAAGAGGTGAGCTATATAAAAAGTCTTGTAACTAACTTCTCACGGGTAAGATGGTGGAAGTTGTGAGGTTGCAGTCGCACTAGCAATATATGAGTGGCTAACGGTCTATTTTAGAGTAAGATGAGAACCAAGCAGTCGATGAGGAATCGCCTCCAACAAGTCTTGCTATCATCTACTCACGCAATCATAACACCTATCCTATCCTTGTCCTCCCCTTCGCATCCCGACGAAGAAGAAGCAGTCAAGGCACACACACGTTGATCAAGTTATTAAGATTATCTCAGTTGATGTTATCTATGAACAAGACGTAGGTTCCAAGTCGTCCATAACCGTGGAAACGGTTTCTCGAAAAGATTTAACCCTGCAGGGGTGTACCAACTGCCCATTACAAGGCTCCGCATGCACGCCCATCTCTCTCAGTTTCTACCCATCACAGGCAGCCATTTTATGATTTAGTCCCGAGAGATCTGAAACGACAGGTCCCTCTAACTAACAACGAACAAATCCGAGTGGCCCCCGGTGAGTCGACATCCAGCTCGGGAGCCGGCCGCGCTCTCGATCTGATCTCTACCATCTATCGCGTGTTTGGATTGCCGGTAAATTCTCACATGAGGCCGGGTCCTCAGCTGGACAGGTTGGACCAACAAGGAAACCATGTCCCCGCTGGCCCAGGTTGTTTTAAAGAATATCTGCCAGGAGCGACCCAACAGACACACACACGGTTTCAAATGGTAAATCATCTTGGGCCACCACTAGAAATGTTTGAAGCTAGGTAGGTAAGAAAAGTGGACCCCATAAAATCCCACACGAGGTTAGGCACGCTCAGTCGTAGAACCAATACCCGGAACTCGGATCCTAGGTGACTCGAATGGAACAAAGCGTCGGGGCGGGATAGCCTAGACCTTCCATCCTTTGTCGAATATAGTCAACATTATAATAATCATATCATCCACAATAAATATAATAGTGTGATAGCCCAATCCAAAGAGTAACAGGAGAATAGTTATTAACATCCTAGCATGCATACTAAGTAGTGGATGAGCAGCGAGCAATAGTAACATAGCCGAACAAGGTTTGCTGGGATGTGGAGGACATGGTTGCTTGCATTTATTTGAGAGGCATGATTATGAAGTGGTAGGATGAAGCAATCGTTCTATCCTACACCTAGGTGCGAGTGAGCTGAAAGTTATAACCATGATATATGCTCCCCCTTACCTGATGAGAAGACGAAATCAAAGGAGTAGTCGATCGCAAGCTCGCAACGTCTCCAAGAGTACCCGCGGAAGCACACAAGAGGTAAACACTGGAAAAGGCAATCGACGAGCAAACAACTATTACTACGAAGCAATCAAAAGCAAGCATCAACAAGAAGTCAACACGAGACAACACACTACAACATCGCATCTATCGTGGAGAGCGGTTACTAACAGGTTAAGTGGAGTACTCGTCACACACGACGATATCGCACATTTAGAATCTGTGTTTCGGGGAGAGGGACTTTTGGACGAAAATTTGGAGCAAATCTGGGGGTGTGGCTGCAATTTTTGCTAGCGAAAACCCTAGAAAGGGGTGGGGGGAGTGGTGGTATTTGTATAGCCCAGGTGGCTAGCAGTTTGCAAAAACATCTCCGTTTTCTCTCTCTCGTGCGTGGTGTTTACGTTTCTGGCCGCTGAGGGTCCGCAGGACCTCCGATTCGGGTAAAACTTCGAACTGCGGGATCAGCGCGTCGAGCCAGATGAATTCACCTCGCGCTGGAACGGTTCCGAGATCACTTTCCGGCGCGCCATAAAAATATCCCGTTTACTTATTAAACGGGGTTTTTTTGTTTCGTTGGCTACGGCTGGTCTTGTGCGGGTTTTCGCGACGGTGATCGTGTGAATCCCGGTGTCGCAAGGTCACGTGTCAGGGTGGCAAGGGTCATTATCCGTCCGGTACGAGATAAGAGGGGGAAAATAATCACCAATTAATAAATCAGCGAAGCAAATACTACAAACAATTTTAGCAATCAACAAAATAATGCAACAAACAAAAATTTCATTTTTTGTGAAATCTGGCTGTTACATCCATCGTACACCAGCCAACATGACCCTAGAAGCTGATGGTGAGGTAGTGACTCCGTCGGCAGCTCCGCCGGCAGTGCCAAACAACTCGTTGCTAGTTCCAGTGGTACCGCGGGCGACCCGCACTCCCCGACAGTATGCAGGCCTAAATGCTTGCTCCCGCAATGCCGGTCACACAGCGCGCGCCGAGCGCAACGCACGCTCCCACCACGCTGTCATGCACGCGTGGACCCTCCAGGCGCAAGCGCGCGCAATGGAAGTGGAAGCGTGAAACATACGGGCGATGGCATGCATCAAGCAGGAGGAAGGGAGCATGCAGGAGGAGGGGAGCAGCGTTCGGGTGCAGGGGGCGGAATGCAGGCGCCGGCGACCACCATGCAAGCGCTGGCGAGCACATCCAGGAGTCTTTCAACACATTCAGGCGCGGGTGAGCACATTATGGTGCCGGCGAGCACCATTCTGGCGCTATAGAGCTCCACCCAGGGTCCCCCGGGCTTCGGCGACGACAACGGCGACACCCTCGAGCGCTACAATGCCTTCCTCGCGCAGGAGGAGGAAAATAAGATGGCTATGGCACTGGCAGCTTCCCTGGGTGAAGAGGAATATCTTCAGCGTGATCCGGCGAGGTACGAGGAAAGCAAGAGCTTCGCGGTAGGGAATCGGGAGCGGCTGGAGGAGGATGCCCGTAGACGGAGGAGTTCCTCCTCCTGTGGCTCCAACTGATCTACACGCACGGCAGGGAGCTTTTAGCTGTTAGTAATATTTTGGGTTCATTAGTATATCATCGATGGACTTCTAGCGTAGTTGAAATGAGCTAGATACGAGGGTAAAAGCTATTTCAATACGTACATGACACTAGTTGAACTAATTGGAGAAAAAGAACCATGCTCCTTTACGCAATGGAGATCTATGTTATGCAATGACAATATGTTGTCAGTGAATCCTATGCGTGTATTCCTCTCGTTTGATTGATTGCCAGATGCAAAGGCTTGTTCAGATACAGATGAAGAAAAACACACGGGTCATTAAAATAGACCGTTGGCAACGCGCGACCGCTCATGCCAGGATTTTCATTGCAGATTTCTCACTCCATTTTACGAGGAGGAATAGTATTTGCCTTACGGTAGAGGGCTTGGAGGAGTTGGTGAGGAGCGATGGTGCGTCCTCCTGGAACGCAACCATCTAGTCAACCCTAAGCACACGCCATGCCTCTCCCGTCTCATCATCGCAGAGCTAGCGAGCCTAGCTTGGAAAATAATTGCACTTGTTCATGTGGCTTCGAGCTTGCGATGTGAAATAAGGAAGAACATGTAGTAGTATATGGGAACGGTGAGGGGGAGGGTTTTAACATCAAATGCCCTGTCTCACGGTGATCTAGCACTAGTCCGGTGAGGAGCGTTGGTGCGCGCGTGCTCCTGCCACACTGTCGTCTAGTCAAACATGTTCGCACGCCACGCCTCTCCCGTCTAATCATCGTACTATGCGTGTGGACAGTCCCAAGGCTAGCTGCTAGTAGCTAGACGCGGAGTAGTAATATTTTGCGGTGAAGCCTGCAATGGCTGAGAACAAGTCATGCGAACAATGCCAAAGATTTATTACAGGTTCCCTGCTACATAGTTCATCGCCGTGATACACTGGAGTTCTTCCTTGACTAAAACAATAAAAACTTCAAACTTCAAACTTAAACTAGATAGGAAAAGTGCCTAGAGGTGATGATCGAAGGCGGCTCACGAAGACGGCGTTTAAAGCAGACTCAAGGCTTGCATGCTGCGGGGAAGGACAATCCTGCCGCCTTGTAGAGGTTGTAAGCGAGCATGTACTCGTGTAGCGCCTTGTTGAAGCGATCGGCGACGGAGCCTTCCGAAATGGCCAACAGCTCTTCCTTCGCGGCGTCCAGCTCGATCTGAGCCTTGCACAACATCTTGGATGAGGGATAGATGTGTTCTTGGAGGTAGCAGGTCACCCAGCCCTTGCCGTTAGCTTCAGTATAGTGCGGCCTCTTCACACGGTGTGACGGCTCCACGAGAGGCGGAGGGATCGAGCTGCCGTCACCTCCGCCGCATCCTCCACCTCCCAGAAGGCTCGACGGCTCATCGACAAACGGAGGGATTTGGCTGCCGTCGACGTTGTCCGCTATGTCTCCGCCCCGTCCTCCATCTCCCACAGGGCTTGACGGCTTGTCGACGGGCGGAGAGACGATTTGGCTGCAGTCGTCCGCTATGCCTCCGTCGCATCCTCCAACTCCAACGAGGCTCAATAGCTCATCGACGGGCGGAGGAATCGAGCTACCGTTCTCTGATTTGCCCCCGCCGCATCCTCCACCGACCGCAAGGAGCAACGGCTCGACGAAGTGCGGAGGGGTCGAAATGATGTCGTCGGTTTTTCCTCGACCGCATCCTCCACCTTCCCCTTCTCCCGACGTGGATGTAGGGTATAGAGGACTAGGAAATACAGCAGGAATCTATGGCCGGAGGACGAACGGGAGATGTGGTTAAGGTGCAGGACGGGGTCGGTAGTTGGGCGTGTATGGGGTGGAGGATATTTTCCTGGACAGGAACCGTAAAAGGCCACACCCAATGTTTATATAGGGCGGGCGGGCTGCTGGATAGTGTTCACTCGCACACGTATCCAAATTTCTCACTGTTTGCTTTGCAGTACATATGGAAAAGCATACACATACAGGAATATAATTGTTTGCGCTGTAAGAGTTGGTGGGTATAAACCCTAATGGACTTTGAAATCGAAAACCAATTGAAATGATGACTAGTCAGTATGAGACTTTGCATGTTGTCATCGTTTCACCAGACCGGAATGTTGTGTAAATTTGAGATTGTCTTGATAAAAAAATAGGGGTACTTTGTGTACAAAATGGGCCATTCCTATCGAAATATCAGGGTGTCTATGTGAGACAACCACATTAGAAATACAACGTGTTATTCTAAAATCCTTTAAACCCCCAGTTTTTTATGTGTTAAGCAATGGTCACTCACACTAGGTTCCCAAAATTTCAAACACCTTTGACTTCATTTCACATATATGATGTATGAGGTGAATCATTTTCGAGCAAAACCACCCTGCAAATGAAAATCAATTCAAATGGTCTCTAAGTTGGATGAAACTTTACTTGTTGTCAACATTTCACGAACAATGTATGTGGTTAAATTTAGAGGTGGATATGATAAAAACCAATGGTACTCCGTGTACGAAATTGTACCATTCACTTCGAAGCATCGGTGTTTCTAACGAAAAAACCTGCATTACAAGTACAACATATTATTTGTAAGTGATTTGAACCCCAAATTTTTATGTGTTCAACACCAAGCATTCACACTAACATCCTAAAATTTCAAGCATTTTGGACCTCATTTGATAAGTATTACACATTTATTTGCTTTATTTTTTAGCAACACGACCATAAAATTGAAAGTCGATTAAAATGGCCTCCGAGTAGGATGAGATTTGACACGCTTTCATCATTTCACGAACATGATACGTGGTAAAAAATTGAGAGGATTATGACAAAAACTGATGGCACTTAGTATAGAAAATTGGCCCATTCCCATCGAAATGTCAGGGTTTCGGAGTGAAACAACAACATCACAAAGTCAACATGTCTTTATAAAATCCTTTAGCCTCCATTTGTTGTGTGTGTTCGAAATTAAACACTCACACCGGTATCCTAAAATTTCAAATAATTTTCACTACATTTTACATATAAAATGTACCAGGTGGATCATTTTTTAGCAAAACAACCCTGCAAATGAAAATTAATTCAAACGGTCTCTAAATTGGATGAAACTTGGCGTCTTGTCATCATTTCACCAACAATGTATGTAGTTAAATTTAAAGCTGGTTATGCTAAAAACCAATGCTACTTCGTGTACGAAGTTGTACCATTCACTTCGAAGCATCAGTGTTTCTACCGGAAACATCCATATTACAAGTGCAACATATTATTTTTAAGTGTTTTGAACCCAAAACTTTTTATGTGTTCACCGTCAAGCATTCACACTAACATCCTAAAATTTCAAGCAGTTTGGACCTCGTTTGATAAATATTGTGCACTCACTGATATTTTTTTTAGCAAAATGACCATGAAATTGAAAGTCGATTAAAATGACCTCTAAACGGGATGGGATTTGGCATGCCTTCACCATTTCGCGAACATGGTACGTGGTAAAAATTTGAGAGGACTATGACAAGAACTGGTGGCCCTTAGTGTACAAACTGCATTAGTTGAATGTTGGTCAAACACTGAAAAACCCCATTGACTGTCTGAGAAACTATCCGGAAAAAATCTCGTAACCATAGCGCACAACAGTGGCCATTGGATGTAACATTAGCGGCGAATGGTATTCGTTGGATCTCAGCGCGATCCGCGAGGAGCTAGTTCTGCAACCTGATTGGCTGGCTTTTATCAAAGGACATGCACACAGTTTACAATGAAGAAGCGTTTGGAATGCGAGAGCGCAAGTGGCTTCCTTCTGAAGCTATACTCAATCCACATCTAGCTAGATTTCCCCACCTCCGGTGATTCAAGCACACAATCCATTCCTCAACCCATCAATCGGCTTAGGTCTATAGGATGGGAACGTCGACTTGCTACCAGAGGGCTCGTAGGGCCGGCTTTGCCGCCGCAACGGTGCTACCGAAGACGGTGGTTCCGATGATGCTGCCCTGAGCGCGGCCTTGCGCACTTTTGGAGCGAGGTATCGTTTGGTGACTGATTCCTTCATTAGCCCGGCCTCCCCCAGCATCACCGATTTCTCGGCTATTTCCATCTTGCTGGCCGGTCATGCCTGATTGGCGACCCCTTTTTACTGCAGGACCCCGACCGTCTCCGTCTTGTCCATCCCGACCGCATCCGTCCAAAACGAAGCTACGGAAGCGGCCAGGGCGACGGAATCCTCTAAGAGGGCGGCTTACGTCGCCATCTTGGCAGCGGTAGCTGCCAGAAGAAAGATGGAAGCCGCCAACAGGGCGGCGGAATATGCCGATGCCGCGAAGGCCTCTCTACACCAGTTCATCGACGTTCAGGAGGCCAATAGGGAGGAAGCATACGCCGATGTCGCAGCGGCCTGTCTGGACAAGCAGCTCATCGATGTTCGGCGGGCCAACAGGGTGGCGGCATACGCCAATGCCGCGGCGACCTCTCTGGTTCAGCAGCTCAGCGATGTTCCGCGGGCCAATAGGGCGGCGGCATACGCCGATGCCGCGGCGGCCTCTCTGGACCAGCGGCTCATTGAAGTTAAGCGGGCCAACAGGGCGGCGACATACACTGATACCGCGGCGACCTCTTTGGACTAGCAGCTCGACGACGTTCAGCGGGCCAACTGGGCGGCTTCATATGCCGATGCCTCGGAGGCCTCTTTGGACCAGCAGCTCATCGGCGGTCAGGAGGCCAACAGGGCGGCAACATACGCCGATGAATCGGAATCCTCTCTGGACCAGCTGGACTAGTAGTATTTGTTTAATTAGGCACCAGTATTTTGTTATTCCAGTAGATCTTGAGTAAGAGCTATGTTAAGTCCAGTACCTTGTTTAACTATTCAGCTGGATTGATTTGGCAAGTGTGAGCTTTGCTGATGACTCAGATGTTTTCTCAAACTAACAACTGCTTTTAATATATCCAATGCCATGGATGATGTTTGGTGTAATCAGGATAATTCGCACCAAATTTCGAAGGTTCCCATATGAATTTATTTTTAGTTTCGTTTGCGATACCACTTCTCCCGCCTATATCCTCCCCACCTACCCAAAAATTTCGCCATCCGCAGGAATTTCTAAGCCGCCCCTCCTTCCTTCCACCACCAAAGTCCGCATCCCCCTTTCTTGTTCAAACCATCCCCTGCTCCTCCTAGCGCTGCTTCCTAGACGGTGCAGGCAACTCATGCGAAGTGCTACACGGCGCAGTTGTCGGGAGGATGGATCAAGCCTATAGGGCCGACATTATAAACCTCTGGGCCAACTTACCATTGAAGGCCCACAAAAGAAGACCCGGCCATGGGTCGGACGTGCCAAGCGTAGGGATTGAAGCCGTATAATGAATTCGACTTACCTTGCATAGTGCGTAGCTTATTTGTAACGTAGAATAGGACTCCACTTCGTGTAGGAGCCGGACTCGCGGAACATCAGTACCCGACGCCTTTATAAGTCGATGTCCACGGGATCCAGCGTGAGAACTCAATCTCAATCTAAGTCAGGACTAGACACTTTCGACATACCTAGATCTCCTTGAGACCAAGGTTGTGACCCGATGTAACACTCTCACTGTCACTCCACAGTAATCACCATTACTGTTGATCATTGTTGTTCCAAATTTTTCTTTGATCAACGTGGGTCAGATAAAATATTTAAATTCCCCCTTGTGATGTTGTTAAAGCAATGTGATCATGGATCTGGATCATCAGGAATCAAAACAAGTCCAAGCCATTTGAATTGAAATTCAAACAAACCCTAAGTGCCTTTTGATGGATATTTAAAAAAAGGTGACAATAAAATATTTTCCAAAAAATCTTGGAACCACTTTTATAAAATCCCAAATAATCATTGGACCATGCCAATGTGGTCATGAGTATTTATTGTGCTATGGAAAATTCCAAACAAATAATAACAGTAGCAATTCCAGGCCAATTACTCATTTTATAATAAAATAAAATATCAAATGAGTTTATAAAACTATCAAACTTTTTGTGGCACTCTAGGTATAGGCTCTACTAATTATGGAACACTAATTGTATTATACAAAAATGCCTAAGCCATTTAAATAATTGCTAACAGAAAAGAATAAAAGAACTGGGGCAGATAAATACCTAGGCACTAAACTACGCTCATGGGCGAGGCCACCCGAACTCAACGGCCCGGCCCTGCCGCGCCAAGATGTCCGGAAGCTTCTCCGGCGTCCTCTGCTTCAACATGTGCTCGCGATCGACACCGGGGCGCTACTTGCACTTCGAATCGGGCGTTTCTTCAACCTCGGGCCGGCCTGCCATTGACGACCGGGAGCTCGGCGCCGACCTCCCCCGCGCACGCTGGCCCCTCTAGACGTTTCCGCGGTGAGCTCTGCTTCGTTCTCAACCTCCTTGCGCTTCGTTTGGTGCCGAATGTCGCTGTCCCTGTAGTACCATGCTCCGGCGGCCGCCCGGGAGCTCGCCATCGCGGCCACACGTCGCCCCGCCCGTTTTCTTTGCACCTATGGGTGCGCGAGGAACCCCGCGTTCGGTTCCCCCCGAGCGGCGCACCAACTGACCACCGGGGCACCGTCCCCTTCTCACCGCCGCACATGGCTCGTCACCGGAGGGTTTAACCGTAGGGGTTAATCCCCTGTTAAGCTGAGCCCCCCCTGAGTCTATGACCAGTGGCCCCCACCCCCTGATTAAACCCCTAAATAACTGTTAGTTAAAAAAATAAACCCCCTCCCCACAGCCAATGACACACGGACCCTACCCCTGTTAAATTAAATTGATTAACTTTTTAATTAAACATGTATCACTGACTGGTGGACCCCACTGTCAGATTAATATTTAAAAGAATTTAGATTTATTCTAGTGTATGACATGTGCGCCCTGGCTGTATTTAAATTTGATAAATTGAATTATAAATACTGTGAGGCTGACACGTGGGACCCCATGTCAGGTTTGACCAGTCAACCCTGTTGTGGATAATGTTACTGTTTTAATAATAAAATAATTCCAGAAAATCTTTTAAAATGATTTAAACTTCAAAAATCAATATCTTTTAAACCGTAAGTCGGATTCAAAAACTTTATACATGAAAATTGAGCAGAAAAATATAACGAATACGGATACGCTATCTTTATACCAACCACACCCCTCTAACACACCGAACATCGAACTACCCCCCCTCCAGACCGTCTGTCCGATGATTTGTCCGTTACTGTCAAAGTATCCGGATGAATTTATTCTGAACACGAAAGTTGTTCGCATTGTTTCAACTAGCTCGGTTACACCATCCACACGTTTGTAGGATGTTCCTGACACCTCCGGCATGATCCCTTCCCCCCTCCGGGCCGTCTGTCAATAATCACTCGGAGCCAGTATTTCATACCTGAATGAATTCCCGCTCCGAGCAACGTGCATTGCACTGCGTTAGAGCACCATTAACATTGCATACGTCGTTTCATTCATCTGTTTGTTTATGCTTTCTTTGTATTTACTGTTTCTCCTCCCTTTATTCTCCGGTAGACCCCGCTGCTACCACCGACTACACTGCTGCCGGGTACGACTACTTCGTCGACGACCCTACCCCTACCGTCGAGCTTCCAGGCAAGAAGAGCCATTCTCTTCCCCAAATATCGCCTACCTTTTCTGTACTTTCTTGCACTAGGCATTGTTACGGCTGCTGCTACGATTACAATCCTATTCAATTGCATAGCCTGTTTTTGTCGCCCTTGATGTACCTCCTTTCTCCTATGCTGCCTATTATAATTATGCATTATTCAGCAGTGAGCCCTGCGCATTGTTAGATAGGATTAGATAGCGGGTCGTGACCACTTAGGGGAGTGACGCGGATACAACTTATTACAACTGCACAGGTACGGTACAATGCAGACACCGCCTAAGGCCCCCTAGCTCGGCTCTGCCGAGCCACCTTCAAGTGTGAGCTATAAAGGAGTAATCCTTGTACTCCACTCGTTGATGACTCTGTATAGCCGCTCTAGGTACCTGAGCACGGTTGTCCTTAAGGTAAGAAGTCGGGCGACCCAACGGTGCCCGCGAGTGGTATTGCGTCGGGAACGACAGGTAGAGTACGACCGACGTTACTGGCGTGCTTGGCCCTTGCTCGTATCTCGCGAGAGTTACCAAACCACTAACAAGTCGAGCTCTACCAAGAGCACACGCGAGAAAAGGTAAGGAGACTGTTCACCTTGTCGGTAACAGCGCGCTTTGACGGGACGACAGGGCAGGCCCCGACGTTACCGGTGGGCCTTGTTGCTGTTCGTTGTCCGTTGTGTTGTTAGTCAGACAGCGATAACGGTTGTCTGCGAGATAATATTAAGATGCTAAATGGTTCGGCGGATGACTTGAG
Organism: Bromus sterilis; assembly: GCA_950022295.1. Lineage (NCBI taxonomy): Eukaryota > Viridiplantae > Streptophyta > Magnoliopsida > Poales > Poaceae > Bromus > Bromus sterilis. The sequence continues at coordinate 272,437,826 of OX465595.1, read as the reverse complement.
AGGCCGCAAAGGCCTGTACGCACTACCTTCACGTGGGATAAGGAGTTATGGACTCCCCTGCGTCGTAGTTTGTCCGAAAGCTCTTTAGACGTCAGCAGTACCACGGGCTGATAGCCAGGAAGCGGTCTTGTCTTCTTTGATGCAGCAGGTGTGTTTTGGATTTGCTTTTGCTTCACCGGCCAGTCTCGTACCGTGCAGGAGCGTGCAAGGGTGACGGACCTAGACCCCTTGGCGCATAGGATATAGTCCGGCGGATGGCCTCTCTACTGAGCCAAGGATGGGCTGCGATGTGTCGGATAGCCTCGGTGGGGCATTCCCTAACAAGGTGTATGCCACCCTGGAGATCCGAGCGTGCAGGCTGAACAGTAGTGCACCCCTGCAGGGAGTTTAATCTATTCGAATAGATGTGTCCACGGTAACAGGACGCTTTATGGTGAAGCTGGATCTTACCACTACAAACTATTACTATTAAATTGTATGGTTCCGGGTTTTCTTCCTCGCAGGGAAGTCGTGGAGGGGAACTCAGAGGCATTTTTATTATTAATCATTACAACTTACTATTATACAATTTTGCAGCAACTTCTGCTTCATTGTTACTTTATTGCTTTATGTAAACTGTTGGTTGTTTCTCTTCTCATGCTGCAAGACATCGTCAGAAGATGCTAGTCTTCGATAGGCCTAGCTTCTTACCCTTATTCTAATTTCTATCTTACAGTCCACTATATACAGCCTCCCCTTTCCGTTGATACAAATGCATAAATGCTTAGTAGCGGACGTAAGACTCGCGGGTATGCTAGATACTCACCTTTGCGTTATTTCCCCCTTTATGTTTTTCCTGATCGGCCGCTGCAGCCGACGTTGGAGCCCAGGAGCAGGAGTACCCCGGAGGCGGATACTACTACGTCGAGACCCCCGCTGACCAGGACCAGGAGTAGTTTCGGAGGCTCCCAGACAGGAGGCCTTTCCTTTTCGATCTTTATCTCTGATGTTATTTGTGCTAGCCTTATTAAGGCAAAACTTGACTAACTATGTATGTACTCAGATATTATGGCTTGTATAACTTATGTATTCGGGTCCGCGTGACCCCCCTTTAATGTAACATATTGGTTTACCCTTTTGTGTTTAGTGTTGTGATGTGATATTCTCACCGTGGCACCCTAATCTCAGCCGTGTACCCTGCGTGTATGATTACTGTACATGGATTGATATTAGGGTCGTCACAAGTTGGTATCACAGCCGACTGCCTGTAGGAAGCCACCCCACCACTACCTGGTTGAAGTTGAGTCTAGACTTTGAAAAAACTATTTTGCTTACTTAATGTTTGGCTTACGGGCCCACATTGATGTCACTACGTGTGATATCTATGGTATTAGGATCCTTTTCTCCTTACCTATGCTCTGGGAATCTGCTCTATTATCCTTGCTGGTTAGTTTTACAAATTCTGACATTAGGATCACGTTCTCTTGATTCCATCCGGCGTTTTGGTGCTTCCCCATTGATTGAGTCGTGTCGCAGGAGTTCTACCCCAGGTCCCAAACCGCGGATCCCATTCTCATTATGGGCAGGCCGCGCGTCCTCTGGCATGAACTCCTGTGGCCAACTGTTTTCTTGCGGCGTGATTGACATAGTGGAATTTATGTTGCGTCGTCTAATCCTTACCGCGGTCTGCGCGCCGCCTAGTGTGTCCTTTTTCCTTAATTTTTCTGACGTTACGCTGCCCTATTTTCGATTGATTCTATGTGTGGATGTGTATGTCTTATATGACTACTCCTATATATCCGCGCCTCCTTTTTGTTGTCGCTTTACCTCTTACTCGTTTACGGTATCTCGATAAATGTTCATCGCTGAAATACCCCTGTTAAATTCTAGCAGGATGGCTGGTCGTGGTGGTCGTGGTCGTGGTGCCAACGATCCACCTCCGCCGCCGGACTACATGGCCACGATGATGAAGTAGTTTCAGATGAACCAGGTGTTTATGCAAGGAGTCATAGATCAGCTACAAAACCAGAACCAGCACCAGAACCAACCGCCTGTGGTTACTCTGCGGGATTTCATGCGTCTCAATCCCCCTCTCTTCCACCAACCGGAACAGCCGCTGGATGATGATGATTGGCTCCGTGACATCAACCGTCAGTTGGAGTTTGCTAATGTGAGCGCAGCTGATTACGTCAACTTCGCTTCCTATTTCCTACGTGGCCCCGCTGCTCAGTGGTGGGATACTTACAAGGGCTCGCTAGCTGAAGGGACTGTCGTCACCTGGAATGACTTCAAGACTGCCTTCCGTGCTCGTTATGTTCGCCAGGCGATTATGAACCGTATGAAGGCCGAGTTATGCAACCTTGTTCAGGGCAACAAAACTGTCGAGGCATATCAGAGGGAATTCCTCCGCCTCTCCCGCTATGCTGCAAGTGACCTCCCCAATGATGCAAGTAGGCAAGAGAAGTTCCGTGATGGACTCAACCCAGATCTCCAGCTTGCACTGGCTTTGCACGTCTTCCCCGACTTCGCCACCATGGTGAACCAGACTATCACTCTCGAGACCGCTCAGCTTAAGTTCGGTGGTTTGCCGAAGCGCCCCCGTGATGCTGGCTCATCTTCGGGAACAGCACAGAAGCAACGCGTTTGGCTTCCACACAGTGTGTTCCGTCCAACTGCCCCTACACCAAGGTCGTCGTATGTTGCACCCTGTCTGCCTCCGCCCCCGCCGAGACAGCCGAAGACTGAGACTGCACCCCTCCGTCCTCAAGATGTCCTGTGTTTCAAGTGCCGTCAGCCAGGCCATATTTCCAGAGACTGCCCTCAGCGACAGAATCAACTGGTAGTTCACCCTGCTGGCCGCGGAAATGGTCGTGGCAACAATTGGACCCTCAACTATAATACTGGGTCAAATACTCATGCTCGTGGTCATGCTTACAACATTGATGTTGAAGCAGCTCAGGCACAGCCCACTACAGTGATGGGTACTCTCCTCGTTAACTCAATACCTGCTACTGTTTTATTTGATACAGGAGCATCGCATTCATTTATGTCTGGAGCATTTGCATCTAAGCATGGCATATACCACGAAAAGATGCGCACCCCTTGGCCGTTAAAACACCCGGCGGCATGTGTCACGTTAACATGCTGGCACCTAACATCACCGTCGAGATCGAATGGATTGAGTTCCTTGTCTCCCCACATATTCTGAAAACCTCCACTATTGACCTTATCTTGGGTATGGGTTGGCTGAAAGCCCACGATGCCGCACTTTATTGTGGCACCAAGGTCATCCAACTCTTTCATCCTTCTGACGCGATTGTGAGTCACACCGCCATTGTGTCGATGAATGACGAAGCTCGTATATATGCTCTGAATGCCTTGAATGTCGCACCTCTTGAAGGGATTGAGAAAGTCCCAATCATTTGTGATTTTACCGACGTATTCCTAGAAGTACTGCCGGGGATACCCCCGATTAGGGAAGTTGCATTCGTCATGGACTTGAAGCCTGGCACCGTCCCTATTGCCAAGCGCCCATATAAGATGCCACCTCACCACCTCCTCGAATTGAAGAAGGAGATCGACACGGCCCTAGAGAAAGGCTTCATCCATCCTAGTTCCTCTTCTTGGGGAGCACCTTCGCTCTTTGTCAAGAAGAGTGATGGCACGAACCGTTTTGTCCAAGATTAACGACCTCTCAACCAGGCCACGATACAGAACAAGTACCCCCTCCTTCGGATAAATGATCTTTATGATCAACTTGATGGATCCACGGTGTTTTCAAAACTCGACTTAAGGTTGTGTTACCATCAGATCCGGGTCCGTGATGAGGACATCCCGAAGACCGCATTCATTACTCGCTACAGTTCATACGAGTACACCGTAATGTCCTTTGGCTTGAAGAATGCCCCAGCCACTTTCTCCAGATTGATGAACTATATATTCATGGAATACCTCGACAAGTTTGTCGTGGTTTATCTGGATTATATATTTATTTACTCCAAGACCGATGCAGAACATGCTGAACATCTTCGTCTGATACTGGAGAAGCTTCGAGAACACAAACTCTATGCTAAGTATTCTAAGTGTGAATTCTGGCTTCCCGAAGTTACCTACCTTGGTCATGTGATTTCCAAGGATGTCGTTGCCGTCAACCCCGAACGTATCCAGGCTATACTTGACTGGACTCCGCCCAGGAATGTCAAGCAAGTCCGCAGTTTCCTCGGCCTTGCTAGCTATTGCCGCCGTTTCATCGAGAACTTCTCCAAGATTGCCAAGCCTCTCACTAATCTTCTTCACAAAGGTGTCAAGTTTGAGTGGACTGATAAATGTCAAGAAAGTTTTCAAGCTCTGAAGGACAAGCTCACTTCACCCCCGGTGCTTGCCCCTCCTGATACTCAGAAGGACTTCGTGATTTATTGCGACGCGTCTCGTCAAGGATTAGGCTGTCTCCTAATGCAAGAGCGCAAAGTGATTGCTTATGGCTCTCATCAGTTGCGTGCTCACGAAGATAAGTATCCAACTCATGATCTCGAATTGGGAGCGGTCATTTATGCATTGAAGTTGTGGCGACATTACCTCGTTGGTAACCGTTGTGAGATCTACACTGACCACCAAAGCCTAAAGTACCTGTTTACTCAACCAGACCTGAATCTCCGCCAACAGAGATGGCTCGAGACAATAGCCGACTACAACATGGGTATTTCTTACACCCCTGGCAAAGCTAATGTGGTGGCCGATGCCTTAAGCCGCAAAGCCTACTGTTCTGAACTTGAAGTCCAGATAGAGCAGCCACTTCTGTATGAAGAGCTTCGCAAGTTGAACCTTGAAATTGTTCCGCAGGGACATGTGAATAACCTTTTTGTTGAGCCGGACCTCGACAGCACCATCAAGTGGATACAAACATGTGACTCTGATGTCGAGAAGATCAAGAAGTATATCGCTAGAGGAAAGCCGTCATGCTTCACTCTTGCTGATGATGGTACGTTGTATTTCAAGAATCGTTTAGTGGTCCCTAGGAGTAAGCTCAATCTAAACTTGACCCCGCGCATCATGAAAGAAGCTCATGATACTCCTTTGTCGATTCACCCTGGGAGTACCAAGATGTACCAAGACCTTCGTCAGCGGTACTGGTGGTCTAACATGAAGCAAGACATCACTCGATATGTTGACGAGTATGACGTTTGCCGTCGCGCGAAAGCAGAAAATCAAAGACCTCCTGGAACTCTGCAACCACTCTCTATTCCTGAATGGAAACGGGACAAGATCGAGATGGACTTTGTCACTGGTTTTCCCAGATCGCAGAAAGGCCACGATTCTATCTTTCTCGTCATCGACCTCTTCTCCAAGGTTGCCCACTTTCTGCCAGTCAAGGAGACGATCTCTGCTAGTCAGTTAGCAGACTTGTATGTTTCCAGAATTGTGTCCCTCCATGGCATTCCGTTGGAGATCAGTTCCGACCGAGGCAGCCTTTTCACCTCGAAGTTCTGGGATAGTTTCCAAGAAGCTATGGGCACTCACCTAAATTTGAGCACCACTTATCACCCCCAGTCGCAAGGAAAAGTCGAACGAGTCAATCAACTGCTTGAAGATATTCTTCGAGCTTGTGTCATTTCATTCAGTAAGAAATGGGAGGAATCTCTTCCATTTGCTGAATTCTCGTACAACAATAGCTATCAGGCTAGTCTGAAGATGGCACCCTTTGAAGTTCTCTATGGACGTAAGTGTCGAACCCCTCTGGATTGGTCAGAAACTGGGGAACAAAATCTCATTGGTCCGGACATTATACAGCATGCCGAGGATCAGGTTCGCGTTATTCGTGAACACTTGAAAGCTACCCAGTCCCGCCAGAAGAGCAACTATGACCGCAAGCACAAGGAAATGATCTATCAGCCCGCCGAACAAGCTTACCTTCGTGTCACTCCCATGAGAGGCACTCATCATTTCGGAATCAAAGGAAAGTTAGGTCCTCGCTACATTGGCCCGTTCCGTATCCTTTCCAGGAGCGGACCCGTGGCATACCGGTTGGAATTGCCGCAGAACCTCTCTCAAGTCCATGATGTTTTCCACGTGTCGCAACTTCGTCGCTGCTTCAAGGACCCTATCCGCGAAGTGGAACATGATATGATTGAGATGCAGCAAGATTTGACTTATCAAGAACATCCGAGCCGCATTCTCGATCAGTCTGAACGCACGACCCGCAACAGGGCAATCAAGTTCCTCAAAGTTCAGTGGTCGAATCATTCTGAAGATGAAGCCATTTGGGAATGCGAAGACCGTCTCCGTGATGAATACCCCGATCTTTTCACCTCTACCACTTAAATTCTCGGGACGAGAATCCTTGTAGTGGGGGAGATTTGTAACACTCTCACTTTCAGTGCACAGTAATCACCATTACTGTTGATCACTGTTGTTCCAAATTTTTCTTTGATCAACCTGGGTCAGATAAAATTTTCAAATTCCCCCTTGTGATGTTGTTAAAGCAATGTGATCATGGATCTGGATCATCAAAACAAGTCCAAGCCATTTGAATTGAAATTCAAACAAACCCTAAATGCCTTTTGATGGATATTAAAAAAAGGTGACAATAAAATCTTTTCCAAAAATCTTGGAACCACTTTTATAAAATCCCAAATAATCATTGGACCATGCCAATGTGGTCATGAGTATTTATTGTGCTATGGAAAATTGCAAACAAATAATAACAGTAGCAATTCCAGGCCAATTACTCATTTTATAATATAATAAAATATCAAATGAGTTTAAAAAACTCTCAAACTTTTTGTGGCACTCTAGGTATATGCTCTAATAATTATGGAACAATAATTGTATTATACAAAAATGCCTAAGCCATTTAAATAATTGCTAACAGAAAAGAATAAAAGAACTGGGGCAGATAAATACATGGGCACTAAACTACGCTCATGGGCGAGGCCACCCGAACTCAACGGCCCGTCCCAACCGCGGCCTTCTCTTCTTTTTCCCCCACCTCCCCCGTCCTGTTCCTTCGGCCGAGCCGGCCATGGCGTGGCTGGACCAGCTCGACGCCCACGCACGGTCACGACAGTGCAACCCCGGGAGAAATATCTGCCCCCCCCCGCCCCCCCCCCCCCCCCCCGTGAATTGTGGATCGCGCCCCCCCATTCTTCCCCTCGCTCCTCCTCCGTGCTCCCCGTGTAAACCGTAGCGCTCGAGCTCTGCCGTGGGCGCCGTCAGCGAATACATGCGGCCAACGGCCGTGCCCTGCCGCGCCAAGCTGTCCGGAAGCTTCGCTGGCGTCCTCTGCTTCACCCTGTGCTCGCGATCGACACCGGGGCGCTACGTGCACTGCGAATCGGGCGTTTCTTCAACCTCGGGCCGGCCCGCCATTGACGACCGAGATCTCGGCTCCGACCTCCCCCGCGCATGCTGCCCCTTCTACACGTTTCCGCGGTGAGCTCTGTTCTGTTCTCCCCGCCTTGCACTTTGTTTGGTGCCGAATGTCTCCGTCCCCGTAGTACCATGCTCCGACCGCCGCCCGGGAGCTCGCCGTCGCGGCCACACGTCGCCCCGCCCGTTTTCCTTGCACCTATGGCTGCGCGAGGAACCCCACGTTCGATTCCCCCCAGCGGCGCACCAACTGGCCACCGGGGCAAAGTCCCCTTCTCGCCACCGCACATGGCTCGTCGCCGGTGAGTTTAACCGTAGGGGTTAATCCCCTGTTAAGCTGAGCCCCCCTGAGTCTATGACCAGTGGCCCCCACCCCCTGATTAAACCCCTAAATAACTGTTAGTTAAAAAAATAAACCCCCTCCCCACAGCCAATGACACATGGGCCCTACCCCTGTTAAATTAAATTGATTAACTGTTTAATTAAACATGTGTCACTGACTGGTGGACCCCACTGTCAGATTAATATTTAAAAGAATTTAGATTTATTCCGGTGTATGACATGTGGGCCCTGGCTCTATTTAAATTTGATAAATTGAATTATAAATACTGTGAGGATGACATGTGGAACCCCATGTCAGGTGTGACCAGTCAACCCTGTTGTGGATAATGTTACTGTTTTCATAATAAAATAATTCCAGAAAATCTTTTAAAATGATTTAAACTTCAAAAATCAATATCTTTTAAACCGTAAGTCGGATTCAAAAACTTTATACATGAAAATTGATCAGAAAAATATAACGAATACGGATACACTCTGTCCGATGATTTGTCCGGTACTGTCAAAGTATCAGGATGAATTTATTGTTCATATTGTTTCAACTAGCTTGGTTACACCATCCACACGTTTGTCGGATGTCCCTCACACCTCCGGCATGATCCCTTCCCCCTCCGGGTCGTCTGTCGATAATCACCCGGAGCCGGTATTTCATCCCTGGATGAATTCCCGCTCCGAGCAACGTGCATTGCACTGTGTTAGAGCACCGTTAACATTGCATACGTCGTGTCATTCATCTGTTTGTTTATGCTTGCTTTGTATTTACTGTTTCTCCCCCTTTATTCCCCGTTAGACCGCGCTGCTACCACCGACTACACTGCTGCCGGGTACGACTACTTCGTCGAAGACCCTACCCCTACCGTCGAGCTTCCAGGCAAGCAGAGCCATTCTCTTCCCCAGATATCTCCTACATTTTCGTACTTTCTTGCACTAGGCATTGTTACTGCTGCTGCTACGATTACAATCCTATTGAATTGCATAGCCTGTTTTTGTCGCCCTTGATGTACCTCCTTTATCCTATGCTGCCTATTATAATTATGCATTATTCAGCAGTGATCCCTGCGCATTGTTAGCTAGGATTAGATAGTGGGCCGTGACCACTTAGGGGAGTGACGCAGATACAATTTATTACAACTGCACAGGTACGGTACAATGCAGACACCGCCTAAGGCCCCCTAGCTTGGCTCTGCCGAGCAACCTTCAAGTGTGAGCTATCAAGGAGTAATCCTTGTACTCCACTCGTTGATGACTCTGTATAGCCGCTCTAGGTACCTGAGCACGGTAGTCCTTAAGGTAAGAAGTCGGGCGACCCAATGGTGCCCGCGAGCGGTATTGCGTCGGGAACGACAGGGAGGGTACGACCGACGTTACTGGCGTGCTTGGCCCCTGCTCGTATCTCGCGAGAGTTACCAAACCACGAAAAAGTCGAGCTCTACCAAGAGCACACGCGAGAAAAGGTAAGGAGATGGTTCACCTTGTCGGTAACCGCACGCTTTGACGGGACGACAGGGCAGGCCCCGACGTTACCGGTGGGCCTTGTTGCTGTTCGTTGTCCGTTGTGTTGTTAGTCAGACAGCGATAACGGTTTTCTGCGAGATAATTTTAAAATGCTAAATGGTTGGGCGGATGACTTGAGAGGCCGCAAAGGCCTGTACGCACTACCTTCATGTGGGATAAGAAGTTATGGTCTCCCCTGCGTCGTAGTTTGTCCGAAAGCTCTTCAGACGTCAGCAGTACCACGGGCTGATAGCCGGGAAGCGGTCTTGTCTTCTTTGCTGCTGCAGGTGTATTTTGGATTTTCATTTTCTTCACCGGCCAGTCTCGTACCGTGCAGGAGCGTGCAAGGGTGAGGGACCTAGACCCCTTGGCGCATAGGATATAGTCCGGCGGATGGCCTCTCTGCTGAGCCTAGGATGGGCTGCGATGTGTCGGATAGCCTCGGTGGGCATTCCCTAACAAGGTGTATGCCACCCTGGATATCCGAGCGTGCAGGCTGGACAGTAGTGCACCCCTGCAGGGAATTTAATCTATTCGAATGGCCGTGTCCACGGTAACAGGACGCTTTATGCTGAAGCTGGATCTTACCACTACAAACTATGACTATTAAACTGTATGATTCCGGGTTTTCTTCCTCGTAGGGGAGTCGAGGAGGGGAACTCGGAGGCATTGTTATTATTAATCATTACAACTTACTATTATACAATGTTGCAGCAACTTCTGCTTCATTGTTACTTTATTGCTTTATATAAACTGTTGGTTGTTTCTCTTCTCATGCCGCAAGACATCGTCAGAAGATGCTAGTCTTCGATAGGCCTAGCTTCTTACCCTTATTCTGATTTCTATCTTACAGTCCACTATATACAGCCTCCCCTTTCCGTTGATACAAATGCATAAATGCTTAGTAGCGGACGTAAGACTCGCGGGTATGCTAGATACTCACCTTTGCTTTATTTCTCCCTTTATGTTTTGCCTGATCGGCCGCTGCAGCCGACGTTGGAGCCCAAGAGCAGGAGTACCCCGGAGGCGGATACTACTACGTCGAGACCCCCGCTGACCTGGACCAGGAGTAGTTTCGGAGGCTCCCAGGTAGGAGGCCTTGCCTTTTCGGTCTGTATCTCTGATGTTATTTGCGCTAGCCTTCTTAAGGCAAAACTTGACTAACTATGTCTGTACTCAGATATGATAGCTTGTATAACTTATGTATTCGGCTCCGCGTGACCCCCCTTTATTGTAACATATTGGTTTATCCTTTTGTGTTTAGTGTTGTGCTGTGATATTCTCACCGTGGCACCCTAATCTCAGCCGTGTACCCTGCGTGTATGATTACTATACACGGATTGATTTTAGGGGCGTCACACCCGACTCTATTGTAATCGATACATCGACTCTTCTAATTGAGGAGTCGATACCACCAATAATAAGAAGCAGGAGTAGGTAATTACCTCGAGACAAAGAGGGGCCAAAACCTGGGTAAATCGCCGAGCCTCTTGTACATGTGGACTCTCCTCGTATCCACCTCGCAGCAAAGGTCCCATGTCAAGTTCGACTCTTCGAACATCTCTCGTGACTTTCCCACGATAGTTGGCGCCCACCGTGGTGCCTGTGCATGCAGGTGTTGAGATTTTGGAGCGAGCTCTGCAAGGCATGGAAGGATTCATTGCTGGACAACTCACTAGAATCCGGCGCGGGAATCTCGGCATCTACGACTCAACCTAGGGATCCGAAGCCAATTCCTTCGAATCAGGATATCGGTTCACGATCGGGTCTAGCCACATCTTCATCGATAAGAAAGATGGATCCGTGCCACAGCCGGATCCTAAAGTTTCCATGGAAACCCCGAGTCGGAAACCCGCCATGCCATATGGTCTAAAAAACGCAGGAGCCACCTACCAGCAAACAGGCACTTCACAAGAAACCCCCCTTAAAAAAGGGAGCCAGCCAAACACCAAATTTCATCATGCCTTCGTTGGGTTTATTGGTGAGTCTTCAGAGCCGAAACGCTATGTGGAGACCCCAACCCACGGTGACAGGGAGAATTTCTTTTATGCCGACTCGTATCAAGAAGAATATAAGTATGCATACACCATGTCAATCCGATCCATTAAAGAAGGTAGACTCGGATCTGACCTAGAGGAATAAAACCCCCCGGGAAGAAGCCGTCTGTGCAGCGGATACCCGAAGATAGCAAGATTTTTCAGAAGATAGGAGTCCGGCTAATGAGATCCACAGCAACACCGATACCATCAAAAATTCTTCAGAAATTAAACACGGCACTCGAGCCACCAATGTGTGGAAACGATTGAGCCGAAGCAGAACTGACTCCGACCAGGAATTAGAGGAATGTCAGAAAAAAATCCATGGTGCTGCAAAAAGAGATAGCTTGGGAGCATCGAAACCTTACAGAAGCACAGGACCGGCTCTTGCAAAAATTACTGCACGACAGGATCCAGGAGTTGAAAGGCCTCCGGCTTATATCTATAACCGACGCACTGAAACGCATAAAGAAAGTAGATGAAGACCTAAGGGGACTTGTGGATGCTGTCATCAGGTATGCCGAGTCTATTGAAGCCAGATGTGAGGGAATATAAAATCAAAACCGGACGCGCAATAGGAAGCGTAGGCGCAACCAGACCCTACGGGAACGTAGTAGCGATCACTCCCCGATTCACGAACAGACGCCAAAGCAGGATATAATATACCGGGGCTGCGAGAAAGCCATGCAAGAAGCTTTCCCAAGGCACTCCAAACCAGGCCGCCCCGCTAATCATACCTGGGACCAGTGCTACTTTATGCAAGACTACAGACGCCTTGTCGAGAAAAACGTCCTAAAGACAATTCAGTACGATGACGACTCAACTGGATCATACAGTTACAAGAGGTCAAGAACATGGACTCGTCTGTAGTGAAGAAGTCGGTCCCTCATTTTCACTCTCAATATATAAGTCGACTTTCGTCGCATTGGCTCTCGCCATACATATATATAAGTCGACTTTCGTCGCATCGGCTCTCACCATACATATATATAAGTCGACTTTCATCGCATCGGCTCTCGCCATACATATATATAAGTCGACTTTCGTCGCATCGGCTCTCGCCATACATATATATATATAAGTCGACTTTCGTCGCATCAGCTCTCTCCATACATATATATAACTTGACTTTAGTCTCATCGGCTCTCACCATACATACATATAAATCGACTTTCGCCGCACCGGCTCTCACCACATTTAGCTGTCTTTACTTTATTATTTTCATGTTTTCATCTTGCATCAAATATTTCACATTTTTGCATTTAATATCTCTGAGACATGGAGGCTTGATCAACCTCTATTGGTACTGAGCATGTATATGGCTTATTCAGGGGAATCGGGTAGCTCGGTGATATTCATCGACTCTTATCTGAGAACTCGGCACATATATATGTAAAACTCCACATGTCTATTGCTTATTCAGGGGAATCGGGGAGGTCCATGACATCCATCGACTCTTATCTGAGAACTCGGCATATACATGAACGGCCAAACACGCCTTGAAACCTTGGCCTATATAGCTCAAGATCATACGACCAACGCAAACCCGACTTAGCCTAAACCTTGGGGGCTTCCAGCAACGCCTATCAAGTTTGGTTCTAGGCTAAACCTTGGGGGCTTCCAGCAACGTCATATGTGTCGGCTTACAGATAAGTTTCAACTCTTGAACCAATAATATCTCTAAACTCGAAAAGATGAGGCATGATCCAGCTTCTATATGAGCCTTCAAAATTTTATTTTTTGCGCACAAACATCATAGTTCATCTTAAATCATGCATCACAATTTTTCCTTTCAGATAGAATGAGAGTTAGACCTATGAAACTCGGCACAGCACCCAGATGCATATACAAAATCATGGGAACTACCCCTCAAAATTTCCTTTCAAGATTTAGCATTAACATGTTAGCATTTTTATTTTGCGTCATTTTATACGACAACTTCTAGAGGTTTTCCCTGTTAAAACCTTATGGCATATACGCCGACTTGACAGAGGATTATACCCTCTTCTGCTTACAACATAAAAGCATATGACTCGGTTGTAACCGTGGCAAGCTAGTACAGAAACCGGCTTTATTCAAAGCGTTTCAAAACACTAAACTCTCCAAACAGAAACACCGGCATAATTCGTCCAAAATATTGACATCCAAAGGCCAAAAGGAAAAATATTGACATCCAAAGGCCAAAAGGAAAAATATTGACATCCAAATCAAGCTACTCCAAGAAACAACTACTATAAGAAGGGGAAGTGCCCAAATTTAAAGTCAGCTTGCATCATAAAAATATTGACATCCAAAGGCCAAAAGGAAAATACAAAGTAAAACACCATAAAAAGTATCTGACCACAGGCTGGTCACAAACCACGGGACATGTCTCCCAATATTACAAACTCGGCGCTACGGCCACACCAAATGAATCACCAATTTTCAAGTTTAAAGTCGATTGCATAAGCCTATGCTTGATCACCGTCTTGCCCTGGGAAGATGACCCGGCACCATCTGCAGACGATATAAGTACATTACAAGCTTCAGCCAAGTCTACATCAGATATGTCATCCATCTTCAGGTCATCTTCTTCCCCACCTGAAGTCGGCTAAACAGAACCTGTCGGCTCTAAGATTTTCTTCGGAGATGGAAGAAGAGAAAACTCAATTACACAAGGTAGATCAAACCAGTGTCTCTTGTTGGTTCCGTAATACCTGGCTTCCAGATAAGATAGATCCATCCCATCAGCTATCACAGTGGCAACCGAGCGAGTCTCTTTCTGAATCTTGCTATGGTGATCCTTGGAAAATTTGGACCCGTCAACCTTGAATTCGTGAAAGTCGGCAGCCAAAAGTTCCAGCTTTAGACTGGGATGGTAAGTCTTGGCGAGCTCCAAGCCTCGCATCACCCCCATACAGCAAGCCGATCGCTTTCCAAGCTTAACCCAATCAGAGACAACTGAGAATGGCGCCATCGCATCAGTTACCCTCTTCATACTTGGGGGCTTTGGCTGAGTTGTACCTATAGCCTTACATGCACCTTCAAACAATTGCTTGACAAGAGTAAAAGTGCAGGTCAACTTCATAGCATGTGACTCGTTCAAAACATCATGCTCTTTGCCTACGAACGACAAAGTAAATACAACAAAGTCAGTAAACAACAATGAAAATCAGGAAAACAAAAAATACCAAAGGTTTTACCGACTTACCAAAGATCGCTGATACGAGTCGATGAATACTACCTTTTAGCGTTTCCATCTTCTTCTCAACCGATTCCAATTTCTTCTCGGCTGCATTATGCTGAGTCGTTACATCATCACAAGCCTTCGACAAGGCACTTTCGACTTCATCATGTCGGACATCATCTGACCCAATTTTTCATCCCTTCTCTTCAATTCATCTAGGAGTCGGCTAACCTCCTTATTGGCTTGTTCGCGCTTTGCCGACTCAGCCCTGAATTTTTCATCCAACTGACAAGCACTTTGACCAGCTTTCAAAGCAAGATCCTTCAAAGCAAGATATCACTAAGTATTTACTTAGACAAATTTCCTAACCAACTATTTGGGGGCCACACCTTCAAAAAATTCAATAACCCGGTGAGATATAATCTCGTCTTGACGGCTCATGGGGGCGACAGATCAAATAAGTTTTATGACTCAGACTACTACAAGAGTGATTTACCGACTCATTTTGGATACAATTCACTTTCTTACACATAACCCAACATGGCATTAAGTAACCCTATCGGCTTATGGGGGCTACAGATGCATAACAACAAGGACAGTATGCAGAGAAAGAAAGAAAAAACACCTCATAATGCTGTCGGAGCTGGAGGACTATGCCATATGGCTCAATAGAGAAAGCCAGTGATCGCTTATACAAATCTTCAAGGGAAGTATTTTCAAATATCGACTCATAAGGACGACTCACCGCTTGTTTCTTATCATCCAAAATCTTTGTGAAAGTTGTACAAGCAGGTGGGTCACCCTTGTGAGTCCCAGTAATCATCAATTCATCATCAATAACCACGTTCTCCGTAGGAGGAGTCGGGGTAGAACCTGGAGCAACTTCAATCTTTTTAGATTGAGTCTCTGGCTTCTTACAACTGGCAACACGGGAAGTATCCTTGTAGAGATCTGAATGACTCTACTTATCCAAGACGGCCCCTTCAGTTTCTTAGAAACTAGAGTTTCTGGAAAATCCTTAGATAAACCTGCCAACTCTTTCACCATTTCAGAGTCGGCCAAGTCCTTGGGGTCAATTCGAGAAATGTTCAAAGAAAGAAAAAAAAACATGACTCATCAGAAAACATACATATACAGACGATTCAGCATTATAATGAAAGTACTTACCCACGATTGATGGGAAAAGATGTTTGAACAGAGGAACCCTCAGAAAGAAGAGTCCCGGATTCAAAGCCGCCCACCTGAGGATGTCCCTCAGGAAGGCCTGTTGACTGACGAGAAGGAGTCGATATGGCAGTCGGGTTTGGCCTTACGATACGAGGCGTGTCGTTCAAAGACACAAGAGGGTCCGCCGAGTCAGAACTACGGGTATGCCTCTTCTGACCTTGTGCCTGTGAGAAAAAATGAAACATAAGGAAACAAAAATCCTACCAACAATATTATGAAGAGTCGGCAAGACGTATACCGGCGGATTCATAGTTTGACTCTCTTTTGAGAGTCGCCTTCAACGGAAGGAACTTTGTCATGTTCCTCCTCCTCATCCTCGTCTTCATCCTCATGAGTCATGATCACCCGAATCCTCCTACAAGGACAAAAGACGTGAGAAGGAAAATTATATCGCAAAGAGGAAAATCAACCGAATCTTACCGTATGACTCGGGATCTTAGCTCTGGCCTCTTTTCCAGTAAGGAAATCCTGACTCACATTCCACCATGGGTCATCCTCCTGGAAACCAAGAAGTAGGAAGATCAAACACTTGAACACATATCACATTAAGGGAATACAGATATACCCGTGGAGCCGGATTAGCTTGACAGAATGGGGGAAGGCCAACTTTCTTAAGATCCTCAATCCGTTCGGCGAGAAATCTCTTGCAAGCCGTCACTAGATCGCTCAGAGTAAACTAATTCTGGGTGAAACACATAGAGTCACCTCTTCAGTGTATTCACACATGAGTCGATCCCTTACACTGAGGGGTTGGATTTTCCAACCCACCCAACACTTGGTTAGGTCTCTTCCAGTAAGCCCATTAGCTAGCAAAGCTTTCATCCGGGCAAGAATTGGTTCATTCCTTTTCTGATGAACCTCCGTGGGGAAAAGGTTCAAACTACCATGAAACTCAAGCCTGCTTTCTCGAAATTTGGGCAGAGGATGCTCACCTTTGATGCTCTCCACAGTACAGTATAAGAATTATTTTTTGTCAATCCTTCACCTTGCTCATCAGCTTGGGTGAAGGAAAAATTGATTTGGCCCACTTTTGGATAGTAACTCCACCACACTCCAAAGCCGGACTGCCACTATACTCGATTTGCTAATTGTAGTAGTAGAACTCGGCAAACAAACCTAGAGTCGGTTTGATCTGAAGGTAAGCCTCGCAGAACACTTGGAAATGACATATTTTGAGCACCGAGTTGACACTCAAGTCTTGGGGATGCAGCTTGTAGAAATGCAACACACTCCTGAAGAATTTGGACCCAGGAGGTCGGAACCCCCGGGTCACGTGGTCAGCAAAAATGACAACTTCACGTTCGTTGGGTTTCGGCCAGATCTCTTCTCTAGGAACCCGCTATTTATTTTGGACTGAGGAGGAAGGATCCCTTTCGCCACCATCTTGTTTAATTGTTCCAGGGTAACTAGGCTTTCCGCCCAGTTGGCCTCCAAAGTCAGTTTATGAACTGGTGGCTTTGGGGCTGGCGGCTTCTTACCTGTCGTTTTCTTGATGGCACCGACTTTCTTTCCCATGATGCAAGAGTCAGACCTAGAAAGTGAAAAATGTATATATGCTGAGTTGACTAAAGAATCGGCTGAAAACAAGCAAGGGATGGATTTAGCTGAAAATTTGTGCAGTCGGACCAAACCCGACTTTACATCAACTACACAAACAGATTTCACAAATTATGGTGAAACAGATGGATCTACCAAGCCAAAGAAAATAGGCGAAAAACACGAACAGATCCAGAACTTACAAAGAACCCGAAGCGGTTGAGGAACTATGGATCTATAATATCTCTCAAGCAAACAATTGAAGCGAAGCAATATCTAGTAGATCCTAACCTATCTACCAACATGCATGGTGAATCTTCCATGAAACTATCTCAATCTACTAAAACGGTGAAGCTCGAAGCTCTACAACAATGGCGATGAGCAAAAAACCATGACATGAGGTAGAAGATGAGAACTTACGTGAATGGCGTATGGGAGTGACATGGCCCCAGTCCGTCTCGCGCGTGCGCTATAAGAAGGAATGCTCTAAGCAGTGACGAGGATGAAGCTCACGTTCTTTGGCGTACGAAGAAGAGGATGAGGAAAATATGCAGACGGGGTGAAGTGAAAAGAAGGGTATGAGTGGCTTATTTATAAGGGACCTCAACCCGAAACCCAAGGCGTCGCCTGACGTTGGCTAACGGCAGGAAATCCATCGATTTCCATGAGAGAATCTAATGAGCATTATGTGACGCCCCCAAAATCAAGACGTTTACTGTAATCATACACGCAGGGTACATGACCGAAATCAGGGTGCCACGATGAGAATATCACAGCACAACACTAGACACGAATAAAATAAATCTGATATTACAAACCAGGGATCGCGAGGATCCGAATACATAAGTTATAGAAGCCATAATATCTGAGAACAGACATAGTTAGTCAAGTTTTGCCTTAAGAAGGCTAGCAGAAATAAAATCAGAGATACAGATTGAACAGGCGAGGCCTCCTGTCTGGGATCCACCGAACTACTCCTGGTCAACGGGGAACTCGACGTCATAGTAGTCGTCTCCGGGGTACTCCTACTCCTGGGCTCCAACGTCGACTGCAGCGGCCGATCAGGAAAAACAAAAAGGGGGAAATAAAGAAAGGGTGAGTATCTAGCATACCCGCGAGTCTTACGTCCAGCTACTAAGCATTTATGCATTGGTATCAATGGAAAGGGGGGCTATATATAGTGGACTGAATTGCAGAAATTCAGAATAAGGAAGACAAGCTAGGCCTATCGAAGACTAGCATCTTCCGACGAGTCTTGCAGACAAGAAGAGAATAGCCAATAGTTCATATAAAGCATAAAGTAACAATGCAGCAGAAGTTGCTGCAGCATTGTATAATAGTAAGTTGTATTAGATAACAATTAACAATGCCTCTGAGAATCCTTCCTCGACTTCCCTTTGAGGAAGAAAACCCGGAACCAATCAGTTTAGTAGTAGTAGTTTGTAGTAGTAGAGTCTGGCTTCAGCATAAAGCGTCATGTTACCGTGTACACTTCTATCCAAATAGATTATCTTCCCTGCAGGGGCTGCACTACTATTACCCTACACGGTCGGATCTCCAGGGTGGCTTACACCTTGTTAGATCCGATACGCCGAGGCGATCCGATACGCCGAAGTCCATCCTTCAAGCTCAACAGAGAGGCCATCCGCCGGTCTAGATCCTAAGCACAAAGGGACTTTGGACCCCTGCCCTTTGTACTATTGCACGGTACGTGACTGGCCAGTGAAGCAGACCCACCTCCCACTATCGGAGTAGGCGGTCCAAGCCCGGCAATCAGCACGAGATAAAGCTGACGTCTGAAGAGCCATCGAACGAGGCTACAACGCAGAGGGCCCACACCATAATCCCACGTGGAGGTAGCGCATAAAGGGCACGATGACCCACTCAAGTCATCCACCTGACCCATTAAGCATTTTATTATTTTTTGTCGAGACAACCGTTATCGTTTCCCTATCCGGGTGAGTCGCGGACAACGACAGCAACAAGGTCCACCCACATAACCAGAGACGGTGCCCGCCTACCCTGTCGTCCCACAAACTCATGCCGTTACCAACAAGGTGAACCATCTCCTTACCTTGTCTCGCGTTTTCTCTTTGAAGAGCTCGACATTCGTACAACAGGGTACCTCACGGCCATCGAACAAGTACCAGGCCCGCCGTAAACCGGTGATATACACATGTACTGTCGGTCCGATACAATACCCTGTGTGGGCACCGTTGGGTTACCCGACTCCTTACCTTTAAGGAAAACCGATGTTCTGGACCCTAGGGCGGCTATACAGAGTCAGAAACGAGTGGAGTATAAGGATTACTCCTCGATATCTCACACTTGATGTGGCTCGGCAGAGCCGAGGTAGGGGCCTTTGGCGGTGTCTGCAATGTACCGTACCTGTAGAAGTTGTAATATATTGTACCCGCGATCACTCCCAGAGTGATCACGACCCGCTATCTATTCCTATTTGACTAACAATGCGCAGGGCCAACTGCTGAATATAATATATATAATTAATAGGCAGCATAGGATAAAGGAGGTACATGAAGGGGCGACAATGACAGGCTATGCAATGAATAGGAATTAACATAATAGCAACAGCAATGCCTAGTGGAAGAAATGTACGGAAAGATAGGCGATATCTGGGGAAGGGAATGGCTCTGCTTGCCTGGAAGCTCGACGGTAGGGGTACGGTCGTCGACGAAGTAGTCGAACACACCAATGTTGTCGTCGGCGGCAGCAACGGTGTTCTACCGGAAAATAAAGGCAGGGGGACAGTAAATACAAATCAAACATATGCAAACAGATACATGACATGACAAATGCATTTTTATCGGTGTTCTAACGTAGTACAAAGTTCTATGCTCGGAGCAGGAATTCATCCAGGGATGAAATACCGGCTCCGGGTGATTATCGACAAACGGCCCAGAGGGGGGATGTCGATGTTCATTGTGTTAGAGTGGGGTTGTTGGTATACGGATAGTGTATTCTTAATTGTTGTGTTTTTCTGTTCAATTTTCATGTATAAAGTTTTTTAATCCGACTTACGGTTTGAAAGATATTGATTTTCTAAGTTTAAAGCAATTTAAATCAATTTCGAAATTTACTTTAATTGTTTATTAAACATTATCCAGAACAATATTGGTTGACTTGTCAACTGACAGAGGGGACCCACTTGTCATCCTCACAGTATTTATAATTTTTTTAATTTAATTTAAATATATCCAGGGCCCACCTTTCATACAGACAGAGATCTAAAATCTATTTAATTAACTTAACAATGGGCGGGGCCCAGGTGTGATACTAACATGTGCTTAATTAATCATCTTAATTAGTTTAAGGGCATGGGGCCCAGGTGTCATAATAACATGTGCTTAATTAATCATCTCAATTAGTTTAAGGGCATGGGGCCCATCTATCATATTAACAAAGGGGGTTTATTTTCTTTTAATCTCTATTTCGCGCTAATCACACAGGTACCTGGCCCACCTGCCAGTGAGACAGAGAGGGGAGGTCGAGCCTGCGCACTTACCGGCGACGAGGGCAGAGAACGGTGGCGACCAGTCCGGCGAGTCCCGGCGGCCAAATCGTCGCCCGCGACTTGTATTCGAAAGGGACGTTTAATTCCCGTACAACCCTAGCCCTAGCGCAAACTGGAACGCCCAGGATGCCGGTCACGGTGAGCACGGGCGGCGGCCGGAGCAAGCCCAGACGAAGGGGATTCGGAGCATCAGCTCACCCTGAGTGTGTAGGGGAGGCAACGGGCTCGAGGGAAACCGGAGCGGCGCGATTTCGTCGGCAATGGCGAGGCGGCCGTGGCGGAGGAGGCGGCCCGATTACGGCGGCTCAGGGGCTTCGGTGACGAGCAGCGACTTGGGGAGACGGGGACGAGCGTGGGGAGGGCTCCGGAGAACACGGCTTGGCCAGGGGACGGCGGTGGCCACGCAAGCTCACCGGCCCGCGCCCACGGCGGGCACGGGTGAAGGCGAACAAAGAGGGTAGGACGGGAAAATGCTTCTGGGGAGGGGATCTGGCGTGTTAGGGTTTGTGATCCCGAGGCAGTTGGGCTCGGGGCGCCTATATGCTCGCCGGCGAGCCGCACGATGGTCGCCACAGCAATGGATGCCTGCCATGATGAGGTGACCATGGGAGGGGAGGGGAGAGAGGCCGAATGGGATTGGCCCAGTGGGGGGAAAAGAGGGTGGGCCGGGGTGGTCTATGCCCAGGGCAAGGGTTAGGCAGTTTCCTATTTTTATTTTATTTTCTTTTTTTTTTGTTTCTTTTCCTTTACTGTTTTATTTGTTTTGTTTTCATTTGAGTTTTGTAATATATTTTACATGTTCCATAATTTGTGTTGCATGTTGTACTACTGCTACAAAAAGTGCGGTCTCTAAATAAGATCAACTAGTATTTTATTTAAATATTAAATGATTAAATTGGACTGATTGAGTTACTGCTTTAATTCTTTGATTTATTTTATAGCTTAATAAATTCCCAAAGTTGGTTTACAATGGTCCACTGATTATTTGCGATTTAACAAAAGTGGTTGCACAATCTTTAGACCAAGTTTTAGTTGTCACATTAATTTTAATGCCAACCAAAGGGGATTTTGAATGTGATCACACGCAAAGATGATCATGGCATGAATAGCAACAGTACTGGTCATTAACAAGAGGATCACTGTAGTGATTACTGTTACATGACAGTGAGGGTGTTACAAATCTCCCCCACTACAAGAATTCCCGTCCCAAGAATTTAAGCGGTAGCGAGGAAAAGATCGGGGTATTCATCTCGAAGACGATCTTCGCGCTTCCAAGTGGCTTCATGTTTAGAATGATTTGACCACTGAACTTTGAGGAACTTGGTTGTCTTCTTGCGGGTTCAACGTTCAGACTGATCAAGAACGCGCCTCGGATGTTCTTGATAAGTCAAGTCCTGCTGCAGTTCTATCAGATAATGATCCACCTCACGGATAGGATCCTTGAAGCAGCGTTGGAGTTGCGACACGTGGAATACATCGTGAACTTGGGAGAGGTTCGGCGGCAATTCGAATCGTCATGCCACTGGTCCACTCCTGGAAAGGATACGGAACGGGCTGATGTAGCGAGGAGCTAACTTGCCTTTGATCCCGAAATGATGATTGCCTCTCATGGGAGTGACACGAAGGTAAGCTTGTTCGCCGGGTTGATAGACCATTTCCTTGTGCTTGCGGTCGTAATTTCTTTTATGGCGGGACTGGGCAACCTTCAAATGGTCACGGAGAACGCGAACCTGATCTTCAGAATGCTGGATAATTTTCGGACCAATGAGGGTTCGTTCCCCAGTTTCCGACCTATTCAGAGGGGTTCGACACTTACGTCCATTAAGAACTTCAAAGGGTGCCATCTTCAGACTCGCCTGATAGCTTTTCTTGTACGAGAATTCAGCAAACGGAAGAGATTCGTCCGATTTCTTGCTGAATGAGATGACACAAGCCCGAAGCATATCTTCAAGCACATGATTGACTCGTTTAACTTGGCCTTGCGACTGGGGGTGATAAGCGGTGCTGAAGTTTAGATGAGTGCCCATAGCTTCTTGGAAACTATCCCAAAATCTTGAGGTGAAAATGTTGCCACGGTCTGAAATTATCTCCAACGGAATACCTTGGAGGGACACAATTCTGGAAATATATAAGTCTGCTAACTGACTAGCAGAGATCGTCTCCTTGACTGGGAGAAAGTGAGCGACCTTGGAGAATCGGTTGATGACGACAAAGATAGCATCATGACCTTTTTGTGATCTGGGAAAACCAGTGACGAAGTCCATCTCGATCTTGTCCCACTTCCATTCAGGAATAGAAAGTGGTTGCAGAGTTCCAGCAGGTCTTTGATGTTTGGTCTTGGCGCGACGGCAAACTCACACTCTTCAACATAACGAGCAATGTCTTGTTTCATGCCAGACCACCAGTACCGCTGACGAATGTCTTGGTACATCTTGGTACTACCAGGGTGGATCGACAAGGGTGTATCATGAGCTTCTTTCATGACGTGTGGGGCGTAGTTCAGGTTGGGCCTGTTTATGGGGACCACTAGCCGACCCTTGAAGTACAATGCACCATCATCGGCAATAGTGAAGGATGAGGGCTTTCCACTTGCGACATACCGCCTAATATTCAGAATGTTAGAGTCACATTGATGTGCAAACTTCATGCGGTTGTATAAGTCTGGTTCGACCACCAGGGAATTCACATGTCCCTGTGGAACAATCTCGAGGTTCAACTTGTGAAGCCCTTCATACAGAGGTGGTTGTTGTATTTGAACTTCAAGTTCACTATAGTAGGCTTTGTGGCTCACGGCATCAGCCATCACATTAGCTTTGCCAGGGGTATAATGAGTATCCATGTTGAAATCGGCTATTGTCTCGAGCCATCTTTGTTGGCGGAGATTCAGGTCTGGCTGAGTAAACAGGTACTTCAGGCTTTGGTGGTCGGTGTAGATCTCGCAACGATTACCGACGAGGTAATGTCGCCACAGCTTCAATGCATATATTATTGCTGCCAATTCGAGATCATGTGTTGGATACTTGTCTTCGTGAGCACACAACTGACGAGAGCCATAAGCAATAACTTTGCGCTCTTGCATTAGGACACAACCTAACCCTTGACGAGATGCGTTGCAGTATATCACGAAGTCCTTCCGAGTATCAGGGGGAGCAAGCACCGGAGGAGAAGTGAGCTTGTACTTGAGAGCTTGGAAAGTTTCCTGACATTTATCAGTCCACACAAACTTGACGCCTTTGTGAAGAAGATTTGTCAGAGGCTTGGCAATCTTGGATAATTTCTCGACGAAACGGCGGCAATAGCTGGCGAGTCCGAGGAAACTTCTGACTTTCTTGACAGTCTTGGGGGGAGTCCAATCCAGAATAGCTTGAATACGTTCAGGGTTTATGGCAATGCCATCCTTGGAAATCACATGACCAAGGTAGGTTACTTCAGCAAGCCAAAACTCACACTTAGAATACTTAGCGTTGAGTTTGTGTTCTCGAAGCTTTTCCAGTATAAGTCATAGATGTTCATCATGCTCTTCTTCATTCTTGGAGTAAATTAAGATATCATCCAGATAAACCACGACAAACTTGTCGAGATATTCCATGAATATATAGTTCATCAATCGAGAAAATGTGGCCGGGGCATTCGTCAAGCCAAAGGACATGACAGTGTACGCGTATGAGCCATATCGAGTAATGAAGGCTTGCTCCATGCCTCTTTTGTGTGATATTGATGCACTTCGATACACTTTTGATCATATTTGGACTAACCTATTAACTCAGTGCACCCCAGTGCCAGTTCCTGTTTTCTGCTGTTTTTCTATTTCAATTTTCCCCCATATTAAAAGTGCTCCAAAAATTCAGGAAAAATCCAACAAAATATCAGCGCTTCGGAAGCTTCGGGAATAACCAAGGAGGGCCAGAGGGGACCCACCAGGGCCTCAGGCGCCCTCTCGGCGCGCCCTAGGGTGGGGCCGCACCAGGGGGGCCTGGCCCCCTGGTGGCCCCCCTGGCTGCCCCCGTTCGCCCATATATTCTCCGTGACAGGAAACTTCCGAGTGGAGAACCCTTTTTCGCGATCTCTCCTCTATTCCGCCGCCGCCGCGCTTCCAAGATCGGGAGCACTAGGAGACCTCTTCCCGGCACCCTTCGGGAGGGAGGAACCACCCCCGGGAGCTTCTCCACCACCATGGATGCTTCCCGGATGAACCGTGAGTAGTCCACCTTGGACCATGGGTTTATGATCAGCAGTTATGTGATGTTCTCCTCCCCTCTTTGTTCTTCATGGTTTAGACCTCGTGAGCTGCCCTACCTGATCGAGGCACATATGTAATCTTTCTGCTGATCCTATGCTGAGTTTGCTAGGATCTGATGGATTATGAGACTATGTTCAGATTGTGTTTGAGTAATATATTTGATTCTCCTCTTTTATATTTATGTTCTTGAGTAATTCTTGCATTTTCTCTGTTGCTGTTTATTGCTTTGGCCAAATAGTAGGTAGTGACTCCAAGAGGGAGCGTTATGCATGATTGTGGGTTCCTGCCCCCCGATGACTAGCTTGAGTGGCAGAAACATGAGTCTAGGGTATGTGTTGTTGCCACAAGGGAGAGAACAACGGTGCTTGTACTTGCGGGTGCAAGGATTGTTTACTTTACGCAAAGTTCTTTAATGCAATTTTTTGTTGCTTTGAGTTTACACTTTGGGTGGGATTCGCAACTTAATAACAGCGAGATGCTCTGGATAGATATCTCAAGGTGGATGATTAGTAGGTAGATGCAGATGGATTTCGGTCCACTTGTCTTGGCGTACCGCCCAATCTTTTGAGCCTCTTCCTTCTTTATAGCATAGTTACCATTGGTTTGCGCACATAATCCTTTCAATTGCCCAGCTGTAATTTTTTCACCTTGCATGGCTATTTTATCGTCTTTTGGGAGAGAGACATCACTAGTGAACATCATGGATCCCGGTCCATATTTCCAATACTGTTTACAGCCACTATTTATTTTATTCTTTATTTACTTTTCCGTTGCTATCACTATCATTATTATCCCGTACGTTTTATCCTTTGTAAGCAACAAGGCCGGAGGGATTGACGACCTCTCTGAACTCGTTGGGAGCAAATTTATTTGTTGTGTGTGTGCAGGTCCACGTCAACCGCCTAATTACTGGCGCCGTTGTCACCTTCCTGTTGTTGTTGGAATCCTACCGGAGACAAACCTTGGTATCTTCACCGAGGGAAATTTGCTGTTGTCTACATCTCAACCTTCCACTTTGGGTAACCAACGAGGGGCGAGCACTTCTCGCGACATCAAATAAATTTCTGGCGCCGCTGCCGGGTACTCCACTCTTCAAGATAGGGGAGTTGCACACTATCTTTTATCTTTGCTTTTTAGTCTTGTTAGTTTATCTTTCAGTTTTTATCTTCGTGTCCTTTAACAAAAATCCAAAAAAACTAGTATGTCTAGTTCCTTACTTGCCAATCAATGTCTGTCATCTTTGAAACCAGATCTTATTGGCATGGAGGATTCACTGAGGATCAACAAAAGTGGCACAAGGAACACCGCTTGTCTCAAAAGGGGATACACTTATGGAAACAAATACACCAGTTGTATGAGTATGCTAGAAACTTGTGCTCAATATATAATATATCTTTCTGCAGGGATGAATCTTGTTGCTTTATGAGGCACAAACACCTTGCTTTCCAATGTGAGTACAATGATGATGAAACCTTAGCTTCTTATGCTAAGAGAAATTATGACTTTGATGATGCAGAGCAAATAGAAGAATTTGTTGCTTATAAGGGTGCCTATGAAATTAATTCTCTTCTTAAAAATATTGATGATGCCCCTTACGAATCTGAGAGTATTTCTATACTTAACTATTGTTTGGAAAATTACGATGTAAATTATTATATTACTGATCATCTTGAGAGAATCTCTCCCCCAAAGGAAGAGACTAATGTTTTTGCATTACTCTATGGAAGAAGAAATTGTTGAAACCGAAAGCCCCTTGGATGAAAAACAGGAGGAGAGTGACGAACAAAAGGAGGAAGAATGGAGCCATCCATGTCTACCTTCTAATGAGAGTAACTCTTTGACTATTACCTTATATGAGTGTTATGATCCTATGGATTCTTCTGAAATATCCCTTTTTGATGAAGTTGAGGCCTTCTATGCTTATGGTCGTGATGCCACTATGGATGATGCTTACGGAGATGAACTTGCTATAGTTCCTCATGTTAAGCATGAAATTTTTGCTATTGCACCCACACTTGATTGTCCTATTATCCTTTTGAAATCTCCAACTCATATTATAGAGAATTGTGCTCTTATCAAGGCTCAATGTGATGGGTTGCATTTATCTTATTATCCTAAAGACCGTGTTGAAAACTATACATGTGTGCTTGTAGGTCATGAACAACATGATTTATGTGATAGTTATATTATTGATGTTGTTCATGATACTACCGAAATTTATTTTGAGAGAGGGAAGTTTGGTTGTAGAAATTTCCATATTACTAAAACTCCTCTCTTTATGTTGAAAGTTTTAAAGTTGTTCTTGTTCCACCTTCCTATGCTGGTTTCTTTGTGTTTCAGAACCCTCTGTTAGGTAATGTGCTAGGAACAAATAACCTTGCATCATGTCAAAATTTCAAAGGAAATTCAACTTCAAAATCCAAATGGGAGAAGAAACCCCCCCCAGATGAATTAATTCAAAAGGCCAGATAAAAATCTTCTCCAAAAATTCATGTTAGATTTTTGAAAAGTCTTATAAATGAGTGTGATCACATATCAAGTGATGTGGGACCCACCCCATGCTCATAGATTTTTCAAATATTCAAACAGTGCCTTGGAATAAAAGAAATACCCCTATTTGATTTAAAATTCAAATTATTTGAATTTTAAAAATGTTGAAACTTCATAAGTGGCTAGTCTATATTATTATGAGGCCATATAAAAGTTTTCAGCATTTAATAAAATGTTTAGATATTTATTTTACCTAAGCAAAACAAATAGCAGAAAAGAAAAAAGAGAGAAAAAGGGAAAAAGAACTTACCTGGAAGCAGCCCAACTAGCTCCCCGCAGCCCACCTAGCCGGCCCAGCCCGCGAAACCCCTTGTCGTCTTCTACCCCGCGCTGCCAAGCAGCTCGGTGGCGAGGCGCCGACGCCGTGGACGCCACCGCGACCAGGCCTTCCCAGGCCTCATCTCTTCGTCTGGACGCATCCTGGAGCCGCCCCAGTTCATTCCCCTCCCTCCTCCTCGTCTTCCCTTTCCTCTCTCACCCGATTCGTCGTCGCCCAAGAAGCACGCCGGAGCACCGTTGAGCCCCCGCGTGGCCATTGACGCCGAGAAGCCCCAAGACCGTGTCCAAGTTCTTCCTCGTCGTCATCTTCGTCGAGCAGTGCAAGGAATCGAGTCCGAAGCCCACGTAGACGCCAGATTCTTCCTCGAGTTCTCGCCGGCCGCAGTGAAGGACTTCGTCAATTCCGCCGCCGTTGAGCCACCCCAGCCCTCGCCACCACCTCTACTGAGTTCCCGGTGAGCTCGGGTTCAAAACCCCTAAACTTCCACCTTCGATTACTCCCTCTAGCCTTGGCCACCATGGGAGCCGAACCTCCTCGCCGCCGGGATCCATGGCGACGACCAACCGTTACGCCATCGAACCCTCCTTGTTGTCCAACGTGTTCCCCGTGCTCCTCCTCGTCGAACCAGCCTAGCCCCGCCTCAAGTCGTGCCCCGGAGCGAAATCTCGATCACGGCCGTAGCTAGGTCGCCGCAAAACTTGACGCCGGCGAGCGTACCGTGCACCCCAGCTCTTGGATTCGGTCCCGTTCGACGCGCGCAGGAGAGGGCTTCAAGCTGGTGGTCTTCGCGCTCCAAATGATGGCCGGAATCGTGATCCCGTGCAGCGCCGCCGCGGGTTTGGTCGTCGGCGGTTAACCGCCGGTGGGTTAGCCCTTAATCACCTGGCTAATGACCCCCTGGGTCACTGACCAGTGGGCCCAGTGGCTTAATTAAGCCACTGGATTAATTTAACCCACGGGTTAATTAAATCCAGCCACTGACAGGTGGGACCCCCATGTCAGCCCCCCCCTGACGCCAGCTTGATGTCAGCCTGACGCAGTAAATCGATTTAAATGAATTTCCAGAAAATCAAAATGATTAAAAGAATTCCAGAAATTCCAGAAAATACCCCAAACTTTGGAAATTCATAGAAAATTCATATTTACTCGAAATTGGACAAATAATATATGAAAAATGATCAGGAGAAAATTATCTTTCCAAATATGCAACTTTCAACTATGTTTGAGTTGAATTTAAATTGGGACCAGTAGCATATGTCATTTGGTTTATTTGAATTTAATTCAAATTCAAATCAAATGATCTTGCAACTTGGACCATGGATTTATTTTATAATTCAACCACACATCAGAGGCATATCTTATACATTTGAAGATAATTCAAAATGATCAAACAATGTCACATGCAACTTGGTTAATTTGAATTCAAATGTGGAGTTTGAATTTCCAATTCAATTTGCAATATACTCCATTTAAATGGAATTGCTTCACACATCAAAGCATGTACATCAAGATTCAAACTTCCATCATGTGTTTGTGCATTGTATTTACTTTGCTACTTTGCTTGTTGTTTGTCGAGTAGAGGTGGAACCGGAGCAGGAGGCTGCCCCCTTCGTTGAAGACCCAGAACCCGAACCTCGTCAGCAAGGCAAGCAAACCCCCATTGATCATGTCGATAAAATCCCACTTCCCTCTCATGTCTCGCTTATGCATTGTTTAGGATGATCACCATGTTACGATTCTACCGCATAGATGAACCCATTCCTTTGCATGACCTATCATTTTGTCACAGTAGTAAGCAAACCACAATCCTAGCAAATGTAGGAGTTGGTTGATATCATGTAACCCCTGCAATGTTACTTCTTATTGCATGCTTAGTATGATACCATGTTGTTACTGTGATGTGAGTTGGGATGGGAATGATCATGTTGATGTTGGTAGAAAAGTGTTGGTGAATCGACCCTAATACAAGGTGAACGATGAGAAGCTGTGTAGGAGTAAACGGTGGGTTGTCTCGTTTAACACCGCCCTAGTACGAGTTCTTGTGTGGTGATCCAAGATGAAGAGTACAACCACACATTAGGCTCACTGACCCCTCTCAACTTACTAACTCATCCCTTTCGATGTCCAGATGTCGCAATAGTTCGGAGTTCTGGTAGGTCTGTGGCCTGGATGCTAAGTGAGAGAACGGCTCATCCGAGACCGGCTTATGCACCACGCACACATCACTTGGGTCCACTTTGGTAAACCGGCCGGGTTCACGATAGTGGTAACCAACCCAAGTAGGCGGCTTTCTCGGACTAGATCGGCTATGAGGTAACAGTTGTGGTGAGCATCCTCGCTGGCACCCCTTGAATGGTGTCGAGATCAAAGGCGGTAAATGATGATCATGTGTGTGTAGCGGTACACCCTTGCAAGGTTAACAAAACTATTCGAATAGCCGCGTCTGCGGTTATGGACTGCTTGGAAAGCTTAGCTTGATTATTAGATAACTTGAACCGCATACTTCTAAAACACACTAAGATAAGTGTGAGTGCTATGGCGTGCTTTCTCGTGGGGAAGTCGAGGAAGGCACCATAGTGGTGTAATTGGTTGGAGAAAGTAGTGGACTCGTGTACGCTTCTTACCTCAAAGTCTGCTACTCGTAGTTCAGGATTTAGCCAAGTCAGAGATGGCATTTCTGCAAGTGAACCCCACCTCCCTTTACCTTGATACATGTGCATGAGTAGTATAGCTCCTATGTAAGTCTTGCTGAGTACGACTTTGTACTCACGTTTGCTTAATCTATGTTTTAGATGATGCCACTGACCCCGAAGGTGGCTTCTTCATCGAGCTGGACGACTGAAGGCCAACTAGTCTAGTCCCAGTCAGACGACTGGTTCCCTCGTGGAGGGCTTGTGTTTAAATAAGGCTTCTTAAGCCATTTGTTAAACTTGTCTGTACTCAGACATAATTTGCTTCCGTTTGTGTTGTAATGTTGGATCACATGTTTGTGATCTCTGTTTGCACTCTATAAGAGTTATCAATAAAATGTATACTTTGTAGAGAATTGCAATGATACCTACTGTTCATACAAGGCATGTGTGCTGCGTGTATGTTTATAACATGCATGTCTTTGTATGGGTTTTCGAGACCTTAGTTGTGTTCTGGTTGGCGGTCTTTCATACACCAAGTGGCCCTTAGATGTGCGCAGCTTGGGGCATCGCGATGCGATTGTTCGAGACTCCGTCTCGTGCGCACTTTGTGGTATGATCGATCCCGCCCTAGACCCCGACTAAGTGATCGGACTGGAGTAAGTCTATGTAAGAGTTTTGAGATAGTTGATAGTATGGTTGAGGCGACTTGTCTTTGAATATGGGAGTTCACCACCCATATCATTAGACTTGTGTGCGGACGATGAGGACCCATCTCAATTGATCATCCGGCCTGGATGGGATGCCCCTCACGTACGATGCTTTCCGAGAACGTTCTGTTCTTGGCCTTGTCTGCTTAGACAAGTGGGTACGGTTCTCGGCTCTCCATATGACTATGTCTTAGCTGTACTTGCATACGCTAACCCCGGGTCCCGACATTGTGCATCTTTGATTTATTTTCTTACAAGATGTCTATGCATCGGAAGTGGGTTAGGCTTAAATGTGTTTCATATTTGCTTCTTGATGCTCTCTTTTGCTTCAAAATTCTTATTCTTGTGAGAGCATCTTCTATAATCTTTAAGCCTAGCTAATGGCTTTATAGAAGCGCTTTCCGGAGGCAGCCCGCAACAAATTTAGGTTTTACTTGTTGTTTTTCTTCTGTTTTTAGTGGTCTTGATGGTTGTTACTACTGTATCAACATCATTGTATCTTTACTTTTCAAGCTTTGTGCCATTTATAGCCTCATATGACAAGGGAAGTGAAAGTTGTGACATGCCGTCCAGAAAACAGATTCTGTCCTCGTGACTGGAAAAATCACAGAAAACTCCCAGTTCATCTTTTTGAGCTGAAATTTTTACACAGCATGCTCTATACAATCACGGAACTTTCGTATGTTCTGAGTTTTTTTATTTGAGTTGCAGAAGTATCCCTAAAAAATTCTTGACTACCTGCTGGTCTGTTTTTCACAGATTCTGTCCTGTTTTGCCTTTTCTTCGTTTTGCAAACCTTAAATTGATTTTTCTTTGAAAACACTTTTTGGAAATCTTTAGAAACAGTATATCTTCAAGAATATCCTTATTTCCAGTAGAGAAAAAAATATTTTATTATGGGTACTAACCTCGCTAATCAGATTATGATGAGTTATGTATGAAGGGAGTTTTCAAGTGTGCGAGGGAAGATGATGAAAGAAGATTTAGTAGTGTCAAACTCTCAAGCTTGGGGATGCCCCCATGCACCCCCAAGAAATATTCAAGGAGACTCAAGCTTCTATGCTTGGGGATGCCCCCATGCATCCCCTTCTTCATCAACAATTATCAGTTCGTCTCTCGTTTCACTATATTTTATCACTTCATGCGTTATGTGCTATGCTTGGAGCGTCTTGCTCTTTATTTCATTTTTAGTTTTCTATAGCTTTGCTTGATGTTCATAAAAATTTATAACCAAGATTTCTTTGTGTGGGAGAGAAACACGCTCCACTTCAACCTAGAACACATCATAGGATTTTTCATCCCTATCTCTTTACTATGTGTGTTCTTTATCTTTTTCAAAGCTATTGTCATGTTTAGCTCTTACTTTTCATGCTTATCTTTCTAAGATCTTTTTTTAGTTTGTTGCTGGAACTCTCTTGAGTTTTCATGTTTATCTTGTTTAGAGAGTTTGCTTGTTGCACTTAGTTTTGTGTCTTGACTTGAAGTAGGTAATTGAGGTTGC
This sequence comes from Bromus sterilis, assembly GCA_950022295.1. Taxonomy (NCBI): domain Eukaryota; kingdom Viridiplantae; phylum Streptophyta; class Magnoliopsida; order Poales; family Poaceae; genus Bromus; species Bromus sterilis. The sequence goes on along the minus strand of OX465595.1, from coordinate 272,405,241 downwards.
TATTCAATTGTAGTAGTAACTTGCAATAGTTTTGAGGTGTTGCCTTGAGTAATGTTTGGACTTTTGGTGTCAAGAGCTTTAGCCTATTAGTGATAGATGTCATATTTTGGGAAATCCGTCTTTATTTTCAGAACTTACAAAATTAGTTGAGAACTTTAGCTACTAGATGGATCACTACTCTTTGGAGGGATCGAATATTAGAGTACACCCACGTACCATGAGTCGAGGATGCGCAAGGATAACCAAACGCCCATACACTCCTCCTCGGGGTACTTGTCTCTTTGTGAACCTCCTATTAGATTGAGAGATACCGATAATAAGTGCATGAGTTCTTCGGAGTAATGTGAGTATTCGAAAGTTGACACTTCCACCTACCCATATTTTTCTAGCCTCTCCCGTGTCGTGCATTGCCTCCTTCTCACTCCGAGAGTTGGCATCCACCTTCGCAGGTACATCAAAACCTTTGGCACGATACCCTCTGTCATCATAAACCTCCTTATATCCTTCCTCAAAACAGCCAACATACCTACCTATCAAGGCATTTCCATAGCCTTTCCGAGATACATTGCCATGCAACATCCACCTTCTCATGACTTTATCTTCATGTCATACATGCTACTTTCTTGATCGATGAGCCGCATGCTAGTTGGGCCTTTCCCTAATCATTGCTACATGACGTGCTAGTATCATTGCATATCCTGGTACACTGGTAGAATCATACATTTGCATACATCATGATAGTTTCATTTTCTTTATGATTTGAGTACTTTTGTAAAGTGTGAAAGATCTTCTATATCTTTTGTAATATATAGATTGTTGCCCCTAAAGTGAGGAAAATATCCCAAAGAGGACAAAATCAAAAGATCCCAAAGAGGACAAATGATAGAAATCGAAAGAGCCATTGAGGCCACCAAAAAAATACAAAAAATAGACAAAAGAGAAAAAGAAATAAAAAGAGAGAAGGGGCACACTACTATTCCTTTTGAGAGATCCACACTCGTACTCCATTTTACATTTTGTACTTCATAGAGATTATCATTCATGCATATAGCTACGTGGGGACCTTCACACTATAGAACTTGGCTTGTATATTCCAATGATGAGCCTTCTCAAATGAGCTCTAGGTCTTCTTGAGCAAGCAAGTTGGATGCACCCCCACTAGTTCCATTGGAGAGCTTACCTTAGCTCATATGTGCATCCGTTGCATGGCAATCCCTACTCCTCACATCATATCTATCATTTGGCTTTCTCTCGCCTATGATTTTCCTCATTGATGTGAGCCTTTCTCACCTTTTTGTCTTCCTCCTCCACCATATTCTCTCTTTGCCATCTTAAGTGTCAACTTTCTTGCTTACGCTCATCCATTGCATGAGTGCTCAAAATATCGAAAAGGAGTGGATCATTTTGACATGTACCTGGCTAGTGGTCTGGGGATGAGTTAAGATAAGATTCCAAAGAAGACCAAGTGTGAAACTTTAGTAGATTGAGTTCTCAGCAAAAAATACTTTTCTCTCGTATATCCCTATCCCCTTTCTTGAACGCAAACACCATTTGGAGACATTCGAGTCACGGACAGCGAGAGCTCTTGCACCTTTATGTTCTTATGTTGCCTGTTTCAATGATAAATATAGACACTTGCCTGTTATGACTTGAATTGAATTACATGCCTTGATTTCTTTACTTAAAAGTTCTTACATGGTTGGTAGCATGTCACCACAGAAATTATGTTTGTTATCATTTACCTACTCGAGGACGAGCACGAATTAAGCTTGGGGATGTTGATACGTCCAAAACGTATCTATAATTGTGCTTTCTCCATGCCTCTTTTGTGTGATATTGCTATGATATTGATGACTTCCATACACTTTTGATCATATTTGTACTAACCTATTAACTCAGTGCACCCCAGTGCCAGTTCCTGTTTTCTGCTGTTTTTCTATTTTCGTTTTCCCCCATATTAAAAGTGCACCAAAATTTCGGAAAAAATCCAATAAAAATCAGTGCTTCGGAAGCTACGGGAATCACCAAGGAGGGGCTAGAGGGGACCCACCAGGGCCCCAGGCGCCCTCCCAGGGTGCCCTAGGATGGGGTCGCGCCAGGGGGCCGCCTAGACCCCTGGTGGGCCCCCTGGCTGCCCCCCTTCACCCATATATTCTCCGTGACGGGAAACTTCCAAGTGGCGAAGCCTTTTTCGCGATCTCTCCTCTGTTCCGCCGCCGTCGCGCTTCCAAGATTGGGAGCACCAGGAGACCTCTTCCCGGCACCCTGCCACAGGGAGGAACCACCTCCGGGAGCTTCTCCACCACCATGGATGCTTCCCGGATGAACCGTGAGTAGTCCACCTTGGACCATGGGTCTATGATCAGTAGCTATGTGATTTCTCATCCCCTCTTTGTTCTTCATGGTTTAGGCCTCGTGAGTTGCCCTACATGATCGAGGCACATATGTAATCTTTCTGCTGTTGCTATGCTAAGTTTGCTGGGATCTGATGGATTATGAGACTATGTTCAGATTGTGTTTAAGTAATATATTTGATTCTCCTCTTTTATATTTATGTTCTTGAGTAATACTTGCATGTTCTCCGTTGCTGTTTATTGCTTTGGCCAAGTAGTAGGTAGTGACTCCAAGAGGGAGCGTTATGCATGATTGTGGGTTCATGCCCCCCGATGACTAGCTTGAGTGACAGAAACATGAGTCTAGGGGATGTGTTGTTGCCACAAGGGAGAAAACAACAGTGCTTGTACTTGCAGGTGCAAGGATTGTTTACTTTACGCAAATTTCTTTAATGCAGTTGTCTGTTACTTTGAGTTTACACTTTGGGTGTGATTTGCAACTTAATACCAGCGAGATGTTCTGGATAGATATCTCAAGGTGGATGATTAGTAGGTAGATGCAGATGGATTTCGGTCTACTTGTCTTGGCGTACCGCCCAAGCTTTTGAGCCTCTTACTTCTTTATAGCATAGTTAGCATTGTTTTGCGCACATAATCCTGTCAATTGCCCAGCTGTAATTTTTTCACCTCGCATGGCTATTTTATCGTCTTTTGGGAGAGAGACATCACTAGTGAACATCATGGATCCCGGTCCATATTTCCAATACTGTTTACACCCACTATTTATTTTCTGCTTTATTTACTTTTCCATTGCTATCACTATCATTATTATCCCGTACGGTTTATCCTTTGTAAACAACAAGGCCGGAGGGATTGAAAACCTCTCTGAACTCGTTGGGAGCAAAGTTATCTGTTGTGTGTGTGCAGGTCCACGTCAACCGCCTAATTACTGGCGCCGTTGTCACCTTCCTGTCGTTGTTGGAGTCCTACCGGAGACAAACCTTGGTATCTTCACCGAGGGAAATTTTATGTTGTCTACATCTCAACCTTCCACTTTGGGTAACCAACGAGGGGCGAGCACATCTCGCAACATCAATAACCCAACCTCAAGTCGAGTTTAGAAAACACCTTTGATCCGGCAATTTGATCATACAGATCGTTGATCCGGGGAAGTGGATATTTGTTCTAGATGGTGGCTTGGTTGATAGGTCGGTAATCTTGGACAAAACGGTTTTTACCATCACTTTTCTTGACAGAGAGCGAAGGTGCTCCGCATGCTGAGGAACTTGGGCGGATGAAGCTTTTCTGAAGTGCTTCATCGATCTCCTTCTTAAGTTCAAGGAATTCATGCGGCGGCATCTTGTAAGGACGCTTAGCAATAGGGGTAGTGTCGGTCTTCAAGTCGATAACAAATTCAACCTCTCTAGTCGGGGGTATTCCCGGCAGTTCTTCTACGTCGAGGAAATCACAAACAACTGGACTTTCTGAATGCCTTCAAGAGGTGAGACATTCAAAGCATTCATCGTATAGAAGTTCACGATGCCGCTCTTCGGCGTTTTGGATTATTCGGGTGGTGTGGTTAAAAATCTCGCCGGAGGGGTGGAGAAGTTGGACAGACTTGGTGCCACAATACAGTGCGGCATCGTGAACTTTCAACCAATCCATTCCAAGGATAAGGTCTATGGTGGAAGACTTCAGAATGATGGGGGAAGCAAGGAAAACAATTCCCTCAACTTCAACGGTGGTATTTGGCAATATCTTGGAGGTGTGGCAATGGCCTATCGGGGTGCGGACAAGCATCAGTGGGTTCATCTTTTCTAACGTGAAGTTATGCGACAATGCAAATGGTTAGGAAATGAATGAATGTGATGCTCCTGAATTAAATAAAATAGTAGCAGGTACTGAATTTATGAGAAAGGTACCCATCACGGTAGCGGGTTGTTCCTGAGCTTACACAACATCAATATTGTAAGCATGTCCACTAGCATGAGCAGCAGACCCAGTATTATAGTTGGGGGTCCTGTTGTTGTTGCCACGACCATTTTCGCGGCCAGCAGGGTGAACTACCAGTTGATTCTGAGCCTGGGGGCAGTCTCTTGCAATGTGACCGGGGAGACGACACTTGAAGCACAGTCCATCCTGAGGACGGAGGGGTGCAACATTGGGTGGTGGGGGCAGAGCTCTTGGCCTCGATGGTGGCGGAGGCAGACGGGGTGCAGCATACGAAGGCCTTGGAGCAGGGACAGGTGCCTGAGTCACACTGTGAGGGAGCCAGATGTGACGCTTCTGTGTTGTTGATACGTCCAAAACGTATCTATAACTTCTGCTTGCTCCATGCATGTTTTGTGTGATATTGCTATGATCTAGATACACTTTCATAAAATTTTGATCATATTTCGACTAATCTATTAACTCAGTGCACCACAGTGCCAGTACCTGTTTTCTTCTGTTTTCTATTTCAGTTTTCCCCCATATAAAAAGTGCTAGAAAAATTTCGGGAAAAATATAGGAAAAATCAGCGTACAGGAAGCTTCGCGAAGAGCCCGAGTGGGGACAGGGGTGGCCCAGGCGGCCACCCGGCGCGGCCCCACCCCTGGCCGAGGCGCTCCCCTGGTCCACCTCTGGCTTCCCCCCTTCGCCTATATATTCTCCGTCACGGAAAACTTCCGAAAGGAGGACCCTTTTTCGCGATCTCTCCTCTGTTCCGCCGCCGCCGCGCTTCCGAGATCGGGAGCACCAGAAGACCTCTTCCCGGCACCCTGCCGGAGGGAGAGCCGACCTCCGGGAGTCTCCTCTCCACCATGGATGCTCCTCGTATTTCTCGTGAGTATTTTTCCTTGGACCATGGGTCCGTGATCAATAGCTATGTGATGTTCTCCTCCCCTTTTTGTTCTTCATGGTTTAGACCTCGTGAGCTGCCCTACATGATCGAGGCACTTTTGTAATCTTTCTGCTGTTGCTATGCTGAGTTTGATGGGATCTGATGGATTATGAGATTATGTTCAGATTGTGATTGAGTTATATATTTGGTTTTTATCTCTTATATTTTTGTTCCTAAGTAATTATTGCATGTTCTCCGTTGCTGTTTATTGCTTTGGCCAAGTAGTAGGTAGTAACCCCAAGAGGGAACGTTATGCTCGATTGTGGGTTCATGCCCCCCGATGACACGCTTGAGTGACAGAAACATGAGTCTAGGGGATGTGATGTTTCCACAAGGGGGAAAACAATGGTGCTTGTAACCGCGGTTGCAAGGATTGTTTACTTTACGCAGTGACAGAAACATGAGTCTAGTAGATGCAGTTGGATTTCGGTCTACTAATTTGGCGTACTTCCTGTGCTTTTGAGCATCTTCCTTTCTTTTGTAGCATAGTTAGCATTGCGGTGCGTTCATAATCCTGTCAATTGCCCTTCTGTAATTTTTTTACCTCGCATAGCAGTTTTATCGTCTTTCGGGAGAGAGACATCACTAGTGAACATCACGTATCCTGGTCCATATCCTCATTACTGTTTCCACGCTCATTTACTTTTCTGCTTTTACTTTCAGTTGCTATCATTTGTGAACAACATGACCGGAGAGATTGACAACCTCTCTGAACTTCGTTGGAAACAAAGTTATTTGTGTCTGTGTGCAGGTCCGCGTCAGTTGTGCCGCTGACACCTACTTGTCATCTCTGGAGTCCTACTGGAGACAAACCTTGGTATCTTTACTGAGGGAAATTTGCTGTTGTGCTACATCACGCCTTCCACTTGAGTCTCACCAACGAGGGGCGAGAAGACTACACCCGTCAACTCTCGCTCCATCAAGCAAATTTCTGGTGCCGTTGCCGGGGACTCCGAGTGCTAAGATAGGGGAGTTGCACACTACCCTTTACCTTTGTTTTGTTTAGTCTTGTTAGTTTACCTTTCAGTTTTTATCTTTGTGTCTTGTATCAAAAAATCAAAAAAATATATAGTATGTCTAGTTCCTTACTTGCCAATCAATGTCTAACTTCTTTGAAACTAGATCTTATTGGCATGGAGGATTCACCGAGGATCAACAAGAATATTACAAGGAATACCGCTTGTCTCAAAAAGGGATACACTTATGGAGACTCATACATCAATCGTATGAGTATGCTAAAAACTTGTGCTCAATATATAATATATCTTTTTGCAGGGATGAATCTTGTTGCTTTATGAGGCACAAACACCTTGCTTTCCAATGTGATTACAATGAGGATGAAACCTTAGCTTCTTATGCTAAGGGAAATTATGATTTTTATGATGCAGAACAAATAGAAGAATTTTTGCTTTTAAGGGTGCCTATGAAATTACTTCGTTTCTTGAAAATATTGATGAAGCCCCTTACAAATCTGAGAGTCTTGCTATACTTAACTATTGTTTGGAAAATTATGATGCAAATTATTATATTACTGATCATCTTGAAAGAATCTCTCCCCAAAAGGAAGAGACTGATGTTTGCAGGACTCTATAGAAGAAGAAATTACTGAACCTGAAAGCTCTTTGGATGAAGAAGAGGAGGAGATTGACGAACAATAGGAGGAAGAATGGATCCATCCATGTCTACCTTCTAATGAGAGTAACTCTTTGACTCTCACCTTATATGAGTATTATGATCCTATGGATTCTTTTGAAATATCCCTTTTTGATGAAGTTGATGCCTTCTATGCTTATGGCTGTGATGCCACTATGGATGATGCTTACGGAGATGAACTTGCTATAGTTCCTCATGTTAAGCATGAAAATTTTGCTATCGCACCCACACTTGAGTGTCCTATTATCCTTTTAAAATCTCCAACTCCGGAGAATTTTCCTCTTATCAAAGCTCAATATGTTGGCTTGCATTTATCTTATGATCCTAAAAACAGTGTTGAAAATAATACACGTGTGCTCTTAGGTCATGAACAATATGATTTATGTGATATTTATACTCTTGATGTTGTTCATGATACTACTGAAAATTATTTTGAGAGAGGAAATTTTGGTTGTACAAACTTCCATATTACTAAAACTACTCTCTTTATGTTGATAGTTTTGAAGATGTTCTTGTTCCACCTTCCTATCTTGGTTTCTTTGTGCTTCTTCCATTTATTTTATTACAAGATGCCTATGCATAGGAAATGGGTTCGGCTTAAATGTGTTTCAAATTTGCTTCTTGATGCTCTCTTTTTCTTCAAATCCTTATTCTTATGAGAGCACCTTTTAAAATCTTTAAGCCTAGCTAATGGCTCTAAAGAAGCGCTTTCGGGAGGCATCCCGCAACGAATTTAGGTTTCTTTTTGCTTTTTGTTTTGTCTCGGTGTTTGTTACTACTATAGCAACATCATTGTATCTTTATTTTTCAGCTTTGTGCCAAGTTATAGCCTCTTATGATAAGGGAAGCAAAAGTTGTGACTTGCTGTCCAGAAAACAGATTTTGTCCCTTGACAGAAAAATTCGACTCAAATCACCAAATCATCTTTTTGATCTGAATTGTTTCGACAGCGTGCTCTTTAAAATTGTGAAACTTCCGCATGTTCTGAGTTTTTTGATTTGAGTTGTAGAAGTGCCCCTAAAAAATTCTTTACTACCTGTTGTTCTGTTTTTCACAGATTCTGCCACGTTTTCTCTCTCCTAACTTTTGCAAATCTTAAGCTTGCTTTTTCTTTGCAAAAACTTTTCGGCACTCTTGAGAAACAGTAGCTCTTCAAGAATATCTTTATATCCAGTGAGGAAAAATTATTTTATTAAGGGTACTAACCTCTCTAATCAGCTTATGATGAGTAGTGTATGAAGGGAGTTTTCAAGTGTGCGATGGAAGATGATGAAAGAAGATCCAGGAGTGTCAAGCGCTCAAGCTTGGGGATGCCCCCATGCATCCCCAATAAATATTCAAGGAGACTCAAGCGTCCAAGCTTGGGGATGCCCCCGTGCATCCCCTTCTCCATAAAAAATCATCAGTTCGTCCTTCGTCTCACTATATTTTTATCACTTCATGCGTTATGTGCTATGCTTGGAGCGTCTCGCTCTTAGGTTTTATTTTTAGTTTTCTTTAGCTTTGCTTGCTGTTCATAACAAGTTAGATCCCGTCTTACTTTGTGTGGGAGAGAAACACGCTCCACTTTCAAAATCTAGAACACATCATAGGATTTTTCCTGCCTATATTTTTGCTGTTGTGTGTTCTTTATCTTTTCGTAGCTACTGCCATGTTTAGTCTTAGTCTTAGTTTGTCTTTAGCAAGAGCCTTAGATTTTTTTTAGTTTGTTGCTGGAACTCTTTTTAGTTTTCATGTTTATCTTGTTAAAGAGAGTTGATTGTTGCACTTAGTTGTGTCTTGTCTTGAAAGTAGGTAATTGAGGTTGCTATTTAATTCTAGTAGTAACTTGCAATAGTTTTGAAGTTTTTATGTGAGTAATGTTTGAACTTTTGGTGTCAAGAGCTCTAGCCTATTCATGATAGGTGTCGTATTTTGGGCAATCCGTGTGTATCTTCAAAACCTACAAAACTAGTTGAGAACTCTAGCTACTAGATGGATCACTAATCTTTGGAGGGATCGAATATTAGAGAACACTCACGTACCATGTGTCGAGGATGCACAAGGATAACCAAACCCCCATACACTCCTCCTCGGGGTACTTGTCTCTTTGTGAACCTCCTTTTTAGATTGAGAATTACCGATAATAAGTGCATGAGTTCTTCAGACTAATGTAAGTATTGAAAGTTGACACTTCCACCTTCAAATATTTTGCTAGTCTCTCCCGTGTTGTGCATTGCCTTCTTCTCACTCCGAGAGTTGGTGTCCACCTTCGCCGGTACATCCAAACCCTTGGCATGATACGCTTTGTCATCATAAACCTCCTTATATCTTTCCTCAAAACACCCACCATACCTACCTATCAAGGCATTTCCATAGCCTTTCCGAGATATATTGCCATGCAACATCCACCTCTTCATGATTTGATCTTCATGTCATACATGTTCCTGCTACACTGGCAGCGACATACATTGCATACATCATGATAGTTACATCTTCTTTATGATTTTGAGTACCTTGTAAAGTGTGAAAGATCTCCTTTACCTTCTTGTAAAATAGAGTGTTGCCCTTAAGTGAGGAAAAGATCCCAAAGTGGACACAATAAAAGATCCCAAAGAGGACAAATGAGAGTTTAATAGAAAGAGCCATTGAGGCCACACGAAAATAAAAAAAATAGAAAAAAGAGAAAAATAAATAAAAAGAGAGAAAGGAGCAACACTACTATCCTTTTGAGAGATCCACACTAGTACTCCCTTTATAACCGTGTACTCCATAGATATGATCATTATGCATATAGCTATGTGGGGACCTTCACACTATAGAACTTGGCTTGCATATTCCAAGGATGAGCCTCCTCAAACGAGCTCTAGGTCTTCATTAGAGAGCAAGTTAGATGCACCCCCACTAGTTCCAGCGGAGAGCTTCCTAGCTCGTATGTGCATCCGTTGCATGGCAATCCCTACTCCTCACATCATATCTATCGTTTGGCATCTCTAGCCTATGATTGTCCTCATTGATGTGAGCCTTTCTCATCCTTTTTGTCTTCCTCCTCCGCACTTCTCTCTTTGCCATCCTAAGTGTCAACTCTCGTGCTTACGCTCATCCATTGCATGAGTGGGTCAAATTGACTTGCACCTGGCTAGTGGTCTGGGGACGAGTCAAGATAAGATTCCAGAAAAAGACCAAGTGTGAAACTTTAGTAGATTGAGTTCTCAACAAATAAATTGTTTTTCTCGTATTCCCTATCCCCCTTCTTGCACGCAAACACCATTTGGAGACATTCGAGTCACGGACAGCGAGAGCTCTTGCACCTAATGTCCTTTTGTTACTTGTTTCAATGCTAATATAGACTCTTGCATGTTATGACTTGAATTGAGTTTCTAACCTTGATTGCTTTACTTTTCAAATAGTTCTTATATGGTTGCTAGCATGTCACCACAGAAATTATGCCGTTATCATTTACCTACTCGAGGACGAGCAGGAATTAAGCTTGGGGATGTTGATACGTCCAAAACGTATCTATAACTTCTGCTTGCTCCATGCATGTTTTGTGTGATATTGCTATGATCTAGATACACTTTCATACAATTTTGATCATATTTGGACTAACCTATTAACTCAATGCACCACAGTGCCAGTTCCTGTTTTCTGCTGTTTTTCTATTTCAGTTTTCCCCCATATAAAAAGTGCCAGAAAAATTTCGGGAAAAATATAGGAACAATCAACGTACAGGAAGCTTCGCGAAGAGCCCGAGTGGGGCCAGGGGTGGCCCAGGCGGCCACCCGGCGCGGCCCCACCCCTGGCCGCGCCAGGGGGGCGCCTGGGGACCCTGGTCCACCTCTGGCTGCCCCCCTTCGCCTATATATTCTCCGTCACGGGAAACTTCCGAAAGGAAAACCCTTTTTCGCGATCTCTCCTCTATTCCGCCGCCGCCGCGCTTCCGAGATCGGGAGCACCAGAAGACCTCTTCCCGTTACCCTGCTGGAGGGAGGGCCGACCTCCGGGAGTCTCCTCTCCACCATGGATGCTCCCCGGATGTCTCGTGAGTAGTTTTCCTTGGACCATGGGTCCGTGATCAGTAGCTATGTGATGTTCTCCTCCCCTCTTTGTTCTTCATGGTTTAGACCACGTGAGCTGCCCTACATGATCGAGGCACTTTTGTAATCTTTCTACTGTTGCTATGTTGAGTTTGATGGGATCTGATGGATTATGAGATTATGTTCAGATTGTGATTGAGTAATATATTTGGTTTTTATCTCTTATATTTTTGTTCCTAAGTAATTCTTGCATGTTCTCCGTTGATGTTTATTGCTTTGGCCAAGTAGTAGGTAGTAACCCCAAGAGGGAACGTTATGCTCGATTGTGGGTTCATGCCCCCCGATGACACGCTTGAGTGACAGAAACATGATTCTAGGGGATGTGTTGTTGCCACAAGGGGGAAAACATTGGTGCTTGTAACCGCGGTTGCAAGGATTGTTTACTTTACGCAAACGTCTTTTTAATGCAGTTGTCTGTTGCTTTGGGTTTACACTTTGGGTGGGGCTCGCAACTTAATACCAGCGAGATGTTCTGGATAGATATCTCAAGGTGGATGATTAGTAGTAGATGCAGTTGGATTTCGGTCTACTTATTTTGGCGTACTGCCCGTGCTTTTGAGCCTTTTCCTTTCTTTTGTAGCATAGTTAGCATTGCGGTGCGTTCATAATCCTGTCAATTGCCCTTCTGTAATTTGTTTACCTCGCATAGCAGTTTTATCGTCTTTTGGGAGAGAGACATCACTAGTGAACATCACGTATCCCGGTCCATATCCTCATTACTGTTTCCACGCTCATTTACTTTTGTGCTTTTACTTGCAGTTGCTATCATTATCCCTTGTGTTTGATCCTTTGTGAACAACAAGACCGGAGAGATTGAAAACCTTTCTTAAATTAGTTGGAAACAAAGTTATTTCTGTCTGTGTGCAGATCCGGGTCAGTTGCGCCGCTGACACCTACTTATCATCTTTGGAGTCCTACTGGAGACAAACCTTGGTATCTTTACTGAGGGAAATTGGCTGCTTTGCTACATCACGCCTTCCACTTGGGGCTCACCAACGAAGGGCGAGAAGACTACAGCCGTCAACTCTCGCGCCATCAGTTGCGCCCGAAGATGAGCCAATGTCACGATAGCACTTCTGCGATTCCTTGTGCTCCATATGGGCAGTCTCGACGGTGATAGCCTTGTTCACCATGGTGGCAAAGTTGGCGAAATCATGAATGGCAAGAGCGAGCCTGAGGTCTGAATTGAGGCCACGACGGAACTTCTGCTGCTTGTGGGCATCAGTGGTGATCTCTTCTTCCGCATAGCGAGAGAGGTTGAGGAACTCGCGCAGATAAGCTTCAAAAGTCATGATGCCCTGAGTAAGGTTGCGGAATTCTTCCCGCTTGCGATCCATGATCCCATGAGGAATGTAGCGGGCGTGAAAAGCAGTCTGGAATTCATCCCAGGTGATGACTTCATCAACAGGAAGTGAATGCTTGTGGGTGCTCCACCACTGAGCAGCGGCGCCTTTCAGGTGATAGGACGCAAAGTTCACATAGTCGGTTGGACTGACATTAGCAGACTCCAGCTCGTGAGTGATGTCGTGAAGCTAGTCATCAGCATCCAATGGCTGAACAGAGTTGCGGAATATGGTGGGGTTGAGGCAGGTGAAGTCGTGCAGATTCACTATGGCATGCTGATGGTGGTGCCCATGTTGGTTCTGCTGGGGGAACTAAGCCATGACATTCTGCATGAACTGGCGGTTCAGCTCAATCTGCTGCATCATTGCGGCCATGTAATCCGGCGGCGGAGGTGGATCATTGGCACCACGACCACCACGACCAGCCATCCTTCTAGAATTCAACAGGGGTATTTCAGCGATGAAAATTTAACGAGATACCGGAATCAAGCATGAGGTAAAGCGACAACGAAGAGGAGGCGCATATATATAGGAGTAGCCATATAAGACATACACATCCACACACAGAATCAATAAAAAATCGGGCAGCATAACGTCGTAGAAATTAAGGAAAAATGACACACTAGGCGGCATGCATACTGCGGTAAGGAATACACGACGCGACATAGCTAACGCTATGTCAATCACACCGCAAGAAAACTGTTGGCCACAGGAATTTGTGCCAGAGAATGCGCGGCCTGCCCCGAATGAGAAAGGGGATCCGCGGTCCGAGACCTGGGTCAGAACTCCTGCGACGCGAATCAATAGAGGGGTAAGCACCAGAACGCCGGGTGGAATCAAGAGAACGTGATCCTAATGTCAGATTTAGTAGACCTTACCAGCAAGGATAAGAGAGCACAGTCCCCGAGAATAGGTACGGAGAAAGAGGATCCTAATACCATAGATATCACGACGGGGTGATACCGATGTGGGCCCGTAAGCCAAACATTAAGTTAGCAAAATAGTTTTTCAAAGACTAGACTCAACTTCGACCAAGGAGTGGGTGGGTGGCTTCCTACAGGAAGTCGGCTCTGATACCAACTTGTGAAGGCCCCAAAATCGAGCCATGTATAGTAATCATACACGCAGGGTACACGACTGAAATCAGGGTGCCACGAGGAGAATATCACAGCACATCACTAGACACAAATAAAATAAATCTGATATTACAAACCAGGTATCACGAGGATCCGAATACATAAGTAATACAAGGCATAATATCTGAGTACAGACATAGTTAGTCAAGTTTTTCCTTAAGAAGGCTAGCACAAATAACATCAGAGATACAAATCAAACAGGCGAGGCCTCCTGCCTGGGATCCGTCGAACTACTCCTGGTCAACGGGGAAGTCGAGGTCGTAGTAATATCCTCCGGGGTACTCCTGCTCCTGGGCTCCAACGTCGACTGAAGCGGCCGATCAGGCAAAAAAAAAGGGGGAAATAAAGCAAGGGTGAGTATCTAGCATACCCGCGAGTATTACGTCCAGCTACTTAGCATTTATGCACTGGTATCAATGGAAAGGGGAGGCTATATATAGTGGACTGAATTGCAGAAATTCAGAATAAGGAAGAGAATTTAGGCATATCGAAGACTAGCATCTTCCGACGAGTCTTGCAGCACAAGAAGAGAATAGCCATCAGTTCATATAAAGCATAAAGTAACAATGCAACAGAAGTTGTTGCAGCATTGTATAATAGTAAGTTGTATTAGATAACAATTAACAATGCCTCCGAGAATCCTTCCTCGACTTCCCTGCGAGGAAGAAAACCCGGAACCAATCGGTTTATGTAAGGCCCGATATGCGGTACTTTTCCAGATCTAGATGTTTCCATCCAGATCCGGGGATGAAGCACATATCGGTCCCACCGCGACATATGACATAGCCATATGCCCCGGATTTCCAACATGATATCAAAACATTCCAGATACAAGGATACAACATCTCATACAATCGGCATACAACTGCCTTAAATACAATACATCAGCGGAAGATATATGTCTGAGTACAGACTACAATCAAATCTCTAGTGGCTAAGAGAAAATCATCGATCCCCATAACCACACGGGTCCAGGCCCTCCGCCGGGATCCTCCTAACTAGTCGTCGTCGAGTCTCCACGTGAAACGTCGATCACCATACCTGTTGACGATCAAGAACCCTGAAAAGAGTTTGGGGGGTAGTATCATGAGTATAGAAGTACTCAGCATCCAACTGTATGGTCAACTGACCCAGCAAGGACTTCATCACTAATCATTCTAGGAGAACTAGTAGTTCACAGTAAGGATGGGGTAAGTGGTGAGGTTTCTGCCGCACTAGCATTTATGAAGTGGCTAACGATCTAGAGAGTAAGATAAGAAGCCAAGCATTCGATGAGGAATCGCCTCCAACAAGTCCGCTATCCACCTACTTACGCAAGCATAACACCTATCCTATCCTTGTCCTCCTCTTCGCATCCCGACGAAGAAGAAGCAGTCAAGGAAGACACATGTTGATCAAGTTATATTAAGATTATCTCAGTTGTTGTCTATGAACAAGGAGTAGGTCTCAAGTCGTCCATAACCGTGGACACGGCTTCTTGAAAAGATTTAACCCTGCAGGGGTGTACCAACTGCCCATTACAAGGCTCCGCACGCACGCCCGTCTCTCTCAGTTGCTACCCATCACAGGCAACCATTTTATGATTTAGTTCCAAGAGATCCGAAACGACAGGTCCCTCTAGCTAACAACGAACAAATCCGGGTGGCCCCCGGGGAGTCGACATCCAATCCAAAAGCCGGTCGCGCCCTCGGATCGGCCCCTTTCGTCTCAGAAGGGTTTGGGTTGCCGGGACACCTCACGTGAGGTCCCGGGCCCTCGCCGGTCAAAGGTGGACCAACAGGGAAACCATGTCTCCGATGGTCTGGGTTGTTTTAAGGGATATCTGCTAAGAGTGATCCGACAGACATATATGCATGGTTTTCAAATGGTAAATCAGCTTGGGACACCTCTTGAAATGTTTGAGTTAGGTAGGTGAGAAAAGGGACCCCATAGTATCCCACACGCGGTTAGGTACGCTCAGTCTTAAAACCAATACCCGGAACTCAGGTCCTAGGTGACTCGAATGGAAGAAAGCGTCGGGGCTGGATAGCCTAGACCTTCCATCCTTCGTCGAATATAGTCAACATTTATAATAATCATATCATCAAAAACAATATAATAATGTGATAGCCCAAAACCAAGGAGTAACAGGGTAACATCGTAGCATCCTAAGCATGCATACTAAGCAGGGGCTGAGCAACGAGCAATAGTAACATAGCAGTACAAGGTTTGCTGGGAGGGGACATGGATGTCTCGGTTTGAAAGAGGATGTAAACATGTGGTAGGATCAAACATCGAACCTATCCTAGACTAGCATGCAAACCGATGGTTGAAATAGAATGGATCATAATTAATGTATAGTCCTTGCCTGTTGATAAGTCGGGTTCCGAAGGTGTAGTTGATTGCAAGCTCGCATCGTCTCCGAGAGGTACCCGCGGAAGCACACAAGACGGTAAACACTGGAAAGCAATCAACGAGCAAGCATCTATTACTACGAAGCAAACACGATCAAGCATCAACAAGAAGGCAACACGAGACATCGCACCTACCATCAAGAGCGGTTACTAACAGGTTAAGTGGAGTACTCGTCACACACGACAATACCGCACATTTAGAAAGGTTCAAGTTGTTTAGCTACACAAGGTGAGCGAAGGTTATTAACAGGGCAACTCAAGCAAGCATGGCATAGCAAACAAACATGGCAAGAGGTGAAGCATAAAGTAAACTATCTATGCTAGTCAATTGAAGTGAGGCACAACCTAAACATGGCATAACACTAAGTGCCCCACGATAATTATTGAATTTGGTACTGTTCTTCCCTAAACCTTATTTTAGGTTGGTTAACAACAACAAATAATAGCATAAACACAAAGTACACGAAAAACTAATCAAGTTACATATAAAGAACACTCCAAACGGAGTTACAGTTAAAAAGATACAGGCACAACAAGTTTGGAACACAATCTGCCAACATCAGGAAGCACACTTTAGAGCAATGCATACATGCTCACAAATGATATGAAACTAAAGTAGACATGGCAGGGAAGGCATGGAAAAAGGAATCATGGTTCACTAGTTATAAGCAACACAAAAAGCTATAAAACATTAGTGGTCAAGGACATAGTGAAAATCAGGAAAACATGGCAGAAACTGTTATTATCATGCTATATAAATAGGGGTAAATCTATATGCAAAAGTGCAGCAACCTGACATAGCAATATATGGGCATGAACTAGACATGATGGTGATCAGGTACAAACAAGAATCATGGTCATAGGCATAACAGATCAAAAGATATTAAGCATGCAACATGGCATCGGAAAGTTACAGACTTAGTGAAAAACAGAGGTGGCTGTCAACAACAGCAGGATAGCAACTTTGGAGCTAAACATAACTATGACCAGAAATGTAAACATGACAATGCAATACATATAGTCGAAGTAGACATGATGCTTAAAAGTATGCAAAAAGAATTAATGCAATAGGCCTCATGGATGTGTCGCAATCATCATGCAAACTTGCAATAAAATAACAGCAGCAGCACACAAGCAGAAAATAATAGCAATTAACAGCCTGGTGCCCACTTCAACAGTGATTAACAACATCAAGATGGCCTCAAATCAAAATGCTCACAAAAGATGAACTGAAGTACACATAATTCTAAACAATTTTCCTTTTGGGCCCAACGTCATCCGATCTACGGTTTACTCGCAAATCTACTCGCAAAATTGAATCAGCAGTAAAAACATATCCAGACTTAGAAAAATATAAAGATCTCATGGAAAGGAAAAAAAACTACCATGGGCTTCGGCCCATCAGGCCTGGAGAGGCGACTGGGCTGATGGGAGGCCGGCTACGGGCTGGTGCAGTGGGCCTTGAGGCCGGCCGGCGTGCTGGGCCAGGCCCACGTCGTCGTTAACGCTGGGGGAGTCGGTTGCTGGCCCGATCCGATCTGGATCGGTACTCCGGTGGCCGGCCGCGGTGGTTCCTGCCGGCGAGCGGTGCGGTGCGGCGCGAGGACGGTGCAGGCGGGGTCCGGTCGAGGAGGACGCCGGCGGAGGGCGTCTTGGCCTTGGGCGGCGGAGCTCCGGTCGCTGGCGGCTTCGGGAGGCAGTGGCCGCGAGCTCGGCTCGGGCAGCTCCATGGCGCGAGCGGCGGCGCGCCGTGCCCCCCGAGGAGGAGAGGGGAGGGGTGAGAGGACAGAGGGAGGAGGATACGCAAGGGGAGAGGAGGAAGGAAGGGGTGGTCGCGACTGCTGCTGCCGGCGGCGGCCAGAGGCGCGCGGAGGCGGCGAGCTCCTCGGGCTGGAGGCGGCGGCTTGGAGGAGAGAGAGAGGTGGGTGGAGGCTGGGTGGATCTGGGCCGTTGTATCGGGCGATCCGACGGTCCAGATCGCAGGGAGCTAGGATTTTTGGGCAAAAAAGGCTAAAATGAGAAAATTGGGCTATTGTGAGGGGGGTGGCTGCAATTTTTGCTAGGGGGAAACCCTAGAAAGGGGTGGGAGAGTGGTGGTCTTTATATAGCCCAGGTGGCTGGCAGTTTGCAAAAACATCCCCGGTTTTACTCTCGCGCGCGCGGTGTTTACGTTTTTGACCGCCGAGGGTCCGCAGGACCTCCGATTCCAGTAAAACTTCGAAATGCGTGATCAGCGTGTCGAGCCGACGACGTTCACCTCGTGCTAGAATCGTTCCGAGAACACTTTCCTGCGCGCTATAAAAATATCCCGTTTACTTATTAAACGGGGTTTTTCGTTCCGTTGGCTGCGGCTGGTCTCGTGCGGTTTTTGCGACGGTGATCGGGTGAAACCCGGTGTCGCAAAGGTCGAGTGTTAGCGTGGCAAGGGCCGGTCTCCGTCTAGTATGAGATAAGAGGGGGGAAAATAATCGCCGATCGATAAATCGGGGATGCAAACACCGCAAACAAATCAGACAATCAAACAATTCACACCGAAAACAAAATTTTTAATTTTTGTGAAATCTGGGCTGTTACAGTTTAGTAGTAGTAGTTTGTAGTAGTAGAGTCTGGCTTCAGCATAAAGCGTCTTGCTACCGTGGACACGGCTATCCGAATAGATTATCTTCCCTGCAGGGGATGCACTACTGTTACCCTACACGCTCGGATCTCCAGGATGGCGTACACCTTGTTATGGAATGCCCCACCGAGGGTATCCAATATGCCGAAGTCCATCCTTCAAGCTCAACAGAGAGGCCATTCACCGGTCTAAATCCTAAGCATAAAGGGACTTGGACCCCTGCCCTTTGTACTCCTGTACGGTACGTGACTGGCCGGTGAAGCTGACCCACCTCCCACTACCGGAGTAGGCGGTGCAAGCCCGGCAATCAGCCCGAGGTAAAGCTGACGTCTGAAGAGCCATCGATCGAGGCTACAACGCAGAGGTCCCACACCGTAATCCCACGTGGAGGTAGCGCGTAAAGGGCACGACGACCCACTCAAGACATACACCTGATCCATTAAGCATTTTATTATTTTCTGTCGGGACAACCGTTATCGTCACCTCTATCTGGGTGAGTCGCGGACAACAATAGTAGCTAGGTCCACCCCCATAACCAGAGCCGGTGGCCGCCTACCCTGTCATCCCACCAACTCGTGCGGTTAACAAGAAGGTGAACCGTCTCCTTACCTTGTCTCGCGTTTGCTCTTTCAAGAGCTCGACTTTCGTACAACAGGGTACCTCACGGCCATCGAAAAAGTACCAGGCTCACCGCACACCGGTGGAATACACCTGTACTGTCGGTCTGATACAATACCCTGCGCGGGCACCGTTGGGTCACCCGACTCCTTACCTTTAATACAACCGGCGTTCGGGACCCTAGGCGCCAATACAGAGTCAGCAACGAGTGGAGTACAAGGATTGCTCCTCGATAGCTCACACTTGATGTGGCTTGGGAGAGCCGAGGTAGGGGCCTTTGGCGGTGTCTGCAATGTATCGTACCTATAGCAGTTTTAATATATTGTATCCGCGATCACTCCCAGAGTGATCACGGCCTGCTATCTATTCCTTTTTGACTAACTATGCGCAGGGCCAACTGCTGAATATAATATATATAATTAATATGCAGCATAGGATAAAGGAGGTACATCAAGGGGCGACAATGACAGGCTATGCAATGAATAGGAATTAACGTAATGCAGCAGCAATGCCTAGTGCAAGAAATGTACGGAAAGATAGGCAATATCTGGGGAAGGGAATGGCTCTGCTTTGCCTGGAAGCTCGACGGTACGGGTACGGTCGTCGACGAAGTAGTCGAACACAGCAACGTTGTCGTCGACGACAACAATGGGGTCTACCGGAGAATAAAGGGGGGGGGGACAGTAAATACAAAGCAAACATAGGCAAACCGATACATGACATGACAGATGCATTGTTATCGGTGCTCTAACGTAGTAAAAAGTTCTATACTCAGAGCGGGAATTCATCCGGGGATGAAATACCGGCTCCGGGTGATTATCGACACACGGCCTGGAGGGGGGATGTCAACATTCATTGTGGTAGAGGGGGGTCGTTGACATACGGATAGTGTATTCTTATTCGTTGTATTTTTTCGATTAATTTTCATGTATAAAGTTTTTTAATCCGACTTACGGTTTAAAAGAAATTGATTTTCTAAGTTTAAATCAATTTCTAAATTAATTTTAATTGTTTATTAAACATTATCCAGAACAGTATTGGTTGACTGGTCAACTGACAGAGGGGACTCACCTGTCAGCCTCACAGTATTTATAATCATTTTAATTTAATTTAAATATAGCCAGGGCCCACCTGTCATAGAGATAGAGAGCTAAAATCTATTTAATTAACTTACCAATGGGTGGGCCCAGGTGTCATACTAACATGTGCTTAATTAATCATCTTACATAGTTTAAGGGCATGGGGCCCAGGTGTCACACTAACATTTGCTTAATTAATCATCTCAATTAGTTTAAGGGCATGGGGCCCCTCTGTCATATTAAGAAGGGGTGGTTTATTTTATTTTAATCTTTGTTTAGCGCTAATCACACAGGGACCTGGCCCACCTGCCAGTGAGACAGAGAGGGGAGGTCGAGCCTGTGCTCTCACCGGTGACGAGGGAAGAGCACGGCGGCGAACAGTACGCGACTTGTATTAGAAAGGGACGTTTAATCCGCGTCCAACCCTAGCCCTAGCGCAAACTGGAACGGCCCAGGACGCCGGCCAAAGTGAGCATGGGCAGCGGCCGGAGCAAGCCCAGATGGGGGACTGTGTTCTAGGACGTGAAACAGAGCACGACGAGGGGGATTCAGAGCATCAGCTCACCCTGAGCGTGTAGGGGGAGGCAACGGGCTCGAGGGAGACCGGAGTGGCACGATTTCGTCAGTAATGGCGAGGCGGACGTGGCGGAGGAGGCGGCCCGATTCCTTCGGCTCGGGGGCTTTGGCGACGAGTGGTGGCTGGGGAGACGAGGACGAGCGCGGGGAGGGCTCCGGACAACACGACTTGGCCTGGGGACGGAAGTGGCCACACATGCTCACCGGCCCGCGCCCACGGGGGCCACGGGTGAAGGCAAACGGAGGGGGCAGGAGGGAGAAATGGTGCTAGGGAGGGATCTAGAGGGTTAGTGTTTGCGATCCCGGGGCAGTCGGGCTTGGGGCGCCTATATGCTCACCGGCGAGCCGCAGGATGGTCTCCATAGCGATGGCAGCGGACGTGGCGCCATGGATGCCTGCCAGGATGAGGTGAACAACGGAGGGGAGGGGAGAGAGAGGCCGAATGGGCTCAGCCCAGTATGGGGGAAAGGGTGTGGCCCAAGGTGGTCTATACCGAGGGCGAGGAATAGGCAGTTTCCTATTTTTATTTTGTTTCCTTTTTGTTTCTTTTCCTTTACTGTTTTATTTGTTTTGTTTTCATTTGAGTTTTGTAATATATTTTACATGTTCCATAATTTGTGTTGCATGTTGTACTACTGCTACAAAAAGTGCGGGCTCTAAATAAGATCATCTAGTATTTTATTTAAATAATAAATGATTAAATTGGACTGATTGAGTTACTGCTTTAATTATTTGATTTATTTTATAGCTTAATAAATTCCGAAAGTTGGTTTTGCAATGGTCCACTGATTATTTGTGATTTAAAAAAAGTGGTTGCACAATTTTTGGACAAAGTTTTATTTGTCACATTAATTTTAATGCCAACCAAAAGGGATTTTGATGGTGATCACACGCAAAGATTATCATGGCATGAATAGCAACAGTAATGATCATTAACAAGAGGATCACTGTAGTGGTTACTGTTACATGATAGTGAGGGTGTTACACATTAATTGCACAGCCAAAATCTGGATTAACCGTTCGAAGATTTCGAGAAACACTGAAGAGTCGGATCCATTATAAAAATAACAAAATGAAGTCGACTTTGACTCCCAATAAACACCAAGCTTGAGTCGGGTCACCTAAAAGAGTCGTCCCCATAAAGGCAAAGGGAATAAAGAAGATTGTTGTGGAGGCTAAAGCATCACACCAATCCTAGGGGCTATTGTCGGGAGGATGGATCAAGCCTATAGACCCGACATTATAAACCTATGGGCCGACTTACCTATGAAGGCCCACAAAAGATCACCCGGCCATGGTTCGGGCGTGCCAAGCGTAGGGATTGAAGCCATAGAAGGAATTTGACTTACCTTGTATAGCGCGTAGCAAATTTGTAAAGTAGAATAGGACTCCACTTTATGTAGGAGTCGGACTCACGGAACACCGGGACCCGACGCCTTTATAAGTCGAGGTCCACGAAATCCAGCGTGAGAACTCAATCTCAATCTAAGTCAGGAGTAGTCACTTTCGACATAACCTAGATCTCCTCGAGACCAAGGTTGTGACCCGACTCTATTGTAATCGATACGTCGGCTCTTCTAATCGAGGAGTCGATACCAGCAATAATAAGAATCAGGAGTAGGTTATTACCTCGAGACAAAGAGGGGCTGAAACCTCGGTAAATCGTCGAGTCTCTTGTCCATGTCGACTCTCTCCTCGTATCCACCTCGCAGCAAAGGTCACATGTCAAGTTCGACTCTTCGAACATCTGCCGTGACTTTCCCATGACAGCAGCCCCGCCCCCATTCCGAATACCGATCGGCGGCCTAAACGGCGCAACTCTTCCGTTCGGTGTACCGCACGCGACGGCCTAGACTGTGTACGTCAGTCGCCCCCCCCCCCCTGCTAGCCGCGCCGCTCGCCCTGTTCCGGTCGCCCTCCTCATGCGCATGCTCTTACTCCTCCATCGATCCTGTATGGCCCGACCACCAAATCATGGACGATACACTTGTTGTGGATGACACCCTCACCGCACTCGCGCACCATCGCGTGCTTTCCTTGAATCCAGGTCCGGCAGTCGTCTGCTACGATGGTGTGGAGGGGAGCCACGACGAGGAAACCTCGCTTCCTTCCTTCCAATGGGAAGGATCCCATTGCCCTCTCCATCAGCGAAGAGTAGGTCGTTATTAGCTTCTAGATACATATGTTTAGTTAGATATGCCACAGAGTTAAATTATATTCAGATCACCCTTTCCACATGCGTTGCTCATGCCTTGCATCTATTTTTTTTCTCTCTTTCGATTGCATCTAAAAATTAATATTTTGTTTGCATTGCATCTAAAACTTCAAGTAATTGAAACCATACTATGTATAATGTTATCATGCAATGTGATACCCAAGTTAATTAGCGATCATTAGCACATGAAAACCTATTAATTTCCTATATTTGTTAGGCATGTTGTAGTTACTTAGCTGGACTTTCCATGTCTTGAATATGTTGGATTGTATGGTGTATTATGTATGAACGAACATGTTACCATTGACTGCATGCCAATTCTTACATTACCTAATCATTATGTACTTTATGCAATTTCAAGGTAGTAATGGGTGACTCTGAGATTTACAACCAAGGTATCCCATTAGTAATGGGTGACTCTGAGTTGTGTGACTTGACTCCTAACGGGATACTGCACATTGCGTGTTTTATCACGCTCTGTGAAAGTTTCTTGGGGATTTATCCTCATTGGGGGTTCTGGAAACGCCTCTTCAGTGTGAAGAGGACGAACTCTGAATACGCCATTGGGGGCGTTGGCATTTCCATCAAGGAGAAAAATGTCTGCTTCGATCTGGAGAAACTGGATTCCGTCTATAAATCGCGGAAGAGATGGTTCTATCTAAAAGATCAGCCCGTTGAGGGCCAAAAGTTTGGGCTTACTCCCTTCAATCCGGTTGCGCGAGTGGCTAAGCGGTCATCTTGGTTGCATTCTCTGACTGCTGGAGAGGTAGATGTTGTACAGCGTTTAGTGCAAAAACTTGCTGCTTTGAAGAAGGGGATAGCTGGGGGGCAGCTTACCTTTGTTTTTATGAAGAGGCGCATCCAGCCACTGTAGCACCGTGCGCATCCCATGTGGCGGTATACTGGACCCGAAGACCCGACTAGGTACTCTCCCGAAGACATTTCGGGTGATGACCTTCTGTTTCGGATCCAACAGGTCACCAAGTGTACTAGTACTGTTATTGAGAGCTCCATTCGTCCATATGATGCCGATATGCCTTTTCCTGAGATGATTACTTGAGTATTTGTTGGTTTGCTGAAGTTTGATTGATGTCTTGTGCTATCTACTGACGAGTTTTGTTTGTAGGACCATGCTTACTTCTTGAACAACCCTCCTCAGCCCAAGGATGCGGAGATACTCGAGGAGCCTGATGTGGTCATGGTGGATCCTGCGTCCGCGGGTGGTGGTGATGCTTCACGTGCTGATATTGGCGAGTCCGCGGGTGCGAGTGTTTGTGGTCAGCCGTCGACTTCTGATGGCGATGAAGATTTAGGGCCACTACGCATCAAGCGCAACCGCTCCTCGACTGCTGCTGAGCGAGTTGTGGACGGTGGTGGACTTCCACCAGTCGCGCCAGTTGTTGCGCCTTGCCCTCCTCCGGCTGCACCGAAAAAGTGCAAGCTTGGGGTGTTGCTTCGTGTGGGTGCCGCACCTGTTGGATGCGTTTTATTTTTTCTTGTGTTGGATATGTTGCCGTCTTTGGTTTCCTTTTCTGATGAAATGTGCCTTGCGGTACTGCTCCCGTTCCGGCTACATCTTCGACAAGTATTGCTGTCGTCGATCTCCAGTCGACTGATTCGGGTGCAACGGTTGGACAGTCGGCTCCTCCGGTGACTCATGCGGTTTCAGGCGCGGGGACTACCCCCGTGATGGGAGTAGCCCCCGAGGCTGCGAGTAATCACTTATGGTTGGCCGGAGTCTTAAACTTGATTGCTCATTGCTTGCGTTAGTTTCTGCATATCATTGGGATCACGGCAGCGCTCCCGATGGGAGTAGCCCCCGAGACTGCGAGCAATCACTTGTGGTTGGTCGAAGTCTTAGACTCGATTGCTTTTGCTTGGCTCTGATTTCCTTGTGCTTTGCTATTCTAGTCACTGTTCTTTATGTGTGAGCGAGTGCTAACCGACGATGATCGTTCCCGGAGTGCTCATGATGCGGCCCAAGGGAGCCTCACAACCATGAGGCGTAAGTTGCTTCTTTCATCTTTTTTTTGATTGGGATGTAGTTGTTGGTTTGTTGCTTCAATGACTTTTTGTTGTAGGTCGTAATAATGATGCTGAGAAGAGGGCTAATGCTGCTGAAAAGGAACTTGCCTCGCTATGGCTGCTTTGGAGGCAAAGGGAAAATATCTGCAGGTGCAACGTGGCATTCTCAACCGACTGTAGCGAGTGGAGGAGCAGTTTCAGCAGGTGGAGACGGTTGACGGTGGTCGTCTGCGTGACCTGGCGAGTTCTCTATCGGTTGAGGAGATTGCTCTGATGCTTCTTCTTTGGTGGTGGTTCTGTGACTTGGGTTCTGATCATTGTTGTTTCCCTGTGGTGCAGACGCCGTAAGTGTTGAGGTAGCGGCGGCTGTCGTGAGGACTCGAGCACTCTTCGTGGAGTTTTGCATGCCGTGTTGAGTGCCACTGGTGCCGTGAAGTACGTCTACGGTCGTGCTTCGAATCTTCTGAAGCCTCTTCATTAACAAATGTATCCGGAGGAGGAGGTTCATCCCGAGGGCCATGATCTTCAGGTTGCCGCGTTCTGGCCGAAAGGTGGTCGGTTGGAGGGCTTGGTCCGCGAGACAGTGGTGAGTGGACTTGCGACGTCCTTTGTTGTTCTTCTGGGGCATGGGGTTCCCATTGAGGATGCCATGGTGGATTTCCTACCCAGTTATACGACTAAGCAAAGTGCGCGGACCACTCGCCTTGCTTGTCAACTGCAACTGGTTGTGGAGGTTGATGTCTGCAAGCCCCAGGGCGCGGAGTAGGAGACTTTATTTATCTGTGTGCTGGGAGAAACTTTTTGTAATAAGTCACTTTTGGAGCTGAAGATGCTGAATCCTGAATTGATGGTTAAGCTATCATATCCTCTTCTGTCGTGCTTTCTTTTTCTTTGGCTTGACTTCTTTATCTTTTTGCAGTAGGCCACCCCTGACGTTTCTCGGGCCTGGAAATTGCTGAAGGAGGATGGTCGCGAGGGGTCCTATGAGTCCGTCTGTTTGAGGCTTAGGGATGCGGAGCGCGAGATTAGTTGTCTCAAGGGTGCCGTTGCGATCCATCACTCAAAACGTGAGTGTGTTGAGGCTGTCTTGGATGGCCTCACTGCTTGGATGGGGAAATTGTCTGATCTGCTGAAGAGTGAGTCTTCATGTTGGTGTTGCTCGGTTGAGCGAGTGCTTCTTTCTTGCGCTTCTTCCTGATTTTGGTCTTCTTGTAAAGTGTTGGCTGGTCGATCTCACGAGGAGGAGGAGACTGTACAGTCAGAGTTGTCGCGTTTGGATGACCCAGCCGTGCAAGCTGAAAATCCCTTTTGGAGGGATAGGGCGCAGGCGCGGTTGTTTGTCGTGATTCGACTACGGGTTGGTCGGGTGCCGCGAGCTCTTGAGTATTGCTGCAAAGTTCTTGGTGGTATCTTCTCTGAGTTTTTCCTTTGGATCATGTCCCGTCCAGTTTTGAGAGGCTGTGTCGGGTGTTCTCTCAGCCTGCGGAGCTTCGTCGCGTTGTGAATCACCAGATTCACGCGGGGGCTCGTTGTGCTTTTGCCTTTGTTCACAGTCATTGGCCTGGGTTAGATATTATGCTGGCGGCTGAAGGTCTTCCTGGTGGTCGAGATGAACCGATGGATGAGCATTACGCGGCGGCGAATGCGCCTGCGATTCTGGTTGTGAAGAAGGTGTGTGAGGAGAATGACCGTCTTCTAGGTGCCCTTTGTAAAGTAAAGTCGGATCCTGGAGTCTAGAATTTCAGGGTCCTTGTAAATTCTTCCTTGCGCAATTTATGTTTTGCAGATCTTTGGGGTCCTCCGTTGTCATGTGTGGAGTTTTGTGAGCGAGCATTTGCCTCGGAGGGTGGATGCTGCGAGGGAGCCTCGAGTGCCAAATACAAAGTCGTGTGATGCCCCAGAGGGTGGCTGCTGCGAGCGAGCCCTCGAGTGCCGTGTATGAGGTCGCGTAAGAGAATAACACCTCGTAGGGTGGCTGCTGCGAGCGAGCCCCCGAGTGTCGTGTATGAGGTCGCGTAAGCGAATAACGCCTCGGAGGGTGGCTGCTGCGAGCGAGCCCCCGAGTGCCAAGTATGCAATCATGTGAGTGAATAACGCCTCGGAGGGTGGCTGCAGCGAGCAAGACCCCGAGTGCCATGTATGAAGTCGCGTGAGAAAATAACTCCTCGGAGGGTGGCTGCTGCGAGCGAGCCCCCGAGTGCCAATTATGAAGTCACATGAGCGAATAATGCCTCGGAGGGTGGCTGCTGCGAGCGAGCCCCCGAGTGCCAAGTATGAAGTCGTGTGAGCGAATAACGCCTCGGAGGGTGGCTGCTGCGAGCGAGCCTCCGAGTGCCAAGTATGAAGTCGCGTGAGCGAATAATGCCTCGGAGGGTGGCTGCTGCAAGCGAGCCCCCGAGTACCAAGTGTGAAGTTGCATAAGATGCTTTTGGGAAAATATTTAGAATCTTTCCCTGATGTTCTTACATGGGGGGACTGTGAAAAACAGCCCTTTATTTGGATCGGTGGCTCGATAGCCCTAAAAATGTAAAGTTGCTGCTAGGATAACTTGAAGTCTTGTCACGAGGTGATGGTTTGTCGAGTCTTCGTTTGGTGCCTTGGATTTTACGGGAGTTCTTCCTCTTTCTCGGCAATTCCTCGATTTTGATGTGCTCCAAAGGATTCTCATATCTTATGGAATTCTTTGTCACAACGATCTGATCTGATGAAGCTATCTTTGACTATGATAAATCCCCTTGGTCCTGGCATTTTTAGCTTGAAGTACGCATAGTGCGGCACCTCCATGAAGCGCGCAAAGGCTGGTCGGCCGAGGATGGCGTGATACTGTGATTTCCAGTCGACCACTTCGAAATCTAGCATCTCCTTGCGGAAGTTGCTTGAGTTGCCGAAGACCACTTCCAAGATTAGCTTTCCAAGGGGGTAAACTGATTTGCCTGGCACAATTCCATGGAAAGTCATGCCTGAAGTTTTGAGTGCTGAATTTTGAATGAACATCTCTTCTAGAGTCTTGGTGAATATGATGTTGATTCCGCTGCCACCATCCATGAAGACTCGCGACATGTCGTAGTTTCCGATTCTTGCTTCAAGCAGCAGTGCGGCGTGCCCTGGACGTGGGATAGCTGGCGGGTGATCCTCTCTGGAGAATGTGATGTGAGTCTCGTACCCACGGAGGTATTCTAGGACTGTCGGCTGAGATGAGACTGCGAGAAAAACTTGTCTAGTGACTTGCTTCTGCTGCCTGTTTGACGTCCTTCCTTCTTGGATCATGTAGATTCGACCGTGTTCCTCTGGGTATTCTTCTTTTTCGTCAGGTGATGCGCGCCGCTCCTGGATGGCTGCTACCTGTCTTGCAGGCGCTGCGGGTGGGGGTGGTGCATTGTGGGCGATAGGCCCGACCGTCACGCTTGCAAGAGGTTGCGTTATTGGAGCTGTGGACCGGCTCTTTTCTTCTAAGAGCTCCGTAAAGCACCTGCAGTTTCTTAGGGTGTGGCTCGATCTTACTTCTCCGCGCTCGTTCTTGAAGCCATGTGTTGTGCATGGTCCGTCTAGTTGTTCTTTGGCCGAGCGAGGTGTCCGGGTGTCGTCTCGTGGCTGCCTGGGTCTCCAGTCCCGTTTTTGGGCGTGTGGTGGGTCTTCCGGGTTGTCTCTCCACTTCATTCTATTGTCGTCACGATGTCTGTCATCTCTATCGTCTGTGAAACCTTCCTCGACAATGTCGGGTCCTCTGTCGTCGTAGAAGTTGCGCCTGGGCCTTTTTCTCCTTCTGCCGAAGCCTCTATCTTCGGCGCTGTAGTCATAGTCGCGATCTATGCGAGTCGTCGGAGCGTCCAATTCGTTTCGTACGGAGTCTTCTCCGTCGGTCCAGTTGTTGGCGTGCTCCAATAACTGTGCGAGTGTTCGAACTTTGAGCTGCCCAAGTTGTTCTCTGAAGTTAATGCGATGTAGGCATCTTCTGAATGTGTCGATTGCGCGTTCGTTTGATATGTCCTCGGCTGATTTTTTGAGTATGGTCCATCGTTGGATCTATGCCCTCAAGGATTCTCTGGTTCCTTGCCTACAAGCTCTCAACTCCTCGAGTGAGGCCGGTCGCTTGTAGGTTGACTTGAAATTTTTGATGAAGGCGCTGCGAAACTATTTCCAAAAGCTGATGGAGCCCTGCTGTAGGTTCTTTAGCCAGTACCACGCCAAACCCTCGAGCATGAGCTGTATGTACTGCATTGTTGTGGTCTTGGTTCCTCGCTGGAACTTGACGGTTGTTAGGTAGTCGTTGAGCCATGCTTCTGGTTCTTCTAATCCGTCGTACTTGTGGGTCGTGGAGTTTAATTTGAAACCTTTGGGCATGGGCGTCTCCCGTATGTCTCGAGCGAAGCATAGGACTCCGCGGGGTTCGAGGTCTTCGTCGGATGCTTGTTCGTCCGAGTACTCTTCGCGAGCTGCGCGCCTGTGTCTTCCTTGGTTGATTTTATTTTGTGTGATATCGTCCTGTGCGTCCCGTCGTCGATCTCCGCTGCGTTGGTTGCCGCGGTCGTCCCTGTCTCGGTCTCTGCTTTTGTCGAGGCGCTTGCGATGGTCATCGTTTTTGTCGTCTTCATCGTCGGGCGAGCTGGAGTCCATGTCTGGCGTCTGCTCGTTGGGTGTTCTCCTTGTGCTCGAACTGTTTAGTGCTGAAGGGACGATGGCGTCACTCATTGCCATGAGTGCCCGCGCGGTGTTGCGATCTGTATTGTCTTTTTCGCCACTTCGAGCGCGATGGAGATATGCTTGAGCCGTGATTAGAAATTCAGCTGGTGTAAGCTGCTTTTCTTCTTCATCCTTGTCTTCAAGCCTGAAGTCATCGTCCAATTTGCGGGCGACCTTCTTCTTGTTTGTGCGTCGTAGGTTGCTGAATCTAGACTTGCATCGAGAGGGAGAGCTATGATCAGAAAGATTGCCTATATGCTCGGGTGATGCCGTGCGGGTAGTCCTCGAGTCGTTCCCAGTTTTTCTTTGATTTTCCAACTTGAGACGTAACCGTCTTGTTTTCTTGTTGACATCACTTGCCATCTTGTTGTATGCTCTGAGTTCGTCGCGAGTTACGTCCTTTGGGAGGAGTTTACCGCGTCTTGCCGCATCTTTTACTCTGGAGATTGATTCCTTGGATAGGTAGTTTTTCACTTGCTTGAGCCTGTCTTTCCGCTTCTGAGTCCGGGCGCCTACTGCTTCCACGCAGATCATCTTTGTGGTTGCTGTCCTCCTTCCTTGTGAATTCTTTTCTTGGTACGTTCCTAGTTCGCCGAGGACGACTGTTAGTTGTCCGGTGCTGTCAGGATTGCCGCTTCTGTTGTTCGTGTGAGCTTCTCTGTGGCTGTCCAGGTCATCTGCTCTGTCTCTGTCATCTGAGGTTGGTTCACAGGTATATGCCATGAATACTTTGAAATGTGCGCAGGGCGCGAGCTTTGCCTTCTTTTCCTTCTGGTTTTTCCACGCTGAGGATGCACTTGCGCAGTCGCGGGTGATGTGATGGATGGGGCTGAGGTGGGTTGCCCGGAGGACTCGCGGAGTTGTCGGGTGGGCGGGTTTTGCTTGTATGATTGACGTTTTCTTGAGTGCGGATGCCGTTGTGAGTGCTCGAGCGTCATCCGTGAGGCGAAGGTTTCCCCAGTGGTTGATGTGGATCTTGTTCCTCCCGAAGGTCGGGACTGCGCCTGCACGGAGATCAACGAAAGCTGACCACGAGACGGGGAGACGCACAATGAAGCCGAGGAACTTGAACAGATCTGATTCTGCTCGGGTCGCGAAGTCGTCGAGCACTGCCATGGTCGATGAGCTGTCGGCTGCTTGCGGAAGGACCGCTGAGATCATTGCTCCAACCTGCCTCGTCCCCACGGTCGGTGCCAATTGACGAGGATTGACCTCGGCAAATCCCATGGTTAGGAACCCTGGGTTAGATCGTAGAGGAGATGTGCAGGTTGGCGATACTCGTCAGCTAATAGGAAACAGGGATTTACCCAGGTTCAGGGCCATCGATCGGTGAAACCCCTACTTCCTGATCGATTGATATTATGATGGAGGCGATTACAGTGGAGGTCGAGGCGAGTTCGCTCGGGACCGGAGGTGTTGCTTGGATATTCGCTGATCTAGACGTCCCCTATCCCAGCCTTTATATATTAGGTTGGGTCGCAAGGAGTCCATCTAGATATACAGAGAGAGTTTCCTAATCTAGTTTTAGTCTTGGATTCCAAGTTGCAGCTTCCATAGTCATCGAGGACTCCTATGTCGGTGCCTTGAGTGGGCCAGTCATGGGCCGATTGAGGCTTCCAGCGGGCCTTCAGTTCTGATATGCACCAGTTACCCTCATCTATAGGAGTCATGGGCTCACCCCCTCTTCAGTAGCCCCTAAGTGCCTGGGGGACTCGAAGAGTCACGCAGGGACTCGAATCCTTAATCGCATGTCTTCATGCATGCAGTGGCACCGCTGCGAGTCGTCGGATGTTAGACACAAAAGATAGTTTATTCGAGGGATGATAAGATGAAAGGGCCCAAGGAAGTCGACTCGTCGAGCCTTGGTGAATTGCGCTAGTGGAAAACACCTCAGTAGCCCTAATCAAGCCCGTGTCCCTCGAAACGAACTTAGAAAACAGTCGGTGTCTAGCAAAGTCCACGCCGATGCAGGTCTTATAGGATCTATGTCGCCGATCTCAGCAAATAGCCTTAACGCGTCTGTCATTGGCTTAATTTTCTTCATGCATTGCGCATGGAAAACATCGGGAGTTAAGTCACAGCTGTGGCAAGTCCCGGCCCGGCCGACTTCGCAGCGGGGTCTTACCTACACGCAAGTAGCCCTAATCAATCTTTCATATTCAAAAAAATACAATTATAGCATAAACAGATAAAATCAATTATAAACATAAAAATATAATAATGAATTTATTATTCATTCTAGCGTATATATGGAACATGCTAAGTGATACGTCCCAAACATATCTATAATTTCTGCTGGCTCCATGCATGTTTTGGGTGATATTGCTATGCTTTTGATACACTTTCATACACTTTTGATCATATTTGGACTAACCTATTAACTCAGTGCACCCAGTGCCAGTTTCTGTTTTCTGTTGTTTTGTATTTCAGGTTTTCCCATTACTTAAAGTGTCCGAAAAATTCCGGGAAAATATATAAATAAATTAGCGTTCCAGAAGACTCCAGACGGCCGAAGGAGAGCCGGAGGGGCCACCTGTCACCGAGGCGGCCACCCGGCGCGGCCTAGGGTGGGGCCGCGTCGGGAGGCCGCCTGGGCGACTGGGACCTCCCCTGGGCAAAGGGAGGGAAGAGAGAATTCAAGATAATCCCTTTACATGACATGAAAAATGATTTGGTATTTTCCTGTCACATGGAATATGGCAAAGAATAAATGTGCAAATTTTTATCCCCAATGGGAAAAATAAAAGTGCAATTTTTTTCTGAAACTTGTCGTTTCTGGGCTGTTACAACTCGCCACCACCAACAGAGAATCTCGTCCCGAGATCCGACATAACCTGGGGGGAGGGGACCGAGACATTGCAAAAAGGAAGATCGAATGAACAGAGAAACTTCCCGACACCACCAACAAAGGCTTTGATCATCGTGACAATGATGTTTTCTCCATCAGGATCCAACCTGTCTGGAGATGCCCATATTGAAGAAGAAACTTCCGAAGGCGCGGGAAACTGATCGAGAGCAAGCTCGGATCAAACGAGGGGATATCACAACAAAACAGATTCCACTCGGGGAAAGAAACTCGAGGTTTCCGTAAAAGATTACCTAGGTACTACTGGATGCAACAAATCTTGAGAGTCCGAATTGAAACAATACCATACCAGCATTTCTACAATAACATCACTCAAGAAGGTTCGAAAACATGGAAAACAAGACGGGACAAAGGAGGATCCACACACAATACCGACATAAGCGGACAAAGGGGGATAGTCTAAGCGGGAGGTTCAGAATCCATTAGTTCGATAGTAACCAGGAAACCCGGTTCACTGTTTCACGCGGGCCGCGCATTAGTCAATATAGAGCGACAAGCCCACGAGCCATGCTCAGCCAGTTCGAAGCACGCCGACCAACCCGCTGCTGATAAACTATTGGTCCGACTGAAATCTCCTAAACGAGAACCTTAATTTGGTTTTGAAGAAGATAAGTTGAATGAGAAAATCAACGTCACACTTCCTTGCTAGAGGGAGGGGATAAGGAGTAAAAATAATCCTACTCTCCGATAACTAACTTATTAACTAAAAAATAGTTTTTGTCTAGACTCGACTTCAGCCAGTAAAAGGATCATGCGGTCGGTAAGGCTCTGATACCAAGTTGTAAGGCCTGAAATCCGGTACTATTCCAGATCAAGATGTTTCCGTCCAGATCCGGGGACGAAGCACATATCGGTCCCACCGCGACATATGACAATTCTATATGCCCCGGATTTCCAACATGATATCACAACATTACAGCTACAAGGATACAACATCTCATACAATTGGCATACAACTTCCTTAATACAATACATCAGCGGAAAATACATGTCTCGGTACAGACTACAATCAAATGCCTGTTGGCAAAGGTAAAACACACCCTTCCCGTAGCCACACGGGTCCAGCCTCCCCTGCGGGATCCGCCTAACTAGTCGTCGTCGAGTCACCACGAAGACGTCCAGAAGAAGGGTCGTCGAGCTCCTCTGAAGTCCAAGATCGTTGCATAACGTGCGGAAAAGAGAGAAGAAGGGGTGAGCTATATCAACAAGTCTTGTAACTAACTTCTCACGGTAAGATGGGGGTAGTGGTTGAGGTTGCAGCCGCACTAGCATTCTATAAGTGGCTAACGATCTATTTAGAGTAAGATGAGAACCAAGCATTCGATGAGGAATCGCCTCCAACAAGTCTTGCTATCAGCTACTTACGCAAACATAACACCTATACTATCCTTGTCCTCCCCTTCGCATCCCGGCAAAGAAGAAGCAGTCAAGGCACACACATTGATCAAGTTTTAATCATGATTCAGTTGATGTTATCTATGAACAAGGAGTAGGTCTCAAGTCGTCCATAACCGTGTACACGGCTTCTCAAAAAGATTTAACCCTGCAGGGGTGTACCAACTGCCCATTATAAGCTCCGCATGTACGCCGGCTCTCTCAGTCGGGCCCGTTAAAGACACTCATTGAAGATTTGTTCCGAGAGATACGGATGTCATAATCCCTCTAACTAACAACGCACAATTCCGGGTGGCCCCGGTGAGTTGACATCCAGCTCAGGAGCCGGCTGCGATCTCGATCTGGTCTCTTTCGTATGACTCCAGGTTTGGATTATCCGTATCTGCTCAACTGAGCCCGGGTCCTCAGCCGGTCAGGTTGGACAAATGGGAAACACTGCCCCCAACTGGCTTGGGTTGTTTCGAAAACAGCGAGGTCGGTCAACTCGCACACACACGTTTGCAAATGGTAAATCAGCTAAGGCAACCACTACAATTGTTTGGAAGTAGGTAGGTAAGAAGAGGGGACCCCATAGAATCCCACACGCGATTAGGCACGCTCGTCAAGAGTCACAATACCTAGAACTCGGGACCTAGGTGACTCGAATGGAACAAAGCATCTGGGCGGGATAGCCTAGACCTCCCGTCCTTCGTCGAGTATAGTCAACATTATAATAATCACATCATCCACAATATATAATAGTGTGATAGCCCAATCTAAGGAGTAATAGGGGAACAGTTGATAGCATCCTAGCATGCATACTAAGCAGTGGCTGAGCAGCGGTCAATAGTAACATAGCCGAACAAGGTTTGCTGGGATGTGGAGGACATGGCTGTTTGGGTTTATTTGAGAGGCATGAATATGAAGTGGTAGGATCAAGCAATCGTTCTATCCTATACCTAGGCGCAAGTGAGCTGAAAGTTATAATCATGATATATGCTCCCCCTTACCTGTTGAGATGACAGTGCCAAAAGTGTAGTAGATCGCAAACTCGCAACGTCTCCGAGAGTATCCGCGGGAGCACACAAGAACGAAACACTAGAAAGCAAGCAACGGAGATGCATACTATTACTACGGAGCAACACAAGCAAGCAATGATCAAACAAGCATGGTCAAGTATGATGCATGTCATTTTAATATCATGGCATGAACATGAGAATACACAAGTTTAAATGAAGCGTCGGGAAGCAAGGGTGCAATTCTACCGACAACCTTCATATGCATTAGGTAGGTGGTTAAAGAATCTGAAGGATTCCTTATGTTGCAGTTGTTATGATGCATGATCATGTCATATGCGGAGACTCAAACATAATATGAACAAGGATGGCCCACACACGAGGATAACCTCAAGATGGGATTCTTTAACATAACATATATGAAAATGGCATGGCATATTATGATGCAACTAATGCAATCTATTTCAATCAACGAAGGAAGAAAAAGAACTACGCTCTACTAGGAAGCTACGGGCAACACGGAACTATGGTGCTCCGAAGAAGTAGAAAGATTGGAAGAACTGTCCCATGTGCATCATTGTGAGAGGTTACGTGCAAAATACACCATCACCAAATAATGCATGCCCATTTGAAAAAATGAACAGAACCATCACCTTCCTCACATTTTTCTACCCCAAAATAGTATATGACATTATATAGTTGGGGAAAGAATGCACATAGCACAAGCAAGGCAAAACGAGGCAGATATGAAAGAATCTGCAGCAAACTTAAAAAAGGAAAGGAGGAAAACCTCCCTGGGCTACTCTCAGGCAAAGGGCCCGATTGCCGCGCGATCAACTCGCTAAGAAGTGACCACGGGCAATAAGCTGCAGTGGGCCGAGGGCAACTTGCTCGCAGCAAAAGTAGAGGAAAAAGAGGCAAAATGTGGGGTTTAGTTTGCCTCAAAGGGGAGTCGAACTAGTGACCTCACGAATGGAATCTCGTAGCCCAAACCACTGGCTACTGGTGCTAATACGATTGGGATCCAAACTGAACGCAAAAGAGCTAGGACCGCGGGTTGATCTGAAGCCAAAACTGAAGAAATCGACAGGACTATCTAAACCTGACGAAGAAAAGAGGTTGCGCGCTGCAAAAAAATAAAAGGGGGCGCCTTGACTCCGGTGGGAATTGATCCCAAAACCTCAAGGATTAAACTCAGGGCGCCGAACCACTGCGCTACGCTGCTACGTTGATGACAGAAACTGAGACTGATACTACACGATCCATCAGGCGCGGCTCACTGAACTTACAAAGAAAAAGGTGAAAGTTTCAGTTTCCTTGAAACTGAAGACTGCATCGCCACCGGGAACAGAGAGCGCGGGGGAGGTTGTTGGGCACGCAAGGGCGACCTCGATCAAGCCCCGGACGGCCACAATATGAGCTGGACTATGCGGGAGGCACGCGCTCGTGCGATGGATCACGCAAAGGCGCGCGACATGGCCACAGCGAGCACATCGATTATGACACCTACACGGAAAAAGCGAGAGAGACAAGGAGGAAGGGGAGGCTCACAGCGGGTGTTGCTCCTGGAGTCGATCGGGCTCGGGGACGTGCACTCGACGAAGGGGCTTGGGGGGACGGTGGCTCTACGAGGGAGACGAAGGCGATCAGGCGCATGGCTTGACGGTGACAAGGAAGCAGACACGGGAAGGAGAGGACTACGACGCGGGCACAACGGGGGAAGCTGACGCGGGTGTCTCCGATCAGCTCGAAGACGACGGCGAGGACATGGAAGGAGACGAGGATGTCAACGGCCACGTCCACGGCGGTGATGATCGGGCGCAGGCGCTGGAGAAATTGAGGCCATGGACCTCCTGTCCATGGAGGGCCTTACGGAGGAGAAGAAAGGGGCAGAGGAGAAGGAGGATGGCGGTGCTAGGAGGGAGAAGGGGGCGCGACTAGGGTTCCATGAGGGGGTTGGGAGGAGGCTATAAGGGGGAGGGGGAGAGAGAGGCTTCCACGGGGCTCCACCCATGTGCTCTTGGCCATGGCTTCTCCGTGAGGGAGATGACAGGTGGGGTCTAGAGGAGATGTGCTGTGGCGAAGGAAGATGGGCCATGGGAGAAGGAGATTCATCCCAAACTCACTGGAATCCCTTTCTGCATTTTATTATTTAAACAAAAGATAGTAGAAGAAAATGTAAAAAAGAAATAGAAGACATAGTGAAAAATCATATACAAATATGATTCCTGATCCACATGAAATATCGGATTTTTAGAAAATGATTTGAGTCAAAAATATTTAAGTAATTCAAAGGCATCTAAATTCATTAAATTGCCATTTAGAACTAAAACCCCATTTTTTGGACATGAATAAATCATGGATTTTGGCACAGGCCTTCTTCATGGCAAAACATGATGATTTCCAAAATAGCTTGCTTAGGGGAGAAAATGGAGGCTTGGAAAATTTGGCAAAGGCCAGCAAAGGGAGAAAAGAGAGAATTCAAAATAATCCCTTTACATGACATGAAAAATGATTTGGCATTTTCCTGTCACATGGAATATGGCAAAGAATAAATGTGCAAATTTTTATCCCTAATGGGAAAAATAAAAGTGGAATTTTTTTCTGAAATTTGTCGGTTCTGGGCTGTTACAATTTTCAAGATTTGTGCCAAGTTTAGCCGCCGATTGCAAGAAAGTTTAAAAGTTGTGACATGCTGTCCATAAAACAGATTATGCCCCTTGACGGAAAAAATCGGATAAAATCACCAGATCATCTTTTTTATCTGAATTTTGTTGGAAGCGTGCTCTATACAATTAGCTTTCAAGCATCTGTTCTGAGTTTTTTTATTTGAGTTGCAGAAGTACCCCCAAAAAATTATTTACTACCTGCTGGTCTGTTTTTCACAGATTCTGCCACATTTTACCTTTTCTTTGTTTTGCAAACCTTAAGCTTGATTTTTCTTAGCAAAAACTTTTTGGAAATCTTGAGAAACAGTAGATCTTCAAGAATATTTGTATTTCCAGTGGAGAAAAATTATTTTATCATGGGTACTAACCACTCTAATCAGCTTATGATGAGTTATGTATGAAGGGAGTTTTCAAGTGTGCGAAGGAAGATGATCAAAGAAGATCCGGGAGTTTCAAAGCTCAAGCTTGGGGATGCCCCCATGAATCCCCAATAAATATTCAAGGAGACTCAAGCATCTAAGCTTGGGGATTCCCCCATGCATCCCCTTCTTCATCAACAATTATCTGTTCGTCCTTCATCTCACTATATTTTTATCACTTCATGTGTTATGTACTATGCTTTGAGCGTCTCGCTCTTTAGTTTACTTTGTAATTTTCTTTAGCTTTGTTTGCTGGTCATAACAAGTTAGAACCCAAATTTCGTTGTGTGGGAGAGAAACACGCTCCACTTCAAACTAGAACACATCATTGGATTTCCATGCTTATCTTTCTTTTGTTGTGTGTTCTTTATCTTTTCGTAGATGCTGCCATGTTTAGCTCTTAGTTTTCATGTTTATATTTTTAAAGAGCTTTAGTTTAGATTGTTGCTGGAACTCTCTTTAGTTTTCATGTTTATCTTGTTGAGAGAGTTGGTTGTTGCACTGAGTTGTGTCTTGACTTTAAGTAGGTAATTGAGGTTGCTATTCAATTGTAGTAGTAACTTGCAATAGTTCTGAGGTATTGTTGTGAGTAATGTTTGAACTTTTGGTGTCAAGAGATCTAGCATATTAGTGATAGTTGTCGTATTTTTGTCAATCCGTGCTTATTTTCAAAACTACAAAAGCTAGTGGAGAACTCTAACTACTAGATGGATCACTAATCTTTGGAGGGATCGGATATTAGAGTACACTCACGTACCATGAGTCGAGGATGCGCAAGGATAACCAAACCCCCATGCACTCCTCCTCGGGGTACTTGTCTCTTTGTGAACCTACTTATTAGATTGAGAGTTACCTATAATAAGTGCATGAGTTATTCGGACTAATGTAAGTATTGAAAGTTGACACTTCCACCTCCTCATATTTGCTAGCCTCTTCGTTACCGTGCATTGCCCTCTTCTCACTCCGAGAGTTCGCGTCCACCTCTCCTGTGCATCCAAACCCTTGGCATGATGCACTCTGTCATCATAAACCTCCTTATATCTTTCCTTAAAACAGCCACCGTACCTACCTATCAAGGCATCTCCATAGCCTTTCTGAGATATATTGCCATGCAACATCCACCTTCTCATGTCATACATGTTCCTTCTACACTGGCAGAGGCATACATTTGCATACATCATGATAGCTACATCTTTTTTATGCTGAGTACCTTGTAAAGTGTGAAGATCTTCTATACTTCTTGTAAAATAGAGTGTTGCCCTTAAGTGAGGAAAAGATCCCAAAGAGGACAAATGAGAGTTAAATAGAAAGAGCCATTGAGGCCACCAAAAAATGCAAAAAAAAAGAGAAAAAAAAGAGAAAAAGAAATAAAAAGAGAGAAGGGGGCAATACTACTGTTCCTTTTGAGAGATCCACACTTGTACTCCCTCTTATACCTTGTACTCCATAGAGATGATGATACATGCATATAGTTATGTGGGGACCTTCACACTATAGAACTTGGCTTGTATGTTCCAATGATGAGCCTCCTCAAATGAGCTCTAGGTCTTCATGAGCAAGCAAGTTGGATGCACCCCCACTAGTTCAATTGGAGAGCTTTCCTTACATTACTAGGGAATAGCCTTATGGTGGCGCACTGTTTGTGAGTTTAGTGGCGCATTAGGGATGCGCCACTAACTACAAGCCACTAATAAGGGCTTAGAGGTGGCGCATTCTGGATGCGCCACCCCTAAGGCCCTTAGGCGTGGCGCATCTCAGAATGCGCCACCTCTAAGCTCTTAGGGGTGGCGCATTCTGGTATGCGCCACGCCTAAGGGCCTTAGGGGTGGCACATTCACAGTGCGCCACTAAATCCTGAAAATATGCGCCACTAAATAATTACAGAAAACAAAAAAAAGAATTACATAAAAGAATAAAAGAATTACAGATATTTTTATTATATTACAGAAATGCAAAATACAATATAACAATGAGGCCAACAATTATTGATACAAAAGAATTGCAATATAATTTTTATTACAAAGGTTTAGAGGCCAACAAGATTCACAAGATTACATCCATCACAAAATTACAATGAGTCCAACAATTATTGAAAACCGAAAGCTACTTTCGTCATCATATCTTGTTTGCTCTTCAACCTGCACAAAACAAAGCTTTAGAGGTCACATCCATATGAATCATACCAAAGGAGAAGAAAGCAATCTAGCATATATTCTTATCAACAACTTAAAGCAAGTCGATGAATGGTGAAAAGCATGCACATATGCATAAAAATGCATATGAAGTGACCTTTATACACAAAGAGCACCAAGAGTATTTGACACTACTATCTACTACACAAAGAGTACATCCAAATTATATCCAAATTACACAAAGAGTACATTCAATTGTTCTGAGTCGGCTCGGGGAATGGGTGGCATCCTTCTTTCGTCATGAAAGGCCTTGTGTCACGCAGGGCCTTTAGGCGGACTTCTATCTCCCCATTGGATGGTGCAATGTTCGAGTGCAAGGTCGACCCCCTGATTTGTACTTCATGACGGATGATAGTCGCCATCTGCGCTTGGATGTGAAAGAACTCCTCCTTCAGATTTGCATCGGCGATTTCCGTCTTCCTTTCGGCCCACGCTCTGAGATGACTTGGCAGCGTAAGGTTGCGTTGTTCCTGTACAATCGCCCTCATGTGATGAAGGGCGTAGTACGCATCCCTCACACTGCCAGCCGGCTGCTTGACGCACGGGAACTGCGTTACGTGGTTGAACACGTTCACGCCAGGCTGATTTTTCCTGAACTTGTGCTTCATGATCTTGCCTCCGGCTTTTATGTAGCCGACGAGAGCATCATCCAAAACTCTCATGATATACTTGTAATCTTTCTTCTTCACACTCCCCGAGTCTAAATACACGGCATGCGAGTGTTGAGGTGAAAAGCAGATGAGCACGCAGCCTTGATCCTCACTGCATAATTAAAATAATCCAAAAGAATGTTGGAAGAGGACAACGGAAAGCTAAGAAAGCATATATGCTACGGAGGCGAGCGAATGACTTACTTGGGAGAGTATGTCATAAGAAATGAATCCTTGTCGGCGTTCTGTAGCATGAAGTCTGTGATGTACCCCGCCGTGAGAGCCGCGTCCCCGTCGTCCATCAAGATGCTTTCACGCATGTAGAAGGGGTCCAATATCGCGACACTCGAGGTCTTATCTCTCCTGATACTCATAGAAAGGCTGAGCGAGAATAGACGGATAAGGCTATGGTCCAGCCACTTGAGATGGTACAAATTGAAGATCTCCGAAAATCGCAGGATTATCATATCCGCGGGGATAGTGTTGATGAAGCCCATGTTGAGTGGCACCTTGGCCATGAAAACAGGGTACAAGGGATTCTCTTCTCGAAGAAGAATCTTCTCTAATGCCATAATACTATGATGCACACTCTGCATATCCGAAGTTGCAAGGTCCAGCATGTCCTTAGGTAGCATCGCCCTACCAGCCACATGGATTTCCAACGAGAGATCCTTGGGTCTTGGTGGCCCGTCCTGAGCCCGGATCGGCATCGAAGGTTGGCTACTAGAAGTGATTCTCTTCTTTCTTTTCCGTCCCTTCTTCTTTTCTGATTTTGAGAAGTCACCGGCCTTTATCTGGTCAGTGGCCGCCTTATGGAGTGTGGACGGGCTGAGAATAGATCTTGTGGCATCTGCTTGAGGCTCGGTGAAGGCGCAAGCTGCTGGAGACATGTCCTGAGAAGCAGCGAGGAGACACGTGGAGCAAGCAAGCTTCGCCGCAGGATCAACTGGACCGCGAGCTTCCTCGTCATGCTGATAGGCTCCTTCAGCAGGAGGCATGAATAAGTCATCAGCATCATACAAAGTATTGATGAACTGGTCGGCGCTAATATCGTCATCAAGATCATCGTCTTCTTGTTGTGCGCCGATGGGATCATGTGGCGCCGACACGATGACTAGCGGTGTTGTCCTAGGTGTGGTGCCCCTTTCCCCCGTCATTAAACGCATTTGGCTCTTCGGCCATAGGCATATTTGGTTGAAACAGTCACTGAGGACTGCCGGCTCATCCTCATCGTATCCGGGGGGTTGAATGGGAGGTTCAACTCTCTCGTAGCCCGAAATCACGAGAGAGATTTGAACCCTATGCATCTCCGGTGCCATCGGCATATTGTGCATGATTCGATTTTGTGGTTGAATGATTTTACCTTTGGCAACATCCTTCAACTCGCCGTCCACGACTTGTAATAGAATGCATGGAGTGTCCTCCTGCGAAAGAGATATATATATATATGCATGTACGGCATCAGAGAGATTCCACTAAAAAGGCAAGGAGATGAAGTCCTCTTTTGAGTTCCAGACGCTTATAGTTACCTTGAGGGCGTCGAGGTCGGCTAGTGAAGAGACCCCGCCGATGAAGGTGGGCATGCAAGAGACGGAGGGTGCGCTGCCTCCCGTGGCGTCGGTCGCCCTATTTGCGCTGCCGCCGGGTGCATTATTGTTATGCCCCGGTTGCTCGATCGTGGCCGGAGGAGTTACCATCACGTCCGGCGTCCCCGCCGTGGTGTTGGCGGCCGGAGTCACCAATACGCCGGGAGTCGGTGCGGGAGCCACCACTACGGCCGGAGTCGGGACTGCAGGCGCCGCGGGGCCCGAGTTGCTGCCGACCATGCTGGGGACTGGTATGGGCCCTTGTCCACCACGCGCTTGCTAATTCGCGAGTGACTGCATCATATCTGGAAGGAGAGTGTTCATCGTCTTCGCCACTTCGTCCTGGACAAGCTGCGGAAGCATATTCACCTTCTCCTCCAGTCCACGAACATAAGCGGAGTCTTCTTCGGTCCTTCTCGCCTTGCGCCCCCTTGAACCGGTCTGCTCCGCCGGTTTTCCATAATATTCGGACCAATTTAGGTCCACACCAAAGCTGACCACACGGCCGACTGACGATGGCTTCGCCGTCACGTCGTCAACCTTCTTAGCCTTTTTCAACGCCCTATTAAAGGCGTTGTCCCACGGGCCGGACGGCTTAACCGACGACTCCTGCGATGAGGCAATTTTCATTTCCGCTTGCTGCAAAAAGAATGTGAAACGTTAAGAAATTGTGAACTTC
Source organism: Bromus sterilis (assembly GCA_950022295.1). Classification (NCBI taxonomy): domain Eukaryota; kingdom Viridiplantae; phylum Streptophyta; class Magnoliopsida; order Poales; family Poaceae; genus Bromus; species Bromus sterilis. Next base: position 272,362,165 of record OX465595.1, on the reverse strand, counting down.
ACTCGAGAATTCAATCGACAAGGTCGCGTGGTAAACTACTTACCACGGCAGTCGTAAACTCTTGAATCTTAGGATCGATAATTATTTTCGAGGTTGCTTTGTCCTTATAGCTCCGGGCCCTCACAAAGAATTCGGTCTACGGATCATCTTTGTATTGCTGGAAGGGGTTAGGTATGCCCGCAGCGGCGTACTCGGCATCCTCCTTGTCCCATTTAGGCTTGGAACTTTTGTAACCACCGGCTCCGAGACGGTGGTTACCTATGACCTGCGACCGCATGGCCTTGCCCTTTGCACTCGCTTCCTTGGCTTGCTCGGACTCACACCTAGCCTTGAAAAGGTTGTTGGTAGCTTCGTCGATCAACGGCTCTTTCTCCTTGAGCTCCTCCCAGGTTTTGTTCTTTTCAAAAATTTCCCTCTTCACCCGGGTTTTCCAACTGTACAAGGCCTTGCTCATCTTCCTGAGGGCCCATCTGTTTACTTTGTTCCCTCTGAGTTTGGTGTTATTGTACGGATCCGGAAACTTGTATCGTCCGTGCAGCTTGTTGATAAGAAGCTGACAATAATGAATATTCTCACGACTCCTGGGTTAATCGTGGTGATCGGCACGGTGTTGCGGAGGATCGCCGCGACTTGACGGCCGTACCCTTCCGAAAAACGTTCGGGCTCTTTAGGAATCCCGACGGCGGTCACAACAGTAAACTCTTGCCTGATGACGCCGACCTTGGTCGGTTTCCGATTCCTCTTCTTCGACTGGGTACCATCTGTGTTGGAGCCACCGGTCCCATCATCCTCGCCGATGTTCCTCTCGCCGTCTGTCGTACCGGCCTCCTCCTCCAAGTCATCATCCGATGAGTCGGACTCCGAATCTATCTCCTCCTCATACTCCTCCTCGCCCGGAGGTACTTCCTCTTCTCTGCTCCTCGACCTCCTCCTGGGAGTATTCCCAAAATTGCTTCCTTTTTTTCTCCCGGCTGAGAAGAAGGACCGGCGTCGGCTCCGGTCGACATGTTTGCACTAGTACAATATTAAGAAATGCAACTACTTAATTAATTAGCACAATAAATAAATGCAAATACTCTCATGTTAAGATAAATAGCAAAGGTCATGCACGAATTCACGGAAAAAATCGGCATGACCTTTGCTCTTTTTCTTAACATGAGAGTGCCCCATTCTCAACTGAAATGGAAGTTAATCAACATTTCGGGAAAAAGGGGATAATGAGAGTCCCTACACAACATATATATAGGCTAGCCAAGTATTTAATAAGAACATATGCTCCGCTTGCTAAGCAATGGCAGCAAGCAACAAAAATATTTAATAAGCATGAACTTAAGATGTATGACACACACACAGCAGACACACACACACACACATCACACACACACACACAGCACACACACACATAGGGGACACACACACACACACATAGCACAACACACACACACAACATAATCAATTTTTATTAAGCAACAAAGAGCAACAATAGCAAAAAAATCCTAGCAATTCTTATCAAATTATCTATCTATCTATCTCTATATATAGATCTCTCTCTATCTATTTGTGTTAAAACAGTGGCCTAGGCCAAAAAAAAGATAACTTCTAGTGATAACCATCTAACTATATCTCTCTGTTTTGGAGAACTTAGTTGCCCCCTTTGACACATTGCATTGGAAAATCGAAGTGTTATAATGCAAATAAAAACTCATGCATAGACCAATTGTGATATGTGCAGATATTCACTCAAATTGCTCTCTACTGGCTCCTGTATTTGCTCACAAATTTGTTCATTTTATTATGCTACTCAGTGGCCTTGGTGGTTTGTGTGCTGTGGTTTAATTACCATGGCCAATTCTGCCTAGGTTTCTCTTGTTTCTCTAATCTGATAAGAACAGATGCCATGTTGTTGTCCCTGTTAACTGTATAAGAACAATTGCTACACTAGGTTATAGCTAGGTTGGGACAGGGGGATCACCTGAGGGCTAGGGTTGGGGCGGCGGCTCCGGCGTTGAGAGGGCGTCTCCGGTGTCGAGGGCGGAGGCTCCGGCGTCGAGGGCGGAGGCTCCGGCGTCGAGGGAGGTGGCTCCGGCGTTGAGGGGCGGCTTCGACGTCATCTAGGTCGGGTGGCGCCCGGGGACGGCGGCGGCCGTGGATGGGGGCGCGGGGGCGGCTCCGGTGGCGGTGAGGGCAGCGGCCGGAGAGCGGGGGCGCGGCTAGGAATCTGGGGCCGGCGAGGTGCGGCGGCGGCTGAGAGAGACGTCGAGGGGGTCGAGTGGGGGGAATGGGTACTGTGCGGGTAGGGAGAGGGGGTAGTTGGATAGGACAAGTCTTAGGGGTGGCGCATTTTGTAGAAACTCGCCACGCATAAGGTTTCTTATGCGTGGCGCATTTTGGCGAAATGCGCCACGCATAAGAAACCTGTTGGTGGCGCATATCAGCTAGATGCGCCGCGCATAAGAGCACTTAGTGGCGCATTTCAACAATATGCGCCACCCCTAAGCTTTTTTATTTTTTAATTAAAGTTTAAACAATTATTTATTTTTTAATTAAAGTGAAACCATTTAAAAATAATAATTATGGAGTACATTTTTCTATAAAAGTGGTCAAACTTTATTAAGATTGACTTTGACCAAATCTTATATGCGGAGTAAAAAGAAACGGAGGGAGTACTTGCTCTAACCGACCTTTTGAGAATGGTGCTTCGATTGTGTCGTCGCCGAACCAAGATCCACAAACACAAGGTGTAGCGGCATTTGGAAACATAAGATTGTGATCATCAATTACAAAGTGCATATTAAATCCATGCATACACAAAGTGATCATGAATTGAAAAATATTTTTCTTAAATTTGGAGCTAGCTATCTAGCTATCGTTTCCTCACGATCTTCTTCTTGCCCTTCTTTGTCGTGGTTGAATAATTTAGGCCCGGGACGCCTTCACTTTTCCTCTTGAAAGGGAGGAGACCTTTCTTCGGTAGGGTTGTGGTGTATGTATCCTGAGCGGCGTAGTCATCCTCCATCTTCGGGTCGCCGTACTTGTCAAAGTCTTGCTCGTTGGCGACTCCATCCATTCCGATGATGTTTCTTTTTCCTCTCCTCACTACAACGCGGCTCGGCTTTGATGGGTCGGTAATGAAGAAGCATTGGTCCACTTGGCTAGCCAGTACCCATGGCTCATTTTTCGCGGTGACGTTTGCGCCCGCAGACTTGGATTTGGCTTCGGGTATAACCATGGTGGTGAATTACCGGTCTTCTTTTACGACGCTCTTGGCCCATCTCACATGGAACATCGGCACCTTCTCTCCACAGTAGTCGAGCTCCCATATGTCCTCGATCCGTCCATAGAATCTTTCCTTGACGTCATCGGTGTAGAATATCCCCGTTACCCCTGAGTTCTGGTAATCGCAGTTATTGTCCTTTTCCTCCGTGTAAAATGTGTAGCCGTTGATATCATACGCTTGATAGGTCATCCGGTTGCGTGCGGCACCCTGTGACAAGGTGAATATCATCTTTTCGTCCTCGGAAGCGTTCCTTCGCGAGGGATTAGCACGAAGCTCGTCCCTGAACCAAGTCATGAAACCGAGTTGTGCTCTTTGATTAGCCGTGGATCTCGGTCCGTTATCTGCAGGCCCTGGTCACTGTACTTCTTCCTAATTAAATCCTTGTGCTTTACTATCCAAGGATCGACCAGCTGGATGTGTTGTAGCGCAACTAGGCTTGCTCTTTCAAAGTCAATGTCTCGACCGTCAAAGTTGACATGCATTGCGTGGCTTCCCTCGTGGTGACCACATCCATCGGTCCTGCCAAAGTGCTTGTTGAGGGCCAGACCAACAGGGTTCTCGGTGTTGAGATAATTCGTGCAAAAAGAGATGCACTCTTCGGTTAGAAATCCCTTCGCTATGCTTGCATCTGGACGGGACCTATTACGAACGTATTTTTTGATGTGCCCATTCATCCTTTCGAACGGCATCATGCTGCGCAGAAACGCAGGCCCGAGTTGGACGATATCCTCCACGACGTGGATCAGCAGATGCACCATAATGTCGAAGAACGCGGGCGGGAAATAGATCTCAAGCTCGCATAGTATGAGCACGATCTCCTCCTATAGCCTTTTGAGTTGCGTAGCGCAAATCGACTTTCGGGAGATGACGTCAAAAAAGTTGAAAAGGCCAAACAACGTTTTACGGACGTGCTCGTCCATTATCCCTCGCATCGCAACCGGGAGAATCTGCGTCATCAGCACGAAACAGTCGTGAGATTTCATCCCGCTGAAACGCTACTTCGCCTCGTCTAGGTATCTGCTTATCTTCCCCGCGTAGCCGTTCGGAAATTTTACTCCTATGAGGCAGTGGATAAACCGCTTGATCTCCTCCTCGCACAGAGTGATCAATACCGGTCTTCTTCTTGGTCGTCCTTTTTCGTTTGCGAGAGTTTTGCGTTTCCGTATCCTCTTCCTCCTCCGTCTCATCATCGTCGTCACTAGGGGGGTGAAGTTCCCTCCTGATGCCCATAAATTTCAAGTCATTCCTTGCTTTTGGCCCGTCCTTGGTCTTCTCCGGCATGTTGAGCAGCGTGCCAAACAAGCTCTCGCACACGTTCTTTGTGATATGCATTAGATCAAGGCTATGAGGACTGCGGAGTAGACTCCAGTATTGCAAATCCCAGAAAACAGACCTCGCTTTCTATACCCTCATCAACGGCTGAGTCTTCTTTTTTTTCTTTCCCGGCGCGGGGCACTCTTTCCAAGTTTTCAGCAAGTTGTCGATTTCTTTTCCGCTCCTTCGAGCTGGGGGTGCTCGGAGCTCCTCGCTTCCATCGAACAGATGTACCTGTTTTCTCCACGCGTGTTTCTTGGGAAGCCACCTCCGAGACCCCTGGAACACGGTTTTTGAAGATCCGGGATCTTTTGGTAGCTGGTGGTACGTTGTATTATCCATGCACCTAACGCATGCACAGAATCCTTGGACCACCTGCCCTGAGAAATATCCGTATCCGAGATAGTCGTGCACCGTCGTGATCACCGCGACTTTCATTGGGAAATATTATTTTGCCGCGACGTCCCACGTATTGACTCCGTCTTTCCATAACATTTCTAGCTCCTCTCTCAACAGCTGCAGATATAGATTGAGGTCCGTACCTGGTTGTTTCGGCCCTTGAACTAGCATACACATTGTTATGTACTTTTTCTTCATGCACTTCTAAGGGGGAAGGTTGTATATGCATACAAAAACGGGCCAGGTACTGTGTGTGCTTCTCTGGCCGCCAAACGGATTGACTCCATCGGCGCTCACACCAATCCTGAGGTTCCTTGGTTCTTTCGCAAAATCTGGGTATTCGAGGTCCAACGCAGTCCATTGGCTACCATCTGAAGGGTGCCTCAGCATGTCCTCCTTTTCCGGATCCGGGTTCGGGTCAACCTCTTTTATCTTCTTTCTTTCCGCGTGCCAGATCATGAGCTTTTCTTCCTCGGGATCTACGAAATACCCCTGCAGACGAGGAGTGATCGGAAAGTACCATACCACTTTTCTAGGAAATTTCTTCCCTCTCTTGTATCGACTAACACCGCACACCGAACATGTGGTTTTATCTTCGTCCTCACCCCAATAGATCATGCAATCCTTTATGCAGACGTGGTATTTAACGTGCGGAAGATCGAGAGGGCAAAGGACTTTCTTGGCCTCAGCGATACTAGTTGGGCACGTGTTGCCCTTCGGAAGACGATCGTGCCAGAATGCCATGTTATCATCGAAGCTTTCGTCGGTCCATTTGTGTTTTGCCTTCATCTCCATAGCCCCAAGTGTTACATTCAAGCGGGTATCCCCGTCGTTGCATCCTTCGTACAACTTCGTAATCGCGTCTTTCTCGAGTTGCACCATCTTGGCTTTCTCTCTAGCTGCACCTCTTGCGTTCAACGCCTCTTTGACAAGCAGCTCTTGAACATGAGGGTCCCGCACCCAGCTTGAATCATCATGTCCGACATCTTGATCTTCATGTCCGGCATCTTGATCTACATGATCCTCTTCGGCATCTTCTTCAAGGTCATGTACGGGATGCTCTTCGTCATCTCGCCCGCCGCTGTTTTCTGGTTGCCCTTCCTCATTTACTGGCGCCCCACCATTGACGTCCTCCTCCTCACCAGCTTCATCACTTATCCATCGTGTGTAGCCATCCATCAAACCATTACGCTTCAGGTGTCTTTGCAATATTCCGGAATCAGGCTCGGTCACGCACTGCAGTTTGCATCTCCGACACAGACATCTTATATCCGACCTATTATTCCTTAGCATGTCGTTTGTCGCACATTGCATCCACCTAGCCACGGTGATATCGCTCAGCATCTCGCGGACCATGGTCGATCACCTGCGTGCACGGAGAGAGAAACACAATTATATATCACAGTTGTTGCCGGAAAAATTCGGCATGACCTTCCCTAATAATGCATGGGAGCATGCGGAGAGTGCGCTAGAAATTTGCCGAAATGGAAATGAATCGACATTTCGGCAAAACATTTGCCACTCAAGATACACATATACATCAAACCACCATAAGCTTCACATATACATCAAACCACCACAAGCTTCACATATACATCAAACCCAAGCTTCACATATACAACAAACCCCAAGCTAATAAAGGGAAGTATATGGGTCATAAATGGAACAAAAGAGTTTGGGAGGAGGTCCACTTACTTCAATATGAAACAAAATAGATGTAATGCCAAGTATCGATGGATAAATGGAAGAAATGAGGTGGGGAGGAGGAGAAAACCGAATAGATCTAGGGTGAGAAGAGTGGATCTAGTTTGAGAATTGTGTGGAGTGAATGAGAGGTGGTAGGTGGGGTGGAGTAGATAAGGGCAGCTCTAGGCATTTAGTGGCGCATATATAAAATCAGTGTTGGCGCATTGGTGAAATGCGCCACCCCTAAGCTCTTATGGGTGGCGCATTAGGTAAATGCGCCACCCCTAAAGACCTTATGGGTGGCGCATTTACAATATGCGCCACCCGTAAGCTCTTAGGGGTGGCGCATTCTGTATATGCGCCACCTATAAGGTTCTTAGGGGTGGCGCATATTGCTAGATGCGCCACGTATAAGATCATCTAGGCTGGCCCACTCTTAGGGGTGGCGCACTGGAAAATAATGCGCCACCCATAAGGTCTTATGGGTGGCGCATTATTTTCCAGTGCGCCACCCCTAACAGATGGTGGCGCATGGCTTTCTATATGCGCCACTAATAAGCTTTCCATGTATAGCTATTTCCCTAGTAGTGTTAGCTCTTATGTGCATCCGTTGCATGGCAATCCCTACTCCTCACAGCATATCTGTCATTTGGCTTTCACTCGCCTATGATTGTCCTCGTTGATGTGAGCCTTTCACACCTTTTTGTCTTCCTCCTCCACCATCTCTCTCTTTGCCGTCCTAAGTGTCAATTTTCTTGCTTACGCTCATCCATTGCATTAGTGCTCAAAATAATGAAATGGAGTGGATCAAATTGACTTGTTGATGACCGTCAAATGTAGGGGATCGAGATAGTCTTTGCGGGCAAGATAACCCAATTTATTGATTCGACACAAGGGGAGCCAAAGAATATTAATAAGCTTTGACAGTTGAGTTGTCAATTCAACCGCACTTGAAATTTACTTGCTTGAAATAAAATATTAATAGCAACAGTGATATCATAGTGGTATTGGCAACAGCGAAAGTAAAACAGCAAAAGCAGACTACTAGTAACCAGGAGGATTAAAACACTGTAGGCTAGGGAGATGGATGGTTGGGCGCTTCTTGGATGAGAGTGAACATGTAATAGATTTTAACACGGGGCAGGGCACACAGAAAAGCAAGGATCATCTAGGCAAATATCAAACATTAGGCATGTATCTCGTAGGTAGTTGTGCGTTCTTGCAATAAGAACTTGCACAACAACTTTTGTCCTACCATCCCGCTACGAACAGGGCCAAAAGGAACTTATGGAGATTAAGGTGCTCCTATCAAAGAGCATCGAAACAAAGCATTAAACTCAATGGATACATGAAATCCTCAAATTATAGTCCATCCCCTTTGTTGTCCCAAGATGTCACCTTTTGGTCGTCGGTTCCGGAACATAATAGGTGCATACAACTCATAGATAGGATCAAGAACATAAATATACTCATGAAAACACAAGTGGTTCGGATCTGAAAAAAATGGCACTCGGGCCCAGAGTAACAAGCATTAAGAGCAACAAGTTGTAGCAAAGATGATAAACACCAAAGTAAATGATAGGCAACATGCCCCCAACAATCTGACGAACTATTACATGATCTAACTCATCCAATCCTTACCATCCCCTTTGCCTACAACAGGGAATTACTCACACATGTGAAGAGAAGTCATGGAGGGAGGATGGAGTGGTGATGATGATGACGATGGCGATGATCTCCCCTCACCGGAGGCCAAATCAGCCTCCAAATTAGCCCCCCCCCGGAGAAGAACAGAGGGTGGCGGCGGCTCCGCGACGGAAACTGGGAAAACGACTTCTGTTCTGGAGGTTTTGCGTCACGAGAATACATAAGAATCCTAGCAGGCACCAAAGAAGGTGGGAGCCCCCCAGGCAGCCTCTCTGCCCGGCCAGGGGTGGGCCCGCGCCAGCAGAGAGCCTGGGGGCCATCTGGGCCCCCTGTGGCTCGTGGAAGCTTCTGGTGCGTGGATTTTTTCTGTGAATTTTCCCGGAATTTTCTGAGGCACCTAACAATCCATAATCCTGCACACAATAAAACCATACAGGCAGCTCTGCTGAAAACAGCGTCAGTCCAGGTTAGTTTAGTTCAAATCATGCAAGAATGAGGGCAAAACAATAGCAAAAGTGTTTGGAAAAGTAGATACGTTTGAGACGTATCAACTCCCCCAAGCTTAGCACATTGCTTGTCCTCAAGCTATTCAGTTCAACGAACTGGACGCGACAAAGAAAACTTTGACAAACTCTTTTGCTTCAATAGATGTATATAAGCATGTACTACGAAAAGAGTTTAGCAAGTATTGAAACAATGCTATGAGGACAATGCACGAAGCAATCCTTCTTTCAAGTGATAAATCACAAACAACCAAAAGTAAATAATATGCTTCCAAAAATCAAGACAAGATCACAATGCACATGGCTTGAACATACTAGAGTGGTATCGCGCTAGCCTCCATGAGTGAAGCAAAACATAAATGCAGAAGCTCCCGTGGAGTTTTAAAGGAGACTAGAACTAAGAATTTCAGAAAAAGCAATATCACAATCATGCAGAAGACAATGTGGTTCTTTGGGACAATGCATGTTACACTAAGAATGACAATTATGCTCTCAATAGTTGGTGTTTTGAAGAAAGAAGGGGAGACTCTCAAACCGTGGATTTTTTATGGCAAGGTGGAAAACCCGTGGTTGGAAGCAAAGACTAAACATGTACCAGAGCTCTTGGTTTTGAAAACAGAGATAAAATTCTTTTTGGGAAGTGCAACTTTCCAGTCAACGGTGAACGGTAAAGGTCTCTCAATATCTCCAATGACAACCATATTAATGTTTTTTTTCTTACACTTTTGTTCCCTTATCCATACTTCATTTGACGGTCTATGGTACCTTTTATTTTGCCTCAAGTATGGAAGGAAGTTTTCTCGTTCCATCTATCATTAGCAGCATTTGGTCCATTTCATTCCATCATCAAGTATGGGGGAGGTGTAACTCTTTCTTTTTAATTTGACTAGTTAAAAATTCCATCAAAATATTTTTGGCATGGTAGATACTGATTTTCCCTCACCGCACCATGAGCTTGTACGGTTACAAAAGGGAAGCTTTTGAATAAGTTTCGAGATGGCACAAGAAAGTCTAAGTTAGGGATGACCGGTAAATACCATATATAGGAAGGTATGGTGAACTCAAGTGGAATAACTGGTTTGAAAAGGAGTTTGGATACACAAGCAGAATTCCGCTTAGTGCGAGTGAAGGCTAGCAAAAGACTGGGAAGCGACCAACTAGAGAGCAATAATGGTCATAATCATGTAGAGCGACAAAGCAACATTGAATCGGGCATGAAAGTGATATAACTATTCTGAAATAAAATGATCATCAAGGCATGATAGACTTTTTAGTCATAAACATGTGTGAACATGTGCCAAGTCAATCCAAGAATTATCCGAAGGGAAATACCACATCAATATGCCAAACCATGAATAATGCAATGCATGTAAATCATTTCGACAACACATTATGCACTCTAGCTATTTGCGATCAGCCACAAAAAAGCATGAACACTGGGAAAGCATTGTAAACATAGCACTATGTCGCTACAAGCTGGTCTCTAGATCATAAGTATAGGCATATGTACAAAAGTAAAAACAAGAAGAGTTTATACCGGTTTTCCTTGTTGCTTCCCTTTCGTCGATCTTCGTCATTACTGCCTTGTCACTTGCACGATCGAACGCGGGAAATATAATCAAATGCCATCACGGACTCGAGATGAACTCTGGAAACAAAGCAAACTAAAGAGATAAAGGAAATCTTTTTGGGGTTTTCAAAGGTTAACGAAAGTAAATCTTTTTGTTGTTTTCGCCAATTAAAGAGCAAAGAAGAATGGGCAAAAACTTGAAAAGATCAAGAGAACAAAATAAAAAAGGAGAATACAATGGAAAAGGGAGAAGGGCACTTACTCCCTCAAGCTTAGGATTTTGGCCTAAGGTGGTAACAGCTACTGCCCCCAAGAGCCTCCTGCTCTGGGGTGGTGCGGGTGAGTCCAACGGTCGTATGAGGCTTCCGGTGCGTACACCGAAGTCCTCGGATCCTCCCACGAAGAAGGATCCGCACTCCAAGCAGAGGAAGACCCTTCACCAAACCGCGTGACGGTCTCCCCCTGGAAAGGTGGAAACTCACCGTGCTCCTCCTCAACAGACACAACCCCCTCCATGGGGTTATGAAATTGGTACTGGACCATGAACTCATCAAACTGGATAACATCAAAGGAACATCCGTCCCTGCGAGAAAAATCAAACAACAGAGATGCAGGTAGAGGATCTTTCGTTTCGCGGAAGATCCGAAACGCGAGATATAAACAAGGTTACCAAACTCGGAAGTCCTGGTAACAAACTCATGCCTCTTCATAGCATCAATATCAAAACTTAAATAAGTAAAAGTTTTATCATCAGGGTGTGGGGTGCCATTAAGAGACTCAAGGATAAGTGTGGCATAAACGCCACCAAATAAATCTTCCTCTTTACCATTCATAGCAAGGCGTCGACCTATTAAGGCACCCACATTATACTAATTCTCCCTGAGAGGGAGTTTTCCAAGATAGCAATATCTGGTGCAGAACTGCTGCTCATGTTGTCACGAGCTAACACCCCTCTAGCAATAAAATAAGCAAAATACCTGATGTGGGGGAATAAGATGCTGGAAGTCTTCGAACGATGAATATCCCTCGTCTCCTGGCTGTAAAGGGAGATGAAGACGGTTCTCAGCTCAGAGGGCTGAGAGTTCATCCTTGCCGTCTTCCCAGCGTCCGGCGCACCTATTATATCACAAAATCTTGCCAAAGACATGGTAAAAAGATCATTGTAAATTTTAAACTCAACAATTCCAGCATCATGATTATAACAGAAACTATTAATAAAATAGGAGGTGAGCTTATGATATTGAGTAACACGGCAGGTTGCTAGCCGTGTCAAACCTGCATTGTCACAAAGGCTGTAGAATCCCTCCTTAATTCCTGAAGCTTCGAGGAAAGCATCACACGGATAGGTCATTGTTCGTGTTGAACTCGTGTCATCCAACAATTCTAAGGGCACATGATCTTCATTGTAGCTCACCCTGGCAGCCGAGGGTGAAGCTGCAGCTCTAGTAACTCAATTGGAGCGCTCGGGCTTCTTCTTCCCAAGCCACCCCTTTGCTTTTCCTAGTAAACTCATTTCTGGAAAAAAAAATACAATTCACAAAAACAATGATTTAAGCAAAGTGAGTTGAGGCAAACTACTATACTCACTTACCTAAGGCATAAACTTGCATCAAAACTTGGAAAATAAATTTCTAAACATGCATGTAAGCACATATGAACAACACCAATAACTACTAAATACTCACAAATGAAGCCACCAATCAAAAATCTAATTGGACGGGTGGAGGAGTTACATACCAGGGAGTATTTTCTCAAAATCTCGGCTCAAATGATGGGTTGTAGAGAGAGATCGAAAATCGCCTCCAATAACAGCAAGAACGCAAGGGCAAGTGCAGAACTCGTGTTTTTTGAGAGAAAGAGAGAGATAGAGAGAGAGAGAGGAAGAAGAAGAAGTACCTGGCTGGCTGCCCTGTGGGCCCCAGGCGCCCTGTGGGCGCGACCAGGGGGCAGGCCGTGCCAGCTGGCCGCCTGGGCCACTGGTGGCCCCCCTTGTCAGCCCCAGGTGCCCCTGGGTCACTTTTCAAGTGGAATTTTTTATTTTTATTTTTCTGGAATTTTTCTGACAACTTCACTATTGAAATAAATTCGAGGTTTAAAAAGCTGCGAAACTTTCTAGAAACTTGAAACAGTGGTTAGAAATGTGAATCTTCAAAAACATGCAAACTTGGCACAACAAGGAGAACAAAAGCTAAAGCAAATGAAAACATAACAAGCTTCACTTTTTACCTATATAAACATGCTAGCTAGCAAGGTTGATCAAGTCTTACCAACGAACCGGCGATATATAGAGCAGAAAGTATCACCTCTTATGAAGTGATCATTGCACTTTTACTTTAATGGACATTGTCCCCACCATAATGGTTTTGTATTTGTGGTGCACGTGTAGAGGAAAATCCCAATCTCCAATCTTCACGGTCTCGATATTCTCTATAGAGTTAAGGCCATGCCTTTTGCCGATCTTCTTTGGAAAATACACCGTGTGTTCTTTATCATTAACGTTGAAAGTAATCTTTCCTTTATTGCAATCAATAATAGCACCTGCGGTGTTAAGAAAAATCCTACCAAGAATAATACACATGCTCCCATCCTCGGGCATGTCAAGTACAACAAAATCAGTAAGGATTAAGCAATTAGCAACTTCAACAGGAACATCCTCACAAATACCAATCGTGGCGGCTGTTGACTTAACAGCCATCTGAAGAGAGATATCTGTAGGGATTAGTTTTTCTAAACATAGCCTCTTATAAAGAGAAAAAGGCATGACACTCACCCTACTCCGAGATCACATAAAGCAGTTTTGACATAATTGTTTTTCATGGAGCAAGGAATGGTGGGTATACCTGGATCACCAAGCTTCTCAGGAATCATGCCACTGAAAGAGTAGTTCGCAAGCACGGTAGATATTGCCTCATTAGGGACTTTTCTTTTATTAGTAACAATATCCTTCAAATATTTGGAATAAGGAGGTAACTTAATAGCATCAGTCAAAGGAATTTGAAGAAAAAGAGGTTTCATCCATTCACAAAATTTATTATAATGCTCTTCTTCTTTGGTTTTGAGAGACTTACCTGGAAAGGGCATGGGTTTCTGTACCCATGGTCCTCTTTCCTTCCCATGTCTTCTTGCGACGAAGTCTTCTCTTGTGTATTTCTTGCGTTTATTGGGTGCTTCTTCTTCTCGCACCTCGGGAGGATCATTCTTCTCCTTATCCTTTTCGGGCTCAGAACCGTCTTCAGTCTCAGCATCGGAGGTAGATATGTTGTTAGGGTCAACAACATGTTCTTCACTTGTAATAGGATCATTGGAGTTGTCAGCTTCCTTGTGTTTCTTCTTCTTCTTTTTATTTTTTGGAGAGCTAACAATCTCGTCTTCTACCTTCACTTGAGAATCTTGCTCGATCCTCTTCGTATGCCCCTCGGGATAGAGAGGGTCCTGGGTGTGCCCCACCCCTAGTCTTTATACCATAAGCCTGTATATCCTGTTTGGCATTATTAGCAAGCAAATCTTTTTGCACATTAGAAATTTTTTCAAGCTGAGTTTGCACCATATGAAAATGCTTAACAAGACATTTAACATCATTAATTGTTCTTACTAAAACATCAAGTAAACTTTTCATAGCAAGGGAATTATCATTCAACTGTCTTTGTATCCTCTACTTAAAATGTTTTTTCTTAATAATAAAATTATCAAGCTCATATAAACATTGGTCATGAGGCTTACCTTTAGGGATGTCACTTTCATTGAAATCTAAAAGAGAGTGTACCTCTACCATGGGAGGGTGAGTAGTAGGCTCACACAACTTCTCAATAGGAGGTAGATTCTTCACGTCTTCAGCTTTAATGCATTTCTCCTCTATAGACTTCTTTGCTTCCTGCATATCTTCGGGGCTTAGGACAAGCATGCCCCTCTTCTTCGGCGGTGGAGGTGGTTCAGGAACGGACCAATCTTCGTGGTTCTTGGCAATCTTGCCCATTAATTCTTCAGCATCTTCTCGTGTTCTTTCCCAGAAAACATAACTAGCACAACTATTCAGATAGATCTAGATGCATCGGTTAGACCAACATAAAACATATCAAGTAATTCATTCTTAGGGACTTCATGTCCCGGTCTAGCCTTAATTAAACTGAATACCTCCCCCAAGCTTTAGGGAGGTGCTCATCCTGCAACTGTTTAAAGTTATAAATCCTTTGTAAAGCAGCATGTTGCATATGAGCAGGAAATTATTTATCAACAAAAGATTGAGCTAAGTCCTGAGGAATTTTAATGGAACCATAGGGTAGTGCATCATACCATGCTTTAGTGTCTCCCTTCAAAGAAAAAGGAAAAAGCTTAGCCACATAAAAGTTTCGTATCCTCTCATCGGTAGTAAATATGCCACCCAACTCGGTGAGTTTGGTCAGGTGTGCTATAGCATCATCATTTTATTTGCCATAAAAGGGGTCATCTTCAACTGTAGATATAAGTGAAACATCAATAGAGCAATCATAATCAGGATCGGTGATGCATATAGGAGATGTAGCAAATTGAGGATCAGGAGTAATCTTGTTCTTCATGGAGTGCTTTTCAAGCAGCTTCCTAACAGCACCAGGGTCAGAGTCGGCACACTCTGTAAGTTCCCTGCATAAATCATCATCAAGAATAACATAATCATCCTCAAGGAGTCTCTCCTTGAGTTTATCTAAGTTTAGGTGACCAAAGGCTTTGCAAGTAGGAAAATAGGTAGCAAGAGGTTCAGTCTCGGACTATGCTGCAACCTTAGCAATTTGTGTTTCAATATAGCAACCAAGAAAACTTATATCATCAATAGTACTGGAAGCATCATCAAAAGTATCAGACATAGTAACAGAATCAGTAGAAGTAGCATGTGGTGGTGGTGGTGAAGCAAACTTACTTATAACGGAAGGTGAATCAAGCGTAGCACTAGTGCTCTAAACAGTACCTTTTCTTGTAGTAGATGGTAAGATAGGAACCTTGGGGTCTCCTTTCTTACCCATAGTGGATAAAGTGCAGCAGGCAGAATACTTCAAGTAGACTCGTCAATAAAGCTATGCTCCCCGGCAACGGCGCCAGAAAACAGTACTTGATGACCCTCAACTGTAGGGGATCGAGATAGTCTTCGCGGGCAAGATAACCCAATTTATTAATTCGACACAAGGGGAGCCAAAGAATATTTATAAGCTTTGACAGTTGAGTTGTCAATTCAACCGCACCTGAAATTTACTTGCTTGCAACAAAATATTAATACCAACGGTGATATGATAGTGGTATTGGTGACAACGAAAGTAAAAAAGCAAAAGCAAACTACTAGTAACCAACAGGATTATAACACTATATGCTAGGGAAATGGATGGTTGGGAGCTGCTTGGATGAGAGTGAACATGTAATAGATTTTAACACGGGGCAAGGCACACAGAAAAGCAAGGATGATGTAGGCAAATATCAAACATTAGGCATGTATCCAGTAGGTAGTTTTGCGTGCTTGCAATAAGAACTTACACAACATCTTTTGTCCTACCATCCTGCTATGAACGGGGCCAAAAGGAACTTATGGAGATTAAGGTTCTCCTGTCAAAGAGCAACGGAACAAAGCATTAAACTCAATGGATACATGAAATCCTCAAATTATAATCCATCCCCTTTGGTGTCCCAAGCTGTCACCTTTGGGATCGCCGGTTCCGGACCATAATAGGTGCATACAACTCATAGAAAGGATCAAGAACATAAATATACTCATGAAAACACAAGTGATTCAGATCTGAAAACATGGCACTCGGGCCCAAAGTGACAAGTGTTAAGAGCAACAAGTTGTAGCAAAGAGGATAAACACCAAAGTAGATGATAGGCAACATGCCCCCAACAATCTGACGAACTATTGCATGATCTAACTCATCCAATCCCTACCATCCCCTTTGCCTACAGCAGAGAATTACTTACACATGTGAAGAGAAGACATGGAGGGAGGATGCAGTGGTGATGGTGATGACGATGGCGATGATCTCCCCTCACCGGAGGCCAAATCAGCCTCCAGATTAGCCCTCCCGGAGAAGAACAGAGGGTGGCAGTGGCTCCACGACGGAAACTGGGAAAACTACTTATGTTCTGGGGTTTTTGCGTCACGAGAATAAATAGGAGTCATGGTAGGGCACGAGAGGAGGTGGGAGCCCCCCAGGCGGCCTCCCGGCGCGGCCAGGGATGGGGCTGCGCCAGCAGGGCGCCTGGAGCCCCTCTGCCGCCCCCCTCTGGCCCCACTTCTGGCTAGTGGAAGCTTCTGGTGCGTGGATTTTCCGTGAATTTTCCTGGACTTTTCTAAGGCACCTAAAAATCCATATCCTGCACACAATAAAACCATACAGGCAGCTCTGCTGAAAACAGCGTCAGTCCTGGGTTAGTTTAGTTCAAATCATGCAAGAATAAGGGCAAAACAATAGCAAAAGTGTTTGGAAAAGTAGATACGTTTGAGACATATCATTTGTACCTAGCTAGTGGTCTGGGGACGACTCAAGATAAGATTCCAAAGAAGACTAAGTGTGAAACTTTAGTAGATTGAGTTCTCAACAAATAAATATTTTTCTCTCTCGTATTCCCATCCCCCACTTCTTGCATGCAAACACCATCTGGAGACATTCGAGTCACGAACAGCGAGAGCTCTTGCACCTATATGTTCTTATGTTGCTTGTTTCAATGAAAATATAGACTCTTTTCTATTATAACTTGAATTGGATTACATACCTTGGTTTCTTTACATAAAAGTTATTATATGGTTGGTAGCATGTCACCATAGAAATTATGCTTGTTATCATTTACCTACTCGAGGACGAGCATGAATTAAGCTTGGGGATGTTGATACGTCCCAAACGTATCTATAATTTCTTCTTGCTCCATGCATGTTTTGTGTGATATTGCTATGCTTTTGATACACTTTCATACACTTTTGATCATATTTTTACTAACCTATTAAATCAGTGCACCCAGTGCCCGTTCCTGCTTTCTGCTGTCTTTTTATTTCAGGTTTCCCCCGTATTAAAAGTGCTCCAAAAATTCTGGAAAAATCCAATAAAAAAATCAGCGTATGGGAACCTTCCAGAGCCCCGAAGGATAGCCGGGGGGCACCCTGTTCCTATGCGACCAGGGGGCGCGGCCCCACCCTAGGACGCACCACGGGCCGCCTGCACTCCCTGGTGGCCCCCCGGCTGCCCCCTTCGCCTATATATTTCTCTCACCCCGAAACCTCCAAATACAGAACCGTTTTTCGTGATCTCCCCTCTGTTCCGCCGCCGCTGCTCTTCCAAGATTGGGAGCACCAGATGACCCCTTCCGGGCACCTTGCCGGAGGGAGGGTTGACCTCCGGAAGTTTCTCCACCACCATGGATGCTTCCCGGATGATCCGTGAGTAGTCCACCTTGGACCATGGGTCCATGATCATTAGCTATGTGATGTTCTCCTCCCCTCTTTGTTCTTCATGGATTAGACCTTGTGAGCTTCCCTACATGATCAAGGCACATATGTAATTCTTTCTGCTGTTGCTATGTTGAGTTTGTTGGGATCTGATGGATTATGAGACTATGTTCAGATTGTGATGAGTAATATATTTTGTTCTTCTCTTTTATATTTGTGTTCTTGA
Source organism: Bromus sterilis (assembly GCA_950022295.1). NCBI lineage: Eukaryota > Viridiplantae > Streptophyta > Magnoliopsida > Poales > Poaceae > Bromus > Bromus sterilis. Next base: position 272,344,147 of record OX465595.1, on the reverse strand, counting down.
GTAATTCTTGCATGTTCTACGTTGTTGTTTATTGCTTTGGCCAAGTAGTAGGTAGTAACTCCAAGAGGGAGCGTTATGCTTGATTGTGGGTTCATGTCTGATGGCGTGGAAGTGGTAATGGATTCTCGCCCTTTGTTAGTTACCCCAAGTGGAAGGTGAGATGTAGGATAGCAGAAAATTTCCCTCAGTGAAGATACCGAGGTTATCAATCCAGTAGGACTCTGATAATGATAAGTAGGTGGTGAAGTGAACAATGGCGCCGTTCACAACCTCAGGGTTGCTTACTTCACCTGGACCTCCACACAGACACAAATAACTTTGCTCCAAACAAAGTTCAGAGAGATTGTCAATCTCTCTGGTCTTGTTGTTTATAAAGGATCAAACACAAGGGATAATGATAATGATAGCAACTGAAAGTAAATGCGAGAAATTAAATGAGCTTGTAAACAATGATGAGAATATGGACCGGGGTCCCGTGATGTTCACTAGAGATGTCACTCTCCCAAAAGACGATAAAACGGTTATGCGAGGTAAACAAATTACAGATGGGCAATTGACAGGCTTATAAACGCACCGCATTGCTAACTATGCTACAAAAGAAATGAAGAGGCTCATAAGTAGGGCCGTACGCCAAAATAAGTAGACCAAAATCCATCTTCATCTACTACTAATCATCCACCTTGAGATATCTATCCAGATCATCTCGCTGGTATTAAGTTGCGAGCCCCACCCAAAGTGTAAACCAAAAGCAACAGACAACTGCATTAAAAAGAACATTGCGTAAAGTAAACAATCCTTGCAACCGCGGTTACAAGCACCGTTGTTTTCCCCCTTGTGGCCACAGGACATCCGCTAGACTCATGTTTCTGTCACTCAAGCGTGTCATCAGGGGGCATGTACCCACAATCGAACATAACGTTCCCTCTTGGAGTCACTACCTACTAATTGGCCAAAGAAATAAACAACAACGGAGAACATGCAAGAATTACTTAGGAACAAAAATATAAGAGATAAAAACCAAATATATTACTCTATCACGATCTGAACATAATCTCATAATCCATCAGATCCCATCAAACTCAGCGTAGCAACAGCAGAAGAATTACATATGTGCCTCGATCATGTAGGGCATCTCACGAGGTCTAAACCATCAAGAACAAAGAGGGGAGGAGAAAATCACATAGCTACTAATCACGGACCCATGGTCCAAAGAAAACTACTCACGGCACATCCGGGAAGCGTCCATGGTGGAGGAGAAGCTCCCGGAGGTCGATCCTCCCTCTAGTAGGGTGCCGGGAAGGGTCCTGACGGTTCTCCCGATCTTGGAAGCGCGGCGGCGGCGGAACAGAGGCGAGTTTGTGAAATAGGGTTCTGTCTCCGGAGTTTCCCCGTGACGGAGAATAAATAGGCGAAGGGCGGCAGCCAGGGGGCCACCAGGGGTCCAGGCGCCTCCCTGGCGCGTCCAGGCCCCTGGCCGCGCCAGGTGGCCGCCTGGGCGCCTGGTGGTGGCCCCCTGGACCTCCTTCGGGCTTCGGGAAACTTCCGGCACGCTGATTTTTTATCTGATTTTTCCCGGATTTTTGGAGAACTTTTATATGGGGGAAAACTGAAATAAAAAACAGCAGAAAACAGGAACTGGCACTGGGCTGCACTGAGTTAGTAGGTTAGTCCAAATATGATCAAAAGTGTATGAAAGTGTATCTAGATCATAGAAATATCACACAAAACATGCATGGAACGAGCAGAAAATATCGATACGTTTGAGACGTATCAACATCCCCAAGCTTAATTCCTGCTCGTCCTCGAGTAGGTAAATGATAATAAACATAATTTCTGTGGTGACATGCTAGTAACCATATAAGAACTTTGAAAAGTAAAGCAATCAAGGTATGTGATTCAATCCAAGTAATAACATGCAAGAGTCTATATTAGCATTGAAACAAGCGACGAAAGAACATTAGGTGCAAGAGCTCTCGCTATCCGTGACTCGAATGTCTCCAAATGGTGTTTGCGTGCAAGTAGGGGATAGGGAATACGAGAAAAAAGTATGTTTGTGTTGAGAACTGAATCTACTAAAGTTTCACACTTGGTCTTCTTTGGGATCTTATCTTGACTCGTCCCCAGACAAGTAGCCAGGTACAAGTCAATTTGATCCACTCCTTTTCGATATTTTGAGCACTCATGCAATGGATGAGTGTAAGCACGAGAGTTGACACTTAGGATGGAAAAGATAGAAATATGGTGGAGGAGGAAGACAAAAATGTGAGAAAGGCTCACATGAATGAGGACAATCATAGGCGAGAAGGCCAAATGATAGCTATGATGTGAGGAGTAGGGATTTCCATGCAATGGATGAACATATGAGCTGAAAAGCTCTCCAATGGAACGTGGGGGTGCATCTAACTTGCTCGCTCATGAAGACCTAGAGCTGTTTTGAGGAGGCTCATCCTTGGATTGTGAAATCCAAGTTCTATAGTGTGAATGTCCCCACATAGCTATGTGTATGATCATCTCTATGGAGTACAAGGATAAGAGGGAGTACTAGTGTGGATCTTTCAAAAGGATAGTAATTTTGCCCCTTTCTCTCTTTTTATTTTTTTCTCTTTTTTCTATTTTTTGTATTTTTTTGGTGGCCTCAATGGCTCTTTCAATTTAACTCTCATTTGTCCTCTTTGGGATCTTTTATTTTGTCCACTTTGGGATCTTTTCCTCACTTAAGGGCAACACTCTAATTTACAAGAGGGTATAGAAGATCTTTCACACTTTACAAGGTACTCAAATCATAAAGAATATGTAGCTATCATGATGTATGCAATGTATGCCACTGCCAGTGTAGTAGGAACATGTATGACATGGAGATCAAGTCATGAAGAGGTGGATGTTGCATGGCAATATATCTCGAAAAGGCTATGGAAATGCCTTGATAGGTAGGCATGGTGGCTGTTTTGAGGAAAGATATAAGGAGGTTTATGATGACAGAGCGTATAATGCCAAGGGTTTGGATGTACCGGCGAAGGTGGACGCCAACTCTCGGAGTGAGAAGAAGGCAATGCACGGCGCAGGAGAGGCTAGAAAATATGAGGAGGTGGAAGTGTCAACTTTCAATACTCACATTAGTCCGAAGAACTCATGCACTTATTATCGGTAACTCTCAATCTAATAAGGAGGTTCACAAAGAGACAAGTACCCCGAGGAGGAGTGTATGTGGGTTTGGTTATCCTTGCGCATCCTCGACTCATGGTACATGAGTGTACTCTAATATTCGATCCCTCCAAAGATTAGCGATCCATTTAGTAGCTAGAGTTCTCAACTAGTTTTTTAGGTTCTTGAAAATAAACACAGATTGCCCAAAATATGACACCTATAACTAATAGGCTACAGCTCTTGACACCAAAAGTTCAAACACTACTCACATCAATGCCTCGAAACTATTCCAAGTTACTACTAAAATTAAATAGCAACCTCAATTACCTACTCTCAAAACAAGACACAACTCAGTGCAACAACCAACTCTCTTAACAAGATAAACATGAAATCTAAAGAGAGTTCCAGCAATAAACTAAACAAAAGCCAAGGCTCTTGCTAAAGACAAACTAAGACTAAAACTAAACATGGCAGTGGCTACAAAAAGATAAAGAACACACAACAGCAACAAGATAGGCATGAAGAATCCTATGATGTGTTCTAGATTTTGAAAGTGGAGCGTGTTTCTCTCCCACACAAAGTAATACGGGGTCTAACTTGTTATGAATAGCAAGCAAAGCTAAAGAAAACTAAAAAGAAAACCTAAACGCTCCAAGCATAGCACATAACGCATGAAGTGATAAAAATATAGTGAGACGAAGGACGAACTGATGATTGTTGATGGAGAAGGTGATTGTCACATCCCAACTTTTGATCTCCTATTAATTTAGATAACCAAAAATTAGGGCCAAAAAAAACTTTGCATGAAGTGTTGTGTTGATTGAATCTATGTTTGAAGTTGTGTGATGTCTTGATGTAGTGGTAGATCATGTATGAGCTTGTTATGGCAACTAGATCATCACACCACCAACTCGACAAGGTCATCTTGGTATGAGCATAAAATGACACCACTTGTTCAACCCCGAAAACTTCACTTAGGAATAGCAATAAACAATCACATCACTTAGAACTTTTTCACTCTCTCATAGTATTTGCTTGTAGATTGTTTTGCATTTATTTTGCTCCTGTTTGTTTCGTTAAAATATAGGGAATATAAAGCCTTACCTATTTTCTATAACATAATAATAATAATTTTAACTATCACAAAACCCTAAAGACTTAACCTTGTGCTTGATAAAAATAATTAAACTGTGATCAAATAAATTTATTTAAATTCAGCAAACCACAACAACATGTATGCTTGATCATCATAAAATTTTCCTTTAGGCATTTCAACAAACACCTTGGGTGCATTTTCTGGAATAACTAATTTTTTCCTTTTAAATCAATGTTTAAAAAAAGGAAAACTACCCTAACTACCCCACTAATCCCTCCCCTAATCTCTCTCTCCCGTAAGCCCTTGCTCTCCCTCAGGTAGAGAGACAACCTCTCTCTCATGTTATCTCTCTCTCTCTCGTATCTCTCTCTCTCTCGTCCGTTGGTCCCCCTGTCATCCCCCTCGCACCAGCGCTCACTCCAAAATGTGTGTACGTCTAACAGAAGCCGATGCCATGGATCGATGGCGTGGCCTGGCGAGCGCCCGTGTACCCCCAACCCTGGGCTCCAATGTGGCCGGGGAAAGCCACGGTGGATTCTACCCGTGGCCCTCCTCTCGCCCGCTTATCTTAGTTGGGGATCTTATAACTATATGAGTGAGGTACGCAATGGTACCCAGAAGCCGGAATCTTGACGATGCGTCGGGGGTGTAATACGTTGGTTTATATCAGTGTCGGTACGGAACATTGCCGCACCTCTACTACGGTGAAGGTATGAGTCCAAGAGGAGCATGACCTTGCACGGGGACAGTACAAGATGTGGGAATCGGGTAGATCACCTGTACTAGGGTAGGCAAGTGGAATACTACGGTCGATTATCCGAAAACCGCATACTGAGGTATGACAAACCGTGGGGACTCATGGTGGATGTATCGAATGTTGTGGGTAAAGTGTGCAACCTCTGTAGAGTGAAAACTATTCGAGTAGCCAGAGTCCGCGGTCATGGACAACTAGTGAGGCCACACTTTGTGGGGAATAGATGAGAAATTCTAGTACTGAGATTATGGTTCCCGATGATGATGTTGGTATTATGAGAAGGGTTGGACATGATTAAATCAAATATAATTTGTGGGATTAAAAATTGCCAAGGATAAAATGTTGCCAACTTAACTAATATTGAGTAGTTAGGTTCCCCCATGATAAAATCCACCATATAGCCACCCCATTATTTTCTTGTACAAAAATCTTTGTTCATTTCTTTAGGTGATTTGCGAGTACTTTGTATGTACTCACGGATTTGTCCCTAGTTATTTCATCGGCCAGGCTTGGAGGAGCAGGTATTTGACGATGATGCGACTGACGATTATTCGGACGTGCTATGCTCTGGACTACCCTGTGGATTGTGCCTCTGCTATCTATCATGCGTTTGCTTCTTCCGCTGCTATTTGAGCCCGATGAGGCCGTGTCAGACTATGTTGTTGTATGACTTTTTATTCGGTATTATATGAACTTGTGACTGTGATATCCATTGGCGATCTGTGCGTCATGCGAAACCGATCATGGGAGCATGAAGGTATGCACACCTGGCCGCTTCGGACATAGAGTTCGATGTGCCCACAGACTTGGTATCAGAGCCTTTGTTCAGACTGTAGCAGCCTAGTTAGCATGGACATTAGTTAGAAATATTTTGGTAAAGAAAAAAATCTCTTGTACCTCTTACCCCTTTCAAAATGTTTTTAAATCAAGCAAGACCGAAGATTAAGAGGGATTGGTGTCCCGAAAGAGATGAGAACTAGTGGAAGTTTTTTTCCTTAGTCCCCTATTCGAATGTGTGATTGTTTGAATTGTATTGTTTAGTCTTAAGCTAGAGTGACCCTAACCCCCCCCCCTCACACACACACACTTAGGATGACACTAACCCGATCACTCTTATCTTACGCCACAACCTCAGGATGTCGAGGCACACCCGCACTAACCCAAGTGGATCTGACGATGTGCCGCCACCACCCGACCCGAATATGGGGCAGCTTCTGTGACTGCTTATGGAGGAGCGCCAGGCTCTTCGTGACGAGCACCAGGCGAACATGGCTGCACTCCAGCAGCTAGTCCAGGCCGCCACCAATGCCAACCAAGGAGGCGGAGGAGCTGGTGGGAATGAGGAGCACAGGTCTCGGCTCCGAGATTTCCAGAACACCAATCCACCCGTGTTCTCGCAGATGAAGGAGCCGCTGGATGCTAAGTATTGGCTCTGCACCATGGAGAATAATCTCACTGTCACCAATGTTGGCAACAACGAGAAGGTCATGTATGCTACCCACTACCTCACCGGCACCGCGAGGAGCTGGTGGGAAGGAGTGCGTGCCTGTCTTCCCGAAGGGCAAGTACTCACCTGGACTGAGTTCTCCGCAAAGTTCAAGAAGGTGCACATCCCCACCGCACTGATCAGGAGGATGAAGGATGAGTTCCGCCACCTCAAGCAAGGGGGTATGACCGTGGTCGTTTATCTTGACCGATTCACTCAGCTGTCGAGATATGCCCCGGAGGAGGTGGACACCGAGGAGAAGCGGAAGGACCGTTTCCTGGATGGACTACACGATGAGATGCAGGTTGTTTTGGTGGCTATGCAGTTCCCTGATCTTGAGTCTCTCGTCGATGCTACTATTATGATGGAGGGCAAGCTCAAGATGGCCGCTGAGAACCAAAAGCGCCGCATGATACAGCAGGGTGGATCCAGCAACCGCCGACTGCGTCTGACACAGCCACCGAGGCCAACACCATAGTCGCAGAGGAGCCAGTACCCGGTGCCACGCCCCAGTGTTCCTGCTCGCCCTGTTGGAGTTCCGAGTCCAGCAGGCGGAGTTCCCCGCAACCCTGGAGTGATCTGTTTTGGATGTGGTCAGAAGGGCCACTATTCGACAGTGTCCCAACAATAAGAATACTGCTCCACGCATCAATGCACCAGCACCAGTCAGAGGGAACCTCGGCCGCAACAATGCACCACGTGGTGCGTCCAACGCTGCGAAGGGACGTGTGAATCATGTGCAAGCCGAGGAAGCCCAGGAGGCCGCAGACGTCATCCTGTGTACGTTCTCATTTAATTCAGTACCTGCCCAAGTATTGTTTGATTCTGGTGCATCCAACTCGTTTGTTACGGCGTCATTTGTGAATAGAAGTGGGATGTGGTCCGAGCCCATGAGGAGGTCCATGAGCGTGCAAATTCCAGGGTCTAGAGTTAAAGCATTTCGTGCAAGTTATGGTGTGCCCATAGAGATCCAAGGAGTCATGTTCCCGACAAAATTGATTTTGCTGGGAACAGATGGGATAGAGGTGATACTTGGCATGAACTGGTTGTCCAGGTACCGAGGTCGGATAGATTGCACAGAGAAGACAGTCAACCTCACCAGTGTTGAAGGACTTCGGATAGAGTACTCAGACCTGACCGACAAGACCCGAGCCTGTTGTCATCAGAGTGTCTCGGTGCCATCCCTTGAAGAAGTGAATGTGGTACGCGAATTCCCGGATGTCTTTCCGGAGGAGTTACCCGGTATGCCGCCTGATCGGGATATCGAGTTCATCATCGAATTAGTGCCTAGCACAGTCCCAATTTCCTAGAGACCATACCGGGTGAATGCCGAAGAGCTGGTTGAGTTGGAGAAGCAGTTGAATGATATGCTCCAAAAGGCACTGATTCGACCCAGTGCTTCACCCTGGGTTCGCCAGTTCTCTTCGTGGACAAGCGAGACGGCACCATACGCATGTGTGTGGACTACCGTAAGCTGAATGAAGTGACCATCAAGAACAAGTATCCTCTCCCCAAGATCGAGGATCTGTTCGGCCAGTTGAACGGAGCCCGAGTCTTCTCCAAGATTGATCTAAGGACCGGATACCACCAGTTGAAGGTCCGTGAGTCGGACATCCCCAAGACAGCCTTCATGACACGCTATGGTTTGTTCGAGTACACTGTGATGTCCTTCGGACTTATCAATGCCCCGGCCTATTTCATGAACCTCATGAACAAGATTTTCATGAAGTACCTTGACAAGTTTGTGGTGGTGTTCATTGATGACATCTTGATTTATTACAAGATGGAAGAAGAGCATGTCGAACATCTGCGCTTAGTCCTTGATACTTTGCGAGAGCACCAGCTGTACGCCAAGTTTAGCAAGTGTGAATTATGGCTCCAGGAAATCGGATTTTTGGCACATGTATTGTGAGAAGGAGGAATATCCGTTGACCCAGCCAAGATTCAGTCCATCATGGACTGGACAGCCCTGACCAACCAAACCAAAGTCAGAGGATTCCTCGGATTAGCGGGATATTACCGCAAATTCGTGGAAGGCTTCTCCAGCATTGCCCGCCCGATGACTCTACTGTTGAAGAAGGACCAGAAGTTTGTGTGGTCATAGAAGTGTGAAGCCGGTTTCCAGGAGTTGAAGAGGAGATTGGTACCCGCCCCAGTGTTGATGATGCCTGACCTGACCAAGAGCTTTGATGTGTACTGCGACGCATCGAAGGTTGGTTTGGGTTGTGTCCTTATGCAAGTGGGCAAGGTGATCGAGTACCTGTCACGACAGTTGAAGCCGCATGATTTGAACTACCCCACACATGACTTTGAGCTAGTCGCTGTTGTGCTTGCTCTCAAGAGATGGAGGCATTACCTGATGGGTAGGGATGGCAATTTTATCCATGGATCTGGATGCCCATGGATACCCGACCAAGTAGGGCAAGGGTATGGAGCGCATTCCTACCCATGGATTCGTGGATATGGATACCCACAAATAGTCGGGTTGGGCACGGTTATAATTTCTGCTCCATGGATATCCATGGATACCCATATGATATGATAGGTGGGGACATATGCAAGTGAAACTAAACTAAGCAAACATTCAACCCCCAAGCCACTCGTAGTCATAGAAGGTCAAAGACCGGCCCATGTTCCCCCATCCCCCTCAACCCCAAGTTACAACTTTGGTTATGATGTAATAAGATTTTAATACAGTGGTTCTACTATGAGATTATTTTACTACTTCGGTTATGATGTTTGAAAAGTGTACTTGCCTTATGCTTGTAGCTTATGTTGTCATTAGTGAATGAACGATGAATCGATGATGAGTTAATTTGATCTTTGGGAAGGCTTCATGCGGATTTTTCTATGCCCATGGAGCTCCATGGGTATATGGGTATCCAATGGGTTTGGGCATTGGCACAAGTTGTGCCCATGGATACCTTGGTGGATGGGCAGAGGGTAGGAAGATGGGTCATGGGTTGGATTTGGACCAGCTCCACCCGCACCAAACCCGACCCATTGCCATCCCTACTGATGGGTCACCATTGTGACATCTACACAGACCATAAGAGCCTAAGTACATTTTCTCACAGAAGGAGTGGAACATGAGGCAGAGGAGATGGATCGAGCTGATCAAAGACTACGATCTCGAAATCCACTACCATCCTGGTAAGACCAACATTGTAGCAGATGCCCTCAACCGCAATCCGTGCACACTTAATGCAATGATCAGAGATAAGCATCCAGCTCTGCACGAGGAGTTCGAGAAGCTGGGTTTGGAGCTTGTTACACCCGGTTATCTTGCTCACCTCGAGCTGACTCCGACTCTGTTTTATCAGATCAAGGAAGCACAGAAGGGACACGATAGTATCGAGGGAATCAAGAAGAAGATGCCCCTCGGCAAGGCCCCGAAGTTCACGGTAGATGATGAATGTGTTCTCTGGTTCGATGGCCGATTGTGTGTGCCCGATGTGAAGGAGTTGAAGCTCACTATTCTGAAGGAAGCTGGCGATACACCTTACTCCATCCACCCTGGAGGGACTAAGATGTAGCAAGACCTGAAGGACTTGTTTTGGTGGCACGGTATGAAGCGTTAGATTGCCTTGTATGTTGCAAAGTGCGACATCTGCCAGAGAGTGAAAGAAGAGCACCAGAGACCTGCAGAATTGCTGCAACCGCTCCGAGTTCCTGAGTGGAAGTGGGAATAGATAGGCATGGACTTCATCACAGGACTACCGAGGTCGAGCAAGGGTCATGACTCTATCTGGATCATCGTCGACCGACTCACCAAGGTAGCGCAATTCATTTCGGTGCGAACCACCTATCGAGGAGACCAGCTGGCAGACTTGTACATGTCGAGGATCATATGTCTGCATGGAGTCCAAAAGGAGATTGTGTCAGATCGAGGTACCCAGTTTACCTCGAGGTTCTGGAAGCAAGTCCAGGAGGCACTAGGCACCAAGCTCACATTCAGCACAACCTATCACCCGCAGACTGGAGGCCAGACCGAGCGAGTGAACCAGATACTGGAGGATATGCTTCGCGCATGTGCTCTATTATATGGTTCTAAGTGGGAGGACTGCTTGTCGTATGCAGAATTCTCCTACAACAACAGCTATCAGTCGAGTCTGCAAATGGCCCCATTTGAAGCCCTGTATTGACGGAAGTGTCGCACGCCCCTAAACTGGTCTCAAACCGGGGAAGGGAAGATCTTTGGACCGGATGTTTTGAAGGAAGCTGAGGAACAAGTCCAGTTGATTCGTGAGCGTCTCAAGACCGCTCAGTCTCGTCAGAAGAGCTATGCCGACCCCAAGCGTCGAGAGGTGACTTTTGCAGTTGGAGACTTTGTGTATCTCCAAGTCAACCCACTGAAGGGAATGCAACGATTCCATGTGAAGGGGAAGTTAGCACACTGATACATTGGACCATTTGAGGTGACCGCCAGGCGAGGCCAAGTTTCCTATCAGTTGAGACTGCCAGCAGAGCTATCCGATGTGCACGACATCTTCCATGTCTCGCAGCTCCGGAAGTGTCTGGAGGTGCCGGACAAGCCTGATGTTTTCAAAAACATCGATCACCGCACGGTGGGTATCAACCAAGATCTCACATACCGCGAGACACCCCTTCGTATCCTGGAAGAAGCCACCCGAGTCACCCGTAAGCGTGCGATCAAGTTCCACAAGGTCAAGTGGAAAAACCACACCAAGGAGGAAGCCACCTGGGAACAGGAGGACTACCTCAAGCACGAATTCCCGCATCTCTTCACTAGCTTGTGAATCTCGGGGACGAGATTCTATTTAAGGGGGGAAGGTCTGTCACATCCCAACTTTTGCTCTCCTGTTAATTTAGATAACCAAAAATTAGGGCCAAATTTTTTTTTTGCATGAAGTGTTGTGTTGATTGAATCTATGTTTGAAGTTGTGTGATTTCTTGATGTAGTGGTAGATCATGTATGAGCTTGTTATGGCAAGTAGATCATCACACCACCAATTTGACAAGGTCATCTAGGTATGAGCATAAAATGACACCACTTGTTCAACCCCGAAAACTTCATTTAGGAATAGCAATAAACAATCACATCACTTAGCACTTTTGCACTCTCTCATAGTATTTGCTTGTAAATTGTATTGTATTTATTTTGCTCCTGTTTGTTTGGTTAAGATATAAGGAATATAAAGCCTTACCTATTTTCTATAACATAATAATAATAATTTTAACTATCACAAAACCCTAAAGACTTAACCTTGTGCTTGATAAAAATAATTAAACCGTGATCAAATAAATTTATTTAAATTCAGCAAACCACAACAACATGTATGCTTGATCATCATAACTCATCTTATAAAGTAAAATATTAAAAATTCCAATAAAATTTTCCTTTAGGCATTTTAACAAACACCTTGGGTGCATTTTCTGGAATAACTATTTTTTTCCTTTTAAATCAGTGTTTAAAAAAAAGGAAAAGTACCCTAACTACCGCACTAATCCCTCCCCTAATCTCTCTCTCTCCCGTAACCCCTTTCTCTCCCACACGTAGAGAGACAACCTCTCTCTCACGTTCTCTCATGACATGATTTTAGTAAATTTCCTGTGTATGTAATTAAACTTATGTCATTTTATTAATTATTTTTATAATCATTATCAATTGTTGTGATAGTAAGTAATTAAAAATAAAATATATAAAAACATCCCTAAAATACTTAATAAATCCTTAAAAAGAATTTTTTTAGGATTTTTCCCCATTTAAATAAAAATGGTACGGCCTAATAGTATTGCAACTTAAAAAGTTTGTTTAGGCTAGTGTCTTATTAAAAACTTTATTAAAATACTTTAATACAAGGACTTAATCTTGTTTTTAATCATGTTGCTACTTAATGTTTTTGTTTGTTGTCTTGTTTAAATAAAAACCATGTTAAGATAAACATTAATAAATTGCTACACTCTAATTAGTACCATGTGATTTTGTTGGGATGCTATGTATATTCTTGGGTGATTTGTTTGCATGCCTTGTTTGTGAATGTCGTGATTGTAATTGTGTATTATTCTTTTTGCAACGCGTAGACGAGACGCTTGACGTTGCAGGTGAAGACTCCTCCCAAGCCGAGGACGCCGTACCAGAAGACTTCGCCGAGGAAGGCAAGTCATCTTCAAAAACTTAACCCTTGTCCTACATTTTTACTTTCTTGTATCATATTATATAGCATGCTATTGTTATATCATTTTGGGTTGGGATTGTATTAGTTTATTAGGTGAACCACCACATACCTTGTAAGCCTACCTATTTGGGAGAAATAAATTAGACAGCGATGATCTTGATGTACTATCCCTAGCCTTGCTAAAGAACTAATGACAACATAATAATTTGGTTAATCTTGCTCCACCCTAATGTGATGGCATACATCTAAGAAGATGTGATGGCCAATAATGTGGTTGTTGGAAACATCGTTGAACATATTCAAAGTCTGGAGGGACTCTCTATAAGTGCCACCAAAACCTAGCCTTATAGTACGACCACAATATTCTGGTATGGGACAGGGCTAGTTGGAAGCTTGCTTATTTTAGTATGGGGATCTTATAACTATATGAGTGAGGTACACGACGGTACCCAGAAGCCGAAATCCTGCCGATGCATCGGGGGTGTAATACGCTGGGTTATATCAGTGTCGGTACGGAACTTTGCTGCACCTCTACTACGGTGAAGGCATGAGTGCAAGAGGAGCATGACCTTGCACGCGGACAGTACAGGATGTGGGCATCGGGTACATCACCTGTACTAGGGTAGGCAAGTGCAAAACTACAGTCGATTATCCGAAAACCGCATACTGAGGTATGACGAACCGTGGGGACTCACGACGGATGTATCGAATGTTGTGGGTAAAGTGTACAACCTCTGCAGAGTGAAAACTATTCGAGTAGCCGGAGTCCACGGTCATGGACAACTAGTGACGCCACACTTTTTGGGGAATAGATGAGAAATTCTAGTACTGAGATTATGGTTCACGATGATGATGTTGGTATTATGAGAAGGGTTGGACATGATTAAATCAAATATAATTTGTGGGATTAAAAATTGCCAAGGATAAAATGTTGTCAACTTAACTAATATTGAGTAGTTAGGTTCCCCCTTGATAAACTTCACCATATAGCCATCCCATTATTTTCTTGTACAAAAATCTTTGTTCATTTCATTAGGTGGTTTTCGAGTACTTTGTATGTACCCACGGCTTTTTCCCTGGTTATTCCATCAGCCAGGCTTGGAGGAGCAGGTATTTGACGATGATGCGACTGCCGATTACTAGGATGTGCTATGCTCTGGACTACCCTGTGGATTGTGACTCTGCTATCTATCATGTGTTTGCTTCTTCCGCTGCTATTTGAGCCCGATGAGGCCGTGTATGACTATGTTATTGTATGAATTTGTATTCGGTATTGTATGAACTTGTGACTGTGATATCCATTGTCGAGTTGTGCGTCATGCGAAACTGATCATGGGAGCATGACGGTATGCACAGCTGGCCGCTTCGGACATACAGTCCGGGGTGCCCATAGGGATGCACGGGGGCATCCCCAAGCTTAGACGCTTGAGTCTCCTTGAATATTTGTTGCGGTTGCCTGGGGGAATCCCCAAGATTGAGCGCTTGACACTCCCGAATCTTCTTTCATCATCTTCCATCGCACACTTGAAAACTCCCTTCATACATAACTCATCATAAGGTTATTAGAGAGGTTAGTACCCTTAATAAATAATTTTCCCCACTGGATATAAAGATATTCTTAAAGAGCTACTGTTTCTCAAGATTGCCAAAATGTTTTTGCAAAGAAAAAGCAAGCTTAAGGTTTGCAAAAGTTAGGAGAGACAAAATGTGGCAGAAACTGTGAAAAACAGAACAGCAGGCAGTGAAGAATTTTTTAGGGGTACGTCTGCAACTCAAATCAAAAAACTCAGAACATACGAAAGTTCCGTGGTTGTATAGAGCACGATGTGTAAATAATTCAGATCAAAAAGATGAACTGGTGATTTTATCCGATTTTTCTCGTCACGAAGACAGAATCTGTTTTCTGGACAGCATGTCACAACTTTCACTTCCCTTGTCATATGAGGCTATAACTTGGCACAAAACATGAAAATAAAGATACAATGATGTTGCTACAGTAGTAACAATCATCAATACCACTAAAACCATAAGTAAAAACATCTTGGGTTGCCTCCCAACAAGCGCTTTCTTTTACGCCTTTAAGCTAGGCATAAGGCAAAAGATCAAGTTGTACCAATCGATCCATCATCAAGATCATCAAAAAGCTCTTCAATTGTACAACTATTCTTAAGAGGTCTTTCAAACAAAGGTTTAATAAAGATACTTCTAGGGAGAAAACCAAAAGGCAGAAAATCAATGGATGTTTCATTTATAAATTTATCAAAGAGAGGTATTTCTTCCAAAGTTTTCACGGTTTCAACTTCCCTGGCAATGGGTGATTATATTTGGGTCGGGGAACCTTAGGTACATAATTGAACTTGGGTTCCTTTCTTGCCGGAGTCTCTAACTCTTTGGGTTTGAATGAGGAGAAAGTGGTCTCTAGAGTATTAATGATTTGCTCAATCGTATCAATCCTAGAAGGATCTGTATCATGGAATTTGATGGTCTCCAAAGTTTTAATAATTTTATGCATGGAGCTATCGAGTCTATTCAAATTCCCTTGAATCTTGCGATCCAACTCATTTATCCTAGTTATACTTGGTATTTCTAAATCTATATTTTCAAGTTCCTTCATAATGTGAGCTAGAGGTATATCTTGTATGCAAGCAATAGGGAGGTTTCCAACAAGATTTTCAATAACACTAAGAGAATCCCAAATTGGGGCTTCTAGGAAATTCCCACTGATAGAAGTATCTAATATGAACCTATTCCAAGGAGTAATCCCAACATAAAAATTTCTAAGCAGGATAGTACTGGGTTGCTTCTTGGTGGCTCTTTTTTGAGAATCATTAATTCTATACCAAGCATCTTTTAAACTTTCACCACCTTTCTGTTTAAAGGTGAGAACTTCTGTCTCAATAAAGGCAAAAGGACCAGACATAATGACAGCTACTAGCAAGATAGATAATTTTTTTGTGATTTTTGATATAAGACACAAAGATAAAAACAGAAAGCTAAACTAACAAGACTAAAAAGTAAAGGTACAAGGTAGAGGGCAACTCCCCTATCTTACCACTCGGAGTCCCCGGCAACGGCACTAGAAATTTGCTTGATGACATGGAAGTGGTAATGGATTCTCTCCCTTCGTTGGTTACCCCAAGTGGAAGGTGAGATGTAGGATAGCAGCAAATTTCCCTCAATGAAGATACCAAGGTTATCAATCCAGTAGGACTCCGATAATGATAAGTAGGTTGTGAAGTGAACAATGGTGTTGTCGTCAATATGTGACGTCAGATGCCATGTGATGGCTAAAGGTGGGGGAACAACGCGCAGATGACCGGCGCTCCGGCACGAGTCTAGGTACAGGCACAGTCGGACACCGCGAAGTACCCAGGTTCGGGGCTCTCCTGAGAGATAACACCCCTACTCCTGCTTGTCTCTTATATATCAATACTCTGGCTACAAGAACTGCTTCTCTATCTTCTCAGGGGAAGGTGAGCGCCGCCGCCGTGGGCAAGGCTCTCTCCTGCCTCCCTGAGGAGCAACTACTAGCAGTGAATGCACTGAGGGGAATGTGAGTAATGGTGATCTAGAGTGGATCGTCCCCCACGCAGGAGGGGTACCCTGGCTCTTATAGTGTGAGTCCAGGGTACTTCGGTAACTTCACTGCCGAATGGGCCCAGCTGTCATCCTCTAATCGGCCTGGGCC
Organism: Bromus sterilis; assembly: GCA_950022295.1. Lineage (NCBI taxonomy): Eukaryota > Viridiplantae > Streptophyta > Magnoliopsida > Poales > Poaceae > Bromus > Bromus sterilis. The sequence continues at coordinate 272,327,839 of OX465595.1, read as the reverse complement.
CACCGACTGCTCCTCTCCGGGTGATCCGGAGCCTACGAGCGGCGGCCCATGCTGTAGACCCGTAAGGCCTAGGGATGAACAGTGGAGCTAGGAGGTGCGGTCTTGTCGCCCTGTCCGTGGAATCGGCGGAGAGGTCGACACCGTATCTCCACCAGATCTTCGACATGACTTGGCCTTCCTGCCACCCAGATATCTCGGGATATGGTAATAAGTTGTTCCGATTGCGCCTGGGCCGACTGTTAGTTCTTGGAAGGCCGACTGTCCGCTGAGCCCATCCGGCTTCCTCCCTCGCAGCTCAGCCCGAGTGCCCCGGCCGCCTGGTTGGCCCCGCCATAGCCGACTGCGACCTCGCAGGTCACCCGCGCGCCGCGCCCTCGCGGCCGGCTGCGTCGCCGTTGCCGTCCAAGTCGAGCTCGGCGCCCGTCGGCTGCCTCCTCGATGCACTCGGCTGCCCAGCTCCAGTGTTTGGGCCTCCCATGCTGCATAAAGAAGAGAAGACGCAAAAGGCAGAGAAAAATTCAGAGGATCAGATGCGCAAGTTCAGAGAAGGAAAAGAAAAAATCAGTGCGGAGGTTGGGCGAGTGCAGCTCGGCTGTTAGTAGAGTTCGGTTATGCCGATTGAGATCGCTGGCTACGCCGAGTGTGTCAGTTCGGCTCGCCGACTGTCGCATCCACACAAGTCGCAAAAAAGAAAAGAGAAGAGCAGGAATTGGCTAGGCCGATTGGGGTGGTGGCTATGCCGATTGTTTCATCTCGTCTAGCCGACTGCCAGCTGCAAAAAAAAAAGCAGACTGCCGATTGCTATTTTGGTAAAGGCCGATTGCTCTATTGAGACATCCGATTGCCAAAAGAAAGAAAAAACCGATGGCCAAGCCGGTTGAGCAGAAATTTTCGCTCGGCTGCGAGTAGTGCTACGTGTTGGATCAACTGTGTCAGATCGGCCTATCGACTGCGTCAGATCGGCCAGCAAAAAAAACGTCTGTTAGGTCGGCCGATGTCAATCCGATTGCGCTGACCGGTCAGCCGATTACGAAAAAGAAGTGTTGTTGTGACCCGGATGGCAGACCATCCGCTGGAGCAACCACGAGGGATCACTTTCCCGAATAACTCAACGAGTCACTCAGAGGCTCGGAGGACGAACCCGCCGAGTGCCCCGTCTTCATCAACAAAGACTCTCCGAACGACTCGACGAGTCACTCGGAGGCTCGGAGGACGAGCCTGCCGAGTGTCCCGTCTACTACATCAACAGAAACCCTCCGGATGACTCTCCAAGTCACCTGGAGGCTACACCTTCACCCAGTGGGTGTTCCGACTGCGCCAAAAATTCAATGTGAGTTCCACTCAATACTGCTCACCATATCAAGCATGACGGATGAACCTGAGTAGTCTTCGGGGGTTATCTCCGCGTTATTTCCAGTCGGTTGCATGTTCGTCCCGGGACCGGCTGCCTCTGGGCAGGCCGGATAACCCAAATAGTTATTTCCGACAGACGGATTAGTAGTGTGTACGGAGCCAAAGGCCTGCGATTTCATCCATCTGCAGACCGCATGCCGGCTGCCACGCTGGCAAAGAGCAAAAGCTGGAGGTCACCACACATGAACAACGTACAAAGAGAAAACAATTTGGGCGACCCGATCGTCTCCTTTTGGACGTTTGATCGGTTGAGTTTGCTTCCCAAAATCTAAGTACTGTACACTTCATCTGGCGGCCGACTGTTCGATCCATCTACAGACCGTAAGCCGGCTGTAATGCTAGCGAGAGCAAGAGCCAAATGGTGGAATGAACAGAAAAATGACTGCGGGGCGAAGGCAAAGCCGAGTCGGCCTCCCGATTGCACAAATCTACATTTTTAGAAAAATAAGAAGTATTCGATATATCCGAGATAACTAACGTTTGTCTTATGCATGATTGTTTCCGGGGGAAAACTACTGAGACCCTCGACGCCATCGACTACAAAAAAATCAAGGAACCCTCCGGATGACTCTCCGAGTCACTCGGAGGCTCGGAGGCTACACCCAGTGGGTGCGCTTGCGCGCCCCCACTGGAAAGAAGCTGCACCAAGTGCGATCGGCGTTCGGCTACACCAACAAAGAAGAAACCCTTCGGATGACTCACCGAGTCAACCGGAGGCTCGAAGGCTACTGTCGGAGGAAATACCCCCGGGTATACCAAATTCACCGATTCGACGCAACGCCGACTGCGCGCCCTCGCCGACTGCGCTCCGGCTCGGCCCCCCGCCGACTGATCCATGCCGATTGCGTGCCAGCTCGGATGCCGGTCGATTGCCCGCAGTCGGCCGTCCGCGCACTCGGCCGACTGTTCGCGCACTCGGCTGTCCAAGAGGTCAACCAAGACATCTACATCGAGCTGACAAGACAAGCAGACAAGACAACTGAGTGACATCTCTAGTCATGTCAGGAATAGTGTAGTGGTTAGATGTCACATTACATCACATCATGGTGTCACTTCACTTGTACTTCTTGTCCCCCCTTTGTCTCCTTGTTCCCTCTCTCCCTCACCCCCTTGTCCCCTTGCCACTACTATATAAAGGGCAAGGGTGCCCACGGTGAGGAAGAGGATGGAGCCAGGAGCTCACTCCATTCATTCATCCCATGCTAGTAGTTCAGCTCGGCCATGAGCCAAGTAGCAGTAGCAGATATACAGCTCGAGGAGCACCAGTGTACAGATATATGCCTATAGTCCAGACAGGCAGGAGTAGGGGTTTTATCTCCACGGAGAGCCCCGAACCTGGGTACTTCGCGGTGTCCGATTGTGCCTGTACCTAGACCCGTGCCGGAGCATCGGTAATCTGCGCGTTGTTCCCCCACCTTTAGCCATCCCATGGCATCTGACGTCACATATCGACGACAGGTGTCGTTCACAACCTCAGTGTTGCTTACTTCACTTGGACCTGCACACAGACACAAATAACTTTGCTCCCAACGAAGTTCAGAGAGGTTGGCAATCTCTTCGGTCTTGTTGTTTACAAAGGATCAAACTCAAGGGATAATGATAATGATAGCAACTGAAAGTAAATGCGACAAAATAAATGAGCTTGTAAACAGTGATGAGAATATGGATCGGGGTCCCGTGATGTTCACTAGTGATGTCTCTCTCCCAAAAGACGATAAAACTTCTATGTGACGTAAAAAATTACAGATGGGAAATTGACAGGATTTTAAACGCACCGCAATGATAACTATGCTACAAAAGAAAGGAAGAGGCTCATAAGCATGGGCAGTACGCCAAAATAAGTAGACTGAAATCCATCTGCATCTACTACTAATCATCCACCTTGAGATATATATCTAGAACATCTCGCTGGTATTAAGTTGCGAGCCCCACCCAAATTGTAAACCCAAAGCAACAGACAACTGCATTAAAAAGAACATTGCGTAAAGTAAACAATCCTTGCAACCACGGTTACAAGCACCGTTGTTTTCCCCCTTGTGGCCACAGTACATCCCCTAGACTCATGTTTCTGTCACTCAAGCGTGTCATCAGGGGGCATGTACCCACAATCGAGCATAACGTTCCCTCTTGAGTCACTACCTACTACTTGGCCAAAGCAATAAACAGCAACGGAGAACATGCAAGAATTACTTAGGAACAAAAATATAAGAGATAAAAACAAAATATATTACTCTATCACGATCTGAACATAATCTCATAATCCATCAGATCCCATAAAACTCAGCATAGCAACAACAGAAGAATTACATATGTGCCTCGATCATGTAGGGAAGCTCACGAGGTCTAAACCATGAAGAACAAAGAGGGAAGGAGAACATCACATAGATACTGATCACGGACCCATGGTCCAAAGAAAACTACTCACGGCACATCCGGGAAGTGTCCATGGTGGAGGAGAAGCTCCCGGAGGTCGATCCTCCCTCCGGCAGTGTGCTATGAAGGGTCCTGACGGTGCTCCCAATCTTGGAAGCGCGGCGACGGCGGAACAGAGGCGAGTTTGTGAAATAGGGTTCTGTGTCGGGACCCGGAATATGCGTATGTAATTCCAGTCACAACTCAATCATATGGAGAGCCGAGAGCCATACCCACTTGTCTAAGAAGACAAGGCCAAGCACATAATACTCTCGGAAAGCATCGTACGTGAGGGGCATCCCATCCAGGCCGGATGATCAACTGAGATGGGTCCTCATCGCCCGCTCACAAGTCTAAATGATTATGGGTGGTGAAATCCCATACTCATAGACAAGTCGCCTCAGCCATATTCTCGATTGAATTATAACACTTACATAAACAGACTCCAACCCGATCACTTAGTCGGGGTCTCGAGCGGGCTCAATCATACATCAAAGTGTGTCACGTGACAGAGTCACGAGCAATCGCATCGCGATGCCCCAAGCTGCGCACATCTAAGGGCCACTTGGTGTATAAAAGACCGCCGACAAGAACACAACTAAGCTATCGAACCCCACACTAAGGCTTTCACGTTATAAACATACACGCATCATACATGTCCAGTGTGAACAGGAGGTATCATCACATAACTCTACAAAGTACTTCTTTATTGACTTACACATAGAGAATACAAAGATCACCTGTATGTGATCAACATTACATCATACAACGGAAGCAAATTAGGTCTAAGTACAGACAAGTTTAACAAATGGCTTAGAGAATCCTTGTTCAACATACATGCCCTTCCACGAGGGACCAGACTGCTATCTGGAACTATACTAGCTTAGTCAACGTCGAGCTTCAGGAAGGTGTCTACATCGAGGTCTGGGTTTCCATCTAAAACATAGAATAAGCAAACGTGAGTACAAAGTCGTACTCAGCAAGACTTACATCAGAACTATGCTACTCATGCTCAAGTTTCAAGGTAAAGGGATGTGGGGTTTCAACATGCAGAAGTGCCAGCTTTGACTTGGCTAGTCCTGTACTACGAGTACCAGACTTGAGGTAAGAAGCGTACACGAGTCCACTACCAAGTCTCCAACCAATACACCACTATGGTTACTTCCTCGACTTCCCCACGAGGAGCACACCATAGCACTCACACTTATCTTGCGAGTTTTAGAACTATCCATTCAAGTTGTCTAATAATCAAGCACAGCTTTCAAAGTAGTCCCTTACCGCAGACGCGGCTATCCGAATAGTTTTGTTAACCCTGCAGGGGTGTACCGCTACACACACATGACCATCAGTTACCGCCAGGTCTCGGCACCCTTCAAGGGGTGTCGGCGAGGATGTTCACCACAACACTTCGCCCACAGCTTCGTTCTAGTCCAAGGAGTCAACTGTCTGAGTTCCAAACCCAACTGGAATTCTGGCTGAGCTTACAGTCAGGACTCAAACCATGTAGGCACGACTGACAAGCCACAATTGACGGATGGTTCTCCGCTTGACAAGCCATGTTCTACAAGCCCTACCATGAATGCCACATTTCATTTCCTTCATCTTTCTATGCATATGCCGAATGGAAAACCCGAACTAGGTGTGACTCCTGGACTTGGATCGGGGTGAGTTAATAGGTCGAGAGGGGTCAGTGAGCCCAATGTGTGGTTGTACTCTTTGTCTCGGATTACCATACAAGAACTCGGGCTTAAGGCGGTGTTCAACGAGACAACCCACTGTGTACTCCTACACAGCCTCTCATCGTTCACCTTGTATTAGTGTAGATTCACCAACACAGTTTCACTTTCATCAACACCATGTTCACTATCATCCCGACTCACATCAAAAGCATCCTCATTGTAAACTCTAAGCATGCAATAAGCAATAACAGTTGCAGGGGCCACATGATATCAATCAAGTCCTATGTCAGCTAGGATTGTGGTTTGCTTACTACTGTGACAAGATGATAGGTCATGCATCGGATATGGGTTCAACTATGCGATAGAATCGATAACAAGGTGATCTCCTAAACATGCATAAGCGATACTGAGAGGGAATTGGGATTTTATAGACATGATCAATGGGGTTTGCTTGCCTTGCTGACGATACACGGTATTTAACGGTGGTCTTCTTCTTCGGGGGTGATCACCGTCTCGGAATGTCTATCACCGGAGCAATCATCAACAAAGGGGGGGGGACAACATTGAATTTAAATGCACAACCACATGATATAGTTGTCCATGATGTGATTGCTTCTGTTTTGTGGCAAATTCAATTTAAATGAAGTGTATTGCATTTGGAATGCAAATTCAAACTCCATATGTTGCTCAAATTAGCCAAGTTGCAATTGCTTTTGTTTGATCATTGTAAACCATCTTGTCATGTGTAAGATATGCCTCTGATGTTCAAGTCAAGTGTGGTGTATTGCAAAGGTTCAAGTTGGAATAGCATTTGAATTAATTCCAATTAAACCAAATAGCAAAAGCTACTGGTCCCAATTTAATATCAACTCAAACATGGTTGAAAGTTGGATATTTGGATAGAGCATTTTCTGCTGATCATTTTTCATATATTATATGTTAAATTTGGAGTTCATATGAATTTTCTATGAATTTTTGAAGTTTAAACTATTTTCTGTAATTTCTGGATTTCTTTTAATCAATTTCTATTTACTGAGTCAGCATTGCGTCATCATGACGTCAAGGGGGGACTGACTGGTGGGGCCCCGTGGTCAGTGTCACAGGGGGCTAATCCCTGGTTTAAATTAAACCGGCTGGTTTAATTAGTCGCTAGGGCCCACATGTTAGTGTCTAAAGGGGGGGTTAGCACTGTGGATAGGTCCTAATTGGCCGGCTTGACGCCGGCGGCTCTGTACGCGACGGCGCCTCGCCGGAGTAGGCTTTTCAGCCACGGGAAGGGCAACGGAGGGCACGGGCGTGTGCCTCGTGCTCTCCCGCATCGGGTGGAGCCAGAAGGGGGTCACGGGGACGTCTCGGGCCACGCCGGCGTCATCTCGCGCGGCAGCCGTGGCTACAGGAGTGTGAGCTCGGCGTGTGGGGCTCGGAATCGAGCAGGTGAAGGGGGGATTCGCAGCAGTGGCTCACCCCGATGACGAGGGTGAGAACGGCGACATCGTGGAGGAGCTGGAGAAGGCGCAATTTGTCGCCGGAGTCGATGGCAGCCGGCAGCGAGAACTTGAAGAGGTCGTTGTTGTAGGTGTCCTCGGGCTCAATAAGAGTTGCAGCTAGACAAAGGCGACCTCGAGGAGCTTCCTGGACACGGTGGTGCAGCTCGAAGGGCATGGAGGCCACGAGTTCCACGGAGGCGTGGTCTGCTAGGGTTCGGGCTGCGCGAGATTTCTCGTCGGGGAGAGAGTGGAAGGGCCAGAGAGAGGGGGAAAAGGGATGGGGCTCTTCTGGTCGTCCACGGCGATGAGTAGAAGGGAGGGGAGCAGCTGCGTGGCCTCCCCATCGTCGGCGCCCCCGGCATGGCCGGCACGCAGCTGTGCGTGCCCCGGCCTGGGGTAGACGACAAAGGCAGGGTTGGGCTGGGCCTGCTAGGTGGGCCGGCCAGGCTTGAGTTGGGCTAGAAGCACAGGTAAGGGCCCCTTTCTGTTTTTCTTTTGTTTTTCTTTCTGTATTTTTGTTGTGCCTTGATAAATAAATACCTAGGCAATTTATAAAATGCCCAAAACTTTTGTGTGGCCTTACATGGCATGTAGATAGCCACTCACAAAGTTTGGGGATTTTTGAAATTCAAACAATTTGAATTTGAAATCAAATAGGGGTATTAATTAATTTCCAAGCCCTATTTGGAATTTTTGAAAAATCTTGGTGCATGCAGTGGGACCCACTACACTTTATATGTGATCATGCATATTTATAAGACTTTCAAAAATAACAGAGGAATTTTCGGAAGAAATTTTTATCTGGCCATTTGAATAAAATTCAATTAGGGTTTTTCTTTTCCCTTTTGAATTTCATTTGAAAATTTTACATGATGCAAAGGAGCACTTGAACCCTAGCACATACCTAACTTGGGGTTGTGACATTTTGTCTCCGGAGTTTCCCCGTGACGGAGAATAAATAGGCGAAGGGGGGCAGACAGGGGGCAGACAGGGGGACACCAGGGGTCCAGGCGCCCCCCTGGCGCGGCCAGGCCCCTGGCCGTGCCAGGTGGCCGCCTGGACGCCTGGTGGTGGCCCCCTGTCCCTCCTTAGGGATTCGGGAAGCTTCCGGCACGCTGATTTTTTATCTGATTTTTCCCAGATTTTTGGATCACTTTTTATATGGGGGAAAACTGAAATAAAAAAACAGCAGAAAACAGGAACTAGCATTGGGCACACTGATTTAGTAGGTTAATCTAAATATGATCAAAAGTGTATGAAAGTGTATCTAGATCATAGCAAGAACACACAAAACATGCATGGAACGAGTATAAATTATCGATACGTTTGAGACGTATCAATGCCCCCTGATGACTAGCTTGTGTGATAGAAACATGAGTCTAGGGGATGTGTTGTTGCCACAAGGGGAAAAACAACGGTGCTTGTAACCGCAGTTGCAAGGTTTGTTTGCTTTACACAAAGTTCTTTTAATGCAGTTGTCTGTTGCTTTGGGTTTACACTTTGGGTGGGACTCGCAACTTAATACCAGCAAGAAGTTCTGGATAGATATGTCAAGGTGGATGATTAGTAGTAGATGCAGATGGATTTCGGTCTACTTATCTTGGCGTACTGCCCATGCTTTTGAGCCTCTTCCTTTATTTTGTAGCATATTTAGTATTGGTTTGCGCCCGTAATCTTGTCAATTGCCCAGCTGTAATTTGTTTACCTTGCATAGCTCTTTTATCGTCTTTTGGGAGAGAGACATCACTAGTGAACATCATGGGACCCCGGTCCATATTTCCACCACTGTTTACACCCTCAATTTACTTCTTGCTTTTACTTTCTAGTTGCAGTTATCACTATCTTTTATCTCTTGCGTTTAACCCTTTGCAAACAACAAGAACGGAGAGATTGACAAGCTCTCTGTACTCGTTGGGAGCAAAGTTATCTGTTGTTGTGTTCAGGTCCACGTCAACTCGTGCTACATTTCTAGCGCCGTTGTCACCTACTTGCTATTGTTGGAGTCCTACTGGAGACATAAACCTTGGTATCTTCACTTAGGGAAACTTGCTGTTGTGCCTCATCTCATACCTTCCACTTTGGGTAACCAACGAAGGGCGAGTAGCCATCAAGCGCTGACTGGCAACTTATGTAAAAACTTGAAGCAATAATGAATGTGTTTCCCAGACGCCACCACTTAAGCACTCGGGTGCTCGATCATGGACTCCCCACGAGAGACATTATTTCGCTCACGCGGCGACCTAACTTAAGCACTAGGGGGCTCGAGCACGGACTCCCCCCGAGAGACGCTTCTTTCGCTCACGCGACGACTTAACTTAAGCACTCGGGGGCTCGAGCACAGACCCCCCGAGAGACACTTTTCTCCTACGCGACGATATAAAACCAAGGCCTCGGGATCTAACTACAAGCTCTCCTCACCCACAGCTCCACCTACAAGCATGCAGAGGACACAAGTGCAGTCCCCAAGGCACCGCACGGCCACATTGCCAAAACCACGCCGTTTTTTCCCTCGTGGTGACGACAAGAGATATCGCTCTCCATCTTCAAAGACACAAAATCAAGCTCACAAGGAAGAATCCAAGACAGCTACTGGGCGGAATACTCTCTAAGTCTTCACCCGATCACAAGAGATCACCTAAAGAATCGGGGGCTACTCCCATAGGGAGCGCTGTCGTGCACCCGATGAGTTTTCAGAATATCAGAGACAACTTAAAGCAAGCCAGTTAAACTATACTGCAACCCTATGCCCGACTCTATGAATCGAACATAGCCTCGGGGGCTACTCCCATTGGGAGAATTGCCGCGCACCTGATATTGAAGAGTTTCGCATCAAGGATCAAGCACCCAAAGACAGTTTCGTCATAAGGAAAAACACTCGAAGATTGTTTCAATACAAAGTCACGCACCCTAAGGCCGTTTTCATTTCATATCAGAAGCTCCAGTACAAGGTTCCTCGCTTTACATAAAAGATTACAAGTCAAGGCACTAGAGCAGCTATCCAAAGATTAGAAGTCAAGGCACTAGAGCAGCTATCCAAAGATTAAAAGTCAAGGCACTGGAACGGCTACCCAAAGATTACAATACCAACCATCAGGAATTGTGACTTCTACATGAGTGCTCATGCTGAGATAATCTGCACTTTGGCCCACATCTTAACGAGCATCATCACAGAAAAAGTAAGACTAAGTCTGCGAGGAGCCACTCACCGCCTTCCTGATCCTGGTTACCTTGCCTATTGACGCACCCTCTTACTCGATGGCTTGACGTCCGACTCCTCCTTAGAACTAGAAGAGCAAGCACCACCAGTCGAGGAGTCCGCAGAAGATGAAGCCACATGATAAGAAGTCGAAGTGCCCCTCAACACGTCAGAGATGTCACTGCTTGTTTCCTCCCAGTACGGGTCCAGACGATTGCCACTAACAACAAAGGCGCGAACGGTGAGAGTATCTTCACCATCAAACCAACAGCAAAGACTGTCCCCAGCGTGCAAATTCAGCCGGCGAGAAAACGACCTCCAACCAGACCCCAAGAAAATCAAGAAAGAGTTATCAACCTCAAGCTCTATCCATACAGAAGAGCAAGAACACCCTTGAAGCCGGATCCAGAAACCCCTCAGATTGAGCTCAAACACAATGGATGCAAAAGAAGATGGAAGAGGGATTCGAGTAGCGGTCCGACTAAGTACGTTAAGCAGAAAGTCAAGCACCATACACCCTCCTCCTTAGAGGAAGAGAGAGGTGACAAAGTCGCCCCACCACGACCACGGCGGGAAGAGCGAGGCACACGGCCACCGCGTCCACGCCGGCCACGGCCTCGGCGAGCCATTCCGCAAGAAGCAACAGCCCAGGAATCCTACGCTCTGGTGGTTTGCTGAAACCGAAGGAAGGAGGAAAAGAGAACGAAGCGATAGTGCTGGACAAGCACAAACAACAAATATTTATAGCCCAGACCAGGGGCTAGCCAGGAAAACCCGCGTGGAAATCCAATCGACGCTGTAATTAACTCAAAACTAGAACGCACGACGGCACAGAGTCCAAGGCAAGATGCCTCCTCGCATTTTGCAAATCTTTAAGAGGAGACATCAAATCCTCACACGTTTTCCATATACGTATCCGAATCCAAACGGCCCAGCCCACAGGACATCATTATGACTACACAGAGGATGTAACGGGTCACAAGCAAGCCCCCGTCATGAAGCGCGTCATCAGCAGCATAATTACATAACTAGACATTGCAGAAGTCCAGGCAATATTGATTCAAGACAAGTAATTGCAAAAAGCAGAACAGCGGAAAGATTCCTGAGGTTTATACTCCAAACTTTTTTTGACTACATTTTCAAAAAAATTACCCCCATCGGGAGCGCCCCGTATCTATAAAAATAGAGTAAGGATCAAGCCCTAAGGATGCGAGTGGCTACTTTCCCTCCTTCAAAGAAAAATACATCAAAAGAGTTCGGGTGCTCCCTCACCCAGCAGACCTTGACGCACTCGAGCAGTCACTTGCACCTACAAGGACCAATACATCTGCAGAGTTCAGGATGCTCCCTCTCCCTAAGAATGATGAAGTGCTCGAGTAGAAGCTCACATTAGAGGACCGGGCGTGGCCAAAGCATCCAAAAGAACAGACCGCCCAAGCACTCGAAGTGTCGCATGGGTGCTTACATGATCAGCCCACACGATGACCATCTGCGTGGGTGCGGCTTTACCGACTCCCCGCTTGAGTTCATGAACACTCCGCGAGTGACTACTATTCGTCCACTTGATTTGTATTCCAAGTGGATGCTGGTCTAAATTAGGCTCCGGACTCAGAAAAATGATGCCTGGGCGGTCATACACTACACCCCAAATGTCGCGCAAGCTTAGCACGTAGGTAAGACCTCGATGCGCAGTCGGCCTGGCCGGGACTTGCCACTGCTACGACTTCTGTAAAGCCCGATATGTGATACTATTCCAGATCTAGATGTTTCCATCCAGATTCGGGGATGAAGCACATATCGATCCTACCTCGACATATGGCACTGCCATATGCCCCGGGTTTCCAACATAATATCATAACATTACAGCTACAAGGATACAACATCTCATACAATAAGTATACAACTGCCTTAATACAATACATCAGCGGAAGATATAGGTCTGAGTACAGACTAAAATCAAATGCCTAGTGGCAAAGGTAAAACACACCATTCCCGTAACCACACGGGTCCTGGCTCTCCGCCGGGATCCACCTAACTAGTCTTCGTCGAGTCTCCGCGAAGGCGTCCGGAAGAAGGGTCGTTGAGCTCCTCTGAAGTCCAAGATCATTTACATAACGTGCGTAAAAGAGAAAAGAAGGGGTGAGCTATATCAACAAGTCTTGTAACTAACTTCTCACGGGTAAGATGGGGGTAGTGGTGAGGTTGCAGTCGCACTAGCAATATATGAGTGGCTAACGGTCTATTTTAGAGTAAGATGAGAACCAAGCATTCGATGAGGAATCGCCTCCAACAAGTCTACTATCAACTACTTACGCAAACATAACACCTATCCGGTCCTTGTCCTCCCCTTCGCATCCCGACGAAGAAGAAGCAGTCAAGGCACACACACACGTTGATAAAGTTTATTAAGATTATCTTAGTTGTTATCTATGAACAAAGAGTAGGTCTCAAGTCGTCCAATAACCGTGGACATGGCTTCTAGAAAAGATTTGACCCTGCAGGGGTGTACCAACTGCCCTTACAAGGCTCTGCACACACGCCCATCTCTCTCAGTTGCTACCCATCACACGCAACCATTTTATGATTTAGTTCTGAGATATCCGAAACGACAGGTCCCTCTACCAAACAACGCACAAATCAGGGTGGCCCCCGGGGAGTCGACATCCAGTTCAGGAGCCTGCCGCGCTCTCGTCCTGGTCTCTTCCGTCTCAATTGGGTTTGGGTTACCGTGGCAAAAACCATGCCCGGGCCCTCGTCGGCCAACTGTGGACCAATAGGATATACCACCCCACTGGTCTGGTTTGTTTTAAATCCACAAGCTGCAGACCAGTTATGCATGCGGGTTTCAAATGGTAAATCATCTTGGGCCACTGTCGTCGATATGTAACGGCAGATGCCATGGGGATGGCTAAAGAGGGGGACAGACCGAGGTTAGTGTTGCTGGTACCGGAATAGAGAATGGGAACACACGGTGAGACACCACGATGTAGCCAGGTTCGGGGCTCTTCGTAGAGATAACACCCCTAGTCCTGCTGAGCTAGCTATATGCAATAACTCTGGCTACAATGAATGCTCCTTGAGCTGTTTGAGAGGAAGGAGAAGAGGGATCTAAGAACAACTCTCTCTTGGCTCTCTCTATGGTGGGTGAGATTGCAATAAGTGTTCCGACGTCCCCCACGCAGGAGGGGTACCCGGGGCTCTTATAGGCCGAGCCCCCCGTACAAAGGTAAATATACAAAGGGGAGGGCCCAGCTGTCAGCCTCAGACAGGCTAGGGTCCCCACATCATGTTCTCCCGGATGACCCGGTGTAGACTTGCGGCTCACCATGCCACTACTCTGTAGACCTCGCTACTGAACAGTGGAGCTAGAGACCTAGGCATGTCGGCCTATCCGCGTGATCGGCGCTGGAGGAGACTGCACGCCTCTGACAGTCCCGATCTTCAGGGATTGCGCATTGAATGCTCTTGTACCAGATGTCCGACCTGTGATTCTTTTCGGATGTTGCTATGTTTACTTCGGCCGAATGCTTCCTGGTGAGGCCGATTGCGCCCTCTTGGGGGAAATCGGCCTCCGACCTGAATAGTCCGGCCCACTTCTTGCTTACTCTTGATCAGCTCGGCCTTGATTAGATCGGTGACCATCAGGTCAGTGAAATTTGCCTTGATGAATTGTTTCCCCTGGGTGACCCTACCCGGGGGTCATTCCCCCGACAGTAGCCCCTAAAGCTGTGGAGGTCCCGCCGAACTCAGAGATGGCGAGGCCTGCACAGGTTCCTTCTATACTTCTGTAATTTTGAATCCTTATTTCTAACCGATTTCTCTTCATTGGGGAGACTGCTTGCTATCTTCCGATTGCTCTTGATCTTCTGACCGATTGGTATCAATGGGCCGATTGCTTGATATCTGCCGATTGCTCTTGATCTTCTGACCGATCTGCCAACGGTTAGTTTGACTGGAATGTAGACAGAACTTGCCGCTTCGAATTTGCCGGGGAATAGGGGATGTCATGCCACGATTTGACATGCCATAACCGCTGCATCGACCCACGCGCGCACGTCCCGTCCCATCCGCCGAACTGGTGATTCTCTATAGATACACGCGGCCACACCGCCTGCTTGATCGGCACAACGGATCCCACTACCATCTCGTCGGGTCTTTAAATAGTCCGTGGTGTGAGAGATGTGCCACGCACCCCCAATCCATCTTCTTCTTCGCGTTCTCCTCTTCTGCCTCCGCCGTCGCCGCACCACGTGCCTCTCCGTGCTTCTGCCGCTGCCCCGGAGCTTGGGGCTGCTGCGCCGAGGACCTCGCGGCCGCCCTCGCCGCTGCTCCTCCTCCGCCATCATTGGTGGACGCGGATCTAGACCTCCGCCGCCGCCGCCGTCTTCACCATCGTCTTTGTCTTCGTCTTGCTCCTCTTCGCCCACCACGGATTCCGACGCCTCCATGGGGGACGACGCCGGCGCCGCCGCTTCTCAGAAGGGCTCGTGGAAGGGGTCCGTCATTACTGAGATGCACATCACTCTCCTCCGCCGGGCGCGCAAGATCCCGGCAGACCTCGACTTTCGCGTACCAGGCTCTGAGCTTGCGCCCGAGACCCGGGCCGGTGAGCGTGTCGTCTTCCTCACGCACTTTCAGCGCGGCTTTGGGCTCCCGGTGAGCCACTTCTTCCGCGAGTTTCTTGACTTCTACCGCTTGCAACCGCACCACCTCGGGGCGAATGCCATCATGCCGCTCTCCGCTTTTGTGACGTTGTGCGAGGGCTACCTCAGAGTTCGGCCCATCGTCGGCCTTTGGAGCCGAATCTTTTACTTCCGCAGTTTCCGAGTGGGCACTGGGGTGTTTACTGTCGACCCCAAGACCAAGAAGAAATAAGAGGTGAAGGTAATGGCCGAGTGCGGTGCTGCTACCATATATGTTCGCAAGCCCGGACTCTATCCTCATCTCCAGCCACCGCAGTCCATCAAGAACTGGCAGATGGGGTTCTTTTATGTTTCCTCTGCGAAGAACAAAGATCTTCTCAACCTTCCTGAGTTCTCTCTGCCGCCTCCGACCGCTAAGCACCACTGGTCCAAGAAGCCAGGAGAAGGGGACACCAACATGGATCGCCAGATGACCCACATCCAAGTGCTCCTTGCTGCCGGACTACGACCTGCCGATCTGATTTCCACTTGGCTATGCTTCCGAGTGCTCCCTCTATAGCGTCGATGCCATCGCATCTGCGATATGAGTCGACTCCTAGACCCCACTCGGATCTCCACGCTCAACATGAGTGAAGCCGAACTCATCCGCCGACTGAACTTGCTTGCCGACCTCAAAATCGTTCCCCCTTCAAGTTTGGAATTAGGGCGCACGATCGCATCCGGACCTGCCTCGTGGTATGTTTCTAGTCTTACTTCCATATGAGCTCTTTTTCCTTCTCTCTTATTCTGATCGACCGCTCCTTTTCAGGAGTTCCTTGGATCCAAGCTTATGCAAGATGGACAAGCTGCCTCGAGCTACCACCCCGACCGCACCGAAGCGGACATCGAGGACTTGGAACTCGAAGAGGAAACGAACTCCGAAACCGAAACTCGGACTGCCTCTTTTGAGCTCGGCCTCAACCATCCGGGTGAGTCTGATTCCTCCATCAAGCGCTTCATGGCTGAATGGAGCAGTGACGCTGATTCCCCTGGTGACTTCGGCGCAGACTCCGAACCAGCCAAGCAGACAGTGGCCGAGGGAAAACGCCCCCGAACCACCGACGCCCCCGGTACTTCCAAGGTTGCCAAGAAGAAAGGCAAGTACGGAGCACGGCGCCCTGCCCCCAAACCAAGTGGCCCTGTGCTCTCTCCCACCCCTCTGAACATTGCTCGCCCGAGCTTCTCCATGTCGAAGTTTGCCGCCCAGCTGCCCCGAGCTCCTGGGTACGTTCCTTTCCATTTTTTGCTCTTTTCAACCTTGTCCGACTGCTTTTCTCAATTTGCTCTTTGCTTTGCAGGGCTACCCGATCTGTCGCTCATGTGGCGCTTGGAGTGGCTTCGATTGCCCCCTACCACTTCTGAAGTTCCTCCGAGCGCGGCCCCCGTGGCCTCCGCTACTTCCAACATTCCCCTTGCTCCTTCGTGCAAGAGAGTTGCCGCTGACACCACCAAGGCCGAGCAGGCCAAGAAACAGCGAGCTACCGCAGTTGCCAAACAGGCGCAGCCGACTTCTCCTCTGCCGACCTCTGCGACTGTCACCGATCCGACTGCTGGAATGCAGTCGGCCACCCCTGCAACGACTACCGTTGTTGCTGCTCCGATCCTTATGGACCCCTCTGGCGTTGCACACCTCGATGTGCCAATGCCAGATCGGCCTACTGCTGATGCTGCTCAGCCTGAGGCTTCTTCAACCCAGGCCAATATTCCCGTGAATCCAACTCATGCGGCCGGATCGGAGAGTGCTGTTGCTGCTCCCCTCGACCCGACTGCTTCTCCAACTGTTGATCTTCAGGTCAGTTTTCCGCTTGCTACTCACATTCCTGCTGGAGCCAGCGCTGCCACACCTCCATCCTCCAGTGCCATTGTGCGCCAGCCGCCGACCACGGGCCGCCAGCTCTCACGAGCCGACCGGTTCCGTGAGGCGTACACTGGAGCTTCTGATGTCTCACTGGTCCGGCCTGTTGCTGATTCTGCCACTCCTCCACCTCCTGGATCCGAGGACCAAATCCCGGCCCACCTAATGAACCAGCTAGGTGGCCTTGCCACCCACATTAGACGCTTTGCTGACGGGGCTCTAGGCCAAATTCTTGCCTCTGAGTACTCTGCTTCTATAAGTTTTCCTTTCAGTGGATGCGCGCCTAGCGCACCCACTTGGTGTAGTCCCCGAGATTCGGGCCGATTGCTTGCAATCTTCTCGGATCTTCTTTCTTTTAACTGTTGTGTCTTGCTCAGATCTAACCGACCCATTTTTCAGGCCATTTGCGATAGACGCCAAGTTGTGTTTTATGAGATTTTGGCCGCTTATTCAGCGGGCCAAAAGTCCATTACTGCTCTGAAGAGAAAAGCTGCAGCTCAAGCTGCCAAGATCCAAGAACTGACAGGTATATATCTGCTTGCTTTTTTCTTGTTTCCGATTAGTGTTGTTTCCTTACGTGCTTTTTTTTGGCTTGCAGTTGCTGCCACTCAGTCCTCCGAGCTAGAGGCTGCCCAGAAGAAGATCGCCGAACTGGAGAATCAGCATGGTGAAAATAATGCCCAGCTCGGAGATGCTGAGAAGGAACGTGCTCGATCGGCTGGCGTTGAGGCCGAACTGCGGGCTAAAGTTCAAAAGGTGACCACCGACCTCTCGTCCGTCAAGGTTGCTCATGATGCCGATATGCAGAGGCTGTCAGGTGCTCGGATTGAGGTGGAGGTTCAGCTCGTGAAGGAAAGGGATGCTGATGTCAAATGCGCCGAAGACATGGATGCCCAACACCATACAGAAATCCAACGTGCGCAAGCCAATGTTTATATCGCCCTTTCCTGCCTCGACCGAGTAGATCTCGCCCTTGCAGGTACTTTTTTATTCTGTTTATTCTTGTATTCCGATCTGATCCTAATGCTCTCCGAACTGACTTTTTTCTCCGATTGCTCTTGCTAGATGCCTGGCCCAACTCCACCACTGCTGCCGATGAAGTTGTTGCTGAAGCCCGTCTAGTGCGAGGTGTGGTAGTTCCTGCTGATGCCAGCTGGGATGCCGAGGACTTTTTTGTTGCTCTAGATGCTCGAGTGCCCCATGTGAAAGGTGCCTTGTGCACTTGCAAGATTGGTATCCAGAAGTTGAACGACAAGCTTTTCAAGGGCAGGCTGAAACCGATTGCCTTTGAGACCAATGAAGATGTTGCTCGGAATCTCAAGGTCGTGCCTCGCCAGGTGGAAAAAATGCTTGATTCTGCCTTCCGATCTGGGGTACAAGCTGCTCTCTCTATCGCGAAGAGCTAGTACCCTGGCATTGATCTTGAGCTAATGACTGCTCTGCGTGACAGATCGGAAGAATCCGTTGCTGAACTCTGGACCAGGATCTGCCATATTGCCCAAGAGCTCGCAGATGGCATGGACCTCCTGGAAGTTACTCCTTATCTTGATGAGGATGGTCAGCCAACCGGAGTTTCCTCCCTCAGCGACCTTCTATATACTACCTATGAAGACGCTCCCCAGTCCCGACCTGCTTGGCGGACCGGCAGCGACGCCTCCCACTCCTCGGACTATGATGATGATAATGTTGATGAAGAAGGTGAAGGCTCCTCCGACGGGCACTCGGCGAGCGCTGCCCAAGACCCGTCGCACACTCAGACCAAGACTACCGCTTCTTCCGCTCCGGGAGGTGTCAGCAGCACGACCCCAGCTACTTCAGCTCCGACTGCTCCAGCTGCTCCGGACGCGCCGACTGCTTGAGCTCAGCACATCTTTCAGTTACCTGCTTTTGCTTGACAAACACTTAGTTAAATTCCAAGTGCGCCCGTCGAGGGCCACTTTCATGTCATGAACACCATTCGGCCAATCGTCCCTACTTGCTATGAACTTTCTTTTCCTTTGTTCTATGTTGCACTCTGCCTTTGCGTTGTTCAACCGATTGCCTTTTTCTTTGCCTTTTTTCTTTCTAGGTCGATATTTCTGCCAACCATACAGCCGACCTGCGGTCTGTGGTCGGATCAGAGAATGGACTTCAAAGGAAAGTACTTCTAGGCTCTCAGTTTTGCTCGCAAAGGTAGGGTTGCGCATTAGGGCCGATTGCGACCTGCGGACTGTTGGCCAGCCGGCCTGGTCACCATCGGTGGGTCTGCTATCGGCTAGCTTCAAATTAGATGTACTTTTGGAGTATGGATTTCCCGATTGATAGTTCTGCTCGGCCACAACCACCCGACATTACAGTCGACCTGCGGTCTGCATTCGGTCCGGACTATCCTTCACAAACCCATCGCTCGTTTTGCTCTTCCTCTTAAGTATACCCTTTTTGGGGCAACTGACCAGTCCCCGGGTCTTCTTTCGCCGACCTTAGGACTGGGAAATATGTACACAAATAATTTTATAACTCCTGCCGAATGCAGTCTCACGGACGCACGGCTATTCTCATTGATAACACTTTCACAAAAGAGGGAATACAACAATACCGCTCAACTGTAAAACGGACATAACAGCTCGGCGTTCCAGGGATGCTCCGTTTCTTGCCCCGAAGTGTCCACATATCGGGTTGGCTTTCTGAGATCAATAAGGTAGTATGCATTGTTCTTGAGCGCCCGACTGACGATGAATGGACCTTCACAAGGAGAGGATAACTTGTGATGTCCATCCGATTTCTGGATTCGCCGCAACAACAAGTCACCCTCACGAAAAGCTAGGGGACGGATCTTCTTGTTGTTATAGTGACGCAGCTTCTGCTGGTATATTGACGACCTAGACAAGGCCAGGAGACATACTTCTTCCCTTAGATCAACACCGTCCTCACGAGCTTCCTTGGCTTCTGCCTCTGTGTACATGGCATGACGAGGTGAATCGAATTCAATGTCACAGGGGAGCATTGCCTCCGCGCCATATACTAGGAAGAAGGGAGTGAAGCCAGTTGAACGGTTTGGTGTGGTACGCAAACTCCAAAGCACTACTAGCAGCTCGTCGAGCCATGCGCCAGGTCCTCTCTCTAGTGGCTCCACCAATCTTGGCTTGATTCCGGACAAAATGAGGCCATTTGCCCGCTCTGCTTGACCATTTGACTGGGGGTGAGCTACAGATGCTACATCCAGTCGGATGCCCTGCTGAGAGGCAAACCGAGCTAGCGCCCCTTTTGAGAAATTTGTTCCATTGTCAGTGATGATGTTGTGCGGCCTCCATATCTGACTATAATGTCCGCCATGAACCTGACCGCAGTCGGCCCATCTAGCTTCTTGATCGGCCTTGCCTCGATCCACTTGGTGAACTTGTCCACTGCTACCAGTAAATGTGTCATGCCACCTCCTGTTGTTTTGAATGGTCCTACCATGTCCAGACCCCAAACTGCAAATGGCCATGTGATCGGAATGGTTTTGAGTGCTAAGGCCGGTAGGTGGCTCTTTGCTTTGAATCTTTGACACCCATTGCAATGCTTGACTAACTCTTCTGCCGCTGCTTTCGCAGTCGTCCAATAGAAACCATGGCGGAAAGCCTTGGCAACTATTGCTAACGCTAATGCATGGTGACCAAACTCGCCTTGGTGGATGTCTCGGAGCAATTCCATCCCCTTGTCTTATTCCACACACCGCTGAAGAACTCCTGTTGCACTGCGGTGCACCAGCTCGTTGTTGATGACAGTGTATGCTCCAGATCGACGCTGGATTTGCCGAGCTTCTACTTCATCTTGTGGGAGTGTGTCGTCCACCAAAAAGTTTCTGATCGGCTCTGCCCATGACGGCGCAACAACGATTACCATTACAGCAACTGCTTTTGGTTCTGGCTGTTCGACTTCTGCTACTGGCAGTTCGGAGGAGGAAGAGCCGATTGCCTCTTGCATGACCACCTCAGTCCCCGAGCTGACGACATCAGCCCCTGGTTCGCGATCGGCAGCCCCTGGTGCGATCGACTGCTCCTCCAGCTTTTGCTTCTTGACCAACTTCTTTGCCTCGAGCTCTGCCATCTTTAGGTCGGCCGGAATAAAGATTGACTCTGATTCTGGGGAAGGCTTGATGGATGTCTTATGGATGTTTTCTAGAGAGACTCCTTGTGGAACTCCCTTTCTGGTGGACCCCAGCTTGGACAGTGCATCTGCTGCTTCATTTTCAGCTCGGGGGATATGATGGAATTCACACCCTTCAAAGAAACCAGATAATTGCTGCACGAGGAATCTCTATCTTGCCATATTTTCATCTTTTGCATCCAAAGTGCCAGTGCATTGCTGCACCACCAGATCGGAATCACCATAACACAAACTCCGTCGAATGTCAATTTCCTTGGCCAATCGGACACCATGCACCAATGCTTCATATTCAGCCACATTGTTTGATGATGCAAAGTGAATATGCAACACATACTCGAGCTTGTCACCCTTTGGAGAAGTGAGAACAACGTCAGCCCCTAGTCCGGTCATCATCTTGGAGCCATCAAAATGCATTTTCCAGAACTGAGAGTCTGGACAGGGGGGCGTACATTGAGTTTCTGCCCAATCAACCAAAAAATCTGCCAGAACTTGAGACTTGACTGCCGTTCGAGGCTCATACTTGATCCCATGTGTTGCAATTTCAATGGCCCACTCTGCCACCCGACCGGATGCGTCTCGACGGCCGATGATTTCTGCCAATGGTGGCGAACTGACAAATGTGATCGGATGCGCCTAGAAATAAGGCTTCAGCATCCTTGCCGCCATGTACACACCGTAGCACATCTTCTGATAATGGGGGTATTTTTGCTTGGAGGTTGAAAGCACTTCACTGACATAATACACAGGCCTCTGGACCGATTGTGCCTTGTCCTTTTCAGGACGCTCGACCACCATGAAAATACTAATCACCCGAGTGGTTGCTGTAATATATAACATCATTAGCTCTTTTTCTTGCGGAGATGTCAGCACTGGATCGGTAGACATCATGCGCTTGAGCTGCTTGAATGCTTCGTCCGCTTGCGGGGTCCAAATGAACTTGTTCGTTTTCTTCATCAGCTGATATAGCGGAATTGCCTTCTCTCCCAGTCGACTGAGGAATCGGCTGAGCGATCCCAAGCATCCGGTGAACTTCTGCACATCTTTGAGATTTCTGGGCTTGCCCATCCTTTCAATTGCTGCAATCTTCTCAGGGTTGCACTCTATTCCTCTCTCGGAGGCCAAAAATCCGAGCAACTTGCCGGCTGGTACGCCGAACACACATTTCTTTGGGTTGAGCTTGATCTGGTACTCTCGCAAATTTGCGAATGTTGCTTTGAGGTCATCCAACAGGGTTGAGCCTAGCACCGACTTGACCACAAGGTCATCTACATATACATGAATGTTCCGACCTAGCTGAGGTCGGACAGATCGCTTCATAGTACGCTGATAAGTCGCGCTGCCATTTTTCAGGCCAAAGGTCATGGTGATGTAGCAATAAGCCCGAACGGGGTGATAAAAGCTGTCTTAATTTGATCATTTACATCAAGCTTAATCTGGTGATAGCCTGCTGTGGCATCCAAAAAGCACAAAAGCTGACACCCAGCCGTAGAATCAATCACTTGATCGATACGGGGCCACGCAAAAGGATCCTTGGGGCAGGCCTTATTCAGACAAGTGTAATCTATACACATGCGCCAAGTTCCATTCTTCTTCATAACCAGAACTGGATTTGCTAACCAGTCTGGGTAGAACACTTCTTTGATAAATCCTGCTGCAAGCAGCTTGGCTATCTCGTCGCCGATTGCTCTTCTCTTCTGAAAAACGCAGAAGTGGCTGCATGATCGGCTTGGATCCAGGTCGGATATGAAGCTTGTTCTCGGCAAGTTCCCTCGGTACACCTGGCATGTCATGCGGGGACCATGCGAAGATGTCTCGATTCTCACGGAGGAACTCGACGAGCTCGCCTTCCTATTTGCTGCTGAGCCCGGCCCCAACGATGACGCACTTGCTCGGGTCGGAGGGGTCCAGGGCAATCCTCTTGCTATCCTTGGTTGCTTGAAATATAGTCTCATCATACGATCTCTTGACCTTTGTGCTCGGCATGGGGTCCTTCATCTAAGCTTGGGCCATTGCTACGACCTTGTCGAGCTAGCGCCGTTCTGCATCGATGACCAGAGAATTGGCCAACCTAGAGCCAGCAGACGAACATTCCAGTGACTTCTTTTAATCACCGCACACAGTGATTGGACCATTCGGCCCTGGGAGCTTCATTTTCAGGTAGGGCTGCATTATATTGAACATGAACTTGGCTATTGCAGGCGATCCAAGCAGAACATGGTATGGGCTACTCAGATCGGCCACCTCGAACCAGATTGGCTCTCGGCGGAAATTCTCCTCCGAACTAAACACCACCTCCAGCCGAATGCGGCCTAATGGGGTACATGAAAGGCCGGGCACTATCCCATGAAAGACGGTCCTGCTGGGTTCCAACTCGCTCTCACTGATTCCGAGCTTGATCATTGTGTCTCTGTACAGAATGTTGATGAAACTGCCTCCATCAATGAGAGTCCTGGTAAACTTGCATGAGTACAAAGGTGCTGCCACAATTGCATCCACCACGAGCGCATAACTGCCCGGGTTGGGCATTACGCTCGCGTGGTCTTCTAGGCCCCATGCTATGACGTTGTCCGGCCAGTTCATCCTCTGAGAAACTGCTAGTATGGTGGCATTGACTGCCTGCTCATGGGCTCTCCGACTGCCCTTATCATCCGATTCGCTGGTGAAGATCATATACGCCGCATCCTGACGCGGGAACTGCAGCCGAGCATTTGCTGGTGGTGGACCTGGGGGTGGGGGTGGTGGTGGGGAAGGTTTCATGCTCCTCCCTTTGCCAGACAATCAACCCAGATGCACTACCGAGTGGTGTGAGATGCGGGCTTTCCGACTCCACTATGCATTTTGCAGGGCTGGTTCATCATGTCCTCAAAGGTGTACGGGGGCCTGATCTGACCTTGCGGACTTTCTGCAGGTTTCTGCTTCCGACTACCTCGCGCAGCCCCTTGTTCCTCTTCCTGCTGCACTACTGCTACCTGCCGGTTGCCATATTGGACATCCGGGTGCTCGTCCTTCCTCTTGTTGAAGCCTGTGTTGCTGTTGTTGGGGGTGTTGTTGAAATTGGGGTTGTTGTTGTTGTTCCCGAAGTTGTTGTTCCGCTGGATCTCGCGCCTCTCGCGCCGATTGGGACCATTTGGTATATTTGCTTCTGCCGACTGCTGCTGCTGGCCGGATGGCTGCCCTTGGATGAAACCACTGGGACTTAACGTGATCAGGCGCATTGCAGAATCAGATGCGGCGAATGAATTGGCTATTCTCATCAGATCGTCCAAAGATGTTATCTCCTTGCGCAGGAGCTTGTGCTTCAACAAAGACCCGTCCAAGCAGCCGTCAGTAAAGTACTGGATGGCTTGGATTTCATGAACTCCCTCGCAAGTGTTTCTGAGCTTAATCCACCGCTGAAGGTAATCGCGAAGGGGCTCGTCCTTTCCTTGTACACAGAGTGTCGGATGCCGAGGCAGACCTGGGCGTTCGTAAGTACCCGTGAAATTGCGAACAAACGCATCCTCAAAATCCTTCCAGCAATTGATGCTATTGCTGGGCAAACTATTCAACCAGGACCGAGCTGAACCTTGAAGCATGAGCGGTGCATAGCGTACAGCTACGCGCCGACCACCTCCTGCGATGCCGACTGCAGTCAAATAATCGACCAGCCAATCTTCTGGCTTGACTAATCCATTGTACTTGGGAGTGTCCCTGGGAAGTGTGAAGCCTTTGGGGAACTGCTCTTGCCGAATGCGCGGACCAAAGCATGTTGGACCCGCTGGCACATCGTCTTCCGGTTGCTTATTCTGCTGCAACTGCTCGATTCGGTGTCTTGCATCATTGTCCGCGATTTCTCGGGGACCTAAACGCTAACTTATTGTTGGCCAGACTGATGTCGCCGGTTGCTCATTGCGCCTGCTGTTGACTGCTGGCTCATCCTTCCGACTGCCTCCCGCAGCCCCTTCATTCCTCTGACTGCGGTGCAAACTTCCATGCGGCGAAGATGCCTGCCTCTGCTGCCGAGGTGGCACATTCGGCTGGTTTGCACCCACAGTTGACCGAACTAACTTTGACGCCACTGGCCCTTGCTGCCCGGTGGCCGCCTTCTGCTGCTGGTTTGCTATGGTTATGAGATCACGCATTCGGCGCGTCCTCTCCCGCAGCTCTTCTCCTTCCAAGTGCTCCAGCTCAGTGGCGATCTGCTCGGCACCTCTCCTGTTCTTCACAGGAGAACTGTATGAGATCTGCGGAGCGACGATGATGGATGCTACTGGTTGCTGGGGCCCTCCCAGCTCTCTGCCGACCTCTTGGCCTGCAGCTCAGAGCTCATCAATCACTGGGGGTGGGATAACGCGCTGCCGGATACCATGCGCTGTATTGTACTCCCGAACTGATGCCTCCATTCGGCGCTTTTCAGCGTCGATCCGATCTAACTGCTCCTTCAGAGCCTGACACACCTTTTCCAGCTCGGCGTGAGCCACAGCTGGATCGGCATGAAGACCTACAGGAGTGATGAGCACGTCCGGTGGGTTGCTTGGGCCTGCTGGTGCTGTGGTTGCTGCCCTCGCGGCTCGGGTCGCTGAAGTAGAGCTGTTGCGACTAGATGCTCTCACAGTCATAACCTCCGCACGGATGTGCGCAGTCGTGCCCTCTGTTCCCACGGCATCCGGCCCACCTGGCAACGGATCCGTGAGCTCAGAAAACACCCGTACCTCCCTGGGGAAAACATCAAGAAGTGCCGCAACGAAAACGCGATGTCTGCGGAAAGGAATGATGACGCCGCGCGGCAGAGGCATTCCTGCCGCAAACCGCGAGGCGTTGTCGATGACGTAGTCCCACGCTCCTCTCCTCATGACCAGGCCAGAAGCGAAGCGCACGCGCGATGCAAATGATGGTCCCGTCCGGATCAGAACTCCAGTCGACGCCTCGGACTGCCCCACGGTGGGCGCCAACTGTCGTCGATATGTAACGGCAGATGCCATGGGGATGGCTAAAGAGGGGGGCAGACCGACGTTAGTGTCGTTGATACCGAAATCGAGAATGGGAACACACGGTGAGACACCACGATGTACCCAGGTTCGGGGCTCTCCGTAGAGATAACACCCCTAGTCCTGTCGAGCTAGCTATATGCAATAACTCTTGCTACAATGAATGCTCCTTGAGTTGTTTGAGAGGAAGGAGAAGAGTTCTCTAAGCACAACTCTCTCTTGGCTCTCTCTGTGGTGGGTGAGATTGCAATAAGTGTTCCTTCGTCCCCCACGCAGGAGGGGTATTCGGGGCTCTTATAGGCCGATCCCGGGGTAAAAAGGTAAATATACAAAGGGGAGGGCCCAGCTGTCAGCCTCAGATAGGCTAGGGTCCCCACATCGTGTTCTCCCGGATAACCCGGTGTAGACTTGCGGCTCACCATGCAGCTACTCTATAGACCTCGCTACTGAATAGTGGAGCTACAGACCTAGGCATGTCGGCCTGTCCGCATGATCGGCGCTGGAGGAGACTGCACGCCTTTGACAGTCCCGATCTTCAGGGGTTGCGCATTGAATGCTCTTGTACCAGATGTCCGACCTGTGATTCTTTTCGGATGTTGCTATGTTTACTTCGGCCGAATGCTTCCTGGTGAGGCCGATTGCGCCCTCTTTGGGGCAATCGGCCTCCGACCTGAACAGTTCGGCCCACTTCTTGCTTACTCTTGATTAGCTCGGCCTTGATTAGATCGGTGACCATCAGGTCGGTGATCTTCGCCTTGATGAATTGTTTCCCCTGGGTGACCCTACCCGGGGGTCATTCCCCCGACAGCCACCACTAGAAATGTTTGAAGGTAGATAGGTAAGAAAAGGGGACCCCATAGCATCCCACATGCGGTTAGGCATGCTCAATCTTAAAACCAATACCCGGAACTCGGATCCTAGGTGACTCGAATGGAACAAAGCGTCGGGGAAAGATAGCCTAGACCTTCCATCCTTCATCGAGTATAGTCAACATTATAATAAGCAGATCATCCACAACAATATAATATTGTGATAGCCCAATCCAAGGAGTAACAGGAGGTAACAATTGATAGCATCCTAGCATGCATACTAAGCAGTGGCTGAGCAGCGAGCAATAGTAACATAGCCCAACAAGGTTTGCTAGGATGTGGAGGACATGGTTTGTTGGGTTTATTTGAGAGGCATGAATATGAAGTGGTAGGATCAAGCAATCGTTCTATCCTACACCTAGGCACGAGTGAGCTGAAAGTTATAAGCATGATATGTGCTCCCCCTTACCTGATGAGAAGACGAAACCGAAGGTGTATTCGATCGCAAGCTCACATCATCTTTGAGAGGTACCCGCGGAAGCACACAAGAAGGAAACACTGGAAAAGGCAATCGACGAGCAAGCATCTATTACTACGAAGCAATCACCAGCAAGTAACATCAAGAAGGCAGCGCAAGACACGACACTACGATACGGATCTACCGTCGAGAGCACTTACTAACAGGTTAAGTTGGGTATCCGTCACACTCGACGGTACTGCACATTTACAATGGTTCAAGTTGTTTAGCTACACAACATGAGAAAGGTTGTTAATATGGCATATCACTCAAGCATGGCATATCACACAATCATGGCAAGAGGTGAAGCATAAGTAATGTACCTATACTAGTCAAGTTAAGCGGGTAAAATTCCTACACATGGCATATCACTATTTACCCCGCAAAATAAATATGTTTGGTCCTGTTTTTCCCTAAACAATATTTTATTATTTTTATTAGCAAGAAAGAGCATCATATTCACAACCTACACAAAGTTCTAGTCAAGTTACATATAAAGAACATTTTAATCGGAGCGACGGTTAAAAAGTTATGGCTATTATAGTTTACGGTGGCAAGGGTTGTAATTAGTAGGTAAACAACATGTAGACAAGTTCAAACATGGCAAAGGAGCACATTTTATGAATCTACGCTAAGCAAGTTTGATGTAGGAACCGTCGCAATCCGAGCTACGAGCAAAAATATACAAGCATCACAAAATAATAATACAATCTGCCAATTAAATAAGCCCATGAAGCAAAAAAAACATTATCGGGCCGAATCTGAAGCTAACGGGCCTTAAGAGGGGGAGCTGCTTACTAACCAACGCACATGGGCGCAACATAGCACAAGAAGTAACGGGCCGAGCCCAACAGCGCAGGAAAAAAAGGGAAAGCGGCTCACCTAGCGGGCCTCGGCCCAACTGCAGAGGGAGGCGATGGACTGCGGGATCTCGCCCTGGGCGAAGAATAGCCGCGGGCCGCACTACTACTTGGGTTGCGGAGGGGAGGCCGACTGGTGGGCCACCAGGGGCGCACCGGCCCACTGGGGCGACGGACACGGGCGGCGGTTCGTCCTGTCCAGGACAAGGCCGACAGCCAGGGCGGCGCCGGTGGGCGGCCTACGCCGGCGAGGAGGCGGCGCGGCTGGGGAGGGCAGGGTAGGCGCGGTGGGCGGAGGATCCGACCGGTTCCCATCGGATCTTGGCGGCGGCGAGGTCCCAGGACGGCAGGTCACTGACGGGGATCAACCCCGGCAAATCCCATGGTCAGGGACCCTGGGTTAGTCATGAGAGGCACAGGTTGGACGATAGCTCGTCGGCAAACAGGAAGGCACGCTCCTGCTTGATATTATTGATGGGGGAGATGCGATTACAGGGGATGACAAGGCTGGAGCGCTCAAGGCTAGGGTTACAGATGATATTGGTTGTTCTTTTCGTCGCCCCTCCTAGCCCTTATATACTGGGCTAGGTCTCGGGGAGTTCATCTACGTTTACAGGTAAGCTTTTCTAACCCTAGCTTGCTCTGTACGGCAGGTTCTCGCACCTTCCTTGTGAGTCGCGAACTCCTACGTCGGTGCCAATTAGCGGGCCGAGGTTGTATCTTCATGGGCCTTCTATCTTCAGGGACACCAGGTAGGCTTATCCGTAGGAGTCGTGGGGTCACCCCCTCGTCAGTAGCCCCCGAGTGCCTGCGGGACTCCAAGAGTCGCGCAGGGACTCGAGTACATCCATTTGTCAGTTATTTGTATGCGCGGTGCAACCGCGGGTCGCTGGCAGTCTGGTGGCCATGACAAAACCTGTTTCGAGGGATGCTAAGCTGAAAGGGCCCAAGGAGTCGACTGGTCGAACCTTGGTGAATTGCACTAGGGAAAATACCGCAGTAGCCCAATCAAACCCACGTCCCTCGACGTGAGCTTGGAACACTGGTGTCGAGCAAAAGTCCTGCCGCTTCCGGTCTTACGGTGTTCATTTGCCGCCAGTAATGTGCATAGCCTAAGGCGCGTCCGACCGGCTTTTTCTATCATGCGCGGCGCATGGAAAAGGTTGGGAGTGAAATCGCTCTTCGGCAAGTCCCAGCCCGGCCGAACTTCGCAGCGGGGTCTTACCTAAACGCTAATCTTGCGTGGCATCTGGGCACAGTGTATCGTGTTCCAGGAATGTGTGTTTTTGAGGCGCGGAGCCTTATAGCATTGCACCCGCTTGGAACAAACATCAAACGAGTTGTTCACTCATTCACCTGTGGAGCTTGTTTCGAGTGCTCAGACGGGGGGTTTTTCGCGAGTAGTCACTCGAATGCCATTTCGGTTCTTGAGGTGAGGGAGCACCTGAGACTCTTAGCGCCATATGATCTTGGCGAATGCATGTTTTTCTTGTGTCGGGTTGAGGGAGCACCCGAGACTCTCGAGAGTGCGAGTGGTCACTCGAGCACATTGCTGACCTTTGGGTGAGGGAGCACCCGGGACTCTCATGATGTGCTCTCCCGATGGGAGTAAGATGTTTTTCTTCATCGGGAAAAAGATCTTAAAGATAGAATCTCAGAGCCTTGATGGCTTACTCAGTACGTCTTACTGTGATATGACGTTGGCGTGGTCTTCTGGAATTTTTTGACCGCTGCGGCCTGCCGGGTGATATGACTTGGCGCTGTCCCGCCGAAATTTTCGCGTCGCGCGATCATGGTCCTCTTTTTGCGCGCGTAGTGGGCGGTGTTGTTACTGCACCGGTTTGATTTTCCATACTTTTTGCCTCTGTATGGGGTCGTGCCACGTTTTACTGGGCGAAAAGGTTGGACGGTGGCCCTTCTTGCTAGGCTCTTGAGTTAAATACCATGCGGCTGGGTAAATTGTAGGTTTTACCCAGCCATTTCCTTCCTCCTCTTTCTCTGTTTCCTTCTTGTTCCTGAGCCTTCATCTTTTCTCCTCTGCGGGTGCTGCGAGATCTATGACCAAGCGCCCCCGTGCTGCTGTAGAGTCGGCCAAGATGTCCGGCAAGTGGGAGCGGTCCACGTTCGGGGCTGGAGATCTGGATGCGCTGGTTGCTGATGGCGTGGTGGTGGAGGGTGATGTGCGTCTTCCTGGTGATGAGTCGATTCCAGCGCCGACGGCGGACGAGCGGGTATGCTTCCAGGCTTTCTTCCACCGCGGGTTTGCTCTTCCGCTGCATCCTTTCGTTCGGGGCTTGCTGTATTCCTATCGGCTCCAGTTGCATGACCTGACTCCCAACGGGATTTTGCACATTGCGTGTTTCATCACTCTTTGTGAGGCCTTCCTGGGGATTTACCCCCATTGGGGACTTTGGAGGCGCCTTTTTAGTATAAAAAGGACGAACTCTGAGTATGCCGTGGGTCGAGTGGGTATCTCCATTGGGGATAAACATTCATATTTTGACTTGGAGAAGATCGATTCCGTTAGTGGCTGGCGAAGAGGCTGGTTTTATCTGAAGGATCGCTTCGTTGTTAGTCAGCAATTTGGTCTTGCTTCTTTCAATCCGGGAACGCGGGTGGTCAGACAGCCTTCGTAGTCTCATTCTTTGACCGAGGTGGAGTCGTCCGAGCTGACTCAGTTTTGGAGAGGATTGCTGTGTTGAAGGATAAATTGACTGGTGGTCAGCTCATCTCTCTTTTTGTGGGGAGGCGAGTTCAGCCGTTGCAGCATCGAGCTCGCCCTATGTGGCAGTACGAGGGACTCGGTGACTCGACGAGATGCTCGCCTAAAGGGATAGAACCTGACACCTTGCTGGCTCGTATCCAACATGTGACCAAGTGCTCGAGTATTTCCGAAATGCGCCTTGTCCTTCCATATGCTTCTGATCATTCTCCGCCGCCGGTTAGTGCCCGTGTTGATTCATTTGTTTGGACGAGTACCTAGTTTTGCTTTGTTGTTGACATTGCTTGCCTCGCAGGGCCATGCTCCGGCGCCGTGTAATCCTCCGTAGCCGGAGGATGCCAATATTCTTGAAGAACCTGGCGCTTCCGCAGCTGATGATGTGCGCCAACTGTTGATGCTGAAATTGTGCTGGTGGAAACTGGAGATAGTGAAGATTCCAGTCCATTTCGCGTGAAGCGGTCGCGCCCCTTGAACGCTGAAGATCATGAGGCATTGGGTGATGCTATCCCACCAGCTGCTCCGTTTGCT
Organism: Bromus sterilis; assembly: GCA_950022295.1. Lineage (NCBI taxonomy): Eukaryota > Viridiplantae > Streptophyta > Magnoliopsida > Poales > Poaceae > Bromus > Bromus sterilis. Next base: position 272,296,584 of record OX465595.1, on the reverse strand, counting down.
GGGCCTTACCCTTCGGCTGCTACTCCGGCCGCTGCTACGAAGAGGGTCAGACTTGGGAGGCTGGGGCGCACTCGTGTTGCGCGTGTCGGGTAAGAATCTGTTGGATTTTTGCCCGTTCCCTTTTCCTTGTTCCTGCGTCTGATAATGTTTATCTTGTAGTGTTGCGCCTAATCCGGCTGCTTCATGCACCAGCGCAGCTACTACTGACTTGAAGTCGACGGGCTCTGGGCGGCAGCCAAGCATCTTGAGGACCTCTCGGCTGCTGCTGGTCAATCTGGGCCGACGGCGAATCCTGCCATTCCTCCCGCGGGTGTGGTTCCTGGTGCGCTCTCGTCTGAAGCGCCTGGAGTTGTTGCTCCTGAGTCCAAGCCAACTGAGCTTGGTCCTCCATACTTTGGTCGGCTTGATCTGGCGATTGAAGACAAGGCTCGTGTTTTCGACCACGTCTCCAACCTGGTGAGTTGATTCGTGCCTGTGCGACTTTATCATTGGGGGCACGGCAGTGCTCCCGATGGAAGTAGCCCCCGAGGCTAGAAGTAACTGCTTGCAGTTGCTTGTAGTCTTGTCTTTCCTTATCATCTGATTGTCTGGATTTTGCAGCCTATTTTCCAACAGTGTGAGCGTTTGGTGATTGATGCTGAGCGTTGGCAACGGGCCCATGATTCTGCCCAGGATGCTTTGTCTGCTATGGATGGTGAGTTTGCATTCTTGCGCTGCTGAGCTTTGGCCGCTGCGTCTTTTGTTCTGAGCACTATCTTGCCTTGCAGACCGTCGCCAGGCTGCCGAGAAGCAGGCCGAGAAGGTGGGAAAGACGGTTTCCATTCTCAAGGCTACCTTGGCTTCCAAGGAGGCGGAGTTGCACGGTCAACACGAGGAGCTGGTTCGCCTTCGCCAGGCTGAGGACGCGCGTGCGTGGGTGGAAGCAGTCGAGGGCAAACGTCTTCGCGCCTTGGCAGACTCTCTTGTGTGTAAGTTTGGCATTCAACCATTGGTCTTTCTGTTCCTACTGTCTTCCCGTGGTAACATTTCTTTGCTTGGTGCAGCTGCTATAGGTGCGAAGCCGATGGAGGCTGCTGCATGAGGGTCTGGAATTCTCCAAGGTGTTGTAGATGTTGTTGCAGATGTTGTTGCGGTGGTCAGGGACGTCTGCGCCCGGGCTTCCGATCTTGTGGGTCTTGCGCACGAGCACCTTATGCCGGAGGGTTCAAAGGTGCCTGATGGCCTGGGCGCTCGGGTGGCTGCATTCGGCCCGGATGGGAAACGTATAGTGGAGCTAGTTGTGGAGAGCGTGGTGAGTGGTTCTTCCACGGCCCTTGTCGTCCTTATGGGGCATGGGATTTCTATTGATGATTCCTTGGTTGAGACCATCCCGGACTATTCTGAGGAGCAGGACGGCCGAGCCGATAAACTGGCTCGTCGCCTGCAGCAGGTTGTAGATGCTCAGGATCCCCTGTCGTAGGTGAGGGGGAGGCACAGTAGTGTTGCGTCGCTTTGAAACTTTGTCTATAATTCGTGACTCTGTTGTGATGGTTGATCTTTTGCTACCTTTATCTGAGTGACTGCTTGGCTGTTCCTCTTGCTGTTTTTGATTTCTTTGTTTTGTTCATCCTGCGGTAGGCCACTCCGGGCGTTCTTCGTCCTTGGAATTCGCTGAAGGATGACGCTCGCGAGGGTGCGTACGAGTCCGTTTGCTCGCGACTGAAGGACGCTGAGCGGGAGATTGTTCGACTGAAGGGATCCGTAGCCGTTCAGCGTACTCGGCACGAGCATGCCAAGGCCGTGGTTGAGTGCCTTGCTTCGTGGGTGGTGAAGTTGTCCGACCTCCTGCGGGGTGAGTCTTGCCTCTGCTTGTTTGCTTGATTCCGCTTAGTAGGTTTTGCCGTCTCTGTCTTGATCGTAGTTTTTGACTTTCGAAGTGCTGGCAGGGCGAACTCGGGATGAAGAGAGGGTTGTTCAGTCAGAGATGTCGCGGCTTGATGATCCCAGAGTGCAGGCGAGCAATCCGTTTTGGGCGGATGGGGCTCGTGCTCGAGCGTTTGCTTTGCTTCGTCTCCGAGTTGAGCGGGTACCGGATGTTCTCAAATACTGCCAGCGGGTATTGGGTGGTATCCATGCTGAGTTCTATCCGTTGGAGGTGGTTCCTTCGTCCCTTGAGAGGCTCTGTTGCGTATTTTCTCAGCCTACCGATTTACGTCGAGTGATGGATCATCAGATTCGTGCTGGAGCCCGAGCTACTTTGGGTTTGGTCCATAGTCATTGGCCGGGGGTGGATTTTGCTCAGGTGGTGGCGGGTCCTCCAGGAGGTAGGGATCATCCGATGAATGAGCACTACATGGTTGTAGATAAACCTGCGCACCAGGTTGTGAGGAGGTTTTGCGAAGAGAACGACCGCCATCTGGGTGCACTTATTAAGGCGAAGTTGGAGCCTAAGGATTAGGTGCTTCCCTTCGTTGTATATGCTTCTTCCTGGTTGTATATATTCCATGTTGTCTTGGGGGGTCGTCTGCGTTTGTAGTTGTGGGGGACGTTCCAGAGGGTTGCCGCGGCAAGCCCCCGAGTGTAAAAGTTTTTATGTGTCGCGGTTGCGAAGAGCGCCTCGGGGGTGGCAGTTTCGGCGAGCCCCCAAGTGCCAAGTTTAATGTACCACGATTGTGGAGGACGCCTCGGGGGGTGGCTGCTTTGGCGGGGCCCCGAGTTCCAAGTTGATGTGCCGCGATTGCGGAGGACGCCTCGGGGGGTGGCTGCTTTGGCGGGGCCCTGAGTTCCAAGTTGATGTGCCGCGATTGCGGAGGACGCCTCGGGGGGTGGCTGCTTTGGCGAGCCCCCGAGTGCCAAGTTGATGTGTCGCGATTGCGGAGGACGCCTTGGGGGGTGGCTGCTTTGGCGAGCCCCCGAGGGCCAAGTTGATGTGCCGCGATTGCGGAGGACGCCTCGGGGGGTGGCTGCTTTGGCGATCCCCCGAGTGCCAAGTTGATGTGCCGCGATTGCGGAGGACGCCTCGGGGGGTGGCTGCTTTGGCGAGCCCCCGAGTGCCAAGTTGATGTGCCGCGATTGCGGAGGACGCCTCGGGGGGTGGCTGCTTTGGCGAGCCCCCGAGTGCCATCAGATTTTGGGGAAAAATATTTATCTAATACTTTTCCTGCTGTCTCTTACAAAGAGTAGGGGGTTCTGTTGAAGACAGATCCCTTTTGCTTAGAACGATGATGTAGTGGCCTTAAAGGCCTGGTAACTTTATCTCCGAGTGCATGGGTTCTTCGGGCGATTTTCCTTTCCTTCTACGGGAGCGCTTCTTCTGCGAGTCCCTTGGTCCTGCTGCCTTGGTGGGCTACGAAGGCTTCTGCTATCTTGTGGAATTCCTTGTCGCAGCGGTCGGATTTGACGAAACAGCCGCTGATTGTGATGACCCCGTGTGGGCCTGGCATCTTCAGCTTGAGGTAGGCGTAATGGGGTACGGCCATGAAGCGAGCGAAAGCTGGTCTCCCGAGAATTGGGTGGTATTGCGACTTCCAGTCGACCACTTCAAAGTCAAGAGTTTCCTTGCGGAAGTTTGTCGCGTTCCCAAAGACTACCTCCAGGCTTATCCTTCCGAGGGGGTAGACTGTTTTTCCTGGTACGATCCCGTGGAAGGTTGTGCCTGAGGACTTGAGTGTGTTGTTTTGGATGAGCATGTCGTCGAGTGTTCGGGTGAAGATGATGTTGATCCCACTGCCGCCGTCCATGAATACTCGCGACATGTCGTAATTTCCGATTCTGGCCTCGAGTACTAGCGCGGCGTGCCCTGGTTGGCGAACGACTGGCGGGTGGTCGTCCCGGGAGAAGGCGATTTCTGTCTCCGACCCGCGCAGGTACTCTGGGACGGCCGGGTGTGCGGAGGTTGCCAGGAAGACTTGTCTGGTGACTTTTTTCTGCTGCCTGTTGGAAGGCCTGCCTTCTTGTATCATGTAGATCCTCCCGTGGGCTTCTGGGTACTGGTTTTCCTCTTCTGGTGTCCTTTTCCGTTCCTAGATGGCGCCCACCTGTCTTGTTGGCAGAGGGGGGCTGGTGGCGCGTTGTGGGCGACTGGCCCAACTGCTATGCTTGCGAGTGGTCGTACTGTTGCGGCCGCGGAGCGGGTTTTCTCCTCGGCCAACTCGTTTAAGCTTCTAAAATTCTTGAGGGTGTGGGACGATCTAAGCTCTCCTCGCTCGTTTATGAATCCGTGTATAGAACACGGTCCGTCGAGTTGTTCTTTGGCGGAGTGGAATGCGCGAGTGCCGTCGCGTGGCTGCCTTGTCCTCCATTCTCGTTTCTGAGCCTGGGGCTTGTTTTCTGGGTTGTCTCGTCACTGTGGTCTGTTGTCATCGCGGTGCCTGCCGTTCTGATCGTCCGAGAAACCGGCGGCGACCATGTCAGGTCCTCTGTCGTCGTAGAAGTTCCGTCTGGGTCACTTCCTTCTTCTGTCGGCTCCTCTATCTCCGTTGTAGTCGTAGTCGTACTCTGATCATGCAGTGTGGGTTTCTATTTTCATTACGAACGGAATCTTCTCCGTCCGCCCAGCTGTTGGCTAGTTCTAACAGTCGTGCGAGTGTTCCGACTTTCATTTGTCCGAGCTGCTCCTTGAATTCAACGCGAAGAATGCCTCGCCTGAACGCATCGATCGCACTTTCGTCCGAGATGTCTTCCGCTGAATTCTTGAGTATCGTCCATCGCTGGATTATGCTCGCAGGGTCTCCCTCGTTCCTTGTTTGCATTCCCATAGTTCCTCGAGTGAGGCTGGTCGCCTGTATGTGGATTTGAAGTTTTCTATGAAGGCTCCTCGGAACTGGCTCCAGGAGCTGATGGATCCGCGCCGAAGATTCTTCAGCCAATGTCGAGCGGAGCTCTCGAGCATGAGCTGCACGTACTGCATTGCCGTGACGTTGGTTCCTCTCTGAAACTTAACTGATGTTAGGTAGTCGTCGAGCCATGCCTCCGGCTCCTCGAGTCCGTTATACTTTAGTGTCGTGCAGTTCAGTTTGAACCCGTTTTGCATACGCGTCTCACGTATGGCACGTGTGAAGCATAGTGCTCCACATGGCTCGATTTCCTCGTCGGAAGCCTCTTCGTCCGAGTACTCCTCGCGTGCTGCGCATCTTCGCCTGCTGCGGTTGACTCTGTTCTGTGTGATGTCGTCTCGCGCATCTCGTCGAGTGCTGCGGCGCCTGTTATTCTCGTCTTTGTCGTGCTTCTTGTACCTGTCGGGGCTCCTGCGCCTGTCGTCATTACTGTCGTCGTCGTCGTCGTCTGGTGAACTGGGGTCCCTATCCGGTGTCCGCTCGCGAGTCTGCCGTTTTGCGCTGGATTTCGTAGGTACCGAGGCATCGATGGTGTCCTTCATTATCTGCAAAGCAATGGAAGTGTAGCGATCCGTCTTGCCCTTTCTGCTTTTCTGGGCACGGGACAGGTAGTCTTGGGCGCTTATGAGTGCTTCTGTCGGAGTGAGGGGATCTTCTTCGTCGTCGTCTTCCTCTAATCTGAAGTCGTCTTCTAGTTTCCACACCACTCTCGCCCTTTCTGTCTTCCTCAGGTTGTTGAGTTTCGATCTATTGCGGGTGGGGGAGCCGTGGCCTGGTGAGTCACTTCTGGGAGGTTGTCTGCGACTGCTTTTATTTTCGAGTTCCTCCTTTTCTTGCTTCTCCATAGCTAGGCGCCACTGTCTCGTCTGCTGGGTTAGCTCGCCCGCTAGCTTGTTGTATGCCCTTAGCTCGTCCCTTGAGGCATCTGATGGTAGTAACCTGCGGCGGGCGACTACTTCCTTTACCATTGCCATTGATTCCTTGGACAAGTATATTTTTTCTTTGGGTGGTTCGTCTGCCGCTGCAACCGGGGTTTGCTGCCTGCTGCGTGATGGCTGGCTGCCTTGGCCGGGTGCTTGCTACTTGCTGCTTGGCGGCTGACTGCTTTTTTGATTGCTGGGTCCTTGTTCCACCTGGACTTTCCTTGGTATGGTCCCCGGTTCTCCTAGCTGTAAGACCATATGACTGGTGTTGCCGGGACCTGCCGCCCTGTTGGTGGTTGGGGTGTCTTGACGAGTGCCCGGGTCGTCGACTCGTCCGTTGTTACCTGACGCTGGTGCGCCAACTTCTGCCATGAACACCTGCGATGGTGTCCTTGCCGCCTCCTTGCTGATACGTGTGATGGTGCTTCTCCATGTTGGGGCTCCACTCGGGCGGTCGCGAGTGGCGTGGAGCCTTGAGTTGGGTGGGTAGCTACGGCTGCCAGATAGGCTGGCCGTGCGAGCGGCGTCCGCTCCGGTCACTGCTGCAGGTGTTGTCGTGGGTGCGCAGGTGCCGTCGGTGAGGCGAAGAGTCCCCCAATGGTTGATGTAGATCTGATACGCTCCCAAGATCAGATTGACACTGGAGTGTAGATCGTTAAAGACTGGCTGGAGCGCCGGGAGGTGGGACGTGAATCCGAGGGACTCGAACAGATTGGATCTTGCCGGAGCCGTCGAGTCGATGAGTGCTGATGATGATGAGGCCTTCGAGATCGCGTTCCCAACCTGCGCGGTTCCCATAGACGGCGCCAATTGACGGGGATCAACCCCGGCAAATCCCATGGTCAGGGACCCTGGGTTAGTCATGAGAGGAACAGGTTGGACGATAGCTCGTCGGCAAATAGGAAGGCACGCTCCTACTTGATATTATTGATGGGGGTGATGAGATTACAGGGGATTCCAAGGCTGGAGCCCTCAAGGCTAGAGTTACAGATGATATTGGTTGTTCTTTTCGTTGCCCCTCCTAGCCCTTATATACTGGGCTAGATCTCGGGGAGTTCATCTACGTTTACAGGTAAGCTTTCCTAACCCTAGCTTGCTCCGTACGGCAGGTTCTCGCACCTTCCTTGTGAGTCGCGGACTCCTACGTCGGTGCCAATTAGCGGGCCAAGGCTGTATCTTCATGGGCCTTCTGTCTTCAGGGACACCAGGTAGGCTTATCCGTAGGAGTCGTGAGGTCACCCCCTCGTCAGTCGCGGCGAGCTCCTCCTTGCGCCATGGCGCGGCGGCTCCCTTGCGGCCTTCAAGGGGGAGAGGCAGAACGGGGTTAGGAGGGAAACGAAGGAGAGAGGAGAGGGAAGGAGGGAGCCGTGACTGGGGAAGGGGCGGCGGCGGTGGTCTCCGGCGGCCGGCGGCGCGGCACCGGAGGCGGCTCGGCACGGCGGCGAGCGCGGAGGAGCACGGCGGCGGGGTGTTGCGGGTGGTCGTGGGCTGGCGCGGCCCGGCGGAGCTCCCAGGGCCCTGCAGGGCCCGAACCGTGGTGGGAGGCTGCTGGATGCTCCAGGAGGTGACGTGGCGGCCTCTGAACCGCAGGTCTCGCGATCTGACGGCCATAATCGCATGGGGATTAGGGTTTCGGGATCTGGGGGTTGTTTGGGCCAGAATTGGGAAATTGGAGCGGGTGGCTGCAATTTTTACAAGTGGGAAACCCTAGAAGGGCCAGGGAGAGGGGTGGTCTTTATATAGCCTAGCCTGGATGGCAGGTTTATGCAAAAGCCCTTGGGTTTTCTCCCTCGCGTCCGGTACTCCACGTTTCTGACCGCCGGGAGTGCATACGATCTATGATTTGGGCGAAATCTCGAACCACGTGCTCAGCGCGGCGAGCCCTTCAGTCTAATCTGACTTCGGTCACGTTCTGAGAACAATTTCTGGCACCCAATAAAATATTCCATTTATTAAATAAACAAGGTTTTTTGTTCCGATGGCGATGGCTGGTCTTTTGCCGGTTGTGAGGGTGCTCGGGTGAAACCCGGTGTCGCAAAGGTCGTGTGCTGTTGGGAAAAGGTTTGGTCCCGCATCCGATACGAGAAAGAGGGGGGAATATTCACCGATTAATAAATCAGCGAAGCAAATACTACAAACAATTATAGCAAACAACAAAAATAAAGCAACAATTTTTTTTATTTGGGTGAAAATCCTGGGTTGTTACAATACAACACCACCAACAAGGGATCTCGTCGCGAGATCCTGGACGATCCGCGAGAGAGGAGGGGAGAGAAAAGAGAGTCAACGATCTTCAACACCACCAACAAGGGGCTCTGCTCCATGCCGAACGATGAACCTCCGTCGAGAATCTTCCGTAGGGAGATGGCGACGTCAAAGAACGAAACCATCGGGAGATCAAGAGGAGGAAAGACAACTCAAAGTGACGATCAAGGGAAGAATTCTCATGCAAATCGTTAGGATAATAGGCAAGAGGATGGAGGAAAAGGAATGACCAAGACGTTATCCGGAGTCGGAGAAGCTAAAGGTACTAAAGGAATTCCCAAACCTGACATCGGAATCGGGACAATACGCTGCAAGCAAGGCATTGTAACGATTTTGATACTCAACTTACTCGAGATCCTAAAGTTTGAAGGGGGTAAGGCGAGAATAAAACACTTACGACACTTGTCCGGACCGGAGCATGGGTAAGGAGTAAAAACAATGCTACTCTCCGATAACTAACTTACTAACTACAAAATAATTTTTTCTAGACTCGACTGCTGCCACAGAAGGGATCCTACGATCGGTAAGGCTCTGATACAAAGTTGTAAGGCCTACTATGTGGTATTGTTCCATATCTAGATGTTTCCATCTAGATCCGGGGACAAAGCACATATCGGTCCCACCGCGACATATGGCACTGCCATATGCCTCGGATTTCCAACATGATATCACAATATTACAGCTACAAGGATACAACATCTCATACAATAGGTATACAATTGCCTTAATACAATACATCAGCGGAAGATACAGGTCTGAGTACAGACTACAATAAAATGCCTAGTGGCAAAGGTAAAACACACCATTCCCGTAACCACACGGGTCCAGGCTCTCCGCCGGGATCCACCTAACTAGTCGTCGTCGAGTCTCCGCGAAGGCGTCCGGAAGAAGGGTCGTCGAGCTCCTCTGAAGTCCAAGATCGTTTGCATAACATGCGTAAAAGATAAAAGAAGGGGTGAGCTATATCAACAAGTCTTGTAAATAACTTCTCACGGGTAAGATGGGGGAAGTGGTGAGGTTGCAGTCGCACTAGCAATATATGAGTGGCTAACGGTCTATTTTAGAGTAAGATGAGAACCAAGCATTCAATGAGGAATTGCCTCCAACAAGTCCTTGTCCTCCCCTTCACATCCCGACAAAGAAGAAGCAGTCAAGGCACACACACGTTGATCAAGTTTATTAAGATTATCTCAGTTGTTGTTGTCTATGAACAAGGAGTAGGTCTCAAGTCGTCCATAACCGTGGACATGGCTTCTCGAAAAGATTTAACCCTGCAGGGGTGTACCAACTGCCCATTGCAAGGCTCCGCATGCACGCCCATCTCTCTCAGTTGCTACCCATCAAAGGCAACCATTTTATGATTTAGTTCCGAGAGATCCGAAACGACGGGTCCCTCTAACTAACAACGCACAAATCCGGGTGGCCCCCGGGAAGTCGACATCCAGTTCAGGAGCCGGCCGTGCTCTCGTCCTGGTCTCTTCCGTCTCAACTGGGTTTGGGTTACTGTGGCAAAACCCATGCCCAGGCCCTCGTCGGCCCAGTGTGGACCAATAGGATATACCACCCCACTGGTCTGGTTTGTTTTTAATCCACTGGTTGCAGACCAGTTATGCATGCGGGTTTCAAATGGTAAATCATCTTGGGCCACCACTAGAAATGTTTGAAGCTAGGTAGGTAAGAAAAGGGGACCCCATAGCTTCCCACACGCGGTTAGGCAAGCTCGGTCTTAAAACCAATACTCGGAACTCGGATCCTAGGTGACTCGAATGGAACAAAGCGTCGGGGCGGGATAGCCTAGACCTTCCATCCTTCGTCGAGTATAGTCAACATTATAATAAGCATATCATCCACAACAATATAATATTGTGATAGCCCAATCCAAGGAGTAACAGGAGGTAAAAATTGATAGCATCCTAGCATGCATACTAAGCAGTGGCTGAGCAGCGAGCAATAGTAACATAGCCGAACAAGGTTTGCTGGGATGTGGAGGACATGGTTGTTTGGGTTTATTTGAGAGGCATGAATATGAAGTGGTAGGATCAAGCAATCGTTCTATCCTACACCTAGGCGCGAGTGAGCTGAAAGTTATAAGCATGATATATGCTCCCCCTTACCTGATGAGAAGACGAAACCGAAGGTGTAGTCGATCGCAAGATCGCATCGTCTCTGAGAGTAACCCGCGGAAGCACACAAGAAGGAAACACTGGAAAAGGGAATCGAAGAGCAAGCATCTATTACTACGAAGCAATCACCAGCAAGCAACATCAATAAGGAAACACAAGACACGACACTACAATACGGATCTACCGTCGAGAGTGGTTACTAACAGGTTAAGTGGGGTATCCGTCACACTCGACGGTACTTCACATTTACAATTTTTCAAGTTTTTTAGCTACACAACATGAGCAAGGTTGTTAACATGGCATATCACTCAAGCATGGCATATCACACAATCATGGCAAGAGGTGAACCATAAGTAATCTACCTATACTATTCAAGTTAAGCGGGTAAAATTCCTACACATGGCATATCACTATTTACCCCGCAAAATAAATATGTTTGGTACTTTTTTCCCTAAACAATATTTTATTATTTTTATTAGAAAGCAAGAGCATCATATTCACGACCTACACGAAATTCTAGCCAAGTTACATATAAAGAAAATTGTAATCGGAGCGACGGTTAAAAAGTTATGGCTATTACAGTTTACAGTGGCAAGGGTTGTACTTAGCAGGTAAATAACATGTATACAAGTTTTAACATGGAAAAGGAGCACATTTTATGAATCTACACGAAATGCTAAGCAAGTTTGATGTAGGAACCGTTGCAATCCGAGCTACGAGCAAAAAGATACAAGCATCACAAAATAATAATAGAATATGCCAATTAAATAAGCCCATGAAGCAAAAAAAACAATACCGGGCCGAATCTGAAGCTACCGGGCCTTAACTGGGGTCGCTTCTTACTAACCAACGCACATGGGCGCAACATAGGACAAGCAGTAACGGGCCGAGCCCAACAGCGCAGGAAAAAAAAGGGGAAGGGGCTCACCCAGCTGGCCTCGGCCCAACTGCAGAGGGAGGCGATTCTAAGGCCCGATATGCGGTACTGTTCCAGATCTAGATGTTTCTATCTAGATTCGGGGACTAAGCACATATCGGTCCCACCGCGACATATGACGAAGTCAAATGCCCTGGATTTCCAACATGATATCACAACATTACAGCTACAAGGATACAACATCTCATACAATCGGCATACAACTACCTTAATACAATACATCAGCGGAAGATATGTGTCTGAGTACAGACTACAATGAAATGCCTAGCGACAAAGAGAAAAAGGCATCGCTCCCATAACCACACGGGTCCAGGCCCTCCGCCGGGATCCGCCTAACTAGTCGTCGTCGAGTCTCCACGTAAAACGTCGATCACCATACTTGTTGTCGATCAAGAACCCTGAAAATAGTTTGGGGGTAGTATCATGAGTACAGAAGTACTCAGCATCCAACTGTAGTGGTCAACTGACCCAGCAAGAACTTCATCACTCGTCATTCTAGGATAACTAGTAGTTCACGGTAAGGATGGGGTAAGTGGTGAGGTTGCTGCCGCACTAGCATTTATGAAGTGGCTAACGATCTACAGAGTAAGATAAGAAGCCAAGCATTCGATGAGGAATCGCCTCCAACAAGTCTTCTATCAGCTACTTACGCAAACATAACACCTATCCTATCCTTGTCCTCCTCTTCGCATCCTAACGTTGATCAAGTTATTAAGATTATCTCTGTTGTTGTTGTCTATGAACAAGGAGTAGGTCTCAAGTCGTCCATAACCATGGACACGGCTTCTCGAAAAGATTTAACCATGCAGGGGTGTACCAACTGCCCATTACAAGGCTCCGCATGCATGCCCATCTCTCTCATTTTCTACCCATCACAGGCAACCATTTTATGATTTAGTTCTGAGAGATCCGAAACGACGGGTCCCTCTAGATAACAAAGAGCAAATCCAGGTGGCCCCCGGTGAGTCGACATCCAACTCAGGAGCCGGCCGCGCTCTCGATCTCGTCTCTATCGTATGCCTCGGGTTTGGATTGCCGGTAAATTCTCACATGATGCCGGGTCCTCAGCCGGACAAGTTGGACCAACAAGGAAACCACGTCCCCGCTGGCCCTGGTTGGTTTAAAGGATGTCTGCTAGGAGCGACCCGACAGACATATATGCATGGTTTGCAAATAGTAAATCAGCTTGGGCCACCACTAGAAATGTTTAAGAAAAGGGGACCCCATAAAATCCCACATGCGGTTAGGCACGCTCAGTCTTAGAACCAATACCCAGAACTCGGATCCTAGGTGACTCCAATGCAACAAAGCCTCGGGGCGGGATAGCCTAGACCTTCCATCCTTCGTCGAATATAGTCATCATTATAATAATCATATCATCCACAACAATATAATAATGTGATAGCCCAATCCAAGGACTAACAGGGTAACATTCGTAGAATCCTAAGCATGCATACTAAGCAGGGGCCGAGCAACGAGCAATAGTAACATAGTGTAAGGCCCGATATGCGGTATTGTTCCAGATCTAGATGTTTCTATCTAGATCCAGGGACGAAGCACATATCGGTCCCACCGCGACATATGACGAAATCAAATGCCCTGGATTTCCAACATGATATGACAACATTACAGCTACAAGGATACAACATCTCATACAATCGGCATACAATTGCCTTAATACAATACATCGGCGGAAGATACATGTCTGAGTACAGACTACAATCAAATGCCTAGCGGCGAAGAGAGAATCATCGATCCCCATAACCACACGAGTCCAGGCCCTCCACCGGGATCCGCCTAACTAGTCGTCGTCGAGTCTCCGCGAAGGCATCCAGAAGAAGGGTCGTCGAGCTCCTCTGAAGTCCAAGATCGTTGCATAACGTGCGTAAAAGAGAAAAGAAGAGGTGATCTATATCAAAGTCTTATAACTAAGTTCTCACGGGTAAGATGGGGGTAGTGGTGAGGTTGCAGACGCACTAGCAATATATGAGTAGCTAACGGTCTAATTTAGAGTAAGATGAGAACCAAGCATTCGATAAGGAATCGCCTCCAACAAGTCTTACTATCAACTACTTACACAAACATAACACCTATCCTATCCTTGTTTCCTCTTCGCATTCCAACAAAGAAGAAGCAGTCAAGGCACACACACATTGATCAAGTTGTTAAGATTATCTCAGTTGTTGTTGTCTATGAACAAGGAGTAGGTCTCAAGTCTCCATAACCGTGAACACGGCTTCTCGAAAAGATTTAACCATGAAGGGGTGTACCAACAGAGGAACTCTGTCTCCGCTGGCCCGTGTTGTTTAAAAATTGCGAGGGGATCCAACCAAGCACACACACGGGGTTTCAAATGGTAAATCAGCTTGGGCCACCACTAGAAATGTTTGCAGGTAGGTAGGTAAGAAAAGGGGACCCCATAGTATCCCACACATGGTTAGGCACGCTCGTCAAGAGACACAATACCCGGAACTCGGGTCCTACTCGGAAGGGAGGTGGGGTTTCACTTGCAGAAATGCCAGCTTTGACTTGGCTAGTCCTGAACTACGAGTACCAGACTTGAGGTAAGAAGCGTACACGAGTCCACTACTTTCTCCAACCAATTACACCACTATGGTGCCTTCCTCGACTTCCCCACGAGAAAGCACGCCATAGCACTCACACTTATCTTGGTGTATTTTAGAAGTATCCAGTTCAAGTTATCTAATAATCAAGCTAAGCTTTCCAAGCAGTCCATAACCGCGGACGCGGCTATTCGAATAGTTTTGTTAACCCTGCAGGGGTGTACCGCTACACACACATGATCATCATTTACCGCCTTTGATCTCGACACCATTCAAGGGGTGCCAGCGAGGATGCTCACCACAACTGTTACCTCATAGCCGATCTAGTCCGAGAAAGCCGCCTACTTGGGTTGGTTACCACTATCGTGAACCCGACCGGTTTACCGAAGTGGACCCAAGTGATGTGTTTGTCATGGCAAACATGATTGAATCCAAAAAGGCTAGACCAAAGGATCAAAGATAATCGTGAAAGAAAAATGGCAAAGGCTAGCAAAGAAGACAAGAAATAATTCCAGATAATCCTATTTTAGTAATCATAAAAAATGCTTGGGCATTTTTCTGTCATGTGGGTTATTGCAAAGGATAAATGTGCAAATTATCATCCCCAATGGGAAAAATCAAAATGCAAATTTATACGGAATTTTCTAGTTTTGGGCTGTTACAACTCGCCACCACCAACAGAAGATCTCTTCCCAAGATCCGGCATAACCCGGGGGGGGAGGACCGAGATGTTGCAAGAAGGAAGATCGAATGAGAGGTGAAACTTCTCGACAGCACCAACATAGGCTTTGCTCATCGTGACAACGATGTTTGCTTCCGTCAGGACCCAACCTGGATGGAGACGCCGATATCGGAGAAGAAACTTCCGTAGGTGCGGGAAACTAATCGAGAGCAAGCTCGGATCAGATGAGGGGATATCGCAACAAAATCGAATCCACTCGGGAAAGAAACCAAGGTTTCCGGAAAAAGATTACCTAGGTGCTACTGGATGACACGAAAACGAGAATCCGAATCGAAACAATACCATACCAGCATTTCTACAATAACATCACTCGGGAAGGTGCGAAAACCAGGACAACGAGACGGGACAGAGGAGGATCCACACACAGTGCCGACTGAAGCGGACAAAGGGGGACAGTCGAAGCGGGAGGTTCAGAATCCATTAGTTGGATAATAACCACGCAACCTGGTTCGCTGATTCACGTGGGCCACACATTTGTTGATGTAAAGTGACAGCCCACGAGCCATGCTCAGCCAGTTCAAAGTACGCCGACCAACCCGCTGCTGATAAAGTATTGGTCCGACTGAAATCTCCTAAACAAGAACCTAGATTGGTTTTGAAGAGGATAAGTTGAAGGAGAAAACATTACGTCACACTTCCTTACGAGAGTGAGGGGATAAGGAGTAAAAAGAATCCTACTCTCTGATAACTAACTTAGTAACTACAAAATAGTTTTTGTCTAGACTCAACTTCGACCAGTAAAGGGATCCTACAGTCGGTAAGGCTCTGATACCAAGTTGTAAGGCCCAATATGCGGTACCGTTCCAGATCTAGATGTTTCCATCCAGATCCGGAGACGAAGCACATATCGGTCCCACCGCGACATATGACGAAGTCAAATGCCCCGGATTTCCAACATGATATCACAACATTACAGCTACAAGTATACAACATCTCATACAATCGGCATACAATTTCCTTAATACAATACATCAGCGTAAGATACATGTCTGAATACAGACTACAATCAAATGCCTAGCGGCAAAGAGAAAATCATCGATACCCATAACCACACGGGTCCAGGCCCTCCGCCGGGATCCGCCTAACTAGTCGTCGTCGAGTCTCCGCGAAGGCGTCCAGAAGAAGGGTTGTCGAGCTCCTCTGAAGTCCAAGATCGTTGCATAACGTGCGTAAAAGAGAAAAGAAGAGGTGAGCTATATCAAAGTCTTGTAACTAAATTTTCATGGGTAAGATGGGGGTAGTGGTGAGGTTGCAGACGCACTAGCAATATATGAGTAGCTGACGGTCTAATTTAGAGTAAGATGAGAATCAATCATTCGATGAGGAATCGCCTCAAACAAGTCTTACTATCAACTCCTCGTCGCATTACGACGAAGAAGAAGCAGTCAAGGCACACACACATTGATCAAGTTATTAAGATTATCTCAGTTGTTGTTGTCTATGAACAAGGAGTAGGTCTCAAGTCGTCCATAACCGTGGACACGGCTTCTCGAAAAGATTTAACCCTGCAGGGGTGTACCAACTGCCCATTACAAGGATCCGCACGCACGCCCAACTCTCTCAGTTTCTACCCGTCACAGGGAGCCATTTTATGATTTAGTCCCGAGAGATCCGAAACAACAGGTCCCTCTAACTAACAACTGAAAGTGCGATATATCGACCAGAGGGGGGGTGAATGGGAGATTTTCAATTTTAATACCAGATTTTGGTTTTCTTCAGGACTGAAGCAATCATGAAGCTGAAGAAGTAACCAAAATGATGAAGAAATAAAACTTCACAGAATGTAATCATTAGGGCAGCTCATCATAATGCAACAGAAATAAATCAATTCAGATAAGCAGAAGTGCTTCAGATGCATAGTATGAAGACAAAGAGCAGAGGGAGAGCTGAAGCATAAGAAGTCAACATAGCAAATACTGAAGCTTATGAGGTTGAAGAGATAGCACCGGAGATTGAAGACATTGATTTGGTAGACCAGTTCAAGTTGTTGTGACAACTATACGTCTGGTTGGAGAGGCTGAGATTCAACTCAGAAGACATAGTCATCACCTTGTTCTCCTTGAACTAAAGTCCTCAGACTCCGTCCAATAACTCAGGTGAGTCTTCAAGGTAGACTCCCGAAACCTTCACAGACTCAGTCACTCCGGGAAGTCACAATTGCATCTTGACTTCCTCAGACTGAAGACTTCTACACCGGCTGGAAGATCACAGTCTTCAAGAGTAAAAAGCTTTGGATCACTCGAACCGACTTCCTCAGAAATGCTCAACTACTCAGGCTGGTTGTTTTCCTCACATAGGTTCTTCAGTTTCCTCAGAGGTGGGTTGCTCTCAAATGACAAGTGTCAGTTTTTCTCTCGGAGCAGCCAACCCACAAATGGGGCTGGGGGTGGCTATTTATAGCCGCGGAGCAACCCGAGGTGAAAGGACATAAATGCCCATGCATGAAATTACTCTCATGCCCTCAGAAATGACCATTGCTAGACAGGTTCTAGCCTCTCACCACGCAACACGTGGCACGGTCAAACTATTCTCTCTCTAGACTCCTCAACCGAAGTTAGTTACCTCAGTGTCCTGAAGAACAACGTCTCAGACACACGAGGACTGAACTTCTACTGCAGGAGATAACTCTCTCTTCAGGAGAACTGCACTCGCAGTCTCCAGACTCCTCAACCGAAGACAGATTCCTCAGTTTCCTGAAGAACAAGGTCTCAGACACCCGAGGAACTGAACTTCTACTGCAGGAGATTTCCTCAGGGTTTTTCTTCAGGATTCCTAATTGAGCACTTCCTCAGAGCTTCGGAACTTGTTTTCTTCAACCCCTCCAACAGTGCGGTGATTTCCTACGACTCAAGAAGTATAAAAAGTCTTAGCGAAGACTACGCTTCAACTTCGTCTTCAGCGCGAACGTCCTCAGGATCGTCCTCAGCTTCAGCTTCAACCGAACGCTTCAGGATCCTGATTCCTCAGGATTTCGCGCAACTTCATTCTTCAGGAAACGCACCGATTTCTCCAATGTTCCTCAACATTTTGGGGGGTCGACATTGGTGGTTAAAC
The DNA here is from genome assembly GCA_950022295.1 of Bromus sterilis. Classification (NCBI taxonomy): domain Eukaryota; kingdom Viridiplantae; phylum Streptophyta; class Magnoliopsida; order Poales; family Poaceae; genus Bromus; species Bromus sterilis. The sequence goes on along the minus strand of OX465595.1, from coordinate 272,279,162 downwards.
ACCTCATCAGGGACTGTTCTCCTGTGTATACTCACAAACACATCAGTCCCTTAACCGTTTTGTCATCAAACTCCAAAACCTCAAGGAGAGGGCACTTGATGCACTTACAATCTCCCCATTTTTGGTGATTTCATGACAATCAGGTTAAGCTTCAACGGGGATAAGATTATGAGTTTGAAGAATAAAAACTTTGAAGAACATTTGTATCATTAAGCTGGATATAATGAAGCTCCCCCTGAGGATATGCATATAAGTTGAAAAATGTTTAATATCTAAAGCATTTTGAGGTATATGAGGAGCTCCCCCTATATCCAGGCATTTATGGAGCAGTGCATGTTATGAAGTGTTTGAGGAAATTAAACAACGCACTGAGAGAGGTGTTTGCAGAGACAATCATATGCATATATGATAAACTTGAGGAAATAGCATGAGGTAACTGAGGAATAGTATCAGGCAAACACCAAAATTATAGTTTACAACTCGTTACAAAAAAATCTGAAGAACGAGAGTTGTAACTGAAGAACCCCATAACTAAAACCCGCTTGAAGATTAACAGATTTCTTCCCCTTTGTCATAAAATGAACAAAAAGGGAAAAACTGAAGCGAACGCCCCTTTGAAGTTGCTTCAAGGCTGAGGTGAGTCACGCCTGAGGCAATCCGTTGCAGTGTGAGGGAAGGCAGCTGTGTCTTCAGCTTCTTCAGCAGTCATCTCCTGGTTTGAAGAATAAGAATCCATGGCCGGAGGAGGAGTTGTGCAGCGTCTGAATTGCCTTGGGGGTCTGATTGCAGGAATAGGAGGCTGTTGAAGCTCCAACTTTGCTAGGTCTTCAGGGGTGATTACTTCTCTCATCAGGGCATCAAGATGTTGATATGTATGATGAGCATACTGATGCACTTTCTTCACTGAAGAATGCGTCTGAGCCATGTAGCTGAGGATTTCAGTAAACTGACGCTTCACCCAATCATGATTTCGGTCAACCTTCTGATGAAGACTAATCAGAAGCTCTCGGTCAGTCATCACTCGAGCCTGAGTTGTATCCTCCGTTGAGGCATGAGTTCTTGTTTCATCAGTAGTTCGAGACTGAGGATGACGAATGTTTCCACCAAGGGAATTGGTCGGGAGAACTTCTTCATAGAATATGCCTTTGACCTTGTTATTTGAAGAAATCGTATGCTGAAGCACTTCGACAGGCGGCAGATATGTCCGATGATTCGGGTGATCAGGTTGAAAATCAATACCAGTCGTGGCTAGGATGAGCTTCATGATCCATGGTGCGTATGGCTGCAGGATATGAGGATTCTGTGCAGCATCAACTAAAGTTCTGAAGAAGAAGTCAGGAACGTTGATTGGCCCAGACATGCAGAGGTTGTGGAGTATGTTCTTCATGATGCCAATTACTTCTTCAGCAGTGGATTCATAGCCTTTAATGGGGCAAAAAGTCTTTGCCAGAATCCGATACAATGTACTTGGTAGATACAGAAGCTCAGAAACGGGAAACTTTGTGCGAGCGGGGGCTTTTGGGGCCTGAGGCTTCATGAGCATGTTCATCGGGTCATTTCGAAGAAGTTGAGACCCATAGGAGCAAGCAGCGGGGGAAGTGCACTGAGGCAACTCAAGAATGTCAATTGCTTCAGGAACAGTGATGGTGTAATGATGATTCTCAGTCATCCACTCGAGGACCTAGGTGTTGATATCCAGAGGATCGCCTGAAACATATAAAGTTGCATAAAACTGAAGCACAAGCTCTTCATTCCAGTGGATGCATTCAGAGCAGAACTGAAGCATCTTGGCATGATGCAGATCCTGAAGCACATTGTTGAAGCAGGGAAGAGCTTCCATATCCATCAGAGGAATATGCTTATGAGGAAACAGTTTGTTTTGCTTGTAGAGCACTGAAGCATAATAGTTCTTCTGAGTGGCAGTCCAGAACCTTGGCAGCTTTCGAAGTGGAGCAAAATGATATGGATTTTGAATCCCCTCTTGGAAGAAACTCATGGCATTGAAGAAATCAGTAGCATCAAAGCTTGGGGTATCATCAGCATCAAGATCACGGAAGAACGGTTGTTTCTGCTTCGGACACAAGGACCTATCTTGAACTGGGCCTTGAGGTGGTGAAGGCGCTTGAGGCACTTCAATCTGAAGAGAGGCTTGAGGCTGAGGCGGAATCTCTACAGATGCAACAGGCACAGAAGTGTCAAGGTGCTTTGGAAGACGAGGTGATGTGGCCTGTTTGTCTTCAGAGCCATCCTTTGAGGCTCCAGCATTAGCATTTGTACTGTTTTCTTCTTCAGGAGGAGCATTTGTGCTTTGCTCAGCTTCAGCTTCAGTTTCAGCGGCTGGTGGGTCTGGCTGGGGATAAGCAGGGGTAGGTTCAGCAGCATCAGTATCAGTAGTAGTGGTTGCTGCAGCATCAGTATCGGCAGCAGAATTTGTGGGAGCACTTGTGGCTTCAGGGTCATCAGCATCAGACGCTGAGGACGATGCACCAACCGATTCTTCAGACTGTAGAGAAGTATCAGGAAGCACCTCGGTCATGGTGTTGGAGTGAGGCTCAGGTGAGAAGATAGTATGAGTGGGTGAGTTTGTCAGCCCATAGTCCTCATCATGAACGCGAGGAGTTCCATCATCCATAATATCGACGTCCATGTCTTCAACCTCAGTGATAACTGGTGGTGGTGGGGACGAAGGAGTGGGAACAATGGGTGTTGTTGCATGGGGCGAAGTGAAGACGATTAAACTGCGCTGAGCATTTTGAGGTGGAGTTGAGGCAGCAGTAATGTGAACGGTGGTATCAGCGGCCTGAGTTGTAGGAGGAGCTGAGGAAAGTGGTGTAGCATCAATGGGGTCCTCAACAGCAGGCTTCTTTGCAGCAGGTGGAGTTGAGGGTTGGGCTTCAGGCATGCGCTTGAGGCTTTTGGCAGAGGCATCAGTGGGTACTGAGGAAGCAGGTTGTCGAAGCTTCATCAACTTGGCCATCTGTTGGGAGATGCGTTCCTTGGATTTTCCAATATAAGTACGGTTGGCAGTGAACTCAATATTGAGGCGTTGAACTTCACATTGATGCTCAGTAAACTCCTGAGGAGTAACTTCAGTGATGGGTTTCTTCTTGAAGTCACTGAGGACTTTCTTCAGTTTGGCCTTCAACTGTTTCTGAAGATCACGTTGATGAATCTCATTTATGAGGAACTGTTGAACATAGAACTTGATGTCTTTAGGGATGTCCAAATCAGCAAGCGGAGTGTCAGGCTTGACAGACCAAATTTCAATGTACTCCAAGATCTTCTTGGGATCAAGGAGAAGCGGGATTTCGGAACCCGTTGCTTCAGCTTTGCGTCTGACTGCAGCACGCACATATTCAATCTTATCAGATTCAGTGGCGACGAAGCCGGCCAAATCCTCAAATTCATCTTCATCATCAGAGGATTGAGGAGTATGATGAATGGCGCCACACATAGTAGTTTTCTTTGGTGAAGGGCGAGGGCCGCGTTGAAGAACAGTTTTGGTCTTCAGCTGAGACTGAGGCATTGTGGTTGAGGCCTCAGGAGCACCAGATTCATCAGTGCGAATCCTTGAGGAGGGGGCAGCACCATCCGTGCGTTGACATGAGGAGCCAACAACTTGAGGCTTAGATGAGGTCTTCTGGGAGGGTTTCATGCCAGGAGCCTTTTTGCGGTGCTGAGGCGGAGGTTGTTGTCTGGGTTGAGACTGATCCTGAGGCGGAATCTGGATTGAAGCACTCAAGTCACGGACAAGATTCTTGACACGGCTGCGAGTGTGCTTTAGGTACTGCTCATATGCCGCAGGAAAGTCTTCAGGAGTGTGCATTGTTGTGGAATCAGGAATGACGCCTGGTGCAGGTGGAGGTCGAGCCTTGATACCCAAGGTCTTCAGTGGCGTATTAACTACAAACATCTCCTCATGTTGAGGATTAAGCCATTGATAGGCCACCCAACGCTTGGCCCATTCTCTTGTGATCTTCTAGACTCTTTTCTTACGATCATCAGCAGTTTCTCGTTCGTGAGTCTTCAGCTTCTCATATAGCTTCGGGGGCAAGTCTTTAGCGGTATCAGCGTGCTTACGTCGAGGAGCCATTTTCTTCAGCGGTGGTGACTGAGGAATTGTACGTTCGAGCTGAGCTGCAAATGAAGTGAGACTATGAGAACCATACGATTCCTCAGCTGACATGTACCTGTGACAAAATTAAGTTGCGAGGGAAGTGGGTTACGGTTATATGCGTTCATGAGGAATAATCTGAGGAAAACAAAGGAATGAGGCATAGGTATAGGTCTCAGAAAGATAGCAGTACAGTTGAGGATTTAACTGGCTTGAGGACACAACAGTACTGAGGAATAATACGCTGAGGAATAATCCACTGAGGAATAAGCATACCAGACTTGAGGCGAATGCTGAGGATCAACGAGTCTTCGTCCCCGGCGACGGCGAACTCAGGCGACGTGAGCGCACGATCTTGAGGAGCTCAAGGGCGGCGGCGCGAGAGTGAGAGAAGCGGTGGGGGGGGGAATGACCGGGGGGGTAGAGGGCTATTTATAGAGGGGTGAAAGGCTGAGGGGGTTGCGAAATTTGTGGACGAGATAGCCCCAGATTGTTGGGATCCTCAGTGGATATCTTAATGGTGGATAATCACGACGTGCGGTAAAATCGCAACAAATTGAATACAGTTGTAACAGAAAATCCGTGATTTGAGGAACTTCAGGACATGGGCTGAGGATGAAGAAAAATGGTCTTAGTCTGAGGAATACATGATTTCCGGATGAACGCATATGAGATAGACAGATTAGATAAGTGAGCACAGAGGGACAGGTCCGATCACGTTCACCTAGATGAAGAAGCAAAAGTTGAAGAACAATAACTATAGGTGAACGTTGTTGAGGACAAACACGGTAATCATCAGTAATGAAGACTTCAAATCCTGAGGAAGTTGAGGAACAACAAATCCTGAGGTGTTTGGGCGGTGGCGCTACCCACCTTATAGGGAATGAGACACTTGATACCATAAAATTGTCGTATGGATCTTGAGTCAATTCCACGTTAATTTCTTCACACTTAGCAAGGTAGTTCCTCATGATTTGAGGAGTACGACGCATCGTGTGTTGTGCATCAGGATTCTTCAATATTGTCTAAGCGTTAGGATGTGTGTCCATTCACTGGACGTTTGAGGAATCTAAGATATTTAGCTCACACCTCAGAGTGCTAAATCGCTTCTCATCCAAAGGCTTAGTGAATATATCAGCAAGTTGGTCTTCAGTCTTCACGTGGCTGATGACGATATCTTCCTTCAATACTTGATCCCGAAGAAAGTGATACCGAATCTCAATATGCTTCGTCCTCGAGTGTTGTACTGGATTCTGAGAGATCTTGATGGCGCTTTCATTGTCACATAGCAGTGGTACTTTCTTCAGGTTGATGCCGTAGTCCTTCAGAGTTTGCTTCATCCAAAGAAGCTGTGAGCAGCTAGCGCCAGCAGCAATGTATTCAGCTTCAGCGGTGGAGAGGGAGACGCAGTTCTTCTTCTTCGATGACCAGCACACAAGAGAACGTCCAAGGAAGTGACATGTTCCTGAGGTAGACTTCCGATCCACTCGATCTCCAGCATAATCAGAGTCTGAGTACCCAACGAGATCCAGCTGTGTGCCTTTTGGATACCATAAGCCTAGCGACGGGGTGTGAGCCAAATATCGAAGAATTCGTTTCACCGCTTGGTGATGCGATTCCTTTGGTGCCGCTTGGAATCGGGCACACATGCAAACGCTCAACATTATATCCGGCCTAGATGCACATAGATATAGCAGAGAACCTATCATGGAGCAGTATACCTTTTGATCGTAGTCCTTGCCATTTTCATCAGGGCCAAGTTGTCCATTTGTGGGCATCGGTGTCTTGATGCCCTTGCAGTCTTGCATCCCGAATTTCCTCAGGCACTCCTTGAGGTACTTCTCCTGAGAGATGAAGATGCCGTTGCGTTGTTGACGAATTTGGAGCCCTAAGAAGAACTTCAGTTCGCCCATCATCGACATCTGATACTGTTCACTCATCAAGAATGCAAATTCTTCACTGTATTTCTTGTTAGTGCATCCAAATATTATGTCATCAACATAGATTTGACATATGAATAATGCATCATCATATCGTTTTGTGAAAAGAGTTGGATCGAGGGAACCAGATTTGAAGCCCTTGCTGATGAGGAAGTCCCTTAATGTGTCATACCAAGCCCGAGGGGCTTGCTTCAGTCCATGGAGGGCTTTCTTCAATCTGTACACCATATCAGGTTTCTTTGCGTCTTCAAAACCTGGAGGTTGAGCAACATATACTTCTTCCTCGATATTACCATTGAGGAAAGCACTTTTCACATCCATTTGATATAACTTGATATTATGATGGTTAGTGAATGCAAGCATAATACGAATGGACTCAAGTCTAGCAACAGGAGCGAAGGTTTCACCGAAGTCGATCCCCTCGACTTGAGTATATCCTTGAGCTACGAGACGACCTTTGTTTCTGATGACTTGTCCATCTTCATCGATTTTGTTGCGGTAGATCCACTTCGTGCCGATGACATTGTGAACTCGAGGATTAGGATGTTTGACAAGTTCCCAAACATCATTCAGTTTAAACTGAAGAAGTTCGTCTTGAATTTCCTGAATCCATTAGGCTTCTTGGAATGCCTCGGTGACTTTGGTGGGCTCTGAAATTGATACAAACGAGAAATGACCACAAAAGTTAGCTATACGATTAGCTCTTGCGCGAGTAAGAGGACCTGGTAGGTTGACATCAGCGAGGATTTTGTCAACTTGAACTTCATTTGCCACACGAGGAAGTCGAGGAGGATGATCTTGAGGCGCATCTTCGTCACTGGTGTCAGTTTCATTTGCATCAGCTTCAGGTGCTTCGGGAGCTTCAGGGGTATCAGGAGCCTCAGGATCAGGATCGTCATCAGGATTATCTGCATCAGGATTTGGATGTTCTTCAGGAGCAGAAGGTATGTGGATTTCTTCAGGATGATCCTCAGGAATGATGTCACCAGCACCCATCTTCTTGATCTGTTCTTCAGGTGGTGCTTCACCTAAATCATGTGGCAGGTGCTCTATTGGGTTTCTTACCGACCATTAACTCGTATGATGTTTTATTGAATAACTTATGAATATACACTCGATTGACGATGTGGCATGCAGTTGATTGCTTCAGCCCACCACTTGAGTGGAGTATTGTACTCAGCCAGCATCGTGCGAGCCATCTCGATGAGGGTTCGATTCTTCCTCTCAACAACTCCATTTTGTTGAGGAGTGTAGGGAGCAGAGAATTCATGAGTGATTCCCAAGTCATCGAGGAATTCTTCCACACCGAAGTTCTTGAACTCAGTGTCGTTGTCGCTTCGAATGTGCTTGATCTTCAGGTTGTAGTTGTTCATGACTCGCAGGGTGAAGCGCTTGAGGATTGCTGGGGTTTCTGACTTATAGAGAAGAAAATGCACCCAAGTGTATCGTGAGAAGTCATCAACAATAACAAGACCATACACATTACCTCCAAAGCTTGAATACTTTGGAGGACCGAATAGATCCATGTGAAGCAATTCCAGTGGTCTCGTAGTAGTCATGATGGTCTTCGCTGGGTGCTTGGCCTTGGTCATCTTTCCAGCTTCGCAAGCACCACAGAGCCGATCCTTTGAAAATATGATTTCCTCAATCCCGAGGACATGTTTCTTCAGTACCAGCTTCTGAAGATTTCTCATTCCAGCGTGGCCGAGTCTTCGATGCCATAGCCAGCACTCTGAGGCTCGAGCCATGAGTCATGTAGCGACCTGAGGACCTTCAGAGAAATCTACAATATACAGGTCACCTTTCCTAATCCCACTAAAGACAACGGAGTTATCGCTAACCATGAAGACAATACAACCATATTTTCCGAAGAGAACAGCGAGATTAAGATCACACAACATAGATACAGACATCAAGTTGTATCCAAGGGATTCAACAAGCATGACTTTATCAATGTGTTGGTCTCGAGAGATAGCCACTCTGCCGAGACCCAATACCTTACTTTTACCTTTATCAGCCAAGGTGATGGTTTTCTTTGAAGAAGGACTCAGTGATGATTCCATAAGAAGACTTCTGTCACCAGTCATGTGATTTGTGCATCCACTATCCATCACCCATTCAGTCTTTCCCTGCAAATGAATTAGTATCTCATACAGCAAGTTATGAGCCAGTCTCAGTTTGAGGAATTTAAGGTTCCTCAGAATTAATTCCTCAGGATGTTCCTCAGGATTGATTCTATGAAACCAAACAATATAATTATCCTTCAACTGACTCAAATGTTGTTGTTCTGGGCATATGATCTGCAGAAATTGTAATTGCCTCAGGACATGTCCCTGCAAGGATGATTAGTTCTTAACCACCCACATCTTTATGGGTGGTCTTGAGGCACATGAGGATTGATGAGGGTGATGAGACCTAATGGGGTGTGAGATGGTAGCATCAGGATAAACAAATGAATAAGCATTCTTATGTGGAGCTTCCCTGTGAACAAAGTGGTTAGCAGATACATGCTTATAATCATTTCCTTTTGAGGTATCGTCCTCAGATGATCTCCTCAGGTCATTTGCATCTGCATTAACAGGTAGGTTAGTGATGAGGTCCTTCGGAACCCAGATCTGCTTGACTGGAGGACCGTTCCTGCAGTTAGTTCCGATGTATCTGGCAAATACCTCACCATTACCATTCTTAAACAGTTTATAGTTTGAGTCAAATGACTCAATCATCACATCTGAAGAAACAACATCATAACCAGATAAGGTATAGGGAACAGGAGGGGGCATCTTTGCCCGAACCCAAGTGGTCTCAGGATATTGTTCAGGTTTCCAGTAAGACCCATCGGGGTTGAGTTTCCGAGTGAATGTGACACCTTCTTTCCTCGGGTTTTTGTTGAGGATCTGTTTCTTGAGGATGTCACAAAGGGTCTGATGTCCTTTCAGACACTTGAACATGCCTGTTTCCAGTAGAATCTTCAACCTAGCATTTTCTTCAGCAATGTCTATGGTATCCTCAGATGAGGGGTTAGATACCACAGAGGCAATAGAAATAACAGAGTCTGAAGACATTGAGGAACTAGAAACAGAGATGATACAATCATGTTCAATACATTTTAAACAGGGAGGATTAAATCCTTCTTGTGGCATGATGATCTGTTGGGAGAGGAGTGAATCATTTTCTTTCCTCAGATCGTCATGAGACATCCTTACACGTTCAAGTTCTTGTTTCCTCATGAGGAACTCATGAGACAGCTTTTCATGATCGGTAAGGAGTGCCTCATGACGATTGAACAAGTCATCAAACTTTGACTGAAGAGTTTTTGATTCTTCAGTCAACTTTTGAGTCTTCGTCATTTCCTCAACCAACATATCATCACTTTTGTTTAGTGAGATCTGAGTCTTTTCAAGTGCATGTTGTTGCTTAGATGCAAGTTTAGCATAGTTTTCATCAGGTTCTTCATCAGAGGGTTCATCTGATGATGAGTAAGAAGATACCTTGGAGGACTTGGCCATGAAGCAAAAGGCAGGAGTTGTGTCTTCAGCTTCATCATCAACATGTGATAGACCAGATTCCTCAGTGCTGAAGATTGACTTTGAGACAAGCGTCGTGGCAAGAGCTAGACCAGCCACACCCTCAGATTCTTCAGATTCTTCTTCCTCATCATCAGGGTTGGAACCAGATTCTTCCGAGTCTAATTCTTTGCCGAGATATGCGCGAGCCTTACGGGAACTATTGTTCCTGTATCCAGCAGACTTTGAGGATCTTGAGGATTTCTTCTTTGTATTTTCATCAGAATTGTCCTCTTTCCCTTTCTTCTTCTTCTTCAGTCTAGCTTCCTTTTCCGATAAAGGACACTCAGCGATGTAATGCCCAGGTTTCTTGCACTTGTGACAGACTCTCTTTCTTGCTTCGACAGAGTCATCATCTTTGCTTTTTCTTGAGGACGATCTTGAGGAATTTCCGAAGGGATTCTTCTTCGTGAATCTCTGGAACTTTCTGTGAGGAGAGCAAGTTCACGGCTGAGAGTTTCAGGATTATCAGTATCAGCCTCAGACTCTTCATCAGAGGACACTCTTCGTGCTCTAGCTATTAGCGCGCGGACTTTAGGCGTGGTGCTGTATAAATCTCGTTTTTCAGAGAGCTTCAGTTCATGAGCATTGAGGCGCTCGAGAATGTCCGCTGGATCCAGAGTCTTGAAGTCAGGCCTTTCTTGAATCATCAGCGATAGGAACTCAAATCAGTCATCCAGTGACCTCAGTAGTTTCTTCACAACTTCATGGTCTGTGATATCGGCGGCACCTAATGCTTGAAGTTCATTGGATATGCCAGTGAGTCTGTCAACGGTTTGTTGCACGTGCTCATTGTCCAGCCTCTTGAACCTATTGAAGAGACTGCGGAGTGTATCAACCCGTGAGTCTCGTTGAGCAGAGACTCCTTCATTGACTTTAGTCAGTCTTGTCCATATCTTCTTTGCAGTATCCAGACCACTGATACGGTTGAACTGGGCCTTGTTGAGATGACCACCAATGATGCTTCGAGCTTTTGCATCTAGCTGCCAGTTCTTCTTGACAACTTCAGGAGCAGTCATCAAATTTGCTTCAGGAATGCCTTGATCAACAATATCCCACAGATCCTTGTCAATGGCTTCAAGATGCATCCTCATCTTGTTCTTCTAGTATGGACAGTCTGTCCCGTCGAAGATAGGGAAGTTTTAGGCAACACTCATTGTACCCGAGGTCGACATAACTAAAACTCCAGGTGGTTAAACCGAATCACACAGAACAAGGGAGTACCTTGCTCTGATACCAATTGAAAGTGCGATATATCAACCAGAGGGGGGGTGAATGGGAGATTTTCAATTTTAATACCAGATTTTGGTTTTCTTCAGGACTGAAGCAATCCTGAAGCTGAAGAAGTAACCAAAATGATGAAGAAATAAAACTTCACAGAATGTAATCATTAGGGCAGCTCATCATAATGCAACAGAAATAAATCAATTCAGATAAGCAGAAGTGCTTCAGATGCATAGTATGAAGACAAAGAGCAGAGGGAGAGCTGAAGCATAAGAAGTCAACATAGCAAATACTGAAGCTTATGAGGTTGAAGAGATAGCACCAGAGATTTAAGACATTGATTTGGTAGACCAGTTCAAGTTGTTGTGACAACTCTACGTCTGGTTGGAGAGGCTGAGATTCAACTTAGAAGACATAGTCTTCACCTTGTTCTCCTTGAACTAAAGTCCTCAGACTCCGTCCAATAACTCAGGTGAGTCTTCAAGGTAGACTCCCGAAACCTTCACAGACTCAGTCACTCCGGGAAGTCACAATTGCATCTTGACTTCCTCAGACTGAAGACTTCTACACCGGCTGGAAGATCACAGTCTTCAAGAGTAAAAAGCTTCGGATCAATCGAACCGACTTCCTCAGAAATGCTCAACTACTCAGGCTGGTGGTTTTCCTCACATAGGTTCTTCAGTTTCCTCGGAGGTGGGTTGCTCTCAAATGACAAGTGTCAGTTTTTCTCTCGGAGCAGCAAACCCACAAATGGGGCTGGGGGTGGCTATTTATAGCCGCGGAGCAACCCGAGGTGAAAGGACATAAATGCCCATGCATGCAATTACTCTCATGCCCTCGGAAATGACCGTTGCTAGACAGGTTCTAGCCTCTCACCACGCAACACGTGGCACGGTCAAACTATTCTCTCTCCAGACTCCTCAACCGAAGTTAGTTACCTCAGTGTCCTGAAGAACTACGTCTCAGACACACGAGGACTGAACTTCTACTGCAGGAGATAACTCTCTCTTCAGGAGAACTGCACTCGCAGTCTCCAGACTCCTCAACCGAAGACAGATTCCTCAGTGTCCTGAAGAACAAGGTCTCAGACACCCGAGGAACTGAACTTCTACTGCAGGAGATTTCCTCAGGGTTTTTCTTCAGGATTCCTAATTGAGCACTTCCTCAGAGCTTTGGAACTTGTTTTCTTCAACCCCTCCAACAGTGCGGTGATTTCCTACGACTCATGAAGTATAAAAAGTCTTAGCGAAGACTACGCTTCAACTTCGTCTTCAGCGCGAACGTCCTCAGGATCGTCCTCAGCTTCAGCTTCAACCGAACGCTTCAGGATCCTGATTCCTTAGGATTTCGCGCAACTTCATTCTTCAGGAAACGCACCGATTTCTCCAATGTTCCTCAACATTTTGGGGGGTCGACATTGGTGGTTAAACACCTCATCAGGGACTGTTCTCCTGTGTATACTCACAAACACATCAGTGCCTTAACCGTGTTGTCATCAAACTCCAAAACCTCAAGGGGAGGGCACTTGATGCACTTACAACAACGCACAAATCCGGGTGGCCCCCGGGGAGTCGACACCCAATCCAAGAGCCGGACACGCCCTCGGATCGGACTCTTCCGTATGGACAAGGTCGGGGTTAGCCTCACCTGAACTCAGGGGCTTCCCTAGCTCACCTGTGTCGACCAACAGAGGAACTCTGTCTCCGTTGGGCCGTGTTGTTTAAAAACTGCGAGGGGATCCAACCAAGCACACACACGGGGTTTCAAATGGTAAATCAGCTTGGGCCACCACTAGAAATGTTTGGAGCTAGGTAGGTAAGAAAAGGGGACCCCATAGTATCTCACACGCGGTTAGGCACGCTCGTCAAGAGACACAATACCCGAAACTCGGGTCCTAGGTGACTCGAATGGAACAAAGCGTCGGGGCGGGATAGCCTAGACCTTCCATCCTTCGTCGAATATAGTCAACATTATAATAATCATATCATCCACAACAATATATTAATGTGATAGCCCAATCCAAGGAGTAACAGGATAACAGTTGATAACATCCTAGCATGCATACTAAGCAGTGGCTGAGCAGCGAGCGATAGTAACATAGCCGGACAAGGTTTGCTGGGATGTGGAGGACATGGCTGTTTGGGTTTATTTGAGAGGCATGAATATGAAGTGGTAGGATCAAGCAATCGTTCTATCCTACACCTAGGCGCGAGTGAGCTGAAATTTATAAGCATGGTATATGCTCCCCCTTGCCTGATGAGAAGACGAAGCCGAAGGTGTAGTCGATCGCAAACTCGCATTGTCTCCGAGGGTACCCGTGGGAGCACACAAGAAGTAAACACTGGAAAGACAATCAACGTAGATGCCACTATCACTACGGAGCAATCAACAACAAGCAATGCACAATCAAGCATGATCAGGTATAATGCATGTCATTTTAATAACATGGCATGAACACAAGATTGAACAAGTTTAATGAAGCTCGAGAATCACGGTGCAATGCTCCCGACAATCTTCATATGCATTAGGTGGGTGATTAATGAATCCGAAGGATTCTTTATGTTGCAGTTGTTAGGATGCATGATCGTGGCATATGCAAAGACTGTACAAGACATGAACAAGAATTGCCCACTCATGAGGATAACCTCAAGATGGGAATCCGTAACACAACATAGATGCAAATTACATGGCAAGATATGATGCTCCTAATGCTTGCTATTGTAAGCAATGAAGTAAACCGCAAGACTATGGTCAACGCGAATCTACGGTGCTCGGAACTCGGCAAAGGGATGGAGGAGTTGCACCACGTGCAACACACAAGGGTTTCATGTGCAAAAGTACGCCGTCACCAAATAAAACATGCTAGATGCAAATTACATGGCAAGATATGATGCTCATAATGCTTGCTATTGCAAGCAATGAAGTAAACCACAAGACTATGGTCAACGCGAATCTACGGTGCTCGGAAATCAGCAAAGGGATGGAGGAGTTGCACCACGTGCAACACACGAGGGTTTCATGTGCAAAAGTACACCGTCACCAAATAAAACATGCTCATTTGACAAAATGAACAGCGCCATGGTGTTCCTCAGGTTTTTCTGCCCCAAAACGATATATGACATGATATAGTTGGGGCAAGAACTGCACATATGGTAAGCAACGAAAAAAGAACGCAGATTTAATCATATAAAATGGATTTGAATTAATTAATTCTGAAAAGGAAAAGGAGATAAAAACCTCCACGGGATGGCATCGGCAAAACTGGCCCAAAACCCTAGCGGGCTAACTCTGTAAAGCGCGCCCACGGGCGAGGAATTACCTGGGCCGAGCCCATCTGCGCTGCAGTGCAAAAAGGAGAAAAAGACGGGCATCTTGCCCGAGCTGGGATCGAACGCAGGATCACTCGCTTGCAAACCACATGCCCAAGCCACTCCGCTACGCTAGAGGACCTCGTCAGAAAACAGGAACTACACTAGGTATCACACAGAAGGAGCAAAACAGATAAAAGAGGAATTAAGAATGAGGAACCTGGGACTTGAACCCAGCACCTCAACGTTGCAACCACGGAGACAAACCACTACGCTACTACTGCTACTCACGTCTAATTAGGAATGCTAGGGAACAAGTACCAGACTTCCTGGCGTTTCCTGAAGCAAACTGAAGAAAAACAACAACAGCTTCCAACTGACGAAACTGAACCTGGGATGCAAAAACAGATAAAAATGGGGCGCCTTGAGCAGACTGGGATTTGATCCCACGCCCTCCAGGTTGAGACCACGCTGCGCTAGCCACTGCAGTAGGCATCTAATTACAGAAGGAATAGAAAATAAACGAAAAAAGAAACAAGCGCGGCGCTTCACTGAACCCGACGGAGGCTGAAGCCTGACGAAACTGAAGACAAACGGGGATGCGCACGGGCTAGACCAAGGCTCCACGGGATGTGCTCGGGATGGCCACGGGCGCGCGCTAGCTATGCCAAACACGCGCGCTCGAGCGCTGGGACGGGCGGGGGTGCGAATTGGCACGAGAAGCACGGCCAAGGGAGGAACATGGCAGCGGCCATGGCTACGCAGACGTGCACGTGACAAGGGAGAAAACGGGCGGCTCACAGTGCGGAACGCGGAGGAGTCGATCGGCTTGGGGAAGACGATCGCCGGATCGGGGAGGACGAAGGCCGGACGCGGGGACGACGAGGAAGCAGCCAAGGGTCCCGAGCACGCCTGCTCGTTTCCTCGCGGTTGGTGGCGCGCGCGGGCTAGGAGAAGACGTACACGTCGTTGATCATCGGCAATCGGTGCGGGGGCTCAAGAACTCGGGCCCATGGACCTCCTGTCCATGGCGTCCGGGCAGGGAAGAAGAAGAAGAAAAGAGAGGGGGAAGAGGGAGATGGCGGCGGGGGAGAGGGAACCCTAGATGAGGGGAGCGCAGCTGGGGAGAGAGGGGAGGCTCTGGAGAGGCTAAAACGGGAGGGAGAGAGAGGCTACAGGAGGGCTCCACGACCATGGCGTGGAGAGCGTGAGAGAGGGAGGAGGGGTCCTGCACGTGAAAAGAAAAGGAGAGGGGGATGACAGGTGGGCCAGGGTGAGAGGAGAGAGAAAAGAAAAGAAAAAAAATAAAGAGAAGGGGGCTCAGGCTGGGCTGGTTTGGAGAGGAGGTGGGTTGGTGGGAGGAAGAAGGATTTGGGCCCAATGGCCACTGAAGTGCCTCTCTGCATTTATTCATTTATAAATATGAGAGTAGAGAAATGCTATAAAATAAATATAAATGGACGTCCCAATTTCATATAAAAATATGATTACTCATCCATAATATTTATAAGATTTTCAGAAAATGAACTCGGTCAAAAATATTTAAGGAATTCGAATGGCATTCAAATAAATTTCAAATGCCATTTGAATTACAACCCCATTTTCTGGAGATGACAAAATCATGGGAATCGACAGGGATCTTTATCATGTCAAACATGATTGAATCCAAAAAGGCTAGACCAAAGGATCAAAGATAATCGTGAAAGAAAAATGGCAAAGGCTAGCAAAGAAGACAAGAAAGAATTCCAGATAATCCTTTTAAGTAATCATAAAAAAATGCTTGGGCATTTTTCTGTCACGTGGATTATTGAAAAGGATAAATGTGCAAATTATCATCCCCAATGGGAAAAATAAAAATGCAAATTTATACGGAATTTGCTAGTTTTGGGCTGTTGCACATAGCAGTACATGGTTTGCTGGGAGGGGGACATGGTTGTATCGGTTTAAGAGAGGCTGTAAACATGTGGTAGGATCAAACATCGAAACTAACCTAGACTAGCATGAAAACCGCTGGTTATAATAGAATGGATCGTAAGTAATGTATAGTCCTTGCATGTTGATAAGTCGGGTTCCGAAGGTTTAAGCGATCGCGAACTCGCACCGTCAACGAGAGTATCCGCGGGACCACACAAGAAGTAAACACTGGAAAGACAATCAACGGAGATGCAACTATTACTACGAAGCAATCACGAGCAAGCATCAACAAGAAGGCAACACGAGACAACGCACTACGGTATCACATCTATCGTCGAGAGTGGTTACTAACAGGTTAAGTGGAGTATTCGTCACACATGACGATGTCGCACATTTAGAAATGGTTCAAGTTGTTTATCTACTCAACATGAGCACAGGTTGTTAACGTGGCATCTCACTCAAGCATGGCATGTCACACAATCATGGCAAGAGGTGAAGCATAAAGGAAACTATCTAATCTAGTCCCTTTAAGTGCGGGGTAAAACCTATACATGGCAGCTATTACGGACCCCACGATAATTATTGCATTTGGTACTGTTCTTCCCTAAACATAATTTTATTATTTTATTAGCAAGCAAAAGCATCATAAACACAATCTACATGCAATTCTAGTCAATTTACATATAAAGAACATTTTTATCGGAGCAACGGTTAAAAAGTTATTAAAGAAACAATTTACGGTGGCAAGGTTGTAATTAGTAGTAAAACAACATGTAAACAAAGTCAAACATGTCAAAGGAGCACATTTTATTAATCTACACAGAAAACTAAGCAAGTTTCATGTTTAAAGCGTCGCGATCCGAGCTACCGTTAAAAAGATACGGGCATCACAAAAATCTATTACAATCTGCCAAAATAATAACCCAGAAACGGAAAAAAGTCTAACGGGCCGAAACTACTACTGGTCCTAAAAAGGGGTGTGCGCTGTTTAGTTATCCAGCGCACAAGGCGCTATATAGTGCTCAGATCAAATGGGCCAAGCCCAGCACGATGCTGTGGAAAAAAAATAAAAAAATAAAGGCGTGGCTCACCTAGCAGGCCTCGGCCCAGCTCGGTGGTGTGGCGAGGGATAGGGCGGCCTCGCCCTTAGGAGGCGAATAGCACGGGATGGCGCGATGGGCCTTGCGAGACAGATGGGCCGTGGAACGATGGCAGGCCGCATGGGTACATCGGCCCACGAGCGGGGGGAGCGAGTCGGGCGTGCAGCTCGTCCTCTCCAGGACAAGGCCGATGGCCAGGGCGGCGCCGACGGCTGGCTACGCCGGCGAGGTGCGCATGTGACCGGGGACGACACAAGGGGAAGACGGGGAAGCGGATCTGCACGCGGCGTCTCTGGATCCGGCAGGCGACGGGTCGTAGTCGAGGTTCAAGGGGGCGCGAGAGCTCCACGGGGCGGTTCCAAGGCGGCCATGGCGGGTGGCGGTTTCCTCCTGGTGCTGCGAGAGGAAGAGGGAGAGAGAGGTGAGGGGGAGGAGGAGATGAAAGGGAGAAGAGGAGGGGTCACCGGAGTACGGAGGCTCGCCGGCCGGGGTCACGGCGGCGCGGCACACAGCCGGAGCTCCATGGGCGTGGAGGCTCGGCACGGAGGAGCTCCCACGGGAGGAGTCAGGCGTGGGGCTTCTGATGACGTGGCACCACGGGATCCCTCCGATCCGGATCCGACGGATCAGATCGGGCGACTGGATCTGGAAGGGGGTTGGTGGCTGGCTGGTGGTGGTGCGACATGTGGCGGCGGGGGAGTGGGATGGCGCAGAAAGAGAGGAGTAGGGTTAGGTTTTTCCAATTTAGGTAGGGTAGCGCCTGCTATTTATAGCAGGGGGTTGTTAGGAGGTGTTTTGGGCCACAAGGCGGGCTGTTACAGCGATGGACCGCGGGATCTCGCCCTGGGCGAAGAATAGACGCGGGCCGCACTGTAGCTTGGGCTGCGGACGGGAGGCCGACTAGTGGGCCACCAGGGGCGCACCGGCCCACTGGGGCGACGGACACGGGCGGCGGTTCGTCCCGTCCAGGACGAGGCCGACAGCCAGGGCTGCGCCAGCGGGCGGCCTACGCCGGCGAGGATGTGGCACGGCTGGGGAGGCCAGGGCAGGCGCGGTGGGCGGCGGCGAGGTCCCAGGACGGCAGGTCGCGGCGGCTCCCTTGCGGCCTGCACGGGGGAGAGGCGGAATGGGGTTAGGAGGGAAACGAAAGAGAGAGGAGAGGGAAGGAGGGCGTCGTGATTGGGGCAGGGGCGGCGGCGCTGGTCTCCGACGGCCGACGGCGCGGCACCAGAGGCGGCTCGGCATGGCGGCGAGTGCGGAGGAGCACGGCAGCGGGGTGCTGCGGGTGGCCGTGGGCTGTCGCGGCCCGGCGGCGCTCCGAGGGCCCTGCGGGGCCTGAACCATGGTGGGAGGCTGCTGGAGGCTCCAGGAGGTGACGTGGCGGCATCTGAACCGCATATCTCGCGATCTGACGGCCAGAATCACCTAGGGATTAGGGTTTCGGGATCTGGGGGTTGTTTGGGGCAGAATTTGGAAATTGGAGGGGGTGGCTGCAATTTTTACAAGTGGGAAACCCTAGAAGGGCTAGGGAGAGGGGTGATCTTTATATAGGCTGGCCTGGATGGCAGGTTTACGCAAAAGCCCTCGGGTTTTCTCCCTCGCGTTTGGTACTTCACGTTTCTGACCGCTGGGAGTGCATACGATCTCCGATCCGGGTGAAATTTCGAACCACGCGCTCAGCGCGGCAAGCCCGTCAGTCCTACCTCACTTCAGTAACGCTCCGAGAATAAAATAATCCGTTTATTAAATAAACGGGGTTTTTCGTTCCGATGGCGATGACTGGTCTTGTGCCGGTTGCGACGGTGCTCGGGTGAAACCCGGTGTCGCAAAGGTCGTGTGCCGTTGGGAAAAGTTTTGGTCCCGCATCCGACACGAGAAAGAGGGGGGAAATATTCACCGATTAATAAATCAGTGAAGCAAATACTACAAACAGCAAAAATAAAGCAACAAACATTTTTTTAATTTGGGTGAAAATCTCGGGCTGCTATAACTTCACTCCTGATGTTTTCCATGCAATGCATGAGTAAGTTGAGCCAATGACGGGCGCGTCAAGGCTATTTTCTGAGACCGGCGGCATTGATCCTATAAGACCTGCAGCGGCATGGACTTGCTAGGCACCGGTTGTTTCCCAAGTTCATGTCGAGGGAAGCAGCTTGATTTTGGGCTTTCGAGGTGTTTGTTACCAATTCACTAAGGCTCGACCAGTCAACTACCTTGGGTCTCTCTAGATTATCATCCCTCAAATAAATTATCTTTTGTGGCTAATTGGTCGATGACTCGCAACTGTGCTGCACGCATGAAGATAGGAGATCAAGGTTTCGAGTCCCTGCGCGACTCTTCGAGTCCCCCAGGCACTCGGGGGCTACTGGCGAGGGGGTGACCCGACGACTCTTACAGATGAGGCTACCTGGTGCGTATCAAGCTAGAGGGCCCGCTAGAAGCTTCGACCAACCCACACCTGACACACTCGAGGCAACCGCCATAAGGAGTCCTCGACGATCATGAAAACCGCGACTTGGCATCCAAGACTAGAGATATATTAGGAAACCCTCTCTGTCAACCTAGACGGACTCCTCGCGACCCAGCCTAGTATATAAAGGCTGGGAGAGGGGACGTCTAGGGCATCGAATATTCGAGCAACACCCTCGGTCCTGAGCCATCTGGCCTTGACCTCTACTGTAATTGTCTCCATTATAATACAATCGAGAAGGAAGTGCTTTCTCCTGTTAGCCAACGAGTATCGCCAACCTACACATCTCTTCTACGATCTAACCCAGGGTTCCTAACCATGGGATTTGCCGAGGTCAATCCTCGTCAGGTTTCCTATATCTATTTAATTTTGTATTTACTTTCTAAAAATAAATTCAAACTATGCATAATTGCAAGGGGATTTTCATATTTATCATGTTCTTCAATTATAGGAAAGCTTCCATATCTTTTATGTTCTTGACAAAAATGAGACATATGGAAGCCCCCCTAGAATTGTGCATACTTTAAGATTTTGTTTTTTTGGGATGCATGATGAATTGATTTTATACGCAATCATAAGATATAATAATGCTAAAATCCCGCATGTTATATCCAACCATTTTTCCTTGTCCATAATGCATAGTTTCTCATATTTTTACATTTAATAATTCGATTGCATAAATATAAATTTATTATTATGGTATTTGTAGGTTTGTTGGGATGTGCATAGACTTGGCAAGTGAAAAATGATCAAATTGGAGTCAAACAAGAGGATCTATGGTGCCAGACTTTTCCATTTGGGAAGTGTCAAATGGCATTTTTAAATGCTCAAAATGAAGATCCAATGATATCAGCACGAAGCTCTCATCTATACGAGTTCAACGAGTCCAAAATAAATTGAAATCAGAATTAGTATGAATATTCGGTGGTCTTTTTACAATACAAAACCTCAATACAAGGTGCGATGATAGTAAGCACGGAGGCCCAACCCAAAGCAACATGGTTGTATGCACGACGCTCGGGCTCAAGGCCCCATGGTATTTACGTGGATCCCGACGTGACCGACATGCCTCGATCCACGACGCTTTTGACGGGGGTGTTAGGATGTCTGGGCGCTATAAAAAAAGTCAGAGAATTTTTTGAAAAAGTTTGAGGTTTATTTTATGTTTAAAATGTAAATTTGGGTTAAATTGTTAAAATTTCCTCTAACCTAACGATACCGCCTGTGTAGGGGTACCGATAGCTCACACACTGGCCTTATAGTAGTCTCAAAGGATCACGATATGGTGGCGATTACAAGAGATAAGTTACACGAATTTTGGGATCGGAGGAAGAACTGGAAGAATAGGGGAAATAGGTGGGGGTAGGTGAGCCGTGTCGTGCCGTGATCCACTGGATGTCCTCTCCTCTGTGGGCTGTGGAAGATATAGCCGCTTGTCAGTTCACCCAGTCGGGGCCACTAGTCAGCGGGTTGGCCTTGCGCTGACGAGTGGGCCGTTGGTTGTCTCCTGGAGCTACCATGTCAGGGAACTTGACATTCCCCCTCCTTGCGAAGAGGCTTGCCCCAAGCCTCCGCTTTCGGGAAACGAGCTTGTAGTTTTTCACGATCCTCCCAGGTGTCGCGAACAACTTTGTCATCGGACCAACGGACGAGAACTTGCTCAACCATGCTGCCACGGCGGCGCCGTCAACGTGTTTGCAGTACTGTCATCAGAACGACAGGAATGTCAGTAGCAGAGGGAAGATCAGAAGTGACCTGAGTACCTAGAAGAAGCGCCCGACGTAGCCGAGATACATGAAACACCAGGTGTACTTGAGACTAGGCTGGCAATTGCAGTACATACGCCATTTCATTGATATGGCAGATCACCGGGTAAGGACCAAAGTAGCGGAACGCCAGTTTATAGTAGGCGCGAGTCGCAACCGATGTCTGTATGTACGGTTGCAGTTTCAGAAAGACCTTGTTGCCGACAGAAAACTCGCGGAAGGAGCGCTTGGTGTCAGCCTGGGCTTTCATACACTGGCGTGCACAATGAAGATGTTGCTGGAGAAGTTGTTGAACCACAGCCCGTTCTTCCAACAAGCTCTGTAGCGATGGAACTGTTACTGCACTGGACGCCGCGATGCCCCAATGGCGCGGTTCACGCCCGTACATGGCCTTGAATGGGGACATCCCAATGGTCGAGTGAGGTGCAACATTGTACCACAATTGAGCCAATGGCAGCCAGTAACTCCATCGGCGTGGGCAAGCTTGGGTAAAACAGCGGAGAAAAGTTTCCAAACATTGGTTTACCCGCTCGGTCTGTCCGTCCGTCTGCGGATGATTTGCTGTGCTCATACGCAATTCAGATCCCACATGGTGAAACAACTCCTTCCAGAAGTGACTGAGGAACACAGGATCACGATCTGAGATGATGGCGCCAGGTAATCCGTGAAGCTTGTAAACCTGGTTCATGTACAACATGGCAACCTTGGCCGCCGTGTAAGGATGCGCCAGGGCCAGGAAATGGGAGAATTTGGTGAATTTGTCCACGATGACCAGAATACAATTAGCATTACCAGATTGGGGCAGGCCGTCGATGAAATCCATTGATATGAACTCCCAGGACTCTATGGGGACTGGTAGTGGCACTAGCAACCCTGGGTAGTTGACGCGCTCAGGTTTGGCCTGTTGGAAAGTTTGGCAGCACCGGACATACTGGAGTATGTGCATCTTCATTTTTGGCCACGCAAATAGCTGACGAATGCGCTTATACGTGACAGGGAACCCGGAATGACCGCCCATCAGGCTATCATGGAAAGCCGAGATGATCCTCTGTTGCATGGAAGTGCTACCGCCCAACCATATGCGATCACGAAACCGCAGAATACCTTGGACCAGAGAGAAACTCCCCTTGGCATCGGGCGCAATGGCCAGCTGTTCGAGGAGTTTCTGAGCTTGAGGATTGGCATTATAGCTGTTAAGAATATCCTCCAGCCAAGCTGGTTGGGCCGAAGAGATTGTCGACAACCGTTCCAAAGGAGTGGACTGGGATAGAGCATCCGCTGCCTTGTTATCAGTTCCTTTCTTGTATCTAATCTAATACTGCAGTCCCAACAATTTAGTGAAAGCTTTTTGTTGCCATGGCGTGGACAATCGTTGTTCTTCAAGATGGACAAGACTGCGGTGGTCTGTCTGAATGATGAATTCCGAATGTCGCAAGTAAGGGCGCCACTGAGTGACTGCTACCACGATCGCTAGGTACTCCTTTTCATATGTCGACAGACCCCGATAGCGCAGACAGAGCGCTTTGCTCATAAATGCAATGCGGTGTCCTTCTTGCTGCAAAACTTCTCCAATGACAGCATCACAAGCATCTGCTTCCACTGTGAATGGCTTGGAAAAATTCGGTAGTCGAAGGACTGGAGCAGACACCAATTGTTGTTTGAGAGTCTGAAACGCCTCTTCTGTGTTGCTGGACCAGACAAACGGAACCCCTTTTTTGAGTAGATTGAACACTGGTCGGGCAATGATGCCAACATGTCTGAGGAATCGGCGGTAGTAACCTGCAAGTCCCAGGAAGCGTCTGACCTCATGCACATCAGAAGGTGTGACCCAATCTTGCACAGCTCGGATCTTGTCGGGTTCAGTAGCCACCCCACTAGCACTAATGCGATGGCCCAAATAAGAGAGTTGATTCTGCCCAAACGAACACTTGGACCGCTTGACATACCATTGATCACGCCGAAGCAACTGCAAAACTTGACGGAGATGGCAGACGTGCTCTTCCAATGTCTTGATGTAAACCAGGATATCATCAAAGAATACAAGGGCACAGATATGAAGGGTAGGTTGCAGAGTATCTGTCATAGCAGAATTGAAAGTGGTCGGCGCGCCTGCTAACCCAAAGGAAACCACCGTGTACTCGAACAGACCCGAGTGAGTTTGGAAGGCCGTTTTGTACTCCTCACCTTCTGCCAGCCGAATTTGATGATAACCCGCGCGTAAATCCAATTTGGAAACCCAGACGACGCGTAAACCGAATTTCTAAGAGCTCTTCAATCACCGGAATAGGAAATTTACCAATATGAGTCAGTGCGTTGAGGCGCTGGTAATCAATGCATAAATGCCAAGTGCCATCTTTCTTCTTGACCAAAATGACAGGCGATGAAAATGGGCTGGAGATGCGCTGAATAAACCCTTGGCGCAATAGTTCAGCCACTTGGCGCTCAATATTATTCTTGTGCTCAGGTTTATGGCGATAGGATCGCAGATTCACCGGTTGCGCTCCAGCGATCAATGGTATCGTATGATCGCAGGAACGACGAGGCGGAAGACCTTGAGGTTCTTTAAAGACATCAGCAAATTCCACGAGCAAGTCTTGAATTTGAGGTGGTATGGGTTGCTGCTGATCGTCATTTGGAGAATCCGTGACCACACACAAATGCACAGCATGGGACAAGGAACCTGACTGACAGAGGGCCATCAACTGAGTACCGGTAATAGTTGCACAGACAGTAGCAGAAGTGTGCCCTCTGAGGCAAGCTGGGCCAGACTAAGTAGTGAGCACTAGAGACTTTCCCTTCCAATCCACCATCATGGGACTGTGAGACTCAAGCCAATCCATACCCAGAATTGCATCGTACGTACCCAGAGGAAGAATTTTCAAATCAGTCGCAAATTCGCAGCCCTGAGAAAACCACTTGCAGCAAGGAATGCTGGCAAAACAACTCAACTCACCCCCATCTGCCACTTTAACACGACAGGGTCTTGGCATCAGGGAAACCCCTTGCATTTTTTCAGCCAGCTGCTGGTTTAGGAAAGACGTGGTGTTGCCGGAATCGACCAGCATGAGAGCTTCCTGCCCTTGAATCCACGCGTGCAGTTGAAATGCCTTGGGTGCAACGCCCCCTGTGAGAGCTTGCCGAGAGATGGCCATGACTGTTTCTTGCTTCACCTCGACTCCACTCGAATCTCCATACTCACTGGAATTGTCGATGCCGAATAGTTCAAGGAGTTCTTCGACAACATGGAGTTGCACTGATGTGGGGCAAATGTGATCACGCCCCCAACGTTCCCCACACTTGAAACAGAGGTCGCGAGCACGCCTGTACTCTCAAAGAGCCTTGAGCTTGTTGGGATCGCTCCTGGGTCCCTCGTTGACACGAGCGGCATCAAGACCGCGTCGGTCAGTAGCTGCAATGTTGTTGAGGGGTGGCGGAGGGCCCAGACGAGCCGGTGGTGGGGGAGGTGGGCCGATGCCACCGCGCGAGCCTGCCGCCGCCGCCCGATGGGATGGTGTGTGGGTGGAGCTGCTCCCGCTCGAGAAATAGTCGACGACTGATGTCTACGCACGCTTCTATTCTTGTATACTATGTTGGGCCTCCAAGCGCAAAGGTTTGTAGGACAACAACAATTTCCCTCAAGTGGATGAACTAAGGTTTATCGAACTTAGGGAAGTAGAGGTTGAAGATGGTCTCTCTCAAGAAACCCTGCAATTAAGATACAAGAAGTCTATTGTGTCCCCAACACACCTAATACAACTAGGAGTTGTATAGGTGCACTAGTTCGGCGAAGAGATGGTAAAATATAGGTGATAGGTGTGGCAAAACGAAGTAATATAAATCTGTAATAAAATGTGCAGCAAAGAAACAAGTGGTAAACGTGAGCACAAACGGTTTTGCAATGGTGGAAACAAGGCATAGGCTTCATAATTTCACTAGTGGCAACTCCCAACAACATTAACATAGTCTAATCACATGATATTTCCCATAAAATATGCAATGAAGACATACTCGGAGGTCATTCCTTTGTGGTCAGGAGAGGACGAGAATTGTGTAGGGCTACAAAAGCACACCTCAGAGTTCGTAGTTCCCATCTATGGATTTCCCAATGTCACCGCGGCCATCCAAAGAGAGTACTACAATCACCACAACATATCTAAAGGATAGTCAAAGACAAGCACCAAGAGACTCTCAATCTTCAATCCACACACAAAAGAGAAAATCACTCATGAAAATATTCTTCTAAACCATGTCCAATAGACCGCTGTCACCATGGTCTCGGGGATTATACTAGATAGGATCAAGTGCGTACATAAAATCCAATACATAAAAGAAGGGGAAACATCATGGGATCACCATAGATTAACATAGCCAATGATCACAACAAAGATCACATCATGAGAGAGAGAGAGAACCCACATAGATCAAGATACAAGCCTTAGCCCCGAGGGGGAACTACTCACACATGAACATGGTGAGAGGGAGAGTTGTGGATGGAGAGGTGCAGCCCGGAGGAGATGAAGGAGACGGCGACGACGGCGGCCACGGCGGCGGCGGCGCCCACGACCACGGCCACGGCGGTGGCCACGACCCTTGGGGCAACGGCCTTTGGCCCACTTCTTCTTCCTTGGAGATGGTTCTGCTGTGGAGGTTGATCTCTCCCTCAAGACGGCTGCCAAGGTGGAGGAAATTTCGTGGTGCCCTTTGACCTAGGTTTCCTCTCTTTATATAGACTCTCGGATTCCCGTCATCCAGATTACGTCTTCGGTATTTCGGACCTCCAGAGAGCATCCTAACTCCGATTGGGCCGAATTTTATGTCTAGATCCACCGGAAAAAAATTCCCTACAACTTTGTAGTTTTAATTTTTTCCGTTTGAGACCGTCTTCTAGCGTTTCCGAGGCGATCTTTAAAACCTGTCTCGTGAGGACAGATTTCGGGAAAGTTAGAGTCCAACTCTTACAAGGCTTCTCTTTGTGATCTTTCCTTTATCCAAGTAATTCCTACACATAAAGTAGAAAAACAAGAACTTGTGCACTCTTGCAACCATTAATAGGTTAGTTCCAAAATATATTATAAAAAGATATGAAAGTGTATCAAAAGCGTAGCAATATCACACAAAACATGCATGGAGCAAGCAAAAATTATAGATACGTTTGGGACGTATCAATGACCTCCTCTTGCAGCAACGCCAATGCACACGCCGTGTCCAGATCGGGTGGCCGCTGCACCATCACCACCGCGCGAATATCCGAGCGCAGTCCCTCGACAAAACGAGTGAGATGACAGTAAGGATGTATGGAATCAGAATAGGAGGTCAGATGATTAACAATAACTTCAAAACGTTCGATGTAATCGGCTACAGACAAGGTTTGTTTGATGGTGTAAAACTGGCGAATAAGCATTTTAAGGTGATCACGCCCAAATCGAGTGCATAAGAGCGAAGAAAAGGATTCCCAATCAAACTAAGCCAGTCTGAATGGATTGTAGCCAAATAGAAGCAGAACCCAAAAAATTCAAACAAGCCATCGGAACCCAGTAGGATTCGTGTATGTTGAACATAGAAAAATATTGCTCACGGAGTGTGCGCCACAGTCGTGGGTTTTCACCGGAAAACAACGGAAAAGAGACGGATGGATGCGACCGATACCCGCAAGGATATGGCTAGCATGAGCAAAAGGAGAGGGTAAGGACAACGGAGAGGAGAACGACAACTGACCATTGGTCGGGAGGGGCACGGGTGAGTGCACCGGTGCCGACCCCCGGTGCAGGTGAAGTTCGCCGCGGTCCGCAGATGTAAGGCCCGATATGCGGTACTGTTCCAGATCTAGGTGTTTACACCCAGATCCGGGGATGAAGCACATATCGGTCCCACCGCGACATATGACAAAAGCCATATGCCCCGGATTTCCAACATGATATCACAACATTACAGATACAAGGATACAACATCTCATACAATCGGCATACAACTTCCTCAAATACAATACAGCAACGGAAGGTATATGTCTGAGTACAGACTACAAGCAAATGCCTAGTGGCAAAGAGAAAAACATCGATCCCATAACCACACGGGTCCAGGCCCTCCGCCGGGATCCGCCTAACTAGTCGTCGTCGAGCCTCCACGTGAAACGTCGATCACCATACCTGTTGTCGACCAAGAACCCTGAAAAGAGTTTGGGGTAGTATCATGAGTACAGAGGTACTCAGCATCCAACTGTAGTGGTCATCTGACCCAGCAATGACTTCATCACTCGTCATTCTAGGACAATTAGTAGTTTACGGTAAGGATGTGGTAAGTGGTGAGGTTGCTGCCGCACTAGCATTTATGAAGTGGCTAACGGTCTAGAGAGTAAGATAAGAAGCCAAGCATTCGATGAGGAATCGCCTCCAACAAGTCTTGCTATCAACTAATTACGCAAACATAACACCTATCCTATCCTTGTCCTCCTCTTCGCATCCCGACGAAGAAGAAGCAGTCAAGGCACACACACACACGTTGATCAAGTTATATTAAGATTATCTCAGTTTTTGTTGTCTATGAACAAGGAGTAGGTCTCAAGTCGTCCATAACCGTGGACACGGCTTCTCGAAAAGATTTAACCCTGCAGGGGTGTACCAACTGCCCATTACAAGGCTCCGCACGCACGTCCATCTCTCTCATTTGCTACCCATTATAGGCAACCATTTTATGATTTAGTTCCAAGAGATCCGAAACGACAGGTCCCTCTAGCTAACAACGAACAAATCCGGGTGGCCCCCGGTGAGTCGACATCCAGCTCAGGAGCCGGCCGCGCTCTCGATCTGGTCTCTACCGTCTGTCGCAGGTTTGGATAGCCGGTTAATCACACATGGGACACCGGGTCCTCAGCCGGACAAGGTGGGCCAGCAAGGGAACTATGTCCTCATTGGTCCAGGTTGGTTTGTAAACAACTGGCGGCCGACCAGCACACACACGATTTCAAATGGTAAATCAGCTTGGGCCACCACTAGAAATGTTTGAAGCTAGGTAGGTAAGAAAAGGGGACCCCATAAAATCCCACACGCGGTTAGACACGCTCAGTCTTAAAACCAATACCCGGAACTCGGATCCTAGGTGACTCGAATGGAACAAAGCGTCGGGGCGGGATAGCCTAGACCTTCCATCCTTCGTCGAATATAGTCAACATTATAATAATCATATCATCATCAACAATATAATAATGTGATATCCCAAACCAAGGAGTAACAGGGTAACATTGTAGCATCCTAAGCATGCATACTAAGCAGGGGCTGAGCAACGAGCAATAGTAACATAGCAGTACATGGTTTGCTGGGAAAGGACATGGCTGTATCGGTTTGAAAGAGGCTGTAAACATGTGGTAGGATCAAACATCGAACCTATCCTAGACTAGCATGCAAACCGCTGGTTGAAATAGAATGGATCATAAGTAATGCATAGTCCTTGCCTGTTGACAAGTCGGGTTCCGAAGGTGCAGTTGATCACAAGCTCGCATCGTCTCCGAGAGGTACCCGCGGAAGCACACAAGACGATAAACACTGGAAAGCAATCAACGAGCAAGCATCTATTACTACGAAGCAAACACGAGCAAGCAGCAACAAGAAGGCAACACGAGACATCGCACCTACCGTCGAGAGCGGTTACTAACAGGTTAAGTGGAGTACTCATCACACACGACGATACCGCGCATTTACGGTGGTTCAAGTTGTTTAGCTACAGGTGATCAACAAAGGTTGTTAACATGACATCTCACTCAAGCATGGCATAGCACACAAACATGTCAAGAGGTGAAGCACAAAGTAAACTATCTATGCTAGTCAATTTAAGTGAGGCACAATCCTAAACATGGCATAACACTAAGT
Source organism: Bromus sterilis (assembly GCA_950022295.1). Taxonomy (NCBI): domain Eukaryota; kingdom Viridiplantae; phylum Streptophyta; class Magnoliopsida; order Poales; family Poaceae; genus Bromus; species Bromus sterilis. Next base: position 272,249,904 of record OX465595.1, on the reverse strand, counting down.
GTCGCACGATGATTAAAACATTTGGTACTGTTCAGCACCTAAACACATTTTAAACAGAGCAACGGTTAAAAAGTTATTAAATAAACAATTTGCAGTGGCAAATAGTGTAATTTAGCAGGAAAACAACATGTAAAGAAGTTCAAACATGGCAACAAACAACATTTTATTAAACTACACGAAAAACTAGGCAACTTTCATACTTAACGCGTCGCGATCCGAGCTATGAGCTAAAAGATACGGGCAAAACAAATAAATAACACAATCTGCCAATAATAAAAAAAAACTAACAGAAAAGGAAAAAACTATACGGGCCGAAAGCTACTGGCTGGCCCAACAGTGCACAACAGCAAATAAAATAAATAAAAATAAATAAAAGGGGGGGGGGCTCACCATGGGCCTCAGCCCACTAGCTGGAGTGGTGGCTAGCCTGGGCCTGGGCGCCGGCTGGGCTGTCTTGGGGCGCGCCTGCTGGGCCGCAGGAGGGGCGCCGGCCCGTGTGGCGATGGCGAGCGGACTGGACGCTTCGTCCCCCCGCACGAGCGTGCACAGGAGGTCGCCGCCGTGACGGTTGCCGGCGCAGGGCGGGGCCCCGGCGAGCCTTGGGAGGCCGGCGGCAGCATGGAATGGCGGGAACGAGGGCGCAACGACCGGATCCGGTCCCGGCGGTGACGAGGGGTGCTGCGGCAAGCACCTCGGGCTACGGTTCGAGCTCGCTCCATCGGGCATTCATGGCGGCGGCGCCACCTGCGAGGAAAGAGAGCGGGGTGGGAGAGGAAGGGGAGGCGCACGGGACAGGGAGGCTCACCAGCGGCGAGGCCTCGACCCGCGGCTCGGTTGCCGGCGGCTGCCGGAGCGAGAAGGCAACGGGCGGCGTGGAGGTGGAGCACTGGAGGCGGCCGGAGGCACGTCCAGATCCGGCCCGACGCGGGCCCTGGCGGCGGCATCTCGGCCCTGCGGGCCCCGGATCGTCTGGGAGGCTGCTGGGGGCAACGTGGCGGCTCGGGAGCCACAGATCTGATGATCCAACGGTGGAGAGGCTTTGGTTGGCTAGGGTTTCGAATTCTGGGGGCTAGGGGCAGAATTTGGAGGGGAAAAAGAGGGGGTGGCTGCAATTTTCCATTAGGGTAAACCCTAATTGGGTGGGGGGAGGCTGGTGGTCTTTATATAGGGCTGGTTGGCTGGCCAGATGACGCAAACGCCCTCGGTACCCCTCTCGTGTGTCCGGCGATCGCGTTCGTGACCGCCGAGACTCCGTACGGACTCCGACGGACGAAACTTCGACCTACGCGCTCAGCGCGTCGAGCCCGTCGATCGCACCTCACTGCGATGACATTCCGATAACATTTTTCGGCGCCCCATAAAAATAATCCGTTTATTAAATAAACGGGGTTTTTGTTCCGTTGGCTGCGGCTGGTCTCGTGCGGTTTCGCGACGGTGATCGGGTGAAACCCGGTGTCGCGAAGGTCGAGTGTCAGGGTGGCAAGGGTCGGTCTCCGTCCGGTACGAGATAAGAGGGGGAAAGTAATCGCCGATCAATAAATCGGGGACGCAAACACCGCAAACAAATCAGACAATCAAACAATTCACACCGAAAACAAATTTTTTAATTTTTGTGAAATCTGGGCTGTTACAGCAGACCCGTGAGGAGGTCCCGTCGCGCTCCGCAGACCCGTGAGGGGGTCCCGTCGCGCTCCGAGCCGGGTCCGAGAGGCCCTCGCTGGTCGCAGGCGGTGGTGGCCAGGCGGCCACGGCGGCCGCCGTCGCTGCGACCTCCGCACCAGCCGATGCCGACGCTGCAGCGCGCGCCTGTTGCAGATCGGCGACCACCGAGGACAGATCGTCCATGCGGCGCTCTAGATCGGGCCGCCATGCCAGGAGATCGTCGATCCCGGTGGTTTGAACCTGGGTGGCGGCGGTGCTGGCGTCGATGGATGCCGAGATCTTGTCGAGGAAGCTCTTGATCGCCGGATCCATCCCTTCAAGTTGGAGCCGCGCGTGACGAAGCCGGCGGGTTTCAACAAACAGCGCCAGCGACGCCGCCAAGGATCGACCGGCGTCTCTGATACCAGATGTAGGGGTACCGATAGCTCACACACTGATCTTATAGCAGTCTCAAAGGATCACGATATGGTGGCGATTACAAAAGATTAGTTACACGAATTTGGGGATCGAAGGAAGAACTGGAAAAACAGGGGAAATAGGTGGGGGTAGGTGAGCCGTGCCGTGCCGTGATTCACTGGATGTCCTTTCCTCCGTGGGCTGGGAAAGATATAGCCGCTTGTCAGTTCACCCAGTCGGGGCCATTAGTCAGCGGGTTGACCTTGCGCTGACGAGTGGGCCGTGGGTTGTCTCCTGGGGCCGCCATGTCAGGGACCTTGACAGCCTGGACGGCCATAAAATGGCGGGGCTGCCATATAAAGATTCTGCAGTTAGCAAGACTCCTTTTTTTTACAGTAAAAAGACTTTTTTTTTCCGGAACGCGCATGAGACTTGTCGATTCATCAAGGGAAAGTCGCAAGTCTCTTATCCCAACTATCCGCCTCCCGCCGGCCATCTCACTCCGGCGAGATGTTGAACTGCAGCCGATATCTCTCCTCCGCGGCTGCCACAACGCCACCCGTTTCCCAACTCCGGACACTAACCTTCTCTCTCCTCCGCCGTCATCCTCTTCGCTTCCTCTCATCCGCCTCCGCCGCCGCCACCACCACCACCGCAGTCGAAGCTGAGACCATAGGTAAATGACCCTGAGATTCAAAAATAATAATCTCATTTATCCTTACCTAGTTACTTGCCATCTGGGTGAGTTGGTTTGGGCACAGGCGGCGGCGCGGGTGGTGGTGCCACGAGGCCGCAGTGGAAGGCGGCGATAGACTTCAAGTGGATCCGTGACAACAGGGATGTCGTCGCCACTAACATCCGGAATCGGAACTCCGCGGCCAACCTTGACGTCGTCCTCCAGCTCTACGATCGGTACCTCGCGCTGCAGAAGGTCAGTGACCTGCCTGTTATTGCCACTGCCGCACTCCGGATTTGTTTTTGGACTGGAACCCAATACAACGGATAGCTTTCACCGGCAAAGCGAGTGATTTACTATGCTAGGCATTGGGTATCTGTCAGATGAGATTATTCTTATCAAAGGTTAATAACTTCCACCTGAGATTATGCACGAGTTGTTGTTTGAGCTGTGGTATGAACGTGTATGTTTGTACTATGAAAAGCTCAATCATTGGCAGAGTTTGGTTGCACTTAAGTGATTTAAGATTGCCCGGAAGTAAATTTCTTATGTCGCTGAGTTAATTTGCAAACTTTATATGTTCCTCATGGACTTGATCCTTGTTCATTCACATCTCAGTACATGGTGCACATTCTGTTTCCCTTTAAACTGTTCTGCCCCACAAGGTCTATCAAACTATTGAAGCATTCCGTCTTTACATTCATTAACTGAATACAATTGTTTAATAGGTTCTGTACTGTATAATATGGTGGTAACAAAAGCATGGCAACAATTCCTAATTATGGAAGATTACAGGAGGTGGAACAGCTCCGAGCTGAAAGAAATGCAGTTGCTAACAAAATGAAAGGGAATCTAGACATATCTGTGCGACAAGCCCTTGTTGACGAAGGTAATTATTATGAGTGTTTTCTGACATTCAAGTATGTGCAAATAGAATTCATTACTTTATAAGTTTCGACTCATTTTGGGATATTTTAGGCAAGAACCTGAAAGAAAGCCTTATTGCACTAGAAGAAGATCTTGTTCAGCTAACTGACAAGCTTCAGTTAGAAGCACAAAGTATTCCTAATAGTACACATCCAGATGTGCCTATAGGGGACGAGGAAAGCTCTGTCACCAGAAAGGAGGTAGTAGCTTTCTGTATGTCTTCACCTGCAGTACTGTTGCTTCTTATTTCAAGGTGTTGCCGTCTATGTATTTTCAATGTTTGGTGATTTGTTTCTGTTATGTTATATAGGTAGGCAGTCAGAGAAACTTCAGTTTCACCATTAAAGACCACCTTCAGCTTGGGAAGGATCTTGATTTATTTGACTTTGATGCAGCTTCTGAGGTATAACTGCAACAAATCATGCCATCTTATATTTTTAAACAACATGTTGTACCAGTCATTCGATAATACTATTAGATCATACCCCATGCGGTGACATGGGATTTAGACTGCCCCGCAGCAAAAGGAGGGATGTAAATTAGTAGAATATATATATTTATAGGGTGGAACTTAAGCTGAAACAGGACTACCAGTTAGAATAAAATTTATCGAGAAAAACATGGGTTGACAAACTCCCAGTAACAGCAAATACATGTATGTGACCTCATAGTAGATTTCGGTATGTGGACCAGTAAATTGCAATTCCAATTTGATCCCTGTGTTCCAAAATAATTGAAGTTCTAGGTTTGTCTTAAGTCAAACTTGCTTAAGTTTGACCAACTCTATTGAAAAATGTGCTAAGATCTAAAACACCAGATACACATAGTACGAAAATATATGTCATAAAGAATGTCAAGAGACTAATTTAGTGTTCTAGATGTTAATATATTTTTATAGACTTGGTGAAACTTGAACGAGTTTGACTTTGGGAAAATCCAGAACTTCAATTGTTTTGGGTTGGAGGTAGTACATAATAGAAAGACACTCGTTTGAAATGCTTTGTTGTATTCTATTATAGAACTATTAGTGGCAAATCCTTCCTAGTTTCAAATATTTTTTTTGCTTCAGTATCTTCATTGGCTCTTTGTTTGTGTCCTGCAGATCCTTCCTAGTTTCAAATATATAGATGAAAAACTCACTACATCATATATATATATATATATATAATATAAAGACGGTCTATTCTGCTAATATTAGCAGAATAATATTCTGCTAACACTTTCGCACTGCATCAGGACGCTAAGAGGACCGCACTGCTGACTTAAAAGTCATGCAGCTCGGGTAAAACGAACCGCATGTACCGTTTTCGCTATAACTTTTTAACCGTTTATCGGAATTGAGCGTATGATACACTGTTGGATTTGTATGGAAATGGTGCATCTTCCATATGTTGAACACTTTCCTCGATTCTTCACGGATTAAGAGTTGTTTCGAAAATTGTGCGGCGGCACACTTTCACAGCGGCAGTTTTTCCGCGATTTATCTTAAACCGTTTATCGGAATGATGCAAATGACACACCATTGGAAAGATATCAATCAGGCGCTCCATCCATATATAGAACACTTTGTCTAGTTCGCTACAGTTTGAGAGAAATTTAACTGCAAAAAAATGCGTACACTGTTTTTTCCCGGCGGATCTTGTAGAGAGTTAAACTTTGTGACCGTTTGTCGGAACGATGCCTATGATACACCGTTGGATTCGTATGGAGTAGGAGAACAATCCATATGTTGAACACTTTTCGAGATTCTTCACGCTTTTGAAGGAATTTTGAAAACGGTGTGCTGCCCTCGTGTGGGTAGCGGGCATTTTTGCGTAATGTTTTTTGATTCGCTTGTCCGATCGATGCAATTGATACACCGTTGGATATATGTCGTCGAGGCGCTCCATTTTCATGTAGAACACTCTCTCTAACTCCTTACGGTTTAAGAGCAACGTCGAATTTACTAAAACGCGGAACTCTGTTTTTTCGCGGACAAAAAATCGACCAAGTGAACTGCATCCGCCGGGTAATCGCACCGCATTTGTTGACATAGAGCACTGCATGAGTTTTTTAATTTATTTATCAGAATTTCGCAGTTTGCTTCGAGAAAAAGGAACCGCGCGATAAACCGAAGTGAACTGCATGACTATTTTTTCTAACCTTTTTTATGCAAACATATTTAGATCGAATGGTTGAGGCTTGTGAACTGCATTTTCTCAAGTCGCAATTTTTATGTATTGCATCAGATACAAATCCGCACTGCAATTTTTTGACAAAGGAAAATGCATCATTGTTTTTGTTACGAATTCATGATAGAATGCAGATTTTATCATTTTTTTCTAACTTCCTTTTGTATACGTATATGGACTACATGGTCAATGAATGATAGCGAGCTGCATCTTTTTTATCTAAACTTTTTTAGTTTTGAAGGAGTCTGCTGCATAAATGAGGCAAGTGGATTGCATTGAAATTACATTTCTCTATTAATTTTTCTAGACTGCATGCCAACGATCATAGTGATTTTGTAACCACGGTCAAAGAGAACCACTAACCACTATAAAATGAACTCCATCATATGTTTTCTCGAGCAAGTACATAGCATGGAAAATAAAGATTACATTGTGCCACTAAATTTTGTACAGTGCGGTTCACATCAACACCCCTTCGAAACCGCTCGCAAAATCAAGCAAACGGCACGAAGAACTACTTAAGAAATACAACCCGACATCCAACCGAACTGCACCATTTTTCACCCTGCAAGAATAAACAAACTGAACCTCAAAAGCTAACAACAGTGAACCGTATTGCACTTTGATGGTCTTTTTTCTCCAGTAAAACAGGGTGTGCAGTGGCAGTGGCACTGGCGCCCAGGAACATGTGCTTGGGGGAGATGAGCGAGTGCCTCCAAAGTGCACTGCTTGCGGTAACGCCGGGGAGTTGACTGCAACCATGCGAAAATACCCGAGCATGAACCTGAGGTCTGAGACATGCAAAAGGATATTCTTGCAAGGTCTGGTCGACCCAACACATGCACAAAACAACTCCAAATAGTATCACACTAGAAGCGTCTCGCGCGCTTTGCTGCGCCATCTCCTTCCTGGCGCCTTCTATGAGGTAACGCTTAGATATGAACAAGCTATCTCAATTACACGACTGAAGAAAACTATGAACACAACCAAAGCGAATTAGATAACCTTGTTCTTCTTTGCTTTTGTAACTGCTGGCCTGCTGCATAACCCAATTTGTGGCTTTCAAAGTTCAGACAAAAAATAGAGGAACAAACCTTGAAAACTTGACGATAAAATAACAGAGTAAGATTCCCAAGGTCACACTTGCTAGGGGTCAAGCGACTACTTGAACAAATAAAGCCAAGAAACCCCCAACTAAGCCTTTGTTATAGAAATCAACGGGAAATATCCCCCATTTTCAAACCTTGCCTGAAGGTAAAAATCCTCTAAAAATCCTAAAACAACATTGTCATGTTAGATGGAAAGCAATAAATAGAGAAAGAAAGACAATAACATACATTCAAATAACAGAAATCATAAGCATAAATTTTCACCTGAATTGTAAGCATAACCACTACCAGCAGGAAAACACTACATTCAAAAATTAAGAGGAACATATGCAACCATACCAGCAACAATAGAAACCAAAAAGGTGAACAGAAGGCCAGTTTGAACAGGTGAACAATGAGTGGTCGCTCAATTTCATCAAACACATGGCATGCAGAAAACATTGATAGTAGTACCAATATAGAATGATGGATAGAAAAACAGCAAAAAAGGCCACAAATGTCATCGTTGATGTCCTTGGTTTCTAGCAACAAACTCAAACACTTCCTTGTTCCTTGTAAACAACCTTCTGACCACCCCAATTCGTGAGCCTGATTCATAATCATGGAGGACACTGCCACACTTCATGCTCACGCTTGCTGCTAGATCTCGATCTCCATTGCAGGTTTATTACAAACATGGAAAATAAGAGAGGGACAAAAAATTTCTGTGAACCGGATGTGCTGCCCAGCACATTGGACTGTCTGAACAAAGAGAAACATGTACGTACATCATTAGATCAGATTATTATATACTACTATATGCGTCAAGAACACCTAGGCTAGCTTCAGTACTTGACACGAAATAACAGTAAAATGATTTGAAGAGGACCTCTGCGATTAATCAAGTACGACGGCCTTCCATTTGACCAAGGAATTCTCTATAATAATTCGCAGATCCAAATTTGCTAATTGTTCTCTAATAGCACCTGCTCCTGTCGCAATTTCCTGATTTCGAAATGTTGCAAAGCCTGGGGTAGAAAAAAAGGGAGAAATTCTTCCCAATTCTCAGTCCACAAGTGGCTCAAACGCGAGCGCGCTTCCACTGCCCGCGGAGGCAGGGGTGGAATCATATCCATGCCTGATATTGACAGCCCCTCCGCACTTGGGGATGCTAATCGTGGATCGCACCCTTCTCGGTGGCTAGCCAAGGCGGTAGAGCAGAATCATGCAGACAACAGTGTCGAGCTTCTCGGTGTTGACCTCCATCGGAGATGGTGACGAGGAGTGGCGGCCGCTTTCAGCACCTGGGGCTGCTTGGCGTGGACCGGTCCCTCCTTAGCGCCGGCGGTGTGGCCGAGTAACACGTGCACGATAGCGACAAGGTTCTCGACCTTAACCTTCGGTGACGATGATGCGTTTGGATGTCCGCATGTGAGAAGGTGAGGCGGACGCAGTTGACTGCGTCCTGACTCTCCGCCACTCCACCCAATCCCATCCCTTCGGCCACCGCCGATAGCACCTGGCACCGACGATCTTTAGGACCATGCAGCGTAGCTAGGAGGTTGAGGCCGATAGGGGCCCATGCGTCGGAGCGGAGGACGACACTCTAGCGCTGCGATGAAATTGCAAAGGATCCGGCGAGCGGACGCGGCGGAGAAGGTGAGGCCGGGGGTCAAGGACCCCACCATGAGCAGATGAAAGGATCGAGATAGACCTAAAGGGGAGGGGGGTGAATAGGTCTTATTGCAAATTTTAACACTACTTAACAATTTTAGGCAATATTGCGGAAGATAAGGATGTGCCTAACAATTGCAAGGGTGACCTAAATATGACATGATAAACAACAAGCACAATATACTAAAGTAAGTGAGGGATAAATAACAAGTTGGCACAAGTAATAAAGGGGAAAGGGTAGGGATAACCGAATGACGCGAAGACAACAATGTATCCCAATGTTCACTTCCTTGGAGGGAAGCTACTCACCGTTCGAAGAGAGTGGGTGAAACCACGAAGGCACACCACCGCCACGAAGGCTCACTCTATTCCTCTTGAGATATCACCACGAAGGCGATTCCCAACCACTACCGGTTGATCTTAAAAGTGGTCACCAAAGCCTCACAAACTCAACGGGGGTAATCACAAAGGTCGATTCCTCTCCGAAGAACTCCTACCCGCCTAGGAGTCTCCAACCTCCAAGAGTAACAAGATCAATGGGAAAGCTCAAGACTTGCTCAAAACGCGATTTGCTTTGGTTGAAAGATGGGGAAGAGACGGATCTATCACGGGGTGAAAGATCCGACAAGAACTCTCAAGGATCTCTCCGGGATCTGAGATTTGGTGAGAGAGAGTGAGAGGGAGCACTTGCGTTCTTGTGTGTTTGCAAATGAAGTGGTCAACCCTCACAAGTGGGTGTGAGGGGGTATTTATAGCCCAAGGGACGAAATCGCCGTTGGGGCAATAAGCTGTGCAAATGTCGGACGTCCGTCCGAAGTTGGATGTCCGAAAATCCAATTATTGAACGTCCGAAACAGGTCGGACGTCCACAATGTTCTAGAGGAACACAACACCAAGCACAGGAGAATGAGCAGCGATAAATGTATCGGACGTCCGAAAGCTGACGGACCTCTGCCAATTTTGCAGACTCACTGGACATCTGTGTGCAATATGGAGAGCGAAGTGTCGGACGTCCGAAACATGTCGGACGTCCGTTGAAAATGCAAACCCACTGACCTCTCCAAACATAAACCTGCAGGTGAGATGTCGGACGTCCAAAGTGTGTCGGACGTTTGAAACTTTGAAATGTCGGACGTCCGAAAGCAGGGATTTGATTTTAACTCTTAGTTTTAATTCTGTGTTGGAATGTTTTAAATAGATTTTAGCAAATCTTAAACACAAACTCACTGATCCCCTCTTAATAGTGCGGGGATCCCTATACTCAAGAATAACCGAAAAACTTACGCTTCAACTTCATTGGTTCCATATCTTGAGCTATTTGATAAAATCAAATGGTCCTTGATCCACCACCACAACGAACCGAGGACTAATACCTGAGATATACTTGGCAAACATTATTAGTCCCCTATATGTATATTGTCATCAACATCAAAATATAATTAAGGGCATGATTGCACTTTCAGCAAACGACCAAGTCAAAATTGCAGCTAGAGCAATCCATAGACGCAATTGATTCTCAGCGTTTTCACCCCTAGGGGCTTTAGTAATATAGTAGATTCCCATGCGACTAGGGACAAGTATTTTGGGGACCCCTGAGAAAGAAAAAACAGAGCAAACCAAAGCTTGGTGACAAGCAGACACACACACGCACATACCTGATGCCATCTTCTTTCTCTGATGGGGCAAAAAGCTATGCTTGGATCGCGATAATAAGATATTAGTGCCCTACTAATCCTTTTTGTTTAGTTATAGCCACCTAGCAGTAGTAGTATACTGTTGTGGTGCACACAGATTAAAGAGGAGGTTTCCTTATGTCCATGACAATTCGTTCGGTTTAACAAGGTCCCAAAAAGGGAAATCCCATCTGAATTTGTGCTGGTTATCATGCTGCTGTTATTGGTGCAAATAGCCTTTTCTGGTTTCATGTCCATCGTCAGTTGCTGAACCTGAAGCTGCGAGCCCTTGTTGTGCGGAGGTGGAGGTCCATCTGCATCAGCAAAACAGGTCGATTAGACTCAGCATAACATAAAATTATGGCAAGAGTGATCCACCTCTAAACATTTTGTGAACACTTCACTACGGATCAAGACAGCCATTTTCAACAGGAATAAGTGCTTGAACATTGCAAACAGGGTTGGAATTCAGGCTGTGTCATCCCACCCAAAATCTAATCATGCATACAAAAGAGAGCAGAGCACGGGCGAGCAGGTGACAGAAAGAACAAATCCTACCCTCGACGACTCCGTCGCCGCTGGCTGGATGGCCGCGCCATGATCGCTTTTGGTCTGCTCCTGCTGGACCTCCATGGGAAAAAAATGTTTTTCTACTCACAGAAGCTCGGTACTACCACTGCTAGTGCAAGTAAAAATCAGGTGGGCACTTCCCTGAACCGAACTGCACTAGAAAAATTCAAATCCAAATAGAACCGCGGAGAGCAGGGGATGGGGCACCCGCACATCTGCAGCAGATGGCCTAGAGCAGCTCGTCTGGCCTTCTACTAGAGGACCATGTAGAGGACGCTCCATGCGGCGGAGCTGCACGGAGGCGGCACTCGAGCTGCACGGAGGCGACAACCGAACTGCAAGGCAGGAGGGGGAGCAAACAGTTGCTGGCGCAGGGACCAGGGGGTGGTCGTGACCTGCAGTGGGTAGTTCCCGACCCGGATCCGTCACGGGTAGGCGTGATGGCGGCGATGGCCGGCCCGGATCCGTCGGCGGGAGGGCGCTGGGGGAAGTTGACGTCGCAGATCTATCGCGGGAAGGGTTGCCAAGGCCGGATCCGGGCGCCGGCGTAGTCCAGGGGGCGCTCGAAGGCGGGGGAGCTTGGAGCTTGGCCATGGCTGCAAGCTCCCGTTCGCGAAGGCCATGGCACGGTTTGTGCGGATCAGAGAGAGGGAGGAGAAAGGAGGCGACGCTGGGGCGGTTGACCTTCAGGCGCCAACTGCTGGGACCGTCGGAGGCTGTCGGTGGCTTGGGCGCGGAGGTGGGACGGCGCGCGGGGGTGGGGGCCTCGCGCGCCCGGCGGCCGACGAAAAAGGTGGGAGGGAGGGGGTTCGGCACGGGTAGAACGTGAGAGGGGAGGGGTTGGATGGGTTGAAACTGTCTTTATTTTCAGATGTGTTCGGGTCGGGGGTGGGCTCGGTGATTCGGGTTTTAGGAGAATAAGAAAAGTGTTAGGTATATGTATATATATATATATATATATATATATATATATACAAGCTATTCTGTTACCAGTACCAGAATATTATTATGTTACAAACTTAGAATTGACGAGTGTATGGGTTTGAACCGACGCACACAAAAGGCGGAACTGTGCATCGCTCTAGTTCAAAACAAAACTTACGGATATTTTTTCATCGGAACGGGGCGTGTAATATACCGTTGGAAAGCGCCATTACCGTTAATATATAACTTTTTTGCAAAATCCTCACGGTTTTTGAGCAATTTTGAAAATACTTTTTTTTCAAATTCAAAAGCGCAAATCGTATTTTTGACGCAGTTTTTAAAGGGTTTGTCGGAATTGAGCAAATGATATGGCGTTAGAAAGCTTATGAAATTCCGCCACTTCTATATATAGAAAGTTTTTTCTAATTTTGTACGCTTTAAAAGTAATTTAAAATACGGTAAAATTCTGGGCGGATCGTATTTTCCCTGTTTTTTTGCAAACCGTTTATCGGATTGATGCAAATGATATGGCATTGGAAAACTAAATTAGAAACGTTTTTGTATAGAGAACTTTTTCTAATTTCTTACGGTTTTAAAACAAATTCGAATACGGTCAAATATGGTTTTGAATATGATTTTTTTACAAGTTTGTCGGAATACGGCAAATAATATACCGTTGGAAAGATAGCGAAAAATGTGACACCGTTGATGTTGAAAGTTTTCTCAAATTCTCAAAGGTTTAAGAGTAATTTGGAACGCGACAAAATGAATCGTGTTGTTATTCCGTCTGAAAAACAGAGTAGTCGAACTGACTGATCTACGGGTTTGAACTATGGAGTTTGACAGTTTGATCTTTACTCTGTTTTTTCGGTATTGGTTTAGTCGTAACTTTTCAACCGTTTCTCAGAATTAAGTAAATGATATACGGCTGAAAACCGACTGAAAAGAGCCTACTTTTTCATGTTGAACATTTTATTGAATTGAATACGATTTAAGAACGGTTTTGAATGGGATGAAATTTGTATTGAACAAAGTGTGTATCATAGTTGTACTGATGGTGCATTCATGTTTAAACTGATTGTTCCAATTGCGTTAGCTCGATTCCAAGCGTTGCGTGGTGTCGCGTGTGGAGGAAAGTTCGAGACTTAACTTTTTGGTTTGGTCTTAGTTTGAACTGAGAGCGTTAGGACCCGTACTAGCGAATCATTCGTACTTGTACTGATTTCCCCCATCCAAGCTAGGTGTTAGGTGTACTGACGGCACAAACATGCTTGTAAGTATGATATGTTGGTGAAGCCACATGCCCCTTTTTCTATATATCTTTTTTTCATGGGGGGACCAGAAGTGAACCAGCAACGCATCACTTTTCATAGTCGTACTGACGGTGCGACAGAGTTTGATCTGATTGCCTCCATCCACTTAGGTCATAGCCGTACTGACGACACAACCGTGTTTGTATTAATGGTGCAACCATGTTTTATTGACGACTCAACCTTGTGCTGAACTTATTACCTCCAACCGTGTTCATGCGGAGGAGACTTCGAGACTTGACTTGTGGGGGATCTAAATAAAATAACCAGAACCACACTTCGTATAATAGTCATATAGACGATGCGACCGTGGAACTGATTGCCCCCATCTGTGTTAGGTCATAGTCGTATTGACGACGCAACTGTGTTCACATTGACGGTGCAGCCGTGTCTAAACTGATTGCCCCCAATCGCGTTCATGTGAAAGCGAGTCCAAGACTTGAATTTTTTTAAGGGGGGTGAGACCTAAAAAAAATAACTAGAATCGCACCGCGTGTCATAGTTGTACAAACGACATGGCCTTGTTTGAACTGATTACCCACATCTGCGTTTGCTCATAGTCGTACTGACATCTTAGTCGTCTTTGTACTTATTGTCCGACCCATCCGCGTTAGGTCATAGTTGTACTGACGATGCAATCGTGCTTGAATCGATCTCCCACAACCGCATTAGATCATAGCCGTACTGACGGCACAACCGTGTTTGTATTGATAGTGCAGCCGTGTCCGAACTGATTGTCCTCAACCACGTTCATGCGGAGGCGAGTCGGAGACTTGGCTTGTGTGTGTGTGGGGGGGGGGGGATGTAAGCAAAATAACCAGTTCTGCACCGCGTGTAATAGTCGTATTGACGGTGATGCCATGTTTGAACTAATTGCCCCATCCGCATTAGGTCATAACCGTACTGATGGTGCAACCATCTTTGAACCGATTTCTTCCATCCGCGTTAACGTTAGGTCATAATTGGATTGATGGCGCGGCCATGTTCCGAACGATTCGCAGTAACTACATATACTATCCTATTTTAACTTATGCATCTTCAAACTTTATTGTATGAACGAAACAATTATTTTTACTTTTAAATTTTTTCTCTCTCATTAGGACCTCCGTAATGAACTTTGAACTGACACTGACCCACTATATGTACCCCCGATGAGGCCGAGCTAACAAGCCGAAGCAGGCGATGATATGGCGCGAGGCGAGTCCAAGACTTAACTTATGGGGGTTGACGGTCTATACAGAATAACTAGCACCGCACCATGTATCATAGTCGTACTAACAATGCAACCTTCTTTGAATTGATTGCACAACTTTTGATTTTTTTTTGCTAGTCACAACTTTTTCATGAACCAAACTAGTGAAATTTTACAATGACAATGGTTGAATCTCATGGTTTCAACAATTTGAACTTCAACAAATAAACATTATAATCGTGAATCAAATCAGCCAACTTTTTCAATGATGGTACATGAACCTTTTGGTTTTAACAATTTAAGTTTCAACAAACAAACATTTATAACCGTATATATAAACACTCTCAAGAGCACAAATCACAAAATACAAAATGTAAACATTTGTAGCTTACAGTGGCTAGCACAACCGTCCGATATTTGTTTACTTTCCCTTTGGTTAACAGTGGCAGAATTGATAATGAAGTGTAATTCAACGATATAGATTTCTAAGTTAATATTCTACTATCTAGAATAAATCCCTAAACCAAAACCTACTCTCAGGAAGTTGTAATCATCCCTAGTGACCAGTTACCCACGTTCTGGCCATTAAATGTGAGCCCTAAGTACATCAATCCTCGAATTAGTTAGCAAACTTACCAAATTACGAAGGAGAAGAGAAGAAGCGGAAGATGCAAGCCGTTCAGAGCGGAGGATGCAAGCCGGCTGTTCTGGCGACCGTTGCAGGTCGTCGGCTGCGCGCCCATCTCCACAATACGTGGGAAAGGAATAGTCTTTTTTTTAAAGACTGTGAAACGAACAGTCGGTGCAAAATAGAGATGTGACTGCTCGTGTTCTTTTTTGAGTAATTTAGTGGGCTGTGACTGCTACACTTCTGAATGCTTGGTAGGCCTGGACGCTGCACATTAGGCAATTACTTAAGAAGCCCAACACAATTTGGCCGGGTAAACCACGATGTACAGGAAATTTGCTTAGTTGTAACAAGCCATCGTCCGTTGTCCAGTAGCCAACGAGCCCGGGCAAGTGCCCAGGGTCGCGGGGCACTGGCTTTGCCACTAATTGGTGCTACCCTCACTCTCATGTATATCATCATTCTGGATCCGATCCTTCCTTGTGTGGCCACATGCCCATCTCAACATGCGCATCTCTGCCACACCTAGTTGTCGGACATGCCGCCTTTTAGTTGGCCAACATTCAGCGCCATACAACATCGTTGGTCGAATCGCCGTTCTATAGAACTTGCCTTTTAGCTTTTGTAGCACTCTCTTATCACAGAGAACGCCAGAAGTTTGGCGCCACTTCAGCCATCCAACTTTGATTCGATGGCTCACATCTTCATCGATATCACCATCCTTCTGCAGCATAGACACTAAATATCGAAAGGTGTCCTTCTGAGGTACCACCTGCCCATCAATGCTAACTTCCTCCTCTTCCTCATGCTTAGTAGTACTGAAACCACACTTTATGTACTCAGTTTTAGTTTTATAAGCCTAAGACCTTTCCATTCTAAAGTCTGTCTCTACAGCTCTAACTTTCTATTAACCCCCAACCGACTAGTATAGAGATTAAAAAAAATATTGATATCTGAACTGCCTGCTTTAACTCCATTTGGAGATATGTAGCAACCAAATAAGTTCCTGTTAGTTTTGCTGCTAAAATGCTGCAGTAGCTACAATTAACATGTAGGCATGCAAAAGTACACATCCAGTTCTCGAGGTTTGTCATTTTGTCAAACACTTGATGTGCATGCCACTAAGCAATAGTTGTGATCCTGAAAAAGAAAAAAGAGAAAACATAAATCTATTAGCATTCTATCAAATGTTTAGTGTATAAATAGACTAACCGAAGCTACAGAAACTAATACTACCTATGAATGCAAAGTAGCGGCAAATTGGTCTGGGAAGGAACTTTTTTTCGGAACGCGCAAGAGCATTGCACGTTGTTTCATTAAGCAAGGAGAATAATATTACAACGATGGCCTCCAGGAGGCCTCCACACCCAACATGAAATCATACTGGGGCTATTCCTCGCCACTACCCACACTTCGACCCCTACTACGGTTGCGATCCCAGGCTAGATTCCAGACTTTCCGCTCTTGCAAGATCAAGTTGCGCAGGTCATTCGTGGCCAGATAGGCGTCTTCGAGGACTCGTCTGTTGCGCTCTTTCCACAGGGTATGCATGACGAGAATGACACAGGCGTTGACTCGACGTCGCTGCTGGCTAGGGGCCGTGGCGCTCAACCGAGCCCACCACGAGTGCAGGGTGTCCGCTCGCGTCGGGGTGAAGCGCTCCCAACCAAGAGACTGCAGGGCATCGTACCAGACAGCACGCGCGTGTGCACACTGAATCAGGAGATGATCTAGTCTCCTGCTCCTGCATACACAGCGAACAATGCGCTTGGTGCGGCAGGCCACGAGAGGCAAGACAGTCCGAGGTCCACAGTCGATTTTTAGCCGCCAGCCAGGCGAAGAATCTCAGCTGAGGTGGCGCCCAGGATGACCAGATTTCCTGGGCCAAGGGCATGACGATGAGACCGTTGAAGAAGGCATTGTAGGCCGAGCGCGCGGAGTAGAGCCCATCAGTCGTCCATGTCCAGCGAAAGAGTCCGGCATCTCCGTCAGGCGGATGTTAATCCGACGAATCACAGACCAGAGCTGGCAGAACTGGGCGATCATGTGTGTAGAGAAATCTCCATGGATGTCTTGAATCCACCAGCTGCCACACAGGCCTTCCTGGATCGTTCGGCTACCACGGAGCACCTCGGGGACCGCCTGAACGATCGCCGGAGCGATGGCTTGCACCGAGTTCCCCTCCAACCAACGATCATCCCAGAAGAGAGCACGGGTCCCGTCGCCAATGGTACATAGAGTGGACGCAGAGAACAGCCTGGCCGCCTCGGCAGCAATGGGTACCTGCAGCCCTTGCCAAGGTCTAGCTGGGTGAATTAACATCCATACGAAATTGCATGGTGGCGAAGTCTAACGGGAGCTGCAACTAACGCCATAAAAGTGAAGAAACTGGAGTATGAAGAGTGGCAGGAGAGCTGGAGGACAGAGAGATGTGAGAGCCTGCGGATGGGCGACCATCATGGTGGATCGATTACATCTGAAGCGCTTGAATTTGTCGCGGTAGCAGGGAGGCAAGTGGTATGGGTGTGAGTTGGGAACATTTTGACAGAGATCCTCTAGAAGCTAGATCAGAATGTGGAGGCATTGGGGTCCTTGGACTGGAGTGCAGCCTATGGATTGGTTTAGGAGGCTAATATAGTACAGAGTCCCAATTGTTGCCCAATCTTTACAATTTGAAGGTGGAGTGAGGAAGAACACGAAGAACACTAAGAACACTAAGAACAAGGGGGAAATCAGAAGGAAAACCAACACATATGTCGCAACAAAAGGCACGACGTGCAGATCAGCAGATCGAGTCGTCCCGCCGTCGAGCCTCGGCGCAGGCGAGCCAACGTGGTGCGCTCTCCCGCAGCGGCGGCCGGGGCCCGTGGAGCCGCTTCTTCGAGTTGGGTGACCAACTGTGGCCGGCAACGAAGCGGTTTCGCGACGCGGAGATCGAGCTCCTCAGCGTCAAGGACGCGGTGGCTGCCGGCGAAGATGGCGCTATCAAGCACCACGAGGCGGCCAAGGACGAATACCACCTCTAGCAGTTGGTGTACGAGTACTACCTCAACGTCAAGCCGTGACCGGCGTCGAGCTCCGGCGAGTTCCGGCCAACTACCTCCATTATCTATGTTTTTTTTTCTGTGTTGATGATCTCCGGTGAGTTTCAGCAACTATGTAGCAGGAAAGAAAACTATGTTTTAATTTCTGAATTTAGCGTATGGTTTGTGAGATCTGTTCTGTCTAGTGCCTCACGGTACTGCAAATCCGGTTTAGCGCGAATCGTATAATGTTTATGCGGGATGATTTTTTGTGGGATCTTCTAGGGTTGCTCTAAAGGTCCACAAGGTAGGAGTGTCAAGCAGTATACCATCCTCGAGAGAGCCATGTAAAGGAGAAGATTCACTTTTATATTTATGGTGTGGGAAATGCGCTTGTCTCTTGATGATGGGGCACTTGGCATGGTGATGTCCGTGGGATGATCCGCATCAGATGTCTATTTCCATGAGATCACCATGCTTGACGGAAGGTATCGTTCGCCGATGTCTTGAGGCAAAACTCTTTGTCAATGAAAGAATTGTCATTCGTGCACTGGAGGCTCGATGGCCTGGTTGGAGAAGGTAAAGGGAAGGTATAAAGTGGTGCAGTAGTGGGGAGTGGAAGTGATGGGTGCCAAAGCCATAAGTGAGAATCATGTGTACATGTGCTACAAACTGATAACAACATGCCTCCAATAGATGGGCTAAGGAGGTTTCGGTTGATTTTATCCGAGGATTAAACTTAAAAACTTGAAATTATTCCAGTGAAGTGGCTGAATGAGGAAGCAGGAAAAACGAGTAGTTGGTGGCAACTGTTTTAGTTATAGAGGATACTTGTACTAAATGATATTAAGTCAATATATTCTCACTGTGAGGCGTAGTTATTTTTCTTTATAATACTGAGTAGATGCCCAAATTGGCCCTGCTCTTTTCTACAAATTTTGTGTACTGTCCTGCGCAGGTCAGTGGTTCAAAGTTCTACTACTTGAAGAATGAAGCTGTTTTGATGGAGCTGGCCCTTGTAAATTGGGCTATTGCTGAGGTCTCAAAGAAGGGTTTCACACCACTCATAACTCCAGAGATTGTAAGATCATCTGTTGTTGAGAGATGTGGCTTCCAGCCAAGGGCCCAAAATACCCAGGTATTCAGTCCCCTCTAAACATAGTATTTGGTTACTCTTGTTGTCAAGAGTGTTAGAACAGCGCCACTCAAGCACCATGTCAGTGATTTAGTGGCTTACTTTTGTTTTTATGTGATGTGTTTTCCATCAGTATCTGCTTGCTCTTGTTGATTATTTGGTTAGTGCTGATGTGCAGCCAGGTTGCTGTGATGATCAATGCAGGCAAGTTAAAACTATTTTTTCATTTTTAGCTATTCGTGGTTGCCTTGTACAGTCACTTATATTGTATCCTGCCCATTTTAACGGTTACCAATTGGACTGTATAATAAAAAAGATTTAGTTTGAGTAAAGCAGACAATATTGTTACATATTACATCGTTAACATCCTGGATGAAGATGTTAGTAGTTTTAGAACTGGCTCTGTTACCAGGTTCTTACACAGATGCTCAAGCAATATATAGAATTATAGAAGTGCAGTTTCTGTACTATATGCTTTGTGCCGGTGTGTTATGACATGCTGCAGTGGTACCTTGTTACTATTGATAGTACTACGCAGAATCAAATCATAACCTTATAACATCTTTATGTCCCTTACATGATGATTTCATTTAATCACTTGTGCCATCTTTATGTAGGTCTATTCCATAGATAACAGTGACCAGTGCCTCATAGGCACTGCAGAAATTCCCGTTGGAGGCATTCATATGAACTCCATACTTCCTGACTCTGATTTACCTCTAAAATATGTGGCATATTCACACTGTTTTCGCACAGAAGCAGGTGCAGCAGGTGCTGCCACTAGGTATCTCCTTAAAGACTGTCTCAAGAATTGTTAAATATGTTTTTTGATTTAGGAAGTTTCATCATAGTATGTTCATATAGATGTGTCAAGAATTATCGATTAATGGTCCAAGTCCTTGATGAAATCGTTCAGTTTTTTTTTTAAAAGTTGCTGAGTTTCCGGTCAATCTGTCTTGAATAGGGGCCTCTACCGAGTACATCAATTTAGCAAGGTTGAGATCTTCATATTCTGTCGGCCAGAGGAAAGTGACAAGTACCATGAAGAACTTATAACCATTGAAGAGAATCTTTATGCATCACTTGGACTTCATTTCAAGTATTTCCTGATCTTCTTCTGAGTTTCTAAGTCATCAACATTCCAAGGCTAATAAGGTTATTCTCCTCTCTTCTAGAATTTTGGATATGGCAACAGGAGATTTGGGTGCTCCAGCCTACAGAAAGTATGACATTGAGGCATGGATGCCAGGCCTAGATCGGTACGGTGAGGTAAGTTACAAGTATTTCATGCGCCCTCACAACTTCTATCCATTTTGAGCACTTTTGATGCTTCCTTATCAAAACATGCAGATCTCAAGTGCATCAAACTGCACGGACTATCAGAGCAGACGGCTGGGTATCCGGTTCCGTCGAGCATCCTTGGAGCCTCCACCAGCGATGAAGAGCAAGAAAGGGAAAGGGGGTAGTTCAGGTCCGACGCAGTTTGTCCACACGCTCAACGCGACAGCAGTTGCTGTTCCTCGCCTGATCATATCCATTCTGGAGAATTTTCAGCAAGAGAATGGTACCGTGGTGATTCCAGAGGCGCTGAGGCCCTTCATGGGTGGGCTTGGCGTCCTCACCCCAAAAAACAAGTGATAGTTGATAGTGGCATTTGATTTTTTTAGGGTGACTTTTGTCGGGACCCGAAATATGCGTATATAATCCTAGCTATAATTCAATTATATAAAGAGTCGAGAGTCATACCCACTTGTCTAAGAAGATAATGCCTGATACATAACTCTCTCAATGTGAAGGGCATTCCATTTAGGCCCGGATGATCAACTGAAATGTGTTTTCATCGTTCGCTCACAAGTCTAATTTCTTATGGGTGGTAATATTTCATACTCATAGTCAAGTCACCTCAATTATAGTGCCAATTGAACCATATCATTTACATAAACAACTTCGACCTGATTCTAGTTGGGGTCTTGGTCGGACTCGATCCTACAACAAAATGTGTCGTGTAACGGGATCATATGAGGACATCTCTGCGCGCACAATCGCATCACGATGCTCTGAGCTGCTCTCAACTCAGAATCATTTGGCTGAAAAAAGACCGCCAGTGAAAACACAACGAAGCTATCGGACCCACACTAAGACATGCACGTTATAAACATACACACATCATCATGTCCAGTGTACTCATAACATGAACTCTACAAAGTATACATCTTTATTGCAGCTGCTCTACGAAGCAACCATAGATAAAGTACACGTAGAGATCACATGAATGTGATCCAACATTAAATTCAAACAACGAAAACAAATTATATCTGGGTACAGACAAGTTTAACAAATGGCTTAGAAAAGCCTTATTCAAACATACATAGCCCTCCACGAGGGACCAAACTGCTGTCAGGAACTATACTAGCTTAGTTCACGCCGAGCTCCAGGAAGAAGCCACCATCGGGGTTAGTGGTTTCATCTAAAAAAATAAATAAGCAAACGGGAGTACAAAGACGTACTCAGCAAGACTTACATAAGATCTATACTACTCATGCTCAAGTTTCAAGGTAAAGGTAGCGGGGTTTGGAATGGAGAAGTGCCAACTTTGACTTGGCTAACCTGAACTACGATTACCACAAAGAGGTAATGAGCGTACTCGAGTCCATCTATCTAACTCTCCCAATCAACACCACTATGGATCCTTGCTCGACTTCCCACGAGAAAACAAACCATAACACTCACACTTATCGTTTTAGAGTAACCGTTAAAGTTGTCTAATAATCAAGTACAGATAACCAAGTAGTCCGTTACCGCGAACACGTCTATTAGAATAGTTTTGTTTACCTTGCAAGGGTGTACTGCTACACACACATGAACATAAGTTACCACCAAGTATTCGTCACCATTTAAGCGGTGACGGCGAGGAAGCTCGCCTCAACTGTTACCTCATAGCCGATCTAGTCCAGAAATCCTCCTATCTGGGCTGGTTTCCACAATCGTGAACCCGACCGGTTTACCAAAGTGGACCCAGACGATGTGTGCGTGGCCCATAAGTCGGTCTCGGTTGAGCCGTTGTCTTACTTAGCATCCAGAACACAGACTTACCAGAACTCCGAACTATTGTGACATCTGGACATCACCACACAAGAACTTGGACTTAAGGCGGTGTTCAACGAGACAACTCACTGTGTACTCCTACACAACCTCTCATCGTTCACCTTGTTTAGGTCAAATTCACCAACACGTTACCACCATCATCACATGATCACTACCATCCCGACTCACATAACAATCGAGCATCATCATTGTATAACTCTAAGCATGCAATAAGCAGTAACAGTTGTAGGGACCACATGATTAGTAATCAACTCCTACATCTGCTAGGATTGTGGTTTGCTTACTACTGTGACAAGATAATAGGTCATGCAAAGGAACATGTTTATCTATGCGGTAGAGACGCATCATGGTGACATCCTAAACATGCATAAGCGAGAATGAGAGGGAAATGAGTTTTTATCGACATGATCAATAAGGGTTTGCTTGCCTTATTGACGGGGATCGTACTGAGAGTCTTCAACTGCGGGGGTGAACTCCGGTTCCGGTTCTACTTCTATTCGATAGCAAACAAAGAGAAATGTAGCAATCAATATGAATGTAATGCTCAAACACATGATATGAGGTTACAACATGAGGTACATGGCGATGATGTGTTCAATATTCAAGTTAAATGAAGTATATTGCAATAGAATTGAAATTCAAACTCCAAATATGATTTACATAATATCCATATGCACATTTGCTTCTATTTCTCCATTTTATATTGGTTTGACATGAAAACAAAATGCATATTCAGATTCAATGTTTTTTTTGATAATTTTTTCATATATTAATTATTTCATTTGGAGTTATGGTTTAAGAGATATTGAATTTCAAAGTTTTCAGCATTCTCTGGAATTATTTTTAAACATGGAAAAGCTTTACTGCGTCACTGTGATGTCATGCTGGTGTCACCAGTTGACTAAGGTCAAACTAACCAGTGGGCTATGCATCAGTGGATTAGTGGTTAACCTCAGTTTAATTAAACAAGGGGTTTAATTAGCGGACTTGGGTCCACTGTCATAGAGAGAGAGAGAGAGGCGGGATTAGAAGGGGGTTAAGGCCTTAATGGCCAGGGCGTCCGGTGGCTTGACGTCGGCGACACTAGACGCGATGGCGCCCTGCTAGAGTGCATGGGAGGGGCGGAGGAGTCCACCAGGGGGTGCCTCGTGCCCTCACGTGTAGTGTGGTGCATGCGAAGCACATGAGGGAGGCCCAGGTCCTCACCGGCGTCGAGCTTCGCAGCGTCTGAAGCTCGGCATGGCGGGAAACGACGACGTGCAGCACGGGGACGAGCACGGGGAGGGGGAAAATAACCGCAAGCTCACCTTGAAGACGACGGCGTCGACGACGAGGTCAATGGAGGCGCAACGGCGACGAATTTCTCATCAAGCTTCTCGGTGGACCGCGGCGAGGAGGATGTTGCGGCGTCGATCTCATGGCATCTCGGCTCGGCTGCACGTGGGTGGTGACGAAGACGAAGGCGGAGGTTCTTATGGACAGGGTGGCGGGGTGAGGATGCGACGATGGCCACGTTCGCGCACGGTCGTGCTCCGCTGTAACACCCTCAGTGTAATGTAACAGTAATCACTTTTGCTAATGGCAATTACTGTTCCTAATCTTGCCATGATCAACTTTGCACTTGAACATTTCAAAATCCCCTCTGGTTGATATTAAAAATATAGTGGCAAATAAAACCTTGACCAAAAATGGTGCAACCAATTTTGTAAAATTCTAAATAATAAGTGGATCATGTCCATATGGATGTGGAAATTTATTGAACTATAAAATAATTCCATCAATTCTAAACAGTGTCTAAACAACCCTTTTCTCACATTGCATATTCAAAACAAATAGTAAATGATTTTATCCTTGCCTCAAACTTTTTGTGGTACCTTTGTAAAGTGTAACACCAATTATGGAACAAGTTCCGTATTTTACTAAAACTTAAAGGGCAACAAATAAATACGAACATAAAAGAATTACGGAAAAGAAAAGCAGAAAAGAATAAAAGGGAATCCAGCCTGCCGGCCTGGTCCCATAAGTGCATAGTGCAGCCCACCTAGCCCACTAAGCCCATCGGGGTCATCCCCTTCGCACTACTCACCCGAGCGAGTGCGTGGCACCATCGCCATGGTGCTCGACACCGGAAACCGTGCGATGTCCGCCACGACGATGTTACAGTGATGACCTCGGGCTTATATATGTTGTCGTTGACCTGCCGCTGAACCCTAGATCCATTTCCCCTCCTCCTCGCCTCGTTCTTGTCGAGGGAAAACCTGCCCCGAACCGCCGTCGCCATGGTCGTGGACCTGTGCGGCCACTGACCTCCCCAAGCCTCGATGTCGTGTCCAGGAGCCCCGCAGTCGTCGTCCTCATCTCTGCGCACAAGCAATCGAGTCGGCGTCGTCTACAACAAGCGCACAGTCGTCTTCCCCAAATTAGGCCGTCGCGAGGTTGCAGCTTGATTACATCATCGTCAAGCCGTCCCTGCGCCCACTTTAAACGGCTACTGAACTGCGGTGAGCTAATGCACCGCCTCCAACCTCCCCCGTAGCTCCCCGTGCCCCGTAGATCGAGCCGCCATGGAAGCCGTGGCTCCGCCGACGCTGCCGTGCTCTTTCCCGTGTCCTGGGGTGTGCATATGGCGCGCTGACAACGTCGTTTTGCTCGCACTGAGACCAGGAACTAATCCCTGTAGCGCACGTTCGATTTCTCCCACGGAAACTTCGTCATTGTCGTGCTCGTGTTCGGGTCCGCCGCCGCGCTCGTCATCGTCGACGATTCCGGCGACCCCAAGCCACGCCACCACCACCAAACTCCTTGCGTGCGTCTCCTCGTTTGATTGAGCCTGGCCGCACTCCCTCCCGTGCTCTGTGCTGAGCGCGGGCTCGACCTCGTCGACGTTCTGTTGCCGGCGAGCTCCCCCTGTGGCTGACCTGCGGGTCCCAGCTGTCAGTTGTTTGATTAAAACTAATCACCTAGTCCACTGACACTTACATGTGGACCAAGTCTCCTAATAAACCTGTTAGCTAAAACAAATCAAAATAACCCCTCAAGTCACTGACAATTGGGCCCTAGCACTCAAGTTAATCACTAGATTATTTAAAAGCTTAATTAGCACTAGTGTCTATGGCAGGTAGGGCCCACTGGCAGGTTTAATTAATAAAAGAGTTAATAGGTTAATCTGTGTATGACATGTAGGCCCATGCCCTGATTAAATAAATAAAATGAATTTATAAAATTACGGAGGCTGACATATGGGTCCCCCATTGTGACACCCTGGATTTTGGAACTTTCTTTTTCCAAAAACTTTTCTGATTTATTTCTGGATTTTCCATCTGGGTTGATTCTGAACAACTCTTTGGACTTCAAACTTGATCATATTTTCTTTCCATGCTCAAGTAGCCCATGATTTCCTAACCTTTCCAATGGTCAACCCTTGATCCAATCCCATCCAAGCCCCATTTTTATTCAAGCCATATATTCCTTTTACAATAAAATGAATATTCCCTTTTATTTGAGGATTGTGAAGCAACCCCTGTTTATATTGCTCCATAAATCCCCAAATAATTCCCACATCTTTTGGACCCCATATCAAGCCAAAATCTCCAAAAACATTGCATAGCCCAAGTGGATTTTTCCTCAATGGAAATTCATTTGTCTCAGGGGGAAGAATAATACTTTGTAAAGGAAGTGTTATTTATCCTTATCCATTGCTGGTGAAACTTTTCGTGCATACTCTTGTGATCATATCATGAGGCTACGCCAAGTTTCAGCCTGAGGGCACAAGCCAAACTCCATACCAAAATTCCCAAAGTTGGTATGCAGCAGGGGCATTGTGAAGCAAGTGCATGGTAGGGAAACCCATTTGCCTTGAAACTTTTTGCACATGTGGCCACGCCCAAATGATTCCACCAAACCAAGTTTTATCCAAACCCAACCACCCATGTGAGCACACCCTCAAGATCAAGTTTATGGCCAACCAAGTACCTTGTGAAGCAAGTACTAGCTAGAAGCTTCACCTAGCCTTGAAACTTTGCACACATATGAAAACCACCAAATGACCCCACCACACCAAATTTTAGCCAAGTACCTCAAGCCATGGAGATGCTAGCTTCAACACAAGTTTCTGGTCCATTTGATGCTTTACAAAGGAAGTACATTACTCCTTTGGCCAATTGGGCTGAAAATACACAAGATGCTAGTCCTTCCAAGAACAAAGCCAGTTGACAACCTCACACCCTCCCCTATTCACCCTTTGGCCAATTGCTTCTTCCCCAAGGTTGCTGCTGCCAACTTTGCAGTCAAGCCATGACCTACACAGTGCTCTCCTTGACCATCCAGGGGCACAACAGTAATCAAAAATGAGTGGAGAAGCATCTATACACACTTGGACACAAAGAAAACCCCCCATGTGCACCAGTGCCGTGGTGGCCACGCCCATGGCATGACACTGGCGCGCTCTGGCCACGCCCGATGCCACCAGACGCGTGCACCACAAGCTGCAGTGCGCCCCGACGGCTTCCTCTTGTCAACCCGCGCCGCACGGACGTCCTTTACATGCGTCCACCTCCCTCGCACCTTATCCTCGCCGGATTCATGCTGGTAGCTCGCCACCACGCCGGAAAGCGAAGAGCACAATGGCCTGTCCCGTTGCTGTCGCCATGGCGCCCCCTGCTCCATGTGACCCGCTCCTCCCTCGTGACCTTTCTCGTGCACTCCAAAACACACCCGAAGCCGCCCGAGCTCGCCAGCGCATCCCCTCGCCATGGCAGCTTCTTCTCGGCAGCGCCCGAGCCCTAGCATGGCCGCCCACCTATAAAAGGCCACCCGTGCTCTCCTAGCTTCACCACCAGACCCCTCCTCCCTCCAATTGTGCCCCTGCGCCAGGAATCGAGCCGAGGAGCTCTCTTTCCTCTGTTCCTGCGAGCCCGCTGTCGCACGGTTGCAGGAGCCTCAAGACCGCTACGATGCTCCCTGACGGGGATCAACCCCGGCAAATCCCATGGTCAGGGACCCTAGGTTAGTCATGAGAGGCGCAGGTTGGACGATAGCTTGTCGGCAAACAGGGAGGCTCGCTCCTGCTCAATATTATTGATTGGGGAGATGCGATTACAGTGGAGGCCAAGGCTGGAGCGCTCAAGGCTAGGGTTACAAGTAAGATTCGATGTCTTTGGTGTCGCCCCTCCCAGCCCTTATATATCGGGCCAGGTCTCGGGGAGTTCATCTACGTGTACAGGTAAACTTTCCTAACCCTAGCTTGCTCCGTACGACAGGTCTTCGCACCTTCCTTGTGAGTCGAGGACCTCTACGTCGGTGCCATCTAGTGGGCCGAGGCCGTATCTTCATGGGCCTTCTGCCTTCACGGACACCAGGTAGGCTCATCCGTAGGATTCGTGGGGTCACCCCCTCGTCAGTAGCCCCCGAGTGCCTGGGAGACTCGAAGAGTCGCGCAGGGACTCGAGTACATTCATTTGTCGTTTATTGATATGCACGGTTCATCCGTGGGTCGCTGGCAGTCTGGTGGCCATGACAAAACCTGTTTCCAGGGATGCTAAGCTGAAAGGGCCCAAGGAGTCGATGGATCAAGCCTTGGTGAATTGCACTAGGGAAAATTCCACAGTAACCCAATCAAACCCACGTCCCTCGACGTGAGCTTGGAACACTGGTGTCGAGCAAAAGTTCGGCCGCTTCAGGTCTTACGGTGTTCATTTGCCGCCAGTAATGTGTGTAGCCTAAGGCGCGCCCGCCCGTACTTCGGCAAGTCCCAGCCCGGCCGTACTTCGCAGCGGGGTCTTACCTACACGCTAATCTCGCGTGGCATCTGGACACAGTGTATCGTGTTCCAGGAATTGTGTGTTTTTGAGGCGCGGAGCCTTATAGCATTGCACCCGCTTGGAACAAAACATCAAGCGAGCTGTTCACTCATTCACCCGAGGAGCTTTGTTTCGAGTGCTCAGTCGGGGGGTTATTCGCGAGTAATCACTCGAATGTCGCTTCGGCTT
Source organism: Bromus sterilis (assembly GCA_950022295.1). Classification (NCBI taxonomy): domain Eukaryota; kingdom Viridiplantae; phylum Streptophyta; class Magnoliopsida; order Poales; family Poaceae; genus Bromus; species Bromus sterilis. The sequence continues at coordinate 272,221,763 of OX465595.1, read as the reverse complement.
TTCAGGTGAGGGAGCACCTGAGACTCTTAGCGCCGTATGGTCTTGGCGAGTGCTTGTTTATCTTACGTCGGGTTGAGGGAGCACCCGAGACTCTCATAAGTGCGAGTGTTCACTCGAGCACGTGGCTGACGTTTAGGTGAGGGAGCACCCGAGACTCTCATAAGTGCGAGTGTTCACTCGAGCACGTGGCTGACGTTTAGGTGAGGGAGCACCCGAAACTCTTATGATGTATGCTCCCGATGGGAGTAAAATGTTTTTCTTCCTTCGGGGAAAAGATCTGAAAGATGGAATCTTTTGGGCCTTGATGGCGTACTGAGTACGCCTTGCTGTGATATGACGTTGGCGTGGTCTTCTGCAATTTGTTTGACCGTTGCGGTCTATCGTGTGAGGTGACTTGGCGCTGTCCCGCCGAAATTTTCGCGTCGCGCGATCATGGTCCTCTTTTTGCGCGCGTAGTGGGCGGTGTTGTTACTGCGCTGGTTGGATTTTCCATGCTTTTGGCCTCTGTAGGGGATCGTGGCACGTTTGACTGGGCGAAAAGGTTGGTTGGTGGCCCTTCTTGCCAGGTTCTTGCGTTAAATACCATTACCGGGGCGTCTCCTTCTGGGGTGCCTGGCGCTACTGCTCCTGAGCCCAGGCCGACTGGGCTTTGTCCTCTGTACTTTGGCCGTGTTGATCTGGCGATTGAGGACAAGGCCCATGCTTTCGATCATTTCTCCAAGCTGGTAAGATGATTCTTGTCTGTGTTGCTTTTTCATCGGGTGCACGGCAGTGCTCCCGATGGGAGTAGCCCCCGAGGCTAGAAGTAACTGTTTGCAGTTGCTTGTAGTCTTGCCTTTAAGAAACACCTGATTGCCTGGTTCTTGCAGCCTGTTTTCCAGCACTGTGAGCGTTTGGTTCTTGATGCTGAGCGTTGGCAACGGGCCCATGAGTCTGCCCAAGACGCCTTGTCTGCTATGGATGGTAAGTTTTATTCTTGTGCTGCTGCGCTTTTGGGTGTTTCGTCTTTTGTTCTGAGTGCTGTCTTTTCCTCGCAGGTCGTCGCCAGGCTGGTGAGAAGCACGCCGAAAAGGCGGAAAGGACTTCTTTCCGTTCTCGAGGCTGCCTTGGCTTCCAAGGAGGCGGAGCTTCATGGTCAACATGAGGAGCTGGTTCGCCTTCGCCAGGCTGAGGACGCGCGTGCGCAGGTGGAGGCACTCGAGGGAAAACGTCTTCGCGCCTTGGCGGGCTCGCTTGTGTGTAAGTTCGGTGTTCGACTATTGCTGTTTCCACTGTTTGCCCTTGGTGACGTTTCTTTGTTTGGTGCAGCTGCTGTAGGTGCGAAGCCGATGGAAGCTGCTGCGTCGGGGTCTGGGATTCTCCAAGGTGCTGTTGATGCTGTTGCGGATGCTGTTGCAGTGGTCGAAGATGTCTGCGCCCGGGCTTCCAATGTTGTGGGTCTTGCGTACGAGCACCTTATGGCGGAAGGTACGAAGGTGCCTGATGGCCTGGGTGCTCGGGTTGCTGCGTTCGGTCCTGATGGCAAAGATATGGTGGAACTGGTGGCGGAGAGCGTGGTGAGTGGTTCTTACACGGCCCTGGTCGTCCTTATAGGGCATGGGGTTTTATTTGATGATTCCTTGGTAGAGACCATCCCGCGATATTCTTGTGAGCAGGACGACCGAGCTGACAGGCTGGATCGTCGCCTGCAACAGGTTGTAGATGCTCAGGGTCCTCTTGCCATAGGTGAAGGGGAGGTGCAGTAGTGTTGCGCCGTTTTTGGAAAGTTTTTGTCTATAATTCGGGACTCTGTTGGGACGATTGATCTTTTTCAACTTCTATCTGAATGTCTGCTTGGCTGTTCTTCTTGTTTGTTTTTGATTTGTTTTTGTTCATCCTGCGGTAGGCCGCTCCGGGCTTTCTTCGTCCGTGGAGTTCACTGAAGGATGACGCTCACGAGGGTGCATACGAGTCCGTTTGCTTGCGGCGGAAGGACGCTGAGCGGGATGTTGTCCGACTGAAGGTGTCCGTGGCCGTTCATCGTACTCGGCGTGAGCGTGCCGAGTCCGTGGTTGAGGGTCTTGCTTCGTGGGTGGTGAAGTTGTCCGACCTCCTGCGGGTTGAGTCTTGCCTCTGCTTGTTTACTTAGTTCCGTTTGGTGGGTTTTCGCCGTCTCTGTCTTGATCGTAGTTCTTGACTTTCGAAGTGCTAGCAGGGCGAACTCGGGATGAAGAGAGGGCCATTCAGTCAGAGATGTCGTGGCTTGATGATCCTAGTGTGCAGGCGAGCAATCCCTTTTGGGCAGATGGGGCTCGTGCTCGAGCGTTTGCTTTGCTTCGTCGCCGAGTTGAGCGGGTTCCGGAGGCTCTCATTTACTGCCAGCGGGTATTGGGTGGTATCCATGCTGAGTTCTATCCATTGGAGGTAGTTCCTTCGTCCCTTGAGAGGCTTTGTCGCATATTTTCTCAGCCTGCCGAGTTGCGTTGAGTGATGGATCACCAGATTCGTGCTGGAGCCCGAGTTGCTTTGGGCTTGGTCCATAGTCATTGGCCAGGGGTGGATTTTGCTCAGGTGGTGGCGGGTCCTCCAGGTGGTAGGGATCACCCGATGAATGAGCACTACGTGGCTGTAGACAGGCATGCGCTCCAAGTTGTGAGGCGAGTTTGCGAAGAGAACGACCGCCATCTGGGTGCACTTGTTAAGGCAAAGTTGGAGCCTAAAGATTAGGTGTTTCCCTTCGTTGTATATGCTTCTTCTTGGTTGTATATATCATCTGCATTTGTATTTGCGTGTGGCGCCTCGAGGGGTGGCTGCTTCGGCGAGCCCCCGAGTGCTGAGTTAACTTGCCGCGATTGCGGAGGACGCCTCGGGGGGTGGCTGCTTTGGCGAGCCCCCGAGTGCCAGGTTAGTTTGCCGCGATTGCGGAGGACGCCTCGGGGGTGGCTGCTTTGGCGATTCCCCGAGTGCCACGTTAGTTTGTCGTGATTGCGGAGGACGCCTCGGGGGGTGGCTGCTTTGGCGAGCCCCCAAGTGCCAAGTTAGTTTGCCGCGATTGCGGAGGACGCCTCGGGGGGTGGCTGCTTCGGCGAGCCCGCGAGTGCCAGGTTAATTTGCTGCGATTGCGGAGGACGTCTCGGGGGGTGGCTGCTTCGGCGAGCCCCCGAGTGCCAGGTTAGTTTGCCGCGATTGCGGAGGACGCCTCGGGGGGTGGCTGCTTTGGCGAGCCCCCGAGTGCCAGGTTAGTTTGCCGCGATTGCGGAGGACTCCTCGGGGGGTGGCTGCTTTGGCGAGCTCCCGAGTGCCAAGTAATTTTGTGGAAAAATCTTTATGTAATATCTTTCCTGCTGTTCCTTACAAAGAGTGGGCGGGCTCTGTTGAGCGGTGATGTAGTGGCTTTAAGGGCCTGGTAGCTTAGTCTCCCAGTGCTGGGTTTCTTCGGGCGATGCTCCTTTGCTTCTACGGGAGCGCTTCATCTGCGGGTCCAGTGGTCCTGCTGTCTTGGTGGGCTATGAATGCTTCTGCTATCTTGTGGAATTCTTTGTTGCAGCGGTCGGATCTGACGAAACTGCCGCTGATTGTGATGACTCCGTTTGGGCCTGGCATCTTCAGCTTGAGGTAGGCATAGTGGGGTACGACCATGAAGCGGGCGAAAGATGGCCGCCCGAGAATTGCGTGGTATTGCGACTTCCAATCGACCACTTCAAAGTAAAGTGTTTCCTTGCGGAAGTTCGTCGCGTCCCCGAAGACTACCTCCAGGCTTATCCTTCCGAGGGGATAGACTGCTTTTCCTGGTACGATCCCGTGGAAGGTTGTGCCTGAGGATTTGATTGCGTTGTTTTGGATGAGCATGTCGTCGAGTGTTCGGGTGAAGATGATGTTGATCCCGCTGCCGCCATCCATGAATACTCGCGACATGTCGTAATTTCCTATTCTGGCCTCGAGTACCAGCACGGCGTGCCCTGGTTGGGGGACGACTGGCGGGTGGTCGTCCCGGGAGAAGGAGATTTCTGTCTCCGACCCGCGCAGATACTCTGGGACGGCCGGGTGTGTGGAGGTTGCCAGGAAGACTTGTCTGGTGACTTGTTTCTGCTGCCTGTTGGAAGGTCTGCCTTCTTGTATCATGTAGATCCTCCCGTGGGCTTCTGGGTATTGGTTTTCTTCTTCCGGCGTCCTTTGCCGTTCCTGGATGGAGGCCACCTTTCTTGTTGGCAAAGGGGGGGCGGGCTGGTGGTGTGCCGTGGGCGACTGGCCCAACTGCTACGCTTGCGAGTGGTCGTGCTACTGCGACCGAGGAGCGGCTTTTATCTTCGGCCAACTCGTTGAAGCTTCGACAGTTCCTGAGGGTGTGGGATGATTTGAGCTCTCCTCGCTCGTTTCTGAATCCGTGTAAAGAGCACGGTCCATCGAGTTGTTCTTTGGCGGAGCGGAATGTGCGAGTGCCGTCGCGTGGCTGTCTTGTCCTCCATTCTCGTCTTTGAGCCTGGGGCTCGTCTTCTGGGTTGTCTCGGCGCTGTGGTCTGTTGTCATCACGGTGCCTGCCGTTCCGGTCGTCTAAGAAACCGGCGGCGACCATGTCAGGTCCTCTGTCGTTGTAGAAGTTCCGTCTGGGTCGCTTCCTTCTTCTATCGTCTCCCCTATCTCCGTTGTAGTCGTAATCGTACTCTAATCGTGTAGTGTGGGTTTCTGTTTCGTTACGAACGGAATCTTCTCCGTCCGCCCAGCTGTTGGCTAGTTCTAGCAGCCGTGCGAGTGTTCGGACTTTCATCTGTCCGAGCTGCTCTTTGAATTCAACGCGCTGAAGACCTCGCCTGAATGCGTCGATCGCACTCTCGTCCGAGATGTCTTCCGCTGAATTCTTGAGTATCGTCCATCGCTGGATGTATGCTCGCAGGGCCTCCCTTGTTCCTTGTTTGCATGCCCGCAGCTCCTCGAGGAGGCTGGCCGCTTGTATGTTGATTTGAAGTTTTCTATGAAGGCTCCTCGGAACTGGCTCCAGGAGCTGATGGATCCGCGCCGAAGATTTTTCATCCAGTGTCGAGCGGAGCTCTCGAGCATGAGCTGTACGTACTGCATCGCCGTGACATTGGTCCCTCTTTGAAACTTGACTGCTGTTAGGTAGTCATCGAGCCATGCCTCCGGCTCCTCGAGTCCGTTGTACTTTAGGGTCGTGGAGTTCAGTTTGAACCCGTTGGGCATGCGCGTCTCACATATGGCACGTGTGAAGCAAAGTGCTCCTCATGGCTCGATTTCCTCGTCGGAAGTCTCTTCCTCCGAGTACTCCTCGCGTGCTGCGCGTCTTCGCCTGCTGCGGTTGACTCTGTTCTGCGTGATGTCGTCTCGCGCGTCTCGCCGAGTGCTGTGGCGTCTGCCGTTGTCGTCGCTGTCGCGTTTCTTGTGCTTGTCGGAGCGCCTGCGTCTGTCGTCGTTAATTTCGTTGTCGTCGTCGTCTGGCGAACTGGGGTCCCTGTCCGGTGTCCGCTCGCGAGTCTGCCGCTTTGCGCTGGATTTTTTAGGTACCGAGGCGTCGATAGCGTCCTTCATTATCTGCAGAGCTATGGAAGTGTAGCGATCCGTTTTGCCCTTTTCTGCTTTTCTGGGCACGAGACAGGTAGTCTTGGGCGCTTATGAGTGCTTCCGCCGGAGTGAGAGGCTCCTCTTCGTCGTAGTCTTCCTCTGACCTGAAGTCGTCTTCCAGTTTCCGCACTACTCTCGTCCTTTCTGTTTTCTGCAAGTTGTTGAGTTTCGATCTATTGCGGATGGGGGAGTCGTGACCTGGCGAGTCACTTCTGGGAGATTGTCTGCGGCTGCTTTTCCTTTTGGGTTCCGCTTTGGCTTGCTTCTCCATAGTTAGGCGCCACTGTCTCGTCTGCTTTGTTAGCTCTCCCGCTAGCTTGTTGTATGCCCTTAGCTCGTCTCTTGTGGCGTCTGATGGTAGTAACCCGCCGCGGGCGACTGCTTCTTTTACCATTTCCATCGATTCCTTGGACAAGTATATTTTTTCTTTGGATGATTCGCCCGCCGCTGCAACCGGGGTTTGCTGCCTGCTGCGCGATGGCTAGCTGCCCTGGCCAGATGCTTGCTGTTTGTTGCTTGGCAGTTGACTGCTTTTTTGATTGCTTGGTCCTTGCTCCACCGGGACTTTCTTTGGTATGGTCCCCGGTTCTCCTAGCTGTACGACCATATGACTGGTGTGGCCAGGGCCAGCCACCCTGTTGGTGGTTGGGGTGTCTTGTCGAGTGCCCGGGTCATCGGCTTCGCCCGTTTTTACCTGACGTTGATGTGCCGACTTCTGCCATGAACACCTGCGATGGTGCCCTTGTTGTTTCCTTGCCGATGCGTGCGATCGTGCTTCTCCATGTTGGGGCTTCACTCGAGCGGTCGTTAGTAGCGTGGAGCCGTGAGTTGGGTGCGTAGCTACAACCGCCAGATGGATCGTCCGTGCGGGCGGCGTCCGCTATGGTCGTTGCTGTAGATGTTGTTGTGGGCGCACGTGTGTCATCGATGAGGCGGAGGGTACCCCAGTGGTTGATGTAGATCTGGTACTCTCCGAAGATCAGATTGATGCCGGAGCGTAGGTCGGTGAAGACTGGTTTGAGGGATGGGAGGTGGGCTGTGAATCCGAGGGACTCGAACAGGTTGGATCTTGCCGGAGCCGCAGAGTCGATGAGTGCTGGTGGTGATGAGGCCGCCGAGATCGCGTTCCCAACCTGCGCGGTTCCCACAGACGGCGCCAATTGACGGGGATCAACCCCGGCAAATCCCATGGTCAGGGACCCTGGGTTAGTCATGAGAGGCGCAGGTTGGACGATAGCTTGTCGGCAAACAGGGAGGCTCCCTCCTGCTCGATATTATTGATTGGGGAGATGCGATTACAGTGGAGGCCAAGGCTGGAGCGCTCAAGGCTAGGGTTACAAGTAAGATTCGATGTCTTTGGTGTCGCCCCTCCCAGCCCTTATATATCGGGCCAGGTCTCGGGGAGTTCATCTACGTGTACAGGTAAACTTTCCTAACCCTAGCTTTCTCCGTACGGCAGGTCTTCGCACCTTCCTTGTGAGTCGAGGACCTCTACGTCGGTGCCATCTAGTGGGCCGAGGCCGTATCTTCATGGGCCTTCTGCCTTCATGGACACCATGTAGGCTCATCCGTAGGAGTCGTGGGGTCACCCCCTTGTCACTCCCATTGCCGAGCCAAGACCACAACTTCATTCCCCTCGCTCCCTTGCATCTACCTCGGCCGCCGCCCGAGCGAATCATCGCCGAAATCCCTGATTGGGTTGACCGCCACCGACCCCCGTGGCATCGCGCCACCGAGAGGACCGTGGCGTCGTCGTCCGGCCACCTCTCCTGACGCTTCTAGTATGTAAGGCTCGCCGACGTGCTCCCGATCGATCCCAGCAACTCCCGAGCCCAGCCGAGGCCCCTCGCCGCAGCTACGCCTCCGGTGAGCCACCGCACCCCTGCCCCTCTCTATTTCTCTCCAAACGCGACACCATGGCCCCACCAGTCAGCCTCTTCCCCTGGACCGAACCATTCTTTTAATGAAAACGTATTCGGATAATTTGACGTCACCCCTGGACATTTTCCAAAAATGATTTTAAATCATTTTAATCCCATTTTGACCAGAAATTTGACCCGCTATATCTTTTCAACCACAAGTCAAATGAAGTTGATTCTTTTTGCATTATTTTTCTATTGATGCCCTCTTAAATTTGGCATAATTGTTATGCCATGTCTCTCTGTTTATATTTGTGGTTCCAAATAAAACCTTTATGTGACCTTTTGCTTGTTATTTAAAAAATATAATTTGCATGACTTTTATTGTGTTGAAGACTAGGAGTATTTTCACTCCTCTGGTGAAAGGCAAGCCACAACCCCCTTTGCACCTTCGTAAAGCTTTGATGTGATTTGTATCTTGCTTTAACCTTCGGATAATTTGACGATCTTGCTTGATATGCTTTGAATCATTATGGTCATGCTAGTTGCATGTTATGCCTATTTGCATCATACCCCTAGTCATGGTTATGATCTTGCTAGGTTGCATGATGATATGTTGGCATTGCTAGGTTAATCATATAGTTATGCCTTGGGTTATGATGTGAATGTAGCCGTACCTTGGATTGTTCTGCATGCATTAACCTAGACTTAGATTGTCATGTTGCACCTGATCTTGTGATTATGAATAAGAGTATATGCTTTATGCCAAGTTGGTCAGGTGCCACCGAACCGACTTATCCGTGCAGCCAAACTTGCCTGTATGGGAAGGCCTTGGCTTGGTCTATCAGTGTGCTCTCTTATGCGTATCACCAAGGTGGGAAGGCTATGCGGGCGCGGTTACCTTGGCCATGTAAGCGATGATAGTCTTGAAAGCCGGTTTGTTGATATGGGCCCATCCCCGTTTGGGGACAAGTTTGTTTGCCATGATGGTGGTTGCCATGCGATGGCAAGTGTGTCTAGAGGACACAGGGCTACCCAAGGCATGGCTTGCGAAGCATGTCAGGTGATACGGTAAGGGAGGCATTCGGTAGAACCGCCTCGTTGGAGAAGTCCAAGTCCACTCCTATGGTATGAGTTCCGAGGTTCCTGTGGGACAATTTCCAAGGTACTGTATGGAGGAAGAACTCCATAGCATGGGTAAAGTGCACAGCCTCTGCAGAGTGTTAAGAATCTATTCGAATAGCCGAGTCCACGGCATTGGACAAAGTTCGTACTAGGTCACACTATGAGTTAACATGAATCAGTTTTGGTGTTTGTGCTATGTGGATGGTCGTGCGACGACCCGTATGAGTTGTTGGTCATGCGATGACCTGTTTGGTCATGCGATGACCGGATTGGTTGGGTGGTAACATAAGGACACCTAACCCGTTGAACAGTCGTGCGACGACCCGTGCAAGTTGAGTGGTCATGAGATGACCCAGTGCTTGAGTCTGTAAGGATTCCGAGGTAAGCCGTATGATCATGCGATGATCATACGGGGTCCATGTGACCTTAAACGACGATTGTTCATGCATTGGTTATGATAAGGATAATATGTTAGATGCATCATGTTAGTACTGCTTGAACTGTCATTGCCATGTTATTGTGTTGCCTTGGTGCTTTGGGTGTTGTGAGCTTGCAAGTACATTCAATGTATTGACCTGGCGTGTCATGCTATACTTGCAAACAATGCCGTGATTGCGTAGGACGACGTTCCCGGAGTTTGCGAGCTAGGAGGTGTCCCAGTCAGTGTCGTTGTGGAATGGAGTTCATCACCATCGCTGTTGTTCCGCTAATAACTTTATTCCGCTGCTTGGTGTAGATCAGTGGCTAGCATGAGGAGCAAGTTGTTCGCTGCTTCGCTTCGCTAGCATTGTAATAGACCCCCTTGTACCCATATCATCATTAATAAAAGTGGTCCAGTTCTATATTAAGCAGTGCCGTGTTCCAGAAGACATGATCTCTGGGCTGGAGCACGGAGCGTTCCAGTATTCTGAGCCGGGGTGCCACAACACTTGGTATCAGAGTAGGACTAACTGTAGGACACGCTAGTTCGCACGAACGTTAGAATGACGTTAGAGCTAGAGTATATAGCTCGTTTGTGTGCTGTATTTGATTGTGGCATTTTTTTGCTGCATAACATGCATATAGGTAGCATTATTTTTGCTAACGATCCGATCTGATGAGTGTAGATGGCAGAGTATCCACTTGACCACCTATCATCTCCCTCACCAACCAACTTTGCCTATTTGATTTCCGACGTCTGGTGGAGTCTCTATCCCAATGGAGAAGTTCCGAGGTACCAAGTGATTCAGACATCACTCAGAGGATCGATGCTGGAGTACCATGCCAAGGTCTTCATAGCAGTCAACCTCCCCATCAGCATGCGCACCTACAACTTCCAAGGTGGATACGCCTCTACCCCAGACTGTTCCATCCAACTTTCTGCTTTGGCAGGCCTCGGAGGTCTTCGCCAGCAGGAAAGCGCGATGCAGCAGAATCGTGCCTTCCATTTCTATCCCACTTTGACTGCCAATCCTCAAGAAGTATGGTTCCCTCGGCCTCTTGCGGGAGCCGACGCAGCGGTGATCAGTATGTCTCGCTACATGATCGCCGAGTACGCCCTCATCATCGATCTGGTCTGTGATGCAAGGGAAGCAAGAAGGTCTCTTGCTGCATCCTTGGCTTCGGCAACTCCTCCGCCAGCTCCCTCTACATCCGGCAACCCGTCGATAGACCGTAGCTTCTAAGTTGTGCGTAGTTCATGTTGCATGAGTAGTGGTAGTCTTGCATGTTGTTTGTTGCATGATGATCGATGTCATGTGTAGCAACAAGTTATGATCTGTTTGTGTGTGTGATCTCGATGCACTTTCAGTACTATTGGTCTTTTCTTCGTCAAATTTCTTCGATGATCCTTTATTTGGTTCTTTGGTGTTTAATGAACATGTTTTGCAGGTAGTATGTGACCCTGACGAACCCTTGCTCGCTTTATTTTGGATAACGGCACCATGCCTAGTTCTGAGCTGATTCGTTTTCGGCCGTCCGGGGTGGATGCCTATTTTCTATTTCTCTTTTTCAACAGCCGACCCGTGTTCTGAGCTGCTTTTCGGCAGTCTCGGGTAGTTGTTGAGTTTCTTTTCGTAGTGGCGACCCTATGTTCTGAGCTATTTTCTCGGCCTTCTTAGGGGACCTCTGCATTCTTTTTATCAACACTGTCTCATGCCCTGAGCTGATTCTGGGTCTGCCTTCTTGAGCAGTGGTTGAGTTATTCCAGTAAACGTCCCAGATCAGAGTTGTAAAAATCGTTCTGGTGGCTACTGGTTTATTTGCTGGTTTTATGCAATGGATTGAGATGGTCATCGACTACCACTAAATTTTTTTAAGTAATGAACTTTTTATCGGTTGCTATTGGTCTTCGCTTCGTTGGATTTCTCCGTTGGTTTTTCATTTGGTTCTTTGGTGTCGCTTTACTTTTCCCCTGATGGAAAGTTGCTCATCAACCCACCGCATACCGCAAAGGAATCAGTAAAAGACCGCAAAGGAGTGTGAAGGTCAGCAAGTCAAGAAGGATTCACGCCTGATTATGTGGAGAGTATCTGGCTCAAGTATGGATTCTACTGGGATGAACCCGATGAATCAAGTCTGCATCAACCATTACAGCCGGAAATATGCAATGAAGGGAAAATATTATTTGTGACCATGAACATCTGCATCAAAAGTATGACACCTACAGGTTGCACTCTTGTTACACGCAAGTTGTTAGATTATGGTATACTCCGGAAGCAAGGCAGAATGTGTCTGGTACCCAGCAAGGAAATGATTGGAACCATGACCGCCTCCGACAAGACAACAGCCAATAAGTCAGCAAAAGTCCCATGCACAGTATTCAGTTTGTCCACGCGCTATTGTGGGAAAGCTTTAGACACATGGAATCAAAGCCTTCTTGGGTAAGATACCGGGCACAACCGACGTATACAGTACATCAACCTTCCCCAGTACGCTATCTGGTTAGCTTCTCGACCAAGACATTCAACATTCGAATGCAAGCTACCGAGAGAAGCTTACGGTGCAAGGCGCCCAATCGTGCTCAGTACGCCACATGGATGGATTCCAGCACAAGCTACCCAACCGTCTACAGTAAACTGTTGCAGAAATTTCCAACACAAGGAACCGGTACACCCACAAGTACAAAGGGCAGACTTCCAAGGCAAGACACCCTGTCTTCGTCAGTAATCTATCGGAGAAGCTTCCCGCATATGCCATCGGAAGAAAGCTTCCGAGACACGGTACCCAGCCTTCTTCAGCACGCTACCCCAACAAAGCTTCGAGCGTAAGCTACCGAGTCCTCTCCGATACGCCATCGTGCCAGCGACAGTGTTTACGGAAACCCGACTGTTCGAAAAGCAAGGCAAATTTCAACATAGTCAGTTGCATGTGGATCCGTATATTTCATGGGCATACCTCCCAAGTTATACGAGATACTCCCGTATGGATACCACCATGCTCGTACTCAAGTGAGTGATACACAAGGAAAGCGGTAAGAACCACGACTCTTGCAAGGAAAGCAAGCAGAAGAAGTAAATCCGCAACTCAGCTGGGTATAAAGACTGACAAGTCATGAAGGGAACACCCGAAGGAAAGGAAACAATGAATCCTTGGCCTCGACCACCGCCATGACATTAGGTTTGTCATCACACCTGACAAGGCACCGAAGGAGTATAACCTTGAGGTACAATTTGTTGCAACAAAGAGGAAGCGTGAGTAGCCAAGAGACGAAGTATGAATGAAGCCCAGCTAGCTCAGAGAAAGGAGCCCGACAACAAGAAAGTCAGTATACGAGAAGTACCCAAAAGGGACGATCGTCGCAATAGCAAGGACCAAGGCAGACAGACATGGCGTATGTTGAATCTGGCTACGAGACATGCGACCAAAGTTAGCACTACACCCCCATAAGCTGCCTAAAATATGCAACTCTTGTGCGTCCGACAAGTACGTTGCAGGATTCACTGCATGGACCCCATGGTCACGTTCACCTCGATCAGCCAAAACCCTGTCTCCGTATGGAACCCCATGGACCCCGGCACCTAAGGAATCTCGTTTCATATGGAAAAAGATCGAGTATCCAACCTGTCAGCTCGTACAATTGCACCTATTTGAAATTGTCAGTAAGTGCTGGGACACGTAAGTCTGCTCCGCCAAAGCTCCCCCACCCAACTCGGCATCTTGACTACAAGGACCGTGGTGAAGCATAACACAGCCTATCGCCACACACACGTACATGACAACACGTCAAGTCAATCTCATCACGAGTAAAAGTTCAGGGTTGTGACCTGATCGTCAGGACTAATGCCCGAAACGGACGAGTCTGGAAAATTGATGCTACACCATGTGCAGACACCAGAAGTCCCTCACAGTGGGAAATCATGACTATGAGCATTCTGAGTTACCAGCTGCCCAGGGAGACTAAGTTTATTCTTGAAAAGGCCGATACAAAGGATTCAAGAATGTGTAGCAGATAAGGCCCGAGATACCCCGAGGATAGTACATATATCGTTAGCATTCAACTGATGGTAATATACCTCGCTACCTTACCAGTCAGCCGATACGAAGATGGACATCAGCAGGAAAGGATCTGATACATAGAGAGAAAACACCTGTCAGAAATACGGGTTAGGTAAAGTAAAACCCCCGAGCCAGAATATCTTGGATGCTATCGAGGGAACACTATGCGGTAGATGGAAACCCGAAAGGTAATAGATTTCCTTAAGACAGTATATTTTCAAATGGTTCCCTGAGCAACCAAATCTCGAGGACGAGATTTTTCTAAGCGGGGTAGGTTTGTGACACCATGGATTTTGGAACTTTCTTTTTCCAAAAACTTTTCTGATTTATTTCTAGATTTTCCATCTGGGTTGATTCTGAACAACTCTTTGGACTTCAAACTTGAGCATATTTTCTTTCCATGATCAAGTAGCCCATGATTCCCTAACCCTTTCCAGTGATCATCCCTTGATCCAATCCCATCCAAGCCCCATTTTTATTCAAGCCATATATTCCTTTTCCAATAAAAGGAATATTCCCCTTTATTTGAGGATTGTGAAGCAACCCCTGTTTATATTGCTCCATAAATCCCCAAATAATTCCCACATCTTTTGGACCCCATATCTAGCCGAAATCTCCAAAAACATTGCATGGCCCAAGTGGATTTTTCCACAATGGAAATTCATTTGTCTAAGGGGGAAGAATAGCACTTTGTGAAGGAAGTATTATTTATCCTTATCCATTGTTGGTGAAATTTTTTGCGCACACTGTTGTGATCATAACATGAGGCTATGCCAAGTTTTAGACGTAGGGGACAAGCCAAAATCCATACCAACATTCCCAAAGTTGGTATGCAGCAAGGGGGCATTGTGAAGCAAGTGCATGGTAGGGGAACCCATTTGCCTTGAAACTTTTTACACATGTGGCCACACCCAAATGATTCCACCAAACCAAGTTTTAGCCAAACCCAACCACGTATGTGAGCACACCCTCAAGATCAAGTTTCTGGCCAGCCAAGTACCTTGTGAAGCAAGTACTAGCTAGAAGATTCTCCTATCCTTGAAACTTTGCACACATATGAACACCACCAAATGACCCCACCACACCGAATTTTAGCCAATTACCTCAAGCCATGGAGATGCTAGCTTCAACACAAGTTTCTGGTCCATTTGGTGCTTTACAAAGGAAGTACATTACTCCTTTGGCCAATTGGGCTGAAAATCCACATGATGCTAGTCCTTTCAAGCACAAAGTCAGTTGACAACCTCACACCCTCACCCTATTCACCCTTTGACCATTGCTTCTTCCCGAAGGTTGCTGCTGCCAACTTTGCAGTTAAGCCATGGCCCACATAGTGCTCTCCTTGACCATCCAGGGGCACAACAGTAATCAACAATGAGTGGAGAAGCATCTAGACACACTTGGCCACGAAGAAAACCCCCCATGTGCACCAGTGCCGTGGTGGCCACACCCATGGCGTGCCACTGGAGCGCTCTGGCCACGCCCGACGCCGCCTGACGCGTGCACCACGCGCTGCAGTGTGCCCACGACGGATTCCTCTTGTCAACCCGCGCCGCACGGAGGCCCTTTACACGCGTCCACCTTCTGTCGTGGGAAAATCACGGTAGATGTCCGTAGAGTCGGACTTGATTATGGGGCCTTTGCTACGAGTGTGATTTATACAGCTTCGGGCCCGAGAAACATCGTTCGGTAAAAACCCTACATGTTGTTTGTGGCTAGGTCTTACTCGTTTGCTCATGGAGAGTCGCCGACATGTCGCCGTCTCTCATATAGTTGTGTCTAGTTGTCCAGGGTTTAGATGACCCGGGACTAATCTCTAATCTAGAGCCTATTGAAGTTGTGTTGATTCTCTGCCCTCTTTGGGGCGCCTTACTCCTCCTTATATAGGTGGAAGGGGGAGGCTTACATGTGGAGTGCTAGTAGGATACAAACTAGTCTTTTCTTCTATTACAAGTAGAATATCAATCCGGGTCCTACTCTAAGTCTTCTATCTTACAAGTTAGGTGGACTCCGTCTTGATTACTTCGTCCGGCTTTCATCTCCGCGAGCCGACTCTTGTCATCCGTCCAGCTTTTTCTCCAAGCCGGGTTTAGCCGTGGGATATTCCCCCGACATTAGCCCCCAAGTTTAGCTTGGACGCAATCTTGGCGTGGGCTTCATTTTTCCTCTGCTTTTCCTTAATATGAGATTGTCGTAGAAGAGAACGCTAGGTGCGCGTCCGTGGTAAACTTATAATATGATGAATAGTAAGGATAAAAGACCGGGTCTAGAGGCCAAACCATTAGGCCGACTTGCTCGACTGATTCATGTCAATGAACCTGATATGATTCAATTTTGAGCTCTTCCACGTTTGATTTCAATGTTGCTTTTTTCTCTTCCGTGTCTTGTCAAAATGGACTCGGGAAATTTTTTACAGACAATTTTATGTCCATATCAGCTGTAGCCCCCAAGCGCTGAGTTTATCATCTTGTGATGACTTGGAGTTTTGTATATAAAATAGCTTTGCTGGTGTATCCCCTAAGTGCCGGGTTGTCTTGCCTGCAGCAACCTGGGACTTGTACTTGTGAGATTTGCTTCGAAGTAGTGTAGCCCCCAAGTGCCGGGTTGTCTTGCCTGCAGCGACCTGGGACTTACAATTTATTGCTTGAAGTCGGCAAGTATTATAAGACAAAGGCCGGAAATTGTTTGCTTGCTGATAAAAACCGATGAATGCGAATTTGCTGAATCCGGTAGATATGATATGATGGGTTGTGTTCCCAGCTTCCAAATAGAATGACCCTTCGAGTGCTGGAATATGTTTCCTTCAGCAACCCAGAATAATGTGTGCCAACTCTAAGTTGGTATGAGCATCTGAATGTGGCGAGAGCCGGTGCGACGAAAGTCGACATATATATTTTATATGGTGAGAGCCAGTGTGACGAGTGTTGACTATTCTGACAACATTCCGAACTGCAGTATTTTCGCAAAGAGAACCGCACTGCTGAATTCGGAGCACTGCAACTCGGGTAAAAACGAACCGCATGCAGTATTT
Source organism: Bromus sterilis (assembly GCA_950022295.1). Classification (NCBI taxonomy): domain Eukaryota; kingdom Viridiplantae; phylum Streptophyta; class Magnoliopsida; order Poales; family Poaceae; genus Bromus; species Bromus sterilis. The sequence continues at coordinate 272,205,719 of OX465595.1, read as the reverse complement.
TCGCAATAACTTTTTAACCGTTGGTCGGAATTGAGCGTATGATACACCGTTGGATTCGTATGGAAAGGAGCATCTTCCGTATGTTGAAACTTCCCCCGATTCTTCACGGATTAAGAGCAATTTCGAAAATGGTGCGGCGACCAACTTTCACAGCTGCAGTTTTTTCACGATTTCTCTTAAACCGTTCACCGGAATGATGCAAATGATATACCGTTGGAAAGATATCGATCAGGAGCTCCATCCATATGTAGAACACTTTGTCTAATTCGCTACGGATTTCAGAGAAATCTAGCCGCAAAAAAACGCGCACACTCTGTTTTTCGCCGGCGGATCTTGTAGAGAGTAGAACTTTTTAACCGCTTGTACGATCGATGCGTATGATACACAGTTGGATTCGTCTGGAGTAGTAGATTAATCCATATGTTGAACACTTTTCCATATTCCACACGGTTTTGAAGTAATTTCAAAAACGGTGTTGCTGCCCTCTTTTGGACAGCGGGAGTTTTTGCTTAAATTCGTTTGATTCATTCGTCCGATTGATGCAATTGATACACCATTGGATAGCTATCGTCGAGGCGCTCCATTTGTATGTAAAACACATCCTTTAGTTCTTTACGGTTTAAAAGTTGTGCCGATTTTAGTAAATCGCGGAACTCCGTTCTTCGCGGACCCAGAATCGACGACGTGAACTGCATTCGCCAGGCAACCACACCGCAACCGACAGGGCAACCGCACTGCATTATCTGCAAAACAAAAATGCACGTGTTTTTCTCTGATCCAAAATCAATGAAGCGCACTGCATCCGTTATGCACCGGTTGCATTTATCGACGGAGAGAACTGCATGCGTTTTTTGGTTGCAAACTCATTTCGACCGAATCGATAGTCTTCTGAACTGCATTCCTCGGAGTGTAACTTTATTTATTGCATCAAACAGAAACCACATTGAAATTTTCCTGGCAAAGTGAACTGCACACATTTTTTGTAATAATTTTTGCATAGGGAAATTGCAACACCATTGAAAAGTGAACCACAACCGCACTGCATTCTCAAGAAAGAATCGCGGCACAACAACCAAATGAACTGCACTGTTTTTTTTATTTAGAATGTATACAATACACTTTTTATCTCTCCTTTTTGCTAGCAACTGAGCCGTAAAGGGATACAAACCGCACTGCACACAAACTGTTCATCATTTTTTATCTAAAAAACTAAAAAATTGCTCTGAGCAATAACAATGTGCAGAATGAACAACATGGCGTCGCTGCGCGCACTGCATGTTCTAGGGCACTTTGGTGAGCCCGTGGGTTGGAGGGGTGCCGGGAGCGAACTCAGACTCGGCGGCACGGCGACCACGGTAGGGCGCGGTGGGGGAGGCGCGAACTCAGACTGGGCGGCACGACGACCACGATAGGGCGCGGTGGGGGAGGCGCGACCTCGGCCGCGGCTGGATCCACACGTCGCCAGCTGGATCTGGATTGCAGGACGTCGGCCACCAGCAGATCCCCACGATTGCCACGTATGGGAGCCGGCAGCGTGCGGACGTTTCCATCAACGTTGGTGCGGCTATCGGCCTGGATCGGCCGGAGATGTGCACGGGGAGGCGGGCGCGCATCGATGCCACTGTGGTAGGAGGCGGGCCGCATCGAGTCCGCCGCGGTCGGAGGCACCAGGGGGCGGTAGGAGGCCGGCGTGTTGCACCACCACGGGAGAGCAGGAGCCGCTTCGGAGCGGAGGGAGGAGGGCCGTCGAAGCGGATCTGGGGTGGGGCGCGCGCCTGACAGTAGCTGGCTTTTGAGTCTCGCCATGGATCTGGTGAACGGGGGTGGATCCCAGCGCTGCGTCGGAGGAGCCGATCAAGGGAGGGAGGGACGCCGCTGGGTTGGAGCACGGAGGTGCGGTGCGTCCGGTGTGGAGCACGTCGTTGCAGTGCCTGGTGGGGTGTGCTGGAGGTTAGGGATGATGTATATGGGAGAAAACGTGGGAGGAGGTGGGGTGGCGGCGGGGAGAGGAAGAAGGTGTGGGGGCACCGGGGTGGTTTGGTGAGTGCGTGAGTGGTTAGGGCGTCGGGTCTGTTTTGTTTATTTGCACGGTGCGGTGCGCTACAGACCAGTGTTTGTTTTACTGTGTTGTGAGAATAAGAGATTTGTTGTTAGGATAAGGTCTTAAGGGGTGTTGTTAGAATAGATCCACCCTACATATATATATATATGGCGAGAGCCGTTTTGCGATGGATATCGACTTGTATATATGGCGAGAGCCGGTTGCGATCGAAGATCGACTTTGTTTTTGGCGAAATTCGGTTGCGATCGAAGATCGACTTTATTTGTGGCGAAAGCTGGTTGCGATCGAAGATCGATTTTTAAGAATGCAGAAGATGCAATGATGTTTATGAATGCAAAAATGGATATGCAAAGGCTAGTAGAAGCCGACTTAGACCTCATCTTCTCGCGTTGAGAGAGATTATTGGTTAAGAAGTCGAAACATCTCTGTAGAGCCAGCTTTTCAGTAACTAGCGTGCCCGGCTCGCAGGACTAAATTCGATAGATGGTTTATGTAAACCTCGAAGTTTAGACCAATCGGTTGCGTGTTAGTCAAGGAAGCTCTAAACTGTACAGGCCGGGTGGCGCAGCCAAGTCATGTGTATGCCAGGATATTGTCGGTATGTAAGGGTTGATGGGAGCCATCGAACCCCCCTCTTATCCCTTATCAAAACAAACACAAGTTTTTACATGTATATGCCGGTTTCTCTGGCAAGAGTCGATGAATATCATCGTGCTCCCCGAGTTACCGGATCAATATACATGCTCAGAGTCGATAGAGGATTGATGAAGCCCCCAGGTCTCTGAGAAATTTATAATTTATGATGCAAAGTGCAGTATGATGCAACATGATGAAATATGATGCAGTATGATGAAATATGATGCAATATGTATGAAAAGACTATGCAATATGAAAGTTTATCTTATGCACAAGTTTGGCGAATTCTGGGTTCCAGAAGTGCCGAGTCTTACCGAGATTTCTTGTGAAGCCGGTAATTTGTAATGATCCTGGATCCATAAAGGAGCCGGAATTTTCGATGAACCAGGACTCATCGAGGAGCCGGAATTTTTGATGAGCCGGGAATCGCTTGAGGATCCAGAATTTTAAATGAGTCGGAACTCGTCAAGGAGCCAGAATTTTGGATGAACCGGGACTCATCGAGGAGACGGAATTTTTGATGAGCCGGGAATCGCTTTGTAAGGCCCGATATGCGGCACTGTTCCAGATCTAGGTGTTTCCACCCAGATCCGGGGACGAAGCACATATCGAACCCACCGCGACATATGACAAAGCCATATGCCCCGGATTTCCAACATGATATCACAACATTACAGATACAAGGATACAACATCTCATACAATCGGCATACAACTGCCTCAAATATAATACAACAGCGGAAGATACATGTCTGGGTACAGACTACAAGCAAATGCCTATTGGCAAAGAGAAAAGCATCGATCCCATAACCACACGGGTCCAGGCCGTCCGCCAGGATCCGCCTAACTAGTCGTCGTCGAGCCTCCACGTGAAACGTCGATCACCGTACCTGTTGTCGATCAGAACCCTGAAAAGAGTTGGGGGTAGTATCATGAGTACAGAGGTACTCAGCATCCAACTGTAGTGGTCATCTGACCCAGCAAGGACTTCATCACTCGTCATTCTAGGACAACTAGTAGTTTACGGTAAGGATGTGGTAAGTGGTGAGGTTGCTGCCGCACTAGCATTTATGAAGTGGCTAACGATCTAGAGAGTAAGATAAGAAGCCAAGCATTCGATGAGGAATCGCCTCCAACAAGTCTTGCTATCAACTACTACGCAAACATAACACCTATCCTATCCTTGTCCTCCTCTTTGCATCCCGACGAAGAAGAAGCAGTCAAGGCACACACACGCGTTGATCAAGTTATATTAAGATTATCTCAGTTGTTGTTGTCTATGAACAAGGAGTAGGTCTCAAGTCGTCCATAACCGTGGACACGGCTTCTCGAAAAGATTTAACCCTGCAGGGGTGTACCAACTGCCCATTACAAGGCTCCGCACGCACGTCCATCACTCTCAGTTGCTACCCATCATAGGCAACCATTTTATGATTTAGTTCCAAGAGATCCGAAACGACAGGTCCCTCTAGCTAACAACGAACAAATCCGGGTGGCCCCGGGGAGTCGACACCCAATCCAAAAGCTGGCCACGCTCTCGGATCGGACTCTTCCGTCGCAACAGGGTTTGGGTTACCGGTTAGTTCTCTTATGAGACCGGGCCCTCGCCGGCCAAAGGTGGACCAATCAAAGAAACTACGTCTCCGCTGGCCCCAGTTGTTTTGAAAAGACATCTGCAAGGAGCTACCCGACAGACGTATATGCATGAGTTTCAAATGGTAAATCAGCTTGGGCCACCACTAGAACTGTTTGAAGCTAGACAGGTAAGAAAAGGGGACCCCATAAAATCCCACACGCGGTTAGGCACGCTCAGTCTTAAAACCAATACCCGGAACTCGGATCCTAGGTGACTCGAATGGAACAAAGCGTCGGGGCGGGATAGCCTAGACCTTCCATCCTTCGTCGAATATAGTCAACATTATAATAATAATCATATCATCAACAATAATATAATAATCAGGTGATATCCCAACCCCAAAGAGTAACAGGGTAACATCGTAGCATCCTAAGCATGCATACTAAGCAGGGGCTGAGCAACGAGCAAAAGTAACATAGCAGTACAAGGTTTGCTGGGAAGGGACATGGTTGTATCGGTTTAAAAGAGGCTGTAAACATGTGGTAGGATCAAACATCGAACCTAACCTATACTAGCATGCAAACCGCTAGTTGAAATAGAATGGATCATAAGTAATGCAAGTCCTTGCCTGTTGATAAGTCGGGTTCCGAAGGTGTAGCTGATCGCACGCTCGCATCGTCTCCGAGAGGTACCCGCGGGAGCACACAAGAGTAAACACTGGAAAGCAATCAACGGTGCACCACTATTACTACGGAGCAAACACGAGCAAGCATCAACAAGAAGTAACACGAGACATCACACCTACCGTCGAGAGCGGTTACTAACGATTTAAGTGGAGTACTCGTCACACACGACGATACCGCACGTTTACGGTGGTTCAAGTTGTTTAGCTACAGTGACCAAACAAAGTTGTTAACATGGCAACTCAAGCAAGCATGGCATAGCACACAAACATGGCAAGAGGTGTAGCAAGAATAAACTATCTGATCTAGTCAAATTAAGTGGGGTGAAATCCTAGACATGCAAACTATTACGGACCCCAAAATATTGCATTTGGTACTGTTTTTACCTAAACAATATTTTATTATTTTTATTAGCAAGCAAGAGCAGCAAAAACACAATCTACATGCAATTCTAATCAAGTTACATATAAAGAACATTTTAAACAGAGCAACAGATAAAAAGTTATTGCAGTTACAGTTTACAGTGGCAGGCAGTGTAATTAGCAGTCAAACAGCAGGTAAACAAAGTCAAACATGGCAAACAAGCGCAAATTATTAATCTACACACAATTCTAAGCAAGTTTCATATTTTACGCGTCGCGATCCGAGCTACGAGCAAAAAGATACGGGCACTACAAAAATAAACAACTAATCTGCCTAAATAAACAAATAAACCTAGAAAAAAAACTAACTGGGCCGAAACTAGGCCTATTTGGGCCCAACAGAAAAAAATAACAGAACTAATAAAACAAAAAAAAAGGCTGGGGGGGCGCCTCACCATGGGCCTCGGCCCAAGCTGGAGAGGCCAGCCGGCTCGGGCAGATGGGCCGCCTGGGGGGCGCGCCGGCCCACCCGGGCACGAGCGGTTGGTGGCGGTTGGAGGGGCCGTCGTGCTCCTCCCGTCCAGGAGGCTGGCAGCGGCGGCTGCTCCCCCGGTGGCGCGCCGGCCACCGGCGGCGAGGGCGGCGGGGAACGGCGCGGAGGCGGGGGAAGGGGCCCGCGGCGGTCGGCTGGTGCAGGGTCCGGCGGGAAGGGCGGCGCGACGAGCTCTTCCTGAGCTCCCATGGCGCTGCGGTTGGTGAGCTCGCAGAGAGAGAAGAGGGAGAGAGTTAGAGGAGGAGGAGGCAGGGGAGAAGAGCGCGGCGCAGGTGGGGCGGCTCACCGGAGCAGGGGCGCCGGCTGGCTCGCCGGGGTGGCGGCCGGAGGCGGCGTGGGGCGCGGGCGTCCATGGGAGGAGAGGGAGTCCAGGAGAGAGAGAGAGGAGAGGTGGGCTACGCTGCGATCCGGTGCGTCCGATCTGCGATCCGACGCCCGAAAACGGATCTGGGAGCTAGGGTTTCGGATTTTGGGGGTGGTTTTGGGCAGACCTGAGACAAATCAGGGGGGTGGCTGCAAAATTGGCTTAGGGAAACCCTAAAAACGGGTGGGAGTGTGGTGGTCTTTATATAGCATGGGTGGCTGGAAGTTTGCAAAAGCATCATCGGTTTTTCTCTCGGGCGTCCGGTGCTCACGTTTCTGACCGCCGGGGGTCCGCAGTACCTCCGATTCGGGTAAAACTTCGAACTGCGCGATCAGTGCGTCGAGCCGGAGGCATTCACCTGGCGCTGAAACCGTTCCGACAACACTTTCTGGCGCGCTATAAAAATATCCCGTTTAATTATTAAACGGGGTTTTTCGTTCCGTTGGCCTCGGCTGGTCTCGTGCGGTTTTCGCGACGGTGATCGGGCGAAACCCGGTGTCGCAAAGGTCGAGTGTCAGGGTGGCAAAGGTCGGTCTCCGTCCGATACGAAATAAGAGGGGGGAAAATAATCGCCGATTGATAAATCGGGGATGCAAACACTGCAAACAAATCAGACAATCAAACAAATCACACCGAAAACAAAATTTTTAATTTTTGTGAAAACTGGGCTGTTACACGCTTGAGGATCCGGAATTTTAAGCGAATCATAACTCGTCAGGGAGCCGGAATTTTTCCAATGAACCGGAATCTGAGCCGGGATTTTACTGATGATCCGGCTCTCAATGAAAGAGACGGAATTAATTTTTCCAACGAAACGGAATCTGAGCCGGGATTTTACCGTCGAAATCAATGGACCAAACTTGTGATGGTCAATTATGATCCGTCGTTGAAACATAATATATCTCAACCTCCGATGGATTCTATAGGAGATGTAGATCCAACACACGCAGAGGATCGATGATGGAGCCGGCGATCATGCGGCGCACTGCGGAAGGTGAAGGCTAAGCCGGTCGTGCGCTGGAGTGTAGCCGACTTGCAAGTAGCCGGTAGGAGACTGCGCGAACCTGGGCGGAAAAAGTTGCGCTGCGAGGCCAGCTGCCGCTATAGCCGGTAGCCATTGAAGCCGGCGTTTGGATGGTTCCTGCGTGGAGCCAGTGTGCTGGTAATTTATCCGAGTTGTTTTCTGTCCATGTACAACACTTGCTTGTCTAAGCAGGCTGCTGGATGGATCATTTGAAGATGTTCGTATGTTACCAATGGCTGAAACTAGCCCCTTAGCAAATCAATCAACCATCAAGTCACCGAGCGTGATAGTCAAACGCGACGCTGAAATGTGAACGTCGGGCATGTCGTCGTAAGTCCATGCAAACGTAATCATCGGAAATTCTCCAACGAGATGCAATATTGTAAGCCTGGCGTAGATGCGAATTTTAAGCGTGGCGCTTTATTAAATTTGCAGGCCGAAAAACTGAGTGGGTGAGGCCGATCACGTTTGGCTCCCGAAATTCTCCAACGATGGAGTCGTAATTTTTTGGTGGTGCTGGAATTTTCCCACGATGAAGCCGGCGTGGTTGTAGATGTTGAGCGTGACAATGTATTGGAGTCGTACGCAACTTGAGCGGTGTCGCAATCTAACCCAATCCATCAAGTATGCTGGCTTTCATGTGTACTGACTGCTGTTGTAGTTACTCGAAGAGGATCCATCTATGTGATTGTGATTGGAGTCGATGTGATGACGACTGCAACGTTCAGTCCCCGAGTCCACGAGCCCCTGTGTCCGCGAGCCCCCGAGTGTTGAGGCGACCGAGTTGCGCAGCAAAGTCGGCGAGTGGTCGAAAAGGGCTCGTCTTTCTGGGCGGAGTCGATGCATGTTTGATGCCGTTGTAGTTGTGACACCTTGTGGTGTTACCACCTGGATGAGGAGGTCGCCCTTCCATGATGGATGTCACGTGCTTGTGGTCTTGGTTTCATGATCCGACGTGTGGCGCATACAGCACGTAGGCATGTCTCTTCATGTAGTAAATTTTGTATGCAGCAACTGTATCCTGGGAGAGTACGCCGTTGCAAGTATCCTGGGAGTCGCCGATCATGTGCACGACTGCATGCAATGCCCCCAGCAGGAGGGGCGGCTGGCTGGAATGGATTTGTGTGAGCCGTACAAGTTGTCTCGGTACTGTTACTATTGAAGAAGATTACTGTTCATCCATCAAGAAACTTGCTTGCTTGTGCCAGCCTCCGCTGCTGGTTCTGGGAGATCGGGAGGTGGTCTTGGACCAACGTGGGCGCAGCGTCTAGTCGCGTGTGTGTCGGAGACGAGTATCAGGCGGGCTGTGCAGGTGCAGCCCCGTAGTTCTTGTCGCAGGCGGGCGCGGGAACTGCCGTACGGAGGCAGGCGGGAGCGGGAGATCGGGTCGCGGAGGTTGGCGTCCGATGCGCACCCGAGTTGCTGGGGAGGCCATATTGAGTCGGTGCGTCTCTGATTCGGCGGGTGAGTTGTTTGCCGGGGCGGCCGTAGCACCAGGGTGACTCGAAGGGAGATCGAGTCGAAGGAGAGAGACCTCGAGCGGAACGGACTTTGCATCAGATTGGATCGGCGGTCTTTTTTTTCTTCAGCTTCGGGTTGCATGTACGACCGGTTGGCAGCTGGGTTCCGATCGAGGGTTCAATCTCGAAAACTTCACGATTGCGCGTGCACCGGCGGCAGGTCTTCGTTCAATCGCACACTGAGGTTTGATTTGGATCTTCATGTGGATCAATGTTGATGTAGAGGTCTTGTCGATGGATCGTCCATTGTCAATGTAGATTTGTTTGTGCCGGCTCTACGTCTGGTCGATCACGATCTCTGTGAGGACCTTCTCCAAGATAACAACACCCTTATACGTAGGCCCTATGGTGGACGCCAACTGTCGTGAAAAAATTACGGCAGATGTCCGTAGAGTCGGACATAATTATGGGGTCTTTGCTATGAGTGTATGAGGAGGAAGAAAATCACACACAGAGAGAGAAACGCGATTTATACAGCTTCGGGCTCCGGAAAACATCGTCCGGTAAAACCCCACATACTGTTTGTGGCTAGGTCTTATTCCTTTGCTCACGAAGAGTCGACGGCATGTCGCCGGCTCTCATATAGTTGTGTCTAGTTGTCCCGGGTTTAGATGACCCGGGACTAATCTCTAATCTAGAGCATATTGAAGTTGTGTTGATTTTCTGCCCTCTTTGGGGCGCCTTACCCCTCCTTATATAGGTGGAAGGGGGATGCTTACATGTAGAGTCCTAGTAGGATACAAACTAGTCTCTTTTTCTATTACAAATAGAATATCAATCCGGGTCCTATTCTAAGTCTTGTATCTTCCAAGTTAGGTGGACTCCGTCTTGATTACTTCGTTCGGCTTTCATCTCCGCGAGCCGGCTCTTGTCATCCGTCTGGCTTTGTCTCCAAGCCGGGTTTAGCCGTGGGATATTCCCCCGACACCTCCCCCGCACCTTATCCTCTCCGGATTCACGCCGGTAGCTCGCCGCCACGCCGGAACGCGACAAGCACAGTGGCCTGTCCTGTCGCTGTCGCCATGGCCGCCCCTGCTCCATGTGACCCGCTTCTCTCCCGTGACCTTTCCCATGCACTCCAGAACACACCCGAAGCCGCCCGAGCTCGCCAGCACATCCCCTCGTCGTGGCAGCTTCTTCTCGGCGGCGCCCGAGCCCTAGCATCACCGCCCACCTATAAAAGGCCCCCTCGTGCTCGCCTAGCTTCACCACCAGCCCCCTCCCCCTCCAATCGTTCCCCTGCGCCAGGAATCGAGCCAAGGAGCTCTCTTTCCTCAGCTCCGGCGAGCACGCCACCACACGGTTGCAGGAGCCTCACGGCCGCTCCGGCGCTCCCATTCCCGAGACGAGACCACCACCTCACTCCCCTCGCTCCCCTGCATCTTCCTCAGCCGCCGCCCGAGCGAATCACCGCCGAAATCCCCGATTGGGTCGACCACCGACGACCACCATGGCACCGCGCCGCCGAGAGGGCCGTGACGTCGTCGTTCATCCACCTCTCGTGTCGCTGCTGGTACGGGCGGGCTTGCCGATGTGCTCCCGATCAATCCCAGTCACTCCCGAGCCCAACCGAGGCCCCTCGCCGGAGCTACGCCGCCTGTGAGCCGCCGCACCCCTGCCCCTCTCTATTTCTCTCCAAACCCGACACCATGGCCCCACCAGTAAGCCTCTCCCCCTGGCCCGAACCGTTTTCTTAATGAAAACATATTCTTCGATTGCGCCATCGATGTCACCCCCTGGACATTTTCCAAAAATGATTTTAAATCATTTTAAAATCCCATTTTGACCAAAACTTTGACCTGCTATATCTTTTAAACCACAAGTCCAATGAAGTTAATTCTTTTTGCATTATTTTTCTATTGATGCCCTCTTAAATTTGGCATAATTTTTATGCCATGTCTCTCTGTTTATATTTGTGGTTCCAAAGAAAACCTTTATGTGACCTTTTGCTTGTTATTTTAAATATATCATTTGCAGGACTTTTATTGTGTTGAAGACCAGGAGTATTTTCACTCCTCTGGTGAAAGGAAAGCCACAACCCCCTTTGCACCTTCGTAAAGCTTTAACGTGATTTGCATCTTGCTTTAACCTTTGGATAAGTTGATGATCTTGTTTTATATGCTTTGAATCATTATGGTCATGCCAGTTGCATGTTATGCCTATTTGCATCATACCCCTAGTCATGGTTATGATCTTGCTAGGTTGCATGATGATATTTTGGCATTGCTAGGTTAATCATATAGTTATGCCTTGGATTATGATGTGACTATAGCCGTACCTTGGATTGTTCTGCATGCATTGACATGGACTTAGATTGTCATGTTGCACCTGATCTTGTGATTATGCATTAGAGTATATGCTTTATGCCAAGTTGATCAGGTGCCACCGAACCAAACTTATCCGTGCAGCCACACTTGCCTGTATGGGAAGGCCTTGGCTCGGTCTATCGGTGTGCTCTCTTATGCGTATCACCAAGGTGGGAAGGCTATGCGCGCGCGGTTACCTTGGACAGGTAAGCGACGATAGTCTTGAAAGGTGGTTTGTTGATATGGGCCCGTCCCCGTTTGTGGACAAGTTTGTTTGCCACAACGTTGGTTGCCATGCGATGGCAGGTGTGTCTAGAGGACACGGGGCTACCCAAGGCATGGCTTGCGAAGCATGTCGGGTGATACGATAGGGGAGGCATGCGGTAGAACGGTCTTGTTGGAGAAGTCCTAGTCCACTCCTATGGTACGAGTTCCGAGGTTCATTTGGGACAAGTTCCAAGGTACTGGATGGAGGAAGAACTCCATAGCGTGGGTAAAGTGCACAACCTCTGCAAAGTGTTAAGAATCTATTCGAATAGCCGAGTCCACGACATTGGACACAGTTCGTACTAGGTCACACTATGAGTCTACATGAATCAGTGTTCATGTTTGTGCTATGTGGATGGTTGTGCGACGACCCGTATTAGTTGTTGGTCATGCGATGACCGGATTGGTTGGATGGTAACATAAGGACACCTAACCCGTTGAACGTCGTGCGACGACCCCGTGCAAGTTGAGTGGTCATGAGATGACCCGGTGCTTGAGTCTGTAAGGACTCCGAGGTAAGCCGTATGATCATGCGATGATCATACGGGGTCCATGTGACCTTAAACGATGATTGTTCATGCATTGGTTATGATCAGGATAATATGTTAGATGCATCACGTTAGTACTGCTTGAACTATCATTGCCATGTTATTGTTTTGCCTTGGTTCTTTGGGTGTTGTGAGCGCAAGTACATTCAATGTACTGACCTGGCGTGTCATGCCAGACTTGCAGACAATGCCGTGATTGCGCAGGACGATGTTCCCGGAGTTTGCGAGCTAGGAGGTGTCCCAGTCAGTGTCCCTGTGGAATGGAGTTCATCACCGTCGCCGTTGTTCCGCTGCTTGGTGTAGATAAGTGGCTAGCATGAGGGGCAAGTTGTTCGCTACTCCCTCCGTTCCAAAATAACTGTCGTAGACTTAGTACAAATTTTTACTAGAGCTAGTACAAAGTTGAGACAGTTATTTTGGAACGGAGGGAATAACTGGCTTCGCTAGCATTGTAATAGAACCCCTTGTACCAATATCATTATTAATAGAAGTGGTCCAGTTCTATATCAAGAAGTGCCGTGTTCAAGAAGACATGATCTTTGGGCTGGAGCACGGGGCGTTCCGGTATTCTGAGACGGGGTGCCACACCATGTCAGTGGTACTGTTCTGAATAAGCTTTTGGATAATGTTGAATAAATGAATTAAATAAATCCAGTAATTCTTTTAAATGATTTAAAACTTTAGAAACTAGATGATACCCCGCGCGTTGCAGCGGGATTTTGTGGTGGATTTGAGAAGTTCTCCTGTAGTAAAGACGATATTCATCCATTGTTGTGGCACGTTTTCATGTTAAATAGACTCAAAGAGAGATTTACAGAATAGATGAAATATCAAAGGCCTAGAAAAAATGGGGAGATTGGCACAATCGTTATCATGTGAAAAAATTGATAATATTAGAAATAAACGTAATTGTTGAACTTCCGTTTTCTGTTAAACATTCTATTGTGCTTGAAAACTTTCCTATTGTATTTGCATGAGTAGTTTACAAATGATAAGTCCTATCACTTGCGAGCTTCTCCAACTACAACGAATATAAAGAACCCAATATAGAATTGATTTATGGAGCAATGTTCTACACATTATTGAATCTGCCGTGAATCATATGGAGAACCTGCACATGAAGCAAAATAGCATGTCTCGAGAATAATGTGAATAGTTGGACATTAGATGACATGAAATGTGATGATTTTTTTTTTACCTACGTGTGTTTTTTAACAAAAGTACGAATTTATGTACCCTTTGACAAATTTGTTTTCATGCCTTGCACTACCTCATATAGAAATAAGGTTATCACAAACCTGAAAATGCACCAAATGGCACTTGCATGGTTGATTTAATCTATTGGTTGGAACCAAATATTATTTATAAAAAGTCGATTTCAATTCAAGATAAAGTTTGGAATCTGACCACCAACCTATTTTTATTGGCAGCTCAACATTTTAGTAATGTTTTGCCTTCATCTTTTGCAGAATTCCGAAAAATGAGAGAATTAGTCTCCTTCAACACATGAGTAGTCCGATGTAATGTAATACCTTTTATAGAAGTAAAAAAGAACATGACGCCTGCATGATTCTCAAATTTTTTTACAAAGGGACAACTTTATTCGTCAACTGAAACATCAATGCAAATAAAAATAAACTGTAATAGCATCGTGAACTTGGATTTACCTGCCTCGGTGACTCAAACAATCACATAGGACAAACAATATTACATGAGACAAATTCACATTGCTAAACTGTTGATAGCAAATTTTTCTTTTCTTGTTGGATTCACAGAGATAAATATTGTTGCAGCAAAAATCAAGATGAGCATGCGTCCAACAGAAATGATATTTACGTGATCACGTGTGACTCCATGAGATGAAATGTTGTAGTGACATGTCTCATAGATAACCTGCAATATTTCATAATGAAAGGCTTTAAATCACACAATTATTTTATTGAATGTGCACCTTAGATTTTTACACATCAGAATCCCAATGCAGAAAAGGGGCCGTAGGAAAGCAGAGCACAATTCGATATACTATGAACATCAATTTTGGTGGTAGCTAAAATCTGAAATAGAGAGAGATTTTTCTGCAAGTAAACTGAACCTTGGTTTTCATATGTGCATGCTGCATTCAGGTCTCAAGCTGCTCACAGACAGACATGGAACAATAATCAAAAGACCAACTGGTCTTGCCGTAAAGCTGCAACAGGGTACACACGGATCTGCACTGATCTGGTACAACGAGGAGATTGAAATACGGCACGGCGATGGTACGATGGCGAGGGCTCAAATATCCAAATTCCGTGATCCATCCCATACAGCACACAAAGTTGCGTGGATGACTGGGATGTAACATCCTGTCGAGCATGTTGGCTTTTTGAATGAAAAAAACTAACATATCAAAAACTAAGTTCATGAAGGATAAAGAAGTCGTAGAGAATATGTAGAACAAAAGGGATTGAAATTTAGATCAGAGGAGGAGCTCGGCGCCAAGTGACCCAGCTACAGACATGCAGCAGAGAAGATGGAGAAAGGAGGAGCTCCATTGTTAAATGGTGAGAGGCGAGCAGCTGCTATGTAGCCTCCATGGAATACTCTTGACTGGAGAAGATGAACAAATGAGTATTTCCATCAATGTCTTTTCATCCGTTCAGCGAACTGAATCAGAGGAGACGAAACGTAAGGATAATTAAAAGAATAGGGAGTGGAAGAGTGGCGTGGAGTGGGAGGAGAGGAATAGTCCCTGAAAAATAAGGACGTGTAGATGAACTGGCTGAACAAAGTGATTGTGTGCCGTGACAGTGCTGCATGGCAGTGGATAGCTGAATGATGTGGACCAATTATGTAGGATGCATGAGGTGGATAAATATGGCTGATGTGGATAGTGTGCATGTAGAGAGAATTGCTAGTAGTGGGGAGCAACTTCTTAAGAATGTAAGATTAATATCTTTTAAACCCTAACTTCGATGAAAATAATTTATACATCAAAGTATCTCAGAAAAATACAACGAGTTAAAATAAGCTATCAGTATGCCCACCACACCACTCTAGCATACCAAACACGGAAAATACCCCCTCCGGATGCACTGTCCGATAATCACCCGAAGCTGGCAGTTCATCCCCGGATGAATTCCCGCTCCGAGCATTACACTTTGTACATCGATAGAACACCGTTAACATTGCGTCTGTCATGCCATGCATCTATTTGCATATGATTGCTTTGTATTTACTGTTTCTCCCCCTTATTCTCTGGTAGACCCCCGGACTGCCGCCGACTACACCGCTGCTGAGTACGATTACATCGTCGACGACCGTACCCCTACTGTCGAGCTTTCAGGCAAGCAGTGCCCCTTCAAATCTCCTCGATATCGCCAATCTATCTATATTTATCTATTGCACTAGGCATTGCTGCTGCTACGTTGCTTATGTATTCAATTGCATAGCCTGTCATTGTTTCCCCTTGTTGTACCTGCCTTTATCCTGTGCTGACTATTAAGAATATATATTATTCAGCAGTTAGCCCTACGCATTGTTAGTCAACTAGGATTAGATAGCGGGCCGTGAGCACTCTGGGAGTGAACGCGGATACAATATATTATTACTGCAACAGGTACGGTATAGAGCAGACACCACCAAAGGCCCCTACCACGTCCCTGCCGAGCCACATCAAGTGTGAGCTATCGAGGAGTAATCCTTGTACTCTGCTCGTTGCTGACTTTGTAGTGCTGCCCTAGGGTCCCAGACCACGGTTGTCCTTAAAGGTAAGAAGTTGGGTGACCCAACGGTGCCCACGAGTGGTATTGCGACGAGACGACAAGGAGGGTACACCGACGTACTGGTGGGCTTGGACCTTGATCGGTGTCCGCGAGAGATACCAAACCACGAAAGTCAAGCTCTTCCAAGAGCACACGCGAGATAATGTAAGAAGATGATTCACCTTGTCGGTTACGGCAGAGCTTTCACGGGACGACAGGGCAGGCCCCGATGCACAGGTGGTCCTGACTGCTGTAAGTTGTCCATTGTGTGTATTAGTCGGACAACGATAACAGTTGAACACGAGATAATAAAATGACAAATGGTTCGGTGGAAGACTTGAGTAGCCTTTTGGCTTATACGCGCTGCCTACACGTGGGATAATCAGTTATGGGCTCCCATGCTTCATAGTCTCGTTCGAGAACTCTTCAGACGTCAGCAGTACTGCGGCCTGCGGCGGGAAGTGGTGTATCTTCTATGCTCGAGATGTGATATTTTCTTTTGCTTCACCGGCCAGGCACGCACCGTGCAGGAGTACGTCAGGGTTGGGGTCCAAAGCCCTGCGTACTTAGGATTTAGACCGGCGGATGGCCTCTCTGTTGAGTTTGAAGGATGGGCTACCGAGTGTCGGATAGCCTCGGTGGGGCATTCCCTAACAAGGTGTACGCCACCCTGGAGATCCGTGCATTGTAGTGTAACAGAAGTGCACCCCTGCAGGGAAGATTAATCTATTCGAATAGCCGTGTACATGGTAACATGCCGCTTTATGCTGAAGCCAGATCCTACTAGTACAAACTACTACATTACTAAACTGTTGGTTCCGGGTTTTCTTCTTCGCAGGGAAGTCGAGAAAGTGATCTCGGAGGAATTGATAATTATTACAACTTACTATTATACAATGCCGCAACAACTTCTGCTACATTGTTACTTTATGCTTTATGTATAACTGTTGTCTATTCTTTTCTTGTTCTTCAAGAACCGACTGAAGATGCTAGTCTTCGACAGGCCTAGCGTATTCCCCCTTACCCTGGTACTTCTATCTTGCAGTCCACTATACAACCTCTTCATCCATTTTGATACAAGTGCATAAATGTTTAGTAGCCTGGGTTTAAGTCTCGCCGAGTATGCTAGATACTCACCCTTGCCTTATCCCCCCCCCTTTGTTTTATATACCCGGATTGCTGCAACCAGACGCTGGCGCCCAGGAGCAGGAGTACCCCGGAGGCGCCTACTACGGCATCGAGTTCCCCGTTGCCCAGGAGTAGTTTGGAGGTTTCCAGGCAGGAGGCCTTGCCTTTTCGATCAGGTGTTGATTTTGTGCTAGCCTTCTTAAGGCAACCTTGTACTCCTTGTGTCTATACTCAGATAATTGTGCTTCCGCTAAGTTTGTGCTTTCGAGCTGTTGTATTCGAGCCCTCGTGGACCCTGGCTTGTATTATACAACTTGTATTGTTTTTATTTGTAGAGTTGTGTTGTGATATCTTACCGTGAGTCCCTGATCTCGATCGTGTACCTTGCGTGTATGATCATTGTACATGATCGTAAATCGGGGGCGTCACAAGTTGGTATCAGAGCCGATTGCCTGTAGGAAACCCCTTCCCACTCCTTGGTCGAAGTTGAGTCTAGTCTTTGCAAAACTATTTTTCTGACACCAATGTTGTGGCTTACGGGTCCACATCGCAAACTGGGTGGTATTAGGATCCTTTTCTCCGTACCTTTACTATGAGATTCTACTCTCTTATCCTTTCGGAAAATTTTGCTAACTCTGACATTAGGATTTCATGGTCGCATCTACCCGTAGAGCTGGATTATCCACAACATTCCTTGCCATTGCTATACTCGGTGTACAATCTTGTCAGTGATAACCCGTTGCTACTATTGGGTATCAACGTTGCTGTCGACATAATTAACAAGTTGACCACTGAGGAAACTTTCACCGAGATTGTTTTCCACCCGGCGTTGTGCTTCTAAACCCTCTATCGAGTCGCGCATCGGGATTTCTGATCCAGTGTCCTAGACCGCATGATCCCCTTTTTCATCCAGGGCAGGCCGCGTGTCCACCGACATTATTCCCTGTTCCAACAATTTTCTTCCGACGTGATTGACATAGCCTTTGCTATGTCGCGTTGTGTATTCCTACCGCGGTCTGCGCACCGCCTACTATGTCCTTTTTCCTTAATTTTTATGATGTTATGCTGTACGATTTTGACTGACTCTGTGTGTGGATTTGTATGTCTTAAATGACTGCCCCTATATATCCGCTCCACTGCTTGTTCATTTTTGCGTTAATTCATGCTTGTTTCCAGTATCTCGCTAAATTTTCATTGCTGAAATACCCCTATTAAATTTTAGCAGGATGGCTGGTCGTGGTGGTCGTGGTCGTGGTCGTGGTGCCAACGATCCACCTCCGCCACCATACTACATGGCCGGGATGATGCAACAGTTTCAGATGAATCAAGTGTTCATGCAAGGAGTTATAGATCAGCTCCAGAACCAGCATCAGAACCATCAGCATGGGATTGATCTGTGGGGGTTCGTGCGACTCAATCCCCTTACCTTCCACCAACCTGAACAGCCGTTGGAAGCCGATGATTGGCTCCGCGACATCACTCTTCAGCTAGAGTCTACTAGAGTGAATGCTGCCAACTAAGTCACCTTCGCGACTTATTTCCTGAGGGCCCCCGCTGCACAGTGGTGGGAGACCCACAAGAGCTCGCTAGCTGAAGGTACTGTCGTCTCCTGGAATGAGTTCAAGAATGCTTTACGTGCTCGTTACATCCCCCAAGCGGTTATGAACCGTATGAAGGACGAGTTCCGCAACCTCGTTCAGGGTAGTAGATCTTTCGAGGCATATTAGAGGGAGTTCCTCCATCTCTCTCTCTATGTTGCTAGTGACCTCCTACATGATGCAAGTAGACAAGAGAAGTTTCGTGATGGACTCAACTCAGATCTCCAGCTTGCCCTTGCCTTCCATGTCTTCCCCGACTTCGTCACACTGGTGAACCAGGCTATCACTCTCGAGACCGCTCAGTTCAAGTACAAGGGTTCGCAGAAGCGCTATCGTGACGCTGGCTCATCTTCGGGCCCAACACAGAAGCAACACGTCTGGATCCCGCACATTGTGTATCGTCCAACTGCCCCTGCACCAAGGCCGTCGTATGCTGCACCCCATCTACCTCCTCCACCGCTGAGACAACCAAAGGCTGAGACAGCTCCGCCTAAGGCTGCACCCCTCCTTCCTCAAGATGGACTGTGTTTCAAGTGTCGCCTGCCAGGTCAATTTTCCAGAGACTGCCCCCAGCGACAGAATCAACTGGTAGTTCACCCTGCTGGCCGCAGAAATGTCCGTGGCAACAACAGGACCCCCAACTATAATACTAGGTCTGCTGCTCATGCTCGTGGACATGCCTACCACATGGAGGTCGAAGAAGCTCATGAACAACCTGCTACCATGAGGGGTACCCTTGTTGGTAAATCAGTACCTACTATTGTTTTATTTGATTCAGGAGCATCACATTCATTCATGTCGGAAGCATTTGCATTGTCGCATAACTTCACGTTAGAAAAGATGTGTAAGGCCCGATATGAGGTACTGTTCCAGATCTAGATGTTTCCATCCAGATCCGGGGACGAAGCACACATCGGTCCCACCGCAACATATGATGGAGTCATATGCCCCGGATTTCCAACATGATATCACAACATTACAGATACAAGGATACAACATCTCATACAATTGGCATACAACTTCCTTAATACAATACAACAGCGGAAGATATATGTCTGGGTACAGACTACAATCGAATGCCTACTGGCAAAGAGAAAAACATCGATCCCCATAACCACACGGGTCCAGGCCCTCCGCCGGGATCCGCCTAACTAGTCGTCGTCGAGTCTCCACGTGAAACGTCGATCACCGTACCTGTTGTCGATCGAGAACCCTGAAAAGAGTTTAGGGGTAGTATCATGAGTACAGAGGTACTCAACATCCAACTGTAGTGGTCATCTGACCCAGCAAGGACTTCATCACTCTTCATTCTAGGACAACTAGTAGTTTACGGTAAGGAAGGGGTAAGTGGTGAGGTTGCTGCCGCACTAGCATTTATGAAGTGGCTAACGATCTAGAGAGTAAGATAAGAAGCCAAGCATTCGATGAGGAATCGCCTCCAAAAAGTCTTGCTATCAACTACCTACGCAAACATAACACCTATCCTATCCTTGTCCTCCTCTTCGCATCCCGACGAAGAAGAAGCAGTCAAGGCACACACACACATTGATCAAGTTATATTAAGATTATCTCAGTTGTTGTTGTCTATGAACAAGGAGTAGGTCTCAAGTCGTCCATAACCGTGGACACGGCTTCTCGAAAAGATTTAACCCTGCAGGGGTGTACCAACTGCCCATTACGAGGCTCCGCACGCACGTCCATCCCTCTCAGTTGCTACCCATCACAGGCAACCATTTTATGATTTAGTTCCAAGAGATCCGAAACGACAGGTCCCTCTAACTAACAACGAACAAATCCGGGTGGCCCCTGGGGAGTCGACAACCAATCCAAAAGCTGGCCACGCTCTCGGATCGGAATCTTCCGTCTCAACAGGGTTTGGGTTACCGAGACGCCTCACGTGAGGCCTCGGGCCCTCGCCGGTCAAAGGTGGACCAACAGGGAAACAAAGTCCTCACTGGTCCGGGTTGGTTTAAAAACTACTGGCAGTTGACCAGCACACACACGGTTTCAAAAGGTAAATCAGCTTGGGCCACCACTAGAAATGCTTGAAGCTAGGTAGGTAAGAAAAGGGGACCCCATAAAATCCCACACGCGGTTAGGCACGCTCAGTCTTAAAACCAATACCCGGAACTCGGATCCTAGTCGACTCGAATGGAACAAAGCGTCGGGGTGGGATAGCCTAGACCTTCCATCCTTCGTCGAATATAGTCAACATTATAATAATCATATCATCAACAACAATATAATAATGTGATATCCAAAACCCAGGAGTAACAGGGTAACATCGTAGCATCCTAAGCATGCATACTAAGAAGGGGCTGAGCAACAAGCAACAGTAACATAGCAGAACATGGTGTGCTGGGAAGGGACATGGCTGTATCGGTTTTGAAAGAGGTTGTAAACATGTGGTAGGATCAAACATCGAACCTAACCTATACTAGCATGCAAACCGCTGGTTGAAATAGAATGGATCATAAGTAATGTATAGTCCTTGCCTGTTGATAAGTCGGGTTCCGAAGGTGTAGTCGATCGCAAGCTCGCATCGTCTCCGAGAGGTACCCGCGGAAGCACACAAGACGATAAACACTGGAAAGCAATCAACGAGCAAGCACTCTATTACTACGGGGCAACACAAGATCAAGAAGACAACACAAGGCACGGCATCGCGATACGGATCTATCGTCGAGAACGGTTACTAACAGTTTAAGTGGGGTATCGGCCACACACGACGAATACCGCACGTTTACGGTGGTTCAAGTTGTTTAGCTACAGGTGATCAACAAAGGTTGTTAACATGGCAACTCAAGCAAGCATGGCATAGCACACAAACATGTCAAGAGGTGAAGCACAAAGGAAACTATCTATGTTAGTCAATTTAAGCGAGGCACAACCTAAACATGGCATAACACTAAGTGCCGCACGATGATTAAAAAATTTGGTACTGTTCCGTCCTAAACCATATTTTAGGTTGGTTAAAACCAGCAAACAATAGCATAAACACAAAGTACACGAAAAACTAATCAAGTTACATATAAAGAACACCCCAAACGGAGTTACGGTTAAAAAGATACAACCAAAACAAGTTATGCACACATGCTGTATAAACAGCGGTAAATATATATGCAAAAGTGCAGTAACATGACATAGAAATACATGGGATGAAAGTAGACATGATGCTTAACAATATGCAATTGGAATCACTCAGTTCCGATAAACGGTCGCGACACACTCGTCGACCGAAGTTGCAACAAAATAACAGTTTCAACAACAACAGCACAATAACAGCAGGGTAGCTACTTTGGAGCAAGATTTAGTCATGATGCAGTAGGAAATTATGGCATGTGGATGCATGTAACTGAAGTAGAAACAATGCTTAACTCAACGCAAAAGGAATCACTCAGTTCCAACGTACGGTTGCGAAGCAATCGTCGCCCGAAGTTGCAAAAAAATAATAACAGCAGCACTTAACAGCAATTAGTAGCAGTTTAACGGCCTGATGCCCTTTTCAACACACAATTACACAATCAAGATGAGCTCAAATGAAAAAACTTTCTACATACGAATGCTAGAGCACGCAAAACTGAGCAACTTTCGTTTTGGGGGCACGTTCATCGGAGCTACGGATCAACGGGAAATCGCATCGCGAAATTGAATCAGCACACAGTTTTCCTCCAGACTTAGCAGAAATCTGGTAAATGAAAAAAAAACAACAGAAAAAAGGGAGCTGGGCCTCACCCAGCTGGGCTCGGCCCAAGACGGCTTGGATCTGGCCTGGCAGCTGGATGCGCCTCACGGGCCTGGAGGCGACTGGGCCTTGGCGCCTGGGCCGCGGCGCTGGATGATGGGCCGCCTGGGGGGCACCGGCCCACGGGGAGGACCGAGCAGGCGAGCGCACAGGCCCTCGTCCTCCCGACGAGCGGCGGCGCCGCCAGGTCGGACGCCGGCGAGGGGTGGCCACAGGGCCGTGGTGCGGACGTTGGGGAAGGGCGCAAAGGCGAGATCCGGCCGGCCGCTGGCAGGATCTTGACGGGAAGGCGGGCAGGCGGGCGGTGAGGCGGCCGGCGACGAGCTCCCGCTCGGGCCGCGGCCTCCCATGGCATTCTGGCGACCTGTGGGAAGAGAAGGAGAGGGAGAGGGTGAGAGGGAGAGGGAGAAGAGGAGAAAGGGAGAGGAGAAGGAAGGAGGGGTCGGGCGCGGCGGTGGATCGCCGACTGCTGCGGCTCCGGCCGGAGTTGGCCGCGGCGGCGCGAGCCCCTCGGGCGGCGGCTGCGTCCATGGACGTGGGTGGAGAGGAGAGAGAGAGATGGATGGGTTGGCTAGGGTGGATCTGGGCCGTTGGATCGCCAAATCTGACGGTCCGGAGCGCCTGGGAGGCAAATTTCGGGATTTTTGGGATCAACTGGGCAGATCTGAGCAACTCAGGGGGGTGGCTGCAATTTGTGGCTAGGGCCCTAAAAATGGGTGGGAGTGTGGTGGTCTTTATATAGCCCCGGTGGCTGGCAGTTTGCAAAAACATCCCCGGTTTTTCTCTCGCGCGCGCGGTGCTCACGTTTCTGACCGCCGGGGGTCCGCAGTACCTCCGATTCGGGTAAAACTTCGAACTGCGCGATCAGCGCGTCTAGCCGGAGGCTTTCAACTCGCGTTGGAACCGTTCCGAGGACACTTTCCGACACGTTATAAAAATATCCCGTTTAATAATTAAACGGGGTTTTTCGTTCCGTTGGCTGCGGCTGGTCTCGTGCGATTTTCGCGATGGTGATCGGGTGAAACCCGGTGTCGCAAAGGTCGAGTGTCAGGGTGGCAAGGGTCGGTCTCCGTCCGATACGAGATAAGAGGGGGAAAAATAATCGCCGATCGATAGATCAGGGATGCAAACACCGCAAACAAATCAGACAATCAAACAATTCACGCCGAAAACAAAATTTTTAATTTTTGTGAAAACTGGGCTGTTACAAGATGAACCCACCGACGGTTTATCCGCACCCCAATAGGCCAATGCCGAGCAACCATGTTATTGCCAAATACCGCCGTTGAAGTTGAAGAAATTGTATTCCTTGCTTCCCCCATCATCCTGATGTCTTCCACAATAGACCTCATTCTGGGAATGGATTGGTTGAAAGTTCACGATGTCGCACTGTATTGTGGCTCCAAGTCTGTCCAACTTTTTCAATCCTCCGGAGAGATTGTTAACCACACCACCCGAATTACCCGAGATGCTGAAGCGCGGACCTATATGATGAATGCTTTGAATGTCTCACCTCTGGAAGGAATTGAGAACGTTCCATTCATTCGCGATTTTTCCGACGTCTTTCCAGAAGAACTGCCGGGAATACCCCCGATCAGAGAGGTGGAATTCGTCATCGACTTGAAGCCAGACACTATTCCTATTGCCAAGCGTCCTTACAAGATGCCGCCACATGAACTCCTTGAACTTAAGGAGGAAATCGACAAGGCACTTCAGAAAGGATTCATTCGCCCCAGTTCCTCTGCTTGGGGAGCACCTTCGCTTCTTGTCAAGAAAAGCGATGGAACAAACCGTTTGGTCCAAGATTACTAACCTATCAACCAGGAAACAATAGAGAACAAGTATCCGCTTCCTCGGATCAACGATCTATATGATCAACTTGCTGGATCTACGGTGTTCTCGAAACTCGACTTGAGGTTGGGTTATCATCAGATCCGGGTCTGTGAAGAGGATATTCCGAAGACCGCCTTCATTACTCGCTATGGTTCATATGAGTACACCATCATGTCCTTTCGCCAGACCAATGCTTCGTCCACCTTCTACCGATTGATGAACTATATATTCATGGAATACCTCGACAAGTTTGTCGTGATTTATTTGGAGGATATCTTGGTATACTCCAAGAATGATGAAGAACATGCTGAACACCTTCGTCTTGTACTGGAAAAGCTTCGAGAACACAAACTCTATGCTAAGTATTCGAAGTGTGAGTTCTGGCTTCCCGAAGTAACCTACCTTGGTCATGTGATTTCCAAGGATGGCGCTACCATCAACCCAGAACGTATTCAGGCTATTCTTGACTGGACTCCGCCCAGGATTGTGAAGCAAGTCAGAAGTTTCCTCGGCCTTGCTAGCTATTGCCGCCGTTTCGTCGAGAACTTCTCCAAGATTGCCAAGCCTCTGACTAATCTTCTTCACAAAGGTGTCAAGTTTGAGTGAACAGACAAATTTCAGGAAAGTTTTAAAGCTCTCAAGGACAAGCTCACTTCTCCCCTAGTGCTTGCTCCCCCCGAACTCGGAAGGACTTCGTGATATACTGCGACGCGTCTCGTCAAGGGTTAGGCTGTGTCCTAATGCAAGAGAGTCGTGTGATTGCATATGGCTCTCGTCAGTTGTATTCCCATGAAGATAAGTATCCAACACATGATCTCGAATTGGCAGCAGTAATTTATGCATTGAAGCTGTGGCGACATTACCTCGTCGGTATTCGTTGCGAGATCTACACCGACCAGCAAAGCCTGAAGTACCCGTTTACTCAGCTAGACCTGAATCTCTGCCAACAAAGATGGCTCAAGACAATAGCCGATTTCAACATGGATATTCATTATACCCCTTTCAAAGCTAATGTGATGGCCGATGCCTTGAGCCGCAAAGCCTACTGTAGTGAACTTGAAGTTCAAGTACAAAAACCACCTCTGTATGAAGAGCTTCGAAAGCTGAACCTCGAGATTGTTCCTCATTGATATGTGAATAACCTAGTTGTTGAATCGGACCTCGACGGCGCCATCAAGTGGATACAAACATGTGACTCTGATGTCGAGAAGATTAAGAGGTATATCGCTAGAGGAAATCCCTCATTCTTCATTGTTGTTGATGATGGTACATTGTGCTTCAAGAATCGTTTAGTAGTCCCTAGAAGTAAGCCCAATTTAAACTTGACCTGGCGCGTCATGAAAGAAGCTCACGATACCCCTTTGTCGATTCACCCTGGTAGTACCAAGATGTAGCAAGTCATTCGTAAGCGGTACTGGTGGTCTAACATGAAGCAAGACATCGCTCGATATGTTGACGAGTGTGACGTTTGCCGTCGCGTCAAAGACGAACATCAAAGACCCGTTGGAACTCTGCAACCACTTTCTATTCCTGAATGGAAGTGGGACAAGATCGAGACGGACTTCGTCACTGGTTTTCCCCGATCACAAAAGGGTCATGATGCTATATTTTCCAAGGTTTCTCACTTTCTACCAGTCAAGGAGACGATCTCTGCTAGTCAGTTAGCAGACTTGTATGTTTCCAGAATTGTGTCCCTCCACGGTATTCCGTTGGAGATCAGTTCCGACCGAGGCATCATTTTCACCTCAAGATTTTGGGATAGTTTCCAAGAAGCTATGGGAATTCACCTAAGCTTCAACACCGCTTATCAACCCTAGTCGCAAGGACAAGTTGAACGAGTCAATCAAGTTCTTGAAGACATGCTTCGGGCTTGTGTCATCTCATTCGGTAAGAAATGGGAGGAATCCCTTCCATTTGCTGAATTCTCGTACAACAATAGCTATCAAGCTAGTCTGCAGATGGCACCCTTTGAAGTTCTTTATGGACGTAAGTGTCAAGCCCCTCTGAATTGGTCAGAAACTGGGGAACGAACCCTCATTGGTCCGGACATTATACAACATGCTGAAGATCAGGTTCGCATTATCCATGAAGACTTAAAGGATGCTCAGTCCCGCCAGAAGAGCAACCATGACCGCTGATATGTCCCAAACGTATCTACTTTTCCAAACACTTTTTCTATTGTTTTGCCCTCATTCTTGCATGATTTGAACTAAACTAACCCGGAATGACGTTGTTTTCAGCAGAGCTGTCTGGATGGTTTTATTGTGTGCAGGAAAATGGATTTTTAGGTATCTCAGAAAATTAAAGCAAAATTCATAAAAAATCCACGCACCCGAAGCTTCCACGGACCAGAAGTGGGGCCACAGGGGGGCCACAGGGGCTCCAGGCACCCTGCTGGCGCGACCCCACCCCTGGCCGCGCCGGCTGGCCGCCTGGGGGCCTCCCCCCTCCTCTGGTGCCCTACCGATGCCCCTATTTATTCCCGTGACGAGAAAACCCTGACATAGAAGTTGCTTTTCCAGTTTCTGCCGAGGAGTCGCCACCACCCTCTGTTCTTCCTCGGGAGGGCTAATCTAGAGGCTGATTTGGCCTTCAGAGAGGGGAGATCGTCAACATCATCATCACCATGGCCAATCCATCCTCCCTCCAGGACTTCTCTTCACATGTGTGAGTAATTCCCTGTTGTAGGCTAACGGGGTGGTAGGGATTGGATGAGTTTGATCATGTAATAGTTCGTCAGATTGTTGGGGGCATGTTGCCTATCATCTACTTTGGTGTTTATCATCTTTTCTACAATTTGTTGCTCTTAATGCTTGGCACTTTGGGCCGGAGTGCCATGTTTTCAGATCTGAACCACTTGTGTTTTCATGAATATATTTATGTTCTTCATCCTATCTATAGCTGTATGCACCTATTATGGTCCGAAACCGGCGATCCCATAGGTGACAGCTTGGGACACCAAAGGGGATGGTCCATAATTTGAGGATTTCATGTATCCATTGAGTTTATTGCTTTGTTTCGGTGCTCTTTGACAGGATCACCTTAATCTCCATAAGTTCCCTTTGGCCCCGTTTGTAGCGGGATGGTAGGACAAAAGATGTTGTGCAAGTTCTTATTGCAAGCACGCACAACTACCTATGGGATACATGCCCAATGTTTGATATTTGCCTATATGATCCTTTTTTTCCTTGTGCCTTGCCCCGTGTTAGAATCTATTACATGTTCACTCTTATCCATGCAGCGCCCAACCATCCATCTCCCTAGCCTAAAGTGAATTGACAACTCAACTGTCAAAGCTTATAAATACTATTTGGATCCCCTTCTGTCGAATAAATAAATTGGGTTAACTTACCCACGAGAACACTACAAACGATCCCTACAGTTGAGGGTCATCAAGTACTGTTTTCTGGCGCCGTTGCCGGGGAGCATAGCAATATTTACAAGTCTACTTGAAGTATTCTGCCAGTTACACTTCATCTGCTATGGGTAAGAAAGGAGACCCCAAGGTTCCGATCTTACCATCCACTACAAGAAAAGGTACCATTCTGAGTACCAGTGCTACGCTTGATTCACCTTCCGTTATAAGTATGTTTGCTTCACCGCTACCACCACATTCTACTTCTACTGAGTCTGTTACTATGTCCGATACCTTTGATGATGCTTCCACTAATCTTGATGATACTAGTTTTCTTGGTCACTATCTTGAAGCTCAGATTGCTAAGGTTGCAGCACAGTCCGAGACCGAGACTCCTGCTGTAACAACCCAGATTTCACAAAAATTAAATTTTTTGTTTTCGGTGTGAATTGTTTGATTGTCTGATTTGTTTGCGGTGTTTGCATCCCCGATTTATCAATCGGCGATTATTCCCCCCCTCTTATCTTGTACCGGACGGAGACTGACCCTTCCCACCCTGACACTCGACCTTTGCGACGCCGGGTTCCACCCGATCACCGTCGCGAAAACCTGCACAAGACCAGCAGTAGCCAACAGAACGAAAAACCCCGTTTAATAAGTAAATGGGGTATTTTTATAGCGCACCAGAAATTGTTCTCAGAATGGTTCCCATGCAAGGTGAACACCGCCGGCTCGACGCGCTGATCGCGCAGTTCAAAGTTTTACCCGAATCGAAGGTCGTATGCACTCCCGGCGGTCAGAAACGTGGAGCATCGGACACGCGAGAGGGAAAACCCGAGGGTGTTTGCGTAAACTTGCCAGCCAGACCGCCTATATAAAGACCACCACTCTCCTACCCCTTTCTAGGGCTTTCCCCTAGCAAAAATTGTAGCCACCACCCTGAGATTTACCCAGATCTGCCAAAAATTGCCCTCTCCCCGAAACCCTAGCCTCTCCGACGGTTCCAGCCGTCAGTTCTCCAGATCTGCGGCTCAAAACACGCCACGTCACTCCACCGCAGCTTCCAGACGCAATCGGGCCCCGCAGGCCCCTCCTTCGCCGCCGAGGCCACTTGGGCCCGGATCCGAGCCGCCGCACACCAGCAGTCACGCCGCCACCACGTCTCCGGCCATCCGTCTCCGCCGTGCACGCCGGACTCCAGCTTGGCTCCGGTGAGCCGCCCCTGTTGCGCCGCCTCCCTCGCACCCCCTTCTTCCTCTCCTCACCCCTCTTTCTCCCCGTAGGACGCCGTGCCCTCCATGGAGCCACCCGACCCGAGCAACCGCCCGATCTCCTCGCTGGATTGCTGCTGGTCGTCGCCGCCACCGGATCCGGCCGGATCCCGCCGCCACAAACCCGTTCCAGCCTTCCGTCGCGCCGTCCCGCCTCCTCTTGAAGGCAGGCTGGCTAGGAAGTCGTGCCGGCGCCGCCACGGCAAGCCCCATGCGGGACTGGGCAAGCCAGCCGCAGCAACCGCCCGCGCCCACGTGGGCCGCCCCCTGGCCCAGCAACCCCGGATCCAGCCACGCCCACACGGCCCGCCAACGCGCCCCGGCCTGGTGCTATCTCTCACCCGTGGGCGAGCGCTACCTAAGCTCCGCCCACCACCTCGAGCTGGGCCGAAGCCCATGGTGAGTTCGCCCCCTTTTTTTATTTTTTATTTTTTGTTGCTGTTGAACTGTGTTGGGACGGCCCGTGTGCTATGTAGCACCTGTGGGCGCTTTTTATTAATTTGCGCATGCTCTGTTTAGGCCCAGCAGAACTAGATTCGTCCCGTTAGAGTTTTTTTTCCTTTTCTAGGTTATTATTTTTGCAGATTGTAAAATTATTTTTACGATGCGCGTATCTTTTCACCGGTAGCTCGGGTCGTGACGTGTTTTACATGAAACTTTCTTAGTTTTTCGTGTAGATTAATAAAATGTGCTCCTTTTCCATGTTTGAACTTGTCTACATGTTGTTTTCCTGCAATTTACATTGCATTCCATCGTAAATGTAATAGGCCGTAACTTTTTAACCGTTGCTCCGATAAAAATGTTTGTTATATGTAACTTGACTAGAATTTTGTGTAGATTGTGTTTATGCTGCTCTTGCTTGCTAATAAAAATAATAAAATATTGTTTAGGGAAAAACAGTGCCAAACATTATAATTATCGTGGGGTTCGTAATAGTTGCCATGTATCGGTTTTACCCCTCACTTAAAGTGACTAGATTAGATAATTTATTTATGCTTCACCTTTTGCTATGATTGTGTGACAAGCCATGCTTGGGTGAGATGATATGTTAACAACCTTTGCTCATGTTGTGTATCTAAACAACTTGAACCTTTCTAAATGTGCGGTATTGTCGCATGTGACGAATGCTCCATTTAACCTGTTAGTAACCGCTCTCGACGATAGATACGATGCCGTAGTGCGTTGTCTCGTGTTGCCTTCTTGTTAATGATTACTCGTGATTTCTTCGTAGTAATAGATGCTTGCTCGTCGATTTCCTTTTCCAGTGTTTCCTTCTTGTGTGCTTCCGCGGGTACCTCTCGGAGATGTTGCGAGCTTCCGATCGACTACACCTTCGAATTTTTCTTCTCATCAGGTAAGGGGGAGCATATATCATGCTTATAACTTTCAGCTCACTCGCGCCTAAGTGTAGGATAGAACGATTGATTGATCCTACCACTTCATATTCATGCCTCTCAAATAAACCCAAACAGCCATGTCCTCCACATCCCAGCAAACCTTATTCGGCTATGTTACTATTGCTCGCTGCTCAGCCACTACTTAGTATGCATGCTAGGATGCTATCAACTATTCTCCTATTACTCTTTGGATTGGGCTATCACACTATTATATTTATTGTCTATGATATGATTATTATAATGTTGACTATACTCGACGAAGGGTGGAAGGTCTAGGCTATCCCGCCCCGACGCTTTGTTCCATTCGAGTCACCTAGGACCCGAGTTCCGGGTATTGTGTCTCTTGACGAGCGTGCCTAACCACGTGTGGGATGCTATGGGGTTCCCTTTTCTTACGTACCTAGCTTCAAACATTTATAGTGGTGGCCCAAGCTGATTTACCATTTGAAAACCATGTGTGTGTTTGTCGGGTCGCTCCTAGCAGATATTCTTTAAAATAACTTGGGCCAGCTGAGACATGGTTTCTCTTGTTGGTCCACCCCAGGGAGCTAGGGGGCTGCCCACATGGTTTGGAAGCTAACCCGACCCCGTCCAGACGGTAGAGGTAAATTCGAGAGCGCGGCCGGCTTTTGAGTTGGATGTCCACTCACCGGGGGCCACCTGGATTTGTCCGTTGTTAGCTAGAGGGACCTGTCGTTTCGGATCTCTCGGAACTAAATCATAAAATGGTTGCCTGTGATGGGTAGCAACTGAGAGAGATGGACGTGCGTGCGGAGCCTTGTAATGGCTAGTTGGTACACCCCTGCAGGGTTAAATCTTTTCGAGAAGCCGTGTCCACGGTTATGGACGACTTGAGACCTAATCCTTGTTCATAGACAACAACAACTGAGATAATCTTAATATAACTTGATCAACGTGTGTGTGCTTTGACTGCTTCTTCTTCGTAGGGATGCGAAGGGGAGGACAAGGATATGATAGGTGTTATGTTTGCGTAAGTAGTTGATAGCAAGACTTGTTGGAGAAGATTCCTCATCGAATGCTTGGTTCTCATCTTACTCTAACATAGACCGTTAGCCACTCATATATTGCTAGTGCGTCTGCAACCTCACCACTACCCACATCTTACCCGTGAGAAGTTAGTTACAAGACTTTTGATATAGCTCACCTCTTTATTTTCTCTTTACGCACGTTATGCAACGATCTTGGACTTCAGAGGAGCTCGACGACCCTTCTTCTGGACGCCTTCGCGGAGACTCGACGACGACTAGTTAGGCGGATTCCGGCGGAGAGCCTAGACCCGTGTGGTTACGGGAATTACGGGAATGGTGTGTCTTAACTTTGCCACTAGGCATTTGAATGTAGTTTGTACTCAGACATATATCTTCTTCTGATGTAATGTATTTAAGGCAGCTGTATGCCGATTGTATGAGAGGTTGTATCCATGTAGCTGTAGTGTTGTGATATCATGTTGGAAATCCGGGGCATATGGCTTCGTCATATGTCGCGGTGGGACCGATATGTGTTCGTCCCCGGATCTGGATGGAAACATCTAGATCTGGAACAGTACCGCATATCGGGACTTACAACTTGGTATCAGAGCCTTACCGACCATAGGATCCCTTTTCTGGCCGAAGTCGAGTCTAGACAAAAACTATTTTGTAGTTACTAAGTTAGTTATTGGAGAGTAGGAATATTTTTCCTCCTTACCAATGCTCTGGTCAGGACAAGTGTCGTAAGTGTTTTTACTCTTGTCTTATCCCCTTCAAACTCTAGGATCTCGAGTGTGTGGAGTATCGGAACCGTCACAATGCCTTGCTTGCAGCGTATTGTCTCGATTCCGATCTCAGGTTGGGAAATCCTGTAGTACCTTTTGTCTGTCCGACTCTGGTTTATATCTTGGTCATCCCTTGAATTTAGTCCTCTTGCCTAGTATCCTCATGATTTGAGTGAGAATGCTTCCCTTGATCGTCACTTTCAACTATCGTTCTTCCTCTTGATCTCCCAATGGTTTCGTTTTCCGATGTTGCCGTCTCTTTGCGGAAAATTATCTCGACAGAAGTTCGACGTCGACATGGAGCAGAGCCCCTTGTTGGTGGTGTTGAAGATTTTCGAATCTCTTTTCTCTCCCCTCCTCTCCCCCAGATCGTCCTGGATATCGGGACGAGATCCATTATTGGTGGTGTTGTACTGTAACAGCCCAGATTTCATAAAAAATAAAATTTTTGTTTTCTTTGTGAATTGTTTGATTCTCTGATTTGTTTGCGGTGTTTGCATCCCCGATTTATCGATCGGCGATTATTCCCCCCCCTCTTATCTCGTACCGGACGGATACTGACCCTTGCCACCCTGACACTCGACCTTTGCGACACCGGGTTTCACCCGATCACCGTTGCGAAAACCCGCACAGGACCAGCCGTAGCCAACGGAACGAAAAACCCCGTTTAATAAGTAAACGGGATATTTTTATAGCACACCGGAAAGTGTTCTCAGAACGGTTCCCTCGCAAGGTGAACGCCGCCGGCTCGACGTGCTGATTGCGCAGTTCGAAGTTTTATCCGAATCGGAGGTCGTATGCACTCCCGGCGGTCGGAAACGTGGAGCATCGGACACGCGAGAGGGAAAACCCGAGGGTGTTTGCGTAAACTTGCCAGCCATAACGCCTATATAAAGACCACGACTCTCCCACCCCTTTCTAGGGTTTCCCCTAGCAAAAATTGTAGCCGCCCCCCCTGAGATTTTCCCAGATCTGCAAAAATTGCCCTCTCCCCGAAACCCTAGCCTCACAGACGGTTCCAGCCGTCAGATCTCCAGATCTGCAGCTCAAAACACACCACCTCACTCCACCGCATCTTCCAGACGCAATCGGGCCCCGCAGGCCCCTCCTCCTCCACCGAGGTCTGCCTGGGCCCGGATCCGAGCCGGCGCACGCCAGCAGTCCCGCCGCCTCCACGTATCCAGCCAGCCGGCGCCGCCATGCACGCCAGACTCCAGCTCGGCTCTGGTGAGCCTCCCCTGTTGTGCCCCCTCCCTCGCACCCCCTTCTTCCTCTCCTCACCCTCTTTTTTCCCGCAGGACGCCGTGCCCGCCATGGAGCCACCCGACCCGAGCAACCGCCCGATCTCCTCGCTGGGTTGCTGCTGGTCGTTTCCGCCACCGGATCCGGCCGTATCCCACCTCCACGAACCCGTTCCAGCCTTCCCTCGCGCCGTCCCGCCTCCTCTCGCCGGCAGCCGGCTAGGCAGCCGTGCCGGCGCCGCCACGGCAAGCCCCGTGCGGGACGGGGACAAGCCAGCCGCAGCAACCGCCCGCGCCCACGTGGGCCGCCCCCTGGTCTAGCAACCCCGGATCCAGCCGCGCCCACACAGCCCGCCAACCCAGCCTGGCGCTATCTCTCTCCCGTGGGCAAGCGCTGCCTGAGCTCCGCCCACCACCTCGAGCTGGGCCGAAGCCCATGGTGAGCTCGCCCCCCTCTTTTTTTTATTTTTATTGTTGCTGCTGAACTGTGTTGGGCCGGCCCGTGGCTATGTAGCACCTGTGGGTGCTTTTTATTATTTTGCGCATGGCCTGTTTAGGCCCAACAACACTAGATTTGGCCTGTTAGAGTTTTTCTTTTCTTTTCTAGGTTATTATTTTGGTAGATTGTATATTTATTTTTGCGATGCGCGTTTCTTTTCATCAGTAGCTCGGGTCGCGACGTGTTTTACATGAAACTTGCTCAGTTTTTTGATTGGGCTATCACACTATTATATTTATTGTGGATGATATGATTATTATAATGTTGACTATACTCGACGAAGGATGGAAGGTCAAGGCTATCCCGCCCCGACGCTTTGTTCCATTCGAGTCACCTAGGACCCGAGTTACGAGTATTGTGTCTCTTGACGAGCGTGCCTAACCGCGTGTGGGATGCTATGGGTCCCCTTTTCTTACCTACCTAGCTTCAAACATTTCTAGTGGTGGCCCAAGCTGATTTACCATTTGACAACCGTGTGTGTGTCTGTCGGGTCGCTCCTAGCAGATATTATTTAAAATAACTTGGGCCATCTGAGACATGGTTTCTCTTGTTGGTCCACCCCAGGGAGCTAGGGGACTGCCCACATGGTTTGGGTAGCTAAACCGACCTCGTCTAGACGGTAGAGGCCAATTCGAGAGCGCGGCCAACTTTTGAGTTGGATGTCGACTCACCGAGGGCCACCCGGATTTGTTCGTTGTTAGCTAGAGGGACCTGTCGTTTCGGATCTCTCAGAACTAAATCATAAAATGGTTGCCCCTGTGATGGGTAACAACTGAGAGAGATGGGCGTGCGTGCGGAGCCTTGTAATGGGCAGTTGGTACACCCCTGCAGGGTTAAATCTTTTCGAGAATCCGTGTCCACGGTTATGGACGACTTGAGACCTACTCCTTGTTCATAGACAACAGCAACTGAGATAATCTTAATATAACTTGATCAACGTGTGTGTGCCTTGACTGCTTCTTCTTCGTAGGGATGCGAAGGGGAGGACAAGGATATGATAGGTGTTATGTTTGCGTAAGTAGTCTATAGCAAGACTTGTTGGAGGTGATTCCTCATCGAATGCTTGGGTCTCATCTTACTCTAAAATAGACCGTTAGCCACTCATATATTGCTAGTGCGTCTGCAACCTCACCACTACCCACATCTTACCCATGAGAAGTTAGTTACAATACTTTTGATATAGATCACCTCTTTATTTTCTCTTTACGCACGTTATGCAACGATCTTGGACTTCAGAGGAGCTCGACGACCCTTTTTCTGGACGCCTTCACGGATACTCGACGACGACTAGTTAGCCGGATCCTGGCGGAGAGCCTGGACCCGTGTGGTTACGGGAATGGTGTGTTTTACCTTTGCCACTAGGCATTTGAATGTAGTTTTTACTCAGACATGTATCTTCCGCTGATGTAATGTATTTAAGGCAGTTGAATGCCGATTGTATGAGATGTTGTATCCATGTAGCTGTAATGTTGTGATATCATGTTGGAAATCCGGGGCATATGTCTTCGTCATATGTCGCGGTGGGACCGATATATGTGCTTCGTCCCCGGATCTGGATGGAAACATCTAGATCTGGAACAGTACCGCATATCGGGCCTTACACCTGCTACCTATATTCCTATGTTCAAAGCCTTTGGTTACCCATACTTAGATGAACTCAAGGAGAGAATGCTTGATGATGATTATATTACTCTTGATGATGATTTTTGCAAGGAACTCAAAGAGTGTGTCGACTCTGACCCTGGTGCTGTTAAAGAGCTGCGTGAAAAAAACTCCACGAAGAACCAGATTACTCCCGATCCTGAATTTTCTACATCTCCTATATGCATCACTGATCCTGATTATGATTTCTCTTTCAATCTTTCACTTATATCTATAGTCGGGGATGAACCTTTTTATGGCAGAGAAAATGATGATGCTATAGCACACCTGACCAAACTCGCCGAGTTGGGTAGCTTATCTACTACTGATGAAAGGATACGAAACTTTTATGTGGCCAAGATTTTTCCTTTTTCTTTGAAGGAAGACGCTAAAGCATGGTATGATGCACTACCTTATGGTTCCATTGAGAGTCCTCAGGACTTAGTTCAATTCTTTGTCGATAAATATTTTCCTGCTCATATGCAACATGCTGCTTTGCAAAGAATTTATAACTTTAAACAATTGCAGGATGAGCACCTCCCTAAATCTTGGGGGAGGTATTGTGGTTTAATTAAGGCTAGACCGGGACATGAAGTCCCAAAGAATGATTTACTTGATATATTTTATGCTATTCTAACCGATGAATCTAGATCCTATCTGGATAGTTGCGCTGGTTGTGTTTTTAGGGAAAGAACACCGGACGATGCTGAAGAATTGATGGGCAAGATTGCCAAGAACCATGAAGATTGGTCCGTCCCTGAACCACCTCCACCACCAAAGAAGAGGGGCATGCTTTTCCTAAGCCCCAAGGATATGCAAGAAGCAAAGAAGTCCATAAAGGAGAAAGGCATTAAAGCCAAAGACGTGAAGAATCTACCTCCTATTGAGAAGTTGTGTGAGCCTACTACTCACCCTCCCTTGGAAGAGGTACACTCTCTATTTGATTTTAACGAAAGTGACATCCCTAAAGGTAAGCCTCCCGATCAGTGTTTAGATGAGCTTGATAATTTCATTATTAAGAAAGATCATTTTAATGGAAGGATACAAAGTCAGTTGCATGATAATACTCTTGCTATCAAAATTTTTCTTGATGTTCTTGAAAGAACAGATAATGATGTTAAATGTCTTGTTAAGCACTTTCATATGGTTCAAACTCAGCTTGAACAAATTTCTAATTGGTAAATTTTTTTTCTTGTTAATTATGCCAAACAGGATATATAGGCCTATGGTATAAAAACTCGGGGTGGAACACACACCCAGGACCCTCTCTATCACGAGGGGCATCCGAAGAGGATGGAGCAAGATTCTCAAGTGCAGGTAGAAGACGAGATTGTTAGCTCTTCAAAGAAGAAAAAGAATAAGAAGAAACACAAGGAAGCTGACAACTCCACTGATCCTATTACAAGTGAAGAACCTGCTATTGATCCTAATAGCATATCTACCTCCGATGCTGAAACTGAAGACGGTGCTGAGCCCGAAGAAAATGATAAGGAGAAGAATGATCCTCCCGAGGTGCGAGAAGAAGAAGCACCCGATAAACGCAAGAAATACAAAAGAGGAGACTTCATTGCAACAAGACATGGGAAGGAAAGAGAACCATGGGTGAAGAAACACATGCACTTTCTAGGTAAGTCTCTCAAATCTAAAGAAGAAGAGCACTATAATAAATTATGTGAATGGATGATGCCTCTTTTTCTTCAAATTCCCTTGACTGATGCTATTAACTTACCTCCTTATTCCAAATATATGAAAGATATTGTTACTAATAAAAGAAAAGTTCCTAACGAGGCAATATCTACTATGCTTGCTAACTACTCTTTCAGTGGCAAGATTCCTGAGAAACTTGGTGATCCAGGTATACCCACCATTCCTTGCTCCATAAAAAATAATTCTGTCAAAACTGCCTTATGTGATCTCGGAGCAGGAGTGAGTGGTATGCCTTTTTCTCTTTACAAGAGGCTATGTTTAGATAAGCTAATACCTACATATATCTCTCTTCAGATGGCTGACAAGTCAACAGCCGTGCCGATAGGTATTTGTGAGGATGTTCCTGTTGAAGTTGCTAATTCCTTAATCCTTACTGGTTTTATTGTGCTTGACATGCCCGAGGATGGGAGCATGTCCATTATTCTTGGTAGACCTTTTCTTAACACCGCAGGTGCTATTATTGATTGTAATAAAGGAAAGGTCAACTTCAACGTTGATGATAAAGAACACACGGTGTATTTTTCGAAGAAGATCGACAAAAGGCATGGCCTTAACTCAATAGAGAATATCAAGACCGTGAAGATTGGAGAATGGGATTGCCCACTACATGTGCACCACAAATACAAAACCATTATGGTGGGGACAATGTCCATTAAAGTAAATGTGCAATGATCACTTCATGAGAGGTGAGACTTTTTACTCTATATATCTCCGGTTTGTTGGTAAGACTTGATCAACCTTGCTAGCTAGCATGTTTTATATAGGTAAAAAGTGGACCTTGTTATGTTTTCATTTGCCTTAGCTTTTGTTCTCCTTGCTGTACCAAGTTTATATGTTTTTGAAGCTTCAAAATTCTAATCAATGCTTCATGTTTTCAGAAAGTTTCGCAGCTTTTTGAACTCCGGAAAATTTTCAACAGTGGAGTTTTCAGAAAAATCCAGAAAAATAAAAATAAAAATTTCCACGATGTGAATGACCCAGAAGCACCTGGGGCTGACCAGGGGGCCCACAAGTGGCCCAGGCGACCAGCTGGCGTGACCAGCCCCCTGGCCGCGCCCACAGGGCGCCTGGGGACCATAGGCCCCACCTCCAGGTACTTATTCTTCCTCCTCCTTCCCTCTCTCCAAAAACACGATTTCTGCACTTCTTCTTGCGTTCTTGCTGTTCTTGAAGGCAATTTTCGATCTCTCTCTACAATCCATCATTTGAGATGAGATTTTGAGCAAATACTCCCTCGTATGTAACTCCTCCACCCCTCCAATTAGATTTTTTATTGGTGGCTTCATTTGTGAGTATTTAGTAGTTCTTGGTGCTGTTTATATGAGCTTGCATGCATGTGTAGAATTTTATTTTCCAAGTATTGATGCAAGTTTATGCCTTAGGTAAGTGAGTAGAGTAGTTTGCCTCAAATCACTTTGTTTAAATCCTTGTTTTTGTGAATTTTCAAAAATTTCAGAAATGAGTTTGCTAGGAAAAGCAAAGGGGTGGCTTGGGAAGAAGAAGCCCGAGCGCTCCGATCGAGTTACTAGAGCTGCAGCTTCACCCTCAGCTGCTAGGGTGAGCTACAACGAAGATCATGTGCCCCTGGAGTTGCCGGAACACACGAGTCCAGCATGCTCAATGATGTATCCATGCGATGATTTTCTTGAAGCTGCAGGAATCAAGGAGGATTTCTATGTCCTTTGTGCCAATGCAGGTTTGACACGGCTAGCACTATGCCTTTTGGTACATTATAAGAAACTCAACTCCTGTTTTATTAATAGTTTTGGTTATAATCATGATGCTGGAACTGTTGAGGTTAAAATTTACAATAATCTTATGACCATGTCTTTGGCAAGATTTTGTGGTATAATAGGTGTGCCGAAAACTGGTCAGACGACGAGGATGAACACTCAGCCCTCCGAGTTGACGACTCTCTTCAACTCTCTTTATAGCCAGGAGGAGATAGATATTCGAGATACAAAGATTTCCAGCATTTTATTCCCCCATCTCAGGTATTTTACGTATTTTATTGCTACAAGGGTGTTGGCTCGTGACAACAAAAGAAACGGTTCTGCACTGGATTTCGCTATCTATGCGAACGCCCTCTCAGGTAGGAATGATTATAATGAGGGTGCCTTAATTGCTCGACGCCTTGCTACGAATGGTAACAAGGGAGATTTATTTGGTGGTGTTTACGCCACACTTATCCATGAGAATTTTAATGGCACCCCGCATCCTGATGATGTTCCCTTTTCGTGCACAAGTCTTGATGTTGCTGCTATGAAGAGGCATAAATTTGTTACCACGACTTCTGAGTTGGGTAACCTTGTTTATATTTTGAGATTTGAAAATACTATTACTCGTGAGATCCATCTACCTGCACCACTTTTGTTTGATTATACCAGCAGGAAAGGATGGTCCTTCAATGACATCCAGTTTGATGAGTTCATGGCCCAGTATCAGTTTCATAAGCACATGGAGGGGGTTGTGCTCGACGAGGAGGAGCATGGTGAGTTCCCACCTTTCCAGGGGGAGACCGTCACCCAGTATGGTGAGGGGTGTTCCTCTTCTTGGAGCGCAGAACCTTCCTCATGGGAGGACCCGAGGACTTCGGTGTACGCACCGGAGGTCTCGTACGACTCTTGGACTTACCCGTACCACCCCGAAGAAGGTGGCTCCTGGGGGCAGTAGCTGCTACCAACTTAGGCCAAAAGCCTAAGCTTGGGGGAGTACGTTCCCTTTTCACTTTTCCATTGTATTATCCGTTTTTATTTTGTTCGCTTTGATCTCTTTGAAGTTTTTGCCCGTTCTTATTTGTTCCTTTAATTTGCAAAAACAAGAAAAGATTTCCCTTTTTCTTTTTCTTTCGTTAAACCTTTGAAAAACCCCAAAAGATTTCCTTTCTCTCTTTAGTTTGCTTTGTTTTCAGAGTTCAGCTCGAGTCCGTGATGGCATTTGATTATATATTTCCCACGTTCGGTCGTGCAAGTGACAAGGCAGTAATGACGAAGATCGACGGAAGGGATGCAACAAGGAAAACCGGTATGAACTCTTCTTGTTTCTACTTTTGTACATATGTCTGTACTTATGATCTAGAGACCATCTTGTAGCGACATAGTGCTATGTTTACAATGCTTTCCCAGTGTTCATGCTTTCCTTGTGGCTGATCTCAAATAGCTAAAGTGCATAGTATGTTGTTGAAATGATTTACATGCATTGCATTGTTCATGGTTTGGCATATTGAAGTGGTATTTCCCTTTGGAGAATTCTTGGATTGACTTGGCACATGTTCACGCATGTCTATGACTAAAATGTCTATCATGCCTTGATGATTTTTTATTTCAGAATAGTTATATCACTTTCATGCCCGATTCAATGTTGCTTTGTCGCTCTGCATGATTATGACAATTATTGCTCTCTAGTTGGTCGCTTCCCAGTCTTTTGCTAGCCTTCACTCGCCCTAAGCGGAATTCTGCGTGTGCATCCAAACTCCTTTTCAAACAAGTTATTCCACTTGAGTCCACCATACCTTCCTATATGTGGTATTTACCGGCCTCCCCTAACTTAGATTTCTTGTGCCATCTCGAAATTTATTCAAACTCTTCCCTTTTGTAACCATACAAGCTCATGCTGCGGTGAGGGAAAATTAGTATCTACCATGCCAACAATATTTTGACGGAATTTTTAACTAGTCACATTTATAATAGGAAATAAAGTTACACCTCCCCATACTTGATGATGAAATGAAATGGACCAAATGCTGCTAATGATAGATGGAATGAGAAACTTCCTTCCATACTTGAGGCAAAATAAAGGGCCCCATAGACCGTCAGATGATGTATGGAAAAGGGAAAAAAGTGTAAGCAAGAGCATTAATATGGTTGGCATGGGAGATATTGAGAGACCTTTACCGTTCACCATTGACTGGAAAGTTGCACTTCCCAAAAGAATTTTACCTCTGTTTTTAAAACCAAGAGCTCTGGCACATGTTTAGTCTTTGCTTCCAAGCACGGGTTTTCAACCTTGCCATCAAAAAGCCACGGTTCAAGAGTCTCCACTTCTTTCTTCAAAGCACCAACTATTGAGAGCATAATTGTCATTCTTAGTGTAAGATGCATTGTCCCAAAGTACTACATTGTCTTCTGCATGATTGTGATATTGCTTGTTCTGAAATTCTTAGTTCTAGTCTCCTTCAATACTCCGGAGGAGTTTCTGCATTTATGTTTTGCTTCACTCATGCAAGCTAGAGAGATACCACTCTAGTATGTTCAAGCTACGTGCATTGTGATCTAGTCTTGATTTTCGGCAGCATATTATTTACTTTTGATGTTCGTGATTGATCAATTGAAAGAAGGATTGTTTCGTGCATTGACTTCATGACATTGTTTCAATACTTGCTAAACTCTTTTCGTAGTACATGCTGATACGTCTCAAACGTATCGATAATTTCTGCTCGCTCCATGCATGTTTCGTGTGATATTGCTATGATCTAGATACAATTTCATACACTTTTGATCATATTTGGACTAACCTACTAACTCAGTGCACCCCAGTGCCAGTTCCTGTTTTCTGCTGTTTTTCTATTTCAGTTTTCCCCATATAAAACATGCTCCAAAAATCCGGGAAAAATCAGATAAAAAATCAGAGTGTCGGAAGACTCCAGAAGCCCGAAGGAGGGCCAGGGGGCCACCACCAGGCACCCAGGAGGCCACCTGGCGCGGCCAGGGGGCGCCTGGGCCCCTGGTGGCCCCCCTGGCTGACCCCTTCACCTATTTATTCTCCTTCACGGGGAAACTATGAAGACAAAACCCTATTTCGCAAATTCTCCTATGTTCCACCGCCGCCGCGCTTCCAATATCGGGAGCACAGTCAGGACCCTTCCCGGCAACCTGCCGGAGGGAGGATCGACCTCCGGGAGCTTCTCCTCCACCATGGATGCTTCCCGGATGTGCCGTGAGTAGTCTACCTTGGACCATGGGTCCGTGATCAGTAGCTATGTGATGTTCTCCTCCCTTCTTTGTTCTTCATGGTTTAGACCTCGTGATCTTCCCTACATGATCGAGGCACATATGTAATTCTTTCTTCTTTTGCTATGATGAGTTTGATGGGATCTGATGGATTATGAGTTTATGTTCAGATTGTGATAGAGTAATATAATTGGTTGCTAACTTTTGTATTTTTGTTCCGAAGTAATTCTTGCATGTTCTCCTTTGCTATTTATTGCTTTGGCCAAGTGGTAGGTAGTGACTCCAAGAGGGAATGTTATGCTCGATTGTGGGTACATGCCCTCTGATAACACGCTTGAGTGACAGAAACATGAGTCTAGGGGATGTGCTGTGGCCACAAGGGGGAAAACAACGGTGCTTGCAACGACGGTTACAAGGATTGTTTACTTTACGCAAAGTTCTTTTTAATGCAGTTGTCTCTTGCTTTTGGTTTACACTTTGGGTGGGGCTCGCAACTTAATACCAGCGAGATATTCTGGATAGATATCTCAAGGTGGATGATTAGTAGTAGATGCAACTGACGCGGACCTGCACACAGACACAAATCCTCTCTCGCGTATCAAGCGAATTTCTGGCGCTGTTGCCGGGGACTCCGAGTGATAAGATAGGGGAGTTGCCCACCACCTTTTACCTTTACTTTTTTAGTCTTGTTATTTTACCTTTCTATTTTTATCTTTGTGTCCTTTATCAAAAAGTACAAAAAAATCTGCCACACCTGCTGCTACTATGATTCCTCTGAAAACACAAAGTTGTGTGACTTCACCAGTCACAACAACAAAGACTTTATCTGCACTCCTATTTCCACACCTGCCACTTCAGCTACCTCTTATGAAATTAAACTTGCTTTACTAAACCTTGTTATGAGAGATCAATTCTCTGGTGCTGGAGATGATGCTGTTTTACACTTGAATAATTTTGTTGAATTATGTGATATGCAAAAGTATAAAGAAGTAGAAGGTGATGTTGTTAAGCTCAAGCTTTTTCCTTTCTCTTTGAAGGACGGAGCTAAAATATGGTTTCAATCTTTGCCTAGGAATAGCATAGATTCTTGGGATAAGTGCAAAGATTCTTTTATTGGGAAGTACTACCCACCTGCTAAAATTATCCAATTGAGGAGTAACATTATGAATTTTAGGAAATTGGATAATGAACACGTTGCCCAATCTTGGGAACGTATGAAATCTCTTGTTAAGAAATGCCCTACACATGGTTTGACTACCTGGATGGTTATCCAGACTTTTTATGCAGGCTTGAACTTTACCTCGCGGAACCTATTCGATTCGGCCGTGGGAGGAACCTTTATGTCAACAACACTTGGTGCTGCCACAAAACTTCTCGATGAGATGATGACCAATTATTCCCAATGGCACACCGAACGCGCTCCAATAGGTAGGAAGGTAAATTCTATCAAGGAAATTACCTCTCTCAATGATAAAGTTCATTTAATTATGTCTCTACTTACCAAGCAACCCTCTATTGATTCTCATGATGTTCCTTTAAATTCATTGGTTGCTCAGTGATACGTCAAAAACGTATCTATAATTTCTGCTTGCTCCATGCCTCTTTTGTGTGATATTGCTATGATATTGATGAACTTCCATACACTTTTGATCATATTTGGACTAACCTATTAACTCAGTGCACCCCAGTGCCAGTTCCTGTTTTCTGCTGTTTTTCTATTTCAGGTTTCCCCCATATTAAAAGTGCTCCAAAAATTCGGGAAAAATCCAATAAAAAATCAGCGTAGAAGAAGCTTCGGGAATCACCGAGGGGGGGGGGCAGATGGGACCCACCAGGGCCCCAGGCGCCCTCCCGGCACGCCCTAGGGGCCCGCCTGGACCCTTGGTGGACCCCCTGGCTGCCACCCTTCGCCTATATATTCCTCGTGACGAGAAACCGCCTTGACGGGAACCCTTTTTCGCGATCGCTCCTCTGTTCCGCCTCCGCACTTCCAAGATCGGGAGCACCAGAAGACCTCTTCCCGGCACCCTGCCGGAGGGAGGAACCACCTCCGGGAGCTTCTCCACCACCATAGATGCTTCCCGGATGATCCATGAGTAGTCCACCTTGGACCATGGGTCTATGATCAGTAGCTATTTGATGTTCTCCTCCCCTCTTTTTTCTTCATGGATTAGACCTCGTGATCTGCCCTACATGATCGAGGCACTTATGTAATATTTCTGCTGTTGCTAGGATCCGATGGATTATGATATTATGTTCAAATTGTGTTTGAGTAAAATATTTGATTCTCCTCTTTTATATTTATGTTCTTGAGTAATTCTTGCATGTTCTCCGTTGCTATTTATTTCTTTGGCCAAGTAGTAGGTAGTGACTCCAAGAGGGAGCGTTATGCATGATTATGGGTTCATGCCCCCCGATGACTAGCTTGAGTGACAGAAACATGAGTCTAGGGGATGTGATGTTGCCACAAGGGGGAAAACAACGGTGCTTGTACTTGCGGGTGCAAGGATTGTTTACTTTACGCAAAGTTCTTTAATGCAGTTGTCCGTTGCTTTGAGTTTACACTTTGGGTGGGATTCACAACTTAATACCAGCGAGATGTTCTAGATAGATATCTCAAGGTGGACGATTAGGAAGGTAGATGCAGATGGATTTTGGTCTACTTGTCTTGGCGTACCGCCCATGCTTTTGAGCCTCTTCCTTTCTCTATAGCATAATTAGCATCGGTTTGCGCACATAATCTTGTCAATTGCCCAGCTGTAATTTGTTTACCTCGCATGGCTGTTTTATCATCTTTTGGGAGAGAGACATCACTAGGGAACATCATAGGACCCCGGTCC
The DNA here is from genome assembly GCA_950022295.1 of Bromus sterilis. Lineage (NCBI taxonomy): Eukaryota > Viridiplantae > Streptophyta > Magnoliopsida > Poales > Poaceae > Bromus > Bromus sterilis. The sequence goes on along the minus strand of OX465595.1, from coordinate 272,161,098 downwards.
ATATTTCCAACACAGTTTGCACTATCAATTTACTTTCAGTATTTACTTTTCAGTTGCTATCACTATCATTATTATCCCGTGCGTTTTATCCTTTGTAAACAACAAGGCCGGAGGAATTGACAACTCCTCTGTACTCGTTGGGAAGAAAAGCTATTTGTTGTGTGTGCAGGTCCAGGTGAAGTAAGCAACCTTAGGTTGTGAACGGCGCCATTGTTCACTTCACCACCTACTTGTATCTGTTGGAGTCCTATTGTTTCGACATTCAACCTTAGCATCTTCGCTAAGGGAAACTTTCTGCTGTCTACATCTCAACCTTCCACTTTGGGTAACCAACGAGGGGGCGTTAATTCGTACCATCAAAAGCAATTTCTGGCGCCGTTGCCGGGGTTTCCGAAGCGCAGAAAAAGAGTGGTCCCGCCAACCGCCCAATTTCTGGCGCCGTTGCCGGGGATTCCACCCTTCAAGATAGGGTAGTTGCACACTATCTTTTATCTTTGCTTTTTAGTCTTGTTAGTTTACCTTTCAGTTTTTTCTTTAGTGTCCTTTATCAAAAATCAAAAAAATAGTTACCTTGCTAGTAGTTGTCATTATGTCTGGTCCTTTTGCCTTTGGTGAAGCAGAAGTGCTCACCTTTAAACAAAGAGGTGGTGAAAGTCTGAAAGATGCCCGGTATAGAATTAATGATTCTCAAAAAAGAGCCACCAAGAAGCAATCTACTACTATCCTGCTTAGAAATTTTTACGTTGGAATTACTTCTTGGAATAGGTTTATTCGAGATACTACTATCAATGGGAATTTCATAGAATCCCCAGATTGGGAAGCTCTTAGTGTTATGGAAAATCTTGTTGGAAATCTCCCTGTTGTTAGCATTCAAGAGGACATTACCCTAGCTCATATTATGAAAAAACTTGAAAATATAGAGGTAGAGATGCCAGACATTAATAAGATAAGTGAGTTGGATCGTAAGGTTCAAGGAAATTTGAATAGACTTGATAGCTCCATGCATAAAATTCTCAAAACTTTGGAGACCATCAAATCCCATGACATAGACCCATCTAGGATTGAAAAGATTGAGGGAATCATTGACACTCTAGGAACTACTTTCTCCTCAATTAAAACCAAAAAGGTGGAAAATCCGGCAGAGAAGGAACCTAGGTTAGTTTACGTTCCAAAGGCTACTTATTTCAACAATACTCTATCTATTGCCAAAGGGGTTGAAACTATGAAGACTTTGGAGGAAATACCTCTCTTTAATAGAATAAATGAGACTCCAATTGATTTTACGCCTTTTGCCTTTATTCCTAGAAGTATCTTTATTAGGCCTTTATTTGAAAGACCTCTTAAGAGTGGTTGTATTATTGAAGAGATTTTTTATGATCTTGATGATGGTTCAATTGATACAACTTGATCTATTTGCATTAAGCCTAGCTAATGGCTTTAAAGAAGCGCTTTCGGGAGGCAGCCCGCAACGAATTTAGGATTTCCTTTTTGTTTTTCTTCTGTTTTTAGTGGTCTTGATGATTGTTCCTACTGTAGAAGCATCATTGTATCTTTACTTTTCAAGCTTTGTGCCATTTATAGCCTCATAAGATAAGGGAAGTGAAAGTTGTGACATGCTGTCCAGAAAACAGATTCTGTCCTCGTGACTAGAAAAATCAGAGAAATATCCCAGTTCATCTTTTTGAGCTGAATTTTTTACACAGAGTGATCTATACAATTAAGGAACTTTCGTATGTTCTGAACTTTTTGATTTGAGTTGCATAAGTATCCCTAAAAAATTCTTTACTACCTGCTGGTCTGTTTTTCACAGATTCTGTCCAGTTTTGCCTTTTCTTCGTTTTGCAAACCTTAAGCTTGCTTTTTCTTTGCAAAAACTTTTTGGAAATCTTGAGAAACAGTAGATATTCAAGATTATCTTTATTTCAATTTGAGAATTTATTTTATTTTATTACGGGTACTAACCTCGCTAATCAGATTATGATGAGTTATGTATGAAGGGAGTTTTCAAGTGTGCGAGGGATGATGAAGAAAGAAGATTCAGGAGTGTCAAGCGCTCAAGCTTGGGGGTGCCCCCATGCATCCCCAAGAAATATTCAAGGAGACTGAAGCGTCTAAGCTTGGGGATGCCCCCGTGCATCCCCTTGTCCATCAACAATAATCAGTTCGTTTCACGTCTCACTATATTTTTATCACTTCATGCGTTATGTGCTATGCTTGGAGCGTCTCGCTCTTAGGTTTTATTTTCAGTTTTCTTTAGCTTTGCTTGCTGTTCATAAAAAGTTAGAACCCAGATTTATTTGTGTGGGAGAGAAACACACTCCACTTCCAAAATCTAGAACACAACATAGGATTTTTCATGCTTATCTTTGCTGTGTGTGTTCTTTATCTTTTTCATAGCTACTGTCATGTTTAGCTCTTAGTTTTCATGCTTATCTTTTCAAAGAGCTTTTGTTAGTTTGTTGCTGGAACTCTCTTGAGTTTTCATGTTTATCTTTTTTAGAGAGTTTGCCTGTTGCACTGAGTTTTGTGTCTTGACTTGAAGTAGGTAATTGAGGTTGCTATTCTTTTGTAGTAGTAACTTGCAATAGTTTTGAGGTATTGTTTTGAGTAATGTTTTAACTTTTGGTGTCAAGAGCTTTATCCTATTAGTGATAGATGTCGTATTTTGGCAATCCGTGTTTATTTTCAAAACTTACAAAATTAGTTGAGAACTTTAGCTACTAGATGGATCACTACTCTTCTGAGGGATCGGATATTAGAGTACACTCACGTACCATGAGTCGAGGATGCGCAAGGATAACCAAACCCCCATACACTCCTCCTCGGGGTACTTGTCTCTTTGTGAAACCTTCTTATTAGATTGATAGTTACCGATAATAAGTGCATGAGTTCTTCGGACTAATGTGAGTATTCGAAAGTTGACACTTCCACCTTCCCATATTTTTCTAGCCTCTCCTGTGCCGTGCATTGCTTTCTTCTCACTCCGAGAGTTGGCGTCCACCTTCGCCGGTACATCCAAACCCTTGGCATGATACACTCTACCATCATAAACCTCCTTATATCCTTCATCAAAACAGCCACCATACCTACCTATCAAGGCATTTCCAGAGCCTTTGCGAGATACATTGCCATGCAACATTCATCTTCTCATGACTTGATATTCATGTCATACATGCTACTTGCTTGATCGATGAGCCGCATGCTAGTTGGGACTTGCCCTAATCATTGCTACATGACGCGCTAATATCATTGCATATCCTGCTACCCTGGCAGAGGCATACATTTGCATACTTCATGATAGTTAAATTTTCTTTTTGATTTGAGTACCTTGTAAAGTGTGAAAGATCTTCTATACTTCTTGTAATATATAGAGTGTTGCCCCTAAAGTGAGGAAAAGATCCCAAAGAGGACAAAGTTAAAAGATCCCAAAGAGGAAAAATGAGAGAAATAGAAAGAGCATGAGGCCACCAAAAAAAAAAAAAGTGAAAACGAAATAAAAAGAGAGAAGGGGGCACACTACTATTCCTTTTGAGAGATCCACGCTCGTACTCCATCTTATATCTTGTACTCCATAGAGATTACCATTCATGCATATAGCTATGTGGGGACCTTCACACTATAGAACTTGGCTTGTATATTCCAATGATGAGCCTCCTCAAATGAGCTCTAGGTCTTCTTGAGCAAGAAAGTTGGATGCACCCCACTAGTTCCATTGGAGAGCTTACCTTAGCTCACATGTGTATACATTGCATGGCAATCCCTACTCCTCACATCATATCTATCATTTGACTTTCTCTCGCCTATGATTGTCCTCATTGATGTGACACTTTCACATCCTTTTTGTCTTCCTCATCCACCATATTCTCTCTTTTTCATCCTAAGTGTCAACTTTCTTGCTTACGCTCATCCATTGCATGAGTGCTCAAAATGTCGAAAAGGAGTGGATCATTTTGACTTGTACCTGGCTAGTGGTCTGGGGATGAGTCAAGATAAGATTCCAAAGAAGACCAAGTGTGAAACTTTAGTAGATTGAGTTCTCAACAAAAATATACTTTTTCTCATATATCGCTATCCCATTTCTTGCACGCAAATACCATTCAGAGACATTCGAGTCACGGACAGCGAGAGATCTTGCACCTTTATGTTCTTATGGTGCTTGTTTCAATGCTAAATATAGACTCTTGCCTGTTATGACTTGAATTGAATTACATGCCTTGATTGCTTTACTGAAAAGTTCTTATATGGTTGATAGCATGTCACCACAGAAATTATGCTTTTATCATTTACCTACTCGAGGACGAGAAGGAATTAAGCTTGGGGATGTTGATACGTCCAAAACGTATCTATAATTTCTGCTTGCTCCATGCCTCTTTTGTGTGATATTTCTATGATATTGATGAACTTCCATACAATTTTGATCATATTTGGACTAACCTATTAACTCAGTGCACCCCAGTGCCAGTTCCTGTTTTTTGCTGTTTTTCTATTTCAGGTTTCCCCCATATTAAAAGTGTTCCAAAAATTCGGGAAAAATCCAATAAAAAAAATCAGCGTAGAAGAAGCTTCGGGAATCACCGAGGGGGGTCCAGAGGGGACCCACCAGGGCCCCAGGCGCCCTCTCGGCGCGCCCCAGGGTGGGGCCGCGCGCGCCAAGGGGCCACCTGGACCTCTGGTTGACACCCTGGCTGCCCCCATTCGCCTATATATTCCTCGTGACGAGAAACCCCCGTGACGGGAACCCTTTTTCGCGATCTCTCCTCTGTTCCGCCGCAACCGCGCTTCCAAGATCGGGAGCACCAGAATACCTCTTCCCGGCACACTTCCGGAGGGAGGAACCACCTCCGGGAGCTTCTCCACCACCATGGATGCTTCCCGGATGAACCGTGAGTAGTCCACCTTGGACCATGGGTCTATGATCAGTAACTATGTGATGTTCTCCTCCCCTCTTTGTTCTTCATGGATTAGACCTCGTGAGATGCCCTACATGAGCGAGGCACTTATGTAATATTTCTGTTGTTGCTATGCTGAGTTTGCTGGGATCCGATGGATTATGAGATTATGTTCAGATTGTGTTTGAGTAATATATTTGATTCTCCTCCTTTATATTTATGTTCTAGAGTAATTCTTGCATGCTCTCTGTTGCTGTTTATTCCTTTGGCCAATTAGTAGGTAGTGACTCCAAGAGGGAGCGTTATGCTTGATTGTGGGTTCATGCCCCTTGATTACTAGCTTTAGTGACAGAAACATGAGTCTAGGGGATGTGCTGTTGCCACAAGCATAATTAGCATCGGTTTGAGCACATAATCTTGTCAATTGCCCAGCTGTAATTTGTTTACCTCGCATGGCTGTTTTATCATCTTTTGGGAGAGAGACATCACTAGTGAACATCATAGGACCCCGATCCATATTTCCAACACTGTTTACACTATCAATTTACTTTCAGTATTTACTTTTCAGTTGCTACCACTATCATTATTATCCCGTGCGTTTTATCCTTTGTAAACAACAAGGCCGGAGGAATTGACAACTCCTCTGTACTCGTTGGGAAGCAAAGCTATTTGCTGTGTGTGCAGGTCCAGGTGAAGTAAGCAACCTTAGGTTGTGAACGGCGCCATTGTTCACTTCACCACCTACTTGTATCTGTTGGAGTCCTATTGGTTCAACATTCAACCTTAGCCTCTTCGCTAAGGGAAACTTGCTGCTGTGTACATCTCAACCTTCCACTTTGTTTAACCAACGAGGGGGCGTTAATTCGTACCATCACTTAGGAACAAGTAGATGTGATCTTCATTGCTAGAAACAACTTTAATAATAATGCTTATAGTGGCAACTTTGCTAGTAATCCTAGAACGTTTCCATCCACTTATGGGAACAACAACATCTACCCTAGCAACAAGAACCCCACTTCTGAACTAGAAAATATGCTTAGAGACTTTATCACTACCCAAAAAGCCTTGAACAAGAATGTGGAAGAAAAGCTAGCTAAACTAGATAATCTTTGCTTGATGGTAGACAACTTAGCCCTTGATGTTGAGATGTTAAAAATTAGAACCTCTCCCCTTGAGGAGAGTAAGTCCACTCCTATTAATGCTATCCAGTTACAAATTAATGAAAATATTAGGATGATGGCTAAACTTAAAGAAAGATGGGCTAGAGAAAAAGAGGAAGAGGATAGAATTAAGAGCCTTCCTACACACCGCACTGTTGCCACTATCCAAATTGTTGAGGACACTGAAACTATTAGCATGCAATGCACTCCTGGTCCCATCGGACCTATTAATGGTGATGCTAATACCTCAACCGTAGAAGAAGAAAATCATATGAACATAGAGGGTTTCAAACAAGTGAGCTTAGATGACACTACTAACACCTTTGATAGTAGTGATATTGATTTTGACAGTTGCACCCTCTCAGAAGTTATATGCTTATTAAACAAAATGTCTAGAGACCCCCTGATACGTCCAAAACGTATCTATAATTTCTTCTTGCTCCATACCTCTTTTGTGTGATATTGCTATGATATTGATGAACTTCCATACACTATTGATCATATTTGGACTAACCTATTACCTCAGTGCACCCCAGTGCCAGTTCCTGTTTTTTGCTGTTTTTCTATTTCAGGTTTCCCCCATATTAAAAGTGCTCCAAAAATTCGGGAAAAATACAATAAAATATCAGCGCAGAAGAAGCTTTGGGAATCACCGAGGGGGGGGGGGGGGAAAGGGGACCCACCAGGGCCCAGGTGCCCTCTCGGCGCGCCCTAGGGTGGGGCCGCGCCAGGGGGCCGCCTGGACCCCTGGTGGCCCCCCTGGCTGCCCCCCTTCTCCTATATATCACTCGTGACGTGAAAGCCCCGTGACGGGAACCCTTTTTCGCGATCTCTCCTATGTTCTTCCGCCTGCGCGCTTCCAAGATCGGGAGCACCAGAAGACCTCTTCCCGGCACCCTGCCGGAGAGAGGAATCACCTCCTGGAGCTTCTCCACCACCATGGATGCTTCCCGGATGAACCGTGAGTAGTCCACCTTGGACCATGGGTCTATTATTAGTAGCTATGTGATGTTCTCCTCCCCTCTTTGTTCTTCATGGATTAGACCTCGTGAGTTGCCCTACATGATCGAGGCACATATGTAATCTTTCTGCTGTTGCTATGGTGAGTTTGCTGGGATCCGATGGAATATGAGACTATGTTCAGATTGTGTTTGAGTAATATATTTGATTATCCTCTTTTATATTTATGTTCTAGAGTAATTCTTGCATGTTCTCCGTTGATGTTTATTGCTTTGGCCAAGTAGTAGGTAGTGACTCCAAGAGGGAGCGTTATGCTTGATTGTGGGTTCATGCCCCCTGATGACTAGCTTGAGTGACAGAAACATGAGTCTAGGGGATGTGCTGTTGCCACAAGGGGGAAAATAACGGTGCTTGTACTTGCGGGTGCAAGGATTGTTTACTTTACGCAAAGTTCTTTAATGCAGTTGTCCGTTGCTTTGAGTTTACACTTTGGGTGGGATTCGCAACTTAGTACCAGCAAGATGTTCTGGATAGATATCTCAAGGTGGATGATTAGTAGGTAGATGCAGATGGATTTCGGTCTACTTGTCTTGGCGTACTTCCCGTTTTTTTGAGCCTCTGCCTTTCTTTATTGCATAGTTAGCATTGGTTTGCGCACATAATCCGGTCAATTGCCCTGCTTTAATTTTTTTACCTCGCATGGCTATTTTATCGTCTTTTGGGAGAGAGACATCACTAGTGAACATCATAGGACCCCGGTCCATATTTCCAACACTGTTTACACCCGCTATCAATTTACTGCTTTATTATCTTTTTCGTAGCTATCACTATCATTATTATCCCGTGCGTTTTTTCCTTTGTAAACAACAATGCCGGAGGAATTGACAACTCCTCTGTACTCGTTGGGAGCAAAGCTATCTGTTGTGTGTGCAGGTCCAGGAGAAGCAATTGATTATCAAACGGCGCATCACTTGCCGAACCACCTACTTGTCGATCTTGGAGTCCTATTGGTTCGACATTCAACCTTAGCATCTTCGCTAAGGGAAATTGCTGCTATCTACATCTCAACCTTCCACTTTGGGTAACCAACGAGGAGGCGTTAAATCGTACCATCAAAAGCAATTTCTGGCGCCGTTGCCGGGGACTCCACTCTTCTAGATAGGGGAGTTGCACACTATCTTTTATCTTTGCTTTTTAGTCTTGTTAGTTTACCTTTCAGTTTTTTGCTTTAGTGTCCTTTATCAAAAAAAAAGTATGTCTAGTTCCTTACTTGCCAATCAATGTCTGACTTCTTTGAAACCAGATCTTATTGGCATGGAGGATTCACTGAGGATCAACAAAAGTGGTACAAGGAACACCGCCTGCCTCAAAAGGGGATACATTTATGGAAAAAAATACATCAGTTGTATGAGTATGCTAGAAACTTGTGCTCAATATATAATATATCTTTCTGCAGGGATGAATCTTGTTGCTTTATGAGGCACAAACACCTTGCGTTCCAATGTGAGTACAATGATGATGAAACCTTAGCTTCTTATGCTAAGAGAAATTATGATTTTGATGATGCAGAGAAAATAGAAGAATTTGTTGCTTATAAGGGTGCCTATGAAATTACTTCTCTTATTAAAAATATTGATGATGCCCCTTACAAATCTGAGTGTCTTGATATTCTTAACTATTGTTTGGAAAATTACGATGCAAATTATTATATTAGTGATCATCTTGAGAGAATCTATCCCCCAAAGGAAGAGACTAATGATTTGCATGACTCTATAGATAAAGAAATTGATGAATCTAAAAGCTCCTTGGATGAAAAAGAGGAGGAGAGTGACGAACAAAAGGAGGAAGAATGGAGCTATCCATGTCTACCTTCTAATGAGAGTAACTCTTTGAATCTTACCTTATATGAGTATTATGATCTCATGGATTCTTTTGAAATATCCCTTTTTGATGAAGTTGATGCCTTCTATGCTTATGGCCGTGATGCCACTATGGATGACGCTTACGAAGATGAACTTGCTATAGTTACTTATGTTAAGCATGAAATTCTTAGTATTGCACCCACACTTGATTGCCATATTATCCTTTTGAAACCTCCAACTCCGAATAATTTTCCCTTATCAAGGCTCAATGTGATGGGTTGCATTTATCTTATAATCCTAAAGACCGTGTTGAAAACTGTATACATGTGCTTGTAGGTCATGAACAACATGATTTATGTGATAGTTATATTCTTGATTTTTTTCATGATACTACTGAAAATTATTTCGAGATAGGGATGTTTGGTTGTAGAAACTTCAATGTGACAAAAACAACTCTCTCTAAAATGAAACTTTCGAAGTTGTTCTTGTTCCACCTTCCTATGCATGTCACTTTGTGCTTCTTTGATTTATTTTCTTACGAGATGCCTATGCATAGGAAGTGGGTTAGGCTTAAATGTGTTTCATATTTGCTTCTTGATTCTCTCTTTTGATTCAAAATTCTTATTCTTGGGAGAGCATGTTCTATAATCTTTAAGCCTAGCTAATGGCTTTAAAGAAGCGCTTTCGGGAGGCAGCCCGCAACGAATTTAGGATTTACTTTTTGTTTTAATTCTGTTATTAGTGGTCTTGATGATTGCTACTACTGTAGCAACATCATTGTATCTTTACTTTTCAAGATTTGTGCCATTTATAGATTCATATGACAAGGGAAGTGAAAGTTGTGACATGCTGTCCAGAAAACAGATTCTTTCCTCGTGACTAGAAAAATTATAGAACAATCCCAGATCATCTTTTTGAGCTGAAATTTTTACACAGCGTGCTCTATACAACTACGGAACTTTCGTAAGTTCTGAGTTTTTTGATTTGAGTTGTAGAAGTATCCGTAAAAAAATTCGTTTCTATCTGCTGGTCTGTTTTTCATAGATTCTGTCCTGTTTTTTGCCTTTTCTTCGTTTTGCAAACCTTAAGCTTGCTTTATCTTTGCAAATTTTTTTTGGCAATCTTGAGAAACAGTATCTCTTCAAGAATATCCTTGTTTCCAGTAGAGAAAAAATTATTTTATTATTGGTACTAACCTCGCTAATCAGATTATGATGAGTTATGTATGAAGGGAGTTTTCAAGTGTGCAAGGGAAGATGATGAAAGAAGATTCAGGAGTGTCAAGCGCTCAAGCTTGGGGTGCATCCCCAAGACATATTCAAGGAGACACAAGTGTCTAATCTTGGGGATGCCCCCGTGCATCCCCTTCTCCATCAACAATTATCAGTTCGTCTCTCGTCTCACTATATTTTTATCACTTCATGCATTATGTGCTATGCTTGGAGCATCTCGCTCTTAGGTTTTATTTTTAGTTTTCTTTAGCTTCGCTTGCTGTTCATAACGAGTTAGAACCCAGCTTTCTTTGTGTGGGAGAGAAACACGCTCCACTTTCAAAATCTAGAACGCATCATATGTTTTTTCATGCCTTTATCTTTGCTGTGAGTGTTCTTTATCTTTTTCATAGCTACTGTCATGTTTAGCTCTTAGTTTTCATGCTTATATTTTTAAGAGCTTTTGTTTAGTTTGTTGCTGGAACTCTCTTGAGTTTTCATGTTTATCTTGTTTAGAGAGTCTGCCTGTTGCATTGAGTTTTGTGTCTTGACTTGAAGTAGGTAATTGAGGTTGCTATTCTTTTGTAGTAGTAACTTGCAATAGTTTTGAGGTATTGTTTTGAGTAATGTTTTAACTTTTGGTGTCAAGAGCTTTAGCCTATTAGTGATAGATGTCGTATTTTGGGCAATCCGTGTTTATTTTGAAAACTTACAAAATTAGTTGAGAACTTTAGCTACTAGATGGATCACTACTCTTCCGAGGGATCGGATATTAGAGTACACTCACGTACCATGAGTCGAGGATGCGCAAGGATAACCAAACCCCCATACACTCCTCCTCGGGGTACTTGTCTCTTTGTGAAACCTCCTTATTAGATTGATAGTTACCGATAATAAGTGCATGAGTTCTTCAGACTAATGTGAGTATTCAAAAGTTGACACTTCCACCTTCCCATATTTTTCTAGCCTCTCCTGTGCCGTGCATTGCTTTCTTCTCACTCCGAGAGTTGGCGTCCACCTTCGCCGGTACATCCAAACCCTTGGCATGATACGCTCTGTCATCATAAACCTCCTTATATCCTTCCTCAAAACAGCCACCATACCTACCTATCAAGGCATTTCCATAGCCTTTCCGAGATACATTGCCATGCAACATCCATCTTCTCATGACTTGATCTTCATGTCATACATGCTACTTGCTTAATCGATGAGCCACATGCTAGTTGGGCCTTTCCCTAATCATTGCTACATGACGCGCTAGTATCATTGCATATCCTGCTACCTTGGCAGAGGCATACATTCGCATACTTCATGATAGTTAAATTTTCTTTATGATTTGAGTACCTTGTAAAGTGTGAAAGATCTTCTATACTTCTTGTAATATGTAGTGTGTTTCCCCTAAAGTGAGGAAAAGATTCCAAAGAAGACAAAGTTAAAAGATCCCAAAGAGGACAAATGAGAGAAATAGAAAGAGCCATGAGGCCACCAAAAAAATACAAAAAAAGTAAAAAAAAAGTGAAAAATAAATAAAAAGAGAGAAGGGGGCACACTACTATTCCTTTTGACAGATCCACACTTGTACTCCATCTTATATCTTGTACTCCATAGAGATTATCATTCATGCATATAGCTATGTGGGGACCTTCACACTATAGAACTTGGCTTGTATATTCCAATGATGAGCCTCCTCAAATGAGCTCTAGGTCTTCTTGAGCAAGCAAGTTCGATGCACCCCCACTAGTTCCATTGGAGAGCTTACCTTAGCTCACATGTGCATCTGTTGCATGGCAATCCCTACTCCTCACATCATATCTATCATTTGGCTTTCTCTCGCCTATGATTGTCCTCATTGATGTGAGACTTTCACACCCTTTTTGTCTTCATCGTCCACCATATTCTCTCTTTGCCATCCTAAGTGTCAACTTTCTTGCTTACGCTCATCCATTGCATGAGTGCTCAAAATGTCGAAAAGGAGTGGATCATTTTGACTTGTACCTGACCAGTGGTCTGGGGATGAGTCAAGATAAGATTCCAAAAGAAGACCAAGTGTGAAACTTTAGTAGATTGAGTTATCAACACATAAATACTTTTTCTCGTATATCCCTATCCCCTTTCTTGCACGCAAACACCATTTGGAGACATTCGAGGCACGGACAGCGAGAGCTCTTGCACCTTTATGTTCCTATGATTGCTTATTTCAATGCTAAATATAGACTCTTGCCTGTTATGACTTGAATTGAATTAAATGCCTTGATTGCTTTACCAAAAAGTTCTTATATGGTTGTTAGCATGTCACCACAGAAATTATGCTTTTATCATTTACCTACTCAAGGACGAGCAGGAATTAAGCTTGGGGATGTTGATACGTCCAAAACGTATCTATAATTTCTTCTTGCTCCATGCCTCTTTTGTGTGATATTGCTATGATATTGATGAACTTCCATACACTTTTGATCATATTTGGACTAACCTATTAACTCAGTGCACCCCAGTGCCATTTCCTGTTTTCTTCTGTTTTTCTATTTCAGGTTTCCCCCATATTAAAAGTGCTCCAAAAATTCTGGAAAAATACAATAAAAAATCAGCGCAGAAGAAGCTTCGGGAATCACCGAGGGGGGGGGCAGAGGGGACCCACCAGGTCCCCAGGCGCCCTCCCGGCGCACCCTAGGGTGGGGCCGCGCCAGGGGCCCCCCTTCGCCTATATATCCCTCGTGACGTGAAACCTCCGTGACGGGAACACTTTTTCGCGATCTCTCCTCCGTTCCACCGTCGGCGCGCTTCCAAGATCGGGAGCACCAGAAGACCTCTTCCCGGCACCTTGCCGGAGGGAGGAATCACCTCCGGGAGCTTCTCCACCACCATGGATGCTTCCCGGATGAACCGTGAGTAGTCCACCTTGGACCATGGGTCTATGATCAGTAGCTATGTGATGTTCTCCTCCTCTCTTTATTCTTCATGGATTAGACCTCGTGAGCTTTCTGCTGTTGCTATGCTGAGTTTGCTGGGATCCGATGGATTATGAGACTATGTTCAGATTGTGTTTGAGTAATAAATTTGATTATCCTCTTTTATATTTATGTTCTAGAGTAAGTCTTGCATGTTCTCCGTTGTTCTTTATTGCTTTGGCCAAGTAGTAGGTAGTGACTCCAAGATGGAGCGTTATGCTTGATTGTGGGTTCATGCCCCCTGATGACTAGATTGAGTGACAGAAACATGAGTCTAGGGGATGTGTTGTTGCCACAAGGAAGAAAACAATGGTGCTTGTACTTGCGGGTGCAAGGATTGTTTACTTTACGCAAAGTTCTTTAATGCAGTTGTCCGTTGCTTTGAGTTTACACTTTGGGTGGGATTCGCAACTTAATACCAGAGAGATGTTTTGGATAGATATCTCAAGGTGGATGATTAGTAGGTAGATGCAGATGGATTTCGGTCTACTTGTCTTGGCGTACCACCCGTGCTTTTGAGCCTCTGCCTTGCTTTATAGCATAGTTAGCATTGGTTTGCGCACATAATCCTGTCAATTGCCCAGCTGTAATTTCTTTACCTCGCATGGCTATTTTATCGTCTTTTGGGAGAGAGACATCACTAGTGAACATCATAGGACCCCGATCCATATTTCTAACACTGTTTACACCTGCTATCAATTTACTGCTTTATTTTCTTTTCCATAGCTATCACTATCATTATTATCCCGTGTGTTTTATCCTTTGTAAACAACAAGGCCGGAGGAATTGACAACTCCTCTGTACTCGTTGGGAGCAAAGCTATCTGTTGTGTGTGCAGGTCCAGGAGAAGCAAGTGATTATCAAACGGCGCATCACTTGCCGAACCACCTACTTGTCGATCTTGGAGTCCTATTGGTTCGACATTTAACCTTAGCATCTTCGCTAAGGGAAATTGCTGCTATCTACATCTCAACCTTCCACTTTGGGTAACCAACTAGGGGGCGTTAAATCGTACCATCACCCCCACACTAGCACACTTAGTCTTGCCTTCACGGAGCATATCACAAATGCTCTTATCAAAGATAGTGAGGAGAAGCTTAGGATAGAAGTCTCCATACCTAGGAAGCTAGATGATGGTTGGGACCCCATGATAAAAATTAAATCAGATAACTTCTCTTGCTATGCTTTATGTGACGTTGGAGCGTTGGAGCTAGTACCTCCGTCATGCCCCAAAGAATGTATGATATGTTTGAATTGAAACCTTTTTATTCATGTTCTTTTGGTGTTCGCCTTGTCGACTCTTCCGTAAAGGAACCTCTGGGGAAGATCAACGACGTTCTTATCATTGTCAATGAAAACTATGTTCCCGTTGATTTTATCATTATGGATATACAGTGTGAACCTTTATGTCCAATTATTTTGGGACGTCCTTTTCTTCGCACCGTTGGTGCTGTTATTGACATGCAAGAGGGGAATATAAAATTCCAATTCCCTCTCAAAAATGGGATGGAACACATCCCTAGAAAGAAAATCAAGTTACCTTTTGAGTCTGTTACACGGGCAAGCTATTCTCTTTCTCTTGAGAAAACTTGATTCTTCTTTTGCCTAGCTTAAACGCGTAAAAGAAAGCGCTTGTTGGGAGGCAACCCAAAATGTTTTTTACTTCTGATTTTAGTGGTCTTGATTATTTTTACTACTGTATCAACATCATTGTATCTTTATTTTCAAGCTTTGTGCCAAGTTATAGCCTCATATGACAAGGGAAGTGAAAGTTGTGACATGCTGTCCAGAAAAAAGATTCTGTCCCCGTGACGGAAAAAATCATAATAAATCACCAGTTCATCTATTTGAGCTGAATTTTTTACACAGGATGATCTATACAATCACGGAACTTTAGTATGTTCTGAGTTTTTTGATTTGGGTTGCAGAAGTGCCCCTAAAAAATTCTTTACTTCCTGCTGTTCTGTTTTTCACAGATTCTGCCACGTTTTATCTCTCCTAACTTTTGCAAACCTTAAGCTTGATTTTTCTTTGCAAAAACCTTTTGGAAATCTTGAGAAACAGTAGCTCTTCAAGAATATCTTTATATCCAGTGGGGAAAAGTTATTTATTAAGGGTACTAACCTCTCTAATCAGCTTATGATGAGTTATGTATGAAGGGAGTTTTCAAGTGCGCGATGGAAGATGATGAAAGAAGATTCGGGAGTGTCAAGCGCTCAAGATTGGGGATGCCCACATGCATCCCCAATAAATATTCAAGGACACTCAAGCGTCTAAGCTTGGGGATGCCCCCGAGCATCCCCTTCTCCATCAACAATCATCAGTTCGTCCTTCGTCTCACTATATTTTTATCACTTCATGCGTTATGTGCTATGCTTGGAGCGTCTCGCTCTTAGGTTTTGTTTTTAGTTTTATTTAGCTTTGCTTGATGTTCATAACAAGTTAGATACCGTCTTACTTTGTGTGGGAGAGAAAAACGCTCCACTTTCAAAATCTAGAACAAATCATAGGATTCTTCATGCCTATCTTTTTGCTGTTGTGTGTTCTTTATCTTTTCGTAGCTACTGCCATGTTTAGTTTTAGTTTTAGTTTGGCTTTATCAAGATCCTTGGATTTTGTTTAGTTTGTTGATGGAACTCTCTTTAGTTTTCATGTTTATATTGTTAAGAGAGTTGGTTGTTTCACTGAGTTGTGTCTTGTTTTGAGAAGTAAGTAATTGAGGTTGCTATTTAATTTTAGTAGTAACTTGCAATAGTTTTGAGGTATTTATGTGAGTAATGTTTGAACTTTTGGTATCAAGAGCTCTAGCCTATTAGTGATAGGTGTCGTATTTTGGGCAATCCGTGTTTATTTTCAAAAACCTACAAAACTAGTTGAGAACTCTAGCTACTAGATGGATCACTACTCTTCTGAGGGGTCGGATATTAGAGTACACTCACGTACCATGAGTCGAGGATGCACAAGGATAACCAAACCCCCATACACTCCTCCTCGGGGTACTTGTCTCTTTGTGAAACCTCCTCATTAGATTGAGAGTTTCCGATAATAAGTGCATGAGTTCTTCGGACTAATGTAAGTATTGAAAGTTGACACTTCCACCTCCTCATATTTGCTAGCCTCTTCCGTGCCGTGCATTGCCTTCTTCTCACTCCGGGAGTTGGCGTCCACCTTCGCCGGTACATCCAAACCCTTGGCATGATATGCTCTGTCATCATAAAACTCCTTATATCTTTACTCAAAACAACCACCATACCTACCTATCAAGGCATTCCCATAGCCTTTCCGAGATATATTGTCATGCAACTTCCACCTCTTCATGACTTGATCTTCATGTCATACATGTTCCTGCTACACTGGCAGCGGCATACATTGCATATATCGTGATAGATACATCTTCTTTATGATTTGAGTACCTTGTAAAGTGTGAAAGATCTTCTATACCCTCTTGTAAAATAGAGTGTTTCCCTTAAGTGAGGAAAAGATCCCAAAGTGGAAAAAATAATAAAAGATCCCAAAGAGGACAAATGAGAGTTAGATAGAAGGAGCCATTGAGGCCACCAAAAAATACAAAAAAATAGAAAAAAGAGAAAAATAAAAAAAGAAAGAGAGAAAGGGGAAACACTACTATCCTTTTGAAAGATCCACATTAGTACTGCCTCTTATCCTTGTACTCCATAGAGATGATCATGCATATAGCTATGTGGGGACCATCACACTATAGAACTTGGCTTGCATATTCCAAGGATGAGCCTCCTCAAAAGAGTTCTAGGTCTTCATGAGCGAGCAAGTTAGATGCACCCCCACTAGTTCCATTGGAGATCTTTTCAGCTCATATGTGCATCCGTTGCATGGCAATCCCTACTCCTCACATCATATCTATCATTTGGCCTTCTCGCCTATGATTGTCCTCATTGATGTGAGCCTTTCTCTCCGTTTTGACTTCCACCTCCACCACATTCTCTCTTTGCCATACTAAGTGTCAACTCTCGTGCTTACGCTCATCCATTGCATGAGTGCTCAAAATATCAAAAGGGAGTGGATCAAATTGACTTGTACCTCGCTAGTGGTCTGGGGACGAGTCAAGATAAGATTCCAAAGAAGACCAATTGTGAAACTTTAGTAGATTGAGTTCTCAACAAAAAATACTTTTTTCTCGTATTACCTATCCCCCTTCTTGCATGCAAACACGATTTGGAGACATTCGAGTCACGGACAGTGAGAGATCTTGCACCTAATGTTCTTTTGTTGCTTGTTTCAATGCTAATATAGACTCTTGCATGTTATGACTTGAATTGAATTACATACCTTGATTGCTTTAATTTTCAAAGTCCTTATATTGTTGCTAGAATGTCACCACAGAAATTATGCCTGTTATCATTTACCTACTCGAGGACGAGCAGGAATTAAGCTTGGGGATGTTGATACGTCTCAAACGTATCGATAATTTCTGCTCGCTCCATGCATGTTTTGTGTGATATTGCTATGATCTAAATACACTTTCATACACTTTTGACCATATTTGGACTAACCTACAAACTCAGTGCCCCAGTGCCAGTTCTTGTTTTATGCTGTTTTTCTATTTCAGTTTTTCCCCATATAAAAAATGCTCCAAAAATCCGGGAAAAATCAGATAAAAAATCAGCGTGTCGGAAGACTCCAGAAGCCCGAAGGAGGGCTAGGGGGCCACCACCAGGCACCCAGGCGACCACCTGGCGCGGCCAGGGGCCTGGCCGCACTAGGGGGGGCGCCTAGGCCCCTGGTGGCCGCCCTGGCTGCCCCTTCGCCTATTTATTCTCTGTCATGGGGAAACTCCGAAGACATAACCCTATTTCGCAAATTCTCCTCTGTTCCGCTGCCGCCGCGCTTCCAAGATCGGGAGCACCGTCAGGACCCTTCCCGGCACCCTTCCGGAGGGAGGATCGACCTCCGGGAGCTTCTCCTCCACCATGGACGCTTCCCGGATGTGCCGTGAGTAGTCTACCTTTGACCATGGGTCCGTGATCAGTAGCTATGTCATTTTATCCTCCCCTCTTTGTTCTTCATGGTTTAGACCTCGTGAGATGCCCTACATGATCGAGGCACATATGTAATTCTTTATGATTTTGCTATGCTGAGTTTGATGGGATCTGATGGATTACGAGATTATGTTCAAACTGTGATAGAATAATATAATTGGTTCTTATCTTTTGTATTTTTGTTCCGAAGTAATTCTTGCATGTGCTCCGTTAGTATTTATTGCTTTGGCCAAGTGGTAGGTAGTGACTCCAAGAGGGAACGTTATGGTCGATTGTGGGTACATGCCCCCTGATGACACGCTTGAGTGACAAAAACATGAGTCTAGGGGATGTGCTGTGGACACAAGGGGGAAACAACGGTGCTTGTAACCGTGGTTACAAGGATTGTTTACTTTACGCAAAGTTTTTTTTAATGCAGTTGTCTGTTGCTTTGGGTTTACACTTTGGGTGGGGATCGCAACTTAATACCAGCGAGATGTTCTGGATAGATATCTCAAGGTGGATGATTAGTAGTAGATGCGGATGGATTTTGGTTTACTTATTTTGGCGTACTTGTCACAACCCCGAGTTAGGTATGTGCTAGGATTAGCAAATCACTTTGCATCATGTTAAAAATTTCAAAAGAAATCATTTGAAATCAAATTCAAACTCAAATGGGAGAAGGAACACCCCCCAGTGAATTAATTCAAAAGGCCAGAAATAAATCTTCTCCAAAAACTCATGTTTGATTTTTGAAAAGTCTTATAAATGAGTGTGATCACATATCAAGTGATGTGGGACCCACCCCATGCTCATGGATTTTTCAAATATTCAAATAGGACCTTGGATTAATTCAAAAACCCCTATTTGATTTAAGATTCAATTAATTTGAATTTTAAAAAGTGCCAAACTTTGTAAATGGCTAGTATATATTATTATAGGGCCATATAAAAAGTTTACGAATTTTATAAATTGGTTTGCTATTTAATTAGCAGAGCCAAAAACAAATGTCAGAAGAAAAACAGAAAGAAAAAGGAAAAGGGAAAGTGGCCCACTTATCTGGGCCTCCTCGGCCCAACTTACCGCACTGCAGGCCAGGCCTGCTCCCCAGCCTTGTCGTCTTGCCCAGCGACAACAAGCTCTTCGGTGGCGAGCATGCCGCGGCCGCCACGCCACCAGCCTGCCTGGAGGCCTCCCAGGCATCCTTATCACGCCACGGAGACGCCCAACTGTGTCCTGATCCATCTCCCCCTCTCAAACGCCAGATTCCCCTCCTCTCTCGCCGGAATCGAAGACGAACCGAGGACTCGCCGGAGCGCGCCGCCGTGGAAGACGTGGCCACCATGGCCTAGAGCTCAAGCCAACTTGTCCCGCGCGTGCGTCGTCGTCGACTTCATCGCCTAGCAGAAGACGGCGCCTTGATTTGATCCAGAGGAGACGCGAGCTTCACCGAATCGCCGCCGGTCGCCGGAGAACCACCTCGTCGATTCGCCGCCACCAGACCCTCCCCGAGCCCGCTGACCACGCCATCGAGTTCGTGGTGAGCTCCTGCCCGTTTCCCCCAACCTGTCGCCCTCTCTCTTGGTCTCTATCCACGGCCGCCATGGTTGCCGAAGCACGTCGCCGCCATGGACGACGACGAGGTCGCCCCTGTGCCCCATCGTCTCGTCCAGCGCGCGCGTTTGACTCCCATTTGCTCTAGCAATCGAACGCAACCGTCCCAGCTTCAAGGCGTGGCCTCTAGCCCCACTCCCGACCTCGCCGGTTCTCTGTCACCGCTAAGTTCGTCGCCGGCAAACCACCAGTGCACCCCAGCCTCCCAGCCTAGCTCCAATGAACGCGCGCTGCTCCCAGCTCCCGTTTGAACCAAACCCCGCTCGATTTGGTCCCCGGAATCTCCCTCCCCGTGAGCGCCGCCGTGCGCTGGAGTCACCGGCGACTAGCCGCCGACAAGGCCGACGTGGCCGAGTTAAGTTAACACTAATCTACCCCTAAACAGTCACTGACCAGTGGGCCCAAGGCCACTAAACCCTCTGTTTAAAATAAACCAAACCGGTTTAATTAACTGAGTCACTGACCAGTGGGGCCCCCATGTCAGTTTGACCGTGGTCAAACTCCTGACGTCAGGCTGGCGTAGTGCTGATGCAATAATTGCTTTTCTAATTAAAACAGTTCCAGAAATTGGCAGAAAATACTCTAAACTTTGGAAATTCATAGAAAATTCATTTTAACTCCAAATTTAACATATAATATATGAAAAATGACCAGGAGAAAATAATCTATCCAAATATACAACTTTCAACTATGTTTGAGTTGAATTTAAAATGGGACCAGTAGCATTTGCTATTTGGTTTAATTGGAATTTAATCAAATTAAATTCAAATGCTTTTGCAATTTGAACCTTAGCAACATGCCACATTTCACTTGAACATCAGAGGCATATCATACACATATCAAGATGAGTTACATTGATCAAACAATAGCATTTGCAACTTGGATAAACTGAATTCAAATTGGAGTTTGAATTTGCAATTCATTTGCAATACACTCCTTTTAAATGGAATTCCCTCACACATCAGAAGCATATACATCAAGTTTCAAGCTTAAACCATGTGTTTTTGCATTGTACTTATGTTGCCCCCCTTGATTGTTGTTTGTCGATAGAAGTGGAACCGGAACAGGAGGCTGCCCCCTTCGTTGAAGACCCTGATACCGAACCTCGTCAGTAAGGCAAGAAAACCCCCATTGATCATGTCGATAAAATCCCACTTCCCTCTCATGTCTCGCTTATGCATTGTTTAGGATGATCACCATGTTACGATTCTACCGCATAGATGAACCCATTCCTTTGCATGACCTATCTTTTGTCACAGTAGTAAGCAAACCACAATCCTAGCAAATGTAGGAGTTGATTGATATCATGTGGCCCCTGCAATGTTACTGCTTATTGCATGCTTAGTATGATACCATGTTGTTACTGTGATGTGAGTCAGGATGGGAATGATCATGTTGATGTTGGTAGAAAAGTGTTGGTGAATCGACCCTAATACAAGGTGAACGATGAGAGGCTGTGTAGGAGTACACAGTGGGTTGTCTCGTTGAACACCGCCCTAAGTCTGAGTTCTTGTGTGGTGATCCAAGATGAAGAGTACAACCACACATTGGGCTCACTGACCCCTCTCAACCTATTAACTCATCCCTTTCGATGTCCAGATGTCGCAGTAGTTCGGAGTTCTGGTAGGTTTATGGCCTGGCTGCTAAGTGAGAGAACGGCTCAACCGAGACCAGCTTATGCACCACGCACACATCATCTGGGTCCACTTCGGTAAACCGGCCGGGTTCACGATAGTGGTAGCCAACCCAGGTATGCGGCTTTCTTTGACTAGATCGGCTATGAGGTAACAGTTGTGGTGAGAATCCTCGCTGACACACCTTGAATGGTGTCGAGATCAAAGGCGGTAACTGACGATCATGTGTGTGTAGCGGTACACCCCTGCAGGGTTAACAAAACTATTTGAATAGCCGCGTCCGCGGTAAAGGACTGCTTGGAAAGCTTAGCTTGATTATTAGACAACTTGAACTGGATACTTATAAAACTTACCAAGATAAGCGTGAGTGCTATGGCGTGCTTTCTCGTGGGGAAGTCGAGGAAGGCACCATAGTGGTGTAATTGATTGGAGATTTAGTGGACTCGTGTACGCTTCTTACCTCAAGTCTGGTATTCGTAGTTCAGGACTAGCCAAGTCAAAGCTGGCACTTCTGCAATTGAACCCCACCTCCCTTTGCCTTGATACATGTGCATGAGTAGATAGCTCCTATGTAAGTCTTGCTGAGTACGACTTTGTACTCACGTTTGCTTATTCTATGTTTTAGATGAACCCACTGACCCCGAAGGTGGATTCTTCCTCGAGCTCGACGACTGAAGACCAAGCTAGTGTAGTCCCAGTCAGCAGACTGGTTCCCTCATGGAGGGCTTGTGTTTAAATAAGGCTTCTTAAGCCATTTGTTAAACTTGTCTGTACTCAGACCTACTTTGCTTCCGCTTGTTTGTTGTAATGTTGGATCACATGCTTGTGATCTCTGTGTGCACTCTGTGAGAGTTATCAATAAAATGTATACTTTGTAGAGAATTGCAATGATACCTGCTGTTCATACAAGGCATGTGTGCTGCGTGTATGTTTATAACATGCATGTCTTTGTATGGGTTTTCGAGACCTTAGTTGTGATCTGGCTGGCGGTCTTTCATACACCAAGTGGCCCTTACATGTGCGCAGCTTGGGGCATCGCGATGCGATTGCTCTAGAATCTGTCTCGTGCACACTTTGTGGTATGGTCGAGCCCGCCCTAGACACCGACTAAGTGATCGGGCTGGAGTAAGTCTATGTAAGAGTTATGAGATAGTCGATAATATGGTTGAGGCGACTTGTCTGTGAATATGGGAGTTCATCACCCATATCTTTAGACTTGTGTGCGGACGATGAGGACCCATCTCAGTTGATCATCCGGCCTGGATGGGATGCCCCTCACGTACGATGATTTCCGAGAACGTTCTATGCTTGGCCTTGTCTTCTTAGACAAGTGGGTACGGTTCTCGGCTCTCCATATGACTATGTCGTAGCGGGACTTGCATACGCTAACCCCGGGTCCCGACATACTTGGTATCAGAGCAGGACTGACTGTAGGATTATCAGCTTTGGCCGAAGTCGAGTCTAGATTGCTATAGTTATATAGTTACTCTGGGTATATAAGGGAACAACGTAAGGCTTCTTTTTCCTCCTTACCCTCATCGTTTTGAGTTCTGAGTCACCCTCATCTTATTCTACGGGAAGATAGGATTAGGCTCATCTATGTCTTACTAGAACATCTCGTTGTTTGCTTCCTTTTAGCCGTACGAAAGTTGTGTTCGGTTTACTAGCGATGTTGTGCTTCTTGATTTCTTACATCGTATGTAAGTGCTGTTTTCATGTTGTAAGAAATTGTATTTTCTTGCAATTACAACCGTTATGCTACCCGAGTCATTCCAAGTTTCTTCATAATCTGATGCGTTTGCAAAGTCCTTCTTTCTGTTTCAGATGGCGGATCTTCCCCCTCGGCAGATTGTTCGTCTGACCACGTGCCTCGATGTGCGTGGGCATCCAGCCATGCTCACCGAGATGATGTACTTCATTGGATATCGATGGTATCCTGAGTACACCGTTGAGGAGCAGTTCCTTGACTTCAACCAGACTCAGTTCCACTGCACTGTCAGGATTTACCCGCACCACATTGGAGTCTCTCACCTTGTACTTTTTGGACATGGCATTGGTGTCACCGAGAACATGGCTGTGCAGGATGCTGCATACTCATGTATTACCCTGCTGAGAGAGGAGCATGCACTGCTTGAAGGATCACCTTTCCGCTATATCCCTGCTGCACTTCCAGGAGAACAGGGGTATTTCACCGGATTGTACACAGATCACTCCCTGGAGGATACTTTGCTTCAGATCACTGCTCGACACGCTTGTGATAGAGATCGTGATGCACGTGCCCTTCGGTTTGAGCTTCGCGCCACCCGTGTCCGTCTGTATCGAGCACTTACACTTCTGGCTCCTTTTGTGAGTGTTGGATCAGTGGAGTATGATGCTATCTACCCAGCTAGGACACAGATGCCTTCTCGAGTTGCCTGGCCCGAGATTGGAGGTATTTTTCCACCCCGTGGTCCTCTGCTTCCACCCTACGCTGGACCTAGGCCCCATCCTTGCCCAAATGGATATCAGGGTCCACAGGCCTCCGTGTTTTCCGATGGTCACCTTCAGCTACCGGATTACGCGGGTAAATTTTACGAGGACTACTATGGAGATGGAGATGAGTGAGACCGCCAGTGGTCTTACTTTAGTGAGGATGTAGTAGTATCTTAGTATATTGTACGCAAGGTGTTCTAAGTTCCAGAGGCTTAGATAAATAATGTATAGGAAGTCAGAGTGCCTCTGAAGGATGTATCATCTTCATCATGTTTGTATTAGCTTGGAGCTTGTACTAAAACGATGTATGGTTTGTATGACAGCTTGTGAATATATGGCTTGTATGCTTTTATCACCATGTTGTCAAGATGATTACTTCCTTTGCTCTGTGATTCTTCCAGTACCTTCAATACCTTGTTTAGACTCTTCCAATCAACTCTGTTTGACTTTGGTTTTCACCTTCAGGATGTCTCAAGGAACCCGTGGCCAGCTTGGTCGTGCCCATGGTCGTGGGAATGATCCGGAGGAAGGCAATCTTCCACCCCCACCCACGATGGCTCAGGTTCTGATGGAGGTTGAGAGGAACCGCGGAGACTCTCACCATTTGCTGGAAGTCATTGCCCGCAACACCACTCAACAGCGCAGCGAGTTGGTGTCTTTGAACGACTTCATCCGGCTTCATCCCCCAGTTTTCAGCTACTCCACCGAGCCCCTTGACGCCGATGACCGGCTTCGCAGCATCGAGAGGAAGCTCCAGGAAGGCCATGTTGTAGATGGTGACAGGGTCAGCTATGCCACTTACCACCTCGAGGGTGCAGCTAGCTCTTGGTGGGAGAATTTCCTGAACATGCGTCCCGTTGGAGTGCCCACAACTTGGGATGAGTTCTGCACTTAATTCCGTGAGCACCACATTCCAAAGGGTCTTATGGACCGCAAGCGTGAGGAGTTCTGCAACCTCACCCAAGGTAGGAGGACTGTTGACGAGTTTATTCGTGAGTTCAACCAACTTGCTCGTTACGCTACTGAAGAGGTCTCCACCGATGCTAAGAAGCAAGAGAGGTTCCGTCGTGGACTCAATTCTGGACTCCGTCGTGAGCACAACCTACATGAATTTTCCACCTTCCAGGTCCTTGTCAACAAGGCCATCAAGGAAGAGGACATGAACACCCCCAATGACTTCCGCAAACACCCTAGAGATGATGGTTCATCCAGTTCAGGCTCTCAGAAGCGCAAGATCTGGATCCCCAACAACATGTTTTGCCAGAACAACCCGCCGAGGCCATCCTATGTGGCGCCTCGTCCACCAGCTTCGTTCCACCCAGCTCCACCAAACAACCCAGCTCCACACTGTCGGGACCCGAGGTTAGCGTATGCAAGTACAGTTAAGACATAGTCATATGGAGAGCCGAGAACCGCACCCACTTGTCTAAGCAGACAAGGCCAAGCACTGAACATTCTCGGAAAGCATCGTACGTGAGGGGCATCCCATCCAGGCCGGATGATCAACTGAGATGTGTCCTCATCGTCCGCACACAAGTCAAATGATATGGGTGGTGAACCCCCATATTCAAAGACAAGTCGCCTCAACCATACTACCGACTATCTCAAAACTCTTACATAGACTTATTCCAGCCCGATCACTTAGTCGGGGTCTAGGGCGGGCTCGATCATACCACAAAGTGTGCACGAGACGGAGTCTCGAGCAATCGCATCGCGATGCCCCAAGCTGTGCACATCTAAGGGCCACTTGGTGTATGAAAGACCGCCAGCCAGAACACAACTAAGGTCTCGAAAACCCATACAAAGACATGCATGTTATAAACATACATGCAGCACACATGCTTTGTATGAACAGCAGGTACCATTGCAATTCTCTACAAAGTGTACATTTTATTTATAACTCTTATAGAGTACAAACAGAGATCACATACATGTGATCCAACATTACAACACAGGCGGAAGCAAATTATGTCTGAGTACAGACAAGTTTAACAAATGGTTAAGAAGCCTTATTTAAACACAAAGCCCTCCACGAGGGAACCAGTCGTCTGACTGGGACTAGACTAGTTGTCTTCAGTCGTCCAGCTCGATGAAGAAGCCACCTTCGGGGTCAGTGGCATCATCTAAAACATAGATTAAGCAAACGTGAGTACAAAGTCGTACTCAACAAGACTTACATAGGAGCTATACTACTCATCCACATGTATCAAGGTAAAGGGAGGTGGGGTTCACTTGCAGAAGTGCCAGCTTTGACTTGGCTAGTCCTGAACTACGAGTACCAGACTTTGAGGTAAGAATCGTACACGAGTCCACTACTTTCTCCAACCAATACACCACTATGGTGCCTTCCTCGACTTCCCCACGAGGAAGCACGCCATAGCACTCACACTTATCTTGGTGTGTTTTAGAAGTATCCGGTTCAAGTTATCTAATAATCAAGCTAAGCTTTCCAAGCAGTCCATAAACGCGGACGCGGCTATTCGAATAGTTTTGTTAACCTTGCAAGGGTGTACCGCTACACACACATGATCATCATTTACCGCCTTTGATCTCGACACCATTCAAGGGGTGCCAGCGAGGATGCTCACCACAACTGTTACCTCATAGCCGATCTAGTCCGAGAAAGCCGCCTACTTGGGTTGGTTACCACAATCGTGAACCCGGCCGGTTTACCGAAGTGGACCCAAGTGATGTGTGCGTGGTGCATAAGCCGGTCTCGGATGAGCCGTTCTCTCACTTAGCATCCAGGCCACATACCTACCAGAACTCCGAACTATTGCGACATCTGGACATCGAAAGGGATGAGTTAGTAAGTTGAGAGGGGTCAGTGAGCCCAATGTGTGGTTGTACTCTTCATCTTGGATCACCACACAAGAACTCGTACTAGGGCGGTGTTCAACGAGACAACCCACTGTGTACTCCTACACAGCCTCTCATCGTTCACCTTGTATTAGGGTCGATTCACCAACACTTTTCTACCAACATCAACATGATCATTCCCATCCTGACTCACATCACAGTAACAACATGGTATCATACTAAGCATGCAATAAGCAGTAACATTGCAGGGGCCACATGATATCAATCAACTCCTACATTTGCTAGGATTGTGGTTTGCTTACTACTGTGACAAAAGATAGGTCATGCAAAGGAATGGGTTCATCTATGCGGTAGAATCGTAACATGGTGATCATCCTAAACAATGCATAAGCGAGACATGAGAGGGAAGTTGGATTTTATCGACATGATCAATGGGGGTTTGCTTGCCTTGCTGACGAGGTTCGGGTTCTGAATCTTCAGCGAAGGGGGTAGCCTCCTGCTCCGGTTCCACCTCTACTCGACAAACAAAGAACGAAGTAGCAATCAATAAGAATGCAATGCTCAAGCACATGAATGAATGTTGAAACTTGAAGTATAAGTTTTGATGTGTGTGAGACAATTCCATTTAAGTGGAATATATTGCATTTAAAATGCAAATTCAAACTCCACATTTGAATTCAACCTAGTCAAGTTGCAAGTGACATGGTTTGATCATTTTGAATCATCTTCACTTGTATAAGATGTGCTTCTGATGTATGGTTGAAGTAAATCATAATTCCATGGTCCAAGTAGCAAAATCATTTGGTTTGAATTTGAATTAATTTCAAATAAAGAAAATGACATATGCCACTGGTCCCATTTCAAAATCAACTCAAACAGAGTTGAAAGTTGCATATTTGGAAAGATAATTTTCTCCTGATCATTTTTCATATATTATTTGTCCAATTTGGAGTGAATATGAATTTTCTATGAATTTCCAAAGTTTGGGGTATTTTCTGGATTTTCTGGAATTCTTTTAATTCAAATAATCTCTGGAAATTCATTTAAATGATTTATTGCGCAATGCTGACGTAAGGGGGGGGCTGACATGTGGGGCCACCCTGTCAGTGGCTGGGTTCACTTAACCCGTGGGTTAAATTAATCCAGTGGCTTAATTAAGCCACTGGGCCCACTGGTTAGTGACCCAGGGGGTCATTAGCCGAGTGCTTAAGGGCTAATCCACCGGCGGCTTGACGCCGGTGGCCTGGCCACGGCGGCACACTCGCCGGAATGGCCTAGGGGCCACGGGAGGCCACGGGTAGGACACCATCTTGCTCCTGAAGGTCGTCCGCGTCTTCTGGAGGCAACAGGGGTTCGCGGGGTGCTCGGAATCGACGACGGCGACGACTCCGGTGGAAGCAGAACCACGGCGAGGTCGTAGTCGACGTTGTAGCGCACGGATCGGGCTGATCTCGCATGCGTTCGAACGCTGGCATGGTCAGGATCCAAACGCACGCTCTGGCTGAGACAAAGGGGCACAGGGGCGACCTCGAGCTCATCCATGGCGGCGACATGCTTCGGCAACCATGGCGGATCCGGCTAGAGTGAGCAATCCAGGGGGGAGACAGAGGGGATTCGCTTGCTAGCTCACCCTGAACTCAGCAGAGGTGGTGGCGAGGGCTGGGGTGGTTCAACGGTGGCGGAATGGACGAAGTCCTTCACGGCGGCCGGCGGGAACTCGAGGAAGAAATCGGCTTCTACGCGGGCTCCGGGCTCGATTCCTTCTGCAGTTCGACGAAGACGACGACGACGAAGATCTTGGACACGTTCTTGGGGCTTCTCGGCGTCAATGGCCACGCGTGTGCTCGACGGCGCTCCGGCGTGTTCCTCGGGCGGCGATGAAACGGGCGAGAGAGGAGAGGAGGGAGCTCGTGGAGGGGGGGAAGTGGACGTGGCGGCTGCGAGACGTCTCCAGGACGCGAGAAGAGGCACGGGGCGGCCTGGAAGCGCGTCGACGACGACGTGTCGTCCCCAGCTAGCTCGGTGGCATTCCACCGAGCAGCTTGGAGGCGCGGGATCGGGGAAGAAGACCCCCGTGCCCTTTTGGGCCGGCTGGGCTGGGGTGGGCCGGCTTCGCCTAGGCGCCAGGTAAGTTTCCTGCTCCTTTTCTGTTTAATCTTTCCTTTCTTTTCTGTTTTCCTTTTCTGACATTTGTTCTGTTTGGCTAAATTAAATAGCTAGACATTTTATTAAATGCTGAAATTTTTTATGTGGGCTCATAATAATAAAGACTAACCACTTATAAACTTTCAACATTTTTAAAATTCAAAAGATTTGAATTTTAAATCAAATAGGGGTATTTCATTAATTCCAAGGTACTGTTTGAATATTTGAAAAATTTATGAGCATGGGATGGGTCCCACATCACTTGATATGTGATCACACTCATTTATAAGATTTTTCAAAAATCTAACATGAATTTTTGGAGAAGATTTTTATCTGGCCTTTTGAGTTAATTCATCTGGGGGGTGTTCCTTCTCCCATTTGGATTTTGAATTTGATTGCCAAGATTTCTTTTTTGAATTTTTGACATGATGCAAGGTTACTTGATCCTAGCACATTACCTAACAGAGGGTTCTGACAACTCGCCCCCACTCAACAGAATCTCTCCCGAGATTCAGAAGTTTGCAGGAGGAAGGTGGGGTACTCAGCACTGAGACGGTCTTCTCTTTCCCACGTAGCTTCTCTTTCGGAGTGGTGTGACCATTGCACTTTCAGAAACCTAATCTTCTGACGACGAGTGACACGCTCTGCGGAATCAAGAATACGAACGGGGTATTCTCGATAAGAAAGGTCATCTTGGAGATCAAGCGTTTCATGGTCGACTTCGCGGATGGGGTCCTTGAAGCAACGCCTGAGTTGGGACACATGGAATACATCATGTACTCGGGAGAGGTGCGGAGGTAGTTCAAGTTGGTAGGCAACTTCTCCACGTTTAGCAATAATGCGGAAAGGTCTGATGTAACGTGGGGCCAACTTGCCTTTGATACCGAAACGTTGGGTTCCCTTTAGAGGAGTAACCCGAATGTAAGCCTTCTCATCCATATTGTAGCTCTCTTGCCTATGATGACGATCATAGTAGCTTTTCTGACGAGACTGGGCTGCTTTCAATTGATCACGAACAATGCGAACTTGCTCTTCTGCTTCCTTGATCATATCCAGTCCAAAGAATTGTCTTTCACCGTATTCTGATCAGTTTAGTGGTGTTCGACATCGTCGTCCATAAAGGACTTCAAAAGGAGCCATGTTCAGACTAGTTGAAAACTATTGTTATAAGCAAATTCGGCAAATGGAAGAGAATTCTCCCAATTCTTTCCGAATGAGATAACACAAGCTCTGAGCATGTCTTCAAGAATTTGGTTAACCCTTTCGACTTGACCGCTAGATTGAGGATGGAAAGCTGTACTAAAGGAGAGATGAGTTCCCATAGCATTCTGAAAGCTTCCCCAAAATCTAGAGGTGAAAAGGCTACCACGATCAGAATTGATTTCCAAAGGAACACCATGAAGTGATACAATTCTAGAGATGTAAAAGTCCGCTAACTGGCTAGCAGTTATAGACTCGCGAACCAGAAGGAAGTGAGCAACTTTGGAAAGCCTATCTATGACAACAAAGATGGCATTGTTTCCTTTCTGGGTTCTTGGAAAGCCGGTGATGAAATCCATACCGACTTTGTCCCATTTCCACTCGGGAATAGACAAAGGTTGAAGTGCACCAGCAGGTCTTTGATGTTCTGCCTTAATGCGACGACAAACATCACATTCGGCAACAAATTGAGCAATGTCTCTCTTCATCCTAGTCCACCAAAATCTCTGGCGTAGATCTCGGTACATTTTTGTGCTACCGGGATGAATTGAGAGGGGTGTGTCATGGGCTTCCTTGAGGATGAGTTGCCTTAGTTCCCTATTCTTAGGTACTACCAAACGATTTCCAAAGAAAACCGTTCCCTTGCTATCTGTGGAGAAACACTTAGCAACTCCGCTAGAAATGTTCTCCTTGATCCGGCGAACACCTCGTGCACGCCTTTGGGCAACTACAATTTGATCCTCAACAGTTGGTTTCGCCACCAAGGTAGAAAGATAGCCATGAGGAACAATCTCAAGATTGAGCTTGCGAAAGTCCTCATGAAGAAGTGGTTGATACTGTTGTAACATGAGGTTGTTACAATACGACTTACGACTTTGCGCATCAGCCATGACATTGGCTTTGCCTGGGGTGTAAGAAATTACTACGTCGTAATCTTTTATCAACTCAATCCAGCGTCTTTGCCTAAGATTAAGATCTGGCTGGGTGAAAATATATTTGAGGCTTTGGTGGTCGGAATAAATCTCACAACGATTACCAAGGAGGTAATGTCGCCAAGTTGTTAGGGCATGAACTACGGCAGCGAGTTCAAGGTCATGGGTAGGATAGTTCTCTTCATGTGGCCGCAACTGGCGTGAAGCATAAGCTACCACATGTCGATCTTGCAGAAGTATGCATCCTAACCCTTGCCGTGATGCGTCACAATAGATCTCGAAATCCTTTTTGGTGTCTGGAGGTGCAAGTACGGGTGCAGAAGTCAATCTTCTTTTTAGCTCTTGAAAGCTTTCCTCGCACTTGGGAGTCCATAGGAATTTCTTATCTTTCTTGAGGAGTTCAGTTAGAGACTTTGCAACTTTAGAAAAGTTCTCAACGAAGCGACGGCAATATCTGGCTAGGCCAAGAAAACACCTAACTTGCTTAACCGATTCAGGTGGAGTCCAGTCAAGGACGGCCTGAACTCTCTCGGGATTCACAGCAATGCCTTTTGCAGAAATCACGTGGCCTAAGTAGGTCACTTCTGGTAGCCAGAATTCACACTTGGAGAATTTAGCATACAGGCGATGCTCTCTAAGTTTCATCAATACCAGGCTTAGGTGTTCGGCATGTTCTTCTTCGTTCTTCGAGTATATAAGGATGTCATCGAGGTAAACCACGACGAACTGGTCCAAATACTCCATGAAGATCGAGTTCATCATGCGTGAGAAAGTGGCGGGGGCATTGGTTAAACCAAAGGACATGACGGTGTACTCGTAAAGACCATAACGAGTAGTAAAAGCCGTTTTGGGAATGTCCTCGTTTCGGATTCTGATCTGATGATAACCTAATCTCAAATCCATCTTGGAGAAGACAGAGGATCCTGCAAGTTGATCATAAAGATCATTGATCCTGGGCAGTGGGTATTTGTTCTTTATCGTCGCTAAATTTAGCGGGCGATAGTCTACGGACATCCTTTCTGTCCCATCTTTCTTCGTTACGAACAGAACAGGGCAACCCCATGGCGATGAGCTAGGGCGGATGAAGCCTTTCTCCAACAAAGCTTCCAGTTGGGTTTTAAGTTCAGCTAACTCACGTGGGGCCATTTTTTATGGGCGTCTAGAAATTGGTGCGGTTCCTGGGGCAAGATCCACTATAAACTCTACACATCTGTTGGGTGGCATGCCCGGCAGCTCTTCAGGAAAGACATCCGGGAAGTCACGAACCACCGGAATATCTTCAAGTTCGGGAAGGGGAAGTACATTCAAAGAATGCACTTGGGTTCTTGTTCTAGGTGAGGTGTAGCTGACGGTTTGGCCTGAAGGGTGGGTGAGTTTCACGGATTTGCCTTTGCAATCCAGGTAGGCATTCTGTCTTGATAGCCAATCCATGATAAGGATGACATCAATGTCTGAAGACTTGAGGTCTATGAGTGAAGCAAGGAATACTAAACCCTCAATTGAAATTTGATTACCATGGCTCACTCTATTAGTTTGCCATCTTGACCCTGGAGTTTGAATAATCAATGGGGTGGACAATTCAACAAAGGGTAAGTCATGACGAAGTGCATAACTTTCCGACATGAATGAATGAGATGCTCCTGGGTCGAAAAGAACGGAAGTAGGAACAAAATTGACTGGGAGCGTACCAAGAATGACGTCAGTGGTGTCGTCAGTCTCTTCGGTGGCAATCTGGTTCACACGTCCACGAGTTGCGGGAGGAGCGGGTTTGGCGGTGTAGACCTTCTGGGGTGGCTTGCCACGGCCATTGTTGTTGTTGTTGTTGCCTCCGGCACGTGGTGGAGCATTCTGGTGTTGGAGCTGGTTCTGGGGGCACTCTCGAGAATAGTGGCCTGCCTGACCACACTTGTAACAGGCTCCGAAAACAGTGCGTGGAGCTGGGTTGTTTGGTGGAGCTGGGTGGAACTGGGTGGTTGGACGAGGCGCCACATAGGATGGCCTCGGGGGGTTGTTCTGGCGGAACATGCTGTTTGGAATCCAGATCTTGCGCTTCTGGGAGCCAGAACTGGATGAACTGTCATCTCTAGGGTGTTTGCGAAAGTCGTTGGGGGTGTTCATGTCCTCTGCCTTGATGGCCTTGTTGACAAGGACCTGGAATGTGGCAAAGTCATGAAGATTGAGCTCACGACGAAGTCCGATGTTGAGGCCACGACGGAACCTCTCTTGTTTCTTGGAGTCGGTGGAGACTTCTTCGGTAGCATAACGAGCAAGTCGGTTGAACTCACGACTAAACTCGTCAACGGTCCTTCTACCTTGAGTGAGGTTGCAGAACTCCTCACGCTTGCGGTCCATAAGACCCCTGGGAATGTGGTGCTCGCGGAAGGACGTGCAGAATTCCTCCCAAGATGTAGGTGGTCCATCGGGACGCATGTTCAGAAATTTCTCCCACCAAGAACTAGCTGCACCTTCGAGGTGATAGGTGGCATAGCTGACCTTGTCACCAGTTGCAACACGGCCTGCTTGGAGGTTCCTTTCGATGCTGCGAAGCCAGTCATCGGCGTCAAGGGGCTCGGTGGAGTAACTGAAAACTGGGGGATGAAGTCGGATGAAATCGTTCAGGGACACCAACTCATTGCGCTCCTGAGTGGTGTTGCGAGCAATGACTTCCAACAGATGGTGAGAGTCTCGGCGGTTCCTCTCCACTTCCATCAGAACTTGTGCCATCGTGGGTGGGGGTGGAAGGTTGCCTTCCTCCTGGTCATTCCCACGACCTTGGTTACGACCAACCTGGCCACGGGTTCCTTGAGACATCCTGAAGGTGAAAACCAAAGTCAAACATAGTTGATTGGGAGAGTCTAACAAGGTATTGAAGTACTGGAAGGATTACAGAGCAAAGGAAGTAATAATCTTGACAACATGGTGATAAAGCATACAAGCCATATATTCACAAGCTGTCATACAAACCATACATCGTTTTAGTACAAGCACCAAGCTAATACAAACGTGATGAAGATGATACATCCTTCAGAGGCACTCTGACTTCCTATACATTATTTATCTAAGCCTCTGGAACTTAGACACCTTGCATACAATATACTAAGATACTACTACATCATCACTAAGTAAGACCACAGGCGGTCTCACTCATCTCCATCTCCATAGTAGTCCTCGTAAAAGTTACCCGCGTATCCCGTTAGCTGGAGGTGACCATCGGAAAACACGGAGGCTTGTGGACCCTGATATCCATTTGGGCAAGGATGGGGCCTAGGTCCAGTGTAGGGTGGAAGCAAAGGACCACGGGGTGGAAAAATTCCTCCAATCTCGGGCCAAGCAACTCGAGAAGGCATCTGGGTCCTCACTGGATAGATCGCATCATGCTCAACGGATCCCACTCTCACAAAGGGAGCCAAAAGTGTCAGTGCTCGGTACAAACGAACTCGGGTGGCGTGGAGCTCAAAACGGAGAGCGCGTGCATCACGATCTCGGTCACTAGCAAACCTAGCAGTCACCTGGAGTGTTGGATCCTCTGCAGAGTGATCTGAGTAGAGTCCGGTGTAATATCCCTCTTCTCCTGGAAGTGCAGCAGGGATATAGCGGAAAGAAGTCTCCCTCAGCAAAGTGTGCTCCTCTCTCAGCAAAGTCATACATGAGTATGCAGCATCCTGCACAGCCATGTTCTCGGTAACACCAATGCCATGTCCAAAATGGATAGGCTGAGTGACTCCAACGTGGTTCGGATATATCCGGACAATGCAGTGGAACTGCGTCTGGTTGAAGTCGTGGAACTGCTCCTCGACGGTGTACTCAGGGTACCATCGATATCCCACATAGGACATCATCTCGACCAACGTGGCGGGATGGCCACGCACACCGAGGCACCTGGTCAAACGAACAATCTGCCGAGGGGGAAGATCTGCCATCTGAAATAGAAAGGAGTTTGCAAATGCATCAGATTATGAGATAAACCTGGAATGACTCGGACAGCATAACGGTTGTAATTGCAAGAAAAGGACAATTTCTTACAACATGGAAACAGCACTTACATACAATGTAACAAAACAGGGAGCAAAACACTCTAACAAACCGATCACAACTTTCCTACGGCTATGAGGAGGCAAACAACGAGATGTTCTAATTAGATAGAGGAGAGCCTAGTCCTATCTTCCCGTAGAATAAGATGAGGGTGACTCAGAACTCAGAAAGAAGGGGGTAAGGAGAAAAAAGAAGCCTTACGTTGTTCCCTTATATACCCAGAGTAACTATATAACTATAGCAAGCTAGACTCAACTTCGGCCGAGGCTACTAGTCCTACAGTCAGTCCTGCTCTGATACCAAGTCTGTCGGGACCCGGGGTTAGCGTATGCAAGTACAGTTAAGACATAGTCATATGGAGAGCCGAGAACCGCACCCACTTGTCTAAGCAGACAAGGCCAAGCACTGAACATTCTCGGAAAGCATCGTACGTGAGGGGCATCCCATCCAGGCCAGATGATCAACTGAGATGGGTCCTCATCGTCCGCACACAAGTCAAATGATATGGGTGGTGAACCCCCATATTCAAAGACAAGTCGCCTCAACCATACTACCGACTATCTCAAAACTCTTACATAGACTTACTCCAGCCCGATCACTTAGTCGGGGTCTAGGGCGGGCTCGATCATAACACAAAGTGTGCACGAGACGGAGTCTCGAGCAATCGCATCGCGATGCCCCAAGCTGCGCACATCTAAGGGCCACTTGGTGTATGAAAGACCGCCAGCCAGAACACAACTAAGGTCTCGAAAACCCATACAAAGACATGCATGTTATAAACATACACGCAGCACACATGCTTTGTATGAACAGTAGGTACCATTGCAATTCTCTACAAAGTGTACATTTTATTTATAACTCTTATAGAGCACAAACAGAGATCACATACATGTGATCCAACATTACAACACAGGCGGAAGAAAATTATGTCTGAGTACAGACAAGTTTAACAAATGGCTTAAGAAGCCTTATTTAAACACAAAGCCCTCCACGAGGGAACCAGTCATCTGACTGGGACTAGACTAGTTGTCTTCAGTCGTCCAGCTCGATGAAGAAGCCACCTTCGGGGTCAGTGGCATCATCTAAAACATAGATTAAGCAAACGTGAGTACAAAGTCGTACTCCGCAAGACTTACATAGGAGCTATACTACTCATGCACATGTATCAAGGTAAAGGGAGGTGGGGTTCACTTGCAGAAGTGCCAGCTTTGACTTGGCTAGTCCTGAACTACGAGTACCAGACTTTGAGGTAAGAAGCGTACACGAGTCCACTACTTTCTCAACCCAATACACCACTATGGTGCCTTCCTCGACTTCCCCACGAGGAAGCACGCCATAGCACTCACACTTATCTTGGTGTGTTTTAGAAGTATCCGGTTCAAGTTATCTAATAATCAAGCTAAGCTTTCCAAGCAGTCCATAACCGCGGACGCGGCTATTCGAATAGTTTTGTTAACCTTGCAAGGGTGTACCGCTACACACACATGATCATCATTTACCGCCTTTGATCTTGACACCATTCAAGGGGTGCCAGCGAGGATGCTCACCACAACTGTTACCTCATAGCCGATCTAGTCCGAGAAAGCCGCCTACTTGGGTTGGTTACCACAATCGTGAACCCGGCCGGTTTACCGAAGTGGACCCAAGTGATGTGTGCGTGGTGCATAAGCCGGTCTCGGATGAGCCGTTCTCTCACTTAGCATCCAGGCCACAGACCTACCAGAACTCCGAACTATTGCGACATCTGGACATCGAAAGGGATGAGTTAGTAAGTGGAGAGGGGTCAGTGAGCCCAATGTGTGGTTGTACTCTTCATCTTCGATCACCACACAAGAACTCGTACTAGGGCGGTGTTCAACGAGACAACCCACTGTGTACTCCTACACAGCCTCTCATCGTTCACCTTGTATTAGGGTCGATTCACCAACACTTTTCTACCAACATCAACATGATCATTCCCATCCCGACTCACATCACAGTAACAACATGGTATCATACTAAGCATGCAATAAGCAGTAACATTGCAGGGGCCACATGATATCAATCAACTCCTACATTTGCTAGGATTGTGGTTTGCTTACTACTGTGACAAAAGATAGGTCATGCAAAGGAATGGGTTCATCTATGCGGTAGAATCGTAACATGGTGATCATCCTAAACAATGCATAAGCGAGACATGAGAGGGAAGTGGGATTTTATCGACATGATCAATGGGGGTTTGCTTGCCTTGCTGACGAGGTTCGGGTTCTGGATCTTCAGCGAAGGGGGTAGCCTCCTGCTCCGGTTCCACCTCTACTCGACAAACAAAGCACGAAGTAGCAATCAATAAGAATGCAATGCTCAAGCACATGAATGAATGTTGAAACTTGAAGTATAAGTTTTGATGTGTGTGAGACAATTCCATTTAAGTGGAATATATTGCATTTAAAATGCAAATTCAAACTCCACATTTGAATTCAACCTAGTCTAGTTGCAAGTGACATGGTTTGATCATTTTGAATCATCTTCACTTGTATAAGATGTGTTTCTGATGTATGGTTGAAGTAAATCATAATTCCATGGTCCAAGTAGCAAAATCATTTGGTTTGAATTTGAATTAATTTCAAATAAAGCAAATGACATATGCCACTGGTCCCATTTCAAAATCAACTCAAACAGAGTTGAAGGTTGCATATTTGGAAAGATAATTTTCTCCTGATCATTTTTCATATATTATTTGTCCAATTTGGAGTTAATATGAATTTTCTATGAATTTCCAAAGTTTGGGGTATTTTCTGGATTTTCTGGAATTCTTTTAATTGAAATAACCTCTGGAAATTCATTTAAATGATTTATTGCGCAATGCTGACGTCAGGGGGGGGCTGACATGTGGGGCCACCCTGTCAGTGGCTGGGTTCACTTAACCCGTGGGTTAAATTAATCCAGTGGCTTAATTAAGCCACTGGGCCCACTAGTCAGTGACCCAGGGGGTCATTAGCCGAGTGCTTAAGGGCTAATCCACCGGCGGCTTGACGCCGGTGGCCTGGCCATGGCGGCGCACTCGCCGGAATGGCCTAGGGGCCACGGGAGGCCACGGGGAGGACACCATCTTGCTCCTGAAGGTCGTCCGCGTCTTCTGGAGGCAACAGGGGTTCGCGGGGTGCTCGGAATCGACGACGACGACTCCGGCGGAAGCAGAACCACGGCGAGGTCATAGTCGACGTTGTAGCGCACGGATCAGGCTGATCTCACATGCGTTCGAACGCTGGCATGCTCAGGAGCCAAACGCACGCTCTGGCTGAGACGAAGGGGCACAGGGGCGACCTCGAGCTCATCCATGGCGGCGACATGCTTCGGCAACCATGGCGGATCCGGCTAGAGTGAGCAATCCAGGGGGGAGACAGAGGGGATTTGCTTGCAAGCTCACCCTGAACTCAGCAGAGGTGGTGGCGAGGGCTGGGGTGGTTCAACGGCGGCGGAATCAACGAAGTCCTTCACGGCGACCGGCGGGAACTCGAGGAAGAAATCGGCTTCTACGCGGGCTCCGGGCTCGATTCCTTCTGCAGTTCGACGAAGACGACGACGACGAAGAGCTTGGACACGTTCTTGGGGCTTTTCGGCGTCAATGGCCACGCGTGTGCTCGACGGCGCTCCGGGATGTTCCTCGGGCGGCGATGAAACGGGTGAGAGAGGAGAGGAGGGAGCTCGTGGAGGGGGGGAAGTGGACGTGGCGGCTGCGAGACGTCTCCAGGACGGGAGAAGAGGCACGGGGCGGCCTGGAAGCTCGTCGACGACGACGTGTCGTCCCCAGCTAGCTCGGTGGCATTCCACCGAGCAGCTTGGAGGCGCGGGATCGGGGAAGAAGACCCCTGTGCCCTTTTGGGCCGGCTGGGCTGGGGTGGGCCGGCTTCGCCTAGGCGCCAGGTAAGTTTCCTGCTCCTTTTCTGTTTAATCTTTCCTTTCTTTTCTGTTTTCCTTTTCTGACATTTGTTCTGTTTGGCTAAATTAAATAGCTAGACATTTTATTAAATGTTGAAAATTTTTATGTGGCCTCATAATAATAAATACTAACCACTTATAAACTTTCAACATTTTTAAAATTCAAAAGATTTGAATTTTAAATCAAATAGGGGTATTTCATTAATTCCAAGGTACTGTTTGAATATTTGAAAAATCTATGAGCATGGGATGGGTCCCACATCACTTGATATGTGATCACACTCATTTATAAGATTTTTCAAAAATCTAACATGAATTTTTGGAGAAGATTTTTATCTGGCCTTTTGAATTAATTCATCTGGGGGGTGTTCCTTCTCCCATTTGGATTTTGAATTTGATTTCCAAGATTTCTTTTTTGAAATTTTGACATGATGCAAGGTTACTTGATCCTAGCACATTACCTAACAGAGGGTTCTGACACACACACTGTCTTTGGAGCCTGTTACAAGTGTGGTCAGGCAGGCCACTACTCCCGAGAGTGTCCCCAGAACCAGCTCCAGAATCAGAATGCTCCACCCCGTGCCGGAGGCAACAACAACGGTCGTGGCAAGCCACCCCCGAAGGTCTTCACCACTAAACCCGCTCCTCCCGCCACTCGTGAACGTGTGAATCAGATTGCCGCCGAAGAGACTGACGACCCCACTGACGTCATTGTTGGTACGCTCCCAGTCAATTATGTTCCTACTTCTGTTCTTTTCGACCCAGGAGCATCTCATTCATTCATGTCGGAAAGTTATGCACTTCGTCATGAGTTACCCTTTGTTGAATTTTCCACCCCAAT
The DNA here is from genome assembly GCA_950022295.1 of Bromus sterilis. Lineage (NCBI taxonomy): Eukaryota > Viridiplantae > Streptophyta > Magnoliopsida > Poales > Poaceae > Bromus > Bromus sterilis. Next base: position 272,121,469 of record OX465595.1, on the reverse strand, counting down.
GATTATTCAAACTCCAGGGTCACGATGGCAAACTAATAGAGTAAGCCATGGTAATCAAATTGCAATTGAGGGTTTAGTATTCCTTGCTTCACTCATAGCCCTCAAGTCTTCAGAAATCGATGTAATCCTTGGCATGGATTGGCTATCAAGGCAGAATGCCTACCTTGATTGCAAAGGCAAATCAGTGAAACTCACCCACCCTTCAGGCAAGACAGTTAACTACACCTCACCCAGAACCAGAACCCAAGTGCATTCTTTGAATGTACTTCCCCTTCCCGACCTTGAAGATATTCCGATGGTTCGTGACTTCCAGGATGTCTTTCCTGAAGAGCTGCCGGGAATGCCACCTGACAGATGTGTAGAGTTCATAGTGGATCTTATGCCCGGAACCGCACCAATTTCCAGACGCCCATACAAAATGGCCCCACGTGAGTTAGCTGAGCTTAAAATCCAACTTGAAGCTTTGCTGGAAAAAGGCTTCATCCGCCATAGCTCATCGCCATGGGGTTGCCCCGTTCTGTTTGTAATGAAGAAAGATGGAACAGAAAGGATGTGCGTAGACTATCGCCCGCTAAATCTAGCGACGATAAAGAACAAGTACCCACTGCCCAGGATCAATGATCTTTATGATCAACTTGCTGGATCCTCTGTTTTCTCCAAGATGGATTTGAGATTAGGTTATCATCAAATCAAAATCAGAAACGAGGACATTCCAAAAACGGCTTTCACTACTCGTTATGGTATTTACGAGTACACCGTCATGTCCTTCAGTTTAACCAATCCCCCCGCCACTTTCTCGCGCATGATGAATTCGATCTTCATGGAGTACTTAGATAAATTTGTTGTGGTTTATCTCGATGACATTCTCATCTACTCGAAGAACGAAGAAGAACATGCCGAACACCTAAGGCTGGTATTGATGAAACTTAGAGAGCATCGCCTGTATGCTAAATTCTCCAAGTGTGAATTTTGGCTACCAGAAGTGACCTACTTAGGCCACGTGATTTCTGCAAAAGGCATTGCTGTGAATCCCGAGAGAGTTCAGGCCGTCCTTGACTGGACTCCACGTGAATCAGTTAAGCAAGTTAGGAGTTTTCTTGGCCTAGCCAGCTATTGTCGTCGCTTCGTTGAGAACTTCTCCAAAGTTGCAGAGCCTCTAACTGAACTCCTCAAGAAAGATAAGAAATTCCTATGGACTCCCAAGTGCGAGGAAAGCTTTCAAGAGCTAAAAAGAAGATTGACTTCTGCACTCGTACTTGCGCCTCCAGAAACCAAAAGGAATTTTGAGATCTTTTGTGACGCATCACGACAAGGGTTAGGATGCATACTTATGCAAGATAGACATGTGGTAGCTTATGCTTCACGCCAGTTGCGTCCACATGAAGAGAACTATCCTACCCATGACCTTGAACTCGCTGCCGTAGTTCGTGCCCTGACAACTTGGCGACATTACCTCCTTGGTAATCGTTGCGAGATCTATTCCGACCACCAAAGCCTCAAATACATTTTCACCCAACCAGATCTTAATCTCAGGCAAAGACGCTCGATTGAGTTGATAAAAGATTATGACGTAGGAATTTCTTACACCCCAGGAAAAGCCAATGTCATGGCTGATGCACTAAGTCGTAAGTCGTATCGTAACAACCTCATGTTACAACAGTATCAACCACTTCTTCATGAGGAATTTTGCAAGCTCAATCTTGAGATTGTTCCTCATGGCTATCTTTCTACCTTGGTGGCGAACCCAACTCTTGAGGATCAAATCAAAGTTTCCCAAAGGCGTGCACGAGGTGTTCTCCGGATCAAGGAGAACATTGCTAGCGGAGTGGCTAAATGTTTCTCCACAGATAGTAAAGGAACGGTATTCTTTGGAAATCGTTTGGTAGTACCTAAGAATAGGGAACTAAGGCAACTCATCCTCAAGGAAGCCCATGACACACCCCTCTCGATTCATCCCGGTAGCACGAAAATGTACCGAGATCTACGCCAGAGATTTTGGTGGACTAGGATGAAGAGAGACATTGCTCTATTTGTTGCCGAATGTGATGTTTGTCGTCGCATTAAGGCAGAACATCAAAGACCTACAGGTACACTTCAACCTTTGCCTATTCTAGAGTGGAAATGGGAAAAAGTCAGTATGGACTTCATCACCGGCTTTCCAAAAACCCAGAAAGGAAACGATGCCATCATCGTTGTCATAGATAGGCTTTCCAAAGTTGCTCACTTCCTTTCCGTTCGCGAGTCTATAACTGCTAGCCAGTTAGCGGACTTGTACATCTCTAGAATTGTGTCCCTTCACGGTGTTCCTTTGGAAATTAATTTTGATCGTGGTAGCCTTTTCACCTCTAGATTTTGGGGATGCTTTCAGAATGCTATGGGAACTCATCTCTCCTGTAGTACAGCTTTCCATCCTCCGTCTAGCGGTCAAGTCGAAAGGGTTAACCAAATTCTTGAAGACATGCTCAGAGCTTGTGTTATCTCATTTGGAAAGAATTGGGAGACGTCTCTTCCATTCGCCGAATTTGCTTATAACAATAGTTTCCAATCTAGTCTGAACATGGATCCTTTTGAACTCCTATATGGACGACGATGTCGAACACCCTAAACTGATCAAAAACCGGTGAAAGACAATTCTTTGGACCAGATATGATCAAGGAAGCAGAAGAGAAAGTTCGCATTGTTCGTGATCAATTGAAAGCAGCCCAGTCTCATCAGAAAATCTACTATGATCGTCATCATAGGCAAGAGAGCTACAATCTGGATGAGAAGGCTTACCTTCGGGTTACTCCTCTGAAGGGAACCCAACGATTCGGTATCAAAGGCAAGTTGGCCCCACGTTACATCGGACCTTTCCGCATTCTTGCTAAACATGGGGAAGTTGCCTACCAACTTGAACTACCCCCGCACCTTTCCTGAGTACATGATGTATTCCATGTGTCACAACTCAGGCGTTGCTTCAAGGACCCCATCCGCGAAGTCGACCATGAAACGCTTGATCTCCAAGATGACCTTTCTTATCGAGAATACCCCGTTCGTATTCTTGATTCCGCAGAGCGTGTCACTCGTCGTCAGAAGATTAAGTTTCTGAAAGTGCAATGGTCACACCACTCTGAGAGAGAAGCCACGTGGGAAAGAGAAGACCGTCTCCGTGCCGAGTACCCCTCCTTCCTCCCGCAGACTTCTGAATCTCGGGACGAGATTCTGTTTAGTGTGGGCGAGTTGTCACAACCCCAAGTTAGGTATGTGCTAGGATTAGCAAATCTCTTTGCATCATGTTAAAAATTTCAAAAGAAATCATTCGAAATCAAATTCAAACTCAAATGGGAGAAGGAACACCCCCTAGTGAATTAATTCAAAATGCCAGAAATAAATCTTCTCCAAAAATTCATGTTTGATTTTTGAAAAGTCTTATAAATGAGTGTGATCACATATCAAGTGATGTGGGACCTACCCCATGCTGATGGATTTTTCAAATATTCAAATAGGACCTTGGATTAATTCAAAAACCCCTATTTGATTTAAGATTCAATTAATTTTAATTTTAAAAAGTGCCAAACTTTGTAAATGTCTAGTATATATTATTATAGGGCCATATAAAAAGTTTAAGCATTTTATAAATTGGTTTGCTATTTAATTAGCAGAGCCAAAAACAAATGTCAGAAGTAAAACAGAAAGTAAAAGGAAAAGGGAAAGTGGCCCACTTACCTGGGCCTCCTCGGCCCAACTTACCGCACTGCAGCCCAGGCCCGCTCCCCAGCCTTGTCGTCTTGCCCAGCGACGGCAAGCTCCTCGGTGGAGAGCATGCCACACCGCCACACCACCAGCCTCCCTGGAGGCCTCCCAGGCATCCTTATCACGCCACAGAGACGCCCAGCTGCGTCCTGATCCATCTCCCCCTCTCAAACGCCAGCTTCCCCTCCTCTCTCGCTGGAATCGAAGACGAACCGAGGACTCGCCGGAGCGCGCCGCCGTGGAAGACGTGGCCACCATGGCCTAGAGCTCAAGCACACTTGTCCCGCGCATGCGTCGTCGTCGACTTCATCGCCTCGCAGAAGACGGCGCCTTGATTTGATCCAGAGGAGACGCGAGCTTCACCGAATCGCCGCGGGTCGCCGGAGAACCACCTCGTCGATTCGCCGCCACCAGACCCTCCCCGAGCCCGCTGACCACGCCATCGAGTTCGTGGTGAGCTCCTGCCCGTTTCCCCCAACCTGGCGCCCTCTCTCTTGGTCTCTAGCCACGGCCGCCATGGTTGACGAAGCACGTCGCAGCCGTGGACGACGACGAGGTCGCCCCTGTGCCCTATCGTCTCATCCAGCGCGCGCGTTTGACTCCCAGTTGCTCTAGCAATCGAACGCAACCGTCCCAGCTTCAAGCCGTGGCCTCTAGCCCCACTCCCGACCTCGCCGGTTCTCTGTCGCCGCTAAGTTCATTGCCGGCAAGCCACCAATGCACCCGAGCCTCCCAGCCTAGCTCCAATGAACGCGCGCTGCTCCCAGCTTCCGTTTGAACCAAACCCCGCTCGATTTGGTCCCAGGAATCACCCTCCCCGTGAGCGCCGCCGTGCGCTGGAGTCACCGGCGACTAGCCGCCGACAAGACCGACGTGGCCGGGTTAAGTTAACACTAATCTACCCCTAAACAGTCACTGACCAGTGGGCCCAAGGCCACTAAACCCTCTGTTTAAAATAAACCAAACCGGTTTAATTAACTGAGTCACTGACCAGTGGGGCCCCCATGTCAGTTTGACCGTGGTCAAACCCCTGACATCAAGCTGGCGCAGTGCTGATGCAGTAATTGCTTTTCTTATTAAAACAATTCCAGAAATTGGCAGAAAATACTCTAAACTTTGGAAATTCATAGAAAACTCATTTTAACTCCAAATTTAACATATAATATATGAAAAATGATCAGGAGAAAATAATCTATCCAAATATACAACTTTAAACTATGTTTGAGTTGAATTTAAAATGGGACCAATATCATTTGCTATTTGGTTTAATTGGAATTTAATCAAATTAAATTCAAATGCTTTTGCAATTTGAACCTTAGCAACATGCCACATTTCACTTGAACATCAGAGGCATATCATACACATATCAAGATGAGTTACATTGATCAAACAATAGCATTTTCATCTTGCTAAATTGAATTCAAAATGGAGTTTGTTGCAATTCATTTGCAATACACTCCTTTTAAATGGAATTCCCTCACACATCAGAAGCATATACATCAAGTTTCAACCTTCAACCATGTGTTTGTGCATTGTACTCATGTTGCCCCCCTTGATTGTTGTTTGTCGATAGAAGTGGAACCGGAACAGGGGGCTGCCCCCTTCGTTGAAGACCGTGATACCGAACCTCGTCAGCAAGGGAAGCAAATCCCCATTGATCATGTCGATAAAATCCCACTTCCGTCTCATGTCTCGCTTATGCATTGTATAGGTTGATTACCATGCTACGTTTCTACCGCATAGATGAACCCATTCCTTTGCATGACCTATCATTTGTCACAGTAGTAAGCAAACCACAATCCTAGCAAATGTAGGAGTTGGTTGATATCATGTAACCCCTGCAACTGTTACTGCTTATTGCATGCTTAGAGTGTTACAATGTTGTTACTGTTATGTGCGTCGGGATGGTAGTGATCATGTGGAAGATGGTGGAAATGTGTTGGTGAATCTACCCTAATACAAGGTGAACGATGAGAGGCTGTGTAGGAGTACACGGTGGGTTGTCTCGTTGAACACAGCCCTAAGTCCGAGTTCTTGTGTGGTGATCCAAGATGAAGAGTACAACCACACATTGGGCTCACTGACCCCTCTCAACCTATTAACTCATCCCTTTCGATGTACAGATGTCGCAGTAGTTCGGAGTTCTGGTAGGTTTGTGGCCTGGCTGCTAAGTGAGAGAACGGCTCAACTGAGACCGGCTTATGCACCACGCACACATTATCTGGGTCCACTTCGGTAAACCGGCCGGGTTCACGATAGTGGTAGCCAACCCAGGTAGGAGGCTTTCTTGGACTAGATCGGCTATGAGGTAACAGTTGTGGTGAGCATCCTCGCTGACACCACTTGAATGGTGTCGAGATCAAAGGCGGTAACTGATGATCATGTGTGTGTAGCGGTACTCCCCTGCAGGGTTAACAAAACTATTCGAATAGCCGCGTCCGTGGTAAGGGACTACTTGGAAAGCTTAGCTTGATTATTAGACAACTTGAACTGGATACTTATAAAACTTACCAAGATAAGCGTGAGTGCTATGGCGTGCTGTAACAGCCCACATGTAATAAGCTATCAAACACAATGTGATTGTATTTTCCTCTGTTGGACTTGTAACTTGGCATGGTGGAGGTGTATGTCATTTCATGTGGTGATCTTAATTGGCATTGGGATAGGAGTCATGTTGGGTTGTTTTCTTTTTCTTTCAAAATGGTTAAAGAAGGGGATTGGAGGAATTTTCACTCTTGCATGTTCACTCCTCTTGAACCCAATTTTGGCCTAGCCATTTCTTTTACCTTAGCAAGGGTTTTAAAATCCTCAAGGTATTTTTGCCTTCATCAAAAACAGAAGCTCTAGTTCAAAGTGATTTTGAAATTCAAAATGAGCCCACACTTTTGTTGTTGCCAAAAGTGCCCAAACCATTTTTAGAAATTGAGGAATAATGCAAGGATAATTTTACATATTTTTATGTGACTTTTCAACTTGTATTTAATCCAGAAAAACCCATGTACTCTTTTCTGTTTTTTTAAATGGAAAAGGGATCTAGCAGACCTCTTTCTCTCTTCTGCTCCACGTCTTGCTGGAGGCCCAGCCCAGCAACCCGCAGCGCCGCAGCCCACTTGGAGGTCTGTCCAGCGAAGCGGTACGCGGGGACGTCGGTGGCCGCTGGATCCAGATCGGGTGGCCCTGGGTCGTCGTCTTTCCAGCGTGTCCAGGGTCCCCTCCCCCTCTCTCTCACAGCCGGCGGGAGGCGTCGACGTCGATGCGGCCGACGTGGCCAGGGAGCCTCCCCCTTTATAAGGAGAGCACCAGAGGCCCCCTCACGAACCCTAGGTCCCTTTCCTCCCTCCAGTTTTCGCCGCCGCCGCCTCGTTCGCTGTCATGGAGCTCCCCTGTTCCGCCTGACCCGGTGAGCTCCGACGAGCAATTCGCCGTTTCCAACCGTCGTCGTTAGCTGCGTTCACGTCTGAGTCATCTCCAGCCCCTCACCTCCTTGTTCCCGCCGTGCAGGTTAAGCGGAGCGTCTCGATTCGAGCCCGCGGCAACGCCGTCAAGTTGCGGGCTGTTTCTTCCATGTCGCCGGTGAGATCGACGACGTCCTCTGCAGTAGCTTCTCGAGGTCGTCCACAAGCCACCCAAGGTGACCGAGACGCCCTCTTCTTCTCCTAGATCCCGCACGTAGTTGTTCTCCGCATAGCAGTAGGCCGTCTGCTCGTCGCCGGTGAGGGATTCGTGATCACCGTGCCCGTGGTGCATCTCGAACGGCCTCCCGCGTGCTCTAGGAGTGTCCAGGACGTGTCTTTGGCACCAAAGGAGCCCCCTTTTCAGCGTAGCTATGTTGGAATTCGCCGTGTCTGAACCTTGCGTATGTCTGACAGTAAGATCCGCCATGGATTCAGACGTACATGGCATCCCCTTAGGTGAGATCCAGGTCTGGGCCAGGGCATCCACGTGATCGTGGTAGTTCCCTCTCGCGGTTGCAAGCAATCCCATGGCCGGAGGCGTTGTGTGCTCATCGCACGGCTCGTCTGAATGTTGGATGCACGGGGTGGTCTGAAGTTGTAGTCGTTCTGCCGCCGTGCTGTTCCGGTGAGGTTAGCGAGCAGAAGAGGTGGAGCTAGGAGCCATGGCGCACATCACCGTGTAGAGCTAGGTGCCCGCTCGAGTTCGTCTCATGGCGGGGTGGCCGGAGCTCGCCTGTGCGCGATGCGGCGTTCGCCGCAGTAGAGCGTCGCGCCGGGGTTCAGAGACTGCAAGTGTTCGAAGTTCAGAGAAGTGGAGTCTGAACCTCACCTAGCCTGCGTAGCGTTTAGGTTCAGAAAACGCTTCGTGGCGAAGTGGTAGCGATCAGTGGAGTAACGCAGCGAGTCGCGGGTTCGAGTCCCAGCCGACGCCCCCATTTTTTTGATTTTTTCGCTGTGGCTGACACCTGGGGCCGCATGTCAGCGTCCCAGGCTGCCAGGCCGCGTGGGCTGAGCCCAGTGCGGGCCAGGGAGGCGGCATGGGCCGGATTCGCCCGAGACCAGCCCATGGAGGCTGAGTCCTTTTTTTTTCTTTTCTTTGATTTCTTTTTTGTTTAAATTCAAATTTGAATTTGCTTCCAAATTCAAATCTGATTTGAGAAACTTTTGTATTTAGGGGCATGCCTTATATGATTTTGGGGTATCTTGATCTACTGATCAACATGGTGAGGTCCACTTTGGCATTTGACCCCTTCTAATAATTGAAGTGTGGCCATTTTGCAAATAAGCCCCCTTTTCTTTTCTTTGTTTGTTGTCAAGTGGTTCAAAATTTAAATTGCCCATGCCATATATGGTTTTTGGGTAGTTTTGTGCAAGGATTTGCATGGTGGTGATGATTTCATCATCTGAACCTTTTTCAAAATTCATGTGGTGCAATTTTGCACTCAGCCCCCTGAACTTCAGTTGAATTTGCAACTGCCCTTGAAAATTCAAATTGAGACATGTCATATATGTTTTTGGGGTGCTTTTCTGCAAGGATTTCAGCAGTGATGTTTTCATGATGTTTTGTGCAACTCATGAAATCAGGGTGTGATCACCTGATTCAGAAGCTTTCAGATCTTTCTGCTTGCAACATTTCAACTTCAGTGCATTTGAAATGTTGATCATCTGATCTTTTCAATCTTGTTTCATTTCATCTTCTTCTTCAATTCAGCCCCTAACATATTGTCATATGTAATGTGGCTGGGCTCCAACCTTTGTTGCACCTTCCTTGTGTCAAGTTCACCGGCACTACTCCGTCTCCGGAATCATTGTTTTACTTCCATGTTATTTAAAATTCTAGTAATGCTTTGTTGATCATGTCATGCTATCATGCTATTTACACCTAAATTAAGGCTCAGACCAAAGCCATTACAATATAAATAAAATGCATGGGAAAGTGATGACTTGTCGTCATCACCTTCATTTAAATTTGACTAGACAGGGTCATACCATGTAAATAAAACTTGAACATGCCATCCTTGTTTGAGTTTGCATCAGTTGCTTACTTGTGTGTTTTCCTTGCCGGTATCGTACGTTAGCACCCGAGACTGACGAGGAGACTTACGTGGAGCTGTCCGACACCGAGCCCGAGGGTAGCGTGGGTGCTGCTTCGACTACCTTACCAGGCAAGGGGGAGAACTGTGTCATTACTTTATAACTTTCTGCTCATGCCTAGCTGTAGAACTAGAACGTTGTTGCTTGATCCTATCCACTTTATATGCCATGTTGAAAACCATACGGCCATGATCCCCACATCCCAGCAAACCATTGTACTGCTACGTTACCGCTTCTCAGCCATTGCTTAGTATGGATAGAAAACTTGCTGCTTACCCTATATATTTATGGTTGGGATATCATGTTATAAAAGAAGTTGGTTGATATTTATTATTGTTAAATGATGTTAATTATACTCGACGAAAGGTGGAAGGCTGGACTATTCCCGTCTGGTGTTTTGTTCCATTTGAGTCCCCTAGGACCCGAGTTCCGGGTATTGTGTTTCTTGACGAGCGTGCCTAATCGTGTGTGGGGTTTTATGGGGCCCCCTTGTCTTACCTACCTAGCGTCATACATTCTAGTGGTGGCCCAAGCTGATTTACATTTGTAGTGTGTGTGTGCTGGTTGGATCCCCAGCTGTTTCCAAACCAAACCAGGGCCAGGAGGACATAGTTTCTTGGCTGGCCCAAAACTGACCGGCGAGGACCCGGTCCCCATGTGAGGCTTCACCGGTAACCCAAACCCTATTGATACGGAAGAGGCCGATCCGAGAGCGTGGCCAGCTCCCAAATTGGATGTCGACTCCCCGGGGGCCACCCGGATATGTGCGTTGTTAGATAGAGGGACTCTGACGTTCCGGAGTTTCAGGCGCTTACCTAGCCAAGAGGAAACCGAGCGTACATGCGACGTCTATAATGGACAGTTGGTACAACCCTGTAGGGTAAATCTTTTCGAAAAGCCGTGTCCGCGGTTATGGACTACTTGAGACCTACTCCTTGTTCATAGAATAACATCAATTACAATCATGCTATAAAACTGGACAAACCGTGTGCGTGCCTTGGTTGTCTTTCTTCGTCCCAGGGGGACCGAGAGAGAAACGAGGTTGTGTTATGTTTGCGTAAGTAGGTGGATAGCCGACTTATGACACGTTGTCAACGTAATTCTTGGATCTCATCTATATTCTGATAGAAAGAGTAGCCACCATATATGCTAGTACGGCTGCAACCTGTCTATGTCTTTATCTTTCCTGCAGCGTTAGTTATTCCGTAATGACATGTTCTCACCCCCGTTTACATTTCTGTCTTTACCGCTTTGCCTGATCGGCCGCTGCAGTGGACTACTACCTCGACCCCAGCACCGGACGTTACTTCGTGGAGGTGCCCCCGGAGGATGACGAGGAGTACGAGTACCTCGACCAGTAGGATCCTATAGTTGGGTTCAGACGTTCCCGTGGGTGGATATTCATGTGTAGCCCTCTCTAGGGCAATTTGGATCTTGACCGTACTCGGTCCCTATTATGCTTCCGCTTGATGTATTGATGAGATGTACTCATGATGATGTTGTATTATTAGACAGTAGCGTTGTATGCCCTGTTTTATTTATCTATCTATATATGTTTCTATCTTATAGAGTTATGCTTATATACCTGTTGTCGAGAATCCGGCAGCGACACGAGTGCGAGTGTCGTGCGCCGGTGGCGTTTGATGCGCTTCTAACTCCGACCGGGCGCGAAAGAGACTAGTTAGAGTTAGTACCGCATCAGGGGCCTTACAACTTGGTATCAGAGCAGGACTGACTGTAGGACCCTTTACTGGCCGAAGTTGAGTCTAGAAACTATTTTGGTAGTTATATAGGAAAAATTTCGGAGAGTAGGACCTCTTTCTGTTTTCTCCTTATCCCACCCTCCCACCCTTTTTTTCTGTGAGGAAGTGAAACGATGTTTTTTCTCTGCAACTTATCCCCTTTCAAAACAATCTAGGTTCTCGTTTACATGAGGCTCCGATTCCTCTGTAATTTTTGCTAGCGACGAGATGTGTTGGCGTCTTTGAGACCACTGAGCCGCCACTTGGGGTTGACTGCTCTACCTCGCTTACGGCGTCTCCCAGGTGAAACGTCCATACAAGATTGGCGGGCATCCTATGGTAATATGGATGTGGTGTCTTTTCCACTATGGACGACCGTGATGGCGGGCGTCTCAGGGCAGATGTCTCATTGTTCAGGTGTCCAGCCGCTCGTATATATCGTTGTGTGCTCGCTAGCAGATTATTATCTTGGATTCGGATGATCTTGGTTTGGGAATTCCAGTAGCACCTAGATATCGACTTTCCGGGTTAACCTTGGTGGAATTTCAGCCTTCGGCTTTCTCATACCTCGTGAGGAAGTTTTGTTGTCAATATTGCTTTAACTTCTGGTTACTTCAATGATTCGATCATGTTCTCATAAGTGTTCCTGTATACAGGATGCCAAGAGAGAACATGCCGCCGCCAGAGAACCCTATCCTTGGGGAGGCTGTAGCCGTAGTGGCTCAGGGCACAGCTGCGATCCTTCAGATGCTGCAGAACCAGGGTGCTCAGAGGAATGATCGACCACAGTACACCACACTGCAGCAGTTCCTTGCGATCAGCCCCCCCAGGTTCTCCGAGGCTCGAGACCCGCTGGAGGCGGATGACTGGATCGCAGAGATCAAGAAGCACTTCACTACCAACGCCGTCAGACCCGTCGATTACGTCACCTTCGCCTCCTTCCAGCTTCAGGGTGCCGCAGGCAGTTGGTTCTCGACGTACAAGGCCAACAAGGGTGATGCAGAGATCACGTGGGAGGACTTCGTCAGGGATTTCAGAGCTGCTCATATTCCCAGTGGACTGATCGAGAGGAAGCGCGAGGAGTTCTTAGCTCTGAGGCAGGGGGACAGGTCTGTGTAGGAGTATAACCTGGCCTTCGTCAGGCTCGCCAGGTACACTCCAGAGGAGGTCTCGACAGAGGCCAAGCGCATTGCCACGTTCCGCGGTGGTCTTGCCACGGACATCAAGTATGCGCTCACCTTGTCCACGCCACGCCTGTTCTCAGAGTTCGTCGACCAGGCTATCAGACAGGAGTCATCTGAGGCAGAGCGTTCCGCAGAGAAGAGGAAGCAGAGAGAGTACAGTTCAACAGTGATGGTCCACAAGAAGGCAAAGTCCTGGGTTACAGAGCCACAGTCTCAGCCGCAGCGTCAGCAGTTTCAGCCGAGGGGGGCAGTTGTCCGCACTTTTGCCCGCCCTCCCGTCCCAGTGCAGCACGGACCTCGCTCTACTCCACCCTCCGCGAGGCCGCCTACTCCACAGGGCCAGACCAGGTCAGAGATCACGTGCTTCAAGTGTGGCAAGCCGGGGCACAAGTCTCCGCAGTGCACCGACCCTCGTCACGCCCGGCTGCCTCCGCCTCCACCTCGCTCTACACCGAGCAACGCGATGGTGCAGGACCAGCCACGAGCGCTCCGAGTGAACAACGTGACTGTGACAGAGGCTCAGCAATCGTCTGAGATTGTGCTTGGTAGGTTACTTGTGTGTTCAGTTCCAGCGACAGTTTTGTTTGATTCCGGAGCTTCCCACTCTTTTGTCTCAAGAGCTTTCGTTGACCGTGCCGAGCTACAACCGCAGGGTTTGTCTCAGCAGTTATCTATTGTTTCTCCGGGTTCCAAGACAAACTCCACTGCTTTTGTTCCAGATGTGGAGATCTCTATCCAGGGTGCTATCTTTTCAGCATCAGCGATAGTCTTGACCCGTTCCGACATTGATGTCATTTTGGGCATGGATTGGCTTGTCAAGTACAAGGCCAAGATTGATTGTCCGTCCAAGACCGTGTTGCTGACGCACGATTCAGGCGCAGAGATTTGGTACAGTTGTGGCTCGACAGTGGGATCAGCACAGTTGTACGCTCTGAACGCTGGAGTTGCTCCATTGATCGACGAGGTCAGAGTTGTTCGAGAGTTCCCAGATGTCTTTCTAGAGGAGTTGCCAGGTATTCCACCCGTGCGTGCTATTGAGTTCGTCATCGAGTTAGAACCTGGTACACAGCCGATATCTCGGCAGCCTTACAAGATGTGTCCGGAAGAGCTGATTGAGTTGAAGGAGCAGCTTGTTAAGCTTGAGAAAGATGGACTCATTCGTCAGAGCACTTCTCCTTGGGGTGCCCCGTGTCTTTTTGTGAAGAAGGAAGATGGTACTAGACGGTTGGTTCAAGACTACCGTGGTATCAACAAGAAGACAATCAAAAAAAAGTACCCTTTGCCCAACATCAATGACCTATTTGAGAAATTGCATGGGGCAAAGGTGTTTTCAAAGCTTGATTTAAAGATGGGGTACCACCAGATTCGTGTCCGTGAGGAGGACATTCCCAAGACAGCCTTCCGCACTCGTTATGGACTGTACGAGTTTATGGTCATGACGTTTGGCTTCTCAAACGCACCTCCGACGTTCATGAGGGCCATGAACTATCTGTTCCAAGAGTGGTTAGATGTGTTCGTACTCCTCTACCTCGATGACATCCTTGTCTTTTCCAAGTCAGAGGCTGAACATGAGGAGCATCTCAGATTGGTGTTGCAGAAGTTGAGAGATCACCAGTTTTATGCCAAGTTCTCCAAGTGTGAATTTTGGATCAATAAGGTCAACTTCCTTGGCCATGTCATTTCCTCAGAGGGCATTGCCGTTGACCCAGACAGAGTCCGGACGGTTCAAGATTGGACTCCGCCGAAGAATGTCAAGCAGCTGAGGAGTTTTCTCAGACTTGCCAGCTATTGCAGGAAGTTTGTCGAGAATTTCTCCAAGATAGCAAAGCCGATGACGGAATTGTTGTGCAAGGGCAAGAAGTACTTTTGGTCACAGGCTTGCCAAGCAGCTTTTGATGAGTTGAAGATAAGGCTGACCACAGCTCCGATCCTTACACCGCCAGACGAGTCACATCCGTTTCAAGTTTTCTGTGACGCCTCGTTGACTCGACTTGGCGGAGTGTTGATGCAGGGAAAGAATATTGTGGCTTACACCTCCAGACAGTTGAAGCAGGCTGAGAGGAACTATCCGACCCACGATCTTGAGCTGGCTGCAGTGATTCATGCGTTGGTTACTTGGCGACACCTCCTCTTAGGGAGGAAGGTTGATGTGTTCACCGATCACAAAAGCTTAAAGTACTTGTTCACGCAGCCTAACCTGAACTTGAGGCAAAGGAGATGGCTCGAGACTATTACAGAGTACTCCGTGGATATTCAGTATATGCCTGGCAAGGCGAATGTCATAGCTGATGCGTTGAGCCGCAAGGGTGATTGCAGCAGTGTCCAGGTGCAGAAGATACACCCTGATTTGTGTGAGGCCTTTCGAAGGCTCAATCTCGAGCTAGTTCCAGTAGGCTATCTGGCCAACCTTGTGATAGAGCCCACTATCCGTGAGAAGATTCGTGAAGCTCAGACTGGTAGCTCAATGATTCAGAAAGTCAAGCAGGGTGTTGCCGCCTCAGTTCCGAAGTACGGTTGCTTTTCAGTGCATAATGACGGCACCGTGATGTTCGAGGAGAGAGTTGTTGTTCCCAAAGAAGGAGGTCTCAGAGAGGTCATTTTGAAAGAAGCCCATGACTCAAAGCTGTCTATTCACCCTGGTAGCACCAAGATGTATCAGAACCTCAAGAAGAGTTTTTGGTGGACTCGTATGAAGCGGGATGTTGCCCGTTTTGTCTCCCAGTGTGATGTGTGCAGGAGAGTGAAAGCACAGCATTAGAAGCCTGCAGGTCTACTTCAGCCAATTGAAATTCCGGAGTGGAAATGGGATCACATTGAGATGGATTTCATCACGGGTTTTCCTCTGTCGCAGAAGAAGAACAATGCCATCTTTGTCGTCATTGACAATCTCTCCAAAGTTTCCCACTTTTTTCCAGTGAAGGACTCCATTTCAGCAGCTCAGTTGGCGGATTTGTACACCGCAAGAGTTGTTTCTTTGCATGGCATTCCCAAGAAGATCAGTTCAGATAGAGGCAGCCTATTCACCTCTAAGTTCTGGCAGGCCTTCCAAAAGGCGATTGGTACGACAGTGTTGTTCAGTACCGCTTATCACCCTCAGACCAGTGGGCAGGTTGAGCGTGTGAATCAAATTCTCGAGGACATGTTGAGGGCATGTGTGATCTCGTTTGGCATGAAGTGGGAAGAGTGCTTGCCGTATGCTGAGTTCTCTTACAACAACAGCTATCAGGCAAGTCTGCAAGCAGCGCCGTTTGAAGTCTTGTATGGTCGCAAGTGCAGGACACCTTTGAACTGGTCCGAGACGGGTGAGAGGCAGCTGTTCGGTCCAGATGTGATACAAGAGGCAGAGGACAGAGTGAAGATTGTCCGGGAGCACCTAAAGGCAGCACAGTCTAGGCAGAAGGCTTATTATGATAAGAAGCACCGTGGTGTTGACTTCAAAGTTGGTGACTTCGCATACCTCAAAGTGTCTCCACTCGGGGCACTCACCGCTTTGGGATCAAAGGCAAGTTGGCTCCCAGGTTTGTTGGTCCGTTCCGCATCCTCGAGACTCAGGGACCTCTCACGTTCCGCCTCGAGCTTCCACACAGCTTGGCTATGGTGCATGATGTGTTCCACCTGTCTCAGTTGAAGAAGTGTTTCAAGCAACCAGAGCAGGCAGTGGACTTGGGCGAGATCCAGCTCAGTGCGGATCTTTCTTACTCAGAGTGTCCAGTCCGTGTTCTTGACTCGTCCGAGTGCAAGACTCGCAACAAGACCGTCAAGTTCCTCAAGGTGCAGTGGGCACATCACTCGGAGAAGGAGGCAACGTGGGAGCGTGAAGATCATCTCCGTTCTGAGTATCCCGAGCTTTTTCTTGCTTAGATCTCGGGACGAGATCCTATGTTGGTTGGGGAGAGCTGTAACAGCCCACATGTAATAAGCTATCAAACACAATGTGATTGTATTTTCCTCTGTTGGACTTGTAACTTGGCATAGTGGAGGTGTATGTCATTTCATGTGGTGATCTTAATTGGCATTGGGATTGGAGTCATGTTGGGTTGTTTTCTTTTGCTTTCAAAATGGTTAAAGAAGGGGATTGGAGGAATTTTCACTCTTGCATGTTCACTCCTCTTGAACCCAATTTTGGCCTAGCCATTTCTTTTACCTTAGCAAGGGTTTTAAAATCCTCAAGGTATTTTTGCCTTCATCAAAAACAGAAGCTCTAGTTCAAAGTGATTTTGAAATTCAAAATGAGCCCACACTTTTGTTGTTGCCAAAAGTGCCCAAACCATTTTTAGAAATTGAGGAATAATGCAAGGATAATTTTACATATTTTTATGTGACTTTTCAACTTGTATTTAATCCAGAAAAACCCCTGTACTCTTTTCTGTTTTTTTAAATGGAAAAGGGATCCAGCAGACCTCTTTCTCTCTTCTGCTCCACGTCTTGCTGGAGGCCCAGCCCAGCAACCCGCAGCGCCGCAGCCCACTTGGAGGTCCGTCCAGCGAAGCGGTACGCGGGGACGTCGGTGTGTGTGTGCTGGTTGGATCCCCAGCTGTTTCCAAACCAAACCAGGGCCAGGAGGACATAGTTTCTTGGCTGGCCCAAAACTGACCGGAGAGGACCCGGTCCCCATGTGAGGCTTCACCGGTAACCCAAACCCTGTTGATACGGAAGAGGCCGATCCGAGAGCGTGGCCAGCTCCCAAATTGGATGTCGACTCCCCGGGGGCCACCCGGATATGTGCGTTGTTAGATAGAGGGACTCTGACGTTCCGGAGTTTCAGGCGCTTACCTAGCCAAGAGGAAACCGGGCGTACATGCGACGTCTATAATGGACAGTTGGTACAACCCTGCAGGGTAAATCTTTTCGAAAAGCCGTGTCCGCGGTTATGGACTACTTGAGACCTACTCCTTGTTCATAGAATAACATCAATTACAATCATGCTATAAAACTGGACAAACCGTGTGCGTGCCTTGGTTGTCTTTCTTCGTCCCGGGGGGACCGAGAGAGAAATGAGGTTGTGTTATGTTTGCGTAAGTAGGTGGATAGCCGACTTATGACACGTTGTCAACGTAATTCTTGGATCTCATCTATATTCTGATAGAACGAGTAGCCACCATATATGCTAGTACGGCTGCAACCTGTCTATGTCTTTATCTTTCCTGCAGCGTTAGTTATTCCGTAATGACATGTTCTCACCCCCGTTTACATTTCTGTCTTTACCGCTTTGCCTGATCGGCCGCTGCAGTGGACTACTACCTCGACCCCAGCACTGGACATTACTTCGTGGAGGTGCCCCCGGAGGATGACGAGGAGTACGAGTACCTCGACCAGTAGGATCCTATAGTTGGGTTCAGACGTTCCCGTGGGTGGATATTCATGTGTAGCCCTCTCTAGGGAAATTTGGATCTTGACCGTACTCGGTCCCTATTATGCTTCCGCTTGATGTATTGATGAGATGTACTCATGATGATGTTGTATTATTAGACAGTGGCGTTGTATGCCCTGTTTTATTTATCTATCTATATATGTTTCTATCTTATAGAGTTATGCTTATATACCTATTGTCGAGAATCCGGCAGCGACACGAGTGCGAGTGTCGTGCGCCGGTGGCGTTTGATGCGCTTCTAACTCCGACCGGGCGCGAAAGCGACTAGTTAGAGTTAGTACCGCATCAGGGGCCTTACACGTGCTTTATCGTGGCGAAGTCGAGGAAGGCATCATAGTGGTGTAATTGATTGGAGATGTAGTGGACTCGTGTACGCTTCTTACCTCAAGTCTGGTATTCGTAGTTCAGGACTAGCCAAGTCAAAGCTGGGACTTCTGCAATTGAACCCCACCTCCCTTTGCCTTGATACATGTGCATGAGTAGATAGCTCCTATGTAAGTCTTGCTGAGTACGACTTTGTACTCACGTTTGCTTATTCTATGTTTTAGATGAACCCACTGACCCCGAAGGTGGATTCTTCCTCGAGCTCGACGACTGAAGACCAAGCTAGTGTAGTCCCAGTCAGCAGACTGGTTCCCTCGTGGAGGGCTTGTGTTTAAATAAGGCTTCTTAATTCATTTGTTAAACTTGTCTGTACTAAGACCTACTTTGCTTCCACTTGTTTGTTGTAATGTTGGATCACATGCTTGTGATCTCTGTGTGCACTCTGTGAGAGTTATCAATAAAATGTATACTTTGTAGAGAATTGCAATGATACCTGCTGTTCATACAAGGCATGTGTGCTGCGTGTATGTTTATAACATGCATGTCTTTGTATGGGTTTTCGAGACCTTAGTTGTGATCTGGTTGGCGGTCTTTCATACACCAAGTGGCCCTTAGATGTGCGCAGCTTGGGGCATCGCGATGCGATTGCTCGAGACTCTGCCTCGTGCACACTTTGTGGTATGATCGAGCCCGCCCTAGACCCCGACTAAGTGATCGGGCTGGAGTAAGTCTATGTAAGAATTATGAGATAGTCGATAGTATGGTTGAGGCGACTTGTCTGTGAATATGGGAGTTCATCTCCCATATCTTTAGACTTGTGTGCGGACGATGAGGACCCATCTCAGTTGATCATCCGGCCTGGATGGGATGCCCCTCACGTATGACGCTTTCCGAGAACGTTCTGTGCTTGGCCTTGTCTGCTTAGACAAGTGGGTACGGTTCTCGGCTCTCCATATGACTATGTCATAGCGGGACATGCATACGCTAACCCCGGGTCCCGACAGTACTGCCCATGCTTTTGAGCCTGTTCCTTTCTTTTGTAGAACTGTTAGCATTGCGGTGCGTTTATAATCCGGTCAATTGCCCTTCTGTAATTTGTTTACCTCGCATAGCAGTCTTATCGTATTTTGGGTGAGATACATCACTAGTGAACATCACGGGACCTTGGTCCATATTCTCATCACTGTTTACACGCTCATTTATTTTCTTGCTTTTTACTTTAAGTTGGTATCATTATCATTATCCTGTGTTTTTGATCCTTTGTAAACAACAAGACCAGAGAGATTGACAACCTCTCTGAACTTCGTTGGGAGCAAAGTTAATTGTTTTGTGTGCAGGTCCGCGTCAGGTGCGCCGCTGACACCTACTTATCATCGACGGAGTCCTACTGGTCGATACTCAACCTCGGTATCTTCATCAAGGGAAACTTGCTGCTACGCTGCATGTTACCTTCCACTTGGGGTACCCAACGAAGGGCGAGAAGCAATCCTCTCTCGCGTATCACATGCTTATATACATCTTATTAAGCAATAGAGTTTGTCAAAGTTTTCTTTGTCGCGTCCAGTTCGTTGAACGTAATTGTTTGAGGACAAGAAATATGCTAAGCTTGGGGGCGTTGATACGTCCCAAATTTATCTACTTTTCCAAACACTTTTGCTATTGTTTTGCCCTCATTCTTGCATGATTTGAACTAAACTAACCCGGACTGACGCTGTTTTCAGCAGACCTGCCTGGATGATTTTATTTTGTGCAGGAAAATGGATTTTTAGGTATCTCAAAAAATTCCAGGAAAATTCATAAAAAATCCACGCACCCGAAGCTTCCACGGACCAGAAGTGGGGCCAGAGGGGGGCCACAGGGGCTCCAGGCGCCCCGCTGGCGCGGCCCGACCCCTGGAAGCGCCGGCTGCCCGCCTGGGGGCCTCCCCCCTCCTCTGGTGCCCTACCGATGCCCCTACTTATTCCCGTGATGGGAAAACCCCGAAACAGAAGTCGCTTTTCTAGTTTCCGTCGCGGAGCCGCCTCCACCCTCTGTTCTTCCTCGGGAGGGCTAATCTGGAGGCTGATTTGGCCTCCAGAGATGGGGGATCGTCGCCATCGTCATCACCATCGCCAATCCATCCTCCCTCCATGACTCCTCTTGACATGTGTGAGTAATTCCCTACTATAGGCAAAGGGGATGGTAGGATTGGATGAGTTTGATCATGTAATAGTTCGTCAGATTGTTGGGGGCATGTTGCCTATCATCTACTTTGGTGTTTATCATCTTTGCTACAACTTGTTTCTCTTAATTCTTGTCACTTTGGGCCCGAGTGCCATGTTTTCAGATCTGAACCACTTGTGTTTTCATGAGTATATTTATTTTCTTGATCCTATCTATGAGTTGTATGCACCTATCATGGTCCGGAACCGGCGATCCCAAAGGTTATAGCTTGGGACACCAAAGGGGATGGTCCATAATGTGAGGATTTCATGTATCCATTGAGTTTATTGCTTTGTTCCGGTGCTATTTGACAGGAGCACCTTAATCTCCATTAGTTCCCTTTGGCCCCGTTCGTAGCGGGATGGTAGGAAAAAAGATGTTGTGCAAGTTCTTATTGCAAGAACGCACAACTACCTATGGGATACATGCCTAATGTTTGATATTTGCCTAGATGATCCTTTCTTTTTCTTGTGCCTTGCCCCGTGTTAGAATCTATTACATGTCCACTCTTATCCATGCAGCGCCCAACCACCCATATCCCTAGCCTACAGTGATTTAATCCTGCTGGTTACTAGTAGTTTACTTTCACTGTTATCACTATCACAATCATACCATAGTTGCTATTAATATTTTGTTGCAAGCAAGTATATTTCAGGTGCAGTTGAATTGACAACTCAACTGTCAAAGCTTATAAATACTCTTTGGCCCCCCTTGTGTAGAATAAATAAATTGTGTTAACTTACCCGTGAGAACACTACAAACGATCGCCTACAACCGCAAGCAAAAGGAAATGGTCTATCAACATGGCGAACAGGTTACCTTCGTGTCCCTCCCATGAGGGGCACTCATCGTTTCGGGATCAAAGGAAAGTTGGCTCCTCACTACATCGGCCCGTTCCCTCTCCTCTCCCGACGTGGACCAGTGGCATACCGATTGGAATTGCCGCCGAACCTTTCCCAAGTCCACGATGTCTTCCACGTGTCGCAACTCCGTCGCTGCTTCAAGGATCCTATCCGAGAAGCGCATCATGGAATGCTTGAATTGCAGCAGGGCTTGTATTATCAAGAACATCTGAGCCGAATTCTAGATCAGTCTGAACGTCAAACCCACAACAAGACAATCAAGTTCCTCAAAGCTCAGTGGTCGAATCATTCAAAAGAGGAGGCCACTTGGGAATGTGAAGATCGTCTTCTTGAAGAATACCCCGATCTTTTCCCCTCTATCGCTTAAATTCTCGGGACGAGAATTCTCGTAGTTGGGGAGATTTGTAACAACCTCAGTGTCATGTAACAGTAATCACTTTACTAATGAAAATTACTGCTCCTAATCTTGCCTTGATCATGTTTGCACTTCAACATTTCAAAATCCCCTATGGTTGATATTAAAAATATAGTGGCAAATAAAACCTTGACCAAAAATGGTACAACCAATTTTGTAAAATGCCAAATAATCAGTGGCATGTACATGTGGATGTGGAAATTTATTGAACCATAAAATATTTCCAACAATTCTAAACAGTGTCAAAACAACCCTCTTCTCACATTGCATATTCAAAACAAATACTAAATGATTTTATCCTTGCCCCAAGCTTTTTGTGGCACCTTTGTAAAGTGAAACACCAATTATGGAAAAAGTTCCATATTTTACTAATACTCAAAGGGCAGCAAATAAATACAAACAGAAAAGAAAAGCAGAAAAGAATGAAAGTCAATCCAGCCTGCCGTCCTGGTCTCGTAAGTGCACAGTACATCCCACCTAGCCCACTAAGCCCACCCGGGTCATCCCCTTCGCACTGCTGACCCGAGCCAGTGTCTGGCGCCATCGCCATGGTGTTCGACGCCGACAACCGCGCGATGGGCACCACGGCGATGCTACAGTGATGACCTTGTGCTTATATATCTCGTCCTTGACCCACCGCCGAACCCTAGATCCATTTCCCCTCCACCTCACCTCGTTCTCGTCGGGGGAAAACTCGACCTGAACCGCCGTCGCCATGGCCGTGGACCTGTGCGTCCACTGACCTCCCCAAGATTCATCGTCGTGTCCAGGAGCCCCGCAGTCGTCATCCTCGTCTATAAGAAATCGAGCCGGCGTCGTCTACAAAAAGCGCACAGTCGTCTTCCACAAATCTGACCACTGCGAGGTTGTAGCTCGATTACGTCATCGTCAAGCCGTCCCCGCACCCGCTTTAAACGGCTACTGAACCGCGGTGAGATTCTGCACTGCCTCCAACCTCCCCCGTAGCTCCCCGTGCCCCATAGCTCGAGCCACCATGGAAGCCGTGGCTCCGCCGCCGCCGTGCTATTTCCCGTGACCTGGGGCATGCATATGGCGCGCTGACCGCGTCGTTTTTCTCGCGCTAAGCCTAGAAACTGATCCCCGTAGCGCACGTTCGATTTCTCCCACGGAAACATCGTCATCATCGTGCTCGTGTTTGGGCCCGCCGACGCGTTCATCGCCGTCGACGATTCCGGCGACCCCAAGCCATGCCACCACCACAAAAATCCTCGCGCGTGTCTCCTCGTTCGATTGAGCCTGGCCGCACTCCCTCCCGTGCTCTGTGCCGAGCGCGGGCTCGACCTTGTCGGTGTTTTGTCGTTGGGGAGCTCCCCCTGTCAATGACCTGCGGGTCCCAGCTGTCAGTTGTTTGATTAACAATAAGCACCTAGTCCACTGATGCTTACATGTGGGCCAGGTCCCCTAATAAACCTGTTAGTTAAAACAAATCAAAATAACCCCTCAAGTCACTGACAAGTGGGCCCTAGCACTTAAGTTAATCACCGGATTATTTAAAAGCTTAATTATTACTAGTGTCTATGGCAGGTAGGTCCCACTGGAAGGTTTAGTTAATAAAATAGTTAATAGGTTAATCTGTGTATGACATGTGGGCCCATGCCTTGAGGATTAAATAAATAAAATGAATTTATAAAATTACAGAGGCTGACATATGGGTCCCTCATGTCAGTGGTACTGTTCTGGATAATGTTGAATAAATGAATTAAATAAATCTAGAAATTCGTTTAAATGATTTAAAACTTTAGAAATTAATATATTTTAAACCGTAACTCCGATGAAAATAATTTATACATAAAGTTGCTCAGAAAAATACAATGAATAAAAATACGCTATCTGTATGCCCACCACACCCCTCTAGCATACCGAACATAGATATCCCCCCTCCAGATGCACTGTCCGATAATCACTCGGAGTTGGCAGTTCATCCCTGGATGAATTCTCGCTTCGAGAATAAAACTTGTACTGCGATAGAACACCGTTAACGTTGCGTCTGTCATGCCATGCATCTGTTTGCATATGGTTGCTTTGTATTTACTGTTTCTCCTCCCCTCATTCTCTGGTAGACCCTCAAACTGCCGCCGACTACTCCTCTACTGAGTACGACTACGTCGTCGACGACCGTACCCCTACTGTCGAGCTTCCAGGCAAGCAGTGCCCCTTCATCTCTCCCAGATACCGCCTATCTGTCTATATTGATCTATTGCACTGCGCATTGCTTCTGCTACGTTGCTTACCTATTCAATTGCATAGCCTGTTATTGTCGCCCCTTGTTGTACCTTCCCTTATCCTAGGTTGCCTATTAAGTATATATATTGTTCAACAGTTAGCCCTGTGCATTGTTAGTCAACTATGATTAGATAGCGGGTTGTGATAACTCTGGGGAGTAAACGCGGATACAATATATTATTACTGCAACAGGTACGGTACAGAGCAAACACCACCAAAGGCCCCTACCACGGCCCTGCCGAGCCACATCAAGTGTGAGCTATCGAGGAGTAATCCTTGTACTCCGCTCGTTGCTGACTTTGTAGTGCCGCCCTAGGGTCCAGGACCACGATTGTCCTTAAATGTCCGTGACCCAATGGTGCCCATGAGTGTTATTGCGACGGGACGACAGGGAGGGTACACCGACATACTGGTGGGCTTGGAACCTGATTGTTGTCCACGAGAATTATCAAACCACGAAAGTTGAGCTCTTACAAAAGCACACGCGAAATAAGGTAAGGAGATGGTTCACCTTCTCGGTAAGCGCAAAGCTTTGACAGGACGACAGGGCTGGCCCTGATGCACTGGTGGTCCTGACTGCTGTTCGTTGTCTGTTGTGTGTATTAGTCAGGCAACGATAACAGTTGACCGCGAGATAATAAAATGACTAATGGTTCGGTGGATGACTTGAATAGCCTTTTGGCTTATACGCACTTCCTACATGTGGGATAATGAGTTATGGGCTCCCCTGCTTCATAGGCTCGTTCAAGAACTCTTCAGATGTCAGCAGTACTATGGCCTGCGCCGAGAAGTGGTGTGTCTTCTTTGCTCGAGATGTGATATTTTCTTTTGCTTCACCGGCCATCCACACACCGTGCAGGAGTACGTCAGGGTTGGGGTCCAAAGCCCTGCGTACTTAGGATTTAGACCGGTGGATTGCCTCTCTGTTGAGTATGAAGGATGGGCTATAGAGTGTCAAATAGCCTCGGTGGGGCCCCTAAAAAGGTGTACGCCACCCTGGAGATTCATGCGTTATAGTGTAACAGAAGTGCACCCCTGCAGGGAAGATTAATCCATTCGAATATCCATGTCCATGGTAACAGGACGCTTTATGTTGAAGCCATATCCTACTACTACAAACTACTACATTACTAAACTGTTGGTTCCGGGTTTTCTTCCTCGTAGGGAAGTCGAGGAAGTGATCTTGGAGGCATTGATAATTATTATAACTTACTATTATACAATGCGGCAGCAACTTCTGCTGCATTGTTACTTTATGCTTTATGTATAACTGTTGGCTATTCTCTTCTTGTGCTTTAAGAACCGACTGAAGATGCTAGTCTTCGATAGGCCTAGCGTATTCCCCATTACCCTGGAACTTCTATCTTGTAGTCCACTATACAACCTCTTCATCCATTTTGATACAAGTGCATAAATGCTTAGTAGCCTGGGTTTTAGTCTCACTGAGTATGCTAGATACTCACCCTTTCTTTACCCCCCACCTTGTTTTATAGCCTTGCCTTTTCGATCGAGTGTTTATTTTGTGCTAGCCTTCTTATGGAAACCTTGTATTCCTTGTGTCTGTACTCAGATAATTTTTCTTCCTTTAACTTTGTGCTCTCGAGTTGTTGTATTCGAGTCCTCGTGGCCCTTGGCTTGTATTATACAACTTGTCTTATTTTTTTCGTAGGATTGTGTTGTGATATCTTACCGTGACTCCCTGATCTCGACCGTGTACCTTGCTTGTATGATTAGCGTACATGATCCTAAATCAGGGGCGTCAAATCCGTGGCGGAGCTTGGGCGGCGATGAAATCCGGAGAGGGAGGAGGAGAGGGTGACCAGGGATAGGGGGAAAGTGATGCAGCGTGTCCAGGCGCCCACGACAACAGGATAGAGATGAGAGGGAGAAGTAGGAGGTGGCAAGGCGAAGGCGGCGTGCTCGGCATGCTCGACAACGATGTGCTTCTGGGCATCGGGAGGAAGACAACAATGTTGGCTATGCTGGGCTGGGCGAGGCCTGGTGCCTTCCAGGTAAGTTAGGCCTTTTTCCCAGGTCATACTTCCTTTATTTTATTTCTTTCTATAATTTTTTTCTCTGATAAAATAAATACAATAGAATTTTATTAAATCCTCAAAACTTTTGTATGGACTTACATGGAATATAGCTAGCCAATCCCAAGATTTGCAGATTTTTGAAATTAAAAATATTTGAAATCAAATTAAAATAGGGGTATTTGTTAATTTCCAAGGCCTTTTTGGACTTTTGAAAAAGCAGTGAGGATGGGTGTTGGAGAGAAGGAGCTCGCTTCACTGATCCGGAAAGCCTCGCCGCCCATCCGGAGAAGATCCCGTGTCAAGCGTCCCAAACCCTTCCCGGAAGGCCCTCCTACGGCACTTCCTGGAGGAAGTCTAGCCACCGCCTTCCTTAAGCAAGGGGGAGACAAACGCGGACCCACCGCATGCAGAACATTCCAAGTTACATTAAATGTGCTGCCCCTGGTATGGGGGACAACGACTGCAGCGGCACCATCCATCCTCTTCGATCCACGTACGTGCCAGAAGCCCGCGCCACATCACAACGAGGACGTCGGACACCGCCACGCGTCCTTCCCGGAAGAAATGCAGCATCGACACCTGCCAGCTGTTGCTGAAGAAGCCCCGCCTGGAAGAGCCGTTGTGGTAACCCCCTTTACCTATAAAAGGGAGGCCTGGGCCATAAAAAAAGGAATTCAACCCCTCAAAAGAGAACACATATTATCGCGCGGCGAGCCGGTATTCCCTCCCGGGAAGAGCTCTCGCGTTAGTAATCTTCATCAAGCAATCCAGAAAAGCAGGAGTAGGGTCTTACGTCTCCGGACGGCCCGAACTTGGGTAAATCCCAGCACGTCCCATTTGAGACGATCTCCATTGTGTCCGTGTGCGCGTTCCGAGAACATCAAACCCGCGGGATCGCCCCGGCGACATCTGGCGCTAGAAGGAGGGCTCCGCACACACATCATCTGGAGTTCTTCGTCACCTCTGCATCGACTTCATCACCGGGCTGTTTTCACGATGTCGACCCAACGACACATGCGAGCTCATCCCTAGCATGACGTCGACGGGGGGATGTCCGCCCTAGAGACGCTCTCTCACCGCCGAGCCAGAAGCGACCACTCGCTACGTGGTCAAAGGAACCTGGAACGCCTCCGAGAGGGGCTGGCCTGCTTGTGGAACCCTGCCCTAGGAGCGCGATGGTGGGCATTGCGGGGCAAGCATCCCCGCAACACCTTCGCCTCCAGGGGAAGGTCCCTCTGGGCATCGCCGCGAGGAGGAGAGGCGCGCCCAGATTGCTTCCAAGAAGCGCGCAGCTCATCCCGATGAGCCGCCCCAAGGAATGACACCCCCCGGCGGGCATTCCCCCATCAATGGTGCCAGGCCCTCCAACCGTTCCCCAGCACGCCCAGGTGGTGCGGTGCCGAAACCAAGCAGGGGATGAGCCCACGATCATAGTGGTGGAACCCCACGTATCCCCACTCCCGAGGGCCTCCGTACCCTCGCAGAACCACTAGCACAAGTCAGAGCCCTCAGCTAGTTCCTCCCCTCGTACGATCGGCTGCAGACCTGGAGACTCACCGTCGCCCAACTTTCTGTGTGGGCACTGCAGAAGCAGTGGGAGCTCGACCGTCAAGCCCCTGTGTCATCTCGACAGCGCACGAGGCCGACCGTCCATCCCAATGCCTCAGCCCGTGAGCAGGAGCGCACTATGCACTGCCCTCAACGTAGACACACACAAGACCACCCCTAAGAGGACCGCCGTCATGACCCAGCTGTCTGCCCGGATGCTCCTCGACCGGGCGGATCTCCTGGCGCCGCTTCCGTGGCATCCTCCGGGCACCGTGGGTCCCCGGATCAGCGTGCTCGCCTGGAGGAGCACTGCCATGAAGACGCCCGGACCATCATCGTCAGGAAGCAAGAGACATGTCGGTGTTCAAACGCCCGGATCCCTGTTATCGATGCTGCCCGAGAAGGGATCCTTGTTGGTGAAAGCGACTACAACACCGTGTGCTTAGCTTTCAGCCAAGATATCCGTTGCGTGAAGTGGCCCAAGAAATTTGGATAGAGGGTCCTCCCCCGTATGACGGGAAGAGCGACTCCCACGAGTTCATTCGGATGTACAACACCGCTGTGGAATCGCGGGGGGAGACGACAAAGCGAAGGCCAATTACTTCCCCATGAAGTTGAAGGACAATATTCGCCGGTGGAAAATGCACCTCCCGTCCAACTCTATTAGCTCATGGGACGAACTCTGCGAGAAGTTTGTCGGGGCGTTTACCGGAGGAGTCGAGCCTCCGTAAACCGTGAGTGACCTACGTCGAGTTATCCAGAAGGATGGCGAACCTTGTCGGAAGTTCGTCCAGAGGTTCACTCAGATGCACCATTGCATCCCCGATGCGCATGAGGCAGCGATCATCATCGACTTTCATGCGAATGTCAAGAACCCACGCATGCTGGAAAAAACGAGCACAGGATCCATCAAGACAATCACCGGTCTGTTCGAGTTGGCCTACAAGGTTGCCGCATTGAGGAGGCCATCCTGCGTGCCAACCGAGATGTCGGAAGGTGCAATGCGGCTCGGGCTTCTTCGGGAAGAAACCAGCCTTCCGGAGAAGCGGGACCCATAAGCGTGTGCACCAAACCGTCTTCACCATTGATGGGAGCGGGGATACCCAGAAGCAGCCCGTGACTGAGGCCGTTGTCGCTGCCACTGACACCGCCCCAACTCCATACTGCAAGATCCACAAGACCAACAAGCATGACCTGTCAGAATGCCGTTCCATGATAAAGCTCCAAGAAGACATGGCAGCCTTCTACTCCAAGAAGGACACCGAAAGAAAATCTTAGAGGGGCGGAGGCCCTCATCGCGGAGGCCGAGACGGGTACCAAAACAAGGGCAACACAAGGCCATGGCCCCAAAGCGACGACACCGGATCCGGAGAGGAAGGATAAGGAGGTGTTGCCGGAGACGAGTTCCAAGGTGCTGTGGACTTTGTCGGTTGCATCCACAGGGGAGCGTCCCGCCTCCAACAGTCAATACCATAAAGCGGCGAGGCAAGTACTTGCGGTCCAGTCTCCCCCAGAGGGCCCTCATATCTCCCGATGGTCCAATATCCCTCTGGTGGTGGACATCGGCGACCATCCTGTCACCCTTCCAGATGACAATGATGGCTTGCCTCCCACGCTCCTCTCTCCGACAATCAGCAACATCAAGGTCAGCAAGATGATGGACGACACTGGGTCCAGCATCAACCTGTTGTCCCTCTGCGCTTTCGAGAAGATGCAGATTCCTAGAAGCCACCTCACACGTTCTCGACTTTCCGCGGAGTCAGCTGGATGGAAGTGCAGACTCTCCGAAAGATATCGCTCCCTGTCACTCTCGGGGACCCCAACAACTTCCAGACGGGGATACTCGTCTTTAATGTCAAGGATTTTCCCCTCGTGTTCAATGGACTGCTCGGGCGGCCATTTATCCGGAAGTTTGCTTCATTGCATCACGGGCTGTATAACATCGTCAAGATCCCGGGTCCCCGAGGGGCCATCACAGTGGATGGAGACACACGAGAAGCTGTTCGTTGGATTCAAGGTGAATCCAAGAAGGCCACTGCTGCGAGGTTGTCCAGCAAGGCGCCGCGCTTAGAGAAGGTGCATGTTCTCGGGAACGGTCCCACACTTCTCGGAAATCCCACCACCAGCGAATAAAAAATCCCGAAACCTCAGGTTCCCCCCATTCCGATGGACAAGAAGCGTCCCGGAGGACTTCCTCAGCACGCTGGGGACTCTGTCCGGCCGGTGACCAAGAAGCCGAAGCCTGGCCAGCTCGCCCCGATGGCTGTGTCAAAGAAAGTCCCTATTTCGGAGGATGGGAGCCGCAACGTGTCCATCGGTGCTGACCTTCCTCCCAAATAATAAAGCACGCTGATCGCCTTCCTCCGTGAACACGCTAGCGTTTTCGCATGGGAACCTTCCAACCTTCCCGGAGTTCCCAGGGAGGTGATTGAGGACAAACTAGCAGTCAAGCCAGGCGCCAAGCCTGTGAAGCAGAAAGTTCGTCGTCAAGCCCCTGACCAACAAGAGTTCATATCAGAAGAAATCTGGAAGATGATCAAGGCCGGGTTTATTCGGGAGGTCCTGCATCCCACCAGGTTGGCCAACCCTATTGTTGTCCCCAAGGCGAATGGGAAAAAGAGGTTGTGCATCTATTACGGTGATGTCAATGACGTCTGCCCCAAAAATCCTTTCTCTCTTCCTCGCGTTGATCAAATTGTGGACTCAACAGCGGAGTGTGCCCGGTTATCTTTCCTGGACGCCTACGCCAGCTACTACATGATCAAGATGGCGGTTGAAGACGAAGAGAAGACTGTGTTCATCACCCCCTGCGGCACATATTGCTACATATGCATGCCTTTCGGGTTGTAGAATGCGGGCTCCACCTTCCAGAGAGCCATCCACGCTGGCTTAGGGTCGCAGCTACACCGCAATATCGAGGCCTACATGGTTGACACCGTGGTCAAGACCAAGCAAGAAGACACGCTTGTCGAGGATCTGCAGGAAACCTTCCGCAATCTCAACAAGATGCAATTGAAGCTGAATCCAGAGAAATGCGTTTTCAGGGTGCCTTCCAGCAAGCTCCTCGGGTTTTTGGTGTCCCATCATGGTATCGATGTCAACCACAAAAATATCCAGGCGATCGAGAAAATGCAGGCCCCGAAACACATCAAGGACGTCCAGAAGCTGAACGGGTGTATCACGGATCTCGGAAGATTTATCTCCCGGCTAGCCGAGAGGGCACTCCCGTTCTTCAAACTATTGAAGAAATTTGGTCCCATTGAGTGGACCCCAGAAGCTGAAGCTGTGTTTCAAGACCTGATGAAGTACCTTGCATCACCACCAATCCTAGTGGCACCCCGCCCACGCGAACCTTTGTTGTTGTACATCTCGGCAACATCGCAAGTGGTGAGCGGAGAATTGGTGGTTGAGTGCGATCTAGAAGAAGAACATGGCGGACAACCACCTGAAGAAAGCAACTTGCCAGAGTCATCTTCTGGTGTCGAAGCCCACGGGGCCAAGGTTTCCACCCGAAGGGCAGTCCAGAAGCCGGTTTACTTCATCAGCACCGTGCTAAGAGACGCGAGACGCCGATACCTCCAAGTCCAAAAAATTATTCTCGGAGTCCTTATAGCTTCCTGGAAGGTCAGGCACTACTATCAGGCGCATCCAGTCCGAGTGGTGACCAGCCTCCAACCTGAGCGCATCCTGAAAAAACGAGAAGCTACTAGCCTGATTGTGGAATGGTCGTTGGAGCTATCCGGCTTCGACCTCACATTTTTCAACTCCTCACTACTAGAGAAATGTCTATACATGGAATCACTATTAGTGGCGCATATTTTATGCCATGAGACACCATCTGTAAGGGGTGGCGCACTGGTACAAAATGCGTCACCCATAGGACCTTAGGGGTGGAGCATTATTTTCCAGTGCGCCACCCCTAAAAGTGGGCCAGCCTGGATCATCTTATGCGTGGCACATTTAGAGAAATGCGCCACCCCAAAGAACCTTATAGGTGGCGCTTTCTTATGGGTGGCACATATTGAAAATGAGCCACCCCTAAGACCTTATGGGTGGCCCACATTGGAAATGCGCCACCCCTAACACCTTATGGGTGGCGCATTTTGAGATGCGCCACCCCTGAGATGCAAAATGTGCCACTAAATACCTGGAGCTGCCCTTATATACTCCACCCCACCTACCACCTCTCATTCAATCCACACACTTCTCAAACTAGATCTACTCTTCTCACCCTAGATCTATTCGGTTTTCTACTCCACCCCATCTCATTTCTTCCATTTATCCATCCATACTTAGCTTTAAATCCACTTTGTTTCATATTAATGTAAGTGGACCTCCTCCCCAACTCTTTTCTTCCATTTATCACCCATACTTGCCTTTATTATCTAGATCTACTTGTTTTCTTGTCTCCTTTTGTATGAAGCTTGTGGTTTGATTTATATGTGTATGTAAAGCTTGTGGAATGATGTCGTATATGTGAAGCTTGGGGTTTGATGTATATGTGAAGCTTGTGGTGGTTTGAGGTATATGTGAAGTGTATATGTGAAGCTTGTGGTGGTTTGATGTATATGTGAATCTTCAGTTGCCAATGTTTTGCCAAAATATGGATTCATTTCCGTTTCGGCAAATTTCTGGCGCACTCTCCGCATGCTCCCATGCATTATTAGGGAAGGACATTCCGAATTTTCCGGCGACGACCGTATTATATAATTGTGTTGCTCTCTGTGTGCACGCAGGTGATTATGGTCCACGAGATGCTAAGCAATATCACCGTGACTAGGTGGATGGAATGTGCGACAAACGACATGCTACAGAATAATAGGACGGATATAGGATGTCCGTGTCGGAGATGCAAACCTGAAGCGTAATGATTTGATGGATGGCTACAAACTGTGGATAAGTGATGAAGCTGGTGACGAGGAGGACGTCAATGGTGGGGAGCCAGTAAATGAGGAAGGGCAACCAAACAACAACGGAGGGCGAGAAGACGAAGAGCATCCCGTACATGATCATGAAGAAGATACCGAAGCAGATCATCTAGATCAAGATGCCGGACATGAAGATCAAGATGACGGACATGAGGATTCAAGCTGGGTGCGGGACCCTCATGTTCAAGCACTGCTTGTCAAGGAGGCATTGAACGGCAGAGGTGTAGGTAGAGAGAAAGCCAAGCTGGCGCAACTCGAGAAATACGCGGTTACAAATTTGTATGAAGGATGCAACCACGGGGATACCCGCTTGAATGTAACACTCGGGGCTATGGAGATGAAGGCAAAACACAAATGGACGGATGAAAGCTTCGATGATAACATGGCATTCTGGCACGATCGTCTTCCCAAGGGCAACACGTGCCCAACTAGTATCACTGAGACCAAGAAAGTCCTGTGCCCTCTCGATCTTCCACCTGTTAAATACCACGTCTTCTCAGATGATTGCATGGTATATCGGGGTGAGGATGCAGATAAAACCACATGTTCGGTGTGCGGTCTTAGTCGATACAAGAGAGGGAAGAAAGTTCCTAGAAAAGTGCTGTAACAGCCCAGTTTTCACAAAAATAATTTTTTTTGTTTTTGGTGTGAATTGTTTGATTGTCTGATTTGTTTGCGGTGTTTGCATCCCCGATTTATCGACCGGCGATTATTTCCCCCCTCTTATCTCTTACCGGACAGAGACCGACCTTTGCCACCCTGGCACTCGACCTTTGCGACACCGGGTTTCACCCGATCACCGTCGCGAGACAGCACGAGACCAGCCGCAGCCAACGGAACGAAAAACCCCGTTTAATAAATAAACGGGATATTTTTATATCGCGCCGGAAAGTGTTCTCTGTTGTTGTTGGGCCTGGTCAGTAGCTGGCCGGCAGCCCAACTCCGCCGCCGCTGCCCTCTGTTCCATGCGGGAACGAGAGGAGCCGGCAACCTCGTCCAGCGCCACGGGTGGGCCGGCCTTCCCTAGGGCCCAGCCGCGCGGCCTGCTCACCCACCGCGGCCACGCGGGCCTCGGCCCAAGATGAAGCAGCCCCTACTGTTTTTTTTTCTTTTTTTTGTGTTGTTGGGCCTGGTCAGTAGCTTTTGGCCCACTTACCCCTTCCTTACCGTAAACTACTAGTTGTCCTTGAATGAAGAGTGATGAAGTCCTTGCTAGGTCAGTTGACCACTACAGTTGGATGCTGAGTACTTCTGTACTCATGATACTACCCCCAAACTCTTTTCAGGGTTCTTGATCGACAACAAGTATGGTGATCGACGTTTCACGTGGAGACTCGACAAAGACTAGTTAGGCGGATCCCGGTGGAGGGCCTGGACCCGTGTGGTTATGGGATCGATGTTTTTCTCTTTGCTGCTAGGCATTTTCTTGTAGTCTGTACTAAGACATATATCTTCCGCTGTTGTATTGTATTTGAGGCAGTTGTATGCCGATTGTATGAGATGTTGTATCCTTGTATCTGTAATGTTGTGATATCATGTTGGAAATCCGGGGCATATGACTTCGTCATATGTCGCGGTGGGACCGATATGCGCTTCGTCCCCGGATCTGGATGAAAACATCTAGATCTGGAACAGTACCGCATATCGGGCCTTACAACTTGGTATCAGAGCCTTACCGACCGTAGGATCCCTTTTCTGGCCGAAGTCGAGTCTAGACCAAAACTATTTTGTAGTTACTAAGTTAGTTATCGGAGAGTAGGAATCTTTTACTCCTTACCGTTGCTCTGGTCAGGAAAAGTGTCGTAAGTGTTTTAATTCTTGACTTATCCCCTTCAAACTCTAGGATCTCGAGTGTGTGGAGTTCCGAACCCGTTACAATGCCTTGCTTGCAGCGTATTGTCGCGATTCCGATCTCAGGTTTGGGAAATCCTGTAGTGCCTTTAGCTTCTCCGATTTTGGGTATCATCTGGGTCATCCATTGCCATCCATCATTTTGCCGGTGTTTTCACGACTTGCGTCGAAAACAATATCCTTTGATCCGGTTATCGTTGTCGTTCCTCCTCTTGACACCGACGACTTCGTATTTTCGACGATGTCGTAT
Organism: Bromus sterilis; assembly: GCA_950022295.1. NCBI lineage: Eukaryota > Viridiplantae > Streptophyta > Magnoliopsida > Poales > Poaceae > Bromus > Bromus sterilis. Next base: position 272,087,230 of record OX465595.1, on the reverse strand, counting down.
CCCTGCGGAAAATTATCTCGACAGAAGTTCGACGTTGACATGGAGCAGAGTCCCTTGTTGGTGTTGTTGAAGATCGTCGACTCTCTTCTTTCCCCCTTCACCTCTCCCCCGGATCGTCCTGGATCTCGGGACGAGATCCCTTGTTGGTGGTGTTGTATTGTAACAGCCCAGTTTTCACAAAAATAAAAAAAATTGTTTTCGGTGTGAATTGTTTGATTGTCTGATTTGTTTGCGGTGTTTGCATCCCCGATTTATCGATCGACGATTATTTTTCCCCCTCTTATCTCGTATAGGACGGAGACCGACCTTTCCCACCCTGACACTCGACCTTTGCGACACCGGGTTTCACCCGATCACCGTCGCGAGACCGCACGAGACCAGCCGCAGCCAACGGAACGAAAAACCCCGTTTAATAACTAAACGGGATATTTTTATATCGCGCCGGAAAGTATTCTCAGAACGGTTCCAACGCGAGGTGAACGCCTCCGGCTCGACGCGCTGATCGCGCAGTTCGAAGTTTTACCCGAATCGGAGGTACTGCGGACCCCCGGCGGTCAGAAACGTAAACACCGGACGCCCGAGAGAGAAACCGGGGACGTTTTTCCAAACTGCCAGCCATCCTGGGCTATATATGAACCACCCCACCACTTAGGGTTTCCCTAAACACTTAGGCAGCCCCAGATCTGAGTTTTGCCCCAATTTTCGCAGTTTTACCCCAATTCCAGCAAACCCTAGCTCCCCAACGATCTGGACCGTCAGATCGGCCGATCTAACGGCCAGAACGCGCCCTGGTCTCCACCTTCTCTCTCCTCTCATGGACGTCCTCACCGCCAACCGCACGCCTCCGCTGCACCGAGGCCCCCGCCGGAGCCGGCCACCGGAGCTGCGCGCCCCGGCCTCCCTTCTCCCCACGCCCCTCCTTCCCTCTCCTTCGCTCCTCCCTCTTCCCTCCTTCCTCTCTCACCTCCTCCCTTCTTCTCTGTCCAGGACGCCATGGCCGCCCGAGCGGGAGCTCGAGCACGCGCTGCCTCGCCCGATTTGGAGCCACCGCCGCCTGCGGGGCCTCCTTCCCCCCCGGATCCGGAAGCCCTGCGCCCTCCTCGCTCCTCGCCTGCACCGCCTTTGCCTTGCGCCGCTGCCGCCGGCAGCTGGCCGGTAGCCCAACTCCGCCGCCGCTGCCCTCTGTTCCATGCGGGAAGTTGAGGAGTCGGCAACCTCCTCCAGCGCCACGGGTGGGCCGGCCTGCCCCAGAGCCCAGCCGCGCGGCCTGCTCACCCACCGCGGCCACGCGGGCCTCGGCCCAAGGTGAGGCAGCCCCTTTTTTTTTTGTTTTTTTTGTGTTGTTGGGCCTGGTCAGTAGCTTTTGGCCCACTACTTGTTTTTTTTATTTTTTTATTTTTCTGGTCTTATTATTTTTGCAGATTGTGTAGTAATTTTGCGGTGCCCGTAACTTTTTAACGATAGCTCGGATCGCGATGCGTAAAATATGAAACTTGCTTAGTTTTGTGTCTAGTTTAATAAATTGTTGCTTGTTGCCATGTTTGACCTTGTTTACATGCTCTTTACCTGCTAATTACAACTGCTTGCCACTGTAAACTATAATTGCAATAACTTTTTAACCGTTTCTCTGATTAAAATGTTCTTTATATGTAACTTGACTAGAATTGCATGTAGATTGTGTTTATGCTGCTCTTGCTTGGTAATAAAATTAATAAAATATGTTTAGGGGCAAAACAGTACCAAATGCACTAAATATCGTGGGGTCCGTAATAGCTGTCATGCATAGGTTTTACCCCCACTTAAAGTGACTAGATTAGATAGTTTATTTATGCTTCACCTTATGCCATGTTTGTGTGCTATGCCATGCTTGAGTGATATGCCATGTTAACAACCTTTTGCTCAACTTGTGTAGCTAAACAACTTGAACCACCGTAAATGTGCGCTATCGTCGTCTGTGACGAGTACTCCATTTAAATTGTTAGTAACCGCTCTCGACGGTAGGTGCGATGTCTCGTGTTGCTTCTTGTTGATGCTTGCTCGTGTTTGCCTCGTAGTAATAGAGTGCTTGCTTGTTGATTGCTTTCCATTGTTTACCGTCTTGTGTGCTTCGTGGGTATCTCTCGGAGACGATGCGAGCTCGCGATCAACTACACCGTCGGAACCCGACTTATCAACAGGCAAGGACTATACATTACTTATGATCCATTCTATTTCAACCAGCGGTTTGCATGCTAGTCTAGGCTAGGTTCGATGTTTGATCCTAACACATGTTTACATCCTCTTTCAAACCGATACAGCCATGTCCCCTCCCAGCAAACCATGTACTGCTATGTTACTATTGCTCGTTGCTCAGCCCCTGCTTAGTATGCATGCTTAGGATGCTACGATGTTACCCTCTTAATCCTTGGTTTGGGCTATCACATTATTATATTGTTGTGGATGATATGATTATTATAATGTTGACTATATTCGACGAAGGATGGAAGGTCTAGGCTATCCCGCCCCGACGCTTTGTTCCATTCGAGTCACCTAGGATCCGAGTTCCGGGTATTGGTTTTAAGACTGAGCGTGCCTAACCACATGTGGGATTTTATGGGGTCCCCTTTTCTTACCTATCTAGCTTCAAAAATTTCTAGTGGTGGCCCGAGCTGATTTACTATTTGAAACCCCGTGTGTGTGCTTGGTGGATCCCCTCGTAGTTTTTAAACAACCCGGACCAGCGGAGACATGGTTTCCCTGTTGGTCCACCTTTGACCGGAGAGGGCCAGGAGGCCTCACGTGAGGCGTCTCGGTAACCCAAACCCTGTTGAGGCGGAAGAGTCCGATCCGAGAGCGTGGCCAGCTTTTGGATTGGGTGTCGACTCCCCGGGGGCCACCCGGATTTGTTCGTTGTTAGTTAGAGGGACCTATCGTTTCAGATCTCTTGGAACTAAATCATAAAATGGTTTCCTGTGATGGGTAGAAACTGAGAGAGATGGACATGCGTGCGGAGCCTCGTAATGGGTAGTTGGTACACCCCTATAGGGTTAAATCTTTTCGAGAAGCCGTGTCCACGGTTATGGACGATTTGAGACCTACTCCTTGTTCATAGACAACAACAGCTGAGATAACTTTAATATAACTTGATCAACGTGTGTGTGCCTTGACTGCTTCTTCTTCGTTGGGATGCGAAGAGGAGGACAAGGATAGGATAGGTGTTATGTTTGCGTAGTAGGTGGATAGCAGACTTGTTGGAGGCGATTCCTCATCGAATGTTTGGCTTCTTATCTTACTCTCTAGATCGTTAGCCACTTTATAAATGCTAGTGCGGCAGCAACCTCACCACTTACCCCTTCCTTACCGTAAACTACTAGTTGTCCTAGAATGACGAGTGATGAAGTCCTTGCTGGGTCAGTTGACCACTACAGTTGGATGCTGAGTACTTCTGTACTCATGATACTACCCCCAAACTCTTTTCAGGGTTCTTGATCGACAACAGGTATGGTGATCGACGTTTCACGTGGATACTCTACGAAGACTAGTTAGGCGGATCCCGGCGGAGGGCCTGGACCCGTGTGGTTATGGGATCGATGTTTTTCTCTTTGCCGCTAGGCATTTGCTTGTAGTCTGTACTCAGACATATATCTTCCGCTGTTGTATTGTATTTGAGGAAGTTGTTGCCGATTGTATGAGATGTTGTATTCTTCTATCTATAATGTTGTGATATCATGTTGGAAATCCGGGGCATATGACTTTGTCATATGTCGCGGTGGGACCGATATGCGCTTCGTCCCCGGATCTGGATGGAAACATCTAGATCTGGAACAGTACCGCATATCGGGCCTTACAAGTGGTATGGTAGTTTCCGATCATTCCTCGTCTGCAGAGGTTTTTCGTAGATCCCGAGGAAGCAAAGCTCATGACCTGGCACGTAGATAGAAAGAAGCTAAAAGAGGATGACCCAAAACCGGATCCGGGAAAGGAGGACATGATGAGGCACCCTTCAGATGGTAGCCAATGGACTGCATTGGACCTCGAATACCCAGATTTTGGGAAAGAATCAAGGAACCTCAGGATTGGTGTGAGCGCCGATGGAGTCAATCCGTTTGGCGGCCAGAGCAGCACACACAGTACCTGTCCTGTGTTTGTATGCATATACAGCCTTCCTTCCTGGAAGTGCATGAAGAAAAAGTACATAACAATGTGTATTCTAGTTCAAGGGCTGAAACAACCAAGTACGTACCTCAATCTGTATCTCCAGCTGTTGAAAGAGGAGCTAGAAACATTATGTAAAGACAGAGTCAATACGTGGGACACCGCCGCAAAACAATATTTCCCAATGAAAGCTGCGGTGATCAAGACGGTGCACGACTATCTCGGATACGGATATTTCTCAGGGCAGGTGGTCCAAGGATTCTCTGCATGCGTTAAGTGCATGGATAACAAAACGTACCGCTAGTTAGCGAAAGATCCCGGATCTTCGAAAACCATGTTCTAGGGGTCTCAAAGGTGGCTTCCCAAGAAACACGCGTGGAGAAAACTTGGACATCTGTTCGATGGCAGTGAGGAGCTCCGAGCACCCCCAACTCAAAGGATTGACAAAGAAATCGACAACTTGTTGAAAACTTGGGAAGGGTCCCCCGCGCCGGGAAAAAAAGAAGAAGACTCAGCCGTTGATGAGGTATGGAAAGCGAGGTATGTTTTCTAGGATTTGAAATACTAGTGTCTCCTCCGCAGTCCTCATAGCCTTGATCTCATGAATATCACAAAGAACGTGTGCGAGAGTTTGTTTCGCATGCTGCTCAACATGCCAGAGAAGACCAAGGACGGGCCAAAAGCAAGGAATGACTTGAAATTTATGGGCATCAGGAGGGAACTTCACCCCCTAGTGACGACGATGATGATCTGGAGGAGGAGGAGGATATGGAAACGCAAAACTCTCGCAAACGAAAAAGGGTGACCAAGAAGAAGACCGGTATTGATCACTGCCCCCAGCATGCTTCACTCTGTGCAAGGAGGAGATCAAGCGGTTATCCACTACCTCATAGGAGTAAAAGTTCCGTACGGCTACGTGGGGAGATAAGCAGATACCTAGAGGAGGCGAAGCAGCGTTTTAGCAGGATGAAATCTCACGACTGTGCCGTGCTGATGACGCAGATTCTCCCTATTGCGATCCGAGGGATAATGGACGAGCACGTTCGTAAAACACTGTTTGGCCTTTGAAACTTTTTTGACGTCGTCTCGCGGAAGTCGATTTGCGCTACGCAACTCAAAAGGCTACAGGAGGAGATCGTGCTCATACTATGTGAGCATGAGATCTAATTCCCGCCCGCATTCTTCGACAATATGGTGCATTTACTGATCCATGTCGTGGAGGATATCGTACAACTCGGGCCTGGATTTCTACGCAGCATGATGTAGTTCGAAAGGATGAATGGACATATCAAAAGATACGTTCATAAAAGGTCTGTCCAGATGGAAGCATAGGAAAGGGATTTCTTGCCGAAGAGTTCATCTCTTTTTGCACGAATTTTCTAAACACCGAGAACCCTGTTGGTCTAGCCGTCAACAAGCACTTTGGAAGGATCGATGGGTGTGGTCACCACGAGCGAAGCCGCGCAATGCATGTGAACTTTGAGGGTCGAGGCATCGACTTTGAAAGAGCAAGCCTAGTCACGCTAGAACACATCCAACTGGTCGATCCTTGGATGATAAAGAACAAGGATGTAATCAGGAAGAAGTACAGTGACCAGGGCCTGCAGATAAAGGACCGAGATCCACGGCTAATCAAAGAGCAAAACTCCAGTTTCATGACTTGGTTCAGGGACGATCTTCGTGCTAATCCCCCGCGAAGGAACGCTTCCGAGGACGAAAAGATTATATTCACCTTTTCAAAGGGCGCCGCACACAACCTGATGACCTATCAAGCATATGATATCAACGGCTAAACATTCTACACGGACGAAAATGACAATAATTGCGATTACCAGAACTCAGGGGTAACGGGAATATTCTACACCGATGACGACAAGGAAAGATTCTACGGAAGGATCGAGGACATATGGGAGCTCGACTACTATGGATAGAAGTTGCCGATGTTCCGTGTGAGATGGGCCAAGAGCGTTGTAAAAGAAGACCGATACTTCACCACCATGGTTATACCCGAAGCCAAATCGAAGTCTGCGGGCGCAAACGTCACCGCAAAAAATGAGCCATGGGTACTGGCTAGCCAATTGGAACAATGCTTCTTCATTACAGACCCACCAAAGCCTAGCCGCGTTGTAGTGAAGAGAGGCAAAAGAAAGATCATCGGAATGGACGGAGTCGCCAACAAGCAAGACTTTGAAAAGTACGGTGACCCGAAGATGGAAGATGACTACGCCGCTCAGGATACATACAACACAACCCTATCGAAGAAAGGTTTCCCGTTCAAGAGGAAAAGTGAAGGCTTCCCGGGCCTAAATTATTCAACCACGACAAAAAGGGAAAGAAGAAGATCATGAGGAAACGCTGGCTAGATAGCTAGCTACAAATTGAAGAAAATATTTTGTAATTTATGATCACTTTGTGCATGCATGGATTTAATCTGCACTTTGTAATTGATGATCACATCATAATGTTTCCAAATTCCTCTACACCTTGCGTTTGTGGAGCTTGGTTCGAGAAAGGTTCCACCTCCACCAATACACTGACATCCCTGCATGGCAAGGCAACAACACAGTTAAGGCATGGTGGATCGATCTGATGGGTAACACACCGATGGGAAGGAAGGCCATGGCCTCGCTAACCATGTTAGTATCTTGGACCATTTGGAACGAGCGAAATAATTGACGGGCTAGATAGATATTAGTATCTAGGCCAATTAATTCAACTATTTTTTTAAAAAAAATTAGGGGTGGCGCATTTTGTATAAATGCGCCATTAAGTGTGCTTAGGGGTGGCACATTTTGCCAGAATGCGCCACCAAGAGGTTTCTTATTGGTGGCGCAATTTGCAAGAATGCGCCACGCATAAGAAACCTCTTGGTGGCGCATTTTGGAAAAATGCGCCACCCCTAAGCCTTAACTTCCATCGGTCCCCTCCCCTTGGCCATGCACAATACCCATTCTCCATTTGATCCCTTCCCCATTCGAGCCGCACCGGAGCCCTAGCCGCCGCACCAGAACCCTCGCCGAACCGGAGCCCTAGCCGCCGCACCGGAGCCCTCGCCACACCACCGGAGCCGCCCCGTGCCCATGGAGGAGGGCCCCCTCTCCTCGCCGACGGTCACGACCATCGCCGCCCCCGCCGTTCAAGCCATCGCCGCCGTCCAGCGTTCGGCGACCCCTCCCCACCGTCCCGCAACCGTATGGCCAGGTACTCCCCCTCACCTACTCCCCCCTACCCTCCATCTTTTCCCGTACTTAATTTAGCTTTAGATGTTGTGTTCATCATTATGCAGAGAGAAATTTATAGCCTGCGTAGGTCTTTCTCCGGGATCTTTGAAAAATTATAGTTGTTATTGATGTTTAGTCATGATAGAAACAAAAAAAAGTTGGGTTTTGAAGAGCTTCGACACATCGCTGTCAAAAAACTTCGACTTGTCATTGTATAGTCCACTGTCATTGCAACATTACCTAGTATAGGCCACTGTCATGCATCAGATTGTTCTTTCACATTTTGGTACATGGGCATTTTTTGGGGGCTTCATATATTGCTTGATATATTATATGATAAGACCCCTCCACTAGATCCCCTCATCTATGCATTTTGTGGGTTTCATATGTGGCTTTCCTATTCATGGGGTGGGTGCTCCCTATGGCGACATAAAATGCCAAGGCTGCTTGTTATCCAGCTATTCTCATCTAGGTTGAACCATTTTTTTGTTATATATATAAATTCGTCGCATATATATATATATATTATAGTAAGTAATAGGGAAAAAAGAGAATGGACCCTGAACCTGATCCAGGTTGTACAAAGCCTGCACTCATTCCTCATTGATGTGTTACATCATGTGGTGCATTCTCCATTCAAGTCAATGTGCATTTCATTGCCTTCAAGCGGTACAGTCATGTCATCTAAATCATTCCCTTATGGATAGTTAGTAATGAGATTCTCCATTAGGATAGCTAGTCGGGTCAGTAAATTTTTCTGCCATTTGAGTTATGGTTTTTGGATAATAATATAACAAGAAAAGAGCACAAGTCATGCACACAAAAACATACAGTCATGAACATTCAAAAGAACTTGCTGTCATTGCTTAGGCAACTGTTTTAACAAAAATAGATAGATAGAGAGAGCTAGAGAGTGAGATAAACAGAGAGCTCCTGCAAAACTAGTGACTTTCATACCTCCCATCAAGGTAGGGCTTCAAATTAAAAGATTTGGCTAGCATATGATATCATGAATGCATTTTCCCCACCATAAACTTGACCCAAATAATGACATTGCACACACCAATGTGAGGAAAAAGTATAGAGAGAAGGTGTTACAGGCATGAATGAAAAAGTATAGTGAGAAGGTGTCCTATGTGTGTGTGTCCTGTGTGTGTGTGTGTGTGTGTGTGTGTATGTGTGTGTATGTGTGTGTGATGTGTGTGTGTGTGTCCTGTGTGTGTGTGTGTGTGATGTGTGTGCTACTGACCATGATCATGTCAAGTTCAGTCTTATTAAATATTTTGGTTGCTTGCTGCCATTGCTTAGCAACCATAGCATATATTCTTATTAAATATTATTTGTCGGGGATCGGGTCCCCCGAGGGATGATATGCTTCTGAGATGCGCACGCGAAACACAATGAGGAAAACTGAAGATGGGACACGCCGGGATTTACCCAGGTTCGGGCCGTCCGGAGACTAAAAACCCTACTCCTGCTTGTCTGGATTGATACTGTCTATGCAACGAGGAGGTGGAGCTCTTCCGAGACGGATACGGGCTCCAAATGATACAGAGGTGTTGCTCGAGGTTGGGTTCTCTTTTTCCGTAGGTCGGGCCTCCGTTTTATCATTCAAGGGGGTCACCACAAGTGCCCGCAGGCTGTGCTATTCTTCTAGAGATGGAGGCATCGGGTGTCACCGGGACGCTACTTCCGGGAAGGGTGCGTGGCAAGGAAACGCCACTCCTCCTGAGTCGGCGCGCGGGGCCTCGACACGTACAAGGAATAGAACTAAAGCAAAGGCACCGCTGTCGCCCTGACCTCCAAACCAGGGGGCGGCACGTTGAATGTCTTGTGGAATGTTCTGCATGTGGTGGGAACGCCTTGTCCCCTCCGCACCGCATAAGGGAGAGAGCGTCGTAGATTCTTCCGGTTTGGTGCTGTGCGGAACTCCTTTCCGTCAGCACTTTGTTTTTTCAGGAGGCAGCTTCTCTTGGTGATTTGTTGAAGGTTTCCAGAACGGGAAAGCAAACTCCTGTTACCCGACAGTAGCCCCCGGGCCTGGCTTTGGCGCAGATCCTTGGTACGAGATCCACGCCAGGTCTGACGGTCCGGGAAGCTGAAGCATCCGGGATGCAGTCTTGGTAGTGTGGAGGTGTGGGGTTCCGGGCCCTCCTGGAGGCGGTGACCCACACATGTCGCAAGGAGCCAGAGGGGCAGGTACTTGATTGCGCCTGCGAAGGCCGAAGGTCGCCACGATCCAATGCCCGAGGTGGAGTAATTGGGGGGAAGTTACCACGTCCCTCCAAGGGCAAGGGGTATTTAACCCCCTCCGCCTACCGATGAACAGGAACCCTACATCAGCTTCTTCTTCCAATCAATGACGGTTTGCGCAAACCATGGACCCCAAGCATCGTGCTTCTGAGGAGGTGGAAGGTGACAACCCTCGAGCCTCTGCGGAGGAGGAGTTCGAGGCCGTCGAGGCCGAGGGAGGTGGAGCCGAGGCGGATGGGCAATACCGGCGATTGGGTCTTCCGATGGAGTCCTCGTCCCTACTGTGCGGGGGCGGAGGACCCGCTTGAAGACGAGCCGTGGTGGCATGGGAGGCCACGGGCCAATGCCGCCGGCCAAGATCCGTAACTACCATGGCGAGCGCATCGGCTTTGAGTTCAATGTCGAGGTGACATCGGCTTCTTGCAGGTGGCTTCCTCTCCCCAAGGTGTTCCGCAACGCGGTGCGGGACGCCGAACGCCTACACTTCCGCTTGCAGGTGGATGGATGCATGATACGTCCAAAACGTATCTATAATTTCTTCTTGCTCCATGCCTGTTTTGTGTGATATTGCTATGATATTGATGCACTTCCATACACTTTTGATCATATTTGGACTAACCTATTAACTCAATGCACCCTAGTGTCAGTTCCTGTTTTCTGCTGTTTTTCTATTTCAGTTTTCCCCCATATTAAAAGTGCTCCAAATATTCAGGAAAAATCCAGTAAAAAATCAGCGCTTCGGAAGCTTCAAGAATCACCAAGGAGGGGCCAGAGGGGACCCACTAGGTCCCCTGGCTCCCTCCCGGCGCGCTAGGGTGGGGCCGCGCCAGGGGGCCGCCTGGACCCCTGGTGGCCCCCCTGGCTGCCCCCTTCGCCCATATATTCTCCGTGACGGGAAACTTCCGAGACGATAACCCTTTTTCGCGATCTCTCCTCTGTTCCGCCGCCGCCACGCTTCCAAGATCGGGAGCACCAGGAGACCTCTTCCCGGCACCCTGCCGGAGGGAGGAACCACCTCCGGAAGGTTCTCCACCACCATGGATGCTTAAAGGATGAACCGTGAGTAGTCCACCTTGGACCATGGGTATATGATCAGTAGCTATGTGATGTTCTCCTCCCCTCTTTGTTCTTCATGGTTTAGACCTCGTGAGCTGCCCTACATGATCGAGGCACATATGTAATCTTTCTCCTGTTGCTATGCTGAGTTTGCTGGGATCTGATGGATTATGAGACTATGTTCAGATTGTGTGTTGAGTAATATACTTGATTCTCCTCTTTTATATTTATGTTCTTGAGTAATTCTTACATGTTCTCTGTTGCTGTTTATTGCTTTGGCCAAGTAGTAGGTAGTAACTCCAAGAGGGAGCGTTATGCATGATTGTGGGTTCATGCCCCCTGATGACTAGCTTGAGTGACAGAAACATGAGTCTAGGGGACGTGTTGTTGCCACAAGGGGGAAAACAACGGTGCTTGTACTTGTGGGTGCAAGGATTGTTTACTTTACGCAAAGTTCTTTTATGCAGTTTTCTGTTGCTTTGAGTTTACACTTTGGGTGGGATTCGCAACTTAATACCAGCGAGATGTTCTGGATAGATATCTCAAGGTGTATGATTAGTAGGTAGATGCAGATGGATTTCCGTCTACTTGTCTTGGAGTACCGCCCAAGCTTTTGAGCCTCTTCCTTTCCTTATAGCATAGTTAGCATTGGTTTGCGCACATAATCATGTCAATTGCCCAGCTGTAATTTGTTTACCTCGCATGGCTATTTTATCGTCTTTTGGGAGAGAGACATCACTACTGAACATCATGGATCCCGGTCCATATTTCCGATACTATTTTATTTTCTTCTTTATTTACTTTTCCGGTGCTATCACTATCATTATTATCCCGTACGTTTTATCCTTTGTAAACAATAAGGTCGGAGGGATTGACAACCTCTCTGAACTCGTTGGGATCAAAGTTATCTGTTGTGTGTGTGTGCAGGTCCACGTCAACCACCTAATTACTGGCGCCGTTATCACCTTCCTGTCGTGTCCTACTGGAGACAAACCTTGGTATCTTCACTGAGGGAAATTTGCTGCTGTCTACATCTCAACCTTCCACTTTGGGTAACCAACGAGGGGCGAGCACTTCTCGCGACATCAAAGAAATTTCTGGCGCTGTTCCCGAGGACTCCACTCTTCAAGATAGGGGAGTTGCACACTACCTTTTATCTTTTCTTTTTAGTCTTGTTAGTTTACCTTTCAGTTTTTGCTTTAGTGTCCTTTATCAAAAATCAAAAAAATAGTTACCTTGCTTGCTTCTACTATGGGTTCCTCCGAGAACACCAAGTTGTGTGACTTCACTAGTCATAACAACAGTGACTTTATCTGCACTCCTATTGCTGCACCTGCCACTTTAGCACCTTCTTATGAGATTAAACCTGCTTTGCTAAACCTTGTTATGAAAGATCAATTGTCTGGTGCTGGAGATGATGCTGCTTTGCACTTAAATAATTTTGTTGAGCTCTGTGATATGCAAAAGTACAAATAAGTAGATGGTGATATTGTGAAGCTTAAGATTTTTCCTTTCTCCTTGAGAGGAGGAGCTAAAATCTGGTTTCAATCCTTGCCTATGAATAGCATAGATTCTTTGGATAAGTGCAAGCATGCTTTTATTGGGAAGTACTACCCCCCAGCTAAGATTATCCAATTGAGGAGTAATATGATGAATTTTAGGCAATTGGATAATGAACACATTGCCCAAGCTTGGGAACACATGAAATCACTTGTGAAGAATTGTCCTACGCATGGTTTGACTAGTTGGATGGTTATCCAAACTTTTTATGCAGGCTTGAACTTTACCTCTCGGAACTTGCTAGATTCGGCCGCGGGAGGAACCTTTATTTCAACAACACTTGGTGCTTCCACAAAACTACTCGATGAGATGATGACCAACTATTCCCAATGGCAGACCGAAAGAGCTCCAACAGGTAGGAAGGTAAACTCTGTCGAGGAGATCTCCTCCCTAAATTAAAAAGTTGACTTGATTATGTCTCTACTTACCAAGCAATCTCCTATTGATCCTCATGATGTTCCTTTAAATTCTTTGATTGCTCAAGATCAAGTAGATGTGAACTTTATCTCTAGAAACAACTTCAATAACAATGCTTATAGGAGTAATTTGGAACCAATCCTAGACCGTTCCCCTCCAACAACTATGGGAACAACAACACTTATCCTAGCACCAAGAACTCCACTTCTGAATTAGAGAGTATGCTTAAAGACTTCATCACTACCCAAAAAGCCTTCAACAAGAGTGTAGAGGAAAAAACTAGACAAATTAGATAATCTCTCGTCGAAGGTAGACAATTTAGCCCATGAAGTAGAATTGCTTAAAATTAGAACTTCTCCTCTTGAGGAGAGGAAGGTCACTCCTATGAACGCTATTCAAGTGAAACTTAATGAAAACATTAGGATGATGGCTAAACTTAAAGAGATATGGGCTAGATAAAAGGAGGAAGAAGATAGAATTAAGAGCCTTCCCACACACCATACCATTGCTACTATCCATGTCGTTGAGGATATCCAAACTCTTAGCACCCAATGCACCCCTAGTCCCATAGGACCTATTAATGGTGATTCTATGACCTCAACCGAAGAAGAAGAAACTCCTATGAGTATAGAAGCTACCAAACAAGTGAGCCTAAATGACACCACTACCACTTTACTTGATAGTAGTGACCTTTATTTTGATAATTGCACCCTTTCTGAAGTTATTCGTTTCCTTCACAAGATGTCTAGAGACCCCCACACTAGCACACTTAATCTTGCCTTCACGGAGCATATCACTAATCCTCTCATTAAAGCTAGGGAGGAGAAGCTTAGGGTAGAAGCCTCCATACCTAGAAAGCTATAAGATGGTTGGGATACTATGATTAAAATTAAGTTGAATAACTTCTCTTGCTATGCTTTATGTGATGTTGGAGCTAGTACCTCCGTTATGCCCAAAGGAATGTATGATATATTTGAATTGAAACATTTTGGTCCTTGTTCTTTTGGTGTTCGTCTTGTCGATTCTTCCGTAAAGAAACCTTTGGGGAAGATTGATGATGTTCTTATCATTGTCAATGACAATTATGTTCCCATAGATTTTACTATTATGGACATTGAATGTGAACCTTCTTGTCCAACTATTTTGGGACGTCCTTTTCTTCGCACCGTGGGTGCTGTTATTGATATGAAAGAAGGGATTATCAAATTCCGATTCCCTCTGAAGAAAGGGATGGAACATTTCCCTAGGAAAAAGATTAAGTTGCCTTTTGAGTCCGTCACACGGGCTAGTTATTTTCTTGAAAAGAGTTGATCTATTGCATTAAGCCTAGCTAATGGCTTTAAAGAAGCGCTTTCGGGAGGCAGCCCGCAACGAATTTAGGTTTTCCTTTTTTTTTCTTCTGTTTTTAGTGGTCTTGATGATTGTTACTACTGTAGAAACATCATTGTATCTTTACTTTTCAAGATTTGTGCCTTTTATAGCCTCATATGACAAGGGAAGTGAAAGTTGTGACATGCTGTCCAGAAAACAGATTCTGTCCTCGTGACTGAAAAAATCACAGAAAAATCCCAGTTCATCTTTTTGAGCTGAAATTTTTACACAGCGTGATCTATACAATCATGGAACTTTCGTATGTTTTGAGTTTTTTTATTTGAGTTGCAGAAGTATCCCTAAAAAATTCTTTACTACCTGCTGGTCTGTTTTTCACAGATTCTGTCCTGTTTTGCCTTTTCTTCGTTGCAAACGTTAATCTTGCTTTTTCTTTGCAAAAACTTTTTGGCAATCTTGAGAAACAGTAGCTCTTCAAGAATATCATGATTTACAGTAGATAAAAACTTATTTTATTATGGGTACTAACCTCGCTCATCAGATTATGATGAGTTATGTATGAAGGGAGTTTTCAAGTGTGCGAGGGAAGATGATGAAAGAAGATTCAGGAGTGTCAAACGCTCAAGCTTGGGGATGCCCCCATGCACCACCAAGAAATATTCAAGGAGACTCAAGCGTCTAAGCTTGGGGATGCCCCCATGCATCCCCTTCTTCATCAACAATTATCAGTTCGTCTCTCGTCTCACTATATTTTTATCACTTCATGCGCTATGTGCTATGCTTGGAGCGTCTTGCTCTTTATTTACTTTTTAGTTTTCTTTAGCTTTGCTTGCTGTTCATAACAAGTTAGAACCCAGATTTATTTGTGTGGGAGAGAAACACGCTCCACTTCAACCTAGAACACATCATAGGATTTTTTCATGCCTATCTCTTTACTATGTGTGTTCTTTATCTTTTTCATAGCTACTGTCATTTTTAGCTCTTAGGTTTCATGCTTATCTTTTTAAGAGCTTTTGTTTAGTTTGTTGCTGGAACTCTCTTGATTTTTCATGTTTATCTTGTTTAGAGAGTTTGCCTATTGCACTGAGTTGTGTGTCTTCACTTGAAGTAGGTAATTGAGGTTGCTATTCAATTGTAGTAGTAACTTGCAATAGTTTTGAGGTGTTGCCTTGAGTAATGTTCGGATTTTTGGTGTCAAGAGCTTTAGCCTATTACTGATAGATGTCGTATTTTGGGAAATCCGTGTTTATTTTCAAAACTTACAAAATTAGTTGAGAACTTTAGCTACTAGATGGATCACTACTCTTTGGAGGGATCGAATATTAGAGTACACTCACGTACCATGAGTCGAGGATGCGCAAGGATAACCAAACCCCCATACACTCCTCCTCGGGGTACTTGTCTCTTTGTGAACCTTCTTATTAGATTGAGAGTTACCGATAATAAGGGCCTGAGTTCTTTGGACTAATGTGAGTATTGGAAAGTTGACACTTCCACCTACCCATATTTTTTAGCCTCTCATGTGCCGTGCATTGCCTCCTTCTCACTCCGAGAGTTGGCGTCCACCTTCGCCGGTACATCCAAACCTTTGGCACGATACGCCCTGTCATCATAATCCTCCTTATATCCTTCCTCAAAACATCCACCATACCTACCTATCAAGGCATTTCCATAGCCTTTCCGAGATACATTGCCATGCAACATCCACCTTTGCATGACTTGATCTTCATGTCATATATGCTACTTGCTTGATCGATGAGCCGCATTCTAGTTGGGCCTTGCTCTAATCATTGCTACATGACGCGCTGGTATCATTGCATATCCTGCTACACTGGCAGAGGCATACATTTGCATACATCATGATAGTTACATCTTCTTTATGATTTGAGTACTTTTTTAAAGTGTGAAAGATCTTCTATACCTTTTGTAATATATGAACTGTTGCCCCTAAAGTGAGGAAAAGATCCCAAAGAGGACAAAATCAAAAGATCCCAAAGAGGACAAATGAGAGAAATAGAAAGAGCCATTGAGACCACCAAAAAAATACAAAAAAATAGAAAAAGGAGAAAAAGAAATAAAAAGAGAGAAGGGGGCACACTACTATTCCTTTTGAGAGATCCACACTCCTACTCTCTTTTATATCTTGTACTCCATAGAGATTGTCATTTATGCATATAGCTATGTGGGGTCCTTCACACTTTAGAACTTGGCTTGTATATGCCAATGATGAGGCTCCTCAAATGAGCTCTAGGTCTTCTTGAGCAAGAAAGTTTGATGCACCCCCACTAGTTCCATTGGAGAGCTTACCTTAGCTCATATGTGCATCCGTTGCATGGCAATCCCTACTCCTCACATCATATCTATCATTTGGCTTTCTCTCGCCTATGATTGTCCTCATTGATGTGAGCCTTTAACACCCTTTTTGTCTTCCTCCTCCACCATTATTCTCTCTTTACCTTCCTAAGTGTCAACTTTCTTGCTTACGCTCATCCATTGCATGAGTGCTCAAAATATCGAAAAGGAGTGGATCATTTTGACTTGTACTTGTACCTGCATTGCATAAGATCACGTATGAAACTTTAGTAGATTGAGTTGTCAACACAAAAATACTTTTTTCTCGTATATCCCTATCCCCTTTCTTTCACACAAACACCATTTGGAGACATTCGAGTCACGGACAGCGAGAGCTCTTCCACCTTTATGTTCTTATGTTGCTTGTTTCAATGCTAAATATAGAATCTTGCCTGTTATGACTTGAACTGAATTACATGCCTTGATTGCTTTACTTAAAAGTTCTTATATGGTTGGTATCATGTCACCACGGAAATTATGTTTGTTATCATTTAACTACTCGAGGACGAGCAGGAATTAAGCTTGGGAATGTTGATACGTCCAAAACATATCTATAATTTCTGCTTGCTCCAGGCCTCTTTTGTGTGATATTGATGCACTTCCATATACTTTTGATCATATTTGGACTAACCTATTAACTCAGTGCTCCCCAGTGCCAGTTCCTGTTTTCTACTATTTTTCTATTTCAGTTTTCCCCCATATTAAAAGTGCCTCAAAAATTCGGTAAAATCCAATAAAAAATCAGCTCTTCGGAAGCTTCGGGAATCACCAAGGAGGGCCTAGAGGGGACCCACCAGGGCCCCAGGCGCCCTCCCGGCGCGCCCTAGGGTGGGGCCGCGCAAGGGGCCGCCTGGACCCCTGGTGGCCCCCTGGCTGCCCCCCTTCGCCCATATATTCTCCGTGACGGGAAACTTCCGAGACTAACCATTTTTCGCGATCTCTCCTCTGTTCCGCCGCCGCCGCGCTTCCAAGATCGGGAGCACCAGGAGACCTCTTCTCGGCACCCTGCCGGAGGGAGGAACCACCTCCGGGAGCTTCTCCACCACCATGGATGCTTCCCGGATGAACCTTGAGTAGTCCACCTTGGACCATGGGTTTATGATCAGTGGCTATGTGATGTTCTCCTCCCCTCTTTGTTCTTCATGGTTTAGGCCTCGTGAGCATCCCTACATGATCGAAGCACATATGTAATCTTTCTGCTGTTGCTATGCTGAGTTTGCTGGGATCTGATGGATTATGAGACTATGTTCAGATTGTGTTTGAGTAATATATTTGATTCTCCTCTTTTATATTTATGTTCTTGAGTAATTATTGCATGTTCTCCGTTGCTGTTTATTGCTTTGTCCAAGTAGTAGGTAGTGACTCCAAGAGGGAGCGTTATGCATGGTTGTGGGTTCATGCCCCCTGATGACTAGCTTGAGTGAAAGAAACATGAGTCTAGGGGATGTGTTGTTGCGACAAGGGAAAAAACAACGGTGCTTGTACTTGCGGGTGCAAGGATTATTTACTTTACGCAAAGTTCTTTAATGCAGTCGTCTATTGCTTTGAGTTTACACTTTGGGTGGGATTCGCAACTTAATACCAGCGAGATGTTCTGGATAGATATCTCAAGGTGGATGATTAATAGGTAGATGCAAATGGATTTCGGTCTACTTGTCTTGGCGTACTGCCCAAGCCTTTGAGCCTCTTCCTTTCTTTATAGCATAGTTAGCATTGGTTTGCACACATAATCCTGTCAATTGCCAAGCTGTAATTTGTTTACCTCGCATGGCTATTTTATCGTCTTTTGGGAGAGAGACATCACTAGTGAACATCATGGATCCCGATCCATATTTCCAATACTGTTTACACCCACTATTTATTTTCTGCTTTATTTACTTTTCCGTTTCTATCACTATCATTATTATCCCGTACGTTTTATCCTTTGTAAACAACAAGGCCGGAGGGATTGAAAACCTCTCTGAAGTCGTTGGGAGCAAAGTTATCTATTGTGTGTGTGCAGGTCCACGTCAACCGCCTAATTACTGGCGCCGTTGTCACCTTCCTGTCGTTGTTGGAGTCCTACCAGAGACAAACCTTGGTATCTTCACCGAGGACATTTGCTGTTGTCTACATCTCAACCTTCCACTTTGGGTAACCAACGAGGGGCGAGCACTTCTCGCGACATCAATGCCCGCATGGTCCGGTGAAGGTGGAAACTCACCGGGGGTCCACGGGAGATCTTGTCTTGTCGCACGGGTGGAAGGTGTTTGTCCGCGGGCGCAAGCTCGAGTTTGGCGACCTCATCCTGTTCCGCTACGACTGTGAGGACCTCTTGACGCGGAAGTGCTTCGATATGCACGGTGGGCGGAAGGAATGCTTCTCGGAAAGTTGCAGCGGCGGTGCGACCTCGCCCGGGAACGAAGCTGACGACGCTTCTTCCAAGCAGCGCAAGGGGGAGGACGACTCCTGAAGCAACGACGACGAGAAGATCCCGGAGGACATCAAGCCGGTGGTCCAACTTGACTGAAGGTGTTGCTCACCCTTTTCCTTCGCTTCCTTCTTCTCTTCCTTTTATTTTCCTTCTTTTTTGCCTTCTTTGGGTTGGAATGGATCCGGAAAGCCAAAAGACTCTGGTTAGTGAACCATCTCGAGAAAACGAGGTTGGCTGCTTTTTGTGTTTGAATATCTCTTTCCTGCAAAAATTGTCTCACCATGTGGGTGAAGATATGGGAGAAACAAATGTCGTGCACTACCCGCCGCCATGCGAGCTACTGGGAAGGACTTAGTCCAGCAAGATTTTGCGTGCCAGTTAGGTAACTTCCGAAAAGCACGCCGGAGTGTAGGGTTAGCTTGTGCATCATAAAGGTAGAATGTGCTAACACACACCAATTTAGCCCCCGGGGATTTTTTTTGGTTATACCCATAAACATGGATCCGGAGATCACAACTTACGAATGTGGCGCTGCCGGGAAACTGTTCATCCCGCAACTTTATACCCTCACGGATAGAACCTACGGAGATGGTACTTCTGGAGGTGCTCGATGTTCCACGAGTTACTCACGGGGACTCCATCCTCGGTCTCCAGGCGGATGGATCGGGACCGGGTGACTTGGACTACCTAATAAGGGCCTTCCCACTTTGCAGATAGCTTGTTCATACCCCTCCAGGACTGTAGCCAACTGAGGACTAGGTCGCCTTCCTCAAGTTCTCGGGAGCGGACGCATCGGCTGTGATAGCGGCGTAGTCCTTGCTAGTACCATGCAGCGCATGTAGCAGCCTGAGTATGTACTTCCTCGGCAACGACGACATCTCCTTGTTGGAATTGTTGTTGTTCGACCTCATCGAAGGCGCGAAATCGGGGAGATCCGTATTTGAGTTATGTAGGGAGCACCGCCTCCGCTCCGTAAACGAGAGAGAAGGGCGTCTCATTTGTGGCTCGGTTAGGTGTGGTCCGTATTGACCATAAAACTACTGGGAGCTCATCCACCCACTGTTTTCCACACTTTGTGAGTGGCTGGAAAGTACGGGTCCGAAGACCTCGGAGTACTTCCGAATTGGCTCTCTCTGCATGGTCGTTGCTCCTAGGGTGAGCTACTGAAGGGAAACACACTGCGGTTCCCATTTGCTCGTAGTACTCAAGGAAGGCCTGGCTTGTGAACTAGGTGCCGTTGTCCATGATGATCCGATTAGGGACTCCGAAAGGACATACCAGGCTTATGATGAACTTGATGGCGGACTGCGACGTGACCTTGCGGACTGGTTCCACTTCCGGCCACTTGGTGAACTTGTCGATGGCGACGTAGAGGAACTCATAGCCCCCGGTAGCACAGGGGAATGGGCCCAGGATGTCCAATCCCCAGACCGCAAATGGCCATGACAGAGGGATGGTTTGAAGTGCTTGTGCCAGTGGATGAACGGCCTTGGCGTGGAATTGGCAGGCGTCGCAGGTGTTGACAAGATCCGTGGCGTCGTTCAAGGTGGTGGGCCAATAGAACCCTTGCCGGAAAGCCTTGCCAACCAACTCCCGGGAACCAATGTGGGCGCCGCATATTCCTTCGTGGATGTCTCAGAGCAGCTCCTTGCCTTGATCTATGGGGATGCACAGTAGCTTCACGCCGTTGGGATGACTGCGGTAGAGGGCTCCATCGAGTAAGAGATACATCGATGACTGGCGAGCAATCCTCTCGACATCTTTCCGGCTACTCGGCAGCTCTCCATTCTTCAGATAGTCCAGGATGTCAGCGCCCCAATCCATGGGTGTAGGGCTGACAGTGAGAACTTGGTGCTTGCTGGGGAGGAGTGAGGGTGGCTCTCCGAGAATCTGCACCTTGGTCTCAATCCTCTGTTTCTTGATCTTCGGCCACTTGGGGTCGACTGAGGGTTTGAGCAAAGTCTCAACAAACACACCTGGCGGCACCTACTCCTTCCGGGCAGCGATTTTAGACAATTCATCGGCAATGCTGTTCTGGGACCTTGGGATATGCTCCATCCCTAGGCCATGGAAGTATTTCTCGAGCTTGCGGACTTCATCGACATATTCCTGCATTTGAGGGCATCCATAATCTTCCTTCACTTGTCTTGCCACCATTTGAGATGAGCCTCTGACTATGAGTCTTTTGATTTAGAGACCCATTACGGCTCTCAAACCGGAAAGCAGACCTTTGTACTCTGATGTGTTGTTGGTGGAGGCCTCTTCCTCGAACAGCATCTACACAACATACTTCACAACCTCTCTAGTGGGAGAAACTTGGACATCGCCGGCCCCGCCCCCCTGCAAAAAAAAGGATCCTTCAAAGTACAAGGTCCACTCATTATTGTCTTCAGCGCAGGGAAGTGAAGATGTGTGACGCCCCCAAAGTCAATCTGTGTACAATAATCATACACGCAGGGTACATGGCTGAGATTAGGGTGCCACGATGAGAATATCACAGCACAACACTAAACACAAAAGGATAAACCAATATGTTACAATACCAGGGATCACGAGCATCTGAATACATAAGTTATACAAACCATAATATCTGAGTACAGACATAGTTAGTCAAGTTTTGCCTTAAGAAGGCTAGCACAAATAACATCAGAGATACAGATCGAAAAGGCAAGGCCTCCTGCCTGGGAGCCTCCGAAACTACTCCTGGTCCTGGTCAAAGGGGGGCTCGACGTAGTAGTAGGCGCCTCCGGGATACTCCTGCTCCTGGGCTCCAACGTCGACTGCAGCGGCCGATCAGGAAAAACATAAAGGGGGAAATAAAGCAAGGGTGAGTATCTCGTATACCCGCGAGTCTTACGTCCGCTACTAAGCATTTATGCATTTGTATCAAATGGAAAGGGGAGGCTGTATATAGTGGACTGCAAGGTAGAAATCAGAGTAAGGGTAAGAAGCTAGGCCTATCGAAGACTAGCATCTTCTGACGTGTCTTGCAGCACAAGAGGAGAACAACCAACAGTTCATATAAAGCATAAAGTAACAATGAAGTAGAAGTTGCTGCAGCATTGTATAATAGTAAGTTGTAATAATTAATAATGATAATGCCTCCGAATTCACCTCCTCGACTTCCCTGCGAGGAAGAAAACCCAGAACCATACAGTTTAATAGTAGTAGTTTGTAGCGGTAAGATCCAGCTTCAGCATAAAGCGTCCTGTTACCGTGGACACGGCTATCCGAATAGATTAAACTCCCTGCAGGGGTGCACTATTGTTCAGCCTGCATGCTCGGATCTCCAGGGTGGCGGGAACCTTGTTAGGGAACGCTCCACCAAAGCTATCCGACACGGCGCAGCCCATCCTAGTCTTAGCAGAGAGGCCATCCACCGGACTATATCCTATCCGCTCAGGGGTCTAGGTCCCTCACCCTTCCGCGCTCCTGAACGGTACGAGACTGGCCGGTGAAGAAAAAGAAAATCCAAATACACCTGATGGAGCAAAGAAGACAACACCGTGTCGGGACCCGGAATTTGCATATGTAATTCCAGTCACAACTCAATCATATGGAGAGCCGAGAGTCGTACCCACTTGTCTAAGCAGACGAGGCCAAGCACAGAACACTCTCGGAAAGCCTCGAACGTGAGGGGCATCCCATCCAGGCCGGATGATCAACTGAGATGGGTCCTCATCGCCCGCTCACAAGTCTAAATGATTATGGGTGGTGAAATCCCATACTCATAGACAAGTCACCTCAACCATATTATCGATTGAATTATAACACGTACATAAACAGACTCCAGCCCGATCACCTAGTCGGGATCTCGGGCGGGCTCAATCATACAACAAAGTGTGCCACGTGACAGAGTCACGAGCAATCGCATCGCGATGCCCCAAGCTGCGCACATCTAAGGGCCACTTGGTGTATAAAAGACCGCCGGCAAGAACTCAACTAAGCTATCGAATCCCACACTAAGACATGCACGTTATGAGTATGGGATTTCACCACCCATAATCCAACATTACATCATACAACAACGGAAGAAAATTATGTCTTAGTAAAGACAAGGTTAACAAATGGCTTAAGAAGCCTTTAGGAAAACACAACGACCCTCCAGAGGGACCAGGCTGCTGTCTGGGACTACATTACTTCGCCGGCGTCGAGCTTTAGGGGGAGGCCACCATCAGGTTAAGTGGCCTCGTCTCTAAAACATAGAATAAGAAAACGTGAGTACAAAGTCGTACTAAGCAAGACTTACTTCAGAACTATACTACTCATGCTTAGGTATCAAGGTAAAGGCAAGTGGGGTTGTAATGCAGAAAGCTTTGACTTGGCTATCCTGTACTACGACTACATAGAGTTGAGATGAGAGGCGCACACGAGCCCATCTAATCTTGATCACCACCTCAATACACAACCATGGATCCTTCCTCGACTTCCCCACGAGGAAGCAACCCATAGCACTCACATTTATCTTGCGATTTTTAGAGTATCCATTTGAGTTGTCTAATAATCAAGTAAAGATCTCCAAGTAGTCCATAACCGCGGACACGGCTATTCGAATAGTTCATTAACCCTGCAGGGGTGTACTTCTTCACATACGTAGCTACCACTTACCGCCTAGAACTCGTCACCTTCAAGCGGTGTCGGCGAGGATAGTACCACGACACTTACCTCACGGCTCCAACTCTAGTCCAGGGGATCGCCTATCTGAGTATGTACCCGAATCGGGAATCCGGCCGAGGTTTCCGTTCAGGACCCAGACGATGTATGGACGGTCCGACAAGCCCACCTCAACGGATGGAACTGCACTTGCCTAAAACCGTGCTACAAAGTAACCTTGCATCTCCTCCCACTCCGGCACAAAATCAAATCGAAGAAGCAATAACCCATGCGAATCCTGGACCATAGTCGGGGTGAGTTAATAGGTTGAGAGGGGTCAATGAGCCCAACATGTGGTAGTAATCTGTTTCTTGGATCACAACACAAGAACTCGGGGCCTAGGGCAGTGTAAATGAGACAACCCACTGTGTACTCCTACACAGCCTCTCATTGTTCACTTATATTAGGGTGACTTCATCAACACGTTACCACCTTGTTGCATGTGTTCACTACCATCCTGATACATCACCCAGATGGATCATCTTCATTGCAAACAACTCTAGCATGGCATAGCATATCATGGATGAAGGGCCACATGATGAACACAACAAATCTTGTATCTGATAGGTTGAGGTTTTCTTAATACTGTGGCAGCAATGATAGGTCATGCAAAGGATGGGTTCAACTAGCGATAGAACGGTAACATGTGAATCACCTAATCATGCATAAGAGAACAAGAGGGAAACTGGGTTTTTATATATATGATCAAAGTTGGTTTGCTTGCCTTATTGTCGAGACTCGGGGGTGCCACTCTTCGGAGAAAACAGGAACTACGTCCGGCGATGAATCTATCGAGAAGAAACAAATACCGAGACAACAACAATGTAAACATCACATTGCAATGCACATTCAAGAAATGAATCATGGCATGGTACTGATGTCACCTATGTTCAATTTGCAACAAGTTAATTGAAGTTGATTTGAATAAGAAATTCAAATTCAAACTCCAAATGTTGTTCAAATTAGCCAAAGTTGCATTTGCTAATGTTTGGTCTTTGTAAACTATGTTGTCATGTGTATGATATGCCTCTGATGTTCATGTGATAAGGTTGGCATTGAAAAGATTTAATTTGAAATGATTTAAACATTTATTTTGAATTATTCCAAATAAACCTGTAAGTCCAAGTATGTGATCAGAGGGGGAGGGGGTGAATGATCACTTCAAATTTTCGCATGAAACTATGAAGTGAAGCATAACTTAGCAGCAGAAGAGTTGAAACAGAAAGGTAAACATTTAAGCAGAACATGATTGAAGCATAACATAGCGAATCAAAAGCATCGAATCAATTGCATTGAAGCAAATCACTGAAGCAATTGATAAACTGAATGTAAGTGCGGAAAGTAAAACGAACTCTTGACTCGGCGATGTTTGTTCGACCAGTTCACACTCTGCAAAGTGCTACGTCTGGTTGGAGGGACTTGTGATTGAACACAGGAGCTAACCTCTCTCCGTCCGTATCTCCACTTCACCAATCTCCTTGAGCTTGGTCAGTTCTTCACTCGTGGTTGATTATTGAGGAAATCACCGAAACCTTTGACAAACTGGACTTCGAGGCGATAATAACTCTTCGCTCTCTGAAGAAAAACTCTCTAACCGTCTAGGAGAATTGCAGTTCTCCAAGATAACAAGTCTAGCAAACTTCTTCCTAAGTCATAATGAATCAACTCAGATCAATAGGACTTATGCTTCGGTGGATGGGTTTTTGGTTTGCTTCGGTGGGGTTGCTCTTCCTCTTCACTGTCAGGAAATATTCTTGGAGCAGCCACCAGCCAATGAGGGCGGGGGTGGCGTATTTATAGGTGGCAATCCCTAGGTGCAAAATGACTGAAGCGACCCGATGTGACAGCTTGACACCTGTCCGCAACGGTCATATTTCCAATCAAAGCGCAACTTTACTTTCGGTCCAAGTAAAGCTGACTCACAGACTTGGTTCTGCTTCAGTAGCCGAAAGAACTAAGTCTTCGCTGGTGAAGCATTACCTAGTGCACATGAGATTTCTCAACTCTGGCTACTCACTGGTTTGGATTCAGTCTGAGTCTTTTCACCAAAACCTTCGGAGTACATTTACTAAACCCCTCTTGATAGTACGGTTTTTCCTACGACTCAAAGAAGTGAAAAAGAACTACGCAAAAACTACTAAGTCTTGCGCCATCTTGGTCATCTCCTTCGATGAGACGAGCTTCAGGATTCCTTATCTTTTTAGGGGTCGTCATCCGTGATGAGCTTCACTCCAGAGGATATGCTTCAGTAAATATGTAAATCTTCGTTGAAGCTTTATCACCAACCTATAACTTCAGGAACCTAACCATTTGTTTTACACTAGAAAGCTTGTTAGTTCCTCTACTGTTTTGCACAACAATATCCAAAACTCATAGGGGTATAACTTTGCTCTTACAATTTCCCCCTTTTTGGACTATTGTTGACAAAACAGGCATCGATAAAAGGTATGGAATTTTGAGTTGAGTTGAGAGCAAACTCTAAGATACGAAGCTTTTGCCTCCCCCTGAATGCAAGCATCGAAGATTTTTATAATCGAAGTGAATGCTTGATGAAGAATATCATCGATGGGAAGCCTAACACATATCTTAGTGAATCAATTGCATATAGAGAATATTTGTCTTGAATAATATGAAATTTTCCAGTGACCTGTGAACTTAAAGGATAACAACCACCTGCAAGATAAAAGATACGAGAGCAACTTGCAAGCACGGGGTTATTAACACATAAAAGTGGCAGTTCACAACCGAAGTAAAACTTAAGTTACAACCCAATCGAAACGAATGGAAAGTTTGTTGTAACTTAACACACAACGCAAAAGATCGAATCAAATCCCTAAACCCCGCAGCGAATCTAAACTCAATCGATGCTACTTTCTCCCCATTTTTTCAATAATTGGACAAAAGGTTTAGAGGTAGATCAAGAGTATCTATGCGTTAGCTGCAACCCGGGGACCGTGCTGATTGTCTTCGTCTGAAGAAGATGCATCTCCTGAAGTGTCTCCTTCGGTCGAAGCAGGTGACTCCAGCTCGTCGATGTCCATCGGTGCTTGAAGCAAATCAAGATCGCTGTCATTGAGAGGATCATCTTCTTGCTTCGAGGTGTGGGAGTCTTCATCAGAGAAGGTATCTGGGAGAATCTGTTCAGCTGGATTAACAAAGAGGACTTCATCAATCTTGTCCAGCGGCGGGATCTTTGGGTTCGGGCGGTCGATCGAATCATTTCTGGAGAAGTGACGTTGAAGATGTGGATACTCCTTGAAAATCCGGTCAGCTTCAAGTTTCTTCACAGAGTTGAACTTCCTTAATCCTTTCCAAGAGTGGCGTTTCAAAACCTTCAAGTATTGGTTGTTGTTTAAAGCAATGTTGCCAACTCTATTGATCTCATCAGAAAGATGTTGCATTTGGCGTTGATTTCCTTCAATGAAGTTTTCAAGCATTTGTTGAGTTCGAATGCCAACTTCAAAGTGATAAACTTCCTTCTGGAACTTCTTCGACATGTTGCATTCATCGACATGCTGTCTGACTCCGACATATGTGGCAAATGGATCATTTGGCCTTCTGAATATATTCATAGTATCGCGCACAGGAGGACAGAACAGCTTTGGGTGATGCTTTGCAACAAAGTCTTCACACGTCCATGATTGCAAATGGCTTGCAGCCAGGTAGCATATGGCTTCATTTGATGGAAAAGTTCTGCAGCTTGAACCATATAACAAAGAAAACAATCCTCGAAGTCAAATACATGGCCATGGGTAAGTT
The DNA here is from genome assembly GCA_950022295.1 of Bromus sterilis. Classification (NCBI taxonomy): domain Eukaryota; kingdom Viridiplantae; phylum Streptophyta; class Magnoliopsida; order Poales; family Poaceae; genus Bromus; species Bromus sterilis. The sequence continues at coordinate 272,060,083 of OX465595.1, read as the reverse complement.
TCAGCAACGCATGACGTGTATGATAATGAATGTTGGATTCTTCATGAGAAGTGCTGAGAGGCATCAGTGAGTTGGACAAGATATAAAACCAAGTCTTCGATATGAATACCAGATGCTTCGAGCGAATATTTTCAGGCATGTGATCTCCAGTGACTTCGGGATCCAGCAATGAAGCAAATTCAGCTTCAGTAGGATCAGGCAACAAATGCACCTTAGCAAGTTCTCCAGTGTGCCTTGGGATGTTCACAATGTCCATGAATTCATCAGAATGCATCCTAAACACCTTTCCTTGAATCATCCACTCAATAATCCATGTACTTGAATCATCAGGATTTCCAGAGACATAGAGAGTGGCATAGAATTGCTTCACTAGCTCGGAATTGAATGGAGTCTCCATGGAAAACATGCCGGTCAGATTCTGTGCTTCGATGGTTTCCATGATATTCTGGAAGCACGTTGCAGAAGATAGACTGTGCATATCCAAATACTTGTGTCTGAAAAGAACACCCTTCTGGAAGTAGAGCTTTGTGTAGAGAATTTGTTGTTCAGCTGTCCAGAAACGAAGGTTATCTGCAGTCCGAGGTGAATCATATGGACTAGCGCTAAAGAAGCGAAGCTTCTGGCGATGAACTTCGACATTGAATTCAGGGCCATGTCTAGAAGAAGATTCATCTCCCAAGAAGATAGGAAAAGTCTCTCGTGGGTAGATGGAGTCTAGTTGAGTATCTTGAGCAGGTGTGCAGTGAGGAGTGTGCCTTCGAGCAACTATGGCTCTCTCTTGCGTTTGATTGATGATTGCCAATTCATTGGCTTCGGCATCGGCATTTGCATCGGCTTCAGCATTGACTTCAGCATTTACTTCAGCAGCGCGTTCTTTGGCTTCGCCTGCTTGTTCTTTAGACTCCTCAGCAGAGTGAGCTGAGGAATAATCCTTTGCAGGAATGTCTTGAGCAGGAGAAGAGGGCTCAGGCTCAAAGTTTTTGTGGGCGGACGGTTGAGGAGCGGGTTGAGGAGGAGGTGGAGTTTGAACACGGGGTGGAACGACTTCGGGAGCAGTTGGCTTCGCAGAGGGTTTGGGAAGAGTGATAATCTTGCATCGAGGGGGTGATGCTTGCCTTGGGGCCTTCTTGGCCAGATGAGAGCTCACCTCATCAGCTTCGTCTGTATTTTCGATAAGACGTCTCTTTCTCTGTTGCAGCTGGGGAAGGGGTGCAGCTAATTGCTTGAGGATGGCTTCGCGCTTCTTGGAGTCAAGAGCCATGACTGAAGCATTATGAGTTTTGAAACATTCTTCAACTGCAGACTTGATCTTGCCTTGATACACTTGAATGTTGTGCTTCGTCTTCTCATTTACATCAGCAATTTTCTTCGAAGCAGCTTCGGCTTCGTTTTTGAAATCCTCATCAGATTCACCATCTGCTTTCTTCTTAAATTTCAGAATTTTAGCAGTTTCAGATCTGTCTCTAGCATGCAAATCCCTCAGCTGATTGTACAAAGTTTCAATCATGGCAGAGAGAGTTGGTGAAATGTAAACATTCCCAACATCCACAGCCTTGGGATCAATAGCTTCAGCAAGCTAGCAGAATGCCTGATTCAGGCTCAAACAGTCCCAAAGTTCTCCTTCTCTTGCATCAGGGAAGTTGTGTTCACTGTGCTCAGCTTCTACATGAGCTTCGGGGGCAGGGGCTGCGACTGGTTTCGGAGGGATGTCCTTCGGGGCCATGTCAACAGAGGCTTCCTTTTGAGCGGCTCTAGAAGCTTTCTCTGCTTTCTTTGTGCGAAGAATGTCAAGTTGAGCTTCGCGCTTGGCTTCAGCTTCACTAAGCTATTTGGCTTCGGCAGCAACCTTAGCCTCTTGAGCTTTTGCTTCAGCGAGCTTGCGCTTCGCTTCAGCTTTCTGATTTGATTCAGCCAGCTCTTTCCTTTGCTTCTCCAATAGAGTAGCATTATTATCAGCAATCTCTTTTTCTTTAGCTTCTTTATCAGCCTTAGCTTGGGCTTGTGCTTCAGCATGAAGGCGTTCAGCTTCAGCACAGTCACGTTTGCGCAGTTCAGCTTCAGACAGCTTCTTAGTGCCGACCTGAGCAAAAATCTGACCAGGCTTGGCAACAGAAGTCTTCAGCTTCAAAGCTTTGGCTTGTTCCGGAGCTTTAGCTTCGGGCTTAGCAGGCTTTGCTTTCGATTCATGCCTTTCCTTGGTTCTTTGCTCAGCAGGAACAAGGCGGCGAGGTGGCTTAGTAGCCAAGGGAGCCTCAACCACCAAGTTCGTCATGTCAATGTTTTTCTTGGGAACAGGAGGGTCAGTTGGATCTTGAATCCTAATGCCCTTAGGAGCAGACGGTTTCTCTCCAGCCTTCTTCTTCAGAGGCTTCCGAATCAGTTTTCTCTTAGGACTTGGGGAAATAGGAGTGTGTTCAGATTCATCATCTGCTTCGTCAGCAGGATCTTCATCAATAGAATCTTCGAGCTGTGCGGCAGCATCAGCTTCATCATCTGCTTCATTATCACCCTCTTCTTCAGAAGCAGGAGGGGGTGAATCACTCAGTTTACGAAGCTTTCGCCTCTTCTTAGGCTTCGATGCTTCGGCTTCATCTAGCCCTGCAGCAGCAAGAACTTTGGCCTTCTTCTCTTCTCTTATCCTTTTCTTCTCAGCTAAAATTGCAAGTCTCTCTTGCTCATCAGGATAGTCATCTGGAGTTTTGAGAGTATTCGGGTGAGGACGGCAGGAGGCTTCGGGTAGTACTTTTTCCAGTTTGCAGCATTGTATTGGGCACACATGGCAGTGGTGTACCGATAAGGAGGGCTGAAAGCAAACTGCATTGCCCACTTCCAGTTCGGGATGCTCTTGTACTTGTACCACCTAATGGCCCAGTAGCGTCGAATCCTTTGCAAATGAATCTTTCTGTCATGATCAGATTCTTCAGGCGGTGTGTCATAGCCCATCTTGAGACGAATGGCTTCGGGTATGCCTCGGGAATTCTTGACTTCTTTCGTCTTGCCATCTTTGCCTTTTTGCTTCGGTGGCTCTGGATAGTTTTCGAGCCCTTCAACGATGGGTGACTCATTCCCCATGGCAGCCTCTTCGTCAGACATCCTGTGAACAGAAATATAGACGAGAGGGAACAAGAAAAGGGAATGAATAAGCATAGGCAAAAGTTTCGACCAAAACCAAATTTTGACAAGAACCCAGAGCAATATAAGATTAGATGCACGCCTGTTAATGGATTGGGCTAGAACTAGTTCAAGAACAAGACCTAACTCAGACCAAACACAGATAAGATCGAATCTCAAAACTGACCTGAGAAGATGGGATCACTTTGATGCTAAGAACAGATTTCCCAAGGATCAATGATCAGCACGGATCAAAACAGTCCTATTAAAAGAAAACAAAAACCTAACAGAACTTAGATCCAAACCCTAGATGAAGAGTTCGCAGAAAAGATTGGATCCAAGAAGCTTAGCGTACCCTAACTTGGTGACGCGAAGCGGCTACGGCGACGGAGTGCGGAGACTTGCTCTTCGTCGACGAGGAACGTCCACGGCGGAGGCGGTCCGGCAGTGAAGCGGCGCAGTCGTCGTCGGGGACGGGAGCTCTTCGGCGTGCTCGAGGAGGAAGACGGGGAATCCGGGAGAGAATGAATCTTGGGGAAAACGGTTCGCTGGATGCCTCGCCTTAAATAGGCCCGATCTGAAACGGTTGCCAGATCGTATCGGACGGTTCCCAGCGAGTGTCTCTTCCGATTCAACGGCACAGATGAAGTGGCGGATCGCGAGAGAATCTCAACGACCCATAAAAGACGGGGACTCAACGGCCGAAGAATGAGTCTTGACCGAGAGAAAAAAATTCGATAAAGTTGGAAATATTTGATGCGGAACTCAATGACATTCGAAGCAATATGCTTTCCGTTTCAATTGTGCTTAACATTCAAGACAGAGTAGATTGGGAGCGAATCAGAATAGAGGGGAAGGGTCTGAAACTTATCACTTCGAAGAACAACAACGAAGCTAAAAGTGATAAGTACAGGGGACAAAAGAAACAATCAAAACAAGAAAAAAACATAAAAAACACACACAAAACTGAAGGCAAGAGACGAACGAAACTAAACACAGAAATTTGGACGAAGGAAAACTCAAGCGAAACTAGATAAACAAAATCACAACGAAGGTGAATATATATAGTGAAAAGTTTTGATCTTACTGAACATTGTGTGAGTCTAGGATGTTCAGCTCACATCTCAATGTACAAAACCTTTTCTCGTCCAATGGCTTCGTGAAAATATCTGCCAATTGATCTTCAGTTCTTACATGGCTGATCTCAATGTCTTCGCGCTGAACATGATCTCGAAGGAAATGGTGACGAATATCAATATGCTTCGTTCGAGAGTGTTGCACAGGATTGTGAGAAATCTTGATAGCACTCTCATTATCACAAAGCAGAGGGATTTTCTTCACAAATATAACATAATCTTTCAGCGTCTGCTTAAGCCAAAGTATTTGAGTGCAGCATCAGCCAGCAGCAATGTATTCAGCTTCAGCAGTAGATATTGAGACACAGTTCTGTTTCTTTGAAGCCCAACACACAAGAGATCTATCAAGAAAATGACAAGTGCCTGAGGTAGAATTTCCTGTCAACCCTATCACCAGCCCAGTCTGAATCAGAATAACCAATCAAATCAAACTGAGTTCCTTTGGGATACCAAAGTCCCAATGAAGGAGTATGTGCTAGATATCGAAGAATTCGCTTCACAGCAATATGATGCGATTCCATCGGATTTTCCTGAAAGCGAGCACATATACAAACTGATAGCATAATATCAGGCCTAGATGCACATAAGTATAAGAGTGAACCTATCATAGACTGATACTTCTTCTGATCGAAGGGTTTCCCTTTCTCATCAGCATCAAGAAATCCATTTGTAGGCATGGGAGTCCTGATGGTCTTGCATTCAGCAAGATCAAATTTCTTCAGGCAATCCTTCAAGTATTTTTCCTGTGAAATAAAAGTGCCATTCTTCTGTTGGCGAATCTGAAGTCCAAGGAAAAACTTCAATTCACCCATCATAGACATCTCATATTTCTTCGACATCATCCTTGCAAATTCTTCGCTGATTTCAGTGTTAGTACAGCCAAAAATGGTATCATCTACATATATCTGACACACAAATAGATCATTGTTATATGATCGAGTGAAAAGTGTGGGGTCAGTGGTTCCTGGTTTGAAGCCTTTCTTCAGAAGGAAATCCATCAATGTTTCATACCAAGCACGAGGTGCTTGCTTCAGTCCATACAGAGCTTTGTGAAGCCTGTACACCATATCAGGATTCTTCGACTCTTCAAAACCTGGAGGCTGCATGACATACACTTCTTCTTCTATCTCACCATTAAGAAAAGCACTCTTGACATCCATTTGATATAGCAATATGTTCTTGTGGTTAGAAAAAGCAAGCATGACATGAATGGATTCGAGACGGGCTACTGGAGCATAGGTTTCACCAAAATCAATGCCTTCGATTCAGGTGTAACCTTGTGCTACCAATCTAGCCTTGTTTCTTACCACAATACCATCTTCATCTTGCTTGTTGCGAAAAATCCACTTTGTGCCAATAACATTGTGCTTCGTGGGATCTGGCCTGTCAACAAGTGACCAGACTTTGTTCCTTTCAAATTGGTGAAGTTCTTCCATCATAGCTAATAACCAATCTGGGTCCTTCATGGCTTCATCATACTTTGAAGGCTCTAGCATGGAGACAAAATAAAAACTTCCGCAGAAGTTAGCCAAACGAGTACGAGAACGAGTAGTGGGACGACCTGGTTGATTGATATCTTCGAGAATCGAATCCACATCAACTCTTCTTCGAACTCGTGATAACGTAGCATCATTTTCTTCAGGCTCAGCTTCTTCTTCAGGATCTGCTTCAGCTTCAGCTTCGGCATTTCCTTCAGGATTTGCATTTCCTTCGTTCCCTTGTCCTTCTTCGTCCTATTCATCATTAGCTTCAGGATGTTGATCTCCAGCGCCCCGGGCTATGTGTGGGAACATTGGACCATCATCATCCCTAACAGCTTGACGTGGATTGGCTTCAACAGGGCGAATCTCTCCAATAGCCATGGACCTGATTACTTCATCAAGAGGAGGTTCATCTAGATCATGAGGCAAATGCTCTTTTTGAGAGCCATTAGTTTCATCAAACCTTACATTAACAGTTTCCATAACTTTCCCAAAGTGAGAGTTATAGACTCTGTAAGTGTGAGAGTTTGAGCCATAACCTAAAAGAAAACCTTCATGTGCCTTAGGGGCAAATTTGGAGCTATGATTCATATCTCTAATAAAGCATGGAGCACCAAATACCCTAAGATAAGAAACATTTGGTTTGTTACTAGTGATAAGTTCATATGAAGTTTTCCTTAGAAACTTGTGAAGGTAAACCTTGTTGATGATGTGACAAGCAGTGTTAATAGCTTCGGCCCAGAACCTAATAGGAGTCTTGTATTCAGCAAGCATAGTTCTGGCCATCTCAATGAGAGTTCTATTCTTCCTTTAAACTACACCATTCTTTTGAGGTGTATAAGCAGCAGAGAATTCATGAGTAAAACCATGATCATCAAGAAAATCTTCAATATGAGTATTTTTGAATTCGGTTCCATTATCACTTCGGATATGATTCAGAGATAATTCATATTCTGTTTGAGCTCTCTTGGCGAATGACTTGAAGATTTCAACCACTTTACTCTTGTCATCCAAAAAGAAAACCCAAGTATAACGAGAGAAGTCATCTACAATAACTAGACCATATTTTTTCCTCCCAGGGTTGCATAATTTTGAGGACCAAAAAGATCCATATGAAGCAATTCAAGAGGACGAGTGGTAGTCATGATGGTATTCGCTGAATGATGTTTCTTCGTAATTTTACCAGCTTCACAAGCACTGCAGAGACGATCCTTATCGAATTTTACTTCGCTAAGGCCAATAACATGATTCTTCTTCACTAGATTATGAAGATTTCTCATCCCTGCATGACCAAGTCTTCGATGCCATAACCAACAAGATGAATCTTTTTCCATAAGGCATGTGGATACAGCAGGGCCCGAAGAAAAATCAACAATGTATAAATCTCCCTTCCGGTAACCCTCGAAGACAAACGTATAGTCATACTGTGAAAAGACAACACAACGCGAAGCAGAAAATAGAACAAGCATACCCATATCGCATAACTTTGAAATGGACATAAGATTGTATCCAAGTGATTGGACTAGCATAACCTTCTCAATGTGCTTATCCTTCGATATGGCAACCTTACCCAAACCTAACACTTTACCCTTATTGTTATCACCGAAGGTAATGTACTTCTGAGAAGATTGAGATAGTTTTTCTTCGGTGAATAACTCCTTTTCTCCGGTCATATGATTTGTACAACCACTATCTATGACCCATTCGGATCCACCGGAGACATAGCCCTGCAGAAGAATTAGTTCTTCTTAACCACCCACAAACGAGCAGGTGACTGAGAAGATGTTGAAGCACTGGTTGAAGCAATATTAAATCGAACAGGAGTGTATTGCTTTGGTGTACCATCAAGCACACCATAAATGTAAGTCCTCTGCGAATGGTTAGCATAAGAGTGAGCATATGCAATCTTAGTATGATTATTATGAGGACGATACGTATGGCGACCAGTACGATAGTATTGCTTCTGCGGAACGTTTGATTCAGGCACCAATGGTTCATTTCTCGTCTCAAGAGAATAGAAATGATTCGGTGGTACTGAAGACTTTCCCTGCATAGTATGGTTAGCAGGAAGTTTTTCCACAAGTGCTTTCTGCACCCATATCTGCCTCTTATAGAAGCCATTCTTTGGTGGAGTACCTACATACTCAGCTGTAACCTTTCCCTGTTCATCTTTCATGAGTTTGTAGTCTGAATCAAGTGATTCATCCACAATGGCTTTGTTCATTTTGCATTCGAAACCTGAAAGGTTAGCAATATCAATGGGTTTCTCCTTCGCTAGAACCCAAACAGTCTTAGGATACTGCTCAGGCTCCCAATAGGTGCCATCAGGGTTTATCTTTCTCTCGAAACCAACACCTTCATTCCTGGGATTCCTGTGAAGGAGAGCCTTCCTCAGGATATCACAGAGATACTGGTGTCCTTGCACACTTTTGAACATGCTTGTTTCAAATAAGTTTTTCAACCTGAGGAGTTCCTCGGTAACAGCAGGATTTTCCTCATCAGAGGCATTAGTATCATCAATAACAATAGGAGCTTTCCATTTGGAATCCGTTTTGCTTCGTTCCAAGCAATTCAAACAGGGTGATTCAGTTTTATGATTTGCTTCAGAACCTTGTTGAGCCATGAGAGAGAGATTGACATTTTCCAATTCTTCATGAGCCTCTTTCAGTTTTTCGAGAGCCATTTTCCTCTGAAGAAATTCATAGGTGAGCTTCTCATAATCAACTGAAATAAGATCATGCCGAGAGGATAATTCTTCAAACTTCTCCTTCAGAGCAGCATGCTCATTAGTTAAAGTTTGACCTTTCTCTATCTCATCAATCAACAAAGTTTCTGATTTCTTAATAGTTTTGCTTAGTGAATCAAGTTCATCTTGTTGGATTGAAGCAATTTTAGCAAGTTTAGCATAGCTTATCTTTGAATCACTTTCATATGAGGAACAATCAGAAGTATCATAGTTTGATTTGGAGGAAGATACCTTCGCCTTGGCCATGAAGCAATATGTAGGAGTTTCATCTTTACTGTTGTTGTTGGTGAAGAATGAGCTCGAAGCATTGGTCGAAGCATCTGCCGAAGCGAAAGCCAAACCAGCAACACCATCTGATTCTGACCCAGACCCAGACCTTGAATCTTGTTCAGCTTCGGAACCAGAGGCTTCATCTTCAGAGTTCATCTCCTTTCCCAGATAGGCCTTGGCACGGTGAGAGCTGCTTCGACGAGACGAGTAAGTCTTCGATGAAGAACCCTCACGCTTCTTATGATACTTCTTCCTCTTATCATCATCAAAATCTTTCTTCTTTTCTCTTATTGAACTGGAATCATGTCTCTTTGACTCATGACTTCTGGAGGATCTGTGAGACTTCGATGTAGAGTCTCTGAGCGAATGCTTTGATTTGTTCTCAGCTTCCCACAGAGGGCAATCAGCAATGTAGTGACCTGGTTTCTTGCACTTGTAGCAGCAATTGTCCTTTGATGGAGAACTTCTTGAGGATGAACGGTGAGAAGAATGACTCGAGCTTCTTGAAGGATAACTCTTCTTCGGTGAAGAAAAACCTTTTCTCTGAAAGCGATTGAAGCGTCTCATGATCAGTGCTAGATCTTTTCCAATGCTTGCAGGATCATCTGATTCGACACCTGAAGCAGAACTAACTTCGGGTGAAGAATGACGCGAAGCTTTTTCTTTCAAGGCATGAGATCTCCTTCGAGAACCATTTATGTCACGCTTCTCATCTTCTTCCATCTCAAAGGTATTGAGTCTCTCAAGAATATCAGCGGCGACAAGACGTCTGAAATCAGTCCTTTCCTTGATCATCAGCACAATGTGATCAAACGAATCATCCAATAAGCGAAGCAGAGTTCTAACAACAGAGTGAGGAGTAATGTCATCAACACCAAGTGAGATCAACTCATTTGCAAGAGAAGTGAGTCTGCTGTAAATGGAGCTGACTTTTTCACCCTCATTTCTCTTGAATCGATAGAATTTGCTTCGAAGTGTGTCAATTCTGGCATCCTTCTGGGTAGAAACACCTTCACCAATCTTCTCAAGATAGTCCCAGACACCTTTGGCCGAAGGAATATTCTTCACTTCATGATACTTCTCTGGTGTCAGATGATTGGTGATGAAGACCCAGACTTCAGAATCAAGATCGATCAGCTTTGCTTCTTCAGGAGTGATGGCGTTCTTGTCTGCAACTGTGACTCCATACAAGAAAACTTGCCAGGCAGTTGAGTTGATAGCCATAATATTTCTCTTCATCTTGTCCTTCCAGTATGAATATTCCTTTCCATTGAACACGGGTATGGGTTCGCCGGAGCGAATGGCTGCGAAAGACATACTTGCAAAACACTCTAGGAGGTTAATCCAAATAAAGAGTGACTAGCTCTGATACCAATAGTAAGTCCAAGTATGTGATCATAGGGGGAGGGGGTGAATGATCACTTCAAATTTTCGCATGAAACTATGAAGTGAAGCATAACTTAGCAGCAGAAGAGTTGAAACAGAAAGGTAAACATTGAAGCAGAACATGATTGAAGCATAACATAGCGAATCAAAAGCATCGAATCAATTGCATTGAAGCAAATCACTGAAGCAATTGATAAACTGAATGTAAGTGCGGAGAGTAAAACGAACTCTTGACTCGGCGATGTTTGTTCGACCAGTTCACACTCTGCAAAGTGCTACGTCTGGTTGGAGGGACTTGTGATTGAACAAAGAAGCTAACCTCTCTCTGTCCGTATCTCCACTGCACCAATCTCCTTGAGCTTGGTCAGTTCTTCACTCGTGGTTGATTATTGAGGAAATCACCGAAACCTTTGACAAACTGGACTTCGAGGCGACAATAACTCTTCGCTCTCTGAAGAACAACTCTCTAACCGTCTAGGAGAATTGCAGTTCTCCAAGATAACAAGGCTAGCAAACTTCTTCCTAAGTCATAATGAATCAACTCAGATCAATAGGACTTATGCTTCGGTGGATGGGTTTTTGGTTTGCTTCGGTGGGGTTGCTCTTCCTCTTCACTGTCAGGAAATATTCTTGGAGCAGCCACCAGCCAATGAGGGCGGGGGTGGCGTATTTATAGGTGGCAATCCCTAGGTGCAAAATGACTGAAGCGACCCGATGTGACAGCTTGACACCTGTCCGCAACGGTCATATTTCCAATCAAAGCGCAACTTTACTTTCGGTCCAAGTAAAGCTGACTCACAGACTTGGTTCTGCTTCAGTAGCCGAAAGAACTAAGTCTTCGCTGGTGAAGCATTACCTAGTGCACATGAGATTTCTCAACTCTGGCTACTCACTGGTTTGGATTCAGTCTGAGTCTTTTCACCAAAACCTTCGGAGTACATTTACTAAACCCCTCTTGATAGTACGGTTTTTCCTACGACTCAAAGAAGTGAAAAAGAACTACGCAAAAACTACTAAGTCTTGCGCCATCTTGGTCATCTCCTTCGATGAGACGAGCTTCAGGATTCCTTATCTTTTCAGGGGTCGTCATCCGTGATGAGCTTCACTCCAGAGGATATGCTTCAGTAAATATGTAAATCTTCGTTGATCTACTGTTTTACACTAGAAAGCTTGTTAGTTCATCTACTTTTTGCCCAACAATATCCAAAACTCATAGGGGTATAACTTTGCTCTTACAAAACCATATAGCTAAATGCTACTGGTTCCCCACCATAGATGTGTTTTTCATCTATGAAATTATGATATTTGGAAGCCTTGCATTTTTCTGATGATTTTTCATATATTATTTATTTGATTTGGAGTTATGGTTTAAAAGTTATTGAATTTCAAAGATTTAAACATTTTCTAGATTTTTCTTATTATTTTCAATTTGGATAAAAGAATTACTGCGTCATGCTTGTGTCATGCTGACGCAGGGGGGGCTGATGTGTGGGCCAGCCCTGTCAGTGGGTCTGGGGTTAATTCCCGTTTAGTTAAACTGACAGGGGGGTTAAGGGGGCCAGTGCCCCACCTGTAAGTGGCTTAGGGCCAACTAACCAGCGGGGTTAGCCCCTAATCAACCCGGCCACATTGGCGCGGCCGACGGTTATCCGCCGGTGACCTGCAGCCGCGGCGGTGCCCATTGGAGAAGGCGGCTCCGACCACGGTTCGTGGCGCCGCGACCACCAGGAGACAGAGAACGCACGCGCTCGTCTCCCTGGCCAGTCGGGATGGTAGCAATCATGTTGATGATGGTGGAAATGTGTTGGTGAATCTACCCTAATACAAGGTGAACGATGAGAGGCTGTGTAGGAGTACATAGTGGGTTGTCTCGTTGAACACCGCCCTAAGTCCGAGTTCTTGTGTGGTGATCCAAGATGAAGAGTACAACCACACATTGGGCTCACTGACCCCTCTCAACCTACTAACTCATCCCTTTCGATGTCCGGATGTCGCAGTAGTTCGGAGTTCTGGTAGGTTTGTGGCCTGACTGCTAAGTGAGAGAACGGCTCAGCCGAGACCGGCTTATGCACCACGCACACATCATGTGGGTCCACTTCGGTACTTCGGTAAACCGGTCGGGTTCACGATAGTGGTAGCCAACCCAGGTAGGCGGATTTCTTGGACTAGATCGGCTATGAGGTAACAGTTGTGGTGAAAATCCTCGCCGACACCCCTTGAATGGTGTCAAGATCAAAGGCGGTAACTGATGGTCATGTGTGTGTAGAGGTACACCCCTACAGGGTTAACAAAACTATTCGAATAGCCGCGTCCGCGGTAAGGGACTGCTTGGAAAGCTAGCTTGATTATTAGACAACTTGAACTGGATACTTATAAAACTTGCCAAGATAAGCGTGAGTGCTATGGCGTGCTTTCTCGTGGGGAAGTCAAGGAAGGCACCATAGTGGTGCAATTGGTTGGAGACATGTAGTGGACTCGTGTACGCTTCTTACCTCAAGTCTGGTACTCGTAGTTCAGGACTAGCCAAGTCAAAGCTGGCACTTCTGCATTGAACCCCCCATTTACCTTGATACATGTGCATGAGTAGTATAGTTTCTACGTAAGTCTTGCTGAGTACGACTTTGTACTGACGTTTTCTTATTCTATGTTTTAGATGAACCCACTGACCCCGAAGGTGGATTCTTCCTCGAGCTCGACGACTGAAGACCAAGCTAGTCTAGTCCCAGTCAGCAGACTGGTTCCCGTGTGGAGGGCTTGTGTTTAAATAAGGCTTCTTAAGCCATTTGTTAAACTTTTCTGTACCCAGGCATAATTTGCTTCCGCATGCTTGTTGTAATGTTGGATCACAGTCTCGTGATCTCTGTGTGCACTCTGTAAGAGTTATCAATAAAGTTGTATACTTTGTAGGGAATTGCAATGATACCTGCTGTTCATACAAGGCATGTGTGCTGCGTGTATGATTATAACATGCATATCTTTGTATGGGTTTTCGAGACCTTAGTTGTGATCTGGCTGGCGGTCTTTTATACACCAAGTGGTCCTTAGATGTGCGCAGCTTGGGGCATCGCGATGCGATTGCTCGTGACTCCGTCACGTGCACACTTTGTTGTATGATCGAGCCCGCCCTAGACCCTGACTAAGTGATCGGGCTGGAGTAAGTCTATGTAAGTGTTATGAGATAGTCGATAGTATGGTTGAGGCCACTTGTCTGTGAATATGGGAGTTCATCACCCATATCATTTAGACTTGTGTGCGGACGATGAGGACCGATCTCAGTTGATCATCTCGCCTGGATGGGATGCCCCCCACGTATGATGCTTTTCGAGAACGTTCTTTGCTTGGCCTTGTCTGCTTAGACAAGTGGGTACAGTTCTCGGCTCTGCATATGACTATGTCGTAGCGGGACTTGCATACGCTAACCCCGGGTCCCGAAAGTTTCTTCACAACTCTCAGGTTTTACGTAAACTCCTATGAAATTGTCGGTTGGCAAAGTCGTAGATTCCTCCACGGTCCTTCTTTCCGCAAGAGCGTGCTTGATTCTTATCCGGTCCTGCGGCTTGGGGTTTATGGCCCACCTCATCTATTGCCAATATTAAATCCTCCTTGGGTTACAAATATTCTCCATCTCAATCATTAGTCTTATTCTTAAAATCCAGCTATACTTCTTCCTTATACTGCTGGAGAAACTAATAAGTCTTCAAGTGGCATTATGTTTAGCTTCTTGATACTTCCTCCAAAGGTCTTTTGTAGTTAACGCTTCTCTCATTGTTATGGTAGTTATATAGGATAACACCACTCTTAAAATTTTGTCTTTTCTTTATATCCTTACGTTTAGCTTCTGAATCACTTCTCCTTGATTGTAGTGTTACTTCTCATAAATATCCAATTCACATGAGTGGTTTATTTTCTGATCAAAGGCACATACTAGCTTCACTGATTCTCAAATTGATCATTGCGATCTCATAGAAATATCCATACATTTCCTAATACGCTTATTGCATGATTCATATCTAATATCTCATCATGAGACTTCTATCCATTACGATATTCTCCGGGAAAGTGATCTTTCTCATTGCAGCAAAAACGATTTCTCCTTTCCAGTCTCGGGGTCTCATTGTGATTACTTAAACTCCTTGAGGCTTTGTCTTCCTTTCGGGGCAACCGTTGGGGTAGTTACTTGTATCCCTACACAACATATGAGTTTACTTAGATCCTTCTTTGCAGAAATTGGGTTCTTCTGGGTATATACATTGTTTTCATCATCTCCCTTCTCGGGTCTCTGGGATGCACTCTCCTCCTCTATATTCTTGACGTAATTAACGGGCGCGGTGTTCTCTGTGAGGTGACGCTTCTTCCATGAATCTCGAATCATCTTCTTATTCTAGGTTCGGGATTTTCTTCTTGCGCTATGGTCGTACGTCCATCATTGTTACAATGCTAACACATGACACTTCCTGACACCTTGTGTTTCTTCCTCAGCCTTTCTATGTTGCTCCAATCTTCCCTGTCTTGTTGGTCATACTCCACTTCTATTGTCGGGAATTTACCTAGATACTCGTCCCCCTCCTTCGTGCAATTTTGTGAAATATGTCCTTCTTCTCCACATGGATAGCACGACTTGGTGCAAACTGGGGTTGATGTTTTTTCAAAAGGGTCTTTAACATCTCCCTTCATCATGAGTACTTCTATCTATTTACTAAGAGCTTCCTTCATCCCTTCCATATGTTGTTGGATCATCTTCTGTATCATGGGGTATAAGTTACACTAGGTGGGGTAATGGATAGTTTCTTCACACAAGAAACAGGTAACATGTCTAGTGGGACATTCTTCAGTTGGGTGACTTACTTCACAATAAGGGCATTCATCCTGATGTTCCTCCTGGGCGTGTACTATTTCTCCAAAGAACTTGCATGCGCAAGGTTTCTTCAGACCATTTACACTAGGCTTCCTTCTTCGGGAGACAAGACGAGATTTTAGCAGAGTCAGTTTGAATTCCTCCCAAGTAATTTCTCCTTGCCATTCAGTAATAGATTGGTACATTCTCCACCAAGTAGCAGCACCTTTTGCAAAGTACTGAAGAGCATATTGCACCATATCCTTTCTACCAACACTGTTATCCTTCATGTGATCCTCCATGTTCTGAATCCATTGTTCGGTCTCCAACTGAGTCATTGCTCCAGAAAATATGAGTTCATCTCCACACACCATCTATTGGGTCCAAGGGTTTTGGGTTTAGGGGATAAGTTTGGAGGGAAGGGGAGAACAACACAAGAGATAACACACAAATCACCGCATCTAACGTGAGAATATAACACGGGTTTAGTCCTCTAAAGTTCATGGGTAGTCTTGGGATCTTTAGAGTCTTCAAAAAAATCTTCGAGTCTTGAAAATCTTTGATACTTGTAGTTGGTAACTTCCATTCTTCCAATGCACGGTATAATCCCCTTTACACTTAATCGATCATGAGTCCAATAACTTGTCCTTCTCGATGTAGCGTAAGATGATCCTTCCAAGTAGTCAAATGGCACAGGTATAGTCTAACTTGTTTGGGGGTAAGAGGGAGTGTTTGGTAAAACTCGGAAAAGGTGAGAAGTAATGGATTTTTTTTTCAAAATAATATTTTTAGCAATAGAATTTCCTATGGCTTTCTAGTATCTAGGGTCACGACCTACAGTCAACATGTGCTCTGATACCATATTGTAACGACCCTGTCCCGAAGGGAACCAAGTCTACTGTGCTTCTGTGCTATCCCTGGATCAGTATGCTAGCACACACAATACTTGATGAAATACCATAGTATCACATGTCATAAATTAACGTAAATACATGATATTTATTACCTTACAACCCTTAGGCTAGAATACACAGCAGAACAATCAATATATAAGTGGAGTCACATCAAATCGAACGGCAAAGTCGAGTGTAGACTTAACGACCCTATATTGTATCACTTACTCGTCGTATATAATCTTGCAACACGAAAGGTTACAGCCCGACAACGGGTCAGTACATTTGAATGTACGGCAAATCATATCCCAGAAAGAAGTCAAATTTCCTACAATGCATGCAATTTGGCTGGTGGAGCTTCCACATTTATTTTTGCAAAATGCTAATTTTCCCTATAGAATAATAATAACTAAGTTCTACAATAGCATACGATTGAGATGGAAAAATTCCACTCAATCTATCCCAAAGTGATTAAACCAATCAGTTAATTAAGGATGATGAGACAAATCAATATTACCACAACTAGTTGCTCAAATTGTAAATAACCGGGGACACGGCTAATCAATTAGTTTTACACTCTGTAGAGGTTTGTGCACTTTGCCCCAAAAGACTCGATCGCCTCCTTTGTAGTTCTTCACACTGGATGGTGTATGACAACTGGAAGATCGAGACATGGTCTTTCAGAAGAATTTCCCTTACTCCGGTAGCACTGATGTGCGAGGTAATGATAGTGATTTCTCGCCCTAAGTTGGTAAACCCCAAGTGGAAGGCGTGATGTAGCACAGCAGCAAATATCCCTCAGTAAAGATACCAAGGTTTGTCTCCAGTAGGACTCCAGAGATGATAAGTAGGTGTCATCGACGCAACTGACACGGACCTGCACACAGACACAAATAACTTTGTTC
Organism: Bromus sterilis; assembly: GCA_950022295.1. NCBI lineage: Eukaryota > Viridiplantae > Streptophyta > Magnoliopsida > Poales > Poaceae > Bromus > Bromus sterilis. The sequence goes on along the minus strand of OX465595.1, from coordinate 272,043,321 downwards.
CCAACGAAGTTCAGAGAGGTTGTCAATCTCTCCGGTCTTGTTGTTCACAAAGGATCAAACACAAGGGATAATGATAGCAACTAAAAGTAAAAGCAGAAAAGTAAATGAGCGTGTAAACAGTAATGAGGATATGGACCAGGATACGTGATGTTCACTAGTGATGTCTCTCTCCCAAAAGACGATAAAACTGCTATGCGAGGTGAACAAATTACAGAAGGGCAATTGACAGGACTATGAACGCACCGCAATGCTAACTATGCTACAAAAGAAAGGAAGAGGCTCAAAAGACTGGGCAGTACGCCAAAATAAGTAGACCAAAATCCAACTGCATCTACTACTAATCATCCACCTTGAGATATCTATCCAGAACATCTCGTTGGTATTAAGTTGCGAGCCCCACCCAAAGTGTAAACCCAAAGCAACAGACAACTGCGTTAAAAAGCACTTTGCGTAAAGTAAACAATCCTTTCAACCGCGGTTACAAGCACCGTTGATTTCCCCCTTGTGGCAACAACACATCCCCTAGACTCATGTTTCTGTCACTCAAGCGTCTCATCGGGGGGCATGAACCCACAATCGAGCAAAACGTTCCCTCTTGGGGTTACTACCTACTACTTGGCCAAAGCAATAAATAGCAATGGAGAACATGCAAGAACTACTTAGGAACAAAAATATAAGAGATAAAAACCAAATATATTACTCAATCACAATCTGAACATAATCTCATAATCCATCAGATCCCATCAAACTCAGCATAGCAACAGCAGAAAGATTACAAAAGTGCCTCGATCATGTAGGGCAGCTCACGAGGTCTAAACCATGAAGAACAAAGAGGGGAGGAGAACATCACATAGCTACTGATCACGGCCCCATGGTCCAAGGAAAACTACTCACAAGACATCCGGGAAGCATCCATGGTGGAGAGGAGATTCCCGGAGGTCAACCCTCCCTCCGGCAGGGTGCCGGGAAGAGGTCTTCTGGTGCTCCCAATCTCGGAAGAGCGGAGGCGGCGGAACAGAGGCGAGATCGCGAAAAAGGGTTCTGTCCTCGAGGGTTTCACGTCACGGGGAATATATAGGCGAAGGGGTGCAGCCAGAGGTCGACCAGGGGACCCAGGCGCGCCCCCCCCTGGCGCAGCCCAGGGGGTGGCCGCGCCGGGTGGCCGCCTGGGCCACCCCTGGCTCCCCTCTGGCCCCACTCGTGCTCTTCGCGAAGCTTCCTGTACGCTGATTTTTCCTATATTTTTCCCATAATTTTTTTGGCACTTTATATATGGGGGAAAATCGAAATAGAAAAACAGCAGAAAATAGGAACTGGCACTATGGTGCACTGAGTTAATAGGTTAGTCCAAATATGAACAAAAGTGTATGAAAGTGTATCTAGATCATAGCAATATCACACAAAACATGCATGGAGCAAGCATAAATTATAGATACGTTTTGGACGCATCAACATCCCCAAGCTTAATTCCTGCTCGTCCTCGAGTAGGTAAATGATAACGGCATAATTTCTGTGGTGACATGCTAGCAACCATATAAGAACTTTGAAAAGTAAAGCAATCAAGGTTTAGAGATTCAATTCAAGTCATAACATGCAAGAGTCTATATTAGCATTGAAACAAGTAACAAAAGAACATTAGGTGCAAGAGCTCTTGCTGTCCGTGACTCGAATGTCTCCAAATGGTGTTTGCGTGCAAGAAGGGGGATAGGGAATACGAGAAAAAACATTTATTTGTTGAGAACTCAATCTACTAAAGTTTCACACTTGGTCTTTTTCTGGAATCTTATCTTGACTCGTCCCCAGACCACTAGCCAGGTACAAGTCAATTTGATCCACTCCTTTTTCAATATTTTGAGCACTCATGCAATGGATGAGCGTAAGCACGAGAGTTGACACTTTGGATTGCAAAGAGAGAAATAGTGTGGAGGAGGAAGACAAAAAGGGTGAGAAAGGCTCACATCAATGAGGACAATCATAGGCAAGAGATGCCAAATGATAGATATGATGTGAGGAGTAGGGATTGCCATGCAACGGATGCACATACGAGCTAGGAAGCTCTCCAATGGAAATAGTGGGGGTGCATCTAACTTGCTCGCTCATGAAGACCTAGATCTCGTTTGAGGAGGCTCATCCTTGCAATATGCAAGCCAAGTTCTATAGTGTGAAGGTCCCCACATAGCTATATGCATAATGATCATCTCTATGGAGTACAAGGATATAAAGGGAGTACTAGTGTGGATCTCTCAAAAGGATAGTAGTGTTGCCCATTTCTCTCTTTTTTTTTGTGGCCTCAATGGCTCTTTCTATTGAACTCTCATTTGTCCTCTTTGGGATCTTTTATTGTGTCCACTTTGGGATCTTTTCCTCACTTAAGGGCAACACTCTATTTTACAAGAAGGTAAAGGAGATCTTTCACACTTTACAAGGTACTCAAAATCATAAAGAAGATGTAACTATCATGATGTATGCAATGTATATCGCTGCCAGTGTAGCAGGAACATGTATGACATGAAGATCAAGTCACGAAGAGGTGGATGTTGCATGGCAATATATCTCGGAAAGGCTATGGAAATGCCTTTATAGGTAGGTATGGTGGCTGTTTTGAGGAAAGATATAAGGAGGTTTATGATGACAGAGCGTATCATGCCAAGGGTTTGGATGTACCGGCGAAGGTGGACACCAACTCTCGGAGTGAGAAGAAGGCAATGCACAGCACGGGAGAGGCTAGCAAAATATGGGAAGGTGGAAGTGTCAACTTTCAATACTTACATTAGTCCGAAGAACTCATGCACTTATTATCGGTAACTCTCAATCTAATAAGGAGGTTCACAAAGATACAAGTACCCCGAGGAGGAGTGTATGGGGGTTTGGTTATCCTTGCGCATCCTCGACTCATGGTACTTGAGTGTACTCTAATATTCGATCCCTCCAAAGATTAGTGATCCATCTAGTAGCTAGAGTTCTCAACTAGTTTTGTAGGTTTTGAAAATACACATGGATTGCTCAAAATACGACACCTATCACTAATAGGCTAGAGCTCTTGACACCAACAGTTCAAACATTACTCAAATCAAAACTTCAAAACTATTGCAAGTTACTACTAGAATTAAATAGCAACCTCAATTACCTACTTCCAAGACAAAACACAACTCAGTGCAACAACCAACTCTCTTTAACAAGATAAACATGAAAACTAAAAAGAGTTACAGCAACAGACTAAACAAAAGCCAAGGCTCTTGCTAAATAAAATCTAAGACTAAAACTAAACATGGCTGCAGCTATGAAAAGATAAAGAACACATAACAGCAAAAAGATAAGCAGGAACAATCCTATGATGTGTTCTAGATTTTGAAAGTGGAGCGTGTTTCTCTCCCACACAAAGTAAGAAGGGGTCTAACTTGTTATGAACAGCAAGCAAAACTAAACAAAACTAAAAATAAAACCTAAGAGCGAGACGCTCCAAGCATAGCACATAACGCATGAAGTGATAAAAATATAGTGAGACGAAGGACGAACTGATGATTGTTGATGGAGAAGGGGATGCACGGGGGCATCCCCAAGCTTAGACGCTTGAGTCTCCTTTAATATTTATTGGGGATGCATGGGGGCATCCCCAAGCTTGAGCGCTTGACACTCCTGGATCTTCTTTCATCATCTTCCATCGCACACTTGAAAACTCCCTTCATACATAACTCATCATAAGCTGATTAGAGAGGTTAGTACCCTTAATAAAATAATTTTTCCCCACTGGATATAAAGATATTCTTGAAGAACTACTGTTTCTCAAGAGTGCCAAAAAGGTTTTGCAAAGAAAAAGCAAGCTTAAGGTTTGCAAAAGTTAGGAGAGACAAAATGTGGCAGAATCTGTGAAAAACAGAACAGCAGGTAGTAAAGAATTTTTTAGGGGCACTTCTGCCACTCAAATCAAAAAACTCAGAACATACGAAAGTTTAACAATTGTATAGAGCACGCTGTCAAAATAATTCAGATCAAAAATATGATCGGGTGATTTGATTCGAATTTTTCTGTCAAGGGACAGAATCTGTTTTCTGGACAGCATGTCACAACTTTTGCTTCCCTTATCATAAGAGGCTATAACTTGGCACAAAGCTGAAAAATAAAGATACAATGATGTTGCTACAGTAGTAACAAACATCAAGACACAACAAAAGCAAAAATAAAAACCTAAATTCGTTGCGGGCTGCCTCCCGAAAGCGCTTTCTTTTATGCCTTTATGCTAGGCATGATGCAAAAGAATCAAGGGTCTCCAAGATCAGAATCATAAAAACCTTCAAATTGATTTTCAATAAGCTCATTCTTCTTCTTACTAGGAAAGAGATACTTACCTTTCGCCATACCGCGCAAGCGTATGTGCCCGTTACCAATATCAATGAAGCCTTTCATAGCACGGAGGAAGTCTCTTCCGAGCACAATGTTACTTTGGTTTGGCTCCATGATGAAGAAATCCATTGGTGCAGTCCTATGAAGGAATGCAACTTGGACTTCTTTTACCTTTCCTTTAATCTCTGAAATATCTCCATCTCTTTGACGGAAATCGATAACTTCCAATTCCCGCAAAGCACCTAGCCCTAACATGTTCATCTAAACAAGGAGGACTACTAACAGCAAGATAAACAACTTTTTTGTGATTTTTGATATAAGACTTAAAGATAAAAAATGAAAGGTAAAATAACAAGACTTAAAAACAAAGGTAAAGAGTAGTGTGCAACTCCCCTTTCTTAGCACTCGGAGTCCCCGGCAACGGCGCCAGAAATTTGGCCTGATGTACGAGGTAATGATAGTGATTTCTCGCCCTTAGTTGGTAAATCCCAAGTGGAAGGCGTGATGTAGCACAGCAGCAAATTTCCCTCAGTAAAGATACCAAGGTTTGTCTCCAGTAGGACTTCAGAGATGATAAGTAGGTGTCATCAGCACAACTAACGCGGACCTGCACACAGACACAAATAACTTTGTTCCCAACGAAGTTCAGAGAGGTTGTCAATCTCTCCGGTCTTGTTGTTCACAAAGGATCAAACGCAAGGGATAATGATAGCAACTGGAAGTAAAAGCAGAAAATTAAATGAGCGTGTAAACAGTAATGAGGATATGGACCGGGATACGTGATGTTCACTAGTGATGTCTCTCTCCCAAAAGACGATAAAACTGCTATGCGAGGTGAACAAATTACAGAAGGGCAATTGACAGGATTATGAACGCACCGCAATGCTAACTATGCTACAAAAGAAAGGAAGAGGCTCAAAAGCATGGGCAGTACGCCAAAATAAGTATACCGAAATCCAACTGCATCTACTACTAATCATCCACCTTGAGATATCTATCCAGAACATCTCGCTGGTATTAAGTTGCGAGCCCCACCTAAAGTGTAAACCCAAATCAACAGACAACTGCATTAAAAAGCACTTTGTGTAAAGTAAACAATCCTTGCAACCGCGGTTACAAGCACCGTTATTTTCCCCCTTGTGGAAACAGCGCATCCCCTAGACTCGTGTTTCTGTAACTCAAGCGTGACATCGGGGGGCATGAACCCACAATAGAGCAAAACGTTCCCTCTTGGGGTTACTACCTACTACTTGGCCAAAGCAATAAACAGCAACAGAGAACATGCAAGAATTACTTAGGAACAAAAATATAAGAGATAAGAACGAAATATATTACTCAATCACAATCTGAACATAATCTCATAATCCATCAGATCCCATCAAACTCAGCATAGCAACAGCAGAAAGATTACAAAAGTGCCTCGATCATGTAGGGCAGCTCACGAGGTCTAAACCATGAAGAACAAAGAGGGGAGGAGAACATCACATAGCTACTGATCGCGGACCCATGGTCCAAGGAAAACTACTCACAAGACATCCGGGAAGCATCCATGGCGGAGAGGAAACTCCCGGAGGTCAACCCTGCCTCCGGCAGGGTGCCGGGAAGAGGTCTTCTGGTGCTCCCGATCTCGGAAGAGCGGCGGCGGCGGAACAGAGGCGAGATCGCGAAAAAGGGTTCTGTCCTCGAGGGTTTCACGTTACGGGGAATATATAGGCGAAGGGGGGCAGCCAGAGGTGGACCAGGGGCCCCAGGCGCCCCCCCTGGCGCGACCCAGGGGGTGGCCGCGCCGGGTGGCCGCCTGGGCCACCCCTGGCTCTCCTCTGGCCCCACTCGGGCTCTTTGCGAAGCTTCCTGTATGCTGATTTTTCCTATATTTTTCCCGGAATTTTTCTGGCACTTTTTATATGCGGGAAAACCGAAATAGAAAAACAGCAGAAAACAGGAACTGGCACTGTGGTGCACTGAGTTAATAGGTTAGTCCAAATATGATAAAAAGTGTATGAAAGTGTATCTAGATCATAGCAATATCACACAAAACATGCATGGAGCAAGCAGAAATTATAGATACGTTTGTGACGTATCAAGCACCCATCCCACCTACTCACATATACTTTCGTAGCACTACCTAGTAAGAGTCCCTACAACTGATCAACCAAGCCAGAGCCCATAGTAGCTTGTGGCTGCACACGTAAGCTTCTAAGTATGACAACACAATTAGTCTCTTTGAGCCTGGGTGGCTTTCCGCAGTCATCACTGGCCATCCCCAGGATACTCGCAACCATCCCACCCAGGTAGTTCATTAACTTTATCTTGGTCCTAATTACTACATTATCACCCATACCTCATAATGGTTCACTTTCCAATCCACGTCTACTTAGCATAGCAATATCATAATATTCGATGGTGACAATGATGTAAGGATCAGACCTACCTCAATGAACTACTGGGTGTAATAGCATAGCATAACCTATCATCCAATCTAAAGAAGAAGAACTAATGCATTCAAAACATAGGTAATAGGGAGTATGATCAAATATATGACTTTCCTTGAATCTTGATGAAGTTATTCGCGCTCACAATTCCGACAATTCTACTCGTCACACTCCGAGCAATCTATCGTAACCAAGCACACAAGGTTGCACAGAATAAATCAACAATCCAAAAGAAGGCAAACAAATTTTCGAAACTTTCAAAAAGAACCGAAACAAAATGGTTTTTGAAAACAGATCACTAATACGTTCAAGGTGGGTTGCAAAGTGTCTAGAAACTAGGGTTTAACTAGGGTTTCCTTTTGCAAAAAGAATCAATCAAATCCGAGTTGTAAAACAAAAGATACGATCAAAAGAAACTTGATTTTGTATCTGATCAGATCTGATTATTTTAAAAAATCAAAAATAAAATTTTAGGGTGGTACTGGATAGAGGATTCCGAAAGAAAACTGTGGGCTTTGGAATCACGCAAAACAGATCTACGGTCAAAAAGATATTACTAGAACAAATTTGCATAGGAATTAGAAATCTTTTTTATCAAACGCAAAATAGTTTTTTTCTTCTCAAAACTTGGATCTACAGTATCTAATGTGTAGAGGGTTTAGAAACAAACAATTGGCCGCTAGTTTCATCTAAACCGGAGCAACGGTTAAAAGATTACGACGTTTTTACTAATCGGGGCGGGTAGACTTTGACGCGATGAAGACGACGGTTCCGGCGATCTTTGGCGACAAAGAAGTCGTCTAGGGTGTAGAGCTTGATAGGAGATCACAACGGTGGTGGTGATGATCCCCAACGTCGTCCGTACGGGCGTAGAGACGCGATGAACCGAGCGCGCTCCGATGAACTCCCGTGGTGCGCGCAAAATTTAGAGCTCAATCTTGCGCAAGAAGAGAGAGAGGAAAAGATGTCCATTAGATGCACAACGACGAATGAAGTCGGTATGCAAAATTTGAGGTCAAGGGGAGGCTCACCGGCGACGGGATCTACCGGCAAAGTCAAAATTTCCCGGCGATATATACCTCGATATTGGCTCAATTTGGGACGGTTTGGGGCGAAATTTTGTGAGGAATCGGTGGAGGGGGTTGTAGGGTATTTATTGGACAAAATTTCATGGGCAAGGGATTCACGACAAGAGAGATCGAGACGAATACGGGGCAGCGACGGCTTCTGTTCGTGTCCATCATGGACACGTATGGGAGTCTCATGTGCGCTCGTGCGGGAGAGTGAGAGGAGCGCTCTGGCTCGGGGCGGCTGGGCCGTTCGGCCCACAAGGGACACGGCTGGCTGGGCCGGCTTCGGCCTGGCTGGCCCGTCCCCGTTTTTTCTTTTTCTTACGAATTATTTTTATTATTTTAAAAAAAACTTACTATATAGATATTTTAATAATAATAAAATAACTCCAAAACAATAACGCAATATATTTTTCAAATAAAAAGTAATAATAAAATATATTTATTTATTTACTTATTTTTAACAAAACTTTAGAGAGTTTTATATAATAATTTATAACTCCAAAAATTCCCGAATAAATTTCTAAAATCCTAGGATAATCTAAATAGAATATTCAATAACTTTTATCAAAAATAAAAAGATTCAAAAAAATATTTTCTAATAAATCTAAATAAAATGCAAGTATGGTTTTAAATCATTTTGAAATGAATTTGAAGAAGTCATGTTATCTTCCCTCATTTAATTATTTTTATTTTAAATATAAAAATATTCAAAATAAGATCCAGTAAAATAAAATGAAAACTCTTATTTGAACCATTTTTCCAACTTTATTTTATTTATTGAAGGAGTCATATACCTTCTCTCAAATTTTATTTGTTGGATTCGTTTTAAATAATAAATGTAAAAGAACAAAAATGAATATTAGGGAAATTCATTTTATTTCCTCTCATTTTAATATTCATTTAAACTCCAAAAGTTTTAGATCCTAATCTATATCACTCAGATGTATTACATACAAATCAAACAAGACAATCATAATATTTAATATTTATAACATTCCAAATTTTAGAATTTTGGAATGTTACAAAAACATAAAGGGGGAAATAAAGCAAGGGTGAGCATCTAGTATATCTGCGAGTCTTATGTCCGCTACTAAGCATTTATGCATTTGTATCAAATGGAAAGGTGAGGTTGTATATAGTGGACTGCAAGGTAAAAATCACAGTAAGGGTAAGAAGCTAGGCATATCGAAGACTAGCATCTTCTGACGTGTCTTGCAGCATAAGAGGAGAACAGCCAACAGTTCATATAAAGCATAAAGTAATAAAGATAATGCCTCCGAATTCCCCTCCTCGACTTCCCTGCGAGGAAGAAAACCCGGAACCATACACTTTAATAGTAGTAGTTTCTAGTGGTAAGATCCAGCTTCAGCATAAAGTGTCCTATTACCGTGGACACGGCTATTCGAATAGATTAAACTCCCTGCAGGGGTGCACTACTGTTCAGCCTGCACGCTTGGATCTCCAGGGTGGCGGGAACCTTGTTAGGGAACTCTCCACCAAAGCTATCCGACACGGCGCAGCCCATCCTAGGCTCAGCAGAGAGGGCATCCGTCGGACTATATCCTATGCGCTCAGGGGTCTATGTCCCTCACCCTTCCGTGCTCCTGAACGGTACGAGACTGGCCGGTGAAGAAAAAGCAAATCCAAATACACCTGCTGCAGCAAAGAAGACACCACCGCTTCCTGGCTATCAGCCCGTGGCACTGCGGACGTCTGAAGAGATTTCGGAAAAACTATGACGCAGGGGAGCCCATAACTCCTTATCCCATGTGAAGGTAGTGCGTGCAGACCAACGGGCCTCTCAAGTCATCCACCGAACCATTTAGCATTTTATATTATCTCGCAGACAACCATTATAGCTGTCTGACTAAGAACACAACGGACAACGAACAGCGACAAGGTCCACCAGTAACATCGGGGCCTGCCCTGTCGTCCCGTCAAAGTGCGCGGTTACCAACAAGGTGAACCGTCTCCTTACCTTGTCTCGCGTGTGCTCTTAGTAGAGCTCGAATTTTCTTGGTTTGGTAACTCTCGCGAGATACGAGCAGGGGCCAAGTACGCCAGTAACGTCAGTCGTACCCTCCCTGTCGCTCCCGATAATATACCGCTCGCGGGCACCATAGGGTCGCCCGACTCTTACCTTTAAGGACACCAGTTGGTTCGAGTGCCTACCATTATGTGAAACCAGTAGGTATCACCCTCGATGATACACTTAAAGAGGTTTGACAAAGACATCAGCGGAATGAACTAAAGAGGTAACCTCGCATCATCCCGGTGATGCTACACTACTGAGCCGACGAGAGTGAAATACGAGTCCATTCCACTTGTAAGTCAAACTCGAAGCGACTCGGTAGAGTCTTGCCGTTGTAGGTTCCCTAGGGCGTCTGCATTGATCCGTACCTGTTGCAGTTGTATATATTTTGTATCCGCGTCACTCCCCTGAGTGGTCACTGCCCGATATCTAATCCTAGCTAATAAGGCGCAGGGCTCACTGCTGAATAAAAATATATTTATAGCAGGCAGCATAGGGTAGAGGAAGGTACATCAAGGGCGAAAAAAACAGGCTATGTAATTGAATAGGATTGTAACGTAGCAGCAGCAGTAACAATGCCTAGTGCAAGAAAAGTACGGAAAGATAGGCCATATCTAGGGAAGAGAATGGCTCTCCTTGCCTGAAAGCTCAACGGTAGGGGTAGGGTCGTCGACGAAGTAGTCGTACCCGGCAGCGGGGTAGTCGGCGGTAGCAGCGGGGTCTACCGGAGAATAAAGGGGGGAAGAAACAGTAAATATAAAGTAATCATAGCAAATAGATGAATGGCATGACGAATGCAATGTTAACGGTGTTCTAACGAAGTGCAATGCACGTTGCTCGGAGCGAAAATTCATCCGGGAATGAAATACTGGCTCCGGGTGATTATCGACAGACGGCCCGGAGGGGGGAATGTCGATGTTCGTTGTGATAGAGGGGGGTGGTGGGTATACTGATAGCGTATCTGTATTCGTTATATTTTTCTGATCAATTTTCATATATAAAGTTTTTCCATCTCAGTTACGGTTTAAAAGATATTGTTTTTCAAAGTTTTAAATCATTTTAAACATTTTTGGAATTATTTTTATTATTAAAATGCAACATTATCCACAGAGAGGTTGACTGGTCAAACCTGACCAGTGGGTCCCACTGGTCAGCCTGACATTTTAACAAATCAATTTATGAAATTTAAATAACAGTGGGGTCCCACATGTCATACAATGATTGTTTATTATCCAATTCAATTAATCTAATAATCTAGTGGGACCCAGCTGTCATTCACGGTGACTTAAGTAATCACTTATTTAAACTTAAACAGAGGGTTATTAGGGACTGGGTCCACATGTCATTGACACAACGCTAATAACAGTTTATTTAATCCAGGGATTTGGTTAATGGCCTATGGCCCACATGTCAGTGACACACGGGGGATTAAATTAGCACTAATCACGTTCTGACGCGCGGGGCCCACCGGGCCGTGACGGCGGTGAGCTCGCCGGCGACCGAGCGCCGACGAGGTGGAGCCAGAGCTCGATTCCGGCCACGGCTTGAAGCGCGGCTTGGTCCTACCGGTTGCTGGGAGTGCCGTGATTCGAATGGGGGCAAAGGCTTGGCCGGGGAGTCACCGGAGCGACGCCGGCGACGAGGGTGGCGGTGGTCAGAACACGACGAGGTCCACTATGAACTATTCCGGCGACCAAATTGACCGCTGCGGGTCTCGTTTGAACGACCATTTCACGTAGATCCTAGCGAGGTAAACGGGGCGAGCTAGGGTGGCCCGTGGCCATGGCGACGACGACAGCCGGCAGCGGCCGGAGTATGGCCGAGGTGAACACGGTGATGAGGGCCATGATTTTGAGCGTGGCGAGACGGGAACCGTAGCGAAGCTCACCAGGAGTGCGCGAAAAGGGGCAGTGGGCTCGGGGAGGTCCTGGGGCAGCCGGAATTGAAGCCGCAATCTCGCCGGCGGCAAGGACGGTGACGACATCGATTCCCTCGATGTAGTGGCTTCTAGCTCGGCTCCTTCTGCTCGAAGTCGAAGCCGACGACGACGAGTGCACTGGACACGGCGTCTTTGATTGGGGTGCACGATGGCCACGTGCAGCCACGACAATGGCGACGGCGAGCTCGGGCGGAAATTTTCCGACGAGCGTGAGGCGAGGATGGGAAGAAATGGACCTAGGGTTCGTCCACGGTGGTGGGGAGGGACTACTTAACCTAACCCAAGCACTGTAGCCATGCGTTGTCGACGATCCCGCTATTGATCGACGTCGAACACGTTACCATGGCGCCACGGGGGGGGGGGGGTGGTTCAGGTAAGCAGTAGGAAGGGGATGACCTCGGGTGGGCCAAGTGGGCTGATTTGGGCCGGTTGGGCTGCACTGTGCACTTAGTGCACTGGCGAGCAGGCCTTTTTCTTTTATTTCTTTTCTGTTTCTATTCTTTTCTTTTTGTATTTCTTTTTAGTTGCTTTTACAATTTTGTAAAATATGGAACTTGATCCATAATTGATATTGCAGATGACCAAAGTGCCACAAAAAGTTTTGTGCCCAAATAAAATCATTTAATATTTTAATTACATATTAAATGATTAAACTAGACTAATTAAGCTACTATTTTAATTGTTGGATTTATTTTATAGCACAATAAATCCCCATGACCACATGGAAGTGATCCACTGATTATTTGGCAATATACAAAAGTGGTTGAACCATGTTTGATTGAACTTTTATTTATCACATAATTTTTAATATTCATCAAAAGGCATTTTGAGTCTGAGTTGATCCAAGGTGATCAAAGCATGATTAGCAACAGTGATTAGCAACAGTAATCTTCAGTATCAAAAGTGTTACTGTTCCATAACACTGAGGGTGTTACAAGATGCTTCCCGGAGGTCTTCGTCCTCTTCCGCAGTCAGAGTCCATTCAGCAAAGAAATCGACCAGTACCTTGCTCTTGATGGTGGAGCAGTTGACAAACGTGGGGTCGAAACCGGAAAGCTCCAGCGCGCACTCCACGATACGTCCAGTGGCTGTCACATCCCAACTTTTACTATCTTGTTAATTAAGATAACCAAACATTAGGAGCCAACAAAAACTTTGCAGGATATGTTATGTTGATTGAAGCCATGTTTGAAGTTGTGTGATATCATGATGTAGTAGTAGATCATGTATGAAATTGTGGTGATAGGGTAGATCACTACACCACCAACTTGCCTAGATCATCTTGATTTGAGCATAACATGACACCATTTGATCAACCCCAAAAACCCCACTTAGTAATAGCAAGAGGCATTATTATTATTTAGCCTTCTTTTGCTCTCTCTCTCTCTTTATTCTTGTGTTTGTGCTTTTAGTTTCTTTTTCTCTTGTTGTTAAATAAAAATGTAAGGAACATAAAGCCTTATATGTATTATGTAGTATAACTATAGTATTAATACTTTTAACTATCACAAAACCCTAAAGACTTAACCTTGTGCTTGATAAAAAAAATTAAACGGTGATCAATTAAATTTAGTTGAATGCAGCCATCCAAAATAACATGATTTCATGATCTTCATAGATCATCTTATAAACGGACATATTAAAAATCAGAATAAAAATTTCATGTAAGCATTTCAACAAACACCTAGGGTGCAAATTTCTGCAATAACTTGGGTTTATTCATATTAAAAAAAGGAAACTAGCCTAACCTCCCCCCCAAATCTCACAACTTCCCTAATCCCTCTCTCTCACGTTTTCTTCCTCTCTCCCAGGGCTCTCTCTCTCCCTCACGAACCTCTCTCTCTCGCAACCCCTCTCCCTCTTCTTCCTCAAGCCCACATGTTAGCCTCCACGCTCCTGTTTCCCCAACCGAAGGAGACCCCAAGGATCGATGAGGTGGCCTGACACACGCGCGTACTGTCGTGGGAAAGTCACGACAAATGTCTGTAGAGTCGGACTTATCATGGGACCTTTGCTGTGAGGAGAATTCGAGGAGAGAGTCGACATAGACACGGGACTCGGCTGTTTACCGAGGTTCGGCCCCGTCGATGCGGTAAAGACCTACTCCTGCTTCTTGACTATTGTGGGATCGACTCCTCAATAGGAAGAGCCGATCTTATCGATTACAGTGATGATGTTTCGCAACCTTAGTCTCGTGGAGATCTAGGTTATAGCGCGAGTTGTCTAGTCCTGGCTTGAGGTAAGTTCTGGCTCTAGCTCCTGTGGACCTCGTCTTATAAAGGTGTTGGGTCCCGGGATTCCGAGAGTCCGACTCCTACACGATGTGGAGTTCTATTCTACTTTACAAGTTTACTACATACTATACAAGGTAGGTCGAATTCCTTCTAGGGCTTCAATCTTCACGCTTGGCACGTCAGACTCCTGGCTGGGTCTCCTTTGTGGGCCTTCATATGTAAGTCGGCCCAGAGGTTTCTAATGCCGGGTCTATGGGCCTAATCCATTCCCCCGACATTAGCCCCCAGGATTGTTGTGATGCTTTAGTCTTCACAGCAATCTTCTTTATTTTCTTCATTGCCGCCTCTCTTCAATCTTGCTTCGATTCCTTTATCTCCATGAATTTGACTCTTCTGGTTGAGTCAACTATCATTTGATGCTTACTAGGAGTCAACGCCAACTCTTTTTGGCTTCACATCTCCTTTTACTTGAAGATTTTTCTTTTGACCTTTGGTCAAAGATCCAGTTTGGTTTTTATGATCACACTTCCCGAAACGGCGGTTGGAGGCATTGATGTTTGTAATGGGAATCGAGGAGTCTCTCCATAAATGCTATCTACCACGGGTAGTTATCCCGTAGCATTTATGGCATTAATTGATCCTCTCCATGAATACACTATAAATATTCCTTGGGTAGTTTCGATCCTTCAAGCGCATCCATCTTCTTCTTCCTCTTCCTGATTTCCCCATGGCATCTAAACTAGAAGCTTCTTCTCCTTTGGCATCCAACGAGCCCGATCCCCGTGCAAGTGCTCGAGGTCGCGGTCGTGGTCGTGGCCGTGGGCGAGGTTGTGGCCGTGGTAGAGGTAGAGGAAGAAGTATTCGTGCTGCCTCTCCTTTTGAATCTCCCCCTTCTTCTCCTGAGAGGAGTGAGTTCTTGGTTCATATCCGGACGATCCGACGTTGGATCAAACTTCCTCAGTCCTTTACTCAACTTGTGATTGACTCAACGCCTTCGGGTCTTTGGCTCTGATCTGATGGATGTCCTCATGGGCCTGTATGGGTGACGGTTAGATTTTCTAGCCATGGCACCATGTTTTTTGATAAGGGTTGGAAAACTTTTCTTCGATCTAGGAATATCTCAAGAGGAAACACCATTGTCTTCAGATTTGATGGTGAAGACACTTTGTGGGCTAGGATCTTTGACTCGGATGGAGACCGAGCCTGCTGTTGTATGGAGAGCTCCAGCGATGAAGAACTCCTTAGTGAAGAAGAAGCTTCAACGGAAGATGAAGCCGACTCTGAAGAAGATGTTTGAAGAAGTGGAATTTTCTTCTTAGTAGTATTTTGCCGAGTTTGGCTTTTGCTTTTAAGGTTGCCTCCTTTGATGTAAGACCCAGTTGGTTTGGTGAATGAAAATTATGAATTTTCATTGAGTCCATGAGTCGGTTTTATTCCTGACTTTGAATATTTTTCAAAATGTATGAGAGCCATTGATAGTGTATGTATATGTAGCCCCCTGAGTCGATTCAGAATAGTTGTGTATTGGTAGTCGACTCATAGGATAGATCGACTTGTAGCCCCCATGAGATGGTGTGGTCACGTTCGTGTGTCGTACCGGGTCATCAAAGAAGTGTTGCTTCTCAAGAGTGGGTATAATTATCATGGCATTTGAGCCGATTCATCGAAGAACAAGTTTTTCGAAGTATTACTTCCCAACAATCGGTGTATGCATCTAGGTGTTGTTCCGAGTCTTTTGTTTGAGAAGAAAATTTTTTCTTTTCGAAGTGTAGTCCCCATGATTCGGTGTGAACATATTTTGTGTCATACCGAGTCATAGATAATTTTTGAGCTATAGTCCCCATGAGTCAGTATGAGCATATTTTGTGTCATAGCGAGTCACACAGGTTAATGCTCACGGTGCATCTTTTGGATGACATATAAAATGATGAAAGAAAAAGTATGTGATGATGCTAATGTATGCAAAAGAGTATGAAGGCTCATATAGAAGTCGAATCTGGATTCAACATGCCTCTTCTTCTCGTGTTTGAGATAGATTATTGGGTTATCCAGGAGTCGGTTACATATGACTAGTGCTCCCTGTACTTCAAACTTGGTAGGAGTTACTGTCATCCCCCAAGGTTTTTATGCTAAGACGGGTACACGTAGATCGTATAAGCTTGAGCTATACAGGCCAAGATTAAGGCGTGGTTTAGCCAGCTCATGTATATGCCGGGATTTCTTCGGATAAGAGTTGATGAGTGACATCGAGCTCCCCTACTGCCCCTGAATAAGCTTATAGACATGTGATTTTTACATATATATGCCAGGTTTTTGGATAAAGAGTCAATGATTGTCATCGAGCTCCCCGATTCCCCTGAATAAGAAATATACATGCTCAATACCAATAGAAGGGTTGATCAAGCCCCCAGGTCTCTGAGATATAATAATGAAAAATATGCAATGTACGATGCAAAAATAAATAACATGAAACAAAAAGGTAAAGAGGAGTCGATATGGCGAGAGCCGGCGCGACAAAAAGTCTACTTAGGTATATCTGGCGAGGGCCAGTGCGACGAGAGTCGACTTATGTATATTTTGATGGCGAAAGCCGGCGCGACGAATGTCGGCTTATATATATGTTAATATGGCAAAAGCCAGTGCGACGTGTGTCGACTTAGTTGAATGTATAGTAATGTTCCTGTTCTACTCAAGTGTAATATGGACGGAGTTGTGCGATGTTCCACGTCCTGGGAGTCTCCTCCATGCATGGGCGCGTGCCTGCCTTCTCACGTATATCCAGTAGGTAGTAGGATCCATTGTACAGGTCCTTGCAGACCACGAACGGTCCTTCCAAAGGAGAGGATAACTTTTGCATTCCATCTCTTTTATGAAAGTCAGAGCACTAAATCACCTTCCTGGAAAGTCCGACTTCTGATGCGGCGGCTATGGTAGCATCGCAGATCTTGTTGGTAAATAGGCGACTGATCTGGAGCCAAATCTCGTTTTTCATCGAGAATATCCAAGGAATCTTGTCTTGCTTTCTCGTTTTCGTCTTCTACATAAGTAGTGACTCGTGGTGAGTCGTGACGTAAGTCACTTTGGAGGACGGCATCCGCTCCATAGACTAGGAAGAAGGGCGTACAGCCTGTGGACCTATTTGGAGTCGTCTTGATGCTCCATAATACTGAGGGTAACTCCTCCTCCCAGCAACCCGGCGTCGTTTTCAAGGGGACAACGAGTCGGGGTTTGATGCCTCGGAGAAACTCTTGGTTGGCTCTCTCGGCTTGTCCGTTGGACTGTGGGTGAGCCACTGAAGCAAGGTCGAGTCAGATGTGCTCGTTCTGGCAGAATCTTTGCATAACCCCTTCTAATAGGTTAGAACCATTATCAGTGATGATGCTGTGGGGGTAGCCGAATCTGTATATGATCTTTTTCAAGAATTTTAGTGCTGTCGCAGTGTCACATTTGCTGACCGGCTCTACCTTGACCCATTTGGTAAAATTATCTACTGCCACTAATATGTGGGTATTTTTGTTGGCTGACCTTTTGAAAGGTCCCACCATATCAAGCCCCCATACTACAAAGGGCCAGGTGATAGGTATCATCCTGATTTCTTGAGCCGGCACATGAGCTTGTTTTGCATAGCGCTGACATGCATCACATTTCTTGACTATGTCCTCTGCATCCGCATGTGCTATGAGCCAGTAGAACCATGTCGAAAGGCTTTAGCTACAAGCGAACGAGAGCCGGCATGGTGTCCGCAATCTCTAGAGTATATTTCGTTGAGGATGGTTCTACCTTCTTCTGGTGAGACACATCTCTGAAAAACATATGCGGCACTCCGCTGATGTAACTCACCATTGATGAGTAGAAAGGATTGACTTCTCCTGACAATTTTTCTGGCCAACATCTCAACTTGAGGAAGGATTCCACGAGTCTTATAATCCAAGTAAGGTATGACCCATGAGGGTGTAGCATGAATTGCAGCAACCAAAGACGGCTCTGGATCCATCTCTGTTATGTCTTGCTCTGTTGGTGGTTGTACGGACGGTTTTGATAGAACATCCATGAATACGTTTGGAGGGACCGGCTTTCGCTGAGAGCCGAGTCGGGACAGAGCATCTGCTGCTTCATTTTCCCTACGGTCCACATGATCCACCTGGTATCCAACGAAAAATCCGGCTTGTCTTTGTACTTCTCGTCGATAAGCTGCCATTATGGGATTCTTGGAATCCCATTTTCCTGACACTTGTTGAGAAACAAAATCAGAGTCACCATAGCATTGGATCCAAATTATGCTCATCTCACGAGCCAGTCGTAACCCATGAAGTAAGGCTTCATACTCTGCTGCATTGTTGGTGCAGGTGAACTGCAGCTGCAGAACATAGAAGATTTTTTCCCCTTTAGGTGAGGTAAGGACCACGCCGGCTCCTGACCCTTGGAGCTGCCGGCTTCCATCCAAGTGCATCTTCCAATATTTGGTGACTGGTTTCTACAGAGATGTTTGGATTTCCGTCCATTCATTGATGAAGTCAGCTAACGCCTGGGATTTGATGGCCGTTCGAGGTTTATATTTGATGTGATAAGCCCCCAACTCTATGGCCCACTTTGCAATCCTTCCCGTGGCTTCCTGGTTTTGGATGATATCTGCAAGTGGTGCTGAGCTGGCTACAGTTATGGGGTGCTCCTGACAGTAGTGTTTAAGTTTCCGACTCGCCATGAATACACCAAGAACCAATTTCTGCCAGTGAGGATAGCGTTGCTTTGATAAAGTCAAAACCTCACTGACGTAATAAATTGTCCTTTGTAGGGGGTTCTCTTTGCCGGTTTCCATACGCTCAACAACGGCCACAGCGCTGACTGCTCGATTATTGGCTGCGATATAAAGTAACATAGGTTCCTTTGGCTTGGGAGCCTCCAAGATTGGAGCCTGGGATAGCTGCTTCCTCAGTGATTCTAGGGCCTGATCGGCTTCATCATCCCAGACAAATGTTTATGATTTCCTCAGAAGTTGATACAAGGGGATTGCCTTTTCACCGAGCCGGCTTATAAACCGACTCAGAGCGGCTACGCATCCTGTGAGTCGTTGGCCTCCCTTTACTGAGGCCGACTTCTGAAGGGTCATGATAGCGTTGATTTTCTCTGGGTTTGCCTCGATACCTCGCTCTGATACTATGTATCCAAGGAGCTTTCCTGTAGGTACCCCAAAAGTGCATTTGGCTGAGTTTAGCTTCATCTGGTACTTGCGCAGATTTTTGAAGGTTTCATGTAAGTAACCGATGAGTAAATCGGCCAATTGGGATTTGATCACTATATCATCCACATAAGCATGCACGTTGCGCCCAATCTGCTCTTTGAGGAAACTCTGCACTGTTCGCTGATATGTGGCTCCCGCATTCTTAAGGCCAAAAGGCATAGAAGTGTAACAGTAGATCCCGAAGGGAGTGATGAAAGCCGTTTTTTCTTGATCCTCAAGGACCATTTTGATCTGGTGATAACCAGAGTAGGCGTCAAGGAAACATAGGAGCTCACATCCCACAGTCGAGTCTATGATCTGGTCAATACGAGGCAGCGCGAAGGGATCCTTCGGGCAGGCTTGTTTAAGTCTGTGTAGTCGATGCACATGCGCCAGGTCCCGTTCTTTTTCAAAACGAGGACCAGGTTTGCGAGCCATTCTGGATAGAAGACTTCCATGATGAACCCGGCGGCAAGGAGCCGAGCTATCTCTTCCCCAATAGTGTTTCTCCTTTCGTCGTTGAAACGGCGAAGTAATTGCTTGACCGGCTTCAGTTTTGGATCTATGTTTAGGTGGTGCTCAGCGAGTTCCCTCGGGAAACCTGGCATATCAGAGGGTTTCCATGCAAAGATGTCCCGATTCTCACGGAGGAACTGGATGAGCATGCTTTCCTATTTATCAGATAACTCTATCCCAATGATGAACTGCTGAGAAGAGTCACCAGGGACAAAGTCAACTTTCTTTGTATCCTGAGCCGGCTGGAACTTTGGGTTGTTGTCGGGAGTCGGTTTCTTCAGGATTGTGGGGTATGCCGGGTCTACCTTTTCTTGGTATACTAACAAGTCCTCTTTGGCGCGTGTCGACTCGGCAAATTTGGTGTGCTATTCGTCACACTCCACTGCCCTAGACCGACATCCATCGACTGTGATTGGACCATTAGGACCCGACATTTTTAGTTTTAAGTAGACATAACATGGCCGAGCCATGAATTTGGCGTAAGTCGGTCTGCCTAAAATGGCGTGATATGGGCTCTCGAGTTTTACCATTTCAAAGGGTATGAGCTCGGAGCGGAAATTTTCGGCGTTTCAAAGCTGACTTTCCCGGGACTATTCCGTGGAAAACGGTGTTGGAGGGTTGCAGCTGTTTTTGGGTCAGCCCTATCCTACAGAAAGTTTCATAGTAAAGGATGTTGATGCTGCTTCCTCCGTCCATGAGCACTTTGTCAAGTGTTTATCCTCCAATTTGTGGAGAGAGTACTAGAGCCAGGGCCCCCGGGTTATCCACCACTTGGGGGGGTGATCATCCCTTGTCCAAGTGATTGGCTATTCTGACCAATTAAGCCACCTGAGCCAAGCCGGCTCTACAGTCACAGCCATAGCGGCTCTCCATTGCAGCTTCCTATCCCTCCTGCAACTGCTGGTGGTGAAAACGTGATATGCTGCGCGGTTATGGAGTTGTTTCGGGTTTGCTTGGAATCCAGCAAGCCCTGACTGATTTTGCTGGGCCCCACCTTCGGGTCCTTGGTGTTGAGGCATTGCACCGGCTCCTTGGTAACCAGGATTTTGGTTGTTACCGTTCTGGCCGGCTCCACCGCCTGACCCGGGAGGTCCCTGGTTCCCACGTCGTGCAAATTCTTTCATGAAATTTCAATCTTCCCAGGTGTGGTTGGCTGGGCGACCGGGTTTACTATGGGTTGGGCAAGGAATCTTCATAGTTGTTTCAAAGCTGTTTGGGCGAAAATTTCCTTCCGGCTTGCGGTAGTTGTTGCCCCCCTTCTTCTGTCTTTGGGAGCCGACGTTTGTGTTGGCTACCAAGTCAGAAGTGGTCTGATCAAGTCGCCGCTTGGTTTGCTGACTCTGATTCTGGGATGTTTTGCCGCCATTTTTTTTCTGGCAGGCTTTATCCTGTTGAGGTTCAGTATCCTTGGTTTTGTCAGACTCATCATATTTGATGACTGCGTTCATGAGTTCTCCTATATCCTTGACCGTCCGTTTGAGTCGGCCAAGTTTGTGT
This sequence comes from Bromus sterilis, assembly GCA_950022295.1. Taxonomy (NCBI): domain Eukaryota; kingdom Viridiplantae; phylum Streptophyta; class Magnoliopsida; order Poales; family Poaceae; genus Bromus; species Bromus sterilis. Next base: position 272,022,039 of record OX465595.1, on the reverse strand, counting down.
ACTAGGGGCTCGAACTTGCAGTTCGTTTCCAAGACAATGACGGCTGTTTGCGCAGTGATAGTGTCCGAGGAGTGGATTATTTCTGCTACCCGTCGTGCCCAACTCAGGGTCAACTCTCCTTCCTTCTGGACACAATGCTCCGGGTCAACAATTGTGGTGGCTCGCCGACATGTGCCTTGGAAGTTCTTGATGAACTTTTCCTTGAGATCCGCCCAGGATGTGACAGAATTATCTGGGAGGTTTTTGAACCATGTGCGAGCCGGCCCTTCCAACATCATTGTGAGGTAACGGGCACAAACTCCTTCGCTGGCTTGTAACATGTCCATGGCTAGGTCATAACTTTTGATCCAAGCTGTCGGGTCCATGTCAGCTGTATAGTTCGTGATCTTACGTGGGCCCTTGAAATCTAATGGTAAGCGTGTATTTCGTAGAGCCGGCACCAGGCATCGGATGACCATGGATCTGCTGATGAACTCAGTGTCTTGGTCTTGGGGTGGAGGTTGGGACATCTGCTCTACACGGCGTTCGGGATTGAAGCTGGCCGGTAGGTCTTGGATCCTTATTGCCCCCAGGGGGTCCGGAGGTGGTGGAGCTCTGCGCTGGCGATGGTTGCTCGAACCGACCGGAGGCGGTGAATCCGCTTGCTGGCTCGTACTTTGATATGGGGTTTCATGTAAGTATTGGAATCCTTGTGAGTATTGAGCCTGCTGTGTGATTGCAGCCTTGAGCAGATCGATCGCCCCTCGAGTGGCCTGGTCCACCGAAGTGTTTCCGTGCGCTGGCACGCTGGCATGGAACCATGTCGCTGCCACCATGTTTTCCATGGGGTTATTGAAATGATCAGGAGGTGTATGGAACCGTTCCTGCCGTGGTGAGGGGGCAGGTTGCCTTGGTGGCGTGTACCCTGGGGGAGTCGACTGATGCGTATCCTGGAATAATCTCTGTGCTTGGAGATCAGCAAGGATCCAGCTCACGGGCCCTGCGGGGCGTGCGTTGGCGAGACTTAGTTTCTGAGCTTCTATCAACTCCGACTCGTGTCGTAGGCGCCTGGTTTCTTGGGCGAGTTGGGTTTCTCTTTCCACCATTTGTGCATTCTAGGAGTTAATTTCCCTCCGTATGCTCATTACGTGGGCCTTGAGTCCGTTGACCCTAGTTCTCTAGGCCTCCTGGTTTTCCGTGGTCATTGGTGCGGCTAAGGCTTCGTCCAGGGCGTTTAAGGTATCAATGAGGGCTTCTGCTCCCGTGAGAACTTATGGCTGCTCCCTATCTGGATTAGGGGCCATGTTGTGAGCCGTATCTGCATTCCGATTCAGCGCCGCGCCCTGAGCCGTCTGACTTCCCTGTTCTTCGGTGCTTGCCATGAACACTGTCACGCAGTATGGAGGCTCGTACTGCGGGAAGTCGGGGTCGTATTCTGTTGTTCCCGGGCCGAGTCTGTTGCTCCCGGCGGATCGGATGGAGCCGGTATCTGAAAATCTTGTTTCAGTGGGATGCGAGTTAGCGTCAGATGTTTCTTCTGAGGCGTCGGGTGTCAGTGACTCGACAGAGCGCGCCGACTCTGGAGATCCAGCGATGAACCCAACAAAAGTGTGCCTTGAGCCGGCATGTCACCGATTTGAGGTTTCCAGGGGGACTTCAGCATCCGGCTTTGGCTCAGATCCGTCTGTCTTCCCAATGAAGATATGAATAGATCCAATCGGGACCCGATAACCGGATTCGGCAGAATCTGCGTCAGGGCCCCAACTCGAGTCGTGGATGCAGAGCTTTCCACGCCGGCTCCTGGTGATTCGTCCTGCCACGAATCCTTCCATACCTTGCAGAGCTCCCCCTAGAATCTCAACACCTGCGAGCGCATGCCCCACGGTGGGCGCCAACTGTCGTGGGAAAGTCATGGCAGATGTCCGTAGATTCGCACTTATCATGGGACCTTTGCTGTGAGGCAAATTCGAGGAGAGAGTCGACATAGACACTGGACTCGGCGGTTTACCCAGGTTCGGCCCCGTCGATGCGGTAAAGACCTACTCCTGCTTCTTGACTATTGTGGGATCGACTCCTCAATAGGAAGAGCCGATCTTATCGATTACAGTGATGATGTTTTGCAACCTTAGTCTCGTGGAGATCTAGGTTACAGAGCGAGTTTTCTATTCCTGGCTTGAGGTAAGTTCTGGCTCTGGCTCCCGTGGACCTCGGCTTATAAAGGTGTCGGGTCCCGGGATTCCGAGAGTCCGACTCCTACACGATGTGGAGATCTATTCTACTTTACAAGTTTGCTACGTGCTATACAAGGTAAGTCGAATTCCTTCTAGGGCTTCAATCTTCACGCTTGGCACGTCAGACTTCTGACCGGGTCTCCTTTGTGGGCCTTCATATGTTAGTCGGCCCAGAGGTTTCTAATGTCGGGTCTATGGACCTGATCCATCCCCCCGACACGTACCCCCCAACCCTTGCATGTGATGTGACCGGCGATGGCCACGGTGGCACTACTAGGGAAATAGCTATACATGGAAAGATTATTAGTGGCGCATATAGAAGGCCATGCGCCACCATCTGTTAGGGGTGGCGCACTGGAAAATAATGCGCCACCCATAAGACCTTATGGGTGGCGCATTATTTTCCAGTGCGCCACCCCTAAGAGTGGGCCATCCTGGATGATCCTATACGCGGCGCATTTATTAATATGCGCCACCCCTAAGAACCTTATTGGTGGCGCATTCCCAATATGCGCCACCCCTAAGAGCTTAGGGGTGACGCGGTGTGGTAATGCGCCACCCATAAGAGCTTAGGGGTGGCGCATCTCACCAATGCGCCACCACTGACTTGCTATATGTGCCACTAAATGCCTAGAGCTGCCCTTATCTACTCCACCCCACCTACCACCTCTCATTCACTCCACACAATTCTCAAACTAGATCCACTCTTCTCACCCTAGATCTATTCGGTTTTCTCCTCCTCCCCACCTCATTTCTTCCATTTATCCATCGATACTTGGCATTACATCTATTTTGTTTCATATTGAAGTAAGTGGACCTCGTCCCAAACACTTTTGTTCCATTTATGACCCATATACTTGCCTTTATTAGCTTGGGGTTTGTTGTATATGTGAAGCTTGGGTTTGATGTATATGTGAAGCTTGTGGTGGTTTGATGTATATGTGAAGCTTATGGTGGTTTGATCTATATGTGAATCTTGAGTGGCCAATGTTTTGTCGAAATGTCGATTCATTTCCGTTTCGGCAAATTTCTGGCGCACTCTCCGCATGCTCCCATGCATTATTAGGGAAGGTCATGCCGAATTTTTCCGGCGACGACTGTGATATATAATTGTGTTGCTCTCTCCGTGCACGCAGGTGATCGACCATGGTCCGCGAGATGTTGAGCGATATCACCATGGCTAAGTGGATGCAATGTGCGACAAACGACATGCTAAGGAATAATAGGTCGGATATAAGATGTCCGTGTCGGAGATGCAAACTGCAGTGCGTGACCGAGCCTGATTCCGGAATATTGCAAAGACACCTGAAGCGTAATGGTTTGATGGATGGCTACACACGGTGGATAAGTGATGAAGCTTGTGAGGAGGAGGACGTCAATGGTGGGGCGCCAGTAAATGAGGAAGGGCAACTAGACAACAGCGGCGGGCGAGAAGACGAAGAGCATCCCGTACATGATCATGAAGAAGATGCCGAAGCGGATCATGTAGATCAAGATACCGGACATGAAGATCCAGATGTCGGATGTCACAACCCCAAGTTAGGTATGTGCTAGAATAGCAAGTCACTTTGCATCATGATAAAAAATTCAAAAAGAAATTGAAATGGGAGAGAAAAACCCCCCAGATGAATTTAATTCAAATGGCCAGATAAAAAGTTGCTCCAAAAAATCCTTTTGCATGTTTGAAAAGTCTCATAAATGAGTGTGATCACATATCAAGTGATGTGGGACTAACCCCATGCTCATGGATTTTTAAAATATTCAAACGGGAGCATGGATTTAAATTTAAACCCCTATTTGAATTAAAGTTCAAATTATTTGAATTTTAAAAATTCCCAAACTTTATAAGTGGCTAGCTATATGCATTTCAAGTCCACATAAAAATTTGGGGCATTTTATAAAATGTCTAGTTATTTTTTTAGCTAACACAAAACAAAATGCAGAAAGAAAAATAGAAGAAAAGAAAAAGGAAACTTACCTGGTTTCAGCCCAACTTAATCCTCAGCGGCCCACCAGCCTGGCCCAGCCCACGAGCTCCTCTGTCGTCTTCCTCAAGCTGCTCGCTGGCGAGCCGAGGGCGCGCGGCGACGCCACCGCGACGCCGGAGAGCTTCTAGGCCTCCTCTTGCCACGCAAGCCGCCAGAGCCCCGCAACACCTTTCCCCCTCCTCTGGTTCTTCCTCCACCTCTCCTTCGCCCGTTTTTGTCGCCAACAAAGAACTCGCCAGAGCGCGCCATCGTGTCAGCCGTGGCCAACGGCAGCCATCCGCCGCACGAGTTTGTCACGTCGCACCGCAGCAGTCGTCTTCATCTTCAAGTACGAGCAATCGAGCCCGGAAGCCCCGAGCGCGACGCCAGCTTCAAGGTTCCATCGTCAGCCGCCGCGAACTCCGTCGACAAATTCCCCGTCGTCCGACTTCCCTAGCCTCCCTAGCCGGCACAGTTGTCCTCATGGTGAGCTCCTCTCCCGTTTGCCCTAACCTGTTGTCGGGACCCGGGGTTAGCGTATGCAATTCCGGTCACAATACAATCACATGGAGAGCCGAGAGCCGTACCCACTTGTCTAAGCAGACAAGCCAAGCACAGATCACTCTTGGTAAGCATCGAACCTGAGGGGAATCCCATCCAGGCCGGAAGATCAACTGAGATAGGTCCTCATCGTCCTCTCACAAGTCTAAATGCATATGGGTAGTGAATCCCATAATCATAGACAAGTCGCCTCAACCATGTTATCGATTGAATCATAACCCTTACATAGACTTACTCCAGCCCGATCACTTAGTCGAGGTCTAGGGCGGGCTCGATCATACCACAAAGTGTGCACGAGACAGAGTCTCGAGCAATCGCATCGCGATGCCCCGAGCTGCACACATCTAAGGGCCACTTGGTGTATAAAATACCGCCAGCCAGATCACAACTAAGGTCTCGATAACCCATACTAAGACATGCATCTTATAATCATACACGCAGCACACATGTCTAGTATAAACAGATGGTAATCACAACATGAACTCTAAAAACTCATAGTCTTTATAACTTCTGCTAAACAGAGCAGACATAGTAGTTATATTACAAGAAGAGATCACATGGTTGTGATCCAACATTACATCAAACAACAACGGAAGCAAATTATGTCTTAGTAAATACAAGGTTAACAAATGGCTTAAGAAGCCTAAAAGAAAATCCAACGACCCTCCAAAGGGCACAGGCTGCTGCCTGGAACTATACGACTTCGTCCACGTCGAGCTCGAGGTAGAGGCCACCATCAGGGTCAGTGGTCTCGTCTCTAAAACATAGAATAAGCAAACGTGAGTACAAAGTCGTACTCAGCAAGACTTACATAGGAACTAAACTACTCATGCACATGTATCAAGGCAAAGGGAGGAGGGGTTTCACTTGCAGAAGTGCCAGCTTTGACTTGGCTAGTCCTGTACTATGAATACCAGAGAGAGGTAAGAACGTACACGAGTCCAAGTAACAGTCTCCAATCAATACTCCACTATGGTGCCTTCCTCGACTTCCCCACGAGGAAGCACGCCATAGCACTCACACTTATCTTGGTGTGTTTTAGGAGTATCCAGTTCAAGTTATCTATGATCAAGTAAAGGTCTCCAAGTAGTCCATAACCGCGAACATGGCTATTCGAATAGTTCATTAACCCTGCAGGGGTGTACTGCTACACACACGCCTCATCAGTTACCGCCTGGGGATGGACCCTTCAAGTGAGTACCGGCGAGGATGCTGCCACGACACTTCACTCACGGCACCATCTCTAGTCCTAGGGAGTCGCCTATTTGAGTTGGGACCACCATCGGAATCCGGCCAATTGTTCCGATGCGGACTCAAAACGTTGTGTGACCGCCATCAAGCTCAACTCGATCATGATCACTTGATTCAACGTGCCCACAACCTACGCCAACCACTTACCTTGGTTCCACCTGCTTGAGATCGTTAAAGGGCGAACTACTTGCGACTCCTGGACAGGTCCGGGGTGAGGTACTAGGCCGAGAGGGGTCAGTGAGCCCAATGTGTGGTCGTACTCTTGGTCTTGGATAACAACACAAGAACTCGGGCCTAAGGCAGTGTTCAACGAGACAACCCACTGTGTACTCCTATACAGCCTCTCATCGTTCACCTTTGTTTAGGGTAGATTCACCAACACGTTACCACCATCTTTCACATGATCACTACCATCCCGACTCACAACAAAGTAGCCTCAGGTAACAACTCGAAGCATGCAATAAGCTGTAACAGTTGCAGGGGCCACAAGATAACAACCAACTCCTACATTTGCTAGGATTGTGGTTTGCTTACTACTGTGACAAAATGATAGGTTATGCAAAGGAGTGGGTTAAACTAGCGGTAGAACGTATCATGGTGACATCCTAAACATGCATTTGCCAGAATGAGAGGGAACTGGGATTTTATCGACATGATCAAAGAGGGGGTGCTTGCCTTGCTGACGATCACGATGTAACACTCTTCTGACGTGAGGTTGAACTCGTCTCCGAGATCAACTCTACTGAGAAGAAGCAATCACCGAAGCACTGGAAGTAAAGAACAATCAAGATAAGACAATGCACAATCAATATGTAATACCAAGTATGGCAATGTGCTAATGTGACTTAGGTTTATTTTGCAACATGTTAATTGAAGTTGATTTGAAAAATTCAAATTCAAACTCCAAATGTTATTCAATTTAGTTCAATTTGCATTTTCTAATGTTGGTACTTTGTAAACCAAGTGATCATATGTGTGGAATGCTTCTGAAGTACAAGTGAAGTGTGGTGCATTTCAATGGTTGAAGTTGGAATAGCTTTTGAATTGAATTTGAAATAATTCCAATTAAATCAAATAGCAAAAGCTACTGATCCCTTTTTAAGATCAACTCCAACATAGCTGAAAGTTGGAAATTTGGATAGAGGATTTTCTCCTGATCATTTTTCATATATTACACTTTGAATTTGGAGTTATAGTTTAAAAGATATTCAATTTCAAAGTTTTGCTTATTTTCTGGAATTTACTGAATTTCTTTAATTCTTTTAAAAGGTTTTTCTGTTTATTGCGTCATTAAGACGTCAGGATGACGCAAGGGGGGTGGGCTGACCAGTGGGTCCTGGCTGTCAGTGACCCAGGGGTTAAAACCCGGTTTAATTAACCCACGGGTTAATTAGGGGGCCCCTTGTCCCACCTGTCAGCGAGAGAGGGGAGGGGTTAGGTGCTGGGTTAGGGGCTAACTGAACGGCGGCTAGATGCCGGTGGCCTAGCCACGGCGGCGCTCGCCGGAGTGGCGATTCCGGCCACGGGGAAGGTAGCTGGAGGCACGAGCACGTGCCTCGCGCTCATGCGCGTCACGTGGAGCACGCCGGGGACCTCGAGGAGGCCCCTGGCCATGGCTACGACGAAGGGAAGCGGCGGCTGCCCACTTTCTTTACGGAGACGGCGAAGGGAGCCACGGGGAGACACGGAAGAAGGGGGTAAATGGAGTTGGAAGCTCACCAGAGACGATGGAGAGGACGTAGGGGGCGGGGGAAGCAGTACGGCGGCAAATTCGACTTGGAGGTCGTCGGCGGCCGGCGGCAAATCGAAGACACGGGCGACGCCTGGGGAGCTCCTCGGGTTCGATTCGCCTTGCAGCTCAAAGGAGTCGAGGGAGCTGGACCTTCTGGACAAGGTGGCGGGGAAGGGGAAGGCCGGTGGCCACGTCGGAGCACGACGACCGCTCAGGCTAGGTCTCGGGCGGGCGAAAGAAACAGCGGCAGGGCGAGGAGAGCGAGCCAGAGAGAGAGAGGAAGAAGGAGGACGACTCCAGGCGTGCGTTGGCAAAGAGATAGGGCAGGGGAGGCAAGCTGCTGGCCACGACGACGCCGGCATGCTCGCCACGCCGTGAGCTGCCTGCCTGGCTCGGGGAGGAAGACGACCCTGCCCCTGGGCTGGGCCACCTCCCTGATTTGGGCCCAGGTAAGGTGGGCTTTGCCCCTTTTATTTTGTTTTTCTTTTTAAACTTTCTGTTATTTGTTTTTCCCATTTAAAATAAATACTAGGGCATTTTATAAAAACCCCCCAAATATTTTAATAAACTCTAGGTGACTTAGTAATAGTCAACCCCAAGTTTTGGGAATTTTTGAAATTCAAATTATTTGAATTTCAATTCAAATAGGCAATTGATTTAATTTCCATGCCACTATTTGGATTATTGAAAATTCTATGAGCATGGGATTAATCCCAAATCACTTTTAAAATGATCACACTCATTTTTAGGATTTTTCAACACATCCAAAAGAATTTTGGAAAAAGATTTATTTCTGGCCTTTTTATTTAATTCATTTAGGGCTTTTCTTGTCCCCAATTCTTTTTCTTTTGCAATTTTTTTCATGATGCAAAAATGCAAACTTAGAAAAGCACAAACCTAAATTAGGGTTCTGACAACTCGCCCCCACTCAAAACAATCTCGTCCAGAGATTCCGAAGTCGTTGGGAAGAAGGTGGGGTACTCAGCTCGTAGACGATCCTCTCGTTCCCAGGTAGCTTCTTTCTCTGAATGATGTGACCACTGCACTTTGAGGAATCTGATCTTCTGACATCTGGTGCTACGCTCGGCTTCATCAAGAATACGAACAGGGTACTCTCGATATGAAAGGTTATCTTGGAGATCAAGCGTTTCGTGGTCTACTTCGCGGATGGGGTCCTTGAAGCAACGCTTGAGTTGAGAGACGTGGAAGACATCATGAACCTGGGAGAGGTGAGGGGGTAGTTCCAATTGGTAGGCAACTTCTCCACGTTTAGCGAGAATGCGAAAGGGACCGATATAACGTGGGTCCAACTTGCCTTTGATACCGAAGCGATGGGTACCCTTCAGATGAGTAACCCGAAGGTAAGCCTTCTCATCCAGATTATAGCTTTCTTCCTTATGATGACGATCATAATAGCTTTTCTGACGAGACTGGGCTGTCTTCAATTTCTCACGAACAATGCGAACCTGCTCTTCTGCATCCTGAATCATATCCGGTCCAAAGAATTGTCTTTCACTGGTTTCTGACCAGTTTAGGGGTGTTCGACATTTCCGTCCATAGAGAAATTCAAAAGGAGCCATGCCCAAACTAGACTGGAAGCTATTGTTATACGCAAATTCGGCAAAAGGAAGAGAATTCTCCCATTTCTTTCCGAAAGAGATAACACAAGCTCTGAGCATGTCTTCGAGAATTTGATTGACCCTTTCTACTTGACCACTAGACTGCGGGTGATAGGCGGTGCTAAAGGAGAGGTGGGTTCCCATAGCATTCTGGAAACTTTCCCAAAATCGAGAAGTGAAAAGACTACCACGGTCTGGATTGATTTCCAAAGGAACACCGTGAAGTGACACGATTCGGGAGACACACAAGTCCGCTAACTGGCTAGCAGTTATAGAATCGCGAACAGGAAGGAAGTGAGCAACTTTGGAAAGTCTATCAATGACAACGAAGATGGCATCATTTCCTTTCTGGGTTTTTGGAAAGCCGGTGATGAAGTCCATACCGACTTTGTCCCATTTCCACTCGGGGATAGGCAAAGGTCTAAGAGTACCAGCAGGTCTTTGATGTTCTGCCTTAACGCGACGACAAACATCACATTCAGCAATGAACTGAGCAATTTCTCTCTTCATCCTAGTCCACCAAAATCTCTGGCGTATATCTCGGTACATTTTTGTGCTACCGGGATGAATCGAGAGGGGTGTGTCATGGGCTTATTTGAGGATGAGTTGCCTTAGTTCCCTATTCTTGGGTACTACCAAACGATTTCCAAAGAATATCGTTCCTTTACTATCTGTGGAGAAACATTTAGCAACTCCGCTAGCAATGTTCTCCTTGATCCGGCGAACACCTCGTGCACGCCTTTGGGCAACTATAATTTGATCCTCAAGGGTTTCTTTCGCCACCAAGTTTAAAAGAGATCCACGAGGAAAAATCTCGAGGTTGAGCTTTCGAAATTCCTCATGAAGAAGTGGTTGATACTGTTGTAACATGAGGTTGTTACAATACGACTTACGACTTAGTGCATCAGCCATGACATTGGCTTTGCCTGGGGTGTAAGAAATTCCTAAGTCATAATCTTTTATCAACTCAATCCAGCGTCTTTGCCTGAGATTAAGATCTGGCTGGGTAAAAATGTATTTGAGGCTTTGGTGGTCGGAATAGATCTCGCAACGATTACCAAGGAGGTAATGTCGCCAAGTTGTTAGGGCATGAACTACGACAACGAGTTCAAGATCATGGGTAGGATAGTTCTCTTCATGTGGACGCAACTGGCGTGAAGCATAAGCTACCACATGTCGATCTTGCAGAAGTATGCATCCTAACCCTTGCCGTGAGGCATCACAATAGATCTCGAAATCCTTTTTGGTGTCTGGAGGCGCAAGTACGGGTGCAGAAGTCAATCTTCTTTTTAGCTCTTGAAAGCTTTCCTCGCACTTGGGAGACCATTCGAATTTCTTCTCTTTCTTGAGGAGTTCAGTCAGAGGCTTTGCAACTTTAGAAAATTTCTTGACGAAGCGGCGGCAATAGCTGGCTAGGCCAAGAAAACTCCTAACTTGCTTAACCGATTCAGGTGGAGTCCAGTCAAGGACGGCCTGAACTCTCTCGGGATTGACAGCAATGCCTTTTGCAGAAATAACGTGGCCTAAATAGGTCACTTCTGGTAGCCAAAATTCACACTTGGAGAACTTGGCATAAAGGCGGTGCTCTCTAAGTTTCATCAATACCAGGCTAAGATGTTCTGCGTGCTCTTCTTCGTTCTTCGAGTAGATGAGAATGTCATCAAGATAAACTACAACAAATTTATCTAGGTACTCCATGAAGATTGAATTCATCAAGCGCGAGAATGTGGCGGGGGCATTGGTTAAACCGAAGGACATAACGGTGTACTCATAAAGACCATAACGAGTAGTAAAAGCCGTTTTGGGAATGTCCTCGTTTCTGATTTTGATTTGATGATAACCTAATCTCAAATCCATCTTGGAGAAGACAAAGGATCCTGCAAGTTGATCATAAAGATCATTGATCCTGGGCAGTGGGTACTTGTTCTTTATCGTCGCTAGATTTAGCGGGCGATAGTCTACGCACATCCTTTCTGTTCCATCTTTCTTCGTTACGAACAGAACGGGGCAACCCCATGGCGATGAGCTAGGGCGGATGAAGCCTTTTTCCAACGAAGCTTCAAGTTGGATTTTGAGCTCAGCTAACTCACGTGGGGCCATTCTATATGGGCGTCTGGATATTGGGGCGGTTCCTGGGATAAGATCTACCACAAACTCTACAGATCTGTCAGGTGGTATTCCTGGCAGCTCTTCTGGAAAGACATCCGGGAAGTCACGAACCACTGGAATATCTTCAAGGTCTGGAAGAGGAAGCACATTCAAAGAATGCACCTGGGTTTTAGAGCTTGGTGAGGTGTACTTGATTGTCTGGCCTGATGGATGGGTTAGTTTCACTGACTTGGCTTTACAATCAAGGACAGCACTCAGTCTTGATAACCAATCCATTCCTAAGATGACATCAATGTCTGAAGACTTGAGGGCTATAAGTGAGGCAAAGAATACTAAACCCTCAATTGCAATTTCATTCTCATGACTCACCATGGTGGTGTGCCATCTAGATCTAGGGGCTTGCACAACTAAGGGGGGTGGATAACATCGAAAAAGAGATGTCATGTGACAGTGCAAAATCCTGGGATATGAATGAGTGAGAGGCTCCTAGGTCAAACAGAACCGAAGCTGGGGTGGAATTGACAGGAAGGGTTCCAAGTACAACATCGTTTGACTTGTGGGAATCTAGAATGGATACATGATTCACATAACCATATTCATAGGCAGGAGGCTTGACATTGGAAGTCTTGGGTGGTGGCTTACCACGACGAAAAGCTTGCTTTGGATTAGGTGTGGTGGCTACATGATTTTGGGGACACTCTCGAACATTGTGGCCTGATTGTCCACATTGGAAACAAACACCACGTGGAATGAAAGGAACTTGAGCACTTGATTGTCCAACACCATTCCAAGGAGGAAGATTGGGTTGAGGTGGACGATATATGGTGGTTGGTGGTCTAGAAGCACTTACAGCACGACTGACGTCATTGAAGGGAATCCAAACACATCTTTTTCGAGAAACTGGGCCAGAAGATTGGGCAAACTCACGATCACGCTTGCGAGACTCTTCATACAACTCATTTCCATACTCGACCTTGAAGGATTTGTCGACCAAGTCCCTGAAGTTGACGAACTCGTGAAGATTCAGGTCATGACATAGAACGGGGCTAAGTCCTTTGCGGAACCTTGCTTGTTTCATGGCATCGGTGGATACTTCTTCTTGGTCATAACGTGCTAGACGAGTGAACTCAGTCCTATACTCATGAACAGACATTTTTCCTTGGGTCAAATTGCAAAATTCTTCTCTCTTGCGCTCCATCAGCTGATCCGGAATATGGTAACCTCGGAAATCATCACAGAACTCTTGCCAAGTCACCACGTGACCTACTAGTTGCATTGCTACGAAGTTCTCCCACCACTGCAGAGCAGCACCTTCCAGAAAGTATGCCGCGAATAGCACACGATCACCTGGAGCAACATGGGCTGTCTCAAGCTTACGCTCGAGGGAACGAAGCCAATCATCGGCATCAAGGGGCTCGGAAGGACATCGGAATACTGGCGGGTTGAGGAGAATGAAGTCCTGGATGGTAACTACACTATGATGCTGACGAGAAGTGTTCTGCTCAATACGCTCGAGAAGACGTGTCTGATCACGACGATTCTGTTCAGCCTCCATCATGATTTCTGCCGTTGAGGTTGGTGGTGGAGGTTCTTCACCGTCTATGTTACCGGAACTGGGGTCAACACCTTGATTTTCACCTGACATTCTGTGTGATAAGAATCAACAAACATAATAGGATTTAGGACACAATTCTATGCTAAGATAGAAGACTATAATGCAATAGCATCAAAGCCACAAACGGACAGCATAACGGCTGCACCGGGATGGAAAATGAGACAATCTACAGAATAACGAACATCACTTCCAAAGAAACACTATGGAATGATGGCTCAGAAAAACCACAACACTCCTACAGCTACAAAGAAGCAATAACCGAGATGTCCTAGTAAAGACATAGATGAGCCTAGTCCTATCTTCCCGAAGAATAAGATGAGGGTGACTCAGAACTCAGATTGATGAGGATAAGGAGAAAAAAAAGAAGTCTTACGTTGTTCCCTTATACCCAAAGTAGCTATATAACTATAGAATGCTAGACTCGACATCGGCCAATGGTTTGATAATCCTACAGTCAGTCCTGCTCTGATACCAAGTCTGTCGGGACCCGGGGTTAGCGTATGCAATTCCGGTCACAATACAATCACATGGAGAGCCGAGAGCCGTACCCAATTGTCTAAGCAGACAAGTCCAAGCACAGATCACTCTCGGTAAGCATCGAACGTGAGGAACATCCCATCCAGGCCGGATGATCAACTGAGATGGGTCCTCATCGTCCGCTCACAAGTCTAAATGCTTATGGGTAGTGAATCCCATACTCATAGACAAGTCTCCTCAACCATGTTATCGATTGAATCATAACCCTTACATAGACTTACTCCAGCCCGATCACTTAGTCGGGTTCTAGGGCGGGCTCGATCATACCACAAAGTGTGCACGAGACAGAGTCTCGAGCAATCGCATCGCGATGCCCCAAGCTGCGCACATCTAAGGGCCACTTGGTGTATAAAAGACCGCCAGCCAGATCACAACTAAGGTCTCGATAACCCATACTAAGACATGCATGTTATAATCATACACGCAACACACATGTCTAGTATAAACAGATGGTAATCACAACATGAACTCTACAAACTCATAGTCTTTATAACTTCTGCTAAACAGAGCAGACATAGTAGTTATATTACAAGAAGAGATCACATGGTTGTGATCCAACATTACATCAAACAACAACGGAAGCAAATTATGTCTTAGTAAAGACAAGGTTAACAAATGGCTTAAGAAGCCTGAAAGAAAATCCAACGACCCTCCAAAGGGCATAGGCTGCTACCTGGAACTATACGACTTGGTCCACGTCGAGCTCGAGGTAGAGGCCACCATCAGGGTCAGTGGTCTCGTCACTAAAACATAGAATAAGCAAACATGAGTACAAAGTCATACTCAGCAAGACTTACATAGGAACTAAACTACTCATGCACATGTATCAAGGCAAAGGGAGGTGGGGTTTCACTTGTAGAAGTGCCAGCTTTGACTTGGCTAGTCCTGTACTACGAATACCAGAGAGAGGTAAGAACGTACACAAGTCCAAGTAACAGTCTCCAATCAATACTCCACTATGGTGCCTTCCTCGACTTCCCCACGAGGAAGCACGCCATAGAACTCACACTTATCTTGGTGTGTTTTAGAAGTATCCAGTTAAAGTTATCTATGATCAAGTAAAGGTCTCCAAGTAGTCCATAACCACGGACACGGTTATTCGAATAGTTCATTAACCCTGCAGGGGTGTACTTCTACACACACGCCTCATCAGTTACCGCCTGGGGATGGACTCTTCGAGTGAGTACCGGCCAGGATGCTGCCACGACACTTCACTCACGGCACCATCTCTAGTCCTAGGGAGTCGCCTATTTGAGTTGGGACCACAATCAGAATCCGACCGATTGTTCCGATGTGGACTCAAACGTTGTGTGACCGCCATCAAGCTCAACTCGATCATGATCACTTGATTCAACGTGCCCACAACCTACGCCAACCACTTACCTTGGTTCCACCTGCTTGAGATCGTTAAAGGGCGAACTACTTGCGACTCCTGGACAGGTCCGGGGTGAGGTACTAGGCCGAGAGGGGTCAGTGAGCCCAATGTGTGGTCGTACTCTTGGTCTTGGATAACAACACAAGAACTCGGGCCTAAGGTAGTTTTCGACGAGACAACCCACTGTGTACTCCTACACAGCCTCTCATCGTTCACCTTTGTTTAGGGTAGATTCAGCAACACGTTACCACCATCTTTCACATGATCACTACCATCCCGACTCATAACAAAGTAGCTTCAGGTAACAACTCTAAGCATGAAATAAGCTGTAACAGTTGCAGGGGCCACAAGATAACAACCAACTCCTACATCTGCTAGGATTGTGGTTTGCTTACTACTGTGAAAAATGATAGGTCATGCAAAGGAGTGGGTTCAACTAGAGGTAGAACGTATCATGGTGACATCCTAAACATGCATTTGCCAGAATGAGAGGGAACTGGGATTTTATCGACATGATCAAAGAGGGGGTGCTTGCCTTGCTGATGATCACGATGTAACACTCTTCTGACGTGAGGTTGAACTCGTCTCCGAGATCAACTCTACCGAGAAGAAGCAATCACCGAAGCACTGGAAGTAAAGCACAATCAAGATAATACAATGCACAATCAATATGTAATACCAAGTATGGCAATGTGCTGATGTGACTTAGGTTTAATTTGCAACATGTTAACTGAAGTTGATTTGAAAAGTAAATTCAAATTCAAACTCCAAATGTTATTCAATTTAGTTCAACTTGCATTTTCTAATGTTGGTACTTTGTAAAGCAAGTGATCATATGTGTGAAATGCTTCTGAAGTACAAGTGAAGTGTGGTGCATTTCAATGGTTGAAGTTGGAATAGCTTTTGAATTGAATTTGAAATAATTCCAATTAAATAAAATAGCAAAATCTACTGATCCATTTTTAAGATCAACTCCAACATAGCTGAAAGTTGGAAATTTGGATAGAGGATTTTCTCCTGATCATTTTTCATATATTACACTTTGAATTTGGAGTTATAGTTTAAAAGATATTCAATTTCAAAGTTTTTCTTATTTTCTGGAATTTACTGAATTTCTTTAATTCTTTTAAAAGGTTTTTCTGTTTATTGCGTCATTAAGACGTCATCATGACGCAAGGGGGGGGCTGACCAGTGGGCCCTTGCTGTCAGTGACCCAGGGGTTAAAACCCGGTTTAATTAACCCACGGGTTAATTAGGGGGCCCCTGGTCCCACCTGTCAGCGAGAGAGGGGAGGGGTTAGGTGTTGGGTTAGGGGCTAACCGACCGGCGGCTAGACGCCGGTGGCCTAGCCAAGGCGGCGCTCGCCGGAGTGGCGATTCCGGCCACGGGGAAGGTAGCTGGAGGCACGGGCGCGTGCCTCACACTCGTGCGCGTCACGTGGAGCACGCCGGGGACCTCGAGGAGGCCCCTGGCCATGGCTACGACGAAGGGAAGCGGCGGCTGCCCATTGTCTCGACGGAGACGGCGAAGGGAGCCACGGGGAGACACGGAAGAAGGGGGTAAATGGAGCTGGAAGCTCACCAGAGACGATGGAGGGGACGTAGGGGGCGGGGGAAGCAGTACGGCGGCGAATTCGACTTGGAGGTCGTCGGCGGCCGGCGGCAAATCGAAGACACGGGCGACGTCTGGAGAGCTCCTTGGGTTCGATTCGCCTTGCAGCTCGAAGGAGTCGAGGGCGCTGGACCTTCTGGACAAGGTTGCGGGGAAGGGGAAGGCCGGTGGCCACGTCGGAGCACGACGGCCGCTCCGTCTAGGTCTCGGGCGGGCGCAAGAAACAGTGGCAGGGCGAGGAGAGCGAGCCAGAGAGAGAGAGGAAGAAGGAGGACGACTCAAGGCGTGCGTTGGCGAAGAGATAGGGCAGGGGAGGCAAGCTGCTGGCCACGACGACGCCGGCATGCTCGCCACTCCGTGAGCTGCCTGCCTGGCTCGGGGAGGAAGACGACCCTGCCCCTGGGCTGGGCCACCTCCCTGAGTTGGGCCCAGGTAAGGTGGGCTTTGCCCCTTTTCTTTTGTTTTTCTTTTTAAACTTTCTGTTATTTTTTTTGCCCATTTAAAATAAATACTAGGGCATTTTATAAAAACCCCAAATAACTTTATAAACTCTAGGTGACTTAGTAATAGTCAACCCCAAGTTTTGGGATTTTATGAAATTCAAATTATTTGAATTTAAATTCAAATAGGCAATTTATTTAATTTCCAAGCCACTATTTTGATTATTGAAAATTCTATGAGCATGGGATTAATCCCAAATCACTTTTAAAATGATCACACTCATTTTTATGATTTTTCAACACATCCAAAAGAATTTTGGAAAGAGATTTATTTCGGGCCTTTTTATTTAATTCATTTAGGGCTTTTCTTTTCCCCAATTCTTTTTCTTTTGCAAACTTTTTCATGATGCAAAAATGCAAACTTAGAAAAGCACAAACCTAAATTAGGGTTCTGACACCTGTGCGCCTTCCTGTGGCCGGATTCGTCACGCCGCCGTGGTCAGTGGCTCCTCCGCCGCGCTCTTCAATGCCGGCGAGTCGCCGGCCATCTCTTGGCCCTCTAGTGCGTGCCACTCGACGCGGGCGTGCACGAGGCACACGCCAGTGCTAGCCCCGTGCCAAACAGTGGCTGGGAGCACTGTTCCGGCATGCCTCCGCCGCATACAGTGCTCACCGGCGGCTAACCGCCGGCGGGGCCGCTTAATTAGGGGCTCACCCCCCTGTTAGTTGACCCCAGGTCAATGACAGGTGGGGCCCCCAGGCCTTAACCCCCTCTCTGTTTATTTTAAACAGAGGGATTAAACCCTGTGACACTGACATGTTGGCCCCACCAGTCAGCCCCCCCCCCACGTCAGCATGACGCAACAGTGACGCAATAAGTCATTTTCCAAATTAAAAGAATTCCAGAAAATTCCATAAAAAGGATTAAACTTTGGAAAATCATAACTAATTCATTTCAAATCCAAATTGGACAAATAATAGATGTAAAATTATCATAAAAATGCAAGGATTGTGAATATGCAACTTGTTTCTATGTTTGACCATTTTAAAATGGGTGAACAATACCAAACATGCATATGGCATTCTTTTGAATTCAAATTTGTAGTGAATTTGCAAATGACTTTGCAACACACTTCTTTTAAATGGTTTCATCCACACATCAGAGGCTTTACCTCACCTTTACAACATCACTTCATGCTCAACCATTTCAACTGAACATTCATGGATTCAAATGCATTTGAAATTCATCGATAAATCAAATGGAGTTTGAATTTGCAATTCATTTGCAATATACTCCTTTTAAATGGAATAACTCACACATCAGTGACACATACATGGTGTTTCAACCTTCAACTCATGTGTTTGAGCATTTTCTTATTATTGTTTCGATGTTTGTGTTGTTTGTCGAATACAGGTGGATCCGGAACCGGAGGCCACCCCCTTCGTTGAAGACTCTGCGTTTGAACCTCGTCAGCAAGGCAAGAAAACCCCCATTGAACATGTTGATAAAATCCCACTTCCCTCTCAGTCTCCCTTATGCATTGATTAGGATGATTACCATGATAACGTTTCTACCGCATAGTTGAACCCATATCCTTTGCATGACATATCATCTTGTCACAGTAGTAAGCAAACCACAATCCTAGCAGATGTAGGAGTTGGTTGATATCATGTGGCCCCTGCAACTGTTACTGCTTATTGCATACTTAGAGTTACAATGAGGATACTTTGATCTATGAGTCGGGATGGTAGTGATCATGTTGATGATGGTGGAAATGTGTTGGTGAATCTACACTAATACAAGGTGAACGATGAGAGGCTGTGTAGGAGTACACAGTGGGTTGTCTCTTTGAACACCGCCTTAAGCCTGAGTTCTTGTGTGCTGATCCAAGACGAAGAGTACTACCACATGTTGGGCACATGGACCCCCGCTCAACCTTCTAACTCACCCTTTCTTAGTTCAATGAGTCGCAGTAGTTCAGAGTTCTAGTAGGTCTGTGGCACGGTCTGCGAAGTGGAAGAACGACTATGCAGACCGGCTTGGGACCCTGCACACATCTTCTGGGACCACATCGGTAAACCGGCCAGGTTCACAATGTGGACTCCAGCCCAGATAGGCATCTCCATTGTACTTGAGTTGGCTGTGAGGTAAAAGTTGTGGAAATTATCCTCGCCGACACCCGCTTGAAGGGTGACGAGATCCCGGCGGTAACTGATCGTTTCATGTGTGTAGCAGTACACCCCTTCAGGGTTAATAAACTATTCGAATAGCCAACTTGAACTGGATACTTACAAAACTTGCCAAGATAAGCGTGAGTGCTATGGCGTGCTTTCTCGTGGGGAAGTCGAGGAAGGCACCATGGTGGTGTAATTGGTTGGAGAAGTAGTGGACTCGTGTACGCTTCTTACCTCAAAGTCTGGTACTCGTAGTTCAGGACTAGCCAAGTCAAAGCTGGCACTTCTGCAATTGAACCCCACCTCCCTTTACCTTGATACATGTGCATAAGTAGTATAGTTCCTACGTAAGTCTTGCTGAGTACGACTTTGTACTCACGTTTGCTTATTCTATGTTTTAGATGAACCCCCCTGACCCCGAAGGTGGATTCTTCCTGGAGCTTGACGACTGATCAAGCTAGTGTAGTCCCAGTAAGACGACTGGTCACTCGTGAAATGGCTTGTTAATAGATAAGGCTTCTCTAAGCCATTTCTTAAACTTGTCTATACTCAGACCTACTTTTCTTCCGCATGTTTGATGTAATGTTGGATCATAGACTTTTGATCTCTGTGTGCACACTGTAAGAGTTATCAATAAAGTTGTATACTTTGTAGACAATTGCAATGATACCTTCTGTTCATACTAGACATGTGTGCTGCGTGTATGATTATAACATGCATGTCTTGGTATGGGTTTTTCGAGACCTTAGTTGTGATCTGGCTGGCGGTCTTTTATACACCAAGTGGCCCTTAGATGTAAGCAGCTTGGGGCATCGCGATGCGATTGCTCGTGACTCTGTCACGTGCACACTTTGATGTATGATCGAGCCCGCCCTAGACCCCGACTAAGTGATCGGGCTGGAGTAAGTCTATGTAAGGGTTATAATAAAATCGCTAGTATGGTTGAGGCGACTTGTCTATGAGTATGGGAGTTCACAACCCATATCATTTAGACTTGTGTGCGGACGATGAGGACCCATCTTAGTTGATCATCCGGCCTGGATGGGATGCCCCTCACGTTCGATGCTTTCCGAGAACGTTATGTGCTTGGCCTTGTCTTCTTAGACAAGTGGGTACGGTTCTCGTCTGTCCATATGATTGTTTTGTAGCGAGTCCTGCATACGCTAACCCTGGGTCCTGACAGACTTGGTACCAGAGCAAGACTGACTGTAGGTTTATCAGACTTGGTCGACGTCGAGTCTAGCATTCTATAGTTATGTAGTTACTCTGGGTATATAAGGGAACAACGTAAGGCTTTTGTTTCTCCTTACCCTCATCGTTCTGAGTTCTGAGTCACCCTCATCTTGTTCTACGGGAAGATAGTACTAGGCTCATCTATGTCTTCCTAGAACATCTTGTTGTTTGCTTCCTTGTAGCCGTAGGAAAGTTGTGTTTGGTTTGCTAGAGTAGTTGTTCTTCCTGATTTCTTACATCGTATGTAAGTGTTGTTTCTATGTTGTAATAAAGTTTTTTTCTCTTGCAATTACAGCCATTATGCTGCCGGATTTATTCCGTGTCTCGATGAGTCATTGCCTTTGCATCATTATCTTTTCCGCCTAAATCATATCCTTTTATCCTTGCCTCCATCGTACAACCTGTTCTGATTGTTGATTTTTATCACACAGGATGTCAGGTGGAACTCGTAGTGTTCTTCTTCGAAATTGAGACCGTGATCGGAATCGAAATGATGATGAACCTCCACCACCGCCTTCTGCGACGGAAATCATGATGGAAGCTGAGCGGAATAGACGTGATCAAACACGCCTTCTGGAGCTCATCGAGTAGAATACCGCCCACCATCGTAATGTGGTGGTCAGCATTCAGGACTTCATCTTCCTCAAGCCACCGGTATTCCGATGTTCTTCTGAGCCCCTCGAAGCTGATGATTGGCTCCGTTCCATCGAGCGTAAGCTTAATACAGCACATGTTGCTCCCGATGACCGAGTTATTTTTGCGGTATACTTCTTGGAAGGTGCTGCTCTTCAGTGGTGGGAGAAATATGTTGCAATGCAGCCAGATGGTCACGTAGTGACTTGGCAGGAGTTCTGTGTTTCCTTTCGAGGGTACCACATTCTGGATGAGTTGATGGAGCGCAAGAAGGAAGAGTTCTGCAATCTGAATCAAGGAGAGATGTCCATTCATGATTATGTGAGGGAGTTCAACCGTCTTTCTCGTTATGCCCAAGATGAGATCACCACCGATGCCAGAAAGTAGGCAAGGTTCCGCAAGGGACTTAGCCCCATCCTTCGTCATGATCTCAACCTCCTTGAGTTTGCCACCTTTGAGGATTAAGTCAACAGATCCTTCAGAGCTGAGCATGGCAATGAAGTTTTCGAGAAGTCTCGCAAGCATGCTCTTGAGCTTGCCCTTCTTCTAGTTCACGCCCTCACAAGCGCATGATCTGGATTCCTAACAGTTTGTTCCATGAAAACAACCCACCGAGGCCATCCCTTGTGCCGCCTCGTCCACCAGCTCCACCAAACAACCCAGCTCCCCGCACTATCTTTGGAGCCTGCTTCAGATGTGGCCAGCCTGGTCATTACTCTCGTGAGTGCCCCATCAATCAGAATGCTCCACCCCATGCCAAAGGAAACCCCAATGTTCGTGCCAAGCCACCCCCGGAGGTTTCCACCGCCAAGCCTTCCTCAAATTTTGGACGTGTGAACCAAATCTTAGCTGAGGAAACTGATGGTACTTCTGACTTCATTCTTGGTACGCTCCCAGTCAATCATGTTCCACTTCTGTCCTTTTCGATCCAGGAGCATCTCACTCATTCATGTCGGAGAGTTATGCACTTCGTCATGAGATATCCTTTGATGAAATGTTCACCCCAATGATTATTCGAACTCCTGGTTCCAAGTGGCAAAATAAGAGAGTAAGCCATGGCAATCAAATTGCAATTGAGGGTTTAGTATTCCTTGCTTCATCATAGCCCTCAAGTCTTCAGACATTGATGTCATCCTTGGTATGGATTGGTTATCAAGACAAAATTCTTTTCTTGATTGTAAAACCAAGTCAGTTAGACTTACACATCCTTCAGGCCAGACAATAAATTATTCCTCACCAAGAACAAGAACCCAGATCCATTCTTTGAATGTGCTTCCCCTTCCCGACCTTGAAGATGTTCCGGTGGTTCGTGACTTCCCGGATGTCTTTCTTGAAGAGCTGCCGGGCATGCCACCCGACAGATGTGTAGAGTTCATAGTGGATCTTATGCCAGGAACCGCACCAATTTCCAGAAGCCCATACAAAATGGCCCCACGTGAAGCTTTGTTGGCAAAAGGCTTCATCCGCCCTAGCTCATCGCCATGGGGTTGCCCTGTTCTATTCGTAACGAAGAAAGATGGAACAGAAAGGATGTGTGTAGACCAACGCCCGCTAAATCTAGCGACGATAAAGAACAAATAACCACTGCCCAGGATCAATGATCTTTATGATCAACTTGTTGGATCCTCTGTCTTCTCCAAGATGGATTTGAGATTAGGTTATCATCAAATCAAAATCCGAAACGAGGACATTCCCAAAACGGCTTTTACTACTCGTTATGGTCTTTACGAGTACACCGTCATGTCCTTTGGTTTAACCAATGCCCCCGCCACATTCTCGTTCATGATGAATTCGATCTTCATGGAGTACTTAGATAAATTTGTTGTAGTTATCTTGATGACATTCTCATCTACTCGAAGAACGAAGAAGAACATGCCGAACATCTGAGGTTGGTATTGATGAAACTTAGAGAGCATCACCTGTATGCTAAGTTATCCAAGTGTGAATTTTGGCTACCAGAACTGACCTACTTAGGCCACGTGATTTCTGCAAAAGGCATTGTTTTCAATCCCGAGAGAGTTCAGACCGTCCTTGACTGGACTCCACCTGAATCGGTTAAGCAAGTTAGGAGTTTTCTTGGCTTTGCAAGCTATTGCCGCCGCTTCGTCGAGAACTTTTCTAAAGTTGCAAAGCCTCTAACTAAACTCCTCAAGAAAGATAAGAAATTCCTATGGACTCCCAAGTGCGAGGAAAGATTTCTAGAGCCAAAGAGAAGATTGACTTCTGCACCCGTACTTGCGCCTCCAGATACCAAAAAAGATTTCGAGATCTTTTGTGACGCCTCACGGCAAGGGTTAGGATGCATACTTATGCAAGATAGACATGCGGTAGCTTATGCTTCACGCCAGTTGCGTCCACATGAAGAGAACTATCCTACCCATGATCTTGAACTCGTTGCCGTAGTTCATGCCCTGACAACTTGGCGACATTACCTCCTTGGTAATCGTTGTGAGATCTATTCCGACCACCAAAGCCTCAAATACATATTCACCCAGTCAGATCTTAATCTCAGGCAAAGACGCTGGATAGAGTTGATAAAAGATTATGACTTAGGTATTTCTTACACCCCAGGCAAAGCCAATGTCATGGCGGATGCACTAAGTCGTAAGTCGTATTGTAACAACCTCATGTTACAACAGTATCAACCACTTCTTCATGAGGAATTTTGAAAAATCAATCTCGAGATTGTTCCTCATGGCTATCTTTCTACCTTGGTGGCGAAACAAACCCTTGAGGATAAAATCATAGCCTCCCAGAAACGTGATACTGGTATTCGAGATATCAAGAAGAACATTGCTAGCGGAGTTGCTAAATGTTTCTCCATGAATGATCAAGGTGTCGTTTTATTTGGCACTCGATTGGTTGTACCACGAAAACACAATCTTAGGAGGATAATCCTCAAAGAAGCTCATGATACACCCCTTTCGATTCATCCTGGTAGCACAAAGATGTACCGAGACCTACACCAGAGATTTTGGTGGACTAGGATGAAGCGAAAAATTGCTCAGTATGTTGCCGAATGTGCTGTTTGTCGTTGCATTAAGGCCGAACACCAAAGACCTGCTGGCACTCTTCAACCTTTGCCTATTCCAGAGTGGAAATGGGACAAAGTTAGTATGGATTTCATCACTGACTTTCCAAATACCCAGAAAGGAAATGATGCCATCTTCGTTGTGGTGGATAGACTTTCCAAAGTTGCACACTTCCTTCCAGTTCGCGAGTCTATAACTGCTAGCCAGTTAGCGGACTTGTATGTCTCTAGAATTGTGTCTCTTCATGGTGTTCCTTTGGAAATCAATTCTGATCGTGGTAGCCTTTTCACCTCTAGATTCTGGGGAAGCTTTCAGAATGCTATGGGAACTCATCTCTCCTTTAGTACAGCTTTCCATCCTCATTCTAGTGTTCAAGTCGAAAGGGTTAACCAAATTCTTGAAGACATGCTCAGAGCTTGTGTCATCTCATTCGGAAAGAATTGCGAGAAGTCTCTTCCATTTTCCGAATTTGCTTATAACAATAGTTTTCAATCTAGTCTGAACATGGCTCCTTTTGAACTCCTCTATGGACGACGATGTCGAACACCACTTAACTGGTCAGAAACCGGTGCAAGACAATTCTTTGGACCGGATATGATCAAGGAAGCAGAAGAGCAAGTTCGCATTGTTCATGATCAATTGAAAGCAGCCCAGTCTCGTCAGAAAAGCTACTATGATCGTCATCATAGGCAAGAAAGCTACAATCTGGATGAGAAGGCTTACCTTCGAGTTACTCCTCTGAAGGGAACCCAACGATTCGGTATCAAAGGCAAGTTGGCCCCATGTTACATCGGACCTTTCCACATTCTTGCTAAACGTGTAGAAGTTTCCTACCAACTTGAACTACCCCCGCACCTTTCCCGAGTACATGATGTATTCCATGTGTCACAACTCAGGCGTTGCTTCAAGGACCCCATCCGCGAAGTCTACCATGAAACGCTTGATCTCCAAGATGACCTTTCTTATCGAGAATACCCTGTTCGTATTCTTGATTCCGCGGAGCGTGTCACTCGCCGAAAGAAGATCAAGTTTCTCAAAGTTCAATGTTCACACCACTCTGAGAAAGAAGCTACGTGGGAAAGAGAAGACCGTCTCAGTGCCGAGTACCCCTCCTTCCTCCCGATGACTTCTGAATCTCGGGACGAGATTCTTTTGAGTGGGGGCGAGTTGTCACAACCCCAAGTTAGGTATGTGCTAGAATAGCAAGTCACTTTGCATCATGATAAAAATTTCAAAAAGAAATTGAAATGGGAGAGAAAAAACCCCAGATGAATTTAATTCAAATGGCCAGATAAAAAGTTGCTCCAAAAATTCCTTTTGCATTTTTGAAAAGTCTCATAAATGAGTGTGATCACATATCAAGTGATGTGCGACTAACCCCATGCTCATGGATTTTTCAAATATTCAAACAGGAGCATGGATTTAAATTTAAACCCCTATTTGAATTAAAGTTCAAATTATTTGAATTTTAAAAATTCCCAAACTTTATAAGTGGCTAGCTATATGCATTTCAAGTACACATAAAAATTTGGGGCATTTTATAAAATTTCTAGTTATTTTTTTAGCCAAGACAAAACAAAATGCAAAAAGAAAAACAGAAGAAAAGAAAAAGGAAACTTACCTGGTTTCAGCCCAACTTAATCCTTAGCGGCCCACCAGCCAGGCCCAGCCCACGAGCTCCTTTGTAGTCTTCCTCAAGTTGCTCGGTGGCGAGCCGAGGGAGCGCGGCGACGCCACCGCGACGCCGGAGAGCTTCTAGGCCTCCTCGAGCAATCTCCTCTCGACACGCAAGCCGCCAAAGCCCCGCAACACCTTTCCCCCTCATTTGGTTCTTCCTCCACCTCTCCTCCGCCCGTTTTTGTCGCCAACAGAGAGCTCGCCGGAGCGCGCCATCGTGTCAGCCGTGGCCAACGGCAGCCATCCGCCGCACGAGTTTGTCCAGTCGCACCGCAGCAGTCGTCTTCATCTTCAAGTACGAGCAATCGAGCCCGGAAGCCCCGAGCGCGACGCCAGCTTCAAGGTTCCATCGCCAGCCGCCGCGAACTCTGTCGACAAATTCCCAGTCGTCCGACTTACCAAGCCTTCCTAGCCAGCACAGTTGTGCTCCTGGTGAGCTCCTCTCCCGTTTTCCCTAACCTGCGCGCCTTCCCCTCGCCGGATTTGTCGCGCCGCCGTGGTCAGTAGCTCCTCCGCCGCGCTCTTCAACGTCGGCGAGTCCCCGGCAATCTCTTGGCCCTCCAGTGCGTGCCACTCGACGCGGGAGTGCACGAGGCACACGCCAGTGCCAGCCCCGTGCCAGACAGTGGACGGGAGCACTGTTCCGGCATGCCTCCGCCGCATACAGTGGTCACCGGCGGCTCACCGCCGGCGGGGCCGCTTAATTAGGGGCTAACCCCCCTGTTAGTTGACCTCAGGTCAATGACAGGTGGGCCCCCCAGGCCTTAACCCCCTCTCTGTTTATTTTAAACAGAGGGATTAAACCCTGTGACACTGACATGCTGGCCCCACCAGTCAGCCCCCCCCCACGTCAGCATGACGCAACAGTGACGCAATAAGTCATTTTCCAAATTAAAAGAATTCCAGAAAATTCCAGAAAAATGATAAAACTTTGGAAAATCATAACTAATTCATTTTAACTCCAAATTGGACAAATAATATATGTAAAATTATCAGAAAAATGCAAGGATTGTGAATATGCAACTTTGTTCTATGTTTGACCATATTAAAATGGGTGAACAGTACCAAACATGCATATGTAATTCTTTTGAATTCAAATTTGCAGTGAATTTGCAAATGACTTTGCAACACACTTCTTTTAAATGGTTTCATTCACACATCAGAGGATTTACCTCACCTTTAAAACATCACTTCATGCTCAACCATTTCATATGAACATTCATGGATTCAAATGCATTTGAAATTCATCGATAAATCAAATGGAGTTTGAATTTGCAATTCATTTGCAATATACTCCTTTTAAATGGAATAACTCACACATCAGTGACACATACATCAAGTTTCAACCTTCAACTCGTGTGTTTGAGCATTGTCTTATTATTGTTTCGATGTTTGTGTTGTTTGTCGAATAGAGGTGGAGCCGGAACCAGAGGCCACCCCCTTCGTTGAAGACACTGTGTTTGAACCTCGTCAGCAAGGCAAGCAAACCCCCATTGAACATGTCGATAAAATCCCACTTCCCTCTCAGTCTCTCTTTTGCATTGTTTAGGATCATTACCATGATAACGTTTATACCGCATAATTGAACCCATATCCTTTGCATGACCTATCATCTTGTCACAGTAGTAAGCAAACCACAATCGTAGCAGATGTAGGAGTTGGTTGATATCATGTGGCCCCTGCAACTGTTACTGCTTATTGCATGCTTAGAGTTACAATGAGGATACTTTGATCTGTGAGTCGGGATGGTAGTGATCATGTTGATGATGGTGGAAATGTGTTGGTGAATCTACCCTAATACAAGGTGAACGATGAGAGGTTGTGTAGGAGTACAGAGTGGGTTGTCTCTTTGAACACCGCCTTAAGCCCGAGTTCTTGTGTGGTGATCCAAGACGAAGAGTACTACCACATGTTGTGCACATGGACCCCCGCTCAACCTACTAACTCACCCTTTCTCAGTTCAATGAGTCGCAGTAGTTCGGAGTTCTGGTAGGCCTGTGGCACGGCCTGCGAAGTGCAAGAAAGGCTATTCAGACTGGCCGGGTTCACGATGTGGACTCCAGCCCAGATAGGCGTCTCCATTGTACTTGAGTTGACTGTGAGGTAAAAGTTGTGGAAATTATCCTCGCCGACACCCGCTTGAAGGGTGACGAGATCCCGGCGATAACTGATCGTTTCATGTGTGTAGCAGTACACCCCTGCAGGGTTAATAAACTATTCGAATAGCCGCGTCCGCGGTAAGGGACTACTTGGAAAGTTGTGCTCGATTATTAGACAACTTGAACTGGATACTTATAAAACTTGCCAAGATATGCGTGAGTGCTATGGCGTGCTTTCTCGTGGGGATGTCGAGGAAGGCACCATGGTGGTGTAATTGGTTGGAGATGTAGTGGACTCGTGTACGCTTCTTACCTCAAGTCTGGTACTCGTAGTTCAGGACTAGCCAAGTCAAAGCTGGCACTTCTGCAATTGAAGCCCACCTCCCTTTACCTTGATACATGTGCATAAGTAGTATAGTTCCTACGTAAGTCTTGCTGAGTACGACTTTGTACTCACGTTTTCTTATTCTATGTTTTAGATGAACCCCCCTGACCCCGAAGGTGGATTCTTCCTGGAGCTCGACGACTGATCAAGCTAGTGTAGTCCCAGCCAGACGACTGTTCCCTCGTGGAAGGGCTTGTTTATAGATAAGGCTTCTCTAAGACATTTGTTAAACTTGTCTGTACTCAGACCTACTTTACTTCCGCATGTTTGATGTAATGTTGGATCACAGACTTGTGATCTCTGTGTGCACTCTGTAAGAGTTATCAATAAAGTTGTATAATTTGTAGAGAATTGCAATGATACCTGCTGTTCATACTAGACATGTGTGTTGCGTGTATGATTATAACATGCATGTCTTGGTATGGGTTTTTCGAGACCTTAGTTGTGATCTGGTTGGCGGTCTTTTATACACCAAGTGGCCCTTAGATGTGCGCATCTTGGGGCATCGCGATGCGATTGCTCGTGACTCTGTCACGTGCACACTTTGATGTATGATCGAGCCCGCCCTAGACCCTGACTAAGTGATCGGGCTGGAGTAAGTCTATGTAAGGGTTATAATACAATCGCTAGTATGGTTGAGGCGACTTGTCTATGAGTATGGGAGTTCACCACCCATATCATTTAGACTTGTGTGCGGACGATGAGGACCCATCTCAGTTGATCATCCGGCCTGGATGGGATTCCCCTCACGTTCGATGCTTTCCGAGTAAGTTATGTGCTTGGGCTTGTCTGCATAGAAAAGTGGGTACGGTTCTCGGCTCTCCATATGATTGTGTTGTAGAGAGTCTTGCATAAACTAACCCCGGGTCCCGACATCGGACATGATGAGGATTCAAGCTAGGTGCGGGACCCTCATGTTCAAGAGATGCTTGTCAAAGAAGCGTTGAACGCAAGAGGTGCAGCTAGAGAGAAAGCCAAGATGACGCAACTCGAGAAAGACGCGATTACGAAGTTGTACGAAGGATGAAACGACGGGGATACCCGCTTGAATGTAACACTTGGGGCTATGGAGATGAAGGCAAAACACAAATGTACCGACGAAATTTTCGATGATAACATGGCATTCTGGCACGATCGTCTTCCGAAGGGCAACACGTGCCCAACTAGTATCGCTGAAGCCAAGAAAGTCGTTTTCCCTCTCGATCTTACGCACGTTAAATACCACGTCTGCATAAATGATTGCATGATATATCGGGGTGAGGACGAAGATAAAACCGCATGTTCGGTGTGCGGTGTTAGTCGATACAAGAGAGGGAAGAAAGTTCCTAGAAAAGTGGTATGGTACTTTCCGATCACTCCTCGTCTACAGAGGTATTTCATAGATCCCGAGGAAGCAAAGCTCATGACCTGGCACGCGGATAGAAAGAAGCTAAAAGAGGATGACCCGAACCCGGATCCGGAAAAAGAGGACATGCTGAGGCACCCTTCAGATGGTAGCCAATGGACTGCGTTGGACCTCGAATACCCAGATTTTTGGATAGAACCAAGGAACCTCAGGATTGGTGTGAGTGCCGATGGAGTCAATCCGTTTGGTGGCCAGAGCAGCACACACAGTACCTGGCCCGTGTTTGTATGCATATACAACCTTCCCCCCTGGAAGTGCATGAAGAAAAAGTACATAACAATGTGTATGCTAGTTCAAGGGCCGAAACAACTAGGTACAGACCTCAATCTATATCTGCTACTGTTTAAAGAGGAGCTAGAAACGTTATGGAAAGACGGAGTCAATACGTGGGACGCCGCGGCAAAATAATATTTACCAATGAAAGTCGCGGTGATCACGACGGTGCACGACTATCTCGGATACGGATATTTCTCAGGGCAGGTGGTCCAAGGATTCTGTGCATGCGTTAGATGCATGGATAATACAACGTACCGCCAGCTACCAAAAGATCCCGGATCTTCAAAAACCGTGTTCCAGGGGTCTCGGAGGTGGCTTCCCAAGAAACACGCGTGGAGAAAATAGGGACATCTGTTCGATGGAAGCGAGGAGCTCCGAGCACCCCCATCGCGAAGGAGCGGCAAACAAATCGACAAGTTGCTGAAAACTTGGAAAGAGTGCCCCGCGCCGGGAAAGAAAAAAAAGAAGACTCAGCCATTGATGAGGGTATGGAAAGCGAGGTCTTTTTTCTGGGATTTGGAATACTGGAGTCTCCTCCGCAGTCCTCATAGCCTTGATCTCATGCATATCACAAAAAACGTGTGCGAGAGCTTGTTTGGCACGCTGCTCAACATGCCGGAGAACACCAAGGACGGGCCAAAAGCAAGGAATGACTTGAAATTTATGGGCATCAGGAGGGAACTTCACCCCCCTAGTGACGACGATGATGAGCCGGAGGAGGAAGAGGATACGGAAACACAAAACTCTCGCAAAAAAAAAAGGACGACCAAGAAGAAGACCGGTATTGATCATTGCCCCCCGGCATGCTTCACTTTGTGCGAGGAGGAGATCAAGCGGTTTATCCACTGCCTCATAGGAGTAAAATTACCGAACGGCTACGCGGGGAAGATAAGCAGATACCTAGACGAGGCGAAGCAGTGTTTCAGCGGGATGAAATCTCACGACTGTGTCGTGCTGATGACGCAGATTCTCCCAGTTGCGATGCAAGGGATAATGGACGAGCACGTCCGTAAAACGTTGTTTGGCCTTTGCAACTTTTTTGACGTCATCTCCCGGAAGTCGATTTGCGCTACGCAACTCAAAAGGCTACCGGAGGAGATCGTGCTCATACTATGAGAGCTTGAGATCTATTTCCCGCCCGCGTTCTTCGACATTACGGTGCATCTGGTTATCCACGTCGTGGAGGATATCGTCCAACTCGGGCCTGCGTTTCTGCGCAGCATGATGCCGTTCGAAAGGATGAATGGACACATCAAAAAATATGTTCGTAACAGGTCCCGTCCATATGCAAGCATAGCTAAGGGCTTTCTAACCGAAGAGTGCATCTCTTTTTGCACGAATTATCTCAACACCGAGAACCCTGTTGGTCTAGCCGTCAACAAGCACTTTGGCAGGACCGATGGGTGTGGTCACCACGAGGGAAGCCGCGCAATGCATGTCAACTTTGATGGTCGAGACATCGACTTTGAAAGAGCAAGCCTAGTCGCGCTACAACACATCCAACTAGTCGATCCTTGGATAGTAAAGCACAAGGATTTAATCAGGAAGAAGTACAGTGACCAGGGCCGGCAGATAACGGACCGAGATCCACGGCTAATCAAAGATCACAACTCCGGTTTCATGACTTGGTTCAGGGACGAGCTTCGTGCTAATCCCCCGCGAAGGAACGCTTCCGAGGACGAAAATATGTTATTCACCTTGTCACAGGGTGCCGCACGCAACCTGATGACCTATCAAGCGTATGATATCAACGGCTACACATTCTACACGGAGGAAAAGGACAATAACTGTGATTACCAGAACTCAGGGGTAACCGGGATATTCTACACCGATGACGTCAAGGAAAGATTCTATGGAAGGATCGAGGACATATGGGAGCTCGACTACTGTGGAGATAAGGTGTCGATGTTCCGTGTGAGATGGGCCAAGAGCGTCGTAAAAGAAGACCGGTACTTCACCACCATGGTTATACCCGAAGCCAAATCCAAGTCTGCAGGCGCAAACGTCACCGCGAAAAATGAGCCATGGGTACTGGCTAGCCAAGTGGACCAATGCTTCTTCATTACCAACCCATCAAAGCCGAGCCGCGTTGTAGTGAGGAGAGGCAAAAGAAACATCATCGGAATGGATGGATTCGCCAACGAGCAAGACTTTGACAAGTATGGTGACCCAAAGATGGAGGATGACTACGCCGCTCAGGATACATACACCACAACCCTACCGAAGAAAGGTCTCCTCCCGTTCAAGGGGAAAAGTGAAGGCGTCCCGGGCCTAAATTATTCAACCACGACAAATAAGGGCAAGAACAAGATCGGGAGGAAACGATAGCTAGATAGCTAGCTCCAAATTTAAGAAAAATATTTTGTAATTCATGATCACTTTGTGTATGCATGGATTTAATATGCACTTTGTAATTGATGATTACAATCCTATGTTTCCAAATGCCGCTACACCTTGTGTTTGTGGATCTTGGTTTGGCGACGACACGGTTAAGGCATGGTACGTGGATTGATACGATCACATTCTTATGTTTGGATCATAGTTTGAAGTGTATGAACATCGACGATACACAATCGAAGCACCATTCTCAAGGTCGGTTAGAGCAAGTACTCCCTCCGTTTCTTTTTACTCCGCATATAAGATTGTGTCAAAGTCAATCTTAATAAAGTTTGACCACTTTTATAAAAAATGTACTCCATAACTATTATTTTTAAATGGTTTCACTTTAATTAAAAAATAAATAATTGTTTAAACTTTAATTAAAAAATAAAAAGGCTTAGGGGTGGCGCATATTGCTGAAATGCGCCACTAAGTGCTCTTAGGGGTGGCGCAGTTTGCCAGAATGCGCCACCAACAGGTTTCTTATGCGTGGCGCATTTTTCCGAGATGCGCCACGCATAAGAAACCTTTTGGTGGCGCATTCTGGCGAAATGCGCCACCCCTAAGCCTTAACCTCCATCGGGCCCCTCCCCTTTCCCGTTCCCATTCCCCATTCGCTCGTCCCATTATCCATTCGCTCGCCACACCGGAGCCCTAGCGCCGCCGCACCGGAGCCCCTCGCGCCACCGGAGTCCCCCCTCTCCTCGCCGACTGCCTCCACTGGAGACGCCCCCGCCCCCGCCCCCGGCCCCGCCGTTCATCGGAGCCTCCCCAACCCCTCCACGGCGACCTAGGTGACGCCCCTCCACCTCCAGGTACCCCCTCCCTCCCCTTGCTGGCTTCCGACGACGGCCGTGGTGGCCATGGCGCCGCCCTCAACGCCCACTCCTCCTGCTGCTCATAAATCCTTTGGGGGATTATTGTTAGGATTATTGCTAGGATTATTGTTAGGATTATTGCTAGGATTATTGTTGTTGATTTTGATTATTGCTAGGATTATTGTTGTTGATTTTTTGAAGTGAAATTGATTATGTGCCATGTACAATTGCTAGTATAGATAAAAAAATAAAAATTCTGAATTTGATGCATTTACCATGTCACATGGTCATCTTCAATTATAAAAATTTTGATTTGATTTGATTTGTACAAATTTTGATTTGAAAATTTTCTTAGGGTCACTGTTTTAAGATAGATAGAGAGAGAGAGCTATAGAGTGAGAGAGATAGATAATTTGATAAGTGCATTGCTACTGTTGTTGTTGTTGTTGTTTTTAAATGATGTTTTTTAGTGCATTGACAAGATTCTTTTCTTATAATTATTTTATGCACTGTTTAGTGTATTGCTAGAATATTTTTATGTTGCTTGTGCCTACATGTAGGAATTTGTTTTGTGCAGGTACAAATCATTATCCCCTTTCTCCCAAAATGTTGATTAACTTCCGTTTCGGTTGAGAATGGGGCACTCTCATGTTAAGAAAAATAGGAAAGGTCATGCCGAATTTTTCCGCGAATTCATGCATGATGTACCTTTGCTATTTTTTTTAACATGAGAGTAGTTGCATTTATTTATTGTGCTAATTAATTAAGTAGTTGCATTTCTTAATATTGTACTAGTGCAAACATGTCGACCGGAGCCGACGCCGGTCCTTCTTCTTAGCCGGGAAAAAAAGGAAGCAATTTTGGGAATACTCCCAGGAGGAGGTCGAGGAGCAGAGAGAAGAGGAAGTACCTCCGGCCGAGGAGGAGTATGAGGAGGAGATAGAGTCGGAGTCCGACTCATCAGATGATGACTTGGAGGAGGAGGCTGGTACGACAGACGGCGAGAGCAACATCGGCGCGGATGATGGGACCGGTGGCTCCAACACAGATGGTACCCAGTCGAAGAAGAGGAATCGGAAAGCGACCAAGGTTGGCGCCATCAGGCAAGAGTTTACTGTTGTGACCGCCGTCGGGATTCTTAAACAGCCCGAACGTTTTTCGGAAGGGTAAGGCTGTCAAGTCGCGGCGATCCTCCTCAACACCGTGCCGATCACCACGATTAACCTCAGGATTCGTGAGAATATTCATTATTGTCAGCTTCTTATCAACAAGCTGCACGGACGATACAAGTTTCCGGAGCCGTACGATAACACCAAACTCAAAGGGAACAAAGTAAACACATGGGCCCTCTGGAAGATGAGCAAGGCCTTGTCCAGTTGGAAAACCCGGGTGAAGAGGGAAATTTTTGAAAAGAACAAACCCTGGTAGGAGCTCAAGGATAAAGAGTCGTTGATCGACGAAGCTACCTACAACCTTTTCAAGGCTAGGTGTGAGTCCGAGCAAGCCAAGGCCGCGAGTGCAAAGGGCAAGGCCATGCGGTCGCAGGTCATAGGTAACCACCGTCTCGGAGCCAGTGGTTACAAAAGTTCCAAGCCTAAATGGTACAAGGAGGATAGCGAGTACGCCGCTGCAGGCATACCTAACCCCTTCTAGCAATACAAAGACGATCCGTAGACCGAATTCTTTGTGAGGGCCCGGAGCTATAAGGACAAAGCAACCTCGAAAATAATTATCGATCCTAAGATTCAGGATTTTACGACTGCCGTGGTAAGTAGTTTACCACGCGACCTTGTCGATTGAATTCTCGAGTGAAGTTCACAATTTCTTAATGTTTCACATTCTTTTTGCAGCAAGCGGAAATGAAAATTGCCTCATCGCAGGAGTCGTCGGTTAAGCCGTCCGGCCCGTGGGACAACGCCTTTAACAGGGCGTTGAAAAAGGCTAAGAAGGTTGACGACGTGACGGCGAAGCCATCGTCAGTCGGCCGTGTGGTCAGCTTTGGTGTGGACCTAAATTGGTCCGAATATTATGGAAAACCGGCGGAGCAGACCGGTTCAAGGGGGCGCAAGGAGAGAAGGACCGAAGAAGACGCCGCTTATGTTCGTGGACTGGAGGAGAAGGTGAATATGCTTCCGCAGCTTGTCCAGGACGAAGTGGCGAAGACGATGAACACTCTCCTTCCAGATATGATGCAGTCACTCGCGAATTAGCAAGCGCGTGGTGGACAAGGGCCCATACCAGTCCCCAGCATGGTCGGCAGCAACTCGGGCACCGCGGCGCCTGCAGTCCCGACTCCCGCCATAGTGGTGGCTCCCGCACCGACTCTCGGCGTATTGGTGACTCCGGCCGCCAACACCGCGGTGGCGGCGCCGGACGTGATGGTAACTCCTCCAGCCACGATCGAGCTACCGGGGCATAACAATAATGCACCCGGTGGCAGCGCAAATAGGGCGACCGACGCCACGGGAGGCAGTGCGCCCTCCGTCTCTTGCATGCCCACCGTCATCGGCGAGGTCTCTTCACTAGCCGACCTCGACGCCCTCAAGGTAACTATAAGCGTCTGCAACTCAAACGAGGACTTCATCTCCTTGCCTTTTTTAGTGGAATCTCTCTGATTCCCTACATGCATATATCTCTTTCGTAGGAGGACACTCCATGCATTCTATTACAAGTCGTGGACGGCGAGTTGAAGGATGTTGCCAAAGGTAAAATCATTCAACCACAAAATCGAATCATGCACAATATGCCGATTGCACCGGAGATGCATGGGGTTCAAATCTCTCTCGTGATTTCGGGCTACAAGAGAGTTGAACCTCCCATTCAACCCCCCGGATACGATGAGGACGAGCCGGCAGTCCTCGGTGACTGTTTCGGCCAAATATGCCTATGGCCGAAGAGCCAAATGCGTTTAATGACGGGGGAAAGGGGTACCACACCTAGGACAACACCGCTAGTCATCGTGTCGGCGCCACATGATCCCATCGGCGCACAACAAGAAGACGATGATCTTGATGATGATATCAACGCCGACCAGTTCATCAATACTTTGTATGATGTTGATGGCTTATTCATGCCTCCTGCTGAAGGAGCCTATCATCATGACGAGGAAGCTCGCGGTCCAGCTGATCCTGCGGCGAAGCCTGCTTGCTCCACGCGTCTCTTCGCTGCTTCTCAGGAGATGTCTCCAGCAGCTTGCGCCTTCACCGAGCCTCAAGCAGATGCCACAAGGAGATCTATTCTCAGCCCATCCACACTCCATAAGGCGACCACTGAGCAAATAAAGGTCGGTGAATGCTCAAAATCAGAAAAGAAGAAGGGACGGAAAAGAAAGAAGAGCATCACTTCGAGTAGCCAACCTTCGATGCCGATCCGGGCTCAGGACGGGCCACCAAGACCCAAGGATCTCTCGTTTGAAATCCATCTGGCTGGTAGGGTGATGCTACCTAAGGACATGCTCGACCTTGCAACTTCGGATATGCAGAGTGTGCATCATAGTATTATGGCATTAGAGAAGATTCTTCTTCGAGAAGAGAATCCCTCGTACCCGGTTTTCATGGCCAAGGTGCCACGGCGGTTTTCGAAGATCTTCAATTTGTACAATCTCAAGCGGATGGACCATAGCCTTATCCGTCTGTTCTCGCTCAGCCTTTCTATGAGTATCAGGAGAGATAAGACCCCGAGCGTCGCGATATTGGACCCCTTCTACATGCGTGAAAGCATCTTGATGGACGACGGGGACGCGGCTCTCGCGGCGGGGTACATCACAGACGTCATGCTACAGAACGCCGACAAGGATTCATTTCTTATGACCTACTCTCCCAAGTAAGTCATTCGCTCGCCGCCGTAGCATATATGCTTTCTTAGTTTTCCATTGTCCTCTTCCAACATTCCTTTTGGATTGTTTTAATTATACAGTGAGGATCAAGACTGCGTTCTCATCTTCTTTTCACTGCAACACTCGCATGCTTTGTATTTAGACTCGGGGAGTGTGAAAAAGAAAGATTACAAGTATATCATGAGAGTTTTGGATGATGCTCTCGCCGGCTACATAAAAGTCGGAGGCAAGATGGTGAAGCACAAGTTCAGGAAGAATCATCCTGACGTGAACGTGTTCAGCCACGTAACGCAGTTCCCGTGCGTCAAGCAGCCGGCTGGCAGTTTGAGGGATGCGTACTACGCCCTTCATCACATGAGGGCGATTGTACAGGAACAACGCAACCTTACGCTGCCAAGTCATCTCAGAGCGTGGGCCGAAAGGAAGGCGGAAATCGCCGATGCAAATCTTAAGGAGGAGTTCTTTCACATCCAAGTGCAGATTGCGACTATCATCCGTCATGAAGTACAAATGAGGGGGGTCGATCTTCCACTCGAACATTGCACCATCCAATGGGGAGATAGAAGTTCGCCTAAAGGCCTTGTGTGACACAAGGCCTTTCATGACGAAAGAAGGATGCCGCCCATTCCCCGAGCCGAGTCAGAACAATTGAACAATTTATGTTATATATGGAAGTCGTTTGATGAATGTGTGCCCTACATGTAATTTGGATGTACTCTTTGTGTAGTAGATGGTAGTGTCAAATACTCTTGGTGCTCTTTGTGTATAAAGGTCACTGCATATGCATTTTTTATGCATGTGTGCATGCTCCTCCCATTGATCGACTTGCTTTAAGTTGTTGATAACAATAGATGCTTCATTGCTTTGTTCTCCTTTGGTATGAATTCATATGGATGTAACCTCTAAAGCTTTGTTTTGTGTAGGTTGAAGATCAAACAAGAGATGATGACGAAAGTAGCTTTCGGATTTCAAAAATTGTTGGACTCATTGTAATATTGTGATGGATGCAATCTTGTGAATCTTGTTGGCCTCTAAACCTTTGTAAATCTTTGTAATAAGAATTATAATGCAATTCTTTTGTATCAATAATTGTTGGGCTCATTGTAATATTGTATTTTGCATTTCTGTAATATAATAAAAATATCTGTAATGTTTTTATTCTTTTCTGTAATTCTTTTTTTTGTTTTCTGTAACCCATTTAGTGGCGCATTTTTTTTGGCTTCAGTGGCGCACTGTGAATGCGCCACCCCTAAGTAACCTTAGGCGTGGCGCATATCAAAATGCGCCACCCCTAAGAGCTTATAGGTGGCGCATTCTGAGATGCGCCACGCCTAATGGACTTAGGGGTGGCGCATCCAGAATACGCCACCTCTAAGCCCTTATTAGTGGCTTGTAGTTAGTGGCGCATCCGTAATGCGCCCCTAAACTCAAAAAAGGGCGCCACCATAAGGGTATTCCCTAGTAGTGTGGAATCGACCCACCGGTGCTCTCTCACGAGCTCTCCCGCCGCCCATCTCGCCCAGCCAGTAGCGAGGCCACGGATCGCCCCCATGGCGTCCGGACCGTTGGAGGCCTCTCCCGAGTCCCTCTTGTTGCAGCCCCCACATGCCTATAAAAGGAGGATGCTCCAGCCCAGCTCTCCACTCATCCCACACCACCACCAAGCGCCACACCCCGCTCCACACCACCTCACCTCCCCCCGTCCAGAACAGAAGGAAGGAGGAGGAGAAAGGAGTAGCAGGAAGGAGGAGGAGAAGGGAGGAGGAAAAGGGGGCAGGACGACGCGCCTCTGCCCCTACGCCGTGGAGCCCGGCGGCCCTCTGCCTCGACTCTCCGGCGACGCCAGGAGGAGACACAGCACCGAGCCGACGAAGCTGCCCCGAGCCGTACCACGACACCGACGTCTACCCCGACTTCATTTCCTACCCCGACGCCAAAAACGGAACGCCCCGGTCGTCCCACACCTCCGCCACACCTCGCCGTCGCCAAACGCCGCTGAGAGGGGCCCCGGTGAGCACCCCCATTCCCCCTGTACGCCCTTCATGCGCCATGGACGCACAGGACCGAGCTCGTGGGGAAGAAACCCCATGGCCGTTCGATCAAGCTAGATCCAACAACCCACATTCGCAGATACCCCTTCGTTTAAAAAAACTGAAGCATCGCCCGTAAAGGCCCAGCCCGCAGAGACAAAATGCCCCTGGGCTCATCTTATTTTTCTTTCGGTTTTATCAAACCAACAACACGAAAACAATTGTATAAAAATAAATATACCTCTGAAAAATGTGAAACAAATTGTGTTGTACTCCCAGATTTATGCAATATTTTTTTTGTATAGGTACATTTATTATTTATAGAACTATTATAGTGGTCATTTTATTATTATTGGTATTGCTTGTTGCTTAACTAAATATTATAAAACCCTCTGATAATTTATTTTAAACCAAGAAATTTTTATTAATATTTTGCTCTGATTAGTATCTAATTACTGTATAGCTTAATAATAAAAATAACATAAATAAAAATTAGAATATTTTTATTAATAGTTGTATATATTACTGCTTAGCATAAATTTATTTAAATATTCAATATTGAAATAAGTTAGATGTAAATTTCAGTAATAATATTTTTAGTCTGTAGCTATCTATTCTGTTATTAGATAATTAAAATTGCTTTAGATAAAAAGTTCTGTAGGAATTGATAACAGATCCAATACACACTTAAAACAAGCCCAGCAGTCAGCAAACAATTCACCCTGAGCGACATATATCCTTGGGCTGTGCAGAACTGCTTTGTTTTTATTTATTCTGGGCTGAACTAAATTAATATTAGAAAAATAACCACACATCAGAAAAATGTGAAATAAATTTTGTTGTGATCCTGTGTTTATGCTTTATTTTTCTGTATAAGTGAAAATGTTGTTTGCAGAAATAAATGTAAGGGTCACATTGTTATTATTGCTAGTATTTCATGCTTAGGGTAATTTTAGTTTATTTTCTGTTAACAAATGAAATATGTTTAAATATTATTATGCTTTTCTCTAGTCAGTAGATAATTTTGGTTTGGTCATTAAATTAAATTTATTAAATAAAAACAGGACCTAAGACAAAAAAAATGAAATGACTTGTATAAAATCTTATGTAGTGTGTTTATTAATCTTTTCTTAGCCCTATGAACTTGTTAAACCACCCTTCAAACATCTTCCCACATGTGTTAATCTGATTATACTTGTTGGTATGACTCATGTGTTGTTTTGATTGAGTGCTAAGTGATTGTTATGTTGGTTGAATGTTTGCTTTGGATGATGTGATGGTAGTTGTTTGCTATTTTCCGCAACGAGTAGACAAGACGCTTGATGTTGCAGGTGAAGACTCCTTCCAAGCCGAAGAAGTCGTGCCAAGAGACATCGTCGTGGAAGGCAAGCCATCTTCAAAAACTTAACCCTTGTCCTACATTTTTTTACTTTCTTTGTACCATATTATATATCATGCTATTGTTATATCATTTTGGGTTGGGAATTGTAATAGTTTATTAGGTGAACTACCACATACCTTGTAAGCCTACCTATTTGGAAGAAAGAAATTATACACCAATGATCTTGGTGTACTATCCCTAGCCTTGTTAAAGAACTAATGACCACATAATAATTTGATTAATCTTGCTCCACCCTAATGAAATGGCATACATCTAAGAAGATGTGATGGCCAAGATTGTGGTTGTTGGAAACATGTTTGGACATATTCAAAGTATCGGGGGGCTCTCTATAAGTACCGCCGAAACCTAGTCTTACAGTACAACCACAATACTCTGGTATGGGACAGGGCTAGTTGGAATCTTGTTTACACATGGATGTTTGATTCCAAGAATCTAATATCCCTCGAAGTCGAGTGGTGAAATTCGCTAGGCTTGGCGTCTAAGGTAACCTTGGTGCTCTTCGACTACGGTGCATTGTAACGACCCGATTCACTAAGAATCCAAGTCTTTGTGCATTCTATGCTAGTCCCTGGATCAATAGCTAGCACACACAGTACATGATGTAATATCATAGTATACGATGGTGACAATGATGTAAGGATCAGACCTAACTCAATGAACTACTGCGTGTAAAAATCGTAGCATAACCTATCATGCTATCTAAAGAAGAAGAACTAATGTATTGAAAACATAGGTAATAGGGAGTATGATCAAAGGTATGACTTTCCTTACCAATCAGATGTACTGACCCGTTGTCGGGCTATAACCTTCGGTGTTGCAGGATTGTATACGACGAGTAAGTGATGCGATGTAGGGTTACAATTTCTATACTCAACTATGCCCGTGGAGTTGATGGACGCCACGAAGCTTTTATTGTTTTTCCGTTGTATTCTACTTGTAAGCTAGCCTTGAGCTATGCAGGTATGCTATATTGTAATA
Organism: Bromus sterilis; assembly: GCA_950022295.1. Classification (NCBI taxonomy): domain Eukaryota; kingdom Viridiplantae; phylum Streptophyta; class Magnoliopsida; order Poales; family Poaceae; genus Bromus; species Bromus sterilis. Next base: position 271,980,655 of record OX465595.1, on the reverse strand, counting down.
CTGGATTTCGATGTAATATATATGACATGTGGTTTATTCTTGATATTACATCGTGTACTGTGTGTGCTAGATATTGATAAAGGGACTAGCACAGAATGCACAGAGACTTGGATTCTTTAGTGAATCGGGTCGTTACAGATGGTATCAGAGCCAATGTTGACTGTAGGTCGTGACCCTAGAAAATGGATAGAAAAATCCATAGGAACAAAAATATTTTATCACTCTTTGATTACTTACACTCTCCACTAGTATCTCTCATCTATTATTCATCTTCTAAACTTCTCATCTTGTTTTACTGTAAATACCCCTCTGAGTTGCTTATGCCCCTGAAGATATGTATTAGAGAAGTACATCATCAACCTCGTGGATCAATTGATGTTACCACTACCAGAACTGGAGTATCCTATGGATTTAATAAGGATTATTGTTTACACTACGAGAGGATCTTCAAGATCATCTTATCTGAGAAGGATGAAGCATTAGATTCAGACCACCAATTTTATGTGAAGTTAGTTGAACGAATTGCGCGTAGTATGATGAGATCGTATGTCTCGCACATATGACCTTACTCTAGGTGTTGTTTGTGTGTTTTGACTTTTGTGACGGTATTGTTTATTGTTATGTGTTGCTGTTGAAAGTAGGTGTTTTTGCCTCTTTCTTGTTTGAGTGCATATGTTTGGTGTATTCTTTAGTTGTTGTCTTGTCGGTGTTATAGTTTTGCCGTAACCCTTGTCGTATGGGTTCAATAGATGGAGTATGGAGTAGGACTCGCCTTTTCTGGGGCGATGTGATGCCCCCAAAATCAAGCCGTGTACAGTAATCATACACGCAAGGTACACGATCGAGATTAGGGACTCACGGTGAGATATCACAACACAACTCTACAAATAAAATAATACAAGATGTTTAATACAAAGGGGCCACGAGGGCTCGAATACAACAGCTCGAGAGCACAAAGTCAGCGGAAGCAATAGTATCTGAGTACAGACACAAGAATACAAGGTTGCCTTAAGAAGGCTAACACAAAAACAACACGATCGAAAAGGCGAGGCCTCCTGCCTGGGAAACTCCAAGCTACTCCTGGTCAACGGGGAACTCGACGTCGTAGAAGGCATCGAGGATCTTCACGTTGCGGTGGTCGACATCGGGGATCTCCTACTCCTGGACTCCAATGTCGACTGCAGCGGCCGATCAGGCAAAACAGTAAAGGAAATAAAGCAGGTGAGTATCTAGTATACCCGCGAGTCTTACGTCCGCTACTAAGCATTATGCATTCTATCAACGGAAAGAAGAGGCTGTATATAGTGGACTGAAAGACAGAAATCCAGAGCAAGGGTAAGAAGCTAGGCCTAACGAAGACTAGCATCTTCCGACGATGTCTTGCAGCATGAGGTAAGAATCAACCAACAGTTTATATAAAGCATAAAGTAACAATGCAGCAGAAGTTGCTGCAGCATTGTATAATAATAAGTTGTAATATTTAACAATGCCTCCGAGTTCACCTCCTCGACATCCCCGCGAGGAAGAAAACCCGGAACCATACAGTTTAATAATAATAGTTTCTAGTGGTAAGATCCAGCTTCAGCATAAAGCGTCCTGTTACCGTGGACACGGCTATTCGAATAGATTAATCTTCCCTACATGGGTGCACTTGTGTTACGCTACACGCACGGATCTCCAGGTTGGCGGGAACCTTGTTAGGGAACGCTCCACCGAGGCTATCTGACACTTCATAGCCCATCTTTCAAACTCAACAGAGAGGCCATCCGCCGTTCTAAATCCTAAGTACGCCGGGCCTTGGACCCCAACCCGAACGTACTCATGCACGGTGCGTGGCTGGCCGGTGAAGTAAAATCAAATCCAAATAAGACACCACCGCGCGAGCAAATAAGACAACACCACTTCCCGGCAATCAACCCGCAGTACTGCTGACGTCTGAAGAGTCCTCGGACGACACTACGAAGCAGAGGAGCCCATAACTCGTAATTCCCACGGGTAGGTAGTGCGTACATGGCATATAGCCAACTCAAGACATTCACTGAACCATTTAGCATTTTAATTAACCTGCGTGACAACCGTTATCGTTGCCTCGACTTAACCGACCCGCGGACAACGACAGCAGCCAGGACCACCAGTACATCGGTGCCTGCCCTGTCGTCCCACCAAGTCACTGCGGTTACCAACAAGGTGAACCGTCTCCTTACCTTGTCTCGCGTGTGCTCCTGGAGGAGCTCGACTTTCGTAGTTTGGTAACTCTCGCGGCCAACGACCAGGGGCCAAGCACACCGGTACACTGGTCGTACCCTCCCTGTCGTCCCGTCGCAATACCACTCGCGGGCACCGTTGGGTCGCCCGACTTCTTACCTTTAAGGACACCAGTTGGTTCGAGTCCCTACCGTTAAGTGAAACCAGGAGGAATCACCCTCGATGGTACACTTGAGCTGGCTCGACTGAGACATCAGTTGAATGAACTAAAGAGGTAAACCTCATATCATCCCGGTGATGCTACGCTACTGAGCCGACGAGAGTGAAATACGAGTCCATTCCACTCTTAAGTCAAACTCGAAGCGACTCGGCAGAGTCTCGCCGTTGTAGGTTCCCTAGGGTGTCTGCATTGATCCGTACCTGTTGCAGTTGTAATATATCGTTCCCGCGATCACTCCCAGAGTGATCACGGCCCGCTATCTAATCCTAGCTACCAATGCGCAGGGCTCACTGCTGAATAATGCATAAGTAATAATAGGCAGCATAGGATTAAAGGAAGGTACATCAAGGGGCTACAATGACAGGCTATGCAATTGAATAGGATTGTAATCGTAGCAGCAGCAGTAACAATGCCTAGTGCAAGAGATGTACGGAAAGATAGGCGATGTCTGGGGAAGAGAATGGCTCTGCTTGCCTGGTAGCTCGACAGTAGCGGTACGGTCGTCGACGAAGTAGTCGTACTCAGCATCGGTGTAGTCGACGGCAGCAGCGGGGTCTACCGGAGATTAAGGGGGGAAGACACAATAAGTACACAACAATAATAGCAATACAAATGCAAGACATAACAGATGAATTGTAAACGGGGTTCTAACGCAGTACGATGCACGTTGCTCGAAGCGGGAATTCATCCGGGGATGAAATACCGGCTCCGGGTGATTATCGGACAAGGTGTCCGGAGGGGGGAAGATATCATGCCGAAGGTGTCGTGGACATCCGACACACGTGTGGGTGGTGTATCCGGGTTAGTTGATCTATTCCGAACAACTTTCTTGTTCGAAATAAATTCATCCGGGTACTTTAGCAGTACCGGACAATTTATCCGACAGACAGTCCGGAGGGGGACGGTTCGATGTTCGTTGTGTTAGAGGGGTGTGGTAGACATACGGATAGCGTATCCGTATTCGTTATATTTTTCTGATCAATTTTGATGTATAAAGTTTTTTTATCTGAGTTACGGTTTATTTTATATGATTTTTCAAAGCTTTTAAATCATTTAAAAAGGATTTTCTGATTTTCTTTTATTAATAAAATCCAACCTTATCCACAACAGTGCTGACAGGGTGGACCCACATGTCATACACAGAGGCATTTAACTCATTTTATTTAAATCAAAAATATCAGAGGACCCATATGTCATACACTGTTATTATTATAAATCCATTTTATTAAAATGCTTACAGGTGGGACCCAGGTGTCGTACACTCCAGTATTATTAAGCTTTTATCCAATCTAGTAATTAACCTAAGTGCTAGGGTCCACTTGTCATAGGCACAAAGGTTAATCTGAGTTTATTTATAAACAACAACTATTAGAGGGGGTTAGTGCTAACTAAAACCGGGGGGACCCACATGTCAGCGGGCACCCCACTGGCTAGCAGCCCGCCGAGACCTCGCCGTCGACGGTGAACAGGGGAGGCACCGGCGAGGGGCGTTTGCTCCGGACAGGGGACCAAATCATGCGCCGTTTTCTCCTACGGGACCAGCATGACGCGCTACACCCAACCCTGCCATTGGCGCGAGCTAGGATGGACCAGGACGACGGCTGCGTCGAGCCGGGCGGTGGCCGGAGCAAGTGACGCGCGGGAACGACGAACCACAGCGGCAAACGAGCGGGGGTTAGGGGGATTCGAAGGGGGTGCTCACGGCGGGTTGCAGGGGGGTTGGCAGCGGGCTCGGGGGAGCTAGGAGCGCGCGAATCGCCGTCAACGGAGATGGTGTCTGGAGGTAGAAGACGATCGCGGTTCGAGCGTCAGGGGGCACTCCGGCTCAATTCCTTGTGGATGACGATGAAGAAGACGCCGGCTGGACCCTAGGACACGGTGGCTGGCCTCCTCGTCGCCGTTGGCCGCGGGAACCACGACGGGGCGGCCACGGCAGCACTTGGTGCCGCGCGTGAGAGGAGGGAAGGAGCGTGGGGAGGGGGGAGAGGAGTGAGCAGGGGGTCAAGGGGGCAGGTGGTCGGCCTTGTCTCCATGAGGGAGCAGGTGAGGGAGGGGGCAGGTGAGGGGGGCAGGTGAGGGGGGGGCGGCATGGCCATGGCCATGGCGTCGTGGGGTGGGGGCAGGGAGCAGGTGAAAGAAGGAGAGAGAGGGGGTGGGCTGGGCCCGGGGTGGGCCTCGCCCCCGACGTAGTTTAGGTTTTCTTTTGTTTTTGTTTTTTTTTCTTTTGTTTCTTTTCTGTTTTATTATTTCTGGGTATCAAATGTTTTTAGAAAAATGCGACAACAGTCCCAATAATTGTGTTAAACTGTAAAGTGATGCCACAATAAGTTTGGACATTAATTAAATTCATTTGAATATTATTATTTATTTTAAAAGGCTTTTTGGTGTTGTTTTGCTACTGTTATCATTTAATTGCATTTTTAAAATAACTTAATAAATTCACATTCCAATATATATAAGACCTACTGATTTTTAGGCATTTAATAAAATTGGTTTCACAATTTTTTTTTTGCATTTAAAATTCCTACTTGTTTATTAAATTTACCACGGCCATTTAATAATCCCTAAGCTAGTGTTTTATTACCTAATATTACTATTCCATTTTAATAAAACTAACCATTGTTATGATAACCATGGCCTAATGATTGTTATGCCTTATATTAATAGGTTCCATCATTTTGATTTATCTAAGATTCCATTTTATTTTAATTCATAAAACAATTTGATAACCCCACAACATTGGGTTCATATTTATCATTGACTTGTGATTATTCAAATGGCTAGGAGTTAACTTGGTTTAAGTTTTTGCATGATGGTTATCAATCACCCATAAATTCTTGGAGCAATTCAATAGTCCACACAAATTTAAAAAAATTATCAGGGTTGAAATTTGACTGAGCTGTGATCAAAGGTGATCATGGCTTGATCATCAACAGTAATGATCACGAACAGTGGAATCACTGTAGTGATTACTGTACTGGATCTGAGGGTGTTACAGGCGATGTCTAGACTGAAGGTGGAGAAATGGATTCGTAGTATGGAGGAGCACATGAAGATAAACCAGGTTGGAAGTGAGGACATGGTCCCCTATGCTGTTAAGTACTTGGTAGAAGAGGTTGCTACTTGGTGGAGAATGCATCAAGCTATTGACGAATCACGAAGGAAGATTACTTGGAAGGAATTTACAAGGACTTTGTTGAGATCCCGCCTCGTCACCCCAACGAAAAGGACGGTAAGCCTCAAGAGGCCCAGTGCCTGCACAATTTGCGGAGAAACAGGACACTCCTACGAAGGACACCCAGATGGATGCCCCTATTGTGAAGAAATTCACTGGGGTGAAGAATGTCCCACTACCCAAGTCACATGTTTTATGTGTGAAGGAAGTGATCATTACCCCGCTCAGTGTAAATTTTTCATCATACACAACAAGTGTTTCAACATCAAAAAGAAGGAATGAAGAAAGTTATCTAGGAGTTGAAGGAAGCACCCATGAGAAAGAATATGAAGGACATTAGCCAGATTCAGTGTTTCCGGTGCAGGAATATGGGACATTACGCCAACAGGTGTCCAGAATTAAAGGAAGCACCCGTGAGGAAGAAGATGAAGGACATTAGCCAGATTCAGTGTTTCCGGTGCAGGAATATGGGACATTACGCCGACATGTGTCCAGAATTGAAGGGAGATAAAGAAGTTGTGAACATGGGAGCGAAGACGTCGACATATTGAAGCTTAGGTTTTGCAATTGGAGAATAGAATATTCGTAGGTGTGCACTAAGTGTACGGTGTTACCTTTTATTGTTAGTTGGAGATGTTGATCGATGCACGTTTTGCTATGGATTGATTAGATGTGTTATGTCATGATTTGTTTTGTTAAGTTTTCTCTTGTGCCCTTTGACCCTGATATGTCTTTGATTGATGTTGTGTGTTTTTCCTGGCGTTTTTTCTACGTGAGTAGAATAAGTTTACGTTTCATTAGGCCCCCATCTATTTAGTATGCTTCAAGACTGAAGAAGACACAACAACAAGAAGGATAAGTTGGCAAGTGACTCGACGATACGAAGATTCTTCGACAATGCAAAACTGAAGCTACAGCCATTGAAGACCCGAAGACCTGAAGACTTGAGGACCTGGAAGATTCAAGTTTCTGTCGTTAGATCGTTTCTGTGAGCTGTCATTTTTTTTGTTTTACCGACAGCTACACATCAAAACATATGTTTCAAAACTAGTGTGATGTTTATATGGGTATTTCTCCCTACCTCTCTCTCTACCTCTCTATCTACATTCTATTCCCCCTCATCCTCACCCTACCCAGAAGGAGATACTATGATGGCTGCTAATGTCAAGATTGGAATAAAGGTGGATGCAACCAATGCCGAGTTCAAAGTTAACCGCATGTGCAAGGATCTTACAAAAAGAAAGCACAATCTTGCGGAAGGAAGGACACTGGAGAAAGTTGTAGTTCACCAGTGCACGATTTGTAGTGGTTTGCGGAAACCTGAGTGTTGAGGAAACAATAGATGTTTGTTTGGCTTGCAGAACCAATGGATTTATCTGAACCTCGGTTCATGATCAAGAAGAATTTCTGTAATGCCTGTGAGGATGACCAAGTGTTAGATTGCAAGATTCTCTAAACCATATACAAGGTAATGATTTGGGTGCGGAATGGATCGATCACCATGACGACTACCCTTATTATTCGCTCTTGCTATGCGGGATAGTATATCTTGAGTGACTTACCTATAGCAGAGAGACGACGATGTTAAACCTGAACCATAGAATGGTACGATGTTTGACCCCCATATAAGATTATCGTTAATACTAGTAAGTTATACGGTGAGTATAGACCAAGACCATTTCCTGCAGGTATCCTGTAATAGTATTATTGATGACCACCATGAGAAAATCGATAGTTGCTTAGTATTGGCACCTGACCTGTCAGCCATGAAGGTTCAGTATACGAAAGACTCCCCTTTTGCTAAAGATTAAAGATCTCCAAGGAGTACGAGGAATGTACGAAGGATGTCATCGATGGATTAAGATTTTGAAGACCACGTCGCATTCCTTGTAAGGGTGGTAGCACCCTAGACCATCAGTGGATTGAGGGACTGTCATGAAGACCCGAACCCTAACCTTTCTTTCTAGCCTTCTCGAATCTCGAGGACGAGATTCCTTTTAAGGGTGGTAGTGTGTAACATCCCAAAATTCTGCGAATTTTGTAATGTTAATGAAATTAAATAGATAATGATTGTTTGCTTGATGTGTTAGTTTTTCTCTGGGATTTAAAACTTTTTGGAGTTTATTGAATATTAAAAAGATAGGGAATAAAAGGACTTTCCCTAATATTCATAATTGGCATTTTTGGAATTTATTATTTAAAACAAAACCAACAAAACAAATGAGAGAAGGTAATATGACTCCTTCAACATATTAAAAGGTTGGAAAATGTTTTAAATCATTATTGGAATTCTTCTGAATATTCAAAACATTTATCAACTCAAGGAAATTCATTTGAGAGGATATAAAATGACTTATCCCCTTTTTAATAAAGTTGGAAAATATTAAGAATATTACTTTAAAGTTTTTAAAATTTATTATGAGTATTATAAATAACTCTAAAATTATTTTAGGGATTTTATAATGCTAAGAGAGTTTTTATTTCATTGAAATGAATTATTAAATATTTTAAAAGAGTTAAAAAAATAAATTCCAATGGGATATTTTTATTTTACCAAATTATTTATTGGTGTGACAATTTTAAAATTTATATTTTTTTATTTAGAAATGGTTTGTCAATGCTTTTGAAAAAATAAAAAATATTTTTAATAACTTATTGGATTTTATTTGATTAATGAAAAGTATTTTATATTTAAATAAAGTATTTAGAAAATTTTTTTATTTTTATTTTCCTTTTTGGGAAATGTATTCATTAAATAAATTTATTTGTATTATTTGATGAATTTAGGATTTTGTTTCATATTTTTCGGGGTTACGGTTGATTTTATTTAATTATTCGAAGTTTGAGTGTTAATAGAAAAAAGAAAACTCGTAGCCCCGGCCCAGCAGCCTTTTTCCGCCCACGAGCACAATTGGAGCCCGAGTTGGTTCCAATTTGTTTTTTTTTTCTTGTCTGCCTATAAATAGAAATTAGGATTTCTTTTTATTCTTTTCTTTTTCTTTCCAAATTAAAAAAAACCTAGCCGTCGGGCCCCGCCTCATCGCCGGAGCGCTTCGCCGCCACCGCCGGTTGGCCGCCGACCCCCGCCATCCCCGCGTCGGCCACGCCGCGACGCACGCCCTCGCCACGTCCCGCCGCCTTGCGCGCCATCCGCCCCGGCCCGCGCCCCACCTGGCCGCGTCGTCCTCGCCGGAATCCACCAGGACCGCCGCCAGGCGCCGCCCTCGCCCGACCGCCGAAGACGCCTAGCGTTGAAGCCGACGCGCCGCTGCCGCGCGCCTCCGAAGGCCACCCCGGCCGCCCCGCACCGGCCAGCCACCTCCACCGCCCTTCGCCGTAGCAGCCGCCACCTCGCCGGACGCCGAGCCCTCGCCGGAAACCGCCCTCACCGGAGTTGCTCAAGTCAAATCTGAGACCGATGACCTGATCGCGTTTTCTACAAAACTAATATTTACAATGAGGTCCTTTTGGCAGAAAAGACCCCGGCGCCGTACTCACAGTATCTCCCACACCGTGCGTCGGATTGAGGTGAAAAAATTTCCTACGCATTCGTGTTGTTCTGTACTTTAGCATGGAATAAATTTTTGCACACTTTTGAATTTGAATTTATTTCAAATTTGAATTCAAATTTCGGTGGCCGTATCTTTTAACCCGTTGATCCAACTCGAGTGATTCTTTTTGCGTTGGATCACTCGTTCCATGTACTTTCTGTCTATAGCATGTGTACACAAAAATTAAAATGTTTCTTGATCTGTTTAAATTCAAATTCAATTCAATTTTGCATTTGCTATGACTTGCGTTGTAGTATTCCATTTCACGTGATTCTTTTTTCATATCGGATCATTTGAGACATGTTATCGGTAAGGTTCACACACCTTTCATGTGGGCATGATATTCACCTTGAATTCATAAATGTCCATGATCACAATTCCTTACCGATGAATCTGTATCTGTTGACTCTCTCGAGATCACTTCCACTGATCACCTTCGAGCACATCGACACCTTTACCCTTCAAAACCTTTTGTTTTGTTGCTAAAACCTATTGATTGTTTTGTTGATTTTTTTTGTTTGCCTTGTGGTGTGATTTCTTATTCGAGTTCCTTCGTTTGTGATAGAATTCTCGAAGGGTGACGAATAGAGTTGACTGGAACGTGAGAGCGAAGATCTTCATCGAATGTATAAGGCAAGTTACACTTTGACCATACCTCAACCTATATTTTGTATTATGCATGTAGCAAATTATCACTCTATGCATGTGTAGGATTATATATTAGTTATGATTTAAACCTAGTAGGATAGCCATATGTTCTGACATTGTATTTCATTGTCGTCCTAGGATCGTGGTTGTTCTATACTGCTATTGCTTTGTAGACGGGGATTGGTTGAGTTATCATTGAGCTATGTGAGGATTAATTACTTGAGTAGCAAACTTAAATAGAAATCACCTCTGGGCGGGAAGGGAATGCATCCTGGGGCTCGTGCCTTGCCTAAGGAGGGACCAGGGCTAAATGCTTCCCGAATGGTTGTTTTGGTGGTGAACCGGGTGCGTCATGGTGACTACCCTCTGAACGCAGTGGGCGCCGTCCAGGCTCAAAAAGATCGGACAGACAGTGTGACTAGTAGCTTCCATGTACAACCACTGGCTATTTGGGATCTGGCTTAGATGAGTAAGTTGTGGGGAACCTGACCCTGGTAGCTAGCTGATGAAGATATGATAGGTGAACCGGCTACCAAAGGGTGGAGGCAACCTCTTCTGAAAGACTATGTCTCAATCTTCGGGTTGAGTCCAGTGGGGAAAGTGTACAAACCTCTGCAGAGTGTAAAAACTGATCATGATTAGCCGTGTCCACGGTTACGGACAACTTCGAGCAACTGGGCATTATTGTTGTTGGATGGTCTTGACATATAATTCACCTTAATAAGAATTTGAGTGGGAACTTTTAATAAAGGGATGGTTGGAATTGGTGTAGCCCGATTCAACCATACTTCGGACTAGCAAGATAAATTAAAATTTGATTAGTTGTAGTATGTGAGGGAAAAATTAGCTTTCTGCAAAAAAAACCATAAGCCTTTCCTTTGACTTATCCTTGCATGTAGAAGTAGGTCTGTTATATCCTTTTTCGTGTGACTTGCCGTACAAATCAGATGTACTGACCCGTTGTCGGGCTGTAACCTTCGGTGTTGCAGGATTGTATACGACGAGTAAGTGATGCGATGTAGGGTTACGATGTTTATACTCAACTATGCCGGTGGAGTTGATGGACGCCACGAAGTTTTTATTGTTTTTCCGCTGTATTCTATTTGTAAGATAGCCTTGAGCTATGCAGGTATGCTATATTGTAATACTGGATCGTCGATGTAATATATATGACATGTGGTTTATTCTTGATATTACATCGTGTACTGTGTGTGCTATCTATTGATCCAGGGACTAGCACAGAATGCACAGAGACTTGGATTCTTTAGTGAATCGGGTCGTTACATGCATGCATAGGTCCAAGAGGAGCATGAACTGGCATGCAGACAGTCCATGCTGTACGCAAGGGGTAGATTCACCTGTACTAGGATATACAAGGGGAAGACTATGGTCGATTATCTGAGATCGGCATACTGAGGTATGACGATCCGTGGGGACTCACGACGGATGTATCGAATGTTGGGGGTAAAGTGTACAACCTCTGCAGAGTGAAAACTATTCGAGTAGCCGGAGTCCACGGTCATGGACATCTAGTGAGGCCACACTTTGTGGGGAAATAGATGAGAAATTCTAGTACCGATATTATGGTTCACGATGATGATGTTGGTATTATGAAAAAGGGGTTGGACATGATTAAATCAAATATAATTGTGGGATTAAAAAATTTCAAGGATAAAATGTTGCCAACTTAACTAATATTGAGTAGCTAGGCTCCCCCATAATAAACCCCACCATATAGCCATCCCATTATTTTCGTATACAAAAATCTTGTTCATTTCTTTAGGTGGTTTGCGAGTACTTTGTATGTACTCACAGCTTTGTCCCTGGTTATTCAATCGGCCAGGCTTGGAGGAGCAGGTATTTGACGATGACGCGACGGACGAGTACTAGGATGTGCTACGCTCTGAGCTTTACCTGTGGATTGTGATGTTTCTATCTATCTTGCTTTCGCTTATTCCGCTGCCATTTGAGCCCGTGTAAGACTATGTTGTTGTATGACTTTGTATTCAGTACTGTATGAACTAGTGACTGCAATATCCATTGTCGAGATGTGCGTCATGCCACACTGATCATGGGAGCATGACGGTATGCACAGTTGGCCGCTTCAGACATGTAGTCCGTGGTGGCCATAGACTTGGTATCAGAGCCCCTGTTCGTACCGTAGCAACCTAGTTAGAATGGACGGTAGATAGGATGGGGGAAAATCAAAAACTATTTTCTACAATAAAGAGATGGTTAAATGCATAGTATAAAATGCTTACCTCTCTTATCACCTCTATAGTAAATCATTTATAACTGTCTTATTATGTTAAAATTTTGCACACTTGTCGTCTAACTTAAACTCATAAAAAATTGTAGATGGCTGGAGTTCCAGTGCACCACCTGCAGCTGACACACGCTGGGGAGACGCTCTTTGCTCAGGACCTAATTGAGCTACTTCTGCTTGTTCACCGCCCAGTTGCGGAGTTCTGGGCCTACGAGATCTCCGGAAGGAAGGATCTGGAGGCTCGCCTGGTTGTGCGGTGTGCGCTCCGAGGATCCGAGGTTACTCCGCGGTCCGACACCATCGCCTTTGTGTTGTACGCCCGTACTTGGGAGGAGGGTCTGCGCCGAGCTTGTTAGGAGGCAATTGCTCGCACTATGAGGTTCCACCAGTATGAGATGGGATCATGCGGTTCCGTCACTATGGGATGCACGATGACGAGGGAGATCCCACTCCCGGCCTTCTGATACAACTCAAACGTATCGATAATTTCTGCTCGTTCCATGCATGTTTTGTGTGATATTGCTATGATCTAGATACACTTGCATACACTTTTGATCATCTTTGGACTAACCTACTAACTCAGTGCACCCCAGTGCCAGTTCCTGTTTTCCGCTGTTTTTTATTTCAGTTTTCCCCCATATAAAAAGTGCTCAAAAAATCCGGGAAAAATCAGATAAAAAATCAGCGTGCCGGAAGCTTCCCGAAGCCCGAAAGAGGGCCAGGGGGCCACCACCAGGTTCCCAGGAGGCCACCTGGCGAGGCCAGGGGCTGTCCGCGTCAGGGGGGGCTCCTGAACCTCTGGTGGCCCCCCTGGCTGCCCCCTTCGCCAATTTATTGTCCATCATGGGGAAACTCCGAAGACAGAACCCTATTTTGCAAACTCGCCTCTGTCCCGCCGCCGCCGCGCTTCCAAGATCGGGAGCACCGTTAGGACCCTTCCCGGCACCCTGCCGGAGGGAGGATTGACCTCTGGGAGCTTCTCCTCCACCATGGGCGCTTCCCTGATGTGCCGTTAGTAGTCTACCTTGGACCATGGGTCCGTGATCAGTAGCTATGTGATGTTCTCCTCCCTTCTTTGTTCTTCATGGTTTAGACATCGTGAGCTGCCCTACAAGATCGAGGCACATATGTAATTCTTCTGATGTGTCTATGCTGAGTTTGATGGGATCTAATGGATTATGAGTTTATGTTCAAATCGTGATAGAGTAGTATAGTTGGTTTTTATCTCTTATATTTTTGTTCCTAAGTAATTCTTGCATGTTCCCCGTTTCTGTTTATTGCTTTGGCCAAGTGGTAGGTAGTGACTCCAAGAGGGAACGTTATGCTCGATTATGGTTACATGCCCCCTGATGACACGCTTGAGTGACAGAAACATGAGTCTATGGGATCTGTTGTGGCCACAAGGGGAAAACAACGATGCTTGTAACCGCAGTTGCAAGGATTGTTTAGTTTACGCTAAGTTCTTTTTAATGCAGTTGTATGTTGCTTTGGGTTTACACTTTGGGTGGGGCTCGCAACTTAATCCCAGCGAGATGTTCTGGATAGATATCTCAAGGTGGATGATTAGTAGTAGATGCAGATGGATTTCGGTCTACTTATTTTGGCGTACTTCCCATGCTTATGAGCCTCTTCCTTTCTTTTGTAGCATAGTTAGCATTGTGGTGCGTTTATATCCGTTCAATTGCCCATCTGTAATGTGTTTACCTCGCATAGCAGTTTATCGTCTTTTGGGAGAGAGACATCACTAGTGAACATCACGGGACCACGGTCCATATTCTCATCACTGTTTACAAGCTCATTTATTTTCTCGCAATTACTTTCAGTTTCTATCATTATCATTATCCCTTGTGTTTTTTATCCTTTGTAAACAACAAGACCAGAGAGATTGACAACCTCTCTGAACTTCGTTGGGAGCAAAGTTATTTGTGCCTATGTGCAGGTCCAGGTGAAGTAAGCAACCCTGAGGTTGTGAACGGCACCATTGTTCACTTAACCACCTACTTATCATTATCGGAGTCCTACTGGATTGATAAGCTCAGTATCTGCACTGAGGGAAATTTGCTGCTATCCTACATCTCACCTTCCACTTGGGGTAACCAACGAAGGGCAAGAAGCCATTATCACTTACACGCCATCAAGAAAATTTCTGGCGCCGTTGCCGGGGACTCCGAGTGATAAGATAGGGGAGTTTCCCACTACCTTTTACCTTTACTTTTTAGTCTTTTTAGTTTACCTTTCAGTTTTTATCTTAGTGTCCTATATCAAAAATCCAAAAAAATAGTATGTCTATTTCCTTACTTGCCAATCAATGTCTGACTTATTTGAAACTAGATCTTATTGGCATGGAGGATTCACCGAGGATCAACAAAAGTTGTACAAGGAACACCGCTTGTCTCAAAAGGGGATACACTTATGGAAACAAATACATCAGTTGTATGAGTATGCTAGAAACTTGTGCTCAATATATAATATATCTTCCTGCAGGGATGAATCTTGTTGCTTTATGAGGCACAAACACCATGCTTTCCAAAGTGAGTACAATGATGATGAGACCTTAGCTTCTTATGCTAATAGAAATTATGATTTTGATGATGCAGAGCAAATAGAAGAATTTGTTGCTTATAAGGGTGCCTATGAAATTACTTCTCTTATTAAAAATATTGATGATGCCGCTTACAAATCTGACAGTCTTGCTATACTTAACTATTGTTTGGAAAATTACGATGCAAATTATTATATTACTGATCATCTTGAGAGAATCTCTCCCCCAAAGGAAGAGACTAATGTTTTGCAGGACTCTATGGAAGAAGAAATTGCTGAACCTAAAAGCTCCTTGGATGAAAAAGAGGAGGAGAGCGATGAACAAAAGGAGGAAGAATGTAGCCATCCATGTCTACCTTATAATGAGAGTAACTCTTTGAATCTTACCTTATATGAGTGTTATGATCCTACGGAATCTTTTGAAATATCCCTTTTTGATGAAGTTGATGCCTTCTATACTTTTGGCCAAGATGCCACTATGGATGATGCTTACGAAGATGAACTTTCTATAGTTCCTTACGTTAAGCATGAAATTGTTGCTATTGCACACACACTTTATTGTCCTATTATCCTTTTTAAATCTCCAACTCCAGAGAACTGTGCTCTTATTAAGGCTCAATGTGATGGGATGCATTTATCTTATGTTCCTAAAAACCGTGTTGAAAACAATACACGTGTGCTTGTAGGTCATGAACAATATGATTTATGTGATAGTTATATTCTTGATGTTGTTCATGATACTACTGAAAATTACTTTGAGAGAGGAAAGTTTTGTTATAGAAACTTCCATGTTACAAAAACACCTCTCTCTAAGTTGATACTTTTGAAGTTCTTCTTGTTCCACTTTCCTATGCTTGTCTCTTTGTGCTTCTTCGATTTATTTATTTACAAGTTTACTAGGCATAGGAAGTGGGTTAGACTTAAATGTGTTTCATATTTTCTTCTTGATGCTCTCTTTTGCTTCAAATTCTTATTCTTATGAGAGCACCTTTTAAAATCTTTATGCCTAGCTTAAAGGCGTAAAAGAAAGCTCTTGTTGGGAGGCAACCCATGATGTTTTTACTTATGTTTTTAGTGGTCTTGATGATTTTTATTACTGTAGCAACATCATTGTATCGTTATTTTCAAGCTTTGTGCGAAGTTATAGCCTCATACGACAAGGGAAGTGAAAGTTGTGACATGCTGTCCAGAAAACAGATTCTGTCTTCGTGACGGGGAAAATCGGATCAAATCACCAGTTCATCTTTTTGAGCTGAATTTTTTACACAGCGTGCTCTATACAATCACTGAACTTTCATATGTTTTTTGTTTTTTTATTTGAGTTGCATAAGTACCCCTAAAAAATTCTTTACTACCTGTTGTTCTATTTTTCACAGATTCTGCCACGTTTCGTCTCTCCTAACTTTTGCAAACCATATGAGCAATCTTGAGAAACAGTAGCTATTCAAGGATATCTTTATATCCAGTGGGGAGAAAATATTTATTAAGGGTACTAACCTCTCTAATCAGCTTATGATGAGTTATGTACGAAAGAAGTTTTCAAGTGTGCGATGGAAGATGATGAAAGAAGATTTGGGAGTGTCAAGCGCTCAAGCTTGGGGATGCCCCCATGAATCCCCAACAAACATTCAAGGAGTCTCAAGCGTCTAAGCTTGGGGATGCCCCCGTGCATCCCCTTCTCCATCAACAATCATCAGTTCGTCCTTCGTCTCACTATATTTTTATCACTTCATGCGTTATGTGCTATGCTTGGAGCGTCTCGCTCTTAGGTTTTATTTTTAGTTTTCTTTAGCTTTGCTTGCTGTTCATAACAATTTAGACCCCGTCTTACTTTTTGTGGGAGAGAAACACGCTCCACTTTCAAAATCTAGAACACATCATAGGATTCTTCATGCCTATCTTTTTACTGTTGTGTGTTCTTTATCATTTCGTAGCTACTTCCATGATTAGTTTTAGTTTTAGTTTGTCTTTAGCAAGAGCCTTGGATTTTGTTTAGTTTGTTGCTGGAACTCTCTTTGTTTTTCATGTTTATCTTGTTAAGAGAGTTGGTTGTTGCACTGAGTTGTGTCTTGTTTTGAGAGTAGGTAATTTAGGTTGCTATTTAATTTTAGTAGTAAGTTGCAATAGTTTTGAGGTATTGATGTGAGTAATGTTTGAACTTTTGGTGTTAAAAGCTCTAGCCTATTAGTGATAGGTGTCGTATTTTGGGCAATCCGTGTTTATTTTCAAAACCTACAAAACTAGTTGAGAACTCTAGATACTAGATGGATCACTAATATTTGGAGGGATCGAATATTAGAGTACACTCACCTACCATGAGTTGAGGATGCGCAAGGATAACCAAACCCCCATACACTCTTCCTCGTGGTACTTGTCTCTTTGTGAACCTCCTTATTAGATTGAGAGTTATCGAAAATAAGTGCACGAGTTCTTCGGACTAATGTAAGTATTGAAAGTTGACACTTCCACCTCCTCATATTTGCTAGCCTCTCCTGTGCCGTGCATTTCCTTCTTCTCACTCCGAGAGTTGGTGTCCACCTTCGCCGGTACATCCAAACCCTTGACATGATACGCTCTGTCATCATAAACCTCCTTATATCTTTCCTCAAAATAGCCACATACCTACCTATCAAGGCATTTCCATAGCCTTTCCAAGATATATTGCCATGCAACATCCACCTCTTCATGACTTGATCTTCATGTCATACATGTTCCTGCTACACTGGCAGCGGCATACATTGCATACATCATGATAGCTACATCTTATTTATGATTTGAGTACCTTGTAAAGTGTGAAAGATCTTCTATACCCTCTTGTAAATTAGGGTGTTGCCCTTAAGCGAGGAAAAGATCACAAAGTGGACAAAATAAAAGATCCCAAAGAGGACAAATGAGAGTTAAATATAAAGAGCCATTGAGGCCACCAAAAATATACAAAAAAGAGAAAAAAGAGAAAAAGAAATAAAAAGAGAGAAAGGGGACAACACTACTATCCTTTTGAAAGATCCACACTAGAACTCCCTCTTATCCTTGTACTCCATAGAGATGATCATGCATATAGCTACGTGGGGACCTTCACACTATAGAACTTGGCTTACATATTCCAAGGATGAGCCTCCTCAAAAGAGCTCTAGGTCTTCATGAGCGAGCAAGTTAGATGCACCCCCACTAGTTCCATTGGACAGCTTTTCAGCTCATATGTGCATCCGTTGCATGGCAATCCCTACTCCTCACATCATATCTATCCTTTGGCCTTCTCGCCTATGATTGTCCTCATTGATGTGAGACTTTCTCAACTTTTTGTCTGCCTCCTCCACCATATTCTGTCTTTGCCATCCTAAGTGTCAACTCTCGTGCTTACGCTCATCCATTACAAGAGTGCTCAAAATATGGAAAAGGAGTGGATCAAATTGACTTGTACCTGGCTAGTGGTCTGGGGACGAGTCAAGATAAGATTCCAAAGAATACCAAGTGTGAAACTTTAGTAGATTTACATCTCAACACAAAAATACTTTTTTCTCGTATTCCCTTATCCCCCTTCTTGCACGCAAACACCATTTGGAGACATGCGAGTCACGGACAGCGAGAGCTCTTGCACCTAATGTTCTTTTGTTGCTTGTTTCAATGCTAATATAGACTCTTGCATGTTATGACTTGAATTGAATCACATACCTTGATTGCTTTACTTTTCAAACTTCTTATATGGTTGCTAGCTTGTCACCATAGAAATTATGTTTATTATCATTTACCTACTCGAGGACGAGCAGGAATTAAGCTTGGGGATGTTGATACGTCTCAAACGTATTGATAATTTATGCTCGTTCCATGCATGTTTCGTGTGATATTGCTATGATCTAGATACACTTTCATACACTTTTGTTCATATTTGGACTAACCTACTAACTCAGTGCACCCCAGTGCCAGTTCCTGTTTTCTGCTGTTTTTTTTTATTTCAGTTTTCCCCCATATAAAAAGTGCTCCAAAAATCCGGGAAAATCAGATAAAAATCAGCGTGCCGGAAGCTTCCCGAAGCCTGAAGGAGGGCCAGGGGGGCACATGGCGCAGCCAGGGGCCTGGCCGCGCTAGGGGGGCGCCTGGACCCCTGGTGGCCCCCCTGGCTACCCCACCCCCCTTCGCCTATTTATTCTCCGACACGGGGAAACTCCGAAGACAGAACCCTATTTCGCAAACTCGCCTCTGTTCCACCGCCGCCGTGCTTCCAAGATCGAGAGCACCGTCAGGACCCTTCTCGGCACCCTACCGGAGGGAGGATCGACCTCCGGGAGCTTCTCCTCCACCATGGACGGTTCCCGGATGTGTCGTGAGTAGTTTCCTTTGGACCATGGCTCCATGATCAGTAGGTATGTGATGTTCTCCTCCCCTCTTTGTTCTTTATGGTTTAGACCTCGTGAGCTGCCCTACATGATCGAGGCACATATGTAATTCTTCTGCTGTTGCTATGCTGAGTTTGATGGGAACTGATGGATTATGAGATTATGTTCAGATCATTATAGAGTAATATATTTGGTTTTTATCTCTTATATTTTTGTTCCTAAGTAATTCTTGCATGTTCACTTTTGTTGTTTATTGCTTTGGCCAAGTGGTAGGTAGTGACTCCAAGCGGGAACGTTATGCTCGATTGTGGGTACATGCCCCTTGATGACACGCTTGAGTGACAGAAACATGAGTCTAGGGATGTGTTGTGTCCACAAGGGGGAAAGCAACGGTGTTTGTAACCACGGTTGCAAGGATTGTTTACTTTATGCAAAGTTCTTTTTAATGCAGTTGTCTGTTGCTTTGGGTTTACACTTTGGGTGGGGCTTGCAACTTAATACCAGCGAGATGTTCTGGATAGATATCTCAAGGTGGATGATTAGTAGTAGATGCAGATGGATTTCGGTCTACTTATTTTGGCGAACTGCCCATGCTTATGAGACTCTTCCTTTCTTCTGTAGCATAGTTAGCATTGCGGTGCGTTATAATCCTGTCAATTGCCCATCTGTAATTTGTTTACCTCGCATAGCAGTTTAATCTTCTTTTGGGAGAGAGACATCACTAGTGAACATCACGGGACCCCGGGTCATATTCTCATCAATGTTTACAAGCTCATTTATTTTCTCGCATTTACTTTCAGTTGCTATCATTATCATTATCCCTTGTGTTTTTTATCCTTTGTAAACAACAAGACCGGAGAGATTGAAAACCTCTCTGAACTTCGTTGGGAGCAAAGTTATTTGTGTCTGTGTGCAGGTCCAGGTGAAGTAAGCAACCCTGAGGTTGTGAACGGCGCCATTGTTCACTTCACCACCTACTTAGCATTATCGGATTCCTACTGGATTGATAACCTCGGTATCTTCACAGATGGAAATTTGCTTGTATCCTACATCTCACATTCGACTTGGGGTGTAAGGCCCGATATGCGGTATTGTTCTAGATCTAGATGTTTCCATCCAGATCCGGGGACGAAGCACATATCGGTCCCACCGCGACATATGACAATGTCATATGCCCCGGACTTCCAACATGATATCACCACATTACAGCTACAAGGATACAACATCTCATACAATCGGCATACAACTACCTTAAATACAATAAATTAGCGGAAGATACATGTCTGAGTACATACTATGATCGAATGCCTAGCGGCAAGAGTAAAACACACCATTCCTGTAACCACGCGGGTCCAGGCTCTTCGTCGGGATCCGCCTAACTAGTCGTCGTCGAGTCTCCACGAAGGCGTCCAGAAGAAGAGTCGAGGTAGTCATCAACTGTAGCGGCCGATCAGGCAAAACATAAAGGGGAAAAGAAAAGCAAGGGGTGAGAATATATCAAAAGTCTTGTAACTAACTTCTCACGGGTAAGATGGGGGTAGTGGTGAGGTTGTAGACGCACTAGCAATATATGAGTGGCTAACGGTCTATTTAGAGTAAGATGATAACCAAGCATTCGATGAGGAATCGCCTCCAACAAGTCTTGCTATCAACTACTTACGCAAGCATAACACCTATCCTATCCTTGTCCTCCCCTTCGCATCCCGACGAAGAAGAAGCAGTCAAGGCACACACACATTGATCAAGTTTATTAAGATTATCTCGATTGTTGTTGTCTATGAACAAGGAGTAGGTCTCAAGTCGTCCATAACCGTGGACACGGCTTCTCGAAAAGATTTAACCCTGCAGGGGTGTACCAACTGCCCATTACAAGGCTCCGCATGCACGCCCATCTCTCTCAGTTTCTACCCATCACAGGCAGCCATTTTATAATTTAGTCCCGAGAGATCCGAAACGACAGGTCCCTCTAGCTAACAACGAACAAATCCGGGTGGCCCCCAGGGAGTCGACACGCAATCCAAAAGTCGGCCACGCTCTCGGATCAGACTCTTCCGTCTGGCCAAGGTCGAGGTAACTGATCCCCTCACATGTGGGCAGCCCCCTAGTTCACCAGTGTGGACCAATAGAGAAACCATGTCTCCGCTGGCCCGGTTTATTTTAAAGGATGTCTGCTAGGAGCGACCCGACAGACATATATGCATGGTTTCAAATGGTAAATCAGCTTGGTCCACCTCTAGAAATGTTTGAAGCTAGGTAGGTAAGAAAAGGGGACCCCATAGTATCCCACACGCGGTTAGGCACGCTCAGTCTTAAAACCAATACCCGGAACTCGGCTCCTAGGTGACTCGAATGGAACAAAGCGTCGGGGTGGGATAGCCTAGACCTTCCATCCTTCGTCGAGTATAGTCAACATTATAATAATCATATCATGAACAACAATATAATAATGTGATAGCCCAATCCAAGGAGTAACAGGAGGTAACAGTTGATAACATCCTAGTATGCATACTAAGCAGTGGCTGAGAAGCGACCAATAGTAACATAGCCAAACAAGGTTTGCTGGGATGTGGAGGACATGGCTGTTTGGGTTAATTTGAGAGGCATGAATATAATGTGGTAGGATCAAACAAGCGTTCTATCCTACACCTAGGCGCGAGTGAGCTGAAAGTTATAAGCATGATATATGCTCCCCCTTACCTGATGAGAAGACGAAACCGAAGGTATAGTCGATCGCAAGCTCGCAACGTCTCCGAGAGGTACCCGCGGAAGCACACAAGAAGGAAACACTAGAAAAGTCAATCGATGAGCAAGCATCTATTACTACGAAGCAATCACGAGCAAGCAACATCAAGAAGGAAACACGATACAACGCACTAAGGTCGCGTCTATCGTCGGGAGCGGTTACTAACAGGTTAAGTGGAGTACTCGTCACACACGACGATGCCGCACATTTAGAAAGGTTCAAGTTGTTTAGGTACACAAGGCGAGCAAAGGTTATTAACATGGCATCTCAATCAAGAATGGCATAGCACACAAACATGTAAAGAGGTGAAGCATAAGATAAACTATCTATGCTAGTCAATTTAAGTGAGGCACAACCTAAACATGGCATTCCACTAAGTGTCCCACGACAATTAAAGCATTTGGTACTGTTATGTACTAAACCATATTTTAGGT
Source organism: Bromus sterilis (assembly GCA_950022295.1). NCBI lineage: Eukaryota > Viridiplantae > Streptophyta > Magnoliopsida > Poales > Poaceae > Bromus > Bromus sterilis. Next base: position 271,958,538 of record OX465595.1, on the reverse strand, counting down.
TGGTTAACAACAGAAAACAATAGCATAAACACAAATTACATGAAATTCCAATCAATTTACATGTAAAGAACACTCCAAACGGAGTTACGGTTAAAAAGATACAAGCAATACAAGTTATGCACACAATCTGCCAACATCAGGTAGCACACTTTAGAGCAACAGATAAACAAGCAAAAGGTTATAAACATGCACAAAATGATATGAAACTAAATTAGACATGGTAGGCATGGCATGTCAAAAGGAATCATGCAAAAAGGCATCATGGTTCACTAGTTATAAGCAACACAAAAAGCTATAAAACATTACTGGTCAAGGACTTAATGAAAATCAGGAAAACAGGGCAGAAACTGTTATTTTCATGCTGTATAAACAGGGGTAAAGCTATATGCATAAGTGCAGCAACATGACATAGCAATATATGAGCATGGAGTAGGCATGATGATGATCAGGTACAAACAAGAATCAAGGTAATAGGCATCTGATACGTCTAAAAATCATCTATAATTTCTGCTTGCTCCATGCCTCTTTTGTGTGATATTGCTATGATATTGATGAACTTCCATACACTTTTGATCATATTTGGACTAACCTATTTACTCAGTGCACCCCAGTGCCAGTTCCTGTTTTCTGCTCTTTTTCTATTTCAGGTTTCCCCCATATTAAAAGTGCTCCAAAAATTCGGGAAAAATCCAATAAAAATCAGCGATCGGGAAGCTTTCGGAATCACCGAGAGGGGCCAGAGGGGACCCACCAGGGCCCCAGGCGCCCTCCCGGCGCGCCCCAGGGTGGGCTGCGCCAGGGGCCCGCCTGGGCCCCTGGTGGCTCCCCTGGCTACCCCCTTCTCCTATTTAATGCTCGTGACGTGAAACCCCCGGGACGGGAACCCTTTTTCGCGATCTCTCCTCTGTTCCGCCGCCGCTGCGCTTCCAAGATCGGGAGCACCAGAAGACCTCTTCCTGGCACCCTGTCGGAGGGAGGAACCACCTCCGGGAGCTTCTCCACCACCATGGACGCTCCCCGGATGAACCGTGAGTAGTCCACCTTGGACCATGGGTCTATGATCAGTAGCTATGTGATGTTCTCCTCCCCTCTTTGTTCGTCATGGATTAGACCTCGTGAGCTGCCCTACATGATCCAGGCACATATGTAATATTTTCTGCTGTTGCTATGATGAGTTTGCTGGGATCCGATGGATTATGAGATTATGTTCAGATTGTGTTTGAGTAATATATTTGATTCTCCTCTTTTATATTTATGTTCTTGAGTAATTCTTGCATGTTCTCTGTTGTTGTTTATTGCTTTGGCCAAGTAATAGGTTGTGACTCCAAGAGGGAGCGTTATGCATGATTGTGGGTTCATGCCCCCCGATGCCTATCAGTTGAGACTGCCAGCAGAGCTATCCGATGTGCACGACGTCTTCCATGTCTCGCAGCTCCGAAAGTGTCTGGAGGTGCCGGACAAGCCTGATGTTTTCGAAAACATCGATCACCGCACGGTGGATATCAACCAGGATCTCACCTACCGAGAAACACCCCTTCGTATCCTGTAAGAAGCCACCCGAGTCATCCGCAAGTGCGCGATCAAGTTCCACAAGGTCCAGTGGAAAAACCACACCGAGGAGGAAGCCACCTGGGAACGGGAGGACTACCTCAAGCGTGATTTCCCGTATCTCTTCACTAGCTTGTGAATCTCGGGGACGAGATTCTTTTTAAGGGGGGAAGGTCTGTCACATCCCAAATTTTATTGCTCTGTTATTAAAATGTTAAATTTTAGGGCGAACAAAAAACTTTGCTTGGTTGAGATGTGATAATAGTAAGAATGACATATCATACCTGCTTGTTACTTGTTTTGTTTGGCTATGCTTTGTTTTGATTGCTATGCCCTGTCTTGCCATGCTTAATATTGCTTTTCCTTATGATGTTGCATTGCCATGACTAAGGAATCAACCTAAATAGTGGTACAAACTCACAACACCAAACCTCAAACAACCACATTTAGTCACCCATAAATAATTAGAGCCAATAAAATGACTCCCAAATAAATGCTTGTCTTTATGAAAATTCACTATTTAAATAATTAAAATTATATCTATAGCAAAATATATTTAATTAAAATATTTAATTTGTGCTAAATGATTATTTGCTATTAATATAATAGTAATAATATTATAACCTTATCAAATATTCTATAAATTCCAAAAACAATTATAATAATAATTATATAAGTTTTAAAAGTATTTAGAAGATTTAGGTTTGAAACTTTTATTCAAACTTAAATAAAAACAGAAGTAGAATTTGCAACATAAATACTAACAGTACATAAAAAAATGAGGAAACCCTCCCCTGGGCCGAAGCCCATCTCAACCTATCTCTTATTACACGCCCTCATCTTCAACCTCCAACCCCTGACTAGTGGACCCCGCATGACAGCCTCTCATTGGACCCCAACGTCAGCATTGACGTCAGCGCGCGGGCCAGCGCTGACGCCAGCGCGATGACGTTAGCCCCCGCCGCCCCGTTCGCCCAGTGGCCGCCGAGGCCACGGATCACCCCGGCGCGCCCCGCTCCTTCTCCCACGCTCGCACCTCGCCGGTTCCCGCCTTGTTGCCCTCTCCTCGCTGCTATAAAAGGAGGAGCGCAACACCCCTCTCTTCACTCCACACCACAGCACCCCACTGCCATACCGCCACCACCATCTGCCTCGCTACACAGCCATAGAGGGAAAGGAACAGGAAGGAGGAGTAGCCAAGCAGGAAGAAGAAGAGTGGGAGGAAGGAGAGGAAAGAAGGGGAGAAGTGGAGCAGCGGCTCCAGGAGCAGCGCGCCACCAGAAGGGTGGCCACCGCCGCGGATAGGAGGAGTCAGCGACTCCTGGACTAGGACCCCCCCCTCTCTGACTACCCCGAGCCGCCTGCTTCGCCATCAACGACCCCCGCCCGGGACCCCAAAAATGGGTTCCCCTCGCCAAGCCGCATCCCCGCCGCCACTTCTCGTCGTCAACCGCCACCTGGAGGCCCCCTGGTGAGTCTCCCGCAAGCCCTCTGTCCGCCATGGACGTCTCTAGACCGAGCCCTCGTGCTCAGGGAGGAAGACGGCCTCCCACCGTCCGATCTGTTGAGATTCGACGGCCAGGGAGGCCCAATACCCCTTCGTCCGCCTTAAAAAAAGAGCACGCTGTGCAGAGGCCCAACTCGCTGAAAAAAAATGCTCGTGGCCGCAGTATAGGCATGGGCCGTCCTGCTGTAGTTTTTCTTTTTATTAGATCTACGACACCTAAATAATTTTACAAAAAAACTATAGGTCAGAAAAATGTGAAAAAAAAATTGTGCTGCTCAAAAATTTATGATTTATTTTTCTGCATTTGTAGAATTATGGTTTGCTAAAATTAAGTTATGGCCATTTATTAGTATTTTGAATGCTAGTTTAATTTCCATAATTTTTGATTAAATTTTTAGAACTTTATTAAATTTGCCTTTGGTGAGTAGCTATTTGTGGTTAATTTATTTGATGATAAGAAAATAAAAATAAAAAGGACTTATTAAATAAAATAAGTAAGATCATCACATTTAGTTAGGACTTGTTTAACTTTAATCTTGCTCTTAGTAAATTCATGATAATTATCATATTACCCCTGTTTAATTGTAAGCTTTTGAGAATGTGGTGTTTCAAAATAAAATAACATTTTTTCCTTGCTTGTTAAAAGATTGTTTAATCTTGTTAATTGCTTCACCTACTAATAACCAAGTTATCCTACCATGGAGTTATAAATATTTATTATGTTGAATCATGTATTAAATTCTTTGTGAATTAAAAACTTTCTACTATATGTGTTAAATGCTTGCTTAACCACATGTTAAACTAAAGCTAATAAAAATAATTGTTACTTGATTAGCAACTTGTGATATAATTGCTTGCTACCTTATGTAATAATCATCATGTTAAGATAAACCATATTTAAATTTCTACAATCTTGTTGCTTCTCTTGTTGTGATGTTGTTGTGCTGCTTTGGTTATGTTTGAGTGATTATTGCTTGTATGCTTTGTATGATTGATGTGATTGTAATGTGTGTTTATATTTTTCCGCAACGCGTAGACGAAGCGCTTGACGCTGCAGGTGAAGACTCCTCCCAAGCCGAAGGAACCGTACCAGGAGACACCGCCGACGCAGGAAAGCCACCCTCAAAACTCAAACCCTTGTCCCACATTTTCTACTTCCTTTTGTATCATGTTATGTATCATCATAATATTATATCATCTTGGGTTGGGATTGTATTAGTTGTAGTAGGTAAAACCCCCACATACCCTCATAACCTACATATTGGGAGAAATGAAATAAAACCACGATTATCTTGATGCACTATCAAGACCGTCCCCTAGCCTTGTTAAGGAACTAAGTGCACCTTAAGAATTTGGTTAATCTTGCTCCACCCGAAAGAATTGGCATACATCTAAGAAGATGCGATGGCCAAGATTGTGGTTGTTGGAAACATCGTTGAACATATTAGAAGTCTTGAAGGACTCTCTATAAGTGTCGCTAATACCTAGCCTCCCATGCATCCACATTACCCTGATATGGGACAGGGCTTTACCAGAAGCCGTTGGGTCTAACATGAGCTACCTCACAACTGCAATGAGGGATGCGTCCCTTGAAACCGGATTCTTCCCAGAGATTGGGAGAACCAAACCAGGGGACTGCGGATCTCCGAGGCCCCGGAAGACACGGTGAGTCCCTCTACTCCATGGAGACATTGTTCCCAAGAGGGTCATGGGCTGCCATTGGAGGCTGAGGGAATATACTCATTGGGTAGGAGCTCATATTAGGGTTAATGGTGAAAGGTTTTGTTCAATTATCCGAAACCCGCATACTGAGGTATGACGATTCGTGGATGACACGACGGATGTATTGAGTTGTGTGGGTAAAGTGTACAACCTCTTCAGAGTGTAAATCTATTCGAGTAGCCGGAGTCCACGGTCATGGACAGCTAGTGAGGCCACACTTCGTGGGGAAATATATGAGAAATTATAGTACTGAGATTATAGCTCACGATGATGATGTTGATATTATTGGAAGGGTTGGACCAGATTATACCAATGTCATTGTGGGAAAATAAAACTTGCTAAGATTAAAAGTTTGCCAACTTAATTTAAATGGAGTAACTAGGAATCCCTATGAGAAAGTCCACCATATAGCCATCCTATTATTTTCATATACAAAACTTTGTTTCTTTCTTTAGGTGGTTTGCGAGTACTTTGTATGTACTCACGGCTTTGTCCCTGGTTATTCAATCGACCAGGCTTGGAGGAGCAGGTATTTGATGATGACGCGACTGACGATTTCTAGGACGTGCTATGCTCTGAACTACCATGTGGATTGTGTCGCCACTACTTTTGATGCTTTTGCTTATTCCGCTGCTATTTGAGCCTGATGAGTCCTTGTAAGACTATGTTATTGTGTGATTTGTATTCGGTAATGTATGAACATTGAGACTATGATTTCCATGTCGAGTTGTGTGTCATGCGAACTGATCATGGGAGCATGACCGTATACACAGCTGGTCGCTTTGGACATATAGTTCGGGGTGCCCACAGTAGATGTTCAGTTCCTCGGGTGTCTGAGACCTTGTTCTTCAGTAAACTGAGGAATCTAACTTCGGATGAGGAGTCAGGAAACTGTCAGTGCAGTTTTCCTGAAGAAGAGAGAGAGAGGAAAAAAAACTTTGGACCGTGCCACACGTTGCATGGTAAGAGGCTAGAACCTGTCTAGCAATGGTATGAAGGGTGGACACGATAGTAATTTCGTGCATGGGAATTTATGTCCTTTCACCTGGGGTTGCTCCCAGGCTATAAATAGCCGCCCCCAGCCCCATTGGAGGGTTGGCTGCTCCAAGAGAAAAAAATTACACTTGTCAAGAGCAACCCACCTCTGAGCAACCTCAAGGACCTAAGTGAGGAAAACCACCAGCCTGAGTAGTTGAGCATTTCTGAGGAAGTCAGTTTGAGTGACCCGAAGCTTTTTACTCTTGAAGACTGTGATCTTCCATCCGCTGTAGGAGTCATCGTTCTAAGGAAGTCAATATGCAATTGTGACTTCCCTTAGTGAACGGAGTCTGTGAAGGTTTTGGGAGTCTACCTTGAAGACGCACCTGAGTGATTTGACGAAGTCTGAGGACTTTAGTTCAAGGAGAATAAGGTGAAGACTATGTCTTCTGAGTTTGATCTCAGCCTCTCCAACCAGATGTAGAGTTGTCACAGAAACTTGAACTGGTCTATCAAATCGGTGTCATCTGAGCTCTGGTGTTATTTCTTCAAGCCTTACTCTTCTGTTTATGCACTGCTGACTTGTCCTGATGCCTTCCTCTCTGAGTTTCCTCTGTTCTGATTCCTCATGCATTGCATCAGTTACACTTCTGCAGTTCTGTTAGAATTTATTTCTGCTGCTATATGATGTTATGTTCTCATGTTTACATTCTATAATGTTTATATGCTTCATCATTTTGTGAGTTTCCTCAATTTCGAATTGCCTCGGTCCTGGGGAAATTGAAATTCCTCGAGAAATTTAAAAATCTTCCATTGACCCCCCTCTGGTCGATGTATTGCGCTTTCAATTGGTATCAGAGCAAGGTATTCCCTTGTTCTGTGTGATTCGGTTTAACCACCTAGAGTTTTAGTTATGTCGACCTCAGGTACAATGAACGTTGCTTCGAACTGCCCCAGCTTCGACGGTACGGACTACCCGTACTGGAAGAACAATATGAGGATGCATCTTGAAGCTATTGATAAAGATCTCTGGGATATTGTTGATCAAGGCATTCCTGAAGCTACCTTGATGACGCCTCCTGATGTTCTCAAGAGAAACTGGCAACTCGATGCGAAAGCTCGAAGCATCATTGGTGGCCACCTCAACAAAGCTCAGTTCAATCGCATCAGCGGTCTGGATACTGCAAAGAAGATGTGGATGAGACTGTCAAAAGTCAATGAGGGAGTTTCCACACAACGAGACTCTCGAGTTGATACTCTTTGCAGTCTCTTCAACAGGTTCGAAAGGCTGGACAATGCACATGTGCAGCAATCCCTTTGGCAGGCTCACTGATATATCAAATGAGCTTCAAGCACTGGGTGCCACCGATATCACTGATCATGAAGCTGTGAAGAAACTACTGAGATCTCTGGATGACTCATTTGAGTTTCTATCGCTGATGATTCAAGAACGTCATGACTTCAAGACCCTCGACCCTGCTGATATCCTCGAGCACCTCAATGCTCATGAACTGAAGTTGTCTAAGAAACGAGACTTGTATGGATCAACCCTGAAAGTCTGTGCGCTAAAAGCTAAGGTACGAAAGGTGTCCTTTGATGAAGAGTCTAAAGCTGACTCTGATGATCCTGAAACTCTCAGTCGGGAACTGGCTCTCCTCACCAGAAAGTGCAAAATTTCACGAAGCAGAATCGTTTCGGAAATTCCTCAAGATCGTCCTCAAGAAGAAGCAGATGATGACTCAGTCGACTTAATAAAAAGAGTGTGCCACAAATGCAAGAAACCTGGCCATTACATCGCTGAATGCCCTCTCTGGGAAAAGGAATCTAAGCTAAAGAAGAAGAAAAATGGGAAAGATGACAGTTCTGATGAAAGGTCAAAGAATAAATCCTCACGATCCTCAAAGTCTGTTGGATACAAGAACAGCAGCTCCCGCAAGGCCCGCACATATCTCAGCAAGGAATTGGATTCCGAAGAATCTGATTCTGATCCTGAAGCTGAGGAAGAAGAGTCTGAAGAATCTGAAGGCGTGGCTGGTCTTTCTCTTGCCACAGCTTTGGTCAGCAAGTCAATCTTCAGCACTGAGGAACCTGTCACTCACCAAGTTAATGACGAGGCTGAAGATACCACTCCCACCTTCTGCTTCATGGCCAAGAGCTCCAAGGTATCTTCTCACTCTTCCTGTGATGACGCCACTGATGAAGAACCTGATGAAAACTATGCTAAACTTGCTAAACTTGTTTCAAAGCAACAACATGCCCTTGAGAGAATTCAAAACTCAGCAAATAAAAGTGATGATATGTTGGTTGAGGAAATGAAGAAATCTCAAAAGTTGACTCATGAATCTAAAATTCTTCAGTCAAAGTTTGATGATTTGAAGTCATCATGAGGCACTCCTCACCGATCATGAGAAGCTGGCTCATGAGTTCCACATGAGAAAGCAAGCACTTGAGCGGGTGATGATGTCTCATGATGATCTGAGGAAAGAAAATGACTCACTCCTCTCCCAACAGATCATCCTGCCTCAAGAAGGGTTTGATCATCCTTGCTTAAAATGCATTGAACATGACCGTATCACTTCATTACCTAAATCTTCAATATCTTCAGAATATGTTATATCGACTGCCTCTGTGGTATCTAACCCCTCATCTGAGGATACCATAGACATTGCTGAAGAAAATGCTAGGTTGAAGAGTCTCCTGGAAACTGGAATGTTCTGGAGTATGAAAGGGTATCAGATTCTTTGTGACGTTCTCAAGAAACAGATCCTCAACAGGAATCCGAGGAAAGAAGGTGTCGATTTCACCCAAAACCTCAATGTTGATGGCTCTTACTGGAAACCAGAACAACACCCAAAGACTACTTGGGTTCTGGCAAAAATGCCTCCTCCTGATCCTTATACTTTATCTGGATATGACAATGTTTCCTCAGATGTGATGGTTGAGTCCTTTGACTCAAACTATAAACTGTTTAAAGATGTCAATGGTGAAGTATTCGCCAAATACATCGGGACTAACTGCAGGAACGGTGCTCCAGTAAAGCAGATTGGGGTTCGAAAGGAACTCATCACTAACCTTCCTGTGAATGAAGATGCAAATGAGTTGAGGGTATCATCTGAGGATGATACTTCAAAGGGCAATGACTATAACTATGTCTCAGCTAATCATTTTGTTCACAGGGAAGCTCCTCATAAGAATGCCTATTCATTTCTATATCCTGATACGACTATCCAGCATCCCATTAGACACTATCACCCTCGTCGTTCTTCATATGCTTCAAGGCCACCCATTCGAATGTGGGTGGTGAAGAAGAACTAATCATCTTTGTAGGAATACGTCCTGAGGCAAAATTAACTTTTTGCAGATATAATGCCCAGGACGATATTAGTTGAGCCGGTTGAAGAAAATCAAAATTCTCTGATTCGGAGGAATCAATCCTGAGGAAAATCCTGAGGAATTAATTCTGAGGAATCTTAAATTCTTCAAACTGATACTGGCTCACAAACTATTGTATGAGATACTAATTCCTCTGCAGGGGAAGACCGAATGGGTAATTGATAGTGGATGCACTAATCACATGGCTGGTGATAGAAGCCTTCTCATGGAATCATCTCTAAGTCCCTCTTCAAAGAAAACCATCACCAACGCCGATAAAGGTAAAAGTAAGGTATTGGGCCTCGGCAGAGTTGCTATCTCTCGATACCAACACATTGATAAAGTCATGCTAGTTGAATCCCTCGGGTATAACCTGATGTCTGTGTCTATGCTATGTGATCTTGACCTCATTGTTCTCTTCGGAAAATATGGATGTGTTGTTCAAATGGTTAGTGATTACTCCATCGTCTTCCGAGGAGTTAGGAAAGGTGTCATGTATATTGTAGATTTTTCTGAAGGTCCTCAGGTCGCTAGTTGCCTCATGGCTCGAGCCACAGAGTGCTGGCTATGGCATAAAAGACTCGGGCACGCTGGAATGAGGAACCTCCAAAAATTGGTCCTGAAGAAACATGTCCTCGGGATTGAGGAAATCAGATTCACCAAGGACCGGCTCTGTGGATCCTGTGAAGCTGAAAAGATCACCAAGGCCGAGCATCCTGCCAAGACCATCATGACGATGACAAGACCTCTGGAACTTCTTCATATGGACTTATTCGGTCCTCCAAAGTACTCAAGCTTTGGAGGTAGTATGTATGGTCTTGTTATTGTTGATGACTTATCACGATACACTTGGGTGCATTTTCTTCTCTATAAGGAGAAACCCCAGATATCTTCAAGCGCTTCTCCCAGCGAGTCATGAACAGCTACAACCTAAAGATCAAGCACATTTGAAGCGACAACGGCACCGAGTTCAAGAACATCGGTGTGGAGGAATTCCTCGATGAGATGGGCATCACTCATGAGTTCTCGGTACCTTACACTCCTAAGCAAAATGGTGTTGTTGAGAGAAAGAACAGAACCCTCATCGAGATGGCTCGAACAATGCTTGCTGAGTACAACACTCCACTCAAATGGTGGGCTGAAACAATGAACACTACTTGCCACATCGTCAATCGAGTGTATCTTCATAAGTTCTTCAAGAAAACCTCATATGAGCTGATGGTCGGTAAGAAACCCAATGTAAGTTACTTCAAAGTATTTGGTGCACCATGCTGGATTCGTGATCCTCATCATCAATCTAAGTTTGCACCAAAATCATGTGAGGGTTTCATGCTCGGTTACGGTATCGATTTGCACACCTACAGAGTCTTCAACCTCAGTCATCACAATGTGGTTGAAACTGTAGATGTGCGGTTCGATGAATCTGACGGCTCGCAAAGAGAGCACCTGCCACCTGTGCTAGATGAAGCATCACCTGATGAACTGATCAAGAAGATGGGTGCCGGTGATATCATGCCCGTGGACCATCCTGAGGAAACACACATACCTCCTGCTCCTGAAGAACATCCAAATCCTGAAGCAAATGATCCTGATGACAATCCTGATCCTGATGATCCTGACACTCGTGATGCACCTGAAGCTGATGCTAATGAGTCTGATGAAAGTGATGACGATTCAACTCAAGATCATCGACCTTGTCTTCCTCGCGTGGCGAATGAAGTTCAGATCAACCAAATTCTCGCTAACGTCAACATACAAGGTCCTCTCACTCGTGCCAGAGCAAATCGAATAGCTATCTTTTGTGGGGATTTTTCGTTTGTGTCCATTTCAGAGCCCACCAAAGTTGATGAGGCATTCCAAGAAGCGGAATGGATTCAGGCAATGCAAGACGAACTTCTTCAATTCAAACTGAATGATGTCTGGGAATTGGTCAAAAGGCTTGTCCTCGAATTCAGAATGTCATCGGGACAAAGAGGATCTACCGCAACAAACTCGATGAAGATGGTCAAGTCATCTGGAACAAAGATCGTCTTGTAGCACAAGGTTACACTAAGGTTGAGGGCATCGACTTCGGTGAAACCTTTGCTCCTGTTCCTAGACTTGAGTCCATTCGCATAATGCTTGCCTTTGCTAACCAACATAATATCAAGCTACATCAAATGGATGTGAAAAGTGCATTCCTCAATGGTAATATTTAGGAAGAAGTACATGTTGCTCAACCTCTAGGTTTTGAAGACTCGAAGAATCCTTACATGGTGTACAGACTGAAGAAAGCTCTATACAGACTGAAGCAAGCCCCTCGGGCTTGGTGTGATACACTAAGAGATTTCCTCATCAGCAAGGGCTTCAAATCTAGTTCCCTCGATCCAACTCTATTCACCAAACGCTATGATGATGCACTATTCATATGTCAAATTTATGTCGATGATATCATATTTGGATGCACTAACAAGAAATACAGTGAAGAATTTTCCTTCTTGATGAGTGAAGAGTATTAGATGTCCATGATGGGTGAACTGAAGTTCTTCTTAGGGCTTCAAATTCGTCAGCAACGCAACGACATCTTAATATCTTAGGAGAAGTACCTCAAGGAGTGCCTGAGGAAATTCAGGATGCAAGACTGCAAAGGCATCAAGACGCCAATGCCTACAAATGGACAACTCGGTCCTGATGAAAATGGCAAGGACTACGATCAGAAGGTATACCACTCCATGATAGGTTCTCCGCTATATCTATGTGCATCTAGGACTGATATAATGTTGAGCGTTTGCATGTGTGCCCGATTCCAAGCGGCACCAAATGAATCGCATCACCAAACGGTGAAACGAATTCTACAATATTTGGCTCAAACCCCGACGCTAGGCTTATGGTATCCAAAAGGCACATAGTTGGATCTTGTTGGGTACTCAGACTCAGATTATGCTGGAGATCGCATGGATGGGAAGTCTACATCAGGAACAAGTCACTTCCTCGGACGCTCGCTGGTGTGCTGGTAATCGAAGAAGAAGAATTGTGTCTCACTCTCCACTGTTGAAGCTGAATACATCACCGCTGGTGCAAGCTGCTCACAACTCCTTTGGATGAAGCAAATCTCAAGGACTATGGTATCAACCTAAAGAAAGTACCACTGCTATGTGACAACAAGAGTGCCATCAATATCTCTTAGAACCCAGTACAACACTCGAGGACGAAGCACATCGAGATACAGTATCACTTTCTTCGGGATCATGTGTTGAAGGAAGACATCGTCATCAGCCACGTGAAGAATGAAGACCAACTTACTGATATATTCACTATGCCTTTCGATGAGAAGCGTTTTAGCACTTTGAGGGGTGAGCTAAATATCTTAGATTCCTCAAATGTCCAGTGAATGGCACACATCCTAACACTTAAACACTATTGAAGGATCCTGATGTAAAACACACGATGCGTCGTACTCCTCACATCATGAGGAACTACCTTGCTAAGTGTGAAGAAATTAACGTGGAATTGACTCATGATCCATACGACAATTGTATGGTATCAAGTGTCTCATTCCCTATAAGGTGGGTAGCTCCACTGCCCAAATTCCTTAGGAATTGCTTGTCTTTAGTTGCTTCATTTGTGTCTTCATCATGGTACTCACTTTTAGTCCTCAACAGCATTCACTTATAGTTTTTGATCTTCAAGATTTGTTTCTTCATCTAGGTGAATGTGATCGGACCCATCTCCTCTATTCTCACTTATCCAGTCTGTCTCTCTGTTGTATGCGTTCATTTGAACTTCCTCAGTTTCTGTATTTTGAGGCTTTGGCTAATATTCCTCAACTTTACCGCTCGGATAACCTCAAATCCACTGCACCACGTCGAGAATCGAACCGCCAGGGGTAATCTCGTCCACAAAAATCTCGTCTACTCAGTTTTTACCCTGACTATAAATAGCCCTCAACCGCGGTCATTTACCCCTCCCGCCTCATCCTCTCTCGCGCCGCCGCTCCTGATCTCTTCAAGTCCTTGCGTCGCCGTCGCCGGAGTTGACCGTCGCCGAAGACGATCGTCTCTTGCTTCCTCATCTTGTTCGATTCGTCTCTGGTATGATCTATGTCTCAACTCTTATTTGTCTCAGTACTGCAAACTTCCTCCAGCTTATTCCTCAGCGGTACTGAAACCTCACTGAGACCTATGCTTCATTAGAAATAAATTCCTCAACCAATTCCTCATGAACACATATGATCGTACCCCATTTCCCTCGCAACTTAATTCTGTCACAGGTACATGTCTGCTGAGGAATCCTATGGTTCTCATAGTCTCACTTCATTTGCAAGTCAGCTTGAACTCACAATTCCTTAGTCTCCTCAGCTGAAGCCAATGGCTCCTCCTCCTCGTCTCTCAGGGACTGCTCTTGACATGCCTCCAGAACTGTATGAAAAATTGAAGACCCCTGAAAGAGAAACTGCTGGCGAACGCAAGAAGCGCATCAAGAAAATTACAAGGGCATGGGCTAAACTATAGGCTTCTTATGAATGGGTCAATCCTCAGCATGAAGAAATGTTTGCAGTTAATCCTCCAGTGAAGATCTTGGGCATCAAATCTTGTGCGCCACCTAGACCTGATGTAATTCCTGATCCCACAAGTCTGTGAACTCATAATGACTTTCCTGAAGCATATCAACGATGCCTCAAACGGACTTCTCATCTTGCTCGGGACTTGGCACGTGATTTGGATGCCTCAGTTCAGATTCCGCCTCAGCCAACCGCACAGACTCAGCCTCCTGTCAAGCCTCGCAAAAAGACGCCTGGCATCAAATCAACTGTGCCTCAAGCTCCAAGTTCCTCATGCCAGCGGACGTCTGGTGCTGCTCCTGCCTCAAGACTTCGAACTGATGAGTCTGGCAATGCCCCTGAGGCATCATACACCATGCCTCAGCCTCAGATGTAGACCAAGACTGCCATTCATCGAGGAGTGAGACCCTCTCCAAAGAAAACTGCCATGCGCGGTTCACTTGATGTTGTCTTCAGTTCTGATAAAGAAGATGAGTTTGAGGATCTGGCCGGTTTTGTTGCCACTGCAGCCCGACGCAAAGCTGAAGCTACTGGCTTTGAGGTGCCTCTCCTCCTCAATCCCAAGAAGATCCTGGAGTTTATCGATATATGGATGGTGTAGCCAGACACTCCTCTAGATGATCTTGATATCCCTAAAAATATCAAGTTCTATCTTCAGCAATCCTCATAAATGAGCTTCATCATCATGACCTCAAGAATAATCTGGTACGACAACTGAAGAAAGTTCATCGCGAATTCAAGAAGAAACTAGTTACCTCAGTTACTCCTGAAGAATTCATTTCTTATCAGGCTGAGGTCCAAAAGCTTTCTGCGAAGTTTGATGAAAAGTGTGCCTACATTGGAAAGACGAAGGACCGCCTCCCTCGGCAGGTTGACAAAATACTCAAACTTCAGCCCAAGCCTGCCTCAGCTCCCCCTTCTGCCTCAGCGCAACCTGTTGTCAGGTTTGGTGATTCCCCAAGACACCTCAAGCACATGTCTGAGGACTTTCCCTCAACACCTCCCGCCGCCAAGAACAAACACTTGATGCTCATTCTGAGGAGCCAATTTATGCTACTCCCATCTCGTCTGCTCCCCTTGCCTCCAAAGAACCTGAATCCACTGTGTCGCTAATGACCCTCAACTGTAGGGGATCGAGATAGTCTTCGGGGGTAAGTTAACCCAATTTATTGATTCGACACAAGGGGAGCCAAAGGATATTTATAAGCTTTGACAGTTGATTTGTCAATTCAACCGCACCTGAAATATGCTTGCTTGCAACAAAATATTAATAGCAACGGTGATATGATAGTGGTACTGGCGACAGCGAAAGAAAAAAAAGCGAAAGCAACAACTAGTAACCAGCAGGATTAAAACACTGTAGGCTAGGGAGATGGATGGTTGGGCGCTGCTTGGATGAGAGTGAACATGTAATAGATTTTAACACGGGGCCTGGCACACACAGAAAAGCAATGATCATCTAGGCAAATATCAAACATTAGGCATGTATCCTGTAGGTAGTTGTGCGTGCTTGCAATAAGAACTTGCACACCATCTTTTGTCCTACCATCCCGCTACGAACGGGGCCAAAGGAACTAATGGAGATTAAGGTGCTCCTTTCAAAGAGCACCGGAACAAAGCAATATACTCAATGGATACATGAAATCCTCAAATTATAGTCCATCCCCTTTGATGTCCCAAGTTGTCACCTTTGGGATCGCCGGTTCCGGACCATAATAGGTGCATACAATCATAGATAGGATCAAGAACATAAATATACTCATGAAAACACAAGTGGTTCAGATCTGAAAACAAGGCACTCGGTCCCAAAGTGACAAGCATTAAGAGAAAAAAGTTGTAGCAAAGATGATAAACACCAAAGTAGATGATAGGCAACATGCCCGCAACAATCTGACGAACTATTACATGATCTAACTCATCCAATCCCTACCATACCCTTTTCCTACAACAGGGAATTACTCACACATGTGAAGAGAAGTCATGGAGGGAGGATGGAGTGGTGATGATGATGATGATGATGATGATGATGATGGTGATGATCTCCCCTCACCGGAGGCCAAAACAGCCTCCAGATTAGCCCTCCTAAGGAAGGACAGAGGGTGGCGGCGGCTCCGCGACGGAAACTGGAAAAGTGACTCCTGTTCTGGGGTTTTCCCCTCACGAGAATAAATAGGGGCCTTGATAGGGCACCAGAGGAGGGGGGAGGCCTCCAGGCGGCCTCCTGGCGCGGCCAGGGGTGGGGCCGCGCCAGCAGGGCGCCTGGAGCCCCTGTGGCCCCCCTCTGGCCCCACTTCTGGTTCGTCGAAGCTTCGGGTGTGTGGATTTTTCCTGAATTTTCCTGGAATTTTCCGAGATACCTAAAAATCAATTTACCTGCACACTATAAAACCATACAGGCAGCGCTGCTGAAAACAGCGTTAGTCTGGGTTAGTTTAGTTCAAATCATGCAAGAATGAGGGCAAAACAATAGCAAAAGTGCTTGGAAAAGTAGATACGTTTGAGACATATCAACTCCCCCAAGCTTAGCGTATTTCTTGTCCTCAAGAAATTCAGTTCAACGAACTGGACACGTCAAAGAAAACTTTGACAAACTCTTTTGCTTCAATAGATGTATATAAGCATATACTACGAAAAGAGTTTAGCAAGTATTGAAACAATGCTATGAGGAAAATGCACGAAGAAATCCTTCTTTCAAGTGATAAATCACAAACAACCAAAAGTAAATAATATGCTGCCGAAAATCAAGGCAAGATCACAATGCACATAGCTTGAACATACTATAGTGGTATCTCGCTAGCCTCCATGAGTGAAGCAAAACATAAATGCAGAAACTCCTCCGGAATTTTAAAGGAGACTAGAACTATGAATTTCAGAACAAGTAATATCGAAATCATGCAGAAGACAATATGGTACCTTGGGACAATGCATGTTACACTAAGACTGACAGTTATGCTCTCAATAGTTCGTGCTTTGAAGAAAGAAGGGGAGACTCTCGAACCGTGGCTTTTGATGGCAAGGTTGAAAACCCGTGGTTGGAAGCAAAGACTAAACATGTACCAGAGCTCTTGGTTTTGAAAACAGAGATAAAATTCTTTTTGGGAAGTGCAACTTTCCAGTCAACGGTGAATGGTAAAGGTCTCTCAATATCTCCCATGCCAACCATATTCATGCCTTTTTGCTTACACTTTTGTTCCCTTATCCATCCAACATTTGACAGTCTATGGTACCTTTTATTTTGCCTCAAGTATGGAAGGAAGTTTTCTCGTTCCATCTATCATTAGTAGCATTTGGTCCATTTCACTCCATCATCAAGTATGAGGGAGGTGTAACACTCTATTCTTTTTTTATATAAATTTGACTAGTTAAAATTTCCGTCAAAATATTTTTGGCACGGTAGATACTGATTTCCCCTCACCGTACCATGATCTTGTACGATTACAAAAGGGAAGATTTTGAATAAGTTTCGAGATGGCATAAGAAAGTCTAAATTAGGGGTGGCCGGTAATACCACATATAGGAAGGTATGGTGGACTCAAGTGGAATAACTGGTTTGAAAAGGAGTTTGGATACACAAGAGGAATTCCGCTTAGTGCGAGTGAAGGCTAGCAAAAGACTGGGAAGCGACCAACTAGAGAGCAATAATTGTCATAATCATGCAGAGCGACAAAGCAACATTGAATCAGGCATGAAAGTGATATAACTATTCCGAAATAAAAAGATCATCAAGGCATGATAGACTTTTTAGTCATAAAAATGTGTGAACATGTGCCAAGTCAATCCACGAATTCTCCGAAGGGAAATACCACTTTAATATGCCAAACCATGAACAATGCAATGCATGTAGATCATTTCAACAATACATTATGCACTCTAGCTATTTGAGATCAGCCAGAAAGAAATCATGAACACTGGGAAAGCATTGTAAACATAGCACTATGTCGCTACAAGCTGGTCTCTAGATCATAAGTACAGGCATATGTACAAAAGTAGAAACAAGAAGAGTTCATACCGGTTTTCCTTGTTTCTTCCCTTCCGTCGATCTTCGTCATTACTGCCTTGTCACTTGCACGATCGGACGCGGTAAATATAATCAAATGCCATCACGGACTCGAGCTGAACTCTGAAAGCAAAGCAAACTAAAGAGAGAAAAGGAAATCTTTTTGGGGTTTTTTAAGGTTAAACGAAAGAAAAATAAAAGAGAAATATTTTTGTTGTTTTTGCAAATTAAAAGAGAATAAAGAAGAACAGGCAAAAACTTCGAAAAGATCAAAGCGAACAAAATAAAACAAATAATACAATGGAAAAGGGAGAAGGGCACATACTCCCCCAAGCTTAGGCTTTTGGCCTAAGTTGGTAGCAGCTACTGCCCCCAGGAGCCTCCTGCTCTTGGGAGGTACGGGTAAGTCCATGAGTCGTACGAGCCCTCCGGTGCGTACACTGAAGTCCTGGGATCCTCCCATGAGGAAGGCTCCGTGCTCCAAGTAGAGGAAGAGCCCTCACAAAACTGGGTGACAGTCTCCCCCTGGAAAGGTGGGAGCTCACCATGCTCCTCCTCGTCGGGCACAACCCCCGCCGTGGGGTTATGCCACTGATACTGGGCCATGAACTCATCAAACTGGACATCATTGAAGGACCATCCTTTCCTGCGGGTATAATCAAACAAAAGTGGTGCAGGTAGACGGATCTCTCGAATAATAGTATTTTCAAACGTCAAAATATAAACAAGGTTACCAAACTCGGAAGTCATGGTAACAATCTTATGCCTCTTCATAGCAATAAGATCAAGACTTGAGTAAGTAAAAGGAACATCATCAGGATGTGGGGTGCTGTTAATAGACTCAAGGATAAGTGTAGCATAAACACCACCAAATAAATCTCCATTGTTACCATTCATAGCAAGGAGTCAAGCAATTAAGGCACCCACATTATAATCATTCCTACCTGAGAGGGCGTTCGCATAGATAGAAAAATCTGGTGCGGAACCGTTGCTCGTGTTGTTGCGAGTCAACACCCCTCTAGCAATAAAATACGCAAAATACCTGAGGTGGGGGAATAAGATGCTGGAAATCTTTCTACGCCGGATATCCCTCGTCTCCTGCCTACAAAGAGAGTCGAAGAGAGTCCTCAACTCGGAGGGCTGAGTGTTCATCTACGTCGTCTGACCAATGTTCAGCACACCTATTATATCACAAAATCTTGCCAAAGACATGGTCATAAGCTCATTGTAAATTTTAAACTCAATAACCCCAACATCATGATTATATCCGAAACTATTAATAAAACATGAAGTGAGTTTTTTATACTGTACCACACGGCATAGTGCTAGCCGTGTCAAACATGCATTGGCGCAAAGGCCATAAAATTCCTCCTTGATTCCTGCAGCTTCGAGAAAATCATCGCACGGATACATCATTGCGCATGCGGGACTCGTGTTTTCCAACAACTCTAGGGGCACATGATCTTCATTGTAGCTCACCCAAGCACCCGAGGGTGAAGCTGCAGCTCTAGTAACTCGATCGAAGCGCTCAGGCTTCTTCTTCCCAAGCCACCCCTTTGCTTTTCCTAGCAAACTCATTTCTGATTTTTCTTTGACAATTCACAAAAACAAGAATTTAAGCAAAGTGAGTTGGGGAAAACTAATCTACTCACTTACCTAAGGCATAAACTTGCATCAAAACTTGGAAAATAAATTTGTACACATGCATGCAAGCTCATATGCACAGCACCAACAACTACTAAATACTCACAAATGAAGCCACCAATCAAAAATCTATTTGGAGGGGTGGAGGAGTCACATACCAGGGAGTATTTGCCAAAAATGTCAGCTCAAATGATGGGTCGTAGAGAGATATCGAAATTCTGGACGGAGAGCAGCAAGAACGCAAGTTCCAGGTGCAGAACTCGTGTTTTGGGGAAGAAAGAGAGAAAGAGAGAGGAAGAAGACTCACCTGGAGATGGGGCCTGTGGGCCCCAGGCGCCCTGTGGGCGCGGCTAGGAGGCAGGCCGCGCCAGCTGGCCGCCTGGGCCACTGGTTCCCCCCCCCCCCCCCCCGGTCAGCCACATGTGCCCCTAGGTCACTTTCGACGTGGAAATTTTTATTTTTTATTTTTCTGGATTTTTTCTGAAAACTTCACTGTTGAAAAGTTTTCGTAGTTCAAAAAGCTGCGAAACTTTCTGAAAACTTGAAGCAGTGATTAGAATTGTGAAGCTTCAAAAACATAAAATCTTGTTACAACAAAGAGAATAAAAGCTAAGGCAAATGAAAACATAACAAGCTCCACTTTTTACCTATATAAAACATGCTAGCTAGCAAGGTTGATCAAGTCTTACCAACAAACCGGCGATATATAGAGTAGAAAGTTTCACCTCTCATGAAGTGATCATTGCACCTTGTAAGTGCATCTAGTGCCCCTTTGAGGTTTTTGAGTATTTGATGACAAAACGGTTAAGGGACTGATGTGTTTGTGAGTGTACACAGGAGAACAGTCCCTGAAGAAGAGGTTAACCATCGTTGTCGACCCCCCCAAAAATGTTGAGCAACATTGAAGAAATCGGTGTATTTCTTGAAGACTGGCGAGGCGCGAAATCCTGGGGAAACAGGATCCTGAGGCATTCGGGTGATGCTGAAGAAGCTGCGCGTCATCCTGAGGCATCTCGCGCTGAAGCCGAAGTTGAAGTGTAGTCTACGTTAAGACTTTTATACTCCTTGAGTCATAGGAAAACACCGCACTGTTGGAGGGGTTGAGGAAAATGAGTTATGTATTTCTGAGGAAGTGCTCAAATAGAAATCCTAAAGAAAACCCTGAGGAATCTTCTGCAGTAGAGGTTCAGTTCCTCGAGTGTCTGAGACCTTGTTCTTCAGGACACTTAGGAATCTAACTTCGTTGAGGAGTCAGGAAACTGCAAGTGCAGTTTTTCTGAAGAAGAGAGAGAGAATAATTTGGACCGTGCCACGTGTTGCGTGGTGAGAGGCTGGAACCTATCCAGCAACGGTACAAAGGGTGGGAACGATGGTAATTTTGTGCAATTGTGACTTCCCTGAGTGAACGGAGTCTGTGAAGGTTTCGGGAGTCTACCTTGAAGATTCACCTGAGTAATTGGATGGAGTCTGATGACTTTAGTTCAAGGAGAATAAGGTGAAGACTATGTCTTCTGAGTTCAATCTCAGCCTCTCTAACCAGATGTAGAGTTGTCACGGCAACTTGAACTGGTCCATCAAATTCGTGTCTTCAGTGCCCCGGTGCTATTTCTTCAAACTCTACTCTTATGTTTATGCACTGATGACTTGTCCTGATGCCTTCCCTTCTGAGTTTCCTCAGTCCTAATTCCTCATACATTGCATCTGTTACACTTTAGCTCTTTTGATTGAAGTTGTTTTTCTTGCAAAATGATGCTTTGTAGTCATGTCTACATTCTGTAATGTTTCTGTGCTTCTTCGTTCTGTGAGTTTCCTCGATTTCGAATTGCCTCAGTCCTGTGGAAATTGAAATTCCTCAAGAAATTTGAAAATCTCCCATTCACCACCCCTCTGGTCGATATACTGCGCTTTCAATTGGTATCAGAGCAAGGTACTCCCTTGTTCTGTGTGATTCGGTTTAAACACCTGGAGTTTTAGTTATGTCGACCTCAGGTACAATAAACGTTGCTTCGAACTGCCCCAGCTTTGACGGTATGGACCGCCCGTACTGGAAGAACAAGATGAGGATGCATCTTGAAGCCATTGACAAGGACCTCTGGGATATTGTTGATCAATGCATTCCTGAAGCTACCTTGATGACTCCTCCTGATGTTGTCAAGAGAAACTGGCAACTCGACGTGAAAGCTCGAAGCATCATTGGTGGCCACCTCAACAAGGCTCGGTTCAACCGTATCAGCGGTCTAGATAGTGCGAAGAAGATGTGGATTAGACTGTCAAAAGGAAATGAGGGAGTTTCCGCACAACGAGACTCTCAAGTTGATACACTTCGCAGTCTCTTCAACAGTTTCAAGAGGCTGGACAATGAACATGTGCAGCAAACCTTTGACAGGCTCACTGATATATCAAATGAGCTTCAAGCACTGGGTGCCACTAATATCACAGATCATGAAGTGGTGAAGAAACTACTGAGGTCTCTGGATGACTCGTTTGAGTTTTTATCCCTGATGATTCAAGAACGTCCTGACTTCAAGACTCTCGATCCTGCTGACATCCTCGAGCGCCTCAATGCTCATGAACTGAAGCTTTCTGAGAAATGTGACTTATACGGCGGATCCGCCCCAAAAGTCCGTGCGCTAAAACCCAAGGAACTAAAGGTATCCTCTGATGAAGAGTCTGAGGCTGACTCTGATGATCCTGAATCTCTCAGTCGGGAATAGGCTCGCCTCACCAGAAAGTTCCAAAAGTTCACTAAGAAGAATCGACTCAGAAATTCCTCAAGATCTTCCTCAAGAAGAAACAAAGTTGATGACCCAGTTGAGGCAAGAAAAAGTGTCTTCCACAAATGCAAGAAACCTGGCCATTACATCGCAAAATATCCTCTTTGGGAAAAGGAAGCGAAGCTGAAGAAGAAGAAAGGAAAAGCTGACAGTTCTGATGAAAGGTCTAGGAAGAAATCCTCAAGATCCTCAAAGTCTGCTGGATAGAAGAACAGCAGCTCTCGCAAGGCTCGCGCATATCTCGGCAAAGAATGAGATTCTGAAGAATCTGATTCTGATCCTGAAGCTGCGGAAGAAGGGTCTGAAGAATCTGAAGGTGTGGCTGGTCTCGCTCTTGCCACAGCACTACTCAACAAGTCAATCTTCAATACTGAGGAATCTTTCACACACCGCCTTGATGACGAGGCTCAAGACAGCTCCCCAGCCTTCTGCTTCATGGCCAAGACCTCCAAGGGGAACACCGAATGGGTAATGGATAGTGGATGCACTAATCACATGACTGGTGATAGAATCCTCCTCATGGAATCATCTCTCAGTCCTTCATCAAAGAAGACTATCACCTTCGCCGATAAAGGTAAAAGTAAGGTATTGGCTCTCGGCAGAGTTTCTATCTCTCGAGACCAACACATTGACAAAGTAATGCTAGTTGAATCCCTCGGATACAACCTGATGTCTGTGTCTATGCTATGTGATCTTGACCTCATTGTTCTCTTCGGAAAATATGGATGTGTTGTTCAAATGGTTAGTGATTACTCCATCGTCTTCCGAGGAGTTAGGAAAGGTGTCATGTATATTGTAGATTTTTCTGAAGGTCCTCAGGTCGCTAGTTGCCTCATGGCTCGAGCCACAGAGTGCTGGCTATGGCATAAAAGACTCGGGCACGCTGGAATGAGGAACCTCCAAAAATTGGTCCTGAAGAAACATGTCCTCGGGATTGAGGAAATCAGATTCACCAAGGACCGGCTCTGTGGATCCTGTGAAGCTGAAAAGATCACCAAGGCCGAGCATCCTGCCAAGACCATCATGACGATGACAAGACCTCTGGAACTTCTTCATATGGACTTATTCGGTCCTCCAAAGTACTCAAGCTTTGGAGGTAGTATGTATGGTCTTGTTATTGTTGATGACTTATCACGATACACTTGGGTGCATTTTCTTCTCTATAAGGAGAAACCCCAGATATCTTCAAGCGCTTCTCCCAGCGAGTCATGAACAGCTACAACCTAAAGATCAAGCACATTTGAAGCGACAACGGCACCGAGTTCAAGAACATCGGTGTGGAGGAATTCCTCGATGAGATGGGCATCACTCATGAGTTCTCGGTACCTTACACTCCTAAGCAAAATGGTGTTGTTGAGAGAAAGAACAGAACCCTCATCGAGATGGCTCGAACAATGCTTGCTGAGTACAACACTCCACTCAAATGGTGGGCTGAAACAATGAACACTACTTGCCACATCGTCAATCGAGTGTATCTTCATAAGTTCTTCAAGAAAACCTCATATGAGCTGATGGTCGGTAAGAAACCCAATGTAAGTTACTTCAAAGTATTTGGTGCACCATGCTGGATTCGTGATCCTCATCATCAATCTAAGTTTGCACCAAAATCATGTGAGGGTTTCATGCTCGGTTACGGTATCGATTTGCACACCTACAGAGTCTTCAACCTCAGTCATCACAATGTGGTTGAAACTGTAGATGTGCGGTTCGATGAATCTGACGGCTCGCAAAGAGAGCACCTGCCACCTGTGCTAGATGAAGCATCACCTGATGTCTGTGTCTATGCTATGTGATCTTGACCTCATTGTTCTCTTCGGAAAATATGGTTGTGTTGTTTATATGGTTAGTGATAACTCCATCGTCTTTCGAGGAGTTAGGAAAGGTGACCTGTATATTGTAGATTTTCTGAAGGTCCTCAGGTCGCTACTTGCCTCATGGCTCGAGCCTCAGAGTGTTGGCTATGGCATAGAAGATTTGGACACGCTAGGATAAGGAACCTCCAAAAACTGGTTCTGAAGAAGCATGTCCTCGGAATTTAGGAAATCGTATTCACCAAGGACCGGCTATGTGGAGCTTGTGAAGAGGGAAAGATGACTAAGGCCAAGCATCCTATGAAGACCATCATGACGACAGCAAGACCTCTGGAACTGCTTCACATGGATCTATTAGGTCCTCCAAAGTACTCAAGATTTGGAGGTAGTATGTATGGTCTCGTTATTGTTGATGACTTCTCACGATATACCTGGGTGCATTTTCTTCTCTATAAGTCAGAAACCCCAGCAATATTCAAGCGCTTCTCCCAGCGAGTCATGAAGAACTACAACCTGAAGATCAAGCACATTCGAAGCGACAACGGCACTGAGTTCAAGAACATAGGCGTGGAGGAATTCCTCGACGAGCTGGGCATCACTCATGAGTTCTTAGCTCCCTATACTCCTCATCAAAATGGAGTTGTTGAAAGAAAGAACAGAACACTCATCGAGATGGCTCGGACGATGCTTGCTGAGTAAAACACTGCACTCATCTGGTGGGCTGAAGCAATCAACACTGCCTGCCACATCATCAATCGAGTGTATCTTCACAGGTTCTTCAGGAAAACTTCATATGAGCTAACGGTCGGTAAGAAACCCAATGTAAGTTAGTTCAAAGTATTCGGTGCACCCTGTTGGATTTGTGATCCTCATCATCAATCCAAGTTTGCACCCAAAGCATGTGAGGGTTTCATGCTTGGTTACTGCATCAACTTGCACACCTACAGGGTCTACAACATCAGTCACCACAAAATTGTTGAGACTGTAGATGTGCGGTTTGATGAATCTGACGGCTCGCAAAGAGAGCACCTACCACCGGTTTTAGATGAAGCATCACCAGATGAACAGGTCAAGAAGATGGGTGCTGGTGATATCATACTCGTGGACCATCCTGACGAAACACACATACCTCCTTCTCCTGAAGAACACCCAAATCCTAAAGCAAATGATCCTGATGGCGACCCTGATCCTGAGGCACCTGAGACTCCTGAAGTACCTGAAGCTGATGCTAATGAGTCTGATGACAGTGATGATGATGCACCTCAAGATCATCGACCTCGTCTTCCTCGCGTGGCGAATGAAGTTCAAGTTGACAAAATCCTCGCCGACGTCAACATACCAGGTCCTCTCACTCGTGCTAGAGCAAATCGAATAGCTAACTTTTGTGGGCATTTTTTGTTTGTATCAATTTCAGAGCCCACCAAAGTTGCTGAGGCATTCCAAGAAGCGGAATGTATTCAGGCTATCCAAGACGAACTTCTTTAGTTCAAACTGAATGATGTCTAGGAACTGGTCAAACGGCCTGATCCTCAAGTTCACAATGTCATCGGAACGAAGTGGATCTACCACAACAAGCTCAAGTTGAGGGTATCGACTTCGGTGAAACCTTTGCTCCTGTTGCTAGGCTTGAATCCATTCGCATCATTCTTGCATTTTATAACCATCATAATATAAAGTTATATCAAATTGATGTGAAAAGTGCATTCCTCAATGGTAATATCGAGGAAGAAGTATATGTTGCTCAACCCCCAGGTTTTGAAGACTCAAAGAATCCTGATATGGTGTACAGATTGAAGAAGGCTCTTTATGGACTGAAGCAAGCCCCTCAGGCTTGGTATGACACACTAAGAGATTTCCTCATCAGCAAGGGCTTCAAATCTGGTTCCCTCGATCCAACTCTTTTCACCAAACGCTATGATGATGCTTTATTCATATGTCAAATCTATGTTGATGATATTATATTTGGATGTACTAACAAGAAATACAGTGAAGAATTTTCTTTCTTGATGAGTGTAAAGTATCAGATGTCCATGATGGGCGAACTAAAGTTCTTCTTAGGGCTTCAAATTCGTCAGCAACGCAACGACATCTTCATATCTCAGGAGAAGTACCTCAAGGAGTGCCTGAGGAAATTCGGAATGCAAGGCTGCAAAGGCATCAAGACACCGATGCCTACAAATGGACAACTCGGTCCTGATGAAAATGGCAAGGACTATGATCAAAAGGTATACCGCTCCATGATAGGTTCTCTGGTATATCTATGTGCATCTAGGCCTGATATAATGTTGAGCGTTTGCATGTGTTCCCGATTCCAAGCGGCACCAAAGGAATCACATCACCAAGCGGTGAAACGAATTCTTCGATATTTGGCTCACACCCTGTCGCTAGGCTTATGGTATCCAAAAGGCACGCAGCTGGATCTTGTTGGGTACTCAGACTCAGATTATGCTGGAGATCGCGTGGATCGGAAGTCTACCTCAGGAACATGTCACTTCCTCGGATGCTCACTGGTGTACTGGTCATCGAAGAAGCAGAATTGTGTCTCCCTCTCCACTGCTGAAGCTGAATACATCGCCGCTGGTGCAAGCTGCTCACAACTTCTATGGATGAAGCAAACTCTCAAGGACTACGACATCATCCTGAAGAAAGTACCACTTCTATGTGACAATGAGAGTGCCATCAAGATATTTCAGAACCCAGTCTAGAACTCGAGGACGAAGCACATTGAGATACGGTATCACTTTCTTCGGGATCATGTGTTGAAGGAAGACATCGTCATCAGCCACGTGAAGACTGAAGACCAACTTGCTGATATATTCACTAAGCCTTTGGATGAGAAGCGTTTTAGCACTCTGGGGTGTGAGCTAAATATCTTAGATTCCTCAAATGTCCAGTGAATGGACACACATCCTAACGCTTAAACAATATTGAAGAATCCTCAGGTACAACACACGATGCGTCGTACTCCTCAAATCATGAGGAACTACCTTGCTAAGTGTGAAGAAATTAACGTGGAATTGACTCAAGATCCATACGACAATTGTATGGTATCAAGTTTCTTATTCCCTATAAGGTGGGTAGCGCCACCGCCCAAATTCCTCAGGAATCTTTTGTCCTCAGTTTCCTCATTTGTGTCTTCATCTTGATGCTCACTGTTTGTCCTCAACAGCACTCACCTATAGTTGTTGGTCTTCAAAATTTGTTTCTTCATCTAGGTGAATGTGATCGGACCCGTCCCTCTGTGCTCACTTATCCAATCTTTCTATTTTAAGTATGCGTTCATTTGAAACTCACAAGTTTCTCAAACTAAAGCTTTCATTCTATCCTCAATATTTTCATTGTCCTCGGTCTCCTCATGATGAGGCCTCAATTTGAAATCTTATCCCTTGATCGTTGCGATTTTACCGCGGGTCGTGCCGATCGATACATCGGATAAGCCCAAAAGCCGAACCGCCAGGGGTAATCTTGTCCACAAATTTCGTGACCCCTCATCTTTTACCCCTCTATAAATAGCCACCCACCCGCGGTCATTTTCCCCCACACCTCATTCCCTCTCGCGCCGCCGCCCTTCAGCTCTTCAAGATCTCTTTGTTGTCGACGTCGGAGTCCATCGTCGCCGCAGAAGACCATCTTGGTTTCCTCAGCATTTGACTCATCAGTGGTACGACCATGTCTCGTTTATTGCTTCCTCAGTAATACAACTTCTTCAAGATTCTTCACGGTTCTTCAAGCCACTAAACGCAGTACTGAAATGTTACTGAGACCTATGCTTCATTAATTTGATTTCGTCAACACTTTCCTCATGAACGCATATAACCATACCCCACTTCCCTCGCAACTTAATTCTGTCACAGGTACATGTCAGCTGAGGAATCATATGGTTCTCATAGTCTCACTTCATTTTCAGCTTAGCTAGAACTTACGATTCCTCAGTCTCCTCAACTGAAGAAGATGGCTCCACTACGCAAACTCACTGAGACTGCTCGTGACTTTCCCCCGGCACTGTATGTTGATACGTCCCAAACGTATCTATAATTTCTGCTTGTTCCATGCATGTTTTGTGTGACTTTGCCATGTTTTGCTTGAACTTTCATACACTTTTGAACCTATTAGGACTAACCTACTAACTCAGTGCACCCAGTTGCCAGTTTCTATTTTCTGCTGTTTTTGTATTTCAGGTTTTCCGGCCATTAAAAGTGCTCCAAAAATTCCGTGAAAATATATAAAAAAATCAGCACAACAGAAGCTTCTGGAATCACCAAGAGAGGGAAGGGGGGCCACCACCAGGCAGCCAGGAGGGCAGGTGGCGCGGCCCCACCCTGGGCCGCGCCAGGCACCCTCCTGACTGCCTCGTGGGTCCCCTCGACGCCCCCCTTCGCCTATATTTACCCCTCGGGGTGGAAACCCCTAATACGGACTCCTCTTTCGCGATCTCTCCTCTGTTCCGCCGCCGCCGTTTCTAGATCGGGGCTGCCTGGAGAAGCTGCTCCGGCACCCTGCCGGGAGAAGCTACCCCCTGGGGGAGACCCTCCATAGCCATGGACACCTCCCGTATGTACCGTGAGTAGTTTCCTTTGGACCATGGGTCCGTGACCAGTAGCTATGTGATCTATCTCTCCCCATTTTGTGCTTCCACTTTCGAGTCCTCGTGAGCTGCCTCACATGATCGAGGCATCTATGTAATTTCTGCTGTTGCTATGCTGAGTTTGTTGGGATCTGATGGATTATGAGACTATGTTCAGATTGTGATGAGTAATATATTTGGTTCTTCTCTTTTATATTTTATTCTTGAGTAAATTCTTGCATGTTCTCCGTTGCCTTATTTTCTTTGGCCAAGTATTTTATTTGCAACTCCAAGAGAGAGCGTTATGCTCGATTGTGGGTTCAGCCCCGTGATGTCTAGCTTTAGTGACAGAAACATGAGACTAGGGGATGTGTTGTTGCCACCAGGGATAAAACAACGGTGCTTGTACCTGCGGGTGCAAGGATTGTTTACCTTACGCATAGTTCTTTTAATGCAGTTGTCTGTTGCTTTGAGTTTACACTTTGGGTGGGATTCACAACTTAATACCAGCGAGATGTTCTGGATAGATATCTCAAGGTGGATGATTCGTAGTAGATGCAGATGGATTTCGGTCTACTTACCTTGGCGTACTTCCCATTGCTTTTGAGCCCTTCCTTTCTTTGCAGCATAGTTAGCATTGCGGTGCCTTCATAATCCTGTCAATTTCCCAACTGTGATTTGTTTACCTCGCTAGCACTTTTATAGTCTTTTGGGAGAGAGACATCACTAGTGAAAATCACGGGACCCCGGTCCATCTTCATATCACTGTTTACACCCTTATTACTTTCAGTCTTTACTTTCAGTTGCCACTATTATTATCTCTTGCGTTGATCCTTTGTAAATAGCAAGGCCGGAGGAATTGAAAACTCCTCTGTACTCGTTGGGAGCAAAGTTATTTGTATCTGTGTGCATGTCCAGGAGAAGCTAGCAACCTCGGCGCCATTGTTCACTTTACCACCTTCTTGTATCCTTCGGAGTCCTACGGGAGACAAACCTTGGTATCTTTGCCAAGGGAAAACTTGCCGCTGCACTATATCTCACCCTGCACTTGGGGTAATCAACGAGGGCTTGAAGAGTATTAACACTCTCTTTCCATCAGCAAGTTTTCTGGCGCCGTTTCCTGGGACTCAAGTCTACAAGATAGGGGAGTTGCACACTATATTTTACCTTTGCTTTTTAGTCTCGTTAGTTTACCTTTCTGTTTTTATCTTCGTGTCCTTTATCAAAAATAAAAATAAAAATAGTATGTCTAGTTCCTTACTTGCCAATCAATGTCTGACTTCTTTGAATCTAGATCTTATTGGCATGGAGGATTCACCGAGGATCAACAAAAGTGGTACAAGGAACACTGCTTGTCTCAAAAGGGGATACACTTATGGAAACAAATACACCAGTTGTATAAGTATGCTAGAAACTTGTGCTCAATATATAATATATCTTTCTGCAGGGATGAATCTTGTTGCTTTATGAGGCACAAAAACCTTGCTTTCCAATGTGAGTACAATGATGATGAAACCTTAGCTTCTTATGCTAAGAGAAACTATGATTTTTATGATGCAGAGGAAATAGAAGAATTTGTTGCTTATAAGGGTGCTTATGAAATTACTTCTCTTCTCAAAAATATTGATGATGCCCCTTACAAATCTAAGAGCCTTGCTATACTTAATTATTGTTTGGAACATTATGATGCAAATTATTATATTATTGATCATCTTGAGAGAATCTCTCCCCCAAAGGAAGAGACTACTGATTTGCAGGACTCTATGGAAGAAGAAATTGCTGAACCTGAAAGCTCCTTGGATGAAAAAGAGGAGGAGAGTGACGAACAACAGGAGGAAGAATGGAGCTATCCATGTCTACCTTCTAATAAGAGTAACTCTTTGAATCTTACCTTATATGAGTATTATGATCCTATGGATTCTTTTGAAATATCCCTTTTTGATGAAGTTCATGCCTTCTATGCTTATGGTCGTGATGCCACTATGGATGATGCTTACGGAGATGAACTTTCTATAGTTCCTCATGTTAAGCATGAAATTGTTGCTATTGCACCCACACTTGATTGTCCTATTATCCTTTTGAAATATCCAACTTATATTCCGGAGAATTGTGCTCTTATTGAGGCTCAATGTGATGGGATGCATTTATCTTACGATCCAAAAGACTGTGTTGAAAACTATACACGTGTGCTTGTAGGTCATGAAAAACATGATTTATGTGATAGTTATATTCTTGATGTTGTTCATGATACTATTGAAAATTATTTTGAGAGAGGGAAGTTTGGTTGTAGAAACTTCCGTATTACTAAAACTCCTCTCTTTATGTTGCAAGTTTTGAAGTTGTTCTTGTCCCACCTCCTTATGCTTGTCTCTTTGTGCTTCTTTGATTTATTTTCTTACAAGATTCCAACGCATAGGAAGTGGGTTAGGCTTAAATGTGTTTCATATTTTCTTCTTGATGCTCTATTTTTCTTCAAATCCTTATTCTTATGAGAGCATCTTCTATAATCTTTAAGCCTAGCTAATGGCTCTAAAGAAGCGCTTTCGGGAGGCAGCCCGCAACGAATTTAGGTTTTTCATTTTTCTTTTCTTCTGTTCTTAGTGATCTTGATGATTGTTACTACTGTAGCAACATCATTGTATCTTTACTTTTTAAGCTTTGTGCCAAGTTTAGCCTCATACGACAAGGGAAGTAAATGTTTTGACATGCTGTCCAGAAAACAGATTTTGTCCTCATGACTAGAAAAATCAGAGAAACATCCCAGTTAATCTTTTTGAGCTAAATATTTTACACAGTGTTCTCTATACAATTACGAAACTTCCGTATGTTCTGAGTTTTTTTATTTGAGTTGCAGAAGTACCTCTAAAAAATTCGTTTCTATCTGTTGTTCTGTTTTTCACAGATTCTGCCCCGTTTTGTCTCTCTTCACTTTTGCAAACCTTAAGCTTGAGTTTTCTTTGCAAAAACCTTTTGGAAATCTTGAGAAACAGTATCTCTCCCTGGAAATCTTTATTTGCAGTAGAGGAAAATTATTTTATTAGGGTACTAACCTCTCTAATCAGACTACAATGAGTTATGTATGAAGGGAGTTTCAAGTGCGCGATGGAGGATGATGAAAGAACATTCAGGAGGGTCAAACGCTCAAGCTTGGGGATGCCCATGTGCACCCCCAATAAAAATTCAAGGAGACTCAAGCGTCTAAGCTTGGGGATGCCCCCGTGCATCCCCTTCTTCATCAACAATTACCAGTTCGTCTCTCGTTGCACTATATTTTTATCACTTCATGCGTTATGTGCTTTTCTTTGAACGTCTCGCTCTTAGGTTTTGTTTTTAGTTTTCTTTTGCTTTGTTTGCTGTAGTAACAAGTTAGACCCCAACTTACTCTTTTGTGTTGGAGAGATTCACGCTCCGCTTGAACTAGAAATCCTCATAGGATTTGCATGCTTATTCTTTTAGCTGTGAGTTGTTCTTTTTCTTTTCTTAGCTGCTGTTCTGTTTAGTTGTAGTGTTGTAGTTTTTCTAGAGCTTTTCTTTTGTCTTAGGTTGAACTTTCTATAGGTTGCATGTTTTATCTTGTTAGAGAGTTTGCCTGTTGCACTGAGTTCTGTGTCTTGACTGAAAGTAGGTAGTTAAAGTTTCTATTCTCTTTGTAGTAGTAACTTGCAATAGTTTTGAGGTATTGACTAGAGTAATGTTTGAACTTATGGTGTCAAGAGATCTTGCCTATTAGTGATAGATGTCGTATTTTGGGCAATCCGTGTGTTTTTCGAAAACCAAAAAAAACCTGTTGAGAACTCTAGCTACTAGATGGATCACTAACCTCTGGAGGGTTCGAACATTAGAGTACACTCA
This sequence comes from Bromus sterilis, assembly GCA_950022295.1. Taxonomy (NCBI): domain Eukaryota; kingdom Viridiplantae; phylum Streptophyta; class Magnoliopsida; order Poales; family Poaceae; genus Bromus; species Bromus sterilis. The sequence continues at coordinate 271,926,229 of OX465595.1, read as the reverse complement.
CGTACCATGAGTCGAGGATGCGAAAGGATAACCAAACCCCCATACACTCCTCCTCGGGGTACCTGTCTCTTTGTGAACCTCCTGATTAGATTGATAGTTACCGATAATAAGTGCATGAGTTCTTCGGACTAATGTGAGTATTCGAAAGTTGACACTTCCACCCACTTATACTTTTTCTAGCCTCTCATGTGTCGTGCATTGCTTTCTTCTCACTCCGAGAGTTGGCGTCCACCTTCGCCGGTACATCCAAACCCTTGACACGATACGCTCTGTCATCATAAGCCTCCTTATATATTTCCTCAAAACATCCACCATACCTACCTACAAGGCATTTCCATAGCCTTTCCGAGATACATTGCCATGCAACATCCACCTTCTCATGACTTGATCTTCATGGCATACAAGCTACTTGCTTGATCGATGAGCCGCATGCTAGTTGGGCCTTGCCCTAATCATTGCTACATGACGCGCTAGTATCATTGCATATCCTGCTATCCTGGCAGAAGCATACATTTGCATCATGATAGTTACATTTTCTTTATGTGAGTACCTTTGTAAAGTGTGAAAGATCTCCTATATTCTTGTAAAATATAGAGTATTGCCCCTAAAGTGAGGAAAAGATCCCAAAGAGGACAAAATCAAAAGATCCCAAAGAGGACAAATGAGAGTTAAATAGAAAGAGCCATTGAGGCCACCAAAAAAAAGAGAGAAAAAGAGAGAAGGGGGCATACTACTATTCCTTTTGAGAGATCCACACTAGTACTTCATCTTCTATCCCTTGTACTCCATAGAGATCGTCATCATGCATATAGCTATGTGGGGACCCTTCACACTATAGAACTTGGCTTGTATATTCCAATGATGAGCCTCCTCAAATGAGCTCTAGGTCTTCTTGAGCAAGCAAGTTAGATGCACCCCCACTAGTTCCCTTGGAGAGCTTTTAGCTCACATGTGCATCAGCTGTATGGCAATCCCTACTCCTCACATCATATCTATCATATGGCCTTCTCTCGCCTATGATTGTCCTCATTGATGTGAGCCTTTCACACCTTTTTGTCTTCCTCCTCCACCTTCTTTCTGTTTCTCCTTTTAGGTGTCAACTTTCTTGCTCACGCTCATCCATTGCATGAGTGCTCAAAATATCGAAAGGGAGTGGATCAGTTTGACTTGTACCTGGCTAGTGGTCTGGGGACGAGTCCAGATAAGAATCCAAAGGAGACCAAGTGTGAAACTTTAGTAGATAGTTGTTCTCAACAACCTTTTTTTATCTTCCTTCCCAGTCCCTTGCTTGCACGCAAACACCATTTGGAGACATTCGAGCCACCGCCCAAATTCCTCAGGAATCGTTTGTCCTCAGTTTCCTCATTTGTTTCTCCATCTTGATGCTCACTGTTTGTCCTCAACAGCACTCACCTATAGTTATTGGTCTTCAAAATTTGTTTCTTCATCTAGGTGAATGTGATCGGACCCGTCCCTCTATGCTCACTTATCCAATCTTTCTATTTTAAGTATGCGTTCATTTGAAACTCACAAGTTTCTCAAACTAAAGCTTTCATTCTATCCTCAAAATTTTCATTGTCCTCGGTCTCCTCATGATGAGGCCTCAATTTGAAATCTTATCCCTTGATCATTGCGATTTTACCGCGGGTCGTGCCGATCCATACATCGGATAAGACCAAAAGCCGAACCTCCAGGGGTAATCTCGTCCACAAATTTCGCGACCCCTCACCTTTTACCCCTCTATAAATAGCCACCCACCCGCGGTCATTTTCCCCCACACCTCATTCCCTCTCGCGCCGCCGCCCTTCAGCTCTTCAAGATCTCTTTGTTGTCGACGTAGGAGTCCATCGTCGCCGGAGAAGACCATCTTGGTTTCCTCAGCATTTGACTCATCTCTGGTGCGACCATGTCTCGTTTATTGCTTCCTCGGTAATACAACTTCTTCAAGATTCTTCACGATTCTTCAAGCCACTAAATTCCTTCGTAGTACTGAAATGTTACTGAGACATATGCTTCATTAATTTGATTTCCTCAACACTTTCCTCATGAACGCATATAACTATACCCCACTTCCCTCGCAACTTAATTATGTCACACGTACATGTCAGCTGAGGAATCATATGGTTCTCATAGTCTCACTTCATTTGCAGCTCAGCTAGAACTTACGATTCCTCAGTCTCCTCAAATGAAGAAGATGGCTCCACGACGCAAACTCACTGGGACTGCTCGTGACTTACCCCCGGCACTGTATGTTGATACGTCCCAAACGTATCTATAATTTCTTCTTGTTCCATGCATGTTTTGTGTGACTTTGCCATGTTTTGCTTGAACTTCCATACACTGTTGAACCTATTTGGACTAACCTACTAACTCCGTGCACCCAGTTGCCAGTTTCTGTTTTCTGCTGTTTTTGTATTTTAGGTTTTCCGGCCATTAAAAGTGCTCCAAAAATTCCGGGAAAAATATATAAAAAATCAGCGCAACAGAAGCTTCTAGAATCACCAAGAGAGGGAAGGGGGGCCACCACCAGGCAGCCAGGAGGGCAGGTGGCGCGGCCCCACCCTGGGCCGCGCCAGGCACCCTCCTGACTGCCTCGTGGGTCCCCTCGACGCCCCCCTTCGCCTATATTTACCCCTCGGGGTGGAAACCCCTAATACGGACTCCTCTTTCGCGATCTCTCCTCTGTTCCGCCGCCGCCGCCGTTTCTAGATCGGGGCTGCCTGGAGAAGCTGCTCCGGCAACCTGCCGGGAGAAGCTACCCCGTCCGGGAGACCCTCCATAGCCATGGACGCCTCCCGTATGTACCGTGACTAGTTTCCCTTGGACCATGGGTCCGTGACCAGTAGCTATGTGATCTATGTCTCCCCCTTTTGTGCTTCCACTTTTGAGTCCTCGTGAGCTGCCTCACATGATCGAAGCATCTATGTAATTTCTGTTGTTGCTATGCTGAGTTTGTAGGGAGTAATATGAGACTATGTTCAGATTGTGATGAGTAATATATTTGGTTCTTCTCTTTTATATTTTGTTCTTGAGTAAATTCTTGCATCTTCTCCGTTGCGGTATTTTCTTTGGCCAAGTATTTTATTTGCAACTCCAAGAGAGAGCGTTATGCTCGATTGTTGGTTCAGCCCCTTGATGTCTAGCTTGAGTGACAGAAACATGAGACTAGGGGATGTGCTGTTGCCACCAGGGATAAAACAACGGTGCTTTTACCTGCGGGTGCAAGGATTGTTTACTTTACGCATAGTTCTTTTAATGCAGTTGTCTGTTGCTTTGAGTTTACACTTTGGGTGGGATTCGCAACTTAATACCAGCGAGATGTTCTGGATAGATATCTCAAGGTGGGTGATTCGTAGTAGATGCAGATGGATTTCGGTCTACTTACCTTGGCGTACTACCCATTGCTTTTGAGCCCTTCCTTTCTTTGCAGCATAGTTAGCATTGCGGTGCCTTCATAATCCTGTCAATTGCCCAAATGTGATTTTTTTACCTCGCTAGCACTTTTATCGTCTTTTTGGAGAGAGACATCACTATTGAAAATCACGGGACCCCGGTCCATCTTCATATCACTGTTTACACCCTTATTACTTTCAGTCTTTACATTATAGTTGCCACTATTATTATCTCTTGCGTTGATCCTTTGTAAATAGCAAGGCCGGAGGAATTGACAACTCCTCTGTACTCATTGGGAGCAAAGTTATTTGTATCTGTGTGCAGGTCCAGGTGAAGCTAGCTACCTCGACGCCATTGTTCACTTTACCACCTTCTTGTATCCTTCGGAGTCCTACGGGAGACAAACCGTGGTATCTTTGCCAAGGGAAAACTTGCCGCTGCACTATATCTCACCCTGCACTTGGGGTAATCAACGAGGGCTTCAAGAGTATTAACACTCTCTTGCCATCATATGTGAAGCTGAAGACCCCAGAACGAGAAACTCCCGATGAACGCAAGAAACGTATTCAGAAAATCACAAGAGAATGGGCTAAAAGATGGGCTTCTTATCAATGGCTCAATCCTCAGCATGAGGAGATGTTTGTTGTCAATCCTCCCTTCAAGACTTTGGGCATCAAGTCTCGCCCACCACCTGAACCTGGTGTCATTCTTCATCCCACAAGTCTGTGGACTCCTGATGATTTCCCCGAAGCATATCAGCGTTACCTAAAAAGGACAACTCATCTTGCTCAAAGTCTGGCCCGTGATTTGGCTGCCTCAGTGCAGATTCCGCCTCAGCCTGCTGCTCAGCCACAGCCTCATCCTCGACCTCCGGGTCAGCCTCGCAGAAAGACTCCTGGCATCAAACCATCCATGAAATCCTCAGCAAAGCCTCATGCTCCAAGTTCTTCATGCCAACGAACTGCTGGAACTGCTCCTGCCTCCAGACATCGAACTGATGAGTCTGGAAGACCAAAACGGCCATTCATCGAGGCATCAGACCCTTCCCCAAAAAACGGCCATGCGCAGTTCCATTCAGACCACCTTCGGCTCAATTGACGAAGATGAGTTTGAAGATCTGGCAGTTTTGTGGCCACTGAGGAACAAAAGATTGAATATGTGCGTGCTGCAGCCAGACGCAAAGCTGAAGGCACATGCTCTGAAATACCACTTCTCCTCGATCCCAAGAAGATCTTGGAGTATATTTAAATCTGGTCTGTGAAGTTTGATACTCCTCTTGATGACCTAGGTATACCCAAGGACCTCAGGTTCTATATACAACAATTCCTCATCAATGAGATTCATCACTAGGACCTTAAAAACCAGTTGCAAAACCAACTGAAGAAAGTCCATCGTGAATTCAACAAGAAGCATGGCACTGATGTCACTCCTCAAGAATTCATTTAGTATCAATGTGAAATTCAACGTCTCACTACTGAGTTTAATGCCAAATGTGCTTACATTGGCAAATCAAAGGAACGCATGTCTCGACAGATGAACAATTTGATGAAACTTCGGCAGCCACCGTCCTCAGTGCCTCCTGCTGCCCTAGTGTAATCTGCGGCCATACCTGAGGAGTCCTAACGATGCCTCAAGCGCATGCCTATAGCCTCACCCTCTACTCCTCCAGCGGCCAAGCGCCCCCACTTGAGGCTACTACTGAGGAGTCCATTGATGTTGCACCTATTTCCTCAGCTCCTCTTGCATCAAGAAATCCTGAGGCTTCCAAAACACCTCCTGATGCCTCAAGCCTACAAGAAAATTCTGAGCGACGACTGATTGTCTTCACTCCACCCTCCAAGGAGATTATGTTTGGGACTGGTACACCCATCATTCCAACACCTCAGTTCCCTCCTCCAATCATCACAGAAATTGAGGACATGGATGCTGATATTGAGGATATCGGAACTCCACGCATCATGGATGAGGACTATGAGTTGGAAAACTCCCCCACTCATACTATTTTTTCGCTTGAGCCTCACTCCCTCACCACCACAGAAGTCCTGCCTGATACGGTACAAGATTCTGAGGACTTTGTGCATGAAGCCTCTACTGCTGATGATGATGCTGAACCTGAAGCTGACAGTGCTCAGTCAGCCACTGAAACTGAGGTAGAGCACATCACCAATGTTGAACCCAAAGATGAACAGGAAACCTCGGCTAAAATCAGGTCACATCTCCCTCAGCCCCCGCTACCTCACCGAAACCTGGCCCTGAAGCCTCAGCGGAAGCAACTATTTCCCCACCTGTGCCTCCACCTACTTCAGACGCACCAGTTCGTCAGGAGAAAGCTTCATCACTTTCTCTCTGTCCGAAGCAGAAGCAACCATTTTATCGTAACATTGAGGCTGATGCACGTCCAAGCTTCAATGCTGATGCATTCTTCAACGCCATGAGTTTCTTTCAAGATGGGATTCAAAATCCATATCACTCTGCTCCACCAAGCAAGCTGCTGAGGTTCTGGACTACAACCCAAAAGAATTATTATGCCTTAGTCCTCTACATGGCGCATAAGGTCTTTCCTCATAAGCACATTCCTCATTAGGATATGGAGGACATTCCGTGCTTCAACAATGCACTTCAAGACCTGTTCCATGCCAAACTGCTTCAATTCTTCTCCGAGTGCATACATTGGAATGAAGAGCTTGTGCTTCAGTTCTACGCAACTTTATATGTCTCCGGAAATCCCAAGGACATCAACACTTGGGTTCTGGAATGGAGGACTGAGCATCAGCACTATACTGCCTCGGTGCCTGAGATTATTTAAATTCTTCAACTACCTCTCTCTGATGCATCAGTTCCCAGCACGTATGGTGCTCCACTTCTGAGGGATGATCTGATGAATATGCTCATGAAGCCTCAAGCCCCTGAAGCTCCTCCCCATACAAAGTTCCTCGTCTGCGAGCTTCATTCTCTGCCAAGCACTCTCTACAGAATTCTGGCCAAGTCCTTCTGCCCGATCAAGGGGTATGAATGTACTGCTAAAGAAGTTGTTGGCATCATGAAGAACATCTTATACAACCTCTGCATGTCTGCGCCAATCAACATCTCAGACTTCTTCTTCAGGACAATGGTTGATGCTGCCCAGAATCCTCACATTCTGAAGCCTTATGCTCCGTGGATTATGAAGCTGATTTGCACCAAGACAGGTATCAACTACCATCCTGATCAGTCGAATCATCGCACGTACTTGCCTCCGGTTGAAGTGCTTTAGCATACACTTGCCTCAAATGCAAAAGGCAAAGATGTATTCTATGAGGAAATTCTACCTGAGAATTCCCTTGGTGGAAATATCAGACAGCCTCAGTCCCGTACTACTCATGAAGAACGCACACATGCCTCAACTGAGGATACAACTCAAGCCCGCGTGATGACCGACAGAGAGCTCCTTATCAGTCTTCATCAGAAGGTCGACCGCAACCATGACTGGACGAAGCGTCAGATTGGTGACATCCTCAGCTACATGGCACAAATGCATACATCTCAGAAGAAAATTCATCAGTATGTCCATCATACCTATCAACGGCTTGATGCTCTTCTCACTGAAGTTATTGTGTCTGAAGACCTTGCCAACCTCGGCCTCAAGCAGCCTCGACCTTGCCAACCTCGGCCTCAAACACCTACTCTAGCGATGGATTCCTTCTCTTCACATCACGAGATCTCTCCTGGCGACGCTGAAGACACTGCGGCTTGTCCTCACACTGCAACGACTTGTCTCCGGCCTGATTCACCTCAGCCCTGAGGCACTACTCTTGGGATGCTAGTATTAGTTCTCGCCTTTTTTTCATTTAATGACGAAGGGGGAGAAATATGTTAGTCTTCAAGCAGGTCTATATGGGGTTCCTCAGTTACAACTCTCGTTCGTCAAACTAATTTTTTGTAGCGAGTTGTAATCTCATAATTTTGTGATTGGCTGATACCTTTGCGCTAAATCCTTAAATTACTTAAGGTTTCTTTATACTCATGATATTCCTCAGCAATCATTTTCCTCAGTGCTATGTTTCAACTTCAAACATTTGAGTTTCTGCACTATGTTTAGATAATCCTGGATATAGGGGGAGCTCCTCATGTTTTTCCAAAATATTTACTAAGTATAAGTTTTTAACACATGCATATCCTCAGGGGGGGCATCTCTCTATCCAGACTGAATGAATTGTTTTCTTCAAGTTTTATTCCTCAAAATTACTTATTTAATCCCGTTGAATCTTTAACCTGATTTTCATAAAATCACCAAAAAGGGGGAGATTGTAAGTGCATCTAGTGCCCCTTAGAGGTTTTGGGGTATTTGATTGTCGGGACCCGGAATATGCGTATGTAATTCTAGTCACAACTCAATCACATGGAGAGCCGAGAGCCGTACCCACTTGTCTAAGCAGGCAAGGCCAAGCACAGAACACTCTCGGAAAGCATCGTACGTGAGGGGCATCCCATCCAGGCCGGATGATCAACTGAGATGGGTCCTCATCGCCCGCTCACAAGTCTAAATGATTATGGGTGGTGAAAACCCATACTCATAGACAAGTCGCCTCAACCATGTTATCGATTGAATCATAACCCTTACATAAAAAAACTCCAGCCCGATCACTTAGTCGAGGTCTAGGGCGGGCTCGATCATACAACAAAGTGTGCACATGACCGAGTCACGAACAATCGCATCGCGATGCCCCAAGCTGCGCACATCTAACGGCCACTTGGTGTATAAAAGACCGCCAGCCAGATCACAACTAAGGTCTCGAAAACCCATACTAAGACATGCATGTTATAAACATACACGCAGCACACATGCCTAGTATGAACAGCAGGTATCATCACATAACTCTACAAAGTGTATCTTTATTGACTTACACATAGAGCATACAAAGATCACATGTCTGTGATCAACATTACATCATACAACGGAAGCAAATTAGGTCTGAGTACAGACAAGATTAACAAATGGATTAGAGAAGCCTTGTTCAACAAACATGCCCATTCCACGAGGGACCAGACTGCTGTCTGGAACTATACTACCAAGGTCAATGTCGAGCTTCACGAAGGTGACTCCATCGGGGTCCGGGTTCTCATCTAAAACATAGAATAAGCAAACGTGAGTACAAATTCGTACTCAGCAAGACTTACATCAGAACTATACTACTCATGCTCAAGTTTCAAGGTAAAGGGAGGTGGGGTTTCAACATGCAGAAGTGCCAGCTTTGACTTGGCTAGTCCTGTACTACGAGTACCAGACTTGAGGTAAGAAGCGTACACGAGTCCACTACCAAGTCTCCAACCAATACACCACTATGGTTACTTCCTCGACTTCCCCACGAGGAGAACACAATAGCACTCACGCTTATCTTGCGAGTTTTAGAAGTATCCAATCAAGTTGTCTAATAATCAGGTACAGGTTCCAAGTAGTCCATGACCGCGGACGCGGCTATTCGAATAGTTTGTTAACCTTGCAAGGGTGTAAACTACACACACATGACCATCAGTTACCGCCAGTTCTCGTCACATTCAAGGGGTGCCGGCGAGGATGTTCACCACGACACTTCGCTCACAACCGGTCTATTCCAGGAGTCGACTATCAGAGGTAGATCCCGCTCGAGAGCCTGGCCGGATCAACAATACGGACTCAGACAATGTAGGCAACCGAGACGCCATCCGAGAAGATGGTTTCACTGTCTCACAGATTCACCCACATATCTATATGATGCAACCTTTCATCCATTCTTTTCTATGTATATGCCAAATGGAAAGCCCGAACTAATGTGACTCCTGGACATCAACACGGATTAAGGTACTAGGCCGAGAGGGGTCAGTGAGCCCAATGTGTGGTTGTACTCTTTGTCTTGGATTACCATACAAGAACTCGGTGCTTAAGGCGGTGTTCAACGAGACAACCCACTGTGTACTCCTACACAGCCTCTCATCGTTCACCTTGTATTAGGGTGGATTCACCGACACAGTTTCACCTTCATCAGTAACATGAACACAACCATCCCGACTCACAAATCAAAGTAACCTCATTGTAACCTCTAAGCATGCAAAAAGCTGTAACAGTTGCAAGGGTCACATGATATCAAACAACTCCTATGTCAGCTAGGATTGTGGTTTGCTTACTACTGTGACAAGATGATAGGTCATGCATCGGATATGGGTTCAACTATGCGGTAGAATCGATAACAAGGTGATCTCCTAAACATGCATAAGCGAGACTGAGAGGGAAGTGGGATTTTATAGACATGATCAATGGGGTTTTCTTGCCTTCCTGACAATACACTGGTCCTAACGGTGGTCTTCTCCTTCGGGGGTGCTCACCGTCTCGGAGGCACTGTTACCGGCACAATCATCAAAAAAGGGGGCCAACATCGAATTTAAATGCACAAGCACATGATAATGTTTTCCATGATGTGAATGGTACTGGTTTGTAGCAAATTCAATTTAAATGAAGGGTATTGCATTTGAAATGCAAATTCAAACTCCATATATGATTTTCAAATTAGCCAAATTGCATTTGCTATTGTTGGATCATTGTAAACCATGTGATCATGTGTGTAATATGTCTCTGATGTACAAGTGATCATGCTTGCATTGCAAGGGTTAAAATTGGAATAGCATTTGAATTTAATTTGAATTAATTCCAATTAAGCCAAATAGCAAAAGCTACTGGTCCCATTTTAAATTCAACTCAAACATAGCTGAAAGTTGTATATTTGGATAGATTATTTTCTGCTGATCATTTTTCATATATTATTTGTCTAATTTGGAGTTCATATGAATTTTCTATGATTTTTCAAAGTTTAATGTATTTTCTTTCTTTTCTGTATTTCTTTTAATTAGAAAAGCAATTATGGCGTCAGCATGATGCAATGCTGACGTGGGGGGCTGCTGACCGCTGGGACCCACCTGTAAGTGACTAGGGGGTTAATCCCCTCTCTGTTAACTTAACAGAGGGGTTAGGGGGGCTGGGGCCCACCTGTCATAGGCTAGGGGGGTGATTAAGTTTAATTAATCCGGTCCTGCCGGAGTGTCGCCGGCGGCGACCTCAGTTCACGGCGGAGGCACGCCGGAAATGAGATTTAGGGCTCGGGGAACACGGGCTTTGCACGGGGGCAACCCTCGTGCACGCCCGCATCCAGCGGTGGTAGCCTGGGGAACCGAGAAGGCCCGAGGCCACAGCGGCTATGAAACCCGCGGCGGCCGGAGCACACACACCTCGGCGAACTGGTGTCTGGGGCTTCGAGGGGGAGCACAGGAGGGCGTAGAAGAACGGGGAGCTCACCCCGAGTGCGCTGATCCCATCGGGGAGGCCGGAGAGGCGATGATGGCGCGGCAATTACTCTCCGGAGCTTGCTGTGGCCGGCGGCAATTTCTTGAGGCGAGCGTCGTCTCCGGTTGATCCTGGCGCGAGTCGAAGAGGGGGATCGACTAAGAAGACGATGGTCGACGTCTTGGACATCTTGGAGCGGAGAGGGGAGGCCAGTGGCCGCGGTGGCGCACGTCGGCGTACTCCGGGCGCTTCGGGATCTCCAGAGGAGGGGGAAATGGCTTGGGACTTCTCTAGGGCCTCCACAGCGCGGGATAAGGACGGCGGGGAGCCGTGGGCCGCCTGGCGACGCTGGCATGGTCGCCACGCAGCGCCCTGCCTGGCTCGGGGAAGAAGACGGTGGTGCCCCTGGACTGGGCCACCTCCCCGAGTTGGGCCAGTTTCCTGGTAAGCTTCCTTTTTCTGTTTCTTTTTATTTTCTGTATTTTGTTTTTCCTTGTTGAAAAAAATAGCTAGGCATTATCTAAAATGCCCCAACTAATTTTATAAACCCTAGGTGACCAGAAGCAAGCCACCCCTAGGTTTTGAGAATTTTTTAAATTCAAACAATTTGAATTTCAATTCAAATTGGGGTATTATTTAATTTCCAGGGCACCTTTTGAATTTTAGAAAATTCCTTGGGCATGGGATTGAAACCAACCCACTTTTGAAATGATCACCATCATTTTTAGGAATTTTCCAAATGTTCAAATGATTTTTGGAAAAAGATTTTTAGCTGGCCATTTATTTAAAATCTCAGGGCTTTTCTTTTCCCCATTTCTGAATTTCTTTTGAAATTTTCACATGATGCAAAGGGGAACTCAAACCCTAGCACTTACCCTAGTTGGGGTTCTGACATTGATGACAAAATGGTTAAGGGACTGATGTGTTTGTGAGTGTACACAGGAGAATAGTCCCTGAAGAAGAGGTTAACCACCATTGTCGACCCCCCCCCCCAAATGTTGAGGGACATTGAAGAAATCGGTGTATTTTCTGAAGACTGGCGAGGCGCGAAATCCTGAGGAAACAGGATCCTCAGGCATTCGGGTGATGCTGAAGAAGTTGCGCGTCATCCTGAGGCATCCCGCGCTGAAGCCAAAGTTGAAGCGTAGTCTACATTAAGACTTTTATACTTCTTGAGTCGTAGGAAAACACTGCACTGTTGTATGGGTTGAGGAAAATGAGTTATGTATTTCTGAGGAAGTGCTCAAATAGAAATCCTGAAGAAAACCCTGAGGAATCTGCTGCAGTAGAGGTTCAGTACCTCGAGTGTCTCAGACCTTGTTCTTCAGGACACTGAGGAATCTAACTTCGGTTGAGGAGTCAGGAAACTGCCAGTGCAGTTTTTCTGAAGAAGAGAGAGAATACTTTGGACCGTGCCACGTGTTGCGTGGTGAGTGGCTGGAACCTATCCAGCAACGGTCCGAAGGGTGGGCACGATGGTAATTTCGTGCATGAGCATTTATGTCCTTTCACCTGGGTTTGCTCCGCGGCTATAAATAGCCGCCCCTAGCCCCATTTTTGAGTCGGCTGCTCCGAGAGAGGAACTCGCACTTGTCATTTGAGAGCAACCCACCTCTGAGGAACCTGAAGAACCTAAGTGAGGAAAACCACCAGCCTGAGTAGTTGAGCATTTCTGAGGAAGTCAGTTCGAGTGATCCGAAGCTTTTTACTCTTGAAGACTGTGATCTTCCAGCCGGTGTAGAATTCATCGCTCTGAGGATGTCAAGATGCAATTGTGACTTCCCTGAGTGAACGGAGTCTTTGAAGGTGTTGGGAGTCTACCTAGAAGACTCAACTGAGTAATTGGACGGAGTCTGAGGACTTTAATGTCGGGACCCGGGGTTAGCGTATGTAATTCCAGTCATGATACAATCACATGGAGAGCCGAGAACCGTACCCACTTGTCTAAGCAGACAAGGCCAAGCACAGAACGTTCTCGGTAAGCATCGAACGTGAGGGGCATCCCATTCAGGCCGGATGATCAACTGAGATGGGTCCTCATCGTCCGCTCACAAGTCTAAATGCTTATGGGTGGTGAATCCCATACTCATAGACAAGTCGCCTCAACCATGTTATCGATTGAACCTTAACTCTTACATAGACTTACTCCATCCCGATCACTTAGTCGGGGTCTAGGGCGGGCTCGATCATACAACAAAGTGTGCACGTGACAGAGTCACGAACAATCGCATCGCGATGCCCCAAGCTGCGCACATCTAAGGGCCACTTGGTGTATAAAAGACCGCCAGCCAGGTCACAACTAAGGTCTCGAAAACCCATACTAAGACATGCATGTTATAAACATACACGCAGCACACATGCCTAGTATGAACAGCAGGTATCATCACATAACTCTACAAAGTACTCTTTATTGATATCCACATAGAGCATACAAAGATCACATGTCTGTGATCAACATTACATCATACAACGGAAGCAATTTAAGTCTGAGTACAGACAAGTTTAACAAATGGCTTAGAGAAGCCTTGTAAAACAAACATGCCCTTCCACGAGGGACCAGACTGCTGTCTGGGACTATACTACCAAGGTCAACGTCGGGCTTCACGAAGGTGACTCCATCGGGGTCCGGTTTCTTATCTAAAACATAGAATAAGCAAACGTGAGTACAAAGTCGTACTCAGCAAGACTTACATCAGAACTATACTACTCATGCTCAAGTATCAAGGTAAAGGAGGTGGGGTTCAACATGCAGAAGTGCCAGCTTTGACTTGGCTAATCCTGAACTACGAGTACCAGACTTTGAGGTAAGAAGCGTACACGAGTCCACTACAATTCTCCAACCAATACACCACTATGGTGCCTTCCTCGACTTCCCCACAAGAAAGCACGCCATAGCACTCACGCTTATCTTGCGAGTTTTATAAGTATCCATTCAAGTTGTCTATGATCAAGTAGAGGTTTCCAAGTAGTCCATAACCGCGGACACGGCTATTCGAATAGTTCATTAACCCTGCAGGGGTGTACATCTTCACACGCGTGTCATCACTTATCGTCTCGTTCTTGTCATCCTTCAAGCGGATGTCGGACGTGGATGAAACCAAGGCACTACCCTCACATCACCTTCTCTAATCCAGGAGCCGACTACATGAGTTTGTCACCGCTCGAGAGTCCGGCCGGTTCCACGAAATGGACTCAGATAATGTAAGGGACCGAGACGCCACCTTTGACAGATGGTTTCATTGCCTCACAGGTCCACCCACATATCTATACATAAATCAAATGGAAAGCCCAAATCTAGTGTGACTCCTGGACTGGATCGGGTATGTAAAGAGGCCAAACGGGGCTCCCATAAAACCCTACATGTGGTCATACTCTTTGTCTTGGATCACAAAACAGGAACTCAGGGCCTAGGGCAGTGTTCAACGAGACAACCCACTGTGTACTCCTACACAGCCTCTCATCGTTCACCTTTGTTTAGGGTGGATTCACCAACACGTTTCACTTTCATCAACACCACTGTGTTCATTCCATCCCGACTCACAAACAAAACATTCTCATTGTATCACTAAGCAGCAAAAGCAGTAACAGTTGTAGGGGCCACATGCTCAACAATCAACTCCTAAATCTGCTAGGATTGTGGTTTGCTTAATACGGTGGCAAAATGATAGGTCATGCATCGGAATGGGTTCAACTATGCGAAAGAACGTGTCTCGATGATCTCCTAAACATGCATAAGCGAGACTGAGAGGGAAGTAGGATTTTATAGACATGATCAATGGGGGTTTGCTTGCCTTGCTGACGAGGTTCGACAACAGTGTCTTCAACGAAGGGGGTGGCCTCCGGTTCCGGTTGCACGTCTATCGAGCAAACAATCAAACAATGGTATAAATTTATTTGCAATGCATCAAACACATGATCAATATTGAAATGGTAATGTTCTTGGTCACAATGTTGGTACAATTCCATTTAAAAGAAGTCAAATGCAAAGTCACTTGCAAATGTGCTTCAAATTTGAATTTGAAATAAGGTCATATGGATGTTTTGCACTGTTCACCCAATTTTAATTGGTCAAACATGAAAACAGAGCCCATATTCATAATCCTTGGATTTTTCTGATAATTTTAGACATATTATTTGCTATATTTGGAGTTCATATGAATTAGTTATGAATTTCCAAAGTTTAACTCATTTTCTGGGTTTTTCTGGATTATTTTAAAACTGAAAAAAAAGGATTAATGCGTCACTGTGGTGTCATGCTGGCGTCAGGGGGGTTTGACCCGAGTCAAACTGACAAGGGGTCCCACTGGTCAGCCTCTCCGGGTTAAATCCCTGTTAGATTAATCTAACAGAGGTATTAAGGGGGCCAGGGACCCACTGGTCAGTGACCTGGGTCAACTAACCCAGAGGGTTAGGACCCTAATCACTGCCACGTCGCCGTGGTCAACTCCGGCGAGTCGCCGGCGAGGTCAGAGAGACCGGCGAGCTCGGGAGGATGAAACCGGGCACCAAATCGGCCGCCGCGACAACTAGACGAACCGTGGAGCTCCCGCGCATCCTCCTGGACAAGCAGACAAGCTCGGGGAGGACTGGAGCGTCGCCGGCGTCGAAGGAGGCGGAGGCTGCGGCTCGGGCGTTGTCGGGATGGCGTTCTGGAGCGCGCTTTTGACCGGGGAGTGGGGCGTTGCGAAGCTGTGGAGCTGGGGATCACGGTGCGCGTCACGGGCGAAACAAAAGAGAAGGGGAGCAGCGTCGCCGTCGTCCATGGCGGGGGTTCCTCTCGGCGTTCATGGCATAACGGGCTAGGAGAAGGAAGGGGCGGTAAAACTTGAGGGGAAAACGGTGCGAGCTCACCGCGATGCGAACGGAGCCGACGGGGAGGTTGGGGAAGGGCTGGAGACGACGAATTCGTCGACGAGCTCCACGGAGGCCAGCGGCGAAGAACTTGAAGCAGTCGTTGTTGTCGGCGTCCTCGGGCTCAATTGACTGCGGGAGTCGACGAAGACGATGGCGGCGGAACGTCTGGACACTTCAGCTCGGCGAGAGGAGGTCGTTGGCCAGGCGCTGCACGGCGGCGTGCTCCGGCTGGGCTTCGGGAGGCGCTGGATTCACGGGGGAGAGAGGCAGGGAGGAATCCAGAGGAGGGGGAAAGGGTGCGGGGCTCCTGGACGAGCTGCGTGGCGCGAGTAGGGGCTTCGCAGAGGCCTAGAAGGGCCACGTCGTCGCGCTGGCGTCACCGGCTTCCTCCCAGCTCGCCACCGAGCTGGTTGAGGAAGACGACAAGGGTTCGTGGGCTTGGGCCGGGGGAGGAGTGAGTTGGACCTGCGGCCTGGCCGGGTGGGCTTGCTTTTCCTTTTTCTTTTCTTCTGTTATTTCTTCTGGTTTTCTTTCTGTAATTTGTTTTGCCCCAAATAAACATAGCAAGGCATTTTATAAAATCATGAAAACTTTTATGTGGGCTTATAACATAAATAGTTAGCCATTCATAAGTTTTGGTGACTTTTGAAATTCAAACAATTTGAATTTAAATTCAAATTGGAGTTAAATTTAATTTCCAAAGCACCTTTTGAATTTTTGAATATTCCATGGGCATGGGAAAATCCCCAAACCATTTTTGGAATGATCAACATCATTTATAGGAATTTTCCAAATATTCAAATGATTTTTGGAAAAAGATTTTTATCTGGCCATTCATAACTATTTAAGTTCTCAGGGCTTTTCTTTTCCCCATTTTTGATTTTCTCTTTGAAGTTTTCATGATGCAAAGGGTCAAACAAGCCCTAGCACTTACCCTAGTTGGGGTTCTGACATTTAATTCAAGGAGAATAAGGTGAAGACTATGTCTTCTGAGTCCAATCTCCACCTCTCCAACCGGATGTAGAGTTGGCACAACAACTTGAACTTGTCCATCAAATTCGTGTCTTCAGTGCGCCGATGCTATTTCTTCAAACTCTACTCTTATGTTTATGCACTGATGACTTGTCCTGATGCCTTCCCTTCTGAGTTTCCTCAATCCTAATTCCTCATGCATTGCATCTGTTACACTTTATCTCTTTTGATTGAAGTTGTTTTTCTTGCAAAATGATGCTTTGTAGTCATGTCTACATTCTGTAATGTTTTTGTGCTTCTTCGTTCTGTGAGTTTCCTCAATTTCGAATTGCCTTAGTCCTGAGGAAATTGAAATTCCTCAAGAAATTTGAAAATATTCCATTCACCCCCCCCCCCTCTGGTCGATATACTGCGCTTTCACACCTTTACTTTAATGGACATTGTCCCCACCATAATGGTTTTATATTTGTGGTGCACATGTAGAGGACAATCCCATTCTCCAATCTTCACGGTCTCGATATTCTCTATAGATTTAAGTCCATGCCTTTTGTCGATCTTCTTCGGAAATACACCATGTGTGCTTTGTCATCAACGTTTCAGGTGACCTTTCCTTTATTGCAATCAATAATAGCACCTGCGGTGTTAAGAAAAGGTCTGCCAAGAATAATGGACATGCTACCATCTTCGGTCAAGTCAAGTACAACAAAATCTGTAAGGATTAAGCAATTAGCAATTTCAACAGGAACATCCTCACAAATACCTATCGGGGCGGTTGTTGACTTGTTAGCCATATGAAGAGAGATATCTGTAGGGATTAGTTTTCCTAAACATAGCCTATTATAAAGAGAAAAAGGCATAACACTCACCCCTGCTCCAATATCACATAAAGAGGTTTGACATAATTATTATTTATGGAGCAAGGAATGGTGGGTATACCTGGATCACCAATCTTCTCAGGAATCTTGCCACTGAGTAGTTAGCAAGCATAGAAGATATTGCCTCATTAGGAACTTTTCTTTTATTAGTAACAATATCTTTCATATATTTGGAATAAGGAGGTAACTTTATAGCATTAGTCAAAGGAATTTGAACAAAAATAGGTTTCATCCATTCACAAAATTTATTATAGTGCTCTTCTTCTTTGGATTTGAGAGACTTACCTGGAAAGGGCATGGGTTTTTGTACCCATGGTTCTCTTTCCTTCCCATGTCTTCTTGCGATGAAGTCTTCTCTAGTATACTTCTTGCGTTTATCGGGTGCTTCTTCTTCTCGCACCTCGGGAGGATCATTCTTCTCCTTATCATTTTCTTCGGGCTCGTCACCGTCTTCAGTTTCAGCATCGGAGGTAGATATGTTGTTAG
The DNA here is from genome assembly GCA_950022295.1 of Bromus sterilis. NCBI lineage: Eukaryota > Viridiplantae > Streptophyta > Magnoliopsida > Poales > Poaceae > Bromus > Bromus sterilis. Next base: position 271,908,358 of record OX465595.1, on the reverse strand, counting down.
GATCAACAGCAGGTTCTTCACTTGTAATAGGATCATTTGAGTTGTCATCTTCCTTGTGTTTCTTCTTCTTCTTTTTCTTCTTTGGAGAGCCAACAATCTCGTCTTCTACCTGCACTTGAGAATCCTGCTCGATCCTCTTTGGATGCCCCTCAGGATAGAGAGGGTCCTGGGTGTGTGTACCACCCCTGGTCTTTATACCATAAGCTTGTATATCCTGTTTGGCATTTTTAGCAAGCAAATCTTTTTGCACATTAGAAATTTGTTCAAGCTGAGTTTGAACCATATGAAAATGCTTAACAAGACATTTAACATCATTAACTGTTCTATCTAGAACATCAATTAAACTTTTGATAGCAAGAGTATTATCATGCAACTGACTTAGTATCCTCATATTAAAATGGTCTTGCTTAATAATAAAATTATCAAGCTCATCTAAGCATTGGTCAGGAGGCTTACCTTTAGGGATGTCACTTTCAATGAAATCAAAAAGAGAGTGTACCTCTACCAAGGGAGGGTGAGTAGTAAGCTCACACAACTTCTCAATAGGAGGCAGATTCTTCACATCTTCGGCTTTAATGCCTTTCTCCTTTATAGACTTATTTGCTTCTTGCATATCTTCGGGGCTAAGAACAAGCATGCCCCTCTTCTTCGGTTGTGGAGGTGGTTCAGGGACGGACCAATCTTCGTGGTTCTTGGAAATCTTTCCCATTAGTTCTTCAGCATCGTCTGGTGTTCTTTCCCTGAAAACACAACCAGCACAACTATCCAAATAGGATTTGGATTCGTCATTTAGACCAGCATAAAATATATCAAGTAATTCATTCTTTGGAACTTCATCTCCTGGTCTAGCCCTAATTAAACCACAATACCTCCCCCAAGATTTAGGGAGGTTATCATCCTGCAACTGTTTGAAGATATAAATTCTTCGTAAAGCAGCATGTTGCATATGAGCAAGAAAATATTTATCAACAAAAGTTTGAGCTAAGTCCTGAGGACTCTTAATGGAACCATAAGGTACTGCATCATACCATGCTTTAGCCACATAATAGCTTCGTATCCTCTCATCAGTGGAAAATAAGCCACCTAACTCGGTGAGTTTGGTCAGGTGTGCTATAGCAACATCATTTTCTCTGCCATAAAAAGGGTCATCTTCGGTTGTAGATATAAGTGAAAGATAAACAGAGAAATCGTAATCAGGATCAGTGATGCATATAGGAGATGTAGCAAATTCAGGATCAGGAGTAATCTTGTTCTTCATCGAGTGCTTTTCAAGCAACTTCTTAATAGCTCTAGGGTCAGAGTCGGCACACTTTGTAAGTTCCCTGCAAAAATCATCATCAAGAATAACATAATCATCCTCAAGGAGTATCTCCTTGAGTTTATCTAAATCAGGGTAACCAAAGGCTTTACAAGTAGAAAAATAGGTAGCGGGAGTTTTAGTCTCCATCTATGCTACAACCTTAGCAATTTGTGATTCAAGAAAGTGACCAAGAAAACCAGGTTCATCAAGAGTAGGGGAAGCATCATCAAAAGTATCGGACATAGTAACAGACTCGGTAGAAGTAGCATGTGGTGGTGGTGGTGAAGCGAACTTACTTATAACGGAAGGTGAATCAAGTGTAGCACTAGTGCTCAGAACAGTACCTTTTCTTGTAGTAGATGGTAAGATCGGAACCTTGGGGTCTCCTTTCTTACCCATAGCGGATGAAGTGCACCAGGCAGAATACTTCAAGTAGAATTGTAAATAAAGCTATGCTCCTCAGCAACGGCGCCAAAAAACAGTACTTGATGACCCTCAACTGTAGGGGATCGAGATAGTCTTTGCGGGTAAGTTAACCCAATTTACTGATTCGACCAAAGGGGGGCCAAAGAATATTTATAAGCTTTGATAGCTGAGTTGTCAATTCAACCGCACCTGAAATATGCTTGCTTGCAACAAAATATTAATAGAAACGGTGATATGATAGTGGTAGTGGCGACAGCGAAAGTAACAACTAGAAACCAGCAGGATTAAAACACTGTAGGCTAGGGAGATGGACGGTTGGGCGCTGCTTGGATGAGAGTGAACATGTAATAGATTTTAACACGGAGCAAGGCACACAGAAAAGCAATGATCATCTAGGAAAGTATCAAACATTAGGCATGTATCCCATAGGTAGTTGTGCGTACTTTCAATAAGAACTTGCACAACATCTTTTGTCCTACCATCCCGCTACGAACAGGGCCAAAAGGAACTAATGGAGATTAAGGTGCTCCTGTCAAAGAGCACCGGAACAAAACAATAAACTCAATGGATACATGAAATCCTCAAATTATAGTCCATCTCTTTTGGTGTCCCAAGCTGTCACATTTGGGATCGCCGGTTCCGGACCATAATAGGTGCATACAACTCATAGATAGGATCAAGAACATAAATATACTCATGAAAACACAAGTGGTTCAGATCTGAAAACATGGCACTCGGGCCCAAAGTGACAAGAATTAATAGCAACAAGTTGTAACAAAGATGATAAACACCAAAGTAGATGATAGGCAACATGCCCCCAACATCTGACGAACTATTACATGATCTAACTCATCCAATCCCTACCATCCCCTTTGCCTACAATATGGAATTACTCACACGTGTGAAGAGAAGTCATGGAGGGAGGATGGAGTGGTGATGATGATGACGATGGCGATGATCTCTCCTCTCTGGATACCAAAACAGCCTCCAGATTAGCCCTCCCGAGGAAGAACAGAGTGTGGCGGCGGCTCCGCGACATAAACTGGAAAAGCAACTCATGTTCTGGGGTTTTCCCATCACGAGAATAAATAGGGGCCTCGGTAGGGCACCAGAGGAGGGGGGAGGCCTCCAGGCAGCCTCCTGGCGCGGGCAGGGGTGGGGCCGCGCCAACAGGGCGCCTGAAGCCCATGTGGCCCCACTTCTGGTTCGTGGAAGCTTCGGGTGCATGGATTTTTCCTGAATTTTCCTGGAATTTTCCGAGATACCTAAAAATCCATTTTCCTGCACACAATAAAACCATACAGGCAACTCTGTTGAACAACGTTAGTCCGGGTTATTTTAGTTCAAATCATGCAAGAATGAGGGAAAAACAATAGACAAAGTGTTTGGAAAAGTAGATACGTTTGAGACGTATCAGCCGCCTAGTGCTGCCTCAAGCCAATAAGTGCATCCTGAGAGAAGCATCGTTGTCTTCATCCCACCCTACAAGGCTCTTGCCTCATCTACAGCCACACTAATCGTTACAACTCCTCAGTCCCCTCATCTTCCTGTCATTGCTGAGGTTGAGGACATGGATGAGGATGTTGATATTGGCGATATTGGGACTCCACGCATCATGGATGAGGAATATGAGTTGGAACATTGTGAGCACCCCGGACTATATGTCGAAAGCGGCCAGGTGTGTATACGGTCATGCTCCCATGATCAGTTCGCATGACACACAACTCGACATGGATATCATAGTCTCAATGTTCATACAATACCGAATACAAGTCTTACAAATAACATAGTCTCACATGGCCTCATCGGGCTCGAATAGCAGCGGAATAAGCAAAAGCATGGAAGGTAGTAGTGGCACAATCCACAGGGTAGATCAGAGCATAGCACGTCCTACTAATCGCCGGTAGAATCATCGTCATATACCTGCTCCTCCAAGCCTAGCCGATTGAATAACCAGGGACAAAGCCGTGAGTACATACAAAGTACTCGGAAACCACCTAAAGAGGGAAACAAAGTTTTTCATACGAAAATAATGGGATGGCTATATGGTGGAGTTTTTCATAGGGATTTCCTATCTACTCCAGATTATTATTAAGTTGTCAAAGTTATAAACTTGGCAAATTTTATTTCCCATAATGAATTTGGATAAGTCAAGTTCAACCTTTTTCCAAAAATATCAACATCATCATCGCGAACCATAAACTCGGTACCGGGCTTTCTCATCTATTCCCCACAAAGTGTGGCCTCACTAGCTTTCCATGACCATGGACTCCGGCTACTCGAATAATTTTCTCTCTGCAGAGGTTGTACACTTTACCCACCACATTTGATACATCTGTCGTGTGTCCCCACGTATCGTCATACCTTAGTATGCGGGTCTCGGATAATCGACCATAGTTTTCCCCTTGTCTGTCCTAGTACATGTGAATCTACCCCTTGCATACTACATGGATTGTCTGTGTGTCAGGACATGCTCCTCTAGGACCCAAGCCTGCACCATAGTCGAAGAGAACCAAGGTTCCTTCCGACACTAAGCCTAGTGAATTTCACCCATCGACTTCGAGGGCTATCGGATTCGTGGAATCACCCATCCATGTGTAGTTATAAGATCCCCGTACTAAGACAAACAAGCTTCCAACTAGCCATGTCTCATACTAGAGTATAGTGGTTGTACTGTAAGGCTAGATTTTGGCGGCACTTATAGAGCGTCCCTCCAGACTTTGTCCATGTCCGACGATGTTCCACAAACCCGGCCATACCACCTTCTTAGGTGTATGTCATACCATATCCAGTGAAGTATGACTATCCAAGTTATTATGTAATGCTAAATACTAGATCTGAGTGACGGTCTCGACAGAATGTCGGGATCATCGGGGTTCTACTTAGTTTTTCCCAAATAGGTAGGCTATGGGGTGTTGTGGAGTTTTTCCAATATAACTAATACAATCCCAACCCATATGAAGATAATAGCATGATACAATATACATGTTAGGAAAGTAAAAATGGGTAAATCAAAGTTTGAGTTTTGACGGTGGCTTGCCTTCCTCGGCGATGTACCCTGGACCGGCATCTTCGACGACTTGGAAGGGGTCTTCACCTGCAGCGTCAATCGTCTCGTCTACACGTTGCGAAACAAAGAAATTCACACCACAACACGGCAATAGCAAGCACAATATTTCATCACTCAATTTTCACAAACAATAGCAAGCAACAAAGGACAAACAATTTTTCAAGGTTTTATATTTATTAAGATTTATATTCTTTTTTTAACAGCTCAACAAGGTTATAATTTGTAACATGGCATTGGGATAAATATTATGAAATTATCAACAAGATTAAATTTAAATAAGCCTTGACTAAAGAAATACTTTTCACCTATTTTATTCACTAACAACTTTTCAATTTATTTTATTTTTATTAACTAACTGCATAAAAAATTCTACTGATCAGAGGCAGTTTTAATTAGGTGCTAATAAGTTAATATTACTAAGATACAAAATATGGAAATTAAATTAGCAAGCAAAATAATAAAAAAAAGGTTTTAATTTTATTTTAGCAAATAAAAATTATACACATGCAGAAAAATAAATCACCATTTTAGAAACAACACATAATTTGTTTCATATTTTTCTGACTTATAATTATTTTTCTAAAATTATTTTTGTGGTCACGAATTAATAAAAACAAAAGAAAAATGCACAGCCGACCTAGGGCTATCCTGCGCCCACGGGCATTTCCTGCTATTGGGCCGAGCCGTGCACTTCGTTGTTATTTCTTTTTTTTATTAATCCGAACAGGTGTTGGGCCTCCCTGGCCGTTGGATCAAGTTTGATCTGACGGCTAGGGGCCGTCTTCTTCCTCCCGCTAGGGAAGTACACGGGGAAGCCTCTCATGGCGGCCAGGGAGGGTGCGGGGCTTACCGGCGGCCCTCCCGGCGGCGGGATTAGGCGGCGGAGGCACGACACGGCGAGGGGGCCCGTTTTGGGGGTCGGGGCGACCTTCAACGTCGGGAACGACGGAGAAATTGGTAGACGAACGGCGACTTGGGCGGCTCCTCCGTGCTCCTCCTGGCGGCGCTACAGAGGGATGCCGGTCACCAGCGTTGGGCGGAGGCAAGGCGCGCCGGCCTGCCTCCCTCCCCTATACTTCTTATCCTACCTCCTCCTCCCTTCTTTCTCCTCCCGCTTCTTCTTTCTGTTTCTTCCTCCCCCTCTACTTCTCTCGGCTCGAGCTAGAGCAGTGGCTAGGAGAGGCTGGCAGGGTGGTGTGGCGAGTGTAGTGAGGAGAGGGGGGCGCTGGGCTCCCCTTTTATAGTGATGGGGAGGAGCGGGTCAAGGCGGCAAACGGTAGCGAGGAAGCCTCGAGAGCGCGCGCTCTTGCTCCTGGAGATCCTCGTCCTCTGCGAGGGTTGGACGAGAAGGGCGACGACCCTGGTGACGTTGGCTAGGTGATGTCACCAGCGGGACCCACGGCTGACGTACGCTGGGGGCGAGGCACCGACAGGCGGGGCCGGGTTGTAAGGGAGAGAGAGGCGTGGGTTAGGGAGAGAGGATAGATGGGCTTCAGCCCAGAGGGATTTCTTTCTCCTTTTTTCTGCTAGTTATTGATTTGCCAAAAGCTACTACCGTTTGATTTAAAATTTTAAACAAAATTTCAAGCTTGAGAATCCTAAATTCTTTATAAATCCCCAGAAATATTATTTCAATTAATTTAAAAAAATTGGGATTTTTTATTGATGTTAAGATTATTATCACTATTATATTAATAACAATTAATCAATTAGCAGTTTTGAAATATTTTTATTAAATACTTTCTGCTATAGAGGTATTTTTAATTATTTAAATAATGAATTTCTATGCAAGCAAAACTTTATTTGGTGAAAATATTAATGATGCTAATTTGCTATGGTGGTGATATGTTGGTAGGTCAATATGTGTGGTATGTGCTAAATATTTTTATTGGTTGATTCTTTAGCAAGACAAGACAACAACACAAGTAAAGAAATACTTGTCAGGGCAAGGAAGTCTAAAGACATGGTAATAACATGGCATGGCAAGGAACAACCAACAAAACAAAACAAAGCAAAACAATCTTATCAATCAAGACATGGCATGGCAACACAACAAAGCAAGTGATTGTTTACCCTAAAATTTAGCATTAATATAACAAGTCAATAAAAGTTGGGGTGTGACAGACCTTCCCCCCTGAAAAGAATTGCGTCCCCGAGATTCACAAACTAGTGAAGAGATGCGGGAACTCGCGCTTGAGGTTGTCCTCCCGTTCCCAGGTGGCTTCCTCCTCTGTGTGATTTGTCCACTGGACCTTGTGGAACTTGATCGAGCGCTTACGGGTGACTCGGGTCGATTCTTCCAGGATACGAAGGGGATCTCACGGTATGTGAGATCCTGGTTTATGTCCACCGTGCGGTGATCGATGTTCTTGAAAACATCGGGTTTGTCCGACACCTCCAAACACTTCCGGAGTTGCGATACGTGGAAGACATCATGCACATTGGATAGCTCTGCTGGCAGTCTCAACTGATAGGCAACTTGGCCTCGTCTGGCTATCACCTCAAATGGTCCAATGTAATGAGGTGCTAGCTTCCCCTTCACATGGAATCGCTGCATTCCCTTCAATGGGGTGACTCCGAGATACACAAAATCTCCAATTGCAAAAGTCATCTCTCGACGCTTGCGGTCAGCATAACTCTTCTGTCGAGATTGAGCGGTCTTGAGACGCTCATGAATCAACTGGACCTGCTCTTCGGCCTCCTTAAGAACCTCGGGTCCGAAATTTTTCCCTTCTCCGGTCTGAGACCAGTTCAGGGGCGTGCGACACTTCCTCCCATACAAAGCTTCAAATGGAGCCATCTGCAAACTTGACTGGTATGTCACAACCCTAGTTTGGTATGTGTTTCTTTTAATTATAGAGTTAAGGCATCATGTTTAAAATTCCTTGGTTTAATAATTGGGGATTTGGAAAAGCCTCAAAAAGAATTTAAATAAATGGCCAGACAAAAATATTTTTCCAAAAATCTTCTGAACTTTTTGAAAATCTCTATAAATGCCACTGCATGCTCTAAGATTTTTCAAAAAGTCCCAAAAGGGCTTGGAAATTAAATAAAAATCATATTTTAATTTAAATTCAAATTATTTGAATTTTAAAAATATCCAAAACTTGGGAGTGGCTAGTACTATGTCACCTATGTCCAAGATAAATATTTGAGGATTTTATGAAATGCCTAGATATCATTTTTCAAGGCAAAACAAATAAATAGAAACAAAAAAGAAAAAGATTAAAAAGGCCAAAGGGCACTTACCTGGCCCACCTGGACCAGCAGAGGCGGCCCGGCCCAAAGGGGCATAGCCGTCTTCTTCACCAGGCCAGGCAGGCAGGCAGCTCGCCGGCGACCACGGCATGGCCGCCAGGCAGCTGCCTGATTGCTCCCCCCGTCCTCATCCAACGCCGTGGAGACCCCGTGCAGCCCCCCTTCCATTTCCCCCTCGCCTGGAACCCTCCTCTCCTCTCTCTCCGGCGGATCCCGCGAAGACCAGAAGCTCGGCGAGTTCGCCGCCATCGCATCCACGCGTCCACTGGCCCGCTCTCGCCACGCCAAGTTGTCCAGGGCACGCGCAGGCTATGTCTTCTTCTTTGGCGCCGTTCAATTTGAGCTGAGGAGACCAAGGCCGACGGCCGCGTCCACCTTCTTCGCCACGGCCGCCGCTCGCCGGCGAGGAATTCCTCCGCCACCGTCGCCTCTATAGCCTCCCCGACCACCTTCTCACGCTCAGGGTGAGCTTCTGCTTCCTCCCCGCCCCTCCGTTCATCTCCGGGGTGCCCCTGTCGATCAGCTCATCGGAGCAAGAGCTCGGCCGCCGCGGGAGCTCGACCCCGCCGTGGCCTCCGGGCCCCTCCGGTGCGCGCGACGACTTCCCTGGGAGCGCACGTGCAAGGGGCACGCTCTGGTGCCCTTGCCGTGTCCTCCCGTGCCCGGATTCATCGGCTACAGCGGGCGCCGCCGCGTCTAGAGCTCGTCGGCGACCTCCTCTCCGGCGTGGCCTGCCATTAGGGGGCTAACCCCCCTCCTAATTGACCCCTTGGGTCAATGACAGGTGGGGCCAACCCCCAAATTAAGTTCCAAAATTTAAATAAACAAAAGATTAAACTCTGTGCCACTGACACCCTGGCCCCACTGGTCAGCCCCCTGATGACGCCAGCATTGCATCAGCATGATGCAATAACTCTTTTCTCTGTTTTATTTAATTCCAGGAAATTCCAGAAATTGTTTAAATCTTCAGAAATTCATAGAAAATTATCTGTAACTCCAAATCAAAAGTGTTATATATGAAAAATCATCAGAAAAATGCAAGGATTCAAAATATCATATTTTCATAGATGAAAAACACATTTATGATGATGGACCAGTAGCATTTAGCTATATGGGTTATTTGGAATATTTATAAATAAATGTTTAAATCATTTCAAATTAAATCTTTGCAATGCCAATCTTTTCACATGAACATCAGAGGCATATCATACACATGACAACATAGTTTACAAAGACCAAACATTAGCAAATGCAACTTTGGCTAATTTGAACAACATTTGGAGTTTGAATTTGAATTTCTTATTCAAATCAACTTCAATTAACATGTGACAAATTGAACCTAGATCACATCAGTACCATGCCATGATTCATTTCTTGAATGTGCATTGCAATGTAATGTTCATACTTGTGTCTCGGTGTTTGCTTCTTCTCGATAGATCTATCGCCGGACGTAGTTCCTATGTTCTCCGAAGAGTGGCACCCACGAGTCTTGACAATAAGGCAAACAAACCCCCTTTGATCATATCTATAAAAACCCAGTTTCCCCCTTGTTCTCTTATGCATGAATAGGTGATCACATGTTACCGTTCTACCGCTAGTTGAACCCATCCTTTGCATGACCTATCATTGTTGCCACAGTATTAAGCAAAACATAACCTAGCAGATACCATATTGTTTGTGTTCGTCATGTGGACCTTCATCCATGTTAAGCTTATGCCATGCTAGAGTGATTACTTTGATGTTAGTCCATCTGGGTGATGCTTCGGGATGGTAGTGAACACATGCAACAAGGTGGTAATGTGTTGATGAAGTCACCCTAATATAAGTGAACAATGAGAGGCTGTGTAGGAGTACACAGTGGGTTGTCTCATTTACACTGCCCTAGGCCCCGAGTTCTTGTGTTGTGATCCAAGACACAGATTACTACCACATGTTGGGCTCATTTACCCCTCTCGACCTATTAACTCACCCCGACTATGGTCCAGGATTCGCATGGGTTAATTGTTTTTCTATTTGATTTCATAACGTAGCACGGTCTTAGGCAAGCGCAGCACCATCCGTCGAGGTGGGCTTGTCGGACCTTCCATACATCGTATGGGTCCTGAACGGAAACCCCGGCCGGATTCCCGATTGGGGTACATACTCAGATAGGCGATCCCCTGGACTAGAGTTGGAGCCGTGAGGTAAGTGTCGTGGTACTATCCTCGCCGACATCGCTTGAAGGTGACGAGTTCTAGGCGGGAAGTGGTAGCTACGTATGTGAAGAAGTACACCCCTGCAGGGTTAATGAACTATTTGAATAGCCGTGTCCGCGGTTATGGACTACTTGGAGATCTTTAATTGATTATTAGACAACTCAAATGGATACTCTAAAACTGCCAAGATAAGTGTGAGTGCTTTGGGTTACTTCCTCGTGGGGAAGTCGAGGAAGGATCCATGGTGGTGTTTTGATGTGGTGATCAAGATTAGATGGACTCGTATGCGCCTCTCATCTCAACTCTATGTAGTCGTAGTACAGGATAGCCAAGTCAAAGCTTTCTGCATTACAATCCCACTTGCCCTTACCTTGATACCGGAGCATAAGTAGTATAGTTTTGATGTAAGTCTTGCTGAGTACGACTGTGTACTCACGTTTGCTTATTCTATGTTTTAGAGACGAGACCATTGAACCTGATGGTGGCCTCCCCCTCAAGCTTGACGTCGACGAAGTAATGTACTCCCAGACAGCAGCCTGGTCCCTCTGGAGGGTCGTTGTATTTTCTTAAAGGCTTCTTAAGCCATTTGTTAACCTTGTCTTTACTAAGACATAATTTGCTTCCGTTGTTGAATGATGTAATGTTGGGTCACAGTTATGTGATCTCTGCTTGTAACACTACTATATCTGCTCATTTAGCAGATGCAATAAAACTATGAGTTTGTAGAGTTCATGTTGTGTTACCTGTTGTTTACACTAGACATGTATGCTGCGTGTATGATTATAACGTGCATGTCTTAGTGTGGGATTCGATAGCTTAGTTGAGTTCTTGCCAGCGGTCTTTCATACACCAAGTGGCCCTTAGATGTGCGAAGCTCGGGGCATCGCGATGCGATTGCTAGTGACTCTGTTACGTGGCACACTTTGTGGTATGATCGAGCCCGCTCGAGACCCCGACTAAGTGATCGGGCTGGAGTTTGTTTATGTAAGTGTTATAATTCAATCAATAATGTGGTTGAGGCGACTTGTCTATGAGTATGGAATTTCACCACCCATAATCATTTAGACTTGTGAGCGGATGATGAGGACCCATCTTAGTTGATCATCCGGCCTGGATGGGATGCCCCTCACGTTCGATGCTTTCCGAGAGTGTTCTGTGCTTGGCCTTCTCTGCTTAGACAAGTGTGTGTGGCTCTCGGCTCTCCATATGATTGTGTTGTAACAAGAATTACATACGCAAACCCCGGGTCCCGACATGGTAGCTATTGTTGTATGAGAATTCGGCATAGGGAAAGCAGTCCTCCCACTTGGAACCATAGGCTAGAGCACATGCGTGGAGCATATCCTCTAGTATCTGGTTCACTCGCTCGGTATGGCCTCCTGTCTGCGGGTGATAGGCGGTGCTGAATGTGAGCATGGTGCCTGGTGCTTCCTGGACTTGCTTCCAGAACCTCGAGGTAAACTGGGTACCTTGGTCAGACTCAATCTCCTTCGGAACTCCGTGCAGGCATACGATCCTCGACATGTACAAGTCTGCCAGCTGATCTCCTTGATAGGTGGTTCGCACGGGAATGAAGTGCGTTACCTTGGTGAGTCGGTCGACAATGACCCAGATAGAGTCATGAACCTTGCTCGACCTCGGTAGTCCTATGATGAAGTCCATGCCTATTTGTTCCCACTTCCATTCAGGAACTCGGAGCGGTTGCAGCAATCCTGCAGGTCTTTTGTGCTCTGCTTTCACTCTCTGGCAGATGTCGCACTTGGCGACATACAAGGCAATTTCACGCTTCATACCATGCCACCAGAATAAGTCTTTCAGGTCTTGATACATCTTAGTCCCTCCAGGGTGGATGGAGTAAGGTGTATCGTGAGCTTCCTTCAGGATAATTAGCTTCAACTCCTCTACATCGGGCACACACAATCGGCCATCAAACCAAAGAACTCCTTCATCGTCTATCATGAACTTCGGGGCCTTGCCGAGGGGCATCTGATACGTCCAAAACGTATCTATAATTTCTCCTTGCTCCATGCATGTTTTGTGTGATATTGCTATGATCTAGATACACTTTCATACACTTTTGATCATATTTGGACTAACCTATTAACTCAGTGCACCACAGTGCCAGTTCCTATTTTCTGCTGTTTTTCTAATTCAGTTTTCCCCCATATAAAAAGTGCCAGAAAAATTCCGAGAAAAATATAGGAAAAATCAGCGTACAGGAAGCTTCGCGAAGAGCCCGAGTGGGGCCAGAGGGGATCCAGGGGTGGCCCAGGCTGCCCCCCTTCGCCTATATATTCCCCGTGACGTGAAACCCTCGAGGAGAGAACCCTTTTTCGCGATCTCGCCTCTGTTCCGCCGACGCCGCGCTTCCGAGATCGGGAGCACCAGAAGACCTCTTCCCGGCACCCTGCCTGAGGGAGGGTTGACCTCCGGGAGTCTCCTCTCCACCATGGATGCTTCCCGGATGTCTTGTGAGTAGTTTTCCTTGGACCATGGGTCCGTGATCAGTAGCTATGTGATGTTCTCCTCCCCTCTTTGTTCTTCATGGTTTAGACCTCGTGAGCTGCCCTACATGATCGAGGCACTTTTGTAATCTTTCTGCTGTTGCTATGCTGAGTTTGATGGGATCTGATGGATTATGAGATTATGTTTAGATTGTGATTGAGTAATATATTTGGTTCTTATCTCTTATATTTTTGTTCCTAAGTAATTCTTGCATGTTCTCCGTTGCTATTTATTGCTTTGGCCAAGTAGTAGGTAGTAACCCCAAGAGGGAACGTTTTGCTCGATTGTGGGTTCATGCCCCCCGATGACACGCTTGAGTGACAGAAACATGAGTCTAGGGGATGTGTTGTTGCCACAAGGGGGAAAACAACGGTGCTTGTAACCGCGGTTGCAAGGATTGTTTACTTTACGCAAAGTGCTTTTTAATGCAGTTGTCTGTTGCTTTGGGTTTACACTTAGGGTGGGGCTCGCAACTTAATACCAGCGAGATGTTCTGGATAGATATCTCAAGGTGGATGATTAGTAGTAGATGCAGTTGGATTTCGGTCTACTTATTTTGGCGTACTGCCCATGCTTTTGAGCCTCTTCCTTTCTTTTGTAGCATAGTTAGCATTGCGGTGCGTTCATAATCCTGTCAATTGCCCTTCTGTAATTTGTTCACCTCGCATAGCATTTTTATCGTCTTTTGGGAGAGAGACATCACTAGTGAACATCACGTATCCCGGTCCATATCCTCATCACTGTTTACACGATTGTTTACTTTTCTGCTTTTAATTTCAGTTGCTATCATTATCCCTTGCGTTTGATCCTTTGTGAACAACAAGACCGGAGAGATTGACAACCTCTCTGAACTTCGTTGGGAACAAAGTTATTTGTGTCTGTGTGCAGGTCCGCGTCAGTTGCACTGCTGACACCTACTTATCATCTCTGGAGTCCTACTGGAGACAAACCCTGGTATCTTTACTGAGGGAAATTTGCTGCTGTGCTACATCACGCCTTCCACTTGGGGTTTACCAACGAAGGGCGAGAAATCACTATCATTACCTCGCACATCAGCATCTTATTCTTGATTCCCTCGATACTATCGTGTCCCTTTTGTGCTTCCTTCTTATGATCAAATAGAGTCGGAGCCAGCTCGGGTGAGCAAGAAAATCGGGTGTCACAAGCTCCAAACCCAGCTTCTCGAACTCCTCGTGCAGAGTTGGTTGCGTCTCTCTGATCATTGCATTAAGTGTGCAGGCCTTGCGGCTGAGGGCATCTGCTACCATGTTGGCCTTACCAGGATGGTAGTGGATTTCGAGATCGTAGTCTTTGATCAGCTCGATTCATCTCCTCTGCCTCATGTTCAACTCCTTCTGCGAGAAAATGTACTTCAGGGTCTTATGGTCTGCGTAGATGTCACAACGGTGACCCATCAGGTAATTCCTCCATCTCTTGAGAGCAAGCACAACAGCGGCTAGCTCCAAGTCATGTGTAGGGTAGTTCAACTCATGCGGCTTCAACTATCGTGACAGGTACTCGATCACCTTGCCCACTTGCATAAGGACATAACCCAAACCAACCTTCGATGCGTCGCAGTACACATCAAAGCTCTTGGTCAGGTCAGGCATCGTCAACACTAGGGCGGATACCAATCTCCTCTTCAACTCCTGGAAACTGGCTTCAAACTTCTCTGACCACACAAACTTCTGGTCCTTCAATAGCTGGGTCATGGGACGGGAAATCTTGGAGAAGCCTTCCACGAACTTGCGGTAATATCCCGCTAATCCGAGGAATCCTCTAACTTTGGTCTGCGTGGTCGGGGCTGTCCAGTCCATGATCGACTAAATCTTGGCTGGGTCGACGGATATTCCTCCTTCTGACAATACATGTCCCAGAAATCCGACTTCCTTGAGCCAGAATTCGCAGTTGCTGAACTTGGCGTACGTCTGGTGCTCTCGCAAGGTCTCGAGGACTAAGCGCAGATGCTCGGCATGCTCTTCTTTGGTCTTGGAGTATATCAGGATATCGTCAATGAACACCACCACAAACTTGTCGAGGTACTTCATGAAGATCTTTTTCATGAGGTTCATTAAATAGGCTGGGGCATTGGTAAGTCCGAAGGACATCATAGTGTACTCGATAAAACCATAGAGGGTCGTGAAAGCTGTCTTGGGGATGTCCGACTTGCGGACCTTCAGCTGGTGATATCCGGTCCTTAGATCGATCTTGGAGAAGACTCGGGCTCCGTTCAACTGGTCGAACAAATCCTCGATCTTAGGGAGAGGATACTTGTTCTTGATGGTCACCTCATTCATCTTACGGTAGTCCACACACATGCGTATGGTGTCGTCTCTCTTGTCCACAAAGAGAACTGGCGAATCCCAGGGTGAAGCACTGGGTCGAATCGGTCCCTTATGGAGCATTTCATTCAGTTGTTTCTTCAATTCAACCATCTCTTCAGCATTCATCCGGTAGGCTCTCTGTGCAATTGGGACTGTGCCAGGTACTAACTCGATGATGAACTCGATATCCCGATCAGGCGGCATACCGGGTAACTCCTCTGGAAAGACATCTGGGAATTCACATACAACCTTCACCTCCTCAAGTAATGGCGCTGAGACACTCTGATGACAGAAGGCTCGGGCAGTGTCTTCCTTGTAGGTGTACTCTATCTGAACTCCATCGGCACTCGTGAGGTTAGCTATCCTCTCAGTGCAATCTATCCGGCCTCGGTATCTGGACAACCAATTCATACCAACTACCACATATATACCTTCTGTCCCTAACACGACCAGTTCAGCTGGGAACTCGACTCCATGAATCGCTATGGGAACTCCGGAACAAGATAAATTGGCTCGGGTTTTGGATCCGGGTATCTGGACTATCATGGGCCTCCTCATTTCACTAGGTGACAACTTACTTCTATCCACAAATATCTTCGTAACAAATGAGTGTGATGCACCAGAATCAAACAATACTTGAGCAGGTACTGAATTAACTGGAAACGTACCCAAGATAACCTCCAGGGCTTCCTCGGCTTGCACATGGTTCAGACGTCCCTTGGCGGCGTTAGGCGCACCGCGCTGGGCATTGTTGAGGTCGGGGTTCCCTCTGGCTGGGGCTGGAGCATTGGGGCGTGGGGCAGCATTCGCCTTATTGGTGCACGTAATGGCATAGTGACCCTTCTAGACACAGTTGAAGCAGACCACTTCTGATGCAGGGCCGCAAGGAACTCCGCCTGCTGGGCACGGAACTCCAACAGGGCGAGCAGGAGCACTGGGGCGTGGCGCTAGGTAAGGGCTTCTCTGAGGCTGGGGTGCTGGCCTTGGCGGCTATGCCGGACGCAGTCGGGGGTTGCTAGATCCACCCTGCTGCATCATGCAGCGCTTACGGTTCTCAGAGGCCATCTTGAGCTTGCCCTCAATCATGATAGCAGCATCGGCAAGAGACTCAAGATCGGGGAATTTCATGGCCACCAGGACAACCTGCAGCTCATCGTGCAGTCCATCCAGGAAATGGTCCTTCCGCTTCTCCTCGGTGTCCACCTCCTTCGGGGCATACCTCGACAACTGAGTGAAGCGGTCAAGATATCCAACCATAGTCATGCCCCCTTTCTTGAGGTGGCAGAACTCGTCCTTCATCCTCCTGATCAGTGCGGTCGGGATTTGCGCCTTCTTGAACTTCTCGGAGAACTCAGCCCAGGTGAGTACTTACCCTTCAGGAAGACGGGCAAACACTCCTTCCCACCAGCTCCTTGCGGTGTCGGTGAGGTAGTGGGTGGCATACAGGACCTTCTTGTTGTTGCAAACAGCGGAGACCGCGAGATGTTTCTCCATGGTGCGAAGCCAATCCTCAGCATCCAGAGGCTCCTTCTTCTGTGAGAACAGGGGCGGGTTGGTGTTCTGGAAATCTCGGAGCCGAGACCTGGGCTCCTCATTCCCACCAGCTCCTCCACCTCCTTGGTTCGCATTGGTGGTGGCCTTGACTAGCTGCTGGAGTGCAGCCATGTTCACCTGGCGCTCATCACCAGCAGCCTGGCGCTCCTCCATCAGCAGTCGCAGAAGCTGCGCCATGTTCGGGTCGGGTGGTGGCGGTGGTGCTTCATCGGATCCACTCAGGTTGGCGCGGGTGTGCCTCGACATCCTGAGGTTGTTGCGCAAGATAAGAGGGAATTTAGTCTACAAGGGGGTAAGTCCATAACAATCTAGTTATCACACACAAGCAAGATATATAAAATAGGCAACAATCATGCAACTAGCAAATCACCACATGGTAGCATAACGATAGCATAAGTCTCATACATAACCAAGTCTTACAGGTAACCAACCACACATGCAAACGACTAACGCAATCTCCAAAAGGGGCATCCAACAACTAGCGACGTCTAGAGCTCATCCTCATTGCGATCATCGATGAAGTCCTCATCCTCCGTGTCCGGAGTCTCCTCGTCCTCCTCAGTAGACTCCAGCCATTCCTCATCGTCACTAATGTGAGCGTTATTCTCCTTGCGAAGGTCCCCTGCAGCTTCCAGATCCTTGATCTCAGCCTCCAAGACATCGCGCTTGCGCTTGAGGCACTTGTTGTTCCTCTTGAGAACCCCATTGTGCTGACGCAGGCGCTCAACCTCCTCAGTGAGCCTCTCCACCTCCTAGGTCGTGGCCCGAAGGTTGCCATTGGCCTCACGCAGGTGCTCAATCTCCTCAGTAAGACTCTCCACCTCCTGGTTCTTTGCTTGGAGCTTACCATTGGCACGCTCGAGGTTGTGGATAGTGTAGTCAAAGAGAGCACGGACCGCGTCCAAAGAAAGCTCCGTACTGGTCAGGTGGTGCTGCAAGTCGGTCAAGTGATCTCAAAGCTCCAGGTGGGTGGCGGCGGGGGTAGGGTAGCCATCCTCATCGCGCCTCCATAGAAATGTAAGCGCGTGCCCTCAAGCTCAATGTGGTGGTAGCTGACCACACGAGCGATCGCCTCCTGCATCGCTCGGCACTTACCCTCTTCCCAGGTCTGGGCATACACACGGAAATCGATAGGGTACGATTTCGGGTGAAGTACCCGGCCTTGGAGGATACACTCCACGATAACGTGGATCTCGCGCTAGTCATCCACGGGAACCACTCTGCCAGTGAACTCAGCACACGGGTGATCGACAAGCTGGAGTAGCTCGATCAGATCGGGACCAAAGGTGGTCGTGTCTGCGGTAGCACTCGTCAGCTGCAAGTAGTGCAAGAAAGGAGCTGCCATCTACAAATTTTAAAATTTTTTAAGTTAGATGACAAGTGTGCAAAATTTTAACATAATGAAACGGTTATAAATGTTTACTATAGAGGGGATAACAGAGGTAAGCATTATATAATATGCATTTGACCATCTCTTTATTTTAGAAAATAGTTTTTGATTTCCCCCCCCCCCCATCCTATCTACCGTCCATTCTAACTAGGCTGCTACGGTCTGAACAGAGGCTCTGATGCCAAGTCTGTGAGCACCCCGGACTATATGTCCGAAGCGGCCAGCTATGTATACTGTCATGCTCCCATGATCAGTTCGCATGACACACAACTCGACATGGATATCATAGTCACAATGTTCATACAATATCGAATACAAGTCTTACAAATAACATAGTCTTACATGGCCTCATCGGGCTCGAATAGCAGCGAAATAAGCAAAAGCATCGAAGGTAGTAGCGGCACAATCCACAGGGTAGATTAGATCATAGCACGTCCTAGTAATCGCCAGTAGCATCATCGTCATATACCTGCTCCTCCAAGCCTAGCCGATTGAATAACCAGGGACAAAGCCGTGAGTACATACAAAGTACTCGCAAACCGCCTAAAGAGAGAAACAAAGTTTTACATACGAAAATAATGGGATGGCTATATGGTGGAGTTTTTCATAGGGATTTCCTATCTACTCAGGATTATTATTAAGTTGGCAAAGTTTTAAACTTGGCAAATTTTATTTCCCACAATGAATTTTGATAAGTCAATTTCAACCTTTTTCCAACAATATCAACATCATCATCGCGAACCATAAACTCGGTACCGGGATTTCTCATATATTCCCCACAAAGTGTGGCCTCACTAGTTGTCCATGACCGTGGACTCCGGCTACTCGAATAGTTTTCTCTCTGCAGAGGTTGTACACTTTACCCACCACATTCGATACATCCGTCGTGTGTCCCCACGGATCGTCATACCTCAGTATGCGGGTCTCAGATAATCGACCATAGTTTTCCCCTTGTCTTTCCTAGTACAGGTGAATATACCCCTTGCATACTACATGGACTGTCCATGTGTCAGGACATGCTCCTCTGGGACCCATGCCTGCACCATAGTCGAAGAGCACCAAGGTTCCTTCCGACACTAAGCCTAGAGAATTTCACCCATCGACTTCGAGGGCTATCGGATTCATGGAATCACCCATCCATATGTAGTTATAAGACCCCAGTACTAAGACAAACAAGCTTCCAACTAGCCCTGACCCATACCAGAGTATAGTGGTTGTACTGTCAGGCTAGACTTTTTCCATGTCTGACGATGTTCCACAAACCCGGCCATACCACCTTCTTAGGTGTATGCCGTACCATATCCGGTGAAGTATGACTATCCAATTTATTATGTAATGCTAAATACTAGAGCCGAGTGATGGCCTCAACAGAATGTCGGGATCATCGGGGTTCTACTTAGTTTTCCCAAATAGGTAGGCTATGGGGTGGTGTGGAGTTTTTCTAATATAACTAATACAATCCCAACCCATATGAAGATAATAGCGTGATACAATATACATGTTACAAAAGGAAAGTAAAAATGGGTAAAGCGAAGTTTGAGTTTTGACGGTGGCTTCCCTTCCTCGGCAATGTACCCTGGACCGGCTTCTTCGAAGACTTGGAAGGGGTCTTCACCTGTAGCGTCAATCGTCTCGTCTACACGTTGCGAAACAAAGAAATTCACACCATCACAACACGGCAATAGCAAGCACAATATTTCATCACTCAATTTTCACAAACAATAGCAAGCAACAAAGGACAAACAACGTTTCAAGGTTTTATATTTATTAAGATTTATATTCTTTTTTTAACATCTCAACAAGTTTATAATTTATAACATGGCATTGTGATAAATATTATGAAATTATCAACAAGATTAAATTTAAACAAGCCTTGACTAAAGCAATACTTTTCACCTATTTTATTCACTAAAAGCGCTTGGCTCCGCTTTTATAGCGATGGGGAGGAGCGAGTCGAGGCAGGAAACGGCAACGAGGAAGCCTCGAGAGCGCGCACTCTCGCTCCTGGCGATCCTCGTCCTCTGCGAGGGTTGGACGAGAAGGGCGGCGTTCCTGGTGACGTCGGCTAGGTGATGTCGCCAGCAAGACCCGGGGCTGACGTACGCTGGGGGCGAGGCACCGAAAGGCGGGGCCGGGTTGTAAGGGAGAGAGAGGCGTGGGTTAGGGAGAGAGGAGAGATGGGCTTCAGTCTAGAGGGATTTCTTTCTCCTTTTTTCTACTAGTTATTGATTTGCCAAAAGCTACTACCGTTTCATTTAAATTTTTAAACAAAATTTCAAGCTTGAGACTCCTAAATTCTTTATAAATCCCCAGGAATATTATTTTAATTCATTTAATTTTTTGGGTAATTTTTATTGATGTTAAGATTATTATCACTATTATATTAATAGAAATTAATCAATTAGCAGTTTTCAAATATTCTTATTAAATACTTTTTGCTATAGAGGTATTTTTAATTATTTAAATAATGAATTTCTATGCAAGCAAAACTTTATTTGGTGAAAATATTAATGATGCTAATTTGCTATGGTGGTGATATGTTGGTAGGTCAATATGTGTGGTATGTGCTAAATATTTTTATTGGTTGATTCTTTAGCAAGACAAGACAACAACACAAGGAAAGCAATACTTGTCAGGGCAAGGAAGTCTAAAGACATGGTAATGACATGGCATGGCAATGGCAAGTAACAACCAACAAAAGAAAACAAGGCAAAACAATCTTATCAATCCAGACATGGCATGGCAACACAACAAAGCAAGTTTTTGTTTACCCTAAAGTTTAGCATTAATATAACAAGGCAATAAAAGTTGGGGTGTGACAAACATCAAGACTCCCCCACTCACACTATTTTCTCGCTCGAGCCTCACTCCCCTACTGCCATTGAAGTCCTGCCTGATACCGTTCAAGATTCTGAGGATTCAGTTGATGAAGCTTCAACTGCGAATGATGAAGCTCATGATGAAGTTGCTGCTAATGCTGAACCTGATGCAGAGAGTGCCCCTCCTGTCACATAAACTGCAGATGAACACAACACCAATGCTGATCCTGAAGCTCCTCGAGGTCGCTCGGAGGACAAACAATTCACATCTCCTCAAGCTCCTACTGCCTCACCTGGTCCTGAAGCTACGACCTCTCCACCTCCAACAGCCCCTGTGCCTCAAGTGTCGCACTCTCCTCAAGTGCCTCCCGAACGATCACTCTGCCCAAATCAAAAGAGGCCACATTATAATAATATCGATGCCGATGCACGACCGAGCTTCAATACTGATGCTTTCTTCACCAGCATGAGTTACTTCCAGGACAGGATTCAAAATCCCTATCACTCCGCTCCACCCCGTAAGTTGCTAAGGTTCTGGACTGCCACTCAAATGAACTATTATGCTTCGGTCCTCTACAAGAAGAACAAGCTCTTTCCTCAGAAGCACATTCCTCATTCGGATATGGAGGACATCCCATGCTTCAACAATGCGCTTCCGGATTTGCACCATGCCAAGTTGCTTCAATTCTGCTGCTCTGACTGCATCCACTGGAATGAAGAACTAGTGCTTCAATTTTATGCCACTCTTTATGTCTCAGGCGATCCCAAGGACATCAATACTTGGGTACTGGAATGGATGACTGAGCATCAGCATTACACTGCCTCAGTGCCTGAGATCATTGAGATTCTTCAGCTGCCTATCTCAAATGCTTCAGTTCCAAGCACTTATGGCTCCACACTTTTGCGTGATGATCTGATAAACATGCTCATGAAGCCTCAAGCCCCTGAAGCTCCTCCTCGCACCAAGTTCCTCGTCACTGAGCTTCAGTATCTGCCGAGCACCTTGTACAGAATTCTCGAAAAATCCCTCTGCCCAATCAAGGGGTATGAATCCACGGCTGAGGAAGTTGTTGGCATCATGAAGAATATACTCTACAACCTTTGCATGTCTGCGCCAATCAACATCACCGACTCCTTCAGAATGATGGTCGATGTTGCTCAGAACCCGCACATCCTGTAGTCCTATGCTCCGTGGATCATGAAGCTGATCTGTGCCAAGATAGGTATCAACTATCAGCCTGATCAGCCGAATCATCGCACGTATTTTCCTCCCGTCGAAGTGCTTCAACACACCGTTGCCTCAACTGCAAAGGGTAAAGATGTGTTCTATGAGTAAATACTACCCACCAATTCCCTCAGTGGAAACATCAGGCCTCAGTCTCGTACCACTGAACAACCTGGCACCAATGCCTCAACTGAGGACACAACACAGGCTCACGTAATGACAGACAGAGAGATCCTCATCAGTCTTCATCAGAAAGTCGATCGCAACCATGAATGGACCAAGCGTCAGATTGGTGACATCCTCAGCTATATGACTCAAATGCATACGTCTAAGAAAAAGATTCATCAATATGCACATCACACATATCAACGACTTGATGCTCTCCTCACTGAATTCATTGTGCCTGAAGACCTTGAGAAACTCGGCCTCAAACAGCCTCAACTCTCAGAAATTCGGCCTCCTCGTCCGTTCAGCCGATGCAACACACCTCCTCTGGCAATGGATTCGTACTCTTCACACCAGGAGATATCGCCTGAGGACGCTGAAGACACTGCTGCTTGTCCTCATTATGCAACTGCTTGCCTCAGGCCTGACTCACCTCGGGGCGTTACTATCAACTTCTCTCCTATTTTTTCACTTAATGACAAAGGGAGAGAAATATGTTAGTCTTCAAGAGGGTCCTTAGATGGGTTTCCTCAGTTACAAGTCTCGTTCTTTAGACCATTTTTGTAACGAGTTGTAAACTGATACTTTTGTGATTGTCTGATACGTTTGCGTTACCTCACGATATTCCTTAAGGTTATTTATTACTCATGATATTCCTCAGCAATCACTTTTCTCAGTGCTCTATTTATTCCTCAAGCATTTTTATATATTGCACTGTTTTAGATAATCCTTGATATAGGGGGAGCTCCTCATGTTTTTCAAAATATTTACTATGTACAAAGTCTTCAATATATGCATATCCTCAGGGGGAGCATCTCTATATCCAGACGGTAAGAAATGTTTTCTTCAAGCTCAATTCCTCAAAATTACTTATTTAATCCCGTTGAAGCTTTAACATGATTGTCATCAAATCACCAAAAGGGGGGAGATTGTAAGTGCATCAAGTGCCCCCTTTGAGGTTTTGGAGTATTGATGACAAAACGGTTAAGGGACTGATGTGTTTGTGAGTGTACACAGGATCCAGGCCCTGAAGAAGAGGTTAACCACCGTTGTCGACCCCCCCAAAAATGTTGAGGAACATTGAAGAAACCGGTGCTTTTTCCTGAAGAATGTCGAGGCGCGAAATCCTGAAGACTCGGGATCCTGAGGCATTCGGTTGATGCTGAAGAAGTCATGTGTCATCCTGAGGCAACTCGCGCTGAAGCAGAAGTTGAAGCGTAGTCTTCTTTAAGACTTTTATACTTCTTGAGTCATAGCAAAACATCGCACTGTTGGAGGGGTTGAGGAAAATGAGTTCCGTGATTCTAAGGAAGCGCTCAAATAGAAATCCTGAAGAAAACCCAATCTCCTGCATTAGAGGTTCAGTTCCTCGGGTGTCTGAGACCTTGTTCTTGAGGACAGTGAGGAATATAACTTCGGTTGAGGAGTCAGGAAACTGTCAGTGTAGTTTTCCTAAAGAAGAGAGAGAGGATATTTTGTACCGGGCCACATGTCGCGTGGTAAGAGGCTAGAACCTGTCTAGCAACGGTCTGAAGGGTGGGCACGACGGTAATTTCGTGCATGGGGATTTATGTCCTTTCACCTGGGGTTGCTCCCCAGCTATAAATACCCGCCCCCATCCCCATTGGAGGGTTAGCTGCTCCTAGAGAAAAACTGACACTTTTCATCTGAGAGCGACCCACCTCTGAGGAACCTGAAAAACCTAAGTGAGGAAAACCACCAGCCTGAGTAGTTGAACATTTCTAAGGAAGTCGGTTCGAGTGATCCGAAGCTTTTTACACTTGAAGAGTGTGATCTTCCAGCCGGTGTAGGAGTCATCGTTCTGGGGAAGTCAAGATGCAATTGTGACTTCCCTGAGTGAACGGAGTCTGTGAAGGTTTCGTGAGTCTACCTTGAAGACTCACCTGAGTGAGTGGATGGAGTCTGAGGACTTTAGTTCAAGAAGAATAAGGTGAAGACTATGTCTTCTGAGTTTGATCTCAGCCTCTCCAATCAGATGTAGAGTTGTCACAACAAATTGAAATGGTCTTTCAAATCAGTGTCATCTGAGCCTTGGTGCTATTTCTTCCAACCTTACTCTTCTGTTTCTGCACTGATGACTTATCATGATGCCTTCCTCTCTTAGTTTCCTCTGTCCTGATTCGTCATGCATTGCATCAGTTACACTTCTGCAGTTTCGTTAGAATTTATTTCTGCTGCTATATTATGTTATGTGCTCATGTTTACATTCTGTAATGTTTCTGTGCTTCTTCATTTTGTGAGTTTCCTCAATTTCGAATTGCCTTAGTCCTGAGGAAATTGAAATTTCTCGAGAAATTTAAAAATCTCCCATTCACCCCCCCCCCTCTGGTCGATATACTGCGCTTTCAAATGATGTTGCTACAGTAGTAACAATCATCAAGACTACTAAAAACAGAAGTAAAAACATCTTGGGTTGCCTCCCAACAAGCGCTTTCTTTTACGCCTTTAAGCTAGGCAAGAAGCAAAAAGAAAAATCAAAGGTCACCGAAATCATCGGAATCATAAAAACCTTCAAATTGATTTTCAACAAGTTCATTCTTCTTTTTCCTAGGGAAAAGGTACGTACCTTTCGCTTTACCACGTAAGCGTATTTTCCCTTACTTATATCAATGAAGCCTTTCATGGCTCGGAGGAAGTCCCTTCCAAGCCCGATGTTACTTTGGTTTGGCTCCATGATGAAGAAATCCACCGTTGCAATCCTCTTGAGGAATGCAACTTGGACATCTTTTACCTTTCATGGATCTCAGAAATATCTCCATTAGCGTGTTCATGATAAGATGACAAATTGTCCATGTTTAGTTTCAAAGAATCATAAACTATTTTTGGCATTGTAGAAACCATGGACCCAATATCATAAAAAGCAAGGACGCCTTGGTTAGAGATGCTAATTATAACAAAAGGCTCCCAATCATCATCAATCTCCAATATATCTTTCTTGTTGGGCTTAAGTTTCTCTGCCTTCCTCAAGTCTAGATCTTCCATTCTTTTTTCAATAGTAGCAAGTCTATCTACAACAGTATCAAAACTACGATCATAAGCAAACTAACTAGATAGACCATGTATGATATCAAGAGCTCTAGCTTCATCACACTCTAAGAAATCTCCCTTAGCTATAGTATCAAGAGAGTGTTTACACCACTTAAAAAGATGTAAGGCCCGATATGCGGTACTGTTCCAGATCTAGATGTTTCCATCCAGGTCCGGGGACGAAACACATATCGGTCCCACCGCGACATACGACGAAGTCATATGCCCCGGATTTCCAACATGATATCACAACATTACAGATACAAGATACAACATCTCATACAATCGTTATACAACTGCCTTAATACAATACAACAGCGTAAGATACATGTCTGAGTACAGACTACAATCAAATGCCTAGTGGCAAAGGTAAAATCATTGATCCTCATAACCACACGGATCCAGGCCCTCCGCCGGGATCCGCCTAACTAGTCGTCGTCGAGTCTCCACGTGAAACGTCGGTCGCCATACCTGTTGTCGATCAAGAACCCTGAAAAGAGTTTGGGGTAGTATCATGAGTACAGAAGTACTCAGCATCCAACTGTAGTGGTCATCTGACCCAGCAAGGACTTCATCACTCGTCATTCTAGGACAACTAGTAGTTTACGGTAAGGATGGGGTAAGTGGTGAGGTTGCTGCCGCACTAGCATTATGAAGTGGCTAACGATCTAGAGAGTAAGGTAAGAAGCCAAGCATTCGATGAGGAATCGTCTCCAACAAGTCTTGCTATCAACTACTTACACAAACATAACACCTGTCCTATCCTTGTCCTCCTCTTCGCATCCGACGAAGAAGAAGCAGTCAAGGCACACACACGCGTTGATCAAGTTATATTAAGATTATCTCAGTTGTTGTTGTCTATGAACAAGGAGTAGGTCTCAAGTTGTCCATAACCATGGACACGGCTTCTCAAAAAGATTTAACCCTGCAGGGGTGTACCAACTGCCCATTACAAGGCTCCGCACGCACGCCCATCGCTCTCAGTTGCTACCCATGACAGGCAACCATTTTAGGATTTAGTTCCAAGAGATCCGAAATGACAGGTCCCTCTAGCTAACAACAAACAAATTCGGGTGGCCCCCAGGGAGTCGACACCCAATCCAAAATCTGGCCACGTTCTCGGATCGGACTCTTCCGTATCAACAGGGTTTGGGTTACCGAGACGCCTCACGTGAGGCGTCGGGCCCTCGCCGGTCAAAGGTGGACCAACAGGGAAACCATGTCCTCACCAGTCCAGGTTGGTTTAAAAACTACTGGCAGCTGACCAGCACACACACGGTTTCAAATGGTAAATCAGCTTGGGCCACCACTAGAAATGCTTGAAGCTAGGTAGGTAAGAAAAGGGGACCCCATAAAATCCCACACGCGGTTAGGCACGCTCAGTCTTAAAACCAATACCCGGAACTCGGATCCTAGGTGAATAAAATGGAACAAAGCGTCGGGGCGGGATAGCCTAGACCTTCCATCCTTCGTCGAATATAGTCAAAATTATAATAATCATATCATCAACAACAATAATAATAATGATAATGTGATATCCCAAACCAAGGAGTAACAGGGTAACATCGTAGCATCCTAAGCATGCATAATAAGAAGGGGCTGAGCAACGAGCAACAGTAACATAGCAGTACAAGGTTTGCTGGGAAGGGACATGGCTGTATCGGTTTGAAAGAGGTTGTAAACATGTGGTAGGATCAAACATCGAACCTAGCCTAGACTAGCATGCAAACCGCTGGTTGAAATAGAATGGATCATAAGTAATGTATAGTCCTTGCATGTTGATGAGTCAGGTTCCGAAGGTGTAGTTGATCGCAAGCTCGCAACGTCTCCGAAGGTACCCGCAGAAACACACAAGACGATAAACACTGGAAAGCAATCAACGATCAAGCACTCTATTATTACATGGCAACACAAGATCAAGAAGACATCACACGACACGGCAACGCGATACGGATCTATCGTCGAGAACGGTTACTAACAGTTTAAGTGGGGTATCGGTCACACACGACGAATACCGCACGTTTACGGTGGTTCAAGTTGCTTAGCTACATGTGATCAACCAACGTTTATTAACATGGCAACTCAAGCAAGAATCGCATAGCACACAAACATGGCAAGAGGTGCAGCACAGAGTAAACTATCTATGCTAGTCAATTTAAGTGAGGCACAAGCTAGACATGGCATAACACTAAGTGTCGCACGATGATTAAAACATTTGGTACTGTTCTGTCCTAAACCATATTTAGGTTGGTTAACAACAGGAAACAATAGCATAAATACAAAGTACACGAAAAACTAATTAAGTTACATATAAGGCACACTCCAAAAGGAGTTACGGTTAAAAAGATACAAGCAAAACAAGTTACGGGCACAATCTGCCAACATCACGAAGCACACTTTAGAGCAATGCATAAACAGGATAATCAATGAAAACATGCTCACAATTCATATGAAACTAAAGTAGATATGACAGGGAAGGCATGGCAAAAAGAATCATGCAAAAAGGCATCATAGATCAAAAGATATTAAGCATGCAACATGGCATCGGAACGAGAAAAACAGAGGTGGTTTTCAAAAACAGCAGCATAGCAACTTTGGAGTTCAAAAACTAGATGAACAGAAAGAATATCATGAAAATTCAATACATATAATGTAAGTAGACATGATGCTTAACAATATGCAATTGGAATCACTCAATTCCGATAAACGGTTGCGACGCAACCGTCACCTGAAGTTGCAACAAATTAACAGTTTCAGCAACAGCAGCACATGAACATCAGGGTCACCACTTTGTAGCAAGATTTAATATAGCTAAAGCACCCAAACATGACAAGTTAAAGCATGGAAATGAATTACACATGATGCTTAACACATAGGAAAAAGAATCAATGCAATAGGCCTCATGGATTTGACACAAGCATCACCCAAAGTTGCAACAAAATAACATCAGCAGCACTTGACAGAATTTAGCAACAGTTAACAGTCTGGTGCCTACTTCTACACAGATTTGCACCATCAATAAGACCTCAAAATAAATAACTTCCTAAAGATGAACTCTAGAGCACACAAAGCTCAACCAAACAAAAAAAAGAATCACTTCATTCGGAGCTACGAGTCAACGGGAAATCGCATTACAAAACGGGATCAGCAGCATAAATATCAGGACTTAGCAACAATAACAGATAAAAAGAAAAGAAAAAAAACATAACAGAGAAAAAAAAAGAGGGGCCTCACCCCCTAGTGGGCTCGGCCCACTGGCCGGCTGCAGGAGGTGGGCCGCAGGTGGCCTCGCGGTCCCCGGCGCTGGACAGGCCAGCCCACCTGGGCAGCCGGCGGTTGGCGTCGGGGATCCTCCCGATCCCGTTCGAGCTCGCGGCGGCGAGGGCGTCCAACGCCGGCGGTCGAAGGCGGCGCTCCGGCCAGGCAGGGAGAGCGTGGGGCCACGGATCCGGTGAGGGAGGTGGAGGAGACGCGGTCCAAGCGGCGGAGCGGGGCGTGCTCGGGCACGGGAGCGGCTTCCGGTGGCGTGGTGAGCTCGGGCCGGCTCCCATGGCGGCCGGCTTCGGCGAATCCTGCAGGGAGGCGCGGGGAGACGATGAGAAGGAGGAGAGGATATGGAAGACGGGCGCGGGAGGAGGAGGCCCTGGCCGGAGCGGCTGCTGGTCGCCAGCGGCGCATGCGGCGGCCGGCCGAGGTGGAGGCGGCGGCGCCCACGGGTCGAGAGAGAGAAAGGATAGAGAGGGCTGGAGGCTGAGCGCAATCTGGGCCGTTGGATCGGCCGATCCGACGGTCCAAATCGTTGGGGGCTACGGTTTGCTGGAATTGGGGTTAAACTGCGAAAATTGGGGCAGATCTGAGGGGGGTGGCTGCAAATTTGTGGCTAGGGAAACCCTAGAAAAGGGGTGGGAGTGTGGTGGTCTTTATATAGCCCAGGTGGCTGGCAGATTGCAAAAACATCCCCGGTTTTTCTCTCGCGCGCGCGGTGTTTACGTTTCTGACCGCCGGGGGTCCGCAGTACCTCCGATTCGGGTAAAACTTTGAACTGCGTGACCGGCGCGTCGAGCCGGCGGCGTTCACCTCGCGCTGGAACCGTTCTGAGAACATTTTCCGGTGCTATAAAAATATCTTGTTTAATTATTAAACGGGGTTTTCGTTCCGTTGGCTACGGCAGGTATCGTGCGGTTTTCGGGACGGTGATCGGGCAAAACCCGGTGTCCCAAATGTCGAGTGTCAGGGTGGCAAGGGTCGGTCTCCGTCCGATACAAGATAAGAGGAGGAAAAAATAATCGCCGAGCGATAAATCGGGGATGCAAACACCACAAACAAATCAGATAATCAAACAATTCACACCGAAAACAAAATTTTTAATTTTCGTGAAAACTGGGTTGTTACAATACAACACCACCAACAAGGGATCTCGTCCCGAGATCCAGGACGATCCAGGGGAGAGGGGAAGGGGAGAGAAAAGAGAGTCGACGATTCTTCAACACCACCAACAAGGGACTCTGCTCCATGTCGACGTCGAACTTCTGTCGAGATAATTTTCCGCAGAGAGACGACATCGTCGGAATAACGAAAACTTCAGTGACAAGAGGAAGAACGATCGCGAAAACCCGATCAAGGGATAGTGATTTTCAACGCGATAAAAAGAAAAGAAAAAAAACATAACAGAGGAAAAAAAGAGGGGCCTCACCCCTAGTGGGCTCGGTCCACTGGCCGGCTGGAGGAGGTGGGCCGCAGGTGGCCTCGCGGGCCCAGGCGCTGGACAGGCCAGCCCAGCTCGGGCAGCCGGCGGTTGGCGTCGGGGATCCTCCCGATCCCGTTCGAGCTCGCGGCGGCAAGGGCGTCCAATGCCGGCGGTCGAAGGAGGCGCTCCGGCCAGGCAGGGCGAGCGCGGCGCCACGGATCCGGTGAGGGGGCGGAGGAGGCGCGGTCCAGGCGGCGGAGCGGGGCGTGCTCGGGCACGGGAGCGGCTTCCGGTGGCTGGGTGACTCGGGTCGGCTCCCATGGCGTCCGGCTCTGGCGAATCCTGCAGGGAGGCGCGGGGAGACGGTGAGAAGGAGGAGAGGAGATGGAAGACAGGCGCGGGAGGAGGAGGCCCTGGCCGGAGCGGCTGCTGGTCGCCGGCGGCGCATGCGGCGGTCGGCCGAGGTGGAAGCGTAGGCGCCCACGGGTGGAGAGAGAGAGAGGAGAGAGAGGGCTGGAGGCTGAGCGCGATTTGGGCCGTTGGATCGGCCGATCCGACGGTCCAGATCGTTGGGGGGCTAGGGTTTGCTGGAATTGGGGTAAAACTGCGAAAATTGGGGCAAATCTGAGGGGGGTGGCTGCAAATTTGTGGCTAGGGAAACCCTAGAAAAGGGGTGGGAGTGTGGTGGTCTTTATATAGCCCATGTGGCTGGCAGTTTGCAAAAACATCCCAGGTTTTTCTCTCGCGCGCGCGGTGTTTACGTTTCTGACCGCCGGGGGTCCGCAGTACCTCCGATTCGGGTAAAACTTTGAACTGCGTGACCAGCGCGTCGAGCCGGCGGCGTTCACCTCGCGCTGGAACCGTTCTGAGAACATTTTCCGGCGCGCTATAAAAATATCTCGTTTAATTATTAAACGGGGTTTTCGTTCCGTTGGCTACGGCTGGTCTCGTGCGGTTTTCGCGACGGTGATCGGGCGAAACCCGGTGTCGCAAATGTCGAGTGTCAGGGTAGCAAGGGTCGGTCTCCGCCCGATACGAGATAAGAGGGGGAAAAATAATCGCCGATCGATAAATCGGGGATGCAAACACCGCAAACAAATAAGACAATCAAACAATTCACACCGAAAACAAAAAATTTAATTTTTGTGAAAACTGGGCTGTTACAAAAGACCATGGTAGAAATTTCTAAGCACAATTTTTATAGGTATCCAAGGCATAATTCTACTATGTGCTTCAGAAATTATGTCCCATGCCTTCTTCATATTCTCTCCATCCCTTTTATGGAAATCTAGAACTTCCGATTCCCTCAAAGCACAAAGTCCTAACATGCTTGACTAAACAAGAAAGACTACTAAAAGCAAGGTAAATAAATTTTTTGTGGTTTTTGATAAAGGACACTAAAGCAAGAACTAAAAGGTAAACTAAGAAAACTAAAAAAGCAAAGATAAAAGATAGTGTGCAACTCTCATATCTTGAAGATTGGATTCCCCTGCAACGGCGCCAGAAATTTCTTCGATGGCTTCTCGCCCCTCGTTGGTTATGCTAAGTGGAAGGTATGAGATGCGGCACAGAATCAAGTTTCCCTCAGTGAAGATACCAAGGTTTATGTCTCCAGTAGGACTCCAACAACAGCAAGTAGGTGACAACGGCGCTAGAAATCTAGCATGAGTTGACGTGGACCTGCACACAGCAACAGATAACTTTGCTCCCAACGAGTACAGAGAGGTTGTCAATCTCTCCGGTCTTGTTGTTTACAAAGGGTCAAATGCAAGAGATAAAGATAGTGATAACTACAACTAGAAAGTAAAAGCAAGAAGTAAATTAAGGGTTTAAATAGTGGTGGAAATATGGACTGGGGTACCATGATGTTCACAAGTGATGTCTCCCTCCCAAAAGACAATAAAAGAGCTATGCAATGTAAACAAATTACAGCTGGGCAATTGACAGGATTACGGGCGCAAACCAATGCTAACTATGCTACAAAAGAAAGGAAGAGTCTCAAAAGCATGGGCAGTACGCCAAGATAAGTAGACTGAAATCCATCTTCATCTACTACTAATCATCCACCTTGAGATATCTATCCAGAACATCTCGCTGGTATTAAGTTGCGAGCCCCACCCAAAGTGTAAACCCAAAGCAACAGAAAACTACATCAAAAGAACTTTGCGTAAAGTAAACAATCCTTCCAACCGCGGTTACAAGTGATGTCTACGCACGCTTCTATTCTTGTAGACTATGTTGGGCCTCCAAGCGCTGAGGTTTGTAGGACAACAGCAATTTCCCTCAAGTGAATGACCTAAGGTTTATAGAACTCATGCAAGTAGAGGTTGAAGATGGTCTCTCTCAAGCAACCCTGCAATTAAGATACGAGAAGTCTCTTGTGTCGCCAACACACCTAATACAACTAGGAGTTGTATAGGTGCACTAGTTCGGCGAAGAGATGGTAAAATATGGGTGATAGGTGTAGCAAAGCAAAGTAATATAAATCTGTAATAAAAAGTGCAGCAAGAAAACATGTGACAAAAGTGAGCACAAACGGTGTAACAATGGTGGAAACAAGGCCTAGGCTTCATACTTTCACTAGTGGAAACTCCCAACAACATTAACATAGTCTAATCACATGATATTCCTCATAAAACATGCAATGGAGACGTACTCGGAGGTCATTCCTTTGTGGTCAAGAGAGGACGTAGTTCTCATCTATGGATTTCCCAATTTCACCGCGGCCATCCAAAGAGAGTACCACAATCACCACAACATATCTAAAGGATAGTCAAAGACAAGCACCAAGAGACTCTCAATCTTCAATCCACACACAAAAGAGGAAATCACTCATGAAAATATTCTTCTAACCCATGTCCAATAGACCGCTGTCACCATGGTCTCGGGGATTATACTAGATAAGATCAAGTGAGTACATCAATCCAATACATAGAAGAAGGGGAAACATCATGGGATCATCCTAGATTAACATAGCCTATGATCACAATCAAGATCACATCATGGGAGAGAGAGAAGACCACATAGCTACTGGTAGAAACCTCAGCCCCGAGGAGGAACTACTCCCGCATCATGGAAGGAGGAAGCAACATCGATGGAGATGAATCCGGGGGCACTTCCCCGTCCCGACAGGGTGCCGTCACAGGAATTCTGGTCCCCCAAAGCTTGTCGGCGATGGCGGCGGAGATCGGAATTGCTTCTGGAGAAAAGGGGTCCGGAATCAGGGTTTTCGCGACGTGAGTAAAAATAAGGGCCAAGGGGGTAGCCAGGGGGCACCAGGAGTCTAGGCGGCCTCCCGCCACGGCCACCCCCTAGGTCGCGCCCACTGGCCACCTAGGCACCAGGTGGGGCCTCTCTGGCCCCCCTTCGGGTGTAAGGAAGCTTCTGGAACGCTGATTTTTTATATATTTTTCCCGGAATTTTCTAAGCACTTTTAATAATGGGAAAACCTGAAATACAAAAACAACAGAAAACAGAAACTGGCACTGGGGTGCACTAAGTTAATAGGTTAGTCCAAATATGATCAAAAGTGTATGAAAGTGTATCTAGAACATAGCCATATCACACAAAACATGCATGGAGCAAGCAGAAATTATAGATACGTTTTGGACGTATCAACATCCCCAAGCTTAATTCCTGCTCGTCCTCATGTAGGTAAATGATAAAAGCATAATTCTGTGGTGACATGCTAACAACCATATAAGAACTTTTAAGTAAAGCAATCAAGTCATGTAATTCAATTCAAGTCATAACAGGCAAGATTCTATATTTAGCATTGAAACAAGCAACATAAGAACATAAAGGTGCAAGAGCTCTCGCTGTCCGTGACTCGAATGTCTCCAAATGGTGTTTGCGTGCAAGAAAGGGGATCGGGATATACGAGAAAAAGTATTTTTTTGTGTTGAGAACTCAATCTACTAAAGTTTCACACTTGGTCTTCTTTGGAATCTTAGCTTGACTCATCGCCAGACCACTATCCAGGTACAAGTCAAAATGATCCACTCCTTTTCGATATTTTGAGCACTCATGCAATGGATGAGCGTAAGCAAGAAAGTTGACACTAAGGATGGCAAAGAGAGAATATGGTGGAGGAGGAAGACAAAGAGGTGTGAAAGGCTCACATCAATGAGGACAATCATAGGCGAGAAAGCCAAATGATAGATATGATGTGAGGAGTAGGGATTGCCATGCAACGGATGCACATATGAGCTAAGTTAAGCTCTCCAATGTAACTAGTGGGGGTGCATCCAACTTGCTTGCTCAAGAAGACCTAGAGCTCATTTGAGGAGGCTCATCATTGGAATATACAAGCCAAGTTCTATAGTGTGAAGGTCCCCACATAGCTATATGCATGAATGATAATCTCTATGGAGTACAAGATATAAGATGGAGTACGAGTGTGGATCTCTCAAAAGGAATAGTAGTGTGCCCCCTTCTCTCTTTTTATTTTATTTTTCTCTTTTTTTCAAAAAAAATTGTATTTTTTTGGTGGCCTCAATGGCTCTTTCTATTTCTCTCATTTGTCCTCTTTGGGATATTTTGACTTTGTCCTCTTTGGGATCTTTTCCTCACTTTAGGGGCAACACTCTATATATTACAAGAAGTATAGAAGATCTTTCACACTTTACAAAAGTACTCAACATAAAGAAAATGAAACTATCATGAAGTATGCAAATGTATGCCTCTACCGGGGTAGCAGGATATGCAATGATACGAGCACTTCATGTAGCAATGATTAGGGCAAGGCCCAACTAGCATGCGGCTCATCGATCAAGGAAGTAGCATGTATGACATGAAGATCAAGTCATGAGAAGATGGATGTTGCATGGCAATGTATCTCGGAAAGGCTATGGAAATGCCTTGATAGGTAGATATGGTGGTTGTTTTGAGGAAGGATATAATGAGGTTTATGATGATAGAGCATATCGTGCCAAGGATTTGGATGTACCGGAGAAGGTGGACGCCAACTCTCGGAGTGAGAAGAAAGCAATGCATGGCACAGGAGAGGCTAGAAAAATATGGGAAGGTGGAAGTGTCAACTTTCGAATACTCACATTAGTCCGAAGAACTCATGCACTTATTATCGGTAACTCTCAATCTAATAAGGAGGTTCACAAAGAGACAAGTACCCCGAGGAGGAGTGTATGGGGGTTTGGTTATCCTTGCGCATCCTCGACTCATTGTACGTGAGTGTACTCTAATATTCAATCCCTCCAAAGAGTAGTGATCCATCTAGTAGCTAAAGTTCTCCACTAATTTGTAAGTTTTTAAAATAAACACGGATTTCCCAAAATACAATATCTATCACTAATAGGCTAAAGCTCTTGACACCAAAAGTCCAAACATTACTCAAAACAATACCTCAAAACTATTGCAAGTTACTACTACAACTGAATAGCAACCTCAATTACCTACTTCAAGTCAAGACACACAACTCAGTGCAACAGGCAAAACTCTCTAAACAAGATAAACATGAAAACTCAAGAGAGTTCCCGCAACAAACTAAACAAAAGCACTTAAAAAGATAAGCATGAAAACTAAGAGCTAAACATGACAGTAGCTATGAAAAAGATAAAGAACACTCACAGCAAAGATAAGCATGAAAAATCCTATGATGTGTTCTAGGTTTTGAAAGTCGAGCGTGTTTCTCTCCCACACAAAGAAAGTTGGGTTCTAACTTGTTATGAACAGCAAGAAAATCTAAAGAAAAATAAAAATAAAACCTAAGAGCGAGACGCTCCAAACATAGCACATAACGCATGAAGTGATAAAAATATAGTGAAACGAAAGACGAACTGATAATTGTTGACGGAGAAGGGGATGCACGGGGGCATCCCCAAGCTTAGATGCTTGAGTCTCCTTGAATATGTCTTGGGTATGCGTGGGGGCATCCCCAAGCTTGAGCGTTTGACACTCCTGAATCTTCTTTCATCATCTTCCCTCGCACACTTGAAAACTCCCTTCATACATAACTCATCATAATCTGATTAGCGAGGTTAGTACCCATAATAAAATAATTTTTTCTCTACTGGAAATAAGGATATTATTGAAGAGCTACTGTTTCTCAAGATTGCCAAAAAGTTTTTGCAAAGAAAAAGCAATCTTAAAGTTTGCAAAATGAAGAAAAGGCAAAACAGGACAGAATCTATGAAAAACAGACCAACAGGTAGTAAAGAATTTTTTAGCGATACTTCTGCAACTCAAATCAAAAAACTCAGAACATACGAAAGTTTCGTAATTGTATAGAGCATGTTGTGTAAACATTTCAGCTCAAAAAGATGAACTGGGATTTTTCTGTGATTTTTCTAGTCACGAGGACAGAATTTGTTTTCTGGACAGCATGTCACAACTTTCACTTCCCTTGTCATATGAGGCTATAAATGGCACAAAGCTTGAAAAGTAAAGATACAATGATGTTGCTACAGTAGTAACAATCAACAAGACCACTAAAAACAGAAGAAAAATAAAAGGAAAGCCTAAATTCGTTGCGGGCTGCCTCCCGAAAGCGCTTCTTTAAAGCCATTAGCTAGGCTTAAGATTTTAATGATGCTCTCGCAGGAATGAGAGTTTAAGAACAAAAGAGAGCATCAAGAAGCAAATATGAAACACATTTAAGCCTAAAATGCTTCCTATGCATAGGAATATTGCAATAGAATAATTCATTGAAGCACAAAGCAATAAGCATAGGAAGGCAAAATAAGTGCAGCTTCAAAACCTTCAACATAAACAGAGGGAACTTGATATTATTGAAATATATATAAGCGTGTGTTCCCTTCTCATAATAATTTTCAGTGGGATCATGAATAAACTCAACAATATAAGTATCACATAAAGCATTGTTACCATGATCCACATGCAAAAAGGTACTCGTACTCTCCACATAAGCATAATCTTTCTCATTGGTAATAGTGGGAGTAGGACTATCATAAACAACTTGAACACTATAGATTAATTGTTTATTAGGAAGATGGTGTTCAGCAAGGGAGTAATTCCCTCCTTGATTATGACAAGTTTCATAAGGATAATTTCTCCTTATGTCATAAGTACCTTTACAATCACTATAGTTAGGAGTTATAACATCATCATAGTACAGAAGAGCATTATCATTGCTAGCAACTATATTTGTAAACATGTTGTCTTTATTCTTACTAGCAAAAGAATTATCAATCACCACATCACTAATGGATAAAGGACTTGCAATCCTATCATCCCCAAGCTTAGAGCTTTCTATATCATCATTTTCAAAGTTGGCACCAAAAAGATTTTCAAGATCATAAGTGGCATTATCATTATCTTCCCAATCACAATAAGTAACATGCATATCATAATCAAAATCATCTTCAATAGTGCCTACGGACTTGACATCAGGATAATAATGAATGCAATCAAGCTCACCATCCTCCATAAATTTTTATCAGTTAGGATAAAAATTGATGCGAGGAATATGCTCAGGCCAGGTTGATACCCATTCTTATTCCTTCTTGCTCCTCTTCCTCCTCCTCTTGTTTTCCTTCTTCTTCACCTTAGGAGGGAGTGGTTGGAGATGAAGTTTCTCCATATATCCTGGTTTATCATTAGAAACAATAGGGGAAACTTGGGAGAAACTCTCCTTTTTATTAGTAGAAATATAAGAGACATTTTTATACTTTGGTAAAGTTCACTCCTTTCTAATCTTACTTATGTAATCATTTTCATGGAAATTAACAACACAATAGAGATGGAAATTTTTCAAAGTGTTGTTTATTCCTAAGGCATTAACATCTAGCCAAGAAATCTTTTCTGATTACTCTTCACACATCAAAAATAACATAAGTTCATCATAAATATCAGGGGTGATCATGTTATCACACAACTAGTTAACAGTTATGTTTTGAAAGTTCATGCATTGAAAATTAAAGTGACCCTCTATACCACAAAGTTCACAAGTAAAAGGATAAAGGTCACACAATTCTCTAGCAATTTAATTTAAATATTTGACCCAAGTGATTGTTCTTTAATGCTTATGTTGCTTACAATACTTCTCTTCTTCAATCATAGGCCTTTCACAAGGTCTATCCACTCCA
Source organism: Bromus sterilis (assembly GCA_950022295.1). Lineage (NCBI taxonomy): Eukaryota > Viridiplantae > Streptophyta > Magnoliopsida > Poales > Poaceae > Bromus > Bromus sterilis. Next base: position 271,870,329 of record OX465595.1, on the reverse strand, counting down.
CAAAAATTAACATGCTTATATAAAACTTCATTTTCAGGAATTGGATCATGCATGTTGCAATCATCATGAACAATTGTATTTTCTTTCCAAATCTCTTTAAAAGGTTCATGATGCTTGATCCAATCCTCCTTAGGCATATTAAGATGTGAAGCAAAAGATTTGAGGAAATCAACAAGGAGTTGAGAATCAAGCCCAAAATTAGCACTAAACTTATTAAAACTTGCAGTTTCAACAAAGGACTTAATACAATCATACTCATAAATTATACCTGACTCTTTACCTTTGTCGATCTCCCAATCTTCAGTGTTGCGTTGAATTCTTTCAAGGAGTTTCCCTTTTAGCATCAATCTCTTCGTTTGTGAAAGAACCCATAGAGGAAGCATCGAGCGGGTCTTTATCCTGTCGAGAGAGCCTTGCATAAAAATTAGTAATAATGATATCTTTGGGGAGCCCATGGTTAGGACATTTTAGCATTAAAGTTTTTAGTCTCCCCCAAGCTTGAGCTATGCTATCTCCGTCATGAGGATAGAAATTATAAACATAATTACTATTCTCATAAACTTCATGAAGAGGATAAAACTTGGAGTAAAAGAGAGACTGGATCTCTTCCCAATCCCGTAGTTGAGAATCATCTAGTAGCCTATACCATTCCAATGCTTTTCCTTTCAGTGACAAGGCAAATAATTTCTTCATGACTTCACCTCTTGTGAAACCTGAAATCTTAAACAACTCACAAAGTTCTGTAAGTTTCAATAAATGAATACTAGGATTGACTGTTCCATCATCACAATCATTCCTAATTATTTCAATTATCCCAAGTGGTATTTGGAACGGGATACATTCAGTAGGTGGAGGAGACTTATCTACCACGGGTGTGGTAAAGCGGCCTTCCCCAAGCAACGAACTAAGAGTGCGGTTTTCCATAAACATAACTAGTGAAAATAAAAACAAGAAACGAAAAGATTTAATTGCTAGATCTAAAGATATACCTTCAAATACTTACTTCCCCGGCAACGGCGCCAGAAATATCTTGATGTCTACGCACGCTTCTATTCTTGTAGACTATGTTGGGCCTCCAAGCGCAGAGGTTTGTAGGACAGCAGCAATTTCCCTCAAGTGGATGACCTAAGGTCTATCGAACTCAGGGAAGTAGAGGTTGAAGATGGTCTCTCTCAAGCAACCCTGCAATTAAGATACGAGAAGTCTCTTGTGTCCCCAACACACATAATACAACTAGGAGTTGCATAGGTGCACTAGTTCGGCGAAGAGATGGTAAAATATGGGTGATAGGTGTAGCAAAACAAAGTAATATAAATCTGTAATAAAAAGTGCAGAAAGAAAACATGTGACAAAAGTGAGCACAAACGGTGTAACAATGGCGGAAACAAGGCCTAGGCTTCATACTTTCACTAGTGGCAACTCCCAACAACATTAACATAGTCTAATCACATGATATTCCTCATAAAACATGCAATGGAGACGTACTCGGAGGTCATTCCTTTGTGGTCAAGAGAGGACGAGAATTGTGTAGGGCTACAAAAGCACACCTCAGAGTTCGTAGTTCTCATCTATGGATTTCCCAATGTCACCGCGGCCATCCAAAGAGAGTACCACAATCACCACAACATATCTAAAGGATAGTCAAAGACAAGCACCAACAGACTCTCAATCTTCAATCCACACACAAAAGAGGAAATCACTCATGAAAATATTCTTCTAACCCATGTCCAATAGACCGCTGTCACCATGGTCTCGGGGATTATACTAGATAAGATCAAGTGAGTACATCAATCCAATACATATAAGAAGGGGAAACATCATGGGATCATATAAGATGTTTCACGTAGAGACTCGACGACGACTAGTTAGGCAGATCCTGGCGGAGAGTCTGGACTCGTGTGGTTATGGGATTAGTGATTTTCTCTTTTCCACTAGGCATTTTGATTGTAGTCTGTACTCAGACATATATCTTCCGCTGATGTATTGTATTAAAGGCAGTTGTATGCCGATTGTATGAGATGTTCTATCCTTGTAGTTGTAATGTTGTGATATCATATTGAATCCGAGACATATGGCTTCGTCATATGTCATGGTGGGTCCGATATTTGCTTCGTCTTCGGGTTTGGACGGAGACGTATAGATCTGAAAAAGTACCGCCTAACGGGTCTTACAACTTGGTATCAGAGCCTTACTGACCGTCGGATCCCTTTTCTGGTCGAAGTCGAGTCTAGACAAAAATATTTTGTACTTACTAAGTTAGTTATCGGAGAGTAGGAATCGTTTTACTCCTTACCCTTGCTCTGGTCAGGACAAATGCCGTAAGTGTTTTATTCTCGCCTTACCCCCTTCAAACTCTAGGATCTCGAGTAACTGGAGCTTCGGAACAGTTCCAATGCCTTGCTTGCAGAGTATTGTCTCGATTCCGATCTCAGGTTTAGGAAATCCTGTAGTACCTTTAGTTTCTCTGACTCGGGTGTACATCTTGGTCATTCCTTGACCTCCATGCTCTTGCCTAGTGTCTTTAGTATCTTGAGTGGGAACACCATCCTTTTGATCCGGATCTCGCTGTCATTCTTCCTCTTGACACCTGATGGTTTCGTTCTCCGATGTTGCTATCTCTCTGCGGGAATTTATATCGACGGAAACTCGTCATCGACATGGAGCAGAGCCCCTTGTTGGTGGTGTTTAAGAATGTTGTTTCTCTTCTCTCGCTCCCCCCTCTCCCCTGGATCATCCTGGATCTCGGGGCAAAATCCCTTGTTGGTGGTGTTGTATTGTAATAGCCCGGAAATTCCACCCTAATTAAAAAAATTGATTGTTGCTTTATTTTGTTGATTGGTACAATTGTTTGCAGTATTTGCTTCGCTAATTTATTAATTGGTGATTCTATTTCCCCATCCTTCTCATATCGGCATGCGTGCCCGAACAATTCCACCATGGCACACGACCTTTTGCGACACCGGGTTTCACCCGATCATCGTCACAACTTCCGACACAAGACCAGTCATCGCCATCGAAACGAAAACCCCATTTATTTAATAAATGGATTATTTTATTGGGCGGGTTTTAATGTCTTAATTCTATGCGAAAACGATGTAGACGATGTCAGTTAGTGCAGCGAGGCGGTGCTTCGAATTTCATACGATACCGGCTTCGTTTGATAGATGAATGATTGGATGTGCCAGGCATAGTAGTCGGTGTAATTCCATGGGCGTATTAATAAAATTTCATGCGGGCCACCGACCGACCAAAAAGGTTTCTCTCTTATCTGCTAATCTTAGCCCACCTAAAAACCAGGCCCAAAATACCATCGAACCAGCCCATTTGTAGCACAGTTAACCCTCCTTAATCCCCTACCATAAATAGACAAGCCTCCTTCCAAATATGGCTAACCCTAGCCCCTACCTCCCTCAATTTCCGCACCAGGCCTCTCCCCCGCTGCCACCTCGCACCTCCCACCAACCCTCACCCAGATCGATATCAGATCGATCTGGTCCGTTCGATCTGGAGAGGACCGCTCCAAGCGTGCCACGTCACCAGCTGGCAGCTGCTCCTCCCTCCCGTGGAGGCTCTCCTCCCAGCCCGAGCGCCTCGCTCCCAAACCCTCCGCCTCGCACTGCCACGCCACCTCCGACTGGTCGAGCCACCGCAGCAAGTCATCGGTGCCGAGCCTCCACCCCGCCACAGGTCGCCTCCTTGCGCCCCCTTTCCCTCTCTCCTCTCCTCCCTCACCTTCCCTTCCTCCTCTCTGCCCAGGAACGGCCGACGCCATGGACGACCCCGAGCTCGCGGCGTGTACGGCTAGCGTGTAGAGGTGTATTAACTCGGCGGGGGATGCTTTGTCGTCGTAGCGGTGGCGCAGATCTATCTTGAACTTGGAAGGCCATAGGGCCTTCCTGAGGTCGTTGGTGAAGGCCAGAGATCCCTTGCAGAGCTAGGCCCCTTTGCCCGTGGGCGTGTTGCGACAACACTCGGAGTAGTGGTCGGTGTGGTGAGGCTGGCGTCCATAGTGCGGCACGGTCTCGCAGCTATTGTTGTTGATGATGCGGTGTCGTGGAGGATCGGTGCGCGGAGGAGCGGGGTTGAGGTCGAATCCGCATACGTATCGCTCCGCGCCGTCTCTCACAGATGGTGGTGGTGGTGGAATGTCTCTCTCCACTTGTGCGGCCGGCCTTGCCGATGGAGGTATCACGGTGTTGACGAAGCGAAGAAGGCCCGCGCACCACTCCTCATGCCTAGCTAGTACTGCAAGAGCTCTCGCACCACGAGCAAGGCCTCAACCTGCGAAGGCGTCTGGGAGAGCGGCAGAGGAGAGGGGCCCTCCTGGGGTGCCTGAAGAGCGGGGGGCTCGTTGGAGGAAGCCCCCTGCTCTTCCAACAAGTCGTGGTTGTCGGAGGGACCGCTGCGGGCGCGGGTGTTGGCTGTGGAGGTGCGCCCCGCGCGACCTCTCCAGCGCCCGCTGCGATCGGCTCGGGCCTGGTTGGCGCGCATCGTGACCATGCCGATGTCGAGGTCGGAGACGAAGATGAAGCCCCCCTACCTGGCGCGCCAAATGTAGGAGAGATTTGTTTGGAAGGTAGTCCCTCAAAACCTTAGTTCGGACACAATGGATCTAGATCCTCAATCTCGACCAGGACGATGAAGATGGACAGATCTACGCATGTGAACCAAGCAAGCATACACATGTGAAACAAGGAGCTACCCAGGTTCGGGCCACAGTGATGGTGTAACACCCTACTCGTGCATGTCTGGGATTGCTCTCATGGAGATGTTCGTGGTGAGCTTACAAGCTTGGGGATCGGCAATGGTCGCCCCCTTCTATGGTGCCTTGGAGAGTACTTAACTAGTTGGCCTTGGTCCTCTTCCTTCTCATCTTGGGGAAGGGATTCCACATGAGGCCATCATTACCTCGGGGTAGAATTGTCCCCCCAATCCTTGCCTAAGCTATCCCCACCTGACCCAAAAAGGGGGATCAGGCGGTTACTATCCTTGACGGTGGCTTCCTCCCAGGGTTGGCTCTTGCGGGATCGCTGTCGGGGGGACCCGGCAGGATCGACAAGGATCAACATATGGCTTTTGAGCAGACATGTCGTCTTTGATAGTTTGAAGCTCTTCCACCTTGTTGTTTAGCTCCTCCTGAAGCTGAGTTACCTTTCGATCAACCTCTTCACGCTTTCCAACCTCAACGTAAGGCCGATCCGACAACGTCTTCTCCTTTTCCCCGGACCTCAACGCGAGGGTCTACAATAAATTGCAGCAACAGATTTTATTCACCGAGTGTAATCCGAACGAATGATGAATTTATATGATAATTCGATCTGTAGCAATTGCTAACAACATCAAATCATGGGGGATGGATACTTATACAAAGTAATCGTCTAAAAATACCTAATATTCTTCTTTCATTTTCGCAAGAAAACCTTCCTGGTGGTCAAGTTGGGCCATCATGCCTGCATATAACTCAGGGAAGGAAACACCTTCGTGACATCTTGGGGTTGCAGAGGACATGCCTCCTTGTGACACCACATCCTCGAGGCTTACCGGAACGACCTTCTCTACTACCGGCTCTTCTTGAGCCGACGGCATAACATCCTTGATGGTAGACGATGATTTCTTCACCACAAACTTGACAGGTGAAGGAACCCTATCAAGAACAAGAACTTGAGCCGACTTCTCCAAGGCCGACGACTCTTCTAGTGCTACTTGCATGCTCAAGGACGAATATGTAAGAAAAAACAATACACTATAGGAGGTCGGGTCACCAAGAAAATAGCTTACCCAACCGCGACTTTGAAGTCATCAAAATCATCTTTGCCCGATTCCTTCGACGAAGGAGAGTCAGTCTCATCGCCCGATTCACGTTCCTGGCGACGCGTCGGCTTAGGAAGGAGACAACGCTCACAAACTCCAAACCCTTTCTCCAAAGGAAGGTCAGAGTCCGAGCTCCAGGTCTTCCTCTTTTTGCCATCTGCCTCCTACGAAAAGATAGGGAAAAGAAGACTTATGAGATAAAATATGAACTACTAAGGTTCGGATTCAAAGAATAACTTTTTCAGAGCAAGATGAGTCATCCGACGGCTCGGTACCTCATTTACTAAAAAGGTTCTGGCCGACTCTCTAGTTTCCTTCTCGGTCGGATTCTCACCACCCGTCTGTAAGGCCCGATATGCGGTACTGTTCCAGATATAGATGTTTCCATCAAAATCCGGGGGCGAAGCACATATCGGTCCCACCGCGACATATGACATTGCCATATGCCCCGGATTTCCAACATGATATCACAACATTACAGATACAAGCATACAACATCTCATACAATTGGCATACAACTGCCTTAATACATTACATCAGCGGAAGATACATGTCTGAGTACAGACTACATTCAAATGCCTAGTGGCAAAGGTAAAACACACCATTCCCGTAACCACACGGGTCCAGACTCTCTGCCGGGATCCACCTAACTAGTCGTCGTCGAGTCTCCACGAAGGCGTCCAGAAGAAGAGTCGAGGTAGTAAGCAACTGCAGCGGCCGATCAGGCAAAACATAAAAGGGAAAAGAAAAGCAAGGGGTGAGAATATATCAAAAGTCTTGCAACTAACTTCTCACGGGTAAGATGGGGGTAGTGGTGAGGTTGCAGACACACTAGCAATATATGAGTGACTAACGGTCTATTTAGAGTAACATGAGAACCAAGCATTCAATGAGGAATCACCTCCAACAAGTCTTGCTATCAACTACTTACGCAAGCATAACACATATCCTGTCCTCCACTTCACATACCGACGAAGAAGAAGCAGTCAAGGCACACACACGTTGATCAAGTTATATTAAGATTATCTCAGTTGGTGTTGTCTATGAACAAGGAGTAGGTCTCAAGTCGTCCATAACCGTGGACACGGCTTCTCGAAAAGATTTAACCCTGCAGGGGTGTACCAACTGCCCATGACAAGGCTACGCACGCACGCCCATCTCTCTCAGTTTCTACCCATCATAGGCAGTCATTTTCTGATTTAGTCCCGAGAGATCCAAAACGACAGGTCCCTCTAGCTAACAACGAACAAATCCGGGTGGCCCCGATGAGTCGACATCCAACTCAAAAGCCGTCCGCGCTCTCGAATTGGCCTCTACCGTCTGGACGAGGTCAGGTTAGCTACCCAAACCATGTGGGCAGCCCCCTAGCTCCCTGGGGTGGACCAACTAGAGAAACCATGTCTCCGCTGGCCCAAGTTATTTTAAAGAATATCTGCTAGGAGCGACCCGACAGACACACACACACGGTTTTCAAATGGTAAATCAGCTTGGGCCACCATTAGAAATGTTTGAAGCTAGGTAGGTAAGAAAAGGGGACCCCATAAAATCCCACACGAGGTTAGGCACGCTCGTCAAGAGACACAATACACGGAACTCGGGTCCTAGGTGACTCAAATGGAACAAAGCATCAGGGCGGGATAGCCTAGACCTTCCATCCTTCGTCGAATATAGTCAACATTATAGTAATCATATCATCCACAATAATATAATAAATGTGATAGCCCAATCCAAGGAATAACAGGAGGTAACAGTTGATAACATCCTAGCATGCATACTAAGCAGTGGCTGAGCAGCGAGCAATAGTAACATAGCGGAACAAGGTTTGCTGGGATGTGGAGGACATGGTTGTTTGGGTTTATTTGAGAGGCATGAATATAAAGTGGTAGGATCAAGCAATCGTTCTATCCTACACCTAGGCGCGAGTGAGCTGAAAGTTATAAGCATGATATATGCTCCCCCTTACCTGATGAGAAGACGAAGTCAAAGGTGTAGTCGATCGCAAGCTCGCATCGTCTCCGAGAGTACCCGCGGGAGCACACAAGAAGTAAACACTGGAAAAGGCAATCAACTATCAATCATCTATTACTACGAAGCAATCACGAGCAAGCATCAACAAGGAGACAACGCAATACGATCGCGTCTATCGTCGGGAGCGGTTACTAACAGGTTAAGTGGAGCATTCGTCACACACGATGATACCACACATTTAGAAAGATTCAAGTTGTTTAGCTACACAGCATGAGAAAAGGTTGTTAACATGGCATCTCACTCAAGAATAGCATGTCACACAAGCATGGCAAGAGGTGAAGCATAAATAAAGTACCTATGCTAGTCAAGTTAAATGGGGTAAAATTCCTAAGAATGGCATATACTAAGTACCCCACGAAAATAATAGCTTTTGGTAATTTTTTCCCTAACATAATTTTATAATTTTTATTGGCAAACAAGAGTAGCATAACACAATCTACATGCAATTCTAGTCAAGTTACATATAAAGAACATTTTAAATGGAGCAACGGTTAAAAAGTTATGACAGATTACATTTACAGTGGCAAGGTTGTAATTAGCAGTAAAACAGCATGTAAACAAGTTCAAACATGGAAAAGGAGCACAAATTATTAATCTACACAAAATACTAAGCAAGTTTCATGTTTAACACGTCGCGATCCGAGCTACGGTTAAAAAGATATAAGCCTCGACAATTCGCAACACAATCTGCAATTTTAAATGCCCAGAAAATAAATAAACCATGCAATGGGCTGAAACTGCTATTAACGGGCTAAGACAGGGGCGACGCTAGATAGTAAACAACGCCTATGGGCGCTATGTAGCTACTGGGCCGAGCCCAACATCTAACAGGGAAAAAAAGAGGGGCGAGCTGCCTCACCTCTGGGCCGAGGCCCAGACACAGGGATGGGCACAGGATAGGCGTGCCTCGCCCGGGGGCGGAGGAACGCCATGGGCCACGCGTGGTCGGGGCAGGCCTGCAGGCGCGCCGGCCCACAGGCGGGCTGGAGGCGTACTGGGTTGCGGCTTCGGTGCTAGGCCAAGGTCGCGTGCTAGGCCGAGGTGGCACGCAGGCCGTCCCACCTTGCCCTGGCGGTTAGAGGCGTCTTGGCCGTGCCCGTCCCGACCCCGACGGTATCCGGCGACGGCGGCGCCCTGACCGGCGACGAGAGCTTGGAGGGGGGAACGGCAGCCGTTCAGGGGACAAGGGGTGGCTTGGATCCAGCGACTTGGGCGCTCGCCGACGCGAGGTGAAGGCGGCGTCCCACGGCGAGGCTGAGCTTCGGGGCGGCTCGGCGAAGCTCCATCGCTGGCCATGGCGGGCGTGCTCGCAACATAGAGAGAAGAGAGGTTAGGGGGAGAGGAGAGGAAAGGGCAGGAGAGGGAGGCAGGCGGCGACCTGCGGGGGCGGCGGCTCGGCGGCGGCGGTGAGCCCACGGCTCGGGCGCGAGGTGGAGAGGAGAGAGGAGAGAGGAGGCAGGGGCTGACGTGGCGCCACCGAATCCGGACCCGAGCAGGCTGGGGAGGGCCATGCGGGGCCCAAACGCGGTGGAGGCTGGCTGGATCCCTCCGGAGGCGACGTGGCCGCCTGTGAGCCACCGATCTTCGGATCCGACGGCTAGGAGAGGCTGGATCTAGGGTTTCGAATTTTTGAGGGAAGATTGGGCAGATATGGGGTTTTTCAGGGGGGTGGCTGCAATTTTGTGCTAGGGAAACCCTAAAAAGGGGTGGGAGAGTGGTGCTCTTTATATAGCCCAGGTTGTTGGCAGTTTGCAAAAACATCCCCGGTTTCTCTCTCGCGCACGCAGTGTTTACGTTTCTGACCGCCGGGGGTCCGCGGTACCTCCGATTCGGGTAAAACTTCGAACTGCGCGATCAGCGCGTCGAGCCGGCTATGTTCACCTCGCGCTGGAACCGTTCCGAGAACACTTTCCGACGCGCTATAAAATATCCCGTTTACTTATTAAACGGAGTTTTTTGTTCCGATGGCTATGGCTGGTCCTGTGCCGGTTTTCGCGGCTGTGATCGGATTTAACCCAGTGTTGCAAAGGTCGAGTGTCAGGGTGGCAAGGGTCGGTCTCCGTCCGGTACGAGATAATAGGGGGGAAATAATTGCCGATCGATAAATCGGGGACACAAACAAAGCAGGCAATCAACCAATTCACACCGAAAACTATTTTTTTAATTTTTGTGAAATCTGGGCTGTTACACCGTCTCCTCATCCTTCTACGAAGGACATGAGATGATTATCACCCACGCAGGGATGAAGAAACTTAATGATGAAAGAGCATGACATACCTCTTCCCCCTTCTCCTCTTCCTCGTCCTCCTCAACATCTTCATCCTCTTCGCTTTCCTTCACAGAAATCAAAGGATGATCCTTCACCCACCTAGGATCCCCATTCTAAAAGCAAAAAAGTGGATTAGTATTTCCTATTTTATGCAAACATGAAGAAAGTAACATAATTCATAGATTAACCTCTGGAGCCGGGTTCTGGACACAAAAGGGGCCAAACCCACTTTACCGACGGCCTCCAAAGGCTCACACGGGTATTTCTTGGCGGCCCGGGCCGCCTCTGCCAGTGTAAAGACGAACTGAGAAAATCTCATGTTGTCCTCGATGCCGGAGTATTCACACATAAGTTTGGTGCGCTCGCTTAAGGGCTGCACTTGCCATTCGACCCAGCATCGGACCAAGCCTATGGCGCTCAGGCCATGAGCCAACAAAGATTTTACTTTCTTGAAAACTAGAGCAAGCATCTCCTTGACCTCCGGGCTTGGCCAGGAATTCAATCTTGCGGAGTAAACGAGTTGGCTCTCGCGAAAACCCGACGATGGGGGCTGGCCCTCCTGGCTACTATCCCTACAGTAGAAGAACGACTTCTTCCATTCTTTATTTTAACTGTAAAGCCTCATTGAGGGGTAATTACATCGAGCCGGTCGTTGAAGTGTGATGGCTACGCATTCGATGGGTTGACCTCCGCTGCTCTCGGTCTGCTTGTTGCAATAAAAATATTCCTGGAAAAGTGGGATATATGGTTTTCTCTGCAGATAAACTTCAAAAAAGACTGTGAAGTTTCCAATTTTGACGATAGAATTGGGAGCCAGATCTTGAGGGTGTAAGCCGTAGAACTGAAGGAGTTCATGGAAAAATAGAGACCCGGGAGGACGAAAGCCCCGTGTCACATGATTAGCAAAAATCACGACTTCACCTTCCTTGGGTTGAGGTCGAGTTTCATTCATACAGATTCCCATCCGATGGCTTCCTGAGAGGGGAGCAGAGCTTGACCTTCCAACTCACGGAGGCGAGCATTGGTCACCACGTCCCTTGCCCAGCCACAGAAGAGCGCCGACTTGGGATTCATAACAGTAATCTTCTTCTTCTTTGTCTGCTCAACTTTCTTGGTAGCTCCGATTTTCGCCATCTCGAAACTAAAGGAGCAACTAGGTGACAAGAACTCCAGGTCAAATGAATATACGAATCGGTGAACAAAGATTGGTCACTTATATGCTAAGAAAAAGACATAATACAAGTTCTGTTGCTTAGAGTAGCCGCGACAGATCTACCGGGATGGTAAAAATAGGAGCTTATTCCCCAAATCTGTCAAGTGAGCATAAGGTGGCATCGATTCATTCGAGGAACAAATGCTAGCAAGAAACTTCAGTATTCAAAGAAACAAATTGAAGGATTCAAATTGTCGAACAGAAGAATGGTCGATCTGCGAGGAAGGTACTTACAGATCGGTCGAGCGAGAGTGACACGCTCCCGTGCTTGGGAAGAAAGGGCGAACGCTGCGAGTGTCCAAGCTTGGGGCAGACAAGAGAGAACTTCTCTTGCGGTGGTCTTGGGCTCTCCGAGTGGCGAACTTGGCGAGAGGATGAAGATGGAAGAGGTGGAGAGGAAGATGAGCGCGCAGGGATGCGATAAAGGTAAGGCCGGATCCTATTTATAAGGACCAAGAACCCAACCAACAATGCAAAACAAGCGGCGAATAATAACTTCCTTGATCCTCGTGCGTGACGGGACTACTTGAGCAGGCAGCGCCTCGATCTCTGTGGAATAAAGATTATATGCAGATTTCATATCCAATGAGTGTACCAATTAAGACATGACATCACAGATTCAAGATGACTGACGCGTGGGCCCAGGAAAAGGTGGTTGACTTACTCATGCCAGATCCTTTATCAATAGCTCATTTTCGAGAAGATTGTCCATAAGCCGGCTTCACACCAATCTTGGGGGCTACTGCCGGGGGGATAATTCATAGACTCGGCAGGATCGACAAGGAGGCCTCATGCATAAGACGAAGGGAGTCGGTTGATACAGAGTGGCAACTTAATCCTCGTTGGTTACCCCAATTGGAAGGTGAGATGCAGTGTAGCAGCAAGTTTCCCTTAGCAAAGATGCTAAGGTTGAGTATCGAACCAGTAGGACTCCAAGAGATACAAGTAGGTGTCACGACGCTTGACGTGGACCTGCACACAGATACAAATAACTTTGCTCCCAACGAGTACAAAGGAGTTGTCAATTCCTCCCGCCTTGCTGTTTACAAAGGATCAACGCAAGAGATAAAAGTGGAACTGAAAGTAAAGACTGAAAGTAAACTAAGGGTGTAAACAATAATGTGAAGATGGACCGGGGTCCCGTGATTTTCACTAGTGATGTCTCTCTCCCAAAAGACGATAAAAGTGCTAGCGAGGTAAACAAATCACAGCTGGGCAATTGACAGAATTATGAAGGCACCGCAATGCTAACTATGTTGCAAAGAAAGGAAGGGCTCAAAAGCAATGGGCAGTACGCCAAGGTAAGTAGACCGAAATCCAACTGCATCTACTACGAATCATCCACCTTGAGATATCTATCCACAACATCTCACTAGTATTAAGTTGCGAATCCCACCCAAAGTATAAACTCAAAGCAACAGACAACTGCATTAAAAGAACTTTGCGTAAAGTAAACAATCCTTGCAACCGCGGGTACAGGCACCGTTGTTTTATCCCTGGTGGCAACATCACATCCCCTAGTCTTATGTTTCTGTCACTCAAGCTAGACATCAGGGGGCTGAACCCACAATCAAGCATAACGCTCCCTCTTGGAGTTGCAAGCAAACTACTTGGCCAAAGCAAAATACTGCAACGGAGAACATGCAAGAATTTACTCAAGAACAAAATATAAAAGAGAAGAACCAAATATATTACTCATCACAATCTGAACATAGTCTCATAATCCATCAGATCCCAGCAAACTCAGCATAGCAACAGCAGAAATTACAAAAGTGCCTCGATCAAGTGAGGCAGCTCACGAGGTCTCGAAAGTGGAAGCACAAAGAAGGGAGAGGTACATCACATAGCTACTGGTCACGGACCCATGGTCCAAGGGGGACTACTCACGGCACATCCGGGAGGCGTCCATGGCTATGGATGGTCTCCCGGAGGGGGTTCCTCCTCCCGGCAGGGTGCCGGGGCAGCTTCTCCAGGCAGCCCCGATCTTGAAACGGCGGCAGCGGTACAGAGGCGAGTTCGCGGAAAAGAGATCGATATTAGGGGTTTCCACCCCGAGGGCTAAATATAGGCGAAGGGGGGTGTCGAGGGGACCCACCAGGCAGCCAGGAGGCCTCTTGGCGTGGCCTAGGGTGGGGCCACGCCAGGGACCCTCCTGGTCTCCTGGTGGTGGCCCCCCTCCGCTACCTTGGTGATTCCGGAAGCTTCCGGGTCGCTGATTTTTTATCTGATTTTTCTGGATTTTTTGGAGCACTTTTAATGGCCGAAAACCTGAAATAAAAAAACAGCAGAAAAAAGCAACTGGCAGCTGGGTGCACTGGGTTAATAGATTAGTCCAAATATGCTCAAAAGTGTATGAAAGTTCAAGCAAATCATGGCAAAGTCACACAAACACATGTATGGAGCAAGAAGAAATTATAGATACCTTTGGGACGTATCAACATCCCCAAGCTTAATTCCTGCTCGTCCTTGAGTAGGTAAATGATAACAAGCATAATTTCTGTGGTGACATGCCACACAACCATATAAGGACTTTTAAGTAAAGCAATTAAAGCATGCAATTCAATTCAAGTCTTAGCAAGCAAGAGTCTATATTAGCATTGACACAAGCAAAAAAAGAACAAAAGGTGCAAGAGCTCTCGCTGTCCGTGACTCGAATGTCTCCAGATGGTGTTTGCGTGCAAGCAGGGGACTGGGAAAAAGAGAGAAAAAAGGTTGTTGAGAACAACTATCTACTAAAGTTTCACACTTGGTCTCCTTTGGATTCTTATCTTGACTCGTCCCCAGACCACTAGCCAGGTACAAGTCAAACTGATCCACTCCCTTTCGATATTTTGAGCACTCATGCAATGGATGAGCGTGAGCAAGAAAGTTGACACCTAAAAGGCGAAACAGAAAGAAGGTGGAGGAGGAAGACAAAAAGGTGTGAAAGGCTCACATCAATGAGGACAATCATAGGCGAGAGAAGGCCATATGATAGATATGATGTGAGGAGTAGGGATTGCCATGCAACAGATGGACATGTGAGCTAAAAGCTCTCCAAGGAAACTAGTGGGGCTGCATCTAACTTGCTTGCTCAAGAAGACCTAAAGCTCGTTTGAGGAGGCTCATCATTGGAATATACAAGCCAAGTTCTATAGTGTGAAGGTCCGCACATAGCTATATGCATGATGATGACATCTATGGAGTACAAGGGATAGAGGATGAAGTACTAGTGTGGATCTCTCAAAAGGAATAGTAGTGTGCCCCTTCTCTCTTTTTATTTTTATTTTTCTCCTTTTTCTACTTTTTTGTATTTTTTTGGTGGCCTCAATGGCTCTTTCTATTTAACTCTCATTTGTCCTCTTTGGGATCTTTTGATTTTGTCCTCTTTGGGATCTTTTCCTCACTTTAGGGGCAACACTCTATATTTTACAAGAATATAGGAGATCTTTCACACTTTACAAAGGTACTCACATAAAGAAGATGTAACTATCATGATGCAAATGTATGCCTCTACCAGGATAGCAGGATATGCAATGATACTAGCGCGTCATGTAGCAATGATTAGGGCAAGGCCCAACAAGCATGCGGCTCATCGATCAAGCAAGTAGCATGTATGACATGAGGATCAAGTCATGAGAAGGTGGATGTTGCATGGCAATGTATCTCGGAAAGGCTATGGAAATGCCTTGTAGGTAGGTATGGTGGCTGTTTTGAGGAAAGATATAAGGAGGCTTATGATGACAGAGCGTATCGTGCCAAGGGTTTGAATGCACCGGCAAAGTATGCGCCAACTCTCAAGGTGAGAAAGGGCAATGCACGGTACCGAAGAGGCTAGAAAAAATATAGGTGGGTGGAAGTGTCAACTTTCGAATACTCACATTAGTCCGAAGAACTCATGCACTTATTATCGGTAACTCTCAATCTAATCAGGAGGTTCACAAAGAGACAAGTACCCCGAGGAGGAGTGTATGTGGGTTTGGTTAGCCTTGCGCATCCTCGACTCATGGTACGTGAGTGTACTCTAATATTCGAACCCTCCAGAGGTTAGTGATCCATCTAGTAGCTAGAGTTCTCAACAGGGATTTTTGGTTTTCGAAAAACACACGGATTGCCCAAAATACGACATCTATCACTAATAGGCTCGATCTCTTGACACCGAAAGTTCAAATATTACTCTAGTCAATACCTCAAAACTATTGCAAGTTACTACTACAAAGAGAATAACAACTTCAACTAGCTACTTCTAGTCAAGACACAAAACTCAGTGCAACAGGCAAACTCTCTAACAAGATAAAACATGCAACCTATAGGAAGTTCAACCTAAAACAAAGCTCTAGAAAAACTAAAGCACTACAACTAAACAGAGCAGCAGCTAAGAAAAAAAAGAACAACTCACAGCTAAAAGAACAAGCATGCAAATCCTATGAGGAGTTCTAGTTCAAGCGGAGCGTGTATCTCTCCCACACAAAAGAGTAAGCTGGGGTCTAAATTGTTACTACAGAAAACAAAGCAAAAACAAACCTAGAAAAGTAAAGAGTGAGACGCTCCAAGCATAGCACACAATGCATGAAGTGATAAAAATATAGTGCAACGAGGGACAAATTGATAATTGTTGATGAAGAAGGGGATGCACGGGGGCATCCCCAAGCTTAGACGCTTCAGTCTCCTTGAATATTTCTTGGGGATGCATGGGGGCATCCCCAAGATTGAACGCTTGACACTCCTGAATCTTCTTTCATCATCTTCCCTCGCACACTTGAAAATTCCCTTCATACATAACTCATTATAATCTGATTAGCGAGGTTAGTACCCATAATAAAATAATTTTTCTCTACTGGAAATAACGATATTCTTGAAGAGCTACTGTTTCTCAAGATTGCCAAAAAGTTTTTGCAAAGAAAAAGCAAGCTTAAGGTTTGCAAAACGAAGAAAAGGAAAAACATGAGAGAATCTGTGAAAAACAGACCAGCAGGTAGTAAAGAATTTTTTAGGGATACTTCTGCAACTCAAATAAAAAAACTCAGAACATAAGAATGTTCCGTAATTGTATAGATCACCCTGTGTCAAACTTTCAGCTCAAAAAGATGAACTGGGATTTTTTCCATGATTTTTCTAGTCACGAGGACAGAATCTGTTTTCTGGACAGCATGTCACAACTTTCACTTCCCTTGTCATATGAGGCTATAAATGGCACAAAGCTTGAAAAGTACAGATACAATGATGTTTCTACAGTAGTAACAATCATCAAGACCACTAAAAACAGAAGAAAAACAAAAAGGAAATCCTAAATTCGTTGCGGGCTGCCTCCCGAAAGCGCTTCTTTAGAGCCATTAGCTAGGCTTAAAGCAGAAGATCAAGTTGTATCCATTGAACCATCATCACGATCATCAAAAATCTCTTCAATAGTACAAGTAGTCTTAATAGGTTTCTAAAATAAAGGACGAATGAAAATGCTTCTTGGAATAAAATCAAAAGGAGGGAAATCAATTGGAGTTTCATTAAAGTAAAAGATAGGTGTCTCCTCCAAAGTTTTCACCGTTTCAACTCTCTTGGCAATGGGTGTGTTTGCTTTAGCTCGAGGAACCTTGGGGAGGTAAACGAACTTAGGTTCCTTCTTTGCCTGAGTTTCATCCTTTTTGGTTTTGATTAAGGAAAAGGTAGTTCCTAGAGTTTCAATAACTTCCTCAAACTTTTCTATCCTAGAAGACTTCTCATCAAGGGATTTAATAGTCTCCAAAGTTGTAACACCCCGGGTGTCACGCTACAGTAACCACCTTGTTAAATGCCATGTCATCGTGATTAGGCATGTGATGAGCACCCTTGATTATGTCAAGTTCAAATTCAAGCCCTAATAAAAATTCAAAATCAAGTGGAGAATAAAGTTCTTCTAAAAATATTGGAAAAATATTCTAAATCTTACAAATATTCCATAGGTAATGGAAATATAGCCACCACTATTTAATAAAATATTTAGTTGGTCTATATAAATAAAACAGTACCAAATCAAACCCATTTAGTCCTTTAAATAATTAAATGGGAATCAATTGATTTATTTTGAACCTCAAACTTTTTGTGGGCCTATAGTAATATGCAATACCACTTATGGAACAGGTTGCACATTTTACAAAAATACAAAAGGCAATAAAGTAAATACAAACAGGAAAAGAACACACAAAAAATAAATAAAAACAAAAACTAAACAACGCTCTGGGCAGGGCTCCCCCACTGGGCCAAGCCACCTCCACCCCGGCCCACCCCGCCTGGCCAGGCCCAGCCCGACTCCCCCTCCTCCCTCCTCCTCCACTGCTCACCGTGAGCCGTGGCAGGCATCCCACGGTGCCACGCCGGCGACCGCGCCGTGTCGCGCATCCGGCGACCCCCCCCCCCCTGTTGGATAAGTGCAGTCGTGCCCCTAGCCCGGAAACCCTAACCGCCACTCCCCTTTTCCCCATCGTGCAAACCTCCCTCTCCTCTCCCACTGCTCGCCCGAGGCCGGCCGGCGTCGCCGCCTCCCGTGACTAACCACGGCCACCGGCCATCCCAGGACAAGCCAAGGTGTCCGGCCGCTCCGCCATGGTCCTCCACGTCGCCCAGCAGAAGAAACCGAGCCCGAAGCCACCGCAAGCTCGCCAATCGCGCCGCTTCCCTCGCCACGGTCGCCGGCAATCGGCGAGAAATTCGTCGCCGATGGAGCTCCTCCGCCCCTCCCAAACTCGCCATCGTTCTCCATGTGAGCATCCTCTTCGAATACCTCTCACCGTACTCGTTTTTGCGCGCTAGTCATCGTCCCCGTTGTGACGTGCTCCGGCCACCGCCATGGCTATGAGCTCCGAGCTCCGCGTGCCGCTCAGCTCGCGTTTTTGGCACCAACGTGCTCCCCGTGCCCCATATACTCGAACCAAACCCCCGAACCGCTCGATTTCGTTGCGCCTCGCCTTGTGCCATTGGAGCCGCACGCCGGCAACTGCCATTGCCGCCCGTGCGCTCACCTCGGGCCGACTCGGCTCGTGCAAATGGGGTAGATCGACGCGGAGGGCTTGCCGCTCGCGAATGCGCCCTCTCCCGCAGGCTCTCGTAGCCGCAGCCGTGAGCACGCTCGCCGCCGGCCTCCCTAGCCTCGCCGTCGAGGGCCTGGGGCGCTGCTCGGCGGGACCCGCCCGTCAGGTGATTAGCGCTAAGCTAATCACCCCCTGGCCCTATGACCTGTGGGTCATGCGCCCCTAAATACCCCCTAACAAATTGCTAATTAAATTGAACCAGGGAAAACAAAAACCTGTGTATGACCAGTGGGCCCTAGGCCATTAACTTAATGATTAGTTAAGTCTGTTAATTAACTTAATCTCCTGAGTCACTTGCATGTGGGACCCCCACTGTTATTAGGTTAAATTAACTTAATTTATTAAACGTGTGGCTGACCAGTGGGACCCACTGGTCAGTATATTTAAAATTGAATATTAATTAAATTAAGTAAATAATAAATAGAAAATGATTTAAATGATTTAAAAATGAATTAAACTTGTTAAATTAATATCTTTTAATCCGTATACCGGATAAAAAAACTTTATACATGAAAATTGATCAGAAAAATATAACGAATACGAATACGCTATTCGTATACCAACCACACCCCTCTAACACAACGAACACCGATATCCCCCCTCCGGGCTGTCTGTCGATAATTCCCGGTGCCGGTAAAAACCTGCCGGATGAATTTATTCCGAACACGAAAGTTGTCCGCAATGGTTCAACTAACACGAATACACCCCCCTTATATTTGTCGGATGACCACGACACCTCCGGCATGAACCCTTCCCCCTCCGGACACCCTGTCCGGTGATCACCCGGAGCTGGTATTTCATCTACGGATGAATTCCCGCTCCGAGCCTTGAGTATTATACCACGTTAGATCATCGATAGCTCTTCATCTGTCATGTCATGTATTGTTTTTTATGCTTGCTATATATTTATTGTTTCTTCCCCCCTTTAATCTCTGATAGACCCCGCTGCTACCGTCGACTACACCGCTGCCGGGTACGACTACTTCGTCGACGACCGTACCCCTACCGTCGAGCTACCAGGCAAGCAGAGCCATTCTCTTCCCCAGATATCGCCTATATTTTCGTCCATTTCTGGCACTAGGCATGTTCACTGCTGCTGCTACGATTACAATCCTATTCAATTGCATAGCATGTTTTTGTCGCCCCTTTATGTACCTTCCTTATCCTATGCTGCCTATTATAATTATGCATATATTCAGCAGTGAGCCCTGCGCATTCTTAGCTAGGATTAGATAGTGGGCCGTGATCGCTCTGGGAGTGAACACGGATACAATATATACAACTGCGCAGGTACGGTACAATGCAGACACCGCCTAAGGCTCCCTAGCTCGGCTCTGCTGAGCCACCTTCAAGTGTGAGCTATCAAGGAGTAATCCTTGTATCCCACTCGTTGATGACTCTGTATAGCCGCTCTAGGTACCTGAGCACGGTTGTCCTTAAAGGTAAGAAAGTCGGGCGACCCAACGGTGCCCGCGAGAGGTATATTGTCGGGAACGACAGGGAGGGTACGACCGACGTTACTGGCGTGCTTGCCCCTGCTCGTATCTCGCGAGAGTTACCAAACAACGAAAAGTCGAGCTCTACCAAGAGCACACGCGAGACAAGGTAAGGAGACGGTTCACCTTGTCGGTAACCGCAGAGACTTGGTGGGACGACAGGGCAGGCACCGATGTACTGGTGGTCCTGACTGCTGTCGTTGACCGTGGGTCAGTTAAGTCGAGGCAACGATAACGATTGTCATGCAGGTTAATTAAAATGCTAAATGGTTCGGCGGATGTCTTGAGTAGCCTTTAGGCTTGTACGCACTACCTACACGTGGGACGAGGAGTGTGGGCTCCCCTGCATCGTAGTCTCGTTCGAGGGTCTTCAGACGTCAGCAGTACCGCGGGATGATTGTCGGGAAGTGGTGTTGTCTTCTCTTGCTCGAGCGGTGTATTTGTATTTGCTTTGATTTTGCTTCACCGGCCAGTCACGCACCGTGCAGGAGTACGTTCGGGTTAGGGTCCAAAGCCAGGCGTACATAGGATATAGTCCAGCGGATTACCTCTATGTTGATTGCCGAAGGATGGGCTACTTTGTGTCGGATAGCTTTGGTGGAGCGTTCCCTAACAAGGTTCCCGCCACCCTGGCGATCCGAGCGTCGTAGAGTCACGCCAGTGCACCCCTGCAGGGAAGATTAATCTATTCGAATAGCCGTGTCCACGGTAACATGACGCTTTATGCTGAAGCTGGATCTTACCACTAGAAACTACTACTATTAAACTGTATGGTTCCGGGTCTTCTTCCTCGCAGGGAGTCGAGGAAGGGAACTCAGAGGCATTATTATTATTAATTATTACAACTTACTATTATACAATGCTGCAGCAACTTCTGCTGCATTGTTATTACATTTCTGCTATTGAACTGTTGGTTGTTTCTCTTCTCATGCTGCAAGACATCGTCGGAAGATGCTAGTCTTCGGTAGGCCTAGCTTCTTATCCTTATTCTGATTTCTATCTTGCAATCCACTATATACAGCCTCCCCTTTCCATTTGATACAATGCATAATGCTTAGTAGCGGGCGTAAGACTCGCGGGTATGCTAGATACTCACCTGCTTTATTTTCCCCTTTTATTGTTTTGCCTGATCGGCCGCTGCAGTCGACGTTGGAGTGTTGGAGTCCAAGAGCAGGAGATCCCCGATGCCGACCACCACAACGTGAAGATCCCCAATGCCTTCTACGACGCCGAGTTCCCCTTTGACCAGGAGTAGTTTGGAGGTTCCCAGGCAGGAGGCCTCGCCTTTTCGATCGTTGTTGATATTTGTGTTAGCCTTCTTAAGGCAACCTTGTACCCTTGTGTCTGTACTCAGATACTATTGCTTCCGCTAACTTTGTGCTTTCGAGCTGTTGTATTCGAGCCCTCGTGGCCCTGGCTTGTATTAAACAGCTTGTATTATTTTATTTGTAGAGTTGTGTTGTGATATCTTACCGTGAGTCCCTGATCTCGATCGTGTACCTTGCGTGTATGATTACTGTACACGACTTGATTTTGGGGGCGTCACAAAAGTTTTGACAATTTTCTGCATGGAGTTATCTAGCCTATTCAAATTCCCTTGAATCTTACGATCCAACTCATTCACCCTATCGATACTTGGCATCTCTAGCTCTATTTTTTCAAGTTTTATCATAATGTGAGCTAAAGTAATGTCCTTCTTAATACTAACAACTGGGAGACTTCCAACAAGATTTTCAATAACATTAAGGGCTTCCCAAACTGGGGCCTCTATGAAGTTCCCATTGATAGTAGTGTCTAAAAGAAACCTATTCCAAGAAGTGATCCCAACATAAAAATTTCTAAGCAAGATAGTAGTGGATTGCTTCTTGGTGGCTCTTTTTTGAGAATCATTAATTCTATACCAAGCATCTTTCAAAATTTCACTACCTCTTTGAGTAAAGGTAAGTACTTCTGCCTCACCAAAGGCAAAAGGACCAGCCATAGTGGTAACTACTGACAAGGTAACAGGTATTTTTGGTATTTTTGATAAGGGGCACAAAAGTAAAAACTGAAAGGTAAACTAACAAGACTAAAAAGCAAAGATAAAAGATAGTGTGCAACTCCCCTATCTTGTAGACTGGAGTCCCCGGCAACGGCGCCAGAAATTCGCTTGATACAGAGTGGCAACTCTCCTCGTTGGTTACCCCAAGTGGAAGGTGAGATGCAGTGTAGCAGCAAGTTTACCTTAGCAAAGATGCTAAGGTTGAGTATCGAACCAGTAGGACTCCAAGAGATACAAGTAGGTGTCACGACGCTTGACGTGGACCTGCACACAGATACAAATAACTTTGCTCCAACGAGTATAGAGGAGTTGTCAATTCCTTCGGCCTTGCTGTTTACAAAGGATCAACGCAAGAGATAAAAGTGGAACTGAAAGTAAAGACTGAAAGTAAACTAAGGGTGTAAACAATAATTTGAAGATGGACCGGGGTCCCGTGATTTCACTAGTGATGTCTCTCTCCCAAGAGACGATAAAAGTGCTAGCGAGGTACACAAATCACAGCTGGGCAATTGACAGAATTATGAAGGCACCGCAATGCTAACTATGCTGCAAAGAAAGGAAGGGCTCAAAAGCAATGGGCAGTACGCCAAGGTAAGTAGACCGAAATCCAACTGCATCTACTACGAATCATCCACCTTGAGATATCTATCCAGAACATCTCGCTAGTATTAAGTTGTGAATCCCACCCAAAGTGTAAACTCAAAGCAACAGACAACTGCATTAAAAGAACTTTGCGTAAAGTAAACAATCCTTGCACCCGCGGGTACAAGCACCGTTGTTTTATCCCTGGTGGCAACATCACATCCCCTAGTCTCATGTTTCTGTCACTCAAGCTAGACATCAGGGGGCTGAACCCACAATCAAGCATAACGCTCCCTCTTGGAGTTGCAAGCAAACTACTTGGCCAAAGCAAAATACTGCAAAGGAGAACATGCAAGAATTTACTCAAGAACAAAATATAAAAGAGAAGAACCAAATATATTACTCATCACAATCTGAACCTAGTCGCATAATCCATCAGATCGCAGCAAACTCAGCATAGCAACAACAGAAATTACAAAAGTGCCTCGATCATGTGAGGCGGCTCACGAGGTCTCGAAAGTGGAAGAACAAAGAGGGGAGAGGTACATCACATAGCTACTGGTCACAGACCCATGGTCCAAGGGGGACTACTCACGGCACATCCGGGAGGCGTCCATGGCTATGGATGGTCTCCCGGAGGGGGTTCCTCCTCCCGGCAGGGTGTCGGGGCAGCTTCTCCAGGCAGCCCCGATCTTGAAACGGCGGCGGCGGTACAGAGGCGAGTTCGCGGAAAACAGATCGATATTAGGGGTTTCCACCTCGAGGGCTAAATATAGGCGGAGGGGGGTGTCGAGGGGACCCACCAGGCAACCAGGAGGCCTCCTGGCGCGGCCTAGGGTGGAGTCGCGCCAGGGACCCTCCTGGTCTCTTGGTGGTGGCCCCCCTCCGCTACCTTGGTGATTCCGGAAGCTTCTGGGTCGCTGATTTTTTATCTGATTTTTCTGGATTTTTGGAGCACTTTTAATGGCCGGAAAACCTGAAATACAAAAACAGCAGAAAACAGCAACTGGCAGCTGGGTGCACTGGGTTAATAGATTAGTCCAAATATGCTCAAAAGTGTATGAAAGTTCAAGCAAATCATGGAAAAGTCACACAAAACATGCATGGAGCAAGCAGAAATTATAGATACGTTTGGGACGTATCATCGGTCTATGGACCGATTCGTGGAAGAGAAGGCTCAAAGGAAGACCCGGCCTATGAATCAGCCGAGTTACGAGACAAAGATCGACGCACAAGGAGATGAGTGAACCGTCTTGGAGAAGAAGATAACCTCCAAGGAGATAGAATAGGACTCCAACTCGTATCGTAGTCGGACTCATTATAAAACCCTAGGACCCGGCGTGTATATAAGCCGAGGTCCTGGGGGGTCCAAGGGGCGAATGATCTTAGACTAGTTCTTGAGACACCGGAGACTTCTAGCGCCCTTGTAATTGAGATCTCCCACATATAATACAAGAAAGGCAGGAAGTAGGTCTTCCCCTCGTTGAGGGGACGAACCTGGGTAAATCCCCGTGTCTCTCTTGTGACGACTCTTCATCGATCAAGTCTTCTCCTCGTATCCACTCGTAGAAAAGACCCTGCTCTAAGTTCTCCAATGAGGATATCTGGCATGTTTTTCCCACGACAATCGCGACCCTCGTGGGTCGCGAGGTGGCGACAGGGTTAGGCCTCGCGACCCCTGTCCTGGTGCAGATTATCATTCTCGGGGTGCCTCATGCACAGGTGGGCCAAACCTCGCGACCTTCTCCTTCCGAAAGAAAATCGAGACTTCACGATGCATGTGGTCGTTTCTTCCCGAAGGCTCACGACGCCTCGAATCCAAGGCACGACCCAAGGCACCCTGATTTCCACTGGGCCGACAGCCATTGCCTACGAGATCGCCTCTACTTCACGCGGACAATGTACCAATGCCACGGCCACACCCCATGTCGTCGTCGCCATCGAAATCGCCCCTGCCTCATGCGGATGATATGCCAATGCCACATCCCCACCCCTCCTTCTCGACATCGAAGCCTTGCGATGCTGACTGCATGATTGTTAGACCTTGTCGGTGGGAGTGCGGGTGTGCGCCCGGGTGAATAACCGGGGAATGTGGAACCAATGACTTTATAATGCATTTATATAATAATGTCACGAGATTTGGGAGAAAAAATAACATGGACGTATGCCATTTGATGACATGGCGTTTGACCTGTTAGCTGTAGAACTATTTTATATCAAATTGTTATCATATCAAGAGTTAAATGACTATTTTTGTAAAAATTTCAAGTTTATGTATATACTCCCTTCATTCTAAATTAGATGACTTCCATTTGTTCACATGTATAGGTATATATGTAAACAAATAAAAATCATCTAATTGAAATGAAGGAATATATAATACCTAAATAGTTTATCCCCACTTACCTATTTATCTTAACATGCAAGCTATCCACATCATCAAGTAGGTCTACCATGTAAAAACCCTTCCACTAACTTTTATCTTAACCTTTCGTGCACATGCTCCCATTAACTTTGCATGTGCATGCATCTCTCACAAATAAATAAATAAAATTATGCACTCAATCTCACAATTTATAAGCAAATTTTTTATAGAAAATCAAATTATGAGTTACATCGCATTCTATTTTTCTATGTGACATTTTTTAATAAATACACATCCAAAGTTGCTATCATTGTTTTAGATTTAGTCAAGGGGGGACACGTCTTCACCGTCTCTATTCGACGTTGTTTTCCTCTCATATAATCTTGATGATATATTGTTAAGTAACTAAGTTAATAAAAACAAAAAATCAAACTCATTTTGTATTTTCATCAAAATTTCTTAAATTTCTTTCTTTAAACAATATTTTTTTTCTAAAAAAAATTATAAGCAAATTATACTATATTTCATAATTTTCACGTGTTTAAAAACATTAAATTATTTTTTAATAGTTCTCGCAGCAAAGCGCGAGGTATCATCTAGTTACTATATTTGTTAACACCGGACAAGTTTATGTACTTACAGTAGAGGTAATTGTGCTCTAGCTACAAGAACTTGGCAGGTGGGTTCAATTTAGTACAACAACTTTAAAAACTTGCGGTGGAGGTACAAGAACTTGACTTTGATGATCATTATAGGTATAAATCACTCCTATGATGACATGTGGATGCTAGATGGGCATAAAGCACATGTTAGACCGCTCTAAAGTTTTGCAGCATCCCCGTCACTAGGCTACAAAATGCAGACCGATGTTCGTGTGCAACGAGACAAGATAAATTTAGCAGAAAACCCATCTACCGTCGCTTAAATATTTGATTCCCATAAAAAAGGCGAGGGACAATTTGTTTGCTCCCAACCAAAGTCGAAGCTAACCTCCACATACCCGCTGACGAGCCATGGCGCTGGTGCTCGTCTACTAGCATGATAGTCGTGATCCCCATTTGATTACGGTAATCACCTCGACGCGGTAGAGAATCTTCTTGTTGTTTATTTTCATAGGAGTTTAATGTGGTTTTGGTAGGTTTTATGTTAATTGATCCAATTCAAAATTTCTTGGTTGTTTTTTGTTCTACGGTTAATTTCGTTCGGCAACTTTTCTTTTTGAATCCATTGTTTCAGTTAGAAGCCCCTATATCTTTGTAAACTCTGCATAATTTTATAGTTAATTTTCATGTTTGCTTGTACAATGTAGGTGGGGATGAAGATATCTTTTAAGTTCACATTGAGTAGAATGGTATTTTTTGTGGGACCGTACAAATCGAGATTACGTCAGCGGACATGAGGAACCAGGTGATCACAACATGTAGGAAATAAGTAAAGAAATATGTCTTTTTGGCTGCCTGATGGGAGGATATCACTATGTTGTTTAAACTGGGTATTTTTAATGATGTTATTTTATTGGTTGATGCTACTTTTATATTATTTTGCTGTCTGTTGTAAATTTTTTTTTCTTCATGACTGATTTTTTTACAAAAAAAGAATACACACTTATGTCTGTACGTCATTTGTACCTGATTATTACCAACCTGCTTTTTTATTTAAAAAGAGAGGGAAAAGGGTGTCTTGGACTGAGAGTCAAACTTAAAATTTAAGTGCATTGTGGGAAGGTTTTTGTAAAAATATTGATAATTGTGTGTGTCTACTACTAGCTTGCATCCACATGTCATCTTGGAGGCGATTTGTATCTCAAATGAACATGGAGGCCAAGTTCGTGTATGTGGGATGTTTGTTTTTAATGTTTTTGTATCAAACTCTTGACAAGTTTATGTACGTGGGATGCAATTACCTCCTTACAGTAATATTATATTAACTTACAATAAAAGTGGCCCGCAGAAGATCGAATAAAGCCTCCCCTTCTCCGCCTTTCCCCTCGGCGCCCTTCCCATTTCCTTCCGAAGCAAGCCACCCTCTCTCTCTCTTCCCTACTTTTTCGCTCCTCTCATGGCGGCGACGGCGGCTCAGAACAAGACGGCGGCAGTGGAGCAGGAGGATGGGGAGCACGGGCCCTTCCCCATCGAGCAGCTCCAGGTACTGGCTCGCCACCTCTACCAAAACCCTTGCCGAATCTTGGCCCGTTACTGTCTCCCCAAAATTCGTCCTCAAGGTCGAGGCTTTCTTAGGGTTTCCGCTCCGCGTATAGGACGATTAGTGCACATGTCTTGATTTGGGGTCGCTGTTAGGTTCTTGCGGTGTGGATTTACATTCTTGGTCTTCTTGATTCGATTCTTCCCCACCCCCACCCCACCCCAAATGGCAACAATGTCACGCATTCCTTGGAATTGACGTGATTTCTGTTTCAAAATTGGTGTTTCGACTTGGATTTCAAGCTGATCTAAAAGTCCACCTTCTTGATTCCTTCCTACGGATTCCCCCCTTAATGGCGTCAATTAACTTTTGGAATATAAGCTGCGTTTGCAGTTGAGATGACTTGCGTATTCTTGGTCTGAAAAAGCTCAAGTACTCTATTCGTCAATGTTAAGGTGGAGGATTCTTGCTTTGCTCCTCAAATAGTACGGTGTTTATTCAATGGTTAATACTACGTGTTAAGCTCTAATTTAGGTCAGGGGCTCTTGTCCCGATTCGAGCTCCTGTGGTTTATTGGGTTCTTGCTTCTAAAACCGCTTGGAAAATGTAGCTATCCGCTGTGTTCTTTGCTAAATTGCTTTTACGAATTATTATCTTGTTGCATACGTGAATGTACTTAGACTTGACTAACCACATACGCCACTTTGACAAACATATCGCAAAAAGCTATTTCTACTACAGATTTTTGAAGAAAGTAAGAAACTATAGAATTAAGCCATCCATACCATTTGGTGGCTGGTTGCTACAGTTTTCAGTTAGCAAGATGCGCTATGCAGATAACATGTTACCCATTTCGACATACTGCTCATGTTGGAATATTAACAATCCAGGCGCATATGTGATAGGAACCGGGGTCCTTCCAGGGCGGGATCGTAGATTGTAGGGGTGGAAGGAGGGCTGGCACGATGGGGGCGCGATCGCTGGTGTTGGGGTGACGTGATCGCGAGGTGAGGGAGGGGCGCGGCTAGGGTTAGCGTCTCGGCTCCTGAGGGAAGCCAAGCAAATATGATTGCTATTGCTTAATTCCAAAACGAGTCCTTACATGAGTTTATATAAGCTGCCTATGTGCTATGAAAATAAAACATAAGATAAGTTGGGCTAAGCCCCTAGGTGCCTGTGCCATTGGGCCTTTTTTAACATCATTCCCCGCTTGCGCAAACAGCTCGTCCTTGAGCTGGAATTCTGGAAAATGCGTGCGGAGTTCCTCAAGCTGCTCCCAAGTCGCGTCCTCCTTCGGAAGGCCCTACCACTGGATCAACAGCCGCCAGACACCATGGCTTTGCTCGGCATTCAACACCTTTGTTGGACCTGGAAGAAGACGACCGTCGAAAGTGGCTGGAAGTGCCGGCGTGGCCGCCGGTAGATCGCCACGGAAGGGCTTCAACAAGCCCACATGGAAGACGTCATGTATGCGGGCGCTCGGTGGCAGCTGTAGGCGGTAGGCAACGTTGCCGATGTGCTCCAACACCTGGAACGGCCCTGCGTAGCGAGGCCCGAGCTTGCGCTTGGCTCGCGGGTTGAGGGACTGCGTGGAGCGGTGGAGAAGCCGCAGCCACACCCAGTCGCCCACCGCGAACTCCGCCTCGCGGTGGTGGGCGTCATAGTATTTTTTGGACAGCTGCTGGGCCTGGATGAGATGCTGGTGCACCTCGGCCAGGATCTCATCCCGACTGTGTAGAAGGTCACTTGTTGCCTCCGTCCGAGTCGTCCCGGGCTGAAACGGCAAGATGGGTGCTGGGGGGGGGGCGTAGACAACCTCGAATGGCGTAGCATGGAGGGCGGAATGATAGGAGGTGTGGTAGCAGTACTCCGCCCAAGCGAGCCAGTCCACCCAAGCGCGAGGGCGATCACCTGTAACAGAGTGTAAGTACATCGCGATCACCTTGTTGACCACCTCGGACTGGCCGTCGGTCTGTGGATGAAACGCCGTTTTGAGACGCAGCTTCACGCCCGCCATCGTAAAGAGATCGCGCCAAATGTGGCCGGTGAAAACCGGATCACGGTCGTTGACGATCGAGGAGGGAAACCCGTGGAGGCGGACGCTGTCGTTGAAGAAAGCGCGCGCGACGGAGGTGGCGGTGTAGAGATGGCCGAGCGCAATGAAAAGCGCGTACTTGGAGAAGCAGTCAACCACCGTGGGAATGACGGACGTGTCGCCCTCCTTGGGGAGCCCCTCGATGAAATCCATGGAGATGTCGGCCCAGACCTATGGGCACCTCCCGGGGCTGCAGCAGGCCCGTCGGCTATAGGGTCTCCATCTTGTTGCGTTGGCAGGTGACGCAGGACCGCACCTAGTCCCGCGCCAGCACACAATCGCTGGGGTTGTAGAAATCGACGCGAAGGCGGTGAAGACTCTTCTGCACCCCCTCATGGCCGGCCGAGTGCGCTAGTCGGATCGTCTGGTGTCGGAGGTCTGCGTGATTTGGCACGAAGGGGCGCCGCCCATGCAGGAGCAACCCGTCGGCCAGGCGCCACGGCTGCTCTAGCTCACCTGCGTCCAGGCGCTGGTGGAGGCTCTGCGCATCTGGGGCGGAGCCGTGGCTTGACGAATGTAGTCAATGAAGGCGAAGGAGGGCCCCGAGTTGGCGCAAAGGGCAGCCCCCTCTGTGACGACGGCGCCCGTGTCGTTGTCGATATCGCGGCGGGATAGTGCAACCTCCACGGTGTTGAGGCGACCCAGGTGATACTCGACGGTGAAGTCTTATCCGAAGAGCTTGCTAATCCACTGGTGGTGAGGGATGGTGGATAGGCGTTGATCCAGCAGGAACTTGAGACTGTAGTGATCGGTGCGGATGAGGAATGGTCGTCCCTAGAGGTATGCTCACCAGTGGCGCACCGCCTGCACTAAACCGATGAGCTCCCGCTCGGAAGCCGCGAGCTTGTGATGGCGCGCGACGAAGGGCCTGCTGAAGAAGGCGAGAGGGCCGGTGCCTTGATGAAGGACGGCGCCGAAGCCCACGCCGAAGGCATCGCAGTCCACTGTGAATAGCTTGTCGAAGTCAGGCATTCGAAGGTTTGGTCCCGTGGTGAGAGCCTGCTTGAGGCGCTGGAAAGCCTCAGATGCCTCAGCGTCCCACGAGAAGGCGTCGTGGCGCAGCAGACGCGTGAGTGGCGCTGCGATGAAATCAAACTCCCGGATGAACTTGCGATAGTAGCCCGCGTGTCCCTAGAACCCGCGAAGGGCTCGCGGCGAGTGCGGCGTGGGCCAGGCTGTGACGACCTCAACGTTGTCTGCGTCCATGGTGACCCCCTCCGTCGAGATGACGTGGCCGAGGTAGGCGACGGATGGGGTGCCAAACAAGCACTTCGAGCGCTTGAGGTGCAGATGGTGCGCTTGAAGCTCGTTGAGGACGATGACCACGTGCTGGAGGTGCTCCGCCCAGGAGGCGCTGTAGATGAGGATATTGTCGAAGAAGAAAAGCACGAAGCGCCGCAAGTAGGGACGGAGGTCGTCGTTCATCAACGCTTAAAAAGTCGTCGGGGCGTTGGAGAGGCCAAAAGGCAGCACCAAGAACTCGAAGTGGCCGTGATGTGTGCGGAAGGCCGTTTTGGCAATGTCGTCCGGATGCATCCGCACCTGGTGATAGCCCGAGCAAAGGTTGAGCTTGGTGAAGAAGCGGGCTCCATGTAGGTCATCCACTGCAGGTATGGGGAATTTGTCCTTGGACGTCTTGGTGTTCAGAGCACGATAGTCGATGCAGAAGCGCCATGAGCCGTCGGCCTTGCGAACGAGGAGTACCGGCGCCGAGAACGGTGAGGTAGTCGGTCGGATGATGCCTTGGGCAAGCATGGCCGCACACTGGCGCTCCAGCTCGTCCTTCTGCAGCTAGGGGTAGCGGTACAACCGTAGATCGACGGGGGCTGTGCCTGGAAGCAGGTGGATGCGGTGGTCGTAGGGTCGTGCTGGTGGGAGGCCTCGTGTCTCGTCGTAGAGGGTGTTGTATTGTTGCAAGAGGCGAGCCAACAGGGGGTGCTAGTTGTCGAGGGAGGTCGCCGTCAGCTGGGGCTGGGGTGCCGCAGGTGCAGCACCACCCACGCCCACCCAGTGGACGCGGCGTCCCATGCGCCAGAAGTCCGTCATGACGTTGAAGTCCCAAAGTATGGGGCCCAGGGTACGCAAGAAGTCGACGACGAGGATGAAGTCGAAGCAGCCCAAGTCGAAGAATGGCGAAGTGCTCGGCACCGATGATGATGGGAACCTGGCGGGCGATGCCCTGGCAGCGAAGGCGATCACCGTTTGCAACGGTGACCCGGAGCTGCTCCTCGCCCGTAGGTTGCGGTGCTAGTCGGCGCATGGCCGACCCCACCAGGAAGTTGTGTGTAGAGCCTGTGTCCAGCAAGGCGATGAGGCACTCCCCATTAATCGTCATCGGTAGCAGCATCGTGTGCTCCGCGCGGATACCCGCGAGGGCATGGAGGG
This sequence comes from Bromus sterilis, assembly GCA_950022295.1. NCBI lineage: Eukaryota > Viridiplantae > Streptophyta > Magnoliopsida > Poales > Poaceae > Bromus > Bromus sterilis. Next base: position 271,838,862 of record OX465595.1, on the reverse strand, counting down.
AGACAATGAAGGCGCGTGCGTTCGCGGGCCCCTGTCCAGCCTCCTCATCAGGCAGCGCGGGTAGGTCGCCGAGGACTGCAGCGGCGTCGTCGTCCTCGATGTAATCCGCCGCCTCCAGGTAGAAGAGTCGTGGGCAAATGTGGCCCGGAACGTACGGCTCGTCGCAGTTGTAGCACAACCCTTGGCGACGACGCTCGAGTTGCTCAGCCGGAGTAAGCTGTCGAAAGGGCCGGTGGCGGCCGCGGGGACCGGGGCCGGGCGTGTTGGCCGAGGACCCGGACGAGCTGCTCGGAACGGTGGCGCCTGCTGCAGGGCCACCGTGTGGGCTTTCTGGAGGTCCTGGGGGCGCGCATCTCCACGTCCACGCGGAGGTGATCGGGCAGTCCCTCGATGAGCTCGGCGCGTTGGGTGGCCGAGACACCGGGGGCGTGACACGCCAAGGCCTGGAAGCGGTCGGCGAAGTCTTGCACCGTGAAGAGAAACAGTAGACGCCCGAGTCCGGCCAACCGGCTGCCGCAGATCGGTGGTTCGAAGCGCAAGAGACATAGCTCCCGGAAGCGCTCCCATGGGGGCATGCCGCCCTCGTCTTGCTTGAGGGCGTAGTACCACGTCTGTGCGAAGGTGGTACGAGGCAATCCAGGTGCAGTCAGATGCGCGGGTGCGCTGCCCCCTGAAAAACTGGTCGCATTGATTGAGCCAATTCAGGGGGTCGATGATCCCGTCGTAGGTGGCGAACTCCAGGTTGGAGAAACGCGGCGGCGGCTGGGCGTGGCCAGCGGTCTGAGGCGCCACCTCCGCACGGTACAAAGAGGGCGTCGGGCCCCCGTAGGCGGGCATCATGGCCCCGCCGTGGAAGAGGGGCCCATCCACGTTGTCGTAGCGACCCGCGGAGCTCGAGTGGTCGCCGTACTGCAGCGCCGGGGGCGTCGTGGTGGCCGGCGGTAGGACGGGCTGGCCCGAGGTCGTCGAATAGACCGGCCCGAGGGACCCGACGAGCCATGCCGGAAGCGATGACGGTGACGCGGGAAAGCGGACCTGGTGGATGGGCATCCTGGGCGGTGTCGATGTAGAGCCCGGGGCCAAGGTCGCTCCCACGCCGCCAAACGGGTGGGACGGCGTCGGTGGCCGCAGCACCACCAGCTGCTGCGGCGTTGGTGGCGGCGGCAGCTGTTGCTGCTGCTGCGGCGCCATGGTGGGGAGGAAGGCGGATGCCCGCCACTGCCTGGCCGATGTTGCGGATGGCCGCCGTCATCTCTCGGGCGTGAAGATGGTAGGAGCGGAAACCGGCGGCGTCCAGATGGCAGAGGAGGCGAGCGGCCCCGCCAGGGCCGGTGCGGCCGCCACGGAGGTCACCGGCAGCGTGGAGGTGGTTGGCGGCGGAAGGGTTTTGGAGGGCGGCAGGGTGGACATGATCGATCCTGAGAAATCTGATACCAAATTGATAGGAACGGGGGTCCTACCAGGGCGGGATCGTAGATTGTAGGGGTGGAAGGAGGGCTGGGGCGCCGTGATTGCGAGGCGAGGGAGGGGGCGCGACGCTGCTAGGGTTAGGGTCTCGGCTCCTGAGGGAAGCCGAGCAAATATGATTGCTATTGCTTAATTCCAAAACGAGTCCTTACATGAGTTTATATAAGCTGCCTATGTCCTATGAAAAAAAAACATAAGATAAGTTGGGCTAAGCCCCTAGGTGCCTGCGCCATTGGGCCTTTTCCTATGAAAAAAAAACATAAGATAAGTTGGGCTAAGCCCCTAGGTGCCTGCGCCATTGGGCCTTTTCCGGCGGTGATGCCGGTCATAACAATATGAGATATTGTTTTAAGGTAGTTTATGTGCTTTTGATCCTCATATCTTCAATGCCGTGTAAGAAGCTGTAATTAGTGGTTAACTAGTTGCCATTTCTTGTCAGCAAATATTTTCACTAACTTGGTTATTTCGTTGTGAAGGCATCTGGAGTAGCTGCATTAGATGTGAAAAAGCTCAAAGATGCTGGTCTCTACACAGTAGAGTCTGTGGCTTACACTCCAAGGAAAGATCTTTTGCAAATTAAAGGAATCAGTGAGGCCAAAGTTGACAAGATAATTGAGGCAGGCAAGTAATCATGAGACCAAAGTTGTATTTTGCATAGAAATTGTATAGCACACTGTAAATTATTTACTGTCTGCAAAATGGTTGCAGCATCGAAACATGTTCCACTGGGATTTACAAGTGCTAGCCAACTACATGCACAAAGGCTAGAGATCATTCAAATTACAACTGGATCAAGAGAGCTTGATAAGATCTTGGATGGTAATGTGCTATCAGCTTTATGCTTTCCCTTTTTCAGCATAATTTGATAAATGACCTATGATCCATTGAGTATCTTATCCGACCCACCTTCAACAGGGGGAATAGAAACAGGATCTATCACTGAGTTATATGGTGAGTTCCGCTCTGGAAAGACTCAGTTGTGCCACACTCTATGTGTTACATGTCAGGTCAGACTTTATTTATCGGTCTTTTTTTGCATTGACACCTGAATCTCGGTCTCTTTTCTTGTATTGACACCTGAATCATCGCTAATCTCACATGTGTTAAACATGATATATTTCAGCTTCCATTGGACCAAGGTGGCGGTGAAGGAAAGGCTCTCTATATTGATGCAGAGGGGACATTCAGACCTCAGAGGCTCCTCCAGATAGCAGACAGGTGACACCTTGCTTACAGTAATTACATTACTTTGGGATTTAACATGAATTTGATTACCAAAGAAGTGAATACTGGATTCTAGGTTTGGATTGAATGGTGCTGATGTATTAGAGAATGTGGCTTATGCCAGAGCTTACAATACCGATCATCAATCCAGACTTCTGCTGGAGGCAGCTTCCATGATGATAGAGACCAGGCAAGTTCATGCTATCAGTTTGAGTGTATCTCTGAACTTCAGTATGATTTTCTTGAGTTAGATAGGTGACCGGCAGTAACTTGTTGATATCATTATTTTTGTTTCTCCTTGCGGGTCTAAGGGATTGTATGTTGCCGACATAACTTAGCACATAACTTAGCCCAGCTTTTGATACTTTTATCAGACTAAAGATACAACCTTTGCATTGTACTGTTGTGGCTTTTGAATGTATAAGAGTGTCATATGAGATTAAAGAATGTATGTAGATATAATGTAATATCAAATCGCCGTGACATGTCTCATATGCATTGGCTAAAAAGATCCTTATGTCCCTGAGTTCTAATACACACTGTAAATCTGTGGCAGAAATAATAATTACTCATAGGGCTAAATGGCATCTGGCAATATGGACACAAGCTGTATTGTAGCACCTGCTATATTTGATTCTGCTTACACAACATGCTTATTTAGTGTATGGTTTTACAGACTAATAGCCAATATTTATAATGAATGTGTGTTTGTTATGCAGAATACTGGTAGTAAGTAGTAACTGATTCCTGATTTTTAAAATTCCATATGTGCAGGTTTGCTCTTATGATTGTTGACAGTGCCACAGCTCTATACAGAACTGATTTCTCAGGTAGAGGGGAATTATCAGCGAGGCAAATGCATATGGCCAAGTTTCTGAGGAGCCTTCAGAAATTAGCAGACGAGGTCAGGAAGTTATTCTTTCATTCATCAGTATCAACATATTGTAAAGTCTTAACTCTGTTTATATCCCAGCCTTGTCAAAATAATATGTTGTTTTCGATGCTCAGTTATTCTCGTCTTTCTTGGGACCATGTTGTTCATCAGTTGATTAAACAATTCATGTGCATCTGTTTTTCTGTGTTAAAATTGATTTAATTGCCTGGTGTAGTTTGGAGTGGCTGTGGTTATCACGAATCAGGTAGTGGCACAAGTGGACGGCTCTGCAATGTTTGCGGGGCCACAGGTGAAGCCTGTTGGTGGGAACATCATGGCGCATGCTTCCACAACAAGGTTCACTATATATAATCTGATAACTATTGCAACCTTATATAAGGAAATTTTTGCTAATGTATATATGTGATATACTGTGGCGTATCAGGCTTGCTCTTCGCAAGGGAAGAGGCGAAGAGCGAATCTGTAAAGTAATAAGCTCCCCCTGCCTAGCTGAAGCCGAAGCAAGGTTTCAGTTATCATCGGAAGGTGTTTCTGATGTCAAGGACTGATACAATCTCTGCTCGCTCACATGAGGGAGGCCACAGCATTTGCTGATCTGCCGATTGCTCCTTCTTTCTGTTTCGATGATGCACATTTTTGTTGTGAGGAGTATCGCTATTGTTGTACAAAAGAGCCCTCTCTCCCGCCTTGCATGTAATGTAACAGAACTAATGAATCATCGCTAGTTGATTGTGCTAAACGAAAAGTGTTTCTTTGTCTAGCTTCTATGTACCATCTCAAGCCTTCAGTGCAAAACAGCCAGCATGGTGCATCTGTCATTGAATCGCACCAGTGGTGCAAGGGGATGATTAAAACTTTAGGAACTGATCTCGTCTGATTTAAATGCGAGGGCCGCCTTTCACAAGCTACTATTTGCATCTGATCCCCTCATAAGGATCTACTCCAACCAGGAGCGAGAAAACACTGACGGGATTACATTGTGGTGACCATCCTTCGTGTGAACTGTGTGAGCCTCATTAGTACTGCGGGCACCTTCTGCATTAACGACTATCGCACGATTAGTCTGATTTACAACCTATCTAAGGGTGCGTTTGGATGGTGGGTTATCCCACCTTTGGGCAGGGATAGCCGTTTTTTAAGGGATAATCATCGTTTGGTTTATGGAGGAGAAGGGATAGGGATGACCGGATGCCTGAAATATTCCCTCAAAACGGGGATACCACGTCCTCGAAAATCTCGTGGATATGCGTATCTAGGGCGCGGCGTCTCTTCCGCTCGCACAAAAGCGAGATGGTGAGGACGAGGCCGGCGCGGCCGGCCAGGCGCGGCGAGGAGCGGCGGCGCAGCCGACGAGGGAGGGAGGCGAGGGAGGCGGCCGATGAGGGAAGGAGGCGGAGGAGGCCGGCGCGGCGCGGCCGCCGGGGCCGGCCAGGTGCGGCGCGACCGACGGGGGAGGGAGGCAGAGGAGGCCATCCATGAGCGGCCAGGCGCGGCGAGGATTGCGAGCACGGTGCGGCCGGTGAGGAGCCGACGGGGGAGGGAGGCGAAGGAGGCCGGCGAGGCGCGGGGGCTAGCACGGCGCGGCGAAGAGGCTGGCCATGGCACGTCGGCGGGGGTGAGCATAGACTGGATATCTTCAACCAATTTTTGCATTCTACTTAGCCAAATAAAAAATCGGCTATCCCTAGCAGGGTGGATAGGGATACCTACATCCACTCAAATATATTCCCTCAACCAAACGTATCCTAAGATATGTTTCAAGCTCATGGCAAACAGACTCGCCCCTGTTTTTGACAACAACATTTCGAGAAGCCAAATCGCTTTCATAAAGAAGCAATGCATCAATGATAATTTCTTTCATGTGGAACCTCATCAAGGAACTCGATCTTTCAAGTTTGTTCCTCAAGCGAGATATCTCATAGGCTTTTGACTTGTTCAACTAGGCCTACCTGCTTGAGGTTATGGATCACATTGGCTTTGATTGGTGCTGGCGCAACTGGGTCTACTATCTTTGAGCTCATTGACCTTACATGTCCTCCACAAAGGCAACCCCACCCCCATTTTGCCCAAAGAAGAGGCGTTCGCCAAGGGGACCCCATATCATCGATGCTCTTCATTTTTGCCATGGACCCACTTCACCACCTCATTCGAGTTGCGACTGACTTTATGGTCCTATTGCCGGTCCGACACAGGGTGGTGATCTGCAGGATCTCTCTTTATGCGGATGATGATGGCATCTTTGCCAACCCCAACAAGGTTGGGCTCATGGTAATCAAATGTATCCTCGATTGCTTTAGAAATGCTTATGGCTTTAGCACTAACCTCCTGAAGACTGAGGTTTTCCCCATCCGTTGGGAGGGGGTGGACCTACATGCCCTACTTGTCGTGTCCCAGGAAAATATAGCATCCTTTTCGAGATGCTATTGGAGCTTCCTGCTTCACTTTCGACGCATTTGCAAGGTCCACCTGTAACCACTCATTTATAAGATTACTGGCAGGCTTCATGGCTGGAAGGGAGAGAACATTCCTGACGAGGATTAGACTCGGAAAATCCCATGGTTAGGAACCCTGGGTTAGACCGTAAGAGAAGGAGTGTAAGGTTGGCGATATCGTTGGCTAACAGGAGACATGGATTTACCCAGGTTCAGGACCCTCGATCGGTAAAACCCCTACTTCCTGCTATATGTATTATATGGTGGATGTGATTACAGTGGTGGTTCCGACGAGATAGCTCTGGCCGAAAGTACTGCGAGGAGATTCTTGAGTCCCCTAGACGTCCTGATGAGGACATCTCTACTAATATTACACCCACATCTTCACCAACTACACATACTGGACCAGTTACTAGAGCACGCGCACGTCAACTAAATTATCAGGTACTTTTGTTTCTTGCGAATCCTTCTAATGTTCATGAACATATGATGCTGCCTAAATTAGATACTTTTGTTTGTCTTATGAATGAAGGACCTAGCATGGATAAGAAGGATGGTCATTGGAGCGGGATCAAGCATGGAGAAGGAGGTGCGCGCGCGGGAAAGAACAATGGAGCTTCCAGTGGTGATTTTCGCACTTTGAAGCCACTATAAGGCGTGCATGAAGACTTGGACGAAAGACACAAGATGCCACATTAATATTTTCGTCCAAGGGTTATTATAGGTGCTGCGTTACCTTATTATTGGGCCAGGCCCATGTAATTTCGAAATACACTTAATAGGCTGTTTTTTAGAGTCCGTATGTGTGGGGAAACTGAGTTAGGGTTGTTTTCGGACCCCTCCTCCAAGGGGTCACGAAATTCCCCTCTGTTCCCCCATATATACAGCCCTTAGGGCGTCGTTTAGACTGGGGTTTTTAATTAGATTTAAGTTAGCCATAGCCGCAACTTTGAGCTCTTCGTTTGTGTCATCCGACCAGGCCAAGACCGCATTGGAACCCCAACTTTCGTTTAATCATTCATCTTATATTCGCAATATCCAGATTGCAATTCTTAGTTCTTGCTTGTTCTTTCGATCGCTTGCAGGAATTAGACCTTCGTGGTCAGGTTGATCGTGCATCCGCGGGATCAATAACCTCTCGGAGTTGGTTTAGCGATTGCTAAGGCGCAACGTCTTCGCACGTTCGTAGTCGGGTCGTGAAAGTCTACTCCACCATAATCGATCTCCAACATCTCATCGAAACATCGGGACACCTTCGCCTCTATCAAGTGGTATCAGATTTCCAGGTTGATCGGTGAGATTTACCAGTTTTTCGTAGTCTAGATTGGTTCTGTTCTTCATACCTACAGTCCACGAAAAAGCCAAACAAAAATTAGGGTTAGATCATCACGTCCCAAAACAGTCCGAGCCGCAACTTTGAGCTAGCCATCACGTCCCAAAACTACGAAAGTTGGGTTTCGTAGTTTAGACTGGGGTTTTTAATTAGATTTAAGTTAGCCATAGCTGCAACTTTGAGCTCTTCGTTTGTGTCATCCGACCTGGCCAAGACCGCATTGGAACCCCAACTTTCGTTAATCATTCATCTTATATTCGCAATATCCAGATTGCAATTCTTAGTTCTTGCTTGCAGGAATTAGACCTTCGTGGTCAGGTTGATCGTGCATCCGCGGGATCAATAACCTCTCGGAGTTGGTTTAGCGATTGCTAAGGCGCAACGTCTTCGCACGTTCGTAGTCGGGTCGTGAAAGTCTACTCCACCATAATCGATCTCCAACATCTCATCGAAACATCGGGACACCTTCGCCTCTATCAAGTGGTATCAGATTTCCAGGTTGATCGGTGAGATTTACCAGTTTTTCGTAGTCTAGATTGGTTCTGTTCTTCATACCTACAGTCCACGAAAAAGCCAAACAAAAATTAGGGTTAGATCATCACGTCCCAAAATAGTCCGAGCCTTTTTCCAGTTTTCTTTTCAGTACTTGCTTTGTTGAATTTGCGGTTGCATCGTTGTGTCAAGTTGCTGATCTTAGCGTCTAGTTCCCTTAGAGTTTCGAGTTCTGATCACAGTTTGTCACGCCGCCGCCGTACAGTAGTATACACCACCACGTTCCGCCAATCCGAGTGCATATACATCATCACGTTCCACCAATCCGAGTCCATATACACCACCACGTTCCGCCACTCCGAGTCCATATACATCACCACGGTCTGAGTTGTTAGAGTCGGATTTCACCAATCTTTCCTCGTACGTAGAAGGGGGTGATTTTTCCAAAAAAAAAAAGAGAATTTTTTTTCCAGAGTGTGCTTCTTAGTTGTTTACGTGCCGCGCCGTGCTTTCGTTGGTGTTTTAGGCTCGCGTCTCTAGTACGGTCTAGCCTAGGATCAGCACAGTACCGACGTTGAGTGTTTATTCAGCTTTGCATCTCTGTTTTGATTACTGTTGAGCTTTTGCTACCATACTTGTCAGCCTGCCTACAGCTCCACATATATTCTACATCGTGCGTTTTGACACCTCCTGGCCATCTCTCTACCATATCTCTGAGAGTTTTGACCCGTTGGTTGTACATCACCACCTGCTGCTAGGTAAGAATCGGTAAGAACGAAAGAAAAGCTTGACGGATTTGTGCTTTCCACCACCCCACATCCCATTAGTAGAAGTAGGATCATATTTCTGTGTGTTTTCTATTTCTGCTAACCATGCCAGGATCCCATGATGAAGTGGCGCGGGATGCACCCGATTGGGAGAATATGACAAACAAAGCGTTACATGATAAATTTGCACAAATGATGTCTGAACAGGTGAATGACATAGAGAACAGATTTACAGAGGCGATTGATGGCGTGGAGAAGATGATCGACACCAAGCTCGACGCCAAGTTTACTGAGTTGATCGCACGCCTACCTACATAGCCTGCTGCCGCTCCAGCACAGCCACCGCCACCACGACGTGCACGACGTATTCTGTTTCCGGGCGGACAAGCTGCTGGTGCTCCTCCTGCTGCTGCAGTTGCTGCTACTGCTCCTGCTTCTGACGTCGGCCAGGACGACAACTACGAGGGTGATTACGAGGAGGAGGTGGAACAGGAAGCGGCCTATGAGCAGCCAGCTGGACGTCCACGTCCCAACATTCGCCACGGTCGACACCAACCACCCCCTCAGGTACGCGATGATGAACATGTGACTAAACTTAAATTGAATCTTAAGCCGTTTGAGGGTAGATATATTCCTGATGCTTATCTTACTTGGGAGTTAGAAACTGAACAACGCTTTACATGTTTACAATATCCTGAGAATAGACGTGTTACTGCTGCTGTTTGTGAATTCACGGGGTTTGCATCTATTTGGTGGTCTGAACATTGTAGATTGCATGCTAATAATATTCCAACTACTTGGGTTGCTTTAAAAGATGCTATGCGTACTCGCTGGGTTCCTCCTTATTATCAACGTGAATTGCTACAAAAATTACAGCGTTTGAGACAAGGAAAAAATTCTGTAGAGGAATATTATCAAGAATTACAAACTGGATTGATTAGATGTGGCCTAGTAGAGGATAATGAAGCTATGCTTGCACGTTTTATGGGTGGCTTAAACAGGGAGATACAAAATATTCTAGAATACAAGGACTATGCTACTATCACTCGTTTGTTTCATCTTGCTTGTAAAGCTGAACGTGAAGTGCAGGATCGACAGGCCGCTACGAGACCTAACTTTTCTGCAGGACGAAATACATCATGGACATCGCGTGGAGCTTCTACATCCACACGTCCTGCTGCACCACCATCTACTTCAGCCGCTCATTCTTACAGGGAGCCACCAAAACAGCCAGCGCCACCATTCAAGGGTGCACAGAGTGGTCCAACACCGATTTCTTCTTCATCCATGGATTCCACAGGGCAAACACGAGATCGTGATATTAAATGTCGCATGTGCCAAGGTGGAGGTCACTTCGCCAAAGACTGTCCCTCCAAGCGTGTGATGACTATTACGGCAGATGGTGGGTATGAGTCAGCGAGTGACTATGACGAGGAGACTTTAGTTCTCATTGCTCATGAGGAACAGGGTGCCCATGATGATGCTTATGATATAGAGTATATGGCTCCTGATGATGCAGATAAATATGCTAGTTTGGTTGCTCAACGTGTGTTAAGTGTGCAGGTAACGAAGGCCGAGCAAAACCAGAGGCATAATTTGTTCCACACAAAGGGAGTGTTGAAAGAATGTTCGGTTCGCATCATTATTGACGGAGGGAGTTGCAACAACTTGGCTAGCATGGAGTTGGTGGAGAAGCTATCTCTCACCACAAGACCACATCCCCATCCGTACTATATTCAGTGGTTTAACAATAGTGGTAAGATTAAGGTAACGCGTTCTGTTCGTGTGCACTTTAGCATTGCTGCATATGCTGATTATGTTGATTGTGATGTGGTACCCATGCAAGCATGCTCTCTTTTACTTGGTAGACCATGGCAATTTGATAGGAATGTTGTACACCATGGTAGGACAAATCAGTTTACTCTGGTTCATCAGGATAAAAATATTACTTTACTTCCTATGTCTCCTGAACAAATTGTGAAAGATGATCTTGCTAGAGCTAGTAAAGCTAAACAGGAGAAAACTAAGAGTGAAAATGAGATAGCAGCTAAAGAATTTGAGCAACAACATAAGACTAATAGCAAATCTTCTTCTGCCGTTTCTAATGAAATTAAATTGACTAGTCCAACTTTGCTTGCTACTAAGGTTGATATTTCGGATTTGGATGTTAGTCAATATGTGTGCTATGCTTTTGTGTGCAAAGAAGCTTTATTTTCATTTGAGGAATTGCCTCCTTCTTTGCCTCATGTTGTCACTGACCTTTTGCAGAAGTTTATTGACGTCTTTCCACAAGACGTGCCACCGGGATTACCACCTATTCGAGGGATTGAGCATCAGATTGACTTAATTCCCGGTGCTTCGCTGCCTAGCCGTGCGCCATACCATACCAATCCGGAGGAGACGAAGGAGATTCAACGTCAAGTACAAGAGTACTCGACAAAGGTTACATACGTGAATCCCTTAGTCCTTGTGCTGTTCCTGTTATATTAGTGCCTAAAGAGGATGGAACATGGCGTATGTGTGTTGATTGTAGAGCCATTAATAAAATTACTATTCGTTATCGTCATCCTATTCCTAGGTTAGATGATATGCTTGATGAATTAAGTGGCTCTACCATGTTTTCCAAAGTTGATTTGCGTAGTGGATACCATCAAATTCGCATTAAATTAGGAGATGAATGGAAAACGGCATTTAAAACTAAGTTTGGATTATATGAGTGGTTAGTCATGCCCTTTGGGTTAACTAATGCACCTAGCACTTTCATGAGATTAATGAACGAGGTTTTACGTGCTTTCATTGGACGATTTGTGGTAGTCTATTTTGATGATATACTGATTTATAGCAAATCTTTGGAAGAACATTTGGATCATTTACGTGCTGTTTTTATTACTCTACGTAATGCACGTTTGTTTGGTAACCTTGGGAAGTGCACCTTTTGCACCGACCGAGTATCATTTCTTGGCTATGTTGTTACTCCGCAGGGAATTGAAGTTGATAAAGCCAAGATCGAGGCAATTGAGGGTTGGCCGCAGCCCAAAACGGTCACACAAGTGAGGAGTTTTCTTGGCCTCGCTGGATTCTATAGGCGTTTTGTGAGAGATTTCAGCACCATTGCTGCACCTCTCAATGAGCTTACACGCAAGGATGTGCCTTTTACTTGGGGTACCGCACAGGAAGAAGCCTTCACGGTATTGAAAGATAAGTTAACACATGCTCCTTTGCTCCAACTTCCTGATTTTAATAAGACTTTTGAGCTTGAATGCGATGCTAGTGGGATTGGTTTGGGAGGTGTGTTATTACAAGATGCTAAACCTGTTGCGTACTTTTCTGAAAAATTGAGTGAGCCTAGTCTGAACTATTCTACTTATGATAAGGAATTATATGCTCTTGTTCGGACTTTAGAAACTTGGCAACATTATTTATGGCCCAAAGAATTTGTTATACATTCTGATCATGAATCTTTGAAACACATAAGAAGTCAAGCAAAACTTAATCGTAGACATGCTAAGTGGGTTGAATTTATTGAGACTTTCCCTTATGTCATTAAACACAAGAAGGGTAAAGATAATATTATTGCCGATGCTTTGTCTCGTCGTTATACTATGCTTTCACAACTTGACTTCAAGATATTCGGTTTAGAGACAATCAAAGATCAATATGTACATGATGCGGAATTTAAAGATGTATTGCAGAATTGTAGAGAGGGTAGAACATGGAACAAGTTTGTGCTTAATGATGGATTTGTGTTCCGTTCTAACAAGCTATGCATTCCAGCTAGCTCTATTCGTCTTTTGTTGTTGCAGGAGGCGCATGGAGGAGGATTAATGGGACACTTTGGCGTGAAGAAGACGGAGGACGTACTTGCTACACATTTCTTTTGGCCAAAGATGAGACGGGATGTTGAGCGTTTTGTTGCTCGCTGCACTACATGTCAAAAAGCTAAGTCACGACTCAATCCTCATGGTTTATACATGCCTTTACCTGTACCTAGTGTTCCGTGGGAGGACATATCCATGGACTTTGTTTTAGGCTTGCCTCGAACAAAGAAGGGGAGGGATAGCATATTTGTTGTCGTGGATAGATTTTCTAAGATGGCACATTTTATACCATGTCATAAAAGCGATGATGCTGCTAATGTTGCTGATTTATTCTTTCGTGAGATTATTCGCTTACATGGTGTGCCCAATACTATTGTCTCGGATCGTGATACTAAGTTTCTTAGTCATTTTTGGAGATGCTTATGGGCTAAGTTGGGGACTAAACTACTTTTTAGTACTACATGTCATCCCCAAACTGATGGACAAACTGAAGTGGTCAATAGGACATTGTCTACTATGCTTAGGGCTGTTTCAAAGAGTAACTTGAAAATGTGGGAAGAATGTTTACCTCATATTGAATTTTCTTATAATCGTTCATTGCATTCTACCACTAAAATGTGCCCTTTTGAGATTGTTTATGGTTTTCTACCTCGTGCACCTATTGATTTGCTGTCTCTTCCATCTTCGGAGAAGGTTAATTTTGATGCTAAGCAACGTGCTGAATTGATATTAAAAATGCATGAGTTAACTAAAGAAAACATTGAGAGAATGAATGCTAGATACAAGCTTGCTGGTGATAAGGGTAGAAAGCATGTTGTGTTTGAACCAGGCGATCTTGTTTGGTTACATCTACGTAAAGATAGGTTTCCTGATTTGTGCAAGTCTAAGTTAATGCCACGAGCTGATGGTCCCTTTAAGGTTTTACAGAAAATTAATGATAATGCATATAAACTTGAGCTACCTGCAGATTTTGGGGTTAGTCCCACATTTAACATTGCAGATTTGAAACCTTATTTGGGAGAAGATGATGAGCTTCCTTCGAGTACGACTTCAATTCAAGAAGGGGAGGATGATGAGGACATCTCTACTAATATTACACCCACATCTTCACCAACTACACATACTGGACCAGTTACTAGAGCACGCGCACGTCAACTAAATTATCAGGTACTTTCGTTTCTTGCGAATCCTTCTAATGTTCATGAACATATGATGCTGCCTAAATTAGATACTTTTGTTTGTCTTATGAATGAAGGACCTAGCATGGATAAGAAGGATGGTCATTGGAGCGGGATCAAGCATGGAGAAGGAGGTGCGCGCGCGGGAAAGGACAATGGAGCTTCCAGTGGTGATTTTCGCACTTTGAAGCCACCATAAGGTGTGCATGAAGACTTGGACGAAAGACACAAGATGCCACATTAATATTTTCGTCCAAGGGTTATTATAGGTGCTGCGTCACCTTATTATTGGGCCAGGCCCATGTAATTTCGAAATACACTTAATAGGCTGTTTTTTAGAGTCCGTATGTGTGGGGAAACTGAGTTAGGGTTGTTTTCGGACCCCTCCTCCAAGGGGTCACGAAATTCCCCTCTGTTCCCCCATATATACAAACCTTAGGGCGTCGTTTAGACTGGGGTTTTTAATTAGATTTAAGTTAGCCATAGCCGCAACTTCGAGCTCTTCGTTTGTGTCATCCGACCAAGCCAAGACCGCATTGGAACCCCAACTTTCGTTAATCATTCATCTTATATTCGCAATATCCAGATTGCAATTCTTAGTTCTTGCTTGTTCTTTCGATTGCTTGAAGGAATTAGACCTTCGTGGTCAGGTTGATCGTGCATCCGCGGGATCAATAACCTCTCGGAGTTGGTTTAGCGATTGCTAAGGCGCAACGTCTTCGCACGTTCGTAGTCGGGTCGTGAAAGTCTACTCCACCATAATCGATCTCCAACATCTCATCGAAACATCGGGACACCTTCGCCTCTATCATGTCCCCTCTCCAAGCCTTTATATACTAGGCTAGGTCTCGAGGAATCCGTCTAGGTTTACATATCTAGTCTTGGCGGCCACGCCTTGGACTCCATGTCGGTTTAGACTCCATGTCGACGCAGCCATCTATGCTTTGGGTGGCCTGATCTTGGGCTTGCCGAAGCTTCTAGTGGGCCTTTAGTCTTGACACGCACCAGGTACCCTCACGTAGAGGAGTCGTGGGGGTATCCCCTCGTCAGTAGCCCCCGAGTACCTGGGGGACTCGAAGAGTCGCGCATGAACTCCAATCTGCGTTAGCTGCTGTAGTGCGTGTCGCTTTTGCGAGTCATAAGTTTGTTCGTGAGATATAAATTTATTCAAAAGATATGTTTTTGAGAGGGATGCTAAACTAAAGGGCCCGAGGTACTCGACGAGTCGAGCCTCAGTGAATTGCGCTGGCGGCAAATACCACAGTAGCCCAATCAAGCTCGGGTCCCTCGACACAAACTTGGAAACGACTGGTTTCAAGCAAGGTCCATGTTGCTGAGGGCTTATAGGATCAATGCCGACAGTTAAAGTACTCTATACGACCCTAACGCGTCCGTTAGTGGTTATCTTGTAAGTGCATCAAGTGCCTTCCCCTTGAGGTGTTGGAGTTTGATGTCAAAACGGTTAAGGGACTGATGTGTTTGTGAGTATACACAGGAGAACAGTCCCTGATGAGGTGTTTTACCACAAATCTTGACCCCCCAAAATGTTGAGGAACATTGAAGAAAATGGTGCGTTTCCTGAAGAATGAAGTCGCGAAAAATCCTGAGGAAACAGGATCCTGAAGCGTTCGGTTGAAGCGCTCGTTTGAAGCCGAAGCTAAAGACGATCCTGAGGACGTTCGCGCTGAAGACGAAGTTGAAGCGTATTCTTTGATTAAGACTTTTTATATTTCTTGAGTCATAGGAAACACCGCACTGTTGGAGGGGTTGAAGAAAACGAGTTCTGAAGGTCCGATGAAGTGCTCAGTTAGGAATCCTGAAGAAAAACCCTGAGGAAATCTCCTGCAGTAGAAGTTCAGTCCTCGGGTGTCTGAGACGTTGTTCTTCAGGACACTGAGGAATCTGTCTTCGGTTGAGGAGTCTGGAAACTGCGAGTGCAGTTCTCCTGAAGAGTTTTCTCCTGCAGTAGAAGTTTGGTCCTCATGTGTCTGAGACTTTGTTCTTCAGGACACTGAGGTAACTAACTTCGGTTGAGGAGTCTGGAGAGAGAATACTTTGACCGTGCCACGTGTTGCGTGGTGAGAGGCTAGAACCTGTCTAGCAACGGTGTGTTCCGAGGGCATGAGAGTAATTGCATGCATGGGCATTTATGTCCATTCACCTCGGGTTGCTCCGCAGCTATAAATAGCCACCCCCTGCCCCATTTGTGGGTTGGCTGCTCCAAGAGGAAAACTGACACTTGTCATTTGAGAGCAACCCACCTCTGAGGAAACTGAAGAACCTTTGTGAGGAAAACCATCAGCCTGAGTAGTTGAGCATTTCTGAGGAAGTCGGTTCGAGTGATCCGAAGCTTTTTACTCTTGAAGACTGTGATCTTCCAGCCGGTGTAGTAGTCTTCAGTCTGAGGAAGTCAAGATGCAATTGTGACTTCCCGGAGTGACTGAGTCTGTGAAGGTTTCGGGAGTCTACCTTGAAGACTCACCTGAGTTATTGGAAGGAGTCTGAGGACTTTAGTTCAAGGAGAACAAGGTGAAGACTATGTCTTCTGAGTTGAATCTCAGCCTCTCCAACCAGACGTAGAGTTGTCACAGCAACTTGAACTGGTCTACCAAACCAATGTCTTCAATTACTGGTGACATCTCTTCAATCTCTTAAGCTTCAGTATTATGTCTTCAGTATCTATGGTGACTTCCTGTGCTTCAGCTCTCCCTCTGCTATTTGTCTTCATACTATGGATCTGAAGCACTTCTGCTTATCTGAATTGATTTATTTCTGTTGCATTATGATGTGCTGCCCTAATGATTACATTCTGCAAAGTTTTATTTCTTCATGATTTTTGTTACTTCTTCAGCTTCATGATTGCTTCAGTCCTGAAGAAAAACAAAATCCTGTAGTAAATATGAAAATCTCCCATTCACCCCCCCTCTGGTCGATATATTGCACTTTCAATTGGTATCAGAGCTAGGTACTCCCTTGTTCTGTGTGATTCGGTTTAACCACCTGGAGTTTTAGTTATGTCGACCTCAGGTACAATGAGCGTTGCCTCAAACTGCCCCATCTTTGATGGAACAGACTACCCATACTGGAAGAACAAGATGAGGATGCATCTTGAAGCCATTGACAAGGATCTGTGGGACATTGTTGAAGAAGGCATCCCTGAAGCAAATCTGATGACTGCTCCTGATGTAGTCAAGAAAAACTGGCAGCTTGATGCAAAAGCTCGAAGCATCATTGGTGGTCATCTCAATAAGGCTCAGTTCAACCGTATCAGTGGTCTGGATACTGCAAAGAAAATATGGACGAGACTGTCCAAAGTTAATGAAGGAGTCTCAGCTCAGCGAGACTCACGAATTGATACACTCCGCAGTCTCTTCAATCGGTTCAAGAGGCTAGATAATGAGCACGTACAACAAACCTTTGACAGACTCACTGACATATCCAATGAACTTCAGGCTCTTGGTGCTGTTGATATCACAGATCATGAAGTTGTGAAGAAACTGCTAAGGTCACTGGATGACTCATTTGAGTTCCTATCACTGATGATTCAAGAAAGGCCAGACTTCAAGACTCTGGACCCTGCGGATATTCTCGAGCGCCTCAATGCTCATGAACTGAAGCTCTCTGAAAAACGAGACTTATACAGCTCCACGCCTAAGGTTCGCGCGCTAAAAGCTAGAGCACGAAGAGTGTCCTCTGATGAAGAGTCTGAGGCTGATACTGATAATCCTGAGACTCTCAGCCGTGAACTTGCTCTCCTTACCAGGAAGTTTCAAAGGTTCACGAAGAAGAATCGCTTGAGAAACTCCTCAAGGTCGTTATCAAGAAAAAGCAAAGATGATGACTCTGCCGAAGCTAGAAAGAGAGTTTGTCACAAGTGCAAGAAACCTGGGCATTACATCGCTGATTGTCCTCAATGGGAAAAAGAAGCTAAACTGAAGAAGAAGAAGAAAGGGAAAGATGAAAGTTCTGACGAAAAGACAAAGAAGAAATCCTCAAGATCTTCAAAGTCTACTGGATACCGGAATAGTAGCTCACGTAAGGCTCGCGCTTATCTCGGGAAAGAATTGGACTCGGAAGAATCTGGTTCCAACCCTGATGCTGAGGAAGAAGAATCTGAAGAATCTGAGGGTGTGGCTGGTTTGGCTCTTGTCACGACACTTGTCTCAAAGTCAATCTTCAGCACTGAGGACTCTGGCCCATCACATGCTGTTAATGAAGCTGAAGACACAACTCCTTCCTTCTGCTTCATGGCCAAGTCCTCTAAGGTATCTTCCTACTCATCATCAGATGAACCCTCTGATGAAGAACCTGATGAAAACTATGCTAAACTTGCTAAACTTGCATCTAAGCAACAACGTGCACTTGAAAAGACTCAGATCTCATTAAACAAAAGTGATGATATGTTGGTTGAGGAAATGACGAAGACTAAAAAGTTGACTGATGAATCAAAAATTCTTCAGTCAAAGTTTGATGACTTGTTCAATCGCCATGAGACACTCCTTACCGATCATGAAAAACTATCTCATGAGTTCCTCATGAGGAAACAAGAAATTGAACGTGTAAGGATGTCTCATGACGATCTGAGGAAATAAAATGAGTCACTCCTCTCGCAACAGATCATCATGCCACAAGAAGGATTCAATCCTCCCTGTTTAAAATGCATTGAACGTGATCAAATTATTTTTGTGTCTAGTTCTTCAATGTCTTCAGATTTTGTTATCTCTATTACTTCTGTGGTACCTAACCCCTCATCTGAGGATACCATAGACATTGCTGAAGAAAATGCTAGGTTGAAGAATCTACTGGAAACAGGCATGTTCAAGAGTCTGAAAGGACATCAGACTCTCTGTGACATTCTCAAGAAACAGATCCTCAACAGAAACCCGAGGAAAGAAGGCATTGCATTCACTCGGAGACTCAACCCTGATGGGTCTTACTGGAAACCTGAACAATATCCTGAGACCATCTGGGTTCAAGCAATGATGCCTCCTCCTGATCCCTATGCTTTATCTGGTTATGATGCTGCTTCTTCAGATATGATGATTGAGTCATTTGACTCAAACTATAAACCGTTTAAAAATTGTAATGGTGAGGTATTTGCCAGATACATTGGAACTAACTGCAGAAACGGTCCTCCAGTCAAGCAGATCTGGGTGCCCAAGGACCTCATCACTAACCTTCCTGTGAATGCAGATGCAAATGAGCTAAGGATATCATCTGAGGACGATACCTCAAAAGGAAATGATTATAATCATGTATCTGCTAACCATTTTGTTCACAGGGAAGCTCCTCATAAGAATGCTTATTCATTTGTTTATCCTGATACTGTCATCACACACCCCATTAAGTCTCATTATCCTCATCAATCCTCATGTGCCTCAAGACCACCCATAAAGATGTGGGTGGTTAAGAACTAATCATCAATGCAGGGACATGTCCTGAGGCAATTACAATTTATGCAGATCAAATGCCCAGGACAATAACAAATGAGTCAGTTGAAGGATAATTATATTGTTTGATTTCATAGAATCAATCCTGAGGAACATCCTGAGGAATTAATTCTGATGAATCTTAAACTCCTCAAACTGAAACTGGCTCATAACTTGCTGTATGAGATACTAATTCATTTGCAGGAAAAGACTGAATGGGTGATGGATAGTGGATGCACAAATCACATGACTGGTGACAGAAGTCTTCTTATGGAATCATCACTAAGTCCTTCTTCAAAGAAAACCATCACCTTCGCTGATAAAGGTAAAAGTAAGGTATTGGGTCTCGGCAGAGTGGCTATCTCTCGAGACCAACACATTGATAAAGTCATGCTTGTTGAATCTCTTGGGTACAACTTGATGTCTGTATCTATGCTGTGTGATCTTGATCTCGCTGTTCTCTTCGGAAAACATGGTTGTATTGTCTTCATGGTTAGCGATAAATCCACTGTCTTCAGTGGGATTAGGAAAGGTGACCTGTATATTGTAGATTTCTCTGAAGGTCCTCAGGTTGCTACATGTCTCATGGCTCGAGCCTCAGAGTGCTGGCTATGGCATCGAAGACTCGGCCACGCTGGAATGAGAAATCTTCAGAAGCTAGTACTGAAGAAACATGTCCTCGGGATTGAGGAAATCAGATTCACAAAGGACCGGCTCTGTGGAGCCTGCGAAGCTGGAAAGATGACCAAGGCCAACCACCCAGCGAAGACCATCATGACCACTACGAGACCACTGGAATTACTTCACATGGATCTATTTGGTCCTCCAAAGTATTCGAGCTTTGGAGGTAATATGTATGGTCTTGTTATTGTTGATGACTTCTCACGATACACTTGGGTGCATTTTCTTCTCTATAAGTCAGGAACTCCGGCAATTCTTAAGTGCTTCGCTCAGCGAGTCATGAACAACTACAACCTGAAGATCAAGCACATTCGAAGCGACAACGGCACTGAGTTCAAGAACTTCGGTGTGGAAGAATTCCTCGATGACTTGGGAATTACTCATGAATTCTCAGCGCCATACACTCCTCAGCAAAATGGTGTTGTTGAGAGAAAGAATCGAACCCTCATCGAGATGGCTCGCACGATGCTGGCTGAGTACAATACTCCACTCAAGTGGTGGGATGAAGCAATCAACACCGCATGCCACATCGTCAATCGAGTGTATCTTCATAAGTTCTTCAATAAAACTTCATACGAGTTAATGATCGGTAAGAAACCCAATGTAAGTTACTTCAAAGTATTCGGTGCACCTTGCTGGATACGTGATCCTCATCACGAATCCAAATTTGCACCCAAAACATATGAGGGTTTCATGCTTGGTTATGGTATCAACTCGCACACCTATAGAGTCTTCAACATTAGTCATTATAAAATTGTTGAAACTGTAGACGTGCGTTTTGATGAGTCTGATGGCTCCCAAAGAGAGCACCTGCCACATGATTTAGGTGAAGCACCACCTGAATAACAGATCAAGAAGATGGGTGCTGGTGACATCATTCCTGTGGATCATCCTGAAGAAATCCACGTACCTCCTGCTCCTGAAGAACACCCAAATCCTGAAGCGAATAATTCTGATGATGATCCAGATCCTGAGGCACCAGACACGCCTGAAGTTCCTGAAGCACCTGAAGCTGATGCAAACGAATCTGATTGCAGTGACGAAGATGCACCTCAAGATCATCCACCTCGACTTCCTCGTGTGGCAAATGAAGTTCAAGTGGACAAAATCCTCGCTGACATCAACCTACCAGGTCCTCTTACTCGTGCAAGAGCTAATCGTATAGCTAACTTTTGTGGGCATTTCTCGTTTGTGTCAATTTCACAGCCCACCAAAGTCTCCGAGGCATTCCGTGAAGCGGAATGGATTCAGGCAATGCAAGACGAACTTCTTCAGTTCAAACTGAATGATGTTTGGGAACTAGTCAAACGTCCTGATCCTAGAGTTCACAACGTCATCGGCACGAAGTGGATCTACCGCAACAAACTTGATGAAGATGGACAAGTCATCAGGAACAAAGCTCGTCTCGTAGCTCAAGGATATACTCAAGTTGAGGGGATCGACTTCGGTGAAACCTTCGCTCCTGTAGCTAGACTTGAGTCTATTCGTATTATGCTTGCATTCGCTAAGCATCATAATATCAAGTTATATCAAATGGATGTGAAAAGTGCCTTCCTCAATGGTAATATCGAGGAAGAAGTATATGTTGCTCAACCTCCAGGTTTCGAAGACGCCAAGAAGCCTGATATGGTGTACATATTGAAGAAAGCTCTCTATGGACTGAAGCAAGCCCCTCGGGCTTGGTATGACACACTAAGGGACTTCCTCATCAGCAAGGGCTTCAAATCTGGTTCCCTCGATCCAACTCTCTTCACAAAACGATATGATGATGCATTATTCATATGTCAAATTTATGTTGATGACATAATATTTGGATGCACTAACAAGAAATACAGTGAAGAGTTTGCATTCTTGATGATTGAACAGTATCAGATGTCGATGATGGGCGAACTGAAGTTCTTCTTAGGACTCCAAATTCGTCAACAACGCAACGGCATCTTCATCTCTCAGGAGAAGTACCTCAAGGAGTGCCTGAGGAAATTCGGGATGCAAGACTGCAAGGGCATCAAGACACCGATGCCTACAAACGGACAACTTGGCCCCGATGAAAATGGCAAGGAGTACGATCAAAAGGTATACCGCTCCATGATAGGTTCACTGCTATATCTATGTGCATCCAGGCCTGATATAATGTTGAGCGTTTGCATGTGTGCCCGATTCCAAGCGGCACCAAAGGAATCGCATCACAAAGCGGTGAAACGAATTCTTCGATATTTGGCTCACACCCCGTCGCTTGGCTTATGGTATCCAAAAGGCACACAACTGGATCTCGTCGGGTACTCAGACTCAGATTATGCTGGAGATCGAGTGGATCGGAAGTCTACCTCAGGAACATGTCACTTCCTCGGACGTTCTCTTGTATGCTGGTCATCGAAGAAGCAGAACTGCGTCTCCCTCTCCACCGCTGAAGCTGAATACATTGCTGCTGGTGCAAGCTGCTCACAGCTTCTTTGGATGAAGCAAACCCTGAAGGACTACGGCATCAACCTGAAGAAAGTACCACTACTATGTGACAATGAGAGCGCCATCAAGATCTCTCAGAACCTAGTACAGCACTCGAGGACGAAGCATATTGAGATACGGTATCACTTTCTTCGGGATCATGTCTTGAAGGAAGATATCGTCATCAGCCACGTGAAGAATGAAGATCAACTTGCTGATATATTCACTAAGCCTTTGGATGAGAAGCGATTTAGCACTCTGAGGTGTGAGCTAAATATCTTAGATTCCTCAAACGTCCAGTGAATGGACACACATACTAACGCTTAAACAATATTGAAGAATCCTGATGCACAACACACGATGCGTCGTACTCCTCAACTCATGAGGAACTACCTTGCTATGTGTGAAGAAATTAACGTGGAATTGACTCAAGATCCATACGACAATTGTATGGTATCAAGTGTCTCATTCCCTATAAGGTGGGTAGCGCCACCGCCCAAACACCTCAGGATTGGGTGATCCTCAACTACCTCAGGATTTGATGTTATTGATCTTCCTCAAGATTCGGAGTCTTCATTTCTGATGATTATAGTGTTTGTCCTCAACAGCGTTCACCTATAGTTATTGATCTTCAGTTTTTGCTTCTTCAACTAGGTGAACGTGATCGGACCCATCTCTCTGTGCTCACTTATCTAATCTGTCTATCTCATATGCGTTCATCAGGAAATTATATTCTTCTGGCATGAGACCTGTCATCATCATTTGCCTGAGACCATTTGTCTTTGTCTTCAGCCATTATCCTCAATGTCCTCAAATCACGGATTTTCTGTTACAACTGTCTTCAATTTGTTGCGATTTTACCGCACGTCGTAATTATCCACTATCACGATATTCACTGAGGATCCCAACAATCAGGGGCTCTCTCGTCCACAAATTTCGCAACCTCTTCAGCTCCCACCCCTCTATAAATAGCTCTCTTCCCTCCCCCCCGGTCATTTACCCCCCAACGCCTCCCTCACTCTCGCATTGCCGCCCTTGAGCTCCTCACGCTCGAGCGCTAACATCGCCGGAGTTCGCCGTCGCCGGGGACGAAGACACATTGTTCCTCAGCATTCGCCTCAAGTCTGGTATGCTTATTCCTCAGTGGTTTATTCCTCAGGACAACATTCCTCAGTACTGTTCATCCTCCACTGTGCTGCTACCTCACTGAAACCTGTACCTATGCCTCAATCCTTTGTTTTCCTCAACCTATTCCTCATGAACGCATATAACCGTACCCCACTTCCCTCGCAACTTAATTCTGTCACAGGTACATGTCTGCTGAGGAATCGCATGGTTCTCATAGTCTCACTTCATTTGCAGCTCAGCTCGAACGTACAATTCCTCAGTCTCCTCAGCTGAAGAAAATGGCTCCTTGACGTAAAATCACTGATACCGCAAAAGACCTGCCCCTAAAGCTATATGAAAAGCTGAAGACTCCCGAAAGAGAAACCGGTGAACAACGTAAGAAACGGGTTCAGAAAATCACAAGAGAATGGGCCAAGCGTTGGGTGGCCTACCAATGGCTGAATCCTCAACATGAGGAAATGTTCGCAGTCAATCCGCCCCTGAAGACCTTGGGTATCAAGGCTCGACCTCCACCAGCTCCTGGTGTTGTTCCTGATCCAACCACACTGCGCAGACCTGAAGACTTTCCTGCGGCATATGAGCTTTACCTCAAACGCTCTCGCAGCCGTGTCAAAAATCTGGTCCGTGACATGACTGCTTCAATACAAATTCCGCCTCAAGATCAGTCTCAACCTAGACAACAACCTCCGCCTCAGCACCGCAAAAAGGCTCCGGGCATGAAACCTTTCTCTAAGACCTCAACTAAGCCTCAAGTTGTTGGCTCCTCATGTCAACGAACAGATGGTGCTGCCCCCTCTTCAAGAATACGCACTGATGAATTTGGTGCTCCTGAGGCCTCAACCACAATGCCTCAGCATCACCTGAAGACCAAAACTGTTCTTCAACGGGGCCCTCGTCCTTCACCAAAGAAACTGCTATGCGTGGCGCTATTCATCATACTCCTCAATCTTCTGATGATGAAGATGAATTTGAGGATCTGGCCGGCTTCGTCGCCACTGAAGCTGATAAGATTGAATACGTGCGTGCTGCGGCCAGACGCAAAGCTGAAGCAACGGGTTCAGAAATCCCGCTTCTCCTTGATCCCAAGAAGATCTTGGAGTACATTGAAATTTGGTCTGTTAAGCCTGACACTCCGCTTGATGATTTGGACATTCCGAAAGACATCAAGTTCTATGTTCAACAGTTTCTCATAAATGAGATTCATCAACGTGATCTTCAGAAACAGTTGAAGGCCAAACTGAAGAAAGTCCACAGTGACTTCAAGAAGAAACCTATCACTGAAGTTACTCCTCAGGAGTTTATTGAGCATCAATGCGAAGTTCAACGTCTCAACATTGAGTTCGCTGCCAATCGTGCTTATATTGGTCAATCCAAGGAACGGATCTCACAACAGATGACCAAGTTGATGAAGCTTCGACAGCCTGCTGATGCCTCTGCCAAAAGCCTCAAGCGCACGCCTGAAGCACAACCCTCAACCCCACCTGCTGCAAAGAAGCCTGCTGTTGAGGATCCCATTGATGCTACACCCCTTTCCTCTGCTCCTCCCACAACACAGCCCGTTGATACCACCACTCATATCACTGCTGCCTCAACTCCACCTCAAAATCCTCAGCGCAGCTTAATAGTCTTCACTCCACCCCCTGCTGCAACACCCTTTGTTCCAACTCCACCGTCCCCACCGCCACCAGTTATCACTGAGGTTGAAGACATGGACGTTGATATTATGGATGATGGAACTCCTCGCATCTATGATGAGGACTATGGGCTGACAAACTCACCCACTCATACTGTCTTCTCACCTGAACCTCACTCCAACACAGTGACCGAGGTGCTTCCTGACACTTCTCTGCAGTCTGAAGCCTCTGTTGGTGCATCGTCCTCAGCGTCTGATGCTGATAACCCCGAAGCCTCTTGTGCTCCAAAAAATTCTGCTGCTAATACTGATGCAGCTGACACTACAACTACTGATCCTCAGCCAGACCCACCTGCTGCTGAAACTGAAGCTGAAGCCGACCAAAGCACAACTGCCCCTCCTGAAGCAGAAACCAGTACAAATGCTGAAGCCTCGAAGGATGGCTCTGAAGACAAACATGCCACATCACCTCGTCTCCCCAAGGACATTAACACATCTGTGCCTGATGCATCTGCAGCGACTCCGCCTCATCCTTAAGCTACTCTTCAGATTGAAGTGCCTCACGTGCCTTCCCCACCTCAAGGCCCAGTTCAAGCTCGGTCCTTGTGTCCAAAGCAGAAGCGACCATTCTTCCGTGACCTTGAAGCTGATGATACTCCAAGCTTTGATGCTACTGATTTCTTCAACGCCATGAGTTTCTTTCAAGAGGGGATTCAAAATCCGTATCACTCTGCTCCACCTCGAAAGCTGCTGAGGTTCTGGACTGCCACTCAGAAGAACTACTATGCTTCAGTGCTCTACAAGCAAAACAAACTGTTTCCTCACAAGCACATTCCTCTGATGGATATGGAAGCTCTTCCCTGCTTCAACAATGTGCTTCAGGATCTGCATCATGCCAAGTTGCTTCAATTCTGCTCTGAATGCATACACTGGAATGAAGAGCTTGTGCTTCAGTTTTATGCCACTTTGTATGTTTCAGGAAATCCTCTAGATATCAACACCTGGACCCTTGAGTGGATGACTGAGCATCATCACTACACCATCACTGTTCCTGACGCAATTGAGATACTTGAGTTGCCTCAGTGCACTTCCCCTGCGGCCTGCACCTATGGGTCTCAGATTCTTCGCGATGACCTGATGAACATGCTCATGAAGCCTCAGGCCCCTGAAGCCCCAGCTCGCACAACGTTTCCTGTCTCTGAGCTTCAGTATCTGCCGAGTACATTGTATCGGATTCTGGCGAAAACCTTCTGCCCCATCAAAGGCTATGAATCCTCAGCTGAAGAAGTTGTTGGCGTCATGAAGAACATCCTTCACAACCTCTGCATGTCTGGGCCAATCAACGTCCCTGACTTCTTCTTCAGAAGTCTTGCTGATGCTGCACAGAATCCACACATCCTGAAGCCATACGCGCCATGGATCATGAAGCTCATCCGCGCAGTCACAAGAATTGAGTATCAACCTGATCACCCGAATCACAGGACCTATCTGCCCCCTGTCGAAGTGCTTCAGCATACAATTGCCACAAATGACAAAGGCAAAGGCCTCTTTTATGAAGAAGTTCTCCCGACCAATTCCCTCGCTGGAAATATTCGTCATCCTCAGTCTCGCACAACTGATGAAACCCGCACTCATGCTTCAACTGAGGATACAACTCAGGCTCGAGTGATGTCTGATCGAGAGCTTCTGATTAGCCTTCATCAGAAAGTTGACAGAAATCATGACTGGGTAAAGCGTCAGTTTTCTGAGATCCTCAGCTATATGGCTCAGACACATTCTTCAGTGAAGAAAGTACATCAGTATACTCATCATACATATCAACATCTTGATGCCTTGATGAAAGAAGTACTCACTCCTGAAGACATTGCACAGTTGGATCTTCAAAAGCCTCCGATTCCAGCAATCAAACCACCGAGGCAATTCAGATGCTGCACGACTCCTCCTCCGGCCATGGATTCTTATTCCTCAAACCAGGAGATGACTGCTGAAGAAGCTGAAGACACAGCTGCCTGCCCTCATACCGCAACGGACTGCCTCAGGCGTGACTCACCTCAGCCTTGAAGCAACTAGCAACGGGCGTTAGCTTCAGTTTTTCCCTTTTTGTTCATTATATGACAAAGGGGGAGAAGTCTGTTAGTCTTCAAGCGGATCTTAGTTATGGGGTTCTTCAGTTACAACTCTCGTTCTTCAGACATTTTTGTAATGAGTTGTAAACTGTTATTTTGGTGTTTTCCTGATACTTTTTCTCAGTTATCTCATGCTATTTTCTCACATTTATCATATATGCATGTGATTGTCTCTGCAAACATCTATATCAGTGCGGTGGTTAAATCCTCAAACATTTCAGAACATGCACTGATACAAAAATACCTGGATATAGGGGGAGCTCCTCATATACCTCAAAATGCTTTTGATTTTAAACATTCTTCTACTTATATGTATATCCTCAGGGGGAGCTTTACTATATTCAGTTTAAAGTTAAAAAAAATGTTCTTCAAAGTTTCCTTTCTTCAAACTCATAATCTTACCCCCGTTGAAGCTTAACCTGATTGTCATCAAATCACCAAAAAGGGGGAGATTGTAAGTGCATCAAGTGCCTTCCCCTTGAGGTGTTGGAGTTTGATGTCAAAACGGTTAAGGGACTGATGTGTTTGTGAGTATACACAGGAGAACAGTCCCTGATGAGGTGTTTTACCACAAATCTTGACCCCCCAAAATGTTGAGGAACATTGAAGAAAATGGTGCGTTTCCTGAAGAATGAAGTCGCGCAAAATCCTGAGGAAACAGGATCCTGAAGCGTTTGGTTGAAGCGCTCGTTTGAAGCCGAAGCTAAAGACGATCCTGAGGACGTTCGCGCTGAAGACGAAGTTGAAGCGTATTCTTCGATTAAGACTTTTTATATTTCTTGAGTCATAGGAAACACCGCACTGTTGGAGGGGTTGAAGAAAACGAGTTCTGAAGGTCCGATGAAGTGCTCAGTTAGGAATCCTGAAGAAAAACCCTGAGGAAATTTCCTGCAGTAGAAGTTCAGTCCTCGGGTGTCTGAGACGTTGTTCTTCAGGACACTGAGGAATCTGTCTTCGGTTGAGGAGTCTGGAAACTGCGAGTGCAGTTCTCCTGAAGAGTTTTCTCCTGCAGTAGAAGTTCGGTCCTCATGTGTCTGAGACTTTGTTCTTCAGGACACTGAGGTAACTAACTTCGGTTGAGGAGTCTGGAGAGAGAATACTTTGACTGTGCCACGTGTTGCGTGGTGAGAGGCTAGAACCTGTCTAGCAACGGTCTGTTCCGAGGGCATGAGAGTAATTGCATGCATGGGCATTTATGTCCATTCACCTCGGGTTGCTCCGCGGCTATAAATAGCCACCCCCTGCACCATTTGTGGGTTGGCTGCTCCAAGAGGAAAACTGACACTTATCATTTGAGAGCAACCCACCTCTGAGGAAACTGAAGAACCTTTGTGAGGAAAACCATCAGCCTGAGTAGTTGAGCATTTCTGAGGAAGTCGGTTCGAGTGATCCGAAGCTTTTTACTCTTGAAGACTTTGATCTTCCAACCGGTGTAGTAGTCTTCAGTCTGAGGAAGTCAAGATGCAATTGTGACTTCCCGGAGTGACTGAGTCTGTGAAGGTTTCGGGAGTCTACCTTGAAGACTCACCTGAGTTATTGGACGGAGTCTGAGGACTTTAGTTCAAGGAGAACAAGGTGAAGACTATGTCTTCTGAGTTGAATCTCAGCCTCTCCAACCAGACGTAGAGTTGTCACAGCAACTTGAACTGGTCTACCAAACCAATGTCTTCAATTACTGGTGACATCTCTTCAATCTCTTAAGCTTCAGTATTATGTCTTCAGTATCTATGGTGACTTCCTGTGCTTCAGCTCTCCCTCTGCTATTTGTCTTCATACTATGGATCTGAAGCACTTCTGCTTATCTGAATTGATTTATTTCTGTTGCATTATGATGTGCTGCCCTAATGATTACATTCTGCAAAGTTTTATTTCTTCATGATTTTGGTTACTTCTTCAGCTTCATGATTGCTTCAGTCCTGAAGAAAAACAAAATCCTGTAGTAAATTTGAAAATCTCCCATTCACCCCCCTCTGGTCGATATATTGCACTTTCATATCTCTATCATGCACTTGGGCATGGAACAGTCGGGAGTGAAGTCGCGCTGTGGCAAGTCCCGGCCCGGCCGACGGATCAGTGGGGTCTTACCTACACGCAAGCTCGCGTGGCTTCTGGGGTGCACTATATCGCAGCCCAGGTCTTAGTAGGGGCGAGTTGCCAATATAGAATGCACCCACTCGGAAAACGATCGAGTGAACTTATAGTATGAGTACCCAATGGAGCTTCGGGTGCCCGCTCGATGAGCCAATTGCTTTCTTCATAGTTTTGCCTTGTACCTTGTCGCGAGTAATCACTCAAGCATTTTTGTTCTAGTGTGATCTTGCGAGTAAGCACTCAAGCGTCCGTTTCAGAGGGAAGTGAGCACTTGAGCCTTAATGAGGTGTGTTTCTGAATACGCTGAGGGAGTAATCATTCGAACCCTTGTAAGGTGCTAATTCGTGTAGCCTTTTCTCTGTTGAGAGTAACAAGGTGCTCCCGATGGGAGTTTATTTGATGAAATCAAATTAGAAGAAAGCTTATGTTTTGAGATGTTGATGGAGTACTCTGCTTGTTTGAGGGTGGTCCAATCAAGCTTGGTCAAAGTGTTCTGTGGTCTTGCGTAGGCGTGCAGTCAGCCCGTCTGCGTGGATGGGGCGTCACAAAGGTTTTGACAGCTGTGAACAGTTGCATGTCGCGGTCAGAGATGATGGGATGTGTCACGCCGCGATAATTTCGCGATATGTGATAATGGCTCCTTGTTTTTCATGCATAATGGGTAACGTGGTTACTGCGCCGGTTGAGATTTTCATGCCGCGTGGTGGACGTGGGATCCTGCTCCGTTGATTCGGTGCATATATGAACGGTGGCTAGATGGTCTTGCGCTGCTGGCTATATAAGGAGGGCCCAACAGTAATTCCAGATTTTACCCTGCTCCTACGTTCTGCTTCCTCCGCTTCCTCCTTTCTTTCCTTTGAGTTCATTTGTTCTTCATGCCTGCTAGTGCGAGGGGCGCCATGTCGAAGCACGAGGAGAGTCTAAGCTTGCCAAGGATGCGCAGAAGGAGGCGACGGTGACCAGGAAGACCGGTCAGTGGGAGTCGTCGTCCTTCCGGGCGTCGGATTTGGCGTCTCTGACGGCGGATGGACTCGTCGCCGAGGGCGCTGTTCGGATTCCGTGCGAGGAGGTGCCTGCGCTCCAGGGCGACGAGCGGGTATGCTTTCAGAGCTTCTCCCAGCGTGGTTTCTCTCTTCCCATCCATCCTTTTGTTCACGGGCTGCTGTTTGCGTATCTGCAGCTTCACGACCTCACCCCCAATGGGGTTTTGCACATAGCATGTTTCATCACGCTATGTGAGTGCTTCCTGGGGGTTTACCCTCATTGGGGGCTCTGGAGGCACCTCTTCAATGTGAAGAGAACTTGTGGGGAATATGTTCTTGGGGGCTCCGCTATCTCCATCAAGGATAAGGAGGCGTACTTCGATCTGGCAAAGCTGTATTCCGTCCAAGGGTGGAGGACGAAGTGGTTTTACCTGAAGGATCAGACTTCTCCTGGCCAACAATATTGTTGGATATGTGCCCTAGAGGCAAATTAATAAAGATATTTGTCACATATCCGTTTTGTTCACAATACGTTTTATACTGTGCTAAGAACTGTATTACTTGGAAACACTAATACACGTGTAGTATAAACACAAGTCCCTAGTTTAATTTAGGTATACTAGTTCATTGGGCAATTGATTGATCAAGGTTTCCTGATCATGGCGACACTTAAGTCCATTGACAATGAGGTCATATCATTGGGGAATGATGTGATGGACACACACCCACCTAAAGCAAATGTGATCGAGTCACATAGTTCAACATTGCGATGAATTTGTAACATACGGCTTAGTCCTTAGACCGTAATGATCATACGTAATTGTCATCTATGAGGAGACTTTGATTTGTGTCCCACCGCCTGTCTGAAATATGCTGGCTATAACGGTGCACTTTTGGTATTCCGAAATAGATGTTTGATGAGTATGCTAATAGATCAGAACGGGATTTGTCAGTCCAAGTGTCAGACAGGTACTCTGGGCTCACTCGGTGATATTGCATCAATAGCTTGCAAGCAAGTGACTAGGTCACATGAGATGTAATAGGCACGGACGAGTAAACTTGTTTGTTGTGAACGAGATGTGAACCCGGTATGTTGGATACCGACGATCAACCTCGGACAAACAAAGTACCGCAGCACAAAGGGATTATGTCGTATCGTTAACGGTTTCCAAAAGCGATTGAAGTTCATTCGATGGAAGCGCAGGGACTGTCAAGGATTGTAACCAGGTCCAACTGACTAGTCATTGGTCAATGAGAATGTCTCGATCATGTCTGCTGTTTCCCGGACCGTAGGGTGTTACACTTAAGGTGCAATCGATGCATTGGGATAGATTCGGGATCATCGATGAAATAGGAG
Organism: Bromus sterilis; assembly: GCA_950022295.1. Lineage (NCBI taxonomy): Eukaryota > Viridiplantae > Streptophyta > Magnoliopsida > Poales > Poaceae > Bromus > Bromus sterilis. The sequence goes on along the minus strand of OX465595.1, from coordinate 271,807,386 downwards.
ATATCACCAGAATAGTTCGGGGGGAGAACGAAAGTTGTTCCGGATATTTTGAAAGGTTCAAAATAAAGTGTAATTGTATTTAATAATGTTTTATTATTTAATTATCTAAATTAAATATTAAAATATAATTAAATTAATTAAAAAGTGGAAAAGGCTTAATGGGCCATGTGGGCCCATTAGGGGAGGAGGGGGTTTCCCCCCTTGGGCTTGGGGCCAAGGGTGGGGCCCATCCCCCCTCCCTGGCCTGCACACATCCCCTCTTGGGAGTTTAGTCCCACCTCGGGGAGGGGAGGAGGATGACACCCCCGTTGGCCTATATAAGGAGGGGTACACCCCCCTTTTTCCAACACATAGAAATCTGTCTCCCTCTCCTTCTCCTACCTAGAGAGTGGACTCCCCTTGTTTGGAGTCTGCACCTGGTTTGGAGTTCTCCACCATAGCAGGCCGTCTCTCTGCCGGAGTCGGGATCCGAATCCGTCTTTCTTACTCTACTCGCCTGGTTCGGGGCCCGGAGGGAACATCGATTGTACTGTACGTGTATAATCTCTTCGAGGCGCTACACCTGTGGCGCTACTTCATCGCCGGAGGTCAATCGGGAGTCTCCATCGCCGGTGGTATTCAACACGACAGGGTGGTCGTATTTTTGAGTCTACACCAGCCACGTTCGCAAGAACGTTTCCCTCATTCGGTCTTCAAAGGTATGAACTCCGATTCCCTCCGTTACTTTACATCGCCATAGCATAGATCTTGGGTTCGGGTAGAGTAGGTATGAAAAATTTATGTTTTCTTCCCCGTATCCCAACAGTGGTATCATGAGCTAGCTATGCGTAGATGTATTGTACGGGTAGAACACATGTAGGATGTGGGCATCGAATCTTCATTTGTTACCCTCCCACGTGTACACATTTAGCATTGCGGCAATGTCCTGATGAAGTGGTCCCGACCGACCTTACGCGTTTACGCGAGACTGGTTCCACGCTTGACATATGACTTGTACCATATAAGTTGCTAGGGGGTGTCTGTCTCTCTAACATTAGCGATGCGAATATGTTTGCAACGGAGGGCCCCGGTAGGGGTGTAATAGAGATGATTGGGGAATGGGTGTTGTGGCATGTTTTTCGCAGGATAGAAACGGTTCTTTCTCGAAACCCCTAGCATCCACGTAAAACTTGCATAAGCTAAAGTAGAAAGGCGTTTAACTTTGCTTTGCATAAAGGGGGGTCATAGCTTGTATGATTTACAGTTTTACTTCCTGTTTCTGCTAGTATGCTAGATGTATCGACGGTAGCATAAATAGGACCATCTCTCACAATACCAACATTGTGTTCTCCCTTGGTGGGCACCGCCTGGAAGGATCTCCCATATGGCCGACATCCCATACATATCGGGTGTCACACATATTAAATGGCGTTCGCATGAGGTTGGGTTCGGGAAGCCTGACATATGCATATATGGCCTTGTTGAACATCTAACTTCAAGGTTGGATTGGCAGGCTTGACGTATGTAGATGCGGGCCTGGAACACAGTAGATCGAAAGATCGAGCACTAGTCACATACCTGATGTGATTGGCATAGTGGCCTACCTGAACCACATACTGATGACTGTGACGATCATGGGAGGTATAGGGATTTGGGATTGTGTAATCACTTAGTTAAGTTGAGAGGTGTTTATCTAAGTGGGACCTTTCTAGAATTTTGAAGATTAAATTAAAACTCCACATTATGAACAACAGTCTAAATATGTATCTTTGTGAATCACCATTGTAGATGGCAGCACCACACCCCTCATTCAACTTAGGGTCGTTCCTAGAAAAAGACAAACCGAAAACTGATGGGTCAAACTTCACCAACTGGTCCCGCACTCTGAGGATTCTCCTCGTTCCCCTTAAAATGGCATACGTACTAGAGGCCGCGTTAGGTGACGCACCAACATATGATGCCAGTCAGGATGAGAAGAATGTCTATCTCTCCAAGACTGATGATTACAACCTTGTCTAGAGTGGCATGCTCTACTCCATGGAGGCTGAGCTGCAGAAGCTCTTTGAGAGGATGGGTGCATATGAGATTATCACCGACCCCAAGGCCGTCTTTGCACCTCAAGCCAGGGATGAACGATATGAGGCTTCTGAAGCCTTCTTCTCGGCCAAGATGGACGAGCACAGCAGCGTGAGTGAGCACATGGTCAAAATGTCTGGCTACGTTCAACGCTTGAATGCTCTGGAATGTCAGATTTCGGATGAACTTGCAGTTGATAGGGTGTTGCAGTCGCTTCCCCCTAGCTACAAAGGCTTTGTGTTGAACTACAACATGCAGGGGATGACTAAGACCCCTTCTGAGTTGTTTGCCATGCTGAAAAGTGCTGAGGTTGAGATCAAGAAGGAGCACGCTGTATTCATGGTAAACAAGACCACTGAATTCAAGAAGTCAAGCTGACGGTAAAGGGAAAATAAAGGCATCCCCAAGAAGGATGGCAAGTCAGTTGTCGTTCATCCTAAGGCACCTAAACCCAAGCCCAAAGTTGAGTGCTTCTACTGCAAGGGTGAAGGTCACTGGAAGCGCAACTGCCCCAAGTACCGAAAGGACAAGAAGGCTGGCAAGGTTTCCAAGAGAGACGGAGGTATATTTGATATACATATTGTTGATCTTTTCTTAACAAGCGCCGGGAACACATCCTGGATACTTGATACATGATCTGTCGCTCATATTTCTAATTCTGTTCAGGGACTAAGGAATAAGAGACGCTTGCTGAGAGATGAACTGGCGATGCGAGTGGGCAACGGATGTCAAGTTGAAGTATTGACGGTCGGCCCGATGCATCTTAGTCTCTCTTCGGAATTAGTCTTGATTTTGAATAAATGTTACTATTTACCCGCATTGAGTGTGAACATCATTAGTGGCTCTTGCTTGAAGAGAGACCACTATTCTTTTAAGTCTGATACAATTGGTTGTTCGATTTATAAGGATGATGTGTTTTATGTTCATGCACCAGAGCAACGTGGTTTATTCATACTTGATCTCGATGGTGACGTCTGTCACATAAAAAATATAGATGCCAAAAGATTAAAGAGTAGTGGCGAAGAGCACATGACGATGTGGCATTGTCGACTTGTTCATATTGGTATAAAGCGCATGGAAAAGCTCCATAAAGATGGACTTCTTGAGTCATTGGATTTTGGATCCCTTGATACATGTGAACCATGCCTCATGGGAAAAATGACAAGGACTCCATTGAATGGAATAATGGAGCGTGCGGATGAATTATTGTGGATCATACATACTGATGTATGTGGACCCATGAACGTCTCCACACGCAATGGTCTTCGTTATCTCGTGACCTTTACTGATGACTTGAGTAGATATGGGTATATTTACTTGATGAAGCACAAGTCTGAAACCTTTGAAAAGTTCAAGGAATTTCAGAGTGAGGTCAAGAATCAACTCGGAAAGAAAATCAAGCACCTTCGATCCGATCGAGGTGGCGAGTATTTAAGTCATGAGTTTGGCGATCATCTAAAATCTTGTGGCATCGTACCACAGCTTACGCCGGTAGGCACACCTGAAAGAAACGGTGTAGCCGAACGACGTAATCGAACCCTATTGGATAGTGTGCGATCGATGATGTCTCATACCGACTTACCTGTGTCATTCTGGGGGCATGCTTTAGAAACTGCCGCTTACGTTCTTAATAGGGCACCATCCAAATCCGTGAAGACAACACCATTTGAGGAATGGCATGCCACGAAACCAAAGTTGTTTCACCTGAAGATTTGGGGTTGTGAGGCTTATGTTAGGAAACTACAGCCTGACAAACTCGAATCAAAGGCGGATAAGTGCATCTTTGTGGGCTATCCAAAGGAAACTCGTGGATACACCTTCCACAATTAGTCCGAGGGAAAAACGTTTGTCGCAAAGACTAGGCACTTTCTTGAGAAAGAGTTTCTATCAAAAGAGTTGAGTGGGAGGAAAATAGACCTCGATGAAGTGACTGACCAATCACTCCAAATGGAAGAACCGACAACAGAAATTGTTCTAGAACCATCTTCCACAGTGGGAGCTGAAGAGAATGGCCAGGGCGACATTCATAACGATCATGACATACATGATGATCATGATGAGAATGAAGAGGAACCTATTTTGCCACGTAGGTTATCAAGAATCCGTCAAGCTCCTGAGTTTTACGGACAACTTGTGAATACAGTCTCGGCTATTGAGCCAGACGAACCTACGAGTTACAAAGAAGCAATGGAGGGACCCGAGTCCGAGAAATGGCTAGAAGCCATGAAATCCAAAATAGACTCCATGTACACCAACAAATTTTGGACTTTGGTGGATATTCCCGAGGACCGTAAGGCCGTTGAGAATAAATGGATATTCAAGAAAAAGACTGACGCAGACGGAAACGTTTATGTCTACAAGGCTCGACTTGTCGCGAAAGGGTTCCGAAAAATTCAAGGGGTTGACTACGAGGAGACATTCTCTCCTGTAGCGATGATCAAGTCTATTCGGATCCTACTAGCAATAGCTGCATATCATGATTACGAGATATGGCAGATGGACGTGAAAACTGCGTTCCTTAATGGCAACATTGAGGAAGAGTTGTATATGATGCAACCAGAAGGTTTCATTGATCCAAGGAATGCTGGTAAGGTATGCAAGCTGCAACGGTCCATCTATGGGTTGAAGCAAGAATCTCAGAGTTGGAACCTTCGATTTGATGAAGTCATCAAAGCGTTTGGATTTGTCCAAAACGTCGAAGAGTTCTGCGTCTATAAGAAGCAGAGTGGGAGCTCTATAGCATTCCTTGTGTTATATGTAGATGACATATTGCTGATAGGGAACGATAGAAAATTCTTAGAAGGACTGAAGGAATATCTGAATGGGAAATTTTCCATGAAGGACCTAGGTGAAGCTGCGTACATATTAGGGATTAAGATCTATAGAGATAGAGCTAATCGCCTATTGGTTTTGAGTCAAAGGACTTATATTGATAAAGTATTGAAAAGGTTCAGTATGGATAACGCCAAGAGAGGTCTCTTGCCAGTTATAACAGGTATCAAATTAAGTGTGACTCAATGTCCAGCAACAACAAAAGAAAAGGAGGAGATGTCCTCAAAGCCCTATGCCTCGGCCATAGGTTCTATCATGTATCATATGCTGTGTACCCGGACGGATTTAGCGCTGGCAATTAGTATGACTAATCGCTACCAGAGTAATCCAGGAATGATCCATTGGACCGCAGTAAAGAACATCCTGAAATACTTATGAAGGACGAAGGATCTCTTTCTCGTTTATGGAGGAGTTGATGAGGAGCTCACCGTAAAAGGTTACGTTGACACTAGCCTTGGCTCTGACCTAGATTACTCGAAGTCCCAGACAGGATATGCGTTCATGTTGAACGGTGGCGCATTTAGCTGGAGGAGCGGCAAACAGTCAGTCGTCACCCAATCTTCAATGGAGTCGGAGTATGTTGCCGCTTGCGAAGCGTCAAATGAAGCGCTTTGACTGAAGAAGTTCGTGATCGAGCTTGGTGTCTTTCCCAGCTGCACTGACCCCGTGGGAATCTTCTGCGACAACACGGGCAACATTGCTAACGCGAGAGCACCAAGAACTCACTCTACAGCCAAGCACATTCTCCGAAAGTTCCATGTGACGCGAGACTACGCCAGGGATGGTCATACTAGGATTCACAAAATACATACGGATCTGAACGCAACAGACTCGATGACTAAACCTCTTCCACATGGAAAGTTTGAAGAACACCGAGAGACTATTGGTGTTAGATACATACCTGATGTAAACTAATGTAATTTGTACTCTAGTGCAAGTGGGAGACTATTGGATATGTGACCTAGAGGCAAATTAATAAAGATATTTGTCACATATCCGTTTTGTTCATAATACGTTTTATACTGTGCTAAGAACAATATGACTTGGAAACACTAATACACGTGTAGTATAAAACACAAGTCCCTAGTTTAAATCAGGTATACTAGCTCATTGGGCAATTGATTGATCAATGTTTCCTGATCATGGAGACACTTAAGTCCATTGACAATGAGGTCATATCATTGGGGAATTATGTGATGGACACCCACCCACCTAAATCATTGTAATGTGATCGAGTCACATAGTTCAGCATTGCGATGACTTTGTAACATATGGCTTAGTCCTTGGACCGTAATGATCATACGTAATTGTCATCTATGAGGAGACTTTGATTTTTATCCCACCGCCTGTCTGAAATATGCTGGCTATAACGGTGCACTTTGGGTATTCCAAAATAGATGGTTGATGAGTATGTTAATAGATCAGAGCGGGATTTGTCAGTCCAAGTGACGGACAGGTACTCTGGGCCCACCCGGTGATATTGCATCAATAGCTTGCAAGCAAGTGACTAGGTCACATGAGATGTAATAGGCACGGACGAGTAAACTAGTTTGTTGTGAACGAGATGTGAGCCCGGTATGTTGGATACTGACGATCAAACCTCGGACAAACAAAGTACCGCATCACAAAGGGATTATGTCGTATCGTTAACGGTTTCCAAAAGCGATTGAAGTTCATTCGATGGAAGCGCAGGGGCTGTCAAGGATTGTAACCAGGTCCAACTGACTAGTCATTGGTCAATGAGAATGTCTCGATCATGTCAGCTATTTCCCGGACTGTAGGGTGTTACACTTAAGGTGCAATCGATGCATTGGGATAGATTCGGGATCATCGGTGAAATAGGAGATATCACCGGAATGGTTCCGGGGGAGAACAGAAGTTGTTCTAGATATTTTGAAAGGTTCAAAATAAAGTGTAATTGTATTTAATAACATTTTATTATTTAATTATCCGAATTAAATATTAAAATATAATTAAATTAATTAAAAAGTGGAAAAAGGCTTAATGGGCCATGTGGGCCCATTAGGGAAGGAGGGGGTTTCCCCCCTGGGCTTGGCGCCAAGGGTGGGGCCCATCCCCCCTCCCTGGCCGGCGCACCTCGCCCCCTTGGGAGTTTAGTCCCACCTCGGGGAGGGGAGGAGGATGGCACCCCCTTGGCCTACATAAGGAGGGGTACAGCCCCCTTTTTCCAACACACAGAAATCTCTCTCCCTCTCCTTCTCCTACCTAGAGAGTGGACTTCCGTTGTTTGGAGTTCTCCACCATAGAAGGCCGTCGCTCTGCCAGAGTCGGGATCCGAATCCGTCTTTCTTCCGCTGCTCGCCTGGTTCGGGGCCCGGAGGGAACATCGATTGTATTGTATGTGTATAATCTCTTCGAGGTGCTACACCTGTGCCGCTACTTCATCGCTGGAGGTCAATCGGGAGTCTCCATCACCGGTGGTCTTCAACATGACAGGGAGTTCGTTGTTCCGAGTCTACGCCAGCCACGTTCGCAAGAATGTTTCCCTCTTTCGGTCTTCAAAGGTATGAACTCAGATTCCCTCCGTTACTTGACATTGCCATAGCATAGATCTTGGGTTCGGGTAACATAGGTATGAAAAATTTGTGTTTTCTGCCCCGTATCCCAACAAATATGGCTTGGCGCTGTTTGATTCTGTTGCTCGAGTGCTGAGGCAGTCGTCTTGGGAGCATGAGTTTATGCCTGTTGAATTGGAGGTGGTGGAGCCTATGGCGCGGCCGGTCGTGGATTTCAGTGGGAGAATGAGCGGCCTGGAACTCATCGCCGTCTTCGTGAAGAGGTGTATTCAGCCACTGCAGCAGCGAGTGGGTCCTATGTGGCAATACTCTGGAGTCGAGGATCCGACGAGGTGTCTTCATGGGGAAGTTTCGAGTTGCAAACTCCTTGCTCGAGTGCAGCTGATCACCAAGTTCTCGAGTACTGCACTCGCGAGATCTGTGGTTCCATACGCTGCTAATGTGCCGCTTCTAGAGGTATTGTTTCACGCGTAGTTGTATCTTTTTATTTGTCCTTTGCATTTGGCTTTTCTGATTCTTCTTCTTTTTTCTGAGCTGTTGTTGCAGGGCCACACTCCTATACTCGATTATCTGCCGTAGCCTGAAGCTGCCGATATGGAAGAGGAGGTTGAACATGTGTCGGTTCCCTTTGTTCCTGTGGTAGGAGAAGGTGCCAACCAAACGTTGGATGGGGAGGATGCTTCTCATCCTCCTATGATTGATGAAGAGGATCAGGTGACGTTGCGTGAGCGGTACAAACGGTCTCGCCCTCCTATTCCAGTGAGTTCTTCATATCATGGATGTGGGGACAATACTTCAAGTGCCGCTGATGCTGCGCCTCCTTTGGGTGGCCGCAAGAGGCCAAGGTTTGTTCTTCCTATTCGACCTGGTTCCGCATCTATCAGGTTGGTGTTGTATGTTGCTGAATTTTCCGTTCCTGTTTCACTTGATTCTGATACTGATTTTCCCCAGGACTCACGCTGTTGCGAGTGCCTCCTGTTCCTTCTGCGACTGCTGCTGGATCTGTTCCTGGGAATGCATCGGGTCCTTCACCGCCTTCTACAACACCGAGCTCGGGCGCCGCTCTTGTGGCTAGTGGTCCTGGGCCAGTCGCTGCGAGTTCTCCTTCTTCGACTGCCAATCCTTTCAATTTTGCCGGGTGCACTTTCGAGAAGGAGGGTGTCACCATGGAGGACAAGGTGGCGCTCTTCGACCGCATGGCCCAGCAGGCGAGTTTATCACTTCTCCGTCGTGTTTCAATGATCCCTTCTTCATGGTTCATCGAGTGCGCGTCAGCACTCCCGATGGGAGTATCCCCCGAGGCTACGGGCGACCACTTGTGGTTGGTCGTAGGCTTTTTAAGTTCTTCCGTATGTTAACTCTCTTTGAAACTTGTTGCTGCGATAGCATTTTTCAAGATGTACGAGCGCGTCCTGAACGACGTTGATCGGTATAGGGCTGGCCATGATGATGCTCAGGACAAACCTACCCAAATGGCTGGTGAGTGCTTCTCTCATTTGCTATGTGTTTCGCACACCATTTTGGCGACTGCTTGTGTGACTTGGTTCCTTGTGCAGCCCGAAAGAAGAAATCTACAAAGCGGTATGCAGAACTGGAAGAAGAGCTTGCATTGGTTCGGAGCAGCTTGGAGTCGAAGGAACATGAGCTACAGCTGCAACGTGGCGAGGCCGAGCGACTTCGTCAGGAGGAGGAACTGTTGCAACATTTGAAGTAGGCTGAACGTCTTCGTGTCCTTGCGGGTGCTTTGACGGGTGAGTTAGTTTTTCTTGTGCCATCTTGATGATTTTCCCTCTTTGTATAGTGTTTGATTGGACTTCTTTTCTGCAGGAGCTGTCGGGGTTGATCCTTTGGTCGCTACTGTAACAACCCGAAATTTTCACCCAAATTAAATTTTTTTTGTTGTGTTGCTGTGATGATTGCCTGTATTTATTTTCAGTGTTTGCTTCGCCGAATTAATAATCGTTGATTATATTTCCCCCTCATTCTCTTACCGGCATGCCTGACTGTAAGGCCCGATATGCCGTACTGTTCCAGATCTAGGTGTTTCCACCCAGATCCGGGGACGAAGCACATATCGGTCCCACCGCGACATATGCCAAAGTCATATGCCCCGGATTTCCAACATGATATCACAACATTACAGATACAAGGATACAACATCTCATACAATCGGCATAGGACTGCCTCAAATACAATACAACAGCGGAAGGTACATGTCTGAGTACAGACTACAATCAAATGCCTAGTGGCAAAGAGAAAAACACATCGATCCCATAACCACACGGGTCCAGGCCCTCCGCCGGGATCCGCCTAACTAGTCATCGTCGAGTCTCCACGTGAAACGTCGATCACCATACCTGTTGTCGATCAAGAACCCTGAAAAGAGTTTGGGGGTAGTATCATGAGTACAGAGGTACTCAGCATCCAACTGTAGTGGTCATCGGACCCAGCAAGGACTTCATCACTCGTCATTCTAGGACAACTAGTAGTTTACGGTAAGGAAGGGGTAAGTGGTGAGGTTGCTGTCGCACTAGCATTTATGAAGTGGCTAACGATCTAGAGAGTAAGATAAGAAGCCAAGCATTCGATGAGGAATCGCCTCCAACAAGTCTTGCTATCAGCTACTTACACAAGCATAAGACCTATCCTATCCTTGTCCCCCTCTTCGCATCCCAACGAAGAAGAAGCAGTCAAGGCACACACACACGTTGATCAAGTTATATTAAGATTATCTCAATTGTTGTTGTCTATGAACAAGGAGTAGGTCTCAAGTCGTCCATAACCGTGGACACGTCTTCTCGAAAAGATTTAACCCTGCAGGGGTGTACCAACTGCCCATTACACGGCTCCGCATGCACACCCATCTCTCTCAGTTGCTACCCATCACAGGCAACCATTTTATGATTTAGTCCCAAGAGATCCGGAACGATAGGTCCCTCTAACTAACAACGCACAAATCCGGGTGGCCCCCGGTGAGTCGACATCCAACTCAAAAGCCGGCCGCGCTCTCGAATCGGCCTCTACCGTCTGGACGAGGTCGGATAGGTTGCCCAAACAGATGTGGACAACCCCCTAGCTCCCTGGGGTGGACCAACAAGAGAAACCATGTCTCCGCTGGCCCAAGTTGTTTGAAAACTACTGGCGTACGACGAGCACACACACGGTTTCAAAAGGTAAAATCAGCTTGGGCCACCACTAGAAATGCTTGAAGCTAGATAGGTAAGAAAAGGGGACCCCATAAAATCCCACACGCGGTTAGGCATGCTCAGTCTTAAAACCAATACCCGAAACTCGGATCCTAGGTGACTCGAATGGAACAAAGCATCGGGGCGGTATAGCCTAGACCTTCCATCCTTCGTCGAATATAATCAACATTTATAATAATCATATCATCAACAACAATATAATAAGGTGATATCGCAAACCAAGGAGTAACAGGGTAACATCGTAGCATCCTAAGCATGCATACTAAGCAGGGGCTGAGCTACGAGCAATAGTAACATAGCAGTGCAAGGTTTGCTGGGAAGGGACATGGCTGTATCGGTTTGAAAGAGGCTGTAAACATGTGGTAGGATCAAACATCGAACCTAACCTAGACTAGCATGCAAACCGCTGGTTGAAATAGAATGGATCATAAGTAATGTATAGTCCTTGCCTGTTGATAAGTCGGGTTTCGAAGGTGTAGTTGATCGCAAGCTCGCATCGTCTCCGAGAGGTACCCGCGGAAGCACACAAGAGGTAAACACTGGAAAGCAATCAACGAGCAACCATCTATTACTACGAGGCAAACACGGGCAAGCATCAACAAGAAGGAAACACGAGACATCGCACCTACCGTCGAGAGTGGTTACTAACAGTTTAAGTGGGGTATCGATCACACACGACGAATACCGCACGTTTAAGGTGGTTCAAGTTGCTTAGCTACGGGTGATCAACAAAGGTTGTTAACATGGAAACTCAAGCAAGCATGGAATAGCACACAAACATGTCAAGAGGTGAAGCACAAAGTAAACTATCTATGCTAGTCAATTTAAGTGAGGCACAACCTAAACATGGCCTACACTAAGTGCCGCACGATGATTAAAAGATTTGGTACTGTTCTGTCCTAAACCATATTTTAGGTCGGTTAAGAACAGCAAACAATAGCATAAACACAAAGTACACGAAAAACTAATCAAGTTACATATAAAGAACACTCCAAACGGAGTTACGGTTAAAAAGATACAAGCAAAACAAGTTACGGGCACAAACTGCCAACATCTTGAAGCACACTTTAGAGCAATGCATAAACAGGTTAACCAATGCAAACATGCTCACAAATGATATTGAACTAAATTAGACATGGCAAAGAAGGCATGGCAAAAAGAATCATGCAAAAAGGTATCATAGATCAAAAGATATTAAGCAAACAACATGGCATCGCAAAGTAACAGACAATTACACAATCATGAAAAACTGAGGTGGCTGTCAAAAACAGCAGCATAGCAACTTTGGAGCTCAATAACTATATGACCAACAAGCATATCATGACAATGCAATACATATAATGAAAGTAGACATGATGCTTAACAATATGCAATTGGAATCACTCAATTCCGATAAACGGTCGCGACACACTCGTCGACCGAAGTTGCAACAAAATAACAGTTTCAGCAACAGCAGCACATTAACATCAGGATCACCACTTTGGAGCAAGATTTAATATAGCTAGAGCACCCAAACATGACAAGTTAAAGCATGAAAATGAAGTATACATGATGCTTAACACATAGGAGAAAGAATCAATGCAATAGGCCTCATGGATGAGTCACAATCATCATGCAAAGTTGCAACAAAATATAAACAGCAGCACTTACAGGAAAAAATTAGCAGTTTAACGGCCTGATGCCCAATTTAGCACACAATTACACAATCAAGATGAGATCAAATGAAAATGCTCACAAAATATGAATTGAAGTGCACATGAAACTAAGAAACTTTCATTTTGCGGGCACGTTCGTCGGAGCTACGGATTACTCGCAAATGACAGCGCAAAACTGAATAAAGCACACAATACACAGGACTTAGCAATAATTTCGAAAAAGAAAAGACAGAAGAAAAAAAAAGATCCAGGCCTCACCCATGGGCTGGCCCATCTGGCTGGGCTGGGGCGCACGGTGCTGGGCCAAGGGGGGGCAGGCCGGATCTGGGCCTCAACCGCCTGGATCTTGGCCCATGTGGCCGGCTGGCCGTTGGAGGCGCTCGCCTCGGCCGAGCCATGGCCGGCAGCGGCGGCTGCGCCGGCGAGGAGCTGGAGGGCGGCCAGGTGACGGGGGCTCAGAGGCGGCCCGGTGCAGGGAGGGGGAAAACCCGCGGCGGCCGGAGACGCCGGATCCGGCAGCCGGCGGTGGTCGCAGGAGAGGCCGACGGCTGGCTTCCGTAGCCATGGCGGACGGCGGGGCAGACCTGCGCAAGGGGAGACGAGAGGGAGTTAGGGGAGATGAGGGAGGAGAGGGAAGGAGAGGGAAGGAGAGGGCCGGCGGCTCGCTGGCTACTCCGGTGGCCGGAGCTGGGTTGGCCGGCGGCTACCCACGGGCAAGGTGGAGGCGGCGGTGGAGAGAGAGGTGGAGAGAGGAGGCAGGGGTGGCTAGATCCGATCTGGGCCATCGGATCTCCGGATCTGACGGTCCAGAACTCATTGGGCAGAAAACTGAGCAAAATTGGGGGTGTGGCTGCAAATTTTGGCTAGTGAAACCCTAGAAAGGGGTGGGAGTGTGGTGGTCTTTATATAGCCCAGGTGGCTGGCAGTTTGCAAAAAAATCCCCGGTTTTTCTCTCTCGCACGCGGTGCTCACGTTTCTGACCGCTGGGGGTCCGCAGTACCTCCGATTCGGGTAAAACTTCGAACTGCGCGATCAGCGCGTCGAGCCGGAGGCGTTCACCTAGTGCTGGAACCGTTCCGAGAACATTTTCCGGTGCGCTATAAAAATATCCCGTTTAATTATTAAACGGGGTTTTCGTTCCGTTGGCTGCGGCTGGTGTTGTGCGGTTTCCGCGACGGTGATCGGGTGAAACCCGGTGTCGCAAGGTCGAGTGTCAGGGTGGCAAGGGTCGGTCTCCGTCCGAGACGAGATAAGAGGGGGAAAAATAATCGCCGATTGATAAATCGGGGATGCAAACACCGCAAACAAATCAGACAATCAAACACTTCACACCAAAAACAATTTTTATTTTTTATTTTTTTGAAAACTGGGCTGTTACACTGACCGACCCTTCCCACCATGGCACACGACCTTTTGCGACACCGGGTTTCACCCGAGCACCGTCGCCACTTCTAGCACGAGACCAGCCATCGCCATCGGAACAAAAAACCCCGTTTATTTAATAAACGGATTATTTTATTGGGCACCAGAAAAATGTTCTCGAAACAGTATCGAAGTGAGGTACGACTGACGGGATCGCCGCGCTGAGCACGTGCTTCGAGATTTCGTCCGAATCGGAGGTCGTATGGACTCCCGGCGGTCAGAAACGTTTTCATCGGACGCACGCGAGAGAGACCGGTGGTATTTGCGTAAACCTGCCAGCCAGCCAACTTATATAAAGACCACCACTCTCCCTAGCCCTTCTAGGGTTTTCCCATGTAAAAAATTGCAGCCACCCCCTCAAAATTGCCCAAATTTCTGCCCACAACCCCTCCCAGCTCGAAACCCTAGACCTGGGGTGTTCTCAGCCCTTGGATCTGCATCTGGACGTTTCAGATCGCTCTAGTTCATCCCCACAACCTCCAACCCCAGATCTGGGCCCCGCAGGGCCAAGCCAGCGCCGCCGGGCTTGCCCGAAGCCTGAATCGCGCAGCCTCGAGCTCCTACCATGGAGGAGACGCCACACCGCCAGCCGCCGGCGGCGGCGACCACGGCTAGCCGTCGCACCACCCCGGTGAGCCGCCTCCCGCACCTCCTCGCCTCCCTCGACATCTCACCCCTCTCCCTCTCTCTAAACAGGACGCCAGCGGCGACCCCAGCACCGCCGCGTGCCATGGCCGTGGCCTCCCGAGCCGAAGCCCGCCCCGCCGTCCAGGCAAGCGGCCTCGCCCGGCCGGATCCGGTGCCCGTCGCTGACCTTGCCCGCCATCGTTTCCTGCGAGCCCTTTGTCGCGCTGCGCCGTAACGCGCTCGTCCCCTCCGTCGAGACCTCACCGAAGGCCGCCCCACGGCGTCGCCGCCTGCCGCCCGATCGGTTAAGGCAGCTGGGCCGACACGCCTCCGGTGGCCCAGCCTTGCCCCGCCTCGGCCCAACCAAGCCTCTCGCCCCTGGCGATAGAGTGCTATCCTGCGCCCGCTGCCTCCTGGGCTAGGCCCAGCTCGGTGAGCGCCCCTTTTTTTTCTTTATTTTTGTTTTTCTGTTGTTTATTAGCTGAGGTCGGCCCATGTGGTATTTTGCGCGCTGTGCGTAGGATAGCTAGGATGCGCCCCCTGGTTAGGCCCGGTAGTTGTAGTTTCGGCCCAGTAATGTTTTTTTGCTTTCCTAGGCTTTTTAATTTGCACATTGTGTTAGTATTTTGCGAGGCCGATATCTTTTTAACGGTAGCTCGGATTGCGATGGATCCAACGTCAAACTTGCGTAGAATTTCGTGTAGATTCTTAAAATGTGCTCCTTTTCCATGTTTTCACTTGTCTACATGTTGTTTCACTGCTAATTACATCGCATGCCACCGTAAACTGTTTCTTTAATAACTTTTTAACCGTTGCTCCGTTTAAAATGTTCTTTGCATGTAACTTGACTAGAATTTCGTGTAGATTATGATTGTGCTATTGTTTTATATTGTTAACCCACCTAAAATATGTTTTAGGTAAGAACAATACCAAATTATTTGCTCGTCGTGGGGCAGTTAGTGTTATGCCATGTATAGGGTGTTGCCTCACTTACATTGACTAGCGTAGATAGTTTACTTGATGCTTCACCTCTTTCCATGATTGTGTGATATGCCATGCTTAAATGATATGCCATGTAAACAGACTTTATTCTTGTTGTGTAGCTAAACAACTTGAACCATTCTAAATGTGCGGTATCGTCGTGTTTAACGAGTACTCCACTTAACCTGTTAGTAACCGCTCTCGACGATAGATGAGATACCGTAGTGCGTTGTCTCGTGTTGCCTTCTTAGTGATGCTTGCTCGTGATTGCTTCGTAGTAATAGAGGCTTTCTTGTTGATTGTATTTTCCAGTGTTTCCTTCTTGTGTGCTTCCGCGGATACCTCTCGGAGACGATGCGAGCTTGCGATCGACTACACCTTCGGTTTCCGCGGGTAATATATCATGCTTATAAATTTCAGCTCACTTGCGCCTAGGTGTAGGATAGAACGATTGCTTGATCCTACCACTTCATATTCATGCCTCTCAATTAAACCCAAACAACCATGTCCTCCACATCCCAGCAAACCTTGTTCTGGCTATGTTACTATTGCTCGCTGATCAACCATTGCTTAGTATGCATGCTAGGATGCTATGAACTGTTACCTCCTGTTACTCCTTGGATTGGGCTATCACACTATTATATTGTTGTGGACGATATGATTATTATAATATTGACTATACTCGACGAAGGATGGAAGGTCTAGGCTATCCCGCCCCGACACTTTGTTCCATTCGAGTCACCTAGGACCCGAGTTCCGGGTATTGTGTCTCTTGACAAGCGTGCCTAACCTCATGTGGGATGCTATGGGGTCCCTCTTCTTACCTATCTAGCTCCAAACATTTCTAGTGGTGGCCCAAGATGATTTTACCATTTGAGAAACCGTGTGCGTAACTGGTCTGCAGCCAGTGGATTTAAAACAAACTGGGTCAGTGGGATGGTATATCCTGTTGGTCCACACCTGGAAGCTAGGGAGCCTGTCCGGGCGAGGGTAGGTTATCCTGACATCGTCCAGACGGTAGAGACCGATTCGAGAGCGCGACCGGCTTTTGAGTTGGATGTCGACTCACCGGGGGCCACCTAGATTTGTTCGTTGTTAGTTAGAGGGACCTGTCATTTCGGATCTCTCGTAACTAAATCATAAAATGGTTGCCTGTGATGGGTAGCAACTGAGAGAGATGGGCGTGCGTGCAGAGCCTTGTAATGGGCAGTTGGTACACCCCTGCAGGGTTAAATCTTTTCAAAAAACCGTGTCCACGGTTATGGACGACTTGAGACCTACTCCTTGTTCATAGATAACAACAACTGAGATAATCTTAATAACTTGATCAACGTGTGTGTGTGGCTTGACTGCTTCTTCTTCGTCGGGATGCGAAGGGGAGGACATGGATAGGATAGGTTTTGTGATTGCATAAGTAGCTGATAGCAAGACTTGTTGGAGGATTCCGCATCGAATGCTTGGTTGTCATCTTACTCTAAAATAGATCGGTAACCACTCATATATTGCTAGTGCGACTGCAACCTCACCACTACCCCCATCTTGCCGTGAGAAGTTAGTTACAAGATTTGTTGATATAGCTCACCCCTTCTTTTCTCTTTTACGCACGTTATGCAAACGATCTTGGACTTCAGTGGAGCTCGACGACCATTATTTTGGACGCCTTCACGGAGACTCGACGACGACTAGTTAGGTGGATCCCGGCGGAGAGCCTGGACCCGTGTGGACGTGGGAATGGTGTGTTTTACCTTTGCCACTAGGCATTTGATTGTAGTCTGTACTCAAACATATGTCTTCCGCCGATGTATTGTATTAAGGCAATTGTATGCCGATTGTATGAGATGTTGTATCCTTGTAGCTGTAATGTTGTGATATCATGTTGGAAATCCAGGGCATATGGCATTGTCATATGTCGCGGTGGGACCGATATGTGCTTCGTCCCCAGATCTGGATGAAAACATCTAGATCTGGAACAGTACCACATATCGGGCCTTACAGCTACTTCGGCGAGATCGAATGCTCTTCGCAGTGCTGTTAATGCTGTGGAGGGTGCGGTGGACTCTGTCAAGGCTGCGGCTGGAGGGGTGACCACCGTTCTCGAGTTCCTACATGAGGGCGTTCCTCGAGGTCTTGGTCCATTGGAGACTGCTTTTGGTACCGACGACAACTTCCTTGAGGGCTTCATCCATGACAACGGGGTGAGTGGTATTGCGACGACTTTTGTGGTTCTCTTAGGCCGTGGCGTGTCACTTGACTATGATGATATGGTGTCATCTGTGCCCGCGTATACTGACGAGCAAGGCCTTCGGGCTGCTAACTTGGCGCGTCGCTTGCAGAAAGTTGTAGAGGAGGATGCCCGCATTCCCAAGGACATTGAGTAGTTTAGATAGGATTTTGTATTTGTAGGATTCTGTGTCGGTGATGATGTTGCTTTGTAATGGACTACCTTTTGTTGGGATGTATTTGGAAATGCTTTGTTAATCCCTAGCCCCGGGGCCTTTTGATTGCTGGGTCTTGACTTCTTCTGTTCCTCGTGCGGTAGGCTGCTCCAAGTGTTTCTCGCGCTTGGAAATCTTTAAAGGAGGATGCCGGCGAGGATGCGTACGAGTCCTTTCGGGTTCTCCATAAGGATGTTGAGCTTGAGAATAGAGGACTCAAGGGCGTTTCCATGATTCAGCGCTCAAAGCGCGAGAAGGTGGAGGCCGTGCTCAATGACTTGGTGGGTTGGCTGTCGAAGCTGTCCAGCGCTATGGAAGGTGAGTCTTTGGGTGCTTTGTTACGCAGGCCTGTTTTCGTTTGTCCTTCATGGCTAATTTTACTGTTTCTTCCTTTTCTTGTAGTGGCGTCCGGTAGTTCTCGCGTGGAGGCAGAGGTTGTGCAATCTGAGTTGTCTCGCCTGGATGACCCAGTTGTTCAAGCTAATAATCCCTTGTGGGCGCATAGGGATAATGCTCGGGCCTTTGCCGTTCTTCGCTTCCGGGCCAACAAGTTTCCCAAGGCCATTGAATACCGCCGCAGGCTATTTCACAACATCTTCACCGAGATCTATCCCTTGGATCCAGTTCCACCAACTTTGGAGAAGCTTTGCAGCGTGTTTTCTCGTCCGTTGGAGGTTCGTCGTGCGGTGAAGCATCAGATTCAGGTGGGTGCTCGCTGTGCCTTGGCGCTGGTTCGGTCGCATTGGCCTAGGGTGGATCTTATGCAAGCGACACGTGGCCCTCATCATGGTCGAGATGAACCAATGCCTGACCATGATGAAGTTGCGACTGAACCTTTGCGACTGATAGTGGAGAAGGTGAAAGGACGAGGATGTCGCCTAGAAGGGGGGGGGGGTGAATAGGCGCTTAAAAATAATTACGGTTTCGGCTGGAAAAAATGCAGAATAAAACTTAACGTTTAATTTTCCAAGCAAGAAACCTAAATAAGCTAGGCTCAACTATGTTCACCAACAACTTATACTAGGCAAGATAAACAACTATGTGTTAGCAAGATATATAACAAGAGTACTAAGGCTATCACAAAGTAGGTGCACAAGTCAATAGGTTGACTAGGTCAACCTATGGGACAAGCAATGAAACAATAATATGAGCAAGCACAAGATAAACAAGTAATAAGCTTGCTAAAAGTAAAGGTAGAGATAACTGTAAGTGGAGACGATGGAGACAAGGATTTGTTACCGAAGTTTCTTCTCTTGTGAGAAGTACGTCTCAGTTTGGAGAGGGTGTGGAACACAATGCTCACACGAAGCCAACAAGGGCCACCCTATTTCTCCACACGCTCTCACCAATGCAAGATGTCGTGATTCCACTATAGTACACTTGAGGACGGTCATGGAACCCGTACAAATGGCAACCCTTTAGGGCGGTCACCGAACCCATACAATTGCTCGGGGCAATCTCCACAACCGAATTGGAGGCTCCCATAGCGCCCCGAAGCTTTACACCACAATGATTGAGCTCCGCAACAACAAGACTCTAGGTTCCAACGCACCCATGAGTAACAAGCTCTAGAGTGACAATGCACTCAAGAGTACAAGCTCTAGAGTGCCAATGCACTCAAGAGAACAATCTTCTCAACTTCACTTACTACAACGAGTCCTCGGAGAGAAGTCAAACCGATGCACCAAATGCAATGGCAAGGGCACACGAAGTGCTCAAGTCCCCCACTCTCAAATCCCACCAAAGCAACAAAAGCTATGGAGGAATATGAGAGGATGAACAAGGAGAAACACCAAAAACTCCAAGATCTAGATCCACAAGGTTCCCCTCACAAAGAGGAGAGTTGCCTTGGTGGAGAATGTAGATCTAGATCTCCTCTCTCTTTTCCCTCAAAAGGGAGAAATAATCATGGGAGGAATAGAGAGATCTCAAGCTTTAAGAGGTCAACAATGGAGGTGAAAAACGAGCTCAAGAACTTTGGGGACAATGGAGAAGAAGACCCCCTTTTATAGGTCCCCACGAATCCAACCGTTATGACCAGTTTTCTACGTCCCGAGCGGTACTACCGCTCCCTGAGCGGTACTACTGCTCAAGCGGTACTACCGGACACTAAAAATGCTCTACTCCCGCTCTAAACAGAAGGTTTGCGATAGTAGGTGCGGTAGTAGCCACGGTACTACCGCTCTTCCGGGCGGTACTACCGCACAGGCAAAAACAGCACGGCCAAAACAAGCATAACTTTTCCATACAAACTCCGATTTTGATGATCTTGGGCTTGTTTTAAAGCTATGGAAAAGCTCTAGGTAATCACATAGAGAACCACCCAAGATCAAAAAAAAGGAAAGATGCGAAACAAGGAAAGGTTAACATGCCAACAAGGTAGAAAGTGAAACCTTCACAAGATAAGAGCCGACAAAAACACAAACATCGAAAACACAAAAGTAGATGTATATGAAATCCGTTTTCGATGAAGAAGAGCTTGTAATGAATACAAACTCAAGATCCAACACTCACAAAGAGAAAAACCAAACAAGAACCAATAAAGATGATTCGAAGGATGCAAAGGTTTGAGCTCTCCACGAACGATGCGGTCCAGCCTATAACCGGTCTCCTAACTACCAGCATGAGACCGGTAAACTAGAAACCTATAAAGGTCAAACCTTTGTCTTGTGCATAATCCACTTGAGCTTGATGATGACGATCATGTCCGCCTCAAGTTGGAACACCTTTCTTGGTTGCGCCAGATCGATGAATACTAGTCAATTGCTCCCCGATACTCCATTATGGGTGAGCCTCTTTTAGGCATATCTTCACAAGACCATTATCACCAAATGGTCGGAAAGCTCCAAGAATATGATATCTTCGTGATTCTCCTCTTGACCTTGCACACATCAATTTGACCAACCTTTGGATAGCTCCATGAAGAACACCTTGGTCAACACGTAATCTTCGTCTTACAACCTTGAAGCCACCATATGATCTTCAAGCGTTGCTTATGGAAAAACCTTAAAGTATAACTCAAGGAAACCATTAGTCCATAAAGATTATCATGAATTACCAAAACCAAAGATAAGGGCAGATGCCCTTTCAATCGCCCCCATTTTGGTAATTGATGACAAACACATTAAGAGGGTTTATATGATGAATTATGCTAATCATGCAAAGAAAGTATGTATGAACAAGAAGGAAAATGCTTAAGAACAAAACCAAAGCACGAACCTTCTAAAAAAACCCTCTAAACTTCTCCCCCTTTGGCATCGATTGCCAAAATGGGCGGAAAACTAAGAAGGCCGATATAGAATGTGTTCCTCCCAAAAGGGTGTATTTCTCAAGAAATGAGTGGAATAAGATACACATATCCAAAGATACATGGTGGGAGGAAAAGAAAACTATATTGAGTATCCAAAGATTGCAAAAAGATGAGATGGCACAAAGGCATAAGAAAATGCAGGCAATCAAATGATCCAACATTCCAAAAGACTACAAGATATTATGATTTAAGCATAGGAGTGTTCTAAGGAAAATAGGAAAGTTCCCCAAAATTTGTGCAATATTTAGAATCTTTGTATTATAATACAAAGTGCACAAAAATTGGATCATCACTCCCCAAAATCGATAGAAACACAACAAAAGTGCAAGTGTGCAAAGATATGAGACAAATTCTGGCACTTGCAACAAACCAATGGTTGAGCAAAGAGCAAAAGATATAACCATAGGAATGGGCTCAACCAAAAAGATGTGTGTGAGTAATGGCAAAGAACTTGATAAGACTAATATAAGGATGACCATTAAGCATCAACATAGTCTTGAAGAAATGAGACTCAAGGTGCCAGACATGTCCTTCCAACATAAGTTAAGAAGGTCACACACACAAACAACAAATGGGTTCACAAGCTTAAATAAAATGCAAAGTAAAATCAAGGCTTGTGACATCCCCATGGTGAAGATAGATAATAAAAAGGCTCATCAAGACAAGCATGAGGACAACAATCTTCACCACCAAAAGAGTGCACGCTAAGATGAATAGAATTAAGACACACACTCAAACACACACGCTTTCATGTAACCACCGAAGAATTAAAAAAAGAGAGAGTGGACATGAAAGAAAGAGGATATCCGCTAGATGTAACTTCTCTCAAGTGTATAAGATTCTAGGTAGATTATATCCACAAAGAAGCATGTACACACGAAATAGTTACAAAAGGAGAGAACACGATATCCAAATGGAAGTCATAAATACACGAATAAGTTATTTTCTTGAAAGCATAGCCAATGGCTTAATATTATATCATTGTATAAAAATGAAATCCACACAACCAACCATCAAAGTCATCAGAACTAGCAACAAGGTACCAAGAGTTAGTTGGGATGCTTTTAATAAGGAAACAAGCATCGGAACAAAGAATATAGTTCTAGAATAATTTCAAGAACCGCAACAATTGCAAATGAAGAATGTCATGTCATGATGCAACCTACACAAGGCTGAATGCAATAATTGTATGCATGAGGTAGATACTTGTTACCGAGATAGCATGGGAATGATGTAGTAGATAAAGTCTTCATTGATCATCCTAGATTGACTCCAACATGCACATGGTGACACCACCTTCCTTGTGACTAAGACGATCCTCCAATGCATCTCCAAAGTTCCTAGAAACAACATTAACAAACAAAATGGTACCCAAACTCATTGGGGCCCAAGAGTTAGAGGAGCAAAAATACATAGGACAAACTCCACAAGAGTAAGTGAATATGGACATGAAGATGAATTCCATGCACATATTAGCCAATAAATAAGTGGATGGAGTTTAACCTATATATAGGATCAAAAAAAGAAATCATTAATCGGAACTACACATAGCAACTATGCATGCACAATACTTTCAAGAACCAAAAAGAAACACAATTTGGACAAAACACCAAGTAAACCAAGATGGCACACCAAAGGGTGACACAACTTAAGGTTGTCCGAATTATATCAAAAGTCAAAATCAACACATGATAGGAGATACATAGAAATTAACACATGGTCAATTGCTACTCTCACCAACAAATGAGAAGAAATACCAATTGAATCCCAACCCAATCAACACATGATTGAATAGGAAAACAAGTGAAAAGGATACCAAGTGAACATAAGATTCCAATATAAGGTTCCAATTGAAAATAAGATTTCAAAATAAACTTGTCACTTGGAGTATACAAAATAAAATATACATCAAGGAATGGGGTATCAATTGGCACACCAATTGATAGAGAGCATGATACCAAATAAAGATATCACAAAAAGAGATATCAAACTCAAAAGGAGAGCACAATTCCAAATAAACTATGACCTCAAGAACTTTAAAATGACACAAAGAACCAAAGAGAATATGCCTTCCAATAACATGTACTTGATATAGACAATAAGATGATAGCCCCCCCAAGAGTTGTGCATTATATAAAATGTTCTTTTGAATACAAAATGCACAAGGTGGGATCACCACTTTCACTATATCTAGAGAAACACTAGACAAGTTCACCAAAGCAAATGATCCACAAGTGGCAAAGAAGACAATGAGAGATAAAACCACAACAATATGTTGGCATGTAATAAGGTAATTATAAACAAGCCAATGTGAAGATGATCAATAATTTCTACCACATATAAGAGTACCAATTGTTGAGGGCAAGAGGTATATGGAATTACTTCCCGGCGGTAGATAACAATAATATAGATTACATCTTCACAACAACAATCATAAGCATGAGGCAAGATAAGAATTGAGTACAATTCTTACAAAGATATTCTTGATAGCTTCAAATATGAATCCAATCATGCAAGCAATGAATAGAATAACTTGAAGCAAACGGTTCCCACATAGGAAATACAAGTACATGTTGGAGGGAACCGTATCAAGCAAATCTCACACACTCAAGAACCAAAGGATGAGAAATAAATTCAATATAAGCAAATTGGAACTTGAGGAGCAACTATGCAGAACTAGATAATTTACACATTTTATAGGCGTGTAATATGCACGAAGCATATTACTCCCCCATAATTTGTATCTCAAAATTTACAACTAGAGGCAAACAAATACCAACAAGAGATAACTAATGGATATTTTAGAATTTGAATTTCCCATGAGAATGACATACCACGTTGTGACTAGATAATCTTGGAATATCAATACTAGGTGGTATTCCTCATGTATACACAATTTTAGGATCATGAAGTGCACAAGGAACATCACTCCCCCAAAATGGGATGATCCATTAATCTCTCACAAGAGCCAACTAAGATAGAACCAATATGAAAAATAGGCTCAACACAACACTCAAACATACATGATGTGAAAACCAACATATACATAATTGATTACTTAAGATACGTAAATTGGAAGCACAACATATACAAACACATGCAAGGTACAAAACCAAAACATGCAACGGGGCAAGTAACTTTCAATGTAAAAAATTTAAGTACAAGTTACCGTAAGGAGGCACATTGGATATACGATAGACACATGATAGTCCAAATGAATTGGCTTGAGACAATGTGATTAATGAAGCTCCCTTAATTCTTCATAATGTAGCCAAGTCTCCAATGCCCTCCATCACCACCTATTGATCAAGTTGGAGCTTGTTGGTCCCCAACCAAGTTGGGTCCTAAGAGGTTAGTCACAATAGGATTGGCAACCCAAATGGTTCTTTTCTTGTCACCACCTCGAGTCCCAACAAATTTGGCAAACACATTGCCAACCTTATCCTTCCGAAGAGAATAAACATCATCAACTAAAATAGGGTTGGATAAGGTACCGTTCGTGCATGAAGAAGCAAGATGACCCTTCTCATGACATAAGTAGCAACATCTACTCTTTCCTTTATTCTTAGTTGATTTCTCAACATGAAGATCATTGACTTGAGTCTTCTTGGGAAGCGTCTTTATTTCACCTTGCGGTTGAACTTGAGGCCTCTTCCCTAGTTGCTTGTCACTAAGGGGCTTCTTCTTCAAAGGGAAGATCTCACATGATGCCCTTCAACCTTGCACTTGAAGCAAATAATATTGGCCGCATTCTTGACTTGTGTTTGGACCTTCTTCGTATTTAACATGGACTTCTTATTGTTGGAGTTGAATCCAAGTCCACCCTTGTCATTTGGGGATTTTTGTCCACACAAAACCTTGTCAAGTGTAGACTTCCCTTCATGAACCTTTACCAAGTCTTTATTCAAAGAAGTGACTTGGGCTTTGAGCTCTTTCATTTACTCTACATGGTTAGTAACAATGCAAGTACTAGAGGAAGTAGAAGCTTCATTGTTAGAGCAACAAGGCAAGGAAAGTAATCCATCACAAGATGTAGCAACATTATGAGTGGCTGAATTACAAGGACCAGCACAAGGCAATATAGCATATTGAGTAGTAGTGCTAATGTCCACACGAGGAACTAATTTAGAAACCTTAGCCTCATGAGCTAAATTTAACACATTATGGGATACTAGAAGATCCTCATGAGAGCTTGAGAGCTTTTCATGATTTTATTCTAATTTTCCATACTTGCAAGTTAGCAACTCAAGTTGAGCCTTTAGCTCAACATTCTCCTTTAGGATGTATGCTTCACACGAAATAGAGTTAGTAGCACAAGCATCATCAAGAATAACGGAAGGAGAAGACGACATGGAAAGCTCTTTCAAATAAGAAGCTTTTAGTTGAGCATGCGACTCGGTGAGTTTGATGAGCTCACCATTAATGACCCGTGATCCATCTCCGAGGTGATCAAAATCCTCAAGGAGTTTAGCATGCGCAACTTCAAGCTTATCATGTTTAGTTTTGATAGAATTAGCCACCTCAAGGGTTCTATCAAGAGATTCCTTTACTTTAGATAACTTTGAAGCAAAAGTCTCCTTAAGAGATTCCTTGGTGGTTTCTTCACACTCAAGAGCTTGAGATAGATCCGCAATCTCATTTTTGTAATCACACTCATGGCTTTCCATTTTCTCAATGGTGGCCTCATTCTCCACAATATGAGTTTCCAACTCCTCAATGTATTTCTTGCCCTCAATGGCAATAGACATGATTTCCATGAAGTTGGAGCAAACAATTTTATTCTTATGAAGAGCTTTAAAAATCATTTCTCCCTTAATTTTTAAGGAAGAAATATTATCATCCTCTTCAAAATTATCTACATTAACATTATCTACATCATCACCATCACTAGATGTGGGGGTTAAAGTAGGAGATACCTTTAACTCCTTCGCCATAAGGCAAAAATTAGTAACACAAGATGATGATGTAGGATCTCTTGAGGCACCATTCAAGACCACATCTTGTTCCATGGACCGTTGGTTTTCCTCTACATAGTTAGAACAATAACTAGAGGAAATAGAGGCATTCTTAACATGGCAACAAGATATAGCAAGCATATCATAATGAGATTTATTCAAATGATTTCTACATGATATGCATGGACTATCGACATAAGCATGTAATATATTTAAGGTGCTCGAAGTGTTGAGGTCCAACAAGGAAGCATTGCGATAAGATAGTGATAAAGGGTTCTCAACAATAAGTTCACTATCATCATTGCAATGACTCACACTACTCACCATTTCATTACCTTGTGGAAAACAACATGTTGGTGAAGTAGAAGAAATTGAGAATGCATCGCGACTGGAGGTGGAGGGTGAACAATCATCCCCACAAATCTTGGACACACCATATTTATCTAGAAGCTTTATCCATAACTCATGAGCATCCCAAAATGGCATGAGTTGAGATATATCTACATTACTCAAAGCATCAACAAGCACATTAGAAGCTTGAGCATTGAGATAAGAGTTTTTATCATCCTCTAAGGATAGGTTTTGAGTATCCTTTGGAGGAGAAAAACCCATATCTACAATTCGCTCCATACACGGGTCAATTACCCGGAAATAAGTAAGCATGCGAATTTTCCAAGCAACATAATTTGTGCCATCGAAACTAAGAGTGTCAATTAATCCTAATCCCCTAGTCGACATCTTTACTCTCCAGGCGGTGAAGCCCTATTAAGAGAGACAAGGCTCTGATACAAATTGAAAGGACGAGGATGTCGCCTAGAGGGGGGGGGGTGAATAGGCGCTTAAAAACAATTACAGTTTCGGCTTGAAAAAATGCGGAATAAAACTTAACGTTTAATTTGCCAAGCAAGAAACCTAAATAAGCTAGGCTCAACTATGTGTAGTAACAACTTATACTAGGCAAGATAAACAACTATGTGATAGCAAGATATATAACAAGAGTACTAAGGCTATCACAAAGTAGGTGCACAAGTAAATAGGTTGACTAGGTGAACAACCTATGGGACAAGAAATGCAACAATAATATGAGCAAGAACAAGATAAACAAGGTAATAAGCTTGCTCAAAGTAAAGGTAGAGATAACCGTAATTGGAGACGATGGAGACAAGGATTTTTTACCGAAGTTCCTTCTCTTGTGAGAAGTACGTCTCCGTTTGGCGAGGGTGTGGAACACAATGCTCACACGAAGCCAACAAGGGCCACCCTATTTGTCCTCACGCTCTCACCAATGTAAGATGCCGTGATTCCACCATAGGACACTTGAGGGAGGTCATGGAACCCGTACAAATGGCAAACCTTGAGGGCGGTCACCGAACCCGTAGAAATGCTCGGGGCAATCTCCACAACCGAATTGGAGGCTCCCGTAGCGTCCCGAAGCTTTACACCACAATGATTGAGCTCCGCAACAACAAGCCTCTAGGGGCCAACACACCCAAGAGGAACAATCTCTAGACCGCCAATGAACTCAAGAGTACAAGCTCTAGAGTGCCAATGCACTCAAGAGAACAATCTTCTCAACTTCACTTACTACAACGAATCCTCAGAGAGAACTCAAACTGATGCACCAAATGCAAGGACAAGAGCACACGAAGTGCTCAAGTCCCCCACTCTCAAATCCCACCAAAGAAAGAAAAGCTATGGAGGAATATGAGAGGATGAACAAGGAGAAACACCAAGAACTCCAAGATCTAGATCCACAAGGTTCCCCTCACAAAGAGGAGAGTTGACTTGGTGGAGAATGTAGATCTAGATCTCTTATCAATTTTCCCTCAAAAGGGAGCAAGAATCATGGTAGGAATAGAGAGATATAAAGCTTGAAGAGGTCAACAATGGAGGTGAAAAACGAGATCAAGAACGTTGGGTACAATGGGGAAGAAGACCCCCTTTTATAGGTCCCCACGAATCCAACCGTTATGAGCAGTTTTCTGCTTCCCGAGCAATACTACTGCTCCCGGAGCGGTACTACCGCTCAAGCGGTACTACCGGACACTAAAAATGCTCTACTCCCGCTCTAAATAGAAGGTTTGCGGTAGTAGATGCGGTATAGCCACGGTACTACTGCTCGGGCGGTACTACCGCTATTCCGGGCGGTACTACCACACAAGCAAAAATAACACGGCCAAAACAAGCATAACTTATCCATACGAACTCCGATTTTGATGATCTTGGTCTTGTTTTAAAGCTATTTAAAAGCTCTAGGTCTTCACATAGAGTACAAACCAAGATCAACAAAAAGAAAAGCTGCAAAACAAGGAAAGGTTAACGTGCCAACAAGGTAGAAAGTGAAACCTTCACAAGATAAGAGCCGACGAAAACACCAACATCGAAAACACAAAAGTAGATGTATACGAAATCCGTTTTCGATGAAGAAGAGCTTGTAATGAATACGAACTCAATCTCCAACACACACAATGAGAAAAACCAAAAAAGAACCAATAAATATGATGACAAAGATGCAAAGGTTTGAGCTCTCCACGAACGATGCGGCCTAGCCTATAACCCGGTCTCCTAACTACCACCATGAGACCGGTAAACTAGAAACCTATAAAGGTCAAACATTTTTCTTGTGCATAATCCACTTGAGCTTGATGATGACGATCATGTTCGCCTCAAGTTGGAACACCTTTCTTGGTTGCACCAGCTCGATGAAGACTAGTAAATTGCTCCCCCATACTCCATTATGGGTGAGCCTCTTTTAGGCATATCTTCACAAGACCATTATCACCAAATGGTCGGCAAGCTCCAAGCATATGATATCTTCGTGATGCTCCTCTTGACCTTGCACACATCAACTCGACCAATCTTTGGATAGCTCCATGAAGAACACCTTGGTCAACACGTAATCTTCATCTTACAACCTTGAAGCCACCATATGATCTTCAAGCGTTGTCTATGGACAAACCTTAAAGTATAACTCAAGGAAACCATTAGTCCATAAATATTGTCATCAATTACCAAAACCAAACATAAGGGCACATGCACTTTCAGAAGGTTTACAAGGAGACTGACCATGTGCTTCTCGCTAGGTATTATAAGGTGAAGGAGGAGCCTGATGCATAGAACTTGTCGCAGCTTGTATATGCTTTGTACTTAGTTGTAGTTGTTGTCTTGTGGATATAAGCTCGTCTCTCGAGTGGTGGTTTTGTCAATTGCTGGATTGTGGAGGAATGCCTCGGAGGGTGGATTTAAGCGCGCAAGTCCTCGAGTGACAGATTATTTCGAGTCGCGTGTACGAAAAAATGCCTCGGAGGGTGGATTTTGCGCGCAAGCCCCCTGAGTGCCAAATTGTTTTGAGTCACGTGTGCGATAAACGCCTCAAAGGGTGGCTTTAGCGCGCAAGCCCCCCGAGTGCCAAATTGTTTCGATTTGCGTGTGCGAAAAACACCTCGGAGGGTGGCTTTAGCGCGCAAGCCCCCGATTACCAAATTGTTTCGAGTTGCGTGTGCGAAAAACACCTCAGAGGGTGGCTTTAGCGCACAAGCCCCCCGAGTGACACATTGTTTTGAATCGCGTATGCGAAAGCGCCTCGGAGGGTGGCTTTAGCGCGCGAGCCCCCAAGTGCCAGATTAAGGTGTAAGATGCTTGAGAAAAAAAACTTCTTTTTATTTCTGTTTCCCTAAGGTTCTTACACTAATGGGTGAGTATCCTTATTTGTATTGATGGCTTGATAGCCCTACAACAACAACAACAAAGCCTGTCAGTCCCGAACAACTCCGCCTATGTTTTTTTAGACGTAGCCGGTTCCAAGCCCGGGTAAAGGAGGAGGGTTGTGTTAGGCTTGGCGAGCCAACGTGAAAACCCAGCCACTCTTATGGATATGAAACCCAAAAGATGGCTTGATAGCCCTATGAATGAAAGTTACTACTAAGATAGTGAGTAAAAGGAGTGTGAATCACTAACTTATACTTTGCTTCTCCTTCCCTGGTGGTTCTTCTGAGTTGTTCAGAGCTCGGCATGGTGTTGCTTCTGTGCTAGCACCCGTTCTGCCTCTTCAGGGTTCTAGTGTGACCCAAAAGCTTCTGAGATCTTTTGGAACTCCCTGTCTTAGCAATCTGACCTAATGAAGCTCCTGCTGATGGTGATTACTCCTCTTGTTCCTGGCATATTCGACTTAGTGTATGCATAGTAAGGGACGACCATAAATCACGCGAAAGCTGGTCGGCCGAGTATTGCATGGTACTATGATCTCCAGTCGACTACTTCATAGTCCAGAGTCTCCTTTCCGAAGTTGCTTTCGTTTGCAAAGACAACCTCGACGCTTATTTTGCCGAGGAAAAATCTTCTTTTCCTGGTACGATTCCGTTAAAGGTAGTGCCTGAGGTCTTGAGGATGGGTGTTGGGATGAACATCTCTTCCAAAGTCTTGGTGAATATGATATTGATTCCGATGCCTCCGTCCATGAACATGCGTGACATGTCATAGTTCCCGATTCAGGCTTCGAGCACTAGCACGGCGTGTCTTGGCCGAGGAATAGCTGGTGGGTGGTCTTCTCGAGAAAAGGTGATGTCAGTTTCCGATGCTCTAAGGAATTTGGTATTTTTTGTTTGACTACTGTTCTTGGGAACCCATGCCATATTCTTCTTCTCAAGTTCTTGGGCACTAAGCTTTTGCAATCTCTTCTTCTTCCAATACGATCAACCGAGTGGACGTCTCGGCTGTGATTCTTTTTCAAGCAATGGCAACTCCTTTTTGACCTTGTGAACTCTCAACTCCTTCTGTTCAGATTTTGCATCTTGATTTTGAACATTTGAATGCTCAACTTCTCTGCCTTTAGTAGCCAATGTCAATGTTTTAATTGGCTCTTTATCATTTGAAATTAAAACTGAAGTGGCACACTTACGACCATCCTTTTTGACACGATATACTTGCTTGACCACCTCTTTCTTCTTCCTTGAGCTCCAGACCGATTTCTTTTGAGTGAAACGGTCTTTGTTATGCAATTGTTCATCAAATGTGGACCTTCTTGGAGCTATGTAATCTTTGATACGGTTCAAAATAAGATGGATAATGTGCCCTTGAATTATACCTGTCCTATGATGGATATTGATTCATATAAGCATAGGGAGCTATCGATGACATCGGTATTGGCGGCCCAAAATAAGGATATGAATATTATGCATTGAAATTATCACTTTGCCTATACCGGTCCTCAGATTTGTGCCTAGGGGGTGATCTTGACTTCTTTGAATGATTTTGCCGATAAGAAAGTTTTCTCTTCACTTATCTTTTGATACTTTTCCCATAGCTGCGCGAAAGTGACTTTTGGGTTTTTAACTTTCCGTCTACCTCGGCGATTGCTTTCTTTGGTTTTCCTTGCATCGATCTTAGGATTTTCTTGTTGCCCCCAGTGCTTGGCGTATCATTATAACTTTGACAAAATATTTGCCTTCAAGAATATCATCATTGCACTCATGAATAGTTTGTGTGCTTGAAAGCTGGATCCCATCACTTGCAGTTTTTACTTCTTGTCTTTAAATGGATCGGCTTGAGGCAACCGATACAAAAACTTTCTGCCATCATGGCTAATAGTAATATCATGATAATCCCTTGGTGTTTTAACAAGTTTCAATCGTCCTCTATCAATGGCCGATTTAATTATTTGACGAAACATATTGCAGTCCTCAAAATTATGCTGGAACGAATCATGAAACTTACAATACATTCATCCTTGGATTGATGGCTTTACATGGTGATCAAGAATTCTAAAATATTCATTTTTCAGCAACAAATCAAACATTTGATCAAACATATTTGAATCAAAGGCAATCTTTTTGTTTTCCAGTCGATCTTGGTGTGAGAACGACTTTGGAAGCAAGCAAATGAATGGTTCAAGTTTGGCACCACTCCATTCGGTTATGCATTGTGTTTCACACTCTATTTCCGATGACTT
The DNA here is from genome assembly GCA_950022295.1 of Bromus sterilis. Lineage (NCBI taxonomy): Eukaryota > Viridiplantae > Streptophyta > Magnoliopsida > Poales > Poaceae > Bromus > Bromus sterilis. The sequence goes on along the minus strand of OX465595.1, from coordinate 271,775,424 downwards.
CGGATAAGAAATTATACTACCATCGGTTTTCTCATAAAATTCAAACCTTGGCTTTATGTTTCTGAAATCAAAACTGTTATAACATATATGTCTCAGTTGAGACCAAGTGCAAGCCAAGTAGGAAATAAGAAAAGCTACCCATGTATGTATAAACTTTAAATGAAACAATGGGAAAATCTTTCGCTGCAATAATAAGTTACTATCGATCTCTCTAAATGGCACAATGTGTTGACCGATATCCTTTGTTATAACTTTCTTTCTAACAAGTAAATTATCCTTCTTCATTGGTCTCTCAAGATTTGTTATAAGAATTTTGCTAATAGTTGCATCAATAATAAATTTATGACCAAATCTGAAAATAGATAAATTACTTGCTAGACATACCTTCTCATACGCGTTTAGAGAGCATGATGGTTGCGTGAATTGAATAATAGCTTGCTCCAGTTTTGGATGACTCTCCAACGTCTTGTCCTCATCTTTGTCTTTGTTCCGTGATTCATCACTTGAATAATTATCATGTGAACTTTTCTCAGTTGCACGCTCGTGTTCTTGATGTTCATCATTAACCAAAATTTGTTCGTCCATATCACTTTTTTCAGCCATATCAATTTGTTCTTGATGCTCATCAATTTCTGTGGCACATAACTCATAGGGCAAGAAATATGTTCCCTTAGCTTCAAAAAAGTCAAGCACGGTTGTTATGGCTCTCCATGCCCTTTGTCAATGGTGCTTGCCTATTTGGATTTGATGGATTCGGAACACACACTAGTTGATTCGGCTTTTCCAGCCGAAGTACCTTCAATCTTCGAATCATCACTCTTAATTTTCATCAATTGGCAAGGATTCTTTTCTTGGAGACAATTCTTTTTCTATTCGCTCCAAACACCGAGAAGTAGATTTAGCTTTAAGATTCTTCTCAAGCTCAACCTACCCTGGACAAGATTTCCCCCAATGCTTTAATATTTAAGCTTTCTCTCGATAGCAGCCCACTCTGAATAAGATTGCCCACCAATGCTTTCTGACTCTTTCAACATTGGAACTTGAGTTTTGCCGAAACTTTGCAATTGTATAGGGGGTATATAGTATGCCGCAGAAATAAGAGAAGACATATGCATTGGTGTAGAACTATATTTTTCCTGGCATAACCTATCAATTGGAAATGATTCATCCTCTTGTAAAACTCTAGATTTTATTGCATTATAATCAGTAGACAAAGCCATGAGATGCAGTTCCATACAAATATCACTAATCCTGTTATTTTGGGCTATCTTCCTTTCTAACGCAACCACCTCAGCTACAACTTTAGCTGAAGGCATGTATGCTTCTGTAAATTGGTCACTTATTTGGCTATGACCATGAAGCTGTGAAGCCGAATTATGAGTATCAACAGTTGCATACGGTATTGAAAGATTAGTAGCATGGGGTGTAGCATATAATGGTTGATGGTAATTGGACGAATAACTAGTGCTAGCATGTCCAATTCTCCTATCCATCGGCATATTTGGATTAACATATTGCAAGTTAGGTGCCGATGAATGAAAAGGTGAAACACTTTGTTGCATCTTATTGAAAGTTCCTACATCGGGTGTTTCAACTCTATCAACCGAGCTCATCATGATGTTCGTCGACATATGGATTTCTGAGGTTGCCGATGCATGAGAGTTGGGATACATATGTTGTATATTGCTAAAACTAGAACTTGAAGCATATAGATTGTTATGAACCGGCTGTTGCACACAATTAGATGAATGATAGATAAAACTAGGGCTAGAAGATACATCATGCTCATTAGGTAATATAGCAACAACATATGAATCATTTGAATCTACATAGGTGAATTGGGAATTCATATTACCTTCGTAGATTGCAACAACTTGATGACAATATTTACGTAGCAAGAACGACTCAGAGACCGTTCAAAGCTTCGTTCCCAGCGGAGTAGCCAAAAAGTGTGTTGACACACGAACACGTCACGTGTACCCTCGACGCCGGGGGTGATACACCGCAGCTCACGCCGAAGGAGATCTGACCGGTAGCGATACGCAAGACAACCGGCGGACACTTTTGAAGACCTGAAATCCGGCACTCCCGGGAGGGACCCCGTCGGGGAGCACAGCGGCAATGGGCTGCCCTAGGCCGACCTAATCGCCCCTAGGGACTCGTTGATCGTTTCCTTGCAAGAACAAGAACGAACGAAGAACGAGAAGAAGGATGCAAGGGAGAGAGATAAAATTAGGGTTTAGAAGTGTAGATATGTTTGTTCGATTATGTGTTGTTTCAATCGGCCGTCACCTCATCTATTTATGAGGGGGTTGGGCTTCCTTGTAAGAAAACGAGTCCTTCTCCCGTCCAATCTACCAAAATCCCGAGAAAACTCGGATTCCTCGCGGGCAAGTCGGATGTCCGGACTGTATCCCGGACGGTCCGGACGATAGGTCGGACGGTCTGACCTCAGGGTCGGACTATCCGGATTATCAAGAAAACCCTTCTGTAAACGTGTGCACTTTTTCGGACAGTTCGGACGATGTCTCGGACCGTCCATCGTCAGCCTGGACAATGTCCCGGATGGTCCGACGTGATGGTCCTACAGGCGTCAAAAACCTTATGTACTCCGAGTCCATTTTTCGGAAGGTCCGACTTGGAGCCGGACGGCCTGACCTGTTTTTTAGTGTTGCACTATTTTGGCCTTAACTTCTTCATACGAACTCGGATTTGGACGTTTCAAATATCAAAATCGACAGGTTCGTCGAGCCGAAGCCGCTCCATGTAAAACATTTTTCCATTTGATGATGTCTTGAAGGCTTTTTTGGCAGAATAATACTTCGAATGCCAGGCTCTTATCGCTTCAAACATAGTTTCGACCTTCAAAATGGAATCAGATGGCGATGGCTCAAACTACAAAGATGTTCATATCGACGATACCAAAACTTTTCATGTAGAATTTTTTTCATTTGAAGCCATCTTGTATATGAATATTGTCGTGCAAAAAACTGGTGTCAACATAAGGTATGTGATTAAAGTCAAGTCAATAACAAGCAAGAGTCTATATCTAGTATTAAAACTAGCAAAGTAAGAACATAAGGGTGCAAGAGCTCTCGCTGTCCGTGACTCGAATGTCTCCAAATGGTGTTTGCATGCAAGAAGTGGGAGATGGGTTTAGAGTATAATAATACTATATAATTTCAATTGAGAACTCAATCTACTAAAACTTCACACTTGGTCTCCTTTGGAATCTTATTATGACTCGTCCCCAGACCACTAGTCAGGCACAAGTCAAACTGATCATCTCCCTTTCGACTTTGAGCATGCATGCAATGAATGATCACAAGCAAGATATGTTTGCACTTAGGATGGTGAATAGAATAATGATGGGGAAGGAAGACACAAAAGGTGTGAAAGGCTAACATCAATGAGGACAATCATAGGCGAGAGAAAGCCAAATGATGGATATGATGTGAGGAGTAGGGATTGCCATGTAACGGATGCACAAGTGAGCTATGGGAAGCTCTCCAATGGAACTAGTGGGGGTGCATCCAACTTGCTTTCTCAAGAATACCTAGAGCTCATTTGAGGAGGCTGATCATTGGAATATACAAGCCAAGTTCTATAGTGTAAGGATCCCCACATAGTTATGCATGAATGATATGAAACTCTCTATGTAGTACAAAATATTACTTTGGAGTACATGTGTGGATCTTTCAAAAGGAATAGTAGTGTTGCCTCCTTCTCTCTTTTTATTTCTTTTTTATATTTTTTTGTAGTTTTTTGGACTCATTGGCTCTTTCTATTTATCTCTCATCCCTCTTTGGGATCTTTTAATTTGTCCTCTTTTGGGATCTTTTATTTTGTCCTCTTTGGGATCTTTTACTCACTTTAAGGGTAACACTCTATATTTTACAAGGATATAGAAGATCTCACACTGTCTAAGAAGTACTCAACATAAAGAAAACTGAAAAACTATCATGATGTATGCAAATGTATGCCTCTGCCAGTGTAGCAGGATGTGCTATGATATTACCGCGAGATGTAGAAATTATAAAGGCAAGGCCCAACTAGCATGCGACTCCTTGATCAATCAAAAACATGTATGAAATGAAGATCTAGTCATGAGATGATGGATGTTTCTTGGCAATGTATCTCGGAAAGGCTATGGAAATGCCTTGATAGGTACGTATGGTTGCTGTTTTGAGGAAGGATATAATGAGGTTTATGATGACAGAGCGTATCATGCCAAGGGTTTGGATGCACCGGCGTAGTTTGCACCAACTCTCAATATAAGAAAAGGCAATGCACGGTACCGAACATGCTAGCAAAATATGGATGGTGGAAGTGCCAACAATCAAATACTCACATTACTCAAAGGAACCCATTCACTTATTATCGATAACACTCTATCTAATCAGGAGGTTCACAAAGAGACAAGTACCCCGAGGAGGAGTGTATGGGTTTTTTGTTATCCTTGCGCATCCTTGATCCGTGGTACGTGAGGGTACTCTATATATTACAACCCCTCCAGAAGTTAGCGATCCATCTAGTAGCCAGAGTTCTCAACTATTTCTTTGTAGTTTTCGAAAATAAACATGGATTGCCCAAAATACGACACCTATCACTAATAGGCTTGAGATCTTTACACACATAAGTCCAAACATTACTCAAATGAATACCTCAAAACTATTGCAAGTTACTACTTTACTTAAATAGCAACCTCAGTTACCTACTCAAGTCAAGACACAAAACTCAGTGCAACAGGCCAACTCTCTAAAGAAGATAAGCATGCAAACTCAAGAGAGATCCAAAAGCAACAACCTAAATAAAAGCTCTTAAAAAGATAAGAATGAAAACAGGAGCTAAACATGATAGTAGCTACGAAAAGATAAAGAACAAACAACAAGGATAAGCATGAAAACTACGTTGTGTTCTAGGGTGGAGTGGAGCGTATTTTACCTCCCAAACTAGGGTCCAGCTTGTTATGAACAACAAGCAAAACTAAACAAACTAAGAAGTAAAGAGCGAGACGCTCCAAGCATAGCGCATAACACATCAAGTGAAAAAAATATAACATGGAGAAGGACGAACTGATGATTGTTGATGGAGAAGGGGATGCACGGGGGCATCCCCAAGCTTAGACGCTTGAGTATCCTTGGATATTTCTTGGGGGTGCATGGGGGCATCCCCAAGCTTGAGCTCTTGACACTCCCGGATCTTCTTTCATCATCTTCATACACACACTTGAAAACTCCCTTCATACGAAACTCATCATAAGATGATTAGAGTAGTCAGTACCAATAATAAAATAAATTTCCTCTACTGGAAATAAATATTTTCATGAAGAGCTACTGTTTCTCAAGATTGCCAAATTATTTTTGCAAATAAAAAGCAAGCTTAAGATTTTCAAAACCTTGAAAACGCAAAACGTTGCAGAATCTGGAAAAACAGTCGAGCAGGTAGTAAATATTTTTTAGGGGCACTTCTGCAACTCAAATAAAAAAACTCAGAATAGATGGCAGAAAGTCAAATGTATAGAGCGTACTTTTAAAACAATTCAAATCAAAAAGATGATCTGGTGATTTTAGGCGAATTTTTTCGTCAAGCAGACATAATCTGTTTTCTGGACAACATGTCAGAACTTCTGAGTTTTCTTGCAATCGGAAGCTAAACTTTGCACAAAGCTTGAAAATAAAGATACAATGATGTTGGTACATTAGTAAAAAGCATCAAGACCACTAAAACTGAAAGTAATTTGTTTGGGTTGCCTCCCAATAAGCGCGTTCTTGTATGCCTTTGAGCTAGGCATGATCCAAGAAGATCAAGTTTTATCAATTTCAAAAGCATAGCTTTCCCGTGTATCAGACTCAAAAGGTAACTTAATCTTCTTTCTAGGTAAATATTCCATGCCCTTCTTGAGGGGAGTTGGAATCTAATAGTCCCTTCTTTCATATCAATGATATCACCAACGGTGCAGAGAAAATGACGTCCCAAAATAATTGGACATGAGGGACACTCAATGTCCATGATAAGAAAATCAACGGGAACATAATTATCATTGACAACTATAAGAACATCATCAATCCTTACTAAAGGTTTCTTTAGGGAAGAATCAACAATGCGAACACCAAAATAATATGGATCAAAAGGTTTCAATTCAAGCATATCATACATTCTTTTGGGTAGAACGGAGGAACTAGCTCCAACATCACATAAAGCAAAGCAAGACAAATTATTCATTTTGATTTTGACCATAGGATCCCAACCATCTTCTAGTTTTCTAGGAATTATCAAAATCAAGTTCACTACCATTAATTAAAGTGGTGGTGATGTAAGCTCATCTCTTGGTAGTCTCTAAGTTCATGGGACCTTCTTGTCCTAAAGTTGAGGTATTAGCATCACCATTGATAGGTCCATTAGGTGGACTAGGGATGTGATGGGTGCTAAAGGTTTTGAGATCCTCAACAACATGTAAAGTGGAAAGTGTGTTGTGTGTAGGAAGGCTCTTAATTCTATCATCCTCTTCTTTTTCTCTAGCTCACCTATCTTTAAGTTTGGCTAGCATTATAATATTCTCATCAATTTGTACTTGAATATCATTCATAGGTGTAGTTTTCCTCTCCTAAAGGGTAGAAGTTATAATTTTAAGCATCTCTACATCATGAGATATGTTGTCTACCTTCAAAGAGAGACTGTCCAATTTGTCTAATTTCTCTTCTACACTCTTGTTGAAGGCTTTTTAAGAAGTGATAAAGTCCTTAAGCATGCTCTCTAATTCAGAAGTGGAGTTTTTGGTGCTAGATTAAGTGTTGTTGGTCCCATAGTTGTTGGATGGGAATGGTCTAGGATTGTTTCTACCAAATTTACTCCTATAAGCATTGTTATTAAAGTTGTTCCTAGAAATAAAATTAACATCAACTTGTTCTTGAGAAACCAAAGAGGTTAAAGGAACATCATGAGGATCAATAGGAGCTTGCTTAGTAAGTAGAGACATGATAAAGTCAACCTTTTCATTTAAAGAGGAGATATCCTTAACAGAGTTTTCCTTCCTACCTATTGGAGATCTTTCGGTGTGCCATTGAGAATAATTTGTCATCATCTCATCCAATAGCTTCGTGGCAGCACTGTGACATCCCAACTTTTAATGTCTTGTCATTAGAATGCTAAAAATTATGGTTAACAAAAACCTTTGCTAAGTTGTGATGTGAGAGTAGTAGAATTGCCATTTCTGGTGCTTGTTAACTTAGTATGCTTTTCATACCATGTCTTGCTTACTAAGTTTGTTTTTGTCGTGCTTTGTTTTATTTTCCATGCCATGTTTGCTAGGCCTGTTTTGGATCTTGTTATGCTTGCTATGTCCATGCTTGCTAATGTTTTGCATCATGTTGTTTCCTTCTTATGGTAAAGTATCAACCTAGATAGGAGTATAAACTCAACCAACTAATATGGAAATAACCACATTTAGTCATCTATAATAATTAGTACCAATAAAATTTTGACCAAATAAAGATTTGGTTGCATAGACTTTCATGATTTAAATAACTAAAAATACCTCTATAGCAAAATGTATTTAATTAAATTATTTAAAAAGATTTAAATGATTTATTACTATTACTATAATAGTAGTAATATTATAAACCCAACTACAAATTTTCTAAAAATCCTAAATAAATTAATATAAAAAATGTTGGAGCTTGGCAAAATATTTCGCAGAATTTAATTTGAGGATTAGGTCTAATGTAAATTAAAACGGAGTATTTTTTTTAAAAGCTCAACTTAGTTGGAAAAAAAGAAAAGAAAAGAGTAGACTTGCCTGGGCCAAAGCCCATCTATTCTCTGTCTATTCCATGCCCTCATCTCGAACCTCGAGCCCCTGACTAGCAGACCCCGGATGGCAGCCTCACACCGTTCCCTGACATCAGCACTTACGTCAACACGCGGGCCCCTACTGACGTCCATCCCGTGGCGTCACGCGCGTGCCCCAATCTCGCCCAGTGGCCGACGAGGCCATGGATCGGCCCCAACCGTTCCTGCGCGCTCTCCCGCTCGCCATTCCCGCCCAGGCACCCCCTCTAGTAGCTATAAAAGGCAAACCCCAGCCCCTTCTCTCCCCACTCCACTCAGCACCACCACACCACAACCACCTCGCTACCCTGCTCCACCCAGCCCAGCAGTAGAGAAGAAGAAAGAAGGAGCCGAGAGGGGAAAAAAGGAGGACGAAAGGAGCAAGGGAGGAAGATAAAGGAGGAGGAGAAGAAAGAAGAGGGGAAGAGAGGCCGGTGCGCCCTCCTCCACCGTGGAGCCGCCCGCATACTGATTCTGTCTTGATTGCGTGGATACGATGAATCAATGTGTCCACGCATGTACCTCAGGTGTGCTCTGGATCCATCGAGCCTGCTAATTTTCATCTTCATAGAAAAGGAAAGACCATTTATTTATAAGGAAAGAACCTCTTTTTGATCGTGCCCATATAAGCCGGAGGAGTGCTACGCGACGATACCGACCGGGCTCCCACGGCCGCCGGAGTAGCGCGCCCCGCCTCTGCCTCTGCCGGAGAAGGCGGCAATGGCGGCGGCGCGCCTTTCCACGCAGCCAGCTTGTAGACAGCCCAAGGCACACAACGGTCAAAAGCCTCCCAGAGGCATCCGAGGTGGAGCGCGGAAAGAAGGGAAGGGATCCGACACCACTCCGGCGAGGAGCCGCGCCCTGGAGAGAGGAAACCGCCACCCAAGCCCACGTCTACCCCGAGACGCCCGCTTCATCATCGACCACCGCCGCCCGGGACCCCAAAAATGGGACCCCCTCGCCATCCCTCACCCCCGATGGCGATCCCCGACGCCTCCCGCCGTCCCGGAGCCGCCCCACGGTGAACCACCCCTTCCAGCCACCATTGCCAGGGCGCTCCCAACCCCTGGTCACGCACGTGGGGAAGACGCCCCACGACTGTCTGATCCCCACGGATCTAACGACCCAAACCCCCTCATACCTCTTCGGCCCTTATAACCCAATGACCTGTGGGCCCAGATTGTAAGTCAAAAAAAAGAAAAAGAAACCTTTGCCCAGCCGAACCGGGCCGAATCACCCTGGGCCCAACTCACTTAACCGCTCTAAGCGCAGTATAGCCCTGGGCTGGCGTGTTACTATTTTTTTTCTTTTTATTAAATCCACAACACCAAACTAATTTTAGAAAAATCTATATAAGTCACCAAAATGTGAAACACCCTAAAAAAACCAAAATGTGAAACAAAATTTGCATTGTTGGTAAAATTGTGTTTTCTTTTTCTGCATTGCTAGAATTATGTTTTACTTAAATAAAATTATGGTGATTTATTAGTAAATCTTATTAAATTTTTGCTTAAAATAATTCTAATAAATTATCTGTTTGTGTAATTAAATTATTAAAAATTTTATAGTTAGGTTTCTGAGAAGTAGCTATTTGTTGTGTAATTGTTTTTAATATATGTATATACAAAACAATATGGTTAAGAATAAAAGAAGGAATTGTAACCTTTTCTTTCTTGTTAAGTATTATTTAATATTTTTGATTTCTCTGCATATTATTAAATGAGATATCCTATCCGAAAGTTAATAGGTATCTAATGTTGAAACTTATATGAAATTCTTTGTGAATTAAAAATTGCTACAACCGTTGTTAAATGCTTTGCTGAACCCCATGTCAAAATAAAGCTAATAAAAGAATTAATACATGACTAGCAACTTGTGATATAATTGCTTTGCTACCTTATGTAATAAACATCATGTTAAGATAAACCCTATTAAAATTGTTACAACCTTTTTGTTGCTCTTGTTCTGATGTTGTTGCAATGCTTTGGTTATGTGTGAGTGTTGTTACTTGTATGCTTTGTATGATTGCTATGATTGTAATGTGTGTTACCTATTTGATGTTGCAGGTGAAGACTCCTCCCTAGCCGAAGAAGCCGTACCAGGAGACACCTCCGACACACGCAAGCCATTTTGAAAACTCAAACCCTTGTCCTACATTTTCTACTTTATTATATATCATGTTTATGTATCATCATACTATTACATCCTTTTGGGATGGGATTATAGTAGTTGTATTAGGTGAACCACCACATACCCTTGTATCCTACCTATTTGGGAAAAATGAAAGTAGATCCCCGATGATATTGATACTCTATCAAGAGCATCATACAACCTAGGTAAATAATTAAGTCCAACTTAATTGGTTAATCTTTCTCCACCCTAATGTGATGGAAAACATCTAAGAAGATGTGCTTTCCAAGATTGTGGTTATTGTTGGAAACATCGTTGAACATATTCAAAGTCTTGAAGCACTCTCTATAAGTGCCGGTAAAACCTAGCCTTACAATACAACCACATGCTATATGGGCACTGGCTTAGTTACTTTGATAGTTCATCCTTATTACTGTCATTGCCATACCGCAGAATGGATAGCCTCCTTGAGAGGGGTATCCTTGGCACAAAAGGGGTGTTTGGACTGTGAACAGAGCTTCCTTCCGCGTTGAAACCTAGTGGGCATGACACAATAATTGTGAACTAATGGATGATCTTGTCACAATCCCCCTGTTGGTATACCAAAATGTGTACTACACCAGCGGCCCCTGGTGGCAACAAGGCGCGATTGTCTCGTGTGGGTAAAGTGTACAACCTCTACAGAGTGAAAAATATTCGAGTAGCCGGATTCCACGGTCATGGACAACTAGTGAGGCCACACTTCATGGGGAATAGATGAGAAATTCTAAGTACTGAGATTATTGTTCACGATGATGATGTTGATGTTGATGTTGAAAGGGATAGGGTAGGACCTGATTAACTCAATACTACTTGTGGGAATAAAATTTGCTCAACACTAAAATTTTGCCAACTTAATTAAGTTGAGTAGCTAGGTACCCCCTATGATAAACTCCACCATATGTCCGTCCTATTATTTTCCCTATGCAAAACTCTTTGTTCTTTTCTTTAGATGGTTTGCGAGTACTTTGTATGTACTACGGCTTTGTCCCTGGTTACTCAATCGGCCAAGATTTAACGAGAAAGTAATGGACGACAATTGCACTGACGTTTACTAGGATGTGCTACACTCTGGACTTTCTTTTGGTTATGCAGTTCTTTGGACTAGGACGGCTTTGCAGAATTTTGACGAGAGTAAAGCCAGTACAAGAAGATGATTGTCGCAGTAATGAGACCCAGGGCAGACAGACATGACCCATGTCGAATTTCTCTGCAATATCTGCTACTAGAGTAAGCGTTGCACCTCACAGGCTGTCAAAAATATGCAACTCTTACAAGCCCGACGACTAAGGCAAAAGGATGAATTGCATGGTTCTCAGACATATGGACCACCTACAACGAAGAAATCTCACTCCATGGGCAAAAGAACGCATACTCAGCCCGTCAGCCCGAGAAGTTACTCAAGTTCAGAATTGTCCGTCTTGCCGAGATACCCCATTCTGCGTCGCTGAAGATCACCTACCCAGCTCAGCATTTTGACTATAAGGACGACGTCGAAGCATAACCTGGTCAATCGCCACCCATGGATATGGCAGCATGATAAATTAATCTCAGCATGAGGAAACATTCAGAAATTTGTGTCTGGCCAAAAACTCATACTCAAGGTGAACGAGCCAAAAGCAATGTGATGCAACCCCAGGTGCAGACATTCCAGGTCCCGCACAATAGGACATCACGACGGTAAGACTTCTGGGATATCAGCTACCCATGAAGGCCAAGACTTTTTCTCGAAGAGGCCAATACAAAGGACTCAAGACCGTGCTGCAGATAAAGCCCAAGATACCCCGAGAATAGTATGGGTATCGTCAGCATGCAGCCTATGAAAAGACATCTCGTCATCAGACAAGTTAGCAGCCACGAGGATGGAAGTCAGCAGGAAATGATCTGATATGGCTAGGAAGAACGTTCAGTTAGGGATATGGATTGGGTGAAGTAAATCTCCTGAGCCAATTTATATGGGATGCTACCGAGGGAACAGTATGCAGTAAGAAGGAAACCCGAGAAGCAATAAGTTTCCTAAGGACTGTAAGTTTCAGTGGTTCCCTGAGCAACCAAATTTAGAGGACGAGATTTTTTTAAGGGGGGTAGGTTTGTGACACCCTGGATTTTGGAACTTTCTTTTTCCAAAAACCTTTCTGATTTATTTCTGGATTTGCCGTTTGATTTGATTTTGAGCACCTCTTTGGACTTGAAACTTGAGCATATTTTCTTTCCATGCTCAAGTGGCCCTTGAATCCAAGCGTTTCCAATGTCATTTCATTGATCCACCAATCCAAGCCACATTTTTATTCAAGCCATGTATTCCTTTTCCAATTAAAGGAATATTCCAATTATTTGAGGTTTGTGAATGAACCCTATTTATATTGCTCCATAAATCCCCAAATAATTCCCTCCTAGCCTTGATGTCATATATTTCCCCATTCTCCAAAAACATTGCATGGCCCAAGTGGATTTTCATCTCAAAAAGTTCATTTGTCTGTGGGGGCAGAATGGAGCTTTGTGAAGGGAGTGCCATTTCTTTTGATACATTGCTAGTGAAACTTTTTGTGTAACCTATTTTGATCATATCATGAGCCTACACCAAATTCCACCATCATTTGCCTAGCCAAACTCCCACAATAAATTCCCAAAGTTTGGATGCAGCAAAGGGGCATTGTGAAGCAAGTGCATGACAGGGGATCCCATTTGCCTTGAAACTTTTTGTGCCTATGACCACACCCAAATGACTCCGTTAAGACAAGTTTGAGCGAAATGCCATCACCCATGTGTGTGCATCATCATGTTTAAAATTCTGGTCAGCAGGACACCTTGTGAAGCAAGTGCAAGCTAGGCTTGTCCAATGGCCATGAAACTTTACACACTTCATCACCACTTGCAAAGGAAGTACTAGCTAAATGCTCCATTTGAGGTTAAACCATGCATATCTACTCACCCTGGTGTATTATTAAGCTCAACCAAAAATCATGCTTAGGGGAGCAATGTGCTAGCCATACCACATCACAAACACCTTCTGCCTCAATGCCACATTTGCAAAGGAGGTATGTGCATACCTTGTCCATTTGAAACCAAACTCCACAGAACCATAGTCCTTCCTATCCTTAACCCAGGAGAAAACCCCTCATTCACCCTCTCTTCACCATGTGACCTTATCTTCTACATCAAGTTTGCTATATCAAACTTTCTAGTGATGGTGTGGTCACACCAGGGCTCCTCTGGTCCCAACCTTTGCATGTGTATGATCAGCATTGAAAGGACTACAGGCTGGACATGGTTGGCCATGATTGAACCCTCCTTAGTTGCACCTCCCCTGGGTGACCACACCCCTGGGCCGCACATGGCGTGCTCTGGACGTGTCCTGGGCGTGCCCAACGCGTCCCCATCATGCTCCAGTACCCTTCCGTCGTCTAGCCCGGGTCCCTTTACGCCGCACGGCTTTGCGCCGCCCGAGTGCGCCACGTCCCCCTTCCGAACCTCCCCCGAAGCTCCTCGAGCCCTCCAGCTAGCTCCCGCCATGGCTGCGTCTGCGTGGCGTCTTCCGGCCATGGCATCGACGCCCCTTCTATATAAAGCCATGCTCCCAGGGCACTCCAGCAGCCACCCAGCGGCCTCCCAGACCTCCCTTGCCCCGATTACCCCTCCCAAGTTTGGCACTGGAGCGCGTCCTTGCCCTCACGGCTGCCATGGCTGCCGCCGGCCCCCTCAAAAATTCGAGCAGCTCGCGCGCCCCCTTTCCCTCTAGACCACCCCGAGATCCCCCTGGACGCTCCCTTGGCCTGCCCACCGCAAATCCTCGCCGGGGACCCGTTCTCACCCGTGCCCGGGTCACGTGCCCCGTGGGCACCCCTGGCCTCCCTGCCAGCTGTGGGGGCATGACGCCGCAGGCCACTCTCGCGTGGCCTCGAGGTCTTCGGCGAGCCGTGCCCAGCGCCCCGGTGACATCCCTCCTGCGTTGGCCGTCGCTACGGGACACGCCGGCCGTGGTCTCTCCCTTGTCCTGCGTCGGGAGGAAGAAGAGAACATGGGAGCACTACTGAAAAAATAGCTATAGATAATATTGACACTAATGGCGCACTATACATGTGGTGCGCCATTACTATTTAGTAATGGCGCACCATGTGCAGGTGCGCCATTAGTAACCTAAACAGTAATGGCGCACCTGGTGAAAAGTACGCCATTACTATGTTTCACCAAGGTTTGACCCATTCCTGGACATAGTAATGGCGCACTTTTTATAAGTGTGCCATTAGTAAGGTGACATAGTAATGGCGCACCTGGCGAAAGGTGTGCCGTTACTATGTTTGACCAAGGTTTGACCTAGTCAAAGACATAGTAATGGCGCACTTTGTAAAGGTGCGCCATTACTATGTTTGATATAGTAATGGCGCACCTTTACAAAGTGCGCCATTACTATGTCTTTGACCAAGGTTGACCCAGTCAAAGGCATAGTAATGGCGCACTTTGTGAAGGTGCGCCATTACTAACTTTCTGAGGTGGCCAATTTTTTTACCAAATGCAACCCCCCCTCGTGGACCGACTTTTCAGTTTAAAAAAAAATAAACAAAAATGATAGAAATTTCAAAAAAATAAAATAAAAAAGATTCCCATGAGATATGTGGTCTAATTGTTAGGAAAATTTAGAAACATGATTTTTGACTTTTTTTGCAAAATCTCTCGAGAATTGTGTAAAATGGGCTTAACTTTTGCATACGACCTGCGATGAAAAAGTTTTTTATATGAAAAATCATCTACTCGAAAAGTTATATCCAAATTCAACTGGGTGTAACCCGTTGAACATTTTTAGAATCCTCAAAAACCTAACAGAAAAAATTTACAGCCATTTGAAGATCTCGAGGGCAAAAAAAATGAAAAAATTTCAAACTTACTAATGGCGCATTATTTGAAAAGTGCGCCACTAGTAACAGGAACATTTTTTTGAAATTTTTTTTTGATTTTTTTTTTAAAAAAGTTCAAAATATGATAGGACACTGGTCGGTAAGTTTCAAAAAAAAGTTCACCATTTCATCACACCCATGTACATGAACAAGGTCCTAGACATGAGCAAGGTTTAATAGGATTGATATGATACATATATCAACAAGTGCTTGTGAGGTGAGGTGGGGCAAGAGGTGAATAGAACTAAGAAGTTAAGCGTGCTGGTGCTGGAGTATTGTGAGGATGGGTGACCCTCCGGGAAGTTTTCCACGGAGTGCAATTTGACTTGAGATTAAGAGGAGTAACTTGAGATTAAGCCGTAGTGACTCGAGATTAAGAAAAAAATAATAAAAAAAATGAATTTTTTTTATGAAAAAATTGAAAAAAAGTTAGTAATGGCGCACCTTAGATAGCAATGTGCGCCACTACTATGTTCCCGCCTTCCAAATTCAAAAAAATTAGAAAAAAATTAAAAAAATGGGTGTCTAGTGGCGCACCAGTAGAGGTAGTAATGGCGCATATGTGGTGCGCCATTACTATCTGAGATAGTAATGGTGCACCGAATGTGCGCCATTACTAAGTGTTAGTAATGGCGTGCTAGTAATGGCGCACCGGATGTGCGCCATTACTAGCAAAAAAATGTGCGCCATTAAAGGCCATTTTTCCAGTAGTGGAGAAGAGAGAGAGAGGTCGCGGGCCCCGCACGTCAGTGACAGCGAAGAGGTGTGACCCACTGACCACTTGGCCCGACCCTTTTAGTGGAGGCGTATCTGCTGTAGTGCGCTTTCCCTTCTGGAAAGCGTACTTCGTCTCTCTTCGAGCGAAAATACGCTTTTTTCTACAGAAAGCACATCTCGCTCTTCTTCGGCCCGAAATACGCCTTCACTTCACCGGAAGCGTATTCCTTCAAAAGCGCCTTCTGCCTCAGCCGCCAGGGACTCGGATGATTTTTTTTATTTGCAGATTGGCCCCTGACCCCATTCCCCTCATATCTCCGCAACTGTAAGTCCAAATGGGATGATTCTTTTTGCGTTGGATTCCTGTTGTTCCCCTCTTCATTTTGGCATAGGTTTCATGCCATGATATTCTATTGATATTTTCTGGACAAAAAAAGTTGTATTAGACACCGTTTCTCCGTGCCTTTTTATAAAATATTTTGCAGGGTTTTGTCGGTGTCAAAGACCAGGAGTATTTAACACTCCTCTGGTGAAAGGCAAGCCACAATACCCTTTGCACCTTCGCAAAGCCTTGACGTGTTTTAAAACATGCTAAAATCTTTGAGGAATAATGATTATCTTGATACGTGTTGATCATGTTATGTTCATATGCTTGGATCACTTTGTTGATGCCACATAACTATATCATGTTTGATTATGCCATGCCATGCTTGACCATGTTATGATTCTGATGCTTTCATACATGATATGCCATGTTATGTTCATGATAAGTTTTAACCATGTTATTACCGTACCATACTTCCCTCATCTTGGTATTGCTATGTTGCATGATAAGATCTTCATCATGCTTCTATAACTAAGTTAATCAACTAAAATATGTTTGAAACCATGATCATGACATGCCTTTATTATGCTATGTCCATGCTTTGATCAAGTTATCTATGCTATGCTTGTATGCATCGTAATCTCCCGCGGTGCTTATGATAATGCTATATGTTAATGTCATGTTGATATCATGTTGATCATTTTAACCTGGATAAGCTAATCAGATAAAAATGCTTCGAATCATAATGTGACCATAACCGTATCTTGGGTTGTCCGACTTATTTTGATATGCTATGAATTTAAATACTCATGTTGAACCTGATGCTTGCGTTTGCCGTTCGAAATATGTTCCGTGCCAAGTTGATCAGGTGCCACCGAACCAAGCTTACTAGTGCAGCCACACTCGTCTGTATGGGAAGGCCTTGTTTGGTCTATCGGTGTGCTCTCTTATTATTATCACTAACAAGGGTATGCACGCGCGGTACCCTGTCCCGGTAAGCGGCGATAGTCTCGAGAGCCAGTTTGGATTATTGGGCCAGTCCCCGATTGGGACAAACTTTATGGACCATGCGATGGCAGGTGTGTATGGAGGACACGAGGCTACCGAGAGCATGACTTGCGAAGCGTGGCAGGTGATATGGTAAGGGAGGCATGCGGTAGAGAGGTCTCGTTGGAGAAGTCCTAGTTCACTCCTATGATACGAGTTCCGAAGTTCCTGTGGGACAAGTTCCAAGGTACTGGATGGAGGAATAGCTCCATAGTGTGCGTAAAGTGCACAAACTCTGCAGAGTCACACAAATCTATACGAATAGCCGAGTCCACGGTATTGGACACAGTTCACAGTAGGTCACACCATGAGATCAACATGAGTTCGGTTGGATGATTTTGCTAAGTTGTTGGTTATGCAATGACCGGAATGGTTGGGTGGTCACAGAGGACACTTAACCCATGGAAGATCTTGATCATGCTTGTATAACCAGATTTGCAGGCCACTCTTTGAATGCATAGGACAACGTTCCCGGTGTTTGCGAGCTAGGTGGTGTCCCAACCAGTGTACCTGTGGAGTGGAGTTCATCACCGTCGCCGTTGTTCCCTGCAGAGTTTTATTCCGCTGCTAGAGAGTTATGCTGCTGCTTGATGTAGATCCGTGGCGATCTTGAGGAGCGAGCTTGTCCTTCGTCTCGCACCGCCAACATTGTAATAAACCCCCTTGTACCGGTATATTTGTTAATAGAAAGCTATTCAGTTCTATAACAAGCAGTGCCGTGTTCCACAAGACTTGATCTCTGGTCTGGAGCATGGGGCGTTCCGTCCTCTGAGCCAGGGTGCCACAACACTTGGTATCAGAGCAGGACTGGCTGTAGGACACCCTAGTCCGTGTGAACGTTAAAAGGACGTTAGATTGACGTTAGAGCTAGAGATATAGCTTGCTTGTGTGATACCCTTGATTGTTGCATTTTTTGTTGCATGAGTAGCAGTAGTTTTGCATGTTGCTTGTTGCTTGTTGTTGTGCGTAGCGATAAGATGTGTTCTTGTTTGTGTGTGATCTCGACGCACTTTCAGTGCCATTGATCTTTGCTTCGTCGAATTTCTTCATCGATCTCTTATTTGGTTCCTCGATGCTTAACGTATATGTTTTGCAGGTAGTATGTGACTCTGACGAACCCTTGCTCAATTTCTTTTGGATAATGGCACCACGCCTGGTTCTGAGCTGATTCATTGTCGGCCGTCCGGGGTGGATGCCTACTTTTTATTTCTCTTTTCAACAGCTGACCCGTGTCCTGAGCTGCCTTTCGGCCGTCACGGGCAGTTGTTGAGTTTCTCTTCGCAGTGGAGACCCTATGTTCTAAGATGTTTTCTCGGCCGGTTTAGGGGACCACTGCATTCTTTTTATCAACATTGTCTCACGCTCTGAGCTGATTCTTGGTCGGCCGTCTTGAGTAGTGCTTGAATTATGCCAGTAAACGTCCCAGATCAGAGTTGTAAAAACCGTTCTGGTGGCTACCTGGTTATTTTCCGGTTTTATGCAAGGGATTCAGATGGTCATCGACTACCGCTAAAGCTTTGGAAGTGATTCTTCTATCGACTGCTATTGGGCTTCTCTTCGTTGGATTTCTTTGTTGGTTTTCATTCGGTCTTCGTTTGGTCTCTTTGGTGTCACCTTATCCACCCTAATGGAAAGTTGCTCATAACCCTGCATACCTCGAAGACTCAGTGACAGATCGCAGAGCATCATGAAGTCACGAATTCAAGAAGGATTCACACAGCTCACATTGGGAATATGTGGCCCCAGTATAAGTTCTGCCTGCATGAATCATTCAGATTAAGTCCACATCATTCCGGTACCCGCTACAACCGTGAAGATTCCATCAGCGAAAGGCCGCAATAAATTGGGAAATCAGCAAGTCAGAAGGAACTCATACTCGATTGCATCAAAAGTATGTGACTCACGTATGGATACTACCGAAGCCATCATTTGTATCAATTCTGTATCAACTACGCCAGCCGCGAAGATTCAAGCAAAGGTAAATCCAAGTTCTGACACAGGTACATATGCATCAAAGGCTTGACATACACCGGATGCAATACAAGTTATTGTTGGTATATTTCGGAAGACGGTCAGAACATATCACGAAGCCCAGATCCAGCAAAGAAACGTTTGGAAGGATGTTTCCCCATAACAAGCCAGCAGTCAGTAAATTTTTCAGCGTGGTACACATGCTGCCATGGGAAAATTTCGGACATAAAGAATCTCAGTCTTTCATGGCAAGATACCCGGCACACCCGACATGTACATTGTATCCGCCTTCTTCAGTGCGCTGTTAGGATATCTTCTTGGCCAAGACATTCAACCCTTCACCACAAGCCATCGAGTGAAGCTTATGGTGCAAGACACTTAGCCGTGATCATTACGCCCATGGATGAATTCCAGCACAAGCTACCCAGCTGTCTACAGTAATCACCCGCGGAAATTTCCAGCGCAAGGAACCAATATCTCCACAGTGCAAAGAGGCAAACTTCCAAGGCAAGACACTCAGTCTTCCTCAGCAAGTTATTAAGGCAGCTTCCCGTGTACGACACCCCGCCTTCCTCGATACGCCATCGGAGAAATCTTCTGAGGTACGGCACCCGGCATTCCCCAGCAAGCTGCCCCAGCCATGCTTCGCAGACAGGCTACCCAGTCTCCCTCGACACGTCAGCATGCCTACAACGGTGTTGTCAGAAATTCAGTTATTCAGAAGTAGTGAAGGCTTCAGCATCGCCCGGACCCGCACAATTACAGGCATTCTTCCCAAGTATGCGAGCTACCCCGGTGGGTATACAATCATGCTCGTAATCAAGAAAGAGTTATACACATGAACATCGATGACGACCGCAACTCGGGAGACAAGTCAGCAGAAGAATCAGACACACACCTCGACCAGAAGAAAGACTGACAAAGTCATGAAGGAACACCCTGAGGAAAATAAGCAATAAAGCATTGGATCTTGCCCCAACCACGAGGTTCTGCTCCTCATGTCCGACAAGACCACGAAGAAGGATAATCCTGAAGCCCCATTTATTGCAACCAACATAATCATGACGAGCCAAGACACAAAATGTGAAGGTAATCCAGCTGGCTCAAAGGAAGATGCCGACAGAATAATAAGCCGTTATAGAAGAAGTGCAAAGAAAGAATTTTGACGAGAGTAAATCCAGAACAAGAAGACGATTGTCGCAGTAACGAGACCTAGGGCAGACAGATATGGCCCACGTCGAATCTCGCTGCAATATCTGCTACCAGAGTAAGCATTGCACCTCGCAGGCTGTCAAAAATATGCAACTCTTTCAAGCCCGATGAGTAAGGAAAAAGGAAGAATTGCATGGACCTCAGGGTCAAATTTTCCTCGGTCAGTTGAAGCCATATGGACCACCTACAACGAAGAAATCTCACTCCATGGGCAAAAGACCGCATACTTAGCCCATCATCCCGAGAAGTTACTCGAGTTGAGAATTGTCCGTCTTGCCGGGATACCCCAGTCTACGTCCCTGAAGATCACCTACGCAGCTCAGCATTTTCACTATAAGGACGGCGTCGGAGCGTAACATAGTCAAGCGCCACCCATGGCTATGGCAACATGATAAATTAATCTCAGCATGAGGAAACATTCATAAATTTGTGTCCGGCCAAAAACTCATACTCAAGGTGAACGAGACAAAAGCAATGTGATGCAACCCCAGGTGCAGACATTCCAGGTCCCGCACAATGCGACATCATGACGGTAAGCCTTCTGGGATATCAGCTACACATGAAGGCCAAGCCTTTTTCTCGAAGAGGCCAATACAAATGACTCAAGACCGTGCCGCAGATAAAGCCCGAGATACCCCGAGAATAGTATGGGTATCGTCAGGATGCAGCCTATGAAAATACATCTCGTCATCAGACAAGTCAGCAGACACGAGGATGGAAGTAAGCAGGAAAGGATCTGATATGGCCAGGAAGAACGTTCAGTCAGAGATATGGATTGGGTGAAGTAAACCCCCTGAGCCAAATTATATGGGATGCTACCGAGGGAACAGTATGCAGTAAGAAGGAAACCCGAGAAGCAATAAGTTTCATAAGGATTTTTCTTAGTGGGGGGTAGGTTTGTGACACCCTGGATTTTGGAACTTTCTTTTTCCAAAAACCTTTCTGATTTATTTCTGGATTTGCCGTTTGATTTGATTTTGAGCACCTCTTTGGACTTGAAACTTGAGCATATTTTCTTTCCATGATCAAGTGGCCCTTGAATCCAAGCCTTTCCAATGTCATTTCATTGATCCACCCATCCAAGCCACATTTTTATTCAAGCCATGTATTCCTTTTCCAATAAAAGGAATATTCCAATTACTTGAGGTTTGTGAAGAAACCCCTATTTATATTGCTCCATAAATTCCCAAATAATTCCCTCCTAGCCTTGATGTCATATCTTACCACATTTTCCAAAAACATTGCATGGCCCAAGTGGATTTTTGCTCTCGAAAAATTCATTTGTCTTTGGGGGCAGAATGGAGCTTTGTGAAGGGAGTGCCATTTCTTTTGATACATTGCTGGTGAAACTTCTTGTGCCACCTCTTATGATCATATCATGAGCCTATACCAAATTCCACCATCATTTTCCTAGCCAAACTCCCACAATAAATTCCCAAAGTTTGGATGCAACAAAGGGGCATTGTGAAGCAAGTGCATGACAGGGGATCCCATTTGCCTTGAAACTTTTTGTGCCTAAGCCCACAGGCAAGTAAATCCACTAAACCAAGTTTGAGCCAAATCCCATCACCCATGTGAGTGCATCATCATGTTTAAGATTTTTGTCACTAGGACACCTTGTGAAGCAAGTGCTAGCTAGGCTTGTCCAATGGCCATGAAACTTTAGACACTTGGTCACCACTCCAAATAACCCCACGACACCAATTTTTAGCAAATTCCGTCAATCCTATGAGATGCTAGCTTCAACTTTGTATTTCTGGTCCAATTGGACACTTGCAAAGGAAGTACTAGCTACATTGCTCCATTTGAGATTAAACCTCGCACATCTACCGACCCTGGTGTATTATTAAGCTCAACCAAAAATAATGCTTAGGGGAGAAATGTGCTAGCCATACCACATCACAAACACCTTCTGCCTCAATGCCACATTTGTAAAGGAGGTATGTGCATACCTTGTCCATTTGAGCCCAAACACCACAGAACCATAGTCCTTCCTATCCTTAACCCGGGAGACAACCCCTCATGCACACTCTCTTCACCTTGTGACCTTATCTTCTGCATCAAGTTTGCTACATCAAACTTTCCAGTGATGGTGTGGTCACACCAGGGCTCCTCTGGTCCCAGCCTTTGCATGTGTATGATTAGCATTGAAAGGACTACATGATGGACATGGTTGGCCATGATGGAACCCTCCTCAGTTGCACCTTCCCCGGGTGGCCACGCCCCTAGGCCGAACATGGCGTGCTCTGGATGCGCCCTGGGCGTTCCCGACGCGTCCCCATCATGCTCCAGTACCCTCCCGTCGTCTAGCCCGTGTCCCTCCGCGCCGCACTCTCAAATCCATCTTGGAGAAGACAGAGGATCCAGCAAGTTGATCATAAAGATCATTGATCCTGGGTAGTGGGTACTTGTTCTTTATCGTCGCTAGATTTAGCGGGCGATAGTCTACGCACATCCTTTCTGTTCCATCTTTCTTCGTTACGAACAGAATGGGGCAACCCCATGGCGATGAGCTAGGGCGGATAAAGCCTTTTGCCAACGAAGCGTCAAGTCGGGTTTTTAGCTCAGCTAACTCATGTGGGGCCATTCTATATGGGCGTCTGGAAATTGGGGCTGTGCCTGGTATAAGATTCACTATGAATTCTACACATCTGTCGGGTGACTAGATTTAAAGAGTTGGATTACTGGGTAGTTTTCTAGAGGATGACCACAGATTACTAGGAGATACAAAAGATATGTCAGAGTAGCAAAGTACCCCAATACGATGGTCAATGTGTTTATTCTGGCTAGAAGACATCTAAAGTGGGAGGAAGAACTGCAATGCATCAATATAGGTTTCTATAATAAAACCTACAACAAAGTGTATGGAACTGTCGGGCATGCCACCTAACAAATCTTCTGGAAAGACATTCGAAATAGAGAGAAGGACTTTGCAAATGCATGAGATTATGAGAAATTTTGGATGACTCGGACAACATAACGGCTGTAATTGCAAGAGAAATGGAAATCCTCACAACATTTCAACAGCACTTACATAAGAAGTACAAAACAGGAAGCACCACAACTCTAGACAACCGAACACAACTTTACTACGACTACAAGGAAGAAATCAACGAGATGTTCTAGTAAGACATAGATGAGCGTAGTCCTATCTTCACTTAGAAAAAATGAGGGTGACTCAGAACTCAGATCGATGAGGGTAAGGAGAAAAAACAAGTCTTACGTTGTTCCCTTTATAACCAAGTAACTATATAACTATAGAATGCTAGACTCGACTGCGACCAAGGGTTTGATAATCCTACAGACAAACCTGCTCTGATACCAAGTCTGTCGGGACGCAAAATTTGCGTATGTAATTCCAGACACAACTCAATCATATGGAGAGACGAGAGCAGTACCCACTTGTCTAAGAAGACAAGGCCAAGCATAGAACACTCTCGGAAAGCATCGAACGTGAGGGGCATCTCATCCAGGCCGGATGATCAACTGAGATGGGTCCTCATCGCCCGCTCACAAGTATAAATGATTATGGGTGGTGAAATCCCATACTCATAGACAAGTCGCCTCAACCATATTATCGATTGAATCATAAAACTTACATAAACAGACTCCAACCCGATCACTTAGTCGGGGTCTCGGGCGGGCTCAATCATACATCAAAGTGTGCCACATGACAGAGTCACGAGCAATCGCATCGCGATGCCCCAAGCTGCGCACATCTAAGGGCCACTTGGTGTATAAAAGACCGCTGGCAAGAACACAACTAAGCTATCGAACCCCACACTAAGACATGCATGTTATAAACATACACGCAGCATAGATGTCTAGTGTAAACAGCAGGTACACATTGCATGAACTCTACAAATTATATCTTTATTGACTTACACATAGAGTACACAAAGATCATATGACTATGATCCATCATTACATCAAACAACGGAAGCAAATTAGGTCTGAGTACAGACAAGATTAACAAATGTCTTAGAGAAGCCTTGTTCAACATACATGCCCTTCCACGAGGGACCAGACTGCTGTCTGGAACTATACTAGCTTAGTCAACGTCGAGCTTCAGGAAGGTGACTCCATCGCGGGCTGGGTTCTCATCTAAAACATAGAATAAGAAAACGTGAGTACAAATTCGTACTCAGCAAGACTTACATCAGAACTATACTACTCAAGCACAAGTTTCAAGGTAAAGGGAGGTGGGGTTTCAACATGCAGAAGTGCCAACTTTGACTTGGCTAGTCCTGTACTACGAGTACCTGTAACACCCTCTGTTTCTGTAACAGTAATCATCTTCACTATTGATCATCCCTGTTTGTTAATCACTGTTATCCCCTATCCCTAATCAAACTTTTCTTCTGCTCTTTTCAAACCATGCTGGTTGGTAATCAAAACCCTAATCCCAATGCATCTCCCTCATCAAGAAACTATACCCTAGTTGAAACTTCTTTGAATGAAAAATAAAACAAAAGTGCTGGAATAAAGTTGTTCCAAAAATCATGAAACTATTTTTGTAAATTGCCTAAAATCATTACAATCATTTTGGACCAACTTTGGTAATTTTTGAAGCTACAGAAAATTCCAAACAATTCAAACAGTAGGTTAAAACCCTAACTTTGGGCATTTAATAATTAAAAGAAATATCTAATGATTTTATTTTGCTGCAAAAACTTTTGTGGCACCTTAGTAATATGTAACCCTAATTTACAAACACTAATAACCTTTTACAAAAATGCTAGGGTTAATAAATCAATTACAGAAAGAAATAGAATAAGCAGCAAATCAAAACAATTTGGAAAAGACTTAAAACCCGCCCAGGGCGAGGCCCACATCAGCCCAGCCACCCCGGCCCGTCTTCCACCTCCCACCTGCTCCCGTCATGTCGGCCACCTGCTCGACGCCGTGGCGCAGCCGTGGCCACGGGCGCCGCTGGAGCCTCCCCTCCCTCACCTGCTCCCTGCGACCGGGGAGGCGATAAGGCCAACCCCAGAAGCTCCCTGGACAACCCCCACCCCTTCTCCCCTTCCCCCTCACCTCGCGCTCGACGGGGAAAGAACCGCCCGGGGCCGTCGTCGCCATTGCCGTGGCCAAGCACGTCCAACGTGCTCACGCCGCCTCGCCGTGTTTTCCAGGAGCCGCCTCGACGTCGACTACCTCACCCACCGCGAGGAATTGAACCTCGGGGCCCGGCAGCGACGACTACGCCACCGTTCCCCTCCGGCGCCGCCGCGACATCACCGTCGAATTCCCGCGTCGTCAAGCCTCCCCCGAGCCTACTGCCCTCCTCCACGCGCTCCTGGTGAGCTCGGCCACACTCCCCCTGCGCTCGCTCCCCTCCTCTCCCGCCGTAGCCCTCTCCACCATTGGAGCCGAAGCTCGTCGCCGTCCGCGAGGTCGCCGCCGTGGCCTGGAGCCCGCGTATGGCAGGCCAAGCGCGTCACTGTACTCGCGCTGCTCCCAGTAGTGGAACGCGCTTCTCCCCTTCGTTCCCGTGCGCTAGAACGTCGTCGTCTTCCTCGCCCCGTTCGGCTCCGCCGCTGCGCACGTCGCCGTCATCGCTCCGGTCACCTTCCGGCGAGGCCACCACCACCATTCGACGCGCCTTGGTCGCCCACGCCGAACGAGCCCCTCCACGCCCCATCCCATGCCCTGTGGCGAGCTCCCCGTCGACCTCGCCGGCGGCGGGCTCCGGTGAGCCCTCCGGTGAGGATGACAGGCGGGCCCCCCGTGTCAGCCAGCTTAATTAGGGGTTAATCAGATCACTAGGAGTCACTGACATGCGGGTCCCCTGGTCATTTAGTTAAGTAAACATGCTTTGTTAACACTGGAGTCAATGACACCTCGGCCCCACCTGTCATTTGTTTATTAAAATAGGTTTATTAAAAATCTAGTCACTGACATGTGGGTCCGGGGGCATTTTTCTAATTTTATTAAATGTTTTATAAATAACAGAGGCTGACATGTGGGTCCCACATGTCAGCACTGTTCTGGATAATGTTGTGGATAATGTTTTGGATAATGTTGAATAAATAATAAAAGAAATCCAGAAAATCATGTAAATTGATTTAAACTTTGAAATTCAATAACTTTTAAACCGTAACTCGGATTCAAAAACTTTATACATGAAAGTTGATCAGAAAAATATAACGAATACGAATACGCTATCCGTATGTCTACCACACCCCTATAACACAACGAACATCGAACTTTCCCCCTCCGGACCGTCTGTCCGATAAATTTTCCGGTACTGTTAGAGTGCCCGGTTGAATTTATTCCGAACACGAAAGTTGTCCGGAATGGTTCAACGAACACGGATACACCCCCCTAATTTTGTTCCGGTAACCACGACACCTCCGGCTTGATCCTTCCCCCTCCGGACACCCTGTCCGGTAGACACCCGAAGCCGGTAATTCATCCCCAGATGAATTCGCGCTCCGAGCATATTGCATTGCACTGCGTTAGAACCCCGTTTACATTTCATCCGTTATGTCTTGCATTTTTATTGCTATTATTGTTGTGTATTTATTGTTTCTTCCCCCCCCCCTTAATCTCCGGTAGACCCCGCTGCTGCCGTCGACTACACCGCTGCTGAGTACGACTACGTCGTCGACGACCCTACTACTACCGTCGAGCTTGCAGGCAAGCAGAGCCATTCTCTTCCCCAGATATCGCCTATCTTTCCGTACATTTCTTGCACTAGGCATTGTTACTGCTGCTGCTACGTTACAATCCTATTCAATTGCATAGCCTGTTTTTGTCGCCCCTTGATGTGCCTTCCTTTATCCTAGGCTGCCTATTATTATTATTATGCATTATTCAGCAGTGAGCCCTGCGCATTGTTAGCTAGGATTAGATAGAGGGCCGTGATCACTCAGGGGAGTGAATGCGGATACAAATATTATAACTGCACAGGTACGGTATAATGCAGACACCGTCTAAGGCCCCTATCTGGGTTATGCCTAGTCACCTCAAGTGTGAGATGTCAAGGAGTAATCCTTGTACTCCACTCGAGGTTGACTTTATCTTACCGCCATAGGGTCCTGAACGACGATTGTCCTTATAGGTAAGAAGTCAGGCGACCCAACGGTGCCCGCGAGAGGTATTGCGACGGGACGACAGGGAGGGTACGACCAGTGTACCGGTGTGCTTGGCCCCTGTTCGTTGGCCGCGAGAGTTACCAACCCACTAAAGTCGAGCTCCTCCAGGAGCACACGCGAGACAAGGTAAGGAGACGGTTCACCTTGTTGCTAACAGTAGTGACTTGGTGGGACGACGGGGCAGGCACCGATGTACTGGTGGTCCTGGCTGCTGTCGTTGTCCGCGGGTCTGTTAAGTCGAGGCAACGATAACGGTTGTCACGCAGGTTAATTAAAATGCTAAGGGGTTCAGTGAATGTCTTGAGTTGACTATATGCCATGTACGCACTACCTACCCGTGGGAACTACGAGTTATGGGCTCCTTCGCTTCTTAGTGTCGTCCGAGGACTCTTCAGACGTCAGCAGTACCGCGGGCTGATTGCCGGGAAGTGGTGTTGTCTTATTTGCTCGAGCGGGGTGTCTTATTTGGATTTGATTCAACTTCACCGGCCAGCCACGCACCGTGCAGGAGTACGTTCGGGTTGGGGTCCAAGGCTCGGCGTACTTAGGATTTAGACCGGCGGATGACCTCTCTGTTGAGTTTGAAAGATGGGCTAGGAAGTGTCGGATAGCCTCGGTGGAGCGTTCCCTAACAAGGTTCCCGCCACCCTGGAGATCCGTGCGTGTAGCGTAACACGAGTGCACCCCTGCAGGGAAGATTAATCTATTCGAATAGCCGTGTCCACGGTAACAGGACGCTTTATGCTGAAGCTGGATCTTACCACTAGAAACTATTATTAAACTGTATGGTTCCGGGTTCTCTTCCTCGCGGGGGTGTCGAGGAGGTGAACTCAGAGGCATTGTTAATTATTACAACTTATTATTATACAATGCTGCAGCAACTTCTGCTGCATTGTTACTTTATGCTTTATATAAACTGTTGGCTGATTCTTACCTCATGCTGCAAGACATCGTCGGAAGATGCTAGTCTTCGTTAGGCCTAGCTTCTTACCCTTGCTCTTAATTTCTGACTTTCAGTCCACTATATACATCCTCTTCTTTCCGTTGATACAATGCATAATGCTTAGTAGCGGACGTAAGACTCGCGGGTATGCTAGATACTCACCTGCTTTATTTCCTTTACTGTTTTGCCTGATCGGCCGCTGCAGCCGACGTTGGAGCTCAGGAGCAGGAGTACCCCGGTGGCGCCTACTACGATGTCGAGTTCCCCGTTGACCAGGAGTAGTTCTGTGGATCCCAGGCAGGAGGCCTCGCCTTTTCGTTCTGTATCTCTGATGTGATTTGTGCTAGCCTTCTTAAGGCAAAAACTTGACTAACTATGTCTGTACTCAGATATTATGGCTTGTATGACTTATATATTCGGGTCCGTGTGACCCCCCTCTATTGTAATATATTTGTTTATCCTTTTGTGTTTAGTGTTGAGCTGTGGTATTATCACCGTGGCACCTTAATCTCAGTCGTGTACCCTGTGTGTATGATTACTGTACACGGTCTGATTTTGGGGGCACCAAAGGTTGGTATCAGAGCCGACTGCCTGTAGGAAGCCACCCCACCACTACCTGGTCGAAGTTGAGTCTAGACTTTGAAAAACTATTTTGCTAACTTAATATTTGGCTTACGGGCCCACATCGATATCACTACGTGTGATATCTATGGTATTAGGATCCTTTTCTCCTTACCTATGCTCTGGGAATCTGATCTCTTATCCTTGCTGGTAAGTTTTACAAAATCTGACATTAGGATCACGTTCTCTTGATTCCACCCGACGTTTTTGGTGCTTCCCCCCCATTGATTGAGTCGTGTCGCAGGCGTCGTACGCCAGATCCCAGACCGCGGATCCCATTCTCATTCTGGGCAGGCCGCGCGTTCTCTGGCATCAACTCCTGTGGCCAACAGTTTTCTTGCGGCGTGATTGACATAGTGGAATCTATGTCGCGTCGTGTAATCCTTACCGCGTTCTTCGCGCCGCCTAGAGAGTCCTTTTTTCCTTAATTTCTACGACGTTACGCTGCCCGATTTTCGATTGATTCTGTGTGCGAATGTGTATGTCTTATATGACTACTCCTTTATATGTCTGCCTCTCCTTTTCGTTGTCGTTTTACTTCAGGCTTGATTCCGGTATCTCGTTAAATTTTCATCGCTGAAATACCCCTGTTAAATTCTAGCAGGATGGCTGGTCGTGGTGGTCGTGGTCGTGCTGCCAACGACCCACCTCCGCCGCCGGATTACATGGTCGCGATGATGCAGCAGTTCGAGATGAATCGTCAGTTCATGCAGAATATCATGGCTCAGTTCCCCCAGCCGAATCAGAATGGGCACCACCATCAGCATGCCACCATGACTCTGCACGACTTCAACCGCCTCAACCCCACTATGTTCCGTAACACTGTTCAGCCGCTGGATGCTGATGACTGGCTTCGCGACATCACTCACGAGCTGGAGTCTGCTAATGTCGATCCAGCCGACTATGTGAACTTTGCGTCTTATCATCTGAAAGGCGCCGCTGCTCAGTGGTGGAGCACCCACAAGCGTTCCCTGCCAGTTGAAGAAGTCATCACTTGGGATGACTTTCAGTCTGCTTTCCGCGCCCGCTACATTCCTCAGGGGATCATGGATCGTAAGGCGGAAGAATTCCGTAACCTCACTCAGGGCGACATGACCGTTGAAGCCTATCAGCGCGAGTTCCTCAACCTCTCTCGCTATACGGAAGGAGAGATCACCACTGATGCTCGCAGGTAGCAGAAGTTCCGTCGTGGCCTCAACCCAGAACTCAGGCTCGCTCTTGCCGTTCATGAGTTCGCCAACTTCGCCACCATGGTGAACAAGGCTATCACCGTCGAGACTGCCCAGATGGAGCACAAGAACTCTCTGAAGCGTTATCGTGACGTTGGCTCATCTTCGGGCGCAACACAGAAGCGTCGTATCTGGCTCCCTACCAGTGTGACTCATTCAGCTGTCCCGACTCCAAGGCCGTCTTATGCTGCACCCCGTCTGCCTCCACCATCGCAGATGCCAAGAGCTCTGCCTGCACCACCCAATGCTACCCCACTTCGTCCTCAGGATGGATTATGCTTCACGTGCCGCCAACCGGGGCATTTTTCCAAAGAGTGCCCCCAGAAACAGAAGCAGCTGGTAGTTCACCCCGCTGGCCGTGGAAATGGTCGTGGCAACCACAGGACCCCCAACTATAATACTGGTTCTGCCGCTTATGCTCGTGGACATGCTAACCACGTAAATGTTGAAGAAGCTCAGCAGCAACCCGCTACCGTGATGGGTACCCTTCTCGTTAATTCCGTACCTGCTACTGTTTTATTTGATACAGGAGCATCGCATTCATTCTTGTCGGAAGCATTTGCATTGTCGCATAACTTCGCATTTGAAAAGATGAACCCACCGATGGTTGTTCGCACCCCGATAGGCCAATGTCAAACCACCAAGATAGTGCCCGGAACCTTTGTTGAAATTGAAGGGATTGAATTCCTTGCTTCCCCCATCGTCCTGAAGTCTTCCACCATAGACCTCATTCTGGGAATGGACTGGTTGAAATTTCACGATGCCGCACTTTATTGTGGCACCAAGTCTGTCCAACTTTTTCACCCCTCCGGTGGGATTGTTAACCACACCGCCCGAGTTACCCGTAATGCTGAAACACAGATCTTTATGATGAATGCTTTGAATGTCTCACCTTTGAAAGGCATCGAGAACGTTCCGGTCGTTCGCGATTTTCCCGACGTCTTCCCAGAAGAACTGCCGGGCATACCCCCGATCAGAGAAGTTGAATTCGTCATCGACTTGAAGCCAAGCACTGTTCCTATTGCCAAGCGTCCTTACAAGATGCCGCCACATGAACTCCTTGAACTTAAGGAGGAAATCGACAAGGCACTTCAGAAAGGATTCATTCGCCCCAGTTCCTTAGCTTGGGGAGCACCTTCGCTCTTTGTCAAGAAGAGCGATGGGACAAACCGATTGGTCCAAGATTATCGGCCCATTAACCAAGCCACCATCCAGAAAAAATACCCACTTCCCCGGATCAACGATCTGTATGATCAACTTGCCGGATCCAAGGTGTTTTCTAAACTCGACTTGAGGTTGGGTTATCACCAAATCCGAGTCCGTGATGAGGACATTCCGAAGACTGCCTTCATTACTCGCTATGGTTCATACGAGTACACCGTCATGTCCTTTGGCTTAACCTACGCTCCAGCCACCTTCTCCAGATTGATGAATTATATTTTCATGGAGTACCTCGACCAGTTCGTCGTGGTTTATCTGGATGATATATTGATATATTCCATGAATGAAGAAGAACATGCTGAACATCTTCGTCTCATACTGGAGAAGCTTCAAGTACACAAACTCTACGCTAAGTATTCTAAGTGTGAGTTCTGGCTTCCGGAAGTAACCTACCTTGGTCATGTGATTTCCAAGGATGGAATTTCCGTCACCCCAGAACGTATCCATGCTATTCTTGACTGGACTCCTCCTAAGACCGTCAAGCAAGTCCGCAGTTTCCTCGGGCTCGCTAGCTATTGCCGCCGTTTCGTCGAGAATTTTTCCAAGATAGCCAGGCCTCTGACTAATCTGCTTCACAAAGGCGTCAAGTTTGAGTGGACAGATAAATGTCAAGAAAGTTTTCAAGCCCTCAAGGATAAGCTAACTTCTCCCCCGGTGCTCTCTCCCCCTAATACTCAGAAGGACTTCGTGATATATTGCGATGCGTCTCGTCAAGGATTAGGCTGTGTCCTATTGCAAGAGCGCAGGGTGATTGCTTATGGCTCTCGACAGTTGCGTGCTCACGAAGACAAATACCCAACACATGATCTCGAATTGGCAGCAGTAATTTATGCATTGAATCTGTGGCGA
This sequence comes from Bromus sterilis, assembly GCA_950022295.1. Classification (NCBI taxonomy): domain Eukaryota; kingdom Viridiplantae; phylum Streptophyta; class Magnoliopsida; order Poales; family Poaceae; genus Bromus; species Bromus sterilis. The sequence continues at coordinate 271,743,298 of OX465595.1, read as the reverse complement.
CATTACCTCGTCGGTAATCGTTGCGAGGTCTACACCGACCAGCAAAGTCTGAAGTACCTGTTTACTCAGCCAGACCTGAATCTTCGTCAACAACGATGGCTCGAGACAATAGCCGACTTCAACATGGATATTTCACCCCTGGCAAGGCTAATGTGATGGCCGATGCCTTGAGCCGCAAAGCTTACTGTTCTGAACTTGAGGTTCAGGTGCAGCAACCACTTCTGTATGAAGAGTTTCGCAAGTTGAATCTCGAGATTGTTCCTCAAGGTTACGTCAATAACCTGGTTCTCGAGTCAAAACTCGACGCCCTCATCAAGAGTAGACAATCTCTGGCCCCGGACATTGTGAAGATCAAGCAGGACATCGCCGAAGGGAAGCCCTCCTCTTTTACCATTGATGCCAATGATGGTGATACTGTGTACTTCAAGGGCCGCTTAGTAGTTCCTGTGAGCCCGGTCCTCATTAACTGTGGTCCGGATATCATGGAAGAAGCCCATAATTCTCCCTTGTCAATCCACCCTGGCAGTACCAAGATGTATAAAGACCTTCGTCAACATTACTGGTGGCCTTACATGAAGCAAGATATCGCTCGTTTTGTTTCCAAATGTGACGTTTGCAGTCGCGTCAAAGCCGGACATCATAAACCTGCTGGTTGGTTGCGACCACTCCCTCCTCCTGATTGGAAGTGGGACAAAGTCGAGATGGACTTCGTCACCGGTTTTCCTAAGTCACAGAAAGGTAACGATGCCATCTTTGTCATCATCGAACGATTTTCCAAGATTGCACACTTCCTGCCGGTCAAGGAGACTATCACTGCTAGTCAGTTAGCACACTTGTATATCTCCCGAATTGTGTCACTCCACGGTATTCTGATGGAGATCAGTTCAGACCGTGGCAGCATTTTCACCTCACGATACTGGAATAGTTTCATGGAAGCTTTCGGGACTCGTCTGAATCTCAGCACCGCTTATCACCCCCAGTCGCAAGGCCAAGTTGAACGAGTTAATCAAGTGCTGGAAGACATGCTTCGCTCTTGTGTCCTTTCTTTCGGCATGAAATGGGAGGATGCCCTCCCGTACGCGGAATTCTCGTACAACAATAGCTATCAGGCTAGCTTGAAGATGGCCCCCTTCGAAGTTCTATACGGACGTAAATGTCGAACCCCCCTGAGTTGGTCAGGAACTGGGGAACGACCCTACTTCGGACCGGATCTTGTCCAAGAAGCTGAAGAACAGGTTCGCATTGTGCAAGAAAATCTCAAGGCCGCACAGTCTCGTCAGAAGAGCAACTATGACCGCAAACACCGTGAAATGGAGTATCAACCTGGTGAATACGCTTACCTCCGTGTCACTCCCATGAGGGGCACTCATCGCTTCGGTATCAAGGGCAAGTTGGCTCCTAGCTACATTGGCCCGTTTCGTATCCTTTCCAGGAGTGGACCCGTGGCATACCGGTTGGAATTGCCGCCGAACCTCTCCCAAGTCCACGATGTCTTCCATGTGTCGCAACTCCGTCGCTGCTTCAGGGATCCTATCCGCGAAGTGGAACATGATATGATCGAGCTGCAACAAGACTTGACTTATCGAGACATCCGAGCCGCATTCTCGATCAGTCTGAGCGTCGAACCCGCAACAAGACTGTCAAGTTCCTCAAAGTCCAGTGGTCGAATCATTCTGAAGATGAAGCCACGTGGGAACGCGAAGATCGCCTTCGCGATGAATACCCCGATCTTTTCCTCGCTACCACTTAAATTCTCGGGACGAGAATTCTTGTAGTGGGGGAGATTTTTAACACCCTCTGTTTCTGTAACAGTAATCATCTTCACTGTTGATCATCCCTGTTTGTTAATCACTGTTATCCCCTGTCCCTAATCAAACTTTGCTTCTGCTCTTTTCAAACCATGCTGGTTGGTAATCAAAACCCTAATCCCAATGCATCTTCCTCATCAAGAAACTATACCCTAGTTGAAACTTCTTTGAATGAAAAATAAAACAAAAGTGCTAGAATAAAGTTGTTCCAAAAATCATGAAATTATTTTTGTAAATTTCCTAAAATCATTACAATCATTTTGGACCAACTTTGGTAATTTTTGAAGCTACAGAAAATTCCAAACAATTCAAACAGTAGGTTAAAACCCTAACTTTGGGCATTTAATAATTAAAAGAAATATCTAATGATTTTATTTTGCTGCAAAAACTTTTGTGGCACCTTAGTAATATGTAACCCTAATTTACAAACACTAATAACCTTTTACAAAAATGCTAGGGTTAATAAATCAATTACAGAAAGAAATAGAATAAGCAGCAAATCAAAACAATTTGGAAAAGACTTAAAACCCGCCCAGGGCGAGGCCCACCTCAGCCCAGCCACCCCGTCCCGTCTTCCACCTCCCACCTGCTCCCGTCATGACGGCCACCTGCTCGACGCCGTGGCGCAGCCGTGGCCACGGGCGCCGCTGGAGCCTCCCCTCCCTCACCTGCTCCCTGCGACCGGGGAGGCGATAAGGCCAACCCCAGAAGCTCCCTGGACAACCCCCACCCCTTCTCCCCTTCCCCCTCACCTCGCGCTCGACGGGGAAAGAACCGCCCGGGGCCGTCGTCGCCATTGCCGTGGCCAAGCGCGGCCAACGTGCTCACGCCGCCTCGCCGTGTTGTCCAGGAGCCGCCTCGACGTCGACTACCTCACCCACCGCGAGGAATCGAACCGCGGGGCTCGGCAGCGACGACTACGCCACCGTTCCCCTCCGGCGCCGCCGCGACATCGCCGTCGAATTCCCGCGTCGTCGAGCCTCCCCCGAGCCTACTGCCCTCTTACACGCGCTCCTGGTGAGCTCGGCCACACTCCCCATGCGCTCGCTCCCCTCCTCTCCCGCCGTAGCCCGCTCCACCATTGGAGCCGAAGCTCGTCGCCGTCCGCGAGGTCGCCGCCGTGGCCTGGAGCCCGCGTATGGCAGACCAAGCGCGTCACTGCACTCGCGCTGCTCCCAGTAGTCGAACGCGCTATCTCCCCTTCGTTCCCGTGCGCTAGAACGTCGTCGTCTTCCTCGCCTCGTTTGGCTCCGCCGCTGCGCACGTCGCCGTCGTCGCTCCGGTCACCTTCCGGCGAGGCCACCACCACCATTCGACGCGCCTTGGTCGCCCACGCCGAACGAGCCCCTCCAAGCCCCATCCCATGCTCTGTGGCGAGCTCCCCGTCGACCTCGCCGGCGGCGGGCTCCGGTGAGCCCTCCGGTGAGGATGACAGGCGGGCCCCCCGTGTCAGCCAGCTTAATTAGGGGTTAATCAGATCACTAGGAGTCACTGACATGCGGGTCCCCTGGTCATTTAGTTAAGTAAACATGCTTTGTTAACACTGGAGTCAATGACACCTCGGCCCCACCTGTCATTTGTTTATTAAAATAGGTTTATTAAAAATCTAGTCACTGACATGTGGGTCCGGGGGCATTTTTCTAATTTTATTAAATGTTTTATAAATAACAGAGGCTGACATGTGGGTCCCACATGTCAGCACTGTTCTGGATAATGTTGTGGATAATGTTTTGGATAATGTTGAATAAATAATAAAAGAAATCCAGAAAATCATTTAAATTGATTTAAACTTTGAAATTCAATAACTTTTAAACCGTAACTCGGATTCAAAAACTTTATACATGAAAGTTGATCAGAAAAATATAACGAATACGAATACGCTATCCGTATGTCTACCACACCCCTCTAACACAACGAATATCGAACTTTCCCCCTCCGGACCGTCTGTCCGATAAATTTTCCGGTACTGTTAGAGTGCCCGGTTGAATTTATTCCGAACACGAAAGTTGTCCGGAATGGTTCAACGAACACGGATACACCCCCCTAATGTTGTTCCTGTAACCACGACACCTCCGGCTTGATCCTTCCCCCTCCGGACACCCTGTCCGGTAGACACCCGCAGCCGGTAATTCATCCCCAGATGAATTCGCGCTCCGAGCATATTGCATTGCACTGCGTTAGAACCCATTTACATTTCATCTGTTATGTCTTGCATTTGTATTGCTATTATTGTTGTGTATTTATTGTTTCTTCCCCCCCCCCGCTTAATCTCCGGTAGACCCCGCTGCTGCCGTCGACTACACCGCTGCTGAGTAAGACTACGTCGTCGACGACCCTACTACTACCGTCGAGCTTGCAGGCAAGTAGAGCCATTCTCTTCCCAAGATATCGCCTATCTTTCCGTACATTTCTTGCACTAGGCATTGTTACTGCTGCTGCTACGTTACAATCCTATTCAATTGCATAGCCTGTTTTTGTCGCCACTTGATGTGCCTTCCTTTATCCTAGGCTGCCTATTATTATTATTATTATTATTATGCATTATTCAGCAGTGAGACCTGCGCATTGTTAGCTAGGATTAGATAGAGGGCCGTGATCACTCAGGAGAGTGAATGCAGATACAAATATTATAACTGCACAGGTACGGTATAATGCAGACACCGTCTAAGGCCCCTATCTGGGTTATGCCTAGTCACCTCAAGTGTGAGCTGTCAAGGAGTAATCCTTGTACTCCACTCGAGGTTGACTTTGTCTTACCGCCATAGGGTCCTGAACGACGATTGTCCTTAAAGGTAAGAAGTCGGGCGACCCAACGGTGCCCGCGAGAGGTATTGCAACGGGACGACAGGGAGGGTACGACCAGTGTACCGGTGTGCTTGGCCCCTGTTCGTTGGCCGCGAGATTTACCAACCCACTAAAGTCGAGCTCCTCCAGGAGCACACGCGAGACAAGGTAAGGAGACGGTTCACCTTGTTGGTAACAGTAGTGACTTGGTGGGACGACGGGGCAGGCACCGATGTACTGGTGGTCCTGGCTGCTGTCGTTGTCCGCGGGTCTGTTAAGTCGAGGCAACGATAACGGTTGTCACGCAGGTTAATTAAAATGCTAAGGGGTTCAGTGAATGTCTTGAGTTGACTATATGCCATGTACGCACTACCTACCCGTGGGAACTACGAGTTATGGGCTCCTTCGCTTCTTAGTGTCGTCCGAGGACTCTTCAGACGTCAGCAGTACCGCGGGCTGATTGCCGGGAAGTGGTGTTGTCTTATTTGCTCGAGCGGGGTGTCTTATTTGGATTTGCTTCAACTTCACCGGCCAGCCACGCACCGTGCAGGAGTACGTTCGGGTTGGGGTCCAAGGCTCGGCGTACTTAGGATTTAGACCGGCGGATGACCTCTCTGTTGAGTTTGAAAGATGGGCTAGGAAGTGTCGGATAGCCTCGGTGGAGCGTTCCCTAACAAGGTTCCCGCCACCCTGGAGATCCGTGCGTGTAGCGTAACACGAGTGCACCCCTGCAGGGAAGATTAATCTATTCGAATAGCCGTGTCCACGGTAACAGGACGCTTTATGCTGAAGCTGGATCTTACCACTAGAAACTATTATTAAACTGTATGGTTCCGGGTTCTCTTCCTCGCGGGGGTGTCGAGGAGGTGAACTCGGAGGCATTGTTAATTATTACAACTTATTATTATACAATGCTGCAGCAACTTCTGCTGCATTGTTACTTTATGCTTTATATAAACTGTTGGCTGATTCTTACCTCATGCTGCAAGACATCGTCGGAAGATGCTAGTCTTCGTTAGGCCTAGCTTCTTACCCTTGCTCTGAATTTCTTACTTTCAGTCCACTATATACAGCCTCTTCTTTCCGTTGATACAATGCATAATGCTTAGTAGCGGACGTAAGACTCGCGGGTATGCTAGATACTCACCTGCTTTATTTCCTTTACTGTTTTGCCTGATCGGCCGCTGCAGCCGACGTTGGAGCTCAGGAGCAGGAGTACCCTGGAGGCGCCTACTACGACGTCGAGTTCCCCGTTGACCAGGAGTAGTTCTGTGGATCCCAGGCAGGAGGCCTCGCCTTTTCGTTCTGTATCTCTGATGTGATTTGTGCTAGCCTTCTTAAGGAAAAAACTTGACTAACTATGTCTGTACTCAGATATTATGGCTTGTATGACTTATATATTCGGGTCCGTGTGACCCCCCTCTATTGTAATATATTTGTTTATCCTTTTTTGTTTAGTGTTGTGCTGTGATATTATTACCGTGGCACCCTAATCTCAGTCGTGTACCCTGTGTGTATGATTACTGTACACGGTCTGATTTTGGGGGCGTCACAGTACCAGACTTGAGGTAAGAAGCGTACATGAGTCCACTACCAAGTCTCCAAGAAATACACCACTATGGATACTTCCTCGACTTCCCCACGAGGAAGCACACCATAGCACTCACACTTATCTTGCGAGTTTTAGAGTACCCATTCAAGTTGTCTAATAACCAAGCACAACTTTCCAAGTAGTCCATGACCGCGGACGCGGAAATTCGAATAGTTTATTAACCCTGCAGGGGTGTACTTCTACACACATGAAACTACCAGTTACCGCCTTGGCCTCGACACCATTCAAGCGGGTGTCGGCGAGGATAATTTCCACAACATTTACCTCACAACCAACTCTAATCCAGGAATCAACCATCTGAGTTGCTCACCGCTCAAGAGTCCGGCCGGGTCAACGATACGGACTCAGACGATGCAGGCGACCGAGACGCCACCTTAGCAGATGGTTTTACTGTCTCACAGGTCCACCCACATATCTAAATGATGCAAACTTTCATTCATTCTTTTTCTATGCATATGCCAAATGGAAAGCCTGAACTAGTGACTCCTGGACTTGAACTGGGGTGAGTTAGTATGTTGAGCGGGGGTCCGTTTGCCCAACATGTGGTAGTACTCATTGTCTTGGATCACAACACAAGAACTCGGGGCCTAGGGCAGTGTTCAAGGAGACAACCCACTATGTACTCCTACACAACCTCTCATCGTTCACCTTGTTTAGTCAAGTTCACCACACCCTTTTCATCACAAGTAACATGAACATGAGTGCCACCAACATCAATTCATCACCCAAGATGGACCAATGCTTCCAAAACTCTAAGCATAGTATAATCATAACATGGATGAATGGCCACATGATGATCACAAGCAATTCCTAGATCTGCTAGGTTGAGGTTAGCTTAATACTGTGGAAGAAATGATAGGTCATGCAAATGAATGGGTTCAACTAGTGGTAGAACGTATCATGGTGAACTACTAAACATGCATAAGCGAGAAAGAGAGGGAACTGGGTTTTTATAGACATGATCAATGGGGTTTCCTTTCCTTGCCGACGAGGTTCACACACGGTGTCTTCAACGAAGGGGGTGGCCTCCGGTTCCGGTTCCACTTCTATTAGCAACATGACAACCATAGGATAAAAATAAAGTACAATGCAAAATCACATGAATAAGATTGCAATGGTGATGTTCATGGTTGAAATGTGGGTACAATTCCATTTAAAAGAAGTGGAATGCAAAGTCATTTGCAAATTCACTCCAAATTTGAATTCAAATTAAAGCCATATGGACAAATGCCACTGTTCACCCAATTTAAATTGGTCAAACATGAAAACAAAGTCCATATTCACATTCCTTGCATTTTTCTGATAATTTTAGACATATTATATGCCTAATTTGGAGTTAAAATGAATGTTCTATGAATTTCTAAAGTTTTAGCTATTTTCTCGATTTTTCTGGATTATATTTAATCTGGAAAAAGGATTATTGCGTCATGCCTGCGTCACTGTGACGTGGGGGGTCTGACCAGTCAACCCTGCCAGTAGGGCCGGCCTGTGAGTGACTCACGGGGTTAGTCCCGTTTAATTAAAATCGCATGGGCTTACTTAGGGGGCAGGGCCCACCTGTCTGTGAGGTTAAGGGGGGGGTTAGTGGGGTGGATTAAGCCCTAGTGGCCTTGGCCGGCCGGCGGCTCTACGCCGGCGGCTCTGGCCATGGCGAAGGCACGCCGGGGTTGCACGGGGCGGCGGAGGAGTCCTGCAAGGGGTGGCTCGCGCTCTCGCGAGTCGCGTGGTGCACACGGGGGATCGGGTGGACGCCGGAGACGAGGCCGGCGACAAGCCCACGACGGCGTGCTCTCGGTGGCGGCGGGGAACGGTGATGGAGAGCGCGGGGACGAGCGCGGGGAGGGGGAATAAGAGCGCGAGGCTCACCAGAGTGCTATGGAGGGGACGAAGGAGTCGGGGAGGGTCTGGAGGCGTCGCAATTCCCGCCGGAATTACATAGTGGCCGGCGGCGAGGAGGCAAAGGGGCGGCGTTCTCGGGGCTCCATGGTTCGATTCTACTCGGGTGACAACGAAGCCGAACTTGCCGGTGCTCCTGGAAAGCACGTCTTGGAGAGAGGGGCACGGTGGCCGCGCGGGCACTCCGACGTGCTCCGACGAGCTACTGGCGGCGGCAAAATCGGCGAGGAGGAGGAGGGGAACGTGGCCAGAGAAGGGGGTAAGGTTTCGGGGTGGGGGTGGTTGTAGTGTCTCCGTGGCACGGGATAAGCACAGCAGGGAGCCGTGGGAGGCCAAGCGACGCCGACATGGGTGCCACGCAGCGCCCTGCCTGCCTGGCTCGGGGAAGAAGACGGTGGTGCCCTTGGGCTGGGCCACCTCCCCGAGTTGGGCGGGTTAGGCCTGCTGGCTGGGCCTCTTTCCCTTTTATTTTTCTTCTTTGTTTTCTATTTACTGTCTTTTGTTTTGCCCCAAATAAAATAGCAGGGCAATTTATAAAATCCCCAAAAACTTTATATGGACTTAGGTGTCATGCCACTAGCCACTCATAAGTTTTGGAGATTTTTGAAATTCAAATAATTTGAATTTCAAATCAAATAGGGTTATTATTTAATTTCCAAGCCCTGTTTGGAATTTTTGAAAAATCTTGGTGCATGCAGTGGGACTCACTTCACTTTATATGTGATCATGCATATTTATAAGACTTTTCAAAAATACGAGAGGAATTTTTGGAAGAAAATTTTGTCTGGCCATTTGAATTAAATTCTTTAGGGCTCTCTCCTTTCCCCATTTGAATTTCATTTGAAAATTTTACATGATGCAAAGGATCAAACAAAACCTAGCACATACATAAGTTGGGGTTGTGACAGATCTTCTGTTGATATTTGCTGGACAAACAAAAAGTTGTATTTGACACCATTTCTCCGTGCCTTTTTATAAAATATTTTGCAGGGTTTTGTCAGTGTCAAAGACCAGGAGTATTTAACACTCCTCTGGTGAAAGGCAAGCCACAATACCCTTTGCTCCTTCGCAAAGCCTTGACGTGTTTTAAAACATCCTTTAATCTTCGATGAATAATGATTATCTTGATACGTGTTGATCATGTTATGCTCATATGCTTGGATCACTTTGTTGATGCCACATAACTATATCATGTTTGATTATGCCATGCCATGCTTGACCATTTTATTATTCCGATGCTTTCATACATGATATTCCATGTTATGTTCATGATAAGTTTTAACCATGTTATTACCGTACCATACTTCTCTCATCTTGGTATTGCTATGTTGCATGATAAGATCTTGATCATGCTTGTATAGCCAAGTTAATCAACTAAAATATGTTTGAAACCATGATCATGACATGCCTTTATTATTCTATGTCCATGCTTTGATCAAGTTATCTATGCTATGCTTGTATACATCGTAATCCCCCGCCGTGCTTATGATAATGCTATATGTTAATGTCATGTTGATATCATGTTGATCATTTTAACCTGGATAAGCTAATCACATAAACATGCTTCAAATCATAATGTGACCATAACAGTATCTTGGGTTTTCCCACTTATGCTGATATGCTGTGAATTTAAATACTCATGTTGCACCTGATGCTTGCGTTTGCCATTGGAAATATGTTCCGTGCCAAGTTGATCAGGTGCCACCGAACCGAGCTTACTAGTGCAGCCACACTCGCCTGTATAGGAAGGCCTTGGCTTGGTCTATCGGTGTGCTCTCTTATTCGTATCACTTAGGAGGGGAGGCTATGCGCGTGCGGTACCCTGGCCCGGTCAGCGGCGATAGTTTCGAGAGCCAGTTTGGATTATTGGGCCCGTCCCCGATTGGGACAAAGTTTATGGACCATGCGATGGCAGGTGTGTATGAAGGACACGAGGCTACCAAGGGCATGACTTGCGACGCGTGCCAGGTGATACGGTAAGGGAGGCATGCGGTAGAGATGTCTCGTTGGAGAAGTCCTAGTCCACTCCTATGGTACGAGTTCCGAGGTTCCTGTGGGACAAGTTCCAAGGTACTGGATGGAGGAAGAGATCCATAGTGTGGGTAAAGTGCACAAATTCTGCAGAGTCACACAAATCTATTCGAATAGCCGAGTCCACGGTATTGGACATAGTTCAAAGTAGGTCATACCATGAGATCAACATGAGTTCGGTTGGATGATTTTTCTAAGTTGTTGGTTATGAAATTACCGTAATGGTTGGGTGGTCACAGAGGACACCTAACCCATGGAAGGATCGTGCGACGATTCATATAAAGTTGATGGCCATGTGATGGTCGGTGCTTGAGTATGTAAGGACTCTGAGGTAAGCCACATGATCGTGCGATGATCATGTGGGGTTGTGGGCATTAGTCTTAATGCTGGTATGATGCTTGATGATTATCTGTTTGCATGATGTTGATGATCATATGGTTAATTCACGAATATACTTTAACCTGTTGTCATGTTATTGTTTTTCCTTGGTGCTTTGGTTGTTGTGAGCTTGCAAGTACATTCGATGTACTGACCTGGCGTGTCATGCCAGATTTGCAGGCCACACTTTGGATGCGTAGGACGACGTTCCTGGTGTTTGCGAGCTAGGTGGTGTCCCAACCAGTGTCCAGGTGGAGTGGAGTTCATCACCATCGCCGATGTTCCACTGCCGAGTTTTATTCAGCTGCTAGAGAGTTATGCTGCATCTTGATGTAGATCCGTGGCGAGCTTGAGGAGCGAGCTTGTCCTTCGTCTCGCACCGCCAGCGTTGTAATAAACCCCCTTGTACCCGTATATTTGTTAATAGAAAGCTGTTCATTTCTATATCAAGCAGTGTCGTGTTCCATAAGACTTGATGTCTGGTCTGAGCACAGGGCGTTCCGGTCCTCTGAGCCGGGGTGCCACAACGCTTGGTATCAGAGCAGGACTGGCTGTAGGACACCCTAGTCCGCGTGAACGTTAAAAGGACGTTAGATTGACGTTAGAGCTAGAGATATAGCTTGCTTGTGTGATACCTTTGATTGTTGCATTTTTTGTTGCATGAGTAGCAGTAGTTTTGCATGTTTCTTGTTGCTTGTTGTTGTGCGTAGAGATAAGATGTGTTCTTATTTGTGTGTGATCTCGACGCATTTTCAGTGCCATTGATCTTCGCTTCGTTGAATTTCTTCGTCGATCTCTTATTTGGTTCCTCGATGCTTAACAAATATGTTTTGCAGGTAGTATGTGACTCTGACGAACCTTTGCTCGCTTTCTTTTGGATAATGGCACCACGCCTGGTTCTGAGCTGGTTCATTGTCGGTCGTCTGGGTGGATGCCTACTTTTTATTTCTCTTTTCAACAGCTGACCCGTGTCCTGAGCTGCATTTTGGCTGTCTCGGGCAGTTGTTGAGTTTCTCTTCGCGGTGGAGACCCTATGTTCTAAGCTGTTTTTTCGGCCGTCTTAGGGTACCTCTGCATACTTTTTATCAACATTGTCTCATGCTCTGAGCTCATTCTTGGTCGACCGTCTTGAGCAGTGCTTGACTTATGCCAGTAAACGTCCCAGATCAGAGTTGTAAAAACCGTTCTGGTGGCTACTAGGTTATTTGACGGTTTTATGCAAGGGATTCAGATTGTCATCGACTACCACTAAAGCTTTGGAACTGATTCTTCTATCGACTGCTATCGGGCTTCGCTTCGTTGGATTTCTTTGTTGGTTTTCATTCGGTCTTCGTTTGGTCTCTTTGGTGTCACCTTATCCACCCCAATGGAAAGTTGCTCATAACCCTGCATACCTCGAAGACTCAGTTACAGATTGCAGAGCATCATGAAGTCAAGAAGGATTCACACAGCTCACATTGGGAATATGTGGCCCCAGTATAAGTTCTGCCTGCATGAATCATTCATATTAAGTCCACATCATTCCGGTACCCGCTACGACCATGAAGATTCCATCAGCGAAAGGCCGCAATAAATTGGGAAATCAGCAAGTCAGAAGGGACACATACCCGATTGCATCAAAAGTATGCGACTCACGTATGGATACTACCGAAGCCATCATTTGTATCAAGTCTGCATCAAGTACGCCAGCGGCGAAGATTCAAGCAAAGGAAAATACAAGTTCTGACACAGGTACATATGCATCAAAGGCCTGACATACACCGGATGCAATACAAGTTATTGTTGGTATATTTCGGAAGACGGTAAGAACATATCACGAAGCCCAGATCCAACAAAGAAACGATTGGAAGGATGTTTCCCCATAACAAGCCAGTAGTCAGTAAATTTTTCAGCGTTGTACACATGCTGCCATGGGAAAATTTCGGACATAAAGAAGTCTTTCGTGGCAAGATACCCGACACAGCCGACATGTACATTGTATCCGCCTCCTTCAGTGCGCCGTTAGGATATCTTCTTGGGCAAGACATTTAACCCTTCACCACAAGCCATCGAGTGAAGCTTATGGTGCAAGACACTTAGTCGTGCTCATTACGCCCCTGGGTGAATTCCAGCACAAGCTACCCAGCTGTCTACAGTAATCAGCCGCGGAAATTTCCAGTGCAAGGAACCGGTATCTCCACAGTGCAAAGAGGCAAACTTCCAAGGAAAGACACTCATTCTTCCTCAGCAAGCTATTAAGGCAGCTTCCCGTGTATGACACCCCGCCTTCCTCGATACGCCATCGGAGAAAGCTTCTGAGGTACGGCACCCGACATTCCCCAGCAAGCTGCCCCAGCCAAGCTTCGCAGACAAGCTACCCAGTCTCCCTCGACATGTCAGCATGCCTACAACGGTGTTGTCATAAATTCAGTTATTCAGAAGTAGTGAAGGCTTCAGCATCGTCAGGACCCGCACAATTACGGGCATTCTTCCCAAGTATGTTAGCTACCCCGGTGGGGATACAACCATGCTCGTAATCAAGAAAGAGTTATACACATGAACATCGATGACGACCGCAACTCTCGGGAGACAAGTCAGCAGAAGAATCAGACACACACCTCGGCTAGAAGAAAGACTGACAAAGTCATGAAGGAACACCCTGAGGAAAAGAAGCAATAAAGCATTGGATCTTGCCCCAACCACGAGGTTCTGCTCCTCACGTCCGACAAGACCCCGAAGAAGGATAATCCTGAAGACCCATTTATTGCAACCAACATCATCATGATGAGCCAAGAGACAAAATGTGAAGGTAATCCAGCTAGCTCAGAGGAAGATGCCGACAGAATAATAAGCCGTTATACAAGAAGTGCAAAGAAAGAATTTTGACGAGAGTAAATCCAGAACAAGAAGAAGATTGTCGCAGTAACGAGACCCAGGGCAGACAGATATGGCCCACGTCGAATCTCACTGCAATATCTGCTACCAGAGTAAGTGTTGCACCTCGCAGGCTGTCAAAAATATGCAACTCTTACAAGCCCGATGAGTAAGGAAAAAGGATGAATTGCATGGACCTCAGGGTCAAATTTGCCTCGGTCAGTTGAAGCCATATGGACCACCTACAACGAAGAAATCTCACTCCATGGGCAAAAGACCGCATACTCAGCCCGTCAGCCCAAGAAGTTACTTGAGTTCAGAATTGTCCGTCTTGCCGGGATACCCTAGTCTGCGTCGCTGAAGATCACCTACGCATCTCAGCATTTTTACTATAAGGACGACGTTGGAGCGGAACATGGTCAATCGCCAACCATGGATATGGCAGCATGATAAATTAATCTCAGCATGAGGAAACATTCAGAAATTTGTGTCCGGCCAAAAACTCATACTCAAGTTGAACGAGACAAAAGAAATGTGATGCAACCCCAGGTGCAGATATTCCAGGTCCCGCACAATGGGAAATCACGACGGCAAGCCTTCTGGGATATCATCTAGCCATGAAGGACAAGCCTTTTTCTCGAAGAGGCCAATACAAAGGACTCAAGACCGTGCCGCAGATAAAGCCCGAGATACCCCGAGAATAGTATGGGTATCGTCAACATGTAGCCTATGAAAAGACATCTCTTCATCAGAAAAGTTAGAAGACACAAGGATGGAAGTAAGCAGGAAAGGATCTGATATGGCCAGGAAGAACGTTCAGTCATAGATATGGATTGGGTGAAGTAAACCCCCTGAGCCAAATTATATGGGATGCTACCGAGGGAACAATATGCAGTAAGAAGGAAAATCGAGAAGCAATAAGTTTCCTAAGGACGGTAAGTTTCAGTGATTCCCTGAGCAACTAAATCTCGAGGACGAGATTTTTCTAAGGGGGGGAGGGGGTAGGTTTGTGACACCCTGGATTTTGGAACTTTCTTTTTCCAAAAACCTTTCTGATTTATTTCTGGATTTGCCGTTTGATTTGATTTTGAGCACCTCTTTGGACTTGAAACTTGAGCATATTTTCTTTCCATGCTCAAGTGTACCTTGAATCCAAGCCTTTCCTATGTCATTTCATTGAGCCACCCATCCAAGCCACATTTTTATTCAAGCCATGTATACCTTTTCCAATAAAAGGAATATTCCAATTATTTGAGGTTTGTGAAGCAACCCCTATTTATATTGCTCCATAAATTCCCAAATAATTCCCTCCTAGCCTTGATGTCATATCTTGCCACATTCTCCAAAAACATTGCATGGCCCAAGTGGATTTTTCCTCTCGAAAAATTCATTTGTCTGTGGGGGCAGAATCGAGCTTTTTGAAGGGAGTGCCATTTCCTTTGATCCATTTGTGGTGAAAATTTTTGCGCAACCTATTATGATTATATCATGAGCCTACACCAAATTCCACCATCATTTTCCAAGCCAAACTCCCACAATAAATACCCAAAGTTTGGATGCAACAAAGGGGCATTGTGAAGCAAGTGCATGAAAGGGGATCCCATTTGCCTTGAAGCTTTTTGTGCCTAAGCCCGCACCCAAATGACTCCACTAAACCATGTTTGAGCCAAATCCCATCACCCATGCGAGTGCATCATCATGTTTAAGATTTTTTTCAACAAGACACCTTGTGAAGCAAGTGCTAGCTAGGCTTGTCCAATGGCCATGAAACTTTAGACACTTGGTAACCACTCCAAATAACCCCACCACACCAATTTTCAGCCAATTCCATCAATCCTATGAGATGCTAGATTCAAATTTGCATTTTGGTCCAATTGGACACTTGCAAAGGAAGTACTAGCTACATTGCTCCATTTGAGATTAAACCTTGCACATCTACTCACCCTGGTGTATTATTAAGCTCAACAAAAAATCATGCTTAGGGGAGCAATGTGCTAGCTATACCACATCACAAACACCTTTTGCCTCAATGCCACATTTGTAAAGGAGGTATGTGCATACCTTGTCCATTTGAGCCCAAACTCCACAGAACCATAGTCCTTCCTATCCTTAACCCAGGAGACAACCCCTCATGCATCCTCTCTTCACCATGTGACCTTATCTTCTGCATCAAGTTTACTATATCAAACTTTCTAGTGATGGTGTGGTCACACCAGGGCTCCTCTGGTCCCAACCTTTGCATGTGTATTATCAACATTGAAAGGACTATATGATGGACATGGTTGGCCACGATGGAAACCTGCTCAGTTGAACCTTCCCCGGGTGGCCACGCCCCTGGGCCGCACATGGCGTGCTCTGGACGCGCCCTGGGCGTGCCCGACGCGTCCCCATCATGCTCCAGTACCCTCCCGTCGTCTAGCCCGTGTCCCTCCGCACCGCACGACTTTGCGCCGCCCGTGTGCGCCATGTCTCCCTTCCCAACCTTCCTCGAAGCTCCTCGATCCCGCCAGCTAGCTCCCACCAGGGCTGCGTGTGCGTGGCGTCTTCCGGCCACGGCATCGGCGCCCCTTCTATATAAAGCCATGCTCCCAGAGCACTCCAGCAGCAACCCAACGGCCTCCCCGACCTTCCTTGCCCTGATTACCCCTCCCAATTTTGGCGCCGAAGCACTTCCTTGCCCTCACGGCTGCCATGGCTGCCGCCGGCCCCCTCCAAAATTCGAGCAGCTCGCGCGCCCCCTCTCCCTCCAGACCACCCTGAGAGCCCCCTGGACGCTCCCTTGGCCTCCCCGCCGCCAAGTCCTCACCGAGGACCCCTTCTCACCCGTGCCCGGGTCGCGTGCCCTGTGGGCACCCCTGGCCGCCCTGTCAGCGGTGGGGGCACGGTGCCGCAGGCCACTCCCACGTAGCCCCGAGGTCTCCGCCGAGCCGCGCCCAGCGCCCCGGCGACCCCCCTCCTGCTGTCGTGGGAAAGTCACGGAAGTTGTCCGTCGAGTCGGACTTGATTATGGGGCCTTTTCTACGAGTGTCTGAGGAATAAGAAACATCACAGAGAAAGATAAACGTCCTGTAAAGACCCTACATGTTTTTTGTGGCTAAGTCTTATTCCTTTGCTCACGGGGAGTTGATGGCACGTCGCCGACTCTCTTACAGTTGTATTCAGGCGAAAGCCTACTTTGGCGAAAGCCTACTCTGGCGGAAGCATACTCTGGCCAAAGCCTACTTTGGCGAAAGCCTACTCTGGCGGAAGCCTACTCTGGCGAAAGCCTACTCTAGCGGAAGCCTACTTTCGTATCTGGAGAACTTGGCCTCTATGGGTGCCCTACCCCTCCTTATATAGGTGGAAGGGGGATGCTTACATGTAGATTCCTATTCTGATACAAACTAGTCTCATCTTGTATTACCAGTCAGATATCAATCCGAGTCCTACTCTAAGTCTTGTAATCTTCCAAGTTAGGTGGACTCATGTTGAGGAGAGTCTCCTGTCTGGCCGACTCCTGTAGAGGAGAGTCCCCTGTCTGGACGACTCCTGTAGAGGAGAGTCCCCATCAGGCCGACTCATGGAGGTGACTCATGTCATCGGACTCATGGAGGTGACTCATGTCAGCCGACTCATGGAGGCGACTTATGTCAGCGGACTCACGGAGGTGACTCATGTCAGCCGACTCATGGAGGTGACTCATGTCGGCCGACTCATGGAGGTGACTCATGTCAGCCGACTATAGTCTTCAGGACCTGTCTTCTGGATGAGTCTTCCTTTTGGGTGCTTATCTTCTGGCCGGGTCTTAGCTGTGAGTAATCCCCCCGACGGTAGCCCCCAAGTTTAGCTTGGACGCAATCTTGGTGTCGGCTTCATCTTTCATCTGCTTTTTCTTGGCAATGAGATTGTCGTAGAAGAGAACGTTGGGTGCGCGTCCATGGTAAACTTCTAGTATAATGAATAGTAAGGATAAAGACCGGGTCTAGCGGCAAAACCATTAAGCCTGCTTGCTCCATTGATTCATGTCAATGAACCCGATATGATTCCATTTTGAACTCTTCCATGTTTGGGTTCAATGTTGCTTTTTGCTCTTTCGTCTCGTGTCAAAAGGACCCGGGAACAAATTTACGGGAAATTTTATGTCCATATCACTTGTGGCCCCAAGCTCCGAGTTTATCATCTCGTGATGACTTGGAGTTTTGTATATAAAATAGCCTTGCTGGTGTAGCCCCCATGTGCTGGGTTGCTCGCCCGCAGCATCCTGGGACTTACAATTTCTTGATGACAAATCTTTCAATTTGTGCAGACCCCAAGTGTCGGGTTGTCTTCCTTGCATGAATTTTTATTTCATGAAGTCGGCAGATACTTGTCTACCAAAGTCGGCGATCATATGCCAAAGACGATAAATTTTGTAGAAGTCAGCAAATACTTGTTTGCTGATAAAAACTTGCGGATGCTTGTTGGTTGAAGCCAGTAAATATGATATGTTGGGTTATATTCCCAGCTTCCAAATAAAGTGGCCCTTCGAGTACTGGAATATGTTTCATTCAACAACCCAAAATAATGTGTGCCAACTGTTATTTCTTGACAAGCTCCCTCGATAAAGTCGGGGTGTTTGGGAAAAACCGACCCTTGTGATGACTTGGTGGATATCCTCTGAAAGTCCAAGTATGTGATCAGAGGGGGAGGGGGTGAATGATCACTTCAAAATTTTCTACTGAAACTATTGAAGTGAAGCATAAGCTGTGCGGAATAGCGAAGAATAACTGGAAGCGAAACTAAATGCAGTGAATCAAAACACATTGAAGCATAACAGTGAAGCAAATGCTATACTGAAGGTAAATGCTTGAAGTTAAACGAACTGGGACTCGGCGATGTTTGTTCGACCAGTTCACGCTCTGCAAAGCGCTACGTCTGGTTGGAGGGACTGGTGATTGAACACCTGGAGCAAATCTCTCTCCCTCCGTTGCTCCACTGCATCAAACTCCTTGAGCTTGATCAGTTCTTCACTCGTGGTTGATTATTGAGGAAATCACCGAAACCTTTGACAAACTGAACTTCGAGGCGACAATTACTCTTCGCTCTCTGAAGTACAACTCTCTAACCGTCTAGGAGAATTGCAGTTCTCCAAGATAAAAAGGCTAGCAAGCTTTCACCTAAGTCATCTCAAATCTACTCAGATCAATGGGACTTAGGCTTCAGTATTCTGGATTTTGGGTTTTGCTTCGTTGGCGTTTTGGGGTTGCTCTCTTCAGTCTCTCTTGGAATGATCTCAGAGCAGCCACCCGCAAATGGAGGAGGGGGCGGCGTATTTATAGTTGGCGATCCCGAGGTGCGGAATGACCAAACTGACCCGAGGTGACAGCTTGACACGTGTCCACAACGGTCGGATTTGTCATCAATGCGCAACTTTACTTGAGGAACAAGTAAAGCTGAGTCACGGACTTAGGGTCAGTTCTTTTCGCGGCTTCTCCCAGAAGCTGCCCTCCCCCCAGCTTCTCTGAGAAGCCGCCCTAAAAAGTTAGGAAGGCTTCCGGAAAGGCCTAACATGGGGCATTCCGGAAGCCTCCCTAACTTTTTGAGGCGGCTTCTCAAAGAAGCTGGGGGGAGGGCAGCTTCTGGGAGAAGCCGCCAAAAGAACTGGCCCTTAGTTCTGCTTCAGTTGCCAAAGAACGAAGTCTTTGCTACCGAAACTTAACTTAGTGCACATGAGATTTCTTCACTCAGGCTTCTCACTAGGTTTGGATTTGATCTGAGCAATTCTCAAAGACTTCGGTATCCACAAACTAAATACCCCTCTTGATAGTACGGTTTGTCCTATGACTCAAGGAACCGAAAAAGAACTACACAAAAACATCTAAGTCTTGCGCCGTCTTCTTCATTTCCTTCAATGAGTAGAGCTTCAGGACACCTTCATTTTTGGGGGTCAACCTTCGTGATTAAGCTTCGCTCCGCAGGATATGCTTCGATAACTTGAGGACCTTCACTGAAGCTTTATCACCTAGTTTGTCCTTCAGGAACCTAAGAAACTGTTTATACTAGAAAACATTGTTAGTTCCTCTAATGTTTTGTCCAACAATATCCAAAACACACGGGGGCAAAAATTTTCTCTTACAATCTTCCCCTTTTTGGACTATTGTTGACAAAACAGGCATCGATAAAGGATATTGAAGTTTTTGTGAAGGATGGGACAAACTCTAAGAAATGAAGTTTTTGGCTCCCCCTGAATGCAAGCATCGAAGATTTATAATCGAAGTTAATGCTTGAGAAGATTTTCTTCGGTGGAGAGAAAAACAAAATATCTTAGCGAAAACAATTGCATTTGAAGATATATATCCAGGAAGTATGCAATTGCTTCCAATGACCTGTGACTTAGAAATAATAACCACCTGCAAGATAGAAGATACGAAGCAATACTTGCAAGCAAAGGGGTTATTAAAACTTAAACGTAGCACAGGAGTAGCAGGACCGAAGTTAAACTTAAGTTACAACCCAATCGAAGAAAATGGAATGTTTGTTGTAACTTAACCAAACAAAGAAAATAGCAAACCCTTTCCCCGATGCAAAACTAACTCATTGATGCCCTCATTCTCCCCCTTTTTTTTCAATGATTGGACAAATGGTTGAGAAGAGGTTTGAGAGATCTATTACGCAGCATCAGCACCCTGAGAACCCGACGAAGCTGTGCTCGACGAAGACTCATCCGACGAAGACTGATCGCCTGAGGATTCTTCTTCAGAAGAAGACGTAGGAATAGCTTCGTGGCGTGTCTGAGTGATGAGGTTGATGTCAAGGTCGCTGTCGTCGAGGCTGTCGTCGTCCTTTGAGGTGATGGAGTCATTCTCGGAGACGGTGTGTTGACGAAGAATACTTCATCAATCTTGTGCAGGGGAGGGAGCTTCTGATTCGGGTGGTCCACTGAGTCATCACGAGCAAAGTTTCGCCGGAGGTGCGGATACTCTTTGTGGATGCGATCTTTACGAAGGCCTTTGACAGAGTTGAACTTCCTGAGCCCTTTCCAGGAATGACGCTTGAGCACACGCAAGTACTGATTGTTGTTGAGTGCTATATTGCCAACACGGTTGATCTCATCAGCAAGAAACTGCATCTGGCATTGATTTGCTTCAATAAAGTTGTCAAGCATTTGCTGCGTGCGAAGATTAACTTCAAAATGATGGAAGTCTTTCTGGAACGTCTTGGATAAGTTTCGCTCATTGACTTCATGGCGCACACCAACATATGTGGCAAATGGATCATTGGGTTTCCTTAGCAGTTCCAAGGAGTCACGCACTGGTGGGAGGAAAAGCTTCAGATGATGGCGTGCCACAAAGTCTTCGTTCCAACCATAGTTACATACAACTTGCAGCCAGGGAGCATAGGGTTTCAGTGTGAAAGGTAGCTCTGCTGCATGAACCAAATTCCTAATGAAGCAATCCTCAAAGTCGAAGAGAAGGCCATGAGTGAGTTTCATAATAGCATGCGTTGTCTCTGGATAAAGATTCAATTCTTCCGAAGCTGTACTCAAAGGAATCAATGAGTTGGACAAGATGTAGAACCAAGTCCTTGAAATGAAGTTCAAGTGCTTCGGGCGAATGTTTTGAGGAATATGGTTATCAGTGGCTTCAGGATCCAACCGAGTTGCAAATTCTTCTGCCGACTGATCATGGTAGTGATCATAGCTTCGATAGACCTGGAGATGTACACTTCTCCAAGGTCAACAACATCTGGATCTTCAGCTTCACACTTCTCCCAAAGGGCTTCAGTGATTCCCAACTGATCCCAGAGTTCGCCTTCACGAGGGTCAGAGAATTGATGGTCACTCTGACGATCAGCTTCAGCTTGAGCTTCAGGCAAAGATATGCCTTTCTGCTTCGTTGGAATAGCTGAGGGAGTCATATCAACTACGGGCTTCTTCTGGCTTGCCCTAGCAGCTTTCTCTGCTTTCTTCGTTCTGAGGCTTTCTAATGAAGCCTTGTGTTTAGCTTCATGTTCAGCAAGCTGTTTAGCTTCAGCAGCAGCTTTTTCTTCGTTCTTTGCGGCTTCGGAGAGCTTGCACTTCGTCTCAGCCTTCTCTGCAGCAATCTTGGCTGAGTCCAACTCCTTTTTCTGCCTGGCAGCATCCTCATCTTCCTTCTTCTTCTCAGCTGCGCTTCTGGCATGGATGTTGCGCTCAAGTGCCTCTTCGAGGTCTTTCTGTCTCAATTCTTCTTCAGTGAGCTTGTGCTTCCCTGAAGGGATTTTTGCAGCAGTCTGCTTGGGCTTTGTTGGTGCTGAAGCCTTTGCAGGTTGACTCTTGGCGGGGTCGTGCTTCTGCTTTGATCGCCTCTCAGAGTCGGGGGCATCAGCCGGTGGCTTGGAGGCCAAGGGCTTCGTGATAACCAAGTTGGAGAGATCAATGGTGGGACGAGCAGAAGGCTTGACCTTAGCAGCAGGTTTCTCTCCTGGCTTTTTGTTCAGTGGGATCTGAAGTCTCTGTTTCTTGGGGGGAGCAGGATCATCTGATTCGTCATCTGCTTCGAATTCAGATTCGTCATCAGCTGCATTGGATTCATCCATGATGGAATCTTCCAGAGCATCTTGCTCTAATCTGGCATGTTCTTCATCTTCTGTTGTAGCATGGGGTGGAGAAGCAGACTTCTTCTTTAGCTTCTTCTTCTTCTTCTTCTTGCTAGGCCCTTCACCTTGGGCTTCAGCTTCAGCCAATTTGGGTGCCTTTTTCTCTTCTTTCAGCCTCTTGGCTTCAGCTGCAATTCTCAGTCGTTCTTTCTCTTCTGGGTAATCATCTGGAGTCTTGAGGGTGTTGGGGTGAGCAAGCTTTGGTGGAACAGGGTAGTACAGGTGACGATTCTCTTTAGTGTACTGACTGCACATGGTTGAAGTGTACCGAAAGGGCGGACTGAAGGCAAACTGCATAGTCCACTTCCACGTAGGGATGCTCTTGTACTTGTACCATCGAACAGAACAGTACCTGCGAATGTTTTGCAATCGGTTCTTGCGCTGTTCCTTGGTCTCTTCAGGAGGTGTGTCATAACCCAGAGCAATGCGAATTGATTCGGGGATGCCTCTGGCGTTGTTGGTTTCCTTTGTTCTTCCTCCTTTCTTCTTCGGAGCAGTTCGTTCTGCTTCGTTGATGTGACCAAGGTTTGGTGACTCATTACCGAAGTCTAACTCAGTAGACATCCTGTGAAAAGCATAAAGGTAGCGAGGGAAAAAGGCGAGTATGGAATGAGCACCAACAAAAGTTTCGATCCAAAAACACTTTTGACAAGAGATTCAGTGAAGAGTTTTGGGTAAATATTCTGGTCTGTTCTGAGTTAGACTTAACCTCACAGAAACCCTAACACAGAACAGATAGATACTAACCCTAACTGCTAACCTGAATCGAGGAGGAAACCTTGACTAGCAGAAACAGATTTCCCAATAGAGCAACGATCCAACGGATCAAAGAAACCTAAGGAAATCATCCAAAAACAAACAATCTAAGAACTCAGATCCAATCTGGAGATAGAAGAACACAAGAGATGGAGATTGGATCGAGGCTTGGCGTACCCTATCTCGGTGGCGTCAAGCAACTACGGCGGCGAAGAGCGGAGACGATGTGCTCGTCGACGGCGTGAAGTCCACGGCGGCGCTCTTCCGGCAGTGAAGCGGCGAGAGCGGCGACGGAGACGAGGAGATTGGCGGCGCTCGAGAGAGAGGGTTCCGGGGAGATGCGAATGAGGAGGTGAGTCGGCTTCGCTGGGGTGGGATGCCTTATATAGGCCGGTCTGACAGAAGCTGTCAGATCAGATCGAACGGCCCCCAGCGATTGTCTCTCCGGATTCTACGGCGAGGATCTCGTGGCGAATCGCAAGAAAATCTCAACGACCCGGATTTGATGGGATCTCAACGACCGAAGAATAAGTCCTCGACTTGAGTAAAACTTCGATGGGAATTGGAAGCATTTGCTTCAGAACTCAATGACGTTCGAAGAAAAATACTTTCCGTTTCAATTGTGCTCAACCATTTTGGACAGATAGAGTAAGAAAGAAAAAGAACAGAAGGGGTAGGTATCACCTCGAAGAAAAACCAAACGAAGCAAAAGGTGATAAGCATAGAGGACTAAATCCAAAAGAAATAAGATAAAGAATGCGAAGCAAAAACAGACAACGAAACAGAATAGGTAAGTAACGAAGTAAATGAATATTTACATAAGTAAAAGGTTCGGTCTTACAGTACATGTCGTGAGTCCAATATATTGAGCTCACATCTTAACGTACAGAACCTTTTCTCTTCCAATGGTTTCGTGAAAATGTCGGCCAGTTGATCTCAGTTCTGACATGACTGATCACAATATCTTCACGCTGAACATGATCACGAAGAAAATGATGGCGAATGTCAATATGCTTCATGCGAGAGTGCTGTACAGGATTGTGGGCAATTTTGATTGCACTCTCATTATCACATAGGAGAGGGATTTTCTTCACATGAATACCATAATCCTTCAGCGTTTGCTTCAGCCATAGAATCTGAGTACAGCATGACCCAGCAGCAATGTATTCGGCTTCAGCAGTAGATATTGAAACACAGTTTTGCTTCTTTGAAGCCCAACACACAAGTGATCTTCCAAGGTAATGACAAGTCCCTGAAGTTGACTTCCTATCCACACGATCACCAGCCCAGTCAGAGTCAGAATACCCAATGAGATCAAACTGAGCTCCCTTGGGATACCACAAGCCCAAGGTAGGTGTGTGAGCAAGATAACGAATAATTCTCTTTACGGCAGTATGATGTGATTCCTTTGGATTGGCTTGAAAACGAGCACAAATACATACTGAAAGCATAATTTCAGGTCTAGATGCACAAAGATATAAGAGGGATCCAATCATAGACCGATATTTCTTCTGGTCGAAGGCTTTCCCCTTCTCATCTGCATCTAAGAAGCCATTGGTAGGCATAGGCGTCTTGATAGTTTTGCATTCAGTAAGACCAAACTTCTTCAGGCAATCCTTGAGATATTTTTCTTGAGAAATAAAGGTGCCATTCTTCTGTTGACGGATTTGAAGTCCAAGGAAGAACTTCAATTCACCCATCATAGACATCTCATATTTCTTCGACATCATTTTGGAAAATTCTTCGCTGATTTCAGTGTTAGTGCATCCAAAAATGATATCATCTACATATATTTGACATACAAACAAATCACCATTATAAGATCGAGTGAAAAGTGTTGGGTCAGTGGTTCCTGGTTTGAAGCCTTTCTTCAGAAGGAAATCCTTCAAAGTGTCGTACCAAGCACGAGGTGCTTTCTTCAACCCATAAAGAGCCTTATGTAACCTGTACACCAAGTCAGGTTTCTTCGGGTCTTCAAAACCTGGAGGCTGCATAACATACACTTCTTCCTCGATTTCTCCGTTAAGAAAAAACTTTTCACATCCATTTGATAAAGCAGAATATCATTGAAATTTTCAAAAGCAAGCATAACACGAATGGATTCGAGACGAGCAACAGGAGCATAAGTTTCACCAAAATCGATACCTTCAATTTGGTGTAACCTTGTGTTACCAGTCGTGCTTTGTTTCTTACCACTATACCATCTTCATCTTGCTTGTTGAGAAAAATCCACTTTGTACCAATGATGTTGTGCTTCGTGGGATCAGGTCTATCAACTAAGGACCAGACTTTGTTTCGCTCAAACTGGTTAAGTTCTTCGAGAATGGCAGTTAAACAATCTGGATCCTTCATGGCTTCATCAAACTTCGACGGTTCTAACATGGAGACAAACGAAAAGTTTCCACAGAAGTTAGCCAAACGAGTACGAGAACGAGTTGTAGGACGACCTGGTTGTTGAATTTCTTCAAGAATCGAGTCAACATCAACTCGTCTTCGGACTCGTGATAATATTGAATCATTAGCTTCAGGCTCAGCTTCTGCTTCAGGATCTGCTTCAGCTTCAGGATCGGCTTCACCTTCCGCATCAGCTTTTCCTTCGGAATTAGAATTTCCTTCGTTCCTTTGCTCTTCTTCGTCCTGTTCATCATTTGCTTCAGGATGTTGATCTCCAGCGCCCCGGGCTATGTGTGGGAACATTGGACCATCATCATCCCTATTTGCTTGACTAGCATTGGCTTCAACAGGACGAATCTCTCCAATAGCCATGGACCTGATTACTTCATCAAGAGGAGGTTCATCTAGATCATGAGGCAAATGCTCTTTTTGAGAGCCATTAGTTTCATCAAACCTCACATTCACAGTTTCCATAACTTTCCCAAAGTGAGAGTTATAGACTCTGTAGGTGTGAGAGTTTGAGCCATAACCTAAAAGAAAACCTTAATGTTCCTTAGGGGCAAACTTTGAGCTATGATTCATATCTCTAATGAAGCATGGAGCACCAAACACCCTAAGGTACGAAACATTTGGTTTGTTACCAGTGATAAGCTCGTGTGAAGTCTTCTTCAGAAATTTGTGAAGGTAAACCTTGTTGATGATATGACAAGCAGTGTTAATTGCTTCGGCCCAGAACCTAATAGGAGTCTTGTATTCAGCAAGCATAGTTATGGCCATCTCAATGAGAGTTCTATTCTTCCTTTCAACAACACCATTCTGTTGAGGTGTGTAAGCAGCAGAGAACTCATGAGTAAAACCATGATCATCAAGAAAATCTTCAATACGAGTATTTTTGAATTCAGTTCCATTATCACTTCGGATATGCTTCAGAGATAATTCATATTCTGTTTGAGCTCTCTTGGCGAATGACTTGAAGATTTCAACAACTTTGCTCTTGTCATCCAAAAAGAAAACCCAAGTATAACGAGAGAAATCATCAACAATAACTAGACCATATTTATTTCCTCCCAGGCTTGCATAATTTTGAGGACCAAAGAGATCCATATGAAGCAATTCAAGAGGACGAGTGGTAGTCATGATAGTCTTCGCTGAATGATGTTTCTTCGTAATTTTACCAGCTTCACAAGCACTGCAGAGACGATCCTTGTCCAATTTAACTTTGCTAAGGCCAATAACATGATTCTTCTTCACTAAGTTATGAAGATTTCTCATCCCTGCATGACCAAGTCTTCGATGCCATAACCATCCAGATGAAGCTTTTGCCATTAAGCATGTGGATACAGCAGGGCCCGAAGAAAAATCAACAATGTATAAGTCTCCTTTTCGGTAACCCTCGAAGACAAACGCATAGTCATCCTGTGAAAAGACAACACAACGCGAAGCAGAGAATAGAACAAGCATACCCATATCGCATAACTTCGAAATAGACATTAGATTATATCCAAGGGATTGGACTAGCATAACCTTGTCAATGTGCTTATCTTTCGATATGGCAACCTTACCCAAACCTAAAACTTTACCCTTGTTGTTATCACCGAAGGTAATATACTTCTGAGAAGAGTGAGATAGTTTTTCTTCGGTGAATAACTCCTTGTCTCCGGTCATATGATTTGTACAACCACTATCCATGACCCATTCGGATCCACCGGAGACATAGCCCTGCAGAAGAATTAGTTCTTCTTAACCACCCACAAACGAGCAGGTGACTGAGAATATGTTGAAGCACTGGTTGAAGCAATATTAAATCGAACAGGAGTGTATTGCTTCGGTGTACCATCAAGCACACCATATATGTAAGTCCTCTGCGAATGGTTAGCATAAGAATGAGCATATGCAATCTTAGTATGATTATTATGAGGACGATAAGTATGACGACCAGTACGATAGTATTGCTTCTACGGAACATTTGATTCGGTAACCAGAGGATCATTTCTCGTTTCAAGAGAATAGAAATGATTCGGTGGTACCGAAGACTTTCCCTGCATGGTATGGTTAGCAGGCAGTTTTTCCACAAGTGCTTTCTGCACCCATATTTGCCTCTTATAGAAGCCATTCTTAGGAGGAGTACCAACATACTCAGCTGTAACCTTTCCCTGATCATCTTTGATGAGCTTGCAGTCAGAATCAAGTGATTCGTCTACAATAGCTTTGTTCATCTTGCAATCAAAACCTGAAAGGTTAGCTATATCAATGGGGTTCCCTTTCGCAAGGACCCAAACAGTCTTAGGATACTGCTCAGGTTCCCAATAGGTGCCATCAGGGTTTATCTTTCTCTCGAAACCAACACCTTCATTCCTGGGATTCCTGTGAAGGAGAGCCTTCCTCAGGATATCACAGAGATACTGGTGACCTTGCACACTTTTGAGCATGCCTGTTTCAAATAATTTTTTCAACCTGAGGAGTTCCTCGGTAACAGCAGGGTTTTCCTCATCGGAGGCATTAGTATCATCAATAACAATAGGAGCTTTGCCTTTGGAATCAATTTTTCTTCGTTCCAAACAATCCAAATAAGGTGATTCAGTTTTATGATTTGCTTCAGAACCTTGTTGAGCCATGAGGGAGAGATTGATATTTTCCAACTCATCATGAGCCTCTTTCAGTTTTTCGAGAGCCATTTTCCTCTGAAGAAATTCATAGGTGAGCTTCTCATAATCAACTGAAAGAAGATCATGCCGAGAGGATAATTCTTCAAACTTTTCTTTCAGAGCTTCATGCTCATTGGTTAAAGTTTGACCTTTCTCTATCTCGTCGATCAACAGAGTTTCTGATTTCTTAATGGTTTTGCTTAGTGAATCAAGTTCATCTTGTTGGATTGAAGCAATTTTAGCAAGTTTAGCATAGCTTATCTTTGAATCACTGTCATATGAAGAACAATCAGAGGTATCATAGTTAGATTTCGATGAAGATACCTTCGCCTTGGCCATGAAGCAATATGCAGGAGATTCATCTTCACTACTGTTGTTGGTGAAGAATGAGCTCGAAGCTTTTGCCGAAGCATCTGCTGAAGTGAATGCCAAACCAGCAACACCATCTGATTCGGATCCTGACCCAGACCTTGAGCCTGAATGAGCTTCGGACCCAGAGGCTTCGTCTTCGGAGTTCATCTCCTTTCCCAGATAGGCCTTGGCTCGGTGAGAGCTGCTTCGACGAGACGAGTGAGTCTTCGATGAAGAACCCTCACGCTTCTTGTGATACTTCTTCTTCTTGTCATCATCAGAATCTTTCTTCTTATCTCTTCTCGAACTGGAATCATGTCTCTTGGATTCATAGCTTCTTGAAGATCTGTGGGACTTGGATGAGGAGTTTCTGAGCGAATGCTTTGCTTTGTTCTCAGCTTCCCACAGAGGAAAATCAGCAATGTAGTGACCTGGTTTCTTGCATTTGTAGCAACAGTTGTCTTTTGATGGAGAGCTTCTTGAGGATGAATGGTGAGATGAGTGAGTGGAGCTTCTTGAAGAATAACTCTTCCTCGGTGAAGAAAAACCTTTTCTTTGGAAGCGATTGAAGCATCTCATGATCAATGCCAAATCCTTCCCAATACTTGCAGGATCATCTGATTCGACACCTGAAGCAGAACTGACCTCGGGTGAACAATGACGTGAAGCTTTTGCTTTCAAAGCATGAGGTTTTCTTCGTGAACCATTTATGTCACGTTTCTCATCTTCTTCCATTTCAAAGGTAGTGAGTCTCTCAAGAATATCAGCAGCAACAAGACGTCTGAAATCAGTCCTTTCCTTGATCATCAGCACAATGTGATCAAATGAGTCATCTAATGAGCGAAGCAAAGTTCTTACAACTGAGTGAGGAGTAATGTCATCAGCACCGAGGGAAATCAACTCATTTGCAAGAGCTGTGAGTCTGCTGTAAATTGAGCTGACTTTTTCACCCTCGATTCTCTTGAAGCGATAGAATTTGCTTCGTAGTGTGTCAATTCTGGCATCCTTTTGGGTAGAAACACCTTCACCAATCTTTTCAAGATAGTCACAGACACCTTTGGCAGTAGGAATATTCTTCACTTCATGATACTTTTCTGGTGTCAAGTGATTGGTGATGAAAACCCAAACTACAGAATCAAGATCAATCAGTTTGGCTTCTTCAGGAGTGATGGCGTTCTCATCTGCAACAGTGACATCATACAAGACAACTTGCCAGGCGATAGAGTTGATAGCCATGATATTTATTTTCGTCTTGTCCTTCCAGTACGAGTAGTCCTTCCCATTAAAAATAGGAATAGGTTCGCCGGAGCGAATAGCTGCGAAAGACATACTTGAAGACATAGAAGACACTCCAGGAGGTTAATCCAAAACACACAGAGTGTAGGGAGTGACTAGCTCTGATACCAATTGAAAGTCCAAGTATGTGATCAGAGGGGGAGGGGGTGAATGATCACTTCAAAATTTTCTACTGAAACTATTGAAGTGAAGCATAAGCTGTGCGGAATAGCGAAGAATAACTGGAAGCGAAACTAAATGCAGTGAATCAAAACACATTGAAGCATAACAGTGAAGCAAATGCTATACTGAAGGTAAATGCTTGAAGTAAAACGAACTGGAACTCGGCGATGTTTGTTCGACCAGTTCACGCTCTGCAAAGCGCTACGTCTGGTTGGAGGGACTGTTGATGGAACACCTGGAGCAAATCTCTCTCCGTCCGTTGCTCCACTGCATCAAACTCCTTGAGCTTGATCAGTTCTTCACTCGTGGTTGATTATTGAGGAAATCACCGAAACCTTTGACAAACTGAACTTCGAGGCGACAATTACTCTTCGCTCTCTGAAGTACAACTCTCTAACCGTCTAGGAGAATTGCAGTTCTCCAAGATAAAAAGGCTAGCAAGCTTTCACCTAAGTCATCTCAAATCTACTCAGATCAATGGGACTTAGGCTTCAGTATTCTGGATTTTGGGTTTTGCTTCGTTGGCGTTTTGGGGTTGCTCTCTTCAGTCTCTCTTGGAATGATCTCAGAGCAGCCACCCGTAAATGGAGGAGGGGGCGGCGTATTTATAGTTGGCGATCCCGAGGTGCGGAATGACCAAACTGACCCGAGGTGACAGCTTGACACGTGTCCACAACGGTCGGATTTGTCATCAATGCGCAACTTTACTTGAGGAACAAGTAAAGCTGACTCACGGACTTAGTTCTGCTTCAGTTGCCAAAGAACGAAGTCTTTGCTACCGAAACTTAACTTAGTGCACATGAGACTTCTTCACTCAGGCTTCTCACTAGGTTTGGATTTGATCTGAGCAATTCTCAAAGACTTTTGTATCCACAAACCAAATACCCCTCCTGATAGTACGGTTTGTCCTATGACTCAAGGAACCGAAAAAGAACTACACAAAAATATCTAAGTCTTGCGCCGTCTTCTTCATTTCCTTCAATGAGTAGAGCTTCAGGACACCTTCATTTTTGGGGGTCAACCTTCGTGATTAAGCTTCGCTCCGCAGGATATGCTTCGATAACTTGAGGACCTTCACTGAAGCTTTATCACCTAGTTTGTCCTTCAGGAACCTAAGCAACTGTTTATACTAGAAAACATTGTTAGTTCCTCTAATGTTTTGTCCAACAATATCCAAAACACACGGGGGAAAAACTTTGCTCTTACATCCTCAAATATTGTAGCCCCCAGGTGCCAGGTTTGGAAAACATGTTCCGTAGCTTGTGACCAGCGTGTGGTCAGATACCTTGTGATATTCTATCTTGAATTTGCCTTTTGGCCTTTGGATGCCAAAAGTCAGCCTGGTTTGGACTTTGGTCCTTCTTTGTTTTTGACTTTGATAGTCGTTTCTTTGGAAAACTTCATCCTCTGATATATGGATTGAATATGATTTTGAAGAGAGCCTAGGGGAAGAAGCTTCCTCCCCCATTCCTTGGTGCCCCACCAAGTGGAAGGGAAACCCTAGGGCGCCACCCCTAGGGCTACCCCCTCCTCCAAGGTGGCCTCCCCTCCCCTCCCACTATAAATAGATGAGGAGGGGGCACCCCCACACACAAGTTTGTTCATTTGCCTCAGGGCTGCCCCTCCTCTCTCCTCTCTTGTAGATCTGATCTCCACCATATCTCGAAGTGCTCCTCCTCCCTCCTCTCTACTCCAGAGGCGCCGAGCTCTGGACGGCGGAGCCCTGCCGGATCTTCCACACCGTACGTGTGGATCAACCATAGAGAGATCATGCATTCGATCTTTATTCGCGGGACTTCTTCATCTTCTTCTTAGGAGTAGATCTGTTCGTGGGGCGTCACACGGATCAGATCTGTTCGAGGGATTGCACTGCGTCAATCTTCCCCAACTCTCAATCAACTTCTTCCCTGCGAGATAACTACCGTTTGAACGGTTGTTAAGGTAACAAGATCGCTAATTGTGTTTGCATCTATTTAGATCCAATCTTGGGACTTGGTTTCGTAGTGCCGGAATTTTTTTGTTTTCTACTCCGAATCCCAGCAGCGGTATCATGAGAAAGTTTTAGTAATAGATGCAGGTTAGATCTAGAGTTCATAGTGATGAACGGGCATTGCACAAAATTTTCATTGTGCGCGGTTTTTTGATAATAGATCTAAACTGAATCTTCTAGTTGCTTCCCCTCTAATTGCACAAGTTGATCCCTCCTGTATTGCTTGATTTTGTTACAAACATCTTGCCCCTCGGGGTCCTTCTTTGCTGCTCCTGAGTATGCTGGTCGCGCGAAGATGATTTGGGTCTTGCTTTTGGTGTGGAGAAATTGTGTAACAAAAGGGGTGTGTTAGATTGTTGATCTAGCATGGGGATCACGCGTATTGACAATTGTTCAGTATGGGTCATGAGATTAAATTGTGTCTCATGGTTGATACGCCCCGAGTGTTAATCTAGCAACTTGAAGATTGTGCTTTATGTGGTTACGTAGCTAGCAAAACGTTTTTCCTTGCAAACCCTAGTAGCCACGTAAAAGATGCAAAGAACGAGTAGAAGAACGTCTAACTTGCTTTCGCAGGAACATGTGATGTGGTATAGTCTTCGTCATGATAAAAGTTGTATGAGATGATTATACTTTGTACATGTTAAATTTCCATGACTTGCATGTCATGGTACGTCATGATGGCTGGAGCCATATGATTGTCATTTATTCGGCCTGCGTGCCAAACTTCATGTAATTTTCTTTTAGTAGAATAGATGCTAGCAATAGTTGTAGTCTCTACATGAAGATAGTGATCATACGTCATGGTTCTTGACAACATGGCATGCATGGAGGTGATGCTCTCCGCCAAAATAAGATGAAGAAAGAAAAGCATGGTGCTTGGAGCTTCTTGAAGAAAAGGGCTATACCATATCACATACATTAAATTGCCTGTGATGTTAATCCTTTTCATTGCCTGTTTTTATGGCGCACTAGTCGTAATTTTAATAGGATGATCTCTCTTAAAATATCAAGAAGTTCGTGCTCTCCCAAACGTGCAACCATCTGTAATAAACGCCACCCGAGGTGCGTCGTGTCACACGAGTACCAACGGAAAGGTAACAAAGAGGTGGGTGGATTGAGTTGTCTCCACAGCAATAGCGCTTAGTTGTCTTGACGTTCTAGCTTATCCGATCTGAGCTCGGAGCACAAGTGTAGAAAGACTAATACTAGAGTCAGAAAATGGTTATGATTGGTTTTGTTAGACCTACCGGGTTGATCTCCTCCATGGATGAGTGTTACACCGGTGGCAGGTGTATTGATCCGGATCTTGATTACCCTAAGATTAATTTTGAGAGATATTGGTTTTAGTGGGAGCATTAGATTAAACTTGTTAAGATTAGTGCAATTAATTTTGAACCATGTCTAAATCAATCTATTTATATCGTTGCAGAGAGATGGCCCGCAACAACAATGCTTTTAGCTTAGGACCGATGCTTGAAAAAGAGAAACTTGCTGCAAATGGGGGCAACTATGCGGACTGGTTCCGTAATCTTGGGTTTTTCCTCAAAGTTGCTAAGAAGGACTATGTTCTCAAAGAAGCTCTCCCAGCCGCTCCCGCTGAGGATGCATCGCAGGAAGATAAGAACGTCTATGCGACTAAAGTGGATGAGCACACCGCGGTACAATGCTTGATGCTTACATGCATGGATACAGAGCTCCAGAAACGGTTTGAGAACTTCACCATTTTTGACATGGTGACACAACTGAATGTTCTGTATCTGAAGCAGGCTAGAACTGAACGTTATGAGATAACAAAGCAGCTTTGGGAATGCAAGATGGCAGAAGGTAGCTCCAGAAGCGAGCACGTGATCAAACTTGTTGGTT
This sequence comes from Bromus sterilis, assembly GCA_950022295.1. Classification (NCBI taxonomy): domain Eukaryota; kingdom Viridiplantae; phylum Streptophyta; class Magnoliopsida; order Poales; family Poaceae; genus Bromus; species Bromus sterilis. Next base: position 271,709,881 of record OX465595.1, on the reverse strand, counting down.
ACGCACTGAGGCTGAGTGCTCTGGGATTTGCGATCCCTGCGACACTCGGCACTGACATTCTCCTTGCGTCACTCCCCCCGTCTTACAACGACTTTATCATGAATTAGAACATGAATGGGCTTGAGAAGACCACAGATGAATTGTTCGCTATGCTTAAAACTGCGGAAGCATCTATGTAGAAGGATCCAAGCCACGTGTTGGCTGTGATGAACACTACCAGTTTCAAGAAGAAGGGCAAAGGAAGAAATGCCAAGAGCGGTGGTAAGACCAAAGCTCAGGTAAAGACCAAGAATGGCCCAACTAAAGATTCTGAGTGTCACTACTGCAAGAATAAGGGGCACTGGAAGAGGAATTGCAAGAAGTATCTGGGAGATCTGAAAAGTTGTCTGATCACCAAAGGTATAAATAAGTTATACTAAGTTAATAGAAAATTTCATTATTTCACCTTCATAGGTATAATTGATACCATATCGATTGCTAATGGTTCGCAAATCGGTACAGTGAATTCTCAGAATTCAAAGGATCAGAACGAAAGTGCAAGTCCACGTCGGAAGTGGTGCCCAAGTCACCCAAGGCCGTCGGCGTTTGTCTATCAAGATTTATCTTAGAGTTTAAATAAAAGGTATTTGATTCATAGGTTGTGTAAAACATTAATATCATATTATGTCGTCTACACAGTGGATGCTTTATCCACGGTTTGGATAATGGTTGTTCAACGTTAATGCTTTCTGAATTTCACCCTTCATGGTGAATTACTTAAGTTGAAATCTTGATGTTATGTCTATTTTCTTGATTGCTAAATAAATTAAGTTATGTGATGATAATGCTAAAATTGTTATAGCATAAATGAATTAGTCACATTAGAACAAAGCGCATGAGGAAGCTTCATATCGATGAAGTCATTCAATCTCTTGACTTTGAGTCATTTGACACATGCAATGTTTTTTAATAGACAAAATCATTGATTAAATGAATTTTTTAAGTGTTTAGTAAACTATTGGTAATAACACATATCGATGTGTGAAGAACCAATAAACAGTACTTTACATAAAACTTTGTGATAATGACTTATATAGATATACCGATATTTAGACAAGACATAGTATCTGAAATTTTGAATAAGTTCAAAAAATGTTTCAACACAAAGAGAATCATCATCACACATAGATCAAATATTTGACGATCTGATCGTAAAATAAATGAGTTAAAGAATTTAGAAAAGATCATTGAGTGTATGAAGTCAGTTCATAAACTAGCGTCAGCTGAAACCACGTATAGCTACGGAGTATATTGACGCATAACCAAGCCCTATATGACATATTGGAATTAATTTTTTTTTCTACCCTGAATTCCAGCATGACATGGTGAGGTCAGTGATGTACTTAAACCACACTCCCATTCACTATACTGCTTAACGCTTTAGAGAGACCACTTACGAACTAAATAGAGCGACGTCATATGACTGTTGAAACAATGCCCTATAAGAATATGGCATGGATAAGAAATCCAATTGTTGTTTCATAATTTCGGAGATATATATTTAGAATATACTCGATCTCAAATATAAGTATTGTAGAAACATCATGTTACGAAAAACACCTCCACTACTATACCCGAGAAAATTGTTTATCGAGGGACATGGGATTTTTCCTTGAGAAAATAGCTCTCTTGAAACATATAAGTGTGAGGACTAATAGCTTGATAATAATTACAATGAATCACTTGGTTCTACAGAATGGAACTCGAAATTTGATCTAGAGATAAATTCTGTGACCAAACCAGAAATTCCTACATCTGATGAAAAGGAATGATGAAACTCTAAAATGCGTTCCAAAGACGAAATGATCAAGTCTGATGTTGTATCACACAACTTTATAAATTCACATTGAACCAATGTAGTTCTGAAGTGTGATAAACCTGTGAACTACAAGACCTCATGACGGGCACTAACTCCACTATATGGCTTAAACACCATAAAAACGAAATGAAAGCAATCCACCAAAATCAAGTTGAGAACTTGGTAAAACCCTCCTATGGATACCTGATCATTAGAGTGGATTGTGATTTCATAGATATGAACATAGACGATAGCTTCATCATTGATGACGCTCGACTTATCGCAAAATAAGTTTTTCGATAGAGTTCAAAAGGTTGACTACAATATGTGTAGTGATGCAAATGTTCATATGGAAAATTACTGATAATCGCGGCATACTTCCAAAGTATGAGATATGGATCTTTCTTTTGAGAAAATTAAACAAATGGTGTATGCATGATACAACATGAAAGGATTTAATGATCTATACGATATTAGTAAAAGTGAGAATGCTTCAAAGATTAGTCCATAGTTGAAGCAAATATCACAGAGCTGGAGTAATAGTTTTTGATGAAGTTATAAAAGTTATTATTTCATCAATAATCATATAAGATATGAAATTAAGTGGGAGCACAATTCTAATCATATATGTGAATAACATATGAGTGATTGAGAATAAATATTTTAGCAAAATAAAGCACTAAGGTATTGGATGTCCTGAAAGTGCAACAAGCACCAAAGTAATCTAAATAGTAGATTAGTTCTCTTGAAGTACCCCAGATGAAGAAAGGTTCTATGAGGAAAACTAAAGAGTTCATTACGAATAGTTGAAAGAAAGTTTCATAATGATTTGTAATATTTTTAATCGGTCTATAGCTAAGTAGAAAAATAGGATGTTGAAAATTGTTTTTCAAGCCAAGGCACATAGCGGGATTCCTACAACGTAGACGTGAAACATGGCAACTCTGGATGTTTCATAGGAAGGTATTTCGATCAGGAACACCATCATAGTGATTGGCATAGTTCCGAACGCTTAATCTACACAAACCATATTTTGATATGAGCATCATGATCAAGGCAAAGTAAGCTAAGAGCTCACTGTAGTCCAAACATGTTGAACGATAGTGCCCTATCTTTAAATACTTCAGAAAGGATGAAGGGGTACATTAAGATACGCATGATTGAGACGAGCCTAAAAGCGTTAAGCTCAGTGACGAAGTCTATACCACAAGCGAGCATGAAGACCAAAGTGCCATTGGTCTGAGCAAACCATGCAACTAGATTATTGTCTCTAGTTCAAGTGGCAGACTGTTGGAATTATGCCCTAGAGGCAATAATAAAATGTATTATTATAATTCCAGGTTCATTATTAATGTTTATATGTCTGTGCTATAACTGCAGTGGCCTATGCGGAGGTTTTCCAAGTGCATGTTAACTACCTTCGGAGGAAAACCCATATGCAGGTGTGGAGTATAAACACAAAGTGTTCTTAGTCTGCTTCTAGGACTAACCTGTGTATTATGGATTTCATGTTTTCCTGACATAGGGCATTGAACAAGGGTGCTGAACCGACCCAATTGTATGATTTGCTTTGAGATTTCATCATCATTGTATAATGAGTTAAATCATCAGATGAGTTGACATTTGCATGTATCCTTATAGACCATGATAATGTTAAGTACCTACATACCAGAGGGTGGGTTTTGACTCTGTCCTAACACCACCCGTAACAGGCGTGGCTATAACGGCTTTGCTCAGTCACACTCGAAACTATGTCTAGGGACTTGATGATTCAAGTTGGGATTTGATCCTCCTTCTCAGGAGATATATTCTTTGGGCGCTCTCGGTATTACGTATCCACCAACATCCGGCCGGATACTTTGTGAATAGATCACATGGGATATGGAATACATGAACGAGAAAAGAACAAAACCGATATGAGGGTAATTGGTATAATGATTAATGAGTTGATCATGCGGATACCTATATAATCTCACCTCATGTTTTGTAAAGTATCGCGAAGCAAAGGGATTGGCATGTCAACCAGAGTTTCACTCGAATTCATATTCGTGTAGGTGCGGGAACCATTATGGGTGTCCATGGCTCCGCTATTGGTTATTGATCCGAAGAAAGTCAGTTTCCGGTTCATGTCCGTATTCTACCAAACCTATAGGGTCACACACTTAAGGGTGGTAGATTTGTTGAGTACTAGAGTGATAGGAGCACGAGTATAACACACCAGAAAAAGTTTCGGAGTGATTGAGATTTAATCGGAGAGAAAATCGGAATTGTTTCGGAGCACCGGTAAAGCACCGGGAAGAGTTTTGAGAAAACCGGGTAAAACCGGAGGGCCGCAAAACTTCCGGGATGGTCTAAATATGTTTAATATTTATTTCTTGTGAATTATAGAATTGTTTTAGAATTAATAAAAGGGATTAAATATCAATGGGCCCCCTCTAACTTGGAAGGCCCAAGTAGGGAGGGAGCACATGGGCCAAAGAGCCAAAGAGGGGAGGCGCCTAGGAGAAAGCTTCCTCCTAGGGGAGGAAGCTTCCTCCGTCCTTCCTTGGCGCCCCACCAAGGGGAAGGGAAACCCTAGGGCACCACCCCTTGGGCTGCCCCCTCCTCCAAGGTGGCCTCCCCTCCCCTCCCACTATAAATAGATGAGGAGGGGGCACCCCCACACACAAGTTTGTTCTTTTGCCTCAGGGCTGCCCCTCCTCTCTTCGCTCTTGTAGATCTGATCTCCACCATATCTCGAAGTGCTGCTCCTCCATCCTCTCTACTCCGGAGGAGCTGAGCTCTGGACGGCGGATCCCTGCCGGATCTTCCACACCGTACGTGTGGATCAACCGTAGAGAGATCGTGTGTTCGATCTTTGTTCGAGGGACTTCTGCTTCTTCTTCTAAGGAGTAGATCTGTTCGTGGGGCGTCACACGGATCAGATATGTTCGAGGAATTGCACCGCGTCAATCTTCCCCAACTCTCCATCAACTTCTTCCGCTGCGAGAGAACTACCGTTTGAACGGTTGTTAAGGTAACAAGATCGCTAATTGTGTTTGCATCTATCTAGATCCAATCTTGGGACTTGGTTTCGTAGTGCCGGAAATTTTTTGTTTTCTAATCCGAATCCCAACAGAAACGAGGCAAACCGGCGTGGCCACAGAAAATAATATATGTCCTGAACCTGCGTGCACAAGATTGCGCAAACAGATAATAAAATTCTTGATAGAATAAATTTGTAGAGCAATGGTGTAGGAGAGATATCACGTGATGACTTGGTCAAAAGGTAGTTGTCCAATGTCTGAAGTGCGGGCCGGTTATAAGTTGAGCCGAATTCACGATTGGAATTCGGGATCTCGCGTAGATCAGAAAACGCGTTGTAGTGCGGGAGTCGGACATGGACTCATCTAATTTGGTGAGTCAGAATTTTTCCCTAGACTCATCTCTTTGGTGAGTCAGAATTTTATAGATTCTTCTCTTTGGAGAGTCTGAAGTTTTTAGACTCTTCTCTTCGGGAGTCAGAATGTTGTAGACTCTTCTCTTCGGATAGTCGGAATTTTGTTGACTCTTCTCTTCAGAGAGTCGGAATTTTGTAGACTCTACAACACAGACGTTCTTATCCTGCAGGCTGCGCGTGAGGGTCAATGTTGAAGTCGAGTTTCGAGTCGCACGATTGGATTTTTTTCTTGTTTTCTCCATGAGATTTATGTAGATCTTGATGCAGATGTTGAAGAAACTGAGGTTGCAATGCACCCGAGTCGGATTGAGTCCTGCCAGAGTCAGCGGACCGTCAATTTGTTGATTTAGATTCGTTCGTGCCGGTTCTTCTTCGTCCGTCCGATCACGAGTATCTCGATCCCTGCGAGTACTTCCTCCAAGATGACAACTGTCATGGGAAAGTCACGACAGATGTCCGTAGAGTCGAACTTGATTATGGGGCCTTTGCTACGAGCGTATGAGGCAGAAGAAACATCACAGAGAAAGAGAAACGCGATTTTATACAGCTTGAGGCCCCGGGAAACATCATCAGGTAAAGACCCTACATGCTATTTGTGGCTAGGTCTTATTCCTTTGCTCATGGGGAGTCGATGGCATGTCGCCGACTCTCTTATAGTTGTATTCAGGTGAAATCCTACTTTGGCGAAAGCCTACTCTGGCGGAAGCCTACTCTGGCCAAATCCTACTTTGGCGAAAGCCTACTTTCGTATCTGGAGAACTTGGCCTATATGGGTGCCCTACCCCTCCTTATATAGGTTGAAGGGGAGGCTTACATGTAGAGTCCTATTCTGATACAAACTAGTCTCATCTTGTATTACAAGTCGGATATCAATCCGAGTCCTACTCTAAGTCTTGTAATCTTCCAAGTTAAGTGGACTCATGTTGAGGAGAGTCTCCTGTCTGCCGACTCCTGTAGAGGAGAGTCCCCTGTCTGGCCGACTCCTGTAGAGGAGAGTCCCCTGTCTGGCCGACTCCTGTAGAGGAGAGTCCCCTGTCTGGCCGACTCCTGTAGAGGAGAGTCCCCATCAGGCCGACTCATGGAGGTGACTCATGTCAGCCGACTCATGGAGGTGACTTGTAAGGCCCCCGATGCGGTGCTAACTCGAGTTAGTCGCTTTCGCATCCCACTTGAGTTAGTAGCGCATAAAAGGCCACCGTATCACAACACTCGCACTCGTGTCGCTGACGGATTCTCGACAATAGATATAAGAACAATGAACTTTATACTAAGACATAAATATAGAGTCCAGGGCATACATCGCCGCTGGTATTTATTACATCATCTCAGAGGTCCATGGACCCATCAGTACATCATGCAACAAGCGGAAGACAAACACGACCGAGTACGGTCAAAATCCAAATGGACCTAGAGAGGGCTACACATAAACAAGCTCACCCACAGAACGTCGGAGCCCAACTCTAGGATCTACCGAGCGAAGTCGTCCTCATCATCCTCCTCCGGTGGCACCTCCACGAATTAACGTCCAGTGCTTGTGTCAAGGTATTAATCAACTGCAGCGGCCGATCAGGAAAAACAGTAAAAGCAGAAAGGAAACAAGAGGTGATATTATATCGTTACAATATAACTATCTACCTACGGACAAGACAGTATAGATGTAAAGGTTGCATCCGCACTAGCATATATGGTGGCTATCGTTATATTAGAGTAGAGGTAAGATCCAAGAATGCACGTGACATCGTGTAATAAGTCTGCTATCCACCTACTAACGTCAATCATAACACAACCTTGATCTTCTCTTGGTCCCACTGGACGAAGAAAAGCGGCCAAGGCACACACACGGTAGGCAAGTTTTAATTATGATCCAGATTAATGTTATTCTATGAACAAGGAGTAGGTCTCAAGTTGTCCATAACCGCAGACACGACTTTTCAAAAAGATTTGACCCTCCAGGGGTGTACCAACTGCCCATCATAGGCTTCACATGTACGTTCGGTTTCCGCTTGGCTAGGTAAGCGCCTGAAACTCCAGAACGTCAAAGTCCCTCTAACTAACAACGCACAACTCCGGGTGGCCCCCGGTGAGTCGACACCTGATACGTTCGAAACGTATCTATAATTTCTGCTTGCTCCATGCCTCTTTTGTGTGATATTGCTATGATATTGATGAACTTCCATACACTTTTGATCATATTTGGACTAACCTATTAACTCAGTGCACCCCAGTGCCAGTTCCTGTTTTCTGCTGTTTTTCTATTTCAGGTTTCCCCCTTATTAAAAGTACTAGAAAAATTCCGGGAAAATATAGGAAAAATCAGCGTACCGGAAGCTTCGCGAAGAGCCCGAGAGGGGCCAGAGGGGAGCCAGGGGGTCCCAGGCGTCCAGAGGGCGCGGACCCACCCCTGGCCGCGCCAGGGGGGCGCCTGGAGCCCATGGCCCACCTTTGGCTGCCCCCTTACGCCTATTTATTCCCCGTTACGAGCAACCCTCGTGACGGAACCCTTTTTCGCAATCTCTCCTCTGTTCCGCCGCCGCCGCGCTTCCAAGATCGGGAGCACCAAAAGACCTCTTCCCGGCACCCTGCCGGAGGGAGGAATCACCTCCGCGAGCTTCTCCACCACCATGGATGCTTCCCGGATGAACCGTGAGTAGTCCACCTTGGACCATGGGTCTATGATCAGTAGCTATGTGATGTTCTCCTCCCCTCTTTGTTCTTCATGGATTAGACCTCGTGAGATTCCCTACGTGATCGAGGAACTTATGTAATCTTTCTGCTGTTGCTATGCTGAGTTTTCTGGGATCCGATGGATTGAGATTATGTTCAGATTGTGATTGATTTATATATTTGATTCTCTTCTTTTATATTTATGTTCTTGAGTAATTCTTGCATGTTCTCCGTTTCTGTTTATTGCTTTGGCCAAGTAGTAGGTAGTGACTCCAAGAGGGAGCGTTATGCATGATTGTGGGTTCATGCCCCCCGATGACTAGCTTGAGTGACAGAAACATGAGTCTAGGGGATGTGTTGTTGCCACAAGGGGGAAAACAACGGTGCTTGTACTTGCGGGTGCAAGGATTGTTTACTTTACTCAAAGTTCTTTAATGCAGTTGTCTGTTGCTTTGAGTTTACACTTTGGGTGGGATTCACAACTTAATACAAGCGAGATGTTCTGGATAGATATCTCAAGGTGGATGATTAGTAGGTAGATGCAGATGGATTTCGGTCTACTTGTCTTGGCGTACTGCCCGTGCTTTTGAGCCTCTTCCTTTCTTTATAGCATAATTAGCATTGGTTTGCGCACATAATCCTGTCAAGTGCCCAGCTGTAATTTGTTCACCTCGCATGGCTATTTTATCGTCTTTTGGGAGAGAGACATCACTAGCGAACATCATAGTACCCTGGTCCATATTCCCAATACTGTTTACACCTTCAATTTACCTTCAGTATTTACTTTTTCGTAGCTATCACAAACATTATTATCCCGTGCGTTTTATCCTTTGTAAACAACAAGGCCGGAGGAATTGACAACTCCTCTCTACTCGTTGGGAGCAAAGCTATCTGTTGTGTGTGCAGGTCCAGGTGAAGTAAGCAACTTAGAGTTGTGAACGGCGCCATTGTTCACTTCACCACCTACTTGTATCCGTTGCAGTACTATTGGTTCGACATTCAACCTTAGCATCTTCGCTAAGGGAAACTTGCTGCTGTCTGCATCTCACCTTACACTTGGGGTAACCAACGATGGGCGAGAAGTTATCTCGTGTATCAACACCCAACTCAAAAGCCGTCCGCGCTCTCGAATCGGCCTCTACCATCTGTCGCAGGTTTGGATAACCGGTTAAGCTCACGTGAGATAGGGTCCTCAGCTGAACAAGGTGGGCCAGCAAGGGAACCATGTCCTCACTGGTCCGGGTTGGTTTGAAAACAGTTGGGGTACCACCAACACACACACGTTGCAAATGTAAATCATCTTGGGCCACCACTAGAATTGTATGAAGCTAGGTAGGTAAGACAAGGGGGGCCCATAGAACCCCACACACGATTATGCACGCTCGTAAAGAAACACAATACCCGGAACTCGGGACCTAGGTGACTCAAATGGGACAAAACACCTGGCGGGAACAACCCGGTCTCCCATCCTTCGTCAAATAAATTAACATCATAATAATAAAATATCAACCAACTTCTTTGTGAACATGATATCCCAACCATAGTATAGGGTAAATCAGCAAGTTTTCCTAATCATACTAAGCAATAGCTGAGCAGCGGTAACTTAGCAATACAATGTTTTGCTAGGATGTGGGGATCATGGCAGTTTAGTTTTTGATTGTGGCATAAGCAAGGTGGATAGGATCAAAACAACGTTCTAGACTACAACTAGGCAGGTAGGCAGAAAGTTATAAAGTAATGGTATAGATCTCCCCCTTGCCTGGGTAATCGGTCGACGGAGCAGACGTAGCAGGGTCCTCGGGGTCGGTGTCGGAAATCTCCACGTAAGTCTCCTCGGCAGTCTCAGGTGCTAACATAAGGTACCGGCAAGGGAAAGCACACGAGTAAACATTGAGATCAACAAAACTCAAGCATGGATGAGATGATCAGGTTTAATAGACATGGTGTGACCCTATCTAGTCAAATTTAAATGGTGGTGTTGACGACACGTCAACAACTTCATATGCAATTACATATATTTTTATGGCTTTGGTCATAGCCTTAATTTTGGTGTAAATATCATAGCAACATGGCATGGCATGAACAACAAAACAAGTTATCAAAGTAAATCATCGTAAAATTAAACTAATGATTCCGGAGACGGAGAAGTGTCGGTGAATTTGACACCGGGAAGATACAACATAAGAAAAGGGCCCAACCACATTGCATATGAAAATTTTCTAGGGGTTGGTTTGAGATTGCAAAGGAATTGAAGACGACATGGAACATAACTTGAATGATCAGATGAACGAGATTCAACATGCACTGAAGTTGAAAGGAATGCAAAGAAAAAGGGGCAAGGAAAAATTGAAATGGTCAAGTGATTACACCATGTCCATTTGAGTTGTACAAAATAGCAAATGGACATCACCATTCAATTCCCTGGATTTTCCTACCCCAAAACCATATATGGTATGCCACACTTTGAATTTGCAAAGCACTTTGCCAAATCAAAAGAAAAGAAGGGCTTTATTGCAAAGTTACCATCACTCCAATTTTTAGAGGGGCAACATGAAAAATGGACATCACCCTTGTGATCAGTGTCCAAAACTACCCCAGATTCATATATTGGATTATATGGTTTGAGGCAGAAAAGTTTCCAAATTCAAATTCAAATTTGAATTTGAATTTGAAAAAGATTTGAAAAGAAATCAAAAAGAAAAATAAAAAGAAAAGGAGGACAAGCCTCACGGGCTGGCGTCGGGCGCCAGGCCCAACTTCTCCTTCTTCCCCTCTGGCCCAGTCCACTCCTCTGAAAAAAAGAAAAAAAGAAAAAGGGGAGACAGGGCCTCTACTAGGCTGGCTTCGGCGCCCCCCGGCCCAGCTCACTCGCAAGCCTGGCCTACTCCCCATGCGCGCGGATCCCCACTGGGCTGAGCCCAGCAGATGTCTCAGGCCTGCAAGCACGCGCGCCTGAAACCTGTCGACACCACCTCTGAACCTGATCTTCAGGTGCGCGCGGCAAAAACAGAGAAAAGGAGCTCCTTGCTCCCGACCTGGAGCTCGATCCTGGGATCGATCGACCAGCACACGCGCTGCACACCAACTGGGCTACGACGGAGCTCACGACGGAGAGGAGGTCGCAGAGGATCTAGCCTACACAGCGCGGGAAATCTGAAGAAAAAGGGAACCTTCCTGCCGAACTGAACCGAGTTCAGACGACCACCGGCGGGAGAAAGTTGCGGCGACCGTGGCCTCGGCTAGGAGCCACCGGAGGCTCACCGGCGACCACCACAAGCTAGATGGATCTGCCTCGGTTCCGTTTCTCCCCAGAACGCAAGCTATGACTCGAAGGAGGCGACGCCTCGTTCGACGGATTCTCACGGCGATGCGCACCCCCTCTGCAGGTGCAGGTGACCGTGGCGCGGGAAGGACTACGCGGCTACGACGGTGGTGCCCAGGCGACACTGCACACGCTCTGTCTACGCGCGGAGCGTGCCCACGCACGGCACGTCCCGCCGCGGGCACGGCGACCCCGGTGCGCACGGTTCCGACAGGGAGACCACGACGACAGACCACGCGGGATAGGGCTACGCAAGAAGGAGGGGTAGGACAGGGTCCGCTCACCTTGGGGGTGCTGGAGACGGGCCCGGGCACGACAAGGCGGACGGAGTTTCCGTAGTCGTCGACGGGGAAGACGACGTCCCGGCGGGGAGGAAGATGGCTCGAGCGCTGCGCGACGCTTAACACCGACCTGCGCGGAAGAAGACGGAACAGAGAGGGTCACTGGAGCACGCAGGCGATCTCATGGCCATCGACGGGACGGAGCGGCGGCCAATTTGAGTTCTTACCGGAGAAACAAGGGGCTCCAATTCCTCCCATGGCGGCGGCGGTGGAGAAGAAGAGGAGGATGAATTGGCTAGGGTTCCCGAGGGGGAGCGCTGCCTATAAAGGGGCGATGAGGGGAGGGTGGCGAGGGGGCTCCACGCCGGCTCCTCTCCGTCTCTGCTTTCTGTCGCCGGGAGAAAAAGGTGGGGAAAAGGAGGAGGAAGAAGACGCTGGCAGGCGGGCCCGGGGGTTGAGAGAGAGAGGGGTTAGGAAAAGAAGTCAGCGGGGCTGCTTGTTGGGCTGGGTTCGGCCGGCCCAAGTGGGTTGTCCCCACTGGACGAAGAAAAGAAGAAAAGAAAAGGGGCCCTTGCCATTAAAATAAATAGACATGCCCCCAAGACTTTTCTAGAGCAAGCCATACAGAAATAAAACATATAAAAATATGTTTTATTATGAGGGGAATTATTTCTGATTTTATAAAATTGGTTTGACCCAATTTAGAGCAAAGAAAATCAGGGGCAAAAGAATTAGATCCCAAAGGATTTTGATTTTTATTTGATTTTTCCAGAGAGGTAAAAATCAAAGTAAAAACATGGGCATGGAGAAAAATCCAAAGAATTTGCCTATGCAAAATTTGGACTTAGGGAGAACACAAATGGAGCAATGAAAAATCCCACATCACCTCTCTTTAGCCATCCAAAAGAAATTCAAAACAAAAATCAATTGGGCTCCAAGCACCTTGCCATTTGGATTCATTACAAGAATTTGCAACAACCCATCACCATGTCAAATTGGAAGTCAAATATAAAGGGAGATTACATGATGATTTGGGAATTACATGTGGGCTGTTACAACTCTCGATCTCGTCCCGAGATCTAAGCATGAAAAAGCTCGGGGTACTCGGAGCGGAGATGATCTTCACGCTCCCACATTGCCTCCTTCTCCGAGTGATGTACCCACTATACCTTCATCAACTTGACGGTCTTGTTGCGAGTCTTGGGCTCGAAAGTCTCAAGAACACGGACTGGACGCTCTGAGTAGGAAAGGTCCGCACTCAGCTGGACTGCTTTAGCTGGGACACATGGAATACATCATGCACCATTGAAAGACCGTCGAGAATCTCGAGGCGGAACGCGAGAGGTCCCCTAGTCTCGAGAATACGGAACGGGCCAACAAATCTGGGAGCAAGCTTTCCTTTGATACCAAAGCGGTGAGTACCCCTCAACGGAGACACTTTGAGGTATGCCCATTCACCAACTTGGAAAGCTACACCTCGGTGCCTTTTGTCATAATAGGCTTTCTGCCTAGACTGTGCTGCCTTGAGGTGCTCCCTGATGATCCTCACCTTATCTTCTGCCTCCTGGATCACATCTGGACCGAACAATTGCCTCTCACCTGTCTCGGACCAGTTCAACGGTGTCCTGCATTTCTGGCCATACAAGACCTCAAAGGTTGTTGCCTGCAAACTTTCCTGATAACTGTTGTTGTAAGAGAACTCAGCATACGACACATGCCAAAGGATATGACACATGCTCGAAGCATGTCCTCGAGGATTTTGTTCACGAGCTCGACTTTCCCACTTGTCTGAGGGTGATAAGCGGTATTGAACAACACTGTCGTACCAATTGCCTTTTGAAAGGCGTGCCAGAACTTAGAGGTGAAAAGGCTGCCTCTATCGGAACTAATCTTCTTGGGAATGCCATGAAAAGATACAACTCTTGCGGTGTACAAATCCGCCAAATGAGCTGTTGAAATGGAGTCCTTCACTGGAAAGAAGTGGGAAACTTTGGAAAGATTGTCAATGACAACAAATATGACATTGTTCTTCTTTTGCGACAAGGGGAAACCTGTGATGAAATCCATCTCTATGTGATCCCATTTCCACTCCGGAATCTCAAGTGGCTGAAGCAACCCTGCAGGCTTCTGGTGCTGTGCCTTCACTCTCCTGCACACATCATACTGCGACACATAACGGGAAACATCCCGCTTCATACGAGTACACCAAAAGCTTTGCTTGAGATCTTGATACATCTTTGTACTGCCAGGGTGAATAGACAGCTTGGAATCATGGGCTTCCTTCATGATGACCTCTCTGAGATCTCCCTCCTTGGGAATAACAACTCTATCCTCGAAGAACACGGTGCCGTCATTATGCACTGAAAAGAAAACGTACTTTGGAGCTAAGGCGGCAATACCCTGTTTGATCTTTTGTATCATTGAGCTGCCAGACTGAACTTCACGGATCTTATCATGGATAGTGGGCTCTACCACATGGTTGGCAAGGTAGTCTGCTGGAACTAGCTCGAGATTGAGCCTGTGAAAGGACTCACACAGATCAGGGTGGACCTTCTGCACCTGGATATTATTGCAATCGCCCTTGCGGCTCAGCGCATCAGCTATGACATTCTCCTTCCCAGGCGTGTACTCAATATCAACTGTGTATTCAGTAATAGTTTCAAGCCATCTTCTTTGCCTCAAGTTCAGGTTTGGCTGAGTGAACAAGTACTTCAGACTCTTGTGGTCGGTGAACACATCCACCTTCCTCCCTAAGAGGAGGTGTCCCGAAGTGATCAAAGCATGCACAACTGCTGCAAGCTCCATGTCGTGTGTGGGATATTTCCTCTCACTCGTCTTCAACTATCGTGAGGTATAAGCCACAATATTCCTGCCTTGCATCAAAACTCCGCCTAGACCTTGCAAGGTGGCATCACAACACACCTGAAAAGGCTGTGATTCATCTGGCGGCGTGGGAATTGGAGCTGTGGTCAACTTCTCTTTCAACTCCTCGAAGGCTGACTGGCAAGCTAGTGACCAAGTGTATCGTTTGCCTTTGCACAACAATTCAGTCATTGGCTTTTCTATTTTGGAGAAATTCTGCACAAACCTCCTGCAATAGCTGGCGAGGCCGAGAAAAGTCCTTAGCTGCTTCACATTCTTCGGCGGAGCCCACTCTTGACTAGTGCGGACTCGCTCTGGATCAACCGCAATTCCCTCAGCGGAAATAACATGGCCAAGAAAATTGACCTTGTCGAGCCAAAACTCAAACTTGGAGAACTTGGCGTAGTACCGGTGCTCTCTCAGCTTCTGCAGCACCAGGCACAGATGTTCCTCATGTTCAGCCTCTGACTTGGAATAGACAAGAATGTCGTCGAGGTAGAGGATCACAAACACATCAAGCCATTCTTGGAACAAATAGTTCATAGCTCTCATGAATGTTGGAGGGGCGTTTGAAAAGCCGAAAGTCATGACTGTGAACTCATACAGCCCATAACGTGTGCTGAACGCGGTCTTGGGGATGTCCTCTTCACGAACACGGATTTGGTGATACCCCATCCTCAAGTCTAACTTGGAAAACACCTTTGCCCCATTCAACTGTTCGAACAGATCATTGATGCGGGGTAGAGGGTATTTGTTCTTGATGATCTTCTTGTTGGTACCGCGATAGTCCTAGACCAAGCGGCTAGTCCCATCTTTCTTCTGGACCAACAAAGCTGGTTGTAACAGCCCAATTTTCACAAAAATTAAATTTTTTTTTTCGGCGTGAATTGTTTGATTGTCTGATTTGTTTGCGGTGTTTGCATCCCCGATTTATCGATCGGCGATTATTTCCCCCCCTCTTATCTCGTATCGGACGGAGACCGACGCTTTCCACCCTGACACTCGACCTTTGCGACACCGGGTTTCGTCCGATCACCGTCGCAAGAAAACCGCACGAGACCAGCCGCAGCCAACGGAACAAAAAACCTCGTTTAATAAGTAAACGGGGTTATTTTTATAGCGCGCCGGAAAGTGTTTTCAGAACGGTTCCAGCGCAACGTGAACGCCGCCGGCTGGACTCGCTGATCGCGCAGTTTGAAGTTTTACCCGAATCGGAGGTCCTGCGGACCCCCGGCGGTCAGAAACGTGAGCACCGCGCGCGCGAGAGAAAAACCGGGGATGTTTTTGCAAACTGCCAGCCACCGGGGCTATATACAGACCACCACACTCCCACCCCTTTCTAGGGTTTCCCTAGCCACAAAATTGCAGCCACCCCTTTCTAGGATGTTTTTTATTGTATTTTTTCTTCTTGTCTGTTATTTTTTCTCACTAAGCCTAGAGGAAAACTGCTGCTGATTCAATTTTGCGGTGTAGTTAACGAGTAAACCGTAGGTCGGTTCGCGATGCGCCCAAAATGAAAGTTGCTTAGAATTGTGTGCACTTTAATCCGTCTTTTGTGAGCATTTGCATTTGAGGTCATCTTGATTGTGTAATTGTGTGCTAAACAGGGCATCAGATCGTTAATTGCAATTGCTGCTGTTAAACTTGCTGAAACTGTTAATTTGTTGAAACTTCGGGCGACGGTTGCTTCGCAACGTACGTCGGAACTGAGTGATTCCTTTTGTGTTGCGTTAAGCATTGTTTCTACTTCAGTTTCATGCATTCACATGCCATAATTGCTTGCTGCATCATGATTGTATCTTGCTCCAAAGTAGCTACCCTGCTGTTAGTGTGCTGCTGTTTATATTTTGTTGCAACTTCGGTCGACGAGTGTGTCGCGACCGTTTATCGGAATTGAGTGATTCCAATTTCATATTGTTAAGCATCATGTCTACTTTCATTACATGTATTGCATTGTCATGATATGCTTGCTGGTCATATAATTATTGAGCTCCAAAGTTGCGATGCTGCTGTTTTTGACAGCCACCTCTGTTTTTCTCTATGTCCGTTACTTTGCGATGCCATGTTGTTTGCTTAATATCTTTTGATCTATGATGCCTATTTGCATGATTATTTTTGCCATGCCTTCCCTGTCATGTCTACTTTAGTTCCATGTCATTTGTGATCATGTTTACATTGATTATCCTGTTTATGCATTGCTCGAAATCTGCTTCGTGATGTTGGAAGATTGTGCCCGTAACTTGTTTTGCTTGTATCTTTTTAACCGTAACTCTGTTTGGAGTGTGCCTTATATGTAACTTGATTATTTTTTCGTGTACTTTGTGTTTATGCTATTGTTTTCTGTTGTTAACCATCCTAAAATATGGTTTAGGACAGAACAGTACCAAATGTTTTAATCATCGTGCGGCACTTAGTGTTATGCCATGTTTAGGTTGTGCCTCACTTAAATTGACTAGCATAAATAGTTTACTTTGTGCTTCACCTCTTGACATGTTTGTGTGCTATTCCATGCTTTCTTGAGTTTCCATGTTAATAACCGTTGGTTGATCACCTGTAGCTAAACAACTTGAACCACCGTAAACGTGCGGTATCGTCGTGTGTGACGAGTACTCCACTTAACCTGTTAGTAACCGTTCTCAACGATAGATCCGTATCGCGTTGCCATGTTGTGTGTTGCCTTCTTGATCGTGTGATGCTTCGTAGTAATAGATGCTTGCTCGTTGATTGCTTTCCAGTGTTTTCCGTCTTGTGTGCTTCCTCGGGTACCTCTCGGAGAGGTTGCGAGCGTGCGATCGACTACACCTTCGGAACCCGACTTATCAACAGGCAAGGACTATACATTACTTATGATCCATTCTATTTCAACCAGCGGTTTGCATGCTAGTCTAGGTTAGGTTCGATGTTTGATCCTACCACATGTTTACAGCCTCTTTCAAACCGATACAACCATGTCACCTCCCAGCAAACCATGTACTTCTATGTTACTATTGCTCGTTTCTCAGCCCCTGCTTAGTATGCATGCTTAGGATGCTACGATGTTACCCTGTTACTCCTTGGTTTGGGATATCACATTATTATATTGTTATGGATGATATGATTATTATAATGTTGACTATATTCGACGAAGGATGGAAGGTCTAGGCTATCCCGCCCCGACGCTTTGTTCCATTCGAGTCACCTAGGACCCGAGTTCCGGGTATTGGTTTTAAGACTGAGCGTGCCTAATCGCGTGTGGGATTTTATGGGGTCCCCTATTCTTACCTACCTAGCTTCAAACATTTATAGAGGTGGCCCAAGCTGATTTACCATTTGAAACCGTGTGTGTGCTGGTCAGCTGCGAGTAGTTTTCAAACAACTCGGGCCAGTGGAGACAGAGTTCCTCTGTTGGTCCACACTGGTGAGCTAGGAAAGTCCCCTTTTATATAGGTGAGACTAAACCCGACCTTTTCCATACGGAAGAGCCCGATCCGAGAGCGTGGCCAGCTTTTGGATTGGGTGTCGACTCCCAGGGGGCCACCCGGATTTGTTCGTTGTTAGTTAGAGGGACCTGCCGTTTCGGATCTCTTGGAACTAAATCATAAAATGGTTGCCTATAATGGGTAGCAACTGAGAGAGATGGGCGAGCATGCGACGCCTCGTAATGGGCAGTTGGTACACCCCTGCAGGGTTAAATCTTTTCGAGAAGCCGTGTCCACGGTTATGGACGACTTGAGACCTACTCCTTGTTCATAGACAACAACAACTGGGATAATCTTAATATAACTTGATCAATGTGTGTGTGCCTTGACTGCTTATTCTTTGTCGGGATGCGAAGAGGAGGACAAGGATAGGATAGGTGTTATGATTGCGTAAGTATTTTATAGCAAGACTTGTTGGGGGCGATTCCTCATCGAATGCTTGGCTTCTTATCTTACTCTCTAGATCGTTAGCCACTTCATAAATGCTAGTGCGGCAGCAACCTCACCACTTACCCCATCCTTACCGTAAACTACTAGTTGTCCTAGAATGACGAGTGATGAAGTCCTTGCTGGGTCAGTTGAGCACTACAGTTGGATGCTGAGTACTTCTGTACTCATGATACTACCCCCAAACTCTTTTCAGGGTTCTTGATCGACAACAGATATGGTGATCAACGTTTGACGTGGAGACTCGACGTCGACTAGTTAGGCGGATCCCGGCGGAGGGCATGTCCACGTCGAAGCTCCGTCGAGATATTTTCCGCAGAGAGACGACATCGTCGGAAAAACGAAACCGTCAGTGACAAGGGGAAGAACGATCGCGAAAACCGAGTCGCCACAAATGGCTCCCACCCCGCTCCCACCCCCTTAGCCCTAGCCGTCACCTCGTCGCCGGCGATCTCTACGTCCAACCATGAGATTTGATTTCGGCGCCCACCATTCTCTTCGCTGCGTTGCTTTGCATCAACTGATCTCCATTTCTATGGCGGTCCATGCATCAATCTCCTTGGGACTTGACTTTGCCCCGGGGATCAAGCTGGCCGAACACGTTCATCGGATCTTCAAACGCATGGTACACCCTGATCAATCTGGTCACTTTACTCTGGTTGTTTCTTTTGTGAGGCATTCATTCCGTTTGAATGAGGATAATGTTAGTCTGGCGTTGGAAGCTGCCATTGGAGGGTTTTGTTCCAGACTCAAGGTTTTCCATTTGCAAGATCGGGTTTATGGTTTTCATGTATCATGTAAGGATGTGGGTTTCTTCATATATCATCAGAAGACCTTTGTTTGCCCTAAGTTTCATTGCTTGTTTCCCCTTTGGGGTAATGGTGGTCCTGATTGGAAGAAGGAATTTCGTTCTTGGCAAGTGGAATGTGATGAAGAATGGACTCTGGTTAGTCCCTCTAAACGTCGTGCTAAACTAGGTTTAGATGCGATGGAGAAATCTCCATCCAAGTCGGCTTTCAAGTCCCCGTTATCCAAGAACAAAAAGGTTAAATTTGCGACGTTTATGAACTATGAAGCTTGTAAGGGTTATCGTTTTCTCCCTACTGGTAGGGACACACAACTGGTTCTTGAAGCTGGCTACTCCTTTTCTCATCATGAGATTTCCCATCTTCACGCCAATACTGCAGTTCATGATAGCCCTCCGTCGTCGTCCACGTCTCCGGCGGCCTCCGAACGGCCTGTGATTCAATTTGGTAGTTTTTCCACCGTCCCTATCGGCTTGGAAGTTGTTGCTCCTAGCCCGGCTCAGTCGGGATCACCATCCATGCAAAATTCGTTTGAAACTCCGTCCAATGAGGACCAGGAAGTTAGGGTTGTTTCTTTTGAGTTTGCTTCGGAGGATAGCGGGAATCCTATCTTACCTAGGTTGGTTGATTATGATTCTGATCGCGATTATCCGATTAAGATCCCGTCACCTAAAGAGGCAGTCCAACAACTACAAAGTTTTGACGAGATGATTGAGGAGATGGCTGCTAATTTCTGGGATTGCCAAAACTGCATCAGCATGGGACATGCAACAAACGCGTGTACTAACCGGGTGCGTTGCAGACTGTGCTTCCGGTCCGGTCATGTTAAAAAAGAATGCCCAGGCCCCATTAATGCAGCTCCTATTTGGGTGCCTAAAGTCCCATCTAAAACCTTTGGAAGTCGAGCCCCATCTTTGTCCTCTCTTGACGATTCGGTGTCACCTCAGATACGCACGAGCTCTCCCGCAAAAAAACCCAATCCTAGCAGCAGCGGCGGCTCCCCTGCTTCGTCCTCATCGCCGCTTTGCCCCACCCCCACAATGCTCTACCGTTTGCATCGCTGCAGAACTCTTCTGCATCAATGGCCAACTTCGAGCTAGATCCTCATCGTTTCCTCCCTGCGGGTCATGACATTGTGGATGGCGGCCCAGAGAGATTTCCCCGGACTTTCTACTCTGCATCTCAACCTCCGCCACGGATGCACGAGCACTACATGGTGGCGATTGTGGAGCCACCACCGCCGGCACACTTGGTTGGGGTCCGACGTGAGCAAGTGCTGCACTTCCTCACCCAGGAACTTCAAGTGATTGTTCCCTCCGCCCAGACCTGATTTCAAGGGGTAGGTTTGTTTGAAGTTGAGAATCCTGTGGTTCGAGCATCTTTTGTTGGGCATGCACCTTTTGCGCTGGGTTTTGATGAAGAAGAAGATGAGTTTTTTGTTAGATTCATTCCTCACAATGAAGGAGAAGGGTTCCGGGCTATTCATGGTCACCGCATTGGATGGCTCATGCTTATTGGGGTGCCTCTGGATTATAGGAATACCCGCTATCTCTCTGAGGTGATTGGCACTTTTGGGCGGTTCATCGAGTGGGATCACACTGACAGGCGCATGGTCCGCTCGCTGCTTCATGCCTCCTTCCCTGAAAATGCTCTTGTGCCGAGGGATGTGGTCTTCAGAGAATTTGCTCCATGGGGAGGCACGGTGGTTTCTTGCACTGCACCAATATATATTCTCACTGCCAACTTTGCGGATGGTGTACTACCTGTAGATGAGGACGTTATGCCACTGGATGGAAATCCCCATCCCATGTCAGGTCATATTCCACCCCTTTCCCTGCTTGGGGGGCCCCACCGTACCGTGCTTTGGGTTGGAATGAAGGAGGACTGCAACATCAACCTCAGCATGATCAAGGGAACAATGATGCTGCACCTGAAGATGACGCTGGATGGCCTGCTTGGGAGGCAGAGGTTGCAGCTGAGAATGAGCCGGTTGGTGCTATGCTCCAACAGGACCAGATTTCCATAGAGAACAACTCTTCTGCGGGTTCCAGTTCATCTTCTGACTCTGAGGTGATTGAAGTCCAGGCGCCATTTGTGGAGGATCCTGAACCCGTTTATAATGTGCAGGACTGGGCCATTGTGCCATATCAGCCTCAGGTCAGTGTTCTGGACCCAATTGAAGAAATCCATCGTGTTCAGTTTGGACCGGTTCTCCCTCCTGAGATGATCCTGGATCGAACAATGAGGGAGCTATTTCCAACTATCTCTGCTCGGATCATCCCCAAAAGTATCAATATTCCGCCTTCAACACTTCCTCCATCTGGAGACTGGGCTCTTCTTTTTCAAGCTGATGAGGACCCAATGGTGGTTGCTGAACCTCTGAGAATTGAACCTCCCCCTGTGGTAAGTTCTTCAGTACCTGCTGTTCTTGCTGATATAGAGCCTACTGCTGGTAAGAAGCGCCGTAATCGGCCACCTCTGGTGCGTGATGACATGGATTTCTCCACACGACGAATCACCAGAAGCTGTGCTAAGAAGTCGGGTTTCAAGCCTACCTCTGCTGTTCAGATGAAGCCCAGTCCTTTGAGGAAGCCACGTGCAGAAAAGCCAACACTTCAAGCTCCTCCGGCTACACATTCTGAAGATGATCTTCATATCCCTCCGCCCACCCCAATCCGTGCAATGCAGGACATGAGCATCGCTCTGGGCATCGCTCCTGAAGACCTCACTACGTCCAAGCTTATGGCGGGAAAGTCTTCTCCAGCATCTCCTGAAGTTTAATCATAATTGATACAACTTCTATATTCTATAGGAGTGTGGAATGTAGTAGTTGTGGTCTTTTGCTTAGTTTGAAATATGGTCCCTCTGTTTCGATCTTTTGGTACGACTACTCTGGATTTTATCATGTCTGTTATGCAAACATGAGTTCTATTTTACCCAACTTTGTTCAGTATGAATAGTTCTCATTTTCGTAATTGGCGTGTTATGTGCTGGAATGTGCGTGGTCTGAACTCTGCTGAAAGACAGCGTGATGTGCGAGCAAAGATTAATGAAAGTGGATGTTCCATTATCTGTCTGCAAGAAACCAAGTGTGAAAATTTTGATCTACGTCTGGTCAGAAAGTTTTGTCCTCGTAGATTTGACAATTTTGCTTTTCCCCCTTCTGTGGGTGCTTCTGGTGGTCTTATTGTGGTCTGGTGCTCATCCATGTTTCATGGAACACTGGTGGAGGCTAATCGTTTTGGTATTACCATTACCTTCACCTCAGTTCATAATGCTGAAGCTTGGACTTTGGTTTCTGTCTATGGACCTTGCCAGGGTCCTATGAGGGATGAATTTGTCCAATGGTTATATGATCTTAACATTCCTCATGGTCACAACTAGTTATTGTTAGGTGATTTCAATTTCATCAGATCTTTCGAGAATAGAAACAGGCCTGGTGGTGATCTCAATGACATCCTCCTGTTCAATGAGATTATAGGCCACCTTGGGATTCTTGAGTTGCCACTTAAAGGTAGAGCTTTTACCTGGTCTAACATGCAGGATGACCACTGCTGGAACAATTGGATTGGTTTTTTACTTCCAGTTCTTGGATCACTGTTTATACAAACACAATTGTCCTTCCCATGGCCAAGACCTCTTCTGATCATGTGCCTTGTATTGTGTCCATAGACACAGATATCCCAAAGAGTAATCGTTTCAGGTTTGAAAACTATTGGGCTGAGTTACCAGGTTTTCTGGATTGTGTAAATAATTCTTGGAATGCTCCTATTGATGCTGAATCTGCTGCTTCCATTATCTCTAAGAAATTTAAAAGGCTCAGATATGCTCTCAAGAAGTGGTCTTTCAATATGGCATCTCTCAAGAAAGTCATTCTCAAGTGCTCTTAGGTGGTGTTAGCCTTTGATTCCTTGGAAGAATTAAGGCCCCTAACTAGACCTGAGTTTAATTTCAGGCAAATTGTGAAATCTGACCATGAACATCTTCTCAGACTTCAATATTTATATTGGAGACAGAGGTGTACTATCAGGGATATTAAAGTAGGAGAGGAAAATTCAAAATTCTTTCATGCTATGGCTTCTGAAAGAATGAGGAAGAACTCCATCTCCTCTTTACATGCTCCTGATGGGGCTGTTCTCTCTGATGATGAGCAGATGGCCAACCTGTTGTGGAACTCTTACAGAGAGAGAATGGGGGTTTCCCAAGGTATCCAAATGGAGTTCAATTTACCAGATTTAATCCACCCAGTGGAGGGTTTGCAGGATTTGACCACTCCCTTCTCTCAGGCTGAGATTAATGAGGTTCTCAAAGATCTCCCTGTAGACAGAGCTCCTGGGCCTGATGGGTTCAATGGTTTATTCCTTAAGAAATGTTGGCCCATCATCCAATCTGATTTTATGAATCTGATTTCTCAGTTTGCTCATGGCTCTCTCAAGTTGGAATGTCTTAATGGTTCTTTAATCACCTTGATTCCAAAAATGCTAGCTCCTGTTTGTCCAAATGATTTTAGGCCTATATCTCTGACTAACACCTGCCTGAAATTCCTTACAAAGTTGCTTGCTAATAGACTTCAGAAGGTTATTCTATAGTGCATTCACTTGAATCAATATGGCTTTCTTCAGTCTAGATCTATTCAGGATTTCTTAGCATGGGCTTTTGAGTATATCCATCAATGCAAACAGTCTAAAAAGCCCCTTATTATTCTAAAGTTAGACTTTGCAAAAGCTTTTGACACTATTGAACATGAAGCTGTTCTTCAGGTTTTGGAGCACAAGGGGTTTTGTCAGAAATGGATCAGTTGGATTAGAGAGATTTTAGGCTCTGGTTCTTCTTCCATCTTGTTGAATGGAGTGCCTGGTAAACAGTTCTACTGCAAGAGAGGGGTTAGACAAGGAGATCCTCTGTCTCCCCTGTTGTTTGTATTGGCTGCTGATCTGTTACAATCAGTAGTCAATAAAATGCTCCAGGATCAAATCCTGACAATGCCAATTGATTCTCATGATCCATATTATCCTATCATTCAGTATGCTGATGACACTATATTGGTAGTTCATGCTGATGAATCCCAGTTGTTGGCTATCAAAGAGATGCTTATCAGGTTCCATGCTTCCACTGGTCTCAAAGTGAACTTCAATAAATCCTCTTTAATCCCCCTGAATGTTGATGAGGCTATGACTGCTCATCTTGCTGAAGTGCTTGAATGCTCCATTGGACAAATGCCTTTCACTTACCTTGGTTTACCACTGGGCACTACCAGGCCTAATATTCAGGATTTGATGCCTTTGGTAGACAGGGTGGAAAGAAGACTCTCTGCTAGTTCTGCTATGCTGAACCAAGGGGCAAGGCTTCAGTTACTCAATTCAGTAATTTCCTCCATGCCCATTTATCACCTTTGTAGTCTTGCTATCCCTCAGGGCATCTTCAAACAACTGGAGAGAATTCAGAGACAATGCCTCTGGAGAGGAAACTCTGATACCCCAAGACAATCCCTTGCTGCTTGGGAGCTTGTTTGTAGGCCTAAAAAGAAAGGTGGTCCGGGTATTGTCAACCTGCCAATTCAGAACAAAGCCCTACTTCTGAAGCACTTGCATAAGTTCTACAATAAGGAGAATATTCCTTGGGTTTCCCTTATTTGGAACACTTATTATAATGGCAATGTCCCACATGCAACAATGCTTTGTGGATCCTTTTGGTGGAAGGATATCCTTAAGCTAAGTGACCTATATAGACCTGTGACCTCTATCAGGATCAATGCTGGGGATTCTGCACTTTTTTGGTCAGATGGGTGGTGCATCAATGGCTCATGTAGACCTCTGTGTGATAGATTGCCTCATCTTTTCTCCTTTGTGAGAGATGACAAGCTATCTTTTTATGATTTTTTGAGATTGGAGGATGAAGAGATTTTGTTTCACTTGCCACTCACACAACAAGCTGCTGATGAATATTTCTGTCTTAAGGACTGGATTTCTAATCTTCAGAGAGATCCTCAAACTGCTGATTCTTGGCACTGGCCTGGTAAATATGGTTATACTGCCAAAGGATTTTACAATCTCATGCATTCTCACATGCCAACTGATCAATCTTGTGCCTGGATATGGAGGAGTAAGTGCACCATGAAGATAAAAGTTTTTGGCTGGCTCTTGATGTTTGACAGATTAAACACTAAAGACCTACTGGTTAGGAGACACTGGAGACAACCCACTGAGGATAATTCTTGTGTGATGTTTCACTCACATGATCTTGAAGATAGACTGCACTTGTTCTTCTCTGGCAACTTTAGTTGCAGAGTTTGGAGCTATCTACAAATTACATGGGGGGCCAATGGATCCTTGCATTCCTGTTTACAACATGCCAAAGATTCATTTGGTCAGTCTTTCTTCATGGAGGTCATGCTTACTGCCTCCTGGTGTATCTGGATAGTCAGAAATGGGAAGACCTTCAGGAATAAGAGACCTTCTTTTCATTCCTGGAGAAGGCACTTTGTGCATGATATCACCTTGCTTTCACATAGATTGCAGGGTGATCCTAAAAACAGATTGATTTCTTGGATCAATTCTCTGCAATAGTATAGGTAGGATTAGTCTTCTTCCTGTACTTTATTGTTCTGTTTTACTATTTAGTTGTACCATTCTTTGAGAACCTTTGGTTCTCCCATGCAATAAATTACTGTGGAGCTCATGCTTCACAGTCTTAAAATTCAAAAAAACGATCGCGAAAACCAGATCAAGGGATAGTGATTTTCGACGCAAGTCGTAAAAACACCGGTAAAAGGAGGGATGGCAAAGGACGACCCAGATGATACCCAAAAGCGGAGAAGCTAAAGGTACTACCGGAATTCCCAAACTTGAGATCGAAATCGAGACAATACGCCGCAAGCAAGGCATTGTAACGGTTCCGAAACTCCACACTCAACGAGATCCTAAGTTTGAAGGGGATAAGATAAGAATTAAAACACTTACGACACTTTTCCTGACCAGAGCATGGGTAAGGAGTAAAAAGATCCTACTCTCCGATAACTAACTTAGTAACTACAAAATAGTTTTGTCTAGACTCGACTTCGGCCAGAGAAGGGATCCTACAGTCGGTAAGGCTCTGATACCAAGTTGTAAGGCCCGATATCCGGTACTGTTCCAGATGTAGATGTTTCCATCCAGATCCGGGGACGAAGCACATATCGGTCCGACCGCGACATATGACGAGGTCATATGCCCAGGATTTCCAACATGATATCACAACATTACAGATACAAGGATACAACATCTCATACAATCGGCATACAACTACCTTATTGGTGGTGTTGAAGATCGTTGTCTCTCTTTTCTCTCCCCCCTCTCCCCCGGATCGTCCTGGATCTCGGGACGAGATCCCTTGTTGGTGGTGTTGTATTGTAACAACCCAATTTTCAAAAAAATTAAAAAATTTGTTTTCGGCATGAATTGTTTGATTGTCTGATTTGTTTGCGGTGTTTGCATCCCCGATTTATCGATCGGAGATTATTTTTCCCCCTCTTATCTCGTATCGGACGGAGACCGACCCTTGCCACCCTGACACTCGACCTTTGCGACACCGGGTTTCGCCCGATCACCGTCGCAAGAAAACCGCACGAGCACAGCCACAGCCAACGTGTAACAACCCACATGTAATAAGCTACCAAACACCATGTAATTTTACTTCCTCCGTTGGACTTGTAACTTGTCATGGTGGATGTTGTTGAGATTTCATGTGATGATCTTGAGTTGCATTGGGATTGGAGTCAAAATGCTTTGTGATCAGGGGTGACCCATGTGGTGCATTTGAGTTATTGTTGGAATTGTTCTGCCCAGATGGCATCTCTTCTCAACCTCATGTTTGGCATAGCCATTTCAATTGTCTTGGCCATGATTGTCAACTTATCAAAATCCTTTTACAACATTCAAAAACAGTAGCCCTAGTTCAAAGTGGATTTGAATTCAAAAGGGGCCACATTTTTGTTGTTGCCAAAATTGGTCAAACCAATTTTGAAAAATCTAGAAAAATGCAAGGTTTAAGAATTTCAAGTTCATGAAATTTTGAACCTTCTGTTTTCTCCTCAAAAACTCCCCAAAGGCCTTTTTTATTTTATTTTAAATAGAAATTGGTGTTGTTTTACTTTGGGTGAATTTTCTCTGCATGCAAAATTGATCAAATCAATTTTGGGTGATCATCAGGACCCAAAGGTTATGAAATATATTTTTTATATATTTTATTTCCTTTTTCTTCTCTGTCTTTTCTTTTTTTTCCTGGCTGGAATTCCTTTTTTTTTGGCAAAGGCTGGCTGGTTTCTTTCTTCTCAAACATCCAGCCCAGCCCACCTGGAGTGGCCTGCCTCCTTTGACTCGCGGGCCGGCCCGTCGAAGCGGTACGGAGAGCCGCTCCACCGTCGGATCTAATCTGCGATGCAGATTATAACGGAGGAGCACGGCTCCCCGCTCCGTTAGCCCGCCGGCACGGACGCCGAGAGGGGGACCTGTCGCTGTCGCCGTCTCCGGCCGTCACATCGCCGTCGACCCCCCTATAAGAGCCCCCTGCGACCTAGGGTTCCATTCCTCCCCCGTTTTCGAGCCGCCGCCGCCTGTAGGCTCGCTGGGGAGCTCCCCTGTTCTGCCCCCGTCGCCGGTAAGAATCCGAATCCCGCCGCCGCCGTTGAGCAATCCTTCGAGCCGTGAGGGCCTCCTTCGTCTCTGCCCTGATGCGCTCGTTTGTCCTCCCGCAGCTGCAAGCTAGGTGCACGGGAACGTCGCCATCGCCATCGACCCCCGCCGTGGACGTCTTCGGCTCCGACGACGGTCAGCTCCCGCCTCGGCTGCGCTGCTTCCGCTCGACGTCGACAACACCAAGGTGATCGTCGTGCGACCCCGCCTTTCCTCCCGCATGTAGGCTAGTTCGCTCGCGCCGTGCGTGGAGCCCCTGTTCCGCGCTACGACGTCGCCGGTGCGCCTCCGTGCTCGCCGTGCCCGTGGAGTGTCTGGAGTGCACGTGTGCGTGTCCTAGGCACGCCCTGGCCGCGCCTATGGCCCCAAAGGGGAGCCTTTGCCGCGCGCCCGACCGCTGCCTCTTCCGCCTCTGAACTTTGATGCATGTCCATGTCGCCGCCGTGAAGTTCAGACCGAGCTAGCCTCGTCGTCTTGAAGCTAGGGTTCGGGTCCAGTGCGTAGATCGGTAGCAGGTAGATCCTCCTCGCGTTTGCACACCGTAGTGTAGCCGGGTTCGGCCGGAGCTCCACGCTAGGCTCACCGGAATTCCGCCGGATGCGCGGTGTCTCTGAATCAACAGGAGCAGGTCGCCGTCCCTCTGTTCTCGCGTTGCTGCCGTCGTGCAGAGGGGGTCGCAGGAGCCGTGCAGTAGAGCTAGGCGTAGAAGGATGTGCCCTCTTGGTTTCCCGCAGCTGGGTTCGCCGGATGTCGACCGGAGCACCACGGGAGCCTCGCCGGAATTTGGGTCCGTAGCCGGTTCAGAGCAAGAGCTCTTTTCTTCAGAGTCGCGCAGGTTTCAGAGAAGTGAGGGAAGCAGTGCGCTTGGGCCGTGGAGAAGCAGTGGGCCTCGGCCTTCTTTTTTTTTTCTGTTTTTCCCGCGCTGCTGGTTGGGCTCGGTTCGGTTGGGCCGTGGAGTGAAGTTGGGCCCCGAGCGCCCGAGGCTGGCCCATGCGGCCAAGTCCTCCCCTTTTTCCTTTTTCTTTTATTTTCTTTTCTGGTTTGAATTCAAATTCAAATCTGAATTTGGCCATCTTTGCAACCAGGGGCATCCCATATATGAATTTGGGGTAGCTTGAGCTACTGATCATCATGGTGAGGTGCATTTTTGCATTTGGCCCCTCTATTAATTGGAGCTTGGTCATTTTTGCAATTTGCCCCCTGTAATTCTTTGATTTTGTCAAGTCTGATCAAAATTCAAACTGCCATGCCATATATGGATTTTGGGTAGTTTTTCCCAAGGAGTTGCATGGTGATGATGATTTTTTCATTGGAGCCCATTTCAAAATGCATGTAGTGCAAATTTGCACTCAGCCCCCTGAACTTCAGTTGAATTTGCAACTGTCCTTGCAAATTCAAATGGGGACATATCATATATGTTTTTGGGGTGTTTTTCTGCAAGGATTTCAATAGTGATGTCCTCATGATGTTTTGTGCAACTCATGAAATCAAGGTGTTGTCACCTGATCCAGGAAAATTCAGATCTTTCTTCTTACAACATTTTCAACTTCAGTGCATTTGAAAATGTTGTTCATCTGATCTTTTCAAATTTGTTCCATGTCATCTTCTTTCTTCAAGTCAGCCCCAACATATTGTCATATGTAATGTGGCTGATTTCCAACAGTTGTTGCACCTGCTATGTGTCAATTTCACCGACACTACTCCGTCTCCGGAATCGTTGTTTTACTTTCACGTTGTTAAATTCTTGCAATTGTTTTGTTGATCATGCCATGCTTCATGCTACTTACACTTAAATTAAGTCTTAGACCAAAGCCATTACAATGTAAATAAATGCATATGAAGTTGATGACTTGTCGTCATCACCTTCATTTAAACTCTACTAGACAGGGTCATACCATATCAATAAAACTTGAACATGCCATCCTTGTTTGAATGGCACCCGTTGCTTACTTGTGTGTTTTCCTTGCCGGTATCCTTACGTTAGCACCCGAGACTGACGAGGAGACTTACGTGGAGCTGTCCGACACCGAGCGCGAGGGTACCGTGGGTGCAGCTTCGACTACCTTACCAGGCAAGGGGGAGAAACTGTGTCATTACTTTATAACTTTCTTCTCATGCCTAGCTGTAGATCTAGAACGTTGTTGCTTGATCCTATCCACTTTATATGCCATGTTTAAAACCCATACAACCATGATCCCCACATCCCAGCAAACCATTGTACTGCTAAGTTACCGCTGCTCAGCCATTGCTTAGTATGGATAGAAAACTTGCTGCTTACCCTATATATATTTATGGTTGGGATATCATGCTATAAAAGAAGTTGGTTGATATTTATTATTGTTAAATGATGTTAATTATATTCGACGAAAGGTGGAAGGCTGGACTATCCCGTCTGGTGCTTTGTTCCATTTGAGTCACCTAGGACCCGAGTTCCGGGTATTGGTTCTTTGATCGAGCGTGCCTAATCGTGTGTGGGGTTTTATGGGGCCCCCCTTGTCTTACCTACCTACCTTCATACATTCTAGTGGTGGCCCAAGCTGATTTACATTTGCAACGTGTGTGTGCTGGTTGGATCCCCAGTTGTTTCCAAACCAAACCAGGGCCAGGAGGACATAGTTTCTTGGTTGGCCCAAATAGACCGGCTGAGGACCCGGTCTCATAAGAGAACTAACCATTAATCCAAACCCGAGTTATACGGTAGAGTCCGATTCGAGAGCGTGGCCAGCTTTTGAGTTGGGTGTCGACTCACCGGGGGCCACCCGGAGTGTGCGTTGTTAGCTAGAGGGACTCTGACGTTCCGGAGTTTCAGGCGCTCACCTAGCCAAGTGGAAACCGGGCGTACATGCAACGTCTATAATGGACAGTTGGTACACCCCTGCAGGGTAAATCTTTTCGAAAAGCCGTGTCCGCGGTTATGGGCAACTTTGAGCCTACGTCCTGTTCATAAAATAACATCAACTATAATCATGCTATAAAACGTGACAAACCGTGTGCGTGCCTTGATTTTCTTTCTCCGTCCAGGGGGACCGAGGGAGAAACGAGGTTGTGTTATGTTTGCGTCAGTAGGTGAATAGCCGACTTATGACACGTTGTCAACGTAACTTCTTGGACCTCGTCTCCTTTCTGATAGAACGAGTAGCCACCATATATGCTAGTACGGCTGCAACCTGTCCGTGTCTCTATCTTTCCTGTAGCGTTAGTTATTCCGTAATGACATGTTCTCACCCCCGTTTACTTTTCTGTCTTTACCGCTTTGCCTGATCGGCCGCTGCACTGGACTACTACCTCGACCCGAGTGCCGGACGCTACTTCGTGGAGGTGCCCCCGGAGGATGACGACGAGTACGAGTACCTCGACCAGTAGGATCTTATAGTTGGGTTCAGACGTTCCCGTGGGTGGATCTTTATGTGTAGCCCTCTCTAGGGAAATTTGGATCTTGACTGTACTCGGTCACTATTATGCTTCTGCTTGATGTATTGATGAGTTGTACTCAGATGATGTTGTATTATTAGACAGTGGCGTTGTATGCCCTGCTCTATTTATCTATCTATATGTATTTCTGTCTTGTAGAGTTGTGCTTTATATACCTGTTGTCGAGAATCCGGCAGCGACACGAGTGCGAGTGTCGTGCGCCGGTGGCGTTTGATGCGCTTCTAACTCCGACCGGACGCGAAAGCGACTAGTTAGAGTTAGTACCGCATCAGGGTCCTTACAACTTGGTATCAGAGCAGGACTGACTGTAGGACCCTTTACTGGTCGAAGTTGAGTCTAGAAACTATTTTGGTAGTTATATAGGGAAAATTTTGGAGAGTAGGACCTCTTTCTGTTTTCTCCTTATCCCACCCTCCCACCCCTTTTTTCGTGAGGAAGTGTAACGATGTTTTGTCTCTGCAACTTATCCCCTTTCAAAACAATCTAGGTTCTCGTTTACATGAGGCTCCGATTCCTCTATAATTTTTGCTAGCGACAAGATGTGTTGGCGTCTTTGAGACCACTGAGCCGCCACTTGGGGTTGACTGCTCTACCTCGCTTACGGCGTACCCCAGGTGAAACGTCCATACAGGATTGGCGGGCATCCTATGGTAATATGGATGTGGTGTCTTTCCCCTATGGACGACCGTGATGGCGGGCCGCTCAGGGCAGATGTCTCATTTTTCAGGTTTCCAACCGCTCGTATATATATTGTTGTGTGCTCGCTAACAGATTATTATCTTGGTTTCGGATGATCTTGGTTTGGGGATTCCAGTAGCA
Organism: Bromus sterilis; assembly: GCA_950022295.1. NCBI lineage: Eukaryota > Viridiplantae > Streptophyta > Magnoliopsida > Poales > Poaceae > Bromus > Bromus sterilis. Next base: position 271,677,845 of record OX465595.1, on the reverse strand, counting down.
CCTACCTATCGACTTTCCGGGTTAACCTTGCTGGAATTTTAGCCTTCGGCTTTCTCATACCTCGTGAGGAAGTTTTGTTGTCAATATTGCTTTATCTTCTGGTAACTTCAATGATTCGACCATGTTCTCATAAGTGTTCCTGTGTACAGGATGCCAAGAGCGAACATGCCGCCGCCAGAGAACCCTATCCTTGGGGAGGCTGTAGCCGCAGTGGCTCAGGGCACAGCTGCGATCCTACAGATGCTGCAGAACCAGAGTGCCCAGAGGAGTGATCGACCACAGTACACCACACTGCAGCAGTTCCTCGCGATCAACCCCCCCAGGTTCTCCGAGGCTCGAGACCCGCTGGAGGCGGATGACTGGATCGCAGAGATCAAGAAGCACTTCAATGCCAACACCGTCAGACCCGTCGACTACGTCACCTTCGCCTCCTTCCAGCTTCAGGGTGCCGCAGGCAGTTGGTTCTCGACGTACAAGGCCAACAAGGGTGATGCAGAGATCACTTGGGAGGACTTCGTCAGGGATTTTAGAGCTGCTCATATTCCCAGTGGACTGATCGAGAGGAAGCGCGAGGAGTTCCTAGCTCTGAGGCAGTGGGACAGGTCTGTGCAGGAGTATAACCTGGCCTTCGTCAGGCTTGCCAGGTACGCTCCAGAGGAGGTCTCGACAGAGGCCAAGCGCATTGCCAGGTTCCGCGGTGGTCTTGCCACGGACATCAAGTATGCGCTCACCTTGTCCACGCCACGCCTGTTCTCAGAGTTCGTCGACCAGGCTATCAGACAGGAGTCAGCTGAGGCAGAGCGTTCCGCAGAGAAGAGGAAGCAGAGAGAGTACAGTTCAGCAGTGATGGTCCACAAGAAGGCAAAGTCCTGGGTTACAGAGCCACAGTCTCAGCCGCAGCGTCAGCAGTTTCAGCCGAGGGGGGCAGTTGTCCGCACTTTTGCCCGCCCTCCCGTCCCAGTGCAGCACGGACCTCGCTCTACTCCACCCTCCGCGAGGCCGCCTGCTCCACAGGGCCAGGCCAGGCCAGAGATCACGTGCTTCAAGTGTGGCAAGCCGGGGCACAAGTCTCCGAAGTGCACCGACCCTCGTTTCGCCCGGCTGCCTCCGCCCCCACCTCGCTCTACGCCGAGCAACGTGATGGTGCGGGCCCAGCCACGAGCGCTCCGTGTGAACAACGTGACCGTCGCAGATGCCCAGCAGTCGTCTGAGATTGTGCTTGGTAGGTTGCTTGTATGTTAAGTTCCAGCGATAGTTTTGTTTGATTCCGGAGCTTCCCATTCCTTCATGTCCGATGCTTTTGCCAGTTCACTTGACCTTCCGCGTGAGAGGTTGCCTATACCTCTAGCAATTGCTTCTCCGGGTTCGAGGATGTAGTCAGCGGGCAGTATCCCAGATGTGCAGATTTGTATCCAAGGAGCCATCTTTTCCGCGTCTCTGATTGTCTTGCCCCGTTCAGACATTGATGTCATTTTGGGCATGGATTGGCTTGTCAAGTACAAGGCCAAGATTGATTGTCCGTCCAAAACCGTGTTGCTGACGCACGATTCAGGCGCAGAGATTTGGTACAGTTGTGGCTCGACAGCAGGATCAGCACATTTGTACGCTCTGAACGCGGGAGTGGCTCCCTTGATCGAGGAGGTCAGAGTTGTTCAAGAATTCCCAGATGTCTTTCCAGAGGAGTTGCCAGGTATTCCACCCGTGCGTGCTATTGAGTTCGTGATCGAGCTAGAACCTGGTACACAGCCGATATCTCGGCAGCCTTACAAGATGTGTCCGGAGGAGCTGATTGAGTTGAAGGAGCAGCTGGTGAAGCTTGAAAAGGATGGGCTCATTCGTCCGAGCACTTCCCCTTGGGGTGCCCCATGCCTTTTTGTGAAGAAGAAATATGGTACTAGCCGGTTGGTCCAGGACTATCGTGGCATCAACAAGAAAACCATCAAAAACAAGTACCCTTTGCCCAACATCAATGACCTATTTGAGCAGTTGCATGGAGCAAAGGTGTTTTCAAAGCTTGATTTAAAGATGGGGTACCACCAGATTCGTGTCCGTGAGGAGGACATTCCCAAGACAGCCTTCCGCACTCGTTATGGACTGTACGAGTTTACGATCATGACGTTTGGCTTTTCAAACGCGCCTCCCACGTTCATGAGGGCCATGAACTATCTATTCCAAGAGTGGCTCGACGTGTTTGTACTCCTCTACCTCGACGACATCCTTGTCTTTTCCAAGTCAGAGGCTGAGCATGAGGAACATCTCAGATTGGTGTTGCAGAAGTTGAGAGATCACCAGTTTTATGCCAAGTTCTCCAAGTGTGAGTTTTGGCTCAATAAGGTCAACTTCCTTGGCCATGTCATTTCCTCAGAGGGCATTGCCGTTGACCCAGACAGAGTCCGGGCGATTCAGGATTGGACTCCGCCGAAGAATGTCAAGCAGATGAGGAGTTTTCTCGGACTTGCCAGCTATTGCAGGAAATTTGTCGAGAATTTCTCCAAGATAGCAAAGCCGATGACGGAGTTGTTGTGCAAGGGCAAGAGGTACATTTGGTCACAGGCTTGCCAGGCAGCTTTTGATGAGTTGAAGCTAAGGCTGACCACAGCTCCGATCCTTACAGCGCCAGACGAGTCACAGCCGTTTCAAGTTTTCTGTGACGCCTCGTTGAATGGCCTTGGCGGAGTGTTGATGCAGGGAAGGAGTATTGTGTCTTACACCTCGAGGCAGTTGAAGCAGGCTGAGAGGAATTATCCGACCCACGATCTTGAGCTGGCTGCAGTGATTCATGCATTGGTTACTTGGCGACACCTCCTCCTAGGGAGGAAGGTTGATGTGTTCACCGATCACAAAAGCTTAAAGTACTTGTTCATGCAGCCTAACCTGAACTTGAGGCAAAGGAGATGGCTCGAGACTATTACTGAGTACTCCGTGGATATTCAGTATACGCCGGGCAAGGCGAATGTCATAGCCGATGCGTTGAGCCACAAGGGCGATTGCAACAGTGTCCAGGTGCAGAAGATACACCCTGATTTGTGTTAGTCCTTTCGAAGGCTCAATCTCGAGCTAGTTCCAGCAAGCTATCTTGCCAACCTTGTGGTAGAGCCCACTATCCGTGAGAAGATTCGTGAAGCTCAGTCTGGTAGCTCAATGATTCAGAAGGTCAAACAGGTTATTGCCGCCTCAGTCCCGAAGTACGGTTGCTTTTCAGTGCATAATGAAGGCACCGTGATGTTCGAGGAGCGAGTTGTTGTTCCCAAGGAAGGAGGTCTCAGAGATGTCATCTTGAAAGAATCCCATGACTCAAAGCTGTATATCCACCCTGGTAGCACCAAGATGTATCAGGACCTCAAGCAGAGTTTTTGGTGGACTCGTATGAAGCGGGATGTTTCCCGTTTTGTCTCCCAGTGTGATGTGTGCAGGAGAGTGAAGGCACAGCACCAGAAGCCAGCAGGGCTGCTTCAGCCACTCGAGGTTCCGGAATGGAAGTGGGACCACATAGAGATGGACTTTGTCACGGGTTTTCCGAGGTCTCAGAAGGGCAACAATGCTATCTTTGTTGTCATTGATAACTTGTCCAAGGTTGCCCATTTTCTGCCTGTCAAGGAGACTGTCTCAGCTAGTCAGTTGGCAGAGCTGTACACCGCAAGAATTGTTTCGCTGCATGGCATTCGCAAGCAGATAAGTTCTGATCGTGGAAGCATCTTCACATCAAACTTCTGGAAGGCCTTTCAAGAGGCATTGGGTACAAAGATTCTCTTCAGTACCGCGTATCACCCTCAGACCAGTGGGCAGGTTGAGCATGTGAACCAGATTCTCGAGGACATGTTGAGGGCATGTGTGATCTCGTTTGGCATGAAGTGGGAAGAGTGTTTGCCGTATGCTGAGTTTTCCTACAACAACAGCTATCAGGCAAGTCTGCAGGCAGCTCCCTTTGAGATCTTGTATGGCAGGAAGTGCAGGACACCGTTGAACTGGTCCGAGACAGGCGAGAGGCAATTGTTCGGCCCAGACGTGATCCAAGAGGCAGAAGACAAGGTCAGGATCATCAGGGAGCATATGTGGGCAGCACAGTCTAGGCAGAAGGCCTATTATGACAAAAAGCACCGTGGTGTTGACTTCGAAGTTGGTGACTTCGCATACCTAAAGGTGTCTCCACTTCGGGGAACTCACCGCTTTGGGATCAAAGGCAAGTTGGCTCCCAGGTTCGTTGGTCCGTTCCGCATCCTGGAGACTAACGGACCTCTCGCGTTCCGCCTTGAGCTTCCAGACAGCTTGGCTATGGTGCATGATGTGTTCCACCTGTCCCAGTTGAAGCAGTGTTTCAAGCAAACAGAGCAGGCAGTGGACTTGGGAGAGATCCAGCTAAGTGCAGACCTTTCTTACTCAGAGTGTCCAGTCCGTGTTCTTGACTCGTCCGAGCGAAAGACTCGCAACAAAACCGTCAAGTTCCTCAAGGTGCAGTGGGCACATCACTCGGAGAAGGAGGCAACATGGGAGCCTGAAGATCATCTCCGTTCTGAGTATCCCGAGCTTTTTCATGCTTAGATCTCGGGACGAGATCCTTTGTTGGTAGGGGAGAGCTGTAACAGCCCACATGTAATAAGCTACCAAACACCATGTAATTTTACTTCCTCTGCTGGACTTGTAACTTGTCATGGTGGATGTTGTTGAGATTTCATGTGATGATCTTGAGTTGCATTGGGATTGGAGTCAAAATGCTTTGTGATCAGGGGTGACCCATGTGGTGCATTTGAGTTATTGTTGGAATTGTTCTGCCCACATGGCATCTCTTCTCAACCTCATGTTTGGCATAGCCATTTCAATTGTCTTGGCCATGATTGTCAACTTATCAAAATCCTTTTAAAACATTCAAAAACAGTAGCCCTAGTTCAAAGTGGATTTGAATTCAAAAGGGGCCACATTTTTGTTGTTGCCAAAATTGGTCAAACCAATTTTGAAAAATCTAGAAAAATGCAAGGTTTAAGAATTTCAAGTTCATGAAATTTTGAACCTTCTGTTTTCTCCTCAAAAACTCCCCAAAGGCCTTTTTTATTTAATTTTAAATAGAAATTGGTGCTGTTTTACTTTGGGTGAATTTTCTCTGCATGCAAAATTGATCAAATTAATTTTGGGTGATCATCAGGACCCAAAGGTTATGAAATATATTTTTTCTATATTTTATTTCCTTTTTCTTCTCTGTCTTTTATTTTTTTTCCTGGCTGGAATTCCTTTTTTTGGCAAAGGCTGGCTGGTTTCTTTCTTCTCAAACAGCCAGCCCAGCCCACCTGGAGTGGCCTGCCTCCTTTGACTCGCGGGCCGGCCCGTCGAAGCGGTACGGAGAGCCGCTCCACCGTCGGATCTAATCTGCGATGCAGATTATAACGGAGGAGCACGGCTCCCCGCTCCGTTAGCCCGCCGGCACGGACGCCGAGAGGGGGACCTGTCGCTGTCGCCGTCTCCGGCCGTCACATCGCCGTCGACCCCCCTATAAGAGCCCCCTGCGACCTAGGGTTCCATTCCTCCCCCGTTTTCGAGCCGCCGCCGCCTGTAGGCTCGCTGGGGAGCTCCCCTGTTCCGCCCCCGTCGCCGGTAAGAATCCGAATCCCGCCGCCGCCGTTGAGCAATCCTTCGAGCCGTGAGGGCCTCCTTCGTCTCTGCCCTGATGCGCTCGTTTGTCCTCCCGCAGCTGCAAGCTAGGTGCACGGGAACGTCGCCATCGCCATCGACCCCCGCCGTGGACGTCTTCGGCTCCGACGACGGTCAGCTCCCGCCTCGGCTGCGCTGCTTCCGCTCGACGTCGACAACACCAAGGTGATCGTCGTGCGACCCCGCCTTTCCTCCCGCATGTAGGCTAGTTCGCTCGCGCCGTGCGTGGAGCCCCTGTTCCGCGCTGCGACGTCGCCGGTGCGCCTCCGTGCTCGCCGTGCCTGTGGAGTGTCTGGAGTGCACGTGTGCGTCTCCTAGGCACGCCCTGGCCGCGCCTATGGCCCCAAAGGGGAGCCTTTGCCGCGCGCCCGACCGCAGCCTCTTTCGCCTCTGAACTTCGATGCATGTCCGTGTCGCCGCCGTGAAGTTCAGACCGAGCTAGCCTTGTCGTCTTGAAGCTAGGGTTCGGGTCCAGTGCGTAGATCGGTAGCAGGTAGATCCTCGTCGCGTTTGCACACCGTAGCGTAGCCGGGTTCGGCCAGAGCTCCACGCTAGGCTCACCGGAATTCCGCCGGATGCGCGGTGTCTCTGAATCAATAGGAGCAGGTCGCCGCCCCTCTGTTCTCGCGTTGCTGCCATCGTGCAGAGGGGGTCGCAGCAGCCGTGCAGTAGAGCTAGGCGTAGAAGGATGTGCCCTCTTGGGTTCCCGCAGCTGGGTTCGACGGATGTCGACCAGAGCACCACGGGAGCCTCGCCGGAATTTGGGTCTGTAGCGGGTTCAGAGCAAGAGCTCTTTTCTTCAGAGTCGCGCAGGTTTCAAAGAAGTGAGGGAAGCAGTGCGCTTGGGCCGTGGAGAAGCAGTGGGCCTCGGCCTTCTTTTTTTTTTGTTTTTCCCGCGCTGCTGGTTGGGCTCGATTCGGTTGGGCCGTGGAGTGAAGTTGGGCCCCGAGCGCCCGAGGCTGGCCCATGCGGCCAAGTCCTCCCCTTTTTCCTTTTTCTTTTATTTTATTTTCTGGTTTAAATTCAAATTTGAATTTGAATTCAAATTCAAATCTGAATTTGGCCATCTTTGCAACCAGGGGCACCCCATATATGAATTTGGGGTAGCTTGAGCTACTTATCATCATGGTGAGGTGCATTTTTGCATTTGGCCCCTCTATTAATTGGATCTTGGTCATTTTTGCAATTTTCCCCCTGTAATTCTTTGATTTTGTCAAGTCTGATAAAAATTCAAACTGCCATGCCATATATCGATTTTGGGTAGTTTTTCCCAAGGAGTTGCATGGTGATGATGATTTTTTCATTGGAGCCCATTTCAAAATGCATGTAGTGCAAATTTGCACTCAGCCCCCTGAACTTCAGTTGAATTTGCAACTGTCCTTGCAAATTCAAATGGGGACATATCATATATGTTTTTGGGGTGTTTTTCTGCAAGGATTTCAATAATGATGTCCTCATGATGTTTTGTGCAACTCATGAAATCAAGGTGTGGTCACCTGATCCAGGAACATTCAGATCTTTCTTCTTACAACATTTTCAACTTCAGTGCATTTGAAAATGTTGTTCATCTGATCTTTTCAAATTTGTTCCATGTCATCTTCTTTCTTCAAGTCAGCCCCAACATATTGTCATATGTAATGTGGATGATTCCAATAGTTGTTGCACCTGCTATGTGTCAATTTCACCGACACTACTCCTTCTCCGGAATCGTTGTTTTACTTTCACGTTGTTAAATTCTTGCAATTGTTTTGTTGATCATGCCATGCTTCATGCTACTTACACTTAAATTAAGGCTTAGACCAAAGCCATTACAATGTAAATAAATGCATATGAAGTTGATGACTTGTTGTCATCACCTTCATTTAAACTTGACTAGACAGGGTCATACCATATCAATAAAACTTGAACATGCCATCCTTGTTTGAATGGCACCCGTTGCTTACTTGTGTGTTTTCCTTGCCGGTATCCTTACGTTAGCACCCGAGACTGACGAGGAGACTTACGTGGAGCTGTCCGACACCGAGCCCGAGGGTACCGTGGGTGCTGCTTCGACTACCTTACCAGGCAAGGGGGAGAAACTGTGTTATTACTTTATAACTTTCTGCTCATGCCTAGCTGTAGATCTAGAACTTTGTTTCTTGATCCTATCCACTTTATATGCCATGTTTAAAACCCATACAGCCATGATCCCCACATCCCAGCAAACCATTGTACTGCTAAGTTACCGCTGCTCAGCCATTGCTTAGTATGGATAGAAAACTTGTTGCTTACCCTATATATATTTATGGTTGGGATATCATGCTATAAAAGAAGTTGGTTGATATTTATTATTGTTAAATGATGTTAATTATATTCGACGAAAGGTGGAAGGCTGGACTATCCCGTCTGGTGCTTTGTTCCATTTGAGTCACCTAGGACCCGAGTTCCGGGTATTGGTTCTTTGATCGAGCGTGCCTAATCGTGTGTGGGGTTTTATGCGGCCCCCCTTGTCTTACCTAACTAGCTTCATACATTCTAGTGGTGGCCCAAGCTAATTTACATTTGCAACGTGTGTGTGCTGGTTGGATCCCCAGTTGTTTCCAAACCAAACCAGGGCCAGGAGGACATAGTTTCTTGGCTGGCCCAAATAGACCGGCTGAGGACCCGGTCTCATAAGAGAACTAACCATTAATCCAAACCCGAGTTATACGGTAGAGTCCGATTCGAGAGCGTGGCCAGCTTTTGAGTTGGGTGTCGACTCACCGGGGGCCACCCGGAGTGTGCGTTGTTAGCTAGAGGGACTCTGACGTTCCGGAGTTTCAGGCGCTCACCTAGCCAAGTGGAAACCGGGCGTACATGCAACGTCTATAATGGACAGTTGGTACACCCCTGCAGGGTAAATCTTTTAGAAAAGCCGTGTCCGCAGTTATGGGTAACTTTGAGCCTACGTCCTGTTCATAAAATAACATCAGAGAAGTCGACACCCAATAATAGAAAAGAAGGAGTAGGTCTTTACCTTACGAGGGGCCGAAACCTGGGTAAAATCTCGTGTCTTGTGATCTCACCGACTCTCTCCTCGTATCCGCCTCGCAGCAAAGGTCCCATGCGAAGTCCTTCAATGAGGACATCTGCTGTGACTTTCCCACGACAGTTGGCTCCCACCGTGGGGCCTGCACACGCATGCATCATAATTCTGGAGGGAACTCTGCGAGGTATGCAAAGTTTCATCGCTGTCCGGATCACCAGAAGCCAGCGAGGGAAGCTCTACATCGAGGAGACCGCCTGGGGTCCCGAGGCCGACTCCGTCGAGTCAGGCTATCGGGTCCAAGTCGGCTCTATCCACCTCTTCATCGGCGGGACACACGGATCTGAGCCAGAGCCAGATCATGACGTCTCTACTGAAGCCGCGAGTCGGTTTAAAACCGACTCTAGGCATGTCTTCGTCGGATTCGCCAACGGATCTCGAAAGCTGACGCGCTATTTCGAGTCCTTGGAACAGGATGAATCAGCGGAACTCTCTGATGCCGACTCGTATCCTAGAGGAGGAAAGGACTCAGATTCCGGGTCTATCCGCTCTGCTGGAAGCAACATGTTCGGATCGGGATTAAAGGAGTACGATCCAAATTTCCCCTATTTTCAGCCACCGTACTACGCTACCGTCTACATGGCGCCCCCCTAGGAATAGCAGAACACAATCATAGATCCGGCTGGGGGGGTCGGCTATCCATGATGCAGAATCGTCCTTGACTGGAACGGAGGCCCTCACAACTACTATGAACGCTCTGCAGACAGTTCTCGCCACCCCGATCACTGCGGAAAATCAGGAGTCACGCAAGGCAAAGATCGACGAGCTCGAGAAGCGGGTGTCCAGAATTCGCGGGGAATTCCAGTTGGAGAAAGAAAAGATGGCGGAGGAAGCATGCTGGCTTGCACGAGAAGCCAGACGCGTGCAGGAACAGTCCACGCAGCTAAATGCTCAGATGGCAAACTTTTCAGCGACGCACCAAGTCAGGAACGCGAGTCGGATCCTGCCGGATGTGGTGGGACAAGCACTTTTCCAAAGTCCGCAGCAGGGAGCCACCCTCCAGGGTTCACGCCCCCACGAGAGCCGGTTCGATTCCATAAACCACCTAGCCACTATAACAATCTCATGGCGAACGTCTTGGCTATGACACAGTATTTTACCAACGCTCCCTTTCACGGAAACACCCCCGCGGACCTGGCCGCGCGAGAAGCAATAGAGATGCTCAAGACCGCGGTCGCTCAGCAGGCACAATACTCGCATAGTTTCTCATACGTACATGGGACTCCTCGTCAAAGTATGAGCCGGCAAGAAAAATGCCCGGCTCCCGCACCCTCCAGCAGTCACCGCCAGCAGAAAGGACAGCCGAATCTCGAACCGCAACAGGCAACCCGACTTACCGTACAGCCGGCTGCCATGGTCCCTGAGCCGGCTGTACAGCCCGCACTTCAAGAGGAAGAGGCATGTTTTGTTAGCCGTTCGGCTGGAAATTGGTGCTTAGTTACGGCTTTGCGGAATGCCCGCATACGGTCAGATTTTAAAGGGCCTCGCAAAATCCCAAACTACACATCAGATATGGACCCGGCGGCGTGGATCGAAAGCTACGATCTAGCAATGGATATGCTGTAGGCCAGTGACGGAGTCTGTGCCTGATACCTAACAATGATGTTGGAACGACTGGCTCGCACCTGTCTCAAGAATCTCCCTGAGAACTCCATAAACTTCTGGTCAGAGTTAAAGGAGAATTTCATCAAAAAATTCCAAGATACATGCCGGCGCGCTACCACAATCATTGATCTGGAACACTGTGTTCAGAAGGAAGGAGATTCAGCCCACCATTGGGCATGATGAGTCGCTGAAATAATCCACTCCTCGGACAGCATCACTGCCCAGACAACCGTTTTAGTCCTAGAGAAGAATTGCAAATTTGAGTCTCTGATTCATAAACTCGGTCGTATTAAGAGAACGGTCAGAGACATGGGAGAACTCATGGATTCAATCACTAAGTATGCCGAGTCTGAAAAAACCAAAGATGGCGACTCCGATGATGACAAAATAGGCCAAGGAAAGAAAAATGGTGACAAAGGGCAGCATACGATGGAAATCAGAGTCAGCCGAATAAGCGCCGGCTTGATCAGAATGCGTCTGAGTTGGTAGCCAACACCAATGTTGGCTTCCAAAGACAAAAGCAAGGGGCAACTACCAGAAGGAGGAGAGCTTTCGTCCAAATAGTTACGAGTCCGCTATCAAAGGGCCGTACCCAAGACATAGCAGACCCGGTCGCCTGGCTAGCACTCCTTTGAAAACAACAACATCATGCAGGAGTTCAAATGACGAGGAGGCAACGGTGGAGGACACCAAGGACCCACTGGGTTAGGTTCAGGAGCCGGTGACAATAATAGCAACCAACAAACTGTAAGGCCCAATATGCGGTAATGTTCTAGATCTAGATGTTTCCATCCAAATCCGGGGATGAAGCACATATCGGTCCCACCGCAACATATGACACTGCCATATGCCCCGGATTTCCAACATGATATCACAACATTACAGCTACAGAGAAACAACATCTCATACAATCGGCATACAACTGCCTTAATACAATACATCAGTGGAAGATACATGTCTGGGTACAGACTACAATCAAGTGCCTAGTGGCAACATAGAAAAGGCATCGCTCCCATAACCACACGGGTCCAGGCTCTCTACCGGGATACGTCTAACTAGTCATCTTCGAGTCTCCATGAAGGCGTTTAGAAGGAAGGGCATCAGGCTCCTCTATATCAACAATTCAGATAACTAACTTCTCACGGTAAGATGGGGGTACTGGTTGAGTTTGTAGCCGCACTAGCAATATATGAGGTGGCTAACGATCTATTTAGAGTGAGATGAGAAGCCAATCATTCGATGAGGAATCGCCTCCAACAAGTCTGCTATCAGCTACTTACGCAAACATAACACATGTCCTATCCTTGTCCTCTTCTTCGCATCCCGACAAAGAAGAAGCAGTCAAGGCACACACACACACACACACACACACACGTTGATCAAGTTTTTAGTTATGATTCAGTTGATGTTATCTATGAACAAGGAGTAGGTCTTGATACGCGAGAGATGGATAATGGCTTCTCGCCATTCGTTGGTTACCCCAAGTGGAAGGTGAGATGTAGGATAGCAGCAAATTTCTCCTATGTAGAGGATAGGGTTTATTTCCCATAGGACTCCGGCAATGATAAGTAGGTGATAGCAGCGCAACTGACGTGGACCTGCACAGAATACAAATAACTTTGCTCCCAACGAAGTTCAGAGAGGTTGTCAATCTCTCTGGTCTTGTTGTTTACAAAGGATCAAAACACAAGGTATAATGATAACGATAGCAACTGAAAGTAAAAGAAGAAAAGTAAATGTGCGTGTAAACAGTGATGAGAATATGGACCGGGGTCCCTGTTGGATATATGCTCTAGAGGAAAATAATATATGATTATTCCAATTTATCTAAGCAAGTTCATAACCAGTTTCATACTGTGCTAGAACTGTATCAGTGAAACAATGATACAGGTGTGGTATAGAAACCCCCAGTGTTCCTAGTTAGCCTCTATATCAATAACTAGTTCATGGTCAACATGATGGTCGTGGTTTCGCGATCATGGACAATTAAGTCTCTTGACTATGAGGTCACCTCACTGGATGAGTGACCTGATGAACATTACCCAAAGTAAGCATTATAGCATGATCAATCTTATGAAGGTTCAGTGTTGTAATTACAGAACGTAGTAGACCGTTCCTTTGACTGTGAGTACATGCATAATTGCTATCTTCCCGGATGCTTTGACTTACATCCCACCACTTGACTGAAATATGCGGGTCATAACGATTGTATCTTGGGTATTCCATGGAGATATGTTGAGAGTATTGTTACAAGAGCGAGATTTGTCAATCCATGTGATGGATAGATACTCAGGTCCCACTCGGTGAGATTCAATCCATAAAGTTGCGTATCGTGTTACTAGGTCACGGGGATGAATATCACGGGAACGAGTGAATAAGGATTTTTCATAACGAGGTTGAACCAGACATAGGATGTCATTGATCGAATCTCGGACTAATCCAGTATCGCTGACAAAGGGAATGCTATACGACGTAGGGTCCAATCGGTATTGATATCCGGAATGTACAGGGTTCATTATGGGCATCCAGGTCTCGCAGATGATCATTGACCGTAGCCTCATCTCGGTCATGACTGGAGTGTTCTCGGACCATAGGGTAACACACTTAAGGGCTCCATGAAATCTGAGACCTTTTTCGGAACTAACGGAGTTACCGGAGAATAAAGGAAGCAGCACCGGAAAATTCCGTGTTGACCCGAAGGAGTTTCGGAGTGAGCCAGAAGGTGTTCCGGAGCACCGGGAGAAGGAATAATATGTTTCAGTTATTAATTAATTGAATTACTAATTAAAAAAGTTTTCTTTATAACTAAAAAATGCTATGGGCCTTATTTATGAAAGAGGCCCATTAGGGGAAATAAAAGGGAAAAAATAAAAAGGAAAGAGGGGGAGGCGCCATGGGCCCTAGGGCCCATGAGGGTGGCGTACCCCTCCCCCCCTTGGCCGGCCACCTCCCCCTAGCAAGGGACTTTAGTCCCACCTTGTTAGGGGAGAGGGGTTGACTCCCTCCCCTCTGCCTATATATAGATGGGCAGGGTGCACATATTTAAAACACATAAATTTGTGAGAAAATAAATATTACTCCGAATTGAGATCGGTTTTCTCCGGTCTTCTCCCCTTCCTAGTCTCTTCCACGGTGGGCTCCCTAGTGTGACCTTGTAGTGGAATTGAGGCATCTCTGCTAGAATCGGAGGCTGCCGTGCTGCCGAAGCTCTGGTTCCGGAGGTCTGCTTCCGCCACCTTCGTTGGAGGGGAGATCGGAGGTCGTCATCGAGTCTCGTACGTGTGCGAGTACTACGAGGTGCTACACGTGTGGCACTACACCCATTCGGGTGCTAACACAGCCAAGGGGCTGTGAAACTTGTTCGACTACACCAGCCACGTTTGCGGGAACTGTAAAAGCAAGTTTTGCCCCCGAAGGTTTTGGAGATTGTTGGACAAAGTAGAAGTGGAACTAATATTGTTTTCGAGTATAAACAGATATTTAGGTTCCGAAAGAATGGAGTTTGCAAGGAGAAGGTCGAAGAACAACTCACTCCAGCGAAGTTGCAGTCATCTACCGAAACCTTTGAAGGAAGACGACCCCTAAAAATGTCGTCGAACAAGAGGTCTCTCTCGAGTAAAAGCGCAACGAGGAGAAAGCTGAAGCTGGTCGAAGACTTAGTCTTTTTTTACTAGTTTCTCTTTATTTTCTTGAGTCATAGGAAAAACCGTACTATCAAGAGGGGTTTGCTAGTTGAGATATTAGTCGAAGTGAATTTGCTCTGCTCAACCTAACCCACGAAAGACTACCGAGAGAAATCTTACTGAGTTGAGTGAATAGCTCGAAGGCAAAGTCATCGCACTTCGTGCCTTCGAGAGAGAACTCGCTCGGTAAGTCAGCTTACTTGTTCCTCAAGTAAAGCTGCGCAGTGATTGGAATCCGACCGTTGTGGACACGCGTCAAGCGGTCGTATCGGGTCACTTCAGTCATTTTACCCATCGGGATCGCCAACTATAAATACCCTGCACCTACCCGCCATTTCGGGTTGGCTGCTCCACTGAAGATTCTAAGACAGAAGCACTGTGAGCATCCCAAGTGAGATCCATCGAGAGAAAACCAAAACCCAAGTCTGAACTGAGTTGAGCAATTCACAGAGACTTAGGTCGAGATTACCCAATCTTTTTATCTTGGAGATCTGCAAGTCTCCTAGACGGTTAGGCGTCGCCTATCAAGCAGTTGAAGAAAAATTGTCGCTGCTGAAGGAAGTTTGTAAAGGTCTCGGAGATGTCCTAAATCATCTACCACGAGTGAATACTGGACAAGCTCGAGGAGTTTGTTGCAGTGGAGAATAGGACGGAGAGAGTTTTGCTCCAGGTGTTCAATCACCAGTCCCTCCAACCAGACGTAGCACTTTGCAGAGTGTGAACTGGTTTACCAAACATCGTCGTGTCAGGCTCGTTTTCCTTCTTGCATTTACATTAAGTTTTTACTCGTTGCCTATTGGCCTTCGATGTTTACCTTCGCTCCCAATCCTTTCGAGCTATGTATATCTTTCGATACTGTAATTCCTTCGAGATGTCTTTAGTCCTTCGCAGTTTGCATGAATTCCTTCTAAGTTCCTTAGAATTTTTAGAAGTGATCATTCACCCCCTCCCCCTCTGATCATTTTTGAGCTTTCAATTGGTATCAAAGCTATGCACTCCCTACGCTCTGCGTATTTTGGGCTAACCACCTAGAGTGTTGTCAAGAATGTCGTTTGCAGCTGTTCGCTCGGGGGAACCGATTCCTATTTACAATGGGAAGGACTATCCCTATTGGAAGGACAAAATGAAGAGGAACATTATGACCATCAACTCTTCCACTTGGGAAGTTGTCAAGAATGGTGTAACTGTCAAAGACAAAAATGCTATCACTCCTGAAGAGGCAAAGAAGATGGACGTCGATGCTGAAGTCTGGGTATTCATTACAAATAATCTGATTCCAAAGTAATATCATGAAGTCAAGAATATTTCTTCGGCCAAAGATGTCTAGGACTATCTCGAGAAGATTGGTGAAGGTGTCTCTACTCAGAAAGATGCTCGTATCGACACCCTTCGAAGCAAGTTCTATCGTTTCAAGAGGCACGAGGGAGAAAAGTTAACTCCATATACAGCAGACTCACTGCGTTGTCAAATGAACTGATTTCCCTCGGTGCCGAAGACATTACCAATTTGATTATTGTCAGAACTTTGCTCCGGTCCCTTGATGATTCCTTCGATCACATTGTGCTGATGATTAAGGAAAGGACTGATTTCAAGGATCTTGTTCCCGCCGATATTCTCGAGAGACTCAACACCTTTGAGATGGAAGAAGATGAAAAACGAGATGTTAATGGGACTCGAAGAAAATATCACGCACTCAAGGCCAAAGCTTCACATCACTCCTCTCCTGAAGCTAGTTCTGAATCTGGTTGTGCCTTAGATGACCCCGAGAATATTGGAAAAGATCTGGCACTGATAATGAAAAGATTCAACCGCTTCCAGAGAAGGAATTCCTCTTCACCGAAAAAAATTACTCTTCAAGACGTTCGAGCAATTCATCACAACATCGATCATCATCCAGAAACTCTTCAGCGAAAGATAACTGTTATTACAAGTGCAAGAAGCCAGGTCACTTCATTGCTGATTGTCCTCTCTGGGAAATTGAACATAGATCAAAGCATTCTCACAATAACTCTTCGAGCAAGTCACACAGATCGAGCAAGAACTATGAGTCGAAGAGATATGATTCAAAGTCCAGAAAAGACAAGAAAGATGGTTTTAATGATGACAAGAAGAAGAAGTACCACAAGCATCGAGAGAGTTCTTCCTCGAAATCACATTCCTCTGGACGCAAGAATTCTCATCGTGCCAAAGCCTATTTGGGTAAAGAAATGAACTCTAAAGATGAAGCCTCCGGTTCCGAAGCTGAATGAAACTCAAGATCTGGTTCTGGTTCTTGTTCTGAATCTGATGGTGTTGCTGGTCTAGCATTTGCTTCGAACAAAACTTCAAGTTCATTCTTCACCAACCAAAGCAGTGAAGATGAATCTCCAGCTTACTGCTTCATGGCCAAGGTTAAGGTATCCTCTTCTAAGAATTCCTACGATAGTTCTGATGGATCTGCTTATGAAAGTAACTCTAGGATAAGCTATGCTAAACTTGCCAAAATTGCTTCTATCCAACAAGATGAGCTAGATTCACTAAGTGAAACTATTCAAAAATTGAGACTTTGTTGATCGATGAGATTGAGAAAGTTCAAACTTTGACGAATGAGCATGAAGCTCTGAAGGAAAAGTATGATGAACTTTCCTCTCGACATGATCTTCTCTCAGTGGACTACGAGAAGCTAACCTATGAATTCCTTCAAAGGAAAATGGCTCTCGAGAAACTAAGAGAGGCTCATGAAGAATTGGAGAGTGTCAATCTCACACTCATTGCTCAGTAGAGCTCAGGAGCTAAAAATGAATCTACTTCACCTTGCTTGACTTGTTTGGAACGGAGTAAAATTGAGTCTATTTCTGATAAATCGAAAGGAAAGCAACCTATTGTTATTGATGATGCTAACCCCTCGAACGAGGAAACCATTACCGAGGAACTCCTCAGGTTGAGAAACTTATTTGAAACAGGCATGTTCAAAAGCGTGCAGGGACACCAGTATTTATGCGATATCCTAAGGAAGGCTCTACTTCATAGGAATCCTCGAAATGAAGGAGTTGGTTTCGTAAGGAAACTCAACCCTGATGGCACCTACTGGGAACCCGTGCAGTATCCTAAAACTGTCTGGGTTCTAGCGAAGGAATAGCCCATTGATATTTCTAACCTTTCAGGTTTTAGTTGCAAGATTGATAAGGCTATTGTTGATGAATCACTTGATTCTGACTACAAGCTTATCAAAGATCAGGAAGGAAAGGTGTCAGCTGAATTCGTTGGTACTCCTCCGAAGAATGGTTTCTATATGCGACAGATTTGGGTTCGCAAATCTCTCGTAGAAAAACTGCCCCCTAACCATTCTATGCAGGGAAAATCCTCGGTACCACCGAATCACTACTATTCTCTCGAGGATAGAAATGAACCCTTGGTGCCTTCTTCAAATGTTCCCCAGAAGGAATACTATTGAGTTGATGGAAATGTTTATCTTCATCATGAAAATAACACCAAAACTGCTATTACCTGCCAGTACTCTAACCCCTCGTCGAGGAATTATATTTATGGTGTGCTTGATGGTCCAGATCGACAATATAATCCTGTTCGCTATAATATCGCTGCCTCATCTAGCACTTCCATGCCTTCTAACTCACCTGCTCGTTTGTGGGTGGTTAAGAAGAACTAATTCTTCTACAGAGCTATGTCTTCGGTGGATCCGAATGGGTCATGGATAGTGGTTGTACAAATCATATGACCGGCGACAAAGATTTGTTCACCGAAGACAAACTTACTGAATCTTCACAGAGATATATTACCTTCGGTGACAACAACAAATGAAAAGTACTTGGTTTGGGTAAGGTCGCTATATCGAAGGATAAGCACATTGACAAGGTTATGCTTGTTCAATCACTAGGATATAATCTTATGTCTATCTCAAAACTTTGTGATATGGGTATGCTTGTACTGTTCTCTGCTTCTCGTTGTGTTGTATTTTCACGGGATGATTATTCCTTCGTGTTTGAACGATATCGCAAAGGTGATCTTTACATTGTTGATTTCTCTTCGGGACCTGCAGTGTCCACATGCTTAATGGCTAAAGCCACTTCTGGTTGGTTATGGCATCGAAGACTTGGTCATGCAGGAATGAAAAATCTTCAAACTCTTATCTCGAAGAAGAACATCGTTGGAATTGATAATGTGAAATTCGATAAAGATCGTCTATGAAGTGCCTGTGAAGTAGGAAAGATTGCCAAGAAACATCACTCAACAAAAACTATAATGACTACTACTCGTCCTCTTGAATTGCTTCATATGGATTTATTCGGTCCTCAAAATTATGCTAGCCTTGGAGGAAACAAGTATGGTCTGGTTATTGTTGATGATTTTTCTCGATATACTTGGGTTTTCTTTCTTGATGACAAGAGCAAGGTTGTTGAAATTTTCAAAACTTTAGCAAAGAGAGCTCATACTGAATATGAATTATCTCTCAAGCATATCAAAAGTGATAATGGTACTGAATTCAAAAACACTCATATCGAAGAATTTCTTGATGAATATGGCTTTACTCATGAATTCTCAGCTGCTTATACACCGCAACAGAATGGTGTGGTCGAGAGAAAGAATCTTACACTTATTGAAATGGCCAGAACAATGCTTGCTGAATACAAGACTCCTATCAGGTTCTGGGCCGAAGCAATTAATACTGCATTTCATATCATCAACAAGGTTTATCTGCACAAATTTCTGAAGAAAACTTCACATGAGCTTATTACTGGTAAAAAGCCGAATGTTTCATATCTCAGGGTTTTTGGTGCTCCATGTTACATCAGAGATATGAATCACAGCTCCAAGTTTGCCCCAAAGGCACACGCAGGTTTTCTCCTATGTTACGGTTCAAATTCTCACACTTATAGAGTTTACAACTCTCATCTTGGCAAAGTTGTAGAAACTGTAAATGTTCGATTTGATGAAACTAACGGCTCTCAAAAGGAGCAATTACCTCTTAACCTGGATGAACCTCCTTTGGATGAACTTATCAGGTACATGGCTATTGGACATATTCGGCCCGTCGAAGGAAATGCACATCAAGCCAACAAGGATGATGATGGTCCAATGTTCCCACACATAGCCCGGGGCGCTGGAGATCAACATCCTGAAGCAAATGATGTACAGGTCGAAGGAGAACGCATAAACGAAGAAAATGCTCAACCCGAAGGAGAAGCTGAACCCGAAAAAAATGATCCCGAAGGACAAGCTGATCTCTAAGAACAACCGGATCCTCAAGCTGATGAAGGAGCTTTACCTCGTGTTCGAAGAAGAGTGGACGTCGACTCAATACTCGTAGAGATTCGTTTACCAGGTCGTCCTACCACTCGTTCTCGTTCTCGTTTAGCTAACTTTTGTGGAAACTTTTCGTTTGTATCCATGCTATAACCATCGAAATTCAATGAAGCCATGAAGGACTCAGATGGGATGACCGCAATGCTCGAAGAACTTAATCAGTTCAAGAGAAATAAAGTCTGGTCCCTTGTCGATAGACCTGATCCCAAGAAGAATAATATCATTGGTACGAAGTGGATTTTTCGCAACAAGCAAGATGAAGATGGCATTGTTATAAGGAATAAAGCTCGACTAGTTGCACCAGGCTACACCCAAATCGAAGGTATTGATTTCGGTGAGACTTATGCTCCTGTCGCTCGACTTGAATCCATTCGTGTCATGCTTGCTTTTTCCACTTACAATGTTATATTGCTCTATCAAATGGATTTCAAATGTGCATTTCTTAACGGTGAAATCGAAGAAGAAGTATATGTTATGCAGCCACCAGGTTTTGAAGACCCGAAGAATCCTGACAAGGTGTACAGGTTGCACAAGGCCCTTTATGGGTTAAAGCAAGCACCTCGTGCTTGGTATGAAACACTGAAGGATTTTCTTCTGAAGAAGGGCTTCAAACCAGGAACAACTGATCCGACTCTATTTACTCGTGCAGAAAAAATGATCTTTTTGTGTGTCAAATTTATGTCAATGATATTATATTTGGCTGTACTAACCCTGATATCAGTGAAGAATTTGCTCGTATGATGTCGAAGAAATATGAAATGTCTATGATGGGTGAATTGAAGTTCTTTCACAGGCTTCAAATCCGTCAACAGAAGAATGAGACTTTTATATCTCAAGAGAAATACCTCAGAGATTGCCTGAAGAAGTTTGATCTTGTCAGTTGCAAAACTATCAAGACTCCAATGCCTACGAATGTTCATCTAGATGCAGATGAGAAGGGCAAACCTTTCGATTAGAAGAAATATCGCTCGATGATCGGTTCGCTTCTTTACCTTTGTGCATCTAGACCTGACATTATGCTATCAGTTTGTATGTGTGTTTGTTTTCAGGAAAACCCGAAATAATCACATCATATTGCTGTCAAGCGAATTCTTCGATATCTGGCTCATACACCAACTTTGGGATTATGGTATCCCAAGGGTGCCCAGTTTGATCTCGTTGGATATTCTGATTCTGACTGGGCTGGTGATCGAGTCGACAGGAAATCTACCTCAGGCACATGTCATTTTCTCGGTAGATCTCTTGTCTGTTGGGCTTCGAAGAAACAGAATTGTGTATCTATTTCTATGGCTGAAGCCGAGTATATTGCTACCGATTCATGCCGCACTCAGATTTTGTGGCTCAAGCAAACACTAAAAGATTATGGTATTCTTGTGAAGAAAATTCCATTGCTATGTGATAACGAGAGTGCTATCAAAATTACCCATAATCCTATGCAACACTCTCGAACGAAGCATATTGATATTCGTCATCATTTTCTTCGAGATCACGTTCAGCGAGAAGATATTGTTATCAGCCATGTTCGCACCGAAGATCAATTGGATGATATCTTTACGAAGCCCCTGGATGAGAAAAGGTTTTGCGCACTTAGGTGTGAGTTGAACATTTTGGAATCACGCAATGTGCAGTAAGATCATAACTATCGACACTATGTATTATATGTTTCCTTTCTATGTTGTTTACTTATGTTAGTTATCTATCGTGTTTATTTTTCGTTTGTTTTTTGTTCGTTTGGTGTTGTCCTATACACTTATCACTCCGAGTTTTCTTATCATTGTTTTTCCCTCGGATTGATTAAGTATCGGACATGTTTTCCCTCTATTCTATCCCTACCATATCTTTGCTTTTCTCTCGTGAACATGTATATTTGTACTCGATTAAGATTCCCTTCGAATGTCATTGATTCCGAAGGAAAATCTATCAAACTTTTATCTACTTTTATACTCGATGTTCGATGAGTTTGGTCTCGGACGTGGAGCAACTTTCTTTCGGTCCGTTGGGATTTTCCCGCGATTACCTCCAAAAAATCCGCCCGTTGAATGCGGAGAGACGTGGAATCTGCGCCGTTGGATCAGATCTGACAGTCATGTCAGACCACTCCCCTAGAAATACTGATCCACCCCACCGGCACAGACCACGCAATTCCCTCGACTTCATCTCTCCGCTCCCGAAGCTCTCCCTCGCGCGCCGCCGTGCTGCTCGTCGCCGTCGACTCTCTCACCGCTTTGCTGCCGGAAGAAAGTCGCCAGAGACCTTCCCGTCGACGAGGAACTTCATCCGCGTCGCCGTAGCCGCCGCACATCACCAAGTTAGGGTATGTGAGGCTCTGGACGCGATTCCAATCTCATCTGTTCATCGTGCTCCGGTTTTGTTCTTGATTTTCCGTTATTTGTTTTAGGTCTGTTTGATCCATTCAGATCATTGAACTTTGGGAAATCAGTTTGTAGGATTCTCTGCCGATTTCCAATCTGATCTAGGTAAGAAATCTCTCGGATTCTCTCACTTAGGCATATCCCTCATAAGCGTATCGATAAATTTACACTTGTGCACTTCTTTCATTCAAGTTCTTCGTTAGATTTACACTCGATGAAAAACTTGCTTCAAGACAAATTCCTCGATATGTTTACTGCGTTCAAAATGTTTTTCCTCGAAAATGGCTGGTACTTGTTCACAACTTTCCTATATTCCCTCGTACCTACCTATTTCGCAGGAAAATGTCTGGGAACGAAGGAAATGTCAGAGCACCCAAGCGTGTGGGAGGTCGTACAAGAATCACTAACAACTCTGAAGGTTTGTCAGAGGATTTGATAATCGAGAAGAATCTGAGAACGCCTGAAGGCTCAGAAGATGAACGTACGAGAGAAAATAGACTGCAAGAAATTCGAAGGCTTCAAGCGCTTCGTTAGTATGAATACAAGTCAATTATTCCTCGCTGGGAGAGGCTGTTTGCTTTAAAAAATCCTTGGTCCGATGTCAAATCATTAAGGCCCAAGTGGACGAAAGATAATCGACAACCTCCTCCAGATGATGCTCACCCTTCCTCTCTCAAAACACCTGCTGATTTTAAAGAGTTGTTTGAGGCTCGGGAAGCACGAGCGCAAAAACGTAAGGAAGCCAAAGCAAGAAAGGAGGCTGCTGCTGCTGAGGGTGCCGAGGAAGTTGGCCCAAGTGCTAAACCGAAGGCTGGCAAGAAATCTGCCAAGCGAAAGAAAAAGGAAGTCATTGTCTCTCCTCCAGAGGCAACTTCTGAAGAAGAAGCCAATTCAGATGATCAAGATGCTGGCACAGAGGCTGACATCGAGGATATTGATCTGAATAAAAGACCGAGCAATAAAGGCATCAGGATCCAGGAGCCAGCTGCTAAGGCTCCTCGAGCAACAATTGACATGACCAACCTCGTCACAGATCCTCCTATTTCCTCTGCTCCCCCAGTTCAAACTCGCAGACAAAAACCTTCGGCTAGATCGAAGGGAAAGAAAGAACACGTGGCTGAAGATGATGAAACTCTGATCCAGCGAAAGGAAAGGCTGGCCAAGCAACAAGCACTTGAAGCACAAGACTTGGAAAAGTCAAAGCATTTCAACTTTCACAGTCAGCCCGAGGAAAAGAAGGCCAAGGTTGCTCAACAATTGGGCATCTTGCATCTGGTTAGCGACAAGTATAAATGCCAGATTGAAGAAGGCACTGTCCCTAGTGCTCCGAAAGAAAAGGTCGTGGCCCCTAGTGCCACCGAGAAAGTGGCGACTCCCACAGTCACGAAGGAAAAGGATGCATCCGCTAGTGCTGCGAAGAAAAATGCTGAGGCCCCTAGTGCCTCGAAGGATAAAGCTGCAGCCCCTAGTGCCGTAACAAAACCCATTGTTGCTGCCAAGGCCACCAAGGAGGCCGAGAAGAAATCCAAAGAGGCTAGGCAGAAGGCTCAGGCTGCTCCAGTTCCTTGAGCTGCTCCAGCTCCTGCACCTGCCCCTGTTGCACCAGTTGTTTCCGGCCCTCGTGCCGATGAAGAAAGTTCCAATGAAGGAGATTCTGCTGCAAATGATCTTTGGGATGCTGCTCAAATTTGTCATATTGTAAGGCCCGATATGCGGTACTATTCTAGATCTAAATGTTTCCATCCAGATCCGGCGACGAAGCACATATCGGTCCCACCGCGACATATAACAATGCCATATGCCCCGGATTTCCAACATGATATCACAACATTACATATACAAGGATACAACATCTCATACAATCGGCATACAACTGCCTTGAATACAATACATCAGCGGAAGATATATGTCTGAGTACAGACTACAATCAAACGCCTAGTGGCAAAGAGAAAATCATCGATCCCCATAACCACACGGGTCCAGGCCCACCGCCGGGATCCGCCTAACTAGTCGTCGTCGAGTCTCCACGTGAAACGTCGATCACCATACCTGTTGTCGATCAAGAACCCTGAAAAGAGTTTGGGGGTAGTATCATGAGTACAGAAGTACTCAACATCTAACTGTAGTGGTCAACTGACCCAGCAAGGACTTCATCACTCGTCATTCTAGGACAATTAGTAGTTTACGGTAAGGATGGGGTGAGTGGTGAGGTTGCTGCCGCACTAGCATTTATGAAGTGGCTAACGATCTAGAGAGTAAGGTAAGAAGCCAAGCATTCGATGAGGAATCGCCTCCAACAAGTCTTGCTATCAACTACTTACACAAACATAAGACCTATCCTATCCTTGTCCTCCTCTTCGCACCCCAACGAAGAAGAAGCAGTCAAGGCACACACACACGTTGATGAAGTTATATTAAGATTATCTCAGTTGTTGTTGTCTATGAACAAGGAGTAGGTCTCAAGTTGTAAGGCCCAATATGCGGTACTGTTCCAGATCTAGGTGTTTCCACCCAGATCCGGGGACGAAGCACATATCGGTCCCACCGCGACATATGACGAAGTCATATGCCCCGGATTTCCAACATGATATCACAACATTACAGATACAAGGATACAACATCTCATACAATCGGCATACAACTGCCTTAATACAATACAACAGCGGAAGATATATGTCTGAGTATAGACTACAATCAAATGCCTACTGGCAAAGAGAAAACATCGATCCCATAACCACACGGGTCCAGGCCCTCCGCCGGGATCCTCCTAACTAGTCGTCGTCGAGTCTCCACGTGAAACGTCGATCACCATACCTGTTGTCGATCAAAAACCCTGAAAAGAGTTTGGGGGTAGTATCATGAGTACAGAGGTACTCAGCATCCAACTGTAGTGGTCATCTGACCTAGCAAGGACTTCATCACTCGTCATTCTAGGACAACTAGTAGTTTACGGTAAGGAAGGGGTAAGTGGTGAGGTTGCTTCCGCACTAGCATTTATGAAGTGGCTAACGATCTAGAGAGTAAGATAAGAAGACAAGCATTCGATGAGGAATCGCCTCCAAGAAGTCTTGCTATCAACTACTTACGCAAGCATAACACCTATCCTATCCTTCTCCTCCTCTTCGCATCCTGACGAAGAAGAAGCAATCAAGGCACACACACACGTTTATCAAGTTATATTAAGATTTTCTCAGTTGTTGTTGTCTATGAACAAGGAGTAGGTCTCAAGTCGTGTCACAACCCCAATTTAGCCAAGTGCTAGGGTTTGAGTTCCCTTTGCATCATGTGAAAAATTCAAAAAGAAAATCAAAATTGGGGAAAAGAAAAGCCCTGAGAAATTAAATCAAATGGCCAGATAAAAATCTTTTTCCAAAAATCATTTGAATGCTTGGAAAATTCCTATAAATGGTGCTGATCATTTTAAAAATGAATTGGGAGCAATCCCATGCTCATGGAATTTTCTAATTTTCAAACTTTGCCTTCGAAAATTAAATAAACCCCTATTTGAATTAAAGTTCAAATTATTTGAATTTTAAAAGTGCTCAAAATTTATAAGTGGCTAACTCTATATATATTGAGGCCACATAAAAATTTGTAGCATTTTAGAAAATGTCTAGCTATTTTTTTTAGTTTGGACAAAACAATTGCAGAAAAGAAAACAGAAGAAAAGAAGAAAAAGGAAACTAACCTGGGGAGAAGCCCAACTTAAACCCCGCGGCCCAGCAGCAGCCCAGGCCCACCTCCCCTCTTGTCATCTACCTCCCCACGCCCCGAAGCTGCTCGGTGGAATGCATGCAGCATGCCACCGCGCCGCCGACGAGCTCCTCGCCACCTCCTGCTTCCCCCGTCCACGTCCCGGCGCCTGGACACGTCCTGAGACGTCGTGGACCACTTACCCATCTCCCTGTTCTCTCCCGTGACCTCTCCCGCCGGATTCCATCGCCGCCCGAGCACTGCCGTCGCCATGGCTCCGAGAAAGCGTGGCCAGTGACCTCCTCGGACCCCGACGTGATATCCATCGTCTTGCGCATCGTCGACTACGCCAAGATGCAGAAGGAATCGAGCCCATATGCCCTGTAGCCTCCGCCCCCTTCTTCGTCTTCGCCGCCGGCCGCCGGAAGCTGCAGTGAAATTGTGCCACCACCACAGCCTCCCCGCCCCTGTCGTCTGCTCCATCGCGCTCCTGGTGAGCCGCTGATCTTTTCCCCCCACCTAATTTAACCTCGCTCTTCCTCTAAGCCTGACCGCCATGGGAGCCGAGCTCCGTCGCCGCCGTGGTTGACCAGGCGCTCGCTCCCGTGCACCTAAGCCCCCTCCCTGTTGTCCTTTGTTTTGCTGCGCGCTCCAGGAGTCCAACGCAACCATAACCGTGTCCCCCCGTACACTGCAGCGAGGACCTCGCCGTTGCCGTGCCTCTGCTGCCGCTTTTCTCGACGACGGCGAAGCTCCGATGACCCCCTTTGTCCCTCGACTCCATCCAGCGATGCGCACGGGCTCCATCTACCCGTAGATGGTCTCAGCGGGCAAAACGGTGGCCGGAATCGCCGTCCCGTGCGAGCGCCGCCGCACTGGTGCCGCCGGCGGCTAGCCGCCGGAAGGTCCGACGTGGCCAGGGTGATTAGCACCTAATCCACCCCCCTGGGTCACTTACAGGTGGGCCCAGCCCCCTCTAATCCTCTCTGTTAGATTAATCTAACAGGGAAATTAGATGTGAGGCTGACAGCCCTGGCCCACTGGTCAGTTTGACCGGGGTCAAGCCCCCCCTGCTGACGCAATAATTGAAAAAGAATTAATTTAAATCAGATAAATTCCAGAAAATGCAATAAACTTTGGAAATTCATAATTAATTCATCCTAACTCCAAACATAGAAAATAATATGTCTAAAATTATCAGAAAAATACAAGTATTAAGAATATGCAATTTGTTTTCATGTTTGACCATTTTAAAATGGGTGAACAGTAGCAAACATGCATATGGATCCTTTTCAAATTCAAATTTGGGGTGATTTTGCAAATGATTTTGCAACACCCTTAATTCCAATGGATTCATCCACACATCAGAAGCTTTACTTCAACTATACCACATCACTTCATGATCAAACTTTTCAAATGAACTTTCATGCATTCAAATGCATTTGAAATTCATCTATAAATCAAATGGAGTTTGAATTTGCATTTCAAATGCAATATACTCCTTTTAAATGGAATGCTCAACACATCAGTACCTTGAACATCACCATTTCAATCTTATACATGTGATTGTGCATTGTACATTATGTTGATCCTATGATTGTCATGTTGCTGATAGAAGTGGATCCGGAACTCGAGGTCACCCCCTTCGTTGAAGACCCCGTGACTGAACCTCGTCAGCAAGGCAAGCAAAACCCCATTGATCATGTCGATAAAATCCCACTTCCCTCTCATGTCTCGCTTATGCATTGTTAGGATGATCACCATGATAACGTTTCTATCGCATAGTTGAACCCATGTCCTTTGCATGACCTATCATCTTGTCACAGTAGTAAGAAAACCACAATCCTAGCAGATGTAGGAGTTGGTTGATGTCATGTGGCCCCTGCAAATGTTATCGCTTATTGCATGCTTAGTATGTTACCTTGATGTTACTGTGATGTGAGTCGGGATGATGATAAACATGGTGTTGATGAAAGTGAAACGTGTTGGTGAATCCACCCTAATACAAGGTGAACGATGAGAGGCTGTGTAGGAGTACACAGTGGGTTGTCTCGTTGAACACCGCCCTAGTACGAGTTCTTGTGTGGTGATCCAAGATGAAGAGT
Source organism: Bromus sterilis (assembly GCA_950022295.1). Taxonomy (NCBI): domain Eukaryota; kingdom Viridiplantae; phylum Streptophyta; class Magnoliopsida; order Poales; family Poaceae; genus Bromus; species Bromus sterilis. Next base: position 271,650,382 of record OX465595.1, on the reverse strand, counting down.
ACAACCACACATTGGGCTCACTGACCCCTCTCGGCTTACTAACTCATCCCTTTCGATGTCCAGATGTCGCAGTAGTTCGGATTTCTGTAGGTATTGTGGCTTGGTAGCCAAGTGAGAGAACGGCTCATCCGAGACCGGCTTGCGCACCACGCACACATCGTCTGGTCCACTTCGGTAAACCGGTCGGGTTCACGATAGTGGGAGACAACCCAGATAGGCGGCTTTCATGGACTAGATCGGCTATGAGGTAACGGTTGTGGTGGCATCCTCGCTGTCATCTCTTGAACGGTGACACGCAAAAGGCGGTAACTGATGGCACGTGTGTGTAGCGGTACACCCCTGCAGGGTTAACAAAACTATTCGAATAGCCGCGTCCGCGGTTATGGACTGCTTGGAGAGCTGTGCTCGATTATTAGACAACTTGAACTGGATACTTCTAAAACACACCAAGATAAGCGTGAGTGCTATGGTGTGCTTCTCGTGGGGAAGTCGAGGAAGTAACCATAGTGGTGTATTTGGTTGAAGAGATGTAGTGGACTCGTGTACGCTTCTTACCTCAAGTCTGGTACTCGTAGTTCAGGACTAGCCAAGTCAAAGCTGGCACTTCTGCAAGTGAAACCCCACCTCCCTTTACCTTGATACATGTGCATGAGTAGTATAGCTCCTATGTAAGTCTTGCTGAGTACGATTTTGTACTCACGTTTGCTTAATCTATGTTTTAGATGAAACCACCGACCCCGATGGTGGCTTCTATCCGAAGCTTGAAGGATGAAGACTCAGACCAAGACCAAGCTAGTGTAGTCCCAGTCAGACGACTGGTTCCCTCGTGGAGGGCTTGTTTTTAGATAACGGCTTCTCTAAGCCATTTGTTAAACTTGTCTGTACTCAGACCTACTTGCTTCCGCTTGTCTGTTGTAATGTTGGATCACATGCTTGTGATCTCTGTGTGCACTCTGTAAGAGTTATTTAATAAAGATGTATTCTTTGTAGAGAATTGCAATGATACCTGCTGTTCATACAAGGCATGTGTGCTGTGTGTATATTTATAACATGCATGTCTTAGTATGGGTTTTCGAGACCTTAGTTGTGATCTGGCTGGCGTTCTTTTATACACCAAGTGGCCCTTAGATGTGCGCAGCTTGGGGCATCGCGATGGGATTGTTCGAGACTCTGTCTCGGCACACTTTGATGTATGATCGAGCCCGCCCTAGACCCCAACTAAGTGATCGGGCTGGAGTAAGTCTATGTAAGGGTTATAATACAATCGATAGTATGGTTGAGGCGACTTGTCTATGAGTATGGGAGTTCATCACCCATATCATTTAGACTTGTGTGCGGACGATGAGGACCCATTTCAGTTGATCATCCGGCCTGGATGGGATGCCCCTCTCGTTCGATGCTTTCCGAGAACGTTCTGTGCTTGGCCTTGTCTGCTTAGACAAGTGGGTACGGTTCTCGGCTCTCCATATGATTGTGTTGTAGCGAGGCTTGCATACGCTAACCCCGGGTCCCGACAAGTCGTCCATAACCGTGGACACGGCTTCTCGAAAAGATTTAACCCTGCAGGGGTGTACCAACTGCCCATTCCAAGGCTCCGCACGCACGCCCATCTCTCTCAGTTGCTACCCATGATAGGCAACCATTTTATGATTTAGTCCCAAGAGATCCGAAACGATAGGTCCCTCTAGCTAACAACGAACAAATCCGGGTGGCCCCCGGTGAGTCGACATCCAACCCAAAAGCCGGCCGCGCTCTCGAATCGGCCTCTACCGTCTGGATGAGGTCGGGTTAGCTACCCAAACAGATGTGGGCAGCCCCCTAGCTCCCTGGGGTGGACCAACAAAGAAACCATGTCTCCGCTGGCCCAAGTTGTTTCAAAGAATATCTGCCAGGAGCTACCCGACAGACACACACACGGTTTTCAAATGGTAAATCAGCTTGGGCCACCACTAGAAATGTTTGAAGCTAGATAGGTAAGAAAAGGGGGCCCCATAAAATCCCACACGCGGTTAGGCACGCTCAGTCTTAAAACCAATACCCGGAACTCGGATCCTAGGTGACTCGAATGGAACAAAGCGTCGAGGCGGGATAGCCTAGACCTTCCATCCTTCGTCGAATATAGTCAACATTTATAATAATCATATCATCAACCACAATAATAATAAGGTGATATCCCAAACCAAGGAGTAACAGGGGGTAACATCGTAGCATCCTAAGCATGCATACTAAGCAGGGGCTGAGCAACGAGCAATAGTAACATAGCAGTACATGGTTTGCTGGGAAGGGACATGGTTGTATCGGTTTGAAAGAGGCTGTAAACATGTGGTTGGATCAAACATCAAACCTAACCTAGACTAGCATGCAAACCGCTGGTTGAAATAGAATGGATCATAAGTAATGTATAGTCCTTGCCTGTTGATAAGTCGGGTTCCGAAGGTGTAGTCGATCGCACGCTCGCATCGTCTCCAAAGGTACCCGCGGAAGCACACAAGAAGGAAACACTGGAAAGCAATCAACGGTGCACCACTATTACTACGGAGCAATACAAGATCAAAGAGACAACACAAGGCACGACAATGCGATACAGATCTATCGTGGGGAACGGTTACTAAAAGTTTAAGTGGGGTATCGGTCACACACGACGAATACCGCACGCTTACGGTGGTTCAAGTTGCTTAGCTACATGTGATCAACCAACGATTATTAACATGGCAACTCAAGCAAGCATGGCATAGCACACAAACATGGCAAGAGGTGTAGCACAAAGTAAACTATCTATGCTAGTCAATTTAAGTGAGGCACAACCTAAACATGGCATAACACTATGTGCCGCATGATGATTAAAAGATTTGGTACTGTTCTGTCCTAAACCATATTTTAGTTTGGTTAACAACAGCAAACAAAAGCATAAACAAAAAGTACACAAAAAACTAATCAAGTTACATATAAAGCACACTCTAAACGGAGTTACGGCTAAAAAGATACAAGCAAAACAAGTTACGGGCACAATCTGCCAACATCACGAAGCACACTTTAGAGCAATGCATAAATAGGATAATCAATGCAAACATGCTCACAAAAGATATTAAATTAAACTAGACATGACAAGGAAGGCATGGCAAAAAGAATCATGCAAAAAGGCATCATAGATCAAAAGATATTAAGCAAACAACATGGCATCGCAAAGTAACAGACTTGGAGAAAAACAGAGGTGGCTGTCAAAAACAGCAGCATAGCAACTTTGGAGCAGAATATCTATATGACCAGCAAGCATATCATGGCAATTCAATACATGTAATGAAAGTAGACATGATGCTTAACAATATGCAATTGGAATCACTCAATTCCGGTAAACGGTCGCGACACACTCGTCGACCGAAGTTGCAACAAAATAACAGTTTCAGCAATAGCAGCACATTAACATCAGGATCACCACTTTGGAGCAAGATTTAATATAGCTACAGCACCCAAACATGGCAAGTTAAAGCATGGAAATGAAGTACACATGATTCTTAACACATAGGATAAAGAATCAATGCAATAGGCCTCATGGATTAGTCACAATCATCATGCAAAGTTGCAACAAAATAATAACAGCAGCACTTAACAGGAAAAAGTAGCAGTTTAACGGCTTGATGCCCACTTCAACACACAATTACACAATTAAGATGAGCTCAAATTCAAAAACTTTCTACATACAAATGCTAGAGCACGCAAAACTGAGCAACTTTCATTTTGGGCGCAAAGTCATACGGGCTACGGATCGCTTGTAAACTACATTGCGAAACTGATTACAGCAAGCAGTTAACACGGGACTTAGCAATAATTTGGAAAAATAAAAAGGCAGAGAAAAAAAAAGGATCCAGGCCTCACCCACGGGCTGGCACAACTGGTGTCCTGGGAGGCCGGCTGGAGGTGGGCCTCGCGGGGGGGCGCAGGCCGGCCCACCCGCGGGCGCGAGCGGCTGGAACGGCTGCCCTCGTCCCGATCCGGAGGGGATCGAGCGGCAGCGGCGGCTACCCCGCCGGCGGCGGCTCGGAGGAGGCTGGAACGGGCGGCTGGAGGCGCGCGGGGCCGGGTCCTGTGGCGAGCGGCGGCGGTTCCGGCCGGCCGGCGCCGGATCTGGCCGTCAAGGCAGCTCACGGCCGGGCTGTGGGCGCGGGCGAGCTCCCTAGCCGAGCTCCTGTACCTGCGGGGATAGAGGCACCGGGGTGAGATTGAGGCCATGGGGATAAGAGGAGAGGAGGTGGGGCGCGGGGAGAGATGGGGCGGCCGGGGCGCGGCTGCTGCCGGCGGCTCGCCGGCCGGAACGCGGCGGCGGGAGCTGCTCCAGGGGCGCGTGAGGAGACAGAGGAGAGAGAAGGTCCAGGGAGCTGACGTGGCGCACTCCGGTGCGTCCGATCGCGGGATCGAACGGCCCAAAAAATCAGGGATCTGGGAGGCAAAACTGGGCAAAGTGGAGGGGGGTGGCTGCAAAATCGTGGCTAGGGAAACCCTAAAAATGGGTGGGAGTGTGGTGGTCTTTATATAGCCCCGGTGGCTGGCAGTTTGCAAAAACATCCTCGGTATTTCTCTCGCGCGCGCGGTGCTCACGTTTCTGACCGCCGGGGGTCCGTAGTACCTCCGATTCGGGCAAAACTTCGAACTGCGCGATCAACGTGTCGAGCCGGAGGCGTTCACCTCGCGCTGGAACCGTTCCGAAAACACTTTCTGGCGCGCTATAAAAATAACCCGTTTAATTATTAAACGGGGTTTTTCGTTCCGTTGGCTGCGGCTGGTCTCGTGCGGTTTTCGTGACGGTGATCGGGTGAAACCCGGTGTCGCAAGGTCGAGTGTCAGGGTGGCAAGGGTCGGTCTCCGGCCGATACGAGATAAGAGGGGGAAAAATAATCGCCGATCGATAAATCGGGGATGCAAACAAATCAGACAATCAAACAATTCACACCGAAAACAAAATTTTTAATTTTTGTGAAAACTGGGTTGTTACACAAGTCGTCCATAACCGTGGACACGGCTTCTCGAAAAGATTTAACCCTGCAGGGGTGTACCAACTGCCCATTACAAGGCTCCGCACGCACGCCCATCTCTCTCAGTTGCTAACCATCATAGGCAACCATTTTATGATTTAGTTTCGAGAGATCCGAAATGACAGGTCCCTCTAACTAACAACGAACAAATCCGGGTGGCCCCCGGTGAGTCGACACCCAACTCAAAAGTCGGCCGCACTCTCGAATCGTTCTCTACCGTCTTTCTCGGGTTTGGATAGCCGGTTGATCACACATGGGAAACCGGGTCCTCAGCCGGACAAGGTGGGCCAGCCAAGGAACAAGTCCTCCTGGCCCAGGGTGGTTTGAAAACTACTGGCGGTCGACCAGCACACACACGGTTTTAAATGGTAAATCAGCTTGGGCCACCACTAGAAATGTTTGAAGCTAGGTAGGTAAGAAAAGGGGACCCCATAAAATCCCACACGCGGTTAGGAACGCTCAGTCTTAGAACCAATACCCGGAACTCGGATCCTAGGTGACTCAAATGGAACAAAGCGTCGGGGCCGGATAGCCTAGACCTTCCATCCTTCGTCAAATATAGTCAACATTATAATAATCATATCATCAAAAACAATAAAAATAATAATGTGTTATCCCAAACCAAGGAGTAACAGGGTAACATCGTAGCATCATAAGCATGCATACTAAGCAAGGGCTGAGCAACGAGCAATAATAACATAGCAGTACATGGTTTGCTGGGAGGGGACATGGCTTTATCGGTTTGAAAGAGGTTGTAAACATGTGGTAGGATCAAACATCGAACCTAACCTAGACTAGCATGCAAACCGCTGGTTGAAATAGAATGTATCATAAGTAATGCATAGTCTTTGCCTGTTGATAAGTCGGGTTCCGAAGGTGTAGTTGATCGCAAGCTCACAACATCTCCGAGAGTATCCGCGGGAGCACACAAGAGGTAAACACTGGAAAAGGCAATCAACGAGCGAGCATCTATTACTACGAAGCAAACACGAGCAAGCATCAACAAGAAGGCAACACGAGACATCGCACCTACCGTCGAAAGCGGTTACTAACAGGTTAAGTGGTGTACTCGTCACACACGACGATACCGCACATTTAGAATGGTTCAAGTTGTTTAGCTACAGGTGATCAACAAAGGTTGTTAACATGGCATCTGACTCAAACATGGCATAGGACACAAACATGTCAAGAGGTGAAGCATAAGATAAACTATCTATGCTAGTCAATTTAAGTGAGGCACAACCTAAACATGGCATATCACTAAGTACCCGACGACAATTTAAGTAATTGGTACTGTTCTGCCCTAAGCCATATTTTAGGTTGGTTAACAGTAGAAAACAAAAGCATAAACACAAAGTACACGAAAAACTAATCAAGTTATATATAAAGAACACTCCAAACGGAGTTACGGTTAAAAAGATACAAGCAATACAAGTTTGGAACACAATCTACCAACATCAGGAAGCACACTTTAGAGCAAGGCATAAACAGGATTATGAATGCAAACATGCTCACAAATGATATGCAACTAAATTAGACATGGTAGTGAAGGCATGGCAAAAAGAATCATGCAAAAGGCATCATGAACAACTAGTTATAGCCCATGCAAAATGCAATAAAACATTACTTGTCTAGGACTTAGTGAAAATCAGAGAAACATGGCAGAAAATGTTATTTTTATGCTGTATAAACAGGGGTAAAACTATATGCAAAAGTGCAGCAACATGACATAGAAATATATGAGCATGAACTAGACATGATGAGGATCAGGTAAAAACAAGAATCAAGGTCATCGACATCACAGATCAAAAGATATTAAGCATGCAACATGGCATCGGAACGTTACAGACTTGGAGAAAAACAGAGGTGGCTGTCAAAAACAGTGGCATAGCAACTTTGGAGCTCAATAACTAGATGACCAACAAGCATATCATGACAATGCAATAGATATAATGGAAGTAGACATGATGCTTAACAATATGCGACAAGAATCACTCAATTCCGATAAACGGTCGCGACCCACTCGTCGACCGAGGTTGCAACAATATATAAACAACAGCACCCTAACAGCAGGGTAGCTAATTTGGGTGAAGATACAATCATCAAGAAGCAGGCATATATCACATGTGAATGCATGGAACTGAACTAGACATAATGCTTAACATGATGCAAAAGGAATCACTCCATTCCGACGAACGGATGTGACGCAACCGTCGCCCGAAGTTTCAATAAGACAACAGTTTTCAGACAGATTCACAACAGTTTAGCAGTTTAACGATTTGGTGCCCTGTTTGACCAACAATTACCCAAACAAGATGACCTCAAAACAGAATGCTCACAAAAGATGGATGCTAGAGCACAGAGAGCACAACAATCCAAAAAAAGAATCATGTCAATCCGATCTACGAGCTAACGGGAAATCGCGTTGCAAGAAGGCACTTGAGACAGAAAATCTGGGATTTAGAGAAAATTACAGAGGGGGAGCTCGGGTTGGACGGGTCATGGCGGGCTACCCATGGCCGTGGGCGCCGGTGGCGGCCGGAGGAGGGGCCGAGGGCGCAGGGGACAGTCGGGGATGGCCGGATCCGGAGGGGGGCGGCCTGATCTGGGCCGTGGTGGCGCCGGTGAGGCCATGGAGGCACGTGGCCACGTGCTCTGAGCTCGAGCTCGCCTCCAATGGTGGCTATGGTGGTTGCTGCACAGGGAAGAAGAAGGCGTGAGGGAGAGGAAGAGGAGAGGGAGACGGGCGCTGGGAGGAAGAGCAGACCGGCGGCGGCGACACGGCCTCGCCGGAGGGCGGCCGGAGGCGGAGCGGTGGCGGCCATGGCGCGACGGCGAGGTGGCCGCGAGCGGCTCGGCCCAGGGAGGCCCGACGGCGGCGCTCTCGGGCCCGCAAGGCCCGGACGCGGCCCGGCGGCGTGGTGGAGCTGGTTGGCTGCCCCGGTGGGCGACGTGGCGCGATCTGGAGGCTCCACCTCCAGATCTGACGGCCAGGAAATTTTTTGATCTAGGGTTTCGGGTTTGGAGGTGTGACGAGGGGGTGACCCCACGACTCGTGCAGATAAGCCTACCTGGTGTCCCTGAAGATAGAAGGCCCATGAAGACCCGCCTTGACCCGCTAGTTGGCACCGACGCAGGAGTCTGCGACTCACAAGGAAGGTGCGAAGACCTGTCGTACGGAGCAAGCTAGGGTTAGGAAATCTTACCTGTAAACGTAGATGAACTCCCCGAGACCTAGGCCAGTATATAAGGGCTAGGAGGGGCGACGCCAAAAGGCATCCAATATCATCTGTAACCCTAGCCTTGAGCGCTCCAGCCTTGGCATCCACTGTAATCGCATCTCCCTCATCAATAATATCGAGCAGGAACGTGTCCTCCTGTTTGCCGACGAGCTATCGTGCAACCTGTGCCTCCCATGACTAACCCAGGGTCCCTGACCATGGGATTTGTCGGGGTTGATCCCCGTCAATTGGCGCCGTCTGTGGGAACTACACAGGTTGGGATCACGATCTCGGCGGTCCCGTCTCCAGCAAGCCACAACTCAAGGGAAAGGACCAGACCTAGCCCACTCAAAAGATTCAAGATCACGGCGAACATCTCTGCCACCCCATCAAGATCGCTCGGGATACAGCTGTGCCAGGACCGATACTACGGTAACGGCCAAGTGCAGCGTCAGCAGCGAAGGAATCGATGACCCAGAAGAACGGCGAGAAGCCTCTACGAAGGAGTTCCACTCGACGAACCGCGACGCGCAACGGGGGACTCGCAAATCTTTCGACAACCAACCGCCGCCCGGGCACCCGCCGCACATCAAGACGATGACTACGAGATCGAAACCAGCGATCAGTAGAACCATCGCCAAGCAAGAAGGAATCGACGACCCAAACGGCGCGCACGGGAGATCTACGGCGAGGCCCAACTGAACGAGCCACGTCACGCAGCCATGCAACCGATGGCCACTCGACGACACGCCGTCGCTCGAGCACCTGCGAGACAGGACAGCGACTCCGAGACACCGGTGGGAGAATACTATGACCCAAATCGAAGGCCAGATGAAGTCGCCAACCTCATCAAGTACCAAGATATGAGTCGAGGAATCGAAACCGACCCTCGCTTCCACGAACACCCGGGGGATCACGAGCAAATCTTCAGAATCTCAAGAAGGAAGAGGCACGCCGGATCTAGCAAACTCACGGTTGGAGAGAAACTAGCAGGACCCTGCACGATCCATAGCTTCGAGGATGACTGGGGACGCGTCAGGTCGGGTCACACTTTGGGAGACTGCGGCATGTTCAACGAGCTAGCCGACGACCTTAAGAAAGAGAAGCAGAAAGAAGACAAGCGCAACCGACGACCCGAACAATCGCCGCCCTCCAGCCCGGAAGGACGTTACAGCCCGCTGCAAGGACAGGTGCTCATGATCCAAGAGGGAAGGGTTCCGCAAGCACAACGCGACGCCTACACCCTGCAAGCTAGAGCATTCGAGAGCATAAATATAGTCGAAGTCTACCAGCTACATGATGCGCAGACCAGCATCACGTTCTCGCCGGACGACCATCCACCCACAGTCCCAAGACCGGGGCATGCGCACCTGGTGCTCGATGCACAAATCGGAGGGTACGACATGGATAGGGTCTTCATGGACGGAGGCAGCAGCATGAATATCATCTTCGCCAGCACCCTGCAAAAGATGCTGATCCCACGATCAGTATGGAAGAAATCGAGCACCGTGTTACATGGGGTAGTCCCAGGAGAAGCAGCCACATCCCTTGGAGTCGCCAAACTCGAAGTTTTCTTCGGCAGCCGACGCAACTTCACAACGCACGTCCTCGAGTTCTAAGTACTCGACTGGCAACCGCAGTATCACGCCATATTGGGACGGCCAGCATTCGCGCAGTTTATGGCGGTTCCACATTACGCCTACCTCAAGCTCAAGATGCCAGGATCAACGGGAGTCCTCACGATCAACGGAAGTTTCATCAAATCATATCAATGTGACCGTGATTTTCACAAAATCTCCGACACATTCGGAGCCGAACAAGAACTCAGAGAAATAGCCATGGTGACGGACAAGAGTACCTTCCCATTGGTGAGCCGAAGCGAATCTAAGGAGTACAGATGCGACTTCAGCATCGACAGCGACAAAGTCACTCACCAAGTGCACCCGACAGACCCGGACAAAACAGTCCGCTTGTACGCCCACCTACCAGAGGAGCAGGCAACGGCTCTCGTCGCTTTCCTTCGAGATGAGTGGGAAATACTCGCCTGGTGCCCAGCCGACATGTCTGGAATACCACACGAATTCGCGGAGCACGCCCTACGCATCAAGCCAAACACGAAGCCGGTGAAGCAAGCTCTGAGACAATTCTCGGAGCCCAAGCACAGATCAATCGGAGAGGAAGTCAACCGGTTACTCGACGCCCATTTCATCCGAGAAACGAAGAAAGCCACCTGGATAGCCAACCCAGTGCTGGTGCCCAAGAAAGACACGACCGTGCTCCGCATGTGTGTCGACTACGGACCAGTCAACAAGCATTGCCCAAAGGACCACTTCCCCCTGCCTAGAATCGATCAGATAATCGACTTGAAAGCAGGGTGCGATCTACTTTCCTTTCTTGATGCCTACTCAGGATACAACCAGATCAGTATGAAGGAAGAAGATGAAGAGCACACATCGTTCATCACCACCTATGGCGTATTCTGCTACAGGACCATGCCCTTCGGGCTCAAGAACGCAGGTGCCACATACCAGCGAATGATGCAGGCCTGCCTGAAAGAGAAAATCGGAAGAAATGTGCAAGTCTATGTGGACGACATAGTCATCAAGACCTACAAAGCAGCCACACTACTCGACGACCTGCGCGAAACCTTCACAGCGCTCAACAAATACATAATCAAACTCAACCCAAAGAAGTGCGCATTCGGCGTACCGACGGGGAAGCTGCTCGGCTATATGGTCTCTGCCCAAGGAATCGAGGCAAACCCTGAGAAAGTCCAAGCCATCGCCCGAATGCAAGAACCAACCGACATCAAAGGAGTATAGCAGATCACTGGAAAACTCGCAGCCCTAAGCCGCTTCATCAGCAGGCTGGGAGAACGCACGCTGCCTTTCTATCAGCTACTCAGGAAAGGAAAGAAATTCGAGTGGACGGAGTAAGCCCGCCAAGCATTCGCGGACCTGAAAAATACACTCTTGACCCCACCAATCCTGGCGGTACCCAATGAACGAGAGAAGCTATACCTCTACGTGGCAGCACGTAACAGTGTAGTAAGCACAACGCTCGTTGTTGAACGCACAGAAGAAGGCAAGGTCCAGAGCATCCAGAGACCAATCTACTACCTCATCATGCTCCTGACCGAATCCCAGCAGCGGTACCCGCATTATCAGAAGCTACTATTGGCCGTCATCATGACCTCAAGAAAGGTGTCCCACTACTTCGATGAGCACCCTATCACAATCGTGAGCAGCGCACCACTCGCTGACATACTCAACAACCTTGGAGCGACTGGACGAGTCGCCGAGTGGAACATTAAGCTCATCCCACGGGACCTGCAGTTAAAACACCCAACAGCCATCAAAGCCCAAGTACTCCCAGATTTCCTGGTCGAGTGGACGGAGGTTCAGACACCAGGCCCCCCAGACCTATCAAATTCATGGTCAATGTTCTTCGATGGGTCCAAGAGACAACAAGGAGCCGGGGCAGGAGTTTTGCTCATCTCCCCTAAAGGAACAAAGCTAGAATATGTCCTCCAGATCAAATTCAGTCACGCCTCCAACAGCGAAGCAGAATACGAGGCACTCCTCCATGGCATGCGCATGGCCAAAACGTGCGGAGCCACTCGCCTCATAATCTACGGGGACTCCAATCTCGTCGTCCAGCAGACGATGAGAAACTGCGACGCAATAGCCGACAACATGGCGGCTTACCAGAAGCTCTACAACGCACTCAAAGGAAGTTTCGACGGTTGCGAGCTCAACTACATCACCAAGGCCAATAACACAGAAGCTGACGAACTTGCGAACATTGGCTCGACCCGAGGACCAATACCACCCGACGTTTTTCTCGAAAGAATTAGCCAGAGATCCATCAAGGTACAGGCAGCAGCACCTGAAGGAGTCGTGGATGGCGAGGACGCAACAGACCTGCGCAGGTGGCAGCAGCAAGCCCATCAGAAGGCACAAGCACCAGCACACCCGACAACAAAACTCCGATAGAGCTCGAAGGACCTGTCTGGGCAAAACCGTTCCTCCGATTCCTAATCGAAGGTACGCTACCACAAGACGCGGACGAAGAACGACGCATCAGCCGACGATCCAAGGCGTTCACGGTGATCAAGAAACAGCTATACAAGCGCAGCATCACCCAGATACTCCAAAGGTGCATCGACGAAGAGGACGGCAAAGCCCTACTGCTCGAAATCCACGAAGGCACCTGTGGGCACCATGCGAGCTGTCGAGTACTCGTGTCCAAAGCATTCCAAGCCGGGTTCTATTGGCCCACAGCCATGAAAAACGCAGAGGAAATCGTGCGACGTTGTGTTGCCTGCCAGAAATTCTCCAACAGGCCACACGCTCCCGCCTCAGAGCTCAAGACCACACCACTATCCTGGCCGTTCGCCACCTGGGGACTCGACATGGTGGGCCCACTCAAGAAATTATCAAATGGCGGAAGGACACACCTGCTCGTCGCAGTCGACAAGTTCACTAAATGGATCAAAGCAGTTCCCATCACCAGCTCCACATCCCTCATGGCTGTCAACTTCATCAAATCGATCATCTTCCGGTTCGGAGTGCCACACAACATCATCACGGACAACGGCACGAACTTCACAGCCGCACAATTCCAGAACTTTTGCGAAGAACTGGGCATCAAAATCAATTACGCATCAGTCGCGCACCCGCAGTCCAACGGCCAAGTGGAAAAAGCAAACGGACTTGTATGCGGAGGAATCAAGAAGCGGCTCCTCGCACCACTCGAGCAAGCCGCCGGCAACTGGGTACAAGAACTCCCCGTGGTACTATGGAGCCTACGAACTACACCAAACACCGTGACCCAATACACACCCTTCCTCATGGTATACGGGGCAAAGGCAGTACGACCACACGACCTCAAGTTCGGAGCACCTCGGGTCACCGGGTACGAAGAAGAAGAAGCAGAAGAAGCATTACAAGATGACAAAGATACAACTGACAAAGCAAGAGATACAACCATGGAAAAATCAGAGGGGTACCAGGACAAGCTACGCACCTACCAAAGCAGTCGCTTGCGCACTAGAACCTTCAACAAAGGTGACCTTGTCCTACGGATGATACAAGAGAAGGTCCATAAACTTGCCCCCCAATGGGAAGGACCATTTATAGTCTCAGAAGTCATCGGAGGTGGCGCCTAAAGGCTAAAGAACCCGAAGACAGACGAGGACGTGGGTAACCCACGGAACGTAGCAAACTTTCGACTATTCTATCCATAAGTCCCCATCGGTCAGACATGACTGGCAACTCATGTAGCCGCTCGACCGCAATAAAATAAATGTTTCCCAAATACTTCCATCTCAAAGCACTCGGGGGCTCGAGCACCCACTCCCCCCGAGAGACGCTATCATCGCCTACGCGATCTTAACCAAAGCACTCAAGGGCTTAAGCATAAAATCCCCCCGAGAGACGCTATCGCCTACGCGATCTTAACCAAAGCACTCGGGGGCTTAAGAATAAAATCCCCGCGAGAGACGCTATCGCCACTTAAGCGATCTTCACCAAAGCACTCGGGGGCTTAAGCATAAAATCCCCCCGAGAGACGCTATCGCCACTCAAGCGATCTTCACCAAAGCACTCGGGGGCTTAAGAATAAAACCCCCCCCGAGAGACGCTATCGCCACTTAAGCGATCTTCACCAAAGCACTCGGGGGCTTAAGCATAAAATCCCCCCGAGAGATGCTATCGCCACTCAAGCGATCTTCACCAAAGCACTCGGGGGCTTAAGAATAAAATCCCCCCGAGAGACGCTATCACCACTCAAGCGATCTTCACCAAAGCACTCGGGGGCTTAAGCATAAAAATCCCCCCGAGAGACGCTATCACCACCTACGCGAGCTCACCTTAAAAACTCGGGGGCTCAGGCATAAGCATTCCCCGAGACACGCTACGGCCCCATTCAAAAACACCAGGTTAGCGATCTTCAAGTCTTCACCCGGACGACAAACAACCAAGACTCAGGGACTACTCCAGAGTACGAAAAGTTTTAAGCCTACGTTTGACTCTACAACTCAAACGTAGTCTCGGGGGCTACTCCCATTGGGAGCGCTGTCGCGCACCCGATAGAACACACCAGAAATTCGGAGCATCACGGGAGGAGTCGAATACATTTCACGCTATCAGATGGAGCCGAAGACATCTCGCGCCATCAGATGGAGCCGAAGACATCTCGTGCTATCATATGGAATCGAAGACATTCTGCGCCATCAGAAAGGAGTCGAAGACAGTGCATCACAGGAGTCAAAAACACAGTTTATTGCAAGATCTCAACCACAGCTTGAAATTCAACCATAAAAGTATAAAAGGACTCAACTACATTTGGATAGAAGGAAGCTCCTGTTACAAGAGGGAATTTCCCAAGGAATTAAGACTTCTACATGTGTGCCCATGAGGGGTAATCGACTCTAGTACAAGGGCATCACCACAGACAAAGGAAAAAAAGGGAAGCTAGCAGAGGATGTCAATGACATAACAAAAGGGTGAAGCTCGACTTATTTGTCGATGCTCCACCAGCTTCTTCTCCTTTTCCACCAGCTTCTTCTCCAGCTGTAGCTGCACGCCTTCTTCTCTGGCTGCACAGCTTCTTCTCCGAGTTGCCGGCGAAGATGAGGCCGCCTCCAGTTCTACAAGGTCGCTTGGCGCGCCCGCTTGACCGACGGCTTGACGTCGATGTCCTCTTCGGAGCTGATGGAGACGGCATCACCACCCGAGAAGTCGCCAGAGGACGAAGCCGTAGAAGATGCAGGAGTGGGACTCCTCGACCTTGTGGAGCTATCGCTGCTCGACTCCTGCCAGTGCGGATCCATGTTGTTGCCGCTCGGGTCGAACGCGCGGATAGTGACAGTGCTTTCGCCGTCAAAACGACAACTGAGCATATCGCCATCTCGCAAATTCAACCGCCGAGCAAACAAACTCCAACCAGAGCCAAGAAAAATCAAGCGGGAGCTATCAACCTCCAAGTCAACATAAGAAGGAGATCGACAGCTCCCTTGAAGATGCAGAAGCAAGCCATCTAAGACACGTTCAGAGACATTGGCGGAAAAAGCAGAGGGAAGAAGAACGTGATTGGCACTCTGGCCACGAACGCGTAAAAGAAAATCATAGCGCCAGAATCCCTCCTCCAAGGGAGAGGAGGAAGGCATCGGCGCCGTACTATAGCGACCACCGCGGCATGAGCGTGGTGTACGGCCACCACGACCACGACGAACACGGCCACGGCCAACACCTCGCCTGGGAACCATGAGAGGAAGAAGAGAAGAAGGAAGAGGCAAAGAAGCAAGATGGATAGAGGTGAAATGCTGTGGAAGAGAAAGGCTTATTTATAGAACAAAAATCTCCCAGCACAGAGAAGCCAAGACGACGGCAACAATTAATAGAAAGACCAAAACGGCACAGACGTCTCAGATTCCAAGACCAAGATGCTTTCCCACGGGACGCACTGTGCGTGAGACGCGTCAATTCACGCGCGTTTCCAACAGGCGTATCGGAAACTCAACCAGCGCCTGCCGCATGCCACATCGGTCATCATTATGACCGGTCATGAAGATGTGACGGTTCAACGGCAGAGCATCCCTGACAGCCATCAAACAGAGGCATCGTTATCCTGACAAGCGGCAAAAAATACCAACAGACATCAAGAATGATTTCTTAAACACATTTTTTCAAATATATTTAAACTCCCATTGGGAGCGTACCCGCTCAAAACCGAGCCTCAGGTGAGCAGCCGCCTAAAAGTCAGCAATGTGCTCGAGTGAGCACTCGCACTCACGAGAGTCTCGGGTACTCCCTCAACCCGACACAAGACAAACATGCATTCGCCAAGATCATACGGCGTAAGAGTCTCAGGTGCTCCCTCGAAACAAGCATTCGAGTAACCACTCGCCAAGAACCCCTTGCCGGAGCACTCGAAACAAGCTCCGCGGGTGAATAAGTGAACATCTCGCTTGATGTTTTGTTCCAAGCGGGTGCAATACTATTAGGCTCCGCGCCTCAAAAATACACATTCCTGGAACACGGCACACTGTGCCCAGATGCCACGCAAGATTAGCGTGTAGGTAAGACCCAGCTGCAAAGTTCGGCCGGGCTGGGACTTGCAGAAGAGCGATTTCACTCCCAACCTTTTCCATGCGCTGCGCATGATAGAAAAAGCCGGGCGGACGCGCCTTAGGCTATGCACATTACTGGCAGCAAATGAACACCGTAAGACCTGAAGCGGCAGGACTTTTGCTTGACACCAGTGTTCCAAGCTCACGTCGAGGGACGTGGGTTTGATTGGGCTACTGCGGTATTTGCCACTAGCGCAATTCACCAAGGCTCGACCAGTCGACTCCTTGGGCCCTTTCAGCTTAGCATCCCTCGAAACAGGTTTTGTCATGGCCACCAGACTGCCAGCGACCCGCGGTTGTACCGCGCATACAAACGACCGACAAATGGATGTACTCGAGTCCCTGCGCGACTCTTCAAGTCCCCCAGGTGCTCGGGGGCTACTGACGAGGGGGTGACCCCACGACTCCTGCAAATAAGCCTACCCGGTGTCCGTGAAGATAGAAGGCCCATGAAGACCCGCCTTTGCCCGCTAGTTGGCACCGACACAGGAGTCTGCGACTCACAAGGAAGATGCGAAGACCTGTCGTACGGAGCAAGCTAGGGTTAGGAAAGCTTACCTGTAAACGTAGATGAACTCCCCGAGACCTAGCCCAGTATATAAGGGCTAGGAGGGGCGACGCCAAAAGGCATCCAATATCATCTGTAACCCTAGCCTTGAGCGCTCCAGCCTTGGAATCTACTATAATCGCATCTCCCTCATCAATAATATCGAGCAGGAACGTGTCCTCCTGTTTTCCGACGAGCTATCGTCCAACCTGTGCCTCCCATGACTAACCCAGGGTCCCTGACCATGGGATTTTCCGGGGTTGATCCCCGTCAAGGTGGATAAAACTGCGAAAATGGGGCAATTTTTGGGGCAAAGTGGAGGGGGTGACTGCAATTTTGTGGCTAGGGAAACCCGAGAAAGAGGTGGGAGAGTGGTGGTCTTTATATAGCCCCGGTGGCTGGCAGTTTGCAAAAACATCCCCGGCTTCTCTCTCGCGCACTCGGTGTTTTACGTTTCTGACCGCCAGGGGTCCGCAGGACCTTTGATTCGGGTAAAACTTCGAACTGCGCGATCAGCGCGTCGAGCCGGCAGCGGTCACCTCACGCTGGAACCGTTCCGAGAACACTTTCCGGCGCGCTATAAAAATAAACCGTTTAATTATTAAACGGGGTTTTTCGTTCCGTTGGCTGCGGCTGGTCTCGTGCGGTTTTCGCGACGGTGATCGGGCGAAACCCGGTGTCGCAAATGTCGAGTGTCAGGGTGGCAAGGGTCGGTCTCCGTCCGGTACGAGATAAGAGGGGGAAAATAATCGCCGATCGATAAATCGGGGATGCAAACACCGCAAACAAATCAGACAATCAAACAATTCACACCGAAAACAAATTTTTTAATTTTTGTGAAATCTGGGCTGTTACACATATCCTCTGGAAGATGGCCACCACTCCCCGCAAAGTCACTCGTGAGGATGATGTTCCTCCTGAAATCCAAGAGCGAGTTGCTCGGTACATGATTCGTTGGGAAGAACTTCTTACCCAGGATCGAAAGGACAGAGAACAAGAGAGGTTTTGCACCCAGCAGCTTCGAGAAGAAACTGAGGACCTTGCGTCCCAACAATTTTTCAAGACAAATATTGCAACCCTTGAAGATTCCAGAAGGACACAGAAGGATAACATCGCTGCTGTCAATGAAAAGCATTGACAAGTTGTATCTGCAATGTGCAAAGAGCACAATGAAGCCCTATCTAAGAGACAATCTCGTAAGAGAAAGTCTGCTACCCCAACCTCTGGGCGTGGGACGCCAGAGATCGAGAAGAATGCCAAGAAACAAAAGTCTACCGAGGTCGTTGCTGCAACAGCACGACAGGAAACTGCACCACCCCCCGCCAAGAAACCCACTCCTCCCCGTAAGAAAACACCACCTCGACAACAAACTCCGCCACCACCTCTTCAACCATCACCACCAAAAGCTTCGTCGCCACCACCCAACCCACCATCAACACCTCATGTCATTCCATCGACCACCACAACCATCAAGCCCCAAGCTCAAGCAGAGACCGAGCAACCTGCTCAGGTCGATCAAGAACCTCAGGCCCCCATTCCATCTGCTCAGAAGGATTATTCCTCTGCTCAGACTCTGCATGAAGGAGAAGATGCAGACGTTGATATAACAACAGTTTCCTCCCGTCAAGATGCTGCCGAAGGACAAAGTTCTGGCGATGCCAGCTCGAGTGGAAGTTCTTCCTCCTCTTCATAAAACTCTTCGGACTAAGAAATGTTGGATGTTTTTGCCCAGCTGAACGAAGATATGGAGGCCATGGAGACTGAGGAGGCCGCTCAAAATGCCCCTGCCAACAAAGGAGTTGCTGTCGAAGAACATGCCGAGGAAAATGCTCCTGCAGCCATCCTAGCTCAGGATATTGTCAATGTTCCATCTTCAATTCCTCGTCCTGCTGAGCAAATATATCAAATGCCCGATAATGCTGCTGAAGTCTTTCCAGTCGATGAGCTGCTTCATTCTGCTCATCTGAGAGAAATGATGCCATTGTTCCGCCCTGATGTTCCTCGAGGAGGCCCTATCTTAAAAAGGCGTGAACACAAGCCGTTTTTCTTCAGGACTAATCCCTACGAGAAGCCCAGAAATGCATATTCTCTTCGGTTTTGGACCCAAGAGCAAGCCATCTACTACACAAATGTGTTGTACAACAAGGCAAGAGTTTTCCAGCATCAGTATCTTGATATGCCTTCGGTGTACGCATCCTCATGTTTCGAGAATGTTGCTGAAACAATTGATGGTATGCATGCTCATAAAATGTTTGCTCTCGATTGTGGCTACAATCCCGAGCTCATTAAGCAATTTTATTCCACGTTGTATGTCACTGGTGATCCTGAGAATTCGAAGACGTGGAAATTTGATTACATGATCCAAGGCCAAGTATTTCACATGACTGTCGATCAATTACTGTCCATCATCAATTTATCTCGGTTCGAAGGATTACCACACAAGATTCATGACTTACCTGCTCCAACTCCTGCTGAATTTTCCTTGTTGATGAATCCAGATGTCGTAGGAGATCACTACCCAGCTGAGCCGAAGCCAAGACACTTGGTTTTTGAAGCAAAGGCATGGTTCTATATTCTTTCGAAGACCTTAATGCCAATGCTTGATGTGCACGATGATTTTCTAATTCCTCATGATGTGCAACTTGCTCTAATGAAGTTAGTCCACGGTCATCCCTTCGATTTTGAAGACTACTTCATTGGCACGTTGGTGTCTTGTGTTGATGATCACAATTCCCACAATCCATATGCATCTTGGTTAATGGCGATCTGCAATTATTCATGGGACGTGCCATTCCCCGTATCAATATTCCCGAAGATTTTCACTCCACCAGTTAGGTAAGTGTTGCAGATTGTTACTCGACCCAACGATTAGTTTGCTGAGCACACTGGCATCCGCGCCCAAATGACTGAGCGTAATATTCGCTCAAAGTTTATCAAGCGAGTGCACCACATGGAGGTTTCTCTTCGGTCCCAGCAAATGCTTCAACATCATATTGACCAAGATTTCATTCAGAAGCAGTCAATGATGGATAAGATAAACCATTTGCGACATTCCCATGAACAACACTCAGATGTTGCCTGAATGTCTTTGCCGCGATTGGAAAGGGCTGCGTAAATTCAATTCCCTCGGTCAACTTCAACGATGCGGCTTCGAAGAATATCCTCCCCATATTAACAGGAACTGGACCAATGATGATCGAGTAGATCGCCCGGATTTCAATATTCCTCTACTGCCGAAGAACAGGGACGTGCTCAGTGTTGATGATTTCTATCACATCACAGTGAACACCATTTCTTCCGACTCCGAGAAAGATGAAGCACCTCCACGCCAAGTGAGAGTTTACTCTCCACTTTCTCGAAGCCCCAGGACCCCGCCGGAATCACAGCTGGAATCTTCTAGAGATCAACACTCCTTCCGCACGAAGATTACTCCTCCAGGCGCTCGCCCAATTCGTCGTGCTCCAACGCTCGCCGAATCTTCTCGACGTCGCCAGCGCCGCCCAAGCGAGTAGGGATTTCTTTCGACCCTATTCTCTCAACTTTTTATACGTTGTGACAAAAAGGGGGAGATGTAGTGGCATCGAGTTAGCAATGGTGCATATTTGCTGAGGTGCGCCATTGCTAACTCTGGGAGCAGCTAGATATTTTTGCAGCACACCACACTCACTTTCCCCACCTCCAACAAGCTTCTCTCGGTTCTTTCCTTCTCCTCACCTTATTTGCACCATAGATCTACCCAAAATAAGTAGTTGTATCTCTTTTTTTCATTGGTAAGTAAGGTATCTCTCTTTATTGTTGTCTAGATCTAGTTTGTTCTCTCTCGAACACACTTTTTGTTGGTGTATATGCGTGGTGTGTGATGTGATGATCATGGGGTATATATGTATGCGTGTTGTGATAATGGATGTGTGATGATCATGGGATATGTATGTACATGTGTGTTTGCAGGTACCTCACATATGCGATAGTTGCCAATATTTTGCCGGAATGTTGATTCATTTCCGTTTCGGCGAAAATTTGGCACACGTTGCATTCTTTTTTGTCCTAATAATTAGGCAAGGTCATGCCAAAAAAAATTTGGTTCTAAAATATCGTTTTGCTCTATGCCCCGCAGGCGACCATGGTTCGCAAGATGACCGGAGGCATCGTGGATAGGTTTTTGAGCTCCGCGAAGGCCGAGATGATTCAAAAGAACGAGACGGAGATAAGATGTCCGTGTCGAAGATGCAAGCTGAAGTGCCTTTTCGACCCGGATTCACAAACAATAAAGGAGCACCTGCTCACGCGTGGTTTCATGGATGGCTATCGGTGGCAAGGTGATGAAGAAGATTATGAATTCGTCCAGGGTGGCCGGGCAACAGTAATCAGAAATAGCGCCGAGGTCGGGCGAGAAGACGAAGAATCTCCCGGACATGATCACGATGCAGGACACAATCATCATGTAGAAGATGCCGGATATGATCATGAGGAAGATCAAGACGAAGGGCATGATCATCATGAAGATGAAGATGCCGGAGAAGACGGCGATGATGATGATGATGATGATGATGATGACGACGAAGACGACGATGATGAGCCACCGGAGGACATGGAAAGTCGTCGCAAAGGCAAAAAGGCCAAGAAGCAGAGCGAACATTATTACTGCCCCCCGCGTGCTTCACTTTAAGTCAGAAGGAGATCCAGCAGTTTATCAACTGCCTCCTAGGAATAAAACTTCCTTACGGTTTCGCTGGGAAGATCAGCAGATACCTAGACTCAGCGAAGCAAAGGTTCAGCGGGATGAAGTCTCACGACTGTCACGTGCTGATGACGCAGCTACTTACGGTTGCAATGAGCGGGATCCTGGATGACCACATACGTGAAACGCTATTTGGCCTATGCAACTTTTTCGATGTCATCTCTCGGAAGTCGGTTGGCGTGAGGCAACTCAGAAGGCTACAAGAAGAGATCGTGGTGATATTATGCGAGCTCGAGATATACTTCCCGCCTGCATTCTTTGATGTCATGGTGCATCTCCTTGTCCATATCGTGGATGATATCATCCAACTCGGGCCGACGTTCCTGCACAGCATGATGCCGTTCGAAAGGATGAATGGTGTGATCAAAGGATACGTTCGCAACAGGGCACGTCCCGATGGAAGCATAGCCCAAGGCTTTCTGACCGAAGAGTGCATCTCCTTTTGCACGAATTATCTAGGCATCGATAACCCCGTTGGTCTGCACGTCAACAGGCACCTCGGCAGGCTCGCTGGATGTGGTCACCGCGAGGGTCGTCGCGAAATGCATGCCGACTTCCAGGATCGACTCGCCGACTTTGAAAGAGCAAACCTAGTCGCGCTCCAACACATTGACTTGGTTGATCTTTGGGTGGTATAGCACAAAACATCAATTGAGAAGACGTACAATGACCGAGGCCAACAGTGGACGGACGGAGATGTGCTCAAAGATCACAACTCATGCTTCACGCGTTGGTTCAAGGACAAGCTTCTATCGTACCCTTTACATGAGGACTCTTCCGAGGAAGAAAAGCTCGTATTCGTCTTGTCACAGGGCGCCGAGCACAACCTGATGACATATCAAGCGTACGATATCAACGGCTACACATTCTACACCGAGGAAAAGGACATGAAGAACGATTATCAGAACTCCGGGGTAACGATGGAAGCCTACACCAGTAACGTCAATAAAAGATACTACGGAAGGATCGAGGAGATTTGGGAGCTCAGCTATGCTGGAGAGAAGGTGCCGATGTTCCGCGTCAGGTGGGCCAAGAGCATCGTAAAAGAAAGCCGGTATTTCACCACCATGGTTATTCCCGAAGCCAAATCCAAGACCACGGGCGCAAACGTCACCGCGCAAAATGAGCCATGGGTACTGGCTAGCCAAGTGGACCAATGCTTCTTCATTACCGACCCGTCAAAGCCCAGCCGTGTTGTCGTGAGGAGAGGCAAAAGGAACATCATCGGAATGGATGGAGCCGCCAACGAGCAAGACTTCGACAAGTACAGCGACCCGAAGATTGAAGATGACGACGACGATGATGCAGTAGCATACAAAACAAGAAGAAGTAGGGCCACCCTACCTAAATGCGGTCGCCCGTTCAAGAGAAGAAATCAAGGGGTTCCGGGGCTAAATTATGCGAACGCGAAAAAGAAGGGCAAAAAGATTGTGAAAAGATGATAGCTAAGATCCAATCACGACGATTGTTATTTCATGATTGTTATTTCATGTCACTTGATTTCAACCTCATTTATGAGCATGTGAATGATTATTTTTAGAGATCTTTTAAACATTATATTATTTTATATTACGAGAATTATATTATTTTAGTACATAAAATATGAAACTACTTGCCATGATGAACTAAATGATATAAATTTGCTTTTATGGATATTGATATATTTTTCTTAAAACTTGGTCAGTGTTTTTCTTAAAAAACAAATATACCTTATATAAAGGAATGGAGGGAGTATTGTAGATGTTGATAGTTTTTGTTATATTTAGGAATGAGGGAGTATTAAAATTTTCATGTGTTTATAATTACTACACAATATAAAACTAACACATAATTATAATTATAATTATAAATAACAAAATATTAAAAGCGTTAATGGCGCACTTCCAGAAAGTGCGCCATTGCTATGCCTATGCTAATGGCGCACTTCCAGAAAGTGAGCCATTGCTATGCCAAGTTAGGGTTATCTTTCGATTGGGCTCGATCCCTGATTCATCTCACACGGTACTCTCTCTCTCTCTCGAACCCCATCTCGCCGCCGCACCCCTCCGGCGACCCCGCGCCCCCGCGCCCCGGTGCCCCACTCCGGCGACCCCCACTCCACCGACCGCCACACCTCCGGCGACCCCGCGCGCCTCCTCCCACGTCCTCTCTCTCTCTCTCTCTCTCTCTCTCTCTCACCACCCCCTCCGCCTCTCTCTGCAAGACTCGCCGCCGCCTGTCGTCGTCGTCCACACCGCCGCCGACACCATCTCCTAGCCACGCCACCGCCGAACTCAAGAGCAGGTGCTGGTTGCTCGTCTATTCTACTACTGCACTTTGATTTGGGAATTGGGATGTACGTACTTATAACAACTACTCAGCTTGTAATTTTCGTTTCATTGTGCACTGTGGATTGCGAGGGCAGTGACAGTGATGAAGAGGGGGATGAGAGGAGTGTGTTTCTTTGCTTGCTCTGTCTTACTCTCATGTTGCCACAGTGTGATGCTGTGTGGGTTTTAGTGTGGTGCAGCAAACTAGAGGACAGTGGCATACTTTGAGGCAGGACAGACAGGCAAAGCATTTTTTGTGTGTGTGTGTGTGTGTGTGTGTGTGTGTGTGTGTGTGTGTGTGTGTGTGTGGAGAAGAGAGAGGATGCACATGGGAAGAGTTAGGATATGGGTGCAGATTCCTGGTCCATGCCTTCCATGCAGCAAGAGCGTGAGATCGAGAACTCGGTTCGATAACTTGGAAAAAGGACTTAGTTGTCCCATTTGGTTGGCCAAGTAATCATCATCTACTGCTAGCAGCTAGTATGAGTAGTATATTATGGCTTTTAAGCTCAATGCTACTAGTAATTGCTAGTTCAAGTGATCATTTTTGTTAAACCTGCTAAATCCTAATCATACCATCATATCTGCATGCATAAAGTGAGTGATGGCTGAAGAAACTTTGCTTTGACTGTACCCCTGCACTGACTTGACAGCACTCCAACTGAATGTTTTCGATGGCTGTCAACGGAATGCTAGCTTTAGTTATTCATATGGACAGATTCCTTTTTCAATGCTCACTGAACTATGTGTTGAACTTAGCAAATTTAAATGAGTCTCTAGCACTAAATTTAAATGAGTCACTATGTGCTGAACTTAGCAAATTTAAATGAGTCTCTAGCACTAAATTAAATGAGTCACTATGTGCTGAACTTAGCAATCTTGATCACCTTTATTGTATGCTTGTATACATGCAGTCCTGCCTATATGCTTGCTTGAAAAATGTTCTATGGTTCTGAAAAGTGCTTATTTTTATCGAACATTTGGTTCTCTTCTGAAGGAAATATATCCACTAGTAGTAGGTAGTACTTCTGAACATTTACTTATCTGCATTTATATTGAAAGAATTATGTAAGTCACTTGGTGCTGAAACATGAGGTTGCCATGGCTGATTGTTCTGAGTTACTGTTGTGCTTTTCACAATAACTATTGTGCCATGGGACCATCTTGCTCTGATCAACCGTGTAATTGCACTGCCCTGTCAACACTTTGGTAGACTGAAGTTAGTTTGGGTAGCTGCCATTGGATACAGAGTCTTTGCTGGGGAAGTCTTGTTTGAAGATGCATTGCATTTACAGATGAAACAGTTTGTAATTATTACTGAGATACTAGATGTAGTACACCATTATAAGCTTCAGGTTGGATGGGCACAAGAGTGCTGCTGGATTTGGTTGACACATATTGGGGAAACTTTTATTGCGCTCTTCACTCTGCACATTCTGCATTTTTTTATATATGCAGTCCTGCCTATATGCTTGTTCTGCCATTTTTGTGCAGGTACAAATAATGACCCCATTCTCCCGAAATCTCGATTAATTTCCGTTTCGGTTGAGAATGGGGTCCTAGCTCAAGAAAATTAGCAAAGGTCATGCCGAATTTTTTCGTGAATTCGTGCATGACCTTTGTTAATTTTCTTGACCTAGAAGGTGCTTTGCATGTAATTGTCGAACTACATAGCTCAATAATCTCCACAGTAGCATATAGTGTTAGGCACTTGCAGATTTGATCACTGGCAGGATGAAAGCCTACACACATCATAATAGAAACATCAAGACCTTTTTTCTTATCCTAGCTATACTAGCTACCCTGATATCATCCAATCACTCTAGTAGCATTTTTTCTTATCCTATGTAGTGGGTGTAGATGGCCGACAACGATGAGGCTGGAGGTTCGCACCACCAGAAGCAATATTGGGAGATGAGCATAGACGATGATGCACAACCTCAACCCCGCTACGAGGGCATCGGGGATGACTCTACCGATCCCGAGTACACAACCGCTAGCGGGGATGATTGTGGTGCCGCGGAGGCCGATCCCGCCACTGATGATGGCATCCAACCCACAGATGGAAGCCAACCGAAGAGACAAAAAAAGGAGAGGCGCCCGAGCAAGCTAGGCGCCGTCAAGGAGGAATTTACCGAAGTGGACAAAACTGGGCTTCCAACGGCGCCCAAAGAATTAGTCGGTGGGTACGCCGGACAACTCGGGTGCCTTCTCCGGGGCACCGTCTCGATCAACACCGAGAACCTAAGGCATCCTGACCGAGCAAATTTGCGCAACCTCCTCTTCACGAAGCTGCACAACCGATACAAGTTCCCCGCTCAATTTGCAAACACACGACTCCACGGAAATAAAGTGAACAGTGTCGCCCTCACGAAGATGAGCACATCCCTGGCTACTTGGAGAAGCACGGTGAAGAAAATGATTAGTAAAGGTGTTAGTTACGAGAAGATCAAGGAATCAAATCCTTCGATCAGAGAAACTGACTACGAGGAGTTCAAGCTCAAGTGTGAGGACACCTCAACCAGTGAATCGAGTCAGTGGGGGAAAAGTATGCGGGAATTGAACTTAGGGGTTCACAGACTCGGTCCCGGCGGTTACAGAGTGGCGGAACCGAAATGGGACAAGGAGGACGCGGAGCGAGCCGAGCAAGGCCTACCGCCCCTCTTCAAAAAATACGGCGATAAGCCTACAGATAACTATGTCAGGGCCCGATACAAGAGGAAACCGGTAACAGGGGAGCTTACGACGGATCCGAAGGTGGAGGAGCTTGAGCGTCTTCTGGTAAAGAATACCTCTGCATGTTAAATTAGCTCCATATGGTTGCATTTTAAAATTAGCGAAGCCAAATTTCTGAATGGTCCCCGCATTCCTTGTGCAGGAAAGTGAAGGCAGCAGTGCGGGGTCCCCGCCTATCGCCCCTTGGGACAACTCTTTAAATAGGGCGATCAACACACTCAAGAAAAAGGATAAGCTTAGTAAGCCGTCATCAGCTGGTCGTGTGTCCGGCAAAGGCTGTTCCACAAAATGGTCGAACTACTATAGCACTAGGTGAAAGGAGAAAAGCACTAGCGGCTCGGAGGCACAACTCTAGGAAAAAATGGAGCAGATTCCACGCATTGTGGAAGAACAAGTTGGACATGCGCTCAACAACATGATGCCTTCCTTGTTTGTGTTCATGCGAGACTGGCTTGCGAGCGGTCAAGAGGGGTTGCCCCCGATTCCCAGCTTCATGGGCAGCAACTCTCACAACGCGACGACAGCGGCGGCGGCCCAGTTGGTGTCCCCGGCGGTGGATGCGTTTGTGACACCAGCGGCGGCCAGGACGGTGCCCCCGGCTGCGAACGCGACGGTGAACCCGATGACGGATGCGTTTGTGACCCCGGCGGCGGCGCAAGTATTGGAGCGTAAAACACCAACGCCCGGAAGCTCAGGAGCAAGCGCCCCCTCCGTCACATGCCCGCCCGCCGTTGGCGGTCCATCGACATTAGCCGAGCTCGACGCCATCACGGTAACTAAGCCTCGGCCGATGACTTCATCTCCTTTTGCCTTTGACTGGGCATCCTTGACGCCCTACATGTTTTCGCAGGGCACCGTCAACGTTCCATGCACTCTCCTGCACTTCGTGGACGAGGAGTTGGTCGATGTTGCCGTGGGCAGAATCATTCAACCGGGCATCCGCGTGTTCCATGGTAATCCGATGACAGCCAACGTGTATAAGGTTCAATTGATTCGGGTGCGGGATGGCTACGGCAAAATGTTACCTCCCTATCGACCCCCTGGAGCCGAGGACGAAGATGTGATGGACCTCCACGGCTGCTTGAACTGGAGCATGCTTTGGCTGAAGAGCCAGATTCGTTTGGGGGTGGGGAACTACTCCACCCCACCGCCAGTCGTGCCGGCGCCAAGACATGCCAAGACCGCTGCAACGCCGTCGGCTGATCCGGGCCACCACCCAACGGACATCGATGTGGCACAAGATCGGAGCAACACCAACACCAACACACTACTTGCCCGTGTCGATGACTTCTACGAGGAACTCGGTGGGTGCGACATGGACGACCTTTTCCCGCCTGCTTCTCAAGAACCAAACCTTGGTGCAAAAGACTCCTCTCACCCATCTCGTAGCGCGGAGATGAATTCCAACAATAAGCGTCGACTGTTCAGTTCTTAGGAGACGCCTCCAGCTGCCGCCTTCACCGAGGCTGAGATGGCCGAGGCGCGAAATGTTATCAGCCCCAACACACTCAGGAAGGTGGTCTCCCAGCAGGTAAAGGTCCCATTACATGAGAAGCCGAAGAAGAAGGGACGGACAAGAAGGAGGAAGGGTCCCACTACTGCGAGCCAGCCGGCACCGACGATCCGTGCTCAAGACGGGCCGCCAAGACCCGACGGAATCATGTCGAGGGTGCATGTGGCGGGTAGGCCGATGCTATCTGCTGCAATGCTCGATGTTGCAACCGGCGTTATGAAGAGTCTGCATGACGTTGTTCTGAATACAGAGACGCGGCATCTCAGAGAGAATGATGTGGCATACCCGGTTTTCACCGGCAAGGTGCCAGAGGGAAAGGGCTTTGTTGCTTGCGACATCGGACGTGTGATCTTCCTGCGGTTTGATATTATCTTCGGTATGTTTCACCTTTTTCCGTTGCACTACACATTTGTTCGGCTATTTGCGCTCAGTATGCAGATGCGGATCATTAGAGACAAGACCCCGGACATCGTTGTAGTCGACCCCTTCTACTTACGTGCCAAGCTCTTGACCAGCCCCGGGGACCGGTGACTCGCTAGTGATTACCTCGAAGACATCATTATGGCGAACAAGGATAAGGACAACTTCCTCCTGCCTTACTTTCCCGAGTAAGTCATCCCCTCGCTAGGTTTTGCTTAGATTTCAGTCGTTCTTTTCTTCCTAACATCCGTGTTGTGTGCAGTGATGAAACAAAGTGCACACTCATCGCTCTAAACCCGAAATGGTCCATGGCCACGTATTTGGACCCGGACCGTGAGTCGAACAAAGACTACACAAATATCAAGAAAGTTCTCGATGAGGCTTTCTCGCGCTACTCCAAATCTGGAGTCACCTTCAAGAAGGAAGCTGTTAGGTACGGCGCACATGTGTTCACTCACGTAACAAAGTTCGCCTGCGTCTAGCAGCCGCCTGGAGGTCAGAAGGATGCCTACTACGCCATCCATCACATGCGGGCATTCGTACGGGACCAGCAGCATCTTACGCTCCCAGCTCATCTCAAGCACTGGGCCGAACGCTTGTCGGTAATCCAAGACGCCGACCTCAGACAAGAATTCTTCCGCATCCAGTCGGAGTTGGCAGGAATCATCTCTAAAGATGTCCTTCGTAACACGGGGGGAGTTCTACCTCAACAATCAACTCTCCAACCGTGAAATAGATACAATGCTAAGATTGCAGGCTGACAGCGATCGCTCATTCATGACCATCACAAAAGACGGCGGCTTCACCCACGCTTCGGCCCGTGAGCGGAGTCAAATGTCTTGATGCCCATGCGCCTAGCTATGTAGTTCTGGACTATCGACGAGATCTCGTGTGTGTTGTATAAACTTTTATGAACTTGTCTGTACATATGTCTCCTTAGTTTAAAGAGTCATCATTCAACTTATATGTAATCGATGCTATTTATTACTAGGACCATGAACCGTGTGCTATTAATGTGTGTTGCTTTTCTCTTCCTTTGGTCCTTAATTTTGTTGTATACATATGCACCGCTTAAATATTATATGTAAGTTTCTCTTAATGTTTTGTTTGTCCAGTGCATAAAGCAGATGTCGTCGTATGTCGTGTACATTGGTAGGATTCCCGGAGTCTACGACGACTGGGAGGATTGTCGGAGACAGGTTCACCGTTTTAGCGGTAACAGTTACAAAGGGTACCCCACAAGGGCGGAGGCGGAAGATAGATACGCGCGCTATCTAGCGGGGGAGAGGAGGAAGCGGAGGAGGAACCGGATGAAGATCACTTTGGTCACGATGATGCTTATCGTGATCGCCACCCTCTTCTTCAATGTCATGGTAGTTTAGATATATCGACTTGTAATGTGATCAAATTCGCTACTCGAGACATGTAATGTTCTAACTTGTTCGGTATTTTGAATTTGGAGACTAATTAATATGATGATTTGTAATCCGAGACTAATCTTCTATTGTATTTGATAAATTTGTTGTTTATATCTGTGCTGTTTATAAATCTGTTGTTTATATCTGTTTGTAACCTGTGCAAATACATAAAAGCAAAAG
Source organism: Bromus sterilis (assembly GCA_950022295.1). Taxonomy (NCBI): domain Eukaryota; kingdom Viridiplantae; phylum Streptophyta; class Magnoliopsida; order Poales; family Poaceae; genus Bromus; species Bromus sterilis. The sequence goes on along the minus strand of OX465595.1, from coordinate 271,620,139 downwards.
AAAAAAACCCTAATATTCATAGTAATGGCGCACATAGTGTGCCTCAGTGGCGCATGTGCAGAAACACAGCAATGGCACACTTCCTAAAAGTGCGCCATTAGTAACCTAGAGCACAACATACAGATATGGTGGGACCAGTAACGTTAGTGGCACATTTGTGGCCTTAGTAATGGCGCACTTCGGGTGCGCCATTAGTATACAAGATAGTAATGGCGCACCAGATGTGCGCCATTACTATCACTTACTAATGGCGTGCTAGTAATGGCGCACCGTAAATGCGCCATTAGTACCCAAATTAGGTGCGCCATTAGAGCCCTTTTTTCTAGTAGTGCTAGCCATAGGGTAGCATGATTTTCCTACAGATTTGATTATATTGAAGTCACAAGGTTTGGATGCTATATTGGGCATGGATTGGCTAGCCAAATACCAAGGTGTTATTGATTGTGCCAGTCGGTCCATCACTCTTCGTACACCGACTGGGCAGAAGATCAGATATGTGTCCAAGTATAAGCATCAGCACACTCAGGTGAATTCTCTTAAGGGGGCTATCCTAGATGATGTGCGTGTTGTGAGGGATTATCCGGATGTGTTTCCAGAGGAGTTGCCGGGTATGCCACCGGATAGGGAGATTGAGTTCCTTATTGATTTAATACCAGGCACTGGGCCTATTGCTAAGAGACCATATAGGATGCCCGCTAATGAACTTGCAGATCTGAAGGAGCAGATAAGAGAGTTACATGCAAAGGGATTCATTCGCCCAAGCTCGTCACCTTGGGGATCTCCAGTGTTGTTTGTTGAGAAGAATGATGGAACCCAGAGGATGTGTGTGGATTACCGTTCTCTGAATGATGTTACTATCAAGAACAAGTATCCTCTACCTGTGATTAATGATCTATTTGACCAGTTGGAGGGAGCTTGTGTGTTCTCTAAGATTGATCTTCGTTCTGGTTATCATCAAGTGAAGATTCAGGAGAAGGATATTCCGAAGACTGCTTTTACTACAAGGTATGGATTGTATGAGTATACCGTTATGTCATTTGGATTGACTAATGCTCCTGCATACTTCATGAATATGATGAATAAGGTGTTTATGGAGTTCTTGGATAAATTCATTGTGGTGTTAATTGATGATATATTGGTGTATTCCAAGAATGAGCAAGAGCATGAGGCACATCTGCGTTTGGTATTGGAGAAGCTCAGGGAGCACAAATTCTATGCCAAGTTCAGCAAGTGTGAGTTTTAGTTGAAGGACGTAGGATTCCTTGGACATGTGGTGTTAGGAGAAGGAGTAGTTGTGGACCCATCCAAGGTTTCAACAGTTACAGAATGGGAGACACCCACGACAGTTGGAGACATTCGCAGTTTCTTGGGTCTTGCAGGATATTATAGGAGGTTCATTGAGAATTTCTCCAAGATTGCAAAACCAATGACTGGGCTGTTAAAGAAAGAGAATAAGTTTTTTTGGAGCGAGGAATGTGAAACCAGCTTTCAGGGGTTGAAGAAACAGTTAGTAACTGCACCTGTTCTATGTTTTCCTGATATACATAAAGATTTCCAAGTCTATTGTGATGCATCTCGTCGAGAACTTGTTTGTGTTTTGATGCAAGGAAGTAAAGTTGTTGCTTATGCTTCACGTCAGCTTAAGAAACATGAGCAGAACTATCCTACACATGATTTGGAGTTAGCTGCAGTTGTTCATGCATTGAAAACATGGAAGCAATATCTTGTTGGTAATCATTGTGATGTATTTACTGATCATAAGAGTTTGAAGTATATCTTTACTCAGAAGGAGTTGAATCTCAGGCAGAGTAGATGGCTAGAGCTCATTAAGGATTATGAGTTGAATGTGTAGTATCATCCTGGTAAAGTGAATGTGGTTGCTGATGCATTGAGCCGTAAGAGTCATATCAATGTTGCTAATGTTGAGGATATGCCACTTGAGTTATGTGAGCAGCTCAAGAATCTCAGGTTGGAGATAGTTCCTAAGGGATATGTGGCAACATTGGAAGTGAAGCCAAATATGTTAGAAAGAATCAGAGAAGCTTAGAAGGGTGATGCAGAAATTGATGAGATAAAGGAGAATATGACCAAAGGGAAAGAAGAGGGTTTCCGTGAGGATGAGCATGGAGCCATTTGGTTTGAGAAGCGCATTTGTGTACCGCAAGATGCAGAGATCAGGAAGTTGATTCTTCAGGAGGCACATGATTCACCTTATTCTATCCACCACGGGAATACCAAGATGTATTTGGACTTGAGGGAGAGATTTTGGTGGCCTAGCCTGAAGCTAGAGATAGCCCAGTATATTGCATTGTGTGATGTTTGCCAGAGAGTTAAAGCTGAGCATCAGAAGCCAGCAGGATTGTTGCAACCTTTGCCTATACCCGATTGGAAGTGGGATCAGATAGGTATGGACTTTATTACTGGTTTACCCATGAATCGGTCAGGATATGATTCTATTTGGGTGATTGTTGATCGTTTGACCAAGGTTGCTCACTTCATTCCAGTAAAGACAACTTATAAAAGAGCTAAGCTAGCCAAGATTTATATGACCGGGAGTTCCAAGCAAGGTAGTGTCTGATAGAGGTACTCAGTTTACATCCAAGTTTTGGCGTCAGTTGGATGAGACCTTGGGCACCAGGCTGGAGTTCAGTACAGCTTTTCATCCACAGACAGATGGGCAGACAGAGAGAGTGAATCAGATTCTGGAGGATATGTTGAGAGCTTGCGCATTAGACTATGGGTCTGGTTGGGATGATAATCTACCATACGCGGAGTTCTCATACAACAACGGTTATCAGGCTAGTCTGCAGATGGCACCATTTGAGTTACTGTATGGCAGAAAGTGCAGAACACCGTTGATGTGGGATGAGGTAGGAGAACGTCAGTTGTTTGGACCAGACCTGATCAGAGATGCTGAGGAGAAAGTCAAGTTGATCCGTGATAGACTGAAGATAGAACAGTCCAGGAAGAAGAGCTATGCAGATGCGAAGCGCAAGTACGTGACCTATGAAGTGGGAGACCGTGCGTATCTCAGAGTTTCACCAATTCGTGGAATCAAGAGGTTTGGAATCAAGGGCAAGTTAGCACCACGTTTTTTGGGGCCTTACAAGATCTTGGAGCACAGAGGGGAGGTAGCTTATCAGTTGGAGTTGCCAGAAGCTTTGTTAGGAGTTAATGATCTGTTTCACGTATCCCAGCTGAAGAAGTGTCATGCGGAGATGGCAGATATTCCTTTGAGATATACAGTGCCACTCGAGGCAATTCAGTTAGAGAGTGACTTGACTTATGAGGATAAACCTGTGAAGATTCTGGAGACTGCAGAAAGAGTTAACCGCACCAAGACAATCAAGCTATGCAAAGTTCAGTGGGATCATCATACTGAGGAAGAAGCCACTTGGGAGCGAGAAGAAGATTTGAAGCAAGATCATCCACACCTCTTTGCTAGCCAGCCCGAATCTCGAGGACGAGATTCATCTTAAGGGGGGTAGGTTTGTAACATCCCACTTTTCTAAATTCGGATGTTAATAGATCATCATATGCATGTCATGCTGGAGTTTTGCATTATTTGGATTTTATGAATATTTTAAACATTTTTCAACTTAAGGCAATTTCATTGGAGAGGATATAATATGACTTATCCCATTTTAAATAAAGTTGAAAAGTGCTGAAAATATTTTTGGGTGTTTATAAACTGTGGCATAGGAATTATAAATGACTCAAATTTATTTTTGGGATTTTTATAATTTTTATACGGATTTTATTGCATAAGAGGTATTTATGAAAATTGCATAATACCTGAAATAATAATTTCGGCAATAATAATTATTTTTACTATTTTATTTTATTTTATTGTTGTGACATTTTTAAAATTCATATTTTATCATTTAAAAATGTTCTCCGTTGTTGGTTGACCAAATAAAATAAAATAAAAACGGATTTCGTTTTGGGCCTTTCAGCGGCCCACACGACTATTTTGCACCGCGTGCGTTCGGGTCCGATTCGGACTCAGAAAAAAAATTCCAAGCCTATATATAATTTTCGATTTTTCCCGATATTTATTTTTTTCGAAACCCTAATTTTCGCCCGCCGGACCCGCGCAGTCGCCGTCGCCGCCTCGGAAGCTCGCACGCCGCCGCCGTAGCCTCGTTCGTCGCCGCCCCGCCGCCGGTGAGCACCCGCCGCCGCCACCCCGCGCCTCCTCGTCGCCGCCCTGCCGCGACGGGCCGGCCCCGCCAAGTAGCGCGCCTCGCGCGCAGCCGCGCCGCCGCCGCGGGCTGCCACTGCCGCCGGAGCCGCCGGTTCGCCGGAATCCGGCCAGATCCGCCCCGGCCGTTGGATGGGCAGGGAGCGGCCCAAATCAAACCTGATCTAGGGTTTCGTTTTTTTTCAGTTTACCGGTTAACCGGAGTTGACTCTGGTTTATTCCGGTTAACCGTGGAATTTTATTTAGCGGACGCTTGCGGGACTGTTTACCGGAGTGGACACCGTTCGCTCCGTAGCCGAGGACCTGTTCGCGGCAGAAAAGTTATTTTAATTGCGATTAGGCCCTTTTTCACAGATTTCACCCTAGAACCGTTTTAGCTATATCTTTTAAACCGTAGCTCCGTTTTAGTTAAGTCTTTTTGCGTTGCGACCGTTATGAAAAATCCTATCCACTAGACCTAAGTTTTCAAAAGTTTTCAGCTTTCAAATTTGAATTTGTACAGATTTAAATTCAAACTTCCGGTGACCGTATCTTTTATACGGTGTATCCGTTTTCGTCGATTCCAGTTGCGTTGGGATCGTGGTGACTTGTAGTTATCCTTTAGCTATTGTTTAGTTGGTTTTCTTGCTGTTCATTTGGGTCTTTTACTGTTGCATTGTTTATGTGTTATATGGTGTATTGAATGCTATATTGTTTGATCGTGTAGACTGTCCGGAGGGCAACGCTTCGTTCTGTGTAGAGTGTGATTCTCAGGAGCAGGATCAAGGAAATTCATACATTGACCATTTCACAACCTATATTTTTACTTATGCATGTAGCAAATATCACCCTATGCATGTGTAGAAATGCTACTATATTTATTGCTGCAAGCCTGGTAGGGTAGCCATATGATCTTATCCTGTTTGCTTAGGCAACCTATCACGTGTTTGTTATATATATTGCTATGCTTGTAGACGGGGATTGGTTTGCGAATTCATTGAGCTGTGTAAGGATTTTAGTGACTTGTCTAGCAAACCTTAATTAGAATACATCTTTGGACGGGCAGGGAGTGCTTCCTGGGGGCTCGTACCTTATCTAAGGCGAGACTAGGTTGTATCCCTAATGGTTGTGAATGGTTTGGAGGGAAGGCATCATGGGGTCGTGCACCTTTTCTAAGGCAGTGCGCCCATGAGAGTGCACCCTAAGTGGGCGCCGTCCAGGCTCAAAAAGATCGGACAGACTTAGTGACTAGTAGCTTCCATGTACGACCACTGGCTATATGGGCTCAGGCTTAGTCGAGTAGGTTGTAGGGAGCCAGGCCCCAGTAGCTAGCTGATGTATATATGATAGGTGTACCGGCTACCAAAGGGTGGAGGTGACCTCTTCTGAAGACTTCGTCTCAATCTTTGGGTTGGGTCCAATGGGAAAAGCGTACAGACCTCTGCAGAGTGTACAAACTGATCATGATTAGCCGTGTCCCCGGTTATGGATAACTTTGAGCAACTAGGCATTACTGTTGTTGGATGGTCTTGACAAATGAAACACTTTAATAATACTTGAGTGGGAAAGATTTAATAAAGGGTATGGGTTGGAACTGGTGTAGCTCAGTTCAACCTTATGTAGTAAGTTAAACTAAAACTTTGATTAGGTAGATTGGGAAAATTTAGCTTTCTGCAAAATAAAACCATAAGCATTTCCTTTGACTTATCCTTGCATGTAGCGATAGGTCTGTTATATCGTTTTTCGTGTGACTTGCCGTACAAATCAGATGTAGTGACCCGTTGTCGGGCTGTAACCTTCGGTGTTGCAGGTTTTTCAGGCGACCAATAAGGTGCGTTTAGGGTCGCGGGTCTTCACTCAGCATGTTCGCTTGTGGATGTTGATGGGACTCCTCGTTATTTTCTTTTGATTCTGCTATATTTATGTTGAATAAGCTAGCCTTGAGCTATGCAACTTGTTATTTATGTTATTCTGGATCATACGTTGTAATAATGATGCACTTGTACTTTGATATACATCTATGATACTTTGTGTGCCAGCGAGTTCGATCCAGGGACTGGCACTTGATCACAGAGACTTCAATTCTATGTGAATTGGGTCGTTACAACCTTTTGCAGGAAGCTATCTTTCGTATAAGTTCACAAGACATTCGAGGAAATTGCATATTTCTTATTGGATATTATCTGGAATGCAATTTCACTCGCTAAGATTATTGATGTTTTTCCCTCGACTCTACTTGTCAAATATGCACTTCACAGGAAACTCTTATCTTCCGTGCATACATCAAGGGGGAGTATTTCCTCGATCTTAGCACCGGTTTATCATCGAAAACACAAAACTTTCAAATTATTTATCGATGCCTGTTTTGTCAACAATCGTCCAAAAAGGGGGAGATTGTAAGAGCAAGTTTTGCCCCTGAAGGTTTTGGAGATTGTTGGACAAAGCATAAGTGGAACTAATATTGTTTTCGAGTATAAACAGCTACCTAGGTTCCGAAAGAATGGAGTTTGCAAGGAGAAGGTCGAAGGACAACTCACTGCAGCGAAGCTGCAGTCATCTACCGAAACCTTTGAAGGAAGACGACCCCTAAAAATGTCATCGAAGAAGAGGTCTCTCTCGAGTAAAAGCGCAACGAGGAGAAAGCTGAAGCTGGTCGAAGACTTAGTCTTTTTACTAGTGTCTCTTTATTTTCTTGAGTCGTAGGAAAAACCGTACTATCAAGAGGGGTTTGCTAGTTGAGATCTTAGTCGAAGTGCATTTGCTCTGCTCAACCTAAACCCACGAAATACTACCGAGAGAAATCTTACTGAGTCGAGTGAATAGCTCGAAGGAAAAGTCATCGCACTTCGTGCCTTCGAGAGAGAACTCGCTCGGTAAGTCAGCTTACTTGTTCCTCAAGTAAAGTTGCGTAGTGATTGGAATCCGACCGTTGTGGACACGCGTCAAGCGGTCGTATCGTGTCACTTCAGTCATTTTACCCATCGGGATCGCCAACTATAAATACCCCGCACCTACCCGCCATTTCGGGTTGGCTGCTCCACTGAAGATTCTAAGACAGAAGTACTGTGAGCATCCCAAGTGAGATCCATCGAGAGAAAACCAAAACCCAAGTCTGAACTGAGTTGAGCAATTCATAGAGACTTAGGTCGAGATTAGCCGATCTTTTTATCTTGGAGATCTGCAAGTCTCCTAGACGGTTAGGCGTCGTCTATCAAGCAGTCGAAGAGAAATTGTCGCTGCTGAAGGAAGTTTGTAAAGGTCTCGGAGATGTCCTGAATCATCTACCACGAGTGAATACTGGACAAGCTCGAGGATTTTGTTGCAGTGGAGAATAGGACGGAGAGAGTTTTGCTCCAGGTGTTCAATCACCAGTCCCTCCAACCATACGTAGCACTTTGCAGAGTGTGAACTGGTTTACCAAACATCGTCGTATCAGGCTCGTTTTCCTTCTCGCATTTACATTAAGTTTTTACTCGTTGCCTGTTTGGATTCGATGTTTACCTTCGCTCCCAATCCTTTCGAGCTATGTATATCTTTCGATACTGTAATTCCTTCGAGATGCCTTTAGTCCTTCGCAGTTTGCATGAATTCCTTCTAAGTTACTTAGAATTTTTAGAAGTGATCATTCATCCCCTCCCCCTCTGATCATTCTTGAGCTTTTAGGAACTTTCCCGTGCAACGGACTACACCTCGAGGTATGCTATTCCGCACTCCTTTCCGTTACGGTAATACGGCTATCTAGATCTTGGGTTATGGGAAACACTAGTTAGGAAAATTTTGTGTTTTCCGCTGCGCACCCCAACAGTGGTATCATGAGCTAGGTCTATGCTTAGTATTATTGTACGGATAGAACACATCGGGGATGTGGGCGTTGATTGTATGATTGTTACCCTCCCACGTGTACTTGTTCACATCTGCGGCATCGTTTGATGAAGCGGCCCCCGACCGACCTTATGCGTACTCGTACGTGAGACTGGTTCCACGCTTGACATGCGGCTTGTACCGTATAAAGTGGTTCTGGGGGTGTATGTTTCTCTACTTTAGCGGATGTGGCATTTGCAATGGAAGGCCCCGTGCGGGGTGTAATAGGGACAATCGTATGGTTGACGTTGTGGTTGACTCGTAGGTTAAAACCTGTTTAACTATGAAAGCCCTAGCAGCCACATAAAACTTGCAATATACAACTAGATCGTCTAAATTTTGTATTGCTAAGTGGGGGCTATCGTTTGTTTGATTGTGATGTAGTGATAGCTTTGCTATGTGTTACTAGTAAGTAGTAAACGTCATCATGATAAAACAAAATCAAATGGAGACACTGTAGACTTAGTGTTTCCATAGTTCAAACATCTTAAAACTTGCTAGTATAGGATACACGACGGTAGCATGTGATAAGATGATCCCTTAACAAAGCCAAACACAAGTATTCTACCAAAGTGTGCACCACCAGGAAGGATCTCCCATATGGCCGACATTCCGTACATATCGGGTGTCACACATATTAAACGGCGTTCGCGTGAGGTTGGGTTCGGCAAGCCTAGCATATGCAGATATGGCCTTGCTGAGAAGCATATAACATGGAGGTTAATTTGGCGAGCCTAGCATATGCAGATATGGCCTCGGAATACTAGAGATCGAAAGATCGAGCATGAGTCACAATATACAGATAATGTGATCGCACAAGTTGTTGTCTACCTTCTAAACTGACCCGTCGGCCGTGTGATATTCGAGGGCAGGCAGTGAATCTGGATCATGTAATCACTGAAACTTCTTAGGGATGATTGTTTTAGTGCGATCTCATTTATAATATGATTATATGAACTCATTGCTGTGAAATAGTCTTAATTGTGTTCCTTGCAATTATGTTTGTAGAAAATGAATGCACTAGAGCAACGTGAATTATCTTTCTTCATGGAGGGTGAAAGACTTAGAGTAGAAGGGTCAAACTTTGCTGACTGGTAGTCACGCCTTAGGAATTCGCTCAAAAGAGAAAACATCTTGTTCACAATAGAAATGGATGTGGAAGAAGATCCGGACGACGATGTTGGCGATCAGGAGATACTTGATCATTATGCTCGTCGACAGAAGTGCTCCGTAGTCAGGAATGTCATGATTTTCAGCATGTTAGAGGATTTTAGTATTCAGTTTCAGGACATTGACTCATATGAAATGATGGACACGCTAAAGACAATGTTCATACGTGAGTTCAGAGTTGCCAGATTTGAGTTAGAAAGCAAGTTCCTATCTACAAAGATGGAAGAACACACAAGCCTTGATGATCACTTAGACAGGATGCATGAGATGTACATGACCCTGGTGGAGGACTATGAATATTGGACAATGAACGAAACCACCACAGAAGAGTTTGCAATAAACACGTTATTGCACTCGCTTCCTCCGAGTTATGGTGATTATGTTCATAGCTATGTCAGAAGTGGAGCTAATATGAGTCTCCAGAACTTCATGACTAATCTCTTGGCCAAAGACATTGCACCTATTGAGGATGCAGAGGTCGTGGATGGAGAAGGTATATACATATATACTTTATAAATGTTTGTTCCCTTATACAACACTTGCAGTTAATGAGTATCTGATACTTATTCTGTTTTATGAAAACAGGACCTGCCGTTGCATGGACGGGAAGAGGTGAAATCAAGGATTGATGGATATCAAGTCAGTTGATGGCCAGCATGGATTCTTCCGAGACATCTATCATAGGAGATACCTAGAGTATTAGATAAATCTTATGTAATCATTATAGTATGAACACTTAGTTGTGTGTCTTGCATCTCGCGAGACAAAGTTATTCATGTAATGAGACAAGTCAGTTGTTCCATCTTTATGAATAAAAGTGTGCTTATACTTCGATTACGTCTTGATTTATGTTATGATAGAAAGCATTTATAATACTGCTATTATTTTCAAGTAATATATAATGTTTAATGATAAAGTTGTCTTGATTATAACAAGTCAAAGATTTGATTGCATAAGGTGATTTCATAACTGATGAATTCATTAAATGTATGATCTATTAACTTGTGATTTCATTATCAAATAAAAGTCCTAACTTGATTGCATGAGATGGATTAGATACATGATCTATGAACCTCTGCAATAAATATGACCATGACAAGGTTCTATCAAGCAGAACTTGTGCCAATCATTATACATAAATGATGTACTAAATGGGCACATGAGTTATCATTAAAGACCTCATATGATTAATTGAAATTTTTATTCAATTGAGATCATAAAACTAAGATTCAGAAATCACAGTGTGAAGTAGAATATAAGGATACAAATCACTACGCTATCCGAGTGATAAGTATTAAAGATGACATAATGGGAGACTTGTGGAAGTTGTACCGCAAATTACAATGGAAGTTTAAAGTGCTAGACTACTTAAACCATTCGTAGTCATACTAAACTGTAGTATGGTCTAAATGTTCTTTCCCCTTGCACTAAAATTATTAACGAACAAGGTTGTTTAATTCATTAAGTTAAAACACCCACTTCATGAATAGGAAACCATCCTGAATCTAATGAGACAAGATAGCTCCATAATTGATGGTGTTAGAGCAACTCCAGCCGCGCCCCAAAGAGGCCCCCAAGACGGCGAAACTAGCGCCGTGGGGTGAAAATTCCCCCAGCCGAGCCCCCAAGGGCCCAAATAGCGCCGGATTGGGCCAAAACTGAGTCCGGCGATCCCAACCCAAACCCAGCGCGCTGGGGGTCGCTTGGGGTCGCCGGATGAAAGGAAACCGCACGATCACGGGCGCCTTTCGCGCGCTTCCACCAACGGCCCCACTTGTTGGCCTCTTTCCGATGCGGCGTGCTCATCCATTCACCTCGTCTTCCTCGCTCTGACGCCGCCGCAGGGGAATCAATGCTCGTCGGAGTCCAGTCCAATCGCCGCGGAGTAGTCCAATCGCCGCCGCTCGTCCGGCGCGTGTCCAGCCGCATGCACCCCCTCCGCCGCTATATAAAGCGGGCGGGCTCGCCGTCGAGAGACACACCGCGCACCTCTTCTTCCTCCCCTGCTCGCCGCACTCTTCCTCTTTCCTCCCCTCTCGCTGCTCCGCCATGAATCCCTACCGCAGCCAGAACGGCATCCGCCGCGCCCTCACCCGCGCCGAGGCCATCCTTCTGGCCGAGGGAAACTACCCTTGTCCGGTAGACACGCGTCTGCCGCGCGGGTGGGTGCTCAGCGCCGCCGGCGTGCCGGTGCCGCCTCTGCCTCAGGGGAAGGAGTTCGAGCGGGGGGTTCTCGCCGTCCTCGCCACCATGACCGCCGAAGAATTTGCCGATCCGGCGAATGCGCCGAACAACATTGCGCGCTGGACGGACTACTTCGAGGAGCGCTGCAACCAGGCGCTTGTCTCCGTCCAAGGTCTGGAGCTGGTGGCCGGCCAAGGGAACCGGCTCGGCCGGATCCTGTGGTGGAGCGCCGAGGGGCGCACGCTCGTCTCCGTCCTCTACCACATCCAGGACGGCAACCAGCCGCGCCTAGAGTACCCATGAAGGGGTGACGGCGAGCTGCGTCGATGGTGCAATGGAGTAGAGCAGCGTCGGTGGTGCAGCGGAGGCGAGTAGCATCGACGGTGCGGCGGAGGCGAGCTGCGTCGATGGTGCAGCAGATGCACCATCCTAGTTTTTAATTTTCTGATGAATCTATGTAACAGTAGGCCAAATATTATCGCATATTATGTAAAATCCCCGAAATATTATCGCATATTATGTAAAATCCCCCAAATATTAATGAATTTTCGCCGAATTTGCTCTATGTTCATGAATTCCGCTGAACTTGGACGAAATTTGGTCGAACTTGGGGGGCGTTTCGGGGCCGTGACTGGGTAGGCGCCCCCCCCAGGACCTATCGCCGCGTCGGTCGCCCCCAAGCGGCGCTAAAAATAGCGCCGCAAAACGTCCTGGGGGGCGAACGGCTGGAGATGCTCTTATAAGGTTTCTTAAAGAAAGAATTTCTTTGTGATAAAGCTAGCAAGCAATTGAAATTACATATTCTCCCCGAATAGCAAAACTTGTATTGCTTAATTGGTGGTGTGATAAGTAGTTTCTCTACACGGATCCAATGGGAGATAATGGAAACTTTGACCGAGGTACTAAGACCTTGCCTTCAGAATATCAGAGTATTGCAACGGAAGCGTGTTCCGCTGTAACAACACTGTAAAAGGAAGGATATGCCATAGATGATTGATCCTGGTATATGAGTTGAAGCCTTAGTTGAATTTAGAAGGTTGTCATGAACACGTTCTGTACAGAACAATAATCAAGAGTCTTCTTAATAAAATAAAAGAAATAAAACTGCTTGAAATACAAAGGAATGATGGTATCCTAGAACACGAGGAGAAATGAAACGATATTGAGTTACATAAAGGATGGCTCACGTCCTGTGAAATAAACCGGTTATTTCATATTCCCGATAAACTGGAAATTTATTGAGAATAATGTAACAGGCATAAGGCATTATTTGGCTCATAAAACTTTTATGACCAAAGTTCAATATTGATTGAATACGGAAACGTAGGAATGCTTTAATCGATATTTCATTTACACTACAGTGGACCATAGCCTGGAATTGCCTCTCATTCAAACTTAGGATTTGAAAGTGAATTGCAATAGGCATGACGAAAGTTTGTTTCGTTAAATGAATGGACTATAGTACCTCAAGAAAGGAAACTCTCAACCTTGATTTGATCAAGTGATTTTGTGATGACCAAAATATTGAGTGGGCCTGCAGTTTCATGAAACTGAGTGGGAGCTTTAAAGACTTCCAAGAGACTTGGAATGCAGAGGGCATTTTCTGAGTGGGAGATTTGAGAGAATTATTGTTATGTAAGACATAAGAATAAAGATGTTAACTTGATGAAAGCTAAACCACAAATATATGAGTATATGATGGATATATTTGAGTGGGAGCATGATCACTGTCTCAAACATATATGCATTGATATTTGTGAAGAATAATCTCGTATATATATATGGATATGCATTGATTGTGTATATAGAGAATCGTCTTATATACACATATGCATTATGATATATATAGGGCATAAGGCAAATAAAACACAAGATTACAAGAATCTTCTTTTATGTGAAGTACTAACACGTTACACGTTGAAATCTATAAGAATAGATTAAGAAACGTCTAATGAAACAAAGTGAAGGTTGGAATAATCTTCTAGACAAGAAGCAGGTTCTTGTGGCTAGAAATTATATAACAGATGAAAATCCAAATATCACAAGCAATGTCTTGATGGAAGAATAGAGATGCACCATGTACTAGGACATGTGATCTCATATGTACTTTGACATATGATTCTACTATATAACATGCATTGTGAATCCAACAACAGAATGACTCAAAAGTTCTTGGAAGAAGAACGGATTCCAATGTGCTTTAGGAGTAAAACACATAATCTGAATAAGGTCCATGCATTCAGTATATGAGGAATACTGAGGACTATGCTCTAAATTAAAGAAAGGATAATAGAGTTGAATGTAATTCAAGATTACAATTGCAAGCCATATTATGAGTCTATACGGAATTAGAGACATCACAAAATATATGAAAGAAATGTGAGCAAGATTCACGACACTACAAACATAATGCTACTTAAGAAAGTAGAAGTATGGATAAAAGTTTAGTGTAAGAAGTTTGGACTTCTGGCTGAGTGTATGTCACAACCCCAAGTTAGGTATGTGCTAGGATCAAAGGATCACTTGCATTCATCAAAGAAATCAAATTCAAATTCCAAATGGGAGAGAGAACACCCCCCCCAGATGAATTTCAATCAAATGGCCAGAAAAAAAGTTGCTCCAAAAATTCCTTTTGCATTTTTGAAAAGTCTTATAAGTGAGTGTGATCACATATCAAGTGATGTGGGACCAACCCCATGCTCATGGATTTTTCAAATATTCAAACAAGACCTTGGAATTAATCAAAAACCCTATTTGAATTGAGATTCAAATATTTGGAATTTAAAAAATGTTCAAAAGTTGGGAATGACTAGCTACTGGTCATGTAAGTCCAAATATAAATTTTGAGCATTTATAAAAATGCCTAACTATTTTATTTAATAGGCAACACAAATTACAGAAAAAGAAAAAAAGAAAGGAAAGATTAAACAGACAGATAAAGGAAAAAAAACCTTACCTGTCGCCCTAGGCGAGGCCCAGCAGCCGGTCCAGCCAGCCCACCAGGGGCACAGGGGTCTTCTTCCCCACCCCGCGCCCCCAAGCTGCTCGGTGGAATGCCACCGAGCTAGCCGAGCACGTCGACGCCTCCCCAGCCTCCACCTTCCCCTCCCGCGCCTTCTAGCCGCGCCACGCCACGCCTGGAAGACTCGTGCGTCCATTCCCCCCTTCCCCCATCATCTCTCCGTCTCTCCACAGCTCCCCCGCGAGGAACTCCGAGAGCACCGCAGGCCATGGCCATGGCAAGTCGTAGCCCGAGCCCGAGATAGCCGCCAAGCACTTGTCCATCCTCCTCGCCGTCCTCGACTTCGTCTCCGTGCAAGAAATCGCGCTCCAATTCGACCCCGAGCCCACGGAATCGTCGCCAGGATCTCGCCAGACCCGCAGCTCGCCGTCGACCAATTCTTCTTCATCACCGCATCCCCCGCCTCGCCGTCTTCACCATTATCTTCAGGGTGAGCTACAGGTCCTCCTCCAACTCCTCCCTTACTCTCGTTTGCACCGTAGCCGGTTTCCCCCTTCTCCAGCACACGGCGGCCGCCATGAACGTCGACGAGGTTGCCCCCGTGCTCCTCTGTCCCAGCTATGGCGTGCAGCGTGTTCCCCACACTCCCAGGTTTCGTTCGCGCTAAGCCACGGTCAAAGGCGAGCTCTGGAGCGCGAGTTCGACAAAGCCCGAGCCACTGCCTCCGCCGTCTTCGACGCCGGCGACGCTCCGGTGACCCCCTGAAGCTCTGGCCAGGTCCATTCGACGCGGACGACGACAGTGAACACGCTGGTGGCCTCCATTCTTTCTCCCGTGCCCGTTTGTAGGATCCCGGCGTGAACAGGACCTTGCCGCCGACGAGCTCCACCATTAGAGCCCTAATCTACTGAGCTAATCACCTAGGCCCCACCCGCAGTCACACTGCCATGTGGGCCCAGCCTGCTAATCACCCCCTGTTAGATTAATTCAAATTAATCTATTAATTAAATCAACAGTGAGACACTGACCAGTGGGTCCCCCTTGTCAGTGGACCCCAGACGTCAGCGTGACCTCATGCTGATGCAGTAAATGTTTTTCTAATTTAAAACAATTCCAGAAAATCCAGAAAATGATTTAAATTTTGGAAATTCATAACTAATTCATTTTAACTACAAATTAAACATATAATATATGTAAAATTATCAGAAAAATGCAAGGATTCTGAATATGCACTTTGTTTTCATGTTTGACCAATTTAAAATGGGGGAACAGTGAGAACAATACATATGGGTTCCTTTTAAATTCAAAATGGAGTTTGAATTTGCAAATCATTTGCAATACACTTATTTTAAATGGAAATTCCTCACACATCAGAAGCATTTACTTCGCTTCCTTGTTTGTTGTTTGTCGAGTAGAAGTGGAACCGGAACAGGAGGTTGCCCCCTTCGTTGAAGACCCTGAACCTGAACCTCGTCAGCAAGGCAAGCAAACCCCCATTGACCATGTCAATAAAATACCACTTCCCTCACAGTCTCGCTTATGCATTGTTTAGGATGATTACCATGCTACGTTTCTACCGCATAGATGAACCCATTCCTTTGCATGACCTATCATTTGTCACAGTATTAAGCAAACCACAATCCTAGCAAATGTAGGAATTGATTGATATCATGTGGCCCTTGCAATTGTTACTGCTTATTGCATGCTTAGAGTGTTACAATGTTGATACTGTTATGTGAGTCGGGATGGTAGCAATCATGTGGATGATGGTGGAAATGTGTTGGTGAATCTACCCTAATACAAGGTGAACGATGAGAGGCTGTGTAGGAGTACACAGTGGGTTGTCTTGTTGAACACCGCCCTAAGTCCGAGTTCTTGTGTGGTGATCCAAGATGAAGAGTACAACCACACATTGGGCTCACTGACCCCTCTCAACCTACTAACTCATCCCTTTCTATGTCCAGATGTCGCAGTAGTTCGGAGTTCTGGTAGGTTTGTGGCCTGTCTGCTAAGTGAGAGAACGGCTCAGCCGAGACCGGCTTATGCACCACGCACACATCATCTGGGTCCACTTCGGTAAACCGGCCGGGTTCACGATAGTGGTAGCCAACCCGGGTAGGCGGCTTTCTTGGACTAGATCGGCTATGAGGTAACAGTTGTGGCGAGCATCCTCGCCGACACTTCTTGAACGGTGTCGAGTACAAAGACGGTAACTGATGATCATGTGTGTGTAGTGGTACACCTCTGCAGGGTTAACAAAACTATTCGAATAGCCGCGTCCGCGGTAAGGGACTGCTTGGAAAGCTTAGCTTGATTATTAGAAAACTTGAACTGGATACTTATAAAACTTGCCAAGATAAGCGTGAATGCTATGGCGTGCTTTCTCGTGGGGAAGTCGAGGAAGGCACCATAGTGGTGTATTTGGTTGGAGATATGTAGTGGACTCGTGTACGCTTCTCACCTCAAGTCTGGTACTCGTAGTTCAGGACTAGCCAAGTCAAAGCTAGCACTTCTGCTTATGAACCCCACCCCTTTTACCTTGATACATGTGCATGAGTAGTATAGCTCCTACGTAAGTCTTGCTGAGTACGACTTTGTACTCACGTTTGCTTATTCTATGTTTTAGATGAACCCACTGACCCCGAAGGTGGATTCTTCCTCGAGCTCGACGACTGAAGACCAAGCTAGTGTAGTCTCAGTCAGCAGACTGGTTCCCTCGTGGAAGGGCTTGTGTTTAAATAAGGCTTCTTAAGCCATTTGTTAAACTTGTCTGTACTCAGACCTACTTTGCTTCCGCATGCTTGTTGTAATGTTGGATCACGGTCTCGTGATCTCTGTGTGCAATCTGTGATGTATACTTTGTAGAGAATTGCAATGATACCTGTTGTTCATACAAGGCATGTGTGTTGCGTGTAAGATTATAACATGCATGTCTTAGTATGGGTTTTCGAGACCTTAGTTGTGATCTGGCTGGCGGTCTTTTATACACCAAGTGGCCCTTAGATGTGCGCAGCTTGGGGCATCGCGATGCGATTGTTCGTGACTCCCTCACATGCACACTTTGATGTATGATCGAGCCTGCCCTAGACCCCGACTAAGTGATTGGGCTGGAGTAAGTCTATGTAAGGGTTATAATACAATCGATAGTATGGTTGAGGCGACTTGTCTATGAGTATGGGAGTTCACCACCCATATCATTTAGACTTGTGTGCGGATGATGAGGACCCATTTCAGTTGATCATCAGGCCTGGATGGGATGCCCCTCACGTTCGATGCTTTCTGAGAACGTTCTGTGCTTGGCCTTGTCTGCTTAGACAAGTGGGTACGGTTCTCGGCCCTCCATATGATTGTGTTGTAGCGAGTCTTGCATACGCTAACCCCGGATCCCGACAGTGTATTTTCCCATTGAAAGGACGTGGATGTCGCCTAGAGGGGGGTGAATAGGCGCTTAAAATAATTACGGTTTAGGCTTGAACAAATGCGGAATAAAAATTAACGTTTAATTTTCCAAGCAAGAAACCTAAATAAGCTAGGCTCAACTATGTGCACCAACAACTTGTACTAAGCAAGATAAAAAACTATGTGATAGCAAGATATATAACAAGAGCACTAAGGCTATCTCAAATTAGGTGCACAAGTAAATAGGTTGACTAGAAGAACAACCTATGGGACAAGCAATGTACAATAATATGAGCAAGCATAAGATAAACAATGTAATAAGCTTGCTCAAAGTAAGGGTAGAGATAACCGCAAGTTGAGCCGATGGAGACAAGGATTTGTTACCGAAGTTCCTTCTCTTGCGAGAAGTACGTCTCCATTTGGAGAGGGTGAGGAGCACAATGCTCACACGAAGCCAACGAGGGCCACCCTATTTCTCCTCACGCTCTTACCAATGCAAGATGCAGTGATTCCACTATTAGGACACTTGAGGGCGGTCACCGAACCAGTACAAATGGCGACCCTTGGGGGCGGTCACCGAACAAGTACAAATGCTTGGGGCTATCTCCACAACCGAATTGGAGGCTCCCGTAGCGTCCCGAAGCTTTCCACCACAATGATTGAACTCCGCAACAACAAGCCTCTAGGCGCCAATGCACCCACGAGGTACAAGCTCTAGAGTGCCAATGCACTCAAGAGTAGCTATCTTCTCAACTTTACTTCTACAACGAATCCTCGGAGAGAACTCAAACCGATGCACCAAATGCAATGGAAAGAGCACACGGAGTGCTCAAGTCCCCCACTCTCAAGTCCCACCAAGGCAACAAAAGCTATGGAGGAGTATGAGAGGAAGAACAAGGAGAACACCAAGAACTCCAAGATCTAGATCCACAAGGTTCCCCTCACTAAGAGGAGAGATGGCTTGGTGGATAATGTGGATCTAGACCTCCTCTCTCTTTTCCCTCAAAAAGGAGCAAGAATCATAGGAGGGGAAGAGAATAAGCAAGCTCAAAGAGGTCAACAATGGGGGAAGAACTTGCACAAAACCGGTGGGGAAAAAGGAAGAAGAAGACCCCCTTTTATAGTCCCCCACGAATCCAGCCATTGGGAACCGTTGGTAGTCCACCAACCACGGTACTACCGCAACCGGAGCGGTACTACCGCCCCGCGGTAGTACTGCGACATAGTATCGTGCCCCACTACCGCCCTATCCAGGAGGTATACGGTAGTGGGTGCGGTACTAGCCACGGTACTACCGTAACGGCAGCGGTACTACCGCCCCGCGGTAGTACTGTGGCTCAGTACCGTGCCCACTACCGCCCTATCCAGTGGGAATACGGTAGTGGGTGCGGTACTAGCCACGGTACTACCATGGCACAGTACTACCGTAACCCAAGCGGTACTACCGCCCTAGTAGACCCAGGGAGCCCATGCCACAAAACAGATGAACTCCAAATGAAACAGGCAAACCCTGAACTGCCACAACTTCTGCAAATGAACTCCGATTAAGGCAAACTCAAGCTTGATGGAAATATTTCAAAGTGGCAAGGGAGAAATTCCAAACAAATAGAGGGGTGAAACCTCAAACCAAGGATAACCGGCAAATCTCCCGCATCGAAAATCATATGAAATCCGTTTTCGATGAACACGAGCTTGTCAGGAAGAAGACCAAAAGCTCCAAAACTCACAAAGAGAGAAGACAATCAAGAACCAATAATGATGATGCCAAGGATGCAGAAGGTTTGAGCTCTCCACGAACGACTCGGCCTAGCCTATAACACGGTCTCCTAACTACCAACAAGAGACCCGTAAACTAGACACCTAACTAGTCAAACCTTTGTCTTGCGCCTAATCCACTTGAGCTTGATGATGACGATCATGCCCGCCTCAAGTTGGAACATCTTTCTTGATTCCGCCGGCTCGATGAAGACTAGTAGATGGCTCCCCCATACTCCATTACGGGTGAGCCTCTGTTAGGCACATCTTCACAAGACCATTAACATCAAATGGTCGGCAAGCTCCAAGCATATGGTATCTTCGTGATGCTCCTCTTGACCTTGCACACATCACCTTGACCAATATTTGGATAGCTCCATGAAGAACACCTTGGTCAACACGAAATCTTCATCCTACAACCTTGAAGCCACCAAATGATCTTCAAGCGTTGCCTATGGACAAACCTTAAAGTATAACTCAAGGAAACCATTAGTCCATAAAGATTGTCATCAATTACCAAAACCAAACATAAGGGCACATGCCCTTTCACCCGTATATATGACTCTGGATAGTCTTCCGAAGACTGAACCAAAAGATCATTGGAGGATACTGTGAAATAATAGTCTCCCTCTCCCGCGAAACTTATATCCAACCATTATATGATAATGAGTGGCATGTCAAACTAGTTGACCTATACCAGTTGAAAAGGAAACATACGAATCTGAATTGGTGCAGTTCGTTGACGAACCCTCTTCCATGAGCAAGCATGATCAATGAACACTTATGCGATAAGCTGATTATGATCGGGAAAATGCAGCAAAGATTATTAGCACTCTAGTGCAAGTGGGAGACTATTGGATATATGCTCTAGAGGAAAATAATATATGATTATTCCAATATATCTAAGCAAGTTCATAACCAGTTTCATACCGTGCTAGAACTGTATCAGTGAAAAAATGATACACGTGTGGTATAGAAACCCCTAGTGTTCCTAGTTAGCCTCTATATCAATAACTAGTTCATGGTTAACATGATGGTCGTGGTTTCGCGATCATGGAAAATTAAGTCTCTTGACTATGAGGTCACCTCACTGGATGAGTGACGTGATGAACATTACCCAAAGTAAGCGTTACAGCATGATCAATCTTATGAAGGTTCAGTGTTGTAATTACATAACGTAGTAGACCGTTCCTTTGACCGTGAGTACGTGCATAATTGTATCTTCCCGGATGCTTTGACTTACATCCCACCACCTCACTGAAATATGCGGGTCATAACGGTTGTATCTTGGGTATTCCGTGGAGATATGTTGAGGAGTATTGTTAAAAGATAGGGATTTGTCAATCCATGTGATGGATAGATACTCAGGGCCCACTCGGTGAGATTCCATCCATAAAGCTGCGCAGCGTGTGACAAGGTCACGGGGATGAATATCACGGGAACGAGTGAATAAGGATTTGTCATAACGAGGTTGAACCAGACATAGGATTTCATTGATCGAATCTCGGACTAATCCAATATCGCTGACAAAGGGAATGCTATACGACGTAAGGTCCAATCGGTATTGATATCCGGAATGCACAGGGGTCATTATGGGCACCCAGGTCCCGCTGACGATCATTGAACGTAGCCTCATCTCGGTCATGACTGGAGTGTTCTCGGACCGTAGGGTAACACACTTAAGGGCTCGATGAAATCGGAGACCTTTTTCGGAACTATTGGAGTTACCAGAGAATAAAGGAAGCAGCACCGGAAAAGTTCCGTGTTGACCCGAAGGAGTTTCGGAGTGAGCCGGAAGGTGTTCCGGAGCACCGGGAGAAGGAATAATATGTTTTAGTTATTAATTAATTGAATTATAATTAAAAAGTGCTATGGGCCTTATTTATGAAAGAGGCCCATTAGGGGAAATAAAAGGGAAAAAATAAAAAAAGGAAAGAGGGGGGAGGTGCCATGGGCCCTAGGGCCCATGAGGGTGGCGCACCCCTCCCCCCTTGGCCGGCCACCTCCCCCTAGCAAGGGACTTTAGTCCCACCTTGCTAGGGAGAGGGGTTGACTCCCTCCCCTCTGCCTATTTATAGATGGGCAGGGTGCATATATTTAAAACACAGAAATTCGTGAGAAAATAAATATTACTCTGAATTGAGATCGGTTTTCTCCGGTCTTCTCCCCTTCCTCGTCTCTTCCACGGTGGGCTCCCTAGTGTGAGCTCGTAGTGGAATTGAGGCATCTCTGCTAGAATCGGAGGTCGTCGTGTTGCCGAAGCTCTGGTTCCGGAGGTCTTCTTCCGCCACCTTCGCTGGATCGGAGATCGGAGGTCGTCATCGAGTCTCGTACCTGTGCGAGTAATACGAGGTGCTACATGTGTGGCACTACACCCATCCAGGTGCTAACACAACCAGGGGGTTGTGAAACTTGTTCGACTACACCAGCCACATTTGCGGGAACGTTTCCCGCGCAACGGACTACACCCCGAGGTATGTTATTCCGCACTCCTTTCCGTTACGGTAATACGGCTAGCTAATCTTGGGTTATGGGAAACGCTAGTTAGGAAAAAAATTGCGTTTTCCGTTGCGCACCCCCAACAGTCCCGTGATGTTCACTAGTGATGTCTCTCTCCCAAAAGACGATAAAACTGCTATGCGAGGTAAACAAATTACAGATGGGCAATTGACAAGATCCTAAACGCACTGAAATGCTAAATATGCTACAAAAAAAGGAAGAGGCTCAAAAGCATTGGAAGTACGCCAAAATAAGTAGACCGAAATCCAACTGCATCTACTACTAATCATACACCTTGAGATATCTGTCCAGAACATCTCGCTGGTATTAAGTTGTGAGCCCCACCCAAAGTGTAAACCCAAAGCAACAGACAACTGCATTAAAAAGAACTTTTTGTAAAGTAAACAATCCTTGCAACCGAGGTTACAAGCACCGTTGTTTTCCCCCTTGTGGAAACAACACATCCCATGGACTCATGTTTCTGTCACTCAAGCGTGTCATCAGGGGGCATGAACCCACAATCGAGCATAATGTTCCCTCTTGGAGTTACTACCTACTACTTGGCCAAAGCAATAAACAACAACGGAGAACATGTAAGAATTACTTAGGAACAAAAATATAAAAGATAAGAACCAACTATATTACTCTATCACGATCTGAACATAATCTCATAATCCATCAGATCCCGTCAAACTCAACATAGCAACAGCAGAAAGATTACATATGTGCCTCGATCATGTAGGGCAGCTCACGAGGTCTAAACCATAAGAACAAAGAGGGGAGGAGAACATCACATAGCTACTGATCACGGACCCATGGTCCAAAGGAAACTACTCACGGCACATCCGGGAAGCGTCCATGGTGAAGGGGAAGCTCCCGGAGGTCGATCCTCCCTCTGTCAGGGTGCCAGGAAGAAGTCTGCTGGCACTCCCGATCTTGGAAGTGTGGCGGCGGTGGAACAGAGGCGAGATCGCGAGAAAGGGTTCTGTCCTTGGGGGTTTCGCATCACGGGGAATAAATAGGCGAAGGGGTGCAGCCAGGGGGGCACCAGGGGTCCAGGAGCCCCCTGGCGCGACCAAGCCCTGGGCCGCGCCAGGTGGCCGCCTGGGCACCTGGTGGTGGCCCCCTGGCCCCACTTCGGGACTCCTGAAGCTTCTGTTGTGCTGATTTTTTATTTTATTTTCCTGAATTTTTGGAGCACTTTTAATATGGGGGGAAACTGAAATAGAAAAACAGCAGAAAACAGAAACTGGCACTAGGGTGCACTGAGTTAATAGGTTAGTCCAAATATGTTCAAAAGTGTATGAAAGTGTATCTATATCATAGCAATATCACACAAAACATGCACGGAGCAAGCAGAAATTATCGATACGATTGGGACGTAGGTAAATGATAACATGCATAATTTCTGTGGTG
The DNA here is from genome assembly GCA_950022295.1 of Bromus sterilis. Classification (NCBI taxonomy): domain Eukaryota; kingdom Viridiplantae; phylum Streptophyta; class Magnoliopsida; order Poales; family Poaceae; genus Bromus; species Bromus sterilis. The sequence continues at coordinate 271,596,710 of OX465595.1, read as the reverse complement.
ACATGCTAGCAACCATATAAGAACTTTGAAAAGTAAATCAATCAAGGTATGCGATTCCATTCAGGTCATAACATGCAAGAGTCTATATTAGCATTGAAGCAAGCAACAAAAGAACATTAGGTGCAAGATCTCTCGCTATACGTGACTCGAATGTCTCCAAATGGTGTTTGTGTGCAAGAAGAGGGATAGGGAATACGAGAAAAAAGTATTTTTGTGTTGAGAACTCAATCTACTAAAGTTTCACACTTGGTCTTCTTTGGAATCTTATCTTGACTCGTCCCCAGACCACTAGCCAGGTACAAGTCAATTTGATCCACTCCTTTTCGATATTTTGAGCACTCATGCAATGGATGAGCGTAAGCACGAGAGTTGACACTTAGGATGGGAAAGAGAGAAATATGGTGGAGGAGAAAGACAAAAAGGGTGAGAAAGGCTCACATTAATGAGGACAATCATAGGCGAGAAGGCCAAATGATAGATATGATGTGAGGAGTAGGGATTGCCATGCAACGGATGCACATATGAGCTAAAAAGCTCTCCAATGGAACTACTGGGGGTGCATCTAACTTGCTCGCTCATGAAGACCTAGATCTCTTTTGAGGAGGCTCATCCTTGGAATATGCAAGCCAAGTTCTATAGTGTGAAGGTCCCCACATAGCTATATGCATGAATGATCATCTCTATGGAGTACAAGGATAAGAGAGATTACTAGTGTGGATCTTTCAAAAGGATAGTAGTGTTGCCCCTTTCTCTCTTTTAATTTATTTTTCTCTTTTTTCTACTCCCTCCGACCCATATTAATGGGCACACACTTAGCAAAACTTTGGCGGACTCAATGTCTCTTTCCATTTAAATCTCATTTGTCCTCTTTGGGATCTTTTATTTTGTCCACTTTGGGAACTTTTCCTCACTAAAGGGAAACACTTTAATTTACAAGAGGATATAGAAGATATTTCACACTTTACAAGGTACTCAAATCATAAAGAAGATGTAACTATCATGATGTATGCAATGTATGCCTCTGCCAGTGTAGCAGGAACATGTGTGACATGAAGATCAAGTCATGAAGAGGTGGATGTTGCATGACAATATATCTCGGAAAGGCTATGGAAATGCCTTGATAGGTAGGTATGGTGGCTGTTTTGAGGAAATATATAAGGAGGTTTATGATGACATAGTGTATCATGCCAAGGGTTTGGATGTACCGGCGAAGGTGGACGCCAACTCTCGGAGTGAGAAGAAAGCAATGCACGGCACAAGCGAGGCTAGCAACTAAGAGGAGGTGGAAGTGTCAACTTTCAATACTTACATTAGTCCGAAGAACTCATGCACTTATTATCAGTAACTCTCAATCTAATAAGGAGGTTCACAAAGAGACAAGTACCCCGAGGAGGAGTGTATGGGGGTTTGTTTATCCTTGCGCATCCTCGACTCATGGTACGTGAGTGTACTCTAATATCCGATCCCTCCAAAGATTAGCGATCCATCTAGTAGCTAGAGTTCTCAACTAGTTTTTGTAGGTTTTGAAAATAAACTCGGATTGCCCAAAATACGACACCTATCACTAATAGGCTAGAGCTCTTGACACCAACAGTTCAAACATTACTCACATCAATACCTCAAAACTATTGCAAGTTACTACTAAAATTAAATAGCAACCTCAATTACCTACTCTCAAGACAAGACATAACTCACTGCAACAACCATCTCTCTTAACAAGATAAACATGAAAACAAAAGAGAGTTCTAGCAACAAACTAAACAAAAGGTAAGGCTCTTTCTAAATACAAACTAATACTAAAACTAAACATGGCAATAGCTATGAAAAGATAAAGAACACACAACAGTAAAAATATAAGCATGAAAAATCCTATGATGTGTTCTAGATTGGAGTGGAGCGTGTTTCTCTCCCACACAAAGCAAGATGGGGTCTAACTTGTTATGAACAGCAAGCAAAGCTAAATAAAACTAAAAATAAAACCTAAGAGCGAGAGGCTCCAAGCATAGCACATAACGCATGAAGTGATAAAAATATAGTGAGACGAAGGACGAACTGATGATTGTTGATGGATAAGGGGATGCACGGGGGCATCCCCAAGCTTAGACGCTTGAGTCTCCTTGAATATTTATTGGGGATGCACGGGGGCATCCCCAAGCTTGAGCGCTTGACACTCCCGGATCTTCTTTCGTCGTCTTTCATCGCACACTTGAAAACTCCCTTCATACATAACTCATCATAAGCTGGTTAGAGAGGGTAGTACCCTTAATAAAAAAACTTCCCACTTGATATAAAGATATTCTTGAAGATCTACTTTTTATAAAGATTTCCAAAAGGTTTTTGCAAAGAAAAAACAACCTTAAGGTTTGCAAAAGTAAGGAGAGGCCAAACGTGGAAAAATCTGTGAAAAACAGAACATCAGGTAGTAAAGAATTTTTTAGGGGTACTTCCGCAACTCAAATCAAAAAACTTAGAACATACAAAAGTTTCACAATTTTATAGAGCACGCTGTGTAAAAATTTCAGCTAAAAAAGATGAACTGGTGATTTGTTCCGATTTCCCTCGTCAAGAAGACATAATCTGTTTTCTGGACAGCATGTCACAACTTTTGCTTCCCTTATCATAAGAGGCTATAACTTGACACAAAGCTTGAAAATAAAGATACAATGATGTTGCCACAGTAGTAAAAATCATCAAGAAAAATAAAAACAGAAGTAAAAACATCTTGGGTTGCCTCCCAACAAGCTCTTTCTTTTACGCCTTTAAGCTAGGCATAAGGCAAAAGAAGAATCAAAGATCTCCAAGATCGTCGGAATCATAAAAACCTTCAAATTGATTTTCAATAAGCTCATTCTTCTTCTTCCTAGGAAAGAGGTACTTACCTTTCGCCTTACCGCGTAAGCGTATGTGCCCGTTACCAATATCAATGAAGCCTTTCATAGCTCGGAGGAAGTCCCTTCCAAGCACGATGTTACTTTGGTTTGGCTCCATGATGAAGAAATCCATCGGTGCAATCCTATGAAGGAATGCAACTTGGACTTCTTTTACCTTTCCCTTGACCTCTGAAATATCTCCATTAGCATGTTCATGATAAGATGACAATTTATCCATGTCTAGTTTCAAAGAATCATAAACTAATTTTGGCATAGTAGAAACCATGGATCCAATATCACAAAAAGCAAGGAAGTCTTGGTTAGAGATGCTAATCCTAACAAAGGGCTCCCAATAATCATCTATCTCCAACATTTCTTTCTTGTTGGACTTAAATTCCTCTACCTTCCTCAAGTCTAGAGCATCCATCCTCTTTTCAATAGTGGCAAGTCTATCTACAACAGTATCAATACTACGATCATAAAGAAAATAACTAGATAGAATATGCAAAATATTAAGAGCTCTAGCTTCATCACACTCTAAAAATTCTCCTTCAGCCATAATATGAAGAGAGTGTTTGCACCACTTAAAAAGACCATGGTAAAAATTTCTAAGCACAATTTTTATAGGTATCCAAGGCATAATTCTGTTATGTGCTTCAGAAATTCTGTCCCATGCCTTCTTCATATTTTCTCCATCCCTTTGACGGAAATCGAGAACTTCCGATTCCCGCAAAGAACCAAGTCCTAACATGTTCATCTAAAAAAGGAGGACTACTAATAGCAAGATAAATAAAATTTTTGTGATTTTTGATATAAGACACGAAGATAAAAACTGAAAGGTAAACTAACAAGACTAAAAAGCAAAGGTAAAAGTTAGTGGGCAACTCCCCTATCTTAGCACTCGGAGTCCCCGGCAACAGCGCCAGAGATTTGCTTGATACACGAGAGATGGATAATGGCTTCTCGCCCTTTGTTGGTTACCCCAAGTGGAAGGTGAGATGTAGGATAGCAGCAAATTTCCCCTATGTAGAGGATAGGGTTTGTCTCCCGTAGGACTCCGATAATGATAAGTAGGTGACAGCGGCGCAACTGACGTGGATCTGCACACAACACAAATAACTTTGCTCCCAACGAAGTTCAGAGAGGTTTTCAATCTCTCCGGTCTTGTTGTCTACAAAGGATCAAAACACAAGGGATAATGATAATGATAGCAACTGAAAGTAAAAGCAGAAAAGTAAATGAGCATGTAAACAGAGATGAGAATATGGACCGGGCTCCCGTGATGTTCACTAGTGATGTCTCTCTCCCAAAATAGGATAAAACTGTTATGCGAGGTAAAAAAATTACAGATGGGAAATTGACACATAAACGCACCGCAATGCTAACTATGCTACAAAATAAAGGAAGAGGCTCAAAAGCATGGGCAGTACGCCAAAATAAGTAGACTGAAATCCAACTGCATCTAATACTAATCATCCACCTTGAGATATCTATCCAGAACATCTCGCTGGTATTAAGTTGCGAGCCCCACCCAAAGTGCAAACCCAAAGCAACAGACAACTGAATTAAAAAGAACTTTGCGTAAAGTAAACAATCCTTGCAACCGCGGTTACAAGCACCGTTATTTTCCCCCTTCTGGCAACAGCACATCCCCTGGAATCATGTTTCTGTCACTCAAGCGTGTCATCAGGGGGCATGAACCCTCAATCGAGCATAACGTTCCATCTTGGAGTTACTACCTACTACTTGGCCAAAACAATAAAGAACAACGGAGAACATGCAAGAATTACTTAGGAACAAAAATATAAAAGATAAGAACAAAATATATTACTCTATCACAATTTGAGCATAATCTCGTAATCCATCAGATCCCATCAAACTCAGCATAGCAACAGCAGAAAGATTACATATGTGCCTCGATCATGTAGGGCAGCTCACGAGGTCTAAACCATGAAGAACAAAGAGGGGAGGAGAACATCACATAGCTACTGATCACGGACCCATGTTCCAAAGGAAACTACTCATGGCACGTCCGGGAAGCGTCCATGGTGAAGGGGAAGCTCCCGGAGGTCGATTTTCCCTCCGGTAGGGTGTCGGGAAGAAGTCTGCTGGCGCTCTCGATCTTGGAAGCCCGGTGGCAGCAGAACAGAGGCGAGATCGCGAAAAGGGTTCTGTCCTCGGGGGTTTCATGTCACGGGGAATAAATAGGCAAATGGGGCAGCCAGGGGGGCCACCAGGGGTCCAGGCGCCCCCTGGAGCGGCCAAGCCCTGGGCCATGTCAGGTGGCCGCCTGGGCACCTGGTGGTGGCCCCCTGGCCCCACTTCGGGACTTCGGAAGATTCTGTTGCGCTGATTTTTATCTGATTTCTCCCGAATTTTTGGAGCACTTTTAATATGGGGAAACTGAAATAGAAAAACAGAAACTGGCACTAGGGTGCATTGAGTTAATAGGTTAGTCCAAATATGATCAAAACTATATGAAAGTGTATCTATATCATAGCAATATCACAGAAAACATGCATGGAGCAAGAAAAATTATCGATACGTTTGGGACGTATCAGGTCTCAAGCCGTTCATAACCGTGGACACGGCTTCTCGAAAAGATTTAATCCTGTAGGGGTGTACCAACTGCCCATTACAAGCCTCCGCAAGCACGCCCATCTTTCTCAATTGCTACCCATCATAGCAACCATTTTATGATTTAGTTCCGAGAGATCCAAAACGACAGGGCCCTCTAACTAACAATGCACAAATCCGGGTGGCCCCCGGGGAGTCGACAGCCAATCCAAGAGCCGGTCGTGCCCTCGGATCGGACTCTTCTGTATGGCCCAGGTCGGGGTTAGCCTCACCTGAACTCAGGGGCTTCCCTAGCTCACTAGTGTGGACCAACAGAGGAACTCTATCTCCGCTGGCTCGAGTTGTTTTAAAACCTGCTATGGGCCCAACCAAGCACGCACACGGTATCAAATGGTAAATCAGCTTGGGCCACCACTAGAAATGTTTGGAGCTAGGTAGGTAAGAAGAGGGGACCCAATAGCATCCCATAGGCAGTTAGGCACACTCCTCAAGAGACACAATTCTCGGAACTCGGGTCCTAGGTGCCTCGAATGGAACAAAGCATCGGGGCGGGATAGCCTAGACCTTCCATCCTTCTTTGAATATAGTCAACATCATAATAATCTTATCATCCACAACAATATAATAGTGTGATGGCCCAATCGAAGGAATAACAAGGGAAATAGTTGTAGCATCCTAAACATGCATACTAAGAAGTGGTCAAGCAAGCAAGGTACATGGCCAAACAACGGTTTGCTGGGATGTGGAGGGACATGGCTATTTGGGTTTTAATATGGAGGCATCATTGTGAGGTGGTAGGATCAAGCAATCGTTCTATCCTACACCTAGGCATGTGATTTGAAAGTTATTAGCATGATATCTGCTCCCCCTTACCTGTTGAGATGTCGGCACCGAAGGTGTAGTCGATCGCAAGCTCGCATCGTCTCCGAGTGTAACCGCGGGAGCACACAAGAAGGAAACACTGGAAAGGCAATCGACGAGCAAGCATCTATTAGTACGAAGCAATCACAAGCAAGCAACAACAAGAAGGCAACACGAGGCATAGCACTTCGATATCACATCTATCGTCGACAGCTGTTACTAACAGGTTAAGTGAAGTATCTGTCACACACGATGATACTACACATTTAGCAATGGTTCAAGTTGTATAACTACACAACATGAGCAAAGATTGTTAACATGGCATCTCACACAAGCATGGCATCCTACACAATCAAGGTAATAGGTGAAGCATAAATTAAACTATCCATGCTTGTCAATTTAAATGAGGTAACAACCTAAACATGGCATATCACTAAGTACCCCACGACAATTAAATCATTTGGTGCTGATCTGCCCTAAACCATATTTTAGATTGGTTAAAAAAAGAAAACAATACAACACTCACAATCTACATAAAATTCTAGTCAAGTTACATATAAAGAACACCCCAAATGGAGTTACGGTTAAAAAGATATAAGCATCACAAGTTATGAACACAATCTGCCAACATTAGGTAACACACTTGAGAGAAATGAAACAACATGCTACTGACTGCAAACATGCACAAAATGATATGGATTAACAGTAAACATGGCAAGCATGATATGACATCCATGTTTCATGTACATGACCATCAAGAATAAATAATTATAACTCATGCAAAATGCTAATTTATGCTACTAGTTTAGGACTTAGTGAAATAAGGAAAACATGGCAAGAGGTTAATAACATGATTACTTTACAGAAGGTACACTAACATCAAACAATCACCAAATTGAACATGCAATACATCAACAGAAATCCTACATGATGCTTAAGAGTTCATACATTGTACTTAGGCACAAAACAATGATGGATAAACATGTAGCAAGGATGCAAGAGAGCTATTCCAGATTACAAACTTAGTAGAATCTCAGGGTAGTTGACAAAAAACAACAACTATGCACTTTGTAATCTCAAGATCTACATGAACAGGGAGGATATCACGGCATAGAAATACATGGCATGAAAGTACACATGTCAAGGAGCAATTCATTCCATGGGAGCTAAAGCATTTGTGGCATGGATCATCAACTATAAGGCAGTCAAGTAGGCAACTTTATACAAAAAGAAACACAAACTAACAGGTACACTATTTTGGAGCAATATAAATGCAACCTACAGCACGATAACATGACAAGTAAATGCATGGAATTAAAGTACACAAGATGCTAAGAAATTCATGTCAAAGAACTATATGCATAGGATGCACGGATGCGATGCAATCATCAACCAAACATCGCATAAAAATACCAGTTGCAGCAGTTAACAACAAGTAGTAGTGTTTGACCAGCAATTGCATCAACCATATGACCTCAAATGAATAAACTCACTAAAGCAATATTGTAGATCATATCAAGATGAATAAATTTCATTTTGGGGTTGAGTTCATACGGGCTACGGATCTACCGCAAACATCGTCTCAAAACAGTACAAAAACAATAAATCTCACGGACTTGGCAAAAATTACAGAGACCTAGGAAAAAAAGGCACGGGCCTCACCATGGGCCGAGGCCCAACTGCGGCTGGTGGCGCTGATATCTCCTGCTCGCTCAGGGCGAGAGGAGGCTGAGGCTGGGGTGCTGGGCTTGGCCCGGAGGTGGGAACGCTGGCCCACCACAGCGTCGGCTGCTGGCGTCGCCGGCCGACGGCACGACGCGGCGAGGGACGCGCGGCGGCACGACGAGGGCTGGACCACCCGGATCTCGCCGGATCCGGGACGGTGGCGAACGATGGTGGTCCAAGGGTGGCTTGGCGGTGCGGGGGAAGGCGTGGCGGCGATCGGAGCACATTGAGCACCCGACTCAAGCTCGGCTCGCCGGCCATGTCGCGGCGGTGGCCCGTGGCTTGTCCTGGGGAGAGATAGGGGCGCGGTGAGGGGTGGAGAAGGAAGAGGAGGGGCGTGGGAGCGCGGAGGACCTCATCGGCCGGGCGCCTCGATGACGCCGGCGGGAGGCGGCTCAACACGGGCGGCGCAGCGAGGTGTTGCGGTCGGCTGCGGTCCACCTCGTCCCTGGACGGCCCGACGGTGACGGAATCAGGCCCGAGGCGGCCTGGATCTGGTTTGGAGGCCGGTGGAGGTGACATGGACGCATCTGAGCCGCAGATCATCAGATCTGATGGCCAGATTTGCTTGGGATTAGGGTTTCGACTGTGGAGGGGCTAGGGGGCAGGTCTGGGCAATTTGGAGGGGGTGGCTGCAAAAATGGACTAGGGGGAACCCTAAAATAGGTGGGAGAGAGTGATGGTCTATTTATAGGCTGGTTGGTCGGCAAGTGTACACAAACGCCCCCGGTTTCTCTATCTCGCATTCGATGTTTACATTTCTGACCACCGGGAGTCCATACGACCTCCGATTCGGACGAAACCTCGAACCACGCGCTCAGCACGGCGAGCCGGTCACTTCTACCTCACTTCGATACCGTTCTGAGATCATTTTCCGATGCCTAATAAAATAACCGTTTACTAAATAACCGTGAACACGGCTTCTCGAAAAGATTTAACCCTGCAGGGGTGTACAACTTCCCATTACAAGGCTACGCACCCATGCCCATCTCTCTCAGCTGCTACCCATCACATGAAATCATTTTATGATTTAGTTCTGAGAGATCCGAAACGGCAGGTCCCTCTAACTAACAGCGCACAAATCCGGGTGTCCCCCGAGGAGTCGACACCCAATCTAAGAGCCGAACGGCCCTCAGATCAGACTCTTCCGTATGGCCAAGGTCTGGGTTATCCTCACCTGAACTCAGGGGCATCCCTAGATCACTAGTGTGGACCAACAAAGAAACTCTGTCTCCGCTGACCAGAGTTGTTTTAAATTATGCTGGGTCCAAACCAAGCACACACACAGTTTCAAATGGTAAATCACCTTGGGCCACCACTATAAATGTTTGGAGCTATGTAGGTAAGAAGAGGGGACCACATAGCATCCCACACGCGATGAGGCACGCTCGTCAAGAGACACAATACCCAAAACTCGGGTCCTAGGTGACTTGAATCGAACAAAGCATCGGGGCGGGATAACCTAGACCTTCCATCCTTCGTCGGATATAGTCAACATCATAATAATCATATTATCCACAACAATATAATAGTGTGATAGCCCAATCCAAGGAATAACAGGGGAAACAGTTGTAGCATCCTAAGCACGTATACTAAGCAGTGGTCAAGCAAGCAAGGTACATGGCCAAACAATGGTTTGCTAGGATGTGGAGGGATATGGCTATTTGGGTTTTAATATGGAGGCATCAATGTGAGGTGGTAGGATCAAGTAGTCGTTTTATCCTACACCTAGGCAAGTGAGATGAAAGTTATAAGCATGATATATGCTCCCCCTTACCTGTTGAGATGTCGGCACCGAAGGTATAGTCGATCGCAAGCTCTCATCGTCCCCGAGAGTAACCGCGGGAGCACACAAGAAGGAAACACTAGAAAGGCAATTGACGAGCAAGCATCTATTACTATGATATAATCATAATTAAGCAACAACAAGAAGACAATACGAGGTAACACACTTCGATATCGCATCTATCGTCGAGAGCGGTTACTAACAGGTTAAGTGAAGTATCTGTCACACACGATGATACTACACATTTAGCAATGGTTCAAGTTGTATAGCTACACAACATGAGCAAAGGTTGTTTATATGGCATCTCAAACAAGCATGGCATACCGCACAATCATGGCAAGAGGTGAAGCATAAAGTACACTATCTATGCTAGTCAATTTAAATGAGGTAACAACCTAATGATGCCATATCACTAAGTACCCCATGACAATGAAAGCATTTGGTGCCGATATACCCTAAACCATATTTTAGATTGGTTAATAGCAGCAAACAATAGCACAATCACAATCCACATGAAAATCTAGTCAAGTTACATATAAATAACAACCCAAACGGATTTACGGTTAAAAAGACACAAGAATCACAAGTTATGAACACAATCTGCCAACATTAGGTAACACACTTGAGAGCAATGAAACAACATGCTATAGATTGCAAACATGCACAAAATGATATGGATTAATAGTAAAATGACAAGCATGATATGTCATCAAGGTTTCTTGTATAGGAGCATCAAGAATAAATAATTATAACTCATGAAAAATGGTAATTTATGGTATTGGTTTAGGACTTAGTGAAATATGGAAAACATGGCAAGAGGTTAATAACATGCTTACTTTACAGAAGGTACACTAACATCAAACAATCACCAAGTTATCATGCAATACATCAACAGCAAGCCTACAAGATGCTTAAGAGTTCATACATTGTACTTATGCACAAAAGAATGATGGATAAACATGTAGCAAGGATGCAAGAAAGCTATTCCAGATTACATACTTGGTAGAATCTCAGGGTAGTTGACAAAAAACATCAAGTATGCACTTTGAGATCTCAAGATCTATATGAACAGGGTGGATATTATGGCATAGCAATACATTGCATGAAAGTAGACATGTCAAGGAGAAATTCATTCCATTGGAGCTAAAGCATATGTGGCATTAATCATCAACTATAAGGTAGTCAAGTAGGCAACTTTATACAAACAACAACACAAATTAAGAGGTACACTATTTTGGAGCAATATAAATGCAACCTACAACACGATAACATGACAATTAAATGCATGGAATTAAAGTACACAAGATGCTAAGAAATTCATGTCAAAGAACTATATGCATACGATACATGGATGCGGTGCAATCATCAACCAAACATCGCATAAAAATAACAGTTGCAGCAGTTAACAACAAGTAGCAGTGTTTGACAAGCAATTGCATCAACCATATGAGCTCAAATGAATAAACTCACTAAAGAAATATTGTAGAGCACAACAAGATGAACAAATTTCATTTTGGGGTCGAGTTCATACGGGCTACGGATCTACCGCAAACATCGTCTCAAAATAGTAAAAAAATAATAAATCTCAGGGACTTAGCAGAAATTACAGAGAGCTAGGGAGGAAAAAGATAAGGCATCGGCCTCAGCATGGGCCGAGGCCCAACTGAGACTGGTGGCGCTGGAGAGCTCCTGCCTGCTCAGGGCGAGAGGAGGCTGAGGCTGGGGGTGCTGGGCTGGGGATAGTGTTGGGCACGGCGCAGCGAGGGCTGGACCGCCCGGATCTCGCCGGATCCAGGACGGTGGCGAACGACGGCGGTCCAAGGGTGGCTTGGCGGCGCGGGGGAAGGCGTGGCGGCGTTCGGAGCACATCGGGCGGCCTGCTCGAGCTTGGCTCGCCGGCCATGGCGCGGTGGAGGACCTCAACGGCGGGGCGGCTTGGCGACGCCGGCAAGAGGCGGTAGGCGGCGACTCTCCACGAGCGGCGTGGTGAGGTGCTACGGTCGGCTGCGGTCCGCCTCTGCCCTGGATGACCCGACGGCATTAAAATCGGGCCGGACGTGGCCCGGATCTGGCTGGGAGGCCGGTAGAGATGACGTGGACACATCTAAGCCGCAGATCATTAGATCTGACGACCAGATTTGCTTGGGATTAAGGTTTCGGCTGTGGAGGGGCTAGGGGGGACAGATCTGAGTAATTTGGAGGGGATGGCTGCAAATATGAACTAGATCGAACTCTAAAATGGGTGGAGAGAGTGGTGATATTTATCTATCTATACTATTAAAGGCAATAGGCCGTCGTCCTGATGGTTCAAACCATCGCATCGCTGATACGCTCCACCACCCGTATCCCTCGCTCGTACGCTCCATCCATCACTCGAAGAAATAACCGAACGCGTCGAACGAAACTCCCCCACTCCCCCTCGCGAAAAAACCCCTCCTCCCCAATTACCCTCGCCAGCGCTAGGTTTCCTCATCGCCCTCCTTCATTCAGGCAGGAGGCGCTTCCCCAATTTGCTGCGACGATGGCGAGTCAAGCCACGTGAGCCAAGGCGAGAAAATCGGCTATTTGCCATTTTCAATATGGGGTTTCTCAAAATTACCATTTTCAAGATTGGCTTCCTAAAAATGCCACCCAGTTTGTGTGCATCTTGATTACGTTGCCATTTTCCTCATTATATTAATTTTCGTTTTCTTTTCTCATTTATAAGCAGTAGAAATGACCAAAGTACCCCTAATGCTATCTATACGTACTTGAACATCTTATCAGCAGTTAAAGCGACCGAGAGTGGTGCTGCCTGGAATGAGCTTGCACAATCCCTGATCGCCTGGATTTCTTGCGTCAATGGCCGCCTTCATCTCCTCTATGCCGCTAACCGCCGACGTCCTTGCCGCTCGCACTGCCCATCGGCCGGTACCGCGGTGGCGACATGGAATCAAATCCTTATGCGAGCGCAGCTGTGCCGGCGCATAGGCATGGGAGAGCAGCCGAGAGCTCCGGTAGCTCGCGTAGGCATCAGAGAGGCGAACTGGGCCGACGTCTGTAGACGTGGACGAGCACAAGAGACGTTATTTGGTGCCGCGGTGGCTCCCGTGGCCGTGGGCATCAGCCAGACGAGGACGAACTACGCCGGCGTGCGTGCAAATGTGGACGAGCATGAAGAGGACCTGCGTGGCTCACGCAAGCACCAGCCAGGCGAGGGCCAGCTGCTCGCGGCGCGCGTGTAGACATGGGCGAGCACGAGCATCGTGCTGTGGTTGCAGGCGCACACGTGGGAAAGCTAGAGCGGCGCTCGGCGATCACCCGCGGTGAGATGCAGTTGCTCGCGCAGTCGTGAGCGAGTTAGGGCGGCCATGAGCTGCGGTTGGTCGTGCATGCATCAACAATCTAAGGCGGCGAGCTACCATGATGAAAGGATGAGCGCCAGACAATCTGATCAACCGGACCAGTCCATGCACGCATCAGGTGTGTTCTAAAGATTCAGGGGTAGTTTGGTATTTTTAGGCATTAGAAAATGTAAAAGGAAAAGGAAAAGCGATGGAAAAATGAAAATGGCAAAATAATCAAGATGCACACAAGCTGGATGGCATTTTTAAGAAGTCAATCTTGAAAATGGCAATTTTGAGAAACCCCATATTGATAGCCGATTTTCTCGAGCCAAGGCAGCGCCGCATTTGGCGTGATCGCGGCCGTTAATCCGGCGCCATGCCTCTCCCCGGCGACTGGAGACAAACGGGCCGCCGGCGATGGTGTCGTCGTCCGCGGACTCGTCGCCCACCAGATGGGGCCTCAAGGAGCAGCGCAACGTCTACCTCCGCTGGTTCGTTCCATTCCTTTCCTTCCCGGTGCCAGTTTGGCCGACCACGCCGGTGAATGTTGCTGACCTTGCCTCGATGGTAGATGCGGACGGTTGTCTGACGTGGAGAGATGCGTTCAAGTCTTCGCCATGTCCAAGAAGGTGAATCCAGACGTTTCATTCATAATTATAAACTTTAAGACGTTACATTCACATTCAGACCAACCAACAATTCAAGTGTCCCTTTTCTATTTTTCTGTGATCATGCATTTATTTTCCTTTCACTGAATTTTCATCTTCGCCAAGGAAAAACATGTACCACTTTGGCCGACACCTATTTTGGATCTTCAGGTTTGGGCAATTGCTGATTCCAAACGTCACGGCTATCTTGGATTCTCGGAGTTTATCTTGGATTTTCTGTTTTTCTGCGATCATGCATTTATTTTCCTTTCACTGAATTTTCATCTTCACCAAGGCAAAATATGTACCACTTTGGCCGACACCTATTTTGGATCTTCAGGTTTGGGCAATTGCTGATTCCAAACGTCAGGGCTATCTTGGATTCTCTGAGTTTATGACTGCAATGCAGGTTCTACCGTGACACTTCTTCTGTTCATCTGTTGGTTTCTATTTTTGCGTACGTTGATATGTTCTTGCAATTGTTAGGTTGCTTTCTTCATATTATTTAGTTTAGCAGGAAATTTTACAGATTACAGATTTCCGTGAATGTCCATGGTACACTGGTCTTATGCTTCTGTTCATAATTTACCACTTGTTAATTTGAATCTGTTAGGTTTGTTCATGCCAAATCATGTTGGCTAAAATCTCTTTTGTTTAGGCATGCAGATTGTATCTCTTTTGAATAGTCATGCAGATTGTACAGAGAAAGGAATACTATTTAATCACACACAAGATGTGGTAGTCTTCTGTAGCATATTGCTTAAGTGTGAGGGATGGTGTGCCTTCGTTGCTTCATGTCCTCATTTTCCCTCACCTCGCCACCTCCCTCGAGTCTGATGGCTGAAGTCACGGACCATCCTTCCCCTTCATGCGACAAGGCACGGAAATGCACTTATCCACTAAGCTTTGGCGATGACAGAGGACGATGTCGTTGTTGATGTTGATATCTACCTTTTATTATTTTCCTCTGGTATAGAAAATAAAATCATGTTATTCAGGTCATTCATTACCCATCCTTTGGTTCAAGTTGTTATTAGGTTCCCAGGTTATTTCTTTCCTACAGATCCTGCATTTTTTAAATCATGATACTGGAAGTGATACGTAGGTTTGAGATTGTTGACCCATAAATTTGCTCGGTCTTGTTTGTATAAATAAAATTAAATTTGCCCATATTTACATGATTGGATGCCCATCTTGTACTGAATTTTAATTTGCCCATGTTCTCTGCTTTGAGTTACAAGTAAAGGCTGGCTTGTTCTGACTGTATCTATTAAAATCCAGCATCTATCATTAGTGCTCCTCGTTGAAAGACATGCTGAGCTCATTTTGCGAAATTACTGATTTTCTACAATTGTCACACACCATCGTTTCTCATGTTTCTGTCATTACCCTTTTGCAGCACCCAGAGCCTGAAGTTGATATTGATACAATAACTAACGAAAAGAAGCAACATCAAGTGAATGTTGGTGAGTTCGTCCATTCCTTGTTTTCTCCAATTTTGTAGCATGAAGTTATGGGAGTTAGCAAATTGTAACTGAATTTGAACAGCAGCAGAAGAGGCATAGGCGAAGGCGGCAGCAGCAGCACATGCAGTAGGTCCAGCGGGCTACAAGCAGCAGGTTCAGCAGGCGACCATCACCAGCGAAGACCAGTAGCATTGGGAGCTCGAGGAGCTGAAGCGGGAACTGGTGCGTACTCTTTTTCTGCAGGAACTATATCTAGATATTTTTTCCAGGAACTAATACGAAGGAAGTTATGTTTCCATGCCATTTAGGTAATTTTACAAGATGTGATGTGCTTGGCCATTAATGTTTTAGTGTGTCCATTTCACTGTCTATAAAATGCCAAATATGGCATTGTTGCTGCTTCTGTGTTTGTGCAACTTCCTGATTAATGTTTTAGTGTGTCCATTTCACTATAACCTTCCTGAAGGATTCCAAATGTGGTTTGTACAACTTGATTTTCTCAAAGATGATGAGATGGAGGACTTTCTCAAATGTGGTTTCTAACCATGTGTCTATTATCACTAGGTTAATGTTAATCTTGATGATAGGAATTGGTTGATGTTTTAGATACTACATATTAGGAGTGACTTAAATTATTTATTCCATATTAGGAGTAATATTAAGAGTATTAGTAGCACTCCATATTAGGATAATATTATTTGGTTTATTAAAAGGTTCTTTAAAAGGTTTAACTACATGTTCAACTGAATTTTCTGAATTTTCTGTAACTTTAACTCTCTGTATTAACTGTAACTTTCTGTGGAGTAAATGAATTTTCTATCAAGTTTCTGCTCTGCTATCTACTGACTCTGTGCAGGAGGAGCAACATCACCTCCCGCCGCCATGTCCGCCCTCCCAACCTTTGCCTCATCCCACCCATAGCCTTCCCTCCCCACGCCTAAAACCGCAGCCCGACTCGATGGCGGGCCACGAACCTTCCGCCGCCGCGGGTCCCTGAGCGGTGCTCATCAAGAAGTTGTGCGCGTCCGGGCGCACCGCGGAGGCCCGGCGCGTGCTGACCGCGTGCGAGCCGGACGTATGGCGTACAACGCGATGGTCGCTGGGTACTGCGCCATGGGGCAGCTCGACAACGCGCGCCGGCTCGTGGCGGGGATGTCCATGGAGCCCGACGCCTACACCTACAACACGCTCATCCGCGGGCTGTGCGGGCGCGGCAGGACCGGGAACGCCCTAGCGGTGTTCAACGATATGCTCCGGCGAGGGTGCGTGCCCGCGTGGTCACCTACACCATCCTGCTAGAGGCCACCTGCAAGAGGAGTGGGTACAAGCAGGCCATGAAGCTTCTGGACGAGATGCGCATCAAGGGGTGCGCCCCGGACATCATCACCTACAACGTCGTCGTCAACAGCATTTGCCAGGAAGGGCGAGTCGACGAACCCATCGAGTTCTTGAAGAGCCTCGTATGGATGCGAGCCAAACACCGTCATCTACAACATCGTGTTGAAGGGCTTGTGCACCGCGGAGCGGTGGGAGGACGCCGAGAAGCTCATGGCTGAGATGAGTCACAAGGGGTGCCCAGCAATCCCCTCCCATTCTGCGATGGGACCTCGTTCTTGTAGCACATGTTCATTGAGTTCACTAATTGATTTCTTTTTACCACTATCCCTATTTGTTTCAGTTTTCCTGCTCCCTTCTTCAAATATGATCAATCAAGGGAACTACATACCTCCCTTCATCCATATATAATCTATTTACTTTTTACGTATATTTATAATGATCACATAACTTGGTGTTTCTTTTTGCAGCATGTTGATTTCACAAGTACAAGCGAATGAAAGGTCCAACAAAGATTTTGGAAATGGCAAAGGCGTCATCAAGGACATGAGACAAGAGGTAAATATTCTTCTATGTGCTACCCTCTGCTATTAGACTATGTTGTTGAAATTAGGCCACAAAAAATGAAGTTGATAATGCATTGATATATGTATTATTAGGATTATTAGTCATGCCTACATGACCGTGGAAAATGTACGCACGTGCAGACGTGCAGGCTTGACAATAAGAAGGTAAAACGAATCATTCATTTGGTTTGTCTTGCTCTGAAGATATATGACAATTGAACATATATCTATGCATGTCTGACTTGTTTTTTCATAGAGGCCAGAGGTTTTATCTTCATAATGGGGTCAACGACACAATTGCCAGCTTGACATATTTGGCTATTAACTATCTCTTTTGTTGCTGCCTATTATACGTGACACAACAAGCTAACATATTTTCGTGTAAGTGAAAACATAAGTTCCCTATTAACTTGAGATGGTATTCGGAAAATGTCAATATTTATTTTCATTCGACCTAGAATCCCGCTTTTGTATTGTATGTGCTACGGACAAAACTTCAGTTTGTGTTCTATTTAAACTCTATTGTAAGCTAAATTTTTATTTAGTAACTTTGTGTACTCTCCTAATTTGCAGGTCACAAGACCACAACTAACATCTATTGTATTTCAGAATTTCATATTTCAAAATATAAATGTCTCGCTAAATAAATCAATGTATAGTGTCGCGCTAAAAGCAAGTTACAACCCGATATAGCAAGCTAACTAATACTCCCCCGTTCGGAAAT
This sequence comes from Bromus sterilis, assembly GCA_950022295.1. Classification (NCBI taxonomy): domain Eukaryota; kingdom Viridiplantae; phylum Streptophyta; class Magnoliopsida; order Poales; family Poaceae; genus Bromus; species Bromus sterilis. The sequence goes on along the minus strand of OX465595.1, from coordinate 271,578,827 downwards.
ACTTGACATAGTTTTAACTAAAACCACATCAAGTATTTTTGAACAGAGGTAGTAGTATATTTTCAGGTTGAAGGTGCTATTTTTTCATTGGTTGTAATGTTATTTTTTACTTTAATATTGATGTGCTACTTTTGGGTATATGGTTGCTTGTTTGTTTGTGGCGTTGATAAAAGAGCCGAGAGTTATCCATTTTTTCGCTATATGAATACCACATGACATAATATTTGATACATATTTTTTTAATTATAACACTTATTGACCATTGTGCTTTTTTATCCCGTGGCAACGCACGAGCATTAAACTAGTATTTATAGGCTGGCTGGTTCGCAAGTTTACACAAACGCCCCTGATTTCTCTCTCGCGCGTTCGATGTTTATGTTTCTGATAGCCTGGAGTCCATACAACCTCCGATTCAGACGAAACCTCGAACCACACGCTCAGCGCGACGAGCCGGTTACTTCTACCTCACTTCGATACCGTTTCGAGAACATTTTTTCGACGCCCAACAAAATAATCCATTTATTAAGTAAACAGGGTTTTCGTTCCGATGGCGATGGCTGTTCTTGTGCTGGAAGTTGCGACGGTGCTCGGGTGAAACCCGGTGTCACAAAAGGTCGTGTGCCATGGTGGAAAATTCGGTCACGCATGCCGGTACAAGAAGGAGGGGGAAATATAATCACCAATTAATAAATTGGCGAAACAAATACTACAAACAATTCTAACAATCAACAAAATAATAAAACCAACAATTTTTTTAATTAGGGTGGAAGTTTCGGGTTGTTACAATATAACACCACCAGCGAGGGATCTCGTCCCGAGATCTAGGACGATCCGGGGGAGAGGGGGGAGAAAAGAGAGAGGGCGTTCCTCAACACCACCAGCAAGGGGCTCTGCTCCATGTCGAACGACGAACCTCCGTTGAGAAACTTTCCGCAGAGAGACGACAACGTCGGAGAACAAAACCATCAGGTGTCAAGAGGAAGAACAACAACGAGAATCAGATCAAAAGGATAGTGTCCCACTCAAGATCGTGAAGATACTAGACAAAAGGATGGATGACAATGAATAACCAAGACGTTATCCAGAGTCGAAGAAACTAAAGGTACTACAAGAATTCCCAACCTTATATCGGAATCGAGACAATACGCTGCAAGCAATGCATTGTAAAGGTTCTGAAACTCCACTTACTCGAGATCCTAGAGTTTGAAAGGGGATGAGATGAGAGTTAAAGCGCTTACGACATTTTTCCTGACCAAAGCATGGGTAAGGAGTAAAAGAATCCTATTCTTTGATAACTAATTTACTAACTACAAAATAGTTTGTGTCTAAACTCGACTTCGGCCAGAGAAGGGATCCTACGGTTGGTAAGGCTTTGATATCAAGTTGTAAGGCCCGATATGCAAAACTGTTCCAGATCAAGATGTTTCCATCTAGATTCGGGGACGAAGCACATATCGGTCCCACCGCGACATATGACACTCCCATATGCCTCGGATTTCCAACATGATATCACAACATTACAGCTACAAAGATACAACATCTCATACAATCGGCATACAACTGCCTTAATACAATACATCAGTGGAAGATACATTACTGGGTACAGACTACAATCAAGTGCCTAGTGGCAAAAGAGAAAAGGCATCGCTCCCATAACCACACGGGTCCAGGCTCTCCGCGGGGATCCTCCTAACTAGTCGTCGTCGAGTCTCCACGAAGGCGTTCAGCAGGAAGGGCATCAGGCTACTCTGTAGTCCAAGATCATTTGCATAACATACTGAAAAGAGACAAGAAGGGGGTGAGCTAAATCAAAAAGTCAGATAACTAACTTCTCACACTAAGATGGGGGTAGTGGTTGAGTTTGCAGCCGCACTAACAATATATGAGGTGGCTAACGATCTATTTAGAGTGAGATGAGAATCCAAGCATTCGATGAGGAATCGCCGCCAACATGTCTGCTATCAGCTACTTACGCAAGCATAACACCTTTCCTATCCTTGTACTCTTCTTCGCATCCCGACGAAGAAGAAGTAGTGAAGGCACATACACGTTGATCAAGTTTTTAGTTCTGATTCAGTTGATGTTATCTATGAACAAGGAGTAGGTCTCAAGTCGTCCATAACCGAGGGCACGGCTTCTCGAAAAGATTTAACCCTGCAGGGGTGTACCAGCTTCCCATTACAAGGCTCCGCACGCACACCCATCTCTCGCAGTTGCTACCCATCACAGGCAACCATTTTATGATTTCGTTCCGAGAGATCCGAAATGACAGGTCCCTCTAACTAACAACGCACAAATCCGGGTGGCCCTCGGGGAGTCGACACCCAATCCAAGAGCCGGCCGCGCCCTCGAATCAGACTCTTCCATATGGCCAAGGTCGGGGTTAGCCTCACCTGAACTCAGGGGCTTCCCTATCTCACCAGTGTGGACCAACAGAGGAAATCTGTCTCCGCTGGCCCGAGTTGTTTTAAAATCTGCTGGGGGCCAACCAAGCATACACACTATTTCAAATGGTAAACCAGCTTGGGCCACCACTAGCAATGTCTGGAGCTAGGTAGGTAAGAAGAGGGGACCGCATAGCATCCCACACGCGGTTAGGCACGCTCGTCAAGAGACACAATACCCAGAACTCGGGTCCTAGGTGACTCAAATGATACAAAGCATCGGGGCGAGATAGCCTAGACCTTCCATCCTTCGTCGAATATAGTCAAAATCATAATAATCATATCATCCACAACAATATAATAGTGTGATAGCCCAATCCAAGGAATAATAAGGAAAAAATTGTAGCATCCTAAGCATGCATACTAAGAAGTGGTCAAGCAAGCAAGGTACATGGCCAAACAACGGTTTGCTGGGATGGGGAGGGACATGGCTATTTGGGTTTTAATATGGAGGCATCAATGTGAGGTGGTAGGATCAAGCAATCGTTCTATCCTACACCTAGGAAAGTGAGCTGAACATCATAAGAATGATATATGACCCCCCTTACATGTTGAGATGTCGGCACCTAAGGTGTATTCGACCGCAAGCTCGCATCGTCTCTGAGAGTAACCGCGGGAGCACACAAGAAGGAAACACTGGAAAGGCAATCGACGAGCAAACATCTATTACTACGAAGCAATCACAAGCAAGCAACCACAAGAAGGCAACACGAGGCAACGCACTTCGATATAGCGTCTATTGTCGAGAGTGGTTACTAACAGGTTAAGAGAAGTATCTATCACACACGACGATACTACACATTTAGCAATGGTTCAAGTTGTATAGGTACACTTCATGAGCAAAGGTTGTTAACATGGAATCTCACACAAGCTTGGCATACCACACAATCATGGCAAGAGGTGAAGCATAAAGTAAACTATCTATGCTAGTCAATTTAAATGAGGTAACAACCTAAACATGGCATATCACTAAGTTCCCCACGATAATTAAAGAATTTGGTGCTGATCTGCCCTAAACCATATTTTAGATTGGTTAACAGCAGCAAACAATAGCACAATCACAATCTACAGGAACTTCTAGTCAAGTTACATATAAAGAACACCCCAAACGGAGTTACGGTTAAAAAGATACAAGCATCACAAGTTATGAAGACAATCTGCCAACATCAGGTAAAACACTTGAGAGCAATGAAACAACATGCTACAGATTGCAAACATGCACAAAATGGTATGGATTAATAGTAAACATGACAAGCATGATATGGCATCAAGGTTTCATGTACACGAGCATCAAGAATAAATAATTATAACTCATGCAAAATGCTAATTTATGCTACTAGTTTAGGACTTGGTGAAATTAGGAAAACATGGCAAGAGGTTAATAACATGCTTACTTTGCATAAGGTACACAAACATAAAAAATTCACCAAATTGAACATGCAATACATAAACAGCAAGCCTACTGGATGCTTAAGAGTTCATTCATTGTACTTATGCACAAAAGAATGATGGATACACATGTAGCAAGGATGCAAGAGAGCTATTCCAGATTACAGACTTAGTAGAATCTCCAGGTAGTTGACAGAAAACAGCAAGAATACACTTTGAGAGCTCAAGATCTACATGAACAGGGAGGATATCATGGCATAGCAATACATATCATGAAATTAGACATGTCAAGGAGAAATTCATTCCATGGGAGTTAAAGCATATGTGGCATGGATCATCAACTATAAGGCAGTCAAGTAGGCAACTTTATACAAACAACAACACAAATTAATTGGTACACTATTTTGGAGCAACATAAATGCAACCTACAGCACGATAACATGACCAGTAAATGCATGGAATTAAAGTACACAAGATGCTAAGAAATTCATGTCAAAGAACTATATGCATACGATGCACGGATGCAATGCAATCATCAACCAAACATCGCATAAAACTAATAGTTGCAGCAGTTAACAACAAGTAGAAGTATTTGACAAGCAATTTCATCAACCATATGAGCTCAAACGAATAAACTCACTAAAGCAATATTGTATAGCACAACAAGGTGAACAAATTTCATTATTGGTCGAGTTCGTACGGGCTACGGATCTACCGCAAACATCGTCTCAAACGATACAACAATAATAAATCTCAGGGACTTACCAGAAATTATAGAGAGCGAGAGAGGAAAAAAATAAGCTACGGGCCTAACCATGGGCCGAGGCCCAACTACGGCTGGTAGCACTGGATAGCTACTGCTCGCTCAGGGCGAGAGGAGGCTGAGGCTGGGGGTGCTGGGCTTGGGCCGATGGTGGGCACGCCGGCCCACCACAGCGTCGGTTGCTGGCGTCGCCGGCCGGCGGCGCGACGAGGGATGGACCGCCCGAATCTCGACGAATCCGGGATGGTGGAGAACGGTGGCGGCCCAAGGGTGGCTTGGTGGCGAAGGGGAAGGCGTGGCGGCATTGGAGCACAGCGTGCGGCCGGATCGAGCTCGGCTCGTCGGCGGCCTGCGGCTGGTCCTAGGGAGAGAGAGGCGTGGTGAGGGGTGGATAAGGAAGAGGAGGGGCGTGGGCGTGCGGAGGACCTCACCGGCGGGGCGGCTCGGCGACTCCGGCGGGAGGCGGCAGGCGGCGGCTCTCCACGGGTGGCGCGGCAAGGTGCTGCGGTTGGCTGTGGTCCGCCTCGGCCCTAGACGGCGCGGCGGTGGCGGAATCGGCCCTGGCACGGCCTGGATCTGGCTGGGAGGCCGGTGGAGGTGCCATGGATGCATCTGAGCCACAGATCATTAGATCCGACGACTAGATTTGCTTGGGATTAGGGTTTCGGCTGTGGAGGGGCTAGGGGGCAGATCTGGGCAATTTGGAGGGGGTGGCTGAAAAAATGGACTTGGGGGAACCCTAAAAATGGGTGGGAGAGATTGTGGTCACTTCTACCTCACTTCGATACTGTTCCAAGAACATTTTTACGACACCCAATAAAATAATCCGTTTATAAAATTAACGGGGTTTCGTTCCGATGGCGATGGCTGGTCTCCTGCCGGAAGTTTCGACGGTGCTCGGGTGAAACCCGGTGTCGCAAAAGGTCGTGTGCCATGGTGGAAAATTTCGGCCACGCATGCCGGTACGAGAAGGAGGGGGAAATATAATCACCAATTAATAAATTGGCGAAACAAAAACTATAAATAATTCTAACAATCAACAAAATAATACAACCAACAATTTTTTTAATTAGGGTGGAATATCTGGGCTGTTACAATACAACACCACCAACAAGGGATCTCATCCCGAGATCGAGGACGATCCGGGGGAGAGGGGGGAGAAAAGAGAGACAACGTTCTTCAACACCACCACCAAGGGGCTCTGCTCCATGTCAAACGACGAACCTCCGTCGAGAAACTTTCCGCAGAGAGACGACAACGTCGAAGAATGAAACCATCAGGTGTCAAGAGGAAGAAAAATAACGAGAACCGGATCAAAAGGATAGTGTGCTCACTCAAGATCGTGAAGACACTAGTCAAAAGGACGGATGACAATGACTGACCAAGACGTTATCCAGAGTCGGAGAAACTAAAGTTACTACAAGAATTCCCAACCTGAGATCGGAATCAAGACAATATGCTGCAAGCAAGGCATTGTAACGATACCAAAACTCCACTTACTCGAGATCCTATAGTTTGAAAGGGGATGAGACGCGAGTTAAATCGCTTACGACACTTGTGCTTACCAGAGCATGGGTAAGGAGTAAAATAATCCTACTCTCCGATAACTTACTTAGTAACTAGAAAATAGTTTTTTTCTAGACTCCACTTCGGCCAGAGAAGGGATCCTACGGTCGGTAAGGATATGATACCAAGTTGTAAGGCCCGATATGCAAAACTGTTCCAGATCAAGATGTTTCCATCTAGATTCGGGGACGAAGCACATATCGGTTCTTGTGCTGGAACTTCGATACCGTTTCGAGAACATTTTTTCGACGCCCAATAAAATAATCCATTTATTAAGTAAACAGGGTTTTCGTTCCGATGGCGATGGCTGTTCTTGTGCTGGAAGTTGCGACGGTGGTCGGGTGAAACCCGGTGTCACAAAAGGTCGTGTGCCATGGTGGAAAATTCGGTCACGCATGCCGGTACAAGAAGGAGGGGGAAATATAATCACCAATTAATAAATTGGCGAAACAAATACTACAAACAGTTCTAACAATCAACAAAATAATAAAACCAACAATTTTTTTAATTAGGGTGGAAGTTTCGGGTTGTTACAATATAACACCACCAGCGAGGGATCTCGTCCCGAGATCTAGGACGATCCGGGGGAGAGGGGGGAGAAAAGAGAGAGGGCGTTCCTCAACACCACCAGCAAGGGGCTCTGCTCCATGTCGAACGACGAACCTCCGTTGAGAAACTTTCCGCAGAGAGACGACAACGTTGGAGAACAAAACCATCAGGTGTTAAGAGGAAGAACAACAACGAGAATCAGATCAAAAGGATAGTGTCCCACTCAAGATCGTGAAGATACTAGACAAAAGGATGGATGGCAATGAATAACCAAGACGTTATCCAGAGTCGAAGAAACTAAAGGTACTACAAGAATTCCCAACCTTATATCGGAATCGAGACAATACGCTGCAAGCAATGCATTGTAAAGGTTTTGAAACTCCACTTACTCGAGATCCTAGAGTTTGAAAGGGGATGAGATGAGAGTTAAAGCGCTTACGACATTTTTCCTGACCAAAGCATGGCTAAGGAGTAAAAGAATCCTATTCTTCGATAACTAATTTACTAACTACAAAATAGTTTGTGTCTAAACTCGACTTCGGCCACAGAAGGGATCCTACGGTTGGTAAGGCTTTGATATCAAGTTGTAAGGCCCGATATGCAAAACTGTTCCAGATCAAGATGTTTCCATCTAGATTCGGGGACGAAGCACATATCGGTCCCACCGCGACATATGACACTCCCATATGCCTCGGATTTCCAACATGATATCACAACATTACAACTACAAAGATACAACATCTCATACAATCGGCATACAACTGCCTTAATACAATACATCAACTAAAGATACATGTCTGGGTACACACTACAATCAAGTGCCTAGTGGAAAAAGAGAAAAGGCATCGCTGATACATCTCAAACGTATCTACTTTTCCAAACACTTTTGCTATTGTTTTGCCCTCAATTTTGCATGATTTGGACGAAACTAACCCGGACTAACGCTGTTTTCAGCACAGTTGTCTATATGATTTTACTGTGCGCAGGAAAATGGATTTTTGGACGTCCCAGGAAATTCCCAGAAAAATACCAGAAAATCCACGCGCCCGAAGGAGCCAGATGCCAGAAGTGGGACCAGAGGGGAGCCCAAGGGCCCCCTGGCGCGGCCAGGAGTGGGGCCGCACCCTCTTGCCGCCTGGGGTCCTCCCCCCTCCTCTGGTGCCCTACCAGGACTCCTATTTATTCCCGTGACGCGAAAAACCCAGAACAGAAGTCGTTTTTCCAATTCTCGTCGCGGAGCCGCCGCCACCTCTGTTCTTCTCCGGGAGGGCTAATCTGGAGGTTGTTTCGGCCTCCAGAGAGGGGAGATCATCGCCATCGTCATCATCATCGCCACTCCATCCTCCCTCCATGACATCTCCATCCATGTGTGAGTAATTCCCTGCTGTAGGCAAAGGGGATGGTACGGATTGGATGAGTTAGATCATGTAATAAATTATCAGATTGTTGGGGGCATGTTGCCTATCATCTAGATTGGTGTTTATCATCTTTGCTTCGAATTATTGCTCTTAATGCTTGTCACTCTGGGCCCGAGTTCCATGATTTCTGATCTGAACCCTATGTGTTTGCATGAATATATTTGTGCTCTTGATCCTATCTATGAGTTGTTTGCACTTGTTATAGTCCGGAACCGGCGATCCCAAAGGTGAAAGCTTGGGACACCAAAGGGGATGGACTATAATTTGAGGATTCCTTGTATCCATTGATTGTTAATGCTTTGTTCTGGTGCTCTTTGACAGGAGCACCTTAATCTCCATAATTTCCTTTTGGCCCCGTTCGTAGCGGGATGGTAGGACAAAAGATGTTGTGCAAGTTCTTATTGCAAGCACGTACAACTACCTGTGGGGTACATGCCTGATGTTTGATTTATGCCTAGATGATCTTTGCTTTTCTGTGTGCCTTGCCTCAAGTTGATTACATGATGTGTCTTATCCATGCAGCGCTCAACCATCCATCTCCCTAGCCAATAGTGTTTTTAATTCTGCTGGCTACTTGTTGTTTACTTTCGCTGTTTTACTATTACCGTTGCTATCATCACTTCCATATCGCAGTTACTATTAATACCTTGTTGCAAGTAAGTGTATCTCAGGTGCGGTGGAATTGAATACTCCACTGTTAAAGCTTGTGGATATTCTTTGGCTCCCCTTGAGTCGAATCTATAAATTGGGTTATTCTTACCCGCGAAGACTATCTCGATCCCCTGCAGTTGTGGGTTATCAAGCCTGATTTCTGGCGCCGTTTCCGGGGAGCATAGCTTTATTCACTAGTCTACTTGAAGTATTTTACGTGCTGCAATTTATCCGCTATGGGTAAGAAAGAATACCCCAAGGTCCCGATCTTACCATCCCGTACGAGAAAAGGTATTGTTCTGAACACTCGTGCTACACTTGATTCACCTTCAGTTATGAGTAAGTTTGCTTCACCTTCACCACATGATGCCTCTACTGAATCTATTACTATGTCCGATACTTTTGATGATGCTTCTACTACTCTTGATGATATTGGTTCACTTAGTCACGCTCTTGAGAAACAGATCGCTGCTGCTGCAAAAAAATCTGGAATTGAAATTCCTGATACTTGCTATCCTTTTGATGGAACTTACACTTATCCCGATTGGAGTAAACTCAAGGAGAGACTCCTTGATGATGATTATATTATACTTGATGGGATTTATGCAGGGAGCTCACAGAGTTTGTCGACTCTGACCCTGATGCTATTAAGAAGCTTCTCGAAAAACACTCCCTGAAGAACAAGACCGTTCCTGATCCTAAATTTGCTACGTCTCCTATATGCATCAATGATCCTGATTATAACTTCTCTGTTGATCTTTCACTTATATCTATGGTTGAATCTGACCAATTTTATGGCAGAGAAAATGATGATGCTATTGCACACCTGACCAAACTCACTGAGTTAGGTGGCTTGTTTACTACAGATGAGAAGATACGAAACTTCTATGTTACTAAGCTTTTTTCCTTTGTCTTTAAAGGAAGGCGCTAAAGCATGGTACGATGCACTACCATGTGGTTCTATTAGGAGTCCGCAAGACTTAGCTCAATATTTTGTTGAAAAGTACTTTCCTTCTCATATGCAACATGCTGCTTTATGAAAATTTATAACTTTACATAGTTCCAGGATGAGAACCTCCCTAAAGCTTGGGGGAAGTATTGTAGTCTGATCCAGGCTAGACCGGGACATGGAGTCCCTAAGAATGAATTAATTGATATATTTTATGCTGGTCTAACTGATGAATCTAGATCCTACTTGGACAGTTGTGCTGGTTGTGTTTTCAGGAAAAGAACACCGGACGATGCAGAAGAATTGATGGGAAAGATTGCCAAGAACCACGAAGATTGGTCCGTCCCTGAACCACCTCCACCACCAAAGAAGAGGGGCATGCTTGTCCTAGGCCCCGAAGATATGCAAGAAGCTAAGCAGTCTATTAAAGAGAAGGGTATTAAGACCAAAGACGTGAAGAATCTACCCCCCATCGAGAAGTTGTGTGAGCCGACTACTCACCCTCCTATGGTAGAGGTACACTCTCTTTTAGATTTCAATGCAAGTGACATTCCTCATGGTAAGCCTCCTGATCAATGTTTAGATGAGCTTGATAATTTTATTATGAAGAAAAATCACTTTAATGAGAGGATACAAAGTCAGTTGCATGATAATTCACTTGCTATCAAAAGTTTGCTTGATGTTCTAGGAAGAACAGTTAATGATGTTAAATGTCTTGTGAAGCATTTTCATATGGTTCAAACTCAGCTTGATCAAATTTCTAATGTGCAAAAATATTTTCTTGCTAATAATGCCAAACAGGATATCCAGGCCTTCGGGATTAAAACCCGAGGGGGAACCAGCACTCAAGATCCTCTTTATCCGGAGGGGCACCCTAAGAGGATCGAGCAAGATTCTCAAATACAGGAAGAAGAAATTGTTAGCTCTCCGAAGAAGAAGAAGAAGCACAAAGAAGCTGACAATTCCAATGATCCAAATAGTATATCTACCTCCGATGCTGAGACTGAAGACGGTGCTGAACTTGAAAAGGATAGTGAAAATAATGATCCACCCGAAGTTCGAGAAGAAGAAGCACCCGATAAACGCAAGAAATACACTAGAGAAGACTTTATCGCAAGAAGACATGGGAAGGAAAGAGAACCATGGGTACAAAAACCCATGCACTTTCTAGGTAAGTATCTCAAAACTATTGAAGAAGAGCATTACAATAAGTTTTGTGAGTGGATGAAACCTCTTTTTCTTCAAATACCTTTGGCTGATGCTATTAAGTTACCTCCTTATTCGAAATATATGAAAGATATTGTTACTAATAAAAGAAAAGTTCCTAATGAAGCAATATCTACTATGCTTGCTAACTACTCTTTTAGTGGCAAGATTCCTGAGAAGCTTGGTGATCCAGGTATACCCACCATTCCTTGCTCCATAAAGAATAATTATGTCAGGACTGCTTTATGTGATCTTTGAGCAGGAGTGAGTGTTATGCCCTTTTCCCTTTACAAGAGATTATGTTTAGAAAAACTAATCCCTACAGATATCTCTCTTTAGATGGCTGACAAGTCAACAGCTGTTCCCATAGGCATTTGTGAGGATGTTCCCGTTGAAGTTGCTAATTGTTTAATCCTTACTGATTTTGTTGTGCTCGACATGCCCGAGGATGGGAGTATTTCTATTATTCTTGGTAGACCTTTTCTTAACACCGCAGGTGCTATTATTGATTGCAATAAAGGAAAGGTTACTTTCAATGTGAATGATAAAGAACACGGGGTGTATTTTCCGAAGAAAATTGACAAGAGGCATGGCCTCAACTCTATAGAGAATATCGAGACCGTGAAGATTGGAGAATGGGATTGTCCTTTACATATGCACCACAAATACAAAACCATCATGGTGGGGACGATGTCCATTAAAGTAAAGGTGCAATGATCACTTCATGAGAGGTGAGGCTTTTTGCTCTATATATCGCCGGTTTGTTGGTAAGACTTGATCAACCTTGCTAGTAAGCATGTTATATATAGGAAAAAAGTGGAGCTTGTTATGTTTTCATTTGCCTTAGATTTTATTCTCCTTGTTGTACCAAGTTTATATGTTTTTGAAACTTGACAACTGTAATCACTACTTCAAGTTTTCAGAAGGTTTCGTAGCTTTTTGAACTTCGAATTTTTTTCAACAGTGAAGTTGTCAGAAAAATTCCAGAAAAATTATATTAAAAATTTCCATGGCGGGAGGGATCCAGAGGTACCTGGGGCTGACCAGGGGGGGCCACCAGTGGCCCAGGCGGCCAGATGGCGCGACCTAGCCCCTGGCCGCGCCCACAGGGCAGCCAGCCAGGTAAGTCTTCTTCCTCCTCCTTCCTCTCTCTCTCCAAAAACACGAGTTCTGCACTTTGTTCTTGTGTTCTTGCTGCTCTCCGTCCAGAATTTCGATCTCTCTCTACGACCCATCATTTGAGCTGAAATTTTGGGAAAATACTCCCGGATATGTAACTCCTTCACCCCTCCAATTAGATTTTTGATTGGTGGCTTCATTTGTGAGTATGTAGTAGCTCTTGGTGCTGTTCATATGAGCTTGCATTCATGTGTAGAAATTTATTTTCCAAGTTTTGATGCAAGTTTATGCCTTAGGTAAGTGAGTAGAGTAGTTTGCCTCAACTCACTTTGTTTAAATCCTTGTTTTTGTGAATTGTAAAAAATTCCAGAAATGGGTTTCTTTGGAAAAGAAAAGGGGTGGCTTGGGAAGAAGAAGCCCGAGCGCTCCGATCGAGTCACTAGAGCTGCAGCTTCACCCTCAGCAGTTAGGCTACAGGAATTAAGGAGGAATTTTATGGCCTTTGTGCCAACGCAGTTTTGTGATATAATAGGTGTGCCGAACGTTGGTCAGACAACTAAGATGACCATGCAGCCTTCCGGGTTGAGGACCCTCTTCAACTCCCTTTGCTGCCAGGAGGAGACCGACATTCGGCGCACGAAGATTTCCAGCATCTTGTTTCCACACCTCAGGTATTTTGCGTATTTTTTGCTAGAGGGGTGTTGGCTCGTGACAACACGAGAAATGGTTCTGCACCAGATTTTTCTATTTATGCGAACGCCCTCTCTGGTAAGAATGAGTATAATGTGGGTGCCTTGATTGCCTGGCGTCTTGTTACGAACAGTAACAAGGGCGATTTATATGGTGGCATTTACGCCACACTTATCCTTGAGTTTCTTGAGCGCACCCCGCATCCTGATGATGTTCCCTTTTCATACGCGAGTCTCGATCTTTCGGCTATGAAGAGGCATAAGTTTGTTACCATGACTTCTTAGTTTGGTAACCTTGATTATATTTTGAGGTTTGAAAGGACTATTACTCGTGAGATCCGTCTACCTGCACCACTTTTGTTTGATAACACTCGCAGGAACGGATGGTCCTTCAACGAAATTCAGTTCGATGAGTTCTTGGCTAATTACCAGCCGCATAACCCCATGGAGGGGATTGTGCCCGATGAGGAGGAGCATGGTGAGTTCCCACCTTTCCAGGGAGAGACCTTCATCGAGCATGGCGAGGGATCTTCTTTTGCTTGGAGCGCAGGACCTTCCTCATGGGAGGATCCGAGGACTTCGGTGTACGCACCGGAGGGCTCATACGACTCCTGGACTTACCCTTACCCCGAAGCAGGAGGCTCCTCAGGGCAGTAGCTGCTACCAACTTAGGCCAAAAGCCTAAGCTTGGGGGAGTACGTTCCCTTCTCACATTTCCATTGTATTATCCGTTTTCATTTTGTTTGTTTTGATCTTTTTCGAAGTTTTTGCCCGTTATTCTTTGTTCTTTTATTTTGCAAAACAACAAAAAGATTTCTCTTTTCTTTTTCTTTCGTTTAACCTTTGAAAAATCCAAAAATATTTTCTTTTCTCTCTTTAGTTTGCTTTGTTGCAGATTTTAGCTCGAGTCCGTGATGGCATTTGCACTTGATTATATATTCCCTACGTTCAATTGTGCAAGTGACAAGGCAATAATGAAGATTATCGACGAAAGGGATGCAACAAGGAAACCCGGTATGAACTCTTGTTGTATCTACTTTTGTACATATGCCTGTACTTATGAATTAGAGACCAGCTTGTAGCGACATAGTGCTATGTTTACAATGCTTGGCCAGTGTTCATGCTTTCTTTGTGGCTAATCTCAAATAGCTAGAGTACATAATGTGTTGTTGAAATGATTTACATGCATTGCATTGTTCATGGTTTGGCATACTGAAGTGGTATTTCCCTTTGGAGAATTCTTGGATTGACTTGGCACATGCTTACACATGTTTATGACTGAAAAGTCTACTATGCCTTGATGATCTTTGAATTTCAGAATAGTCATATCATTTTCATTCCTGATTCAATGTTACTTTGTCGCTCTGCATGATTATGACTGTTATTGCTCTCTAGTTGGTCGCTTCCCAGTATTTTGCTAGCCTTCGCTCGCACTAAGCGGATTTCTGCTTGTGCACCCAAAATCCTTGGAACCAGTTTTTCCATATGAGTCCACCATACCTTCCTATGTGGTATTTACCGGCCATCCTAACGAGTACTTTCTTGTACCATCTCGAAATTATTCAAAAACACTCCTGCTTTGTGCCTCTGTTTAGCTCATGAGGAAGTAGTAGGTAATTCATGACCGTCTTATGTTAGACATGTTTTATTCCGGGATTGCATGTCTAATCCGCAAACCCCTAATACGAGGAGGGACTGGCATGAGTGAGCCCAGCTCACAAAAGATAATCACAACCAACAAACCATCCTTCAAGCTTTGTCTATGATAAATCAGAAAACTTTGGCAGTGATAAAAAAAGGAGATTAAGGGGATGTGATCGCCTCCATCTTGGGAGCCGTTCCTCGAAACATGTCTAGCGTAAGAGGTGATTGCGTTGTCTACTAGCATTCGTTGACAAAGCATGCACCTCCCAAAACACTTTTTATCTCTGTTTTCAAAACCAAGAAGTTTGGTACAAGTTTAGTCTTTGCTTACTTTCACGGGTTTTCAACCTTGCCATCAAACTCCACGGTTCGAGAGTCTCCACCTTCTTTCTTCAAAGCTACAACTAGGAGAGCATAATTGTCATTCTGAGTGTAATGTGCATTGTCCCAAAGTACTACATTGTATTTTGCATGATTGTGGTATTATTTATTCTAAAATTTCTTAGTTCTAGTCTCCTTTAAAACCCCGGAGGAGTTTCTGCATTTATGTTTTGCTTCACTCATGGAGGCTAGCGAAATACCACTCTAGTATGTTCAAACTTTGTGCATTGTAATCCTGTCTTGATTTTCAGTAGCATATTATTTGCTTTTAGTTGTTTGTGATTGATCACTTGAAAGAAGGATTGCTTCGTGCATTGCCCTCATAGCATTGTTTTGATACTTGCTAAATTCTTTTCGTAGTACATACTTATATACATCTAATGAAGCAAAAGAGTTTGTCAAAGTTTTCTTTGTCGCGTTCAGTTCGTTGAACTGAATTGCTTGAGGACAAGCAATATGCTAAGCTTGGGGGAGTTGATACGTCTCAAACATATCTACTTTTCCAAACACTTTTGCTATTGTTTTGCCCTCATTCTTGCATGATTTGGACGAAACTAACCTGGACTAACGCTGTTTTCAGCAGAGCTGTCTGTATGGTTTTATTGTGCGCAGGAAAATGGATTTTTGGACGTCCCAGATAATTCCCAGAAAAATACCAGAAAATCCACGCACCCGAAGGAGCCAGATGCAGAAGTGGGACCAGAGCGGAGGCCAGGGGGTCCCAGGCGCCCCCCCTGGCGCGGCCAGGGGTGGGGCCACACCCTTTGGCCGCCAGGGGGCCTCCCCATCCTCTGGTGCCCTACCATGACTCCTATTTATTCCCGTGACACGAAAACCCTAGAACAGAAGTCGTTTTCCCAATTCTCATCGCGGAGCCGCCGCCACCCTCTGTTCTTCTCCGGGAGGGCTAATCTGGAGGCTGTTTTGGCCTCCGGAGAGGGGAGATCATCGCCATCGTCATCATCGTCGCCACTCCATCCTCCCTCCATGACTTCTCCATCCATGTGTGAGTAATTCCCTGCTGTAGGCAAAGGGGATGGTAGGAATTGGATGAGTTAGATCATGTAATAGTTTATCAGATTGTTGGGGTCATGTTGCCTATCATCTAGATTGGTGTTTATCATCTTTGCTTCGACTTGTTTCTCTTAATGCTTGTCACTTTGGGCCCGAGTGCCATCATTTCAGATCGGAACCCTATGTGTTTTCATGAATATATTTGTGTTCTTGATCCTATCTATGAGTTGTTCGCACCTGTTATAGTCCGGAACCGGCGATCCCAAAGGTGACAGCTTGGGACACCAAAGGGGATGGACTATAATTTGAGGATTCCATGTATCCATTGATTCTTAATGCTTTGTTTCGGTGCTCTTTGACAGGAGCACCTTAATCTCCATAAGTTCCTTTTGGCCCCGTTCGTAGCGGGATGGTAGGACAAAAGATGTTGTGCAAGTTCTTATTGCAAGCACGTACAACTACCTGTGGGGTACATGCCTGATGTTTGATTTATGCCTAGATGATCTTTGCTTTTCTGTGTTCCTTGCCCCAAGTTGATTACATGATGTGTCTTATCCATGCAGCGCCCAACCATCCATCTCCCTAGCCTACAGTGTTTTTAATGCTGCTGGTTACTAGTTGTTTACTTTCGCTGTTTTGCTATTACCGTTGCTATCATCACTTCCATATCGCAGTTACTATTAATACCTTGTTGCAAGTAAGTGTATCTTAGGTGCGGTGGAATTGACAACTCCACTGTTAAATCTTGTGGATATTCTTTGGCTCCCCTTGAGTCGAATCTATAAATTGGGTTATTCTTACCCGCGAAGACTATCTCGATCCCCCGCAGTTGTGGGTTATCAATCGCTCCCATAACCAAGTGGGTCTAGGATCTCTGCCGAGATCTTCCTAACTAGTCGTCGTCGCGTGTCCATGAAGGCGTTCAGAAGGAAGGGCATCAGGATCCTTTGTAGTCCAAGATCGTTTGCATAACGTACATAAAAGAGAGAAGAAGGGGGTGAGCTATATCAACAAGTCAGATAACTAACTTCTCACGATAAGATGGGGGTAGTGGTTGAGTTTGCAGCCGCACTAGAAGTATATGAGGTGGCTAACGATCTATTTAGAGTGAGATGAGAAGCCAATCATTCGATGAGAAATCACCTCCAAAAAGTCTGCTATCAGCTACTTACGCAAACATAACATATGTCGTATCCTTGTCCTCTTCTTCAAAAAGATTTAACCCTTCATGGGTGTACTAACTTCCCATTACATGGTTCCACACGCATGACCATCTCTCTCAGTTGCTATCCATCACAGGCAACCATTTTATGATTTTGTTCCGAGAGATCCGAAACGACAGGTCCCTCTAACTAACCACGCACAAATCCGGGTGGCCCCCGGGGAGTCGACACACAATCAAAGAGCTGGCCGCGCAACCGGATCGGACTCTTCCGTATGGCCAAGTTCGGGGTTAGACTCACCTGAACTCAGGGGCTTCCCTAGCTCACAAGTGTGGACCATTAGAGGAACTCTGTCTCCGCTGGCCTGAGTTGTTTTAAAATCTGCTGGGGGCCCAACCACCAACACACATGGTTTCAAATGGTAAATCATCTTGGGTCACCACTAGAAATGTTTGGAGCTAGGTAGGTAAGAAGAGGGGACCCCATAGCATCCCACACGCGGTTAGACACGCTCGTCAACAGACACAATACCCAGAACTCGGATCCTAGGTGACTCGAATGGAACAATGCATCGGGGCGGGATAGCCTAGACCTTCCATCCTTCGTCGAATATAGTCAACATCATAATAATCATAGCATCCACAACAACATAATAGGGTGATAGCCCAATCCAAGGAATAACAGGGGAACCAATTTTAGCATCATAAGCATGCATACTAAGCAGTGGTCAAGAAAGCAAGGTACATGGCAAAACAACGGTTTGATGGGCTGTGGAGGGACATGGCTATTTGGGTTTTAATTTGGAGGCATAAATGTGAGGTGGTAGGATCAAGCAATCGTTTTATTATAAACCTAGGCAAATGAGCTGAATGTAATAAGCATGATATATGATGCCCCTTACGTTTTGAGATGTCGGCTCCGAAGTTGTAGTCGATCGCAAGTTCGCATCGTCTCCGAGAGTAACTGCGGGAGCACTCAAGCAGGAAATACTAGAAAGGCAATCGACCAGCAAGAATCTATTACTATGAAGCAATCACACTTAAGCAACAACAAGAAGGCACCACACTTCGATATCGCATCTATCATTGAGAGCGGTTACTAACAGGTTAAGTGAAGTATCTGTCACACATGACGATACTACACATTTAGCAATGGTTCAAGTTGTATAGCTACACAACATGAGCAAATGTTGTTAACATGGCATCTCACACAAGCATGGCATACCACACAATCATGGCAAAAGGTGAAGCATAAGTGAACTATCTATGCTAGTCAATTTAAATGAGGTAACAACCTAAACATGGCATATCACTAAGTACCCCATGACAATTAAAGCATTTGGTGCTGATCTTTCGTAAACCATATTTTAGATTGCTTAACAACAGAAAACAATAGCACAATCACAATCTACATGAAATTATAATCAAGTTACATATAAAGAACACCCCAAACGGAGTTACGGTTAAAAAGATACAAGCATCACAAGTTATGAACACAATCTGCCAACATCAGGTAACACACTTGAGAGCAATGAAACAACATGCTACAAATTGCAAAAATGCACAAAATGATATGGATTAACAGTACACATGACAAGCATGATATGGCATCAAGGTTTCATGTACAGGAGCATCAAAACTAAATAATTATAACTCATGCAAAATGCTAATTTATGCTACTGGTTTAGGACTTGGTGAAAAAAGGAAAACATGGCAAGAGGTTAATAACATGCTTACTTTATAGAAGGTACACTAACATCAAAAAAACACCAAATTGAACATGCAATACATCAACAACAAGCCTACATGATGCTTAAGATTTCATACATTGTACTTATGCACAAAGAATGATGGATAAACATGTAGCACGGATGCAAGAGAGCTATTCCAGATTACAGACTTGGTAGAATCTCAGGGTAGTTGACAGAAAACAGCTAGTATGCACTTTGAGATTTCAAGATCTACATGAACAAGGAAGATATAATGGCATAACAATACATGACATGAAAGTAGACATGTCAAGGAGCAATTCATTCCATGGGAGCTAAAGCATATGTGGCGTGGATCATCAACTAGAAGGCAGTCAAGTAGGCAATTTTATACAAACAACAACAAAAATTAATAGGTATACTATTTTGGAGCAATATAAATGCAACCTACAACACAATAACATGACAAGTAAATGCATGGAATTAAATTACATAAGATGCTAAGAAATTCATGTCATAGAACTATATGCATACAATTCACGGATGCGATGCAATCATCAACCAAACATCGCATAAAAATAACAGTTGCAATAGTTAACAACAAGTAGCATTGTTTGACAAGAAATTGCATCAACCATATGAGATCAAATGAATAAACTCACTAAAGAAATATTGTAGAGTACAACAAGATGAACAAATTTCATTTTGGGGTCTAGTTCATGCGGGCTACGGACCTACCGCAAACATCGTCTCAAAACAGTACAAAAATAATAAATCTCAGGAACTTAGGAGAAATTACAGAGAGCTAGGGAGGAAAAAAAATAAGACACGGGCCTCACCATTGGCCGAGGCCCCACTACGGCTGCTTGCTCTAGATAGCTCCTGCTCGCTCAGGGCAAGAGGACGCTGAGGCTAGTGTTGCTGGGCTTGGGACGGTGGTGGGCACGCCGGCGCAACACAGTGTCGGCTGCTGGCGTCGCCGGCCGGCGGCACGGTGCAGCGAGGGACGCGCGGATGCGCGGTGAGGGCTGGACCGCCCAGATCTTGCCGGTTCCGGGACGGTGCCGAACGGAGGCGGTCCAAGGGTGGCTTGGCGACGCCGGGGAAGGCGTGGCGACGGCCGGAGCATATCGGCCGAGTGGCTCGAGCTCGGCTCGCCGGGCATGGCGCGGCGGCGGCCCGCGGATGGTCCTGGGGAGAGAGAGGGGAGAGGGAAGAGGAGGGGCGTGGGCACGCGGAGGACCTCACCGGCGGGGCGGCTCGGCGACGCTAGCGGGAGGCGGCAACTCTCCACAGACGACGCGGCGAAGTGCTGCGGTCGGCTGCGGTCCGCCTCGGCCCTGGACGGCCTGGTGGCGGCGGAATCAGATCAGACGACCAGATGTGCTTGGGATTAGGGTTTCGGCTGTGGAGGTGCTAGGGGGAAGATTTGGGCAATTTGGAGGGGGTGGATGCAAAAATGGACTAGGGGGAACCCTAAAATGGGTGGGAGAGAGTGGTGGTCTATTTATAGGCTGGCTGGTTGACAAGTTTACACAAACGCCCCCGGTTTCTCTCTCTCGCGTTCGATGTTTACGTTTCTGACCGCCGAGAGTCCATACGACCTCCGATTCGGACGAAACCTCAAACCACGCGCTCAGCGCAGAGAGCCGGTCACTTCTACCTCACTTCGATACCGTTTCGAGAACATTTTTTCGACACCCAATAAAATAATCCGTTTATTAAATAAACGGGGTTTTCATTCCATTGGCGATGTCTAGCCTTGTGCCGGAAGTTGCGACGATGCTCGGGTGAAACCCGGTGTCGCAAAAGGTCGTGTGCCATGGTGGAAAAGTTTGGTCACACATGCCGGTACGAGAAGGAGGGGGAAATATAATCACCAATTAATAAATTGGCGAAACAAATACTACAAACACATCTAACAATCAACAAAATAATATAACCAACAATTTTTTTAATTAGGGTGGAATTTCTGGGCTGTTACAATACAACAGCACCAGCAAGGGATCTCGTCCCGAGATCCAAGATGATCCGGGGGAGAGGGGGGGGGAGAAAAGAGAAATGACGTTCTTCAACACCACCAACAAGGGGCTCTGCTCCATGTCGAACGACGAACCTTGTAACGCCCCGGCCACACCCACCGGTTCCCGGCGTACGCCTGGCGGGATCTAGACTATCTCCACAGACCAACACTAGTCTTTCCTGCGCACTTTGTCCTCACTCGTGCGCACCCGGGAACAACTTCCCGGTCGGTCACCCATCCTCAAATCGCTCCAAGCCAAGCACACTTAATTTTGGAGTTCTTTGGATCTAGGCTCCCAGAAAAGAAGGTGCACCTTGTTGATATGAGTAATCTATCATTCCTATTAAGCCAGGATTTCACAAACCTCCATCGAGAAACCATCAGTTGTAAAGAGGAAGAACAACAACGAGAACATGATCAAAAGGATAGTGTCCTCACTCAAGATCGTGAAGAAACTAGTCAAAAGGACAGATGGCAAGGAATGACTAAGACGTTATCCGGAGTCGGAGAAAATAATGGTACTACATGAATTCCCAACCTGAGATCGGAATCGATACAATATGCTGCAAGCAAGGCATTTTAACGGTTCCTAAACTCCACTTACTCGAGATCCTAGAGTTTCAAAGGGGATGAGACGAGAGTTACAGCGCTTACGACACTTGTCTTGATCAGAACATGGGTAAGAAGTAAAAGAATCCTACTCTCCGATAACTAACTTAGTAACTAAAAAATAGTTTTGTCTAGACTCGACTTTGGTCAGAGAAGGGATCCTACGATCGGTAAGGCTCTGATACCAAGTTGTAAGTCTCGATATGCGGTACTGTTCCAGATCTAGACGTTTCCATCCAGATCCGGGGACAAAGCACATATCGGTCCCACCGCGACATATGACACTCCCATATGCCCCAGATTTCCAACATGATATCACAACATTACAGCCACAAAGACACAACATCTCATACAATCAGCATACAACTACCTTAATACAATACATCAGCTAAAGATACATGTTTGGGTACATACTACAATCAAGTGCCTAGTGGCAAAAGAGAAAAGGCATCGCTCCCATAACCACACGGGTCCGGGCTCTCTGCCGGGATCCGCCTAACTAGTCGTCGTCGAGTCTCCACGAAGGTGTTCATAAGGAAGGGCATCAGGCTCTTTTGTAGTCCAAGATCGTTTGCATAACGTACATAAAAGAGACAAGAAGGGGGTGAGCTATATCAACAAGTCAGATAACTAACCTCTCATAGTAAGATGGGGGTAGTGGTTGAGTTTGCAGCCGCACTAGCAATATATGAGGTGGCTAACGATCTATTTAGAGTTATATGAGAAGCCGAGCATTAGATGAGGAATCACCTCCAACAAGTCTACTGTCAGCTACTTACGCAAAAATAACACCTGTCCTATCATTGTCCTCTTCTTCACATCCCGACGAAGAAGAAGCACTCAAGGCACACACACATTGATCAAGTTTTCAGTTATGATTGAGTTGATGTTATCTATGAAGAAGGAGTAGGTCTCAAGTCGTCCATAACCGTGGACACGACTTCTCAAAAAGATTTAACCCTGCAGGGGTGTACAAACTGCCCATTACAAGGCTCCACACGCACGCCCATATCTCTCAGTTGCTACCCATCACAGGAAGCCATTTTTTTATTTAGTTCCGAGAGATCCAAAACGACAGGTCCCTCTAACTAACAACACACAAATCCGGTTGCCCCCGGGGAGTCGACACGCAATCCAAGAGCCGGCCGCGCCCTCGGATTGTACTCTTCCATATGGCCAACGTCGGGGTTAGCCTCACCTGAACTCAGGGGCTTACCCATCTCACCAGTGTGGACCAACAGAGGAACTCTGTCTCCGCTGGCCTGAGTTGTTTTAAAATTTGCTGGGGGCCCAACCAAGCAGACACACGTTGTCAAATGGTAAATCAGCTTGGGCCACCACTAGAAATGTCTGGAGCTTGGTAGGTAAGAAGAGGGAACCCCATAGCATCCCACACGCGGTTAGGCATACTCGTCAAGAGACACAATACCCAGAACTCGGGTCCTAGGTGACTCAAATGGAACAAAGCATCAGAGGGGATAGCCTAGACCTTCCATCCTTCGTCGAATATAGTCAACATCATAATGATAATATCATCCACAACAGTATATAGTGTGATAGACCAATCCAAGGAATAACAGGGAAACAATTGTAGCATCCTAAGCATGCATACTAAGCAGTGGTCAAGCACAGAAGGTAAATGGCCAAACAACGGTTTGCTGGGATGGGGAGGGACATGGCTATTTGGGTTTTAATATGGAGGCATCAATGGAAGGTGGTAGGATCAAGAAATCGTTCTATCCTATACCTAGGCAAGTGAGATGAAATTCATAAAAATATATGCTCCCCCTTAACTGTTGAGATGTGGGCACCTAAGGTGTATTCGATCGCAAGCTCGCATCGTCTCCGAGAGTAACCGCGGGAGCACACAAGAAGGTAACACTGGAAATGCAATCGACGAGCAAGCATCTATTACTATGAAGCAATCACAAGAAAGCAACCACAAGAAGGCAACATGAGGCAATGCACTTCGATATCGCATCTATTGTCGAGAGTGCTTACTAACAGGTTAAGTGAAGTATCTGTCACACACGATGATACTACACATTTAGCAATGGTTCAAGTTGTATAGGTACACAACTTGAGAAAATGTTGTTAACATGGCATCTCACACAAGCATAGCATACCACACAATCATGGAAAGACGTCAAGCATAAAGTAAACTATCTATGCCAGTCAATTTAAATGAGGTAACAACCTAAACATGGCATATCACTAAGTACCCCACGACAATTAAAGCATTTGATGCTGATCTGCCCTAAACCATATTTTAGATTTGTTAACAACATCAAATAATAGCACAATCACAATCTACATGAAATTCTAGTCAAGTTACATATAAATAACACCCCAAACGGAGTTACGGTTAAAAAGATACAAGCCTCACAAGTTATGAACACAATCTGCCAACATCAGGTAACACACTTGAGAGCAACGAAACAACATGCTACATATTGCAAACATGAACAAAATGATATGGATTAACAGAAAACATGACAAGCATGATATGGTATCAAGGTTTCATGTACAGGAGCATCAAGAATAAATAATTATAACTCATGAAAATTGCTAATTTATGCTATAGGTTTAGGACTTGCCAAGAGGTTAATAACATGCTTACTTTACAGAAGATACACTAACATCAAACAATCACAAAATTGAACATGTAATACATCAACATCAAGCCTACATGATGCTTAAGAGTTCATACATTGTACTTATCATGGCATAGCAAGGATGCAAGAGAGCTATTCCAAATTATAGACTTAGTAGAATCTCAGGGTAGTTGACAGGAAACAACAAGTATGCACTTTGAGATCTCAAGATCTACATGAACAGGGACGATATCATGGCATAGAAATACATGGCATGAAAGTAGACATGTCAAGGAGCAATTCATTCCATGGGAGCTAAAGCATATGTGGCAGGGATCATCAACTATAAGGCAGTCAAGTAGGCAACTTTATACAAATAGCAGCACAAATTAACATGTACACTCTTTTGGAGCAATATAAATGCAACGAACAACACGATAACATGAAAAGTAAATGCATGGAATTAAAGTACACAAGATACTAAGAAATTCATGTCGAAGAACTATATGCATACGATGCACGGATGCGATGCAATCATCAACCAAACATCACCTAAAAATAACAGTTGCAAAAGTTAATAGCAAGTAGCAGTGTTTGACAAGCAATTGCATCAACCATATGATCTCAAATGAATAAACTCACTAAAGCTATATTGTAGAGCACAACAAGATGAACAAATTTCATTTTGGTGTCGAGTTCATACGGGCTACGGATCTACCGCAAACATCGTCTCAAAACAGTACAAAAATAATAAATCTCAGGGACTTCGCAGAAATTATAGAGAGCTAGGGAGGAAAAAAATTAAGGGGCCGAGGCCCAACTGCGGATGGTGGCGCTTGATATCTCCTGCTCGCTCAGTGCGAGATGAGACTGAGGCTATGGGTGCTGGGCTTCGGCCGGTGGTGGGCACGCCGGCCCACCACAGCGTCGGCTGCTAGCGTCGCCGACAGGTGGCACACCACGGCGAGGGCTGGACCGCCCGGATCTCGCCGGATCTGGGACGGTGGCGAACGGCTGCGGTCCAAGGGTGGCTTGGCGACGCGGGGGAAGGCGTGGCGGCGGCCGGAGACATCGGGCAGACGGATCAAGCTCGGCTCGCTGGCCATGGCGCGGTGGCGGCGCGCGACTGGTCCTGTGGAGAGAAAGGGGAGCGGTGAATGGGTGGAGAAGGAAGAGGAGGGGCGTGGGCGCGCGGAGGAACTCACATGGGGGTTGGCTTGGCGACACCGGCGGGAGGCGGCATGCAGCGGCTCTCCACGGGCGGTGCGAC
The DNA here is from genome assembly GCA_950022295.1 of Bromus sterilis. Classification (NCBI taxonomy): domain Eukaryota; kingdom Viridiplantae; phylum Streptophyta; class Magnoliopsida; order Poales; family Poaceae; genus Bromus; species Bromus sterilis. The sequence continues at coordinate 271,553,678 of OX465595.1, read as the reverse complement.
GAGGTGCTGCGGCCGACTGCGGTACGCCTCGTCCCTGGACGACCGGCTGCGGTGGAATCGGGCCGGCGCGGCCCGGATCTGGCTGGGAGACCGGTGAAGGTGACGTGGAGGCATCTGAGCCGCAGATCATCTAATCTAACGACCAGATTTGCTTGTGATTAGGGTTTTGGCTGTGAAGGGGCTAGGGGGAAAATCTTGGAAATTTGGAGGGGGTGGCTGCAAAAATGGACTAGGAGGAACCACAAAATGGGTGGGAGAGAGTGGTGCTCTATTTATAGGCTTGATGGTTGGCAAGTTTAAACAAACGCCCCCCGGTTTCTCTCTCTCGCGTTCGATGTTTACGTTTTTGACCGTCGGGGTCCATAAGACCTCCGATTCCGACGAAACCTCGAACCACACACTCAGCGAGGCGAGCCGGTATCTTCTACCTCACTTATATACCGTTCCGAGGACATTTTTCCGACGCCCAATAAAATTATCCATTTATTAAATAAACGGGGTATTCGTTCCGATGGCGATGGCTGGTCTTGTGCCGGAAGTTGCGACGGTGCTCGGGTGAAACCCGGTGTTGCAAAAGGTCGTGTGCCATGGTGGAAAAGTTCGGCCATGCATGCCGATACGAGAAGGGTGGGGGAAATTTAATCACCAATTAATAAATTGGCGAAACTAATACTACAAACAATTATAACAATCAACAAAATAATACAACCAACAACATTTTTAATTAGGGTGGAATTTCTAGGCTGTTACACAAACGGGCCACCAGGGAGCCGACTACAATAATAGCAACCAGCAGTCAGGACACACAGGAACCGGCTCAGGATCCCAGTATCATGGACCTGGAGGCGGGAGGCAGATGCAATCAGGACTTGCCGGATTTCAAGTAAACCCGAAGAAACTCAACGGCCATGAAGCATATCACGTTTTCACCACCAGCAGCTGTCGGAGAGATTAAAAACTTCAACAGCGTGCTGCTCTGTCTGCAGCTAAGGAACCATCCATACCTAATTGGCTCAATTGGTTTGAACAACCAATAACCTGGACAAGGGATGATCACCCCCCCAGTGGTAGATAACCCAGGGACTCTAGCCTTGGTAGTGGCACGACAAGTTGGAGGATACACCTTGCATAAGGTACTCATGGACGGAGGAAGTAGCATCAACATCCTCTACTATGAGACTTTCCGGAGGATGGGGTTAACCCAAAAGCAGCTACAACCCTCCAATACGATTTTCCATGGAATTGTCCCAGGTAATTCGGCACGACCCATAGGCAAGATATACCTCAAGACAGCCTTTGAGAATTTTGAAAACTTTTGTTCTAAAATTATACCCTTCGATGTCGTCAAGCTTGACAGTCCATATCATGCCATTTTTGGGAGACTGGCTTACGCCCGATTCATGTCTCGTCCCTCCTACGTCTATCTAAAGCTCAAAATGTCAGGTCCGAATGGACCAATCACGGTTGAAGGAAGCTGATCATGGGCAACTGAATGTGAGGAGCAACATGTTAAATACGCCGAGTCGGCTTGTTCCAAGGAGGACTTGACGACCTACAAGGAGAAGGTAGATCCGGTGGATCCTACGATCTTGAAGAAGACGACTCTTGATACCAATCCGATGTTTCAACCGGCACAAGATACTAAGAATGTCGACTTTGTCCCTGGTGATCCTTGACAACAGTTCGTCATTGGGACGGGGCTCTCCGATAAATAGGAAAGCGCGCTCATCAAGTTCCTCCGTGAGAATTGGGACATCTTTGCATGGAAACCTTCTGACATGCTAGGCGTCCCGAGGGAACTCGCTGAGGACCACCTTAAAAAGGATCCAAAGATGAAGCCGGTGAAACAATTCCTCCATAGTGTTAACGATGAGAGAAGAGATGCTATTGGAGAAGAGATAGCCCGGCTCCTAGCTGTCGGGTTCATCATGGACGTTTTTCGTCCTGAGTGGTTGGAAAACCCGGTCCTCATTTCAAAAAAGAATGGGACTTGGCGTATGTGCATTGACTAGAAATACCTAAACAAAGCCTGCCCGAAGGATCCTTTTGCTCTACCTCGCATTGATCAGATTATAGATTCAACTGCAGGATGTGAGCTCATATCTTTTCTCGATGCCTACTCTGGGTATCATCAGATTAAGATGTCCACAGAGGACCAGGAGAAGACATCCTTCATCACCCCCTTTGGATCTTTCTGCTATACTTCTATGCCTTTCGGCTTGAATAATGCAGGGGACACCTATCAACGGACGGTGCGGAACTGCCTCAAGGAGCAAATTGGGAGCAATGTGCATGCTTATGTGGATGACATAGTGATAAAATCCCAGTTAGCGGACTCCCTGATTGGTGACCTATAAGAAACTTTCAAGAATCTGTGTACTTACCAGATGAAACTGAACCCGGCCAGGTGTACTTTCGGAGTCCCAGCCGGAAAACTCCTTGGATACAACGTATCTGAGAGAGGGATCGAGGCAAACCCAGAAAAAAATCAGTGCTATCATGGCACTCCAGAAACGGACTTCTGTCAAAGGGGTTCAGTGGCTTACGGTGTGCGTGGCCTCTTTAAGCCGGTTCATAAGCCGGCTTGGTGAAAAAGCCATCCCGTTATACCAAGGAAGATGAGGCGCTTGAGTCACTAAATAAGCAACTGTCCCAAGCACCTATCTTGGAAGCTCCCAAACCCAAGGAACCTATGCTTCTATACATATGAGCTAACCTTCGAGCGGTCAGCACTGCGGTTGTTGTTTAACGCAAATAAGAAGGTGAGGAACATCCCCTGCAGGAGACATGTTTATTATGTCAGCGAGGTCTTGACATCATGCAAGCAACGATATCCTCAATGGCATAAATTGGTCCTGGGCGTGTTTATGGCGAGCCGGAAGTTAAAGCATTACTTTCAGGAGCACCCAATCATAGTGGTCAGCTCGACACCGCTTTCGGACATCATCCAGAATCAAGAGGCTCCTGGAAAAATCGCCAAATGGGCCATCGAACTGGGAGCCTATCACATCAAGTATGAGCCACGAACAACTATCAAATCTCAGGCCCTGGTCAACTTTATCAAAGATTGGACAGAACTCCAGGCACTCCCGGATAAACCGACTTTCAAGTACTGGACGATGCACTTTGATGGAAGTCGGCAACTCTAGGGATCGGGAGCCGGAGTCGTTCTCACTTCACCCAGGGGAAAAAAATTCTGCTATGTTTTACAGCTTCAATTTACCTGTACTAACAATGCAGCTGAATACGAAGCCTTACTCCAGGGTCTTCTATTGGCACATGAGCTGAACGTAAGACGGATTCAATGTTTTGGCGATTCTGATCTTATCTCCCAGCAAGTATCAGGGAATTGGTATTCTAAGGACCCCATTATGGCGGCCTACGGACGAGAAGTTTCAAGGCAAGACGGATTCTTTATTGGCTATCAAGTGCATCATGTGGATCGCAGGAAAAATGAGGCAACCAACGCTCTATCTCGGCTTGGCTCTCAACGAAAGTCGGTTCCACCAAACATCTTCCTTGATGTCTTGTTGCATCCGTCTGTACATCTCCCTACAGAGCAGGATATAGCAATGAAAGATCCGGAGATAGCCTTAGTAGCTGCGATACATGCCAATCTCTCGTGGGTCATACCATATTTGGACTACAAGACCCGGGGTATCCTCCCAACTGATGAGATATTGGCCAGACATATCATCAGACGTAGAATATCCTTTGTGCTTATAAATGGAGAGATACACCGACTCAGTCCCACCCCAATTTTCCAGAGATGTGTTTCACTAGAAGAAGGACGAACCATACTAAATGAAATACACTCTGGAGACTGTGGTCATCATGCAGGTTCCCGATCACTCAAGGCCAAAGCTTATCGCCATGGATTCTACTGGACCACAACTCATGCAGATGTGGAGGATATAGTAAAGAAATGTGATGGTTGCCAGCGTTATGCAAGGAAAGACCACGTACCGGCTCAAGAACTCAGGATCATTCCAATCACCTGGCCTTTTGCAGTCTGGGGGCTTGATATTGTGGGGCCGTTCAGGCGTTCCAAATGCGGAAATACTCACCTCTTGGTTGCCGTGGATAAATTCACCAAGTGGGTTGAAGCGGAGCCGGTCAGCAAATGTGATGCCTCAACAACACTCAAATTTCTGAAAAAGATCATCTTCCGTTTTTGATATCCCCACAGCATCATCACTGATAATGGGAGCAATTTATCAGAAGGGGTTATGGAGCATTTCTGTGCGAAGGAACATATCCGGCTTGATCTCGCAGCTGTGGCTCACCCACAGTCCAATGGAAAGGCCGAGAGAGCCAACCAGGAAGTGCTACGAGGCATTAAACCCCGACTCCGTGTGCCTCTAATAAGAACACTGGGTTGTTGGGTTGAGGAACTACCCTCCGTACTTTTGAGTATCAGGACCACGCCCAACAGGTCGACCTGTTTAACACCTTTCTTCCTCGTTTATGGAGCTGAAGCCATTCTCCCAAGTGACATCCATCATGACTCACTCCGAGTCACTGCTTATGTTGAGGCTGACAAAGAAGAAGCAAGACACGACTCTTTAGATGTCCTTGATGAAGAACGAGAATTAGCGGCTGCTAAGTCGGCTATCTATCAGCAAGATCTGCGACGATATCATAGTCGGCGCATCAAGAGTCGGACTTTTCAAGAGGGGGACTTAGTGCTCCGCCTAATACAAAAAGGGAAGGAATGCACAAGTTATCCCCGCCTTGGAAAGGACCGTTCCTGGTGAGAAAGAATTTATACAATGGATCCTACTACCTAGTTGATATATGTGAGCCGAGTGCCACGCGCACGTCCGAAGAAGAGACTCCCAGGCCGTGGAATAAAGCTCAGCTCCGTCCCTATTATACTTGAGTAGACAGGAACATTCTTGTACACCAGTTTACAAATATTAGTAATATAAGAAGCCTACTTCCTTTCTTTTAGAAAATCTGATTTTTGTTTTTGATGCCAACTTCCTTTTTCTTTTTACTTTTTCTTCTTATCTTGCACTGCATTACATTCTTGCATTTAATTCCTTGGAAACTTGGAGGTCCTGATCACCCCTTCCATGGTACCATGCATGTATATAGCTCTATTTAGGGACCCTGGGGCTTGAAGTCTTTTGATTTCAATTCTTCAACTGGGGACTCGACATATACATGAAATTGTCCTACTATGGCTTTATCTTTGCTTGTATAGCTGATGCAAACTCACACTTCTATGACCTACGTGACCCGTTTTAGTTCCAACACCAGCCGGCTTTATCAGATGCTTGTTGAGTTTGAATCAATTACAGATAACACTAGAATTAGTCATGTGATGCTTGCTTACAGAGAAGTTTCGACTTAAGCACAATTAAGTGACCAAGAATTCTTTTCTACAAGACAGACAAAAAACCTCCTATTTAAGGTGTCGGTCAGTGCTGATCATGTATCATTAAATAATGTTGTGACAGTCGCGCGTACGGCCGACTTCTATATGAGCTCTTACATTTCTTGCATACATAAGCATATTTTTTGTTCTTTTATCTGTTTACTTTTCTCAGCATACACAAATATATCAATTCTTTCCTTTATCTAAAAAACCGAATTTCATGAACATTGTCAAATGAACTAAAAGTCGGTACTTGGGGACTTTGCTATGACTCGGCATGAACATAAATTGATCATACCGATTCATGGGGGCTCACCTCGATTTTTTAAACAAAATAATATGTTGAATTTACTATGATTTGGTATGAAATACAATGGTCTCTACCGACTCATGGGGGCTACATGTTGAATTTATTATGTTTCGGCACGACACGCAGTTCCTCATCAAGATTCATGAGGGCTAACATATGGTCAAGATAATGACTCCTCAAATAATTGTTCCCTAGTCAGTATAAGTCGGTTATGCCAAAAATCGGCTTATTAAATCATTACACGAACAAAGAGAAGCTTTATTAAAAATATGTCTTCGTAAAGACAGAACATCACAAGCATGACAGTCACTCGAAAGAAAATCTATTGTGAAACATCATGGATGGATCTCTTCAATTTCATCATCACTGCTGGAAATGCCATTATTGTCAATCGATGCGCCTTCTCCATTATAAAATTCACTATCACTGCTACTAGAACTTTTCACGCAACACTCCATGCGATTCCCATCAGAATCAAAGCATTTTTCCCACAAGGTTTCGTCTCTGTCATACCTAAAGACAATGCTATGCCGTTTTTAAGACCGCGGGAGTGGATAAAAGTCTTCCAACCATTCTCCAAAACACATGGATCCATTGTTAGAGAAGCTTGTGGTCACCCAGATAGGCCCGTGAGGGAAGCCACAACCCGGGGGGCTTGGAATCTTCTATAATGAAAGTCCAAGTATGTGATCAGAGGGGGAGGGGGTGAATGATCACTTCAAAAATTTCGACTGAAACTATGAAGTGAAGCATAAGTAAAGCAAAACAGCGAAGTAAAACTGGAAGCGAAACTAAATGCAGTGAATCAAAACACATTGAAGCATAACTGCGAAGCAAATGCAATACATAAGGTAATGCTTGAAGTAAAACGAACTGAGACTCGGCGATGTTTGTTCGACCAGTTCACGCTCTGCAAAACGCTACGTCTGGTTGGAGGGACTGGTGATTGAACACCTGGAGAAAATCTCTCTCCGTCCGTTGCTCCACTTCACCAAACTCCTTGAGCTTGGTCAGTTCTTCACTTGTGGTTGATTATTGAGGAAATCACCGAAACCTTTGACAAACTGGACTTCGAGGCGACAATTACTCTTCGCTCTCTGAAGAACAACACTCTAACCGTCCAGGAGAATTGCAGTTCTCCAAGATAAAAAGGCTAGTAAGATTTCACCTAAGTCATCTCGAATCTACTCAGATCAATGGGACTTAGGCTTCAGTATTCAGGGTTTTGCTTCGGTGGGGTTTTGGGGTGCTCTCTTCAATCTCTCTCAGGAATATTCTCAGAGCAGCAACCCGCAAATGGAGGATGGGTCGGCGTATTTATAGTTGGCAATCCCGAGGTGCGGAATGACCAAATTGACCCGAAGTGACAGCTTGACACGTGTCCACAATGGTCGGATTTTTCATCACTGCGCAACTTTACTTGCGGAACAAGTAAAGCTGACTCACGGATTTAGTTCTGCTTCAGAAGCCAAAGAACGAAGTCTTTGCTACTGAAGCTTAACTTAGTGCACATGAGATATCTTTGCTCTGTCTTCACACTTGGTGTGGATTTGATCTGAGCATTTTCTCAATGACTTCGGTGTCCACAAACTAAAGACCCCTCTTGATAGTACGGTTTGTCCTATGACTCAAAGAACAGAAAAAGAACTACACAAAAACATCTAAGTCTTGCGCCGTCTTCTTCATTTCCTTCAATGAGTTGAGCTTCAAGAAACCTTAATTTTTGGGGGTCATCCTCCGTGATTAAGCTTTGCTCAGGGGGTAATGCTTCGATAACTTGAAAACCTTACATGAAGCTTTATCACCTAGTTTGTCCTTCAGGAACCTATTCAACTGTTTATACTTGAAAACATTGTTAGTTCCTCTACTGTCTTGTCCAACAATATCCAAAACACACGGGGGAAAAACTTTGCTCTTACAATCCCCCCCTTTTTGGACTATTGTTGACAAAACAGGCATCGTTAAAAGATATTGAACTTTTTGTGAAGTGATGTGACAGACACTAAGATATGAAGTTTTTGGCTCCCCCTGAATGCAGGCATCGAAGATTTATATAATCGAATTTAATGCTTGAGAGAAATTTCTTCAGTGGAGAGAAAAACAAATATCTTAGCGAAGACAATTGCAGTTGAAGATATGTATCCAGAAATGTATGCAATTGCTTCCAATGACCTGTGACTTAGAAAATAATAACCACCTGCAAGATAGAAGATACGAAGCAATACTTGCAAGAAAAGGGGTTATTAAAACTTAAGCGTAGTACAGGAGTAGCAAGACTGAAGTTAAACTTAAGTTACAACCCAATCGAAATGAATGGAATGTTTGTTGTAACTTAACCAAGTGAAGCAAAAGCAAATAGCAAAATCCCTTTCCCCGATGCAAATCTAACTCATCGATACCCTCATTCTCCCCGTTTTTGTCAATGATTGGACAAAAGGTTGGGAAGAGGGTCGAGAGATCTATTGCGCGGCATCAGCACCCTGGGAACCCGACGAAGCTGAGCTTGACGAAGACTCATATGACGAGGATTGATCGCTAGAGGATTCTTCTTTGGAAGAAGACGAAGGAATGGATTCGTGGCGCGTCTGGGTGATGAGGTTGATGCCGAGGTCGCTGTCGTCGAGGCCGTCGTCGTCCTTTGAGGTGATGGAGTCGTTTCCAGAGACGGTGTCAGGCCTGATGAGTTCTGGTTTGTTGACGAAGAAGACTTCATCAATCTTGTGCAGGGGAGGGATCTTTTGATTCGGGCAGTCCACCGTATCATCACGGGAAAAGTTTCGCTGGAGGTGCTCATATTCTTTGTAAATGCGATCTTTACGAAGGCCTTTTATAGAGTGGAATTTCCGAAGTCCCTTCCAGGAATGACACTTGAGAACACGCAAATACTGATTGTTATTGAGTGCAATGTTGCCAACGCGGTTTATCTCATCAGCAAGACATTGCATCTGGCGTTGATTTTCTTCAATGAAGTTTTCGAGCATTTGCTACGACCGAAGATTAACTTCAAAGTGGTGGCAGTCTTTTTGGAATTTCTTGGAAAGGTTTTGCTCATTAACTTCATGGCGCACATCAACATAAGTGGCAAACGGATCATTGGGTTTCCTTAGCAATTCCAAGGTGTCACACACTGGTGAAAGGAAAAGCTTCGGATGATGGCGAGCCACAAAGTCTTCATTTCTGCCATAATCGCAGACAACTTGCAGCCAGGGAGCATAAGGCTTCAGTGTGAATGGAAGATCTGCTGCATGAACCAAGTTCCTAATGAAGTAGTCTTCAAAGTCAAAGATGAGACCATGAGTGAGATTCATAATGGCATGCCTTGTCTCAGGATAAATGTTCGATTCTTCCGAAGCAGTACTCAAAGGAATCAAGGATTGGGACAAAATGTAGAACCAAGTCCTGGAGATGAAGTTCAAATGCTTCGAGCGAATATTTTCAGGATTGGCAGTTACTTTAGTATCCAGCAGGGTAGAAAATTGTTCTTCAGCCAGATCAGGTTCCAAGTGAATCTTTTCTTGAACTCCAGAATGCCTTGGAATATTGACTATCTCCAAGAATTCGGCTGAAGACATTCTGAAGATTTGACCTTGAATCATCCATTCCAGCGTCCATGATCTGGGTTCATTTGCATCACCAGAAACATATAGAGTGGCATAGAATTGCTTGATGAGTTCAGAATTGAAGGGAGTGCTTAAAGCAAACAGTCTTGTCAGATTCTGATTCTCAGTGGTTTCGGTGATGTTCTGGAAGCAAGTGGCAGTGGAAAGACTTCGCATATCCAGATATTTGTGCCTAAACAGAACACCTTGCTGACAGAAAACCTTGGTGTATAAAATTTGTTGCTCTGCAGTCCAGAAGCGAAGATCATCTGCAGTCCGAGCTGAAGCATAAGGACTGACACCAAAGAAACGGTGGCGCTTCTGATGTTGCTCCAAACTGAAATCCGGACCATGCCTTGAAGAATAACCAGCGCCCTTGAAGATAAGAAAAGTTTCACGAGGGTAATTTGACTCAAGCTGGGTGTCTTGGCAGGGGCGCGAATGCGAGCGAAACCTTTGCAGAGGAGCTGTTGGATTGGCTCTAGAAGGGCCAGCAGTTTGAGCGACTATAAGCGCTTGCTCTTGCGAAAGATTCAATATCTGTACTTGCTCATCTTCATCGTCATGAGCTTCGGTGCGAGGCACATTAGATTCATACTCTTGAGCGGTTCTGGCTGAGGAAAAGTCTCGGGTGCCACGGGTTCTGGAGTGGGATGGAGAGGGTTGATGTGCTTCATGGAGAGGTGATGGAGGTGGTGCGGGAGCAGCAGGTGGTGTGGGAATCCTTTGCGGTTCGGGGGTTGGAGCACGGATGGGTGTGGGTGCACGGGGTGGAATGGGTGCGGGAGTTGGAGCAGGTGTTGGAGTTGGGGTAGGAGTTCTCTTGGGGGTAGGAGCTTTTTGCGGTGGAGTTGGTTTGGGAGTGGATCTGGTAGGAGGAGGTGTGGGAGTTTTGATGGGTGGAGCTGAAGTTTTTGTTATTGGCTGGGATGGTTTTGGCTTCGTAGCAGAAGTGGGAAGTGCTTCAGGGGTTTCCTTCGGCTGCTCATCACAAGTGTCCATGTCAGCAGCTGAAGCCAAAGTGATCTTCCGCTTCTTGGTAGATCTCTTCTTAGGAGATGGGTCTGAAGCCTTTGAAACAGTAGGCTTGACAGCAACTGGTTTTGCAACAGCTGGTTCAGCTTCTTGCGGAGCCTTGCGCTTCCGTGAATCCCTTTCCATAATGGACGCATTATGGGTCTTCACCATTTCATCGACAGCGGCTTTAATCTTTCCCCTGAAGATTTTGATGTTATCCTTGGTGGTGGTGTTGACGTCTGTCACTTGCTGAAGAAATTTCAATGCGTGTTGTTTAAATTCTTCATCAGGTTCAGTTTCAGCGCGCTTCTGATAGTTGTGAATCTTTGATACTTCAGATCTATCCCTTGAATGCAAATCCTTCAGCTGACTAATCATGGTGGAGATCATTGCTTCAATGGAGCTTGAGATATAAACTTCACCTAGATCAACTGCTTCGGGTTCTTCAGCAGCACACTTCTCCCAAAGGGCTTCAGTGATTCCCAACTGATCCCATAGTTCACCTTCACGAGGGTCAGGGAATTAATGTTCATTATGGCGATCAGCTTCGGTTTGAGCTTCAGGCAAAGATATGCCTTTCTGCTTCGATGGAATAGCTTCAATGGAGGGAGTCATATCAACAACAGACTTTTTCTGACTAGCCCTAGCCGCTTTCTCACCTTTCTTTGTCCTGAGGCCTTCGAGAGAGGCCTTGCGTTTAGCTTCATGCTCAGCCAGCTGTTTGGCTTCGGCGGCAGCTTTCTCTTCGTTATTTTCGGCTTCGGCGAGCTTGCGCTTCGTCTCAGCCTTTTCTGCAGCCAATCTAGCGGAGTCCAACTCCTTTTGTTTCCTTGCGGCTTCCTCAATGGCCTTATGCTTTTCTGCAGAGCTTCTAGCAAGAATGTTTCGCTCAAGTGCCTCTGCGAGGTCTTTCTGTTTCAATTCTTCTTCAGTGAGCTTTCGCTTCGCTGAAGGGTTTGGTGGGGAAGACTGCTTGGGCTTCGCTGGTGCAGCAGCCTTTGCAGATTGTTGTTTGGCAGGGTCATGCATCTGCTTCGATCGCCTCTCAGTATTGAGAGCATCAGCCGGTGGCTTGGATGCCAAGGGCTTCCCTACCACCAAGTTGGATAGGTCAATGGTGGGGCGAGCAGAGGGCTTGTCCTTGGGGTCTTGAATCTTTATACCTTTGGCAGCAGGTTTCTCTCCCGGCTTCTTCTTTAGAGGAATCCGAAGCCTTTGCTTCTTGGGGGGAGGAGGATCTGATTCATCATCTGCCTCAGATTCAGATTCGTTGTCAGCAGCAGCATTTGATTCGTCCAACATTGAATCTTCGAGAGAATCTTGCTCTAGTCTGGCTTGCTCTTCATCATCTGTGGAAGCAAGAGGAGGAGAAGCTGATTTCTTCTTAAGTTTCTTTTTCTTCTTCGATCTAGGCCCAACATCATGGGCAGCTTCGGCTAACTTGGCAGCTTTCTTAGCTTCCTTGAGTCTCTTTTTCTCAGCAGCGATTCTCAATCTCTTTTGCTCATCAGGTTAGTCATCTGGAGTCTTGAGAGTATTGGCGTGAGGGACCTTGGGTGGAACTGGGTAGTACAAGTGTCGATTTTCTTTGGTGTACTGACTGCACATGGCAGAAGTGTATTGATAGGGTCGACTGAAGGCAAATTGCATAGCCCACTTCCAGTCAGGGATGCTCTTGTACTTGTACCATCTGACAACCCAGTACCGGCGAATTTTTTGCAGGCGAATCTTGCGCTGATCTCTGGTTTCTTCAGGAGGCATATCATATCCAAGCTCAATGCGAATGGATTCGGGGATGCCTCGAGCATTGTTGGTTTTCTTGGTTCTGCCACCTTTCTTCTTCGGAGTAGCATGTTCTGCTTCGTTGATGTGATCAAGATTTGGGGACTCATTCCCGAAGCCTAAATCCTCAGACATCCTGTGAAAAGCATACGGTTGCGAGGGAAAGAGGCAAGTATGGAATGAGCACTAGCAAAAGTTTCGACCACAAAAAAAAAGGTTTTGACAAGAGATTCAGTGTTGAGTATGGGAGAGATATCCAATCTGTTCTGAGCTAGGCTTAGCAACCAATTGAGTGACAAACCCTAACACAGAACAGACCGCATCTAACCCTAGCTTCTAACCTGAATCGAGATGGGGAGCTTTTCCTAGCAGAAACAAGTTTCCCAACGGAGCAAAGATCCAACGGATCAAAGAAACCAAAGAAAATCATCCCAACAAGAGGACTAAGAACTCAGATCCAATCTAGAATAGGATGAACAGAGAGAGAAATAGAGATTGGATCGAGGGCTCGGCGTACCCTAACTCGGTGGCGTCGAGCAGCTACGGCGGCAATGAGCGGAGAGGAAATGCTCGTCGACGGTGTGAAGTCCACGGCGGCACTCTTCCGGAAGTGAAGCGGCGAGAACGGCGACCGAGACGAGGAGCTCGGCGGCGCGCTCGGGAGTGAGAGGGTTTCGGAGAGATGTGAATGAGGAGGTGAGTTGGATTCGCTGGGGGGGGGACACCTTATATAGGCAGGTCTGACAGGAGTTGTTAGATCTGATCGAACGGCTTCCAGCATCCGTCTCTCCGGATTCTACGGCGAGGATTTCGTGGCGGATCGCGAGGAAATCTCAATGACCCGGATTTGATGGGATCTCAACAACCGAATAATATGTCTTTGATTTGAGTAAAACTTCGATAGAAATTGGAAGCATTTGATTCGGAACACAATGAAGTTCGAAGCAAAATACTTTCCGTTTCAATTGTGCTCAACCACTTTGGACAGATAGAATAAGAAAGAAGAAGAACAAAAGGGGTAGGGTCCGAAACTTATCACCTCGAAGAAAAACCAAACGAAGAAAAAGGTGATAAGCATTGAGGACTAAATCCAAGCAAAATAAAGTTGAAGCAAAAACAAGTAATGAAACCAAAAGATAAAACACGAAGTAAATGAATATATACAAGGAAGTAAAGGTTTGGTCTTACAATACATTGCGTGAGTCCAATATATTGAGCTCACACCTTAGTGCATAGAACCTTTTCTCATCCAATGATTTCGTGAATATGTCAGCCAATTGATCTTCAGTTCTGACATGACTTATGACAATATCTTCATGCTGAACATGATCACGAAGAAAATGATGGCGAATGTCAATATGCTTCGTGCGAGAGTGCTGCACAGGATTGTGATCAATTTTGATTGCACTCTCATTATCACATAGACGGGGAATTTTCTTCACATGAATACCATAATCCTTCAGCGTTTGCTTCAGCCAAAGAATCTGAGTACAGCATGAACCAGCAGCAATGTATTCGGCTTCAGCTGTAGATATTGAGACACAGTTTTGCTTCTTCGAAGCCCAACACACAAGTGATCTTCCAAGGAAATGACAAGTCCCTGAAGTTGATTTCCTATCGACACGATCACCAGCCCAGTCTGAATCAGAATATCCAATGAGATCAAACTGAGCTCCCTTGGGATACCATAAGCCCAAGGTTGGTGTGTGAGCAAGATACCGAAGAATTCGCTTTACAGCAGTATGATGTGATTCCTTTGGATTGGCCTGAAATCGAGCACAAATACATACTGAAAGCATAATGTCAGGTCTAGATGCACAAAGATATAAAAGGGATCCAATCATAGACCGATATTTCTTCTGGTCGAAGGCTTTGCCCTTCTTATCTGCATCTAAGAATCCATTGTTAGGCATTGGAGTCTTAATAGTTTTGCAATCAGTAAGACCAAACTTCTTCAGGCAATCCTTGAGATATTTTTCTTGAGAAATGAAGGTGCCATTCTTCTGTTGACAGATTTGAAGTCCAAGGAAAAACTTCAATTCACCCATCATTGACATCTCATATTTCTTCGACATCATTTTGGAAAATTCTTCGCTGATCTCAGTGTTAGTGCAACCAAAAATAATATCATCTACATATATTTGACATACAAAAAAATCACCATTATAAGATCGAGTGAAAAGTGTTGGGTCAGTTGTTCCTGGTTTGAAGCCTTTCTTCAGGAGGAAGTCCTTCAATGTGTCGTACCAAGCACGAGGTGCTTGCTTCAACCCATAGAGGGCCTTATGCAACCTGTACACCATGTCAGGTTTCTTTGGGTCTTCAAAACCTAGAGGCTGCATAACATACACTTCTTCTTCGATTTCTCCGTTAAGAAAAGCACTTTTCACATCCATTTGATAAAGTAGGATACCATTGAAATTTGCAAAAGCAAGCATAACACGAATGGATTCGAGACGAGCAACTGGAGCATAAGTTTCGCCGAAATCGATACCTTCGATTTGGGTGTAGCATTGTGCTACCAGTCGTGCTTTGGTTCTTACCACTGTACCATCTTCATCTTGCTTGTTGCGAAAAATCCACTTTGTACCAATGATGTGCTTCGTGGAATCAGGTCTATCAACGAAGGACCAGACTTTGTTTCGCTCGAACTGGTTAAGTTCTTCGAGCATAGTAGTTAACCAATCTGGATCCTTCATGGCTTCATCAAACTCTAAAGGTTCTAGCATAGAGACAAACGAAAAGTTTCCATAGAAGTTAGCCAAGCGAGGTCGAGAACGAGTTGTGGGACGACCTGGTTGATGAATTTCTTCAAGGATCGAATCAACATTAACTCTTCTTTGAACTCTTGATAAAGTTGAATCATTTGCTTCAGACTCAGCTTCTTCTTCAGGATCTGCTTCTGCTTTAGGGTCTGCTTCACCTTCAGCTTCAGGATCAGCTTCACCTTCAGCTTCAGCGTTTCCTTCAGGATTTGCATTTCCTTCGTTCCCTTGCTCTTCTTCGTCCTGCTCATCATTAGCTTCAGGATGTTGATCTCCAGCGCCCCGGGCTATGTGTGGGAACATTGGACCATCATCATCCCTATCAGCTTGACGAGGATTGGCTTCAACAGGGCCAATATATCCAATAGCCATGGACCTGATCACTTCATCAAGTGGAGGTTCATCTAGATCATGAGGCAATTGCTCTTTTTGAGAGCCATTAGTTTCATCAAACCTCACATTTACAGTTTCCATAAATTTCCCAAAGTGAGAGTTATACACCCTGTAAGTGTGAGAATTTGAGCCATAACCTAGAAGAAAACCTTCATGTGCCTTAGGGGCAAATTTGGAGCTATGATTCATATCTCTAATAAAACAAGGAGCACCAAATACCTAAGATACGAAACTTTTGCTTTGTTACCAGTGATAAGCTCATGTGAAGTTTTCTTCAGAAATTTGTGAAGGTAAACCTTGTTGATGATATCACATGCTGTGTTAATTTCTTCGGCCCAGAACCTGATAGGTGTCTTGTATTCAGCAAGCATGGTTCTGGCCATTTCAATAAGAGTTATATTCTTCCTTTCAACAACACAATTTTGTTGAGGTGTATAAGCAGCAGAGAACTCATGAGTAAAGCCATGATCATCAAGAAAATCTTCAATATGAGTATTCTTGAATTCAGTTCCATTATCACTTCGGATATGCTTCAGAGAAAATTCATATTCTGTTTGAGCTCTCTTAGCGAATGACTTGAAGATTTCAACAACTTTGCTCTTGTCATCCAGAAAGAAAACCCAAGTATATCGAGAAAAATCATCAACAATAACAAGACCATATTTGTTTCCTCCCAGACTTGTATAATTTTGAGGACCGAAAAGATCCATATGAAGCAATTCAAGAGGGCGAGTAGTAGTCATGATAGTCTTCACTGAATGATGTTTCTTCGTAATTTTACCAGCTTCACAAGCACTGTAGAGACGATCCTTATCGAATTTTACTTTGCTAAGACCAATAACATGCTTCTTATTCACTAGATTATGAAGATTTCTCATCCCTGCATGACCAAGTATTCTATGCCATAACCAACCAGATGAAGCTTTTGCCATTAAGCATGTGGATACGGCAGGACCTGAAGAAAAATCAATAATGTATAAATCTCCTTTTCGGTATCCCTCGAAGACAAACGTATAATCTTCCTGTGAAAAGACAACACAACGCGAAGCAGAAAATAGAACAAGCATACCCATATCGCATAACTTCGAAATAGACATAAGATTATATCCAAGTGATTGGACTAGCATAACCTTGTCAATGTTCTTATCTTTCGATATGGCAACCTTACCCAAACCTAAAACTTTACCCTTGTTGTTATCACCGAAGGTAATGTAATTCTGAGAAGATTGAGATAGTTTTTCTTCGGTGAATAACTCCTTGTCTACGGTCATATGATTTGTGCAAACACTATCCATGACCCATTCGGATCCACCGGAGACATAGCCCTTCGCCTTGGCCATAAAGAAATATGCAGGAGTTTCATCTTCACTACTGTTGTTGGTGAAGAATGCGCTCGAAGCTTTGGTCGAAGCATCTGCTGAAGCGAATGACAAACCAGCAACCACATCTGATTCAGACCCAGACCCAGATCTTGAGCCTGATTCAGCTTCGGACCCAGAGGCTTCGTCTTCAGAGTTCATTTCCTTTCCCAAATAGGCCTTGTCATGGTGAGAATTGCTTCGACGAGACGAGTGGGTCTTCGATGAAGAACCCTCACGCTTCTTATGATACTTCTTCCTCTTGTCATCATCAGAATCTTTCTTCTTTTCTCTTCTCGAGCTGGAATCATGTCTCTTGGATTCATAGCTTCTGGAGGATCTGTGGGACTTGGTTGAGGAGTCTCTGAGCGAAAGCTTTTATTTGTTCTCAGCTTCCCACAGAGGGCAATCAACAATGTAGTGACCAGGTTTCTTGCACTTGTAGCAGCAGTTGTCCTTCGATGGAGAGCTTCTTGAGGATGAGCGGTGAGATGAGTGATTTGAGCTTCTTGAAGAATAACTCTTCTTCGGTGAAGAAAAACCTTTTATTTGGAAGAGGTTGAAGCGTCTCATGATCAATGCTAAATCTTTCCCAATGCTAGCAGGATCATCTGATTCGACACCTGAAGCAGAACTGACTTCAGGTGAAGAATGACGCGAAGCTTTTTCTTTCAAAGCATGAGATCTTTTTCGAGAGCCATTAATATCACGTTTCTCATCTTCTTCCATTTCAAAGGTATTGAGTCTCTCAAGAATGTCAGCGGCAACAAGACGTCTGAAATCAGTCCTTTCCTTGATGATCAGCACAATGTGATCAAACGAATCATCCAATGAGCGAAGCAAAGTTCTTACAACTGAGTGAGCAGTAATGTCATCAGCACCGAGGGAAATCAAATCATTAGAAAGAGCAGTGAGTCTGCTGTAAATGGAGCTGACTTTTTCACCCTCGTTTCTCTTGAATCGATAGAATTTGCTTTGGAGTGTGTCAATTCTGGCATCCTTCTGGGTAGAAACACCTTCACCAATCTTTTCAAGATAGTCCCAGACACCTTTGGCAGATGGAATATTCTTCACTTCATGATACTTTTCTGGTGTCAGATGATTGGTGATGAAAACCCAAACTTCAGAATCAAGACCAATCAGTTGTGCTTCTTCATGAGTGATGGCCTTCTCATTGGCAATTGTGACTCCATACAAGACAACTTGCCAGGCAACAGAATTGATAGCCATGATATTTCTCTTCATTTTGTCCTTCTAGTAGGTTCGCCGGAGCAAATAGCTGCGAAAGACATTATTGAAGACACTCCGGGAGGTTAATCAAAAACACACAGAGTGTAGGGAGTGACTAGATCTGATACCAATTGAAAGTACAAGTATGTGATCAGAGGGGGAGGGGGTGAATGATCACTTCAAAAATTTCGACTGAAACTATGAAGTGAAGCATAAGTAAAGCAGAACAGCAAAGTAAAACTGGAAGCGAAACTAAATGCAGTGAATCAAAACACACTGAAGCATAACTGCGAAGCAAACGCAATACAGAAGGTAATGCTTGAAGTAAAACGAACTGAGACTCGGCGATGTTTGTTCGACCAATTCACGCTCTGCAAAGCGCTACGTCTGGTTGGAGGGACTGGTGATTGAACACCTGGAGCAAATCTCTCTCTGTCCGTTGCTCCACTGCACCAAACTCCTTGACCTTGGTCAGTTCTTCACTCCTGGTTGATTATTGAGGAAATCAACGAAACCTTTGACAAACTGGACTTCGAGGAGACAATTACTCTTCTCTCTCTGAAGAACAACACTCTAACCGTCTAGGAGAGTTGCAGTTCTCCAAGATAAAAAGGCTAGTAAGCTTTCACCTAAGTCATCTCGAATCTACTCAGATCAATGGGACTTAGGCTTCAGTATTCAGGGTTTTTCTTCGGTGGGGTTTTGGGGTGCTCTCTTCAATCTCTCTCAGGAATATTCTCAGAGCAGCCACCCGCAAATGGAGGACGGGGCGGCGTATTTATAGTTGGCGATCCCGAGGTGCGGAATGACCAAATTGACCTGAAGTGACATCTTGACACGTGTCCACAACGGTCAGATTTTTCATCACTACACAACTTTACTTGCGGAACAAGTAAAGCTGACTCACGGACTTAGTTCTGCTTCAGAAGCCAAAGAACGATGTCTTTGCTACTGAAGCTTACCTTAGTGCACATGAGATTTCTTCGCTCTATCTTCACACTTGGTGTGGATTTGATCTGGGCATTTTCTCAATGACTTCGGTGTCCACAAACTAAAGACCCCTCTTGATAGTACGGTTTGTCCTATGACTCAAAGAACAGAAAAAGAACTACACAAAAACATCTAAGTCTTGCGCCGTCTTCTTCATTTCCTTCAATGAGTTGAGCTTCAGGACACCTTCATTTTTGGGGGTCATCCTCCGTGATTAAGCTTCGCTCAGGGGGTAATGCTTCGATAACTTGAAAACCTTCCCTGAAGCTTTATCACCTAGCTTGTCCTTTAGGAACCTATTCACCTGTTTATACTTGAAAACATTGTTAGTTCCTCTACTGTCTTGTCCAACAATATCCAAAACACACGGGGGCAAAACTTTGCTCTTACATATAATTTGAGCAAAGGGGCTGGGAAGATGAACCCATTGACGAGGCTTTGAGCGGAGAATTATGAGGAACTCATGGTTAAACACCCCCTCATGAATAGCGCCACGGGAGGAAGAAGAAGATAACTTCCCGCGGGAGCCACACCCTTATGCACCACGCCCACCTCTACCTCTTCGACCTCGTCCACGACCACCACGGGAACCAATGTCTCTGCGAGCATTGGGGCTTGGCCCATCCATGGTCGTGGACTCACGATTGCAGAGCTTGGGAGAATGAAAAGGAGAACTTGCAGAATGAGAAGGAAGGAAGGAAGAAGAAGATATACGATTCATTTGATGTCGTGGCCGGTTATATATCAATGTGAGGTTGTGTGGTTAAAGCAATATCATTATAGCTTGCGGATTACCCATGTCAAGGGGTATTTAAGAGGAAGACTCTTCAATTTTTTCAACCACATAAATGCGACATTCAATGGTTACGCTTTGTTATCTGAAAACATTTAAGAAGGTATAACAATTTACATGGTAACAACTCTTTTACCATAATCAAAAAAAGACCGGCTTGTCAAGTGAAGCCGATTTTTCTGATGAAGTTAAAGCTATGAATAGCCGGCGTCAGCACTTGCAGAAGAATCCAGGAAGATCGCCATGAAGCCAACATCACGACAATATTGGGGCTATTGTCAGGGGGATGGATCAATACCATAACCCGAAATATAGAAGACCCGGACCGACTTAAGAAGAAGGAGGCCCAGAAGGGGACTCGGCCTTGGGTCGGGTCGCGCCGAAAAAGAAGCCCGAAGACCCTAGAAGGAAATAGGACTTACCTTGGAAAACAAGGAAACCACATGTAAATTAGAATTGGATTGCATCTCGTGTAGAAGTCGGACTCGTGTAAACCTAGGGACCCGGCATCTATATAAGCCGGTACCCTTGGACACCAAAAGGAAAACTCAACTTAGATCTTCTCGAGGCATAGGTGGCGATTCCGCATCTTTGTATTCGAGAAGTCGACACCCAATAATATAAAATAAGGAGTAGGTCTTTACCTTACGAGGGGCCGAAACCTGGGTAAAATCTCATGTCTTGTGATCTCGCCGACTCTCTCCTCGTATCCTCCTTCTAGCAAAGTTCCCATGCTAAGTCCTTCAATGAGGACATCTGCCGTGACTTTCCCAAGACATCCTCGCCGACGCTTGCTCCGTCGACCTCCATCGGCTCCGACGTGCGTCCTTAGGCTTTCCAGCGTATGACCTCCAACCGACAAGTAGCCACGGGGCTCGGGGCAAGCTCTCATGGGACTTGGGGGCTGGCCTGCATCCTAGGGGGGTCCCAGTCCCCCACATCCCCGCGAGACATAAGAAGGCTACTCGAGTGTTTGATATGTGCCCTAGAGGCAAATTAATAAAGATATTTTTCACATATCTGTTTTTTCATAATACGTTATAGATTGTGCTAGAACTGTATTAAGCGGAAACATTAATACACGTGTGATATATAACAACCTGGTCCCTAGTTAAACTCGGGCATACTAGCTCATTGGGCAATTGATGGTCAAGGTTTCCTGATCATGAGAACATAATAGTCTATTGACATTGAGGTCATATCATTAGGAGAATGATGTGATGGACACCCACCCACCTTAAGCATTGCAGTGTGATCAAGTCACATAAGTTTAGTATTGCGATGGCTTAATAACATAGTGACTGAATCCTTAGACTGTGATGATCATACATAATTGCTATCTATTAGGATGCTTTGAGTGCATTAACCGTTACACTGAAACATGGTAACTGAAAAGGTGTATCTTGGGTATTCCGAAGTAGATATGTTGAGGAGTATGAAATAGATCAGAGCGGGATTTGTCAATCCGAGTGACGGATAGGTACTCTGGGCCCACTCGGTGGTGTTGCATCAATAGCTTGCAAGCAAGTGACTAGGTCACAAGAGATGTAATATTCACAGACGAGTAAACATGTTATGTCGGAGACGAGGAAGAACTAGGTATTGGATACCGACGATCATACCTCGGACAAACATAGTACCGAAGCACAAAGGGATCAAGTCATATTGTTAACGGTTCAACAACGATGAAGTTTATTCGATGGAAGCGTAAGGGCACATCAAGGATTGTAAACAGATCCCACATGATGGTCATTGGTCAGAGAGTGTCTCGATCATGTCTACTGTTTCCAGGACCGTAGGGTGTCACACTTAAGGGCAATCGATGCATTAAGGATTGATTCGGGATCATCGGTGAAAAGAGAGAAAACACCGAAAATGTACCGGGAGGTGCCGGAAGCTGTTCCGGATATTTTGAAAGGTTCAAAATAATATATATTAATGTTTAAATATGTTTAATTATTTAATTAACAGAATTAAATATTAAAAATGATTTAAATAATTAATTAAAAAGGTGAAAAGGTATTTGGGCCTTAAAAGGCCCATGAGGGGAAGGGGGAGCCTCCCCCCTTGGGCTTGGCGCCAAGGGAGGGGCCCATCCCCCCTCCTAGCCGCACCACTCCCCCCCTTGGGGGTTTAGTCCCACATGGGGGAAGGGGAGGGGGTGGAGCCCCTCCTTGGCATATATAAGGAGGGGTGGGGGTGCCCTTTTCAATACAACATTGAGTTTCTCTCTCTCTTTCTCCGACCTAGAGCGGACTCCCCTGGTTTGGACTTTGCACCTAGTTGGGGGTTTCACCATCATCCGGACGCCGTCGCGCTGCCGGAATCGGGATCCAGATCAATCTTCTTTCTGTTGCACCGTACGTGTGTAATCCCGCGAGGCACTACACGTGTGGTGCTACTTCATCGTTGGAGGTTCTTCAACACGACAGGGAGGTCGTAGGATCAGATTCTACGCCAACCACGTTCGAGGAACGTTTCCCTCTTTCGGTCTTCAAATGTATGAACACCGATTCCTTCCGTTACATACATCAGCATAGCATAGATCTTGGGTTCGGGACACGTAGGTAGGAAATTTTTTGTTTTCTGCACCGATCCCCAACATCGAGAGGTGTGTGCAGCTTACCCGGGAGCCATGGCTACAAGGCCTCTCGGTTGGTCGCATCATCCGATTTCATTCGACTACAGCCACCACTCCAAATCCACGACGGTGGGCGCCCTTCCTCTGGTGTGCACTCCAACAATCAAGGGCACCCTCACCCCGAAGACTCTCATCGACGACGTTGCTGGACTCAACATAGTATCGTCGGAAGTATTCGAGAAGTTGTGCCTTCCTCGAGAGCGACTACTGCCTTCAAGACCGTTTTCTGGCGTCACGGACGAGATCGGTTTGCCCCTCGGGAAGATCTTTCTCCCCGTCACCTTCGGATCTCTAGGGAACTTCCACACAGAGCGCATCGCATTCGACATCGCGCCCATCAACTTACCCTACAACGCGATCTTGAGTTTCCCTGCACTCGCCAAGTTCATGGTTGTTGTTCATCATGCCTATAACATCTTCAAGCTTCCTAGTAGTGAAGGCATGATCATTGTATGCTGTGATGAGGCTGGGGCCATCAAATCCCTCTAGATCGCTAACAAGATTGCCACCCTTGCTCAAACTTCCCCGGAAGATAAGGCCGAGCAGGTGCTCCTGCCTCCGCCCAGGAAGAGTCCCATGTTCTCCCAAACATGCGCAGAGACGAAGAAGGTACCATTGAGAGAGGACGCCACGGGGCCAAACTCACCATTAGAGTGGGGCTGTCCCCTGAGATGGATTGCACGCTCATCGCTTTCCTCCGGAGGAATGAAGATATGTTCGCCTGGTCCATGGCGGAGATGGTCGGCGTCCCCAGAGAAGTGAGCGAACGTTACCTAGCGGTGTGCCCCAACGCGCAGCCTGTGAAGCAAAAGGCGCAGCGCCAAGCGCTGGAGAAGCAAAACTTCATCATGCAGGAGGTCAAGAAGATGGAGAAGGCGGGGTTCATCCGCGAAGTCATCCACCCGGAGTCGGTCGCCAACCCCATTGTGGTCCCCAAACACACTGGCGGCCAGCGCCTCTGCATCGACTTCATTGACCTCAACAAGGCATGCCCGAAGGACACTTCCCTCTCCCCCAGATAGTATATCCTACTACCGGCTGCAAGCTTTTATGCTTTTTGGATGCCTTTTCAGGGTATCACCAGATCAATATGGTCAAGGAGGACAAAGAAAAAACTGCGTTCCTCACTCCTTGCGGGGTGTATTGCTACATATGTATGCCCTTTGGCTGGAAAAGCACAGGCATTCCAGATGCTGATGCAGGACGCACTTGGATCCCAAATGGGTACAAATGTGGAATCCTATGTCAATGACATCGTGGTCAAGACCCGAGAAGCGAGCTCCCTCTTGGCAGAACTAGAGGAAACATTCTCCAACCTCTATAAATTGAACCTTAAGCTTAACCCAACCAAGTGTGTTTTCGGTGTCCCTTCAGGTAAACTACTGGGATTCCTTGTCTCCCACCGGGGGATCGAGGCTAATACAGACAAGAACCGAAAAATTGAGGAGATGCGCCCGCCTCACCGCCTCAAGGACATGTAGAACCTGATAGGCTGCGTAACAACTCTTAGGTGTTTCATCTCCAAGCTTGGTGAGAGGGCTGTCGGGGGATTATTCAGAGACCCGGCAGGATTAAAAAGAAGGCCTCCGGCGCAAGATGAAGAGAACCGGCTAGCAGTCTAGCTTGTTGAACAAATGGACTAGAAGGGACTCAGCTTATAAACCGAGTCATGTTACAACATTAAGATTGACGCCGAAAGAAGGAGCCGATCCACCTTGGAGGACAAGTTAGCCGCCAAGGAGATAGAATAGGACTCCATCTCGTGTTATAGTCGGACTCATTGTAAACCCTAGAAACCGGCGTGTATATAAGCCGAGATCCCAAGACGTACAAAGGGCGACTCATCTTAGCTAGTTCTCGAGACACCGACGACATACATTGACCTTGTAATCGAGATCTCCACCAATAATACAGAAAATAATGATTAGGTTTTTATCTCATTGAGGGCCGAACCTGGGTAAATCCTCGTCTCTCTCTCTCTCTCTCTCTCTCGTGAACGAATCTTCTTCCTTGTATCCACTCGTAGAAAATACACCACACTAAGTTCTCATATGAGGACATCTGGCGTGTTTTTCCCACGACAGTTGCCTCCCACTATGGGGCCTACGCGCAAGAGTGTCGAGGTCTAGGAGGAAGTTCGTTGTCGACTAAGAAGTCATCACGGTCAATCGACGACCAAACATTGACACGACAAGCTCTAGACCAACATCGTTGCCGAGGACCCAGAAGAAGATCTCAATTGCGAGGTCTCCGTCGGATCAGTCCTCCTCTCCATCAACCCAGTCGGGGGGTCTGTTCCTGAGCCGGATCATGGCTGCGTAATTGATGGCACAGATCAACCCTCGGCCGACTCACGCATGCTCTAATTGGTTTCTCCCAAAGAACTCCAAGGCCAGAGAACCTCGTCGAGATCTCAGATGAATCTGACTCCAAGAATCTTATCGCCATAGACGTAAACCACAATGGTCACTACAAAATCAACGATATCATTTGACGGGCCATTTGTGTCATGGTAAAGCATTTTTCGTCGATAATAATACCCTAATGACGGATTACCTCCGTCAATCAATCTGTCACTGAAGCGCCGTCATAAAAAATTAAAATAACGATAGTACCACTTTTCTCGTCATCTTAGATCATTTGTTAGGTGACACCACGAAGATCGTCAACGTTTCCTACCATCGATGACGGGGCACAACGGTCATCCAATACTGGTTTAACGTCAAGCACGTTCGTTTTTTTACTGTAATCCGTCACCTGTTATCATTCCCGTTCGTTCACCTAGTCAATTTTCCGACAAATGGGCCCACCTTTTTTGTTGACATGGCTACTTTTAATGTGGGTCCAGATGTGATTTAACCGCCTCACGTGTCCGTCACTAATAAGGTGGTTGTTCTTTTGGCTGGTCAACTGTTCTAACATATGGGCCCAGAAAATGCTTCTGTGGAGGCTTACAACTGGCCCCGGCGATACTGACATGGCAGCTTACATGTGGGGTCGCGGTTTTGGTGACGTTTTTTATAATTATCACAACACTCTACCATATATTACCGTTTTAAAATTGAATAAATTATGAAAATGAGACCAATATAACTTTCATTAACGCTCAAACAAACATGCATTACATAATTGTATCTGATAATGTTCATCCAAATGAGAAAACACAGTACCAGCTATGACAACCATAATAAGAACACCACCCTAAAGAAACCATAATAAGAAGACCTAAGTTCCAAGGCGAAGAACAAAATCAGGGCTGCGACATGGGCTGCAACATGGACTGCGGCATGGGCTCATTGGAATTGTATTGTCCTAGCATGAACTTCATCATTGAATCCAGTTTCTTTTGCCTGCTCACCACATTTGCTTGTTCCCTCTTGGTAGGTGCAATTTCTTCTTCCTGCTTCATTTTGAGGTCATTTAGTTCCAATCGCTGCGATTCCAATATTGCATCGATCTCTTCTTGATACCTATCAGCTGTCGATCTCGTTGCTAGCTCTTCAGTCTGAAGCCTCTATTCAAGCTCTTTGATGTGTTCATGATATGTTGATTTTTGCCTTGAGCTAGATGATGCTCCTATGCTTGCAAGGAATGTACTTGACTTGCTCTTCTCTTTAAGAACCTCATCAACAACCTCCATATCTGTTTTTTTCCTTCCTCACCTTCTTCCTGATCTGCCTTTTTCTTGTCCTGCATTTCTTTATGCAATATGATTGAACCATTATTAGTAATTTTTACTGCTGCAACATGTGAATTCCAAATATTACAGAATGCTTACTAGTGCTATCTATGCTTCCGGACTCATCACCCCATCCTTGTTCCTCGTGTGGGTTGAATGATAAAAATCAATGCGACATGGATTTTCCTACATGATAAAAAGGACATGATAAACAATAGTGCCACATGCAATATACTTATAAACAAATCAAATTTGAATGCTGGTTCGAGTGCATACCTTTTCGTAAAACTATGCAAGAAAGGATCTAGAAACAATGGTTTGGTGCTGCTTCACACCACTTCGGTTTAATTTATTCTTTGCACATATCTCCTATGAATTCCGGCTCAAATTAGATTCTTATGATATAACAATCTACAAGTACAATTTGACGTATTAGGTATGAATTACCTAGAACTTCTCATCACTCCACTATTGCGGAAGTTCTTTCCAATCATCTTCGCTAACAGTGGGTGGCTTCAACTTCATCGCTTTCTCGATGGTAAGGTTCTTAATCTTAGTGTAATATTGCTTCTTAAGACGGCGTCGGTGTGACCGCAAGGATTTCTGGAGGATCGGTTTGGTCAGTTCGAAGTACAATGTTTCATCTTCTCCAATATCGAACCTTTGCTGCACACAACAATGAAAGAATGCATATCACAACAGCTGCAGGGCTATTTTAGAAAGATGCGCTATGGGAAAATTGGAAAAGAAAAAATAATTTGATGGCTGACCTTTACTTTCATGGAAGCTTTTGGAATAGTATGCTCATTCTCCTTTAAACTTTAATCCTTCCACTTGGTTTTCAACGGCATATGTGTTCCCACGAGCACACCTACCTCCGAGCTAAGTTTTGCAACTTGTAAACAATAAATAGGTCTGCTTAGACCTAGTAGGAAGTCAATCTTCATCTTGCAGCCTTCCATTTTGTTAATAGCCTCTAATTGACGCCCCAACGTAGGTCCACGCTCATGTCTCTTCCTCTTCTCTTCTGAACGGTGTGCGTCTTGTTCTGAATGTTGTTGTGAAATGATGTTCCTATCAATGTTTTGAGTCTCAGGACAACCTGGTTCAGCATTATCATGGGAGTGGACAATAGGGGGTTTCTCTCAAAAGTAAGTTGATTTGTTGGTGTGATATGCAAGTCTTCATCTATGTCCTCGTCATCAGGACATACAGGTGTTTGTGAAGCTACTGATTTCTGCAAAATTTCTTCTCTATATCTTGTTACTGCATTAATGCCAGGAGTAGTGTTTTGAGTCTGCTCATCCTGTGTTGCCTGAAAGACAAAAGTTTAGGAACGTCAAGATCACAAAGCTGATTAATTAGGCACTGTTAAATTAATATGGAATTTGGATTCCAAAAATTATTTGGTACCTCTACTTAAGATCTACATCTTGGTCGTGCATGAGTACCAGGAGCAGTGTTTTTAGTCTGCTCATGCTGTGTTGCCTTGAAGCCAAAAGTTTAGGAACGTCTGATGACCCACGACTGTAGGGGATCTATCGTATCCTTTTCGATAAGTAAGATTGTCGAACCCAACGAGGAGCATAACTTATTAACAAGTGATCTTGAGATTGGAATAACCGCAAGTACTAAAAGGTATTTTTATGGGTTTTCTGGTATAAGCAATACGACGATAAAAGCAAATAAATTAAATTATGATAAGGTGCAGCAAGGTGGCCTAGTCCTTTTGTGCAAAGAATAAGCCAAAGGATCTAAACTTATAAAGGATAAAGCGTTCTTGAGGACACACGGCAGAGATAGTCGTGTGCCTTCGCCATATTCCGTATCGGTACTATGTTTTGTATTGGTAAGTGTTGTGTGGGTGGACCAATGCTAGTGCACTTTCTACACTAAGATAAGCACACTCTTATGATTAACCCTCACGAGTGGTCGTGCGTATCGTATCCACATCAACATTGACAGGGTCCCCTGCCATGTAATGCTTCAATCTTTGCCCATTTACAACCTGAGGTTTGGTGCCCTCAAAATTATAAATCTTGATTGCACCAGAGCAGTAGACTTCTTTGATGTGAAAAGATCCTTACCATTTGGAAAGTAATTTACCTGGAGAAAACCTGAAATGGTATCTAAACAATAAAACTTTATCACCAACATTAAATTCATGTTTCAAGTTTCTCCTATCATGCCACTTCTTTTCCTTTTCCTTAAACATTCTCGCGCTCTCATAAGCTTCACTTCTCCACTCATCTAGAGAAGTCAATTTCATGAGACACTTTTCAGCAGCAAGTTTTGGGTCACCATTAAGCTCTCTAACAGCCCAGAAAGCTTTGCTCTCTAATTCTAAAGGCAAATGGCAAGCCTTGCCATATACCATCTTATAAGGAGACATGCCCATGGGATATTTGTAAGCTGTTCTGTACGACCATAAGGCATCTCCCAACTTTTTGGACCAGTCCTTTCTAGAACTGTTCACTGTCTTTTGTAAGATTGACTTGACCTCCCTATCTGTGACCTCAACTTGCCCACTCGTTTGAGGGTAGTAGGGTGTGTAAGTGCATCAAGTGCCCTCCCCTTGAGGTTTTGGAGTTTGATGACAAAACGGTTAAGGGACTGATGTGTTTGTGAGTATACACAGGAGAACAGTCCCTGATGAGGTGTTTAACCACCAATGTCGACCCCCCCAAAATGTTGAGGAACATTGGAGAAATCGGTGTGTTTCATGAAGAATGAAGTTGCGCGAAATCCTGAGGAAGTAGGATCCGGAAGCGTTCGGTTGAAGCTGAAGCTGAAGACGATCCTGAGGAAGTTCGCGCAGAAGACGAAGTTCAAGCGTAGTCTTCGCTAAGACTTTTTATACTTCTTGAGTCATAGGAAAACACCGCACTGTTGGAGGGGTTGAAGAAAACGAGTTCCGAAGGTCTGAGGAAGTGCTCAGTTAGGAATCCTGAAGAAAAACCCTGAGGAAATCTCCTGCAGTAGAAGTTCAGCTCCTCCGGTGTCTGAGACGTTGTTCTTCAGGACACTGAGGAATCTGTCTTCGGTTGAGGAGTCTGGAGACTGCGAGTGCAGTTCTCCTGAAGAGAGAGAAATCTCCTGCAGTAGAAGTTCAGTTCCTCGGGTGTCTGAGACGTTGTTCTTCAGGACATTGAGGAATTTGTCTTCGGTTGAGGAGTCTGGAGACTGCGAGTGCAGTTCTCCTGAAGAGAGTGAGATCTCCTGCAGTAGAATTTCAGTCCTCATGTGTCTGAGACGTTGTTCTACAGGACACTGAGGTAACTAACTTCGGTTGAGGAGTCTGGAGAGAATACTTTGACCGTGCCACGTGTTGTGTGGTGATAGGCTAGAACTTGTCTAGCAACGGTCATTTCCGAGGGCATGAGAGTAATTGCATGCATGGGAATTTATGTCCTTTCGCCTCGGGTTTCTCCGCGTCTATAAATAGCCACCCCCAGCCCCATTTGTGGGTTGGCAGCTCCGAGAGAAAAACTGACACTTGTCATTTGAGAGCAACCCACCTCTGAGGAAACTGAAGAACCTATGTGAGGAAAACCACCAGCCTGAGTAGTTGAGCATATCTTAGGCAGTCGGTTTGAGTGATCCGAAGCTTTTTACTCTTGAAGACTGTGATCTTCCATCCGGTGTAGAAGTCTTCAGTCTGAGGAAGTCAAGATGCAATTGTGACTTCCCGGAGTGACTGAGTCTGTAAAGGTTTCGGGAGTCTACCTTGAAGACTCACCTGAGTTATTGGACGGAGTCTGAGGACTTTAGTTCAAGGAGAACAAGGTGAAGACTATGTCTTCTGAGTTGAATCTCAGCCTCTCCAACCAGAAGTAGAGTTGTCACAGCAACTTGAACTGGTCTACCAAACCATTGTCTTAAATTTCTTGTGATATCTCCTCAATCTCTTAAGCCTCAGTAATATGTCTTCAGTATCTATGTTGACTGCTTGTGCTTCAGCTCTCCCTCTGCTATTAGTCTTCATACTATGCATCTGAAACATTTCTGCTTATCTGAATTGATTTATTTCTGTTGCATTACGATGAGCTGCCCTGATGATTACATCCTGTGAAGTTTTATTTCTTCATGATTTTTGTTACTTCTTCAGCTTCATGATGGCTTCAGTCCTGAAGAAAATCAAAATCTGGTAGCAAAATTGAAAATCTCCCATTCACCCCCCCTCTGGTCGATATATTGCACTCTCAATTGGTATCAGAGCAAGGTACTCCCTTGTTCTGTGTGATTCGGTTTAACCACCTGGAGTTTTAGTTATGTTGACCTCAGGTACAATGAGCGTTGCCTCAAACTTCCCCATCTTCGACGGAACAGACTATCCATACTGGAAGAACAAGATGAGGATGCATCTTGAAGCCATTGACAAGGATCTGTGGGACATTGTTGATCAAGGCATTCCTGAAGCAAATCTGATGACTGCTCCCGAAGTTGTCAAGAAAAACTGGCAGCTTGATGCAAAAGCTCGAAGCATCATTGGTGGTCATCTCAATAAGGCTCAGTTCAACCGTATCAGTGGTCTGGATACTGCAAAGAAGATATGGACAAGACTGTCTAAAGTTAATGAAGGAGTATCAGCTCAACGAGACTCACGAGTTGACACACTCCGCAGTCTCTTCAATCGGTTCAAGAGGCTGGATAATGAGCACGTGCAACAAACCTTTGACAGACTCACTGACATATCCAATGAACTTTAAGCTCTTGGTGCTGTTGATATCACAGATCATGAAGTTGTGAAGAAACTGCTGAGGTCACTGGATGACTCATTTGAGTTCCTATCACTGATGATTCAAGAAAGGCCGGACTTCAAGACTCTGGATCCAGTAGACATTCTCGAGCGCCTCAATGCTCATGAACTGAAGCTCTCTGAAAAATGAGACTTATACAGCCCCACGCCTAAGGTCCGCGCGCTAAAATCTAGAGCACGAAGAGTGTCCTCTCATGAAGAGTCTAAGGCTGATACTGATAATCCTGAGACTCTCAGCCGTGAACTTGCTCTCCTTACCAGAAAGTTTCAAAGGTTCACGAAGAAGAATCGCTTCGGAAATTCCTCAAGATCGTCCTCAAGAAAAATCAAAGATGATGATTCTGTCGAAGCTAGAAAGAGAGTTTGCCACAAGTGCAAGAAACCTGGGCATTACATCGCTGAGTGTCCTCTATGGGAAAAGGAAGCTAAACTGAAGAAGAAGAAGAAAGGGAAAGATGAAAGTTCTGATGAAAAGACAAAGAAGAAATCCTCAAGATCCTCAAGGTCTACTGGATACAGGAATAGCAGTTCCCGTAAGGCTCGTGCTTATCTCGGGAAAGAATTGGACTCGGAAGAATCTGGTTCCAACCCTGATGCTGAGGAAGAAGAATCTGAAGAATCTGAGGGTGTGGCTGGTTTGGCTCTTGCCACGACACTTGTCTCAAAGTCAATCTTCAGCACTGAAGAATTTGGTCCATCACATGCTGATGATGAAGCTGAAGACACAACTCCTTCCTTCTGCTTCATGGCCAAGTCCTCCAAGGTATCTTCTTACTCATCATCAGATCAACCCTCTGATAAAGAACCTGATGAAAACTATGCTAAACTTGCTAAACTTGCATCTAAGCAACAACGTGCACTTGAAAAGACTCAGTTCTCATTAAACAAAAGTGATGATATGTTGGTTGAGGAAATGACGAAGACTCAAAAGTTGACTGATGAATCAAAAATTCTTCAGTCAAAGTTTGATGACTTGTTCAATCGGCATGAGGCACTCCTTACTGATCATGAAAAGTTGTCTCATGAGTTCCTCATGAGGAAACAAGAACTTGAACGTGTAAGGATGTCTCATAACGATCTGAAGAAAGAAAATGATTCACTCCTCTCCCAACAGATCATCATGCCACAAGAAGGATTCAATCCTCCCTGTTTAATATGCATTGAACGTGATCAAATTATATCTGTGTCTAGTTCCTCAATGTCTTCAGACTCTGTTATTTCTATTACTTCTGTGGTATCTAACCCCTCATCTGAGGATACCATAGACATTGCTGAAGAAAATGCTAGGTTGAAGAGTCTACTGGAAACATGCATGTTCAAGAGTCTGAAAGGACATCAGACTCTCTGTGACATTCTCAAGAAACAGATCCTCAACAGAAACCCGAGGAAAGAAGGCATCGCATTCACTCGGAGACTCAACCCTGATGGGTCTTACTGGAAACCTGAACAATATCCTGAGACCATTTGGGCTCGAGCAATGATGCCTTCTCCTGATCCCTATACCTTATCTGGTTATGATGCTGTTTCTTCAGACGTGATGACTGAGTCATTTGACTCAAACTATAAACTGTTTAAGAA
Organism: Bromus sterilis; assembly: GCA_950022295.1. Classification (NCBI taxonomy): domain Eukaryota; kingdom Viridiplantae; phylum Streptophyta; class Magnoliopsida; order Poales; family Poaceae; genus Bromus; species Bromus sterilis. Next base: position 271,521,401 of record OX465595.1, on the reverse strand, counting down.
TGGTAATGGTGAGGTATTTGCCAGATTCATCGGAACTAACTGCAAGAACGGTCCTCCAGTCAAGAAGATCTGGGTGCCAAAGGACCTCATCACTAACCTTCCTGTGAATGCAGATGCAAATGAGCTGAGGATATCATCTGAGGACGATACCTCAAAAGGAAATGATTATAATCATGTATCTGCTAACCATTTTGTTCACAGGGAAGCTCCTCATAAGAATGCTTACTCATTTGTTTATCCTGATGCTGCCATCTCTCACCCCATTAGGTCTCACCATCCTCATCAATCCTCATGTGCCTCAAAACCACCCATAAAGATGTGGGTGGTTAAGAACTAATCATTCTTGCAGGGACATGTCCTGAGGCAATTACCATTTCTGCAGATCATATGCCCAGGACAACAATAAATGAGTCAGTTGAAGAATAATTATATTGTTTGATTTCTTAGAATCAATCCTGAGGAACATCCTGAGGAATTAATTCTGAGGAATCTTAAACTCCTCAAACTGAGACTGGCTCATAACTTGCTGTATGAGATACTAATTCATTTGCAGGGAAAGACTGAATGGGTGATGGATAGTGGATGCACAAATCACATGACTGGTGACAGAAGTCTTCTTATGGAATCATCACTAAGTCCTTCTTCAAAGAAAACCATCACCTTCGCTGATAAAGGTAAAAGTAAGGTATTGGGTCTCGGCAGAGTGGCTATCTCTCGAGACCAACATATTGATAAAGTCATGCTTGTTGAATCTCTTGGATACAACTTGATGTCTGTATCTATGCTGTGTGATCTTGATCTCGCTGTTCTCTTCGGAAAACATGGTTGTATTGTCTTCATGATTAGCGATAAATCCATAGTCTTCAGTGGGGTTAGGAAAGGTGACCTGTATATTGTAGATTTCTCTGAAGGTCCTCAGGTTGCTACATGTCTCTTGGCACGAGCCTCGGAGTGCTGGCTATGGCATCGAAGACTCGGCCACGCTGGAATGAGAAATCTTCAGAAGCTGATACTGAAGAAACATGTCCTCGGGATTGAGGAAATCAGATTCTCAAAGGACCGGCTCTGTGGTGCCTGCGAAGCTGGAAAGATGACCAAGGCCAGTCACCCAGCGAAGACCATCATGACTACTACGAGACCACTGGAATTTCTTCACATGGATCTATTTGGTCCTCAAAAGTATTCAAGCTTTGGAGGTAACATGTATGGTCTTGTTATTGTTGATGACTTCTCACGATACACTTGGGTGCATTTTCTTCTCTATAAGTCAGAAACTCCAGCAATCCTCAAGCGCTTCGCCCTACGAGTCATGAACAACTACAACCTGAAGATCAAGCACATTCGAAGCGACAACGACACTGAGTTCAAGAACTTCGGTGTGGAAGAATTCCTCGATGACTTGGGAATTGCTCATGAATTCTCTGCGCCATACACTCCTCAGCAAAATGGCGTTGTTGAGAGGAAGAATCGAACCCTCATCGAGATGGCTCGCACGATGCTGGCTGAGTACAATACTCCACTCAAGTGATGGGCTGAAGCAATCAACACTGTCTGTCACATCGTCAATCGAGTGTATCTTCACAAGTTCTTCAATAAAACATCATACGAGTTAATGGTCGGTAAGAAACCCAATAGAGCACCTGCCACATGATTTAGGTGAAGCACCACCTGAAGAACAGATCAAGAAGATGGGTGCTGGTGACATCATTCCTGTGGATCATTCTGAAGAAATCCACATACCTCCTACTCCTGAAGAACACCCAAATCCTGAAGCGAATAATCCTGATGACGATCCTGATCCTGAGGCACCTGATACCCCTGAAGCTCCTGAAACACCTGAAACTGATGCTAACGAATCTGACAGCAGTGACGAAGATGCGCCTCAAGATCATCCTCCTCGACTTCCTCGTGTGGCAAATGAAGTTCAAGTGGACAAAATCCTCGCTGACATCAACCTACCAGGTCCTCTCACTCGTACAAGAGCTAATCACATAGCTAACTTTTGTGGGCATTTCTCGTTTGTATCAATTTCAGAGCCCACCAAAGTCACCGAGGCATTCCGAGAAGCGGAATGGATTCAGGCAATGCAAGACGAACTTCTTCAGTTTAAACTGAATGATGTTTGGGAACTAGTCAAACTTCCTGATCCTAGAGTTCACAATGTCATTGGCACGAAGTGGATCTACCGTAACAAACTTGATGAAGATGGACAAGTCATCAGAAACAAAGCTCGTCTCGTAGCTCAAGGATATACTCAAGTCGAGGGGATCGACTTCGGTGAAACCTTCGCTCCTGTAGCTAGACTTGAGTCCATTCGCATTATGCTTGCATTCGCTAAACATCATAATATCAAGTTATATCAAATGGATGTGAAAAGTGCCTTCCTCAATGGTAATATCGAGGAAGAAGTATATGTTGCGCAACCTCCAGGTTTTGAAGACGCCAAGAAGCCTGATATGGTGTACAGATTGAAGAAAGCCCTCTATGGACTGAAGCAAGCCCCTCGGGCTTGGTATGACACACTAAGGGACTTCCTCATCAGCAAGGGCTTCAAATCTGGTTCCCTCGACCCAACTCTTTTCACAAAATGATATGATGATGCATTATTCATATGTCAAATTTATGTTGATGACATAATATTTGGATGCACTAACAAGAAATACAGTGAAGAATTTGCATTCTTGATGAGTGAACAGTATCAGATGTCGATGATGGGCGAGCTGAAGTTCTTCTTAGGACTCCAAATTCGTCAACAACGCAATGGCATCTTCATCTCTCAGGAGAAGTATCTCAAGGAGTGCCTGAGGAAATTCGGAATGCAAGACTGCAAGGGCATCAAGACACCGATGCCTACAAACGGACAACTTGGCCCCGATGAAAATGGCAAGGACTACGATCAAAAGGTATACCGCTCCATGATAGGTTCTCTGCTATATCTATGTGCATCCAGGCCTGATATAATGTTGAGCGTTTGCATGTGTGCCCGATTCCAAGCGGCACCAAAGGAATTGCATCACCAAGCGGTGAAACGAATTCTTCGATATTTGGCTCACACCCCGTCGCTAGGCTTATGGTATCCAAAAGGCACACAGCTGGATCTCGTCGGGTACTCAGACTCAGATTATGCTGGAGATCGAGTGGATCGGAAGTCTACCTCAGGAACATGTCATTTCCTCGGACGTTCTCTTGTGTGCTGGTCATCGAAGAAGCAGAACTGCGTCTCCCTCTCCACCGCTGAAGCTGAATACATTGCTGCTGGTGCAAGCTGCTCACAGCTTCTTTGGATGAAGCAAACTCTGAAGGACTACGGCATCAACCTGAAGAAAGTACCACTACTATGTGACAATGAGAGCGCCATCAAGATCTCTCAGAATCCGGTACAACACTCGAGGACGAAGCAATTGAGATACGGTATCACTTTCTTCGGGATCATGTCTTCAAGGAAGATATCGTCATCAGCCACGTGAAGACTGAAGAACAACTTGCTGATATATTCACTAAGCCTTTGGATGAGAAGCGATTTAGCACTCTGAGGTGTGAGCTAAATATCTTAGATTCCTCAAACGTCCAATGAATGGACACACATCCTAACGCTTAAACAATATTGAAGAATCCTGATGCACAACACACGATGCGTCGTACTCCTCAACTCATGAGGAACTACCTTGCTAAGTGTGAAGAAATTAACGTGGAATTGACTCAAGATCCATACGACAATTGTATGGTATCAGGTGTCTCATTCCCTATAAGGTGGGTAGCGCCACCGCCCAAACACCTCAGGATTTGGTGTTCCTCAACTTCCTCAGGATTTGATGTTATTGATCTTCCTCAGGATTCTAAGTCTTCATTACTGATGATTATTGTGTTTGTCCTCAACAACGTTCACCTATAGTTATTGATCTTCAGTTTTTGCTTCTTCAACTAGGTGAACGTGATCGGACCCATCCCTCTGTGCTCACTTATCTAATCTGTCTATCTCATATGCGTTCATCCGGAAATTATATATTCCTCAGGCTGAGACCTTAAGTCATCATCATTCGCCTGAGACCATTTGTCTTCGTCTTCAGCCTTTGTCCTCAAGATCCTCAAATCACGGATTTTCTGTTACAACTGTCTTCAATTTGTTGCGATTTTACCGCACGCCGTAATTATCCACCATCATGATATCCACTGAGGATCCCAACAATCAGGGGCTATCTCGTCCACTAATTTGGCAACCCCTCAGTTTTTCCCCTCTATAAATAGCCCTCTACCCCCTCCTTCGGTCATTTACCCCCCAACGTTTCTCTCACTCTCGCGCCGCCGTCCTTGAGCTCCTCAAGCTCGAGCGCTAACGTCGCCGGAGTTCGCCGTCGCCGGGGACGAAGACTCATTGTTCCTCAGCATTCGCCTCAGTCTGGTATGCTTATTCCTCAGTGGCTTATTCCTCAGCATATTATTCCTCAGTACTGTTGTGTCCTCAGGCCAGTTCATCCTCAACTGTACTGCTAGCCTTCTGAGACCTGTACCTATGCATCATTCCTTTGTTTTCCTCAGCCTATTCCTCATGAACGCATATAACCGTACCCCACTTCCCTCGCAACTTAATTCTGTCACAGGTACATGTCTGCTGAGGAATCGTATGGTTCTCATAGTCTCACTTCATTTGCAGCTCAGCTCGAACGTACAATTCCTCAGTCTCCTCTGCTGAAGAAAATGCCTCCTCGGCGCAAGCATACTGATACCGCAAAAGACTTGCCCCCTCAGCTATATGAAAAGCTGAAGACTCCCGAACGAGAAACCAGTGATGAACGTAAGAAACGGGTTCAGAAGATCACGAGGGAATGGGCCAAGCGTTGGGTGGCCTACCAATGGCTGAATCCTCAACATGAGGAAATGTTTGCAGTCAATCCGCCACTGAAGACCTTGGGTATCAAGACTCGACCTCCACCAGCTCCTGGAGTCGTTCCTGATCCAACCACACTGCGCACTCTTGAAGACTTTCCAGCGGCATATGAGCTATACCTCAAACGCACTCGCAGCCGGGTCAAGAATCTGGTCCGTGAAATGACTGCTTCAATACAAATTCCGCCTCAAGATCAGTCTCAACCCAGACAACAACCTCCGCCTCAGCACCGCAAAAAGGCTCCGGGCATGAAACCTTTCTCGAAGACCTCAACTAAGCCTCAAGTTGTTGGTTCCTCATGTCAACGAACAGATGGTGCTGCCCCCTCTTCAAGAATACGCACTGATGAATCTGGTGCTCCTGAGGCCTCAACCACAATGCCTCAGCATCAGCTGAAGACCAAAACAGTTCTTCAACGGGGCCCTCGCCCTTCACCAAAGAAAACTGCTATGCGTGGCGCCATCCATCATACTCCTCAATCTTCTGATGATGAAGATGAATTTGAGGATCTGGCCGGCTTCGTCGCCACTGAAGCTGATAAGATTGAATACGTGCGTGCTGCGGCCCGACGCAAAGCTGAAGCAACGGGTTCAGAAATCCCGCTTCTCCTTGATCCCAAGAAGATCTTGGAATACATTGATATATGGTCTGTTAAGCCTGACATTCCGCTTGATGATTTGGACATCCCGAAAGACATCAAAGTCTATGTTCAACAATTCCTCATAAATGAGATTCATCAACGAGATCTTCAGAAACAGCTGAAGGCCAAACTGAAGAAAGTCCTCAGTGACTTCAAAAAGAAACCTATCACTGCAGTTACTCCTCAGGAGTTCGTTGAGCATCAATGTGAAGTTCAACGTCTCAACATTGAGTTCGCTGCCAACCGGACATATATTGGCAAATCCAAGGAACGGATCTCACATCAGATGGCCAAGTTGATGAAACTTCGCCAGCCGGCTTCCTCAGCACCCACGGATGCTTCTGCCAAAAGCCTCAAGCGCACGGCTGAAGCTCAACCCTCAACTCCACCCACTGCGAAAAAGGCTACTGTGGATGAACCAATTGACGCTACACCTCTGTCCTCAGCTCCTCCATCAAAACAAGTCGCTGAAACCACCATACTGGTTACTGCTGCATCAACTCCACCACAGAATCCTCAGCGCAGCTTAATCGTCTTCACACCACCACCTGTTGCCACACCCATTGTTCCCACTCCACCGTCCCCACCGCCACCAGTTATCACTGAAGTTGAAGACATGGACATCGACATCATGGATCATGGAACTCCTCGTGTTCATGATGAAGACTTTGGGCTGACCAACTCACCCACGCACACCGTCTTCTCCCCTGAGCCTCACTCTGATACAGTAACCGAGGTGCTTCCTGATACCTCTCTGCAGTCTGAAGCCTCTGTTGGTGCATCATCCTCAGCGTCTGATGCAGATGACCCCGAAGCCTCCAGTGCTCCAACACACTCTGCTGCTGATACTGATGCTGCAGCCCACACTACTGCTGATACTGATGCTGCAGCAAATACTACCACTGATACTCATGCTGCTGCTCCCAAGTCTGACCAACCCGCCGCTGAAGCTGAAGCTGAGCACAGCACCAATGCTCCTCCTGAAGCAGAAAACAGTACCAACGCAAATGCTGACACCTCAAAGGATGGCTCTGAAGACAAACATGCCACATCACCTCGACTTCCCAAGGTCCCCAAGGAGCCTGAAGCATCTGCTACACCTCCACCTCAGCCTCAAGCCTCTCTTCAGATTGAAGTGCCTCAAGCGCCTTCACCACCTCAAGGCCCAATTCAAGCTCGGTCCTTGTGTCCAAAACAGAAGCAACCATTCTTCCGTGACCTTGAAGCTGATGACACTCCAAGCTTTGATGCTCCTGATTTCTTCAATGCCATGAGTTTATTTCAAGAGGGGATTCAAAATCCGTATCACTCTGCTCCACCTCGAAAGATGTTGAGGTTCTGGACTGCCACTCAGAAGAATTACTATGCTTCATTGCTATATAAGCAAAACAAAATATTTCCACACAAGCATATTCCTCTGATGGATATGGAAGCACTTCCTTGCTTCAACAATGTGCTTCAGGATCTACATCATGCCCGGCTTCTTCAATTCTGCTCTGAATGCATACACTGGAATGAAGAGCTTGTGCTTCAGTTCTATGCCACATTGTATGTTTCAGGAAATCCTCTGGATATCACCACCTGGGTCCTCGAATGGATGACTGAGCATCATCACTACACCATCACTGTTCCTGAAGCAATTGATATACTTGAGTTGCCTCAGTGCACTTCCCCTGCGGCCTGTTCCTATGGGTCTCAAATTCTTCGAGATGACTTGATGAACATGCTCATGACGCCTCTGGCCCCTGAAGCCCCAGCTCGCACAAAGTTTCCAGTCTCTGAACTTCAGTATCTGCCGAGTACATTGTATCGGATTCTGGCGAAAACCTTCTGCCCCATTAAAGGCTATGAATCCTCAGCTGAAGAAGTAGTTGGCGTCATGAAGAACATACTTCACAACCTCTGCATGTCTGGGCCGATCAACATTCCTGACTTCTTATTCAGAACTCTTGTTGATGCTGCACAGAACCCACACATCCTGAAGCCATACGCGCCATGGATCATGAAGCTCATCCGCGCCATAACAAGAATTGAGTATCAATCTGATCACCCGAATCACAGGACCTATCTGCCGCCTGTCGAAGTGCTTCAGCATACAATTGCCACAAATGACAAAGGCAAAGGCATCTTCTATGAAGAAGTTCTCCCGACCAATTCCCTCGGTGGAAATATTCGTCATCCTCAGTCTCGCACAACTGATGAAACAAGAACTCATGCCTCAACTGAGGATACAACTCAGGCTCGAGTGATGACTGACCGAGAGCTTCTGATTAGTCTTCATCAGAAAGTTGATCGTAATCATGATTGGGTGAAGCGTCAGTTTTCTGAAATTCTCAGCTATATGGCTCAGACGCATTCTTCAGTGAAGAAAGTGCATCAATATACTCATCATACATATCAACATCTTGATGCCTTGATGAAAGAAGTACTCACCCCTGAAGACATCACACAATTGGATCTTCAAAAGCCTCCGATTCCGGCGATCAAACCCCCGAGGCAATTCAGACGCTGCACGACTCCTCCTCCGGCCATGGACTCTTATTCCTCAAACCAGGAGATGACTGCTGAAGAAGCTGAAGACACTGCTGCCTGCCCTCACACTGCAACGGACTGCCTTAGGCGTGACTCACCTCAGCCTTGAAGCATCTTCTAAGGGGCGTTAGCTTCAGTTTTTCCCTTTTTGTTCATTTTATGACAAAGGGGGAGAAATCTGTTAGTCTTGAAGCGGGTTTTAGTTATGGGGTTCTTCAGTTACAACTCTCGTTCTTTAGATTTTTTTTGTAACGAGTTGTAAGCTGTAATTTTGGTGTTTGTCTGATACTATTCCTCAATTACCTCATGCTATTTCCTCACGTTTATCATATATGCATGTGATTATCTCTGCAAACATCTCTATCAGTGCGTTGTTTAATTCCTCAAACACTTCATAACATGCACTGCTAAAAAAATGCCTGGATATAGGGGGAGCTCCTCATATACCTCAAAATGCTTTAGATATTAAACATTCTTCAACTTATATGCATATCCTCAGGGGGAGCTTCACTATATTCAGCTTAATGTTAAAAATGTTCTTCAAAGTTTTTTTTCCTCTTCAAACTCATAATTTTATCCCCGTTGAAGCTTAACCTGATTGTCATCAAATCACCAAAAAGGGGGAGATTGTAAGTGCATCAAGTGCCCTCCCCTTGAGGTTTTGGAGTTTGATGACAAAACGGTTAAGGGACTGATGTGTTTGTGAGTATACACAGGAGAACAGTCCCTGATGAGGTGTTTAACCACCAATGTCGACCCCCCCCAAAATGTTGAAGAACATTGGAGAAATCGGTGTGTTTCCTGAAGAATGAAGTTGCGCGAAATCCTGAGGAAGTAGGATCCTGAAGCGTTCGGTTGAAGCTGAAGCTGAAGACGATCCTGAGGAAGTTCGCGCAGAAGACGAAGTTCAAGCGTAGTCTTCGCTAAGACTTTTTATACTTCTTGAGTCAAAGGAAAACACCGCACTGTTGGAGGGGTTGAAGAAAACGAGTTCCGAAGGTCTGAGGAAGTGCTCAGTTAGGAATCCTGAAGAAAAACCCTGAGGAAATCTCCTGCAGTAGAAGTTCATCTCCTCCGGTGTCTGAGACGTTGTTCTTCAGGACACTGAGGAATCTGTCTTCGGTTGAGGAGTCTGGAGACTGCGAGTGCAGTTCTCCTAAAGAGAGAGAAATCTCCTGCAGTAGAAGTTCAGTTCCTCGGGTGTCTGAGACGTTGTTCTTCAGGACATTGAGGAATTTGTCTTCGGTTGAGGAGTCTGGAGACTGCGAGTGCAGTTCTCCTGAAGAGAGTGAGATCTCCTGCAGTAGAAGTTCAGTCCTCATGTGTCTGAGACGTTGTTCTTCAGGACACTGAGGTAACTAACTTCGGTTGAGGAGTCTGGAGAGAATACTTTGACCGTGCCACGTGTTGCGTGGTGAGAGGCTAGAACTTGTCTAGCAACGGTCATTTCCGAGGGCATGAGAGTAATTGCATGCATGGGAATTTATGTCCTTTCGCCTCGGGTTGCTCCGCGGCTATAAATAGCCACCCCCAGCCCCATTTGTGGGTTGGCAGCTCCGAGAGAAAAACTGACACTTGTCATTTGAGAGCAACCCACCTCTGAGGAAACTGAAGAACCTATGTGAGGAAAACCACCAGCCTGAGTAGTTGAGCATTTCTGAGGAAGTCGGTTTGAGTGATCCGAAGCTTTTTACTCTTGAAGACTGTGATCTTCCAGCCGGTGTAGAAGTCTTCAGTCCGAGAAGTCAAAATGCAATTGTGACTTCCCGGAGTGACTGAGTCTGTAAAGGTTTCGGGAGTCGACCTTGAAGACTCACCTGAGTTATTGGACGGAGTCTGAGGACTTTAGTTCAAGGAGAACAAGGTGAAGACTATGTCTTCTGAGTTGAATCTCAGCCTCTCCAACCAGACGTAGAGTTGTCATAGCAACTTGAACTGGTCTACCAAACCATTGTCTTCAATTTCTGGTGATATCTCCTCAATCTCTTAAGCCTCAGTATTATGTCTTCAGTATCTATGTTGACTGCTTGTGCTTCAGCTCTCCCTCTGCTATTAGTCTTCATACTATGCATCTGAAACACTTCTGCTTATCTGAATTGATTTATTTCTGTTGCATTATGATGAGCTGCCCTGATGATTACATCCTGTGAAGTTTTATTTCTTCATGATTTTGGTTACTTCTTCAGCTTCATGATGGCTTCAGTCCTGAAGAAAATCAAAATCTGGTAGCAAAATTGAAAATCTCCCATTCACCCCCCCTCTGGTCGATATATTGCACTCTCAGGGTGAAGTAATCCTATGGTTAACATCATACTTTGCTAAAGCTTTCCTAAAAGCACCATGTGTAAAATGTGATCCTCCGTCGGTCATGAGGTACATTGGTACACCAAACCTAGGGAAGACCACATCTTTGAGCATTTTCAAAGATGTCTTATGATCAACATTTTCAGTGGGGATTGCTTCAACCCACTTGGTTACATAATCAACCGCTACTAGAATGTGAGTGTACTTGTGCGAAGGAGGAAAATGATCCATAAAATAGGAACCCCAGCAATCAAAAGGCTCAATAACTAGAGAGTAATTCATAGACATCTCATTTCTCCTACTAATGTTACCAACTCTCTAACACTTATCACAAGATAAACCATATTTTCTAACATCTTTAAAGAGAGTAGACCAATAAAAACCTGATTGGAGAACCTTGTGTGAGGTCCTCTCACCGGCATGATGTCCTCCATAGGGACTATCAAGACAATCCCTCAAAATATCCTTCTGCTTATGCTCTGGTATGCATCTTCTCACGATCCCGTCAGCACATTTTCTGAAAAGGTGTGGGTCATCTCACAAGTAAAACCTCAAATCATGGAAGAATTTCTTCCTTTGCTGGAATGTTAAACCCGTTGGTAAAAACTTGGTGACAATAAAGTTAGCATAATCTACAAACCAAGGATCAGAAATAGATTGTATTCTCAAAACAACTAATTGTTCATCAGGAAAGCTATCATTAACAGGAATATGATCATGTGGTATGTTTTCTATCCTGGAGAGGTTGTCCGCTACTGGATTGTCCGCTTCTTTCCTGTCAACAATCTACAAATCAAACTATTGAAGAAGAAGAACCCATCTGATAAGTCTAGGTTTGGCATCCTTCTTCTCCATAAGGTCTAAATTTATCACAAGAAAATACTACTAGTAAAAATTCCTTTTCAGTAGTAGCATAATTATTTTGAGCACTATCAAGGGTCTTGCTAGCATAATGTATAACATTAAATTTCTTATAAACCCTTTGTCCTAACACAGCTCCAGCAACAAAGTCATTAGCATCACACATAATCTCAAAAGGTAATTTCCAATCAGGTGGTTGGACTATAGGAGAAGTTATTAAAGATTTCATAAGAACATCGAAGGCTTCCTTACAATCTTCATCAAAAACAAAAGGAATATCCTTCTAGAGAAGATTAGTGAGGGGTCTCGAAGTCTTAGAAAAGTCTTTAATAAATCTTCTATAGAAACCAGCATGACCGACAAAACTACGAATACCTTTGATGTCCCTAGGATAGGGCATCTTCTCAATTGCTTCGATCTTGGCGATGTCCACCTCGATTGCCCTCTCAGAAATCTTGTGGCCAAGAACAATTCCCTCGTTGACCATGAAGTGTCACTTATCGCAATTGAGCACCAAATTTGTCTCCTCACATCTCTTCAAAACTTTATTAAGGTTGTGGATACAATGGTCAAAAGAGGTTCCATGGACGGAGAAATCGTCCATGAAGACCTCAAAATTTTCCTCACGAAAACCATGAAAGATAGCAGACATACACCATTGAAAAGTAGCAGGGGCATTGCATAAACCAAAAGGCATAAGTCTATAAGCATAAGTACCAAAAGGACAAGTAAAAGTGGTCTTCTCTTGATCAGCAGTGTTAACATGAATTTGAGAGAAGCCAGAATATCCATCAAGATAGCAAAAGTGGGTGTTTTTGGATAACCTTTCAAGCATTTGGTCGATGAACGGAAACGGGTAGTGGTCCTTCCTCGTCGCCTTGTTCAACTTCCTGTAATCAATACACATTCTATATCCAATAATAATTATCTGAGGGATTAGTTCATTCTTATCATTAGGGACAACAGTTGTGCCTCCTTTCTTAGGGACACAATAAACGAGACTTAACCACTTACTATCAGCTATAGGTTAGATAATACCTGTGGCTAGAAGCTTGAGGATCTCGGTCCTCACAACATCCTTCATCTTTGGGTTCAACCGTCATTGATGATCAACAACTGGTTTAGCATCAGGCTCAAGATTGATAGTATGTTGACAAATAGATAGACTAATCCCCTTGAGGTCATCAAGGGTATATCCAATAGCACCTCGGTGTCTACGAAGGGTTTCCAGTAATCACTATACTTCATATCCTGAAAGGTTAGAATTGATAATAATAGGATATACTTTCTTTTCATCTAAATAAGAAGACTTGAGCGTATCGGGAAGAGGTTTGAGATCGAACACCGGGTCTTCTTTGGGCTGTGATAAAATTCCTAAAGGTTCAACCGGAAGGTTGAGCTTCAAGATGGCCAGTTGTCTCAAGAAGGCTTCATCTAATTCATTTATGTCCTGCATATGCATATAATTCTCGTGGTCCTCCATATATTGCTGCAAAGGATCGCCAGGAGGAATAGCAATAGAGGCAATATCTTCAATAATTTTATCATTACTAGGCAAATCAGTATCACGAGTTTTTTTGGAGAATTTAGAAAAGTTAAATTCATATGGCTCACCATTGAATTCAATAGATACTTTCCCTTTCCTGCAATATATTATAGCTCCACAAGTTTTGATAAAAGGTCTACCGAATATAATAGGACAAAAATTATATGGCACTAAACCAAGTACTAGAAAATCGGAAGGCGCTTGAGACTTCAACATTTCTTACAATTCCAATAGGAGAGATAGTTTCTCTGTTTGCAAGATGAATAGTAACATCAACTTCTTCAAGTTCACAAGGTGAAATTTGACCCATGATCTCCTGATAAAGTGAATAAGGAATAGCACTAGCAGTCAATCCCAAATCGCATAGCCCATAATAATTGTGATCTCCTATTTTCATAGATACAACTGGAGTACCTGAAATTGGGCCTTTATTATTGGTTGTGACAAGGTTAGTGGAAACAACACAAAAATTTATATTGGAATCTAAAGTATCACTAGTAACAAGATCTTTAACCAATGCAACATGAGGATCGAACTTGATCTGGTCCTCAGGTTCATCAGTTCTTCTCTCACTTTTATTTAATATGCCTTTCACAAAAGAACGCTCCCTCATACTTGCGGGAAAATAGGGCTTTTCTTATATAACTGCACGCAAAATAGGGTCAGCAACATGAATATAACCAGGTAATTCCTGAAAGGGCTTATGATACTGATCCTCCTTCTTTTTAGAGGAATCAATATGAGAGGCAAAGTTTTTTGCAAAAATCAATCAGAAGATGGGAATCAAGACCAATCTTAGCACAAAAGGTATTGAAGTAATCTGTTTTCAAATAGCTTTCAATGTAATCATGCTCATAATTTATAACATGTTCAATACCTTTATCAATATCCCAATCTTCAGTGTTCTTCTGGATCCTTTCGATAAGATCCCACCTTTATTCAACGCTTCTGGTGCGGAATACCCCACTAGAGGAGGCATCAAGCATCTATCTATCTCGACGAGAAAGCCTTGCATAAAAATTTGTAAGAATAATTTCCTTGGGGAGCTCATGATTGGGACATTTGAGCATTAGGGACTTCAATCTCCCCCAATCTTGAGTGATGCTTTCTCTATCACGAGACCAAAAGTTATAAATATAGTTCCTGTCTCGATGTATTTCATGAAGAGGATAAAACTTTGCATAAAAGAGAGGCATAAGTTCTTGCCAATTGAATAAATGAGAGTTATCAAGAATCCTATACCAATATAAAGCCTTATATTTTAATGATAGAGAGAATACTTTTCTCATAAAAAAATCCATCGATATGCCTGCAAGCTTAAATAAGGAGCATAGTTATGAATGATATAGCAAGTGTTCACCTAGATGTCTATCTCCTTCATATCGATTAGCAATAACACAATCAACAATACCAGTTAGTATTTTAAAGGGCACAATTTTAGTAGATGGCGGAGCCTTCTCCACCACAGTTATGGTGGGGCGGTTCCCCACAAGCAAAGTACCAAGTGCAGAGTTGTCCATAGGGACTAATGGTAACAACATCAAAATAAAATCAACACTTACAATGTAAAGTTTCCTTACCAATTTCACTTACCAATAGCGCTACGCTCCCTGGCAACGGCGCCAGAAAATGGTATTGATGACCCACAAGTGTAGGGGATCTATCGTAGCCTTTTCGATAAGTAAGAGTGACGAACCCAACAAGGAGAAGAAGGTATTGACAAGTGATCTTGAGATAGGAATAACTACAAGTACTAAAAGGTAACTTTTTATGAGTTTTCTGGTATAAGAAATAAGAGGATAAAAGCAAATAACTTAAATTATGATAAGGTGCAGCAAGGTGGCCCAGTACTTTTGTGCAAAGGATAAGCCAATAGATCTAAACTTATAAAGGCTAAAGCATTCTTGAGGACACACGGGAGAGATGGTCATATGCGTTCGCCATATTCCATATCGGTACTATGTTTTGTATTGATAAATTTTGTGTGGGTGGACCTATGCTAGTGCACTTTCTACGCTAAGATAAGCACACTCTTATGATTAAACCTCTTGCAAGCATCCGCAAATACAAGATATAAATTAAGGCAAAAGCCTAACCATATCAATAAACTTTAGGGCCCAACAATCCCTCGTGCAAAAGTGTGTGAACTGGGGTTCAGGTTTCTGTCACTCCGGCAACCCATCATAAGCATAATTTATACACAATGCATTCCCCTAGGTCCTTAAAAGGCGAAATGTTGTGTAGTCAACGTTCACACAACACCACTAGAAGAATAACACCACAACTTAAATATCAAACAACACATATTACTTCAACATCATATGACTACTAACAACTAGACTTCTCCCATGTCCTCAAGAACTAAAGGAACTACTCACAAGACTTAAAAGAATCATGCTCACTGGTGATAAATATATGATAAACAATCTGGTCATAACAATAATTTCCAACAAAACTCAATAGCATTCACCACAAAGACTAATCAACACCGATAGAGTAGAGGGGATGGATAGTACAAGCTACAACTTCGATTGCAATGGTGAGATGAGATGGGAAAAATATAGATATGGTGCTGATGGTGAGGATGATGTTGAAGATTATCTCGATGATGCCTGTGCTGATGCTGATGACGACGAGGACGATCTCCCCCTCTGGGAGGAGTTCTCCCCGTCGGAATCTGCCCGCCGGAAAGGTCTTTTCTTCTCTGTAGGTTTCCGCCACGGAGCGGCGGCGGAACTCCGGAAACTCTTCTTGTTCTTGGGTTTTTAGGTCACAATGATCATATAGTCCAAAGAGGGGCACGTGGAGTGGGACGCACCTCCCAGGAGGCCAGGTGACGAGGCCTAGGGGGTGGCCGCGCCACCAGGGCGCCTTGGCCCTGGTGGCCCCCTCCGGGAGTCCTTCGGCCAGTCTTTGTTATATCTTCTGAAAGTTTTACGCCGTGAATTTCAGGTCATTTGGAGATGTACTGATATGGCCACTTGATGTGCACTTTTCCCCGCTGATTCATGTGTCTGCTGTTTTGGCACCGGAAAGTTGCAAATTGTGTAAAACAAGCCAAAACATTATAAGAACATAATCATAATATGAAATATATCAATGAATAGATGTAAATTATGATATAAATAGTGATGCATTTTGGACGTATCAACGTCAAGATGACAAAGCTCATTAATTAGGCACTGTGAAATTAATACGGCCTCCAGAGTGCAGATATTATTTGGTACCTCTACTTGTGCTCTACATCTTGGTCGTGCATGAGTACGAGGAGAAGTTTATTGATACCGCTGATCCTGTGTTGCGTGGAAGACAAAAGTTTAAGAACGGTAATGTGACAAAAGCTGGTTAGGTGCTGTGAAATTCATATGGACTCCAGATATTATTTGGGCCCTCTACTTCCTTGGCATCTGTGAGGGGAGGTTCTGTCTCCTAATTGTTTCCATCTACAGTTTCATCATCATCGTCATCTTCATCACTTTCCTCATATGTACGCGATGGTTCAAAGTCAGGGTCCTTCTCTACCTCTACCTCTACCTCCTCCTCTATGCGTGTTTTTATGCCGGATTCCCCCATTTCCTTGTTTCTTTGCACGTTCCTTACCATTTGAATAAACAATACTACATGCTAGTTCGAAAAAATTGTCCAGACAATTAGGGTGACCCTTTTTTCGAATATTTCCTTCATTCGAAGAGCATTTTCCGTAATTGTCCTTTCCCTCACCTTCAGGCACTCAGGAACTGGTGGACTGTGTGTAGCCACGGGTGTAGTAAATATAGATCGAAGATGAAATAATCATAAATTAGTAAATATAAAACTCCTACACTACTAGGATAATGGTCATACAAGAATGACGATTAGCAATGCGGGACCAATGAACAGCGTTGCATGTAAATAATAACATTGCATGCTAGTTCAGTGAGCTGCAGTTGCCCAGAAATTAGCAGCGCAGTTGTCCGCAACCCGCGCTGCAAGTATGTGGGGACACATGTGATGCCCTTGGCTAGCAAACGTAAAAGCGGATGCAGCAAGGTCGCGCTGCAGATGTCCAGGACATCTGCATCGCATGTATCCGGCCCCGCACTGCTAATGTGGATAGCAACCGACCCATTATTTTGGGCCCACATATCAGTAGCGCGGGACAGGGTCCCGTGTTGTAGAAGATCTGCCCATCTACAGAGCGCCTGCACATCCTGCGATGCAGATAATGTGCTATTGCACTGCATATGGATCTAAATGATCCCACTTCACCCGCACCCGCCCGTGCGCTCTTCTCCTCTCCCGCCCGCGCCCTCTCCTCGCCGTCGCCCTCGCCCGACCGCGCCCGAGCCCTCCTCGCCGTCTTCATTGTCGTCGCCCTCGCCCGCCCTCACCCGCCCGCGCCCTCGTCGCCGTCGCGCCATCGGCGTAGGCCATCCCTTGTGCGGTGAGTTGCCCCCTCCCCCCTTCCTCAATTAGAATTGCAAAAGTAGGATTTTTGTTGAGGCAATTGTGTGCATGTCCGATGACTCTAAGCAGAAGGAATGCAGTGACATATGCTACAATCATTTTCCTACTTTTAGCAATGACATGTGGCAATTAGGTTTTTTTGTTAGCATATTGAGGTAATTAGGATTTTCGTTAGGCAATTAGGATTTTTTTAGCATATTGAGACAATTAGAATTTTTGTTGAGCAAATTTATATTAGGAAATTTCATATCAAAATTTTCAGGGATATGAGTGGCCTATGTTTTGCCGGAATTTCGATTCATTTCTGTTTCGGCAAATTTCAGGCGCTCGATATGTCGAATTTTTAGCAAATGTTATGCCTAAAATTTCCGTGGATTTCGGCATCACTTGTTCTAGAAAAGTAGGACATATCGAGTGCGCGAGATTTGTCGAAACGGGAGTTAAATGGTGTTTAGGCATCAAATTACTTTTTATCATCACTTTTGCTATTTTATTAGAATGTCGATAATTTAAATATATTGCGACATTATGTCACACCAGGGGAGAGCGTGCAGCTACCCTTGTGATATGTACAAGTACGGAACTTGTGCATCCTACTTGGGTAGCTGCCACGCTCCCCCCTGATTCGCTTATATGTCCAATCTAAATATGAGGCACTATTTCTCCTTTTTTAGAATGCCGATGATTCAAATAGATTGTGAGACTATGTAACAACGGGGAGAGTGTCAAGGAAACCCTTGTAATATGTACAAGTACGGAACTTGTGCATCCTGCTTGGGTTTGCGGTCACACTCTCCCGAGAATCGCTTATGTGTCCAATCTAAGTATGAGGCATTATTTAAAAGTACTTTTGTCTTATTTTGTTAATTTGTTAGTTAGTATAAATTTTTCACTCGTTCATTTAAATAAAACTTTGTATATTAAATAAGTTCTCGGCGAAGATGCCTGCCCGCATCCCCGTCGGGTGGCGGAGAGCACCTGCTTGATGGGATGCGCAATGTCCGGGACTGGGCTCCCCCGGGCTGGCACTGGGAGATGGTTTCCGGGGCGCGCCGCTTGGTGAGGATTCCGGGTCCTGTCGTCGACCCGGAGCTTCTTTGGTGGCGGTCACGTGGGCCACAGTCGATGCAGAGGGAGCCGGCCCCGAGGAGGTGGTACGTCACCGGGTCAGGGAGGAGGACAAGCATGTCTGTCGCTACTTGGTTGCGTTGGACGCCGGTTTCTCCACAACCAATACCTAGCAGATTCTTCACGGCTCTCACCTGAGCTATGTTCCTGTGGAGGTTCCTTATCTTTGGGTGTTTACCGCCCGCGGCTTGGCTCCGCGTCGTCGTCGAGTTAGATTTTTCGAGATGTAGTAGTGAATTTCCTAGATGTATTGGTGATATTATTGTTGCATTGACCGGATTATTCAAGATATATTAGTGTTATTATATGATAAAATATTATTGTTGCATTTTATTTGAGTTCATATTTTTTTCTTTTGTTTTAAATGCCAATGATTAAAACCGTTGTGAAACAATATTGTGATAGCAGGGATGAGTTAGTGAGCCTTGTGATATACATAAATACGATACTTGTGCATCCTACTTGGCTCGCTAACGTCATCCCTGTAGTTGCTTGTTTGTGTTCAACCTAATTAAGTATGAGGCAAAAACCGATATGTGTGTTCCTTTTTAAGAATAATTAAAACTGTTGTGACACCATGTGATTGAAGGGTTGGTCGAGTGAGCCTTGTGATATGCACAAGTAAGGAACTTGTGCATCTTAATTGGCTCTCTTGCTCCATCCATGTAGTTGCTTGTGTATATGGACTAATTTTTGAATTATGAACATAGAACATGGTTCACGACGATAGAATCCCCGAGTGCGACTATTGTGGCGATGACTCGGGTCGGTGCGACAAGTTTCCAGAGTTGGATGGGGAGGAAGAAAGATACTTCTCCATCACGCTTAGGGAGGTATTTGAATTTCAAACGGTATGCAACTTCTGCGACATCTTCTTATTTAAGCATGCTTCACTTAGTTTTTGTTTTGACGTGTAATTTTTTTATAATCAACTAGCACATCCCTTGATACGCAAGACCTCACGTTTACAAATTTGTCAAAATCGATGAATGGCGCGAGAATGCAAAAAAATATATCAATATTAAGACGAAAGATGGTATAACTGTAAAGGTCGAGATCTTTAATGAACCAAATAGCACATATTTTGATTGTCCAAATTGGTATGCACTATGCAAGGCATATGCATTAGAGGATGATATGCAAATAACATTTGATCTTGGACTTCGTTGTCGAGATGGTCAAACATTTCGAAATAAGGACATTTGGATGCTAGTGGACGACATTAAGCTGGTTCTATCTCCAAGTGAGTTTCTTAAACAACTTTGACTTGTTTACTTCCTTATTTTCTTGCTTCCCAAGTTGACAACTTATTTATAATTGTTAGTTTATCTCCATGCTCCAAAAGAAGTTCGGAAGATGTTTGATAATACTTTTCACAATGGTGGCTTTGACCTGAG
Organism: Bromus sterilis; assembly: GCA_950022295.1. Classification (NCBI taxonomy): domain Eukaryota; kingdom Viridiplantae; phylum Streptophyta; class Magnoliopsida; order Poales; family Poaceae; genus Bromus; species Bromus sterilis. The sequence goes on along the minus strand of OX465595.1, from coordinate 271,501,662 downwards.
AATTGACGAACAAGATGATTTCATCAATGTTCTTAAAGGTGTTCCTTCGGTTGTGAACTTGAATAATATTGGCGAACCTTATACACCATATGTTCCATTTGTTCTCAAGTTGTTTCCAGGCCATGTAAAAGATTATAGCATGGTAAGATGTTTTTAATATTCTATCACACTAGTCCATTTTCAGAAATCATTTGACCTAACATTAAGTATAATGTATTACTAAGTATTTTACTCATATGTTTTAAACATAGAATCCCGACAGCATGTACGCCTAAGTGGATGCCTCCTCAAGGCGAGCTTACAGTTGTTTCTGCACGGGCATGGGATGTCCTCTTCAGCACTGACTACTCCACTGAAGCTGGAGATGATGGATGTGTAAGAATAAGAGGATGGAAAAGGATAGTGAATCGGATGAACATAAAATATGGAGACAAGTTGTTCTCCATGTTACATAATGGAATGTGGGGTGTCTTTTGTCTATTTTTTCATTTCACCTTGTGGTGGTGATGAGTAGGTTGGTTCGTAGTAGTTGTTAAACATTATGTTGTTGGATATTAGCGAAGTTAAACTAGGAAAAGTTGACCTTTGTGTTGGATATTATACTTATGAGTTGATATCTATATATATATGATGATCGATGAGCCTATTGCATGTCTATGATATGATGTGGTTTATATGTGTGTAATTCTGCTTTTTATATAAATGTTATGTGTGTATGCTGGAAATTTATAAAAAGCTGTATAAACAAATAATATTACAGAATAAATAAAAATGCTAAAAATGTATCTGCAGCGCGGGCTGGCTAGAGGCGCTGCTGGTGGAAGTGCAGTTCTGCAGCGCGGGGTGCTCGAGATGCGCTGCTAACTGTACAAAAAGATACAGCGCGGGCACCCCGCGCTGTAGATGGAAGTTAGCAGCAGCGCGTTATCTACAGCGCGGGTACCCCGCGCTGCTGAAGGCCATTATCCTAGTAGTGCTATCTTGGGATTTGCACATATAACAACATGCGAACAACATGCGCCGTTATGATACAATACTCTATTTTGAGAAAACAAATACATCATTTGTCGAAAAGAATGAATGAGATGCGGCGACGAAGACCGGGAGCAATCTGGAGTCGCCGGGATCTGGCTATGCAAACCTTAATCCTAATTGAACATGCATTCTCTAATAGGATATGTAGGAGTTGCACCATTGGATTTCAATAACATGCAAACCACGTGCAGAACGGAAGTGTTACCTGTACGTTTACGTTTAACATTTGCGATGCATGTAGTAGGAGGAATCTTGCATTCCTTGCTACTTCGAAAGCCTGATTTTGCGCTGCCATTCTTTGTCATGGCGTACCCCTTCGCAGGGGAGGAACGCCGTCGCTGAGGCCCGGGGAGGTCACTGTCGCCGCTGATAGTCGTCTGGATCTGGATAAAGAGAGAGGGAGGAGGTGAGGTGAGGTGCAGTGCGTTGTGAAATTAGTGTGAGGTTAGTTGCAGGTATTTATGGTGGGTGTGGAAAATTATGGCCAGACGCGCTTTGGGAAGTTAGGCGGGAAGGAAAAAATGAGGGAACTAAAAGGGGGAACCAAAATTTTGACTCTTTCAATATCAATTGAGAGGTTGAGATTGGACTTGTACACGTAGATGTGTGCGCCAAAAAACTAGCAAGGAGGGAGTGAAAAAGGAGGGAACCGAAATTTAGAATGTTTCAATATCAATTGAGAGGTTGAGATCGTACTTGTACATGCAGATGTATGCGCGAAAAACCCAGCAAGGAGGGAGCGAAAATGAGAGAACCAAAAGTTTTATTGAGAGTCGTGCACTTGTACACTCATGTGTGTGTGATGCACAAATCAATTAATCCATAATGTTTGTATCGAGCAAATTTTATTTTATCTTATAAATTTTGTACTTTGATTAGAATCAAGATTGTGTTTAGGCACACACATACGAACCATCCTCAAGTTCAAAAATTCTTCACAGAAATGGAACATCATGTATGAAGGTTTCATGGATTTCGCGAAATGACAATGACGATTATATATCTCTTTACCAGTGGTTATGATGGAAAACTATGTACAATTTTTAAGTCCATAAGATTTGTGGCCAAAATAGTCACCTTTTTATTCAAGCATGTGCTCCATGGTGAATTCCTCTTGGTTATTTCAAGATTTGACATGTATGCCACATGAAACTAAGGCGTTGTTTGGTTCTTAGTCTAAGGTTGCCACACCTAATTATGCTTAATCATGCCATGATATCTTAGGTGTGTGTTTGGTTCATTTCCACACTTGTGGCTTGCCACAATTTACTACTGCTATGGTACACATGTCATAGCTAGCTAGACTCATATTTTTCCCACACCTTGCCAGACTTTGTGGTGGCCGTTTATTTTACTCACCACTCTTTTCCTAAGGTTATTAGTTGTGGCAAAGTTAGTCACAATCCAAACAACCCCTAAGTTTTAGGTAAAGTATTCACAACATTTCCTTTCATCGACTATTAATTAAGTGTATAAGTCGGGAACTTACCATGCATTAATTAGTGTGAGTGAAAATTATGTGTTTTGTGAAGAAAAAACTATGGCACATCAAAACCATGCATTATTGCTTATTCAAAACGTAACAAAAACCCTTTTAAGCATTTTCTTTTTAGTTAGGGTCACATACAGTTGGGTGGGGGGAGCATCTAGAGATCACTTGTGTTTTTGTCTAATAAATTATTTCCTCTTGGTCTAGGGTCTCCAACATAAAAAATGGGTAGCCCCAGTGGTAAAAAACTTTTGGTTTGCATGTACATATAAGGTTTGTCCTTATATAGTACATTTCAAACCAAATTTGAGGCAAAATATTCACAAGGAATCCCTTACGTCGTACTTTGTGGGTGATAGTCATATGTTCGTGAAGCAAGTCTATATGCATTGCATATTCAAAACATAATAAAAATAAATTCAAACATGCATGCACATATATGCACTACTAGGGAAATAGCTATACATGGAAAGCTTATTAGTGGCGCATGTAGAAAGCGATGCGCCACCATCTGTTATGGGTGGCGCACTGGAAAATAATGCGCCACCCATAAGGTCTTATGGGTGGCGCATTATTTTCCAGTGCGCCACCCCTAAGAGTGGGCCAGCCTGGATGACCTTATACGTGGCGCATCTACCAATATGCGCCACCCCTAAGGACCTTATGGGTGGCGCATTTACAGAATGCGCCACCCCTAAGAGCTTAGGGGTGGCGCATTCTGTAAATGCGCCACCCATAAGGTCCTTAGGGGTGGCGCATCCGTGAAATGCGCCACCCATAAGAGCTTAGGGGTGGCGCATTTCACAGATGCGCCACCACTAACTTCCTATATGCGCCACTAAAGGCCTAGAGCTGCCCTTATCTACTCCACCCCACCTACCACCTCTCATTCACTCCACACAATTCTCAAACTAGATCCACTCTTCTCACCCTAGAGCTATTCGGTTTTCTCCTCCTCCCCACCTCATTTCTTCCATTTATCCATCGATACTTGGCATTACATCTATTTTGTTTCATATTGAAGTAAGTGGACCTCCTCCCAAACTCTTTTGTTCCATTTATGACCCATATACTTGCCTTTATTAGCTTGGGGTTTGTTGTATATGTGAAGCTTGGGTTTGATGTATGTGTGAAGCTTATGGTGGTTTGATGTATATGTGTATCTTGGGTGGCAAATGTGTTGCCGAAATGTCGATTCATTTCCGTTTCGGAAAATTTCTAGCGCTCTCTCCGCATGCTCCCATGCATTATTAGGGAAGGTCATGCCGAATTTTTCCGGCGACGACTGTGACATATAATTGTGTTGCTCTCTCCGTGCACGCAGGTGACCGACCATGGTCCGCGAGATGTTGAGCGATATCACCGTGGCTAGGTGGATGCAATGTGCGACAAACGACATGCTAAGGAATAATAGGTCGGATATAAGATGTCCGTGTCGGAGATGCAAACTGCAGTGCGTGACCGAGCCTGATTCCGGAATATTGCAAAGACACCTGAAGCGTAATGGTTTGATGGATGGCTACACACGATGGATAAGTGATGAAGCTGGTGAGGAGGAGGACGTCAATGGTGGGGCGCCAGTAAATGAGGAAGGGCAACCAGAAAACAGCAGTGGGCGAGATGACGAAGAGCATCCCGTACATGATCATGAAGAAGATGCCGAAGAGGATCATGTAGATCAAGATGCCGGACATGAAGATCAAGATGTAGGACATGATGATTCAAGCTGGGTGCGGGACCCTCATGTTCAAGAGCTGCTTGTCAAAGAGGCGTTGAACGCAAGAGGTGCAGCTAGAGAGAAAGCCAAGATGGCGCAACTCGAGAAAGACGCGATTACGAAGTTGTACGAAGGATGCAACGACGAGGATACCCGCTTGAATGTCACACTTGGGGCTATGGAGATGAAGGAAAAACACAAATGGACCGACGAAAGCTTCGATGATAACATGGCATTCTGGCACGGTCGTCTTCCGAAGGGCAACACGTGCCCAACTAGTATCGCTGAGGCCAAGAAAGTCCTTTGCCCTCTCGATCTTCCGCACGTTAAATACCACGTCTGCATAAATGATTGCATGATCTATCGGGGTGAGGACGAAGATAAAACCACATGTTCGGTGTGCGGTGTTAGTCGATACAAGAGAGGGAAGAAAGTTCCTAGAAAAGTGGTATGGTACTTTCCGATCACTCCTCGTCTGCAGAGGTATTTTGTAGATCCCGAGGAAGAAAAGCTCATGACCTGGCACGCGGATAGAAAGAAGCTAAAAGAGGATGACCCGAACCCGGATCCGGAAAAGGAGGACATGCTGAGGCACCCTTCAGATGGTAGCCAATGGACTGCGTTGGACCTCGAATACCCAGATTTTGGGAAAGAACCAAGGAACCTCAGGATTGGTGTGAGCGCCGATGGAGTCAATCCGTTTGGCGGCCAGAGCAGCACACACAGTACCTGGCCCGTGTTTGTATGCATATACAACCTTCCCCCTGGAAGTGCATGAAGAAAAAGTACATAACAATGTGTATGCTAGTTCAAGGGCCGAAACAACCAGGTACGGACCTCAATCTATATCTGCAGCTGTTGAAAGAGGAGCTAGAAACGTTATGGAAAGACGGAGTCAATACGTGGGACGCTGCGGCAAAAGAATATTTCCCAATGAAAGCCGCGGTGATCACGACGGTGCACGACTATCTCGGATACGGATATTTCTCAGGGTAGGTGGTCCAAGGATTCTGTGCATGCGTTAGGTGCATGGATAATACAACGTACCGCCAGCTACCAAAAGATCCCGGATCTTCAAAAACCGTGTTCCAGGGGTCTCGGAGGTGGCTTCCCAAAAAACACGCGTGGAGAAAACAGGGACATCTGTTTGATGGAAGCGAGGAGCTCCGAGCACCCCCAGCTCGAAGGAGCGGCAAAGAAATTGACAACTTGCTGAAAACTTGGAAAGAGTGCCCCGCGCCGGGAAAGAAAAAAAAGAAGACTCAGCCGTTGATGAGGGTATGGAAAGCGAGGTCTGTTTTCTGGGATTTGCAATACTGGAGTCTACTCCGCAGTCCTCATAGCCTTGATCTAATGCATATCACAAAGAACGTGTGCGAGAGCTTGTTTGGCACGCTCCTCAACATGCCGGAGAAGACCAAGGACGGGCCAAAAGCAAGGAATGACTTGAAATATATGGGCATCAGGAGGGAACTTCACCCCCCTAGTGACGACGATGATGAGCCGGAGGAGGAAGAGGATACGGAAACGCAAAACTCTCGCAAACGAAAAAGGACGACCAAGAAGAAGACCGGTATTGATCACTGCCCCCCGGCATGCTTCACTCTGTGCGAGGAGGAGATCAAGCGGTTTATCCACTGCCTCATAGGAGTAAAATTTCCGAACGGCTACGCGGGGAAGATAAGCAGATACCTAGACGAGGCGAAACAACGTTTCAGCGGGATGAAATCTCACGACTGTTTCGTGCTGATGACGCAGATTCTCCCGGTTGCGATGCGAGGGATAATGGACGAGCACGTCCGTAAAACGTTGTTTGGCCTTTGCAACTTTTTTGACGTCATCTCCCGGAAGTCGATTTGCGCTACGCAACTCAAAAGGCTACAGGAGGAGATCGTGCTCATACTATGCGAGCTTGAGATCTATTTCCCGCCCGCGTTCTTCGACATTATGGTGCATCTGCTAATCCACGTCGTGGAGGATATCGTCCAACTCGGGCCTGCGTTTCTGCGCAGCATGATGCCGTTCGAAAGGATGAATGGGCACATCAAAAAATACGTTCGTAACAGGTCCCGTCCAGATGCAAGCATAGTGAAGGGCTTTCTAACCGAAGAGTGCATCTCTTTTTGCACGAATTATCTCAACACCGAGAACCCTGTTGGTCTGGCCGTCAACAAGCACTTTGGCAGGACCGATGGGTGTGGTCACCACGAGGGAAGCCGCGCAATGCATGTCAACTTTGACGGTCGAGACATCGACTTTGAAAGAGCAAGCCTAGTCGCGCTACAACACATCCAGCTGGTCGATCCTTGGATAGTAAAGCACAAGGATTTAATCAGGAAGAAGTACAGTGACCAGGGCCTGCAGATAACGGACCGAGATCCACGGCTAATCAAAGAGCACAACTCCGGTTTCATGACTTGGTTCAGGGACGAGCTTCGTGCTAATCCCCCGCGAGAAGGAACGTTTCCGAGGACGAAAAGATGATATTCACCTTGTCACAGGGTGCCGCACACAACCTGATGACCTATCAAGTGTATGATATCAATGGCTACACATTTTACATGGAGGAAAAGGACAATAACTGCGATTACCAGAACTCAGGGGTAACGGGGATATTCTACACCGATGACGTCAAGGAAAGATTCTATGGAAGGATCGAGGACATATGGGAGCTCGACTACTGTGGATAGAAGGTGCCGATGTTCCGTGTGAGATGGGCCAAGAGCGTCGTAAAAGAAGACCGTTACTTCACCATCATGGTTATACCCGAAGCCAAATCCAAGTCTACGGGCGCAAACGTCACCGCGAAAAATGAGCCATGGGTACTGGCTAGCCAAGTGGACCAATGCTTCTTCATTACCGACCCATCAAAGCCGAGCCGCGTTGTAGTGAGGAGAGGCAAAAGAAACATCATCGGAATGGATGGAGTTGCCAACGAGCAAGACTTTGACAAGTACGGCGACCCGAAGATGGAGGATGACTACGCCGCTCAGGATACATACACCACAACCCTACCGAAGAAAGGTCACCTCCCGTTCAAGAGGAAAAGTGAAGGCGTCCCGGGCCTAAATTATTCAACCACCACAAAGAAGGGCAAGAAGAAGATCATGAGGAAACGATAGCTAGATAGCTAGCTCCAAATTTAAGAAAATCTTTTGTAATTCATGATCACTTTGTGTATGCATGGATTTAATATGACTTTGTAATTGATGATCACAATCTTATGTTTCCAAATGCCACCACACCATGTGTTTGTGGATCTTGGTGAAAGTCAAAGTCAATCTTAATAAAGTTTGACTCCGTTTATTTTTACTCCGCATATAAGATTTGGTCAAAGTCAATCTTAATAAAGTTTGACCACTTTTATAGAAAAATGTACTCCATAATTATTATTTTTAAATGGTTTCCCTTTAATTAAAAAATAAATAATTGTTTAAACTCTAATTAAAAAATAAAAAAGCATAGGGGTGGCGCATATTGTTGAAATGCGCCACTAAGTGTTCTTAGGGGTGGCGCATTTTGCCAGAATGCGCCACCAACAGGTTTCTTATGCGTGGCGCATTTTTCCGAGATGCGCCACGCATAAGAAACCTGTTGGTGGCGCATTCTGGCAAAATGCGCCACCCGTATGCCTTAACCTCCAACTAACCCGCACAGTAACCACCATTCGCCCCCCACCTCTCACTCTCCTCTAGCCACCGCCGCCGGAGCCCTAGCCCGCCGCCGGAGCCCTAGCCCGCCACCGGAGCCCTAGCCGCCACCGGAGCCCCTCCTCTCCGGCCGCCGCCCTCGACGACGGAGCCGCCTGCAACCTCGACGACGGAGCCCTAGCCGCCGCCCTGACGCAGCCGCCTGCCGGAGCCGCCCCAACCCCTCCACTGCGACGCCCCTCCACCGCCAGGTACCCCTTCCTCCCCTTGCTGGATTCTGACGATGGCCGTGGTGGCCATGGGGCCGCCCCCAACCCCCACTCCTCCTGTGTATGCCCCTGTTCAAATTTTAGATGCCTAGGGTCCAATTTTTCAGTAATTACAGTGCTAAAATGTTTACCTTGTGAATATAGCAACAAGCTAATTTAGTTGAGCCATAAGAATAGGTTTCAGTTTGTGCATTACATCTCAGTGAGTGGTGGCAGTTTGATCATGTAAGAATGCTTGCTTGCTTGCTCTTGCAGAAGCTGTGTACTTGGACCTTGTCCAAATCCTTTGTTTTTTAATACATAGATCATCCACAGATTTCACTTTTACTTGGCAAGTAATATTCCTCACCTTTTTTTCTTGTTAAAAATATTGCATGCTCTTCCAAATTCTTTATCAAAATTGAGATTCACTAGGTATGTACATGTACATCTGTTGGTCATGCAATCAAACTGCATGCAGGGTAGGGGTGCAGTAATATATATGCTCATGACTACATGTATGGCTATTGCATGATCTATGCATGAGTGTTATTTCTATATATATAGTCCATCCCAAAACGTATTTTCCTTCCTGCAGTTACAACTTACAACTGTAGTGAAACAGAAACCTATTGGAGTGAAACAGTGATGTTGGAGTGAAACAGTCATGGGTCCAGTTACTTGTCTCAAAAACCCTTATGGGATGTTGGAGTGAAACAGACAAGATAGTTGTTCCCACCATTGAGCAGCTTGCTTCTAGACAAGTTGGCATTCCGTCTTGTTCAATATATGTATCTTGACACAAATCAAATAAAAACACCTAGTGGATAGTGGATACACACACAGAGAAAACCACTTTTTGTTTTGTGTGGTAGCAGTGGAATAGAATTTTAGGATTCTAGCATAGCATATGTTGTAAATGATCAAGGAAAGTGACAAGTAGTTGCTACTGCTGCTGTTGTTGTTTTTAAATGATGTTTTTAGTGCACTGACAAGATGCTTTTCTTATCAATATTTTTATGCACTGTTTAGTGCATTGCTAGAATATGTACTGTTCTACACTATATATGTGTTGCTTGTGCCTACATGTAGGCATTTTTTATGTGCAGGGACTCTCATTTGCCCCTTTCTCCCGAAATGTTGATTAACTTCCGTTTCGGTTGAGAATGGGGCACTCTCATGTTAAGAAAAAGAGCAAAGGTCATGCCGAATTTTTCCGTGAATTCGTGCATGACCTTTGCTATTTTTCTTAACATGAGAGTATTTGCATTTATTTATTGTGCTAATTAATTAAGTAGTTGCATTTTTTAATATTGTACTAGTGCAAACATGTCGACCGGAGCCGACGCCGGTCCTTCTTCTCAGTCGGGTACAAAAAGGAAGCAATTTTGGGAATACTCCCAGGAGGAGGTCGAGGAGCAGAGAGAAGAGGAAGTACCTCCGGGCGAGGAGGAGTATGAGGAGGAGATAGAGTCGGAGTCCGACTCATCGGATGATGACTTGGAGGAGGCTGGTACGACAGACGGCGAGAGGAACATCGGCGAGGATGATGGGACCGGTGGCTCCAACACAGATGGTACCCAGTCGAAGAAGAGGAATCGGAAACCGACCAAGGTCGGCGTCATCAGGCAAGAGTTTACTGTTGTGACCGCCATCGGGATTCCTAAAGAGCCCGAACGTTTTTCGGAAGGGTACGGCCGTCAAGTCGCGGCGATCCTCCGCAACACCGTGCCGATCACCACGATTAACCTCAGGAGTCGTGAGAATATTCATTATTGTCAGCTTCTTATCAACAAGCTGCACGGACGATACAAGTTTCCGGAGCCGTACGATAACACCAAACTCAGAGGGAACAAAGTAAACACATGGGCCCTCAGGAAGATGAGCAAGGCCTTGTCCAGTTGGAAAACCCGGGTGAAGAGGGCAATTTTTCAAAAGAACAAAACCTGGGAGGAGCTCAAGGAGAAAGAGCCGTTGATCGACGAAGCTACCTACAACCTTTTCAAGGCTAGGTGTGAGTCCGAGCAAGCCAAGGCCGCGAGTGCAAAGGGCAAGGCCATGCGGTCGCAGGTCATAGGTAACCATCGTCTCGGAGCCGGTGGTTACAAAAGTTCCAAGCCTAAATGGGACAAGGAGGATGCCGAGTACGCCGCTGCGGGCATACCTAACCCCTTCCAGCAATACAAAGATGATCCGCAGACCGAATTCTTTGTGAGGGCCCAGAGCTATAAGGACAAAGCAACCTCGAAAATAATTATCGATCCTAAGATTTAGGAGTTTACGACTGCCGTAGTAAGTAGTTTACCACGCTACCTTGTCGATTGAATTCTCGAGTGAAGTTCACAATTTCTTAATGTTTCACATTCTTTTTGCAGCAAGCGGAAATGAAAATCGCCTCATCGCAGGAGTCGTCGGTTAGGGCGGCCAGCCCGTGGGACAACGCCTTCAACAGGGCGTTGAACAAGGTCAAGAAGGTTGACGACGTGACGGCGAAGCCATCGTCAGCCGGCCGTGTGGTCGGCTTTGGTGCGGACCTAAATTGGTCCGAATATTATGGAAAATCGGCGGAGCAGTCCGGTTCGAGGGGGCGCAAGGCGAGAAGGACCGAAGAAGATGCCGCTTATGTTCGTGGACTGGAGGAGAAGGTGAACATGCTTCCGCAGAATGTCCAGGACGAAGTGGCGAAGACGATGAACGCTCTCCTTCCAGATATGATGCAGTCGCTCGCGAATTGGCAAGCGCGTGGTGGACAAGGGCCCATACCAGTCCCCAGCATGGTCGGCAGCAACTCGGGCCCCGCGGCGCCTGCAGTCCCGACTCCGTCCATAGTGGTGGCTCCCGCACCGACTCCCGGCGTATTGGTGACTCCGGCCGCCAACACCGTGGCGGCGACGCCGGAGGTGATGGTAACTCCTCCGGCCACGATCGAGCAACCGGGTCATAACAATAATGCACCCGGCGGCAGCACAAATAGGGTGACCGACGCCACGGGAGGCAGCGCGCCCTCCGTCTCTTGCATGCCCGCCGTCATCGGCGGGGTCTCTTCACTAGCCGACCTCGACGCCCTCAAGGTAACTATAAGCGTCTGCAACTCAAACGAGGACTTCATCTCCTTGCAACTCAAACGAGGACTTCACCTCGACGCCCTTTTTTAGTGGAATCTCTCTGATGCATATATATATATATATATATATATATATCTCTTTCGCAGGAGGACACTCCATGCATTCTATTACAAGTCGTGGACGGCGAGTTGAAGGATGTTGCCAAAGGTAAAATCATTCAACCACAAAATCGAATCATGCACAATATGCCGATGGCACCGGAGATGCATAGGGTTCAAATCTCTCTCGTGATTTCGGGCTACGAGAGAGTTGAACCTCCCATTCAACACCCCGGATACGATGAGGATGAGCCGGCAGTCCTCAGTGACTGTTTCAACCAAATATGCCTATGGCCGAAGAGCCAAATGCGTTTAATGACGGGGGAAAGGGGCACCACACCTAGGACAACACCGCTAGTCATCGTGTCGGCGCCACATGATCCCATCGGAGCACAACAAGAAGACGATGATCTTGATGATGATATCAGCGCCGACCAGTTCATCAATACTTTGTATGATGCTGATGACTTATTCATGCCTCCTGCTGAAGGAGCCTGTCAGCATGACGAGGAAGCTCGCGGTCCAGCTGATCCTGCGGCGAAGCCTGCTTGCTCCACGCGTCTCTTTGCTGCTTCTCAAGACATGTCTCCAGCAGCTTGCGCCTTCACCGAGCCTCAAGCAGATGCCACAAGATCTATTCTCAGCCCGTCCACACTCCATAAGGCGGCCACTGAGCAGATAAAGGCCGGTGACTGCTCAAAATCAGAAAAGAAGAAGGGACGGAAAAGAAAGAAGAGCATCACTTCTAGTAGCCAACCTTCGATGCCGATCCGGGCTCAGGACGGACCACCAAGACCCAAGGATCTCTCGTTTGAAATCCATGTGGCTGGTAGGGCGATGCTACCTAAGGACATGCTGGACCTTGCAACTTCGGATATGCAGAGTGTGCATCATAGTATTATGGCATTAGAGAAGATTCTTCTTCGAGAAGAGAATCCCTCGTACCCGGTTTTCATGGCCAAGGTGCCACTCAACATGGGCTTCATCAACACTATCCCCGCGGATATGATAATCCTACGGTTTTCGGAGATCTTCAATTTGTACCATCTCAAGCGGCTGGACCATAGCCTTATCCGTCTGTTCTCGCTCAGCCTTTCTATGAGTATCAGGAGAGATAAGACCCCGAGCGTCGCGATATTGGACCCCTTCTACATGCGTGAAAGCATCTTGATGGACGACGGGGACGCGGCTCTCGCGGCGGGGTACATCACAGACTTCATGCTACGGAACGCCGACAAAGATTCATTTCTTATGACCTACTCTCCCAAGTAAGTCATTCGCTCGCCTCCGTAGCATATATGCTTTCTTAGCTTTCCATTGTCCTCTTCCAACATTCCTTTTGGATTGTTTTAATTATGCAGTGAGGATCAAGACTGCGTGCTCATCTTCTTTTCACCGCAACACTCGCATGCCGTGTATTTAGACTCGGGGAGTGTGAACAAAAAAGATTACAAGTATATCATGAGAGTTTTGGATGATGCTCTCGTCGGCTACATAAAAGCCGGAGGCAAGATCATGAAGCACAAGTTCAGGAAAAATCAGCCTGGCGTGAACGTGTTCAACCACGTAACGCAGTTCCCGTGCGTCAAGCAGCCGGCTGGCAGTGTGAGGGATGCGTACTACGCCCTTCATCACATGAGGGCGATTGTACAGGAACAACGCAACCTTACGCTGCCAAGTCATCTCAGAGCGTGGGCTGAAAGGAAGGCGGAAATCGCCGATGCAAATCTGAAGGAGGAGTTCTTTCACATCCAAGCGCAGATGGCGACTATCATCCGTCATGAAGTACAAATGAGGGGGTCGATCTTCCACTCCAACATTGCACCATCCAATGGGGAGATAGAAGTCCGCCTAAAGGCCCTGCGTGACACAAGGCCTTTCATGACGAAAGAAGGATGCCGCCCATTCCCCGAGCCGAGTCAAAACAATTAATTGAATGTACTCTTTGTGTAATTTGGATGTACTCTTTGTGTACTAGATGGTATGATGGATGTGACCTCTAAAGCTTTGTTTTGTGCAGGTTGAAGAGCAAACAAGTAGTGATGACGAAAGTAGCTTTCGGTTTTCAATAATTGTTGTACTCATTGTAATTTTGTGATGGAATGTAATCTTGTGAATCTTGTTGGCCTCTAAATCTTTGTAATAAAAATTATATTGCAATTCTTTTGTATCAATAATTGTTGGCCTCATTGTTATATTGTATTTTGCATTTCTGTAATATAATAAAAATATCTGTAATGCTTTTATTCTTTTATGTAATTCTTTTTTTTTGTTTTCTGTAATTATTTAGTGGCGCATCTTGTTAGGATTTAGTGGCACACTGTGAATGCGCCACCCCTAAGGCCCTTAGGCGTGGCGCATACCAGAATGCGCCACCCCTAAGAGCTTAGAGGTGGCGCATTCTGAGATGCGCCACGCCTAAGGGCCTTAGGGGTGGCGCATCCAGAATGCGCCACCCTTATTAGTGGCTTGTAGTTAGTGGCGCACTGTGAATGCGCCACTAAACTCAAAAGCAGTGCGCCACCATAAGGGTATTCCCTAGTAGTGATGCATGCATGAAGGTGTCGGAGGTCATTCAAACCTATCGGACCGCTCTTGTTGTTTTTGTCGAAACATGTTCCCCGCTGGTTGGCCGACATATACCGCATGGTAATCCTCTTGTTTTAAATTGATTTTGTAAGGTTTATACTAGGACATTACAAACCAAGGTTCGAGGCACATTACTCAAAATATTACGCCCTTCGACTCTAATATAAATGGGGTCGAAGACGCACGCAAGTCCATAACGTACAGCGGCCATAGTTTTTCTTACGAAGCAAGCACTATTGCGACAAAGTTGTTCATGCATATTCGAACATAACAAAACCCCTTCCAATTAACATGTATTAGGGCCACATATATATGGTGGAGGTCTCATCTGGACCCCCTGCCCCGTGGTGCTTTTCATGAAACCGCTTATTTTCGATCTGATCGCTTGGTTGGCGTTCGATCACTAAATAGAGAGGCCCGATCATAGCCCGTAGTGATTTACTCTAAGTTTTTGTGGGATGGTCCTATATAGGACAACTGAAACCAAGTTCGAGCTTGGCGCATATGCATAGTTTTCATAAGATTGCCTTTCGTCAGCTGTAAGCGGGGGGCTCACAATATAAGTCAATATACAACCACATATATATATATAGTTTTGCTTATGTAGCAAGTGCTACATCAAAGTTGTGCATTTGGATGTACATTCAAATATAATGAAACCCTTTCAAATATGTATTAGGGGCACATGCATATATATATGGTGGAGGTCATATATATGGACCTCCCACGTGTGTTGCTTTTCATCGATGAAAGCTACTCCTCGCTTAGTCACTGTTCACTAGAAGAACATATTCCATGTAAATGGTGATTTCCTCTAGGCTTTGTGGCGTCGCCATATATAGACATCACATCAAAACCAGTTAGGTGCACTAGTCATTAACCCGTGCAACTGCACCGGTTGCCTGTTTTAGGAAGTTTCAAGGACACAAAGGAACAATATAAACATTGTGTTTTTATTGTTATAGATCCAAAACCATCCAACTAATTCAAAACGACAAAGAGAACACACTTAATGTCAAAATGTCTTAGAAACAACTTCAGGTATATGATTCTACAAAATCACATGAGTGATTAATTAATTATTTAGTAGAAAATACACGTACCTTTACTTCATTTCTTGTGGACACTTTTCAATGGTAGAGGTTTCCTAGAAACGAGAGCATGGGCCAAACCTGATACCTTGGATCCACAATTGCATGGAGGAAAAACCGAGGCCAACAGACAAACGAAGAGCATCGTAATATAAGAAAAGTAAACTTTACTAAACAACACTTTCACACATAGAGTCCTGAGAATCAGTGATGTGAGGATGGCTTGATAGATAGTGGAGCATGTGGGCAGTGACGAACAATAATTGGAGTTTCGATGTACCCCGACTCGCTAAGACTATACATCTGATCAATCAATCTGACCTACCGAGAAAGAAGGTGTTAATATTTTCTATTTAAATTATTAAATGACTAGATTTTCTCATGCTTAAATAGTGTAGGTAGATACATTAGATACGGAAGAAGATACAACTGTAGAAAATAGTAAGTTATGGCAAGGTTCATATCAAAGAATCCGAACAACTACATCTACCAAGAAAATACCCAAAAAAACATCACATAAAATGATTTACATGTATGTAAAGAATGTTAAAAATAATAATAGTTAAGATTTATTTTATTAATGAAAGTTTTTTGTTTCTCCGGAATCTTCAAATGGATCTACCTCTCTACCGAGGCACTACTTAAAAAAACTAAGTCTTATATGAATAAAAATCAAACAAGAAAGTTAAAAACTGCTATGAAAAAAGAAATCACAAACTAGCCAGTGGTTTCCTTCTCACTAATTCATGTTGGAAACAGTACAAAATTGGGGGGAAAGTAACATGAATAACAAACTGTTAATTTTCCACAGGACACTGTTTTGTGGTAGGATTAATTCTTTGCACCGTAAGCAACTCTGACATTTCATCATATTTGTCACTGATCGGAATCATGATGATTAGCTTTAATTCTGAATGAGCTTATACTTATCACATGGCATTTGACTGATTAACTATCATAGAAACAACCAAGGAGTAGAGTTCCCTTTCTAATCAATTATATTACAGGTTATATACACTAATGCACAACGTAGCATCAAAGTTTCCATGTGAATTCTAAACTGAATGTAAGGTGTAATGGGTTGATGTTTGACCTGGTGAAAGACCAAACCCTGCGGCCTTGTTGATGCAATCATGGATGGATGAAACTCATCTCACCAATTCGGTTGTAAATTTCATCAAAACCATAATGTATGTATACATCTGCATGATATGAATTTTTCCTATAGAAAATGTGGCACTGCCGGTGAGTCCAGCAATATCAGTAGGAGATTTAGAGACATGGAGTAAAAGATATAACCAAGATCAGAGATTGACGATTCTTACATCTTCACTGGGTCCCAACATCACCATTACTCTAGCAGTCAGGCTATAACCGAGATCAGACACTGAGAATTATTATATCGGAAAGCTGCAAGAAGTCCCGGGGGTCTAGGTCCCCATTATCACTGACCGTCCAAGATGCATAGGGATACGAACCTAGAACTGTAGATGTCAGATCGGTTTATGCTAATCCCCCTGCTTAAAGTTGGTTGCAGTTGTACTAGCGAATACGTTTGAAATACTCGAAACACAGACCTTGCAATGAGGTGACAGCGGTTTGATATGACAACACAGACTGTGTATACAGTGTTGCCCGGGGGATCATCACAGGCTTTATACAACGGACTTTTATGCGGTTAGCTGCATCTCTCTCCATGCGGTCAGATGCATGTGTTTTTTATCCTTCATCATCCCGTAATTTCTCTGGTAGTATGATTACAAAAAATAAATAATGAAGACATGAGTCTGGCATTAGTACCCTACTACTAGGATCATGTACGTACCTGCACATAATTACAGTTTAATTCAACCTTTTGCGTATCTATGTCTTTGGTAAATGGTGACATATTCAAGCCACCCACATTTGTATGTAAGATTATTTATATATAGGTCGGAACACCTGTAGTACTAGAAAGCATAGGTCCCAATAAATCGTATACATTTTTCGTTTTATGCTTCGGCGTGAACAAATGTAATGTAACTACTAGAAGAAATGCACCCCAACAAAATCTGCATTTTTTTGCGATAGTACATTTACAACAAAAATACATCTATTGTTGTATCAATGTAAGTATGATTCATTTTTTATGGCAAGGATATTTTTTATGGTCCTCCTGTGCTCCGCGATACCTCTTTCTATTACAACATTGAAACAACACATGAGTAAAAATAAGGGTTACGAAATAATTTTGATAAAATACATAAATTGTTGATGCTGACCCTTGCCAAGCACATATTCTCTTGGATGTTGTCTCACATTCAAAATCCATTCACCAAGCACCTCCCTAATTACTATCGTTGGGAAGGCAACCATTAAGTAAATAAATGATCAAGGCCTAAGAGTTTTTGTTTTAAAATTTTGATATTCGCAATGTGAATTATGGATGGAGTACTAACTCATATGGATTCCATGGGGTACACACAAATAAGAAGTTTTGAGCAGTTTCCATTATTATTCACATTTATGGATGATATAAGTAAGAAAGGGTGCTTATGAGCGAAACCATTTATGGATCACAACATTCATAACGGCTATTTTCAGAAGGAACGGGATATATGTAAAAGTTGTCGACGGTGTTGATATCAAGTATTTAAGCCATAAGGCAAAGTTTTTTTTTTCCATGCAAAAAGCAAACAATTTGTTATGTTTGTTTCGCTTGCCATCTTTTGATACAATTGGTGTACACATGTTTGGTACAATGGTACCGCCACAACCACTCTTTTTTAAAGAGTGTGCATGGCACACAACAAATTCGTAGTTACATGGTACTGAACAAAGCGGTACTACTATGGATGGAGTCGTGCATGGTACAACCTCCTCGCTAATTGAAAGTACAAATGCATCTGTTACACATTTTACCGTGAGAGCGAGTAGTACGCAGTACAAGATTCTTCTTTAGGGAAAGCACAGTCAGTACACATTTTTTCTGCATGCGGGGTGAGGGAATCGGTGCATGAATTCTGCATATATACAACGCATGGGAGACATATCACACGCCTGACACATGTGTGCTCCGTGCCACTTTTTACACAATTGGGCAACCTGGCCGGCGCCCAGAAAGACGTTTCCAACGATACGCATGCAAAAGATTCTCTTTATGCGACCATGGCATCATCTTTGTATTTTTACACACGCAAAAAAGACATATTTGTTTAACCATGACATCATCGGGATGCACTGGACGTTCCAGTTGCGACGTGGAGGATAACTAGAGGCTTGGGAGATCATGTATGTACCAAGATTTGTTCACGTGCACGGTACGCTTCATCTGTACAATAGGAGATTGCGAGATGTGTAAACTCCTAATTTTGAGTGGTTTTCTGTGGCTTGTTTTTGTAGCAACGCTGCAATTTCGTTGAGTTGTAATAAGTACATGGATTGGTGAACCGGAACAATATTTTAATAAAATAAGCTGTGTGCATCCGCTGGATGCAGAGGCTGGGTTATCCGTTTCAAAAAAAACGTGCACGGTACGCTTCATCTGTACTCCAACTGTTTCTGGCATATTAGAGATGTGGATGGCACCGCGAATGATGTGTGATGCAAGTCCAAGACACACAGATCTTATTTTTCCATACATGAATTGTCCCGGTCACGATGTTTCTCTCTGTCTCTATCTCTCACGTGATTAGGATATGCGTTCTATCTAATCATGCATCGTTCCAAGCATAGTGTTCTGGAAAAGATGCACATCACTCACATGTGCATGCTGCCGTGCCACTTTTTATGAATGACCACTATAAAAAAATGTCAAAGAACCTCATAGTCATACATGCACATGCACTAGAAGGAAGATGTCTGTACCGCTGCACCCTGAGGCATCTGGAATAGCAAATGTATGCTGTATGCATGCCACGAATGGGAAGATGCATGTACCGTTGCAGGTATAGTTCAAAAGACAAACATATGAGACAAAAGCGCTGCAAAGGAGTCGACATTGCTGCGGGGAAAAATCAACGCGTGGCAGCAGGTTTCTGCTGCCTGTCCCCAAGAGGCACGGAAAATACACTATTCACGAGCAGGATCCATGGGGTTGCTGCTAATCACCTTCTGTGATGCATGCACAACATGCGGGACATGGCACAGATCTGACGTCGTTGAACACAGGATGAATGGACTAGATAGATGGGTACCGGGACCCTCGAGAACTTAAAATCCACACTCTATATTATATCTTCTGACAGAGACCTCCGGGCGGCCGACCGATGGGCTCAATATTGTCTCTTCTCCGTTGAGAATCAACCTCACCATTACTCGATGATATTTATAACGTGAGGGAGAAAGGCGCTGTGACACCTATAGACAGATTGGATCAAATTAATCATGTTCATCTTTGTTGAGTTTATGGGTTTTAAACTTTTAATATCCTAACGACTATAAAAGGATAACAGATTGGGTGTCGTGTTTGTGGTAGAGGAGAATCAATGACTGGATAAAAGGGGGCCAGAGATGGCCTGGTTGAATCTTCTTTCGCTGAATTGCAATGGGGAAGTTTAGATGGCCTGAAAATTATAGAGGGGACACACGCGAGGAATCTCACTATGGTGGAGGCGATGGTGGCTAGATGGGATCAGATCAACACTTGAGCAGACGTTTATTTTCCATAGCACGTGGAAGATATTTTTTCTTGAATATTGATACTCACCACATGTTCGGTTGATCTCCCTCCGCCCAAACGCCCACATACCCTGTGCACTAATATTAAAGCACATAACCATCCACACCCAGCTTTTATGTTTTTCGGATTTAAAAAAAATTATCTCCTAAATAAAAATTTCGATCAAAATTCCGTTTTCACCATTAAATCCGTCTCGACGAGATCTTCAAAACTAGATCCCATATTGATATGTTTCGAGAACTTTTTTCGGACAAAAAGTTGCCATGCTGTTTACACTGAAATTTCCATCCTGTTTACACTAAAGTTGACATGATGTCTTTCATCTATTATTTTCTTCTAGATTTAAAGCCACTATTGTATTTTAACGCCTTTTGACTCATCGCCGAGGAACGAGGAGAGCTGCGGTGATGCTTAGTGGACCCCTAGAATATATCTGGCGCGGGGGGAGGGGGGTGCGCGACATGGTGGTCTCCTAGGTTACGAATGCGTCGAGGAGATCCGCCGACGCATCTCAATGCATGACGGTGGGGAAGGGGACATGGATCGGGGGGGAGTTTGTCGACGGTGTGGTGTTGCTCTGGCGGCAACATTTTTTGTGCCCATGGAAATTTCTATTCATAGGACATGGCAATTTCTATTCATAGGACATGTCAATTCTTATTCATAGGAGGATCGGGGAGAGCTGCGGTGATGCTCAGTGGACCCCGATCAGATATCTGGTGCGGGTGGGAGGGGAGGGGTGTGCGACACGACGGACTCCTAGGTTACAAATGCGTCGAGGAGATCCTTCGACGCATCTCAACGCTTGACAGTGGGAGAGGAGACATGGATCGGGAGGAGAGTTTGTCGACGGTGTGGTGCTGCTCTGGCGGCGACTTTTTTTGTGCCCATGGCAATTTCTATTCATAGGACATCGCAATTTTAATATATAGGACATGGCAATTTCTATTCATAGGACATGGCAATTTCTATTCATAGGACATGGAAATTTCTATTCTTAAGACTAACGTCTACAACTTCAAGTTGCCACCCTCACATAACTAAACTTGCCATAAAAAATATCAGCGATTGCCATATTTCGTGTCACAGATGTGGTAGTTATCAGCATTGCCATAAAAACATGCCACACGTGTGGGTGGAAAGATGGCAAGCCCACACGCTTTGGTGGCAACTTTAGCACATGTTAGATGGCAACTTCGCTAAATACATGGCAACTTTGGCTAATAATTTCCATCTATGTACAACTAAAATTATCATTTAAAAACATGTTGGCGGAAGTGCCTCCGATATACGACAATTTTATTCATAGGACATGGTAATTCTTATTCATAGGACATGGAAATTCTTATTCATAGGACATGGCAATTCTTATTCATAGGACATGGCAATTCTTATTCGCCGGACTAGCGTCTATAACTTAAAGTTTCCACCTTTACATAACTAAACTTGCCATAAAAAACATCAGGGATTGCCATGTACTCGTGTCACACATGTGGTAGTTATCAGCATCCCAAGTTTTTTCTATCTACCAATGACAAACCATTTCTTTTTTCTGTCCATGACAAATTTAACATATCTTTCACCATGTCAATTTAAGATGTGTTTTTTCCATGGAAAAATTAACATGTGTTTACCCAAGGTAAGTTTATTAAGTTTTATTTTATGAATTACGAAAAATTTACATAGAACGTTGAAGAAAAAGTGCAAACAACTTAGTTGAAAGAAATGATGGTAATTTTAGTGCAAACAACATGGCAATTTTAGTGCAATAGACTTGGCAATTTTGAACCCAAATTTTTTTTGTCAAAACATATCGATATGGGATCTAGTTTCGAAGATCTTGTCGCGACGGATTTAATAGTGAAAACGGTTCTGCAATTGGATTATTTACTTAAGAGATAAATCATTTTTAAAAACTTAAAATGCAAAAGATGCTGCTGATGTCATACAACGCATGCATGCATGCATACTGCGTTCGGGCAGCCAAGCCTTCACCATACGTTCAGTGAATATCACTGTCCTTTTTCTTTGGAAGCCAATGAAGAAGCCTTGTAAGAGGCATGTGGGACACAAACTCTTTGGAAGCTTCATCCTACGGCTGTACATATCCATTGGATAGGTCCTACGGATAATTTTCATAACTTTTTAGAATTAAAGTGGAGCCTCCGTTGGTGCTTCCAATTAGTATATATAAGAGTATTCACAAGATTCCCTAAAATCATATCTAATCATTATAAAGTTTGTGACTTGCAGTTTTAAGTCGAAACCTTCGTTGAGGATGACAATATATATAGTTTGTGAAGAATGTGGCACATCAAAGTCGTGCATTGCACATTAAAAAACAACTAAATAGTTTTATACATGAAATGGAGCCACATGTGTGTGATGAAGGTTGTAGGGACATTCATTGTGTTGTTTTGGATGAAACGATACACACTCATGTTATAGGAGTTCACCGACATAAAAAAGGGTGTATACATGGTGATTCCTCGAGCTCTACATCAGGGTGTTCCTATAGGACATCAAAAATCAAGTTTGAGGCCATTTGTTAACAACGCTCAGTTTTCCTCACATGATGGTTTCTATTGTTAAGATTGTTTGTGATTGTAATGTTTTTTGGATGGAGAAGTCATTTCAGTACAATTTGGACCGTGGGATGAATGACAGACGACCTCGGATCCGGCTGCCTCCTCGCATGTTTATTCAATTACCCTCGAATGCGGTCCAATCAATTCATGTGCACACCATTCTACACTAGGCAACTTCTCAATTTAAGGAGCGGTTCTTTGCAATTCACCAGCGAACCCCAGAAATCAAACAATCCCATTATCATCGATGATGGTGCACACTCCCCCATGTCGCCCCTTCATCTCCATCGCCGGCGCATGTGGAACACCGCTTCCGTCACATCCAGCCCCGGCGAATGGTGTATCCGACCACCCCCTCCCCCCACAATCCCCAATATGACCAGCCACCACACTGTGCTGCACCGTCCTCTTCGTCCATGGAGCCAGGTGAGCCATTCTGCTCCTACTATAGGAAGCGAAAGCCAGTGACCGACGGTAGCCATGACCAGGTCGCACAGCAACGACGCCCCGTCGATAAAGAGGGTGTGCCGATGTCGGGACCTGGGGTTTGCCTATGTAGTTCCTATCACAACTCAATCATATGGAGAGCCGAAAGTATTAACCACTTGTCTAAGCAGACAACGCCAAGCACATAACACTCTCGGAAAGCTCGAACGTGAGGGGCATCCCATCCAGGTCGGATGATCAACTGAGATGGGTCCTCATTGTCCGCTCACAAGTCTAAATGATTATGGGTGGTGAAATCCCATACTCATAGACAAGTCGCCTCAACCATATTATCGATTGAGTTATAAAACTTACATAAACAGACTCCAGCCCGATCACCTATTCGGGATCTCGGGCGGGCTCAATCATACAACAAAGTGTACCACGTGACGAAGTCACGAGCAATCGCATCGCGATGCCCCAAGCTGCGCACATCTAAGGGCCACTTGGTGTATGAAAGACCGCAGGCAAGAACAAAACTAAGCTATCGAACCCCACACTAAGACATGCACGTTATAATCATACACGCAACATACATGTCCAGTGTAAACAGCAGGTACACATTGCATGAACTCTACAAAGTTTACAACATTATTGACTTATATATAGAGTACACACAGAGATCACAATACTGTGATCCAACATTACATCATTCAAGCGGAAGAAACTTAGGTCTGAGTACAAACAATTTTAACAAATGGCTTAGAGAAGCCTTAATTATAAACAAGCCCTCAACGAGGGTCCAGACCTCTGTTTGGGACTACACTAGCTTGATCAGTCGTCGAGCTCTAGGAAGAAGCCACCATCGGGGTCAGTGGGTTAATCTTAAAACATAAATAAGTAAATGTGAGTACAAAGTCGTACTCAGTAAGACTTACATAGGAACTATACTACTCATGCTCAAGTTTCAAGGGAAAGGGAGTTGGGGTTTCAATGCAGAAGTGCCAGCTTTGACTTGGCTAGTGCTGCACTACGAATAGTATAATGAGGTAAGAAGCGTACACGAGTCCAACTATCCAAGTCTCCCAATCAATTACACCACTATGGATCCTTCCTCGACTTCCCACGAGAAAGCAAACCATAGCACTCACACTTATCTTGGCAAGTTTTAGAGTTCCCGTTGAAGTTGTCTAATAATCAAGCACAGATAACAAAGTAGTCCATAACCGCGGACGCGGCTATTCGAATAGTTTATTAACCCTGCAGGGGTGTACTGCTACACACATGAAACTATAAGTTACCGCCAGGATCTCGTCACCCTTCAAGCGGGTGTCAACGAGGATAATTTCCACAACTTTTACCTCATAGCCAACTCTAAGTCCAATGGAGATGCCTATCTGTGCTGTATTCCACATCGTGAACCCGGGCGATTCACCGATGCGGTCCCAGAAGATGTGTGCAGGGTCCCAAGCCGGTCTGAATAACCGTTCTTCCACTTCGGAGACCATGCCACAGACCAACCAGAACACCGAACTATTGCGAATCATTGAACCGAGAAGGGGTGAGTTAGTAGGTTGAGCGGGGGTCCATGTTCTCGACATGAGGTAGTACTCTTTGTCTTGTATCACCACACAAGAACTCGGGCTTAAGGTGGTGTTCAACGAGACAACCCACTGTGTACTCCTACACATCCTCTCATCGTTCACCTTGTTTAGGTCAAGTTCACCATCACATTTGCACCATCTTCATCATGATCACTACCATCCCGACTCACAAGAGAGTAACCTCATTGTAACTCTAAGCATGCAATAAGAAGTAATAGTTGAAGGGGCCACATGATATCGATCAACTCCTACATATGCTAGGATTGTGGTTTTTCTTACTACTATGACAAGATGATAGGTCATGCAAAGGAATGGGTTCAACTATGCGGTATAAACACATCATGGTAACATCCTAAACAATGCATAAGCGAGAATGAGAGGGAATTGGGTTTCTATCGACATGATCAATGGGGTTTGCTTTCCTTGCTCACGAGGGTCGTATAGGGTATCTTCAACGGAGGGGGTGATCTCGGATTCGGCTCCACCTCTTTTGATAGCAAACAACACAAACAAGCAATCAATATAATTGACAATGCAAAATCACATGATCAATGGTATCAAGTGATGTTCATGGTACTGATGTGTTGATCATTCCATTTAAAAGAAGAGCATTGAGAAAGAATTTGCAAAACATCTCCAAATTTGAATTCAAAATGGACCCATATGCACATATGCCACTGTTCACCCATTTTAAAATGGTCAAACATGAAAACAAAGTGCATATAAAGAATCCTTGTATTTTTATGATAATTTTACATATATTATATGTCCAATTTGGAGTTAGGATTAATTAGTTATTGATTTTCCAAGTTAATTGCATTTTCTGGATTTATTTCTGTGCTGGAAAATCAATTATTGCGCAAGCATGGAGTCAGCATGACGTGTGTGTGGGGGGCTGACCGGTCAGACTAACATGCGGGCCATGCATGTCAGTGTCAGTGGGGTTAATCCTTGTTTAATTAAAACTGAGGGAGTTTAATTAGGGTCAGGGCCCACTTGTCAGCGGCTGGGAGGGTTAGTGGGGGATTAGTGCTAATTAAGCACGCCATGTTGGCCTCGCCGGCAGTTAGCCGCCGGTACCAACCGAGGTGGCGGCACTCGCAGGGGATGGCTGTGCGGGGCACCGTTTGCCTCGCAGAGAGCACCGTGTGCTCCTTGTGATCGCGCGCGTCACGTGGAGCACACGGGCGACTCCGGGAAGGCCCGAGGGCACGCCGGCGACGAGCTCCGTGGCGGCCGGAGCCAATGACCACGGCGACATGGCGATTTAGGCCACCGGGAGGTGCGCGGGATGGGTCAAAAGAGAGGTCAGCTCACACCGGTGCTAGAGAAGGGGTCGACAAGGTCGTTGGGGCACTGGAGGCGACGAATTCCGGCGAGGTGCTCACGGCGGCCGGCGGCGAGTTGGTGAGGATTGCGGCGGCTTGGGGTCTTCCGGGCTCAATTTCTTGCACATGGCGACGAAGACGAGGGCGACGAACTCCTTGGACAAGCTTACTCGGCGATACGAGCTCGATGGCCGCGGATGTGCACGACGGCGAGCCACGGTGGTCGTCGGGCGGCGTCAAATTCGAGCTGTAGAGCGGGGGAGAGCGACAGGGAGAGGGGGAAAATGATCCACGATGTATAGTCGGTCTCCGTGGCGTGGAGATAGGCCTCAGGGTCTCCTGGAAGGCCCTCGGCATCGAGCTGGCGTCCACAGCATGCTCTCGGCCTCAAGCGAGCTGCTTGGAGCCGAGGGGAAGAAGACGACAAAACTGGGCCGTGGGCTGGGCCGGCTGGGGAATGAGTTGGGCCGAATGCCAAGTAAGCCTTTTTCTTCCTTTTCTTTCTGTTTTTATTTCCTTCCTTTTTTTTTGCTGTGCTAAATAAATAGCTAGGCATTTTATTTAAGTGCTCAAACTTTTTATGGCTTTACATGACCAGTAGCTAGTCACTTCCAAGTTTTGAACATTTTTTAAATTCAAAATATATGAATTCAAATTCAAATAATGGTATTTGATTAATTCCAAGGTCTTGTTTGAATTTTTAAAAAAATCTATGAGCATGGGTTTGATGCCACATCACTTGATATGTGATCACACTCAATTATGAGACTTTTCAAAAATGCCAGAGGAATTTTTGGAGCAACTTTTAAAGTGGCCATTTGAATTAAATTCATCTGGGGTGTTCCTTCTCCCATTTCAATTTCTTTTAAAATTTTTGACATGATGCAAGGTTGAACTTGATCCTAGCACATACCTAAAAGAGGGTTGTGACAAATCTCCCCCACTCAAAAGAATCTCTTCCCGAGATTCAAAATTCATCGGGAGGAAGGTGGGGTACTCAGCATGGAGACAGTCTTCTCTTTCCCACGTGGCTTCTTTCTCGGAGTGGTGTGACCATTGCACTTTCAGAAACTTAATCTTCTGACGACGAGGGACACACTCTGCTGAATCAAGAATACGAACGGGGTATTATCGATATGAAAGGTCATCTTGGAGATCAAGCGTTTCATGGTCGACTTCGCGGATGGGGTCCTTGAAGCAACACCTGAGTTGTGACACATGGAATACATCATGTACTCGGGAAAGGTGAAGGGGTAGTTCAAGTTGGTAGGCAACGTCTCCACGTTTAGAAAGAATGCGGAAAGGTCCAATGTAAAGTGGGGCCAACTTGCCTTTGATTATGAATCGTTGGGTTCCCTTCAGAGGAGTAACCCGAAGGTAAGCCTTCTCATCCAGATTGTAGCTATCTTGCCTATGATGAAGATCATAGTAGATTTTCTGACGAGACTGGGCTACTTTCAATTGATCACGAACAATGTGAATTTGCTCTTCTGCTTCCTTGATCATATCTGGTCGAAAGAATTTTCTTTCACCGGTTTCTGACCAGTTCAAAGGTGTTCAACATCTTTGTCCATAGAGGAGTTCAAAAGGAGCCATGTTCAGACTAGATTAGAAACTATTGTTATAAGAAAATTCGGCAAATGGAAGAGATTTCTCATAATTATTTACGAAAGAGATAACATAAGCTCTGAGCATGTCCTCGAGAATTTGGTTAACCCTTTCAACTTGACCGCTAGACTGAGTATGGAAAGCTGTACTAAAGGAGAAATGAGTTCCCATAGCATTCTGAAAACTTTCCCAGAATCTAGAGGTGAAAAGGCTACCATGATCAGAATTGATTTCCAAAGGAACACCATGAAGAGCCATAATTCTAGAGACATACAAGTCCCCTAACTGGCTCGCAGTTATGGACTCGCGAACGGGAAGGAAGTGAGCAACTTTGGAAAGTCTATCAACAACAACGAAGATGGCATCATTTCCTATCTGGGTTTTCGGAAAGCCAGTGATGAAATCCATAATGACTTTGTCCCATTTCCACTCGGGAATAGGCAATGGTTGATGAGTGCCAGCAGTACTTTGATGTTCGGCCTTAATACGACGACAAATATCACAGTCAGCAACAAACTGAGCAATTTTTTCTTCATCCTAGTCCACCAAAATCTCTGGCGTAGGTCTCGGTACATCTTTGTGCTACCGGGATGAATCGAAAGGGGAGTGTCATGAGCTTCCTTAAGAATTAGCCTCCTAAGATTTAGTTTTCGTGGTACAAATAATCGAGTGCCAAAGAAAAAGACACCTTGATCATTTATGGAGAAAAATTTAGCAACTCTGCTAGCAATGTTCTTCTTGATCTCTCGAATACCACTATCACGTTTCTGGGCGGCTATGATTTTATCCTCAAGTGTTGATTTCGCCACCAAGGTAGACAGGAAGCCATGAGGAATTATCTCGAGATTGAGCTTTCGAAATTCCTCATGAAGAAGTGGTTGACACTGTTATAACATGAGGTTGTTACAATATGACTTACGACTTAGTGCATCAGCCATGAAATTGGCTTTGCCTGGGGTGAAAGAAATTCCTAAGTCATAATCTTTTATCAACTCTATTCAGCGTATTTTCTAGAGATTAAGATCTGGCTAGGTGAATATGCATTTGAGGCTTTGGTGGTCGGAATAGATCTCACAATGATTACCAAGGAGGTAATGTCACCAAGTTTTTAAGGCATGAACTACGGCAGCGAGTTCAAGATCATGGGTAGGGTAGTTCTCTTCATGTGGATGCAACTGGCGTGAAGCGTATTCTACCACATGTCGATCTTGCATAAGTATGCATCCTAACCCTTGCCGTGAGGCGCCACAATAGATCTCGAAATCCTTTTTGGTGTCTGGAGGCGCAAGTACAGGGGAAGATGTCAATCTTCTATTTAGCTCTCGAAAGATTTCCTCGCACTTGGGAGTCCATTCGAATTTCTTATCTTTATTGTGGGTTTAAGTTAGAGACTTTGCAACTTTGGAGAAGTTCTCAACGAAGCGGCGGCAATAGCTCGCTAAGCCAAGAAAACTCCTAACTTGCTTAACCGATTCAGGTGGAGTCCAGTCAAGGACGTCCTGAACTCTCTCGGGATTCACAGCAATGCCTTTTGCAGAAATCACGTTCCCTAAGTAGGTCACTTCTGGTATCCAAAATTCGCACTTAGAGAACTTGTGTAACGACCCGGTTCATCACAAACCAGAGTCTCTGTGCATTCTGTGCTAGTCCCTGGATCAATAGCTAGCACACACACTACATGATGTAATATCAAGAATAAACCACATGTCATATATATTACATCGAAGATCCAGTATTACAATATAGCATACCTGCATAGCCCAAGGCTAGCTTACAATAAAATACAGCGGAAAAACAATAAAGAGCTTCGTGGCGTCCATCAACTCCACCGGCATAGTTGAGTATAGACATCGTAACCCTACATCGCATCACTTACTCATCGTATACAATCCTGCAACACCGAAGGTTACAGCCCGACAACGGGTCAGTACATCTGATTTGTACGGCAAGTCACACGAAAAAGTATATATAACAGACCTACAGCTACATGCAGGATATATCAATGGAAGGCTTATGGTTTTGTTTTGCAGAAAGCTGATTTTTCCTTAGTCTACCTAAATCAAATTTTAGTTTAACTTACTACTTAAGATTGAACTGGGCACACCAGTTCCAATCCACACCTTTTATTAAATCTTGCCCACTCAAGTTTTATTAAGGTGAGTCATCTGTCAAGATCCTCCAGTAACAGTAATGTCTAGTAGCTCAAGGATGGCCATAACCGGGGACATGGCTAATCATGATTAGTTTTTACTCTGCAGAGGTTAGTACACTTTCCCCGCTGGACTAAACCCGAAGATTGAGACGAAGCCTTTCAGAAGAGGTTGCCTCCACCCTTTGATAGCCGGTATACCTATCATATCTACATCAGCTAGCTACCAGGGCCAGGTTCCCCACAACTTACTCATCTAAGCCAGCTCCCATATAGGCAGTGGATGTACATGGAAGCTACTAGTCACACTATCTGTCCGATCTTTTTGAGCCTGGACGGCGTCCACTGCGTTCAGAGGGTAGTCACCATGACGCACCCGGTTCACCACCAAATAACCATTCGGGAAGCATTTAGCCCTGGTCCCTCCTTATCCAAGGCACGAGCCCCAGGATGCATTCCCTACCCGCCCAGAAGTGATTTCTATTCAAGTTTGCTAGTCAAGTCATTAATCCTCACATAGCTCAATGATAACTCAACCAATCCCCGTCTACAAAGCAATAGCAATAATTAACAACCACGATCCTAGGGCGACAATGAAATACAACTTCAGAACATATGGCTATCCTACTAGGTTTAAAGCATAACTAATATATAATCCTACACATGCATAGAGTGATAATTTGCTACATGCATAATAGAAAATATAGGTTGAGGTATGGTCAAAGTGTAACTTGCCTTTTCCAATAGGTGAAGTTCTTCGCTCTCACGGTCCAGTCAACTCTACTCGTCACACTCCGAGAAATATATCGACAACGAAAAAACTCAAATAAGCAATCACATCACAACAAGACAAACAAAAGATCAAAAAACATACGCAAAGGTTATAGCAACAAAACAAAAAGGTTTGACACGGTACAAGTGTCGATGTGCTCGAAGGTGATCGGTGGAAGTGAACTCGAGAGAGTCAACAGATAAAGATTCATCGGTAAGGAATTTTGATCATGGACATTTATTAATTCAAGGTGAATATCATGCCCACATGAAAAGTGTGTGAATCTTACCGATAACATGTCTCAAGTGATCCCATATGCAAAAAGAATCACGTGAAACGGAATACTACAACGCAGGTCATAGCAAGTGCAAAATTGAATTGAATTTTAATTTAAACAGATCAAGAAACATTTGAATTTTTGTGTACACATGATATAGACAGAAAGTACATGACACGAGTGATCCCACGCAAAAAGAATCACTCGATTTGGATCAACGGTTTAAAAGATACGGCCTCTGGAATTTGAATTTGAATTTGAAATAAATTCAAATTCAAAAGTGTGCAAAAGTTTTAAAAGTTGATTCTATGCTAAAGTACAGAACAACACGAGCGCGTAGGAAAAAGTTTCACCGCGGTCCGACTTACGGTTGCGGAGATATTGCGAACGCGAGATCAGGGGGTTTTCTGCCAAAATGACTTATACATAAATAAAAATCTTACGAAAAACGCGATCGGGTCCCTGATGGCGGATCTAGCCAGTGTTGCTCCGGCGAGGCGGTTTCCGGCGGACTCCGACGACGAGGGGCGAGGCGGCACGACACCAAGGGGCACGGGAGAGCGCCGTGGCCGGCCAGGGCGCGCGACACAAGGGGCGCGCGGGCGGTGGCGGCCGTCGAGGCGCGGCGGCGTCGGCCAACGCGAGGCCGACGGCGTCGGCTCCGGCGAGGAGGCGCGGCGCGGGAGGTACGCACGGCGGCGAGGTGCAGCCGGCGGCGTCGGGGGTGGCCGGGGCGCGGCCGTGACGGGCAACGGCGGCTGCGGCGACGGTGACGTGGCGGCGAGGGGGTCGGGCGTGGGGTCCGCTAGGGTTTCAAAAAAAAGAAAAAGGAAAAAGAAAGTTTGGATTTTTATTTATAACCAGAGAAATAAAAAAACAATCGATCCCGGTTGGGCTCTAATTGCGCTCGCGGCGGAGACAAACTACTGGGCCGGGCTACGGATTTTTCTTTTTATTTAAAATCGAAACTTCAAACCATTGTAGAAAAATAAATACTCATCAGACAAATATGAAATAAATTTCTAAATTCATCAAATAATACAATGAAAATTATTGAATGAATACATTTTCCAAAAATTAAAATAAAAATAAAAACATTTTCTAAATACTTTATTTAAATATAAAATACTTTTTCATAAATCAAATAAAATCCAATAAATTATTAAAAATAGTATTATTTGATCAAAAGCATTGACAAAACATTTCTAAATAATAAAATATAAATTTTAAAATTGTCACACTAATAAATAATTTGGTAAAATAAAAATATCCCATTGGAATACTTTTTCAACTCTTTTAAAATATTTAATAAATCATTTCAATGAAATAGAAGCTCTCTTAGCATTATAAAATCTATAAAATAATTTTAGAGTTGTTTATAATACTCATAATAAATTTTAAAAAGTTTAAACTAATATTCTAAATATTTTCAAACTTTATTAAGAAGGGGATAAGTCATTTTATATCCTCTCAAATGTATTTCCTTGAGTTGAAAAATGCTTTGAATATTCAGAAGAATTCCAATAATGATTTAAAACATTTTCCAACCTTTTAATATATCGAAGGAGTCATATTACCTTCTCTCATTTTGTTTTGTTGGGTTTGTTTTAAATAATAAATTCCAAAAACACCAATTATGAATATTAGGGAAAGTCCTTTTATTCCATCTTTTTTTTTTAAATTCATTTAAACACCAAAAGTTTTAAATCCCGGAGAAAATCAAACACATCAAGCAAACAATCATTATCTATTTAATCTTATTAACAGTCCAAAATTCGGACAATTTTGGGATGTTACAATTTGGCATAAAGGCGATGCTCTCAAAGTTTCATCAATACCTGCCTAAGATGTTCTGCGTGCTCTTCTTCGTTGTTCGAGTAGATGAGAATATCATCAAGATAAACTACAACAAATTTATCCAAGTACTCCATGAAGATCGAATTCGTCTTCCGTGATAAAATGGGGGGGGCATTGGTTAAACCGAAGGACATGACGGTGAACTCGTAAAGACCATATCGAGTAGTGAAAGCCGTTTTGGGAATGTCCTCGTTTCTGATTTTAATTTGATGATAGCCTAATCTCAAATCCATCTTGGAGAAGAAAGAGGATCCAGCAAGTTGATCATAAAGATCTTTGATCCTGGGCAGTGGGTACTTGTTCTTTATCCTCGCTAGATTTAGCGGGCGATAGTCTACGCACATCCTTTCTGTTCCATCTTTCTTTGTTACGAACAGAACGGGGCAACCCCATGGCGATGAGCTAGGGCGGATGAAGCCTTTTGCGAACAAAGCATCAAGTTGGATTTTAAGCTCAGCTAACTCACGTGGGGCCATTTTGTATGGGCGTCTATAAATTGGGGCGGTGCCTGGCATAAGATCTACAATGAATTCTACACATCTGTTGGGTGGCTAGGTTTAAGGAGCTGGATTACTGGATAATTTTCTTGAGGATGACTATGGCTTTCTAGGGGTTACAACAGATATGTCAGAGTAGCAAAGTACCCCAACACGATGGTTAGTGTGGATATTCTGGCTAGAAGACATCTAAAGTGGGAGGATGAACTGCGAATGCATCAATATAGATTTCTAGAACAAAACCTACAACAAACTCTATGGAACCGTCGGGAATGCTACCTAACAAATCTTCTGGAAAGAAATCCAAAATAGAGAGAAGGATTTTGCAAATGCATCAGATTATGAAGAAACCTGGAAAGACTCGGACATCATAACTGTTGTACTTGTAAGAGAAGTGGAACTTCTCACAACATTGGAATAGCAATTACACTAAGAAGTCCAAAACTGGAAGCACAATAACTCTAGAAAACTAAACACAACTTTTCTATGACTAAAAGGAAGTAATCAATGAGATTTACTAGTAAGACATAGAGGAGCCTAGTCCTATCTTCCCGTAGAAAAGATAAGGGTGACTCAGAACTTAGAACGATGAGGTAAGGAGAAAAAACAAGCCTTACTTTGTTCCCTTATATACCCAGAGTAACTATAGAGCTATAGAAGGCTAGACTCGACTTCGACCAAGGCTGATAATCCTACAGGAAGTCCTGCTCTGATAACAAGCCTATCGGGACCCGAGGTTTTCCTATGTAGTTCCTGTCACAACTCAATCATATGGAGAGCCGAGAGACGTATCCACTTGTCTAAGCAGACAAGGCCAAGCACAGAACACTCCCGGAAAGCTCGAACGTGAGGGGCATCCCATCCAGGGCGGATGATCAACTGAGATGGGTCCTCATCGTCCGCTCACAAGTATAAATGATTATGGGTGGTGAAATCCCATACTCACAGACAAGTCGCCTCAACCATATTATCGATTTAATTATAACACTTACATAAACAAACTCCAGCGAGATCACCTAGTCGGGATCTCGGACGAGCTCAATCATACAACAAAGTGTGCCACATGACGAAGTCACAAGCAATCGCATCGCGATGCCCCAAGCTGCGCACATCTAAGGGCCACTTGGTGTATGAAAGATCGCCAGCAAAGAACACAACTAAGCTATCGAACCCCACACTAAGCCATGCACGTTATAATCATACACGCAATATACATGTCCAGTGTAAACAACAGGTACACATTGCATGAACTCTACAAAGTTTACAACTTTATTGACTTATATATAGAGTAAACACAGAGGTCATAAGACTGTGATCCAACATTACATCATTCAAGCGGAAGAACTCAGGTCTGAGTACAGACAAGTGTAACAAATGGCTTAGAGAAGCCTTAATTATAAACAAGCCCTCCACGAGGGACCAAACCTCTGTCTGGGACTACACTAGCTTGATCAGTCGTCGAGCTCCAGCAAGAAGCCACCATCGGGTTCAGTGGGTTCATCTAAAAACATAAATAAGCAAACGTCAATAAAAAGTAGTACTCAGCAAGACTTACATAGGAACTATACTACTCATGCTCAAGTTTCAAGGCAAAGGGAGGTGGGGTTTCTATGCTGAAGTGCCAGCTTTGACTTGGCTAGTCCTGTACTACGAATACCAGAATGAGGTAAGAAGCGTACACGAGTCCAACTATCCAAGTCTCCCAATCAATTACACCACTATGGATCCTTCCTAGACTTCCCACGAGAAAGCAAACCATAGCACTCACACTTATCTTGGCAAGTTTTAGAGTTTCCGTTGAAGTTGTCTAATAATCAAGCACAGATAACCCAGTAGTTCATAACCGTGGACGCGGCTATTTGAAAAGTTTATTAACCCTGCACGGGTGTACTGCTACACACATGAAACTATCAGTTACCGCCAGGATCTCATCACCCTTCAAGCGGGTGTCGGCGAGGATAATTTCCAAACCTTTTACCTCACAGCCAACTCTAAGTCCAATGGAAACCTTTATCTGGGCTGGATTCCACATCATGAACCCGACCGGTTTACCGATGCGGTCCCAGAAGATGTGTGCAGGGTCCCAAGCCAGTCTGAATAGTCGTTCTTCCACTTCGCAGATCATGCCACAGACCTACCAGAACACCGAACTACTGCGACTCATTGAACCGAGAAGGGGTGAGTTAGTAGGTTGAGCGGGGGTCCATGTGCCCAACATGTGGTTGTATTCTTTGTCTTGGATCACCACACAAGAACTCGGGCTTAAGGCGATGTTCAACGAGACAACCCACTGTGTACTCGTACACAGCCTCTCATCGTTCACCTTGTTTAGTTCAAGTTCACCAACGCATTTCCACCATCGTCATCATGATCACTACCATCCCGACTCACAAAAGAGTAACCTCATTGTAACTCTAAGCATGCAATAAGCAGTAACAGTTGCAGGGGACACTTGATATCAATCAACTCCTACATCTGCTAGGATTGTGGTTTTTCTTACTACTGTGACAAGATCATAGGTCATGCAAAGGAATGGGTTCAACTATGACATAGAAACGCATCATGGTAACATCCTAAACAATGCATAAGCGAGAATAAGAGGGAACTGGGTTTTTACCGACATGATCAATGGGGTTTTCTTGCCTTGCCGACGAGGGTCGTAAGCGATATCTTCAACGGAGGGGGTGATCTCGGATTCCGGCTCCACCTCGTTCGAAAGAAAACAACACAAACAAGAAATCAATATAATTGACAATGCACAATCACATGATCAATGTTATATAGTGATGTTCATGGTACTGATGTGTTGATCATTACATTTAAAAGAAGTGCATTGCAAAAGAATTTGAAAAACATCTCCAAATTTGAATTCAAAATGGACCCATATGCACATATGCCAATGTTCACCCATTTTAAAATGTTCAAACATGAAAATAAAGTGCATATTCAGAATCCTTGTATTTTTCTGACAATTTTACATATATTATATGTCCAATTTGGAGTTAGGATTAATTAGTTATTGATTTTCAAAGTTTATTGCATTTTTTGGATTTATTTCTGTGCTGGAAAATCAAATATTGCGCAAGCATGGAGTCAGCATGACGTGGGGGGGGGAGGAGGTTGTTACATCCCAATTTTCTAAATTCGGATGTTAATAGATCATCATATGCATGTTATGCTGGAGTTTTGCATTATTTGGATTTTATGAATATTTTAAACATTTTTCAACTTAAGGCAATTTATTGGAGGGGATATAATACGACTTATCCCCATTTGAATTGTTGGAAAATAGTTTAAATTATTTTCTGGAGACTTTTTAAATTTACTTTGTGGTTATAAATAATTTCTAAAAATATTTTTAGAATTTATTTATGCTCTGGGAAATTTTAAAATCCTTTTTTGAAGTTTTTTGGTGTTTCTAAATTGCCGGAAAGTATTTAGAAATAAGTTTCAGAAGTTTTATTTTTATTGAGTATTTTGGTTATGCCAAAAATTCAATTTTATTATTTTAAAAGTATTGGTGAAAACAGAATAAAAAATAATTATCCGTTAATTTTATAAAATTGTTTTTCGCCTAATGGGCTTGTTCTGTTTTATTTTGTGCCCAGCCGTTTTCGTATCCGATAAAAAAAAAATTTTTAGGCCTATATATAATTTTCGTTTTTTCCAAATTTTATTTTTTTCGAAACCCTAAAAATCGCCCGCGGGTCCCGCCGCCGCCAAGTCGCCGCCGCCGCCGTTTTTTCCCACCGCCGGAGCCGGACCGCCGCCGCCGCCGCCGACCACCGCCGCCGCCGCCGTGGTAAGTCGTCGCCGCCTCGCCTCGCCGCAGGCCGCGACGCGCCGCGCCGCCGCGGGCTACTGAGGGCTGCACCGCGCCGCTGTGCGTCGGCCGTGCTACGCCGCCCGTGCCGCGCCGCCGCCGCCGGTCGACGCCTCCCCGTCGGGCCGGTTCTCCGCGCCACCTCTCGGGCGTTGGATCTAGATCCAACGGTCTGTAATAGATCGGGCGTTTTTCAGATCGGTTTTTTTAGGGTTTGCGGTTTATTCCGGTTAACCGCGGTTTCGCTATACTGCGAATGCTCTCCGGACCGTTCGCTGGAGTGGACGCCGTTCGCTCCGTAGCCGATGACCTGTTCGCGACAGAGAAATTATTTTAATTGCGATTAGGCCATTTTTCACAGATTTCACCATAGAACCGTTTTAGCTATATCTTTTAAACCGTAGCTCCGTTTTAGTTAATTCTTTTTTTGTTGAGACCGTTGCGAAAAATCCTATCCAGTAGATCTAAGTTTCAAAAAAATTTCAGTTTTCAAATTTGAATTTGTACAGATTTAAATTCAAACTTCCGGTGACCATATCTTTTATATGGTGTATCCGTTTTTGCCGATTCCAGTTGCGTTGGGATCGTGGTGACTTGTAGTTATTGTTTAGCTACTATTTAGTTGGTTTTTATTGATGTTCATTTGGTTCTTTTACTGTTGCATTGTTTATGTGTTATATGGTTTATTGAATGCTATATTGTTTGATCATGTAGACTGTCCGGAGTGCAACGCTTCGTTCTGTGAAGAGTGTGATCGTCAGGAGCAGGATCAAGGCAAGTCATACATTGACCATTTCACAACCTATATTTTTCCTTATGCATGTAGCAAATATCACCCTATGCATGTGTAGAAATGCTACTATATTTATTGCTGCAAACCTGGTAGGGTAGCCATATGATATTATCCTGTTTTCTTAGACAACCTAGCACGTGCTTGTTATATATATTTCTATGCTTGTAGACGGGGCTTGGTTTGAGAATTCATTGAGTTGTGTAAGGATTTTAATAAATTTTCTAGCAAACCTTAATTAGAATATACCTCTGGACGGGCAGGGAGTGCTTCCTGGGGGCTCGTACCTTATCTAAGGAGAGACCAGGTTGTACCCCTAATGGTTGTGAATGGTTTGGAGGGAAGGCATCATGGGGTCGTGCACCTTATCTAAAGCAATGCGCCCATGAGAGTGCACCCTAAGTGGGCGCCGCCCAGGCTCAAAAAGATCGGACAAACTTAGTGACTAGTAGCTTCCATGTACGACCACTGGCTATATGGGCTCTGGCTTAGTCGAGTAGGTTATAGGGAGCCTGGCCCTGATAGCTAGCTGATGTAGATATGATAGGTGTACCGGCTACCAAAGGGTGGAGGTGACCTCTTCTCAAGACTTCGTCTCAATCTTCGGGTTGGGTCCAGTGAGAAAAGCGTACAGACCTCTGCAGAGCGTACAAACTGATCATGATTAGCCATGTCCCCGGTTATGGACAACTTTGAGGAACTAGGCATTACTGTTGTTGGATGGTCTTGACATATGAAACACTTTAATAAAACTTGAGTGGGAAGATTTAATAAAGGGTATGGGTTGGAACTGGTGTAGCTCGGTTCAACCTTATGTAGTAAGATAAACTAAAATTTTAACTAGGTAGATTGGGAAAAATCATCTTTCTGCAAAACAAAACCATAAGCCTTTCCTTTGACTTATCCTTGCATGTAGCGATAGGTCTATTATATCCTTTTCCGTGTGACTTGCCGTACAAATCAGATGTACTGACCTGTTGTCGGGCTATAACCTTCGGTGTTGCAGGTTTTTCGGACGACCAGTAAGGTGCGTTTAGGGTCGCAGGTCTTCACTCAGCATGTTCGCTTATGGATGTTGATGGGACTCCTCGTTATTTTCTTTTGCTTCCGCTATATTTATTTTGAATAAGCTAGCCTTGAGCTATGAAACTTGTTATTTATATTATTCGGGATCATACATTGTAATAAAGATGCACTTGTACTTTGATATACATCTATGATACAGTGTGTGCCAGCGAGTTCGATCCAGGGACGTGCACTTGATCACAGAGACTCAGTTCTATGTGAATTGAGTCATTACAGATGGTATCAGAGCAGTGTGTTGACTGTAGGACGTGACCCTAGAAAATGGATTAGAAAAGCCATAGGAATGAAAACATTACCTTACATCACTCTGTCTTGTACTTACTTACCTTCTCTATCTCGTATTCATACCTGTTCTAATATTGTCTTTCCTCTCTTTGATTATAGATGACCACTTTGTCATACCGCTCTATGGCGTTTGGACCTGAGCTCAAGGGGATTTGCCATCACCTGAACATCTACGCGCCAGTCTTTCAGCCGGACATAGTGGAGACAAGTGGAGCTGATGACTACTGGCAAGTGGAGACATTTCTCCTAGGAAGACGGACGGAAGAAAGGGTGATCACGGAGTCATTCGAGGTGCATGCCCCGGAGAAGGAGCAGTGTTTGCGCATAGCCGCTCACATGGCTCTTGGACGCATCGTTGACCGGTATGCCGGCCAGCTTAAGGGTACGGTGTACGAGAAGATGACCAAGATCCTTCCATCGGGGAACATATGGCCAAAGAAATTCAAGTATGTGCCTAGGACCATCTGGCCAGGTACAGCTTTTCATCCACAAACAGATGGGCAGACAGAGAGGGTGAATCAGATTCTGGAAGATATGTTGAGAGCTTGTGCATTAGACTATGGGTCTAGTTGGGATGATAATCTACCATATGCGGAGTTCTCATACAACAACAGTTATCAGGCTAGTCCGCAGATGGCACTATTTGAGTTACTGTATGGCAGGAAGTGCAGAACACCGTTGATGTGGGATGAGGTAGGAGAATGTCAGTTGTTCAGACCAGACCTGATCAGAGATGCTGAGGAGAAAGTCAAGTTGATTCCTGATATACTGAAGATAGCACAGTCCAGGCAGAAGAGGTATGCAGATGTTAAGCACAAGGACGTAACCTATGAAGTTGGGGACCGTGCATATCTCAGAGTTTCACCAATTCATGGAATCAAGAGGTTTGGAATCAAGGGAAAGTTAGCACCACGTTTTGTGGGGCCTTACAAGATCTTGGAGCGCAGAGGAGAGGTAGCTTATCAGTTGAGGTTGCCAGAAGCCTTGTCAGGAGTTCATGATGTGTTTCACGTATCCCAGCTGAAGAAGTGTCATGTAGAGATGGCAGATATTCCTTTGAGAGATACAGTGCCCCTTGAGGAAATTCAGATGGAGAGTGACCTCACTTATGAGGAGAAACCTGTGAAGATTCTGGAGACTGCAGAAAGAGTTACTCGCACCAAGACAATCAGGCTATGCAAGGTTCAGTGGGATCATCATACTGAGGAAGAAGCTACTTGGGAGCGAGAAGAGGATTTGAAGCAAGATCATCCACACCTCTTTGCTAGCCAGCCCGAATCTCGAGGACGAGATTCATCTTAAGGGGGGTAGGTTTGTAACATCCCAATTTTCTAAATTCGGATGTTAATAGATCATCATATGCATGTCATGTTGGAGTTTTGCATTATTTTGATTTTATGAATATTTTAAACATTTTTCAACTTAAGGCAATTTATTGGAGAGGATATAATAGGACTTATCCCCAATTGGATTGTTGGAAAATAGTTTAAAATAATTTCTGGAGACTTTTTAAATTTACTTTGGGGTTATAATTAATTTCTAAAAATATTTTGGGAATTTATTTATGCTCCGGGAAATTTTAAAATCCTTTTTTGAAGTTTTCGGTATTTCTAAATTGCCGGAAAGTATTTAAAAATATTTAGAAATAAGTTACAAAAGTTTTTATTTTTATTGAATATTTCGGTAATGCCAAAAATTCAATTTTATTATTTTAAAAGTTTTGGTGAAAACAGAAATAAAAAATAATTATCCGTTAATTTTATAAAATTGTTTTGGGCCTAATTGGCCTGTTCTGTTTTATTTTGCGCCCAGCCGTTTTCGAATCGGATAAAAAATATATATATTTTTAGGCCTATATATAATTTTCATTTTTTCCAGATTTTATTTTTTTCGAAACCATAAAAATCGCCCGCAGGTCCCGCCTCCGCCAAGTCGCCACCGCCGCCGTTTTTCGCCGCCGCAGGAGCCGGACCGCCGCCGACCACCGCCGCCTCGCCTCGTCGCGGGCCGCGACGCGCCGCGTCGCCGCGGGCTACTGCGGGCTGCGCCGCCCGTGCCATGCCGCCGCGTGCCGGTTCGCCGCGCCACCTCTCGGCTGTTGGATTTAGATCCAACGGTCCGTAATAGATCGGGCGATTTTTAGATCGGTTTTTTTAGGGTTTGCGGTTTATTCGGGTTAACCGTGGTTTTGCTATACTGCGAACGCTCGCCGGCCCGTTCGCCGGAGTGGACGCTGTTCGCTCCGTAGCCGAGGACCTTTTCGCGACAGAGAAATTATTTTAATTGCGATTATGCCCTTTTTCACATATTTCACCCTAGAACCGTCTTAGCTATATCTTTTAAACCGTAGCTTCGTTTTAGTTAATTCTTTTTGCGTTGCGACCGTTACGAAAACTCCTATCCAGTAGACCTAATTTTTCAAAAGTTTTCAGTTTTCAAATTTGAATTTGTACTGATTTAAATTCAAACTTCCGGCGACCGTATCTTTTATACGGTGTATCCGTTTTCACCGATTCCAGTTGCGTTGGGATCGTGGTGACTTGTAGTTATCGTTTAGCTACTGTTTAGTTGGTTTTTCTTTCTGTTCATTTGGTTATTTTACAGTTGCCTTGTTTATGTGTTATATGTTGTATTGAATGCTATACTGTTTGATCGTGTCGACTGTCCGGAGTGCAACGCTTTGTTCTGTGAAGAGTTTAATCGTCAGGAGCAGGATCAAGGCAAGTCATACATTGACCATTTCACAACCTATATTTTTACTTATGCATGTAGCAAATATCACCCTATGCATGTGTAGAAATGCTACTATATTTATTGCTACAAACCTGGTAGGGTAGCCATATGATATTATCCTGTTTTCTTAGACAACCTAGCACGTGCTTGTTATATATATTCCTATGCTTGTAGACGGGGATTGGTTTGAGAATTCATTGAGGATTGTAAGGATTTTAATAACTTATCTAGCAAACCTTAATTAGAATACACCTCTGGACGGGCACGGAGTGCTTCCTGGGGGCTCGTACCTTATCTAAGGCGAGACCAGGTTGTACCCCTAATGGTTGTGAATGGTTTGGAGGGAAGGCATCATGGGGTCGTGCACCTTATCTAAGGCAATGCGCCCATGAGAGTGCACCCTAAGTGGGCGCCGTCCAGGCTCATAAAGATCGGACAGACTTAGTGACTAGTAGCTTCCATGTACGACCACTGGCTATATGGGCTCTGGCTTAGTCGAGTAGGTTGTAGGGAGCCTGGCCCTGGTAGCTAGCTGATGTAGATATGATAGGTGTACCGAATACCAAAGGGTGGAGGTGACCTCTTCTGAAGACTTCGTCTCAATCTTCGGGTTGGGTCCAGTGGGAAAAGCGTACAGACCTCTGTAGAGCGTACAAACTGATCTTGATTAGCCGTGTCCCCGGTTATGGACAACTTTGAGCAACTAGGCATTACTGTTGTTTGATGGTCTTGACAGATGAAACACTTTAATAAAACTTGAGTGGGAAGATTTAATAAAGGGTATGGGTTGGAACTGGTGTAGCTCAGTTCAACCTTATGTAGTAAGTTAAACTAAAATTTTAACTAGGTAGATTGGGAAAAATCAGCTTTCTGCAAAACAAAACCATAAGCCTTTCCTTTGACTTATCCTTGCATGTAGAGATAGGTCTGTTATATCCTTTTCCGTGTGATTTGCCGTACAAATCAGATGTACTGACCCGTTGTCGGGCTGTAACCGTCGGTGTTGCTGGTTTTTCAGACGACCAGTAAGGTGCGTTTAGGGTCGCGCGTCTTCACTCAGCATGTTCGCTTATGGATGTTGATGGGACTCCTCGTTATTTGCTTTTGCTTCCGCTATATTTATTTTGAATAAGCTAGCCTTGAGCTATGCAACTTGTTATTTATATTATTCTGGATCATACGTTGTAATAATGATGCACTTGTACTTTGATATACATCTATGACACTGTGTGTGCCAGCGAGTTCAATCCAGGGACTGACACTTGATCACAGAGACTCAGTTCTATGTGAATTGGGTCGTTACAGATGGTATCAGAGCAGTGTGTTGACTGTAGGACGTGACCCTAGAAAATGGATTAGAAAAGCCATAGGAATGAAAACATTACTTTACATCACTCTGTCTTGTACTTACTTACCTTCTCTATCTCGTATTCATACCTGTTCTAATCTTGTCTTTCCTCTCTTTGATTATAGATGACCACTTTGTCATACCGCTCTATGGCGTTTGGACCCGAGCTCAAGGGGATTTTCCATCACCTGAACATCTACGCGCCAGTCTTTCAGCCGGACATAGTGGAGACAAGGGGAGCTGATGACTACTAGCAAGTGGAGACATTTCTCCTAGGAAGCATGACGGAAGAAAGGGTGATCACGGAGTCATTCGAGGTGCATGCCCCGGAGAAGGAGCAGTGTTGGCGCATAGCCACTCACATGGCTCTTGGACGCATCATCGACCGGTATGCCGACCAGCTTAAGGGTACGGTGTACGAGAAGATGACCAAGATCCTTCCATCGGGGAACATATGGCCAAAGAAGTTCAAGTATGTGCCTGGGAGCATCTGGCCAGGTAGAACTACCTACTTCATCCAGAGTCTAGAGAAGCACATCCACAACCTGGAGAAAAGAACCCAGTCGGATCTCTACACCATCACTGAGTTGCAGAAGAAGAACACCAAGCTTAAGAGGGACACCAACAAGCTGAAGAAGGAGAGGATAGAGATGCAAGCGGAGATCAAGAGGCTGAAGGAGAAGCTGAAGGCCAATGGTGTTGAAGAAAAATAAGAGGAACCAGAACTTGAGACTTCGGCAGAAGAAGATGCACCGAGTCCTAAGAGGCGCAACCGCATTAGTGGGCGCGAATACCGCATTACTTCACCGAAAATTAGTTTACTATCGTTATCGTGTTAGCGTATTTGACCATGTCGACTTATTCGGTATGACAATACTAGGTTGCTTGATATACTCTTATATTCGTGGTTGTGTTGAGAATCTTATATCAGTTATGCAATATATTTTGAGACTAATGTTGTGATTGTATTTGCTTATTGGTATGAGTGCTTTTGCTTGATGATATTGATGATTGATGATAATTGTATGATGATTGTGTG
Source organism: Bromus sterilis (assembly GCA_950022295.1). NCBI lineage: Eukaryota > Viridiplantae > Streptophyta > Magnoliopsida > Poales > Poaceae > Bromus > Bromus sterilis. Next base: position 271,457,810 of record OX465595.1, on the reverse strand, counting down.
GTATGATATGTTGTATATGTATATGTTGTCTTGATCATAATAAGCATATGGGGTAGGATATATTTCCCTAGCTACTTTCTGTCTGTAACTTACCTATTCTTGCCAAACAGATGCCGCCGAGACGTGATCCCACGGGAAATGGGAACAACAACAATGAAGTGGCAGCTTACATGCAGCAGTTACTTCAAGGAAAAGCTCAGTTGATCCAGTTGCTCACTCAGAATATGGGCAACAACAACAACAACGCGCCACCACCACCACTACCACCAGTGGACACGCTTGCGAGGTTCCTGAGGCTGAATCCTCAGAGGTTCTCTAGCACTCCTGAACACATAGTGGCGGATGACTGGCTTCATTCAATGAGTCGGAATATGGAGACAGTTGGTTGTACTGAGGCGGAGAGAGTGAGGTTTGCCTCACATTTGCTGGAGGGTCCTGCCGCTGCATGGTGGGACAACTACTTGGTGACTTATCCCATAGACACCATCACTTGGGCGCAGTTTCAGGATGCGTTTCGCGCCGCACGTGTCTCTGCAGGTGCTATGGATTTGAAGAAGGAGTTCCGCAGCTTGCGCCAAGGAGGTCGCACCGTAGCGGAGTATGTAGAGGAATTCAACAAGCTTGCCAGCTATGCTCCAAATGATGTCAACACGGATGCAACTAGGCAAGAAAAGTTCTTGGAGTGTCTCAACGATGAGTTGGGAGTTCAGTTGACGGTGGCTACTTTCAACAATTGCCAAGGACTCATTGACAAGGCCATTGTGCTGGAGGGGAAACATCAGGCTATGGAGTACGGCAAGAGGAAGTACAACAACAACAACAACAACAAGTACAACTCAGGGCCACAGCAGAAGCAGCGCACTTCCTATAATGGGAATGGAGGACATAACCATCATGGTGGAAATGGGCATCATCATCATGGTGGGAATGGACATAATCATCATGGTGGAAATGGACACAATCACAATGGAGGGAATGGCCAAAACCATAATGGCCACAACCACCACAATGGGCACAAGAATGGAAACGACAATGGGAAAGGAAATGGCAATGGAGGTAATGTCCATGGAGGGAATAACAGTCACAACCGTCAGATTGTGCGTGCGCCAAGAGACTTGAGTCAAGTTCAGTGTTTCAAGTGCAAGAATATGGGGCATTATGCAACAGATTTCCCGGAGAATAAGGTTTCTGGAGTCGTCAAGCCCAACCCCTTCAACAAGGGACATGTGAACCATGTCAACGTGGAGGAGATTTATGATGAGCCTGATGCTGTGATTGGTAAGTTCCTTATCAATTCAGTACCCCACACTTGTTCTTTTTTATTCTGGTGCATCACATTCATTCATATCAAGGGTATTTGTGGATAAGCATGAGTTACCTACCGTAGTTCTTAAGTCATCTATGCTTATAAGTTCTCTGGGAGCGGACATGTCAGCTAGTTTGGGTTGCTATCAAATAAGCCTAGCCATAGGGAAGCATGATTTTCCTACGGATTTGATTATCTTGAAGTCACAAGGTTTAGAAGTTATATTGGGCATGGATTGGCTAGCCAAGTACCAAGGTGTTATTGATTGTGCCAGTCGGTCCATCACTCTCCGTACACCGACTGGGCAGAAGATCAGATATGTATCCAAGTATAAGCATCAGCACGCTCAGGTGAATTCTCTTATGGGGGTAGCCTGGATGATGTGCGTGTTGTGAGGGATTATCCGGATGTGTTTCCAGAGGAGTTGCCAGCTATGCCACCGGATAGGGAGATTGAGTTCCTTATTGATTTAATACCAGGCACTGGGCCTATTGCTAAGAGACCGTATAGGATGCCCACTAATGAACTTGCAGAGTTGAAGGAGCAAATTAGAGAATTGCAGGAAAAGGGATTTATTCGCCCAAGCTCGTCACCTTGGGGATCTCCAGTGTTGTTTGTTGAGAAGAAGGATGGAACTCAGAGGATGTGTGTGGATAACCGTTCTCTGAATGATGTTACTATCAAGAACAAGTATCCTCTACCTGTGATTAATGATCTATTTGACCAGTTGGAGGGAGCTTGTGTGTTCTCTAAGATTGATCTTCGTTCTGGTTATCATCAAGTGAAGATTCGAGAGAAGGATATTCTGAAGACTTCTTTTACTACAAGGTATGGATTGTATGAGTATGCCGTTATGTCATTTGGATTGACTAATGCTCCTACATACTTCATGAATATGATGAATAAGGTGTTTATGGAGTTCTTGGATAAGTTCGTTGTGGTGTTCATTGATGATATATTGGTGTATTCCAAGAATGAGCAAGAGCATGAAGCACATCTGCGTTTGGTATTGGAGAAGCTCAGGGAGCACAAATTTTATGCCAAGTTCAGCAAGTGCGAGTTTTGGTTGAAGGAGGTAGGATTCCTTGGACATGTTGTGTCAGGAGAAGGAGTAGCTGTGGACCCATCCAAGGTTTCAACAGTTACAGAATGGGAGACACCCACGAAAGTTGGAGACATTCGAAGTTTCTTGGGTCTTGCAGGATATTATAGGAGGTTCATTGAGAATTTCTCCAAGATTGCAAAGCCAATGACTGAGCTGTTAAAGAAAGAGAATAAGTTTGTTTGGAGTGAGGAATGTGAAACCAGCTTTCAGGAGTTGAAGAAACGGTTAGTAACCGCACCTGTTTTATGTTTGCCTGATATACATAAGGATTTCCAAGTATATTGTGATGCATCTCGTCGAGGACTTGGTTGTGTTTTGATGCAAAGGGGTAGAGTTGTTGCTTATGCTTCATGTCAGCTTAAGAACCATCAGCAGAACTATCCTACACATGATTTGGAGCTAGCTGCAGTTGTTCCCGCATTGAAAACATGGAGGCAATATCTCATTGGTAATCATTGTGGTGTATTTACTGATCATAAGAGTTTGAAGTATATCTTTACTCAGAAGGAGTTGAATCTCAGGCAGAGTAGATGGCTGGAGCTTATTAAGGATTATGATTTGAATGTGCAGTATCATCCTGGTAAAGAGAATGTGGTTGCTGATGCATTGAGCCGTAAGAGTCATATCAACGTTGATAATGTTGAGGATATGCCACTTGAGTTATGTGAGCAGTTCAAGAATCTCAGGTTGGAGATAGTTCCTAAGGGATATGTGGCAACATTGGAAGTGAAGCCAAATCTGTTGGAAAGAATCAGAGAAGCTCAGAAGGGTGATGCAGAAATTGATGAGATAAAGGAGAATATGACCAAAGGGAAAGCAGAGGGTTTCCGTGAGGATGAGCATGGAGCCATTTTGTTTGAGAAGCGCATTTGTGTACCGCAAGATGCAGAGATCAGGAAGTTGATTCTTCAGGAGGCACATGATTCACCTGATTCTATCCATCCCGGGAATACCAAGATGTATTTGGACTTGAGGGAGAGATTTTGGTGGCCTAGCCTGAAGCGAGAGATAGCTCAGTATATTGCATTGTGTGATGTTTGCCAGAGTGTCAAAGCTGAGCATCAGAAGCCAGCAGGATTGTTGCAGCCTTTTCCTATACCAGATTGGAAGTGGGATCAGATAGGTATGGACTTTATTACTGGTTTACCCGGGACTCGGTCAGGATATGATTCCATTTGGGTGATTGTTGATCGTTTGACCAAGGTTGCTCATTTCATTCCAGTAAAGACAACTTATACAAGTGCTAAGCTAGCCAAGATTTATATGACCAGGATTGTTTGTCTGCATGGAGTTCCAAGCAAGGTAGTGTCTGATAGAGGTACTCAGTTTACATCCAAGTATTGGCATCAGTTGCATGAGACCTTGGGCACCAGGATGGAGTTCAGTACAACTTTTCATCCACAGACAGATGGGCAGACAGAGAGGGTGAATCAGATTCTGGAAGATATGTTGAGAGCTTGTGCATTAGACTATGGGTCTAGTTGGGATGATAATCTACCATATGCGGAGTTCTCATACAACAACAGTTATCAGGATAGTCTGCAGATGGCACCATTTGAGTTCTGTATGGCAGGAAGTGCAGAACACCGTTGATGTGGGATGAGGTAGGAGAACATCAGTTGTTCGGACCAGACCTGATATGAGATGCTGAGGAGAAAGTCAAGTTGATTCATGATAGACTGAAGATAGAACAGTCCAGGCAGAAGAGTTATGCAGATGTTAAGCACAAGGACGTAACCTATGAAGTTGGGGACCGTGCACATCACAGAGTTTCACCAATTCGTGGAATCAAGAGGTTTGGAATCAAGGGCAAGTTAGAACAACGTTTTTTGGGGCCTTACAAGATCTTGGAGCGCATAGGAGAGGTGGCTTATCATTTGGAGTTGCCAGAAGCCTTGTTAGGAGTTCATGATGTGTTTCACGTATCCCAGCTGAAGAAGTGTCATGTAGAGATGGCATATATTCCTTTGAGAGATACAGTGCCACTTGAGGCAATTCAGTTGGAGAGTGACCTGACTTATGAGGAGAAACCTGTGAAGATTCTGGAGACTGCAGAAAGAGTTACCCGCACCAAGACAATCAGTCTATGCAAGGTTCAGTGGGATCATCATACTGAGGAAGAAGCTACTTGGGAGAGAGAAGAAGATTTGAAGCAAGATCATCCACACCTCTTTGCTAGCCAGCCCGAATCTCGAGGACGAGATTCATCTTAAGGGAGGTAGGTTTGTAACATCCCAATTTTCTAAATTCGGATGTTAATAGATCATCATATGCATGTCATGGTGGAGTTTTGCATTACTTGGATTTTATGAATATTTTAAACAGTTTTCAACTTAAGGAAATTTATTGGAGAGGATATAATAGGACTTATCCCCATTTGAATTGTTGGAAAATAGTTTAAAATATTTTCTGGAGACTTTTTAAATTTACTTTGGGGTTATAAATAATTTCTAAAAATATTTTGGGAATTTATTTATGCTCCGGGAAATTTTAAAATCATTTTTTGAAGTTTTTCGGTATTTCTAAATTGCCGGAAAGTATTTAGAAATAAGTTGCAAAAGTTTCTATTTTTATTGAATATTTTGGTAATGCCAAAAATTCAATTTTATTATTTTAATAGTTTTGGTGAAAACAGAAATAAAAAATAATTATCCGTTAATTTTATAAAATTGTTTTGGGCCTAATGGGCCTGTTCTGTTTTATTTTGCACCCAGCCGTTTTCGAATCGGATTAAAAATAATATATTTTTTAGGCCCATATATAATTTCCGTTTTTTCCTGATTTTATTTTTGTTGAAACCCTAAAAATCGCCCGCGGTTCCTGCCACCGCCAAGTCGCCGCCGCCGGAACCGGACCTCCGCCGCCGCCGCCGTGGTAAGCCACCGCCGCCTCACCTCGCCGCAGGCTGCGACGCGCCGCGCCGCTGTGCGCCGTTCGTGCCGCGCAGCCGCGCACCGGCAGCCGCCGCCCCACCGGGCGGTTCGTCGCACCACCTTTCGGCCGTTGGATCTAGATCCAACGGTCAGTAATAGATCGGGCGTTTTTCCGATCGGTTTTTTTAGGGTTTGCAGTTTATTCCGGTTAACCGCGGTTTCGCTATACTGCGAACGCTCGCCGGCCCGTTCGCTGGAGTGGATGCCGTTCGCGATAGAGAAATTATTTTAATTGCGATTAGGCCCTTTTTCACAGATTTCACCCTAGAACCGTTTTAGCTTTATTTTTAAACCGTAGCTCCGTTTTAGTTAATTCTTTTTGCGTTGCGACCGTTACGAAAAATATTATCCAGTAGAGCTAAGTTTTCAAAAGTTTTCAGTTTTCAAATTTGAATTTGTACAGATTTAAATTCAAACTTCCGGGGACCGTATCTTTTATACGCTGTATCCGTTTTCGCCGATTCCAGTTGCATTGGGATCATGGTGACTTGTAGGTATCGTTTAGCTACTGTTTAGTTGGTTTTTCTTGCTGTTCATTTGGTTCTTTTACTGTTGCATTGTTTATGTGTTATATGGTGTATTGAATGCTATATTATTTGATCGTGTAGATTGTCCGGAGTGCAACGCTTCGTTCTGTGAAGAGTGTGATTGTCAGGAGCAGGATCAAGGCAAGTCATACATTGACCATTTCACAACCTACATTTTTACTTATGCATGTAGCAAATATCACCCTATGCATGTGTAGAAATGCTACTATATTTATTGCTGCAAACCTGGTAGGGTAGCCATATGATATTATCCTGTTTTCTTAGACAACCTAGCACGTGCTTGTTATATATATTGCTATGCTTGTATACGGGGATTGGTTTGAGAATTCATTGAGCTGTGTAAGGATATAAATAACTTGTCTAGCAAACCTTAATTAGAATACACCTCTGGATGGGCAGGGAGTGCTTCCTGGGGGCTCGTACCTTATCTAAGGCGAGACCAGGTTGTACCCCTAATGGTTGTGAATGGTTTGGAGGGAAGGCATCATGGGGTCGTGAACCTTATCTAAGGCAATGTGCCCATGAGAGTGCACCCTAAGTCGGCGCCGTCCAGGCTCAAAAAGACAGGACATACTTAGTGACCAGTAGCTTCCATGTACGACCACTGGCTATATGGGCTCTGGCTTAGTCGAGTAGGTTGTAGGGAGCCTAGCCCTGGTAGCTGGCTGATGTAGTAGGTGTACCGGCTACCAAAGGGTGGAGGTGACCTCTTCTGAAGACTTCGTCTCAATCTTCGGGTTGGGTCTAGTGGGAAAAGCGTACAGACCTCTGCAGAGCATACAAACTGATCATGATTAGCCGTGTCCCCGGTTATTGACAACTTTGAGGAACTAGGCATTACTGTTGTTGGATGGTCTTGACAGATGAAACACTTTAATAAAACTTGAGTGGGAAGATTTAATAAAGGGTATGGGTTGGAACTGGTGTAGCTCAGTTCAACCATATGTAGTAATTTGAACTAAATTTTTGACTAGGTAGATTGGAAAAAATCAGCTTTCTGCAAACAAAACCATAAGCCTTTCCTTTGACTTATCCTTGCATGTAGCAATAGGTTTGTTATATCCTTTTCCGTGTGACTTGCCGTACAAATCAGATGTATATCCTTTTGCTTCCGCTATATTTATGTTGAATAAGCTATCCTTGAGCTATGCAACTTGTTATTTATATTATTCTGGATCATACGTTGTAATAATGATGCACTTGTACTTTGATATACATCTATGATGCTGTGTGTGCTAGCGAGTTCGATCCAGGGACTGGCACTTGATCACAGAGACTCAGTTCTATGTGAATTGGGTTGTTACAGAGGTTGACCGGTCAGACTGACGTGCGGGCCATGCATGTCAGTGTCAGTGGGGTTATTCCCTGTTTAATTAAAATTGAGGGGGTTTAATTAGGTCCGGGGCCCACTTGTCTGCGGCTGGGGAGGGTAGTGGGGGATTAGTGCTAATTAAGCAGGCCACGGTAGCCTCTCCGGCGGTTAGCCTCCGGTGACCAACCGAGGCGGTGGTGCTCACACGGGATGGCGGTGTGGGGCACCGTTTGCCTCATAGAGAGCACGGGTGTGGTACTTTTACTCGCGCGCGTCATGTGGAGCACGCGGGTGACTCCGGGAAGTCCCGTGGCCACGCCGGCGACGAGCTCCGCTGCGGCCGGAGCCACTGACCTCGCGCGACATGGCTATTTAGGCCACGAGGAGGTGCACGGGATGGGGCAAAAGAGAGGTGAGCTCACCCCGGTGCTAGAGAAGAGGACGGCAAGGTCGTAGGGGCACTGGAGGCGACGAATTCCGGCGAGGTGCTCACGAAGGCCGGCGGTGAGTTGGTGAGGATTATGGAGGCTTGGGGTCTTCCGGGCTCGATTTCTTTCGCACGACGACGAAGACGAGGGCGAAAACCTCCTTGGACAAGCTTGCGCGGCGATACGAGCTCGATGGCCATGGATGTGCACGATGGCGAGCCACGATGGTCGTCGGGCGGCGTCAACTTCGAGCTGCAGAGCGGGGGAGAGCGATAGGGAGAGGGGGAAAATGATCCACGACGATTTGGCGGTCTACATAGCATGGAGATAGGCCTCGGGGTCGCCTAGAAGGCCCTAGGCGTCGAGGTGGCGTCCACGGCGTGCTCTCGGCCTCCAGCGAGCTGCTTGGAGCCGAGGGTAAGAAGACGACAAAACTGGGTTGTGGGCTGGGCCGGCTGGGGAATGAGTTGGGCCAAATGCCAAGTAAGCCTTTTTTCCTTTTCTTTCTGTTTTTCTTTTCTGCCTTTTTTTCTGTGCTAAATAAATAGCTAGGCATTTTATTTAAATGCTCAAACTTTTTAGATGGCTTGACATGACCAGTAGCTAGTCACTTCCAAGTTTTGAACATTTTTGAAATTCAAAATATTTGAATTCAAATTCAAATAGGGGTATTTGATTAATTCCAAGGTCCTATTTGAATTTTTTTTAAATCTATGAGCATGGGTTTGATTCCACATCTCGGGGTCTTCCTTCTCCCATTTCAATTTCTTTTCAAATTTTTGACATGATGCAAGGTTGAACTTGATCCTAGCACATACCAAAAAGTGGGTTGTGACAGCCGACCGAGGAGGTCATCATCCGCCAAGCAGAGGAGATAGGCCGCGAATGAGACCGCCTCTTGAACGAACTCGTTCAACTCCTGGGTGAATTCATGCGCCAAATCGACGACACGCGCCGCAAGTTGGCCGAGGTTGCTCCGGTGCTAGAGGGGTTCCACCGTGCCGTTTTCGAAGCAGCGCTCAAGGCGGGGCAAGAAATCTCCAATGTACCGGTTCGCACCGACGAAGCCATCTGGGAAGCCCAATGTCTCGCCGATGAGGCAATAATGGCGGCCGAATCAAGATTTCCTCGATCACGGCGTACACGAAAACCGTAATCTTCCAGGCATACGACGAACTCAACGCCGTGCAGAAAGCGCGGTACGCCAATGATACTTCTAAAATGTATCGATAATTTCTGCTTGCTCCATGCATCTTTTGTGTGATATTGCTATGATATTGATGCACTTCCATACACTTTTGATCATATTTGGACTAACCTATTAACTCAGTGCACCCCAGTGCCAGTTGCTGTTTTCTACTGTTTTTGTATTTCAGGTTTTCCCATTACTTAAAGTGCCAGAAAAATTCCGGGAAAAATATAGGAAAAATCAGCGTACAGGAAGCTTCTGGAAGAGCCCAAGTGGGGCCAGAGGGGAGCCAGGGGTGGCCCAGGCGGCCACCTGGCACGGCCACCCCCTAGGCCGCGCTAGGGGGCGCCTGGGGCCCCTGGTCCACCTCTGGCTTCCCCCCTTCGCCTATATATCCCTCTCGTCCCGAAACCCTCGAGGACAGAAACCTTCGCGATCTCTCCTTTGTTCCACCGCCGCCGCGCTTCCAAGATCGGGAGAACCAGGAGCCCTCTTCCCGGCACCCTGCCGGAGGGAGGACTCACCTCCAGGAGCTTCTCCACCACCATGGATGCTTCCCAGATGAACCGTGAGTAGTCCACCTTGGACCATGGGTACATGATCAGTAGCTATGTGATGTTCTCCTCCCCTCTTTGTTCTTCATGGTTTAGACCTCGTGAGCTGCCTTACATGATCGAGGGACATATGTAATCTTTCTGATGTTGCTATGCTGAGTTTGCTGGGATCTGATGGATTATGAGACTATGTTCAGATTGTGTTTGAGTAATATATTTTATTCTCCTCTTTTATATTTATGTTCTTGAGTAATTCTTTCATGTTATCCGTTGCTGTTTATTGCTTTGGCCAAGTAGTAGGTAGTGACTCCAAGAGGGAGCGTTATGCATGAATGTGGGTTCATGCCCCCTGATGAATAGCTTGAGTGGCATAAACATGAGTCTAGGGGATGTGTTGTTGCCACAGGGGAGAAAACAACGGTGCTTGTACTTGCGGGTGCAAGGATTTTTTACTTTACGCAAAGTTCTTTAATGCAGTTGTCTGTTGCTTTGAGTTTACACTTTGGGTTGGATTCATAACTTAATACCAGTGAGATGTTCTGGATAGATATCTCAAGGTGGATGATTAGTAGGTAGATGCAGATGGATTTCGGACTACTTGTCTTGGCGTACCGCCCATGCTTTTGAGCCTCTTCCTTTTCTTTATAGCATAGTTAGCATTGGTTTGCGCACATAATCCTGTCAATTTCCCAACTGTAATTTGTTTACCTCGCATGGCTATTTTATCGTCTTTTGGGAGAGAGACATCACTAGTGAACATCATGGGACCCCGGTCCATATTTACACACTGATTACACCCACTATTTATTTTCCTCTTTATTTCCTTTTATGTTTCTATTGCTATCATTATTATCCTGTGTGTTTGATCCTTTGTAAACAACAAGGCCGGAGGGATTGACAACCTCTCTGAACTCGTTGGGAGCAAAGTTATCCGTTGTGTGTGCAGGTTCACGTCAACCGCCTGATTTCTGGCGCCGTTGTCACCTTCCTGTCGTTGTCGGAGTCCTACTGGAAACAAACCTTGGTATCTTCACCGAGGGAAATTTGCTGCTGTCTACATCTCAACCTTCCACTTTGGGTAACCAACGAGGGGCGAGAAGCCATCAAAGCTAATTTCTAGCGCCGTTGCCGGGGACTCCACTCTTCAAGATAGGGGAGTTGCACACTATCTTTTATCTTTGCTTTTTAGTCTTGTGAGTTTACCTTTCAGTTTTTTATTTTGGGTCCTTTATGAAAAATCAAAAAAATTAGTTGCTATCTTTTGCCTTTGTCTTTGTCTGCCTACTGATGCTATCTCTACCATGGGTGCTAAACCACCCAAATATGGTAGGATGGACATGCTTCACTTGGTTCGTCTTCGATCAATTTGTGCACGCGCTAAAAACCCAACCGACTTGGTTGAGGGAAAATCATTGGATGAGCATGCTCCTTATACGCTGAACCGCCTATCTCAGAAAGGGAAACACTTTGTTGGATCCGAGGTGTTTTCTAAACTCGACTTGAGGTTGGGTTATCACCAAATCTGAGTCCGTGAAGAGGACATTCCGAAGATCGCCTTCATTACTCGCTATGGTTCATACGACTACACCGTCATGTCCTTTGGCTTGAAGAATGCCCCAGCCACCTTTTCCCGAATGATGAACTATATATTCATGGAATACCTCAACAAGTTTGTCATGGTTTATCTGGATGATATCTTAATATACTCCAAGAATGAAGTAGAACATGTTGAACATCTTCATCTTATACTGGAAAAGATTCGAGAGAACACAAACTCTATGCTAATTATTCTAAGTGTGAGTTCTGGCTTCCCGAAGTAACCTACCTTGGTCATGTGATTTCCAAGGATGGCGTTGTCGTCAAACCAGAACGTATCCAGGCTATTGTTGACTGGACTCCTCCCAAGACTGTCAAGCAAGTCAGAAGTTTCCTCGGCCTTGCTAGCTATTGCCGCCGTTTCGTCGAGAACTTCTCCAAGATTTCCAAGCCTCTGACTAATCTGCTTCACAAAAGCGTCAATTTTGAGTGGACTGATAAATGCCAGGAAAGTTTTCAAGCTCTCAAGGACTAGGATGTGTCCTAATGCAAGATCGGAAAGTGATTGCTTATGGTTCTCGTCAGCTGCGTTCTCACGAAGAAAACTATCGAACACATGATCTCGAATTGGCAGCGGTAATTTATGCATAGAAGCTGTGGTGACATTACCTCGTCGGTAATCGTTGCGAGATCTACACCGACAACCAAAGCCTGAAGTACCTGTTTACTCAGCCCGACCTGAATCTCCGCCAGCAGAGATGGCTCGAGACAATAGCAGACTACAACATGGGATTTTCTTACACCCCTGTCAAAGCTAATGTGATGGCTGATGCCCTGAGCCGCAAAGCCTACTGTAGTGAACTTGAGGTTCAAATACACCAACCCCATCTGTATGAAGAGCTTCGAGAACCGAAACTTGAGATTGTTCCACAGGGATATGTGAATTCCCTTGTTGTCGAAGTAGACCTCGACAAAGAAATCAAGTTCACCCAAAAAGCTGACTCAGATGTCGAAAAGATTAAGAGATATCTCGCCACAGGAAGGCCCCCAGTCTACAGGCTTGCTGATGATCAAGCGTTGTACTTCAAGAATCGTTTAGTGGTTCCTAGCAAGGGCAATCTATACTTGACTCCGGATGTTATGAAAGAAGCACATGATACCCCGTTATCGATCCACCCAGGTAGCACCAAGATGTACCAAAACCTTCGTTAGCGGAACTGGTGGCCTGGCATGAAGAAAGACATTGCTCGTTATGTTGATGAGTGTGATATTTGCTGTCGCGTCAAAGCAGAACATCAAAGACCTGGTGGAACTCTGCAACCACTCTCTATTCCTGAATGGAAATGGGACAAGATTGAAATGGACTTCGTCAGCGGTTTTCCGCGATCACAGAAGGGTCATGATGTGATCTTTGTCGTCATCGACCGATTCTCCAAGGTTGACCACTTTCTTCCAGTCAAGGAGACGATATCTGCTAGTCAGTTAGCAGACTTGTATGTTTCTAGAATTGTGTCCCTCCACGGTATTCCGTTGGAGATCATATCAGACTCTGGTAGCCTTTTCACCTCAAGATTTTGGGATAGTTTCCAAGAAGCTATGGGCACTCACCTAAACTTCAGCACCACTTATCACCCCGAGTCGCAAGGACAAGTCGAACGAGTCAATCAAGTGCTTGAAGATATGCTTCGATCTTGTGTCATCTCATTCGGTAAGAAATGGGAGGAATCTCTTCCGTTTGCTTAATTCTCGTACAACAACAACTACTAGGCTAGTCTGAAGATGGCACCCTTTGAAGTTATCTATGGACGTAAGTGTCGAACCCATCTGAATTGGTCAGAAACTGGGGAACAAACCCTCATTGGTCCAGACATTATCCAGCATGCCGATGATCTGGTTCGCGTTATCCGTGAACACTTGAAGGCTACCCAGTCCCGTCAGAAGAGTAACTATGACCACAAGCTCAAGGAAATGGTCTATCAGCCTGTTGATACGTCTCAAACGTATCTATAATTTCTGCTTGCTCCATGCATGTTTTGTGTGATATTGTTATGCTTTTGATACACTTTCATATCCTTTTATAACATATTTTGGAACTAACCTATTAATGGTTGCAAGAGTGCACAAGTTCTTGTGTTTTTACTTTATTTGTAGGAATTACTTGGATAAAGTAAAAATCACAAAAAGAAGCCTTGTAGGAGTTGGACTCTAACTCTCCCGAAATCTGTCCCCACCAGACAGGTTTAAAAGATCGCCTCGGAAACGCTAGCAGACGGCCTCCAACGGAAAAACTTAAAACTACTAAGTTGTAGGGAATTTTTTTCCGGTGGATCTACACATAAAATTTGCCCAATCGGAGTCAGGATTCTCCCTCTGGACCCGAAATACCGAAGACGTAATCTGGATGACGGGAATCCGAGAGTCTATATAAAGAGAGGAAACCTAGGTCAAAGGGCACCACGAAATTTCTTCCCCCTTGTCAGCCGTCTTGAGGGGGAGATCAGTCTCCACAGAAGCACCATCTCCAAGGAAGAAGAAGGGGCCAAGGGCCGCTGCCCCCAAGGTCCGTGGCCACCGCCGTGGCAGTGGGCGTTGTCATCGCCACCACCGTGGCCGCCGCCGCCGTCTCCTTCATCTCCTCCGGGCTGCACCTCTCCATCAACAACTCTCTCTCTCACCATGTCCATGTGTGAGTAGTTCCTCTCGGGGCTAAGGTTTCTACAGTAGCTATGTGGTGAATTCTCTCTCCCATGATGTGATCTTCGTTGTGATCATAGGCTATGTTAATCTAGGATGATCCCATGATATTTCCCCTACCTCTATGTATTAGATTGATGTACTCACTTGATCTTATCTAGTATAATCCCCGAGACCATGGTGACAGCGGTCTATTGGATATGGGTTAGAAGAATATTTTCATGAGTGATTTCCTCTTTTGTGTGTTGATTTAATATTGAGTGTCTCTTGGTACTTGTCTTTGACTATCCTTGAGATATGTTGTGGTGATTGTGGTACTCTCTTTGGATGGCCGCGGTGACATTGGGAAATCCATAAATTTAGAACTACGAACTTTGAGGTGTGCTTTATTAGCCCTACATAATTCTCGTCCTCTCTTGACCACAAAGGAATGACCTCCGAGTGCATCTGCGTTCCATGTTTATGGGAAATATCATGTGATTAGACTATGTTAATGTTGTTGGGAGTTGCCACTAGTGAAAGTATGAAGTCTAGGCCTTGTTTCCACCATTGTTATACCGTTTGTACTCACGTTTACCACTTGTTTGTTTGCTGCACTTTTTGTTACAGATTTATATTACTTTGCTTTGCCACACCTATCACCTATATTTTACCATCTCTTCGCCGAACTAGTGCTTCTATACAATTTACCATTGTATTAGGTGTGTTGGGCACACAAGAGACTTCTTGTATCTTAATTGCAGGGTTGCTTGAGAGAGACCATCTTCAACCTCTACTTCGCTGAGTTCGAAAAACCTTAGGCCATCCTCTTGAGGGAAATTTCTGCTGTCCTACAAACCTCTGCGCTTGGAGGCCCAACATAGTCTACAAGAATACAAGCGTGCGTAGACAGCAAGCTATTTTTGGTGTCGTTGCCGGGGAGGTGAGTGCTTGAAGGTATATCTTTAGATATTGCAATTAATTCTTTTTGTTTCTTGTTTTTATTTTCACTAGTTAGCCTTAATGGAAAACAACAACAAAATTATGAGAGAGCTTTATGAGCTCTATCTTGAGTTAGGACATGAAGTGTTTGAAGAGGAGATCAAAAAGCCTATGGATCTTTATTATTTGGACAACACTCATGATAGTAGTAATGTTATTAGCATGGCTTCTTTGAATAGTTTTGATACTAATGATATGCAAAGCCATAAGCTTGGGGATGCTACGTTTTATGGAGATGATCTTTTTAGCCCCCCAAGTTTTGATGAGGAAATTTATTTTGATGATACTTTTCCTCCTATCTATGATGATTATTGTGATGACACTTATGCTATAAAGAATAAATGTTTGCAACTGTATCATGATAAGAATGATTCATGTGATAGCTATTTTCTTGAGTTTGCTCCCACTATTACTAATGAGAAGGATTTTGCTTATGTGGGGAGTAATAAATTTTCTATGCTTGTGCATCATGATAAGAATTTTTTATGTGATACTTATATTGTTGAGTTTATTCATGATCCCACTGAAAATTATTATGAGAGGGTAACATATGCTTATAGATATTTCAATAATATCAAGTTTCCTCTCTTTATGTTGAAGGTTATGAAGTTGCACTTATTTTGCCTTCCTATGCTAATATCTTTATGCTTCAATGAGTTATTTCTCTACAAGATCCCTTTGCACAGGAAGCATGTTAGACTTAAATGTGTTTTGTGTTTTCTTCTTGATGCTCTCTTTTGTTCTTCAACTCTTATTCCTGCGAGAGCATCATTAAAATCTTAAGCCTAGCTAATGGCTTTAAAGAAGCGCTTTCGGGAGGCACCCCGCAACGAATTCAGGATTTCCTTTTTGTTTTTCTTCTGTTTTTAGTGGTCTTGATGATTTTTACTACTTTATCAACATCATTGTATCTTTACTTTTCAAGCTTTGTGTCAGAACCCTCTGTTAGGTAATGTGCTAGGATCAAATTCATCTTGAATCATGTTAAAAATTTCAAAAGAAATCTTTGAAATCAAATTCAAAATCAAAATGGGAGAAGGAACCCCCCCATATGAATTAATTCAAAAGGCCACATAAAAATCTTCTCCAAAAATTCATGTTAGATTTTAGAAAAGTCTTATAAATGAGTGTGATCACATATCAAGTGATGTGGGACCCATCCCATGCTCATGGATTTTTCAAATATTCAAACAGTGCCTTGGAATTAATCAAAAACCCCTATTTGAGTTAAGATTCAAATTATTTGAATTTTAAAAAGTGCCAAACTTCATAAGTGGCTAGTCTAATATAATAAGAGGCCATATAAAAAGTTTCAGCATTTTAGAAAATTCCTAGGTATTTTTTTTTGCTAGCCAAAACAAATGGTAGAAACAAAACAGAAAGGAATTAGAAAAACAAAAAGGAGCCCACTTACCTTGTGCCCCAGGCCCAACTTACCTGTACCGCAGCCCAAGCCTGCTAGCCCCTTGTCGTCTTCCCCGGCGCGGCAAGCAGCTCGCTGGAGCGCATGCCCGCGCCGGCGGCAGCTGCCTGCCTGCCTGGCCCATCCCTGGCCTTCTACGCGCGCCACGGAGACTCCCGTTTCCGTCTCGTCCACTTTCCCCTCTGTTGAGCAAGCTCCTCCCTCTCTCTCGCCGGAATCGGAGACGCCCGAAGCTTGCGCCAGGACGCGCTGCCGCAACCGCGTGGCCACCGGCCTCATCGAGCTGCCACAAGATGTCCAGGACGCGCGCCGTGCTCGTCTTCGTCGCCGTGCAGAAGTAATCGGGCTCGGAGCCACTGTAGCCGCCGCAATCGTCGTCGCCATCTCGTCGGAGCCGCCGCGCCCCATCATCGATTCCATCGCCACCGGAGCCCCTCTTCCCTCCTCGACCTCGTCGTCGCACTCAGGGTGAGCATCAGCCCTTTTCCCCTCAACTAGCTAGCCCGCTCTCGCCCCCTAGCTCGATCCGCCATGGGAGCCGGGCAAGGTTGCCGCCGCGGTTGACCATACGCTCGCTCCCGTGCGCCTTTGTCTCACCATCGTGTCCGTGGTACTCCCGGAGCCCCCAGAAGACGAGCAAGATACTCCACAAGTTGAACCGTGCACCATAGCGCCACTCGCGTCATCGCCGTGCCTCGGACCGCCGCCGTTCAGGTCGCCGCCGTCATGTCAGGCCTCCCCGTGGTCACCCGACTCGCCTAGGTGAAGCGCACGTTCGAGGGCTACCTTCTGGTGGTCTCGGCGTGCGATTTGGTGGCCGGGAGCACCCTCCCCGTGTGCGCTGCCGTGGCCAGGCCACCGGCGTCAAACCGCCGGTGGGTTAACCCTTAACCCCGCACTAATCCACCCCCTGGGTCACTTACAGGTGGGGCCCCCAGCCCTTAACCCCTCTTTTATTTTTTAAACAGAGAGGGATTAACCCCACTGTGGCTGAGCACTAGACCCCACACGTCAGCCCCCCCCTGACGTTACCCTTGCGCAGTGCTGACGTAGTAATGAATTTTCTAGTATAAGAAGAATTCAAGAAAAGAGAGAAAAATCCAGAAAATAACCCAAACTTTGGAAATTCATAGAAAATTCATATCAACTCCAAATTTAACAAATAATATATGAAAAATGATCAGGAGAAAATAAGCTATCCAAATATCCAACTTTCAACCATGATTTAGTTGAATTTAAAATGTGATCAGTAGCATTTTCTATTTGATTTAAATGGAATTAATTCAAATTCTTTTCAAATGCTTTTGCAACTTGAACCATGGCAACATGCTACATTTAAATTACACATCAGAGGCATATCATACACATTTCAAAATAATTCAACTTGATCAAACAATGTCATATGCAACTTGGCTAAATTGAATTCAAATTGGAGTTTGAATTTGCAATTCAATTTGCAATATACTCAATTTAAATGGAATTGCTTCACACATCAAAGCATATACATCAAGTTCAACCTTCAACCATGTGATTGTGCATTGTATTTACTTTGCTACCTTGTTTGTTGTTTGTCGAGTAGAGGTGGAACCGGAACAGGAGGCTGCCCCCTTCGTTGAAGACCCCGAACACGAACCTCGTCAGCAAGGCAAGCAAACCCCCATTGATCATGTCGATAAAATCCCACTTCCCTCTCATGTCTCGCTTATGCATTGTATATGATGATTACCATGGTACGTTTCTACCGCATAGATGAACCCATTCCTTTGCATGCCCTATCATTTGTCACAGTAGTAGGCAAACCACAATCCTAGCAACTGTAGGAGTTGATTGATATCATGTGGCCCCTGCAATTGTTACTGCTTATTGCATGCTTAGAATGATACCATGTTGATATTGTTATGTGAGTCGAGATAGTAGTGATCATGATGATGATGGTAGAAAGGTGTTGGTGAATTTACCCTAATACAAGGTGAACGATGAGAGGCTGTGTAGGAGTACACGGTGGGTTGTCTCGTTGAACACCGCCCTAAGTCCGAGTTCTTGTGTGGTGATCCAAGATGAAGAGTACAACCACACATTGGGCTCACTGACCCCTCTCAACTTATTAACTCATCCCTTTCGATGTCCAGATGTCGCAATAGTTCGGAGTTCTGGTAGATCTGTGGCCAGGCTGCGAAGTGAGAGAACGACTCACCCGAGACCGGCTTATGCACCACGCACACATCACTTGGGTCCACTTCGGTAAACCGGACGGGTTCACGATAGTGGTAGCCAAGCCAGGTAGGCGGCTTTCTCAGACTAGATAGGCTATGAGGTAACAGTTGCGGTGAGCATCCTCGCTGGCACCCCTTGAATGGTGTCGAGATCAAAGGCGGTAACTGATTATCATGTGTGTGTAGCGGTACACCCCTGCAGGGTTAACAAAACTATTAGAATAGCCGCGTCCGCGGTTAAGGACTGCTTGGAAAGCTTAGCTTGATTATTAGACAACTTAAACTGGATACTTCTAAAACACACCAAGTTAAGTGTGAGTGCTATGGCGTGCTTTCTCGTGGGGAAGTCGAGGAAGGCACCATAGTGGTGTAATTGGTTGGAGAAAGTAGTGGACTCGTGTACGCTTCTTACCTCAAGTCTGGCACTCGTAGTTCAGGATTAGCCTAGTCAAATCTGGCACTTCTGCAAGTGAAACCCCACCTCCCTTTACTTTGATACATGTGCATGAGTACTATAGCTCCTATGTAAGTCTTGCTGAGTACGACTTTGTACTCACGTTTTCTTATTCTATGTTTTAGATGAACCCACTGACCCCGAAGGTGGCTTCTTCATCGAGCTCGACGACTGAAGATCAAGCTAGTCTAGTCCCAGTCAGACGACTGGTTCCCTCGTGGAGGGCTTGTGTTTAAATAAGGCTTCTTAATCCATTTGTTAAACTTGTCTGTACTCTGACATACTTTGCTTCCGCTTGTTGTTGTAATGTTGGGTCACATACTTGTGATCTCTGTGTGCACTCCATAAGAGTTATCAATAAAATGTATAATTTGTAGAGAATTGCAATGATACCTGCTGTTCATACAAGGCATGTGTGCTGCGTGTATGTTTATAACATGCATGTCTTTGTATGGGTTTTCGATACCTTAGTTGTGATCTGGCTGGCGGTCTTTCATACACCAAGTGGCCCTTAGATGTGCGCAGCTTGGGGCATCGCGATGCGATTGCTCGAGACTCAGTCTCGTGCACACTTTGTGGTATGATCGAGCCCGCCCTAGACCCCGACTAAGTGATCGGGCTGGAGTAAGTCTATGTAAGAGTAAGTCTATGGTTGAGGCGACTTGTCTGTTAATATGGGAGTTCATCACCCATATCATTAGACTTGTGTGCGGACGATGAGGACCCATCTCAGTTGATCATCCGGCGTGGATGGGATGCCCCTCACGTACGATGCTTTCCGAGAACGTTCTGTGCTTGGCCTTGTCTGCTTAGACAAGTGGGTACGGTTCTCGGCTCTCCATATGACTATGTCGTAGCGGGACTTGCATACGCTAACCCCGGGTCCCGACAGACTTGGTATCAGAGCAGGACTGACTGTAGGACTAGTAGCCTTGGCCGAAGTCGAGTCTAGCCTTCTATAGTTATATAGTTACTCTGGGTATATAAGGGAACAACGTAAGGCTTCTTTTTTCTCCTTACCCTTCGTTCTGAGTTCTGAGTCACCCTCATCTTATTCTACGGGAAGATAGGACTAGGCTCTCCTCTGTCTGATTAGAACATCTCGTTGTTTGCTTCCTTGTAGCCGTAGGAAAGTTGTGATCGATGGTTAGAGTGGTTATGCTTCCTGATTTCTTACATCGTATGTAAGTGTTGTTTCCATGTTGTAAGAAATTGTCTTTTCTTGCAATTACAGCCGTTATGCTGTCCGAGTCATTCCAGGTTTATCTCATAATCTGATGCATTTGCAAACTCCTTCTTTCTGTTTCAGATGGCAGATCTTCCCCCTCGGCATATTGTTCGTCAGACTCGATGCCTCGGTGTACGTGGCCATCCCGCCACGTTGATCGAGATGATGTCCTATGTGGGATATCGATGGTATCCTGAGTACACCGTCGAGGAGCAGTTCCACGACTTCAACCAGACCCAGTTCCACTGCATTGTCAGGATCTACCCGCACCACAATGGAGTCACTCAGCCTATCCACTTTGGATATGGCATTGGCATGACTGAGAACATGGCTGTGCAGGATGCTGCATATTCATGCATTACCCTGCTGAGAGAGGAGAACACTATGCTGAGAGAGACCTCGTTCCGCTATATCCCTGCTGCACTTCCAGGAGAAGAGGGATATTACACCGGACTCTACTCAGATCACTCTGCAGAAGATCCAGTACTTCAGATGACTGCTAGGTTTGCTAGTGATCGAGATCGTGAAGCACGCGCTCTCCGTTTTGAGCTTCACGCCACCCGTGTTCGTCTGTATCGAGCACTGACACTCTTGGAACCCTTCGTGAGTGTTGGATCAGTCGAGTATGATGCTATCTACCCTGTGAGGACGCAGATTCCTTCTCGAGTTGCTTGGCCCGAGATAGGAGGCATTTTTCCACCCCGTGGTCCTTTACTTCCACCCTACGCTGGACCTAGGCCCCATCCTTGCCCAAATGGATATCAGGGTCCACAGGCCTCCGTGTTTTCCGATGGTCACCTTCAGCTACCGGGATACACGGGTAACTTTTACGAGGACTACTATGGAGATGGAGATGAGTGAGACCGCCTGTGGTCTTACTTAGTGAGGATGTAGTAGTATCTTAGTATATTGTACGCAAGGTGTTCTAAGTTCCAGAGACTTAGATAAATAATGTATAGGAAGTCAGAGTGCCTCTGAAGGATGTATCATCTTCATCACGTTTGTATTAGCTTGGTGCTTGTACTAAAACGATGTATGGCTTGTATGACAGCTTGTGAATATATGGCTTGTATGCTTTTATCACCATGTTGTCAAGATGAATACTTCCTTTGCTCTGTAATCCTTCCAGTACTTCAATACCTTGTTTAGACTCTTCAAATCAACTCTGTTTGACTTTGGTTTTCACCTTCAGGATGTCTCAAGGAACCCATGGCCAGCTTGGTCGTGCCCAGGGTCGTGGGAATGAACAGGAGGAAGGCAACCTTCCACCCCCACCCACGATGGCTCAGGTTCTGATGGAGGTTGAGACGAACCGCCGAGACTCTCACCATTTGCTGGAGGTCATTGCCCGCAACACCACTCAGCAGGGCAACGAGTTGGTGTCTCTGAACGACTTCATCCGGCTTCATCCCCCGTTTTTCAGTTACTCCACCGAGCCCCTTGACACCGATGACTTTCTTCGCAGCATCGAGAGGAAGCTCCAGGCAGGCCATGTTGCAGATGGCGACAAGGTCAGCTATGCCACTTACCACCTTGAGGGTGCAGCTAGCTCTTGGTGGGATAACTTCCTGAACATGCGTCCCGTTGGACCGCCCACATCTTGAGATGAATTCTGCACTTCCTTCCGTGAGCACCACATTCCTAAGGGTCTTATGGACCGCAAGAGTGAGGAGTTCTGCAACCTCACCCAAGGCAGAAGGACCGTTGACGAGTTTAGTCTTGAGTTCAACCGACTTGCTCGTTATGCTACTGAAGAGGTCTCCACCGACTCCAAGAAGCAGGAAAGGTTCCGTCGTGGACTAAATTCTGGACTCCGTCGTGAGCTCAACCTACATGACTTTGCCACCTTCCAGGTCCTTGTCAACAAGGCCATTAAGGCAGAGGACATGAACACCCCAATGACTTCCGCAAACACCCTAGAGACGATGGATCATCCAGTTCAGGCTCTCAGAAGCGTAAGATCTGGATCCCCAACAGTATGTTCCGCCAGAACAACCCACCGAGGCCATCCTATGTGGCGCCTCGTCCACCAGCTCAGTTCCACCCCGCTCCACCAAAGAACCCAGCTCCACGCACTGTCTTTGGAGCCTGTTACAAGTGTGGTCAGGCAGGCCACTACTCCCGTGAGTGTCCCCAGAACCAGCTCCAGAATCAGAATGCTTCACCCCGTGCCGGAGGCAACAACAATGGTCGTGGCAAGCCCCCCCAGAAGGTCTACACCACCAAACGCGCTCCTCCCGCCACTCGTGGACGTGTGAACCAGATTGCCGCCGAAGAGACTGACGACACCACTGACGTCATTCTTGGTACGCTCCCAGTCAATTATGTTCCTACTTCCGTTCTTTTCGACCCAGGAGCATCACATTCATTCATGTCGGAAAGTTATGCACTTCGTCATGAGTTATATTTTGTTGAATTGTCCACCCCAATGATTATTCAAACTCCAGGGTCAAGATGCCAAACTAGTAGAGTAAGCCATGGTAATCAAATTGCAATTGACGGTTTAGTATTCCTTGCTTCACTCATAGCCCTCAAGTCTTCGGATATTGATGTCATCCTTGGCATGGATTGGCTATCAAGACAGAATGCCTACCTTGATTGCAAAGGCAAATCCGTGAAACTCACCCACCCTTCAGGCAAGACAGTCAACTATACCTCACCCAGAACAAGAAACCAAGTGCATTCCTTGAATGTACTTCCCCTTCCCGACCTTGAAGATGTTCTGGTGGTTCGTGACTTCCCGGATGTCTCTCCTGAAGAGCTGCCGGGAATGCCACTCGACAGATGTGTAGAGTTTATAGTGGATCTTGTGCCAGGAACCGCACCAATTTCTAGACGCGCATACAAAATGGCCCCACGTGAGATAGCTGAGCTTAAAACCCAACTGGAAGCTTTGTTGGAAAAATGCTTCATCCGCCCTAGCTCATCGCCATGGGGTTGCCCCGATCTGTTCGTAACGAAGAAAGATGGAACAGAAAGGATGTGCGTAGACTATCGCCCGCTAAATTTAGCGACGATAAAGAACAAGTACCCATTGCCCAGGATCAATGATCTTTATGATCAACTTGCAGGATCCTCTGTCTTCTTCAAGATGGATTTGAGATTATGTTATCATCAAATCAAAATCCGAAACGAGGACATCCCCAAAACGGCTTTTACTACTCGTTATGGTCTTTACGAGTATACCGTCATGTACTTTGGTTTAACCAATGCCCCCGCCACTTTCTCACGCATGATGAATTCTATCTTCATGGAGTACCTAGATAAATTTGTTGTGGTTTATCTCGATGCCATTCTCATCTACTCGAAGAACGAAGAAGAACATGCCGAACATCTAAGGCTGGTATTGATGAAACTTAGAGAGCATCGCCTGTATGCTAAATTCTCCAAGTGTGAATTTTGGCTACCAGAAGTGACCTACTTAGGCCACGTGATTTCTGCAAAAGGCATTGCTGTGAATCCCGAGAGAGTTCAGGTCGTCCTTGACTGGACTCCACCTGAATCGGTTAAGCAAGTTAGGAGTTTTCTTGGCCTAGGCAGCTATTTCCTCCGCTTCGTCGAGAACTTTTCTAAAGTTGCAAAGCCTCTAACTGAACTCCTCAAGAAAGATAAGAAATTCCTATGGACTCCCAAGTGCGAGGAAAGCTTGCGAGAGCTAAAAAGAAGATTGACTTCTGCACCCGTACTTGCACCTCCAGACACCAAAAAGGATTTCGAGATCTGTTGTGACGCATCACGGCAAGGGTTAGGATGCATACTTCTGCAAGATCGACATGTGTTAGCTTATGCTTCACGCCAGTTGCGGCCACATGAAGAGAACTACCCTACCCATGACCTTGAACTCGCTGCCGTAGTTCATGCCCTAACAACTTGGCGACATTACCTCCTTGGTAATCGTTGTGAGATCTATTCCGACCACCAAAGCCTCAAATACATTTTCACCCAGCCAGATCTTAATCTCAGGCAAAGACGCTGGATTGAGTTGATAAAAGATTACGACGTAGGAATTTCTTACACCCCAGGCAAAGCCAATGTCATGGCTGATGCACTAAGTCGTAAGTCGTATTGTAACAACCTCATGTTACAACAGTATCAACCACTTCTTCATGAGGAATTTCGCAAGCTTAATCTTGAGATTGTTCCTCATGGCTATCTTTCTACCTTGGTGGCGAAACCAACTCTTGAGGATCAGATCATAGTTGCCCAAAGGCGTGCACGAGGTGTTCGCCGGATCAAGGAGAACATTGCTAGCGGAGTTGCTAAATGTTTCTCCACAGATAGCAAAGGAACGGTATTCCTTGGAAATCGTTTGGTAGTACCTAAGAATAGGGAACTAAGGCAACTCATCCTCAAGGAAGCCCATGACACATCCCTCTCGATTCATCCCGGTAGCACAAAAATGTACCGAGATCTACGCCAGAGATTTTGGTGGATTAGGATGAAGAGAGACATTGCTCAATTCGTTGCCGAATGTGATGTTTGTCGTCGCATTAAGGCAGAACATCAAAGACCTGCTGGTACACTTCAACCTTTGCCTATTCCAGAGTGGAAATGGGACAAAGTCGGTATGGACTTCATCACCGCCTTTCGAAAAACCCAGAAAGGAAACGATGCCATCTTCGTTGTCATAGATAGGCTTTCCAAAGCTGCTCACTTCCTTCCAGTTCGCGAGTCTATAACTGCTAGCCAGTTAGCAGACTTGTACGTCTCTAGAATTGTATCCCTTCACGGTGTTCCTTTGGAAATCAATTCTGATCGTGGTAGCCTTTTCACCTCTAGATTTTGGGGAAGCTTTCAGAATGCTATGGGAACTCATCTTTCCTTTAGTACAGCTTTCCATCCTCAGTCTAGCGGTCAAGTCGAAAGGGTTAACCAAATTCTTGAAGACATGCTCAGAGCTTGTGTTATCTCATTTAGAAAGAATTGGGAGAAGTCTCTGCCATTCTCTGAATTTGCTTATAACAATAGTTTCAATCTAGTCTGAACATGGCTCCTTTTGAACTCCTTTATGGACGACGATGTCGAACACCTTTAAACTGGTCAGAAACCGGTGAAAGACAATTCTTTGGACCGGACATGATCAAGGAAGCAGAAGAGAAAGTTCGCATTGTTTGTGATCAATTGAAAGCAGCCCAGTCTCGTCAGAAAAGCTACTATGATCTTCATCATAGGCAAGAGAGCTACAATCTGGATGAGAAGGCTTACCTTCGGGTTACACCTCCGAAGGGAACCCAACGTTTCGGTATCAAAGGCAGGTTGGCCCCACGTTACATCGGACCTTTCCGCATTCTTGCTAAACGTGGAGAAGTTGCCTACCAACTTGAACTACCCCCGCACCTTTCCCGAGTACATGATGTATTCCATGTGTCCCAACTCAGGCGTTGCTTCAAGGACCCCATCCGCGAAGTCGACCATGAAACGCTTGATCTCCAAGATGACCTTTCTTATCGAGAATACCCCGTTCGTATTCTTGATTCCGCAGAGCGTGTCACTCGTCGTCGGAAGATTAAGTTTCTGAAAGTGCAATGGTCACACCACTCTGAGAGAGAAGCTACGTGGGAAAGAGAAGACCGTCTCAGTGCCGAGTATCCCTCCTTCCTCCCGCAGACTTCTGAATCTCGGGACGAGATTCTGTTGAGTGGGGGCGAGTTGTCAGAACCCTCTGTTAGGTAATGTGCTAGGATCAAAGTCATCTTGCATCATGTTAAAAATTTCAAAAGAAATCCTTGAAATCAAATTCAAAATCAAAATGGGAGAAGGAACCCCCCCCATATGAATTAACTCAAAAGGCCAGATAAAAATCTTCTCCAAAAATTCATGTTAGATTTTTGAAAAGTATTATAAATGAGTGTGATCACATATCAAGTGATGTGGGACCCATCCCATGCTCATGGATTTTTAAAATATTCAAACAGTGCCTTGGAATTAATCAAAAACCCCTATTTGAGTTAAGATTCAAATTATTTGAATTTTAAAAAGTGCCAAACTTTATAAGTGGCTAGTCTAATATAATAAGAGGCCATATAAAAAGTTTCAGCATTTTAGAAAATGGCTAGGTATTTATTTTTGCTAGCCAAAACAAATGGCAGAAACAAAACAGAAAGGAATTAGAAAAACAGAAAGTAGCCCACTTACCTTGGGCCCCAGGCCCAACCTACCTGTACCGCAGCCCAAGCCTGCTAGCGGCTTGTCGTCTTCCCCGGCGCGGCAAGCAGCTCGCTGGAGCGCATGCCCGCGCCGGCGGCAGCTGCCTGCCTGGCTGGCCCGTCCCTGGCCTTCTACGTGCGCCACGGAGACTCCCGTTACCGTCTCGTCAACTTTCCCCTCTCCAGAGCAAGCTCCTCCCTCTCCCTCGCCGGAATCGGAGACGCCCGAAGCTTGCGCCAGGACGCGCCGCCGCAACCGCGCGGCCACCGGCCTCATCGAGCTGCCACAAGATGTACAGGACGCGCGCCATGCTCGTCTTCGTCGCCGTGCAGAAGTAATCGGGCTCGGAGCCACTGTAGCCGCCGCAATCGTCGTCGCCATCTCGTCAGAGCCGCCGCGCCCCATCATCGATTCCATCGCCACCGGCGCCCCTCTGCCCTCCCCGACCTCGTCGTCGCACTCAGGGTGAGCAGCAGCCCTTTTCCCCTCAACTAGCTAGCCCCCTCTCGCCCCCTAGCTCGATCCGCCATGGGAGCCGGGCAAGGTTGCCGCCACGGTTCACCATACGCTCGCTCCCGTGCGCCTTCGTCCTCACCATCGTGTCCGTGGTACTCCCGGAGCCCCCAGAAGATGAGCAAGCTACTCCACGCGTTGAACCGTGCACCCTAGCGCCACTCGCGTCGTCGCGGTGCCTCGGACATCCGCCGTTCAGGTCGCCGCCGTCACGTCGGGCCTCCCCGTGGTCACCCGACTCGCCTAGGTGAAGCGCACGTTCGAGGGCTACCTTCTGGTGGTCTCGGCGTGCGATTTGGTGGCCGGGAGCACCCTCCCCGTGTGCGCCGCCGTGGCCAGGCCACCGGCGTCAAGCCGCCGGTGGGTTAACCCTTAACCCCGCACTAATCCACCCCCTGGGTCACTTACAGGTGGGGCCCCCAGCCCTTAACCCCTCTGTTATTTTTTAAACAGAGAGGGATTAACCCCACTGTGGCTGACCACTGGACCCCACACGTCAGCCCCCCCCCCCCCTGACGTCACCCTTGCGCAGTGCCGACGCAGTAATGAATTTTCCAGTATAAAAAGAATTCAAGAAAAGAGAGAAAAATCCAGAAAATAACCCAAATTTGGAAATTCATAGAAAATTCATATCAACTCCAAATTTAACAAATAATATATGAAAAATGATCAGGAGAAAATAAGCTATCCAAATATCCAACTTTCAACCATGTTTGAGTTTAATTTAAAATGTGATCAGTAGCATTTGCTATTTGATTTAAATGGAATTAATTCAAATTCTTTTCAAATGCTTTTGCAACTTGAACCATGGAAACATGCTACATTTCAATTACACATCAGAGGCATATCATACACATTACAAAATAATTCAACTTGATCAAACAATGTCATATGCAACTTGGCTAAATTGAATTCAAATTGGAGTTTGAATTTGCAATTCAATTTGCAATATACTCCATTTAAATGTAATTGCTTCACACATCAAAGCATATACATCAAGTTTCAACATTCAACCATGTGATTGTGCATTGTATTTACTTTGCTACCTTGTTTGTTGTTTGTCGAGTAGAGGTGGAACCGGAACAGGAGGCTGCCCCCTTCGTTGAAGACCCCGAACCCGAACCTCGTCAGCAAGGCAAGAAAACCCCCATTGATCATGTCGATAAAATCCCACTTCCCACTCATGTATCACTTATGCATTGTATAGGATGATTACCATGCTACGTTTCTACCGCATAGATTAACCCATTCCTTTGCATGACCTATCATTTGTCACAGTAGTAGGCAAACCACAATCCTAGCAACTGTAGGAGTTGATTGATATCATGTGGCCCCTACAATTGTTACTGCTTATTGCATGCTTAGAATGATACCATGTTGATACTGTTATGTGAGTCGGGATGGTAGTGATCATGATGATGATGGTAGAAAGGTGTTGGTGAATCTACTCTAATACAAGGTGAACGATGAGAGGCTGTGTAGGAGTACACGGTGGGTTGTCTCATTGAACACCGCCCTAAGTCCGAGTTCTTGTGTGGTGATTTAAGATGAAGAGTACAACCACACATTGGGCTCACTGACCCCTCTCAACTTATTAACTCATCCCTTTCGATGTCCAGATGTCGCAATAGTTCGGAGTTCTGGTAGGTCTGTGGCCTGGCTGCTAAGTGAGAGAACGGCTCACCCGAGACCGGCTTATGCACCACGCACACATCACTTGGGTCCACTTCGGTAAACCGGACGGGTTCACGATAGTGGTAGCCAACCCAGGTAGGCGGCTTTCTCGGACTAGATAGGCTATGAGGTAACAGTTGTGGTGAGCATCCTCGCTGGCACCCCTTGAATGGTGTCGAGATCAAAGGCGGTAACTGATGATCATGTGTGTGTAGAGTTACACCCCTGCAGGGTTAACAAAACTATTCGAATAGCCTCGTCCTTGGTTAAGGACTGCTTGGAAAGCTTGGCTTGATTATTAGACAACTTGAACTGGATACTTGTAAAACACACCAAGATAAGTGTGAGTGCTATGGCGTGCTTTCTCGTGGGGAAGTCGAGGAAGGCACCATAGTGGTGTAATTGGTTGGAGAAAGTAGTGGACTCGTGTACGCTTCTTACCTCAAGTCTGGTACTCGTAGTTCAGGATTAGCCAAGTCAAAGCTGGCACTTCTGCAAGTGAAACCCCACCTCCATTTACCTTGATACATGTGCATGAGTAGTATAGCTCCTATGTAAGTCTTGCTGAGTACGACTTTGGACTCACGTTTTGCTTATTCTATGTTTTAGATGAACCCACTAACCCCGAAGGTGGCTTCTTCATCGAGCTCGACGACTGAAGATCAAGCTAGTCTAGTCCCAGTCAGACGACTGGTTCCCTCGTGGAGGGCTTGTGTTTAAATAAGGCTTCTTAATCCATTTGTTAAACTTGTCTGTACTCTGACATACTTTGCTTCCGCTTGTTGTTGTAATGTTGGGTCACATACTTGTGATCTCTGTGTGCACTCTATAAGAGTTATCAATAAAATGTATAATTTGTAGAGAATTGCAATGATACCTGCTGTTCATACAAGGCATGTGTGCTGCGTGTATGTTTATAACATGCATGTCTTTGTATGGGTTTTCGATACCTTAGTTGTGATCTGGCTGGTGGTCTTTCATACACCAAGTGGCCCTTAGATGTGCGCAGCTTGGGGCATCGCGATGCGATTGCTCGAGACTCAGTCTCGTGCACACTTTGTGGTATGATCGAGCCCGCCCTAGACCCCGACTAAGTGATCGGGCTGGAGTAAGTCTATGTAAGAGTTATGAGATAGTCGATAGTATGGTTGAGGCGACTTGTCTGTTAATATGGGAGTTCATCACCCATATCATTAGACTTGTGTGCGGACGATGAGGACCCATCTCAGTTGATCATCTGGCCTGGATGGGATGCCCCTCACGTACGATGCTTTCCGAGAACGTTCTGTGCTTGGCCTTGTCTGCTTAGACAAGTGGGTACGGTTCTCGGCTCTCCATATGACTATGCCCTAGTGGGACTTTCATACGCTAACCCCGGGTCCCGACACTTTGTGCCAATTATAGCCTCATATGACAAGGGAAGTGAAAGTTGTGACATGCTGTCCAGAAAACAGATTCTGTCCTCGTGACTAGAAAAATCACAGAAAAATCCCAGTTTATCTTTTTGAGCTGCCATTTTTACACAGGGTGCTCTATACAATTACTGAACTTTTGTATGTTCTGAGTTTTTTCATTTGAGTTGTAGAAGTATCCCTAAAAAATTCTTTACTACCTGTTGTTCTATTTTTCACAGATTCTGTCTTGTTTTGCCTTTTCTTCATTTTGCAAACCTTAAGCTTGCTTTTTCTTTGCAAAAACTTTTTGGCAATCTTGAGAAACAGTAGCTCTTCAATAATATCCTTATTTCCAGTAGATAAAAAATTATTTTATTATGGGTACAAACCTCACTAATCAGATTACGATGAGTTATGTATGAAGGGAGTTTTCAAGTGTGCGAGGGAAGATGATGAAAGAAGATTTAGGAGTGCCAAACGCTCAAGCTTGGGGATTCCCCCATGCACACCCAAGACATATTCAAGGAGACTCAAGCGTCTAAGCTTGGGGATGCCCCGGTGCATCCCCTTCTCCATCAACAATTATCAGTTTGTCTCTCGTTTCACTATATTTTTATCACTTCATACGTTATGTGCTATGCTTGGAGCGTCTCACTCTTAGGTTTTATTATTAGTTTTCTGTAGCTTTGCTTGCTTTTCATAACAAGTTAGAACCCAACTTTCTTTGTGTGGGAGATAAACACGCTCCACTTTCAAAATCTAGAACACAACATAGGATTTTTCATGCTTATCTTTGTTGTGTGTGTTCTTTCTCTTTTTCATAGCTACTGTCATGTTTAGATCTTAGTTTTCATGCTTATCTTTTTAAAAAACTTTTGTTTAGTTTGTTGCTGGAACTCTCATGAGTTTTCATGTTTATCTTGTTTAGAGAGTTTGCCTGTTGCACTGAGTTTTGTGTCTTGACTTGAAGTAGGTAATTGAGGTTGCTATTCTTTTGTAGTAGTAACTTGCAATAGTTTTGCGGTATTGTTTTGAGTAATGTTTGGACTTTTGGTGTCAAGAGCTTTAGCCTATTAGTGATAGGTGTCTTATTGGGAAATCCTTGTTTATTTTCAAAACCTACAAAACTAGTTGAGAACTCTAGCTACTAGATGGATCACTACTCTTCTGAGGGGTCGGATATTAGAGTACACTCACGTACCATGAGTCGAGGATGCGCAAGGATAACCATACCCCCATACTCTCCTCCTCGGGGTACTTTTTTCTTTGGGAACCTCCTTACTAGATTGAGAGTTACCAATAATAAATGCATGAGTTCTTCGGACTAATGTAAGTATTGAAAGTTGACACTTCCACCTCCTCATATTTGCTAGCCTCTCCTGTGTCGTGCATTGCTTTCTTCTCACTCCGAGAGTTGGCGTCCACCTTCGTCGGTACATCCAAACCCTTTGCATGATATGCTCTTTCATCATAAAACTCCTTATATCTTTCCTCAAAATAGCCACCATACCTACCTATCAAGATATTTCCATAGCCTTTCCGAGATACATTGCCATGCAACATCCACCTTCTCATGACTTGATCTTCATGTCATACATGCTACTTGCTTGATCGATGAGCCGCATGCTAGTTGGGCCTTGCCCTAATCATTGCTACATGACGCGCTAGTATCATTGCATATCCTGCTATCCTGGCAGAGGCATACATTTGCATCATGATTGTTACATCTTCTTTATGTGAGTACCCTTGTAAAGTGTGAAAGATCTCCTATATTCTTATAAAATATAGAGTTTTTCCCTTGTACAAAATCAAAAGATCCCAAAGAGGACAAAATCAAAAGATCCCAAAGAGGACAAATGAGAGAAATAGAAAGAGTCATTGAGGCCACCAAAAAATAGAAAAAATAGAAAAAAGAGAAAAAAAGAAGAAAAAAGAGAGAAGGGGGCACACTACCATTCTTTTTGAGAGATCCACACTAGTACTTCATCCTCTATCCCTTGTACTCCATTGAGATCATCATATATGCATATAGCTATGTGGGGACCCTTCACACTATAAAACTTGGCTTGTATATTCCAATGATGAGCCTCCTCAAACGAGCTCTAGGTCTTCTTGAGAAAGCAAGTTGGATGCACCCCCACTAGTTCCCTTGTAGAGATTTTAGCTCACATGTGCATCCGTTGCATGGCAATCCCTAATCCTCACATCATATCTATCATTTGGCTCTCTCGCCTATGATTTTTCTCATTGATGTGAGCCTTTCTCATCCTTTTTGTCTTCCTCCTCCACCATATTTCTCTCTTTTCCATCCTAAGTGTCAACTTTCGTGCTTACACTCATCCATTGCATAAGTCCTCAAAATATCGAAAAGAAGTGGATCAAATTGACTTGTACCTGGCTAGTGGTCTGGGGACGAGTCAAGATAAGATTCCAAAGAAGACCAAGTGTGAAACTTTAATAGATTGAGTTCTCAACAAGTATACTTTTCTCTCGTACTCTCATATCCCGCTTCTTGCACGCAAACACCATTTGGAGACATTCGAGTCACGGACAGCAAGATCTCTTGCACCCTTTGTTCTTTTGTTGCTTGTGTCAATGCTAATATAGACTCTTTCTTGTTAAGACTTGAATTGAAATGCATGCTTTGATTGCTTTACTTTCAAAGTTCTTATATCATTCCTAGCATGTCACCACAGAAATTATGCTTGTTATCATTTACCTACTCGAGGATGAGCAGGAATTAAGCTTGGGGATGTTGATACGTCTCAAACGAATCTATAATTTTTGCTTGCTCCATGCATGTTTTGTGTGATATTGCTATGCTTTTGATACACTTTCATATCTTTTAATAACATATTTTGGAACTAACCTATTAATGGTTGCAAGAGTGCACAAGTTCTTGTTTTTGTACTTTATGTGTAGGAATTACTTGGATAAAAGAAAAATCACAAAAAGAAGCCTTGTAGGAGTTGGACTCTAATTCTCCCGACATCTGTCCCCACCAGATAGGTTTTAAAGATCGTCTCGGAAACGCTAACAGCCGGCCTCAAATGGAAACACTTAAAACTACAAAGTTGTAGGGAATTTTTTTTCCGGTGGATCTAGATATAAAATTCGGCCCAATCGGAGTTCCGATGATCCCTCTCATGCCGAAATAACGAAGACGTAATCTGCATGACGGGAATCGGAGAGTCTATATAAAGAGAGGAAACCTAGGTCAAAGGGCACCACGAAATTTCCTCCCCCTTGGCAGCCGTCTTGAGGGGGAGATCAATCTCCACAGAAGTACCATCTCCAAGGAAGAAGAAGGGGCCAAGGGTCGCTGCCCCCAAGGTCTGTGGCCACCGCCGTGGCCGTGGGCGTTGTCGTGGCCGCCGCCGTGGCCGCCGCCGCAGTCGTCTCCTTCAGCTCCTTCATCAACAAATCTCTCTCTCACCATGTCCATGTGTGAGTAGTTCCTCTCGGGGCTAAGGTTTCTACAGTAGTTATGTGGTCAATTCTCTCTCCCATGATGTGATCTTCGTTGTGATCATAGGCTATGTTAATCTAGGATGATCCCATGATATTTCCCCTACCTCTATGTATTAGATTGATGTACTCACTTGATCTTATCTAGTATAATCCCTGAGACCATGGTGACAACGTTCTATTGGACATGGATTAGGAGAATATTTTCATGAGTGATTTCCTCTTTTGTGTGTTGATTTAAGATTGAGAGTCTCTTCGTGCTTGTCTTTGACTATCCTTCAGATATGTTGTGGTGATTGTGGTACTCTCTTTGGATGGCCGCGGTGACATTGGGAAATCCATAGATTGAGAACTACGAACTTTGAGGTGTGCTTTTGTAGCCCTACTTAATTCTCGTCCTCAATTGACCACAAAGGAATCACCTCCGAGTGCATCTCCGTTGCATGTTTTATGGGAAATATCATGTGATTAGACTATGTTAATGTTCTTGGGAGTTGCCAGTAGTTAAAGTATGAAGTCTAGGCCTTGTTTCCACCATTGTTATACCGTTTGTACTCACGTTGACCACTTGTTTTTTTTGCTGCACTTTTTATTACAGATTTATATTACCTTGCTTTGCCACACCTATCACCAATATTTTACCATCACTTCGCCGAACTAGTGCACCTATACGATTTGCCATTGTATTAGGTGTGTTGGGGACACAAGAGATTTCTTGTATCTTAATTTCAGGGTTGCTTGAGAGAGACCATCTTCAACCTCTACTTCCCTGAGTTCGAGAAACCTTAGGTCATCCACTTGATGGAAATTGCTGTTGTCCTACAAACCTCTGCGCTTGGAGGCCCAACATAGTCTACAAGAATAGAAGCGTGCGTAGACATCACCTGGCGAACAAGCTTACCTTAGTGTAACTCCCATGAAGGGAACTCATCGTTTCGGAATCAAAGGCAAGTTGGCTCCTCACTACATTGGCCCGTTCCGTATCCTTTCCAGAAGTGGACCGGTGGCATACTGCTTGGAATTGCCGTCAAACCTCTCTCAAGTTCATGATGTATTCCATGTGTCGCAACTCCGTTGCTGCTTCAAGGACCCTATTTGTGAAGTGGAGAATGATCTGATTGAATTGCAATAGGACTTGACTTATCAAGAACATCCGAGCTGCATTCTTGATCAGTCTGAACGTCGAACCAGCAACAAGAAAACCAAGTTCCTCAAAGTTCAGTGGTCGAATCATTTTGAAGATGAAGCCACATGGGAACGCGAAGATCGTCGTCCTGAAGAATACCCTGGTCTTTTCCCCTCTACCGCTTAGATTGTCGGGACGAGAATTCTTGTAGTGGGGGAGATTTGTAACACCCTTAGTGTCAGGCAACAGTAAAACTTTTGTTAATATTAAATATCTGTGATTAGCAAATCTCTAGTCACCTTTGATCATGCCCTTGTCAATTTCAACCAAATTGAATTGCCAAAAATTTAAGTAGAAATAAAACTTTGTCCAAAAATTGGGCAACCAATTTTGTTAATTTCACAATAATCAGTGGGCCATGATAAACCTGCAATGAGCATTTATTGCAATGTCTAAATAGTGCAAACAAATAATAACAGTGCTAGAACAACACCATTTGAAAATTGCATATTAAAAGAATTATTAAAAGATTTTATAAAAGTCCCAATCTTTTTGTGGCACTCTGGTATTGTGCCATGCTAATTATAGAACCTATTACATATTTTACAAAAAATACAAAAGTATATAAAAAAATAAGAACAAAAAAAGAAAGAAGACATAAAAGAAATAAAAGAATAAAAGGCTTCCAGCCCAGTACAGTGAGTCCAAGGTGTGGTCCAGGCCAGCCCAGCCAGCCCACCTAGCCCATCCCGGTCTTCTCCTTCACGTTGTTCATCCCCTTGCCTCGTGGCGCGATGGATGAAGGTGTTCGATGCCCTCTGCCGCTCGATGCTCGACAACGCGATGTAACAGTGCTTGGGCTAGGTTAAGTACTCCCTCCCGAGCCCTGTGGACGAACCCTAGATCCTTTTCCTCTCCTCCTCGCCTCACACTCGTCGGGGAGAACCGTTCTGTCGCCGCCATCGTGCACCAACGCGGCCAACGACCACACCTGGCCAAATGGATCCGTCCATTATGCTCGTCGTCGTCGTCCACATCTACACGCCCAGGGAATCGACCTGAGGAGCTTCACAGCGCGCGCATCGCCGCCGCCCCCTTCTGCATCCGTCGTCGTTGTCGTTCAATTCCGGCTGCACCCGGCCTCCTCCGAGCCCACTGCCACCTCCTACACCCCGCCGATGAGCTCCTCGGCCGCCGCCAAATGCTCGTATCTTCCCTCTAGGCCCGTATGCATGTTTCCCTTTTTGCACGCTCCGTCTGCCGCCGTGGAAGGTCGTAGCGGTGCCTCCTATGTCGGTCTGCCCGCGCCGGCTGCTCTGACGTGATCCCTGTGAGCTTTTGGTTCGTTTCCACCCGTTTGCGTGCTCGATCTCGCCCCAAGTTGCGAAGTGCCATTGGACCCGTACACCGGCCGCCGCTGTCGTCGTCCGTGAGCCCTTCTCCGTCCACGACGGCCTCTGCAACCACACCCAACCGACGCGGCTCGAAGCCCTCTTTCGATTGAGCCCACCCACGCCTCCTACCGTGGCTCGGAGCGAGCACAAGCTCACCGCCGGCGCCACTACCTCGCCGGCATGCGCGCCTGTGTGGTTTGCCCAGGGCTGTCCCACTGACCGCTAGGGACCCCTAGCTTAATCAAGCCCTTAATCCCCTTTTTAGTTAGTTAAGCCTCACTATTAGTTAAATTGAATTAAGATAACCCCCTGGACATATGACATGTGGGCCAGCCGCACTTAACCCCCCTGTCAGATTAAATAAATAAAATTGTTAGTTAATACGTGTGACACTTACAGCTGGGCCCCAGCTGTAACTTATTAAAAATTTGAATTATTAAATCTGTTAGTGAATGACATGTGGGCCTTGGCTCTATTTTAATTTAATAAAATGAATTATTAATAATGTGAGACTGACCAGTGGGACCATCAGTGGGACCCACTGGTCAGGTTTTACTGTTTTGGATAATGTTTGGAATTATATAATGAAATAAATCCAAAAAATGATTTAAAATTGATTTAAACTTTGAAATTGAATATCTTTTAAACTGTAAGTCAGATTCAAAAACCTTATACAACAAATTTGATCAGAAAAATATAACGAATACGAATACGCTATCTTTATACCCACCACACCCCTCTAACACAACGAACATCGAAATTCCCCCCTCCGGGCCGTTTGTTGATAATCACCCGGAGCCGCTATTTCATCCCCGGATGAATTTTCGCTCCGAGCAACGTGCATTGCACTGCGTTAGAACACCGTTAACATTTCTTCTGTCATCTCATGCATCTGTTTGTTATGTTTGCTTTGTATCTACTATTTATCCATCCCACCCTTATTCTCCGGTAGACCCCACTACTGCCGCCGACTACACCGCTGCTGGGTACGACTACTTCTTCGACGACCCTAACCCTACCGTCGAGCTTCCAGGCAAGCAGATCCATTCTCTTCCCCAGATATCGCCTATCTTTCCGTACTTTTCTTGCACTAGGCATTATTACTGCTGCTGCTACGTTACAATCCTATTCAATTGAATAGCCTGTTATTGTCGCCCCTTGATGTACCTTCCTTTATCCTATGCTGCCTATAAATATTTATTATATTCAACAGTGAGCCCTGTGCTTTGTTAGTCAACTAGGATTAGATAGAGGGTCGTGATCACTCAGGGGAGTGAACGCGGGTACAACTTATTATAAACTGCGCATGTACGGTACAATGCAGACACCGCCTAAGGCCCTGTAGCTCGGCTCTGCCGAGCCACCATCAATTGTGAGCTATCAAGACTAATCCTTGTACTCCACTCGTTGTTGACTCTGTATAGCCGCTCTAGGTACCTGAGCAACGGTTGTCCTTAAAGGTAAGAGTCGGGCGACCCAACGGTGCCAGCGAGCGGTATTGCATCGGGAACGACAGGGAGGGTACGACCGATGTTACTGGCGTGCTTGGCCCCTGCTCTCATCTCGCGAGAGTTAGCAAACCACGAAAATTCGAGCTCTACCAAGAGCACATGCGAGACAAGGTAAGGAGACGGTTCTCCTTTTGATTACTGCGCGCTTTGACGGGACGACAGGGCATGCCCCGACGTTACTGGTGGACCTTGTTGTTGTTCGTTGTCCGTTGTGTTGTTAGTAAGACAGCGATAACGGTTTTCTGCGAGATAACAATAAAATGCTAATTGGTTCGGTGGATGACTTGAGAGGCCCGTTGGTCTGTACGCACTACCTTCACGTGGGATAAGGAGTTATGGGCTCCCCTGCTTTGTAGTTCATTCGAAAGCTCTTCAGACGTCACCAATACCGTGGCCTGATTGCCGGGAAGTGGTGTGCTTCTTCGTTCGGACGGTGTATTTGGATTTGCTTTTTTGCTTCACCGGCCAGACTCGCACCGTGCAGGAGCGTGGAAGGGTGAGGGACCTAGACCCCTGAGTGCATAGGATTTAGTCCGGCGGATGACATCTCTGTTGAGCCTAGGATGGGTTGCGCCGTGTCGGATAGCTTTGGTGGAGCTTTCCCTAACAAGGTGCCCGCCACCCTGGAGATCCGAGCGTGCAGGATGAACAGTAGTGCACCCCTACGGAGAGTTTAATCTATTCGAATAGCCGTGTCCACTGTAACATGACGCTTTATGCTGAAGCTGGATCTTACCACTACAAACTACTACTATTAAACTGTGTGGTTCCGGGTATTCTTCCTCGCAGGGAAGTCGAGGAAGGGAGCTCAGAGGCATTATTATTGTTAATTATTACAACTTGCTATTATACAATGCTACAGCAACTTCTTCTACATTGTTACTTTATGCTTTATATGAACTGTTGGTTTTTCTCTTCTTGTGGTGCAAGACTCGTCGGAAGATGCTAGTCTTCGATAGGCCTAGCTGTTCTTCCTTATTCTGATTTCTACCTTGCAGTCCACTATATACAGCCTCCCCATTCCATTTGATACAAATGCAGAAATTCTTAGTAGCGGACGTAAGACTCGTGGCTATGCTAGATACACACCCTTTCTTTATTTTCCCCTTTTTGTTTTTCCTGATCGTCCGCTGCAGTCGACGTTGGAGCCCAGGAGCAGGAGTACCCCGGAGGAGGATACTACTACGTCAAGACCCCTGCTGACCAGGACCAGGAGTAGTTTCGAAGGCTCCCGGGCAGGAGGACTTGCATTTTTGATCTGTATCTCTGATGTTACTTGTGCTAGCCTTCTTAAGGCAAAACTTGACTAACTATGTCAGTACTCAGATATTATGGCTTGTATAACTTATGTATTCGGGTCCGTGCGACCCCCTTATCTTGTAACATATTGGCACCGTGTTTAGTGTTGTGTTGTGATATTCTCACCGTGGCACCCTAATCTCATTCGTGTACCCTGCGTGTATGATTACTGTACACGGGTTGATTTTAGGGGCGTCACAGGGAGCGCCAACATACCTCTTCCCTGCACCCTTCCGGAGGGAGGATTGACCTCCGGGAGCTTCTCCACCTCCATGGACGCTTCCCGGATTATCCGTGAGTAGTCCACCTTGGACCATGGGTCCATGATCAGTAGCTATCTGATGTTCTCCTCCCCTCTTTGTTCTTCATGGATGAGACCTTGTGAGCTGCCCTACATGATCAATGCACATATGTAATTCCTTGTGTTGTTGCTATGCTGAGCTTGCTGGGATCTGATGGATTATGAGACTATGTTCAGATTGTGATTGAGTAATATATTTGGTTCTTATCTTTTATATTTTTGTTCTTGAATAATTATTTCATGTTCTCTGTTGCTGTTTATTGCTTTGGACAAGTAGTAGGTAGTGACTTCAAGAGGGAACGTTATGCTCGATTGTGGGTTCATGCCCCCTGCTGACTAGCTTGAATGAAAGAAACATGAGTCTAGGTGATGTGATGTTGCCACAAGGGGGAAAACAACGGTTCTTGTAACCGCGGTTGCAAGGATTGTTTACTTTACGCAAAGTTCTTTTAATCCAGTTGTCTGTTGCTTTGAGTTTATACTTTGGGTGGGGCTCGCAACTTAATACCAGCGAGATGTTCTGGATAGATATCTCAAGGTGGATGATTAGTAGTAGATGCAGATGGATTTCGGTCTACTTATTTTGGCGTACCGTCCATGCTTATGAGCCTCTTCCTTTCTTTGTAGCATAGTTAGCATTGGTTTGCGCCCGTAATCCTGTCAATTGCCCAGCTATGATTTGTGTACCTCGCATAGCAGTTTTATCGTCTTTTGGGAGAGAGACGTCACTAGTGAACATCATGGGACCCTGGTCCATATTTCCACCACAGTTACACCCACAATTTACTTCCTGCTTTTACTTTCTAGTCATAGCTATTACACCCACAATTTACTTCCTGCTTTTACTACCTATTATCTATTCCGTTGATCCTTTGTAAAAAGCAAGGCCGGAGAGATTGACAACCTCTCTAATCGTTGGGAGCAAAGTTATTTGTTGTGTGTGCAGGTCCAGGTGAACTATGCAACCCTGAGGTTGTGAACGACGCCTTTGTTCACTTCACCACCTAGTTGTCGACCTTGGAGTCCTACGGGAGACACTCAACCTTGGTATCTTTGGCAAGGGAAAACTTGCTGCTACACTACATCCAACCTTCCA
The DNA here is from genome assembly GCA_950022295.1 of Bromus sterilis. Lineage (NCBI taxonomy): Eukaryota > Viridiplantae > Streptophyta > Magnoliopsida > Poales > Poaceae > Bromus > Bromus sterilis. The sequence goes on along the minus strand of OX465595.1, from coordinate 271,417,983 downwards.
CTTGGGTTAACCAATGAGGAGTTAGCATCAAGCGATTTCTGGCGCCATTGTCGGGGACTCCAATCTTCAAGATAGGGTTGTTGCACGCTATCTTTTACCTTTGCTTTTTAGTCTTGTTAGTTTACCTTTCAGTTTTTATCTTCGTGTCCTTTATCAAAAATCACAAAAAAAAAATTGTCACACTTGCTGCTACTATGGGTTCCAGTGAAAACACCAAGTTGTGTGACTTCACTAGTCACAACAACAATGATTTTATCTGCACTCCTATTGCTACACCTGCTACTTCAGCTACCTCTTATTAAATTAAAACTGCCTTGCTGAACCTTATTATGAGATATCAATTCTCCGGTGTTGGAGATGATGCTTCTTTACATTTAAATAATTTTGTTGAACTCTATGATATGCAAAAGTATAAAGAGGTAGAATGTGATATTGTTCAGCTTAAGAATTTCCCTTTCTCTTTGAGGGAAGGAGCTAAAATCTGGTTTCAAGTCTTGCCTAGGAATAGCATAGATTCTTGGGATAAGTGCAAGGATGCTTTTATTGGGAAGTACTACCCACCTGCTAAAATTATCCAATTGAGGAGAAACATTATGAATTTTAAGCAATTGGATAATGAACATGTTGCCTAAGCTTGGGAACGAATGAAATTTCTTGGTAAGAAATGGCCTACACATGGTTTGACTACTTGGATGGTTATCCAGACTTTTTACGCAGGCCTGAACTTTACCTCGCGGAACCTGTTACATTCGGCTGTGGGAGGAACCTTTATGTCAACAACACTTGGTGCTGCCACAAAACTCCTAGATGAGATTATGACCAATTATTCCCAATGGCACACCGAACGAGCTCCAACAGGTAGGACGGTAAACTCTATCGAGGAGATTTCCTCCCTAAATGAAAAAATTGATTTAATTATGTCTGTACTTACCAAGCAATCTCCTATTGATACTCATGAGGTCCCTTTAAATTCTTTGGTTGCTCAAGAACAAGTAGATGTGAACTTTATCTCTAGAAACAACTTCAACAATAATGCTTATAGGGGTAATTTTGTAAGCAATCCTAGACCATTCCCATCCAACGACTATGGGAACACCAACACTTATCGTACAAATAAGAACTCCACTTCTGTATTAGAAGGAATTCTTAAAGAATTTATCACTACCCAAAAAGCCTTCAACAAGAGTGTATAGGAAAAATTAGACAAATTAGATAATCTCTCTTTGAAGGTAGACAACTTAGCTCTCGATATTGAGATGCTTAAAATTAGAACCTCTCCCCTCGAGGAGAGGAAGGACACACCTATTAATGCTATCCAATTGCAAATTAATGAAAACATTAGGATGAGGGCTAACCTTAAAGAAAGATGGGCTAGAGAAAAAGAGGAAGAAGATAGAATTAAGAGCCTTCCTACACACCACAATGTTGCTACTATCCAAGTTGTTGAGGATACCCAAACATTTAGCACTCAACACACTCCTAGTCCCATTTGACCTATTAATGGTGATGCTATTACCTCAACCATAGAAGAAGAAACTCCTATGAACATAGAGGCTTTCAAAAAAGTGAGCCTAGATGACACCACTACCACCTTTGATAGTAGTGACATTGATTTTGATAGTTGCACCCTCTCAGAAGTTATTAGCTTACTACACAAACTGTCTAGAGACCCCCACACTAGCACACTAAATCTTGCCTTCACGGTGCATATCACTAATGCTCTCATTAAAGATAGGGAGGAGAAGCTTAGAGTAGAAGCCTCCATACCTAGGAAGCTAGAAGATGGTTGGGATCCTATGATCAAAATTAAATTGAATAACTTCTCTTTCTATGCTTTATGTGATGTTGGATCTAGTACCTCCGTTATGCCCAAAAGAATGTATGATATGTTTGAATTGAAGCCCTTTGAGCCTTATTCTTTTGGTGTTCATCTCGTTGATTCTTCCGTAAAGAAACCTTTGGGAAAGATCGACAATGTTCTTATCATTGATAGCAAGGGAATTATCATGCAACTAATTTTATATCCTCTCACTAAAGTGATTTTGCTTAATAATAAAATTATCAAGCTCATCTAAACATTAGTCAGGAGGCTTACCTTTAGGGATGTCACTTTCATTGAAATCTAAAAGAGTGTGTACCTCTACCAAGGGAGCGTGGGTAGTAGGCTCGCACAAATTCTCAATAGGAGGTAGATTCTTCACGTCTTTGGCTTTAATAACTTTCTCCTTCATAGAATTCTTGGCTTCTTCCATATCTTCGGGGCTTAGAACAAGCATGCCCCTCTTCTTTGGTGGTAGAGGTGGTTCAGGGACGAACCAATCTTTTTGGTTCTTGGCAATCTTGCTGATGGCGCGAGAGTTGACGGGTGTAGTCTTCTCGCCCTTCGTTGGTGAGCCCCAAGTGGAAGGCGTGATGCAGCACAGCAGCAAATTTCCCACAGTAAAGATACCAAGGTTTGTCTCTAGTAGCACTCCAAAGATGATAAGTAGGTGTCAGCGGCGCTACTGACGCGGACCTGCACACAGAAACAAATAACTTTGTTCCCAACGAAATTCAGAGAGGTTGTCAATCTCTTCGGTCTTGTTGTTCACAAAGGATCAAACACAAAGGATAATGATAGCAACTGAAAGTAAAAGCAGAAAAGTAAATGAGCATGGAAACAATAATGAGGATATGGACCGGGATACGTGATGTTCACTAGTGATGTCCCTCTCCCAAAAGACGATAAAACTGCTATGCAAGGTAAACAAATTACAGAAGGTCAATTGAAAGGATTATGAACGCACCGCAATGCTAACTATGCTACAAAATAAAGGAAGAGGCTCAAAAGCACGGGCAGTACGCCAAAATAAGTAGACCGAAATCCAACTGCATCTACTACTAATCATCCACCTTGAGATATCTATCCAGAACATCTCGCTGGTATTCAGTTGCGAACCCCACCCAAAGTGTAAACCCAAAGCAACAGACAACTGCATTAAAAAGCACTTTGCGTAAAGTAAACAATCCTTGCAACCGCGGTTACAAGCACCGTTGTTTTCCCCCTTGTGGCAACAACACATACCCTAGACTCATGTTTCTGTCACTCAAGCGTGTCATCAGGGGGCATGAACCCACAATCGAGCATAACGTTCCCTCTTGGGGTTACTACCTACTACTTGTCCAAAGCAATAAACAGCAACGGAGAACATGCAAAAATTACTTATGAACAAAAATATGAGAGATAAAAACCAAATATATTACTCAATCACAATCTGAACATAATCTCATAATCCATCAGATCCCATCAAACTCAGCATAGCAATAGCAGAAAGATTACAAAAGTGCCTCGATCATGTAGGGCAGCTCATGAGGTCTAAACCATGAAGAACAAAGAGGGGAGGAGAACATCACATAGCTACTGATCACGGACCCATGGTCCAAGGAAAACTACTCACGAGACATCCGGGGAGCATCCATGGTGGAGAGGAGACTCCCGGAGGTCGGTCCTCCCTCCGGCAGGGTGCCGGGAAGAGGTCTTCTGGTGCTACCGATCTCGGAAGCGCGGCAGCGACGGAACAGAGGAGAGATAGTGAAAAAGGGTTCTCTTTTCTGAAGTTTCCCATGACGGAGAATATATAGGCGAAGGGGGGCAGCCAGAGGTGGACCAGGGGCCCCAGGCGCCCCCCTGGCGCGGCCAGGGGTGGGGCCGCGCCGGGTGGCCGCCTGGGCCACCCCTGGCTCCCCTCTGGCCCCACTCGGGCTCTTCGCGAAGCTTCCTGTACGCTGATTTTCCTATATTTTTCCCGGAATTTTTCTGGCACTTTTTATATGGGGGAAAACTGAAATAGAAAAACAGCAGAAAACAGGAACTGGCACTGTGGTGCACAGAGTTAATAGGTTAGTCCAAATATGATCAAAAGTGTATGAAAGTGTATCTAGATCATAGCAATATCACACAAAACATGCATGGAGCAAGCAGAAATTATAGATACGTTTTGGACGTATCAACATCCCCAAGCTTAATTCCTGCTCATCCTCGAGTAGGTAAATGATAACGGCATAATTTCTGTGGTGACATGCTAGCAACCATATAAGAACTTTTAAAAGTAAAGCAATCAAAGTTAGAGATTCAATTCAAGTCTTAACAAGAAAGAGTCTATATTAGCATTGAAACAAGCAACATAAGAACATAAAGGTGCAAGAGCTCTCGCTGTCCGTGACTCGAATGTCTCCAAATGGTGTTTCCGTGCAAGAAAGGGGATAGGGAATACGAGAAAAACATTTATTTGTTGAGAACTCAATCTACTAAAGTTTCACACTCGGTATTTTTCTGGAATCTTATCTTGACTCGTCCCCAGACCACTAGCCAGGTACAAGTCAATTTGATCCACTCATTTTCAATATTTTGGGCACTCATGCAATGGATGAGCGTAAGCACGAGAGTTGACACTTAGGATGGCAAAGAGATAAGTACGGAGGAGGAAGACAAAAAAGGAGGAGAAAGGCTCACATCAATGAGGACAATCATAGGCAAGAGATGCCGAATGATAGATATGATGTGAGGAGTAGGGATTGCCATGCAACGGATGCACATACGAGCTAGGAAGCTTTCCAATGGAACTAGTGGGGGTGCATCTAACTTGCTCGCTCATGAAGACCTAGAGCTTGTTTGAGGAGGCTCATCCTTGGAATATGCAAGCCAAGTTCTATAGTGTGAAGATCCCCACATAGCTATATGCATAATGATCATCTCTATGGAGTACAAGGATATAAAGGGAGTACTAGTGTGGATCTATCAAAAGGATAATAGTGTTGCCCCTTTCTCTCTTTTTATTTCTTTTTCTCTTTTTACTATTTTTTTGTATTTTTTTGTGGCCTCAATGGCTCTTTCTATTTAACTCTCGTTTGTCCTCTTTGGGATCTTTTATTGTGTCCACTTTGGTATCTTTTCCTCACTTAAGGGCAACACTCTATTTTACAAGAAGGTAAAGGAGAACTTTCACACTTTACAAGGTACTCAAAATCATAAAGAAGATGTAACTATAGTGATGTATGCAATGTATGTCGCTGCCAGTGTAGCAGGAACATGTATGACATGAAGATCAAGTCATGAAGAGGTGGATGTTGCATGGCAATATATCTCGGAAAGGCTATGGAAATGCCTTGATAGGTAGGTATGGTGGCTGTTTTGAGGAAAGATATAAGGAGGTTTATGATGACAGAGCGTATCATGCCAAGGGTTTGGATGTACCGGCGAAGGTGGACACCAACTCTCGGAGTGAGAAGAAGGCAATGCACGGCACGGAAGAGGCTAGCAAAATATGGGAAGGTGGAAGTGTCAACTTTCAATACTTACATTAGTCCGAAGAACTCATGCACTTATTATCGGTAACTCTCAATCTAATAAGGAGGTTCACAAAGAGACAAGTACCCCGAGGAGGAGTGTATGGGGGTTTGGTTATCCTTGCGCATCCTCGACTCATGGTACGTGAGTGTACTCTAATATTCGATCCCTCCAAAGATTAGTGATCCATCTAGTAGCTAGAGTTCTCAACTGGTTTTGTAGGTTTTGAAAATAAATACGGATTGCCCAAAATACGACACCTATCACTAATAGGCTAGAGCTCTTGACACCAAAAGTTCAAACATTACTCACATCAATACCTCAAAACTATTGCAAGTTACTACTAGAATTAAATAGCAACCTCCATTACCTACTTTCAAGACAAGACACAACTCAATGCACCAACCAACTCTCTTTAACAAGATAAACATGAATACTAAAAAGAGTTCCAGCAACAGACTAAACAAAAGCCAAGGCTCTTGCTAAAGACAAACTAAGACTAAAACTAAACATGGCAGTAGCTACGAAAAGATAAAGAACACACAACAGCAAAAAGATAGGCAGGAAAAATCCTATGATGTGTTCTAGATTTTGAAAGTGGAGTGTGTTTCTCTCCCACACAAAGTAAGACGGGATCTAACTTGTTATGAACAGCAAGAAAATCTAAATAAAACAAAAAATAAAACCTAAGAGCGAGACGCTCCAAGCATAGCACATAACGCATGAAGTGATAAAAATATAGTGAGACGAAGGACGAACTGATGATTGTTAATGGAGAAGGGGATGCACGGGGGCATCCCCAAGCTTAGACGCTTGAGTCTCCTTGAATATTTATTGGTGATGCATGGGGGCATCCCCAAGCTTGAGCGCTTGACACTCCTGGATCTTCTTTCATCATCTTCCATCGCACACTTGAAAACTCCCTTCATACATAACTCATCATAAGCTGACTAGAGAGGTTAGTACCCTTAATAAAATAATTTTTCCCACTGCATATAAAGATATTCTTGAAGAGCTACTGTTTCTCAAGAGTGCAAAAAAGTTTTTGCAAAGAAAAAGCAAGCTGAAGGTTTGCAAAAGTTAGGAGAGACAAAACGTGGCAGAATCTGTGAAAAACAGAACAGCAGGTAGTAAAGAATTTTTTAGGGGCACTTCTGCAACTCAAATCAAAAAACTCAGAACAGACGGAAGTTTCACAATTGTATAGAGAACGCTGTAAAAAAATTAAGATCAAAAAGATGATCTGGTGATTTAATTCAAATTTTTCTGTCAAGGGACAGAATCTGTTTTCTGGACAGCATGTCACAACTTTTGCTTCCCTTATCATAAGAGGCTATAACTTGGCACAAAGCTGAAAAATAAAGATACAATGATGTTGCTACAGTAGTAACAAACATCAAGACACAACAAAAGCAAAAAAGAAAAACCTAAATTCGTTGCGGGCTGCCTCCCGAAAGCGCTTTCTTTTATGCCTTTAAGCTAGGCATGATGCAAAAGAAGAATCAAGGGTCTCCAAGATCAGAATCATAAAAACCTTCAAATTGATTTTCAATAAGCTCAGTCTTCTTCTTCCTAGGAAAGAGGTACTTACCTTTCTCCACACCGCGTAAGCGTATGTGCCCGTTACCAATATCAACGAAGCCTTTCATAGTACGGAGGAAGTCTCTTCCGAGCACAATGTTACTTTGGTTTGGCTCCATGATTAAGAAATCCATTGGTGCAGTCCTATGAAGGAATACAACTTGGACTTCTTTTACCTTTCCTTTAATCTCTGAAATATCTCCATTAGAATGTTCATGATAAGATGATAATTTATCCATATCTAGCTTCAAAGAATCATAAACTATTTTTGGCATAGTAGAAACTGTGGATCCAATATCACAAAGAGCAAGGAAGCCTTGGTTAGAGATGCTAATCCGAACAAAGGGCTCCCAATCATCATCTATCTCCAACATTTCTTTCTTGTTGGACTTAAGTTCCTCTACTTTCCTCAAGTCTAGAGCATCCAATCTTTTTTCAATAGTGGCAAGTCTATCTATGACAGTATCAATACTGCGGTCATAAACAAAATAACTAGATAGACTATGCAAAATATCAAGAGCCCTAACTTCATCACACTCTAGAAAATCTCCTTCAGCTATAATATCAAGAGAGTTGTTACACCATTTAAAAAGACCATGGTAAAAATTTCTAAGCACAATTTTTATAGGTATCCAAGGCATAATTCTTTTATGTGCTTCAAAGATTCTTTCCCATGCCTTCTTCATATTTTCTCCATCTCTTTGACGGAAATCGAGAACTTCCGATTCCCGCAAAGCACCTAGCCCTAACATCTTCATATAAACAAGGAGGACTACTAACAGCAAGATAAACATTTATTTTTGTGATTTTTGATAAAATACACAAATATAAAACTAAAAGGTAAACTAACAAGACTAAAAAACAAAGGTAAAGGGTAGTGTGAAACTCCCCTATCTTAGCACTCGGAGTCCCCGGCAACGGCGCCAGAAATTTGCTTGATGGCGCGAGAGTTGACGGGTGTAGTCTTCTCGCCCTTCGTTGGTGAGCCCCAAGTGGAAGGCGTGATGCAGCACAGCAGCAAATTTCCCTCACTAAAGATACCAAGGTTTATCTCCAGTAGGACTCCAGAGATGATAAGTAGGTGTCAGCGGCGCTACTGACGCGGACATGCACACAGATACAAATAACTTTGTTCCCAACGAAGTTCAGAGAGGTTGTCAATCTCTCCGGTCTTGTTGTTCACAAAGGATCAAACACAAAGGATAATGATAGCAACTGAAAGTAAAAGCAAAAAAGTAAATGAGCATGGAAACAGTAATGAGGATATGGACCGGGTTAGGTGATGTTCACTAGTGATGTCTCTCTCCCAAAAGACGATAAAACTGCTATGCAAGGTAAACAAATTACAGAAGGGCAATTGACAGGATTATGAACGCACCGTAATGCTAACTATGCTACAAAAGAAAGGAAGAGGCTCAAAAGCACGGGCAGTTTGCCAAAATAAGTAGACCGAAATCCAACTGCATCTACTACTAATCATCCACCTTGAGATATCTATCCAGAACATCTCGCTGGTATTAAGTTGCGAGCCCCACCCAAAGCAACAGACAACTGCATTAAAAAGCACTTTGCATAAAGTAAACAATCCTTGCAACCGCGGTTACAAGCACCGTTGTTTTCCCCCTTGTGGCAACAACACATCCCCTAGACTCATGTTTCTGTCACTCAAGCGTGTCATCAGGGGGCATGAACCCACAATCGAGCATAACGTTCCCTCTTGGGGTTACTACCTACTACTTGGCCAAAGCAATAAACAGCAACGGAGAACATGAAAGAATTACTTATGAACAAAAATATGAGAGATAAAAACCAAATATATTACTCAATCACAATCTGAACATAATCTCATAATCCATCAGATCCCATCAAACTCAGCATAGCAATAGCAGAAAGATTACAAAAGTTCCTCGATCATGTAGGGCAGCTCACGAGGTCTAAACCATGAAGAACAAAGAGGGGAGGAGAACATCACATAGCTACTGATCACGGACCCATGGTCCAAGGAAAACTACTCACGAGACATCCGGGGAGCATCCATGGTGGAGAGGAGACTCCCGGAGGTCGGTCCTCCCTCCGGCAGGGTGCTGGGAAGAGGTCTTCTGGTGCTACCGATCTCGAAAGTGCAGCAGCGACGGAACAGAGGAGAGATCGTGAAAAAGGGTTCTCTTTTTTATGTTTCCCGTGACGGAGAATATATAGGCGAAGGGGGGCAGCCAGAGGTGGACCAGGGGCCCCAGGCGCCCCCCTGGTGCGGCCAGGGGTGGAGCCGCGCCGGGTGGCCGCCTGGGCCACCCCTGGCTCCCCTTTGGCCCCACTCGGGCTCTTCGCGAAGCTTCCTGTACGCTGATTTTTCCTATATTTTTTCCGGAATTTTTCTGGCACTTTTTATATGGGGGGAAACTGAAATAGAAAAAAAGCAGAAAACAGGAACTGGCACTGTGGTGCACTGAGTTAATAGGTTAGTCCAAATATGATCAAAAGTGTATGAAAGTGTATCTAGATCATAGCAATATCACACAAAACATGCATGGGGCAAGCAGAAATTATAGATACGTTTTGGACGTATCACTTGCCCATTAGTTCTTCAGCATCATCTGGTGTTCTTTCCCTGAAAACACAACCAGCACAACTATCTAAATAGGATCTAGATTCATCGGTTACACCAGCATAAAATATATGAAGTAATTCCTTCTTAGGGACTTCATGTCCCGGTTTAGCCTTAATTAAACTACAATACCTCCCCAAGATTTAGGGAGGTGCTCATCCTGCAACTGTTTAAAGTTATAAATTCTTTGTAAAGCAGCATGTTGCATATGAGAAGGAAAGTACTTATCAACAAAAGATTGAGCTAAGTCTTGGGGACTATTAATGGAACCATAGGGTAGTGCATCATACCATGCTTTAGCGTCTTCCTTCAAAGAGAAAGCAAAAAAGCTTAGCCACATAGAAGTTCCGTATCCTCTCATTAGTAGTAAACAAACCACCTAACTCAGTGAGCTTGGTTAAGTGTGCTCATTTTCTCTGCCATAAAAGGGGTCAGCTTCAGCTGTAGATATAAGTGAAAGATCAACAGAGAAATCATAATCAGGATCAGTGATGCATATGGGATATGTAGCAAATACGGGATCAAGAGTAATCTTTTTCTTCATGGATTCTTTTCAAGAAGCTTCCTAACAGCACCAGGGTCAGAGTCGGCACACTCTGTAAGTTCCCTGCAAAAATCATCATCAAGAATGACATAATCATCCTCAAGGAGTCTCTCCTTGAGTTTATCCAAGTCTGAGTAACCAAAGGCTTTGCAAACAGGAAAATTGGTAGTAGGAGTTTCATTCTCGGACTGTGCTGCAACCCTAGCCATTTGAGTTTCAAGATAGCGGCCAAGAAAACCAATTTCCTCAAAATTAGTAGAAGAATCATCAAAAGTATCGGACATAGTAACAGACTTAGTGGAAGTAGCATTTGGTGGTGGTGGTGGTGAAGCAAACTTACTTATAACTAAAGGTGAATCAAGCATAGCACTGGTGCTCAGAACAGTAACTTTTCTTATAGTGGATGGTAAGATCAAAACTTTGGGGTCTCCTTTCTTACCCATGGTGGACAAAGTTCAGCAGGCAGAATACTTCAAGTAGACTTGTAAATAAAGCTATGCTTCCCGGCAACGGCGCCAGAAAATAGTACTTGATGACCCTCAACTATAAGGGATCGAGATAGTCTTCGCGGGTAAGATAACCCAATTTATTGATTTGACACAAGGGGATCCAAAGAATATTTATAAGCTTTAATAGTGGAGTTGTCAATTCAAACGCACCTGAAATATACTTGCTTGAAACAAGATATTAAAAGCAACAGTGATATGATAGTGATAGCGGCAATAGAGAAAGTAAAACAGCAAAAGTAAACTACTAGTAACTAGCAGGATTAAAACATTGTAGGCTAGGGAGATGGATGGTTGGGCGTTGCTTGGATGAGAGTGAACATGTGATAGATTTTAACACTGGGCAAGGCACACAGAAAAGCAAGGATCATCTAGGCAAATATCAAATATTAGGCATGTATCCCGTAGGTAGTTGTGCATGCTTGCAATAAGAACTTGCGCAACATCTTTTGTCCTACCATCCCGCTATGAACGGGGCCAAAAGGAACTTATGGAGATTAACGTACTCCTGTCAAAGAGCACTGGAATAAAGCATTAACACTCAATGGATACATGAAATCCTCACATTATAATGCATCCCCTTTGGTGACCCAAGTTGTCACCTTTGGGATCGCCAGTTCCGGACAATAATAGGTGCATACAACTCATAGATAGGATTAAGAACATAAATAAACTCATGAAAACACAAGTGGTTCAGATATGAAAACATGGCACTCGGGCCCAAAGTGACAAGAATTAAGAGCAACAAGTTGTAGCAAAGATGATAAACACCAAAGTAGATGTAGGCAACATGCCCCAACAATCTGACGAACTTTAAAGTGGAATATATCAATGAATAGGGTTAAATTACAATATAAAATAGTGATGCATTTTGGACGTATCACATACCTTAAGGTAAATGGGTCTTACTTCATTGATTGGTACCAACACCATTAGAGAATATTGATACGTCTCAAATTTATCTACTTTTCCAAACACTTTTTCTATTTTTTGACCTCATTCTTGCATGATTTGAATTAAACTAACCTGGACTAACACTGTTTTCAGCAGAGCTGCCTGTATGGTTTTCTTATGTTCAAGAAAATGTATTTTTAGGTGTCTCAGAAAATTCCATGAAAATTCAAAGAAAATCCACGAACCCGAAGGGCCATTGTGCCAGGAGGCCGCTTGGGTGGGTCCTCCCCCCTCTGGTGCCCTACCAAATCCCCTATTTATTCCCGTGGCGAGAAAACCCCAAAACAGAAGTTGTTTTCCAAGTTTCCTTCGCGGAGCCGCCGCCACCCTCTGTTCTTCTCTGGGAGGACTAATCTGGAGGATGTTTTGGCCTCCGGTGAGGGGAGACCATCTCCATCGTCATCACCATCACCAATCCATCATTCCTCCATGACTTCTCTTCTCATGTGTGAGTAATTCCCTGATGTTCTTATGTTGTTTTGGCTTGTTTTACACAGTTTGCAACTGTCCTGTGCCGAAGCAGCAGAAGCAGAATTCAGTGGTGAAAAGTGGACATCAAGTTTATGAACCAGATCAACTCCAAATTCGATGAAAATCGACGGAGATCATTTTTTTGAAGATTCACGGGAGATCACCGAAGAGGGACCAAAGGGGACCAACCAGGCAGCCAGAAGGGTGCCTGGCGCCCCCCCCCCCCTAGTGCGCGCCAGGCACCCTCCTGGATGCCTGGTGGCCCACCTTGGTGCCCCCTTTGGCCTATATTACCCCCTGGGGTAGAAACCCTAAAAGAGGAGGAGTTTCGCCGCGACCTCGTGGCGGAAACCTATGGAGAAGAAAAATCCATCTCCGGCAGGCAGATTCCGTCGGGGAGATCACCTCCCGGAAGGGGATATCGTCGCCATCGTCATCATCATCGTCACAGGCATCATAGAGATCATCGTCAACATCATCCCCAACATCAGCACCATCTCCACCTCTATCCAATATCACCTCACAAGTTTATCTTGTGTTGTAATCCGTACTATCTATCCTCTCTACTCTACCGGTGTTGATTACTACCGTGTGATGAATGCTATTGAGTTTTGTTGGAGAATTATCATTGTGTACAGATTGTTTACCATCTATTTATCCCCACTGATCATGATCTCTTTTATGTCTTGTGAGTAGTAACTTTAGTTCTTGAGGGCATGGGAAAAGTCTAGTTGTTAGTAGTCATATGATGTTGAAGTATTATGTGTTGTTTGATATATAAGTTGTGTTGTTATTTTCATAGTGGTGTTGTGTGAGTCACACACTCAACACTTCACCCCATTAAGGACCTAGGGGAATACATTGTGCATAAAGGATTCTTATGGTGGGTTGCCGGAGTGACAGAAACCTGAACCCCAGTTCGCCTACTTTTGTACAAGGGAGTTATGGATCCTCGATCGTAATGATGTGGTTAGGCTTATGACTTAATTACTACCTTGTATTTGCGGATGCTTGTAAGGTGTGTAATCATAAGAGTACACTTATCTTAGTCTAGAAGGTGTACTAGCATTGATTCACCCACTCAAGACTTATCAAAACAACACAGAGTGTCGATACGGAATATGGCGAAAGTGCATGACTATCTCTCCCATGTTCCCTCGAGAACGCTTTAGCTCTTATAAGCTCAGTTCCTAGGCTTATCCTTGTGAAAGGATTGGGCCTTTTGCTACTCCTCAGTTACCCTATTTACTTTTCTTGTCTTTTACCTTTCTGTTGCTTAAACCAAAAACCCCTAAATATTTACCTTTCAGTGTTTGCAGCCTTTTCCTTATCCAGAGTCACTTGTCAATACCTTCTTCTCCTCGTGGCATCGACATACTTATTTATCGAAAAGCTGCAATTGATCCCCTAGACTTGTGGGTTATCAAGAATCGTTTATTGGCGCGGTTGACGGGGGAAGCACCCCAACTAAACCTATCAACTTCACCGCCATCAACGAGCTTTTCTGGCGCCGTTGCCGGGGAGTGTAGCGCTATTGGTAAGTGAAGCCGATAAGGAAACCTTTACTTTGTGTTGTTGTTTTATTATTTTTGCTGGTGCTACCCTCAGTCCTTATGGACCCCTCTAATGTTGGTTCGTTGCTGATGAGGAGTCGCCCCACGACTGTGGTGGTTACTCCTACCCCTACTGAAATTGTGCCCTATAAAATACGAACTGGTATTATTGATTGTGTCTTGGCTAATCGTTATACAGGAGAAGGACATCCGGGAGAACACCTGCTATATTTGTCACGATTATGTTCTTTATTTAAGCTTGCAGGTGTAACGGTGGAGTTCGTCATGAAGAAATTATTCTCCGTATCACTTAAAGATAAAGCTTCAGATTGGTATAAGCTACTCGATAACTCTGATTTGCTTGAATGGCAAGATCTTATGTCTCTCTTTTATGCAAAGTTTTATCCTCTTCGTGAAATTCAACAAGACAGGAACTACATCTACAACTTCTGGTCTCGCGACGGAGAGATCATCGCTCAAGTTTGGGGGAGACTGAAGTCCCTGATGCTCAAATGTCCCAACCCTGAGCTCCCCAAGGAAATTATACTTACAATTTTTTATGCCAGGATTTCTCGTCAGGACAAGGAGATGTTGGATGCCTCCTCTAGCGGGGTATTCCAGACCAGAAGTATAGAAGAAAAATGGGATCTTATTGAAAGGATCCAGAAGAATACTGAAGACTGGGAAATTGATAAAGGTATTGAACCCACTATAAACTATGAGCATGACTACACTAAGACTTATGTGAAGACTGATTACTTTAATACCTTTTGCTCTAAAATTGGTCTTGATTCCCAGCTAATGATTCACTTTTGCAAGGACTTTGCTTCTCATGTTGATTCTTCTAAGAAGAAGGAGAGTCAACATCATATACCTTTCAAGGAGTCACCTACTGAGATTAATGTTACTAATCCTATTTTACCTGCAGTTATGTATGAACAGCCTCCTTATCCCTCAAGGATAAAGGAGCACTCATTTGTTACAGGTAGTCTAAACAAAAATGGAAGGACCACTGATGAACCTGAGGACCTGATCAAGGTCAAGCCTCAAGTTGAAATGGTTAAGGATCTGGTAACCAGTGATATTGAAGAATCTATTATTAGTTTTTGTGTTGTTTCCACTAACATTGTCATAGCTGATGTCTACGCACGCTTCTATTCTTATAGACTATGTTGGGCTTCCAAGCGCAGTGGTTTGTAGGACAGCAATAATTTCCCTCAAGGGGATGACCTAAGGTTTATCGAACTCAGGGAAGTAGAGGTTGAAGATGGTCTCTCTCAAGCAACCCTGCAATTAAGATACAAGAAGTCTCTTGTGTCCCCAACACACCTAATATAATGGAAAATTGTATAGGTGCACTAGTTCGGCGAAGAGATGGTAAAATATGGGTGATAGGGGTGACAAAGCAAAGGTAATGTAAATCTGAATAAATAAAAACAGCAAGGTAGCAAGTGACAAAAGTGAGCACAAACGATATTGCAACGGTGGAAACAAGTCCTAGGCTTCATACTTTCACTAGTGGCAACTCCCAACAACATTAACATAGTCTAATCACATGATACTTCCCATAAAACATGCAATGGAGACGTACTCGGAGGTCATTCCTTTGTGGTCAAAAGAGGACGAGAATTGTGTACGGATACAAAAGCACACCTCAGAGTTCGTAGTTCCCATCTATGGATTTCCCAATGTCACCGCGGCCATCCAAAGAGAGTACCACAATCACCACAACATATCTAAAGGATAGTCAAAGACAAGAACCAAGATACTCTCAATCTTCAATCCACACACAAAAGAGGAAATCTGTCACATCCCAACTTTTACTCTCCTTTTAATTTAGGTAGCCAAAAATTGGAGCCAACAAAAACCTTGCATGAAATGTTAGGTTGTTGATTCAATGCTTGAACTTGTGTGCTTAGGGTTAGCTATGTTCTTGCTTGATGATGCACATTAAATGATGATCATTTTGTGGTGCATGCAACTCATCTTGAGATGATCTTATAATGGCAACTTGATAAATCCTAAAACCCCTCAGTGCTAAAACCTAATAAATTTTCTGTATAATAATAATACTAATAATTTTAACCACCCCAAACCCTTAGGCATTAAACTTTTGTTGATTAGAAATAACTAAAACAATTATCAATAAAAGTACCTAACTACATAAAATCGTAATGAGATGAATGCATGACATTATAACTAATCTAATAAAAATAATAATATAAGAGAGATATTATTATTAACATAAAAAAATGAATTAAGACTAGCCTAACCACCCCCCCCTAATCTCTCTCTCCCTCTAACTTTCCTCATCCATTCCCATCAATCAGAGAGAGGTCTCTCTCTCTCACGTTCCCTCTCTCTCTCTCTCTCTCTCTCTCATCTCTCTTCTCTCTCTCGAGCCCCCATCGGTTAGCCCTCGCCCCGTTTGCCCAACCAGAGATAATTCCCTCGGATCGTAAACGTGGCCTGAAAACCCAAACGTACTCCCCCAATCCTTCGCTGAGATGTGGCCAGCGACTCCCACGTCGGAACCTACCCGCCAGCGCTCTCTCACGAGCTCTCCCGCCGCCCCTCTTGCCCAGCTAGTAGGGAGGCCACTGATCACTCGCGTGGAGTCTCACCCGTTGCCGCTAGCCGTTCCAGCCTGTTGCAGCCTCCCCTCTGCTCGGCTATAAAAGGACGCCCGGGGCACCCTCTCCACACCAGCCAGCTAGCCCCCTCGTCACTCATCCCACCCCACCACCCAGCTCCACACCACCTCGCCTCGCCCCTTCCAGAACAGAAGGAAGGAGGAGGAGATGGAGTAGCAGGAAAAAGAAGTTGGAGGAGAGGAGGAGGAGGGAAGTCGGAGGAGGAGGAGGGGAGGCCGGCGCGCACACCCCTCTGCCTCTCACCGCGCCCGGCGAGGCCGCGCCCAGGAGGTGGCGCCGCCCGAGCCGACGACGCCCTGCCCCGAGCCATCCTCTGCTACGCTGCACCCGGTCGTCGTTCGCCGTCCCCGACTCCAAAAACGGATCCCCGCCACCAAGACGCACCTCCGCCGCCCCTCACCGTCGCCTCTAGCCACCGAGAAGCCCTCCGGTAAGGTTCCCCTGCCCCCTGGCCGCCATTAGGCCAAGCCCGTGCCCTGCAGGCTCGTAAGGAAGAAGACGGCCAGGAGCTGTCGGATCTGCATGAGATCCAACGTCTCCTAGCGCCTCGTACCCCTTAGTTTAAAAAAAACAGACACAACGCCCTTAGACAAGCCCAGCCCGCAGAGAAAGAAAGAAAACACGCCCATAGGCAGAAATAACACTGGGCCGGCCCCCTTTCATTTTCCCTTTTTCCTTTTTATTAGCCAGTAGACAATAAAATAATTTTAGAAAAACAAATATAACTCGGAAAAATGTGAAATAAAATTTATTGTGCTACTGGAAATATTCTTTATTTTTCTGTATTGTTAGATTTATTAGTTGTAGAAATATTATAGTGGTCATTTCTTTTGTTATTATTGTTGGTTGCTTTACTTGTTGCTTAGATAATATTATTAAACTTTCTGATAATGATTTAGTTCAGAAACAATTATTATTATTATCTTCGTTTTATATCTAATTATTGTATAGTTTCATAATAACTTTACAACTAAAAGAAAAAAAAGAATACTTTATATATAGTTGTACACATTAATGCTTAGTATACATTTAGTTAAATCACTAATGATGAAATAAGTTAGATTTAAATTCCTATAATAATACTTCTAAACAGTAGCTATTTATTATGTTTATTAGATATTTGTTATGTATTAAATAGAAAAATAATTCTATAAAAACAAATAGTGTGTAAACAGATTAATTACACTGGCCCAACCCACTCTAGCAAATTTACACACTGAGCAAAATATTAACTTGGTCCGTGACTAAGCAACTTGTTTTTATTAGTTTTTCGTAGAACTAAAATATTATTAGAAAAATGTGTGCACATCAGAAAATTGTGAAATAAATTTTGTTGTAATCCATAAGTTAGGCATTATTTTTCTATATAGGGGGAATTATTGTATACAGAAATAAATTTAAGGGTCACATCATTATTATTGCTAATATTTCATGTTTAGGGTAATTTTAGTTTATTCTCTGTTAATAAATTAAATATGTTTAAATATTTTTATGCTTGTCTCTGGACAGTAACTAATTATGGTATTATTATTTAATTAAATTTGTTAAATAAAAACATGACCTAAGGCAATAAAAATAAAAATGACTTGTTTAAAATCATATGTAGTGTGTTGCTTAATTCTTGCTTAGCCCTATAAACTTGTTAAACCACCATTAAAACTTCTGCCCACATGTGTTAGTCTGATTATACTTGTTGGTATGACTCATGTGTTGTTTTGATTGAGTGCTAAATGATTGTTTTGTTGGTTGAATGTTTGCTTTGAATGATGTGATGGTAATTGTGTGCTATTTTTTGCAACGTGTAGACGAGACGCTTGACGTTGCACGTGAAGACTCCTTCCAAGCCGAAGAAGTCGTACCAGGAGACACCGTCGAGGAAGGAAAGCCATCTTCAAAAACATAACCCTTGTCCTACATCTTTACTTTCTTTGTACCATGTTATATATCATGTTATTGTTATATCATTTTGGGTTGGGATTGTATTAGTTTATTAGGTGAACCACCACATACCTTGTAAGCCTACCTATTTGGAGAAACAAATTAGACACCGATGATCTTGATCCCTAGCCTTGCTAAAGAACTAATGAAAACATAATTATTTTATTAATCTTGCTACACCCTAGTGTGATGGCATCGTTGCTACATCTAAGAAGGTGTGATGGCCAAAATTGAGGTTGTTGGAAACATCGTTGGACATTCAAAGTCTCTATAAGTGCCGCCTAAACCTAGTGTTACAGTACAACCACAATACTCTGGTACGGGACAGGGCTAGTTGGAAACTTGTATATCTTAGTACAGGGGTCTTATAACTACACATGGATGTTTGATTCCACGAATCTGATAGCCCTCGAAGTCGAGTGGTGAAATTCTCTAGGCTTGGCTTCAGAGGGAACCTTGGTGCTCTTCGACTACGGTGCAGGCTTGGGTCCAAGAGGAGCATGACCTGGCACACGGACTGTCCATGTAGTACGCAAGGGGTACATTCACCTGTACTAGGATAGACAAGGGGAAGACTACGGTCGATTATCCGGAAACCGCATACTGAGGTATGACGAACCGTGGGGACTCACGGCGGATGTATCGAATGTTGTGGGTAAAGTGTAAAACCTCTGCAGAGTGAAAACTATTCGAGTAGCCGGAGTCCACGGACATGGACAGCTAGTGAGGCCACACTTTGTGGGGAATAGATGAGAAATTCTAGTACTGAGATTATGGTTACCGATGATGATGTTGGTATTATGAAAAGGGTTGGACATGATTAAATCAAATATATTTGTGGGATTAAAATTTGTCAAGATTTAAATGTTGCCAACTTAATCAATAATGAGTAGTTAGGTTCCCCCATGTTAAACTCCACCATATAGCCATCCCATTATTTTCTTGTATAAAATCTTTGTTCATTTCTTTAGTTGGTTTGCGAGTACTTTGTATGTACTCACAGGCTTTGTCCCTGGTTATTCAATCAGCCAGGCTTGGAGGAGCAGGTATTTGACGTTGACGCTCCTGACGAGTACTAGGATGTGCTACGCTCTGAGCTTACCTGTGGATTGTGACTGTACTATCTAGGAAGCTTTTGCTTGTTCCGCTGCTATTTGAGCCCGATGAGGCCGTGTAAGACTATGTTGTTGTATAACTTTGTATTCGGTATTGTATGAACTTGTGACTGTGATATTCATTGTCGAGTTGTGCATCATGCGAAACTGATCATGGGAGCATGATGGTATGCACAGCTGGCCGCTTCGGACATATAGTCCGGGGTGCCCACAGACTTGGTATCAGAGCCCCTGTTCGGACCGTAGCAGCCTAGTTAGAATGGACGCTAGATAGGATGGCGGGAAATCAAAGAAACTATTTTCTAAAATAAAGAGATGGTCAAATGCATAGTATATGAAAGTGCAATATATCGACCAGAGGGGGGGTGAATGGGAGATTTTTAAATATCTCGAGGAATTTCTATTTCCTCAGGACTGAGGCAATGCGAAATTGAGGAAGTTGAAACCCGAGGAGGAACAAATGAAGTACAAAAACACTGGCATGAATTGAAAACAACCTATTGCATAGCTACGGTAATATTGAAGCACGAACTGAGGAATCAGTACAGAGTGAACTCAGTAAGTAAGGCATCAGGATAAGTCATCAGTGCATAAACATAATAACTGAGGTTGAAGAAATAGCACCCGGGCACTGAAGACGAAGACTTGATGAACCAGTTCGAGTTGCTGTGACAACTCTACGTCTGGTTGGAGAGGCTGAGATTGAACTCAGAAGACATAGTCTTCACCTTATTCTCTGTGAACTAAAGTCCTCAGACTCCGTCCAATAACTCAGGTGAGTCTTCAAGGTAGACTCCTAAAACCTTCACAGACTCAGTCACTCTGGGAAGTCACAATTGCATCTTGACTTCCTCAGACTGAAGACTTCTACACCGGCTGGAAGATCACAGTCTTCAAGAGTAAAAAGCTTCGGATCACTCGAACCGACTTCCTCAGATATGCTCAACTACTCAGGCTGGTGGTTTTCCTCACTTAGGTTCTTCAGTGTCCTCAGAGGTAGGTTGCTCTCAAATGACAAGTGTCAGTTTTTCTCTTGGAGCAGCCAACCCACAAATGGGGCTGGGGGTAGCTATTTATAGCCGCGGAGCAACCCTAGGTGAAAGGGCATAAATGCCCATGCACGCAATTACTCTCGTGCCCTCGGATATGACCGTTGCTAGAAAAGTTCTAGCTTCTCACCACTCAACATGTGGCACGGTCAAACTATTATCTGTCCTCACAATCTTCAGAAGAATCGCACTAGCGATCTCCAGACTCCTCAACCGAAGTTAGTTACCTCAGTGACCTGAAGAACAACGTCTCAGACACCCGAGGACTGAACTTCTACTGTAGGAGATTTCCTCAGGGTTTTCTTCAGGATTTCTAATTGAGCACTTCCTCACAAATACAGAACTCATTTTCCTCAACCCCTCCAACAGTGCGATGTTGTCCTATGACTCAAGAAGTATAAAAAGTCTTAGCGAAGACTACGCTTCGACTTCGTCTTCAGCGCGAACGTCCTCAGGATCTGGCACAGCTTCAGCTTCAGCCGAACGCTTCAGGATCTGGTACTGGTTCAGCTTCAGCTGAACGCTTCAGGATCCTGATTCCTCAGGATTTCGCAGAACTTCAGTCTTCAGGAGACACACCGATTTTTCCCTTGTTCCTCGATATTTTGGGGGGTCGACAACGGTGGTTAACCTCATCCTCAGGGATTGTTTTCCTTTGTATACTCACAAACACATCAGTCCCTTAACCGTTTTGTCATCAAATACTCCAAAACCTCAAAGGGGGCACTAGATGCACTTACAATCTCCCCCTTTTTGGTGATTTGATGACAATCAGGTTAAAGCTTCAACGGGATAAAATAATTAATTTTGAGGAAAAACTTGAAGAAAACAATTCATTGTTTCCGGATATAGAGATGCTCCCCCTGAGGATATGCATGTTTTGAGGACTTGATATAATTTTTGAAAAAACATGAGGAGCTCCCCCTATATCCCGGATTGTTTGAAACAGTGCATCATATGGAATAATTTGAGGAATCAAACATTAGCACTGAGTAATGTGGTTGCTGAGGAATAATATTAGTAATAGATAAACTTGAAGAATATCATGAGGTAACTTAAGACTATCAGAAACCACACAAAATATCAGTGTACAACTCATTACAAAAATGATCGGAAGAACGAGAGTTGTAACTGAGGAACCCATATGAACCCGCTTGAAGACCATTATTTCTCCCCCTTTTTCATTAAATGAAAAAAAGGAGACTACTGCTAACGTCCCATAGAAGTGCCTCAGGGTTGATCATCAGGACGGAGGCACGCCATGGCAGTGTGAGGACAAGCTGCAGTGTCTTCAACTTCTTCAGGCGAGAACTCTTGCGCTGAAGAAAAGGAGTCCATCGCTAGAGGTGGTGTCTTGGTTTTGGTGAACTGACGTGGAGGCTGAATCTTAGGTAGTGGAGGCTGTCTGAGTCCAAGCTTGGCGAGGTCTTCAGGAGTGATCACCTCAGTCAAAAGAGCATCAAGTCACTGATACGTATGATGAGCATACTGATGAACCTTCTTCTGAGTTGTATGCATCTGCGCCATATAGCTGAGGATGTCACCGATCTGACGCTTCGTCCAGTCATGATTCCGATCCACCTTCTGATGCAGACTGATGAGG
Organism: Bromus sterilis; assembly: GCA_950022295.1. Taxonomy (NCBI): domain Eukaryota; kingdom Viridiplantae; phylum Streptophyta; class Magnoliopsida; order Poales; family Poaceae; genus Bromus; species Bromus sterilis. The sequence continues at coordinate 271,396,084 of OX465595.1, read as the reverse complement.
AGCTCGCGATCAGTCATCAGGCGAGCTTGAGTAGTTTACTCAGTCGAGGCATGGGTGCGCTCCTCATGAGTGGTGCGAGACTGAGGCTGGCGAATGTTTCCACCGAGCGAGTCCTGAGGAAGTACTGCTTCATAACAAGGCACTTTGCCCTTGGAATTAGCGTCAATAGTGTGTTGAAGCACTTCAACCGGAGGAACATATGGACGACGATTAGCCCGATGAGGCTTGAAGTTGATGCCAGTCTTGGTGCAGATGAGCTTCATAATCCATGGAGCATATGGCTTCAGAATATGAGGATTCTGAGCAGCATCCACCAACGTCCTGAAGAAGAAGTCTGAGACATTAATTGGAGCCGACTTGTAGAGGCTATATAGAATGTTCTTCATGATGCCCACGACTTCCTCAGCAGAGGATTCATATCCCTTGATGGGACAGAAGGACTTAGCCAAAATTCTGTACAAGGTGCTGGGCAGATACTGAAGCTCAGAAACGAGGAACTTTGTCCGAGGTGGAGCTTCAGGGGCTTGCGGTTTCATCAGCATATTCATCAGGTCATCCCGAAGAAGTGGAGCACCATATGTGCTGGGGACTGAGGCTTCAGAAGGAGGGAGCTGAAGAATGTCCACAATCTCTAGTACTGAGGCAGTGTAGTGCTGATGCTGAGTCATCCATTCAAGCACCCAAGTATTGATGTCTTTGGGGTCCCCTGAGACATATAGTGTTGCATAGAACTGAAGCACAAGTTCTTCATTCCAATGGATGCACTCGGAGCAAAACTGAAGCAGCTTGGCATGATGCAAGTCCTACATCACATTGTTGAAGCAAGGGATGTCCTCCATATCCAAATGAGGAATATGTTTATGAGGAAAAACCTTTTGGGCCATGTAGAGGACTGAGGCATAATAGTTCTTCTGAGTAGCCGTCCAGAACCTCAGGATCTTGCTGGGTGGAGCGGAATGATATGGATTTTGGATCCCAGCCTGAAAGAAGCTAATAGCGTTGAAGAATGCATCAGTGTTGAAGTTTGGACGTGCATCAGCTTCAAGATTGAGATAGAATGGATTCTTCTGCTTCGGGCACAGAGAAATGGCTGAGGCAGTTTCCTGAGGAGCTGGTGAGGCTGAAGCAGAAGGTGGCGGCTGTGGAGAGGCATGGTCTTCAGCATGCGACTCAGGCACTGGGTTTGGCGAAGTTGCAGGTGCTGAGGGAGATGTAACTTATCTATCTTCAGTGCGATCTGGTGCAGCCTCAGTATCAGCATTGGTGCTGTGCTCGGCTTCAGCTTCAGCTGCGGGGGGATCAGTCTCAGGTTCAGCAGTTGTGGTTGCCGCAGCATCAGTATCAGCAGCAGAATTGGGGGGGTGCACGCGTGGCTTCAGGTTCATCAGCATCAGAGGCTGAGGACGATGCACCAACAGATTCTTCAGACCGCAGAGAGGTATCAGGAAGCACCTCGGTCACAGTGGGAGAGTGAGGCTCTAGGGAGAAGATTGTATGAGTGGGGGAGTTTGTCAGCCCATATTCCTCATCATGGACGCGAGGAGTACCATGATCCATAATATCTACATCCATGTCTTCAATATCAGTGATAATTGAGGGAGGTGGGCACTGAGGTGTTGGAACAATGGGTGTGACATTAGTTGGTGGAGTGAAGACGATGAGGCTGCGCTGAGGATTTGTGGGTGGAGTGTGAGCAGCTGGGGAATGATTTGTGGTCTCAGCAGCCCTAGATGCCGGAGGAGCTGAGGAGAGTGGTGTAGCATCAAGTGGCTCCTCAATTGTGGGCTCCAGTGTGGGCTTCTTTGCAGCAGGTGGAGTTGAGGGTTGAGCCTCGGACAGGCGCTTGAGGCCTTTAGGGGCTGAGGCAGCAAGGGGTGCTGAGGCAGCGGGATGTCGAAGCTTCATCAATTTAGCCATCTCCTGAGACATTCGCTCCTTGGATTTGCCGATATAGGCACGGTTGGCGGCACACTCAGTGTTGAGACGTTGAACTTCACATTGATGCTCGATGAACTCCTGGGGAGTATCATCAGTGACATGTTTCTTTTTGAAGTCACTGAGGACTTTCTTCAGTTGATCCTTCAACTGTTTCTTAAGATCTCGTTGATGAACCTCTTTGATGAGGAATTGTTGAACATAGAACTTGATTTCTTTAGGTATGTCCAAATCATCAAGAGGAGTATTAGACTTGACAGACCAGATATCAATGTATTCCAAGATCTTCTTGGGATCAAGGAGAAGCGGGATTTCAGAACCCGTTGCTTCAGCTTTGCGTCTGGCTGCAGCACGCACATATTCAATCTTGTCTTCTTCAGTGGGGATGAATCCGGCCAAATCTTCAAATTCATCTTCATCATCAGAACTCTGTGTATCATGATGAATGGCACCACGCATAGCGGTTTTATTGGGTGAGGGTCGCGGGCCGCGTTGAAGAATCGTTTTGGACTTCGGCTGAGGCTGAGGCATTGTGGTTGAGGCCTCAGGAGCACTACCAGACTCATCAGTTCGAATCCTTGAGGCGGGGGCAGCACCGTCCGTGCGTTGACATGAGGAACCTGGAACTGGAAGCTGAGCTGAGGATTTCTTAGAGGGCTTGATGCCAGGAGCCTTTTTGCGATGTTGTGCTTGAGGTTGTGGCTTCGGCTGAGGCTGAGGCTGAGGCAGAATCTGCACTGAGGCAGCCAAGTCACGGGCCAGATCACGGGCGAGATGAGACGTTCGCTTGAGATAACGCTGATAAGCATCAGGGAAGTCATCACGAGTCCTCAGGGTTGTAGGATAAGGAATAACACCCGATGCAGGAGGAGGACGAGCCTTGATGCTCAAGGTCTTCAGTGGTGGATTGACTGCGAATGATTCCTCATGCTCAGGATTGATCCATTCATATGCAGCACATCGTTTAGCCCATTCCCGCGTGATTTTCTGAACCCTTTTCTTTCGGTCATTCGCAGTTTCATGTTCGGGAGTCTTCAGCTTCTCATAGAGCTCAGGAGGCAAGTCTTTAGCGGTATCAGTGAGCTTACGCCGAGGAGCCATTTTCTTCAGTAGTGGAGACTGAGGAATGGTACTTTCAAGCTGAGCTGCAAATGAAGTGAGACTATGAGAACCATACGATTCCTCAGCAGACATGTACCTGTGACAGAATTAAGTTACGAAGGATGTGGGGTACGGTTATATGCGCTCATGAGGAATAGGCTGAGGAAATAAAAATAATGAAGCAAAGGTTTTAGGTCTCAGAAAGCTAGCAATAGTGTTGAGGAATGTAGTGGCATGAGGAAATGGGAAGGTTCTTGAAGACACAACAGTACTGAGGAATAAGCAACTGAGGCATAAGCGTACCAGAACTGAGGCAAAAAGGCTGAGGAACCACGAGTCAGTCTTCCCCGGCGACGGCGAACTCTGGCGATGGTAGCACGAGAGCTTCAGGAGCTCAAGGGCGGCGGCGCGAGAGGTAGAGGAGAGGTGGGGGGAAAATGACCGTGGGGTGGATGGCTATTTATAGAGGGGTGGAAGCTGAGGGGTTGCGATATTTGTGGACAAGATTGCCCCTGATGGTTGGGATCCTCAGTGGTTATCATAATGGTGGATAAGCACGATGTGCGGTAAAATCGCAACAAATTAAATAAAATCTACACTGATAATCCTCAATTTTGGGAACTTGAGGACAAAGGCTGAGGATGAAGACAAATGGTCCCAGGCTGAGGATGAAGACAAATGGTTTCAGGCTGAGGAATACATGATTTCCAGATGAACGCATATGAGATAGAATGAATGGATAAGTGAGCACAGAGGGACGGGTCCGATCACATTCACCTAGATGAAGAAGCAAATGCTGAAGAACAATAACTATAGGTGAACGCTATAGAGGACAAACACGTTAATCATCAGCGATGAAGACTTCAACTGAGGAAACTGAGGAACAACAGATCCGGAGGAATTTGGGCGGTGGCGCTACCCACCTTATAGGGAATGAGACATTTGATACCATACACTAGTCATATGGATCTTGAGTCAATTCCACGTTAATTTCTTCACACTTAGCAAGGTAGTTACTCATGATTTGAGGAGTACGACGCATTGTGTGTTGTACATCAGGATTCTTCAATATTGTTTAAGCGTTAGGATGTGTGTCCATTCACTGGACGTTTGAGGTGTAACAGCCCAGATTTCACAAAAATATAAAAAAATTGTTTTCGGTGTGAATTGTTTGATTGTCTGATTTGTTGCGGTGTTTGCATTCCCGATTTATCGATCGGTGATTATTTTCCCCCTTTTATATCGTATCGGACGGATACCGACCATTGCCACTCTGACACTCGACCTGTGCGACACTGGGTTTCACCCGAGCACCGTCGCAACCGGCACAGGACCAGCCATCGCCACAGGATCGAAAACCCCGTTTATTTAATAAACGGATTATTTTAGGGGTCACCGAAAAATGTTGTCGGAATGTCACCGCGGTGAGGTACGATCGACGGGCTCGACGCGCTGAGCGCGTAGGTTGAAGTTTCATCCGAATCGGAGTCCGTACGGAGTCTCGGCGGTCACGAACGCGATCACCGGATGCGAGAGAGAGGTACCGAGGGCGTTTGCGTAAAATGGCCACCCAGCCCTGCCCTATATAAAGACCACCACTCCCCCACCCCTCTTCTAGGGTTTCCCTAGCAACAAATTGCAGCCACACCCACCAGATCTGGTCCAAATTTTCGTCCAAAAGCCCCCATTTTTCGCAACCCTAGCCCCCAGGCGACCTGGACCGTCAGATCTGGCGATCCGACGGCCCAGATCGGCCCTGTGCTCTAGCCTTCTCTCTCCCTCTTCTCTCTCTCCCGTGCATCCAGCCGAGCCGCCGCGCCTCCCGACGGCCGCCGCGCCGCCCGATGCCGGCAAGCCGCCGGTGAGCCGCCCCTGCACTGCCGTCTCCTCTCCTCCCTTCGCTCCTCACTCGGCCCCGCCGTTCTCCCTCGCAGGCACGGGAAGCCGCCGGAGCGCCGCCCGCCATGGAGCTCTGGCCGGAGCTCCACTCCGCCGCCCGGAGCTTGCCCCGCGGCCGCTCGCCTCCCCGACGCCTGCACCGAGACGCCGCCTCCAGGCTCGCCTGCCTCCAGGCCTTCCCCGCGCCGCCTCCCCTCGCCGGTGGCCGGCAAGCCAGCCGTGCCGACGCCGCCGTCCTGCTCGTCGGGATTGGGCGAGGCCCCGAGCGAACCGCCACCAACCGCGCCCGGCTGGGCCGCCACGGCCAGGTGGGCCAAGTCCTGCCCAGGCGCCTCCAGGACCCAAGCGGCCAGATCTAGATCCAGCCCCAGGCCAGTTGGGCCGGCCCAATGGTAGCCCTCTTCATTTTTTTTCCTCTGAACTAACCCTGCTGAAAATTTTGCAAAGTGTTGGGAAATTTGCTGCTGATCCTGTTTTGTATTGCGTTTTCCCGTTGATCCGTAGCTCCGATGAACGTGCCCCCAAAACAAAAGTTGCTCAGAATTGCGTGTACTTTAATTCATCTTTTGAGAGCATTTGCATTTGAGATCATCTTGATTGTGTAATTGTGTGTTGAAGTGGGCATCAGGCCGTTAAACTGCTACAAATTCTTGTTAAGTGCTGCTGTTTATATTTTTTTGCAACTTTGCATGATGATTGTGACTCATTTATGAGGCCTATTGCATTGACTATTTCTCCTATGTTTTAAGCATCATGTGTAATTCATTTCCATGCTTTAACATGTCATGTTTGGGTGCTTTAGCTATATTAAATCTTGCTCCAAAGTAGCTTTCCTGATGTTATTGTGCTGCTGTTGCTGAAACTGTTATTTTATAGCAACTTCGGGTGACGATTGCTTCGCAATCGTTTATCGGAAATGAGTGATTCCAATTGCATATTGTTAAGCATCATGTCTACTTTCATTACATGTATTGCATCTTCATGTTAGCATTCCTGGTCATATAGTTATTGAGCTCCAAAGTTGCTATGCTGCTGTTGTTGACAGCTACCTCTGTTTTTCACTAAGTCTGTTACTTTGCGATGCCATGTTGTTTGCTTAATATCTTTTGATCTATGATGCCTATTTGCATGATTCTTTTTGCCATGCGTTCCCTGTCATGTCTACTTTATTTGCATATCATATGTGAGCATGTTTGCATTGATTAACCTGTTTATGCAATGCTCTAAAGTGTGCTTCCTGATGTTGGCAGTTTGTGCCCGTAACTTGTTTTGCTTGTATCTTTTTAACCGTAACTCCGTTTGGGGTGTTCTTTATATGTAACTTGATTAGTTTTTTGTGTACTTTGTGTTTATGCTTTTTTTTCTGTTGTTAACCAACATAAAATATGGTTTAGGGCAGAACAGTACCAAATCCTTTAATTGTCGTGCGGCACTTAGTGTTATGCCATGTTTAGGTTGTGCCTCACTTATATGGACTAGCATAGATAGTTTACTTTGTGCTTCACCTATTGACATGTTTGTGTGCTTTGCCATGCTTGCTTGAGTTGCCATGTGAACAACCGTTGGTTGATCACCTGTAGCTAAACAACTTGAACCATCGTAAACGTGCGGTATCGTCGTGTGTGACGAGTACTCCACTTAACATGTTAGTAACCGCTCTCGACGGTAGGTGCGATGTCTCACGTTGACGTGTCGTGTGATGTCTTCTTGATCTTGTGTTGCCCCGTAGTAATAGAGTGCTTGCTCGTTGATTTCTTTCCAGTGTTTATCGTCTTGTGTGCTTCCGCGGGTACCTCTCGGAGACGTTGTGAGCGTGCGATCGACTACACCTTCGGAACCCGCCTTATCAACAGGCAAGGACTATGCTTTACTTATGATCCATTCTATTTCAACCAGCGGTTTGCATGCTAGTTTAGGTTAGGTTCGATGTTTGATCCTACCACATGTTTACAGCCTCTTTCAAACCGATACAGCCATGTCCTCTCCCAGCAAACCTTGTACTTCTATGTTACTATTGCTCGTTTCTCAGCCCCTGCTCAGTATGCATGCTTAGGATGCTACGATGTTACTCTGTTACTCCTTGTTTTGGGATATCACATTATTATATTGTTGTTGATGATATGATTATTATTAAAGTTGACTATATTCGACGTAGGATGGAAGGTCTAGGATATCCCGCCCCGACGCTTTGTTCCATTCGAGTCAGCTAGGACCCGAGTTCCGGGTATTGGTTTTAAGACTGAGCGTGCCTAACCGCGTGTGGTATTTTATGGGGTCCCCTTTTCTTACCTACCTAGCTTCAAGCATTTCTAGTGGTGGCCCAAGCTAATTTTACCATTTGAAACCGTGTGTGTGTTGGTCGTACGCCAGTAGTTTTTAAACCAACCCGGACCAGTGAGTACATAGTTCCCTTGCTGGCCCATCATGACCGGCTGAGGACCCGGTGTCCCATGTGTGATTAACCGGCAACCCAAACCTGGAGTCATACGGTAGAGACCAGATCGAGAGCGCGACCGGCTCCTGAGCTGGATGTCGTCTCACCGGGGGCCACCCGGATTTTTTCGTTGTTAGTTAGAGGGACCTGTCGTTTCGGATCTCTTGGAACTAAATCATAAAATGGTTGCCTGTGATGGGTAGCAACTGAGAGAGATGGGCGTGCGTGCGGAGCCTCGTAATGGGAAGTTGGTATGTCAGAACCCTCTGTTAGGTAATGTGCTAGGGTTAGCAAGTCCTCTTGCATCCTGTTAAAAATGTCAAAAGAAATCTTTGAAATAAAATTCAAAAGCAAAATGGGAGAAGGAACCCACCCAAGATGAATTAATTCAAATGGCCAGATAAAAATTTGCTCCAAAAATTCCTGTTAGAATTTTGAACAGTCTTATAAATGAGTGTGATCACATATCAAGTGATTGGGACCCACCCCATGCTCATGGATTTTTCAAATATTCAAACAGTGCCTTGGAATTAATCAAAAACCCCTATTTGAATTTGAATTCAAATATTTTGAATTTCAAAATTGTTCAAACTCTAGATATGACTAGCTACTGGTCATGTAATGCCATATAAAAGATTTGAGCATTTATAAAATTGTTTAGCTAATTATTTAGCTATGACAAAACAAATCACAGAAAAGAAAAAGAAACAGAAAAGGGAAAAGGGAACTTACCTGGCTTCTGGCCTGTTGGCCTACTAACCTGGCTCAGCCCACCCGAAGTCCCCTGTCGTCTACCTCCCCTGCCCCCAAAGCAGCTCGCTGGAGCGGCCGAGCGCGCCGTGGACGCCACCTCGACGCCTAGGGGCTTCCAGGCCGCCCCAGGACTCCAAAGTGCGCCACGGAGACGCACGCCTCTCCCTCTCTCACTTTCCCCCATCGCCGCTTCCTCTCGAGCTCCATACGTGTTTCCCCCTTCTTCCCCGAGAGCAGCCGCCGCTCACCGTCGCAAGAACCCGCAGCCAACGCCGGAGAGAAGCCCGGAGACCGTGTCCCCCTCGCGCTACGTCGTCGTCCACGCCAAGAGCTCGAAGATGGTGACCTAGGAGCCACTGGAGCCGCCGCAATCGAAGCTTTCTTCTCGCCGGAGCCGCCGCGCGTCTTCTTCAATTCCGGCCACTGTGGAGCTCCTCGGACCACGCCACCGCCTCAGTTCGACTCACGGTGAGCTTCTGGTTCACCCTAGCTATCGCACAGGCCAACCCTCGCACCCTAGCACCTTTTGCCATGGAAGCCGGAGCTTCTCGCCGCCAGGATGTTCCTCGCCGTGCAACCATGAAGCTTTTGAGCTCGAGCACATGTCCATCGTCTTCGCCATGCTCCTCTGCGTCGTTTGCGTGCATCACCGGCTCAAGTAGAGCACCGCAGCGAGCTTTGCCTCGAGCCCGAGCAACGGCCTCCGCTAGGTCTTGACGCCGGCGACGTTCCGGTGCCCCCCGGTGACGATGAGATGCTCGAGGTGAAGCGCGCGACCAAGAGGAGTCATCTGGTGGTCGCAGCACTTCATTTGGACGCCGGAGTCGCCGCCCAGTGTGTCGCCGCCGCGTTGGGATGTCACCGGCGTCTAGCCGCCGGTGGCTTGATGACGTGGGCATCATTAGGGGGCTACCCCCCTGTTAGTTGACCCCAGGTCAATGACAGGTGGGCCCCCCAGGCCCTAAACCCCCTCTGTTTAATTTAAACAGAGGGATTCTGTGTCACTGACCACTGGACCCCACCAGTCAGACCCCCCCCCTGACGTCATCCTTGCGCAAGCCTGACGCAGTAATTCGAATAAATGATTTTATAAATTACAGAAAATCCAGAAAAAGGCTGAAACTTTGGAAATTCATAGAAAATTCATATTAACTCCAATTTGGAAAAATAATATATGAAAAATGATCAGGAGAAAATAAGCTATCCAAAAATCCAACCTTCAACTATGTTTCACTTGAATTTAAAATGTGATCAGTAGCTTTTGCTATTTGATTTAAATGGAATTGCCCAAACACATCAGAAACATATACATCAAGTTTCAACCTTCAACCATGTGTTTGTGCATTGTATTTATATTGCTTCCTTGTTTGTTGTTTATCGAGTAGAGGTGGAACCGGAACAGGAGGAAGCCCCCTTCGTTGAAGACCCCGAACCCGAACCTCGTCAGCAAGGCAAGCAAACCCCCATTGATCATGTCGATAAAATCCCACTTCCCTCTCATGTCTCGCTTATGCATTGTATAGGATGATTACCATGCTACGTTTCTACCGCATAGATGAACCCATTCCTTTGCATGACCTATCATTTGTCACAGTAGTAGGCAAACCACAATCCTAGCAACTGTAGGAGTTGATTGATATCATGTGGACCCTGCAATTGTTACTGCTTATTGCATGCTTAGAATGATACCATGTTGATACTGTTATGTGAGTCGGGATGGTAGTGATCATGATGATGTTGGTGGAAAGGCGTTGGTGAATATACCCTAATACAAGGTGAACGATGAGAGGCTGTGTAGGAGTACACGGTGGGTTGTCTCGTTGAACACCGCCCTAAGTCCGAATTCTTGTGTGGTGATCCAAGATGAAGAGTACAACCACACATTGGGCTCACTGACCCCTCTCAACTTACTAACTCATCCCTTTCGATGTCCTGATGTCGCAATAGTTCGGAATTCTGGTAGGTCTGTGGCCTGGCTGTTAAGTGAGAGAACGGCTCATCCGAGACCAGCTTATGCACCACGCACACATCACTTGGGTCCACTTCGGTAAACCGGCCGGGTTCATGATAGTGGTAGCCAACCCAGGTAGGCGGCTTTCTCGGACTAGATCGGCTATGAGGTAACAGTTGTGGTGAGCATCCTCGCCGACACTTCTTGAATGGTGTCGAGTACAAAGGCGGTAACTGATGATCATGTGTGTGTAGCGGTACACCCCTGCAGAGTTAACAAAACTATTCGAATAGCCGCGTCCGCGGTTATGGACTGCTTGGAAAGCTTAGCTTGATTATTAGACAACTTGAACTGGATACTTCTGAAACACACCAAGATAAGTGTGAGTGCTATGGCGTGCTTTCTCGTGGGGAAGTCGAGGAAGGCACCATAGTGGTGTAATTGGTTGGAGAAAGTAGTGGACTCATGTACACTTCTTACCTCAAGTCTGGTACTCTTAGTTCAGGACTAGCCAAGTCAAAGGTGGCACTTCTGCAAGTGAACCCCACCTCCCTTTACCTTGATACATGTGCATGAGTAGTATAGCTCCTATGTAAGTCTTGCTGAGTACGACTTTGTACTCACGTTTGCTTAATCTATGTTTTAGATGAAACCACTGACCCCGAAGGTGGCTTCTTCATCGAGCTGGACGACTGAAGATCAAGCTAGTCTAGTCCCAGTCAGACGACTGGTCCCCTCATGGAGGGCTTGTGTTTAAATAAGGCTTCTTAAGCCATTTGTTAGACTTGTCTGTACCCAGACATACTTTGCTTCGGCTTGTTGTTGTAATGTTGGATAACATACTTGTGATCTCTGTGTGCACTCTGTAAGAGTTATCAATAAAATGTATAAATTGTAGAGAATTGCAATGATATCTACTGTTCATACAAGGCATGTGTGCTGCGTGTATGTTTATAACAAGCATGTCTTTGGTATGGGTTTTCGAGACCTTAGTTGTGATCTGGCTGGCGGTCTTTCATACACCAAGTGGCCCTTAGATGTGCGCAGCTTGGGGCATCGCGATGCGATTGATCGAGACTCCGTCTCGTGCACACTTTGTGGTATGATCGAGCCCGCCCTAGACCCCGACTAAGTGATCGGGCTGGAGTCAGTCTATGTAAGAGTTATGAGATAGTCGATAGTATGGTTGAGGCGACTTGTCTGTGAATATGGGGGTTCATCACCCATATCATTAGACTTGTGTGCGGACGATGAGGACCCATCTCAGTTGATCATCCGTCCTGGATGGGATGCCCCTCACGTACGATGCTTTCCGAGAACGTTCTGTGCTTGGCCTTGTCTGCTTAGACAAGTGGGTACGGTTCTCGGCTCTCCATATGACTATGTCGTAGCGGGACTTGCATACGCTAACCCCGGGTACCGACATAGTACACCCCTGTAGGGTTAAATCTTTTCGAGAAGTCGTGTCCACGGTTATGGACGACTAGAGACCTACTCCTTGTTCATACACAACAACAACCGAGATAATCTTAATATAACTTGATCAACGTGTGTGTGTGCCTTGACTGCTTCTTCTTCGTCGGGATGCGAAGAGGAGGACAAGGATAGGATAGGTGTTATGTTTGCGTAAGTAGTTGATAGCAAGACTTGTTGGAGGCGATTCCTCATCGAATGCTTGGCTTCTTATCTTACTCTCTAGATTGTTAGCCACTTCATAAATGCTAGTGCGGCAGCAACCTCACCACTTACCCCTTCCTTACCGTAAACTACTAGTTGTCCTAGAATGACGAGTGATGAAGTCCTTGCTGGGTCAGATGACCACTACAGTTCGATGCTGAGTACCTCTGTACTCATGATACTACCCCCAAACTCTTTTCAGGGGTTTTGATCGACAACAGGTATGGTGATCGATGTTTCACGTGGAGACTCGACGACGACTAGTTAGGAGGATCCCCGCGGAGGGCCTGGACCCGTGTGGTTATGGTATCGATGTTTTTCTCTTTGCCAGTAGGCATTTGATTGTAGTCTGTACTCAGATATGTACCTTCCGCTGTTGTATTGTATTGGAGGTAGTTGTATGCCGATTGTATGAGATGTTGTATCCTGTATCTGTAATGTTGTGATATCATGTTGGAAATCCGGGGCATATGGCTTCGTCATATGTCGCGGTGGGACCGATATGTGCTTCGTCCCCGGATCTGGATGGAAACATCTAGATCTGGAACAGTACCGCATATCGGGCCTTACAACTTGGTATCAGAGCCTTACCGACCGTAGGATCCCTTCTCTGGCCGAAGTCGAGTCTAGACAAAACTATTTTGTAGTTACTAAGTTAGTTATCGGAGAGTAGGAATCATTTTACTCCTTACCCTTGCTCTGGTTAGGACAAGTGTCGTAAGTGTTTTATTTCTCGACTTATCCCCTTTTAAACTCTAGGATCTCGAGTGTGTGGAGTACCGGAATAGTTACAATGCCTTGCTTGCAGCGTATTGTCTCGATTCCGATCTCAGGTTGGGAAATCCTGTAGCACCTTTAGACTTCCAACTCTGGTGTACATCCGGGTCGTCCTTTGCCCTCCCTCCTTTTGCCCAGTGTTTTTACGACTTGCGTCGAAAATCACTATCCCTTGATCTGGTTTTCGTGATCGTTCTTTCTCTTGTCACTGACGTTTTCGTTATTCCGACGATGTCGTCTCTCTGCGGAAATTTATCTCGACAGAAGTTCGACGTCGACATGGAGCAGAGTCCCTTGTTGGTGGTGTTGAAGATCGTCGACTCTTTTCTCTCCCGTGGATCGTCCTGGATCTCGGGACGAGATCCCTTGTTGGTGGTGTTGTATTGTAACAGCCCAGTTTTCACAAAAAAATAAAAAATTTGTTTTCGGTGTGAATTGTTTGACTGTCTGATTTGTTGCGGTGTTTGCATCCACGATTTATCGATCGGCGATTATTTTTCCCCCTTTATGTCGTGTCGGACGGAGACCGTCCATTACCACTCTGACACTTGACCTGTGCGACACCGGGTTTCACCCGAGCACCGTCGCAACCGGCACAGGACCAGCCATCGCCACCGGATCGAAAACCCCGTTTATTTAATAAACGGATTATTTTAGGGGTCACCAAAAATTGTTGTCGGAATGTCACTGCAGTGAGGTATGATCGACGGGCTCGACGCGCTGAGCGCGTAGGTTGAAGTTTCGTCCGAATCGGAGTCCGTACGGAGTCTCGGCGGTCACAAACGCGATCACCGGACGCGAGAGAGAGGTACCGAGGGCGTGTGCGTAAACCGGCCACCCAGCCCTGCCCTATATAAAGACCACCACTACCCCACCCCTCTGCTAGGGTTTCCCTAGCCACAAATTGCAGCCACACCCGCCAGATCTGGTCCAAATTTTCGTCCAAAAGCCCCCATTTTTCGCAACCCTAGCCCCCAGGCGATCTGGACCGTCAGATCTGGCGATCCGACGGCCCAGATCGGCCCTGTGCTCCAGCCTTCTCTCTCCCTCTTCTCTCTCTCCCGTGCATCCAGCCGAGCCGCCGCGCCTCCCGACGGCCGCCGCGCCGCCCGATGCCGGCAAGCCGCCGGTGAGCCGCCCCTGCACCGCCGTCTCCTCTCCTCCCCTCGCTCCTCACCCGACACCGTCGTTCTCCCTCGCAGGCACGGGAAGCCGCCGGAGCGCCGCCCGCCATGGAGCTCGGGCCGGAGCTCCACTCCGCCGCTCGGAGCTTGCCCCGCGGCCGCTCGCCTCCCCGACGACTGCACCGAGCCGCCGCCTCCAGGCTCGCCCGCCTCCAGGCCTTCCCCGCGCCGCCTCCCCTCGCCAGTGGTTGGCAAGCCAGCCGTGCCGGCGCCGCCATCCTGCTCGTCGGGATCGGGCGAGGCCCCGAGCGAACCGCCACCAACCGCGCCCGGCTGGGCCGCCACGGCCAGGTGGGCCAAGTCCAGCCCAGGCGCCTCCAGGGCCCAAGCGGCCAGATCCAGAAACAGCCCCAGGCCAGTTGGGCCGGCCCAATGGTAGCCCTCTTCATTTTTTTTCCTCTGAACTAACCCTGCTGAAAATTTTGCAAAGTGTTGGGAAATTTGCTGTTGATCCCGTTTTGTACTGCGTTTTCCCGTTGATCCGTAGCTCCGATGAACGTGCCCCCAAAACAAAAGTTGCTCAGAATTGCGTGTACTTTAATTCATCTTTTGTGAGCATTTGCATTTGAGGTCATATTGATTGTGTAATTGTGTGTTGAATTGGGCATCAGGCCGTTAAACTGCTACAAATTCCTGTTAAGTGCTGCTGTTTATATTTTGTTGCAACTTTGCATGATGATTGTGACTCATCCATGAGGCCTATTGCATTGATTCTTTCTCCTATGTGTTAAGCATCATGTGTAATTCATTTCCATGCTTTAACATGTCATGTTTGGGTTCTTTAGCTATATTAAATCTTGCTCCAAAGTAGCTATTCTGATGTTATTGTGCTGCTGTTGCTGAAACTGTTATTTTATTGCAACTTCGGGTGACGATTGCTTCGCAACCGTTTATCGGAATTGAGTGATTCCAATTGCATATTGTTAAGCATCATGTCTACTTTCATTACATGTATTTCATCTTCATGTTAGCATTCCTGGTCATATATTTATTGAGCTCCAAAGTTGGTATGTTGCTGTTGTTGACAGCTACCTCTGTTTTTCACAAAGTCTGTTACTTTGCGATGCCATGTTGTTTGCTTAATATCTTTTGATCTATGATGCCTATTTGCATGATTATTTTTTCCATGCCTTCCCTTTCATGTCTACTTTATTTCCATATAATTTGTGAGCATGTTTGCATTGACTAACCTGTTTATACAATGCTCTAAAGTGTGCTTCCTGATGTTGGCAGTTTGTACCCGTAACTTGTTTTGCTTGTATCTTTTTAACCGTAACTCCGTTTGGGGTGTTCTTTATATGTAACTTGATTAGTTTTTCGTGTACTTTGTGTTTATGCTATTTTTTGCTGTTGTTAACCAACCTAAAATATGGTTTAGGGCAGAACAGTACCAAATCCTTTCATTGTCGTGCGGCACTTAGTGTTATGCCATGTTTAGGTTGTGCCTCACTTAAATTGACTAGCATAGATAGTTTACTTTGTGCTTCACCTCTTGACATGTTTGTGTGCTTTTCCATGCTTGCTTGAGTTGCCATGTTAACAACCGTTGGTTGTTCACCTGTAGCTAAACAACTTGAACCATCGTAAAGGTGCGGTATCGTCGTGTGTGACGAGTACTCCACTTAACATGTTAGTAACCGCTCTCGACGGTAGGTGCGATGTCTCGCGTTGCCGTGTCGTGTGATGTCTTCTTGATCTTGTGTTTCCCCGTAGTAATAGAGTGCTTGCTCGTTGATTGCTCTCCAGTGTTTATCGTCTTGTGTGCTTCCGCGGGTACCTCTCGGAGACGTTGCGAGCGTGCGATCGACTACACCTTCGGAACCCGACTTATCAACAGGCAAGTACTATGCATTACTTATGATCCATTCTATTTCAACCAGTTGTTTGCATGCTAGTTTAGGTTAGGTTCGATGTTTGATCCTACCACATGTTTACAGCCTCTTTCAAACCGATACAGCCATGTCCCCTCCCAGCAAACCTTGTACTGCTATGTTACTATTGCTCGTTTCTCAGCCCCTGCTTAGTATGCATGCTTAGGATGCTACGATGTTACTCTGTTACTCCTTGGTTTGGGATATCACATTATTATATTTTTGTTGATGATATGATTATTATTAAAGTTGACTATATTCGACGAAGGATGGAAGGTCTAGGCTATCCCTCCCCGATGCTTTGTTCCATTCGACTCACCTAGGACCCGAGTTCCGGGTATTGGTTTTAAGACTGAGCGTTCCTAACCGCGTGTGGGATTTTATGGGGTCCCCTTTTCTTACCTACCTAGCTTCAAGCATTTCTAGTGGTGGCCCAAGCTGATTTTACCATTTGAAACCGTGTGTGTGCTGGTCGTACGCCAGTAGTTTTTAAACCAACCCGGACCAGTGAGTACATAGTTCCCTTGCTGGCCCATCATGACCGGCTGAGGACTCGGTGTCCCATGTGTGATTAACCGGAAATCCAAACCTGGAGTCATACGGTAGAGACCAGATCGAGAGCGCGGCCGACTCCTGAGCTGGATGTCGTCTCACCGGGGGCCACCCGGATTTGTTCGTTGTTATTTAGAGGGACCTGTCGTTTCGGATCTCTTGGAACTAAATCATAAAATGGTTGCCTGTGATGGGTAGCAACTGAGAGAGATGGGCGTGCGTGCGGAGCCTCGTAATGGGCAGTTGGTACACCCCTGCAGGGTTAAAGCTTTTCGAGAAGTCGTGTCCACGGTTATGGATGACTTGAGACCTACTCCTTGTTCATAGACAACAACAAACGAGATAATCTTAATATAACTTGATCAACGTGTGTGTGTGCCTTGACTTCTTCTTCTTCGTCGGGATGCGAAGAGGAGGACAAGGATATGATAGGTGTTACGTTTGCGTAAGTAGTTGATAGCAAGACTTGTTGGAGGCGATTCCTCATCGAATGCTTGGCTTCTTATCTTACTCTCTAGATCGTTAGCCACTTCATAAATGGTAGTGCGGCAGCAACCTCACCACTTACCCCTTCCTTACCGTAAACTACTAGTTGTCCTAGAATGACGAGTGATGAAGTCCTTGCTGGGTCAGATGACCACTACAGTTGGATGCTGAGTACCTCTGTACTCATGATACTACCCCCAAACTCTTTTCAGGGTTCTTGATCGACAACAGGTATGGTGATCTACGTTTCACGTGGAGACTCGACGACGACTAGTTAGGCGGATCCCGGTGGAGGTCCTGGACCCGTGTGGTTATGGTATCGATGTTTTTCTCTTTGCCAGTAGGCATTTGATTGTAGTCTGTACTCAGACATGTACCTTCCGCTGTTGTATTGTATTGGAGGAAGTTGTATGCCGATTGTATGAGATGTTGTATCATGTATCTGTAATGTTGGGATATCATGTTGGAAATCCGGGGAATATGACTTCGTCATATGTCGCGGTGGGACCGATATTTGCTTCGTCCCCGGATCTGGATGGAAACATCTAGATCTGGAACAGTACCGCATATCGGGCCTTACACGAATCTAAGATATTTATCTCACACCTCAGAGTGCTAGATCGCTTCTCATCCAAAGGCTTAGTGAATATATCAGCAAGTTGGTCTTCAGTCTTCACGTGGCTGATGACGATGTCTTCCTTCAATACATGATCCCAAAGAAAGTGATACCGAATCTCAATATGCTTCGTCCTCGAGTGATGTACTGGGTTCTGAGAAATCTTGATGGCGCTCTCATTGTCACACAGTAGTGGTACTTTCTTCAGGTTGATGCCATAGTCCTTCAGAATTTGCTTCATCCAAAGAAGTTGTGAGCAGCTAGCACCAGCAGCAATGTATTCAGCTTCAGCAGTGGAGAGGGAAACGCAGTTCTGCTTCTTCGATGACCAGCACACCAGAGAACGCCCGAGGAAAGGACATGTTCCTAAGGTAGACTTCCGATCCACTTGATCTCCAGCATAATCTGAGTCTGAGTACCCAACGAGATCCAGCTGTGTGCCTTTTGGATACCATAAGCCTAGCGACGGGGTGTGAGCCAAATATCGAAGAATTCGTTTCACCGCTTGGTGATGCGATTCCTTAGGTGCCGTTTGGAATCGGGAACACATGCAAACGCTCAACATTATATCAGGCCTAGATGCACATAGATATAGCAGAGAACCTATCATAGAACGGTATACCTTTTGATCGTAGTCCTTGCCATTTTCATCAGGGCCTAGTTGCCCATTTGTAGGCATCGGTGTCTTGATACCCTTGCAGTCTTGCATCCCAAATTTCTTCAAGCACTCCTTGAGGTACTTCTCCTGAGAGATGAAGATGTCGTTGCGATGTTGACGAATTTGAAGCCCTAAGAAGAACTTCAGTTCACCCATCATGGACATCTGATACCGTTCACTCATCAAGAATGCAAATTCTTCACTGTATTTCTTGTTAGTGCATCCAAATATAATGTCATCAACATAGATTTGACATATGAATAATTCATCATCATATCATTTTGTGAAAAGAGTTGGATCGAGGGAACCAGATTTGAAGCCCTTGATGATGAGGAAGTCCCTTAGTGTGTCATACCAAGCCCGAGGGTCTTGCTTTAGTCCATAGAGGGCTTTCTTCAATCTGTACACCATATCAGGTTTCTTTGCGTCTTCAAATCCTGGTGGTTGAGCAACATATACTTCTTCCTCGATATTACCATTGAGGAAGGCAGTTTTCACATCCATTTGATATAACTTGATATTATGATGGTTAGCGAATGCAAGCATAATACGAATGGACTCAAGTCTAGCAACAGGAGCGAAGGTTTCACCGAAGTCGATCCCCTCGACTTGTGTATATCCTTGTGCTACGAGACGAGCTTTGTTTCTGATGAATTGTCCATCTTCATCGAGTTTGTTCCGGTAGATCCACTTCGTGTCGATGACATTGTGAACTCGAGGATTAGGAAGTTTGACTAATTCCCAAACATCATTCAGTTTGAACTGAAGAAGTTCGTCTTGCATCGCCTGAATCCATTCCGCTTCTCGGAATGCCTCGGTGACTTTGGTTTCCTCTGAAATTGATACAAACGAGAAATGCCCACAAAAGTTAGCTATATGATTAGCTCTTGCACGAGTGAGAGGACCTGGTAGATTGACGTCGGCGAGAATTATATCCACTTGAACTTCATTCGCCACGCGAGGAAGACGAGGAAGATGATCTTGAGGCGCATCTTCGTCACTGCTATCAGATTCATTTGCATCTTCTTCAGGTGCTTCAGGAGCTTCAGGGGTATCAGGAGCCTCAGAATCAGGATCATCACCAGGATTATTTGCATTAGGATTTGGATGTTCTTCAGGAGCAGGAGGTATATGCATTTCTTCAGGATGATCCATAGGAATGATATCACCAACACCCATCTTCTTGATCTGTTCTTCAGAGGGGGTTTCATCTAGATCAGGTGGCAGGTGCTCTCTTTGAGAGCCATCAGATTCATCAAACCGCACATCTACAGTCTCAACAATTTTATGATGACTGATATTGTAGACTCTGTAGGTGTGCGAGTTGATACCATAACCAAGCATGAAACCTTCACATGCTTTGGGTGCAAATTTGGACTAGTGATGAGGATCACGAATCCAGCAAGGTGCACCGAATACTTTGAAGTAACTCACATTGGGTTTCTTACCGACCATTAGCTCATATGATGTTTTGTTGAAGAACTTGTGAAGATACACTCGATTGACGATGTGGCATGCAGTGTTGATTGCTTCAGCCCACCACATTAGTGGAGTGTTGTACTCAGCCAGCATCGTGCGAGCCATCTCGATGAGGGTTCGGTTTTTCCTCTCAACAACTCCATTTTGCTGAGGAGTGTAAGGCTTAGAGAATTCATGAGTGATTCCCAAGTCGACGAGGAATTCTTCCACACCGATGTTCTTGAACTCAGTGCCGTTGTCGCTTCGAATGTGCTTGATCTTCAGGTTGTAGTTGTTCATGAATCGCGGGGCGAAGCGCTTGAAGATTGCTGGGGTCTCTGACTTCTAGAGAAGAAAATGCACCCAAGTGTATCGTGAGAAGTCATCAACAATAACAAGACCATACATACTACCTCTAAAGCTTGAATACTTTGGAGGGCCGAATAGATCCATGTGAAGCAACTCCTGCGGTCTTGTAGTTGTCATGATGGTCTTCGCTGGATGCTTGGCCTTGGTCATCTTTCCAGCTTCACAAGCACCACACAGCCGGTCCTTTGAGAATCTGATTTCCTCAATCCCGAGGACATGTTTCTTCAGCACCAGCTTCTGGAGATTCCTCATTCCGGCGTGGCCGAGTCTTCGATGCCATAGCCAGCACTCTGAGGCTCGAGCCATGATGTATGTTGCAACCTGAGGACCTTCAGAGAAATCTACAATATACAGATCACCTTTCCTAACTCCACTGAAGACAATGGAGTTATTGCTAACCATATAGACAGCACAGCCATATTTTTCGAAGAGAACAACGAGATCAAGATCACATAGCATAGCGACAGACATCAAGTTGTATCCAAGGGATTCAACAAGCATGACTTTGTCAATGTGTTGGTCTCGAGAGATAGCAACTCTGCCGAGACCCAATACCTTACTTTTACCTTTATCGGCGAACGTGGTGGTTTTCTTTGAAGAAGGACTCAGGTATGATTCCATAAGAAGGCTTCTATCACCAGTCATGTGATTTGTACATCCACTGTCCATCACCCATTCAGTCTTTCCCTGCAAAGGAATTAGTATCTCATACAGCAAGTTATGAGCCAGTCTCAGTTTGAGGATTTTATGATTCCTCAGAATTAATTCCTCAGGACGTTCCTAAGGATTGATTCTATGAAACAAAACAATATAAATATCCTTCAGCTGACTCGAATGATGTTGTCCTGGGCATATGATCTGTAAAATTTATGATTGCCTCAGGACATGTCCCTGTAAAGATGATCAGTTCTTCTTTACCACCCACATCTTAATGGGTGGTTTTGAGGTATATGAGGACTGATGAGGGCGATGAGACCTAATGGGACGTGAGATGGTGGTATCAGGATAAACGAATGAATAAGCATTCTTATGAGGGGCTTTCCTGTGAACAAAATGATTAGCTGATACATGATGATAACCATTTCCATTTGAGGTATCGTCCTCAGATGATACCCTTAGCTCATTTGCATCTGCATTCACAGGAAGGTTAGTGATGAGGTCCTTCTGAACCCAGATCTGCTTGACTGGAGGACCGTTCCTGCAGTTAGTTCCGATGTATCTGGCGAATACCTCACCATTAACATCCTTAAACAGTTTATAGTTTGAGTCAAAAGACTAAATCACCACATCTGAGGAAACAGCATCATAACCAGATAAAGTGTAGGGATCAGGAGGGGGCATCTTTGCCCGAACCCAAGTGGTCTCTGGATATTGTTCAGGTTTCCAGTAAGACCCATCAGGGTCGAGTTTCCACGTGAATGTGACACCTTCTTTCCTCGGGTTCCTGTTGAGAATCTGTTTCTTGAAGATGTCACAAAGAATCTGATGTCCTTTCAGACTCTTGAACATGCCGGTTTCCAGTAGACTCTTCAACCTAGAATTTTCTTCAATAATGTCTATGGTATCCTCAGATGAGGGGTTAGATACCACAGAAGCAATAGAAAGAACAGAGTCTGAAGACATTGAAGAACTAGGCACAGAGGTAATATGGTCATGTTCAATGCATTTTAAACAGGGAGGATTAAATCCTTCTTGTGGCATGATGATTTGTTGGGAGAGGAGTGAATCATTTTCTTTCCTCAGATCGTCATGAGACATCCTCACGCGTTCAAGTTCTTGCTTCCTCATGAGGAACTCATGAGCCAGCTTCTCATGATCGGTGAGGAGTGCCTCATGACGACTGAACAAGTCGTCAAACTTTGACTGAAGAATTTTTGATTCATCAGTCAATTTTTGAGTCTTTGTCATTTCCTCAACCAACATATCATCACTCTTGTTTAGTGAGATCTGGATATTTTCAAGTGCACGTTGTTGCTTAGATGCGAATTTAGCAAGTTTAGCATAGTTTTCATCAGGTTCTTCGTCAGAGGGGTCATCCGATGATGAGTAAGTAGATACCTTGGAAAACTTGGCCATGAAGCAGAAGGAAGGGGTTGTGTCTTCAGCTTCATCATCAACATGTGATGGATCAGATTCGTCAGTGCTGAAGATTGACTTCGAGACAAGCGACGTGGAAAGAGCCAGACCAACCACACCCTCAGATTCTTCTTCCTCACCATCAGGGTCGGAACCAGATTCTTCAGAGTCCAATTCTTTGCCGAGATATGCGCGAGCCTTACGGGAGTTGTTATTCCTGTATCCAGCAGACTTTGAGGATCTTGATGATTTCTTCTTTGTCTTTTCATCAGAACTGTCATCTTTCCCTTTCTTCTTCTTCTTCTTCTTCAGTCTAGCTTCCTTTTCCCATAGAGGACACTCAGCGATGTAATGCCCAGGTTTCTTGCACTTGTGTCAGACTCTCTTTCTTGTTTCAACAGAGTCATCATCTTTGCTTTTTCTTGAGGAATATCTTGAGGAATTTCCGAAGCGATTCTTCTTCGTGAATCTTTGGAACTTTCTGGTGAGGAGAGCAAGTTCTCGGCTGAGAGTTTCAGGATCATCAGTATCAGCCTCAGACTCTTCATCAGAGGACATTCTTTGAGCTCTAGCTTTTAGCGCGCGGACTTTAGGCGTGGAGTTGTACAAGTCTCGTTTTTCAGAGAGCTTCAGTTCATGATCATTGAGGCGCTCGAGGATGTCAGCAGGATCCAGAGTCTTGAAGTCAGGCCTTTCTTGAATCATCGGCGATAGGAACTCAAATGAGTCATCCAGTGACCTTAGTAATTTCTTCACTAGCTCATGATTTGTGATATCAGCGGCACCCAGTGCTTGAAGTTCATTGGATATGTCAGTGAGTCTTTCAAAGGTTTGCTGCACATGCTCGTTGTCCAGCCTCTTGACCTGTTGAAGAGACTACGGAGTGTATCAACTCGTGAGTCTCATTGAGCAGAGACTCCTTCATTAACTTTTGACAGTCTTGTCAATATCTTCTTTGCATTATCTAGACCATTGATACGGTTGAACTGAGCCTTGTTTAGATGACCACCAATAATGCTTCGAGCTTTTGCATCAAGCTGCCAGTTCTTCTTGACAACTTCAGGAGCAGTCATCAGAGTTGCTTCAGGAATGCCTTGATCAACAATATCCCACAGATCCTTGTCAATGGCTTCAAGATTCATCCTCATCTTGTTCTTCCAGTACGGGTAGTCTGTCCCGTCGAAGATGGGTCAGTTTGAGGCGACACTCATTGTACCTGAGGTCGACATAACTAAAACTCCAGGTGGTTAAACTGAATCACACAGAACAAGAGAGTACCTTGCTCTGATTCCAATTTAAAGTTCAATATATCGACCAGAGGGGGGTGAATGGGAGATTTTTAAATATCTCGAGGAATTTCTATTTCCTCAGGACTGAGGCAATGAGAAATTGAGGAAGTTGAAACCCGAGGAGGAACAAATGAAGTACAAAAGCACTAGCATGAATTGAAAACAACCTATTGCATAGCTACGGTAATATTAAAGCACGAACTGAGGAATCAGTACAGAGTGAACTCAGAACGTAAGGCATCAGGATAATTCATCAGTGCATAAACATAATAACTGAGGTTGAAGAAATAGCACCCGGGCACTGAAGACGAAGACTTGATGAACCAGTTCGAGTTGCTGTGACAACTCTACGTCTGGTTGGAGAGGCTGAGATTGAACTCAGAAGACATAGTCTTCACCTTATTCTCCTTGAACTAAAGTCCTCAGACTCCGTCCAATAACTCAGGTGAGTCTTCAAGGTAGACTCCCGAAACCTTCACAGACTCAGTCACTCCGGGAAGTCACAATTGCATCTTGACTTCCTCAGACTGAAGACTTCTACACCGGCTGGAAGATCACAAACTTCAAGAGTAAAAAGCTTCGGATCACTCGAACCGACTTCCTCAGAAATGCTCAACTACTCAGGCTGGTGGTTTTCCTCACTTAGGTTCTTCAGTGTCCTCAGAGGTGGGTTGCTCTCAAATGACAAGTGTCAGTTTTTCTCTTGGAGCAGCCAACCCACAAATGGGGCTGGGGGTAGCTATTTATAGCCGCGGAGCAACCCCAGGTTAAAGGGCATAAATGCCCATGCACGCAATTACTCCCGTGCCCTCGGATATGTCCGTTTATAGACAAGTTCTAGCTTCTCACCACGCAACACGTGGCACGTTCAAACTATTCTCACTCCTCACAAACTTCAGAAGAATCGCACTGGCGATCTCCAGACTCCTCAACCAAAGTTAGTTACCTCAGTGACCTGAAGAACAACGTCTCAGACACCCGAGGACTGAACTTCTACTGCAGGAGATTTCCTCATGGTTTTCTTCAGGATTTCTAATTGAGCACTTCCTCAGAAATACAAAACTCATTTTCCTCAACCCCTCCAATAGTGCGGTGTTGTCCTATGACTCAAGAAGTATAAAAAGTCTTAGCGAAGACTACGCTTCAACTTCGTCTTCAGCGCGAACGTCCTCAGGATCTGGCACAGCTTTAGCTTCAGCCGAACGCTTCAGGATCTGGTACTGCTTCAGCTTCAGCTGAACGCTTCAGGATCCTGATTCCTCAGGATTTCGCAGAACTTAAGTCTTCAGGAGACACACCGATTTTTCCCTTATTCCTCAATATTTTGGGGGGTCGACAACGGTGGTTAACCTCATCCTCAAGGACTGTTTTCCTGTGTATACTCACAAACACATTAGTCCCTTAACCGTTTTGTCATCAAATACTCCAAAACCTCAAAGAGGGCACTAGATGCACTTACAGTATAAAATGCTTACCTCTCCTATCCCCTCTATAGTAAACCATTTATAACTGTTTTGATATGTTTAAAATATTGCACACTTGTCATCTAACTTAAACTTATAAAAAAATTGTAGATGGCTGAAGGTCCTGTGCACCACCTGCAGCTAACTCAGGCTGGGGAGACGCTCTTTGCTCAGGATCTGATCGATCTGGTTTAGCTTGTTCACCGCCCAGTTGCGGAGTTCTGAGCCTACGAGATCTCCGGGAGGAAGGATGTGGAGGCTCGCCTGGTTGTGCGGTGTGCGCTCCGAGGATCGGAGGTTACTCCGCGGTCCGACACCATCGCCTTTGTGCTATATGCCCGTACCTGGGAGGACGGTCTGCGTAGAGCCTGTCAGGAGGCGATTGCTCGCATTGTGAGGTTCCACCAGTATGAGCTGGGATCCACGCGACTCCATCACTACGGGATGCGCGATAGCGAGGGAGATCCCACTCCCGGCATTCCTCACCCGGTCATGAGGGATCACCTGATCGCTATGGAGAAGCACTTGGCTTTGACTGAGGCTCAGATGGATGAGGTCCGGTTTAAGCATGACTACAACCTTCAGACAGGAGGTCATGCCACATCGACCCCATCGATCTAGAGTCCCGGGACTGTATTATAGAGGAGTTGCAGGGCCAGGTCGCCCGTTTGGAGGGGAGTAATGAGATGTTGAGGAAGAGGACCAGGAGCCTCAAGCGCAAGTGCGAGGATTTGGACGACGAGATTGCTGCTCTGGATGATGGCGAGGACATTCAGAAGGAGGAGGATGCCTACCTTAGTGTTGACGAGGACCACGACGAGGCGGAGGACATTTTTAACTTCGAGGATCGTGCTTTCATCGACGATGAGGAGGCGAGTGACGCGTAGGGGGTGTCCCATTGAGTAGTTGCCACTTTTGGGTTTAGTCGTGGCTCAGTTTGATGAATGGGTGGATGTTTATCTGTAAGACTTGGTTATGTATGAGAATTATGCTATTGTATGCTACCATGTGATGATTTGCTAGTTGCATGTTTATTGCCTATTTTATATGTCTTGCTTGTGTATGATAACTAGATTGTTAGAGACTTACCCCCCTTTGTAGACTAAATTCCCTCTTATCTTGCGCCACAACTTCAGGATGCCGAGGAACCCCCGCGCTAACCCAAGTGGATCCGGTGATGTGCCGCCGCCACCATCTGACCCGAACATGGCGCAACTTCTGCGACTGCTTATGGAGGAGCGCCAGGCAAACATGGCTGCACTTCAGCAGCTAGTCCAGGCCGCCACCAATGCCAACCAAGGAGGCAGAGGAGCTGGTGGGAATGAGGAGCCCAGGTCTCGGCTCCGAGATTTCCAGAACACCAACCCGCCCGTGTTCTCGCAGACGAAGGAGCCTCTGGATGTTGAGGATTGGCTCTGCACCATGGAGAACAACCTTGTTGTCGCCGCTGTTGGCAACAATGAGAAGGTCATGTACGCCACCCACTACCTCACCGACACCGCCAGGAGTTGGTGGGAAGGAGTGTGCACCCGTCTTCCAGAAGGTTAAGTACTCACCTGGGCGGAGTTCTCCGCAAAGTTCAAGAAGGCGCACATCCCCACCGCACTGATCAGGAGGATGAAGGATGAGTTCTGCCACCTCAAGCAAGCGGGCATGACTGTGTTTGGATATCTTGACCGTTTCACTCAGCTGTCGAGGTATGCCCCAGAGGAGGTGGACACCGAGGAGAAGCGAAAGGATCGTTTCTTGGATGGACTGCATGATGAGCTACAGGTTGTTCTCGTGGCCATGCAGTTCCCTGATCTTGAGTCTCTCGCCGATGCTTCTATTATGATGGAGGGCAAGCTCAAGATGGCCGCTGAGAACCGCAAGCGTCACATGATGCAGCAGGGTGGATCCAGCAACCCCCGTCCGCGTCCGAAACAGCCACCAAGGCCAGCACCACCGCCGCAGAGAAGCCAGTACCCGGTGCCGCACCCCACTATTCCTGCTCGCTCTGTTGGAGTTCCGCGTCCAGCAGGCGGAGTCCCCCGCAACCCTGGAGTGATCTGCTTTGGATGTGGACAGAAGGGCCACTACTCGACAGAGTGTCCCAACAAGAAGAACACTCCTCCGCGCCCCAATGCACCAGCACCAGCCAGAGGGAACCCCGGACGCAACAATGCCCAGTGTGGTGCGTTTAACACCGCGAAGGGACGTCTGCATCTGATACGTCCAAAACGTATCTATAATTTCTGCTTGCTCCATGCATGTTTTGTGTGATATTGGTATGATCTAGATACACTTTCATACACTTTTGATCATATTTGGACTAACCTATTAACTCAGTGCACCCCAGTGCCAGTTCCTGTTTTCTGTTGTTTTTCTATTTCAGTTTTCCCCCATATAAAAAGTGCCAGAAAAATTCCGGGAAAAATACAGGAAAAATCAGCGTACAGGAAGCTTCGAGAAGAGCCTGGGAGGGGCCAGAGGGGAGCCAGGGGGGCCCAGGCGGCCACCCGGCGCGGCCCCACCTCTGGCCGCGCCAGGGGGGCGCCTGGGGCCCCTGGTCCACCTCTGGCTGCCCCCCTTTGCCTATTTATTCTCCGTCACGGGGAAACTCCAGAAGAGGAACCCTATTTCGCAAACTCGCCTCTGTTCCGCCGCCGCCGCGCTTCCGAGATCGGGAGCACCAGAAGACCTCTTCCCGGCACCCTGCCGGAGGGAGGATTGACCTCCGGGAGTCTCCTCTCCACCATGGATGCTCCCCGGATGTCTCGTGAGTAGTTTTCCTTGGACCATGGGTCCGTGATCAGTAGCTATGTGATGTTCTCCTCCCCTCTTTGTTATTCATGGTTTTGACCTCGTGAGCTGCCCTACATGATCGAGGCACTTTTGTAATATTTTCTGCTATTGCTATGTTGAGTTTGATAGGATCTGATGGATTATGAGATTATGTTCAGATTGTGATTGAGTAATATATTTGGTTCTTATCTCTTATATTTTTGTTCCTAAGTAATTCTTGCATGTTCTTCGTTGCTGTTTATTGCTTTGGCCAAGTAGTAGGTAGTGACTCCAAGAGGGAACGTTTTGCTCGATTGTGGGTTCATGCCCCCCGATGACACGCTTGAGTGACAGAAACATGAGTCTAGGGGATGTGCGGTTGCCACAAGGGGGAAAACAACGGTGCTTGTAACCGCGGTTACAAGGATTGTTTACTTTACGCAAAGTTCTTTTAATGCAGTTGTCTGTTGCTTTGGGTTTACACTTTGGGTGGGGCTCGCAACTTAATACCAGCGAGATGTTCTGGATAGAAATCTCAAGGTGGATGATTAGTAGTAGATGCAGTTGGATTTCGGTCTACTTATTTTGGCGTACTGCCCATGCTTTTGAGCCTCGTCCTTTCTTTTGTAGCATAGTTAGCATTGCGGTGCGTTCATAATCCTGTCAATTGCCTTTCTGTAATTTGTTTACCTCGCATAGCAATTTTATCGTCTTTTGGGAGAGAGACATCACTAGCGAACATCACGTATCCCGTTCCATATCCTCATCACTGTTTACACGCTCATTTACTTTTCTGCTTTTACTTTCAATTACTATCATTAACCCTTGTGTTTGACCCTTTGTGAACAACAAGACCGGAGAGATTGACAACCTCTCTGAACTTCGTTGGGAACAAAGTTATCGTGTCTTTGTATAGGTCCGCGTCAGTTGCGCCGCTGACACCTACTTATCATCTCCGGAGTCCTACTGGAGACAAACCTTGGTATCTTCACCGAGGGAAATTTGCTGCTGTGCTACATCACGCCTTCCACTTGGGGCTCACCAATGAAGGGCGAGAAATCACTATCATTACCTCGCACATCAGCATCATGTGCAAGCCGAAGATGCCCAGGAGGCAGCAAACGTCATCTTGGGTACGTTCCTAGTAAATTCAGTACCTCCCACAGTTCTGTTTGATTCTGGTGCATCCCACTCTTTTATTACAGATCCATTTGTGACTAGAAGTAAGTTGATACCTAGCCGAATGAAGAAGCCCATGATAGTCCGAATACCTGGGTCCAAACTTAGGGCCAGCGTAACTTTCTCAGGAGTTCCAATAAATATTGGCGGAGAAATCTTCCCAGAAGACTTGATTGTGCTGGGAATAGAAGGGATAGATGTGATACTTGGCATGAATTGGTTGTCCAAGCACAAAGGTCAGTTAGATTGCACCTTGAGGACAGTCAACCTCACCAACCCAAAGGGATTTCAAGTAGAGTACACAGATAGACAAGACCCGAGCCTGCTATCATCAGAGTGTCTCGGTTCCATCCCTTGAGGAAGTGAATGTTGTATGTGAATTCCCGGATGTCTTTCTGGAGGAGTTACCCGGTATGCCGCCTGATCGGGACATCGAGTTCATCATCGAGTTAGTGCCTGGCACAACCCCAATTGCACAGAGACCCTACCGAATGAATGCTGAACAGCTCGTTGAGTTGAAGAAGCAGCTGAACGGCATGCTCCAGAAGGGACTGATTCGACCCAGTGCTTCACCCTGGGGTTCGCCAGTTCTCTTTGTGGACAAGAGAGATGGCACCATACGCATGTGTGTGGACTAACGTACGCTGAATGAAGTGACCATCAAGAAAAAGTATCTGCTCCCCAAGATCGAGGATCTATTCGACCAGTTGAACGGAGCCCGAGTATTCTCCAAGATCGATCTGAGGACCGGATATCATCAGCTGAAGGTCCGAGAATCAGACATCCCCAAGACAGCCTTCACGACACGCTATGGTTTGTTCGAGTACACTGTGATGTCCTTCGGACTTACCAATGCCCCGGCCTATTTCATGAACCTC
The DNA here is from genome assembly GCA_950022295.1 of Bromus sterilis. NCBI lineage: Eukaryota > Viridiplantae > Streptophyta > Magnoliopsida > Poales > Poaceae > Bromus > Bromus sterilis. The sequence continues at coordinate 271,366,715 of OX465595.1, read as the reverse complement.
ATGAACAAGATCTTCATGAAGTACCTCGACAAGTTTGTCTTGGTTTTCATTGATGATATCCTGATATACTCCAAGACCGAAGAAGAGCATGCCGAGCATCTGGGCTTAGTCCTCAAGACTTTGCGAGAGCACCAGCTGTACGCCAAGTTCAACAAGTGTGAATTATGGCTCAAGGAAGTTGGATTTTTGAGACATGTATTGTCAGAAGGAGGAATATCTGTCGACCCAGCCAAGATTCAGTCCATCATGGACTGGACAACCCCGACTAACCAGACCGAAGTCAGAGGATTCCTCGGATTAGCGGGATATTACCGCAAATTCATGGAAGGATTCTCCAGCATTGCCCGTCCGATGACTCAACTGCTGAAGAAGGACCAGGAGTTTGTATGGAAAGACAAGTGTGAAGCCAGTTTCCAAGATTTGAAGAGGAGATTGGTGTTTGCTCCAGTTTTGACAATGCCTGACCTGACCAAGAGCTTCGATGTGTATTGTGATGCATCGAAGGTTGGATTGGTTTGTGTTCTGATGCAAGTCGGCAAAGTCATTGAGTACCTGTCCAGGAAGTTGAGGCCGCATGAGGTGAATTAACCTACCCACGATTGGGAGCTAGCCACTGTTGTGCTTGCTCTCAAGAGATGGAGACATTACCTGATGGGTCACCTTTGTGACATTTACACGGACCATAAGATCCTGAAGTATATATTCTCTCAGAAGGAGTTGAACATGAGGCAGAGGAGATGGATCGAGTTGATCAAAGACTACGATCTGGAAATCCACTACCATCCTGGCAAGGCCAACGTGGTAGAAGATGCCCTCAGCCGCAAGCCCTGCACACTTAATGCGATGATCAGAGAGGAGCAGCCAGCTTTGCACCAGGAGTTCGAGAAGCTGGGTTTGGAGCTTGTTACACCCGGTTTTCTTGCTCACCTCGAGATGACTCCGATTCTATTTGATCAGATCAAGGAGGCACAGAAAGGACACGACAGTATCGAGGGAATCAAGAAGAAGATGCCCCTTGGCAAGGCCCCGAAGGTCACGATAGATGATGAAGCAGTTCTTTAGTTCAATAGTCGATTGTGTGTGCTCAATGTGAAGGAGTTGAAGCTCACTATCCTGAAGGAAGATCATGATACATCTTACTCCATCCACCTCGAAGGGACTAAGATGTATCAAGACCTGAAGGACTTGTTTTGGTGGCACGGTATGAAGCGTGAGATTGCCTTGTATGTTGCGAAGTGCGACATCTGACAGAGAGTGAAAGAAGAGCACCAAAGACCTGCAGGATTGCTGCAACCACTCCGAGTTCCTGAATGGAAGTGGGAAAAAATAGGCATGGACTTCATCACAGGACTACCGAGGTCGAGCAAGGGTCATGACTCTATCTGGGTCATCGTCGACCGACTCACCAAGGTAGCACACTTCATTCTCGTGCGAACCACCTATCGAGGAGCCCAGCTGGAAGACTTGTACATGTCGAGGATCGTATGCCTGCACGGAGTTCCGAAGGAGATTGTGTCTGACCGAGGTACCCAATTTACCTCGAGGTTCTGGAAGCAAGTTCAAGAGGCACTAGGCACCAAGCTCACATTCAACACAGCCTATCACCCGCAGACTGGAGGCCAGACCGAGCGAGTAAACCAGATACTAGAGGATATGCTTAGTGCATGTGCTCTAGCCTATGGTTCCAAGTGGGAGCAGTGCTTTCCTTATGAATAATTCTCCTACAACAACAGTTAACAGTCGAGTTTGCAGATGGCCCCATTTGAAGCCTTGTATGGACGGAAGTGCCGCACGCCCCTAAACTGGTCTCAGACCGGGGAAGGGAAGATTTTCGGACCGGATGTTTTAAAGGAGGCTGAGGAACAAGTCCAGTTGATTCGTGAGCGTCTCAAGACCGCTCAGTCTCGTCAGAAGAGCTATGCCGACCCCAAGCGTCGAGAGGTGACTTTTGCAGTTGGAGACTTTGTGTATCTCCGAGTCACCCCACTGAAGGGAATGCAGCGATTCCATGTGAAGGGAAAGCTAGCACCTCGTTACATTGGACCATTTGAGGTGACAGCCAGACGAGGCCAAGTTGCTTATCAGTTGAGACTTCTCGAAGAGCTATCCGATGTGCACAACGTCTTCCATGTCTCGCAGCTCCAGAAGTATCTGGAGGTGCCGGACAAACTTGATGTTTTCAAAAACATCGATCACCGCACGATGGATATCAACCAGGATCTCACATACCGCGAGACACCCCTTCGTATCCTGGAAGAAGCCACTCGAGTCACCCGTAAGCGCGCGATCAAGTTCCACAAGGTCCAATGGACAAATCACACAGAGGAGGAAGCCACCTGGGAACAGGAGGACTACCTCAAGCGCGAGTTCCCGCATCTCTTCACTAGCTTGTGAATCTTGGGGACAAGATTCTTTTTAAGGGGGGAAGGTCTGTCACATCCCAACTTTTACTCTCCTGTTAATTTAGGTAGCCAAAAATTGGAGCCAACAAAAACCTTGCATGAAATGTTAGGTTGTTGTTTCAATGCTTGAACCTGTTTGCTTAGGGTTAGGTATGTTGTTGCTTGATGATGCACTTGTGATGATGATCATTTTGTGGTGCATGCAACTCATCTTGAGATGATCTTATAATGGCAACTTGATAAATCCTAAAACCCCTTAGTGCTAAAACCTAATAAATTTTATGTATAATAATACTAATAATTTTAACCACCACAAACCCTTAGGCATTAAACTTTTGTTGATTAGAAATAACTAAAACAATTATCAATAAAAGTACCTAACTACATAAAATCATAATGAGATGAATGCATGACATTATAACTAATCTAATAAAAATAATAATACAAGAGAGATATTATTATTAACATAAAAAAATGAATTAAGACTAGCCTAACCCCCCCTAATCTCTCTCCCTCTAACCTCCCTCATCCCTTCCCCACGATCAGAGAGAGGTCTCTCTCTCACACGTTCCTTCTCTCTCTCTCGTCTCTCTTCTCTCTCTCGAGCCCCCATCGGTCACCCCTCGCCCCATTTGCCCAACCAGAGACAACGCCCTCGGATTGTAAACGTGGCTTGACAACCCAAACATACCCCCAATCCTTCGCTGCGATGTGGCTAGCGACTCCCACGTCGGAACCTACCCGCCTGCGCTCTCTCACGAGCTCTCCCGCCGCCCCTCTTGCCCAGCCAGTGGCGAGGCCACGGATCGCTCGCGTGGAGTCTCACCCGTTGCCGCTAGCCATTCCAGCCCGTTGCAGCCTCCCCTCTGCTCGGCTATAGAAGGACGCCTGGGGCACCCTCTCCACACCAGCCAGCTCGCCCCCTCGTCACTCATCCCACCCCACCACCCATCTCCACACCACCTTGCCTCGCCCCGTCCAGAACAGAAGGAAGGAGGAGGAGATGGAGTAGCAGGAAAAAGAAGTTGGAGGAGAGGAGGAGGAGGCAAGTCGGAGGCGGGGAGGCCGGCGCGCCCACCCCTCTGCCTCGCACCGCGCCTGACGATGCCGCGCCCAGGAGGAGGCGCCGCCCGAGCCGACGACGCCCTTTCCTGAGCCGTCCTCTGCTGCGCTGCACCCGGTCGTCGTTCGCCGTCCCCGAATCAAAAAACGGATCCCCGCCGCCAAGACGCACCTCCGCCGCCCCTCACCGTCGCCTCTAGCCGCCGGGAAGCCCTCCGGTAAGCTTCCCCTGCCCCCTGGCCGCCATTAGGGCCAAGCCCGTGCTGTGCAGGCTCGTAAGGAAGAAGACGGCTAGGAGCCGTCGGATCTGCATGAGATCGAACGGCTCCTAGCGCCTCGTACCCCTGCGTTTAAAAAAAACACAGACACAGCGCCCTTAGACAGGCCGAGCCCGCAGAGAAAAAAAATGCGCCCATAGGCAGAAATAACACTGGGCCGGCCCCCTTTCCTTTTTCCTTTTTATTAGCCAGTAGAGAATAAAATAATTTTAGAAAAATAAATATAATTCGGAAAAATGTGAAATAAAATTTACTGTGCTACTGGAATTATTCTTTATTTTTCTGTATTGTTAGATTTATTAGTTGTAGAAATATTATAGTGGTCATTTCTTTTATTATTATTGTTGGTTGCTTTACTTGTTGCTTAGATAATATTATTAAACTTTTTGTTAATGATTTAGTTCAGAAACAATTATTATTATCTAAGTTTAATATCTAATTATTGTATAGTTTCATAATAACTTAACAACTAAAAGAAAAAAATACTTTATCTATAGTTGTACACATTAATGCTTAGTATACATTTAGTTAAATCACTAATAATGAAATAAGTTAAATTTAAATTACTATAATAATACTTCTAAACAATAGCTATTTATTATGTTTATTAGATATTTGTTATGCATTAAATAGCAAGTTAATTATATAAAAACAAATAGTTTGTAAATAGATTAATTACACTGGCCCAACCCACTGTAGCAAATTTACACACTGAGCAAAATATTAACTTGGGCCGTGACTGAGCAACTTGTCTTTATTAGTTTTCCGCAGAACTAAAATATTATTAGAAAAATGTGTGCACATCAGAAAATTGTGAAATAAATTTTGTTGTAATCCATAAGTTAGGCATTATTTTTCTGTATAGGTGGAATTATTGTTTACAGAAATAAATTTAAGGGTCACATCATTATTATTGCTAATATTTCATGTTTAGGGTAATTTTATTTTATTCTCTGTTAATAAATTAAATATGTTTAAATATTTTTATGCTTGTCTCTGGACAGTAGCTAATTATGGTATTATTATTTAATTAAATTTATTAAATATAAACATGGCCTAAGGCAATAAAAATAAAAATGACTTGTTTAAAATCCTATGTAGTGTGTTGCTTAATTCTTGCTTAGCCCTATAAACTTGTTAAACCACCATTAAAACTTCTGCCCACATGTGTTAATCTGATTATACTTGTTGGTATGACTCATGTGTTGTTTTGATTGAGTGCTAAATGATTGTTTTGTTGGTTGAATGTTTGCTTTGAATGATGTGATGGTAATTGTGTGCTATTTTTTGCAACGTGTAGACGAGACGCTTGACGTTGCACGTGAAGACTCCTTCCAAGCCGAAGAAGCCGTACCAGGAGACACCGTCGAGGAAGGAAAGCCATCTTCAAAAACTTAACCCTTGTCCTACATCTTTACTTTCTTTGTACCATGTTATATATCATGTTATTGTTATATCATTTTGGGTTGGGATTGTATTAGTTTATTAGGTGAACCACCACATACCTTGTAAGCCTACCTATTTGGGAGAAAGAAATTAGACACCGATGATCTTGATCCCTTGCCTTGCTAAAGAACTAATGACAACATAATAATTTGATTAATCTTGCTCCACCCTAGTGTGATGGCATACATCTAAGAAGGTGTGATGGCCAAAATTGAGGTTGTTGGAAACATCGTTGGACATATTCAATGTCTGGAGGGACTCGCTATAAGTGCCGCCAAAACCTAGTGTTACGGTACAACCACAATACTCTGGTATGGGACAGGGCTAGTTGGAAACTTGTTTATCTTAGTACGGGGGTCTTATAACTACACATGGATGTTTGATTCCACGAATCTGATAGCCCTTGAAGTCGAGTGGTGAAATTCGCTAGGCTTGGCGTCAGAGGGAACCTTGGTGCTCTTCGACTATGGTGCAGGCTTGGGTCCAAGAGGAGCATGACCTGGCACACGAACAGTCCATGTAGTACGCAAGGGGTAGATTCACCTGTACTAGGATAGACAAGGGGAAGACTACGGTCGATTATCCGAAAACCGCATACAGAGGTATGACGAACCGTGGGGACTCACGGCGGATGTATCGAATGTTGTGGGTAAAGTGTAAAACCTCTGCAGAGTGAAAACTATTCGAGTAGCCGGAGTCCACGGTCATGGACAACTAGTGAGGCCACACTTTATGGGGAATAGATGAGAAATTCTAGTACTGAGATTATGGTTCATGATGATGATGTTGGTATTATGAAAAGGGTTGGACATGATTAAATCAAATATATTTGTGGGATTAAAATTTGTCAAGATTAAAATGTTGCCAACTTAATCAATAAGGAGTAGTTAGGTTCCCCCATGTTAAACTCCACCATATAGCCATCCCATTATTTTCTTGTACAAAATCTTTGTTCATTTCTTTAGGTGGTTTGCGAGTACTTTGTATGTACTCACAGGCTTTGTCCCTGGTTATTCAATCGACCAGGCTTGGAGGAGAAGGTATTTGACGTTGACGCTACTCACGAGTACTAGGATGTGCTACGCTCTGAGCTTACCTGTGGATTGTGCCTCTACTATCTAGGAAGCTTTTGCTTGTTCCGCTGCTATTTGGGCCCGATGAGGCCGTGTAAGACTATGTTGTTGTATAACTTTGTATTCGGTATTGTATGAACTTGTGACTGTGATATCCATTGTCGAGTTGTGCGTCATGCGAAACTGATCATGGGAGCATGACAGTATGCACAGCTGGCCGCTTCAGACATATAGTTCGGGGTGCCCACAAAATCACTCATGAAAATATTCTTCTAACCCATGTCCAATATACCTCTGTCACCATGGTCTCAGGGATTATACTAGATAAGATCAAGTGAGTACGTCAATCCAATACATAGAAGAAGGGGAAACATCCTGGGATCATCCTAGATTAACATAGCCTATGATCACAATCAAGATCACATCATGGGAGGGAGAATTGACCACATAGCTACTGTAGAAACCTCAGCCCCGAGGAGGGACTACTCCCGCATCATAGAGGGAGGAAGCAACTTCGATGGAGATGAATCCGGGGGCACTTCCCCGTCCCGGCAGGGTTCCGGCACAGGAATTCTGGTCCCCCGAAACTTGGTGGCGATGGCGGCGGAGATCAGAATTGCTTCTGGAGAAAAGGGTTCTGTCCTCGAGGGTTTCGGGACGAGAGGGATATATAGGCGAAGGGGGCAGCCAGAGGTGGACCAGGGGCCCCAGGCGCCCCCCTGGCGTGGCCTAGGGGGTGGCCGCGCCAGGTGGCCGCCTGGGCCACCCCTGGCTCCCCTCTGGCCCCACTTGGGTTCTTACCGAAGCTTCCTGTACGCTGATTTTTCCTATACTTTCCCGGAAATTTCCTGTCAATTTGAGTAATGGGAAAACCTGCAATAAAAAAACAGCAGAAAACAGGAACTGGCACTGGGGTGCACTGAGTTAATAGGTTAGTCCAAATATGATCAAAAGTGTATGGAAGTGCATCAATATCATAGCAATATCACACAAAAGGTGCATGGAGCAAGCAGAAATTATAGATACGTTTGGATGTATCAACAGCCAAGAACAAAGGCCCAATTTCAGGTACACCTGTTGTATCTGTCAAAATAGGAGATCATAACTACTATGTGCTATGTGATTTGGGATCCAGTATCAACGCTATTCCTTTCACAGTTTATCAAGAGATCATGCACGAGATTAAGCCGTGAGAGATCGAAGACATAGATGTCACGATTCATCTTGCGAATAAGCAAACAATCTCTCCGATCGGGATTGTGAGAGACGTTGAAATACTCTGCGGGAAGGTAAAATATCCTACTGACTTTCTGGTACTTGGTTCAGTGCAAGATAGTTTTAGCCCTATTATCTTTGGTAGGCCCTTCCTCAGCACTTGTGGAGCTATAATTGATCGCAAGAAAGGTAAAGTTTCTCTTGAATTCAACGGTGAGACGTATGAATTTATTTTTTCTAAGTTTTCTAAGCAGCCTCGTGGTACTGATTTTTCTATTAATGACAAAATTATTGAAGAAATTGCTTCTATCGCTATTCCTCCTGACGACACTTTGCAGCAATTTATGGAAGACCACGAGAATGACATGTGTATGCAGGAGAGGAATGATCTAGAAGACATATTTTTAAGACAAAGTCCTATCCTGAAGCAAAACCTCCTGGCTGAACCTTTAGGAATCCGCTCACAACCAAAAGAAGACTCGGTGTTTGATCTAAAACCACTTCCCGATACGCTCAAGTACGCTTATTTAGATGAAAAGAAAGTATATCCTGTTATTATCGATTCTAACCTTTCAGGGTATGAAAAAGAGAGACTATTGGAGACACTCCGCAGACACCGAGGTGCTATTGGCTATACTCTTGATGATCTCAAGGGTATCAGTCCATCCATTTGCCAACATACTATCAATCTCAAGCCCGATGCTAAACCGGTTGTTGATCATCAACGACGGTTGAACCCAAAGATGAAGGATGTGGTTAGGACGGAGGTTCTCAAACTTCTATCCGCAGGTATCATTTATCCCATAGCTGATAGTAAGTGGGTAAGTCCAGTTCATTGTGTTCCTAAGAAAGGAGGTATGACTGTTGTTCCTAATGATAAAAATGTACTAATACCTCAGCGGACTATTATTGGATATAGAATGTGTATTGATTTCAGGAAGTTGAACAAGGCCACCCAGAAGTATCACTAACCTCTGCCCTTTCTTGATCAGATGCTTGAGCGGCTGTCTAAAAACACCCACTTTTGCTATCTTGATGGGTATTTTGGCTTCTCTCAGATTCATGTTAACACTGAAGATCAGGAGAAGACCACTTTCACGTGTCCTTACGGTACTTATGCTTATAGGCGTATGCCTTTTGGTTTGTGTAATGCACCTGCTACTTTTCAGAGGTTTATGTCTGCTATATTCCATGGTTTATGTGAGGAGATTGTGGAGGTCTTCATGGATAACTTTTCCGTCTATGGAACCTCCTTTGACCACTGTCTCCACAATCTTAATAAAGTTTTGCAGAGATGTGAAGAAACAAATTTGGTGCTTAATTGGGAGAAATGCCATTTCATGGTTAACGAGGGTATAGTTCTTGGTCACAAGATTTTCGAAAGGGGAATTGAATTGGACAAGGCAAATATTGAAGCTATTGAAAGGATGTCCTATCCAAGGGACATCAAAGGTATTCGTAGTTTTCTCGGTCATGCTGGTTTCTATAGAAGATTTATCAAGGACTTTTCTAAGACCTCGAGACCCCTCACCAATCTTCTCCAGAAAGACGTTCTTTTTGTATTTGATGAAGATTGTAAGGAAGCTTTCAAAGTTCTTAAGAAAGCTTTGATAACCGCTCCTATAGTACAACCACCTGACTGGAATTTTCCCTTTGAAATTATTTGTGATGCTAGTGATTTTGTTGTTGGAGTTGTTTTAGGACAAAGGGTTGATAAGAAGTTGAATGTTATACACTATGCTAGAAAAACCCTTGATAGTGCTCAAAAGAATTATGCCACTACCGAGAAAGAATTCTTGGCAGTGGTAATTGCTTGTGATAAGTTTAGGCAGTATATTGTTGATTCTAAGGTTATTATTCATACTGACCATGCTGCCATTAAGTATCATATGCAAAAAAAGGATGCCAAACCAAGGCTTATAAGGTGGGTACTCCTTCTTCAAGAATTTGATTTGCTGTCGATAGAAAAGGAGAAGACAATCCGGTGGCGGACAACCTTTCAAGAATGGAAGACATTCTGCACGATCCTATTCTAGTCAACGACAATTTTCCAGATGAACAACTTGCTGTTGTAAAAGTACAATCTCATTCCGATCCTTGGTTTCCGGATTATGCTAATTTTATCGTTGCAAAGTTTTTGCCTCCAGGTTTTACGTTTCAGCAGAGGAAGAAATTCTTCACGGATTTGAGGCATTACTTTTGGGATGATCCACATCTTTATAAAGAAGGTGCAGACGGGATCGTAAGAAGGTGTATACCGGAGCACGAGCAGAAAGACATTCTTCAACAGTGTCACGATAGTCCCTATGGAGGACATCATGCCGGTGAGAGGACCGCACATAAGGTTCTTCAATCAGGTTTTTATTGGCCTACTCTCTTTAAGGATGCTAGAAATTATGTTTTATCTTGTGATAAGTGTCAGAGAGTTAGTAACATTAGAAGGAGAAATGAGATGCCTATGAATTACTCGCTAGTAATCGAACCTTTTGATTGCTGGGGTATTGATTTTATGGGTCCTTTTCCTCCTTCACACAAGTACACACACATCTTAGTTGTTGTAGATTATGTAACTAAGTGGGTTGAAGCAATCCCCACTGAGAGTGCTGATCACAAGACATCTTTGAAAATGCTCAAGGATGTAATTTTCCCCAGTTTTGGTGTACCAAGGTACCTCATGACAGATGGAGGGACACACTTCACGCATTGAGCTTTTAGGAAAGCTCTAGCAAAGTACGATGTCAATCATAGAATTGCATCACCATGCCACCCTCAAACTAGTGGGAAAGTTGAGCTCACCAATAGAGATATCAAGATGATCTTATAAAAACAGTGAACAGTTCTAGAAAGGACTGGTCAAAGAAGTTAGGAGATGCTTTGTGGGCGTATAGAACTGTTTACAAGAACCCCATGGGCATGTCTCCGTATAAGATGGTCTATGGCAAAGCTTGCCATTTGCCATTAGAGTTAGAGCACAAAGCTTTTTGGGCTGTCAGAGAGCTGAATGCTGACCCAAAGTTAGCTGGTGAAAAGCATCTCATGAACTTGACTTCTCTAGATGAGTGGAGAAGTGAAGCTTACGAGAGTGCTAAAATTTTCAAGGAAAAGGTAAAGAAGTGGCACGATAAAAGGATTCTGAAACGTGAATTTAATGTTGGTGATAAAGTTTTTTTGTTTAGATCCCGTTTCAGGTTTTCTCCAGGTAAACTACTTTCCAGATGGAAAGGGCCTTTTCATATCGAAGAAGTATATCGGTCCGATGCAATCAAGATTAATAATTTTGAAGGCAGCAAACCTCAAGTTGTGAATGGACAAAGACTCAAACATTACATGGCAGGTGATCCTATCAATGTGGATGTGAATATGATATACACAACATCTCATGAAGAACATGTTGCAGCTCAGTTTCAGACACTGGCAGGAGAAGAATAAGAAAAGGTATGTATTACGGTAAGGAAACATCACGAACATCAATAAAAGTTTATTTTTCGAAGTTTTTGCAAAATTATGAAAATTCCAAGCCTAAGTGGAGCCGGAGAGGAGCTCCAGGGGGCCTAGGAGGTCTCCCGGCGCCCCCCCCCCCCTCCTGGTCGCGCTAGGCACCCACCTGGGAGCCCCGGACTCCGACTCCGACTCCACCTTGGCTTGAAACCTTCCTTCTATTGTGGAAATTTTTGCTATATATTTGCCCGGATCGTCCCGGCACCGTATCTCACGATTTCTCGTGTTTTCTTTCTCGATCTGTTTCTTCCAGAAAAACTTTCAGCTGACCTAGGTGCCATGGCTTCCCCAAGTTCCCCCAAGGACAAGTTCGTTGTCAATGTCATCAACCCTTACCTAACAGAGGTGAGGAAGCACCCCCAGATCCTTCGTGTGGAGGATGGTGTCCTCCACAAGGAAGATCTGAAGGGACCAGTCAAGGAAGGGAGCACCGAGGAGCGGCTGAAAGAGATGGAACATGAGGTCTTCAAGTTCAAGAAGATGGTGGAGCGTGGTGTTGAAGCTAACTTCGACATCATGAATGAGATAGAGGCTTCCCACAAGAAGGAGATGTGGTCAAGTTTGGCCGCACTAGAAGAAAAGTTTATGAGCTTCAAGAACAGATCTATGATCTGCAGAACCAGAACTGTGAGTATGAACTTAAGTTCTTACGCATATGTTTGGGTGCTGAGTGCAGGATCCCAGAGACGGGAATGTCCTTCGAGACTGGAGAACCTCTGCCTTGGAAGCGCTTCGCCAAGGAGTACATGATCAACAAGAACAAGGATGAGGAGTAAATCTCCTCGGGTAATGGCACCCCCCTCAGCTTGTTCCAAGCTTGGGGGAGTGCCCGGTATCTTTATCTTTGTCTTTAGGAGTCAAGTAGAGTCGTATCGTATCTAGGGAAGTTACTTTATGAAATAGGTGTTGCATCGAGGTCTATCGCTCCTTTTTGTGGAGAGTTTTGTATCCATGAGTGTGGAGTCGTCTATGAAGGAATATTAATGAGAAGTCTTTTGGTTTCTTCGCTGCACTCGGTATTCTCTTCACGCAATCGACATTATGAGCTGATTTTTATGGGGAGTATTGACCTTATATCAGGTATGGCTTCGAAAAATTTATTTAAATATTGGCAAGTATAGCTTTGGTCATAACAACCAGCATGTTTTTCAAAGTAGCGACAATAACCAAAACCTTTGTGTTATTATGCTTGAAGTGTTAGGTTGACAAGGAAGACAACTTGATGTGCCATGCTAGTTTTAATGTTTACTAGATGACCCGTTACGCCAATGGCGCAAAGGGCAGAAGAAAACCAGGTTCTCATTAATTGTTAATTTACATTGAGATAAAACGTAATCAAGACACAAATTTAAACCCCATACTAATATAGTGCATATTCAATCCTCAAGCTATTGAAAGCAGTTAATATGAAAACTAACATGACACAAAGGGCGAGAGTGAACCAAACACTCATACCATGTATATTGAATCACTTGAGACATATTCTTAACAACATAAAATAGGAAGCATAAAAGATGGAAAAGCAAGAAGAGGGATACATGAAAGCAGAATCGGCGGAAAAAGCGACAATGAACCAGCTATTGAAAGATGGTAATATGCAAACTAATAATGTGCATAGTTGAAGCATAAGTGTTGGTATATACATAAATTGGCACCTTACATAATATCCAAAAGCATTCTAAATACGAGGAAGTTGGTACGGAAAAGATGACTACTAAGTCCCCTCCGCACATTTGTCCCTCGTTTGGCAGTGTTGACAGTGGGGCAGAAGTAAAATAGAACTCTCTAATAATTAAATGCGCCCATTGGCGCGATGTAGTCAAGCCAATGGATGGTTGTGTATGAACGAACATTAAGTACTCAAGATGATCCAGGAAATATACAACAGACAGAGGATGCATTTTTATAATTAGCATGAGAACATGTCACAATTAGACGCCTTTGTTCATACTCAACTCAAAAGTTTGAATGGAAGTACAATCCAAAATTATCAACATCAAATAATGCAGATGACCTCTCTTGTCATTGAGGTAATAATATAAATGAATACAATTGTTTTTTGAACAAACATTAAGAATTCCCAACAGTGCATGGTACAATAGACTTTAGGTGCTATCTTTTTATCAAGTTTCAATAATCGAGCTTTTTCGTCCTATACCCATCATACTGTACACAAACAAACTCAAATAAGCATACCAGAACGAGGCAATATGCATCATGCCTTCAGGAGCCAGGCGATGAAATCGCTACGCCGGAAGTGAATCCATCAGCATACCCTCCACTTTCTTGGCCCTATCTCGTGTTTCTTAGACCTGGACACATTCAACCAACAATCCAATTAGGTACGCATCCACACAGTAATAAATATTTTCCCTTCTCCCTATTTATAACATGGAAGAAGCACAATAAGTTACCCCTATTCGTAGTTTACAATGAAATCTGAAACCATTGTGTGCAAATATGTTGAGACACACATCCCAAAATCTGAGGAGAAAAATAAGAATCTGAATGCCCAATGAAAATTAAACTTGGATTGAAAGTTTTCCCTTCCATCCCATTCAATTTGGAATCTGGTCTCTCTCCCTCTCTCCGTCTTCCTCTCGTTCCTCCTCGCCTTGGCCGCTTCGAGTTGCACCCAAATCCATGGGTAGGCGTCGGGCTGGTAATGATGGATTGCTGCTCACCTTACTTTTTATTTCATATATCAAAACAATAAAGGAACGATCAGTAATCCATAAGATCATTGCTGCTTTCGAGAGAAAAAAGGAGGACATCCAAAAGGTACTGTCTTAATTTTGGAGGGGTCCGCTTTCATGATACATAGCAGGTCTAGGAGGCCATGTGAATCAGAAGCACCCAACTTCACAAGACTGAACATTTGTTCCTGATTATAGTCCAACTAAGAAGAGTATGTGCTCAACTGACTCAAATTAAAATATTCCTCAGAATTTGCTACTACTATTGTTTCAAAAGTTTGTTTCCGTCAACCAAATAATTATATTCGATTTAGCGATTAAATTAGCTTTCGAGCAGATGGATTTTCATACAACAAATATGACTACCATTTAATGGATCACATATTTCCCAAAAAAAACTATTACAACAACAAATGTGTGCGTACGATACAAAACTTGTCCAGGAGGAAAGAACCCAAGATTAATTAAGTAAATTAACAGTTTGAACAGCAAACAAGTCCTTTTTCATATCATGTTGCTTTAATTTTGCATAGCTGGATATAGAGAGGGAGGGAAGGATTGGATCAAGAGGCCATACCTGCTGAAGCTGCTGCTTGCGCTTGCGTCTCCTAGGGCTACTTCTCCCCTCATCCCCAATGGCGCTAGCACCGGAACATGGGAGCAGATGAGGACAGTTGGCGCCATCTATCATCCCGGCAGCGCTTGTGGTCGTGTCTGTCTCTCCCGCTCCATCCATCTTTTTGCTAAGCGACAACAAATAAGAATAACAAAAACAAAAGAAAATGACCGAAGGGAAGAGAAACCAAGATACCATGAACTCACCTTCTTGATAAGCGTGTGCTCCTTCACGTCCCTCTTCCCGAATCGCTATAGGAAACCAATGAACAATGAGTCAAGCTCCAGGTCGTTGTTGAGAGTGTTGGCGTCCCCCAAGACCTGCTGTATCAGGGACTTCAGAACACGTGAGTTCGAATCTACTGGAAAATGAGCTCGACTATAGATGCACAACTTGGCAGCAGAAATAAACGTGACAGTTCCAGCCTATTGGAAGAATAAGTTCGACTGCTGAAGCACAACTTGGCAGCAGAAACAAACGTAAAGTTCCCTTTGTGGATAGATTAGGCTATGTCCGGAGGCATAAAAACATTTCACAGTTTAGTTAATTGCAACAGTGAATCAGACAATTGTCAGATAAGAGAAGGCACACTTCCCACAAAAAAAGAGAAGGCCACATTAAAGACGCACATTCCAATATTTTTACAATTTAGTTTAATCGGATGATTTTCAGGTTAGAGAAGGCACATTTCCCACAAGTAAACTATTCCATGAGAAAAAGAATGCTTGTGGCTAGAAAGAATACACATGTAGCTAGAAAAAGGGAGCAAACCTCGAGCAGCAGAACAGAGTTATAGAAAAGTAGTAGATCAAGATGCAGCAACACAGGAGATCGTAGAACCTACTAAATAAACAAAGATGAAGTAGTCAGAGAAGGTAAAGAAAACTCAATGCGGCAAGGCATTAAAACATTTCACAGTTCAATTTGCAAGTTCAAAATTGACACCATGGCGGCGCAAAAATTTAGAGTAAAAGACCAGCATATGCAATGCATGTCTACCATGTTTCACTTTGAAATAAAGCTGGATTACTACTTAAATATCTCTCCTTGTATCTCCTAAATTCCACACACCTAAATTAAACCAGCAAATTAGCAAGTCGTTATTTACAAAGAAATACCACAATAACCTAATCAACTATATCCCTTCAATAATTTTCCTTCTTCTACAACAACAACAACAAAAACAACAAAGCCTGTCAGTCCCAAACAAGTTGGGGTAGGCTAGAGCTGAAACCCAAAAGATAATTTTCCTTCGTCTCTGCAGTTCTAATTTTTTCAAAATGGCGTAATGATTAATCCCTATTTAATCTTACACTAAGATCTAAATTTACTGTGTGGCATATATGTTAATAACAAGAAAATTGAGAAAGTTCCCTTCTTTATTCTAAGTTCTGTCGAACTAGAAAAATCATCTGTAGGCAACTCAGGTTTTACACCACCTAGAAGAACTGAACTTCCTCAACAACTTCACAAATGTAGGACAAGGAAAGCAAGCAACAATATATTGAGGACTAAAAATGCTTATCAATACATGGGCTGAGAAGCTACACACACCATGCTGGTTGTTACAAAACAGAATAGAGTTACCAAAATCAAATATTATGCATCCTGAAATAACTAATAAATTTTGTTTTCAATAAAATCCATGAGATTATTCAAATTCTCAAACAAGTGCACATTTGTAGACCACCTTTTTAAATGAAGCATACTTGAAGGCACCATCAACCATGATTGCAAATAAAAAAAAATGATATCTAACAAAAGTATTTTCAACAAAAGTATTCTATTAACATAATGAGAAAATGTATATAGGATAACTAAATTTTATTATGTCAAGCGTTTGGATTCCATTCAACAGAAGCTCTCTTTCTAAATAATAAAAAGAATCTGGGCAAATCAGAAAAGAGAGAGCTCACCTTGTTCTTCCTCAAATACTTCAGTTTCTCTTCTTCATCCGACCTGCACACATGTTGTTTAGGAAAAACATAAATCGAGAAATCCAAATCAGATTATCTAAAATCAAGGTGAATGAACGGGAAAATGGAAAAGGGAGGAGGAGCTGACCTGCACAAATCTCTCAGGATGAGAGCCGATGGCGCTGGTAGAGGTGGCGCAGTAGCCAGAGTAGAGCGAGAGGCAAAACAGCGCCGTCTCCCTGCTCCTTCCCTCCGCTGGCCTTGCTGCGAGCTGGGGCGACTGGGATCTGCCGCTGGAGAAGCTTGCCGCCGATTATATACTGAAGCACTTAAAGGATGCCTTGGTCGGTTATTTGGAATATCAACTCTCTGTTTAGTTAGCCTGCAAAGATGTGTTAAAATATGTGCCGAATATTAGGTGTACTAGTTGTGCTACAGTTGGACTTGTAATAGCGGTGGGTTAGGTGTTTGAGTCGAACACGTGTAACCCGGACCTATTATATAAAGGCATCGCGGGGTAGCAAAATAGACTAGACACAAGTTGATAGGCTAAACAGAGATCACGAGAGGGACGGTCCGGCGCCCGTGGCAGGGGCGGCCGGACCGGTGGTGGCGAGGTGGTCGGAGCGCTGTCGGATGGCCATGGCAGACTTGTTGTCGACTGTACCATGTGGATTTGGTACATGGGAAGGAGCGCCCGTAGTCATGCCCCGGAAATTAGCCATGTTGGTGAACCTCGTTAACAAATCTCGGTGTCGTGTTTGTGCTCGTGGTGATTGCTTGATCCTCGGTAGATCGATATGCGACTTGGATTATTTTAACAATTGGTATCATGAGCAAGGTTCTAGAGGTTGCAGATTTGTTTGATCTAGAGGAAGACGTCTCACGGCAAGATGCTTTTGGCAGGCAGAAATCGGCGAGATCGGATAACACTGGTTACAGTGAAGTGCATGTCTTGGAATCCGGGCCGGGCTGGAGAAGCTACGCAGCAAGCGTTTGACTCGATCCCGACGAGCGGTACGTGACGCGCGTGCAACGTCCAGGCGTTGTCGAGCTGGCCGCCTGTCGCGCGGCTGTTGGAACAAGGACCAACGCGGACCGAGGCCTACACGCGGGTGTGCATGGCATGGATGAAAGCGGACGTGCTGAGGCGGCTGTAGCAGGGAGGTTTGGCTCGTGAAAAGCGCAGGGAATCGCTGTGAAGTGTTATGTGTGGAATCCGTGAGATTTGGTTGAAAAAAAAAAGGGTTGCAAGGCTCATGCGTGTGCCCGGGGTAGCTTGGATGAATCACTTTGATCTACCTTTTGCTATTGTGTACAAAGAAGCTATGTTTAAGC
Organism: Bromus sterilis; assembly: GCA_950022295.1. Lineage (NCBI taxonomy): Eukaryota > Viridiplantae > Streptophyta > Magnoliopsida > Poales > Poaceae > Bromus > Bromus sterilis. The sequence goes on along the minus strand of OX465595.1, from coordinate 271,349,175 downwards.
ATTGACAACAGAATAATTGTGCAATTTGCACGGAGGTATTCTAGGTCGGTTTGCTGAAAGCTTGGAATGTGTGGACAAAGCAATGAGGTCGGCGACGTGCATATAAAGCTCGGAGGAGTTTGGAGCGCGTTGCGGCAGGATCATGCAAACACAGGGCGTCAAAGAGTGCAGGAGATGTGTGGAACGGATATGACGTAGGGTGGAACATGGTTGCTGTCGGATATTTTCCGGCTGGGTCGGACTGGACAGTCTGATGGATCGACGAGGATGTTGGTCAAAGTAGAAGACGGCGGTGATTTCAACGACGACGACATAGGAGCGTGATGTTTATGGTGGCCGACTTCTGAGCGTGGAAACACGTGGTGCAGGTCTGAGGGCTTGTGCGGTTCGACGTGACAATGGCGCAGGGTTGATTCAAGGCAGTGCATGCAGGAGAGCTTGAAGTCGACGGGGCGCGGGGGTGGACTGATCATATACCATGGAGTCATGTTGAAGGTGGAGCTGAGGTCCGAGGGAAGAATTCACTCTGTGTTGATGGAGGGGCTACGGCGTAAGCTGGCAGAGAGTCGAAGCCTATTTCAGCAGGAAAGCGAGAGACACGTTGTTCGGGCTGTGGCCAAGGGTTCGAGAGAGACGTGATACTCGGCATCGATCGCGGATGATTGGTGGTTCTCTGCAGTAGGAGGTTGAGGTGGCGTGGGTTCGCGACCCAGGAGACTCGACCAAGACAGCAGAGGCTCGACGCGAGGATAGCGGCGAGGCGTGCAGCAAGCACGGGACACAGCGACAGGCCAGGGCACAGGAGGTCAGACATGTGGTCAGACGAGGTGTGCAGGGGTGCTGAAGCAGTATTGACGAGTACCGGATTTAAGTTGGTGACTAAGTCTATGAAGATTGATGTCAATGATAGACAGGAGTCAGCCATAGGTAATCTGAGAAAGTGGCGGAAAGTCTGGGATTTGCAAGAACCGAGAGAGTACATGGCCGTATATTCTGTGGTGTTCAGTGCACATGGCAAAGTGCGGATGACAAGGACAGAAGGAGGCGAAGTACTATAGCGATGAGACATGTCAGAGACTATCCGGAAAAGGATGAGACAACTGTGAATTTGACTCAGGGTAACACAAGGCAACGGTGCAATTTCTTGAAGATATCAGTCAAGGAAGAGCTAGGAAGTTGAGTTCGGGTAACTCTTATATGTGGCGACCAATATGTGAGTTGTTCACTTTCAGGCAGACAACGATCGGTGTGTGATGGCGTTGAACGGATACTCCGGAAGGTGGAAGCACAAAGTAGAGTAAAGAGTAACTTAATTTTCTCATGTGTTGATTGTGGAGAAGAGACAAGAAGGGACTACAGTTGCAGGTGGAGTCACATGGAGTCTGGAAGTAGCAGTGATGCTCATGGTTCAAGTCCAAGGTACACGGAGGTTCGCACATGGAGGCTTCAAGGTGGCAAGGGTATATTCGTCAAGGTGGAGTGTTAAAATATGTGTCGAATATTAGGTGTACTAGTTGTGCTACAGTTGGACTTGTAATAGCGGTGGGTTAGGTGTTTGAGTCGAACACGTGTAACCCGGGCCTATTATATAAAGGCACCGCGGGGTAGCAAAATAGACTAGACACAAGTTGATAGGCTAGATCGATAGAGATCACGAGAGGGACGGTCCGGCGCCCGTGGCAGGGGCGGCCGGACCGGTGGTGGCGAGGTGGTCGGAGCACTATCGGATGGCCGTGGCAGACTTGTCGTCGCCTATACCATGTGGATTTGGTACATGGGGAGGAGCGTCCATAGTCATGCCCCGGGGATTAGCTGTGACGCCCCCAAAATCAATCCGTGTACAGTAATCATACACGCAGGGTACACGGCTGAGATTAGGGTGCCACGGTGATAATATCACAGCACAACACTGAACACAAAAGGATAAACAAATATGTTACAATAGAGGGGGTCACGCGGACCCGAATACATAAGTCATACAAGCCATAATATCTGAGTATAGACATAGTTTGTCAAGTTTTGCCTTAAGAAGGCTAGCACAAATCACATCAGAGATACAGATAGAAAAGGCGAGGCCTCCTGCCTGGGGTCCACCGAACTACTCCTGGTCGACGGGGAACTCGACGTCGTAGTAGGCGCCTCCGGGGTACTCCTGCTCCTGGGCTCCAACGTCGGCTGCAGCAGCCGATCAGGCAAAACGGTAAAGGAAATAAAGCAGGTGAGTATCTAGTATACCCGCGAGTCTTACGTCCGCTACTAAGCATTATGTATTGTATCAACGGAAAGAAGAGGCTGTATATAGTGGACTGAAAGACAGAAAACCAGAGCAAGGGTAAGAAGCTAGGCCTAACGAAGACTAGCATCCTCCGACGATGTCTTGCAGCATGAGGTAAGACTCAGCCAACAGTTTATATAAAGCAATAAGTAACAATGCAGCAGAAGTTGCTGCAGCATTGTATAATAATAAGTTGTAATAATTAACAATGCCTCCGAGTTCACCTCCTCGACATCCCCGTGAGGAAGAAAACCCGGAACCATACAGTTTAATAATAATAGTTTCTAGTGGTAAGATCCAGCTTCAGCATAAAGCGTTCTGTTACCGTGGACACGGCTATTCGAATAGATTAATCTTCCCTGCAGGGGTGCACTTGTGTTACGCTACACGCACGGATCTCCAGGGTGGCGGGAACCTTGTTAGGGAACGCTCCACCGAGGCTATCCGACACTTCATAGCCCATCTTTCAAACTCAACAGAGAGGCCATCCGCCGGTCTAAATCCTAAGTACGCCGGGCCTTGGACCCCAACCCGAACGTACTCCTGCACGGTGCGTGGCTGGCCGGTGAAGTTGAAGCAAATCCAAGTAAGACACCACCGCGCGAGCAAATAAGACAACACCACTTCCTGGCGCAGGCCGCGGTACTGCTGACGTCTGAAGAGTCCTCGGACGACACTAAGAAGCGGAGGAGCCCATAACTCGTAGTTCCCACGGGTAGGTAGTGCGTACATGGCATATAGCCAACTCAAGACATTCACTGAACCATTTAGCATTTTAATTAACCTGCGTGACAACCGTTATCGTTGCCTCGACTTAACCGACCCGCGGACAACGACAGCAGCCAGGACCACCAGTACATCGGTGCCTGCCCCGTCGTCCCACCAAGTCACTGCGGTTACCAACAAGGTGAACCGTCTCCTTACCTTGTCTCGCGTGTGCTCCTGGAGGAGCTCGACTTTCGTGGGTTGGTAACTCTCGCGGCCAACGACCAGGGGCCAAGCACACCGGTACACTGGTCGTACCCTCCCTGTCGTCCCGTCGCAATACCTCTCGCGGGCACCGTTGGGTCGCCCGACTTCTTACCTGAAGGACAACCGTTTACAGGACCCTATGGCGGCAAGACAAAGTCAACCTCGAGTGGAGTACAAGGATTACACCTTGATAGCTCACACTTGAGGTGACTAGGCATAACCCAGATAGGGGCCTTTGGCGGTGTCTGCATTGTACCGTACTTGTGCAGTTATAATATTTGTATCCGCGTTCACTCCCCTGAGTGGTCACGGCCCTCTATCTAATCCTAACTAACAATGCGCAGGGCTCACTGCTGAATAATGCATAATAATAATAATAATAGGCAGCATAGGATAAAGGAAGGCACATCAAGGGGCGACAAAATCAGGCTATGAAATTGAATAGGATTGTAATCGTAGCAGCAGCAGTAACAATGCCTAGTGCAAGAAATGTACGGAAAGATAGGCGATATCTGGGGAAGAGAATGGCTCTTCTTGCCTGCAAGCTCGACGGTAGTAGTAGGGTCGTCGACGAAGTAGTCGTACTCAGCAGCGGTGTAGTCGACGGCAGCAGCGTGGTCTACCGGAGATTAAGGGGGGGAAGAAACAGTAAATACACAGCAAGCATATACAAACAGATGCATGGCAAGACGGATGAATTGTTAACAGTATTCTAACGCAGTGCAATGCACATTGCTCGGAACAGAAATTCATCTGGGGATGAACTACCGGCTCCGGATGACTACCGGACAGGGTGACCGGAGGGGGAAGGATCAAGCCGGAGGTGTCGTGGGTACCGGACAAACATAAGGGGGGTGTATCCGTGCTAGTTGATCTATTCCGAGAAACATTCGTGTTCGGAATAAATTCATCCGGGCACTCTAACAGTACCGGACCATTTATCGGACTACCGGTCCGGAGGGGGAACGGTTCGATGTTCGTTGTGTTAGAGGGGTGTGATAAGCATACGGATAGCATATTCGTATTCGTTATATTTTTCTGATCAATTTTCATGTATAAAGTTTTTGCATCCGAGTTACGGTTTAAAAGTTATTGAATTTCAAAGTTTTAAATCATTTAAATGATTTTCTGAATTTCTTTTATTATCTATTCAACATTATCCAAAACCGTGCCTGACATGTGGGACCCACATGTCAGCCTCTGTTATTTATAAAACATTTAACAAAATCAGAAAAACCTCTGGGCCCACATGTCAGCCACTGGAATTTCTTTTAAATTCTTAAAAAATCAAACTGGCAGGTGGGGCCCAGGTGTAAGTGACACAGGGGCATAATTAACAGTCTAATTAATCCAGAGGCTAACCTAATTACATGGGCCCACTAGTAAGTGACCCAAGGGGGTTTTAATTTTCCTGCTAAGCTAATAGTGGGATTAACCGGGAGGGGCCACTGGTCAGTGGGTCATTAAGCTCTAATGACACCACTGCCAGGTGGGACCTGCAGGTCAGCCCCACAGGACCTCGTCGGAGCGCTCGCCGGAGGCAGACGCCGGCGAGGTTGAACCTGCACTCGCTACAGGCTACGGGGAGGCACGTGTGGGGGCTTAAACTGACGAGGGGAGCAGCGCGAGTCGAACCGGGGTGGTGGCGGCGTCGTGGACTCGCTGGAACGGGGCCGACGACGAGGTTAGGCGACGGTTGGTCTCGGGCTAATGGCGACGACGTCGCATACGCGCACGGGTCGGGGAGTTCTAGGGTGCGCTCGGTGTCTGGAAGCGCACGGAGCAAAGTGACGCGCGGGGGTGCCATTTACACGAGCCAGGACGCCATTGTGATCTCGCCGGCGGCAGCGAGTCCTCGGCTTCAATGGAGGCGGGTGCTACGGCGAGAGGGGGGCAAGGGGAAGGGTTGGCGACGAATGGGGAGCTCACCAGGAGCACGACGGAGGTGGAAGCAGGCTCGATGTGGGCTTGTTGTGGCCGGAATTCGTCGCGAATCCCGCCGGAGCCGAAGACGAAGGCGGTGAAGTAGCGCTCGATGTGGTGGACTCGGGCTCGATTCCTCGCGGTGGGTGAGGTAGTCGACGGCGATGCGGCTCCTAGACAACACGACGAGGCGGCGTGAGCACGTTGGCCGCGCTTGGCCACGGCAATGGCGACGACGGCCCTCGGCTGCTTTTCCCCGAGGCGTGAGAGAAGAGGAGGAGGGGAAGGAGAGGGAGAGGGTGTCCAGGGGGTCGGGGGCGTCGCCCTTATCGTGTCGACGCCGGGAGGGAGCAGGTGGAGGCGGGGTTGGCCTGGCAGCGGCGTGCCCACGCCCGGCTGCCGTACGGGAGCAGGTGGGGGTGGTTGGGGAAGAAGACAACCGTGGGGGGGTGGGCCTGGGCTAGGTGGGCCGTCGCCCTGAGCGACATTTAGTGTTTTTCCAATTTTATGTGTCTTTCTTTTCTGTATTTCTCTTTTAGTAATTGTTTTCCTAGCTTAGGCATTTTTGTAATATGTGTTAGGTGTCTCAATATTAGTATATCATTATATAGCAGTACCACAAAAGTTTTTGCAGCAAAATAAAATCATTAGATATTTCTTTTAAATATTAAATGCCCAAAGTAAGGGTTTTAACCTTCTGTTTGAATTGTTTGGAATTTTCCATAACTTCAAAAATTTCCAAAGTTGGTCCAACATGATTATAATGATTTTAGGAAATTTACAAAAATAGTTTCATGATTTTTGGAACAACTTTATTTGAGCACTTTTGTTTTATTTTTCATTCAAAGAAGTTTCAACTAGGGTTTGGTTTGTTAGATGAGCAAGGTGCATTAGGCTTTGGGTTTTGATCCCAAGGGCTCAAGTACATGGTGCATGGGGTGCTGATCAACCACAGCAAGGTTTGATCATTAGCATCACAAAGTTTTATCAAGGACAAGGGAGATCAATCAGTGATAATCCAAAAGTGATGATCAACAGTAATGATGGTTACTGTTACAGGCATCTGAGGGTGTTACAAATCTCCCCCACTACAAGAATTCTCGTCCCGAGAATTTAAGTGGTAGAGAGGAAAAGATCGGGGTATTCATCGCGAAGGCGATCTTCGCGTTCCCAAGTGGCTTCATCTTCAGAATGATTCGACCACTGAACCTTGAGGAACTTGACGGTCTTGTTGCGGGTTCGGCGTTTAGACTGATCGAGAATGCGGCTCGGATGTTCTCGATAAGTCAAGTCTTGTTGCAGCTCGATCATATCATGCTCCACTTCACGGATAGGATCCTTGAAGCAGCGACGGAGTTGCGACACGTGGAATACATCGTGGACTTGGGAGAGGTTCGGCGGCAATTCCAACCGGTATGCCACGGGTCCACTCCTGGAAAGGATACGGAACGGGCCAATGTAGCGAGGAGCCAACTTTCCCTTGATACCGAAGCGATGAGTGCCCCTCATGGGAGTGACACGGAGGTAAGCGTATTCGCCAGGTTGATAGACCATTTCCTTGTGCTTGCGATCATAGTTGCTCTTCTGACGGGACTGAGCAGCTTTCAGGTGTTCACGGATAACGCGAACCTGATCTTCGGCATGCTGAATAACGTTCGGACCAATGAGAGTTCGTTCTCCAGTTTCTGACCAATTCAGAGGGGTTCGACACTTAAGTCCATAGAGGACTTCAAAGGGAGCCATCTTCAGACTAGCTTGATAGCTATTGTTATACGAGAATTCAGCAAACAGAAGAGATTCCTCCCATTTCTTACCGAATGAGATGACACAAGCTCGAAGCATATCTTCAAGCACTTGGTTGACTCGTTCGACCTGTCCTTGTGACTGGGGGTGATAAGCGGTGCTGAAATTTAGATGAGTTCCCATAGCTTCTTGGAAACTATCCCAAAATCTTGAGGTGAAAATGCTGCCACGGTCCGAACTGATCTCCAGCGGAATACCATGGAGGGACACAATTCTGGAAACATACAAGTCGGCTAACTGACTAGCAGAGATCGTCTCCTTGACTGGCAGAAAGTGGGCAACCTTGGAGAATCGGTCGATGACGACAAAGATGGCATCATGACCCTTCTGTGATCGGGGAAAACTGGTGACGAAGTCCATCTCGATCTTGTCCCACTTCCATTCAGGAATAGAGAGTGGTTGTAGAGTTCTAGCAGGTATTTGATGTTCTGCCTTGACGCGACGGCAAACGTCACATTCAGAAACATATCGGGCAATGTCTTGCTTCATGTTAGGCCACCAGAATTGCTGACGAATGTCTTTGTACATCTTGGTGCTTCCAGGATGAATGGACAACGGGGTATCGTGAGCCGCTCTCTTGACCTTCGGGGTCATATCCAGGTTCTCATGCATGCCCTTGCTGTGAGTAACCACTAAACGGTTTTGGTAGAACACCGCACCTTTTCCATCAATGGTGAAGGGTGAGGGTCTCCCAATGGCGATATCGCGCTTAATCTTGTGTACGAAATCATCATAAAACTTTATACCCTTGACGGATTTGACGAGAGCCGGTTCGATAACCAGGTTATTTGCATAACCTTGAGGAACAATCTCGAGGTTTAACTTTTGAAAATCTTCATACAGAGGTGGTTGGTCTAGTTGCAACTCAAGTTCACTACAGTAAGCTTTACGGCTCAAAGCATCGGCCATCACATTAGCCTTGCGAGGGGTGTAATGAATATCCATGTTGAAATCGGCTATTGTCTCGAGCCATCTTTGTTGGCGGAGATTCAGGTCGGGCTGAGTAAACAAGTACTTCAGGCTTTGGTGCTCGGTGTAGATCTCGCAACGGTTACCAACGAGGTAATGTCGCCACAGCTTCAATGCATAAATTACTGCTGCCAATTCGAGGTCATGTGTTGGGTATTTGTCTTCGTGAGCACGCAACGGACGAGAGCCATAAGCAATCACTTTGCGCTCTTGCATTAGGACACAGCCTAATCCTTGACGAGACGTGTCGCAATATATCACGAAGTCCTTCTGAGTATCAGGGGGAGCGAGCACCGGGGGAGAAGTTAGGTTGTCCTTGAGTGCTTGAAAACTTTCTTGACATTTATCTGTCCACTCAAACTTGACGCCTTTGTGAAGCAGATTAGTCAGAGGCCTGGCAATCTTGGAGAAATTATCGACGAAACGGCGGCAATAGCTAGCGAGCCCGAGAAAACTGCGGACTTGCTTGACGGTCTTGGGAGGAGTCCAGTCAAGAATAGCCTGGATACGTTCTGGGGTGACGGCAATGCCATCCTTGGAAATCACATGTCCAAGGTAGGTTACTTCGGGGAGCCAGAACTCACACTTAGAATACTTAGCGTAGAGTTTGTGTTCTCGAAGCTTCTCCAGTATAAGACGAAGATGTTCAGCATGTTCTTCATCATTCTTGGAATATATCAATATATCATCCAGATAAACCACGACGAACTGGTCGAGGTACTCCATGAAAATATAATTCATCAATCTGGAGAAGGTGGCTGGAGCATTGGTTAAGCCAAATGACATGACAGTGTACTCGTATGAACCATAGCGAGTAATGAAGGCAGTCTTCGGAATGTCCTCATCACGGACTCGGATTTGGTGATAACCCAACCTCAAGTCGAGTTTAGAAAACACCTTGGATCCGGCAAGTTGATCATACAGATCATTGATCCGGGGAAGTGGGTATTTGTTCTGGATGGTGGCTTGGTTAATGGGCCGATAATCTTGGACCAATCGGTTTGTCCCATCGCTCTTCTTGACAAAGAGCGAAGGTGCTCCCCAAGCTGAGGAACTGGGGCGAATGAATCCTTTCTGAAGTGCCTTGTCGATTTCCTCCTTAAGTTCAAGGAGTTGTTGTGGCGGCATCTTGTAAGGACGCTTGGCAATAGGGGTGGTGCCGGGCTTCAAGTCGATGACAAATTCGACTTCTCTGATCGGGGGTATTCCCAGAAGTTCTTATGGAAAGACGTCGGGAAAATCGCGAACGACTGGAACGTTCTCGATGCCTTCGAGGGGGGCGGCATTCAAAGCATTCATCATAAATATCTGTGTTTCAGCATTAAGGGTAACTCGGGTGGTGTGGTTAACAATCTCGCCAGAGGGGTGAAAAAGTTGGACAGACTTGGTGCCACAATAGAGTGCGGCATCGTGAAATTTCAACCAATCCATTCCCAGAATGAGGTCTATGTTGGAAGACATCAGGATTATGGGGGAAGCATGGAATTCAACTCCTTCAATTTCAACGATGGTTTCGGGCACTATCTTGGTGGTTCGGAATTGGCCTATTGGGGTGCGAACAACCATCGGTGGGTTCATCTTTTCCAATGCGAAGTTATGCGACAATGCAAATGCTTCCGACATGAATGAATGCGATGCTCCTGTATCAAATAAAACAGTAGCAGGTACGGAATTAACGAGAAGGGTACCCATCACGGTAGCGGGTTGTTGCTGAGCCTCTTCAACATTGACGTTGTTAGCATGTCCACGATCATAAGCAGAAGACCCAGTATTATAGTTGGGGGTCCGGTTGTTGCCACGACCATTTCCACGGCCAGCGGGGTGAACGACCAGTTGCTTCTGTTTCTGGGGGCACTCCCTGGAATAATGCCCCGGTTGGCGGCACGTGAAGCATAATCCATCCTGAGGACGAAGGGGTGTAGCACTGGGTGGTGCAGGCAGAGCTCTTGGCATCTGCGGTGGCGGAGGCAGACGGGGTGCAGCATAAGACGGCCTTGCAGCAGGGACAGCTGAATGGGTCACACTGGTAGGGAGCCAGATACGACGCTTCTGCGTTGCGCCCGAAGATGAGCCAACGTCACGATAACGCTTCAGAGAGTTCTTGTGTTCCATCTGGGCAGTCTCGACGGTGATAGCCTTGTTCACCATGGTGGCGAAGTTGGCGAAATCATGAACGGCAAGAGCGAGCCTGAGGTCTGGGTTGAGGCCACGACGGAACTTCTGCTGCCTGCGAGCATCAGTGGTGATCTCTCCTTCCGCATAGCGAGAGAGGTTGAGGAACTCGCGCTGGTAGGCTTCAACAGTCATGTCGCCCTGAGTGAGGTTATGAAATTCTTCCGCCTTACGATCCATGATCCCCTGAGGAATGTAGCGGGCGCGGAAGGCAGTCTGAAATTCATCCCAAGTGATGACTTCTTCAACTGGCAGAGAACGCTTGTGGGTGCTCCACCACTGAGCAGCGGTGCCTTTCAGATGGTAAGACGGAAAGTTCACGTAGTCGGCTTGATCGACATTAGCAGACTCCAGCTCGTGAGTGATGTCGCGAAGCCAGTCATCAGCATCCAACGGCTGAACAGTGTTGCGGAACATAGTGGGGTTGAGGCGGGTGAAGTCGTGCAGAGTCACGGTGGCATGCTGATGGTGGTGCCCATTCTGATTCGGCTGGGGGAACTGAGCCATGATATTCTGCATGAACTGACGGTTCATCTCGAACTGTTGCATCATCGCGGCCATGTAATCCGGCGGCGGAGGTGGGTCGTTGGCAGCACGACCACGACCACGACCACGACCAGCCATCCTGCTAGAATTTAACAGGGGTATTTCAGCGATGAAAATTTAACGAGATACCGGAATCAAGCCTGAAGTAAAACGACAACGAAAAAGAGGCGCAAATATATATAGGAGTAGTCATATAAGACATACACATTCGCACACAGAGTCAATCGAAAATCGGGCAGCGTAACGTCGTAGAAATTAAGGAAAAAGGACTCACTAGGCGGCGCGCAGACCGCGGTAAGGATTACACGACGCGACATAGATTCCACTATGTCAATCACGCCGCAAGAAAACTATTGGCCACAGGAGTAGATGCCAGAGAACGCGCGGCCTGCCCAAAATGAGAATGGGATCCGCGGTCCGGGACCTGGGGTACGACTCCTGCGACACGACTCAATAAATGGGGGAAGCACCAAAAACGCTGGGTGGAATCAAGAGAACGTGATCCTAATGTCAGATTTTGTAAAACTTACCAGCAAGGATACCAACTTGTGACGCCCCCAAAATCAATCTGTGTACATTAATCATACACGCAGGGTACACGGCTGAGATTAGGGTGCCACGGTGATAATATCACAGCACAACACTAAACACAAAAGGATAAACAAATATGTTACAATAGAGGGGGTCACGCGGACCCGAATACATAAGTCATACAAGCCATAATATCTGAGTACAGACATAGTTAGTCAAGTTTTGCCTTAAGAAGGCTAGCACAAATCACATCAGAGATACAGATCGAAAAGGCGAGGCCTCCTGCCTGGGGTCCACCGAACTACTCCTGGTCGACGGGGAACTCGACGTCGTAGTAGGCGCCTCCGGGGTACTCCTGCTCCTGGGCTCCAACGTCGGCTGCAGCAGCCGATCAGGCAAAACGGTAAAGGAAATAAAGCAGGTGAGTATCTAGTATACCCGCGAGTCTTACGTCCGCTACTAAGCATTATGTAGTGTATCAACGGAAAGAAGAGGCTGTATATAGTGGACTGAAAGACAGAAAACCAGAGCAAGGGTAAGAAGCTAGGCCTAATGAAGACTAGCATCCTCCGACGATGTCTTGCAGCATGAGGTAAGACTCAGCCAACAGTTTATATAAAGCAAAAAGTAACAATGCAGCAGAAGTTGCTGCAACATTTTATAATAATAAGTTGTAATAATTAACAATGCCTCCGAGTTCACCTCCTCGACATCCCCGCGAGGAAGAAAACCCGGAACCATACAGTTTAATAATAATAGTTTCTAGTGGTAAGATCCAGCTTCAGCATAAAGCGTCCTGTTACCGTGGACACGGCTATTCGAATAGATTAATCTTCCCTGCAGGGGTGCACTTGTGTTACACTACACGCACGGATCTCCAGGGTGGCGGGAACCTTATTAGCGAACGCTCCACCGAGGCTATCCGACACTTCATAGCCCATCTTTCAAACTCAACAGAGAGGCCATCCGCCGGTCTAAATCCTAAGTACGTCGGGCCTTGGACCCCAACCCGAACGTACTCCTGCACGGTGCGTGGCTGGCCGGTGAAGTTGAAGCAAATCCAAATAAGACACCACCGCGCAAGCAAATAAGACAACACCACTTCCCGGCGCAGGCCGCGGTACTGCTGACGTCTGAAGAGTCCTCAGACGACACTAAGAAGCGGAGGAGCCCATAACTCGTAGTTCCCACGGGTAGGTAGTGCGTACATGGCATATAGCCAACTCAAGACATTCACTGAACCATTTAGCATTTTAATTAACCTGCGTGACAACCATTATCGTTGACTCGACTTAACCGACCCGCGGACAACGACAGCAGCCAGGACCACCAGTACATCGGTGCCTGCCCCGTCGTCCCACCAAGTCACTGCGGTTACCAACAAGGTGAACCGTTTCCTTACCTTGTCTCGCGTGTGCTCCTGGAGGAGCTCGACTTTCGTGGTTTGGTAACTCTCGCGGCCAACGACCAGGGGCCAAGCACACCGGTACACTGGTCGTACCCTCCCTGTCGTCCCGTCGCAATACCTCTCGCGGGCACCGTTGGGTCGCCCGACTTCTTACCTGAAGGACAACCGTTTACAGGACCCTATGGCGGCAAGACAAAGTCAACCTCAAGTGGAGTACAAGGATTACACCTTGATAGCTCACACTTAAGGTGACTAGGCATAACCCAGATAGGGGCCTTTGGCGGTGTCTGCATTGTACCGTACCTGTGCAGTTATAATATTTGTATCCGCGTTCACTCCCTTGAGTGGTCACGGCCCTCTATCTAATCCTAACTAACAATGCGCAGGGCTCACTGCTGAATAATGCATAATAATAATAATAATAGGCAGCATAGGATAAAGGAAGGCACATCAAGGGGCGACAAAATCAGGCTATGAAATTGAATAGGATTGTAATCGTAGCACCAATAGTAACAATGCCTAGTGCAAGAAATGTACGGAAAGATAGGAGATATCTGGGGAAGAGAATGGCTCTGCTTGCCTGCAAGCTCGACGGTAGTAGTAGGGTCGTCGACGAAGTAGTCGTACTCAGCAGCGGTGTAGTCGACGGCAGCAGCGGGGTCTACCGGAGATTAAGGGGGGGGGGGGGGAAGAAACAGTAAATACACAGCAAGCATATACAAATAGATGCATGACAAGACGGATGAAATGTTAACGGTATTCTAACGCAGTGCAATGCACATTGCTCGGAACGGAAATTCATCTGGGGATGAACTACTGGCTCCGGATGACTACCGGACAGGGTGACCGGAGGGGGAAGGATCAAGCCGGAGGTGTCGTGGGTACCGGACAAACATAAGGGGGGTGTATCCGTGCTAGTTGATCTATTCAGAGAAACATTCGTGTTCGGAATAAATTCATCCGGGCACTCTAACAGTACCGGACCATTTATCGGACTGCCGGTCCGGAGGGGGAACGGTTCGATGTTCGTTGTGTTAGAGGGGTGTGATAAGCATACGGATAGCGTATTCGTATTCGTTATATTTTTCTGATCAATTTTCATGTATAAAGTTTTTGCATCCGAGTTACGGTTTAAAAGTTATTGAATTTCAAAGTTTTAAATCATTTAAATGCTTTTCTGAATTTCTTTTATTATCTATACAACATTATCCAAAACAGTGCCTGACATGTGGGACCCACATGTCAGCCTCTGTTATTTATAAAACATTTAACAAAATCAGAAAAACCTCTGGGCCCACATGTCAGCCACTGGAATTTCTTTTAAATTCTTAAAAAATCAAACTGACAGGTGGGGCCCAGGTGTAAGTGACACAGGGGTATAATTAACAGTCTAATTAATCCAGAGGCTAACCTAATTACATGGGCCCACTAGTAAGTGACCCAAGGGGGTTTTAATTTTCCTGCTAAGCTAATAGTGGGATTAACCGGGAGGGGCCACTGGTCAGTGGGTCATTAAGCTCTAATGACACCACTGCCAGGTGGGACCTGCAGGTCAGCCCCACAGGACCTCGTCGGAGCGCTCGCCGGAGGCAGACGCCGGCGAGGTTGAACCTGCACTCGCTACAGGCTACGGGGAGGCACGTGTGGGGGCTTAAACTAACGAGGGGAGCAGCGCGAGTCGAACCGGGGTGCTGGCGGCGTCGGGGACTCGCCGGAACGGGGCCGACGACGAGGTTAGGCGACGGTTGGTCTCGGGCTGATGGCGACGACGTCGCATACGCGCACGGGTCGGGGAGTTCTAGGGTGCGCTCGGTGTCTGGAAGCGCACGGAGCAAAGTGACGCGCGGGGGTGCCATTTACACGAGCCAGGACGCCATTGTGAGCTCGCCGGCGGCAGCGAGTCCTCGGCTTCAATGGAGGCGGGTGCTACGGCGAGAGGGGGGCAAGGGGAAGGGTTGGCGACGAACGGGGAGCTCACCAGGAGCACGACGGAGGTGGCAGCGGGCTCGATGCGGGCTTGTTGTGGCCGGAATTCGTCGCGGATCCCGCCGGAGCCGAAGACGAAGGCGGTGAAGTAGCGCTCGGTGTGGTGGACTCGGGCTCGATTCCTCGCGGTGGGTGAGGTAGTCGACGGCGATGCGGCTCTTGGACAACACGACGAGGCGGCGTGAGCACGTTGGCCGCGCTTGGCCACGGCAATGGCGACGACGGCCCTCGGCTGCTTTTCCCCGAGGCGTGAGAGAAGAGGAGGAGGGGAAGCAGAGGGAGAGGGTGTCCAGGGGGTCGGGGGCGTCGCCCTTATCGCGTCGACGCCGGGAGGGAGCAGATGGAGGCGGGGTCGGCCAGGCAGCGGCGTGCCCACGCCCGGCTGCCGTACGGGAGCAGGTGGGGGGTGGTTGGGGAAGAAGACAACCGTGGGGGGGGTGGGCCTGGGCTAGGTGGGCCGTCGCCCTGAGCGACATTTAGTGTTTTTCCAATTTTCTGTGTCTTTCTTTTCTGTATTTCTCTTTTAGTAATTGTTTTCCTAGCTTAGGCATTTTTGTAATATGTGTTAGGTGTCTCAATATTAGTATATCATTATATAGCAGTACCACAAAAGTTTTTGCAGCAAAAGAAAATCATTAGATATTTCTTTTAAATATTAAATGCCCAAAGTAAGGGTTTTAACCTTCTGTTTGAATTGTTTGGAATTTTCCATAACTTCAAAAATTTCCAAAGTTGGTCCAACATGATTATAATGAGTTTAGGCAATTTACAAAAATAGTTTCATGATTTTTGGAACAACTTTATTTGAGCACTGTTGTTTTATTTTTCATTCAAAGAAGTTTCAACTAGGGTTTGGTTTGTTAGATGAGCAAGGTGCATTAGGCTTTGGGTTTTGATCCCAAGGGCTCAAGTACATGGTGCATGGGGTGCTGATCAACCACAGCAAGGTTTGATCATTAGCATCACAAAGTTTTATCAAGGACAAGGGAGATCAATCAGTGATAATCCAACAGTGATGATCAACAGTAATGATGGTTACTGTTACAGGCATCTGAGGGTGTTACATTAGCCATGTTGGTGAACCTCGTTAACAAATCTCGGTGTCGTGCTTGTGCTTGTGGTGATTGCTTGATCCTCGGTAGATCGATATGCGACTCGGATTATTCTAACAGATGTCGTAGGTCCAAGCAGTGTCGAACCATTCGTGACCTTCTCAAGCAAGGGATTCTTGCAGAGATAAAACCAGGTCTTTGTTTTCCCCTACCCAGAGCATACATATAAACGCATGAAAAGATTAGGTACATTTAAAAAAATCACAAGTAAAGCAGGTGCTAGTCCCTCTGTTGATTTATATAAGGCAAATTTTGACTGTTCTAAACTGAAATGTGACCATAAATTTCTCATACAATACTTTTTCATAGTTACAGAATCATGGTTGCTGGAAAATGTGGTGGAATATGATAATACGAACCCAAGAGTAACAGTTTTGTGTAACATAACTAAGATAGGCTAAATGTTGGTCAAAGAAGGATGATCAGGCTGCACCCAATAGAAATCAATAGAAGAAGTAATTTAACTGGGTGCGTACCAAATTGCTAGGGAAACATTGAAGGCGCAGCATACAGCTGGCTCCTGTCATTTCACCAGGAGACGTCATATTTCAGGCAATCCTGAGAGATAATAGATACTCCCAAAACCTGTAAAGCATGGAAGAGTAAATCATGTATGAACATAACTCAAGTTTATTCTACAAGGAATGAAACCAGCATTGTATTTCATATCATCTGCAAGTGGTGAGGTCAGCAATTAATCTCATTATATTATAACTTTGTGTGCTAAAGGCTAGGATATAAGCATAAACACGTCAAGACTAAAATCCTTGCATATGGATACACTATTAACCGGTACCAACAAGTGCTCACCAAATTCACTCCATTGAAGTCATAACAAGTTCAACAATATCTGTCCGTAAAAATGATCTACTGTCTCATCTGATATCTGCAACACCTTTGTTCTTCTCGAGAACTTCAACAATCAATCTAGGATTTGGCCAATATCTGATGTCTCCTTGCCAAGTGTACAATGATATCTGTGGACCTAAGTATAAATGAGAGAATCACCTCAGAAGACGCCTTTCATGTAGACATAATAAATAGAAAATTCAGATAAATGAGAGGATAACCTCAAAAGAAACCTTCCTCACAAGCTTACTTCTCAAGTAATGAGGTAATTATCTCAAAATACTTGGGTTATCTCCAAATAGAATATCTCAAAATTGCAAACAGGTAGTCAAACTACATTAACAAGAACGCAACCACTGACCTTACTTGGGTGTGACGTAAGTACCCTTGACATCCACCATGATTCACACACATGATGTGGTACTTCTGATTCCAATATTCAGACATGAATATTGAGTGGACCTAAACATCGTTATATGGAGCAAAAACCAATAAGCATTTTTTTCCTCTTTGCCGCCATGAGATCATGTAATAGGTCCTTGCAAAGAAAGGTCATGCACTAATTAGTGTTTACTCCCAAACTCCTCGATACACTGAATTTTTCCAAACACAAAAAGCTGAGACAATATGATTACAAAAAAAGAACATGGAATGTTGACATGCTTATCTCGTATAGGTTTAAAATGAACGTATAACAAGGAATGCCAGAACTTTAAAATGTACGTACAGCAAGGAATGCAAGAACTGGTCACAAGATAAAAAAATCATAATAATCTATACCTCACAATAAAAAATGGTAGATATGAGTAACAAATCTGCCGTTAATGGTGAGTGTTGCGATACTATATCTTGCCAAAAATATAAGGGAAGAACTAAGGACAACCTCTTGCAGACAATGAGACATAATAAATAGAAAGAATGCATTGACCAAACAATATGTAGATGCCACTGTTTCATTTGCTAGCCATCATAACAATCTATTCGAAAGTAAAATAAGGAATTAACAAGCATACAAAGGCCGGGGAAGAAGTAGAAAGAGAGGGAAGACCTCGCCTCGGCGGACCACATGGTCTCCTCTCCCTTTGTGGCTTGCCCTCCTCTCCGGCATCCTCCTTCCGAACTCAACCTGCAGCTTAGAGAAAAATATCCAAGGACCATCTTTATGAAATTTAGAGGTGCAAGATCTAGCAAACAACAATGATGCAGAGGACAAAGAAATGTAAATAGCAAGTCAGTCATCAAGTTATAACCTAATATTCCGGATCTATATGAACAACAAGTAATATATATAAGTAAGCAGTGTTCCATGTTCAATTGTTCAAAGGAAGAAGCAATATTCAGTAAACCACATCCAGCAAGTGAAATACTGTATGAATCAACTACATCCTAAATTTGTTCATGCACCATTCATACACTTGTCCTATTCATGAACCAATAAACAACATACGATTCCATGAACCAAAACTAAATCACAACAAGAAGTGGAGGGAGATGGTGACCCCACTGGTCGATGGAGGCGGCAGAGGAGCAGTGGAGGGAGCTGGATCAGCAGGTCTATGTGGCCTCACCTTGCACGCCAGAACTGGCCAGATCCAGGTGCAGCACGAATCACCGGAGGAGCGGCGAGGTGATCTCGGCATGAAGGCCTCCTAGCAGCGGGGTTCGCCTGCGAGACAGGGAGGTAGGTGAGGGAGCGGGGAGGAGAGGAGAGAAAGGGTATTCCCGCGGGGGCTCACCTGAGCGGCGTGTGTAGACGGGGGTAGGGGGCGGCCGACCCAGCCGCTGGAATTCTGTTTGTACTTCCATACCTTGAAACCAACATCTTCCACTTGAGTCCACCATACCTTCCTATTCGTGGTATTCCACTACCACTCCTAAAGTATAGAATTTATTTGCTATCTTTAGATGTTCAAAATCTTCTGTTTTGTTCCTCTGATTCAGCTCATGAGGAAATGGTGGGTAACCCATGATCTTCTTAATTTGGACAAGTTTTATCTTGGGATTGCATGTCTAATCTGCAAACCCCTAATAGGCAAATTTGATCTTTTTCCCCACCTTACTTTGCCATTTGATGATTTGCCACCCCCCTAAGAATGACAAGTGGGGCCGGGGTCCACTCGTCATTGAGACAATCCATGGCAAATTATCAAATGGCAAAGTAAAGTGGGGCAAATCATCAAATTCGCCCACCTAATACGAGAAGGGACTGGCATGAGTGCCCAGCTCGTAAAAGATAAATACTAACACACAAGTTCCTTCGCCAATTTATGAGTGATAAACAAAGGAATTTAAGGGGATGTGATCGTCCCGACATGGGAGACGTTCCTCGAAACTTGTCTAAATCATGAAATGAGTGAATTATCTATCAGCAGTCGTTGACGGATCATGCACCTCCCAAAGTCTGTTTTTATTCTGTTTGATCTAGAGATGGCACATGAGTTTTCCCTTCTTACCCTTTTGCACGGGGTTTATCCTTTATTTTGTGCTGAGTAAGTCCTTCCTACTTCCTTCCTTTCTGAGAGAGAACAGACACTTGATGTTGGTAAAGATTCTTGAATATAAAGCTGCATTAAGAGTTAGCATGTTACATCTTTGTTGACATTATCTTTCAATAAGTAAGTTGTTTGCAAGGCTTATGCCAAGCAAACATCTTCCTGTGTGTTAACTTGTGCACTTCTTGACTAATAACATGTTCTATCAAAAGCTTCAACTTGTTCCATTATAAGTGAAAGAGCAAAAGTAAAAGTTAGTAGTTGTTCCTTGACCAAGGCTATGTCTGCTCTGATTTGATGAGTTTTCTTGGTCCTACTTTGTTATAATTTTTACTACTTTCTCATAAGGAACTTATGAGTTGAGGTTGCTGTTGAGGATGCTTCGGTTTGGTGAGAAATCTTGATGCTTCTTGTCCGTATTCTTTTATCGACACTTCACTCTCTAAACTTGTGAACAGGTTTGCCGAGCTCAGTAATCGCTTGGGGACAAGCGAGGTCTAAGCTTGGGGGAGTTGATACGTCCAAAATGCATCACTATTTTATATTTTAATTTAACCCTATTCATTGATATATTCCACTTTAAAGTATTGTTCTTATGTTGTTTTGGATTGTTTTACACAGTTTGCAACTGTTCGGTGCCGAAGCAGCAGAAGCAAAATTCAGCGGTGAAAAGTTTAAATCAAGTTGCTTAATCAGATCAACTCCAAATTCGATGAAAATTGACGGAGATCGTTTTTATGAAGATTCACGGGAGATCACCGAAGAGAGACCAGAGGGGATCCACCAGGCAGCCAGAAGGGTGCCTGGCGCCCCCCCTAGGGGCGCGCCAGGCACCCTCCTGTATGCCTGGTGGCCCACCTCGGTACCCCCCCTTTGGCCTATATTACCCCCATGGGGTAGAAACCCTAAAAGAGGAGGAGTTTCGCCGTTTCGCCGCCGCCTCGTGGAGGATAACTATAGAGAAGAAAAAGCCATCTCCGGTGGGCAGATTCCGCCGGGGAGATCACCTCCCGGAAGGGGAGATCATCGCCATCGTCATCATCATCTTCACGGGCATCATAGAGATCATCATCAACATCATCCCCAACATCAGCACCATCTCCACCTCCATCCAATCTCACCTCACAAGTTTATCTTGTGTTGTAATCCGTACTATCTATCCTCTCTACTCTACTGGTGTTGATTACTGTCGTGTGATGAATGCTATTGAGTTTTGTTGGAGAATTATCATTGTGCCCAGATTGTTTACCATCTATTTATCCCCACTGATCATGATCTCTTTTATGTCTTGTGAGTAGTTACTTTAGTTCTTGAGGGCATGGGAGAAGTCTAGTTGTTAGTACTCATATGATGTTGAAGTATTACGTTTTGTTTGATATTTAAGTTGTGTTGTTATTTTCATAGTGGTGTTGTGTGAGTCGAACACTCAACACTTCGCCTTATTAAGGACCTAGGGGAATACATTGTGCATAAAGGATGCTTATGGTGGGTTGCCGGAGTGACAGAAACCTGAACCCCAGTTCGCATACTTTTGTACAAGGGAGTTATGGATCCTCGATCGTAATGCTGTGGTTAGGCTTATGCCTTAATACTACCTTGTATTTGAGGATGCTTGCAAGGTGTGTAATCATAAGAGTACACTTATCTTAGTCTAGAAGGTGTACTAGCATTGATTCACCCACTCAACACTTATCAACACAACACACAGTGCCGATATGGAATATGGCGAAAGTGCATGACTATCTCTCCCATGTGCCCTCGAGAACGCTTTAGCTCTTATAAGATCAGTTCCTAGGCTTATCCTTGTGAAACAATTGGGCCACTTGCTACTCCTCAGTTACCCTGTTTTCTTTTCTTGTCTTTTACCTTTCTGTTGCTTAAACCAAAACCCCCTAAATATTTACCTTTCAGTGTTTGCAGCCTTTTCCTTATCCATAGTGACTTGTCAATACCTTCTGCTCCTCGTGGGATCGACATCCTTATTTATCGAAAATCTACAATTGATCCCCTAGACTTGTGGGTTATCAAGAATCGTTTATTGGCGCGGTTGGCGGGGGAAGCTCCCCAACTAAACCTATCAACATAAAAGAGCCATAGTTATAAACATTGGGGTATGACATTATCTACAATGATATTTTCTAAGACATGAAGACTAAGTTCATAATAGTTCATGTTTTAAAACAATTCCGGAACTCCCACTTAGACAAATATCCCTCATAATTTATTCTAAGTGATTACACGATCCTTGAGAACTATACCTCCCCCGATCGTCACGGTCATCGGTATATTCTCAAGGTAGGCCATTATGCCAATCACATCAACCATGTGACTCATGCTCGACCTTTCGTTCATTGTGTCCCGAGGCCATATCATTGACATATGCCAGGCTTGCCAAAATAACTTTAGTGATTATATGTCGTTGCAAGGCCATGTTTCTCGACATGCTAGGCTTGCTCCACCCATCTCATTTGAACGTTAATATGTTTGAAACCCGTATGACACGTGATACCTCCATAATGAAGATCTTTCCAGATGGTGCTTCACTAAGGAAGGTCACTTTTTTGGATTAGTGAGGGATCATCCTATGATGCTACTTTTATATATCTAATACAAGAAAAACATGATGCAACAACATAAATCATACTAACTATGATGCCCCTTTGCAAATTAAAGTTTAGACGCCTCTACTTTATCTTTTGCATGTTTTACGTGGCTGATAGAGCTTTCGAGATAGAACCGTTTCTATGCCTATGAAAAAATGACCACAACACCAATCCCGCAATTGTCTCTATTACACCCCTATCGGGACCCTTCATTTCAAACGTCTTCGCATCGCCAATGTTAGAGAGACACACACCCCCAACCACTTATATGGTAAAAGACATATGTCAAGCGTGGAACCAGTCTCGGGGCTACTTCATCAAGAAATTGCCGCAATGCTAAACGAGTACACGTGGGAGGGTAACAATTGGAGAATTGATGCCCACATACTAGATGTGTTCTATTCGTACAATACATCTATGCATAGCCTTGATCTGATACCACTGTTGTGGAATGTGGCAGAAAACAATTATTTTTCATAACCTACGAGTCCCGAACCAAAGATCTATGTGATGGTGATGCAAGTAACGGAGCGAAACAATCACATACAAGTATGTAGTCCGTTAAGAGGGAAACGTTCCCGTGTGAACGTGGTTGATGTAGTTGTTGATGGTACAAGATATGATAACGGCTTCTCGCCCTTCGTAGGTTACCCCAAGTGGAAGGTTGAGATGTAGATAGAAGCAAATTTCCCTCGGTGAAGATACCAAGGTTATCGAACCAGTAGGACTCTGATTGCTGCAAGTAGGTGTCAACTATGCCAGATAAATAGTTGACGTGGACCTGCACACAGAAACAAATAACTTTGCTCCCAATGAAGTACAGAGGGGTTGTCAACCCCTCCGGCCTTGTCGTTTACAAAGGATCAAACGCAAGAGGATAATGATAGTGACAATGATAACAACTGAAAGTAAAAGCAATAAATAAAGTGGAGGTGTAAAAATGGTGGGAATATGGACCGGGGTCACATGATGTTCACTAGTGATGTCTCTCTCCCAACAGACGATAAAACAGCTAAGTTGGGTGAACAAATTACAGCTGGGCAATTAATAGAATTACAAACGCACCGCAATGCTAAAATATGCTACTTGAAAGTAAGAGGCTCAAAAGTATGGGCATTACGCCAAGGCAAGTAGTCCGAAATCCATCTGCATCTACTTAGTAATCATCCACCTTGAGATATATATCTAGAACATCTCGCTGGTATTAATTTGCGAGCCCCACCCAAAGTGTAAACTCAAAGCAACAGACAATTGCATTAACAATCTATGCATAAGGTAAACAATCCTTACAACCGCAGTTACAAGTACCGTTGTTTTCTCCCTGGTGGCAACAACACATCCCCTAGTCTCATGTTTCAGTCAGTCAAGCTAGACATCGGGGGGCATGAACCCGCAATCATGCATAAATGCTCCCTCTTGGAGTTACTATCTACTACTTGGCCAAAGAAAAAAAAGTAACGAAGAACGTGCAAGAATTACTCAAGAACAACATATAAAAGGTAAACCAAATATATAACTCATCACGATTTGAACATAATCTCACAATCCATCGGATCCCAGCAAACACAACATAGCAACAACAGGAAAATAACATAGGTTCCTTGATCATGTAGGGAAGCTCACAAGGACTAAGAGTTGAAGAACAAGATTGGAGAGAAGACATCACATAGCTACTAGTCATGGATCCATGGTCCAAGGGGTACTACTCACGGCACATTTCGGAAGAGTCCATGGTGGTGGAGAAGCCCCCGTTGGTCCTTCTTCCCTCCGGCAGGGTGGCGGGAAGGATTCTTCTGGTGCTCCCGATCTTGGAAGCGTGGCGGCGGTGGAACAGAGAGGAAATTCGCGATGCGGGGTTCTGAAAGCTCAAGAATGATCAGAGGGGGAGGGGGTGAATGATCACTTCTAAAAATTCTAAGGAACTTAGAAGGAATTCATGCAAACTGCGAAGGACTAAGGCATCTCGAAGGAAATACAGTGTCGAAAGTAATGCATGGTTCGAAAGGATTTGGAGCGAAGGAAAACATCGAAGACAAACAGGCAACGAGTAAATGCTTAATGTAAAAGCATGAAGGAAAACGAGCCTGACACGACGATGTTTGGTAAACCAGTTCACACTCTGCAAAGTGCTACGTCTGGTTGGAGGGACTGGTGACTGAACACCTGGAGCAAAACTCTCTCCGTCCTATTCTCCACCGCAACAAACTCCTCGAGCTTGTCCAGTTTTCACTCGTGGTAGATGATTCAGGACATCTCCGAGACCTTTACAAACTTCCTTCAGCAGTGACAATTTCTCTTCGACTGCTTGACAGGCGACGCCTAACCGTCTAGGAGACTTGCAGTTCTCCAAGATAAAAAGATCGGCTAATCTCAACCTAAGTCATAGTGAATAGCTCAACTCAGCTAAGACTTGGGATTTGGTTTTCTCTCGATGAATCTCTCTTGGGATGCTCACAGACTTCTGTCTTAGAATCTTCAGTGGAGCAGCCAACCCGAAATGGTGGGTAGGTGCGGGGTATTTATAGTTGGCGATCCCGATGGGTAAAATGACTGAAGTGACCCGATGCAACCGCTTGACGCGTGTCCACAACGGTCGGATTCCAATCAATGCGCAACTTTACTTGAGGAACAAGTAAGATGACTTACCGAATGAGTTCTCTCTCGAAGGCACGAAGTGCGATGACTTTGCCTTCGAGCTATTCACTCGACTCAGTAAGATTTCTCTCGGTAGGCTTTAGTGGGTTTTGGTTGAGCAGAGCAAATTCACTTCGACTAAGATCTCAACTAGCAAACCCCTCTTGATAGTACGGTTTTTCCTACGACTCAAGAAAAATAAAGAGAAACTAGTAAAAAGACTAAGTCTTCGACCAGCTTCAGCTTTCTCCTCGTTGCGCTTTTACTCGAGAGAGACTTTTTCTTCGACTACATTTTTAGGGGTCGTCTTCCTTCAAAGGGTTCGGTAGATGACTGCAGCTCTGCTGCAGTGAGTTGTCCTTCGATCTTGTACATGCAAACTCCATTCTTTCGGAACCTAAGTATCTGTTTATACTCGAAAAAAATATTAGTTCCACTTCTGCTTTGTCCAACAATGTCCAAAACCTTCGGGGGCGAAACTTGCTCTTACAATCTCCCCCTTTTTGGACGATTGTTGACAAAACAGGCATCAATAAATAATTGAAATTTTTTGAGTTTTCGATGATAAACCAGTGCTAAGATCGATGAAATACTCCGCCTTGATGTATGCACGGAAGATAAGAGTTTCCTGTGAAGTGCATATTTGACAAGTAGAGTTGAGGGAAAAACATCGATAATCTTAGCGAGTGAAATTGCATTCCAGATAATATCCAATGAGAAACATGCAATCTCCTCGAATGACCTAGGAACTTATATGAAAGATAACTTCCTGCAAAAGGGTTAAGTATCGCAAGCAGCAGATAGATATCTTACGAAAAAGAGTAGCAGTTCACAGTCCTACTTAGAGTTAGTTACAACCAGATCGAATATGAATCGAAAGTTTGTTGAAACTACTCAGAAAACTTCAAAGTTCAAAAGTTTATCGAATGAAAAGCAAATCCCTTAACCCCGTAGGAAAACTAATTTCTTCGATGCCACTACATCTCCCCCTTTTTGTCACAACGTACAAAAAGTCGAGAGAATAGGGTCGAAAGAAATCCCTACTCGCTGTGGCGGCTCGGGCGACGACGAGAGGATTCGGCGAGCGTTGGAGCACGACGAATTGGGCGAGCGCCTGGAGGAGTGATCTTCGTGCGGAAGGAGTGTTGATCTCCAGAAGATTCCAGCTGCGATTCCGGCGGGGTCCTGGGGCTTCGAGGGTGTGGAGTATAAACCCTTTCTGGACGTCGAGGGGCTTCATCTTTTTCGGAGTCGGAGGAGAAGGTGTCCAAAGTGATGTGGTAATTGTCATCAACACTGAGTACATCTCTATTCTTCGGCAACCGAGGGATATTGGGATCCGGGCGATCTACGCGATCATCATTAGTCCAATTCCTGGTCAGATGGGGAGGATATTCTTCGAAGCCACATCGTTGAAGTTGACCGAGGGAATTGAATTTCCGCAGAACTTTCCAATCTCAGCGAAGACATTCACGCAACATCTGATTATTGTTCATGGTAATATTGCGCAAATGATTAATCTCGTCCATCAAAGCTTGCTTCTGAATGAAATCTTGGTCGATGTGATGTTGAAGCATTTGCTGGGACCGAAGGGAAACTTCCATGTGATGCACTGGCTTGATAAACTTCGAGCGAACATTACGCTCAGTCAAATGTGCGCGGATGCCAGTGTGCTCAGCATATTGATCGTTGGGTTGAGCAACAATATGCAACACTTCCCTAACAGGTGGAGTGAAAATCTTCGGGAAAATTGACACGGGGAATGGCACATCCCGAGAGTAATTGCAGATAGCCATCAGCCATGGTGCATACGGCTTGTGGGAATTGTGATCATCAGCACAAGACACCAGAGTTTTGATGAAGTAGTCTTCAAAATCGAAAGGGTGACCATGGACTAACTTCAACAGAGCAAGTTGTACGTCATTGGGAATAGGAAAATCATCGTGCACATCGAGCATTGGCATCAAAGTCTTCGAAAGAATATAAAACCATGCCTTTGCTTCAAAAACTAAGTGTCTTGTCTTCGGCTCAGTCGGATAGTTATCTCCTACGACATCTGGATTCATTATCGTTGAAAATTCAGCAGGAGTTGGAGCAGGTAAGTCATGAATCTTGTGTGGTAATCCTTCGAACCGAGGCAAATTAATGATGGCCATAAATTGATCGACAGTCATATGAAATACTTGGCCTTGAATCATATAATCAAATTTCCACGTCTTCGAGTTCTCGGGATCACCAGTGACATAGAGCGTTGCATAAAATTGCTTGATAAGCTCGGGATTGTAGCCACAATCGAGAGCAAACATCTTGTGAGCATGCAGACCATCAATTGTTTCGGCAACATTCTCGAAACATGAAGTGGAGTACACCGAAGGCATATCGAGGTATTGATGTTGAAATACTCTAGCCTTGTTGTACAGCACACGAGTATAATAGATGGCTTGCTCTTGGGTCCAAAACTGAAGAGAATATGCACTTCTGGGCTTCTCGTAGGGATTGGTCCCGAAGAAAAAAGGCTTGTGTTCGCGCCTTTTGAAGATGGGGCCTCCTCGAGGAACATCTGAGCGGAACAGAGGCAGCATTTCTCTCGGATGAGCAGAATGGAGCAGCTCATCAACAGGAAAAACTTCGGCAGCATTGTCTGGCATTTGGAAAACAGGGTCAGCAGGGCGAGGAATTGAAGATGGAATGTTGACAATGTCCTGAGCTGGGATGGCTGCAGGAGCATTTTCCTCGGCCTGCGCTTCGACGGCAACTCCTTCGTCGGCATTAGCATTCTGAGCGGCCTCTTCATTTTCCATGGCATCCAAATCTTCGTCTAGTTGTGCGAAGGCATCAACCATTTCTTCGTTCGAGGAACTTGATGAGGAGGAGGAAGAACTGTCACTGGACCCGTCATCTCCAGAACTATTTCCTTCGACGACATCTTGACGAGAGGAAACTGTCGTGATATCAACATCAGCGTCTTCTCCTTCATGTAGAGTCTGGGCAGAGGAGTAATCTTTCTGAGTTTCTTGCTCGACCTGAGCAAGTTGCTCGGTCTCTGCTTGGGCTTGGGTCTCGATGGCTGGGGTGGTTGATGGAATAATGTTCGGTGGTGATGATGGTTTTGGTGGTGGCGACGAGGCTTTTGGTGGTGATGGTTGACGAGGTGGAGGTGTTTGTTGACGAGGTGGAGGTGTTTGTTGGCGAGGTGGAGGTGTGGCTTGGCGAGGGGGTGGAGTTTTCTCACGAGGAGGAATTGGTTCCTTGGTGGGGGTTGGTGCAGTTTCTTGTCGTGTTGATGCAGCAACGACCTCGGTAGACTTGGCCTTCTTTGCATTCTTCTCGATCTCTGGCGTCCCACGCGCAGAGGTTGGGGCAGCAGACTTTCTCTTACGAGATTGTCTCTTGTACAGGGCATCATTGTGCTCTTTGCATACGGCCGACACAATTTGTCGAACATTTTCATACACAGCGGTCAGGTTTTCCTTCTGTGCCCTTCTGGATGCTTCAGCGGTGGCAATCTTGGATTTGAAAAACTTACGGGACTCAATGTCCTCGGTTTCTTCTTGAAGTTGTCTAGAGTAAAAATTCACTTGCTCCTTGTCCTTGCGATCCTGGGTGATATACCCTTCCCAGCGAATCATGTATCGAGCAACATGCTCTTGGATTTCAGCAGGGACATCATTCTCGGCAGTGACTTTGCTCGGTGTGGTAGCCATCTTCCAGAGGATATGAGAAATATTAGTAGCATCCCAAGGAGCATGGGCAGCAGAATCTCCTTCGTTTGAACTCTCTTCATCGGCACGAGGGCCAGAATCAACAGGTGCAACAGGTGCAGGTGCAGGAGATGGTGCGGCTCGAGGAACTGGAACAGCTTGAGCTTTTTTCCTAGCCTCCTTGGCTTTCTTCTCGGCCTCCTTGGTGGCCTTGGCAGCAGCAATGGGTTTGGTAACAGCACTGGGGGCCACAACTTTATCCTTCGTGGCACTTGGGGCCTCAGAATATTTCTTCGCACCACTTGAGGCTGCAACCTTTTCCTTCGTGACTGTGGGAGTCACAACTTTCTCGGTGGCGCTGGGGGCCACAACCTTTTCTTTCGGTGCATCAGGAATTTTGCCTTCAGCAATTTGTCGATGATACTTTTCACTGACCAAATGTAAAATGCCTAGTTGTTGAGCAACTTGGGCCTTTTTATGCTCGGGCTGTCTGTGAAAGTTCAGGAGCTTGGAATTTGTCAAGTCCTTTGCTTCTTGCTCTTTTTGCTTTGCCAGCCTTTCTTTACGTTGAACAAGTGTTTCTTCATCCTCAGAAACTTGAGCTTGCTTTCCCTTCGATTTAGTCGAAAGTTTTTGTTGGCGAGCTTGAACTGGAGGAGAAGATGAAATGGGCGGATCAGTGACCAAGTTGGTCAAGTCAATATTTGCTCGAGGAGCCTGTGAGGCTGGCTCCTGCATCCTAATGCCTTTACTGCTCGGCTTCTTCTTCAGAGGAATGTCCTCGACATCAGCCTCTGTACCAGGGTCTTGATCATCTGAATTGACTTCTTCATCGGAGCTCGCATCAGGTGGCGAGATAATTACCACCTTTTTCTTTCGTTTGGCTGATTTCTTGCCAGCCTTCGATTTGGCACTTGGGCCAACTTCCACGGTACCCTCAGCAGCAGCAGCCTCCTTTTTAGCTTTGGCTTCTTTTCTTTTCTGTGCTCGCGCTTCCCGAGCATCAACCAGCTCTTGAAAATCGGCAGGAGTTTTCAGAGAGGATGGATGAGCATCAGCTGGAGGAGGTGGTCGATTATCTTTCGTCCACTTTGGCCTTAAGGCTTTGACATCAGACCAAGGATCTTTCATTGCAAACAGCCTCTCCCAGCGTGGCATAAGAGACTTGTACTCATACCAACGAAGCGCTTGAAGTCTTCGAATCTCTTGCAGACGGTTTTCTCTCGTATGTTCATCCTCAGAACCTTCAGGCGTTCTTAACTTCTTTTCGATGATCAATTCCTCTGATAATCTTTCAGATTTGTTGGTGATTCTTGTTCGGTCTCCTACACGCTTGGGTGCTCTGACATTTCCTTCGATCCCAGACATTTTCCTGCGAAAAAGATAGGTACGAGGGAAGATAGG
Source organism: Bromus sterilis (assembly GCA_950022295.1). Taxonomy (NCBI): domain Eukaryota; kingdom Viridiplantae; phylum Streptophyta; class Magnoliopsida; order Poales; family Poaceae; genus Bromus; species Bromus sterilis. The sequence goes on along the minus strand of OX465595.1, from coordinate 271,319,795 downwards.
AAAGTTGTGAACAAGTACCAGTGGTTTTCGAGGAAAATCATTTTGAGTGCAGTAAGCATATCGATAAGCATGTCTTGCAGCAATTTTTTCAAGCAAGTGCTAGGCTAGATTTCCATCGGGTGCAAATCTAACGAAGAACCTGTATGAACGAATTGCACAACACAAGTTTATCGATACGTTTCTGAGGAAATTGCTAAAGTGAGAGAATCCGAGGGATTTCTTACCTAGCATAGATGGGAATCGACAGAAAACGCTAGAAACTGATTTCCCAAGTTTGAATGATCCAAACAGATCAAACAGACCTAAGAAAAAGAGAGAAAATCAAGAACAAATCTAGGACTCGATGAACAGCAAAGATTGGAATCGAGTCTTAGAGCCGTGCATACCCTAACTTGGTGATGTACGGCGACTACGGCGACGCGGATGAAGTTCCTCGTCGACGGGAAGGTCTCCGGCGGCTTCCTTCCAGCAGCAAAGCGGCGAGGGAGTCGACGGCGACGAGTAGCACGGCGGCGTGCGAGAGAGAACTTCGGGAGCAGAGAGAAGAAGTCGAGGAAATTGCGATGGCTGAGCCGGTTCCGAGGCTCAGTATTTACAGGGAGGGGGGTCTGACATAACTGTCAGATCTGATCCAACGGCGCAGATTTCGCGTCTCTCCGCATTCAACGGACGGATTTTGTGGCGGTTATTGCGGGAAAATCCCAACGAACCGAAGGAAAGTTGCTCCACGTCCGAGACCAAACTCATCGAACATCGAGTATAAAAGTAGATAAACGTTCGATAGATTTACCTTCGGAATCAATGACATTCGAAGGGAATCTTGATCGAGTACATATATACATGTTCACGAGAGAAAAGCACATATGGGGTAGGGATAGAATAGAGGGAAAACAGGGTCCGATGCTTAATCAATCCGAGGGGAAAATAGTGATAAAACTCGGAGTGGTAAGTGTATAGGACAACACCAAACGAACAAAAACAAACGAAAAAGAAACACGATAGAAAAATAACGTAAGTAAACAACATACAAAGAAAACATATAATACATAGTACCGATAGTTATGATCTTACTGCACATTGCGTGAGTCCAATATGTTTAACTCACACCTTAGTGCACATAACCTCTTTTCATCCAAGGGCTTCGTAAAGATATCAGCCAATTGATCTTCGGTGCGCACATGGCTGATAACAATATCTTCTCGCTGAACGTGATCTCGAAGAAAATGATGACGAATGTCAATATGCTTCGTTCGAGAGTGTTGCACAGGGTTATGGGCAATCTTGATAGCACTCTCGTTATCACATAGCAATGGAATTTTCTTCACAAGAATACCGTAATCTTTCAGCGTTTGTTTGAGCCATAGAATCTGAGTGCAGCATGAACCGGCAGCAATATACTCGGCTTCAGCCGTAGAAATAGATACGCAATTCTGTTTCTTCGAAGCCCAACAGACAAGAGATCTACCGAGAAAATGACATGTGCCTGAGGTAGATTTCCTGTCAACTCGATCACCGGCCCAGTCAGAATCAGAATATCCAACGAGATCAAACTGGGCACCCTTGGGATACCAAAGTCCCAAAGATGGTGTGTGAGCCAGATATCGAAGAATTCGCTTGACAGCAATATGATGTGATTCTTTCGGGTTTGCCTGAAAACGAGCACACATACAAACTGATAGCATAATGTTAGGTCTAGATGCACAAAGATAAAGAAGCGAACCGATCATCGAGCGATATTTCTTCTGATCGAAAGGTTTGCCCTTCTCATCTGCATCTAGATGAACATTCGTAGGCATTGGAGTCTTGATAGTTTTGCAACTGACAAGATCAAACTTCTTCCGGCAATCTCTGAGATACTTCTCTTGAGAGATGAACGTCCCATTCTTCTGTTGACGGATTTGAAGCCCGAGAAAGAACTTCAATTCACTCATCATCGACATTTCATATTTCTTCGACATCATACGAGCAAATTCTTCGCTAATATCAGGGTTAGTACAACCAAAAATAATATCATCGACATAAATTTGACACACAAAAAGATCATTTTTGTATGCACGAGTAAAAAGAGTCGGATCAGTTGTTCCTGGTTTGAAGCCCTTCTTCAGAAGAAAATCCTTCAGTGTTTCATACCAAGCACGAGGAGCTTGCTTTAACCCATATAGGGCCTTGTGCAACCTGTACACCTTATCAGGATTCTTCGGGTCTTCAAAACCTGGTGGCTGCATAACATATACTTCTTCTTCGATTTCACCGTTAAGAAATGCACTTTTGACATCCATTTGATATAGCAATATACCATTATAATTGGCAAAAGCAAGCATGACACGAATGGATTCAAGTCGAGCAACTGGGGCATAAGTCTCACCGAAATCAATACCTTCGATTTGGGTGTAGCCTTGAGCAACCAGTCGAGCTTTATTCCTTACCACAATGCCATCTTCATCTTTCTTGTTGCAAAAAATCCACTTCGTACCAATGATATTATGCTTCTTGGGATCAGGTCTATCAACAAGGGACCTGACTTTATTTCTTTCGAACTGATTAAGTTCTTCGAGCATTGCGGTCATCCAGTCTGAGTCCTTCATGGCTTCATCAAATTTTGATGGTTCTAGCATGGATACAAACGAGAAATTTCCACAGAAGTTAGCTAATCGAGTACGAGAACGAGTGGTGGGACGACCTGGTAAACTAATCTCTTCGAGAATTGAGTCGACGTCCACTCTTCTTCGAACACGAGGTAGACCTCCATCAACATCTTGTGGATTCGGTTGTCCTTCGGGATCAGCTTGGCCTTCGGGTTCAGCTTCTCCTTCGGGTTGGACATTTTCTTCGTTTACGCGTTCTCCTTCGACCTGTACATCATTTGCTTCAGGATGTTGATCTCCAGCGCCCCGGGCTATGTGTGGGAACATTGGACCATCATCGTCCTTGTTTGCTTGATGTGCATTTCCTTCGACAGGTCGAATATCTCCAATAGCCATGTACCTGATAACTTCATCCAAAGGTGGTTCATCCAGGTTAAGAGGTAATTGCTCTTTTTGAGAGCCGTTAGTTTCATCAAATCGAACATTTACAGTTTCTACAACTTTGCCAAGATGAGAGTTGTAAACTCTGTAAGTGTGAGAATTCGAACCATAACCTAGGAGAAAACCTTCGTGAGCCTTAGGGGAAAACTTGGAGCTGTGATTCATATCTCTTATATAACATGGAGCACCAAAAACCCTGAGATATGAAACATTTGGCTTTTTACCAGTAATAAGTTTATGTGAAGTTTTCTTCAGAAACTTGTGCAGATAAACCTTGTTGATAATATGACATGCAGTATTGATTGCTTCGGCCCAGAACCTGATAGGAGTTTTGTATTCAGCGAGCATTGTTCTGGCCATTTCAATAAGTGTCCGATTCTTTCTCTCGACCACACCATTTTGTTGCGGTGTATAAACAGCCGAGAATTCATGAGTAAAGCCATATTCATCAAGAAAATCTTCGATATGAGTGTTTTTGAATTCTGTACCATTGTCACTTCTGATATGCTTGAGAGATAATTCATATTCAGTCTGAGCTCTCTTTGCGAAGGTTTTGAAGATTTCAACAACCTTGCTCTTGTCATCTAGAAATAAAACCCAAGTATATCGAGAGAAATCATCAACAATAACCAGACCATACTTGTTACCTCCAAGACTAGCATAATTTTGAGGACCAAATAAATCCATATGAAGTAATTCAAGAGGACGAGTAGTAGTCATTATAGTTTTTGCTGAGTGATGTTTCTTGGCAATCTTTCCTGCTTCACAGGCACTTCATAGACGATCTTTATCGAATTTAACATTATCAATACCAACGATGTTCTTCTTCGAGATAAGAGTTTGAAGGTTTTTCATTCCTGCATGCCCAAGTCTTCGGTGCCATAACCAACCAGAAGTGCCTTTGGCCATTAAACATGTGGGCACTGCAGGTCCCGAAGAAAAATCGACGACATAAAGATCACCTTTGCGATATCCTTCGAACACGAAGGAATAATCATCCTGTGAAAAGACAACACAACGAGAAGCAGAAAACAGTACAAGCATACCCATATCACAAAGTTTTGAGATAGACATAAGATTATATCCAAGTGATTGAACAAGCATAACCTTATCAATATGCTTATCCTTCGATATAGCTACCTTACCCAAACCAATTACTTTTCCTTTGTTGTTGTCACCGAAGGTAATGTATCTCTGTGAAGATTCAGTAAGTTTGTCTTCGGTGAACAAATCTTTGTCTCCGGTCATATGATTTGTACATCCACTATCCATGACCCATTCGGATCCACCGGAGACATAGCCCTGCAGAAGAATTAGTTCTTCTTAACCACCCACAAACGAGCAGGTGACTTAGAAGGCATGGAAGAGCTAGATGACGCAGCAATATTATAGCGAACATGATTGCATTGTCTATCTGGACCATCAAGCACACCATAAATATAATTCCTCGACGAGGGGTTAGAGTACTGGTGGGTAACAGCAACTTTGGTGTTATTGTTACGATGACGATAAACATTTCTATCGACACGATAGTATTCCTTCTGGGGAACATTTGAAGCAGGCACCAAGGGTTCATTTCTATCCTCGAGAGAATAGTAGTGATTCGGTGGTACCGAGGATTTTCCCTGCATAGAATGGTTAGGGGGCAGTTTTTCTACGAGAGATTTGCGAACCCAAATCTGTCGCTTATAGAAACCATTCTTCGGAGGAGTACCAACGAATTCAGCTGACACCTTTCCTTCCTGATCTTTGACAAGCTTGTAGTCAGAATCAAGTGATTCATCAACAGTAGCTTTGTCAATTTTGCAACTGAAACCTGAAAGGTTAGCAATATCAATGGGCTTTTCTTTCGCAAGAACCCAGACAGTTTTAGGATACTTCTCGGGTTCCCAGTGGGTTCCATCAGGATTGATTTTCCTTTCGAAGCCAACTCCTTCGTTTCGGGGATTCCTGTGAAGAAGAGCCTTTCGTAGGATATCACATAGGTACTGGTGTCCCTGCACACTCTTGAACATGCCTGTTTCAAATAAAATTTTCAACCTGAGGAGTTCCTCGGTAATGGTTTCCTCGTTCGAGGGGTTAGTATCATCAATAATAATAGGTTGCTTTCCTTTCGATTTCTCAGAAATAGACTCAATTTTACTTCGTTCCAAACAGGTTAAGCAAGGTGAAGTAGATTCATTTTTAGCTTCTGAGCCTTGTTGAGCCATGAGCGTGAGATTGACATTTTCCAACTCTTCATTCGCCTCTCTCAGTTTCTCGAGAGCCATTTTCCTTTGAAGGAATTCATAGGTTAGCTTCTCGTAGTCCACTGAGAGAAGATCATGACGAGAGGAAAGTTCGTCATACTTTTCCTTCAGAGCAGCATGCTCATTTGTCAAATTTTGACCCTTCTCAATCTCATCGATCAACAAAGTCTCAGATTTTTGAATAGTTTCACTTAGAGAATCTAGCTCATCTTGTTGGATAGAAGCAATTTTGGCAAGTTTGGCATAGCTTATCCTAGAGTTACTTTCATAAGCAGATCCATCAGAAGTATCGTAGGAATTCTTAGATGAGGATACCTTAGCCTTGGCCATGAAGCAGTAAGCTGGAGATTCATCTTCGCAGCTTTGGTTGGTGAATAATGAACTTGAAGTCTTGCTCGAAGCAAATGCTAAACCAGCAGCACCATCAGATTCAGAACCAGAACCTGAACAAGATCTTGGGTTTGATTCAGCTTCGGAACCGGATGCTTCATCTTCAGAGTTCATCTCTTTACCAAGATAGGCTTTGGCACGATGGGAATTCTTTCGTCGAGAGGAATGTGATTTCGAGGAAGAACCCTCTCGATGCTTGTGATACTTCTTCTTCTTGTCATCATCAGAACCATCTTTCTTGTCTTTTCTGGACTTTGAATCATATCTCTTCGACTCATAGTTTTTGCTCGATCTGTGAGACTTGCTCGAAGAATTGCTGTGAGAATGCTTTGATCTATGTTCAATTTCCCAGAGAGGACAATCAGCAATGAAGTGACCTGGCTTCTTGCACTTGTAGCAACATTTATCTTTCGCTGATGAGTTTCTGGATGATGATCGATGCTGTGATGAATTGCTTGAATGTCTTGAAGAGTAGTTTTTCTTCGGTGAAGAGGAGTTCCATCTCTGAAAGCGATTGAATCTTCTCATTATCAGTGCCAGATCTTTTCCAATGTTCTCGGGGTCATCTGAGGCACAACCCGATTCAGAACTATCTTCAGGAGAGGAGTGATGTGAAGCTCTGGCCTTCAGTGCATGAGTTTTTCTTCGTGTCCCATTAATATCTCGTTTTTCATCTTCTTCCATCTCGAAGGTATTAAGTCTCTCGAGAATATCAGCGGCAACTAGATCCTTGAAATCAGTCCTTTCCTTGATCATCAGCACAATGTGATCGAAGGAATCATCAAGGGAACGGAGCAAAGTTCTGACAATAATCCGATTGGTAATATCTTCGGTACCGAGGGAAATCAGTTCATTTGACAGTGCAGTGAGTCTGCTGTATATGGAGCTAAATTTTTCTCCCTCGTGCCTCTTGAAACGATAGAACTTGCTTCGAACAGTGTCAATACAAGCATCTTTCTGAGTGGAGACACCTTCACCAATCTTCTCGAGATAGTCCCAAACACCTTTGGCCGAAGGAATATTCTTGACCTCATGGTATTTCTCTGAAATCAGATAATTTGTAATGAAGACCCAGACTTCAGTATCTAGCTCTATCTTCTTTGCCTCTTCAGGAGTGATGGCATTTGTGTCTTTGATAGTTACACCATTTTTGACAACTTCCCAAGCGGCAGAGTTGATAGCCATGATATTCCTCTTCATTTTGTCCTTCCAATAGGGATAGTCCTTCCCATTGAAGATAGGGATTGGTTCCCCCGAGAGAACAGCTGCAAACGACATTCTTGACAACACTCCAGGTTGTTAGACCAAAATACGCAGAGCGTAGGGAGTGCCTAGCTCTGATACCAATTGAAAGCTCAAGAATGATCAGAGGGGGAGGGGGTGAATGATCACTTATAAAAATTCTAAGGAACTTAGAAGGAATTCATGCAAACTGCAAAGGACTAAGGCATCTCAAAGGAAATACAGTGTCGAAAGTAATGCATGGTTCGAAAGGATTTGGAGCGAAGGAAAACATCGAAGACAAACAGGCAACGAGTAAATGCTTAATGTAAAAGCATGAAGGAAAACGAGCCTGACACAACGATGTTTGGTAAACAAGTTCACACTCTGCAAAGTGCTACGTCTGGTTGGAGGGACTGGTGACTGAACACCTGGAGCAAAACTCTCTCCATCCTATTCTCCACTGCAACAAACTCCTCGAGCTTGTCCAGTTTTCACTCGTGGTAGATGATTCAGGACATCTCCGAGACCTTTACAAACTTCCTTCAGCAGTGACAATTTCTCTTCGACTGCTTGACAGGCGACGCCTAACCGTCTAGGAGACTTGCAGTTCTCCAAGATAAAAAGATCGGCTAATCTCAACCTAAGTCATAGTGAATAGCTCAACTCAGCTCAGACTTGGGATTTGGTTTTCTCTCGATGAATCTCTCTTGGGATGCTCACAGACTTCTGTCTTAGAATCTTCAGTGGAGCAGCCAACCCGAAATGGCGGGTAGGTGCGGGGTATTTATAGTTGGCGATCCCGATGGGTAAAATGACTGAAGTGACCCGATGCAACCGCTTGACGCGTGTCCACAACGGTCTGATTCCAATCAATGCGAACTTTACTTGAGGAACAAGTAAGCTGACTTACCGAACGAGTTCTCTCTCGAAGGCACGAAGTGCGATGACTTTGCCTTCGAGCTATTCACTCGACTCAGTAAGATTTCTCTCGGTAGGCTTTAGTGGGTTTTGGTTGAGCAGAGCAAATTCACTTCGACTAAGATCTCAACTAGCAAACCCCTCTTGATAGTACGGTTTTTCCTACGACTCAAGAAAAATAAAGAGAAACTAGTAAAAAGACTAAGTCTTCGACCAGCTTCAGCTTTGTCCTCGTTGCGCTTTTACTCGAGAGATACTTTTTCTTCGATTACATTTTTAGGGGTCGTCTTCCTTCAAAGGGTTCGGTAGATGACTGCAGCTCTGCTGCAGTGAGTTGTCCTTCGATCTTGTACATGCAAACTCCATTATTTCGGAACCTAAGTATCTGTTTATACTCGAAAACAATTTAGTTCCACTTCTGCTTTGTCCAACAATGTCCAAAACGTTCGGGGGCGAAACTTGCTCTTACAGGTTCTCCTCGAGGGTTTTCAGGACGAGGGTGTAATATAGGCTGAAGGGGGGCACTAGGGGGTGTCCCCACCTCCCAGTCACCCTGATGGCGCGGCCAGGAGGTGGGTCACGCCACCTGGCTGTCTGGGAGGGGGTGGCCCGCTTCCAGCTCTCCTTTGGTGGTTCCAAAAGTTTCCGTCTCGCTGATTTTTATTCTGATTTTTTTGGAATTTTTGGAGCACTGAAAATTGGCGTAAAATACCTGCAACTTACAGACATCAATAGATAGAAACTGGCACTGGGTGCACTGAGTTAGTAGGTTAGTGCATGGAACAAGCAGAAATTATAGATATAAAAGTGTATAAAAACATGTAGCAATGTCACATAAAAGTGCATGGAACAAGCAAAAATTATAGATACGTTTGGGACGTATCAATATCCCCAAGATTAATTCCTGCTCGTCCTCGAGTAGGTAAATGATAACACATGTAATTTCTGTGGTGACATGCAAACACACATATAAGAACTTCAAAGTAAATCAAGTAAGATGTGCAATTCAAGCCAAGATAATAACAAGAAAGAGTCTTAGTATTGATACTAGCAAAGCATGAACATAAAGGTCCAAGAGCTCTCGCTGTCCATGAATCAAATGTCGATGGCGTGGAAGTGATAATGGCTTCTCTCCCTTCGTTGGTTACCCCAAGTGGAAGGTGAGATGTAGGATAGTAGAAAATTTCCCCTATGTAGAGGATAGGGTTTGTCTCCCATAGGATTCCAGAAGTGAGAAGTAGGTGTCAACGGCGCAATTGACGTGGACATGCACACGACACAAATAACTTTGCTCCCAACGAAGTTTCGAGAGGTTGTCAATCTCTTCGGTCTTGTTGTTCACAAAGGATCAAACACAAGGGATAATGATAATGGTGATAGAAGCTGAAAGTAAAAACAGGAAAATAAATGAGCGTGTAAACAGTGATGAGAATATGGACCAGGGTTCCGTGATGTTCACTAGTGATGTCTCTCTCCAAAAAGACGATTAAACTGCTATGCGAGGTAAACAAGTCACAGCTGGGCAATTCACACGATTAAAAACGAACTGCAATGCGGACTATGCTACAAAGAAAGGAAGAGGCTCAAAAGCATGGGCGGTACGCCAAAATAAGTAGACCTAAATCCAACTGCATCTACTACTATTCATCCACTTTGAGATATTTATCTAGAACATCTCGCTGGTATTAAGTTGCGAGCCCCACCCAAAGTGTAAACCCAAAGCAACACACAACTGCATTAAAAATCACTTTGCGTAAAGTAAACAATCCTTGCAACCACGGTTACAAGCACCGTTGTTTTCCCCCTTGTGGCAACAGCACATCCCCTAGAGTCATGTTTCTGTCACTCAAGTGTGTCATCGGGGGGGGGCATGAACCCACAATCGAGCATAACGTTCCCTCTTGGGGTCACTACCTACTACTTGGCCAAAGCAATAAACAGCAACGGAGAACATGCAAGAATTACTTAGGAACAAAAATATAAGATATAAGAAACAAATATATTACTATATCACAAACTGAACATAGTCTCATAATCCATCAGATCCCAGCAAACTCAGCATAGCAACAGCAGAAATAATTAAATATGTGCCTCGATCATGTAGGGCAGCTTACGAGTTCTAATCCATGAAGAACAAAGAGGGGAGGAGAATATCACATAGCTACTGATCACAGACGAATGGTCCAAGGTAGACCACTCACGGATCATCCGGGAAGCGTCCATGGTGGAGGGGAAGCTCCCGTAGGTCAATCCTCCCTTCGGCACGAAGCCGGGAAGAGGTCTACTGGCGCTCCCGATCTTGGAAGCGCGGTTGCGGCGAAACAGAGGCGGGATCGCTAAAAAGTGCTATGTCTTCGAAAAAACCCCTTCATGGAGAATAAATAGGCGAAGGGGGCAGCCAGGGGCCCACCAGGGGTCCAGGCGCCCCTGGCGCGGCCAGACCCTAGGGCGTGTGTGACGCCCCCAAAATCAACCCGTGTACAGTAATCATACACGCAGGGTACACGGCTGAGATTAGGGTGCCACGGTGAGAATATCACAGCACAACACTAAACACAAAAGAATAAACAATTTTTTTACAATACCAGGGATCACGAGGATCCGAATACATAAGTCATACAAGCCATAATATTTGAGTACAGACATAGTTAGTAAAGTTTTGCCTTAAGAAGGCTAGCACAAATCACATCAGAGATACAGAACGAAAAGGCGAGGCCTCCTGCCTGGGATCCACCGAACTACTCCTGGTCACCGGGGAAATCGACGTCGTAGTAGTCACCTCCGGGGTACTCCTTCTCCTGGGCTCCAACGTCGGCTGCAGCGGACGATCAGGCAAAGCGAAAAAAGGGAAATAAAGCAAAGGTGAGTATCTAGCATACCCGCGAGTCTTACGTCCTGCAGACACCGCCTTAGGCCCCTACCTCGGCTCTGCCGAGCCCCCATCAAGTGTGAGCTATCAAGGAGTAATCCTTATACTCCACTCGTTGCTGACTCTGTATAGCCGCTCTAGGTACCTGAGAAATGGTTGTCCTTCAGGTAAGAAGTCGGGCGACCCAACGGTGCCCGCGAGAGGTATTGCGACGGGACGACAGGGAGGGTACGACCAGTGTACCGGTGTGCTTGGCCCCTGGTCGTTGGCCGCGAGAGTTACCAAACCACGAAAGTCGAGCTCCTCCAGGAGCACACGCGAGACAAGGTAAGGAGACGGTTCACCTTGTTGGTAACCGCAGAGACTTGGTGGGACGACAGGGAAGGCACCGATGTCCTGGTGGTCCTGGCTGCTGTCGTTGTCCGTGGGTCAGTTAAGTCGAGGCAACGATAACGGTTGTCACGCAGGTTAATTAAAATGCTAAATGGTTCAGTGAATGTCTTGAGTTGGCTATATGCCATGTACGCACTACCTACCCGTGAGAATTACGAGTTATGGGCTCCTCTGCTTCATAGTGTCGTCCGAGGACTCTTCAGACGTTAGCAGTACCGCGGCCTGCGCCGGGAAGTGGTGTTGTCTTATTTGCCGCGGCAGTGTGATTTGTATTTGCTTTGATTTAACTTCGCCGGCCAGCCTCGCACCATGCAGGAGTACGTCGGGGTTAGGGTCCAAAGCCCCGCGTACATAGGATATAGTCCGGCGGATGACCTCTCTTTTGAGTTTGAAAGATGGGCTATGAAGTGTCGGATAGCCTCGGTGGAGCGTTCCCTAACAAGGTTCCCGCCACCCTGGAGATCCGTGCGTGTAGTGTAACACAAGTGCACCCCTGCAGGGAAGATTAATCTATTCGAATAGCCGTGTCCACGGTAACATGACGCTTTATGCTGAAGCTGGATCTTACCACTACAAACTATTATTATTAAACTGTATGGTTCCGGGTTTTCTTCCTCGCGGGGATGTAGAGGAGGTTAACTCGGAGGCATTGCTAATTATTACAACTTATTATTATACAATGCTGCAGCAACTTCTGCTGCATTGTTACTTTATGCTTTATATAAACTGTTGGCTGATTCTTACCTCATGCTGCAAGACATCGTCGGAAGATGCTAGTCTTCGATAGGCCTAGCTTCTTACCCTTATTATGATTTCTATCTTGCAGTCCACTATATACAGCCTCTTCTTTCCGTTGATACAATGCATAATGCTTAGTAGAGGACGTAAGACTCGCGGGTATGCTAGATACTCACCTTTGCTTTATTTCCCTTTTTTCGCTTTGCCTGATCGGCCGCTGCAGCCGACGTTGGAGCCCAGGAGCAGGAGTACCCCGGAGGCGACTACTACGACGTCGAGTTCCGCGTTGACCAGGAGTAGTTCGGTGGATCCCAGGCAGGAGGCCTCGCCTTTTCGTTCTGTATCTCTGATGTGATTTGTGCTAGCCTTCTTAAGGCAAAACTTGACTAACTATGTCTGTACTCAGATATTATGGCTTGTATGACTTATGTATTCGGATCCTCGTGATCCCTGGTATTGTAACAAATTTGTTTATTCTTTTGTGTTTAGTGTTGTGCTGTGATATTCTCACCGTGGCACCCTAATCTCAGCCGTGTACCCTGCGTGTATGATTACTGTACACGGGTTGATGTTGGGGGCGTCACAAGTTAGTATCAAAGCCGACCCTCGCGGTTACACAGGCGTGTACGGGTCAGTGTGCGAACATGGGTGAGACATGTGTCGGCACTGGACGCACAGACGTGTGCCATGAGGGAACGTTCCTGTGGGCCGACGAGGACGTCGGTTCCTTTGAGTGGGTGTGTGTGACATCCTGGCTTAGTAGGAATGAAAGACTACTCATATCAACAAGGTGCACCTTCTTTTCCGGGAGCCCAGATCCAAAGAACTCAAAAGTTAAGCGTGCTTGGCTTGGAGAGATTTGAGGATGGGTGACCGACCGGGAAGTTGTTCCCGGGTGCGCATGAGTGAGGACAAAGTGCGCAGGAAAGACTGGTGTTGGTTTGTGGGGACAGTCTAGATCCCACCAGGCGTACGCCGGGAACCGATGGGTGTGTTCGGGGCGTTACAGCGTGCCACCAGGGAACTAGGGCCCCTGGTGGTGGCCCTCTGGCCCCACCCAGGTGCTTCGGGAAGGTTCCGGTACATTGATTTTTTATCTGATTTTCTCGAATTGTTGGAGCACTTTTAATATGGGGGAAACCTGAAATAAAAAAACAGCAGAAAAAAGAAACTGGCACTAGGGTACACTAAGTTAATAAGTTAGTCCAAATATTATCAAAAGTGTAGGAAAGTGTATCTATTTAATAGAAATATCACACAAAACATGCATGGAGCAAGCAGAAATTATAGATACGTTTGGGACGTATCAACATCCCCAAGCTTAATTCCTGCTCGTCCTCGAGTAGGTAAATGATAACAAGCATAATTTTTGTGGTGGCATGCTAACAACCATATAAGAACTTTGAAAGTAAATCAATCAAGGTATGTAATTCAATTCAAGTCATAACAAGCAAGAGTCTATATTAGCATTGAAACAAGCAACATAAGAACATAAAGGTGCAAGAGCTCTCGCTGTTTGTGACTCGAATGTCTCCAGATGGTGTTTGCGTGCAAGAAGGGGGAGATGGGAATACGAGAAAAAATATATTTGTTGATAACTCAATCTACTAAAGTTTCACACTTGGTCTTCTTTCGAATCTTATCTTGACTCGTCCCCAGAACACTAGCCAGTTACAAGTCAATTTGATCCACTCCCTTTCGATATCTTGAGCACTAATGCAATGGATGAGCGTAAGCACGAGAGTTTACACTTAGGATGGCAAAAAGATAGATATATGGTGGAGGAGGAAGACAAAAAGGGTGTGAAAGGCTCACATCAATGAGGACAATCATAGGCGAGAGAAGGCCAAATGATAGATATGATGTGAGGAGTAGGGATTGCCATGCAACGGATGCACATATGAGCTAAGGTAAGCTCTCTAATGGAACTAGTGGTGGTGCATCCAACTTGCTCGCTCATGAAGACCTAGAGCTCATTTGCGGACGCTCATCGTTGGAATATGCAAGCCAAGTTCTATAGTGTGAAGGTCCCCACATATCTATATGCATATATGATCATCTCTATGGAGAACGAGGTATAAGAGGGAGTACGAGTGTTGATCTTTCAAAATGAATAGTAGTGTTTCCCCTTTCTCTCTTTTCATTTCTTTTTCTCTTTTTTCTATCTTTTTGTATTTTTTGGTGGCCTCAATTCCTCTTTCTATTTAATTCTCATTTGTCCTCTTTGGGATCTTTTAATTTTTCCTCTTTGGGATCTTTTCCTCACTTAAGGGCAACACTCTATTTTACAAGAAGGTATAGAAGATCTTCACACTTTACAATGTACTCAACATAAAGAAGATGTAGCTATCATGATGTATGCAAATGTATGCCTCTTCAAGTGTAGCAAGAACATGTATGACATGAAGATCAAGTCATGAGAAGGTGGATGTTGCATGGCAATATATCTCGGAAAGGCTATAGAAATGCCTAGATAGGTATGTATGGTGGCTGTTTTGAGAAAGATATAGGGAGGTTTATGATGACAGAGCGTATCATGCCAACAGTTTGGATGCACCGGCGAAGGTGGACGCCAACTCTCGGAGTGAGAAGAGGACAATGCACAGTACCGAAGAGGCTAGCAAATATGAGGAGGTGTAAGTGTCAACTTTCAATACTTACAATAGTCTGAAGAACTCATCCACTTATTATCGGTAACTCTCAATCTAATAAGGAGGTTCACAAAGAAACAAGTACCCCGAGGAGGAGTGTATGGGGGTTTGGTTATCCTTGCGCATCCTCGACTCATGGTACATGAGTGTACTCTAATATCCGATCCCTCCAAAGATTAGTGATCCATCTAGTAGCTATAGTTTGCAACTAGTTTTTGTAGGTTTTGAAAATAAGCACGGATTGCCAAAAATACGACACCTATCACTAATAGGCTAGAGCTCTTGACAGCAAAATTTCAAACATTACTCACAACAATACCTCAAAACTATTGCAAGTTACTACTACAATTGAATAACAACCTCAATTAACTACTTCAAGACAAGACACAATTCAGTGCAACAACCAACTCTCTTAACAAGATAAACATGAAAACTAAAGAGACTTCCAGCAACAAACTAAACAAAAGCTAAAGCTCTTGATAAATACAAAAACTAAAACTAAAACTAAACATGGAAGAAGCTACGAAAAGATACAGAACACACAACAGAGAAAGATAAGCATGAAAATCCTATGATGTGTTCTAGATTGAAGTGGAGCGTGTTTCTCTCCCACACAAAGTAAGCTGGGTTCTAACATTTTATGAACAGCAAGCAAAGCTAAAGAAAACTAAAAAGGAAACCTAAGAGCGAGACGCTCCAAGCATAGCACATAACGCATGAAGTGATAAAAATATACTGAGACGAAGGACGAACTGGTGATTATTGATGGAGAAGGGTATGCACGGGGGCATCCCCAAGCTTAGACACTTGAGTCTCCTTGAATATTTATTGGGGATGCATGGGGGCATCCCCAAGCTTGAGCGTTTGACACTCCCGGATCTTCTTTCATCATCTTTCCTCGCACACTTGAAAATTCCCTTCATACATAACTCATCATAAGCTGATTAGAGAGGTTAGTACCCTTAATAAAATATCTTTTCTCCACTGGAAATAAAGATATTCTTTAAGAGCTACTGTTTCTCAAGATTTCCAAAAAGTTTTTGCAAATAAAAAGCAAGCTTAAGGTTTGCAAAAGTAAGGAGAGGCAAAACGTGGCAGAATATGTGAAAAACAAAACAGTTGGTAGTAAAGAATTATTTTGGAGTTCTTGTACAACTCAAATCAAAAAACTCAAAACATATGCTCGAAAGAAAATTTTATAGAGCACGCTTTCAAAAAAATTCAGATAAAAAAGATGATCTTGTGATTTATCGTGAATTTTTCTGTCCAAGGACAGAATCTGTTTTCTGGACAGCATGTCACAACTTTTGCACTTCTTGCAATTGGAGGCTAAACTTGGCACAAAGCTTGAAAATAAAGATACAATGATTTTTCTACAGTAGTAACAATCATCAATACCACTAAAAACAGAAGTAAAAACATCTTGGGTTGCGTCCCAACAAGCGCTTTCTTTTACGCCTTTGAGCTAGGCATGAACACTGCAAAAGATGCTCACAAAGGAATTAGAATTTGAAGCAAAAGAGAGCATCAAGAAGAAAATATGAAGCACATTTAAGCCTAACCCACTTACTACGCATAGGCATCTCGTAACAAAATAAATCAAAGAAGAACAAACTGACATGCATAGGAAGGTGGAACAAGAACAACTTCAAAACTTTCATCATGAAGAGAGGTGTTTTTGTAATATGAAAGTTTCTACAACCAAGCTTTCCTCTATCAAAGTAATTTTCAGTAGCATCATGAACAACATCAGTAATATAACATTCACATAAATTATGTTGTTCATGACCTACAAGCACATGTGTATAGTTTTCAACACGGTCTTTAGGAACATAAGATAAATGCAACCCATCACATTGAGCCTTAATAAGAGCACAATTCTCCGGAATATGAGTTGGAGATTTCAAAAGTATAATAGGACAATCAAGTGTGGGTGCAATAGCAACAAATTAATGCTTAACATAAGGAACTATAGCAAGTTCATCTCCGTAAGCATCATCCATAGTGGCATCACGGCCATAAGCATAGAAGGCATCAACTTCATAAAAAAGGGATATTTCAAAAGAATCCATAGGATCATAACACTCACATAAGGTAAGAGTCAAAGAGTTACTCTCATTAGAAGGTAGACATGGATAGATCCATTCTTCCTCCTCTTGTTCGTCACTATCCTTCTCTTTTTCATCCAAGGATCTTTCAGGTTCAGCAATTTCTTCTTCCATAGAATCCTGCAAAACATTAGCTCTTCCTTTGGGGGAGAGGTTCTCTCAAGATGATCATTAATATAATAATTTGCCACATAATTTTCAAGGCAATAGTTAAGTATAGCAAGACTCTCAGATTTGTAAGGGGCGTCGTCAATATTTTTAAGAAGAGAAGTAATTTCATAGGCACCCTTATAAGCAACAAATTCTTCTATTTTCTCTGCATCATAAAAATCATAATTTCTCTTAGCATAAGAAGCTAAGGTTTCAACATTATTGTACTCACATTGTAAAGCAAGGTGTTTATGCCTCATAAAGCAACAAGATTCATCCCTGCAGAAAGATATATTACATATTGAGCACAAGTTTCTAGCATACTCATACAACAGATGTATTTGTTTCCATAAGTGTATCCCCTTTTGAGACAAGCAGTGTTCATTGTACCATTCTTGTTGATCCTCAGTTAATCCTCCATGCCAGTAAGATCTAGTTTCAAAGAAGTTAGATATTGATTGGCAAGTAAGGAACTAGACATACTATATATATATATATATATTGAATTTTTGATATAGGACACTAAGATAAAAACTGAAAGGTAAACTAACAAGACTGAAAAGCCAAGGTGAAAGATAGTGTGAAACTCCCCTATCTTGTGGCACTCGGAATCCCTGGAAGCGGCGCAACAAATTTGCTTGATGGCGTGGAAGTGATAATGGCTTCTCACCCTTCGTTGGTTACCCCAAGTGGAAGGTGAGATGTAGGATAGCAGCAAATTTCCCCTATGTAGAGGATAGGGTTTGTCTCCCATAGGATTCCAGAAGTGAGAAGTAGGTGTCAACGGCGCAATTGACGTGGACCTGTACACGACACAAATAACTTTGCTCCCAACGAAGTTCAGAGAGGTTGTCAATCTCTCCGGTCTTGTTGTTCACAAAGGACCAAACAAAAGGGATAATGATAATGGTGATAGCAGCTGAAAGTAAAAACAGGAAAATAAATGGGCGTGTAAACAGTGATGAGATTATGGACCGGGGTCCCGTGATGTTCACTAGTGATGTCTCTCTCCCAAAAGACGATAAAACTGCAATGCGAGGTAAACAAATCACAACTGGGCAATTGACAAGATTAAAAATGCACCGCAATGCAAACTATACTACACTGAAAGGAAGAGGCTCAAAACCATGGGCGGTACGCCAAAATTAGTAGACCAAAATCCAACTGCATCTACTACTAATCATCCACCTTGAGATATCTATCCAGAACATCTCACTGGTATTAAGTTGCGAGCCCCACCAAAAGTGTAAACCCAAAGAACCAGACAACATCATTAAAAAGCACTTTGCGCAAAGTAAACAATCCTTGCAACCGTGGTTACAAGCACCGTTGTTTTCCCCCTTGTGGCAACAACACATCCCCTAGACTCATGTTTCTGTCACTCAAGCGTGTCATGGGGGGCATGAACCCACAATCGAGCATAACGTTCCCTCTAGGGTTCACTACCTACTACTTGGCCAAAGCAATAAACAGCAACGGAGAACATGAAAGAATTACTTAGGAACAAAAATATAAGAGATAAGAACCAAATATATTACTCTATCACAAACTGAACATAGTCTCATAATCCATCAGATCCAAACAAACTCAGCATAGAAACAACACAAATAATTACATATGAGTATCGATCATGTAGGGCAGCTCATGAGGTCTAATCCATGAAGAACAAAGAGGGGAGGAGAACATCACATAGCTACTGATCAAGGAACCATGGTCCAAGGTAGACTACTCACAGATCATCCGGGAAGCGTCCATGGTGGAGGGGAAGCTCCCGGAGGTCAATCCTCCCTCCGGAAGGGTGCCGGGAAGAGGTCTGCTGGCGCTCCCGATCTTGGAAGCGCGGCGGCGTAAAAACAAAGGCGAGATCGCGAAAAAGGGTTTTGTCTTTGAAAGAATCTCATCACAGAGAATAAATAGGCGAAGGGGCAGCCAGGGGGCACCAGGGGTCCAGACGCCACCCTGGCGCGGCCAGACCCTAGGGCGCGCCACCAGGGCGGTTGGTCCCCTGGTGGTGGCCCTTTGGCCCTACCCAGGTGCTTCGGGAAGGTTCCGGTACGCTGATTTTTTATATGATTTTTCCCGAATTTTGGAACACTTTTAATATGAGGGAAACCTGAAATAGAAAAACAGCAGAAGACAAAAATTGGCACTGGGGTGAACTGAGTTAATAAGTTAGTCCAAATATGATCAAAAGTGTATGAAAATATATCTAGATCATAGCAATATCACACAAAACATGCATGGAGCAAGCAGAAATTATAGATACGTTTGAGACGTATCAAATGTCTCCAAATGGTGTTTGCGTGCAAGCAATGGGAGATGGCATTAGAGAATATATATATATATAGTTTAGTTGAGAACTCAATCTATTAAAACTTCACACTTGGTCTCCTTTGGGATCTTATTTTGACTCATCCTCAGACCACTAGTCAGATACATGTCAAACTGATCCTCTCCTTTCGACTTTGAGCACTCATGCAATGGATGAGCGTGAGAAAGATACGTTGACACTTACGATGGCAAATAGAAAAATGATGGGGAAGGAAGAAAAAAATGTGTGAAAGGCTCAAATCAGTGAGGACAATCATTGGAGAGAGAAATCCAAATGATAAATATGATGTGAGGAGTAGGAATTGTCATGCAATGGATGCACATATGAACTAAGGTAAGCTCTCCAATGGAACAAACTACAAGGATACCACTTATAAAGCAACACACATTCTACAACGTTTCGATTATATGCTGCAAAATTTACAATAGATACGCATACATGCATTGTAACATATGCGTTGCCTTCGGCCATCACCATCACCTAGCCCCTCGCCACACGGGACACGTAGATGGGTGAGGGTACTATAGGAAGCAGAAACCTGCTGATTCCTGGGTCTTTGCATTTTGGTGAACCCCTCAACCACGTGATTTCTTCTCCTTTCATGTGTGCACACTTCTAGATTTTTCCAGTTTAAATTTTTTTATCCCTAATGCGTACGGTATCCCTTTTTGTTGTGCTCAATTTACTGTATGTCATCCTTTATTTACCTCAGATAAGAGATGATGCACTAACTACATATGAGGAGATGTAAAGGGCTGGTTCAGAAGCTTCATGGAACTACAGAACCTGAAGGTATATTTTTGACCTTTTCCTTGTCCTTGTCCAGCGTGTTTAATGTTACCACTGAATCCATACCTTTGATTGTTGTACAATTACCATTCCAATTATATACAGTAAGATACATCTTTGATCGCTGTGATGAGTACTGTACATTAGGACAGAGTAGTAGTAAATTTCTAACAGTAGAACCAGGTGAATTATTCGAAATGGTTGTACGCCTTAAATAGTTACAAAATGTACACTACTACTAAAATAGTTAGTACCAAGACTAACTTTCTTTGACGATCAGGGTAGTGATCTTGACGAGTAATTTCAGTACGCTAATACATGTAAAATCTGGTTGCTAAATTTCACACTCTTAGATGATGTAAGTTAGTTGCCAAAGTATTAGCTTAGCCTTACTTCCTATAATAAATGACTATCCGCTAACTGTTCACTGATGTAACTCACAAAAATTAAGAGAAGTGAAAGAAGATACAAGGGTATGTATTAGCATATAGGTAAACTGATACTGATAGAATACTGCTCTAGCTACTCATACTCTTCTTTTGTAAATATATGGACACTGAGATTTCAAATAGATAATGCACAACTACAACACTAAGTTTCATTACAATGGATGGTCTCGAATTAGCATACTTTAAAATCTATTTTTCAAATCTCGGCATCAAGTGTGTTGTTCAGTTCCATGTTTCTGTCCAGATTTAAATATTGAGAATGTTATTTCCTATGGAGTCCAAGGTAAAAATGTAGAAAGCCCATGGTGTCCATTGAATTTTTCTCACCTGCTATTAGCTGGATTGGATTCCAAGAATTGTAGGTACTCCCGTGTTAAGTTCATCGTACTTTGGGTAAAATATCATTGAACCGTTGCACCAACAGTGCACACTCCAAGCTACTGTTGCTTGTAAAAATTAATAGTTCACACCATGTATAATTTTTGGGAAGCTTTGGTAATTGTGATACTGATATACTACTTGTGATAGATAATTCATGTGTGCTGCTACTTTAGTTTTAAATGCAATAAAAGGGCAAGCATTTATATTCTCCTAAATAAAGGTAATACTTGTACATGGTTTATTGGTTCAATTTTCATGATTCATGTGTGCTGCCACTTGACAACTAGCATTTGAAAGGTACTATTATACATGGAAGATGCCATATATGCATAACTTAGGTAAGAAGTGTAGGTAACATATATCTCTGACTCCCCAAGTCTGCCTTTTCATCAACGTCTTCAGTATTTATTCACATTTTTGAAATGTTTGAAGCAAATTCTGCCTACTATATTTCAAAGGCTAGGAGGAGGATCCTTCCATTGTCGAAAAATGATATACTTATGAATTTCTATTGTATGATGATAAGAACTTAAATTACAAATAAGATATTTACAATATAAGCTTTTGCAATTGTTTCATGGTTACAACTGCAATACTATTTGTACGTGACTTATATCCTGCCTCTATCACTACCTGACTTATGATGAATGCATTGTGTGTTAACAGTTCCTTTTTTTTTGTTTTTGTTTGTAGATTCAAAAGATAAATGGATGATTATATGGGTGCATGGCAAGCATACTGCA
Source organism: Bromus sterilis (assembly GCA_950022295.1). Taxonomy (NCBI): domain Eukaryota; kingdom Viridiplantae; phylum Streptophyta; class Magnoliopsida; order Poales; family Poaceae; genus Bromus; species Bromus sterilis. Next base: position 271,298,385 of record OX465595.1, on the reverse strand, counting down.
ATGACGATGAAGATGATGATGATCGGATGCTTTCAGATTTGTTTAAGTTGTAGTGATGATGTTCCTATTAGATGATGTTCCTCGCTTAAGTTTTAGTTAGGTTGTAGGGATGTTGATGGATGCTTTTAGCTATAGAGTCTCTGACAAGAAAATATTTAGATTATACACCACATTTGGATGTTCCTCCTCCTGTGATATCCACTATTGTAATCCAACAATTTTATCTAATATATGATTTCTTTCTCCCGTGAGTATAATCTCTTGTTTTTTCTTCGCTCAAAATTCATAATTATCATCACTATCTGGAACATTAATTTATTTTTTGGCAATATATGTATAAACAATATTATTCACATTATATATGTACGAACACTTGAAGCGTTGAAAATTCTTTGTTGCCAAGCAATCAGATTTGGTTCTTGTACATTAATCACCAACGTATAAAGGTGTTGCACAAGTCTAATTTAAGTGTTGCACTCTTGCAACGGTCGCTTTTACCAACAGTGGTATAAACGTTGCAATATGCCTTAGCAACACCAGATAAGGCTACGCATCCCAAACCGTTGGTAAAGGCACTAACAACGCATATATGAACTTTTAGATATGAAAGAAAGCGTTGCTATAGGAGGGGTCATGTTGTAGTAAACTAGTGGGGGTGCATCCAACTTTCTTGCTCATGAAGACTTAGAGCTCATTTGAGGAGGCTCATCCTTGGAATATGCAAGCCAAGTTCTATAGTGTAAGGTTCCCCACATAGTTATGCATGGATGATAATCTCTATGGAGTACATGTATGACAATGTAGTACAAGTGTGGATCTTTCAAAAGGTATAGTAGTGTTGCCCCTTTCTCTCTTTTTATTTCTTTTTTCTCCTTTTTCTATTTTTTTGTATTTTTGTGGCCTCTTTGGCTCTTTCTATTTATCTCTCATTTGTCCTCTTTGGGATCTTTTCCTCACTTAAGGGAAATACTCTATATTTTAAAAGAATATAGAAGATCTTCACACTTCACAAGAAGTACTCAACATAAAGAAAGAGTGAAAACTATCATGATGTATAAAAATGTATGCCTCTGCCAGTGTAGCAGGATATGCGCTGATACTAGCGTATCATGTAGAAATAATAAGGGCAAATCCCAACTATCATGCGGCTCCTTGATCAAGCAAAAGCATGTATGACATGAAAATCAAGTCATGAGATGGTGGATGTTGCATGGCAATATATCTCGGAAAGGCTATGGAAATGCCTTGATAGGTAGGTATGGTGGCTGTTTTGAAAAAGATATATGGAGGTTTATGATGACAGACCGTATTGTGCCAAGGGTTTGGATGCACCAGCAAAGTATGCGCCAACTCTCAAGGTGAGAAAGGGCAATGCACGGTACCGAAGAGCCTATCAAAATATGGAAGGTGGAAGTGCCAACAATCTGTAACATCCCAAAATTCTCCGAATTTTGGAATGTTAATAAAATTAAATAGATAATGATTGTTTTCTTGATGTGTTTGATTTTCTCTGGTATTTAAAACTTTTTGGATTTTATTGAATATTTTAAAAAAGGAGAGGGAATAAAAGGACTTTCCCTAATATTCATAATTGGTGTTTTTGGAATTTATTATTTAAAACAAAACCAACAAAACAAAATGAGAGAAGGTAATATGACTCCTTCAACATATTAAAAGGTTGGAAAATGTTTTAAATGATTATTGGAATTCTTTTGAATATTCAAAACAATTTTCAACTCAAGGAAATTCATTTGAGAGGATATAAAATGACTTATCCCCTTTTTAATAAAGTTGGAAAATATTTAGAATATTACTTTAAAGTTTTTAAATTTTATTATGAGTATTATAAATAACACTAAAATTATTTTAGGGATTTTATAATGCTAAGAGAGTTTTTATTTCATTGAAATGATTTATTAAATATGTAAAAGAGTTGAAAAAATATTCCAATGGGATATTCTTATTTTACCAAATTATTTATTGGTGTGACAATTTTAAAATTTATATTTTTATTATTTAGAAATGGTTTGTCAATGCTTTTGACCAAATAAAAATATTTTTAATAATTTATTAGATTTTATTTGATTTATGAAAAGTATTTTATATTTAAATAAAGTATTTAGAAAATGTTTTTATTTTTCTTTTTAGAAAATGTATTCATTAAATAAATTTCTTTGTATTATTTGATGAATTTAGGATTTTATTTCATATTTTTCTGATGAGTATTTATTTTTCTAAAATTGTTTGAGGCTTCGGATTTAAAGAAAAAGAAGACTCGTAGCCAGCCGGCCCAACAACTTTTTCTCCCGCGAGCGCATTTTGAGTCCAAGACGGATCAATTGAAGTTATGACCACAAGAACGAGAAGAATACCCTATGAGGATAAATAAGTTTTGACACTACGAGAGGAATCTTTAGGATCAGCTTAGCTGAGAAGGATGAAGCTTAGAATCAGACCACCACCTTTTAGGTGAAGTTAGATGAACGAATTTCGTGTAGTATGATGAGATCGTATGTCTTGCACATATGACCTTACACTAGGTGTTGTTTGTGTGGTTTGATTTTTGCGACTTGAGTGATTTTTGTTATGTGTTGTTGTTTGCGTGTAGGTGTTTTGCCTTATTCTTGTTTGTGTGCTTATGCTTGGTGCTATCTTTAGATTGTTTTCTTGTCTGTATCCTAGTTGCCCTAACCCTTGTCGTTTGGGCTCAATAGATGGAGTATGAAGTAGGACTCACCTTTTCTGGGGCGATGACTAGACTGAAGGTGGAGCAATGGATTCGTAGTATGGAGGAGCACATGAAGATAAACCAGGCTGGAAGTGAGGACATGGTCCCCTATGTTGTTAAGTACTTGGTAGAAGAGGCTGCTACTTGGTGGAGAATGAACCAAGCAATTGACGAATCACGAAGGAAGATTACTTGGAAGGAATTTACAAGGATTTTGTTGGGATCCCGCCTCGTCACCCCAACGAAAAGGACGGTAAACCTTAAGAGACCCCGTGCCTGCAAAATTTGCGGAGAAACAAGACACTCATATGAAGGACACCAAGATGGATGTCCCTATTGTGAAGAAATTCACTGGGGAGAAGAATGTCCCACTACTCAAGTTGCATGTTTTATGTGTGAAGGAACTGATCATTACCCCGCTCAGTGTCAATTTTTCATCATGACACAACAAGTAATTCAACAACAAAAGGAAGGAATGAAGAGGATTATCCAGGAGTTCAAGGACGTACCCGTGAAGAAGATAAAGAAGGACATTAGCCAAATTCAGTGTTTCCGGTGCAGGAATATGGGACATTATGCCAACATGTGTCCATAATTGAAGGGAAAGAAGAAGATGTGAACGCGGAAGCAAGGGTATGGATTTGAAGAAGCTTGTGTTTGACATTTAGAGGATAGACGTTTGTAGGAGTGCACTAAGTGTACGCTGTTACTCTTTTTCTGTTAGTTGGAGATGTGGATCGATGCATGTTTTGCTGTTGATTAACTGGATGTGTTATGTCATGATTTGTTTTGTTTTGTGAAGTTTTGTTGGTGTCCGTGACTCTGTTACGTCTTTGATTGATGTTGTGTGTGGTCCTTTGTGTTTCTTCTATGCGAGTAGAATAAGTTTACGTTTCATTTGACCCCCATCTAGTTAGTATGCTTCAAGACTGAAGGAGACATAACAACAAGAAGAAAATTGGCAAGTGACTCAACGGTACGAAGATTGCTACGACAACGCAAAGCTGAAGCTAACGATATTGAAGATTTGAAGACCTGGAAGATTCAACGTTTCTATGGTTAGATCGTTTTTTGAGCTATCATCTCTTGTGTTTTACTGACAGCTACACATCAAAACTTATTTTCCAAAACTAGTGTGATGTTTGTATGGGTATCTATATCTCTCTACTGTCTGTTCCCTCTCACCTCAAACCCTACATGAAGGAGCTACTACAATGGCTGCTAATGCCAAGACGAGGATAAAGATGGATGCAACTTAATGTTGAGTTCAAAGTCAACCCCATGTGCCGGGTTGTTATAAAAAGAAAACACAATCTTGCTGAAGGAGGAACCCCGGAGGAAGTTGGAGTTCGCAGTTGCACGTTTGTCAATAGCCCTCGTAAACCTGAGAGTTGTAAAGGAACGATAGATTTTGTTTAGCTTGCAGAACCAATGGATTTATCTGAACCCAGTTCATGAACAAGAGGAATTTCTGCAATGCTTGTGAGGATGACCGAGTGTTAGACTGCGAGATTCGCTAAACCATATACAAGGTAATGATTTGGGTGCGGGATGGATTGATCACCATGCCGACTACTCTTATTATTCGCTCTTGCTATGCGGGATAGTAAATCTTGAGTGACTTACCTATAGCAGAGAGACGATGAGGTTAAACCCGAACCATAGTATGGTACGATGGACCCCTGTATAAGATTATCGTTATAATAGTAAGTTATACGATGAGTATAGACCAAGACCATTTCCTGCGGGTGTCCCGTAATACTATTCTTTATGACCACCATGAGGGAATCGATAGTTTCTTAGTATTGGCGCCTGACTTGTCAGCCATGTAGGTTCAGTACTTGGAGGACTCGCCTTTTGGATATAGGATTGAAGAGAACAAAAGAGTATATGATATATTCGAAGGATGCAACCGAAGGTGCAACATTCATGAAGACCAATGTATTTGGGAGACCACTCTTTTGCTAAGGATTCAAGATTGATAAGAGGAGGTGAATCTCTTTGAAGGAGTTCATCGATGGAGCAAGATTTTGAAGACCACGTCGCATTCCTTTTAAGGGTGGTAGCACCCTGGACCATCAGCGGATCGGTGGACGGTCATGAAAACCCAAACCCTAACCTTTTTCTTTCTAGCCTTCTCGAATCTCGAGGACGAGATTCCTTTTAAGGGTGGTAGTGTGTAACATCCCAAAATTCTCCGAATTTTGGAATGTTAATAAAATTAAATAGATAATGACTGTTTGCTTGATGTGTTTGATTTTCTCTGGGATTTAAAACTTTTTGGAGTTTATTGAATATTTAAACAAGGAGAGGGGATAAAAGGACTTTCCCTAATATTCATAATTGGTTTTTTTTGGAATTTATTATTTAAAACAAAACCAACAAAAAAAATGAGAGAAGGTAATATGACTCCTTCAACATATTAAAAGGTTGGAAAATGTTTTAAATCATTATTGGAATTCTTCTGAATATTCAAAACATTTTTCAACTCAAGGAAATTCATTTGAGAGGATATAAAATGACTTATCCCCTTTTTAATAAAGTTGGAAAATATTTAGAATATTACTTTAAAGTATTTAAAATTTATTATGAGTATTATAAATAACTCTAAAATTATTTTAGGGATTTTATAATGCTAAGAGAGTTTTTATTTCATTGATATGATTTATAAAATATTTAAAAGAGTTGAAAAAATATTCCAATGGGATATTCTTATTTTACCAAATTATTTATTGGTGTGACAATTATAAAATTTATATTTTTATTATTTAGAAATGGTTTGTCAATGCTTTTGACCAAATATAAATATTTTTAATAATTTATTGGATTTTATTTTATTTATGAAAATTATTTTATATTTAAATAAAGTATTTAAAAAATGTTTTTATTTTTATTTTCCTTTTTGGAAAATGTATTCATTAATTTTTTTTTGTATTATTTGATGAATTTAGGATTTTATTTCATATTTTTCTGATGAGTATTTATTTTTCTAAAATTGTTTGAGGCTTCAGATTTAAAGAAAAAGAAGACTCGTAGCCAGCCGGCCCAACAACTTTTTCCGCCCGCGAGCGCATTTTGAGTCCAAGACGGACCCATTTTTAGTTTTTTTTCTCCCCCTCTGCCAATAAATACAAATCCAGAATTGTTTTTACTTTTCTCTTTTTTTCCTTTTCTTAAAAAAAGAAAACAAACCCTAACCACCGGGCTCCGCATCGCCGCCGCTAGGACCCGCCGCCGCCTCCGCCCATTCGGCCCGTGCCCGGCCACCTCGAGCGCCGCCGGCTGCGCCCACGCCTCCAGCGACGCCGCGCCGCCTTCGCCGCCCAGCCGCCTCCTGCCGTTGGAGCGCCGCCGCGGCCACCTCGCCGGAGCCGCTCCCGAGCAGCGCCCCGTGAGACCGCGCCACTCCGAGCGCCACCGTGCGCCGCCCTCCCGTGGCCGCCGGCCACCACCTCTCCCAAGCCGCCACTCGCCGGACCTCACCGGAGCGCCACCACCTTATCCAGATCGAGTCAAACCGCCCAGGGACCCGATCGGTTTTTTGTAAAATACTTTATTTGCGAACCGGTCCTTTTGGCAGAAAAGACCCCGGCGCAGTACTCGCAATATCTCTGCAACCGTAAGTCGGATCGCGGTGAAACTTTTTCCTACACACTCGTGTTGTTCTGTACTTTAGCGTAGACTCAACTTTTCAAACTTTTGCATACTTTTGAATTTGAATTTATTTCAAATTCGAATTCAAATTTCGGAGGTCGTATCTTTTCAACCACTGATGCAAATCGAGTGATTGTTTTTGCGTTGGATCACTTGTGTCAAGTACTTTCTTTCTATATCATGTGTAAATTTTTTTTCACAAGTTTATTGATCTGTTTAAATTCAAAGTCAATTCAAATTTGAATTTTCTATGACCTGTGTTGTAGTATTCCGTTTCACGTGATTCTTTTTGCATATTGGATCACTTGAGACATGTTATCGGTAAGATTCACACACTTTTCATGTGGGCATGATATTCACCTTGAATTCATAATATCCATGATCACAGTTCCTTACCGATGAATCTTTATCTGTTGACTCTCTCGAGTTCACTTCTACCGATCACCTTCGAGCACATCGACACCTTTACCCTTCAAAACCTTTTTGTTTTATTGCTAAAACATTTGTGTTTGTTTTTTTGATCTTTTGTTTTGTCCTTGTGGTGTGAATGCTTATTTGAGTTCCTTCGTTTGTGATAGATTTCTCGGAGTGTGACGAGTAGAGTTGACTGGACCGTGAGAGCGAAGAACTTCACCGAATGGAAAAGGCAAGTTACACTTTGACCATACCTCAGCCTATATTTTGTATTATGCATGTAGAAAATTATCACTCTATGCATGTGTAGGACTATATATTAGTTATGATTTAAACCTAGTAGGATAGCCATATGTTCTGACCTTGTATTTCATTGTCGCCCTGGGATCGTGGTTGTTATATACTGCTATGCTTTGTAGACGGGGATTGGGTTGAGTATATCATTGAGCTTTGTGAGGATTAATGACTTGACTAGCAAACTTAAATAGAAATCACCTCTGGGCGGGCAGGGAATGCATCCTGGGGCTCGTGCCTTGTCTAAGGAGGGACCAGGGCTAAATGCTTCCCGAATGGTTGTTTTGGTGGTGAACCGGGTGCGTCATGGTGTCTACCCTCTGAACACAGTGGGCGCCGTCCATGCTCAAAAAGATCGGACAGACAGTGTGACTAGTAGCTTCCATGTACAACCACTGGCTATATGGGCTCTGGCTTAGATGAGTAAGTTGTGGGGAACCTGGCCCTGGTAGCTAGCTGATGTAGATATGATAGGTGTACCGGCTACCAAAGGGTGGAGGCAACCTCTTCTGAAAGACTATGTCTCAATCTTCGGGTTGAGTCCAGTGGGGAAAGTGTACAAACCTCTACAGAGTGTAAAAACTGATCCTGATTAGCCGTGTCCATGGTTACGAACAACTTTGAGCAACTGGGAATTATTGTTGTTGGATGGTCTTGACAGATAATTCACTTTAATAAGAATTTGAGTGGGAACTTTTAATAAAGGGATGGTTGGAATTGGTGTAGCCCGATTCAACCATACTTAGGACTAGCAAGATAAATTAAAATTTGACTAGTTGTAGTATGTGAGGGAAAAATTGGCCTTCTGCAAAACAAACCATAAGCCTTTCCTTTGACTTACCTTGCATGTAGATGTAGGTCGGCTATATACTTTTTCGTGTGACTTGCCGTACAAATCAGATGTACTGACCCGTTGTCGGGCTGTAACCTTCGGTGTTGCAGGATTATATACGACGAGTAAGTGATGCGTTGTAGGGTTACGATGTCTATACTCAACTTGCCGGTGGAGTTGATGGACGCCACGAAGCCTTTATTGTTTTTCCGCTGTATTTTATTTGTAAGCTAGCCTTGAGCTATGCAGGTATGTTTTATTGTAATACTGGATCTTCGATGTAATATATATGACATGTGGTTTATTCTTGATATTAGATCATGTATTGTGTGTGCTAGCTATTGAATCAGGGACTAGCACAGAATGCACAAAGACTTGGATTCTTAGCGAATCGGGTCGTTACACAATCGGATGCCCGCATTAGTCTGAAGAACTCATGCACTTATATCGGTAACTCTCTATCTAATCAGGAGGTTCACAAAGAGACGAGTACCCCGAGGAGGCGTGTATGGGGGTTTGGTTATCCTTGCGCATCCTCGACCCATGGTACGTGAGGGTACTCTATATATTCCAGCCCCTCAAGAGGTTAGCGATCCATCGAGTAGCTAGAGTTCTCAACTAATTTTTGTAGTTTTTGAAAACAAGCACGGGTTGCCCAGAATACAACACCTAACACTAATAGGCTCAAGCTCTTGGCACCCTAATGTCCAAAAAAATTCTCAACAGAAACTGCCACTGTGTGCACTGAGTTAGTAGGTTAGTCCAAATATGTGTAAAATGATATAAAACTGTAGCAAAACATGTAGCAATGTCGCATAAAAGTGCATGGAACAAGAAGAAATTATAGATACGTTTGGGACGTATTAGTCGTACACGGCAATCCCCGATGCCTCTAAGATCCATGATGACTCCAGAGGCCACCCGGTCCTTGTAGACCGATGAAAGGACTACGTCCCTGTCAGAACATTGTCGGTATAGACGTCGCGACACGGCCTCAACGATGAAGGAGTACCACAAGTGTAGCCCCTCGCGGGATTGCACGCATAGTGTACCCGACGTTCCCTCCGGGATCCTAACCAGAAGAGTAGCGGAAAGAAGATGGATTCAGATCCCTATTCCAGCAACACCACGGCGTGCGTATGGTGGAGAAATCCCCAACCCAGTGCAGACTCCAGACAAGGAGAGTCCACTCAAAGGAAGGAGAAAGAGAGAGAAGAGAACTCCATTAGATGAAGGAAAAAAGGGCGCCATACCCCTCCTTATATAGGAAAAGGAGGGTTGCACACCTCCCTCCCCTTATCATGTGGGAATAAACCCCAAGGGGAGGGGGTTTGGTCCGTCTAGGGGGGGGGGGTGGGCTCTCCCTTGGCTCCAAGTCCCTAGGGGGAAGCTCCCCTCTCCACCTAATGGGCCCTTAGAGGCCCATATGCCTTTTTAATTCATTTTTAATTATTTAAATCACATTTTAATATTTAATTCTCTAATTAAACACTAAAACACATTTAAACAATATTTTGAACAATTCCAAATCTCCAGAACCATTTTCGGCCACCACCGGAACAATTCCGGTGTTCTCTCTTATTTCACCGATGATCCCGAATCTATCCTTATTGCGTCGAATACCCTTGAGCATGACACCCTACGGTTCGGGAAAAATCAGACATGATCAGGCACTCTCTGAACAATGACCATCATGTGGGATCTGGTTACAATCCTTGATGTTCCCCTACGCTTCCATCAAACTAACTTCATTGTTGAACCGTTAACGTTGAGTCTTGATCCCTTTGTCATATGGTACTTTGTTCGTCCAAGGTTTGATCATCGCTATCCTATATACCTAGTTCATCCTCGTTACCGACAATCATGTTTACTCGTCTGTTCATATTACATCTCCGTGACCTAGTCACATGATTGCAATCTTTATGATGTAATATCACGGAGTGGGCCCAGAGTACCTATCCGTCACTCGGATGGACAAATTTCGCTTTGATCTATTTGTATACTCATTAACATGTCTACTTAGAAGTACCTAAGATACACCTTTATGGCCACCATATTTCGGTGATGCGGTGTTTGTAAGTTAAAGAATCCTAATAGATAGTAATTATGAATAACCATTACGGTCTAAGGATCTGGTCACTATGTTATAGTTATCGCAATGTTGAACTATGTGACTGAATCACATTGCAACACTTTAGGTGGGTGTGTATCCATCATAACATTCACCTAATGATATGACCTTATTGTCAACATACTATTATGTTATCATGATTAGGAAACCTTGATCGTCAATTACCCAATGAGCTAGTATACTAGAGTTAACTAGGGACCTGGTTGTTTGTATACCACACGTGTATTAAGGTTTCCGCTTAATACAGTTATAGCACAATATAAAACGTATTATGAACTAATGAAATATGCTAATAAACATATTTTATTTGCCTCTAGAGCACATTCCCAACAAGCGGCAAGGCGGAGAAAGGAGAGACGTCTTCGGGGGTGAATGGATGAGGAAGACGTCGGAGAGCTTCCAGGCGCTAGATAAGGAGAAGGGGGCTCTCCACGTTGAAGCAGGAGGTGGCATGGCGCGCGCGTCAACTTCGGCCGTGGGTGCCTTCCTTCCGGCAGAGGAAGAAGACGTCGCTTCCCCTGTGGGCTGGGCTGGGCCGTCCAGGTCAGTGGCCAGGTGAGCTGGCCTCTTCTCTCTTTCTATTTCCTTTCTGTTATTTCTTTCTAACATTCGTATGTTGTGGTAAAATAACTACCTAGGCATTTTATAAAATGCTCAAAACATTTATATGGACTTACATGACATGTATCTAGTCACTCCCAAGATCTGAACATTTTTTAAATTCAAAATATTTGAATTCAAATCCAAATAGGGTTTTCATTTAATTTCCAAGGAAATTCTATACTTTAAAAAAAATTGGAGCATGGGATTGAATCCATTCCAGTTGATATGTGATGGAACTCATTTGTGGGACTTTTCAAAAAGCTCAGAGGGATTTTTGGAATCAATATTTTGTCTGGCCATTTGAATTAAATTCATTTTTGGCTTTTTGCTTCCCCATTTCAATTTCTTGTTGAAATTTTTGCATGATGCAAAGTAACATGTTATCCTAGCACATACCTCACTTGGGGTTCTGACAGTCGGCGCCCTCCGGTTCCTCACGAGGGGCAACAAAGAATTGCGAAGGAGACAGGGAGATACATCTCTCGGGGGGAATGGATGAGGACAATCTAGGGAGGCTTACAGCCGCGAGATAAGGACTAGGGATAACCTGCTGCGTGGCCTAGCGGGAGGTGGTGACCATGCGGCGTCGACGACCTCGGTGTCTTCCTTCTGGCATTGGGAGGAAGACGACCTTGCCCCTGGGTCGGGCCGCCTCGGCAAGATGGGTCGGCTAGGAGATCTTTCTCTGTCTCTCTCTCTCTCGCTCGCTCTCTCTCTCTCTCTTTTGTTTCCTTTCATTTATTTAAGTTATTGTTTTGCTTTGATTTAAAATAGAAAAGCATCTTATAAAATCCCCAAAACATTTATCTGGTCTTATGTGACATATAGCTAGCCACTCCCAAGTTTTGAAGATTTTTTAAATTCAAAATATTTGAATTCAAATTCAAATATTTTGAATTTAATTTTTGGAAGAAGATTTTTTTGGTCTTTTGAAAATCAGTGAGCATGAGATGGGATCCACTTCACTTGATATAGAAGACTTTTCAAAAAGTTAAGATGATTTTTGGAAGAAGATTTTTGTGTGGAGATTTGAATAAATTCATTTGGAGGCTTCTCTTCTCCTTATTTCAATTTCTTGTTGAAATTATGACATGGTGGAAAGTGACTTGCTATTCCTAGCACATACCTAAACTGGGGTTGTGACACCTCCGCTGCCTATCTCCACCATCCATCATAAGAAAAGAGAAAGAAGAAGAAAGAAGAATTTTTTTGGAACTCTCTCTAGTTGAACTCATCTTTGAATTCTCGTCGGAATCAGTTTTGAGTATTGTCTAGTAAAAGAGACATATCTTCCTCATCCGAACTCCGTTTTAGCTCTACGAATACTCAGATTAAAGATATTTCCGAGTCTCATCTAAATAGTTCTGGAGCTATTGTGTTATTCATATCTCCAGATCGGCTTCTAAGATGGACTTTTGGCCTTCCAAAGTTCCGGTACACAATTTTTGGCAGATTTCAGACGGATTCTCAATTTTTTTGACACCTCATCTGACCTCAAAATTAAGTGATTCTTGTTGCGTTGGAAAGCTTAAGTAAATGGTAGTTTGGATAAAAATACAAAACAAAGAGAAAATATATTTAAGAGGGAATTTGTAGCGAGAGTATTGGTGCATCCTGATTTTGAGCCTATTTTTCACCATTATCGTTACTCTCTTCGTGATCTTCACTTATATCTTGTTGTCCAGAGCTACTTCATATCATTCATTGCTGCTAGTTGTGCGTCGCCATGAACACATTATTATTCTAGGCTCGCGTCTCTAGTTCGCTCTAGCCTAGGACCAGCATAGTATCATCGTTGAGCGTTAATTCAATTCTCTGGATTGATTATTGCTGATCTTTTTGCTACCATATTAAAGCCTTCCAAGCTCCACATATTTCTATATCGTATATACATACATTTACGTGGCAATCGCTTTACTCAATCTTTGGATTTATTTGACACCGCTGGTTGCCGATCATCACCTTCTGCATGGTATGAACTTGTAAGCCATCACCACCACATCATAGTAGTTCATAGGAACATATACTTGTGATTCTTTCTTGTCTTCTACTAATCATGGCATGTGTAAGGCCCGATATGTGGTACTATTCCAGATCTAGATGTTTCCATCCAGATCCGAGGACGAAGCACATATCGGTCCCACCGTGACATATGACAATGTCATATTCCCCGGATTTCCAACATGATATCACAACATTACAGCTACAAGGATACAACATCCCATACAATCGGCATACAACGTCCTTAATACATTACATCAGCAGAAGATACATTTCTGAGTACGTACTACAATCAAATGCCTATTGGCAAAGGTAAAACACACCATTCGCACGTCCACACGGGTCCAGGCTCTCCGCCGGGATCCACCTATCTAGTCGTCGTCGAGTCTCCGTGAAGGCGTCCAGAAGAAGGGACGTCGAGCTCCACTGAAGTCCAACAACGTTTGCATAATGTGCGTAAAAGAGAGAAGAAAGAGGTGAGCTATATCAACAAGTCTTGTAACTAACTTCTCACGGTAAGATGGGGGTAGTGGTGAGGTTGCCGCCACACTAGCATTATATAAGTGGCTAACGATCTATTTAGATTAAGATGAGAACCAAGCATTCGATGAGTAATCTCCTCCAACAAGTCTTGCTATCAGCTACTTACGCAAATATAACACCTATCCTATCCTTGTCCTCTCCTTCGCATCGCAGCGAAGAAGAATCAGTCAAGGCACACACACATTGCTCAAGTTATTAAGATTATCTCAGTTGTAATTGTCTATGAACAAGGAGTAGGTCTCAAGTCGTCAGTAACCGTGGACACGGCTTCTCGAAAAGATGTAACCTTGCAGGGGTGTACCAACTACCCATTATAAGCTCCGCATGTACGCTGGTTCTCTCAGTCGGTCCCGTTAAAGACACTCATTGAAGAGTTGTTCTGAGAGTCAGACGTCATAATCCCTCTAACTAAAGACAAAAAAATCTGGGTGGCCCCCGGGGAGTCGACATCCAGTTCAGGAGCCGGCCGCGCTCTCGTCCTGGTCTCTTCCGTCTCAACTTGGTTTGGGTTACCGTGGCAAATACCATGCCCGGGCCCTCGTCGGCCAAGTGTGGATCAATAGGATATACCACCCCACTGGTCCGGTTTGTTTTGAATCCACTGTCCTGCAGACCAGTTACGCACACGGTTTTAAAATGGTAAATCAGCTTGGGCCACCACTAGAAATGTTTGAAGCTAGGTAGGTAAGAAGAGGGAACCCCATAGAATCCCACACGCGCTTAGGCACGCTCGTCAAGAGACACAATACCCGGAACTCGGGACCTAGGTGACTGAAATGGAACGAAGCATCGGGGCGGGATAGCCTAGACCTTCCATCCTTCGTCGAGTATAGTTAACATTATAATAATCACATCATCCACAATAAATATAATAGTGTGATAGCCCAATCCAAGGAGTAACAGGATAACATAAGTAACATCCTGAGCATGCATACTAAGCAGTGGTTAAGCAAGCGAGGTACATGGCAAAACAAGGTTTGCTGGGATGTGGAGGACATGGCTGTTTGGGTTTATTTGCGAGGCATAAATATGAGGCGATAGGATCAAGAAATCGTTCTATCCTATACCTAGGCGCAAGTGAGCTGAAAGTTATAAGCATGATATATGCTCCCCCTTACCTGATGAGAAGAAGGAAACACTGGAAAAGGCAATCGACGAGCAAACATCTATTACTAAGAAGCAATCACGAGCAAGCATCAACAAGAAGGAAACACAAGACAACGCACTACGGTATCACATCTATCGTTGAGAGCGGTTACTAACATGTTAAGTGGAGTACTCGTCACACACGACGATACCGCACATTTATGATGGTTCCAGTTGTTTAGCTACACAACATGAGAAAATTTTGTTAACATGGCATCTCACTCAAGCGTGAGATATCACACAATCATGGCAAGAGGTGAAGTATAAACTAAACTATCTATGCTAGTCCCTTTAAGTGGAGGGTAAAACTTATACATGACAACTATTATGGACCCCACAATAATTATTGCATTTGGTACTGTTTTGCCTTAAACATAATTTTATTATCTGTATTAGCAAGCAAGAGAATCATATTCACAATCTACACAAAATTGTAGTCAAGTTACATGTAAGGAACATTTTAAACGGAGCAACGTTTGAAAAGTTATTAGAGAAACAGTTTACGGTGGCATGCGGTGTAAATAATAGTAAAACATCATGTAGACAAGTTCAAACATGGCAAAGGAGCATACTTTATTGATCTACATGCAAAATGGAGCAACTTTCATGTTTAACGCATTGCGATCCGAGCTACCGTTAAAAAGATACGGGCATCGCAAAAAAAAACTGTCACAATCTCCAAATTATATGCCCAGAAAAATAAATAAAACATGCACTAGGCCAAATCTGCCTAAATGGGCCTAACACAGGGGAGCGCAAGACAACTATCTATCGCACACTAGCGCAAAACAGTAAACGGGCCGGCCCAACTCGGAACAGGAAAAAAATAAACAAAAAGAAAAAGAAAAAAGAAAAAAGGGCCCCTCACCTTGTTGGGCCGAGCCCAGGTCGGCGGAGGATAGCCGGCGGTCGCCCAGAGCGGAAGCTAGGCACGGGCTGGGGAGGCTACTGCGCCACGCGACCGCGCAGGCCGACCCACTAGTGACGGCAGTCGTTGCCCGATCCAGATCAGATCGGGGTTGCAGCGACGCCGGCGTACGGCGGCGGTAAAGCTCGCCGGCTGGCCTCCGGCAGCCGTGCGAAGGGGTGTGGGGAGTACGGAGGAGGGCAGAGCGACTCGGTATCGGGCCGGATCCGGCCGAGGCGGGGTGCCGGCAGGCCCAAGGACGGCGACGCGTGAAGCTTCGGGCCTACCTCCCATGGCGCGGCGGCGACAACCTGCAGGACGGGAGATTGGCGGTGAGGAGGAGAGAGGAAGGAGGAGAGGTGCGGGGCGTGGTCACCAGACCTAGGCACGATGGAGAGCTCGCCGGAGTGCGAGGACGCGGCAGCGCGGGAGGGGCGGCTGGAGGCGGCAGGGTGAGGAGTGCTCCATGGGAGGAGCTCGTGGACGCATGGATCCGATCTGGTGACGTGGCGCACCCTGGTGCGTTTGTTCCAGATCCAAGAGTTCGGAGCACTCCAACGTCTCAGGTGGAGGCTGGCCGGTGGGTGAACGCCATGTGGAGGCGGGGGAGCGAGTAGGGGAGTAAAACTAGGGTTTTCTCCATTTTAGGCAGGGTAGCACCTGATATTTATAGCAAGGGCTATTTGGAAGGTGGTTTGGGCCACAAATGGCCCGTTTCGGGTCCGGTTTTTGGGTTGGCTAGAATCCAAAGACAAGATGGGAATCCGGGGGTCCAGCTATCAGCGCACGCGACATTTTTGTAAATATGCGCCTGGATTTACACCGGCTAATACGCCTGGCGCATCCGACCGTTCACCTACCCGATGGAGTCAGAATCTCACAAAACTCGAAACATAGCGTCGCCACACAGTAACCACATCGTCTACAACATTTCGCGCCCAACCGAGACGTCGATTACCACCCGATAAAAATAACCCATTTAAATATAAATGGGGGTTTCCGCACCGATGGTGATGGCTGGTCCTGTGCCGGAAGTTGCGACGGTGCTCAGGTGAAACCCGGTGTCGCAAAAGGGTCATGTGCCATGGTGGTATGGTTCGGTCACGCATCCGATACAAGAAAGAGGGGGGAAATATAATCGCCAATTAATAAATCGGTGTAGCAAATACTATTAAAAAATTAGCAATCAACAAAATAATGCAACAAACAAAAATTTTAAATTTGGGTGTAAATCCCGGGCTGTTACAGCATGTTCCGGAGTTAAAACTTCTTCGGCATCGACTATAGTTGGAGATTTGCCACCACCTACAACAACACAGCCACTACCACGAGAGATGCGCCCACACAAACAAGCATATGGGTAGGAATTTTCATTGCCATCTTTTGAGTGTGGATTAAATCCTTCAGTTTATCTTGATTGGGAGCTTGAGGTAGAACAAAAAAAATCTAGTAATAATTTTTCATAATATGAAAAATTAAAATCTACCACTCAAGCATTTATCGGTTTTGCTTCCATTTGGTGGGTGTGCATATTAAGAAAAATATTGATAATAAACTCACAAGTAGGAAAGATTTGAAAGATTGAATGAGAAATAAATTCATCCCTCCTTACTATCATCATTAATTGCTTCGCAAATTGGAATAATTAAAACCAAGGAGTAACACTATTAATGCTTAGTACCAAGAGTTCAAATCATATATGCATCATTGTGACATAGAAGAATGCAAAAATGATACAAAGAATATATTTTTTAATGTTTGAACGATGACATTCGTGAAAGATTTCATTATATTCCTCATTGCATAACTAGTATGTATGTTTGTGCTTGTACCTTTGAGAGATACATACAGGAGGATGCATTAGGCTACTACGACGACTACACTGACTATTATTCCTGTTCATGCTCACCGCCTCCGATTTTCCCCTCCACCGTTGCACCTTCTACGACGAACACATCTCATATTGTGAGTGCAATATCACCTCAAGCCAATAGTACCTTGTCATTATACGTACCTACATCATCTGAGTCATTGCAACAAGGTCACACCAAAGGTATTGATGACATAAGTTTACATGAGGATGATGCATGCCTAATAGACTTGAATACATCATGTGAGGAGTTACTTGATGATTTGATCACACCATCTACTTTAGATAATCATGTTACTATTATGAAAGAGTCGATGTTTAATCATTTTGATATGATCTCTAATCTTGGTGATGATTCTGCGTCGAATGATTTGTTGCATGACTGCTTAGTTAAGCCTGTTGTAACATCTCCTTCTAATTAAGTTAACATTTATTAACCAATGTTGGGATGGTTTATTGATGAGCATTGTAAATCTTTAGATGTGAATAAGACCTTCACTTATATATGCAAACTAGCAATACTTTCATGTCATTTACTTATTGTGATGATTACATTTCTTTATATTTCATAACATATGAAAGTTACTCATGTAATCATGTGTCACATGTGCACAAACTGAGGACCCTAAAAATGGATGATATATACATATACCATGGTACACCTTGTTTATTTTGTTTGACATTTTTTAGATCAAGCAACGCCGAGGACGGCTTTATTTTCTAGAAAGAGAGGATGTTGAGGACATCGCTACCATGGATACAACCAAACTATCATTAATTCTTTTATATTTTATCAAGAAATGAAGTCCATACAAAGGAGCATGATTGTGTGTTGTGCAAGGAGTTATTTCACGCCACTTTTGGTCCAAGAGAAGATAGAGACCAATTACCTCACGTCCTGGACTCAGATTCAAACTGCACAGAATACCCAACTTCAAACCGCTGTTGTTTCTACATATGAACTGGATTAGGTGATTCTTTCTGCTGGTGAAAGATTATCTCGTCTAATTTCAGCCCCAATTTGTTTCACCTAGAAATTCGTTCTGAGAGTGGAGGTAACACGAAAACAGTGCGATCCTACTGCAGAATCCAAGTCAAACTCCAACTCAATAGTTGTTGCATCACCTCCACATGGTCCCATGTGACTTGTACGACTTAGGTTCGGTTTTAGAACTCCTTGGGACGTCCTTCCACCACATTGGCATCCACCCTTTAGTCCTATATAAGTAGATCAACCCCTAGGGTTTTATTTGGATTTATTTTACTTAAAAGACCGCTTAGCTTATCGTTGCATCCTCGTGTACTCAGTTTTTGTCCAACGACCAGATCAAGACTGGTTTTGGAATCCCATCCTTATAAACACTTCATCTATATTTGTCATATTCATATTTTTTATCATATTCTTGTTCGTTCTTCGATTGCTTTCAGGAATAGACCTTCGTGGTCAGGTTGATCGTTCTTCCTGCATCGTCACTAACCTCCAGGAGATTTGTGTAGCGATTGCTAATGCACTACGTCGTTGCACATTTGTAGGCTGATTTTCAAAATTGACTCCACCAAATCGATAGTTATCATCTCATCAAAAGATCGGGAAACTCTGATACGTTCCAAACGTATCTATAATTTCTACTTGTTCCATGCTTATATGGGTGACTTTGCTACATGTTTTCTACACTTTAATACCTTTTCTACATATTTGGACTAACCTACTAACTCAGTGCCCCAGTGCCAATTTCTGCCTGCTGCTGTCCGTGCATTGTAGGTATTTCCCAATATTTAAAGTGCTCGGAAAAATACAGAAAAATTGTATAATAAATCAGCAGTTTAGAAGCATCCAGAAGAACGAAGGAGAGCCGGAGTGGGTGGCCCCCTCCCAAACGGCCACCTAGCGCGGGCCAGGGGGAGGCCGCGCCAGGGACCCGCCTAGTGGGGCCAGGCCTCCCTCGTTCCCTCCTTCCTCCTATATTCATCCCTCAGGGTTAAAAACACCCGAGAGGCCCTCCGTCATATTCCCCATTGTTTCGCCGCCGCCGCGATCCCGAGACCGGGATGACCAGAACACCCTGTCCCGGCACCCTGCGGAGGGAGGATTGATCTCCTGGAGCTTCTCCACCACCATGAGCGCTTCCCGAATGTGTCGTGAATAGTCCACCTTGGACAATGGATCCATGACCAGTAGCTATGTGATGTTTCCTCTCCAATTTTGTGCCTCAATGCTTAGCCCTTGTGAGCTGCCCTACACGATCAAGGCATCGATGTATTAGTTTTGTTGTTGCTATGTTGTACTGGTTTACCTTTTATGTTTTAGTTCTTGATTATTCTTGCATGTTCTCCGTTGCTTTCTATTTCTTTGGCCAAGTAGTAGATTGGAACTCCAAGAGGGAGCGTTATACATGATTGTGGGTTCATGCCCCCTGCTGTCCATCTTGAGTGACAGAAACATGAGACTAGGGGATGTGTTGTTGCCACCAGGGAGAAAGCAACGTGCTTGTAACTGCGGTTGCAATGATTTTTTACCTTACGCATAGTTTGTTAATGCAGTTGTCTGTTACTTTGCGTTTACACTTTAGGTGGGGTTCGCAACTTAATACCAGCGAGATGTTCTGGATAGATAACTCAAGGTGGATGATTAGTGAGTAGATGCTGATTTGAATAAACGGTCTACTTGTCTTGGCGTACTGCCCATACGACTGAGCCTCTAGCTTTCTTGTAGCGTAGTTAGCATTGCGGTGCGTTTATAATTCTATGAATTGCCCAGCTGTAATTTTTTCGCCCAACATAGTTATTTATCGTCTTTTGGGAGAGAGACATCACTAGTGAACATCATGGGACCCCGGTCCATATTTCCACCATTGTTTACCCTTCTATTTACTGCTTTTATTTCCTTTCCGTTGCAATCATCATTACTATTCCCGCTTGTGTTTTGATCCTTTGTAAACAACAAACCCGGAGAGATTGACAACCTCTCTGACTCGTTGGGAGGAAAGTTATTTTCTTTTCTGTGCAGGTCTAGGTCGAGTGAGTAATTTCTATTGAAACGGCGCCTTGCTCAATTGACCACCTACTCGTAGCTCTTAGAGTCCTACTGGATTTATTACCTTGGTATCTTCACCGAGGGAAATTTTCTGTTATCTATGTCCTAACCTTCCACTTGGGGTAACCAACGAGGAGGTGTTATCTACACCCACTTTCCGGGGACTCCAGTCTACAAGATAGGGGAGTTGCACACTATCTTTTACCTTTGCTTTTTGGTCTTGTTAGTTTACTTTCTTGTTTTTTCTTTAGAGTCTTATACCAAAAACCACATAAAATTAGTTACTTTGCTCTTGATTGTTGTTACTATGGGTTCCACTGAAAACACTAAGTTGTGTGACTTCACTAGTCACAACAACAATGACTTTATTAACACTCCTATTTCTCCACGTGCCACTTCAACACCTTCATATGAAATCAAACCTGCTTTGTTAAATCTTGTTTTGAAAGAACAATTCTCCGGTGCTGGAGATGATATTACTTTGCACTTAAATAATTTTGTTGAGCTTTGTGATATGCAAAAGTGATCTTTGTGATATGCAAAAGTACAAAGAAGTAGATGGTGACATTGTTAAACATAAGCTTTTTCCTTTTTCTTTAAGAGGAAGATCTAACGAGTGGCTCCAATTCTTGGGATAAGTGCAAGGATGCATTTATTGGGAAGTACTACCCACCTGCTAAGATTATCCAGATGAGAAGTAACATTATGAATTTTAGACAACTGTATAATGAACATGTTTCCCAAGCTTGGGAACATATGAAATCTCTTGTTAAGAATTTCCCTACACATGGTTTGAGTACATGGATGGTTATCCAGACTTTCTATGCATGATTGAACTTTACCTCGTGGGATCTGTTGGAATCGGCCGCGGGAGGAACCTTCAGGTCAATTACACTTGGTGCTTGTGGGCACCCCGGATTATATACTGGATCGGACAGCTGCGCACCCGTCATGTTCCTATGATCAGTGATACGTGACGCGCAACTCGACGGGTAATACAGATCACATGTTCATACAACATACCAAACATCATAGTCTTACATCACATAGTCTTAAACTGCCTCGTCGGGCACAAATGCAGCGGAAACCAAAATACTTCTAACATAGAAGCGGGGCATAACCAATAGGAAAGTACAGAGTGTAGCACATCCTAGTAAACGTTACTGCAATCGTCGTCCATTACCTGCTCCTCCAAGCCTGGCCGATTGAATAACCAGGTACAAAGCCGTGAGTACATACAAAGTACTCGCAAACCATCTAAAGAAAAGAACAAAGAGTTTTGCGTAGGGAAAATAATAGGATAGACATATGATGGAGTTTATCATAGGGGGTACCTAGCTACTCAGCTTAATTAAGTTGGCAAAAAAATTATGTTGAGCAAATTTTATTCCCACATGTAGTATTGAGTTAATCATGTCCAACCCTATCCCTTTCAACATCAACATCAACATCATCATCATGAACAATAATCTCAATACTTAGAATTTCTCATCTTTTCCCCACGAAGTATGGCCTCACTAGTTGTCCATGACCGTGGACTCCGTCTACTCGAATAGTTTTCACTCTACAGAGGTTGTACAATTTACCCACAAGACACAATCCCGTCTTGTTGTCACCAGTGGCCGCTAGCGTAGTACACATTTGGTATACCGGTAGGGGGATTGTTAAAAGATCATCCATTAGATCACACTTATTGTGTCATGCCCACTAGGTTTCAATGCGGAAGGAAGCTGTGTTCACAGTCTGAACCCCCCTTTTTTGCCGAGGATTTCCCTCTCAAGGTGGCTATCCCTTCTGCGGTACGTCAATGAGAGCAATAAGGATGAACTAACAAAGTAACCAAGCCAGTGCCCATATAGCATGTGGTTGTACTGTAAGGCTAGGTTTTAGCGGCACTTGTAGAGAGTGCTTCAAGACTTTTAATATGTTCAACGATATTTCCAACAATAGCCACAATCTTGGCCATCACATCTTCTTAGATATATGCCATCACATTAGGGTGGAGCAAGATTAACCCATTATTAAGTTGCACTTAATTATTTACCAAGGCTATATGATGGTCTTGTCAGAACCCTAATTTAGGTTTGTGCTTTTCAAAGCTAGCATTTTTTGCATCATGAAAAATTTTGCAAAAGAAAAAGAAATGGGGAAGCAAAAAGACTCAAAATAATTTTAATAAAAGGCCAGACAAAAATATTTTTCCAAAAATGCTTTGAACTTTTTGAAAAGTCTCATAAATGGGCATGATCACATTTCAAGTGAAGTGGGTCCCACTTAATGCTCTCTGATTTTTCTAAAAGTCCAAAAAGCCTTTGGAAATTTAATATTTAATGTATTTGCAATTGAAATTATTTAAATATAATTTCAATAATTCTATAACTTTATGTGTGGAGTTATATATGCCTCCTAATCCCACAAAAAAGTTTTTGGAATTTCATAAAATGATTTGATATGGAAATCAAATCAAAACAAATTACAGAAAAGGAAATAAAAAGAAAACAGAAGAAAGGGGACTTACCACTTACCTCAGGCCCACCTGGCTTCTGGCCCAGCCCAGCCCAAAGGGGCATCTTCGTCTTCCACCCTGGCCAGGCAATCAGAGAGCTGCGTGCCATGCATGCCATGGCCAGCGCCACCTCCTGCTTCGCTGTGGCAAGGACTCCCCCGTTCTTCTCCCCTCGACACCACACCCCCTGTACGCCCTCTCCATTCCCCCCTCTCTCTGGTCGCCCCCTTTTTCCTCCTCGCCGTATCCCGCGCAACCCCGAGCCCCAGTCGGAGCACGCCGTCCTGGTCCACGCGGCCACCGTGCCCATTCCGGCGAGCCAAGCTGTCCAAGGAGCTCCTCGAGGTCGACTGCGACGAGCTGCAGCTTCAATTCGAGCCGGGAGCCAACGGAGGCAACATCCCCTTCAAGTCTTCACCGCCGGTCACAGCAGCTCCGGCGAGAAATTCTTCTGCGTCCAGTCCACCCCCGGCCTCGCCGAGCACACCAACAAGCTTCGGTGAGCTTTGCGCATCGTTCCCCCTCCTTGTTCTTTCTCCCGTGCCGTGCATGGCCGTTTTTGTCAGAACCCCAATTAGGGTAAGTGCTAGGGCTTGTTTGACCCTATTGCATCATGCAAAAATTCAAATGAAATTCAAAAATGGGGAAAGAAAAGCCCTAGAAAATTTAAATCAATTGGCCAGATAAAAATATTTTTCCAAAAATCTTTTGAATGCTTGGAAAATTCCTAGAAATGTTGCTGATCATTTTAAAAGTGGTTTGGGATCAATTCCATGCACATGGAATTTTCTAATATTCAAACAGTGGCTTTGGAAATTAAATAAACCCCTATTTGAATTGGAATTCAAATTTATTGAATTTCAAAAATGTCCAAATCCTATATGTGGCTAGCTACTGGTCACCTAGTATTTATCAAAGTATTTGGGCATTTTTTATAAATTTCTATGGTATTTATTTTACCAGAGCAAAACAAAATAACCGAAAAACAAAACAGAAGAAAATTAGAAAAGGAAAGAGAGCCCACCCCACCCACTTACCTGGCCCAGCCTGGCCAGAAGCCGGCCCAGCCCACCAGGGGCAGGGTCGTCTTCCTCCAGGCCAGCCGAGCACGCCACTGCGTGGCGAGCATTCGCTCGTCGCCGGCCACGCAGCAGCTTGGCCTCGACGTCACCTGGCCGCCTGGAAGCCCCCTCTGAAGACCTCTCTCTCCATTCCCCCTCTCCCCGTGGTCGCCCGCTTCCTCTTCCTCGCCAAATCCCGCGAACCCGAAGCCACACCGGAGCGCCGCCACTGCGTGCCCGTGGCCAACGGCGACGAGAAGCCGCCCCGACTTGTCCAGAAGCCCCAGCATCGCCGTCTTCTTCATCCTGCACGCCCAATCGAGCCTGGGTGCCCTGCAAGCGACGTCGTCGTCTCCGCATTGCTCCGGCCGCCGTGGAGCTTCTCGCCGGAATTCGTCGTCCACGGTGCCTCCCCGCCTCGGAATTCAACGCCTTCGTCTCCACGGTGAGGCCCCGATGATTTTGCCCCTCTCCGCGCGTTCCCTCTCTTCGTCTAGCCATTGCTGCCATGAGAGCAGTACTGCGCCGCTGCGCGAGTCGCCGCCGGCAACACTCCGGTGACCAATTGGTCACGTGGAAGTGCCCAAACTCTCCTCCACCACTCTCTGGTTACGCTGCACCCAAAAACCCCCTCTCCCGCGCACGTTTTCGCCATCCCCGTCGCAGCAGTACCGCCGTCCGCCGCGCCTCTTGAAGCCGCCGTCAACCTCGTGCCCCTGGAGACCCCCTGGTGGCATAGCTCGAAGCGGACGAGCACGGGCATCACTCCGGTGGTCTTCCCGTGCCTCCCCGTGGCCGGATTCGCCTGCTGCGTGGAGCGCCGCCGCCTCCAGCGGTCGCCGGCGGTAACCTACGGCCGGCCAGTTAATTAGGGGGCTAACCCCCTGACTAGTTAGGCCATGGGCCACTGACAGGTGGGGCCAGCCCCCTCTAAATCAATTTAAATTTTAATTCAAACCGGGGATTAACCCCCTGAGACTGACACTCTGGGCTCACTGGTCAGCCCCCCCTGTGAAGTCACCCTGAGCTCAGCATGACGCAGTAAAGAATTTCCAGAAAATAGAAATGAATTAATTTAATCCAGAAAATTCCAGAAATTTGTTTAAACTTTGGAAATTCATAAGTAATTCATTTTAACTCCAAATATAACAAATAATATGTCTAAAATTATCAGAAAAATCCAAGGATTATGAATATGGGCTCTGGTTTCATGTTTGTCCATTTTAAAATGGGTGAACAGTGCAAAACATCCATATGGCTTTAATTCAAATTCAATTTTGAAGCACATTTGCAAATGACTTTGCATTTGACTTCTTTTAAATGGAATTGCACCCATATTGTGACCAAGAACATCACCATTTCAATATTGATCATGTGTTTGAGCATTGCAAATAAATTTATACCTTGTTTGATTGTTTACTCGATAGACGTGCAACCGGAACCGGAGGCCACCCCCTTCGTTGAAGACCCCGATATCGAACCTCGTCAGCAAGGCAAGCAAACCCCATTGATCATATCTATAAAATCCCAATTACCTTTCATTCTCGCTTATGCATGTTTAGGAGATCACTTTGTATCGATTCTACCGCATAGTTGAACCCATATCCGATGCATGACCTATCATCTTGTCACAGTAGTAAGCAAACCACAATCCTAGCTGACATAAGAGTTGTTTGATTTCATGAAGCCCCTGCAACTGTTATAGCTTATTGCATGCTTAGTGTTACATGAGGTTGCTTTTGATGTGAGTCGGGATGATGATGAACATGGTGTTGATGAAAGTGAAACTGTGTCGGTGAATCCACCCTAATACAAGGTGAACGATGAGAGGCTGTGTAGGAGTACACAGTGGGTTGTCTCGTTGAACACTGCCTTAGGCATCGAGTTCTTGTATGGTAATCCAAACCAAAGAGTACAACCACACATTGGGCTCACTGACCCCTCTCGGCCTAGTACCTTGATCTGTGTCGACGTCCAGGAGTCACATTAGTTCGGGCTTTCCATTTGAAATGTGCATAGAAAAAGAACGAAGGAACTGGTTGCATCATATAGATATGTGGGTGCACCTGTGAGGCAGGAAAACCATCTGCCAGAGGTGGCGTCTCGGTCACCTACATTGTTTGAGTCCGTTTCGTTGATCCGGCCGGACTCTCGAGCAGAGGCAAACTCAGATAGTCGACTCCTGGAATAGACCGGTTGTGAGCGAAGTGTCGTGGTGAACATCCTCGTTGTCACCTCTTGAACGGTGGCGAGACCTGGCGATAACCGATGGTCATGTGTGTGTAGTTTACACCCTTGCAAGGTTAACAAAACTATTCGAATAGCCGCGTCCGCGGTTAAGGACTACTTGGAACCTGTACCTGATTATTAGACAACTCGAACTGGATACTTCTAAAATACACCAAGATAAGTGTGAGTGCTATGGTGTGCCTCCTCGTGGGGAAGTCGAGGAGGTAACCATAGTGGCGTATTGGTTGGAGATGTAGTGGACTCGTGTACGCTCCTTACCTCAAGTCTGGTATTCGTAGTTCAGGAATAGCCAAGTCAAAGCTGGCACTTCTGCATGATGAAACCCCACCTCCTTTACCTTGATACTTGAGCATGCGTAGTTTAGTTCTGATGTAAGTCTTGCTGAGTACGACTTTGTACTCACGTTTGCTTATTCTATGTTTTAGATGAGAACCCGAACCCCGATGGAGTCACCTTCGTG
This sequence comes from Bromus sterilis, assembly GCA_950022295.1. NCBI lineage: Eukaryota > Viridiplantae > Streptophyta > Magnoliopsida > Poales > Poaceae > Bromus > Bromus sterilis. The sequence continues at coordinate 271,271,951 of OX465595.1, read as the reverse complement.
AAGCTCGACGTTGACTAAGTTAGCATAGTCCTAGACAGCAGTCTGATCCCTCGTGGAAGGGCATGTTTGTTTACAAGGCTTCTCTAAGCCATTTGTTAAACTTGTCTATACTCAGATCTAATTTGCTTCCGTTGTATGATGTAATGTTGATCACATACATGTGATCTTTGCATGCTCTATGTGTATATCAATAAAGAGTACTTTGAAGAGTTATGTGATGATACCTGCTGTTCATTCCAGGCATGTGTGCTGCGTGTATGTTTATAACATGCATGTCTTAGTATGGGTTTTCGAGACCTTAGTTGTGATCTGGCTGGCGGTCTTTTATACACCAAGTGGCCCTTAGATGTGCGCAGCTTGGGGCATCGCGATGCGATTGCTCGTGACTCTGTTACATAGCACACTTTGTTGTATGATCGAGCCCGCCCTAGACCCCGACTAAGTGATCGGGCTGGAGTAAATCTATGTAAGAGTTAGGATCCAATCGATAACATGGTTGAGGCGACTTGTCTATGATTATGGGATTCACCACCCATAAGCATTTAGACTTGTGAGCGGACGTTGAGGACCCATCTCAGTTGATCATCCGGCCTGAATGGGATACCCCTCACGTTCGATGCTTACCGAGAACGTTCTGTGCTTGGCCTTGTCTGCTTAGACAAGTGGGCACGGTTCTCGGCTCTTCATGTGATTGTATCGTGACTGGAATTACATACGCTAACCCCGGGTCCCGACAGTTTTCTTCAAGGAGAGTGGCCGGTCGCCGCAAGCTTCGACCCCGCCGTGGCTACAAGCCTTCCCGAGACCCCCAGCTCGCACCAATAGACGCGGACGAGTGCGAGCTACGCTCCAGTGCCTCCAAAACCCCTCCCTGTGCCATGGAACCCGATTCCGGCGAGTCTCCGGCGAGTCTCCGGCGAGCACAGTGCTGCCGGCGACGAGCCCACCATTAGTGCCTAATGACCCTGCTAAACTAACCCCTAACAGCCACTGACAGGTGGGCCCAGGGCCCCCTCCAATTAAATAGAGGCTAATTCAAACGGGGATTAACCCCTGGGTCACGGACCAGAGGGCCCCACTGGTCAGTTGACCAGTCAAACCTACCTGGCATCAGCATGACCAAATGATGACGTAGTAAACCTTTTTCTGTTTAAAAACAATTCCAGAAATTCCAGAAATATCCAAAACTTTGAATTTGAATAACTTTTAAACCGTAACTCGGATTGAAATGATTTTTATATGAAAATTGATCAGAATAAAACTCTCTATCCAAATATGCAACTTCCAACCATGTTTTAATTTATTATGTTGAAGAACCAGTAGCATTTTTCTATATGGAATATTTGGCATAATTCAAATCAAAGGCCGACACCAAATTAAATTGAACCATTGCAACGCAATACATATCACATGAACATCAGGAGCATAACACACCCATGTTCATCATCATATCATGCCATATTGTTTGAGCATTGTAATTTATCAATTCTGTGCTTTACTTCCAGTGCTTCGGTGATTGCATCTTCTAGGTAGGAGTTGATCTCGGAGACGAGTTCAACCTCACGTCAGAAGAGTGTTACCTCGTGATCGTCAGCAAGGAAAGCACCCCCTCTTTGATCATGTCGATAAAATCCTAGTTCCCTCTCATTCTCGCTTATGCATGTTTAGGATGTCACCATGATACGTTCTACCGCTAGTTGAACCCATTCCTTTGCATGACCTATCATTTTGTCACATTAGTAAGAAAACCACAATCCTAGCAGATGTAGGAGTTGTTTGATATCATGTGGCCCCTGCAACTGTTACAGCTTATTGCATGCTTAGAGGCTACAATGAGGCTACTTTGTTGTGAGTCGGGATGGTAGTGATCATGTGAATGATGGTGGTAACGTGTTGGTGAATTGACCTAAACAAGGTGAACGATGAGAGGCTGTGTAGGAGTACACAGTGGGTTGTCTCGTTGAACACCGCCTTAAGCCCGAGTTCTTGTGTTGTTATCCAAGACTAAGAGTACAACCACACATTGGGCTCACTGACCCCTCTCGGCCTAGTACCTCACCCCGGACCAAGTCTAGGAGTCGCAAGTAGTTCGAACTTTAAACGATCTCAAGCAGGTACATCAAGGTAAGTGGTGGACGTAGGTTGTCGGCACGTTGAATCAAGTGATCATGATCAAGTTGAGCTTGATGGCAGTGACACAACGTTTGAGTCCGCATCGGAAAAACCGGTCAGATTCTGATTGTGGTCCCAACTCAAATAGGTGACTCCCTAGGACTAGAGATGGAGTTGTGACTGAAGTGTCGTGGCAACATCCCCGCTGGTACTCGCTTGAAGGGTCCACTCCCAGGCGGTAACTGATGCGTGCGTGTGTGTAGCATTACACCCCTGCAGGGTTAATGAACTATTCGAATAGCCGTGTCCGCGGTTATGGACTACTTGGAGACCTTTACTTGATCATAGACAACTTGAACGGTTACTCTTAAAACTTGCCAAGATAAGCGTGAGTTCTATGGCGTGCTTCCTCGTGGGGAAGTCGAGGAAGTATCCATAGTGGTGTATTTTGTTGGAGACTTGATACTTGGACTCGTGTACGCTCCTTACCTCTTTCTGGTATTCGTAGTACAGGACTAGCCAAGTCAAAGCTGGCACTTCTGCATTGAAACCCCACCTCCCTTTGCCTTGATACTTGAGCATGAGTATTATAGTTCCTATGTAAGTCTTGCTGAGTACGTCTATGTACTCACGTTTGCTTATTCTATGTTTTAGAGACGAGACCACTGATTCTGATGGTGGCCTCTACCTCGAGCTTGACGTGGACCAAGTCGTATAGTTCCAGACAACAGCTTGTTCCCTTTGGAGGGTAATTGTATTTTCTTTCAGGCTTCTTAAGCCATTTGTTAAACTTGTCTTTACTAAGACATAATTTTCTTCTATTGATGTTTGACGTAATGTTGGATCACAACCATGTGATCTCTGCTTATATTACAACTACTGTGTCTTCTCTGTTTAGCAGAAGTTATAAAGACTATGAGTTTGTAGAGTTCATGTTGTGATTACCTGCTGTTTACACTGGACATGTATGCTGTGTAACAACCCAGATTTCACAAAAATAAAAAATTTTGTTTTCTGCGTGAATTGTTTGATTGTCTGATTTGTTTGCGGTGTTTGCATCCATGATTTCTCGATCGGCGATTATTTTCCCCCTCTTATCTCGTACCGGACGGAGGCCAACCCTTGCCACCCTGACACTCGACCTTTGTGACACCGAGTTTCACCCGATCACCGTCGCGAAAACCCGCACAAGACCAGCCGCAGCGAACGGAACGAAAAACCCTATTTAATAATTAAACGGGTTATTTTTATAGCGTGCCGGAAAGTGTTCTCAGAACGGTTCCAACGCGAGGTGAACGCTGCCGGTTCGATGCGCTGATCGCGCAGTTCGAATTTTTACCCGAATCGGAGGTCCTACGGACCCTCGGCGGTCAGAAACGTAAACACCGCGCGCGCGAGAGAAAAACCGGGGATGTTTTTGCAAACTGCCAGCCACCTGGGCTATATAAAGACCACCACACTCCCACCTCTTTCTAGGGTTTCCCTAGCCACAAAATTGCAGCCACCCCCTTGTTTTTTCCCCAAAAATACCCCATTTTCGCATCCCTAGCCCAGGTCTGTTTTCAGCCGTTCGATCGGGAGATCGGAGGGCCACGAAGCTGCCACGTCACCCCCCTTCCTCCACCTCTTACCAACCTCTCTCCTCTCCACCTGTGCGCCGTCGGCCAGACGCCGCCGCGCCGTGCAGCAACCGCCGACCGCGCCCCTGCACATCCTCCCCCCTCGCGAGCCTCTCCTTCTCCCCTTCCCTCTCCTCTCTCTAATATCTCATCTCCCTTTCTCTCTGTTGCGAGGCCGAGCTACGCCATGGAAGCCATCCCCGAGCTCGAAGCTCCACATGCCGCCGACACCGCCGCCTTGGACCTCGCCGCCGGCGCCCCTTCGGCCGGATCTGAGCCTCCCTACCACCCCTCGCCTCCTGCAGCGCCCCGCCGCCTCGGGACCTCGCCGGAGGCCGGCTGCCGCACGCCGCCCCGACGCCATGGCTGACGGGATCGGCCTTCCCGATCCAGCCGCCCATAACCGCACGTGGGCCGGCGCGCCCCAAGAGCCCAGCAAGGCGGCCCAGCAGCGCACCTCCGCACCGGGCGAGAGGCCGCTATCCATCGCCCACCAGTGCCACCTGGGCTCAGCCCGTAGAGGTGAGCTGCCTTTTTTTCCTTTTTCTTTTTTTTTTATTTTCTGCAGCGGTAGTTGGGCCGGCCCAGTAGCTTTCAGCCCGTTAGAGTTTTTTTTCTTTCCTAGATTATTATTTTGGCAGATTGTTTTTTTTGCTATGCCCGTATCTTTTTAACGGTAGCTCGGATCGCGACGCTTTAAGCATGAAAGTTTCTTAGAATTTTGTGTAGATTAATAAAATGTGATCTTTTGCCATGTTTGACCTTTTTTACATGCTGTTTAACTGCTAATTACAACCTTGCCCCTGTAAACTGTAATTGTCATAACTTTTTAACCGTTGCTCCGATAAAAATGTTCTTTATATGTAACTTGACTAGAATTGCATGTAGATTGTGTTTATGCTGCTCTTGTTTGCTAAAAAATATTGTTTAGGGAAAAACAGTACCAAATTCCATTTTATCGTGGGGTTCTCCATAGTTTGCCATGTATAGGTTTTACCCCCCACCCCACTTAAAGTGACTAGAATAGATAGTTTATTTATGCTTCACCTCTTGCCATGTTTGTGTGCTATGCCATGCTTGAGTGAGATGCCATGTTAACAACCTTTGCTCATCTGGTGTAGCGAAATAACTTGAACCCTCGTAAATGTGCGGTATCGTCGTGTGTGACGGTTACTCCACTTAACCTGTTAGTAACAGCTCTCGATGGTAGGTGCGATGTCTCGTGTTGCCTACTTGTTGATGCTTGCTCGTGTTTGCTTCGTAGTAATATATGCTTGCTCGTTGATTGCTTTCCAGGGTTTACCGTCTTGTGTGCTTCAACGGGTACCTCCGGAGACGATGCGAGCTTGCGATCTACTACACCTTCGGAATCCGACTTATCAACAAGAAAGGACTATACATTACTTATGATCCATTCTATTTCAACCAGCGGTTTTCATGCTAGTCTAGGATAGATTCGATGTTTGATCCTACCACATGTTTACAACCTCTTTCAAATCGATACAGCTATGTCCCCTCCCAGCAAACCGTGTACTGCTATGTTACTATGGCTCGTTGCTCAGCCCCTGCTTAGTATGCATGCTTAGGATGCTACGATGTTATCCTGTTACTCCTTGGTTTTGGGCTATCATATTATTATATTGTTATGGATGATATGATTATTATAAATGTTTACTATATTCGAGGAAGGATGGAAGGTCTAGGCTATCCCGCCCCGATGCTTTGTTCCATTTGAGTCACATAGGATCCGAGTTCCGGGTATTGGTTTTAAGACTGAATGTGCCTAACCGCGTGTGGGATTTTATGGGGTCCCCGTTTCTTAACTATCTAGCTTCAAACATTTCTAGATGTGGCCCAAGCTGATTTACCATTTGAAAACCTTGCATATATATCTTTCGGGTCGCTCCTAGCAGATATCCTTTAAAACAACCCGGACCAGCGGAGACATGGTTTCCCTGTTGGTCCACCTTTGACCGGCGAGGGCCCGCGACCTCACGTGAGGCGTCTCGGTAACCCAAACCCTGTTGAGATGGAAGAGTACGATCCGAGAGCGTGGCCAGCTTTTGGATTGGGTGTCGAATACCCGGGGGCCACCCGGATTTGTTCGTTGTTAGCTAGAGGGACTTGTCGTACCGGATCTCTCGGAACTAAATCATAAAATGGTTGCCTATGATGGGTAGCTACTGAGTGAGATGGGCGTGTGTGCGGAGCCTTGTAATGGGAAGTTGGTACACCCCTGCAGGGTTAAATCTTTTGGAGAAGCTGTGTCCACGGTTACGGACGACTTGAGAGCTACTCCTTGTTCATAGACAACAACAACTAAGATAATCTTAATATAACTTGATCAAAGTGTGTGTGCCTTGACTGCTTCTTCTTCGTCGGGATGCGGAGAGGAGGACAAGGATAGGATAGGTGTTATGTTTGCGTAGTAGGTGGATAGCAGACTTGTTGGAGGCGATTCCTCATCGAATGCTTGGCTTCTTATCTTACTCTCTAGATCGTTAGCCACTTCATAAATGCTAGTTCGGCAGCAACCTCACCACTTACCCCATCCTTACCTTAAATTACTAGTTGTCCTAGAATGACGAGTGATGAAGTCCTTGCTGAGTCAGTTGACCACTACAGTTGGATGATGAGTAGTTCTGTACTCATGATACTACCCCCAAACTCTTTCCAGGGTTCTCGATCGACAACAGGTATGGTGATCAACTTTTCATGTGGAGACTCGAGGATGACTAGTTAGGCGGATCCCGGCGGAGGGCCTGGACCCGTCTGGTTATGGGAGCGATGTCTTTTTCTCTTTGCCACTAGGCATTTTCTTGTAGTATGTACTCAGACATGTATCTTCCGCTGTTGTATTGTATTAAGGCAGTTGTATGCCGATTGTATGAGATGTTGTACCCTTGTATCTGTAATGTTGTGATATCATGTTGGAAATCCGGGGCATATGGCATTGTCATATGTCGCGGTGGGACCGATATGTGCTTCGTCTGCGGATCTGGATGGAAACATCTAGATCTCGAACATTACCGCATATCGGGCCTTACAGCTGCGTGTATGATTATAACATGCATGTCTTAGTGTGGGGTTCGATATCTTAGTTGTGTTCTTGCCGGCGGTCTTTCATACAGCAAGTGGCCCTTAGATGTGAGCAGCTTGGGGCATCGCGATGCGATTGCTCGTGACTCTGTCACGTGGCACACTTTGTTGTATGATTGAGGCCGCCCAAGACCTCGACTAAGTGATCGGGCTGGAGTCTGTTTATGTAAGTGTTATAATTCAATGGAGAATATAGTTTAAGAACTTGTCTATGAGTATGGGATTTCACCACCCATAACCATTTAGACTTGTGAGCGGACGATGAGGACCCATCTCAGTTGATCATCCGGCCTGGATGGGACGCCCCTCACGTTTGATGCTTTCCGAGAGTGTTGTGTGCTTGGCCTTGTCTGCTTAGACAAGTGGGTACGGCTCTCGGCTCTCAATATGATTGTGTTGTAACAGGAATTACATACGCATAACCCCGGGTCCCGACATACTTGGTATCAGAGCAGGTCTGTCTGTAAGATTATCAAACCCTTGGCCGATGTCGAGTCTAGCATTCTATAGTTATATAGTTACTTTGGTATAAGGGAACAACATAAGACTTCTTTTTTCTCCTTACCCCCATCAATCTGAGTTCTGAGTCACCCTCATCTTGTTCTACGGGAAGATATGACTAGGCTCATCTATATCTTTACTAGGACATCTCGTTGATTGCTTCCTTGTAGCCGTAGGAAAGTTGTGTTCGGTTGTCTAGAGTCGTTGTGCTTCGTATTTTTGAACTTCTTATGTAAGTGTTGTTGAAATGTTATGAGGATTTCCATTTCTCTTGCAATTATAGCCGTTATGCTATCCGAGTTATTCTAGGTTTCTTCATAATCTGATGCAATTGCAAAATCCTTCTCTCCATTTCGGTTGCCCTTTTAGAAGAACTTCTAGGTGGTATGCCTGACAGTTCCATAGAGTTGTTGTAGGTTTTCTTCTAGAAACCTTTATTGATGCATTTGCAGTTCTTCCTCCCACTTTAGATGACTTCTAGCTAGAATAACCACACTGGCCATCGTGTTGGGGTACTTTTCTACTCCGACATATCTGTTGTAGCCCTAGTAAGCCATGGTCGTCCTCTAGGAAAACTATCTAGTAACCCAACCCCTTAAATCATACCACGTGACAGATCTGTAGAGTTTGTGGTAGATATTATCCCAGGAACCGCCCCAATATCGAGACCCCCATATAGAATGGCCCCACGTGAGTTAGCTGAGCTCAAAATCCAACTAGAAGCTTCATTGGCAAAAGGCTTCATCCGCCCTAGCTCATCGCCATGGGGTTGCCCCGTTCTGTTCGTAATGAAGAAAGATGGAACAGAAAGGATGTGCGTAGACTATCGCCCTCTAAATCTAGCGACGATAAAGAACAAGTACCCACTTACCAGGATCAATGATCTTTATGATCAACTTGCTGGATCCTCTGTTTTCTCCAATATGGATTTCAGATTAGGCTATCATCAAATCAAAATCAGAAATGAGGACATTCCCAAAACGGCTTTCACTACTCGTTATGGTCTTTACGAGTACACCGTCATGTCCTTCGGTTTAACCAATGCCCTAGCCACTTTTTCGAGCTTGATGAATTCGATCTTCATGGAGTATTTGGACAAGTTTGTCGTAGTTTACCTCGATGCCATCCTTATATACTCGAAGAACGAAGAAGAACATGCAGAACATCTTAGGTTGGTATTGATGAAACTTCGAGAGCATTGCCTATATGCCAAATTCTCAAAGTGTGAATTCTGGCTACCAGAAGTGACCTATTTAGGCCACGTGATTTATGCCAAAGGCATTGCTGTCAATCCCGAGAGAGTTCAGGCTGTCCTTGAGTGGACTCCACGTGAATCAGTCAAGCAAGTTAGGAGTTTTCTTGGCTTAGCAAGCTATTGTCGCCGCTTCGTTGAGAACTTCTCCAAAGTTGCAAAGCCTCTAACTGAACTCCTCAAGAAAGATAAGAAATTCGAATGGACCCCCAAGTGCGAGGAAAGATTTCAAGAGCTGAAAAGAAGATTGACTTATGCACCTGTACTTGCGCCTCCAGACACCAAAAAGAATTTCGAGATCTATTGTGATGCTTCACGTCAAGGGTTAGGATGCGTACTTATGCAAGATAGACATGTGGTAGCTTATGCTTCACGCCAGTTGCGTCCACATGAAGAGAACTATCCTACCCATGAGCTTGAACTCCCTGTCGTAGTTCCTGCCCGGACAACTTGGCGACATTACCTCCTTGGTAATCGTTGCGAGATCTATTCCGACCACCAAAGCCTCAAATACATATTCACCCAGCCAGATCTTAATCTCAGGAAAAGATGCTGGATTGAGTTGATAAAAGATTATGACTTAGGAATTTCTTATACCCCAGGCAAAGCCAATGTCATGGTTGATGCACTAAGTCGTAAGTCGTATTGTAACAACCTCATGTTACAATAGTATCAACCACTTCTCTATGAGGAACTTCGGAAGCTTAATCTTGAGATTGTTCCTTATGGATTCCTTTCCACCTTGGTAGTGAAACCAACTCTTGAGGATCAAATCAAAGATGCACAGAAACGTGCTCGAGGTATCCGATACATTAAAGAAAACATTGCTAGTGGTAAGGCTAAATGTTTTACCCTAGACAATGAAGGCATTGTATACTTCGAGAACAGGATAGTAGTACCGAAGAATAAGAACCTTAGACAGTTGATCGTTAAAGAAGCCCATGAATCTCCCCTCTCGATTCATCCCGGTAGTACTAAAATGTATCAGGATCTACGCCAGAGATTTTGGTGGACTAGGATGAAGAGAGAAATTGCTCAGTTCATTGCTGAACGTAATGTTTGTCGTCGCATTAAGGTAGAACATCAAAGACCTGCTGGTACTCTTAGACCTTTGCCTATCCCCGAGTGGAAATGGGATAAAGTCAGTATGGACTTCACCACTGGCTTTCCAAAAAACCAGAAAGGAAATGATGCCATCTTTCTTGTCATTGACAGACTTTCCAAAGTTGCTCACTTCCGTCCCGTTCGCGAGTCTATAACTACTAGCCAGTTAGCGGACTTGTATGTCTCCCGAATCGTGTCACTTCACCGTGTTCCTTTGGAAATCAATTCACACCGTGGTAGTCTTTTCACTTCTCGATTTTGGGAAAGTTTTCAGAATGCTATGGGAACCCACCTATCCTTTAGCACTGCTTATCACCCGCAGTCCAGTGGTCAAGTAGAAAGAGTCAATCAAATTCTCAAAGACATGCTCAGAGCTTGTGTTATCTCTTTCCGAAAGAAATGGGAGAATTCTCTTCCTTTTGCCGAATTTGCGTATAAGAATAGCTTCCAATCTAGCTTGGGCATGGATCCTTTTGAATTTCTCTATGGACGGAAATGTTGAACACCCCAAAACTGGTCAGAAACCGGTGAAAGACAATTCCTTGGACCGGATATGATTCAGGATGCAGAAGAGCAGGTTCGCATTGTTCGTGAGAAATTGAAAACAGCCCAGTCTCGTCAGACAAGCTATTATGATAGTCATCATAGGGAAGAAAGCTATAATCTGGATGAGAAGGCTTATCTTCGGGTTACTCTTCTAAAGGGTACCCATCGCTTCGGTATCAAAGGCAAGTTGGCCCCACGTTACATTGGTCCCTTTCGCATTCTTGCTAAACGTGGAGAAGTTGGCTACCAATTGGAACTATCCCCTCACCTCTCCCAGGTTCATGATGTCTTCCACGTCTCTCAACTCAGGCGTTGCTTCAAGGACCCCATCCGCGAAGTAGACCACGAAACTCTTGATCTCCAAGATAATCTTTCATATCGAGAGTACCCTATTCGTATTCTTGATGAAGCCGAGCGTAGCACCAGACTTTAGAAGATCAGATTCCTCAAAGTGCAGTGGTCACATCATTCAGAGAAAGAAGCCACCTGGGAACGAGAGGATCGTCTATGAGCTGAGTACCCCACCCTCTTCCGGACGACTTACGAATCTCGGGACGAGATTATTTTGAGTGGGGGTGAGTTGTCAGAACCCTAATTTAGGTTTGTGCTTTTCCAAGCTAGCATTTCTTGCATCATGAAAAAATTTGTAAAAGAAAAAAAATGGGGAAGAAAAAAGCCTCAAAATAATTATAATAAAAGGCCAGACAAAAATCTTTTTCCAAAGATGCTTTGAACTTTTTGAAAAGTCTCATAAATGGGCATGATCACATTTCAAGTGAAGTGGGTCCCACTTCATGCTCTCTGATTTTTCTAAAAGTCCAAAAATCCTTTGGAAATTAAATATTTAATGTATTTGCAATTGAAATTATTTAAATATAATTTCAATAATTTTAAAACTTTATGTGTGGAGTTATATAAGCCTCCTAATCCCACATAATTTTTTTTGGAATTTTATAAAATGATTTGATATTGAAATCAAATCAAAACAAATTACAAAAAAGGAAATAAAAAGAAAGCAGAAGAAAGGGGACTTACCACTTACCTCAGGCCCACCTGGCTTCTGGCCCAGCCCAGCCCAAAGGGGCGTCTTCGTCTTCCACCCCGGCCAGGCAAGAAGAGAGCTGTGTGCCCTGCATGCCATGGACGGCGCCACCTCCTGCTTCGCCGTGGCAGGGACTCCCCCGTCCCTATCCCCTCGACACCACACCCCCTGGACGCCCTCTCCATTCCCCCCTCTCTCTGATCGCCCCCTTCTTCCTCCTCGCGAAATCCCGCGCAACCCAGAGCACACCGTCCTAGTCCACGCGGCCACCGTGCCCATTCCGACAAGACAAGCTGTCCAGGGAGCTCCCCGAGGTCGTCTGCGACGAGCTGCAGCTTCAATTCGAGCCGGGAGCGAACGGAGGCGACGTCCCCTTCAAGTCTTCACTGCCGATCACAGCAGCTCCGGCGAGCAATTCTTCTTCGTCCAGTCCACCCCCGGCCTCGCCGAGCACACCAACAAGCTCCGGTGAGCTTTGCGCATCGTTCCCCCTCCCCGTTCTTTCTCCCATGCCGTGCATCGCCGTTTTCTTCAAGGACAGTGGCTGGCCGCCGCAAGCTTCGACCCCGCCGTGGCTACAAGCCTTCCCGAGACCCCCCAGCTCGCACCAATAGACGCGGACGAGTGCGAGCTACGCTCCAGTGCCTCCAAAACCTCTCCCCGTGCCCTGGAACCCGATTCCGGTGAGTCTCCGGCGAGCACAGTGCTGCCGGCGACGAGCCCACCATTAGGGCCTAATGACCCTGCTAAACTAACTCCTAACAGCCACTGACAGGTGGGCCCAGGGCCCCCTCTAATTAAACAAAGGCTAATTCAAACGGGGATTAACCCCTGGGTCACTGACCAGAGGGCCCCACCGGTCAGTTGACCAGTCAAACCTCCCTGGCGTCAGCATGACCTAATGATGACGCAGTAAACCTTTTTTCTGTTTAAAAAAAATTCCTGAAATTCCAGAAAATATCCAAAACTTTGAATTTGAATAATTTTTAAGCCGTAACTCAGATTGAAATGATTTTTATATGAAAATTGATCAGAATAAAACTCTCTATCCAAATATGCAACTTCCAACCATGTTTGAATTGATTATGTTGAAGAACCAGTAGCATTTTGCTATATGGAATATTTGGCATAATTCAAATCAAATGCCCACACCAAATCAAATTGAACCATTGGAATGCAATACATATCACATGAACATCAGGATCATAACACACCCATGCTCATCATAATATCATGCCATATTGTTTGAGCATTGTAATTTATCAATTGTGTGCTTTACTTCCAGTGCTTCGGTGATTGCATCTTCTAGTAGGAGTTGATCTCGGAGACGAGTTCAACCTTACGTCAAAAGAGTGTTACCTCGTGATCGTCAGAAAGGCAAGCACCCCCTCTTTGATCATGTCGATAAAATTCCAGTTCCCTCTCATTCTCGCTTATGCATGTTTAGGATGTCACCATGATACGTTAAACCGCTAGTTGAACTCATTCCTTTGCATGGCCTATCATTTTGTCACAGTAGTAAGAAAACCACAATCCTAGCAGATGTAGTTGTTTGATATCATGTGGCCCCTACAACTGTTACAGCTTATTGCATGCTTAGAGGCTACAATGAGGCTACTTTGTTGTGAGTCGGGATGGTAGTGATCATGTGAATGATGGTGGTAACGTGTTGGTGAATTGACCTAAACAAGGTGAACGATGAGAGGCTGTATAGGAGTACACAGTGGGTTGTCTCATTGAACACCGCCTTAAGCCCGAGTTCTTGTGTTGTTATCCAAGACTAATAGTACGACCACACATTGGGCTCACTGACCCCTCTCGGCCTAGTACCTCACCCCGGACCAAGTCCAGGATTCACAAGTAGTTCTAACTTTAAACGATCTCAAGCAGGTACATCAAGGTAAGTGGTGGACATAGGCTGTGGGCACGTTGAATGAAGTGATCATGATCGAGTTGAGCTTGATGGCGGTCACACAATGTTTGAGTCCGCATCGGAAAAATCGGCCGGATTCCGATTGTGGTCCCAACTCAAATAGGCGACTCCCTAGGACTAGAGATGGAGCTGTGAGTGAAGTATCGTGGCAACATCCTCGCCGGTACTCGCTTGAAGGGTCCACTCGCAGGCGGTAACTGAGGCGTGTGTGTGTAGCAGTACACCCCTGCAAGGTTAATGAACAATTCGAATAGCCGTGTCCGCGGTTATGGACTACTATGAGACCTTTACTTGATCATAGACTACTTGAACGGTTACTCTTAAAACTTGCCAAGATAAGTGTGAGTGCTATGGCGTGCTTCCTCATGGGGAAGTCGAGGAAGTATCCATAGTGGTGTATTTTGTTGGAGACTTGATACTTGGACTCGTGTACGCTCCTTACCTCTTTCTGGTATTCGTAGTACAGGACTAGCCAAGTCAAAGCTGGCACTTCTGCATTGAAACCCCACCTTCCTTTTCCTTGATACTTGAGCATGAGTAGTATAGTTCCTATGTAAGTCTTGCTGAGTACGTCTTTGTACTCATGTTTGCTTATTTTATGTTTTAGAGATGAGACCACTGACCCTGATGGTGGCCTCTACCTCGAGCTCGACGTGCACCAAGTCGTATAGTTCCAGACAGCAACCTGCTCCCTTTGGAGGGTCGTTGTATTTTCTTTCAGGCTTCTTAAGCCATTTGTTAAACTTGTCTTTACTAAGACATAATTTTCTTCCGTTGATGTTTGATGTAATGTTGGATCACAACCATGTGATCCCTGCTTGTATTACAACTACTGTGTCTGCTCTGTTTAGCAGAAGTTATAAATACTATGAGTTTGTAGAGTTCACGTTGTGATTACCTCCTGTTTACACTGGACATGTATGCTGCGTGTATGATTATAACATGCATGTCTTAGTGTGGGGTTCGATAGCTTAGTTGTGTTCTTGCCGGCGGTCTTTCATACACCAAGTGGCCCTTGGATGTGCGCAGCTTGGGGCATCGCGATGCGATTGCTCGTGACTCTGTCACGTGGCACACTTTTTTTTATGATTGATCCCGCCCAAGACCTCGACTAAGTGATCGGTCTGGAGTCTGTTTATGTAAGTGTTATAATTAAATCGAGAATATGGTTGAGGCGACTTGTCTATGAGTATGGGATTTCACCACCCATAACCATTTAGACTTGTGAGCGGACGACGAGGACCCATCTCAGTTGATCATCCGGCCTGGATGGGACGCCCCTCACGTTCGATGCTTTCCGAGAGTGTTGTGTGCTTGGCCTTGTCTGCTTAGACAAGTGGGTACGGCTCTCGGCTCTCCATATGATTGTGTTGTAACAGGAATTACATACGCATAACCCCGGGTCCCGACAGGTCTCGATAGAGTATCGAAATCATCGGGGTTCTACTTTCATTTTTACCAAATAGGTACGATACAAGGTTTTCTGCTGGTTCACCTAATACAGCTACTATAATCCCATCCCAAAATGACGTAATAGTATGATGATACATAAACATGATATAAAAGAAAGTAGAAAATGTGGGACAAGGGTTTCAGTTTTGAAAATGGCTTGCATGCGTCGGAGGTGTCTCCTAGTAAGGCTTCTTCGGCTTGGGAGGAGTCTTCACCTGCAACGTCAAGCGCTTCGTCTACGCGTTGCGAAAAGGTAACACACATTACAATCATAGCAATCATACAAAGCATACAAGTAACAACACTCACACATAACCAAAGCATTGCAACAACATCACAACAAGAGCAACAAAAAGGTTGTAACAATTTTAATAGGGTTTATCTTAACATGATGTTTAATACATAAGGTAGCAAAGCAATTATATCACAAATTCTAGTCATGTATTAATTCTTTTATTAGCTTTAGTTTAACATGGGGTTAAGCAAAGAATATAACAACGATTGTAGAAATTTTTAATTCACAAAGAATTTAATATAAGTTTCAACATTAGATACCTATTAACTTTAGGATAGCATATCTCATTTAATAATATGCAGAGAAATCAACAATATTAAATAATATTTAACAAGAAAGAAAAGTTTACAATTCCTTCTTTTATTCTTAACCAAATTGTTTTGTATATACATATATTAAAAACAATTACACAACAAATATCTACTTCTCAGAAACATAACGATAATTTTTTTAATAATTTAATTACACAAACAGATAATTTATTAGAATTATTTTAAGCAACAACTTAATAAGATTTACTAATATATGACCTTAATTTTA
The DNA here is from genome assembly GCA_950022295.1 of Bromus sterilis. Lineage (NCBI taxonomy): Eukaryota > Viridiplantae > Streptophyta > Magnoliopsida > Poales > Poaceae > Bromus > Bromus sterilis. The sequence goes on along the minus strand of OX465595.1, from coordinate 271,256,456 downwards.
TTTAAGTAAAACATAATTCTAGAAATGCAGAAAAAGAAAACACAATTTTACCAACAATACAAATTTTGTTTCACATTATTGTGACTTATATACATTTTTCTAAAATTAGTTTGGTGTTGTGGATTTAATAAAGAGGAAAAAGAAAAATAGTAACACGCCAGCCCAGAGCTATACTACGCTTAGAGCGGTTAAGTGAGTTGGGCCGAGGGCGATTCGGCCCGGTTGCAAAGGTTCTTTTTTTTTACTTACGATCTGGGCCCACAGGTCATTGGGTTGTAAGGTCCGAAGAGGTATGAGGGGGTTTGGGTCGCTAGATCCGTGGGGATCGGACAGTCGTGGGGCGTCTTCCCCACGTGCATTACCAGGGGCCGGTATCGTCCTGGAAATGGCGGCTAGGAGGGGTGGCTCGCCGTGGGGCGGCTCCGGGACAGCGGGAGACGCCTGGTATTGCCGTCGGGGGTGAGGGACGGCGAGGGGCTCACATTTTGGGGGTCCTGGGTGGCGGCGGTCGATGATGAAGCGGGCGACTCAGGGTAGACGTGGGCTTGGGTAGCGGCCTCCTCTCCCCTGGGCGCGGCTCCTTGCCGGAGTGGTGCCGGCTAGCCAGGGCGGGCGGCTCCATGGTGGAGGAGGGCGCATCGGCCTCTCTTCCCTCTTCTTCCTTCTCCTCCTCCTTTATATTCCTCCCTTCCTCCTTTCGTCCTCCTTTTCCCCCCTATCGGCTCCTTCTTTCTTCTTCTCTACTGCTCGGCTGGGTTGAGCAGGGTAGTGACGTTGTTGTGGTGTGGTGGTGCTGAGTGGAGTGGCGAGAGAAGGGGCTGGGGCTGCCTTTTATAGCTGCTGCAGGGGGTGCTTAGGAGGGAACAGCGAGCGGGAGAGCGCGCGGGAACGGCTGGGGCTGATCCAAGGCCTTGTCGGCCACTAGGCGAGATGGGCGGCTCGGGCGTGACGCCACGGGACGGACGTCAGCAGGGGCCCGCGTGTTAACTTAAGTGCTGACGTCGGGGCGTGGTGTGAGGCTGCCATGCGGGGTCTGCTAGTCAGGGGCTAGAGGTTCGAGTTGAGGGCGTGGAATAGAGGGAGAAGAGATGGGCTTCGGCATAGGGAAGTTACTCTTTTCTTTTTTTTCCAACTCAGCTGAGCTTTTTTTAAGTACTCCATTTTAATTTACATTATACCTAATCCTCAAATTAAATTATCCGAAATATTTATCAAGCTCCAATTTTTTTTATATTAATTTATTTAGGATTTTTAGAAAATTTGTAGTTGGGTTTATGTAATTTCTACTATTATAGTAATAGTAATAAATCATTAAAACTTTTTTAGTAATTTAATTAAATACCTTCTGCTATAGATGTATTTTTAGTTATTTAAATCATGAAAATCTATGCAACCAAATCTTTATTTGGTCAAAACTTTATTGGTACTAATTATTAAAGATGACTAAATGTGGTTATTTCCATATTAGTTTGGTGAGTTTATACTCCTATTTAGGTTGATTCTTTTTACCATAACAAGGCAACAACATGATGTAAAACATTAGCAAGCATGGATATATCAAGCATAACAAGATCCAAAACAGGCCTAGCAAACATGGCATGGAAAATAAAACAAAGCACGACAAAAACAAACTTAGTAAGCAAGACATGGTATGACAAGCATAGTAAGTTAACAAGCAGCAGACATGGTAATTCTACTACTATCATATCACAACTTAGCAAAGGTTTTTGTTAACCATAATTTTTAGCATTCTAATAACAAGAAATTAAACGTTGGGATGTGAGAGACCTTTCCCCCTTAAAATGAATCTCGTCCCCGAGATTCACAAGATAGTGAAGAGATGCGGGAACTCGCGCATGAGGTAGTCCTCCCGTTCCCAGGTGGCCTCTTCCTCTGTGTGATTTGTTCACTGGACCTTGTGGAACTTGATCGCGCGCTTCCGGGTGACTCAGGTGGCTTCTTCCAGGATACGAAGGGGTGTCTCGCGGTATGTGAGATCCTGGTTGATATCCACCGTGCGGTGACCAATGTTTTGAACACCTCCGGTTTTTCCAGCACCTCCAGGCACTTCCAGAGTTGTGATACGTGGAAAACATCATGCACATCGGATAGATCTTCGGGCAATCTCAATTGATAAGCAACCTGGCCTCGTCTGGCTGTCACCTCAAATGGTCCAATGTATCGTGGTTCTAGCTTCCCCTTCACATGGATACGCTGCATTCCCTTCAGCGGGGTGACTCGGAGATACAAAAAATTTCCCACGGAAAAAGTCACCTCTTGGAGCTTGGGGTCAGCATAGCTCTTCTGTCGATACTGGGCGTTATTGAGACGCTCATGAATCAACTGGACTTGCTCTTCGGCCTCCTTCAGAACATCCGGTCCAAAACTCTTCCCTTCCCTGGTCTGAGACCAGTTTAGGGGCGTGCGGCACTTCCATCCATACAATGCTTCAAATGGTCCCATTTGCAAGCTTGAATGATAGTTGTTGTTGTAGGAGAATTCTTCATAATGCAAGAAGCCCTCTGTAATACCCGATATACAGTAATGTTTCAGATTTGGACGTTTCCGTCCAAACCCGAGGCCGAGGCACATACCGGACCCACCGCGAGATATTACGAAGCCATATGTCTCGGATTTCAACATGATATCACAACATTACAACTATAAGGACACAACATCTCATACAATCGGCATACAACTGCCTTAATACAATACACCAACTGAAGATACATGTTTGAGTACAGTCTACAATCAAATTCCTAGTGGCAAAGGTAAAACACACCATTCCCGTAACCACACGGGTCCAGGCTCTCCGCCGGGATCCACCAAACTAGTCGTCGTCGAGTCTCCGTGAAGGCGTCCAGAAGAAAGGTCGTATAGCTCCTTTGAAGTCCACGATCGTTTGCATAATGTGCACAAAAGAGAGAAGAAAGAGGTGAGCTATATCAACAAGTTTTGTAACTTACTTCTCACGATAAGATGGGGTAGTGGTTGAGGTTGCAGGCGCACTAGCAATATATGAGGTGGCTAACGATCTATTTAGAATAAGATGAGAACCAAGCATTCGATGAAGAATCGCCCCCAACAAGTCTGCTATCAGCTACTTACGCAAACATAACACCTATCATATCCGTGTCCTCCCCTTCGCATCTTGACGAAGAAGAAGTAGTCAAGGCACTCACACGTTGATCAGATTTTTAAAATTATCTCAGTTGTTGTTGTCTATGAACAAGGAGTAGGTCTCAAGTCGTCCATAACCGTGGACACGACTTCTCGAAAAGATTTAACCCTGCATGGGTGTACCAACTTCCCATTATAAGCTCCGCATGTACGCCGGTTCTCTCAGTCAGGCCCGTTAAAGACACTCATTGAAGAGTTGTTCCTAGAGATCCGGACATCATAGTCCCTCTACCTAACAACGAACAAATCCGGGTGGCCCCCGGTATAGTAGACACCCGATACGAGAGTCGGTCGAGCTCTAGATTGGACTCCACTTTCTCGCGTCAGCTTGGTGATGGATAGAACTGAGTCCCATCTTAGCCATCCGCAAACCCCACAAAGGTTTGGTCCAACGGGGAATTCCACCCCACTGTCCTGCGTGAACCTATTGTGAGAACCTGCGGGCCCATGCCCGCCTCTCCTACTATGATGCAAATGGAAAACCAGCTCGAGCCACCACTAGAAATTTTTTAAGCTAGATAGGTAAGAATAGGGGACCCCATAGTATCCCACACGTGGTTAGGCACGCTCGTCAAGAGACACAATACCCGGAACTCGGGTCCTAGGGGACTCGAATGGAACAAAGCATCGGGGCTGGATAGCCTAGACCTTCCGTCCTTCGTCGAATATAGTCAACATTATAATAATCATATATTCCACAACAATATAATAATGTGATAGCCCAATCCAAGGAGTAATAGGGTAACAGTTGATAGCATCCTAAGCATGCATACTAAGCAGTGGTTAAGAAAGCAAGGTACATGGCCAAACAAAGGTTTGCTGGGATGTGGAGGGACATGGCTATTTGGGTTTATTTGAGAGGCATAAATATGAGGTGGTAGGATCAAGAAATCTTCCTATCCAATACCTAGGCACAAGTGATCTGAAAGTTACAAGCATGATATATGCTTCCCCTTACCTGATGAGAAGACGATTCCGAAGGTGTAATCAATCGCAAGGTCGCAACGTCTCCGAGAATACCCACTGGAGCATACAAGAAGTAAATGCTGAAAAGGAAATCAACGGAGATGCATCTATTAGTACGAAGCAATTACGAGCAAGCAACAACAAAAAGGCAACATGAGGCAACGCACTACGATATCGCATCTATCGTCGAGAGCTGTTACTAACAGGTTAAGCGGAGTATTCGTCACACACGACAATACCGCACATTTATCATCGGTTCAAGTTGTTTAGCTACACAACATGAGCAAGGTTGTTAACATGGAATCTCACACAAGCATGGTATCTCACACAAGCATGGCAAGAGGTGAAGCCTAAGGTAAACTATCTATGCTAGTCAATTTAAGTGAGGCAAAATCATAAACATGGCATATCACTAAGTACCCCACAACGATTTAAGTATTTGGTACTGTTATGCCCTAAACCATACTTTATATTTGTTATTAGAAAGCAAGAGCATCATAATCAAAATCTACATGAAATTCTAGTCAAAATCTATATTTGTTATGCCCTAAACCATACTTTATATTTTTATCGGAGCAACTGTTAAAAAGTTATTAAATAAACAATTTGTCGGGACCCGGAATATGCATATGTAATTCCAGTCACAACTCAATCATATGGAGAGACGAGAGCCATACCCACTTGTCTAAGCAGACAAGGCCAAGTACAAGACACTCTCGGAAAGCTCGAACGTGAGGGGCATCCCATCTAGGCCCGGATGATCAACTGAGATGGGTCCTCATCGTCCGCTCACAAGTCTAAATGATTATGGGTGGTGAAATCCCATACTCATAGACAAGTCGCCTCAACCATATTATCGATTGAATCATAACACTTACATAAACAGACTCCAGCCCGATTTCTTAGTCGGGGTCTCGGGCGGGCTCGATCGTACAACGAAGTGTGTCACGTGACGGAGTCACGAGAAATCACATCGCGATGCCCCAAGCTGCGCACATCTCAGGGCCACTTGGTGTAAGAAAGGCCGCCGGCGAGAGCACAACTAAGCAATCAAACCCCACACATGACATGCACGATATAGACATACATGCAGCATGCATGCCCAGTGTGTAACAGCAGGTAACACAACATGAACTCTATAAACTCATAGACATTATTGCATCTGCTAAACTGAGTAGACATAGTAGTTGTATTACAAGCAGAGATCACATGACTGTGATCCAACATTAAATCAAGCAACAACGGAAGAAAATTATGTCTTAGTAAAGACAAGGTTAACAAATGGCTTAAGAAGCCTGAAGGAAAATACAATGACCCTCCAAAGGAACCAGGCTGCTGTCTGGAACTATACGACTTAGTCTGCGTCGAGCTCGAGGTAGAGGCCACCATCAGGGCCAGTGGTCTCCTCTCTAAAACATAGAATAAGAAAATGTGAGTACAAAGTCGTACTCAACAAGACTTACATCAGAACTATACTACTCATGCTCAGGTAGAAAGGTAAAGGCAAGTGGGGTTGTAATGCAGAAAGATTTGACATGGCTATCCTGTACTACGACTACATAGAGTTGAGATGAGAAGCGCACTCGAGTCCATCTAATCTTGATCACCACATCAATACACCACCATGGATTCTTCCTCGACTTCCCCACGAGGAAGCAACCCAAAACACTCACACTTATCTTGGGAGTTTTAGAGTATCCATTCAGGTTGTCTAATAATCAAGTAATGGTCTCCAAGTAGTCCATAACCGCAGACATGGCTATTCGAATAGATCATTACCCTGCAGGGGTGTACGCTTCACACACGTGTCATCACTTATCGCCTGTGACTCGTCATCCTTCAAGCGGATGTCGGATGAGGATAAACACCAAGGCACTTACCTCACGGCTCCAACTCTAGTCCAGGGGATCGCCTATCTGAGTATGTACTCCAATCGGGAATCCGATCGGGGTTCCGTTCAGGACCCAGACTATGTATGGACGGTCCGACAAGACCACCTCGACGGATGGAACTGCGCTTGCCTAAAACCGTGCTACAAAGTAACCGTGCATCTCCTCCCACTCCGGCACAAAATCAAATCGAAGAAGCAATAACCCATGCGAATCCTGGACCATAATCGGGGTTAGTTAGTAGGCCAAACGGGGTCCCATAGCCCTGCATGTGGAAGTACTCTTGTCTTGGATCACAACATGAGAACTCGGGGCCTAGGGCAGTGTAAATGAGACAACCCACTGTGTACACCTACACATCCTCTCATTGTTCATTTTTGTTAGGGTGGCTTCAGCAACACATTACCTTCATGTTGCATTGTTCACTACCATCCCGATACATCACCCAGATGGATCATGTTCATTGCATACAACTCTAGCATAGCATAACATGGATGAAGGCACACATGATGAACACAAGAAATCTTGTATCTGCTAGGTTGAGGTTTGCTTAATACTATGGCAACAATTATAGGTCATGCAAAGGATGGTTTCAACGAGCGGTAGAACGACAACATGTGAATCACCTAATCATGCATAAGAGAACAAGAGGGAAATGGGTTTATATAGACATGATAAATGGGATTTGCTTGCCTTGTTGACGATCACGAGGTGTCGCTCTTGAGACGTGAGGTTGAACTCGTCTCCGAGATCAACTCCTACCAAGAGGGGCTCCCGGCCACAGATCCGCACGCCAAGGGCACCAGGAGGAAGCCCTCGATGCCGCGCATCCAGCAGTGCACTCGTACAGCCTTGGGGAGGCCGGAGGCCATGGCGGGGTGAAGTTCCGCGGCGGCGCCACTCGGCCGGTGAGGGAAGGAGGGAACCGGGGTGTGTGAAGGGGCTCAGGATGGGGGAAAAGAAGCGCGCGCTCACTGGGATCGCGCTGGCGTAGACAGGAGGGGCGGAGGAGCTGCGCTGGACGCAAATTTGACGACGGTGTGCTGGCGGCCGTGGCGGAGGAAGAAGTCACAGGCGCCATCCACGTTGCGCTCTAGTTCAATTCAGACTGGAGGTTGAAGAAGCCGTGCTCGGGGAACCGCCTGGACAAGATGGCGCGGCGAACGGTGGTCGTTGGCCACGGTTGTGCGCCGCGGTGATACGTCCAAAACGTATCTATAATTTCTGCTTGCTCCATGCATGTTTTCTGTGATATTGCTAGGTTCTAGATGCACTTTCATACACTTTTGATCATATTTTGACTAACCTATTAACTCAGTGCACCCTAGTGCCAGTTCCTGTTTTCTGCTGTTTTTCTATTTAGTTTTCCCCCATATAAAAAGTGCCAGAAAAATTACGGGAAAAATACAGAAAAAATCAGCGTACACGAAGCTTCGCGAAGAACCCGAGTGGGGCCAGAGGGGAGCTAGGGGGGCCCAGGCGGCCACCCGGCGCGGCCCCACCCCTGGCCGCGCCAGGGGGGCGCCTGGGGTCCCTGGTCCACCTCTGGCTTCCCCCCTTCGCCTATTTATTCTCCGTCACGGGGAAACTCCGAAGACAGAACCCTATTTCGCAAACTCGCCTCTCTTTCGCTGCCGCTGCGCTTACGAGATCGGGAGCACTAGAAGACATCTTCCCGGCACCCTGCCGGAGGGAGGGCCGACCTCTAGGAGTCTCCTCTCCACCATGGATGCTCGATGGATGTCTCGTGAGTAGTTTTCCTTGGACCATGGGTCCGTGATCAGTAGCTATCTGATGTTCTCCTCCCCTCTTTGTTCTTCATGGTTTATTCCTCGTGAGCTGCCCTACATGATCGAGGCACTTTTGTAATATTTCTGCTATTGCTATGCTGAGTTTGATGGGATCTGATGGATTATGAGATTATGTTCAGATTGTGATAGAGTAATATATTTGGTTTTTATCTCTTATATTTTTGTTCCTAAGTAATTCTTGCATGTTCTCCGTTGCTGTTTATTGCTTTGGCCAAGTAGTAGGTAGTGACTCCAAGAGGGAACGTTATGCTCGATTGTGGGTTCATGGCCCCGATGACACGCTTGAGTGACAGAAACATGAGTCTAGGGGATGTGCTGTTGCCACAAGGGGGAAAACAACGGAGCTTGTAACCGCGGTTGCAAGGATTGTTTACTTTACGCAAAGTTCTTTTTAATGCAGTTGTCTGTTGCTTTGGGTTTACACTTTGGGTGGGGCTCGCAACTTAATACCAGCGAGATGTTCTGGATAGATATCTCAATGTGGATGATTAGTAGTAGATGCAGTTGGATTACGGTCTACTTATTTTGGCGTACTGTCTGTGCTTTTGAGCTTTTTCCTTTTTTTTGTAGCATAGTTAGCATTGCGGTGCGTTCATAATCCTGTCAATTTCCCTTCTGTAATTTGTTTACCTCGCATAGCAGTCTTTATCGTCTTTTGGGAGAGAGACATCACTAGTGAGCATCACGTATCCCGGTCCATATCCTTATTACTGTTTCCACGCTATATTTACTTTCCTGCTTTTTACTTTCAGTTGCTATCATTATCCTTTGTGTTTTACCCTTTGTGAACAACAAGACCGGAGAGATTGACAAGCTCTCTGAACTTCGTTGGGAACAAATTTATCTGTGTCTGTGTGCAGGTCCACGTCAGTTGCGCCGCTGAGACCTACTTATCATCTCTGGAGTCCTACTAGAGACAAACCTTGGTATCTTCACCGAGGGAAACTTGCTGCTGCGCTAAATCTCAACCTTCCACTTGGGGTAACCAACGAATGGCGAGAAGCCATCAAGCAAATTTCTGGCGCCGTTGCCGGGGACTCCGAGTGCTAAGATAGGGGAGTTGCACACTACCCTTTACCTTTGTTTTTTTTAGTCTTGTTAGTTTACCTTTCAGTTTTTATCTTTGTGTCTTTTATCAAAATTTACAAAAAAATTATTTATCTTGCTAGTTGTCATTATGTCTAGCCCTTCTGCCTTTGTTGAGACAGAGGTTCTCACCTTTAAACAAAAAGTTGGAGAAAGTTTAAAAGATGCTTGGTATAGGATTAATGATTCTCAAAAAAGAGCCACCAAGAAGCAATCCACTACCATCCTGCTTAGAAATTTTTATGTCGGGATTACTCCTTGGAATAGGTTCATATTAGATACTGCTATCAATGGGAATTTTCTAGAAGCCCCGACTTGGGAGTCTCTTAATGTTATTGAAAATCTTGTTGGAAATCTCCCTATTGCTAGCATACAAGAAGATATAACTCTATCTCACATTATGAAGAAACTTGAAAAGATAGAGTTAGAAATACCAAGTATAACTAGGATAAATGAGTTGGATCGCAAGATTCAAGGGAATTTGAATAGGCTTGATAGCTCCATGCATAAAATTATTAAAACTTTGGAGGTCATCAAATCCCGTGATACGGATCTTTCTAGGATAGATAAGATTGAGGAAATCATTAATACTCTAGGAACTACTTTTTCCTCAATCAAACCAAAAAAGGTAGAGACTTCGGCAAGAAGGAAACCTAAGTTCAATTATGTCCCTAAGGTTCCCCGACCTAAAAATAAACCACCTATTGCCAAAGAAGTTGAAACCGTGAAAACTTTGGAAGAAATACCTCTCTTTGATAATTTTATAAATGAATCTTACATTGACTTTCTGCCTTTTGGTTTTATCCCTAGAAGTATCTTCATTAGGCCTCTATTTAAAAGGCCTCTTAAGACTAGTTGTACAATTGAAGAGATTTTTGATGATCTTGATAATGATTCGATTGCTACAACTTGATGTCTTGCATCATGCCTAGCTTAAAGGCATAAAAGAAAGCGCTTTCGGGAGGCAGCCCGCAATAAATTTAGGTTTTTCTTTTTGCTTTTTTTGTGTCTTGATGATTGTTACTACTGTATCAACATCATTGTATCTTTATTTTTCAGCTTTGTGCCAAGTTATAGCCTCTTACGGCAAGGGAAGTAAAAGTGTGACATGCTGTCCAGAAAACAGATTCTGTCCTCGTGACCAAAAAAATTCCAGAGAAATCCCAGTTCATCTTTTTGAGCTGAAATTTTTTCACAGTATGCTCTATACAATTATGAAACTTCCGTATGTTATGATTTTTTTGATTTGAGTTGCATAAGTACCCCTAAAAAATTCTTTACTATCTGCTGTTCTGTTTTTCACAGATTCTGCCACGTTTTGTCTCTCCTAACTTTTGCAAACCTTAAGCTTGCTTTTTATTTGCAAAAACTTTTTGGCACTCTTGAGAAACAGTAGCTCTTCAAGAATATCTTTATATCCAGTGGGGAAAAATTATTTATTAAGGGTACTAACCTCTCTAATCAGCTTATGATGAGTTATGTATGAAGGGAGTTTTCAAGTGTGCGATGGAGGATGATGAAAGAAGATCCAAGAGTGTCAAGCGCTCAAGCTTGGGGATGCCCCCATACGTCCCCAACAAATATTCAAGGAGACTCAAGCGTCTAAGCTTGGGGATGCCCCGTGCATCCCCTTCTCCATCAACAATCATCAGTTCGTCCTTCGTCTCACTATATTTTTATCACTTCATGCGTTATGTGCTATGCTTGGAGCGTCTCGCTCTTACGTTTTATTTTTCTTTAGCTTTTCTTGCTGTTCATAACAAGTTAGATCCCTTCTTAATTTTTGTGGGAGAGAAACACACTCCACTTTCAAATTCTAGAACACATCATAGGATTTTTCCTGTTTATCTTTTTTCTGTTGTGTGTTCTTTACCTTTTCATAGCTACTGCCATGTTTAGTTTTAGTCTTAGTTTTTCTTTAGCAAGAGCCTTGGCTTTTGTTTAGTTTGTTGCTGGAACTCTTTTTAGTTTTCATGTTTATCTTGTTAAGGAGAGTTGGTTGTTGCACTGAGTTGTGTCTTGTCTTGAGAGTAGGTAATTGAGGTTGCTATTTTCTTCTAGTAGAAACTTGCAATAGTTTTGAGGTATTGATGTGAGTAATGTTTGAACTTTTGGTGTCAAGAGCTCTAGCCTATTAGTGATAGGTGTCGTATTTTGGGCAATCCGTGTGTATTTTCAAAACCTACAAAACTAGTTGAGAACTCTAGCTACTAGATGGATCACTAATCCTTGGAGGGTTCGAATATTAGAGTACACTCACGTACCATGAGTCGAGGATGCGCAAGGATAACCAAACCCCCATACACTCCTCCTCGGGGTACTTGTCTGTTTGTGAACCTCCTTATTAGATTGAGAGTTACCGATAATAAGTGCATGATTTCTTCGGACTAATGTAAGTATTGAAAGTTGACACTTCCACCTTCCCATATTTTGCTAGCCTCTCCCGTGCCGTGCATTGCCTTCTTCTCACTCCGAGAGTTGGTGTCCACCTTCGCCGGTACATCCAAACCCTTGGCATGATACGCTCTGTCATCATAAGCCTCCTTATATCTTTCCTCAAAACAGACACCATACCTACCTATCAAGGCATTTCCATAGCCTTTCCGAGTTATATTGCCATGCAACATCCACCTCTTCATGACATGATCTTCATGTCATACATGTTCCTACTACACTGGCAGCGACATACATTGCATACATCATGTTAGCTACATCTTCTTTATGTTTTGAGTACCTTGTAAAGTGTGAAAGATCTCCTTTAACTTCTTGTAAAATAGAGTGTTGCCCTTAAGTGAGGAAAAGATCCCAAAGTGGACACAATAAAAGATCCCAAAGAGGACAAATGAGAGTTAAATAGAAAGAGCCATTGAGGCCACAAAAAAATACAATAAATAGAAAAAAAGAAAAAGAAGAAATAAAAAGAGAGAAAGGGGCAACACTACTATCCTTTTGAGAGAGCCACACTAGTACTCCCTTTATATCCTTGTACTCCATAGAGATGATCATTATGCATATAGCTATGTGGGGACCTTCACACTATAGAACTTGGCTTGCATATTCCAAGGATGAGCCTCCTCAAACGAGCTCTAGGTCTTCATGAGCGAGCAAGTTAGATGCACCCCCACTAGTTCCATTGGAGAGCTTCTTAGCTCATATGTGCATCCGTTGCATGGCAATCCCTACTCCTCACATCATATCTATCATTTGGCATCTCTTGCCTATGATTGTCCTCATTGATGTGAGCCTTTCTCATCCTTTTTGTCTTCCTCCTCTGTACTTCTCTCTTTGCCATCCTAAGTGTCAACTCTCGTGCTTACGCTCATCCATTGCATGAGTGCTGGAAATATCGAAAAGGAGTGGATCAAATTGACTTGTACCTGGCTAGTGGTCTGGGGACGAGTCAAGATAAGATTCCAAAGAGGACCAAGTGTGAAACTTTAGTAGATTGAGTTCTCAACACAAAAATACTTTTTTCTCGTATTCCCTATCCCCCTTCTTGCACGCAAACACCATTTGGAGACATTCGAGTCACGGACAGCGAGAGCTCTTGCACCTCATGTTCTTTTGTTACTTGTTTCAATGCTAATATAGACTCTTGCTTGTTATGACTTGAATTGGATCTCTAACCTTGATTGCTTTACTTTTCAAAGTTTTTTATGGTTGCTAGCATGTCACCACAGAAATTATGCTGTTATCATTTACCTACTCGAGGACGAGCAGGAATTAAGCTTGGGGATGTTGATACGTCCAAAACGTATCTATAATTTCTGCTTGCTCCATGCTTGTTTTGTGTGATATTGCTAGGTTCTAGATACACTTTCATACACTTTTGATCATATTTGGACTAACCTATTAACTCAGTGCACCCGAGTGCCAGTTCATGTTTTCTGCTGTTTTTCTACTTCAGTTTTCCCCCATATAAAAAGTACCATAAAAAATACGGGAAAAATACAGGAAAAATCAGCGTACAGGAAGCTTCGCGAAGAGCCCGAGTGGGGAGAGAGGGGAGCCAGGGGGGCCCAGGCGGCCACCCGGCGCGGTCCCACCCCTGGCCACGCCAGGGGGGCGCCTGGGGCCCCTGGTCCACCTCTGGCTGCCCCCCTTCGCCTATTTATTCTCCGTCACGGGGAAACTCCGAAGACAGAACCCTATTTCGCAAACTCGCCTCTGTTCTGCCGCCGCCGCGCTTCCGAGATCGGGAGCACCAGAAGACCTCTTCCCGGCACCCTGCCGGAGGGAGGGCCGACCTCCGGGAGTCTCCTCTCCACCATGGATGCTCCTCGGATGTCTCGTGAGTAGTTTTCCTTGGACCATGGGTCCGTGATCAGTAGCTATGTGATGTTCTCCTCCCCTCTTTGTTCTTCATGGTTTAGACCTCGTGAGCTGCCCTACATGATCGAGGCACTTTTGTAATATTTATGCTATTGCTATACTGAGTTTGATGGGATCTGATGGATTATGAGATTATGTTTAGATTGTGATAGAGTAATATATTTGGTTTTTATTTCTTATATTTTTGTTACTAAGTAATTCTTGCATGTTCTCCTTTGATGTTTATTGCTTTAGCCAAGTGGTAGGTAGTGACTCCAAGAGGGAACGTTATGCTCGATTGTGGGTTCATGCCCCCCGATGACACGCTTGAGTGACAGAAACATGAGTCTAGGGGATGTGTTGTTGCCATAAGGGGGAAAACAACGGTGCTTGTAACCACGGTTGCAAGGATTGTTTACTTTACGCAAAGTTCTTTTTAATGAAGTTGTTTGTTGCTTTGGGTTTACACTTTGGGTGGGGCTCGCAACTTAATACCAGCGAGATGTTCTCGATAGATATCTCAAGGTGGATGATTAGTAGTAGATGCAGTTGGATTACGGTCTACTTATTTTGGCGTACCGCCCGTGCTTTTGAGCCTCTTCCTTTCCTTTGTAGCATAGTTAGCATTGCGGTGCGTTCATAATCCTGTCGATTGCCCTTCTGTAATTTGTTTACCTCGCATAGCAGTTTTTATCTTCTTTTGGGAGAGAGACATCACTAGTGAACATCACGTATCCTGGTCCATATCCTTATTACTGTTTCCACGCTATATTTACTTTCCTGCTTTTTACTTTCAGTTGCTATCATTATCCTTTGTGTTTTACCCTTTGTGAACAACAAGAACAGAGAGATTGACAACCTCTCTGAACTTCGTTGGGAACAAAGTTATCCGTGTCTGTGTGCAGGTCCACGTCAGTTGCGCCGCTGACACATACTTATCATCTCTGGAGTCCTACTGGAGACAAACCTTGGTATCTTCACCGAGGGGAAACTTGCTGCTGCGCTACATCTCAACCTTCCACTTGGGGTAACCAACGAAGGGCGAGAATCCATCACGCGGCGCTCTGCTGTGGCTTCGCCGGCGGAGGAAAAGACGACGAGGAGGAGGGAACGCGACCAGGAGAGGAGGGGAAAGGAAGAGAACACTCTAGGTGTCTCCACAACGAGCGGGTAAGGACAGAGGGGAGGCTGCCACGGCAAAGCAGGAGGTGGCGCGGCGGCTGCATGCTCTCCAGCGAGCAGCATCGGGGCCGGGGGAGGAAGAAGACAAGAAAAAGGCTGCTGGGCTGGCCCGGCCTAGGTGAGTTGGGCTAGTGTCCTTTTTCTTTTCTTTCTTTTCTGTTACTTTATTTTGATTTTATATATCAAAACATTTTTATAAAACCCTGATATTTTTATTGGGGCTATATGTGACTGATATAAAGTCACACCCACATTTTCAGGATTTTTGGAGTTCAAATTATTTGAATCCAATTCAAATATGAATAAAATTTAATTTCCAAGCTCATGTTTGATTTTTTTGAAAAATCCTTGAGCATGAGGTTGGACCCACAACACATGAAATGCGATCATGCCCATTTATAGAGATTTTCAAAATCATCAGAAGATTTTTGGAAAAATATTTTTTTCTGGCCATTTATTTGAATTCATTTTGAGGCTTTTCCAAATTCCTCAATTATTAAAAAGGAAATTTAAACATGATGCCTTATTTCTAGAATAAAAAGCACATACCAAAATTAGGGTTGTGACAACTCACCCCCACTCAAAAGAATCTCGTCCCGAGATTCGAGACAAAAGATAAGTGGGAAAGTCTTGAAGGATGCATCTTCAAGGAGATCGAGAACCTCTCGATCAACTCATGGAATGAGATATGAAAACATCTCTTGAGTTGAGACACAAGACACACGTCGAAATGAGGGAAGGAGGTAGGGGGAGTTTCAATTTGGTAGGCAACAGTTCCACGCTTAAGTAGACAGTGAACAAGTTTTTGAAGTAGCGAGGATTTAGGTTGCCCTTGATACCATAACGAGACATCTCAGGAGAGGTGACTCGAAGAAGTATTCCCTAAGTCGGGAAAAAAGAATAACTTTTGATACAGTGATCATAGAAGTTTCTTTCACCAGACCGAGGCATACAAAAATGATCGTTGAACGAATTCAAAAGAATGGCATACTCAGGTTTGGATGGAAACTATGGTTATAGAGATAATTCGGCAAACGAGAAGCACAATCCCATTTCATACCGAAGGATATAACCTAGTGGATGAGCATGCTTTCTATAGCTTGAGCATTCCACATTCACATGGATTAACCAAATCTGTGCCGAAGATCTTGGTAACACTTCATACAACCAAGATGAATATATGTGGGGGATGCGGATGCAAAGGAAGATAACACCTTCTCAGATTTGTTTTCTTGGTATAGCAAGATGCTTGCCAACATAACTTGTCTGCATGATCGACCGAGAGACATTTAACACTCCACTTCTAACGTTCTCCTTGATGTTCTAGATACCACAATCATGCCTCAAAGTAGCATCGATATGGTCATCATGTAAGGGTCGGACTTCGGAACACAAAGGATCCATAAGGAACAACTTCTAGAATAAGTCATTCAATATCCTCATGGAGGAGTGGCTACTAATGAATGACATTTGGGGTTACTTTCGAGAATGGTGGCTAGGTTCATCACACAGGTAAAATTGTATACAAACGAACCTGGATTACTAGGTGGTTTTCTTGTGGATGATCATGGCTTCCTAAGAACTACAACAGACATGTGCGAGTAACAAAGTACCCTGACACAATGGTTAGCGTCGTTACTCTGGCTAAAAGACATCTGAAGTGGGAAGAAATATTTGCAAATGCATCAACATCGGATTCTCGAAATCTAATGCTCCTCAACAAGAATTTCTAGAATGAATCGGACATCATAACGGTTGTAGTGGGATGAAAAATGAGACAACCTGCAAGAAAACAGACATCGCTTCCAAAGAAACACTATGGAATGATGACTCTGGAAGAACAGAACACTTCTACGACTACAAAGAAGAAATCAACGAGATGTCCTAGTAGAGACAAAGAAGAGCCTAGTCCTATATTCCCGTAGAAAAGATGAGGGTGACTCAGAACTCAGATCGATGAGGGTAAGAAGAAAAAAGAAGTCTTACGTTGTTCCCTTATACCCCAAGTAACTATATAACTATAGAATGCTAGACTCGACATCGACCAAGGCTTGATAGTCCTATAGACAGTCCTGCTCTGATACCAAGTTTTTCGGGACCTGGAATATGCATATGTAATTCCAGTCACAACTCAATCAAATGGAGAGCCGAGAGCCATACCCACTTTTCTAAGAAGACAAGGCCAAGTACAAGACACTCTCGGAAAGCTCGAACATGAGGGGCATCCCATCCAGGCCCGGATGATCAACTGATATGGGTCCTCATCGTCCTCTCACAAGTCTAAATGATTATGGGTGGTGAAATCCCATACTCATATATAAGTCGCCTCAACAATATTATCGATTGAATCATAAAACTTACATAAACAGACTCCAGCCCGATCACTTAGTCGGGGTCTCGGGCGGGCTCGATCGTACAACAAAGTGTGTCACGTGACGGAGTCACGATCAATCGCATGGCGATGCCCCAAGCTGCGCACATCTCAGGGCCACTTGGTGTAAGAAAGGCCGGCGGCGAGAGCACAACTAAGCTATCGAACCCCACACATGACATGCACGATATAGACATACACACAGCATGCATGCCCAGTGTATAACAGCAGCTAACACAACATGAACTCTATAAACTCATAGACTTTATTGCATCTGCTAAACTGAGCATACATAGTAGTTTTATTACAAGAAGAGATCACATGACTGTGATCCAACATTACATCAAGAAACAACGGAAGAAAATTATGTCTTAGTAAAGAAAAGGTTAACAAATGGCTTAAGAAGCCTGAAGGAAAATACAATGACCCTCCAAAGGAACCAGGCTGCTGTCTGGAACTATATGACTTAGTCGGCGTCGAGCTCGAAGTAGAGGCCACCATCAGGGTCAGTGGTCTCCTCTCTAAAACATAGAATAAGCAAACGTGAGTACAAAGTCGTACTCAACAAGACTTACATCAGAACTATACTACTCATGCTCAGGTATCAAGGTAAAGGCAAGTGGGGTTGTAATGCAGAAATCTTTGACTTGGCTATCCTGTATTACGACTACATAGAGTTGAGATGAGAAGCGCACTCGAGTCCATCTAATCTTGTGTCGGGACCCGGGGTTTGCATATGTAATTCTAGTCACAACTCAATCATATGGAGAGCCGAGAGCCATACCCACTTGTCTAAGTAGACAAGGCCAAGTACAAGACACTCTTGGAAAGCTCGAACGTGAGGGGCATCCCATCCAGGCCCGGAGGATCAACTGAGATGGGTCCTCATCGTCCGCTCACAAGTCTAAATTATTATGGGTGGTGAAATCCCATACTCATCGACAAGTCGCCTCAACCATATTATCGATTTAATCATATAATCCAGCCCTATCTCTTAGTCGGGGTCTCGGGCGGGCTCGATTGTACAACGAAGTGTGCCACGTGACGGAGTCACGAGCAATCGCATCACGATGCCCCAAGCTGCGCACATCTCAGTGCCACTTGGTGTAAGAAAGACCGCCGGCGAGAGCACAACTAAGGTATCGAACCCCACACATGACATGCACGATATAAAGATACACGCAGCATGCATGCCAAGTGTATAACAACAGGTAAGACAACATGAACTCTACAAACTCATTGGCTTTATTGCATCTGCTAAACAGAGCAGATATAGTAGTGTTACAAGCAGAGATCACATGACTGTGATCCAACATTACATCAAACAACAACGGAAGCAAATTATGTCTTAGTAAAGAAAAGGTTAACAAATGGCTTAAGAATCCTTTAAGAAAACACAACGACCCTCCAGAGTGACCAGGCAGCTGTCTGGAACTACATTACTTCGTCGAAGTCGAGCTTGAGAGGGAGGCCACTATCAGGTTTAGTGGTCTCATCTCTAAAACATAAAATAAGAAAACGTGAGTACAAAGTCGTACTCAGCAAGGCTTACGTCAGAAGTATACTACTCATGCTCAGGTATCAAGGTAAAGGCAAGTGGGGTTGCAATGCAGAAAGCTTAGACTTGGCTATCCTGTACTACGACTACATAGAGTTGAGATGAGAGTCACACACAAGTCCATCTAATCTTGATCACCACATCAATAGACTACCATGGATCCTTCCTCGACTTTTCCACGAGGAAGCGACCCAAAGCACTCACACTTATCTTGAAGAATTTAGAATATCGATTTGAGTTCTCTAATAATCAAGTAAAGATCTCCAAGTAGTCCATAAGCACGGACACGGCTATTCGAATAGTTCATTAACCCTGCAGGGGTGTACTTCTTCACATACGTAGCTACCACTTACCGCCTAGAACTCGTCACCTTCAAGCGGTGCCGGCGAGGATAGTACCAAGACACTTACCTCACGGCTCCAACTCTAGTCCAGGGGATCGCCTATCTGGGTATGTACCCCAATCAGGAATCCGACCGGGGTTTCCGTTCAGGACCCAGACGATGTATGGACGGTCCGACAAGTCCACCTCGACGGATGGTGCTGCGCTTGTCTAAAATCGTGCTATGTTATGAAATCATATAGAAGAACAATTAACCCATGCGAATCCTGGACCATATTCGGGGTGAGCTAATAGGTCGAGAGGGGTCAATGAGCCCAACATGTGGTAGTAATCTGTGTCTTGGATCACAACACGAGAACTCGGGGCCTAGGGCAGTGTAAATGAGACAACCCACTGTGTACTCCTACACAACCTCTCATTGTTCACCTTTGTTAGGATGACTTCACCAACACATTACTATTACATTGCATTGTTCTCTACCATCCCGATACATCACCCAGATGGATCATCTTCAGTGCATACAACTCTAGCATGTCATTGAATAACATGGATGAAGGGCCACATGATGAACACAAACAATCCTGGATCTGCTAGGTTGAGGTTTGCTTAATACTGTGGCAGCAATGATAGGTCATGCAAAGGATGGGTTCAAATCACGGTAGAACGGTAACATGTGAAGCACCTAATCATGCATAAGAGAACAAGAGGGAAATGGGTTTATATAGATATGATCAATGGGGTTTGCTTGCCTTGTTGACGATCACGAGGTGTCACTCTTCAGGGCAGTCGAAAACTACGTCCGGCGATGAATCTATCAAGAAGAGGTAAACACCGAGACAACAAAGTATACACATCACATTGCAATGCTCAAACAAGATGCATAATATAGCATGGCATGGTACTGATGTGCTCTAAGTTCAAGTTGAAACATGTTAATCGAAGTTGATTTGAAAATTTAATACAAATTCAAACTCCAAATGTTGTTCAAATTAGACAAGTTGCATTTTCTATTGTTTGATCTTTGTAAACCATCTTGACATGTGTATGATATGCCTCTGATGTTCAAGTGATGATGTTTGCATTGAAATGGTTAAATTTGGAATAGCATTTGCATTTTATTTGAATTAATTTTAATTAAACCAAATAGCAAAAGCTACTGGTCCCAATTTAATATCAACTCAAACATGGATTAAAGTTGGATATTTGGATAGAGCATTTTCTACTGATCATTTTTCATATATTATATGTTAAATTTGGAGTTCAAATGAATTTACTATGAATTTATGAAGTTTTAGCTATTTTCTGAAATTTCTGTAATTTCTCTGGAATTATATTATTTCTGGAAAATTTTTATTGCATCATCATGACTTCAGCATGACATCAGCAGGGGGGATGACATGTGGGACCAGGTTGTCAGCCTCAGGGGGGGTTAATCCCTTCTCTATTATCTTAACGGAGGGGTTAGGGGTGGCCTGGGGCCCACCTGTCTGTGACTTAGGGGTGGATTAGGGCGGTGGTTAAGGGCCCTAATGGCCGGCTTGACGCCGTCGGCCCTGTACGCGGTGGCGCATCGCCGGAATTCTCCACAGGCCACGGGAGGGCATGGGACAAGCACTGGCGGGTAGCCCGCGGCCGTGCGAAGGCGCTGGAGCAGGCCATCGTCACCGTGGTGGTTCACGGCAACGGCGGCGCCCAGGGCTCGGCCGTGCTGAACTCAACATCGGGGGCACGGGGAGATGCGCGGATAGAGGGGTTTCGTGCGTGAGCTCACCGCGAAGCTGAAGGGGTCGTCGGCGCAGGCTGGGGGGACGTGGTGGCGGTGGAATCTTCGTCGGCGTACGGCGACCGTGGCGGAGGAAGCCGGTCCGATTCGTCGGCTTCAGAGCGCTCCAGCTCGCTGCCGTCTGTGCGGTGACGAAGTCGAGGATGGCGAAGCCGAGGACAACTCGGCTTGGCTCTACGGTGGTCGGAGCTACGCGGGTTCACGGCGGCGCTCAACGACGTCGCTCGGGCAGCACGAGAAAGCGGCAAGGAGGCGAGAGAGGGTGAACAGGGAGGGGAAAAGAAGGAGGGGGACGACCCAGGGGGCTGCCTGGCGCATAGATGACGACGGGGGAAAGCAGGAGGTGGTCGGGCGTCGTCGGCATGCACGCCATGGCGGGAGCAGCCTGGCTGGCGCGAGGAAGAAGACCAGCCTGCCCCTGGGCTGGGCTGCCTTGGTTAGTTGGGCCTCTTTGCCAGGTAGGCCTCTTTTTTGTTTTCTGTTTCCTTTTTATTTTATGTATTTGTTTTGTACTAGCTAATTTAAATAGCTAGACATTTTATAAAATGCCCCAAATTTTTATGCGGACTTGTAATGCATATAGCTAGCCTCTTATAAAGTTTGGGCATTTTTAAAATTCAAATAATTTGAACTTTAATTCAAATAGGGGTTTAAATTTAAATCCATGCACCTGTTTGAATATTTGAAAAATCCATGAGCATGGGATTTCTACCACATCACTTGATATGTGATCACATTCATTTATGGGATTTTTCAAAAATGCCAAAGGAATTTTTGGAACAACTTTTATTCTGGCCATTTGAATTAAATTCATCTGGGGGGGTGTTCTCTCTCCCATTTCAATTTCTTTTTGAAAATTTAGACATGATGTAAAGTTACTTGCTAACCCTAGCACATACCTAACAGAGGGTTCTGACAACTCGCCCCGACTCAAAAGAATCTCGTCTCGAGATTCAGAAGTCGTCGGGAGGAAGGAGGGGTACTCGACACGAAGGCGGTCTTCTCTTTCCCACGTAGCTTCTTTCTCGGAGTGATGTGACCATTGCACTTTGAGAAACTTGATCTTATGACGACGAGTGACACGCTCCGCGGAATCAAGAATACGAACGGGGTACTCTCGATAAGAAAGGTCATCTTGGAGATCAAGCGTTTCATGGTCGACTTCGCGGATGGGGTCCGTGAAGCAATGCCTGAGTTGTGACACATGGAATACATCATGTACCCTGGAAAGGTGCTGGGGTAGTTCAAGTTGGTAGGCAACTTCTCCACGTTTAGCTAGAATGCGGAAAGGTCCGATGTAACATGGGGCCAACTTGCCTTTGATACCGAATCGTTGGGTTCCCTTCAGAGGAGTAACCCGAAGGTAAGCCTTCTCATCAATATTGTAGCTCTCCTCCCTATGATGACGATCATAGTAGCTCTTTTGACGAGACTGAGCGGCTTTCAAACGATCACGAACAATGCAAACTTTCTCTTCTGCTTCCTTGATCATATTCGGTCCAAAGAGTTGTCTTTCACCGGTTTCTGACCAGTTTGGGGGTGTTCGACATCGTCGGCCGTAGAGGAATTCAAAGGGAGCCATGTTCAGACTAGATTGATGGCTATTGTTATAAGCAAATTCGGCAAATGGAAGAGATTTCTCCCAATTCTTTCCGAAAGAGATAACACAAGCTCTGAGCATGTCTTCCAAGATTTGATTAACCCTTTCAACTTGACCGCTAGATTGAGGATGGAAAGCTGTACTAAATGAGAGATGAGTTCCCATAGCATTTTGAAAACTTTCCCAAAATCTAGAGCTGAAAAGGCTACCACGATCAGAATTGATTTCCAAAGGAACACCGTGAAGAGACACAATTCTAGAGACATACAAGTCCGCCAACTGACTAGAAGTTATAGACTCGCGAACAGGAAGGAAGTGAGCAACTTTTGAGAGTCGGTCAATGACAACAAAGATGGCATCATTTCCTTTCTGGGTTTTTGGAAAGCCGGGAATAGACAATGGTTGAAGAGTACCAGCAAGTCTTTGGTGTTCTGCCTTAATGCGATGACAAACATCACATTCGGCAACAAATTATGCAATGTCTCTCTTCATCCGGGTCCACCAAAATCTCTAGCGTAGATCTTGGTACATTTTTGTGCTACCGGGACGAATGGAGAGGGGAGTGTCATGAGCTTCCTTAAGGATCAGCTGCCTTAGGTCTTGATTCTCAGGGACTACTAAACGATTTTCAAAGAATATCGTTCCTTGATCATTTGTAGAGAAACATTTGGCATCTCTGCTAGCAATGTTCTCCTTGATCTCTCGAATACCACTATCTTGTTTCTAGGTGGCTATGATTTGATCCTCAAGGGTTGGTTTCGCCACCAGGGTAGAAAGATATCCATGAGAAACTATCTCAAGATTGAGCTTGCGAAATTCCTCATGAAGAAGCGATTGATACTGTTGTAACATGAGGTTGTTACAATACAACTTACGACTTAGTGCATCAGCCATGACATTGGCTTTGCCTGGGGTGAAAGAAATTCCTAAGTCATAATATTTTATCAACTCAATCCAGCGTCTTTGTCTGAGATTAAGATCTGGCTGGGTGAATATGTATCTGAGGCTTTGGTGGTCGGAATAGATCTCGCAACGATTACCAAGGAGGTAATGTCGCCAAGTCTTCAGGGCATGAACTACGGCAGCGAGTTCAAGATCATGGGTAGGATAGTTCTTTTCATGTGGACGCAACTGGCGTGAAGCGTATGCTACCACATGTCGATCTTGCATAAGTATGCATCCTAACCCTTGCCGTGAAGCGTCACAATAGATCTCGAAATCCCTTTTGGTGTTTAGAGGCGCAAGTACGGGTGCAGAAGTCAATCTTGTTTTTATCTCTTGAAAGCTTTCCTCACACCTAGGAGTCCATTGGAATTTCTTATCTTTCTTGAGGAGTTTAGTAAGAGGCTTTGCAACTTTGGAGAAGTTCTCAACAAAGCGGCGACAATATTTTGCTAAGCCAAGGAAACTCCTAACTTGCTTAACCGATTCAGGTGGAGTCCTGTCAAGGACGGCCTGAACTCTCTCGGGATTCATAGCGATGCCTTTTGCAGAAATCACGTGGCCCAAGTAGGTCACTTATGGTAGCCAAAATTCGCACTTGGAGAACTTGGCATAAAGGCGATGCTCTCGAAGTTTCATCAATACCAACCTAAGATGTTCTGCGTGCTCTTCTTCGTTCTTCGAGTAGATGAGAATGTCATCAAGATAAACGACAAAAAAAATATCTAGGTACTCCATGAAGATCGAATTCATCAAGCGCGAGAATGTGGCGGGGGCATTGGTTAAACTGAAGGACATGACGATGTACTCGTAAAGACCATAACGAGTAGTAAAAGCCGTCTTCGGAACGTCCTCGTTTCTGATTTTGATCTGATGATAACCTAATCTCAAATCCATTTTGGAGAAGACTGAGGATCCAGCAAGTTGATCATAAAGATCATTGATCCTGGGAAGTGGGTACTTTTTCTTTATCATCGCTAGATTAAGCGGGCGTTAATCTACGCACATCCTTTCGGTTCCATCTTTCTTCGTTACGAACAGAACGGAGCAACCCCATGGCGATGAGCTAGGGAGGATGAAGCCTTTTGCCAACGAAGCTTCAAGTTGGATTTTAAGCTCAGCTAACTCATGTGGGGCCATTCTATATGGGCGTCTAGAAATTGGGGCGGTTCCTGGGATAAGATCTACAATGAATTCTACAATCTGTCAGGAGGCATTTCTGGCAGCTCTTCAGGAAAGACATCCGGGAAGTCACAAACCACCGGAATATCTTCATGGTCAGGAAGGGGAAGCACATTCAAAGTATGCATCTGGATTCTAGAGCTTGGTGATGTGTAGTCAATTGTCTGGCCTGAAGGATGGGTGAGTTTAACTGACTTGGCTTTACAATCAAGGACAACATTCTGTCTTGATAACCAATCCATGCCTAGGATGACATCAATGTCTGAAGACTTGAGGGCTATAAGAGAAGCAAGGAATACTAAACCCTCAATTGCAATTTGATTGCCATGGATTATTCTATTAGTTTTCTATTTGGAACCAGGAGTTTGAATGATCATTGGAGAAAACATTTCTTCAAAACGAAATCTCCGACATGAATGAATGAGAAGCTCTTGGATCGAAAAGAACGGAGGCGGGAACATGATTGACTGGGAGTGTACCAAGGATGACGTCAGAAGAAGCAGTGGTTTCCTCAACTGAGATTTGGTTCACATATCCACTACCTGTTTCTAAAAGGTTTCCTGGAAAGGTTTTGGTGGTTGATTTCTTTGAAGGCTTATGTCGAGAACGACGTGGTGTCATCAAGACCTGAGGGCATTGACGAAAGTAATGGACTGACAGACCACACTTGAAACACACCCTGCCTGAATCGCTGGGAGCAGGATTACTTGATTGCACACCATCATTCCTCGGAGGAACAATGTGTTGAGGTGGATGGCATATATTGGACGGTGGCCTCTGAAGAAAGTTTTGAGGTATGGCACGAGTTGGAATCCAAATTCTGCGTTTCTGAGGGGCTGAACTAGAAGAAGGAGAAAGCTCAAGAGCATGCTTGCGAGACTCTTCGAACATTTCATTGCCATGCTCAGCTCTAAAGGATCTGTTGACTAAATCCTCAAAGGTGGCAAATTCAAGGAGGTTGAGATCATGGCGAAGGATGGGGTTAAGTCCCTTACGGAACCTTGTCTGCTTTCTGCCATCGGTGGTGATGCCATCTTGGGCATAACGAGCAAGACGGTTGAACTCCGTCACATACTCATGAATGGACATCTCTCCTTGAGTCAGATTGCAGAAATCTTCCTTCTTTTTCTCCATTAACTCATCTAGAAGGTGGTACTCTCGAAAGGCATCACGGAACTCCTGCCAAGTCACTAGGTGACCATCAGGCTGTATCGCAACATAATTCTCCCACCATTCAGCAGCAGCATCTTCCAAAAAGTATGCCGCAAATATAACTCGATCATCGGGATCAACTCAGAACTCAGATCGATGAGGTTAAGGAGAAAAAGAAGCCTTATGTTGTTCCCTTATACCCAAACTAACTATATAACTATAGAAGGCTAGACTCGACTTCGACCAAGGGTTTGATAATCCTACAGACAGTCCTGCTCTGATACCAAGTCTGTCGGGACCCGGGGTTTGCATATGTAATTCCAGTCACAACTCAATCATATGGAGAGCCGAGAGCCATACCCACTTGTCTAAGCAGACAAGGCCAAGTACAAGACACTCTTGGAAAGCTCGAACGTGAGGGGCATCCCATCCAGGCCCGGAGGATCAACTGAGATGGGTCCTCATCGTCCGGTCACAAGTCTATTATGGGTGGTGAAATCCCATACTCATCGACAAGTTGCCTCAACCATATTATCGATTGAATCATAATACTTACATAAACAGACTCCAGCCCGATCTCTTAGTCGGGGTCTCGGGCGGGCTCAATCGTACAACGAAGCGTGCCACATGACGGAGTCATGAGCAATCGCATCGCGATGCCCCAAGCTGCGCACATCTCAGGGCCACTTGGTGTAAGAAAGACCACCGACGAGAGCACAACTAAGGTATCGAACCCCACACATGACATGCACGATATAAACATACACGCAACATGCATGCCAAGTGTATAACAGCAGGTAACACAACATGAACTCTACAAACTCATAGACTTTATTGCATATGCTAAACAGAGCAGATATAGTAGTGTTACAAGCAGAGATCACATGACTGTGATCCAACATTACATCAAACAACAACGGAAGCAAATTATGTCTTAGTAAAGACAAGGTTAACAAATGGCTGAAGAATCCTTTAAGAAAACACAACGACCCTCCAGAGGGACCAGGCTGCTATCTGGAACTACATTACTTCGTCGACGTCGAGCTTGAGGGGGAGGCCACCATCAGGTTCAGTGGTATCGTCTTTAAAACATAAAATAAGAAAACGTGAGTACAAAGTCGTACTCAGCAAGACTTACGTCAGAACTATACTACTCATGCTCAGGTATCAAGGTAAAGGCAAGTGGGGTTGTAATGTAGAAAGCTTAGAGTTGGCTATCCAGTACTACGACTACATAGAGTTGAGATGAGAGGCGCACACGAGTCCATCTAATCTTGATCACCACATCAATACACCACCATGGATCCTTCCTCGACTTTCCCACGAGGAAGCGACCCAAAGCACTCACACTTATCTTGACGATTTTTAGAGTATCCATTTGAGTTGTCTAATAATCAAGTAAAGATCTCCAAGTAGTCCATAACCGCGGACACGGCTATTCGAATAGTTCATTAACCCTGCAGGGGTGTACTTCTTCACATACGTAGCTACCACTTACCGCCTAGAACTCGTCACCTTCAAGCGGTGCCGGCGAGGATAGTACCATGACACTTACCTCACGACTCCAACTCTAGTCCAAGGGATCGCCTATCTGAGTATGTACCCCAATCGGGAATCCGGCCGGGGTTTCCGTTCAGGACCCAGACGATGTATGGACGGTCCGACAAGCCCACCTCAACGGATGGTGCTGCGCTTGTCTAAAACCGTGCTACGTTATGAAATCAAATAGAAGAACAATTAAACCATGAGAATCCTGGACCATAGTCGGGGTGAGCTAATAGGTCGAGAGGGGTCAATGAGCCCAACATGTGGTAGTAATCTGTGTCTTGGATCACAACACAAGAACTCGGAGCCTAGGGCAGTGTAAATGAGACAACCCACTGTGTACTCCTACACATCCTCTCATTGTTAACCTTTGTTAGGATGACTTCACCAACACATTACCATTACATTGCATTGTTCTCTACCATCCTGATACATCACCCAGATGGGTCATCTTCATTGCATACAACTCTAGCATGGCATAGAATAACATGGATGAAGGGCCACATGATGAACACAAACAATCCTGGATCTGCTAGGTTGAGGTTTGCTTAATAATGTGGCAGCAATGATAGGTCATGCAAAGGATGGGTTCAACTAGCGGTAGAACGGTAACATGTGAAGCACCTAATCATGCATAAGAGAACAAGAGGGAAATAGGTTTATATAGATATGATCAATGGGGTTTGCTTGCCTTGTTGACGATCACGAGGTGTCACTCTTCAGGGCAGTCGGAAACTACGTCCGGCGATGAATCTATCGAGAAGAGGCAAACACTGAGACAACAAAGTATAAACATCACATTGCACTGCTCAAACAAGATGCATAATATAGCATGGCATGGTACTAATGTGCTCTAAGTTCAAGTTGCAACATGTTAATTGAAGTTGATTTGAAAAGTTAATTCAAATTCAAACTCCAAATGTTGTTCAAATTAGCCAAGTTGCATTTGCTATTGTTTGATCTTTTTAAACCATCTTGACATGTGTATGATATGCCTCTGATGTTCATGTGATGATGTTTGCATTGCAATGGTTAAAGTTGGAATAGCATTTGCATTTTATTTGAATTAATTTCAATTAAACCAAATAGCAAAAGCTACTGGTACCAATTTAAGATCAACTCCAACATGGTTGGAAGTTGGATATTTGGATAGAGCATTTTCTGCTGATCATTTTTCATCTATTATATGTTAAATTTGGAGTTCAAATGAATTTACTATGGATTTATGAAGTTTTAGCTATTTTCTGAAATTTCTTTAATTTCTCTGGAATTATTTTATTTCTGGAAATTCTTTTATTGCATCATCATGACCTCAGCATGACATCAGCAGGGGGGCTGACATGTGGGCCCAGGTTGTCAGCCTCAGGGGGGGCGGGGTAATCCCTTCACTGTTATATTTATGGAGGGGTTAGGGGTGGCCTGCGGCCCACCTGTCTGTGACTTAGGGGTGGATTAGGGCGGTGGTTAAGGGCCCTAATGGCCGGCTTGATGCCGGCGGCCCTGTACGCGGCGGCGCATCGCCGGAATTCGCCACAGGCCACGGGAGGGCATGGGACAAGCACTGGCGGGTAGCCCGCGGCGGTGCGAAGGCGCTAGAGAAGGCCATCGTCACCGTGGTGGTCCACGGCAATGGCGGCAAGCAACACGGCAGCGACTGTGGCTCGGCCGTGGTGAACTCCACATCAGGGGCACGGGTAGATGCGCGGATAGAGGGGTATGGTGCATGAGCTCACCGCGCAGCTGAAGGGGTCGTCGGCGCGGGCTGGGAGGACGTGGTGGCGGTGGAATCTTCGCCGGCGTACGACGACCGTGGCGGAGGAAGCTGGTCCGATTCGTCGGCTTCAGAGCGCTCCACCTCGCTGGCGTCTACGCGGTGACGAAGTCGAGGATGGCGAAGCCGACGGACAACTCGGCTTGGATCTACGATGGTCGGGGCTACGCGGGTTCACGGCGGCGCTCAGCGACGTCGCTCGGGCATCACGAGAAAGCGGCGAGGAGGCGAGAGAGGGTGACCAGGGAGGGGAAAAGAAGGAGGGGGACGACCCAAGGGGCTTCCTGGCGCATAGATGATGACGGGGGCAAGCAGGAGGTGGCCGGGCATCGTCGGCATGCACGCCACGGCGGGAGCAGCCTGGCTGGCGCGAGGAAGAAGACCAGCCTGCCCCTGGGCTGGGCTGCCTCGGTTAGTTGCGCCTCTTTGCCAGGTAGGCCTCTTTTCTGTTTTCTGTTTCCTTTTTATTTTCTATATTTTTTTTGTACTAGCTAATTTAAATAGCTAGACATTTTATAAAATGCCCCAAATTTTTATGTGGACTTGTAATGCATATAGCTAGCCACTTATAAAGTTGGGCATTTTTAAAATTCAAATAATTTGAACTTTAATTCAAATAGGGGTTTAAATTTAAATCCATGCTCCTGTTTGAATATTTGAAAAATCCATGAGCATGGGATTGCTACCACATCACTTTATATGTGATCACACTCATTTATGGGACTTTTCAAATATGCCAAAGGAATTTTTGGAACAACTTTTATTCTGGCCATTTGAATTAAATTCATCTGGGGGGTGTTCTCTCTCCCATTTCAATTTATTTTTGAAAATTTTGCCATGATATAAAGTTACTTGCTAACCCTAGCACATACCTAACAGAGGGTTCTGACATCTTGATCACCACATCAATACACCACCATGGATTCTTCCTCGACTTCCCCACGAGGAAGCAACCCAAAGCACTCACACTTATCTTGGAAGTTTTAGAGTATCCATTCAAGTTGTCTAATAATCAAGTAAAGGTCTCCAAGTAGTCCATAACCGCAAACACGGCTATTCAAATAGATCATTACCATGCAGGGCTGTACGCTTCACACACGTGTCATCACTGACCGCCCGTGACTCTTCATCCTTCAAGCGGATGTCGGACGAGGATAAACACCAAGGCACTTACCTCACGGCTCCAACTCTAGTCCAGGGGATCGCCTATTTGAGTATGTACCCCAATCGGGAATCCGGCCGAGGTTTCGGTTCAGGACCCAGACGATGCATGGATGGTCCGACAAGCCCACCTCGACGGATGGAGCTGCGCTTGCCTAAAACTGTGCTACAAAGTAACCGTGCATTTCCTCCCACTCCGGCACAAAATCAAATCGAAGAAGCAATAACCCATGCGAATCCTGGACCATAATCGGGGTGAATTAGTAGGCCAAACGGGGTCCCATAGCCCTGCATGTGGAAGTACTCTTGTCTTGGATCACAACATGAGAACTCGGGTCCTAGGGCAGTGTAAATGAGACAACCCACTGTGTACTCCTACAAAGCTTCTCATTGTTCACCTTTGTTAGGGTGGCTTCACCAACACATTACCTTCATGTTGCATTGTTCACTACCATCCCGATACATCACCCAGATTGATCATCTTCATTGCATACAACTCTAGCATAGCATAACATGGATGAAGGGCCACATGATGAACACAAACAATCTTGTATCTGCTAGGTTGAGGTTTGCTTAATACTGTGGAAACAATGATAGGTCATGCAAAGGATGGTTTCAACTAGCGGTAGAACGGCAACATGTGAATCACCTAATCATGCATAAGAGAACAAGAGGGAAATGGGTTTATATAGACATGATCAATGGGGTTTGCTTGCCTTGTTGACGATCACGAGGTGTCGCTCTTCAGACGTGAGGTTGAACTCGTCTCCGGGATCAACTCCTACCGAGAAGAAGCAATCACCGAAGCACTGAAAGTAATGCACATTCAATGAATTGAAATGCACAACCAATATGTCATGGAATGAAGATGAACAAGTGTGTGGATTTGCTCTTTATATACATGTGAGGTGGATTGCATGGCAATAGTTCAAGTTGAAATGATTTAAACATCTATTTTGAATTATTCCAAATAAGCCATATAGCTAAATGCTACTAGTTCCCCATCATAGATGTGTTTTTCATCTATGAAAGGATGATATTTGGAATCCTTGCATTTTTCTGATAATTTTTCATATATTATTTATTTAATTTGGAGTTATGGTTTAAAAGTTATTCAATTTACAAGATTTAGCTAATTTCTGGAATTTCTTTTAACAGAGAAAATTGAATTATTGCATCAGCATGACGCAATGATGACGTGGGGTGGTTGACTGGTCAAGCCTGCCAGTGGGGCCCGACTGTCAGTGGCACAGGGTTAATTCTCTGTTAGATTAACTTAATTAGGGTCATTAGGGGGGACGGGCCCACGTGTATGTGACCGTAGGGGGTTAATTAGGAGGAGGGATTAGGCCCTAATGGTTGGCCACGTCGGCACGGCCGGCGGTTAGGGAAGGAGGGCACCGGGGCGTGTGGAGGGGCTCGGGATAGGGGAAAAGATGTGCGCGCTCACTGGGATCGCGCTGGCATAGACAGGAGGGGCGGAGGAGCTGCGGTGGCCGCGAATTTGACGACGGCGTGCCGGCGGCCGTGGCGGAGGAAGAAGTCGTAGGCGCCATCCACGTTGCGCTCTGGTTCAATTCAGACTACAGGTTGACGGAGCCGTGCTCGGGGAACCGCCTAGACAAGATGGAGCGGCGAACGGTGGTCGTTGGCCACGGTTGTGCGACGCGGCGCTCTACTATGGCTTCGGCGGTGGTGGAAAAGACGACGAGGAGGAGGGAACGCGACCAGGAGAGGAGAGGAAAGGAAGAGGATGCTCTAGGAGTCTCCACGGCGAGGGGGTAAGGACAGAGGGGAGGCTGCCATGGCGAAGCAGGAGGTGGCGCGGCGGCTGCATCCTCTCCAGCGAACACCATCGAGGCCGGGGGAGGAAGAAGACAAGAAAAAGGCTGCTGGGCTGGGCCGGCCTAGGTGAGTTGGGCTAGTTTCCTTTTTATTTTATTTCTTTTCTGTTACTTTGTTTTGTTTTGATTTTATATATCAAAACATTTTTATAAAACCCTGATATTTTTATTGGGGCTATATCTGACTGATATAAAGTCACACCCACATTTTCAGGATTTTTGGAGTTCAAATTATTTGAATCCAATTCAAATATGAATAAAATTTAATTTCCAAGCTCATGTTTGATTTTTTTGAAAAATCCTTGAGCATTAGGTTGGACCCACAACACATGAAATGTGATCATGCCCATTTATAGAGATTTTCAAAATCATCAGAAGAATTGTGGAAAAAGATTTTTGTCTAGACATTTATTTAAATTCTTTTTGAGGCTTTTCCAAATTCCTCAATTATTAAAAAGGAAATTTAAACATGATGCCTTTTTTCTAGAATAAAAAGCACATACCAAAATTAGGGTTGTGACAACTCGCCCCACTCAAAAGAATCTCGTCCCAAGATTCGAGACCAAAGATAAGAGGGAAAGTCTTCAAGGATGCATCTTCAAGAAGATCAAGAACCTCTCGATCAACTCATGGAATGAGATATGAAAACATCTCTTGAGTTGAGACACAAGACACACGTCGAAATGAGGGAAGGAGGTAGGGGGAGTTTCAATTTGGTAGGCAACAGTTCCACGCTTAAGTAGACAGTGAACAAGTTTTTGAAGTAGCGAGGATTTAGGTTGCCCTTGATACCATAACGAGACATCTCAGGAGAGGTGACTCGAAGAAGTATTCCCTAAGTCGGGAAAAAAGAATAACTTTTGATACAGTGATCATAGAAGTTTCTTTCACCAGACCGAGGCATACAAAAATGATCGTTCAACGAATTCAAAAGAATGGCATACTCAGGTTTGGATGGGAGATAATTCGGCAAACGAGAAGCACAATCCCATTTCATACCGAAGGATATAACCTAGTGGATGAGCATGCTTTCTATAGCTTGAGCATTCCACATTCACATGGCTTAACCAAATCTGTGCCGAAGATCTTGGTAACACTTCATACAACCAAGATGAATATATGTGGGGGATGCGGATGCAAAGGAAGATAACACCTTCTCAGATTTGTTTTCTTGGTATAGCAAGATGCTTTCCAAGATAACTTGTCTGCATGATTAACCGAGAGACATTTAACACTCCGCTTCTAACGTTCTCCTTGATGTTCTAGATACCCTTCATCGTGGAAAATCGGTCAAGACTTAGCAGGTGGCATTCATTGACTCGGTGGAGTCAGCCCAGAAGGCCCTGGATGAACTGATCGCAAGAGAAGGCTCCACAGCATATCTCTTGCCTCTGTTCGACTCGGTCAAACAAGAAGGCATGGCGGCATCTGACCCCGAGTCAGGTGTCGAACAAGAGGGCAGCAGCGACGCCCCAGTCGCAGTTGCAGAAGTATGCATGGCCAAGACTCCACCCTCTCAGCCATCGCCAGCTCGGGACAATCACGCCCGAGATTAAGCTAACAGTCCATCCCGGGCTGGCGCTCGGGAGCCGACCCGGCGTGTATCCGCTTTCTGAAGGTTAGAGCTCGGAGAGACAAGTCGACAACCCGCCCCCTTACTCGGGAGGAGCGGGAGGAAGCCGAAGCGGCTGAGCGGCTGCTAAACGCCCCCATTGACACAAGAACTCCGGAAGGGCGAGGCCTGGAGGCATCCAGATTAACTAATTTGGCTGAGCGAGAGCGCCTGGCCGAGCTAGAAAACACTTTGGAGCATCAAGCTCGGGAGGTAGCTCGGCTCAGGCAAAGCAGAACAAGTCGACAACTGCGGGGCCCAGGCCGAGAACCTTTCCGAGCTATGGGTACCCCAGTAAAAAATCTCATAGCGGCAACCCGGATTGAAAATTCTCTGTAGCCCAGTGGATCGGCGGCAGAAGAAATCCAGCACCTGGCATTTTTGTTGCAGACCGCAGTGGATCAGAACGCTGCTGTCAGTCAATCACAGCAGCGAATCCATTCCCAGGTCCCCCCTGCAAGAACGTCAATGTCGGTGCAAACGCCCTATGGAGAAGCGCGGATAAGCAAGAATAATTTGCCTCAGCGCAGAGATCAACCCCGAAGAGATCACCGTCAAGGGCAGTATCAGCATGAAGATCACAGGAGGGCAGAGGCTTGCGGGATAGGACGTCCCGCACCACGGAGAGAGGAGTTCCCTCGGCGCCAGGATGACCGTTATTTTTATGTTGAAGACGACGCCAGAAGCCATCTAGTACAGAGCCGAGTCGACCACGCCAGATCACACCGCCAGGACCAAGCTAGGCCCTCAATGGCCACAGGGCCAGTTTGCTTCAGCGAAAGGATTCGGTCTACCCCTATTCCGCCCCACTTTAGGATAGCTCAAGGGGTGGATAAATACCGAGGTGATGCTAAGCCCCAGACATGGTTAGATGATTACAAAATAGCCGTGCAAATCGGAGGAGGAGGTGATGAGATAGCTATGATGCACCTGCCGCTAATGCTAGAAGGCTCAGCTCGGGCATGGTTAAATCAACTCCCCCCTAGTAGCATCTGGGTTTGGGAAGACCTCGAGAAGGTGTTCATCAAGAATTTTGAAGGAACCTACAAGAGGCCTGGAGGTCTAACCGAGCTGCAATTATGTGTCCAGAGCAACACCGAGTCTACTCGGGACTACATCCAGAGATGGATCACACTCCACAACTCGGTTGAAGGCGTCTCCGAGTTCCAGGCCATTCACTCCTTCAAACAAGGGGTCAAGTACAGGAATTAAGTCTCAAGTTGGCAAGATCACCTCATGTCACCTCACTCGGGAAGCTGATGGAGATAGCGAACAAGTACGCCAACGGTGAAGAGGAGATTCGGCAGAAGAACCAGCAGCATAGAGGAGGCAGCAACTCGGCGCCTAACCCCAAGCAGAAGACCACAGGAAACAACAAGCGAAAGGCAGAAGATGCCCCAACGGACGCAGAGCTAGTTTCCGCACCAAATGCTTCGGGCCTTCATGGCAAGGGTTCGGCACGAAAGGAGTGGAAACCGCGGCAGAAAAAGCCGTCCAATGATGATGAAGTCCTGGATCAACCTTGTCCTCTTCACACAACCCGAGATGCCAAAGGAAAATTGGTTATCCCAAAGCACACAGCTCGGAAATGTCTCCTGATCAAAAGGGCGGCCCAGAATGCAAGGACAGGTCCTCAGCAAGATAAGGATACCGGAAAAAAGAAAGCGCACAGCCCTGATCTGGACAGCGAAGGCTTCCTAAGAGAAGACGGAGTGCTAGTCATCTTCGCAGGACGCGAGTCGAAGAGGGTAGAAAAGATAAGGTTCAGAGAAGTCAACTCGGCAGCTCCGGCGGTTCTGAGTTACATGAAGTGGGCCGACGTCCCAATCACTTTCGATCAGTCGGATCACCCTCCTCACATCCCGCACCCGGGAAGGCACGCTTTGATTGTTGATCCTTTGGTGGAAACAGGGAATGGGAACTTCAGGATCAGAAACGTCTTGATGGATGGTGGTAGTGGAATTAACATCCTATATGCAAGCACCCTGAAGAGCATGAACATCCCAATGTCCAAGCTCCGCAAAATCTATCTGGAATTTCATGGGATAATCCCGGGGAAAAAGGCGTACTCACTCGGAATGATCTCCCTCAATGTGGTCTTTGGTACTCCGAGTAACTTCCGGAAATAAAAGATCACCTTTGAAGTAGTGGACTTCCCGAGTGCATACCATGCCTTACTCGGAAGGCCAGCCTATGCAAAATTCATGGTCATCCCCTGTTACGTCTATCTGAAACTAAAGATGTCTGGCCCGCATGGTGTGATCACTGTCTCGGGAGATTACAAGCAAGCCTAAGAACTGCTGCATAAGGGATCCCTGATAGCTGACCAGCAAATGGCTGAGGTCGAGCTGGCCGAGTATAAAAAAGCCGCTGACTCATCCGAGTTATTGCAACCAAAGAAGACATCTTCATTCGAGTCATCCGGAGAGACCAAGAGGGTACAGATACATCCCACAGATAAAGACAAATACACCAACATTGCAACTGATCTGGATCTCCAATAGGAACTCGAGCTCGTGAACTTCCTCCGTGAGAATTGGGACATCTTCGCATGGAAGCCTGCCGATATGCCTGGAGCCCCAAGGGAGTTGGCCGAGCACAAGTTACACGTGGATCCGGAAGCAAGACCGGTGAAAGAATCCCTCCGGCGTTTTTCCTCCGAGAAGAGGAAGGCCATCGGACAGGAGATATCTAGACTATTAGCAGTCGGATTCATTAGGGAAATCTTCCACTACGAGTGGCTAGCAAATCCTGTAATGGTTCCGAAGAAAGATAAATCTTGGAGAACTTGTGTTGATTTCCGTCGTATCAATAAAGTTTGTCCAAAAGACCATTTCCCTCTTCCTCGCATTGATCAGATTGTGGACTCCACATCAGGTTGCGAGAGATTATGTTTCCTCGATGCATACTCGGGTTACCATCAAATCCGACTATATGAACGATATGAGCTTAAAACAGCATTCATAACCCCATTCGGATGTTTTTGTTATATCACGATGCCATTCGGACTCAGAAACGCAGGCGCCCCGTACCAACGCATGATGCAGAATTGCCTTGATCTGGCAAATCGACAGAAATGTGGAGGTCTACGTGGATGACATCGTGATCAAGTCGGTTAAAGGAAGCAGTTTGCTAGCCGACTTAGAGGAAAATTTTCAGAGCCTCCGAGCCTACAGCATCAGGCTCAACCCTGAGAAATGCGTTTTTGTTGTGCCAGCGGGGAAGCTACTCGGATTCATGGTCTCCGAGAGGGGAATAGAAGCCAACCTGGAAAAGATTGCGGAAATTCAAAACATGAAGCCTCCCAAGCAGCTCCGAGACGTCCAAAAATTGACGGGTTGCCTTGCAGCACTCATTAGGTTCATCTCCAGACTGGGAGAGAAAGCCCTACCTCTCTACCAGCTGATGAAAAAATCACCAAATTTCGTCTGGACAGAGGAAGCCCAAACGGCGTTTGAAGAACTGAAAAAGCAACTGTCGACTCGGCCGGTCCTGGCAGCACCTCAAGAAAAAGAGCCGCTCTTGTTATATATTGCAGCCACAAGCCGAGTTGTCAGCGTAGCTATAGTGGTGGAGAGAGAAGAAGAAGGAAAGTCACAAAAGGTACAAAGACCGGTGTACTTCATCTCTGAAGTCCTCACACCATCCAAGCAGAGATATCCCCACTACCAGAAGTTAGCTATGGAAATTTACTTGGCATCACAGAAGCTCGCACATTACTTCCAGGATCATTCCATCACAGTAGTCTCTGAAGCTCCCCTGGCAGAAATCATGAACAACAGATACTCAACAGGCAGAATAGAAAAATGGAGTTTGGACCTACTACCCTTTGACCTCAATTACCAAGCCAAAAAAGAAATCAAGTCAGAAGCACTAGTGGATTTCCTGGCCGAGTGGATTGAGGTCCAACATTCCCCACAGCCAACACCAGAGCATTGGACGATGTTCTTTGATGGGTCCAAGATGCTATATGGCGCAGGGGCAGGGGTGGTACTGGTCTCACCAAGGAAGGACGATATGAGATACGTCCACCAAATCCATTTCCCAGCAACAAATAACGAAGCCGAGTATGAAGCTCTTCTGTACGGTATGCGAATGGCCATTTCACTCGGAATCAGGAGACTTATGATATTCGGAGATTCAGACCTAGTAATCAAGCAAGTAATGAAAGAGTGGGACATCTGAAGCCCAGCAATGACAACCTACTGTGTAGCAGTGAGAAAATTGGAGAAAAAATTTGATGGGCTGGAGCTCCATCACATCCCAAGGGTTAAAAATCAGGCAGCAGATGACCTAGCCAAATTGGGCTCTACCAGGGGTTGGATCCCGCCTGGGATTTATTTGGAGCACTTGCACTCTCCAACAGTCAAGGAAGATCCTTTCCTGGAAGCCGATCCAGACATGCTACCCGACAAGAACATTCCCAACAAAGAAGATACACCCGCAGTTGTTGACATGGTGTTTGATGTGGAGGTCACTCCCCCCGAGTGGACACTTCCAATCCTTGCCTATCTGCAAAAACAAGAGCTGCCTGATGACGAGATAGAAGCCAAGAAAAATCAGGTTGGGGGCTGCTTAAAGCTACAAATTCAGGTTTTCTTCCGAGCGGTGCGCAGCTCGGAAGAAAATCCGAAATCAGGTTTTCTATCCAAGCTGCGCGCAGCTCGGACGAGAACTTAGAAAACTTATTATAAGTGCTTGCTAATACCCATGAGGCTTGGGGAAGCACAACATCATCTGCATTAAGGATCTTGTCTACAAGATCATCAATAGAAAAAAATTCTAAGTACTTTCAAGTCTCAGGAGACTTGGGGGCTGCTTAAAGCTATAAAATCAAGTTTTCTTCCGAGCTGTGCGAAGCTCGGACGAAAATCCAAAATCAGGTTTTCTATCCGAGCTGCTCGTAGCTCGGACGAGAACTTAGAAAACTTATCATACGTGCTTGCCAAAACCCACGAGGCTTGAGGAAGCACAACATCATCTGCATTGAGGATCTTGTTTACAAGATCGTCAACAGAAAAATTTCCTAAGTACTTTCAAGTCTCAGGAGATTTGGGGGCTACTCAAAGGCATAAAATCAGGTGCTCCGCCAAGCTATACGCAGCTTGGATGAAAACTTAGAAAATTCATACAAGAATAAAAACAAGCCCGATAAATTCGTTTCCCACTAAGAAACAGAATACGAGTTCATCAATCAAACAAAGGAGTGCCCCGCCACACAACCACACAGTGCAACTTATTACAGATCCACTCGGCATCCCGAGGAAAATTTCACACAAGTGTTTTCACCATACTCCACTCATTCCTCGCCCGCCTCGTCGGACTCACTGGTTACGCCAGTTGACTCAACAAAGAAGTCCAGATCGGGCATCAAAGCAATTCGGCTAGCAGTTTCAGCATAACGCGAAAGGAAGGAGGTGCAGCTCTGACCTTCTTTCGGATCTCCACCACCAACCCGCTCAAGATTATGGACCCGCTCCGGAAAATGTTCTTTAGTCAAGGCCAGTGCGTAATTCACACCGCTTCGTGCCGGACCAGCTCAAGCCCCCTTGGCCTTCTCAACAACAGCACCCCCGGGGGGGTTAGCCTCTCGGCCCCCAAGCGTGACAAGCTTCTTCTTCTTCTTCATAGGCGCAACCTTCCCAGAACTGAGGCTCAAGGGTGGAAGTTTCCCGCTGCCCTCTTCACCACTCGGAGTATGAGCCCTTTACGGGTCCGAGTAAGCCCTTCCCGCGCCGACTCGTTGTCCTGGTTGTTCTTGGAGCGCTGCTCGGACGCCGCCTGAAGCAGAGCCACCTCGGACTCCAGCTCCTCCCCCGCCTCAACTCCCACCCCCGCACCAGCAGTGTTGTCTTCATCCTCCTCGGCAGGATGTTGCGGAGCCAGAGGAATAGGAGAACGGAACTTGGTAAAATCCTAGCAAAAATAAGGTAGTCCAAGTTAGATCCAACAAGTGAAACACATTCAAGATACACATGGCACAAGTCGGCATACCAAGGTGGGAGGATTCTCGATGCTGAGTGGTCTCACTCGGCCGGTCGTCTGAAGACCATGGGTCACGCTGGTTATTATTTTCATATGGAGCTCAAATTCATCCATAGGCATCTCGGTGTTACTATATCGGGTGTTGTCCTGCAACCCGAAATATGTCCACATTCCCCGATCCCTGGCCTGGAGAGGCTGAATCTTTCGAACCACAAAGGTGGCTATCAGATCCATGGCGTCTAAACCGTTTTTCTTCATCCTGATGACTTCACGCATCAAGGGGAGAACCTGCTCCTTATCAGCATTGGTGAGTCAGGGATTCCAGCCCTGGGAGGAAGTTAGCCTAACGTACGAGTAAGGAGGCAAGGTACGCACCCCCGGCCCCTCGGCCACCTTGCAATAAAACCAACTGTTCTGCCAATTCTTGACAGAATCCGGCACACTAGAGGAAAAATACTGCACCCCTTGTTTCTTAGCCAAGAAAAGGCCGCCGCATAGGTGATTGAACTCCACGCCACCACCCTCCCCGGACTTCTTTGCCTTTTGATGCTTAATGGCGTATATACTACGGAAAAGGTGCCAGTGAGGCTCTATGCCTAAGAATCCCTCACAAAGGGTGAAGAAGCTAGAGAGAAGAGTAATAGCGTTCGGAACAATGTGATGAAGCCTGGCACCCGTGAAAGTCAAAAAGTCCAAGAAGAAGGGATGTGGAGGAAGAGAAAATCCGCGGTCCACATGCGAAAGCAAAAGAACTCTCTCACCGTCCCGTGGAGAAGGCTCGTCTTCCCCAGCCGCGGGAAGGCGACAACCCTCGTGGGGAACCAGATCGGCCTCTTGGTACCCCAGCAACATGTCCTCCGTCACGATTGACGGAAGCCATTCCCCCACAGACATGGTCTCGGCGGCGGCGGAAGGGCAGCGCGAATGACAGCCCCCCAGGATGGAGCACGGACGGCCGGTGGAGGTGCCTCAGCGGCGAGATCAAGCAGGAAAGGAAGAGGTGAAGCGTGAGAGAGAAGTGGGAGCGGCTGCGCGGGGGAAATGAGCAGATCTGCCCCAAACCAAAGGGTAGGAGCGGTTTTATAGCTGGAGGAGGCAACCGCCACGCGTCAGATCCGCACCCCATTACGGGCTTGCCGGTTGACCTCCCCATAAAACCGCTCCACTTCCCCATAATCCCTCCCACTTCCCCACGAGCAGTTAATTATTATCCTATAAGACCGCCACGGGAATCGAGGAGACAGGCCCAAATAGTGCGCCCACTTGTCTGGGGAAGAAGATTCTCTAACAAGGCAAGATCCTTTGTAAAAGACCGAATCGGATCTTGATCCGAAGCTCAAAACCACTTCAACTACTCGGAAGAGACGAAGCATAACACACACCGACCAAAACTCTCCGAATACGCCATCACTCGGAAGAAATTACCAAGCTTCCGCAACGACCGAGTAAGTAGTCACTCGGAAATGTCACGAGAAGAACTACTTGAGGGGTCTCCATGAAACGAAAGATCTCACACCCAATTACTCGGGCAAAAATCCAAGTAAATAACTCGCTGGTGGCCCGTCTCTGACGTAGAATGCCAGGCCACAAGTAAGACCCGGCGCAGGGGGTAAAGAATCAATGTCCCACGCGGCATGGCCTAGGACTCTTCACGATGTCCTAGGGCATTGAACTTTACAAATTTGGTTCACATGGAGTTTAAGGCCTTTTTACTCCGAGACACGCCTTCCGCGGCTTCAGTCCACCACTTCCGAGAGACGTTTGAGTGTCGCCAAATTTTTCCGCTAACCTGCCCAACTCATACTCGAGGGAAAAGTTCAAACATCAATAAAGCCCTTCCGGGCCTCTTACTGAGTTTAATCTTCGCATACCTCAGAAAATCTGACAAATGTCAGCCACCTCAATTACGAGCACCCGAAAGCGCTTGGGGGCTACTGTCGTGGTAATACTAAAGGCATACCCCTAGGAAAAGGAAACCAAGGGGTATCCTTAAGCCCTTGGTTTTCCAAAACACACCCAGAAAAATAAGATCACTAAAAAACATGGAGCATTAACAATCTCCGAGTCACAGGTTATTCGGAGATTAGAAGACACTTCCGAGTAGACAGCTACTCGGAAGTCCAGCAAGATCCGAGTAAATCGACACTCGGAAGAGATCGACAAGCCTTCCCTTACTCGGAGCACGGGAGCGCAATGGACAGGAAGCATTCAAGGCTGCGGGCGTTTCTCCTCCTTTATTAGTAGTAATGGACATGCCTTTTTTGTATTTAATACTCATTTAATCTTGTAATTAAGACCCATTTAAGCCGAGGCATTAAGGAGGCAGGGGCGCACTCTATATAAGCCCCCTCCCCTCCGGCGTGGGAACGCGCAACATCCTCTTCTCAGTACTTCTGAAGAAAAAACACCCTAGTCAGCCTGGGACAGGACTAAGGTTTTTATCTCTAAGGAGAGGCCTAACCTGTATACTTCCCTTGCGTCAACCCTCTCTACGTACAGATTCATTTAGCTCCTTTCATACCCCTATATCTATTGTCAGGATTATATCCGCGACAGCAACCATGTCGGCGTCGCCACGCCGCCCACGGCTCCCCGCCATGCCTATCTCGCGCCAAGGAGACGCCCAGTTCACCCCGCAACCTTTCCCCCTCCTCCTGCTTGCCCTCACCTCCTCTGTGTCGTCGTGTTCGTCGCCACCCCGAGAAACAGTGGCACGCAGCCATGTGCCGCCGCGGCCAACGGCCCCCTCCCGTCGAGCCCGTGTGTCCAACGTCTCCGCCGATGAGGACTTCTTCGTACCACGCCGTCAATCGAGCCCAAGGACGACCGGAGAAGACGACCCCTTCATCGAGCTGCCGCCGGCCAAGCGCAACTCCGGTGAGAAATCTGTTGTCTCCAGAGCTCCCCCCCTTCGCCGTCGACTCCGTTGGCATAGGGGTGAGATTCCACGTCGTTCCCCTCACCTAGCTTCCCTCCCCGTGGCCTCTGTCACTGTTTTCACCTCGACCGGGCTACGGGCGCCGCCTACACTCGATGTCGACGAGGTCTTCGGCCTCCCCGTGGGCGTTGGATAGCACCAACGTGCACGCGGGGCCGCGGGCTTCATTTTGGTAGTTGCCCGAGCCCTCCCGTGGCCTGTAGGCAACTCCGGCGAGGACACCTCCGTGCCCAGTGGCACCGGCGATGAGCCACCGGCCATTAGGGCCTAATTACCCTGTTAACCCCCCTAACCCTCACTAACAGTGGGCCCAGGCCCCCCTAATGACCCTATTTAGTTTAAACTAAACCGGGTTTAAACCCACTGCCACTGACACCCTGGCCCCACAGGGCAGACCCCCCCCCCACGTCATGGGATGCAAGCATGACGGAATAAACCTTTTTCCAGATTAAAAGAATTCAGAAAAAGATTTAAACTTTGGAAATTCATAGAAAATTCATACGAACTCCAATTTAAGCATATAATATATGAAAAATTATTAGAAAAATGCAACGTCTAAGAATATGCAATTTGTTTTTATGTTTGACCATTTTAAAATGGGGCAACAGTAGCAAATGTGCATATGGCTTAATTTGAATTTGAATTTGGAGTTTGAATTTGCAATTCAATTGCAATACACTTCATTTAAGTTGAATCTTCAACACATAAGTGCTATATACATCATGTCACAACCTTAACATGTGCTTGTGCATTTTACTTTCGTTGTTTCCCCCTTTGTTGATGTTTGTTCTGGTAATAGTGCTTCAGAGACGGTGATCACCTCCGAAGAAGAGGAAGACCGGTAAACCCGTGTAACGTCAGCAAGTCAAGAAAACCCCATTGATCATGTCTATAAAATCCCACTTCCCTCTCAGTCTCGCTTATGCATGTTTAGGAGATCACCTTGTTATCGATTCTACAGCATAGTTGAACCCATATCCGATGCATGACCTATCATCTTGTCACGGTAGTAAGCAAACCACAATCCTAGCTGCATAGGAGTTGATTGATATCATGTGGACCCTGCAAATGTTACTGCTCATTGCATGCTTAGAGTTTACAATGAGGATGCTTTTGATGTGAGTCAGGATGATAGTGAACATGGTGTTGATGAAGGTTTAAACTGTGTTGGTGAATCTACCCTAATAGAACGTGAACGATGAGAGGTTGTGTAGGAGTACACAGTGGGTTGTCTCATTGAACACCGCCTTAAGCCCGATTTCTTGTATGTTAATCCG
Source organism: Bromus sterilis (assembly GCA_950022295.1). Taxonomy (NCBI): domain Eukaryota; kingdom Viridiplantae; phylum Streptophyta; class Magnoliopsida; order Poales; family Poaceae; genus Bromus; species Bromus sterilis. Next base: position 271,212,968 of record OX465595.1, on the reverse strand, counting down.
AGACAAAGAGTACAACCACACATTGGGCTCACTGACCCCTCTCAACCCATTAACTCACCCCGATCCAAGTCTAGGAGTCACACCTAGGTCGGGTTTTCCATTCGGCATATGCATAGAAAGATAAAGGAAATGAAACGTGGCATTCATGGTAGGGCTTGTAGAACATGGCTTGTCAAGCGGAGAACCATCCGTCGAGGTGGGATTTTCAGTCGTGCTTACATGGTTTGAGTCCTCACTGGAAGCTCGGCCGGAATTCCAGTTGGGTTTGGAACTCAGATAGTTGACTCCTTGGACTAGAACGGTGTCGTGAGGTAAGTGTCGTGGTGAACATCCTCGCTGGCACCCCTTGAATGGTGACGAGACCTGGCGGTAACTGATGGTCATGTGTGTGTAGCGATACACCCCTGCAGGGTTAACAAACTATTCGAATAGCCGCGTCCGCGGTAATGGACTACTTCGAAAGCTGTGCTTGATTATTAGACAACTTGAATGGATAATCTAAAACTCGCAAGATAAGTGTGAGTTCTATGGCATGCTTTCTTGTGGGGAAGTCGAGGAAGTATCCATAGTGGTGTATTGGTTGGAGACTTGGTAGTGGACTCGTGTACGCTTCTTACCTCAAGCCAAGTCAAAGCTGGCACTTCTACATGTTGAAATCCCACCTCCCTTTACCTTGATACTTGAGCATGAGTAGTATAGTTCTGATGTAAGTCTTGGTGAGTACGAATTTTTACTCACGTTTGCTTATTCTATGTTTTAGATGAGAAACCAGACCCCGATGGAGTCACCTTCCTGAAGCTCGACGTTGACTAAGCTAGTATAGTTCCAGACAACAGTCTGGTCCTCGTGGAAGGGCATGTTTGTTGAACAAGGCTTCTCTAAGACATTTGTTAAACTTGTATGGACTCAGACCTAATTTGCTTCCGCTGTATAATGTAATGTTGATAACAGACATGTGATCTTTGTATGCTCTATGTGTAAGTCAATAAAGAAGTACTTTGTAGATATATGTGATGATACCTGCTGTTCACACTGGACATGTATGCTGCGTGTATGTTTATAACGTGCATGTCTTAGTGTGGGGTTCGATAACTTAGTTGTGTTCTTGTCGGCGGTCTTTTATACACCAAGTGGCCCTTAGATGTGCACAGCTTGGGGCATCGCGATGCGATTTCTCCTGACTCTGTCACGTGGCACACTTTGATGTATGATTGAGCCCGCCCGAGACCCCGACTAAGTGATCGGGCTGGAGTATGTTTATGTAAGTATTATAATTCAATCGATAATACGGTTGAGGCGACTTGTCTATGAGTATGGGATTTCACCACCCATAATCATTTAGACTTGTGAGCGGGCGATGAGGACCCATCTCAGTTGAGCATCCGGCCTGGATGGGATGCCCCTCACGTACGAAGCTTTCCGAGAGTGTTCTGTTCTTGGCCTTGTCTTCTTAGACAAGTGGGTACGACTCTCGGCTCTCCATATGATTGAGTTGTGATTGGAATTACATATACAAATTCCGGGTCCCGACAGACTTGGTATTAGAGCAGGACTGTCTGTAGGATTATTCAACCCTTGGTCGAAGTCGAGTCTAGCATTCTATAGTTATATAGTTACTTGGGTATAAAGGGAACAACGTAAGGCTTCTTTTTCTCCTTACCCTCATCGATCTGAGTTCTGAGTCACCCTCATCTTGTTCTACGGGAAGATAGGACTAGGTTCCTCTATGTCTTACTAGAACATCTCAATGATTGCTTCTTTGTAGCTGTAGGACTGTTGAGGTTTTCTAGAGTCATCGTTTTGTTGGGTTCCCTGAAGAAGTTTTGTCCAACCTCCTCAAGGTTGTTTCATTTTCTATCCCGGTGTAGCCGTTATGCTGCCCGATTTATTCCGTGTTTCTAGGAATCTTTGCCTTTGCATTACAATTTTTTCCTCCTAAATCATGTTCTCTTATCTTTGATTCCATCGTACAACCTGTTCCGATTGTTGATTTTTATCACACAGGATGTCAGGTGGAACTCTTAGTGTTGTTCGTCGCAATCGAGACCGTGATCGCAATCGAAGTGATGATGAACCTCCACCACCGGCTTCTGCGGCGAAAATCATGATGGAAGCTGAATGGAATCGACGTGATCAAACACGCCTTCTGGAGCTCATCGAGCAGAATACCGCTTGTCCGCGCAATGTGGTTGTCAGCATTCAGGATTTCATCCTCCTCAAGCCACTGATATTTCGATGTTCCTCCGAGCCCCTTGAAGCTGATGATTGGCTCCGTTCCATCAAGCGTAAGCTTGAGACGGCGCATGTTGCTCCCAATGATCGTGTGATGTTTGCGGTATACTTCCTGGAAGGTGCTGCTGGTGAATGGTGGGAGAACTATGTTGCAATGCAACCTGATGGTCACGTAGTGACTTGGCAGAAATTCCGTGATGCCTTCCGAGGGTACCACATTCTGGATGAGATGATGGAAAGAAAGAAGGAAGAGTTTTGCAATCTAACTCAGGGAGATAGGTCCATCCACGAGTATATGACCGAGTTCAACCATCTTGCTCGTTATGCCCAAGAGGAGATATCCACTGATGCCAGGAAGCAAGCAAGGTTCCACAAGGGACTTAGCCCTGTTATTCGTCATGATCTCAATCTTCATGAGTTTGTCAACTTTGAGGATTTAGTCAATAGATCCTTCAAAGCTGAGTATGGCAATGAGGTGTTCGAAAAGTCTCGCAAGCATGCTCGTGAGTTTGCTCCATCTTCTAGTTCGGCCCCTCAGAAACGCCGGATATGGATTCCAACTAGTGCCATTCCTTCACACCTTATTTCAAGGCCATCCTACATGGTGCCTCAACCTCCTCCACCAAACACGAATCCCTACATCTATGGTAGTGAGCCTCCTATCCTTGCTCCACCCTCTGACACCAGAGTTTGCTACAAGTGTGGTCAGCCTGGCCACATCGCACGTAAATATTCATTGTCGGTGAAAGTGGATCCTCGTCCAAGACACGATGCCACCCTACCCAAGTCTTCCAAACCTAAGTCTTCACAGAAATCAACCTCCAACTCCTTGCAAGCAAAGTCCTTAGCCACTGTTGGTGGTTGTGTGAACCAAATCTCAGTTCAGGAAGCTATTGATACTTCTGACGTCATCCTTGGTACGCTCCCAGTCAATCGTGTTCCTGCCTCCGTTCTTTTCGATCCAGGAGCCTCTCATTCATTCATGTCGGAGAGTTATGCACTTCGGCATGAGTTCGCCTTTGAAGAAATGTTTTCTCCAATGATCATTCAAACTTCTGGTTCAAAGTGGCAAACTAATAGAGTAAGCCATGGCAATCAAATTGCAATTGAGGGTTTAGTATTCCTTGCTTCTCTTATAGCCCTCAAGTCTTCATACATTGATGTCATCCTAGGAATGGATTTGTCATCAAGACAGAATGCTTTCCTTGATTGTAGAGCCAAGTAGTTAAACTTACACATCCTTCAGACCAGACAATTGACTACACCTCACCCAGTTCTAGGATCCAGATGCATACTTTGAATGTGCTTCCCCTTCCTGACCTTGAGATATTCCGGTGGTCGTGACTTCCCAGATGTCTTTCCTGAAGAACTGCCAGGAATGCCTGTCACAACCCCAAGTTAGGTATGTGCTAGGATCAAGAGCTACTTTTCATCATGTTAAAAAATTCAAAAGAAATCAAAATGGGAGAGAGAACACCCCCAGATGAATTAATTCAAATGGCCAGATAAAAAGTTGCTCCAAAAATTCCTTTTGCAATTTTGAAAAGTCTCATAAATGAGTGTGATCACATATAAAGTGATTTGGATTCAAACCCATGCTCATAGATTTTTCAAATATTCAAACATGAGCATGGAATTAAATTTAACCCCTCTTTGAATTAAAGTTCAAATAATTTGAATTTTAAAAATGCCCAAACTTTATAAGTGGCTAGCTATATTTATTTTGAGGCCGTATAAATTTTTGAGCATTTAATAAAATGCCTAGGTATTTTTTTTAGCAGGGCAAAACAAAATACAGAAAATAAAAAGAAACAGAAAAAGGAGAGAAGCTTACCAGACGCCTAGGGGCAGAGGCCCACTCACCTCAGCCTGGCCCAGCCCAACAGGGAGGGCACATGCGTCTTCCTCCCTGGACAGGCAAGCTGGCAGGACGTCGGCGAGCGCCGTGGGCGCGCCAGGCAGCTGCCTGCCTCCCTGGAGGGCTATCTCCTCGCCACGCCACCTTCTGAATACGCCCAGGCCACTTCCCCCCTCGCGCACGCTCTCCTGCTTCCTCTCCGGCGAGTTCTAGCATCGCACCCGTAACCTAGCAGAGCACCGGCGACGCACCGACGCGGCGACCGAAGTCCTCGAGCCTCGCCGCCTTGCCCATCGTCACCAACGTCGTCGACTCCCTCGCTTCCCCGCTTCAATCGAGCCCGAGCTGCACCAAGGACGACGCCGAGGAGAAGACCTCAAATTACGCCGCCCTCAAGCTCTCCGCGGCCCCACCGTCTTCTCTTTCCGACTCAGGGTGAGCAGAGCTCTCGTTTGCCCCCATCCCCGCCTCCTCCCGTGCCCTCTTGCGTGATTCCGGTGAGGACAGTGGCCAGCACGCCGCGCCCGGCATCTTCAACGTGCTCTAGAGTCTCGTCTTGGACCCCCAATGGCACCACGAGACGCGCGGCCTCCCCAGCTTCCTCCCCGTGGTCTCCACTGCAATCCTCGTGCCCTCTAGCCCAAGTCCGGCGAGAACTCCGGCGAACCCCGAGCCGGCGACGCCATTAAACCCTAACCCCTTAGCTTAACCCCACTAATCCCCACCCTGGGCCACTAACCATTGGGCCCAGGTCCCTAATTAACCACGGGTTAATTTAAACAACAGATTAAATTAACCCCTCCCACTGACAGCCTAGGCCCACACGTCAGCCCCCCCCCCTGACGTCACCCTGACGTCAAGCTGACGCAGTAAATCGAATAATTGATTTATTTAAATTCCAGAAAAATCAGAAATTGATGAAATCTTTGGAAAATCATAATTAATTCATATTAACTCCAAATTGGACAAATAATATGTCTAAAATTATCAGAAAAATACAAGGATTCTGAATATGCAACTTGTTTCTATGTTTGACCATTTTAAAATGGGTGAACAGTAGCAAACATGCATATGGCATTCTTTTGAATTCAAATTTGGAGTGATTTTGCAAATGACTTTGCAACACACTTCTTTTAAATGGTTTCATCCACACATCAGAGACTTTACTTCACCTTTACCACATCACTTCATGCCCAACCATTTCAAATGAACATTCATGATTTATAATGCATTTGAAATTCATCGATAAATAAAATGGAGTTTGAATTTAGATTTCAAATGCAATATACTCCTTTTAAATGGAATGCTCAACACATCAGTACCATGAACATCACCTTATACAATTGATCATGTGCTTGTGCATTGTACCTTATGTTGATCACTTTGTTTGTATTGTTTGCTCGGATAGAAGTGGAGCCGGAACCTGAGTTCACCCCCTTCGTTGAAGACCCCGTGACTGAACCTCGTTAGCAAGGCAAGCAAACCCCCTGTAACAGCCCAGATTTCACAAAAATTAAAAAATTTGTTTTCGGTGTGAATTGTTTGATTGTCTGATTTGTTTGCGGTGTTTGCATCCCCGATTTATCGATCGGTGATTATTTTCCCCCTCTTATCTCGTATCGGACGGAGACCGACCCTTGCCACCCTGACACTCGACCTTTGTGACACCGGGTTTCACCCGATCACCGTCGCGAAAACCGCACGAGACCAGCCGCAGCCAACGAAACAAAAAACCCCGTTTAATAATTAAACGGGATATTTTTTTATAGCGCGCCGGAAAGTGCTCTCGGAACGGTTCGAGCGCAAGGTGAACGCCGCCGGCTCGATGAGCTGATCGCGCAGTTCGAAGTTTTACCCGAATCGGAGGTACTGCGGACCCCCGGCGTTAGAGAAAAACCGGGGATGTTTTTGCAAACTGCCAGCCACCTGGGCTATATAAAGACCACCACACTCCCACCCCTTTCTAGGGTTTCCCTAGCAACAAAATTGCAGCCACCCCCCTGAAAAATTGCCAGATCTACCCAAAAACACCCCAAATCTGAAACCCTAGCTCTCCCCCTGAGCTAGACCGTCAGATCTGAGATCTGACGGCCCAGATGCGCTCCACGTCGCCCACCGAGCCTCTCCCACCTCCAGCCGCCGCGGCCCGCCGCCGGGCCAGATCTGGGCCCCGCGGGCCCGCCAACCGCAGCCTCACCATGGGGCACCTCCGGCCGCCCACGACTCCGGCGACCTCGCCGGCCAGACACCGCGCGGCCGCGCCGCCGCGTCCCTTCTTCTCCTTCTCCTCCTCCTCTCCCTAACGCCCTCCCTCTTCTTCTTCCTTGCAACAGCCCGCCATGGCCATGGCTAGCCGAGCTCGAGCTCGAGCTCGCCCTCCACCGGCGAGATCCGGGTCGGATCCGGCTGCCCCGGCCTCTCCTCCGCCGACCCCGGCCATCCCAAGCCGCCTCGTGCCCTCTCCAGCCCTCCATGGCCGCCGGCAGCCACCTCCAGCCCTCCATGAACCCGTGCAGCCCGAGCTCCCCTTCTGTAATTTTCGCTAAGTCCCAGATTTTCTACTCCATGTACCCGTTTTGCAAAGCGATTTCCCGTTGACTCCTAGGTCGGAATGAAGTGATTCTTTTTTTGTATTGTTGTGCTCTCTGTGCTCTTTAATCCATATTTTGTGAGCATTATGTTTTGAGCTCATCTTGTTTGGGTAATTTTTGGTCAAACAGGGAACCAGATCGTTAAACTGCTAAACTGATGTGAATCTGTCTGAAATTGTTAATTTGTTGAAACTTCGGGCAACGGTTGCGTCGCAACCGTACGTCGGAATTGAGTGATTCCTTTTGTGTTGTGTTAAGCATTGTTTCTACTTCAGTTTCATGCATTCACATGCCATAATTGCTTGCTGCATCATGATTGTATCTTGGTCCAAAGTAGCTACCCTGCTGTTAGTGTGCTGTTGTTTATATTTTGTTGCAACTTTGGTCGACGAGTGTGTCGCGACCGTTTATCGGAATTGAGTGATTCCAATTGCATATTGTTAAGCATCATGTCTACTTCCATTATATGTATTGCATGGTCATGATATGCTTGCTTGTCATATAGTTATTGAGCTCCAAAGTTTCTATGCTACTATTGTTGACAACCACCTCTGTTTTTCTCTAAGTCTGTAACGTCACGATGCCATGTTGCATGCTTAATATCTTTTGATCTATGATGCCTATTTGCATGATTCTATTTGCCATGACTTCCCTGTCATGTCTACTTTAGTTCCATATCATTTGTGAGCATGTTTGCATTGATTGTCCTGTTTATGCATTGCTCTAAAGTGTGCTTCCGGATGTTGACAGATTGTGCCCGTAACTTGTTTTGCTTGTATCTTTTTAACCGTAACTCCGATTGGAGTGTTCTTTATATGTAACTTGATTAGTTTTTCGTGTACTTTGTTTTTATGCTATTGTTTGTTGTTGTTAACCAACCTAAAATGTGGTTTAGGACACAACAGTACCAAATGTTTTAATCATGGTGCGTCACTTAGTGTTATGCCATGTTTAGGTTGTGCCTCACTTAAATTGACTAGCATAGATAGTTTACTTTGTGCTTCACCTCTTGACATGTTTGTGTGCTATGCCATGCTTGCTTGAGTTGCCATGTTAATAACCGTTGGTTGATCACCTGTAGCTAAACAACTTGAACCACCGTAAACGTGCGGTATTCGTCGTGTGTGACCGATACCCCACTTAAACTTTTAGTAACCGTTCTCGACGATAGATCCGTATCGCGTTGTCGTGCTATGTGTTGCGTTCTTGATCGTGTGATGCTTCGTAGTAATAGATGCTTGCTCGTTGATTGCTTTCCAGTGTTTCTGTCTTGTGTGCTTCCGCTGGTACCTCTCGGAGACGATGCGAGCTTGCGATCCACTACACCTTCGGAACCCGACTTATCAACAAGCAAGGACTATACATTACTTATGATCCATTCTATTTCAACCAGCGGTTTGCATGCTAGTCTAGGTTAGGTTCGATGTTTGATCCTACCACATGTTTACAGCCTCTTTCAAACCGATACATCCATGTCCCTTCCCAGCAAACCTTGTACTGCTATGTTACTATTGCTCGTTGCTCAGCCCCTGCTTAGTATGCATGCTTAGGATGCTATGTTGTTACCCTGTTACTCCTTGGTTTGGGATATCATATTATCATTATTATTATTGTTGTTGATGATATGATTATTATAATGTTGACTATATTCGACGAAGGATGGAAGGTCTAGGCTATCCCGCCCCGATGCTTTGTTCCATTCGAGTCACCTAGGATCCGAGTTCCGGGTATTGGTTTTAAGACTGAGCGTGCCTAATCGCATGTGGGATTTTATGGGGACCCCTCTTCTTACCTACCTAGCTTCAAACATTTCTAGAGGTGGCCCAAGCTGATTTACCATTTGAAACCGTGTGTGTGCTGGTCAGCTGCCAGTAGTTTTCAAACAACTCGGGCCAGCGGAGACAGAGTTCCTCTGTTGGTCCACACTGGTGAGCTAGGGAAGTCCCCTGTTATATAGGTGAGACTAAACCCGACCTTGGCCATACGGAAGAGTCCGATCCGAGAGCGTGGCCATCTTTTGGATTGGGTGTCGACTCCCCGGGGGCCACCCGGATTTGCTCGTTGTTAGTTAGAGGGACCTGTCATTTCGGATCTCTTGGAACTAAATCATAAAATGGTTGCCTGTGACGGGTAGCAACTGAGAGAGACGGGCGAGCATGCGACGCCTCGTAATGGGCAGTTGGTACACCCCTGCAGGGTTAAATATTTTCGAGAAGCCGTGTCCACGGTTATGGACGACTTGAGACCTACTCCTTGTTCATAGACAACAACAACTGAGATAATATTAATATAACTTGATCAACGTGTGTGTGTGCCTTGACTGCTTCTTCTTCGTCGGGATGCGAAGAGGAGGACAAGGATAGGATAGGTGTTATGTTTGCGTAAGTAGTTGATAGCAAGACTTGTTGGAGGCGATTCCTCATCGAATGCTTGGCTTCTTACCTTACTCTCTAGATCGTTAGCCACTTCATAAATGCTAGTGCAGCAGCAACCTCACCACTTACCCCCTCCTTACCTTAAACTACTAGTTGTCCTAGAATGACGAGTGATGAAGTCCTTACTGGGTCAGTTGACCACTACAGTTGGATGTTGAGTACTTCTGTACTCATGATACTACCCCCAAACTCTTTTCAGGGTTCTTGATCGACAACAGGTACGGCGGATACTACCCCCAAACTCTTTTCACGTGGAGACTCGACGACGACTAGTTAGGCGGATCCCGGCGGAGGGCCTGGACCAGTGTGGTTATGGGGATCGATGTTTTTCTCTTTGCCACTAGGCTTTTGTTTGTAGTCTGTACTCAGACATGTATCTTCCGCTGTTGTATTATATTAAGGCAGTTGTATGCCGATTGTATGAGATGTTGTATCCTTGTATCTGTAATGTTGTGATATCATGTTCGAAATCCGGGGCATATGGCTATGTCATATGTCGCGGTGGGACCGATATGTGCTTCGTCCCCGGATCTGGATGGAAACATCTAGATTTGGAACCGTACCGCATATCGGGCCTTACTCCCCCATTGATCATGTCGATAAAATCCCACTTCCCTCTCAGTCTCTCTTATGCATTGTTTAGGATGATCACCATAACGTTTCTACCGCATAGTTGAACCCAATCCTTTGCATGACCTATCATTTTGTCACAGCAGTAAGCAAACCACAATCCTAGCAAATGTAGGAGTTGGTTGATATCATGTGACCCCTGCAACTGTTACTACTTATTGCATGCTTAGAGTTACAATGAGGTTACTCTTTTGTGAGTCGGGATGGTAGTGATCATGATGATGGTGGTGGAAATGTGTTGGTGAATCTACCCTAATACAAGGTGAACGATGAGAGGTTGTGTAGGAGTACACAGTGGGTTGTCTCGTTGAACACCTCCTTAAGCCTGAGTTCTTGTGTAGTGATCCAAGAATAAGAGTACAACCACACATTGGGCACATTGACCCCTCTCGACCTAGTACCTCACCCCATTCGAACCCCAGAAGTAGCAGTAGTTCGGAGTTCTGGTAGGGCTGTGGCACGGTCTGCGAAGTGGATGAACGGCTTCTCAAGACCGGCTTGGGACCCTGCACACATCGTTTGAGGCTGTACTGAAACCTCGCCGGACTTCCATACAGATCCCCCTCAGATAGGCGACTCTCTGGACTAGAACGGAGCTGTGGGCGAAGTGTCGTGGCAACATCCTCGCCGGTACCCGCTTGAAGGGTCCCATTACCAGGAGGTAACTGATGCGTGTGTGTGTGTGTAGCGGTACACCCCTGCAGGGTTAACAAAACTATTCGATAGCCACGTCCACGGTTAAGGACTTCTTGTAAAGCTTAGCCTGATCATTAGACAACTTGAACTGGATACTTATAAAACTTCCCAAGATAAGCGTGAGTGCTATGGCGTGCTTTCTCGTGGGGAAGTCGAGGAAGCCACCATAGTGGTGTAATTGGTTGGAGATGTAGTGGACTCGTGTACGCTTCTTACCTCAAGTCTGGTACTCGTAGTTCAGGACTAGCCAAGTCAAAGATGGCACTTCTTCAATTGAATCCCACCTCTCTTTACCTTGATACATGTGCATGAGTAGTATAGTTCCTACGTAAGTCTTGCTGAGTACGACTTTGTACTCACGTTTTCTTATTCTATGTTTTAGATGAACCCACTGACCCCCAAGGTGGATTCTTCCTCGAGCTCGACGACCGAAGACCAAGCTAGTGTAGTCCCAGTCAGCAGACTGGTTCCCTCGTGAAGGGCTTGTTTATAGATAAGGCTTCTCTAAGCCATTTGTTAAACTTGTCTGTACTCAGACCTACTTTGCTTCCGCATGTTTGATGTAATGTTGGATCACGGACTTGTGATCTCTATGTGCAATCTGTAAGAGTTATCAATAAAGTTGTATACTTTGTAGAGAATTATAATGATACCTGCTGTTCATACTAGACATGTGTGCTGCGTGTATGATTATAACATGCATGTCTTAGTATGGGTTTTCGAGACCTTAGTTGTGATCTAGCTGGCGGTCTTTTATACACCAAGTGGCCCTTAGATGTGCGTAGCTTGGGGCATTGCGATGCGATTGCTCGTAACTCCGTCACATGCACACTTTAATGTATGATCGAGCCCGCCCTAGACCCCGACTAAGTGATCGGGCTGGAGTAAGTCTATGTAAGGGTTATAATACAATCGATAGTATGGTTGAGGCGACTTGTCTATGAGTATGGGAGTTCACCACCCATATCATTTAGACTTGTGTGCGGACGATGAGGACCCATTTCAGTTGATCATCCGGCCTGGATGGGATGCCCCTCACGTTCGATGCTTTCCGAGAACGTTCTGTGCTTGGCCTTGTCTACTTAGACAAGTGGGTACGGTTCTCGGCTCTCCATATGATTGTGTTGTAGCGAGTCTTGTATACGCTAACCCCGTGTCCCGACAGACTTGGTATTAGAGCAGGACTGACTGTAGGATTATCAGCCTTGGCCGAAGTCGAGTCTAGCTTGCTGTAGTTATATAGTTACTCTGGGTATATAAGGGAACAACGTAAGGCTTCTTTTTTCTCCTTACCTTCATCGTTCTGAGTTCTGAGTCACCCTCATCTTACACTACGGGAAGATAGGACTAGGCTCATCTATGTCTGACTAGAACATCTCGTTGTTTGCTTCCTTGTAGCCGTAGGAAAGTTGTGTTCGGTTTGCTGTAGATGTTGTGCTTCCTGATTTCTTACATCGTATGTAAGTGTTGTTTCTTTGTTGTAAGAAAATTGTTTTCTCTTGCAATTACAGCCGTTATGTTGTCCGAGTCATTCCAGTTATCTTCATAATCTGATGCATTTGCAAACTCATTCAACTTTGTTTGACATTTCTCTTATCCTTCAGGATGTCTCAAGGAACCCGTGGCCACCTTGTCGTGCCCAAGCTCGTGGGGATGATCCGGAGGAAGGAAATCTTCCACCTCACCCACGATAGCTCAAGTTCTCATGGAGGTTGAAAGAAACCAAAGGGACTCTCATGAGTTGTTGGGGGTCATTGCTCGGAACACTGCCCAGCAGCGGAATGAGCTTGTGTCGTTGAATGACTTCATCCAGCTTCATCCCCCAGTTTTCAGATATTCCAGTGAGCCCCTTGACGCTGATGACTGGCTTCGTAGCATCGAGAGAAAGCTCCATTCTGGACATGTTGCAGATGGTGACAGAGTCAACTATGCCACCTACCACCCCGAGGGTGCAGCTAGCTCTTGGTGGGTGAACTTTCTGAACATGCGTCCAGCTGGACAGTTGACTTCGTGGAATGAGTTCTGTGTCGCTTTTCGCGAGCATCACATTCCTAAGGGACTCATGGACCGCAAGAGTGAAGAGTTTTTCAATCTCACCCAAGGAAGAAGGTCCGTTGACGAGTTTAGTCGGGAGTTCAATCGTCTTGCCCGCTATGCTCCCGAGGAGGTCTCCACCGACTCCAAGAAGCAAGAGAGGTTCCGCCGTGGAATCAATTCTGGACTTTGTCGCGAGCTCAATCTTCATGAATTCGCCACATTCCAGATCCTTGTCAACAAGGCCATCAAGGCGGAGGATATGATCACTCCCGAGGATTCCCGCAAGCACCCTAGAGATGACGGTTCATCCAGTTCGGGCCCTCAGAAGCGCAAGATCTGGATCCCCAATAGCATGTTCCGCCAGAACAACCCACCGAGGCCATCCTTTGTGGCGCCTCGTCCATCAGCTCCACCATACAACCCAGCTCCCTGCACTATCTTTGGAGCCTGTTTCAGATGTGGCCAGCCTGGTCACTACTCTCGTGAGTGCCCCGTCAATCAGAATGCTCCACCCCATGCCAAAGGGAACCCGAATGTTCGTGCCAAGCCACCCCCGAAGGTTTCCACTGCCAAGCCATCCACCTCAGAAAATCTTGGACGTGTGAACCAAATCTCAGCTGAGGAAACTGATGGTACAACTGACGTCATTCTTGGTACGCTCCCAGTCAATTATGTTCCCACTTCTGTCCTTTTCGATCCAGGAGCATCTCACACATTCATGTCGGAGAGTTATGCACTTCGGCATGAGATATCCTTTGATGAAATGTTCACCCAAATGATTATTCAAACTCCTGGTTCCAAGTGGCAAACTAATAGAGTAAGCCATGGCAATCAAATTTCAATTGAGGGTTTAGTATTCCTTGCTTCACTCATAGCCCTCAAGTCTTCAGACATGGATGTCATCCTTGGTATGGATTAGTTATCAAGACAAAATGCTTTTCTTGATTGTAAAGCCAAGTCAGTTAGACTTACACATCCTTCAGGCCAGACAATAGATTATTCCTCACCAGGAACAAGAACCCAGATGCATTCTTTGAATGTGCTTCCCCTTCCCGACCTTGAAGTTGTTCCGGTGGTTCGTGACTTCCCGGATGTCTTTCCTGAAGAGCTGCCGGGAATGCCACCCGACAGATGTGTAGAGTTCATAGTGGATCTTATGCCAGGAACCGCATCAATTTCCAGACGCCCATAAAAAATGGCCCCACGTGAGTTAGCTGAGCTTAAAATCCAACTTGAAGCTTTGTTGGCAAAAGGCTTCATCCGCCCTAGCTCATCGCCATGGGGTTGCCCCGTTCTGTTCGTAACGAAGAAAGATGGAACAGAAAGGATGTGCGTAGACTATCGCCCGCTAAATCTAGCGACGATAAAGAACAAGTACCCACTGCCCAGGATCAATGATCTTTATGATCAACTTGCAGGATCCTCTGTCTTCTCCAAGATGGATTTGAGATGAGGTTATCATTAAATCAAAATCCGAAATGAGGACATTCCAAAAACGGCTTTCACTACTCGTTATGGTATTTACGAGTACACCGTCATGTCCTTCGGTTTAACCAATGCCCCCGCCACTTTCTCGTTCATGATGAATTCGAGCTTCATGGTGTACTTAGATAAATTTGTTGTTGTTTATCTCGATGAAATTCTCATCTACTCGAAGAACGAAGAAGAACATGCCGAACATCTAAGGCTGGTATTGATGAAACTTAGAGAGCATCGCCTGTATGCAAAATTCTCCAAGTGTGAATTTTGGCTACCAGAAGTGACCTACTTAGGCCACGTGATTTCTGCAAAAGGCATTGCTGTGAATCCTGAGAGAGTTCATGCCGTCCTTGACTGGACTCCACCTGAATCGGTTAAGCAAGTTAGAAGTTTTCTTGCCCTAGCCAGCTATTGTCGCTGCTTCGTTGAGAACTTCTCCAAAGTTGCAAAGCCTCTAACTGAACTCCTCAAGAAAGATAAGAAATTCCTATGGACTCCCAAGTGCGAGGAAAGCTTTCAAGAGCTAAAAAGAAGATTGACTTCTGCACCCGTACTTGCGCCTCCAGACACCAAAAAGGATTTCGAGATCTTTTGTGACGCCTCACGGCAAGGGTTAGGATGCATACTTATGCAAGATAGACATGTGGTAGCTTATGCTTCACGCCAGTTGCGTCCACATGAAGAGAACTATCCTACCCATGTTCTTGAACTCGCTGCCGTAGTTCATGCCCTGACAACTTGGCGACATTACCTCCTTGGTAATCGTTGTGAGATCTATTCCGACCACCAAAGCCTCAAATATATATTCACCCAGCCAGATCTTAATCTTAGGCAAAGACGCTGGATTGAGTTGATAAAATATTATGACTTAGGAATTTCTTACACCCCAGGCAAAGCCAATCTCATGGCTGATGCACTAAGTCGTAAGTCGTATTGTAACAACATCATGTTACAACAGTGTCAACCACTTCTTCATGAGGAATTTCGAAAGCTCAATCTCGAGATTGTTCCTCGTGGATCTCTTTTCAACTTGGTGGCGAAACCAACCCTTTAGGATCAAATCATAGTTTCCCAAAAGAGTGCACGAGGTGTTCGCCGTATCCAGGAGAACATTGCTAGCGGAGTTGCTACATGTTTCTCCACAGATAGTGAAGGAACGGTATTCTTTGGAAATCGTTTGGTAGTACCTAAGAATAGGGAACTAAGGCAACTCATCCTCAAAGAAGCCCATGGCACACCCCTCTCGATTCATCCCGGTAGCACAAAAATGTACCGAGATCTACGCTAGAGATTTTGGTGGACTAGGATGAAGAGAGACATTGCTCGATATGTTGCTGAATGTGATGTTTGTCGTCGCATTAAGGCAGAACACCAAAGACCTGCTGGTACACTTCAACCTTTGCCTATTCCAGAGTGGAAATGGGACAAAGTCGGTATGGAATTCATCACCGGCTTTCCAAAAACCCAAAAAGGAAATGATGCCATCTTCGTTGTCATTGACCGACTTTCAAAAGTTGCTCACTTCCTTCCAGTTCGCGAGTCTATAGCTGCTAGCCAGTTAGCGGACTTGTATGTCTCTAGAATTGTGTCTCTTCATGGTGTTCCTTTGGAAATCAATTCTGATCGTGGTAGCCTTTTCACCTCTAGATTTTGGGGAAGCTTTCAGAATGCTATGGGAACTCATCTCTCAATTAGTACAACTTTCCATCCTCAGTCTAGCGGTCAAGTTGAAAGGGTTAACCAAATTCTTGAAGACATGCTCAGAGCTTGTGTTATCTCATTCGGAAAGAATTGGGAGAAGTCTCTTCCATTCGCCGAATTTTCTTATAACAATAGTTTCCAATCTATTCTGAACATGGCTCCTTTTGAACTCCTATATGGACGACGATGTCGAACACCCCTAAACTGGTCAGAAACCGGTGAAAGACAATTCTTTGGACCGGATATGATCATGGAAGCAGAAGAGCAAGTTCGCATTGTTCGTGATCAATTGAAAGCAGCCCAGTCTCGTCTGAAAAGCCACTATGATCGTCATCATAGGCAAGAAAGCTACAATCTGGATGAGAAGGCTTACCTTCGGGTTACTCCTTTGAAGGGAACCCAACGCTTCGGTATCAAAGGAAAGTTGGCCCCAAGTTACATCAGATCTTTCCGCATTCTTGCGAAAGGTGGAGAAGTTTCCTACCAACTTGAACTACTCCCGCACCTTTCCCGAGTACATGATGTATTTCATGTGTCACAACTCAGGCGTTGCTTCAAGGACCCCATCCGCAAAGTCGACCATGAAACGCTTGATCTCCAAGATGACCTTTTTTATCGAGAGTAACCTATTCGTATTCTTGATTCAGCAGAACGTGTCACTCGTCGTCAGAAGATCAGGTTTCTGAAAGTGCAATGGTCTCACCACTCTGAAAGAGAAGCCACGTGGGAAAGAGAAGACCGTCTCTGTGCCGAGTACCCCTCCTTCCTACCACAGACTTCTGAATCTCGGGACGAGATTCTTTTGAGTGGGGGCGAGTTGTCACAACCCCAAGTTAGGTATGTGCTAGGATCAAGAGCTACTTTGCATCATGTTAAAAAAATTCAAAAGAAATCAAAATGGGAGAGAGAACACCCCCAGATGAATTAATTCAAATGGCTAAATAAAAATTTGCTCCAAAAATTCCTTTTGCAATTTTGAAAAGTCTCATAAATGAGTGTGATCACATATAAAGTGATTTGGATTCAAACCCATGCTCATAGATTTTTCAAATATTCAAACAGGAGCATCGAATTAAATTTAAACCCCTCTTTGAATTAAAGTTCAAATAATTTTAATTTTAAAATTCCCAAACTTTATAAGTGGCAAGCTATATTTATTTTGAGGCCATATAAATTTTTTTAGCATTTAATAAAATGCCTAGCTGTTTTTTTAGCAAGGCAAAACAAAATACAGAAAAGAAAAAGAAACAGAAAAAGGAGAGAAGCTTACCAGACGCCTAGGGGCAGAGGCCCACTCACCTCAGCCTGGCCCAGCCCACCAGGGAGGGCACATGAGTCTTCCTCCCTGGACAGGCAGGCTGGCAGGACGACGGCGAGCGCCGTGGGCGCGCCAGGCAGCTGCCTGCCTCCCTGGAGGGCAATCTCCTCGCCACGCCACCTTCTGGAGACGCCCAGGCCACTTCCCCCCTCGCGCACGCTCTCCTCCTTCCTCTCCGGCGAGTTCTAGCGCCGCACCCGTAACCTAGCAGAGCACCGGCGACGCCCCGACGCGGCGACCGAAGTCCTCGAGCCTCGCTGCCTTGTCCATCGTCAGCAGCATCGTCGACTCCCTCGCTTCCCCGCTTCAATCGAGCCCGAGCTGCACCAAGGACGACGCCCGCGTCAAGGTTCCGCCGCCGGCCGCCAAGGAGAAGACCTCAAATTACGCCGCTGTCAAGCTCTCCGCGGCCCCACCGTCTTCTCCTTCCGACTCAGGGTGAGAAGATCTCTCGTTTTCCCCCATCCCCGCCTCCTCCCGTGCCCTCTTGCGTGATTCCGGCGAGGACAGTGGCCGGCACGCCGCGCCCGTCGTCGTCAACGCGCTCCAGAGCCTCGTCTTGGACCCCCAATGGCACCACGAGACGCGCGGCCTCCCCAGCTTCCTCCCGTGGTCTCCACTCCCATCCCCGTGCCCTCTAGCCCAAGTCCGGCGAGAACTCCGGCGAACCCCGAGCCGGCGACGCCATTAAACCCTGATACGTCCCAAACGTATCTATAATTTCTGCTTGCTCCATGCATGTTTTGTGTGATATTGCTATGCTTTTGATACACTTTCATATCTTTTTATAACATATTTTGGAACTAACCTATTAATGGTTGCAAGAATGCACAAGTTCTTGTTTTTGTACTTTATGTGTAGAAATTATTTGGAAAAAGGAAAAATCACAAAAAGGAGCCTTGTAGGAGTTGGACTCTAACTTTTCTGAAATTTTTCCCTACCAGACAGGTTTTAAAGATCGCCTTGGAAACGCTAGAAGACGGCCTCAAACGGAAAAACTTAAAATTACAAAGTTGTAGGGAATTGTTTTCCGGTGGATTTAGACATAATATTCGGACCAATCGGAGTTCGGATGCATCCAGAAACCCCGAAATACAGAGAACTTAATCTGGATGACGGGAATCCGAGAGTCTATATAAAGAGAGGAAACCTAGGTCAAATGGCACCACGAAATTTCCTCCCCCTTGGCAGCCGTCTTGAGGGGGAGATCAATCTCCACAGCAGCACCATCTCCAAGGAAGAAGAAGGGGCCAAGGGCCGCTGCCCCCAAGGGCCGTGGCCGCCGCCGCCGCCGTCTCCTTCATCTCCTCCGGGCTGCACCTCTCCATCAACAACTCTCACTCTCACCATGTCCATGTGTGAGTAGTTACCCTCGGGGCTGAGGTTTCTACCAGTAGCTATGTGTTCTTCTCTCTTTCCCATGATGTGATCTTAGTTGTGATCATAGGCTATGTTAATCTAGGGTGATCCCATGATATTCCCCCTTCCTCTATGTATTGGATTGATGTACTCACTTGATCTTATGTAGTATAATCCCCGAGACCATGGTGACAGCGGTCTATTGGACATGGGTTAGAAGAATAATATCATGAGTGATTTCCTCTTTTGTGTGTGGATTGAAGATTGAGAGTCTTTTGGTGCTTATCTTTGACTATCCATTAGATATGTTGTGGTGATTGTGGTACTCTCTTTGGATGGCCGCGGTGACATTGGGAAATCCATAGATTGAGAACTACGAACTCTGAGGTGTGCTTTTGTAGCCCTACACAATTCTCATCCTCTGTTGACCAAAAAGGAATGACCTCCGAGTACGTCTCCATTGCATGTTTTATGGGAAATATCATGTGATTAGACTATGTTAATGTTGTTGGGAGTTGCCACTAGTGAAAGTATGAAGCCTAGGCCTTGTTTCCACCATTGCAATATCATTTGTGCTCACGTTTACCACTCTTTTACTTGCTGCACTTTTTATTAAAGATTTATATTACCTTTCTTTATCACACCTATCACTCGTATTTTACCATCTCTTCGCCGAACTAGTGCACCTATACAACTCCTAATTGTATTTTGTGTGTTGGGGACACAAGAGACTTCTTGTATCTTAATTACAGGGTTTCTTGAGAGAGACCATCTTCAACCTCTACTTCCCTGAGTTCGATAAACCTTAGGTCATCCACTTGAGGGAAATTGCTGCTGTCCTACAAACCTCTGCGCTTGCAGGCCCAACATAGTCTACAAGAATAGAAGCGTGCGTAGACATCAAGCTGTAATATCCCAATTTTCTAAATTTGGATGTTAATAGATCATCATATGCATCTCATGCTGCTTCCGCATTTTTCTGGAGTTTTAAAATATTTTTAAACATTTTTCAACACATGGCAGTTCGCTGGAGAGGATATAAAAGGACTTATCCCCATTTTTAATTTGTTGGAAAATAGTTTAAAATATTTTTGGGACACTTTTTAAATTTACTTTGGAGTTATAAATATTTTCTAAAAATATTTTGGGAACTTATTTATGCTCCAGAAAAGTTTTTAAATCAATTTTCGGAGTTTTCGGTATTTTTAAAATGCCAGAAAAGTATTTTAAAATAATTAAAAAATAAGTTGCAAAGTTTTTATTTTTATTTAATATTTTGGTAAAGCCAAAAATTCAGTTTTGTTATTTTAAAAATATTGGCGAAGACGGAATTTAAAAATAATTTTCCTAGATTTTTCTAAAACTATTTTGGGCCTAATGGTCCGTGCTGGTTTTTTTTCGCAGACCGAATTGGGTTTTAATTCGGATTTTAAAAAAAATTGCGGATCGGGTATAAAAACCCGCGGACCCGCGGGCGCTAGGGTTTCCCCGACCCGCACCACACCCGCCACCCGTTAGCCGCCGCCGCCGTCCCGCCCCTGGTAAGCCGCCGCCCGCCATCGACCCCGCCGCCCCGCGCCGTCACGCTGCGCCGCCGCCGGGCCATGTGCCGCGCCGCCGCGCGCTGGCCACCGCTGGCCATGGCTGGCCACAGCCGCCGGGCCGAGCCGGCCGAGCCGAGCCGCCGGAGCTCCGGCCAAAATCCGGCCAGATCTGGTTTTTGAACCCGCAGTGACCCATCGCGTTTTTTAGGTTATTTTATTTGCGGATATGCCCCTGTTTGCAGTTTAGACCCCGAAATCGCGCCGTACCGTTTTCGCGAGTACTTTTTAACCGTAACTCGGAATCGAGTGATTCCAGTTGCGTTGCGACCGTCGTGAAATTTCCTAGCCAGTAGACCAAGTGTTACAGAAGTTTGAAGTCTCTAAATTTGAATCCCAAGCTGATCCAAATTTGAACTTCCGGAAGCCGTAACTTTTTACCGGTGCGCCCGTTTGCGCCGTTTCTTTTTGCGTTGGTTTACTTTGACAAGTACTTTAAGTTTAGCTACTGTTAGGAAAGTTTTGATACTGTTCTTTCAATATTTACTACTGTTTGAGCATATTTGTATTGAGTATATGTTGATTGGTGCGATGTTTGCTCGTATAGATTGTCCGGAGTGCGCCGCCTCGTTTTGTGAGGATTGTGACCGTCAGGAACAGCAAGAAGGCAAGTGATGCTTTGACCATACTCATACCTATATTTTCTATATGCATTATGTTAAGAAATATCACCCTATTGCATGATAGGTAGTTTATTTTACTGTTGCTGCAAAACCAGTTAGGATAGCCACATGTCTTGACTTGTCTACCGTAGATCAACCTAGCCGTGTTGTTTCTTTATTGATATGCTTTGTAGACGTGGTTTGGGTTGTGTAAATTCATGGAGTGCATGTGAGCTATTTAATAATTTGTGTAGCAACTTTATCATAAATAGAAATCACCTCTAGACGGGCAGGGAGTGCTTCCTGGGGGCTCGTGCCTTATCTAAGGGCGAGACCAGGTTGTACCCCTAATGGTTGGTTTGGTGGTTGACAGTACGTCATGGTGCTACCGTCTGAACTTAAGTGGGCGCCGTCTAGGCTCAAAAAGATCAGACATACTTGGTGACTAGGATCTCCCATGTACAGCTGCTGGCCATATGGGCTCTGGCTTAGTTGAGTATGATGTAGGAAGCCTCTCCCGTGCAAAGCTAGCAGATGTAGATGTGATAGGTGGTACCGGCTTGCCGTTGGGGGTAGGTGACCTCTTCTGAAAGACTTCGTCTCAATCTTTGGGTTGAGTCCAGCGGGGAAAGTGTACTAACCTCTGCAGAGTAAAAAAATAATCTAATCATGATTAGTCGTGTCCCCGGTTATGGACATCCTTGAGCTACTAGACATTACTGTTACTGGAGGATCTTGACATATGAATCACCCTAATAATTTGAGTGGGCAATATTAAATAATGGTGTGGTGTTGGAACTGGTGTGCCTAGTTCGTTCTTAAGTAGTAAGTTCAACTTAAAATTTTGACTAGTTTAGTTCAGGAGAAAATTGGCTTTCTGCAAAACAAAACCATAAGCCTGTCCTTTGACTTACCTTGCATGTAGTTGTAGGTCCTTTATATAAACTTTTCCATGTCACTTGCCGTACAAATCAGATGTACTGACCCGTTGTCGGGCTGTAACCTTCGGTGTTGCAGGTTTTTTAGACGATCAGTAAGGTGCGTTTAGGGGTTGCGAGTATACACTCAGCATGTTCGCATGTGGCTGTTGATGGGACTCCACGTTACTTGATTTTGATTCCGCTATATTTATATTGAATAAGCTAGCCTTGAGCTATGCAACTTGTTATTTATTTACTCTGGATCATACGTTGTAATAACGATGCACTTGTACTTTGATATACATCTATAATACTGTGTGTGCTAGCGAGTTCGATCCAGGGACTGGCACTTGAGCACAGAGAATTCAATTCAGTGTGAATTGGGTCGTTACAGATGGTATCAGAGCAGTGTGTTGACTGTAGGACGTGACCCTAGAAAATGGACTAGAAAAGCCATAGGAATAAAAATATTAATTTATATCACTCTGTCTTGTACTTACTTACCTTCTCTATCTCGTATTCATACATGTTCTAATTTTTGCCTTACCTCTCTTTGATTATAGATGACCACTTTGTCATACTGCGCTATGGCATTTGGACCTGAGCTCAGGGGGATTTGCCACTTCCTGAACATCTACGCGCCAGTCTTTCAGTCGGACATCGTGGAGACAAGGGGAGCTGATGACTACTGGCAAGTGGAGACTTTCATCCTTGGAAGCATGGAGAATGAGGAAAGGGTGATCACAGCGTCATTCGAGCTGCATTCCCAGGAGAAGGAGTGGTGTGTGCGCATGGCCGCTCACATAGCTCTTGGACGCATTGTGGAGACGTATGCCGCCCGACTAAAGGGTACGGTGTACGCGGAGATGGCCAAGGTTCTCCCATCGGGGAACATAATACCAAAGAGGTTCAGGTATGTGCCTGGGGCCATTTGGCCAGGTACAACCAGCTACATCATCGAAAGCCTGGATAAGCACATCCATTGTCTGGAGAAGTGCACTCAGTCAGACCTCTACACCATTACTGAGTTGCAGCAGAAGAACACCAGGCTCAAGAGGGACAACAACAAGCTGAAGAAGGAAAGGTTGGAGATGCAAGCAGAGATGACAAGGCTGAAGGAGAAGATGAAGGCCAATGGGATTGAAGAACCAGAAGAGGAGCCTGAAGTAGAGACCTCGGCAGAAGAAGAGAAGCGGAGTCCCAAAAGGCGCAACCGCATTAGCGGGCGCGAATACCGCATGCTGTTTAGCAAAGACAACATTAAGAATTACTTCACCGGCTATTAGTTTACTATCGTTATCGTGTTAGCGTATTTGACCATGTCGACTTATTCGGTGTGGAAATACTAGGTTGCTTGATATACTCTTATGTTATTCGTGGTTGTTGAGGATCTTATATTACCCGTGGTTGTTATGAGGATCTTATATCAGTTATAAAATATATTTTAAACTATATGGTGTGATATGTGGTGGTTTTCCGTATGAGTGCATTGGTTGATGATTATTATATGTTTGATGCTATGGTGATATTGTTTGGTGAAGTTGATTGGTGATATATGTATTGTATAAATAAATCTTGTCATGATTATCATAAGCATATGGGTAGGAGTATATTTCCCTAGCTACTTTCTGTCTACAACTTACCTATTCTTACCCAACAGATGCCGCCGAGACGTGATCCCACGGGGAATGAGAACAACAACAATGGAGTGCCAGCTTATATGCAGCAGCTACTTCAAGGACAAGCTCAGCTGATCCAGTTGCTCACTCAGAACATGGGCAACAACAACAATGCGCCACCACCACCACATGTGGACACGCTTGCAAGGTTCAGTGGGATCATCATACCGAAGAGGAAGCAACTTGGGAGCGTGAAGAAGATCTAAAGCAAGACCACCCGCATCTCTTTGCTAGCCAGCCCGAATCTCGAGGACGAGATTCATCTTAAGGGGGGTAGGTTTGTAACATCCCAATTTTCTAAATTTGGATGTTAATAGATCATCATATGCATCTCATGCTGCTTCCACATTTTTCTGGAGTTTTAAAATATTTTTAAACATTTTTCAACACATGGCAGTTCGCTGGAGAGGATATAAAAGGACATATCCCCATTTTAAATTTGTTGGAAAATAGTTTAAAATATTTTTGGGACACTTTTTAAATTTACTTTGGAGTTATAAATATTTTCTAAAAATATTTTGGGAATTTATTTATGCTCCGAAAAAGTTTTTAAATCAATTTTAGGAGGTTTCGGTATTTTTAAAATGCCAGAAAAGTATTTTAAAATATTTAAAAAATAAGTTGCAAAGTTTTTATTATTATTTAATATTTTGGTAAAGCCAAAAATTCAGTTTTGTTATTTTAAAATATTGGCGAAGACGCAATTTAAAAATAATTTTCCTAGATTTTTCTAAAACTATTTTGACCTAATGGACCGTGCTGTTTTTTTTATTTTCGCAGACCGAATTGGGTTTTAATTCGGATTTAAAAAAAAGTTATTGCGGATCGGGTATAAAAACCCGAATTGGGTTTCCCCGACCCGCACCGCGCCGGCACCCGTTAGCCGCCGCCGTCGTCCCGACGACCGTCGCCGCCGCCCCGCCCCATCTAAGCCGCCGCCCGGCGTCGACCCCGCCGCCCCGCGCCATCACGCCGCGCCGCCGCCGGGCCGTGTGCCGCGCCGCCGCCGCGCTGGCTGCCGCCGGGCCGAGCCGGCCGAGCCGAGCCGCCGGAGCTCCGGCCAAAATCCGGCCAGATCTGGTTTTTGAACCCGAAGGGAGCCGATCGCGTTTTTTAGGTTATTTTATTTGCGTATATGCCCCTGTTTGCAGTTTAGACCCGGAAATCGCGACGTACCATTTTCGCGAGTACTTTTTAACCGTAACTCGGAATCGAGTGATTCCAGTTGTGTTGCGACCGTGGTGAAATTTACTAGCCATTAGACCAAGTGTTACAAAATTTTGAAGTTTTCAAATTTGAATCCCAAGCTGATCCAAATTTGAACTTCCTACAGTCATAACTTTTTACCGGTGCGCCCGTTTGCGCCGTTTCTTTTTGCGTTGGTTTTATTTTGACAAGTACTTTAAGTTTAGATACTGTTAGGCAAGTTTTGATACTTTTATTTGAATGTTTACTACTGTTTGAGCATATTTGTATTGAGTATATGTTGATTGGTGCGATGTTTGCTCGTATAGATTGTCCGGAGTGCGCCGCCTCGTTTTGTGAGGATTGTGACCGTCAGGACCAGCAAGAAGGCAAGTGATGCTTTGACCATACTCATACCTATATTTTCTATATGCATTATGTTAAGAAATATCAACCTATTGCATGATATGTAGTTTATTTTACTGTTACTGCAAAACCAGTTAGGATAGCCACATGTCTTGACTTGTCTACCGTAGATCAACCTAGCCGTGTTGTTGCTTTATTGATATGCTTTGTAGACGTGGTTTGGGTTGTGTAAATTCATGGAGTGCATGTGAGCTATTTAATAATTTGTGTAGCAACTTTATCATAAATAGAAATCACCTCTGGACGGGCAGGGAGTGCTTCCTGGGGGCTCGTGCCTTATCTAAGGGCGAGACCAGGTTGTACCCCTAATGGTTGGTTTGGTGGTTGACAGTACGTCATGGTGCTACCCTCTGAACGTAAGTGGGCGCCTTCCAGGATCAAAAAGATCAGACATACTTGGTGACTAGGAGCTTCCATGTACAGCCGCTGGCCATATGGGCTTTGGCTTAGCTGAATATGATGTAGGAAGCCTCTCCTGTGCAAAGCTAGCAGATGCAGATGTGATAGGTGGTACCGGCTTGCCGTTGGGGGTAGGTGACCTCTTCTAAAAGACTTCGTCTCAATCTTCGGGTTGAGTCCAGCGGGGAAAGTGTACTAACCTCTGCAGAGTAAAAAAAATCTAATCATTATTAGCCGTGTCCCCGGTTATGGACATCCTTGAGCTACTAGACATTACTGTTACTGGAGGATCTTCACATATGAATCACCCTAATAATTTGAGTGGGCAAGATTAAATAAGGGTGTGGTGTTGGAACTGGTGTGCCCAGTTCGTTCTTAAGTAGTAAGTTCAACTTAAAATTTTGACTAGTTTAGTTTAGGAGAAAATTGGCTTTCTGCAAAACAAAACCATAAGCCTATCCTTTGACTTACCTTGCATATAGTTGTAGGTCCTTTATATAAACTTTTCTGTGTCACTTGCCGTACAAATCAGATGTACTGACCCGATGTTGGGCTGTAACCTTCGGTGTTGCAGGTTTTTTAGACGATCAGTAAGGTGCGTTTAGGGGTTGCGAGTCTACACTCAGCATGTTCGCATGTGGCTATTGATGGGACTCCACGTTACTTGCTTTTGCTGCTGCTATATTTATATTGAATAAGCTAGCCTTGAGCTATGCAACTTGTTATTTATTTACTCTGGATCATACGTTGTAATAATGATGCTCTTGTACTTTGATATACATCTATAGTACTGTGTGTGCTAGCGAGTTCGATCCAAGGACTGGCACTTGAGCACAGAGACTTCAATTCTGTGTGAATTGGGTCGTTACAAAGCTATTTCTAGCGCCGTTGCTGGGGAGGTGAGTGCTTGAAGGTATATCTTTAGATCTTGCAATTAATTCCTTTTGTTTCTTTTTTTTATTTTCACTAGTTAGGCTTTATGGAAAACAACAAAAAAATTATGAGAGAGCTTTATGAGCTCTATCTTGAGTTAGGACATGAAGTGTTTGAGGAGGAGATCAAAAAGCCTATGGAGCTTTATTATTTGCACAACACTCATGATAGTAGTAACGTTATTTGCATGTATTCTTTGAATACTTTTAATGCTAATGATATGCAAAGCTATAAGCTTGGGGATGCTACGTTTGATGAAGATGATCTTTTTAGCCCCCCAAGTTTTGATGAGGAAATTTATTTTGATGATACTTTGCCTCCTATCTATGATGATTATTGTGATGACACTTATGCTATAAAGAATAAATGTTTGGAAGTGTATCCTTATAAGAATGATTCATGTGATAGCTATTTTCTTGAGTTTGCTCCCACTATTACTAATGAGAAGAATTTTACTTATGTGGAGAGTAACAAATTTTCTATGCTTGTGGATCATGCTAAGAATTTTTTATGTGATACTTATATTGTTGAGTTTATTCATGATCCCACTGAAAATTATAATGAGATGGGAACATATTCTTATAGATATTTCAATAATATCAAGTTCCCTCTCTTTATGTTGAAAGTTTTGAGGTTGCACTTGTTTTGCCTTCCTATGCTTATTGATTTGTGCTTCAATAAATTATTTCATTGCAATATTCCTATGCATAGGAAGAATATTAGGCTTAAATTTGTTTCGTATTTGCTTCTTGATGCTCTCTTTTTTTTCTTCAACTCTTATTCCTACGAGAGCATCACTAAAATCTTAAGCCTAGCTAATGGCTTTAAAGAAGCGCTTTCAGGAGGCAGCCCGCAACGAATTTAGGATTTCCTTTTTTGTTTTTCTTCTGTTTTTAGTCGTCTTGATGATTGTTACTACTGTAGCAACATCATTGTATCTTTATTTTTCAAGCTTTGTGCCAATTATAGCCTCATATGACAAGGGAAGTGAAAGTTGTGACATGCTGTCCAGAAAACAGATTCTGTCCTCGTGACGGGAAAAATCATAGAAAAATCCCAGTTCATCTTTTTGAGCTGAAAGTTTTACACAGTGTGATCTATACAATCGCAGAACTTTCGTATGTATTGAGTTTTTTGATTTGAGTTGCAGAGGTATCCCTAAAAAATTCTTTACTACCTGCTGGTCTGTTTTTCACAGATTCTGTCCTGTTTTGCCTTTTCTTCATTTTGCAAACCTTAAGCTTTCTTTTTCTTTGCAAAAACTTTTTGGCAATCTTGAGAAACAGTAGCTCTTCAAGAATATCCTTATTTCCAGTAGGGAAAAATTATTTATTAAGGGTACTAACCTCTCTAATAAGCTTATGATGAGTTATGTATGAAGGGAGTTTTCAAGTGTTCGATGGAAGATGATGAAAGAAGATCCAGGAGTGTCAAGCGCTCAAGCTTGGGGATGCCCCCATGAATCCCCAATAAATATTCAAGGAGACTCAAGAGTCTAAGCTTGGGGATGCCCCCGTGCATCCCCTTATCCATCAACAATCATCAGTTCGTCCTTCGTCTCACTATATTTTTATCACTTCATGCGGTATGTGCTATGCTTGGAGCGTCTCGCTCTTAGGTTTTATCTTTAGTTTTATTTAGTTTTGCTTGCTGGTCATAACAAGTTAGACCCCATCTTACTTTGTGTGGGAGAGAAACACGCTCCACTCCAATCTAGAACACATCATAGGATTTTTCCTGCTTATCTTTTTGCTGTTGTGTGTTCTTTATCTTTTCGTAGCTACTGCCATGTTTAGTTTTAGTCTTAGTTTGTCTTTATCAAGAGCCTTGTCTTTTGTTTAGTTTGTTGCTGGAACTCTCTTTAGTTTTCATGTTTATCTTGTTAAGAGAGTTGGTTGTTGCACTGAGTTGTGTTTTTTCTTGGAAGTAGGTAATTGAGGTTGCTATTTAATTCTAGTAGTAACTTGCAATAGTTTTGAGGTATTGATGTGAGTAATGTCTGAACTTTTGGTGTCAAGAGCTTTAGCCTATTAGTGATAGGTGTCGTATTTTGGGCAATCCGTGTGTATTTTCAAAACCTACAAAAACTAGTTGAGAACTCTAACTACTAGATGGATCACTAATCTTTGGAGGGATCGAATATTAGAGTACACTCACGTACCATGAGTCGAGGATGCGCAAGGATAACCAAAGCCCCATACACTCCTCCTCGGGGTTCTTGTCTCTTTGTGAACCTCCTTATTAGATTGAGAGTTACCGATAATAAGTGCATGAGTTCTTTGGACTAATGTGAGTATTCGAAAGTTGACACTTCCACCTTCCCATATTTTTCTAGCCTCTCCTGTGCCGTGCATTGCTTTCTTCTCACTCCGAGAGTTGGCGTCCACCTTCGCCGGTACATCCAAACCCTTGGCATGATACGCTCTGTCATCATAAACCTCCTTATATCTTTCCTCAAAACATCCACCATACCTACCTATCAAGGCATTTCCATAGCCTTTCCGAGATATATTGCCATGCAACATCCACCTCTTCATGACTTGATCTTCATGTCATACATGTTCCTGCTACACTGGCAGCGACATATATTGCATACATCATGATAGCTACATATTCTTTATGTTTTGAGTACCTTGTAAAGTGTGAAAGGTCTTCTATACCCTCTTTTAAATTAGAGTGTTTCCCTTAAGTGAGGAAAAGATCCCAAAGTGGACAAAACAAAAGATCCCAAAGAGGACAAATGAGAGTTAAATAGAAAGAGCCATTGAGGCCACCAAAAAATACAAAAAAATAGAAAAAAGAGAAAAAGGAAATAAAAAGAGAGAAAGGGGCAACACTACTATCCTTTTGAAAGATCCACACTAGTACTCCCTCTTATCCTTGTACTCCATAGAGATGATCATACATGCATATAGCTACGTGGGGACCCTTCACACTATAAAACTTGGCTTGTATATTCCAATGATGAGCCTCCTCAAATGAGCTCTAGGTCTTCTTGAGCAAGCAAGTTGGATGCACCTCCACTAGTTCAATTGGAGAGCTTTTCTTAGCTCTTATGTGCATCCGTTGCATGGCAATCCCTACTCCTCACATCATATCTATCATATGGCCTTCTCTCGCCTATGGTTGTCCTCATTGATGTGAGCCTTTCTCACACTTTTTGTGTTCCTCCTCCACCATATTTCTCTCTTTTCAATCCAAAGTGTCAACTCTTGTGCTTACGCTCATCCATTGCATGAGTACTCAAAATATCGAAAAGGAGTGGATCAAATTGACTTGTACCTGGCTAGTGGTCTGGGGACGAGTCAAGATAAGATTCCATAGAAGACCGAGTGTGAAACTTTAGTAGATTAAGTTCTCAAAAAAATACTTTTTATCTCGTATTCCCTATACCCTTTTCTTGCACGCAAACACCATTTGGAGACATTCGAGTCACGGACAGCGAGAGCTCTTGCACCCTTTGTTCTTTTGTTGCTTGTGTCAATGCTAATATAGACTCTTGCTTGTTAAGACTTGAATTGAATTGCATGCTTTGATTGCTTTACTTAAAAGTCCTTATATGTTTGTGTGGCATGTCAACACAGAAATTATGCTTGTTATCATTTACCTACTCGAGGACGAGCAGGAGTTAAGCTTGGGGTTGTTGATACGTCGCAAACGTATCTATAATTTCTGCTTGCTCCATGCATGTTTTGTGCGATATTGCTATGCTTTTGATACACTTTCATATCTTTTTATAACATATTTTGGAACTAACCTATTAATGGTTGCAAGAGTGCACAAGTTCTTGTTTTTGTACTTTATGTGTAGGAATTACTTGGATAAAGGAAAAATCACAAAAAGGAGCCTTGTAGGAGTTGGACTCTAACTTTCCCGAAATCTGTCCCCACCAGACAGGTTTTAAAGATCGCCTCGGAAACTCTAGAAGACGGCCTCAAACGTAAAAACTTAAAACTACAAAGTTGTAGAGGATTTTTTTTCCGGTGGAATTAGACATAAATTTCGGCCCAATCGGAGTTCGGATGCTTCCATAAACCCCGAAATACAGAAGACATAATCTGGATGATGGGAATCCGAGAGTCTATATAAAGAGAGGAAACCTAGGTCAAAGGGCACCACGAAATTTCATACCCCTTGGCAGCCGTCTTGAGGGGGAGATCAATCTCCACAGCAGCACCATCTCCAAGGAAGAATAAGGGTCCAAAGGCCGTTGCCCCAAGGGCCGTGGCCGTGGGCTCCACCGCCGCCGTGGCCGCCGCCGTCCCCGTCTCCTTCATCTCCTCCGGGCTGCACCTCTCCATCAACAACTCTCCCTCTCACCATGTCCATGTGTGAGTAGTTCCCCTCGGGGCTGAGGTTCTACCAGTAGCTATGTGTTCTTCTCTCTTTCCCATGATGTTATCTTAGTTGTGATCATAGGCTATGTTAATCTAGGGTGATCCCATGATATTTCCCCTTCCTCTATGTATTGGATTGATGTAATCACTTGATCTTATCTAGTATAATCCCCGAGACCATGGTGACAGCGGTCTACTGGACATGGGTTAGAAGAATAATATCATGAGTGATTTCCTCTTTTGTGTGTGGATTGAAGATTGAGAGTCTTTTGGTGCTTATCTTTGACTATCCATTAGATATGTTGTGGTGATTGTGGTACTCTCTTTGGATGGCCGCGGTGACATTGGGAAATCCATAGATTGAGAACTTCGAACTCTGAGGTGTGCTTTTGTAGCCCTACACAATTCTCGTCCTCTCTTGACCACAAAGGAATGACCTCCGAGTACGTCTCCATTGCATGTTTTATGGGAAATATCATGTGATTAGACTATGTTAATGTTGTTGGGAGTTGCCACTAGTGAAAGTATGAAGCCTAGGCCTTGTTTCCACCATTGCAATATCGTGTGTGCTCACGTTTACCACTTGTTTCTTTGCTGCACTTCTTATTACAGATTTATATTACCTTGTTTTTCCACACCTATGACCCATATTTTATCATCTCTTCGCCGAACTAGTGCACCTATACAACTCCTAGTTGTATTTGGTGTGTTGGGGACACAAGAGACTTCTTGTATCTTAATTGCAAGGTTGCTTGAGAGAGACCATCTTCAACCTCTACTTCCCTGAGTTCGATAAACCTTAGGTCATCCACTTGAGGGAAATTGCTTCTGTCCTACAAACCTCTATGCTTGTAGGCCCAACATAGTCTACAAGAATAGAAGCGTGCGTAGACATCAAACCCTAACCCCTAAGCTTAACCCCACTAATCCCCACCTTGGGCCACTGACCAGTGGGCCTAGGTCCCTAATTAACCATGAGTTAATTTAAACAACAAATTAAATTAACCCCTCCCACTGACAGCCTAGGCCCACACGTCAGCCCCCCCCCCCCCTGACGTCACCTGACGCAGTAAATTGAATAATTGATTTATTTAAATTCCAGAAAAACCAGAAATTGATTAAATCTTTGGAAAATCATAATTAATTCATATTAACTCCAAATTGGACAAATAATATGTCTAAAATTATCAGAAAAATACAAGGATTCTGAATATGCAACTTGTTTCTATGTTTGACCATTTTAAAATGGGTGAAAAGTAGCAAACATGCATATGGCATTTTTTTGAATTCAAATTTGGAGTGATTTTGCAAATGACTTTGCAACACACTTCTTTTAAATGGTTTCATCCACACATCAGAGACTTTACCTCACCTTTACCACATCACTTCATGCTCAACCATTTCAAATGAACATTCATGGTTTAAAATGCATTTGAAATTCATCGATAAATCAAATGGAGTTTGAATTTGCATTTGAAATGCAATATACTCCTTTTAAATGGAATGCTCAACACATCAGTACCATGAACATCACCTTATACAATTGACCATGTGCTTGTGCATTGTACCTTATGTTGATCGCTTTGTTTGTATTGTTTGCTCGGATAGAAGTGGAGCCGGAACCCGAGTTCACCCCCTTCGTTGAAGACCCCGTGACTGAACCTCGTCAGCATGGCAAGCAAACCCCCATTGATCATGTCGATAAAATCCCACTTCCCTCTTAGTCTCGCTTATGCATTGTTTAGGATGATCACCATGATAACGTTTCTACCTCATAGTTGAACCCAATCCTTTGCATGACCTATCATTTTGTCACAGTAGAAAGCAAACCGCAATCCTAGAAAATGTAGGAGTTGGTATATATCATGTGTCCCCTACAACTGTTACTGCTTATTACATGCTTAGAGTTACAATGAGGTTACTCTTTTGTGAGTCGGGATGGTAGTGATCATGATGATGATGGTGGAAATGTGTTGGTGAATCTACCCTAATACAAGGTGAACGATGAGAGGCTGTGTAGGAGTACACAGTGGGTTATCTCGTTGAACACCGCCTTAAGCCCGAGTTCTTGTGTGGCGATCCAAGAAGAAGAGTACAACCACACATTGGGATCACTGACCCCTCTCGACCTAGTACCTCACCCTGTTCGAACCCCAGAAGTTGTAGTAGTTCGGAGTTCTGGTAGGGCTGTGGCACGGTCTGCGAAGTGGATGAATGGCTTTTCAAGACCGGCTTGGGACCCTGCACACATCGTTTGAGGCTGTACTGGAACCTCGTCCGGACTTCCATACGGATCCCCCACAGATAGCCCTGCCTCACTTGGCCACACTACAAAGCCGCCCCGGCCCCGCCAGATGAACGCATCAACAACGTTGAATGCCGTACCAAAGCCAACATGGTGGTGGCTACTTTTTGGGTAAGTATTCTAAGCATTGCAATCATTTATTAGCGTTGGAATCATTTCACTCATCTTTTCATATGTTCGATGCATTTTTCAGTGCTACTATAGGGTTGAGGAGGGGATGGAGCCGGCGGCCCAGAAGAATCTCGAGAAGGAGATAGTGAGGCTACTCACGAACACTAGGCACGAGATGCGTGTTCAGTGTGTTCGAGATTGGTACGCCAAGAAGGGCGTGAAGAAGGCCAAGAAGAAGTGTAGAAAAGTTTTCCTTAAGAAGGAAGAATACTTGGAGGTAAATTACTAACTAATTCAAATTCCTACACTTATAAGTAAGTCCTAGTTAGCTCCAACTTTTCTTTATAATCTTATGAAGCTCAAACTTGGCTTTATAAGCTTATAAGTGTCAAACTTTTCTTTATAAGCTTATGAAGCTCAAACTTGGCTTTATAAGCTTATAAGTGTCAAACTTGGCTTTATAAGTTTATAAAGGTCAAACTTGGCTCTATTAGCTTGTAAAACTCAAAAATGATAATAATAGCTTAGTTACATAAAACTTGACTTGTACTTGGCTGAAAATAGCTATTCAATGACTTTATAAGATTATTAATTCATAGGCGCCCCTGAGATGGTGTGCAAATAAGATGGATTGCTTTGAGGCGATAGTGGACAAATGGCTCAGTGATGCCTGGCTGTCCACCCACAAAAGCGCCAAGGCTAGGCGTGCACAAATGGTAGGTGTGGCACACCACCAAGGCAATCTCAACGTCAACGAATACGCAAAAAAATGGGTATGTGCCTTTTTGTTTTCAGTTTCATGTCCTTTCATCATTAATCAATTGATTTGTTTCATGCCTTTTCTTTGCTTTTCATTGTAGGCGAAGCACCATAATCAGCCTGTGCCTAAGGGATTTCTCTCATTTTCCATGGCCCATAAGGGAAAGTACAAAACGGTGACGACATATTCCGAGGGCGATGGTGTTGAGGCGTACACCAGCGCTGCAGCCTACCACAAGATGATGGCCTATTCTGAGGTGGCGAAAGAGCTACGCGGTCCTCAGTTTGACCCGAGCGAGGAGGAGATGGATCCGGAGGCCTTGATGATTTCTGGTGGCGGTAAGCATCATGGCAGCACCTCCATGTGCAATGGCTTCGTACATTGCCTGGAGACTCTACCTCAGATCAAGGCGAGGCAAACGAGCTCCGCTCCTGCTGTACGACCTCGCCCGCGGCAACTGGACATTGCTATCCAGTTATAACTTTGTCTCAATTTTTCTTTCCGTTCTTTAGACTACGTAGCGATGATGACAATAATTGCTATATTGTTGAGTGTTCGTAGGACGCCATTCAGAGGGAGAGACAGGCGACACAAGAGATGTTGTCGGAGCAGCTTGCGGAGAGAGACCGGCTGGCGGAGGAGAGGACCCAGAGGATACTCGAGGAGGAGAGGGCACGCAATAATGCCCAGACGAAGGCCATCTACGACCTCTTCTCGGTAAGTTACTACTTTTGCATATATCCGCCAAGAATGCATAAGCATATGTTTGGTTCACTTGCTAATATGCTCGAGTCCTCAAAAACTAACTCGCAGAGTATGTGGGAGAAGCAAGGTCTTACCCCTCCACCGATGCCGACGCCTATCGTTTCTCCTCCCGAAACAGTAAGTTTCTTTCAATGATCAATATAGCCCGGTCTTATACCATCAAGTGTCATCATGCTTACCACATTGCAACTCATCCTTTGTTGCAGCATAATTCCGGAGCTGCATCTCACAACCCACAAGAATCTCCTAGTGAATCCCCGAGCAACCCACGTGGCGCGCTTCTCAGCCTTGAGGTGGCCTCCGGTAAGTTACATAAAGCTCATCAATGACTTTATATGCTCATAAAGCTCAATAATGGTAGTAATATCTTAGTTACATAAATATATACTTATTCTTGGCTTATAAAAGCTAAAAAATGACTATATAAGCTTATAAAGCTTATACTTGGCTTTATAAGCTTGTAAACCTAAAAAATGACTTATACTTGGATTATAATAGCTCCTCAATGACTTCATAAGCTCATAAAGCTGAAAATGACGTTAATAGCGTAGTTCGATGAAAATTGAGTTATACTTGGCTTCTAAAAGCTCAATAGTGACTTTATAAGCTTATAAAGCTCAAACTTGGCTTTATAAGCTTTTAAAGCTCAAATTAGATTTTACAAGCTTATTATGTTCAACAATGACTTATACTTGTCTTATAAAAGCTCAATAATGAATTTACTAGCTTAAGTGGCTTATAAACCTAAAAATGACTTATACTTCGCATATACAGCTCAAAAATGAATTAATGACTTAGTTATATCTAAAATGAGATATATTTAGCTCTTGAGGTCTAAGAAGAACAAGTATTGTAGAATAAGAAGAAGGATAGGAGGAAAAGAAAGAAGTGAAGAAGAAAGAGGTGAAAAAGAAAGTAAAAGAAGAAAAGTTCTTCTTATTCTTACTTTTTCTCTTCTTTCTTTTTCTCCATATTCTCTTCTTCCTTTCATCTTATTCTTATTCTTCCTATTCTTCTCCTTACTCTTCTTCACCTTACTCTTCTTCTTTTCTTCTTTTTATTTTTTCCGTAACTAACATATGTTTATGTTTTCATTTTGCAGATTTTCCTTTATGCATGGATGGATGCTTCTTTGTTGTAGATATAGGATGTTAGTCTTTATATATGCACTTGTGCGATGTTGGGCACTTTTAAACTATTTGTATGAACACTTGGCATAGTGGTGGCCTTTGTAGACGCTTGTGGTTATGTAGTGGACTTGTGCGATGTTGTATATATATCATTGTTGCTGTTTTAAACTTTTTGTATGCACTAGTAGACTTGTGGGATGGAGATGACTTGTAGATACATGTGTGCACTATAATATATCATGTTGGGAACTTTTTGTATGCAATAGAGTTCTGTATATATATATTATTGTTTAAATGCAGGGAACTAAAGAAAACAAATTAAAAAGATAGATACAGAGAGCTTTGCCGTCAGCAAGCTGACGGCAAAGGCGTTGCCGTCGGCAAGCTGACGGCAAAGAGGACACGTGGCGGCAGCCTGTGCAATCTGGGCTGTGGCAGTGACCATTTGGTCACGGCTTTGCCGTCGGCCATGAACCGGCTGACGGCAAAGAGTAGGCTGGCTGCCGTCAGCCCACCGTAAGCCGACGGCAAACTTCTGATATGCGGGCCCAGGCAAGGGATTTGCCGTCAGCCAGACGGCTAGCTGACGGCAATGCACGCCGTTAACTCAGCCCACGGGGTTAAGTCAGAGCTGGCCGTACGAGCGGCTTTTTCGTCATCCAGTACAAAAATACTGACGGCAAAGGCTTTGCCGTCGGTCGATTTTAAGCTGACGGCAAAGCATCTCACTGCCGACTGATGAGCTGACAACAGGTTTGCCGTCGCGGAGCTGACGACAAAGGCTTTGCCGTCAGTTTTTCATATGTTTGCCGTCAGCTTTGGCTGACGGCAAAACTCTTGTTTCCTGTAGTGGCTAGTGCATCCTCTAGACTAAGATGAATGCACTCTTATGATTAAACACCTTGCAAGCATCCGCAAATACAAGATAGTAATTAAGGCAAAAGCCTAACCATAGAAATACGATCGGTGATCCATTGTTCCCTTGTGCAAAAGCGTGCAAACTGGGGTTTAGGTTTCTGTCACTCCGGCAACCCAACGTAAGCATTCTTTATACACAATGCATTCCCCTAGGTTGTTGATAAGGCGAAGTGTTGAGTGTTCGACTCACACAACACCACTAGGAAAATAACAACACAACTTCAATACCAACCAACACATATTACTTCAACATCATATGACTACTAGCAACTAGACTGCTCCCTTATTCTTGAAGGAAAAGGGGGCTGTTCGTATATAACTGCAGGAAAAATAGGATCAGCAACGTGAACATCAATAGGCACTTCTTTGAAAGGCTTATGGTACTGATCCTTCTTCATCTTAGAAGAATCAACATGAGATGCAAAGTTCTTACAAAAATCAATCATTAGATGGGAATCCAGACCAATCTTAGAGCAAAAGGTATTAAAATAATCAGTTTTCACATAGCTCTCAATATAATCATGCTCATAATTTATAGCAGGTTCAATACCTTTATCGATTTCCCAATCTTCAGTATTCTTCTGGATCCTTTCGATGAGATCCCATCTTTCTTCAACGCTCTTTGTATGAAATACCCCGCTAGAGGAGGCATCCAGCATTTCCTTGTCCTGACGAGAAAGCATGGCATACAAATTTGTAAGTATAATATATTTGGGGAGCTTATGGATAGGACATTTGAACATTAGGGATTTAAGTCTCCCCCAAGCTTGAGTGATGCTCTCTCCGTCGCGAGACCTAAAGTTATAGATGTAATTCCTGTCTCGGTAAACTTCATGAAGAGGGTAAAACTTTGTATAAAAGAGAGACATAAGCTCTTCCCAATTGACAGAATGTGAGTTATCGAGGAGTTTATACCAATCTGAAGCTTTGTATGTAAGCTATACGGAGAATAATTTCTTCATAAAGAACTCCAGTGACACACCTGCAAGCTTGAATAATGAACATAGTTGTGATAAATATAGCAAGTGTTCACCTGGATGTCTGTCTCCTGCATAGCGATTAGCTAAGACATAATCGATAATACCAGATGGTATCTTATAAGGCACAATTTCAGTAGGGGCAGGAGTAACTACCTTAGTTGTGGGGCGGCTCCCCAAGAAAAACGATCCAAGAGTAGGGGTGTTCATCAGGACAAAAATGGCAACGGCAAAACTAAAAACAGAAATATAAAAACTTCCTTACCAGCTTCACTTACTAATAGCACTACACTCCCCGGCAACGGCGCCAAAAAACGTAGCTTGATGACCCTCAAAGTAGAGGGATCTATTGCAGTGTTTTCGATAAGTAAGAGTGTCGAACCCAACGAGGAGCAGAAGGTAGTAGTAAGTGACTTTAGTAAGGAGATAACTGCAAACACTAAAAGATAACTTTTTAGGGGTTTTCTCGGTAAGCGACAGGAAAGTAAAGACGAGCAAAGTAAAAGATACTGGAGAGTAAAAAGTTTCCCAATCCTTTATAAGCAAAGGAGAGGCCTAGCAACTGAACTTATAAAAGCTAAAGTGTTCTTGAGGACACACGGGAGAGGTAGTCATGTGCTTTCGCCATATTCCGTATCGGTACTATGTACTGTGTTGATAAGTGTTTGGTGGGTGGAGCTATGCTAGTGCATCCTCTATACTAAGATGAATGCACTCTTATGATTAAACACCTTGCAAGCATCCGCAAATACAAGATAGTAATTAAGGAAAAAGCCTAACCATAGAAATACGATCGGTGATCCATTGTTCCCTTGTGCAAAAGCGTGCAAACTGGGGTTTAGGTTTCTGTCACTCCGGCAACCCACCGTAAGCATTATTTATACACAATGCATTTCCCTATGTCCTTGATAAGGCGAAGTGTTGAGTGTTCGACTCACACAACAACACTAGGAAAATAACAACACAACTTAAATACCAACCAACACATATTACTTCAACATCATATGACTACTAGCAACTAGACTCCTCCCATGTCCTCAAGAACTAAAGTGACTACTCACAAGACATAAAAGAGATCATGATCAGTGGGGAT
Source organism: Bromus sterilis (assembly GCA_950022295.1). Taxonomy (NCBI): domain Eukaryota; kingdom Viridiplantae; phylum Streptophyta; class Magnoliopsida; order Poales; family Poaceae; genus Bromus; species Bromus sterilis. Next base: position 271,174,491 of record OX465595.1, on the reverse strand, counting down.
AAATAGATGATAAAGAATCTGAACACAATAATATTTCTCCAACAAAACTCAATAGCATTCACCACAAAGTAGTAATCAACAACGATAGAGTAGAGAGGATAGGTAGTACGGATTACAACACGAGTTGCTATTGTGACAAGATTGGATGAAGATGGAGATGGTTCTGATGATGGGGATGATGTTGATAATGATCTCGATGATGCCCGTGACAATGGCGACGATCTCCCCTTCCGGGAGGTGATCTCCCCGGCGGAATCTGCCCGCCAGAGATGGCTTTTCTTCTCTGTAGGTTTCCGCCACGGAGCGGCGGCGGAACTTCGGAAACTCTCCGTTTTTTAGGGTTTTTGGATCACGAGGGGTAAATAAGCCAGAGGGGGGATCCGGGAGTGGCCCCGGGGGTCCAGGCGCCCTCCCGGCGCGGCCATGGGTGGGGCCGCGCCAGGTGGCCGCCTGGGCACCCTGTGGCCCCCCTATTGTCGCTCTTTTGCGTGTCTTCGTGATCCTACTGGAAAACATCCTCCGTCGATTTTCAGGTAATTTGGAATGGTTCTTCTTCAGCAACTCAGCGTCCACTTTTTACCGCTGAATCCTGCGTCTGCTGCTTCGGCACCGGAAAGTTGCAAACTATGTAAAATAAGCCAAAACAACATAAGAATAGAATCATATCTTGAAATATATCAATGAATAAGAAAGAATTACTATATAAAATAGTGATGCAATTTGGACGTATCAACTCCCCCAAGCTTAGACCTTGCTTGTCCCCAAGCGAATACTGAGCTCGGTAAACCTGTCCACAAGTTTAAGAGAGTGAAGTGTTGATAAATAGCATATGGACAAGAAGCATCAAGGTTCCTTCATCATACTCAAGCATCCTCAAAAGCAACCTCAACTCAAAAGGCCCTCATGAGAAAGTAATAACAATTATAATCAAAAGTAGGGCTGAGGAAACTCATCAAATTATGGCAAACATAATCTTGGTCAAAGGACAACTAAAAATAATTTGAAGCTTTTGAAAGAACATGTTAATAGTCATGAAGTGCAAATGCTAACATGAAGGAAGATGCTCGCTAGGCAAGAGCTTTCGCAAACAACTTACTTATCAAAAGATAATGTCAACAAGGATATGGCATGGCAAAACTTAATGCATCTCTATATGGATGAATCCTCATCAACATCAAATGTCTGTTCTCTTAGGGAAAATAAGGAAGTGGGAAAACTGACTCAACATGAAAGTGGAAGAAGGCCTTGTTAAGGGCAAGCAGGGAAAACTCTTGTGCTATCCTTAAATCAAACAGAATAAAAATAGATTTTGGGGTGGTGCATAGTTTGTCAACGAATGCTAATAGATAGCTCAATTACTTCTCAAGATGGACAAATTTCGAGGAACGGCTCCCCAAGTGAGGACGATCACATCCCCTTAATCTCCTTTGTTTATCACTGCCAAAGTTTCTGATTTCTCATAGACCAAGCGTGAAGGAGGGTTTGTTTGTTATATTATCTTTCGAGCTGGGCCCACTCATGCCAGTTCCTCCTCGTATTATGGGTTTGCAGATTAGACATGCAATCCTGGGGTAAAACTTGTCCAACTTAAGAAGATCATGAATCACCTACTACTTCCTCATGAGCTAAACAAGAGGCACAAAACAGAAGATTTTGAACAGTTAAGGATAACACATAAATTCTATGCTTATAAGAGTGGTAGGGGAATACCACGAATAGGAAGGTATGGTGGACTCATATGGAAGGTAATGGTTTGAGGGTATGGATGCACAAGCAGAAATATACTTGGCAAAGAGTTTGGCTAGCAAAGGCTTTGAGAGAACAAATAGTTGATGCTAATTTAGATGCAAAACATATAAGGCATAAACATTAAGGTAAGCATAACACATCAAGTTGTCTTCCTTGTCAACATAACACTTCAAGCATAATAACATAAAGGTTTTGGCTAAGTCGCTACTTGAGAGAACATGCATGTTGTCAAGACCAAAGCTATGTTTGCCAAAATTAAATAAAGTTTTCAAAGCCATACCTGATATAAGGTCAATACTCCCCATAACAATCGTCATATGATGCCGATTGCGTGAAGAGAATACCGAGTGCAGCGAAGGAACCAATAGAGTTCTCAGTAATATTCCAATATAGACGACTCCACACTCACGGATACAATCTCTCCACAGACGGAGTGATAGACCTCAATGCAAACACCTATTTCATATAATAAACTCCCTAGACATGATACGACTCTACTTGACTCTAAAAGACTAAGATAAAGATAAAGATACCGGGCACTCCCCCAAGCTTGGAACAAGCTGAGGGAATGCCATTACCCGAGGAGATTTACTCCTCATTCTTGTTCTTCTCAATCAGGTATTCCTTGGCGAAGCGCTTCCATAGTAGCTCCTCTCCAGTTTCGAAGGACATTCCCGTCTCCAGGATCCTGCATTCAGCACCTAAACCCATGCGCAGAAACTTTAGTTCATACTCACAGTTCTGGTTGTGCAGATCATAGATTTGCACTTGGAGCTGATAAACTTTTTCTTCTAGTGCGGACAAACTTGACCACATCTGCTTCATCTCTTTCCTATGGGAAGCCTCGATCTCGTTCCTGATGTCGTAGTTGGCTTCAACACCACGCTCCACCATCTTCTTGAACTTGAAGACCTCATGTTCCATCTCCTTCAGCCGCTCCTCGTTATTCCCCTCCATGACTGGTCCCTTCAGATCTTCCTTGTGGAGAACACCGTCCTCCACACGAAGGACCTGGGGGTGCTTGTTCACCTCAGCGAGGTAAGGGTTGATGACGTTGACGATGAACTTGTCCTTGGGGGAACTTGGGGAAGCCATGGCACCTAGGTCTAGCTAAAAGATTTCCTGGCAGAAACAGATTGAAGAGAAAACACACGAAATCGCGAGATACGCTGCCGGAACGATCCGGGTGAATATATAGAAAAAAATTCTGCAACAAAAGGAAGGTAACGAGCCAAAGTGGAGTCGGAGACGGACTCCTGGGTGCCCAGGCGGCCTCCCGGCGCGGCCAGGAGGTAGGGCGCGCCAGGGGGGCGCCTGGGCCCCCTGGAGCTCCTCTCCGGCTCCGCTTAGGCCTCGAATTTTCCTTATTTTTCAAAAACTCATAATATGGAACTTTTATGGCAGTTCACGATGTTTCCTTACCGTAATACATACCTTTTCTTTATTCTGCTTCTGTCGGTGTCTGAAACAGGGCTGCAACATGTTCTCCATGAGTTGTAGTGCGTATTATATTTACATCAACATTGACGGGGTCTCCCGCCATGTAATGCTTGAGTCTTTTCCCATTCACAACTTGAGGTTTGGTGCCTTCAAAATTGTTAATCTTAATTGCACTAGACCGGTAGACTTCTTCGATATGAAATGGCCCTTCCCACCTGGAAAGTAGTTTACCTGGAGAAAACCTGAAACGGGATCTAAACAATAAAACTTTATCACCAACATTAAATTCACGTTTCAGAATCCTCCTGTCATGCCACTTCTTTATCTTTTCTTTGAACATTTTAGCGCTCTCGTAAGCTTCACTTCTCCACTCATATAGAGAAGTCAAGTTCATGAGACGCTTTTCACCAGCTAACTTTGGGTCAGCATTAAGCTCTCTAACAGCCCAGAAAGCTTTGTGTTCTAATTCTAATGGCAAATGGCAAGCCTTGCCATTGACCATTTTATAGGGAGACATGCCCATGGGGTTTTTGTAGGCAGTTCTATACGCCCACAAAGCATCTCCTAACTTATTTGACCAGTCTTTCCTATTTCTGTTAACTGTCTTTTGCAAGATCAACTTGATCTCTCTATTGGTGAGCTCCACTTGCCCACTAGTTTGAGGATGGTACGGTGACGCAATTCTATGATGGACATCGTACTTGGCTAAAGCTTTTCTAAAAGCTCCATGCGTGAAGTGTGATCCTCCATCAGTCATGAGATACCTAGGTACACCAAACCTAGGGAAAATTACATCTTTGAGCATTTTCAAAGATGTTTTATGATCAGCACTCTCAGTGGGGATTGCTTCAACCCACTTGGTCACATAATCAACAGCAACTAAAATGTGAGTGTACTTGTGTGAAGAAGGAAAAGGACCCATAAAATCAAAACCCCATCAATCAAAAGGCTCAATCACTAGTGAGTAATTCATAGGCATCTCATTCCTCCTACTAATATTGCCAACTCTCCGACATTTATCACAGGCTAAAACATAACTTCTAGCATCTTTAAAGAGAGTAGGCCAATAAAAACCTGATTGAAGAACCTTATGTGCGGTCCTCTCACCGGCGTGATGTCCTCCGTAGGGACTATCGTGACATTGCTTGAGAATGTCCTTTTGCTCGTGTTCCAGTATGCATCTTCTCACGATCCCATCTGGACCTTTGAAAAGATGTGGGTCATCCCAAAAGTAATGCCTCAATTCATGGAAGAACTTCTTCCTTTGCTGAAATGTTAAACCTGGAGGCAAATACTTTGCAACGATAAAATTAGCATAATCTGCAAACCAAGGATCGGAAAGATATTGTACTTTAACAACGGCAAGTTGTTCGTCTAGAAAACTGTCGTTGAGTGGGATTGGATCATGCGGTATATCTTCCATCCTTGAAAGATTGTCCGCTATAGGGTTGTCTGCTCCTTTTCTATCAACAATCTGCAAATCAAATTCTTGAAGAAGGAGTACCCATCTGATGAGCCTTGGTTTGGCATCCTTCTTCGTCATAAGATACTTAATGGCAGCATGGTCATTATGAATAATAACTTTAGAATTAACATTATACTGTCTAAACTTATCACAAGCAAACACTACTGCTAAGAATTCCTTCTCAGTAGTAGCATAATTCTTTTGAGCACTATCAAGGGTCTTACTGGCATAATAAATAACATTCAACTTTTTGTCAACCCTTTTTCCTAAAACAGCTCCAACAGCAAAATCACTAGCATCACACATAATTTCCAAGGGCAACTTCCAGTCAGGCGGTTGTACTATAGGAGCGGTTATTAAAGCTTTCTTAAGAACTTCGAAAGCCTCCTTACAATCTTCATCAAATACAAAAGGAACATCCTTCTGGAGAAGATTAGTGAGGGGTCTCGAGGTCTTAGAAAAGTCTTTAATAAATCTTCTATAGAAACCAGAATGACCGAGAAAACTACGAATACCTTTAATGTCCCTTGGATAGGGCATCCTTTCGATAGCTTCAATCTTCGCCTTGTCCACTTCAATTCCCCTCTCGGAAATCTTGTGGCCAAGCACGATCCCTTCGTTAACCATGAAGTGGCACTTTTCCCAGTTTAGAACTAAGTTTGTATCCTCGCATCTCTGCAAAACTTTATTAAGATTGTGGAGACAGTGGTCAAAGGAAGTTCCATAGACGGAGAAATCTTCCATGAAGACTTCCACAATCTCCTCACAGAAACCATGAAATATTGCACACATACATCTCTGAAAAGTAGCAGGGGCATTGCATAAACCAAAAGTCATACGCCTATAAGCATAAGTACCATAAGGACAAGTGAAAGTGGTCTTCTCTTGATCGGTGGTGTTAACATGAATTTGAGAGAAGCCAGAGTACCCGTCAAGATAGCAGAAGTGGGTGTTTTTGGACAGCCTCTCAAGCATCTGATCAATAAAGGGCAGCGGGTAGTGGTCCTTCCTGGTTGCCTTGTTCAGCTTCCTGTAATCAATACACATTCTATATCCAATAATATTTCTCTGAGGTATTAGTTCATTCTTATCATTAGGGACTACAGTTGTCCCTCCTTTCTTAGGAACACAATGAACTGGACTTACCCACTTACTATCGGCTATAGGGTAGATAATACCTGCGGCTAGAAGCTTGAGGATTTCGGTCCTCACAACATCCATCATCTTTGGGTTCAACCGTCGTTGATGGTCAACAACAGGTTTAGCATCGGGCTCGAGGTTGATAGTATGTTGACAAATAGATGGACTAATTCTCTTAAGGTCATCAAGGGTATAGCCAATTGCACCACGGTGTTTACGAAGTACTTCCAATAATCGCTCTTCTTCATATCCTGAAAGGTTAGAGTTGATAATAACAGGATAAACTTTCTTTTCATCTAAATAAGCATACTTGAGCGTATCGGGAAGAGGTTTGAGATCAAACACCGGGTCTTCTTTTGGTTTGGATAAAATTCCTAAAGGTTCAACCGGAAGGTTGTGCTTCAGGATAGCAGGTTGTCTCAAGAAGATTTCGTCAATTTCATTTCTTTCCTGCATATGAGTATCATTCGCATGGTCCTCCATGTATTGCTGCAAAGGATCATTAGGGGGAATAGCAATAGAAGCAATACTTTCAATAATTTTTATCATTACTAGGTAATTCAGTACCACGAGGCTGCTTGGAAATCTTAGAAAAGTTAAATTCATATGGCTCACCATTGAATTCAACAGAAACTTTACCTTTCTTGCAATCTATAATAGCTCCACAAGTTCTCAGAAAAGTTATACCAAAAATAATAGGACAAAAACTATCTTGCACTGAACCAAGTACGAGAAAGTCGGTAGGGTACTTTACCTTTCCACATAGGACTTCAACATCTCTCACAATCCCGATAGGAGAGATAGTGGCTTTGTTTGCAAGATGAATAGTAACATCGATCTCTTCGAGTTCACAGGGTGAAATCTCACTCATGATCTCTTGATAAAGAGAATAAGGAATCGCGCTAGCGCTCGATCCCAGATCTCATTGCCCGTAATAATTGTGATCTCCTATTTTAACAGATACAACTGGTGTACCTGAAATTGGGCTTTTATTCTTGGCTGTGACAATGCTAGTTGAAACCGCACAAAAATTTATAATAGAATCTGAAACATCATCAGTAACTAAATCTTTAACCATAGCAACTTGAGGATCGACTCTGATCTGGTCCTCAGATTCACCTGTTCTTCTCTCACTTTTATTTATGATGTCTGTCACAAAAGAGTGCTCCCTTATTCTTGAAGGAAAAGGGGGTTGTTCGTATATAGCTGCAGGCAAAATAGGATCAGCAACGTGAACATCAATAGGCACTTCTTTGAAAGGCTTATGGTACTGATCCTTCTCCATGTTAGAAGAATCAACATGAGAGGCAAAGTTCTTACAAAAATCAATCATTAGATGGGAATCCAGACCAATCTTAGAGCAAAAGGTATTAAAATAATCAGTTTTCACATAGCTCTCAATATAATCATGCTCATAATTTATAGCAGGTTCAATACCTTTATCGATTTCCCAATCTTCAGTATTCTTCTGGATCCTTTCGATGAGATCCCATCTTTCTTCAACGCTCTTTGTATGAAATACCCCGCTAGAGGAGGCATCCAGCATTTCCTTGTCCTGACGAGAAAGCATGTCATACAAATTTGTAAGTATAATATCTTTGGGGAGCTTATGGATAGGACATTTGAACATTAGGGATTTAAGTCTCCCCCAAGCTTGAGCGATGCTCTCTCCGTCGCGAGACCTAAAGTTATAGATGTAATTCCTGTCTCGGTAAACTTCATGAAGAGGGTAAAACTTTGTATAAAAGAGAGACATAAGCTCTTCCCAATTGAGAGAATGTGAGTTATCGAGGAGCTTATACCAATCTGAAGCTTTGTATGTAAGCGATACGGAGAATAATTTCTTCATAAAGAACTCCAGTGACACACCTGCAAGCTTGAATAATGAACATAGTTGTGATAAATATAGCAAGTGTTCACCTGGATGTCTGTCTCCTGCATAGCGATTAGCTAAGACATAATCGATAATACCAGATGGTATCTTATAAGGCACAATTTCAGTAGGGCAGGAGTAACTACCTTAGTTGTGGGGCGGCTCCCCAAGAACAACGATCCAAGAGTAGGGGTGTTCATAAGGACAAAAATGGCAATGGCAAAACTAAAAACAGAAATATAAAAACTTCCTTACCAGCTTCACTTACTAATAGCACTACATTCCCCGGCAACGGCGCCAAAAAACGTAGCTTGATGACCCTCAACGTAGAGGGATCTATTGCAGTGTTTTCGATAAGTAAGAGTGTCGAACCCAACGAGGAGCAGAAGGTAGTAGTAAGTGACTTTAGTAAGGAGATAACTGCAAACACTGAAAGATAACTTTTTAGGGGTTTTCTCGGTAAGCGACAGGAAAGTAAAGACGAGCAAAGTAAAAGATACTGGATAGTAAAAAGTTGCCCAATCCTTTATAAGCAAAGGAGAGGCCTAGCAACTGAACTTATAAAAGCTAAAGTGTTCTTGAGGACACACGGGAGAGGTAGTCATGTGCTTTCGCCATGTTCCGTATCGGTACTATGTACTGTGTTGATAAGTGTTTGGTGGGTGGAGCTATGCTAGTGCATCCTCTATACTAAGATGAATGCACTCTTATGATTAAACACCTTGCAAGCATCCGCAAATACAAGATAGTAATTAAGGCAAAAGCCTAACCATAGCAATACGATCGGTGATCCATTGTTCCCTTGTGCAAAAGCGTGCAAACTGGGGTTTAGGTTTCTGTCACTCCGGCAACCCACCGTAAGCATTCTTTATACACAATGCATTCCCCTAGGTCGTTGATAAGGCGAAGTGTTGATTGTTCGACTCACACAACACCACTAGGAAAATAACAACACAACTTAAATACCAACCAACACATATTACTTCAACATCATATGACTACTAGCAACTAGACTGCTCCCATGTCCTCAAGAACTAAAGTGACTACTCACAAGACATAAAAGAGATCATGATCAGTGGGGATAAATAGATGATAAAGAATCTGAACACAATAATATTTCTCCAACAAAACTCAATAGCATTCACCACAAAGTAGTAATCAACACCGATAGAGTAGAGAGGATAGGTAGTACGGATTACAACACGAGTTGCAATTGTGACAAGATTGGATGAAGATGGAGATGGTGCTGATGATGGGGATGATGTTGATGATGATCTCGATGATGCTCGTGACGATGGTGATGACGATGGCGACGATCTCCCCTTCCGGGAGGTGATCTCCCCGGCGGAATCTGCCCGCTAGAGATGGCTTTTCTTCTCTGTAGGTTTCCGCCACGGAGCGGCGGCGGAACTCCGGAAACTCTCCCTTTTTTAGGGTTTTTGGATCACGAGGGGTAAATAGGCTATAGGGGGGAGCCGGGAGTGGCCCCGGGGGTCCAGGCGCCCTCCCGGCGCGGCCAGGGGTTGGGCCGCGCCAGGTGGCCGCCTGGGCACCCTGTGGCCCCCCTCTGGTCGCTCTTTTGCGTGTCTTCATGATCCTGCTGGAAAACATCCTCCGTCGATTTTCAGGTAATTTGGAGGTGTTCTTCTTCAGCAACTCAGCGTCCACTTTTTACCGTTGAATCCTGCGTCTGCTGCTTCGGCATCGGAAAGTTGCAAACTGTGTAAAATAAGCCAAAAGAACATAAGAATAGCATCATATCATGAAATATATCAATGAATAAGAAAGAATTACTATATAAAATAGTGATGCAATTTGGACGTATCAGCATCCAGGCCACCTCGGTCCTTCTAGCAGCGCCACGGAGACGCCCTAGCAGCCGTGCGTCCTTTCCCCCTCCTCTAGCCCGTTCTCCTCCTCTCCCCTCGCCGTTTTCGCTCCAGCCCGAGATCCACCGCAGAGCACATCCGTGTGCCCGCGCAGACAGAGACGCCCACCGCCGGGAAAAGATGTCCAGGAAGATCGCTTGAGACGGAAGCCTCTCCGTGCAGAAGCTAGACGACCAATTTTGCCCCGAGCTACCACAATCCTCGTCGACTTCTCGCCGGAGCTTCCGGACCCGGTCGTCGATTCCGTCGTCTCCAAGGCACCCCCGACCTCGCCGTTGCCTCCATTGCGTTTCTGGTGAACATGCGATCGAAATCCCAACCTTTCCCCCTCCTTTTTCTCCCTCTAGCCACGACCACCATGGGAAGTGAGCACGGCCGCCGCCATGGCCGTCGTGGAGGTGTCCTCCGTGCTCCTCGAGCCTCCCCGTGTGCCCCTTTGGATGCGTGCGTGCGAGGGCATCATTTTGCTGCCCTTTTCGAGCCATCCCGTGGCCGGGAAGCCACTCCGGCGAGGGCACCGCCGTGTCTGCTGACACCGGCGATGAGCCAGCGACGTGCCCCGGTTAATTTAACCCCCTAACCCACCCCAGTGCCATAGACAGGTGGGGCCCCAGCCCCCTAATCCCTCTCTGTTTAAAATAAACAGAGAGATTAACTCCACTGAGGCTGACAGGGCTGGCCCACTGGTCAGAGCCCCCCCCCCCCCACGTCAGCATGACCTCATGCTGACGCAATAAGTCCTTTTCTAATTAATTTTAAACCCAGAAAATTCCAGAAAATAGAATAAACTTTGAAATTCAATAACTTTTTCATACTAACTCCAATTTGGACAAATAATATATGAAAAATGATCAGCAGAAAATAATCCATCCAAATATCCAACTTTCAGCTATGTTTGAGTTGATTTTAAAATGGGACCAGTAGCTTTTGCTATTTGGCTTAATTGGAATTAATTCAAATTAAATTCAAATGCTATTCTAATTTGAACCATTGCAATGCAAACTTAATCACGTGTACATCAGAGGCATAAACACACATGATCACATGGTTTTCAAATAACAATAGCAATTGCAATTTGGTTAAATTGAAATTCATATATGGATTTTGAATTTGCATTTCAAATGCTATACACTTCATTTAAATCAAATGTACCACAAACCAACACCATTCACATCATAGACAACATTATCATGTGATTGTGCATTTAAATTAAAGTTGTCCCCCCCCCTTTGTTGATGATTGTTCCGGTTATAGTGCCTCCGAGACGGTGATCACCCCGAAGAAGAAGACCACCGTTAAGACCCATGTATCGTCAGCAAGGCAAGCAAACCCCATTGATCATGTCTATAAAATCCTACTTCCCTCTCAGTATCTCTTATGCATGTTTAGGAGATCACCGAGACACGTTCTTTCGCATAGTTGAACCCATTCCGATGCATGACCTATCATTTTGTCACCGTATTAAGCAAACCACAATCCTAGCAGATTTAGGAGTTGAATGATGAGCATGTGGCCCCTGCAACTGTTACTGCTTATTGCTGCTTAGTGATACAATGAGGATGTTATGTTTGTGAGTCGGGATGGATATTCATAATGGTGTTGATGATAACGTGTTAGTGAATCCACCCTAAACAAAGGTGAACGATGAGAGGCTGTGTAGGAGTACACAGTGGGTTGTCTCGTTGAACACTGCCCTAGGCCCCGAGTTCCTGTTTTGTGATCCAAGACAAAGAGTATGACCACATGTAGGGTTTATGGGAGCCCCGTTTGGCCTCTTTACGTACCCAATCTGGTCCAGGAGTCACACTAGATTCGGGCTTTCCATTTTGCATGTGCATAGAAAAAGAATGAAGAAAAGTTTGCATCATATAGATATGTGGGTGGACCTGTGAGGCAGTGAAACCATCTGGCAGAGGTGGCGTCTCGGTCCCTTACATTATCTGAGTCCGTTTCATGGAACCGGCCAGGCTCTCGAGCGGTTCTAAACTCAGGTAGTCGACACATGGATTAGAGAAGGTGATGTGAGGGTAGTGCCTTGGTTTCATCCACGTCCGACACCTGCTTGAAGGGTGACGAGAACGAGGCGATAAGTGATGACACACGTGTGAAGATGTACACCCCTGCAGGGTTAATAAACTATTCGAATAGCCGTGTCCGCGGTTATGGACTACTTGGAGACCTCTACTTGATCATAGACAACTTGAATGGATACTTATAAAACTCGCAAGATAAGCATGAGTGCTATGGTGGGCTTCCTCGTGGGGAAGTCGAGGAAGTATCCCTAGTGGTGTATTGTGTGGAGACTTTGTAGTGGACTCGTGTATGCGTCTTACCTCAAGTCTGGTACTCGTAGTTCAGGACTAGCCAAGTCAAAGCTGGAACTTCTGCATGATGAAACCTGTCGGGACCCGGGGTATGCGTATGTAATTCCAGTCACGATGCAATCACATGGAGAGCCGAGAACCGTACCCACTTGTCTAAGTAGAGAAGGCCAAGCACAGAACGTTCTCGGTAAGCATTGAACGTGAGGGGCATCCCATCCAGGCCGGATGATCAACTGAGATGAGTCCTCATCGTCCGCTCACAAGTCTAAATGCTTATGTGACATACAACAAAGTGTGCACGTGACAGAGTCACGAGCAATCGCATCGCGATGCCCAGAGCTGCGCACATCTAAGGGCCACTTGGTGTATAAAAGACCGCCAGCTAGATCACAACTATGGTCTCGAAAACCCATACTAAGACATGCATGTTATGAACATACACACAACACACATGCCTAGTATGAACAGCAGGTATCATCAAATAACTCTACAAAGTACTTCTTTATTTACTTACACATAGAGTATACAAAGATCACATGTCTGTGATCAACATTACATCATACAACGGAAGCAAATTAGGTCTGAGTACAGACAAGTTTAACAAATGGCTTAGAGAAGCCTTGTAAACATACATGCCCTTCCACGAGGGACCAGACTGCTGTCTGGAACTATACTACCAAGGTCAACGTCGAGCTTCAGGTCGGTGACTCCATCGGGGTCCGGGTTCTCATCTAAAACATAGAATAAGCAAACGTGAGTACAAAATCGTACTCAGCAAGACTTACATCAGAACTACACTACTCATGCTCAAGTATCAAGGTAAAGGAGGTGGGGTTTCATCATGCAGAAGTGCATGCTTTGACTTGGCTAGTCCTGTGCTACGAGTAACAGACTTCAGGTAAGAAGCGTACACGAGTCCACTATCCAAGTCTCCAACCAATACACCACTATGGTTACTTCCTTGACTTCCCCACGAGGAAGCACACCATCGCACTCACGCTTATCTTGCGAGTTTTGGAAGTATCCCTTCAAGTTGTCTAATAATCAGGTACAGGTTCCAAGTAGTCCATAACCGCGGACGCGGCTATTCGAATAGTTTTATTAACCTTGCAAGGGTGTAAGCTACACACACATGACCATCGGTTACCGCCTTTTGCTCACCACCGTTCAAGAGGTGACAGCGAGGATGTTCACCACGACACTTCGCTCACAACCGGTCTATTCCAGGAGTCGACTATCTGAGTTTGCCTCCGCTCGAGAGCCCGACCGGATCAACGAAACGGACTCAACCAATTTAAGTGACCGAGATGTCACCTCTGGCAGATGGTTTTCCTCCCTCACAGGTGCACCCACATATCTATATGATGCAACCATTTCCTTCGTTCTTTTTCTATGCACATGTCAAATGGAAAGCCCGAATTAATGTGACTCCTGGAAGTCGACACGGATCAAGGTACTAGGCCGAGAGGGGTCAGTGAGCCCAATGTGTGGTTGTACTCTTTGTCTTGGATTACCATACAAGAACTCGGTGCTTAAGGTGGTGTTCAACAAGACAACCCACTGCGTACTCCTACACAAACTCTCATCGTTCACCTTGTATTAGGGTGGATTCACAAACACAATTTCACTTTCATCAACACCATGCTCACTATCATCCCGACTCACATCAAAATCCACCTCATTGTACCACTAAGCATGCAATAAGCATTAACAGTTGCAGGGGCCACATGATATCAATCAAGTCCTATGTCAGCTAGGATTGTGGTTTGCTTACTACTGTGACAAGATGATAGGTCGTGCATCGGATATGGGTTCAACTATGCAGTAGAATCGACACAAGGTGATCTCCTAAACATGCATAAGGGAGACTGAGAGGGAATTGGGATTTTATAGACATGATCAGTGGGGTTTGCTTGCCTTGCTGACGAGGTTCACACACGGTGTCTTCAACAAAGGGGGTGGCCTCCGGTTCCGGTTGCACGTCTATCGAGCAAACAAAGCAATCAAGGGATAAATATAATTGCGATGCTCAAGCACATGATAAGTTGTGAAAACATGATGTACATGGTACTGATGTGTTTACAATTCCATTTAATTGAAGTGTATTGCAAAACAATTGCAAATTCAAACTTCAAATTTGAATTCAAATTAAGGCATATGCATGTTTGCTACTGTTCACCCATTTTAAAATGGTCAAACATAAAAAAAAATTCCATATTCTTAATCCTTGCATTTTTATGATAATTTTTCATATATTATACGTCCAATTTGGAGTTAATATGGATTTTCTATGAATTTCCAAAGTTTAACCAAATTTCTGGATTTTTCTGGAATTTCTGTAATTTCTTTTAATCAGTTTTTCTGTTTATTGCGTCATGCTGACATCAGCATGACGTGGGGGGGGGCTCTGGCCAGTGGGGCCCTGTTGTCAACCTCAGTGGGGTTAAACCCGTGGTTAAAATAACTTAACCAGACAGTTTAAGGGGGCAGGGCCCACCTGTCATTGACCCCAGGGGGGATTAAGGTCCTAATCAAGTGGCCACGTCAGCGGGCTTCCGGTGTTGAGCCGCCGGTGCCATCCGAGACGGCGGTGTGCTCCTGGACGGCGGCTCCGGGCACGAATCGGAGCGCCGCGACCACCAAGAGACGTCAAGGGCGACGACGGCAAGCGGCGGGGCGGCTACCTAAGACGGGGAAGCGGCTACGGGGCGCGGAACAGAGCACGGGATAGGAAGAAATGAGTGCGTGCTCACCCTGAGAGAAGAGGCGGGGTCGGGGAGGCCGGAGGAGCGTCTGCGGCGACGTATTTGACGGCGAAGACCCGGCGGCCGTGGCGTGGAACGGGGTCAATGGCTTCGTCCTCGGGGTCGCTGGACTCGATTCCTCGCGCTTGAAGACGAAGACGAGCACGGCGAGTCTTCTGGACACGGTGGCTCGCCGCGAGGGGCACGGTGGCCACGCGAGTGCGGCGGCGCGGCGAGACCGAGCACTCGGAGGCGGTGAGAAACCGGCGAGAGAGAGAGCCAGCGGGAGCAGGGAGAGGGAGAGAAGTGTTGTGGGGCTCTGGGCGTCTCCGTGGCACGCTTAGGAGGAGGGGGAGGCTCTGGAAGTCGCGAGGCGTCGCGGTGGCAGCGCCGGCGTGCTCCCCTGCCTCCAGCGAGCAGCTTCGGGGGAGGGGGAAGAAGACGACAAGGGGTGTACGGGATGGGCTGGGCCAAACAGGCCAGGGGAAAACTAGTTGGGCCGAAGCCAGGGGGTTCTTCTCTTTTCCTTTTTCTTCTCTTTTTCTTTCTGTAATTTTGTTGTGCCTTGATAAATAAATACCTAGGCAATTTATAAAATGCCAAAAACTTTTACATGGACTTACAAAGCATATAGTTAGCCACTCACAAGTTTTGGTGACTTTTGAAATTCAACCAATTTGAATTTAAATTCAAATTGGAGTTCAATTTAATTTCCAAGGCACCTTTTGAATTTTTGAATATTCCATGGGCATGGGAAAATACCCAAACCACTTTTTAAATGATCAGCATCATTTATAGGAATTTTCCAATTATTCAAATGATTTTTGGAAAAAGATTTTTATCTGGCCATTAGAATTAAATTCTTTAGGGCTTTTCTTTTCCCCATTTTTGAATTTCTTTTGAAATTTTTGCATGATGCAAAGGGTCAAACAAGCCCTAGCACTTACCCTAGTTGGGGTTCTGACAACTGGCCCCCACTCAAAATAATCTCGTCCCGAGATTCAGAAGTGTGTTAGGAAGGAGGGGTACTCGGCACGGAGGCGGTCTTCTCTTTCCCACGTAGCTTCTTTCTCGGAGTGATGTGACCATTGCACTTTCAGGAACTTAATCTTCTGACGACGAGTGACACGCTCTGCGGAATCAAGAATACAAACAGGGTACTCTCGATAAGAAAGGTCATTTTGGAGATCAAGCGTTTCATGGTCGACTTCGTGGATGGGGTTCTTGAAGCAACGCCTGAGTTGTGACACATGGAATACATCATGTACTCGGGAAAGGTGAGGGGGTAGTTCAAGTTGGTAGGCAACTTCTCCATGTTTAGCGAGAATGCGGAAAGGTCTGATGTAACGTGGGGCCAACTTGCCTTTGATACCGAATCATTGGGTTCCCTTCAGAGGAGTAACCCGAAGGTAAGCCTTCTCATCCAGATTGTAGCTTTCTTGCCTATGATGACGATCATAGTAGCTCTTCTGACGAGACTGGGCGGCTTTCAAACGATCACGAACAATGCAAACTTGCTCTTCTGCTTCCTTGATCATATCCGGTCCAAAGAATTGTCTTTCACCGTTTTCTGACCAGTTCAAGGGTGTTCGACATCGTCGTCCATAGAGGAGTTCAAAAGGAGCCATGTTCAGACTAGATTGGAAACTATTGTTATAAGAAAATTCGGCAAATGGAAGAGATTTCTCCCAATTCTTTCCGAATGAGATAACACAAGCTCTGAGCATGTCTTCCAAGATTTGATTAACCCTTTCAACTTGACCGCTAGACTGAGGATGGAAAGCTGTACTAAAGGATAGATGAGTTCCCATAGCATTCTGAAAGCTTCCCCAAAATCTAGAGGTGAAAAGGCTACCACGATCAGAATTGATTACCAAAGGAACACCGTGAAGAGACACAATTCTAGAGACGTACAAGTCCGCCAACTGCCTATCAGTTATAGACTCACGAACGGGGAGGAAGTGAGCAACTTTGGAAAGTCTATCAATGACCACGAAGATGGCATCGTTTCCTTTCTGGGTTTTTGGAAATCCGGTGATGAAGTCCATACCGACTTTGTCCCATTTCCACTCGGGAATAAGCAAAGGTTGAAGTGTGCAAGAAGGTCTTTGGTGTTCTGCTTTAATGCAACGACAAACATCACATTCAGCAACAAATCGAGCAATGTCTCTCTTCATCCTGATCCACCAAAATCTCTGGCGTAGATCTCGGTACATTTTTGTGCTACCGGGATGAATTGAGAGGGGTGTATCATGGGATTCTCTGAGGATGAGTTGCCTTAGATCTCTATTCTTAGGTACTACCAAACGATTTTCAAAGAATACCGTTCCTTTGCTATCTGTGGAGAAACATTTAGCAACTCCGCTAGCAATGTTCTCCTTGATCCGGCGAACACCTCGTGCACGCCTTTGGGCAACTATGATTTGATCCTCAAGGGTTGGTTTTGCCACCAAGTTGAAAAGAGATCCATGAGGAACAATCTCGAGATTGAGCTTTCGAAATTCCTCATGAAGAAGTGGTTGATACTGTTGTAACATGAGGTTGTTACAATACGACTTACGACTTAGTGCATCAGCCATGACATTGGCTTTGCCTGGGGTGTAAGAAATTCCTAAGTCATAATCTTTTATCAACTCTATCCAGCGTCTTTGCCTGAGATTAAGATCTGGCTGGGTGAATATATATTTGACGCTTTGGTGGTCAGAATAGATCTCACAACGATTACCAAGGAGGTAATGTCGCCAAGTCTTCAGGGCATGAACTACGGCAGCGAGTTCAAGATCATGGGTAGGATAGTTCTCTTCATGTGGCCGCAACTAGCGTGAAGCATAAGCTACCACATGTCTATCTTGCATAAGTATGCATCCTAACCCTTGCCGTGAAGCATCACAATAGATCTCGAAATCCCTTTTGGTGTCTTGAGGTGCAAGTACGGGTGCAGAAGTCAATCTTCCTTTTAGCTCTTGAAAGCTTTCCTCGCACTTGGGGTCCTTTGGAATTTCTTATCTTTCTTGAGGAGTTCAGTTAGAGGCTTTGAAACTTTAGAAAATTTCTCGACGAAGCGGCGGCAATAGCTTGCTAAGCCAAGAAAACTCCTAACTTGCTTAACCGATTCAGGTGGAGTCCAATCAAGGGCGGCCTGAACTCTCTCGGGATTGACTGCAACACCTTTCGCAGAAATCACGTGGCCTATGTAGGTCACTTCTGGTAGCCAAAATTAACTTGGAGAACTTGGCATAAAGGCGATGCTCTCTAAGTTTCATCAATACCAACCTAAGATGTTCTGCATGCTCTTCTTCGTTCTTCGAGTAGATGAGAATGTCATCAAGATAAATCACAACAAATTTATCTAGATACTCCATGAAGATCGAATTCATTAAGCGCGAGAATGTGGAGGGGGCATTGGTTAAACCGAAGGACATGACGGTGTACTCGTAAAGACCATATCGAGTAGTGAAAGCCGTTTTTGGAATGTCCTCGTTTCGGATTTTGATTTGATGATAGCCTAATCTCAAATCCATCTTGGAGAAGACAGAGGATCCTGCAAGTTGATCATAAAGATCATTGATCCTGGGCAGTGGGTACTTGTTCTTTATCGTCACTAGATTTAGCGGGCGATAGTCTACGCACATCCTTTTTGTTCCATCTTTCTTTGTTACAAACAGAACGTGGCAACCCCATGGCGATGAGCTAGGGCGGATGAAGCTTTTTGCCAACAAAGCATCAAGTTGGGTTTTTAGCTCAGCTAACTCATGTGGGGCCATTCTATATGGACGTCTGGAAATTGGGGTTGTGCCTGGTATAAGATCCACTATGAATTCTACACACCTGTCGGGTGGCATTCCCGGCAGCTCTTCAGGAAAGACATCCGGGAAGTCACGAACCACCGGAAGATCTTCAAGGTCTGGAAGGGGAAGCACATTCAAAGTATGCATCTGGATTCTAGAGCTGGGTGATGTGTAGTCAATGGTATGGCCTGAAGGATGGGTGAGTTTAACTAACTTGGCTTTACAATCAAGGAAATCATTCTGCCTTGATAACCAATCCATGCCTAGGATGACATCAATGTCCGAAGACTTGAGGGCTATAAGTGAAGCAAGGAATACTGAACCCTCAATTGCAATTTGATTGCCATG
This sequence comes from Bromus sterilis, assembly GCA_950022295.1. NCBI lineage: Eukaryota > Viridiplantae > Streptophyta > Magnoliopsida > Poales > Poaceae > Bromus > Bromus sterilis. Next base: position 271,155,731 of record OX465595.1, on the reverse strand, counting down.
GATTACTCTACTAGTTTGCCATTTGGAACCAGGAGTTTGAATGACCATTGGAGAAAACATTTCTTCAAAAGGGAATTCATGACGAAGTGCATAACTCTCCGACATGAATGAATGAGAAGCTCCTGGATCGAAAAGAACGGAAGCGGGGACATGATTGAGTGGGAGTGTGCCAAGGATGACGTCAGAAGCAGCAATGGTGTCCTCAACTGAGATTTGGTTCACATATCCACTACTTGGGACTGGAAGCTTTGCTGGGAAGGTCTTGGTGGTTGGTTTCTTTGGAGGCTTAGGTCGATAATGACGTGGTGCCATCAAGACCTGAGGGCATTGACGATAGTAATGGCCTAGAAGACCACACTTAAAGCATACCCTATCTGAAATGCTGGGAGTGGAATTACTTGGCTGCACACCATCATTCCGGGGAGGAACAATGTGTTGAGGTGGATGGCATATATTGGATGGTGGCCTCTGAAGAAAGTTTTGAGGTATGGCACTAGTTGGAATCCAAATTCTGCATTTCCGAGGGGCTGAACTTGAAGAAGGAGCAAGCTCAAGAGCATGCTTGCGAGACTCTTTGAACACTTCATTGCCATGCTCATCTCGGAAAGATCTGTTGACTAAATCCTCAAAGGTGGAAAATTCAAGGAGGTTGAGATCATGACGAAGGATGGGGCTAAGTCCTTTACGGAACCTTGCCTGCTTTCTGGCATCGATGGTGATCTCATCTTGGGCATAACGAGCAAGACGGTTGAAATCTCTCACATACTCATGAATGGACATCTCTCCTTGAGTCAGATTGCAGAACTCTTCCTTCTTGCGCTCCATCAACTCATCCAGAATGTGGTACCCTCGAAAGGCAACACAGAACTCCTGCCAAGTCACTAGGTGACCATCTGGCTGCATAGCAACATAGTTCTCCCACCATTGAATAGCAGCACCTTCCAGGATATACCGCGAAAATAACTCAGTCATCGGGAGCAACATGTGCCGTATCAAGCTTACGCTCGATGGAACGGAGCCAATCATCAGCTTCAAGGGGCTCAGAAGAACATCGAAATACCAGTGGCTTGAGGAGGATGAAATCCTGAATGCTCACGACCACATTACGCTGACGAGCGGTATTCTGCTTGATGAGCTCCAGAAGGCGTGTTTGATCACGTCGATTCTTCTCAGCTTCCATCATGATTTCCTCCGTAGAAGGTGGTGGTAGAGGTTCATCATCATTTCGATTCCGAACACGGTCTCGATTCCGACGAACGGCACTACGAGTTCCACCTGACATCCTGTGTGATAAAAATCAACAATCAGAACAGGTTCTAAGATGGAATCAAGGATAACAAGACATGATGAAGGCGGAAAGGATTAAAATGCGAAGGCAATGATCCACGGAAACTCGGAATAATTCCGGCAGCATAACGGCTACACCGGGATGGAAAACAAGACAACCTCGAGAAGATTGAACAGAACTTCCTCAAGGAACTCAAAACACGAAGACTCTGGACGACCACAACTGTCCTACGGCTACAAGGAGGCAAACAACGAGATGTTCTAGTCAGACATAGATGAGCCTAGTCCTATCATCCCGTAGAAAAGATAAGGGTGACTCAGAACTCAGATCGATGAGGGTAAGGAGAAAAAGAAGCCTTACGTTGTTCCCTTATACCCAGAGTAACTATATAACTATAGAGTGCTAGACTCGACTTTGACCAAAGGTTTGAATAGTCCTACAGACAGTCCTGTTCTGATACCAAGTCAGTCGGGACTCGGGGTATGCGTATGTAATTCCAGTCACGATGCAATCACATGGAGAGCCGAGAACCGTACCCACTTGTCTAAGCAGACAAGGCCAAGCACAGAACGTTCTTGATAAGCATCGAACGTGAGGGGCATCCCATCCAGGCCGGATGATCAACTGAGATGGGTCCTCATCGTCCGCTCAAAAGTCTAAATGCTTATGGGTGGTTAATCCCATATTCATAGACAAGTCGCCTCAACCATGTTATCGATTGAATCCTAACTCTTACATAGACTTACTCCAGCTCAATCACTTAGTCGGGGTCTAGGGCGGTCTCGATCATACAACAAAGTGTGCACGTGACAGAGTCACGAGCAATCGCATCACGATGCCCCAAGCTGCGCACATCTAAGGGCCACTTGGTGTATAAAAGACCGCCAGCCAGATCACAACTAAGGTCTCGAAAACCCATACTAAGACATGCATGTTATAAACATACACACAGCACACATGCCTAGTATGAACACCAGGTATCATCACATAACTCTACAAAGTACTTCTTTATTTACTTACACATAGAGTATACAAAGATCACATGTCTGTGATCAACATTACATCATACAACGGAAGCAAATTAGGTCTGAGTACAGACAAGTTTAACAAATGGCTTAGAGAAGCCTTGTAAACATACATGCCCTTCCACGAGGGACCAGACTGTTGTCTGGAACTATACTACCAAGGTCAACGTCGAGCTTCAGGTCGGTGACTCCATCGGGGTCCGGGTTCTCATCTAAAACATAGAATAAGCAAACGTGAGTACAAAATCGTACTCAGCAAGACTTACATCAGAACTACACTACTCATGCTCAAGTATCAAGGTAAAGGAGGTGGGGTTTCATCATGCAGAAGTGCCAGCTTTGACTTGGCTAGTCCTGTGCTACGAGTACCAGACTTGAGGTAAGAAGCGTACACGAGTCCACTATCCAAGTCTCCAACCAATACACCACTATGGTTACTTCCTCGACTTCCCCACGAGGAAGCACACCATCGCACTAACGCTTATCTTGCGAGTTTTAGAAGTATCCCTTCAAGTTGTCTAATAATCAGGTACAGGTTCCAAGTAGTCCATAACCGCGGACGCGGCTATTCAAATAGTTTTATTAACCTTGCAAGGGTGTAAGCTACACACACATGACCATCGGTTACCGCCTTTTGCTCGCCACCGTTCAAGAGGTGACAGCGAGGATGTTCACCACGACACTTCTCTCACAACTGGTCTATTCCAGGAGTCGACTATCTGAGTTTGCCTCCGCTCGAGAGCCCGGCCGGATCAACGAAACGGACTCAAACAATGTAAGTGACCGAGACGCCACCTCTGGCAGATGGTTTTCCTGCCTCACAGGTGCACCCACATATCTATATGATGCAACCATTTCCTTCGTTCTTTTTCTATGCACATGTCAAATGGAAAGCCCGAACTAATGTGACTCCTGGACGTCGACACGGATCAAGGTACTAGGCCGAGAGGGGTCAGTGAGCCCAATGTGTGGTTGTACTCTTTGTCTTGGATTACCATACAAGAACTTGGTGCTTAAGGCGGTGTTCAACGAGAAAACCCACTGTGTACTCCTACACAGCCTCTCATCGTTCACCTTGTATTAGGGTGGATTCACCAACACAATTTCACTTTCATCAACACCATGCTCACTATCATCCCGACACACATCAAAAGCCACCTCATTGTACCACTAAGCATGCAATAAGCATTAACAGTTGCAGGGGCCACATGATATCAATCAACTCCTATGTCAGCTAGGATTGTGGTTTGCTTACTACTGTGACAAGATGATAGGTCATGCATCGGATATGGGTTCAACTATGCGGTAGAATCGACACAAGGTGATCTCCTAACATGCATAAGCGAGACTGAGAGAGAATTGGGATTTTATAGACATGATCAATGGGGTTTGCTTGCCTTGCTGACGAGGTTCACACAAGGTATCTTCAACGAAGGGGGTGGCCTCCGGTTCCGGTTGCACGTCTATCGAGCAAACAAAGCAATCAAGGGATAAATATAATTGTGATGCTCAAGCACATGATAAGTTTTGGAAACATGATGTACATGGTACTGATGTCTTTACAATTCCATTTAATTGAAGTGTATTGCAAAAGAATTGCAAATTCAAACTTCAAATTTGAATTCAAATTAAGCCATATGCATGTTTGCTACTGTTCACCCATTTTAAAATGGTCAAACATAAAAAAATTTGCATATTCTTAATCCTTGCATTTTTCTGATAATTTTTCATATATTATATGTCCAATTTGGAGTTAATATGAATTTTCTATTAATTTCCAAAGTTCAGCCAATTTTCTGGATTTTTCTGGAATTTCTGTAATTTCTTTTAATCGGTTTTTCTGTTTACCTACGTCATGCTGACATCAACATGACGTGGGGGGGGCTCTGGCCAGTGGGGCCCTGTTGTCAGCCTCAGTGGGGTTAAACCCGTGGTTAAAATAACTTAGCCAGACAGTTTAAGGGGGCGGGGCCCACCTGTCATTGACCCCAGGGGGGATTAAGGACCTAATCAAGTGGCCACGTCGGCGGGCTGCCGGCGTTGAGCCGCCGGTGCCATCCGAGACGGCGGCGTGCTCCTGGACGGCGGCTCCGGGCACGAATCGGAGCGCCGCGACCACCAGGAGACGTAGCACGCAAGCGTCCGTCTCCCTGGCAAGTCAGGCGCCACCGGGGAGGTCAAGGGCGACGACGGCGAGCGGCGGGGCGGCTACCTGAGACGGCCACGACGGGGAAGCGGCTACGGGGCGCGGAACAGAGCATTGGATAGGGAGAAATGAGTGTGTTCTCACCCTGAGAGCAGAGGCGGGGTCGGGGAGACCGGAGGAGCGTCTGCGGCGACGTATTTGACGGCGAAGACCCGGCGGACGTGGCGTGGAATGGGGTCGATGGCTTCGTCCTTGGGGTCGCTGGACTCGATTCCTCGCGCTTCAAGACGAAGACGAGCACGGCGAGTCTTCTGGACACGGTGGCTCGCCGCGAGGGGCACGGTGGCCACGCGAGTGCGGCGGCGCGGCGAGACCGAGCGCTCGGAGGCGGTGAGAAACCGGCGAGAGAGAGAGCTAGCGGGAGCAGGGAGAGGGGGAGAAGTGTTGCGGGGCTCTGGCCGTCTCCGTGGCACGCTTAGGAGGAGGGGGAGGCTCTGGAAGTCGCGAGGGGTCGCGGTGGCAACGCCGGCGTGCTCCCCTGCCTCCAGCGAGTAGCTTCGGGGGAGGGGGAAGAAGACGACAAGGGGTGTACGGGCTGGGCTGGGCCAAACAGGCCAGGGGAAAACTAGTTGGGCTGAAGCCAGGGGGTTCTTCTCTTTTCCTTTTTCTTCTCTTTTTCTTTCTGTAATTTTGTTGTGCCTTGATAAATAAATACCTAGGCAATTTATAAAATGACAAAAACTTTTACATGGACTTACAAAGCATATAGTTAGCCACTCCCAAGTTTTGGTGAATTTTGAAATTCAAACAATTTGAATTTAAATTCAAATTGGAGTTCAATTTAATTTCCAAGGCACCTTTTGAATTTTTGAATATTCCATGGGCATGGGAAAATACCCAAACCACTTTTAAAATGATCAGCATCATTTATAGGAATTTTCCAATTATTCAAATGATTTTTGGAAAAAGATTTTTATCTAGCCATTTGAATTAAATTCTTTAGGGCTTTTCTTTTCCCCATTTTTGAATTTCTTTTGAAATTTTTGCATGATGCAAAGGGTCAAACAAGCCCTAGAACTTACCCTAGTTGGGGTTCTGACAAAACCCCACCTCCCTTTACCTTGATACTTGAGTATGAGTAGTATAGTTCTGATGTAAGTCTTGCTGAGTACGACTTTGTACTCACGTTTGCTTATTCTATGTTTTAGATGGAAACCCAGACCCCGATGGAGACACCTTCCCAAAGCTCGACGTTGACTAAGTTAGTATAGTCCCAGACAGCAGTCTGGTCCCTCGTGGAAGGGCATGTTTGTTGAACAAGGCTTCTCTAAGCCATTTGTTAAAATTGTCTGTACTCAGACCTAATTTACTTCCGTTGTATGATGTAATGTTGATCACACACATGTGATCTCTGTATGCTCTATGTGTAAGTCAATAAAGAAGTACATTGCAGAGTTATTTGATGATACCTGCTGTTCATACTAGACATGTGTGCTACGTGTATGGTTATAACATGCATGTCTTAGTATGGGTTTTCGAGACCTTAGTTGTGATCTGGCTGGCGGTCTTTTATACACCAAGTGGCCCTTAGATGTGCGCAGTTTGGGGCATCACGATGCAATTGATCGTGACTCTGTCACGTGCACACTTTGTTGTATGACTGAGCCCGCCCTAGACCCCGACTAAGTGATCGGGCTGGAGTTTGTTTAGGTAAGGGTTATGATTCAATCGATAACATGGTTGAGGCGACTTGTCTATGAGTATGGGATTTCACCACCCATAATCATTTAGACTTGTGAGCGGGCAATGAGGACCCATCTCAGTTGATCATCCGGCCTGGATGGGATGCCCCTCACGTACGATGCTTTCCGAGAGTGTTCTGTGCTTGGCCTTGTCTCCTTAGACAAGTGGGTACGGCTCTCGGCTCTCCATGTGATTGAGTTGTGACTGGAATTACATACGCATATTCCGGGTCCCGACAAAAGCTCAACCTCGAGATTGTTCCTCATGGATCTCTTTTGAACTTGGTGGCAAAACCAACTCTTGAGGATCAAATCATAGTTGCCCAAAGGCGTGCACGAGGTGTTCGCCGGATCAAGGAGAACATTGCTAGCGGAGTTGCTAAATGTTTCTCCACAGATAGCAAAGGAACGGTATTCTTTGAAAATCATTTGGTAGTACCTAAGAATAAAGATCTAAGGAAACTCATCCTCAAAGAAGCCCATGACACTCCCCTCTCGATTCATCCCGGTAGCACAAAAATGTACCGAGATCTACGCCAAAGATTTTGGTGGAATAGGATGAAGAGAGACATTGCTCGATATGTTGCCGAATGTGATGTTTGTCGTCGCATTAAGGCCGAACACCAAAGACCTGATGGTACTCTTCAACCTTTGCCTATTCCCCATTGGAAATGGGACAAAGTCGGTATGGACTTCATCACTGGCTTTCCAAAAACCCAGAAAGGAAATGATGCCATCTTCGTTGTCATTGACCGACTTTCCAAAGTTGCTCAATTCCTTCCAGTTCGCGAGTCTATAACTGCTAGCCAGTTAGCGCACTTGTATGTCTCTAGAATTGTGTCTCTTCATGGTGTTCCTTTGGAAATCAATCCTGATCGTGGTAGCCTTTTCACCTCTAGATTTTGGGGAAGCTTCCAGAATGCTATGGGAACTCATCTCTCCTTTAGCACAGCTTTCCATCCTCAGTCTAGCGGTCAAGTTGAAAGGGTTAACCATATTCTCGAAGACATGATCAGAGCTTGTGTTATCTCTTTCGAAAATAATTGGGAGAAGTCTCTTCCATTTGCCGAATTTGCTTATAACAACAGTTTCCAATTTAGTCTGAACATGGCTCCTTTTGAACTCCTTTATGGACGAAGATGTCGAACACCCTTAAATTGGTCAGAAACCGGTGAAAGACAATTCTTTGGACCGGATATGATAAAGGAAGCAGAAGAGCAAGTTTGCATTGTTCGTGATCGATTGAAAGCCGCTCAGTCTCGTCAAAAAATCTACTATGATCTTCATCATAGTCAAGAAATCTACAATCTGGATGAGAAGGCTTACCTTCGGGTTACTCCTCTGAAGGGAACCCAACGATTCGGTATCAAAGGCAAGTTGGCCCCACGTTACATCAGACCTTTCCTCATTCTTGTCAAACGTGGCCAAGTTGCCTACCAACTTGAACTACCTCCGCACCTTTCCCGAGTACCTGATGTATTCCATGTGTCACAACTCAGGCGTTGCTTCAAGGACCCCATCCGCGAAGTCGACCATGAAACGCTCGATCTCCAAGATGACCTTTCTTATCGAGAGTACCCTGTTCGTATTCTTGATTCAGCAGAGTGTGTCACTCGTCGTAAGAAGATCAAGTTTCTGAAAGTGCAATGCTCACATCACTTCGAGAAAGAAGCAACATGGGAAAGAGAAGACCGCCTCTGTGCCGAGTACCCCAGCTTCCTCCCGACGACTTCTAAATCTCGGGATGAGATTCTTTTGAGTGGGGGCGAGTTGTCAGAACCCCAACTTGGGTAAGTGCTAGGGTTTGGGTGCCCCTTTTCATCATGTGAAAATTTCAAAAGAAATTCAAAAATGGGAAAAGAAAATCCCTAAAGAATTTAATTCAAATGGCCAGACAAAAATTGCTTCCAAAAATTCCTCTGTTATTTTTGAAAAGTATTATAAATATGCATGATCACATATAAAGTGAAGTGGGTCCCACTGCATACTCCAAGATTTTTCAAAAATTCAGAAAAAGGCATGGAAATTAAATAATACCCCTAATTGAATTAAAATTCAAAAAGTTTGAATTTCAAAATTCTTCAAAACTTGGGAGTGGCTAGTTATATGTCACCTAAGTCCAAATTAATGTTTTGGGGATTTTACAAAATGTTTTGGTATTTTTTTCCAAAGCAAAACAGACAAACAGAATTAAATAAAAGAAAAGAAAAGGAAAGGGGCAAAGCCCACTTACCTGCAGCCCAATTAAAGGAGGTGGCCCAGCCCAGGGGCAGGGTCGTCTTCCTCCCCGCGCCAGGCAGGCTGGGAGCTGCGTGGCCACCATGCCGGTGTCGCCAGGCCGCCCACGGCTCCCCGCCGTGCCTATCCCGCACCAAGGAGATGCCCAGTTCACCCCACAACCTTTCCCCCTCCTCCTGCTTGCCCTCCCCTCCTCTGTGTCGTCGTGTTCGTCGCCGCCCCGAGCAAAAGTGGCTCGCAGCCGTGCGTCGCCGCGGCCAACGGCCCCCTCCCGACGAGCCCGCGTGTCCAACGTCTCCGCCGACGAGGACTTCTTCGTACCATGCCGTCAATCGAGCCTAAGGACGACCGGAGAAGAAGCCCCCTTCATCGAGCTGCTGCCGGCCAAGCGCAACTCCGATGAGAAATTCGTCGTCTCCAGAGCTTCCCCCCCTTCGCCGTCGAATCCGTTGGCATAGGGGTGAGATTCCGCGCCGTTCCCCTCACCTAGCTTCCCTCCCCGTGGCCTTTGTCACCGTTTTCACTTCGACCGGGCTACGGGCGCCGCCTGCACTCGACTTCGACGAGGTCTTCGGCCTCTCCGTGGGAGTTGGCTAGCACCAACGTGCACGCGGGGACGCTGGCTTCATTTTGGTAGTCGCCCCGAGCCCTCCCGTGGCCTGTAGGCAACTCCGGCGAGGACACCGCCGTTCCCAGTGGCACCGGCGACGAGCCGCCGTCCATTAGGGCCTAATTACCCTGTTAACCCCCCTAACCCTCACGGACAGTGGGCCCAGGCCCCCCTAATGACCCTATTTAGTTTAAACTAAACCGGGTTTAAACCCACTTCCACTGACACCCTGCCCCACAGGTCAGACCCCCCCCATGTCATGCTGATGCCAGCATGACGCAATAAACCTTTTTCCAGATTAAAAGAATTCAAAAAAATCCAGAAAAACATTTAAACTTTGTAAATTCATAGAAAATTCATACTAACTCCAATTTAAGCATATAATATATGAAAAATTATCAAAAAAATGCAAGGATTAATAATATGCAAAAAAATGTATGTTTGACCATTTTAAAATGGGGCAACGGTAGCAAATGTGCATATGGCTTAATTTGAATTTGAATTTGGAGTTTGAATTTGCAATTCAATTGCAATACACTTCATTTAACTTGAATCTTCAACATATCAGTGCTATATACATCATGTCACAACCTTAACATGTGATTGTGCATTTTACTTTCGTTGTTGCCCCCTTTGTTGATGTTTGTTCCGGTAACAGTGCTTCCGAGACGGTGATCACCTCCGAAGAAGAAGAAGATCGGTAAACCCGTGTAACGTCAGCAAGGCAAGAAAACCCCATTGATCATGTCTATAAAATCCCACTTCCATCTCAGTCTCGCTTATGCATGTTTAGGAGATCACCTTGTTATCGATTCTACCGCATAGTTGAACCCATATCCGATGCATGACCTATCATCTTGTCACAGTAGTAAGCAAACCACAATCCTAGCTGACATAGGAGTTGATTGATATCATGTGGCCCCTGCAACTGTTATTGCTTATTGCATGCTTATAGTTTACAATGAGGATGCTCTTGATGTGAGTCGGGATGATAGTGAACATGGTGTTGATGAAGGTGAAAACTGTGTTGGTGAATCTACCCTAATACAAGGTGAACGATGAGAGGTTGTGTAGGAGTACACAGTGGGTTGTCTCGTTGAACACCGCCTTAAGCCCGAGTTCTTGTATGGTAATCCGAGACAAAGAGTACAACCACACATTGGGCTCACTGACCCCTCTCGACCTATTAACTCACCCCGATCCAAGTCCAGGAGTCACACCAGTTCGGGTTTTCCATTCGGCATATGCATAGAAAGATAAAGGAAATGAAATGTGGCATTCATGGTAGGGGTTTAGAACATGGCTTGTCAAGCGGAGAACCATCCGTCGAGGTGGGCTTGTCAGTCGTGCCTACATGGTTTGAGTCCACACTGGAAGCTCGGCCGGAATTCCAGTTGGGTTAGAAACTCAGACAGTTGACTCCTTGGAATAGAACGGTGCCGTGAGGTAAGTGTCGTGGTGAACATTCTCGCCGGCACCCCTTGAATGGTGACGAGACCTGGCGGTAACTGATGGTCATGTGTGTGTAGCGGTACACCCCTGCAGGGTTAACAAACTATTCGAATAGTCGCGTCCGCGGTAATGGACTACTTGGAAACCTGTGCTTGATTATTAGACAACTTGAATGGATAATCTAAAACTCGCAAGATAAGTGTGAGTGCTATGGCGTGATTTCTTGTGGGGAAGTCGAGGAAGTATCCATAGTGGTGTATTAGTTGGAGACTTGGTAGTGGACTCGTGTACGCTTCTTACCTCAAGTCTGGTACTCGTAGTATAGGACTAGCCAAGTCAAAGAGGACACTTCTGCATGTTGAAACCCCCCCTCCCTTTACCTGGATACTTGAACATGAGTAGTATAGTTCTGAAGTAAGTCTTGTTGAGTACGACTTTGTACTCACGTTTTCTTATTCTATGTTTTAGATGAGAAACCAGACCCCGATGGAGTCACCTTTCTGAAGCTCGACGTTGACTAAGCTATTATAGTTCCAGACAGCAGTCTGGTCCCTCGTGGAAGGGCATGTTTGTTGAACAAGGCTTATCTAAGCCATTTTTTAAATTTGTCTGTACTCAGACCTAATTTGCTTCCGTTGTATAATGTAATGTTGATCACAGACATGTGATCTTTGTATGCTCTATGTGTAAGTCAATAAAGAAGTACTTTATAGAGTTATGTGATGATACCTGCTGTTCACACTGGACATGTATGATGCGTGTATGTTTATAACGTGCATGTCTTAGTGTGGGGTTCGATAGCTTAGTTGTGTTCTTTCCGGCGGTCTTTTATACACCAAGTGGCCCTTAGATGTGCGCAGCTTGGGCATCGTGATGCGATTGCTCGTGACTCTGTCACGTGGCACACTTTGATGTATGATTGAGCCCGCCCGAGACCCCGACTAAGTGATCGGTCTGGAGTCTGTTTATGTAAGTGTTATAATTCAATCGATAATATGGTTGAGGCGACTTGTCTATGAGTATGGGATTTCACCACCCATAATCATTTAGACTTGTGAGCGGGCGATCAGGACCTATCTCAGTTGATCATCCGGCCTGGATGAGATGCCCCTCACGTACGAAGCTTTTCGAGAGTGTTCTGTGCTTGGCCTTGTCTGCTTAGACAAGTGGGTACGACTCTCGGCTCTCCATATGATTGAGTTGTGACTGGAATTACATATACATATTCCGGGTCCCGTCATGCCTCAAAGTAGCATCGATATGGTCATCAAGTAAAGGTCGGACTTCAGAACACAAAGGATCCATAAGGAACAACTTCTAGAATAAGTCATTCAATATCGTCATGGAGGAGTGGCTACTAATGAATGGCATTTGGGGTTACTTTCGAGAATGGTGGCTAGGTTCATCACACAGTTAAAATTGTATACATACGAACATGGATTACTAGGTGGTTTTCTTATGGATGATCATGGCTTCCTAAGAACTACAACAGACATGTGAGAGTAACAAAGTACCCTGACACAATGGTTAGCGTCGTTACTCTGGCTAAAATACATCTGAAGTGGGAAGAAAGATTTGCAAATGCATCAACATCGGATTCTAGAAATCTAATGCTCCTCAACAAGAATTCCTAGAATGAATCGGACAGCATAACGGCTGTACCGGGATGAAAAATGAGACAACCTGCAAGAAAACAGACATCACTTCCAAAGAAACACTATGGAATGATGACTCTGGAAGACCACAACAATTCTACGGCTACAAAGAAGCAATCAACGAGATGTCCTAGTAGAGACAAAGAAGAGCCTAGTCCTATCTTCCCATAGAAAAGATGAGGGTGACTCAGAACTCAGGTCGATGAGGGTAAGAAGAAAAAAGAAGTCTTACGTTGTTCCCTTATACCCCAAGTAATTATATAACTATAGACTGCTAGACTCGACATCGACCAAGGCTTGATAGTCCTACAGCCAGTCCTTCTCTGATACCAAGTGTGTCGGGACCCGGAATATGCGTATGTAATTCCATTCACAAATCAATCATATGGAGAGCCGAGAGACATACCCTCTTGTGTAAGCAAACAAGGCCAAGTACAAGACACTCTCGAAAAGATCGAACGTGAGGGGCATCCCATCCAGGCCCGGATGATCAACTGAGATGGGTCCTCATCGTCCGCTCACAAGTCTAAATGATTATGGGTGGTGAAATCCCATACTCATAGAAAAGTCGCCTCAACCATATTATCGATTGAATCATAACACTTACATAAACATACTCCAGCCCGATCTCTTAGTCGGGGTCTCGGGCGGGCTCAATCATACATCAAAGTGTGCCACGTGACAGAGTCACGAGCAATCTAATCTTGATCACCACATCAATACACCACCATGGACTCTTCCTCAACTTCCCCACGAGGAAGCAACCCAAAGCACTCACACTTATCTTGGCAGTTTTAGAGTATCCATTCAGGTTGTCTAATAATCAAGTTAAGGTCTCCTAGTAGTCCATAACCGCGGACACGGCTATTCGAATAGATCATTACACTGCAGGGGTGTACGCTTCACACACGTGTCATCACTTACTGCACGTGACTCGCCATCCTTCAAGCGGATGTCGGACGAGGATAAACACCAAGGCACTTACCTCACGGCTCCAACTCTAGTCCAGGGGATCGCCTATCTGAGTATGTACCCCAATCGGGAATCCGGCCGGGGTTTCCGTTCAGGACCCAGACGATGTATGGACGGTCCGACAAGCCCACCTCGACGGATGGAACTGCGCTTGCCTAAAACCGTGCTACAAAGTAACCGTGCATCTCCTCCCACTCCGGCAAAAAATCAAATCGAATAAGCAATAACCCATGCGAATCCTGGACCATAATCGGGGTGAGTTAGTAGGCCAAACAGGGTCCCATAGCCCTGCATGTGGAAGTACTCTTGTCTTGGATCAGAACACGAGAACTCGGGGCCTAGGGCAGTGTAAATGAGACAACCCACTGTGTACTCCTACACAGCCTCTCATTGTTCACCTTTGTTAGGGTGGCTTCACCAATACATTTCCTTCATGTTGCATTGTTCACTACCATCCCGATACATCACCCAAATGGATCATCTTCATTGCATACAACTCTAGCATAGCATAACATTGATGAAGGGCCACATGATGAACACAAACAATCTTGTATCTGCTAGGTTGAGGTTTGCTTAATACTGTGGCAACAATGATAGGTCATGCAAAGGATGGTTTCAACTAGCGGTAGAACGGCAACATGTGAATCACCTAATCATGCATAAGATAACAAGAGGGAAATGGGGTTTGCTTGCCTTGTTGACGATCACGAGGTGTCGCTCTTCAGACGAGAGGTTGAACTCGTCTCCGAGATCAACTCCTACCGAGAAGAAGCAATCACCGAAGAACTGAAAGTAATGCACATTCAATGAATTGAAATGCACAACCAATATTTCATGGAATGAAGATGAACAAGTGTGTGGCTTTGCTATTTATATACATGTTAGGTGGATTGCATGGCAACAAGTTGAAATGATTTAAACATCTATTTTGAATTATTCCAAATAAGCCATATAGCTAAATGCTACTGGTTCCCCATCATAGATGTGTTTTTCATCTATGAAAGGATGATATTTGGAATCCTTGCATTTGTTTGATAATTTTTCATATATTATTTATTTAATTTGGAGTTATGGTTTAAAATTTATTCAATTTACAAGATTTAGCTAATTTCTAGAATTTCTATTAACAGAGAAAATTGAATTATTGCATCAGCATGACGCAATGGTGACGTGGGGTGGTTTACTGGTCAAGCCTGCCAGTGGGGCCCGGCTGTCAGTGGCACAGGGTTAATTCTCTGTTAGATTAACTTAATTAGCGTCATTAGGGGGACGGGCCCACCTGTCTGTGACCCTAGGGGGTTAATTAGGAGGGGGGATTAGTCCCTAATGGTTGGCCACGTCGGCACGGCCGGCGGTTAGCCTTCGTGGCCACGGGAGACGGTGGTGCCTCGCCGGAGAGGGGCTCCCGGCCACAGATTCGCACGCCAAGAGCACCAGGAGGAAGCCCTCGATGCCGCGCATCCAGCAGTGCACTCGTACAGCCTTGGGGAGGCCAGAGGCCATGGCGGGGTGAAGCTCCACAGCGGCGCCGCTCGGCCGGTGAGGGAAGGAGGGCCCCGGGGCGTGTGGAGGAGCTCAGGATGGGCGAAAAGAAGCGCGCGCTCACCGGGATCGCGCTGGCGTAGACAGGAGGAGCGGAGGTGCTGTGGTGGCCGCGAATTTGACGACGGCGTGCCGACGGCCATGGCGGAGGAAGAATTCGCAGGCGCCATCCACGTTGCGCTCTGGTTCAATTAAGACTACAGGTTGACGAAGCTGTACTCGGGGAACCGCCTGGACAAGATGGCGCGGCGAACGGTGGTCGTTGGACACGGTTGTGCGCCGCGGCGCTCTGCTGTGGCTTCGGCGGCGTTGGAAATGATGACGAGGAGGAGGGAACGCGACCAGGAGAGGAGGGGAAAGGAAGAGGACGCTCTAGGCGTCTCAAAGGCGAGGGGGTAAGGACAGAGGGGAGGCTGCCACGGCGAAGTAGGAGGTGGCGCGGCGGCTGCATGCTCTCCAACGAGTAGCCTCGGGGCCGGGGGAGGAAGAAGACAAGAAAAAGGCTGCTGTGCTGGGCCGGCCTAGGTGAGTTGGGCTAGTTTCCTTTTTCTTTTATTTCTTTTCTGTTACTTTTTTTTTATATATATCAAAACGTTTTTATAAAACCCTGATATTTTTATTGGGGCTATATGTGACTGATATAAAGTCACACCCACATTTTCAGGATTTTTGGAGTTCAAATTATTTGAATCCAATTCAAATATGAATAAAATTTAATTTCCAAGCTCATGTTTGATTTTTTTGAAAAATCCTTGAGCATGAGGGTGGACCCACAACACATGAAATGTGATCATGCCCATTTATAGAGATTTTCAAAATCATCAAAAGATTTTGTCTGGCCATTTATTTAAATTCTTTTTTAGGATTTTCCAAATTCCTCAATTATTATAAAGGAAATTTAAACATGATGCCTTATTTTTAGAATAAAAAGCACATACCAAAATTAGGGTTGTGACACAATTTACGGTGGCATGCGGCGTAATTAGCAGTAAAACAACATGTAGACAAGTTCAAACATGGAAAAGGAGCACAATTTAAAGATCTACACGTAAAAGGGAGAAATTTCATGTAGAAAGTGTCTCCATCTGAATACGGTAAAAAAGATATAAGCATCGCAAAAACAGAACACAATCTGCCATTTATTCTAACGAGAAACAAATAAAAAGGTCTACCGGGCTAAAGTACTCTAAACGGGCTAAACAGGGCGAGTGCAAGATACTATCTATCGCATAGGGCGTTACATAGCTCTAGGTTGAGCCCAACAATCAACGGGAAAAAAAAAGGGGTGGCTGGCCTCACCAAATGGGCGAGCCCATCTGCAGGGGTGGGAAACGTTTCGCTGGGCATCGCATGGGGCGGAGGAGCATCGTGGGCCGCGTCGTTGGGCTTGGCCACGGGGACGTGTGACAGCCCAACTGGCGGTCAACGCCGTCCGCTCGTGCCGATCGAGATCGAGCCCGGCCAGGGACTGACGAGGCTGCACGCGGGTCTCCAGCGAGCTCCAGCGTGGTTCCGGCGAGCACGGGGGTTCGGGCCAGCACGGGATCGAAGGAGGGCGGCATGAGGGTACGGATCTGGGCCGGTTTGAGGTCTCCAACGAGGTCCCGGGGCGGCGGCCGAGCTTCTCCATGCCATGGCCATGGCGGCTGGCGACGCAGTGCTTGCTACGAGAGAGAATAGTGAGGTGAGGGAGAGAAGATAAAGGAGAAGAGGAGGGGCGACCTGCAGGGGGCTCGTCGGCGGCTAGGTCATGGAGGGGCCAGTCGGAGCAAGGCGGCGGTGGCTCAGGCAGGTGCTCAGGCGCGGAGGCCTTCGGGCGTGGGAGCGGGGCTCGCTGACAGCTTGGTGCGGGTGCGACATGGAGGTCTCCGAGCCGTCCGTTGCTGATCAGACGATCCAGAGTGTCTGATCTGGATCTGGGGGTGGTGGTTGGTTAGCTGTGTGAGGTGGCGGCGGGGGAGAGGGCTGGTGCGGAAGGAGAGGAGGTAGGGGCTAGGGTTGCCCAAATTTGGAAGGGGGCTTGTCTATTTATGGTAGGTGCTTAGGGAGGGTTAAAGGGGCTACAAAATGGGCTATTTAGAGGGGGGTTTGGGCCAGATTTTTGGTGGGCTTGGTTTAGAAGATAAGAAGGAAATTTGGGAGGTCAGCTAATATCTCGCGTGACATTTTATTAATACACCCGTAGGATTACATCGGCTACTATGCCTGGCACATCCGACCGTTCACCTACCCGAAGAAGTCAGATTCACGCGAAATTTGAAACACCGTCTCAATGCATCGAACTGACGTCGTCTATATCATTTCGCGCCCAACCAAGAACAACGAAAGCCTCCCAATAAAATAATCCATTTAAATATAAATGGGGTTTTCGTTCCGATGGCGATGGCTGGTCTTGTGTCGGAAGTTGCGACGGTGCTCGGGTGAAACACGGTGTCGCAAAAGGTCGTGTGCCATGGTGGAAGAGTCAGTCACGCATGCCGGTACGAGAAGGAGGGGGAAATATTATCACCGATTAATAAATCGACGAATCAAATACTGCAAACAATTCTAGCAATCAACAAAATAAAGCAACAAACAAATTATTTAATTAGGATGGAATTTACATCCTCCCACTTTGAACCCTAGGCTAGAGCACATGCGCGGAGCATAGCCGCCAGTATCTGGTTCACTCTCTCGGTCTGGCCTCCGGTCTGCGGGTGATAGGCTGTGTTGAATGTTAGCTTGGTGCCTAAAGCCTCCCGAACTTGCTTCCAAAATCTCGAGGTAAACTTGGTACCTTGGTCTGACACAATCTCCTTAGGAACTCCATGCAGACCTATGATCCTCGACATGTACAAGTCTGCCAGTTGGTCTCCTCTATAGGTGGTTCGCACAGGAATGAACTGTGCTACTTTGGTGAGTCGGTCAACAATGACCCAGATAGAGTCATGACCCTTGCTCGACTGCGGTAATCCTGTGATGAAGTCCATGCATATTTGTTCCCACTTCCACTCAGGAACTCGAAGCGGTTGCAACAATCCGGCAGGTCTCTGGTGTTCAGCCTTGACTCTCTGGAAAATGTCGCACTTGGAAACATAGCAGGCAATTTCTCTCCTTAGTTTGTGCCACCAAAACAAATCCTTCAGGTCCTGGTACATATTAATCCCTCTCGGGTGGATGAAGTAAGGTGTATCGTGAGCTTCCTTCAGTATAGTGAGCTTCAACTCCTTTACGTCGGGCACACACAATCGGCAATCAAACCAAAGCATTACTTCATCATCTACCATGAACTTTGGGGCTTTGCCGATGGGGATCTCCTTCTTGATTCCCTCCATACTCTCGTGTCCCTTATGTGCCTCCTTGATCTGATCAAATAGAGTCGGAGTTAGTTCGAGGTGAGCAAGAAAGCCGGGAGTAACAAGTTCCAACCCCAGCTCCTCGAACTCCTCGTGCAGAGTTGGATGCTTCTCTCTGATCATAGCATTCAGCATGCAGGGCTGGCGGCTTAGGGCATCTGCTACCATGTTGGCTTTGCCAGGGCGATAGTGGATTTCAAGATCGTAGTCCTTGATCAACTTGATTCATCTCCTTTGTCTCATGTTCAACTCTTTCTGAGAGAAAATGTACTTCAGGGTCTTATGGTCGGTGTATATGTCACATCGGTGACCCATCAGATAATGCCTCCATCTCTTGAGAGAAAGCACAACAGCGGCTTGCTACAAGTCATGGGTGCGTTAGTTCAGCTCATGCGGCTTCAACTACCATGATAGGTAATCAATCACCTTGCCCACTTGCATCAGGACACAACCCAAACCAATCTTTGATGCATCACAATACACATCAAAGCACTTGGTCAGGTCAGGCATCGTCAACACTGGGGCAGATACGAATCTCCTCTTCAGCTCCTGGAAACTGTCTTCACATCTCTCTGTCCACACAAACTTCTGGTCCTTCTTTAGCATTTGAGTCATAGGACGGGCAATGCTGGAGAACCCTTCCACGAACTTGCGGTAGAATCCCTCCAATCCGAGGAATCCTCTGACTTCCGTATGGTTTGTCGGGGCTGTCCAGTCCATGATGGACTGAATTTTGGCTAGGTCGACTGATATTCCTCCTTCCGACAATACATGCCCCAAAAATCCAGACTTCCTTGAGAGAAAATTTGCACTTGCTGAACTTGGCGTACAACTGGTGCTCTCGCAGAGTCGCAAGGACTAAGCGCAGATGCCTGACATGCTCTTTTTTCGTCTTGGAGTATATCAGGATATCATCAATGAAGACCACGAAAAATTTATCGAGATACTTCATGAAGATCTTGTTCATCAGGTTCATGAAGTAGGTTGGGGCATTGGTTAGTCTGAATGACATCACAGTGTACTTGAACAGGCCATATCGTGTGGTTATGGCTGTCTTGGGGATGTCCGACTCTTGAACCTTTAGCTGGTGATATCCGGACCTCAGATTGATCTTGGAGAAGACTCGGGCTCCTCTCAACTGGTCGAACAGATCCTCGATCTTGGGGAGCGGATACTTGTTCTTGATGGTCATTTCATTCAGCCTACGGTAATCCACACGCATAAGTATGGTACCATCCCGGTTGTCCACAAAGAGAACTGGCGATCCCCAAGGTGATGCACTGGGTCGGATCAGCCCCTTCTGGAGCATATCATTCAACGGCTTCTTCAGCTCTACCAGCTCCTCAGCATTCATCTGGTAAGGTCTCTGGGCAATTGGGATGTGCCAGGCACTAACTAAATGATGAACTCGATATTCCGATCAGGCAGCATTCTGGGTAGTTCTTTCGGTAAAACATCCGGGGATTCACAAACTATGTGCACTTGCTCAAGTGATGGTTCAGAGACACTCTTGTGATAAAAGTTTGGGTGCTCTGCTGGCTTGGCAACATACTCCAGCTGAACTCATTCATCACTGGTTAAGTTGACCGACTTCATGGTGCAGTCTATCTTCCCCAGATACTTGGACATCCAATTCATACCGAGTATCACATCTATCACTTCAGTTCCCAACACAATCAGATCGGCTGGAAACACTACACCATGTATTTCTACTGGAACCTTAGGGCAAGACAATGATGCCATAGTTTTGGATCCAGGAATTTGCACTATCATGGGATTCCTCATCTTCCTGGTTTCCATCTTACTTCTTACCGCAAAGGGTCTCATCACAAATGAATGGGATGCACTAGAATCAAACAGGACTCTTGCTGGAACCGAGTTAACAAGGAATGTTCCGAGAACAATGTCCGGAGCTTCCTGGGCTTCCTCAGCATTCACATGGTTCAGACGGCCATTGGTGGTCATGGTAGATCTGCTTGGGGCCTTGCTCTTTCTACGGGCTCCTCGGACTGGTGCTGATGCAGGTGCATAGGAATGTGAAGTAAGGTTCTTCTTGTTATGGTAGTTGGGGCGTGGCGCAGAGTACAGATTCCTCTGCGGTGGTGGTGCAAGTCTGGCTGGCTGGGTTGGGCAGAGTCTGGGGTTACTGAATCCTCCTTGTTGCATCATACGACGCTTTTGATTCTCAGCGACCATGTTTCTCTTATCTTCCACCAAGATGGTTGTGTTGGTCAAAGCTTCCATGTCTGAAATTTGCATGGCGACAAGCAGACACTACAACTCATCATCGAGGCCAACGAGAAAGCGGTCCTTCCTCTTCTCTTCAGTGTCCACCTCTTCGGGGGCATACCTCGACAACTCAATGAACTTGTTCAGATAAGAGACCGCAGTCGTACCTCCTTGCTTGATGTGGCGGAACTCATCTTTATTCCTCCGAATCAAAGAAGATGGAATATGCGCCTTTACAAACTTCTCCTTGAACGGCTCCTAGTTAAGCACTTGCCCTTCGGACAAACGGGCATGTACTCCTTCCCACCATCTCCTTGCGATGCCGACGAGGTAGTGAGTGGCATAGAGAACCTTCTCATTGTCTCCAACCCCTTCCACTGCAAAGTCATTCTCGATGGTGCTTAGCCAATCTATAGCATCGAGAGGCTCCTTTGATTGGCAGTACACAAGAGGATTGGTTTTATGGAAGTCTCGGAGCTTGGATCTGGGCTCCTCCAGTAACAAGCGCACAAGTTGCGCCATGTTTGGGTCAGGTGTGGTTGGTGTTGCATCACCGGGTCCACTTGGGTGAGCTCGGGTGTGCCTTGGCATCTTGAAGTCGTGTTGCGCAAGATAAAAGTGCATGGGTTAGTTTCATCTTAAGTGGGGGTAAAGTTACTCTAACTTAAGACTAAACACTGCAATTCAAACAAGCATAAGTCACGCATTCAGGTAAGGGGCACTAAACAAATATTTCCACTAGTTCTCATCCGGTTGGAACACTTCTTCTATTGGAACCATCTTTCTTCTTAGCCTTAGGTCTCACTTGAATTAAAACATATTGAAAGAGGTAAGAGATATGACATATTTTTAACAAAATAGTTCTATCTATCGTCCATTCTAACTAGGCTGCTACGGTCTGAACAGTGCTCTGATACCAAGTCTGTGGGCAACCCGGATTATATACCGGAGCGGCCAGCTGCGCACCCGTCATGTTCCCATGATCAGTGATACGTGACGCGCATCTTGTGGCACCCCGGCTCAGAGGACCGGAACGCCCCATGCTCCAGCCCAGAGATCAAGTCTTATGGAACACGGCACTGCTTGTTATAGAACTGAATAGCTTTCTATTAACAAATATACGGGTACAAGGGGGTTTATTACAACGCTGGCGGAGCGAGACGAAGGACAAGCTCGCTCCTGAAGCTCTCCACGGATCTACATCAAGCAGCAGCATAACTCTCTAGCAGCGGAATAAAACTTGGCAGCGGAACAACGGCGACGGTGATGAACTCCACTCCACAGGGACACTGGTTGGGACACCTCCTAGCTCGCAAACACCGGGAACATTGTCCTACGCATCCAAAGCGTGGCCTGCAAATCTAGCATGACACGCCATGTCAGTACATCAAATGTACTTGCAAGATCAGAACAACCAAAGCACCAAGGCAAAACAATATCATGACAACAGGTTAAAGTATATTAGTGAATTAACCATATGATCATCAACATCATGCAAACAGATAATCATCAAACATCATACAAGCATTAAGACAAATGCCCACAACCCCACATGATCATCGCAGGATCATGTGGCTTACCTCGGAGTCCTTATAGACTTAAGCACCGACCATCGCATGGCCATCAACTTTATATGAATCATCGCACGATCCTTCCATGGGTTAGGTGTCCTCTGTGACCACCCAACTATTCCGGTCATTGCATAACCAACAACTTAGCAAAATCATCCAACTGAACTCATGTTGATCTCATGGTGTGACATACTCTAAACTGTGTCCAATACCGTGGACTCGGCTATTCGAATATATTTGTGTGACTCTGCAGAGTTTGTGCACTTTACCCACACTATGGAGCTCTTCCTCCATCTAGTACCTTGGAACTTGTCCCACAGGAACCTCGGAACTCGTACCATAGGAGTGGACTAGGACTTCTCCATTGAGACCTCTCTACCGCATGCCTCCCTTACCGTATCACCTGGCACGCTTCGCAAGTCATGCCCTCGGTAGCCTCGTGTCCTCCAGACACACCTTCCATCGCATGGCAACTGACCATCGCATGGTCCATAAACTTTGTCCCAATCGGGGACGGGCCCAATAATCCAAACTGGCTCTCGAGACTATCGCCGCTTATCGGGCCAGGGTACCGCGCGCGCATAGCCTCCCCTCCTAAGTGATACGAATAAGAGAGCACACCGATAGACCAAGCCAAGGCCTTCCTATACGGCCAAGGCCTTCCTATACAGGCTGCACTAGTAATCTCGGTTCGGTGGCACCTAATCAACTTTTCACGGAACATATTTCCAATGTCAAATGCAAGCATCATGTGCAACATGAGTATTTAAATTCACAGCATATCAGCATAAGTGGGACAACCCAAGATACGGTTATGGTCACATTATGATTCGAAGCATGTTTATGTGATTAGCTTATCCAGGTTAAAATGATCAAAATGATATCAACATGACTTTAACATATAGCATTATCATAAGAAAGGCGGGAGATTACGATGCATACAAGCATAGCATAGATAACTTGATCAAAGCATGGACATAGCATAATAAAGGCATGTCATGATCATGGTTTCAAACATATTTTAGTTGATTAACTTGGTTATACAAGCATGATCAAGATCTTATCATGCAACATAGCAATACCAAGATGAGAGAAGTATGGTATGGAATAACATGGTTAAAACTTATCATGAACATAACATGGAATATCATGTAGGAAAGCATCGGAATAATAACATGGTCAATCATGGCATTGCATAATCAAACATGATATAGTTATGTGGCATCAACAAAGTGATCCAATCATATGAGCATAACATGATCAACACGTATCAAGATAATCATCATTCATCAAAGATTAAAGCATGTTTTAAAACACGTCAAGGCTTTTCTAAGGAACAAAGGGTATTGTGGCTTGCCTTTCACCAGAGGAGTGTTAAATACTCCTGGTCTTTAACACTGACAAAACCCTGCAAAATATTTTATAAAAAGGCACGGAGAAACGGTGTCAAATACAACTTTTATTTGTCCAGGAAATATCAACAGAAGATCGTGGCATGAAACCTATACAAAAATTAAGAGGGGGACAACAGAAATCCAACTAAAAAAGAATCACCCCATTTGTACTTACGGTTGCAGAGATATGTGGGGAAAGGGTCAGGGATCTGCAAAAAAAAATTCCATCCGAGTCCTTGGCGGCTGAGGCAGAAGGCGCTTTTGAAGGAATACGCTTCCGGTGAAGTGAAGGCGTATTTCGGGCCGAAGAAGAGCGAGATGCGCTTTCTGCAGAAGAAAGCGTATTTTCACCCGAAGAGAGACGAAGTACACTTTCCAGAAGGGAAAGCGCACTACAGCAGATACGCCTCCACTAAAAGGGCTGGGCCCAGTGGTCAGCAGGTCCATCTCTTCGATGTCAGTGACATGCGGGGCCCGCGGCCTCTCTCTCTCTTCCCCTATTCTCTTCTTCCTCCCAACGCAGGACAGGGGAGAGGCCACGGACGGCGCAGGTGTCGGGGGGATTACTCACAACTAAGACCCGTCCAGAAGATAAGAACCCAAAAGGAAGACTCAGCCAGAAGACAGCTCCTGAAGACTAGAGTCGGCTGACATGAGTCACCTCCATGAGTCGGCTGACATGAGTCACCTGCATGAGCTGGCTGACATGAGTCATGTAACATCCCACATGTAATTCCCAAATCATCATGTAATCTCCCTTTATCTTTGACTTCCAATTTGACATGGTGATGGGTTGTTGCAAATTCTTGTAATGAATCCAAATGGCAAGGTGCTTGGAGCCCAATTTATTTTTGTTTTTAATTTCTTTTGGATGGCTAAAGAGAGGTGATGTGGGGTTTTTCATTGCTCCATTTGTGTTCTCCCTAAGTCCAAATTTTGCATAGGCAAATTCTTTGGATTTTTCTCCATGCTGATGTTTTTACTTTGATTTTTACCTCTCTGTAAAAACCAAATAAAAATCAAAAGCCTTTGGGATCTAATTCTTTTGCCCCTGATTTTATTTGCTCTAAATTGGGTCAAACCAATTTTATAAAATCAGAAAAATTCCCCTCATAATAAAATATATTTTTATATGTTTTATTTCTCTCTGTCTTGCTCTAGAAAAGTTTTGGAGGCCTGTCTATTTATTTTAATGGCAAGGGCCCCTTTTCTTTTCTTCTTTTCTTCGTCCAATGGGGACAACCCACTTGGGCCGGCCGAACCCAGCCCAACAAGCAGCCCCGCTGCCTTTTTTTTCCTAACCCCTCTCTCTCAGCCCCCGGGCCCGCCTGCCAGCATCTTCTTCCTCCTCCTTTTCCCCACCTTTTTCTCCCGGCGACATAAAGCAGAGACGGAGAGGAGCCATCATGGAGCCCCCTCGCCACCCTGCCCTCCTCGCCCCTTTATAGGCAGCGCTCCCCCTCAGGAACCCTAGCCAATTCCTCCTCCCCTTCTTCTCCGCCGCCGCCATGGGAGGAATTGGAGCCACCTGCTCCGCCGGTAAGAACTCAAATTGTCCTCTGTTCCGTCCCGTCGATGGCCATGCGATCGCCTGCGCGCTCCGGTGACCCTCTCTGTTCCGTTTTCCTCCGCGCAGGTCGGTGTTAGGCGTCGCGTAGCGCCCGAGCCATCTTCCTCCCCGCCGGGACGTCATCTTCCCCGTCGACGATTACGGCAACTCCGTCCGCCTCATCGTGCCCGGGCCCGTCTCCAGCACCCCCACGATGAGCGGACCCTATCCTACCCCTCCTTCTAGCGTAGCCTCATCCCGCGTGGCCTGCCGTCGTGGTCTCCCTGTCGGAACCGTGCGCACCGGGGTCGCCGCGCCCGCGGCGGGCCGTGCCCTACGTGGGCACGCTCCGTGCGTAGACAAATCGTGTGCAGTGCCGCCTAGGCACCGCTGTCGTAGCCGCGTAGTCCTTCCCGCGCCAGGGTCACCTGCACCTGCAGAGGGGGTGCGCGTCGCTGTGAGCATCCGTCGAACGAGACGTCGCCTCCTTGGAGTCATAGCTTGCATTCCGGGGCGAAACGGAACCGGGGCAGATCCAGCTAGCGTGTGGTGGTCGCCGGTGAGCCTCCGGTGGCTCCTAGCCGAGGCCACGGTCGCCGCAACTTGTTGCCGCCGGTGGTCGTCTGAACTCGGTTTAGTTCGGCAGAAAGGTGCCCTTTTTCTTCAGATTTCCCGTGCTGTGTAGGCTAGATCCTCTGCGACCTCCGCTCCGTCGTGAGCTCTGTCCTATCCCAGTTGGCGTGCAGCGTGCGTGCTGGTCGATCGATCCTAGGATCGAGCTTCAGATCGGGAGCAAAGAGCTCCTTTTCTCTGTTTTTGCCGCGCGCACTTGAAGATCAGGTTCAGAGGTGGTGTCGACAGGTTTCAGGCGCGCGTGCTTGCAGGCCTGAGACATGTGTTGGGATCAGCCCAGTGGGGAGCCGCACGCGTGGGGAGTAGGCCGGGCTTGCGAGTGAGCTGGGCCGGGGGGGCGTCGAAGACAGCCCAGCAAAGGCTTTGTCTCCCCTTTTTCTTTTTTCTTTTTTTTCCAGAGGAGTGGGCTGTGCCAGAGGGGAAGAAAGAGAAGTTGGGCCTGGCTCCCGAGGCCAGCCCGTGAGGCTTTTCCTCTTTTTTCTTTTTCTTTTTATTTTTGATTTCTTTTCAAATCTTTTTCAAATTTGAATTAGAATTTGGAAACTTTTCTTCCTCAACCCATATAATCCAATATATGAATTTGGGGTAGTTTTGGCCACTGGTCACAAGGGTGATGTCCATTTTACATGTTGCCCCTCTAAAAATTGGAGTGATGGTAACTTTGTGATAAAGCCCTTCTTTTCTTTTGATTTGGCAAAGTGCTTTGCAAATTCAAAGTGTGGCATACCATATATGGTTTTTGGGTAGCAAAATCCAGGGAATTGAATGGTGATGTCCATTTGTTGTTTTGTACAACTCAAATGGACATGGTGTAATCACTTGACCATTTTAATTTTTCCTTGGCCCCTTTTCTTTGCATTCCTTTCAACTTCAGTGCATGTTGAATCTCGTTCATCTGATCATTCAAGTTCTGTTCCATGTCGTCTTCAATTCCTTTGCAATCTCATACCAGCCCCTAGTATATTGTCAGATGCAATGTGGCTGGGCCCTTTTCTTCTGTTGTATCTTCTCGGTGTCAAACTCACCGACACTTCTCCGTCTCTGGAATCGTTAGTTTAATTTTACGATGCTTTACTTTGATAACTTGTTTTGTTGTTCATGCCATGCCATGTTGCTATGATATTTACACCAAAATTAAGGCTATGACCAAAGCCATAAAAATATAAGTAATTGCATATGAAGTTGTTGACGTGTCGTCAACACCTCCATTTAAATTTGACTAGATAGGGTCACACCATGTCTATTAAACCTGATCATCTCATCCATGCTTGAGTTTTGTTGATCTTGTTGTTTACTCGTGTGCTTTCCCTTGCCGGTACCTTACGTTAGCACCTGAGACTGCCGAGGAGACTTACGTGGAGATTTCCGACACCGACCCCGAGGACTCTGCTACGTCTGCTCCGTCGACCGATTACCCAGGCAAGGGGGAGATCTATACATTACTTTATAACTTTCTGCCTACCTGCCTAGATGTAGTCTAGAACGTTGTTTTGATCCTATTCACCTTTCTTATGCCACAATCAAAAACTAAAAAGCCATGATCCCCACATCCCAGCAAAACATTGTATTGCTAAGTTACCGTTGCTCAGCCTTTGCTTAGTATGATTAGAAAAACATGCTTCTTTGCCCTATACTATGGTTGGGATATCATGTTAACAAAGAAGTTGGTTGATATTTTATTATTATGATGTTAATTTATATTTGACGAAGGATGGGAGACCGGGCTGTTCCCGCCAGTTGTTTTGTCACATTTGAGTCACCTAGGTCCCGAGTTCCGGGTATTGTGTTTCTTGACGAGCGTGCCTAATCGTGTGTGGGTTCTATGGGGCCCCCTTGTCTTACCTACCTAGCTTCATACATTTCTAGTGGTGGCCCGAGCTGATTTACATTTGCAACATGTGTATGGTGGTGGTACCCCAACTGTTTTCAAACAAACCCGGACCAGTGAGGACATGGTTCCCTTGCTGGCCCACCTTGTTCAGCTGAGGACCCGGTCTCATGTGAGCTTAACCGGTTATCCAAACCTGCGACAGACGGTATAGGACGATTCGAGAGCGCAGCCGCCTTTTGAGTTGGGTGTCGACTCACCGGGGGCCACCCGGAGTTGTGCATTGTTAGTTAGAGGGACTTAGACGTTTCGGAGTTTCAGGCGCTTACCTGGCCAAGCGGAAACCGGTCGTACATGCGAAGCCTATGATGGGCAGTTGGTACACCACTGCAGGGTTAAATCTTTTCGAAAATTCGTGTCCGCGTTTATGGACGACTTGAGACCTACTCCTTGTTCATAGAATAACATCAATCTGGATCATAATTAAAACTTGCCTACCGTGTGTGTGCCTTGGCCGCTTTTCTTCGTCCAGGGGGGCCAAGAGAAGATCAAGGTTGTGTTATGATTTCTGTAAGTAGGTGGATAGCAGACTTATGACACGATGTCACGTGCATTCTTGGATCTTACCTCTACTCTAATAGACCGATAGCCACCATATATGGTAGTGCGGCTGCAACCTTTACATCTATACTGTCTTGTCCGTAGGTAGATAGTTATACTGTAACGATATAATCTCACCTCTTGTTTCCATTCTGCTTTTACTGTTTTGCCTGATCGGCCGCTGCAGTTGATTACTACCTTGACACGAGCACTGGACGTTACTTCGTGGAGGTGCCACCGGAGCAGGATGATGAGGACGACTTCGCTTCGTAGATCCTACAGTTGGGCCCCGACGTTCCGTGGGTAGGCTTGTTTATGTGTAGCCCTCTCTAGGGCCATTTGGATTTTGACCGTACTCGGTCGTGTTTGTCTTCCGCTTGTTGCATGATGTACTGATGGGTCCATGGACCTCTGAGATGATGTAATAAATACCAGCGGTGATGTATGCCCTGTACTCTATATTTATGTCTTAGTATAAAGTTCATTGTTCTTATACCTGTTGTCGAGAATCCGACAGCGACACGAGTGCGAGTGTCATGAATCGGTGGCCTTTTATGCGCTACTAACTCAAGTGGGACGCGAAAGCGACTAACTCAAGTTAGCACCGCATCGGGGACCTTACAACTTGGTATCAGAGCAGGACTGACTGTAGGACCCCTTACTGGTCGAAATTGAGTCTAGAAACTATTTTGTAGTTACTAAGGAAAAATCGAAGAGTAGGAACTCTTTCTTTTTCTTCTTACCCCACCCTCCCACCCCTTTTTTCTTGAGGAAGTGAAACGTTGTTTTCTCTCTTGAACTTATCCCCTTTCAAAACAATTCTAGGTTCTCATTTACATGAGGCTCTGATTCCTCTATAATTTTTTGCTAGCGATAAGAAGGGTTGGTGTACGTTGAGAACACTGAGTCGCCACTTGGGGTTGACAGCTCCACTTCACTTACGGCGTACCTCAGGTGAAACTCCTTTACAGGGATGGTTTGCATCCTCTGGATGTGGTTCCTCCCCCTATAGGAGACCGCTTCGGCGGGCCGCTCAGAGAAGATGTCTCAACGTTCAGGTCTTCAACCGCTCGTATATATTGTTGTGTGCTCGCTAGCAGATTATTATCTTGGATTCGGATGATCTCGGTTTGGGGATTCAAGTAGCACCTAGCTTTCGACTTTCCGGGTTAACCTTGGTGGATTTTCAGCCTTCGGCTTCCTCATACCTCGTGAGGAAGTTTTGTTGTCAATATTGCTTTATCTTTTGGTTTCGTTAATGTTTCTAACATGTTCTCATAAGTGTTCCTGTATACAGGATGCCAAGAGCAAACATGCCTCCGCCAGAGAACCCTCTCCTTGGGGAGGTTGTGACAGCAGTGGCTCAGGGCACAGTTGCGATCTTACAGATGCTCAAGAACCAGACTGCCCAGAGGAGTGATCGGCCACAGCATACGACTTTGTAGCAGTTCCTTGCTATCAAGCCCCCAGGTTCTCCGAGGCTCCAGCCGCGGATGATTGGATCGCAGAAATCAAGAAGCACTTCAATGCAAACACTGTCAGACCAGTCGACTACGTCACCTTCGCCTCCTTCCAGCTTCAGGGTGCAGTAGCCAGCTGGTACGATACCTACAAGGCCAACAAGGGCGATGCTATCATCACGTGGGGAGACTTCGTCGCAGACTTCAGAGTAGCACATATTCCGAGTGGCTTGATGGACAAGAATCGAGACGAGTTCTTGGCTCTGAGACAGGGTGACAGGTCAGTTCAGGAGTACAACCTGGCCTTCGTCAGGCTCGCCAGGTACGCTCCGGAGGAGGTCTCCACAAAGGCCAAGCGGATTGCTAGATTCCGTGGGGGTCTCAGCACAGAGATCAAGTACGCACTCACCCAGTGCAACCCCACGCTGTTCTCGCAGTTCGTGGATCATGATATCCGCCAGGAGTCAGCCAGAGCAGAGTGGGATGTAGACAGGAAGCGTCAGAGAGAGCACAACTCCGCAGTGATGGTCCACAAGAAGGAAAAGACTTGGGTTACAGAGGCGCCACCGCAGAGGCAGCAGTTCCAGCAGAGGGGGGAAGTTGTCCGCACTTTTTCCCGCCCTCCCGTCCCAGTTCAGCAGGGGCCTCGCTCTACACCACCACACGCGAGGCCACCTAGGCCGTAGCCCCAGCCCAGGTCAGGCGTGATCTGCTACAAGTTCAGAGAGTCGGGGCACACTTCTCCCAACTACACCAATCCACGCTTTTCTCGGCTCCCACCGCCTCCACCTGGTTCTACTCCGAGCACTACGATGGTGAAGGCACAACCACGTGCAGTTCGGGTGAACAATGTGATGATGAAAGATGCGCATCAGTCTTCAGAGATCGTTCTTGGTAGGTTGCTTGTGTGTTCAGTTCCCGCGACAGTTCTGTTTGATTCCGGATCTTCCCATTCATTCATATCTCAGTCTTTTGCGTCGAGAGTTGATCTTCCACGTGACCATCTTGCGAGCAAGCTCTCAGTTGTCACTCCCGGTTCAAGGTTCACTTCTTCCTGGACAGTTCCAGATGTAGAGATCAGTATCCAGGGCGTTATCTTCTTAGCGTCCCTGATTGTCTTGCCTCGACTCCGACATCGATGTCATTTTGGGCATGAATTGGCTTGTGCAGCACAAGGCCAATATTGATTGTCCGACCAGATCAGTGAAGTTGACACATGATTCAGGCACAGAAGTCTTGTACACTTGTGGCTCAATGGCAGGAGTAGCACAGTTGTACGCCTTGAACGCAGGAGTCGCGCCTTTGCTCGAAGAAGTAAAAGTTGTCTGTGAGTTCCCAGACGTCTTTTCGGAGGAGTTGCCAGGAATTCCCCCAGTTCGAGCTATTGAGTTCGTTATTGAGCTAGAGCCTGGTACCCAGCCAATTTCTCGGCATCCGTACAAGATGTGTTCGAAGGAGTTGATTGAGCTCAAGAAGCAATTGACAGAGTTGGAGGCAAGAGGTTTTATCCGCGCGAGCACTTCCCCTTTGGGTGCACCAGTGTAAGGCCCGATATGCGGTACTGTTCCAGATCTAGATGTTTCCATCCAGATCCGGGTACGAAGCACATATCGGCCCCACCGCGACATATGACGAAGTCATATGCCCCGGATTTCCCACATGATATCACAACATTACAGATACAAGGATACAACATCTCATACAATCGGCATACAACTACCTTAATACAATATAACAGCGGAAGATACATGTCTGAGTACAGACTACAATCAAATGCCTACTGGCAAAGAGAAAACATCGATCCCATAACCACACGGGTCCAGGCCCTCCGCCGGGATCCGCCTAACTAGTCGTCGTCGAGTCTCCACGTGAAACGTCGATCACCATATCTGTTGTCAATCAAGAACCCTGAAAAGTGTTTGGGGGTAGTATCATGAGTACAGAAGTACTCAGCATCCAACTATAGTGGTCAACTGACCCAGCAAGGACTTCATCACTCGTCATTCTAGGACAACCAGTAGTTTACGGTAAGGATGGGGTAAGTGGTGAGGTTGCTGCCGCACTAGCATTTATGAAGTGGCTAACGATCTAGAGAGTAAGATAAGAAGCCAAGCATTCAATGAGGAATCACCCCCAACAAGTCTTGTTATAAACTACTTACGCAATCATAACACCTATCCTATCCTTGTCCTCCTCTTCGCATCCCGACGAAGAAGAAGAAGTGAAGGCACACACACATTGATCAAGTTATATTAAGATTATCTCAGTTGTTGTTGTCTATGAACAAGGAGTAGGTCTCAAGTCGTCCATAATCGTGGACACGGCTTCTCGAAAAGATTTAACCCTACAGGGGTGTACCAACTGCCCATTACGAGGCGTCGCATGCTCGCCCATCTCTCTCAGTTGCTACCCATTATAGGCAACCATTTTATGATTTAGTTCCAAGAGATCCGAAACGACAGGTCCCTCTAACTAACAACGAACAAATCCGGGTGGCCCCCAGGGAGTGAACACCCAATCCAAAATCTTCCCACGCTCTCGGATCGGACTCTTCCGTACGGCTAAGGTCGGGTTTAGTCTCACCTATATAATAGGGGACTTCCCTAGCTCACCAGTGTGGACCAACAGAGGAACTCTGTCTCCGCTGGCCCGAGTTGTTTGAAAACTACTGGCAGCTGACCAGCACACACACGGTTTCAAATGGTAAATCAGCTGGGGCCACCTCTAGAATGTTTGAAGCTAGGTAGGTAAGAAGAGGGGACCCCATAAAATCCCACACGCGATTAGGCACGCTCAGTCTTAAAACCAATACCCGGAACTCGGGTCCTAGGTGACTCGAATGGAACAAAGCGTCGGGGCGGGATAGCCTAGACCTTCCATCCTTCGTCGAATATAGTCAACATTATAATAATCATATTGTCCATAACAATATAATAATGTGATATCCCAAACCAAGGAGTAACAGGGTAACATCGTAGCATCCTATGCATGCATACTAAGCAGGGGCTGAGCAACGAGCAATAGTAACATAGCAGTACATGGTTTTCTGGGAGGGGACATGGCTGTATCGGTTTGAAAGAGGTTGTAAACATGTGGTAGGATCAAACATCGAACCTAACCTAGACTAGCATGCAAACCGCTGGTTGAAATAGAATGGATCATAAGTAATGTATAGTCCTTGTCTGTTGATAAGTCGGGTTCCGAAGGTGTAGTCGATCGCACGCTCGCAACGTCTCTGAGAGGTACCTGCGGAAGCACACAAGACGAAAAACACTGGAAAGCAATCAATAAGCAAGCATCTATTACTAAGAAGCATCACACGATCAAGAAGTCAACACACGACATGCCAACGCGATACGGATCTATCGTCGAGAACGGTTACTAACAGGTTAAGTGGAGTACTCGTCACACACGATGATACCGCACGTTTACGGTGGTTCTAGCTCGATCACGAACTCAATAGCACGCACGGGTGGAATACCTGGCAACTCCTCTGGAAAGACATCTGGGAATTCTCGAACAACTCTGACCTCCTCGATCAAGGGAGCCACTCCCGCGTTCAGAGCGTACAACTGTGCTGATCCTGCTGTCGAGCCACAACTGTACCAAATCTCTACGCCTGAATCGTGCGTCAGCAACACGGTTTTGGATGGACAATCAATCTTGGCCTTGTACTTGACAAGACAATCCATGCCCAAAATGACATCAATGTCTGAACGGGGAAAGACAATCAGAGACGCGGAAAAGATGGCTCCTTGGATACAAATCTGCACATCTGGGATACTGCCCGCTGACTGCATCCTCGAACCCGGAGAAGCAATTGCTAGAGGTATAGGCAACCTCTCACGCGGAAGGTCAAGTGAACTGGCAAAAGAATCGGACATGAAGGAATGGGAAGCTCCGGAATCAAACAAAACTGTCGCTGGAACTGAACATACAAGCAACCTACCAAGCACAATCTCAGACGACTGCTGGGCATCTGCGATGGTCACGTTGTTCACACGGAGCGCTCGTGGCTGGGCCCGCACCATCGCGTTGCTCGGTGTAGAGCGAGGTGGGGGCGGAGGCAGCCGGGCGAAACGAGGGTCGATGCACTGCGGAGACTTGTGCCCCGGCTTGCCACACTTGAAGCACGTGATCTCTGGCCTGGGCTGGCCCTGTGGAGCAGGCGGCCTCACGGAGGGTGGAGTAGAGCGAGGTCCGTGCTGCACTGGGACGGGAGGCCGGGCAAAAGTGCGGACAACTGCCCCCCTCGGCTGAAACTGCTGACGCTGCGGCTGAGAATGTGGCTCTGTAACCCAGGACTTTGCCTTCTTGTGGACCATCACTGCTGAATTGTGCTCTCTCTGCTTCCTCTTCTCTACGGAACGCTCTGCCTCAGCTGACTCCTGTCTGATAGCCTGGTCGACGAACTCTGAGAACAGGCGTGGCGTGGACAAGGTGAGCGCATACTTGATGTCCGTGGCAAGACCACCGCGGAACCTGGCAATGCGCGTGGCCTCTGTCGAGACCTCCTCTGGAGCGTACCTGGCAAGCCTGACGAAGGCCAGGTTATACTCTTGCACAGACCTGTCCCCCTGCCTCAGAGCTAGGAACTCCTCGCGCTTCCTCTCGATCAGTCCACTGGGAATATGAGCAGCTCTGAAATCTCTGACGAAGTCCTCCCAAGTGATCTCTGCATCACCCTTGTTGGCCTTGTACATCGAGAACCAACTGCCTGCGGCACCCTGAAGCTGGAAGGAGGCGAAGGTGACGTAGTCGACGGGTCTGACGGTGTTGGCATTGAAGTGCTTCTTGATCTCTGCGATCCAGTCATCCGCCTCCAGCGGGTCTCGAGCCTCGGAGAACCTGGGGGGGTTGATCGCGAGGAACTGCTGCAGTGTGGTGTACTGTGGTCGATCACTCCTCTGGGCACTCTGGTTCTGCAGCATCTGTAGGATCGCAGCTGTGCCCTGAGCCACTGCGGCTACGGCCTCCCCAAGGATAGGGTTCTCTGGCGGCGGCATGTTCGCTCTTGGCATCCTGTACACAGGAACACTTATGAGAACATGGTCGAATCATTGAAGTAACCAGAAGATAAAGCAATATTGACAACAAAACTTCCTCACGAGGTATGAGAAAGCCGAAGGCTAAAATTCCACCAAAGTTAACCCGTAAAGTCGATAGCTAGGTGCTACTGGAATCCCCAAACCAAGATCATCCGAAACCAAGATAATAATCTGCTAGCGAGCACACAACAATATATATACGAGCGGTTGGAAACCTGAACAATGAGACATCTGCCCTGAGCGGCCCGCCATCACGGTCGTCCATAGGGGAAAGACACCACATCCATATTACCATAGGATGCCCGCCAATCCTGTATGGACGTTTCACCTGGGGTACGACGTAAGCGAGGTAGAGCAGTCAACCCCAAGTGGCGGCTCAGTGGTCTCAAAGACGCCAACACATCTCATCGCTAGCAAAAAATTATAGAGGAATCGGAGCCTCATGTAAACGAGAACCTAGATTGTTTTGAAAGGGGATAAGTTGCAGAGACAAAACATCGTTTCACTTCCTCACGGAAAAAGGGGTGGGAGGGTGGGATAAGGAGAAAACATAAAGAGGTCCTACTCTCCGAAATTTTCCCTATATAACTACCAAAATAGTTTCTAGACTCAACTTCGACCAGTAAAGGGTCCTACAGTCAGTCCTTCTCTGATACCAAGTTGTAAGGACCCTGATGCGGTACTAACTCTAACTAGTCGCTTTAGCGTCCGGTCGGAGTTAGAAGCGCATCAAACGCCACCGGCGCACGACACTCGCACTCGTGTCGCTGCCGGATTCTCGACAACAGGTATATAAAGCACAACTCTACAAGACAGAAATACATATAGATAGATAAATAGAGCAGGGCATACAACGCCACTGTCTAATAATACAACATCATCTGAGTACAACTCATCAATACATCAAGCGGAAGCATAATAGGGACCGAGTACGGTCAAGATCCAAATTGCCCTAGAGAGGGCTACACATAAAGATCCACCCACGGGAACGTCTGAACCCAACTATAAGATCCTACTGGTCGAGGTACTCGTACTCGTCGTCATCCTCCGGGGGCACCTCCACGAAGTAGCGTCCGGTACTCGGGTCGAGGTAGTAGTCCACTGCAGCGGCCGATCAGGCAAAGCGGTAAAGACAGAAAAGTAAACGGGGGTGAGAACATGTCATTACGAAATAACTAACGCTACAGGAAAGATAGAGACACGTACAGGTTGCAGCCGTACTAGCATATATGGTGGCTACTCGTTCTATCAGAAAGGAGATGAGGTCCAAGAAGTTACGTTGACAACGTGTCATAATTCGGCTATTCACCTACTTACGCAAACATAACACAACCTCGTTTCTCCCTCGGTCCCCCTGGACGGAGAAAGACAATCAAGGCACGCACACGGTTTGTCACGTTTTATAGCATGATTATAGTTTTCGAATAAAAAGATGCGGAATCGCTACCTATGCCCCGAGAAGATCTAAGTTGAGTTGTCCTTTTGGTGTCCAAGGGTACCGGCTTATATAGATGTCGGTTCCCTGGGTTTACATGAGTCTGACTTCTACACGAGATGGAGTCCTATTCTAGGTTACAAGTGGTTTCCTTGTTTAACAAGGTAAGTCCTATTTCCTTCTAGGGTCTTCGGGCTTCTTGTCCGGCGTGACCCAGCCCAAGGTCGATTCCCTTCTGGGCCTCCATCCCTCCGACAGAATAGGCGATACGGAGGGTCCTCACGGAAGATTCGGGGCTGAGGAAGTCTCTCGGTCCATGGTTGGAGATGGTGTTGTTGTCGCTGATGAGCCTGCCCTAAGTGCGGGTGACGGCGGTGGTGTCGGGCTCCGCTTGTCCTTGGTCGCGTCCATCGTGATCTTCAAAAAAATTGTTGGCACGCGCCATGACCATGGCGATGTCGAGCTCGGAGACACGGAGACGAAGTCGCCCTAACTGGCGCGCAAAATGTTGGAGATATTTTTTTGGAAGGTAATCCCCCAAAACATTAGTTCGAACACGTAGGCTTAGCTTCACGATCTCGATGTCGACGATGAAGATGATCAGATCTACGGCCAAATCAAGAAAGCATGCACACAAGGGACACAAGGAGCTACCCAGGTTCGGGCCACCGTGTGGTGTAAAACCCTACTCCTTCATATGTAGAATTGCTTCGGTGGAGGTGATCACGGTGAGCTTACAAGCTTGGGGTTCAGGAATGGCCGAACCCTTTGATACGTCCCAAACGTATCTATAATTACTGCTTGTTTTATGCTTATATGGTTGACTTTGCTACATGTTTTGCTACACTTTCATACCTTTTTCAACATATTTGGACTAACCTACTAACTCAGTGCCCCAGTGTCAGTTTCTGTCTACAATTGACCGAGCAATGCAGGTATTTTACCAATATTTAAAGTGCTCGAAAAAATCCGGAAATATAAAAAAACAGAAGTTCAGAAGCTTCCGGAAGCCCGAAGAAGAGACGGAGGGGGTGGCCCCCCTCCCAGGCAGCCATCTGGCGTGGCCAGGGAGGAGTCCGCGCCAGGGACCCGCCTAGTGGGGCTAGGCCTCCCCCGATGCCCTCCTTCGGCCAATATTTACCCCTCGCTCCAAAAACCCTCGGGAGGTCCTCTGTTACGCGATTTTCACCAATGTTCCGCCGCTGCTGTGATCCCGAGATCGGGATCGCAAGAAGACCCTGTTCGAGCACCCTGCCAGAGGGAGGATTGATCTCCCGGAGCTTCTCCACCACCATCAGCGCTTCTCGGATGTGCCGGGAGTAGTCCACCTTGGACCATGGGTCCATGACCATTAGCTATGTGATGTTTTCTCTCCAATCTTGTGCCTCAATTCTTAGCCCTTGTGAGTTGCCCTACATGATCAAGGCATATATGTATTAGCCCTGTTGTTGCTATGTTGTGTTTGTTGGGATCCGATAGATTATGAGGTTATATTCAGATTGTGATGAACAATATATTTGCTCTACCTTTTATGTTTTAGTTCTTGAATAATTCTTGCATCTTCTCTGTTGCTTGGACAAGTAGTACATTTGAAATCCAAGAGGGAGCGTTATGCATGATTTTGGGTTGACGCCCCCGATGTCTAGCTTGAGTGACAGAAACATGAGACTAGGGGATGTGACGTTCCCACCAGGGAGGAAACAACGGTGCTTGTAAATGTGGTTGAAAGGATTGTTTACCTTACGCATAGTTTGTTAATGCAGTTGTCTGTTGCTTTGAGTTTACACTTTGGGTGGGGCTCGCAACTTAATACCAGGGAGATGTTCTGGATAGATATCTCAAGGTGGATGATTAGTAAGTAGATGTTGATGAATAAACGATCTACTTTTCTTGGCGTATTGCCCATACGATTGAGTCTCTAGCTTTCTTGTAGCATAATTAGCATTGCAGTGTGTTTATAATTTTGTCAATTGCCCAGCTGTAATTTGTTCACCCAGCATAGTTATTTATCGTCTTTTGCGAGAGAGACAACACTAGTGAACATCATGGAACCCCGTTCCATATTTCCACCATTGTGTACACCTCAATCATTTACTGATTTTATTTCCTTTTTGTTGCAATCATCTCCACTATTCCCGCTTGTGTTTTGACCTTTTGTAAACAACAAGGCCGGAGAGATTGACAACCTCTCTGAAATCGTTTAGAGAAAAGTTATTTGCTTTGTGTGCACGTCCAGGTCAAGTAAGCAACCCTCAAGGTTGTAAACGGCGCCATTGTTTTCTTGCCACCTACTTGCAGAATTTGGAGTCCTACGGGAGACATAAACCCTATCCTCTAAGTTAGGGAAAATTTGCTACTATATATATCTTAACCTTCCACTTGGGGTAACCAACAAGTGGCGGGAAGCCATCAAGCTAATGTCTGGCGCCATTGCCGGGGACTCAAGTCTACCAGATAGGGGACTTGCACACTATCTTTTACCTTTGCTTTTTAGTATTGTTAGTTTACTTTCTAGTTCTTGCTTTTGTCTCTTATACCAAAAATACCAAAAAAAATTACCTTGTTCTAGTTTTCTTTCTTGTCTTAGTTGGTTTGGTTTGTCTCTATGCCTATTGATGCTATCCTCACCATGGGTGCGGAACCACCCAAATATGGTAGGATGGACACTTTTCACTTGGATCGTCTTCGATCTATTTGTGCTCGCGCTAAAAACCCAAACGACTTGGTTGAGGGAAAATCATTGGATGAGCATGCTCATTATATGCGGCACCGCCTATCTCAGAAAGGGAAACACTTATGGGGTCAAATACAAGTTTCTTATTGCTATGATGAGTCTTTGTGCCACATTTATGATTTCACTTGTTGTTCTAAAATAGATCGTAAACACCTTCCTTTCCAATGTGAGTTTAACGAAAATGAGATTCTATCTTCTTATGCTAAAGGTGTTTATGATTACTTTGATGTTAAAAAGGTTAAAGAATTTGTTGCTTTTAAGGGTGCTTATGAGATTGCTTCTTTGATTGAAAAGTATGACAATACTATTCACAAGTCTGAAAAACTTACAGTTCTTGCTTATTGTTTTGAGAATTATGTTCGCAATGATTATATTGAGGATTTTAAAAATAAAATGCTTGCTGCCCAAGATGAGGCTAAGGATGGCTATGATGAGGAATCATATGATTTCGAGGAATCACTTGAAACATCTCTTTCTGATGAACTTGATAGTTGTTGTGTTTTTTGGCCAAGATGCCATTATGGATGATGCTTACGGAGATGAACTTGTTATATGTAACACTCTCACTGTCAGGGAACAGTAATCAGGGTTACTGTTCATCTCTACTGTTCAAAACTTTTGTTGATCAACTGGTTCAGTTCAAATTCAAATTCTCCTTTGATATTGTTGCAAGCAAATATGAACCATGGACCTTGATCATCATTGGCCAACTAAAGTCCAAGCCATTTGAAATAAAATTCAAACAAACCCTAAAATGCCTTTTTGATGAATATTAAAAATATGGTGACAATAAATCTTTTCCAAAAATCTTGGAACCACTTTTATAAAATCCCAAATAATCATTGGACCATGCCCATGTAATCATTGGTATTTATTGGGCTACTAAAAATTGTAAACAATTAATAACAGTAGAAATTACAGGCCAATGGCTCATTTAATAATAAAATAAGTTAGCAAAAGAGTTTAGAAAAACCCTAAACTTTTTGTGGTACTGTAGGAATATGCTCTACTAATTATGGAACCAAAATGGCATTATATAAAAATGCCTAAGCCATTTAAATAATTGCTAACAGAATTTCACAGAATATGAAAAGAACAAAAAGGGGGTCCGCCTATTAGTCGCACTGGGGCGTAGCCCACCTCCTTCCCGGCCCACCCCGGCCCGTCCCTCCCGCTCTTCTCCAACCTCTCGCTACAGGGAATACGACCGAGGCCATGGCGACTGCCCCGTCGCAGCCGCGCCCGCTCGACTCCCTCGGTCGCTACAGGGCCCTGGGAGGGATAAGACCTCCCCCGAGGACACCCTGGACGCCAGCAAAAGATCTTTCCCCTCCCGCTACTCCCTAGCCTTCTTCCTCCTCTCGTCCGAACCGTGGCGCCATGGACGCTCCTTCGAGCTCGCGTGGCCACTGAGCGACACCAGGCCAGCCGTGGTGTCAAGGAGAACCGTCGTCGCCTTCTTCGTCATCCCCTGCAGGCAATCGAGTCGGGGGCCACCGCGTTGAGAGCATCGTCACCATCTTCAACCTCGAGCCCGCCGGGAAAAATTCTCCGATTCGCCGCCGGTGGTGCCTCCCGAGCCTCCCCGAGCTCCTCTTCCCCCTCACTGTGAGCTCGCACTGCTTTTCCCCCTCTCCTCGTTGCTTTTCCTTCGTCGGAGCTCTCTCCAGCCGGTAGCCCACTCCGGCCGCCGCCTGTCGTCGCCGTTGGGGCCGTGCAGCCTCTCTCGGCTCACAAAAACGGCACCGTTGGTTGCGGCCCATCACGCAGCTCGCGTAGCAGCTGGCCGCGTGCCAAATGGCTGGCCCTTGTGAGCTCTCCGTCATCGGCGCCGTGCCCCCTGTCCGGTTCGTCGCCGACGTCTTCATGCCCACGGGCTAAACCAGCCCCCCCCTCGCTGACTCATGGGGCCCTCCCCTTTAATTAGCAGTTAAACCCCCTGATTAGCCTAAGCCCTCCCTGTT
The DNA here is from genome assembly GCA_950022295.1 of Bromus sterilis. Classification (NCBI taxonomy): domain Eukaryota; kingdom Viridiplantae; phylum Streptophyta; class Magnoliopsida; order Poales; family Poaceae; genus Bromus; species Bromus sterilis. The sequence continues at coordinate 271,115,281 of OX465595.1, read as the reverse complement.
AGCTAAATGGCTAATTAAAATAACCCCCTAGCCCACTGACCTATGGGCCCTTGGCATTTCTAATATAATTAAAATGGCTAATTAGCCACTGTGTCAATGACACATGAGCCCCACCTTTAATTAATTTAATTAAAATGAATTAGTCAATTAACCAGTGTATGACATGTGGGTCCACTGGATTTTTAGAATTAATAAAACCATTTTTATTAACTGTGAGGCTGACCAGTGGGACCCACTGGTCAGTTTGACCTGGTCAACCCCCTCTGTGGATAATGTTGGATTTAATATTAAAAGAAATTCAAAAATTCTTTTAAAAATGATTTAAACTTCAGAAACGAATATCTTTTAAACCGTAACTTAGATTCAAAAACTTTATACACGAAAATTGATCAGAAAAATATAATGAATACAAATACGCTATTCGTATGTCTACCCCACCCCCCTAACACACCGATCATCGACATTCCCCCCCTCCGGGCTGTCTGTCGATAATTCCCGGTGCCGGTAAAAACCTGCCGGATGAATTTATTCCGAACACGAAAGTTGTCCGGAATGGTTCCACTAACACGGATACACCCCCCTTATCTTTGTCGGATGACCACGACACCTCCGGCATGAAGCCTTCCCCCTCCGGACACCCTGTCTGGTAATCACCCGGAGTCGGTATATCATCCCCGGATGAATTCCCACTCCGAGCAACGTGCATTGCACTGCGTTAGAACACCGTTAACATTTCATACGCCATGCTGTTCATCTGTTGGTTTATGCTTGTTTTGTATTTACTGTTTCTCCCCCCCCCCCCTTTATTCTCCGGTAGACCCCGCTGCTACCGCCGACTACACCGCTGCCGGGTACGACTACTTCGTCAACGACCCTGCCCCTACCGTCGAGCTTCCAGGCAAGCAGAGCCATTCTCTTCCCCAGATATCGCCTACCTTTCCGTACTTTCTTGCACTAGGCATTGTTACTGCTGCTGCTACGATTACAATCCTATTCAATTGCATAGCCTGATTTTGTCGCCCCTTGATGTACCTTTCTTATCCTATGCTGCCTATTATAATTATGCATATATTCAGCAGTGAACCCTGCGCATTGTTAGCTAGGACTAGATAGCGGGCCGTGATCACTCAGGGGAGTGAACACGGATACAATATATACAACTGCACAGGTACGGTACAAAGCAGACATCGCCAAAGGCCCCTATCTGGGTTATGCCTAGTCACCTCAAGTGTGAGCTCTCCAGGAGTAATCCTTGTACTCCACTCGAGGCTGACTTTGTCTTGCCGCCATAGGGTCCTGGGCAGCGGTTGTCCTTAAAGGTAAGAAGTCGGGCGACCCAACGGTGCCCGCGACAGGTATATCGTCGGGAACGACAGGGAGGGTACGACCGACGTTACTGGCGTGCTTGGCCCCTGCTCGTATCTCGCGAGAGTTACCAAACTACGGAAAGTCGAGCTCTACCAAGAGCAAACGCGAGACAAGGTAAGGAGACGGTTCACCTTGTTGGTAACCGCATTGACTTGGTGGGACGACAGGGCGGGCACCGATGTACTGGTGGACCTGACTGCTGTCGTTGACCGCGGGTCGGTTAAGTCGAGGCAACGATAACGGTTGTCACGCAGGTTAATTAAAAAGCTAAATGGTTCGGCGGATGTCTTGAGTAGACTTTTGGCTTGTACGCACTACCTACACGTGGGACGAGGAGTGTGGGCTCCCCTGCATCGTAGTCTCGTTCGAGGGTCTTCAGACGTCAGCAGTACCGCGGGCTGATTACCGGGAAGTGGTGTTGTCTTCTCTTGCTCGAGCGGTGTATTTGTATTTGCTTTGATTTTGCTTCACCGGCCAGTCACGCACCGTGCAGGAGTACGTTCGGGTTAGGGTCCAAAGCCCGGCGTACATAGGATATAGTCCGGCGGATGACCTCTCTGTTGATTGCCGAAGGATGGGCTACTTTGTGTCGGATAGCTTTGGTGGAGCGTTCCTAACAAGGTTCCCGCCACCCTGGAGATCCGAGCGTCGTAGAGTCACGCCAGTGCACCCCTGCAGGGAAGATTAATCTATTCGAATAGCCGTGTCCACGGTAACAGGACGCTTTATGCTGAAGCTGGATCTTACCACTACAAACTACTACTATTAAACTGTAAGGTTCTGGGTCTTCTTCCTCAGAGGGAGTCGAGGAGGGGAAATCGGAGGCATTATTATTTTAAAATATTACAACTTCTGCTGCATTGTTACTTTATGATTTATATAAACTGTTGGCTGATTCTTACCTCATGCTGCAAGACATCGTCGGAAGATGCTAGTCTTCGATAGGCCTAGCTTCTTATCCTTATTCTGGTGTCTATCTTGCAGTCTACTATATACAGCCTCCCCTTTCCATTTGATACAATGCATAATGCTTAGTAGCGGACGTAAGACTCGCGGGTATGCTAGATACTCACCTTTGCTTTATTTCCCCCTTTATGTTTTGCCTGATCGGCCGCTGCAGCCGACGTTTGAGCCCAGGAGCAGGAGTACCCCGGAGGCGGATACTACTACGTCGAGACCCCCGCTGACCAGGACCAGGAGTAGTTTCGGAGGCTCCCAGGCAGGAGGCCTTGCCTTTTCGATCCGTATCTCTGATGTTATTTGTGCTAGCCTTCTTAAGGCAAAACTTCACTAATTATGTCTGTACTCAGATATTATGGCTTGTATAACTTATGTATTCGGGTCCGCGTGACCCCCTTTTTTGTAAGATATTGGTTTATCCTTTTTTGTGTAGTGTTGTGCTGTGATATTCTCACCGTGGCACCCTAATCTCAGTCGTGTACCCTGCGTGTATGATTACTGTACATGGATTGATTTTGGGGGCGTCACAAGTTGGTATCAGAGCCGACTGCCTGTAGGAAGCCACCCCACCACTACCTGGTCGAAGTTGAGTCTAGACTTTGAAAAACTATTTTTGCTAACTTAAGATTTGGCTTACGGGCCCACATCGATGTCACTACGTGTGATATCTATGGTATTGGGATCCTTTTCTCCTTACCTATGCTCTGGGAATCTGCTCTCTTATCCTTGCTGGTAAGTTTTACAAACTCTGACATTAGGATCACGTTCTCTTGATTCCATCCGGCGTTTTGGTGCTTCCCCATTGATTGAGTCGTGTTGCAGGAGTTCTACCCCAGGTCCCCGACCGCGGATCCCATTCTCATTCTGGGCAGGCCGCGCGTCCTCTGGCATTAACTCCTGTGGCCAACAGTTTTCTTGCGGCGTGGTTGACATAGTGGAATCTATGTCGCGTCGTGTAATCCTTACCGCGGTCTGCACGCCGCCTAGTGTGTCCTTTTTCCTTAATTTCTACGACGTTACGCTGCCCGATTTTCGATTGATTCTATGTGTGGATTTGTATGTCTTATATGACTACTCCTATATATCCGCGCCTCCTCTTTGTTGTCGCTTTACCTATTACTCGTTTCCGGTATCTCGGTAAATGTTCATCGCTGAAATACCCCTGTTAAATTCTAGCAGGATGGCTGGTCGTGGTGGTCGTGGTCGTGGTCGTGGTGCCAACGATCCACCTCCGCCGCCGGACTACATGGCCGCGATGATGCAGTAGTTTCAGATGAACCAAGTGTTTATGCAAGGGGTCATAGATCAGCTCCAGAACCAGAATCAGAACCAGAACCAGCACCAGCACCAGCCGCCTCTGGTTACTCTGCGGGATTTCATGCGTCTCAACCCCCCTCTCTTCCACCATCCTGAACAGCCGTTGGATGCCGATGATTGGCTCCGTGACATCAACCGTCAGTTGGAGTTCGCTAATGTGAGCGCTGCTGATTACGTCAACTTTGCGTCCTATTTCCTGCGTGGCCCCGCTGCTCAGTGGTGGGACACCTACAAGGGCTCGCTAGCTGAAGGAACTGTCGTCACCTGGAATGACTTCAAGGCTACCTTCCGTGCTCGTTATGTCCCCCAGGCGATTATGAACCGTATGAATGCCGAGTTCCGCAACCTCGTTCAGGGCAACAAAACTGTCGAGGCATATCAGAGGGAATTCCTCCGCCTCTCCCGCTATGCTGCAAGTGACCTCCCCAATGATGCAACTAGGCAAGAGAAGTTCCGTGATGGACTCAATGCAGATCTCTAGCTTGCACTGGCTTTGCACGTCTTCCCCGACTTCGCCACCATGGTGAACCAGACTATCACTCTCGAGACCGCTCAGCTTAAGTTCGGTGGTTCGTCGAAGCGCCCCCGTGAGGCTGGCTCATCTTCGGGCACAGCACAGAAGCAACGCGTTTGGATTCCACACAGTGTGTATCGTCCACCTGCCCCTGCACCAAGGCCGTCGTATGTTGCACCTCGTCTGCCTCCGCCCCCGCCGAGACAGCCGAAGACTGAGACTGCACCCCTCCGTCCTCAAGATGGCTTGTGCTTCAAGTGTCATCAGCCAGGTCACTTTTCCAGAGCCTGCCCTCAGCGACAGAATCAACTGGTACTTCACCCTGCTGGCCGTGGAAATGGTCGTGGCAACAACAGGACCCCCAACTATAACACTGGGTCTTCTTCTCACACTCGCGGACATGCTTACAACATTAATGTCGAAGAAGCTCAGGAGCAACCTGCTACCGTGATGGGTACCCTTCTTGTTAATTCAGTACCTGCTACTGTTTTATTTGATTCAGGAGCATCGCATTCATTCATGTCGGAAGCATTTGCATTGTCGCATAACTTCATGGTAGAAAAGATGGATCCACCGATGGTTGTCCGCACTCGGATAGGTCATTGCCACACCTCCAAGATAGTGCCCAAAACCATCGTCGAAATTGAAGGAATTGAGTTCCTTGCTTCCCCCATCCTCCTGAAGTCTTCCACCATAGACCTCATTCTCGGCATGGATTGGTTGAAAGTCCACAATGCCGCACTGTATTGTGGCACCAGTTCTGTCCAACTTTTTCACCCCTCCGGCGAGATTGTTAACCACACCACCCGGATTACCCGTGATGCTGAAACGCATATCTATATGATGAATGCTCTGAATGTCTCACCTCTTGACGGGATTGAGAACGTTCCAGTCGTTCGTGATTTTCCTGACGTCTTCCCCGAAGAACTCCCGGGAATACCCCCGGTCCGAGAGGTTGAATTTGTCATCGACCTGAAACCCGGCACCGTCCCTATTGCCAAGCATCCCTATAAGATGCCACCTCACCACCTCCTTGAACTGAAGAAGGAGATCGACGAAGCACTTCACAAAGGATTCATTCGCCCAAGTTCCTCTTCTTGGGGAGCACCTTCGCTCTTTGTCAAGAAGAGCGATGGAACAAATCGTTTGGTCCAAGATTACCGACCCATCAACCAAGCCACCATCCAGAACAAATATCCGCTTCCCCGGATCAACGATCTGTATGATCAACTTGCTGGATCCACGGTGTTTTCGAAACTCGACTTGAGGTTGGGTTACCATCAGATCCGAGTCCGTGAAGAGGACATTCCGAAGACCGCTTTCATTACGCGCTATGGTTCATACGAGTACACTGTCATGTCCTTTGTCTTGACGAATGCTCCAGCCACTTTCTCCCGATTGATGAACTATATATTCATGGAATACCTCGACAAGTTTGTCGTGGTTTATCTGGATGATATCTTAATATACTCCAAGAATAAAGGGGAGCATGCTGAACATCTTCGTCTTATACTGGAGAAGCTTCGAGAACACAAACTCTACGCTAAGTATTCTAAGTGTGAGTTCTATCTTCCTGAAGTGACCTACCTTGGTCACGTGATTTCCAAGGATGGCATTGCCGTCAACCCAGAACGTATCCAGGCTATTCTTGATTGGACTCCCCCCAAGACTGTCAAGCAAGTCCGAAGTTTCCTCGGCCTTGCCATCTATTGCCGCCGTTTCGTCGAGAACTTCTCCAAGATTGCCAGGCCTCTGACTAACCTGCTTCACAAAGGCGTCAAGTTTGAGTGGACAGATAAATGTTAGGAAAGTTTCCAAGCCCTCAAGGACAAGCTCACTTCTCCCCCAGTGCTTGCTCCGCCTGATACCCAGAAGGACTTCGTGATATATTGTGACGCATCTCGTCAAGGATTAGGTTGTGTCCTAATGCAAGAGCGCAAAGTGATTGCTTATGGCTCTCGTCAATTGCGTGCTCACGAAGATAAATATCCAACACATGATCTTGAATTTGTAGCGGTCATTTATGCGTTGAAGCTGTGGCGACATTACCTCGTCGGTAATCGTTGCGAGATCTACACCGACCACCAAAGCCTGAAGTACCTATTTACTCAACCAGACCTGAATCTCCGCCAACAGAGATGGCTCGAGACAATAGCCGACTACAACATGGGAATTTCTTACACCCCGGGCAAAGCTAATGTGGTGGCCGATGCCTTAAGCCGCAAAGCCTATTGTAGTGAACTGGAAGTTCAAGTACAGCAGCCATGTCTGTATGAAGAGCTCCGCAAGCTGAACATCGAAATTGTTCCGCAGGGATATGTGAACTCCCTGGTGGTCAAACCAGACCTTGACACCCGCATCAAGATGGTACAACATTATGACTCTGAAATTTGGAAGATTAAGCGGCGTGTCGCCAGCGGAGAGCCCTCATTCTTCACTATTGATGCAAATGATGATAATGCGGTGTATTCAAGGGTCGTTTAGTGGTTCCGGTAGCGAAGGCAAACCTAAATTACGCCCCTGATGTCATGAAAGAAGCTCATGATACACCTTTGTCGATCCACACTGGTAGTACCAAGATGTACCAAGACATTCGTCAGCGGTACTGGTGGTCCAACATGAAACAAGACATTGCTCGTTATGTTGATGAGTGTGACGTTTGCCGTCGCGTGAAAGCCGAACATCAAAGACCTGCGGGAACTCTGCAACCACTTTCTATTCCTGAATGGAAATGGGACAAGATTGAAATGGACTTCGTCACTGGTTTTCCCAGATCGCAGAAAGGTCACGATGCTATCTTTGTCGTCATCGACCGCTTCTCCAAGGTTGCCCACTTTCTTCCAGTCAAGGAGACGATCTCTGCTAGTCAGTTGGCAGACTTGTATGTTTCCAGAATCGTGTCGCTCCACGGTATTCCGTTGGAGATCAGTTCCGACCGAGGCAGTATTTTCACCTCAAGATTTTGGGATAGTTTCCAAGAAGCTATGGGCACTCACCTGAATTTCAGCACCGCTTATCACCCCCAGTCTCAAGGACAAGTCGAACGAGTTAATCAAGTGCTTGAAGATATGCTTCGAGCTTGTGTCATCTCATTCGGTAAGAAATGGGAGGAATCTCTTCCATTTGCTGAATTCTCGTACAACAATAGCTATCAGGCTAGTCTGAAGATGGCACCCTTTGAAGTTCTCTATGGACGTAAGTGTCGAACCCCTCTGAATTGGTCAGAAACTGGGGAACAAACCCTCATTGGTCCGGACATTATTCAGCATGCCGAAGATCAGGTTCGCGTTATCCGTGAACATCTTAAAGCTGCTCAGTCTCGTCAGAAGAGCAACTATGATCGCAAGCACAAGGAAATGGTCTATCAACCTGGCGAATATGCTTACCTCCGTGTCACCCCGATGCGAGGCACCCATCGTTTCGGAATCAAAGGCAAGTTAGCTCCTCGCTACATTGGCCCGTTCCGTATCCTTTCCAGAAGTGGACCGGTGGCATACCGTTTGGAATTGCCGGCAAACCTCTCTCAAGCCCACGATGTATTCCACGTGTCGCAACTCCGACACTGCTTCAAGGACCCTATTAGAGAAGTGGAACATGATATGATCGAGCTGCAACAGGACTTGACTTATCAAGACCATCTGAGCCGCATTCTTGATCAGTCTGAACGCAAAACCCGCAACAAGACAACCAAGTTCCTCAAAGTTCAGTGGTCGAATCATTCTGAAGATGAAGCCACTTCGGAACGCGAAGATCTTCTTCGTGAGGAATACCCCGATCTTTTCCCCTCTACCACCTAAATTCTCGGGACGAGAATTCTTGTAGTGGGGGAGATTTGTAACAGTCTCACTATCAGGGAACAGTAATCAGGGTTACTGTTCATCTCTACTGTTCAAAACTTTTGTTGATCAACTGGTTCAGTTCAAATTCAAATTCTCCTTTGATATTGTTGCAAGAAAATATGAACCATGGACCTTGATCATCATTGGCCAACTAAAGTCCAAGCCATTTGAAATAAAATTCAAACAAACCCTAAAATGCCTTTTTGATGAATATTAAAAATATGGTGACAATAAATCTTTTCCAAAAATCTTGGAACCACTTTTATAAAATCCCAAATAATCATTGGACCATGCCCATGTAATCATTGGTATTTATTGGGCTACTGAAAATTGTAAACAATTAATAACAGTAGCAATTCCAGGCCAATGGCTCATTTAATAATAAAATAAGTTAGCAAAAGAGTTTAGAAAAACTCTAAACTTTTTGTGGTACCGTAGGAATATGCTCTACTAATTATGGAACCAAAATGGCATTATATAAAAATGCCTAAGCCATTTAAATAATTGCTAACAGAATTTCACAGAATATGAAAAGAACAAAAAGGGGGTCCTCCTATTAGTCGCACTGGGGCGTAGCCCACCTCCTTCCCGGCCCACCCCGGCCCGTCCCTCCCACTCGTCTCCAACCTCTCGCTACAGGGAATACGACCGAGGCCATGGCGACTGCCCCGTCGCAGCCGCGCCCGCTCGACCCCCTCGGTCGCTACAGGGCCCTGGGAGGGATAAGACCTCCCCCGAGGACACCCTGGACGCCAGCAAAAGATCTTTCCCCTCCAGCTACTCCCTAGCCTTCTTCCTCCTCTCGTCCAAACCGTGGCGCCATGGACGCTCCTTCGAGCTCGCGTGGCCACTGAGCGAGACCAGGCCAGCCGTGGTGTCAAGGAGAACCGTCGTCGCCTTCTTCGTCATCCCCTGCAGGCAATCGAGTCGGGGGCCACCGCGTTGAGAGCATCGTCACCATCTTCAACCTCGAGCCCGCCGGGAAAAATTCTCCGATTCGCCGCCGGTGGTGCCTCCCGAGCCTCCCCGAGCTCCTCTTCCCCCTCACTGTGAGCTCGCGCTGCTTTTCCCCCTCTCCTCGTTGCTTTTTCTTCGTCGGAGCTCTCTCCAGCCGGTAGCCCACTCCGGCCGCCGCCTGTCGTCGCCGTTGGGGCCGTGCAGCCTCTCTCGTCTCTCAAAAATGGCACCGTTGGTTGCGGCCCATCACGCAGCTCGCGTAGCAGCTGGCCGCGTGCCAAATGGCTGGCCCTTGTGAGCTCTCCGTCATCGGCGCCGTGCCCCCTGTCCGGTTCGTCGCCGACGTCTTCATGCCCACGGGCTAAACCAGCCCCCCCCCTCGCTGACTCATGGGGCCCTCCCCTTTAATTAGCAGTTAAACCCCCTGATTAGCCTAAGCCCTCCCTGTTAGCTAAATGGCTAATTAAAATAACCCCCTAGCCCACTGACCTGTGGGCCCTTGGCATTTCTAATATAATTAAAATGGCTAATTAGCCACTGTGTCAATGACACATGGGCCCCACCTGTAATTAATTTAATTAAAATGAATTAGTCAATTAACTAGTGTATGACATGTGGGTCCACTGGATTTTTAGAATTAATAAAACCATTTTTATTAACTGTGAGGCTGACCAGTGGGACCCACTGGTCAGTTTGACCTGGTCAACCCCCTCTGTGGATAATGTTGGATTTAATATTAAAAGAAATTCAAAAATTCTTTTAAAAATGATTTAAACTTCAGAAAAGAATATCTTTTAAACCGTAACTCAGATTCAAAAACATTATACACGAAAATTGAGCAGAAAAATATAATGAATACGAATACGCTATCCGTATGTCTACCCCACCCTCCTAACACACCGATCATCGACATTCCCCCCTTCCGGGCTGTCGATAATTCCCGGTGCCGGTAAAAACCTGCCGGATGAATTTATTCCGAACAAGAAAGTTGTCCGGAATGGTTCCACTAACACGGATACACCCCCCTTATCTTTGTCGGATGACCACGACACCTCCGGCATGAACCCTTCCCCCTCCGGACACCCTGTCTGGTAATCACCCGGAGCCGGTATATCATCCCCGGATGAATTCCCGCTTCGAGCAACGTGCATTGCACTGCGTTAGAACACCGTTAACATTTTATACGCCATGCTATTCATCTGTTTGTTTATGCTTGTTTTGTATTTACTGTTTCTCCCCCCCCCCTTTATTCTCCGGTAGACCCCGCTGCTACCGCCGACTACACCGCTGCCGGGTACGACTACTTCGTCGACGACCCTGCCCCTACCGTCGAGCTTCCAGGCAAGCAGAGCCATTCTCTTCCCAAGATATCGCCTACCTTTCCTTACTTTCTTGCATTAGGCATTGTTACTGCTGCTGCTACGATTACAATCCTATTCAATTGCATAGCCTGATTTTGTCGCCCCTTGATGTACCTTTCTTATCCTATGCTGCCTATTATAATTATGCATATATTCAGCAGTGAACCCTGCGCATTGTTAGCTAGGACTAGATAGCGGGCCGTGATCACTCAGGGGAGTGAACACGGATACAATATATAAAACTGCACAGGTACGGTACAAAGCAGACATCGCCAAAGGCCCCTATCTGGGTTATGCCTAGTCACCTCAAGTGTGAGCTCTCCAGGAGTAATCCTTGTACTCCACTCGAGGCTGACTTTGTCTTGCCGCCATAGGGTCCTGGGCAGCGGTTGTCCTTAAAGGTAAGAAGTCGGGCGACCCAACGGTGCCCGCAAGAGGTATATCGTCGGGAACGACAGGGAGGGTACGACCGACGTTACTGGCGTGCTTGGCCCCTGCTCGTATCTCGCGAGAGTTACCAAACTACGGAAAGTCGAGCTCTACCAAGAGCAAACGCGAGACAAGGTAAGGAGACGGTTCACCTTGTTGGTAACCGCATTGACTTGGTGGGACGACAGGGCGGGCACCGATGTACTGGTGGACCTGACTGCTGTCGTTGACTGCGGGTCGGTTAAGTCGAGGCAACGATAACGGTTGTCACGCAGGTTAATTAAAAAGCTAAATGGTTCGGCGGATGTCTTGAGTAGCCTTTTGGCTTGTACGCACTACCTACACGTGGGACGAGGAGTGTGGGCTCCCCTGCATCGTAGTCTCATTCGAGGGTCTTCAGACGACAGCAGTAACGCGGGCTGATTGCCGGGAAGTGGTGTTGTCTTCTCTTGCTCGAGCGGTGTATTTGTATTTGCTTTGATTTTGCTTCACCGGCCAGTCACGCACCGTGCAGGAGTACGTTCGGGTTAGGGTCCAAAGCCCGGCGTACATAGGATATAGTCCGGCGGATGACCTCTCTGTTGATTGCCGAAGGATGGGCTACTTTGTGTCGGATAGCTTTGGTGGAGCGTTCCCTAACAAGGTTCCCACCACCCTGGAGATCCGAGCGTCGTAGAGTCACGCCAGTGCACCCCTGCAGGGAAGATTAATCTATTCGAATAGCCGTGTCCACGGTAACAGGACGCTTTATGCTGAAGCTGGCTCTTACCACTACAAACTACTACTATTAAACTGTAAGGTTCCGGGTCTTCTTCCACGCAGGGAGTCGAGGAGGGGAACTCGGAGGCATTATTATTATAAAATATTACAACTTACTATTATACAATGCTGCAGCAACTTCTGCTGCATTGTTACTTTATGCTTTATATAAACTGTTGGCTGATTCTTACCTCATGCTGCAAGACATCGTCGGAAGATGCTAGTCTTCGATAGGCCTAGCTTCTTATCCTTATTCTGGTGTCTATCTTGCAGTCTACTATATACAGCCTCCCCTTTCCATTTGATACAATGCATAATGCTTAGTAGCGGACGTAAGACTCGCGGGTATGCTAGATACTCACCTTTGGTTTATTTGCCCCTTTATGTTTTGCCTGATCGGCCGCTGCAGCCGACGTTGGAGCCCAGGAGCAGGAGTACCCCGGAGGCGGATACTACTACGTCGAGACCCCCGCTGACCAGGACCAGGAGTAGTTTCGGAGGCTCCCAGGCAGGAGGCCTTGCCTTTTCGATCCGTATCTCTGATGTTATTTGTGCTAGCCTTCTTAAGGCAAAACTTGACTAACTATGTCTGTACTCAGATATTATGGCTTGTATAACTTATGTATTCGGGTCCGCGTGACCCCCTTTTTTGTAACATATTGGTTTATCCTTTTGTGTTTAGTGTTGTGCTGTGATATTCTCACCGTGGCACCCTAATCTCAGTCGTGTACCCTGCGTGTATGATTACTGTACACGGATTGATTTTGGGGGTTATAGTTCCTTATGTAAAGCATGAAATTGTTTCTATTGCACCCACACTTGATTGTCTTATTATCCTTTTGAAATGTCCAAATCATATTCCGAACAATTTTGATCTTATTAAGGCTCATAGTGATGGGTTGCATTTACATTATATTCCTAAAGACCCTGTTGAAAACTATACACATGTGCTTATAGTTAATGAACAACATGCTTTATGTTTTATTTATATTCTTGATGTTGTTAATGATACTACTGAAACTTCAATGTTACTAAAAAACCTCTCTCTTTATTGAAAGTTTTGAAGTTGCTCTTGTTCCACCTTCCTATGTTGTTTGCTTTGTGCTTTCATGATTTATTTGTTTACAAATTTCCCATGCAGAGGAAGTGGGTTAGACTTAAATGGGGTTGACATTTTCTTCTTATTTTTGTGTGAGCATCTTTCATAATCTTCATGCCTAGCTAAAGGCATAAAAGAAAGCGCTTATTGGGAGGCAACCCAAAATGTTTTTACTTTCAGTTTTAGTTGTATTGATGCTTGTTACTACTGTAGCAACATCATTGTATCTTTATTTTCAAGCTTTGTGCCAAGTTTTAGCCTACGGTTGCAAGAAAAATCAAAAGTTGTGACATGTTGTCCAGAAAACAGAAACCTTTGCTCCATTGCAAAAATTCTCTAAAATCACCAGATCATCTTTTTTATCTGAATTTTATTGAAAATATGCTCTATACAATTGACTTTCGGCCATCTGTTCAGAGTTTTTTATTTGAGTTGCAGAAGTGCCCCTAAAAAATTATTTACTACCTGTTGGTCCGTTTTTCACAGATTCTGCCACGTTTTGCGTTTTCACCGTTTTGCAAATCTTAAGCTTGCTTTTTATTCGCAAAAACTTTTTGCCGATCATGAGAAACAGTAGCTCTTCATAAAAATCTTTATTTCTAGTAGAGTAAAATTATTTTATTATGGGTAATAACCACTCTAATGAGCTTATGATGAGTTTTGTATGAAGGGAGTTTTCAAGTGTGCAAAGGAAGACGATGAAAGAAGATCCGGGAGTGTCAAAAGCTCAAGCTTGGGGATGCCCCCATGGACCCCCAAGAAATATCCAAGGAGACTCAAGCGTCTACGCTTGGGGATGCCCCCGTGCATCCTCTTCTCCATCAACAATGATCAGTTCGTCCTTCTCCATGCTATATTTTTAAAACTTCATATGTCATGTGCTATGCTTGGAGCGTCTTCCATTTACTTTCTAATTTATTTAGTTTTGCTTGGTGTTCGTAAAAAGTTGAACCCTAGCCTAGATTGTTCGGGAGAGAAACACGCTCCACTCCACCCTAGAACACAACATAGTTTTCATGCTTATCTTTGATTTTATGTTCTTCATATTTTCGTAGCTACTATTATGTTTAGCTCTTGTGTCGGGACCCGAAATATGCGTATGTAATTCCAGTCACAACTCAATCATATGGAGAGCCAAGAGTCGTACCCACTTGTCTAAGCATACAAGGCCAAGCACAGAACACTCTCAGAAAGCATCGTACGTGAGGGGCATCCCATTCAGGCCGGATGATCAACTGAGATGGGTCCTCATCGCCCGCTCACAAGTCTAAATGATTATGGGTGGTGAAATCCCATACTCATAGACAAGTCACCTCAACAATATTATCGATTGCATTATAACACTTACATAAACAGACTCCAGCCCGATCACTTAGTCGGGGTCTCGGGCGGGCTCAATCATACAACAAAGTGTGCCACGTGACAGAGTCACGAGCAATCGCATCGCGATGCCCCAAGCTGCGCACATCTAAGGGCCACTTGCTGTATAAAAGACCGCCGACAAGAACACAAATAAGCTATCGAACCCCACACTAAGACATGCACGTTATAACCATGCATGCAGAATACATGTCTAGTGTAAACAGCATGTACTCATTGCATGAACTCTACAAAGTATAACTTTATTTACTTACACATAGAGCATACAAAGATCACATGTCTGTGATCAACATTACATCATACAACGGAAGAAAATTAGGTCTGAGTACAGACAAGTTTAACAAATGGCTTAGAGAAGCCTTGTTCAACATACATGCCCTTCCACGAGGGACCAGAATGTTATCTGGAACTATACTAGCTTAGTCAAGGTCAAGCTTCAGGAAGGTGACTCCATCGGGGGTTGGGCTCTCATCTAAAACATAGAATAAGCAAACTTGAGTACAAAGTCGTACTCAGCAAGACTTACATCAGAACTATACTACTCATGCTCAAGTTTCAAGGTAAAGGGAGGTGGGGTTTCAACATGCAGAAGTGCCAGCTTTGACTTGGCTAGTCCTGTACTACGAGTACCAGACTTGAGGTAAGAAGCGTACACGAGTCCACTACCAAGTCTCCAACCAATACACCACTATGGATACTTCCTCGACTTCCCCACGAGGAAGCACACCATAGCACTCACGCTTATCTTGCGAGTTTTTGAAGTATCCATTCAAGTTGTCTAATAATCAAGCACAGCTTTCCAAGTAGTCCCTTACCGCGGACGCGGCTATTCGAATAGTTTTGTTAACCTTGCAGGGTGTACTGCTACACACTGAAACCATCAGTTACCGCCGGGATCTCGTCACCCTTCAAGCGGGTGTCGGCGTGGATAATTTCCACAACTTTTACCTCACAACCAATTCTAACCCAGGAATCAACCATCTGAGTTGCTCACCGCTCAAGAGTCCGGCCGGGTCAACGATACGGACTCAGACGATGCAGGCAACCGAGACGCCACCTTAGCAGATGGTTTTACTGTCTCACAGGTCCACCCACATATCTAAATGGTGCAAACTTTCATTCATTCTTTTTATATGCATATGCCAAATGGAAAACCCGAACTAGTGACTCCTGGACTTGAACTGGAGTGAGTTAGTAGGTTGAGCGGGGGTCCATGTGCCCAACATGTGGTAGTACTCTTCGTCTTGGATCACCACACAAGAACTCGGGCTTAAGGCGGTGTTCAACGAGACAACCCACTGTGTACTCCTACACAGCCTCTCATCGTTCACCTTGTATTAGGGTGGATTCACCAACACAGTTTCACCTTCATCAATACCATGTTCACTACCATCCCGACTCACAGATAAAAGTAACCTCATTGTAAACTCTAGGCATGCAATAAGTTGTAACAGTTGCAGGGGCCATTTGATATCAAACAACTCCTATGTCAGCTAGGATTGTGGTTTGCTTACTACTGTGACAAGATGATAGGTCATGCATCGGATATGGGTTCAACTAAGCGGTAGAATCGACACAAGGTGGTCTCCTAATCATGCATAAGCGAGACTGAGAGGGAAGTGGGATTTTATAGATATGATCAATGGGGGTTTGCTTGCCTTGCTTGACGTTACACGGGTTTACCGGTCTTCTTCTTCTTCGGGGGTGATCACCGTCTCGGAAAGTCTGTTACCGGAACAATCATCACCAAAGGGGGGCAACATCAAAATAAAATGCACAAGTACATGATATAGTTGTCCATGATGTGAATGCTACTGGTTTGTGGCAAATTCATCTTAATTGAAGTGTATTGCATTTGGAATGCAAATTCAATCTTCAAATTCAAATTTAACTAATGCCATATGCTTGTTTTCTACTGTTCACCCATTTTAAAATGGTCAAACATAGAAACAAGTTGCATATTCTTAATCCTTGTATTTTTCTGATAATTTTTCATATATTATTTGTCCAATTTGGAGTTAGGATTAAAAATTTATTGAATTTTAAAGTTTATTCATTTTTCTAGATTTTTCTGAAATATAATTAATCTGGATAGGGGCTTTATTGCGTCAGCATGAGGTCATGCTGACGTGGGGGGGCTGACACGTGGGGCCCGGCTGTCAGCGACTGGGTTAATTAATCCGGTTAGTTTAAATTAACAAGAGGGTTTAGAGGGGCAAGGGCCCACTGGTCAGTGACTGGGTTAGGGTAGTTAGCGAGTTAACCTCGCCTGCCACGTGGGCTCACCGGCGGGAGGTCGCCGGCGACCAACTCCGCGGCGGCGCTGCTCGGATTCTCTGCTCCCGTGCATCATTCGATGCGCTGAGACCACGGGAGCATAGCCCGTGCTCTCGCACGTCGTCTGGTGCACGCGGGCGGCCTCGGGGGTGACCAGGGCGACGATGGCGACCTCACCGGCGGCAACAGAAGCCCGGCGAACATGCAATCGTTGTCACAGGGCACCAAAATGTCTATGCTCTAGTGCGTTGGACGCGTAGGATCAAGTCGGAGATGACGGATAGGTTTGGAGGCTCGCTTGCTTTACGAGTGCTCGCCGACGAGCAGCGTGGCGGCTCTGTTCTCCGGCGACATGGCAAAGGGTGAAGGACAGCGCTAAGGACTACGGGTCTTCGGGGGTTTGGCCGTGTGCTCACGAGGAATTGAACGGTGAGGTCGATGAGGTCATAGGAGGCCCGACGGCGACGAATCGGTGGCGGTGAGCTTTGGGGTCCGGCGGCAGGTCGTCGACGAATCCGGTGCCTACAGGGGCTCCGGCCTCGATTCCTTTTGCACGGAGATGAAGACGACAGTGGAGAGCTCGATGGACAAGGTGGCGCGGCTTGATGTGGTCTCTAGCCGCGCGTGTGCACGGTCGTGCTCCGGCGAGCCTACGGGCGGCGACGAAAACACGCGGGAGTAGAAAGGAGATGGCTCCCAGAGGGGGGAATGGACCAGGGAACCTCCCAGACGTCTCTGGACGGCAGGACGTGGCCTGGGGGAGGCAGGCAGCTGCTTGGAGGCCGCACGTCTCTCGCCGGCGACCTGCGTGCCTGCCTGGCAGAGGAAAAAGACGCATGTGCCCCCTTGTGGGCTGGGCTGCTGCTGGGCCAGGTACAGGTAAGTTTGGCCAGTTCCTTCTGTCTCTTTTCTTTTCTATTTCTTTTCTGTTTATTTTCTGCTATTTGTTGTGCCTTGCAAAAAAAATAGCTAGGCATTTTATTAAATGCCCAAAACTTTTATGTGGACTTGTAATGCATATAGCTAGCCACTTATAAAGTTTGGGGATTTTTTAAATTCAAATAATTTGAATTTCAAATCAAATAGGGGTATTATTTAATTTCCAAGCTCTGTTTGGATTTTTTGAGAAATCTTGGTGCATGCAGTGGGACCCACTTCACTTTATATGTGATCATGCATATTTATAAGACTTTTCAAAAATGACAGAGGAATTTTTGGAAGCAATTTTTTTATCTGGCCATTTGAATTAAATTCTCTAGGGCTTTTCTTTTCCCCATTTTTGAATTTCTTTTGAAATTTTCACATGATGCAAAGGGGCACTCAAACCCTAGCACTTACCCAAGTTGGGGTTCTGACAACTCGCCCCCACTCAAAAGAATCTCGTCCCGAGATTCAGAAGTCATCGGGAGGAAGGTGGGGTACTCGGCACTGAGACAGTCTTCTCTTTCCCACGTAGCTTCTTTCTCGGAGTGGTGTGACCATTGCACTTTGAGAAACTTGATCTTCTGACGACGAGTGACACGCTCTGCGGACTCAAGAATACGAACAGGGTAATCTCGATAAGAAAGGTCATCTAGGAGATCAAGCATTTCATGGTCGACTTCGCGGATGGGGTCCTTGAAGAAACGCCTGAGTTGTGACACATGGAATACATCATGTACTCGGGAAAGGTGCGGGGGTAGTTCAAGTTGGTAGGAAACTCCTCCACGTTTAGCAAGAATGCGAAAAGGTCCGATGTAACGTGGGGCCAACTTGCCTATGATACCGAATCATTGGGTACCCTTCAGAGGAGTAACCCGAAGGTAAGCCTTCTCATCCAGATTGTAGCTTTTTTTCCTATGATGACGATCATAGTAGCTTTTCTGACGAGACTGGGCTGCTTTCAATTGATCATGAACAATGTGAACTTTCTCTTCTGCTTCCATGATCATATCCGGTCCAAAGAATTGTCTTTCACCAATTTCTAACCAGTTTAGGGGTGTTCGCCATCTTCGTCCATAGAGGAGTTGAAAAGGAGCCATGTTCAGACTAGATTGGAAACTGTTGTTATAAGAAAATTCGGCAAATGGAAGAGACTTCTCCCAATTCTTTCCGAAAGATATAACACAAGCTTTAAGCATGTCTTCGAGAATTTGGTTAACCCTTTCAACTTGACCGCTAGACTGGGGATGGAAAGTTGTACTAAAGGAGAGATGAGTTCCCATAGCATTTTGAAAGCTTCCCCAAAATCTAGAGGTGAAAAGGCTACCACGATCAGAATTGATTTCCAAAGGAACACCGTGAAGAGACACAATTCTAGAGACATACAAGTCCGCTAACTGACTAGCAGTTATAGACTCGCGAACTGGATGGAAGTGAGCAACTTTGGAAAGCCTATCAATGACAACGAAGATGGCATCATTTCCTTTTTGGGTTTTTGGAAAGCCAGTGATGAAATCCATACTGAATTTGTCCCATTTCCACTCGCGAATAGGTAAAGGTTGAAGAGTGCCAGCAGGTCTTTGGTGTTCGGCCTTAATGCGACGACAAACATCACATTCGGCAACATACTGAGCAATTTTTCGCTTCATCCTAGTCCACCAAAATCTCTGGCGTAGGTCTCGGTACATCTTTGTGCTACCAGGATGAATCGAAAGGGGAGTGTCATGAGCTTCCTTAAGAATTAGCCTTCTAAGATTGTGTTTTCGTGGTACAACTAGTCCAGTGCCAAAAAAAACGACACCTTGATCATTTATGGAGAAACATTTAGCAACTTCGCTAGCAATGTTCTTCTTGATCTCTCGAATACCACTATCACGTTTCTGGGCGGCTATGATTTTATCCTCAAGGGTTGGTTTCGCCATCAAGGTAGAAAGATAGCCATGAGGAACAATCTCAAGATTGAGCTTGCGAAATTCCCCATGAAGAAGTGGTTGACACTGTTGTAACATGAGGTTGTTACAATACGACTTACGACTTAGTGCATCAGCCATGACATTGGCTTTGCCTGGGGTGTAAGAAATTCCTAAGTCATAATCTTTTATCAACTCTATCCAGCGTCTTTGCCTGAGATTCAGATCTGGCTGGGTGAATATGTATTTGAGGCTTTGGTGGTCGGAATAGATCTCACAACGATTACCAAGGAGGTAATGTCGCCAAGTTGTTAGGGCATGAACTATGGCAGCGAGTTCAAGATCATGGGTAGGATTGTTCTCTTCATGTGGACGCAACTGGCGTGAAGCATAAGCTACCACATGTCTATCTTGCATAAGTATGCATCCTAACCCTTGCCGTGAAGCGTCACAATAGATCTCAAAATCCCTTTTGGTGTCTGGAGGCGCAAGTACGGGTGCAGAAGTCAATCTTCTTTTTAGCTCTTGAAAGCTTTCCTCGCACTTGGGAGTCCATTGGAATTTATTATCTTTCTTGAGGAGTTCAGTTAGAGGCTTTGCAACTTTGGAGAAGTTCTCAGCGAAGCGGCGGCAATAGCTTTCTAGGCCAAGAAAACTCCTAACTTGCTTAACCGATTCAGGTGGAGTCCAGTCAAGGACGGCCTGAACTCTCTCGGGATTGACAGCAATGCCTTTCGCAGAAATCACGTGGCCTAAGTAGGTCACTTCTGGTAGCCAAAATTCGCACTTAGAGCACTTAGCGTAAAGGCGATGCTCTCGAAGTTTCATCATTACCAACCTAAGATGTTCTGCGTGCTCTTCTTCGTTCTTCGAGTAGATGAGAATGTCATCAAGATAAAATACAACAAATTTATCTAGGTACTCCATGAAGATCGAATTAATCAAGCGCGATAATGTGGCGGGGGCATTGGTTAAACCGAAGGACATGACAGTATACTCGTAAAGACCATAACGAGTAGTGAAAGCCGTTTTTGGAATGTCCTCGTTCCTGATTTTGATTTGATGATAGCCTAATCTCAAATCCATCTTGGAGAAGACAGAGGATCCAGCAAGTTGATCATAAAGATCATTGATCCTGGGCAATGGGTACTTGTTCTTTATCGTCGCTAGATTTAGCGGGCGATAGTCTACGCACATCCTTTCTGTTCCATCTTTCTTCGTTACGAACAGAACGGAGCAACCCCATGGCGATGAGCTAGGGCGGATGAAGCCTTTTGCCAACGAAGCATCAAGTTGGGTTTTTAGCTCAGCTAACTCATGTGGGGCCATTCTATATGGGCGTCTTGAAATTGGGGATGTGCCTGGTATAAGATCCACTATGAATTCTACACATCTGTCGGGTGGCATGCCCGGCAGCTCTTTAGGAAAGACATCCGGGAAGTCACGAACCACCGGAATATCTTCAAGGTCAGGAAGGGGAAGCACATTCAAAGTATGCATCTGGATTCTAGAGTTGGGTGATGTGTAGTCAATTGTCTGGCCTGAAGGATGGGTGAGTTTAACTGACTTGGCTTTACAATAAAGGACAACATTCTGTCTTGATAACCAATCCATTCCTAGGATGACATCAATGTCTGAAGACTTGAGGGCTATAAGAGAAGCAAGGAATACTAAACCCTCAATTGTAATTTGATTGCCATGGCTTACTCTATTAGTTTGCCACTTTGAACCAGGAGTTTGAATGATCATTGGAGAAAACATTTCTTCAAATGGGAACTCATGACGAAGTGCATAACTCTCCGACATGAATGAATGAATGAGAAGCTCCTGGATCGAAAAGAACGAAGGCGGGAACATGATTGACTGGGAGTGTACCAAGGATGACGTCAGAAGTATCAATAGCTTCCTCAACTGAGATTTGGTTCACACAACCACTACTAGTGGATGAAGGCTTTGCTTGCAAGAGTTTGGAGGTGGATTTCCTTGAAGGCTTACGTCGAGAATGACGTGGTGTCATCAAAACCTGAGGGCACTGACGGAGGTAATGGCCTGGCAGACCACACTTGAAACACACCCTTCCTGAATTGCTGGGAGCAGGATTACTTGATTGCACACCATCATTCCTGGGAGGAACAATGTGTTGAGGTGGATGGCATACATTGGAGGGTGGCCTCTGAAGAAGGTTTTGATGTATGGCACTAGATGGAATCAATATTCGGCGTTTCTGAGGGGATGAACTTGAAGAAGGAGCAAGCTCACGAGCATGCTTGCGAGACTCTTCAAACACTTCATTGCCATGCTCGGCTCTGAAGGATCTATTGACTAAATCCTCAAAGGTGGCAAATTCGATGAGGTTGAGATCATGAAAAAGGATGGGGATAAGTCCCTTACGGAACCTTGCCTGCTTTCTGGCATCGATGGTGATCTCATCTTGGGCATAACGAGCAAGACGGTTGAACTCTCTGACATACACATGAATGGACATCTCTCCTTGAGTCAAATTGCAGAACTCTTCCTTCTTGCGCTCCATTAACTCATCTATAAGGTGGTACCCTCGAAAAGCATCACGGAACTCCTGCCAATTCACTATGTGGCCATCAGGCTGCATTGCAACATAGTTCTCCCACCATTCCGCAGCAGCACCTTCCAGAAAGTATACCGGAAATATAACTCGATCATTGGAAGCAACATGTGCCGTGTCAAGCTTACGCCCGATGGAACGGAGCCAATCATCAGCTACAAGGGGCTCAGAAGAACATCGGAATAATGGTGTCTTGAGGAGGATGAAATCCTGAATGCTGACAACCATGTTGCACTGACGAGCGGTATTCTGCTCGATGAGCTCCAGAAGGCATGTTTGATCACGTCGAATCATGATTTCCGCCGCAGAAGGCGGTGGTGGAGGTTCATCATCATTTCGATTCCGAACACGGTCTCGATTGCGACGAACAGCACTACGAGTTCCACCTGACATCCTGTGTGATAAATATCAACAATCAGAACATGTTTTACGATGGAATCAAAGATAAGAGGACATGATTTAGGAGGAAAATATTGTAATGCAAAGGCAAAGATTCCTAGAAACACGGAATAACTCGGGTATCATAACGTCTACACCTGAATAGAAAATGAAACAACCTTGGATAGATTGGATAGAACTTCTTCAAGGAACTCAACAACACGAAGACTCTGGACAACCACAAAAATCCTACGGCTATAAAGAAGCAATCAACGAGATGTTCTAGTAAGACATAGATGACCCTAGTCCTATCTTCCCGTAGAACAAGATGAGGGTGACTCAGAACTCAGATCGATGAGGATAAGGAGAAAAAGAAGTCTTACGTTGTTCCCATTATACCCAAGTAACTATATAACTATAGAATGCTAGACTCGACTTCGACCAAGGGTTGAATAATCCTACAGACAGACCTGCTCTGATACCAAGTCTGTCGGGACCCGAAATATGCGTATGTAATTACAGTCACAACTCAATCATATGGAGAGCCGAGAGTCGTACCCACTTGTATAAGAAGACAAGGCCAAGCACAGAACACTCTCGGAAATCATCATACGTGAGGGGCATCCCATTCAGGCCGGATGATCAACTGAGATGGGTCCTCATCGCCCGCTCACAAGTCTAAATGATTATGGGTGGTGAAATCCCATACTCATAGACAAGTCGCCTCAACCATATTATCGATTGCATTATAACACTTACATAAACAGACTCCAGCCCGATCACTTAGTCGGGGTCTCGGGCGGGCTCAATCATACAACAAAGTGTGCCACGTGACAGAGTCACGAGCAATCGCATTGCGATGCCCCAAGCTGCGCACATCTAAGGGCCACTTGGTGTATAAAGGACCGCCGGCAAGAACACAACTAAGCTATCGAACCCCACACTAAGACATGCACATTATAACCATACATGCAGCATACATGTCTAGTGTAAACAGCAGGTACTCATTGCATGAACTCTACAAAGTATAACTTTATTGACTTACACATAGAGCATACAAGGATCACATGTCTGTGATCAACATTACATCATACAATGGAAGCAAATTAGGTTTGAGTACAGACAAGTTTAACAAATGGCTTAGAGAAGCCTTGTTCAACATACATGTCCTTCCACGAGGGACCAGACTGTTGTCTGGAACTATACTAGCTTAGTCAACATCGAGCTTCAGGAAGGTGACTCCATCGGGGGCTGGGTTCTCATCTAAAACATAGAATAAGAAAACGTGAGTACAAAGTCGTACTCAGCAAGACTTACATCAGAACTATACTACTCATGCTCAAGTTTCAAGGTAAAGGGAGGTGGGGTTTCAACATGCAGAAGTGCCAGCTTTGACTTGGCTAGTCCTGTACTACGAGTACCAGACTTGAGGTAAGAACCGTACACGAGTCCACTACCAACTCTCCAACCAATACACCACTATGGATACTTCCTCGACATCCCCACGAGGAAGCACACCATAGCACTCATGCTTATCTTGCGAGTTTTTGAAGTATCCATTCAAGTTGTCTAATAATCAAGCACAGCTTTTCAAGTAGTCCCTTACCGCGGACGCGGCTATTCGAATAGTTTTGTTAACCCTGAAGGGGTGTACTGCTACACACATGAAACCATCAGTTACCGCCGGGATCTCGTCACCCTTCAAGCGGGTGTCGGCGTGGATAATTTCCACAACTTTTACCTCATAGCCAATTCTAACCCAGGAATCAACCATCTGAGTTGCTCACCGCTCAAGAGTCCGGCCGGGTCAACGATACGGACTCAGACGATTCAGGCGACCGAGACACCACCTTAGCAGATGGTTTTACTGTCTCACAGGTCCACCCACATATCTAAATGGTGCAAACTTTCATTCATTCTTTTTATATGCATATGCCAAATGGAAAACCCGAACTAGTGACTCCTGGACTTGAACTGGAGTGAGTTAGTAGGTTGAGCGGGGGTCCATGTGCCCAACATGTGGTAGTACTCTTTGTCTTGGATCACCACACAAGAACTCGGGCTTAAGGCGGTGTTCAACGAGACAACCCACTGTGTACTCCTACACAGCCTCTCATCGTTCACCTTGTATTAGGGTGGATTCACCAACACAGTTTCACCTTCATCAACACCATGTTCACTACCATCCCGACTCACAGATAAAAGTAACCTCATTGTAAACTCTAGGCATGCAATAAGCTGTAACAGTTGCAGGGGCCACATGATATCAAACAACTCCTATGTCAGCTAGGATTGTGGTTTGCTTACTACTGTGACAAGATGATAGGTCATGCATCGGATATGGGTTCAACTAAGCGGTAGAATCGACACAAGGTGATCTCCTAATCATGCATAAGCGAGACTGAGAGGGAAGTGGTATTTTATAGATATGATCAATGGGGGTTTGCTTGCCTTGCTTGACGTTACACAGGTTTACCGGTCTTCTTCTTCTTCGGGGGTGATCTCCATCTCGGAAAGTCTGTTACCGGAACAATCATCAACAAAGGGGGCAACATCGAAATAAAATGCACAAGCACATGATATAGTTGTCCATGATGTGAATGCTACTGGTTTGTGGCAAATTCATCTTAATTAAAGTGTATTGCATTTGGAATGCAAATTCAAATTTAAATTATGCCATATGCATGTTTGCTACTGTTCACCCATTTTAAAATGGTCAAACATAGAAACAAGTTGCATATTCTTAATCCTTGTATTTTTCTGATAATTTTTCATATATTATTTGTCCAATTTGGAGTTTGGATTAAAAAGTTATTGAATTTCAAAGTTTATTCATTTTTCTGGATTTTTCTGTAATATAATTAATCTGGACAGGGGCTTTATTGCGTCAGCATGAGGTCATGCTGACGTGGGGGGGCTGACACGTGGGGCCCGGCTGTCAGCGACTGGGTTAATTAACCCGGTTAGTTTAAATTAACAAGAGGGTTTAGAGGGGCAAGGGCCCACTGGTCAGTGACTGGGTTAGGGTAGTTAGCGAGTTAACCTCGCCTGCCACGTGGGCTCACCGGCGGGAGGTCGCCGGCGACCAACTCCGCGGCGGCGCTGCTCGGATTCTCTGCTCCCGTGCATCATTCGATGCGCTGAGACCACGGGAGCATAGCCCGTGCTCTCACACGTCGTCTGGTGCACGCGGGCGGCCTCGGGGGTGACCAGGGCGACGATGGCGACCTCACCGGCGGCAACAGAAGCCCGGCGAACATGCAATCGTTGTCACAGGGCACCAAAATGTCTATGCTCTAGTGCGTTGGACGCGTAGGATCAAGTCGGAGACGACGGATAGGTTTGGAGGCTCGCTTGCTTTACGAGTGCTCGCCGACGAGCAGCGTGGCGGCTCTGTTCTCCGGCGACATGGCAAAGGGTGAAGGACAGCGCTAAGGACTACGGGTCTTCGGGGGTTTGGCCGTGTGCTCACGAGGAATTGAACGGTGAGGTCGATGAGGTCATAGGAGGCCCGACGGCGACGAATCGGTGGCGGTGAGCTTTGGGGTCCGGCGGCAGCTCGTCGATGAATCTGATGGCTACAGGGGCTCCGGCCTCAATTCCTTTTGCACGGAGATGAAGACGACAGTGGAGAGCTCGATGGACAAGGTGGCGCTGCTTGATGTGGTCTCTGGCCGCGCGTGTGCACGGTCGTGCTCCGGCGAGCCTACGGGCGGCGACGAAAACACGTGGGAGTAGAAGGGAGATGGCTCCCAGAGGGGGGAATGGACCAGAACACCTCCTAGACGTCTCTGGACGGCAGGACATGGCCTGAGGGAGGGAGGCAGCTGTCTGGCGGCCGCACGTCGCTCGCCGGCGACCTGCGTGCCTGCCTGGCAGAGGAAGAAGACGCATGTGCCCCCTTGTGGGCTGGGCTGGGCTGCTGCTGGGCCAGGTACAGGTAAGTTGGGCCAGTTCCTTCTGTCTCTTTTCTTTTCTATTTCTTTTATGTTTATTTTCTGCTATTTTTTGTGCCTTGCAAAAAAAATAGCTAGGCATTTTATTAAATGCCCAAAACTTTTATGTGGACTTGTAATGCATATAGCTAGCCACTTATAAAGTTTGGGGATTTTTGAAATTCAAATAATTTGAATTTCAAATCAAATAGAGGTATTATTTAATTTGCAAGCTTTGTTTGGATTTTTTGAGAAATCTTGGTGCATGTAGTGGGACCCACTTCACTTTATATGTGATCATGCATATTTATAAGACTTTTCAAAAATAACAGAGGAATTTTTGGAAGCAATTTTTTTATCTGACCATTTGAATTAAATTCGCTAGGGCTTTTCTTTTCCCCATTTTTGAATTTCTTTTGAAATTTTAACATGATGCAAAGGGGCACTCAAACCCTATCACTTACCCAAGTTGGGGTTCTGACATCTTGTTATTTATGCTTATCTTATTAACATCTTTATTTTAGTATGTTTCTTTTGGAACTCACTTGAGTTTGCATGCTTATCTTGTTTAGAGAGTTGGCCTGTTGCCCTGAGTTTTGTGTCTTGACTTGACTAGGTAATTGAGGTTGATATTATAAGTATAGTAGTAACTTGCAATAGTTTTGAGTTATTGATTTGAGTAATGTTTGGAATTTTGGTGTGAAGAGCTCAAGCCTATTAGTGATAGCTGTCATATTTTGGACAATCCGTGTTTATTTTCGAAAACTACAAAATTTAGTTGAGAACTCTAGCTACTAGTTGGATCTCTAACCTCTGGAGTGGTTGTAATATATAGAGTACCCTCACGTACCATGGGTCAAGGATGTGCAAAGATAACCAAACCCACATACACTCGTCCTCGGGGTACTTGTCTCTTTGTGAACCTCCTGATTATATAGAGAGTTACCGATAATAAGTGTATGAGTTCCTTTGACTAATGTGAGTATTCGATTGTTGTCACTTCCACCATCCATATTTTTCTAGCCTCTTCGGTACCGTGCATTTCCCTTTATCATATGAGAGTTGGTGCAAACTTTGCCGGTGCATCCGAACCCTTGGCATGATATGCTCTGTCATCATAAACCTCATTATATATTTTCTCAAAACAAACACCATACCTACCTATCAAGGCATTTCCATAGCCTTTCCGAGATACATTGCCATGCAACATCCATCATCTCATGACTTGATCTTTATGTCATACATGATTTTGCTTGATCGAACAGCCGCATGCTAGTTGGGCCTTGCCCTTATAATTGCTACATGACGCGCTAGTATCATAGCACATCCTGCTGCACTGGCAGAGGCATACATTTGCATTCATCATGATAGTTTTTTAGTTTTCTTTATGTTGAGTACTTCTTATAAAGTGTGAGATCTTCTATATTCTTGTAAAATATAGTGTGTTTCCCTTAAGTGAGGAAAATATCCCAAAGAGGACACAATTAAAAGATCCCAAAGAGGACAAATTAAAAGATCCCACAAGAGGACAAATGAGAGATAAATAGAAAGAGTCAATGAGGCCACACAAAAAATAAAAAAATAAAAACAAGAAATAAAAAGAGACAAGGTGGCAACACTACTATTCCTTTTGAAAGATCCACACTCGTACTCCAAAGTATTTTTTGTACTCCATAGAGATTTTCATATCATTCATGCATAACTATGTGGGGATCCTTACACTATAGAACTTGGCTTCTATATTCCAATGACGAGCCTCCTCAAATGAGCTCTAGGTATTCTTGAGCAAGCAAGTTGTATGAACCCCCAATAGTTCCATTGGAGAGATTCCCATAGATCATATGTGCATCCGTTGCATAGCAATCCCTTTTCCTCACATCATATCTATCATTTGGCTTTCTCTCGCCTATGATTGTCCTCATTGATGTGAGACTTTCACATCTTTTTTGTACTCCTTCCCCATCATTATTCTATTTGCCATCCTAAGTGCCAACATATCTTGCTTGTGCACATTCATTGCAAGAGTGCTCAAAGTCGAAAGGAAGAGGAGAAGTTTGACTTGTGCCTGAATAGTGGTCTGGGGACGAGTCACAATAAGATTCCGACGGAGACCAAGTGTGAAGTTTTAGTAGATTGAGTTCTCAATTAAACTATATAGTATTTTTATGCTCTAAACCCATATCCCACTTCTTGCATGCAAACACCATTTGGAGACATTCGAGTCACGGATAGCGAGAGTTCTTGCACTTTTATGTTCTTACTTTGCTAGTTTCAATACTAGATATAGACTCTTGCTTGGTATTGACTTACTTGAATTGGATATCTTACTTGTTTTACTTTAAAGTTCATATATGTGTTGGTAGCCTGTCACCACAGAAATTATCTTTGTTATCATTTACCTACTCGAGGACGAGCAGGAATTAAGCTTGGGGATGTTGATACATCCCAAACGTATCTATAATTTATGATTGTTCCATTCTTATATGGGTGACTTTGCTACATGTTTTGCTACACTTTCATACCTTTTTCAACATATTTGGACTAACCTACTAACTTAGTGCCCAAGTGCCAGTTATTTTCCATGCATTGCAGGTATTTTACCAAAATTTAAAGTGCTCGGAAAAATCCAGAAAAAATATATAAAAAATCAGTAGTTCAAAAGCTTTCGGAAGCCCGACGGGGAGATGGAAGGGGTGGCCCCCCTCCCAAGCGGCCACCAGGCGTGGCCAAGGGGTAGGCCGCGCCAGGGACCCACCTGGTGGGGCCAGGCCTCCCTAGATGCCCTTCTTTGGCCTACATTTACCCCTCTCTCCGAAAACCCTCGATAGGCCTCCGTTACACAATTTTCACCATTGTTCCGCCGCCGCCGCGATCCCAAGATCGGGATCGCCAGAAGACCCTGTTCCGGCACCCTCCCGTAGGGAGGATTGATCTTCGGGATCTTCTCCACCACCATGAGCGCTTCCCGGATGTGCCTTGAGTAGTCCACCTTGGACCATGGGTCCATGACCAGTAGCTATGTGATGTTTTCTCTCCAATCATGTGCCTTGATTCTTAGCCCTTGTGAGCTGACCTACATGATCAAGGCATCTATGTAATAGTTCTATTGTTGCTACGCTGTGTTTGCTGGGATCCGATGGATTATGAGATTATGTTTAGATTGAGATGAGTAATATATTTCATTTACCTTTTACGTTTTAGTTCTTGAGTAATTCTTGCATGTTCTCCGTTGCTATTTATTCTTTGGCCAAGTAGTAGATTGGAACTCCAAGTGGGAGCGCTATGCATGATTGTGGGTTCAGTCCCTCCGATGTCTAGCTTGAGTGACAGAAACATGAGACTAGGGGATGTGTTGTTGCCACCAGGGAGAAAACAACGGTGCTTGTAAGTGCGGTTGTAAGGATTGTTTACCTTACGCATAGTTTGTTAATGCAGTTGTCTGTTGCTTTGAGTTTACACTTTGGGTGGGGCTCGCAACTTAATACCAGCGAGATGTTCTGTATAGATATCTCAAGGTGGGTGATTAGTAAGTAGATGCTGATGAATAAACGGTCTACATGTCTTGGCGTAATGCCCATACGATTGAGCCTCTACCTTTCGTGTAGCATAATTAGCATTGCGGCGCGTTTATAATTCTGCTAATTGCCCAGCTGTAATTCGTTCACCCAACATAGTTATTTATCGTCTTTTGGGAGAGAGACATCACTAGTGAACATCATGGGACCCCAGTGCATATTTTCACCATTGTTTACACCTCAATCATTTACTACTTTTATTTCATTTTCATTGCAATCATCACTACTATTCCCGCTTGTGTTTTGATCCTTAGTAAACAACAAGACCAGAGAGATTGACAACCTCTCTGAACTCATTGGGAGAAAAGTTATTTGCTTTGTGTGCAGGTCTAGGTCAAGTAAGCAACCCTCAAGGTTGTAAACGGCGCCATTGTTTTCTTGCCACCTACTTGCAGAATTTAGAGTCATACGGGAGACATAAACCATATCCTCTAAGTTAGGGGAAATTTTCTACTATCTACTTCTTAACCTTCCACTTGGGGTAACCAACGAGGGGCAAGAAGCCATAGCCCTTCTATGGTGCCTTGTATAGCACTTAACTACCCAGGCCTTAGTCCTCTTCCTCCGCATCTTGGAGGGATGGGATCCCACATGTGCCATCATTGTGGGGAAAAACGTGTCCCTTATCCTGGCTAAAGCTACCTGCTCCTAAAAAAGGAGGAGATAAAGTGGTTGTTGCTTTTGGTGATGCCCTTGTCTTGTGTTGAAGCGCTTCGGGATCCAGGGTACCCTTCGGGGGGCTCGCGAGGTGGTGCAGGGCCTCGCAAACGATGCTCTTGAGGTGGGTTGTGGTCTTCGGGAGATCATCGAATCTTACGAGGTGATTCCTTCCTGAGGGGAAGGAGGAATCGCCATCCTTAGCTCGGCTTTAGCCCAGCAACATGGTACAACTTCGAATCTTGGGGGAGGCACTCATCCTCAGGGACGCCTGGTGGAGTTGAGCCTCGGGAGGCCTCCAGAAGAACATCTTCGGGATGCTCAGATCTTCTGGGTCTTAGGCACGGCCCGAGGTACCCCAGTTCCTACTGGGCCAACACATAGATAGTTTACTTATGCTTCAATCTTCTTGCCATGATTGTGTCACATGCCATGATTGTATGAGATGCCATGTTAACAACATTTTCTCATGTTGTGTAGTTAAACAACTTAAACCATTGTAAACGTGAAGTATCGTCGTGTGAGATCGATACTTCACTTAACCTGTTAGTGACCGATCTCGACGTTAGTTCCATATCGCAGTGTCGTGTCTCGTGTTGTCTTCTTGATCTTGATTGTTTGTATTACTCCATAATAATAGTTGTGCTCCTGTTGATTGCTTTCCAGTGTTTACTTCTTCTATACTTCTGCGGATACTCTCGGAGACGTTGCGACTTTGTGATCGACTACACCCTCGGAACCTGTCATCTCAATAGGCAAGAGGGGTTACATATCATTCTGTATAAATGTCAGCTTGCTTGCCTAGTTTCATCATAGAACGGTTGCTTGATCTTACCACCTCATATATAAACCTCCAATTTCCTAAACATCCATGTCCCCACATCCTAAAAAACCTTTGTTTGTCCATGTACCTTGCTTGCTTAACCATTTCTTAGTATGCATGCTTAGGATGTTGCAGATGTTCCTCTATTATTCCTTGGATTGGGCTATCACACTACTATATTATTGTTGGTGATATGATTATTATGATGTTGACTATATCCGACGAAGGGTGGAAGGTCAGGCTATCCCGCCTCGACGCTTTCTTCCATTTGAATCACCTAGGATCCAAGTTCCGGGTTTTGTGTCTCTTGACAAGTGTGCCTAACTGTAAGGCCCGATATGCGGTATTATTCCATATCTAGATGTTTCCATCCGGATCCGGGGAAGAAGCACATATCGATCCCACCGCGACATATGACAATGTCATATACCCCGGATTTCCAACATGATATCACAACATTACAGCTACAAGGATACAACATCTCATACAATCGGCATACAACTGGCTTAATACATTACATCAACGGAAGATACATGTCTGAGTACAGACTACAATCAACTGCCTAGTGGAAAAGGTAAAACACACCATTCCCGTAACCACACGGGTCCAGGCTCTCCGCCGGGATCCGCCTAACTAGTCGTCGTCGAGTCTCCGCGAGGGCATCCAAACGAAGGGTCGTCGAGGTCCTCTGAAGTCCAAGATCGTTTGCATAACGTGCGTAAAAGAGAGAAGAAAGGGGTGAGCTATATCAACAAGTCTTGTAACTAACTTCTCACGGTAAGATGGGGGTAGTGGTTGAGGTTGCAGTCGCACTAGCAATATATGAGTGGCTAACGGTCTATTTTAGAGTAAGATGAGAACCAAGCATTCGATGACGAATCGCCTCCAACAAGTCTTGCTATCAGCTACTTACGCAAACATATCACCTATCCTATCCTTGTCCTCCCCTTCGCATCCCGATGAAGAAGAAGAAGCAGTCAAGGCACACACACGTTGATCAAGTTATTAAGATTATCTCAGTTGTTTTTGTCTATGAACAAGGAGTAGGTATCAAGTCGTCCATAACCGTAGATACGTATTCTCGAAAAGATTTAACCCTGCACGGGTGTAACAACTTCCCATTACAAGTCTCCGCACGCACGCTGGTTGTAATAGCCCAGATTTCACAAAAATTAAAAATTTTGTTTTCGGTGTGAATTGTTTGATTGTCTGATTTGTGTGCGGTGTTTGCATCCCCGATTTATCGATCGGCGATTATTTTTCCCCCTCTTATCTCGTATCGGACAGAGACCGAACCTTGCCACCCTGACACTCGACCTTTGCGACACCGAGGTTCACTCGATCACCGTCGTGAAAACCCGCACAAGACCAGCCGCAACCAACGGACCGAAAAACCCCATTTAATAATTAAACGAGTTATTTTTATAGCGCGCCGGAAAGTGTTCTCGGAACGGTTCTAGCTCTAGGTGAACGCCGCCGGCTCGGCACTTTGATCGCGCAGTTCGAAGTTTTACCCGAATCGGAGGTCCTGCGGACCCCCGGTGGTCAGAAACGTAAGCACCGCGCGCGCGAGAGAAAAACCGGGGATGTTTTTGCAAACTGCCAGCAACCTGGGCTATATAAAGGTCACCACACTTCCACCTCTTTCGAGGGTTTCCCTAAGACAAAATTGGAGCCACCCCCCTCCAAATTGCTCAAAATCCTGCCCCCAAGCCCTCCATTTTTGCAAACCCTAGCCTCAGACCAATCTGAGCCGTCTGATCTACAGATCAGTGGCTCTGGAGAGGCCACGTAGCCCTTCCCCGACCTCCAGCCAGAAACCAACCGCACCCGGGCCGCGCGGGCCCGCAGCCGCCGCCGCCAGGCCCGCCTCGGGGCCATCTAGCGTCCGTCGCCGCCGCCCGAGGAATCCGGCCGCGCCGCCGCCTCCGGCCGCCGCGCCTCCACCCGCCGGTGAGAGCCTCCTCCTCGCGCTCATTTCTCCTCCTCGCCTCACCCCTCCTCCCTCTCTCCTTGCAGTGCCCGCCGGCCGCAGATGCGCTCCATGGAAGCCGCCATGGTCGAGCCTAGCTCGGGACGGTCACCGCGCCTCGCGCCCACGTAGCTCGTCGCCGAAACTCCCACCGGCTAGATCCGGTGGCCCGTGCCGCCCCTCACGCCCCCCCTGCCGCGCTGCTCCCCCACCAGCTCGCCGTCTCGTCGCGCGGTCGGCCGGAGCACTGCCGCCGCCGTCGGCGGCGCCGATCCAGGTCGGGATCGGGCAGCCAACCGCACGTGTGGGCCGGCCTCCCACACGGCCTGCCAGGTGCCCAGCGGCCCACGTCCCCGCCTCAGCCCAGTCGCCTCCTTCGCCATGGGCGAGATGGCGCTATCCACCGCCTCCCTCCTGTTGGGCCGAAGCCCAAGGGTGAGCGCCCCCTTTTTTATTTTTATTTAATTATTTTTTTGCTGCTGCTGCTGCTATTGGGCTAGGCCCAGTTCTGGTTGCTGTTGCTGTGTAGCGCATGTGGCGTTTTTTATTATCTAGCGCCGCCTCTGTTTGGGCCCAATGGTAGCAGATTTGGCCCAGGAGCACCTATTAGCCTTTTCTTTTTAATAAAAATTGCAGATTGTGTTATTATTTTGCGTTGCCCGTATCTTTTTAACGGTAGCTCAGATCGCGACGCTTTAAACATGAAAGTTGCTTAGAATTTTGTGTAGAATAATAAAATGTTGCTTGTTGCCATGTTTGACTTTGTTTACATGTTGTTTACCTGCTAATTACAACTGTTTTCCACTGTAAATTGTTTCTTTAATAACTTTTTAACCGTTGCTCGGATTAAAATGTTTCTTATATGTAACTTGACTAGAATTGCATGTAGATTGTGTTTATGCTGCTCTTGCTTGCTAATAAAAATAATAAAATATTGTTTAGGGAAAACAGTACCAAACATTATGATTATTGTGGGGTCCGTAATAGTTGGCATGTATATGTTTTACCCCCCGCCCCACCCACTTAAAGTGACTAGATTGGATAGTTTATTTATGCTTCACCTCTTGCCATGTTTGTGTGCTATGCTTGCTTGGGTGCCTTGCCATGTTAACAACCGTTGGTTGATCACTTGTAGCTAAACAACTTGAAACACTTTAAACGTGCGGTATCGTCGTGTGTGACGAATACCTCACTTAACCTGCTAGTAACCGCTCTTGACGTTAGGTCTGTATCGCGTTATCGTGCCTTGTGTTGTCTCTTTGATCTTGTATTGCTCCGTAGTAATAGTGGTGCATCGTTGATTACTTTCCAGTGTTTACCCTCTTGTGTGCTCCCGCGGGTACCCTTCGGAGACGATGCGAGATTGCGATCGGCTACACCTTCGGAATCCGACTTATCAACAGGCAAGGACTATACATTACTTATGATGTGTGCTCCCGCGGGTACCCTTCGGAGACGATGCGAGATTGCGATCGGCTACACCTTCGGAATCCGACTTATCAACAGGCAAGGACTATACATTACTTATGATCCATTCTATTTCAACCAGCGGTTTGCACGCTAGTCTAGGTTAGGTTCGATGTTTGATCCTACCACATGTTTACAGCCTCTTTCAAACCGATACAGCCATGTCCCTTCCCAGCAAACCTTGTACTGCTATGTTCCTATTGCTCGTTGCTCAGCCCCTGCTTACTATGCATGCTTAGGATGCTACGATGTTACCCTGTTACTCCTTGGTTTGGGCTATCACATTATTATATTGTTGTTGATGATATGATTATTATAATGTTGACTATATTCGACGAAGGATGGAAGGTCTAGGCTATCCCGCCCCGACGCTTTATTCCATTCGAGTCACCTAGGACCTGAGTTCCGGGTATTGGTTTTAAGACTGAGCGTGCCTAACCGCGTGTGGGATGCTATGGGGTCCCCTTTTCTTACCTACCTAGCTTCAAACATTTCTAGAGGTGGCCCAAGCTGATTTACCATTTGAAACCGTGTGGGTAACTGGTCTGCAGCCAATGGTTTTAAAACAACTCGGGCCAGCAAAGACAGAGTTCCTTTGTTGGTCCACACTGGTGAGCTAGGGAAGTCCCCTGTTATATAGGTGAGGCTAACCCCGACCTTGGCCATACGGAAGAGTCTGATCCGAGAGCGTGGCCGTCTTTTGGGTTGGGTGTCGACTCCCCGGGGGCCACCCGGATTTGTTCGTTGTTAGTTAGAGGGACCTGTCATTCCGGATCTCTTGGGACTAAATCATAAAATGGTTGCCTGTGATGGGTAGCAACTGAGAGAGATGGGCGTGCGTGCGGAGCCTTGTAATGGGCAGTTGGTACACCCCTGCAGGGTTAAATCTTTTCGAGAAGCCGTGTCCACGGTTACGGACGACTTGAGACCTACTCCTTGTTCATAGACAACAACATATGAGATAATCTTAATATAATTTGATCAACGTGTGTGTGCCTTGACTGCTTCTTCTTCATCGGGATGCGAAGAGGAGGACAAGGATAGGATAGGTGTTATGTTTGCGTAAGTAGGTGGATAGCAAGACTTGTTGGAGGCGATTCCTCATCGAATGCTTGGCTTCTTATCTTACTCTCTAGATCGTTAGCCACTTCATAAATGCTAGTGCGGCAGCAACCTCACCACTTACCCCATCCTTACCGTAAACTACTAGTTGTCCTAGAATGACGAGTGATGAAGTCCTTGCTGGGTCAGTTGACCACTACAGTTGGATGCTGAGTACTTCTGTACTCATGATACTACCCCCAAACTCTTTTCAGAGTTCTTGATCGACAACAGGTATGGTGATCGACGTTTCACATGGAGACTCGACGACGACTAGTTAGGCGGATCCCGACGGTGGGCCTAGACCCGTGTGGTTATGGGGATCGATGTTTTTCTCTTTTCCAGTAGGCATTTGATTGTAGTCTGTACTCAGACATGTATCTTCCGCTGATGTGTTGTATTAAGGAAGTTGTATGCCGATTGTATGAGATGTTGTATCCTTGTATCTGTAATGTTGTGATATCATGTTGGAAATCCGGGGCATATGGCTTCGCCATATGTCGCGGTGCGACCGATATGTGCTTCGTCCCCGGATCTGGATGGAAACATCTAGATCTGGAACAGTACCGCATATCGGGCCTTACAACTTGGTATCAGATCCTTACCGACCGTAGGATCCCCTCTCTGGCCGAAGTCGAGTCTAGACAAAAACTATTTTGTAGTTACTAAGTTACTTATCGGAGAGTAGGACTCTTTTTACTCCTTACCCTTGCTTTGGTCAGGACAAGTGTCGTAAGTGTTTTAATTCTCGTCTTATCCCCTTCAAACTCTAGGATCTCGAGTGTGTGGAGTATCGGAACCGTTACAATGCGTTGCTTGCAGGGTATTGTCTCGATTCCGAGCTCAGGTGGGAATTCCTGTAGTACCTTTAGCTTCTCCGATTTTGGGTATCATCTGGGTCATCCATTGCCATCCCTCCTTTTACCTGTGTTTTTATGACTTGCGTCGAAAACACTATCCTTTGATCCGGTTATCGTTGTCGTTCCTCCTCTAGACACTGACAGTTTCATTTTTTCCGACGATGTCGTCTCTCTGCGGAAAGTATCTCGATAGAAGTTCGACGTCGACATGGAGCAGAGTCCCTTGTTGGTGGTGTTGAAGATCGTCGACTCACTTTTCTCTCTCCCCTCTCCCCTAGATCGTCCAGGATCTCGGGACAAGATCCCTTGTTGGTGGTGTTGTATTGTAACATCCCAGATTTCACAAAAATTAAAAATTTTGTTTTCGGTGTGAATAGTTTGATTGTCTGATTTGTTTGCGGTGTTTGCATCCCCGATTTATCGATCAGCGATTATTTTTTCCCCTCTTATCTCGTATCGTACAGAGACCGACCCTTGCCACCCTAACACTCGACCTTTGCGACAACGAGGTTCACCCGATCACCGTCGCAAAAACCCGCACGAGACCAGCCGCAGCCAACGGACCGAAAAATCCCGTTTAATAATTAAACGAGTTATTTTTATAGCGCGCCGGAAAGTGTCCTCGGAACGGTTCTAGCGCTAGGTGAACGCCGCCGGCTCGACACTTTGATCGCGCAGTTCGAAGTTTTACCCGAATCGGAGGTCCTGCGGACCCCCGGCGGTCAGAAACGTAAGCACCGCGCGCGAGAGAGAAAAACCGGGGATGTTTTTGCAAACTGCCAACCACCTGGACTATATAAAGACCACCACACTCCCACCTCTTTCTAGGGTTTCCCTAAGCCAAAATTGCAGCCACCCCCCTCCAAATTGCTCCAAATTCTGCCCCCAAGCCCTCCATTTTCGCAAACCCTAGCCTCAGACCAACCTGAGCCGTCTGATATGCAGATCAGTGGCTCTGGAGAGGCCACGTAGCCCTTCCCCAACCTCTAGCCAGCCACCAACCGCACCCGGGCCGCACGGGCCCGCAGCCGCCGCCGCCAGGCCCGCCTCGGGCCCATCTGGCGTCCGCCGCCGCCACCCGAGGAATCCGGCCGCGCTGCCGCCTCCGGCCGCCGCGCCTCCACCCGTCGGTGAGAGCCTCCTCCTCGCGCTCATTTCTCCTCCTTGCCTCACCCCTCCTCCCTCTCTCCTTGCAGTGCCCGCCGGCCGCAGATGCGCGCCATGGACGCCACCATGGCCAAGCCTAGCTCGGGCCGGTCACCTCGCCTAGCGCCCACGTAGCTCGTCGCCGAAACTCCCAATGGCTGGATCCGGTGGCCCGCGCCGCCCCTCGCGCCCCCTCTGCCACGCTGCTCCCCCACCAGCTCGCCGTCTCGTCGCACGGGTGGCCGGAGCACCGCCGCCACCGTCGGCGGCGCCGATCCAAGTCGGGATCGGGCAGCCAACCGCACGTGTGGGCCGGCCTCCCACACGGCCTGTCAGGTGCCCAGCGGCCCACGTCCCCGCCTCGGCCCAGTCGCCTCCTTCGCCATTGGCGAGGTGGCGCTATCCACCGCCTCTCTCCTATTGGGCCGAAGCCCAAGGGTGAGTGCCCCCTTTTTTATTTTTATTTATTAATTTTTTTGCTGCTGCTGCTGCTATTGGGCTAGGCCCAGTTCTGGTTGCTGTTGCTGTGTAGCGCATGTGGCGTTTTTTTATTATCTAGCGCCGCCTCTGTTTGGGCCCAATGGTAGCAGATTTGGCCCACGAGCACCTATTAGCCTTTTCTTTTTAATAAAAATTGCAGATTGTGTTATTATTTTGCGTTGCCCGTATCTTTTTAACGGTAGCTCGGATCGCGACGCTTTAAACATGAAAGTTGCTTAGAATTTTGTGTAGATTAATAAAATGTTGCTTGTTGCCATGTTTGACTTTGTTTACATGCTGTTTACCTGCTAATTAGAATTGTTTGCCATTGTAAACTGTTTTTTAATAACTTTTTAACCGTTGCTCGGATTAAAATGTTTCTTATATGTAACTTGACTAGAATTGCATGTAGATTGTGTTTATGCTGCTCTTGCTTGCTAATAAAAATAATAAAATATTGTTTAGGGCAAACAGTACCAAACATTATAATTATCGTGGGGTCCATAATAGTTGGCATGTATATGTTTTACCCCCCCCCCACTTAAAGTGACTAGATTAGATAGTTTATTTATGCTTCACCTCTTGCCATGTTTGTGTGCTTTGCTTGCTTGGGTGCCTTTCCATGTTAACAACCATTGGTTGATCACTTGTAGCTAAACAACTTGAAACACTTTAAACGTGCGGTATCGTCGTGTGTGACGAATACCTCACTTAACCTGCTAGTAACCGCTCTTGACGTTAGGTCCATATCGCGTTGCCGTGCCTTGTGTTGTCTCTTTGATCTTGTATTGCTCCGTAGTAATAGTGGTGCACCGTTGATTTCTTTCCAGTGTTTACCCTCTTGTGTGCTCCCGCGGGTACCCTTCGGAGACGATGCGACATTGCGATCGGCTACACCTTCGGAATCCGACTCATCAACAGGCAAGGACTATACATTACTTATGATCCATTCTATTTCAACCAGCGGTTTGCATGCTAGTCTAGGTTAGGTTCGATGTTTGATCCTACCACATGTTTACAGCCTCTTTCAAACCGATACAGCCATGTCCCTTCCCAGCAAACCTTGTACTGTTATGTTCCTATTGCTCGTTGCACAGCCCCTGCTTAGTATGCATGCTTAGGATGCTACGATGTTACCCTGTTACTCCTTGGTTTGGGCTATCACATTATTATATTGTTGTTGATGATATGATTATTATAATGTTGACTATATTTACGAAGGATGGAAGGTCTAGGCTATCCCGCCCCGACGCTTTGTTCCATTCGAGTCACCTAGGACCCGAGTTCCGGGTATTGGTTTTAAGACTGAGCGTTCCTAACCGCGTGTGGGATGCTATGGGGTCCCCTTTTCTTACCTACCTAGCTTCAAACATTTCTAGAGGTGGCCCAAGCTGATTTACCATTTGAAACCGTGTGCGTAACTGGTCTGCAGCCAGTGGTTTTAAAACAACTCGGGCCAGCAAAGACAGAGTTCCTTTGTTGGTCCACACTGGTGAGCTAGGGAAGTTCCCTGTTATATAGGTGAGGCTAACCCCGACCTTGGCCATACGGAAGAGTCCGATCCGAGAGCGTGGTCGGCTTTTGGGTTGGGTGTCGACTCCCCGGGGGCCACCCGGATTTGTTCGTATTTAGTTAGAGGGACCTGTCGTTCCAGATCTCTTGGGACTAAATCATAAAATGGTTGCCTGTGATGGGTAGGAACTGAGAGAGATGGGCGTGCGTGCGGAGCCTTGTAATGGGCAGTTGGTACACCCCTGCAGGGTTAAATCTTTTCGAGGAGCCGTGTCCACGGTTATGGACGACTTGAGACCTACTCCTTGTTCATAGACAA
Organism: Bromus sterilis; assembly: GCA_950022295.1. Taxonomy (NCBI): domain Eukaryota; kingdom Viridiplantae; phylum Streptophyta; class Magnoliopsida; order Poales; family Poaceae; genus Bromus; species Bromus sterilis. The sequence continues at coordinate 271,075,384 of OX465595.1, read as the reverse complement.
CAACAGGTGAGATAATCTTAATATAATTTGGTCAACGAGTGTGTGCCTTGAATGCTTCTTCTTCGTCGGGATGCGAAGAGGGGGACAAGGATATGATAGGTGTATCGTTTGCGTAAGTAGGTGGATAGCAAGACTTGTTGTAGGCGATTCCTCATCTAATGCTTGGCTTCTTATCTTACTCTCTAGATCGTTAGCCACTTCATAAATGCTAGTGCGGCAGCAACCTCACCACTTACCCCATCCTTACCGTAAACTACTGGTTGTCCTAGAATGACGAGTGATGAAGTCCTTGTTGGTTCAGTTGACCACTACAGTTGGATGCTGAGTACTTCTGTACTCATGATACTACCCCCAAACTCTTTTCAGGGTTCTTGATCGACAACAGGTATGGTGATCGACATTTCACGTGGAGACTCGACGACGACTAGTTAGGCGGATCCCGACGGTGGGCCTGGACCCGTGTGGTTATGGGGATCGATGTTTTTCTCTTTTCCAGTAGGCATTTTTATTGTAGTCTGTACTCAGACATGTATCTTCCGCTGATGTGTTGTATTAAGGCAGTTGTATGCCGATTGTATGAGATGTTGTATCCTTGTATCTGTAATGTTGTGATATCATGTTAGAAATCCGGGGCATATGGCTTCGTCATATGTCGCGGTGGGACCGATATGTGCTTCGTCCCCGGATCTGGATGGAAACATCTAGATCTGGAACAGTACCGCATATCGGGCCTTACACTGGTTCTCTCAGTCGGGCCCGTTAAATACACTCATTGAAGAGTTGTTCTGAGAGTCCAGACGTCATAATCCCTCTAACTGACAACGAACAAATTCGGGTGGCCCCCGGTGAGTCGACATCCAACTCAAAAGCTGGTCGCGCTCTCGAATTGGCCTCTACCGTCTGGACGAGGTCGGGTTAGCTACCCAAACCATGTGGGTGGCCCCCTAGCTCCCTGGGGTGGACCAACAAGAGAAACCATGTCTCCGCTGGCCCAAGTTGTTTGAAATCTGCCGGCCGCGGACCATTCACACACACGTTTACAATGGTAAATCAGCTTGGGCCACCACTAGAAATGTTTGAAGCTAGGTAGGTAAGAAAAGGGGACCCCATAGCATCCCACACGCGGTTAGGCACGCTCGTCAAGAGATACAATACCCAGAACTCGGGTCCTAGGTGACTCGAATGGAACAAAGCGTCGGGGCAGGATAGCCTAGACCTTCCATCCTTCGTCGAATATAGTCAACATAATAATAATCATAGCATCCAAAACAATATAATAGTGTGATAGCCCAATCCAAGGAGTAACAGGGTAACAGATGATAGCAACCTAGCATCCATACTAAGAAGTGGCTGAGCAGCGAGCAATAGTAACATAGCCGAACAAGGTTTGCTGGGATGTGGAGGACATGACTGTTTGGGTTTTATTTGAGAGGCATGAATATGAAGTGGTAGGATGAAGCAATCGTTCTATCCTATACCTAGGCACGAGTGAGATGAAAGTTATAAGCATGATATATGCTCCTCCTTACCTGTTGAGAAGACGAAACCGAAGGTGTAGTCAATCGCAAACTCGCAACGTCTCCGAGAGTTACCCGCGGAAGCACACAAGAGGGAAACACTGGAAAAGGCAATCGACGAGCAAGCATCTATTACTACGAAGCAATCACCAGCAAACAACATCAAGAAGGCAACACGAGACTACACATGGTATCGCATCTATCATCGAGAGTGGTTACTAACAGGTTAAGTGGAGTACTCGTCACACACGATGATACCGCACATTTACAGTGGTTCAAGTTGTTTAGCTACACAACATGAGCAAAAGTTGTTAACATGACATCTCACACAATCATGGCATATCATACAAGCATGACAAGAGGTGAAGCATAAAGTAAACTATCTAATCTAGTCACTTTAAGTGGGGGTAAAACCTATACATGGCGACTATTACGGACCCCATGAAAAATAATAGCTTTTGGTGCTGTTTTGCCCTAAACATAATTTTTTTTATTATCAAGCAAGAGCAGCATATTCACTACCTACACAGAATTCTAGTCAAGTTACATATAAGAAACATTTTAATCAAAGCAACGGTTAAAAAATTATTAAAGAAACAAATTACGGTGGCATGCAATGTAATTAGCAGGTAAACAACATGTAGACAAGTTCAAACATGGCAAAGAGCAATATTTTATTAATCTACACAAAATTCTAAGAAATTTTCATGAAGAACACGTCGTGATCTGAGCTACCGGTGAAAAGATACGCGCATCGCAAAAATACTAACACAATCTGCCAATAAATAAGCCCAGAAAATAAATAAAACATGCGTTGGGCTGAATCTACCGCAACTGGGCCTAAACAATAGGGCGACATATAACTAAACATTTCACAAGCGGTAAATACTCACGGACAGGGCCCAACTCACAATAAACAAAAAAAGAAAAAATGAGGAAGCTCACCTCGTGGGCCAAGCCCAGCTCGCGGGTGGTGGGCGAGAGATAGCGCTCTGGCGCCAACGGCGAGGAAAGAGGCGGACCGGGGCGCGGATGCAGGTTGGGCCGCGAGGCAAGGATGGCCCATGGGGGCGCTGCCGGGCCGGCTGGCTGGCCTGCTCACCCGATCCGATCTGGATCGAGGTTGAGCTCACCGGCTGGCGGCGGCGGCCACCCTGACGCGGCGGCGCGGGTCTCCGGCGAGCTTCGGCGCGGTCCGACGTGGCAGGGAACGGGTGCGGTAGAAGGGACTCGACTGGCGGCGGCTGGAACCGGCCGACAACACGGTGGCGGCGAGGTCCAATAAGGCGCGACGCATCGGTGTGGTGCCATCGGAGGAGCTCAGCCCCATGGCGTGGCGGCGGCAGCGGGCTCCTGGAGAAGAAGAGGAGAGAGGGAGGTGAGGACAGGAGGAGGAAGGAGGAGGCGCGCGGAGCTCACTGGGTGCGGTGCGGCGGCGGCTGGCGGCGAGGTTGCCGGAGTGCGGCGACGTGCCCACTGGAGGTGGTTGGCGGTGAGGCGGCGAGCTCCAGAGGGGCTCAGGCGGGCCCGCGGCGGCGGCGCTCGGCCTTGCGGGGGCCGGGGCGCTGGGAGGCTGGCTGGTGCTGCGGTTGGGGTGATGTGGCACAAATCTGGGCCATCAGATCTCAGATCTGACGGTCTAGATCTGAGGGAGGGCTAGGGTTTCGAAATTGGAGGCTTTGGGAGGCAGATTTGGGCAATTTGGAGGGGAGTGGCTGCAATTTTACATGGGGAAACCCTAAAAGGGCTAGGGAGAGTGGTGGTCTTTATATAGGTTGGCCTGGCTAGCGGGTTTACGCAAATGCCCCTGTCTCTCTCGCGCGCGTCCGGTGAATACGTTTCTGACCGACGGGAGTCCATACGACCTCCGATTTGGGCGAAATCTCGAACCACGCACTCAACGCGGCGAGCCCTTCAGTCCTACCTCACTTCGATGACGTTCCGAGAACATTTTTCAACGCCCAATAAAATAATCTATTTATTAAATAAACGGGTTTTTTCGTTTCGATGGTGATGGTTGATCTTGTGCCGGAAGTTGCGACGATGCTCGGGAGAAACCCGGTGTCGCAAAAGGTCGTGTGCCGTTTGGGAAAAAGGTTTAGTCACGCATGTCGGTTCGATAAAGAGGGGGAAGAATATTCACCGATTAATAAATCGGCGAAACAAATACTGCAAACAATTCTAGCAATCAACAAAATAATGCAACAAACATTTTTTTTTAATTTGGGTGGAAATCCCGGGCTGCTACACTAACCGCGTGTGGGATTCTATGGGTTCCTCTTGTCTTACCTACCTAGCTCCAAACAGTTCTAGTGGTGGCCAAAGCTGATTAACCATTTGCCACTAGTACCAAACGCAGCTATTAAGCCCCCTATATCGCACACGTTAGCCAAAAATTGTGTGTGATGTATACATCGCACACAATCCGAGAACAAAAATTTTGCGCAGTAAAAATTTTGTTTGCGATGTACCTATCATCACAAAAATTTAGAACAACAAAAATGATTGTGTGTGATGTAGTTAAGCATCCCACACAGTTGGAAAAACAAAATTTTATGAAATATATTACACACAATTTTTAAAACCCGTGCAAGCCTATATATTTGAGCTTCCTTTCCTTTCCTCTCACACAACCTCCTCCCTCACAAAGGCCTAGCCGCCAGCCTTTTCGCGAATACGCCTAGGCATATCATTTCATTGATAGGTAGAGAGAGTTGTAAAAAATGGCAACCTGAGTAGCGTACACCATGGGGGTGATAGAACAGGTGCCAATGAGCATGAGAGGGGTTTCTCAGCCCCGAGCTATAGGATCTACGTCGTTGGAACTATATTCGCCCTCCCACACTTTCCCGCCTTCACCCAGAGTCGCGCCTCATCCTTTATGGAGGTGATCAGCGAAACCGTGGAGGGTTGCACCTTGTCGAAGACGCAAACATTGTGTTGCTTCCAAATGGCCCAGGCGGTCAGGGCAATGATGGATCCAAGGCCCTTACGGAGTGATGCAGAGGAGGCCTCGACGGCCGACCGCCACTAGTCGAAGAAGCTCACGGAGTCGTCCGGCAACGCAATCGTGCAACACACCATGAAAGAATATCATGCCAGGTTATCCGGGAGAAAACGCAGCCAACAAGAAAGTGATGCATCGTCTCCTCCTCTTGGGCATAGAGGACGCAGTCCGGCTCGTGGGGTAAACCATGTCGAGAGAGGCGCTCGGCGGTCCAGCAGCAATCCAAGTCTGCGAGCCAAAGGAAAACTTTTTCGTTGAGGGGGACGCCATTCTTCCACGTCAATTGCCAGTGCGGCGCCACAGTCAAGCCTTGGAAAAAGAGCTAGGTAGCAAGATTTGGCGGAATAGACTCCCAGTGGGTCCAACGCCATGATCGAGTCCGGAGAGCATGTGAGGGTAACGACGCGCACTCGCCGCCAGATGTCGACATACTATACGGCCGCCCTAGCTCCTAGAGCCCCATGAATGTCGCGGACCCAGGCGCGGCCAGGGATCGCCTAACTGACTAGACGCGATCGGCGAATCTTCTTGAGGACCATAGAGGCCAGGGTAGGCGCGATCTCAAGGATGGAGTGGCCATCTAACCAATGATCTGACCAAAATTTGCATGTATGCCCATTGCCCAGAGCCTAGGAGGTGGAGGCGCGAAAGAGGCCGTGAACATCTTGGTCAACAGGTAGTTGTAGGTGTCGCCAAGGCGGTGCACTGCCCGTGACCAGGAACCACAACCACCGAGCCCGCTGGGCAATACTTGCACACTTAAGGTCCCGCACGCCTAGTCCATCCATCTCAATTGGGCGACAAACTCGCTGCCAATTAACAAGGCATGCACCCGCGCTAGCATCCTTGCGGCCTTGCCAGAAGAAGTCCCGAATTATGCGGTTAATTCGTCAAAGGATGGAGGGGTTGAGCGACATGAACATGAGGACATGTGTGGGCATGGCCGAGAGCACCTTCTTGACTAGGGAAAGGCATTCACCGCGCGCGAGCAAGGCCGCTTTCCATGTGGCCAATTTCTTGGACATCCACTCCATAATGGGCTCAAGAGCTGAGGCCGATGGCTTGCAGATCGACAGTGGCAGACCCAAGTAGTGAATTGGGAATTCGGCGATTGGGCAAGCAAGGCTGGCACTGACTCCGCCCGCGATATCCGACGTGCACTGGATTGGCGTGATGGAGCACTTCACGAAATTAGTATGAAGGCCAGACGCGCTCCCAAAAACTTGCAGGATCTCGCCCACTGCGGCTATCTCCTCTGGGTCCGTGTGGCAGAATATTACAATGTCATCAGCGAAGAGGGAGACGCTGGACGCGACATGGCACTTGGTGAGCCTCTGGAGCGTGCCTACGCTCATCGCATGCTGGAGGAGGCTGTTGACAGTGTCGCCAACCTCCTCCCTCACAAAGACCTAGCCGCCAGCATCCTCTTCCCCATTGTGAATCCATATCTCCCCACCGTGGATCCAACCTTCCCTGTTGTGGATCCATACTTTACTCCAGATTTCCACGCTTATCTAGCTACCGCTGTCGCTCCTTCCACACAGATCTAGCTGCTGCTGGGAGATTGTGTGATTTCCCACACTTTACTTTCTGATTCGATGATTTGCCCCGCTTTAGTTAGGATTAGATGATATGCCCCATTTTTCTTTAATCTTTTGATCATTTGCCCTAATATGTATTTTAATGGATTCTTAATTATTTCAAATTAGAAAGTCAAGATGGAATGACCTTTATGCCCTTATCGCAGTTTTGTAATCTCTCTGCCTAATCCTCTCTCTATCTACTCGGTTGAACCCCATCCTTCCTGGATTCGTCATTCGTCCCTTGCAGCACGTCCTGTTTGGCTGCTCGTACTGAACCATTGAAGTGACAAACCACACAGTTGGGAAACAAAGCGGCACTCCATCTCGACGGCTCGCTGGCTCTTTCGCTGCTGCTCCATAGCCCGGCAACTCCTCTACACTCTGGCAGCTCCTGCAGCTGCTCGACGGCCAGCGCTCTGTCTACACTCGGACAACTCCCTCATGCTGATTGGAGGCCGGTGACTCCCTCTACTGCTTGGTGGTACGACGGCCACCCGGCAACCAGGTGTTTGAGCAAGGGGCGGAGTACGGGTTGTGGCTTGTGGATGAACTAGATACAGAGAAGATTGTACATAGAAAATGCAAATCTGTCATGGGGTATAATGGTCATTGAAAATTGATTTTCTAAATTAAAATAATAAAGAATTCATCAGGACATAGATTAGAGCAAATGATTAAAAATCAAAGAAAATTGAGGCAAATCATCTAATCCTACTAACTAAAGTGGGCCAAATCATCAAATCATAAAGTAAAGTAAAGTATGGGAAATCATCCAATCTCCCAGCTGCCGCCGTCGCTCTTCCACGCGGATCTGGCTGCCGGAACCGAGAGACGAGCTGCCCGCCTACCTCTTCGTCCTGCCTCCATCGGCGACCTCCTCATCCTGCCTCTTTCCCTGGCTCATATAGGTGGCTGCAGCATAGCGGCACGGCCCGGCTGATCATCGACGTCCCCGTCCCTGCTGTGAGCTGCACCTCCCCTTCCCCCTCTTCTTTCTTGTTTCTCACGCGTAAGAAGCAGTAGCCAAGCATCGCTCCCGTGCCTGCGTTTTCCCCCGTTCCGCGGCTTTGTCTTCGTCGTCCGCCTCCTGTGCACCGAGCACGGCGAGTGCGAGCACGCACGACGTTCCCCTTGCAGGGAGGCAACTGGAGCAGAGCAGAGGTTTCTTGCTCTTGGGGCTGCAGGATTCAGATTCTCCGTTTCTTTGTTTGTTTAATACGGAGATTTGGAAATCTAGCGCACATCTAAGTTTTATAGTACTATTAACTTTACATGAAGAGTTTTTTAATTCTTTTTTATATTTTTTCTTTTTCTTTTTTACTTTGATTGAACTTAGATGTGCTTTATCTTAATGTGCCCTAGTAAATCTGATTTGGAAAAGGAAAGGAGCTCAGATTCGTGCGTCCTTCTAGCGCAAACACACTGGTCCACATAGGAGAGCCGGTCATCTCAAGTATGCAGTAGTAGTGAGCACCATATCAATGTTCTGCTGCTGCAAACATACAATGCTTATGCAGTTTAAGGTCATGTGTTCTTGTGGTTATTTAGTCCTAGCTCGTGCCTTTCTCTTCTGCTGGGTCTTTTAAGTAAACTGTAGGGTTCTTTCAGTCTGAATATAACCCCACATTTTATAGAGGTAAATGCAATTTCGTAAAGAAAATCTCACCCAGTTAAATCAGCTTTTAGAAAGCTTTGAAGAGAGCTATAGTAATCAGGAAATTGGAGAAATGGGTTAAAGTATATCTGTAGTTGGTAGTACGTGAGATTATATTATTCTGCTTGCAATCAGTATGATACTTAGGAAATTCACAATAGCAAAATCTGTAGTTGGCATGGTACGGGAATTCTGGATGCAACCAGCGTACATCATAGTAATTCTGCTGTTGTTATTAATTTTTTTACTTTGTTTATTTCCTGATGTATCAAAGGTTCAAAACTATTGCCTGTATGTAACAGCTATGTAAGGTTGGAGCTTCTGGAATGAGTGGTAGCATGTTATATAGTCATACTGAAAAGGCACGTGGCTCTCTCATTTCTGCACAATCTAAATACATGCAGGTAAATTCCGATGGCTGTCAGTTTTTGTATCTTATTTTTTTATTTTATCTGCATCGTAACCTTAGTACCATACTGAATACTTGATTGCTGCTTAAGCTAACTTGTAAGAACATGAAAAATGGAGTATTTCACTGATAAATGTCTTTTGTGGCAGAAGTTCTTACTGGTTCTGCATTGCAGAAACAGTTAGGAGACTTTTGAGGAAAATAAATAGCTTTATTACTCCACTTAACAGTAGGGCAAATCGCCCATTATATGAACAGACACTTTGGTTGGAACATCATATTCCCAAAACAGGAAACTATCTCTATTTCCTAATGAATTAATTGGGATTGTGAAGTGACATTAAAAAAATTACCCACTAATAGTGGCCAAATTGGTGTATTACCAAACAACATGTAGTTAATATACTATTAAGTATTAACTCTGATCTGGTTTCAAAAACAAAACAACAAACTCTAATCTGATTACTTGACTAATGTTGGAACCAACTTTTCATATGATTTTTAGTTATTCCACATGTTGTTTAGGGAAACCATACATATATTTGCATATCACCATATCTTTTTTTTAACTAACATGTTCATCTTGTCGTCCTTATAGGGTAGAAATCAATGGCTAGATGTGATGAAGAAAAGAAAATTCCACGAGGGATCATAAATTTGGTGCGTCAAAGAATTCTGGTGATCTGGCAACAAACACAATTATTACGTTAAAGGCATACCATTCTCAACTTCTCATTTAAGCATAACAAATTTGCAAACCACCATTCTCAACTTCTCATTCATGTATGCTGAAATTTCATTTAGATGAAACACACAACGGATGCATCAATAATGCCAGATCCATTTAAAGTTAATTTGTTTCTTTAATCCATAATTGTTTTTGTAGGTTGATAGCTTCAGTGTTATTTGGTCTCTTAGGCATGAGTGCATTATCCGTTACGTGGCTTCAGTGTTCTTCAACCCGAATGGCATCATTCTGTAGCAGAACACGCCGTAGGGTGTGATGAATGAGGTGTGCTTTTCGTCTTCTTTCTTTTTCCTGACCTGGTTGTATCCTGAGTAGGCGTCGAGAAAGGACAGCAGGTCACATTTTGCAGTTGAGTCGATGATCTAGTCGATCTTTGGAAAGGGGAAGTGGTCTTTTAGGCAGTGCTTATTGACAGACCCGTAATCGACACACATGCGCAGTACGTATGCGTCCTTTTTAGGTATGAGAATTGAGGTTGTGACCCAAGTGACTTTCTTTGTCTTCCGGATGAATTGGGTGTCGAATAGTCGGTTGACTTCTTCACAAATGGCTCTGCGCTTTGGTTCGGAGAATCTGCGCAACGCCTGCTTTACTAGTTTGGTGTTCGGGTAGATTTGCAGGGCATGCTCTGCATACTCTTGGGGTATTCCGGGCATGTCGGCCGGACACCAGGCGAAGATTTCTCACTCCTTGCGGAGGGAAATCATGAGGGCTGTTGCTTGGTCTTCTGGTAGATGAGCGTAGATTTGAACTGTCTTGGCCGGGTCGGTTGGATGTACTTGATGAGTCGTTGTGTCGCTGTTGATGCTAAAATCGCGAGTGAATTTTTTTCTCTCGCTCCTGCTTGCTAGTGGAAAGATGCTTTTGTCTACTACCATTGATATTTCTTCAAGCTGTTGATTAGCTCCAAACGTGTCAGAGACTTGATGGAAATCCCGGTCGCATTGGTCTGATTTGACGAAGCTTCCGTCAACCATGATGCTCCAGAAGGCCCGTGCATCTTAAGCTTGAGGTATGCGTAGTGCGGGACTGACATGTACTGTGCAAACGCAGTTCGTCCTAGTATGGCATGGTATTGGGACTCTCAGCCGAGTACTTTGAACTTAAGGATTTTTCTTGGGAAGTTGCCCCTGCTACCGAAGATGACGTCGAGCTCGATTGATCTTAGGGAGGAGGCTGCTTCATTTGGTACTACGTCGTAGATTGTGACGCCAGAGTTTTTCCAAACCGATCGTGGGATTGACATCTTTCTCAAGGTGCTGGTGAAGATGATGTTGAGGTTGCTGCCCCGTCCATGAATATTCTGTCCATGTCGTAACCACCAGTCTGAGGTCCAAGAACCAAAGGTGCGTGCCCTGGTCTCGGAATTGCGAGCGGGTGATCGTCTTGTAAGAAGGTGATGTTGGTTTCTGAATCGTATATGTGGTAGGTTTCTTCTGTCAGCAGGTCTTCGGTTGCTCGAGCTTGCATGGTGAACGCCTCCTGGATTACCTTTGGAGGTCGTCCTTCCTGGATCATGCAGACTCGTCCGTGGGACGACGGGTACTGTTCTTCTGAGTTGTGTGCTGGTGACAACGCTGTCTCTCGAGCCCGTTTGGCTTTCCGCTATTTTTCTTTCTTGAGCCTGTTGGAGAATTCGGCGAACAGACGGCAACTCCTCAAGGTGTGGCTTGATATGATACGTCCCCAATTGTCCTCGAAGCAATGGATTGTGCATTGCCCGTCCAGCTGCTCTTAGGCTGTGAGTTTGCTGGAGCCGACGTGTCTTCTGACGATGCGAAACGACTACGAGTGGTCTTCTGAGCGGGAATGGAATATTGGATCAAGTTCGATTCCATCGTTGATTGAGTAGTTGCGAATCATCTTAGCGAATTCGTCTGGTCTTCGGTCAAGGTCGTAGTACTCGTCGGATTGAGTTTCATAACCCTTTTCGGTTGCTCGGGCGGTGGTGGGTGCTCGGGTGGTTGTTGGTGTTGTTGCTTCAAGCGGCAGTTCCTTGAGTGAGACTTCGATCTGGAGTTCTTGTTCTGGCTCCGCGATTAGTCCTGCAGCCGCAGTTCGCGTTTGGCCTCTGCGTCGTTGATATGTCCGAAACGTATCTATAATTTCTGCTTGCTGCATGCATGTTTTGTGTGATATTGCTATGTTTTAGATACACTTTCATACACTTTTGATCATATTTGGACTAACATATTAACTCAGTGCACCCCAGTGTCAGTTTCTGTTTTTTGTTGTTTTTCTATTTCAGATTTCCCATATATTAAAATTACTCCAAAAATTCTGAAAAATACAATAAAAAATCAGAAGTTTCGGGAATTACTTAGGAGGGGCCAGAGGGGACCTACCAAGGCCCAGGCGCCCTCCCGGCGCGCCCTAGGGTGGAACCGCGCCAGGGGTCGCCTGGACCCTTGGTGCCCCCCCCCCCCGGCTGTCCCCTTTCGCCTATATATTCTTCGTGACGGGAAATCTCAGAAAACAGAACTCTTTTTCGCGATCTCGCCTCTGTTCCGCCGCCACCGCGCTTTCCAAGATCGAGAGCGCCAACTGACCTCTTTTATGCTGATTTTGCTGGGATATGATGGATTATGAAATTATGTTTAGATTGTGACTGAGTAATATATTTGGTTCTTATCTTTTATATTTTTGTTCTTAAGTAATTCGTGCATGTTTTTCTTTGCTGTTTATTGCTTTGTCCAAGTAGTAGGTAGTGACTGCAATGGGGAACGTTTTGCTCGATTAGAAAACAACGGTGCTTGTAACCGCGGTTGCAAAGATTGTTTATTTTACGCAAAGTTCTTTTAATGTAGTTGTTTGTTGCTTTGAGTTTACACTTTGGGTAGGACTCGCAACTTAATACCAGCGAGATGTTTTGGATAGATATCTTAAGGTGGATGATTAGTAGTAGATGCAGTTGGATTTTGGTCTAATTATTTTTGCGTATTGCTCATGCTTTTGAGCATCTTCTTTCTTTGTAGCATAGTTAACATTGTGGTGCATTTTTAATCTTGTGATTTGTTTACCTCGCATAGCCGTTTTATCGTTTTTTGGCAAAGATAAATTAATAGTGAACATTATGGGACCCCGGTCCATATTCTCATCACTGTTTACACGCTCAATTATTTTTTGCTTTTATTTTCTAGTAGTTATCTTTTATCCCTTGCGTTTGATTTTTTGTAAACAACAAGACCGGAGAGATTGACTATCTCTCTGAACTTCGTTGGGAGCAAACTTATTTGTCTCGCGTGCAGATACAAGCGAAGCAAGTGATTCTTTTCAGACGGCGCATCACTTGTTTAACCATCTACTTGTTGTTTTCGGAGTCCTACGGGAAACACTTTAAACTTTGGCATCTTTGCCAAAAGAAATTTGCTGCTATCTTACATCTCACTTTTCATTGGGGTAACCAAAGAAAGAATGAGAAGTCATTATCATCACTCGCCATCAAGGAAAAGCTTAGAATAGAAGACTTCATAACTAGAAAGCTAGAAGATGGTTGGGATCCTATGATAAAAAATATATTGAATAACTTCTCTTGATATGCTTTATGTGATGTTGGAGCTATTACCTCCGTTATGCCCAAAAAAATGTATGATATGTTTGAATTAAAACCTTTTGATCCTTGTTTTTTGGTGTTCGTCTTGTTGATTATTCTGTAAAGAAACCTTTGGGGAAGATCGACGATGTTCTTATCATTGTCAATGACAATTATGTTCCCGTTGATTTCACTATTATAGACATAGAGTGTAAACTTTTATGTCCAGTTATTTTGGGAAGTCCTTTTCTTCGCACTGTTGGTGGTATTATTGACATGAAAAAGAGGAATATAAAATTTTAATCCCTCTCAAAAAGGGATGGAACACTTCCCTAGGGAGAAGATTAAGTTACCTTTTGAGCCCTTCACACGGGCTAGCTATTCTCTCTCTCTTGATAAAACTTGATCTTTTTTGCTTTATGTCTAGCTTAAAGGCGTAAAAGAAAACGCTTGTTGGGAGGCAACCCAAGATGTTTTTACTTCTTTTTTAGTGGTCTTGATGATTGTTACTACTTTAGAAACATCATTGTATCTTTATTTTCAAGCTTTGTGCCAAGTTTAGCCTGTGATTGCAAGAAAATTCAAAAATTGTGAGATGCTGTCCAGAAAACAGATTTTTCCTTGGACGAAAAAATTAACCTAAAATCACCATATCATCTTTTTGATCTGATTTTTTGACAGCGTGCAACATACAATTGAATTTCGAGTGTCTGCTCTGAGTTTTTCGATTTGAGTTGCAGAAATACCCCGAAAAAATTATTTACTATCTGTTGTTCTATTTTCACAGATTCTGCCACGTTTTGTTTTTCCTTACTTTTGCAAACCTTAAGCTTGTTTTTTCTTTACAAATTTTTTTTGGCAATCTTGATAAACAGTAGCTCTTCAAGAATATCTTTATTTCCAGTAAAGGCAAATTATTTTATTAAGGGTACTAACCTCTCTAATCAGCTTATGATAAGTTATGTATGAAGGGAGTTTTCAACTGTGCGGGGGAAGATGATGAAAGAAGACCCGGCAGTGTCAAACGCTCAAGTTTGGGATGCCGCATGCATCCTCAATAAATATTCAAGGAGACTCAAGCGTCTAAGCTTGGGGATGCCCCCTTGCATCCCTTCTTCATCAACAATCATTAATTCGTCCTCTGTTTCACTACATTTTTATCACTTAATGCGTTATGTGCTATGCTTGGATTGTCTCGCTCTTAGGTTTCCTTTTTAGTTTTCCTTAGCTTTGTTTGTTGTTCATAACAAGTTAGAACCCAACTTTCTTTGTGTGGGAGAGAAACACGCTCCACTCCAATCTAGAACACATCATAGGATTTTTCATGCTTATCTTTTTACTGCTGTGTGTTCTTTATCTTTTCGTAGTTGCTGCCATGTTTAGCTCTTAATTTTTATGTCTATCTTTTTTGAGAGCTTTAGCTTTTGTTTAGTTTTGTTGCTGGAACTCTAACTTTAGTTTTCATGCTTATTTTGTTAAGAGAGTTGGTTGTTGTATTGTCTTGTTTTGAAGTAGGTAATTGAGGTTGCTATTCAATTGTAGTAGTAATTTGCAATAGTTTTGAGGTATTGTTGTGAGTAGTGTTTGAACTTTTGGTGTCAATAGCTCTAGTCTATTGTGATATGTGTCGTATTTTGGACAATCCGTGTTCATTTTTAAAAACTACAAATACTAGTTGAGAACTGTAAGGCCCGATATGCGGTACTGTTCCAGATCTAGATGTTTCCATCCAGATCCGGGGACGAATCACATATCGGTCCCACCGCGACATATGACATAGCCATATGCCCCGGATTTCCAACATTATATCACAACATTACAGATACAAGGATACAACATCTCATACAATCGAAATACAACTGCCTTAAATACAATACATCAGCGGAAGGTATATGTCTGAGTATAGACTACATTCAAATGCCTACTGGAAAAAAGTAAAACATCGACCCCCATAACCACACGGGTCCAGGCCCTCCGCCGGGATCCGCCTAACTAGTCGTCGTCGAGTATCCACGTGAAACATCGATCACCATACCTGTTGTCGATTAAGAACCCTGAAAAGAGTTTGGGGGTAGTATCAGAGTACAGAAGTACTCAACATCCAACTGTAGTGGTCATCTGACCGAGTAAGGACTTCATCACTCGTCATTCTAGGACAACTAGTAGTTTACGGTAAGGAAGGGGTAAGTGGTGAGTTTGCTGCCGCACTAGCATTTATGAAGTGGCTAACGATCTAGAGAGTAAGATAAGAAGCCAATCATTCGATGAGGAATCGCCTCCAACAAGTCTGCTATCCACCTACATACGCAAACATAACACCTATCCTATCCTTGTCCTCCACTTCGCATCCCGGCGAAGAAGAAGCAGTCAAGGCACACACACGTTGGTCAAGTTATAGTAAGATTATCTCAGTTGTTGTTGTCTTTGAACAAGGAGTAGGTCTCAAGTCGTCCATAACCGTGGACACGGCTACTCGAAAAGATTTAACGCTGCAGGGGTGTACCAACTGCCCATTACAAGGCTCCGCACGCACGCCCATCTCTCTCAGTTACTACCCATCATAGGCAACCATTTTATGATTTAGTTCCGAGAGATCCGAAACGACAGGTCCCTTTAACTAACAACGAACAAATCCGGGTGGCCCCCGGTGAGTCGACATCCAGCTCAGGAGCCGGCCGCGCTCTCGATCTGGTCAAACCGGGTCCTCAGCCGGTCATGATGGGCCAGCAAGGGAACTATGTCCTCACTGGTCCGGATTGGTTTGAAAACTACTGGCAGCCGACCAGCACACACACGGTTTCAAATGGTAAATCAGCTTGGGCTACCACTAGAAATGTTTGAAGCTAGGTAGGTAAGAAAAGGGGACCCCATAAAATCCCACACGCGGTTAGGCACGCTCAGTCTTAAAACCAATACCTGGAACTCGGATCCTAGGTGACTCGAATGGAACAAAGCGTCGGGGCTTGATAGCCTAGACCTTCCATCCTTCGTCGAATATAGTCAACATTATAATAATCATATCATCAACAACAATATAATAATGTGATAGCCCAAACCAAGCAGTAACAGGATAACATCGTAGCATCCTAAGCATGCATACTAAGCAGGGGCTGAGCAACGAGCAATAGTAACATAGCAGTACAAGGTTTGTTGGGAGGGGACATGGCTGTATCGGTTTGAAAGAGGTTGTAAACATGTGGTAGGATCAAACATCAAACCTATCCTAGACTAGCATGCAAACTGCTGGTTGAAATAGAATTGATCATAAGTAACGTATAGTCCTTACCTGTTGATAAGTCGGGTTCCGAAGGTGTAGTTGATCGCAAGCTCGCATTGTCTCCGAAGGTACCGCGGAAACACACAAGACGATAAACACTGGAAAGCAATCAACGAGCAAGCACTCTATTACTACGGGGCAACACAAGATCAAGAAGACATCACACGACACGGCAACGCTATACGGATCTATCGTCGAGAACGGTTACTAACAGTTTAAGTGGGGTATCGGTCACACACGACGAATACCGCACGTTTACGGTGGTTCAAGTTGCTTAGCTACAGGTGATCAGCCAACAATTATTACCATGTCAACTCAAGCAAGCATGGCACAACACACAAACATGGCAAAATGTTAAGCACAAAGTAAACTATCTATGCTAGTCAATTTAAGTGAGGCACAACCTAAACATGGCATAACACTAAGTGTCGCACGATGATTAAAACATTTGGTACTGTTCTGTCCTAAACCACATTTTAGGTTGGTTAACAACAGCAAACAGTAGCATAAACACAAAGTACACGAAAAACTAATCAAGTTACATATAAGGCATACTCCAAACGGAGTTACGGTTAAAAAGATATAAGCAAAACAAGTTACGGGCACAATCTGCCAACATCAGGAAGCACACTTTAGAGCAATGCATAAATAGGATAATCAATGCAAACATGCTCACAAATGACATGGAACTAAAGTAGACATGACAGGGAAGGCATGGCAAAAAGAATCATGCAAATAGGCATCATAGATCAAAAGATATTAAGCATGCAACATGGCATCGGAACGTTACAGACTTAGAGAAAAACAGAGGTGGCTGTCAAAAATAGCGGGATAGAAACTTTGGAGCTCAATAACTATATGACCAGCAAGCATATCATGACAATGCAATACATATAATGGAAGTAGACATGATGCTTAAAAATATGCAATTGGAATCACTCAATTTCGATAAACGGTTGCGACGCAACCGTCACCCGAAGTTGCAACAAATTAACAGTTTTCAGCACAGCAGCACATTAACATCAGGGTCACCACTTTGGAGCAAGATTTAATATAGCTAAAGCACCCAAACATGACAAGTTAAAGCATGGAAATGAAGTACACATGATGCTTAACACATAGAAAAAAGAATCAATACAATAAGCCTCATGGATTTGTCACAATCATCAATCAAAGTTGCAACAAAATAACATCAACAACACTTGACAGAATTTAGCAACAGTTAACCGTCTAGTGCCTACTTCAACACAGATTTGCACCATCAATATGACCTCAAACTAAATAACTTCCTAAAGATGAACTCTAGAGCACACAAAGCACAACCAAACAAAAAAAGAATCACTTCATTCGGAGCTACGAGTCAACGGGAAATTACGTTGCAAAACGGGATCAGCAGTACAATTACAGGAAATTAGAAAAAATAACATGAAATAAGAAAAAGGAAAAAAAATAAAAACATAAAAAAAGAGGAATGCGCTCGGGCCTCACCCATGGGCTCGGCCCAACTGCGGTGGAGAGGCCGTGGCTGGCTGGCGGATCTGGACCGGCTCGGGTGCTGGGCCGCGCAGAGCAGGCCGGCCCACCTGCGGCGCAAGAGCCTGGCTGCTCCACGTCTCCACGATGGGCAGCTGCGGTCTGGAGGCGGTCGTTGTTCCCGCCGGCGGCGAGGCAACAAGGCGGCGCGAGGACGAGTAGGACTGGGCGGATCCGGGCGCGGGGAGGTCCAAGGCGGCGGGGTCGGCGTGCTGCGGTGAGCTCCCTGGGCGGACGAGCTCGGGCCGGCCATGGCCTCAGCCGACTGGAGCTAGGGCGCGGCGGCGCCTCCTGGTGCAGGCCTGCGAGAGGAAGAGGAGAAGAGGAAGAGGAGGGACGCGGCGGCCCGGCGGCTCCGGCTGGTCGACGAACGGAGAAGTGGCGACGCGGCGGTGATGCCCACGGGCTGGCGTGCGGGAGGAGAGAGGAGAGGTGGGAGGTGGAGGCTGGGTGACGTGGCGGCCTCTAGGCCGTCGGATCGCCAGATCTGACGGTCCAGAGCGCCTGGAAGATAGGGTTTGCGAAAATTGGAGGTATTGGGCAGAATTGGAGGCAGATCTGAGGGGGTGGCTGCAATTTTGTGGCTGGGGAAACCCTAGAAAGGGGTGGGAGTGTGGTGGTCTTTATATAGCCCAGGTGGCTGGCAGTTTGCAAAAACATCCCCAGTTTTTTCTCTCGCGCGCGCGGTGTTTACGTTTCTGACCGTCGGGGGTCCGCAGTACCTCCAATTCGGGTAAAACTTCGAACTGCGCGACCAGCGCGTCGAGCCGGCGGCGTTCACCTCGCACTGGAACTGTTCCGAAAACACTTTCCGGCGCGCTATAAAAATAACCCGTTTAATTATTAAACGGGGTTTTTCGTTCCGTTGGCTACGTCTGGTCTCGTGCGGGTTTTCGCGACGGTGATCGGGTGAAACCCGGTGTCGCAAAGTCGAGTGTCAGGGTGGAAAAGGTCGGTCTCCGTCCGGTACGAGAATAGAGGGGGGGGGGAATAATCGCCGATCGATAAATCGGGGATGCAAACATCGCAAACAAATCAGACAATCAAACAATTCACACCGAAAACAAAATTTTTAATTTTTGTGAAATCTGGGCTGTTACAAGAACTCTAGCTATTAGATGGGTCACTAATATTTGGAGGGATCGGATATTAGAGTACACTCACGTACCATGAGTCGAGGATGCGCAAGGATAACCAAACCTCATACACTCCTCCTCGGGGTACTTGTTTTTTTGTGAACCTCATTATTAGATTGAGAGTTACCGATAATAAGTGCATGAGTTCTTCGGACTAATGTAAGTATTGAAAGTTGACACTTCCACCTCCTCATATTTGCTAGCCTATTCGGTACCGTGCATTGCCCTCTTCTCACTCCGAGAGTTGACGTCCACCTCGCTCGTGCATCCAAACCCTTGGCATGATACGTTCTGTCATCATAAACCTCCTTAAATCTTTCTTCAAAACATCCACCATACCTACCTATCAAGGAATTTCCATAGCCTTTTCAAGATATATTGCCATGCAACATCCACCTTCTCATGACTTGATCTTCATGTCATACATGTTCCTGCTACACTGGCAGAGGCATACATTTGCATACATCATGATAGCTACATCTTTTTTATGTTGAGTACCTTGTAAAGTGTGAAAGATCTTCTATACTTCTTGTGAAGGGCTAAAAGGGGTTAGAAAATGAGGAAACACGGAAATCCCAAATGGCTCTCGAGAGCACATGCACCCACTAACCAGTAAAAAATAGCCAACAAATTCAAAAAAACATGTTTTTTGTGGAATGCAATATGCTCATGCATGCGTGTGATGTCCGGCTCTCGGAAGCGCATGCACCCACTAACCAGTAAATAAAAATAAAGTTACGTTCGAGCAAATATAGAAATACTAAAGCGAAAATATGACTTATGTCCAATTGCGAAATCAACTAGATAATGGTTACACGGTCCCTCAATTATGGCAACAATTGGAATTTCAATGGTCATGAGTATGTTTGACTAAATCCTCCAAAAGAGAGGGGATAATTGAGAATAGTACCAAGTCCTCGCCACCGCCTCCTCTGCTTGGCTAGTTCCTGAGCCGAAGCGATCGCTCTTTCCCCTCCCACCGCTCCTCTCCTTTTCTCTTGCACTCAACGGCATGTCTTCCCGGCAGCGGCCCCCTCCCCTCTGCTCCCTCCACCGGCGTAGCCGGTTGGGGTGGAGTGGGGGGGATGTGCTCGCGTATAGCTAGCTTTCCTTGCCAGTCTTGATGTCTCCCACTATCGGCGAGCGGTGGCGGGGTGATGTTGCACGGTTTCTTCTTCAGGTGTCCATGGTGGACGGCGGCGTGGATCCAGTCGGCGCCGAGCTTTTCCAATAATCTCGCCCTGTCTTCTTTCGAGGTGGGTTGATTCGTTGTGTTCTCCCCATCCTCTGTTCCCTTGTGGTCGTCATGGAGATGGAATGAAGGAAACTTTGGATGGGCGCCGCGGCGGGGCTCCTCCCAGATCTGCTGTTGCATGTTCCTTGCGCTCATTCTCAACGGCGCCTCGTTGGCCTAGGGCCGGCCAGTCATCGACTCTGCTGGCCGAATGGCGGCCATTCGGTGCTTCATCGACTTCGGCAGTGAGCCGGTGTCCGTTCTCCTCAAACC
This sequence comes from Bromus sterilis, assembly GCA_950022295.1. Lineage (NCBI taxonomy): Eukaryota > Viridiplantae > Streptophyta > Magnoliopsida > Poales > Poaceae > Bromus > Bromus sterilis. Next base: position 271,055,481 of record OX465595.1, on the reverse strand, counting down.
TCTCGGTCGGTGTGCCTAAGGGGAGGCTTTTCAGCCCCGTGAGCTCGGCGCTCTTCGATATCTTGGTCCCAAGTGGTTCCATCCCCGGCGACCTTGGTGCTGGCCGTGACCGGCGGTGGATTCGACGCGTTCTCAGTGGTCAGGGACCCAATTGCTTTTTCCCAAAAAAAATTAGGGTTCTCTTTGTACTTTGTAAGCCCCATTCTGTAATTCTCTATTTTGAGAGGGGCTGGTCTGTAAGTTGTACCACTGGTCTAATTTAATGCAGTAGGGGGTCTTTGAGACCCTCCTCTTTTATGTTAAAAAAATCGTCCAAACGAATTTCTGTGCAAGTTCCTGGACAGCAAGGCTATACATGTCAGTTTATTTTTGTTACCGTTTGATTTGTGAATAGACCATGCATTGTCTCTTCCATGTCAATCCTCGTAAATTATACTGTAGTCTTAATAAATTGTTCTTAGTATAGCTTTAGAAATGATTATTTTATCCTCAAAAAAACCTGTGCGAGTGGTCGCGCAACCAGGCCATCCACCTCGTTCGCGTTCTTTTAGTCCATCGAATCTTTATCCACATTTTTAGGCCGTTAGATCTTGTACGTACATAAGACAGATGAATCGTGGATGATCGCTTAAATGAATTTCAATGTTACTCCCTCCTTTCCGGTTTATAGGGCTCAATTCGCAAATCTCCTCAACCAAGGTAGATGTTGAGTGGTGGAACAAATTTCGTAGTTTGCACAAATACTTAATTAATATTCTTATTGTTGTCAAAAAGTTGTAGTTATCAATGTATTAATTACAGTGCATGCATGCATAACTACTAAATGACCAACAACTAATACATGTATTGGTGAGTATTCTCTTGAACTTTGCATGCATTAATTTAATGCATCTCAAAATCTGAACATGTCATCATAAATAGTAGAATTGAGACTTATAAAACGGAAAAACAATTTTTTTGAGATGAGCCCTATAAACCAGAAAGGAGGGAGTAATACAACTATTTGAGAGCGTGGTCGACGACGATGATGATATTTTTTCTGCAACGACAACCGAAAAAACTACTACCTTCTTCAACGTAATTTATCTACCGATGGAGTGCCCTATTTGAAACTAGTATATACTTGAAGGGTTGGGCGCGCTTTGCCGCGCCGTTAATGTTGTTGGATTTTTTAAAACAAATTTTATTCCCTTTATTTTAAATATAAATTCTATTAGTTTTCAAAAATAAACCTCTTTAAGTTTGAACAAATTTACACAAAAATATATTGATATCTATAATATGAAATTAGTATCATTAGATTCATCATGAAATGCATTTTTATATTTTACATTTAGCTATGTGCATTTTACTCTTTTTTGGTTTTTAACTTGATCAAAGTTAAAGAACAATTAACTTTTCAAAAAACAAATGCACCTTATATTTTGGAATTGTGAGAGTATTTGGTTTGGCAAGTGGGAAGATAATGGAGTGTGTTATTAATTTAGTTATAATGCGGGGTTTTATGGGCCTTTTATGCTATGATTCTGCGTTATCTGCTAATCAAGTCAGTTCATGAATATAGTTAATGCAGATAACACATAATATAGTTGTGCTATAATATCGCCTTTTATGCACAAATATAGTTAATGAGGACCCTCCAACTCAGTTGTGAGATGTTGCATTTCTCAAAAGAGCAGATTTAGACATGATGTGATTCAACGTTTGTTCTCAATGCGTGGATGGGTGTATGTGCAGATTGAAGAACAATGTCACATCAACTGAAGACAATATTGATGATTGCAATCCTTTCCAAGTAAGACAATTCTATGACCATAGGATCCTCGGATGATAAGCACTCATTAAAAAATTGCTTGCTTGAGGTGGATTGGCTACTCAAAGGGCCAACATGGACACCAAGACTATCTGCTAGATCTCCAAGATATCCCTACAATGGTGAAAGAGATATAATTTAATAAAAAATAGTGTGTTAAATTATGATTTGCATTGAGCTGAAATATTGGTCGAGATAATGTCACTGCCATTATAGTCACAATGAAACTGTTCATTATTGCCATTGTTGAGGTGTGGTATTGATTTGCCAAGAAGCTTGAGGGAGATATTATTTTCTGGTAACAATGTAATGTGTGTGCAAGAGCAACCGTACGTTGTCCTAACTGAATTTGGACATTTCCTTCTCAATGCCAATGTGAAGGCAAACAACAAGAAATCCAAAATTGAACATAAAGCCTGTTAGTAAATGAAAGCCCAAACCATACAATTTAATGTACCAATTAATAATCAGAGGTTCAACAACATAAAAATTCGCAAGGCTTAGTTTGACTAAGTTAGGTCTGTAAATTTTGCAAGGCTTAGGTTTGCCAAGTGTACGCCTGCAACATATATATCACCTTAAGTTTATCTGGCTCCTTTTCAGGTTTTGCCATATTGTTAGCACTGCGGTCCGTAAAGAACTATTCTTAAATAGGTCCGTAAAAACTACACTTGCAAGCCTTTACACCCAGTTTTAGAAGGAAAATGTTTATATATCATTGAAAAACGCCTAGTTTCCTTATTGGCAATGAAAACCTCGTTTCAAAAATCTATTCGGTTGGCGGAAACTTAGCTTTAGGATACATTGAGTGAATTTAGTTTCCCTCAGCGAACGGCCGTGGCGTTGACAGTTTGGCTGAATGATTGTTGAGTAGCAGGCTAGCAGCGATTGTAAAGTTGATGGGAATTTAACACCATGGGAAAGCCCACACTTTCGCTAGCAGCGCTGGCAAACAGATTCACTCATACATGGATGAATCATATAAAACCATCGTTAGTGAGTCAACATCTAAATTGTGAAACTAAGTGTACGAACGTACAATAAAATTTAGCACAATAGTGTCTACAATTGATCTGCAGATGCACATGTTAAATTGGGGGTTTACCTAGCCCATGTACTTCTAAAGGTGTCTGGCGACGACGGGCCGGCTGGCTGATGGTAAGGCGCCGTTGGAATTGGGTGCGCCCTGCTCCCCTCCCTGCCCCACCCCCCTGGGCCACAACGGCGATGTGCGCGATCTGCACGCGCTCCCTGCTCCCCTCCGTGGACATCACCTCTCCTCCGTCGTCTCCCTCTGCAACCGCCGCCCTGCCGCACATATCGTTGGATGGCCTTCCACAGCCGTGACGGATTCACTAGCTTTGACCACGAAAGACCGCGTCCATCACATGCTGCGTATGTACCACAAAGTCGTTAGCATAATAGGCCCACAAAATGAGCCAACGAAAGAATCCGATGACCAAGTCAAAATTGATGGACTGCAGCAATCTCAATTTGATTCCTAGGAGTTCTACCCCTAGGGGCTTCAGTAAATTAGAAGATTAGATGATTCATGTGTTGCGTGTGCACACACTCACTAGTCCTCTTAAACTAATCAATTCCATTTGTACACTCTGCTGATTCATCTTACGGTTGAAAACATTGGCGAAAATATATTGCATACCCGTGAGTTCTAGATTACAATCTGATTAGTCTGCAACAAAATCATATCAAACAAAACTACAAGTTATTAAAAAAACACTCCAAATACATAGTGCAACTAGTAGCTTTGGACGAGTAAGGTGAGTAGCTTATTGGTATTTACAGACCTGTTATCACCAAGAACTGTTTTGTAACACTATCATTTGGCTACCCCGTTTTTCGTTCTTTTTTATTTCCCGATCCACCGCTGCTGCTTCTTTGTTCTAGTGATGTTAGTGGAAGGCTCAGGCGAAGCTGTCCAGGCACTGAATTGGCAAGGCTCGAGAAGGTAGCTGGGTTGCTTCTATGACGGAATCGTTCTTGGTCAGATGATGTTGATGTCCTTGGGAAGAGCTGGAGCTCCTGTGGCCGTGATGCAACCTGACCATAATCAACAGAGTGATGTTGCTGATTCTGCAGTGGAGATGGTGTGTTTGTTGGGTGGAGCATGGGCAAGGTGCTTAAATTAGAAACATTGCTCCAAATGTCATGAAGCGGCAGGTGAGTTGCTAAATTAGTGCAGCCGCTCCCTATTGGATGTGACACCTCAAGGCTGGTTAAATTCAGGCTGTTGTTTCCCATCCTTGCACGAAGCTCTTTCTGTAGTTCTATTATTTGGGCTTTGAGTGTAGTATTCTCATCTTGCAGCTCGTTCTTCTCTGAACCGACCTGTTAATAATTGCAATTTAGGCATAACCTTGAAGGTAATGAAGCAAATAACCTGAAACAATCATGTTATTTGATAATTGAGCAAGCAGCAATATTTCAGCAACCTCCAGATGGAAAGGAAACACGTTAATGGGATCTTTTTACATGTCAGTTAATTGCATAAGCACAGTTTAAGTGAAGGCATTGGCTACAAGTACAACAGATAGATTTTTAGAACACAAGTGCACCACGTTCATCCTTATAGTGAAGAAGGAAAACAATTATCGTGTAAGGAAGGTTTGTGTTTGGCAGGTCTTCATTACACCCTTTTGGCCCCCCTTTGGAATTAGGGCTATAAACTATCTCCGTTTTTCAAGAAATACAGGAAATCTATGGAACAAGCAAAATGTTTACATTTTGAGCAGAAGTATATAAGCACTTTTTCTTTTGGAAATCAAGTAACTTAATATCTCAAAACTCACATATTGGTGCTCAGTTAGAAGAGTAGATTGTTCCTTTCTAAGAGATTCAACTTGGGTAATTAAATCTCGCAGTACTCTCGCAGCATCACCCAATACTGTAGCTTTTCCACTATTTTGTCGATCATGATCTGTAATAGCAGAACTACGTTTATCAGAACAATAATATTGAGTTGAATGACTTCTACAAGGAATATCAATAAGCATGCGGAACTGGGAGATGGATCCTCTGACTTTAAGAAGGAAAGTCGACATGCTACAGTGTCATGCTAGTGTAAAATCAAGAAGGAAGGTTAGGGATTGTTAGCATGTTGTTTAGTATTGTTATTTACTGTAGATAAAAATAATTCAAAATTAATTTTATTTCACCATTACTTTATTTGTATGTAATTACTATAAATAACCACAATAAATTTGTAATTTGAAAAATAATTTAAATCATTTTAACCTTAATCATACGGATTCAAAGGAGGAAAGTTAGGGTACTGTAGCTTCTCTAACTTTCCTTCTCAAAGTTAGAGGATCCGGTTCCGCAGAACTGTACAGCTGCATGGCAATACTAATTACTGTATAACGCTAGCATTATTGACCACAATGGATAATTACATACAAAAGGTTATCAATCTTGGCATGATTTAATTCTTCATATGCAATAATGCCATGAACACAGAAAAGAAAGTGCAAATGGTGGGTTTCAGTTATCTATAATCTATAATACCTAAATAATTCATCCCCACTATCTTATTTCTCTTGACATGCAAGCATGCCACATCATCACACATTTATGGGTGGGATAAGGCCTATCTCAACATGCAACCATGCATGAGACAAGACCCACCACCACATGCAACTATGCATGGAAAAATAGTTTTCATTCTATTACTATACTAATATTCAATAAATATTTTACAACTATACATAATCAAATATAATAAGTTGGATGTATTTCAAAATATTGGTTCATGAGTTATTAATCTAAATTTTTTGAAGTCAGATAATCAAATTTTATTGAAATATACGGCAACCGATTCCCGTAGCAACGCACGGGGTATCATCTAGTTTTCATAATAACGAATAGCAACTTTCTATATGGGCTAAATAACAAGTTGATGACAGCTTTCCCCTTCAGAACTTTGTTCTTGAGACAACATGTGGTGGACCACTCAAAAGTGAGCTTGGAAGAAAGCAGGAAAGCCAGCCTTCCACATGGGAGTATTCAGCAATTTTACAAAATGAGGCCCATATAGACTTCTATAATCCTACAAAGGATTGATGAGTTTCACCCAAAATAAAAACAGCAAGATGCAACAGCAACATCAGAAAAATAAATACAGGAATCAACATATGCTCTTCTAGTCGTGGCATCAATACCACGAATTGTGAGCACATATTGCACATCAGATGCGAGTGAGCACTACCAAACATATAACCTAATAGTGAGATCGCTGTATTGGTTCCCAGTTGCCATTAAGTAATTAAAAGGCATATGAGTCAGTTAAGGGAACAGAATGATGCACTCTATGTCCGATAACTTAACTGGTATTTTTTCCAAAATGGAATATTAAATCAGTTAGGGATGGTCATTGATTAATCATGCATCTTACTAACCTAGCATACTGCTAAGCTCAATAAAAAGGTCATTCAACTGGTCACGCCTGAGTTTCTCTCGTTCAGCTTTATGATTTTTCTTTGGACCCTTTTCCTGGGACCTTTGGTCAAGGCAGCTGCAGCACACAAATCATCAGTATAAGAGAAAGTATATACTGGAGGAGCGGGTAGAATATTAGAGGATTTTAAGAAGTGAAATAATGGACCAAGCCTAGGTTCTGAATAATATGAAGATCCAAATTTACAGATATGATCAACTTCAAATCACTGAAAAAGACTGTGCCCAACTGCAAGTCTATATGGTAAGTACTGCTCCCAGCATTCATATGGCTGATCACAAGATAAAGGAGCAAGGGCAAACTGCAGAAACCTGTGCTTACTTTCTTCTCCTAACCCTAGATAATCTTCAATTCTAGGAGGCATCTTCTATTTTATGTTTGCATGTATAGGAAACACTAATCTCTTGAATGCCTCCGTTCGTGCTTTTTACATGATGACATTTTTCTTGTAAAGAAATATCATGCGTCAGTCAGGAGAACAGAATCCAAAATAACTGGAAGCACATCAAGAGAAACATAACTATCGGTGGGTCCATATACCCAAATCATCAAATAATCTAGCCCCCACATGAACGCAGATGCAAAGGACTTTGTCAAAATAATCAGGTGAAACAGTAGTCTGTTGAAGCAGAAGAGCTCCTTGGCTATCAGGTAGTAATACGTACTTACGGTTTTTTACCGTGCTAGCAAACAACTACATTTGACACTAAACTACTCAGCATGCAGATTTATGTTTAGGAAACGAATACAATACATGAAGAGGTGAACTAGGACTGGTCACAATTAAGGCAAGTTTAATCACAACTTAAACTTTTGAATACTTATTTATAAAAATACTATCAGGAATGATGCACGCGAAGATTGTATTAACTGATGCTGGTGGGGTCAAATGGATATAACGGGTTGATTATGCTCGTTAGGTGGAGTTTAGCATTATTCTTTGACAATATAGTGGTAAATGCATTCAGGTTCACTCATGTGGTAGCTTAAGATCGTTCCCTATGTCTGCCCTATCATCTCATCAATTAGAAAAAAAGAAAAAAATCTAGAATAAAAGATATTTGATCATGTGCATCCTAGGCTAATTGGCCAAATCAACAAAGCAAATGAATTAGTACTATAAAGCGTGGTAACTAGCTAAGTAAATGAAATGGATCAAGGAAGATAAATAACTAAACACTAGCCTGTCAACGCGCTTTTCAGCAGCAGAACTTGAGCTGATAGGCATTGAATCTGAGATCTCCGTATCAGCCACCATCCCAAGATTCTGGTTCCTGCATAACAGAAATGACTGTTGGAGAACCATAAGAGATAAAGCTGAAATCCAAGTAACAAGAAGGAATGTCTGCTACCGTAAATTTAGTACTACAAGGAATGCCAAATTCAGTCCATTTATAGACTCCAGGATTTCACAGAAAATGATACCAGTGACAAATGAAGAGTACGTAATATCATCAAGAGTTGATAATATCACCACAACAAGTGGAGCTGAGCATCGACCACATGCACGAAAGTACAGTTTTTTTTACAGGAGACAATAAATAGGGGCTGCACAGAATACTAGCATGACCCAAACTTTTTATTTGGGGAAAGATAAAGTCAATAACCCAAAGCTATGTGGATTCGTAAAAAAAGCGCAAAGCTATGTGGATTCGTAATTTCATGCCAATGAGTACCTTCACAAAAACGATCCTATCAATCACTTCAAAAAATCTACACTTTATTTCTACCTTATAAAAACATTTTAGAACCATAAACCGCTGATAAGTAAAATCCATCATAAAACCAATTAAATCCTATTAACTATAGGATCTCTAAGAATCAGGTATACAGATTCCACATTGATCATTCCAACAACAAAAGCTGCACGACGAGCACCACGAGACAGCCCCTACAAGAAACAATTAAAAATCATCACCGGCTGTTGGTGCTAAGCTAGGCCCATATCTCCCCAGTGAATCACAAAGCTAATCAGCTCTTATCTCCATAGTTCGCACCACCGTAACCCTGAGCATAACGAGCCCTAGCAAACCGTCGCTAGCCGACAACCTGAATGAATTCACATCTGAACAAGCGGTCTTTGCTTGCAGTATCCCTACCTCAGCTTGGATGGATCTTGATCCGCCGGGGCCGGTCGGCCGGCGCTGAGGAAGGTGGAGCCGTAGAGGCGAGCGGGGGGAAGGGGGGCTAACTAGGGCAGGAGGGAGGAGAGGGGGAGGGAGGCGAGCACACGACGAGCGTGTGGCGGCCACCCACACCCGCACACTTGTGTGATGCAGGCGCCAGCGAGGTGACACATGGCGATGCGCGTCGCCGTCCGGACCCACGGAAATTCCGGTGTCTGATTGAAGAAAAGCCTCAGGGAGATGAGATGGAATGAACGCTACATCGACCTCCCGTAGGAGTATCCAGTACTCCCTCCGTTTCAAATTAGATAATATTAATTTATTTACATGTATAACTAGACATGTATATAAATAAAAATTATTTAATTTAAAACGAACAAAGTTTCATGCACGTCAACTAAGCAAATTTGATGATGTAACATATTATTAAATAAAGAAAAAAATTGAGTATCATATTAGGCTGCTCATAGTCGGGAGTAACTTAGAGTAGTAACATGTACTAGTCTATGTTACTACTCTCATAGTGTGTAGTGTCATGTGAGTGGTAACATAGAGATTCATTTATTACTTTGTAGACTCATTTTGCATTGAGAATCGCTATGTGATGGTAACATATTGGCCCTGTTTGGATACTCTAACTCGGTTAGAGGTTAGAGTTAGATTCTAACTCTAGTCTAACCCAAAACTAACTCTAACCAAAGAGGTGTTTGGATGGTGGGGTTAGATTGGCAATAAATGTACTATTCCAATCATTTGACTATTTTATTCAGAATTTTGTATGGTGGAGATAGTGGAAAAAGTAACTTTTTGTGGGCCCCATCCAACTCTAACCCAAATAAGCACCTCTTGGGTGGGTTAGATTTTTTGGATGGGTTAGATGCATCTAACCAACTCTAACCCTCCTGTTTGGATGTTTTGGGGTTAATTTGGTACAATCTAACCAACTCTAACTCTAACCCATGGATCCAAACAGGGTCATTATGTTACTCTATTTATCTCTCTCATCTTTAATTGTTCGCCACATCATCTCTTTTGCTTATGTGGCATCTATGTTACTACCTATGTTACTTCCACTATAAACATTCTTACCATATTGTATCATAATAAATGATAAACTACTAAGTGTCTTGCATGACAATAAATACTACTCCCTCCGATCCATAATAAGTGTCGCTCATCTAGTACAAAGTTTGTACTAGCTTAGTACAAAATGAGTGACACTTTTTATGGATCGGAGGGAGTACTACTTATGATACTCCCTCCGTTTCTTTTTACTTCGCATATAAAATTTGGTCAAAGTCAAATTTGATAAAGTTTGACCAAATTTATATTAAAAAATATCAACATCTACAACATCAAAGTTATACCATATGAAAACTAATATCATGATGATTCTAATGGTATTGGTTTCATATTGTGGATGTTGATAGATTTTTCTATAAAAATGGTCAAACTTTGTCAAGCTTGACTTTGACCAAATCTTATATGCGAAGTAAAAAGAAACAGAGGAAGTACTAAACTATGACACTATGCATTGTGGAGGTAGTATCATATGCATGATACTAACTTTATGATACTACCATTGCGGGAGGTCTAACAGTAACACCAAACCATCCCATATATATAGTTTTTTTAAACGGACACATTTTTGTGCGAACAAATGCACTATATTTCGTCTGGTCCGTAATTTTCCACAAAATCCCTTGCGTGCGCTATATCTACGGTGTGATGGGAATTTAGGGTTACCATTTCACATTCGTTTCCTTTCACACCGCCACATCCCATTCCCATCCGCTGCTTCCGAACCAAACTTCGGTGAGCAATCGAGATGGTGCTAGGAGGATCCAGCTATCGTGATTGTCGTCGGCCAAGCGTAGCCGGAATGACCACGAGGCGGGCAGCTCCCGTCGCCCCGTGCCTCCGGTCAATCCACATCGCTTCGCACAAGCCCGCGACTCTGGCGCCCTTTCCCGCATCGGGCAGAGCGAGTTGGTGCGCTTCTATGCGCTGGACGCACTCCTCTGGCTGTCCACACATCGCCACTCCATGGCGCAAGGGGAACTCGTCACCGCCAAAGAGGCGGTGGACGCCGGCGAGGAGGGTGCGGCCGAACGCCTTGCGGCGGCCAAGGATGAGCTGGATCTGGCGGAGGTCTTGATGACATTCTCCTTTGACTACTACCTCTACCACCCCTCAAAGAAGTGAGGTGACGACCTTCCCGGCGACCTCCAGTGAGTAGTAGTAGGTTTTTATTTTCGTAGTTTGTAGCTCCGACGATGTTTCGACGTAGTTTTTATTGCAGAAAACCTATGTTTCGAATGTACATATATGTATGATGGGTGTAGATAACACCTCCTCGTTGGTTACCCAAGTGGAAGGTTAGGATGTAGTAGCAGTAAATTTTCCTTACACGAGGACTGTAAGATTTATCGAATTCAAGAGGACTCCAAGTTCTGCAAGTAGGTGTCAACGACGCCTGAAGTGTTGCCGAATGGTTCAACGTGACGTGGACCTGCACACAACAACAAATAACTTCGCTCCCAACGAGTCAGAGAGACTGCCAATCTCTCCGGTCTTGTTGTTTACAAAGGAAATAATAGCGGTGATTGCAAAGAAAAAAAGAAACAAAAGCAGTAAGTACTTGAGGTGTAAACAATGGTGGAAATATGAACCGGGGTCCCATGATGTTCAATAGTGATGTCTTTCTCCCAAAAGATGATAAATAACTATGCTGGGTGAACAAATTACAACTGGGCAATTGACAGAATTATAAACGCACCGCATTGCTAATTATGCTACAAGAAAGTTAGAGGCTCAATCGTATGGGCAGTACTCCTAGACAAGTAGACCATTTATTCATCAACATCTACTTACTAATTATCCACCTTGAGATATCTATCCAGACCATCTCGCTAGTATTAAGTTACGAGCCCCACTCAAAGTGTAAACTTAAAGCAATAGACAACTGCATTAACAAACTATGCATAAGGTAAACAATCCTTGCAACCGCAGTTACAAGCGCCGTTTTTTTCTCCCTAGTGGCAACAACACATCCCCTAGTCTCATGTTTCTGTCACTCAAGCTAGACATCGGGGGGCATGAACCCACAATCATGCATAACACTCCCTCTTGGAGTTCCAATCTGCTACTTGGCCAAAGCAATAAAAAGCAACGGAGAACATGCAAGAATACTCAAGAACTAAAACATAAAAGGTAAACCAAATATATTACTCATCACAATCTGAACATAATCTCATAATCCATCGGATCCCAGCAAACACAGCATAGCAACAGCAGAACTAATACAAAGATGCCTTGATCATGTAGGGCAGCTCACAAGGGCTAAGAATTGAGGCACAAGATTGGAGAGAAAAACATCACATAGATACTGGTCATGGACCCATTGTCCAAGGTGGACTACTCATGGCACATCCGGGAAGCGGTCATGGTGGCAGAGAAGCTCCCAGATTGGGATCGCGGCGGCGGCGGAACAGTGGTGAAAATCAAGTGACGAGGGACCTCCTAAGGGTTTTCGGAACGGGGGCTCCCTCCTGGCCGCACCACCTGGCCGCCTGGGAGGGGGGTGGCCCCCCTCTGCCCCCTTCAGGCTTCTGGAGCCTTCTTCTGCGTTGATTATATATATATATATATATTTATGGAATTTCCCGAGCACTTTAAATATTGGTAAATACCTGCAATGCACGGACAATAGCAGACAAAAATTGGCACTTGGGCAGTGAGTTAATAGGTTAGTCCAAAAAATAGTAAAAATGTATGAAAGTGTAGTAAAACATGTAGCAATATCACCCATATAAGCATGGAACAAGCAGAAATTATAGATACGTTTACGACGTATCAACATCCCCAAGCTTAATTCCTGCTCGCCCTCGAGCAGGTAAATGATAACAACGATAATTTCTGTGGTGACAAGCTACCAACACATATATGAACTTTAAAGTACACCAAGTAAGGTATGTGATTCATGTCAAGTCAATAACAAGCAAGTGTCTATATCTAGTATTGAAACTAGGAAAGTAAGAACATAAAGGTGCAAGAGCTCTCGATGTCCATGACTCGAATGTCTCCAAATGGTGTTTGCGTGCAAGAAGTGGCAGATGGGTTTAGATCATAAAAATAATATATAGTTTGATTGAGAACTCAATCTACCAAAACTTCACACTTGGTCTCCTTCGGAATCTTATTTTGACTCGTCCCCAGACCACTAGTCAGGCACAAATCAAGCTGATCCTCTCCCTTTCGACTTTGAGCACTCATGCAATTAATGAGTGCAAGCAAGATATGTTGGCACTTAGGACGGCAAGTAGAATAATGATGGGGAAGGAAGACAAAAAAGGTGTGAAAGGCTCACATCAATGAGGACAATCATAGGTGAGAGAAAGCCAAATGATAGATATCATGTGAGGAGTAGGGATTGCCATGCAACGGATGCACATGTGAGCTATGGGAAGCTCTCCAATGGAACTAGTGGGGGTGCATCCAACTTTCTTGCTCAAGAAGACCTAGAGCTCATTTGAGGAGGCTCATCATTGGAGTATACAAGCCAAGTTCTATAGTGTAAGAATCCCCACATAGTTATGAATGAATGATACGAAACTCTCCATGTAGTACAAGATAATACTTTGGAGTACGAGTGTGGATCTTTCAAAAGGAATAATAGTGTTGACCCCTTCTCTCTTTTTTTCTTTTTTTCTTCTATTTTTTGTATTTTTGTGGCCTCATTGGCTCTTTCCATTTATCTCTCATTTTTCCTCTTTGGGATCTTTTAATTTGTCCTTTTTGGGATCTTTTAATTGTGTCATCTTTGGGATATTTTCCTCACTTAAGGGCAACACTCTATATTTTACAAGAATATAGAAGATCTCACACTTTATAAGAAGTACTCAAGATAAAAAAAGCTGAAAAACTATCATGATGAATGCAAATGTATGCCTCTGCTAGTGTAGCAGGATATGCAATGATACTAGCGCGTCATGTAGCAATTATGAGGGCAAGACCCAACTGAAAGGATCGAGATAGACCTAGAGGGCGGGTGAATAGGTTCAATTACGATTTTTATCACTACTTAGCAATTTTAGGCAATAGTGCGGAAGATAAAGATGAGCCTAACAATTGCAAGGATGAACTAACTAAAGTAAAGTAGACAACAAGCACAATAGAAAGTAGTAAGAGAGGGATAAATAAAAAGGTAACAAAAAGGTAGTGCAAGTAAAAAGGGGAATGGGTAAGGATAACCGAATGATGCGAAGACGACGATGTATCCCGATGTTCACTTCCTTGGAGGGAAGCTACTCACTGTTCGGAGAGGGTGAATGTAACCACGAAGGCACACCAACGCCACGAAGGGGAAGATATTCCCCTTGAGATATCACCACGAAGGCGATTCCCAACCACTACCGGTTGACCTTAAAGGTGGTCACCTGACGAGGGGATGTCCCCATGACTCCTATGGATGAGGGTACCTGGTGTGCATCAAGACAGAAGGCCTGATTAAAGCCTCGACAGGCCCACGACTGGCCCACTCGAGGCACCGACGTAGGAGTCCTCGACGACTATGGAAGCTATGACTTGGCGTCCAAGACTAAAGCTAGATTACGGAACTGTCTCTGTAAACCTAGATGGACTCCTTGCGACCTAGCCTAGTATATAAAGGCTGGGAGAGGGGACGTCTAGGGCATCCAATCTCATAACAGCACCTCCGGTCTCGAGCGAACTCGCCTTGACCTCCATTGTAATCGCCTCCATCATAATACAAAAGAGCAGGAAGTAGGGGTTTCACCGATCGAGGGCCCTCCTGGGTAAATGCCTGTCTCTTGTTAGCCGACGAGCATCGCCAACCTGCACATATCCTCTATGATCTAACCCAGGGTTCCTAACCATGGGATTTACCGAGGTCAATCCTCGTCAATTGGCGCCGATCGTGGGGAAGACGCAGGTTGGAATCACGATCTCGGCGGTCTTGTCGTCAGCAACCAGCAAGTCAAGAATTCGAGTAAGATCCGACCCACTTGAAGAACTCAAGTTCAACGCAAGCCTCTCTGTCGCGCCACCAAGATCACTCGTCCAACAACTGGGAGATGACCAATCTTTCGGCGACTACCAAAGTCGCGATCAGCGAAAAAGGACTCAACGACCCAGAAGACGAACAGAAGAAACAGTTGTAAGAACAGCTACAACACCAGATCAGATACAAGAAGCTTACCTGGAAATCTCGCTCGAGCAACCACCACATGTCGCAACAACTCCAGTCACCACTCGAGCACCCGCCGCCACCCGGACACCCGCCGCAACCCGCAACGAAGACTCTGAAACTCAATCGGGCGAATACTACGACCTTGACCGAAGACCAGACGAGTTCGCCAAGATATTTGGAACTACTCGATCAACGACATACTAGAGCTCGACCCAAGTTTCCACTCACGTACAGAATATCACTCGTAGTAGTTCCGCATCGCAAGAAGAAGAAGGCACACCGGCTCTAGCAAACTCACAGCCAAAGAGCAGCTGGATGGACCCTGCACAATCCACTGTTTCAAAGACGATTGGGGGCGCCTCAAAGCAGGACACACCTTGAGGAGCTGTCGTTTGTTCACCGAACTCTCCAACAGGCTGAAGGAAGAGAAGCAACACAAAGCCAAGAGGGATTGAGGAGCAGCGCAGCCTCCAACGCCTAACACAGAAGATCAGTACCCGCCATCTCACGAACGAGTCTGCATGATCCAAGAAGGACGGCGGTCAAAAGCAAGGCAGGAGGCGCACACTCTGCAAGCTCGAGTAGTCGAGGACCTATTAACAGAAGAAACATATCGCTTACACGGCTCAGAAACCAACATCACTTTCTCGTAAGATGATCATCCACCCGCGATTCCAAGACCAGGGCACGCAATGTTAGTCCTCGAAGCTCAGATCAACGGATATGACATGGACAGAGTATTCATGGATGGAGGCAGCAGCTTAAACATCATCTTCACCAGCACCTTGCGCAAGATGCTGATCCCATGATCGGTCTGGAAGAACTCAGACGTCACGCTCTACGGCGTAGTACCAGGAGAAGCAGCCTCCTCCTTGATAACAATCGAGCTCGACGTCATTTTTGGCAGAAAGGGCAACTTCGCAAGAAAAATCCTCGAGTTCGAGGTACTCGACTGGCAGTCCCAATACCACGCCATACTTGGTCGGCCGACATTCGCGCAATTCGTGGTGGTCCCGCACTACGCATACCTCAAGCTCAAGATGCCAAGGCCCTCAGGGGCCATCATGGTCAACGGAAGGTTCACCAAATCAGACCAATGCGACCGAGACTTCTATCAAGTCTCTGACATGCTTGGATCCCAACAACAACTAGAAGAGATAGCTACGGTGGTAGATAGGAGTATTTGCCCACTAGCCAGCAGAAGCGAAGCAAAGGAAATCATTCGCGACTTCAGCGTCGACAGCGACACAGTCATCCACCACGTGCATCCAATGGACCCAGACAAGATGGTCCGAATATACGCCCACCTACCAGAAGAACAAGAAACAACCCTTATGGTTTTCCTCCGCGAGGAGTGTCAAATTTTCGCCTAGTGCCTGGCCGAAAGGCCCGGAATACCGCGGGATTCTGCAGAGCACGCACTGCAAATCTACCCAAACATTAAACCAGTGAAGCAAGCGCTACGCAGATTCTATGAACCCAAGCGCAGAGCCATTGGATAAGAAGTCAACCGATTACTCGACGCGCAATTCATCCAGGAGACGAAGAAGGCCACCTGGGTCACAAACCCAGTTTTAGTGCCTAAAAAGGACACCGATGTACTACGCATGTGCGTCGACTATGAGCCCGTCAACAATCACTTCCCAAAGGACCACTTACCTCTCCCAAGGATAGACCAGATAATCGACTCTACCGCAAGATGTGACCTCTTGTCTTTCCTCGACACTTACTCAGGGTACAACCAAATCAGGATGAAGGAAGAAGACGAAGAGCATACCTCATTCATCACCCCCTACGGTGTATTCTGCTACAAGACAATGCCTTTCGGAATGAAAAACGCTGGAGCCACGTACCAGCGTATGATGCAAGCATGCCTAAGAGACCAAATCGGCAGAAACGTCCAAGTCTACGTCGACGACATCGTCGTCAAAACATACAGTGCAGGCACACTACTCGACGACCTTCGAGAAACTTTCGCAACACTCAACAGATACATAATCAAGCTCAATCCAAAAAAGTGCGTGTTCGGCGTCCCAGCCGGAAAGATACTCGGGTACATGGTCTCTTCCCGAGGAGTCGAAGCTAACCCAGAAAAAGTCCAAGCACTCGCAAGGATGCAGGAACCGGTCGACATCAAGGGCATCCAACAACTCACCGGAAGACTCGCAGCCTTGAGACGTTTCATCAGCAGGCTGGGAGAGAGGACTCTGCCATTCTACCAACTACTCAGAAAAGGAGGAAAATTCGAGTGGACGGAAGAAGCCCGGAGTGCATTCACGGACCTAAAGAAGACTCTCTCGACCCCGCCAATCCTGGCAGTACCAATGGAGCGAGAACCCCTATACCTCTACATAGCAGCACGCAGCAACGTGGTCTGCACCGCTCTCGTCGTCAAGCACACGTAAGAAGGCAAAGTGCAAAGCATACAAAGGCCAATCTATTACCTCAGCGAGGTCCTCACAAAGTCTCAGCAGCGGTACCCGCACTACCAAAAGCTCGTATATGCCATTGTCATGACATCACAGAAAGTAATGCATTACTTCGAGGATCACCTAATCATGGTTGTGAGCAGAGCACCACTCGCTGACATCCTCAACAACCAAAGAGCAACGGGTCGAGTCACCGAGTGGAACATCGAGCTCAGCCCTCGCGACCTACAATTCAGGCACCCAACGTCAATCAAAGCTCAAGTTCTACCGAATTTTCTGGTCGAGTAGATCGAGGTACAAACACCCGGCCCTCCAGACCTCTCCAACTCATGGAAGATGTTCTTTGACGGATCAAAAAGGCATCAAGGGGATGGAGCAGGCGTGGTGCTAATCTCACCCAAGGGAGATAAGATCAGATACGTGCTCTAGATCAACTTCAGCAAGCCATCAAATAACGAAGCAGAATATGAGGCACTCCTCCATGCCATGCGCATGGAAAAGGCCCTGGGAGCCACCCGCCTCGTAATCTACGGCGACTCCAACCTCGGCGTCTAGCAAGCAATGAGGGACTGCGAAGCAGTCACAGATAACATGTTAGCGTATTAGAAGCTCTACAACACCCTGGAAGGAGAATTCGACGGATGTGAGCTCAACTACGTCGCCAGGGCGAATAACACAGAAGCAGACGAGCTCGCAATCATCGGATCAACTCGAGGACCAGTTCCCCCAGGCATCTTTCTAGAGAGCATCAATCAAAGATCAATCAAAACCATGACAACCGCACCAAAAGCAGCTACAAAAGCCGACAACACAAGCGAACCGACGCAAGTGGCAGCAGGGAACCCGGCCGCTGACGAAGAAGCCAACAACACAGTCGAGGAACTAGAACTAGCGACACCCGAAGGCCCAACCTGGAAAAGACCTTTCCTCAGATTTCTGATACAAGGCACCTTGCCGCAGGATATCGCGTAAGCCCGACGCATCAGCCGACGATCAAGGGCATTCACCATAATCAATGGACAGCTCTACAAGCGCAACATTTCTCAAGTACTCCAAAAGTGCATTGAGGAGGAAGATGGGAAGGCCCTACTACTCGAGATCCACGAAGGGACTAGCGGACACCACGCGAGCACTCGCTCTCTAGTGGCCAAAGCTTTTCGAGTTGGGTTTTACTGGCCAACCGCGATGCGAAATGCGGAAGACATCGTGAGACGCTGCATCTCTTGTCAAAAAATTCGCCAGCAGGCCCCACACGCCAGCATCAGAACTCAAAACTATACCGCTATCCTGGTACTTCGCCACATGGGGACTCAACATGGTTGGCCCACTCAAGAAATCTTCAAAAGGAGGCCGAACACATCTCCTAGTAGCAGTCGACAAGTTCACCAAGTTGATTGAGGTAGTACCAATCACCAGCTCGACAGCCCTCGCGACAGTCAACTTCATGAAATCAATCATTTTCCGATTTGGAGTACCACACAACATCATCACGGATAACGGTACAAACTTCACAGCAGCAGAATTCCAGAACTTCTGCCAGGAGTTGGGCATCAAGATCAACTACGCTTCAGTCACGCACCCGCAGTCCAACGACCAAGTGGACAAAGCAAACGGCCTAGTGTGCGGCGGAATCAAAAAGCGGCTCCTCGCAGCACTCGAGAAAACCACATGCAACCGGATAGAAGAAAATTTCCGCAGTCCTATGGAGCTTGCGCACCACTCCCAACGCTTCAACCCAATACACGCCATTCTTCATGGTGTACGGGGAGGAGGCTATACTGCCACACAACCTCAAATTTTGAGCTCCTCGAATCACGGGGTACGAAGAGGAAGAGGCAGAAGACGCACTCGAAGACGACAAATACGTCGCATATGAGGCAAGGGACACGACCCTAGCAAGGTCAGAAGGATACCAAGACAAGCTACACACATACCAAAGCAGCCGCCTGCGAACAAGAACCTTCCGCGAAGGAGACCTCGTCCTACGACTAATACAAGAAAAGGTCCACAAGCTCGCCCCGTAGTGGGAAGGACCATTTATAGGCTCGGAGGTCATAGAAGGAGGAGCATACAGACTAAAGAACCCGAAGACCAACGAAGACGTGGGAAACCCGAGGAACGTGGCAAACTTGCGCCTCTTCTACCCATAGACTACTCATCGACACTTTCGCTCAGCAACGCAATATTGACAGCAGCACCGATAGGAAACTCATGTAAAAACTTGAAGAAATAAAATATGTGTTGCCGAAATAGCACTACTCCCGCACTCGGGGGCTCGAGCACAGACTCCCCCACCCCAGGTGTTTTTCGCTTACGCGATGACACTACTCCGGCAGTCGGGGGCTCGAGCGCAGACTCCCCCCCCCCGAGGTTGTAACATCCCAAAATTCTCCGAATTTTGGAATGTTAATAAAATAAAATAGATAAGGATTGTTTGCTTGATGTGTTTGATTTTTTCTGGGATTTTTTGGGGTTTATTGAATATTAAAAAGAGGGGGAATAAAAGGACTTTCCCTAATATTCATAACTGGTGTTTTCGGAATTTATTATTTAAAACAAAACCAACAAAACAAAATGAGAGAAGGTAATATGACTCCTTCAACATATTAAAAGGTTGGAAAATGTTTTAAATCATTATTGTAATTCTTCTGAATATTCAAAACATTTTTCAACTCAAGGAAATTCAGTTTAGAGGATATAAAATGACTTATCCCGTTTTTAATAAAGTTGGAAAATATTTAGAATATTACTTTAAAGTTTTGAAAATTTATTATGAGTATTATAAATAACTCTAAAATTATTTTAGGGATTTTAAAATTCTAAGAGAGTTTTATGTCATTGAAATGATTTATTAAATATTTTAAAAGAGTTGAAAAAATATATTCCAATGGGATATATTTACTTTACCAAATTATTTATTGGTGTGACAATTTTAAAATTTATATTTTATTATTTAGAAATGGTTTATCAATGCTTTTGATCAAATACAAATATTTTTAATAATTTATTGGATTTTATTTCATTTATGAAAATTATTTATATTTAAATAAAGTATTTAGAAAATGTTTTTATTTTTATTTTTCTTTTTCAAAAATGTATTCATTAAATAAATTTCTTTGTATTATTTGATGAATTTAGGATTTTGTTTCATATTTTTCTGATGTGTATTTATTTTTGTATTATTGTTTGAAATTTTGGATTTAAAGAAAAAGAAAAACTGTAGCCCAGCCGGCCCAGTAGTCTTTTCCGCCCACGAGCGTAATTAGAGCCGAGTCGGTTTCTATTGTTTTTTTCTTTTTCCCTTTGCTTATATAGAGATTTTCGGAAAAATGTTTTTTCTTAAAAAAAACCCTAGCCCCGCGGGTCCCGCCGCC
This sequence comes from Bromus sterilis, assembly GCA_950022295.1. Classification (NCBI taxonomy): domain Eukaryota; kingdom Viridiplantae; phylum Streptophyta; class Magnoliopsida; order Poales; family Poaceae; genus Bromus; species Bromus sterilis. The sequence continues at coordinate 271,035,054 of OX465595.1, read as the reverse complement.
GCCGCCACGGAACCGCCGCCGCCTCACCTAGCCGCTGGCACCACGCCGCCTCCTCCGCACCACACGGCCCTCCGCGCCGTCGAGGCACCTCGCCGGAGGGCCACGCCAAGCTCGTCGGAGCCGCACCCCACCTCGCCGGAGCTCCAACTCTGGTCAGATCCGGTCAACCATTGCCTAGGGACCCGATTGCTTTCCTGAAAAAAAGATAATTGTGGATAGGTCCCTGTTGGCAGAAAACACCCCGACGCCGTACTCGCAATATCTCCTTCACCGTGCGCCGGATTGAGGTGAAACTTTTTCCTACGCGCTCGCGTTGTTCTGTACTTTAGCATAGAATCAACTTTTCAAACTTTTGCACACTTTTGAATTTGAATTTATTTCAAATTCAAATTCAAATTCCGGAGGTCGTATCTTTTCAACCGTTGATCCAAATCGAGTGATTCTTTTTGCGTTGGATCACTCGTGTCATGTACTTTCTGTCTATATCATGTGTACACAAAAATTCACAAGTTTCTTGATCTGTTTAAAGTCAAATTAAATTCAAATTTGAACCTGCTATGACCTGTGTTGTAGTATCCCGTTTAACGTGATTCTTTTTGCATATCGGATCACTTGAGACATGTTATCGGTAAGTTTCACACACTTTTCATGTGGGCATGATTTTCACCTTGATTTCATAAATGCCCGTAGTCAAAATTCCTTACCGATGAATCTCTATCTGTTGACTCTCTCGAGGTCACTTCCACCGATCACCTTCGAGTACATCCACACCTTTGCACTTCAAAACCTTTTTGTTTTGTTGCTAAAATGTTTTGTGTTTGTTTATTTGATCTTTTGTTTGCCTTGTGGTGTGATTGCTTGTTCGAGTTCCTTCGTTTGCGTTAGATTTCTCGGAGGGTGACGAATAGATTTGACTGGATCGTGAGAGCGAAGAACTTCATCGAATGTATAAGGCAAGTCATACTTTGACCATTTTCACAACCTATATTTTTACTTATGCATGTAGAAAATATCACCCTATGCATGTGTAGGAAGTTTTATATTATTGTTGCTGCAAACCTGGTAGGGTAGCCATATGATCTTATCCTGTTTTCTTAGACAACCTAGCACGTGCTTGCTATATATTTGCTATGCTTGTAGACGTGGATTGGTTTGAGATTACATTGAGCTATGTGAGGATTTAATGACTTGACTAGCAAACCTTTAATTAGAATACACCTTTGGACGGGCAGGGTGAGCATCCTGGGGCTCGTGCCTTATCTAAGGCGGGACCATGGTTAAATGCTTCCCGAATGGTATGGTTTTGGTGGTCGACAAAATGTCATGGTATCTACCCTCTGAACGTAAGTGGGCGCCGTCCAGGCTCAAAAAGATCAGACATACTTGGTGACTAGGAGCTTCCATGTACAGGCGCTGGCCATATGGGCTCTGGCTTAGTCGAGTACGATGTAGGAAGCCTCTACCATGCAAAGCTAGCAGATGTAGATGTGATAGGTGGTACCGGCTTGCCGTTGGGTGTAGGTGACCTCTTCTGAAAGACTTCGTCTCAATCTTCGGGTTGAGTCCAGCGGGGAAAGTGTACTAACCTCTGCAGAGTAAAAAACTAATCATGATTAGCCGTGTCCTCGGTTATGGACAACCTTGAGCTACTAGACATTACTGTTACTGGAGGATCTTGACAGATGAAACACTTTAATAAAACTTGAGTGGGCAAGATTTATTAAAGGGTGTGGATTGGAACTGGTGTGCCTAGTTCAATCTTAAGTAGTAAGATAAACTAAATTTTTGACTAGATAGATTGGGAAAATTCAGCTTTCTGCAAAACAAAACCATAAGCCTTTCCTTTGACTTACCTTGCATGTAGATGTAGGTCTGTTATATACTTTTCGTGTGACTTGCCGTACAAATCAGATGTACTGACCCGTTGTCGAGCTGTAACCTTCGGTGTTGCAGGATTGTATACGACGAGTAAGTGATGCGATCTAGGGTTACGATGTCTATACTCAACTATGCCGGTGGAGTTGATGGACGCCACGAAGATTTTATTGTTTTCCGCTGTATTTTAGTTGTAAGCTAGCCTTGAGCTATGCAGGTATGCTTTATTGTAATACTGGATCTTCGATGTAATATTTATGACATGTGGTTTATTCTTGATATTACATCATGTACTGTGTGTGCTAGCTATTGATCCAGGGACTAGCACAGAATGCACAGAGACTTGGATTCTTGGTGAATCGGGTCGTTACAGAGGTGTTTTTCACTTACGGGGTGGCAATACTCCGGCACTCGGGGGCTCGAGCGCAGACTCCCCCCCCCTCCGAGGTGTTTTTTCTCTTACGCGATGACACTACTCCGGCACTCGGGGGCTCGAGCGCAGACTCCCCCTCCCCCCGAGGTGTTTTTCTCTTACGCGAAGATACTACTCTGGCAGCGGGGGTTCGAGCGCAGACTGCCCCCCTGAGGCGTTTTTCGCTTACGCGACGATACTACTCTGGCACTCGGGGGCTCGAGCGCAGACTCCCCCCTCGAGGCATTTTTCGCTTACACGACGATACTATTCTAGCACTCGGGGGCTCGAGCGCAAACTCTCCCCCGGGACGCTCTTCTCTTACACGACACTACTACCTTAGCACCCCCGAGGTGCCCCCTTTCGTCCAGATGGAGGTTGAGGCTCCCTTGGCTTCAAAGCCACCTCACCGCCTTGTTCCTGCTGAACAGAGAACCAAGGAGAGGCATGACCCGAAGGCAAAGCCCACGGCTAAGCCCGAAGCTAAAGCTCCTGAACCAGCCAAAGCTTCGAAGCTGAAATCATCGGTTGCCAAGCCTGGCCAGTCTTATGCCCAGGTCGGCACCAAGAAGCTGTCTGAAGCAGATATGTGCAAAAGAGACCGTGCTGAAGCTGAACGCCTTCATGCTGAAGCACAAGCCCAAGCTAAGGCTGATAAAGAAGCTAAAGCAAAAGAAAAGGCTGATAGAGATGCTGCTCAGCTGGAGAAGCAAAGGAAAGATCTCGCCGAGTCAAATCAGAAAGCTGAAGCGAAGCGCAAGCTCGCTGAAGCAAAAGCTCAAGAGGCTAAGGCTGCTGCCGAAGCCAAACAGCTTAGTGAAGCTGAAGCCAAGCGCCAAGCTCAACTTGATATCATTCGCACAAAGAAAGCAGAGAAAGCTGCTAGAGCCTCTCAAAAGGAAGCTGCTGTAGACATGGCACCAAAGGATATCCCTCCGAAGCCAGTCGCAGCCCCTGCCCCCGAAGCTCATGAAGAAGCTGAGCATAGTCAGCACAACTTCCCAGATGCAAGAGAAGGTGAGCTATGGGACTGTTTGAGCCTGAATCAGGCATTCTGCCAGCTTGCTGAAGCTGTTGATCCCAAAGCTGTGGATGTTGGGAATGTTTACATTTCACCAACTCTTTCTGCCATGATTGAAACCCTGTACAATCAGCTAAGGGATTTACATGCTAGGGACAGATCTGAATCTGCCAAAATTCTGAAGTTTAAAAAGAAAGCAGATGCTGAATCAGACGAAGACTTCAAGAACGAAGCGGAAGCTGCTTCGAAGAAAATTGCTGATGTCAATGATAAGACAAAGCACAATATTCAAGTGTTTCAAGGCAAGATCAAATCTGCCATTGAAGAATGTTGCAAGACGCACAATGCTTCGGTCATGGCTCTTGATTCAAAGAAGCGCGAAGCAATGCTCAAGCAAATAGCTTCACCCCTTCCCCAGCTGCAACAAAGGAAACACCGTCTTATCACAGATGCAGACGAAGCCGATGAGGTGAGCTCTCATCCGGCCAAGAAGGCCCCAAGAAAAGCATCGCCCCCTCGATGCAAGATTATTACTCTTCCCAACCCCACTGCAAAGCCAACCGCTCCGAAAGTCATTCCTCCCCGTGCTCCAACTCCACCTCCTCCTCAACCCGCTCCTCAACCATCGCACCACGACAAATTTGAGCCAGAGCCTTCCCCTCAAGCTCAAGACATACCAATTCCTTCAAAGGATTATTCTTCGGCTCACTCTGCAGATGAGTCCGAAGAACAAGAAGGCGAAGCCAAAGAACAAGCTGTTCCAGAAGAGCCTGAAGCCGATGCAGAAGCTGAAGCCAATGAATTGGGAATTATGACTCAACCTCTAGAGCGAGCCATAGTTGCTCGAAGGCAAGCTCCGCACTGCATTCCTGCGCAAGATACCCAGCTGGAATCCATCTACCCACGTGAAACTTTTCCTATTTTCTTAGGAGATGGTTCTTCTTCAAGACATGGTCCTGAGTTTAACCTCGAAGCTCATCGCCAGAAGCTTCACTTCTTTGGCGCAAGTCATTATGATTCACCCCGTACTGCAGATGACCTTCGATTCTGGACAACTGAGCAACAGATTCTGTACACGAAGCTATACTGCCAAAAGGGTGTTATTTTCAGGCACAAGTATTTTGATATGCGAAGTTTAACTTCAGCAACGTGCTTCCAGAAAATTATGGAAACCATCGAAGCACAGAATCTTACCAGACTGTTTGCTATGGAAACACCATTCAATTCCGAGCTAGTGAAGCAATTCTATGCCACTCTCTTTGTCTCTAGAAATCCTGATGACACAAGCTCTTGGATACTTGAATGGATGATTCAAGGAAAAGTCTTCCGAATGCATTGTGATGAATTCATGGATATTGTGAACATCCCAAGGCACACTGGAAAACTTGCAAAGGTTCACTTGATGCCTGATCCTACTGAAGCTGAATTTGCTTCACTTCTGGATCCCGAAGTCACTGGAGACCACATGCCAGAAAACATTCGCCCGAAGCATCTCATATTCATATCAAAGACTTGGTTTTACATCTTGTCTAACTCACTGATGCCTCTCAACACTGCAAATGATGAGTCCAACTTTCATTATCATACACGTCATGCTTTGCTGAAGCTTACTCACGGACATGTGTTTGACTTCGAGGATTGTTTTCTTCGCTATATGGTCCAAGCTGCTGAACTCGTACATCAATTGAAGCCATATGCTCCCTGGCTCCAAGCCATTTGCAACCATGGACGTCGTGAAGACTTCGTTGCAAAGCATCACCCGAAGCTGTTCTGTCCTCCTGTGCGTGATACAATGAATATCTTCAGAAGGCCAAATGATCCTTTTGCCACATTTGTCGGAGTCAGACAACATGTCAATGAACGCAACATGTCGAAGTCATTTCAGAAAGAAGTTTATCACTTTGAAGTTGGCATTCGCACCCAACAGATGCTTCAAAATTTCATTGAAGGAAATCAACGCCAAATGCAACATCTTTCTGATGAGATCAATAGAGTTGGCAACATTGCTTTAAACAACAACCAGTACTTGAAGGTTTTGAAGCGCCACTCTTGGAAAGGATTAAGGAAGTTCAACTCAGTAAAGAAGCTTGAAGCTGATCGGATTTTCAAGGAGTATCCACATCTTCAACGCCACTTCTCTAGAAATGATTCGATCGACCGCCCCAACCCAAAGATCCCGCCGCTGGACAAGATTGATGAAGTCCTTTTTGTTAATCTAGCTGAACAGATTCGCCCTGATACACTATCTGAGGAAGACTCCCACACATCGAAGAAAGAAGATGACCCTCTCAATGACAGTGATCTTGACTTGCTTCAAGCGCCGATGGACATTGACGAACTAGAGTCACCTGCTTCAACCGAAGGAGACACTTCAGGAGATGCATCTTCTTCGGGCGAAGACAATCAGCAGGGCGAAGCAAACGCGTAAATACTCTTGATCTACCTCTCAACCTTTTGTCCAATTATTGAAAAAATGGGGAGAAAGTAGCATCGATTGAGTTTAGATTCGCTGCGGGGTTTAGGGAGTCGATTCGATCTCTTGTGTGTTAAGTTACAACAAGCTTTCCATTCGCTTCGATTGGGTTGTAACTTAAGTTTTACTTCGGTTGTGAACTGCTACATGTTATGTGTTAATAACCCCAGTGCTTGCAAGTTGCTCTCGTATCTTTTATCTTGCAGGTGGTTGTTACCTATAAGTTCACAGGTCATTGGATGATTGCATATTCTTCAAGACTAATATCCTCTATATGCAATTGATTCACTAAGATATATGTTAGGCTTCCCATCAAATATATTCTTCATCAAGCATTCACTTCGATTCTATAAATCTTCAATGCTTGCATTCAGGGGGAGTCAAAAGCTTCATATCTTAGAGTTTGCTCTCAACTCTACTCAAAATTCCATATTTTTTATCGATGCCTGTTTTGTCAACAATAGTCCAAAAAGGGGGAGATTGTAAGAGCAAAGTTATGCCCCCATGAGTTTTGGATATTGTTGGACAAAACATTAGAGGAACTAACAAGTTTTCTAGTGTAAAACAGATGGTTAGGTTCCTGAAGTTATAGGTTGGTGATAAAGCTTCAACAAAGATTTACATATTTACTGAAGCATATCCCCAGGAGTGAAGCTCATTACGGATGTCGACCCCTAAAAAGATAAGGAATCCTGAAGCACGTCTCATCGAAGGAGATGACCAAGATGGCGCAAGACTTGTAGTTTTTGCGTAGTTCTTTTTCACTTTTTTGAGTCATAGGAAAAACCGTACTATCAAGAGGGGTTTAGTAAATGTACTCCGAAGGTTTTGGTGAAACGACTCAGATCGAATCCAAACCTGTGAGAAGCCAGAGTTGAGAAATATCATGTGCACTAGGTAATGCTTCACCAGCGAAGACTTCGTTCTTTCGGCTCCTGAAGCAGAACCAAGTCCGTGAGTCAGCTTTACTTGGACCGCAAGTAAAGTTGCGCTTTGATTGAAAATATGACCGTTGTGGACAGATGTCAAGCTGTCGCATCGGGTCATTTAAGACTTTTCGCACCTAGGGATTGCCACCTATAAATACGCCACCCCCGCCCTCATTGGCCGGTGGCTGCTCCAAGAATATTTTCTGTCAGTGAAGAAAAAGAGCATCCCCACCGAAGCAAACCAAAAACCCATCCACCGAAGCATAAGTCCTATTGATCTGAGTTGATTCATTATGACTTAGGAAGAAGTTTGCTATCCTTTTTATCATGGAGAACTGCAATTCTCCTAGACGGTTAGAGTGTTGTTCTTCAGAGAGAGAAGAGTTATTGTCGCCTCGAAGTCCAGTTTGTCAAAGGTTTCGGTGATTCCCTCAATAATCAACCACGAGTGAAGAACTGACCAAGCTCAAGGAGATTGGTGCAGTGGAGATACGGACGGAGAGAGGTTAGCTCCTGTGTTCAATCACAAGTCCCTCCAACCAGACGTAGCACTTTGCAGAGTGTGAACTGGTCGAACAAACATCGCCGAGTCAAGAGTTCGTTTTACTTTCCGCACTTACATTCAGTTTTACTATTGCTTCAGTGATTTAATTCAATGCAATTGATTCGATGCTTTTGATTCGCTATGTTATGCTTCAATCCCGTTCTGTTTCAATGTTTACCTTTCTGTTGAATCTCTTCTGCTACTAAGTTGTGCTTCACTTCATAGTTTCATGCAAAAATTTGAAGTGATCATTCACCCCCTCCCACTCTGATCACATACTTGGACTTATAGTAGACATGATGCTTAACAGTATGCAAAAAGAATCAATGCAATAAGCCTCATGGATGTGTCACAATCATCAATCAAACTTGCAATAAAATAACAGTAGCAGCACACTAACAGGAAATATTAGCAGTTAACAGTCTGATGCCAACTTCAAGAGTGATTAACAACATCGAGATGGCCTCAAATCAAAATGCTCACAAAAGATGAACTGAAGTACACACAATTCTAAACAATTTTCCTTTTGGCCGCAACGTCATCCGACCTAGGGTTTACTCGCAAAGCTAACCGCGGGACTGAATCAACAACACAATTTTAAAGGACTTAGTGAAATTCGATGGGGTTAGCCAGGGAAAAAATAAACAACAAAAAAGAAAAAAAAGGCCTCACCCTAGTTGGGCCGAGCCCAACAGCGGCTGGGAGGCCGGCCTGGGCCTGGCGATGGCTGGGTCGAGGGAGGCCGTGGGCTGGCGCCGGCCCGCACGGCGGTTGCGGCCGCTCGCCTCGTCCCGTTCCGCTCGGGACTGGCCATGGCGACGCCGGCGCGGTTGCCTAGCCGGCCGCCGGCGAGAGGAGGCGTAGCCGGGCTCGAGACGACGGCAGGAGGTGCGGCGAGGCCGAGGGGTCGGCGGATCCGGACGCCGGCCGAGGCGGGGGTGAGATGGTGGAGGCCAGCGAGCTTCTCGGGCACCATGGCGCGGCGACGGAGCCGAGGTTGCCGGCGGCGTTCTTGGAGAGAGAGGAGGCGCGGTGAGGTAAAGGAGGAGGAGGGGAGGGAGCCGCGGCAGCGTGGAGGCGACCTAGCGGCGGTGCAGACGACCAGTGGGGCGACCGACGACGGCGGCGCACGGCGAGCTCCCGACGGGAGCGGCGGCTCGGCTTCTCCACTGGGCGGCGGCGCGATGGGCCTCGGCGGGCCCGCGGCAGCGGCTGCTCGGCCCGGCGGGGCCCGGATCGGATCTGGCACTGCTGTGGGGGAGAAGTGGCACGATCTGGACCCTCCGTTGGTCAGATCTGAGGGCTGAGAGCTGCCGGTGTTAGGGTTTCAGGATTTAGGGCTTTGGGAGGCAGATCTAAGACAATTTCAGGGGGTGGCTGCAATTTTTAGGCTATGGAAACCCTAGAAAGGGGTGGGAGAGTGGTGGTCTTTAGATAGCCTAGGTGGCTGGCAATTTTCAAAAACATCCCTGGTTTTTCTCTCACGCGCGCGGTGTTTACGTTTCTGACTGCCGAGGGTCCCAAGGACCTCCGATTCGGGTAAAACTTTGAACTGTGCGATCAGCGCGTCGACCCGGCGGCGTTCACCTCGTGCTAGAACCGTTTCGAGAACACTTTTCGGAGCGCTATAAAAATATCCTGTTTAATTATTAAACGGGGTTTTCGTTCCGTTGGCTGCGGCTGGTCTTGTGCGGGTTTTGCGACGGTGATCTGGTGAAACTCGGTGTCTTAAGGTCGGGTGTCAGGGTGGCAAGGGTCGGTATCCATCCGGTACGAGATAAGAGGGGGGAAATAATCGCCGATCGATAAATCGGGGATGCAAACACCGCAAACAAATCAGACAATCAAACAATTCACGCCGAAAACAAATTTTTTATTTTTTATGAAATCTGGGATGTTACAGGTTTGGACTGACCACTATTCGAGAGACACGTCTACCTGCAGCACTCTTGTTTGATTCTACTTGTAGGAATAGATGGTCCTTCAACGTTATCCATTTCGATGAGTTCATGGCCCAGCAACAGTTTCATAACCCCATGGAGGGGGTTGTGCCTGCTGAGGAGGAGCCTGTTACCCAGTGGGGTGAAGGGTCTTCTTCTGCTTGGAGCGCGGAGCCTTCTTCATGGGAGGATCCCAGGACTTTGGTGTACGCACCTGAAGCCCCGTATGACCCGTGGACGCGCCCGTATTACCCCGGAGCTGGAGGCTCCTAGGGACCGCAGAAGCCGTTACCAGCTTAGGCCAAAATCCGAAGCTTGGGGGAGTACGTGTCCTTCTCCCCTTTCCATTGTATTATCCGTGTTGTTTGCTTTGATCTTTTCGAATTTTTTCCCGTTCTTCTTTGTTCTTTTAATTTTCAAAAACAAGAAAAAGATTTCTCCTTTCTTTTGCTTTCGTTAAACCTTTGAAAAACCCAAATTGACTTCTTTTATCTGTTTAGTTTGCTTTGTTTGCAGAGTTCAGCTCGAGTCCATGATGGCCTTAGAGTATATTTTCCTACGTTCGATTGTGCAAGTGACAAGGCAATAATGACGAAGATCGACGGAAGGGATGCAACAAGGAAAACCGGTATGAACTATTTTTGTTTCTACTTTTGTACATATGCATTTACTTATGATCTAGAGATAAGCTTGTAGCGACATTGTGCTATGTTTACAATGCTTTCCCAGTGGTTCAAGCTTTCCTTGTGGCTAATCTCAAATAGCTAGAATGCATAATGGGTTGTTGAAATTATTTACATGCATTGCATTGTTCATGGTTTGGCATATTGAAGTGTGTAAGAGCAAGTTTTGCCCCCGAAGGTTTTGGACATTGTTGGACAAAGCAGAAGTGGAACTAATATTGTTTTCGAGTATAAACAGATAATTAGGTTCCGAAAGAATGGAGTTTGCATGTACAAGATCGAAGGACAACTCACTGCAGCGAAGCTGCAGTCATCTACCGAACCCTTTGAAGGAAGACGACCCCTAAAAATGTAGTCGAAGAAAAAGTCTCTCTCGAGTAAAAGCGCAACGAGGAGAAAGATGAAGCTGGTCAAAGACTTAGTCTTTTTACTAGTTTCTCTTTATTTTTCTTGAGTCATAGGAAAAACCGTACTATCAAGAGGGGTTTGCTAGTTGAGATCTTAGTCGAAGTGAATCTGCTCTGCTCAACATAAACCCACTAAAGCCTACTGAGAGAAATCTTACTGAGTCGAGTGAATAGCTCGAAGGTAAAGTCATCGCACTTCGTGCCTTCGAGAGAGAACTCGCTCGGTAAGTCATCTTACTTGTTCCTCAAGTAAAGTTGCGCAGTGATTGGAATCCGACCGTTGTGGACACGCGTCAAGCGGTTGCATCGGGTCACTTCAGTCATTTTACTCATCGGGATCGCCAACTATAAATACCCCGCACCTACCCGCCATTTCGGGTTGGCTGCTCCACTGAAGATTCTAAGACAGAAGTCTGTGAGCATCCCAAAGAGATTCGTCGAGAGAAAACCAAAATCCCAAGTCTGAGATGAGTTGAGCAATTCACTATGACTTAGGTTGAGATTAGCCGATCTTTTTATCTTGGAGAACTGCAAGTCTCCTAGACGGTTAGGCGTCGCCTGTCAAGCAGTCGAAGAGAAATTGTCACTGCTGAAGGAAGTTTGTAAAGGTCTCGGAGATGTCCTGAATCATCTACCACAAGTGAAAACTGGGCAAGCTCGAGGAGTTTATTGCAGTGGAGAATAGGACGGAGAGAGTTTTGCTCCAGGTGTTCAGTCACCAGTCCCTCCAACCAGACGTAACACTTTGCAGAGTGTGAACTGGTTTACCAAACATCGTCGTGTCAGGCTCGTTTTCCTTCATGCTTTTACATTAAGTATTTACTCGTTGCCTGTTTGTCTTCGATGTTTTCCTTCGCTCCAAATCCTTTCGAACCATGCATTACTTTCAACACTGTATTTCCTTCGAGATGCCTTAGTCCTTCGCAGTTTGCATGAATTCCTTCTAAGTTCCTTAGAATTTTCTAGAAGTGATCATTCACCCCTCCCCCTCTGATCATTCTTGAGCTTTCAATTGGTATCAGAGCTAGGCACTCCCTACGCTCTGCGTATTTTGGTCTAATAACCTGGAGTGTTGTCAAGAATGTCATTTGCAGCTGTTCGCTCGGGGGAACCAATCCCTATCTTCAATGGGAAGGACTATCCCTATTGGAAGGACAAAATGAAGAGGAATATCATGGCTATCAACTGTGCCGCTTGGGAAGTTGTCAAAAATGGTGTAACTGTCAAAGACACAAATGCCATCACTCCTGAAGAGGAAAAGAAGATAGAGCTAGATACTGAAGTCTGGGTCTTCATTACAAATCATCTGATTCCAGAGAAATACCATGAGGTCAAGAATATTCCTTCAGCCAAAGGTGTTTGGGATTATCTCGAGAAGATTGGTGAAGGTGTCTCTACTCAGAAAGATGCTCGTATTGACACCCTTCGAAGCAAGTTCTATCGTTTCAAGAGGCACGAGGGAGAAAAAGTTAGCTCCATATACATCAGACTCACTGCGCTGTCAAATGAACTGATTTCCCTCGGTGCCGAAGATATTACCAATCGGATTATTGTCAGAACTTTGCTCCGTTCCCTTGATGATTCTTTCGATCACATTGTGCTGATGATTAAGGAAAGGACTGATTTCAAGGATCTAGTTGCCGCTGATATTCTCGAGAGACTTAATACCTTCGAGATGGAAGAAGATGAAAAATGAGATATTAATGGGACACGAAGAAAATCTCATGCACTGAAGGCCAGAGCTTCACATCACTCCTCTCCTGAAGCTAGTTCTGAATCGGGTTGTGCCTCAGATGACCCCGAGAACATTGGAAAAGATATGGCACTGATAATGAGAAGATTCAATCGCTTTCAGAGAAGGAACTCCTCTTCACCGAAGAAAAACTACTCTTCAAGACATTCAAGCAATTCATCACAGCATCGATCATCATCCAGAAACTCATCAGCGAAAGATAACTGTTGCTACAAGTGCAAGAATCCAGGTCACTTCATTGCTGATTGTCCTCTCTGGGAAATTGAACATAGATCAAAGCATTCTCACAGCAATTCTTCGAGCAAGTCTCACAAATCGAGCAAAAACTATGAGTCGAAGAGATATGATTCAAAGTCCAGAAAAGACAAGAAAGACGGTTCTGATGATGACAAGAAGAAGAAGTATCACAAGCATCGAGACGGTTCTTCCTCGAAATCACATTCCTCTCGACGAAAGAATTCCCATCGTGCCAAAGCCTATCTGGGTAAAGAGATGAACTCTGAAAATGAAGCATCCGGTTCCGAAGCTGAATCAAACCCAAGATCTGGTTCTGGTTCTGGTTCTGAATCTGACGGTGTTGCTGGTTTAGCATTTGCTTCGAGCAAGATTTCAAGTTCATTCTTCACCAACCAAAGCAGCGAAGATGAATCTCCAGCTTACTGCTTCATGGCGAAGGCTAAGGTATCCTCATCTAAGAATTCCTACGACACGTCTGATGGATCTGCTTATGAAAGTAACTCTAGGATAAGCTATGCCAAACTTGCCAAAATTGCTTCTATCCAACAAGATGAGCTAGATTCTCTAAGTGAAACTATTAAAAAATTTGAGACTTTTTTGATCGATGAGATTGAGAAGGGTCAAACTTTGAAAAATGAGCATGCCGCTCTGAAGGAAAAGTATGATGAGCTTTCCTCTCGGCATGATCTTCTCTCAGTGGACTACGAGAAGCTAACCTATGAATTCCTTCAAGGGAAAATGGCTCTCGAGAAACTGAGAGAGGCTAATGAAGAGTTGGAAAGTGTCAATCTCACGCTCATGGCTCAACAAGGCTCAGAAGCTGAAAATGAATCTACTTCACCTTGCTTAACCTGTTTGGAACGAAGTAAAATTGAGTCTATTTCTGAGAGATCGAAAGGAAAGCAACCTATTGTTATTGATGATACTAACCCGTCGAACGAGGAAACCATTACCGAGGAACTCCTCAGGTTGAAAATTTTATTTGAAACAGGCATGTTCAAAAGTGTGCAGGGACACCAGTACCTATGTGATATCCTACGAAAGGCTCTTCTTCACAGGAATCCCCGAAACGAAGGAGTTGGCTTCGAAAGGAAAATCAATCCTGATGGAACCTACTGGGAACCTGAGCAGTATCCTAAAACTGTCTGGGTTCTTGCGAAAGAAAAGCCCATTGATATTGCTAACCTTTCAGGTTTCAGTTGCAAAATTGACAAAGCTATTGTTGATGAATCACTTGATTCTGACTACAAGCTTGTCAAAGATCAGGAAGGAAAGGTGTCAGCTGAATTCGTTGGTACTCCTCCGAAGAATGGTTTTTATAAGCGACAGATTTGGGTTCGCAAATCTCTCGTAGAAAAACTGCCCCCTAACCATTCTATGCAGGGAAAATCCTCGGTACCACCGAATCACTACTATTCTCTCGAGGATAGAAATGAACCCTTGGTTCCTGCTTCAAATGTTCCCCAGAAGGAATACTATCGTATCGATAGAAATGTTTATCGTCATCGTAACAATAACACCAAAGTTCCTGTTACCCATCAGTACTCTAACCCCTCGTCGAGGAATTATATTTATGGTGTGCTTGATGGTCCAGATAGACAATGCAATCCTGTTCGCTATAATATTGCTGCCCCATCTAGCTCTTCCATGCCTTCTAAGTCACCTTCTCGTTTGTGGGTGGTTAAGAAGAACTAATTCTTCTGCAGGGCTATGTCTCCGGTGGATCCGAATTGGTCATGGATAGTGGATGTACAAATCATATGACCGGAGACAAAGATTTGTTCACCGAAGACAAACTCACTGAATCTTCACAGAGATACATTACCTTCGGTGATAACAACAAAGGAAAAGTAATTGGTTTGGGTAAGGTTGCTATATCGAAGGATAAGCATATTGATAAGGTTATGCTTGTTCAATCACTTGGATATAATCTTATGTCTATCTCAAAACTTTGTGATATGGGTATGCTTGTACTGTTTTCTGCTTCTCGTTGTGTTGTATTTTCACAGGATGATTATTCCTTCGTGTTCGAAGGATATCGCAAAGGTGATCTTTATGTCGTTGATTTTTCTTCGGGACCTGCAGTGTCCACATGTTTAATGGCCAAAGCCACTTCTGGTTGGTTATGGCACCGAAGACTTGGGCATGCAGGAATGAAAAACCTTCAAACTGTTATCTCGAAGAAGAACATCGTTGGAATTGATAATGTTAAATTCGATAAAGATCGTCTATGCAGTGCCTGTGAAGCAGGAAAGATTTCCATGAAACATCACTCAGCAAAAACTATAATGACCACTACTCGTCCTCTTGAATTAATACATATGGATTTATTCGGTCCTCAAAATTATGCTAGTCTTGGAGGTAACAAGTATGGTTTGGTTATTGTTGATGATTTCTCTCGATATACTTGGGTTTTCTTTCTAGATGACAAGAGCAAGGTTGTTGAAATCTTCAAAACCTTCGCAAAGAGAGCTCAGACTGAATATGAATTATCTCTCAAGCATATCAGAAGTGACAATGGTACAGAATTCAAAAACACTCATATCGAAGATTTTCTTGATGAATATGGCTTTACTCATGAATTCTCGGCTGCTTATACACCGCAACAAAATGGTGTGGTCGAGAGAAAGAATCGAACACTTATTGAAATGGCCAGAACAATGCTTGCTGAATACAAAACTCCTATCAGGTTATGGGCCGAAGCAATCAATACTGCATGTCATATTATCAACAAGGTTTATCTGCACAAGTTTCTGAAGAAAACTTCACATGAACTTATTACTGGTAAAAAGCCAAATGTTTCATATCTCAGGGTTTTTGGTGCTCCATGTTATATCAGAGATATGAATCATAGCTCCAAGTTTGCCCCTAAGGCTCACGAAGGTTTTCTCCTAGGTTATGGTTCAAATTCTCACACTTACAGAGTTTACAACTCTCATCTTGGCAAAGTTGTAGAAACTGTAAATGTTCGATTTGATGAAACTAACGGCTCTCAAAAAGAGCAATTACCTCTTAACCTGGATGAACCACCATTGGATGAAGTTATCAGGTACATGGCTATTGGAGATATTCGACCTGTCGAAGGAAATGCACGTCAAGCAAACAAGGATGATGATGGTCCAATGTTCCCACACATAGCCCGGGGCGCTGGAGATCAACATCCTGAAGAAAATGATGTACAGGTCGAAGGAGAACGTGTAAACGAAGAAAATGTACAACCCAAAGGAGAAGCTGAACCCGAAGGACAAGCTGATCCCGAAGGCCAAGCTGATCCCGAAGAACAACCGAATCCACAAGATGTTGATGGAGTTCTACCTCGTGTTCGAAGAAGAGTGGACGTCGACTCAATTCTCGAAGAGATTAGTTTACCAGGTCGTCCCACCACTCGTTCTCGCACTCGATTAGCTAACTTCTGTGGAAATTTCTCGTTTGTATCCATGCTAGAACCATCAAAATTTGATGAAGCCATGAAGGACTCAGAATCAATGACCGCAATGCTCGAAGAACTTAATCAGTTCGAAAGAAATAATGTCTGGTCCCTTGTTGATAGACCTGATCCCAAGAAGCACAATATCATTGGTACGAAGTGGATTTTTCGCAACAAGCAAGATGAAGATGGCATTGTGGTAAGGAATAAAGCTCGACTGGTTGCTCAAGGCTACACCCAAATCGAAGGTATTGATTTCGGTGAGACTTATGCCCTAGTTGCTCGACTTGAATCCATTCGTGTCATGCTTGATTTTGCCAATTATAATGGTATATTGCTATATCAAATGGATGTCAAAAGTGCATTTCTTAACGGTGAAATCGAAGAAGAAGTATATGTTATGCAGCCACCAGGTTTTGAAGACCCGAAGAATCCTGATAAGGTGTACAGGTTGCACAAGGCCCTATATGGGTTAAAGCAAGCTCCTCGTGCTTGGTATGAAACACTGAAGGATTTTCTTCTGAAGAAGGGCTTCAAACCAGGAACAACTGATCTGACTCTTTTTACTCGTGCATACAAAAATGATCTTTTTGTGTGTCAAATTTATGTCGATGATATTATTTTTGGTTGTACTAACCCTGATATTAGCGAAGAATTTGCTCGTATGATGTCGAAGAAATATGAAATGTCGATGATGGGTGAATTGAAGTTCTTTCTCGGGCTTCAAATCCGTCAACAGAAGAATGGGACGTTCATCTCTCAAGAGAAGTATCTCAGAGATTGCCTGAAGAAGTTTGATCTTGTCAGTTGCAAAACTATCAAGACTCCAATGCCTACGAATGTTCATCTAGATGCAGATGAGAAGGGCAAACCTTTCGATCAGAAGAAATATCGCTCGATGATCGGTTCGCTTCTTTATCTTTGTGCATCTAGACCTGACATTATGCTATCAGTTTGTATGTGTGCTCGTTTTCAGGCAAACCCGAAAGAATCACATCATATTGCTGTCAAGCGAATTCTTCGATATCTGGCACACACACCATCTTTGGGACTTTGGTATCCCAAGGGTGCCCAGTTTGATCTCGTTGGATATTTTGATTCTGACTGGGCCGGTGATCGAGTCGACAGGAAATCTACCTCAGGCACATGTCATTTTCTCGGTAGATCTCTTGTCTGTTGGGCTTCGAAGAAACAGAATTGCGTATCTATTTCTACGGCTGAAGCCGAGTATATTTCTGCCGGTTCATGCTGCACTCAGATTCTGTGGCTCAAGCAAACGCTAAAAGATTATGGTATTCTTGTGAAGAACATTCCATTGCTATGTGATAACGAGAGTGCTATCAAGATTGCCCATAACCCTGTGCAACACTCTCGAACGAAGCATATTGACATTCGTCTTCATTTTCTTCGAGATCACGTTCAGCGAGAAGATATTGTTATCAGCCATGTGCGCACCGAAGATCAATTGGATGATATCTTTACGAAGCCCTTGGATGAAAAGAGGTTCTGTGCACTAAGGTGTGAGTTAAACATATTGGACTCACGCAATGTGAAGTAAGATCATAGCTATCGGTACTATGTATTATATGTTTTCTTTCTATGTTGTTTACTTACGTTATTTTTCTATCGTGTTTCTTTTTCGTTTGTTTTTATTTGTTTGGTATTGTCCTATACACTTACCACTCCGAGTTTTATCACTGTTTTCCCCTCGGATTGATTAAGCATCGGACCCTGTTTTCCCTCTATACTATCCCTACCCCATCTGTGCTTTTTTTTCTCGTGAACATGTACATATGTACTTGATCAAGATTCCCTTCGAATGTCATTGATTCCGAAGGTAAATCTATCGAACGTTTATCTACTTTTATACTCGATGTACGATGAGTTTGGTCTCGGACGTGGAGCAACTTTCCTTCGGTTCGTTGGGATTTTCCCTCGATTACCGCCACAAAATCCGTCCGTTGAATGCGGAGAGACGCAAAATCTGCGCCGTTGGATCAGATCTGACAGTTATGTCAGACCCCCTCCCTATAAATACTGATCCTCTCCACCGGCTCAGCCATCGCAATTTCCTCGACTTCTTCTCTTTGCTCCCGAAGTTCTCTCTCACGCGCCGCCGTGCTTCTCGTCGCCATCGACTCCCTCGCCGCTTTGCTGCCGGAAGGAAGCCGCCAGAGACCTTCCCGTCGACGAGGAACTTCATCCGCGTCGCCGTAGTCGCCGTACATCACCAAGTTAGGGTATGCACGGCTCTAAGACTCGATTCCAATCTTTGCTGTTCATCGAGTCCTAGATTTGTTCTTGTTTTTCTCTCTTTTTCTTAGGTCTGTTTGATCTGTTTGGATCATTGAAACTTGGGAAATCAGTTTCTAGCGTTTTCTGTCGATTCCCATCTGCGCTAGGTAAGAAATCCCTCGGATTCTCTCACTTTAGCAATTTCCTCAGAAACGTATCGATAAACTTGTGTTGTGCAAGTCGTTCATACAGGTTCTTCGTTAGATTTGCTCCCGATGGAAATCTAGCCTAGCACTTGCTTGAAAAATTTGCTGCAAGACATGCTTATCGATATGCTTACTGCACTCAAAATGATTTTCCTCGAAAACCGCTGGTACTTGTTCACAACTTTTCTATATTCCCTCGTACCTATCTTTTTCGCAGGAAAATGCCTGGGATCGAAGGAAATGTCAGAGCACCCAAGCGTGTAGGAGGCCGAACAAGAATCACCAACAACTCTGAAGGATTATCAGAGGAATCGATCATCGAAAAGAAGTTAAGAACGCCTGAAGGTTCTGAGGATGAACGTACGAGAGAAAACCGTCTGCAAGATATTCGAAGACTTCAAGCGCTTCGTTGGTATGAGTACAAGTCTCTTATGCCACGCTGGGAGAGGCTGTTTGCACTGAAAAATCCTTGGTCTGATGTCAAAGCTTTAAGGCCAAAGTGGACGAAAGATAATCGACCACCTCCTCCAGCTGATGCTCATCCATCCTCTCTGAAAACTCCTGCCGATTTTCAAGAGCTGGTTGATGCTCGGGAAGCGCGAGCACAGAAAAGAAAAGAAGCCAAAGCTAAAAAGGAGGCTGCTGCTGCTGAGGGTACCGTGGATGTTGGCCCTAGTGCCAAATCGAAGGCTTGCAAGAAATCAGCCAAACGAAAGAAAAAGGTGGTAATTGTCTCGCCACCTGATGCGAGCTCCGATGAAGAAGTCAATTCAGATGATCAAGACCCTGGTACAGAGGCTGATGTCGAGGACATTCCTCTGAAGAAGAAGCCGAGCAGTAAAGGCATTAGGATCCAGGAGCCAGCCTCACAGGATCCTCGAGCAAATATTGACTTGACCAACCTGGTCACTGATCCGCCCATTTCATCTGCTCCTCCAGTTCAAGCTCGCCAACAAAAACCTTTGACTAAATCGAAGGGAAAGCAAGCTCAAGTTTCTGAGGATGAAGAAACACTTGTTCAACGTAAAGAAAGGCTGGAAAAGCAAAAAGAACAAGAAGCAAAGGACTTGACAAATTCCAAGCTCCTGAACTTTCACAGCCAGCCCGAGCATAAAAAGGCCCAAGTTGCTCAACAACTAGGCATTTTACATTTGGTCAGTGAAAAGTATCGTTGACAAATTGCTGAAGGCAAAATTCCTGATGCACCGAAAGAAAAGGTTGTGGCCCCTAGCGCCACCGAGAAAGTTGTGACTCCCACAGTCACGAAGGAAAAGGTTGCAGCCTCAAGTGCTGCGAAGAAAAATGCTGAGGCCCCAAGTGCCTCAAAGGAAAAAGCTGTGGCCCCCAGTCCTGTTACCAAACCCATTGCTGCTGCCAAGGCCACCAAGGAGGCCGAGAAGAAAGCCAAGGAGGCTAGGCAAAAAGCTCAAGCTGTTCCAGTTCCTCGAGCCGCACCAGCTCCAGCTCCTGCACCTACACCTGCTGCATCTGTTGTTTCCGGCCCTCGTGCCGATGAAGAGAGTTCAAACGAAGGAGATTCTGCTGCCCATGCTCCTTGGGATGCTTCCAATATTTCTCATATCCTCTGGAAGATGGCTACCACACCGAGCAAATTCACTGCCGAGGATGATGTCCCTGCTGAAATCCAAGAGCATGTTGCTCGATACATGATTCGCTGGGAAGGGTATATCACCCAGGATCGCAAGGACAAGGAGCAAGTGAATTTTTACTCCAGACAACTTCAAGAAGAAACCGAGGACATTGAGTCTCGTAAGTTTTTCAAATCCAAGATTGCCACCGCTGAAGCATCCAGAAGGGCACAGAAGAAAAACCTGACCGCTGTGTATGAAATGGTTCGACAAATTGTGTCGGCCGTATGCAAAGAGCACAATGATGCCCTACTCAAGAGACAATCTCGTAAGAGAAAGTCTGCTGCCCCAACCTCTGCGCGTGGGATGCCAGAGATCGAGAAGAATGCAAAGAAGGCCAAGTCTACCGAGGTCGTTGCTGCATCAGCACGACAAGAAACTGCACCAAACCCCACCAATCAACCAACTCCTCCTCGTGAGAAAACTCCACCTCGCCAAGCCACACCTCCACCTCGCCAACAAACACCTCCACCTCGTCAACCATCACCACCAAAAGCCTCGTCGCCACCACCAAAACCATCATCACCACCGAACATCATTCCATCAACCACCCCAGCCATCGAGACCCAAGTCCAAGAAGAGACCGAGCAACTTGCTCAGGTCGAGCAAGAACCTCAAGCCCCCATCTCCTCTGCTCAGAAAGATTATTCCTCAGCACGCACTCTGCATGAAGGAGAAGACGCTGATGTTGATATCACGACAGTTTCCTCTCGTCAAGATTTCATCAAAGGAAACAGTTCTGGAGATGACGGTTCTAGTGTTAGTTCTTCCTCCTCCTCATAAAATTCCTCGAACGAAGAAATGGTTGATGCTTTCGCACAACTAGACGAAGATTTGGAGGCCATGGAGAATGAAGAGGCCGCTCAGGATGCTAATGCCGACGAAGGAGTTGTCGTCGAAGCACAGGCCGAGGAAAATGCTCCTCCATCCATCCCAGCTCAGGACATTGTAAACATTCCATCTTCAATTCCTCGCCCTGCTGAGCCAGTTTTCCAAATGCCAGACAATGCTGCCGAAGTTTTTCCTGTTGATGAGCTGCTCCATTCTGCTCATTCGAGAGAAATGCTGCCTCTGTTCCGCTCAGATGTTCCTCGAGGAGGCCCCATCTTCAAAAGGCGCGAACACAAGCCATTTTTCTTTGGGACCAATCCCTACGAGAAGCCTAGAAGTGCATATTCTCTTCGGTTTTGGACCCAAGAGCAAGCCATCTATTATACTCGTGTGCTGTACAAAAAGGCTAGAGTATTTCAACATCAATACCTCGATATGCCTTCGGTGTACTCCACTTCATGTTTCGAGAATTTTGCCGAAACAATTGATGGTCTGCATGCTCACAAGATGTTTGCTCTCGATTGTGGCTACAATCCCGAGCTTATCAAGCAATTTTATGCAACGCTCTATGTCACTGGTGATCCCGAGGACTCGAAGACGTGGAAATTTGATTATATGATTCAAGGCCAAGTATTTCATATGACCGTTGATCAATTTCTGGCCATCATTAATTTGCCTCGGTTCGAAGGATTACCACACAAGATTCATGACTTACCTGCTCCAACTCCTGCCGAATTTTCAACGATAATGAATCCAGATGTCGTAGGAGATACCTATCCGATTGGGCCGAAGCCAAGACACTTAGTTTTTGAAGCAAAGGCATGGTTTTATATTCTTTCGAAGACTTTGATGCCAATGCTCGATGTGCACGATGACTTTCCTATTCCCAATGACGTACAACTTGCTCTGTTGAAGTTAGTCCATGGTCATCCTTTCGATTTTGAAGACTACTTCATCAGAACTTTGGTGTCTTGTGCTGATGATCACAATTCCCACAAGCCGTATGCACCATGGATGATGGCTATCTGCAATTACTCTTGGGACGTGCCATTCCCCGTGTAATTTTCCCGAAGATTTTCACTCCACCTGTTAGGGAAGTGTTGCAGATTGTTGCTCGACCCAACGATCAATATGCTGAGCACACTGGCATCCGCGCCCATTTGACTGAGCGTAATGTTCGCTCGAAGTTTATCAAGCAAGTGCATCACATGGAAGTTTCTCTTCGGTCCCAGCAAATGCTTCAACATCACATCGACCAAGATTTCATTCAGAAGCAAGCTTTGATGGACGAGATTAATCATTTGCGCAATATTACCATGAACAACAATCAGATGTTGCATGAATGTCTTCGCAGAGATTGGAAAGGACTGCGGAAATTCAATTCCCTCGGTCAACTTCAATGATGTGGCTTCGAAGAATACCCTCCCCATCTGAACAGAAATTGGACTAATGATGATCGAGTAGATTGCCCGGATCCCAATATCCCTCGGCTGCCGAAGAACAGAGATGTCCTCACTGTTGATGACTATTACCACATCACTTTGGACACCTTCTCCTCCGACTCCAAGCAAGATGAAGCCCCTCGTCGTCCAGCGCGAGTTTACACTCCACACCCTCGAAGCCCCAGGACCCCGCCGGAATCGCAGCTGGAATCTTCTGGATATCAACACTCCTTCCGCACGAAGATCACTCCTCCAGGCGCTCGCCCAATTCGTCGTGCTCCAACGCTCGCCGAATCCTCTCGTCGTCGCCGGAGCCGCCACAGCGAGTAGGGATTTCTTTCGACCCTATTCTCTCGACTTTTTGTACGTTGTGACAAAAAGGGGGAGATGTAGTGGCATCGAAGAAATTAGTTTGCCTACGGGGTTAAGGGCTTTGCTTTTCATTCGATAAACTTTTGATCTTTGAGGTTTTCTGAGTAGTTTCAACAAACTTTCGATTCATATTCGATCTGGTTGTAACTAACTCTAAGTAGGACCGTGAACTGCTACTCTTTTTCGTAAGATATCTATCTGCTGCTTGCGATACTTAACCTTTTGCAGGAAGTTATCTTTCATATAAGTTCACAGGTCATTCGAAGAGATTGCATGTTTCTCATTGGACATTATCTGGAATGCAATTTCACTCGCTAAGATTATTGATGTTTTTCCCTCGACTCTATTTCTCAAATATGCACTTCACAGGAAAACTCTTATCTTCCATGCATACATCAAGGGGGAGTATTTCATCGATCATAGCACTGGTTTATCATCGAAAACTCAAAACTTTTTCAATTATTTATCGATGCCTGTTTTGTCAACAATCGTCCAAAAAGGGGGAGATTGTAAGAGCAAGTTTTGCCCCCGAAGGTTCTGGACATTGTTGGACAAAGCAGAGGTGGAACTAATATTGTTTTCGAGTATAAACAGATACTTAGGTTCCGAAAGAATGGAGTTTGCATGTACAAGATCGAAGGACAACTCACTGCAGCGAAGCTGCAGTCATCTACCGAACCCTTTGAAGGAAGACGACCCCTAATAATGTAGTCGAAGAAAAAGTCTCTCTCGAGTAAAAGCGCAACGAGGAGAAAGCTGAAGCTGGTCGAAGACTTAGTCTTTTTACTAGTTTCTCTTTATTTTTCTTGAGTCGTAGGAAAACCCGTACTATCAAGAGGGGTTTGCTAGTTGAGATCTTAGTCGAAGTGAATCTGCTCTGCTCAACATAAACCCACTAAAGCCTACCGAGAGAAATCTTACTGAGTCGAGTGAATAGCTCGAAGGTAAAGTCATCGCACTTCGTGCCTTCGAGAGAGAACTCGCTCGGTAAGTCAGCTTACTTGTTCCTCAAGTAAAGTTGCGCAGTGATTGGAATCCGACCGTTGTGGACACGCGTCAAGCGGTTGCATCGGGTCACTTCAGTCATTTTACTCATCGGGATCGCCAACTATAAATACCCCGCACCTACCCGGCATTTCGGGTTGGCTGCTCCACTGAAGATTCTAAGACAGAAGTCTGTGAGCATCCCAAAGAGATTCGTCGAGAGAAAACCAAAATCCCAAGTCTGAGATGAGTTGAGCAATTCACTATGACTTAGGTTGAGATTAGCCGATCTTTTTATCTTGGAGAACTGCAAGTCTCCTAGACGGTTAGGCGTCGCCTGTCAAGCAGTCGAAGAGAAATTGTCACTGCTGAAGGAAGTTTGTAAAGGTCTCGGAGATGTCCTGAATCATCTACCACGAGTGAAAACTGGGCAAGCTCGAGGAGTTTGTTGCAGTGGAGAATAGGACGGAGAGAGTTTTGCTCCAGGTGTTCAGTCACCAGTCCCTCCAACCAGACGTAACACTTTGCAGAGTGTGAACTGGTTTACCAAACATCGTCGTGTCAGGCTCGTTTTCCTTCATGCTTTTACATTAAGTATTTACTCGTTGCCTGTTTGTCTTCGATGTTTTCCTTCGCTCCAAATCCTTTCGAACCATGCATTACTTTCGACACTGTATTTCCTTCGAGATGCCTTAGTCCTTCGCAGTTTGCATGAATTCCTTCTAAGTTCCTTAGAATTTTTTAGAAGTGATCATTCACCCCCTCCCCCTCTGATCATTCTTGAGCTTTCAAAGTGGTATTTCCCTTCGGAGAATTTTTGGATTGACTTGGAACATGTTCACACATGTTTATGACTAAAAAGTCTATCATGCCTTGATGATCTTTTTATTTTAGAATAGTTATATCACTTTCATGCCCGATTCAATGTTGCTTTGTCGCTCTGCATGATTATGACCGTTATTGCTCTCTAGTTGGTCGCTTCCCAATCTTTTGCTAGCCTTTGCTCGCACTAAGCGGAATTCTTCTTGTGCATCAAAAATCCTTTCAAACCAGTTATTCCACATGAGTCCACCATACCTTCCTATATATGGTATTTACCCACCATCCCAAATGAAGACTTTCTTGTACCATCTCAAAATTTATTCAAAAGTTTCCTTTTTGTAACCGTATAAGCTCATGGTGCGGTGAGGGAAAATCAGTATCTTCCATGCCAAAAATGTTTTACTCCTTGACAAAGTTTTAACTAGTCCAATTTATGACGCAGAGGTCGGTCTGGAGAATGCCCAGGTCTCACTTTTTTCACAATTTATAAAAATTACACTTCCCCCATTCTTGATGATGGAATGAAATGGGCCAAATGCTGCTAATGATAGATGGAACGAGAAACTTTCCTTCCATACTTGAGGCAAAATAAAAAGGCACCATAGACCGTCAAAGGATAGATGGGTAAGGGAACAAAAGTGTAAAAAAAAGCATGGGAACCGCCATTAATGTGGTCGGTATGGGAGATATTGAGAGACCTTTACCGTCTACCGTTGACTAGAAAGTTGCAACTCTTAGAACATTTTATATCTGTTTTTAAAACCATGAGCTCTGGTACTTCTTTAGTCTTTGCTTCCAGCCATGGGTTTTCAACCTTTCCATCAAACCCACAGGTCGAGAGTCTCCACCTTCTTTCTCCAAAGCACCAACTATTGAAAGCATAATTGTCATTCTGTGTGTAATGTGCATTGTCCCAAAGTACCACATTGTCTTCTTCATGATTGTGATATTATTTGTTCTGAAATTGTTAGTTCTAGTCTCCTTTAAAACTCCGGAGGAGTTTCTGCATTTATATTTTGCTTCACTCATGGAGGATAGCGAGATACCACTCTAGTATGTTCAAGCTATCTGCATTGTGACCCTGTCTTGATTTTCAGCAGCTTATTATTTACTCTAGGTTATTTGTGATTGATCACATGAAAGAAGGGTTGCTTCGTGCATTGTCCTTGTAGCATTGTTTCAATACTTGATAAACTCTTTTCGTAGTGCATGCTTATATACATCTAATGAAGCAAAAGATTTTGTCAAAGTTTTCTTTGTCCCGTCCAGTTCGTTGAACTGAATTGCTTGAGGACAAGCAATATGCTAAGCTTGGGGGAGTTGATATGTCTCAAACGTATCTACTTTTCCAAACACTTTTGCTATTGTTTTAACTTCATTCTCGCATGATTTGAACGAAACTAACCCGGACTGACGCTGTTTTCAGCAGAGCTGCCTGTATGGTTTTCTTGTGTGCAGGAATATGGATTTTTAGGTACTTCAGAAAATTCCTAGAAAATTCACGAAAAATCCACACACCCAGAGGGAACCAGATACAGAAGGGGGGCTAGAGGGCAGCCAGAGGGGCCTCAGGAGCCCTACTGGCGCGGCCACCCCCTGGCCGCCCGGGAGGCTGCCTGGGTGGGTCCAACCCCCTCTGGTGACCTACCTTGGCCCTTATTTTTCCCCACCGCGAGGAAACCCCAGAACAGAAGTCTCTTTTCCAATTCTCGTCGCGGAGTCGCCGCCACCCTATGTTCTTCTTCGGGAGGGCTAATCTGGATGCTATTTTGGCCTCCGGTGAGGGGAGATCATCGCCATCGTCATTACTATCGCCACTCCATCATCCCTCCATGACTTCTCCTTTCATGTGTGAGTAATTCCCTGCTGTAGGCAAAGGGGATGGTAGGGATTGGATGAGTTAGATCATGTAATAGTTCGTCAGATTGATGGGGGCATGTTGCCTACCATCTAGTATGGTGTTTATCATCTTTGCTACAACTTGTTCCTCTTAATGCTTGTCACTTTGGATCCCAGTGCCATGTTTTCAGATCTGAACCAGTTGCATTTTCATGAGTTTATTTGTGTTCTTGAAACTATCTATGAGTAGTATGCACCTATTATGGTCCGGAACCGGCGATCCCAAAGGTGAAAGCTTGGGACACCAAAGGGGATGAACTATAATGTGAGGATTTCATGTATCCATTGAGTGATAATGCTTTGTTCCGGTGCTCTTTGACAGGAGCACCTTAATCTCCATAAGTTCCTTTTGGCCCCGTTTTTAGCGGGATGGTAGGACAAAAGATGTTGTGCAAGTTATTATTGCAAGCACGTAAAACTACCTACGGGATGCATGCATAATGTTTGATATTGCCTAATGATCCTTGCTTTTCTGTGTGCCTTGCCCTGTGTTAGAATCTATTACATTTTCACTCTCATCCAAGCAGCGCCCTACCATCCATCTCCCTAGCCTACAGTGTTTTAATCCTGCTGGTCGTTTACTTTTGCTGTTTCACCGCCACTATTTCCGTTGCCACCATCACTTCCATATCACCGTTGCTACTAATATTTCGTTGCAAGCAAGTGTATTTCAGGTGCGGTTGAATTGGCAACTCAACTGTTAAAGCTTGTAAGTATTCTTTGGCTCCCCTTGAGTCGAATCTATAAATTTGGTTATTCTTACCCGCGAAGACTATCTCGATCCCCTACAGTTGAGGGTTATCAATTACATTTTTTGGCGCCGTTGCCGGGGATCATAGCTTTATTTACAAGTCTACTTGAAGTATTTTTCCTGCAGCAGTTTATCCACTATGGGTAAGAAAGGAGACCCCAAGGTTCCGATCTTACCATCCACTTCAAGAAAAGGTAATGTTCTGAGCACTAGTGCTACACTTGATTCACCTTCAGTTATAAGTAAGTTTGCTTCACCACCACCACATGCTACTTCTGCTGAGTCTGGTAATATGTCTGACACTTTTGATGATGCTTCCACTACTCTTGATGATATTGGTTTTCTTGGTCACTATCTTGAATCTTAAATTGCTAAGGTTGTAAAATAGTCCGAGACTGAAACTCCTACTACACATTACCCCACTTGAAAAGCCTTTGGTTAGCCAGACTTGAATTAACTCAAGGAGAGACTCCTTGAGGATGATTATATTATGCTTGATGATGATTTATGCAGGGAACTGATGACCGTCAAATGTAGGGGATCGATTGTAGCGTTTTCGATAAATAAGAGTGTCGAACCCAACGAGGAGCAGAAGGTATTGGTAAGTCACTTTGGCAAAGAAATAACTGTAGTCACTGAAAGATAACTCTTTTAGGGGTTTTCGGTATAAGCAACAGGAAGGTAAAAGCAAGAAAAGCAAAAGGCACTGAGGAGTAACGAGTGGCCCAACCCTTTCGAGCAAAGGATAGGCCTAGCAACTGAACTTATAAAGGCTAAAGTGTTCTTGAGGACACACGAGAGAAATAGTCACGTACTTTTGTTATATTCCGTATCGATATTATGTTTTGTGTTGATAAGTGTTGAGTGGGTGGATCTATGCTAGTACACCTTCTAGACTAAGATAAGTGCACTCTTATGATTAAACATCTTGCAAGCATCCGAAAATACAAGATAGTAATTAAGTCAAAAGCCTAACCATAGCAATATGATCGATGATCCATTGCTCCCTTGTGCAAAAGCGTGCAAACTGGGGTTCAGGTTTCTGTCACTTCGGCAACCCACCATAAGCATTCTTTATACACAATGCATTCCCCTAGGTCCTTAATAAGGCGAAGTGTTGAGTGTTTGACTCACACAACACCACTCGGAAAATAACAGCACAACTTAAATATCAAACAACACATATTACTTGAACATCATATGACTACTAGCAACTAGACTTCTCCCATGTCCTCAAGAACTAAATTAACTACTCACAAGACATAAAAGTGATCATGATCAGTGGGGATAAATAGATGATAAAAAATCTGGACACAATGATATTTCTCCAACAAAACTCAATAGCATTCATCACACGGTAGTAATCAACACCGATAGAGTAGAGAGGATAGATAGTACGGATTACATCACAAGTTAAACTTGTGAGGTGAGATGGGATGAAGATGGAGATGGTGCTGATGTTGGGGATGATGTTGATGATGATCTCGATGATGCCCGTGATGATGGTGATGACGATGGCGATGATCTCCCGTTCCGGGAGGTGTTCTCCCCGGCGGAATCTCCCCGTCGGAGATGTATTTTCTTCTCTATAGGTTTCCGCCACGGAGCGGCGGCGGAACTCGCGAAACTCCTCTTTCTCTAGGGTTTTTGGATGATGGAGAATAAATAGGCCAAAGGGGGGAGCCGGGGGTGGCCCCGGGTGTCCAGGCGGCCACCAGGGGGCCGCGCCACCAGGCCGCCTCGGCACCTAGTGGCCCCCCTCTGGCTCTCGTTTTGCATGCCTCCGTTAATCTTCTGGAAAATGGCCTTATGAGAAAGTAATAACAATTATAGTCCAAAGTAGGGCTGATAAAACTCATCAAATTATGCAAACATATCCTTGGTCAAAGGACAACTAATAACTTTTACTTTGCTCTTTCACATTATAATGAAACAATTTGAAGACTTTGAAAGAACATGCTATTAGTCATGAAGTGCAAATGCTAACACAAAGGAAGATGCTTGCTTGGCATAGGCTTTCGCAAACAACTTACTTATCAAAAGATAATGTCAACAATGATGTGGCATGGAAAAACTTAATGCATCATCATATGAATGAATCCTCATCAACATCAAGTGTCTGTTCTATTTGGGAAAGGGAGGAAGTAAGATAACTAACTCAACATAAAAGTAAAAAAGAAGGGCCTTGTTATAGGCAAGTAGGGAGAACTCATGTGTTATCCTTAAATCAAACAGAATGAATTTTTTTTGGGAGGTGCATAGTTTGTCAACGAATGCTAATAGATAGCTCAATTACTTCTCAAGCTGGACAAGTTTCGAGGAACGGCTCCCAAGTGAGGACGATCACATCCCCTTAATCTCCTTTGTTTATTACTGCCAAAGTTTCTGATTTCTCATAGACCAAGCGTGAAGGAGGGTTTGTTTGTTGTATTATCTTACGATCTGGGTGACTCATGCCAGTTCCTCCTCATATTATGGGTTTGTAGATTAGACATGCAATCCCGGGGTAAAACTTTTCCAACTTAAGAAGATCATGAATTACCTACTACTTCCTCATGAGATAAACAAGAGGCACAGAACAGAAGATTTTGAACATTTAAGGATAACACATAAATTATATACTTTTAGGAGTGGTAGTGGAATACCACAAATAGGAAGGTAAGATGGACTCATATGGAAGATATTAGTTTCAGGGTATGGATGCACAAGCAGAAATCTGCTAGGCAAAGAGTTTGGCTAGCAAAGGATTTGAGAGAACAAACAATTGATGCTAACTTAGATGCAAAACATATAAAGCATAAACATTAAGGTAAGCATAACACATCAAGTTGTCTTCCTTGTCAACATAACACTTCAAGCATAATAACATAAACGTTTTGGCTATGTCGCTACTTGAGAAAACATGCCCGTTGTCATGACCAAAGCTATGTTTGCCAAAATTTAAATAAAGTTTTCAAAGCCATACCTGATATAAGGTCAATACTCCCCATAAGAATCATCATATAAGGTCGATTGCGTGAAGAGAATACCGAGTGCAGCGAAGGGATCAATAGACTTCTCATTAATATTCCATCATAGACGACTCCACACTCAAGGATACAAACTCTCCACAAAAGAGTGATAGACCTCAATGCAAACACCTAATTCATATAATAAATTCCCTAGACATGATACGACTCTAGTTGACTCTAAAATACTAAGATAAAGATAAAGATACCGGACACTCCCCCAAGCTTGGAACAAGCTAAGGGGATGCCATTACCCGAGGAGATTTTACTCCTCATTCCTGTTGTTGTTGATTCTTTAGATCCCCGATGACATGGCCAAGGGTTCGATTTTCTAATTCAAAGAATTCCACTTGTACTTTCAGTACACAGAAATCTTCACAAAGTTGATTGGTGATGCGGTAAGCTTCAGAGATGGTGGAAGTAAAGCGATGATCTTCAAGTGAAGGGTCCGTTCCTGCAAGGTTAAGAGAAAGATCATAATGAGGTTGGACACTCCCCACCATGATGGGGTTGCTTGATCTTCCTCCTTGTGTTGATGGACCCCCTAGTTGCTGAGCGGTAATGATCTTGACTTGCTCTCTCACGGAGCGCTCCATCTCCGCTTGCCTTGCAGCGATTTCTTCCTCTGTATCCCAATCGATGTGCTTCCCTTGGTTGAGATCCTGCTGGAATTGGCGCACACGTCGCCCCAAAAAGTCTTCTCCACTCGATCCACAAGAAGACATCTCTAAAAAATAGCATTTTGTCCTGGTAGAAACAACTCGAAATGAAAACACAAGAAATCACGAGATACGGTGCCGGGACTATCCGGGCAAATATATAGCAAAAATTTCTGCAACAGAAGGGAGGCAACGAGCCGAAGCGGGGTCGGAGGCGGACTCCACGGTGTCCAGGCGGCCTCACTGCACGGCCAGGAGGTAGGCTGAGCCCGGGGGGCACCTGGGCCCCTTGGAGCTCCTCTCCGGCTCCGATCAGGCTTTGAATTTTCCTAATTTTGCAAAAACTTGTAATATGGAACTATTATGGCGGTTCGCGATGTTTCCTTACGGTAACACATACCTTTTCTTATTCTTTTCCTGCTGACGTCTGAAACAGGGCTGCAACATATTCTTCATGAGTTGTTGTGTGTATTAAATTTACATCAACATTGACAGGGTCTCCCGCCATGTAATGCTTGAGTCTTTTCCCATTCACAACTTGGGGTTTGGTGCCATCAAAATTGTTAATCCTGATTGCACCGGAGCGGAATACTGGTTCGATATGAAATGGTCCTTCCCATCTAGAAAGTAGTCTACCCGGAGAAAACCTGAAATGAGATCTAAACAACAAGAATTTATCACCAACATTAAATTCACGTTTCAGAATCCTTCTGTCATGCCACTTCTTCACCTTTTACTTAAACATTTTAGCACTCTCGTAAGCTTCACTTCTCCACCCATCTAGATAAGTCAAGTTCTTGAGACGCTTTTCACCGGCTAACTTTGGGTCAACATTAAGCTCTCTAACAGCCCAGAAAGCTTTGTGTTCTAACTCTAAAGGAAAATGGCAAGTCTTGCCATAGACCAGCATCTGCTAACTTATTTGACCAGTCCTTCCTAGAACTGTTAACTGTCTTTTGCAAGATCAACTTGATTACTCTATTGGTGAGCTCCACTAGTTTGAGGATGGTACGATGAAGCAATTCTATGATTGACATCATACTTAGCTAGAGCTTTTCTAAAAGATCCATGCATGAAGTGTGATCCTCCATCAGTCATGAGGTACCTAGGTACACCAAACCTAGGGAAAATTACATCTTTGAGCATTTTCAAAGATGTCCTGTGATCAACACTCTCAGTGGGGATTGCTTCAACCCACCTGGTTACATAATCAACAACTACTAAAATGTGAGTGTACTTGTGTGAGGGAGGAAAAAGACCCATAAAATCAAAACCCCAGCAATCAAAAGGCTCAATCACTACAGAGTAATTCTTAGGCATCTCATTCCTCCTACTAATATTACCAACTCTTTGATACTTATCACAAGATAAAACACAATTTCTAGCATATTTAAAGAGAGTAGGCCAATAAAAACCTGATTGGAGAACCTTATGTGCAGTCCTCTCACCGGCATGATGTCCTCCATAGGTACTATCGTGACATTGTCTGAGAATGTACTTCTGCTCGTGCTCCAGTATGCATCTTATCATTATCCCGTCCAGACCTTCTTTGAAGAAATGAGGGTCATCCCAAAACTAATGCCTCAAATCGTGGAAGAACTTCTTCCTTTGCTGAAATGTTAAACCTGGAGGCAAATACATTGCAACGATAAAATTAGCATAATCTGCAAACCAAGGATCAGAAATAGATTGTACTTTTACAACGGCAAGTTGTTCGTCTAGAAAACTGTCGTTAACTGGGATGGGGTCATGCGGTATGTCTTCCATTCTTGAAAGGTTATCCGCCACCAGATTATCTGCTCCTTTCCTATCAACAATCTGTAAATCAAATTCTTGAAGAAGGAGTACCCACCTGATGAGTCTTGGTTCAGCGTCCTTTTTCGCCATAAGGTACTTAAGAGCAGCATGGTCAGTATGAATAATGACTTTTGAATCAACAATATAAGGTCTAAACTTATCACAAGCAAACACTATTGCTAAGAATTCCTTCTCAGTAGTAGCATAATTCTTTTGAGAACTATCAAGAGTTTTGCCATCATAATGTATACCATTTAATTTCTTATCAACCCTTTGTACTAAAACAGCTCCAACAGCAAAATCACTAGCATCACACATAATTTCAAAGAGCAATTTCCAATCAGGCGATTGTGCTATAGTTGCGGTTATCAAAGCTTTCTTAAGAACTTCGAAGGCCTCCTTACAATCTTCATCAAATACAAAAGGAACATCCTTCTTGAGAAGACTAGTGAGCGTCTTGAAGTCTTAGAAAAGTCTTTAATAAATCTTCTATAAAAACCAGCATGACCGAGAAAACTACGAATACCTTTAATGTCCATTGGATAAGGCATCCTTTCGATTGCTTCATTCTTCGCCTTGTCCACTTCAATTCCCCTCTAGGAAATCTTGTGACCAAGAACGATCCCTTCGTTAACCATGAAGTGGCACTTTTCCCAGTTTAGAACTAAATTTGTATCCTCGCATCTCTAAAAAACTTTATTAAGATTGTGGAGACAGTGGTCAAAGGAAGTTCCATAGATGGAGAAATCTTCCATGAAGACTTCCACAATCTCCTCACAGAAACCATGAAAAATAGCAGACATACATCTCTGAAAAGTAGCAGGTGTATTGCATAAACCAAAAGGCATACACCTATAAGCATAAGTACCTTAAGGACACATGAAAGTGGTCTTCTCTTGATCGACAGTGTTAACATGAATTTGAGAGAAGCCAGAGTACCCATCAAGATAGAAAAAGTGGGTGTTTTTGGACAACCTCTCAAGCATCTGATCGATGAAAGGCAGCGGGTAGTGGTCCTTCCTGGTAGCTTTGTTTAACTTCCTATAATCAATACACATCCTATATCCAATAACAACTCTTTGAGGTATTAGTTCATTTTTATCATTAGGAACAACAGTCATACCTCCTTTCTTAGGAACACAATGAACTGGACTTACCCACCTACTATCAGCTATAGGATAGATGATACCTACGGCTAGAAGCTTGAGAATTTCAGTCCTAACCACGTCCTTCATCCTTGGGTTCAACCGTCGTTGATGATCAACAACTGGCTTAGCATCGGGATCGAGATTGATACTATGTTGGCAAATATATGGACTAATCCCCTTAAGGTCATCAAGGGTACATCCAAGGGCACCACGGTGTCTGTGAAGTGTCTCCAATAATCGCTCTTCTTCAAATTCTGAAAGGTTAGCATTGATAATAACATGATATATTTTCTTTCATCTAAATAAGCATCCTTGAGCGTATCGGGTAGTGGTTTGAAGTCAAACACCATGTCTTCTTTTGGATGTGCTAGGATTCCTAAAGGTTCAACCGGAAGGTTGTGCTTCAGGATAGCAGTTTGTCTTGTGAATATTTTGTCTAACTCATTTATCTCCTGCATATGCATATCATTCTCGTGGTCTTCCATATATTGCTGCAAGCGATCATTAGGAGGAATAGCAATGGAAGCAATATCTTCAATAATTTTATCATGACTAGGTAAATCAGTACCACGAGGCTGCTTAGAGAACTTAGAGAAGTTAAATTCATATGGCTCACCATTGAATTCAACAAAAAGTTTACCTTTTTTGCAGTCTATTATAACTCCACAAGTTCTGAGGAAAGGCCTACCAAAGATAATAGGGCAAAAACTATCTTGCACTGAACCATGTACTAGAAAGTCGATAGGATACTTTTCCTTTCCACATAGGGCTTTAACATCTCTCACAATCCCAATGGGAGAGATATTTTCTTTTTTTGCTAGATAAATTGTAACATCAATCTCTTCAAGTTCACATGGTGAAATCTCACCCATGATCTCCTGATAGAGTGAATAAGGAATAGCGCTAGCACTGGATCCCAAATCGCATAGCCCGTAATAATTGTGATCTCCTATTTTAACAGATACAACTGGTGTACCTGAAATTTGGCTTTTATTCTTGGCTGTGACAATGTTAGTTGAAACAACACAAAAATTTATAATGGAATCTGAAACATCATTAGTAACTAAATCTTTGACCACCGCAACTTGAGGATCGACCTTGATCAGGTCCTCAGGTTCGTTAGTTCTTCTCTCACTTTTTTTTATTATGCCTGTCACAAAAGAGTGCCCCCTTATCCTTGTGGGAAAAGGGGGATTTTCATATAAAACTGCAGGTAGAATAGGGTCAGTAACATTTATATCAACAGGTAATTCTTTAAAAGGTTCATGATACTGATTCTTCTCTTCTTTAGAAGAGTCAATGTGAGAGGCAAAGTTCTTACAAGAATCAATCATAATCTGGGAATCAAGACCAATCTTAGAGTAAAAGGTATTAAAGTAATCAGTTTTCACATAGCTCTCAATACAATCATGCTCATAATTTATAGCGGGTTCAATACCTTTGTCGATTTCCTAGTCTTATGTATTCTTCTGGATTCTTTCAATGAGATTTCATCTTTCTTCAATGCTTATTTTTTGAAATACCCCACTAGAGGAGGCATCCAACATCTCCCTATCTTGACGAGAAAGCCTGGCATAAAATTTTGTAAGTATAATATCTTTGGGGAGTTCATGAATGGGACATTTGAACATTAGGGACTTCATTATCCCCCAAGCTTGAGCGATGCTCTCTCCGTCACGAGACCAAAAGTTATAGATGTAGTTCTTGTCTCGATCAATTTCATGAAGAGGATAAAACTTTGTATAAAAGAGAGACATAAGCTCTTGCCAATTATGCAAATGTGATTTATCGAGGAACTTATACCAGTCTGAAGCTTTATCTATAAGCGACACGGAGAATAATTTCTTCATAACAAAAGCCCTTGACACACCTGCAAGATTGAATAATGAACATAGTTGTGATAAATATAGCAGGTGTTCACTTGGATGTCTGTTGTGACACCCCCAAAATCAGACCGTGTACAGTAATCATACACGCAAGGTACACGATCGAGATCAGGGACTCACGGTGAGATATCACAACACAACTCTACAAATAAAATAATACAAGCTGTTTAATACAAGCCAGGGGCCACGAGGGCTCGAATACAACAGCTCGAGAGCACAAAGTCAGCGGAAGCAAAAAGTATCTGGGTACAGACACAAGGATACAAGGTTGCCTTAAGAAGGCTAGCACAAATAACAACAGATCGAAAAGGCGAGGCCTCCTGCCTGGGAACCTCCAAACTACCCTGGTCAAAGGGGAACTCGACGTCGTAGAAGGCATCGGGGATCTTCATGTTGTGGTGGTCGGCATCGGGGATCTCCTGCTCCTGGGCTCCAACGTCGACTGCAGCGGCCGATCAGGCAAAACAGTAAAGGAAATAAAGCAGGGTGAGTATCTAGTATACCCGCGAGTCTTACGTCCGCTACTAAGCATTATGCATTGTATCAACGGAAAGAAGAGGCTGTATATAGTGGACTGAAAGACAGAAATCCAGAGCAAGGGTAAGAAGCTAGGCCTAACGAAGACTAGCATCTTCCGACGATGTCTTGCAGCATGAGGTAAGAATCAGCCAACAGTTCATATAAAGCATAAAGTAACAATGCAGCAGAAGTTGCTGCAGCATTGTATACTAGTAAGTTGTAGTAATTAGCAATGCCTCCGAGTTCACCTCCTCGACATCCCCGCGAGGAAGAAAACACGGAACCATACAGTTTAATAATAATAGTTTGTAGTGGTAAGATCCAGCTTCAGCATAAAGCGTCCTGTTACCGTGGACACGACTATTCGAATAGATTAATCTTCCCTGCAGGGGTGCACTTGTGTTACGCTACACGCACGGATCTCCAGGGTGGCGGGAACCTTGTTAGGGAGCGCTCCACCGAGGCTATCCGACACTTCATAGCCCCTCTTTCAAACTCAACAGAGAGGTCATCCGCCGGACTATATCCTATGTACGCGGGGCTTTGGACCCTAACCCCGACGTACTCCTGCACGGTGCGAGGCTGGCCGGTGAAGTTAAAGCAAATCCAAATAAGACACCACCGCGCGAGAAAATAAGACAACACCACTTCCCGGCGCAGGACGCGGTACTGCTGATGTCTGAAGAGTCCTCGGACGACACTACGAAGTAGAGGAGCCCATAACTCGTAATTCCCACGGGTAGGTAGTGCGTACATGGCATATAGCCAGCTGAAGACATTCACTGAACCATTAGTCATTTTATTAACTTGCGGGACAACCGTTATCGTTGCCTCGACTTAACTGACCCGCGGACAACGACAGCAGCCAGGACCACCAGTACATCGGTGCCTGCCCTGTCGTCCCACCAAGTCACTGCGGTTACCAACAAGGTGAACCGTCTCCTTACCTTGTCTCGCGTGTTCTCCTGGAGGAGCTCGACTTTCGGGGTTTGGTAACTCTCGCGGCCAACGATCAGGGGCCAAGCACACCGGTACACTAGTCGTACCCTCCCTGTCGTCCCGTCGCAATACCACTCGCGGGCACCGTTGGGTCGCCCGACTTCTTACCTTTAAGGACACCAGTTGGTTCGAGTCCCTACCATTAAGTGAAACCAGGAGGAATCACCCTCGATGGTACACTTGAGATGGCTCGACTTAGACATCAGCGGAATGAACTAAAGAAAACCTCATATCATCCCGGTGATGCTACGCTACTGAGCCGACGAGAGTGAAATACGAGTTCATTCCACTCGTAAGCCAAACTCGAAGCGACTCGGCAGAGTCTCGCCGTTGTAGGTTCCCTAGGGTGTCTGCATTGATCCGTACCTGTTTCAGTTGTAATATATCATTCCCGCGATCACTCCCAAAGTGATCACGACCCTCTATTCTAAACCTAGCTAACAATGCGCAGGGTTTACTGCTGAATAATGCATAAGTAATAATAGGCAGCATAGGATTAAAGGAAGGTACAACAAGGGGCTACAATAACAGGCTATGCAATTGAATAGGATTGTAATCGTAGCAGCAGTAGTAACAATGCCTAGTGCAAGAAATGTACGGAAAGATAGGTGATATCTGGGGAAGAGAATGGCTCTGCTTGCCTGGAAGCTCGACGGTAGGGGTATGGTCGTCGACGAAGTAGTCGTACCCAGCAGCGGTGTAGTCGACGGCAGCAGCGGGGTCTACCGGAGATTAAGGGGGGAAGAAACAGTAAATACACAGCAAGCATATACAAACAGATGCATGACATGACAGATGCAATGCTAACGGTTTTCTAACGCAGTGCAATGCACGTTGCTCGGAGCGGGAATTTATCCGGTGATGATTCGTAAGTACCGGTTGACTACCGGACCGATGATTCGGAAGGGGAAGGTTCCATGTCTGCAGTGTTAGAGACAACTATCAGACATGTGGATATTGTATCCGTGCTAGTTGATCCATTCTGAACAACTTTCATGTTCAGAACAAATTCATCCGGGTACTTTAACGGTATCGGACAATCATCGGACAAACGGTCCGTAGGGGGAATGTCGATGATCATTGTGTTAGAGGGGTGTGGTGGGAGTATGAGTAACGTATTCGTAATCGTGGATCCGTTCTGAGTAACTTTCGTATACAAGGTATTTTGATCCGGGCAACTCATATCGGTACCGGGAATTACCGACAAACGGCCCGAGAGGGGGGTGTCGATGTTCGTTGTGTTAGGGGGGTGTGGTAGACATACGAATAGCGTATCCGTATTCGTTATATTTTTCTGATCAATTTTGATGTATAAAGTTTTTTGATCTGAGTTACGGTTTAAAAGATATTGAATTTCAAAGTTTTAAACATTTTTAAACAATTTCTGGAATTTCTTTTATTAATAAATCCAACCTTATCCAGAACCTTATCCAAAACAGTGATATGACAAGGGGGACCCACATATCATACACTGCTATTAAAATTAAACTAAAATGGAGATTAACTAGCAGTGGACCCCACATGTCATACTCACATTATATATAAATAGGGATTAATTTAATTTAACAAGGTGCTGTCAGTGGTGGGACCCATGTGTCATGGACACATTTGTTTATTAGGCTATTTAATTAACAGGGATTTATGTTAATGGCCTGGGGCCCACATGTAAGTCTCTCAGAGACTTCTAATTTTAACTTAAGCATTTTTATCAGTTAAAAGGGGTGGGGTCCAAAGGTCAGTGGGTTAGGGGGGTTTATTTTCCATTTGATTTTTGTTAGCTGGGTAATTAGGTGTGTGGGGCCCAACGGTCAGTGAGGGTGGGGGGGGGGGTTAGCTAACAGGGGATTAACCCCAATTAACAGGTATGCGCACACGCACGCACAGGCGCCGGCGGCGAGGTCCTGGCAGCCATCTCCGGCGACAAGAGCACGCGCGGGCCGTCTCTTTCGAGAGCCCATAGCACTGCGCATCAGTAGGTGGCGGAAACAGGGGCAGGGGTGGACAGTGCTCTCCGGAATCGAGCTCACAGCGGCGACTGGAGCCACTGCGTCGACGAGGGCGGCGCGGGAGAGGTCAAACCGGCGAGCCACAAGGGGCACGGAGGGCGGGGATCGAATGTCGGATGTTCTGCGAGTCCAATGGTGCACTCCATCGTCAACGAGGCGGACCGAAGCGGCGGCTACGACGAGGTACGGGCGGCGGCCGGAGCGTGCAGCGACGGGAACGACGCTAGGGGCACGGAGCGACGAGGAAAACCAGGGGGAATCGGGAAGGAACTCACAGGAAACGTGTAGGGAGCGGCAGTGGGCTCGGGGGAGCTCTAGCGCGGCCGGAATTTGTCTGCCATTCCGGCGACCCGAGGTAGAAGACGGCGACGATTCGACGTGTGCGAGGCGTCCCAACTTGATTCCGTGCGTACGAAGATGAAGACGACCGCGATGAGCTCACTGGACACGCCGGCTTGGCCTAGGGACGGCGGTGGCCGCGTGTGCTCACGAGCTTGCGCCCATGGCGGCTTGGACGGTTAAAAAAAATGGCGAGGCGAGGATATAATTCGATCTAGGGCTACAGGGGGAGGGCACTAGGGTTTTCCAGAGGGGGGGGGGGCTCTTATCCCCCACGTCGACGAGAGGGGAGCAGGTGAGGGAGGGGGGGTTCCAGCGGCGCCCGTGGCCATGGCTGTGCCACACCGTGGAGCAGGTGGCCGACGGGACGGGGGCAGGTGGGAGGTGGGAGACGGGCTGGAGGAGTTGGGCCGGGGTGGGCCTCGCCCCAGGCGGGATTTAGGGGGTTTTCATTTTTCTTTTTTTATTCTTTCTTTACTGTTTATATATTTTAAATATTTTTGTATTTTTGTAAAATATGTAATAGGTTCCATAATTCGTGTTATGCTCCATATCAGTGCTACAAAAAGTTTGGGGCATTTATAAACTCATTTGCATTTTGTTTTATTTAAAAAGATATCAAATGGTGTTGTTTTGCTACTGTTTTTATTTGTTTAACATTTTTAAACATGGTAATAAAATCCCATTCCACTTTTAATAAAGCCTACTGATATTTAGGCATTTTATAAAATTGGTTCACCAATTTTTAGTACATTTAAAATTTGCACTTGTTTATTTTATTCCATGGCAATTTAATAATTCCCAAAGTTACTAATTTTATTTTTCATAATATTTATAAAATACTTTAAAGAATATCCATTGTTATTTTTAACATGGCCCAACATTATTTGCTATTAAATAATGAAAGTGCTTGCAACACCTAGGGTTTACTTCAATCTTCCACATTGCTTTAATATTAATATTCAAGGGGCAATTTAGTAACTCAACACTCACAGTTTCATATCCATTATTGACTTGTGATTATTCAAATGACTAAGGTGGTTTTTGTTTAACCATGATCAAATGATGGACAGAAATCCACAAGTCTTGGAGAGAATTTATAATTTACCCAATTATAAAATTTTATCTGGGTTGGAAATTGACAGAGCTATGATCAAAGGTGATCATGGCTTGATCATCAACAGTAATGATCACTAACAGTGGAATCACTGTAGTGATTACTGTCACTG
Organism: Bromus sterilis; assembly: GCA_950022295.1. NCBI lineage: Eukaryota > Viridiplantae > Streptophyta > Magnoliopsida > Poales > Poaceae > Bromus > Bromus sterilis. The sequence goes on along the minus strand of OX465595.1, from coordinate 270,994,572 downwards.
ATTCTGAGGGTGTTACATCTGTCTCCTGCATAATGGTTAGCCAAGACATAATCGATAATACCAGTGGGTATTTTATAAGGCACAATTCCAGTAGGGGTAGGAGTGACCACTATAGTAGTGGGGCGTTTCCCCATAAGCAACAAACCAAGAGTAGAGGTGTCCATGAGGACAAAAGGCAGCAACATCAAAATAAAAATATAAAAGCTTCCTTACCAGCTTCACTTACTAATGTCGCTACGCTCCCCGGCAACGGCGCCAGAAAACAGTACTTGATGACCCTCAACTGTAGGGGATCGATTGTAGCATTTTCGATAAATAAGAGTGTCGAACCCAACGAGGAGCAGAAGGTATTGGTAAGTGACTTTGGCAAAGAATTAACTACATGCACTTAAAGATAACTGATGAGGGGGTGACCCCACGACTCCTGCATGAAAGGCTACCTGGTGCGTATGAAGACAGAAGGCCCGCTGGGAAGCTACGACAAGCCCACGATTGGCCCAACCAGGCACCGACGTAGGAGTCCGCGACTAACATGGAAGGTGAAACTTGGCGTACAAGGCAAAGACTAGAACTAGGAAACCATCTCTGTAACCTAGCACGGACTCCCCGAGACCTAGCCTAGTATATAAAGGCTGGGAGGGGAGACGTCCAGAATAACTTAATACGCATCTACTCATCCTTGGCCTCCATTGTAATCGCCCCCTCAAGCAATAATATCGAGCAGGAAGTTCTTCTCCTGTTAGCCGACGAGTATCGTCCAACCTGTGCCTATCTCTATGACTAACCCAGGGTCCCTGACCATGGGATTTTCCGAGGTTGATCCCCATCAATTGGCGCCGTCTTTGGGAACTACACAGGTTGGAATCACGATCTCGGCGGTCCCACCCTCAGCAGATCAAGACTCGAGGACTAGAACTAGATCTAGCCCGCTCGAGGAATTCAAGATCACCACAAGCGTCTCCATCATCTCGTCAAGATCACCTAGCCTGCAGCCGAGCCAAGTCCAGCATCCTGACGACTGTCAGATCCATCGCCGACGGAAAATAACTCGATGAACCAGAAGACAAGTACGAGGACCCTACTCGGGAACCCCACTCGAAGAGTCGCGACGCGCAGCCGAAGACTCGCCCATCAGTCGACGTCCCGCCGCCGCCCGGACTCCAACCACCCGCGAAGACAGCGACTCCGAAACTCAGACTGGATAGTACTATGACCTAGATCGAAGGCCAGACGAATTCGCCAACTTCATCCGAAGCCAATCACTCAACGACGGGATAGAAATCGACCCAAGATTCCATAGACGAGCGGAAGACCACTCGCAGATCTTCCAAATCTCGAGGAAAAGAAGGCATGCCGGCTCCAGCAAACTCATAGCCAAAGAGCAACTGGAAGGACCTTGCACGATCCACTGTTTGGAAGACAGTCGAGGACATCTCAGAGCAAGCCACACACTAGGAGATTGCCGCCTATTCGCCGAACTCTCCAACAGCCTCAAGGAGGACTGCGAAGCCAAACGCACTCGAAGAAGCGCGCAGTCGCCCGCACCAACTACAGAAGAGAAATACCCCGCGTCCCAGGGACGAGTCTGCATGATCCAAGAAGGAAGACCTCCGAAAGAAAAGCAAGATGCCTACACCTTGAAGGACGAAGCAGCCGAAGACCTAAAGATAACTGAAACCTACCAACTGAGCGGCGCCGAGACCAGCATCATTTTCCCACAGAGCGACCACCCGCCCGCAGTCCCAAGGCCTGGGCACGCACCCTTGGTCCTCGAAGCACAGATCGGAGGTTACGACATGGACAGAGTCTTCATGGATGGAGGCAGCAGTCTAAACATAATCTTCGCCAGCACCCTACGCAAGATGTTAATACCACGATCAGTTTGGAAGAAGTCAGGCACCACAATATACGACATAGTTATGGGCGAAGAAGCCACCTCCATCGGAACAATACAGCTTGACGTGATCTTCGGCAGCAAGCGCAACTTCGCAAAGCAAGCGCTCGAGTTCGAAGTGCTTGACTAGCAGTCGCAGTATCACGCCATACTCGGGCGACCAACGTTCACACAGTTCATAGCGGTTCCACACTACGCATACCTCAAGCTCAAGATGCTAGGACCCGCAGGAATCATCACAGTCAAAGGAAGCTTCACCAAATCGGACCAGTGCGACCGCGACTTCCACAAAGTCTCCGATACATTTGGAGCCCAGCAACAGCTCAAAGAAATAGCCATGGTGACGGACAAAAGCATATTCCCGCTGGCAAACTGAAGTGAGACAAAAGAATTTGGCCGCGACTTCAGCATCGACAGCGACACAATCACACACCAAGTCCACCCAACAGACCCGGAGAAGACGGTTCGCGTGTATGCCCACCTTCCAGAAGAGCAAGCAACCGCCCTCATAACCTTACTTCGCGAAGAGTGGAATTTTTTTGCTTGGTGCCCAGCCGACATGCCCAGAATACCACGAGAATTTCCTGAACACGCGCTCCACATCAAGCCGAACACCAAGCCAGTAAACCAGGCGTTTCTACGATTCTCAGAGCCCAAGCGCAGAGCAATCAGAGAAGAAGTCAACCGACTACTCGACGCACAGTTCATCCGAGAGACGAAGAAAGCAACATGGATAGCAAACACAGTCCTAGTCCCTAAAAAGGACACCGAGGTACTGAGGATGTGCTTCGAATATTGGCCTATCAACAAGCACTGCCCAAAAGACCACTTTCCCCTGCCAAGAATCGACCAGATAATCGACTCCACAGCAGGATGCAACCTCCTCTCTTTCCTCGACGAGTACTCAGGATACAATCAGATTGTCAGAACCCTCTGTTAGGTAATGTGCTAGGATCAAAGTAACCTTGCATAATGTCAAAATTTTCAAAAGGAATCTTTGAAATCAACTTCAAAATCAAAATGGGAGAAGGAACCCCCCCAGATGAATTAATTCAAAAGGCCAGATAAAAATCTTTTCCAAAAATTCATGTTAGATTTTTGAAAAGTCTTATAAATGAGTGTGATCACATATCAAGTGATGTGGGACCCACCCCATGCTCATAGATTTTTCAAATATTCAAACAGTGCCTTGGAATTAATGAAATACCCCTATTTGATTTAAAATTCAAATCAGTTGAATTTTAAAAATGTTGAAACTTTATAAGTGGCTAGTCTATATTATTATGAAGCCATATAAAATTTTTCAGCATTTAATAAAATGTTTAGCTATTTTATTTAGCTAAACAGAACAAATGTTAGAAAAAAAATAGAAAAGGAAGGGAACCACTTACCTGTCGCCCAGGCGAAGTCCCAGCCGGCCCAGCCCACCAGGCCGTTCTGTCGTATTCCTCCCGCGCGCCCAAGCAGCTCGGTGGCGAGGCGCCGACGCCGTGGACGCCACCGCGACGCCCACGGGGTTCCAGGCCTCCCCAACCCTCCAAAGTGCGCCACGGAGACGCCCGCCTCGCCCTCTCTCTTTTCCCCCCATCGCCGCTTCGTCTCGAGCCTCCTCCTCGCTTTCCCCAATTCCCCCGAGAGCATCCGCCGTTCGCCGCCGTGAGAAGCCGCAGCCAACGCCGGAGAGGAGCCCGGAGATTGTGTCCCCCTCGCGCTACGTTGTCGTCCACGCCAGGAGCTCGAAGATGGTGACCTAGGAGCCACTGGAGCCGCCGCAATCGAAGTTTTCTTCTCGCCGGAGCCGCCGCGCGATTTCCTTGATTTCGGCAACCACAGGGCGTCCCCGACCGCGCCACCACCTCCGTTGAACTCACGGTGAGCTCACGGTTCGCCCGAGCCATTCCTTCGTCTCCCTCCTCCTCCCTAGCTGGATCCGCCATGGACGCAGGAGCTCGTCGCCGCCATGGTCGATGGCGAGGAAGTTCCCGTGCCCCTTCGACCCATCCATGACGTCCTACGTGGTCCTGGTGCTCCAAGGATTCGTCCGAGCCATCGCATGTCCACGAAAACCCACCGCAGCGTCGTCTTCGTCGTCGCCGAGCCACGGCCGCCGCTAGGGCTCGTCGCCGGCATCACTCCGGTGCCCCCCGGTGGCGCTGCTGTGCTTGGGGTGATGCGGACGAGCTCGGGCTTCCGTTTGGTGGACTCAGCGCACCAAATGGTGGCCGGAGCCGCCTTCCCGTGCAGCGCCGCCGCGCTGGTGGCCACCGGCGGCTAGCCGCCGGCCTGTTAGGCTAACCCCGGCCTAATCCACCCGCTAATGACCCCCAGGGCCGATGACATGTGGGCCCAGCCCTGGCTAATTCCTGGATTAAACTTAAACCGTTTCAAATCGTTTTATTTAAGCAGTGAGAGGCTGACCAGTGGGTCCCAGCAGTCAGTGGACCCCTGACGTCATGCTGATGTCATAGTGACGCAGTAAATGAATTTCCAGAATAAAAAGAATTAAAGAAATTCCAGAAAATCCAGAAAATACCCCAAACTTTGGAAATTCATAGAAAATTCATATTAACTCCAAATTGGACAAATAATATATGAAAAATGATCAGGAGAAAATTATCTTTCCAAATATTCAACTTTCAACTATGTTGGAGTTGATTTTAAAATGGTACCAGTAGCATATGTCATTTGGTTTATTTGAAATTAATTCAAATTCAAATCAAATGATCTTTCAACTTGGACCATGGAATTATGCTACAATTCAACCACACATCAGAGGCATATCATACACATTCCAAAAGATTCAAAATGATCAAACAATGTCACATGCAACTTGATTAAGTTTGAATTCAAATTGGAGTTTGAATTTGCAATTCAATTTGCAATATACTCCATTTAAATGGAATTGCCTTACACATCAAAGCATATACATCAAGATTCAAACTTCCATCATGTGTTTGTGCATCGTATTTACTTTGCTACTTTGCTTGTTGTTTGTCGAGTAGAGGTGGAACCGGAGCAGGAGGCTGCCCCCTTCGTTGAAGACCCAGAACCCGAACCTCGTCAGCAAGGCAAGCAAACCCCCATTGATCATGTCGATAAAATCCCACTTCCCTCTCATGTCTCGCTTATGCATTGTTTAGGATGATCACCATGATTCGTTTCTACCGCATAGATGAACCCATTCCTTTGCATGACCTATCATTTTGTCACAGTAGTAAGCAAACCACAATCCTAGCAAATGTAGGAGTTGTTTGATATCATGTGGCCCCTGCAATGTTACTGCTTATTGCATGCTTAGTATGATACCATGATGTTACTGTGATGTGAGTCGGGATGGAAATGATCATGTTGATGATGGTAGAAAAGTGTTGGTGAATCGACCCTAATACAAGGTGAACGATGAGAGGCTGTGTAGGAGTACACGGTGGGTTGTCTCGTTGAACACCACCCTAAGTCCGAGTTCTTGTGTGGTGATCCAAGATGAAGAGTACAACCACACATTGGGCTCACTGACCCCTCTCAACTTACTAACTCATCCCTTTCGATGTCCAGATGTCGCAATAGTTCTGAGTTCTGGTAGGCTTGTGGCCTGGATGCTAAGTGAGAGAACGGCTCATCCGAGACCGGCTTATGCACCACGCACACATCACTTGGGTCCACTTCGGTAAACCGGCCGGGTTCACGATAGTGGTAACCAACCCAAGTAGGCGGCTTTCTCGGACTAGATCGGCTATGAGGTAACAGTTGTGGTGAGCATCCTCGCTGGCACCTCTTGAATGGTGTCGAGATCAAAGGCGGTAAATGATGATCATGTGTGTGTAGCGGTACACCCCTGCAGGGTTAACAAAACTATTCGAATAGCCGCGTCCGCGGTTATGGACTGCTTGGAAAGCTTAGCTTGATTATTAGATAACTTGAACCGGATACTTCTAAAACACACCAAGATAAGTGTGAGTGCTATGGCGTGCTTCCTCGTGGGGAAGTCGAGGAAGGCACCATAGTGGTGTATTGGTTGGAGAATGTAGTGGACTCGTGTACGCTTCTTACCTCAAAGTCTGGTACTCGTAGTTCAGGATTAGCCAAGTCAAATCTGGCACTTCTGCAAGTGAACCCCACCTCCCTTTACCTTGATACATGTGCATGAGTAGTATAGCTCCTATGTAAGTCTTGCTGAGTACGACTTTGTACTCACGTTTGCTTAATCTATGTTTTAGATGATGCCACTGACCCCGAAGGTGGCTTCTTCATCGAGCTGGACGACTGAAGGCCAACTAGTCTAGTCCCAGTCAGACGACTGGTTCCCTCGTGGAGGGCTTGTGTTTAAATAAGGCTTCTTAAGCCATTTGTTAAACTTGTCTGTACTCAGACATAATTTGCTTCCGTTTGTGTTGTAATGTTGGATCACATGTTTGTGATCTCTATGTGCACTCTATAAGAGTTATCAATAAAAATGTACACTTTGTAGAGAATTGTAATGGTACCTGCTGTTCATACAAGGCATGCGTGCTGCGTGTATGTTTATAACATGCATGTCATTGTATGGGTTTTCGAGACCTTAGTTGTGATCTGGCTGGCGGTCTTTCATACACCAAGTGGCCCTTAGATGTGCGCAGCTTGGGGCATCGCGATGCGATTGTTCGAGACTCTGTCTCGTGCACACTTTGTGGTATGATCGAGCCCGCCCTAGACCCCGACTAAGTGATCGGGCTGGAGTAAGTATATGTAAGAGTTATGAGATAGTCGATAGTATGGTTGAGGCGACTTGTCTTTGAATATGGGAGTTCACCACCCATATCATTAGACTTGTGTGCGGACGATGAGGACCCATCTCAGTTGATCATCCGGCCTGGATGGGATGCCCCTCACGTACGATGCTTTCCGAGAACGTTCTGTGCTTGGCCTTGTCTGCTTAGACAAGTGGGTACAGTTCTCGGCTCTCCATATGACTATGCCTTAACTGGACTTGCATACGCTAACCCCGGGTCCCGACAGAATCAGATCAGGATGGCGGAAAAAGATGAAGAGCAGACCTCGTTCACCACCCTCCATGGAGTAACCCGCTCTCAAAAAATGCTCTTTGGTCTAAACAATGCCGGAGCAACATACCAGCGAATGATGCAAGCATGCGTGAGAGACCAGATTGGCAGAAGCATCCAAGTTCACGTAGACGAGATCGTCATCACAACCAAAGAACTCGCGCCAGAAGAAGCCGCAGAAGACGACAACACAAGCGAACCAGCGCAAGTGGCAGCAGCGAACCCAATCGCTAATGAAGAGGGCAACAACGCAGTCGAGGAGCCAGAGCCAGCCGCACCCGAAGACCCCTCTTGGAGAGAATCGTTCCTCAGATTCCTAATACAGGGTACTCTACCACAAGACGTCACAGAAGCCCGACGCATCAGTCGACGACCTAAAGCATTAACGGTAATCAACAGAAAGCTCTATAAGCATAGCATCTCTCAGGTCCTCGAAAAGTGCATAGACGAAGAAGACGACAAAGCCCTATAGCTTGAGATTCACGAAGGCACCTGCGGACATCATGCCAGCAGTCGAGCACTCGTGGCAAAAGCCTTTCGAGCAGGTTTTTACTGGCCAACCGCTATGAGAAATGCAGAGGGCATCGTACGGCGTTGCATCGCGTGCCAAAAGTTCGCTAGCAGGCCGCACGCCCCAGCATCGGAACTCAAAACAATACCATTATCATGCCCATTTGCCACGTGGGGACTCGACATGGTGGGCCCACTGAAGAAATCATCAAAAGGAGGACGAACACACCTAATAGTTGTGGTAGACAAGTTCACCAAATGGATTGAAGCAGTACCAATCACCAGCTCAGCAGCCCTCACGGCAGTCAACTTCATCAAGTCGATCATCTTCAGATTCGGGGTACCACACAACATCATCACAGACAACGATACAAACTTCACAGCAGCAGAGTTCCAAAACTTATGTCAGGAGCTGGGCATCAAAATAAGCTACACATCAGTCGCACACCCGCAGTCCAATGGCCAAGTGGAGAAAGCAAACGGCCTATTATGCGGAGGAATAAAGAAGCGACTCCTAGCACCACTCGAACAAGCCACAGGCGACTGGATAGAGGAGCTCCCCGCAGTTCTATGGAGCCTGCGCACCACCCCAAACAGCTCGACCCAGTATACACCTTTCTTCTTGGTATACAGGGCAGAAGCAGTGCTGCTGCACGACTTAAAATTCGGAGAACCCAGAATCTCAGGGTACAAAGAAGAAGAGGCAGAAGAAGCACTGCAGTACGACAAATACATAGCAGACGAAGCACGAGACACAACCATCAAAAGATCTGAAGGATACCAGGACAAGCTGTGCACATATCAAAGCAGTTGCCTGCGGACCAGATCGTTCAACAAAGGAGACCTTGTGCTACGGCTAATACAGGAAAAAGTGCACAAACTTGCCCCACAATGGGAAGGACCTTTCATCATCTCGGAAGGCATGGGAGGAGGAGCATACAGATTGAAGAACCCGAAGACCAATGAGGACGTTGGAAATCCATGGAACGTAGCGAACCTATGCCTATTCTACCCATAGTCCCCCAGGCATTATCAGAGACATCGGCAGCTGCACCGATCGACAACTCATGTAAAATTCGAAGGAATAAAATAATGTTTCCCAAAGCATCTTACTCAAAAGCACTCGGGGGCTCGAGCCTAGAACTCCCCCCGAGAGACGCTATCCTCGCAAACGAGACCTTTACTTACAAGCACTCGGGTGCTCGAGCCTAGAACTCCCCCCGAGAGACGCTATCCTCGCAAACGCGACTTTTACTTACAAGCACACGAGGGCTCGAGCCTAGAACTCCCCCCGAGATACGCTATCTTCGCAAACACGACTTCTACTTACAAGCAGTCGGGGGCTCGAGCCTAGAACTCCCCCCAAGAGACGCTATCTTCGCAAACGCGACTTTTACTTACAAGCACTCGGGGGCTCGAGCCTAGAACTCCCCCCGAGAGACGCTATCTTCGCTAAGCGCGACCTTTACTCAAAAGCACTCGGGGGCTCGAGTCGAAACTCCCGCCGAGAGACGCTATCTTCGCTCACGCGACTCTTACTTAAATGACTCGGGGGCTCGAGCATAAACTTCCCCTAAAAGACGTTATCCTCGCTAAAAACGCAACTATCTACAACCATCGGGAGGCCAAAAAACGCAAGACTCTCGCCAACAACAAAGCTCAGGCAAAAGAAAGCTGCATCAAAAGCGCACGATGCTTTAGTCTTCACCCGATTGCAAGCGATCGCCTAAAGTCTCGGGGGCTACTCCCATCGGGAGCGCTGACGCGCACCCGATCCAAACTTGGAAAAATCCAAAGACAACTAAAAACCAGTAAGACAAAAATTCATAAAGTCTACGCTTGATTCTGAAAATCAAACGCAGCCTCGGGGGCTACTCCCATCGGGAGCGCTGGCGCGCACCCGAGAAGACAATCTCATTACAAAGGAGTCGAAGACATTCTCATTACAAAGGAGTCGAAGACATTCTCATTACAAAGGAGTGGAAGACATTCTTATTACAAAGAACTCGATACGACAGTTTGTCGCTACAGAAGGACCTATGGAACTACAAGACAGGCTACATTCAGCTTCTACATGTGTGCTCATGCTGAGATAATTGGCACTTTCGTGCCACAACCCGACGGGCATCATCACAGACAAAGTAGCAACCCAGCCCCGCGAGGAAGAAGCGCGCTGTCCTCCAGTTCTACAAGGTGCCTCGCCTACTGACGCAGCCGCTTGACGATTGGCTTGACGTCCAATTCGTCCTTTGAACTAGAAGAGCAAACACCATCGCCCGAGGGATCAGCCGAAGACGAAGACATGGGAGAAGCTGGCAAACCACCACCCGAGCCATCGGAATCATTGCTGCTTGTTTCCCCACAGTATGGATCCAGACGGTTGCCACCAGCGTCAAATGCGCGGATAATAACAGTATCTTCGATGTCAAAATGACAACAAAGGCTATCTCCGCCGCGCAGATTGAACTGACGAGAAAACGCCCTCCAGCCAAGCCCAAGGAAAATCAAGGATGAACTATCAGTCTCCAGCTCCACCCAAGAAGAAGAACGAGCACACCCTTGAAGACGGAACCAGAAGCCCCTCAAGTTAAGCTCAGAATCAATGGAGGCAAACGAGAGAGGAAGAGGAATCTGGGCAGTATCCCGGTTAAGAACACGCAAAAGAAAATCATGGCGCCAAAAACCCTCCTCCATGGAGGAAGAAGAAGAAGGCACCAACGTGGTACCATGACGTCCACCTCGTGAAGAACGAGGCGCGCGTCCACCACGACCACGGCGGCCACGACCTCGCCCAGCCACACCTCTACCACGCTTGGGCGCCATATGAAGAAGAAGAAGAAGAGAAAGATGTGAAGAATGGATGCCAAGGACGGGCAACCACATGAAGTATTTATAGCGCAATCCAAGGGAAAACCAGGAAAAGCACGCGGAAGCTCAGGAGGCGTCATCATTGCATCAAAGACCGCTGGGCCGGGCGTTACGAATTCCTAGGCAAAGATGCCTTCACACGGTCAGCATTATTTATAGGACGCGTCAAATCTCGCCGGTTTCCCATACGAAGCCTTGGAAACCCAACGGGCAACAGGTAGCACGACGTCCAAACCATCATTATGACGGTCCAAAAGACGCGACGGATCAAGAAATCAAACATCATCATAGGATATCAAACAACATAACAATGCATGTCAGCACGACATCACAAAAGGGACGGATCAAGATAAAAACAGTTGGCCAAAAACCAAAAGATTCCAAAAGCCAGCTATACGTCCAAATTTTCTGACTCTACAAAATTCTTACTCCCATCGGGAGTACCTTTATTCGAGTTCGGGTGCTCCCTCACCCCGAAGGCAAAATGTGCTCGAGTGCTCACTCGCACCAGCAGAAAAAACATAGTCTCAGAGTTCGGGTGCTCCCTCACCCCGAAAGCAGTAAAGCATTTGAATGACTAATCGCAAAAGAGACTCAACAATTCAACGAAAATGACTTACTCGCGCACTCGACGATATATCGAGTGGGTGCTTTTCTTATATTCCTCGCGTGAGTCCACTACAAACTCCGCGAGTGACGACTAAAATAGCTCACTTGATTGTTTATTCCAAGTGGGTGCATCGCTAAATAGGCTCCGCGCCTCTAAAAAATAATTATGCCTGGGCTACGACACACTGTACCCAGATGCCACGCAATATTAGCGTGTAGGTAAGACCCCGCTGCGCAGAACGGCCGGGCCGGGACTTGCCGCAGAGCGATTTCACTCCCGACCCTTTCCATGAGCTCACATGATAGAAAGAGCCGAGCGGACGCGCTCAGGCTATGTGCTTAGACTAGTAGAAATTGATCCTATAAGACCTGCAGCGGCATGACTTTGCTTGACACCAGTGTTCCAAGTTCATGTCGAGGGACGTGGGCTTGATTGGGCTACTGTGGTATTTTTCACTAGCACAATTCACCAAGGCTCGACCAGTCGACTCCTTGGGCCCTTTCAGCTTAGCAATCCCTCGAAACGGATATTTTCATGGCTCAAAACTGCCAGCGACCCGTGGCGATGCCGCTCTTACAAACAATAAAATCCCAGATGAATTCGAGTCCCTGCGCGACCCTTCGAGTCCCCCAGGAACTCGGGGGCTACTGACGAGGGGGTGACCCCACGACTCCTGCATGAAAGGCTACCTGGTGCGTATGAAGACAGAAGGCCCGCTGGGAAGCTACGACAAGCCCACGATTGGCCCAACCAGGCACCGACGTAGGAGTTCGCGACTAACATGGAAGGTGCAACTTGGCTTACAAGGCAAAGACTAGAACTAGGAAACCATCTCTGTAACCTAGCACAGACTCCCCGAGACCTAGCCTAGTATATAAAGGCTGGGAGGGGAGATGTCCAGAACAACTTAATACGCATCTACTCATCTAGCCTTGCGAAAAATCGCCTTGGTCTCCATTGTAATCGCCCCCTCAAGCAATAATATCGAGCAGGAAGTGCTTCACCTGTTAGCCGACGAGTATCGTCCAACCTGTGCTTATCTCTATGACTAACCCAGGGTCCCTGACCATGGGATTTGCCGGGGTTGATCCCCGTCAATAATTTTTTAGGGGTTTTCGGTATAAGCAACAGGAAGGTAAAAGCAAGCAAAGCAAAAGGCACTGAGGAGTAACGAGTGGCCCAATCCTTTTGAGCAAAGGATAGGCCTAGCAACTGAACTTATAAAGGCTAAAGTGTTCTTGAGGACACACGGGAGAAATAGTCACGTACTTTTGCCATATTCCGTATCGATACTATGTTTTGTGTTGATAAGTGCCGAGTGGGTGGAACTATGCTAGTACACCTACTAGACTAAGATAAGTGTTGTCTTATGATTAAACATCTTGCAAGCATCCGCAAATACAATAGTAATTAAGGAAAAAGCCTAACCATAGCAATACGATCGATGATCCATTGTTCCCTTGTGCAAAAGCGTGCAAACTGGGGTTCAGGTTTCTGTCACTCCGGCAACCCACCGTAAGCATTATTTATACACAATGCATTCCCATAGGTCCTTAATAATGAGAAGTGTTGAGTGTTCGATTCACACAACACCACTAGGAAAATAACAACACAACTTAAATATCAAACAACACATATTACTTCAACATCATATGACTACTAGCAACTAGACTTCTCCCATGTCCTCAAGAACTAAAGTAACTACTCACAAGGCATAAAATAGATCATGATCAATGGGGATAAATAGATGATAAACAATCTGGACACAATGATATTTCTCCAACAAAACTCAATAGCATTCATCACACGGTAGTAATCAACACCGATAGAGTAGAGAGGATAGATAGTACGGATTACAGCACAAGTTAAACTTGTGAGGTGAGATGGGATGAAGATGGAGATGGTGCTGATGTTGGGGATGATGTTGATGATGATCTCGATGATGCCCGTGACGATGGTGATGACGATGGAGATGATCTCCCCTTCTGGGAGTTGTTCTCCCCGGTGGAATCTCCCCGCCGGAGGTGTCTTTTCTTCTCTGTAGGTTTCCGCCACGGAGCGGTGGCGGAACTCGCGAAACTTCTCTTTCTCTAGGGTTTTTGGATGACGGAAAATAAATAGGCCAAAGGGGGAGCCAGGGGTGGCCCCGGGTGTCCAGGTGGCCACCCGGCGCGGCCACCAGGCCGCTTGGTGGGCCCCCTTTGGCTCTCGTTTTGCGTGCCTCCATTAATCTTCTGGAAAATGGCCTCTGTCGATTTTCAGGTAATTTAGAGGTCTTCTATTTCAGCTACTCAGCGCCCACTTTTTACCGTTGTATCCTACGTCTGCTGCTTCGCCATCGAAAAGTTTGCAAACTGTGTAAAACGAGCCAAAAAAACATAAGAACAACATCATAACATGAAATATATCAATGAATAAGGATTAATTACTATAAAAAATAGTGATGCATTTTGGACGTATCAGGAACTCACAGAGTGTACCGACTTTGATCCTGGTGCGGTTAAGAAGCTGCTTGAAAAAACTCCATGAAGAACAAGATTACTCCTGATCCTGAATTTTCCACATCTCCTATATGCATCAATGATCCTGATTTTGATTTCTCTGTTGATCTTTCACTTATATCTATAGTTAAAGCTGACCACTTTTATGGCAGAGAAAATGACGATGCAATAGCACACCTGACCAAACTCACTGAGTTGGGTGGCTTGTTTACTACCGATGAGAAGATACGCAACTTTTATGTGACTAAGCTTCTTCCTTTCTCTTTGAAGGAAGACGCTAAAGCATGGTATGATGCACTACCCTATGGTTCCATTAAGAGTCCTCAAGATTTGGGTCATTCTTTTGTCGATAAGTACTTTCCTGCTCACATGCAACATGCTGCTTTACAAAGAATTTATAATTTTAAACAGTTGCATGATGAGAACCTCCCTAAAGCTTGGGGGGAGGTATTGCAGTTTGATCAAGGCTAGACAGGGACATGGAGTCCATAAGTATTAATTACTTGATATATTTTACGCTGGTCTAACCGATGAATCGAGATCCTATTTGGATAGTTGTGCTAGTTGTGTTTTCAGGGAAAGAACACCGGACGATGCAGAAGAACTAATGGGCAAGATTGCCAAGAACCAAGAAGATTGGTCCGTCCCTGAGCCACCTCCACCACCAAAGAAGAGGAGCATGCTTGTCCTAAGCCCCGAAGATATGTAAGAAGGGAAGAAGTCTATAAAAGAGGAATGTATTAAAGATGAAGACATTAAGAATCTACCTCCTATTGAGAAGTTGTGTGAGCCCACTACTCACCCTCCTATGGTAGAGGTACACTCTCTTTTAGATTTCAATGCAAGTGACATCCCTCAAGGTAAGCCTCCTGACAAATGTTTAGATGATCTTGATAATTTTATTATGAAGCAAAATCACTTTAATATGAGGATCCAAAGACAGTTGCATGATAATACCCTTGCTATCAAAAGCTTGCTTGATGTTCTAGGTAGAACAGTTAATGATGTTAAATGTCTTGTGAAGCATTTTCATATGGTTCAAACTCAGCTTGAACAAATTTTTGATGTGCAAAAAGATTTTCTTGCTAACAATGCCAAACAAGATAATTTATAGGCCTATGGTATAAAGATTCGGGGTGGAACACACACCTGATACGTCCCAAACATATCTATAATTTCAGCTTGCTCCATGCATGTTTTGTGTGACTTTGCCATGATTTGCTTGAACTTTCATACACTTTTGAGCATATTTGGACTAATCTATTAACCCAGTGCACCCAGATGCCAGTTGCTGTTTTCTACTGTTTTTGTATTTCAGGTTTTCCGGCGATTAAAAGTGCTCGAAAAATCCGGAAAATCAGATAAAAAATCAGCGACCCGGAAGCTTCCAGAATCACCAAGGTAGCGGAGGGGGGCTACCACAGGGACTCGAGAAGGGTCCATGGTGCAGCCCCACCCTAGGCTGCGCCAGGGGGCCTCCTGGCTGCCCTGTGGGTCCACTCGATGCCCCCCTCAGCCTATATTTAGACCTCGGGGTGGAAACCCCTAATATCGATCTCTTTTCCGCGAACTCGCCTCTGTACCGCCGCCGCCGCCGTTTCAAGATCGGGGCTGCCTGGAGAAGCTGCCCCGGCACCCTGCCGGGAGGAGGAACCCCCTCCGGGAGACCATCCATAGCCATGGACGCCTCCCGTATGTGCCGTGAGTAGTCCCCCTTGGACCATGGATCCGTGACCAGTAGCTATGTGATGTACTTCTCCCCTCTTTGTGCTTCCACTTTCGAGACCTCGTGAGCTGCCTCACATGATCGAGGAACTTTTGTAATTTCTGCTGTTGCTATGCTGAGTGTGCTGGGATCTGATGGATTATGAGACTATGTTCAGATTGTGATGAGTATTATATTTGGTTCTTCTCTTTTATATTTTGTTCTTGAGTAAATTCTTGCATGTTCTCCGTTGCAGTATTTTACTTTGGCCAATTAGTTTGTTGCAACTCCAAGAGGGAGCGTTATGCTTGATTGTGGGTTCAGCCCCTTGATGTCTAGCTTGAGTGACAAACATGAGACCAGGGGATGTGCTGTTGCCACCAGGGATAAAACAACGGTGCTTGTACCCACGGGTGCAAGGATTGTTTACTTTACGCAAAGTTATTTTAATGCAGTTGCCTGGTTCTTTGAGTTTACACTTTGGGTGGGATTCGCAACTTAATACCAGCGAGATGTTCTGGATAGATATCTCAAGGTGGATGATTCATAGTAGAAGCAGTTGGATTTCGGTCTACTTACCTTGGCGTACTGCCCATTGCTTTTGAGCCCTTCCTTTCTTGGCAGCATAGTTAGCATTGCGGTGCCTTCATAATTCTGTCAATTGCCCGGCTGTGATTTGTTTACCTCGCTAGCACTTTTATCGTCTTTTGGGTGAGAGACATTGTAACACCCTCAGTGTGAGGCATCAGTAAAACTTTTGGTTAATATATTCCTCTGTGATTAGCAAGCCGCTAATCACCTTTGATCATGCCTTGATAAACTTTGAATCCAAACAAAACTCAAAGTGCCTTTTGTTGAATATTCAAAATAAGTGATGAATAAAACATTGCCCAAATTTTTTGAAACCATTTTTGTAAAGTCCCTAAAAACCAGTGGACCATGTCCATGTGGGTATGGGAATTTATTAAGCTACCAAATAAATCAAACAATTCAAACAGTAGCAAATAAGTGGCATTTAATCCATTTTTAATAAAACAAAAATATTAAATGGTTTTCTTTGTCCACCAAACTTTTTGTGGCACCTCTAATATATGCAACATAAATATACCCACAAGTAGCACATGTGGCAAAAATCATTTCAAAGCAAAATAAATTAAAACAGAAAAAAAAGAAAAAAAACTAAACTAATCTAGCCTAATCTGGCCCGAGGCCCAGTCCCCTCCCTTTCCCCCCCTGGGCCACCAGCCCAGCAAGCCCACCCGCCCCCTTCTTCTTCCTACCGTACAGGGGGGCGTGGCACACATCCGCCGGCTTCACGGCCACTGCCGTCGGCGTGGCGGTCATCCCACGCCCCCGGCGGGATAAGAGGAGACCGGACCCCGACCCCTCCCTCAAACCCTAGCGTGCCCCCGCTCCTCTTCCTCCCTCGCGCTGTTTTCCTCCTCTGCTCCCTCCCTGTTCTCCTCACGGGAACCGCCACCAGTGGCCGTGCCGCCGTAGTTCCCCTGGCCAACGGTCACCCCAGTCTGCGTCGACTTGTCCTGCAGCTCCCCAGGCCTCCTCCTCGTTCCCCCGCGCAAGTCGTCGTCGCCGTCGTCCACTACATCGCCGAAATCGGGTCGGTTTCTCGACGCCACGACCACCGCAATGCCGCCCCGATTCGCTCTACTCCGAGCTCCTTCGGCCAGCGTGGCCCCTCCATTGCGCTCCAATGTGAGCTCCACGCCCATTCCCCCTCTCCCTTAATCCGTTTCGCCGCCGTAGGTTGCCATCGCACCGCACTCCGACCGCCACAGTGCGCCATGGCCGCGAACCCCCTTCCTCCATGCGTGCTGCGCCGCTGAGGCCGACTGCCTCACCTGCAGCTGCGAGCACGCGCGCGCCCGCGTGGACAAGCCCCTGTAACCTCTCCCGTCGCGCCCCCCTTGCCGCCATGCACCTCGCCGCCGGCGTGCACTGCGTGTGCACACGCGGTTAGGCCGTGGGCTAGCCCACCGACACGTGGGGCCGTCCCAGTGTTAATTAGTGGTTAACCACTGTTAAGCAAAACCCCCTTTTCTTATAGTCTATGACATGTGGGCCATAGGCCATTATGTTAAATTAAGCTGAGTTAGTTAAACCTGTGTCAATGACATGTGGACCCCAACTGTGAATTAATAAATACATGATTATATTTACACTAATAGACTATGACATGTGGGGCCCCCTGTTCTGTTAATTAAATAAAATGAATTAAATGTCCCTCTCTATGACATGTAGGTCCCACTGGTCAGTTTGACCAGTCAAAGGGACTTGTGGATAATGTTGCTTTTATTGTTAAAAGAAATCCAGAAAAATGTTATAAAATGATTTAAATTTGGAAATTCATTATCTTTTAAACCGTAAATCAGATTTTAAAACTTTATACATCAAAATTGATCAGAAAAATATAAAAAATACAGATACGCTGTCTGTTTGTGTACCACACCCCTCTAACATACCGAACATTGAACCGTCCCCCTCCGGACCGTCTGTCCGATGATTTGTCCGGTACTGTTAAAGTAGCCGGATGAATTTATTCTGAACACGAAAGTTGTTCAGAATAGTTCAACTAACCCGGATACCCCACCCATATGTTTATCTGATGTCCACGACACCTCCGGCATGATCCCTTCCCCCTCCGGACACCCTGTCCGGTAATCACCCGGAGCTGGCAATTCATCCCCGGATGAATTCCCGCTGCGAGCATAATACATTGCCCCGCGTTAGAACACCGTTACCTTTGCTTATGTCATGCCATGCATATGTTTGTTAATAATTGTTGTGTATTTACTGTTCCCCCCCTTATCTCCGATAGACCCCGCTGCTGTCGACTACACCGCTGCTGGGTACGACTACTACGTCGATGACCCTGCCTCTATCGCCGAGCTTCCAGGCAAGCAGAGCCATTCTCTTCCCCAGATATCGCCTACCTTTCCGTACTTTCTTGCACTAGGCATTGTTACTGCTGCTGCTACGTTACAATCCTATTCAATTGTATAGCCTGATTTTGTCGCCCCTTGATGTACCTTCCTTATCCTATACTGCCTATTATAATTATGCATTATTCAGCAGTGAGCCATGCGCATTGTTAGCTAGGATTAGATAGCGGGCCGTGGCCACTCAGGGGAGTGACGCGGATGCAAAATATATACAACTGCAACAGGTACGGATCAATGCAGACGCCCTAGGGAACCTACAACGGCGAGACTCTGCAGGGTCGCTTCGAGTTTGACTTACGAGGGGACTGACTCGTAATTCACTCTCGTCGGCTCAGTAGCGTAGCATCACTGGGATGATGCGAGGGTATTCCTCTTTAGTTCATTCCTCTGGTGTCTCGGCACCACCGGGGTGATACGAGAATATTCCTCTTTAGTTCATTCCGCTGATGTCTCTATCGAACCTCGTTAAATGTGCCATCGAGGGTCATTCCTCCTGGTTTCACTTAATGGTAGGCACTCGAATCAACTGGTGTCCTTAAAGGTAAGAGTCAGGCGACCCAACGGTTCCTGCGAGCGGTATATTGTCGGGAGCGACAGGGAGGGTACTATTCTGAACAACTTTATACATCAAAATTGATCAGAAAAATATAACAAATACATATACGCTGTCTGTTTGTGTACCACACCCCTCTAACATACCGAACATTGAATCGTCCCCCTCCGGACCGTCTGTCCGATGATTTGTCTGGTACTATTAAAGTATCCGGATGAATTTATTCTGAACACGAAAGTTGTTCAGAATAGTTCAACTAACCCGGATACCCCACCCATACGTTTGTCAGATGTCCACGACACCTCCGTCATGATCCCTTCCCCCTCCGGACACCCTGTCCGGTAATCACCCGGAGCTGGCAGTTCATCCCCGGATGAATTCCCGCTCCGAGCATAATACATTGCCCCGCGTTAGAACACCGTTACCTTTGCTTATGTCATGCCATGCATATGTTTGTTTATGATTGCTGTGTATTTACTGTTCCCCCCTTATCTCCGATAGACCCCGCTGCTGTCGACTACACCGATGTTGGGTACGACTACTACGTCGACGACCCTGCCTCTACCGCCGAGCTTCCAGGCAAGCAGAGCCATTATCTTCCACAGATATCGCCTACCTTTCCGTACTTTCTTGCACTAGGCATTTTTCCTGCTGCTGCTACGTTACAATCCTATTCAATTGTATAGCCTGATTTTGTCGCCCCTTGATGTACCTTCCTTATCCTATGCTTCCTATTATAATTATGCATTATTCAGCAGTGAGCCCTGCGCATTGTTAGCTAGGATTAGATAGCGGGCCGTGGTCACTCAGGGGAGTGACGCGGATGCAGAATATATACAACTGCAACAGGTACGGATCAATGCAGACGCCCTAGGGAACCTACAACGTCGAAACTTTGCCGGGTCGCTTCGATTTTTACTTACGAGGGGACTGACTCATAATTCACTCTCGTCGGCTCAGTAGCGTAGCATCACTGGGATGATGCGAGGGTATTCCTCTTTAGTTCATTCCGCTGGTTTCTCGGCACCACCAGGGTGATACGAGAATATTCCTCTTAAGTTATTCCGCTGATGTCTCTATCGAACCTCGTTAAGTGTGCCATCGAGGGTGATTCCTCCTGGATTCACTTAATGGTAGGCACTCGAATCAACTGGTGTCCTTAAAGGTAAGATTCGGACGACCCAACGGTGCCCGCGAGCGGTATATTGTCGGGAGCGACAGGGAGGGTACAACCGACGTTACTGGCGTGCTTGGCCCATGCTCGTATCTCGCGAGAGTTACCAAACTACGAAAAGTCGAGCTCTACCAAGAGCACACGCGAGACAAGGTAAGGAGACGGTTCACCTTGTTGGTAACCGCAGTGACTTGGTGGGACGCCAGGGCAGGCACCGATGTACTGATGGTCCTGACTGCTGTCGTGGACCGCGGGTCGGTTAAGTCGAGGCAACGATAACGGTTGTCACGCAGGTTAATTAAAATGCTAAATGGTTCGGCGGATGACTTGAGAGGCCCGTTGGTCTGTACGCACTACCTTCACGTGGGATAAGGAGTTATGGGCTCCCCTGCGTCGTAGTTTGTCCGAAAGCTCTTCAGACGTCAGCAGTACCGCGGCCTGCTCCGGGAAGTGGTGTCTTCTTCGTCCGGACGGTGTGTTTTTGGATTTGCTTTCGCTTCACCGGCCAGCCACGCACCGTGCAGAAGCGTGCAAGGGTGAGGGTCCTAGACCCCTTGGCGCATAGGATATAGTCCGGCGGATGGCCTCTTTGTTGAGCCTAGGATAGGCTGCGTCGTGTCGGATAGCCTCGGTGGGGCGTTCCCTAACAAGGTTCACGCCACCCTGGAGATCCGAACGTGCAGGCTGAACAGTAGTGCACCCCTGCAGGGAGTTTAATCTATTCGAATAGTCGTGTCCACGGTAACAGGACGCTTTATGCTGAAGCTGGATCTTACCACTAGAAACTATTACTATTATACTGTATGGTTCCGGGTCTTCTTCCTCGCAGGGAGACGAGGAAGGGAACTCGGAGGCATTATTATTATTAATCATTACAACTTATATTATAGAATGTTGCAGCAACTTCTGCTTCGTTGATAGTTTATGCTTTATATGAACTGTTGGCTGTTTCTCTTCTCATGCTGCAAGACACGTCAGAAGATGCTAGTCTTCGATAGGTCTAGCTTCTTATCCTTATTCTGATTTCTATCTTGCAGTCCACTATCTACAGCCTCCCCTTTCCATTGATACAAATGCATAATGCTTAGTAGCGGATGTAAGACTCGAGGGTATGCTAGATACTCACCTTTGCTTTATTTCCCCCTTTATGTTTTGCCTGATCGGCCGCTGCAGTCGACGTTGGTGCCCAGGAGCAGGAGTAACCCGGAGGCGGATACTACTACGTCGAGGCCCCCGCTGACCAGGACCAGGAGTAGTTTCGGAGGCTCCCAGGCAGGAGGCCTTGCCTTTTCGATCTGTATCTCTGATGTTATTTGTGCTAGCCTTCTTAAGGCAAAACTTGACTAACTATGTCTGTACTCAGATATTATGGTTTGTATAACTTATGTATTCGGGTCCGCGTGACCCCCCTTTATTGTAACATATTGGTTTATCCTTTTGTGTTTAGTGTTGTGCTGTGATATTCTCACCGTGGCACCCTAATCTCAGCCGTGTACTCTGCGTGTATGATTACTGTACACTGATTGATTTTGGGGGCGTCACAAGTTGGTATCAGAGCCGACTGCCTGTAGGAAGCCACCCAACCACTACCTGGTCGAAGTTGAGTCTAGACTTTGAAAAACTATTTTGCTAACTTAATGTTTGGCTTACGGGCCCACATCGATGTCACTACGTGTGATATCTATGGTATTAGGATCCTTTTCTCCTTACGTATGTTCTGGGAATCTGCTCTCTTATCCTTGCTGGTAAGTTTTACAAACTCTGACATTAAGATCACGTTCTCTTGATTCCACCCGGCGTTTTGGTGCTTCCCCATTGATTGAGTCGTGTCGCAGGAGTTCTACCCCAGGTCCCGGACCGCGGATCCCTTTCTCATTCTGGGCAGGCCGCGCGTCCTCTGGCATTAACTCCTGTGGCCAACAGTTTTCTTGTGGCGTGATTGACATAGTGGAATCTATGTCGCGTCGTGTAATCCTTACCGCGGTCTGCGCGCCGCCTAGTGTGTCCTTTTTCCTTAATTTCTACGACGTTACGCTGCCCGATTTTCGATTGTTTCTATGTGTGGATGTGTATGTCTTATATGACTACTCCTATATATCCGCGCCTCCTCTTTGTTGTCGCTTTACCTCATATCGTGGTCGTTGTCGTGGTGCCAACGATCCACCTCCGCCGCCGGACTACATGGCCGCGATGATGCAGCAGTTTCAGATGAACCAAGTCTTTATGCAAGGAGTCATAGATCAGCTCCAGAACCAGAATCAGAACCAGAACCAGCATCAGAACCAACCGCCTGTGGTTACTCTGCGGGATTTCATGCGTCTCAATCCCCCTCCCTTCCACCAACCTGAACAACCGCTGGATGCCGATGATTGGCTCCGTGACATCAACCGTCAGTTGGAGTTCGCTAATGTGAGCGCTGCTGATTACGTCAACTTTGCTTCCTATTTCCTGCGTGGCCCCGCTGCTCAGTGGTGGGACACCTACAAGGGCTCGCTAGCTGAAGGGACCGTCGTCACCTGGAATGACTTCAAGACTACCTTCCGTGCTCGTTATGTCCCCCAGGCGATTATGAACCGTATGAAGGCCGAGTTCCGCAACCTCGTTCAGGGCAACAAAACTGTCGAGGCATATCAGAGGGAATTCCTCCGCCTCTCCCGCTATGCTGCAAGTGACCTCCCCAATGATGCAAGTAGGCAAGAGAAGTTCCGTGATGGACTCAACGCAGATCTCCAGCTTGCACTGGCTTTGCACGTCTTCCCTGATTTCGCCACCATGGTGAACCAGACTATCACTCTTGAGACTGCTCAGCTTAAGTTCGGTGGTTCGCCGAAGCGCCCCCGTGATGCTGGCTCATCTTCGGGCACAGCACAGAAGCAACGCGTTTGGCTTCCACACAGTGTGTATCGTCCACCTGCCCTTCACCAAGGCCGTCGTATGTTGCACCTCGTCTGCCTCCGCCCCCGCCGAGACAGCCGAAGACTGAGACTGCACCCCTCCGTCCTCAAGATGGCTTGTGCTTGAAGTGCCATCAGCCGGGTCACTTTTCCAGAGACTGCCCTCAGCGACAGAATCAACTGGTAGTTCACCCTGCTGGCCGTGGCAACAACAGGACCCCCAACTATAACACTGGGTCTTCTGCTCACACTCGCGGACATGCTTACAACATTAACGTTGAAGAAGCTCAGGCACAGCCCGCTACAGTGATGGGTACTCTCCTCGTTAACTCAATACCTGCTACTGTTTTATTTGATACAGGAGCATCACATTCATTCATGTCGGAAGCATTTGCATTATCGCATAACTTTACGCTTGGGAAGATGGACACACCGATGGTTGTTCGCACCCCGATAGGCCAATGCCGAACCACCATGATGGTGCCCAATACCGCCGTTGAAATCGAAGAAGTTGTATTCCACGTGTCCCCCATCATTCTGAAGTCTTCCACCATAGACCTCATCCTGGGAATGGATTGGTTGAAAGTCCACGATGCCGCACTGTATTGTGGTACCAAGTCTGTCCAACTTTTTCACCCCTCCGGTGAGATTGTTAACCACACCACCCGGATTACCCATGATGCTGAAACACATATCTATATGATGAATGCTCTGAACGTCTCTCCTTTTGAAGGAATTGACCAAGTTCCAGTCGTTTGTGATTTTCCCGCCGTCTTCCCAGAAGAACTGCCGCGAATACCCCCGATTAGAGAGGTTGAATTCGTCATCGACTTGAAGCCTGGCACCATCCCTATTGCCAAGCGCCCATATAAGATGCCACCTCACCACCTCCTTGAATTGAAGAAGGAGATCGACATGGCCCTCAAGAAAGGCTTCATCCGTCCAAGTTCCTCTTCTTGGGGAGCACCTTCGCTCTTTGTCAAGAAGAGTGATGGCACGAACCGTTTGGTCCAAGATTACCGACCTATCAACCAGGCCACAATACAGAACAAGTACCCTCTCCCTCGGATCAATGATCTTTATGATCAACTTGCTGGATCCACGGTGTTTTCGAAACTCGACTTAAGGTTGGGTTACCATCAAATCC
This sequence comes from Bromus sterilis, assembly GCA_950022295.1. Classification (NCBI taxonomy): domain Eukaryota; kingdom Viridiplantae; phylum Streptophyta; class Magnoliopsida; order Poales; family Poaceae; genus Bromus; species Bromus sterilis. The sequence continues at coordinate 270,970,720 of OX465595.1, read as the reverse complement.
GAGTCCGTGATGAGGACATTCCGAAAACCGCATTCATTACTCGCTATGGTTCATACGAGTACACTGTCATGTCCTTTGGCTTGACGAATGCACCAGCCACCTTCTCCAGATTGATGAACTATATATTCATGGAATACCTCGACAAGTTCATCGTGGTTTATCTGGATGATATATTGATTTACTCCAAGACAGATGCAGAACATGCTGAACATCTTCGCCTTATACTGGAAAAGCTTCGAGAACACGAACTCTATGCTAAGTATTCTAAGTGTGAATTCTGGCTTCCCGAAGTAACTTACCTTGGTCACATGATTTCCAAGGATGGCGTTGCCGTCAACCCAGAACGTATCCAGGCTATACTTGATTGGACTCCGCCCAGGACTGTCAAGCAAGTCAGAAGTTTCCTCGGACTCGCCAGCTATTGCCGCCGTTTCGTCGAGAACTTCTCCAAGATTGCCAGGCCTCTGACTAACCTGCTTCACAAAGGCGTTAAGTGTTAGTGGACTGATAAATGTAAAGAAAGTTTTCAAGCTCTCAAGGACAAGCTCACTTCACCCCCAGTGCTTGCTCCTCCTGATACACAAAAGGACTTCGTGATATATTGCGACGCTTCTCGTCAAGGATTAGGCTGTGTCCTAATGCAAGAGCGCAAAGTGATTGCTTATGGCTCTCGTCAGTTGCGTGCTCACGAAGAAAACTATCCAACACATGATCTCGAATTGGTAGCGGTCATTTATGCATTGAAGCTGTGGCGACATTACCTCGTCGTTAATCGTTGCAAGATCTACACCGACCACCAAAGCCCGAAGTACCTGTTCACTCAGCCCGACTTGAATCTCCGCCAGCAGAGATGGCTCGAGACAATAGCCGACTACAACATGGGAATTTCTTACACCCCTGGCAAAGCTAATGTGGTGGCCGATGCCTTAAGCCGCAAAGCCTACTGTTCTGAACTTGAAGTCTAGATAGAGCAGCCACTTCTGTTTGAAGAGCTCCGCAAGTTGAACCTTGAAATTGTTCCGCAGGGACATGTGAATTCCCTTGTTGTTGAAGTAGACCTCGACAAAGACATCAAGTTCATCCAAAGAGCTGACACTGATTATGAAAAGATGAAGTGATATCTCGCCAAAGGAAAGCCCTCAGACTACAGGCTTGCTGATGATCAAGCGTTGTACTTCAAGAACCGTTTAGTGGTTCCTAGCAAGGGAAATCTAAACTTGACTCTGGATGTTATGAAATAAGATCATGATACCCCGTTGTCGATCCACCCAGGTAGCACCAAGATGTACCAGGACCTTCGTCAACGGTACTGGTGGCCTGGCATGAAGAAAGACATTGCTCGTTATGTTGATGAGTGTGACGTTTGCCATCGTGTCAAAGCCGAACATCAAAGACCTGCTGGAACTCTGCAACCACTCTCTATTCCTGAATGGAAATGGGACAAGATTGAAATGGACTTCGTCACCGGTTTTCCGCGATCCCAGAAGGGTCATGATGCGATCTTTGTCGTCACCGACCGATTCTCCAAAGTTGCCCACTTTCTGCCAGTCAAGGAGACGATCTCAGCTAGTCAGTTAGCAGACTTATATGTTTCCAGAATTGTTTCCCTCCACGGTATTCCGTTGAAGATCAGTTCAGATCGTGGCAGCATTTTCACCTCGAAGTTCAGGGATAGTTTCCAAGAAGCTATGGGCACTCACCTGAATTTCAGCACCGCTTATCACCCCCAGTCGCAAGGGCAAGTCGAACAAGTTAATAAAGTGCTTGAAGATATGCTTAGAGCTTGTGTCATTTCATTCGGTAAGAAATGGGAGGAATCTCTTCCATTTGCTGAATTTTCGTACAACAATAGCTATCAAGCTAGTCTGCAGATGGCTCCCTTTGAAGTTCTTTATGGACGTAAGTGTCGAACCCCTCTGAATTGGTCAGAAGCTGGAGAACGAACCCTCATTGGTCCGGACATTATTTAGCATGACGAAGATCAGGTTCGCGTTATTCGTGAACACTTGAAAGCTGCTCAGTCTCGTCAGAAGAGTAACTACGACCGCAAGCACAAGGAAATGGTCTATCAACCCGGCGAATACGCGTACCTCCGTGTCACTCCCATGAGGGGCACTCATCGCTTCGGGATCAAAGGCAAGTTAGCTCCTCGCTACATCGGCCCGTTCCATATTCTTTCCCGAAGTGGACCAGTGGCATACCGATTGGAATTGCCGCTGAACCTCTCTCAAGTCCACGATGTATTCCACGTGTCCCAACTCCGACGCTGCTTCAAGGACCCTATTCATGAAGTGGAACATGATATGATTGAGCTGCAACAGGACTTGACTTATCAAGAACATCCGAGCCGCATTCTCGACCAGTCTGAACGCAAAACCCGCAACAAGACAACAAAGTTCCTCAAAGTTCAGTGGTCGAATCATTCTGAAGATGAGGCCACTTGGGAGCGCGAAGATCGTCTTCGTGAAGAATACCCCGATCTTTTCCCCTCTACCGCTTAGATTATCGAGACGAGAATTCTTGTAGTGGGGGAGATTTTTAACACCCTCAGTGTCAGGCATCAGTAAAACTTTTGGTTAATATATTCCTCTGTGATTAGCAAGCCTCTAATCACCTTTGATCATGCCTTGATAAACTTTGAATCCAAACAAAACTCAAAGTGCCTTTTGTTGAATATTCAAAATAAATGACGAATAAAACATTGCCCAAAAATTTTGAAACCATTTTTGTAAAGTCCCTAAAAACCAGTGGACCATGTCCATGTGGGTATGGGAATTTATTAAGATACCAAATAAATCAAACAATTCAAACAGTAGCAAATAAGTGGCATTTAATCCATTTTTAATAAAACAAAAATATTAAATGGTTTTCTTTGTCCACCAAACTTTTTGTGGCACCTCTAATATATGCAACATAAATATACCCACAAGTTGCACATGTGGCAAAAATCATTTCAAAGCAAAATAAATTAAAATAGAAAAAAAGAAAAAAAAACTAAACTAACCTAGCCTAATCTGGCCCGAGGCCCAGTCCCCTCCCTTTCCCCCCCTGGGCCACCAGCCCAGCAAGCCCACCCGCCCCCTTCTTCTTCCTACCGTACAGGGGGGGCGTGGCACACATCCGCCGGCTTCACGGCCACTGCCGTCGGCGTGGCGGTCATCCCACGCCCCCGGCGGGATAAGAGGAGACCGGACCCCGACCCCTCCCTCAAACCCTAGCGTGCCCCCGCTCCTCTTCCTCCCTCGCGCTGTTTTCCTCCTCTGCTCCCTCCCTGTTCTCCTCACGGGAACCGCCACCAGTGGCCGTGCCGCCGTAGTTCCCCTGGCCAACGGTCACCCCAGTCGGCGTCGTCTTGTCCTGCAGCTCCCCAGGCCTCCTCCTCGTTCCCCCGCGCAAGTCGTCGTCGCCGTCGTCCACTACATCGCCGAAATCGGGTCGGTTTCTCGACGCCACGACCACCGCAATGCCGCCCCGATTCGCTCTACTCCGAGCTCCTTCGGCCAGCGTGACCCCTCCATTGCGCTCCAATGTGAGCTCCACGCCCATTCCCCCTCTCCCTTACTCCGTTTCGACGCCGTAGGTTGCCATCGCACCGCACTCCGACCGCCACAGTGCGCCATGGCCGTGAACCCCCTTCCTCCATGCGTGCTGCGCCGCTGAGGCCGGCTGCCTCACCTGCAGCTGCGAGCACGCGCGCGCCCGCGTGGAAAAGCCCCTGTAACCTCTCCCGTCGCGCCCCCCTTGCCGCCATGCACCTCGCCACCGGCGTGCACTGCGTGTGCACACGCGGTTAGGCCGTGGGCTAGCCCACCGACACGTGGGGCCGTCCCAGTGTTAATTAGTGGTTAACCACTGTTAAGAAAAAACCCCTTTTCATATAGTCTATGACATGTGGGCCATAGGCCATTATGTTAAATTAAGCTGAGTTAGTTAAACCTGTATCAATGACATGTGGACCCCACCTGTGAATTAATAAATACATGATTATATTTACACTAACAGACTATGACATGTGTGGCCCTTTGTTCTGTTAATTAAATAAAATCAATTAAATGTCCCTCTCTATGACATGTAGGTCCCACTGGTCAGTTTGACCAGTCAAAGGGACTTGTGGATAATGTTGCTTTTATTGTTAAAAGAAATCCAGAAAAATGTTATAAAATGATTTAAATTTGGAAATTCATTATCTTTTAAACCGTAAGTCAGATTTTAAAACTTTATACATCAAAATTGATCAGAAAAATATAACAAATACATATACGCTGTCTGTTTGTGTACCACACCCCTCTAACATACCGAACATTGAATCGTCCCCCTCCGGACCGTCTGTCCGATGATTTGTCTGGTACTATTAAAGTATCCGGATGAATTTATTCTGAACACGAAAGTTGTTCAGAATAGTTCAACTAACCCGGATACCCCACCCATACGTTTGTCAGATGTCCACGACACCTCCGTCATGATCCCTTCCCCCTCCGGACACCCTGTCCGGTAATCACCCGGAGCTGGCAGTTCATCCCCGGATGAATTCCCGCTCCGAGCATAATACATTGCCCCGCGTTAGAACACCGTTACCTTTGCTTATGTCATGCCATGCATATGTTTGTTTATGATTGCTGTGTATTTACTGTTCCCCCCTTATCTCCGATAGACCCCGCTGCTGTCGACTACACCGATGTTGGGTACGACTACTACGTCGACGACCCTGCCTCTACCGCCGAGCTTCCAGGCAAGCAGAGCCATTATCTTCCACAGATATCGCCTACCTTTCCGTACTTTCTTGCACTAGGCATTTTTCCTGCTGCTGCTACGTTACAATCCTATTCAATTGTATAGCCTGATTTTGTCGCCCCTTGATGTACCTTCCTTATCCTATGCTTCCTATTATAATTATGCATTATTCAGCAGTGAGCCCTGCGCATTGTTAGCTAGGATTAGATAGCGGGCCGTGGCCACTCAGGGGAGTGACGCGGATGCAGAATATATACAACTGCAACAGGTACGGATCAATGCAGACGCCCTAGGGAACCTACAACGTCGAAACTTTGCCGGGTCGCTTCGATTTTTACTTACGAGGGGACTGACTCATAATTCACTCTCGTCGGCTCAGTAGCGTAGCATCACTGGGATGATGCGAGGGTATTCCTCTTTAGTTCATTCCGCTGGTTTCTCGGCACCACCAGGGTGATACGAGAATATTCCTCTTAAGTTATTCCGCTGATGTCTCTATCGAACCTCGTTAAGTGTGCCATCGAGGGTGATTCCTCCTGGATTCACTTAATGGTAGGCACTCGAATCAACTGGTGTCCTTAAAGGTAAGATTCGGACGACCCAACGGTGCCCGCGAGCGGTATATTGTCGGGAGCGACAGGGAGGGTACAACCGACGTTACTGGCGTGCTTGGCCCCTGCTCGTATCTCGCGAGCGTTACAAAACTACAAAAAGTCGAGCTCTACCAAGAGCACACGCGAGACAAGGTAAGGAGACGGTTCACCTTGTTGGTAACCGCAGTGACTTGGTGGGACGACAGGGCAGGCACCGATGTACTGGTGGTCCTGACTGTTGTCGTTGACCACGGGTCGGTTAAGTCGAGGCAACGATAACGGTTGTCACACAGGTTAATTAAAATGCTAAATGGTTCGACGGATGACTTGAGAGGCCCGTTGGTCTGTACGCACTACCTTCACGTGGGATAAGGAGTTATGGGCTCCCCTGTGTCGTAGTTTGTCCGAAAGCTCTTCAGACGTCAGCAGTACCGCGGCCTGCGCCGAGAAGTGGTGTCTTCTTCGTCCGGACGGTGTGTTTTTGGATTTGCTTTCGCTTCACCGGCCAGCCACGCACCGTGCAGGAGCGTGCAAGGGTGAGGGTCCTAGACCCTTTGGTGCATAGGATATAGTCCGGAGGATGGCCTCTCTGTTGAGCCTAGGATGGGCTGCGTCATGTCGAATAGCCTCGGTGGGGCGTTCCCTAACAAGGTTCACGCCACCCTGGAGATCCGAACGTGCAGGCTGAACAGTAGTGCACCCCTGCAGGGAGTTTAATCTATTCGAATAGCCGTGTCCACGGTAACAGGACGCTTTATGCTGAAGCTGGATCTTACCACTAGAAACTATTACTATTAAACTGTATGGTTCCGGGTCTTCTTCCTTGCAGGGAGTCGAGGAAGGGAACTCGGAGGCATTATTATTATTAATCTTTACAACTTATATTATACAATGTTGCAGCAAGTTCTGCTTCGTTGATACTTTATGCTTTATATGAACTGTTGGCTGTTTCTCTTCTCATGCTGCAAGACACGTCAGAAGATGCTAGTCTTCGATTGGCCTAGCTTCTTATCCTTATTCTGATTTCTATCTTGCAGTCCACTATATACAGCCTCCCCTTTCCGTTGATACAAATGCATACTGCTTAGTAGCGTACGTAAGACTCGCGGGTATGCTAGATACTCACCTTTGCTTTATTTCCCCCCTTATGTTTTGCCTGATCGGCCGCTGCAGTTGACGTTGGTGCCCAGGAGCAGGAGTACCCCGGAGGCGGATACTACTACGTCGAGGCCCCCGCTGACCAGGACCAGGAGTAGTTTCGGAGGCTCCCAGGCAGGAGGCCTTGCCTTTTCGATCTTTATCTCTGACGTTATTTGTGCTAGCCTTCTTAAGGAAAAACTTGACTAACTATGTCTGTACTCAAATATTATGGTTTGTATAACTTATGTATTCGGGTCCGCGTGACCCCCCTTTATTGTAACATATTGGTTTATCCTTTTGTGTTTAGTGTTGTGCTGTGATATTCTCACCGTGGCACCCTAATCTCAGCCTTGTACCCTCCGTTTATGATTACTGTACACGGATTGATTTTGGGGGCGTCACAGACATCACTAGTGAAAATCACGGGACCCCGGTCCATATTCACATTATTGTTTACACCCTTTGTTTACTTTCAGTCTTTACTTTCAGTTTCCACTATTATTATCTCTTGCGTTGATCCTTTGTAAACAACAAGGCCAGAGGAATTGACAACTCCTCCGTACTCGTTGGGAGCAAAGTTATTTGTTTCTGTGTGCAGGTCCTGTCAACTCCCTAACCAGAAGCCAATTTCTGGCGCTGTTGGCACCTTCTTGTATTTCTGCGAGTCCTACTGGAGACAAACCTTGGTATCTTCACCGAGGGAAATTTGCTGCTACGCTACATCTCACCTTCCACTTGGGGTAACCAACAAGGAGTGAGAGAACTATCCTCACCGTATCAAGCTAATTTCTAGCGCCGTTGCCGGGGGCTCCAGTCTACAAGATAGGGGAGCTGCACACTATCTTTTATCTTTGCTTTTTAGTCTTGTTAGTTTACCTTTCAGTTTTTACTTTAGTGTCCCTTATCAAAAATACCAAAAATACCTGTTACCTTGTCAGTAGTTACCACTATGGCGGGTCCTTTTGCCTTTGGTGAGGCAGAAGTACTTACCTTTACTCAAAGAGGTGGTGAAAGTTTGAAAGATGCTTGGTATAGAATTAATGATTCTCAAAAAAGAGCCACCAAGAAGCAATCCACTACTGTCTTGCTTAGAAATTTTTATGTTGGGATCACTTCTTGGAATAGGTTTCCTTTAGACACTGCTATCAATGGGAACTTCATAGAGGCCCCAGTTTGGGAAGCCCTTAATTTTATTGAAAATCTTGTTGGAAGTCTCCCAGTTGTTAGTATTAAGGAGGACATTACTTTAGCTCACATTATGAGAAAACTTGAAAAAATAGAGCCAGAGATGCCAAGTATCAATAGGGTGAATGAGTTGGATCGTAAGATTCAAGGGAATTGGAATAGGCTAGATAACTCCATGCAGAAAATTGTCAACACTATGGAGACTATTAAATCCCTTGATGAGAAGTCTTCTAGGATAGAAAAGATTGAGGAAGTTATTGAAACTCTAGGAACTACCTTTTCCTCAATCAAAAAAAAAGTATGAAACTCCGGCAAAGAAGGAACCTAAGTTCGTTTACGTCCCCAAGGTTCCTCGAGCTAAAGCAAACACACCCATTGCCAAGAGAGTTGAAACGGTAAAAACTTTGGAGGAGACACCTATCTTTAACTTTAATGAAACTCTAATTGATTTCCCTCCTTTTGATTTTATTCCAAGAAGCATTTTCATTTGTCCTTTATTTGAGAAACTATTAAGAATAGTTGTACTATTGAAGAGATTTTTGATTGTGATGATGGTTCAATGGATACAACTTGATGTTCTGCTTTAAGCCTAGCTAATGACTCTAAAGAAGCGCTTTCGGAAGGCAGACCGCAACGAATTTAGGTTTTTCTTTTTGCTTTTCTTCTGTTCTTAGTGGTCTTGATGATTGTTACTACTGTAGCAAAATCATTGTATCTTTACTTTTCAAGCTTTGTGCCAAGTTTAGCCTCATACGACAAGGGAAGTGAAAGTTGCGACATGCTATCCAGAAAACAGATTCTGTCCTGGTGACTAGAAAAATCGTAGAAAAATCCCAGTTCATCTTTTTGAGCTGAATTTTTTACACAGCATGCTCTATAGAATTAAAAAACTTTCGTATGTTCTGAGTTTTTTGATTTGAGTTGCAGAAGTACCCCTAAAAATTCGTTTCTACCTGCTGGTCTGTTTTTCACAGATTCTGTCCTGTTTTGCCTTTTCTTCGTTTTGCAAACCTTAAGCTTGCTTTTTATTTGCAAAAACTTGTTGGAAATCTTGAGAATTAGTAGATCTTCAATATTATCTTTATTTACAGTAGAGAAAAAATTATTTTAGTAGGGTACTAACCTCGCTAATCAGATTATGATGAGTTATGTATGAAGGTAGTTTTCAAGTGCGCGATGGAAGATGATAAAAGAAGATCTTGGAGTGTCAAACGCTCAAGCTTGGGGATGCCCATGTGCACCCCCAATAAATATTCAAGGAGACTCAAGCGTCTAAGCTAGGGGATGCCCCCGTGCATCCCCTTCTTCATCAACAATTATCAGTTCGTCCCTCGTTGCACTATATTTTTATCACTTCATGCGTTGTGTGCTATGCTTGGAGCGTGTCGCTCTTTACTTTTCTAGGTTTATTTTTTTTTCTTTGTTTTCTGTAGTAACAAGTTAGACCCCAGCTTAATCTTTTGTGTGGGAGAATTACACGCTCCGCTTGAACTAGAACTCCTCATAGAATTTGCATGCTTATTCTTATAGCTGTGAGTTGTTCTTTTTCTTTTCTTAGCTGCTGCTCTGTTTAGTTGTAGTTCTTTAGTTTTTCTAGAGCTTTTCTTTTTTTTTAGGTTGAACTTTATATAGGTTGCATGTTTTATCTTGTTAAAGAGTTTTCCTGTTGCACTGAGTTTTGTGTCTTGACTAGAAGTAGGTAGTTGAAGTTGCTATTCTCTTTGTAGTAGTAACTTGCAATAGTTTTGAGGTATTGACTAGAGTAATGTTTGAAATTTTGGTGTCAAGATCTCGAGACTATTAGTGATAGATGTCGTATTTTGGGCAATCCGTGTGTTTTTCGAAAACCAAGAATCCCTGTTGAGAACTCTAGCTACTAGATGGATCACTAACCTCTGGAGGGTTCGAATATTAGAGTACACTCACGTACCATGAGTCGAGGATGTGCAACGATAACCAAACCCCCATACACTCCTCCTCGGGGTAGTTGTCTCTTTGTGAACCTCCTGATTAGATTGAGAGTTACCGATAATAAGTGCATAAGTTCTTCGGACTAATGTGAGTATTCGAAAGTTGACACTTCCACCCACCTATACTTTTTCTAGCCTCTTCGGTACCGTGCATTGCCCTTTCTCACCTTGAGAGTTGGCGCATACTTCGCCGGGGCATCCAAACCCTTGGCATGATACGCTCTGTCATCATAAGCCTCCTTATATCTTTCCTCAAAACAGCCACCATACCTACCTACAAGGCATTTCCATAGCCTTTCCGAGATACAATGCCATGCAACATCCACCTTCTCATGACTTGATCTTCATGTCATACATGCTACTTGCTTGATCGATGAGCCGCATTCTAGTTGGGCCTTGATCTAATCATTGCTACATGACGTGTTAGTATCATTGCATATCCTGCTATCCTGGCAGAGGCATACATTTGCATCATGATAGTTATATCTTCTTTATGTGAGTACCTTTGTAAAGTGTGAAAGATCTCCTATATTCTTGTAAAATATAGAGTGTTGCCCCTAAAGTGAGGAAAAGATCCCAAAGAGGACAAAATCAAAAGATCCCAAAGAGGAAAAATGAGAGTTAAATAGAAAGAGCCATTGAGGCCACCAAAAAATACAAAAAAATAGAAAAAAGAGAAAAAGAAAAATAAAAAGAGAGAAGGGGGCACACTACTATTCCTTTTAAGAGATCCACAGTAGTACTTCATCCTCTATCCCTTGTACTCCATAGAGATCATCATCATGCATATAGCTATGTGGGGACCTTCACACTATAGAACTTGGCTTGTATATTCCAATGATGAGACTCATCAAATGAGCTCTAGGTCTTCTTGAGCAAGCAAGTTAGATGCACCCCCACTAGTTCCCTTGGAGAGCTTTTAGCTCACATGTGCATCTGTTGCATGGCAATCCCTACTCCTCACATCATATCTATCATATGGCCTTCTCTCGCCTACGATTGTCCTCATTGATGTGAGCCTTCCACACCTTTTTTTGTCTTCCTCCTCCACCTTTCTGTTTCTCCTTTTAGGTGTCAACTTTCTTGCTCACGCTCATCCATTGCATGAGTGCTCAAAATATCGAAAGGGAGTGGATCAGTTTGACTTGTACCTCGCTAGTGGTCTGGGGACGAGTCAAGATAAGAATTCAAAGGAGACTAAGTGTGAAACTTTAGTAGATAGTTGTTCTCAACAACCTTTTTTCTCTCTTTTTCCCAGTCCCCTGCTTGCACGCAAACACCATCTGGAGACATTCGAGTCACGGACAGCGAGAGCTCTTGCACCTTTTGTTCTTTTGTTGCTTGTGTCAATGCTAATATAGACTGTTGCTTGTTAAGACTTAAATTGAATTTCATTCTTTAATTGCTTTACTTAAAAGTCCTTATATGGTTGTGTGGCATGTTACCACAGACATTATGCTTGTTATCATTTACCTACTCGAGGACGAGAAGGAATTAAGCTTGGGGATGTTGATACGTCCCAAACGTATCTATAATTTCTGCTTGCTCCATGCATGTTTTGTGTGACTTTGCCATGATTTGCTTGAACTTTCATACACTTTTGACCATATTTGGACTAATCTATGAACCCAATGCACCCAGCTGCCAGTTGCTGTTTTCTGCTGTTTTTGTATTTCAGGTTTTCCGGCCATTAAAAGTGCTCCAAAAAATCCGGAAAAATCAGATAAAAAATCAGCGACCCGGAAGCTTCCGGAATCACGAAGGTAGCGGAGGGGGGGGGGGCACCAGGGACTCCAGAAGGGTGCATGGTGCGGCCCCACCCTAGGCCGCGCCAGGGGGCCTCTTGGCTGCCCTATGGGTCCCCTCGATGCCCCCCTCAACTTATATTTAGCCCTCGGGGTGGAAACCCCTAATATCAATCTCTTTTCTGCGAACCCGCCTCTGTACCGCCGCTGCCGCCATTTCAAGATCGGGGCTGCCTGGAGAAGCTGCCCCGGCACCCTGCCGGGAGGAGGAACCCCCTCCGGGAGACCATCCATAGCCATGGACGCCTCCCATATGTGCCGTGAGTAGTCCCCCTTGGACCATGGATCCGTGACCAGTAGATATGTGATGTACTTCTCCCCTCTTTGTGCTTCCACTTTCGAGACCTCGTGAGCTGCCTCACATGATCGAGGCACTTTTGTAATTTCTGCTGTTGCTATGCTGAGTTTGCTGGGATCTGATGGAGTATGAGACTATGTTCAGATTGTGATGAGTAATATATTTGGTTCTTCTCTTTTATGTTTTGTTCTTGAGTAAATTCTTGCATTTCTCCGTTGCAGTATTTTACTTTGGCCAAGTAGTTTGTTGCAACTCCAAGAGGGAGCGTTATGCTTGATTGTGGGTTCAGCCCCTTGATGTCTAGCTTGAGTGACAGAAACATGAGACTAGGGGATGTGCTGTTGCCACCAGGGATAAAACAACGGTCCTTGTACCCGCGGGTGCAAGGATTGTTTACTTTACGCAAAGTTCTTTTAATGCAGTTGTCTGTTTCTTTGAGTTTACACTTTGGGTGGGATTCACAACTTAATACCAGTGAGATGTTCTGGATAGATATCTCAAGGTGGATGATTCGTAGTAGATGTAGTTGGATTTCGGTCTACTTACCTTGGCGTACTGCCCATTGCTTTTGAGCCCTTCCTTTATTTGCATCATAGTTAGCATTGCGGTGCCTTCATAATTCTGTCAATTGCCCAGCTGTGATTTGTTTACCTCGCTAGCACTTTTATCGTCTTTTGGGTTAGAGACATCACTAGTGAAAATCACGGGACCCCGGTCCATCTTCACATTATTGTTTACACCCTTAGTTTACTTTCAGTCTTTACTTTCAGTTGCCACTATTATTATCTCTTGCGTTGATCCTTTGTAAACAACAAAGCCGGAGGAATTGACAACTCTTCTGTACTCGTTGGGAGCAAAGTTATTTGTTTCTGTGTGCAGGTCCTGTCAAATCCCTAACCAGAAGCCAATTTCTGGCACTGTTGGCACCTTCTTGTATTTCTGCGAGTCCTACTTGTAACAAACCTTGGTATCTTCCCCGAGGGAAATTTGCTGCTACGCTACATCTCACCTTCCACTTGGGGTAACCAACAGGAGTGGGAGAACTATCCTCACCGTATCAACACCGAGGACCCTCTCTATCGAGAGGGGCATCCAAAGAGGATCGAGCAAGATTCTCAAGTGCAGGAAGAAGAAATTGTTAGCTCTCTGAAGAAGAAGAAGAAACACAAGGAAGCTGACAATTCAAATGATCCCATAGTTGAAGAAGAACCTGGTGTTGACCCAAATAGTATATCTACCTCTGATGCTGAAACTGAAGACGGTGCTGAGCTTGAAAAAGATAAGGAGAAGAAAGATCCTCCCGAGGTGCGAGAAGAAGAAGCACCCGACAAATGCAAGAAATACACTAGAGAAGACTTCACCGCAAGAAGACATGGGAAGGAAAGAGAACCATGGGTACAGAAACCCATGCCATTTCCAAGTAAGTATCTCAAAACCAAAGAAGAAGAGCACTATAATAAATTTTGCAAATGGATGAAACCTCTTTTTCTTCAAATTCATTTGACTGATGCTATTAAGTTACCTCGTTACTCGAGATATATGAAAGATATTGTTACTAACAAAAGAAAAGTCCCTAATGAGGCAATATCTACTATAATTGCTAACTACTCTTTCAGTGGCAAGATTCCTGAGAAGCTTGGTGATCCAGGTATACCCACCATTCCTTGCTCCATAAAGAATAATTATGTCAAAACTGCTTTATGTGATCTTGGTGCAGGAGTGAGTGTTACGCCTTTCTCTCTTTACAAGAGGCTTTGTTTAGATAAACTAATCCCTACAGATATCTCTCTTTAAATGGTTGACAAGTCAACATCCGTCGCGATTGGTATTTGTTGTTCTTGTTGAACTTGCTAATTGATTAATCCTTACTGATTTTGTTGTGCTTGACATGGCCGAGAATGGGAGCATGTCCATTATTCTTGGTAGACCTTTTCTTAACACCGTAGGTGCTATCATTGATTGCAATAAAGGAAAGGTTACCTTCAACGTGGATGATAAGGAACAAATGGTGTATTTTCCAAAGAAGATCGACAAAAGGCATGGCCTTAACTCTATAGAGAATATCGAGACCATGAAGATTGGAGATTGAGATTGTCCTCTGCATGTGCACCACAAATACAAAACCATTATGGTGGGGACAATGTCCATTAGATTGAAGGTACAATGATCACTTTATAAGAGGAAGTTTAGCAGCTTTTGGAACCTCAAAAATTTTTCAACAGTGAAGTTGTCAGAAAAATTCCGCGAAAATAAAAATCAAATTTTCCACGAGAAAAGTGACCCAGAGGCACCTGGGGATGACCAGGGGGCCCACCCTGGTAGCACAAAGATGTACCGAGACCTACGCCAGAGATTTTGGTGGATTAGGATGAAGCGACAAATTGCTCAGTTCATTGCTGAATGTGATGTTTGTCGTCGCATTAAGGCAGAACATCAAAGACCTGCTGGTACACTTCAACCTTTGCCTATTCCAGAGTGGAAATGGGACAAAGTCAGTATGGATTTCATCACTGGCTTTCCAAAAACCCAGAAAGGAAATGATGCCATCTTCGTTGTGGTGGATAGACTTTCCAAAGTTGCACACTTCCTTCCCGTTCGCGAGTTTGTAACTGCTAGCCAGTTAGCGGACTTGTATGTCTCTAGAATTGTGTCTCTTCATGGTGTTCGTTTGGAAATCAATTCTGATCGTGGTAGCCTTTTCACCTCTAGATTCTGGGGAAGCTTTCAGAATGCTATGGGAACTCATCTCTCCTTTAGTACAGCTTTCCATCCCCAGTCTAGCGGTCAAGTCAAAAGGGTTAACCAAATTCTTGAAGACATGCTCAAAGCTTGTGTTATCTCATTCGGAAAGAATTGGGAGAAGTCTCTTCCATTCGCCGAATTTGCTTATAACAATAGTTTCCAATCTAGTCTGAACATGGCCCCTTTTGAACTCCTATATGGACGACGATGTCGAACACCCCTAAACTGGTCAGAAACCGGTGAAAAACAATTCTTTGGACCGGATATGATCCTGCAAGCAGAAGAGCAAGTTCGCATTGTTCGTGATCAATTGAAAGCAGCCCATTCTCGTCAGAAAAGCTACTATGATCGTCATCATAGGCAAGAAATCCACAATCTGGATGAGAAGGCTTACCTTCGGGTTACTCCTCTGAAGGGTACCCAACGATTCGGTATCAAAGGCATGTTGGCCCCACGTTACATTGAACCTTTCCGCATTCTTGCTAAATGTGGAGAAGTTGCCTACCAACTTGAACTACCCCCGCACCTTTCCCGAGTACATGATGTATTCCATGTGTCACAACTCAGGCGTTGCTTCAAGGACCCCATCCGCGAAGTCGACCATGAAACGCTTGATCTCCAAGATGACCTTTCTTATCGAGAATACCCCATTCGTATTCTTGATTCAGCAGAGCGTGGCACTCGTTGTCAGAAGATTAAGTTTCTGAAAGTGCAATGGTCACACCACTCTGAGAGATAAGCCACGTGGGAAAGAGAAGTCCGTCTCAGTGCCGAGTACCCCTCCTTCCTCCCGCAGACTTCTGAATCTCGGGACAAGATTCCTTTGAGTGGGGGTGAGTTGTCAGAACCCTCTGTTAGGTATGTGCTAGGATCAAGTCTCACCTTGCATCATGTTAAAAATTTCAAAAGAAATTGAAATGGGAGAGAGAACACCCCCAGATGAATTTAATTCAATTGGCCAGATAAAAAGTTTCTCCAGAAATTCCTTTTGCATTTTTGAAAAGTCACATAAATGAGTGTGATCACATATTAAGTGATGTGGTAGCAATCCCATGCTCATGGATTTTTCAAATATTCAAACAGGACCTTGGAATTAATCAAATACCCCTATTTGAATTTGAATTCGAATAAGTTGAATTTCAAAAATGTTCAAAACTTGGGAATGACTAGCTACTGGTCATGTAAGTCCCTATATAAATTTTGAGCATTTATAAAAATGCCTAACTATTTTATTTAATGGGCAAAACTAATTACAGAAAAGAAAATAAAGAAAGGAAAGATTACACAGAAAGGAAATTAGAAAAATCTTACCTTTCGCCTAGGCGAAGCCTACCCAGCCGGCCCAACCAGCCCAAAGGGGCAAGGGGGTCTTCTTCCCCGTCCCCACGCTCCCAAGCTGCTCGGTGGAATGCCACCGAGCCAGCCGAGCACGGCGACGTCGCTGCGGTCGCCACCTGCCCCTCCCGAAGCCTCTAGTCGCGCCTTGCAGCTCCTGGACGAGCCGTGCCTCCATTCCCCCCCTCCAGAGCCTCTCCCTCTCACTCCCGCGACGAAATCGACGATGACCCGAGCGCCACCGTCGCCATGACGTGAAGCACCCGTAGCCACCGTCTTCCCTGAGCCGCGCCATCGTGTCCATCGTCTCCGCCACCGTCGTCTTTGTCCTCCTGCAGAAGCTAGCGAGCTAATTTGACCTCGAGCCCACACGAGCTTCACCGAGGCGTCGCCGGACCCGCAGATCGCCGTCGTCAAATTCTCCGGCCACACAGCCTCCCCGGCCTCGCCGTCTTCGCCGATAGCTTCAGGTTGAGCTCCTTCACTTTTCCCCTAAGCTCGCAACTCCTCTTTCCCTCTGTAGAGAAATCCACCATGAGACCCGAGCAATCTCGCCGCCTCGGTCGAGCCAGAGCTCGTTCTCATGCCCCTGTTGATACCCAAGTGCGTTCCTTTGGCTCCTGGCTCCTCCAGCTTTCGAACGCGCCAAGTTTTGGCTCAAACCGTGGCCTCTAGCCCCACTTCCGACGTCGCCGTGTTTCTGTTTCCGCCATCCTCGACGTCGGTGATGCTCCGATGACCCTCGAGACCCCCTGATGCTACCAATCGACGCGGCAGGTCCTCAGCTACACGCCGGTGCTCTCCCCTTGGTCTCCCGTGGCATGTATCGTCTTTCGGTCCAACTCCGGCGAGGCACAGTGCTCACCGCCGGCGAACTCCACCATTAGACCCCTAACCACATAGCTTAATCAACCCTGGCCCACCCCTAGTGACACTGCCATCTGGGCCCTAGGCCAAGCTAATCCCCCCTGTTAGTTTAAATCAAATTAAACTTGTTTAATTAACATAATAGAGAATGACATGTGGGTCCCCTCTGTCAGTGGCCCCCTGACGCCAGCATGAGGTCATGCTGACGCAGTAATCCTTTTCTATTTAAAAATATTCCACAAATTCCAGAAAATGAATTAAACTTTGGAAATTCATAACTAATTCATTTTAATTCCAAATTAAACATATAATATATGTAAAATTATCAGAAAAATGCAAGGATTCTGAATATGCACTTTGTTTTCATCTTTGACAATTTTAAAATGGGGGAACAGAGAGAACAATGCATATGAATTCATTTTAAATTCAAATTGGAGTTTGAATTTGCAAGACCTTTGCAATATACTTCATTTAAATGGAATCCCCTCACACATCAGTGGCACATACATCAAGTTTCAACCTTCAACCATGTGATTGTGCATTGTACTTATTGTGCTCCCTTGCTTGTTTTTTGTCGAGTAGAGGTGGAACCGGAACAGGAGGCTGCCCCCTTCGTTGAAGACCCCGATACTGAACCTCGTCAGCAAGGCAAGCAAACCCCCATTGATCATGTCGATAAAATCCCACTTCCCTCTCAGTCTCGCTTATGCATTGTTTAGGATGATTACCATGCTACGTTTCTACCGCATAGATGAACCCATTCCTTTGCATGACCTATCATTTGTCACAATAGTAAGCAAACCACAATCCTAGCAAATGTAGGAGTTGATTGATATCATGTGGCCCCTGCATCTGTTACTGCTTAATGCATGGTTAGAGTGATACAATGTTGATACTGTGATGTGAGTCCGGATGGTAGTAATCATGTTGATGATGGTGGAAATGTGTTGGTGAATCTACCCTAATACAAGGTGAACGATGAGATGCTGTGTAGGAGTACACAGTGGGTTGTCTCGTTGAACACCGCCTTAAGACCGAGTTCTTGTGTGGTGATCCAAGATGAAGAGTACTACCACATGTTGGGCAAACGGATCCCTGCTCAACCTACTAACTCACCCCTTCTCAGTTCAATGAGTCGCAGTAGTTCGGAGTTCTGGTAGGTTTGTGGCCTGGCTGCAAAGTGAGAGAACGGCTCAGCCGAGACCGGCTTATGCACCACACACACATCTTCTGGGACCACTTCGGTAAACCGGCCGGGTTACGAATGTGGAAACCATCCCAGATAGGCGTCTTCATTGAACTTGACTTGGCTGTAAGGTAAAAGTTGTGGAGAATATCCTCGCTGACACCCGCTTGAAGGGTGACGAGATCCCGACGATAACTGATAGTTTCATGTGTGTAGCAGTACACCCCTGCAGGGTTAATAAACTATTCGAATAGCCGCGTCTGCGGTAAGGGACTACTTGGAAAGCTGTGCCTGATTATTAGACAACTTGAACTGGATACTTATAAAACTTGCCAAGATAAGCGTGAGTGCTATGGCGTGCTTTCTCGTGGGGAAGTCGAGGAAGGCACCATAGTGGTGTAATTGGTTGGAGACATGTAGTGGACTCGTGTACGCTTCTTACCTCAAATCTGGTACTCGTAGTTCAGGACTAGCCAAGTCAAAGCTGGCACTTCTGCATTGAACCCCACCTCCCTTTACCTTGATACATGTTCTTGAGTAGTATAGCTCCTACGTAAGTCTTGCTGAGTACGACATTCTACTCACCTTTTCTTATTCTATGTTTTAGATGAACCCACTGACCCGAAGGTGGATTCTTCCTCGAGCTCGATGACTGAAGACCAAGCTAGTGTAGTCCTGTTGGGATACGGGGCAGAAAACACAAAATTTTCATACCTACGGTACCCGAACCCAAGATCTATGCTATGGCGATGTAAAGTAACAGAGGGAATCAGTGTTCATACCTTTGAAGACCGAAAGAGGGAAACGTTCTTGCGAACGTGGCTGGCGTAGACTCGGAACTACGACCTCCCTGTCGTGTAGAAGACCACCACCGGCGAGGATGACTCCCGGTAAACCTCCAGCGATGAAGTAGCACCACATGTGTAGTGCCTCGAAGAGATTATACACGTACAGTACAATCGATGTTCCTCCCGGGCCCCGAACCAGGCGAGCAGCGGAAGAAAGACGGCTACGGATCCCGACTCCAGCAGAACGACGGTCTGCCTTATGGTGGAGAACTCCAATCCAGGTGCAGACTCCAAACAAGGGGAGTCCAATTACGGGAAGGAGAAGGAGGAAGAAGGAGATATTGGTGTGTTGGAAAAAGGGGGGGGTCTACCCCTCCTTATATAGGCCAAGGGGGGTGCCATCCTCCTCCCCTCCCCCATGTGGGACTAAACTCCCAAGGGGGGGGAGTGCGCCGGCCAAGGGGGGTGGTGGGCCCCACCCTTGGCGCCAAGCCCAAGGGGGGAGACCCCCTCCTCCCTTAATGGGCCCCATGGGCCCATTTAGCCTTTTTCCCATATTTTTAATTTATTTAATATGTTTTAAATATTTAATTCAGATAATTAAATAATAAAACATTATTAAAACAATTAAACTTTATTTTGAACTATTCAAAATGTCTGGAAACCATTTCGTCCTCCTTTGGAACTATTCCGGTGTTTCCTCCTATTTCACCGATTGATCCCGTAACTGTCCTATGCATCGATTGCCCTTAAGTGTAACACCCTAACGGTCCGGGAAACAACAGAAATGGTCGAGACTCTTCTCATTGACCAATGACTAGTCAGTTGGACCTGGTTACAATCCTTGACAGCCCCTGCGCTTCCATCGAATGAACTACGATCGCTTTTGGAAACCGTTAATGATACGACGTAATCCCTTTGTGTTGCGGTACTTTGTTTGTCTGAGGTTTGATCGTCGGTATCCTACATACCGTGTTCATATCTCATTCACAACAAATAACTTCTCTCGTCCATGATCATTGCATCTCTTGTGACCTAGTCACGTCCTTGCAAGGTGTTGATGCAATATCATCGAGTGGGCCCAGAGTACCTGTCCTGTCACAAGGACTGACAAATCCCGCTCTGATCTATTAACATACTCATCAACCATCTATTTCGGAATACCCAAAGTGCACCGTTATAGCCAGCATATTTCAATCAGGCAGTGGGATACAAATAAAAGTCTCCTCATAGATGACAATTACGAATGATCGTTACGGTCTAAGGACTAAGCCATATGTTACAAAGTCATAGCAATGCTGAACTATGTGACTCGATCACATTGCAATACTTTAGGTGGGTGTACGTCCATCACATCATTCCCCTTAACGATATGACCTCATTGTCAATGGACTTAATTGTCGCCATGATCAGGAAAGCTTGATCAATCAATTGCCCAATGAGATAGTTTACCCGAGTTAAACTACAGACCATGTTTTATACTACACCTGTATTAGTATTTCCAAGTAATACAGTTAGAGCACAGTATAAAACGTATTATGAACAAAATGGATATGTGACAAATATCTTTATTAATTTGTCTCTAGGGCACATATCCAACAGTCTCCCACTTGCACTAGAGTAAAAATTACACTAGTTTACATCAGGTATGTATCTACCACCAATGGTCTCTCGGTGTTCTTCAAACTTGCCCTGTGGAAGAGGTTTAGTCATCGGGTCTGCTGCGTTCAGATCCGTATGTATCTTGTGAATCCTAGTGTGTCCATCCCTGACGTAGTCTCCCGTCACATGGAAATTTCGGAGGATGTGCTTGGCTGTAGAGTGAGTTCTTGGCTCCTTCGCGTTAGCAATGGCACCCGTGTTGTCGCAGAAGATTCCCACGGGGTCAGTGCAGCTGGGAAAGATGCCAAGCTCAATCACGAACTTCTTCAGCCACAGCGCCTCGTTAGACGCTTCGCAAGCGGCAATATACTCCGACTCCATTGTAGATTGGGCGACGAACGACTATTTGCCGCTCCTCCAGCTAATTGCGCCACCGTTCAACATGAAAACATATCCCGTCTGGGATTTCGAGTCATCTAGATCTGAGCCGAGGCTTGTGTCAACGTAACCCTTTATGGTGAGCTCCTCATCAACTCCTCCATAAAAGAGAAAGAGATCCTTGGTTCTTCTCAAGTACTTAAGGATGTTCTTTACTGCTGTCCAGTGAGCCATTCCCAGGTTACTCTGGTAGTGATTAGTCATACTAATGGCCAACGCTAAATCCGGTCTGGTACATAACATAGCATACATGAGAGAACCTATGGCTGAGGCATAGGGCTTTGATGACATCTCCTCCTTCTCTTTTGATGTGGTTGGGCATTGAGTCACGCTTAATTTGACACCTTTTATAACTGGCAAGAGGCCTCTCTTGGAGTTACCCATACTGAACCTTTTCAATATCTTGTCAATATAAGTGTTCTGACTCAAGGCCAACAGTCGATTAGGTCTATCTCTATAGATCTTAATCCCCAATATGTACGCAGCTTCACCTAGGTCCTTCATGGAAAATTGTCCATTCAGATATTCCTTCACTTCCTCTAAGAATTTCTTATCGTTCCCTATTAGTAATATGTCATCTACATATAACACAAGGAATGCTACAGAGCTCCCACTCAGTTCTTATTGACGCATAATTCTTCAACGTTTTGTACAAATCCAAAAGCTTTAATGACCTCATCAAATCAAAGATTCCAGCTCCGAGATGCTTGCTTCAACACATAGATGGACCGTTGAAGCTTGCACACCTTACCAGCGTTCCTTGGATTGACAAACCCCTCTGGTTGCATCATATACAACTCTTCCTCAATGTTGCCATTTAGGAATGCAGTTTTCACATCCATCTGCCATATCTCGTAATCATGATATGCAGCTATTTCTAGTAGGATCCGAATAGACTTTATCATCGCTACAGGAGAGAATGTCTCTTCGTAGTCAACTCCTTGAATTTGTCGGAACCCCTTCGCGACAAGTCGAGCTTTGTAGTCAGATACGTTTCCGTCTGCGTCAGTCTTTTTCTTGAAAATCCATTTATTCTCGACGGCCTTGCGGTCCTCGGGAATATCCACCAAAGTCCATACTTTGTTGGTGTACATGGAGTCTATTTCGGATTTCATGGCTTCAAGCCATTTCTCGGACTCGGGTCCCTCCATTGCTTCTTTGTAACTTGTAGGTTCATCCGACTCATCAGCCGAGATTGCATTCACAAGATGTCTGTAAAACTCAGTAGGTTGACGGACCCTTGATGACCTACGGGGCATAAAAGGTTCCTCTTCATTCTCATCATGATCATCATCAATGTCATGATCGTTATGAATGTCGTTCTGGCCATTCTCTTCAGCTCCAACTGTGGAAGATGGTTCCAGAACAATTTCCGTAGCCGTTTCTGCCAATTGGAGTGATTGGTCAGTCACTTCATCGAGGTCTATTTTCCTCCCACTCAACTCTTTCGCGAGAAACTCCTTCTGAAGAAAGTGTCCCGTCTTGGCAACAAACGTTTTGCTGTCAGACTTGTTGTAGAAGGTGTATCCACAAGTTTCCTTGGGATAGCCCACAAAGATGCACTTATCCGCCTTGGATTCAAGTTTGTCAGGCTGTAGTTTCCTAACATAAGCCTCACAACCCCAAATATTCAGGTGAGACAACTTAGGTTTCGTGCCATGCCATTCTTCAAATGGTGTTGTCTTTACGGATTTGGATGGTGCCCTATTAAGAATATGAGCGGCAGTTTCTAATGCATACCCCCAGAATGACAGACGCAAATCAGTATGAGACATCATCGATCGTACGCTATCCAATAGGGTTCGATTACGTCGCTCAGCCACACCGTTTCTCTGAGGTGTGCCTGCCGGCGTAAGCTGTTGTACTATGCCACAAGACTTCAGATGATTGCCAAACTCGTGACTCAAATACTCGCCACCTCGATCCGATCGAAGGTGCTTGATTTTCTTTCCGAGTTGATTTTCGACCTCATTCTGAATTGTGCTTCATCAAGTAAATATACCCATATCTGCTGAAGTCATTAGTAAAGGTCATGAAGTAACGAAGACCATTGCGAGTGGGGACGTTCATGGGTCCACATACATCCGTGTGTATGATCCCCAATAAGTCATCCGCACGCTCCATTATCCCATTGAATGGAGTCCTTGTAATTTTTCCCATGAGGCATGGTTCACATGTATCAAGGGATCCAAAATCCAATGACTCAAGAACTCCATCCTTATGGAGCTTCTCCATGTGCTTTATACCAATATGACCAAGTCGGCAATGCCACATCTTCATGTGATCTTCATCATTCTTCAATCTTTTGGCCTCAATATTGTTAATGTGACACACGTCACCATCGAGATCAAGTACGAATAAACCATGCAACTCCGGTGCGTGAACATAAAAAATTTCATCCTTATAAATCGAACAACAATTTGTATTAGAATTAAAAGAATAGTGGTCTCGCTTCAAGCAAGAGCCACTAACGATGTTCACACTCAACACGGGTACATAGTAGCAATTATTCAGAACTAAAACCAATCCCGAAGGGAGACTAAGATGCTTCGTGCCGACCGCCAAGACTTCAATTTGACAGCCATTCCCCACGCGCATCGTCACTTCATCCTTGAGCAAGCGTCTCCTATTCCTTAGTCCCTGAATGGAATTAGAAATATGAGCGACAGATCCTGTATCAAGTATCCAGGATGTGTTCCCGACGCTTGTCAACAGAAGATCAACAATATGTATATCAAATATACCTTCATCTCTCTTGGCGACCTTGCCAGCCTTCTTGTCCTTTAGGTACTTGGGGCAGTTGCGTTTCCAGTGACCTTCACCCTTACAGTAGAAGCACTGCACTCCGGGTTTAGGCTTGGGTGCCTTGGGAGGAGCGGCAACTGACTTGCCATCCCTCTTTGGGCCACCTCTCTTGGCCTTCTCCCGACTGCTTGACTTCTTGAAGTCAGTGGTCTTGTTGACCATGAAAACGGCGTGCTCCTTATTGATCTCAACCTCAGCGCTCTTCAGCATGGCGAACAACTCAGAAGGGGTTTTGGTCATCCCCTGCATGTTGTAGTTCAGCACAAAGCCTTTGTAGCTAGGGGGAAGCGACTGCAACACCCTATCAACAGCAAGTTCATCTGGAATCTGGCATTCCAGAGCATTCAAGCGCTGAACGTAGCCAGACATTTTGACTACGTGCTCACTCACGCTGTTGTGCTCGTCCATCTTTGCTGAGAAGAAGGCTTCAGAAGCCTCGTACCGTTCAGCCCTGGCTTGAGGTGCGAAGACCGCCTTGAGGTCGGTGATAATCTCATATGCACCCATCCTCTCAAAGCGTTTCTGCAGCTCAGCCTCCATGGAGTAGAGCATGCCACTCTGGACAAGGTTGTAATCATCAGTCCTGGAGTGATAGACATTCTTCTCATCCTGACTGGCATCATCTGCTGGTGCGTCACCTAACGCGCCCTCTAGTACGTATGCCATCTTGAGGGGAACGAGGAGAATCCTCAGGGTGCGGAACCAGTTGGTGAAGTTTGTCCCATCTGTTTTTAGCTTATCTTTCTCTAGGAATGATCCTAAGTTGAACGAGGGGCGAGGTGTTGCCATCTACAAGGTTGATTCACAAGGATACATATTTAGAATTTTGTTCATAATGTGGAGTTTCAATTTAATCCCAAAATTCTAGAAAGCTCCCACTTAGATAAACACCTCTCAATTTAACTAAGTGATTACACAATCCCAGCCCCCATACCTCCCCCGATCGTCACGACCATCAGTATGCGAACCAGGTAGGCCTCTAAGACAATCACATCAGGCATGTGACTCGTGCTCGACCTTTCGGTCTCCTGTGTTCCAGGCCCGCATCTACATACGTCAAGCCTGCCAATCGAACCTTGATGTTAGCTGTTCAGCAAGGCCATATCAGCATATGCCAGGCTTGCCGAACCCAACCTCATGCGAACTCCGTTGAATATGTAGGACAACTCTGGTATGTACGGAGCATCAAGGCATATGGGAGAACCTTCCAGGCGGTGCCCACCAAGGGAGAACACAATGTTGGTATTGTGAGAGATGGTCCTGTTTCGTGCTACCGTCGATATATCTAGCATACTAGCATAAAACAGGAAGTAAAACTGTAAATCATACAAACTATGACCCCCTTCATGCAAAGCAAAGTTAAACGCCTTTCTACTTTAGCTTGTGCAAGTTTTACGTGGCTGCTAGGGGTTTCAAGAGAGAGAACCGTTTCTATCCTGCGAAAAACATGCCAGAACACCGTCTCCCATCCGTCTCTATTACACCCCTGTCGGGGCCCTCTGTTGCAAACATCTTCACATCACCAATGCAGAGAGACAGACACCCCCCAGCCACTTTATATGGTACAAGCCATATGTCAAGCGGAACAAGTCTCGCGTAAACGCGTAAGGTCGGTCGGGGCCCGTTTCATCAAACATTGCCGCAACGCTAAATGAGTACACGTGGGAGGGTAACGAATGAAGATTCGATGCCCACATCCTAGATGTGTTCTACCCGTACAATACATCTACGCATAGCTAGCTCTGATACCACTGTTGGGATACGGGGCAGAAAACACAAAATTTTCATACCTACGGTACCCGAACCCAAGATCTATGCTATGGCGACGTAAAGTAACGGAGGGAATCAGTGTTCATACCTTTGAAGACCGAAAGAGGGAAACGTTCTTGCGAACGTGGCTGGCGTAGACTCGGAACTACGACCTCCCTGTTGTGTAGAATACCACCACCGGCGAGGATGACTCCCGGTAAACCTCTAGCGACGAAGTAGCACCACAGGTGTAGTGCCTCGAAGAGATTATACACGTACGGTACAATCAATGTTCCTCCCGGGCCCCGAACCAGGCGAGCAGCGGAAGAAAGACGGCTACGGATCCCGACTCCAGCAGAACGACGGCCTGCCTTATGGTGGAGAACTCCAATCCAGGTGCAGACTCCAAACAAGGGGAGTCCACTTCCGGGAGGAAGAAGGAGATATTGGTGTGTTGAAAAAGGGGGGGGGTCTACCCCTCCTTATATAGGCCAAGGGGGGTTGCCATCCTCCTCCCCTCCCCCATGTGGGACTAAACTCCCAAGGGGGGGGGGAGTGCGCCGGCCAAGGGGGGTGGTGGGCCCCACCCTTGGCGCCAAGCCCAAGGGGGGAGACCCCCTCCTCCCTTAATGGGCCCCATGGGCCCATTTAGCCTTTTTCCCATATTTTTAATTTATTTAATATGTTTTAAATATTTAATTCAGATAATTAAATAATAAAACATTATTTTGAACTATTCAAAATGTCCGGAAACCATTTCGTCCTCCTCCAGAACTATTCCGGTGTTTCCTCCTATTTCACCGATTGATCCCGTAACTGTCCTATGCATCGATTGCCCTTAAGTGTAACACCCTAACGGTCCGGGAAACAGCAGACATGGTCGATACTCTTCTCATTGACCAATGACTAGTCAGTTGGACCTGGTTACAATCCTTGACAGCCCCTGCGCTTCCATCGAATGAACTTCGATCGCTTTTGGAAACCGTTAACGATACGACGTAATCCCTTTGTGCTGCGGTACTTTGTTTGTCCGAGGTTTGATCGTCGGTATCCTACATACCGTGTCCATATCTCGTTCACAACAAACAACTTCTCTCGTCCATGATCATTGCATCTCTTGTGACCTAGTCACGTCCTTGCAAGGTGTTGATGCAATATCACCGAGTGGGCCCAGAGTACCTGTCCTGTCACAAGGACTGACAAATCCCGCTCTGATCTATTAACATACTCATCAACCATCTATTTCGGAATACCCAAAGTGCACCGTTATAGCAAGCATATTTCAGTCAGGCGGTGGGATACAAATCAAAGTCTCCTCATAGATGACAATTACGTATGATCATTACGGTCTAAGGACTAAGCCATACGTTACAAAGTCATAGCAACGCTGAACTATGTGACTTGATCACATTGCAATACTTTAGGTGGGTGTACGTCCATCACATCATTCCCCTTAACGATATGACCTCATTGTCAATGGACTTAAGTGTCGCCATGATCAGGAAAGCTTGATCAATCAATTGCCCAATGAGATAGTTTACCCGAGTTAAACTACGGACCATGTTTTATACTACACCTGTATTAGTATTTCCAAGTAATACAGTTATAGCAAAGTATAAAATGTATTATGAACAAAACGAATATGTGACAAATATCTTTATTAATTTGTCTCTAGGGCACATATCCAACAAGTCCCAGTGAGACGACTGGTCCCTCGTGGAAGGGCTTGTTTATAAATAAGGCTTCTCTAAGCCATTTGTTAAACTTGTCTGTACTCAGACCTACTTTTCTTACGCATGCTTGTTGTAATGTTGGATCACGGTCTCGTGATCTCTGTGTGCACTCTGTAAGAGTTATCAATAAAGTTGTACACTTTGTAGAGAATTGCAATGATACCTGTTGTTCATACTAGACATGTGTGCTACGTGTATGATTATAACATGCATGTCTTAGTATGGGTTTTTGAGACCTTATTTGTGATCTGGCTGGCGGTATTTTATACACCAAGTGGCCCTTAGATGTGCGCAGCTTGGGGCATTGCGATGCGATTGCTCGTGACTTCGTCACGTGCACACTTTGATGTATGATCGAGCCCGCCCTAGACCCCGACTAAGTGATCGGGTTGGAGTAAGTTTATGTAAGGGTTATAATACAATCGATAGTATGGTTGAGGCGACTTGTCTATGAGTATGGGAGTACACCACCCATATCATTTAGACTTGTGTGCGGACGATGAGGACCCATCTTAGTTGATCATCCGGCCTGGATTGGATGCCCCTCACGTTCGATGCTTTCCCAGAATGTTCTGTTCTTGGCCTTGTCTGCTTAGACAAGTGGGTACCGTTCTCGGCTCTCCATATGATTGTGTTGTAGCGAGTCTTGCATACGCTAACCCCGGGTCACGACAGTGATGGCCTTCGATTATATTTTCCTCCTTTCGATCGTGCAAGTGACAAGGCAGTAATGACGAAGATCAACGGAAGGGATGCAACAAGGAAAACCGGTATGAACTCATTTTGTTTCTACTTTTGTACATATGCATGTACTTATGATCTAGAGACCAACTTGTAGCGACATAGTGCTAAGTTTATAATGCTTTCCCAGTGGTTCATGCTTTCTTTGTGGCTAATCTCAAATAGCTAGAGTGCATAATGTGTTGTTGAAATGATTTACATGCATTGCATTGTTTATGGTTTGGCATATTGAAGTTGTATTTCCCGTCGGAGAATTCTTGGATTGACTTGGCACATGTTCGCACATGTTTATGACTAAAAAGTCTATCATGCCTTGATGATCTTTTTATTTCAGAATAGTTATATCACTTTCATGCCCGATTCAATGTTGCTTTGTCGCTCTGCATGATTATGACTGTTATTGCTCTCTAGTTGGTCACTTCCCAATATTTTGCTAGCCTTCGCTCACACTAAGAGGAATTCTTCTTGTGCATCCAAAATCCTTTCAAACCAGTTATTCCACATGAGTCCACCATACCTTCCTATATATCGTATTTACCCACCTGCCCAAATGAAGACTTTCTTGTACCATCTCAAAATTTATTCAAAAGTTTCCTTTTTGTAACCGTACAAGCTCATGGTGCGGTGAGGGAAAATCAGTATCTTCCATGCCAAAAATGTTTTACTCCTTGACAAAGTTTTAACTAGTCAAATTTATGAGGCAGAGGCCGGTCTGTAGAATGCCCAGTTCTCACTTGTTTCACAATTTATAAAAATTAAACTTCCCCCATTCTTGATGATGGAATGAAATGGGCCAAATGCTGCTAATGATAGATGGAATGAGAAACTATACACGTGTGTTTGTAGGTCATAAACAATACGATTTATGTGATGGTTATATTCTTGATGTTGTTCATGATGCTACTGAAAATTATTTTGAGAGAGGAAAGATTGGTTGTAGAAACTTCCATGTTACAAAACACCTCTCTTTTTGTTGAAAGTTTTGAAGTTGTTCTTGTTCCACCTTCCTATGCTTGTCTCTTTGTGCTTGTTTGATTTATTTTCTTATAAGATGCCTATGCCACTACTAGAGAAAAGCCTATACATGGAAATCTTATTAGTGGCGCATCTTCAATGTAATGCGCCACTAGGTTATAATTGGTGGCGCACTGGTTAAAAATGCGCCACCCATAAGGGTGGGCCAACCCTGGATCCTCTTATATGTGGCGCATTTGGCAAAATGCGCCACCCATAAGAACCTTATAGGTGGCGCATATTGCTAATGCGCCACCCCTGAGAGCTTATGGGTGGCGCATATTGGAAATGCGCCACCCCTAAGAGCTTATGGGTGGCGCATATAGAAAATGCACCACCCCTAAGCTCTTAGGGGTGGTGCATTTCCTGTATGCGCCACCACTGACATGCAATATGCGCCACCCCTAAGTATGGAGCTACCCTTATCTACTCCATCCCACCTACCACCTCTCATTCACTCCACACACTTCTCAAACTAGATCTACTCTTCTCACCTAGATCTATTCGGTTTTGTCCTTCTCCCCACCTCATTTCTTCCATTTATCCATCCATACTTGGCTTAAAATATACTTTGTTTCATATTAAAGTAAGTGGGCCTCCTACCCAACTCTTTTCTTCCATTTATCACCCATAATTGCCTTTATTAGCTTGGGGTTTCACGTGTATGTGAATCTTGAGTTTGATGTATAGGTGAAGTATATATGTGAAGCTTGTGGTGGTTTGAGGTATATGTGAAAGCTTGAGGTGGTTTGATGTATATGTGAAAGCTTGAGGTGGTTTGATGTATATGTGAAGCTTATGGTGGTTTGATGTATATGTGAAGTGTATATGTGAAGCTTATGGTGGTTTGATATATATGTGAATCTTGATTTTCCAATGTTTTGCCGAAATGTTGATTCATTTCCGTTTTGGGAAATTTCTGGCGCACTCTCCGCATGCTCCCATGCATTATTAGGGAAGGTCATGCCAAATTTTTCCGGCGACGACCGTGATATATAATTGTGTTGCTCTCTTTGTGCACGCAGGCAATCATGGTCCGCGAGATGCTGAGCGATATCACCGTGACTAGGTGGAGGCAATGTGCGACAAAGGACATGCTACGAAATAATAGGACGGATATAAGATGTCCGTGTCGGAGATGCAAACTGCAGTGCGTGATAGAGCCTGATTCTGGGATATTGGAAAGACACCTGAAGCGTAATGGTTTGATGGATGGCTACACACGATGGATAAGTGGTGAAGCTGGTGAGGAGGAGGACGTCAATGCGCCAGTAAATGAGGAAGGGCAACCAGACAACAACGGCGGGCGAGAAGACGAAGGGCATCCCGTACATGATCATGAAGAAAATGACGAAGAAGATCATGAAGATCAAGATACCGGACATGAGGATTTAAGCTGGGTGCGGTACCCTCATGTTCAAGAGCTGCTTGTCAAAGAGGCGGTGAACGGAAGAGGTGCGGCTAGAGAGAAGCGCAACTCGAGAAAGACGCGGTTACGAAGTTGTACGAAGGATGCAACGACGGGGATACCCGCTTGAATGTAACACTTGGGGCTATGGAGATGAAGGCAAAACACAAATGGACCGACGAAAGCTTCGATGATAATATGGCATTTTGGCACAATCGTCTTCCGAAGGGCAACACGTGCCCAACTAGTATCGCTGAGGCCAAGAAAGTTCTTTTCCCTCTCGATCTTACACAGGTTAAATACCACGTATGCATAAATGATTGCATGATCTATCGGGGTGAGGACGAACATAAAACCACATGTTTGGTGTGCGGTGTTAGTCGATACAAGAGAGGGAAGAAAGTTCCTAGAAAATTGGTATGGTACTTTCCGATCACTCCTCGTCTGCAGAGGTTTTCGTAGATCCCGAGGAAGCAAAGCTCATGACCTGGCACACAGATAGAAAGAAGCTAAAAAAGGATGACCCGAACCAGGATCCGGAAAAGGAGGACATGCTGAGGCACTCTTCAGATGGTAGCAAATGGACTGCGTTGGACCTCGAATACCTAGGTTTTGGGAAAGAACCAAGGAACCTCAGGATTGGAGTGAGCGCCGATGGAGTCAATCCGTTTGGCGGCCAGAGCAGCACACACAGTACCTGGCCCGTGTTTGTATGCATATACAACCTTCCCCCTGGAAGTGCATGAAGAAAAAGTACATAACATTGTGTATGCTAGTTCAAGGGCCGAAACAACCAGGTACGGACCTCAATCTATATCTGCAGCTGTTGAAAGAGGAGCTAGAAACGTTATGGAAAGACGGAGTCAATACGTGGGACGCCGCGGAAAAATAATATTTCCCAATGAAAGCCATGGTGATCACGATGGTGCACGACTATCTCGGATACAGATATTTCTCAGGGCAGGTGGTCCAAGGATTCTATGCATGCGTTAGGTGCATGGATAATACAACGTACCGTCAGCTACCAAAAGATCCTGGATCTTCAAAAACCGTGTTCCAGGGGTCTCGGAGGTGGCTTCCCAAGAAGCACGCGTGGAGAAAACAGGGACAGCTGTTCGATGGAAGAGAGGAGCTCCGAGCACCCCCAGCTCGAAGGAGCGGCAAAGAAATCGACAACTTGCTGAACACTTGGAAAGAGTGCCCCGCGCCGGGAATGAAAAAAAAGAAGACTCAACCGTTGATGAGGGTATGGAAAGCGAGGTCTGTTTTCTGGGATTTGGAATACTGGAGTCTCCTCCGCAGTCCTCATAGCCTTGATCTCATGCATATCACAAAGAACGTGTGCGAGAGCTTGTTTGGCACGCTGCTCAACATGCCAGAGAAGACCAAGGATGGGCCAAAAGCAAGGAATGACTTGAAATTTATGGGTATCAGGAGGGAAATTCACCCCCTAGTGACGACGATGATGAGCCGGAGGAGGAAGAGGATACGGAAACGCAAAACTCTCGCAAACGAAAAAGCGCGACCAAGAAGAAGACCGGTATTGATCACTGCCCCCCGTCATGCTTCACTCTGTGCGAGGAGGAGATCAAGAGATTTATCCTTTGCCTCATAGGAGTAAAATTTCCTAACGGCTACGCGGGCAAGATAAGCAGATACCAAGACGAGGCGAAGCAGCGTTTCAGCGGGATGAAATCTCACGACTGTGTCGTGCTGATGACGCAGATTCTCCCGGTTGCGATCCGAGGGATAATGGACGAGCACGTCCGTAAAACGTTGTTTGGCCTTTTCAACTTTTTTGACGTCATCTCTCGGAAGTTGATTTGTGCTACACAACTCAAAAGGCTACAGGAGGAGATTGTGCTCATACTATGTGAGCTTGAGATCTATTTCCGCCCGCATTCTTCGACATTATGGTGCATCTGCTGATCCATGTCGTGGAGGATATCGTCCAACTCGGGCCTGCGTTTCTGTGCAGCATGATGCCGTTCGAAAGGATGAATGGACACATCAAAAAATAAGTTCTTAACAGGCCCCGTCCAGATGGAAGCATAGCGAAGGGCTTTCTAACCGAAGAGTGCATCTCTTTTTTGCACGAATTATCTCAACACCGAGAACCCTGTTGGTCTGCCCGTCAAAAAGAACTTTGGCAGGATCGATGGGTGTGGTCACCAGGAGGGAAGCCGCGTAATGCATGTCATCTTCGAGGGTCGAGACATCGACTTTGAAAGAGCAAGCCTAGTCGCGCTACAACACATCCAGCTGGTCGATCCTTGGATAGTAAAGCACAAGGATGTAATCAGGAAGAAGTACAGTGACCAGGGCCTGCAGATAACGAACCGAGATCCACGGCTAATCAAAGAGCACAACTCCGGTTTCATGACTTGGTTCAGGGACGAGCTTCATGCTAATCCCCCGCGAAGGAACGCTTCCGAGGACGAAAAGATGATATTCACCTTGTCACAGGGTGCCGCACGCAACTTGATGACCTATCAAGCATATGATATCAACGGCTACACATTCTACACGGAGGAAAAGGACAATAACTGCGATTACCAGAACTCAGGGGTAATGGGGATATTCTACACCGATGATGTCAAGGAAAGATTCTACAAAAGGATCGAGGACATATGGGAGCTCGACTACTGTGGAGAGAAGGTGCCGATGTTTCGTGTGAGATGGGCCAAGAGCGTCGTAAAAGAAGACCGGTACTTCACCACCATGGTTATACCCGAAGCCAAATCCAAGTCTGCGGGCGCAAAGGTCACAACAAAAAATGAGCCATGGGTACTGGCTAGCCAAGTGGACCAATGCTTCTTCATTACCGACCCATCAAAGTCGAGCTGCGTTATAGTGAGGAGAGGCAAAAGAAACATCATCGGAATGGATGGATTCGCCAACGAGCAAGACTTTGACAAGTACGGCGACCCGAAGATGGAAGATGACTACGCCGCTCAGGATACATACACCACAACCCTACCCAAGAAAGGTATCCCGTTCAAGAGGAAAAGTGAAGGCGTCCCGGGCCTAATTTATTCAACCACGACAAAGAAGGGCAAGAAGAAGATCGTGAGGAAACGCTAGCTAGATAGTTAGCTCCAAATTTTTAATTCATGGTCACTTTGTGTATGCATGGATTTAATCGGCACTTTGTAATTGATGGGCATGCGTGTAGACCCATTTTACACATAATATTAGAGCACATAATAAAATTTAGACCAACTAGTACATCAAGTCACATGATATTTAGTAGCGATAGAGCTAGTCGCATGATATTTAATAGAGTTAAATCAATTCAACAAAAAAATAGGCAAGTCTTAGGGGTGGCGCATTTTGCAGAAATGCGCCACCCCTAAGACTTGTCCTATCCAAAACTACCCCCTCCATGCCCGAACAGTACCCATTCCCCCCACTCCCCTCGACGCCTCTCAGCCGCCGCCGCACCTCGCTGGCATCAGAGTCCTAGCCGTGCCCCCGCTCTCCGGCCGCTGCCCTCACCGCCACCGGAGCCGCCCCCGCGCCCCCATCCACGGCCGCCAACGTCCCCGGGCGCCACCCGACCTAGGCGACGCCGGAGCCGCCACCTTAACGCCGGAGCCGCCGCCCTCGACGCCGGAGCCGCCGCCCTCGACGACGGAACCACCTCCCTCGATGCCGGAGCCGCCGCCCTCGACGCCTAAGCCGCCGCCCCAACCCTAGCTGCAGTGCACTCTACCCCTGCATCCTCTCAGGTGATCCCCTGCCTAACCCTAGCCTTGTTCTTGTTCTTGCTATTGATGATCCCCTGCACATAATTGGTGATGATAATGGCAGGTCCTTGTTCTTGCTGTTGCTAATTTTTGTTAAATGAGATTGGTGATGATAATGAAATGCCATGGTGTTGTTCTTCACTTGTTTGTGTGCCCCTGTTCTTCACTTGTGTGTGTGCCCATGATAATGAAATACCATGCCATAATTTTTGTACTAAATTCAGAGCTAGTGCCCATGTTCTTCACTTGTGTGTGTGCCCCTGTTTTGGATTTTTAGCATAGGAGAACAAATAGAACTCCTAGGTCCAAATAGATATTGTAACAAAGGTAAATTTTCTAATATGGTTTGACTCTTATATGCTTTAGAAAAAAAATGTAAAGTTACTTCCATCAAATGAAGTTTATAGCTTAATGAAAACTTTTGTAGATAAATGGATGTATATGAAATTTTGGGAAGATCTACTGATCTTTTTATATATTGTAGTGCAAATTTACCATATGAAAAAACCCAGTAGGTAATGGGTGTGGCAAGGTGTTTATAATGGAATAGAATTTTAGGCTTCTAGCTAGCTATATGCCTCTCTATTGCTGAGCAGAAAATCTACATCTTGGATTTTTATAGACAAGTAGTTGCTACTGCTGTTGTTGTAAATGATCAAACAAAGTGAAAAGTAGTTGCTACTGTTGTTGTTGTTGTTGTTGTTTTTAAATGATGTTTTTAGTGCATTGACAAGATGCTTTTCTTACCAATATTTTTATGCACTGTTTAGTGCATTGCTAGAATATGTACTGTTCTACAATATATATATGTTGCTTGTGCCTATATGTAGGCATTTTTTTCTGCAGGTACAAATCATTATCCCCTTTCTCCTGAAATGTTGATTAACTTCCGTTTCGGTTGAGAATGGGGCACTCTCATGTAAAAAAAATAGCAAAGGTCATGCCGAATTTTTCCGTGAATTCGTGCATGACCTTTGCTATTTTTCTTAACATGAGAGTAGTTGCATTTATTTATTGTGCTAATTAATTAAGTAGTTGCATTTCTGAATATTGTACTAGTGCAAACATGTCGACCAGAGCCGACGCCAGTCCTTCTTCTCAGCCGGGAAAAAAAGGAAGCAATTTTGGGAATACTCCCAGGAAGAGGTTGAGGGGCAGAGAGAAGAGGAAGTACCTGTGGGCGAGGAGGAGTATGAGGAGGATATAGAGTCGGAGTCCGACTCATCGGAGGATGATGACATGGAGGAGGAGGGTACAGAAGGGGAGAGGAACACCGCCGACGAGGATGATCATGCCGGTGGCTCAAACACAGATGCTAGCCAGTCGAGGAAGCGGAATCGGAAACCAACCAAGGTCGGCACCATCAGGAAAGAGTTTAACGTTGTGACC
Source organism: Bromus sterilis (assembly GCA_950022295.1). NCBI lineage: Eukaryota > Viridiplantae > Streptophyta > Magnoliopsida > Poales > Poaceae > Bromus > Bromus sterilis. The sequence continues at coordinate 270,935,452 of OX465595.1, read as the reverse complement.
TCCGTTGGGATTCCTACCGAGCCCCAACGTTTCTCGGAAGGGTACGACCGTCAAGTCGCGGCGATCCTCCGGAACACCATCCCGATCACCACAATAAACCTAAGGAGTCGTGACAACACTCATTATTTTCAGCTCCTTCTCGACAAGTTGCACAGACAATACAAGTTCCTGGCCCCGTACGACAACAACAACCTCAAAGGGAACAAGGTAAACAAATGGGCCCTCAGGAGGATGAGCAAAGCCTTGTCCAGTTGGAAAACCCGGGTGAAGGAGGCAATTATGGAGCACGGAAAATCCTAGGAGGAGCTCAAGGAGAAAGAGCCGATGATTGACGAAGCTACCTACGACCTTTTCAAGTCTAGGTGTGAGTCCGATGATGCCAAGGCCGCGAGTGCAAAGGGCAAGGCGATGCGGGCGCAGGTCATAGGTAACCACCGTCTCGGAGCCGGTGGTTACAGACATTCCAAGCCTAAATGGGACAAGGAGGATGTCGAGTATGCCGCTGCGGGCCTACCTAACCCCTTTGAGAAATACAAAGCTGATCCACAGACTGAATTCTTTGTGAGGTCCCGGAGCCATAAGGACAAAGAAACTTTGAACATAGTTCTCAATCCTAAGGTTCAGGAGTTTACGAATGCCGTGGTAAGTAGTTTACCACGCGACTTCCTTGTCGATTGAATTCTAGTTCATGAAGTTCAGCTTCTTAGTGTTTCACATTCTTTGTACAGGAAGATGAATTCGCCGCGGCCTCATCGCATGGGTCATCTATTAAGCCGGCCGGCCCGTGGGACACCTCTTTTAACAGGGCGATGAACAAGGTCAAGAAGGTTGAGAACATGTCGGCGACGCCATCGTCAGCCGGCCGTTTGGTCGCCTTTGGTGCAGACCTAAATTGCTCCGAATATTTTGGGAAACCGGCGGAGCAGTCGGGTTCGAGGGGGTGCAAGGCAAGAAGGACCTAAGAAGACGCCGCTCATGTTCGTGGACTGGAGGAGAAAGTGAACATGCTTACGCAGCTTGTCCTGGACGAAGTGGCGAAGATGATGAGCGCCCTACTTCCTGATATGATGCAGTCACTTGTGAATTGGCAAGCGCGTGGTGGACAAGGGCCCATACCGGTCCCGAGCATGGTCGGCAGCAACTCGGGCACCGCGGCGGCCGCAGTCCCGACTCCGGCTCCCGCACCGAATCCGGCTCCCACACCGATTCCGGCCGCCAACACTGCGACGCCGGCGCCGGACGTGATGGTGACTCCTCCAGCCATGATCGAGCAACCGGGGCATAATAATAATGCACCCGCCGGTAGCGGAAAAAGGGCGACCGACGCCACGGGAGGCAGCGCACCCTCCGTCTCTTGCATGCCCATCGTCGTCGGCGGGGTATTTTCATTGCCCGACCTCGACGCCCTCAAGGTAACTATAAGCGTCCGCAACTCAAACGAGGACTTCATCTCCTTTCCTTTTATTACTGGCATCTCTCAGATCGCTACATGCATATGTTGGATATGTGCCCTAGAGACAAATTAATAAAGATATTTGTCACATATCCGTTTTGTTCATAATACGTTTTATACTATGCTATAACTGTATTACAGGGAAATACTAATACAGGTGTAGTATAAAACATAGGTCCATAGTTTAACTCGGGTAAACTATCTCATTGGGCAATTGATTGATCAAGCTTTCCTGATCATGGCGACAATTAAGTCCATTGACAATGAGGTCATATCGTTAAGGGGAATGATGTGATGGACATACACCCACCTAAAGTATTGCAATGTGATTGAGTCACATAGTTCAGCGTTGCGATGACTTTGTAACGTATGGCTTAGTCCTTAGACCGTAAAGATCATACGTAATTGTCATCTATGAGGAGACTTTGATTTGTATCCCACCGCCTGACTGAAATATGTTGGCTATAACGGTGCACTTTGGGTATTCCTAAATAGATGTTTGATGAGTATGTTAATATATCAGAACGGGATTTGTCAGTCCTTGTAACAGGACAAGTACTCTGGGCCCACACGGTGATATTGCATCAATAGCTTGCAAGCAGGTGACTAGGTCATGAGAGATGCAATAGGCACGAACGAGTAAACTTGTTTGTTGTGAACGAGATGTGAACAAGGTATGTGGGATACCGACGATCGAACCTCGGACAAACAAAGTACCGCAGTACAAAGGGATTACGTCGTATTGTTAACGGTTTCCAAAAGCGATTGAAGTTCATTCGATGGAAGCGCAGGGGCTGTCAGGATTGTAACCAGGTCCAACTGACTAGTCATTGGTCAATGAGAAGAGTCTCGACCATGTCTGCTGTTTTCCGGACCGTTAGGGTGTTACACTTAAGGGCAATCGATGCATAGGACAGTTTCGGGATCAATCGGTGAAATAGGAGAAATCACCGAAATAGTTCCAGAGGAGGATGGAAGTTGTTCCGGACATTTTGAATGGTTAAAATTAAAGTTTAATTTGTTTTAATAAGGTTTTATTATTTAATTATCTGAATTAAATATTTAAACATATTAAAATAATTAAAAAATATATGGAAAAAGGCTATGTGGGCCTATGGGGCCCATTAGTGGAGGAGAGGGTTCCCCCTTTGGGCTTGGCGCCAAGGGTGGGGCCCATCCCCCCTTGGCCGGCGCACTCCCCCCCTTGGGAGTTTAGTCCCACATGGGGGAGGGGAGGAGGATAGCACCCCCCCTTGGCCTATATAAGGAGGGGTACACCCCCCCTTTTTCCAACACACAATTATTCCTCTCTCTCCTTCTGCTTCTAGGAAGTGGACTCCCCTTGTTTGGAGTCTGCACCTGGATTGGAGTTCTCCACCATAAGGCAGGCCGTCGCTCTGCTAGAGTCGGGATCCGAATCCTTCTTTCTTCCGCTGCTCGCCTAGTTCGGGGCCCGGGAGGAACATCGATTGTACCGTACGTGTATAATCTCTTCGAGGCACTACACCTTTGGTGCTACTTCATCGCTAGAGGTCAACCGGGAGTCATCCTCGCCGGTGGTATACTACACGACAGGGAGGTCGTAGTTCCGAGTCTACGCCAACCACGTTCGCAAGAACGTTTCCCTCTTTCGGTCTTCAAAGGTATGAACACTGATTACCTTCGTTACTTTACATCGCCATAGCATAGATCTTGGGTTCGGGTACCGTAGGTGTGAAAATTTTGTGTTTTCTGCCCCGTATCCTAACAGTGGTATCATGAGCTAGCTATGCGTAGATGTATTGTACTGGTAGAACACATCTAGGACGTGGGCATCGAATCTTCATTCGTTACCCTCCCACGTGTACTCATTTATCATTGCGGCAATGTTTGATGAGCGGCCCCCGACCGACCTTACGCATTTACGCGAGACTGGTTCCACGCTGGACATATGGCTTGTACCATATAAAGTGGCTGGGGGGGTGTCTGTCTCTCTGTTAGCGATGCGAAGATGTTTGCAACGGAGGGCCCCGACAGGGGTGTAATAGAGATGGATGGGAGACGGTGTTGTGGCATGTTTTTCGCAAGATAGAAACGGTTCTCTCTCTCTAAACCCCTAGAAGCCACGTAAAACTTTCACAAGCTAAAGTAGAAAGGCGTTTGACTTTGCTTTGCATGAAGGGGGATCATAGTTTGTATGATTTACAGTTTTACTTCCTGTTTATGCTAGTATGGTAGATATGACGACGGTAGCACAAATAGGACCATCTCTCACAATACCAACATTGTGTTCTCCCTTGGTGGGCACCGCCTGGAAGGTTCTCCCACATGGCCGGCATTCCGTACATACCGAGTGTCACACATATTAAACGGCGTTCGCATGAGGTTGGGTTCAGCAAGCCAGGCATATGCATATATGGCCTTGCTGAACAGCTAATATCAAGGTTCGATTGGCAGGCTTAACATATGTAGATGCGGGCCTGGAACACAGTAGATCAAAAGATCGAGCACGAGTCATATACCTGATGTGATTGGCTTAGAGGCCTACCTGGGTCGCATACTGATGGTCGCGACGATCGGGGGAGGTATGGGGTCTGGGATTGTGTAATCACTTAGCTAAATTGCGAGGTGTTTATCTAAGTGGGAGCTTTCTAGAATTTTGAAGATTAAATTGAAAACTCCACATTATGAACAAAAGTCTAAATATGTATCCTTGTGAATCAAACTTTGTAGATTGCAGCACCACACCCCTCGTTCAACTTAGGATCGTTCCTAGAGAAAGAGAAACTGAAAACTGATGGGTCAAACTTCACCGACTGGTTCCGCACCCTGAGGATTCTCCTCGTTCCCCTCAAAATGGTATACGTACTAGAGGGCGCGTTAGGTGACGCACCAGCAGATGATGACAGTCAGGATGAGAAGAATGTCTATCTCTCCAAGACTGATGATTACAACCTTGTCCAGAGTGGCATGCTCTACACCATGGAGGCTGAGCTGCAGAAACTCTTTTAGAGGATGGGTGCATATGAGATTATCACCGACCTCAAGGCGGTCTTTGCACCTCAAGCCAGGGCTGAACGGTATGACGCTTCTGAAGCCTTCTTCTCAGCAAAGATGGACGAGCACGGCAGCGTGAGTGAGCATGTGGTCAAGATGTCTGGCTACGTTCAGCGCTTGAATGCTCTGGAATGCCAGATTCCAGATGAACTTGCTGTTGATAGGGTGTTGGAGTCGCTTACCCCTACCTACAAATGCTTTGTGTTGAACTACAACATGTAGTGGATGACCAAAACCCCTTCTGAGTTGTTCGCCATGCTGAAGAGTGTTGAGGTTGAAATCAAGAAGGAGCACGCTGTCTTCATGGTCAACAAGACCACTGAGTTTAAGAAGTCAAGCAGACGGGAGAAGGCTAAGAAAGGTGGCCCCAAAAGGGATGGCAAGTCAGTTGTCACTCCTCCCAAGGCACCTAAGCCCAAACCCGGAGTTGAGTGCTTCTACTGCAAGGGTGAAGGTCACAAGAAACGCAACTGCCCCAAGTACCTAAACGACAAGAAGGCTGGCAAGGTCGCCAAGTGAGACGAAGGTATATTTGATATACATATTGTTGATCTTTTCTTGACAAGCGCCGGGAACACATCCTGGATACTTGATACAGGATCTGTCGCTCATATTTCTAATTCCGTTCAGGGACTAAGGAATAAGAGACGCTTGTTGAAAGATGAAGTGACGATGCGCGTGGGGAATGGATGTCAAATGATGTGTTGGCGGTCGGCATGAAGCATCTTAGTCTTCCTTCAGGATTAGTTTTAGTTCTGAATAAATGCTACTATGTACCCGCATTGAGTGTGAACATCGTTAGTGGCTCTTGCTTAAAGCGAGACGACTATTCTTTTAAGTCTGATACAATTGGTTGTTCGATTTATAAGAATGAAGTGTTTTATGTTCACGCGCCGGAGCAACGTGGTTTATTCATACTTGATCTCGATGGTGACGTGAGTCACATTAACAATATAGAGGCCAAAAGATTAAAGAGTAGTGATGAAGAGCACATGATGATGTGACATTGACGACTTGGTCATATTGGTATAAAGCGCATGGAGAGGCTCCATAAGGATGGACTTCTTGATTCATTGGATTTTGGATCCCTTGATACATGTGAACCATGCCTCATGGGAAAAATGACAAGAACTCCATTCAATGGGATAATGGAGCATGCGGATGACTTATTGGGGATCATACATACGTATGTATTTGGACCCATGAACATCCCCACACGCAATGGTCTTCGTTACTTCGTGACCTTGACTGATGACTTGAGTAGATATGGGTATATTTACTTGATGAAACATAAGTTTGAAACCTTTGAAAGGTTCAAGGAATTTCAGAATGAGGTCGAGAATCAACTCGGAAAGAAAATCAAGCATGTTCGATCGGATCGAGGTGGCGAGTATTTAAGTCATGAGTTTGGCAATCATCTAAAGTCTTGTGGCATAGTACCACAGCTTACGCCGGTAGGCACACCTCAGAGAAACAGTGTAGCTGAATGACGTAATGGAACCCTATTGGATAGCGTACGATCGATGATGTCTCATACTGATTTGCCTGTGTCATTCTAGGGGTATGCATTAGAAACTTCTGCTTACGTTCTTAATAGGGAACCATCCAAATCCGTAAAGACAACACCATTTGAAGAATGGCATGGCACGAAACTTAAGTTGTCTTACCTGAAGATTTGGGGTTGTGAGGCTTATGTTAGGAATCGACAGCCCGAAAAACTTGAATCCAAGGCGGATAAGTGCATCTTTGTGGGCTATCCCAAGGAAACTTGTGGATACACCTTCTACAATCAGTCTGAGAGCAAAACGTTTGTTGCCAAGACTGGACACTTTCTTGAGAAAGAGTTTCTCTCGAAAGAGTTGAGTGGGAGGAAAATAGACCTCGATGAAGTGACTGACCAATCACCCCAATTGGAAGAAACGGCCAAAGAAGTTGTTCTAGAACCTTCTTCCACAGTGGGAGCTGAAGAGAATGGCCAGAACGACAATCATAACGATCATGACATACATGATGATCATGATGAGAATGAAGAGGAACCTATTATGCCCCGTAGGTCATCAAGAGTCCGTCAAGCTACTGAGTTTTACGGACAGCATGTGAATGCAATCTCGGCTGATGAGTCGGATGAACCTACGAGTTACAAAGAAGCAATGGAGGGACCCGAGTCCGAGAAATGGCTTAAAGCCATGAAATCCGAAATAGACTCCATGTACACCAACAAAGTTTGGACTTTGGTGGATATTCTCGAGGACCGCAAGGCCGTCAAGAATAAATGGATTTTCAAGAAAAAGACTGACGTAGACGGAAACGTATCTGTCTACAAAGCTCGACTTGTCGCGAAGGGGTTCCGAAAAATTCAAGGAGTTGACTACGAGGAGACGTTCTCGCCTGTAGCGATGATAAAGTCTATTCGGATCCTACTAGCAATAGCTGCATATCATGATTACGAGATATGGCAGATGGATGTGAAAACTGCATTCCTAAATGGCAACATTGAGGAAGATTTGTATATGATGCAACCAGAGGGGTTTATCGATCCAAGGAATGCTGGTAAGGTGTGCAAGCTTCAATGGTCCATCTATGGCTTGAAGCAAGCATCTCGGAGCTGGAATCTTCGATTTGATGATGTCATTAAAGCTTTTGGATTTGTCCAAAACGTCGAAGAGTTCTGCGTCTATAAGAAACTGAGTGGGAGCTCTGTAGCATTCCTTGTGTTATATGTAGATGACATATTTCTAATAGGGAACGATAATAAATTCTTAGGAGAAGTGAAGGAATATCTGAATGGACAATTTTCCTTGAAGGACCTTGGTGAAGCTGCGTACATATTGGGGATTAAGATCTATGGAGATAGACCTAATCTCCTATTGGCTTTGAGTCAGAGCACTTACATTGATAAGATATTGAAAAGGTTCAGTATGGATAACTCCAAGAGAGGCCTCTTGCCAGTTATTAAAGGTATCAAATTAAGTGTGACTCAATGCCCAACTACAGCAAAAGATAAGGAGCAAATGTCCTCAAAACCCTATGCCTCAGCCATAGGTTCTCTCATGTATGCAATGTTATGTACCCAGACGGATTTAGCGCTGGATATTAGTATGAATAATCGGTACCAGAGTAATCCGGGAATGGCTCACTGGACCGCAGTAAAGAGCATCCTAAAGTACTTGAGAAGAACAAATGATCTCTTTCTCATTTATGGAGGAGTTAATGAGGAGCTCACCGTAAAGGGTTACGTTGACGCAAGCCTCGGCTTAGACCTAGATGATTTGAAATCCCAAACGGGATATGTTTTCATGTTGAACGGTGGCGCAATTAGCTGGAGGAGCGGAAAACAGTCAGTCGTCGCAAAATCTACAATGGAATCAGAGTATATTGCCGCTTGCGAAGCGTCAAACGAGGCACTGTGGCTGAAGAAGTTTGTGATCGAGCTTGGCGTCTTTCCCAGTTGCACTGACCCCGTGGGAATCTTCTGCGACAACACGGGTGCCATTGCTAACGCGAAGGAGCCAAGAACTCACTCTACAACCAAGCACATTCTCCGAAAGTTCCATGTGACGCGAGACTACGTCCGGGATGGACACACTAGGATTCACAAGATACATACGGATCTGAACGCAGCAGACCCGATGACTAAACCTCTTCCACAGGGCAAGTTTGAATAACACCGAGAGACTATTGGTGTTAGATACATACCTGATGTAAACTAGTGTAATTTGTACTCTAGTGCAAGTGGGAGACTGTTGGATATGTGCCCTAGGGACAAATTAATAAAGATATTTGTCACATATCCGTTTTGTTCATAATACATTTCATACTGTGCTATAATTGTATTACTTGGAAATACTAATACAGGTGTAGTATAAAACATAGGTCCGTAGTTTAACTCGGGTAAACTATCTCATTGGGGAATTGCTTGATCAAGCTTTCCTGATCATGGCGACACTTAAGTCCATTGACAATTAGGTCATGTAATTAGGGGAATGATGTGATGCACATACACCCACCTAAAGTATTGCAATGTGATCGAGTCACATAGTTCAGTGTTGCAATGACTTTGTAACGTATGGCTTAGTCCTTAGACCGTAATGATCATACGTAATTGTCATCTATGAGGAGACTTTGATTTGTATCCCACCGCCTGACTGAAATATGCTGGCTATAATGGTGCACTTTGGGTATTCCGAAATAGATGGTTGATGAGTATGTTAATAGATCAGAGCGGGATTTGTCAGTCCTTGTAACAGGACAGGTACTCTGGGCCCACTCGATGATATTGCATCAATAGCTTGCAAGCAGGTGACTAGGTCACGAGAGATGCAATAGGCACGGACGAGTAAACTTGTTTGTTGTGAACGAGATGTGAACACGGTATGTGGGATACTGACGATCAAACCTAGGACAAACAAAGTACCGCAGTACAAAGGGATTACGTCGTATCGTTAACGGTTTCCAAAAGCGATTGAAGTTCATTCGATGGAAGCGTAGGGGCTGTCAAGGATTGTAACCAGGTCCAACTGACTAGTCATTGGTCAATGAGAAGAGTCTCGACCATGTCTGTTATTTCCCGGACCATTAGGGTGTTATACTTAAGGGCAATCGATGCATAGGACAGTTTCGGGATCAATCGGTGAAATAGGAGAAATCACTGGAATAGTTCTGGAGGAGGACGTAAGTTGTTCCGGACATTTTGAATGGTTCAAAATAAAGTTTAATTTGTTTTAATAATGTTTTATTATTTAATTATCTGAATTAAATATTTAAACATATTAAAATAATTAAAAAATATGGAAAAGGCTATATAGGCCTATGGGGCCCATTAGGGGAGGATGGGGTTCCCCCTCTTGGGCTTGGCGCCAAGGGTGGGGCCCATCCCCCCCTTGGCCGGCGCACTCCCCCCCTTGGGAGTTTAGTCCCACATGGGGGAGGGGAGGAGGATAGCACCCCCCCCCTTGGCCTATATAAGGAGGGGTACACCCCCCTTTTTCCAACACACAATTATTCCTCTCTCTCCTTCTCCTTCTAGGAAGTGGACTCCCCTTGTTTGGAGTATGCACCTGGATTGGAGTTCTCCACCATAAGGCAGGCCGTCGCTCTGCTGGAGTAGGGATCCGAATCCGTCTTTCTTCCGCTGCTCGCCTGGTTCGGGTACCGGGAGGAACATCGATTGTACCGTACGTGTATAATATCTTCGAGGCACTACACCTGTGGTGCTACTTCATCGCTGGAGGTCAACCGGGAGTCATCCTCGCCGGTGGTCTACTACACATGGAGGTCGTAGTTCCGAGTCTATGCCAACCACGTTTGCAAGAACGTTTCCCTCTTTCGGTCTTCAAAGGTATGAACACCGATTCCCTCCGTTACTTTACATCGCCATAGCATAGATCTTGGGTTCGGGTACCGTAGGTATGAAAATTTTGTGTTTTCTGCCCCGTATCCTAACAGCATATGTCTCTTTCACGAGAGGACACTCCATGCATTCTACTACAAGTCGTGGACAGCGAGTTGAAGTATGTTGCCAAAGGTAAAATCCTCCAACCCCAAAATTGAGTGATGCACAATAGGACGATGGAACCGGAGATGCATAGGGTTCAAATCTCTCTCGTGATTTCGGGCTATGACAGAGTGGAACCTCCCATTCAACCCCCCGGATACGATGAGGACGAGTCGGCAGTCCTCAATGATTGTTTTGGCCAAATATGCCTTTGGCCTAAGACCCAATTGCGTTTGATGACGGGGGAAGGGGGCACCACACCAAGGACAACGCCGGTAGTCGTCGTGCCGGCGCCACATGATCCCATCGGCGCACAACAAGAAGACGACGATCTTGATGATGATATCAATGCCGACTAGTTCATCAATACTTTGTATGATGTTGATGACTTATGCATGCCTCCTGCTAAAGGATCCTATCAGCATGACGAGGAAGCTCGCGGTCCAGCTGGTCCTACCGCGAAGCCTGCTTGCTCCACGCGTCTCTTCACTGCTTCTCGGGAGATGTCTCCAGCAGCTTGCGCCTTCACCGAGCCTCAAGAAGATGCCACAATGAGATCTATTCTCAGCCCGCCCACACTACATAAGGCGGCCACTGAGCAAATAAAGGCCGGTGACTTCTCAAAATCAGAAAAGAAGAAGGGACAAGAAAGAAAGAAGGGCGCTTCGAGCAGCCAACCTCCGATGCCGATCAGGGCTCAGGACGGGCCACCAAGACCCAAGGATCTCTCGTTTGAAATCCATGTGGCGGGTAGGGCGATGCTACCTAATGAAATGCTCGACCTTGCAACTTCGGATATGCAGAGTGTGCATCATAGTGTCATGGCATTAGAGAAGATGCTTCTTCGAGAGAAGAATCCCTCGTACCCAGTTTTCATGGCCAAGGTGCCACTCAACATGGGCTTCATCAACAATGTCCCCGCGGATATAATAATCATGCGGTTCTCAGAGATCTTCAATTTGTTTCATCTCAAGCGCTGGACCATATCCTTATCCGTCTGTTCTTGCTCAGCCTTTCTATCAGTATCAGGAGAGATAAGACCCCGAGCGTTGCGATATTGGACCCCTTCTACATGCGTGAAAGCATCTTGATGGAATACGGGGACGCGACTCTTGCGGCGTGGTACATCAGAGAATTCATGCTAGAGAACGCCGACAAGGATTCATTTCTCATGACCTACTCTCCCAAGTAAGTCATTCTCTCGCCGCCGTAGCATATATTCTTTCTTAGCTTTCTTCCATTGTCCTCTTCCAACATTCCTTTTGGATTTTTTTATTATGCAGTGAGGATCAAGACTGCGTGCTCATCTTATTTTCACCGCAACACTCACATGTCGTGTATTTAGACACGGGGAGTGTGAAGAAGAAAGATTACAAGTATATCATGAGAGTTTTGGATGATGCTCTCGCCGACTACAAAAAAGCTGGAGGCAAGATCGTGAAGCACAAGTATAGGAAGAATCAGCCTGGCGTGAGCATGTTCAACGACGTGACACAGTTCCCGTGCGTGAAGAAGCCAGCTGGCAGTGTGAGGGATGCGCACTACGCCCTCCATCACATGCGGGCGATTGTACAGGAAGAGCGCAACCTTACGCTGCCAAGTCATCTCAAAGCGTGGGCCGAAAGGAAGGCGACAATCGCCGATGCAAATCTTAGGCAGGAGTTCTTTAACATCCAAGGGGAGATGGTGAGTATCATCTTTCGTGAAGTAAAGATGAAGGGGTCGATCTTACACTGCAACATTGCACCATCCAATGGGAAGATAGAAGCCCGCCTAAAGGCCTTGCGTGACACAAGGCTTTCATGACGAAAGAAGGATGCCGCCCATTCCCTGAGCTGGGTCACAAGTGATTACGATCGATGTGAATTTCATGCTACATTGTTTCATGCTTAGCGTTGTTAGTTCCGAACAATATTTATGATTTGTGTTCTAAATAACTTTATCTCTATTGCACAAACGCTTTTCCTTATTTGTATAAATGTATCATGCATCATTTTGGCTATGCTACTAGTTTAGCTGGTCAGTTCTTATTAAAGATGTGTTGTGTGTATGTATCTTCCTATATTCTTAAATGATAAATGTGGTCATTGATGCCATTGTCATTCACACTCACTTGTTTGCTGCAACAGATCGATGAAAATGATCAACTTTATCAAGATGGAGTGAATAAAACAATACTCCAAGATTAGTTTTTAGGGTTTTCTTTTATTTCATTTGTAATAACTTGTATTCGATACTTGTAAACAATACTCGAAAACATATAATGCTTTTTCTAGTTCTATAATGCTTCTATTTATGTAATAATTTCTGTGATTCCATTTATGTAATGGTTTCTGTATTTTGTTTTCTTTTTCTGTAAATTGATTTTTTTTGTTTTCTGCAATAAATATTTGGTGGCGCAACTTTTGTACAGTTAGTGGTGCACCTCTAATGCGCCAACCCTAAGGAACCTTATGGGTGGCGCATTCTGAAATGCGTCACCCATGACGGTCTTAGGGGTGGCGCATCCAGAATGCGCCACCCCTAAGCCCTTATTAGTGGCTTGTCCTTAGTGGCGCATCCATAATGCGCCACTAAAGGCTAAAAAAGGGCGCCACCATAAGCCCTTTCTCTATTAGTGTGCATAGGAAGTGGGTTAGGCTTAGATGTGTTTCATATTTTCTTCTTGATGCTCTCTTTTGCTTCAAATCCTCATTTTTACGAGAGCATCTTTTATAATCTTCGTGCCTAGCTCAATGGCGTAAAAGAAAGCGCTTGTTGGGAGGCAACCCAAGATGTTTTTACTTCTATTTTTAGTGGTCTTGATGATTGTTACTACTGTAGCAACATCATTGTATCTTTATTTTCAAGATTTGTGCCAAGTTATAGCCTCTTGTGATAAGGGAGCAAAAGTTGTGACATGCTGTCCAGAAAACAGATTCTATCTGCTTGACGGAAAAAATCAAAACAAATCACCAGTTCATCATTTGAGCTGAATTTTTTGCACAACATGCTCTATACAATTGTGAAACTTTCGTATGTTATGAGTTTTTTGATTTGAGTTGCAGAAGTGCCCCGAAAAATTCTCTACTACCTGTTGTTCTGTTTTTCACAGATTCTGCCACGTTTTTTCCTTTCCTTACTTTTGCAAACCTTAAGCTTGCTTTTTCTTTGCAAAAATAGTTTGGAAATCTTGAGAAACAGTAGCTCTTCAAGAATATCTTTATATCCAGTGGGAAAAAATTATTTTATTAAGGGTACTAACCTCTGTAATCAGCTTACGATGAGTTATGTATGGAGGGAGTTTTCAAGTGTGCAAGAGGAGATGATGAAAGAAGATCCGGGAGTGTCAAGCGCTAAAGCTTGGGGATGCCCCCATGCATCCCCAACAAATATTCAAGGAGACTCAAGAGTATAAGCTTGGGGATGCCCCCGCACATCCCCTTCTCCATCAACAATCATCAGTTCGTCCTTCGTCTCACTATATTTTTACCACTTCATGCGTTATGTGCTATGCTTGGAGCGTCTCGCTCTTAGGTTTTATTTTTAGTTTTCTTTAGCTTTCCTTGTTGTTCATAACAATTTAGACCCCATCTTACTTTGTGTGGGAGAGAAACACTCTCCCTTCAATCTAGAACACATCATAGGATTTTGCATGCCTATCTTTTTACGGTTGTGTGTTCTTTATCTTTTCATAGCTACTGCCATGTTTAGTTTTAGTCTTAGTTTGTCTTTAGCAAGAGCCTTGGCTTTTGTTTAGTTTTTTTCTGGAACTCTCTTTAGTTTTCATGTTTATCTTGTTAAGAGAGTTGGTTGTTTCACTGAGTTGTGTCTTGTCTTGAAAGTAGGTAATTGAGGTTGCTATTCAATTGTAGTAGTAACTTGCAATAGTTTTGAGGTATTGTTGTGAGTAATGTTTGAACTTTTGATGTCAAGAGCTCTAGCCTATTAGTGATAGGTGTCATATTTTGGGAAATCCGTGTTTATTTTCAAAAACCTACAAAACTAGTTGAGAACTCTAGCTACTAGACAGATCACTAATCTTTGGAGGGATCGGATATTAGAGTACACTCACGTACCAAGACTCGATGATGCGCAAGGATAACCAAACCCCCATACACTCCTCCTCGGGGTACTTTTCTCTTTGTGAACCTCCTTATTAGATTGAGAGTTATCGATAGTAAGTGCATGTAATGATAGAGACGAAGGTGTCCTGATGTTTCGATGAGATGGTGGAGATCGATTATGATGGAGACGACTTTCACGACCCGACTACGAACGTGCGAAGACGTTGCGCCTTAGCGATCGCTAAACCAACTCCGAGAGGTTATTGATCCCGCGGATGCACGATCAACCTGACCATGAAGGTCTAATTCCTACAAGCAATCGACAAGAACAAGCAAGAACTAAGAATTGCAATCTGGATATTGCGGATATAAGATGAATGATAGACAGAAGTTGGGGTTCCAAGGCGGTCTTGGCCTGGTCGGATGACACAAACGAAGAGCTCGAAGTTGCTGCTATGGCTAACTTAAATCTAATCAAAACCCAAGTCTAACGACGCCCTAAGGGCTGTATATATGGGGGAACAGAGGGGATTTTCATGACCCCTTGGAGGAGGGGTCCGAAAAAAACCCTAACCTGGTTTCCCCACACATACAGACTCTAAAAATAGCCTATAATGTAGTATTTCTAAATTACATGGACCCAACCCAATATTAAGGTGACGCAGCACCTATAATTGCCCTTGGACGAAAATAATGAAGTGGCATCTCGTGTATTTCGTCCAAGCCTTCATGCACGCCTTATGATGGCTTCAAAGTGCAAAAATCACCACTGGAAGCTCCATTGTCCTTTCCCACGTGCGCACCTTCTTCTCCATGCTTGATCCCGCTCCAATGACCATCCTTCTTGTCCATGATAGGTCCTTCATTCATAAGCAAAATAAAAGTATCTAATTTAGGAAGCATCATATGTTCATGAACAGTTGAAGGTTTCGCAAAAAACGAAAGTACCTGATAATTTAGTTGACGTGCGCGTACTCTAGTAACTGGTCCAATATGTGTAGTTGGTGAGGATGTGGGTGTAACATTATTAGGGATGTCCTCATCATCCTCCCCTTCTTAAACTGAAGTCGTCCTCGACGGAAGCTCATCATATTCTCCCAAATAAGGCTTCAAATCTGCAATATTAAATGTGGGACTAACCCCAAAATCTGCAGGTAGCTCAAGTTTATATGCATTATCATTAATTTTCTGCAAAACCTTAAAGGGACCATTAGCTCGTGGCATTAACTTAGACTTGCGCAAATCAGGAAACCTATCTTTACATAGATGTAACCAAACAAGATCTCCTGGTTCAAACACAACATGCTTTCTACCCTTATCACCAGCAAGCTTGTATCTAGCATTCATTCTCTCAATGTTTTATTTAGTTAACTCATGCATTTTTAATATCAAATCAGCATGTTTCTTAGCATCAAAATTAACCTTCTCCGAAGATTGAAGAGGCAGCAAATCAATAGGTGCACGAGGTAGAAAACCATAAAAAATCTCAAAAGGGCACATTTTAGTGGTAGAATGCAATGAACGATTATAAGAAAATTCAATATGAGGTAAACATTCTTCCCAAATTTTCAAGTTACTCTTTTAAACAGCCCTAAGCATAGTAGACAAAGTCCTATTGACGACTTCAGTTTGGCCATCAATTTGGGGATGACAAGTAGTACTAAAAAGTAGTTTAGTCCCCAACTTAGCCCATAAACATCTCCAAAAGTGGCTAAGAAATTTAGTATCACGATCTGAGACAATAGTATTTGGCACACTATTCAAGCGTATAATTTCACGAAAGAATAAATCAGCAACATTAGCAGCATCGTCACTTTTATGACATGGTATAAAGTGTGCCATCTTAGAAAATCTATCCACGATAACAAATATGCTATCCCTCCCCTTCTTTGTTCGAGGCAAGCCTAAAACAAAGTCCGTGGATATGTCCTCCCACGGAACACTAGGTACAGGTAAAGGCATTAATAAACCATGAGGATTGAGTCGTGACTTAGCTTTTTGACATGTAGTGCAAGCGAGCAAAAAAACGCTCAACATACCGTCTCATGTTTGGCCAAAAGAAATGTGTAGCAAGTACATCCTCCGTCTTCTTCACGCCAATGTGTCCCATTGATTTCTACGCACGCTTCTATTCTTGTAGACTATGTTTGGCCTCCAAGCATAGAGGTTTGTAGGACAACAACAATTTCCCTCAGGTGGATGATCTAAGGTTTATCGAACTCAGGGAAGTAGAGGTTGAAGATGGTCTCTCTCAAGAAACCCTGCAATTATGATGCAAGAAGTCTCTTGTGTCCCCAACACACCTAATACAACTAGGAGTTGTATAGGTTCACTAGTTCAGCGAAGAGATGGTAAAATATGGGAGATAGTTGTGGCAAAACAAAGTAATATAAATCTGTAATAAAAAGTGAAGCAAGCAAACATGTGACAAAAGTGAGCACACACGGTATAACAAATGGTGGAAATAAGGCCTAGGCTTCATACTTTCACTAGCGGCAACTCCCAACAACATTAACATAGTCCAATCACATGATATTTCCCATAAAACATGCAATGGAGACGTACTCAGAGGTCATTCCTTTGTGGTCAAGAGAGGACGAGAATTATGTAGGGCTACAAAAGCACACCTCAAAGTTCATAGTTCTCAATCTATGGATTTCTCACTATCTCCACGGCCATCGAAAGAGAGTACCACAATCACCACAACCTATCTCAAGGATAGTCAAAGACAAGCACCAAGAGACTCTCAATCTTCAATCAACACACAAAAAAAAGAAATCACTCATGAAAATATTCTTCTAATCCATGTCCAATAGACCACTGTCACCATGGTCTCGGGGATTATACTAGATAAGATCAAGTGAGTACATCAATCCAATACATAGAGGAAGGGGAAATATCATGGGATCACCCTAGATTAACATAGCTTATGATCACAACGAAGATCACATCATGGGAGAGAGAGAAGACCACATAGCTACTGGTAGAAACCTTAGCCCCGAGGAGGAACTACTCCCGCTTATGGAGGGAGGAAGCAACGTCGATGGAGATGAATCCGGGGGAACTTCCCCGTCCCGGCAGGGTGCCGACATAGAAATTCTGGTCCCCCGAAGCTTGTCGGCGATGGCGGCGGAGATCGGAATTGCTTCTGGAGAAAAGGGGTCCGGAATCAGGATTTTTGTGACGGGTGTATAAATAAGAGCCAAGGGGGGGGGGCCAGAGGGGGGGGCAAAGGGCAGCCAGGAGCGTGCCCGGCGCGCCCTAGTGGGTCCACTCCCTTCCATCCTTGGTTCTTCGGGAAGCTTCCGGGACGCTGTTTTTTTATATAATTTTTCCGGAATTTATTTTACACTTTTAATGGCCGGAAAACCTGAAATATAAAAATAGCAGAAAACAGGAACTGGCAACTGGATGCACTGAGTTAATAGGTTAGTCCAAATATGATCAAAAGTGTATGAAAGTTCAAGCAAAACATGGCAAAGTCACACAAATCATGCATGGAGCAAGAAAAAATTATAGATACGTTTGGGACGTATCAACATCCCCAAGCTTAATTCCTGCTCGTCCTTGAGTAGGGAAATGATAACAAGCATAATTTATGTGGCGACATGCCACTCAACCATATAAGGACTTTTAAGTAAAGAAATCAAAGCATGCAATTCAGTTCAAGTCTTAACTAGCAAGAGTCTATATTAGCATTGACACAAGCAACAAAAGAACAAATGGTGCAAGAGCTCTCGCTGTCCGTGACTCGAATGTCTCCAGATGGTGTTTGCGTGCAAGCAGGGGACTGGGAAAAGAGAGAGAAAAAAGGTTGTTGAGAACAACTATCTACTAACGTTTCACACTTAGTCTCCTTTGGATTCTTATCTTGACTCGTCCCCAGACCACTAACCAGGTACAAGTCAAACTGATCCACTCCCTTTTGATATTTTGAGAACTCATACAATGGATGAGCGTGAGAAAGAAAGTTGACACCTAAAAGGCGAAACAGAAAGAAGGTGGAGGAGGAAGACAAAAAAGTGTGAAAGGCTCACATCAATGAGGACAACCATAGGCGAGAGAAGGCCATATGATAGATATGATGTGAGGAGTTGGGATTGCCATGCAACGGATGCACATGTGAGATAAAAGCTCTCCAAGGGAACTAGTGGGGGTGCATCCAACTTGCTTGCTCAAGAAGACCTAGAGCTCGTTTGAGGGGGCTCATCATTGGAATATACAAGCCAAGTTCTATAGTGTGAAGGGTCCCCACATAGCTATATGCATGTATGATGATCTCGATGGAGTACAAGGGATAGAGGATGAAGTACTAGTGTGGATCTCTCAAAAGGAATAGTAGTGTGCCCCCTTCTCTCTTTTTTTTTCTTTTTTCTATTTTTTTGGTGGACTCAATGGCTCTTTCTATTTAACTCTCATTTTTCCTCTTTGGGATCTTTTGATCACTTTAGGGGAAACACTCTATATTTTACAAGAATATAGGAGATCTTTCATACTTTACAAAGGTACTCACATAAAGAAGATGTAACTATCATGATGCAAATATATGCCTCTGCCAGGATAGCAGGATATGCAATGATACTAGCGCGTCATGTAGCAATGATTAGGGCAAGGCCCAACTAGCATGCGGCTCATCGATCAAGCAAGTAGAATGTATGACATGAAGATCAAGTCATGAGAAGGTGGATGTTGCATGGCAATGTATCTCGGAAAGGATATGGAAATGCCTTGTAGGTAGGTATGGTGGCTGTTTTGAGGAAAGTTATAAGGAGGCTTATGATGACAGAGCGTATCATGCCAAGCGTTTGGATGCACCGGCAATGTATGCGCCAATTCTCGAGGTGAGAAAGGGCAATGCACGGTACCGAAGAGGCTAGAAAAATATGGGAGGTGGAAGTGTCAATTTTCGAATACTCACATTAGTCCGAAGAACTCATGCACTTATTATCGGTAACTCTCAATCTAATCAGGAGGTTCACAAAGAGACAAGTACCCCAAGGAGGAGTGTATGGGGGTTTGGTTATCCTTACGCATCCTCGACTCATGGTACGTGAGTGTACTCTAATATTCGAACCCTCCAGAGGTTAGTGATCCATCTAGTAGCTAGAGTTCTCAACAGGGGGTTTTGGTTTTCTAAATTCACACGGATTGCACAAAATACGACACCTATCACTAATAGGCTAAAGCTCTTGACACCATAAGTTCAACATTACTCTAGTCAATACCTCAAAACTATTGCAAGTTACTACTACAAAGAGAATAAAAACTTCAACTACCTACCTTCTAGTCAAGACACAAAACAGTGCAACAACCAACTGTCTTAACAAGATAAACGTGAAAACTAAAGAGAGTTCCAGCAACAAACTAAGCAAAAGCCGAGGCTCTTGCTAAAGACAAAAACTAAAACTAAACCTAAACATGGCAGTAGCTACAAAAAGATAAAGAACACACAACAGCAAAAAGATAAGCATGAAAAATCCTATGATGTGTTCTAGTTTAAAGTGGAGCGTGTTTCTCTCCCACACAAAGTAAGCTGGGGTCAAACTTGTTATGAACAGCAAACAAAGCTAAAGAAAACTAAAAGGGAAACCTAAGAGAGAGACGCTCCAAGCATAGTACAGAACGCATGAAGTGATAAAAATATAGTGAGACGGAGGACGAACTGATGATTTTCGACGGAGAAGGGGATGCACGGGGGCATCCCCAAGCTTAGACACTTGAGTCTCCTTGAATATTTATTGGGGATGCATGGGGGCATCGCCAAGCTTGAGCGTTTGACACTTCCGGATCTGCTTTCATCATCTTCCCTCGCACACTTGAAAACTCCCTTCATACATAACTCATCATAAACTTATTAGAGAGGTTAGTACCCTTAATTAAATATATTTTCTCCACTGGAAATAAAGATATTCTTGAAGAGCTACTGTTTCTCAAGACTGCCAAATGGTTTTTGCAAAGAAAAAGCAAGCTTAAGGTTTGCAAAAGTAAGGAGAGGAAAAATGTGGCAGAATTTGTGAAAAACAGAACAACAGGTAGTAAATAATATTTTTGGGGCACTTCTGCAACTCAAATAAAAAAACTCTAAACATACGAAAGTTTCAAAATTGTATAGAACATACTATGCAAAACATTCATCTCAAAAAGATGAACTGGTGATTTGTTCCGATTTTTTCCGTCAAGAAGATAGAATCTGTTTTCTGGACAGCATATCACAACTTTTGCTTCCCTTATCATAAGAGGCTATAACTTGGCACAAAGCTTGAAAAATAAAGATACAATGATGTTGCTACAGTAGTAACAATCATCAATACCACTAAAAACAGAACTAAAAACTCAAACTAAAGATAACAAGGGTTGTCTCCCTAGAGCTCTTTCTTTATAGCCATAAAGATAGGCTTAAGATTTTAATGATTCTCTCATAGGAATAAGGAATAAGAGTTGAAGAACAAGAGAGAGTATCAAGAAGCAAATAACAAACACATTTAAGTCTAACATGCTTCCTATGCAAAGGGATCTGGTAGAGAAATAACTCATTGAAGCATAAAGATATTAGCATAGGAAGGAAAAATAAGTGCAACTTCAAAACCTTCAACATAAAGAGAGGGAACTTGATATTATTGAAATATCTATAATAATATGTTCCCTTCTCATAATAAATTCCGGTAGGATCATGAATAAACTCAACAATATAAGTATCACATAAAAAATTCTTATCATGATCCACAAGCATAGAACATTTATTACTCCCCACATAAGAAAAATCCTTATCATTAGTAATAGTGGGAGCAAACTCAAGAAAATAGCTATCACATGAATCATTCTTATCATGATACACTTGCAAACATTTATTCTTGGGGGGATAAAAAGATCATCTTGATAAAACATAGCATCCCCAAGCATATAACTTTGCATATCAT
Source organism: Bromus sterilis (assembly GCA_950022295.1). NCBI lineage: Eukaryota > Viridiplantae > Streptophyta > Magnoliopsida > Poales > Poaceae > Bromus > Bromus sterilis. The sequence goes on along the minus strand of OX465595.1, from coordinate 270,914,506 downwards.
TAGCATCAAAGGTATTCAAAGAAGACATTCTAGTAACATTATAATCATCAAGAGTATGCAAATAAATTACCATAGGTTTTTTGATGTTCTCTTCAAACACTTCATGACCCAATTCAAGCTAGAGCTCATAAAGCTCTCTCATTTTTTTCCATAAGCCTAACTAGTGAAAATAAAAACAAGAAACAAAAAGAATTAATTGCAAGATCTAAACATATACCTTCAAACGCTTACCTCCCATGCAACGGCGCTAGAAATAGCTTGATGTCTACACACGCTTCTATTCATGTAGACTATGTTGGGCCTCCAAGCGCAGAGGTTTGTAGGACAGCAGCAATTTCCCTCAAGTGGATGACCTAAGGTTTATCGAACTCATGGAAGTAGAGGCTGAAGATTGTCTCTCTTAAGCAAACCTGCAGTTAAGATACAAGAAGTCTCTTGTTTCCCCAACACACCTAATACAACTAGGAGTTGTATAGGTGCACTAGTTCGGCGAAGAGATGGTAAAATATGGGTGATAGGTGTGGCAAAATAAAGTAATATAAATCTGTAATAAAATGTGCAGAAAGCAAACATGTGACAAAAGTGAGCACAAACGGTATAACAATGGTGGAAACAAGGCCTAGGATTCATACTTTCACTAGCGGCAACTCCCAACAACATTAACATAGTCTAATCACATGATATTTCCCCTAAAACATGCAATGGAGACGTACTCGGAGGTCATTCCTTTGTGGTCAAGAGAGGACGAGAATTATGTAGGGCTACAAAAGCACACCTCAGAGTTCGTAGTTCTCAATCTATGGATTTCCCAAAGTCACCGCGGCCATCCAAAGAGAGTACCACAATCACCACAGCATATCTCAAGGATAGTCAAAGACAAGCACCAAGAGACTCTGAATCTTCAATCAACACACAAAAGAGGAAATCACTCATGAAACTATTCTTCTAATCCATGTCCAATAGACCGCTGTCACCATGGTTTCGGGGATTATACTAGATAAGATCAAGTGAGTACATCAATCCAATACATAGAGGAAGGGGAAATATCATGGCATCACCCTAGATTAACATAGCCTATGATCACAACGAAGATCACATCATGGGAGAGAGAGAAGACCAAATAGCTACTGGTAGAAACCTTAGCCCGAGGAGGAACTACTCCCGCTTCATGGAGGGAGGAAGAAACGTCGATGGAGATGAATCCGGGGGCACTTCCCCGTCCCGGCAGGGTGCCGACACCGAAATTCTGATCCCCTGAAGCTTGTCGGCGATGGCGGCGGAGATAGGAATTGCTTCTGGAGAAAAGGGGTCCGGAATCAGGGTTTTTGCAACGAGTGTATAAATAAGAGCCAAGGGGGGCACAGAGGGGGCCACAGGGCACCCAGGACGGTGCCCGACGCGCCCTAGGGGGGCAGGGACCCTCCTCGGGCCCTGGTGGGTCCACTCCCTTCCATCCTTGGTTCTTCGGGAAGCTTCCGGGACGCTGATTTTTTATATAATTTTTCCGGAATTTATTTGGCTCTTTTAATGGCCGGAAAACCTGAAATATAAAAATAGCAGAAAACAGGAACTGGCAACTGGGTGCACTGAGTTAATAGGTTATTCCTAATATGATCAAAAGTGTATGAAAGTTCAAGAAAAACATGGCAAAGTCACACAAATCATGCATGGAGCAAGCAAAAATTATAGATATGTTTGGGACGTATCACCCATTAATCCACGTCAATGCGCCTCCTGCAACAACAAAAGACGAACAGAGCTAGCTGGAATGCATAGCTTGTTAGAACGGAACACGAATCCATCATTAAGCACAAACTTGTTCCATGTTCTACCTTCTCTACAATTCTGCAATACATCTTTAAATTCTGCATCATGCACATATTGATCTTTGATTGTCTCTGAACCGAATATCTTAAAGTCAAGTTTTGAAAGAATAGTATAACGACGAGACAATACATCAGCAATAATATTATCTTTACCCTTCTTGTGTTTAATGACATATGGGAAAGTCTCAATAAATTCAACCCACTTAGCATGCCTACGATTAAGTTTTGCTTGACTTCTTATGTGTTTCAAAGATTCATGATCAGAATGTAAAACAAATTCTTTGGGCCATAAATAATGTTGCCAAGTTTCTAATGTCCGAACAAGCGCATATAATTCCTTATCATAAGTAGAATAGTTCAGACTAGGCCCACACAATTTTTCAGAAAAGTATGCAACAGGTTTAGCATCTTGTAATAACACACCTCCCAAACCAATCCCACTAGCATCGTATTCAACCTCAAAAGTCTTATTAAAACCAGGAAGTTGGAGCAAAGGAGCATGTGTTAACTTATCTTTCAATACCGTGAAAGATTCTTCCTGTGCGGTACCCCAAGTAAAAGGCACATCCTTGCATGTAAGTTCATTAAGAGGTGCAGCAATGGTGCTGAAGTCTCGCACAAAACGCCTATAGAATCCAGCGAGGCCAAGAAAGCTCATCACTTGTGTGACCGTTTTGTGCTGCGGCCAACTCTCAATCGCCTCGATCTTGGCTTTATCAACTTCAATTCCCTGGGGAGTAACAACATAGCCAAGAAACAATACTCGGACGGTGCAAAAGGTGCACTTCCCAAGGTTACCAAACAAACGTGCATTACGTAGAGCAATAAAAACAGCACACAAATGATCCCAATGTTCCTCCAAACACTTGCTATAAATCAGCATATCATCAAAGTAGACTACCACAAATCGTCCAATGAAAGCACGTAAAACTTCGTTCATTAATCTCATGAAAGTGCTAGGTGCATTAGTTAACCCAAAAGGCATGACTAACCACTCATATAGTACAAACTTAGTTTTAAATGTTGTTTTCCATTCATCTCCTAATTTCATGTGAATTTGATGGTATCCACTACGCAAATAAACTTTGGAAAACATGGTAGATCCACTTAATTCATCAAGCATATCATCTAACCTAGGAATAGGATGACGATAACGAATAGTAATACTATTAATAGCTCTACAATCAACACACATACGCCACGTCCCATCCTTTTTTGGCATTAATATAACAGGAACAACACAAGTACTAAGGGATTCACGTATATAACCTTTGTCGAGTAGCTCTTGTACTTGATGTTGAATCTCCTTCGTCTCCTCCAGATTAGTACGTTATGGCGCACGGTTAGGCAGTGAAGCACCGAGAATTAAGTCGATCTGATGCTCAATCCCTCGAATAGGTGGTAATCCCGGTGGTACGTCTTGTGGAAAGACGTCAATAAACTCCTGGAAAAGGCCAGTGAAAACAGGAGGCAAAGAAGGAGGCAATTCCTCAAATGAAAACAAAGCTTCTTTGCACACAAAAGCATAGCACACATATTGACTAGCATCCAGATCCGAAATATCAACCTTAGTAGCAAGCAAAGTTGGACTAGTCAATTTAATTTCATTAGAAACAACAGATGAAGATTTGCTATTAGTCTTATGTTGTTGCTCAAATTCTTTAGCTGCTATCTCATTTTCACTCTTATTTTTCTCCTGTTTAGCTTTACTAGCTCTAGCAAGATCATCTTTCACAATTTGTTCAGGAGACACAGGAAGTAAAGCAATATTTTTATCCTGATGAACCAGAGTAAACTGATTTGTACTACCATGGTGTACAACATTCCTATCAAATTTCCATGGTATACCAAGTAAAAGAGAGCATGCTTGCATGGGTACCACATCACAATCAACATAATCAGCATATGCAGCAATGCTAAAGCGCACACGAACAGAACGTGTTACCTTAATCTTACCACTATTGTTAAACCACTGAATATAGTACGGATGAGGGTGTGGTCTTGTGCTGAGAGATAGCTTCTCCACCAACTCCATGCTAGCCAAGTTGTTGCAACTCCCTCCATCAATAATGATGCGAATCGAACATTCTTTCACCACTCCCTTTGTGTGGAACAAATTCTTCCTCTGGTTTTGCTCGGCCTTCGTTACCTGCACACTTAACACACGTTGAGCAACCAAACTAGCATATTTATCTACATCATCAGCAGGCATATACTCTATATCATGAGGAGCATCATGGGCACCATGTTCCTCATTAGAAATGAGGACTAAAGTCTCCTCATCATAGTCACTCGCTGACTCATACCCACCATCCGCCGTAATAGTCATCACACGCTTGGAGGGACAGTCTTTTGCGAAGTGACCGCCGCCTTGGCACCTGCGACATATAATATCACGATCTCGTGTTTGCCCTGTAGATGCTATGGATGATGAAGCACTCGCCGCTGGACCACTCAGTGTACCCTTGAATGGTGGCGGTGGCTTTTTGGTGGCTCCCTGTAAGAATTAGTGGCTGAAGTAGGTGGTGGTGCAACAGGACATGTAGAATGCCCATGCGATTTCCATGATGTATTTCGTCCTGCAGAAAAGTTAGGTCTCGTAGCGACCTGTCAATCCTGCACTTCACGTTCCGCTTTAAAAGCAAGATGAAACAAACGAGTGATAGTAGTATAGTCCTTGTATTCCAGAATAGTCTGTATCTCCTTGTTTAAGCCTCCCATAAAACGTGCAAGCATAGCTTCATTATCCTCTACTAGGACACATCTAATCAATCCAGTTTGTAATTCCTGATAATATTCCTCTACAGAATTTTCCCCCTGTCTCAACCGCTATAAATTTTGTAGCAATTCATGTTGATAATAAGGAGGAACCCAACGAGTACGCATAGCATCTTTTAAAGCAGCCTAAGTAGTTGGAATATTATTAGCATGTAATCTACAATGTTCAGACCACCAAATAGATGCAAACCCCGTGAATTCACAAACAATAGCAGTAACACGTCTATTCTTAGGATATTGTAAACATGTAAAGCGTTGTTCAGTTTCTAACTCCCAAGTAAGATAAACATCAGGAATATATCTACCCTCAAATGGCTTAAGATTCAATTTCAATTTAGGCACATGTTAATCATCGCGTACCTGAGGGGGCGGTTGGTGTCGACCTTGTCGAATGTTGGGACGTGGACGTCCAGCTGACTGTTCATAGGGCGCTGCCTGTTCCACCTCCTCCTCGTAATCACCCTTGTAGTCGTCGTACTGGCCGACGTCAGAAGCAGCAGCAGCAACAACTGCAGCAGCAGGAGCACCAATACTAACAGCTTGTTCGGCCGAAAACAGGATACATCGTGCACGTCGTTGAGGCGGTGGCTGTGCCGGAGCAGGAGGCTGTGGAGGTAGGCGTGCGATCAACTCAGTAAACTTGGCGTCGAGCTTGGTGTCGATCATCTTCTCCACGCCATCAATCGCCTCGGTAAATCGGTTCTCCATGTCCTGCACCTGTTCATAAATCATACGTGCAAATTTATCGTGTAGCTCCCGTTTTGTGATGTTCTCTCAATCGGGCGCGTTCTGCACCTCGTCATCGTGTGATCCTGGCATGGTTAGCAGAAATAGAAAACACAGAGAAATATGATCCTAGTTCTACGAATGGGATGTGGTGTGGTGGAAACACAAATCCGTCAAGCTTTTCTTTTGTTCTTATCGATTCTTACCTAGTAGCAGGTGGTGATGTACAACCAACAGGTCAAGACTCTCAAAGATGTGGTAGAGCGATGGCCAGGAGGTGTCAAACGCACGATGTATATATATGTGGAGATGTAGGAAGGCTGACAAGTATGGTAGCAAAAGCTCAATAGTAATCAAGACAGAGATGCAAAGCTGAATAGACACTCAACGTCGGTACTGTGCTGATCCTAGGCTAGACCGTACTAGAGACGCGAGACTAAAACACCAACGAAAGCACAACGTGGCACGTAAACAACTGACAAGCACACTCTGAATTTTTTTCTCTTTTTTTTTGCTCTTTTTTTTTGCGAAAACAGAAGTAATCTAGACTACGAAAAGCTGGTAAGTCTCACCGAGCAACCTGGAAATCTGATACCACTTGATAGAGACGAAGGTGTCCCGATGTTTCGATGAGATGGTGGAGATCGATTATGATGGAGACGACTTTCAAGATGCGACTATGAACGTGTGAAGACATTGCGCCTTAGCGATCGCTAAACCAACTCCGAGAGGTTATTGATCCCGTGGATGAACGATCAACCTGACCACGAAGGTCTAATTACTGCAAGCAATCGACAAGAACAAGCAAGAACTAAGAATTGCAATCTGGATATTGCGGATCTAAGATGAATGATTGACAGAAGTTGGGGTTCCAATGCGGTCTTGGCCTGGTCGGATGACACAAATGAAGAGCTCGAAGTTGCTGCCATTGCTAACTTAAATCTAATCAAAACCCAAGTCTAAACGACGCCCTAAGGGCTGTATATATGGGGGAACAGAGGGGATTTTCGTGACCCCTTGGAGGAGGGGTCCGAAAAAAAACCTAACTCGGTTTCCCCACACATACAGAATCTAAAAACAGCCTATAATGTAGTATTTCGAAATTACATGGACGCAACCCAATATTAACGTGACGACGCACCTATAATTGCCCTTGGACAAAAATAATAAAGTGGCATCTCGTGTATTTCGCCCAAGCCTTCATGCACGCCTTATGATGGCTTCAAAGTGCGAAAATCACCACTGCAAGCTCCATTGTCCTTTCCCGCGCACGCACCTTCTTTTCCATGCTTGATCCCGCTCCAATGACCATTCTTCTTGTCCATGCTAGGTCCTTCATTCATAAGAAAAACAAAAGTATATAATTTAGGCATCATCATATGTTCATGAACAGTATAAGGATTCGGAAAAAACGGAAGTACCTGATAATTTAGTTGACGTGCGCGTGCTCTAGTAACTGGTCCAATATGTGTAGTTGGTGAGGATGTGGGTGTAACATTAGTAGGGATGTCCTCATCATGTAAGTCCCGATATGCGGTACTGTTCCAGATCTAGATGTTTCCATCCAGATCCGGGGACAAAGCACATATCGGTCCCACCGCGACATATGACAATGCCATATGCCCCAGATTTCCAACATGATATCACAACATTATAGCTACAAGGATACAACATCTCATACAATGGACATACAACTGCCTTAATACAATACATCAACGGAAGATACATGTCTGAGTACAGACTACAATCAAATGCCTAGTGGCAAAGGTAAAACACACCATTCCCGTAATCACACGCGTCCAGGCTCTCCGCCGGGATCCGCCTAACTAGTCGTCGTCGAGTCTCCACGAAGACGTCCAGAAGAAGGGTCGTCGTGCTCCTTTGAAGTCCAACATTGTTGTATAACTTGCGTAAAAGAGAGAAGAAAGGGGTGAGCTATATCAACAAGTCTTGTAACTAACTTCTCATGGTAAGATGGGGGTAAAGGTGAGGTTGCAGCCGCACTACCAATAAATGAGTGGCTAGTGATCTATTTTAGAGTAAGATGAGAAGCCAAGCATTCAATGAGGAATCGCCTCCAACAATTCTTGCTATCAGCTACTTACGCAAACATAACACCTATCCTATCCTTGTCCTCCCCTTCGCATCACGACGAAGAAGAAGCAGTCAAGGCACACACGCGTTGATCAAGTTTATTAAGATTATCTCAGTTGTTGTTATTGTTGTCTATGAACAAGGAGTAGGTCTCAAGTCATCTATAACCGTGAACACAGCTTCTCGAAAAGATTTAACCCTGCAGGGGTGTACCAACTGCCCATTACAAGGCTCCGCACGCATGCCAAGCTCTCTCAGTCGGGCCCGTTAAAGACACTCATTGAAGAGTTGTTCTGAGAGATCCGGACGTCATAATCCCTCTAACTAACAAAGCACAATTCCGGGTGGCCCCCGGTGAGTCGACATCCAACTCAAAAGCCGGTCGCGCTCTCGAATTGGCCTCTACCGTCTGGTTGCGGTCGGGTTAGCTACCCAAACCATGTGGGCAGCCCCCTAGCTCCCTGGGGTGGACCAACCAGAGAAACCATTTCTCCGCTGGCCCGAGTTCTTTAAAATCTGCTGGGAGCTACCCGGCACACACACGGTTTCGCAAATGGTAAATCGGCTTGGGCCACCACTAAAAAAGTTTGAAGGTAGGTAGGTAAGAAAAGGGGACCACATAAAATCCCACACACAGTTAGGCACTCTCGTGAAGAGACACAATACCCAGAACTCGGGTCCTAGGTGACTCAAATGGAGCAAAGCGTCGGGGCGGGATAGCCTAGACCTTCCATCCTTCGTCGAGTATAGTCAACATTATAATAATCATATCATCCACAACAATATAATAATGTGATCGCCCAAACCATGGAGTAACGTAATAACAGTCGATTGCATCCTAGCTTGCATACTAAGAAGTGGCTGAGCAGCGAGCAATAGTAACATAGCCGAAAAAGGTTTGCTGGGATGTGGAGGACATGGCTATTTGGGTTTATTTGAGAGGCATGAATATGAAGTGGTAGGATCAAGCAATCATTCTATCCTACACCTAGGCGCGAGTGAGCTGAAAGTTATACGTATGATATATGCTCCCCCTTACCCGATGAGAAGACGAAACCGAAGGTGTAGTCGATCGTAAACTCGCATCGTCTCCGAGAGGTACACGCGGAAGCACACAAGAAGGAAACAATGGAAAAGGAAATCGACGAGAAAGCATCAAAAAGAAGGCCACACGAGACAACGCACTACGATATCGCATCTATCGTCAAGAGCGGTTACTAACAGGTTAAGTGGAGTACTCGTCACACACGACGATACCGCACATTTATCATTGGTTCAAGTTGTTTAGCTACACAACATGAGCAAAGTTTATTAACATGGCATCTCAATCAAGCATGGCATATCACACAATCATGAAAAGAGGTGAATCATAAGGTAAACTATCTATGCTAGTCAATTTAAGTGAGGCAAAATCCTAAACATGGCATAACACTAAGTGCCTCACGACAATTAAAGCATTTGGTACTGTTCTTCCCTAAACCATATTTTAGGTTGTTTAACAACAGTAAACAATGGCATAAACACAAAGTACATGAAATTCTAATCAAGTTACATATAAAGAACACCCCAAATGGAGTTACGGTTAAAAAGATACAAGCATCACAATTTACGGGTACATGCTCTTTAACAATAGGTAGCATACTTTAGAGCAATGAAACAATTAGCTACTGAATGTAATGCACCAAAATTATGTGGATTTACAGTACACATGACAAGGAAGGCATGGCAACAAAGTTTCATGTATATGAGCATCAGGAACAAGCATGCAAAATGCAAGAAAATACTACTGGTCTAGGGACTTAGTGAAAAACAGGGCATCTGACAGCAAACAGTAGGGTTGCACTATGGGAGCCCAACAACTATATTAACAGCAAGGATATCATGGCATAGCAATATATGGCATCAAAGTACACATAACATAGAGCAAATAATTACATTGGAGCTAATGCATATGAAGCATGGATCACTAACTATAAGGCATCAAAGTTGCAACTTTATATAAACAGCAGCACATGTTATCAGGGTCACCACTTTGGAGCAAGAAACAAAATAGCTACAGCAGGAAAACATGGCAAAGGGATGCATCTAAATGAATTACACATGATTCTTAACAAATGCAAGAAAGAACCAATAGCATAGGCCTCATGGATGTCACACAATCATCAACCAAAGTTTCAAGAAAATAACAGCAACAACAATTAACAGAAAGTAGCAGCAGTTAACGATCTGGTGCCCACTTCAACAGTGATGAACAACATCTAGATGGCCTCAAATCAATTAACTCACTAAAGAAAAAAAGTGAGAGCACACAAAACTGAGCACTTTTCATTTTGGGCACAACTTCATACGGTCTACGGATTACTCGCAATACTACGCGCAAAACAGATCACAACAGCAAAATTTACAGACTTAGAAAAATAACAGAGGGGGCGCTGGCAGGCTATACTACGCTCAGTGCAGGGAAAAACACATGGGCCGGCCCAATAGGATCAATAGCAGGACAAAAAAAGCAGGGGGCTCTTACCATGGGCTTCGGCCCATGACGGGGGTGGGCGAGATATAGTGGGGCTCGTCCACGTGCGTGAGATAGCGGCGGGCCGAGCTGGGCCACGGGCCGCTGGCAGGCCAGCCCACTAGCAGCGGCGGAAGTTGGGTCGGTCACCCGATCCAGACTGGATCGAGGCTGGCTCGACGTCCGGCGGTGGCTGGGGAAGTCCGGCGAGGGAGGCGGCTCTCCGACGAGGTTGCAGGCGAGGTGGGACGGTGGAACGGGCGCGGTGGAGGAGACACAGGTCAGCGAGCAGACGGGCTCCGGCGAGGGGCGAGGTGGCCGCGGCGGCTCCGGCTCCTCGGCTGCCTGCAAGGTGAGAGGAAGAAACGAGGTGGTGAGAGAGAGAGAGAGGAGGAGGCACAGCCCGCCTGGCCCGCCGGGACTGCGACGGTCGGCTGGCCGGAGGCGAGGCGGCAGAGTTCGCCGGCGGGAGGAGTGTAAGGCCCGATATGTGCTACTGTACCAGATCTAGATGTTTCCATCCAGATCCGGGGACGAAGCACATATCGGTCCCACCGCGAAACATGACGAAGTCATATGCCCCGGATTTCCAACATGATATCACAACATTACAGATATAAGGATACAACATCTCATACAATCGGCATACAACTGCCTCAAATACAATACAACATCGGAAGATACATGTATGAGTACAGACTACACGCAACTGCCTAGTGGCAAAGAGAAAAACATCGATCCCATAACCACACGGGTCCAGGCCCTCCGCCGGGATCCGCCTAACTAGTCGTCGTCCAGTGTCCACGTGAAACGTCGATCACCATACCTGTTGTCGATCAAAAACCCTGAAAAGAGTTTGGGGGTAGTATCATGAGTACAGAAGTACTCAGCATCCAACTGTAGTGGTCATCTGACCCATCAAGGACTTCATCACTCGTCATTCTAGGACAACTAGTAGTTTACGGTAAGGAAGGGGTAAGTGGTGAGGTTGCTGCCGCACTAGCATTATGAAGTGGCTAACGATCTAGAGAGTAAGATAAGAAGTCAAGCATTCTATGAGGAATCGCCTCCAAAAAGTCTTGCTATCAACTACTTACGCAATCATAACACCTATCCTATCCTTGTCCTCCTCTTCGCATCCCGACGAAGAAGAAGCAGTCAAGGCACACACACACACGTTAATCAAGTTTATATTAAGATTATCTCGGTTGTTGTTGCCTATGACCAAGGACTAGGTCTCAAGTCGTCCATAACCGTGGACACGGCTTCTCGAAAAGATTTAACCCTGCAGGGGTGTACCAACTTCCCATTACAAGGCTCCGCATGCTTGCCCATCTCTCTCAGTTGCTACCCATCACAGGCAACCATTTCATGATTTAGTTCCAAGAGATCCGAAACGACAGGTCCCTCTAACTAACAACGAACAAATCCGGGTGGCCCCCGGTGAGTCGACATCCATCTCAGGAGCCGGCCGCGCTCTCGATCTGCTCTCAACCGTCTGTCGCAGGTTTGGATAGCCGGTTAATCGCACATGGGACACCGGGTCCTCAGCCGGACAAAGTGGGCCAGCAAGGGAACTATCTCCTCACTGGTCCAGGTTGGTTTGTAAACAACTGGCGTCCGACCAGCACACACACGGTTTCAAATGGTAAATCAGCTTGGGCCACCACTAGAAATGTTTGAAGCTAGGTAGGTAAGAAAAGGGGACCCCATAAAATCCCACACGCGGTTAGGCACGCTCAGTCTTAAAACCAATACCCAGAACTCGGATCCTAGGTGACTCGAATGGAACAAAGCGTCGAGGCGGGATAGCCTAGACCTTCCATCCTTCTTCGAATATAGTCAACATTATAATAATCATATCATCAACAACAATATAATAATGTGATATCCCAAACCAAAGAGTAACAGGGTAACATCGTAGCATCCTAAGCATGCATACTAAGCAGGGGCTGAGCAACGAGCAATAGTAACATAGCAGTACATGGTTTGCTGGGAGGGGACATGGCTGTATCGGTTTGAAAGAGGCTGTAAACATGTGGTAGGATCAAACATTGAACCTAACCTAGACTAGCATGCAAACCGCTGGTTGAAATAGAATGGATCATAAGTAATGCATAGTCCTTGCCTGTTGATAAGTCGGGTTCCGAAGGTGTAGTTGATCGCAAGCTCGCAACGTCTCCGAGAGGTACCCGCGGAAGCACACAAGAGGGTAAACACTGGAAAGCAATCAACGAGCAAGCATCTATTACTACGAGGCAAACACGAGCAAGCATCAACAAGAAGCAACACGAGACATCGCACCTACCGTCGAGAGCGGTTACTAACAGGTGAAGTGGAGTACTCGTCACACGCGACGATACCACACGTTTACGGTGGTTCAAGTTGTTTAGCTACAGGTGATCAACAAAGGTTGTTAACATGGCACATCACTCAAGCATGGCATATCACACAAACATGGCAAGAGGTGAAGCATAAATAACTATCTAATCTAGTCATTTTAAGTGGGGGTAAAACCTATACATGGCAAACTATTGCGGACCCCACGATAAAAATCGAATTTGGTACTGTTTTGGCCTAAACAATATTTTATTATTTTTATTAGCAAGCAAGAACAGCATAAACACAATCTACATGCAATTCTAGTCAAGTTACATATAAAGAATATTTTAAACAAAGCAACAGTTAAAAAGTTATTGCAGTTACAGTTTACAGTGGCAAGCAGTTGTAACTAGCAGGTAAACAACATGTAAACAACGTTCAAACATGGCAACAAATAACATTTTAATAATCTACACAAAAAACTAAGAAATTTACATATTAAACGCGTCGCGATCCGAGCTACGAGCTAAAAGATATAGCTACCGTAAGAAAATAAACAAATATGCCAAATAATAAAAAGAAGAAAAAAAACAGGCAGAGAGAAAAAAAAAGAAAAAGGGGCTCACCCAGTGGGCTCGGCCCATGAGGCGGCCTGGAGAGGGGCTGGCGGCCTGGCTGGGCTGGGGAGGCCTGGGCGGCGGCTTGGGCCGTGGGCCGCTGGGGAGGAGGCCGGCCCAGGGCGACGATTGGATCGGGGATCCTCCCGATCCCGTTCGTCAGGAGACAGCCGGCCGGCGGTGGCGCTCTGGCGCGGCGGCGCAAGCCCAGGCGCGGGCGCGAGTGTAACATCCCAAAATTTACAAAATTTTGGAATGTTAATAAATAATATAATATTGATTGAATTGTTTTGATTTTGGGATAAATGAAAACTTTTCCCTTGAGTTTTTGTTTAAACCTTTACAAACCATTTAATAAAATTGGATAATCATTTATCCAATAATGAAAATTTTGGTTGTGAACTTTATTCAAAATTTCAAAGAATGATTTTCTTTCTTTTGTCCTTTTGAAATTTGGTAGGAACCACAATTAAATATTTTAGAGCGAGAATAAAATGACTTTCTCAAATTTATTGTGGTCCCATACTCATTCTCGAATTTTATTTGAAATTTGAGTTTATTTGATATTGACGTTTAAGAGATATTTAAATATTTCCAACAATATGACTTCTTCGAAGATAGTATTGAATTTTTTTAAAGTGCTCATTTGAACACTTGATTATTTTTTTGTAATCATTTTGGTATTTATAAAACCCTAAAACTAATTTGGGGAATTTATTAGTGCCTTAAAATGAATTTTGGTTGATAAAAATCTATTTATAACATTTAATTCGAAGAGAAATATATTTCTATAATCTCTATATTTTATTTAGTCTACATATATGTTTCGACTTTGGGAGGGATTTGATAATCCAGAATTTTAGTGTTGTTAGGTATTAGAAAATATAAATCCTAAATCATCTGAGCCGAGCCCATGTTTCTGATTTATTTTCCCTGTGTCTTTTTCCTCCCTTGACCTAATTTCCACTAAGGCTCATATCATCTTCTTCTGTCTCACGTTCATGAACGAATGAGTCACTCATTACAGAAAAAACGAGGTACATGGCACCTGGACACGTTCCTCCCCTCCTTCTACTTAATTCCTTGACCGATTCGATATGAAGTCTACATTCGTAGCACATTATAAGGAATTCATTCAGGCAATTAAAACCTCACTTTAATGCTTTTAATGCCATTATTTCTCCATGAATGGCATTAACTCCATTTCCAAAACCTCGCTTTTAATGCCCATTATTTCTCCATGAATGTCATTAACTCCATTTCCAAAACCTTGCTCACTCTCCTTCTATGGACCTCCCATGACCCTATAAATACCGCCCCTAGGACCCCTTTGAACCACACATCCCCACGCATAAAGTCCCTCTCCAAATCCCTCTCCTTCGTGCGCAATTTCTCGTCGGAGTAAACATGCATCCACACTTCCGGTGAAGATTTTTGTTGCCAAGAAAGGTACCTAGTCCATATTTCTTCCTCTAGTTTCTTCCCCTTGCCGATGCGCACCGTTGTGACATATTTTTCCTCTCGATTGCAAGGCCGGAGCACGCCGTCCGTGTCATTGTGCTCTTCATTTGTTCTTCTTTACTCTGGCGGAACTTCTCGGCTATCCGAAGGCGAACATGCAGTTATAACCTTGTCCATCGAGTCGTCCAAATCATCCTCTACCCCGTTCGGTTGTTCGTTGACGCCGGAGACCTTTTTCCAAAATTCCGGCGAGATCTCCGGTAAGATTTTCTCCTCTTTGATTCATCTTTTTTTTTGTAAAAAATTGAATAGGTGCAGACCTATCAGAACTCGCCACGTGGCATCTTTTTTATTAATCCCGTAATTCATTTTAGCAAAAATATCCAAACTTCAAAAATTCATATCTTCTAGCCCGTAAGTCGGATTTCGACAAATTTTATATCCCCGGATTCCTTGGAAAATGTAGTTTATTATTTTCCAGTAATATTCCACTTTTGATAATTTGAAATTTAACTCAAATTTATTTCTATAATTTGAGTATATTTGATATACATCTTATTCTATAATTTATTTGGAATATTTTCTTCATCAAATTTGATCCTTAAAATCAATTCTTTCTGTTTGGACAATTTTCACATTCTTTGCATCATATAAATACACTATTTTGACCTCAAACCTTCGTCTTAGCTTCCATTTAGTTATATCTATTTTTATATAAATTTGGCTACAAAAATTCAATCTTCTCAACAAGATCATCACGATTTCTATCGGATCCTTTTGAATCCAATCCAAGAATTGATTTCTTATGCAAATATTCATATGGACAAACCAACTGAGTTGACATACTCTCCATCCAATTGATTTTATAATCAACCTCCAACCTATCCAATTTATTTTACAATCCTCGGATATATGATTTCCATCATATTTCCATCCAATCCAACTTGATCCTATCTCAACCTATCCATGCCATAGTAATTAGTTTATTAATAGTAATAACTAAATATTTATGTTGTAATTGTATCTTATTTGGATCTTCACTTTGGATTGAGTTGTGTGTTGAAGTGTTTCTCTTTTACCGTTAGATATATTGTAACGAGATGGAGAGATAACTACGAGTAGAATATTTCATCGTCAGGATCCAGGCAAGTTACTCTTTTGATCATGCTCCACTATTACCTATATTTTTTATATGCATTGTAGTCCAACTTAAATATTATGCATTGACAGGATTATATATTATGCTATGCTATTACACCGAGTAGTTCATTGAGGTAGGTCTGAACCTTATATCATTGTCGCCATCGTGTAGAATTATACTGCTTTGCTAAGTAGACGTGGATTGGGAAGTGATCCATTATGAGGTATGAGTGACTAAGTAGTAAACAGGACCAAGATAATCTTAATGAACCACCTGGGTGGAATGGTTGGGGGCACCCTGGAGGAACCAGTGGATTTGCCTGAGTGACCTGGAGATGGCCAGTAATCACTGCGGAATGCCACCCAGGCTTAAAGGGATCAATCATATTTTTCATAACTAGAAGCTTACGTGTGCAGCCACAAGCTATTATGGGCTCTGGCTTGGTTGATTAGTTGTAGTGACTCTTACTAGGTGGTGCTACGAACGTAGTTATGAGTAGGTGGGATGGGCACCGCCAGAGTGAGGGAAACTCTTCTAAAAGACCATGTCTCGACCTTCCGGTTCTCATACAACATGTAGTGTGACGAACTAAAAGGGAGGTGGTCGAGTCTTGTGGGGAAAAGTGCACAAACCTTTGCAGAGTGTACAAACTGATCATGATTAGCCGTGTCCCCGGTTACGGACAACTTTGAGCATCTAGAAGTGGGAATGTTGACGGATCTCATCATATTTAATTAATCAATCGGGTTTAATGAACTTTGGGAATAGATTGACTTGGAGAAACCAATTCAATCATATTATGAGCTTTGTAGTACTGTTATGATAATCTTTGAGTAGGACAAAATCAGCTTTATGCAAACTGAAACTCTTAGAGCTTTTCCACCAGCCAAAATTGCATGTAGAAGATAGGTCTGTTATATATTTTTTTGGGAGTAACTTGCCGTACATTCAAAGTACTGACCCATTTTGGGCTGTAACCTTCGGTGTTGCAGGATTGTATACGACGAGTAAGTGATGCGATGTAGGGTTACGATGTCTACACTCAACTTTGCCGTTGGTGTTGATGGGACTCCACTTATGTATTGTTTGTTTCCGCGGTGTATTCTAGCCCAAAGGCTATAAGGTAATAAATACCATGTACTTACATTACTTTTTGACATGTGATTTATGGTATTTCATCGAGTACTGTGTGTGCTAGCATACTGATCCAGGGATAGCACAGAAGCACAGTAGACTTGGTTCCCTTCGGGACCGGGTCGTTACAGCGAGGTGGCGCAGGGAAGCTGGGAGGGGCAGCGCCGGCCCAAATCCGGCGGGGCTCATCGGCGTGAGCTCCCTGGCGGCGCGGGGCGAGGAGCCAGGGTGGCGCGGCTCCGCGAGCTCGGGCATGGCGGGCAGCTCCGACGGCTTCTGCATGGGGGAAGGAGAGGGTGAGGGAGGAGAGGAGGAAGGAGGCGCGGGAGGAGAGAACCGGCTGGCGCGGCGGCGCTCTCGCCGGAGGCGCGCGGAGGCGGCTGGCGGCGGGTGCGCTCGGGCACGGGAGCGGTTGTGTACAGGAGAGAGAGGAGAGGTTGGGGACGCATCTGGGCCGTTGGATCTCCAGATCTGACGGTCCAGATCGCCTGGGGCTAGGGTTTCACGAATTTGGGGGTTTATTGGGCAGATCTGGGAAATTCTCAGGGGGGTGGCTACAAATTTGGACTAGGGAAACCCTAGAAAGGGGTGGAGGAGTGGTGGTCTTTATATAGCCCCGGTGGCTGGCAGTTTGCAAAAACATCCCTGGTTTTTCTCTCGCGCGTGCGGTGTCTACGTTTCTGACCGCCGGGGGTCCGCAGTACCTCCGATTCGGGTAAAACGTCGAACTGCGCGATCAAAGCGTCGAGCCGGCGGCATTCACCTCATGTTGGAACCGTTCTGAGAACACTTTCCGGCGCGCTATAAAAATAACCCGTTTGATTATTAAACGAGGTTTTTAGTTCCGTTGGCTGCGGCTGGTCTCGTGCGGTTTTCGCGACGGTGATCGGGCGAAACCCGGTGTCGCAAATGTCGAGTGTCAGGGTGGCAAGGGTTGGTCTCCGTCCGGTACGAGATAAGAGGGGGGAAAATAATCGCCGATCGGTAAATCAGGGATGCAAACACCGCAAACAAACCAGACAATCAAACAATTCACACCGAAAACAATTTTTTTAATTTTTGCAAAATCTGGGCTGTTACAATACAACACCGCCAACAAGGGATCTCGTCTCGAGATCCAAGACGATCCGGGGGAGAGGAGACGAGTGAAAAGAGAGTCGACGATCTACAACACCACCAACAAGGGACTCTGCTCCATGTCGACGTCGAACTTCCGTCGAGATAAATTTCCGCAGAGAGACGGTAACGTCAGAAAACGAAACCAACTTTCAAGAGGAAGAACGACAATTGAAAGCGACGATCAAGGGAAGAATTCTCACTGAAATCGTGAGGATACACGACAAGGGAACTGAAGTCAACAGAAGACCAAGATGTTTATCCAGAGTCGGAAGAACTAAAGGTACTACAGGATTTCTCAAACCTGAGATCGGAATCGAGACAATACGCTGCAAGCAAGGCATTGTAACGGTTCCGATGCTCCACACACTCGAGATCCTAAAGTTTAAAAGGGGATAAGGCGAGAATAAAACACTTACGACACTTTTCCTGACCAGAGCAAGCATAAGGAGTAAAAAGAATCCTACTCTCCGATGACTAACTTAGTAACTACAAAATAGTTTTTGTCTAGACTCGACTTCGGCCAGAGAGGGGATCCTACGGTCGGTAAGGCTCTGATACCAAGTTGTAAGCCCGATATGCGGTACTGTTCCAGATCTAGATGTTTCCATCCAGATCCGGAGACGAAGCACATATCGGTCCCACCGCGACACATGACGAAGTCATATGCCCTGGATTTCCAACATGATATCACAACATTACAGATATAAGGATACAACATCTCATACAATCGGCATACAACTGCCTCAAATACAATACAACAGCGGAAGATACATGTCTGAGTACAGACTACAAGCAACTGCCTAGTGGCAAAGAGAAAAACATTGATCCCATAACCACACGGGTCTAGGCCCTCCGCCGGGATCCGCCTAACTAGTCGTCGTCGTCGAGTCTCCACGTGAAATGTCGATCACCATACCTGTTGTCGATCAAAAACCCTGAAAAGAGTTTGGGGGTAGTATCATGAGTACAGAAGTACTCAGCATCCAACTGTAGTGGTCATCTGACCCAGCAAGGACTTCATCACTCGTCATTCTAGGACAACTAGTAGTTTATGGTAAGGAAGCGGTAAGTGGTGAGGTTGCTGCCGCACTAGCATTATGAAGTGGCTAACGATCTAGAGAGTAAGATAAGAAGTCAAGCACTCGATGAGGAATCGCCTCCAACAAGTCTTGCTATCAACTACTTACGCAATCATAACACCTATCCTATCCTTGTCCTCCTCTTCGCATCTCGACGAAGAAGAAGCAGTCAAGGCACACAGACATGTTGATCAAGTTTATATTAAGATTATCTCAGTTGTTGTTTCCTATGAACAAGGAGTAGGTCTCAAGTAGTCCATAACCGTGGACACGGCTTCTCGAAAAGATTTAACCCTGCAGGGGTGTACCAACTGCCCATTACAAGGCTCCGCACGCTCGCCCATCTCTCTCAGTTGCTACCCATCACAGGAAACCATTTCATGATTTAGTTCCAAGATATCCGAAACGATAGGTCCCTCTAACTAACAACGAACAAATCCGGGTGGCCCCCGGTGAGTCAACATCCATCTCAGGAGCCGGTCGCGCTCTCGATCTGGTCTCAGCCGTCTGTTGCAGGTTTGGATAGCCGGTTAATCGCACATGGGACACCGGGTCCTCAGCCGGACAAAGTGGGCCAGCAAGGGAACTATGTCCTCACTGGTCTAGGTTGGTTTCTAAACAACTGGCGGCCGACCAGCACACACACGGTTTCAAATGGTAAATCAGCTTGGGCCACCACTAGAAATGTTTGAAGCTAGGTAGGTAAGAAAATGGGACCCCATAAAATCCCACACGCGGTTAGGCATGCTCAGTCTTAAAACCAATACCCGGAACTCGGATCCTAGGTGACTCGAATGGAACAAAGCGTCGGGGCGAGATAGCCTAGACCTTCCATCCTTCGTCGAATATAGTCAACATTATAATAATCATATCATCAACAACAATATAATAATGTGATATCCCAAACCAAAGAGTAACAGGGTAACATCGTAGCATCCTAAGCATGCATACTAAGCAGGGGCTGAGCAACGAGCAATAGTAACATAGCAGTACATGGTTTGCTAGGAGGGGACATGGCTGTATCGGTTTGAAAGAGGCTGTAAACATGTGGTAGGATCAAACATCGAACCTAACCTAGACTAGCATGCAAACCGCTGGTTGAAATAGAATGGATCATAAGTAATGCATAGTCCTTGCCTGTTGATAAGTCGGGTTCCGAAGGTGTAGTTGATCGCAAGCTCGCAACGTCTCCGAGAGGTACCCGCGGAAGCACACAAGAGGGTAAACACTGGAAAGAAATCAACGAGCAAGCATCTATTACTACGAGGCAAACACGAGCAAGCATCAACAAGAAGCAACACGAGACATCGCACCTACCGTCGAGAGCGGTTACTCACAGGTTAAGTGGAGTACTCGTCACACGCGACGATACCGCACGTTTACGGTGGTTCAAGTTGTTTAGCTACAGGTGATCAACAAAGGTTGTTAACATGGCACATCACTCAAGCATGGCATATCACACAAACATGGCAAGAGGTGAAGCATAAATAACTATCTAATCTAGTCATTTTAAGTGGGGGTAAAACCTATACATGGCAAACTATTGCGGACCCCACGATAAAAATAGAATTTGGTATTGTTTTGCCCTAAACAATATTTTATTATTTTTATTAGCAAGAAAGAACAGCATAAACACAATCTACATGCAATTCTAGTCAATTTACATATAAAGAACATTTTAAACAAAGCAACAGTTAAAAAGTTATTGCAGTTACAGTTTACAGTGGCAAGCAGTTGTAACTAGCAGGCAAACAACATGTAAACAAAGTTCAAACATGGCAACAAACAACATTTTAATAATCTACACAAAAAACTAAGAAATTTACATATTAAACGCGTCGCGATCCGATCTACGAGCTAAAAGATATAGCTACCGTAAGAAAATAAACAAATCTGCCAAATAATAAAAAGAAAAAAAAACAGGAAGAGAGAAAAAAAAAGAAAAAGGGGCTCACCCAGTGGGCTCAGCCCATGAGGCGGCCTGGAGAGGGGCTGGCGGCCTGGCTGGGCTGGGGAGGCCTGGGCTGGCGGCTTGGGCCGTGGGCCGCTGGGGAGGAGGCCGGCCCAGGGCGGCGATTGGATCGAGGATCCTCCCGATCCCGTTCGTCAGGAGCCAGCCGGCCGACGGTGGCTCTCCGGCGCGGCGACGCAAGCCCAGGCACGGGCACGAGGTGGCGCAGGGAGGCCGGGAGGGGCAGCGCCGGCCCAAATCCGACGGGGCTCGTCGGCGTGAGCTCCCTGGCGGCGCGGGGCGAGGAGCCAGGGTGGCGCGGCTCCACGAGCTCGGGCATGGCGGGCGGCTCCGGCGGCTTCTGCACGGGGGAAGGAGAGGGTGAGGGAACGGAGGAGAGGGAGGAGAGGAGGAATGAGGTGCGGGAGGAGAGAACCGGCTGGCGCGGCGGCGCTCTCGCCGGAGGTGCGCGGAGGCGGCTGGCGGCGGGTGCGTTCGGGCACGGGAGCGGCTGTGTCCAGGAGAGAGAGAGAGGTTGGGGACGCATCTGGGCCGTTGGATCGCCTGGAGCTAGGGTTTCGCGAATTTGGGGGTTTATTGGGCAGATCTGGGCAATTCTCAGGGGGTGGCTGCAAATTTGGACTAGGGAAACCCTAGAAAGGGGTGGAGGAGTGGTGGTCTTTATATAACCCCGGTGGCTGGCAGTTTGCAAAAACATCCCCGGTTTTTCTCTCGCACGCGAGGTGTCTACGTTTCTGACCGCCGGGGGTCCGCAGTACCTTCGATTTGGGTAAAACTTCCAACTGTACGATCAACGCGTCGAGCCGGCAGCATTCACCTCGTGTTGGAACCGTTCTGAGAACACTTTCCGGTGCGCTATAAAAATAACCCGGTTGATTATTAAACGAGGTTTTTCGTTCCGTTGGCTGCGGCTGGTCTCGTGCGGTTTTCGCGACGGTGATCGGGCGAAACCCGGCGTCGCAAATAATCGCCGATACGAGATAAGAGGGGGAAAATAATCGCCGATCGATAAATCGGGGATGCAAACACCTCAAATAAACCAGACAATCAAATAATTCACACCGAAAACAAATTTTTTAATTTTTGCAAAATCTGGGCTGTTACAAGAAGGCTCGGGCGTGGAGACGGAGTCGGGATCCAGATCGGGCCCGGCGCGGCCCCGCGGCGTTGGATCTCGGGACCGCGGGGCCTGAATTCTTCTGGTGCTGCATTCGATCCCTCAGGGGCGATGTGGCATGTCTAGAGCCGTCCATCTTCGGATCCGACGGCTGTGAGGCCTCTGGATCTAGGTTTTCGAGGTGGAGGGGGTCTAAGGGCAGATCTGGATATTTCCAGGGGGGTGGCTGCAATTTTTACATGGGGAAACCATAGAGGGGCTAGGGGAGAGTGGTGGTATTAATATAGGCTGGTCTGGATGGCAGGTTTAAGAAAATGCCCCCGAGTTTTCTCTCTCGCGTCCGGTACTCCACGTTTCTGACCGCCGGGAGTACATACGACCTCCGATTTGGACGAAATTCTGAACCACACGCTCAGCGCGGCGAGCCCGTCAGTCGTACATCACTTTGATACCGTTCCGAGAATATTTTCCGGCGCCTAATAAAATAATCCATTTAATTATTAAATGGTTTTTTTCGTTCCGATGGAGATGGTTGGTCTTGTGCCGGAAGTTGCGATGGTGCTCGGGTGAAACCCGGTGTCGCAAGGTCGTGTGCCATGGGGGTTGGGGTCCGGACACGCATACCGGTACGAGAAAGAGGGGGATATTCACCGATTAATAATTCGGCGAAGCAAATACTGCAATCAATTCTAGCAATCAACAAAATAAAGCAACAAACAATTTTTTTAATTTGGGTGTAAATCCTGGGCTGTTACAGTGCATGAGTTATTCGGACTAATGTAAGTATTGAAAGTTGGCACTTCCTCCTTCCCATATTTGCTATCCTCTTCCGTACCGTGCATTGCCATGTTCTCACTCCGAGAGTTGGCGTCCACCTTCGCCAGTGCATCCAAACCCTTGGCATGATACGCTCTGTCATCATAAACCTCCCTATATCTTTCCTCAAAACAGCCACCATACCTACCTATCAAGGCATTTCCATAGCCTTTCCGAGATATATTGCTATACAACATCCACCTCTTCATGACTTGATCTTCATGTCATACATGTTCCTGCTACACTGGCAGAGGCATACATTGCATACATCATGATAGCTAGATCTTCATTATGTTTGAGTACCTTGTAAAGTGTGAAGATCTTCTATACCTTCTTTTAAAATAGAGTGTTGCCCTTAAGTGAGGAAAAGATCCCAAAGTGGACAAAATAAAAGATCCCAAAGAGGACAAATGAGAGTTAAATAGAAAGAGCCATTGACGCCACCAAAAAATACAAAAAAAGAGAAAAAAGAGAAAAAGAAATAAAAACAGAGAAAGGGGCAACACTACTATCTATTTGAAAGATCCACACTAGTACTCCCTCTTATCCTTGTACTCCATACAGATGATCATACATGCATATAGCTATGTGCGGACCCTTCACACTATAGAACTTGGCTTGCATATTCCAAGGACAAGCCTCCTCAAACGAGCTCTAGGTCTTCATGAGCGAGCAAGTTGGATGCACCCTACCTAGTTCCATTGGAGAGCTTTTCTTAGATCATATATGCATCCGTTGCATGGCAATCCCTACTCCTCGAATCATGTCTATCATTTGGCTTTCTCGGCTATGATTTTCCTCATTCATGTGAGCCTTTCTCACCCTTTTTGGCTTCCTCCTCCACCCTATCTATCTCTTTGCCATCCTGAGTGTGAACTCTCGTGCTTACGCTCATCTATTGCATGAGTGCTCAAAATATCGAAAAGAGTGGATCAAATTGACTTGTCCCTGGCTAGTGGTCTGGGGATGAGTCAAGATAAGATTCCAAAGAAGACCAAGTGTGAAACTTTAGTAGATTGAGTTCTCAACAAAAATAATTTTTCTCTCGTATTCCCATATCCCCCTTCTTGCACGCAAACACCATTCGGAGACATTCGAGTCACGGACAGCAAGAGCTCTCGCACCTAATGTTCTTTCGTTGCTTGTTTCAATGCTAATATAGACTCTTTCCTGCTATGACTTGAATTGAATCACATACCTTGATTGCCTTACTTTTCGAAGTTCTTATATGGTTGCTTGCATGTCACCACAGAAATTATGCTTGTTATCATTTACCTACTCGAGGACGAGCAGGAATTAAGCTTGGGGATGTTGATACGTCCCAAACGTATCTATAACTTCTGCTTGCTCCATGCATGTTTTGTGTGATATTGCTATGATCTAGATACACTTTCATACACTTTTGATCATATTTGGACTAACTTATTAACTCAGTGCACCACAGTGCCAGTTCCTATTTTCTGTTGTTTTTCTATTTCAGTTTTCCCCCATATTAAAAGTGCTCCAAAAATTCAGGAAAAATCAGATAAAAAATCAGCGCAACGGAAGCTTCCGGAACCCCGAAGGAGGGCCAGAGGGGCCCCACCTGGTGCTTAGGTGGCCAGGTGGCGCGACCTAGGGCTTGGCCGGGCCACCAGGGCTCCTGGACCCCTGGTGGCCCCCTGGATGCCCCCTTCACCTATTTATTCCCCGTGACGCGAAACCCTTGAAGACAGAACCCTTTTTCGTGATCTCGCCTCTGTTCCGCCGCCGCCGTGCTTCCAAGATCGGGAGCACCAGCAGACCTCTTCCCGGCACCCTGCCGGAGGGAGGATTGACCTCCGGGAGCTTCCCCTCCACCATGGATGCTTCCCGGATGTGCCTTGAGTAGTTTTCCTTGGACCATGGGTCCGTGATCAGTAGCTATCTGATGTTCTTCTCCCCTCTTTGTTCTTCATGGTTTAGTCCTCGTGAGCTCCCCTACATGATCGAGGCACATATGTAATTTTGTGTTGTTGCTATGTTGAGTTTTCTGGGATCTGATGGATTATGAGATTATGTTCAGATTTTGATTGAGTAATATATTTGGTTCTTATCTTTTATATTTTTGTTCCTAAGTAATTCTTGCATGTTCTCCGTTGTTGTTTATTTCTTTGGCCAAGTAGTAGGTAAGAGGGATGTGCATAACGTTACTAATAATCATCCACCTTGATGCCCTTTATTCCAACGGATGATTAGTAGTAGATGTCGTTGGATGACACGCTTGTGGGCCGTACAAATAACCAAATATACCTCTTATGCTCTCCGTTACAAATAATGCTTGTGCTCGATTAGTACGTTCTTTGTAATGAAGAATGTTATGATCCACTACTATGATTAGTAGTAGATGCAGATGGATTTCGGTCTACTTATTTTGGTGTACTTCTCATGCTTATGAGCCTCTTCCTTTCTTTTGTAGCATAATTAGCATTGCTGTAACAGCCCAGATTTCAGAAAAATTAAAAATTTTGTTTTCGGTGTGAATTGTTTGATTGTCTGATTTGTTTGCGGTGTTTGCATCCCCGATTTATCGATCGGAGATTATTTTCCCCCTCTTATCTCGTATCGGACGGAGACCGACCCTTGCCACCCTGACACTCGACATTTGCAACACCGGGTTTCACCCGATCACCGTCGCGAAAACCGCACGAGACAAGCCGCAGCCAACGGAACGAAAACCCCATTTAATAATTAAATGGGTTATTTTTATAGCGCGCCGGAAAGTGTTCTCGGGACGGTTCCAACGCGAGGTGAATGCCGCCAGCTTGACGCGATGATCGCGCAGTTCGAAGTTTTACCCGAATCGGAGGTCCTGCGGACCCCCGGCGGTCAGAAACGTGAACACCGCGCGCGCGAGAGAAAAACCAGGGATGTTTTTGCAACTCTGTCAGCCACCTGTGCTATATAAAGACTACCACACTCCCACCTCTTTCTAGGGTTTTCCCCAAGCCAGAATTGCAGCCACCCCCAAACATAGCCCCAATTTTCACAACCTAGCCCATCAGATCTGAAAAATCGGTCTCAGGCACTCTGGACCGTCAGATCTGGCGATCCGACGGCCCAGATGCGCCCTGGCTACCCACCTACCCTCCTCTCTCCTCACGCAGCACCCCGCCGCCTGCACCGTGGAGCCGCCGCGCGCCTCCGGCGAGGCCACGGCGAGCCGCCGCCCTGTGAGCTCTTCCTAGCCCGCGCCCTCTTCTCTCCTCCCTCCTTTCTCTTCCCTCACCTCACCTCTTCCCCTCCTCTCTGCAGGTCGCGCCGCCGCGCGCCATGGAAGTTTCCATGGCTAGCTGGCACGAGGTCCGCCGCCCTCGGCCTCGCAGCGCCGCCCGAGCCCGGCCACGCCCGTAGTCGCACCGGGACCCGCCTCCTCTCGACACCGGACCCCCTTGCACCCCGCGCCCCTCGCCGGAGGCCACGGCCTCGCCGACCGGCGAGCCCCTCCGCCGCCGCCTGCAACTCCCGTCGGGAGCGAGGCGAGCTCCCGCTCGCACGCACCAGCCGCAGGTGGGCCGGCCTGCAGCAACCCACCACACCGAGGCCTCCAGCGCCCCCAGCCCAGTCGCCAGCTGGGCCGAGGCCCAGTGGTAAGCGCCCCATTTTTTTTATTTTTTTTCCTTTTTCCTGTTGGGCCCAGTAGAAGATTCGGCCTATTTAGTTTTTTTTCCGCTAGGTTTTTTTATTTAACTGCAGATTTTATTGTTTTTGCGGTGCCCGTATCTTTTAGACCGTAGCTCGGATCGCGACGTTTAAAACATGAAAGTTGCTTAGTTTTTCATGTAGTTTAATAAAATGTTGCTTGTTGCCATGTTTGAATTTGCTTACATGTTGTTTACCTGCTAATTACAACTGCTTGCCATTGTAAACTGTAACTGCCATAACTTTTTAACTGTTGCTCTGATTAAAATGTTTCTTATATGTAACTTACCTAGAATTTTGTGCAGATTGTGTTTATGCTGTTCTTGCTTGCTAAATAAAATAATAAAATATTGTTTAGGGAAAAACAGTACCAAATGCCATAATTATCGTGGGGTCCGCAATAGTTTGTCATGTCTAGGATTTCACCCCACTTAAATTGACTAGCTTAGGTAGTTTATTTATGCTTCACCTCTTGCCATAGTTGTGTGCTATGCCATGCTTGAGTGAGATTCCATGTTAACAACCTTTGTTGATCACCTGTAGCTAAGCAACTTGAACCACCGTAAACGTGCGGTATTCGTCGTGTGTGACCGATACCCCACTTAAACTGTTAGTAACCGCTCTCGACGGTAGGTGCGTTGTCTCGTGTTTCCTTCTTGTTGATTCTTGCTCGTGTTTGCTTCGTTGTAATAGATGCTTGCTCGTTGATTGCTTTCCAGTGTTTACTGTCTTGTATGCTTCCGCGGGTACCTCTCGGAGATGATGCGAGCTTGCGATCAACTACACCTTCGGAACCCGACTTATCAACAGGCAAGGACTATACATTACTTATGATCCATTCTATTTCAACCAACGGTTTGCATGTTAGTCTAGGATAGGTTCGATGTTTGATCCTACCACATGTTTACAGCCTCTTTCAAACCGATACAGCCATGTCCCCTCCCAGCAAACCATGTACTGCAATGTTACTATTGCTCGTTGCTCCGCCCTTGCTTAGTTTGCATGCTTAGGATGCTACGATGTTACCCTGTTTGGGCTATCACATTAATAATTTGTTGTTGATGATATGATTATTATAAATGTTGACTATATTCGACGAAGGATGGAAGGTCTAGGCTATCCCGCCCCGACTCTTTGTTCCATTCAAGTCACCTAGGATCCGAGTTCCGGGTATTGGTTTTAAGACTGAGCGTGCCTAACCGCGTGTGGGATTTTACGGGGTCCCCTTTTCTTACCTACCTAGCTTCAAACATTTCCAGTGGTGGCCCAAGCTGATTTACCATTTGAAACCGTGTGTATGCTGGTCGGCCGCCAGTTGTTTACAAACCAACCTGGACCAGTGAGGACATAGTTCCCTTGCTGGCCCACCTTGTCCGGCTGAGGACCCGGTGTCCCATGTGTGATTAACCGGCTATCCAAACCTGCGACAGACGGTAGAGACCAATTCGAGAGCGCGGCCATCTTTTGAGTTGGGTGTTGACTCACCGGGGGCCACCCGGATTTGTTCGTTGTTAGCTAGAGGGACCTGTCGTTTCGGATCTCTTGGAACTAAATCATAAAATGGTTGCCTGTGATGGGTAGCAACTGAGAGAGATGGACGTGCATGCGGAGCCTTGTAATGGGCAGTTGGTACACCCCTGCAGGGTTAAATCTTTTCGAAAAGCCATGTCCATGGTTATGGACGACTTGAGACCTACTCCTTGTTCATAGACAACAACAAATGAGATAATCTTAATATAAATTTGATCAACATGTGTGTGTGCCTTGACTGATTCTTCTTCGTCGGGATGCGAAGAGGAGGACAAGGATAGGATAGGTGTTATGATTGCGTAAGTAGTTGATAGCAAGGCTTGTTGGAGGCGATTCCTCATCTAATGCTTAGCTCCTTATCTTACTCTCTATATCGTTAGCCACCTCATAAATGCTAGTGCGGCAGCAACCTCACCACTTACCCCATCCTTACCGTAAACTACTAGTTGTCCTAGAATGACGAGTGATGAAGTCCTTGCTGGGTCAGATGACCACTACAGTTGGATGCTGAGTACTTCTGTACTCATGATACTACCCCCAAACTCTTTTCAGGGTTCTTGATCGACAACAGGTTTGGTGACCGACATTTCACGTGGAGACTCGACGGCGACTAGTTAGGCGGATCCTGGCGGAGGGCCTGGACCTGTGTGGTTATGGGGATCGATGTTTTTCTCGTTGCCAGTAGGCTTTTTATTGTAGTCTGTACTCAGACAGGTATCTTCCGATGTTGTATTGTATTTGAGGCAGTTGTATGCCGATTGTATGAGATGTTGTATCCTTGTATCTGTAATGTTGTGATATCATGTTGGAAATCCGGGGCATATGGCTTTTTTATATGTCGCGGTGGGACCGATATGTGCTTCGTCCCCGGATCTGGATGGAAACATCTAGATCTGGAACAGTACCGCATATCGGGCCTTACAACTTGGTATCAGAGCCTTACCGACCGTAGGATCCCTTTTCTGGCCGAAGTCGAGTCTAGAAAAAAACTATTTTGTAGTTACTAAGTTAGTTATCGGAGAGAAGAAATCATTTTACTCCTTACCCTTGCTCTGGTCAGGACAAATGTCGTAAGTGTTTTAAATCTCGTCTTATCCCCTTCAAAACTTTAGGATCTCGAGAGTGCGGAGTTCGGAATAGTTACAATGCTCTGCTCATGGTGTATTGTTTCGATTCTGACCTCAGGTTGGGAATTCCTGTAGTACCTTTAACTTCTCCGATTCCGGAAATCATCTTGGTCGTCCATTGCCGTCCATCCTTTTACCGGTGTTTTTACGACTTGCGTCAAAAATCACTATCCCTTGATCTGTTTTTCGCGATTGTTCTTCCTCTTGTCATTGACGGTTTCGTTTTTTCGACGATGTCGTCTCTCTGCGGAAAGTTTTCTCGACGGAGTTCGTCGTTCGACATGGAGCAGAGTCTGTTGTTGGTGGTGTTGAAGAATCGTCGACTCTCTTTTCTCCCCCCTTCCCATCTCCCCCGGATTGTCCTGGATCTCGGGACGAGAACCCTTGTTGGTGGTGTTGTATTGTAACAGCCCAGATTTCACAAAAATTTAAAATTTTGTTTTCGGTGTGAATTGTTTGATTGTCTAATTTGTTTGCGGTGTTTGCATCCCCGATTTATCGATCGGCGATTATTTTCCCCGTCTTATCTCGTATCGGATGGAGACCAACCCTTGTCACCCTGACACTCGACATTTGCGACACCGGGTTTCGCCCGATCACCATCGCGAAAACCGCACGAGACCAGCCGCAGCCTATGAAACGAAAACCCCGTTTAATAATTAAACGGGTTATTTTTATAGCGTGCCGGAAAGTGTTCTCGGAACGGTTCCAACGCAAGGTGAATGCCGCAGGCTCGACGCGATGATCGCGCATTTCGAAGTTTTACCCGAATCGGAGGTCTTGCGGACCCCCGGTGGTCAGAAAGGTGAACACCGCGCGCGAGAGAGAAAAACCGGGGATGTTTTTGCAAATTGTCAGCCACCTATGCTATATAAAGACCACCACACTCCCACCTCTTTCTATGGTTTTCCCTAAGCCAAAATTGCAGACACCCCCTCAAACATAGCCCCAATTTTCGCAACCTAGCCCATCAGATCTGAAAAATCGGTCTCAGGCACTCTGGACCGTCAGATCTGGCGATCCGACGGCCCAAATGCGCCCTGGCTACCCACCTACCCTCCTCCTCTCTCCTCACGCAGCACCTCGCCGCCTGCACCGTGGATCCACCGCGCGCCTCCAGCGACGCCACGGCGAGCCGCCGCTGCCCCGTGAGCTCCTCCCAGCCCACGCCCTCTTCTCTCTTCCCTCCTTTCTCTTCCCTCACCTCACCTCTTCCCCTCCTCTGTGCAGGTCGCGCCGCCGTGCGCCATGGAAGTTGCCATGGCTGGCCGGCACGAGGTCCGCCGCCCTCGGCCTCGCAGCGCCGCCCGAGCCCGGCCACGCCCGTAGTCGCGCCGGGACCCGCCTCCTCTCGACACCGGACCCCCTTGCACCCCGCGCCCCTCGTCGGAGGCCACGGCCTCGCCACCCGGCGATCCCCTCCGCCGCCGCCTGCAACTCCCGTCGGGAGCGAGGCGAGCTCCCGCTCGCACGCACCATCCGCAGGTGGCCTAGCCTGCAGCAGCCCACCACACCGAGGTTTCCAGCGCCCCCAGCCCAGTCGCCAGCTGGGCCGAGGCCCAGTGGTAAGCGCCCCCTTTTTTTTCTTTCTTTTTCTTTTTCCTGTTGGGCCCAGTAGCAGATTCGGCCCGTTTAGTTTTTTTTCTGCTAGGTTTTTTTATTTAACTGCAGATTGTATTGTTTTTATTGCGGTGCCCGTATCTTTTAGACCGTAGCTCGGATCGCGACGCGTAAAACATGAAAGTTGCTTAGTTTTTCATGTAGTTTAATAAAATGTTGCTTGTTGCCATATTTGACTTTGTTTACATGTTGTTTACCTGCTAATTACAACTGCTTGCCACTGTAAACTGTAACTGCCATAACTTTTTAACCGTTGCTCTGATTAAAATGTTTCTTATATGTAACTTGACTAGAATTTTGTGTAGATTGTGTTTATGTTGTTCTTGCTTGCTAAATAAAATAATAAAATATTGTTTAGGGAAAAACAGTACCAAATGCCATAATTACCGTGGGGTCCGCAATAGTTTGTCATGTCTAGGATTTCACCCCACTTAAATTGACTAGCTTAGGTAGTTTATTTATGCTTCACCTCTTGCCATGTTTGTGTGATATGCCATGATTAAGTGAGATGCCATATTAACAACATTTGTTGATCACCTGTAGCTAAGCAACTTGAACCACCGTAAACGTGCGGTATTCATCGTGTGTGACCGATACCCCACTTAAACTGTTACTAACCGCTCTCGGCGGTAGGTGCGTTGTCTCGTGTTGCCTTCTTGTTGATGCTTGCTCGTGTTTGCTTCGTAGTAATAGATGCTTGCTTGTTGATTGCTTTCCAGTGTTTACCGTCTTGTATGCTTCCGCGGGTACCTCTCGGAGACGATGCGAGCTTGCGATCAACTACACCTTCGGAACCCGACTTATCAACAGGCAAGGACTATACATTACTTATGATCCATTCTATTTCAACCAGCGGTTTGCATGCTAGTCTAGCATAGGTTCGATGTTTGATCCTACCACATGTTTACAGCCTCTTTCAAACCGATACAGCCATGTCCCCTCCCAGCAAACCATGTACTGCTATGTTACTATATCTCGTTGCTCAGCCCCTGCTTAGTATGCATGCTTAGGATGCTACGATGTTACCCTGTTACTCCTTGGTTTGGGCTATCACATTATTATATTGTTGTTGATGATGATATGATTATTATAAATGTTGACTATATTCGACGAAGGATGGAAGGTCTAGGCTATCCCGCCCCGACGCTTTGTTCCATTCGAGTCACCTAGGATCCGAGTTCCAGGTATTGGTTTTAAGACTGAGCGTGCCTAACCGCGTGTGGGATTTTATGGGGTCCCCTTTTCTTACCTACCTAGCTTCAAACATTTCCAGTGGTGGCCCAAGCTGATTTACCATTTGAAACCGTGTGTATGCTGGTCGGCCGCCAGTTGTTTACAAACCAACCTGGACTAGTGAGGACATAGTTCCCTTGCTGGCCCACCTTGTCCGGCTGAGGACGCGGTGTCCCATGTGTGATTAACCGGCTATCCAAACCTGCGACAGACGGTAGAGACCGATTCGAGAGCGCGGCCGGCTTTTGAGTTGGGTGTCGACTCACCGGGGGCCACCCGGATTTGTTCATTGTTATCTAGAGGGACCTGTCGTTTCGGATCTCTTGGAACTAAATCATAAAATGGTTGCCTGTGATGGGTAGCAACTGAGAGAGATGGACGTGCGTGCGGAGCCTTGTAATGGGCAGTTGGTACTCCCCTGCAGGGTTAAATCTTTTCGAAAATCCGTGTCCACGGTTATGGACGACTTGAGACCTACTCCTTGTTCATAGACAACAACAACTGAGATAATCTTAATATAAATTTGATCAACGTGTGAGTGTGCCTTGACTGCTTCTTGTTCGTCGGGATGCGAAGAGGAGGACAAGGATAGGATAGGTGTTATGATTGCGTAAGTAGTTGATAGCAAGACTTTTTGGAGGCATTGAATGCTTGGCTCCTTATCTTACTCTCTAGATCGTTAGCCACCTCATAAATGCTAGTGCGGCAGCAACCTCACCACTTACCCCATCCTTACCGTAAACTACTAGTTGTCCTAGAATGACAAGTGATGAAGTCCTTGCTGGGTTAGATGACCACTACAGTTGGATGCTGAGTACTTCTGTACTCATGATACTACCCCCAAACTCTTTTCAGGGTTCTTGATTGACAACAGGTTTGGTGACCGACGTTTCATGTGGAGACTCGACGACGACTAGTTAGGCTAATCCCGGCGGAGGGCCTGGACCCGTGTGGTTATGGGGATCGATGTTTTTCTCTTTGCCAGTAGGCTTTTGATTGTAGTCTGTACTCAGACAGGTATCTTCCGCTGTTGTATTTTATTTGAAGCAGTTGTATGCCGAATGTATGAGATGTTGTATCCTTGTATCTGTAATGTTGTGATATCATGTTGGAAATCCGGGGCATATGGCTTTGTCATACGTCGCGGTGGGACCGATATGTGCTTCATCCCCGGATCTGGATTGAAACATCCAGATCTAGAACAGTACCGCATATCGGGCCTTACAATTGCAGTGCGTTCAAACTCCTGTCAATTGCCCGTCTGTAATTTGTTTACGTCCCATAACAGTTTTATCGTCTTTTGGGAGACAGACATCACTAGTGAACATCACGGGACCCCGGTCCATATTCTCATCACTGTTTACAAGCTTATTTCCTTTTCAGTATTTACTTTCAGTTTCTATCATTATCATTATCCCTTGTGTTTGATCCGTTGTAAACAACAAGACCGGAGAGGTTGACAACCTCTCTGAACTTCGTTGGGAGCAAAGTTATTTGTGTTGTGTGCAGGTCCAGGTCAAGGAAGCAACGTTTCTCGTAAACGGTGCCATTGTTTTCTCGCCACCTACTTATCATTGCCGGAGTCCTACGGGAGACAAACCCTATCCTCTACATAGGGGAAATTTGGTGCTATCCTACATCTCACCTTCCACTTGGGGTAACCAACGAAGGGCGAGAAGCCATTATCACTTCCACGCCATCAAGAAAATTTCTGGCGCCGTTGCCGGGGACTCCGAGTGATAAGATAGGGGAGGTGCCCAGTACCTTTTACTTTCGCTTTTTAGTCTTGTTAGTTTACCTTTCTAGTTTTTGTTTTTGCTTTTGTGTCTTTATATGAAAAAACCAAAAAATTAGTTGCTATCTTTTGCCTTTGTCTTTGTCTGCCTAATGATGCTATCTTTACCATGGGTGTGGAACCACCCAAATATGGTAGGATGGACATGTTTTACTTGGATCGTCTTCGATCAATTTGTGCTCGCGCTAAAAACCCAACTGACTTGGTTGAGGGAAAATCACTGGATGAGCATGCTCATTATACGCGGCACCGCCTATCTCAGAAAGGCAAACACTTATGGGATCAAATACATGTTTCTTATTGTCATGCTGAATTTTTGTGCCACATTTATGATTTTACTTGCTGCTCTAATATAGATCATAAACTCCTTCCTTTCCAATGTGAGTTTAATGAAAATGAGATCTTATCTTCTTATGCTAAAGGTGTTTATGATTACTTTGGTGTTGAAAAGATTGAAGAGTTTGTTGCTTTTAAAGGTGCTTATGAGATTGCTTCTTTGATTGAAAAGTATTATGATACTAGTCACAAGTCCGAAAACTTTGCAGTTCTTGCATATTGCTTCAAGAATTATACTTCACATGCTTATATTGAGGATTTTTAAAATAAAATGTTTTCTGCCCTAGAAGAGGCTAATGATTGCCTTGATGAGGAATCCCATGATTCCCAGGACTCACTTGAAATATCCCTTTCTGAAGATTTTGATACTTGCTTTGTTGATGGCCATGATGCCAATATGGATTATGCTTGCAAAGATGAACTTGCTATAGTTCCTTATGTCAAGCATGAAATTGTTGTTATTGCACCCACACTTGATGTCCCTATTATCCTTTTGAAATCTCCAACTCCGGAGAATTTTCCTCTTATCAAAGCTCAATGTGATGGGTTGCATTTATCTTATGATCCTAAAAACCGTGTTGAAAACAATACACGTGTGCTTGTAGGTCATGAATAATATGATTTATGTGATATTTATATTATTGATGTTGTTCATGATACTACTGAAAATTATTTTGATAGAGGAAAGTTTGGTTATAGAAACTCCCATGTTGCAAAAACTCCTCTCTTTATGTTGAAGTTTTGAAATTTTTCTTGTAACACCTTCCTATGTTTATCTCTTTGTGCTTCTTTGATTTATTTTCTTATAAGAGGCCTATGCATAGGAAGTGGGTTAGGCTTAAATGTGTTTCATATTTGCTTCTTGATGCTCTCTTTTGCTTCAAATTCTTATTCTTACGAGAGCATCCTTCATAATCTTCATGCCTAGCTTAAAGGCGTAAAAGAAAGCGCTTGTTGGGAGGCAGCCCAAGATGTTTTTACTTTTGTTTTTAGTGGTCTTGATGATTGTTACTACTGTAGCAACATCATTGTATCTTTATTTTCAAGCTTTGTGCCAAGTTATAGCCTCATATGACAAGGGAAGAGAAAGTTGTGACATGTTGTCCAGAAAACAGATTTTGTCCTCGTGACGGGAAAAAATCGGATCAAATCACCAGTTCATCTTCTTGAGCTGAATTTTTTACACAGCGTGATCTATACAATCACGGAACAATTCTTACGATGAGTTTTTTTTTTGAGTTGCAGAAGTACCCCTAAACAATTCTTTACTACCTGATGTTCTGTTTTTCACAGATTCTGCCACATTTTCTCTCTCCTTACTTTTGCAAACCTTAAGATTGCTTTTTATTTGCAAAAAACCTTTGGCCAATCTTGAAAAAACAGTAGCTCTTCAAGAATATCTTTATATCCAGTGGGGAAAAATTAATTTATTAAGGGTACTAACCTCTCTAATCAGCTTATGATGAGTTATGTATGAAGGGAGTTTTCAAGTGTGCGATGGAAGATGATGAAAGAAGATCCAGGAGTGTCAAGCGCTCAAGCTTGGGGATGCCCCCATGCATCCCCAATAAATATTCAAGGAGACTCAACCGTCTAAGCTTGGGGATTCCCCCATGCATCTGATACGGTGAGGATCTCTCACTCCTCGTTGGTTACCCCAAGTGGAAGGTGAGATATAGCGTAGCAGCAAATTTCCCCTATGTAGAGGATAGGGTTTGTCTCCCGTAGGACTCGCAGAGATACAAGAAGGTGGTAATGTGAAGAATGGAGCCGTTCACAACCGAGGGTTGCTAACTTCACCTGGCCCTTCACACAGATACAAATAACTTTGCTCCCAACGAGTACAGAGGAGTTGTCAATTCCTCCGGCCTTGCTGTTTACAAAGGATTAACACAAAAGATAATAATAGTGATAGCAACTGAAAAGTAAACTAGGATGTAAACAGGATATGAAGATGGACCGGGGTCCCGTGATTTTCACTAGTGATGTCTCTCTCCCAAAAGACGATAAAAGTGCTAGTGAGGTAAACAAATCACAGTTGGGCAATTGACAGGATTATGAAGGCACCGCAATGCTAACTATGCTGGAAAGAAAGGAAGGGCTCAAAAGCAATGGGAAGTACGCCAAGGTAAGTAGACCGAAATCCATCTGCATCTACTACAAATCATCCACCTTGAGATATCTATCCAGAACATCTCGCTGGTATTAAGTTGTGAATCCCACCCAAAGTTTAAATCCAAAGCAACAGACAACTACATTAAAAGAACTTTGTGTAAAGTAAACAATCCTTGCATCTGCGGATACAAGCACCATTGTTTTATATCTGGTGGCAACAACACATCCCCTAGTCTCATGTTTCTGTCACTCAAGTTAGACATCAAGGGGCTGAACCCACAATCAAGCATAACGCTCCATCTTGGATTTGCAACAAATCACTTGGCCAAAGTAAAATACGGGAACGGAGAACATGCAAGAATTTACTCAAGAACAAAATATAAAAGAGAAGAACCAAATATATTACTCATCACAATCTGAACATAGTCTCATAATCCATCAGATCCCAACAAACTCAGCATAGCAACGGCAGAAAATTACAAAGGTGCCTCGATCTTGTGAGACAGCTCACAAGGTCTCGAAAGTGGAGGCACAAAGAGGGGAGAGATAGATCACATAGCTATTGGTCACGGACCCATGGTCCAAGGGAAACGACTCACAGTACATACGGGAGGCGTCCATGGCTATGGATGGTCTCCCGGAGGGGATAGCTTCTCCCGGCAGGGTGCCGGAGCAGCTTCTCCAGGCAGCCCCGATCTTGAAACGGCGGTGGCGGCGGTACAGAGGAGAGATCGCGAAAGAGGAGTCCGTCTAAGGGGTTTCCACCCCGGGGGTAAATATAGGCGAAGGGGGGCACCGAGAGGGGCCACAGAGCAGCCAGGAGGCTCCCTGGCGCGGCCTAGGGTGGGGCCGTGCCAGGGACCCTTCTGGAGTCCCTGTGGTGGCCCCCTTACCTCCTTTGGTGTTTCCGGAAGCTTCCGTGTCGCTGATTTTTATCTGATTTTGCCGGATTTTTTGGAGCACTTTTAATGGCCGGAAAACATGAAATACAAAAACAGCAGAAAACAACAACTGGCAGCTGGGTGCACTGGGTTAATAGATTAGTCCAAATATGTTCAAAAGTTTATGAAAGTTCAAGCAAATCATGGCAAAGTCACACAAAGCATGCATGGAGCAAGCAGAAATTATAGATACGTTTGGGACGTATCAACATCCCCAAGCTTAATTCCTGCTCGTCCTCGAGTAGGTAAATGATAACAAGCATAATTTCTGTAGTGACATGCCACACAACCATATAAGAACTTTGTAAGTAAAGAAATCAAAGCATGCAATTCAATTCAAGTCTTAACAAGCAAGAGTCTATATTAGCATTGACACAAGCAACAAAAGAACAAAAGGTGCAAGAGCTCTCGCTGTCCGTGACTCGAATGTCTCCAGATGGTGTTTGCGTGCAAGCAGGGGATAGGGAAATACGAGATAAAAAAAGGTAATTGTTGAGAACAACTATCTAATAAAGTTTCACACTTAGTATCCTTTGGATTCTTATCTTGACTCGTCCCCAGACCACTAGCCATGTACAAGTCAAACTGATCCACTCCCTTTCAATATTTTGAGCACTCATGAAATGGATGAGCGTGAGCAAGAAAGTTGACACCTAAAAGGAGAAACAGAAAGAAGGTGGAGGAGGAAGACAAAAAGGTGTGAAAGGCTCACATCAATGAGGATAATCATAGGCGAGAGAAGGCCATATGATAGATATGATGTGAGGAGTAGGGATTGCCATACAACGGATGCACATGTGAGCTAAAATCTCTCCAGGGGAACTAGTGGGGGTGCATCTAACTTGCTTGCTCACCTAGAGCTCGTTTGAGGAGGCTCATCATTGGAATATACAAGCCAAGTTCTATAGTGTGAAGGTCCTCACATAGCTATATGCATGATGATAATCTCTATGGAGTACAAGGGATAGAGGATGAAGTACTAGTGTGGATCTTTCAAAAGGAATAGTAGTGTGCCCCTTCTCTCTTTTTATTTTTTTTATTTTTCTCTTTTTTCTATTTTTTTGGTGGACTCAATGGCTCTTTCTCTTTAAATCTCATTTGTCCTCTTTGGGATCTTTTGATTTTGTCCTCTTTGGGATCTTTTCCTCACTTAGGGGCAACACTCTATATTTTACAAGAATATAGGAGATCTTTCACACTTTACAAAGGTACTCACATAAAGAAGATATATTATCATGATGCAAAGGTATGACATGAGGATCAAGTCATGAGAAGGTGGATGTTGCATGGCAATTTATCTCGGAAAGGCTATGGAAATGCCATGTAGGTAGGTATGGTGGCTGTTTTGAGGAAAGATATAAGGAGGCTTATGATGACAGAGCGTATCGTGCCAAGGGTTTGGATGCACCGGCGAAGTATGCACCAACTCTCGAGGTGAGAAAGGGCAATGCACGGTACCGAAGAGGCTAGAAAAATTATAGGTGGGTGGAAGTGTCAACTTTCGAATACTCACATTAGTCCGAATAACTCATGCACTTATTATCGGTAACTCTCAATCCAATCAAGAGGTTCACAAAGAGACAAGTACCCCGAGGAGGAGTGTATGGGGGTTTTGTTATCCTTGCGCATCCTCGACTCATGGTACGTGAGTGTACTCTAATATTCGAACCCTCCAGAGGTTAGTGATCCATCTAGTAGCTAGAGTTCTCAACAGGGGTTTTTGGTTTTCGAAAAACACACGGATTGCCCAAAATGCGACATCTATCACTAATTGGCTCGAGCTCTTGACACAAAAAGTTCGAACATTACTCTAGTCAATACCTCAAAACTATTGCAAGTTACTACTACAAAGAGAAAAGGAACTTCAACTTCCTACTTCTAGTCAAGACACAAAACTCAGTGTAACAGGAAAACTCTCTAACAAGATCAAACATGCAACCTATAGAAAGTTCAACCTAAAACAAAAGAAAAGCTCTAGAAAAACTAAAGCACTACAACTAAACAGAGCAACAGCTAAGAAAAGAAAAAGAACAACTCACAGCTAAAAGAATAAGCAAGCAAATCCTATGAGGAGTTCTAGTTCAAGCGGAGCGTGTAACTCTCACATCTATTTTTTCTTGAGCAACCAAAGAATTTAAAGGAACATTCTAAGGATCAATAGGAGCTTGCTTGGTAAGTAGTGACATGATAAGGTCAACCTTTTCATTTAGAGAGGAGATCTCCTCGACAGAATTTCCCTTCTTACCAGTTGGAGATCTTTCGGTGTGCCACTGAGAGTAGTTCAGCATCATCTCATCAAGTAGCTTTGTGGCAGCACCAAGTGTGGTTGAAATAAAGGTTCCTCCCGCGGCCGAATCTAACAGGTTCCGCGAGGTAAAGTTCAAGCCTGCATAAAAAGTCTGGATAACCATCCAAGTAGTCAGTTCATGTGTGGGGCAGTTCTTGACAAGCGTCTTCATACGTTCCCATGCCTGGGCAACGTGTTCATTATCCAATTGCCTGAAATTCATAACGTTACTCCTCAATTGAATAATTTTAGCAGGGGGATAGTACTTCCCGATAAAAGCATCCTTGCACTTATCCCAAGAATCTATGCATTTCTTATGAAAGGATTAAACCAGATTTTAGCTTCATCCCTTAAAGAGAAAGGAAAAAAGCTTAAGCTTAACAATTTCACCATCTACTTCTTTGTAATTTTGCATATCACAAAGCTCAATAAAATTATTTAAATGGAAAGCAGCATCATCTCTAGCACCAGAGAATTGATCTTCATAACAAGGTTTAGCAAAGCAGGTTTAATCTCATAAGAAGGTGCTAAATTAGCAGCTGTAGCAATAGGAGTGCAGATAAAGTCACTGTTGTTGTGACTAGTGAAGTCACACAACTTGGTGTTTTCATTGGAACCCATAGTAGCAGCAGGTATTTTTGGTATTTTTTATAAGGGACACAAAAGTAAAAACTGAAAGTTAAACTAACAAGACTAAAAAGAAAAGATAAAAGATAGTGTGCAACTCCCCTATATTGTAGACTGGAGTCCCCGAAAACGGCGCCAGAAATTGGCTTGATACGGTGAGGATATCTCACTCCTCGTTGGTTACCCCAAGTGGAAGGTGAGATGTAGCGTAGCAGCAAATTTCCCCTATGTAGAGGATAGGGTTTGTCTCCCGTAGGACTCGCAGAGATACAAGAAGGTGGTAAATTGAACAATGGCGCCGTTCACAGCCGAGGGTTGCTAACTTCACCTGGACCTGCACACAGATACAAATAACTTTGCTCCCGACGAGTACAGAGGAGTTGTCAATTCCTCCATCCTTGCTGTTTACAAAGGATTAACGCAAAATATAATAATAGTGATAGCAACTGAAAAGTAAACTAGGATGTAAACAGTGATATGAATATGGACCGCGGTCCCGTGATTTTCACTAGTGATGTCTCTCTCCCAAAAGACGATAAAAGTGCTAGCAAGGTAAAGAAATCACAGTTGGGCAATTGACAGGATTATGAAGGCACCGCAATGCTAACTATGCTGCAAAGAAAGGAAGGGCTCAAAAGCAATGGGCAGTACGCCATGGTAAGTAGACCGAAATCCATCTACATCTACTACAAATCATCCACCTTGAGATATCTATCCAGAACATCTCGTTGGTATTAAGTTCTGAATCCCACCCAAAGTGTAAATCCAAAGCAACAGACAACTACATTAAAAGAACTTTGTGTAAAGTAAACAATCCTTGCATCCGCGGATACAAGCACCGTTGTTTTATCCCTGGTGGCAACATCCCATCCCCTAGTCTCATGTTTCTGTCACTCAAGCTAGACATCAAGGGGCTGAACCCACAATCAAGCATAACGCTCCCTCTTGGATTTGCAACAAATCACTTGGCCAAAGTAAAATACGGCAACAGAGAACATGCAAGAATTTACTCAAGAACAAAATATAAAAGAGAATAACCAAATATATTACTCATCACAATCTGAACATAGTCTCATAATCCATCAGATCCCAGCAAACTCAACATAGCAACGACAGAAAATTACAAAGGTACCTCGATCATGTGAGGCAGCTCACGAGGTCTCGAAAGTGGAGGCACAAAGAGGGGAGAGATAGATCACATAGCTACTGGTCATGGACCCATGGTCCAAGGGAAACTACTCACGGTACATACGGGAGGCGTCCATGGCTATGGATGGTCTCCCGGAGGGGATTGCTTCTCCCGGCAGGGTGTCGGAGCAGCTTCTACAGGCAGCCCCGATCTTGAAACGGCGGTGGCGGCGGTACAGAGGCAAGATCGCGAAAGAGGAGTCCGTCTAAGGGGTTTCCACCCCGGGGGGTAAATATAGGCGAAGGGGGGCACCGAGAGGGGCCACAGGGCAGCCAGGAGGCTCCCTGGCGCGGCCTAGGGTGGGGCCGCGCCAGGGACCCTTCTGGAGTCCCTTTGGTGGCCCCCCTTCCCTCCTTTGATGTTTCCGGAAGCTTCCGTGTCACTGATTTTTTATCCGATTTTTCCAAAAATTTTGGAGCACTTTTAGTGGCCGGAAAACCTGAAATACAAAAACAGCAGAAAGCAACAACTGGCAGCTGGGTGCACTGGGTTAATAGATTAGTCCAAATATGTTCAAAAGTGTATGAAAGTTCAAGAAAATCATGGAAAAGTCACACAAAACATGCATGGAGCAAGCAGAAATTATAGATATGTTTGGGACGTATCAGCATCCCCTTCTCCATCAACAATCATTAGTTTGTCCTTCGTCTCACTATATCTTTATCACTTCGTGCGTTATGTGCTATGCTTGGAGCGTCTCACTCTTAGGTTTTATTTTCAGTTTTATTTAGGTTTCCTTGCTGTTCATAACAAGTTAGACCCGGTCTTACTTTGTGTGGGAGAGAAACACGATCCACTCTCAAAATCAAGAACACATCATAGGATTCTTCATGCCTATCTTGTTACTGTTGTGTGTTCTTTATCTTTTCGTAGCTACTGCCATGTTTATTATAGTCTTAGTTTGTCTTTAGCAAGATCCTTGGATTTTTTTTAGGTTGTTGCTGGAACTCTCTTTAGTTTTCATGTTTATCTTGTCAAAGAGAGTTTGTTGTTGCATTGAGTTGTGTCTTGTTTTGAGAGTAGGTAATTAAGGTTGCTATTCTATTTTAGTAGTAACTTGCAATAGTTTTCAGGTATTGATGTGAGTACTGTTTGAACTTTTGGTGTCAAGAGCTCTAGCCTATTAGTGATAGGTGTCATATTTTGGGCAATCCGTGTTTATTTTCAAAACCTACAAAACTAGTTGAGAACTCTAGCTACTAGATGGATCGCTAATCTTTGGAGGGATCGAATATTAGAGTACACTCACGTACCATGAGTCGAGGATGCGCAAGGTTAACCAAACCTGCATACACTCCTCCTCGGTATA
Source organism: Bromus sterilis (assembly GCA_950022295.1). NCBI lineage: Eukaryota > Viridiplantae > Streptophyta > Magnoliopsida > Poales > Poaceae > Bromus > Bromus sterilis. The sequence continues at coordinate 270,872,023 of OX465595.1, read as the reverse complement.
CTTGTCTCTTTGTGAACCTCCTTATTAGATTGAGAGTTACCAATAATAAGTGCATGAATTCTTCGTAGTAATGTAAGTATTGAAAATTGACACTTCCACCTTCTCATATTTGCTAGCCTCTCATGTGACGTGCATTGCCTTCTTCTCATTCCGTGAGTTGGCGTCCACCTTCGCCGGTACATCCAAACCCTTGGCATGATACGCTCTGTCATCATAAGCCTCCTTATATCTTTCCTCAAAACAGCCACCATACCTACCTATCAAGGAATTTCCATAGCCTTTCCGAGATATATTTCCATGCAACATCCACCTCTTCATGACTTGAACTTCATGTCATACATGTTCCTGCTACACTGGCAGCGACATACATTGCATACATCATGATAGCTACATCTTCTTTATGATATGAGTACCTTGTAAAGTGTGAAAGATCTTCGATACCCTCTTGTAAATTAGAGTGTTGCCCTTAAGTGAGGAAAAGATCCCAAAGTGGAAAAAATAAAAAGATCCCAAAGAGGACAAATGAGAGTTAAATAGAAAGAGCCGTTGAGGCCACCAAAAAATACAAAATAAATTGAAAAAATAAAAAAAAGAAAAAAAGAGAGAAAGGGGCAACACTACTATCCTTTTGAAAGACCCACACTAGTACTCCCTCTTATCCTTGTACTCCATAGAGATGATCATGCATATAGCTATGTGGGGACCTTCACACTATATAACTTGGTTGCATATTCCAAGGATGAGCCTCCTCAAAGAGCTCTAGGTCTTCATGAGTGAGCAAGTTAGGAGCACCCCCACTAGTTCCATTGGAGAGCTTTTTCAGCTCATATGTGCATCTGTTGCATGGCAATCCCTACTCCTCACATCATATCTATCATTTGGCCTTCTCGCCTATGATTGTCCTCATTGATGTGAGCCTTTCTCAACTTTTTGTCCTCCTCCACCATATTCTCTCTTTGCCATCCTAAGTGTCAACTCTCGTGCTTACGCTCATCCATTGCATGAGTTCTCAAAATATCAAAAATGAGTGGATCAAATTGACTTGTACCTGACTTGTGGTCTGGGGACGAGTCAAGATAAGATTCGAAAGAAGACCAAGTGTAAAACTTTAGTAGATTGAGTTCTCAACAAAAATACTTTTTTTCTCGTATTCCCTATCCCCCTTCTTGCACGCAAACACTATTTGGAGACATTCGAGTCACGGACAGCGAGAGCTCTTGCACCTATGTTCTTTCGTTGCTTGTTTCAATGCTAATAGAGACTCTTGCATGTTATGACTTGAATTGAATCACATACCTTGATTGCTTTACTTTTCAAAGTTCTTATATGGTTGCTAGCATGTCACCACAGAAATTATGTTTATTATCATTTACCTACTCGAGGACGAGAAGAAATTAAGCTTGGGGATGTTGATACGTCTCAAACATATCGATAATTTATGCTCGTTCCATGCATGTTTTGTGTGATATTGCTATGATCTAGATACACTTTCATACACTTTTGATCATATTTGGACTAACCTACTAACTCAGTGCACCCCAGTGCCAGTCCCTGTTTTCTGCTGTTTTTCTATTTTAGTTTTTCCCCATATAAAAAGTGCTCCAAAAATCCGAGAAAATCAGATAAAAAATAAGCGTGCCGGAAGCCTCCCGAACCCGGAAGGAGGGCCAGGGGGCCACAACTAGGTACCCAGGCGGCCACCTGGCGCGGCCAGGGGCCTGGACACGCCAGGGGGCGCCTGGACCCCTGGTGGCACCCCTGGTTTCCCCCCTTCGCCTATTTATTCTCCATCACGGGGAAACTCCGAAGACAGAACCCTATTTCGCAAACTCGCCTCTGTTCCGCCGCCTCCGCGTTTCCAAGATTGGGAGCACCGTCAGGACCCTTCCCGGCACCCTACCGGAGGGAGGATCAACCTCTGGGAGCTTCTCCTCCACCATGGACGCTTCCCGGATGTGTCGTGAGTATTTTCCTTTGGAACATGGGTCCGTGATCAGTAGCTATGTGATGTTCTCATCCCCTCTTTGTTCTTCATGGTTTAGACCTCGTGAGCTGCCCTACATGATCGAGGCACATATGTAATTCTTCTGCTGTTGCTATACTGAGTTTGATGAGATCTGATGGATTATAAGATTATGTTCAAATTGTGATAGAGTAATATATTTGGTTTTTATCTCTTATATTTTTGTTCCTAAGTAATTCTTGCATGTTCTCCGTTGCTGTTTATTGCTTTGGCCAAGTAGTAGGTAGTGACTCCAAGAGGGAACGTTATGTTCGATTGTGGGTACATGCCCCCTGATGACACGCTTGAGTGATAGAACGGTGCTTGTAACCGCGGTTGCAAGGATTGTTTACTTTACGCAAAGTTCTTTTTAATGCAATTGTCCGTTGCTTTGGGTTTACACTTTGGGTGGGGCTCCTAACTTAATACCAGCGAGATGTTCTGGATAGATATCTCAAGGTGGATGATTAGTAGTAGATGCATATGGATTTTGGTCTAAATATTTTGGCGTACTACCCATGCTTATGAGCCTCTTCCTTTATTTTGTAGCATAGTTAACATTGCGGTGCGTTTATAATCATGTCAATTGCCCGTCTGTAATTTGTTTACCTCGCATAGAAGTTTTATTGTCTTTTGGGAGAGGGACATCACTAGTGAACATCACGGGACCCCGGTCCATATTATCATCACTGTTTACCAGCTTAATTCCTTTTCGGTATTTACTTTCAGTTAGTATCATTATCATTATCCCTTGCGTTTGATCCTTTGTAAACAACAAGAGTGGAGAAATTGACAACCTCCTGAACTTCGTTGGGAGAAAAGTTATTTGTGTTGTGTGCAGGTCGAGGTCAAGGAAGCAACGTTTGTCGTAATCGGTGTCGTTGTTTTATCGCCACCTACTTATCATTGCCGGAGTCTTACGAGAGACAAACCCTATCCTCTACATAGGGGAAATTTCCTTCTATCCTACATCTCACCTTCCACTTGGGGCAACCAACGACGGGCGAAAAGCCATTATCACTTCCATGCCATCAAGCAAATTTCTGGCCGCGTCAGGTGGCCGCCTGGGAACCTGGTGGTGGCCCCCTGGACCTCCTTTGGGGTTCGGGAGGCTTCTGGCACGCTGATTTTTTTATCTGATTTTTCCCGGATTTTTGGAGCACTTTTTATATGGGGAAAAACTGAAATAGAAAAACAGCAGAAAACAATGACTGGTACTGGGGTGCACTGAGTAAGTAGGTTAGTCCAAATTTGATCAAAAGTGTATGAAAGTGTATCTAGATCATAGCAATATCACACAAAACATGCATGGAACGAGCAGAAATTATCGATACGTTTGAGACGTATCAGGTGCCGGGAAGGGTCCTGACGGTGTTCCCGATCTTGGAAGCGCGGCGGCGGAATAGAGGCGAGATTGCGAAAAAGTGTTCTCTCCTCGGAAGTTTCCTGTGACGGAGATTAAATAGGCGAAGGGGGCAGCCAGGGGGACCACCTGGAGTCCAGGCGCCCCCCTGGCGCGGCCAGGCCCCTGGCCACGCCAGGTGGCCGCCTGGGCACCTGGTAGTGGGCCCCCGGCCCTCCTTCGGGGCTCTGGAAGCTTCTGGTACGCTGATTTTTTATCTGATTTTTCCTGGATTTTTGGAGCACTTTTTATATGGGGGAAAACTGAAATAGAAAAACAACAGAAAATAGAAACTGGCACTGGGGTGCACTGAGTTAGTAGGTTAGTCCAAATATGATAAAAATTTATAAAAGTGTATCCAGATCATAGCAATATCACACAAAACATGCATGGAGCGAGCAGAAATTATCGATACGTATCAACATCCCCAAGCTTAATTCATGCTCGTCCTCGAGTAGGTAAATGATAACAAGCATAATTTCTGTGGTGACATGCTAGCAACCATATAAGAACTTTGAAAAGATAAGCAATCAAGGTATGTGATTCAATTCAAGTCTTAACATGCAAGAGTCTATATTAGCATTGAAACAACCAACGTGAGAACATTAGGTGCAAGATCTCTCGCTGTCCGTGACTCGAATGTCTCCAAATGGTGTTTGCGTGCAAGAAGTGGGATTGGGAATACGAGAAAAAGTATTTTTGTGTTTCTAACTCAATCTGCTAAGAAGAACTTTTGATATTTTGAGCACTCATGCAATGAATGAGTGTAAGCACGAGAGTTGATAGTTAGGATGGCAAAGAGAGAAATATGGTGGTGGAGGAAGACAAAAAGGGTGAAAAAGGCTCACATCAATGAGGACAATCATAGGCGAGAAGGAAAAATGATGCATATGATGTGAGGAGTATGGATTGCCATGCAAAGAATGCACATATGAGCTGAAAAGCTCTCCAGTGGAACTAGTGGGGGTGCATCTAACTTTCTCGCTCATAAATACCTAGAGCTCTTTTGAGGAGGCTCATCCTTGGAATATGCAAGCCAAATTCTATAGTGTGAAGGTCCCCACATAGCTATATGCATGAATGCTCATCTCTATGGAGTACAAGGATAAGAGGGAGTACTAGTGTGGATCTTTCAAAAGGATAGTAGTGTTGCCCGTTTCTCTCTTTTTATTTTCCTTTTTCTCTTTTTTTGTATTTTTTTGTATTTTTTGGTGCCCTGAATGGCTCTTTCTATTTAACTCTCGTTTTTCCTCTTTGGGATCTTTTATTTTTTCCACTTTGGGATCTTTTCCTCACTTAAGGGCAACACTCTAATTAACAAGAGGGTATAGAATATCTTTCACACTTTACAAGGTACTCAAATCATAAAGAAGATGTAGTTGTCATGATGTATGCCATGTATGTTGTTGCTAGTGTAGCAGGAACGTGTATGACATGAAGATCATGTCATGAAGAGGTGGAAGTTGCATGGCAATATATCTCGGAAAGGCTATGGAAATTCCTTGATAGGTAGGTATGGTGGCTGTTTTGAGGAAGGATATAAGGAGGTTTATGATGACAGAGCGTATCATGCACGGGTTTGGATGTACCGGTGAAAGTGGAAGCCAACTCTCGGAGTGAGAAGAAGGCAATGCACGGCACAGGAGAGGCTAGCAAATATGAGGAGGTGGAAGTGTCAACTTTCAATACTTACATTAGTCTGAAGAACTAATGCACTTATTATCGGTAACTCTCAATCTAATAAGGAGGTTCACAAAGAGACAAGTACCCCGAGGAGGAGTGTATGGGGGTTTGGTTATCCTTGTGCATCCTCGACTCATGGTACGTGAGTGTACTCTAATATTCGATCCCTCCAAAGATTAGCGATCCATCTAGTAGCTAGAGTTCTCAACTAGTTTTTGTAGGTTTTGAAAATAAACACGGATTGCCAAAAATACGACACCTATCACTAATAGGCTAGAGCTCTTGACAACAAAAGTTCAAACATTACTCACATCAATACCTCAAAACTATTGCAAGTTACTACTAAAATTAAATAGCAACCTCAATTACTTACTTTCAAGACAAGACACAACTCAGTGCAACAACCAACTCTCTTAACAAGATAAACATGAAAACTAAAGAGAGTTCCATCAACAAACTAAACAAAAGCCAAGGCTCTTGCTAAAGACAAACTAAAACTAAAACTAACATGGCAGTAGCTACAAAAAGATAAAGAACACACAACAGTAAAAATATAGGCATGAAAAACCCTATGATGTTTTCTAGATTTTGGAAGTGGAGCGTGTTTCTCTCCCACAAAAAGTAAGACGGGGTCTAACTTGTTATGAACAGCAAGCAAAGCTAAAGAAAACAAAAAATAAAACCTAAGAGCGAGACACTCCAAGCATAGCACATAACGCATGAAGTGATAAAAATATAGTGAGACGAAGGACGAACTGATGATTGTTGATGGAGAAGGGGATGCACGGGGGCATCCCCAAGCTTAGATGCTTGAGTCTCCTTGAATATTTGTTGGGGATGCATGGGGGCATCCCCAATCTTGAGCGCTTGACACTCCCGAATCTTCTTTCATCATCTTCCATCGCACACTTGAAAACTCCATTCATACATAACTCATCATAAGCTGATTAGAGAGGTTAGTACCCTTAAAAATATTTTTTCCCCACTGGATATAAATATATTCTTCAAGAGCTACTGTTTCTCAAGATTTCCAAAAGTTTTTTTGAAAGAAAAAGCAAGCTTAAGGTTTGCAAAAGTAAGGAGAGACAAAACGTGGCAGAATCTGTGAAAAACAGAACATCTGGTAGTAAAGAATTTTTTAGGGGTCCTTCTGCAACTCAAATCAAAAAACTCAGAGCATGCGAAAATTCTGTGATTGTATAGAGCATGTTGTGTAAAAAACTCATCCAACAAATATGAACTGGTGATTTGATCTGTTTTTTTCCGTCACGAGGGCATAATCTGTTTTCTGGACAACATGTCCCAACTTTCGCTTCCCTTGGTATAAGAGTCTATAACTTGGCACAAACCTTGAAAATAAAGATACAATTATGTTGCTACAGTAGTAACAATCATCAAGACCACTAAAAACAGAATTAAAAACATCTTGGGTTGCTTCCCAATAAGCGCTTTCTTTTACGCCTTTAAGCTAGGCATAAGGCAAAAGAAGAATCAAGTTTTATCAAGAGAAAGAGAATAGCTAGCCTGTGTAAAGGACTCATATGGTAACTTGATTTTCTTTTTAGGGAAGTGTTCCATCCCCTTTTTGGGAGGGAATTGAAATTTTATATTCCCCTCTTTCATGTGATAGCACCAACGGTGCGGAGAAAAGGACGTCCCAAAATAATTGGACATAAAGGTTCACACTCTATATCCATAATAATAAAATCAAAGGGAACATAGTTGTTATTGACAATGATAAGAACATCATCGATCTTCCCCAAAGGTTTCTTTACGGAAGAATCGACAAGACGAACACAAAAAGAACAAGAATCAAAAGGTTTCAATTCAAACATATCATACATTATTTTGGGCATGACGGAGGTACTAGCTCCAAAGTCACATAAAGCATAGGAAGAGAAGTTATTTAATTTAATTTTGATCATAGGGTCCCAACCATCATCTAACTTCCTAGGTATGGAGGCTTCTAACCTAAGCTTCTCCTTCCTAGCTTTGATAAGAGCATTTGTGATATGCTCTGTGAAAGAAAAATTGAGTGTGCTAGTGTGGGGGTCTCTAGACATTTTGTGTAGCAAGCTAATAACTTCTGAGAGTGTACAACTATCAAAATCAATATCACTACTATCAAAGGTGGTGGTAGTGTCATCTAGGCTCACTTGTTTGAAACCCTCTATGTTCATAGGAGTTTCTTCTTCTACGGTTGAGTATTAGCATCACCATTAATAGGTCCAATGGGACCAGGAGTGCATTGGGTGCTAATAGTTTCGGTATCCTCAACAATTTGGATAGTGGAAACTGTGTGGTGTGTAGGCTCTTAATTCTATCATCTTCCTCTTTTTCTCTAGCCCATCTTTCTTTAAGTTTAGCCATCATCCAAATGTTTTCATTAATTTTTAATTGGATAGCATTAATAGGAGTGGCCTTACTCTCCTCAAGGGGAGAGGTTCTAATTTTTAACATCTCAACATCAAGGGCTAAGATGTCTACCTTCAAACAAAGATTATCTAATTTAGCTAATTTTTCTTCTACATTCTTGTTGAACGCTTTTTGGGTAGTTATAAAGTCTCTAAGCATATTTTCTAGTTCAGAAGTGGGGTTCTTGTTGCTAGGGTAAGTGTTGTTGTTCCCATAAGTGGATGGAAAGGGTCTAGGATTATTAGGAAAGTTGCCCCTATAAGCATTGTTATTAAAGTTGTTTGTAGCAATGAAGTTCACATCTACTTGTTCTTGAGAAACCAAAGAATTTAAAGGAACATCATGAGGATCAATAGAGGGTTGCTTGGTAAGTAGAGACATAATTAAGTCAAAATTTTCATTTATGGAGGTAATCTCCTCGATAGAATTTACCTTCCTACATGTTGGAGCGCGTTCAGTGTGCCATTGGGAATAATTGGTCATCATCTCATCGAGAATCTTTGCGGCAGCACCAAGTGTAGTTGACATAAAGGTTCCTCCCGCGGCCGAATCTAACAGGTTCCGCGAGGTAAAGTTCAAGCCTGCATAAAAAGTCTGGATAACCATCCAGGTAGGCAAACCATGTGTAGGGCATTTCTTAACAAGAGATTTCATACATTCCCAAGCTTGGGCAACGTATTTATTATCCAATTGCTTAAAATTCATAATGTTACTCCTCAATTGGATAATTTTAGCAGGTGGGTAGTACTTCCCAATAAAAGCATCTTTGCACTTATCCCAAGAATCTATGTTATTCCTAGGCAAAGATTGAAACCAGATTTTAGCTCCGTCCCTCAAAGAGAAAGGAAAAAGCTTGAGCTTAACAACATCACCTTCTACTTCTTTATACTTTTGAATATCACATAATTCAACAAAATTATTCAAGTGTAAAGCAGCAGCATCTCCAGCACCAGAGAATTGATCTCTCATAACAAGGTTTAGCAAAGCAGGTTTAATTTCATAAGAGGTAGCTGAAGTGGGAGGTGTGGCAATTGGAGTGCAGATAAAGTCTTTGTTGTTGTGACTGGTGAAGTCACACAACTTGGTGTTTTCAGAGGAACCCATAGTAGCAGCAAGTGTGGCAGATTTTTTTGTGATTTTTGATATAAGACACGAAGATAAAAACTGAAAGGTAAACTAACAAGACTAAAAAGTAAATGTAAAAGGTAGCGGGCAACTCCCCTATCTTATCACTCGTAGTCCCGGCAACGGTGCCAGAAATTCGCTTGATTGCGTGGAAGTGGATGATTACTTATCGCCCTTTGTTGGTTACCCCAAGTGGAAGGTGAGATGTAGGATAGCAGCAAATTTCCCCTATGTAGAGGATAGGGTTTGTCTCCCGTAGGACTTCCGCAATGATAAGTAGCTGGGTCATCAAGTGATGCACCGTCTGAAGAGAACCACTTGCTTCTCCTAGACCTACACACGACTCAAATAACTTGTCTCCCAACGAAGTTCAGAGAGGTTGTCAGTCTCTCCGGTCTTGTTGTTTACAAAGGATCAGAAACACAAGGGATAATGTTAATGATAATAGCAGATGAAAGTAAAAGCTAGAAAGTAAATGAACTTGGAAAAAATGATGAGAATATGGACCGGGGTCCTGTGATGTTCACTAGTGATGTCTCTCTCCCAAAAGACGATAAAACTACTATGCGAGGTAAACAAATTACAGATGGACAATTGACAGGATTATAAACGCACCGCAATACTAACTATGCTACAAAGAAAGGAAGAGGCTCAAAAGCATGGACAGTACGCCAAAATAAGTAGACCGAAATCCATCTGCATCTACTACTAATCATCCACCTTGAGATATCTATCCAGAACATCTCGCTGGTATTAAGTTGCAAGCCCCACTCAAAGTGTAAACGCAAAGCAACAGACAACTGCATTAAAAAGATCTTTGCGTAAAGTAAACAATCCTTCCAACCGCGGTTACAATCACCGTTGTTTTCCCACTTGTGGCCACAGCACATCCCCTAGACTCATGTTTCTGTCACTCAAGTGTGTCATCAGGGGGCATGTACCCACAATCGAGCATAATGTTCCCTCTTGGAGTTACTACCTACCACTTGGCCAAAGCAATAAACAGCAACGGAGAACATGCAAGAATTACTTCGGAACAAAAATACAAAAGATAAGAACCAAATATATTACTCTATCACAATCAGAACACAATCTCATAATCCATCAGATCCCATCAAACTCAGCATAGAAAAAGCAGAAAGATTACATATGTGCCTCGATCATGTAGGGCAGCTCACGAGGTCTAAACATGAAGAACAAAGAGGGGAAGAGAACATCACATAGCTACTAATCACGAACCCATGGTCCAAAGGAAACTACTCACGGCACATCCGGGAAGAGTCCATGGTGGAGGGGAAGCTCCCGGAGGTCGATTCTCCATCCGGTAGGGTGCCGGGAAGGGTCCTGAAGGTGCTCCCGATCTTGGAAGCGCGGCAGAGGCGGAACAGAGGCGAGATAGCGAAAAAGGGTTCTCCCCTCGGAAGTTTCCCGTGAAGGAGATTAAATAGGCGAAGGGGGCAGCCAGGGGGGCCACAAGGAGTCCAGGTGCCCCCCTGGCGCGGCCAGGCCCCTGGTCGCGCCAGGTGGCCGCCTGGGCACCTGGTGGTGGCCCCCAGCCCTCCTTCGGGGCTCTGGAAGCTTTTGGTACGCTGATTTTTTATCTGATTTTCCCGGATTTTTGGAGCACTTTTTATATGGGGGAAAACTGAAATAGGAAAATGGCAGAAAACAGAAACTGGCACTGGGGTGCACTGAGTTAATAGGTTAGTCCAAATATGATCAAAAGTGTATAAAAGTGTATCTAGATCATAGCAATATCACACAAAACATGCATGGAGCGAGCAGAAACTATCGATACGTTTGAGACGTATCAACTATAATTTGAGGATTTCATGTATCCATTGAGTGGTAATGCTTTGTTCCGGTGCTCTTTGACAGGAGCACCTTAATCTCCATAAGTTCCTTTTGGCCCCATTTGTAGCGGGATGGTAGGACAAAAGATGTTGTGCAAGCTCTCATTGCAAGCACCTACAACTACCTACGGGATGCATGCCTAATCTTTGATATTGCCTAGATGATCCTTGCTTTTCTGTGTGCCTTGCCCCGTGTTAGAATCTATTACATGTTCACTCTCATCCAAGCAGCGCCCAACCATCCATGTCCCTAGCCTACATTGTTTAATCCTGTTGGTTACTAGTTGTATACTTTTTCTGTTTCACCCCCACTATTCCGTTGTCAGCATCACTTCCATATCGCCGTTGCTACTAATATTTCATTGCAAGCAAGTATATTTCAGGTCCGGTTGAATCGACAACTCAACTGTTAAAGCTTGTAACTATTATCTGGCTCCCCTTGAGTCGAATCTATAAATTGGGTTATTATTACCGGCAAAGACTATCTTGATCCCCTACATTTGAGGGTTATCAGGTGGCGACATACTGCACCTCAGATGCCGCGCAAGCTCGCGCGTAGGTAAGACCTTGCTGCACAGTCGGCCGGGCTGGGACTTTCCACAGCGCGACTTCACTCCGGATGTTTTCCATGCACGATGCATGAAGAAAGTTGAGCCAATAACGGACGCGTTAAGGCTACTTTCTGAGACCGGCGGCATTGATCCTATAAGACCTGCAGCGGCATGGACTTTGCTAGACACTGGTTGTATCCAAGTCCGTGTCGAGGGACATGGGCTTGATTGATCTACTGAGGTATTTTCCACTACCGCAATTCACCAAGGCTCGACCTATCGACTATCTTGGGTCCTTTTAGCTTAACATCCCTCGAATAAACTATCCTTTGTGGCTAATAGCCAAAGACTCGCAACAGCGCGACATGCATAGAGACCGGCGATTATGGGTTCGAGTCCCTGTGCGACTCTTAGATTCCCCTAGGCATTTGGGGGCTACTGACGAGGGGGTGTTCCCACGACTCCTATGAATGAGGGTACCTGGTGTGCAGCAAGACAAAAGTCCGGATGAAAGCCTCGGCAGGCCCATGACTGGCCCACTCGAGGCACCGACGTAGGAGTCCTCGACGACTATGGAAGCTACGACTTGGCGTCCAAGACAAAAGCTAGATTAGGCAACTGCCTCTGTAAACCTAGATGGACTCCTTGCGACCCATCCTAGTATATAAAGGCTGGGAGAGGGGACGTCTAGGGCATCCAATCTCATAGCAGCACCTCCGGTCCCGAGCGAACTCGCCTCGACCTCCATTGTAATCGCCTCCATCATAATACAAAAGAGCACGAAGTAGGTGTTTTATCGATCGAGGGCCCTGAACCTGGCTAAATCCCTGTCTCCTGTTAGCTGACGAGTATCGCCAACCTACACATCTCCTCTACGATCTAACCCAGGGTTCCTAACCATGGGATTTTCCGAGGTCAATCCTCGTCATCACCAAACCCTCACAAACTCAATGGGGGTAATCACAATAGTAGATTCCTCTCCAAAGAACTCCTACCTTCTTAGGAGTCTCCAACCTCCAAGAGTAACAAGATCAATGGGGAATGCTCAAGACTTTCTCAAAACATGATTTTCTTTGGTTTAAAGATGTGGAAGGGACGGATCTATCACGGGGTGAAAGATCCGACAAGAACTATCAAGGATCTCTCCGGGATCTTAGATTTGGTGTAAGAGAGAGTGAGAGGGAGCACTTGTGTTCTTATGAGTGATTCGAGTGAAGTGGTCAACCCTCATAAGTGGGTGTGAGGGGTATTTCTAGTACAATGGCTGAAGTGGCCGTTGGAGCATTCAGCTATGCAACTGTCGGACGTCCATCAGAACTAGGACCTCTGAAATCTGTCGGACGTCCGAAGTTTTCTCGTGGAACACAGTGAGGTATGCCAGGTTAGTAGCCAATGATACAGGTATCGGACGTCCGGCGGGGTTCAGACATCCGAGATGTTAGACGTCCGAAGGCCGTCCAAAGTCTATCCAATTTTGGAGGCCTACTGACCCTGTGATGCATAATGTGTAACGCAAAGTTCGGACGTCTGTCAAGTTTCGGACGTCCTATATGTCGGACGTCCGAAACTCGTCGGAAGTCTAGCCATATTTGCAGGCCTACTGACCTTGCCAAATATTCTCTGCGAACTGGATGTTGGACGTCCGATATACGACAGACGTCCAAAACTATGAAGAGTCGGACGTCCGAAACATGTCAAACGTTGGAAAGTTAGGATAGAGATAAGTTTGCAAGCTTAATTTGTGTTGTGTTGTTTTAAGGTGATTTGAGAAAATCTTATACACAACCCCACTGATCTCCTCTTAATAGTGCGGGGAACCTATACTCAAGAATAACCGGAAAAGCTTACGCTTCAACTTCGTTGGTTCCATATCTTGAGATATTGATAATATCAATGGTCCATGATCCACACACACACAACGATCCGAGAACTAATACATGTAATATACTTGGCAAACATTATTAGTCGCCTATATGTATATTTTCATCAACATCAAAATATGATTAAGGTCATGATTGCACTTTCAATCTCCCCCTTTTTGGTAGTTGATGACAACATACATATAACTCCCAAAGATACACAAATTTAGATTTAGTGGGAGCAAGTTTTATTATGAACTCCCCCTCAATGTGTGCATATAATACCCTTGTCTTTAAGCAAGATGCACAAATTGAGAAAAGTCCCATCACCATGATTATGAGACAAGATTACTAACCATAAGTCATATCATTGGAAGCTACCAATATTTAATTATGAAGTTGACAATTTGTATTGCAAGATCAAGATAACCATATATGACCACACAATCAAATGTCAATAAGATTTTTTCCAAGACACATATAAAGACACCATGCATAGTACCAAAGGTCACAAGGTTCACATAAACGACCCAACATAATAGTATGACAACACACAAGGTTCACATAAAAGTCTTAACAAACCATACAAACGCAAGACTCATAATCGATGCCTAGACCACATAAATAAAACTGGATACATATATGTCTCTCCCCCTTTGGAAACAAGTACCAAAAAGGGGCAGCACCAACGAAAACCGACTAGTGAGTCCCACTACCGCTCCCTCCAGGGTCTCGGGGTAAGAAGTCAAACCACTCCGGGCCAGTGGGAAAGTCGAAACCAAGATCAGCAGGAGGGGCATCGGGAAGAAGTTCGTCATCACTGAAATTGGCCTCACCAGTTGTGTGAAGATGGGCCTTCAAGGAGTTCTTGGACTGAATCAAACTAGAGACCACCATGTGGTTGGAGTGGCAGTTGAACGAGATGGCCTTCATCATAGCATCTTGGGACTTGCCCAACACTGCGCAATGCGGCGCATAGGAGCCTGCTCAGAAGTCTGACGGTGAAGGGCACCTCCAACGATGGTGTGAATAGGAACATGCCTAGTCATCTGAACAGCTGGGGCAGTGAAGTACATGTGCTTAGGAAGGACCCACATGGGGTGAGCCTGAGTAATGTCCAATGGTGAAGGAACCACCGACTCAATGAGTTGATACGTCCCAAACGTATCTATAATTTCTTCTTGCTCCATGCATGTTTTGTGTGACTTTGCCATGTTTTGCTTGAACTTTCATACACTTTTGAGCATATTTGTACTAACCTATTAACTCAGTGCACCCAGTTGCCAGTTCCTGTTTTATGCTGTTTTTGTATTTCAGGTTTTTCCAATAATTAAAATGCCCAATAAATCCCGGAAAAATTATATAAAAAATCAGCGTTCCGGAAGCTTCCACCAGGCCAAAGGGGGGCCACAGGGTAGCCAGGGGGCAGCCAGGAGGGTGCCTGGCGCGGCCCAGCTCCTGGCCGCGCCACCTGCCCTCTTGGGTGGGTCCCACACCCCTTGGTGCCCTACTTTGGCCCCTATTTATTCTCCCGTCGCGGAAACCCTGATTCCGGACCCCTTTTCTCCAAAAGCAATTCCGATCTCCGCCGCCGTCGCCAACAAGCTTCGGGGGACCAGAATTCCTGTGCCGGCACCCTGCCGGGACGGGGAAGTGCCCCCGGATTCATCTCCATCGACGTTGCTTCCTCCCTCCATGAAGCAGGAGTAGTTCTCCCTCGGGGCTGAGGTTTCTACCAGTAGCTGTGTGTTCTTCTCTCTCTCCCATGATGTGATCTTTGTTGTGATCATAGGCTATGTTAATCTAGGGTGATCCCATGATATTTCCCCTTCCTTTATGTATTGGATTGATGTACTCAATTGATCTTATCTAGTACAATCCCCGAGACCAAGGTGACAGCGGTCTATTGGACATGGGTTAGAAGAATATTATCATGAGTGATTTTCTCTTTTGTGTGTGGATTGAAGATTGAGAGTCTCTTGGTGCTTGTCTTTGACTATCCTTTAGATATGTTGTGGTGATGGTGGTACTCTCTTTGGATAGCCGCGGTGACATTGGGAAATCCATAGATGAGAACTACGAACCCTGAGGTGTGCTTTTGTAGCCCTACACAATTCTCGTCCTCTCTTGACCACAAAGGAATGACCTCCGAGTACGTCTCCATTGCATGTTTTATGGGAAATATCATGTGATTATACTATGTTAATGTTGTTGAGAGTTGCCACTAGTGAAAGTATGAAGCCTAGGCCTTGTTTCACCATTGCAATACCGTTTGTGCTCATGTTTACCACTTGTTTCCTTGCTGCACTTTTTATTGCAGATTTATATTACTTTGTTTTGCCACACCTATCACCTATATTTTACCATCTCTTCGCCGAACTAGTACACCTATACAACTCCTAGTTGTATTAGGTGTGTTGGGGACACAAGAGACTTCTTGTATCTTAATTGCAGGGTTGCTTGAGAGAGACCATCTTCAACCTCTACTTCCCTGAGTTCGATAAACCTTAGGTCATCCACTTGAGGGAAATTGTTGTTGTCCTACAAACCTCTGCGCTTGGAGGCCCAACATAGTCTACAAGTTGCTTGTCGGTGCCCACATATGCAAGAACACTATCACCCTTTTGAATATGATCCCGTATGAAGTGATGACAAATGTCAATATGCTTGGTGCGAGGATCTTGACAAAGGTTCTTGGAAATCTTGATAGCACTTTCATTATCACATAAGATGGGTACCTTCTTATAGATGAGTCCATAATCCTTCAAAGTTTTCCTCATCCATAGGATTTTAGTAGCACAACTTGCGGCAGCAACATTCTTGGCTTCGGCGGTGGAGAGGGAGACAAAATTTTGCTTCTTGGAGTGCCAACTTACCAATGAGCTCCCAAGAAATTGGCATGAACAAGAGGTTGACTTCCGATCCACCTTGTCTCCGGCCCAATCCTCATCCGTGTACCCCAAGAGATCTAGCTTAGCTTCCTTGGGGTACCAAAGACCCAACAAAGGGGTATGAACAAGTTATCTAAGAATGCGCTTAACCGCAAAATGATGGCTCTCCATAGGAGAGGCTTGATATCTTGCACACATTCCTACGCTAAGCATAATGTCCAGTTTAGATGCACAAAGGTAAAGCAATGACCCAATCATAGAACGATGAAGAGTAGCATCAATTGGAATACCGGAAAGGTCTTAATCTAGATATCCCTTCGTTGGCATGGGTGTCTTGCATGGCTTGACATCTTTCATACCGAACTTCACGAGCATGTCTTGAATGCACTTTGTTTGGGAGATGAAGGTTCCTTCGGCAAATTTCTCGATTTGGAAACCAAGGAAATCTTCAAGCTCCCCATCATGGACATCTCAAAATTCTTGGTCATAGTGTCCGAGAACCACTTGCACAAAGATGGGTTAGGGGAAACAACAATTATTTCATCTACATAGATTTGGCATATGAGCAACTTACCGTTGGTTCTCTTGGTAAAAAGAGTGGCATCAATGATTCCCCTCACAAATCCTTCCTCGAGTAAAAACTTCCTAAGATGGTCATACCAAGCCCGAGGGCTTTCTTAAGACCATATAATGCCTTATGAAGTTTATACACGTGGTCCTTGTGATGAGGATCATAAAATCTGGGTGGTTGTGCTACATATACATCATCTTGTAGCGGACCGTTAAGGAAACCACTCTTCACATCCATTTGGAATAATGGAAATCCATTGAATGCGGCATAAGCAAGAAACATGCGTATAGATTCATGACGGGCAACAGGGGCAAAGGTCTCATAAAAATCCAAGCCCTCAACTTGGGAGTACCATTGAGGCACTAACCTTGCCCTTTTGTGGATGATAGTACCATGTTCATATTGTTTGTTCTTGAAGATCCACTTAGTTCCAATGATGTTATGATCTTGACCGGAAGGCCTCTCCACGAGAGACCGCACCTCGTTCCAGGTGAAACTAGTAAGCTCATCTTGCATTGCAATGAGCCAATCCACATCCTCAAGTGATTTTTCAACCCTAAGTGGTTCAATGCTAGACACAAACGAGAAGTGAGCACAAAAGTTCAATAGTTGACTACGAGTAACTATACCTTGCCCCAATCCTGTGAGAATATTTTCTACTTCGACTCGTCTTTCCACCAAAGGCATAGTAGATGTTGGAGTTTCAAGAGGCTTAACCCATTCCGGTTCATCATACACATTTGGATCATCATCAAAGGGAAGACCCATCCACAACATCATCATTTTCTCCAAAGAGGATGCAGTCACGATTATCATCATGTGATTCAACCGCATCATCAACTTGTGGTTGTGCAACCACATCGGGTTGAGGAGGATCTTGTTCTTGTTCTTGGATAATGGGATCATCATGAATTGGATCTTGAGTGGTAGGAGGATGTAACATCCAAAAAAATTCTAAATTTTGGAATGTTAATAAATTAATTATAATAATGATTGTTTGCTTGATATGATTGATTTTCAGTAGGATTTAAAACTTTTGGAGTTTAAATGAATATTAAAACGAGAGGGAATAAAAGGACTTTCCCTAATATTCGCTGATTGGTGTTTTGGAATTTTACATTTAAAACAAATCCAATAAAATAAAATGAGAGAAGGTAAAATGACTCCTTCCATATAAAAGAAAGTTGGAAATGTTTTAATGTGATTTTATTTTAATTGGAATAATTCAAATAATTTTTCCATTCGAAAATAATTACAACATGAGACAAGATAATATGACTTCTTCAGAAAAATTGAGGGGAAATTATTTAAATAATTATTTGACCTTTTGTTGATTTTTAGAATATTTTATAACTAAATAAAGTCATTGAAAAATGTCTTTATTTTTATTTTGTCTTTTTGGAAAACTTCTATATTGCATAATTTTCTTTAGGTTATTTTATGAATTTAGGAATTTAATTCGTAATTTTCTGATGTGTGGTTGATTTCAAAAAAAATTGAAGTTTGAGTTTAAAAGAAAAAGAAAAAATCTGTAGCCACAAGGCCCAGTAGCCTTTTCCGCCCACGAGCGCATTAGAGCCCGAGTCGGTTTCTATTGTTTTTTTTTCTCTTTGTCTGTCTATAAATAGAAATTATGATTTTCCTTTTTATCTTTTTCCTTTTCCTTCTAAGAAATAAAAAAGAAACCCTAGCGACGGGTCCTGCAACGCCGTCGCCGGGAACACCTCGCCGTTGGCCGTCGACCGCCCCGCCGCCGGAGACCACCGCCGCGCCGCCTCCCGTCGAAGCACGCCACCATCCGCGGCCGACCGCCGCCGCCCGGCCCCGCTCGCCGCCGCGCGGCCATGCCGTCACGCCTCGCGCCCAACCGTGCCCCGCGCCCCCATGCGCCGCCACCCTGCGCCCCACTGCTCACGCCGGAGCAGAGCGCCGCCGCGCCAACGCGTCGTGCCGCCTGAGCCGGAGCTCGCCGCACCGACCCACACCGGCCTCCACTCGCCGGAGCCGCGCCGCCGGCCACCACGAGCGTCGCCGCACCTCGCCGGAATCATCACCGGCCAAGTCGCCACCGTCGGAGTGCTGCCTGCCTTGCCTCCGCCGTTGGATCGCCATCGGACGACCCAGATTGAAGCAGAACTAGGTCAGACCGAACCCCTTATTCAGTGAACGTTCGCTAGTTAAATCCTACAATGAACACCGTTCGGTCAATAGCACCAGTGTCCTGTTCGCGATATGAATTTATTTATATTCACGTATGAGCCCTTTTTCACAGATTTTACCCTAGAATCTCCGTAGCCGTATCTCCTAAACCGTGTGTCGGAACCAGGTGAAACTTTTTCCTATGCACTCGTCTTCTTTTATAGTTTAGCATGGAATCAACTTTGCACACTTTTTAATTTGAATTCATTCAAATTCAAATTCAAATTCTGGAGGTCGTATCTTTTATACCGGTGATCCAATTCAATTGATTCTTTTTGCATAGGACCACTCATGTCATGTACTTTATGTCCACATCATTTATACACCACCTTCAAATACTTTTTCTTCTGTTTGAATTTAAATTTAATTCAAACTTCAACCTTCTATAACTCGTGTTGTAGTGCTCTGTCGCACGTGATTTTTTTTGCATATTGGATCATATGAGACATCCTATCTGCAATACCAACACACCTTTCATATTGCCATGATATGTATTTTTAGTTCTTAGTATCTTTAATCATAATATTTTTTAGTAAAAAATTCTTTATCTGTTGACTCACTCGAGTTCACGTTCCACCTATCACCTTCGATCACCTCGCGACCTATACTTTTCGAGCCTAGTTATTGGTTTTTAAATCTTATTGTGTTGCTTTGTTGATCTTGTGGTTCCTTTATGCGTGATTGCTTATGTGGTATATTTAATTTACGATAGATTGCTCGGAGTGTGACGAGTAGATTTATTTAGATCGTGAGAGCGAAGAACTTCATCGAATGTATAAGGCAAGTCATACTTTGACCATTTCACAACCTATATTTTTACTTATGCATGTAGCAAATATCACCCTATGCATGTGTAGGAAGTTTTATATTATTATTGCTGCAAACCTGGTAGGGTAGCCATATGATCTTATCGTGTTTGCTTAGACAACCTAGCACGTGCTTGCTATATATTTGCTATGCTTGTAGACAGGGATTGGTTTGAGATTACATTGAGCTATGTGAGGATTTAATGACTTGACTAGCAAACCTTTAATTAGAATACACCTCTGGACGGGCAGGGAGTGCTTCCTGGAGGCTCGTGACTTATCTAAGGCGAGACCGGGTTGTACCCCTAATGGATGGTTTTGGTGGTTGAAAGTACGTCATGGTATCTACCCTCTGAACGTAAGTGGGCGCCGTCCAGGCTCAAAAAGATCAGACATACTTGGTGATTAGGAGCTTCCATGTACAGCCGCTGGCCATATGGGCTCTGGCTTAGTTGATTACGATGTAGGAATCCTCTCCCATGCAAAGCTAGAAGATGTAGATGTGATAGGTGTACCAGCTTGCCGTTGGGTGTAGGTGACCTCTTCTAAAAGACTTCTTCTCAATCTTCGGGTTGAGTCCAGCGGGAAAACTGTACTAACCTCTGCAGAGTAAAAAATAATCATGATTAGTCGTGTCCCCAGTTATGGACAACTTTGAGCTACTAGACATTACTGTTACTAGAGGATCTTGACAGATGAATCACCATAATAAACTTGAGTGGGCAAGATTTCATAAAGGGTGTGGATTTGGAACTGGTGTTGCCCAGCCCAATCTTAAGTAGTAAGATAAACTAAATTTTTGACTTAGGTAGATTGGGAAAAATCATCTTTCTGCAAAATAAAACCATAAGCCTTCCTTTGACTTACCTTGCATGTAGTGATAGGTCTGTTATATCTTTTTTCGTGTGACTTTCCGTACAAATCAGATGTACTGACCTGTTGTCGGGCTGTAACCTTCGGTGTTGCAGGATTGTATACGACGAGTAAGTGATACGTTGTAGGGTTACGATGTCTATACTCAATTGTGCCTGTGGAGTTGATGGACGCCACGAAGCTTTTATTATTTTACGTTGTATTCTATTTGTAAGCTAGCCTTGAGATATGTTGGTATGCTTTATTGTAATACTGGATCTTCGATATAATATATATGACATGTGGTTTATTCTTGATATTACATCATGTACTGTGTGTGCTAGCTATTGATCCAGGGACTAGCACAGAATGCACAAAGACTTGGATTCTTAGCGAATCGGGTCGTTACAGATGGTATCAGAGCCCGTGTTGACTGTAGGTCGTGACCCTAGAAAATGGATAGAAAAAGCCATAGGAAAAAAATTATTTTTTTACTCTTTGATTACTTACTCTCTCCACTAGTATCTCTCATCTATCATTCGTTTTCTAAACTCCTTGTCTTGTTTTAATGTAAATACCCCTCTGAGTTGCTTATGACCCTGTAGTCGTGACTTTGAGAAGTACATCATCAACCTCGTGATCAATTGTAGTTACAACCACGGTAACTAGAAGGAGTATCCTATGGGGTTCAATAACCTTTGACACTATGAGAGGATCTTTAACTTCAGCTTAGGTGATAAGGATGAAGCTTAGATTAAGACCACCACTTGTATGTGAAGTTAGATAAACGAATTGCGTGTAGTATGATGAGATCGTATGTCTTGCACATATGACCTTACTCTAGTGTTTTTGTGTAGTGTGATTTTCGTGACTGTATTGATTGATGTTATTTGATGTTGTTTGCATGTAGCTGTGTTGCCTTATTCTTGTCTGTGTGCAATTGCTTGGTGCTATCTTTAGTTTGTTTTCTTGTTTGTATCCTAGTTTCCCCTACCCTTGTCGTTTGGGAACAATAGATGGAGTATGAAGTAGGACTCACCTTTTCTACGGCGATGACTAGACTGAAGGTGGAGCAATGGATTTATAATATGGAGGAACACATGGAGCATAACAAGGTTGGAAGTGAGGACATGGTTCACTATGTTGCCAAGTACCTACTAGAAGAGGTTGCTACTTGGTGGAGAATGCATCAGGCAATTAACGAATCAAGGAGGGAGATTACTTGGAAGGAATTTACAAATATTTTGTTGGGATCCTACCTCATCACCCCGATGCGAAGGACGGTAAACCGTAAGAGGCTCCGTGCTTGCACAATTTGCGGAGAAATAGGACACTCCTACGAAGGACACCAAGATTGATGTACCTATTGTGAGGAAATGCATAGGGGTGAATATGTCCCACTGCTCAAGTCACGTGTTTTGTGTGCGAAGGAAATAATCATTACCCCTCTTAGTGCCAATTTTTCCTCATGACACAACAAGTACTTCAACAAGAAAAGGAAGGAGTGAAGAGGATTATCCAGGAGTTTAAGGAAGCACCCATGAGGAATAAAAGGAAGGACCTTAGCCAACTTGAGTGTTACCGGTGCAGGAACAAGGGATACTACGCCCACATGTGTCCAGGATTGAAGAGAAAGAAGAAGATGTGAACGTGGAAGCAAATATGTCGACATATTGAAGCTTATGTTTGGCAACCGGAGGATAGACATTCGTAGGTGTGTACTAAGTGTACGATGTTACCTTTTAATGTTAGTTGGAGATGTGGATCGATGCGTGTTTTTTCTATGGATGAGCTAGATGTTTTATGTCATGATTGTTTTGTTAAGTTTTGTCTTGTGCCCTGTGGCTCTGATATGTCTTTGATTGATGTTGTGTGTTGTCCTTTGTGTTTCTTCTATGCGAGTAGAATAAGTTTACGTTACCTTAGACCCTCATCTATTTAGTATGCTTCAAGACTAAAGGAGGCACAACCATAAGAAGAATGAGTTCACAAGTGACTCGACGATACGAAGATTTCTTCGACAATGCAAAACTGAAGCTACCGTCATTGAAGACTTGAAGACCTGGAGATTCAAAGTTTCTACCATTAGATCGTTTCTGTGAGCTGTCATTTCTTGTTTTACCGACAGCTACACATCAAAAATTATTTTCAAAACTAGTGTGATGTTTGTATGGGTATCTTTCTCTCTACATCCTATTCCCCCTCAACTCAATTCCTACACTGAAGATATTACTACAATGGCTGCTAAAGTCAAGACTGGAATAAAGATGGGTGCAACTTAATGCTGAGTTCAAGGATAACCCAATGTGCGAGGATCTTACAACAAGCAAGCACAATCTTGTTGAAGGAAGAACCCTGGAGGAAGTTGTAGTTCACTAGTACACGTTTTATAGCAGGCTACGTAAACCTGAGTGTTGTGAAGAAATGATAGATGTTTGTTTGGCTTGCAGAACCATGGATTTATCTGAACCCAGTTCATGATCAAGAGGAATTTTCTGCAACGCTTGTGAGGATGACCGAGTGTTAGATTACGAGATTCGCTAAACCATATACAAGGTAATGATTTGGGTGCGGGATGGATTGATCACCATGCCGACTACTCTTATTATTCAATCTTGCTATGTGGGATAGTAAATCTGGAGTGACTTACCTATAGCAGAGAGACGACGATGTTAAGCCTGAACCATAGAATGGTACGATGTCTGGCCCGTATAAAAGATTATCGTTAATAATAGTAAGTTGTACTGTGAGTATAGGCCAAGACCATTTCCTGCAGATATCTCATAGAAGTATTCTTGATGACCACCATGAGGAAATCGATAGTTGCTTAGTATTGGCGCCTGACTTTTCAGCCATGAAGATTCGGTATATGGAAGATTCCTCTCTTGCTAAGGATTCAAGACCTGAGAGGAGGATGTGAAATCTCTATGAAGGATGTCATCGATGGAGCAAGATTCATCAAGATTGTGTCGCATTCCTTTTAAGGGTGGTAGTACCCTAATCATCGGAGGATCGGTGGCCTGTCATGAAGACCCAAACCCTAACCTTTTTCCTTCTAGCCTTTTCGAACCTCGAGGAAGAGATTCCTTTTAAGGGTGCTAGTGTGTAACATCCG
This sequence comes from Bromus sterilis, assembly GCA_950022295.1. Lineage (NCBI taxonomy): Eukaryota > Viridiplantae > Streptophyta > Magnoliopsida > Poales > Poaceae > Bromus > Bromus sterilis. The sequence continues at coordinate 270,848,699 of OX465595.1, read as the reverse complement.
AACATTTTCTAAAATTTGGAATGTTAATAAATTAATTATAATAATGATTGTTTGCTTGATATGATTGGTTTTCGGTAGGATTTAAAACTTTTGGAGTTTAAATGAATATTAAAATGAGAGGAAATAAAAGGACTTTCCCTAATATTCGTTGATTGGTGTTTTGGAATTTTATATTTAAAACAAATCCAATAAAATAAAATGAGAGAAGGTAAAATGACTCCTTCATTATATAAGAAAGTTGGAAATGTTTTAATGTGATTTTATTTTAATTTGAATTATTTAAATAATTTTTCAATTCAAAAATAATTACAACATGAGAGAAGATAATATGACTTCTTTAGAAAAATTGAGGGAAATTATTTAAATAACTATTTGAACTTTTGTTGATTTTTAGAATATTTTATAACTAAATAAAGTCATTGAAAATTTTCTTTATTTTTATTTTGTCTTTTTGGAAAACTTGTTCGTTGCATAATTTTCTTTATGTTATTTTATGAATTTAGGAATTTAATTCGTATTTTTTAATGTGTGGTTGATTTTTAAAAAATGTTTGAAGTTTGAGTTTAAAAGAAAAAGAAAAAAATCTGTTGCCACTCGGCCCGGTAGCCTTTTCCGCCCACGAGCGCATTAGAGTCCGAGTCGGTTTCTATTTTTTTTTTCTCTTTGTCTGTCTATAAATAGAAATTAGGATTTTACTTTTTATATTTTTCCTTTTCCTTCTAAGCAAAAAAAAAGAAACCCTAGCGGCGGGTCCCGCAAAGCCGCCGTCGGGAACACCTCACCGCCAGTCGTCGACCGCCCCGCCACCGGAGACCACCACTGCGCCGCCTCTCGTCGGAGCACGCCGCCATCCGTAGCCGGCCACCACCGCCCTGACCCTCACGCCACCGCCGCCCCGGCCCCACTCGCCGCCGCGCGGCCATACCGTCGCGCCTCGCGCCCCGCCTTGCCCCGCGCCCCCATGCGTTGCCGCCCTGCGCCTTGCTTCTCACGTCGGAGCAGAGCGCCGACGCGCCAACGCGTCGTGCCGCCTGAGCCGGAGCTCGCCACACCGACCCGCACCGGCCGCCACTCGCCGAAGCCGCCCCGCCGGCCACCACGAGCGTCGCCGCACCTCGTTGGACTCACCACCGGCCGAGCCGCCGCCGTCGGAGTGTCGCCAGCCTTGCCTCCGTCGTTGGATCGCCATCGGACGACCCAGATTGAAGCAGACCTAGGTCAGACCGAACCCCTTATTCAGTGAACGTTCGCTAGTTAAATCCTACAACGAACACCGTTCGTTCAATAGCACCAGGGGCCTGTTCGCGATATGAATTTATTTTTATTCACGTATGAGCCCTTTTTCACAAATTTTACCCTAGAATCTCTGTAGCCGTATCTCCTAAACTGCGTGTCGGAATCAGGTGAAACTTTTTCCTATGCGCTCAGCTTGTTCTATAGTTTAGCATGGAATCAACTTTGCACACCGTTGCACACTTTTTAATTTGAATTCATTCAAATTCAAATTCAAATTCCGGAGGCCGTATCTTTTATACCGGTGATCCAATTCAATTGATTCTTTTTGCATAGGACCACTCATGTCATGTACTTTCATTTATACACCAACTTCAAATAATTTTTTGTTCTGTTTGAATTTAAATTTAATTGAAACTTCAACCTGCTATAACTCGTGTTATAGTGCTCTGTCGCACGCGATTCTTTTTGCATATTGGATCATATGAGACATCCTATCGGCAATACCTACACACCTTTTCATATTTCCATGATATGTATCTTTAGTTCTTAGTATCTTTAGTCATAATCTTTTGTAGTACAAATTATTTATCCGTTGACTCACTCAAGTTCACGTTCCACCTATCACCTTCGATCACCTCGCCACCTATACTTTTCGAGCCTAGTTGTTTCTTGCTAAATCTTATTGTGTTGATTTTTGATCTTGTGGTTCCTTTATGCATGATTGCTTATGTGGTATCTTTACTTTACGACAGATTGCTCTGAGTGTGACGAGTAGAGTTATCTAGATCGTGAGAGCGAAGAACTTCATCGAATGTATAAGGCAAGTCATACTTTGACCATTTCACAACCTATATTTTTACTTATGCATGTGTAGGAAGTTTTATATTATTATTGCTGCAAACCTGGTAGGGTAGCCATATGATCTTATCGTGTTTGCTTAGACAACCTAGCACGTCCTTGCTATATATTTGCTATGCTTGTAGACGGGGATTGGTTTGAGATTACATTGAGCTATGTGAGGATTTAATGACTTGACTAGCAAACCTTTAATTAGAATACACCTCTGGACGGGCAGGGAGTGCTTCCTGGAGGCTCGTGACTTATCTAAGGCGAGACCAGGTTGTACCCCTAATGGATGGTTTTGGTGGTCGAAAGTACGTCATGGTATCTACCCTCTGAACGTAAGTGGGCGTCGTCCAGGCTCAAAAGGATCAGACATACTTGGTGACTAGGAGCTTCCATGTCAGCCGCTGGCCATATGGGCTCTGGCTTAGTTGAGTACGATGTAGGAAGCCTCTCCCGTGCAAAGCTAGCAGATTTAGATGTGATAGGTGCATCGGCTTGCCGTTGGGTGTAGGTGACATCTTCTGAAAGACTTCGTCTCAATCTTCGGGTTGAGTCCAGCGGGAAAAGTGTACTAACCTCAACAGAGTAAAAACTAATCATGATTAGCCATATCCCCGGTTATGGACAACTTTGAGCTACTAGACATTACTGTTACTGGAGGATCTTGACACATGAATCACCATAATAAACTTGAGTGGGCAAGATTTAATAAAGGGTGTGGATTTGGAACTGGTGTTGCCCAGTCCAATCTTAAGTAGTAAGATAAACTAAAATTTTGACTTAGGTAGATTGGGAAAAATCAGCTTTCTGCAAAATAAAACCATAAGCCTTCCTTTGACTTACCTTGCATGTAGCGATAGGTCCGTTATATCCTTTCTCGTGTGACTTGTCGTATAAATCAGATGTACTGACCCGTTGTCGGGCTGTAACCTTCGGTGTTGTAGGATTGTATACGACGAGTAAGCGATGCGTTGTAGGGTTACGATGTCTATTCTCAACTGTGCCGGTGGAGTTGATGGACGCCATGAAGCTTTTATTGTTTTCCGTTGTATTCTATTTGCAATCTAGCCTTGAGCTATGCAGGTATGCTTTATTGTAATACTGGATCTGCGATGTAATATATATGACATGTGGTTTATTCTTGATATTACATCATGTACTGTGTGTGCTAGCTATTGATCCAGGGACTAGCACAGAATGCACAGAGACTTGGATTCTTAGCGAATCAGATCATTACAGAGGAGGTGCTTGTATTGGTGGAACACTTGGCCCATCACCCACCTCATCATCTCTAGGCATGTGAGCAATGGGCACAAGATCATCAATGCCCATAACCAAAATGTCTTGAGAAGAATCTTCATTATTAACTACATCACTTAGATCAACTTGCTCCCCATGGGATCCATTAAATTCATAAAAATCCACGTCACAAGTTTCCACAACACATCTGCTGTATTTGTTGTATAAACTATAGGCGTGAGAGTTTGAAACATACCCAACAAATATACCCTCAATAGTTTTGGATTGAAACTTAGTTAACCAATCTTTCTTGTTGAGAAAGAAACACTTACAACTAAATACTCGGAAGTGTTTGACGTTTGGCTTGTGCCCGGTTAGAAGTTCATAGGGGGTCTTTATCAAGATCATGCGGAGGAAGAGCCGGTTTCATGCATGACATGCGGCGTTGATGGCTTCGGCCCAAAAGCTATATGGTGACTTGTTCTCATCCAACATAGACTGGACCATGTCCACAAGAGTACGGTTATTCCTCTCGGCTACACCATTTTGTTGAGGGGTGTATGGTGCGGAATATTGATGCTCAATCCCCTCATCACTCAAGAATTATTCCAAGGTGTAGTTCTTGAATTCGGAGCCATTGTCACTTCTTATTGCCAAGATATCCATGTTGTATTTCCTTTGCGCTTGCTTGGAAAAATCGATGAAAGTGGCCTTCGTCTCGTCCTTGGACTTGATGAAGAACACCCACGTGTATCTTGAGTAGTCATCAACAATGACAAGACCATATTTCTTCCCACCAAGACTATCCCATGATGGAGGCCCGAATAGATCCACATGAAGGAGCTCCAAGGGCCTTGAAGTTGACACAACATTCTTGGGGTGTGCTTTGCTTGATGTTGCTTCCCGGCTATGCATGCACTACACACACGATCTTTCTCAAAATACATGTTTGTTAGTCCAAGGATGTCTTCACCCTTTAGGTGATCTTTTAGATTTCTCATGCCGACATGGGCTAGCAGGCAATGCCATGGCTACCCCTTGTTGGCATTGGCCATTAGAAAAGATGCATGGTAAGTGCTCTCTTTCGAGAAATCAACCGTATAAAGGTTGCCATCCAACTCTCCAACAAAGGCCACTTCGCCAGTATTTCTCCTAAAGACTTTCACACTTGTTAGACCAAATAGTGTATCATAACCAGCAGAAGATAATTGACGAACGTAAAGCAAATTGTATTGAAGGGATTAGACAAGCATGACATTGGCAAGAGACGCATGTCATTAGTGATAGCCACTTTGCCCAACCCAAGTATCTTTCCCTTGGAACCACCACCAAAGACAATGCTCATATATGGTTGTATTGCAGCCATGAAGTCCTTGAGTAAACATCTTTCTTCGGTCATATCATTTGTGCATCCACTATCAATCGCCCATTTGACTACACCGAAGAAAGCACCCTACACATATATTTAGGCTTTGGTTAGAGGTGCCAATTTTTAAATGGAACCTCTAAGATTAGTAACAAGGTTCTTTGGAACCCAAATAGCATAGAACCAAAAAGCGTTACGGGGTCCAACGAATTTAGCAAACACATCTCCATCATTTTCCTTACGGAGCACATAGGATGGAGGCATCTTCACCTTCTTCTTGTTGGGAGTGGGCTTGCTCCTAGTGGCCCTCCCACTCACAACACCAACCTCATCAACCTTCTTCTTTCCTTTGTCCGTGTTCCCTTCGCGAACAAAGATCACTTTTTGAGGAGTTGATCCCTTGCTAAAGGTGACAACTTTTGTCATACACGTACTTGGATCAAAACCAAGTCCTTCCTTAGCAATGGACTCCTTGTGATGACTTAGTACATCATTTAGGTTCTTCTTGCCTTGGGCACAAGTTATGAGTCCCTTCTTTAGTTGAGCATCAAGGGCTAAGTTATCCTCAATGAGATATGCTTGATCAATAGTAGAGTTAGTAGTACAAGCATCAACATTTACAATGGTAGGAGGAGAAATCCTAGTAAGGGTTTTTTATGTGAGAAAACTTGTGAGCCTCAATGGTCTTCTTAAGGATGGTGAGTTCATCATCTTTTGTCTCGAGAGACATGGTGAGTAGCTCAATATCCTTAGAAAGAGAGGTGTCTAGCTCAACATGCTTGCTCATATCATTAGCAAGTTCCTTACAAATATCATTAGCCCTTTTTAAGGAGGCAACATGTTTGTCATTTAAATCATTTGTTGTTTGAACAACTTTGCACAAATTATTGTTTCGAGCCTCCTCAAAGTCAACCTTCCGCTCAAGGAGAACATAGTTGTCCTTTTCCTAGGTGAGGAGGATTTCAAGATCCTTAATGATTGTGGAGTGCTTACCCACCACATCCATAAGCAATTGAAACATTTTGAGCTTATTGCCTTTGAGAGAGCCTATCATTTTGTTTACTTTAGCAAACAAAAAATCTTCACATGTGACATTTGCATCATCTCCTTCCACATCATGAAATTCATCATTAGGTGTTTCGGAGACAGCATGAAGGACTCATCAATAGGAGTTACCTTGATCTTGAACGAGGTGGAGGGAGTATCATCATCAACCAACTTGGCCATGAGACACTTGTGTGCATTGCCGGTGTAGTCACTCATGTAGTTGTAGTTGACAAATTCACTGTAACAGCCCAGATTTCACAAAAATTAAATTTTTTGTTTTTGTTGTGAATTGTTTGATTGATCGGACTTGTTTGCGGTGTTTGCATCCCCGATTTATCGATCGGCGATTATTTCCCCCCCCCCTCTTATCTCATACCGTATGGAGACCGACCCTTGCCACCCTGACACTCGACCTTTGCGACATCGGGTTTCACCCGATCACCATCGCGACAACCGCACAAGACCAGCCGTAGCCAACGGAACAAAAAAACCCATTTAATAATTAAATGGGTTATTTTATTGAGCGCCGGAAAGTGTTATCGGAACAGTTCCAGCGTGATGTTAACTCCGTCATCTCGACGCGCTGATCGCGCAGTTCGAAGTTTTACCCGAATCGGAGGTCCTGCGGACCCCCGGCGGTCAGAAACGTAAACACCGCGCGCGCGAGAGAAAAACCGGGGACGTTTTTGCAAACTTCCAGCCACCTGGACTATATAAAGACCACAACTCCCCCACCCCTTTCTAGGGTTCCCCTAAGCCAAAATTGCAACCACCTCCTCCACTTTGCCCCAAAACTAGCCCAATTTCGTCCAAAACCTAGTCCAGATCTGAATTTTTCCTCCCAAGCCATCTAGACCGTCAGATCTGGCGATCCGACGGCCCAGGAACCGCCACGTCAGCCCCTAGCCCTCTCTCTCTCTCCTGGATCCACCTCCTGCCCGTGGACACCGCCGCTCGCCGCCGCCGAGCTCCATCCACCGCGCCACCAAGCCTTCGCCGCCCAGTGAGGCCTCCTCCCTTCTGTAACAGCCCAGATTTCACAAAAATTAAAAATTTTGTTTTCCGTGTGAATTGTTTGATTGTCTGGTTTGTTTTGCGGTGTTTGCATCCCCGATTTATTGATCGGCGATTATTTCCCCCCTCTTATCTCGTACCGGACGGAGACCGACCCTTGCCACCTTGACACTCGACCTTTGCAACACCGGGTTTCACCCGATCACCGTCGCGAAAACCCGCACCAGACCAGCCATCGCCAACGGAACAAAAACCCCGTTTAATAAGTAAACGGGAAATTTTTATAGCGCGCTCGAAAGTGTTCTCAGAACGGTTTCAGCGCGAGGTGAACACCGCCGGCTCGACACGCTGATCGAGCAGTTCGAAGTTTTACCCAAATCGGAGGTCCTGCGGACCCTCGACGGTCAGAAACGTAAACACCGCGCGAGAGAGAGAAAAACTGGGGATGTTTTTGCAAACTGCCAGCCACCCGGGCTATATAAAGACCACCACTCTCCCACCCCTTTCTAGGGTTTCCCTAGCTTAAAAGTTGCAGCCACCCCCTCAAAATTGCCCCAAAATCCTGCCCACAGCCCCCAGTTTTCGAAACCCTAGCTCTCCCTCAGATCTGGACCGTCAGATCTAAGATCTGATGGCCCAGATGAGGCCACGTCATAACCCCAAGCTCCAGCCAGCAGCCACCGCACCCCGGGCCGCGCCGGGACCGAGCCGCCGCCGCCAGGGCCCACCCGAGCCCATCTGGCGCTCGAGCCGACCACCGCACCTTCGGCCGTCGCAGGTGCCCGCCGGCGAGCTTCGCACCAGCCGACGCGCCCCCTCCTCCTTCCTCCCGCGCCGCCCTTCCTCTCCTCACCCCGCTTCTCCTCTTCCCTCGCGCGGGACAGCATCGCGGCGGCCGCCGGAGTCGCCGCCTCCATGGAGGGGCTCGGCCCGAGTCACCGTCGGCCGCCTCGACCCCCGCCATGGCCTCCACCGCTGGAGCTCGGCCGTCGCACGCTGCTAGGCAGCCTTGCCTCGCCCCCACCGCCGACGACCGCCTCCTCGCCGCCCGGCTCCTCGCTGGAGTCACCGGCAATGGCCGCCGCCGTCGAGATCGGGCGAGGCCACGATCCAGTGCCCCGCTGCCGCCGTTGACCGCGGGTGGGCCGGCCTAACGCGCCCCACCAGCCCAGCCTCCCAGGCCGCCTGATGGGTCAGGCCCATGGTGAGGCCGTTTTTTCTTTTTTTGTTTTACTTTTTTTCCTTTTTTCCTGCTGCTTTTTTTTCTAAGTCTGGATATATTTACTGGTGTTAACCGTTTTGCTACTAGATTTGCGAGTAAACCGTAGCCCAGATGACGTTGCGCCCAAAAGGAAAATGTTTAGAATTGTGTATACTTCAGTTCATCTTTTGTGAGCATTTTGATTTGAGGCCATCTTGATGTTGTTAATCTCTGTTGAAGTGGACATCAGGCTGTTAACTGCTATTATTTTCTGTTAGTGCGTTGCTGCTGTTATTTTATTGCAAGTTTGCTTGATGACTGTGACACATCCATGAGGCCTATTGCATTGATTCTTTTTGCATACTGTTAAGCATCATGTCTACTTCCATTATATGTATTGCATTGTCATGATATGCTTGCTGTTCATCTAGTTATTGAGCTCCAAAGTTGTTATGCCATTGTTTTTGACAGCCACCTATGTTTTTTCTCTAAGTCTCTAACTTTCCGATGCCATGTTGTTTACTTAATATCTTTTGATCTATGATGCCTATGACCTTGATTCTTGTTTGTACCTGATCACCATCATGCCTACTTCATACCCATATATTGCTATGTCATGTTGCTGCACATTTGGATATAGTTTTTCTCCTGTTTATACAGCATGAAAATAACAGTTTCTGCCATGATTTCCTGATTTTCACTAAGTCCTAGACCAATAATGTTTTATTGCATTTTGCATGAGCTATAATTAGTTGTTCATGATGCCTATTTGCATGATTCCTTTTTCCATGCCTTCCCTGCCATGTCAACTTTAGTTTCATATCATTTGTGAGCATGGTTGCATAAATTATCCTGTTTATGTATTGCTCTAAAGTGTGCTTCCTGATGTTAACAGCATGTGTGCATAACTTGTTTTGCTTGTATCTTTTTAACCGTAACTCCGTTTGGAGTGTTCTTTATATGTATCTTGATTAGAATTTCATGTACTTTGTGTTTATCCTACTGTTTGCTGTTGTTAACCAATCTAAAATATGGTTTAGGGCAGAACAATACCAAATGTTTTAATTGTCGTGCGACACTTAGTGTAATGCCATGTTTAGGTTGTGCCTCACTTAAATTGACTAGCATAGATAGATTACCTTATGCTTCACCTCTTGTCATGTTTGTGTGCTATTCCATGCTTGAGCGAGATGCCATGTTAACAACCTTTGCTCATGTTGGTAGCTAAACAACTTGAACCTTTCTAAACATGCGGTATCGTCGTGTGTGACGAGTACTCCACTTAACATGCTAGTAACTGCTCTCGACGATAGATGTGATACCGTAGAGCGTTGTCTCGTGTTGTCGTCTTTTTGATGCCTCCTCGTGATTGCTTCATAGTAATATATGCTTGCTCGTCGATTGCCTTTTCCAGTATTTCCCTCTTGTGTGCTTCCGCGGGTACCTCTCGGAGACGTTGCGAGCTTGCGATCGAATACACCTTCGGTTTCGTCTTCTCATCAGGTAAGGAGGAGCATATATCATGCTTATAACTTTCAGCTCACTAGCGCCTAGGTGTAGGATAGAACGGTTTCTTGATCCTACCACTTCATATTCATGCCTCTCAAGTAAACCCAAACAGCCATGTCCCTCCACATCCCAGCAAACCTTGTTCGGCTATGTTACTTTTGCTCGCTGCTTGGCCACTGCTTAGTATGCATTCTAGGATGTTATTAGTTGTTCCCCCGTTACTCCTTGGATTGGGCTATCACATTATTATATTTTTGTTGATGATATGATTATTATAATGTTCACTATATTCGACGAAGGATGGAAGGTCTAGGCTATCCCGCCCTGACGCTTTGTTCCATTTGAGTCACCTAGGATCCGAGTTGCGGATATTGGTTCTAAGACTGAGCGTGCCTAACCGCGTGTGCGATTTTATGAGGTCCCCTTTTCTTACCTATCTAGCTTCAAACATTTCTAGTGGTGGCCCAAGCTAATTTACTATTTGAAAACCGTGTGTGTGTCTGTCGGGTCGCTCCTAGCAGATATTCTTTACAATAACTTGGGCCAACTGAGACGTGGTTTCTCTTGTTGGTCCACCCCAGGGAGCTAGGGGGTTGCCCACATTAGTTTCGGTAGCTAACCCAACCTCATCCAGATGATAGAGGCCAATTCGAGAGTGCGGCCGGCTTTTGAGTTGGATGTCGACTCACCGGGGGCCACCCGGATTTGTTCGTTGTTAACTAGAGGGACCTGTCATTTCGGATCTCTCGGGACTAAATCATTAAATGGCTGCCTGTGATGGGTAGAGACTGAGAGAGATGGGCATTCGTGCGGAGCCTTGTAATGGGAAGTTGGTACACCCCTTCAGGGTTAAATCTTTTCGAGAAGACGTGTCCACGGTTATGGACGACTTGGAACCTACGTCTTGTTCATAGATAACATCAACTGAATCATAACTATAATTTGATCAACATGTGTGTGCCTTGACTGCTTCTTCTTCGTCGGGATGTGAAGAGGAGGACAAGGATAGGATAGGTGTTATGATTGCGTAAGTAGTTGATAGCAAGACTTGTTGGAGGCGATTCCTCATCGAATGCTTGGATCTCATCTTACTCTAAATTAGACAGTTATCCAATCATATATTGCTAGTGTGTATGCAACCTCACCACTACCCCCTTCTTACCCGTGAGAAGTTATTTACAAGACTTTGATATATTCTCACCCCTTTCTTTTCTTTTCCCTTTTATGTTTTTCCTGATCGGCCGCTGCAGTTGATTTCTACCTCGACCCTTCTTCTGGACGCCTTCGCGGAGACTCGACGACGACTAGTTAGGTGGATCCCGGCGGAGAGCCTGGACCCGTGTCGTTACGGGAATGGTATGTTTTACCTTTGCCAGTATGCATTTGATTGTAGTCTGTACTCAGACAGGTATCTTCCGCTGATGTATTGTATTAAGGCAGTTGTATGCCGATTGTATGAGATGTTGTATCCTTGTAGTTGTAATGTTGTGATATCATGTTGGAAATCCGGGGCATATGGCATTGTCATATGTCGCGGTGGGACCGATATGTGCTTCGTCCCTGGATCTGGGTGGAAACATCTAGATCTAGAACAGTACCGCATATCGGGCCTTACAACTTGGTATCAGATCCTTACCGACCGTAGGATCCCTTCTCTGGCCGAAGTCGAGTCTAGACAAAAATTATTTTTGTTGTTACTAAGTTAGTTATCGGAGAGTAGGAATCTTTTTACTCCTTACCCTTGCTCTAGTCAGGAAAAGTGTCGTAAGTGTTTTAATTATCGTCTTACCCCCTTCAAACTTTACGATCTCGAGTGTGTGGAGTTTTGGAACCGTTACAATGCCTTGCTTGCAGCGTATTGTCTCGATTCCGATCTCAGGTTGGGAAAGCCTGTAGTACCTTTAGTTCTTCCGACTCTGGTTTACATCTTGGTCATCTGTTGACTTAAGTCCTCTTGGCCAGTATCTTCACAATTCCAGTGAGAATGCTTCCCTTCAGCGTCGCTTTGAATTGGCGTTCTTCCTCTTGACACTGATTGTTTCGTTTTCTGATGTTGTCATCTCTTTGTGGAAATTTATCTCGATAGAAGTTCGACGTCGACATGAAGCAGAGTCCCTTGGTGGTGGTGTTGAAGATTGTCGACTCTCTTTTCTCTCCCCTCCTCTCCCCCGGATCTTCCAGGATCTCAGGACGAGATCCCTTGTTGGTGCTGTTGTATTGTAACAGCCCAGATTTCACAAAAATTAAAAATTTTGTTCTCGGTGTGAATTGTTTTATTGTCTGATTTGTTTGCGGTGTTTGCATCCCCGATTTATCGATCGGCGATTATTTCCCCCCTCTTATCTCGTACCGGACGGAGACCGACCCTTGCCACCTTGACACTCGACCTTTGCAACACCGGGTTTCACCCGATCACCGTCGCGAAAACCCGCACCAGACCAGCCATCGCCAACGGAACAAAAACCCCGTTTAATAATTAAATGGGATATTTTTATAGCGCGCCGGAAAGTGTTCTCGGAATGGTTCCAGCGCGATGTGAACACCGCCGGCTCGACGCGTTGATCGCGCAGTTCGAAGTTTTACCCGAATCGATAGTCCCGCAGACCCTCGACGGTCAGAAACAGAAACACCGCGCGAGCGAGAGGAAAACCGGGGATGTTTTTGCAAACTTCCAGCCACCCGGGCTATATAAAGACCACCACTCTCCCACCCCTTTCTAGGGTTTCCCTTGCCTAAAAATTGCAGCCACCCCCTCACAATTGCTCCAAAATCTTGCCCACAGCTCCCAGTTTTCGAAACCCTAGCTCTCCCTCAGATCTGGACCATTAGATCTGAGATCTGATGTCCCACATGAGGCCACGTAATCACCCCGAGCTCCAGCCATTAGCAACCGCAACCCAGGCCGCGACTGGCCCGAGCCGCCGCTGCCAGGGCCCGCCCGAGCCCATCTGGCGCCCGAGACGACCGCCGCACCTCCGGCCGCCGCAGCTGCCCGCCGGCGAGCTTCGCACCAGCCGACGCGCCACCCTCCTCCTTCCTCCTGCGCCGCCCTTCCTCTCCTCACCCCGCTTATCCACTTCCCTCGCGCAGGACGTCGTCGTGCCGGCCGCCGGAGTCGCCGCCGCCATGGAGGGGCTCGACCCGAGTCGCCGTCGGCCGCCTTGACCCCCGCCTTGGCCTCCACCGCTGGAGCTCGGTCGTCGCGCGCTGTCGGGCAGCCTCGCCTTGCCCCACCGCCGACGACCGCCTCCTCGCCGCCCGGCTCCTCGCTGTAGTCGCCGGCAACGGCCGCCGCCGTCGAGATCGGGCACGGCCCCGATCTAGTGCCCCGCTGCCGCCGTTGACCGCGGGTGGGCCGGCCCAACACGCCCCACCGGCCCAGCCTCCCAGGCCGCCTCATGGGCCAGGCCCATGGTGAGGCCGTTTTTCCTTTTTTTCTTTTATTTTTTTCCTTTTTTTTCCTGTTGCTTTTTTTCTAAGTCTAGAGATATTTACTGTCGTTAATCGTTTTGCGACTAGATTTGCGAGTAAACCGTAGCCTGGATAACGTTGCGCCCAAAAGGAAAATTGTTTAGAATTGTGTGTACTTCAGTTCAACTTTTGTGAGCATTTTGATTTGAGGCCATCTTGATGTCGTTAATCTCTGTTGAAGTGGGCATCAGACTGTTAACTGCTATTATTTTCTGTTAGTGTGTTGCTGCTGTTATTTTATTGCAAGTTTGCTTGATGACTGTGACACATCCACGAGGCCTATTGCATTGATTTTTTTTGCATACTGTTAAGCATCATGTCTACTTTCATTATATGTATTGCATTGTCATGATATGCTTCCTGGTCATCTAGTTATTGAGCTCCAAAGTTGCTATGCCACTGTTTTTGACATCCACCTCTGTTTTTCTCTAAGTCTGTAACTTTCTGATGCCATGTTGTTTGCTTAATATCTTTGTATCTATGATGCCCATGACCTTGATTCTTGTTTGTACCTGATCACCATCATGCCTACTTCATGCCCATATATTGCTATGTCATGTTGCTGCACATTTGCATATAGTTTTGCTCCTGTTTATACAGCATGAAAATAACAGTTTCTATCATGATTTCCTGATTTTCACTAAGTCCTAGACCAGTAATGTTTTATTGCATTTTGCATGAGCTATAATTAGTTGTTCATGATGCCTATTTGCATGATTCCTTTTGCTATGCCTTCCCTGCCATATCTACTTTAGTTTCATATCATTTGTGAGCATGTTTTCATACATTATCCTTTTTATGTATTTCTCTAAAGTGTGCTTCCTGATGTTAACAGCATGTGTGCATAACTTGTTTTGCTTGTATCTTTTTAACCGTAACTCCGTTTGGAGTGTTCTTTATATGTATCTTGATTAGAATGTCATGTACTTTGTGTTTATGCTATTGTTTGCTATTGTTAACTAATCTAAAATATGGTTTAGGGCAGAACAGTACCAAATGTTATAATTATCGTGCGGCACTTAGTGTAATGCCGTGTTTAGGTTGTGCCTCACTTAAATTGACTAGCATAGATAGATTACCTTATGCTTCACCACTTGTCATGTTTGTGTTCTATGCCATGCTTGAGTGAGATTCCATGTTAACAACCTTTGCTCATGTTGGTAGGTAAACAACTTGAACCTTTCTAAACGTGCGGTATCGTCGTGTGTGACGAGTACTCCACTTAACATGCTAGTAGCCGCTCTCGACGATAGATATGATACCGTAGAGCGTTGCCTCGTGTTGTCGTCTTGTTGATGCTTTCTCTTGATTTCTTCGTACTAATAGATGCTTTCTCGTCGATTGCCTTTTCCAGTGTTTCCCTCTTGTGTGCTTCCGCGGGCACCTCTCGGAGACGTTGCGAGCTTGCGATCGAATACACCTTCGGTTTCGTCTTCTCATCAGGTAAGGGGGAGCGTATATCATGCCTATAAATTTCAGCTCACTCGCGCCTAGGTGTAGGATAGAACGGTTGCTTGATCCTACCACATCATATTCATGCCTCTCAAGTAAACCCACACAGCCATGTCCATCCACATCCCAGCAAACCTTGTTCGGCTCTGTTACTTTTGCTCGCTGCTCATCCACTGCTTAGTATGCATGCTAGGATGTTATCAATTGTTCCCCTGTTACTCCATGGATTGGGATATCACATTATTATTTTGTTGTTGATGATATGATTATTATAATGTTGACTATATTTGACGAAGGATGGCAGGTCTAGGCTATCCCGCCCCGACGCTTTGTTCCATTCGAGTCACCTAGGATCCGAGTTCCTCGTATTGGTTCTAAGACTGAGTGTGCCTAACCGAGTGTGGGATTTAATGGGGTCCCCTTTTCTTACCTATCTAGCTTCAAACATTTCTTGTGGTGGCCCAAGCTGATTTACCGTTTGAAAACCGTGTGTGTGTCTGTCGGGTCGCTCCTAGCAGATATTCTTTAAAATAACTTTTACCAACTGAGACATGGTTTCTCTTGTTGTTCCACCCCAGGGAGCTAGGGGGCTGCCCACATTAGTTTGGGTAGCTAACCCGACATCATCCAGATGGTAGAGGCCAATTCGAGAGCGCGGGCGACTTTTGAGTTGGATGTCGACTCACCGGGGGCCACCCGGATTTGTTCGTTGTTAGCTAGAGGGACCTGTCGTTTCGGATCTCTCTGGACTAAATCATAAAATCGCTGCCTGTGACGGGTAGAAACTGAGAGAGATGGGCGTGCGTGCGGAGCATTGTAATGGGCAGTTGGTACACCCCTGCAGGGTTAAATCTTTTCGAGAAGCCGTGTCCACGGTTATGGACGACTTGGAACCTACGTCTTGTTCATAGATAACATCAATTGAATCATTACTATAATTTGATCAACGTGTGTGTGCCTTGACTGCTTCTTCTTCGTCGAGATGCGAAGTGGAGGACAAGGATAGGATAGGTGTTATGATTGCGTAAGAAGTTGATAGCAAGACTTGTTGGAGGCGATTCCTCACCAAATGCTTGGATCTCATCTTACTCTAAATTAGACCGTTACCCACTCATATATTGCTAGTGCGTCTGCAACCTCACCACTACCCCCTTCTTACCCGTGAGAAGTTAGTTACAAGACTTTGATATATTGTCACCCCTTTATTTTCTTTTTCCTTTTATGTTTTGCCTGATCGACCGCTGCAGTTGATTTCTACCTCGACCCTTCTTCTGGACGCCTTCGCGGAGACTCGACGACGACTAGTTAGGTGGATCCCGGTGGAGAGCCTGGACTCGTGTGGTTACGGGAATGGTGTCGTTTACCTTTGCCAGTAGGCATTTGATTGTAGTCTGTACTCAGACATGTATCTTTCGCTGATGTATTGTATTAAGGCAGTTGTATGCCGATTGTATGAGATGTTGTATCCTTGTAGCTACAATTATATGATATCATGTTGGAAATCCGGGGCATATGGCATTGTCATATGTCGCGGTGGGACCGATATGTGCTTCGTCCCTGGATTTGGGTGGAAACATCTAGATCTAGAACAATCCCGCATATCGGGCCTTACACCTTCCCCGTGGCCTCCCTCTCCTCTCCCAGCTTCTCCCGCCTCCCCTCGCAGGTCGTGCATCGCCGGAAGCCAGCGCGGGCCGCCGCCGTAGCCATGCGAGCTCGCCGGCCAGGAGGTCCAGCCGCCAGCCTGGGACCTCTCCCCCGCCTGGATCCGCCTCCCCGCGCCCGGATCCGCCCCTCCTCGACGCCTCCGCGCCGCCCCCTCTCCGCCTGGCGCCGCCGCCTGGAACCGCCGGCGAGAGGCCGCCGCCTCCCGTCGGCCGAACGGGGTCGGCCCGAGCCGCCACTGCCACCCTGGGCCGGCCCAGCCACCCATCCGACCCCAACGGGCCAGCCGCCAGCCCACCCGCATCCATCCGCGCGGCCTGCGCGCCATCGCGGCCTCGAGGGCCTCGGCCCAAGGTGAGGCCCGAGCCACCCATTTTTTTTCCTGGTCCTTTTATTTTTCTATTTTCTGCTAAGTCCTATTATTATTGCTGCTGGTACTGTTTTGCAACGTAGTTTACGAGTGAACCGTAGCCCGGATGAATGTGCCGCAAAAAGGAAAATTGTTTAGAATTGTGTGTACTTCAATTCATCTTTTGTGAGAATTTTGATTTGAGGCCATCTTGATGTTGTTAATCATTGTTGAAGTGGGCACCAGGCCGTTAACTGCTATTATTTTCTGTCATGTGCTGCTGCTGTTATTTTATTGCAAGTTCGATTGATGATTGTGACACATCCATGAGGCCTATGCTATTAATTCTTGTTGCATACTGTTAAACATCATGTCTACTTTCATTATATGTATTGCATTGTCATGTTTACATTCCTGGTCATAGATATGTTTAGCTCCAAAGTTTCTATCCTGTTGTTTTTGACAGCCACCTCTGTTTTTCTCCAAGTCTGTAGCTTTCCGATGCCATGTTTCATGCTTAATATCTTTTGATATGTGATGCCTATGACCATGATTCTTGTTTGTACCTGATCACCATCATGTCTACTTCATGCCCATCTATTTCTATGTCATGTTGCTTCACATTTGCATATAGTTTTTCTCATGTTTATACAGCATGAAAATAACAGTTTCGGGCATGTTTTCCTGATTTTCACTAAGTCCTTAACCAGTAATGTTTTATTACATTTTGCATGAGCTATAATTAGTTGTTCATGATGCCATTTTGCATGATTCTTTTTGCCATGCCTTCCTTGTCATTCCTACTGCAATTCCATGTCGTTTGATGCATGTTTGCATTCAGTAGCTTGTTGTTGCATTGCTCTAAAGTGTGCTTTTCTGATGTTGGCAGATTGTGTTCCAAACTTGTTTTGCTTGTATCTTTTTAACCGTAACTCCGTTTGGAGTGTTCTTTATATGTAACTTGATTAGAATTTCATGTAATTTTTGTTTATTCTATTGTTTTCTGCTGTTAACCAACCTAAAATATGGTTTTGGGCAGAACAGTATCAAATGTTTTAATCAACGCAGGGTACTTAGTGGAATGCCATGTTTAGGAATTTACCCCACTTAATTTGACTAGCATAGATAGTTTACCTTATGCTTCACCTCTCGCCATGTTTGTGTGCTATGCCATGCTTGAGTGAGATGCCATGTTAACAACCTCTTCTCACCTTGTGTAGATAAACAACTTGAACCATTCTAAATGTGCGGTAACGTCGTGTGTGACGAGTACTCCACTTAACATGTTAGTAACCGCTCTCGATGGTAGATGCGATACCATAGTGCGTTGTATCGTGTTGCCTTCTTGTTTATGCTTTCTCGTGATTGCTACGTAGTAATAGATGCTTGCTCGTCGATTGCCTTTTACAGTGTTTTCTCCTTGTGTGCTTCCGCGGGTACCTCTCGGAGACGTTGCAAGCTTGTGATCGGCTTCACCTTCGGTTTTGTCTTCTCATCAGGCAAGGGGGATCATATATCATGCTTATAACTTTCAGCTCACTCGCGCCTAGGTGTAGGATAGAACGATTGCTTGATCCTACCAGTTTATATTCATGCCTCTCAAATAAACCCAAACAGCCATGTCCCTCCACATCCCAGCAAACCTTGTTCGACTATGTTACTTTTGCTCGCTGCTCAGCCACTGCTTAGTATGCATGCTAGGATGTTATCAACTGTTATCCTGTTACTCCTTCGATTGGGATATCACATTATTATATTTATTGCGGATGATATGATTATTATAATTGTTGACTATACTCGACGAAGGATGGAAGGTCTAGGCTATCCCGCCCCGACGCTTTGTTCCATCCGAGTCACCTAGGACCCGAGTTCCGGGTATTGGTTTTAAGACTTAGTGTGCCTAACCGCGTGTGGGATTTTATGGGGTCCCCTTTTCTTACCTACCTAGATTCAAGCATTTCTAGTGGTGGCCCAAGCTGATTTACCATTTGAAACCATGCATATATGTCTGTCGGGTCGCTCCTAGCAGATATCCTTTAAAATAACCCGGGCCAGCGGAGACATGGTTTCTCTGTTGGTCCACACTTGTGAGCTAGGGGGCTGCCCACATGTGAGAGGGTCAGTTACCTCGACCTTGGCCAGACGGAAGAGTCCGATCCGAGAGCGTGGTCGGCTTTTGGATTGGGTGTCGACTCCCCGGGGGCCACCCCGATTTGTTCGTTGTTAGCTAGAGGGACCTATCATTTCGGATCTCTCGGGACTAAATCATAAAATGGCTGCATGTGATGGGTAGAAACTGAGAGAGATGGGTGTGCGTGCGGAGCCTTGTAATGGGCAGTTGGTACACCCCTGCAGGGTTAAATCTTTTTGAGAAGCCGTGTCCACGGTTATGGACGACTTGGAACCTACGTCTTCTTCATAGATAACATCAACTGAATCATAACTATAATTTGATCAACATGTGTGTGCCTTGACTTCTTCTTCTTCATCTGGATACGAAGAGGAGGACAAGGATAGGATAGGTGTTATGTTTGCGTAAGTAGTTGATAGCAAGACTTGTTGGAGGCGATTCCTCATCGAATTCTTGGTTCGAATCTTACTCTAAAATAGACTGTTAGCCACTCCTATATTGCTAGTGTGTCTGCAACCTCACCACTACCCCCATCTTACCCGTGAGAAGTTAGTTACAAGACTTTTGATATATTCTCAATCCTTTCTTTTCTTTTCCCTTTTATGTTTTGCCTGATCGGCCGCTGCAGTTGATTTCTACCTCGGCCCTTCTTCTGGACGCCTTCACAAAGACTCGACAACGACTAGTTAGGTAGATCCCGGCGAAGAGCCTGGACCCGTGTGGTTACGGGAATGGTGTGTTGTACCTTTTCCACTAGGCATATGAATGTAGTCTATACTCAGACATGTATCTTTCGCTGATGTAATATATCTTAAGGCAGTTGTATGCCGATTGTATGAGATGTTGTATCCATGTAGCTGTAATGTTGTGATATCATGTTGGAAATCTAGGGCATATGGTTGTGTCATATGTCGCGGTGGGACCGGTATGTGCTTCGTCCTCGGATCTGGATGGAAACATCTAGATCTGGAACAGTACCGCATATCGGGCCTTACATTCACCTTGCTTGTTGAGGAGCTTCAAGGTATTTTGTGTATCTTGAGCAACTCCGATCACACCACCAACATCCTCGGGATCAGACCCTTCTAGAGCCAACAAGGCATTCTTCTTAGTCTTGTTGTTTAGAGGATTTGGGAGCTTCTTGGTAACTTCCTTCCTAGGAAAACAAGGCTTGCCCTCTCTCTTCTCATATGAACAATCCTCCGCAAAGTGTCCCGGTCTCTCACACTTATAGCAAGACATTATCTTCTTCTTTTGGAATCTTCCCTTGAAATCCCATTTGGAGGACCTCTTCACAAAGAGAGACATATCTTCATATGATGGTATGTCATCAGAGTTATCATCATCTTCATACTCACAATCTTCTTCTTCATCATCAATCTCCTCAAGTCTGGCCTTGAGAGCAAGGTTTGAAGACGGAACACCATATGTGGTGAGTAGTCTCTTGGACTCCTTCAGGTGTTCTTCATATTGCAAGAAGGTGGCAATCACATCATCCGGTGTCATCTTGAAGAAGTCGTGCATACGCGTTAATTCCCACACCATTTTATATGGTTTTATCTCATGGCTCCAAAACGCCGTGCCCGTGGTGCTTCTGATGCTGGTGCTGCGCATGACGCCACTGGCTGTGGTCGTCGAGGACGTGGTGCACGTGTTGTACATGGTGCCGCCGTCCATGGCCGTCGAGGACATGGTGCACGTGCTCCCCTCACAGCACACTGCCACCGGGGGCGTGGAGGGTCTTTGAGGAGTTCTTGGTCAACAATTGTGAATGAGGGCGTTTGCACCCATGATTTCGTTCTTTACATCCGTAGCCGTATTACTGGTCGGATTCCTCTCCCTTCTTCTTTTTCCTCTGTTGTTTCTGAGTTGAACTTGGATGGTCTCTGGCGACACTTTCAAGGGTATCCGTATTGCCCACTGTGGGTTATGCTCCGGGTTGAATCTTCATCCTTGGTTTTCTTGGAGACCAGTTGGAAGGTGATTGCCTGCCAGTTTAACCTGCACAAGGGTGACAACCTCTGTTGCCGGTTTGATGGAGAAGAGACCCTCTCGGTTAGGGCCTTTGACACTGATGGAAATCGGCTGGAGCCTTGCTGGGAGAGCTCAAGTGACGACGACTCTGGAGGCGCGGGTGGTGCTTCCATTTCTTCTACTGGCTACTCTGCTGGCTCTCGCTCCTCCGAGTCGTCACTTGGTGGTGGTGGTGATAGCTACTCCAATTTTGAGCAGGATGCTGATGTCAAGCCTCCAATCAAGCGGACTCGCCGATAGGACAAGGCTATAAAGAGTGTCATAATTCGGGCTTCACCATGTAGACTTAGGGTAGAAATTTTCCCTTTGTTGACTGTTGGTGCTGGGGCCGCTCCTCAGGTCCGTCTTGCTCCGTGTTGCATGTCTTTCCTGTGTTCTTTGGAAAGTTCACTGAAGAGTCGGCAGTTCCCGAGGGTATGGATTGCTCTGAGTCGTCCTTCGTCGTCCTCGAAACAGTAGATCGTGCAGACCCCATCCAACTGCTCTTGGGGTGTAAGGGTGTTTGAGTTGTCATTCTGCTGCCATTTTTGCTTCATGGGTCGGTTTCCGACGACTCAATACATGCGCGAGTCGTTGCTCGAGTGGGAGTGGTACCGGGGGTCCATCTCGATACCATCATGAATGCGAAAATCTCAAATTTTCTCCGCGAGGTCGTGCATCTCGTCGAGAAGGTCGTAGCGCCCTGCTGTTCTGCGGTGAGTGGTATGGCCGGTGCCAGGAGTTGCTGCCTCGTCGGGTGCTTGGTTGAGAGAAATTTTGATGTTAACTCTGGTGCCTTAGCTGATGTTGGCCTTGATTTTGTGGCTGCTGACCTAGCTCACCTTGTTGATCGGCGAGTGGTTCGCCGCTTGATGCAGTTTCAAAAACCGTCGAAGACTTGGGCTTGATATGCGTGTTGATCGAGTGCGCTCGATTGCGGTGCTGGAAGGCTTGCAATGAAGTTGAGGTTTCCGAGTAGATCAGTTATTGCTTGGACCGTTGCTGAAGTCGTCGAGTTGCCGGTTGCTGTTGATGGGATCGCCGAGATCGTAATTCCAACCTCGTCTTCCCCATGATCGTCGCCAATTGATAAGGATCGGCCACACACACCATGTACCCTCACGCTGAGAACTTATGGGGGTATCCCCTCGTCAGGATCCCTCCTCTTCGGTAAGATCTCCCATCCCTCGTCCCCTTCCCCCTCCGCCCCTCCCCTCTACTGATCACCGTCGCCCCCTTTTTTGCGGGTGACCGTCGCCCCCCATCACTGTTCTCGCCCTCCCATTGCTGCCACTACCTCCCCTTCTTCCTCTCCGACAAGACCTCCCTCACTATTCTCCTTTCCCCTCCTCCCCTCCCCTTTACTGATCTCTACTAGCCCCCTTTTTTCAGGTGACTGCTGCCACCCCCTACTCCTCCGTCATGACATCGACAACTAAGTCCTCGGGCGCCGCCATCCTAGCTGCCCTACCTGCTCACACCTCGCCCACCTCCTCCCTTGCCGGTGAGCACTGTCCCTCTTTTTCAATTTCATTTTTTCTGTTTTTTCTATCAGTTAGCTTAGTTCATATTAGTTAGTTGTTAGTATTGTTAGTATTTATATACGTTTAGTTAGATGCAGTTAGATTTAAGTTTCCTTAGATTTAAAAAGAAATTGAAGAAGGAAAATAAATTAAATAGATAAAGTAAATTAGTTAGATTTAGGTTTAGTTTGTTTAGGTTAAATTATATTTAAGTTTAATTTGTTCTCTGTTTTAGTCATATTTAAGTTTAATTTGTTGTAGTTACTATTAGGGAAGGAATAAAATGAAAAGAAAGAAATGAAAAGAAAGAAAGAAACGAAAAGAAAGGACATATATAAACAAAAGAAAATGAAAGTTAGTGTTAGTTGCTAGGTAGAAAAGAAAAAAGAACTTCTTTTGGTATGACAACAACCCAATATAGTCGTTGGCTTGAATTTGTCATTCCAATCAATATCCCCTCTCGAGTCATTATGGAAAGAAAGCATATTTTCCTATATTTGTTAATTCCAGGGCCCGACTATCTGGGGAAGAATACGGGTGTGTACATGCAGCTGTTGATGGATGACTTGAAAGAAACTTGGGCTAACGGGTTCTGGACATACGACAACTATAAAAAACACCCAAATGTATGTTTGGTACCAGTACTTGATGCATGACATGTCGTTGTATGCACTTTTCGTTGCCTATTGTGTGCATGAAAGGTTCCCATGACCAAGATGTGATGTCTACTACACGCTTTTATTTTTGTAGACTATGTTGGTCCTTCAAGCGCAGAGGTTTGTAGAACACACTACTAGGGAAAACCTTATAGGTAGAGTATTACCAATAGCGCCTCAACGGGACATGCGCTACTAATACTTACTAGTAGCGGGCATCAACGAGAGGCGCTACTGCTAACTAGGTAGCAGTAGGGGTTTTCCTGGAAAGGCGCTACTGCTAAGGTGGATCACACAGAATCCAGCGGACTAGGTATAGTAGCAGCGGGGTTATTATAGGCGCGCTATTGCTACTGCTTTTGCAGTTGCCTGTCTCCTGCACATGCACTGCTGCTAAAGTATTCTCTATTATACCCATCAAAGCGCCAATAGTAGCAGCGCGTTGCTAGGGAAGACACTGCTGCTAATTGTCTAGTAGTAGCGCCTTTATTGGGCCCGCGCTACAGTTATCGTCCCTTAAATCGTACCGCACGGGGGCCTAACACTAGTGCAAAGAGGTGCTAACACGACAATCCTTTCCCAAACCATTGGTGAAAACTGTTTGGGATGCGTGTGTGCAACTACATAGAAAACAGTTAAAACAAAAAGGGTGTGGGATGTCATTATAAGCGTGTGTGGGATTTCATAATATCACACACAAATTAAAAAAATTAACTGTATGTCATGTCGTGCACACGTTTTTAACGAAATATGTGTGTGATTTAGTTTATCATCCCACACCGTTTACGAATACAGTTGTGTGTGATGTCGGACACACATTTTTATATAAAAAATGTGTGTGCAATGTAGTTGTCATTCCATACCGTTTTATAAATACAATTGTGTGTGATGTCATACACACGGTTTTATAAAAGATGTGTGTGTGTGATGTAGTGTGTCATTTCACACAGTTTTATTAATATAATTGTGTGTGATGTCCTGCACACATTTTTTTATAAAAGATGTGTGTGTGATGTCCTGCACACGTTTTTTTATAAAAGATGTGTGTGTGTGATGTAGTTTCTCATATCACACCATTCTAAAAATACAATTTTTTGTGATGTCGTGCACACGTTGTAGTCTGTCATCCACACAGTTTGATAAATACAAATGTTTGTGATATTATGCACATATGTTTTATAATGTTAGACAATATAGTGCTCTGATTGGTCGAATAAAGCCTTCCACGAATCATGCATGATCACCGTTGATCTCCATGAGATCCAACGGTCACAATAAATGCAATCTTTTATCCCATACGCCTTTTAAAACGTAAGTGTGTGTGTTGTTGTGCACCCATTTTTTTTAATTACAAAAATCAGTTTTTCGAAAGGTAACACACAAAGTATGAAAAAAATTCAACATTTCCTTCATCGTTTGACTTTTTTTTTCAACACCCAACATACACCACGAAAATTTCATGTTAAAATTTGGCTCACAGCTTGTTTACTATATTTAAATCATTTAGTGCATTTCTAAACATTTAATGGATAAAATTCAAATTTGAACTATGAGTATATGGAATGGTGTAAAAAATGGTTTCAAGATTGTTTACTATATTTAAATCTTAGAAACTGTAAACGAATTCTGAAAAAGATGAAATTTGGCATGGTGTCATGAAATGACCTTAATATACCGTGATAAATTTTTTAGAATGTTTCAAACAAGTTTTCATATACAATATTCAAAAATCGAACCATCTTCAAGAAATAATCATGGTTTCAAGAAGTAATGCATCAAGTTTGAAGACGAACTAATATTTCCTTCGTCGTTTCATCTTGATTTTTTCTCTTCACTCAACATACACAAAAAAATCCTTCATGTTAAAATTTGGCACTTTTCAGAACTTGTTTGCTATATTTAAACCATTTAGTGCATTTCTAGGCATTTAGTGGTTATAATTTAAATTTGAACTACGAGTATATAGAATAATGCACAAAAGTGGTTTGAAAAATCACATACAAGATACTAAGTATATGTACATGACTTATACAAGAATTGAAAATATATTTCAAATATTTATGTAACAAAAGTCCCCCACAAACATGGATTTTATTAATTATTTAATTCTTTAAAATGTAAATGATGTCTGAAAAAGATGAAATTTGGCAGTGTGTCATGATATGAGCTTAATATATTGTGATAAAAATTGAAAAGGTTTCACAATTTTTTTGATATACACTCTTTAGACACTAAAGCATCTCCAAGAAAGAAACATGGTTTCTAGAGGGAGCATATAAGATTTGGAAACAAATTGACATTTTCTTCATCGTTTGACCTTAAATTTTTATTCTCCACTCAACATATACCATACAATTCTTCATGTTAGAATTTGGCATTTTTCAAAGCTCGTTTGCTATATTTAAATTATTTTATGCGTTTATTTCATCTATATATTCTACAAGTTTTAGTTATATTTGCTCTATCCTGATTGGTCAAACTGAAGGAGGCATGAATTGATGACATGGCGGTTCTATCCAACATTCATAGGACAAAAATCTCAGCCATTCACTCCACTCTCTCACATTATCCCTTCAATCCCAACCCCGCACCTCGCGCAATCTTCATTTCTCTCTTATCTCACCGCATCTCACTCCTCCATAATTCCCTTCTACTCTTCGTTCTCTCCCACCTCTCCACTCAGAGGCGAAATTAGGCCTGGGGAAACTGGGGCTGTAGCCCCAGGCATGGCCCAACTAGCCTTTATAAAATAGTAGGAAAAAAATTAAGATTTTGACATGCATAGGAAGCCCAGCCCCAGGCTTGAATCCACCACTGACGTAAAAGGCTTGATGCCCATCAGCCCAACTACAAGCCACGATAGCAGCAGAAAAGGAATCGATCAACTGTTTCGCCTGATCGTTCCTCAAGAGTCTTTTATTGACAACAAGAAACCCTCGCCTTGCTTAGTCCGTACGCCGCTGTCAAGTTAAATCGAGCTCTGCCTGGTTCTGCGCTACCCATCCAAGGACCTGCATCATGTTTGTTTGTTTCCAATTGCCAGTGTACTGAAATTGCATTGTACGGCTGTACACACATCCGATCTGGCCGGCCGGCACCACGCTGGTACATAGTCTGTAACTTTGTACATCATTTTAATTTGCTCTCCTTGCTCCTTTATATCAGCTAAGGGACTACTATCTCGTGCACTTCGTGATAATGGTATATTATGTTCTTTGTTGTTGCAAAATTTCATATGAAGAATTGGTTTAAGACATCTTTCTTGTATTCATTTTAAATACTTGATTTTACGTTAGCAGCTTCAGTCCCTTCTACTGTTGCTGGTGAAGAAATTATGTTCTGAAGGCTGAAATTAAGTAAGTCATCATTATTTCGAAACAAGTATGCACTTTATTAAATTATTTGTTTTGTTGAACTTCTTATTGGTAATAATGAATGTGTAATCAATTTTTAATATAAATGTATGGCATAGTTTTAACATCCATTGGTACGCATGATGTTTGATGTTATTTTTAATCACTTAGTTCTAGCCCTGGGCTTCGAGAAATCCTGACTCCGCCTTTGTCTCCTCCACTCCTCCCGATCTCTGCCATCTCTCTTATTCCATCCGGCCCACGCCGGTCCTCGCCGGTCAGGCCTCGCTAGGGGAGCAGGGAGGGAAGGCGGTCACAGCAAGGCCCAGAGGTCGTGCGCTTGCCCACGACTGGGGAGATCCAGGGAGGAAATCGGCGACGGAGAACAGCCGGCGGCGCCACGGGAGTAGGCCAACAGGCTGCTGGTCTTCTCCCACGAGGTGGCCTTCGTGGAGAGCGTCGTGGAGTGGCCGTCGTGCAGGTGCACTGGTTCTCCATCCTCGAGATCGGCGGCACACAGGTGCCTTCCTCGCGGCCATCGTGCTGGTCATCCTGCTCCGCACCATGCCCCGCGACCTTGGTAGTACGAGGAGCTCGGCGGCGAGGCGGCACAGCTCGACGACGAGGTCGCCAGGTGGAAGCTCGTGGCCGGGGACGCGTTCTGAGAGCCCAGCCACACGGTGCTCCTCTGCGTGATGATGGGGGACGACGTGCGCATCCTCAGCATGGGCGTGGTCAGGCCTCCTGGATCCATGCCGTCGCAGTCTTGCCACTGGATCCAAGCCGGCGCCGTCTCTCTCTTGCCATTGGATCCAAGCCGGTCACCGTCGCAGTCTCGCCCTAGATCCACACCGGCGTCGTTCCAGCGACATCAACATCGTCGTCGGTGAGCCAATCTTTTTCTTTCTATTTTTTTTGAACATTAGACACTTTATTAAAAGATAGGAAGATTACCGCAAAGCTTACAAAAGAACCCTAGTAAAATAGAAAAGTACAATCAAGTCCCTAGACTTTTGCAAGAACGACCCTGGAAAGATTGAAAAAAAGCGATCGGGTTCATCTTCATCTCGCCGGATACACCTCGTCGGCGCCGGGGAACGGGCCACTTGGTCCGACGAGGGCGCCATCACTCATGGCTACCAACAAGAAGAAGCAGTGCCTCACAAGGAGGAAAATAACTTGGCTGCGCTTCAGCCAGAGGATGCAGCATCTCGGCGTCGTCAACGCAATCACCATGAGAGATGCCGCCATACGCTCAAACCCCATCAGCTGCAGGGAAATCTGAAGATGTCCAGTAAAGAAGAAGAGCCAAACTAGTGCCTCTTTCCTTCATGGAACTGGAGAAGAAAATGCAGCAACACAGGAACCAGATTGACTACAAGCCCAAAGCAAAGCAAGACAGGTGAAACTTGCCTCCTCCCAAAACGCCTTCTCCATGACAGCCACAAGAGGAGGAGGAGGACATCACACGATCTAGCCTACCGGGAGCAACGACGTGCTTATTTGGGCAGGATCCACCAGATCCACCATCTCCTCTTCTTCTCCACCATGGAGACAGCCGAGGACAAATCCAGTAGCCATGGAGTGCAGCATGGGAGCCTCCAGATCCTGCAACGACACGACATAAATCCAAGACAATAACTACTTCTAGATCCGACGCCTTTCCTCCGCCATCTCCGGCTGGCCACGCCGCCGGGGAGGGCTGGGGATCGGCCCGGTAGGTCGTCGGCGACTCTCCATAGGGAAGGGAGAGGAGGGGAGGAGGAGGGAGGGGAGAATTTTTCTTTCTATTCTCTATTTTCCTCCTTCCTCACCTAGCTCATATTTCTCTCTCTCTCTCTCTCTCTCTCTCGCCGTGTACAGGAGGCGGATACGCCATGGACGCTGTCGCTTCATCAAGTCCAGGAGGCCGAGGAGACTCTCTTAGATCCCAGTGGTCGCACCTCCAATGATCGCGACCTCGCCGGTTAACACCTCCTAGCTGGTTCCCCTTTCCTCTCTGTTTATGAGTAGTTGAGAAATTTCTTGTGCTGGAACCTATGGTATTACAGATCTGACGATGAGGTCCTCTTGGAACCTACCGCTCGACGGATCCAGGAGGTGGAAGTCAAGCACCTTCTACGGTGACGTGGAGAGATGGGTGTTGGCCAGATCCACCGGCGGGCTGACGCACCGGTGACGAGCGATAGCCGGCGTTCTCCCCGTCCATGCGTGGAAACGAGAGGCAGTTGTCGTGCGATGAGGCACTATAGCAACCGATGGAGAAGCGCCGTTCCGGCGACTATGGAGCGTCCTGTTGTGCGGCGACGCTGACCGTCGCCGACATTTTTTTATGGCAATTTAGAGCGAACATTCGCTCCAGGACATGACAAACGCGAACGTTTTTATGGCAACTCATAGTACAAATACATGGTAATTGCAGTACAAACGCATGACAACTTGCTGCATTTTTTAGTTTTTGTGGCAATCGTGTGCTCTGAATTGCCATGTGTTTGTACTGCAGTTGCCATGTAAATCGTTCGCTCTTGCCATGTCTTGTAGCGAACGTTCGCTTCCTATGATTTTTTTAATATCTACAAATGTAATCGTACACAGATGATTTTTTTATGATCGTCACTTTTGTGGCATTTCTTTTTAAATATCTACAAATGTAATTGCACACGAATCAGTTTTTCTGATCATCGCTTAGTTTATTGCCACTTCATTTCAATTCCTATAGTTTTTGTGTGTCGTCTATGATGGACCCCCCACATCGCAATCGAGAGCATGCATACATTTTTTTTCGACGTAGGGGAAATGCCCTAAAATCTGTTTGTATAGGTGCTTCTCGCACTAGTGTAACCCTCACACTCACGACTCCCTCACTCTCCCTCACGCATCGCCGCCGTGCCACCGCAGTTGTCGCCGTTCCCTTCCTCTCCTCGCCTACGCCCCCGCCCTCCTTACCATCGCTGGAGCCCCCGCCCACCACCCGTGCCCTTCTCACCGTCACCGTCCCCGTCCCCCTCCTCGCCATCGCTGTCACCGGGGACAGCGCGCCCCGCCCCTCTACCTTTGCCCCTCTCGCTTTCTGTTACCGATCATATTGTAGGATTTTTTTAGTTATTAAACATGGGCAAACTAGGATTTTTGTTAAACTAGGTTGTTAAGTTGTAGGATTTTTGTTAAACTAGGATTTTTGTTAAACTAGGTTGTTAGGTTGTAGGAAATAAGGTAATTACAAAAAAAATCTCTGAAGCACATGTTATTTTTTTTGGTTTTTTCCCTGTAAATTTTTTCCTATATTTTTTTGTTAGGTTGTTAGATATTGTTTGTAGGGATATGAGTGGCCTATGTTTTGCCGGAATGTTGATTCATTTCTGTTCTAGCAAATTTCAAGCACTCGATATGTCCAATTTTTAGCAAATGCCATGCCGAAAATTTACGTGGATTTCAGCATGACTTGTGCTAGAAAAGTAGGACATATCGAGTGCCTGAGATTTTTCGAAACGGAAATTAAACGGTGTTCCGCCATCAAATTACTTTGCATCATTATTTTCCTCTTTTTTAGAACGTCGATGATTAAAATATATTGTGACACTATGTGACATCGGGGAGAGCGTGCAGCTACCCTTGTGATATGTACAAGTACGGAACCTTTGCATCTTACCTGGCTCGCTCGCTCCATCTCTGTAGTTTCTTGTGTATATGTCCAATCTAAGTATGAGTCACAAATCATATTACCTTTCATGATTACTTTCTTACTTTTCCTGATTGTGTGTTGACCTTGAACTAATGTTTTGAATTATGAACATATAATATGGCTGACGACGACGATAGGATCCCCTAGTGTGACAATTGTGACGATGACTCGGGTCGCTGCGCCAATCCGATGTTGGATGGGGATGAAGAAAGATACATCTCCCTCAGGTGGGGCTTAAAAAATCTAACGGTATGCAACTTCTGCGGCATCTTCTTCTTATTTAAGCATGCTTCACTTAAGTTTTTGTTTCGATGTGTCATTTTCTTTATAATCAAATTGCACATCCCCTGCTATGCAAGACCACACGTCTGCGACTTTGTAAATGTTAATGATTTGCACGAGAATGAAATAAAAGAAGTCAAACTTAAGATGAAACATGGTATAACTTTAAGTTAAAGGTCATTAATGAACAAGAATGCACAGTTTTTCTTGTTCACATTGGTATGCCCTATGTAAGACATATGCATTAGAGGAGGGTATGCAAATAACATTTGATCTTGGACCTCGTCGTCGAGGTAGTGGTAGATTTCGAAATAAAGAAATTTGGATGCTAGTGGACGACATGAAGCTGGTTCGATCTCCACGTGAGTTTTTAAACATATGTCACTTGTTTCCTTCCTTATTTCCTTGCTTTCCCAAGTTGAAAACTTATTTATAATTTCCAGTTTATCTCTATGCTTCGAAGGATGTATGAAAGATGTTTGATACTACCTTTTATAATGGTGGCTTTGACCTAACAATGGATGAAGAAGATGATTTCATCGATGTTCTTAAAGGTGTACCTGTGTTTGAGGACTTTTATAATGCTGGCGAATCTTATACACCATATGTTCCACTTGTTTTTCAGTTGTTTTCGGGACATATTCGTGATATTAGCATGATAAGTTTTTACTATTCTGTCACTAGTCAATCCTTTTAAGAAATGCATTTTTATGAAGTATACTACATTTCTAAGTATTTTAGTAATATGTTTTCAACAAAGGATCCCGAAACCATATGTGCCTAGCTGGATGCCTGATAGAGGCGAGCTTACAATTGTTTCTGCACGGCCATGGGATGTACTCTTCAAGCATGGCTACTCCACTGAAAGTGGGAGTAATGGCTTCTTAAGAATGAAAGGATGTAAAAAGTTAGTGGATCAGAAGAATATAAAAGCTGGAGACAAGTTGTTCTCCATATTACATAATTGAAATGGAGGTACCTTCTGATTTTTTTCATTTCACCTTGTGAAAGGATCGAGATAGACCTAGAGGGGGGGGGGTGAATAGGTTAAATTACAAATCTTATAACTACTTAGCAGTTATAGGCAATAGTGCGGAACATAAAGATGAGCGTAACAATTGCAAGGATGAACTAGTTATGATAAGGTAAACAATAAGCACAATATAAGTAAGAAAGTGAGGGAAAAACAACAAGGTAATAACAAGATAGTGCAAGTAAAAGAAGAAAGAGTAGGGATAACGGAATGACGCGAAGACAACGATGTATCCCGATGTTCACTTCTTGGAGGGAAGCTACTTACCGTTTGGAGAGAGTGGGTGAAACCACGAAGGCACATCAACGCCACGAAGGCTCACTCTATTCCCCTTGAGAATGACCACAAAGGCGATTCCTAACCACTACCGGTTGACCTTAAAGGTGGTCACCAAACCCTCACAAACTCAACGGGGGTAATCACAATGGTCGATTCCTCTCCGAAGAACTCCTACCTGCCTAGCAGTCTACAACCTCCAAGAGTAATAAAATCAATGAGGAAAAGCTCAATGCTTGCTCAAATCACGATTTGCTTTGGTCAGAAGATGGGGAAGGGACGGATCTATCACGGGGTGAAAGATCCGACAAGAACTCTCACAAATCTCTCCGAGATCTTGGATTGAGTGTAGGAGATGAGGGAGAGGGAGAACTTGGTGTTCTTGAGTGTTTTAAATGAAGTGGTAAAGCCTAACCCGTGGTGGGTGGGGGTTATTTATAGGAGCTCAAGAAACTAGCCGTTTTGGTGCAGCTAGTGGGGGGGGGGGGGTCGGACGGTCCGGCTAGTAAGCCGAATGGTCCAGGCCAGGCCCGGATGGTCCGACATAGAAATCAGACGTCCAACTGGGTCAACGCCAAGGCCACTTGTGAAGGCCGAGGGAGACGACCTTGTCGGACGGTCTGGGGTACATCCCGGACGGTCCGGGCAATGCTTGGACGGTCCGACATACAACCCGGACATTCTGATGGAGGCGTAAAATACCACTGGACTCGGGTACCATACGTCGGATGGTCCGGGTAGCAGCCCGAACGGTCCGACCTATATGTCGGACGGTCCGACAGAGCGGGAAAACCCCACTGGACTCGGGTGACATATCTCGGACGGTCCGGGCATAGCACGGACGGTCCGACATGTAACTCGGACGGTCCAACCAACACAGAGAAAGTCCAATTTCAAGAGTGTTGAATTTCCTACACATCTATATTGAATTTCTTGGGTTGTAGAGATGTATATTTTACATGTTCCACTATTTATGACTTGAGCAAGTCTTAAACTCAACCTTATGATCCCCTCTTAATAGTGCGGGTTGACTCAAGAAGTAATAGAAAAGAGGACTTAGCATCATCTTCAGTCGTTTTGGTGAATTATTGAGTTTGATTGAGGTTTAGCACATGATCCCTGCACAATGATGTCAAGAGGATTAACAATTTCCTATGTATCACTTAGCAAACGTAATTAGTCCCCTATATGTATATTGTCATCAACAAAAAAAATGCTTGAGGGCAAGATTGCACTTTCAATCTCCCCGTTTTTGGTAGTTGATGACATACAAATATAGCTCTAGAAAATATGCACATTTCAGTTTTGGAGAGCAATTTTCATTTCTTTGAGAAAGGCTCCCCCTCAACATGTGCATAGTGGTCTTGACTTTAAGCAAGGCACATGTGAGGATTCCTCCCTCAACAACATAAATCTAAGGATCATTTTATACGAAGGAGCAACAATGGATTAAGACATTTCAATATATGATACAAACGACTCATGTCAAAAAGACATAACCAAGCAAATATTGATAAACCACATGATTTCATACAATGACATCAATGTCTTAATACATAGTGTTATAAAGCACATATCACCACTAAGGTACGTAGAAACAAACGATGATGTAAATTAAACTAAGATAGAGATGGGTTCTCCCCCTTTGGCATCAAGGGCCAAAAAGGGAAGAAACCACAAAACAACTAGAACAACTACAAGTCATCATCATGATCGTCCACAACATCGGTGAAGAACTCCTTGTAGTCCTCCACCGAAGGGAAGCCTTAGTCAACAGACCAAGGGGCACGAGGAGGTTCCTCATCACCACTCACGGAGCTCCCAGGGCGAGCCCGAAGGCGGGCCCGAAGAGCATTGGTCTGCTGGACACGTCGAACCTCGAGCTGGTAGGTAGCATTGGCATTGGAAGTGTATGCATTGAAGATCGCCTGCTGAGACTTGCCCAGAAAGCGAGCAATGCAACGAAGGGGCTCCGCCATAGGCTTGGACCACCGAGAAGCACGTGAGGTGGAGGCATCAACAACAAAGGGGTGACGGTCACCCGCATACAGAGCGGACCCCTTCTTAGTAATCCACTCCTGGTGCACCCCCCGCTTCTGGATAGGCACGGTGCTGAAATGCTCAATCTCATGCTGGATGTACGGGGCCAAAGTGAAGTGACCGCGCTTCTGAAGTGAGAAGATCCACACCTCGCACCAAAGGAATTCTACAACATTATTAGGATGGACAACATGACCGAGCTCTAAACTTTCAAACACCCGCTTTGCATATTGTAAGGCCCGATATGCGGTACGGTTCCAGATCTAGATGTTTCCATCCAGATCCAGGGACGAAGCACATATCGGCCCACCGCAACATATGACAATGGTCATATGCCCCGGTTTTCCAACATGATATCACAACATTACAGCTACAAAGATACATCTCATACAATCGGCATACAACTACCTTAAATACATTACATCAGCGGAAGATACATGTCTGAGTACAGATTACAATCAAATGCCTAGCGGCAAACAGAAAAAGACATCGCTCCCATAACCACACGGGTCCAGGCCCTCCGCCGGGATCCGCCTAACTAGTCATCGTCGAGTCTCCACGTGAAACGTCGATCACCATACCTGTTGATGACCAAGAACCCCGAATAGAGTTTGGGGGTAGTATCTGATGTCTACACACGCTTCTATTCTTGTAGACTATGTTGGGCCTCCAAGCACAGAGGTTTGTAGGACAGCAGCAATTTACCTCAAGTGGATGACCTAAGGTTTATCGAACTCAGGGAAAGTAGATGTTGAATATGGTCTCTCTCAAGCAACCCTGCAATTAAGATACAAGAAGTCTCTTGTGTCCCCAACACACCTAATACAACTAGGAGTTGTATAGGTGCACTAGTTCGGCGAATAGATGGTAAAATACGAGTGATAGGTGTGACAAAGCAAGGTAATATAAATCTGTAATAAAAAGTGCAGCAAACAAACATGTGACACAAGTGAGCACAAACGGTGTAACAATGGTGGAAACAAGGCTTAGGCTTCATACTTTCCCTAGTGTCAACTCTTAACAACATTAACATAGTCTAATCACATGATATTTCCACTAAAACATGCATTGCAGACTTACTCGGAGTTCATTCCTTTGTGATCAAGAGAGGATGAGAATTATGTAGAGCTACAAAAGCACACCTCAGAGATCGTAGTTCTCAATCTATGGATTTTCCAATGTCAACGCGGCCATCCTAAGAGAGCACCACAATCACCACAACATATCTCAAGGATAGTCAAAGACAAACACCAAGAGACTCTCAATCTTCAATCAATTCACAAAAGAGGAAATCACTCATGATAATATTCTTCTAACCCATGTCCAATAGACCGTTGTCACCATGGTCTCGGGGATTATACTAGATAAGATCAAGTAAGTACATCAATCCAATACATAGAGGAAGGGGAAATATCATGGGATCACCCTAGATTAACATAGCCTAGGATCACAATGAAGATCACATCATGGGACAGAGAGAACACCACATAGCTAGTAGTACAAACCTCAGCCCTGAGGAGGGACTACTCCCGCATCATGGAGGGAGGAAGCAATGTCGATGGAGATGAATCTGGAGGCACTTCCCCGTCCCGGAAGGGTGTCGGCACAGTATTTCTCGTCCCCCAAATCTTGTCGGCGATGGCGGCGGAGATCAGAATTTCTTCTGGAGAAAAGGGGTCCGGAATCAGGGTTTTCGCGACGGGAGCTAAATATAGGCCAAGGGGGGCACCGAGGAGGGCCACAGGGCAGCCAGGAGGGTGCCCGGCGCGCCCTAGGGGGGCTGCGCCAGGGACCCTTCTGGGGCCCTGGTGGGTCCACTCCATTCCATCCTTAGTTCTTCGGGAAGCTTCCGGGACGCTGATTTTTTATATATTTTCTCCGGAATTTATTTGGCACTTCTAATGGCCGGAAAACCTGAAATATAAAAACAACAGAAAACAGGAACTGACAACTGGGTGCACTGAGTTAATTGGTTAGTCCAAATATGATCAAAAGTGTGTGAAAGTGTATCTAGATTATAGCAATATCACACAAAACATGCATGGATCAAGCAGAAATTATAGATACGTTTGGGACGTATCAACATTCCCAAGCTTAATTCCTGCTCGTCCTCGAGTAGGTAAATGATAACAAGCATAATTTCTGTGGTGACATGCTAACAACCATATAAGAACTTTGAAAGTAAAGCAACCAGGGTATGTAATTCTATTCAAGTCATAACAGGCAAGAGTATATATTAGCATTGAAACAAGCAACATAAGAAAATTAGGTGCAAGATCTCTTAGCTGTCCGTGACTCGAATATCTCCAAATGGTGTTTGAGTGCAAGAAAGGGGATAGGGAATACGAGATGAAAAAGTTTTTTTATTGAGAACTCAATCTACTAAAGTTTCACACTTGGTCTTCTTTGGAATCTTATCTTGACTCGTCCCCAGACCACTAGCCAGTTACAAGTCAATTTGATCCACTCCTTTTCGATATTTTGAGCACTCATGCAATGGATGAGCGTAAGCACGAGAGTTGACACTTAGGATGGCAAAGAGAGAAATATGGTGGAGGACGAAGACAAAAATGGTGAAAACGGCTCACATCAATGAGGATAATCATAGGCGACAAGGCCAAATGATAGATATGATGTGAGGAGTAGGGCTTGCCATGCAACAGATGCACATATGAGATAAGAAAAGCTCTCCAATGGAACTACTAGGGGTGCATCCAACTTGCTCCCTCATGAAGACCTAGAGCTCTTTTGAGGAGACTCATCTTTGGAATATGCAAACCAAGTTATATAGTGTTAAGGTCCCCACATAGCTATATGCATAAATGATTATCTCTATGGAGTACAAGGATAAGAGGGAGTATTAGTGTGGATCTTTCAAAAGGATAGTAGTGTTTCCCCTTTCTCTCTTTTTATTTCTTTTTCTCTTTTTTCTATTTTTTTGTATTTTTTGGTGGCCTCAATGGCTCTTTCTATTTAACTCTCATTTGTTCTCTTTGGGATCTTTTGATTTGTCCACTTTGAGATATTTTCCTCACTTAAGGGCAACACTCTAATTTACAAGAGGGTATACAAGATCTTTCACACTTTACAAGTTACTCAAAACATAAAGAAGATGTAGCTATCATGATGTATGCAATGTATGCCGCTGCCAGTGTAGCAGGAACATGTATGACATGAAGATCAAGTCATGAAGAGGTGGATGTTGCATGGCAATATATCTCGGAAACGCTATGTAAATGTGTTGATAGGTAGGTATGGTGACTGTTTTGAGAAAAGATATAAGGAGATTTATGATGACAGAGCGTATCATGCCAAGGGTTTGGATGTACCGGTGAAGGTGGACGCTAACTATCGGAGTGAGAAGGAGGCAATGCACGACACGTGAGAGGCTAGCAAGTATGAGGAGGTGGAAGTGTCAACTTTTAATACTTACATTAGTCCGAAGAACTCATGCACTTATTATCGGTAACTCTCAATCTAATAAGGAGGTTCACAAAGAGACAAGTACCCCGAGGAGGAGTGTATGGGGGTTTGGTTATCCTTGCGCATCCTCGACTCATGGTACGTGAGTGTACTCTAATATTCGATCTCTCCAAAAATTAGTGATCCATCTAGTAGCTAGAGTTCTCAACGTGTTTTATATGTTTTGAAAATAAACACGGATTGCCCAAAATAGGACACCTATCCCTAATAGACTAGAGCTCTTGACACAAAAAGGTCAAACATTACTCACATCAATATCTCAAAACTATTGCAAGTTACTACTAAAATTAAATAGCAACCTCAATTACCTACTTTCAAGACAAGATGCAACTCAGTGCAGCAACCAACTCTCTTAACAAGATAAACATGAAAATTAAAAAGAGTTCCAGCAAAAACTAAACAAAAGCCAAGACTCTTGCTAAAGACAAAGTAAGACTAAAACTAATCATGACAGTAGCTATGAAAAGATAAAGAACACACAACAGCAAAAAGATAAGAAAAAAAATCCTATGATGTGTTCTAGATTTTGAAAGTGGAGCGTGTTTCTCTCCCACACAAAGCAAGACGGGGTCTAACTTGCTATGAACATAAAGCAAAACTAAAGAAAATTGAAAAACAAAACCTAAGAGCGAGACGCTCCAAGCATAGCACATCACACATGAAGTGATAAAAATATAGTGAGACGAAGGACGAACTGATGATTGTTGATGAAGGGGATGCACGGGGGCATCCCCAACCTTAGACGCTTGAGTCTCCTTGAGTATTTGTTGGGGATGCATGGGGGCATCCCCAAGCTTGAGCGCTTGACACCCCCGAATCTTCTTTCATCATCTTCCATCGCACACTTGAAAACTCCCTTTATACATAACTCATCATAAGCTGATTAGAGAGGTTAGTACACTTAATAAATAATTTTCCCTCCTGGATATAAAGATATTTTGAAGAGCTACTGTTTCTCAAGATTGCCAAAAGGTTTTTGAAAAGAAAAAACAAGCTTAAAGTTTGCAAAAGTTAGGAGAGACAAAACGTGGCAGAATCTGTGAAAAACAGAACAGCAGGTAGTAAAGAATTTTTTAGGGGTACTTCTGCAACTCAAATCAAAAAACTCAGAAAAGACGCTCAAAAGTCAATTGTGTGGATCTGCTGTTAAAAGAATTCAGATCAAAAAGATGATCCGGTGATTTTAGGCTAATTTTTCTGTCCAAGGACATAATCTGTTTTCTGGACAACATGTCACAACTTTTGAACTTTCTTGCAATTGGAGGCTAGACTTGGCACAAAACTTGGAAATAAAGATAAAATGATGTTACTACAGTAGTAACAATCATCAAGACCGCTAAAAACAGAAAGTAAAAACTCAAAGTAAAGATAACAAGGGTTGTCTCCCTAGAGCTCTTTCTTTATAGCCATAAAGATAGGCTTAAGATTTTAGTGATGCTCTCGTAGGAATAAGAGTTGAAGCACAAAAGAGAGCATAAAGAAGCAAATACCAAACATATTTAAGTCTAACATGCTTCCTATGCAAAGGGATCTTGTAGAGAAATAACTCACTGAAGCATAAAGATATTAGCATAGGAAGGCAAAATAAGTGCAACTTCAAAATCTTCAACATAAAGAGAGGGAACTTGATATTATTGAAATATCTATAAGAATATGTTCCCCTCTCATAATTATTTTCAGTGGGATCATGAATAAACTCAACAATATAAGAATCACATAAGGCATTGTTACCATGATCCACATGCAAAAGGGTACTCTTACTCTCCACATAAACATAATCGTTCTCATTGGTAATAGTGGGAGTAGGACTATCATAAACAATTTGAACACTATAGATTAATTGTGTATTAGGAAGATGGTGTTCAACAAGGGAGTAATTCCTCCATGATTATGACAAGTTTCATAAGGATAATTTCTCCTTATGTCGTAGGTACCTTTATAATCACTATAGATAGGAGTTATAACATCATCATAGTAGAGAAGAGCATTATCATTAATAGCAACTATATTTGTAAACACGTTGTCTTTATTCTTACTAGCAAAAGAATTATCAATTACCACATCACTAATGGGTAAAGGACTTGCAATTCTATCATCCCCAAGCTTAGAGCTTTCCATATCATTACTCTCAGAGTTTGTACCAAAAAGATTTGAAGATCATAAGTAGCATTATCATCATTTTCCCAATCACAAAAAGTAATATGCATATCATAATCAAAATCATCTTCAATAGGGCCTATGGACTTAACATCAGGATAATAATGAAAGCAATCAAGCTCACCGTCCTCCAAAAATTTCTGTCCGTTAGGATAAAAATTGATGCGAAGAATATGCTCAGGCCAGGTTGATACCCATTCTTCTTTCTTCTTGCTCCTCTTCCTCTTCCTCTCCTTTTTTCTTCTTCTTTACCTTAGGAGGGAGTGGTTGGAGATGAAGCTTCTCCATATATCCTGGTATATCATTATAAACAATAGGAGAAACTTGGGAGAAACTCTCCTTTTTGTTAATAGAAATATAAGAGACATTTTTATGCTTTGGTAAAGTTCCTTCCTTTCTAATCTTACTTATGTAATCATTTTCATGGCAATTAACAACATAATAAAGATGACAATTTTGCAATGTGTTGTTTATTCCTAAGGCATTAACATCTAGCCAAGCAGTTTTTTGGATAGCTCTTCACACATAAAAAATAACATAAGTTCATCATAAAGATCAGAAGTGATCATGTTATCACACAACTGATTAACAGTTATGCTTTGAAAGTTCATGCATTGAAAATTAAAGTGACCCTCTATACAGCAAAGTTCACAAGTAAAAGGATAAAGGTCACACAATTCTCTAGCAATTTCATTTAAATCTTTGACCCAAGTGATTGTTCTTTCGTGCTTATGTTGCTTACAGTACTTCTCTTTTTCAATCATAGGCCTTTCACAAGGTCTATCCACTCCACAAAAATTAACATGCTTATATAAAACTTTATTTTCAGGTATTGGATCATGCATGTTGCAATCATCATGAACAATTTCATTTTCTTTGCAACAATCTC
Source organism: Bromus sterilis (assembly GCA_950022295.1). NCBI lineage: Eukaryota > Viridiplantae > Streptophyta > Magnoliopsida > Poales > Poaceae > Bromus > Bromus sterilis. Next base: position 270,808,786 of record OX465595.1, on the reverse strand, counting down.
TTAAATAGGTTCATGATGCTTGATCCAATTCTCCTTGGGCATATTAAGATGTGAAGCAAAAGATTTGAGGTAATAAACAAGGAGTTGAGAATCAAGCCCAAACTTAGCACTAAGCTTATTAAAACTTACAGTTTTAACAAAGGACTTAATGCAATCATACTCATAATTTATACCTGACTCTTTACCTTTGTCGATCTCCCAAATTTCAATATTGCGTTGAATTCTTTTAAGGAGTTCTTATTTAGTATCAATCTTTTCGTTTGTGAAAGAACACATAGAGGAAGCATCGAGCAAGTCTCTATCCTGTCGAGAGAGCCTTGCATAAAAATTAGTAATAATTGTATCTTTCGGGAGCCCATGGTTAGGAAATTTTAGCATTAAAGTTTTCAGTATCCCCCAAGCTTGAGCTATGCTCTCTTCGTCTTGAGGATAGAAATTATAAATATAATTACTATTCTCATGAACTTCATGAAGAGGATAAAACTTGGAGTAAAAGAGAGACTGGATCTCTTCCAAATCCCGTAGGTGAGAATCATCTAGTAGCCTGTACCATTCCAATGCTTTTTTCCTTTCAGTAACAAGGCAAAAAATTTCTTCATGACTTCACCTCTTGTCAAACCTAAAATCTTAATTAACTCACAAAGTTCTGTAAGTTTCAACAAATGAATACTAGGATTGACTGTCCCATCATAACAATCATTAATAATTATTTCAACTATCCAAGTGGTATTTTGAACGGGATACATTCAGTAGGCGGAGGAGACTTCTCTACCACGGGTATGGCAAAGCGTCCTTCCCCAAACAGGTAACTAAGAGTGCAGTTTTCCATAGGCATAACTAGTGAAAAGTAAAAACAAAAAACGAAAAGATTTAATTGCAAAATCTAAAGATATACCTTCAAGCCTTACCTCCCCGGCAACGGCGCCAGAAATAGCTTGATGTCTACACACGCTTCTATTCTTGTAGATTATGTTCGGCCTCCAAGCGCAAAGGTTTGTAGGACATCAACAATTTCCCTCAAGTGGATGACCTAAGGTTTATCGAACTCAGGGAAGTAGAGGTTGAAGATGGTCTCTCTCAAGCAACCCTGCAAATAAGATACAAGAAGTCTCTTGTGTCCCCAACACACCTAATACAACTAGGAGTTGTATAGGTGCACTAGTTCGGCGAAGAGATGGTAAATACGAGTGATAGGTGTGGCAAAACAAGATAATATAAATCTGTGATAAAAAGTGAAGCAAGCAAACATGTGACACAAGTGAGCACAAACGGTGTAACAATGGTGGAAACAAGGCCTAGGCTTCATACTTTCACTAGTGGCAACTCTCAACAACATTAACATAGTCTAATCACATGATATTTCCACTAAAACATGCATTGGAGACGTACTCGGAGTTCATTCCTTTGTGACCAAGAGAGGACGAGAATTATGTAGGGCTACAAAAGCACACCTCAGAGTTCGTAGTTCTCAATCTATGGATTTCCCAATGTCACCGCGGCCATCCAAAGAGAGGACCTCAATCACCATAACATATCTCAAGAATAGTAAAAGACAAGCAGCAAGAGACTCTCAATATTCAATCAATTCACAAATGAGGAAATCACTCATGATAATATTCTTCTAACCCATGTCCAATAAACCGCTGTCACCATGGTCTCGGGGATTATACTAGAGAAGATCAAGTGAATACATCAATCCAATACATAGAGGAAGGGGAAATATCATGGGATCACCCTAGATTAACATAGCCTATGATCACAATGAAGATCACATCATGGGAGAGAGAAAAGATCACATAGCTACTGGTAGAAACCTCAGCCCCGAGGAGGGACTACTCCCGCATCATGGAGGGAGGAAGTAACGTCGATGTAGATGAATCCGGGGACACTTCCCCGTCCCGACAGGGTGCCGGCACAGGAATTCTGGTCCCTTGAAGCTTGTCGGCGATGGCGGCGGAGATCGGAATTGCTTCTGGAGAAAAGGGGTCCGAAATCAGGGTTTTCGCGACGGGTGCTAAATATAGGCCAAGGGGGCACCGAGGGGGGCCACAGGGCAGCCAGGAGGGTGCCCGGCGCGCCCTAGGGGGGCCGCCAGGGACCCTTCTGGGGCCCTGGTGGGTCCACGCCCTTCCATCCTTGGTTCTTCGGGAAACTTCCGAGACGCTGATTTTTTTATATAATTTTTCCGGAATTTATTTGGCACATTTAATGCCGGAAAACCTAAAATATAAAAATAGCAGAAAACAGGAACTGGCAACTGGGTGCAGTGAGTTAATAGGTTAGTCCAAACATGATCAAAAGTGTATGAAAGTGTATCTAGATCATAGAAATATCACACAAAACATGCATGGAGCAAGCAGAAATTATAGATACGTTTGGGACGTATCAGTATCATGAGTACAGAAGTACTCAGTATCCAACTGTAGTGGTCAACTGACCCAACAAGGACTTCATCACTCGTTATTCTAGTATAACTAGTAGTTCACGGTAAGGATGGGGTAAGTGGCGAGGTTGCTGCCGCAGTAGCATTTATGAAGTGGCTAACGATCTAGAGAGTAAGATAAGAAGCCAATCATTCGATGAGGAATCGCCTCCAACAAGTCTTGCTATCAGCTACTTACGCAAACATAACACCTATCCTATCCTTGTCCTCCTATTCGCATCCCGACGAACAAGAAGCAGTCAAGGCACACACACGTTAATCAAGTTATTAAGATTATCTCAGTTGTTGTTGTCTATGAACAAGGAGTAGGTCTCAAGTCGTCCATAACCGTGCACACGGCTCTCGAAAAGATTTAACCCTGCAGGGGTGTACCAACTTCCCATTACAAGGCTCCGCACGCACGCCCATATCTCTCAGTTGCTACCCACCATAGGCAACCATTTTATGATTTAGTTCCGAGAGATCCGAAACGAAAGGTCCCACTAGCTAACAACGAACAAATTCGGGTGGCCCCCGGTGAGTCGACATCCATCTCAGGAGCCGGTCGCGCTCTCGATCTGGTCTCTACCGTATGCCTCGGGTTTGGATTGCCGGTGAATTCTCACATGAGTCCGAGTCCTCAGCCGGATAGGTTGGACCAACAAGAAAACCATGTTCCCGCTGGCCCTGGTTGTATTAAAGAATATCTGCCAGGAGCTATCCGACAGACATATATACATGGTTTTCAAATGGTAAAATCAGCTTGGGAGGTAAGAAAAGGGGACTGATATCTACGCACGCTTCTATTCTTGTAGACTATGTTGGGCCTCCAAGCGCAGAGGTTTGTAGGACAGCAACAATTTCCCTCAAGTGGATGACCTAAGGTTTATCGAACTCAGGGAAGTAGAGGTTGAAGATGGTCTCTCTCAAGCAACCCTGCAATTAAGATACAAGAAGTCTCTTGTGTCCCCAACACACCTAATACAACTAGGAGTTGTATAGGTGCACTAGTTCGGCGAAGAGATGGTAAAATACGAGTGATAGGTGTGGCAAAGCAAGGTAATATAAATCTGTAATAAAAAGTGCAGCAAACAAACATGTGACAGAAGTGAGCACAAACGGTGTAACAATGGTGGAAACAAGGCCTAGGCTTCATACTTTCACTAGTGGCAACTCTCAACAACATTAACATAGTCTAATCACATGATATTTCCCATAAAGCATGCAACGGAGACGCACTCGGAGGTCATTCCTTTGTGGTCAAGAGAGGATGAGAATTGTGCAGGGCTACAAAAGGACACCTCAGAGTTCGTAGTTCTCAATCTATGGATTTCCCAATGTCACCGCGGCCATCCAAAGAGAGTACCACAATCACCACAACATATCTAAAGGATAGTCAAAGACAAGAACCAAGAGACTCTCAATCTTCAATCCACACACAAAAGAGGAAATCACTCATGATAATATTCTTCTAACCCATGTCCAATAGACCGTTGTCACCATGGTCTCGGGGATTATACTAGGTAAGATCAAGTGAGTACATCAATCCAATACATAGAAGAAGAGGAAACATGATGGGATCACCCTAGATTAACATAGCCTATGATCACAACGAAGATCACATCATGGGAAATACGAGAGAAAAAAGTAATTGTTGAGAACTACTATCTACTAAAGTTTCACACTTAGTCTCCTTTGGATTCTTATCTGGACTAGTTCCCAGACCACTAGTCAGGTACAAGTCAAACTGATCCACTCCTTTTCGATATTTTGAGCACTCATGCAATGGATGAGCGTGAGCAAGAAAGTTGACACCTAAAAGGCGAAAGAGAAAGAAAGTGGAGGAAGACAAAAAGGTTTGAAATGCTCACATCAATGAGGACAATCATAGGCGCGATAAGGCCATATGATAGATATGATGTGAGGAGTAGATATTGCCATTCAACGAATGCACATGTGAGCTAAAAGCTCTCCAAGGGAACTAGTGGGGGTGCATCTAACTTTCTTGCTCAAGAAGACCTAGAGCTCGTTTGAGGAGGCTCATCATTAGAATATACAAGCCAAATTATATAGTGTGAAGGTCACCACATAGCTATATGCATGATGATGATCTCTATGGAGTACAAGGGATAGAGGATGAAGTACTAGTGTGGATCTCTCAAAAGGAATAGTAGTGTGCCCCCTTCTCTCTTTTTATTTTTATTTTTATTTTTATTTTTTTTGTTTTTCTTTTTCTTTTTTGGTGGCCTCAATGGCTCTTTCTATTTAACTCTCATTTGTCCTCTTTGGGATCTTTTGATTTTGTCCTCTTTGGGATCTTTTCCTCACTTTAGGGGCAACACTCTATATTTTACAAGAATATAGGAGATCTTTCACACTTTACAAAGGTACTCACATAAAAAAGATATAACTATCATGATGCAAATGTATGCCGCTGCCAGTGTAGCAGGAACATGTATGACATGAAGATCAAGTCATGAAGAGGTGGATGTTGCATGGCAATGTATCTCGGAAAGGTTATGGAAATGCCTTGATAGGTAGGTATGGTGGCTGTTTTGAGAAAAGATATAAGGAGGTTTATGATGACAGAGCGTATCATGCCAAGGGTTTGGATGTACCGGCGAAGGTGGACGCCAACTCTCGAAGTGAGAAGAAGGCAATGCACGACACAGGAGAGGCTAGCAAATATGAGGAGGTGGAAGTGTCAACTTTCGAATACTCACATTAGTCCGAAGAACTCATGCACTTATTATCGGTAACTCTCAATCTAATTAGGAGGTTCACAAAGAGACAAGTACCCCGAGGAGGAGTTTATGGGGGTTTGGTTATCGTTGCGCATGCTCGACTCATGGTACGTGAGTGTACTCTAATATTCGAACCCTCCAGAGGTTAGTGATCCATCTAGTAGATAGAGTTCTCAACAGGGTTTTTGGTTTTCGAAAATCACACGGATTGCCCAAAATACGACATCTATCACTAATAGGCTAGAGCTCTTGACACCAAAAGTTCAAACATTACTCAAGTCAATACCTCAAAATTATTGCAAGTTATTACTACAAAAAGAATAGCAACTTCAACTACCTACTTTCTAGTCAAGACACATAACTCAGTGCAACAGGCAAACTCTCCAAACAAGATAAGCATGCAAATTATAGAAAGTTCAGACCTGAGACAAAACCTCTAGAGAAACTCTAAAGCACTACAACTAAACAGAACAGTAGCTATGAAAAGATAAAGAACACTCCCAGCAAAAGATAAGCATAAAATCCTATGAGATGTTCTAGTTTAAAGTGGAGCGTGTTTCTCTCCAAAACAAAGTAAGGACGGATCTAACTTGTTATGAACAGCAAGCAAAGCTAAAGAAAACCAAAAATAAAACCTAAGAGCGAGACGCTCCAAGCATAGCACATAACGCATGAAGTGATAAAAATATAGTGAGACGAAGGACGAACTGATGATTGTTGATGGAGAAGGGGATGCACGGGGGCATACCCAAGCTTAGACGCTTGAGTCTCCTTGAATATTTTTTGGGGATGCATGGGGCATCCCCAAGCTTGAGAGCTTGACACTCCCGAATCTTCTTTCATCATCTTCCATCGCACACTTGAAAACTCCCTTCATACATAACTCATCATAAGCTGACTAGAGAAGTTAGTACCCTTAATAAATAATTTTCCCCCACTGGATATAAAGATATTCTTGAAGAGCTACTGTTTCTCAAGATTGCCAACAAGTTTTTGCAAAGAAAAAACAAGCTTAAGGTTTGCAAAAGTTAGGAGAGACAAAACGTGGCAGAATCTGTGAAAAACAGAACAACAGGTAGTAAAGAATTTTTTAGGGGTACTTCTGCTACTCGAATCAAAAAACTCAGAACAGACGCTCGAAAGTCAATTGTATGAAGCATGCTGTCAAAAAATTTCAGATAAAAAAGATGATCTGGTGATTTTAGGCTAATTTTTCCGTCCAAGGACATAATCTGTTTTCTGGACAGCATGTCACAACTTTTGAACTTTCTCGCAATCGGAGGCTAGACTTGGCACAAAGATTGAAAATAAAGATAAATGATGTTGCTACAGTAGTAACAATCATCAAGACCACTAAAAACTGAAAGTAAAAACTCAAACTAAAGATAACAAGGGTTGTCTCCCTAGAGATCTTTCTTTATAGCCATAAAGATAGGCTTAAGATTTTAATGATGCTCTCATAGGAATAAGAGTTGAAGAAAAAAAGAGAGCATCAAGAAGCAAATACGAAACAAATTTAAGCCTAACATGCTTCCTATGCATAGGAATATTGCAATGAAATAATTTATTGAAGCACAAATCAATAAGCATAGGAAGGCAAAATAAATGCAACTTCAAAAGCTTCAACATAAAGAGAGGGAACTTGATATTATTGGAATGTCTATAAGCATATGTTCCCCTCTAATAATAATTTTCAGTGGGATCATGAATAAACTCAACAATATAAGTATCACATAAAAAATTCTTATCATGATCCACAAGCATAGAAAATTTGTTACTCTCCACATAAGAAAAATCCTTCTCATTAGTAATAGTGGGAGCAAACTCAAGAAAATAGCTATCACATGAATCATTCTTATCATTATACACTTGCAAATATTTATTCTTTATAGCATAAGTGTCATCACAGTAATCATCATAGATAGGAGGCAAAGTATCATCAAAAAAATTTCCTCATCAAAATTTGGGGGCCTAAAAAGATCATCTTCATAAAACGTAGCATCCCCAAGCTTATAGCTTTGCATATCATTAGGATCAAAGGTATTCAAAGAAGACATACTAGTAACATTACTACTATCATGAGTGTTGTTCAAATAATAAAGCTCCATAGGCTTTTTGATCTCCTCCTCAAACACTTCATGTCCTAACTCAAGATAGAGCTCATAAAGCTCTCTCATAATATTTTTGTTGTTTTCCATAAGGCCTAACTAGTGAAAATAAAAACAAGAAACGAAAAAAATTAATTGCAGAATCTAAAGATATACCTTCAAACCTTACCTCCCCGGCAATGGCGCCAGAAATAGCTTGATGTCTACGCACGCTTCTATTCTTGTAGACTATGTTGGGCCTCCAAGCGCAGAGGTTTGTAGGACAGCAGCAATTTCCCTCAAGTGGATGACCTAAGGTTTATCGAACTCAGGGAGTAGAGGTTGAAGATGGTTTCTCTCAGGCAACCCTGCAATTAAGATACAAGAAGTCTCTTGTGTCCCCAACACACCTAATACAATGGCAAATTGTATAGGTGCACTAGTTCGGCGAAGAGATGGTAAAATATGGGTGATATGGGTAGCAAAGCAAGGTAATGTAAATCTGAATAAATAAAAACAGCAAGGTAGCAAGCGACAAAAGTGAGCACAAACGGTATTGAAATGGTGGAAACAAGGCCTAGGCTTCATACTTTCACTAGTGGCAACTCCCAACAACATTAACATAGTCTAATCACATGATATTTTTCATAAAACATGCAATGGAGATGTACTCGGAGGTCATTCCTTTGTGGTCAAGAGAGGAAGAGAATTGTGTAGGGCTACAAAAGCACACCTCAGAGTTCGTAATTCTAAATCTATGGATTTCCCAATGTCACCGCGGCCATCCAAAGAGAGTACCACAATCACCACAACATATCTAAAGGATAGTCAAAGACAAGCACCAAGAGACTCTCAATCTTCAATCCACACACAAAAGAGGAAATCACTCATGATAAGATTCTTTTAACCCATGTCCAATAGACCGCTGTCACCCTGGTCTCGGGGATTATACTAGATAAGATCAAGTGAGTACATCAATACAATACATAGAAGAAGGGGAAACATCATGGGATCACCCTAGATTAACATAGCCTATGATCACAACGAAGATCACATCATGGGAGAGAGAGAGAAGAACACATAGCTACTGGTAGAAACCTCAGCCCCGAGGGAGAACTACTCCCGCATTATGGAAGGAGGAAGCAACAAGGGATAATTTCTGTGGTGACATGGTAACAACCATATAAGAAATTTTAAGTAAAGCGATCAAGGCATGTAATTCAATTCACGTCATAACAGGCAAGAGTCTATATTTAGCATTGAAACAAGCAACATAAGAACATAAAGGCGCAAGAGCTCTTGCTGTCCGTGACTCGAATGTCTCCAAATGGTGTTTGCGTGCAAGAAAGGGGATAGGGATTCCGAGAGAAAAAGGTATTTTTCTGTTGAGAACTCAATCTACTAAAGTTTCACACTTGGTCTTCTTTGGAATCTTATCTTGACTCGTCCCCAGACCACTAGCCAGGTACAAGTCAATTTGATCCACTCTTTTTCGATATTTTGAGCACTAATGCAATGGATGAGCGTAAGCACAAAAGTTGACACTTAGGATGGAAAAGAGAGAAATATGATGGAGGAGGAAGACAAAAAGGTGTGAAAGGCTCACATCAATGAGGACAATCATAGGCGAGAGAAAGCCAAATGATAGATATGATGTGAGGAGTAGGGATTACCATGCAACGGATGCACATATGAGCTAAGGTAAGCTCTCCAATGGAACTAGTGGGGGTGCATCCAACTTGCTTGCTCAAGAAGACCTAGAGCTCATTTGAGGAGGCTCATCATTGGAATATACAAGCCAAGTTCTATAGTGTGAAGGTCCCCACATAGCTATATGCATGAATAATAATCTCTATGGAGTACAAGATATAAGATGGAGTACGAGTGTGGATCTCTCAAAAGGAATAGTAGTGTGCCCCCTTCTCTCTTTTTATTTCTTTTTCTCTTTTTTGTATTTTTTTGTATTTTTTTGGTGGCCTCAATGGATCTTTCTATTTAACTCTCATTTGTCCTCTTTGGGATCTTTTGATTTTATCCTCTTTGGGATCTATTCCTCACTTTAGGGGCAACACTCTATATATTACAAGAAGTATAGAAGATCTTTCACACTTTAAAAAAGTACTCAACATAAAGAAAATGAAACTATCATGAAGTATGCAAATGTATGCCTCTGCCAGTGTAGCAGGATATGCAATGATACTAGCGCGTCATGTAGCAATGATTAGGGCAAGGCCCAACTAGCATGCGACTCATCGATCAAGCAAAATCATGTATGACATGAAGATCAAGTCATGAGAAGGTGGATGTTGCATGGAAATGTATCTCGGAAAGGCTATGGAAGTGACTTGATAGGTAGGTGTGTTGGCTGTTTTGAGGAAGGATATAATGAGGCTTCTGATGACAGAGTGTATCGTGCCAAGGATTTGGATGCACCGGCGAAGTATGCGCCAACTCTCGAGTTGAGAAAGGGCAATGCACGGTACCGAAGAGGCTAGAAAAATATGGCTAGGTGTAAGTGTCAACTTTTGAATACTCACATTAGTCCGAAGAACTCATGCACTTTACAAGGTACTCAAATCATAAAGAAGATGTAGCTATCATGATGTATGCCATGTATGTCGTTGCCAGTGTAGCAGGAACGTGTATGACATGAAGATCAAGTCATGAAGAGGTGGAAGTTGCATGGCAATATATCTCGAAAAGGCTATGGAAATGCCTTGATAGGTAGGTATGGTGGATGTTTTGAGGAAGGATATAAGGAGGTTTATGATGACAGAGCGTATCATGCCACGGGTTTGGATGTACCGGCGAAAGTGGACGCCAACTCTCGGAGTGAGAAGAAGGCAATGCACGACAAAGGAGAGGCTAGGAAATATGAGGAGGTGGAAGTGTCAACTTTCAATACTTACATTAGTCTGAAGAACTAATGCAATTATTATCGGTAACTCTCAATCTAATAAGGAAGTTCACAAAAAGACAAGTACCCCAGGAGGAGTGTATGGGGGTTTGGTTATCCTTGCGCATCCTCGACTCATGGTACATGAGTGTACTCTAATTTCGATCCCTCCAAAGATTAGCGATCCATCTAGTAGCTAGAGTTCTCAAATAGTTTTGTAGGTTTTGAAAATAACACGGATTGCCCAAAATACGACACCTATCACTAATAGGCTAGATCTCTTGACACCAAAAGTTCAAACATTACTCATAGAAATACCTCAAAACTATTGCAAGTTACTACTACAATTGAATAGCAACCTCAATTACCTACTTCAAGTCAAGACACACAACTCAGTGCAACACGCAAACTCTCTAAACAAGATAAACATGAAAACTCAAGAGAGTTCCAGCAACAAACTAAACAAAAGCCAAGGCTCTTGCTAAAGACAAACTAAAACTAAAACTAAACATGGCACTAGCTACGAAAAGATAAAGAACACAAAACAGTAAAAGGATAGGCATGAGGAATCCTATGATGTGTTCTAGATTTTGAAAGTGGAGCGTGTTTCCCTCCCACACAAAGTAAGACGGGATCTAACTTGTTAAGAACAGAAAGCAAAGCTAACTAAAACTAAAAATAAAATATAAAATCCAGACGCTCCAAGCATAGCACATAAAGAATGAAGTGATAAAAATATAGTGAGACGAAGGACGAACTGATGATTGTTTATGGAGAAGGGGATGCACGGGGGCATCCTCAAGCATAGACGCTTGAGTCTCCTTGAATATGTCTTGGGGGTGCATGGGGGCATCCCCAAGCTTGAGCGTTTGACACTCCTGAATCTTCTTTCATCATCTTCCCTCGCACACTTGAAAACTCCCTTCATACATAATTCATCATAATCTGATTAGCGAGGTTAGTACCCATAAAAAAATATTTTTTTCTCTACTGGAAATAAGGGTATTCTTGAAGAGCTACCGTTTCTCAAGATTGCCAAAAAGTTTTTGCAAAGAAAAAGCAAGCTTAAGGTCTGCAAAATGAAGAAAAGGCAAAACAGGACATAATCTGTGAAAAACAGACCAGCAGGTAGTAAAGAATTTTTAGGGATACTTCTGCAACTCAAATCAATAAACTCAAACGATATGAAAGTTCCGTGATTGTATAGAGCATGCTGTGTAAAAAAATCAGCTCAAAAAGATGAACTGGGATTTTTCTATGATTTTCCCGTCACGAGGATAGAATCTGTTTTCTGGACAGCATGTCACAACTTTCACTTCCCTTGTCATATGAGGCTATAAATGGCACAAAGCTTGAAAAGTAAAGATACAATGATGTTGCTACAGTAGTAATAAGCATCAAGACCACTAAAAACTGAAAGTAAAAACTCAAAGTAAAGATAACAAGGGTTGTCTCCCTAGAGCTCTTTCTTTATAGCCATAAAGATAGGCTTAAGATTTCAAAGATGCTCTCGTAGGAATAAGAATTGAAGAACAAAAGTGAGCATCAAGATGAAAATACCAAACTCATTTAAGTCTAACATGCTTCCTATGCATAGGAATATTGCAATAAAATAATTTATTGAAGCAGAAAGCAATAAGCATAGGAAGGCAAAACAAGTGCAACTTCAAAACCTTCAACATAAAGAGAGGGGACTTGATATTATTGAAATATCTCTAAGCATATGTTCCCCTCTCATAATAATTTTCAGTGGGATCATGAATAAACTCAACAATATAAGTATCATAGAAAAAATTCTTATCATGATCCACAAGCATATAAAATTTATTACTCTCTACATAAGCAAAATCCTTCTCATTAGTAATAGTGGGAGCAAACTCAAGAAAATAGCTATCACATGAATCATTCTTATCATGATACACTTGCAAACATTTATTCTTTATAGCATAAGTGTCATGAAAATAATCATCATAGATAGGAGGCAAAGTATCATCAAAATAAATTTCATCATCAAAACTTGGGGGGCTAAAAAGATCATCTTCATAAAACGTACCATCCCCAAGCTTATAGCTTTGCATATCATTAGGATCAAAGGTATTAAAAAAAGACATACTAATAACATTGCTACTATCATGAGTGTTGTGCAAATAATAAAGCTCCATAGGCTTTTTGATTTTCTCTTCAAACACTTCATGTCCCAACTCAAGGTAGAACTCATAAAGCTCTCTCATTATTTTGTTGTTGTTTTCCATAAGCCTAACTAGTGAAAATAAAAAACAAGAAACAAAAAGATTTAATTGCAAGATCTAAAGATATACCTCCAACGCTTACCTCCCCGGCAACGGCGCCAGAAATAGCTTGATGTCTACACACACTTCTATTCTTGTAGACTATGTTGGGCCTCCAAGCGCAGAGGTTTGTAGGACAGCAGCAATTTACCTCAAGTGGATGACCTAAGGTTTATCGAACTCAGGGAAGTAGAGGTTGAAGATGTTCTCTCTCAAGCAACCCTGCAATTAAGATACAAGAAGTCTCTTGTGTCCCCAACACACCTAATACAATGGCAAATTGTATAGGTGCACTAGTTCGGCGAAGAGATGGTAAAATATGGGTGATATGGGTGGCAAAGCAAGGTAAAGTAAATCTAAATAAATAAAAACAGCAAGGTAGCAAGCGACAAAAGTGAGCAAAACGGTATTGCAATGGTGGAAACAAGGCCTAGGCTTCATACTTTCACTAGTGGCAACTCCCAACAACATTAACATAGTCTAATCACATGATATTTCCCATAAAACATGCAATGGAGACGTACTCGGAGGTCATTCCTTTGTGGTCAAGAGAGGACGAAAATTGTGTAGGGCTACAAAAGCACACCTTAGAGTTCGTAGTTCTCATCTATGGATTTCCCAATGTCACCGCGGCCATCCAAAGAGAGTACCACAATCACCACAACAGATCTAAAGGATAGTCAAAGACAAGCACCAAGAGACTCTCAATCTTCAATCCACACACAAAAGAGGAAATCACTCATGAAAATATTCTTCTAACCAATGTCCAACAGACCGCTGTCACCATGGTCTCGGGGATTATACTAGATAAGATCAAGTGAGCACATCAATCCAATACATAGAAGAAGGGGAAACATCATGGGATCATCCTAGATTAATATAGCTTATGATCACAATCAAGATCACATCATGAGAGAGAGAGAAGACCACATACCTACTGGTAGAAACCTCAGCCCCGAGGAGGAACTACTCCCGCATCATGGAAGGAGGAAGCAACGTCGATGGAGATGAATCCGGGGGCACTTCCCCGTCCTGGCAAGGTGCCTGCACAGGAATTCTGGTCCCCCAAAGCTTGTCGGCGATGGCGGCGGAGATCGGAATTTCTTCTGGAGAAAAGGGGTCTGGAATCAGGGTTTTCGCTACGGGAGAATAAATAGGAGCCAAAGGGGGCACCAGGGGGCCACCAGTCGCCTAGGCGGCCTCCCGGCGCGGCCAAGCCCTGGGCCGCGCCCACTGGCCACCTAGGCACCAGGTTGGGCCCCTCTGCCGCCTCTTCGGGCGTAAGGAAGCTTCTAGAACGCTGATTTTTTATATATTTTCCCGGATATTTCTGAGCACTTTTAATAATGGGAAAACCTGAAATACAAAAACAGCAGAAAACAGAAACTGGCACTGGGGTGCACTGAGTTAATAGGTTAGTCCAAATATGATCAAAAGTGTATGAAAGTGTATCTAGAACATAGCAATATCACAAAAAACATGCATGGAGCAAGCAGAAATTATAGATACGTTTTGGACGTATCACGCGCGCGCGAGAGAAAAACCGGGGATGTTTTTGAAAACTGTCAGCCACCTGGGCTATATAAAGACCACCACTCTCCCACCCCTTTCTAGGGTTTCCCTAGCCTGAAAATTGCAGCCACACCCCCAGATCTTCCCAATTTCCACAATTTAGCCAATTTTTGTCCAAACCCTAGCCCCATCTGATCTGGACCATCAGATCTGGAGATCCGACGGCCCAGATGCGCCCTAACCTCCCACATTCTCTCTCCTCTCTCCTCCCACCGCGCCGCCGCCGCCAGCCCGTGGAGCCGCCGCGCCACCGCCGCCGGCAAGCCGCCGGTAGCCAGCGAGCCGCGCCGCCGCACCTCCTTCTCCCTTCTCCCTCTCTTCCTCCCTCTCTTCTCTCCCCCTAACCTCTCCTCCTCGCAGGGCACGACGCGCCGCCGCTCGTGCCATGGAGCTGCCCGAGCCGAGCTCGCGGCCGCTGCTTCCCGAAGCCGCCGGCGACTGGAGCTCCGCCACCCGAGGCCAAGCCGCCCTCCGCCGACGTCCTCCTCGCGCCGCGCTGCTCGCCTCGCCGGCGGGAGCTGCCGGCCGTCGACACCCTGGTCGGGATCGGATCGATCCCGATCCAGCTTCACCAACCGCTAGGTGGGCCGGCCCAGCGGTCCGACCACCGCAGCCCACCTCGCCTCCCAGGCCACCTGGGCCGAGCCCAAGGGGAGAGGTGGCCCTTTTTTTCTTCTGTTTTTTCATTATTTTTATTTTTTTCCCAGGACCTCAGTTTTGGCTAAGTCTGGAAGATTGTGTTGATGATTCCATTTTGCGCTGTAGATTGCGAGTAAACCGTAGCTCGGATGACGTTGCACCCGTAGCTCGGATGTTGTTAATCACTGTTGAAGTCGGCATCAGACTGTTAACTGCTGTTACTTCCTGATAAGCGCTGCTGTTATTATTTTATTGCAAGTTTGATTGATGATTGTGACACATCCATGAGGCCTATGCTATTAGTTCTTGTTGCATACTGTTAAGCATCATGTCTAATCCAATCCTATGCAATCACTTGTCATGTTTGCATGCTGTATCTATATTAACTCTTTCTCCAAAGTGGTGACCCTGATGTTATGTGTTGTTGTTTATATAAAGTTGCTACTTTGCTGCCCTATATCTTTTTAACCGTGCATCCTATTGTGCATTGCAATATGTCATTTTGATCTATGCAATGTCTACTTCCATTATATGTATAGCATTGTCATGTTAGCATTCTTGGTCATAGTTATATTCTGCTCCAAAGTTGCTATCCTGCTGTTGTTGACAGCCACCTCTGTTTTCACTAAGTTTGTAACTTTCCGATGCCATGTTGCATGCTTAATATCTTTTGATCTGTGATGCCTATGACCTTAATTCTTGTTTGTACCTGATCACCATCATTTCTAGTTCATGATCATATATTGCTATGTCATGTTGCTGCATTTTGCATATAGTTTTGCTCATGTTTATACAGCATGAAAATAACAGTTTCTGCCCTGTTTTACTGATTTTCACTAAGTCCTAGACCAATAATGTTTTATTGCATTTTGCATGGGCTATAATTAATTGTTCATGATGCCTATTTGGATTATTGGTTTTGCCATGCCATGCCTGCCATGTCTACTTTAGTTGCATATCATTTTGATCATGTTTGCATTCATTATCCATCTTATGCATTGCTCTAAAATGTGCTTCCTAATGTTGAAAGATTGTGTTCCAAACTTGTTTTGCTTGTATCTTTTTAACCGTAACTCCGTTTGGAGTGTTCTTTATATGTATCTTGATTAGTTTTTCGTGTACTTTGTGTTTATGCTATTGTTTGCTATAGTAACCAATCTAAAATATGGTTTAGGGCAGAACAGTACCAAATGCTTAAATTGTCATGGGGTACTTAGTGATATGCCATGTTTAGATTGTGCCGCACTTAAATTGACTAGCATAGATAGTTTACCTTATGCTTCACCTCTTGTCATGTTTGTGTGCTATGCCATGCTTGCTTGAGTTGTCATGTTAACAACCTTTCTTGATCACCTGTAACTAAACTACTTGAACCATTCTAAATGTGCGGTATCGTCGTGTGTGACGAGTACTCCACTTAACCTGTTACTAACCGCTCTCGACGATAGATGCGATTCCGTAGTGTGTTGTATCGTGTTGCCATCTTGTTGATGCTTGCTCATGATTGCTTCGTAGTAATAGATGCTTGCTCGTCGATTGCCTTTTCCAGTGTTTTCCTTCTTCTATGCTTCCGCGGGTACTCTTGGAGACGTTGCGAGCTTGCGATCGACTTCACCGTCGGCTTCGTCTTCTCATCAGGTAAGGGGGGGCATATATCATGCTTATAACTTTCAGATCACTCGCGCCTAGGTGTAGGATAGAACGATTGCTTGATCCTACCACTTTATATTCATGCCTCTCAAATAAACCCAAACAGCCATGTCCCTCCACATCCCAGTAAACCTTGTTTGGCAATGTTACTTTTGCTCGCTGGTCAGCCACTGCTTAGTATGCATGCTAGGATGTTATATACTGTTATCCTATTACTCATTGGATTGGGCTATCACATTATTATATTGTTGTTGATGATATGATTATTATAATGTTGACTATATTCGACGAAGGATGGAAGGTATAGGATACCCCCCCCGACGTTTTGTTCCATTCGAGTCACCTAGGATCCGAGTTGTGGGTATTGGTTTTAAGACTGAGCGTGCCTAACCGCGTGTGGGATACTATGGGGTCCCCTTTTCTTACCTACCTAGCTTCAAACATTTCTAGAGGTGGCCCAAGCTGATTTACCATTTGAAACCATGTATATATGTCTGGCGGGTCGCTCCTAGCAGATATCCTTTAAAACAACCAGGGCCAGCGGAGACATGGTTTCTCTGTTGGTCCACACTGGTGAGCTAGGGGGCTGCCCACATGTGATGGGATCAGTTACCTCGACCTTGGCCAGTCGGAAGAGTCTGATCCGAGAGCGTGGCCAACTTTTGGATTGGGTGTCGACTCCCCGGGGGCTACCCGGATTTGTTCGTTGTTAGCTATAGGGACCTGTCGTTTTGGATCTGTCGGAACTAAATCATAAAATGGCTTCCCATGATGGGTAGAAACTGAGAGAGATGGGCGTGCGTGCGGAGCCTTGTAATGGGAAGTTGGTACACCCCTGCAGGGTTAAATATTTTCGAGAAGCCGTGTCCACGGTTATGGACGACTTGAGACCTACTCCTTGTTCATAGACAACAACAACTGAGATAATCTTAATATAACTTGATCAACGTGTGTGTGCCTTGACTGCTTTTTCTTCGTCGGGAGGTGAAGAGGAGGACAAGGATAGGATAGGTGTTATGTTTGCGTAAGTAGTTGATAGCAAGACTTGTTGGAGGCGATTCCTCATCGAATGCTTGGATCTCATCTTACTCTAAAATAGACCGTTAGCCACTCATATATTGCTAGTGCGTCTGCAACGTCACCACTACCCCCTTCTTACCCGTGAGAAGTTAGTTACAAGACTTTGATATATTCTCACCCCTTGCTTTCTTTTCCCTTTTATGTTTTGCCTGATCGGCCGCTGCAGTTGATTACTACCTCGACTTTTCTTCTGGACGCCTTTGTGGAGACTCGACGACGACTAGTTAGGCGGATCCCGGCGAAGAGCCTGGACCCGTGTGGTTACGGGAACAGTGTGTTTTACCTTTGCCGCTAGGCATTTGATTCTAGTCTGTACCCAGACATGTATCTTCCGCTGATGTAATGTATTTAAGGCAGTTGTATGTCGATTGTATGAGATGTTGTATCCTTGTAGCTGTAATGTTGTGATATCATGTTGGAAATCCGGGGCATATCGCATTGTCATATGTCGCGGTGGGACCGATATGTGCTTCGTCCCCGGATCTAGATGGAAACATCTAGATCTGGAACAGTACCGCATATCGGGCCTTACAACTTGGTATCAGAGCCTTACCGACCGTAGGATCCCTTTTCTGGCCGAAGTCGAGTATAGACAAAAACTATTTTGTAGTTACTAAGTTAATTATCGGAGAGTAGGAATCTTTTTACTCCTTATCCTTGCTCTGGTCAGGACAAGTGACGTAAGCATTTTAATTCTCGACTTATCCCCTTCAAACTCTAGGATCTCGAGTGTGTGGAGTTTCAGAATAGTTACAATGCCTTGCTTGCATTGTATTGTCCCGATTCCGATCTCAGGTGGGGAATTCCTGTAGTACCTTTAGCTTCTCCGACTCCGGATAACATCTTGGTCGTCCGTTGACTTCATTCCTCTTGCCCAGTATCCTCACGATTTGAGTGAGAATGCTTCTCTTCGCCGTCACTTTCAACTATCGTTCCTCCTCTTGATCCCTCGATGGTTTCTTTTTCCGACGTCGCCATCTCTCTGCGGAAAGTTTCTCGACCGAAGTCCGACGTCGACATGGAGCAGAGTCCCTTGTTGGTGGTGTTGAAGATTGCCGACTCTCTTTTTATCTCCACCCTCTCCCCCGGATCGTCCAGGATCTCGGGACGAGATCCCTTGTTGGTGGTGTTGTATTGTAATAGCCCAGATTTCACAAAAATTAAAAAAAATTGTTTTCGGTGTGAATTATTTGTTTGTCTGATTTGTTTGCGTTGTTTGCATCCCCGATTTATCGATCGATGATTATTTTCCCCCCTCTTATCTCGTACCGGATGGAGACCGACCCTTGCCACCCTGACACTCGACCTTGCGACACCGGGTTTCACCCGATCACCGTCGCGAAAACCACACGAGACCAGCCGTAGCCAACGGAACGAAAAACCCCGTTTAATAAGTAAACATCATATTTTTATAGTGCGCCAGAATGTGTTCCCGGAACGGTTCCAGCGCGAGGTGAACGCCGCCGACTCGATGAGCTGATCGCGCAGTTCGAAGTTTTACCCGAATCGAAGGTCCTGCGGACCCCTCGGTGGCCAGAAACGTAAACTCCGCGCACGCGAGAGAAAAACCGGGGATCTTTTTGCAAACTGCCAGCCACTTGGGATATATAAAGACCACCACTCTCCCACCCCTTTCTAGGGTTTCCCTAGCCTAAAAATTGCAGCCACACCCCCAGATCTGCTCCAATTTTCACAATTTAGCCCATTTTCGTCCAAACACTAGACTCATCTGATCTGGACCGTCAGATCTGGAGATCCGACGGCCCAAATGCACCCTAACCTCCCACCTTCTCTCTCCTCTCTCCTCAACCGCTCCGCCGACGCTAGCCCGTGGAGCCGCCGCGCCACCGCCGCCGGCAAGCCGCCGGTCGTCAGCGAGCCGCGCCACCGCACCTCCTCCTCCCTCCTCCCTCTCTTCCCCCCTCTCTCCTCTCCCTCTAACCTCCCCTTCCCTCTCCTCCTCGCAGGGAACAACGCGCCGCCGCTCGCTCCATGGAGCAGCCTGAGCCGAGCTCGCGGCCGCTGCTTCCCGAAGCCGCCGGCGACCGGAGCTCCGCCGCCCGAGGCCAAGCCGCCCTC
Source organism: Bromus sterilis (assembly GCA_950022295.1). NCBI lineage: Eukaryota > Viridiplantae > Streptophyta > Magnoliopsida > Poales > Poaceae > Bromus > Bromus sterilis. The sequence goes on along the minus strand of OX465595.1, from coordinate 270,789,329 downwards.
CGTCGGCATCCTCCTCGACCGGGATCCCGCCTACACCATCCTCGCGCCGTGCCGCTTGCCTCGCCGGCGGGAGCTGCCGGCCGCCGCCACCCTGGACGGGATCAGATCAATCCCGATCCAGCTTCCCCAACCGCCAGGTGGGCCAGCCCAGCGGTCCGGCCACGGCAGCCCACCTCGCCTCCCAGGCCACCTGGGCCGAGCCCAAGGGGTGAGCTGTTCCGTTTATTTTTATTTTTTTATTTTTTTCCAGGACCTCAGTTTTGGCTAAGTCTGGAAGATTGTGTTGCTGATTCCATTTTTCGCTGTAGATTGCGAGTAAAACGTAGCTCGGATGACGTTGCACCCAAAAGGAAATTTGTTTAGTTTTGTGTGTACTTCAGTTCATCTTTTGTGAGCATTTTGATTTGAGGCCATCTTGATGTTGTTAATCACTATTGAAGTGGGCATCATACTGTTAACTGTTGTTACTTCCTGATAAGTGTTGCTGTTATTATTTTATTGCAAGTTTGATTGATGATTGTGACACATCCATGAGGCCTATGCTATTAATTCTTGTTGCATACTGTTAAGCATCATGTCCACTTAAATCCTATGCAATCACTTGTCATGTTTGCATGATGTAGCTGTATTAACTCTTTCTCCAAAGTGGTGACCCTGATGTTATGTGCTGCTATTTATATAAAGTTGCTACTTTGATGCCATATATCTTTTTAGCCGTGCATCCTATCAAGCATTGCAATATGTCATTTTGATCTATGCCATGTCTACTTCCATTATATGTATTGCATTGTCATGTTAGAATTCTTGGTCATAGTTATATTCCTCTCCAAAGTTGTTATCCTGCTGTTGTTGGCAGCCACCTCTGTTTCACTAAGTCTGTAACTTTCCGATGCCATATTGCATGCTTAATATCTTTTGATCTGTGATGCCTATGACCTTGAATCTTGTTTTTACCTGATCACCATCTTGTCTAGTTCATGCTCATATATTTCTATGTCATGTTGTTGCACTTTTGCATATAGTTTTGCTCCTGTTTATACAGCATGAAAATAACAGTTTATGTCCTGTTTTACTGATTTTCACTAAGTCCTAGACCAGTAATGTTTTATTGCATTTTGCATGGGCTATAATTAATTGTTCATAATGCCTATTTGCACGATTCCTTTTGCCATGCCATGCCTGCCATGTCTACTTTAGTTGAATATCATTTGTGAGCATGTTTGCATTCATTATCCTGTTTATGCATTGCTCTAAAGTGTGCTTTTTGATGTTGGCAGATTGTGTTCCAAACTTGTTTTGTTTGTATCTTTTTAACCGTAACTCTGTTTGGAGTGTTCTTTATATGTATCTTGATGAGTTTTTCGTGTACTTTGGGTTTATGCTATTTTTTACTGCTGTTAACCAACCTAAAATATGGTTTAGGGCAGAAAAATACCAAATTCTGAAATTGTCGTGGGGTACTTAGTGATATGCCATGTTTAGGTTGTGCCGCACTTAAATTGACTAGCATAGATAGTTTACCTTATGCTTCATCTCCTGTCATGTTTGTGTGCTATGCCATGCTTTCTTGAGTTGTCATGTTAACAACCTTTGTTGATCATCTTTAACTAAACTACTTGAACCATTCTAAATGTGCGGTCGTCGTGTGTGATGAGTACTCCACTTAACCTGTTAGTAACCGCTCTCGACGATAGATGCGATGCCGTAGTGTGTTGTCTTGCGTTGCCTTCTTGTTGATTCTTGCTCGTGATTGCTTCTAGTAATATCTGATTGCTCGTCGATTGCCTTTTCCAGTGTTTTCCTTCTTCTTTGCTTCCGCGGGTACTCTCGGAGACGTTGCGAGCTTGCGATCGACTTCACCTTCGGCTTCGTCTTCTCATCAAGTATGGGGGAGCATATATCATGCTTATAACTTTCAGCTCACTCGCGCCTAGGTGTAGGATAGAACGATTGCTTGATCCTACCACTTTATATTCATGCCTCTCAAATAAACCCAAACAACCATGTCCTCCACATCCCAGCAAAACTTATTCAGCTATGTTACTTTTGCTCGCTGCTCAGCCACTTCTTAGTATGCATGCTAGGATGTTATCAACTGTTATCCTGTTACTCCTTGGATTGGGCGATCACATTATTATATTGTTGTTGATGATATGATTATTATAATGTTGACTATATTCGACGAAGGATGGAAGGTCTAGGCTATCCCGCCCCGACGCTTTGTTCCATTCGAGTCACCTAGGATCCGAGTTTCGGGTATTGGTTTTAAGACTGAGCGTGCCTAACTGCATGTGGGATACTATGGGGTCCCCTTTTCTTACCTACCTAGCTTCAAAGATTTCTAGAGCTGGCCCAAGCTGATTTACCATTTGAAACCATGCATATATGTCTGTCGGGTCGCTCCTAGAAGATATCCTTCAAAACAACCCAGGCCAGCGGAGATATGGTTTCTCTGTTGGTCCACACTGGTGAGCTAGGGGGCTGCCCACATGTGAGGGGATCAATTACCTCGACGTTGGCCAGACGGAAGAGTCTGATCCGAGAGTGTGGCCAGCTTTTGGATTGGGTGTCGACTCCCTGGGGGCCACCCGTATTTGTTCGTTGTTAGCTAGAGGGACCTATCGTTTCGGATCTCTCGGAACTAAATCATAAAATGGCTGTCTGTGATGGGTAGAAACTGAGAGAGATGGGCGTGCGTGCGGAGCCTTGTAATGGGCAGTTGGTACACCCCTGCAGGGTTAAATATTTTCGTGAAGCCGTGTCCATGGTTATGGACGACTTGGAACTGTCTTGTTCATAGATAACATCAACTGAATCATATTTAGTAACTTGTTCAACGTGTGTGTGCCTTGACTGCTTCTTCTTCATCGGGTGGTGAAGAGGAGGACAAGGATAGGATAGGTGTTATGTTTGCGTAAGTAGTTGATAGCAAGACTTGTTGGAGCCGATTCCTCATCGAATGCTTGGATCTCATCTTACTCTAAAATAGTCTGTTAGCCACTCATATATTGCTAGTGCGTCTGCAACCTCACTACTATCCCCTTCTTACCCGTGAGAAGTTAGTTACAAGACTTTGATATATTCTCACCCCTTGCTTTCTTTTCCCTTTTATGTTTTGCCTAATCGGCCGCTGCAGTTGATTACTACCTTGACTTTTCTTCTGGACGCCTTCGTGGAGACTCGACGACGACTAGTTAGGCGGATCCCGGCGGAGAGCCTGGACCCATGTGGTTACGAGAATGGTGTGTTTTACCTTTTCCGCTAGGCATTTGATTCTAGTCTGTACCCAGACATGTATCTTCCGCTGATGTAATGTATTTAAGGCAGTTGTATGCCGATTGTATGAGATGTTGTATCCTTTTAGCTGTAATGTTGTGATATCATGTTGGAAATCCGGGGCATATGGCATTCTCATATGTCAAGGTGGGACCGATATGTGCTTCATCCCCTGATCTGGATGGAAACATCTAGATCTGGAACAGTACCGCATATCGGGCCTTACACACTTGTCCTGACCAGAGCAAGGGTAAGGAGTAAAAAGATTCCTACTCTCCGATAACTAACTTCTTAACTACAAAATAGTTTTTGTCTAGACTCGACTTCGGCCAGAGAGGGGATCCTATCGTGGTAATACCTAGGGTATACCCTCATGTACCTTATATCAGGGGCTATCCCTAACATAACCACCTCTTGGAAAATATCTATAAAATAAAACATAAACAGAAAACCTCTTCCTCTCTTTTTTTTCATCCGAGTAAGAAGCTACTCGGATAAGGTCAGATTCTTCCGAGTAGTTAGTTTATTCGGATGATACTACTACAAGGGCAACCTTACTCGGACAAGACCTTTTCGAGTAAGGCGTTACTCGGAGCAAAGTACTACCGTCCGAGTAAGTTGGTTACTCGGAAGCAAGAAAAGCCGAGCTGCATGATACTCGGACAAGAAGAGGAAAAGCTAGAGTCACAAGAAATTAAAACCATATGCGTTACCCCTACTTAAATGACTGTAATGGGGGACGTTTCTCATTGTAATAACAGCCATCATTAACTCTGTAATTAAAACCTATTATTGGGCAGCGAAGGGACAGGGCGCACTCTATATAAGCCCATCCTTTTCACCATAGGAGGGGACACAATATTGACACTTTGAGCAAGAACACCCCAGTCTATCTGGGACAGGATTAAGGTTGTTATCTCCAAGGAGAGGCCTAACCTGTATAACTTTTTCCTGTGTCACCATCTTTGCGTACAGATCTTCATAGCTCCATCACTACCCCTATATCTATTGTTAGGTCCATAACTACAACAATTGGCGCCCACCGTGGGGCTGAGCTGATCAGGAACCGTAAAGATGTGATTCTTTTCGTCTTCCTCGTCGACCCGCGGTCCCCAACTCTTCCACGGCGAGAGTTTTCTCTTTGGATCGTTAGCCTTTGTGGCCGACGACTCCGCTTGGCTGGCGGATGCGCCGCTCCAGGCGCAGCTGCTGCCCTCAAGGGCAGCGTACACTTTCGAGCCGACACATCGGGGGATCTTCGCCTCCAGTTACCAGCCCGTCCTCAGACCCAGGCTCTGTTGCCTATTCACCACAAGAAGAAGATGTCAGGCCTCCCGCGTGTTCCTTATCGAAGCAAGCCCCGCCCGATCCAGCAGGTGGCAGTCATCGATTCTGTGGAGTCAGCTCAGCAGGCCATCAGCGAGCTGATCGCAAAGGAAGGTCCGACTGCATCACTCTTGCACATCTTCAACTCCGGCGATGATGAAGACCTTTTGATGTCTGACCCGGAGCCAGGAGCCGAACAAGAAGGGAGCAACGGTTCTCCTGTTACCATGGCAGAAGTTTGTATGGCCGGAACTCCACCACCTCAGGGGTCACCAACCAGAGAGGGAGGATATCGGACTAACGAAGCAGCTCGGGGCAATGAAGAGATACCACTCGGAGGAGGACGTCGGCGAACATCTGCTTTTAGGCGTCTAGAGCTTGGAGGTTCCAGTCGACGGCCCCTTACTCGGGAAGAACAAGCAACGGCAGAAGCAGCAGAGCAAATGTTGCAAACCCCCATAGACACCTCGACTCCAGAAGGGCAACACTTGGAGGCAGCCAGACTAACCAATTTAGCTGAACGGCAGCGTCTAACCGAACTGAAGAATACATTGGAGCATCAGGCACGGGAGGTGGCTCGCCTCAAGTAGAGTAGAACCAGTCGGCAACTAAGGGGAAATGGCGAAAATCGATCCTTCCGAGCTCTGGATACCCCGATGGAAAATATAATAGCAGCTACTCGGATTGCAAATTCCTTGCAGCCGAGTGGTTCAGCGGCTAAAGGAATAGAGCACTTAGCATTCCTGTTACAAAAACCAGTGGAGCAGAATGCTGAAGTCAGTCAATCACTATAGCGAGTTCATTCTCAACCTCCCCTCACGGGCACCTCTCAGTCTGTTTATACTCCCCGAAGAAACAGAAATCATTCACCTCGGAACAAGGGGGATCCTCATGATGAATATCGCCATGAACAGTTCCGAAACCCAGAGTTTCGAAGAGGTGATGAGTATACAGCTCGGAGGAGAGATGAAGACTATGCAGCTCGGAGAAGGGACCAAGAGCGGCGCCGAGTGGATCATCAAGAAGAAAGATACCGAGATATTGAAGATGATGCTCGAAGCCATTTAGTAAAAAATCGAGTAGATCGTGCCAGGGTGTATCGACAAGACCAAGTTAGTTATCCGATGGCTACAGGCCCCGTCTGTTTTAGCGAGAGAATCCGATTAACCCCGATTCCTCCTCGCTTCAGGATAGCGCAAGGAGTGGAGAAGTACCGGGGTGACGCCAAGCCGCAGACGTGGTTAGATGACTACAGAATAGCAGTCCAGATAGGAGGAGGTGGAGATGAGATAGCCATGATGCACCTTCCCCTGATGCTGGAAGGTTCAGCTCGGACATGGCTAAACCAGCTTCCACCAAACAACATCTGGGTATGGGAAGATCTAGTCAGAGTTTTCATCAAGAATTTTGAAGGAACCTACAAGAGACCTGGAGGGCTGAACGAATTGCAGTTATGCACTCAAGGTCACAATGAGCCCACTCGAGAATATATTCAGAGATGGATCACACTCCACAACTCGGTAGAAGGAGTCTCCGAGTTCCAAGCAATTTATGCCTTTAAGCAAGGTGTCAAGTACAAGGAGTTAAGCTTGAAGCTCGCAAGGTCCCCTGATTTCACTTCACTTGGCAGATTGATGGAAATCACAAACAAATATGCTAATGGGGAAGAGGAAATTCGGCAGAAGTCCCAGCAGTATCGAAGTGGTAACAACTCGACCTCCAACCCCAAGCAAAAGAATGGAGGTGGGGGCGGTAAGCGAAAGGCAGAAGGGGCACCAACAGATGCCGAATTGGTAGCGGCCGCAAATGCGGCAGGGATCCACAGCAAAAATCAGCCAAGGAAGGAGTGGCAGCCTCGTCAGAAAAGGCCTTCAAATGACGATGATATCCTAAATCAGCCTTGTCCTCTTCATACCACCCAAGATGCTGAAGGAAAGACGGTTTTCCCGAAGCATACAGCTAGGCAGTGCCGACTAATCAAGAGAGCTGCGCAAAATGCAAAGACCGGGTCCCAGCAGGACAAGGGAAAGAAAAAGGAAGGAAGTCCAGATCTGGATAGTGAAGGTTTTCCTCGGGACGACGGAGTTTTGGTCATTTTTGCAGCCTGAGAATCGAAGAGAATTGAAAAATTGAGGTTCAGAGAAGTTAACACTGCTGCTCCTGCCGTTCCGAGTTATATGAAGTGGACAAATGTTCCGATTACGTTCGATCAATCGGACCATCCCCCTCATATCCCTCACCCTGCAAGACACGCCCTGATAGTCGACCCGTTGGTGGAAACAGGAAATGGCAATTTTAGGCTGAGGAATGTCTTGATGGATGGAGGCAGTGGCATAAATATTTTGTATGCTAGTACCTTAAAAGGCATGAACATCCCGATGTCTAAACTCGGTAACAGTTACTTGGAATTTCACGGGATCATCCCGGGAAAGAAAGCACACTCGCTAGGAATGATTACTCTGAATGTAGTCTTCGGTACACCTGATAATTTTCGGAAGGAAAATATTACCTTCGAAGTAGTCGACTTTTCGAGTGCTTATCACGCGCTACTCGGACGACCCGCTTATGCAAAATTTATGGATATTCCTTGCTATGTTTATTTGAAGTTAAAGATGCCAGGTCCTAGTGGTGTGATCACCGTATCCGGAGATTATAAACAAGCAGAAGAGTTGCTGCAAAAAGGATCATTAATAGCTGACCAGCAAATGGCAGAAGTTGAGTTGGCCGAGTTGAAGAAAACAGTCGGCAGGAGAAACCAAAAAGGTGCGGATCCATCTTGATGATGAGGACAAGTTCACCAACATCACCACTGATCTGGATCCTAAATAGGAATTTGAGCTCATCAACTTCCTCCGTGAGAATTGGGACATCTTTGCGTGGAAGCCATCTGACATGCCCGGAGTCCCAAGGGAGTTGGCTGAGCACAAATTGCGGGTTGATCCGAAGGAAAGACCAGTAAAAGAGTCCCTTAGACGTTTTTCTTCAGAAAAGAGAAAAGCCATCGGACAAGAAATAGCAAGATTGCTAGCAGCTGGATTCATTAAGGAAATCTTCCACTCAGAGTGGTTAGCAAATCCCGTGATGGTTCCAAAGAAAGATAAATCTTGGAGAACTTGCGTTGATTTCCTTCATCTCAATAAAGTTTGTCCAAAAGATCACTTCCCTCTTCCTCGCATTGATCAGATTGTGGATTCCACATCTGGGTGTGAAAGACTATGTTTCCTCGATGCATACTCGGGTTATCATCAAATCCGATTATATGAACGAGATGAAATATTAACCACATTTATAACTCCTTTTGGCTGTTTCTGCTATGTCACCATGTCATTCGGACTTAAAAATGCGGGGGCTACATATCAACGCATGATGCAAAATTGTTTGATCTGGCAGATCGGCAGAAATGTCGAAGTGTATGTTGATGACATTGTGATCAAGACAGCTGAGGGAAGTAACTTGCTGGCCGATCTGGCCGAAACCTTTCAGAGTTTCGATCTTATAACATCAAACTAAATCCAGAAAAGTGTGTATTCGGTGTTCCAGCCGGAAAGCTACTCGGATTCATGGTTTCTGAAAGAGGAATTGAAGCCAACCCAGAGAAGATAGCAGCAATTCAGAACATGAAGCCGCCTCAGAAGCTCCGAGATGTCCAAAAGCTGACAGGGTGTCTCGCAGCCCTCAGTCGATTCATTTCCCGACTCGGAGAGAAGGCACTCCCCCTCTATCAGCTAATGAAAAAGTCGTCAAACTTCAAGTGGAACGAACAAGCACAGGAGGCCTTTGAAGAACTAAAAAAGCATTTATCAACTCGGCCGGTTCTCGCAGCACCGAAAGAAAAGGAGCCACTCTTATTGTACATTGCAGCCACAAGCCAAGTCGTCAGCGTAGCTATAGTGGTGGAAAGAGAAGAGAAAGAAAAAACACAGAAGATTCAAAGGCCTGTATATTTCATCTCCGAGGTCCTCACACCATCCAAGAAATGATATCCTCATTACCAGAAGCTGGCAATGGGAATTCACTTGGCATCACAGAAGTTGGCTCACTACTTTCAAGACCACTCGGTTACAGTAGTATCAGTAGCTCCTTTGGCCGAGATCATGAATAACAGATACGCTACGGGCAGAATTGCAAAATGGGGATTAGACCTCTTACCATACGATATCCATTATCAACCCAAGAAGGCAATCAAGTCACAGGCTTTGGTAGATTTTTTGGCTGAATGGACAGAAGCACAGAGCATCCCACAACCAATCCCTGAGCACTGGACTATGTTTTTTGATGGGTCAAAGATGTTAAATGGGGCGGGAGCAGGAGTAGTGCTTGATTCCCCAAGAAAGGACGAAATGAGATACGTCCTTCAAATCCCTTTCCCAGCAACAAACAACGAAGCCGAGTATGAGGCCCTTTTATATGGATTACGAATGGCCATTTCACTCGGAATCAGAAGGTTGATGATTTTTGGAGACTCCGACCTGGTGATCAATCAGGTCATGAAAGAATGGGATATAAGGAGCCCAGCAATGACAACCTGCCGTGTAGCAGTCAGAAAACTGGAGAAAAAATTTGATGGGCTGGAGCTCCATCATATCCCAAGAACACAAAACCAAGCAGCGGATGACTTAGCCAAGCTAGGATCAACTCGGGGACAAATTCCCTCAGGAGTTTATCTGGAGCACATACACGCCCCAACTGTGAAGGAAGACCCTTACTCGGAAGCCGATCCAAGCATGTTACCAGATGAGAACATTCCAGACAAAGAAGATATTCCTGCGGTTGTGGATCTTGTTTTTGACATAGAGGTAATCCCCCCCGAGTGGTCCTTGCCCATTCTGAGATACTTGCAAAAGCAGGAGCTGCCAGATGACGAAGTAGAAGCCAAGCAAGTAGTGCGAAAAGCAAAATCATACTCAGTGATCAACAACGAGTTATATAGAAACAGTGTCACAAAGCTTCCCCAGCGGTGCATATCGGAGGAGGAAGGCCGACTGATCTTACAAGACATACATTCCGGCGAATGCGGTCACCATGCGTCAAGTCAGACAGTAGTGGCCAAGGTTTTCCGAGCAGGATTCTTCTGGCCCAATGCTTTAAGAGATGCCAAGAACATTGTTGATCATTGCAGAGGATGTCAGTTTTACGCAAATCAGCCACACAAGCCAGCTTCCGAGTTGAAGACAATACCCTTAGCATGGCCTTTTGCTACATGGGGATTGGACATGATAGGGCCACTCAGGACAGACACCTCAGGGTTCACACATATCCTAGTAGCTGTGGACAAATTCACAAAATGGATAGAAGCAAAACCAATAAAAAGCTTAGACTCAGCCGCTGCAGTTAGCTTCATACAAGGCATTGTACATCGTTTCGGCGTTCCCCATGATATCATCACCGACAATGGGTCGAATTTCAATTCAGCCGAGTTCAAGTAGTTTTGCTGGAATATGGGTACCAGAGTAAACTTCGCCTCAGTGGCACACCCTCAATCCAACGGCCAGGTAGAGCGAGCAAATGGGTTGATTTTGAAAGGAATCAAACGGCGTCTTATGCGGGAACTAAAGGAAGCAGCAGGAGCCTGGGTTGAAGAACTACCCTCAGTATTGTGGGGGTTGAGAACGACTCCAAACCGGTCCACTCGGGAAACTCCCTTCTTCCTAGTGTATGGTTCAGAAGTTGTCCTGCCAAGTGAGCTAAAGCACAATGCTCCTCGAATAACTCAGTACACTGAAGAAGAAGCCGAGACAACTCGACAAGATGGTATTGACCTTTTAGAAGAAGAAAGAAACTTAGCCCTAACGCGCTCAGCATTTTACCAACAAGATCTTCGACGATATCACGAGCGTCATATCCGAGCTCGCTCCTTTCAGGAAGGCGACATGGTTTTGCGTGTCAAGCAAACCTCTGATCACAAGCTAGCCCCTCCTTGGGAAGGTCCTTACATTGTAACCCGAGTCTTAGGTAATGGAGCCTATCGGCTATATGATGTAACGAATAATAGAGAAGAGCCACACACATGGAATGCCCAAATGTTGCGGCGCTTCTATGCATGAAATTCTTATGAATTGATTCAATAAAGAGATTCTGCCTTCATCAATTGCATTTTTTAACCCAAGTTTTCGTCCGAGCTGTACGTAGCTCGGACAAAATCTTAAGCTAACCTTCACTAAATTCTTCAAAAAACCTAAGAAAGAGGAGGAACGATGATTTCAGAAACATAGTTCTATATCCTTGCAGATAACGGGTTATAGCAGGTTTCCCAACAAGCTTTTTCTGAAACTTGGGGGCTACTTAACGCTGCGGACAAAATCTAAGTTTTCCGTCCGAGCTGTACGTAGCTCGGACGAAAGCTTAAGCAAAATTTAACTAAGTAACCAACAAGTTTTTTCTGAAACTTGGGGGCTACTTAACGCTGCGGACAAAATCTAAGTTTTCCGTCCGAGCTGTACGTAGCTCGGACGAAAGCTTAAGCAAAATTTAACTAAGTAACCAACAAGTTTTTCTGAAACTTGGGGGCTACTTAACGTTGCGAACAATCTAAGTTTTCCTTCCGAGCTGTACGTAGGTTAGACGAAAGCTTAAGCAAAGTTTAACTAACTAACCAACAAGTTCTCCTGAAACTTGGGGGCTACTTAACGTTGCGAAAAATCCAAGTTTTCTGTCCGAGCTGTACGTAGCTCGGACGAAAACTTAAGCAAAATTTTAAGTAAGTAACCAACAAGTTTTTCTGAAACTTGGGGGCTACTTAACGTTGCGAAAAATTTAAGTTTTCCTTCCGAGATGTACGTAGCTCGGACGAAAACTTAAGAAAAATTTAACTAAGTTATCAGCAAGTTTTTCTGAACCCTAGGGGCTACTTAACGTTACGAAAAACTCAAGTTCCTTATCCGAACTGTACGCAGCTCGGATGGAAGCTTAAGCAGCATTTATTGAGTTGCTCAACAAGTACTTCAAAAACCAGAGAAAGAAGAAGAACAATGATTTCAGAAACATAGTTCTATATCCTTGCAGATAACTGGTTATAGCAAAACAAATCAACACCTCAGAGCCAGGCCTTCTTAATAAAAGGCGGTAGTTTTAGGGACAAATTGTGCACCCAGGGCAGTAATAAGACATAAACTATTTATTACAAAACCTCTCGGCATTCCGAGGCAAATTCAACTGTTTGTCCCTCAACATGATCAGGCATCACTAGCCTCATCAGATTCACTGGTAACTCCAGTAGATTCCACGAAGAAATCAAGATCTGGCATCTTCGCAATCCGACTCGCAGTCTCAGCATATCGAGACAAAAAGGTCGTACATCTCGGACCATGCTCCGGATCACCATCTCAGACTCGTTCCAGATTGTGGATTTTCTCTAAAAAATGAGCTTTAGTCAGGGCTAGCGCATAATTCGCGCCACTCCGAGCTGAAGACCTTTTCCAACGAGCAATTTGCTGCGGAGCCGCTTGAAGTATAGGAACAACTGTATCCAGATGAACATGATTCTCCTCAGTAGGCGAGATGTAATTCTTCAACCCTAGGGTGACATCCATGGTTTCTTCAGCATATTTCTTTGCACTCGCGCACCTCATGGTCAGCAGGCCTTTGGATAAGGAAAACTCCGTCGTCTTGGGAGTGTAATTGTCCTTCTTCATCAGCTCGGCAAACTCGGCCATACTCGCCTGTTCCGCCTCAGGATTGGTGTAATAAACTGCAAAGACACAATAGGTGTAAAAATCAAACGAAGTGACTTAACAGCAACAGGTCGGACGCACAATGCAAGGAAGACATCTTACTGGATAACATCTCACTAAACGAAGCAAATCTCCCGGCACAGTACTCTTCAGCATTTTTGACAGACTCCCGAGTTGCTGCCAGCTCAGCTTCATGGTTTTCCTTATCTTTAGAACGCAGCTCGGACAACTTCTGCAGGTCGGATTGAAGTTGGGAGATAGTGGCCTCTTTTTCCTCAAGAGCCTTCTTCTGGCTGGCCACTTGTTTCTCCAAAATCTTCTTCTCCTTCGCACGTTTCTCAGTCTGCTCAATCTCCTTTTTCATCTTATTGACAAATTCATCACTTTCTTTCACTTTCGCATCAAATGCTTTCTTTGCAGCTTCTGCAGATTCAGTTGTTAGAAACATCACATGGCGAAAAATTTGGAAACTCCTCATTTACTATGAGAAACATAGCCTTACCATTATCCTCAGCATGCCTTTTCTTCAAAGCTTCATGTTCTCCTTGTAGTTTCACAAAATCAGTGCCAAATTTGCAAGCCTCCTGGCACAGGAAAAATCATTCAAGACATAGTCTCTACAACATAAGACTCCGAGTAACTTCAAGAAGTTACTCGGAGCCTTGGGGGCTACACCCAGTGGGTGCACTAAGAAGTGCCCCCACTGGAAGATCATCAAGTTAATAGTCTCTACAACATAAGACTCCGAGTAACTTCAAGAAGTAACTCGGAGCCTTGGGGGCTACACCCAGTGGGTGCACTAAGAAGTGCCCCCACTAGAAGATCATTAAGCCAACAACATCTACAACATAAGACTCCGAGTAACCTCAAGAAGTTACTCGGAGCCTTGGGGGCTACACCCAGTGGGTGCATTAAGTAGCGTCCCCACGGGAAGTCTATCAAAAACAACTCGGAAATTGAACCCACACACCCAGTGGGAACATGGCTTGCATAAGTACTTACATGCAACTTGGTCTTCATCATCCCAGCATCGGAGGCCAGCTCACGTAACCGCAGCTCAATTTCTGAGGCCTTCGCCAGAGACCCCTTCAATCCATCCACTACGGCATCCTCAATCGAGGCATCAACCGAGATTGAAGTAGGAGGAGGACGAATTTCTCCTGAGGCTGCAACAGAAACAGTAGATCTCTTTTCGACATTTTTCACCCCCAAGGTAGCAGGAGGAACAGGCGTGTTCTCGGCATCCACCCCCGAGGTGGCAGGTTGAACTGGCATAGGGGAAATAACCTCCTGATCGGTAGAAGCTTTTGGAGCAGTCGGGGCGCTGGAAGCAGGGAAGCTCGCCACATTCGCAGTTGGGATCGGATCTACGTCAAGGCCAATGTCCATATCTAGAAAAAGAAAACTTGGAAGCAAAAGCACGGAGCAAGGATAAAATCTAGAGCCAAAGAGCGAGTACTCACCATCGACTGGAATTTGTTCAGGAATAGAATCCAGCACCCGGAAATCAGTCACAACGCAGTTACTAACATCTTCATAAGCTGCAGCATCATGAGTTTCAACGCCAGGGAGTGACTCGGACCCACTCGGACGAACACTGCAATATGAGGAAAGTTAAGATTTGCAAAAATCACTAAAGGAAGAAAAATAAAAAGCCGTCGGATATTACTTCCGAGCTGTTTTAAGAGCTCGTCGTGGGGGAGCAATAGCGGCGGGAGCAGCCTGAGCAGACCCTGACCCGGAAGCCTTCCTGGGAATCTCGGCGGCATCCGTCGAAGCACTAACCTTCCTCCCGCCAAGGGTAGAAAGCTTTTTCCGCTGTTTCATGGGAGCCACTTTCCCATGACTTGGGCTAAGAGCGGTGGCCTTGCTACTAATTTCCCCCTTACTCGGAGATATGGGACGTTTCGTTCCCCGAGCAGATCCTTCCCGAGCTGCTTCACGGTCGTGATTATTTTTGGAGCGCTGCTCGGCAGTTGTGCGAGGAAGCACTACATCGGACTCCGTCTCCTCGTCATCTTCAACCCCGAGTCCTGCGTCGTTGTTGCTGTCCTCGTCCTCTTCAACAGGGTGCTGTGGCGCCAGAGGGATTGGAGATGGAGCGATGTTCGTCTGAAAAATAGACAAAATAACCAGGTTAAAATTCAAGATCTATCACAACACTCAAAAGACTAGTCAGTTCAAAGAAAATCACCAGAGCTGGTGGACGGTTAATATCAAGAGGCCTAACTCGGCCAGACATCTACGGACCATGAGTCACGCTGGTGATGATCTTCATGAGTTGTTCAAAATCCTTCTGAGACATTGCCGAGTTGTTATAGCGGGTGTTATTGTCAATCCCTGTGTACTCCCACATCCTCCTAGCTCGGGCTTGCAGGGGTTGAATTCTCTGACTAACAAAAAGAGCAATAAGATCCATAGCATCTAGCCCTGCCTTCTTCATCCTCACCACTTCCCTCATGAAGGGTAAAACATGCTGTTTCTCGGAAGCAACCAACCGAGGATTCCAGCCTCGGGAGTCGGTCAGTCTGACATCCGAGTAAGGAGACAGCGTCCGAGTGCCAGGGGCGGTATCTACCTTAAAGTAAAACCAGCTATTCTGCCAGTTCTTCACAGAATCGGGAAAACTGGAGGCGAAATACTGGATACCTTGCCTCTTTGCCAAGAACATCCCCCCACAAAGATAATTTATCTCTGCTTCCCCAGAGTTCTTTATCTTTTGGGGCTTTATGGTATAGATGGTGCGGAAAAGATTCCAATGAGGATCTATACCAAGAAAACCCTCACATAGAGAGAAAAAGCTAGACAGAAGTGTGATAGAATTGGGAACGATATGATGCAGTTGAGATTCGGTGAAAGCAAGGAAGTCAAGAAGGAAAGGGTGAGGAGGAAGAGAAAATCCCCTATCCACATGACAAAGAAGAAGAACTCGCTCATCCTCTCTAGGGTGAGGTTCAACCTCACCTGGGCCAGGAAGGCGGCAGCCATGGCGAGGGATTAACCCCTCGTCTTGGTAGCGCCGGATGAGCTCCGTCGTGACGATGGAAGGCAACCATTCCCCCGCAGACATGATGCCAGGGGACGCGCAGAGGGGGGCCCCGCCGGTTCGAAGAATACCTGGAAGATTACCGACGGGAGAAGAAGCTCTCGATTTAGAAGAACACCAGTGGAGAAGAAGCAGGAGCAAGCGCTATACTGAGGAGGAAGAAAGAGGAAGTCATATTTATAGATGTGAGGACGAGGTTCACGCAGTTTTCAAGGCACTTAATGAGGGCGCCTGTTGCGGTCCCCCAAATCTAGCCTCCTTAAAAGGCGTGCAGTTAATGGTAGAATAACTGAGTGACGCGGAAATCGAGGAACCGCTCTGACAGAATATCTGACAGAAAGGATCCTCTGACATAAAAAAGATTCGCTCCCATGGGAAAAACAACTTGGAAGAAGGACATACAATTTTTTTTCTCCAAGTTAGCACAGCTTGGAAGTAAAAAGCCCTTAGATGATGTCTCCAAATAAAACCATAACTCAGAAGAAAAATAAGCAAATGGCTTTTCCGAATAAGCCGCAACTCGTACAAGGATGTCATCACTCCAAGTCTGTTCTGAATAAGTCATCACTCCGAAAAGGATCATTAAAATCAACGAGTAAGTCAGCATTCGGAACGACTAAATCAGGAAATCACCTTCGAAGAATCCCGAACTAGCTTTAGTAGGCAGCACAGAGGAAATTCCGAACAATCAATTCGCTGATAATCCGTCTCTGACGCAGATTGCCAGATTATTAGCATGATACGGTGTGGGAGGGGTAAAGAATTGGTATCCCATGGGATATGATTTAAAGCTCATCATCTGATGCTTTAAATATCAAACTTTACAGATCTGGTTACATATGGGGTTTAAGGACTTTTACCCTAATACACGCCTCCCGAGGCCTCAGTCCACCTCTTCCGAGAGACGCTCGAGTGTCGCCGATCTTTCCAAAAACAACTCACCCTGCGCATAATCGAGGGGATAGTTCAAACGTTGATAAAGTCCTTCCGGGCCTCTTATCGAATTTAATCTCCGTATACCTCATGAATTCACACGAGCACCCAGAAGCACTTGGGGGCTACTGTCGTGGTAATACCTAGGGTATACCCTCATGTACCTTATATCAGGGGGCATCCCTAACATAACCACCTCTTGGAAAATATCTATAAAATAAAACATAAACAAAAAACCTCTTCCTCTCTTTTTTTTTCATCCGAGTAAGAAGCTACTCGGATAAGGTCAGATTCTTCCGAGTAGTTAGTTTATTCGGATGACACTACTACAAGGGCAACCTTACTCGGACAAGACCTTTTCGAGTAAGGCGTTACTCGGAGCAAAGCACTACCGTCCGAGTAAGTTGGTTACTCGGAAGCAAGAAAAGCCGAGCTGCATGATACTCGGGCAAGAAGAGGAAGAGCTAGAGTCACAAGACATTAAAACCTTATGCGTTACCCCTACTTAAATGACTGTAATGGGGGACGTTTCTCATTGTAATAACAGCCATCATTAACTCTGTAATTAAAACCCATTATTGGGCAGCGAAGGGACAGGGCGCACTCTATATAAGCCCATCCTTTTCACCATAGGAGGGGACACAATATTGACACTTTGAGCAAGAACACCCCAGTCTATCTGGGACAGGATTAAGGTTATTATCTCCAAGGAGAGGCCTAACCTGTATAACTTTTTCCTGTGTCACCATCTTTGCGTACAGATCTTCATAGCTCCATCACTACCCTTATATCTATTGTTAGGTCCATAACTACAACAGATCCTACGGTCGGTAAGGCTCTGATACCAAGTTGTAAGGCCCGATATGCGGTACTGTTCCAGATCTAGATGTTTCCATCCAGATCCAGGGACGAAGCACATATCGGTCCCACCGCAACATATGACAATTTCATATGCCCCGGATTTCCAATATGATATCACAACATTAAAACTGCAAGGATACAACATCTCATTCAATCGGCATACAACTGCCTTAAATACATTACATCAACGGAAGATACATGACTGAGTACAGACTACAATCAAATGCCTAGCGGCAAAGAGAGAAAGACGTCGCTCCCATAAGCACACGGGTCCAGGCCCTTCGCCAGGATCCGCCTAACTAGTCGTCGTCGAGTCTCCACGTAAAACGTCGATCAACATACCTGTTGTCGACCAAGAACCCTGGAAAGAGTTTGGGGATAGTATCATGAGTACAGAAGTACTCAGCATCCAACTTTAGTGGTCAACTGACCCAGCAAGGACTTCATCACTCGTCATTCTAGGATAACTAGTAGTTCACGGTAAGGATGGGGTAAGTGGTGAGGTTGTTGCCGCAGTAGTATTTTCGAAGTGGCTAACGATCTAGAGAGTAAGATAAGAAGCCAAACATTCGATGATGAATCGCCTCCAACAAGTCTTGCTATCAGCTACTTACGCAAACATAACACCCATCCTATCCTTGTCCTCCTCTTCGCATCCCGACGAAGAAGAAGCATTCAAGGCACACACACGTTAATCAAGCTATTAAGATTATCTCAGTTGTTGTTGTCTATGAATAAGGAGTAGGTCTCTAGTCGTCCATAACTGTGGACACGACTTCTCGAAAAGATTTAACCTTGCACGGGTGTACCAACTGCCCATTACAAGGCTCCGCACGCACGCCCATCTCTCTCAGTTTCTACCCATCATAGGTAACCATTTTATAATTTAGTTCCGAGAGATCCGAAACGATAGGTCCCTCTAGCTAACAACGAACAAATCCGGGTGGCCCCCGGTGAGTCGACATCCAGCTCAGGAGTCGGCCGCGCTCTCGATCTGGTCTCTACCGTATGCCTCGGGTTTAGATTGCCGGTGAATTCTCACATGAGTCCGGGTCCTCAGCCGGACAGGTTGGACCAACAAGGAAACCATGTCCCCGCTGGCCCAGGTTGTTTTAAAGAATATCTGCCAGGAGCTACCCGACAGACATATATGCATGGTTTTCAAATGGTAAAATCAGCTTGGGCCAGCACTGGAATGTTTGAAGATATGTAGCTAAGAAAAGGGGACCCCATAGTATCCCACACGCGGTTAGGCACACTCAGTCTTAAAACTAATACCCGGAACTCGGATCCTAGGTGACTCGAATCGAACAAACCGTCGGGGCGGGATAGCCTAGACCTTCCATCCTTCGTCGAGTATAGTCAACATTATAATAATCATATCATCCACAACAATATAATAATGTGATAGCCAATCCAAGGAGTAACAACGTAACATCGTAGTATCCTAAGCATGCATTCTAAGAAGGGGCTGAGCAACGAGCAATAGTAACATAGCAATACATGGTTTGCTGGGAGGGGGAAATGGTTCTATCGGTTTGAGAGAGGCTGTAAACATGTGGTAGGATCAAATATCGAACCTAACCTAGACTAGCATGCAAACCGCTGGTTAAAATAGAATGGATGATTATTAATGTACAGTCCTTGCCTGTTGATAAGTCGGGTTCCGAAGGTGTAGGCGATTGCGAGCTCGCACCGTATCCGAGAGTAACCGCGAGAGCACACAGGAAGGAAACACTGGAAATCATTCGACGAGCAAGCATCTATTACCACGAAGCAATCACGAGCAATCAACAGCAAGAAAGCAACACGAGACAACACACTACGGCATCGCATCTACCGTCGAGAGCGGTTACTAATAGGTTAAGTGAGGTACTCGTCACACACGACGATACCGCACATTTTAGAATGGTTCAAGTTTTTTAGCTACACAAGATGAGCAAAGGTTGTTAACATGGCATCTCACTCAAGCATGGCATATCACACAATCATGAAAAAAGGTGAAGAATAAGTAAGCTATCTAAGCTAGTCAGTTTAATTGGGGCAAACTCCTAAACATGCTTACTCACTATTTACCCCACGAAAATTATAACGTTCGGTACTGTTTTGCCCTAAACAATATTTTTTTATTAGCAAGCAAGATGAGCATAAACACAATCTACACGCAATGCTAGTCAAGTTACATATAAAGAACATTTTAAACGAAGCAACTGTTTAAAAGTTACGGTCTATTTCATTTACGGTGGCATGAAAACATAATTAGTAGTAAACAACATGTAGACAAGTTCAAACATGGAAACGGAGCACATTTTATTAATCTACGCGAAAAATGGAGCAACTTTCATGTAGAAATCGTCTCCATCCGACTAACGGTTAAAAAGATACGTGTCTCGGCAAAACACAACACAATCTGCCATAAAAATCTAATCGGAAAAAGAAAAAAAATATATGGGGCCGAAACTGCTCTTAACAGGCTAACACAGGCGCGACGCTAGATACTAGCAAACACCCACGGGCGTTACATAACGCATAGAGCAAATGGGCCAAGCCCAGCAACAAACAGAAAAAATGGGAAAAAGGGGAGCTCACCGAGTGGGCTCAACCAATGTAGCGGTGGGCGAGGGAGAGCTAACCAGCGCTCAGGGCGCTGTGGGATGCTGGGCAGGCGTGGGTGATGGGCCGCCGGCTGGGCCAATGGGGCGGTGGTGCTGGGCCGGGGTGGCGCAACTAGCCCACGACGGCGCGACGGTTTGACCCGATCTCGATCGGGTCGTGGTCGGGGCGACGGCTGATACGGCCAAAATGCATCACTGTTTTATATCATAATTCTTCCTTATTCATTGATATATTTCACATTACGATGATGTTCTTATGTTATTTTGGCTTGTTGTACACAGTTTACAACTTTCCGATGCCGAAGCAGCAGACGCAGGATTCAGCGGTAAAAAGTGGACGCTGAGTTGCTGAAGAAGAATACCTCCAAATTACCTGAAAATCGACGGAGGGCATTTTCCGAGAGAATAACAAAGACACGCGGAAGAGGGGCCAGAGGGGGGCTACTGGGCGCCCTGGCGGCCACTTGGCGCGGCCCCACCCCTGGCCGCGCCGGGAGGGCGCCTGGAGCCCTGGGGCCACTCCCGGATCCCCCCTCTGGCCTATATACTCTTAGTTACCCGAAAACCCTAAAAAAAGAGTTTTTACGGAGTTCCGCCGCCACTCTGTTGCGGAAAACTACAGAGAAGAAAAGGGCTCTTCGGAAGGGGAGATCATCGCCATCGTCATCACCATCGTCACGAGCATCATCGAGATCATCATCAACATCATCCCCAACATCAGCACCATCTTCACCACCATCCAATCTCACCTCACAAGTTTATCTTGTGTTGTAATCCGTACTATCTATCCTCTCTACTCTATCGGTGTTGATTACTACCGTGTGATGAATGCTATTGAGTTTTGTTGGCGAATTATCATTGTGTCCAGATTGTTTGTCATATATTTATCACCTCTGATCATGATCTCTTTTATGTCTTGTGAGTAGTTACTTTAGTTCTTGAGGACATGGGAGAAGTCTTGTTGTTAGTAGTCATATGATGTTGAAGTAATATTTGTTGTTTGATATTTAAGTTGTGTTGTTATTTTCCTAGTGGTGTTGTGTGAGTCGAACACTCAACACTTCGCCTTATTAAGGACCTAGGGGAATACATTGTGTATAAAGAATGCTTACGGTGGGTTGCCGGAGTGACAGAAACCTGAACCCTAGTTTGCACACTTTTGCACAAGGGAATAATGGATCCTTGATCTTATTGCTGTGGTTAGGCTTTGCCTTAATTTCTATCTTGTATTTGCGGATGCTTTCAAGATGTTTAATCATAAGAGTGCACTTATCTTAGTCTAGAAGGTGTGCTAGCATAGATCCACCCACTCAACACTGATCAACACTACACACAGTACCGATACGGAGTATGGGGAAAGCACGTGACTACCTCTCCATGTGTCCTCAAGAACTCTTTAGTCTTTATAATTTCAGTTGCCAGGCTTATCCTTTGCTTAAAAGGATTGGGCCACTTGGTGCTGCTCATCACTATTTACTTTGCTTGCTTTTATCTTATTGTTGCTTATACCGAAAAATCCTAAAACGTTATCTTTCAGTGCTTGCAGTTATTCCTTGTCCAAAATCACCTATCAATACCTTTCGCTCCTCGTTGGGTTCGACACTCTTACTTATCGAAAACGCTGCAATAGATACCTTACGGTTGTGGGTCATCAAGTACCGTTTTCTGGCGCCGTTGCCGGGGAGCATAGCGCTATTGGTAAGTGAAGCTGGTAAGGATACTTTTATATTGTTGTTTTTATTTTGCTGTTGTTGCTCTTTGTCCGTATGGACAACCTAGCTATTGGATCATTACTTACGGGGAAATGCCCCACATCTGTGGTGGTTGTTCCTACCCCTACTGAAATTGTGCCTTATAAAATACCAGCTGGTATTATCGATTGTGTTTTGACTAATCGTTATGCAGGAGATAGACATCCTAGTGAACACTTGCTATATTTGTCACAACTATGTTCACTATTTAAGCTTGCAGGTGTATCAATGGAGTTTTTCATTAGGAAATTGTTCTCCGTATCGCTTATAGATAAAGCTTCAGATTGGTATAAGCTTCTCGATAACTCTCATTTGCTTGATTGGCAAGATCTTATGTCGCTCTTTTATACCAAGTTTTATCCTCTTCATTAAGTTCATCGAGACAAAAATTATATCTATAACTTTAGGTTCGTGACGGGGAAAGCATCGCTCAAGGTTGGGGGAGATTGAAATCCATAATGCTCAAATGTCCTATTCATGAGCTCCCCAAGGAAATTATACTTACAAATTTTTATGCTAGTCTTTCTCGTCAGGATGAGGAGATGCTGGATGCCTCCTCTAGTGGGGTATTTCAGACAAAAAGCGTTGAAGAAAGATGGGATCTCCTTGAAAGGATCCAGAATAATACCGAAGATTGGGAAATAGATAAAGGTATTGAACCCACTATATATTATGAGCATGATTATATAGAGAGCTATGTGAAAACTAATTACTTTAATACCTTTTGCTCTAAGATTGGTCTTGATTCCCATCTGATGATTGATTTTTGTAAGGACTTTGCCTCTCATATTGATTCTTCTAAGAAGAAGAAGGATCAGCATCATAAACCCTTCAAAGAATTACCTATTGATATTCATGTTGCTGACCCTATTTTGCCTGCAGTTATATATGAAAAGCATCCTTTTCCCGCAAGGATAAGGGAGCACTCTTTTGTGACAGGCATAATAAATAAAAGTGAGAGAAGAATTGATGAGCCTCATGACCAGATCAAGGTCGATCCTCAAGTTGCATTGGTTAAGGATCTTGTTACTAATGATTCTTTAGATTCCAAAATAAAATTTTATGCTATTTCTACTAACATTGTCACAGCCAAGAATAAAGGCCCAATTTCAGGTACTCCAGTAGTATCTGTTAAAAGAGGAGATCACAATTATTATGGGCTATGCGATTTGGGATCAAGTTCTAGTGCTATCCCGTATTCACTTTATCAAGAGATCATAGGTGAGATTTCACCTTGTGAACTTGAAGAAGTTGATATTACAATTCATCTTGCAAACAGAGCAACTATCTCTCCTATCGGAATTGTGAGATACGTTGAAGTCTTATGCGGAAAGGTAAAATATCCTACCGACTTTCTAGTACTTGGTTCAGTAAGGGATAATTTTTGTCCTATTATTTTCGGTAGACCTTTTCTCAGAACTTGTGGAGCTATAATAGATTGCAAGGAAGGTAAAGTTTCTGTTGTATTCAATGGTGAGCCATATGAATTTAATTTTTCTAAGTTCTCTAAGCAGCTTCGTGGTACTAATTTGCCTAGTAACGATAAGATTATTGAAGATATTGCTTCCATTGCTATTCCTCCTAATGATCCTTTGCAGCAATATATGGAGGACCACGAGAATGATTTTCATATGCAGGAGAGAAATGAGCTGGACGAAATATTCTTAAGACAACCTACTATCCTAAAGCACAACCTTCCAGTTGAGCCTTTGGGAATTTTATCGAAACCAAAAGAAGATGCAGTATTTGATCTTAAACCTCTTCCCGATACGCTCAAATATGCTTATTTAGATGAAAAGAAAGTATATCCTGTTATTATCAATTCTAACCTTTCAGGGTATGAAGAAGAGCGACTATTGGAAGTACTTCGCAAATATCAAGGTGCAATTGGCTATACCCTTGATGACCTTAAGGGAATTAGTCCATCTATTTGTCAACATACCATCAACCTTGAGCCTGATGCTAAACCAGTTGTTGACCATCAACAACGGTTGAATCGGAAAATGATGGATGTTGTAAGGACTGAGATTCTCAAGCTTCTAGCCTTAGGTGTTATCTACCCTATAGCTGATAGTAAGTTGGTAAGCCTGGTTCATTTTGTTCCAAAGAAAGGAGGAACAACTGTGGTTCCTAATGATAAGAATGAACTAATACCTCAGAGAATTATTATTGGATATAGAATGTGTATTGATTACATGAAGATGAACAAGGCAACCAGGAAGGACCACTACCCGTTGCCGTTCATCGACCAAATGCTTGAAAGCTTATCCAAAAATACTCACTTTTGTTATCTTGATGGTTATTCTAGCTTCTCTCGAATTCATGTTAACACTACTGATCAAGAGAAGACCACTTTTACTTGTCCCTATGGTACTTATGCTTACAGGCGTATGCCTTTTGGTTTATGTAATGCCCCTGCTACTTTTCAAAGGTGTATGTCTGCTATCTTTCATGGTTTTTGTGAAGAAATTGTGGAGGTAATCATGGACGATTTCTCCGTCTATGGAACCTCTTTTGACCATTGTCTCCACACCTTAATAAAGTTTTGCAGAGATGTGAGGAGACAAATTTAGTGCTTAACTGGGAGAAGTGCCACTTTATGGTCAACGAGGGAATTGTTCTTGGCCACAAGATTTCCGAGAGGGGAATTGAGGTAGACAGGGCCAAGATCGAAGCAATTGAAAGGATGCCCTATCCAAGGGACATCAAAAGTATTCATAGTTTTCTCGGTCATGCTGGTTTCTATAGAAGATTTATTAAAGACTTTTCTAAGACTTCAAGACCCCTCACTAATCTTCTCTAGAAAGATGTTCCTTTTGTTTTTGATGAAGATTGTAAGGAATCCTTTGAATTTCTTAAGAAAGCTTTAATAACTGCTCCTATAGTACAACCAACTGATTGGAATTTACCTTTTGAAATTATGTGTGATGCTAGTGATTTTGCCGTTGGAGCTATTTTAGGGCAAAGGGTTGATAAGAAATTGAATGTTATATATTATGCTAGCAAAACCCTTGATATTGCTCAGAAGAATTATGCTACCACTGAGAAGGAATTCTTAGCAGTAGTGTTTGCTTGTGATAAGTTTAGGAAGTATATTGTTGATTCTAAGGTTATTATTCATACTGACCATGCTGCCATTAAGTATCTTATGGAGAAGAAGGATGCCAAACCAAGACTCATCCGATGGGTACTCCTTCTTCAAGAATTTGATTTGCATTTTGTCGATAGGAAAGTTGCAGACAATCCGGTGGCGGATAATCTTTCAAGGATGGAAGATATACCGCACGATCCCATTCCAGTCAACGACAGTTTTCCAGACGTATAGTTAGCTGTTGTAAAAGTACAATCTCTCTCCGATCCTTGGTTTGCAGATTATGCTAACTTTATCGTTGCAAAGTTTTTGCCTCCAGGTTTAACATTTCAGCAAATGAAGAAGTTCTTCCATGATTTGAGGCATTACTTTTGGGATGACCCACATCTTTTCAAATAAGGTCTAGATGGGCTCGTGAGGAGATGCATACCAGAACACGAGCAGAAGGACATTCTCAAACAATGTCACGATAGTCCATATGGAGGACATCATGCCGGTGAGAGGACCGCACATAAAGTTCTACAATCAGGTTTTTATTGGCCTACTGACGAAGGGGTGACCCCACAACTCCTATGGATGGGCCTACCCAGCGTACCCGAAGACAGAAGGCCCACAAAGATGCCTCCTGGGCTCAGCCTTGGCCCACTAGTGGCACCGACGTAGGAGTCCACGACTCGTAAGGAAGGTGCAAACCTTCCGTGCGGTACAAGATTAGGGTTAGGAAACCTCATCTGTAATCGAAGACGAGTTCCACGAGACCTAGCCTAGTATATAAGGGCTGGGAGGGGAGACGTTGAGATCATCCAATACACAATCTGTAACCCTAGCCTTGGCCTTCCCTGTAATCGCATCTCCAAGCAATAATATCGAGCAGGAACATCTCCTTTTGTTAGCCGACGAGCTATCGTCCAACCTGTGCCTCTCGTGACTAACCCAGGGTCCCTGACCATGGGATTTGCCGGGGTTGACCCCGTCAATTGGCACTGTCTGTGGGAAGCGCACAGGTTGGGAACGCGATCTCGGCGGGCTCACCAGTATCTTCAACACCCACCAACGCGATGACTCCAACAGCACCCTTCGATCTGACGACCCAAGCGGAATCCGATCTGTTTGGGTCCCTCGGTTTCACGGCTCATCTTTCGACTCTCCGACCAGCCTTCGCTGATCTACGCTCCAGCATCAACCTGATCTTCGGAGCATATCATATCTACATTAACCATTGGGGCGCCCTCCGCCTCACGGACAACGCTCGAGCACCTGAGACGACATCTACAGCAACAATCGACGCGGTGGCCACCCGCGCGGCCACCCTTCGAGCCAGCCGTGGCTGCCCACCCAACCCAAGACTTCACGTCACCCACGACCGCCGGGTGGACCCTCGGCCTGGAAGAGCAGCATCACACGCGTGAGCAAGAAGGCAGACATGGCACCATCGCAGGTGTTCATAGCAGAAGTCGACACACCAGCAGGAAACGGTAAGGGCCAAGACGACGACTCGAATACTCACCAAGATAACCAAACCAACGTCAACAGAAAAGAGTCCGGAACCACTAGTAAGACCTTCGTGAAGCTGGGAGCAGTGGGAAGCATACCAATGAAAGTACCACAGGGACAAGAACAGAGCAACTACAAGAGCAACGAGCCATCAAGCAGCAAGCAACAAGCCCCGGATGCGGTGGTAGATGACCCACCCAGAGAGCGAATATTCCTGTCCAAAGAGTCAATGGCCAGAGTAAGGGACGCAATCGAACACGACAGGCTACTACCAGCAAACGCAACAAGGGACGAGCTCAGGGCATACATCAAAATGGAAAGCGAGCTAACCCAGCAAACGAGACAACGACGCCTAGAGATGGAGAAGATAGAAAGGGCGGCCGCCGAGCAGAAAAACAATCGCAAGCCACCTCCCAGAGGCGACTCTCCCGATCACGGCTCCCCTCCCCGCACTAAATCAAAACTCAACAAGCTGCGACGAACAGACAGGGAAAGAGTGGTTCAGAAGCTCGACGACAACTTCAAGCTAGAGGAGGAGGACGATGAAGTGGAACCCCTCACACCAGCAGAAGCCCTTATAAGTGCCCGAGACTACCTATCTCGTGCCCAGAAAAGTAAGAAGAACAGACCAGACCACAACACATCAATAGCCTTGCAGATAATGAAAGACGCCATCGCCGCCTCAGCACCTAAAAAATCAAGTACAAGGCGACCGACCCGCGAGAGGACACAAGACAGGGACCCCAGCTCTCCCGACTACGACGTTAGCAGCGATGATTGGCGCAAATGCTCCGGAAAAAACAAGAAGCATGACAGTGACGACAACGACAACAGGCGCCGCAGCAGTCGACGAGACGCGCGTGACGACATCATGTAGAACAAAGTCAACCGCAGCAGGCGAAGATGCACAGCACGTGAAGAGTACTCAGACAAAGAAGCTTCCGACGAAGAAATTGAGCCATGCGGAGCATTATGCTTCACGCGTTCTATACGCGAGACGCGAATGCCGAGTGGGTTCAAATTGAACTCCACAACGTTAAAAGACAATGGACTCGAGGATCCGGAGGCATGGCTCGACGACTACTTAACAACAGTTAAGTTTCAGCGAGGGACCAACGTCACGGCAATGCAGTACATGCAGCTCATGCTCGAGAGCTCGACACGACACTGGTTGAAGAATCTCCCGCGAGGATCCATCAGCTCATGGAGGAAGTTCTGTGGAGCCTTCATAGAAAACTTTAAATCTACATACAAGCGACCAGCATCGTTCGAGGAACTGTGGGCGTGCAAGCAAGGAAAGGGAAACCTTGCGAGCCTACATCCAGCGGTGGACCATATTCAAGAATTCAGCAGAAGACATATCAGACGAAAGCGCAATCGACATGTTCATGCGAGGCCTGCAGCGCATTGAATTCAAGGAACAGCTCGGGAAGATGAAAGTCCGAACACTCGCACGGCTGCTAGAGGAAGCCAACAGCTGGGCGAACGGCGAGGATTCCGTTTGCAACGAAACAGAAATCCACATCGCACGCTCATAACACGACTACGACTACCACAATGGAGAAAGAGGACTCGACCGACGAAGGAAGCGATCCAGGCGTAGTTTCTACAACGACAGAGGACCCGACATGGTCGCCGCAGGCTTCCCAGACGACAGAGACGGCAGGCATCGCGACGACAGCAGAACACAGCGAAGAGATAACCCTGAAGAAGTGCCCCAATCTCAGAAACGAGACTGGAGGACGAGGCAGCCGCGCGACAACACTAGAACATACCGCTCGACAAAAGAACAACTCGACGGACCGTGCTCGATACACGGATTCAGAAACGAACGAGGGGAGCTTAGATCAGGGCACACCCTCAGGAACTGTAGAAGCTTCAACGAGTTGGCTGAGGAAAAAAGTCGATCCGGGACAACAGCAGCCCAGCCACTCGCGAGCATAGTAGCCGGGCCTATCGCCCACAACGCACCACCAGCCCCTCCTCTGCCAACAAGGCAAGTGGTTGCAATCCAGGAACGGCGCAGCACACCAGAAGAAGAGGAGCAGTATCCAGAAGCCCACGACAGGAACTACATGATACAAGAAGGCAGGCCTTCAAATAGGCAGAAGAAGAAGGTCACAAGACAAGTTTTTCTCGCAGCCTCCTCGCACCCCTCTGTCCCGGAGTATTTGTGCGGGTCTGAGACAGAAATCACTTTCTCTCAGGAGGACCACCCGCCAGCCATCCCTCGACCAGGACACGCCGCACTTGTGCTCGAGGCCAGAATTGGAAACTACGACATGTCACGAGTGTTCATGGACGGCGGTAGCGGGATGAACATCATCTTCACCTGGACACTCGAAGAAATGCTCATCCAGAGATCCGCGCTCAAATCCTCAGGTACAACCTTCCATGGGATTGTGCCAGGAAAAGCAGCCTACCCTCTGGGAAAAATAAGCCTGGAGGTGGTTTTTGGAAATGCGACCAACTTTCGCAAGGAGATCCTAGATTTTGAAGTGGTCGACTGGAAGTCGCAGTACCACGCAATACTCGGGCGACAAGCCTTCGCCCGCTTCATGGCAGTGCCAAACAATGCCTACCTTAAGCTAAAAATGACAGGCCCACATGGGGTCATCACAGTCAGCGACAGTTTCGTCAGGTCCGACCTCTGCGACAAGGAATTCCACAAGATATCAGAAGCCTTTGGAGCTCACCAAGCTAGCAGAACCACGGTACTCGCAGGAGAAGTACTCCCATAGAAGAAAACACCACCTGAAGGACCGCAGCACTCGGAGAAGAAGCTACCTAGCCCTTAAGGCTAGCACGCCGTCGTTTTAAATAAAGGGGGCTGTCTTCATCAGAACCCCCCTCCTTACTAAATGTAAGAAACAACAGGAAGAATATTGAAAAATATTTTCCCAAAAACTAATTCATTGGCACTCGGGGGCTCGTCGTAGCAGCCACCCCCCGAGGCGTTCTTCGCAATCGTGACATAAAAATTGGCACTCGGGGGCTCGCCGCAGCAGCCACCCCCCGAGGCGTTCTTCGCAATGCGACATAAAAATTGGCACTCGGGGGCTCGCCGCAGCAGCCACCCCCCGAGGCCTTCTTCGCAATCGCAACATAAAAAAATTGGCACTCGGGGGCTCGCCGCCGCAGCCACCCCCCGAGGCGTTCTTCGCAATCGCGACAGAAAAAAATCGACACTCGGGGGCTCGGCGTAGCAGCCACCCCCCGAGGCGCCCTTCGCAATCGCGACACAAACGAAATTGGCACTCGGGGGCTCGCCGCAGCCACCCCCAAGGCGTTCTTCGCAATCGCGACACAAACGAAATTAGCACTCGGGGCTTGCCGCAGTAAAAAAACCCCTTACTGCAAAACCAAGACAACAAAGGAGTACAGTACACCAAGAGCAAGCATATACAAAGCGAGGAAGCACCTAACCCCCAGGCTCCATCTTCGCCTTAATAAGAGAACCCAGATAACAGTCGTTCTCTTCGCAAACCCGCTTCACAACTTGGCGCGCAGGCTCATCGACCGCCGCGTAGTGCTCATCCATCGGGTGATCCCTACCACCTGGAGGACCATCCACCACTTGAGCAATATTAGGTCCCGGCCAATGACTATGGACCAAGCCCAAGGCAGCCCGAGCTCCAGCATGAATCTGGTGATTCATCACGCGACGCAGCTCTGTAGGCTAAGAAAATACGCGGCAGAGCGTCATAAAGGACGATGGCACCACCTGCAGCGGATAAAACTCAGAGTGGATCCCGCCCTGCACCCGCTGACAGTACCGTAGAGCAGCCGACACCCGCTCAACTCAAAGACGAAGCACAGAAAATGCTCGAGCACGAGCCCCATCGGCCCAGAAAGGATTGTTCGCCTGCACATCAAGGTCATCCAGCCACGATAGTTCCGATCGAACGACCTTCTCTTCATCCCGGGACCGCCCCGCCAGCACTTCGAAAAACAGGATCAAAATCAAGACAAAGACAGAAAAGCTAATAGATGCAGTCGATCAATCGAGCAGAAGCCAAACTCACCCCGCAGGAGGTCAGACAACTCCACCACCCACGAAGCAATGCTATCCAGCACGACCTTAGCGCGCTCGCGTTTGGAACGATGGACTGCTGCAGCCCCCTTGAGGCGAACAACTTCCTGCTCAGCTGAAAGGACGTGGATGTCGCCTAGAGGGGGGGGGTGAATAGGCGCTTAAAAATAATTACGGTTTCGGCTTGAACAAATGCGGAATAAAACTTAACGTTTAATTTGCCAAGCAAGAAACCTAAATAAGCTAGGCTCAACTAAGTGCACCAACAACTTATACTAAGCAAGATAAACAACTATGTGATAGCAGGATATATGACAAGAGCACTATGGATATCACAAAGTAGGTGCACAAGTAAATAGGTTGACTAGAAGAACAACCTATGGGACAAGCAATGTACAATAATATGAGCAAGCACAAGATAAACAATGTAATAAGCTTTCGCAAAGTAAAGGTAGAGATAACCGCAAGTGGAGCCGATGGATACAAGGATTTGTTACCGAAGTTCCTTCTCTTGCGAGAAGTACGTCTCCGTTTGGAGAGGGTGAGGAGCATAATGCTCACACGAAGCCAACGAGGGCCACCCTATTTCTCCTCACGCTCTTACCAATGCAAGATGCCGTGATTCCACTATAGGAGACTTGAGGGCGGTCACCGAACCCGTACAAATGGAAACCCTTTGGGGCGGTCACCGAACCCGTACAAATGCTCGGGGCAATCTCCACAACCGAATTGGAGGCTCCCGTAGCGTCCTGAAGCTTTCCACCACAATGATTGAGCTCCGTAACAACAAGCCTCTAGGTGCCAACGCACCCACGAGGAACAAGCTCTAGAGTGCCAATGCACTCAAGAGTAGCTATCTTCACAACTTCACTCACTACAAAGAATCCTCGGAGAGAACTCAAACCGATGCACCAAATGCAATGGCAAGAGCACACGAAGTGCTCAAGTCCCCAACTCTCAAATCCCACCAAAGCAACAAAAGCTATGGAGGAATATGAGAGGAAGAACAAGGAGAACACCAAGAACTCCAAGATCTAGATCCACAAGGTTCCCCTCACTTAGAGGAGAGATGGCTTGGTGGAGAATGTGGATCTAGACCCCCTCTCTCTTTTCCCTAAAAAAGGAGCAAGAATCATAGGAGGGGAAGAGAGTAAGCAAGCTCAAAGAGGTCAACAATGGGGGGAAGAACTTGCAAAAAACCGGTGGGAACAAAGGAAGAAGAAGACCCCCTTTTATAGTCCCCCACGAATCCAGCCGTTGGAGTCCGTTGGCGGCCCACCAATCACGGTACTACTGCTCGGAGAGCGGTACTACCGTGGTGCGGTACTACCGCAGTGGGTGCGGTACTACCGCGCTGCCGTAGTACCTCAACCTAGTGTCGTTCCCACTACCGCTTAGTCAGTACGCTTGCGGTAGTGGTTACGGTACTAGCCTGCCGTACTACCGTAGCGCGGTACTACCGCGCTGGGTGCGGTACTACCGCGCTGCCGTAGTATCGCAGCTTAGTGCCGTGCCCACTACCGCTCGGTCAGTACGCTTGCGGTAGTGGTTACGGTACTAGACTGCCGTACTACCGTAGCGCGGTACTACAGCAGTGGGTGCGGTACTACCGCATGAGCGGTATTACCGCACACCAAGCGGTATTACCGCCCCAGCAGACCCAGGGAGCCCAGGCCACACAACAGATGAACTCCAAATGAAACAGGCAAACCCTGAACTGCCACAATTTCTTCAAATGAACTCCGATTAAGGCAAACTCAAGCTTGATGGAAATATTTAGAAGTGGCAAGGGAGAAATGTCAAACACATAGAGGTGTGAAACCTCTAACCGAGACGACCCGGCAAATCTCCCACATCGAAAAACATACGAGAAGACGCATATGAAATCTGTTTTCGATGACCAAGAGCTTGTCATGATGAAGACCACAAGCTCCAAAACTCACACGGAGAAAAGCCAAACAAGAACCAATAAAGATGATGCCAAGGATGCAAAAGGTTTGAGCTCTCCACGAACGACTCGACCTAGCCTATAACACGGTCTCCTAACTACTACCAAGAGACCGGTAAACTAGACACCTATCTAGTCAAACCTTTGTCTTGCGCATAATGCACTTGAGCTTGATGATGACGATCATGCCCGCCTCAAGTTGGAACATCTTCCTTGATTACTCTGGCTCGATGGAGACTTGTAGATAGCTCCCCCATACACCATTATGGGTGAGCCTCTTTTAGGCACATCTTCACACGACCATTATCACCAAATGGTTGGCAAGCTCCAAGCATACGATAACTTCGTGATGCTCCTCTTGACCTTGCACACATCTACTTGACCAATCTTTGGATAGCTCCATGAAGAACACCTTGGTCAACACGTAATCTTCATCTTACAACCTTGAAGGCACCATATGATCTTCAAGCGTTGCCTATGGACAAACTTTAAAGTATAACTCAAGGAAACCATTAGTCCATAAAGATTGTCATCAATTACCAAAACCAAACATAAGGGCACATGCCCTTTCATCAGCGTTTCTTAGCCTCAAGCACACGGACTCGTACGCACCCTCGCGAGCGTCCTCCTTCAACGAACTCCAAGCCCAAAAAACGCCCGGGGTGGCCTACCGCAAAACAAACAAAAAGAAAGGAAAATCAAGCACAACAGTAGGAATGGCCAAGCAGTTACTCCAATAAAAAGTAGCACAGATTCACCACCACAAAGGAGGCATATTACAACCAAAAGTTTCAGACGACACGACATGGCTACGCCTTCCCCTTGCCCGTAGAGGAGGGATACTGAGCATCCACAACTTTTTGCAGGCGACGAGCTAGAACAGTGGCTCGCTCACTCTGCTCGTCGGTGTAATCAGGGACAGTCTCAACCAGAGAGTCATCAATGGCAATTCCGTGCCCCATAAGAACAACAAGGGACGTGGAAAGACCAATCACCACGTTCTCGCCAATTAGCTCCTCCAAGAGATCCCCGTCATCGCCAAATGCAGCAACGCGGGCGTCTAGACCAGCTGGCAACTTCTCGTCCTCCGGCATGAGGTGCTCATGAGGAAGACCCACAAGAGTGGAATCCCGGGCGCAGACACCTTTGGAAACATCAACAGCAGCCGACATGGCATCCACGGACCCACGGAGAACTCCAGACCCCGATGCAACCACTTCTGTCGCACTTGCACCCTTAGAGGCTGCACAAGACAACCAAAATTACTACGGGAAGACAAGGAGACAAAGCGCCCAGCAAAGGAACGTCAACTTACACACAAGCGAGTTCGCCAAGACCCGAAGACGCTTGCACTCGACCGCCTCCGCCTGCACAAGCGCCTCCTCGGCCTGACGTAGGCGTACCATCTCCTCGTGCTGATCGTGCAACTCTTTCTCCTTGGAAGCCAAAGTAGCCTTGAGGTTGGAAATCGTTCTTTCCGCCTCCTCTACCTGCTTCTCGGCAGTTTGGCGACGGTCTGAGAAACAAGACAACACTCAGATAAGAGGACCCAGCAGGTCAAGCATAGCAGTACAGGAAGAAATGCTTACTACTCATGGCAGATAAAGCATCCTGGGCAGAATCGTGGGCCTGTTGCCAATGCTCAGCTTCGACCACCAGACGCTCACAGTGTTGGAACACCGGCTATTCGAAGAAATCAAATATTAAGACAGAACTAAAGCAAGACTACAACCAACCGCAAGCGCTTGCTTGCAGCCTCGGGGGCTACTCCCATCGGGAGCACTGGTCGTGCTCCCAATGACAAAGCGGTACAATAGAAAGACAGAGCCAAGGCAAGACTACAATCAACCACTTGCTTGCAGCCTCACGGGCTACTCCCATCGGGAGCACTACCGTTCCCCCGATGACAAAAGCTACACAAGCATGCAGGAAACAAACTCACCAGCCCAGCTATGCGGTCGAAAAAGCGGACTTTATCTTCAACGGCAAGATCAAGACGACCCAAGTAAGGATGTCCTGGAGTAGCAGGCTTGACATCAGGAGCAACAACACTAGCCGCCACTAGCGGAGCAGCAGCAGGAATCACACCCAAAACCGAGACAGCAGGAGTCACCGACGGTACTGCTAGACGGCTTCTCGCCCTTCGTTGGTTACCCTAAGTGGAAGGTTGAGATGTAGTGCAGCAACAGTTTTCCCTCGGTGAAGATACCAAGGTTTGTCTCCAGTAGGACTCCAGAGATGATAAGTAGGTGTCAGCGGCGCAACTGACTCGGACCTGCACACAGACACAGATAGCTTTGTTCCCAACGAAGTTCAGAGAGGTTGTCAATCTCTCCGGTCTTGTTGTTTACAAAGGATAAAACGCAAGGGATAATGATAGCAAGTAAAAGCAGTAAAGTAAATAAAGCTTGGAAACAATAATGAGGATATGGACCGGGATACGTGATGTTCACTAGTGATGTCTCTCTCCCAAAAGACGATAAAACTGCTATGCGAGGTAAACAAATTACAGAAGAGCAATTGACAGGATTAAGAACTCACCGCAATGCTAACTATGCTACAAAAGAAAGGAAGAGGCTCAAAAGCGCGGGAAGTACGCCAAGATAAGTAGACCGAAATCCATCTGTATCTACTACTAATCATCCACCTTGAGATATCTATCCAGAACATCTCGCTGGTATTAAGTTGCGAGCCCCACCCAAAGTGTAAACCCAAAGCAACAGACAACTGCATTAAAAGAACTCTGCATAAAGTAAACAATCCTTGTAACCGCGGTTACAAGCACCGTTGTTTTCCCCCTTGTGGCAACAACACATCCCCTAGACTCATGTTTCTGTCACTCAAGCGTGTCATCGGGGGGCATGAACCCACAATCTAGCACAACGTTCCCTCTTGGAGTCACTACCTACTACTTGGCCAAAGAAATAAACAGCAACGGAGAACATGCAAGAATTACTTAGGAACAAAAATATAAGAGATAAAAACCAAATATATTACTCTATCACAATCTGAACATAATCTCATAATCCATCAGATCCCTCCAAACTCAGCATAGCAACAGCAGAAATATTACAAAGGTGCCTCGATCATGTAGGGCAGCTCACGAGGTCTAAACAATGAAGATCAAAGAGGGGAGGAGAACATCACATAGCTACTGATCACGGACCCATGGTCCAAGGAAAACTACTCACGAGACATCCGAGGAGCATCCATGGTGGAGAGGAGACTCCCGGAGGTCAATCCTCCCTCCGGCAGGGTGCCGGGAAGAGGTCTTCTGGTGCTCACGATCTTCGGAAGCGCGGCGGCGGCGGAACAGAGGCGAGTTTGCGGAATAGGGTTCTTCTTCTGGAGTTTCCCCGTGACGGAGAATAAATAGGCGAAGGGGGGCAGCCAGAGGTGGACCAGGGGCCCCAGGCGCCCCCCTGGCGCGGCCAGGGGTGGGGCCGCGACGGGTGGCCGCCTGGGTCCCCCCTGGCTCCCCTCTATCCCCTCCCGGTCTTTTCTCGAAGCTTCCTGTACGCTGATTTTTTCTGTATTTTTCCCGGAATTTTTCTGGCACTTTTTTATATGGGGGAAAACTGAAATAGAAAAACAGCAGAAAACAGGAACTGGCACTGGGGTGTACTGAGTTAATAGGTTAGTCCAAATATGATCAAAAGTGTATGAAAGTGTATCTAGATCATAGCAATATCACACAAAACATGCATGGAGCAAGCAGCAATTATAGATACGTTTTGGACGTATCAGGTACGGGCTGAACAAAAGCAGCCGAAGAATCCTCAGTGTGCTTGGAAGCTACTCCAGAGTCAGTCGACTGCAGGTCGACAGTAGACGCACTGGTGGAGGAAGCAGCCAGAGCAGTCGCAACGCTACAAGATAAACATCGTCAGAAAAAAGAACAAAAAAAAACAGCCCCGGCAAAGTTGAGCAGATTCTTACCCGCCACGCGCATAGCGTGTACGCACCAACCTCCCAAGCCTGGACCTTTTGCGGGCAGCAACAGGAGGAGACGGCTCAGTAGACGGCGTAGACGGCGGAACAGCACCACTCGTCGCGCCAAGATCTTCGACTCCCGAAGGCCGCGACCTCTTAACACGAAAGGGGTCTGAGTCCTCACTATCTCCGGTCTCCGGTAGCTCGGCCCCCATGGACTCGTCAGCACCAGTGGCACCCGCGAGCACGCTGGCATCAACACTCAGAGCAGCATCATCAGCAGCGGACGCATCTGGCTATTCGTGAATATCAGCATCCTCCGGCTGCGGAGGGTTGCACAACACGAGAACGTGGCCCTAAAAAGAAACTAACATCATCAACAAGTAGTCAAGCAAAAGATCTAAATCAGACGAGAAATTCAAAGACGCGAACCTGCGGCAGCGCGTGATCAGAAGTATATGGACGGACGAAACCCATCTCAGAAATTCTCGAGCACTTGGTCACATGCTGGATTCGGGTCAAGAGGCCATCGACATTAAGCTCCTCGGAGGAGCATCTCGTTGAGTCCTCGAGACCCTCATACTGCCACATGGGACGGGCTCGATACTGCAATGGCTAGACGCGCCTCCCCATAAAAACAGAGATGAGCTGCCCACCGGTCAAGGTGTCCTTCAATACAGCAATCCTCTCCAAGAATGGAGCCACTACAGACGACTCTCTCACAGAAAAAGAATGGGACCACGAAGCCTGCTTGACCACTCGCGCTTTGGGATTAAAGGGAGTGAGACCAAATCGTTTCCTAGCAACATACTGATCCTTCAGATAGAACCAACTTTTCCGCCAAGCACTAACGGAGTCCAGCATATCTAAATCAAAGTACGAATTTTTATCCCTAATGGATATGCCCATCTGCCCCACAGCGTACTCGGAGTTATTCCTCTTTATACAAAAGAGGCGCTTCCAGAGCCCCCAATGGGGATAGATCCCCAAGAAGGCCTCACAAAGGGTAATAAAGAAAGCAATGTGCAAAATCCCATTGGGAGTCAGATCATGCAGCTGAAGCCGATAGGAGTACAGCAAACCACGAACAAAAGGGTGAATCGGAAGGGAAAACCCGCGAGGGAAGAACGCCTGGAAGCACACCCGCTCATCTGCCGTCGGAGCGGGAACCGGATCATTCCCCGGAATCCGCACGGCATCTCCCACCACGAGGCCATCAGTCATCAGTGATCCAAGATCTACGGCCCCAAAGATCGAGCGCTCCCACTTGCCAGACATCTTGGCCGACTCCGTAGCAGCACGGGAGCGCTTGGTCATAGATTTCGCAGCAAGCAGCAAGAGGAGGAAGGTGAAGGCTCAAGAACAGGGGAAAAACAAAAGCGAGAGGAGGAAGGAAATGGCTGGGTAAAACCTAAAACTTACCCATCCGCTCGATATTTAACCAACAGCCAGGCGAGAAGGGGCACCGTTCAATTACAGCGTCCAGTAAACGTGGCATGATCCCACGGCGGGCGAAAAGCATGGAAAACCCAATCGACGCAGTAACAACACCGCCAACTACGCGCGCATAAAGAGGACCATGATCACACGACGCGAAAATTTTGGCGGGAAAGCACCAAGTCATTTCCTTTGACAGGCTACAGTGGTCAAGATGCCAGAAGACCAAGCCAGCGTCACATCCTAACAAGGCGTATCGAGTATGTTTCCCAGCCTCAGAGTTTCCACATTTTAAATCTTTTCCGATGGGAAAAACATTCTACTCCCATCGGGAGCATCTCCACTAGAGTTTCGGGTGCTCCCTCACCCAAAGAATAAACATGTGCTCGAGTGGTCACTCGCACTCACAGAGTCCCGAGTGCTCCCTCACTCGAAAGAAAAAACGCGCTCGGGTACTCTATCACCCGAAATGAAAAAGATGTGCTCGAGTAATTACTCGCACCTATGAGGGTCTCGGGTGCTCCCTCACCATGACGCAAGACAAGCAAGCATGCACTCGCCAGATCGTACGTTCCCAGAGTGTCAGGTTCTCCTTCACCCCGAGAGCAAAGGCGATACTCGAGTCATTACTCGCATAACTTTGAGTACCCGAACACTCGAAGACCTCCCGGGCCAGTACTCCTCAACACTACTCCTCGCCCGAGCGCTCGACAAAGCTCCGCGAGTGACCGCTAAAACAGCTCACTTGATTGTTTATTCCAAGTGGGTGCATTACTAACTAGGCTCCGTGCCTCGATAATAAATACATATTCCTGGAACACGATACACTGTGCCTAGATGCCACGCAAGCTTAGCGTTTAGGTAAGACCCCGCTGCACAGATCGGCCAGGCTGGGACTTGCCGCAGAGCGATTTCACGCCCAATCTTTTCTACCATGCGCTTGCATGATAGAAAAATCCGGGCGGACGCGCCTAGGATACGAACTTTACTGGCGGCAATTGATCACTGTAAGACCTGTAGCGGCATGACTTTGCTCGACACCAGTTTTCCAAGCTCATGTCGAGGGACATGAGTTTGATTGGGCTACTGCGGTATTTTCCACTAGTGCAATTCACCAAAGCTCGACCAGTCGAATCCTTGGGCCCTTTCAGCTTAGCATTCCCTCAAAACAGGTTTTTTCATGGCCCTAGACTGCCAGCAACCCGCGATTGAACCGTGCACACATCGAAACGATACAAGAATGGACTCGAGTCCCTGCGCGACTCTTCGAGTCCCCCAGGCACTCGGGGGCTACTGACGAGGGGGTGACCCCACGACTCCTATGGATGGGCCTACCCGGCGTAACCGAAGATAGAAGGCCCACAAAGATGCCGCCTGGGGTCAGCCTTGGCCCACTAGTGGCACTGACGTAGGAGTCCATGACTTGTAAGGAAGGTGCAAACCTGCCGTGCGGTACAAGATTAGGGTTAGGAAACCTCATCTGCAATCCAAGATGGGTTCCCCGAGACCTAGCCTAGTATATAAGGGCTAGGAGGGGAGACCTCGAGATCATCCAATACACAATCTGTAACCCTAGCCTTGTGCGCAATAGCCTTGGCCTTCCCTGTAATCGCATCTCCAAGCAATAATATCGAGCAGGAATGTCTCCTCCTGTTAGCCGACGAGCTATCGTCCAACCCGTGCCTCTCGTGACTAACCCAGGGTCCCTGACCATGGGATTTGCCGGGGTTGATCCCCGTCACCTACTCTCTTTAAGGATGCCAGAAATTATGTCTTATCCTATGATAAGTGTCAGAGAGTTGGTAATATTAGTAGAAGCATTGAGATACCTATGAATTACTCTCTAGTGATTGAGCCTTTTGACTGCTGGGGTTTTTATTTTATGGGTCCTTTTCCTCCCTCGCACAAGTACACTCACATTTTAGTTGCTGTTGATTATGTAACCAAG
Source organism: Bromus sterilis (assembly GCA_950022295.1). NCBI lineage: Eukaryota > Viridiplantae > Streptophyta > Magnoliopsida > Poales > Poaceae > Bromus > Bromus sterilis. The sequence continues at coordinate 270,749,967 of OX465595.1, read as the reverse complement.
TGGGTAGAGGCAATCCCCACTGAAAGTGCTGATCACAAGACATCTTTGAAAATGCTCAAGGATGTAATTTTTCCTAGGTTTGGAGTACCCAGGTACCTCATGACTGACGGGGGTTCACACTTTACGCATGGAGCTCTTAGAAAAGCTTTAGCCAAGTATGATGTCAATCATAGAATTGCTTCACCGTACCACCCTCAAACTAGTGGGCAAGTTGAGCTCACCAATAGAGAGGTCAAGTTGATCTTACAGAAGACAGTTAGTAGAAATAGAAAAGATTGATCAAATAAGTTAGGCGATGCTTTGTGGGCCTATAGAACTCCTTACAAAAACCCCATGGGAATGTCTCCCTATAAGATGGTCTATGGCAAGGCTTTCCATTTGCCATTAGAACTAGAACACAAAGATTTCTGGGCTATTGGAGAGCTTAATGCTGACCCGAAATTAGCTGGTGAAAAGCGTCTCATGAACTTGACTTCTCTAGATGAGTGGAGAAGAGAAGCTTACGAGAGCGCTAAAATGTTCAAGGAAAAGGTAAACAAGTGTCACGATAGGAGGATTCTGAAACGTGAATTTAATGTTGGTGATAAAATTTTGTTGTTTAGATCCTGTTTCAGGTTTTTCTAGGTAAACTACTTTCCAGGTGGTAAGGGCCATTTCATATTGAGGAAGTCTACCGCTCGGGTTCAATCAAGATTAACAATTTCGAAGGCACCAAACCTCCAGTTGTGAATGGGAAAAGACTTAAGCATTACATAGCAGGAGACCCTGTCAATGTTGATGTGGATTTGGTATACACAACAACTCATGAAGAACATGTTGCAGCCCTGTTTCAGACACCAGCAGAGGCAGAATAAGGAAAGGTATGTATTACGGTAAGGAAACATCGCGAACCGCCATAAAAATCCATATCATGAGTTTTTGTAAAATTAGGAAAATTTGAGGCCTAAGTCGAGCCGGAGACGATCTCTAGGGGGCCCAGGCGCCCCATGGCACGGCCTACCCCCTGGCCGCGCCGGGAGGCCGCCTGGGCACCCAGGAGTCCGTCTCCGACCCCACTTTGGCTCGTTACCTTCCTTCATGTGCAGAAATTTTTGCTATATATTTTCCAGGATTGTTCCAGCAACGTATCTCGCGATTTCATGTGTTTTATTTTCGCTCTGTTTCTGCCAGAAAATCTTTCAGCTAGACCTAGGTGCCATGGCTTCCCCAAGTTACCCAAGGAAAATTTCGTCGTCAACGTCATCAACCCTTACCTCTCTGAGGTGAAGAAGCACCCCCAGATCCATCGTGTGGAGGATGGTGATCTCCACAAGGAGGATCTCAAGGGACCAGTCAAGGAAGGGAGCACCGAGGAGCGGCTGAAGGAGGCAGAACATGAGGTCTTGAAGTTCAAGAAGATGGTGGAGCGTGGTGTTGAAGCTAACTTCGACATCATGAACGAAATAGAAGCTTCCCACAAGAAGGAGATGAACGAGATGTGGTCAAGTTTGGCCGCACTAGAAGAAAAAGTTTATGATCTTCAAGCATAGATCTATGATCTGCAGAACCAGAACTATGAGTATGAACTAAAGTTTCTGCGCATGGGTTTGGGTGATGAGTGCAGGATCCTGGAGACGGGAATGTCCTTTGCGACTGGAGAACAGCTCCCATGGAAGGGCTTCGCCAAGGAGTATGTGATAAAAAAGAACAAGAATGAGGAGTGAATCTCCTTGGCTAATGACATCCCCTTAGCTTTTCCCAAGCTTGGGGAGTGCCCGGTATATTTATCATTATCTTTTAGAGTCAAGTAGAGTCGTATCATGTCTGGGGAAGTTATCTTATAAAATAGGTGTTTGCATCGAGGTCTATCACTCCTTTTTGGAGAGTTATGTATCCATGAGTGTGGAGTCGTCTATGATGGAATATTAATGAGAAGTCTATTGATCCCTTCGCTGCACTTGGTATTCTCTTCACGCAATCGACCTTATGATGATTCTTATGGGGAGTATTGACCTTATATCAGGTATGGCTTTGAAAACTTTATTTAATCTTGGCAAACATAGCTTTGGTCATAACAACAAGCATGATTTTTCTCAAAGTAGCGACATAGCTAAACCCTTTATGTTATTATGCTTGGAATGTTATGTTGACAAGGAAGACAACTTGATGTGTTATGCTTATTTTAATGTTTATGCTTTATATTGCTTTGCATCTAAGTCATCATCAATTGTCTGTTCTCTCAAATCCTTTGCTAGCCAAACCTCTGTACTAAGCGGAATTCTTCTTGTGCATCCATACCTTGAAACCAGTATCTCCCATATGAGTCCACCATACCTTCCTATTCGTGGTATTCGACTACCACTCCTAAAGTATAGAATTTATGTGTTATCCTTAAATGTTCAAAATATTCAATTTTGTGCCCCTGTTTTAGCTCATGAGGAAGTAGTAGTTAATTCATGATCTTCTTAAGTTGGACAAGTTTTATCCCGGGATTGCATGTCTATCTGCAAACCCATAATACGAGGAGGAACTGGCATGAGTGCGCCCAGCTCACAAAAGATAATACAACAAAAAAACCCTCCTTCACGCTTTGTTCATGAGAAATTAGAAAACTTTGGCAGTGATAAACAAAGGAGATTGCAGGGATGTGATCGTCCCGTGTGGGAGCCGTTCTTCGAAACTTGTCCAATCTGAGGAGTAATTGAGTTATTGACTAGCATTCGTTGACAAATCATGCACCTCTCAAAACTTGTTTTCATTCTGTTTGATTTAAGGATAGCACTTGAGTTTTCCCTACTTCCCTAGAGCAGGGCCTTTCCTTTACTTTTATGTTGAGTCCGTTTTTCTTACTTCTTCCTTTTCCAAAGAGAACAGACACTTGATGTTGATGAGGATTCATCCATATAATGCTGCATTAAGTTTTTCCATGCCATATCATCGTTGACATTATCTTTTGATAAGTAAGTTGTTTGCGAAAGGTTTTTCCAAGCAAACATCTTCCTTTGTGTTAACATTTTCACTTCATGCCTAACAGCATGTTCTTTCAAAAGCTTCAATTGATCTCATCAAAGTATAAAAAAAAGAAAGAGCAAAAGTAAAATCTATCAGTTGTTCTTTGACCAAAGGACTTGTTTTCCATGATTTGATGAGTTTCCTTAGACCTACACTTGATTATAATTGTTATTACTCTTTCATAAGTGCCTTATGAGTTGAATATTGCTGTTGAGGATGTTTGAGTTTGGTGAAGAAATCATGATGCTTCTTGTCCGTATTCTATTTATCGACACTTCACTCTCTAAACTTGTGGACAGGTTTACCGAGCTCAGTTTTCGCTTGGGGACAAGCGAGTTCTAAGCTTGGGGGAGTTGATACGTCCAAAATGCATCACTATTTTATATCATAATTCTTCCTTATTCATTGATATATTTCACGTTACGATGATGTTCTTATGTTTTTTCGTCTTGTTGTACACAGTTTACAACTTTCCGGTGCCGAGGCAGCAGACGCAGGATTCAGTGGTAAAAAGTGGACGCTGAGTTGCTGAAAAAGAATACATCAAAATTACCTGAAAATCGACGAAGGGCATTTTCCGAGAGAATAACGAAGACACGCCGAAGAGGGGCCACAGGGAGGCCACAGGGCGCCCAGGCGTCCACCTGGCGCGGCCCCACCCCTGGCCGCGCCGGGAGGGCGCTAGGAGCCCTGGGGCCACTCCCGGCTCCCCCCTCTGGCCTATATACTCTTCGTTACCCTAAAAAGAAGAGTTTTTACGGAGCTCCGCTGCCGCTCCGTGGCGGAAACCTACAGAGAAGAAAAGGGCTCTCCGGCGGGCAGATTCCGCGGAGAAGATCACCTCCCGGAAGGGGAGATCATCGCCATCATCATCACCATCGTCACGGGCATCATAGAGATAATCATCAACATCATCCCCAACATCAGCACCATCTTCACCACCATCCAATCTCACCTCACAAGTTTATCTTGTGTTGTAATCCGTACTATCTATCCTCTCTACTCTACCGGTGTTGATTACTACCGTATGATGAATGCTATTGAGTTTTGTTGTAGAATTATCATTGTGTCCAGATTGTTTATCATATATTTATCACCTCTGATCATGATCTCTTTTATGTCTTGTGAGTAGTTACTTTAGTTCTTGAGGACATGGGAGAAGTCTTGTTGTTACTAGTCATATGATGTTGAAGTAATATGTGTTGTTTGATATTTAAGTTGTGTTGTTATTTTCCTACTGGTGTTGTGTGTAAGGCCCGATATGCGGTATTGTTCATGATCTAGATGTTTCCATCCATATCCGGGGACAAAGCACATATCGGTCCCACCGCGACATATGACAATGCCATATCCCCCGGATTTCCAACATGATATCACAACATTACAGATACAAGGATACAACATCTCATACAATCGGCTTACTATTGCCTTAATTACAATACATCAGCGGAAGGTATATGTCTGAGTACAAACTACAATCAAATTCCTACTTGCAAAGAGAAAAACATCGATCCCCATAACCACACGGGTCCAGGCCCTCCGCCGGTATCCGCCTAACTAGTCGTCGTCGAGTCTCCACGTGAAACGTCAATCACCATACCTGTTGTCGATCAAGAACCCTGAAAATATTTTGGGGGTAGTATCATGAGTACATAAGTACTCAGCATCCAACTGTAGTGGTCATCTTACCCAGCAAGGACTTCGTCACTCGTCATTCTAGGACAACTAGTAGTTTACGGTAAGGAGGGGTAAGTGGTGAGGTTGCTGCCGCACTAGCATTTATGAAGTGGTTAACGAACTAGAGAGTAAGATAAGAAGCCAAGCATTCGATGAGGAATCGCCTCCAACAAGTCTTGCTATCAACTACTTACGCAAACATAACACCTATCCTATCCTTGTCCTCCTCTTCGCATCCCGACGAAGAAGAGCAGTCAAGGCACACACACATGTTGATCAAGTTATATTAAGATTATCTCAATTGTTGTTGTCTATGAACAAGGAGTAGGTCTCAAGTCGTCCATAACCGTGGACACGGCTTCTCGAAAAGATTTAACCCTGCAGGGGTGTACTAACTTCCCATTACAAGGCTCCGCACGCACGCCCATCTCTCTCTGTTGCTACCCATCATAGGAAACCATTTTATGATTTAGTTCCTATAGATCCGAAACGACAGGTCCCTCTAACTAACAACGCACAAATCCGGGTGGCCCCCGGGGAGTCGACACCCAATCCAAAAGCCGGCCACGCCCTCGGATCGGACTCTTCCGTATGGATAAGGCCGGGGTTATTCTCACCTATATAACAGGGGACTTCCCTAGCTCACTAGTGTGGACCAGTAGAGGAACTCTGTCTCTGCTAGCCCGAGTTGTTTTAAAACTGTTGGGGGCCCAACCAAGCACACACACGGTTTCAAATGGTAAATCAGCTTGGGCCACCTCTAGAAATGTTTAGATCTAGGAAGGTAAGAAGAGGGGACCCCATAAAATCCCACACGCGGTTAGGCACACTCAGTCTTAAAACCAATACCCGGAACTCGGGTCCTAGGTGACTTGAATGGAACAAAGCGTCGGCGCGGGATAGCCTAGACCTTCCATCCTTCGTTGAATATAGTCAACATTATAATAATCATATCATCAACAACAATATAATAATGTGATAGCCCAAACCAAGGAGTAACAGGGGGTAACATCATAGCATCCTAAGCATGCATACTAAGCAGGGGCTGAGAAACGAGCAATAGTAACATAGCAGTACATGGTTTGCTGGGACGGGACATGGTTGTATCGGTTTGAAAGAGGATGTAAACATGTGGTAGGATCAGACATCGAACCTATCCTATACTAGCATGCAAACCGCTGGTTGAAATAGAATGGATCATAAGTAATGCATAGTCCTTGCCTGTTGATAAGTCGGGTTCCGAAGGTGTACTTGATCGCGAGCTCGCAACGTCTCCGAGAGGTACCGCGGTAGCACACAAGAAGGAAACACTTGAAAGCAATCAACGGTGCACCACTATTACTATGGAGAAATACAAGATCAAAGAGACAAGACAAGGCACGGCAACGCGGTACGGACCTAACGTTGAGAGCGGTTACTAGCAGGTTAAGTGAGGTATTCGTCACACACGACGATACCGCACGTTTAAAGTGTTTCAAGTTGTTTAGCTACAAGTGATCAACCAACGGTTGTTAACATGGCAAGGCACCCAAGCATGGAAGGTCACACAATCATGGAAAAAGGTTAAGCACAAAGTAAACTACTATACTAGTCAAGTTAAGCGAGGCAAGACCCTAAACATGGCATAACATTAAGTGCCCACGATGGTTAACAAGTTTATTACTGTTCTTCCCTAAACCACATTTTAGGTTCGTTAACAGCAGAAAACAAAAGCATAAACACAAAGTACACGAAAAACTAATCAAGTTACATATAAATAACACTCCAAACGGGGTTACGGTTAAAAAGATACAAGAAAAACAAGTTTGGAACACAATTTGCCAACATCACGAAGCACACTTTAGAGCAATGCATAAACAGGATAATGAATGCAAACATGCTCACAAATGATATGCAACTAAAGTAGACATGACAGGGAAGGCATGGCAAAATGAATCATCCAAAAAGGCATCATGAACAACTAGTTATAGCCCATGCAAAATGAAATAAAACATTACTGGTCAAGCACTTAGTGAAAATCAGAGAAACATGGCAGAAACTGTTATTTTTATGCTGTACAAACAAGAGCAAAACTATATGAAAAAGTGTAGCAACATGACATAGCAATACATGGGCATGAAGTAGACATGATGGTGACCAGGTACAAAAAAGAATCAAGGTCATAGGCATAACAGATCAAAAGATATTAAGCATACAACATGGTATCGGGACGTTACAGACTTAGAGAAAAACAGATGTGGCTGTCAAGAACAGCAGCATAGCAACTTTGGAGCTCAATAACTATATGACCAGCAAGCATATTATCACAATGCAATACATGTAATTAAAGTAGACAAGATGCTTAACAGTATGCAAAAAGAATCAATGCAATAGGCCTCATGGATGTGTCACAATCATCAATCAAAGTTGCAATAAAATAACAACAGCAACACACTAACAGAAATTAGTAGCAGTTAACAGCCTGATGCCCACTTCAACACAGAATAACAACATCAAGATGGCCTCAAATCAAAATGCTCACAAAAGATGAATTGAAGTACACAGAATTCTAAACAATTTTCCTTTTGGGCACAACGCGATCCGAGCTGCAGATTTACCGCAAAGCTAATTGCGAAACTGAATACAGCAGCTGTTTTCACAGACTTACCAAAAGAAAGGAAAAAGAAAATAAATACAGAAAAAAGGAGGCGGCTTGGGCTGCTCACCCTAGCGGGCTGAGGCCCATCTGCGGCGGCTCAAGAGGCCAGGCTGGGCCGCTGGGAGGCCGCGCGGTGGGCTTGGCCCGTCTGGCGGCGGCGGTTGGACGGGCCAGATCGGGCTCTCTCCCGATCCAGCACGGGGAGGCCGACGACGGCGGCTCGCCAGTGGCCACGCCGGCGAGGAGAGGCGGTGACGCACGTGCTTGCAGACGGAGGCGGCTGGAGGCACGCGTCGGCCAGATTCAGCGAGGGGCAGCGTCCGCAGGCGGCATGGCGCGGTGAGGTGGTAGCGCAAGCTCCTCGGCTCGGGTGGCCACTGCCATGACGCATCGCGGCGCGACGCCGGCGTCAGGCGGCGCGGCCTGCGCAAAGGAGGGAAAGGAGGTGAGGGGATGTAGGAGAAGAGGAGGGCGCGCTGCAGCGGCTCACCGGAGCGGCGCGGCTGCCGGCTGCCGGAGGCGGCAGCTGCTCCACGGGAGAGCTCGGGCTGCTAGATCCAGGCCTGGTGGGCCCGCGGAGGCGGCGGCTCAGCCCGGCGGGGCCTGACGACGCTAGTGGGAGGCTGGCTGGAGCCAGGGGTGACGTGGAGCTTCCTGGGTCGTCGATCTGCAGATCAAACAGTTGAAAATGCTCTAGTTTTAGGGTTTCGGGGCGAGGGGGATTTTGGGCGAAAATTTGAGCAAAGCTGGGGGTGTGGCTGCAATTTTGTGGCTAGGTAAACCCTAGAAGGAGGTGGGAGTGTGGTGGTCTTTATATATCCCCGGTGGCTGGCAGTTTGCAAAAACATCCCCGGTTTTTCTCTCGCGCGCGCGGTGTTGACGTTTCTGACCGCCGGGGCTCTGTAGGACCTCCGATTCGGGTAAAACTTCGAACTGCGCGATCAGCGCGTCGATCCGGCGGCGTTCACCTAGCGCTGGAACCATTCCGAGAACACTTTCCGGCGCGCTATAAAAATATCCCGTTTACTTATTAAACGAGGTTTTTCGTTCCGTTGGCTGCAGCTGGTCTCGTGCGGTTTTTGCGACGGTGATCGGGTGAAACCCGGTGTCACAAAGGTCGAGTGTCAGGGTGGAAAGGGTCGGTCTCCGTCCGGTACGAGATAAGAGGTGGGAAAATAATCGCGGATCGATAAATCGGGGATGCAAACACCGCAAACAAATCAGACAATCAAACAATGCACTTAAAACAAAATTTTTAATTTTTGCAAAATCTGGGCTGTTACAATACAACACCACCAACAAGGGATCTGGTCCTGAGATCCAGGACGAATTGGGGGAGAACTGGGAAGAAAAAGAGAGACGACGATATTCAACACCACCAACAAGGGACTCTGCTCCATGTCGACGTCGAACTTCCGTCGAGATAAATTTCCGCAGAGAGACGACATCATCGGAAAAACGAAACCGTCCGTGTTAAGAGGGAGAACGACAGCTAAAACCTGGTCAAAGGGATAGTGCTTTTCGACACAAGTCGTGAAAACACCTGGAAAAAGGAGGGAGGGCAAAGGACGACCCAGATGATATCAGAAACCGGAGAAGCTAAAGGTACTACAGAAATTCCCACCAGAGCTCGGAATCGAGACAATACGCTGCAAGCAAGGCATTGTAACGGTTCCGAAACTCCACACACTCGAGAGCCTAGAGGTTTGAAGGGGATAAGTCGAGAATAAAACACTTACGACACTTGTCTTGACCAGAGCAAGGGTAAGGAGTAAAAAGATTCCTACTCTCCGATAATTAACTTAATAATTACAAAATAGTTTTTGTCTAGACTCGACTTCGGCCATAAAAGGGATCCTATGGTCGGTAAGGCTCTGATACCAAGTTGTAAGGCCCGATATGCGGTACTGTTCCAGATCTAGATGTTTCAATCCAGATCGAGGGACGAAGCACTTATCGGTCCCACCGCGACATATGACAATGCCATATGCCCAGGATTTCCAACATGATATCACAACATTACAGATACAAGGATACAACATCTCATACAATGGGCATACAATTGCCTTAATTACAATACATCAGCGGAAGGTATATGTCTGAGTACAAACTACAATCAAATGCCTACTTGCAAAGAGAAAAACATCGATCCCCATAACCACACGGGTCCAGGACCTCTGCCGGGATCCACCTAACTAGTCGTTGTCGAGTCTCCACGTGAAACGTCGATCACCATACCTGTTGTCGATCAAGAACCCTGAAAAGAGTTTGAGGGTAGTATCATGAGTACATAAGTACTCAACATCCAACTGTAGTGGTCATCTGACCCAGCAAGGACTTCATCACTCGTCATTCCAGGAAAACTAGTTGTTTACGGTAAGGAGGGGTAAGTGGTGAGGTTGCTGCCGCACTAGCATTTATGAAGTGGCTAACGAACTAGAGAGTAAGATAATAAGCCAAGCATTCGATGAGGAATCGCCTCCAACAAGTCTTGCTATCAACTACTTACGCAAACATAACACCTATCCTATCCTTGTCCTCCTCTTCGCATCCCGACGAAGAAGAAGAAGTTAGGGCACACACACACGTTGATCAAGTTATATTAAGATTATCTCAGTTGTTGTTGTCTATGAACAAGGAGTAGGTCTCAAGTCGTCCATAACCGTGGACACGGCTTCTCGAAAATATTTAACCCTGTAGGGGTGTACCAACTGCCCATTACAAGGCTCCACACGCACGCCCATCTCTCTCAGTTGTTACCCATCATAGGAAACAATTTTATGATTTAGTTCCGAGAGATCCTAAACGACAGGTCCCTCTAACTAACAACGCACAAATCCGGGTGGCCCCGGGGGAGTCGACACACAATCCAAAAGCCGGCCACGCCCTCGGATTGGAATCTTCCGTATGGCTAAGGTCGGGGTTAGTCTCACCTATATAATTGGGGACTTCCCTAGCTCAGCAGTGTGGACCAGCAGAGGAACTCTGTCTCCGCTAGCCCGAGTTGTTTTAAAACTGCTGGGGGGCCAACCAAGCACACACACAGTTTCCAATGGTAAATCAGCTTGGGCCACCTCTAGAAATGTTTGGAGCTGGGTAGCTAAGAAGAGGGGACCCCATAATATCCCACACGCAGTTAGGCACGCTCAGTGTTAAAACCAATACCCGGAACTCGGGTCCTAGGTGACTTGAATGGAACAAAGCGTCGGGGCGGGATAGCCTAGACCTTCCATCCTTCGTCGAATATAGTCAACATTATAATAATCATATCATCAACAACAATATAATAATGTGATAGCCCAAATCAGGGAGTAACAGGGGCAACATCGTAGAATCCTAAGCATGCATACTAAGCAGGGGCTGAGCAACGAGCAATAGTAACATAGCAGTACATGGTTTCCTGGGAGGGGACATGGCTGTATCGGTTTAAAAGAGGCTGTAAACATGTGGTAGGATCAAACATAAAACCTATCCTATACTAGCATGCAAACCGCTGGATGAAATAGAATGGATCATAAGTAATGCATAGTCCTTGCCTGTTGATAAGTCGGGTTCCGAAGGTGTAGTTGATCGCGAGCTCGCAACGTCTCCGAGAGGTACCCGCGGTAGCACAACAGAAGGAAACACTGGAAAGCAATCAACGGTGCACCACTATTACTTAGGAGAAATACAAGATCAAAGAGACAAGACAAGGCACGACAACGTGATACAGACCTAAAGTCAAGAGCGTTTACTAGCAGGTTAAGTGAGGTATTCGTCACACACGCCGATACCGCACGTTTAAAGTGTTTAAAGTTGTTTAGCTACAAGTGATCGACCAACGGTTGTTAACATGGCAAGGCACCCAAGCATTGCATGTCACACAATCATGGAAAAATGTTAAGCACAAAGTAAACTACCTATACTAGTCAAGTTAAGCGAGGCAACACCCTAAACATGGCATAACACTAAGTGCCCACGACGGTTAACAAGTTGATTACTGTTCTTCCCTAAACCATATTTTAGGTTGATTAACAGCAGCAAACAAAAGCATAAACACAAAGTACACGAAAAACTAATCAAGTTACAAATAAAGAACACTCCAAACGGGGTTACGGTTAAATAGATACAAACAAAACAAGTTTGGAACACAATTTGCCAACATCACGAAGCACACTTTAGAGCAATGCATAAACAGGATAATGAATGCAAACATGCTGACAAATGATATGCAACTAAAGTAGACATGACAGGGAAGGAATGGCAAAAGGAATCATGCAAAAAGGCATCATGAACAACAAGTTATAGCCCATGCAAAATGCAATAAAACATTACTGGTCAAGCACTTAATGAAAATCAGAGAAACATGGCAGAAACTGTTATTTTTATGCTGTACAAACAGGAGCAAAACTATATGCAAAAGTGTAGGAACATGACATAGCAATACATGGGCATGAAGTAGACATGATGGTGACCAGGTACAAAAAATAATCAAGGTCATAGGAATCACAGATCAAAAGATATTAAGCAGACAACATGGCATCGGGGCGTTACAGACTTAGAGAAAAACAGAGGTGGCTGTCAAGAACAGCAGCATAGCAACTTTGGAGCTCAATAACTATATGACCAGCAAGCATATTATGACAATGCAATACATGTAATGGAGGTAGACATGATGCTTAACAGTATGCAAAAAGAATCAATGCAATAGGCCTCATGGATGTGTCACAATCATCAATCAAAGTTGCAATAATATAACAACAGCAACACACTAACATAAATTAGTAGCAGTTAACGGCCTGATGCCCACTTCAACACATATTAACAACATCAAGGTGGCCTCAAATCAAAATGCTCACAAAAGATGAATTGAAGTACACACAATTCTAAACAATTTTCCTTTTGGGCGCAACGCGATTCGAGCTACAAATTTACAGCAGCTGTTTTCACAGACTTAGCAAAAAAAGGAAAAAATAAATAAATACAAAGAAAGAAAAAAAAAGGAGGCGGCTTCGGCTGCTCACCCTAGCGGGCTGAGGCCCATCTGCGGCGGCTGGAGAGGCCAGGATGGGCCACTGGGAGGCCGCGAGATGGGCCTGGCCCGTCTGGCGGCAGCGGTTGGAGGGGCCAGATCGGGCTCTCTCCCGATCCAGCAAGGGGAGGCCGACGGCGGCGGCTCGCCGGTGGCCACGCCGGCGAGGAGAGGCAGTGACGCACGTTCTTGGAGACAGAGGCGGCTGGAGGCGCGCGCCGGCCAGATCCGGCGAGGGGCGGCGTTCGCAGTCGGCATGGCGCGGTGAGGTGGCGGCGCAAGCTCCTCGACTCGGGTGGCCACTGCCATGGCGCGTTGCGGCGCGACGCCGGCGTCAGGGGGCACGTCCTACGCAGAGGAGGGGAAAGTAGGTTAGGGGATGGAGGAGAAGAGGAGGGCGCGCTGCAGCGGCTCACCGGAGCGGCGCGGCTGCCGGAGGCGGCGGCGGCTCCACGGGAGAGCTCGGGCGGCCAGATCCGGGACTGGCGGGCCCGCGGCGGCGGCGGCTCGGCCTGGAGGGGCCCGGCGGCGCTGGTGGGAGGCTGGCTGGAGCCAGGGGTGACGTGGAGCTTCCTGGGTCGTCGATCTGCAGATCAAACGGTTGAAAATGCTCTGGTTTTAGGGTTTCGGGGAGTGGGGGATTTTTGGAAAAAATTTGAGCAAAGCTGGGGGTGTGGCTGCAATTTTGTGGTTAGGGAAACCGTAGAAGGAGGTGGGATTATGGTGGTCTTTATATAGCCCCGGTGGCTGGCAATTTGCAAAAACATCCCCGGTTTTTCTCTCGCGCGCGCGGTGTTTATGTTTCTGATCGCCGGGGGTCCGCAGGACCTCTGATTCGGGTAAAACTTTGAACTGCGCGATCAGCGCGTCGAGCCGGCGGAATTCACCTAGCGCTGGAACCGTTTTGACAACACTTTCCGGTGCTCTATAAAAATATCCCGTTTACTTATTAAATGAGGTTTTTTCGTTCCATTGGCTGCGGCTGGTCTCGTGCGGTTTTCGCGACGGTGATCGGGTGAAACCCGGTTTCGCAAAGTTCGAGTGTCAGGGTGGCAAGGGTCGGTATCCGTTCGGTACGAGATAAGAGGTGGGAAAATAATCGTCAATCGATAAATCGGGGATGCAAACACCGCAAACAAATCAGACAATCAAACAATTCACACCGAAAACAAAATTTTTATTTTTTTCAAAATCTGGGTTGTTACATTGTGTGAGTTGAACACTCAACACTTCGCCTTATTACGGACCTAGGTGAATATATTGTGTATAAAGAATGCTTACGTTGGGTTGCCGGAGTGACAGAAACCTGAACTCCAGTTTGCACACTTTTGCACAAGGGAATAATGGATCCTTGATCTTATTGTTGTGGTTAGGCTTTGCCTTAATTTCTATCTTGTATTTGCGGATGCTTGCAAGATATTTAATCATAAGAGTGCACTTATCTTAGTCTATAAGGTGTGCTAGCATAGATCCACCCACTCAACACTTATCAACATTACACACAGTACCGATACGGAGTATGGCGAAAGCACATGACTACCTCTCCATGTGTCCTCAAGAACGCTTTAGTCTTTATAAGTTCAGTTGACAGGCTTATCCTTTGCTTAAAAGATTGGGATACTTGCTGCTTCTCAGCACTATTTACTTTGCTTGCTTTTATCTTATTGTTGCTTATACCGAAAACTCCTAAAAATCAATCTTTCAGTGCTTGCAGTTATTCCTTGTCCAAAATCACCTATCAATACCTTTCGCTCCTTGTTGTGTTCGACATTCTTACTTATCGAAAATGCTGAAATAGATCCCTTACGGTTGTGGGTCATCAACGGCCGACGCCTGGCTACGCCGACGAGGGGCGGCGCGGTTGGGGTTACAGGGTCCCGGGGAGAGGCGGCGCGCCGGAGATTGGGGCAGCTGGATCCGCGCGCGGCGGTGAGCGAGATCGTCAGATCTGGGGCGCGGGGCGGTCGCCGGGGGCTGCTTCGAAACGGCGCGACGAGCTCCAAGCTCGAGGGTCCATGGCGGCGGCTCCTACAGGAGAGAGAGGGCGACGAGGTGAGGACGGGGAGAGGAAGAAAAGGAGGAGGTGCGACGACACGTGGACCTGCTGGGCGCAACGGTCGCCGATGGCGCGCCGGCCGGAAGCGCGAGGCGGCGAGGTCGGGTCGGCTCGGGCACGAGCGCATCCAGGGAGGAGCTCCACTACGACTGGGGCTTCTGGTGACATGGCGCTCTCTGAAGCGTCCGATCCAGATCGGGTGGATGAGATCGCAGGATCTGGATCTGAGGTGGTTGGTGGCTGGTTCTCCATGTGGCGGCTGTGGAGAGGGCAGGCACGAAATTAGAGGGAGGCTGGTTAGGGTTTTCCCATTTTGGTAGGGTAGCACCTACTATTTATAGTAGGTGGCTATTTGGGGTTGTTTGGGCCTCAAAATAGTATGTTTTGGGCCCGGTTTTTTAGGTGGGCTAGAATCCGAAGATAAGAGGGGAATCTGGGGGTCCAGCTATCATCGCATGCAATTTTTTTAAAAATACGCCCCTGGAGTTATATAGGCTACTATGTCTGGCACCTTCGATCGTTTACCTACCCGACGAAGTCGGAATCACACAAAATTCGAAAAACCGCCCAATAAAATAATAACCCATTTAAATATAAATGGGGGTTTCCGCACCGATGGTGAAGGCTGGTCTCGTGCCGGAAGTTGCGACGGTGCTCGGGTGAAACCCGGTGTCGCGAAGGTCGTGTGCCGTTGGGAAAAGGTTCGGTCCTGCATCTAATACGAGAAATATGGAGGGGGAAATATTCACGATAATTCAACGAAGCACACACTGCAAAAAATACAGACAATCAACACAACGACGCAACAAACAAAGTTTTTAATTAGGGTGGAAATTTCGGGCTGTTATACATATGCCATGAGGTCAATAGCAAAGGAGCGCACCATTGCCTTGTGTCCATGCTTGGGAACCAGGTTACACAAAAGACACTGATAGAGCTGCAGATATTGTGGAAGAAATATGGAGGAGTTGTTCGGGGCCATGTTGGATCCTTTAGGAATGGCAGACGCAGGCATCAGACAACCTATAAGAGCACCAATGGGCATGGACTTAAAGTCGGCGGTGCGGCTGTGAATCCGATGAAGGCCATCAGATCGGCCAGGCATCCCAAGGGCCTCACACCACTGAGCATAAGAGATGGAAATGGTCTGATGGTTTGTCCGCCATCAGAAATAGTCATCAATGCCGAAGGTGCAAGTGGCATAGAACCAGACAATTGCTGCATGACGCCGGTCACACTTGAGTGGCAATGCGTGACGCAGTCCCATGAGATCTATGACACGAATCATATCTGCAAACATAGTAGGGTGCTTCTCAAAGTAGCCCATATTGATGAACTTCTGCAGTGTAGTGGCATTGAGCTGGAGGCAAACAGTCTCAAATATGTCCTGCTCCACAAGGGTGTAAAATCCGGGGTCCTTTGCAGTGCTATTAATATTGAACTCATTGTCCTCAGACCTCATCTTGGTCGGAGATATATTAGTACACCGTTATCCTTTCGCGCTTGGTCGGAGGAGCCAACAAAATGGCCATGGTATATGAGTACACCGGTATCCTTCCGCGCTTGGTCGGAGGAACCAACAAAATGGCCAAACTCGGAAGAGGTTCCCTGCGTGGTGGAGGGACACGACAAGGAGCGGTGGGAGAAACAGGTTCCCGCTGATGATTGGGAGCGTCTTCTTGCGGGTCCCAACCTTGGGAGAAGACGACCGAAGCAACTCTTCATCTTCAAGCTCCTCTTCAAAATCGGAGTCAAGTTGCGTATGCATGCTGCCCTAACCATCGCTACCACCACCATGACGGAGGAGACGATGAGGATGCAGGTCTTTCTTGGAGTCATCAGATCCTTGGCGGCGCGAATCTATGCACGGGATAGAGAGAGCCCAAAATGAGATGAGATGTCAGGTTCCTCCCGGAGAGGTCCTTCCTTTTCGGGAAGGCGAGGGGCTTCATGAGCCCTGAAAGCGTGCTGTGGAACGCAACCCACCGGGCTGGTCGCCGGAGGAAGGGATGCCTTGGGAGGTTGCTGTGGCGTCGAAACGGCAATGGTAGAGAATCTCAGACAGACACCAAGAGTTTTACCCAGGTTAGGGCCGTCCGGGGACTAAAAACCCTACTCCTGCATGTCTGATCCTTATAGGTGTGAAATGACTTTTTCTCTTACAAGTGATTCCCCCTTTCTTGCGACGGACTTCTCCCTTTTATAGCTTAAGGTGAAAATCACATGGTGCCGATTTCTAGTTTACAAGGCCACGCGTGGCATGGTAGCATCTTTCCGGGAAGGTGGCGACGAGGGCGCCTTGAGCCACGTTGCCGCATGCACGGGACAGGTGGAGAGGATTTTCTGCAGATCAGTGAGGGTTGTCTTTGTCGGGACCCAGGGTTTGCATATGTAATTTATGTTACAACTCAATCATATGAAGAGCCGAGTGTCGTACCCACTTGTCTAAGCAGACAAGGCCAAGCACAGAACACTCTCGGAAAGCATCGAACGTGAGGGGCATCCCATCCAGGCCGGATGGTCAACTGAGATGGGTCCTCATCGTCCGCTCACAAGTCTAAATGATTATGGGTGGTGAAATCCCATACTCATAGACAAGTCGCCTCAACCGTATTATCGATTGAATCATAACCCATACATAAACAGACTCCAGCCCGATCACCTAGTCGGGATCTCGCGAGGGCTCAATCATACAACAAAGTGTGCCACGTGACAGAGTCACGAGCAATCGCATCGCGATGCCCCAAGCTGCGCACATCTAAGGGCCACTCGGTGTATGAAAGACCGCCTGCAAGAACTCAACTAAGCTATCGAATCCCACACTAAGACATGCACGTTATAATCATACACGTAGCATACATGTCTATTTTAAACAGCAGGTAACACAACATGAACTCTACAACTCAAAGTTTTATTGCATCTCCTATACAAAGCAGATATAGTAGTGTTACAAGCAGAGTTCACATAACTGTGATCCAACATTACATCATACAACAACATAAGCAAATTATGTCTTAGTAAAGACAAGGTTAACAAACGGCTTAAGAAGCCTTTAAGAAAACACAACGACCCTCCAGAGGGACCAGGCTGCTGTCTGGGACTACATTACTTCGTCGACGTCGAGCTTGAGGGGGAGGCCACCATCTGGGTCAGTGGTCTCGTCTCTAAAACATAGAATAAGCAAACGTGAGTACAAAGTCGTACTCAGCAAGACTTACATCAGAAACTACTCATGCTCAGGTATCAAGGTAAAGGCAAGTTGGGTTGTAATGCAGAAAGCTTTGACTTGGCTATCCTGTATTACGACTACATAGAGTTGAGATGAGAGGCGCACACGAGTCCATCTAATCTTGATCACCACATCAATACACAACCATGGATCCTTCCTCGACTTCCCCACGAGGAAGCAACCCAAAGCACTCACACTTATCTTGAGATTTTTAGAGTATCCATTTGAGTTGTCTAATAATCAAGTAAAGGTCTCCAAGTAGTCCATAACCGCGGACACGGCTATTCGAATAGTTCATTAACCCTGCAGGGGTGTACTTCTTCACATACGTAGCTACCACTTACCGCCTAGAACTCGTCACCTTCAAGCGGTGTCGCGAGGATAGTACCACGACACTTACCTCACGGCTCCAACTCTAGTCCAAGGGATCGCCTATCTGAGTATGTACCCCAATCGGGAATCCGGCCGGGGTTTCCGTTCAGGACCCAGACGATGTATGGACGGTCCGACAAGCCCACCTCGACGGATGGTGCTGCGCTTGCCTAAAACCGTGCTACGTTATGAAATCAAATAGAAAAACAATTAACCCATGCGAATCCTGGACCATAGTCGGGGTGAGTTAATAGGTCGAGAGGGGTCAATGAGCCAACCATGTGATAGTAATCTGTGTCTTGGATCACAACACAAGAACTCGGGGCCTAGGCCAGTGTAAATGAGACAACCAACTGTGTACGCCTACACAACCCCTCATTGTTCACTTATATTAGGGTGATTTCATCAACACGTTACCACCTTGTTGCATGTGTTCACTACCATCCCGATACATCACCCAGATGGATCATCTTCATTGCATACAACTCTAGCATGGCATAGCATATCATGGATGAAGGGCCACCTGATGAACACAGACAATCTTGTATCAGTTAGGTTGAGGTTTGCTTACTACTTGGCAGCAATGATAGGTCATGCAAAGGACGGGTTCAACTAGTGGTAGAACGGTAACATGTGAATCACCTAATCATGCATATGAGAACAAGAGGGAAACTGGGTTTGTATAGATGTGATCAATCGGGGTTTGCTTGCCTTGTTGATGATCACGAGGTGTCACTCTGCAGGGCAGTCATAAACTACGTCCGGCGATGAATCTATCGAGAAGAGGCAAACACCGAGACAACAACAATGTAAACATCACATTGCAATGCTCAAACAAGATACATAATGTATCATGACATGGTACTGATGTGATCTAGGTTCAATTTGTCACATGTTAATTGAAGTTGATTTGAAAAAGAAATTTAAGTTCAAACTCCAAATGTTGTTCAAATTATCCCAAGTTGCATTTGCTAATGTTTGGATATGGTAAACCATGTTGTCATGTGTATGATATGCCTCTGATGTTCATGTGATAAGGTTGGCATTGCAAAGATTTAATTTGAAATTATTTAAACATTTATTTTGAATTATTCCAAATAACCCAAATAGCTAAATTCTACTGGTCCATCATCATAGGTGTGTTTTTCATCTATGAAAATATGATATTTGGAATCCTTGCATTTTTCTGATGTTTTTTCATATATTACACTTTTGATTTGGAGTTATGGTATAAAAGTTATTGAATTTCAAAGATTTATTATTTTTCTGGAATTTTCTGGATTTTAATTAAACATAAATTGGAGTTATTGCGTCAGGCTGGCACAATGCTGAAGTGTGGGGGGGCCTGACCAGCGGGGCCCACTGGTCAGTGGCCCAGGGGTTAATCCCCGTTTTAATTAGCCTCTGGTTAATTAGAGGGGGGGCCCTGGGCCCACCTGTCATTGACCTTGGGTCAAATGAACAGGGGGTTAGCCCCCTAATTAACCAGGTCGGTCGGCGTTTAGCCGCCGGTGGTAGTGGACGTGGCGGCGCCCACTGGAGAGGGGCCCTCCGGCCACCAGGGGGCTCGCGAGGGGAACCATTCGGCTGCCCGTGGCCTCGCGCACGCACTGGTGCAGGCCAGGGAACTCAGGTCGGCCTAGAGCCCTGCCGGCGACGAGGGAGCACGGCCGCCGTGCTCTGGTCCGACGGGAACGGTGACTAGGGGCACGGGGAGGAGCGCGAGAAGGGGTAAAAGTACGGGGAGCTCACCCTGAGCGTGCGGGCGCAGACAGGAGGGGCGGAGGAGCTGCGGTGGCCGCGAATTTGAAGGCAAGGTCCGGCGGCTGTAGAGGAAGAAGAGGTCGGGGTTCTCGTCCTCGGGGTCGTCTCTGCTCGATTGGGCGCTCAGGGTGGCGAGGAACTTCACGGAGGGGCTTGTGGACACGAAGGCACGGCGAGGGGAGGCCAGTGGCCGTGGTGGCGCACGGTGGCGAACTGCGCAGCGCTCGGGACCTCGCGGACTCGCACGGGAGAGAGAGGAGGAGGTCCAGAGGAAGGGCGGAATGGAGGAGGGGAGTACTCTGGATGCCTCCAGGCTCGAGGACGTGGCCGAGGGGAGAAGGCAGCTGCCTGGCGGCCATGCCGCGCTCGCCGGCGTGCTGCCTGCCTGCCTGGCTCGGGGAGGAAGACGCCCCTGCCCCTGGGCTTGGCCACCTCCCTGAGTTGGGCTGCAGGTAGGTGGGATTTTGCCCCTTTTTCTGCTTTCTGTTTTATTTTATTTCTCTCGAAAAAATACCAAAGCATTTAAAAAAATCCCCAAATATTTTATTTGGACTTATGTGACATATTACTAGTCACTCCCAAGATTTGAAGATTTTTGAAATTCAAAACATTTGAATTTCAATTCAAATAGCATTTAAATTTAATTTCGAAGCCTCTGTTTGAATATTTGAAAAATCCATGAGCATGGATTTGACTCCAAATCATTTTTTAAATGATCACACTCATTTATAGGACTTTTCAAAATTGTTTGGAGGAATTTTGGAAAAACTTTTTATCTGGCCTTTTTATTTAATTTCATTTTGAGGCTTTTCCAAATCCCCAATTCTTAAACCATAGAATTTAAACATGATGCAATTATTTCTAGTAATAAAAGCACATACCAATACTAGGGTTGTGACAGTCTTCTTCTAGAATTAATGTCTTTCCCTTCTGGTCGGGCGGTGGAGTCCAGAGATGGACCCTCACATGACAGTGGCTCGCCTGCATCTCCCGGGAAGAACACTGCAAGCTGCAACATAGTTTCCGGATTGTTAATAATAACACTTCTTGGGAGGTACCCCGGGGATCCAGTCCCCGACAGTGGCCCCCGATCCTGAGCACGGCCGTCGCGTTTCAACGGTCGTGGCTAGGCCCAATGGTAACCGGCAAGCAATCGTTGCGTAGAGGTGTTCATTTCGAAGCCTGAAGTGATGGTGCTATGGGCCCATAGAAAGTAACCTTCGCGGGGAGCGCAATGGCTTTGCGCGGTTACGGTATATCAATCAAGTCCCGCATGAGGGGGAAGTTACTCCATCTCCAATCGACCAACGGAAGGTCTCGGCGTGCTTCCTCCTCGAAGTGTTCCTCGCCGATGAGAATAGTGAAAGAGGACGGACCGTCACAGTAGCGCCGAACGGGAGGGTCGCGGTGGCGAGCGAGGATATGGTGCCGATTTACACCGCCTTCCTTGAAGCAGGTCTGGCCCCTCCCTTTTCTCAGTTGTACCTAGCCATCCCGGATACGTACAAGATCCAAATGATGCACTTGCATCCGAACGGGGTGACTGCCCTGGCAGCTTTCACGTATCTGTGCGAGAACTTAGTGGGGGTGGTGTCGTCAGTTTCCCTGTTCCGGTACTTCTACGCCCCCAGGGTGAAGCATGATGTGATCACTGGGGGATTTTCCTTCAAGATCCGGGACGGGATATCTGACGAATACCTGGAATCGCATGTGATCACCAAGAGGGCAGAATGGCGAGGCGACCGGGTGTTCATGAAGATAGACCCAATTCTTCCGGATTATGAGGTACCGGATGACGTGCTGCAGCTGACTGAAGAGCGAGCCGGAGCATGGCATGCTCAGTCCGATCTGGGTGAACAGTTTGACCTGGTGCAGGCCAGGATCAAGAAGTTGAAGGCCGCCGGGCTGTCGCTGGACATGGTGGTCGTTGACTACCTTTCCCGCCAGATTGCCCCCTTGCAACACATCTCTCGGTGGCATGGGATTATAAGGGTCCGACGGACAAGATGCGGCTGCACCTAGGGCCTCAGCACGACCTGGGTGTGTAAAGATTCTATCACACGTTTAAGGATATGTTTACCGGAGGGTGGCAGATGGTCCTCGTGCAGGAGCTGATTCCTCTGCATAATAATCAGGCAAGGGACACCTTGGTGGGAGCCATGCCTCCCTCCAACGCCGAGGGGCTAACCGATCCAGTCTGGCAGGGCTTGACGGAGGCCCAAATCGGGGCCCTGCTGGAGTCGATTGATGAGCTGCCCCGGGATGCTAACGAGAACAGGATGGCCCTCACGAGTCTGGAGGAATTGAAGAGGATGCAGAAGCGACAACTACTTTACTTTGAGTACGGCCAGACTCAAACCAACGGCCGAAGGATGGAGGAACCGACACCCAGGGTACAGGCGAAGGGAAAGGGCTCAAGGACTAGGCGATGGGCCAACACAAGGCCGCCCGTGGCGGCGCGAGAAGTCGTGGAACTCACAGCCCCCCAGTCCCCACAAAGATCAGGCCGGGAGACAGCGGCTTCTCATGGCAATAGACCGGTGGTGGAGGAGAGCCTGGAGCAGGTCCCGGAAGAAGAGGAGGAGGAGGGAGCAGAGGAGAGCTCCTCAGAAGAGACGTGGTCGGGGCTGCCCACGGAAATTGAGGGATCAGCCAATTTCCGCCAGGCCAGCGGCAGCGAGGATGATGAGGAGGAGGAGCCACCGACGCTGGTCCATGCTCCCATAGCTAGCGGGGATGCACGGGTGAAGGACCCTGGAAAGGATTCAAGGAGTGAGACACCCATTGTCATCGGAAGCGCAGTGCCGCAAGGGGGGGTGTATTCATCCATGCGCAAGAGGCCGGCTTCTCAGAAGTCGATGGGTGGAACTTCTCGGACGCGGGAGGAGGTTTCAGACGCTCCAGTCTCACCGAGGGATGGATGGAGGCTTGGCCTCCCAGATTTGACGCTATCTCCTCAGCAGGATGATGTTTAAGCCTAGTTGACAATAGTTTTTCTGTATACATCTGTACGCAAATGGTAACCCGCAAGTCTGTGTTATAGGGATGAGGCTGTCGGGGCATCAGGAAAAAGCGCTCGCATATCGGGGCAGGCGACCGAGGCGGAGCAAGAATCTCAGCAGGCGACAAGGGCCAAACAAGCAGCAGGAGCGGAGCGCGTGCCGGAGGGGGTTCCGATTATGAAAGGAACCTCGACGTCCATCCAAGGTATGCGTGCTCTCGTGACACTATGCTCCTGGGGTTGCAGTCATTTCTGGTGTTGACTTTGTTTTTTGCAGGAGAGGTTTCCTCTGATGTACCTGAAAGTCCAAGTATGTGATCAGAGGGGGAGGGGGTGAATGATCACTTCAAATTTTCGAGTTAAGCTTTGAAGTGAAGCATAAACTTAGCAAAAGGGAATAACAGAAATAGGTAACTGGGAAGAAAAACTAGCATCGAAACTAAACTCAGCGAATCAAAACACGTTGAAGCTTTCTCTAGTATGCCTTGGAATTTTCACTATTTCCATGAACTCTATTGAAGACATTCTGAAGACTTCTCCTTGAATCATCCATTCAAGAATCCAAGTGTTAGGCACATTTGCATCACCAGAAAATTGAAGGGAGTTCTCAAGGCAAACAACCGAGTCAAATTCTGATTCTCAATAGTTTCAGAGATGTTCAGGAAGCAGGTTGCAGTTGAAAGACTTCGCATATCAAGGTATCTGTGGCGGAAAATCACACCTTT
The DNA here is from genome assembly GCA_950022295.1 of Bromus sterilis. Classification (NCBI taxonomy): domain Eukaryota; kingdom Viridiplantae; phylum Streptophyta; class Magnoliopsida; order Poales; family Poaceae; genus Bromus; species Bromus sterilis. The sequence goes on along the minus strand of OX465595.1, from coordinate 270,726,503 downwards.
CTGGCAGTAGACTTTGGTATAAATAATTTTTTGCACTGCTGTCCAGAATCGAAGATCATCTGTAGTACTGTCTGAAGCATATGGACAGATGCCAAAGAATCGGTGGCGCTTCTGATGTTGTACAAGATTGAACTCTGGCCCATGGCGCGAAGAACAACCAACACCCTTGAAAATGGGAAAAGTTTCACGAGGGTACATGGAGTCCAACTGAGTGTCTTGGCTTGGATGGAAGGGAGGTCGAGTCCTTTGCAGAGGAGCAGCTTGGGAAACATTAGAGGGGCCAGCAGTCTGAGCAACAATCAGCGCTTTCTCTTGCGAAGAATTCGGAATCTTGTTCTTCTTGGTCTTGTGCTTCAGGCTAGGGCAGATTAGCTTCAGATTCTTGAGCTATTATGGCGGGAGAAAAGTATCGAGAGCCACGAGTCCTTGAATTAGATGGAGTGGGGTCATGAGCTTCCGGAGGAGTTGATTGCGGTGGAGCAGGAGCATTAGGTGGGGTTGGAGTTCTTTGTGGTGCGGGGGATGGAACAGGAGGTGGTGTTTGAGCGCGAGGTGGAACTGGTGCAGGCGGTGGAGTTCGGGTTCGCTTTGGAGTTGGAGCTTTTGGAGGTGGTGTGGGTTCGGTAGTGGGTGGAGTTGGTGCGGGAGTGCGAGGAATAGGTGTTTTCTTGGGGGACGAAGCTTTCGGTGGAGGAGTCGGAGTCTTGGTGGGTGGAGCTGAAGTCTTTGCCTTGGGTTTGGAGGGCTTTTGCTTGGGTGCAAGTGGATTAGGAACGACTTCGGGGTTTTCCTTCAGCTGGCTGATAGGTTCATCGCTTGTGTCCATTTCAGCAGTCGAGGCAAGCGTAATCTTCCGCCTTTTGGTGGTTTTCTTCTTGGGAGAAGGGTCGGAAGGTTTTGCTTCAGAGGGCTTTGTTGCAGTTGGTTCAGCTTCCAGCGTGGCCTTGCGCTTCTTGGAATCCCTTTCCATGATCGAATCATTATGGGTTTTCACCATTTCATCAACAACAACTTTGATCTTCCCTTTGTAGGTCTTGATGTTGTCTTTGGTGGTGGTGTTCACATCTGTCACCTTCTGAAGCATTTTCAAATTGTGCACCTTGAAGTCTTCATCAGTTTCGGCTTCAGCACGCTGTTGATAGTTATGGATCTTGGTTGTTTCAGCCCTGTCCCTTGAGTGCAAGTCCTTCAGCTGACTGATCATTGTAGTGATCATAGCTTCGATGGAGCCTGAGATGTAGACTTCACCAAGATCAACAGCTTCAGGATCTTCAGCTTCAGCTTTTCTCCAAAGGGCTTCAGTCACACCTAAGTGATCCCATAGTTCTCCTTCACGTGGATCAGGGAATTGATGCTCGCTATGGAGATCTTTCTCTTCATGAGCTTCAGTCATAGAAATGCCTTTCTGCTTCGGCGGAATTGCTTCAGCAGGAGGATTCATATCCACCACTGCCTTCTTCTGGGCAGCCCTAGCTTCTTTCTCAACCTTCTTGGTTGCAAGACTAGCAAGTGCTGCCTTGCACTTTGCTTAAGTTTCTGCAAGCTGTTTTGATTCAGCTGCAACCTTCTCTTCATTTTTCTTGGCTTCTTTGAGCTTGCGCTTCGTTCCAGCCTTCTCAGCAGCAAGTTTGGAAGCATCAAGTTCTCTCTGTTTTCTTGCTGCTTCTTGTGCTTCCCTCTGCTTGACAGCAGATTCATGATCTAGCACGCTCCTGTCAAGTGCCTCCGCGAGGTCTTTTTTGCTTCATCTCCTCTTCAGTGAGCTTTTGCTTCGTGGAAGGGATTGGAGCGACAGATGGCTTGGGCTTCACTGATTCAACGGCCTTTGCTGATTGCGGTTGCTTCGCTGGGTCATGCCTCAACTTTGAGCGCCTCTCAATATTGACGTTCTCTGCCGGTGGTTTGGAGGCCAAGGGCTTCACGACCACCAAGTTGGTCATGTCGATAGTGGGGCGAACTACGGGGGTATCAGTTGGATCCTGAATCTTTAGCCTTTTGCAGCAGGCTTCTCTCCAGGCTTCTTCTTCATTGGAATACGACGCTTTTGTTTCTTGGGAGGAGCAGGCTCAGACTCATCATCAGCTTCAGCTTCTGATTCGTCATCAGCTTCAGCATTGGACTCATCATGGATAGAGTCTTCAAGAGCTGCTCGTTCCAGCTTGGCTTGCTCTTCCTCATCATATGAGGCGTGAGGGGTGAAGCAGATTTCTTCTTCAACTTTCTTTTCTTTTTCTTCGAGCTCTAGCCTTCTCCAGTAGCTTCAGCAGCGGCAATCTTGGCTGCCTTCTTCTCATCCTTTAATCTCTTCTTTTCAGCGGCGATTCTCAAATGCTTTTGCTCCTCTGGATAATCATCGGGAGTCTTGAGAGTATTTGTGTGAGGGAGCTTAGGTGGGACTGAGTAGTAGAGATGCCGATTTTCTTCAGTATACTTGCCGCACATGTGCGAAGTATACAGGAAGGGTGGACTGAAGGCAAACTGCATTGCCCATTTCCAGTCAGGGATACTTTTGTATTTGTACCACCTGATGGCCCAGTAGCGCCGAATGCCTTGCAAGCGAATCTTTCGCTATTCCTTGGTTTCTTCAGGAGGGGTGTCATATCCAAGCTGCTTGCGAATTGATTCGGGAATTCCACGAGCATTATTCTTCTCCTTCATTCTGCGTCCTCTCTTCCTAGGACCACTTTATTCAGCTTTGTTGATGTGGTCAAGAACTGGGGACTCATCACCGAAGCCCAAATCCTCAGACATCTTGTGAAAAAGCATAGGGGAACGAGGGAAAAAGACAAGTATATGGACTGAGCACCAGCAAAAGTTTCGACAAAAAAAGAACAATTTTGACAAGAAATTCAGTGTTATGACGGAGTTGATTCCTGCCTGTTCTAAGCTAGATTTTGCATGCGTCAATTTTCATCTATGGATGTCAAATCCTAGAGCAGAACAGTGCAAACCGAAACCCTAGCTTCTAACCTGAACTAGAGATGGGAATCCTTTGATGTCTAAAACAGATTTCCCAACGGGACAAAGATCTAAAGGATCGAGAAAACCTAGCAAAAGAAATAAAAAACAGGCTAAGAACACAGATCCAATCTAGAAGAGGACGAACAGGGAAGATGATTGGATCGGCGGTTTCGACGTACCCTAACTCGATGTAAGGCCCGATATGCGGTATTGTTCCAGATCTAGATGTTTCCATCCAGATCCGGGGACGAAGCACATATCGGTCCCACCGCGACATATGACAATGCCATATGCCCCGGATTTCCAACATGATATCACAACATTACATCTACAAGGATACAACATCTCATACAATCGGCATACAACTTCCTTAAATACAATACATCAGCGGAAGATACATGTCTGAGTACAAACTACAATCAAATGCCTACTGGCAAAGAGAAAAACATCGATCCCCATAACCACACGGGTCCATACCCTCCGCCGGGATCCGCCTAAATAGTCGTCATCGAGTCTCCACGTGAAACATCGATCACCATACCTATTGTCGATCAAGAACCCTGAAAAGAGTTTGGGGGTAGTATCATGAGTACAGAAGTACTCAGCATCCAACTGTAGTGGTCAACTGACCCAGCAAGGACTTCATCTCTCGTCATTCTAGGACAACTAGTAGTTTACGGTAAGGATGGGGTAAGTGGTGAGGTTGCTCCCGCACTAGCATTTATGAAGTGGCTAGCGATCTAGAGAGTAAGATAAGAATCCAAGCATTCGATGAGGAATCGCCTCCAACAAGTCTGCTATCCACCTACTTACGCAAGCATAAAACCTATCCTATCCTTGTCCTCCTCTTCGCATCCCGACGAAGAAGAAGCAGTCAAGGCACACACACGTTGATCAAGTTATATTAAGATTATCTCAGTTGTTGTTGTCTATGAACAAGGAGTAGGTCTCAAGTCGTCCATAACCGTGGACACGGCTTCTCGAAAAGATTTAACCCTGCAGAGTTGTACCAACTGCCCATTACAAGGCTCCGCACGCACGCCCATCTCTCTCAGTTGCTACCCATCATAGGCAACCATTTTATGAGTTAGTTCCGAGAGATCCGAAACGACAGGTCCCTCTAGCTAACAACGAACAAATCCGGGTGGCCCCCGGTGAGTCGATGTAACAGCCCAGATTTCACAAAAATTAAAATTTTTGTTTTCGGTGTGATTGTTTGATTGTCTGATTTGTTTGCGGTGTTTGCATCCCCGATTTATCGATCGGCGATTATTTTTCTCCCCCTATTCTCGTATCGGATGCGTGACCGACCCCTTTCCACCACGGCACACGACTTTGCGACACCGGGATTTCACCCGAGCACCGTCGCAACCGGCACAAGTCCAGCCAATCGCCACCGGAACGCAAACCCCGTTTATTTACTAAACGGATTATTTTATTGGGGCGCCGAAATTTTTTGTCAGAATGTCACCGCAGTGAGGTACGATCGACGGGCTCGACGCGCTGAACGCGTGGTCTGAGATTTCGTCGGAATCGGAGTCCGTACGGAGTCTTGGCGGTCACGAACGCGATCACCGGACACGCGAGAGGGGTACCGAGGGCGTTTGCGTCAACTGGCCAGCCAACCAGCCCTATATAAAGACCACCAACCTCCCACCACCCAATTAGGGTTCCCCCTATGGCATAATTGCAGCCACCCCCTCGTTTTGCACAAATTAGCCCCAAAACCCCCCAAAATCCCTGAAACCCTAGCCCCAGGAGCTCCCAGCCGTCAGATATGATGATCTGAGGCCCAGAGCGTGCCACGTGGCCTCCAGCCACCTCCAGCCGCAGCACAGGGCACCCGGACCCCGCAGGGCCGCCGGAGCCCGCATCAGGCCCGTTCCGGGCCGAGGAAACCTCCGCCGCCCGTATCCACCGTAGCCGGCGCGCTGCCGACCAGTGCCGCGGTCGCCGCCGGCGAGGCCACAGCCTCCGCGCCCTGCCACCTCCCTCCCGTGCCCTCCTTCTCCCTCTCCCATGTCTCACCGGCCAGCCCAGCGCCCTTCGCGGCCCAGCCAGCTCCCTGGCCCAGTCGCGGCCTCCCCTCCAGCGCACCGGCCAGATGGGCCTCGTCCCATGTGAGCCGGGCTGCCCTTTTTTTTCCTTCCTCTGTTTTCTTTTTTTCTTTTTATCAAATTCTGCTAAGTCTGTATAAACTGTGTGCTGTATTCTGTTTTGCGCGTAGTTTTGCGGTAGATCTGTACCTCAGATGAACGTGCCCCCAAAATGTAAGTTGCTTAGAATTGCGTGTACTTTAATTCATATTTTGTGAGCTTTTGCATTTGAGGTCATCTTGATTGTGTAATTGTGTGCTAAACAGGGCATCTGGTCGTTATTTGCTACTGCTGCTGTTAAACTTGCTGAAAACTGTTATTTTGTTGCAACTTCGGTCGACGAGTGTGTCGCGACCGTTTATCGGAATTGAGTGATTCCAACTGCATATTGTAAGCATCATGTATACTTTCATCCCATGTATTGCTATGTCATGTTGCTGCACTTTTGCATATAGATTTACCACTGTTTATACAACATGTGTGCATAGCTTGTCTTCCTTATATTTTTTTAACCGTAACTCCGTTTGGAGTGTTCTTTATATGTAACTTGATTAGTTTTTCGTGTACTTTGTGTTTAGGCTATTGTTTGCTGCTGTTAACCAACCTAAAATATGGTTTAGGAAAGAACAGTACCAAATCCTTTAATTGTTGTGCGCCACTTAGTGTTATGCCATGTTTAGGTTGTGCCTCACTTAAATTTACTAGCATAGATAGTTTACTTTGTGCTTCACCTTTTGACATGTTTGTGTGCTATGCCATGATTGCTTGAGTTGCCATGTTAATAACCGTTGGTTGATCACTTGTAGCTAAACAACTTGAACCTCTCTAAATGTGCGGTATCATCGTGTGTGACGAGTACTCCACTTAACCTGTTAGTAACCGTTCTCGACGATAGATCCGTATCGCGTTGTCGTGTCGTGTGTTGTATTCTTGACCTTGTGTTGCCCCGTAGTAATAGATGTTTGCTCGTTGATTGCTTTCCAGTGTTTATCGTCTTGTGTGCTTCCGCGGGTACCTCTCGGAGACGATGCGAGCTTGCGATCGACTACACCTTCGTAACCCGACTTATCAACAGGCAAGGACTATACATTACTTATGATCCATTCTATTTCAACCAGCGGTTTGCATGCTAGTCTAAGTTAGGTTCGATGTTTGATCCTACCACATGTTTACAGCCTCTTTCAAACCGATACATCCATGTCCCTTCCCAGCAAACCTTGTACTGCTATGTTACTATTGCTCGTTGCTCAGCCCCTGCTTAGTATGCATGCTTAGGATGCTACGATGTTACCCTATTATTATTTGGTTCGGGATATCACATTATTAAATTGTTGTTGATGATTATTATTATAATGTTGACTATATTCGACGAAGGATGGAAGGTCTAGGCTATCCCGCCCCGACGCTTTGTTCCATTCGAGTCACCTAGGATCCGAGTTCCGGGTATTGGTTTTAAGACTGAGCGTGCCTAATCGCGTGTGGGATTTTATGGGGTCCCCTCTTCTTACCTACCTAGCTTCAAACATTTCTAGAGGTGGCCCAAGCTAATTTACCATTTGAAACCGTGTGTGTGCTGGTCAGCTGCCAGTAGTTTTCAAACAACTCGGGCCAGCGGAGACTTAGTTCCTTTGTTGGTCCACACATGGTGAGCTAGGGAAGTCTCCTGTTATATAGGTGAGACTAAACCCGACCTTGGCCATACAGAAGAGTCCGATCCGAGAGCGTGGCCATCTTTTGGATTGGGTGTCGACTCCCCGGGGGCCACCCGGATTTGTGCGTTGTTAGTTAGAGGGACCTGTTGTTTCGGATCTCTTGGAACTAACTCATAAAATGGTTTCCTATGATGGGTAGCAACTGAGAGAGATGGGCGAGCATGCGACGCCTCGTAATGGAAAGTTGGTACACCCCTAGAGGGTTAAATCTTTTCGAGAAGCCGTGTCCACGGTTATGGACGACTTGAGACCTACTCCTTGTTCATAGACAACAACAGCTGGGATAATTTTAATATAACTTGATCAACGTGTGTGTGCCTTGACTGCTTCTTCTTCGTCGGGATGCGAAGAGGAGGACAAGGATAGGATAGGTGTTATGTTTTCGTAAGTAGTTGATAGCAAGACTTGTTGGAGGCGATTCCTCATCGAATGCTTGGATTCTTACCTTACTCTCTAGATCGTTAGCCACTTCATAAATGCTAGTGTGGCAGCAACCTCACCACTTACCCCTTCCTTACCGTAAACTACTAGTTGTCTTAGAATGACGAGTGATGAAGTCCTTGCTGGGTCAGATGACCACTACAGTTGGATGCTGAGTACCACTGTACTCATGACACTACCCCCAAACTCTTTTCAGGGTTCTTGATCGACAACAGGTATGGTGATCGACGTTTCACGTGGAGACTCGATGACGACTAGTTAGGCGGATCCCGGGGGAGGGCCTGGACCCGTGTGGTTATGGGATCGATGCTTTTCTCTTTGCCAGTAGGCTTTTGATTGTAGTCTGTACTCAGACATATATCTTCCGCTGTTGTATTGTATTAAGGCAGTTGTATGCCGATTGGATGAGATGTTGTATCCTGTATCTGTAATGTTGTGATATCATGTTGGAAATCCGGGGCATATGGCTTTGTCATATGTCGCGGTGGGACCGATATGTGCTTCGTCCCCGGATCTGGGTTTAAACACCTAGATCTGGAACAGTACCGCATATCAGGCCTTATAGTCGACATCCAACTCAAAAGCCGGCCGCGCTCTCGAATTGGCCTCTACCGTCTGGACGATGTCGGGTTAGCTACCCAAACAAATGTGGGCAGCCCCCTAGCTCCCTGTCGTGGACCAACAAGAGAAATCATGTCTCCGCTGACCCAAGTTATTTCAAAGGATATCTGCTAGGAGCGACCCAACTGACATATATGCATGATTTTCAAATGGTAAATCAGCTTGGGCCACCACTAGAAATGTTTGAAGCTAGGTAGGTAAGAAAAGGGGACCCCATAAAATCCCACACCCGGTTAGGCACAATCAGTCTTAAAACCAATACCCGGAACTCGGGTCCTAGGTGACTCGAATGGAACAAAGCGTCGGGGCTGGATAGCCTAGACCTTCCATCCTTCGTCGAATATAGTCAACATTTATAATAATCATATCATCAACAATAATATAATAATGTGATAGCCCAAAACCAAGGAGTAACAGGAGGTAACATTGTAGCATCCTAAGCATGCGAACTAAGAAGGGGCTGAGCAACGAGCAATAGTAACATAGCAGTACATGGTTTGCTGGGAGGGGACATGGATGTATCGGTTTGAAAGACGCTCTAAACATGTGGTAGGATCAAACATCGAACCTATCCTAGACTAGCATGCAAACCGCTGGTTGAAATAGAATGGATCATAAGTAATGTATAGTCCTTTCCTGTTGATAAGTCAGGTTCCGAAGGTGTAGTTGATCGCAAGCTCGCATCGTCTCTGAGAGGTACCCGCGGAAGCACACAAGACGGTAAACACTGGAAAGCAATCAACGAGCAAGCATCTATTACTACGAAGCAAACACGAGCAAGCATCAACAAGAAGGCAACACGAGACATCGCACCTACCGTCGAGAGCGGTTACTAACAGGTTAAGTGGAATACTCGTCACACACGACGATACATCACATTTACAAGGGTTCAAGTTGTTTAGCTACACAAGGTGAGTAAAGGTTATTAACATGGCATCTCACTCAAGCATTCCATAGCACCCAAACATTACAAAGTTGAATCATAAGATAAACTATCTATGCTAGTCAATTTAAGTGAGGCACAACCTAAACATGGCATTCCGCTAAGTACCCCACGACAATTAAAGGATTTGGTACTGTTCTGACCTAAACCATATTTTAGGTTTTATAACAACAGCAAACAATATCATAAACAAAAAGTACATGAAAAACTAATCAAGTTACATATAAAAACACTCCAAATGGAGTTACGGTTAAAAAGATACAAGCAAAACAAGTTTGGATCACAATCTGCCAACATCAGGAAGCACACTTTAGAGCAATGCATAAAAATGATAATGAATGCAAACATGCTCACAAACTATATGGAACTGAAGTAGACATGGTAGGCAAGGTATGGCAAAAGAAACCATGCAAAAAGGCATCATGGTTCACTAGTTATAAGCAACACAAAAAGCTACTCCCTCCGATCCATAATAAGTGTCGCTCATCTAGTACAAAGTTTGTATAATAAATGTCGCTCATCTAGTACAAAGTTTGTACTAGCTTAGTACAAAATGAGCGACACTTATTATGGATCGGAGGGAGTATAAAACATTACTGGTCTAGGACTTAGTGAAAAACGGGAAAACAGGGCAGAAACTGTTATTTTCATGTTGTATAAACAGGATCAAAACTATATGTAGATGTGCAGCAACATGACATAGCAATATATGGGCATGAACTAGACATGATGGTGATCAGGTACAAACAAGAATCAAGGTCATAGGCATAACAGATCAAAAGATATTAAGCATGCAACATGGCATCGGAAAGTTACAGACTTAGAGCAAAACAGAGGTGGTTGTCAAAAGCAGTGGCATAGCAACTTTGAGCTGAAATATAACTATGACCAGGAATGTAAACATGACAATGCAATACATATAATGGAAGTAGACATGATGCTTAACATTATGCAACAAGAATCAATGCAATAGGCATCATGCATGTGTCACAATCATCATGCAAACTTGCAATAAAATAACAGCAGCAGCACACTAGCAGAGAATAATAGCAGTTAGCAGTCTGATGCCCACTTCAACAGTGATTAACAACATCAAGATGGCCTCAAATCAAAATTCTCACAAAAGATAGATTTAAGTACACACAATTATAAACAATTTTCCTTTTGGGCGCAACGGGATCTGAGCTACCGTTTAATCGTTAATCGCAACACAAAATTGAATCAGCAACAACTAACTCCAGACTTAGCAAAATACAGATAAAAACAAAAAAAAACATAAATGAGAAAAAGGGGGACTCACCAGTGCGTCGAGGCCCATGAGGCCGCGGTGGGAGGCCCGGTCGGATCTGGCCGTGCTAGGCTGGGCCTTGTGGCGCAGGTGGGCCGCCAGGGGCGCGTGGCCCACGTGGGCGACGGTTGGCTGGCTCGGGGCTCCTCCCGAGCCCAGCGACACTGGCGGCGGCCGGCCGAGCTTGTCCGGTGAGCGCACGGCTCCGGCGGGGCACGGGGACGATCTGGACGGGCACGGGGCCGAGGAGGTTGGCAGGGAACGGGGCGCGGCGGCGCCTCTGACCTCGGGCTATCCTCCAATGGCGGCCGGCGGGCGAGATCCTAGTGGTCAGGCGAGGGAGAGAAGGAGGCACGAGGGGAGGGGAGTACCTGGCGGGCGGCACGGCGGCTCGCCATTGCCGGCGGCGGCGGCAGCCGGGCGGGCGGAGGCGTTCCCTACGAGCTCGGACGCGGCGGATGGGCTTCCGACGGGCCTGGTGGCGGAGGAGCGGGCCCGCGCGGCCTGGATTCTGGTCTGGTGCGGTGGGGCTTGATCTGAGCCGTCCAAGGGCAGATCTGACGGCTCTGATTTGCTAGGATCTAGGGTTTCGGATGGAAGAGGGGCTTCGGGGCAGTTTGGACATTTTTGGAGGGGGGTGGCTGCAATTTTGGACTAGGGAAATCCTAGAAAGGGGTGGGAGAGTGGTGGTCTTTATATAGCCCAGGTGGCTGGCAGTTTGCAAAAACATCCCCTGTTTTCTCTCGCGCGCTCGGTATTTACGTTTTTGACCGCCAAGGGTCCGCAGGACCTCCGATTCGGGTAAAACTTCGAACTGCGTGATCAGCGCGTCGAGCCGGCGGCGTTCACAACGCGCTGGTACCGTTCCGAGAACACTTTCCGACGCGCTATAAAAATATCCCATTTACTTATTAAACGGGGTTTTTTCGTTCCGTTGGCTACGGCTGGTCTTGTGCGGGTTTTCGCGACGGTGATCGGGTGAAACCCGGTGTCGCAAAGGTCGAGTGTCAGGGTGGAAAGGGTCGGTCTCCTTCAGGTACGAGATAAGAGGGGGGACATAATCGCTGATCAATAAATCGGGGATGCAAACACCGCAAACAAATCAGACAATCAAACAATTCACACCAAAAACAAAAATTTTAATTTTTTGAAATCTGGGCTGTTACACTCGGTGATGTCGAGCGGCTACGGCGGCGAAGAGCGGAGGTAGTGCTCGTCGTCGGCGTGAAGTCCACGGTGGCGGCTATCCGGCAGCGAAGCGGCGCAGTCGTCGCCGGGGAGGAGGAGCTCGGCGGCGTGCTCGCGAGAGATTAGGGTTCCGGAGAGTTTGGAGACGATGGGGTGTTTGGTGTCGCTGGGTGGGGGCTATATATAGGGCTGGCCCAACAGGGGTTGTCAAGTCAGATCGGACGGCTCCCAGTGACCGACTCTCCGCATTCAACGGACTGGATATGGTAGAGAATCGCGAGAAAATCTCAACGACCCGGATTTGACGGGATCTCAATGACCGAAAAATATGTCTTCGTCTTGAGTAAAAACTTCAATATAGTTGGACGCATATGATTCGGAACTCAATGTTGTTCGAAGCATAGTACTTTCCGTTTCAAATGTGCTCAACCATTTTAGACGGATATAATAAGAGAGAAAAAGAACAGAGGGGGTAGGGTCCGAAACTTATCACCTCGAAGAAAAACAACAATGAAGCTAAAGGTGATAATCATGGAAGGCTAAATCCAATCAAAAATAAAATCAAGAAATCAAAGAAAAAACAAAACAACGAAATCAAATTCAAAAGCGAAGAAAATGAATATTTACAGGGAGATAAGGTTCGGTCTTACAGTACATTTCGTGAGTCCAAAATATTGAGCTCACACCTTAGCGCACATAACCTTTTCTCATCCAATGGTTTTGTGAAAATATCAGCCAATTGATCTTCAGTTCTGACTTGACTTATCACAATATCTTCACGCTGAACATGATCACGAAGAAAATGATGGCGAATGTCAATATGCTTTGTGTGAGAGTGTTGCACATGATTGTGAGGAATTTTGATTGCACTCTCATTATCACATAGGAGAGGGATTTTCTTCACATGAATATCATAATTCTTCAACGTCTGCTTGAGCCATAGAATATTAGTGCAACATGAGCCAGCAGCAATGTATTCGGCTTCAGCAGTAGATATTGATACACAGTTTTGCTTCTTGGAAGCCCAAGACAAAAGTGATCTTCCGAGGAAATGAAAAGTGCTTGAAGTAGATTTCCTATCAACACGATCACTAGCCCAGTCTGAGTCGGAATGTCCAATAAGATCAAACTGAGCTCCCTTGGGATACCAGAAGCCCAAGGTTGGTGTGTGAGCAAGGTATCGATGAATTCCCTTTATTGTAGTATGAGGTGATTCCTTTGGATTGGCCTGAAAGCGAGCACAAATACATACTGAAAACATAATGTCAGGTCTAGATGCGCATAAGGATAAGAGAGAACCAATCATCGGCCGATATTTCTTTTGATCGAAGCCTTTGCCCTTCTCATCTGCATCTAGGAAGCCATTGGTAGGCATTGGAGTCTTAATCGTTTTGCAAATAGTGAGTCCAAACTTCTTCAGGCAATCCTTGAGATATTTTTCTTGAGAAATAAAGGCGTCGTTCTTCTGTTGACGGATTTGAAGTCCAAGGAAGAACTTTAATTCACCCATCATAGACATCTCATATTTCTTTGACATCATTTTGGAAAATTCTTCGCTGATTTCAGTGTTAGTCCAGCAAAAAATAATATCGTCTACATATATTTGACATACAAACAAATCACCATTATAAGAACGAGTGAAAAGAGTTGGGTCAGTTGTTCCGGGTTTGAAGCCTTTCTTCAGAAGGAAGTCCTTCAGGGTGTCATACCAAGCACGAGATGCTTGCTTTAACCCATAAAGAGCTTTGTGCAACCTGTACACCATGTCAGGATTCTTTGAGTCTTCAAAACCTGGAGGCTGCATAACATACACTTCTTCTTCGATTTCTCCGTTAAGAAAAGCACTTTTCACATCCATTTGATAAAGCAGGATACCATTGAAATTTTCAAAATCAATCATAACACGAATGGATTCGAGGCGTGCAACTGGAGCATAAGTTTCACCGAAATCGATACCTTCGATTTGGGTGTACCCGTGTGCTACTAGTCGTGCTTTATTTCTTACCACAATACCATATTCATCTTGCTTGTTGCGAAAAATCCATTTAGTACCAATGATGTCGTGCTTCGTGGGATCAAGTCTTTCAACTAAGGACCAGACTTTGTTTCGCTTCAACTGGTTAAGTTCTTCGAGCATAGCAGTTAAACAATCTGGGTCCTTCATGGCTTCATCAAACTTTGAAGGTTCTAGCATGGAGACAAACGAAAAGTTTCCACATAAGTTAGCCAAACGAGTACGAGAGCGAGTTGTGGGACGACCTGGTTGTTGAATTTCTTCAAGGATCTAATCAACATCAACTCTTCTTCGCACTCGAGACAGTGCATTTTCATTTGCTCGTGGCTCTGGTTCTACTTCAGGATCAGCATTTCCTTCGGGATTGCCATTTCCTTCAGGTTCGGCATTTCCTTCAGGATTTAAATTTCCTTCGATCTCGGGTTCGTCTTCATCCTGTCCAGCATTAGCTTCAGGATGTTGATCTCCAGCGCCCCTGGCTATGTGTGGGAATATTGGATCATCATCATCTTGATTTTCTTGACGTGAGTTTTCTTCGACAGGACGAATCTCTCCAATAGCCATGGACCTGATCACTTCACAAGAGGAGGTTCATCTAGATAATGAGGCAAATGCTCCTTTTGAGAGCCATTAGTTTCATCAAACCTCACATTCACAGTTTCCATAACTTTCCCAAAGTGAGAGTTATACACCCTGTAAGTGTGAGAGTTTGAGCCATAACCTAGTAGAAAACGTTCATGTTCCTTAGGGGAAAATTTGGAGCTATGATTCATATCTCTAAAAAAGCAAGGAGAACCAAATACCCTAAGATATGATACATTGGGATTGTTACCAGTGATAATCTCATGTGAAGTCTTCTTCAGAAATTTGTGAAGGTAAACCTTGTTGATGATATGACATGCAGTGTTAATTGCTTCGGCCCAGAACCTAATAGGAGTTTTGTATTCAGCAAGCATGGTTCTAGCCATTTCAATAAGAGTTATATTCTTCCTTTCAACTACACCATTTTTTGAGGTGTATAAGCAGCTGAGAATTAATGAGTAAATCCATGAACATCGAGAAAATCTTCAATATGAGTATTTTTTAAGTCAGTTCCATTATAACTTCGGATATGCTTCAGAGATAATTCATATTCAGTTTGAGCTCTCTTAGCGAATGACTTGAAGATTTCAACAACTTTGCTCTTGTCATCCAGAAATAAAACCCAAGTATAGCGAGAAAAATCATCAACAATGACGAGACCATATTTGTTTCCTCCCAGACTTGCATAATTTTGAGGACCCAAAAGATCCATATGAAGCAGTTCAAGAGGACGAGTAGTAGTCATGATAGTCTTCGCTGAATGATGTGTCTTCATAATTTTACCAGCTTCACAAGCACTGCAGAGACAATCCTTATCGAATTTTACTTCGCTAAGGCCAATGACATGCTTCTTCTTCACTAGAGTTTGAAGATTTCTCATCCCTGCATGACCAAGTCTTCGATGCCATAACCAACCAGATGAAGCTTTTTTCCATTGGGCATGTGGATACTGCAGGTCCCGAAGAAAAATCAATAATATATAAATCTCCTTTTCGGTAACCCTCGAAGGCAAACGTATAGTCATCCTGTGAAAAGACAGCACAACGCGAAGCAGAAAATAGAACAAGCATACCCATATCGCATAACTTTGAAATAGACATGAGATTATAACCAAGAGATTGAACTAGCATAACCTTGTCAATATGCTTATCTTTCGATATGGCAACCTTACCAAAACCTAAAACTTTACCCTTGTTGTTATCATCGCAGGTAATGTACTTCTGAGAAGATTGAGATAATTTTTGTTTGGTGAATAATTCCTTGTCTCCGGTCATATGATTGGTACAACCACTGTCAATGACCCATTCGGATCCACCGGAGACATAGCCCTGTAGAAGAATTAGTTCTTCTTAACCAGCCACAAACGAGCAGGTGACTGAGAAGAGGTGGATGTACTTGTTGAAGCAATATCAAATCGAACTGGGTTATATTGCCTAGGGGGACCATCAAGTGCACCATGAATGTAATTCCTCTGCGAAGGGTTAGGATATGAATGAACATATGCAATCTTATCATTATTATCACGGTGTCGATAAGTGTAACTCCCAGTGCGATAGTATTCCATTTGAGGAGCATTTGATTCAGGAACTAGTGAATCATTTCTCTCCTTGAGAGAATAGAAGTGTTTCAGCGATACCGAAGATTTTCCCTGCATAGAATGGTTAGCAGGCAATTTCTCAACGAGTGACTTGCGCACCCAGATTTGTCTCTTATAGAAACCATTCTTTGGAGGGGCACCAATGTATTCGGCCGAAACCTTTCCTTCCTGGTCCTTGACAAGCTTGTAGTCAAATCAAGTGATTCATCAACAATAGCCTTGTCAATTTTGCAGTTGTAACCTGAAAGATTAGCAATATCTATAGGCTTATACTTCGCTAGAACCCATACAACTTTTGGGTACTTCTCAGGTTCCCAGTAAGTGCCATTAGGGTTTAGCTTCCTTTCAAAGCCAACACCTTCGTTCCTAGGATTCCTGTGAAGGAGTGCCTTCTTCAGGATATCACAAAGGTGCTGGTGTCCCTGGACACTTTTGAATAGTCCTTTTTCAAACAAATCTTTCAACCTGAGGAGTTCCTCGGTAACAGCAGAGTTTTCCTCATCTGAGGCATTAGTATCATCAACAATGGCTTCTTTGCCTTTAGAATCGGTTTTTCTTTGTTCCAAACAAGTTAAGCAAGGTGAATCAGATTTATGATTTTCTTCAGAACCTTGTTGAGGCATGAGAGAGAGGTTAACATTTTCCAACTCTTCATGAGCCTCTTTCAGTCATTCGAGAGCCATTTTCCTCTAAAGAAATTCATAGGTGAGCTTCTCATAATCACCTGAAAGAAGATCATGCCGAGAGGATATTTCTTCAAACTTCTCCTTCAGAGCAGCATGACCATTGGTTAAATTTTGACCTTTCTCTATGTCATCGATCAACAGGGTCTCTGATTTCTTAATGGTTTTGCTTAGCGAATCAAGTTCATCGTGTTGGATTGAAGCAATTTTAGCCAATTTAGCATAGCTTATCTTTGAGTCATTGTCATATGAAGAACAATCAGAAGTATCATAGGTAAATTTGGATGAAGATACGTTTGCTTTTTCCATGAAGCAGTATGCAGGAGTTTCGTCTTCACTGCTATGGTTGGTGAAGAAGGAGCTCGAAGCACCGGACAAATAAAATGCTAATCCAGCAACACCATCAGACTCGGAACCAGACGCTGATCTTGAGCCTGATTCTGCTTCGATCCAGAGGCTTCTTCTTCAGAGTTCATCTCCTTTCCCAGATAGGCCTTGGCACGATGAGAATTTCTTTGACGAGACGAGTGTTTCTTCGAAGAAGAACTCTCACACTTCTTGTGATACTTCTTTTTCTTGTCATCATCGGAATCTTTTTTCTTGTCTCTTCTTGAACTGGAATCATGTCTCTTTGACTCATAGCTTCTTGATGATCTGGGAGACTTGCTTGACGAATCTCTGAGTGAATTCTTTGATTTGTTTTCAGCTTACCACAATGGGCAGTCAACAATGTAATGACCTGGTCTCTTGCACTTGTAGCAGCATTTGTCTTTCGATGGAGAGCTTATCGAGGATGAACGGTGAGATGAGTTACTTGAGTTCCTTGACGAGTAATTCTTCTTTGTTGAAGAAAAACCTTTTCTCTGGAAGCGGTTGAAATGCCTCTTGATCAATGCCAAATCCTTCCCAATGCTTGCAGGATCATCAGATTCAACACCAGAAGAAGAACTAACTTCGGGCGAAGAGTGGAGTGAAGCTTTTGCTTTTAAAGCATGTGATCTTCTTCAAGATCCATTTATATCACGCTTCTCATCCTCTTCCATTTCAAATGTGGTGAGTCTTTCAAGAATATCAGCGGCAATGAGATTTATGAAATCAGTCCTTTTCTTGATCATCAGCACGATGTGGTCGAAGGAGTCATCCAAGGAGCGAAGCAAAGTTCTCACCACCATGTGAGGGGTAATGTCTTCAGCACTGAGAGAAATCAACTCATTTGCAAGAGTAGTGAGTCTAATGTATATTGAGTTGACCTTCTCTCCCTCATGTCTCTTGAACCAATAGAATTTGCTTCGGAGAGTATCAACTCTGGCATCTTTATGAGTGTAAACTCCTTCCCCAATCTTTTGAAGATATTCCCAGACACCTTTGGCAGAAGGGATATTCTTCACTTCGTGATATTTCTCTGGAGTCATATGATTGGTGATGAATACCCAGACTTCAGAATCAAGTGCTAGACCTTTGATTTCATCAGTTGTAGGATTATCCTTGTCCTTGAGCTGAACTCACTTCTTGACAACTTCCTAGGGAGCAGAATTGATGGCAATGATATTCCTCATCATCTTGTCCTTCCAGTACGGGTAGTCCTTCCCATTGAACAGAGGAATAGGTTCGCCGGAGCGAATAGCTGCAAACAACATACTTGAAAGCACTCCAGGAGGTTAATCCAAAACACACAGAGTGTAGAGAGTGACTAGCTCTGATACCAATTGAAAGTCCAAGTATGTGATCAGAGGGGGAGGGGTGAATGATCACTTCAAATTTTCGAGTGAAGCTTTGAAGTGAAGCATAAAATTAGCAGAAGGGAATAACAGAAATAGGTAACTGGGAAGCAAAACTAGTATCGAAACTAAACTCAGAAAATCAAAACACGTTGAAGCTTTAATAGGAAGCAAATGCAGTGCAGAAAGTAAGTTCTTGAAGTAAAACGAACTCTTGACTCGGTGATGTTTGTTCGACCAGTTCACGCTCTGCAAAGCGCTACGTCTGGTTGGAGGGACTGGTGATTGAACACCTGGAGCAAAACTCTCTCTATCTGAGCTTCGAGGCGTTGATACGTCCAAAACGTATCTATAATTTCTGCTTGCTCCATGCCTCTTTTGTGTGATATTGCTATGATATTGATGCACTTCCATACACTTTTGATCATATTTGGACTAACCTATTAACTCAGTGCACCCCAGTGCCAGTTCCTGTTTTCTGCTGTTTTTCTATTTTAGTTTTCCCCCATATTAAAAGTGCTCCAAAATTTCGGAAAAAATCCAATAAAATATAAGCGCTTCGGAAGCTTTTAGAATCACCAAGGAGGAGCCAAAGGGGACCCAGCGGGGCCCCAGGCGCCCTCCCGGCGCGCCCTAGGGTGGGGCCGCGCCAGGGGGCCGCCTGGACCCCTGGTGGCCCCCTGGCTTCCCCCCTTCGCCCATATATTCTCCGTGACGGGAAACTTCCGAGACGAGAACCCTTTTTCGCGATCTCTCCTCTGTTCCGCCGCCGCCGCGCTTCCAAGATCGGGAGCACCAGGAGACCTCTTCCCAGCACCCTTCCGGAGGGAGGAACCACCTCCGGGAGCTTCTCCACCACCATGGATGCTTCCCGGATGAACCGTGAGTAGTCCACCTTGGACCATGGGTCTATGATCAGTAGCTATGTGATGTTCTCCTCCCCTCTTTGTTCTTCATGGTTTAAACCTCGTGAGCTTCTCTACATGATCCAGGCACATATGTAATCTTTCTGCTGTTGCTATGCTGAGTTTGCTGGGATCTGATGGATTATGAGACTATGTTCAGATTGTGTTTGAGTAATATATTTGATTCTCCTATTTTATATTTATGTTCTTGAGTAATTCTTGCATGTTCTCCGTTGCTGTTTATTGCTTTGGCCAAGTAGTAGGTAGTGACTCCAAGAGGGAGCGTTATGCATGATTTTGGGTTCATGCCTCCTGATGACTAGCTTGAGTGAAAGAATCATGAGTCTAGGGGATGTGTTGTTGCCACAAGGGAGAAAAAAACGGTGCTTGTACTTGCGGGTGCAAGGATTGTTTACTTTACGCAAAGTTCTTTAATGCAGTTGTCTGTTTCTTTGAGTTTACACTTTGGGTGGGATTCGCAACTTAATACCAGCGAGATGTTCTGGATAGATATCTCAAGGTGGATGATTAGTAGGTAGATGCAGATGGATTTCGGTCTACTTGTCTTGGCGTACCGCCCAAGCTTTTGAGCCTCTTCCTTTATTTATAGCATAGTTTGCATTGGTTTGCGCACATAATCCTGTCAATTGCCCAGCTGTAATTTGTTCACCTCGCATGGCTATTTTATCGTCTTTTGGGAGAGAGACATCACTAGTGAACATCATGGATCCCGGTCCATATTTCCAATACTGTTTACACCCACTATTTATTTTATGCTTTATTTACTTTTCCATTGCTATCACTATCATTATTATCAAGAACGTATTATCCTTTGTAAACAACAAGGCCGGAGGGATTGAAAACCTCTCTGAACTCGTTGGGAGCAAAGTTATCTGTTGTGTGTGTGCAGGTCCACGTCAACCGCCTAATTACTGGCGCCGTTGTCACCTTCCTGTCGTTGTTGGAGTCCTACCGGAGACAAACCTTGGTATCTTCACCGAGGGAAATTTGGTGTTGTCTACATCTCAACCTTCCACTTTGGGTAACCAACGAGGGACAAGCACTTCTCGCGACATCAGGCGTCAATTACTCTTCGCTCTCTAAATTCGACACTCTAACCGTCTAGGAGAATTGCAGTTCTCCAAGATAAAAGGCTAGCAAGTTTTCACCTAAGTCATAGTGAATCTACTCAGATCAATGGGACTTAGGATTCGGTGGTTTGGCTTTTGGGTTTTGCTTCGGTGGCGTTCTTGGATGCTCTCTTCTGTCTCTCTCAGGAATATTCTTAGAGAAGCCGCCCGCAAATGGAGCGGGGGCGGCATATTTATAGTTGGCGATCCCGATGTGCGAAATGACCGATTTGACCTGAAGCGACAGCTTGACGCGTGTCCACAACGGTCGGATTTGTCATTAATGCGCAACTTTACTTGCAGAAGAAGTAAAGCTGACTCACGGACTTAGTTCTGCTTCGGAAGCCAAAGAACAAAGTCTTTGCTACCGAAACTTAACTTAGTGCACATGAGATTTCTTCACTCTGGCTTCTCACTTGGTTTATATTTGATCTGAGAATTTTCACAATAACTTCGGCGTCCACAAACTAAGACCCCTCTTGATAGTACGGTTTGTCCTATGACTCAAAGAACAGAAAAAAGAACTACACAAAAACATCTAAGTCTTGCTCCGTCTTCTTCATTTCCTTCAGTGAGTTGGGCTTCAGGACACTTTCATTTTTGGGGGTCATCCTCCGTGATTAAGTGTCGCTCAAGGGGTAATGCTTCGATAACTTGAAAACCTTCCTTGAAGCTTTATCACCTAGCTTGTCCTTCAGGAACCTATTCAACTGTTTACACTAGAAAACATTGTTAGTTACTGTACTGTCTTGTCCAACAATATCCAAAACACATGGGGGCAAAACTTTGCTCTTACAGTACAATCGAGGACCCCACTGGTTCCGCAGTCGGAGAGTGAAGGAAACCCTCTGGAGATGATCATGTACCAAGGCAACAGGATAGCCCCAGGGCCGGAGAGAACGACCCCTATTGGGCCCAATCCCCCACAAGGGAGAGGGTCCACAGGAGAAGAGGGCTCCTCCCCGACAAGGATGCCGAATGCTAGTTCGAGTGCTATCCAGGTACGCTTACTGTTATTGTACACATGTTCCAGGAATTCCTGGTTACCATTTCGGTTCTGGAAAATGGTTCCCTGGTTCTGATTGTGCCGTTCGTCGTTCGCATACAAATATTGCAGTATCCTCTTCTGTGATGGATAAGGGGAAGGAATGCCGGGACAGTGTGCTGGCTCTGGAGGAGGCTCTCCGAGAAAGTCCCCAGCGACTGTTGATCTAGATGACACCACGGCTTCAATCAGAGCGGAATTCTGGATCGACAGCCAAAGGGAATATGAAGAGCTCCGGAACAAGCACTTCGCACAGGAGAAACAGGTAACCGAGTTGGCTCAACGGGTAGCCTCCCCGGAGGCAGCCATGACCAAGATGATCGCCGATAGCAGGAGGGCGCTGAGCACATGGGCTACAAAGATGGAGGAGTCTACCGCATCTCTGGCAAGCCAAGAAGCGGACAGGGCGCGTGCCTGGATGGACCTGGAGGCGGTGAGGCGGGCCTAGGCGCAAGAGGCAAAGGAACTTGAAGCCGAGAGCAATCTCTCAATCGCCGATAAGAGGCCCTGAACACGACGGTTGTCGAGATGCGCCGATATCTGGTGGAGCTACACAAGAAGGAGATGGAGGTCGTGCAGAGCGCTCACACGGAGGCTACGCGCCGGCTGCGGGAAGAGTGCGACGGCCTAAAGCTGGGCTCAACGGTGAAGGAGGCCTCCATCCGGAAACTAGAGTCTGTTATTGTCGGGAAGGAAAAGGAGGCGTCGCACGCGCAGGAGGAAGCAATCGAGGCACGCC
This sequence comes from Bromus sterilis, assembly GCA_950022295.1. Lineage (NCBI taxonomy): Eukaryota > Viridiplantae > Streptophyta > Magnoliopsida > Poales > Poaceae > Bromus > Bromus sterilis. Next base: position 270,704,840 of record OX465595.1, on the reverse strand, counting down.
TAGGGCGGGATTCTGCTGACAAAGCATATGACACCATGAAGGATAAATATATGACGCACTTGGCGTCGAGCGAGAAGGGATTAGTGTCTCTCCGAAATGTGGCGAACAGACTTGCAGCGGTGCTATCCGAGATGCAGTTGGCCCATGTGGGGCTGCCCGATGACCCGCCGGACCACGGGGTCGGAGGTTTCATGGCTTTCTACCTCAGTGCGGTAGAAGTATTGGACACATACAAGAGGGGACACTGTCAGAACCCCAACTAGGGTAAGTGCTTGGGTTTGTTTGTTCCTTTGCATCATGCAAAATTTCAAATGAAATTCAAAAATGGGGAAAAGAAAATCCCTAAAGAATTTAATTAAATGGCCAGATAAAAAGTTGATCCAAAAATCACTGTGATATTTTTGAAAAGTCCTAGAAATAAGTGAGATCACATATAAAGTGGAGTGGGTCCCACTCAAGTCTCACTGATTTATCAAATATATTATAAGTGCCTTGGAATTAAAATAAAATCCCTATTTGAATTGAAATTCAAATTGTTTGAATTTCAAAAATTCCCAAAAGTTATAAGTGACTAGCCATATATATTGTGAGGCCACATACAATATTTAGGAATTTAAAAAAAAATACTTTGGTATTTATTTATCAGAGCAAACAAATGAAAGAAAAACAAAACAGAAAGAAAAACAGAAAAAAGAAAAGAGGCCCACTCACCTGTTGCCCACGGACAAGCCCACCAGGGCGTGTCGTCTTCCTCCCCAGCCCCCAAAGCAGCTCGCTGGAGAGCTGGGGGCACGCGTCGACGGCCACCGACGAGGAGAGCCTCCTAGGCCTCTCCCTCGCGCACGCGAGCACGCCACGCAGCTGCTCACTCCCTCCCCCGCACACCTTGCCTCTCTCTGGCCATCCCTCTCTCTCTCCGGCGAAGCTCCCGAGCACCCCGCAGAGCACGTCGCCGCCCAGCCGTGGCCAACGAACCCCTCCCGGCAAGCCGTCGTGTCCAGTGAAGTCCCCACCGGCGTCTTCTTCAAGCCGTGGCTCCAATTCGAGCCCATCTTCCCCAACGGCGAGGCCATTCCCAACATCCCTCCGCCGGCCACCGCGGGATCTCGACGAAGAATTCGCCGCCGCCTGTACCTCCATGCCTCCATCGTCTGCACTATCTTTCTCCCCGGTTCACCGTGAGCAAAACCCCCCTATCCACGCCTCCAATCCCTACCCCATTCGTGATCCGCCATGGGAGCCGAGGACGACCGCCGCCATGGCTGGTCTGTAGCTCGCGCCTTTAACCCTGTTTCCCGCACCACCATGTCTATCATGCTCCTGGCACCTCCAGGAGTTGAACGCACCAGCGCACGCCGAAGCCCGCGCCTTGTTTCGTAGGGTTCGTCTTCACAGTGCTTCGGACCGCCGCGGAAGCTCGTCGTCGGTGGAGCTCCGGTGCCCCCTAGGCTCCCCTGTGCCTGCAGGGTGAAGCGGGCGAACGCGGGGAGCACCCCGGTGCCTTCCGCGTGCCGAACCGTGGCCGGAAGTCCACCCCAGCGTGTCGCCGCCGTGCACGGTGGGCGCCGACGGTTAACCGCCGGTGGGTGGTTTAGTTTAGGAGTTAATCACCCCCTAAGCTAACACTACACCCACTGACCAGTGGGCCCTAGCTGCTAACTAACCCCTCTGTTAATTAAACTAACAGGGGTTAACCCCCACTGAGGCTGACACGAGGGCCCCACTGGCCAGAAGCCCCCCCACGTCATGTTGAGGTCAGCATGACGCAATAAAAGGGTTTTAAAAAAAAGAATTAAAAGAATTCCAGAAAATTCCAGAAATTGTTTAAAACTTCAATAAATCATAGAAAATTCATACTAACTCCAAATTAAACATATAATATATGAAAAATTATCAGAAAAATGCAAGGATTAAGAATATGCAATTTGTTTTTATGTTTGACCATTTTAAAATGGGTGAACAGAAGCAAATGTGTATATGACTTAATTTGAATTCAAATTTGAAGTTTGAATTTGCAATTCTTTTGCAATACACTTCAATTAAATGGAATTGTCAACAAACCAGTACCATTCACATCATGGACAACCTTATCATGTGTATGTGCATTTTTACTTCCGAAGTTGTTCCCCCCCTTGTTGATGATTGCCTCCGATGACAGACGTTCCGAGACGGTGATCACCCCGAAGAAGAAGACCACCGTTAAGACCCGTGTACCATCAGCAAGGCAAGAAAAACCCCTTTGATCATTTCTATAAAATCCTATTTCCCTCTCGGTCTCTCTTATGCATGTTTAGGAGATCACCAAGACACGTTCTTTTGCATAGTTGAACCCATTCCGATGCATGACCTATCATTTTGTCACCGTATTAAGCAAACCACAATCCTAGCAGATTTAGGAGTTAAATGATGAACATTTGGCCCCTGCAACTGTTACTGCTTTTGCTGCTTAGTGATACAATGAGGATGTTATGTTTGTGAGTCGGGATGGAATGAACACAGTGATGCTGATGATAAACGTGTTGGTGAATCCACCCTAAACAAAGGTGAACGATGAGAGGCTGTGTAGGAGTACACAGTGGGTTGTCTCGTTGAACACTGCTCTAGGCCCCGAGTTCCTGTTTTGTGATCCAAGACAAAGAGTATGACCACATGTAGGGTTTTATGGGAGCCCCGTTTGGCCTCTTTACGTAACCGATCCGGTCCAGGAGTCACACTAGATTCGGGCTTTCCATTTGATTTATGTATAGATATGTGGGTGGACCTGTGAGGCAGTGAAACCATCTGTCAAAGGTGGCGTCTCGGTCCCTTACATTATCTGAGTCTGTTTCGTGGAACCGGCCGGACTCTCGAGCGGTGACAAACTCAGGTAGTCGACTCCTGGATTAGAGAAGGTGATGTGAGGGTAGTGCCTTGGTTTCATGCACGTCCGATACCCGCTTGAAGGGTGACAAGAACGAGGCGATAACTGATGACCCGCGTGTGAAGATGTACACCCCTGCAGGGTTAATGAACTATTCGAATAGCCGTGTCCGCGGTTATGGACTACTTGGAAACCTCTACTTGATCATAGACAACTTGAATGGATACTTATAAAACTCGCAAGATAAGCGTGAGTGCTATGGCGTGCTTTCTCGTGGGGAAGTCGAGGAAGTATCCATAGTGGTGTATTGGTTGGAGACTTGGTAGTGGAATCGTGTACGCTTCTTACCTCAAGTCTGGTACTCGTAGTACAGGACTAGCCAAGTCAAAGATAGCACTTCTGTATGTTGAACCCCACCTCCTTTACCTTGATACTTGAGCATGAGTAGTATAGATCCGATGTAAGTCTTGCTGAGTACGACTTTGTACTCACGTTTGCTTATTCTATGTTTTAGATGAGAACCCGGACCCCGATGGAGTCACCGACCCGAAGCTCGACGTTGACCTTGGTAGCATAGTTCCAGGAAGCAGTCTGGTCCCTCGTGGAAGGGCATGTTTGTTGTACAAGGCTTCTCTAAGCCATTTGTTAATCTTGTCTGTACTCAGACCTAATTTTCTTCCGTTGTATGATGTAATGTGATCACAAACATGTGATCTTTGTATGCTCTATGTGTATATCAATAAAGAGTACTTTGTAGAGTTATGTGATGATACCTGCTGTTCATACTAGACATGTGTGATGCGTGTATGTTTATAACATGCATGTCTTAGTATGGGTTTTCGAGACCTTAGTTGTGATCTGGCTGGCGGTCTTTTATACACCAAGTGGCCCTTAGATGTGTGCAGCTTGGGGCATCGCGATGCGATTTCTCGTGACTCTGTCGCGTGCACACTTTGTTGTATGATCGAGCCCGCCCTAGACCCCGACTAAGTGATCGGGCTGGAGTAATTCTATGTAAGAGTTAGGATTCAATCGACAACATGGTTGAGGCGACTTGTCTATGAGTATGGGATTCACCACCCATAAGCATTTAGACTTGTGAGCGGACGATGAGGACCCATCTCAGTTGATCATCCGGCCTGGATGGGATGCCCCTCACGTTCGATGCTTACCGAGAACGTTCTGTGCTTGGCCTTGTCTGCTTAGACAAGTGGGTACGGTTCTCGGCTCTCCATGTGATTGTATCGTGACTGGAATTACATATGCCTATTCCGGGTCCGGACAGACTTGGTATCAGAGCAGGACTGTCTGTAGGCTTATCAACCCTTGGTCGAAGTCAAGTCTAGCATTCTATAGTTATATAGTTACTCTGGGTATAAGGGAACAACGTAAGGCTTCTTTTTCTCCTTACCCTCATCGATCTGATTCTGGGTCACCCTTACCTTTTCTACGGGATGATAGGACTAGGCTCATCTATGTCTGACTAGAACATCTCGTTGTTTGCCTCCTTGTAGCCGTAGGATTGTCGTGGTCGTCCAGAGTCGTCGTGTTGTTGAGTTCCTTGAGGAAATTCTGTTCAATCTCCTCGAGGTTGTCTTGTTTTCCATCCCGGTGTAGCCGTTATGCTTCCGGATTTATTCCGAGTTTCTGTGGATCTTTGCCTTCGCATTATAATCTTTTCCGCCTTCATAATGTCTTGTTATCCTTGAATCCATCATCCAACCTGTTCTGATTGTTGATTTTTATCACACAGGATGTCAGGTGGAACTCGTAGTGCTGTTCGTCGGAATCGAGACCGTGTTCGGAATCGAAATGATGATGCACCTACACCATCGCCTTCTGCGGCGGAAATCATGATGGAAGCTGAGAAGAATCAACGTGATCAAACATGCCTTCTGGAGCTCATCGAGCAGAATACCTCACGTCATTGCAATGTGGTTGTGAGCATTCAGGACTTCATCCTCCTCAAGCCACCGGTATTTCGATGTTCTTCTGAGCCCCTTGAAGCTGATGATTGGCTCCGTTCCATCGAGCGTAAGCTTGATACTGCACATGTTGCTCCCGATGATCGAGTTATATTCGCGGCATACTTTCTGGAAGGTGCTGCTGCTGAATGGTGGGAGAACTATGTTGCGATGCAGCCAGATGGTCACCTAATGACTTGGCAAGAGTTCTGTGTTGCCTTTCGAGGGTACCACCTTCTAGATGAGTTAATGGAGCGCAAGAAGGAAGAGTTCTGCAATCTGACTCAAGGAGAGATGTCCATTAATGAGTATGTGAGAGAGTTCAACCGTCTTGCTCGTTATGCCCAATATGAGATCACCACCGATGCCAGAAAGCAGGCAAGGTTCCGTAAGGGACTTAGCCCCATCCTTCGTCATGATCTCAACCTCATCGAATTTTCCACCTTTGAGGATTTAGTCAACAGATCCTTCAGAGCTGAGCATGGCAATGAAATTTTCGAGGAGTCTCGCAAGCATGCTCTTGAGCTTGCCCCTTCTTCTAGTTCAGCCCCTCAGAAACGCCGAATTTGGATTCCAACCCGTGCCATACCTCAAAACCTTCTTCAGAGACCATCACCGAATATATGCCATCCACCTCAATTGTTCCTCCCAGGAATGATGGTGTGCAATCAAGTAATCCTGCTCCCAGCAATTCAGGCAGGATGTGTTTCACGTGTGGTCTGACAGGCCATTACTTCCGACAATGCCCTACAGTGTTGGTGGCACCACGTCGACCTAGTCACAGGCCTCCAAAGAAATCAACCACCAAAGCCATCCCAACAAAGCTTTCAGCCACAAGTAGTGGTTATGTGAACCAAATCTCAGTTGAGGAAACCACTGTTGCTTCCGACGTCATCCTTGGCACACTACCAGTCAATCATACAAATATTGAAGTATCCTCTTCTGTGATGGATAAGGGGAAGGAATGCCGGGACAGTGTGCTGGCTCTGGAGGAGGCTCTCCGAGAAAGTCCCCAGCGACTGTTGATCTAGATGACACCACGGCTTCAATCAGAGCGGAATTCTGGATCGACAGCCAAAGGGAATATGAAGAGCTCCGGAACAAGCACTTCACACAGGAGAAACAGGTAACCGAGTTGGCTCAACGGGTAGCCTCCCCGGAGGCAGCCATGACCAAGATGATCGCCGATAGCAGGAGGGCGCTGAGCACATGGGCTACAAAGATGGAGGAGTCTCACGCATCTCTGGCAAGCCAAGAAGCGGACAGGGCGCGTGCCTGGATGGACCTGGAGGCGGTGAGGCGGGCCTAGGCGCAAGAGGCAAAGGAACTTGAAGCCGAGAGCAATCTCTCAATCGCCGATAAGAGGCCCTGAACACGACGGTTGTCGAGATGCGCCGATATCTGGTGGAGCTACACAAGAAGGAGATGGAGGTCGTGCAGAGCGCTCAAACGGAGGCTACGCGCCGGCTGCGGGAAGAGTGCGACGGCCTAAAGCTGGGCTCAGCGGTGAAGGAGGCCTCCATCCGGAAACTAGAGTCCGTTATTGTCGGGAAGGAAAAGGAGGCGTCGCACGCGCAGGAGGAAGCAATCCAGGCACGCCTAGGGCGGGATTCTGCTGACAAAGCATATGACACCATGAAGGATGAATATATGACGCACTTGGCGTCGAGCGAGAAGGGATTAGCGTCTCTCCGAAATGTGGCGAACAGACTTGCAGCGGTGCTATCCGAGATGCAGTTGGCCCATGTGGGGCTGCCCGATGACCCGCAGGACCACGGGGTCGGAGGTTTCATGGCTTTCTACCTCAGTGCGGTAGAAGTATTGGACACATACAAGAGGGGACACTGTCAGAACCCCAACTAGGGTAAGTGCTTGGGTTTGTTTGTGCCTTTGCATCATGCAAAATTTCAAATGAAATTGAAAAATGGGGAAAAGAAAATCCCTAAAGAATTTAATTAAATGGCCAGATAAAAAGTTGATCCAAAAATCACTGTGATATTTTTGAAAAGTCCTAGAAATAAGTGAGATCACATATAAAGTGGAGTGGGTCCCACTCAAGTCTCACTGATTTATCAAATATATTATAAGTGCCTTGGAATTAAAATAAAATCCCTATTTGAATTGAAATTCAAATTGTTTGAATTTCAAAAATTCCCAAAAGTTATAAGTGACTAGCCATATATATTGTGAGGCCACATAAAATATTTAGGAATTAAAAAAAAATACTTTGGTATTTATTTATCAGAGCAAACAAATGAAAGAAAAACAAAACAGAAAGAAAAACAGAAAAAAGAAAAGAGGCCCACTCACCTGTTGCCCACGGCCCAGCCCACCAGGGCGTGTCGTCTTCCTCCCCAGCCCCCAAAGTAGCTCGCTGGAGAGCTGGGGGCACGCGTCGACGGCCACCGACGAGGAGAGCCTCCTAGGCCTCTCCCTCGCGCACGCGAGCACGCCACGCAGCTTCTCACTCCCTCCCCCGCACACCTTGCCTCTCTCTGGCCCTCCCTCTCTCTCTCCGGCGAAGCTCCCGAGCACCCCGCAGAGCACGTCGCCGCCCAGCCATGGCCAACGAACCCCTCCCGGCAAGCCGTCGTGTCCAGTGAAGTCCCCACCGGCGTCTTCTTCAAGCCGTGGCTCCAATTCGAGCCCATCTTCCCCAACGGCGAGGCCATTCCCAACATCCCTCCGCCGGCCACCGCGGGATCTCGACGAAGAATTCGCCGCCGCCTGTACCTCCATGCCTTCATCGTCTGCACTATCTTTCTCCCCGGTTCACCGTGAGCAAAACCCCCCTATCCACGCCTCCAATCCCTACCCCATTCGTGATCCGCCATGGGAGCCGAGGAGGACCGCCGCCATGGCTGGTCTGTAGCTCGCGCCTTTAACCCTTTTTCCCGCACCACCATGTCTATCATGCTCCTGGCACCTCCAGGAGTTGAACGCACCAGCGCACGCCGAAGCCCGCACCTTGTTTCCTAGGGTTCGTCTTCACAATGCTTCGGACCGCCGCGGAAGCTCGTCGTCGGTGGAGCTCCGGTGCCCCCTAGGCTCCCCTGTGCCTGCAGGGTGAAGCGGGCGAACGCGGGGAGCACCCCGGTGCCTTCCGCGTGCCGAACCGTGGCCGGAAGGCCACCCCAGCGTGTCGCCGCCGTGCACGGTGGGCGCCGACGGTTAACCGCCGGTGGGTGGTTTAGTTTAGGAGTTAATTACCCCCTAAGCTAACACTACACCCACTGACCAGTGGGCCGTAGCTGCTAACTAACCCCTCTGTTAATTAAACTAACAGGGGTTAACCCCCACTGAGGCTGACACGAGGGCCCCACTGGCCAGAAGCCCCCCCACGTCATGCTGAGGTCAGCATGACGCAATAAAAGGGTTTTTTAAAAAAAGAATTAAAAGAATTCCAGAAAATTCCAGAAATTGTTTAAAACTTCAATAAATCATAGAAAATTCATACTAACTCCAAATTAAACATATAATATATGAAAAATTATCACAAAAATGCAAGGATTAAGAATATGCAATTTGTTTTTATGTTTGACCATTTTAAAATGGGTGAACAGAAGCAAATGTGTATATGACTTAATTTGAATTCAACTTTGAAGTTTGAATTTGCAATTATTTTGCAATACACTTCAATTAAATGGAATTGTCAACAAACCAGTACCATTCACATCATGGACAACCTTATCATGTGTATGTGCATTTTTACTTCCGAAGTTGTTCCCCCCCTTGTTGATGATTGCCTCCGATGACAGACGATCCGAGACGGTGATCACCCCGAAGAAGAAGACCACCGTTAAGACCCGTGTACCATCAGCAAGGCAAGCAAAACCCCTTTGATCATTTCTATAAAATCCTATTTCCCTCTCGGTCTCTCTTATGCATGTTTATGAGATCACCGAGACACGTTCTTTTGCATAGTTGAACCCATTCCGATGCATGACCTATCATTTTGTCACCGTATTAAGCAAACCACAATCCTAGCAGATTTAGGAGTTAAATGATGAACATGTGGCCCCTGCAACTGTTACTGCTTTTGCTGCTTAGTGATACAATGAGGATGTTATGTTTGTGAGTCGGGATGGAATGAACACAGTGATGCTGATGATAAACGTGTTGGTGAATCCACCCTAAACAAAGGTGAACGATGAGAGGCTGTGTAGGAGTACACAGTGGGTTGTCTCGTTGAACACTGCTCTAGGCCCCGAGTTCCTGTTTTGTGATCCAAGACAAAGAGTATGACCACATGTAGGGTTTTATGGGAGCCCCGTTTGGCCTCTTTACGTAACCGATCCGGTCCAGGAGTCACACTAGATTCGGGCTTTCCATTTGATTTATGTATAGATATGTGGGTGGACCTGTGAGGCAGTGAAACCATCTGTCAAAGGTGGCGTCTCGGTCCCTTACATTATCTGAGTCCGTTTCGTGGAACCGGCCGGACTCTCGAGCGGTGACAAACTCAGGTAGTCGACTCCTGGATTAGAGAAGGTGATGTGAGGGTAGTGCCTTGGTTTCATGCACGTCCGATACCCGCTTGAAGGGTGACAAGAACGAGGCGATAACTGATGACCCGCGTGTGAAGATGTACACCCCTGCAGGGTTAATGAACTATTCGAATAGCCGTGTCCGCGGTTATGGACTACTTGGAAACCTCTACTTGATCATAGACAACTTGAATGGATACTTATAAAACTCGCAAGATAAGCGTGAGTGCTATGGCGTGCTTTCTCGTGGGGAAGTCGAGGAAGTATCCATAGTGGTGTATTGGTTGGAGACTTGGTAGTGGAATCGTGTACGCTTCTTACCTCAAGTCTGGTACTCGTAGTACAGGACTAGCCAAGTCAAAGATAGCACTTCTGTATGTTGAACCCCACCTCCTTTACCTTGATACTTGAGCATGAGTAGTATAGATCCGATGTAAGTCTTGCTGAGTACGACTTTGTACTCACGTTTGCTTATTCTATGTTTTAGATGAGAACCCGGACCCCGATGGAGTCACCGACCCGAAGCTCGACGTTGACCTTGGTAGCATAGTTCCAGGAAGCAGTCTGGTCCCTCGTGGAAGGGCATGTTTGTTGTACAAGGCTTCTCTAAGCCATTTGTTAATCTTGTCTGTACTCAGACCTAATTTTCTTCCGTTGTATGATGTAATGTGATCACAAACATGTGATCTTTGTATGCTCTATGTGTATATCAATAAAGAGTACTTTGTAGAGTTATGTGATGATACCTGCTGTTCATACTAGACATGTGTGATGCGTGTATGTTTATAACATGCATGTCTTAGTATGGGTTTTCGAGACCTTAGTTGTGATCTGGCTGGCGGTCTTTTATACACCAAGTGGCCCTTAGATGTGTGCAGCTTGGGGCATCGCGATGCGATTTCTCGTGACTCTGTCGCGTGCACACTTTGTTGTATGATCGAGCCCGCCCTAGACCCCGACTAAGTGATCGGGCTGGAGTAATTCTATGTAAGAGTTAGGATTCAATCGACAACATGGTTGAGGCGACTTGTCTATGAGTATGGGATTCACCACCCATAAGCATTTAGACTTGTGAGCGGACGATGAGGACCCATCTCAGTTGATCATCCGGCCTGGATGGGATGCCCCTCACGTTCGATGCTTACCGAGAACGTTCTGTGCTTGGCCTTGTCTGCTTAGACAAGTGGGTACGGTTCTCGGCTCTCCATGTGATTGTATCGTGACTGGAATTACATATGCCTATTCCGGGTCCGGACAGACTTGGTATCAGAGCAGGACTGTCTGTAGGCTTATCAACCCTTGGTCGAAGTCAAGTCTAGCATTCTATAGTTATATAGTTACTCTGGGTATAAGGGAACAACGTAAGGCTTCTTTTTCTCCTTACCCTCATCGATCTGATTCTGGGTCACCCTTACCTTTTCTACGGGATGATAGGACTAGGCTCATCTATGTCTGACTAGAACATCTCGTTGTTTGCCTCCTTGTAGCCGTAGGATTGTCGTGGTCGTCCAGAGTCGTCGTGTTGTTGAGTTCCTTGAGGAAATTCTGTTCAATCTCCTCGAGGTTGTCTTGTTTTCCATCCCGGTGTAGCCGTTATGCTTCCGGATTTATTCCGAGTTTCTGTGGATCTTTGCCTTCGCATTATAATCTTTTCCGCCTTCATAATGTCTTGTTATCCTTGAATCCATCATCCAACCTGTTCTGATTGTTGATTTTTATCACACAGGATGTCAGGTGGAACTCGTAGTGCTGTTCGTCGGAATCGAGACCGTGTTCGGAATCGAAATGATGATGCACCTACACCATCGCCTTCTGCGGCGGAAATCATGATGGAAGCTGAGAAGAATCAACGTGATCAAACATGCCTTCTGGAGCTCATCGAGCAGAATACCTCACGTCATTGCAATGTGGTTGTGAGCATTCAGGACTTCATCCTCCTCAAGCCACCGGTATTTCGATGTTCTTCTGAGCCCCTTGAAGCTGATGATTGGCTCCGTTCCATCGAGCGTAAGCTTGATACTGCACATGTTGCTCCCGATGATCGAGTTATATTCGCGGCATACTTTCTGGAAGGTGCTGCTGCTGAATGGTGGGAGAACTATGTTGCGATGCAGCCAGATGGTCACCTAATGACTTGGCAAGAGTTCTGTGTTGCCTTTCGAGGGTACCACCTTCTAGATGAGTTAATGGAGCGCAAGAAGGAAGAGTTCTGCAATCTGACTCAAGGAGAGATGTCCATTAATGAGTATGTGAGAGAGTTCAACCGTCTTGCTCGTTATGCCCAATATGAGATCACCACCGATGCCAGAAAGCAGGCAAGGTTCCGTAAGGGACTTAGCCCCATCCTTCGTCATGATCTCAACCTCATCGAATTTTCCACCTTTGAGGATTTAGTCAACAGATCCTTCAGAGCTGAGCATGGCAATGAAATTTTCGAGGAGTCTCGCAAGCATGCTCTTGAGCTTGCCCCTTCTTCTAGTTCAGCCCCTCAGAAACGCCGAATTTGGATTCCAACCCGTGCCATACCTCAAAACCTTCTTCAGAGACCATCACCGAATATATGCCATCCACCTCAATTGTTCCTCCCAGGAATGATGGTGTGCAATCAAGTAATCCTGCTCCCAGCAATTCAGGCAGGATGTGTTTCACGTGTGGTCTGACAGGCCATTACTTCCGACAATGCCCTACAGTGTTGGTGGCACCACGTCGACCTAGTCACAGGCCTCCAAAGAAATCAACCACCAAAGCCATCCCAACAAAGCTTTCAGCCACAAGTAGTGGTTATGTGAACCAAATCTCAGTTGAGGAAACCACTGTTGCTTCCGACGTCATCCTTGGCACACTACCAGTCAATCATACAAATATTGAAGTATCCTCTTCTGTGATGGATAAGGGGAAGGAATGCCGGGACAGTGTGCTGGCTCTGGAGGAGGCTCTCCGAGAAAGTCCCCAGCGACTGTTGATCTAGATGACACCACGGCTTCAATCAGAGCGGAATTCTGGATCGACAGCCAAAGGGAATATGAAGAGCTCCGGAACAAGCACTTCACACAGGAGAAACAGGTAACCGAGTTGGCTCAACGGGTAGCCTCCCCGGAGGCAGCCATGACCAAGATGATCGCCGATAGCAGGAGGGCGCTGAGCACATGGGCTACAAAGATGGAGGAGTCTCACGCATCTCTGGCAAGCCAAGAAGCGGACAGGGCGCGTGCCTGGATGGACCTGGAGGCGGTGAGGCGGGCCTAGGCGCAAGAGGCAAAGGAACTTGAAGCCGAGAGCAATCTCTCAATCGCCGATAAGAGGCCCTGAACACGACGGTTGTCGAGATGCGCCGATATCTGGTGGAGCTACACAAGAAGGAGATGGAGGTCGTGCAGAGCGCTCAAACGGAGGCTACGCGCCGGCTGCGGGAAGAGTGCGACGGCCTAAAGCTGGGCTCAGCGGTGAAGGAGGCCTCCATCCGGAAACTAGAGTCCGTTATTGTCGGGAAGGAAAAGGAGGCGTCGCACGCGCAGGAGGAAGCAATCCAGGCACGCCTAGGGCGGGATTCTGCTGACAAAGCATATGACACCATGAAGGATGAATATATGACGCACTTGGCGTCGAGCGAGAAGGGATTAGCGTCTCTCCGAAATGTGGCGAACAGACTTGCAGCGGTGCTATCCGAGATGCAGTTGGCCCATGTGGGGCTGCCCGATGACCCGCAGGACCACGGGGTCGGAGGTTTCATGGCTTTCTACCTCAGTGCGGTAGAAGTATTGGACACATACAAGAGGGGACACTGTCAGAACCCCAACTAGGGTAAGTGCTTGGGTTTGTTTGTGCCTTTGCATCATGCAAAATTTCAAATGAAATTGAAAAATGGGGAAAAGAAAATCCCTAAAGAATTTAATTAAATGGCCAGATAAAAAGTTGATCCAAAAATCACTGTGATATTTTTGAAAAGTCCTAGAAATAAGTGAGATCACATATAAAGTGGAGTGGGTCCCACTCAAGTCTCACTGATTTATCAAATATATTATAAGTGCCTTGGAATTAAAATAAAATCCCTATTTGAATTGAAATTCAAATTGTTTGAATTTCAAAAATTCCCAAAAGTTATAAGTGACTAGCCATATATATTGTGAGGCCACATAAAATATTTAGGAATTAAAAAAAAATACTTTGGTATTTATTTATCAGAGCAAACAAATGAAAGAAAAACAAAACAGAAAGAAAAACAGAAAAAAGAAAAGAGGCCCACTCACCTGTTGCCCACGGCCCAGCCCACCAGGGCGTGTCGTCTTCCTCCCCAGCCCCCAAAGTAGCTCGCTGGAGAGCTGGGGGCACGCGTCGACGGCCACCGACGAGGAGAGCCTCCTAGGCCTCTCCCTCGCGCACGCGAGCACGCCACGCAGCTTCTCACTCCCTCCCCCGCACACCTTGCCTCTCTCTGGCCCTCCCTCTCTCTCTCCGGCGAAGCTCCCGAGCACCCCGCAGAGCACGTCGCCGCCCAGCCATGGCCAACGAACCCCTCCCGGCAAGCCGTCGTGTCCAGTGAAGTCCCCACCGGCGTCTTCTTCAAGCCGTGGCTCCAATTCGAGCCCATCTTCCCCAACGGCGAGGCCATTCCCAACATCCCTCCGCCGGCCACCGCGGGATCTCGACGAAGAATTCGCCGCCGCCTGTACCTCCATGCCTTCATCGTCTGCACTATCTTTCTCCCCGGTTCACCGTGAGCAAAACCCCCCTATCCACGCCTCCAATCCCTACCCCATTCGTGATCCGCCATGGGAGCCGAGGAGGACCGCCGCCATGGCTGGTCTGTAGCTCGCGCCTTTAACCCTTTTTCCCGCACCACCATGTCTATCATGCTCCTGGCACCTCCAGGAGTTGAACGCACCAGCGCACGCCGAAGCCCGCACCTTGTTTCCTAGGGTTCGTCTTCACAATGCTTCGGACCGCCGCGGAAGCTCGTCGTCGGTGGAGCTCCGGTGCCCCCTAGGCTCCCCTGTGCCTGCAGGGTGAAGCGGGCGAACGCGGGGAGCACCCCGGTGCCTTCCGCGTGCCGAACCGTGGCCGGAAGGCCACCCCAGCGTGTCGCCGCCGTGCACGGTGGGCGCCGACGGTTAACCGCCGGTGGGTGGTTTAGTTTAGGAGTTAATTACCCCCTAAGCTAACACTACACCCACTGACCAGTGGGCCGTAGCTGCTAACTAACCCCTCTGTTAATTAAACTAACAGGGGTTAACCCCCACTGAGGCTGACACGAGGGCCCCACTGGCCAGAAGCCCCCCCACGTCATGCTGAGGTCAGCATGACGCAATAAAAGGGTTTTTTAAAAAAAGAATTAAAAGAATTCCAGAAAATTCCAGAAATTGTTTAAAACTTCAATAAATCATAGAAAATTCATACTAACTCCAAATTAAACATATAATATATGAAAAATTATCACAAAAATGCAAGGATTAAGAATATGCAATTTGTTTTTATGTTTGACCATTTTAAAATGGGTGAACAGAAGCAAATGTGTATATGACTTAATTTGAATTCAACTTTGAAGTTTGAATTTGCAATTATTTTGCAATACACTTCAATTAAATGGAATTGTCAACAAACCAGTACCATTCACATCATGGACAACCTTATCATGTGTATGTGCATTTTTACTTCCGAAGTTGTTCCCCCCCTTGTTGATGATTGCCTCCGATGACAGACGATCCGAGACGGTGATCACCCCGAAGAAGAAGACCACCGTTAAGACCCGTGTACCATCAGCAAGGCAAGCAAAACCCCTTTGATCATTTCTATAAAATCCTATTTCCCTCTCGGTCTCTCTTATGCATGTTTATGAGATCACCGAGACACGTTCTTTTGCATAGTTGAACCCATTCCGATGCATGACCTATCATTTTGTCACCGTATTAAGCAAACCACAATCCTAGCAGATTTAGGAGTTAAATGATGAACATGTGGCCCCTGCAACTGTTACTGCTTTTGCTGCTTAGTGATACAATGAGGATGTTATGTTTGTGAGTCGGGATGGAATGAACACAGTGATGCTGATGATAAACGTGTTGGTGAATCCACCCTAAACAAAGGTGAACGATGAGAGGCTGTGTAGGAGTACACAGTGGGTTGTCTCGTTGAACACTGCTCTAGGCCCCGAGTTCCTGTTTTGTGATCCAAGACAAAGAGTATGACCACATGTAGGGTTTTATGGGAGCCCCGTTTGGCCTCTTTACGTAACCGATCCGGTCCAGGAGTCACACTAGATTCGGGCTTTCCATTTGATTTATGTATAGATATGTGGGTGGACCTGTGAGGCAGTGAAACCATCTGTCAAAGGTGGCGTCTCGGTCCCTTACATTATCTGAGTCCGTTTCGTGGAACCGGCCGGACTCTCGAGCGGTGACAAACTCAGGTAGTCGACTCCTGGATTAGAGAAGGTGATGTGAGGGTAGTGCCTTGGTTTCATGCACGTCCGATACCCGCTTGAAGGGTGACAAGAACGAGGCGATAACTGATGACCCGCGTGTGAAGATGTACACCCCTGCAGGGTTAATGAACTATTCGAATAGCCGTGTCCGCGGTTATGGACTACTTGGAAACCTCTACTTGATCATAGACAACTTGAATGGATACTTATAAAACTCGCAAGATAAGCGTGAGTGCTATGGCGTGCTTTCTCGTGGGGAAGTCGAGGAAGTATCCATAGTGGTGTATTGGTTGGAGACTTGGTAGTGGAATCGTGTACGCTTCTTACCTCAAGTCTGGTACTCGTAGTACAGGACTAGCCAAGTCAAAGATAGCACTTCTGTATGTTGAACCCCACCTCCTTTACCTTGATACTTGAGCATGAGTAGTATAGATCCGATGTAAGTCTTGCTGAGTACGACTTTGTACTCACGTTTGCTTATTCTATGTTTTAGATGAGAACCCGGACCCCGATGGAGTCACCGACCCGAAGCTCGACGTTGACCTTGGTAGCATAGTTCCAGGAAGCAGTCTGGTCCCTCGTGGAAGGGCATGTTTGTTGTACAAGGCTTCTCTAAGCCATTTGTTAATCTTGTCTGTACTCAGACCTAATTTTCTTCCGTTGTATGATGTAATGTGATCACAAACATGTGATCTTTGTATGCTCTATGTGTATATCAATAAAGAGTACTTTGTAGAGTTATGTGATGATACCTGCTGTTCATACTAGACATGTGTGATGCGTGTATGTTTATAACATGCATGTCTTAGTATGGGTTTTCGAGACCTTAGTTGTGATCTGGCTGGCGGTCTTTTATACACCAAGTGGCCCTTAGATGTGTGCAGCTTGGGGCATCGCGATGCGATTTCTCGTGACTCTGTCGCGTGCACACTTTGTTGTATGATCGAGCCCGCCCTAGACCCCGACTAAGTGATCGGGCTGGAGTAATTCTATGTAAGAGTTAGGATTCAATCGACAACATGGTTGAGGCGACTTGTCTATGAGTATGGGATTCACCACCCATAAGCATTTAGACTTGTGAGCGGACGATGAGGACCCATCTCAGTTGATCATCCGGCCTGGATGGGATGCCCCTCACGTTCGATGCTTACCGAGAACGTTCTGTGCTTGGCCTTGTCTGCTTAGACAAGTGGGTACGGTTCTCGGCTCTCCATGTGATTGTATCGTGACTGGAATTACATATGCCTATTCCGGGTCCGGACAGACTTGGTATCAGAGCAGGACTGTCTGTAGGCTTATCAACCCTTGGTCGAAGTCAAGTCTAGCATTCTATAGTTATATAGTTACTCTGGGTATAAGGGAACAACGTAAGGCTTCTTTTTCTCCTTACCCTCATCGATCTGATTCTGGGTCACCCTTACCTTTTCTACGGGATGATAGGACTAGGCTCATCTATGTCTGACTAGAACATCTCGTTGTTTGCCTCCTTGTAGCCGTAGGATTGTCGTGGTCGTCCAGAGTCGTCGTGTTGTTGAGTTCCTTGAGGAAATTCTGTTCAATCTCCTCGAGGTTGTCTTGTTTTCCATCCCGGTGTAGCCGTTATGCTTCCGGATTTATTCCGAGTTTCTGTGGATCTTTGCCTTCGCATTATAATCTTTTCCGCCTTCATAATGTCTTGTTATCCTTGAATCCATCATCCAACCTGTTCTGATTGTTGATTTTTATCACACAGGATGTCAGGTGGAACTCGTAGTGCTGTTCGTCGGAATCGAGACCGTGTTCGGAATCGAAATGATGATGCACCTACACCATCGCCTTCTGCGGCGGAAATCATGATGGAAGCTGAGAAGAATCAACGTGATCAAACATGCCTTCTGGAGCTCATCGAGCAGAATACCTCACGTCATTGCAATGTGGTTGTGAGCATTCAGGACTTCATCCTCCTCAAGCCACCGGTATTTCGATGTTCTTCTGAGCCCCTTGAAGCTGATGATTGGCTCCGTTCCATCGAGCGTAAGCTTGATACTGCACATGTTGCTCCCGATGATCGAGTTATATTCGCGGCATACTTTCTGGAAGGTGCTGCTGCTGAATGGTGGGAGAACTATGTTGCGATGCAGCCAGATGGTCACCTAATGACTTGGCAAGAGTTCTGTGTTGCCTTTCGAGGGTACCACCTTCTAGATGAGTTAATGGAGCGCAAGAAGGAAGAGTTCTGCAATCTGACTCAAGGAGAGATGTCCATTAATGAGTATGTGAGAGAGTTCAACCGTCTTGCTCGTTATGCCCAATATGAGATCACCACCGATGCCAGAAAGCAGGCAAGGTTCCGTAAGGGACTTAGCCCCATCCTTCGTCATGATCTCAACCTCATCGAATTTTCCACCTTTGAGGATTTAGTCAACAGATCCTTCAGAGCTGAGCATGGCAATGAAATTTTCGAGGAGTCTCGCAAGCATGCTCTTGAGCTTGCCCCTTCTTCTAGTTCAGCCCCTCAGAAACGCCGAATTTGGATTCCAACCCGTGCCATACCTCAAAACCTTCTTCAGAGACCATCACCGAATATATGCCATCCACCTCAATTGTTCCTCCCAGGAATGATGGTGTGCAATCAAGTAATCCTGCTCCCAGCAATTCAGGCAGGATGTGTTTCACGTGTGGTCTGACAGGCCATTACTTCCGACAATGCCCTACAGTGTTGGTGGCACCACGTCGACCTAGTCACAGGCCTCCAAAGAAATCAACCACCAAAGCCATCCCAAGAAAGCTTTCAGCCACAAGTAGTGGTTATGTGAACCAAATCTCAGTTGAGGAAACCACTGTTGCTTCCGACGTCATCCTTGGCACACTCCCAGTCAATCATGTTCCCGCCTCCGTTCTTTTCGATCCAGGAGCTTCTCATTCATTCATGTCGGAGAGTTATGCACTTCGTCATGAATGCCCTTTTGAAGAAATGTTTTCTCCAATGATCATTCAAACTCCTGGATCAAAGTGGGAAACTAATAGAGTAAGCCATGGCAATCAAATTGCAATTGAAGGTTTAGTATTCCTTGCTTCTCTTATAGCCCTCAAGTCTTCAGACATTGATGTCATCCTAGGAATGGATTGGTTATCAAGGCAGAATGCTTTCCTTGATTGTAAAGACAAGTCAGTTAAACTCACCCATCCTTCAGGCCAGATCATTGACTACACATCACCCAGCTCTAGAATCCAGATGCATACTTTGAATGTGCTTCCCCTTCCAGACCTTGAAGATATTCCGGTGGTTCGTGACTTCCCGGATGTCTTTCCTGAAGAGTTGCCGGGCATGCCACCCGACAGGTGTGTAGAATTCATAGTGGATCTTATACCAGGCACAGCCCCAATATCTAGACGCCCATATAGAATGGCCCCACATGAGTTAGCTGAGCTAAAAACCCAACTTGATGCTTCGTTGGCAAAAGGCTTCATCCGCCCTAGCTCATCGCCATGGGGTTGCCCCGTTCTGTTCGTAACGAAGAAAGATGTAACATAAAGGATGTGCGTAGACTATCGCCCGCTAAATCTAGCGACGATAAAGAACAAGTACCCACTGCCCAGGATCAATGATCTTTATGATCAACTTGCTGGATCCTCTGTCTTCTCCAAGATGGATTTGAGATTAGGTTATCATCAAATCAAAATCCGAAATGAGGACATTCCAAAGACGGCTTTCACTACTCGATATGGTCTTTACGAGTACACCGTCATGTCCTTCGGTTTAACCAATGCCCCCGCCACATTCTCGCGCTTGATGAATTCGATCTTCATGGAGTACCTAGATAAATTTGTTGTGGTTTATCTTGATGACATTCTCATCTACTCGAAGAACGAAGAAGAGCACGCAGAACATCTTAGGTTGGTATTGATGAAACTTAGAGAGCACCGCCTGTATGCTAAATTCTCCAAGTGTGAATTTTGGCTACCAGAAGTGACCTACTTAGGCCACGTGATTTCGGCAAAAGGTGTTGCAGTCAATCCCGAGAGAGTTCAGGTCGTCCTTGACTGGACTCCATCTGAATCGATTAAGCAAGTTAGGAGTTTTCTTGGCTTAGCAAGCTATTGCCGCCGCTTCGTCGAGAACTTTTCTAAAGTTGCAAAGCCGCTTACTGAACTCCTCAAGAAAGATAAGAAATTCCAATGGACTCCCAGGTGCGAGGAAAGCTTTCAAGAGCTAAAAAGAAGATTGACTTCTGCACCCGTACTTGCACCTCCAGACACCAAAAGGGATTTCGAGATCTATTGTGATGCTTCACGGCAAGGGTTAGGATGCATACTTATGCAAGATCGACATGTGGTAGCTTATGCTTCACGCCAGTTGCGGCCACATGAAGAGAACTATCCAACCCATGATCTTGAACTCGCTGCCGTAGTTCATGCCCTGAAGACTTGGCGACATTACCTCCTTGGTAATCGTTGTGAAATCTATTCTGATCACCAAAGCCTCAAATACATATTCACCCAGCCAGATCTTAACCTCAGGCAAAGACGCTGGATAGAGTTGATAAAAGATTATGACTTAGGAATTTCTTATACCCCAGGCAAAGCCAATGTCATGGCTGATGGACTAAGTCGTAAGTCGTATTGTAACAACCTCATGTTACAACAGTATCAACCACTTCTTCATGAGGAATTTTGCAAACTCAATCTTGAGATAGTTCCTCATGGAATTCTTTCTACCTTGGTGGCGAAACCAACCCTTGAGGATCAAATCATAGACGCCCAGAAACAAGATAGTAGTATTCAAGAGATCAAGCAGAACATTGTTAGCGGAGTTGCTAAATGTTTCTCTGCAAATGATCAAGGAACGATATTCTTTGAAAATTGTTTAGTAGTTCCTGAGAATGAAGACCTAAGGCAGCTGATCCTTAAGGAAGCTCATGACACTCCCCTCTCAATTCATCCCGGTAGCACAAAAATGTACCGAGATCTACGCCAGAGATTTTGGTGGACCCGGATGAAGAGAGACATTGCAAAATTTGTTGCCGAATGTGATGTCTGTCGTCGCATTAAGGCAGAACACCAAAGACCTGTTGGCACTCTTCAACCATTGTCTATTCCCGAGTGGAAATGGGACAAGGTCGGTATGGACTTCATCACCGGCTTTCCAAAAACCCAGAAAGGAAATGATGCCATCTTCGTTGTCATTGATCGACTTTCAAAAGTTGCTCACTTCCTTCCAGTTCGCGAGTCTATAACTGCTAGTCAGTTGGCAGACTTGTACGTCTCTAGAATTGTGTCTCTTCACGGTGTTCCTTTGGTGATCAATTCTGATCGTGGTAGCCTTTTCACCTCTAGATTTTGGGAAAGTTTTCAAAATGCTATGGGAACTCATCTCTCCTTTAGTACAGCTTTCCACCCTCAATCTAGCGGTCAAGTTGAAAGGGTTAATCAAATCTTGGAGGACATGCTCAGAGCTTGTGTTATCTCTTTCGGAAAGAATTGGGAGAAATCTCTTCCATTCGCCGAATTTGCTTATAACAATAGCTATCAATCTAGTCTGGACATGGCTCCCTTTGAATTCCTCTATGGCCGACGATGTCGAACACCCCTAAACTGGTCAGAAACCGGTGAAAGACAACTCTTTGGACCGGATATGATCAAGGAAGCAGAAGAGCAAGTTCGCATTGTTCGTGATTGATTGAAAGCCGCTCAGTCTCATCAAAAGGGCTACTATGATCGTCATCATAGAGAGGAGAGCTACAATCTTGACGAGAAGGCTTACCTTCGGGTTACTCCTCTGAAGGGAACCCAAAGATTCGGTATCAAAGGCAAGTTGGCCCCACGTTACATCGGACCTTTCCGCATTCTCGCTAAACGTGGAGAAGTTGCCTACCAACTTGAATTACCCCCGCACCTTTCCCGAGTACATGACGTATTCCATGTGTCACAACTCAGGCGTTGCTTCAAGGACCCCATCTGCGAAGTTGACCATGAAACGCTTGATCTCCAAGATGACCTTTCTTATCGAGAATACCCTATTCGTATTCTTGATTCCGCAGAGAGTGTCACTCGTCGTCAGAAGATCAAGTTCCTCAAAGTGCAATGGTCACACCACTCCGAGAAAGAAGCTACGTGGGAAAGATAAGACCGTCTCCGTGCCGAGTACCCCACCTTCCTCCCGACGACTTCTGAATCTCGGGACGAGATTCTTTTGAGTGGGGGCGAGTTGTCAGAACCCCAACTAGGGTAAGTGCTAGACTTTGTTTGTGCCTTTCCATCATGCAAAATTTCAAATGAAATTCAAAAATGGGCAAAAGAAAAGCCCTAAAGAATTTAATTAAATGGCCAGATAAAAAGTTGATCCAAAAATCACTGTGATATTTTTGAAAAGTCCGAGAAATAAGTGAGATCACATATAAAGTGGAGTGGGTCCCACTCAAGGCTCACTGATTTTTCAAATATATTATAAGTGCCTTGGAATTAAAATAAAATCCCTATTTGAATTGAAATTCAAATTGATTGAATTTCAAAAATGCCCAAAAGTTATAAGTGACTAGCCATATATATTGTGAGGCCACATAAAATATTTGGGCATTTTAAAAAAAATACTTTGGTATTTATTTATCAGAGCAAACAAATGAAAGAAAAACAAAACAGAAAGAAAAACAGAAAAAGAAAAGAGGCCCACTCACCTGTTGCCCACGGCCCAGCCCATCAGGGCGTGTCGTCTTCCTCCCCAGCCCCCAAAGCAGCTCGCTGGAGAGCTGGGGGCACGCGTCGACGGCCACCGACGAGGAGAGCGTCCTAGGCCTCTCCCTCGCACACCCGAGCACGCCACGCAGCTGCTCACTCCCTCCCCCGCACACCTTGCCTCTCTCTGGCCCTCCCTCTCTCTCTCCGGCGAAGCTCCCGAGCGCCCCGCAGAGCACGTCGCCGCCCAGCCGTGGCCAACGGACCCCTCCCGGCAAGCCGTCGTTTCCAGTGAAGTCCCCACCGTCGTCTTCTTCAAGCCGTGCCTCCAATTCGAGCCCATCTTCCCCAACGGCGAGGCCATTCTCAACATCCCGCCGCCGGCCACCGCGGGATCTCGACGAAGAATTCGCCGCCGCCTGTACCTCCACGCCTCCGTCGTCTGCACCATCTTTCTCCCCGGTTCACGATGAGAAAAAAACCCCTATCCACGCCTCCAATCCCTACCCCATTCGTGATCCGCCATGGGAGCCGAGGATGACTGCCGCCATGGCTAGTCTGTAGCTCGCGCCTTTAACCCTTTTTCCCGCACCACCATGTCTATCATGCTTCTGGCACCTCCAAGAGTTGAACGCACCAGCGCACGCCAAAGCCCGCGCCTTGTTTCGTAGGGTTCGTATTCACAGTGCTTCGGACCGCCGCGGAAGCTCGTCGTCGGTGGAGCTCCGGTGCTCCCTAGGCTCCCCTATGCCTGCACGGTGAAGCGGGCGAGCGCGGGGAGCACCCCGGTGCCTTCTGCGTGCCGAACCGTGGCCGGAAGGCCACCCCGGCGTGTCGCCGCCGTGCACGATGGCCGCCGCCGGTTAACCGCCGGTGGGTGGTTTAGTTTAGGAGTTAATCACCCCCTAAGCTAACACTACACCCACTGACCAGTGGGCCCTAGCTGCTAACTAACCCCTCTGTTAATTAAACTAACAGGGGTTAACCCCCACTAAGGCTGACAGGAGGGCCCCACTGGCCAGAATCCCCCCCACGTCATGCTGAGGTCAGCATGACGCAATAAAAGGGTTTCAAAAAAGAATTAAAAGAATTCCAGAAAATTCCAGAAATTGTTTAAAACTTCAATAAATCATAGAAAATTCATACTAACTCCAAATTAAACATATAATATATGAAAAATTATCATAAAAATGCAAGGATTAAGAATATGCAATTTTTTTTATGTTTGACCATTTTAAAATGGGTGAACAGAAGCAAATGTTTATATGACTTAATTTGAATTCAAATTCGAAGTTTGAATTTGCAATTCTTTTGCAATACACTTCAATTAAATGGAATTGTCAACAAACCAGTACCATTCACATCATGGACAACCTTATCATGTGTATGTGCATTTTTACTTCCGAAGTTGTTCCCCCCCTTGTTGATGATTGCCTCCGATGACAGACGTTCCGAGACGGTGATCACCCCGAAGAAGAAGACCACCGTTAAGACCCGTGTACCGTCAGCAAGGCAAGCAAAACCCCTTTGATCATGTCTATAAAATCCTATTTCCCTCTCAGTCTCGCTTATGCATGTTTAGGAGATCACCGAGACACGTTCTTTCGCATAGTTGAACCCATTCCGATGCATGACCTATCATTTTGTCACCGTATTAAGCAAACCACAATCCTAGCAGATTTAGGAGTTGAATGATGAACATGTGGCCCCTGCAACTGTTACTTCTTTTTCTTCTTAGTGATACAATGAGGATGTTATGTTTGTGAGTCGGGATGGAATGAACACAGTGATGCTGATGATAAACGTGTTGGTGAATCCACCCTAAACAAAGGTGAACGATGAGAGGCTGTGTAGGAGTACACAGTGGGTTGTCTCGTTGAACACTGCCCTAGGCCCCGAGTTCCTGTTTTGTGATCCAAGACAAAGAGTATGACCACATGTAGGGTTTTATGGGAGCCCCGTTTGGCCTCTTTACGTAACCGATCCGGTCCAGGAGTCACACTAGATTCGGGATTTCCATTTGATTTATGTATAGATATGTGGGTGGACCTGTGAGGCAGTGAAACCATCTGTCAAAGGTGGCGTCTCGGTCCCTTACATTATCTGAGTCCGTTTCGTGGAACCGGCCGGACTCTCGAGCGGTGACAAACTCAGGTAGTCGACTCCTGGATTAGAGAAGGTGATGTGAGGGTAGTGCCTTGGTTTCATCCACGTCCGACACCCGCTTGAAGGGTGACAAGAACGAGGCGATAAGTGATGACACGCGTGTGAAGATGTACACCCCTGCAGGGTTAATGAACTATTCGAATAGCCGTGTCCGCGGTTATGGACTACTTGGAAACCTCTACTTGATCATAGACAACTTGAATGGATACTTATAAAACTCGCAAGATAAGCGTGAGTGTTATGGTGTGCTTTCTCGTTGGGAAGTCGAGGAAGTATCCATAGTGGTGTATTGGTTGGAGACTTTGTAGTGGACTCGTGTACGCTTCTTACCTCAAGTCTGGTACTCGTAGTACAGGACTAGCCAAGTCAAAGATGGCACTTCTGTATGTTGAACCCCACCTCCTTTACCTTGATACTTGAGCATGAGTAGTATAGATCTGATGTAAGTCTTGCTGAGTACGACTTTGTACTCACGTTTGCTTATTCTATGTTTTAGATGAGAACCCGGACCCCGATAGAGTCACCGACCCGAAGCTCGACGTTGACCTTGGTAGCATAGTTCCAGACAGCAGTCAGGTCCCTCGTGGAAGGGCATGTTTGTTGTACAAGGCTTCTCTAAGCCATTTGTTAATCTTGTCTGTACTCAGACCTAATTTGCTTCCGTTGTATGATGTAATGTTGATCACAGACATGTGATCTTTGTATGCTCTATGTGTATATCAATAAAGAGTACTTTGTAGAGTTATGTGATGATACCTGCTGTTCATACTAGGCATGTGTGCTGCGTGTATGTTTATAACATGCATGTCTTAGTATGGGTTTTCGAGACCTTAGTTGTGATCTGGCTGGCGGTGTTTTATACACCAAGTGGCCCTTAGATGTGTGCATCTTGGGGCATCGCGATGCGATTGCTCGTGACTCTGTCACGTGCACACTTTGTTGTATGATCGAGCCCGCCCTAGACCCCGACTAAGTGATCGGGCTGGAGTAAGTCTATGTAAGAGTTAGGATTCAATCGACAACATGGTTGAGGCGACTTGTCTATGAGTATGGGATTCACCACCCATAAGCATTTAGACTTGTGAGCGGACGATGAGGACCCATCTCAGTTGATCATCCAGCCTGGATGGGATGCCCCTCACGTTCGATGCTTACCGAGAACGTTATGTGCTTGGCCTTGTCTGCTTAGACAAGTGGGTAAGGTTCTCGGCTCTCCATGTGATTGTATCGTGACTGGAATTACATATGCCTATTCCGGGTCCCGACAGACACACTGAGCTGGCGGCCCGAATAGTCCAAGATGTGCGCTTGGAGATCTATATGTGGGCATTCGCGAGGCTGCAACTTCACAACCCGGGCCTGGACCTGAACAAAATGTATGCAAGCATTCTGGACCAGGAGGAGCGGAAGCATGCAGAGGAATAATGCCGCAAGCATGCCGAGAATGTCAGACCCATGATGGCCGGTAGGAAGTGATCCCGTGTATATTTTTTTTACATTTTCAGTACCTTCGTTGAGTTGAACTGCTTGAGTTGTAATAATGTACTAAGCGGCTTGTCTCCTGTCGGGACCCGGGGTTAGCGTATGCAAGTCCAGCCAAGACATAGTCATATGGAGAGCCGAGAACCGTACCCACTTGTCTAAGCAGACAAGGCCAAGCACAGAACGTTCTCGGAAAGCATCGTACGTGAGGGGCATCCCATCCAGGCCGGATGATCAACTGAGATGGGTCCTCATCGTCCGCACACAAGTCTAATGATATGGGTGGTGAACTCCCATATTCAAAGACAAGTCGCCTCAACCATACTATCGACTATCTCAAAACTCTTACATAGACTTACTCCAGCCCGATCACTTAGTCAGGGTCTAGGGCGGGCTCGATCATACCACAAAGTGTGCACGAGACGGAGTCTCGAACAATCGCATCGCGATGCCCCAAGCTGCGCACATCTAAGGTCCACTTGGTGTATGAAAGAACGCCAGCCAGAACACAACTAAGGTCTCGAAAACCCATACAACGACATGCATGTTATAAACATACACGCAGCACACATGCCTTGTATGAACAGCAGGTACCATTGCAATTCTCTACAAAGTGTACAATTTTATTGATAACTCTTATAGAGTGCAAACAGAGATCACAAACATGTGATCCAACATTACAACACATACGGAAGCAAATTATGTCTGAGTACAGACAAGTTTAACAAATGGCTTAAGAATCCTTATTTAAACACAAGCCCTCCACGAGGGAACCAGTCGTCTGACTGGGACTAGACTAGCTTGATCTTCAGTCGTCCAACTCGATGAAGAAGCCACCTTCGGGGTCAATGGTCTCATCTAAAACATAGATTAAGCAAACGTGAGTACAAAGTCGTACTCAGCAAGACTTACATAGGAGCTATACTACTCATGCACATGTATCAAGGTAAAGGGAGGTGGGGTTCACTTGCAGAAATGCCAGCTTTGATTTGGCTAATCCTGAACTACGAGTACCAGACTTTGAGGTAAGAAGCGTACACGAGTCCACTACTTTCTCCAACCAATTACACCACTATGGTGCCTTCCTCGACTTCCCCACGAGAAAGCACGCCATAGCACTCACACTTATCTTGGTGTGTTTTAGAAGTATCCAGTTCAAGTTGTCTAATAATCAAGCTAAGCTTTCCAAGCAGTCCATAACCGCGGACGCGGCTATTCGAATAGTTTTTTTAACCCTGCAGGGGTGTACCGCTACACACACATGATCATCATTTACCGCCTTTGATCTCGACACCATTCAAGGGGTGCCAGCGAGGATGCTCACCACAACTGTTACCTCATAGCTGATCTAGTCCGAGAAAGCCGCCTACTTGGGTAGGCTACCACTATCGTGAACCCGGCCGGTTTACCGAAGTGGACCCAAGTGATGTGTGCGTGGTGCATAAGCCGGTCTCAGATGAGCCGTTCTCTCATTTAGCATCCAGGCCACAAGCCTACCAGAACTCCGAACTATTGCGACATCTGGACATTGAAAGGGATGAGTTAGTAAGTTGAGAGGGGTCAGTGAGCCCAATGTGTGGTTGTACTCTTCATCTTGGATCACCACACAAGAACTCAGACTTAGGGCGGTGTTCAACGAGACAACCCACCGTGTACTCCTACACAGCCTCTCATCGTTCACCTTGTATTAGGGTCGATTCACCAACACTTTTCTACCATCATCAACATGATCACTACCATCCCGACTCACATCACAGTAACAACATGGTATCATACTAAGCATGCAATAAGCGATAAACATTTGCAGGGGCCACATGATATCAAACAACTCTTACATTTTCTAGGATTGTGGTTTGCTTACTACTGTGACAAAATGATAGGTCATGCAAAGGAATGGGTTCATCTATGCGGTAGAAACGAATCATGGTGATCATCCTAAACAATGCATAAGCGAGACATGAGAGGGAAGTGGGATTTTATCGACATGATCAATGGGGGTTTGCTTGCCTTGCTGACGAGGTTCGGGTTCTGGGTCTTCAACGAAGGGGGCAGCCTCCTGTTCTGGTTCCACCTCTACTCGACAAACAACAAGCAAAGTAGCAAAGTAAATACAATGCACAATCACATGATGGAAGGTTGAAACTTGATGTATATGCTTTGATGTGTGAAGCAATTCCATTTAAATGGAGTATATTGCAAATTGAATTGCAAATTCAAACTCCACATTTGAATTCAACTTAACCAAGTTGCATGTGACATTGTTTGATCATTTTGAACCTTTTCGAAATGTGTATGATATGCCTCTAAAGTGTGGTTGAATTGTAGCATAATGCCATGGTTCAAGTTGCAAAATCATTTGAATTGAATTTGAATTAATTCCAAATAATTCAAATGACATATGCTACTGGTCCCATTTTAAAATCAACTCCAACATAGTTGAAAGTTGCATATTTGGAAAGATAATTTTCTCCTGATCATTTTTCATATATTATTTGTCCAATTTGGAGTTAATATGAATTTTCTATGAATTTCCAAAGTTTGGGGTATTTTCTGGAATTTTTGGAATTTCTTTAATTCAATTTGATTTTCTGGAAATTCATTTAATCGATTTATCGCGTCAGGCTGACGTCAAGCTGGCGTCGGGGGGGGGGGGCTGACAAGGGGGTCCCACCTGTCAGTGACTGGATGATTTAATCCGCTGGGTTAATTCAATCCAGTGGCTTAATTAAGCCACTGGGCCCACTGGTCAGTGACCTAGGGGGTCATTAGTTGGGTGATTAACGCGGGGGGGGGGGGGGGGGTTTGGGCTAACCCGCCGGCGGCTAAACGCCGGCGACCTGGTCACGGCGGCGACTCACCGGAATGGGCTAGGGGCCACGGGAGGCTACGGGGAGGACATCAACGGGCGCAGCAACTTCGTCCGCGTCGTCTGGAAGCATCAGGGGTTCACGGGGAGCTCTGAATCGACGGCGGCGACGACTCCGGCGGCAACAGAACGGCGGCGAGTTCGTAGTTGTCGCTGTAGTGCACGGGTTGAGTTGATCTTGCGTGCGTTCGAAAGCTAGAGCCACTGGGAGTCAAACGCGCGCGCTGGACGAGATGATGGGGCACAGGGGCGACCTCATCGTCGTCCATGGCGGCGACATGCTTCGGCAACCATGGAGAAAACGGCTAGAGGGGTTGCGGGGTGCTGGAAGCTTAGGGGAAACGCTTAGTAGCTCACCGCGGTTCGAACGGAAGCAACGACAAGCTCAGGGGGGCTTCAATGGCGGCGAATCGACGGCGGCGAGCTCGCGGGTCCAGCGAGAGGTTGAAGACGATGGCGTCGGCTCGGGGAGGAATTAGGGCTCCAGCTTCTATGTGAAGACGAAGTCGATGACAAGGAACACGGTGGACTTGCTGGCTTGAGCTCTAGGGAACGGTGGCCACGTCGTCCACGGCGGTGCGCTCCGGTGAAGCTTCGGGCGGCGACGAAATCGAGCACGGGAGGAGGAGGAGGAAGCTCTGGAGGGGGGGAATGGACGTGGCGTGCTCCAGGGCATCTCCAGGTGCGAGAAGAGGGCACGGGGAGTCCTTGAAGGTGCTCGACGGCGACGTGGCGTCCACGGCTGGCTCGGTGGCATTCCACCGAGCAACTTGGAGGCGCGGGGCGGGGAAGAAGACCCTTGTGCC
Organism: Bromus sterilis; assembly: GCA_950022295.1. Taxonomy (NCBI): domain Eukaryota; kingdom Viridiplantae; phylum Streptophyta; class Magnoliopsida; order Poales; family Poaceae; genus Bromus; species Bromus sterilis. The sequence continues at coordinate 270,675,140 of OX465595.1, read as the reverse complement.
CCTTTGGGCCGGCTGGGCTGGGTGGGCCGGTTTCGCCTGGGCGTCTGGTAAGGTTTTTCTGCTTTCTTTTTCTTTTTTTCTTTTCTGACATTTGTTTTGCTGAGCTAAAATAAATAGCTAGGCATTTTATTAAATGCTGAAAATTTTTATGTGGCCCCATAAGAATATAGACTAGCCACTTATAAAGTTTCAACATTTTTAAAATTCAAATAATTTGAATCTTAACTCAAATAGGGTTATTTGATTAATTCCAAGGCACTGTTTGAATATTTGAAAAATCTATGAGAATGGGATGGGTCCCACATCACTTGATATGTGATCACACTCATTTATAAGACTTTTCAAAATTTTAACATGAATTTTTGGAGAAGGTTGTTATCTGGCCTTTTGAATTAATTCATCTGGGGGGTTTCCTTCTCCCATTTTTATTTTGAAGTTGATTTCAAAGATTTCTTTTGAAATTTTGACATGATGCAAGGTTACTTTGATCCTAGCACCTTACCTAACAGAGGGTTCTGACATCTCCCGCGGGGCGGGTCGCGGGAAATAGAAGCGACAACTTCTCTTGATATCTTATGAATTGTTTGCATGTGAATGCTGTGAATCCGCAAGAGGTTCTGTGTATATCTTGCCAGCGGAGGCCACGGGAAGTACGCCACTCTAGAAGTGGTTGTTCGAACGAGCCCTGCCGTCTTTCCGAGGAAAAACACAGTCTAACCCACGTCGCTCGCGGGTTGATGGCAGCATTCGGTAACCAAATCCCGAGGCGGGGGAAGATTTCCGGGAACAACATGTCGGAGATATGAAGTTCCCAGGGACCGGGGACATGGGGAATCGGGTCCCTGTGACGCGCCCGACCGGTGGGACTTTCCCTGTAGAAATACATCTTCGCATGTTCGCACGGGGCGAATGGAGTGCAGGAACTTTTCCCCAGGCTCTAGGGCGGACCCAGAGCGTAATCCGCACAAGGTCGGACCATCCCATGGCGCCCTGTGTGGTTTCCTTCCGGAACTTTGCCGGGAAGGACATGGGTAGCCAGGCTCAAGCTGCCCATGCGTCGAGCGACCGGCAATGCCGGGGTCGCCTCTAGGTTACTGTACTTGAGACAGTTCTCCGTGCATGGGTAAAGTGCCCCCTGGGCATTTGCAACCTTCTCAGTCAGTTGCGTCCGCAGGTAATTCGATTCTCGGAGGAGACAAATCCAGGAAACACTATAAGTGAGCACACTGCGGAAGATGAGGGGAATTCACACCATGGGCTCACATGCGTGCTCCAGCTTTGCACATGGGACGGGGTTGGTAAGTTCTCAGGGGGCAGAGCGCGGGTGGAATCTGTAGCAAGATGCTCAGCCGCCGTCACACCGCTAAGTTGTTTTCAGGGACCAGCGCCCAGTGCTCCTTCGCCGGTAGATATGATGAACCTGCGTAGGGGCGATTGTGGGCGATTACGGCCGACGTGATCGCCGACCCTCCTTCTAGCGCCAGATGTTGGGTTCCTCCGTAGAGGTCCTTCATTTCTGGGAAGGCGAGGGGATTCATGAGCCCTCACAACGTGTTGTGGAACGCAACCCGCCGGGCTGGTCGCCGGCGGCAGGGATGCCTTGGGAGGTTGTTGTGGCGTTGAAACGGCAATGGTAGAGAATCTCAGACAAACACCAAGTGTTTTACCCAGGTTCAGGCCGTCCGGGGACTAAAAACCATACTCCTGCATGTCTGATCCTTATTAGTGTGGAATGCCATTTTCTCTTACAAACGATCAGCCCTTTCTTGCGGCGGACTTCTCCCTTTTATAGCTTAAGGGGACAGTCACATGCTGCCGATTGCTAGTTTACAAGGCCACGCGCGGCGTGGTAGCATTTTTCCAGGAAAGTGGTGACGAGGGCGCCTTGAGCCTCATCGCTGCATGCACGGGACAGGTGGAGAGACTTTTCTTCAGCTAGTGAGGGTTATCTTCTTCTGCAATTAGTGTCCTGCCATTCTGGTCGGGCGGTGGAGTCCAGAGGTGGACCCTCACATGACAGTGGCTCGCCTTCATCTCCCGGGAATAACACCGCAAGACGCAATACATTTTCCGGATTGTTAATAATAGCACTTCTTGGGAGGTACCACGGGGATTGAGTCCCCGACACGAGACAAAGAAAGCATAGAGAAATTTGGGAAAAACGAGTACACGTGCTAGGATGGAGTTGCACCTGGACGATCGGAGAGTGCTCCAGATGGCCGGAGAGACATGGATGTGAAAGATCCAGTGTGCAACACCAACCGTACCATGAGATTCATAAACAAACTAGTCCGGAAATGAAACTTGGCCACAAATGAAAGCAAATATTAAGGAGAACCCGGATAAATGGATGGAAGGGGAGATCAGGGAAGATAAACTCACCAACGTGAGCGCCCTTCGAAGGCATGACGGGCGAATCCGGGATGCACACGAAACCCTCCCAAAATATGATCCAAAACAAAAAAGGTTTGGGTGAAAAGATAGATTGGAGGGAGGATAATCGAGGGATGTGCCATGGGGACAAACCGGAGGGGAAGGGAAGCCGGAGGAGGCCGCTGGAGGGGCGGAGAGAACGGGAGAGGAACAGCTGGCACGATATCTCGAAGAATAAAACCGTTCAAGTTAGGGTTAGAGATCGAGCGCGATTATTTAGTCGCGGCTTAGTCGGACGTCCGAGCTAGATGTCGGATGGTCCAACATGATGTCGGACGGTCCATACATGAAGCCGTACGGCCGACATGGTCGGTCCGGTTTGCATAACAACTACAAGGGGTCGACGACCGAACAACATGTTGGACCGTCCGGGTTGTGCCCGGACTGTCCGATGTGCGGTGTTGGACATTAGTGGCTTTTTTTGGTATTTTTCGACCACGTCGGACCGTCCGGGATTAATCTCGGACCGTCCGGCAGGATATGAAAAAGCAATATCAGACTGTCGAGCAGGCCAACTAGCAAGTGGACATGCGTGACTAAAGGATGGGCGATCGAACTGAAAACACATATGTATAGAGAGAATATATAGACCACACAAACCAAAATATCACGATCATGAAAGATCCATTTGACATATAGATCTATTAAGGGGTAGGCGGTGGCCGTGGCCACCAGGTTTGAGTGCATGTGATGTTGATACCGCGAAGATGTACCTTGGGTCCAACAATCACAACTCCATCTTTAACCGCTACACATGGTCTCACCGTAGTGAGCATGCGGATTGTTGATGTGTGGATCCATTTATGCATCACGTAGAGAGTTGAGAACTCATTGATTGAGTTTCTCACCCTACATACATGCCTACATCTAGGCAAGTTATTTTCTATGTGCATGAATGAGAGCAAGATACACCTAAGCCGTAAAGCTATAACATTCCAAGATACCAAGTTCACTTCTTAGTTGGCAAAACCTTGCTTCATCCAATGGCTTGGTTAAGATATTGGCAAGTTGCTTGTCGGTGCCCAAATATTCAAGAACAATATAACCCTTTTGAATCTGATCCCGTATGAAGTGATACCGAATGTCAATATGCTTGGTGCGAGGATGTTGACAAGGGTTGTTGGCAATCTTGATAGCACTTTCATTGTCACATAAGATGGGTACCTTCTTATGGATGAGTCCATAATACTTCAAAGTTTGTCTCATCCATAGGATTTTAGTAGCACAACTTGCGGCGGCAACATACTCGGCTTCGTGGTGGAGGGGGAGACACAATTTTTTTTCTTGGAGTGCCAACTTACCAATGAGCACCCAAGAAATTGGCATGAACCGGAGGTTGACTTCCGATCCACCTTCTCTCCGGCCCAATCCGCATCCATATACCCGAAGAGATCAAACTTGGCTTCCTTGGGGTACCAAAGGCCCACCTAAGGAGTATGAACAAGGTATCTAAGAATGCGCTTAACCGCCAAATGATGACTCTCCATTGGAGAGACTTCATATCTTGCACACATTCCTACGCTAAGCATAATATCCGGTCTAGATGCACAAAGGTAAAGAAATGACCCTATCATAGAATGGTAAAGAGTAGCATCAAATGGAATACCGGAAAGGTCTTGATCAAGATATCCCTTGGTTGGCATGGGTGTCTTGCATGGATTGGCATCTTTCATAAGAAATTTCACGAGCATGTATTGAATGTACTTTTTTTGAGAGATGAAACTTCCTTCGGCAAATTGCTCAATTTGGAAGCAAAGGAAATACTTCAAGCTCCCCATCATAGACATCTCAAAATTCTTGGTCATAGTTTCCGAGAACCACTTGCACAAAGATGGATTAGGAGAACCAAATATTATGTCATCTACATAGATTTGGCATATGAGCAACTCACCATTGGTTCTCTTGGTAAAAAGACTGGCATCAATGACACCCCTCACAAATCCTTCCTCGATTAAAAACTTCCTAAGATGGTCATACCAAGCCCGAGGTGCTTGCTTAAGACTATATAATGACTTATGAAGTTTGTACAGGTGGTCCTTGTGATGACACTACTGGAATTCGCCAATTTTCCGTCCGCCAAGGCGGACGGCAAAGCTCTTTGCCGTCTGCCTCCACACGGTACAGCAATCGTCATCTATTTCTTCGGCAAAGAGGTGCATTGTCGTTTGTCGTATATCGACGGACGGCAAAGCTATTCGCCGTACGCTTTAGTGGAAGAAGACGGCAGCGCAAGTGTGACGGCGAAGCTGTTTCAATCGACTCCGTCAGGCCGTTAACGACGTAGTTTGCCGTCTGCCTGCAGACGGCAAAGCTCGCTGACGTCATCTAACAGTTTGTTGACGTCCCCCACCCCCCCCCCCCCCCCCGCCTTTGCCGTCGACCAGCAAACGGAAAACCTATCCTCTTTGTCGTCTGCCGTGCCGCCAGGCAGACGGTAAAATGACCAAATGGTCACCCAGCTGTTGCCAGATTGCACAGCTGGGCGCCACGTGTCCTCTTTGCCGACCACCAGCAGACGGAAAATAGCTTTGCCGACTGCAAGCAGACGACAAAGAGCCTATATTGTCTCTGTTTTTTCTGTTTTTCTTTTAATCCCTGCATTTGACAAAAAAGAAATACATATATATATATATAGCAGCAGAACCAGAAGCACATTTTAACACCACATCACATCATATCAAACAACATATGAATCTCCAACAAGTATAACACATTGTTTCCAAACAAGGATAACAACAATATATACATAGTTCATTACACAAAGTCTTAATAACAACAATAAACTGTTTCTATGTCGGGACCCGGGGTTAGCGTATGCAAGTCCAGTTAATACATAGTCATATGGAGAGCCGAGAACCGCACCCACTTGTCTAAGCAGACAAGGCCAAGCACTGAACATTCTCGGAAAGCATCGTACGTGAGGGGCATCCCATCCAGGCCGAATGATCAACTAAGATGGGTCCTCATCGTCCGCACACAAGTCAAATGATATGGGTGGTGAACTCCCATATTCAAAGACAAGTCGCCTCAACCATACTACCGACTATCTCAAAACTCTTACATAGACTTACTCCAGCCCGATCACTTAGTCGGGGTCTAGGGCGGGCTCGATCATACCACAAAGTGTGCACGAGACGGAGTCTCGAGCAATCGCATCGCGATGCCACAAGCTGCGCACATCTAAGGGCCACTTGGTGTATGAAAGACCGCCAGCCAGAACACAACTAAGGTCTCGAAAACCCATACAAAGACATGCATGTTATAAACATACACGCAGCACCCATGCCTTGTATGAACAGTAGGTACCATTGCAATTCTCTACAAAGTGTACATTTTATTTATAACTCTTATAGAGTACACACAGAGATCACATACATGTGATCCAACATTACAACACAGGCGGAAGCAAATTATGTCTGAGTACAGACAAGTTTAACAAATGGCTTAAGAAGCCTTATTTAAACACAAAGCCCTCCACGAGGGAACCAGTCTGCTGACTGGGACTAGACTAGCTTAACTTCAGTCGTCCAGCTCGATGAAGAAACCACCTTCGGGGTCAGTGGCGTCATCTAAAACATAGATTAAGCAAACGTGAGTACAAAGGCGTACTCAGCAAGACTTACATAGGAGCTATACTACTCATGCACATGTATCAAGGTAAAGGGAGGTGGGGTTCACTTGCAGAAATGCCAGCTTTGATTTGGCTAATCCTGAACTACGAGTACCAGACTTTGAGGTAAGAAGCGTACACGAGTCCACTACTTTCTCCAACCAATACACCACTATGGTGCCTTCCTCGACTTCCCCACGAGAAAGCACGCCATAGCACTCACACTTATCTTGGTGTGTTTTAGAAGTATCCGGTTCAAGTTATCTAATAATCAAGCTAAGCTTTCCAAGTAGTCCATAACCGCGGACGTGGCTATTCGAATAGTTTTGTTAACCTTGCAAGGGTGTACCGCTACACACACATGACCATCATTTACCGCCTTTGATCTCGACACCATTCAAGGGGTGCCAGCGAGGATGCTCACCACAACTGTTACCTCATAGCCTATCTAGTCCAAGAAAGCCGCCTACTTGGGTTGGCTACCACCATCGTGAACCCGGCCGGTTTACCGAAGTGGACCCAAGCGATGTGTGTGTGGTGCATAAGCCGGTCTCGGGTGAGCCGTTCTCTCACTTAGCATCCAAGCCATAAGCCTGCCAGAACTCCGAACTACTGCGACATCTGGACATCGAAAGGGATGAGTTAATAGGTTGAGAGGGGTCAGTGAGCCCAATGTGTGGTTGTACTCTTCATCTTGGATCACCACACAAGAACTCGTACTAGGGCGGTGTTCAACGAGACAACCCACCGTGTACTCCTACACAGCCTCTCATCGTTCACCTTGTATTAGGGTCGATTCACCAACACTTTTCTACCATCATCAACATGATCACTACCATCCAGACTCACATCACAGTAACAACATGGTATCATATTAAGCATGCAATAAGAGGTAACATTTGCAGGGGCCACATGATATCAAACAACTCCTACAGTTGCTAGGATTGTGGTTTGCTTACTACTGTGACAAAATGATAGGTCATGCAAAGGCATGGGTTCATCTATGCGGTAGAAACGAAGCATGGTGATCATCCTAAACAATGCATAAGCGAGACATGAGAGGGAAGTGGTATTTTATCGACATGATCAATGGGGTTTTGCTTGCCTTGCTGACGAGGTTCGGGTTCTGGATCTTCAGCGAAGGGGGTGACCTCTTGCTCCGGTTCCACCTCTACTCGGCAAAAAAGCACGAAGTAGCAATCAATATGAATGCAATGCTTAAGCACATGATGGGATGTTAAAGCTTGAAGTATAATTTTGATGTGTGAGGCAATTCCATTTAAGTGGAATATATTGCATTTAAAATGCAAATTCAAACTCCACATTTGAATTCAACATTATCCAAGTAATATGTGATATGGTTTGATCATTTTGAATTATCTTCAAATGTGTATGATATGCCTCTGATGTGTAAGTGAAATGTAGCATGTTGCCATGGTTCAAGTTGCCAAAATATTTGAATTAAATTTGATTTAATTCCATTTAAATCAAATAGCAAATGCTACTGATCACATTTTAAATTCAACTCAAACAGAGTTGAAAGTTGCATATTTGGAAAGATAATTTTCTCCTGGTCATTTTTCATATATTATTTGTCCAATTTGGAGTTAATATGAATTTTCTATGAATTTCCAAAGTTTGGGGTATTTTCTGGAATTTCTGGAATTCTTTTAAAATAGAAAAACCTTTATTGCGCTAGCACTGCGTCAGCATGACGTCAGGGGGTTTTGACCCCGGTCAAACTGACCAGTGGGCCAGGGCTATCAGCCTCTCATCTAATTTCCCTGTTAGATTAATCTAACAGAGAGGATTAGAGGGGGCTGGGCCCACCTGTAAGTGACCCAGGGGGGTTGGTTTAGTGGTTAACCACCCCGGCCACGTCAGGCTTGCCGGCGGCTAGTCGCCGGCGACCAACCGACGCGGCGGCGTTGCGCAAGACGGCGGCACAGGCCACCATTTGGCAAGCCAAGGCCACCAAAATGGAGCCCATGCACGCGCAGTTCATCCCGCACACACGGGGAGGCTCGGGAGTCGCCGGAAGCTCGTCGACGACGTGCTCGGGCGGCGGCTGTGGCACGGGTCCGGGGTGGAAGTCGCTGCGGTGCACCAACAGAAGCAGACATGGTCGCAATCGAAGCTTTGGAGCACTGCGAAGACGTCAGACAAGGAGGCGGGCTCGATTGCGCAACAGGGGGTTGTCTCCATGGATCTCGGCGGCGAGGAGCTCCGGCCTTAATGGCAAAACACGGTACGGGACAAGAGGGTGGACGTGTAGTAGATGGGGTGAAGCAGAAGCTCACCACGGTTGCAGTGGAGGCGGTGGTGTGGTCGGAGGAGCTCTGTGGCCGGAGTAATCGACGACGGCGGCTTGCGGGTCCGGCGAGCTCTCGGTGAAGCGTGCGTCGTCCTCGGGCTCGATTAGGACGCCATCTTCTCCAGATCGGGGTAAACGGCGACGCTGCGCACGATGGACAGGTTCTCCTCGCCTATCTCCGGCGTTGGCTACGGGTTCTTGCGTCGACGAACGGCGGCTGCTCTCGGGGGAAAAAGGGAAAGCGAGGAGGAGGCGCGAGACGAAGCGGCGATGGGGGAAAGTGAGAGAGGGAGCCGAGGGCGTCTCCGTGGCGCACTTTGGAGGCTTGGGGCGGCCTGGAAGGTCCTGGGCGTCGAGGTGGCGTCCACGGCGTCGACGCCGCGCCACCGAGCTGCTTGGTAGCGCGGGGTGGAAGACGACAGGGGAGTTCCCCTGGTGGGCTGGGCCGGCTGGAGAGGTGGGCCTCGCCCCTGGCGGGAGGTAAGTTTTTCCTTTTTTTCTGTTTAATCTTTCCTTTCTTTTTCTGTAATTTGTTTTGGCTCTGATAAAAATACCAAACCATTTTATTAAATGCTGAAAACTTTTACATGGCCTCATAATAATATAGACTAACCACTTATGAAGTTTCAACATTTTTAAAATTCAAATGATTTGAATTTTAAATCAAATAGGGGGATTTCTTTAATTCCAAGGTACTGTTTGAATATTTGAAAAATCTATGAGCATGGGGTGGGGCCCACATCATTTGATATGTGATCACACTCATTTATAAGACTTTTCAAAACTCTAACATGAATTTTTGGAAAAGATTTTTATCTGGCCTTTTGAATTAATTCATCTAGGGGGTGTTCCTTCTCCCATTTTGATTTTGAATTTGATTTCCAAGATTTCTTCTTGAAATTTTGACATGATGCAAAGGCACTAGCTAACCCTAGCACATACCTAACAGAGGGTTCTGACATTCTAAGCTATATTGAAAGTGAAAATACAGCAACTCCATCCATGCACGACCCTCATAAAGCAAATCTGCAAAATCAAAATAAGAAAGTTAGCGGAAGCAGGAGGACAATGAGAATAAGTAATAAGAGAAGGAGAAGGACAAGAAGAAGAAAAGAGAAGAAGAACAAGGAGAGGAGAGAAGAAAAACAAGGAGAAGTATCTTCTCCTTGTTTTTCTTCTCTCCTCTCCTTGTTCTTCTTCTCTCTTCTTCTTCTTCTTCTTCTTCTGTTTTCTTTAGCATTTGTGAGCAATTAAGCTAACCTTTAGCATTTGTGAGCACATTTTGAGAAATTAAGCTAACCTTTAGAATTTGTGAGAACATTTTGAGAAATTAAGCTAACCTTTAGCATTTGCGACGAAGCAACAGCAGGTGTCCGTCTCCCTTTCCCGCGACCACCACCTGCTTTGCCTCTCCCGGTCTTCTTCCGACCTCCTCTCCCCCTGGGCACCTCATCAGTAGAAGGAGGAGGCGAGGAAATACTCTCGAGCAAAGACCTCCGTAGAGCCAGAGATGGGAGCGCATGACCCCTCCCTCGCGAGCCTGAGGTCTCGCCCTCCATATCTGTCACGAACCTGCCAAGAATTAAAATAAAATAATTAGTACAATGAGAAAAAGAATTAATAATACAAAAGTAATTACTGCAATAATGAGAATATATATATATATAATTAAATTTGAGATGCATACAACTAACAATAGTCGGGATCATCGGTATCTTCTCCGCGATCAGTTGAAGGATCGTCATCACTATCACGCGTGTCGTCGATAATGACGGCCTCATTAGGTTCAACAACACCAACATTTGGAAGGCCTTTATGTAAACGGTCAAGCATTGACAGGTCATCTGGAGCAGTAACCTCTTCTTCTTCAGGCTCTTCAACATCGTCGTTAGTGGGTTCACTCTCATTGTCTTCTTCCATGTTTTGGGGTTGCGTAGAGTGGTTTCGGAAACGTTTTTTTATCACGCGTGTTTCTTGGAAGAATTCTCCTTCATATGTCTCTGGGTCAATGTGGGGTACATAATCCTATTCATTGGGGGGAGGTGGTCTGATATGTGGTGGCACATCATAAACGACATCCCAACCTTTCAGGTTTTCAACCGTTTGGCAGGGGTAGGATAGATAGAAAACCTGGGTGGCCTGTTGAGCCTTAATATAGACATCGGGGACATTAAAATGGGTGTCTTGTCGAATTTCGACTAGAACCTACATGTTCATGAGTTCGTCTAGTCCTCGACGGGAGAAACCAATGACATTTTAAGACAACGACGTTGGGAGGATTTTCACCATAGAATAGAAGTTCGTATATTGCTTCAACTCTTCCATAATACTAAATACCTCCGTCGCCGACAGCAGAGACACCCGAATTTGTACTTTTTCGATTGGCCATTTTTCTCTCTTTATCAACGGTACGAAAGCGATACCCGTTGATGTCGTATTTCTCAAATACACGGACCTTATTGTCAAAACCATTAGCGACTTGTCTCAATTCGGCGTCCATAGGCTCCTCATTTGCCTATAATTTTAATTGGAAAGGATTGGTATATTAGTGAAAAATAGGTCGAACCAACAAATGAAACCCTATATATGAATGATAGTTACCATTCGTTTGAACCAAGAGATGAAACCAGGATTGCCGTCTCCTTGATTGGCAAGAAGCTCATACCCTGCGATGGAATCACTTTCAATAACCACTCCATTCGAGAATTTGGCGACGTATCGACTGTATGAATTCATGGGAATTAATAAGAAACAAGAATTATTAGAAGTTGCGAAACAATGTACGTACCGAGCACTTACTCGATGTACGGTTGCACTTCTGTTAGGTTGGTGAAGATATACAGTGTAAGAGTCCGCCATTCTTTGATATCCAAAATCTTATTTCTCGAAGCACCCAACAGGTCCGAGCTTCCCTTTGAATAGGCTGAGGTTGGATTGACGCCGTTGGGGGTCGCCAGTATTGTACCGAGGCTTTGGATTATGCAAATGGCGATTTTTGGCTTCATAATGTGCTGTCATGAAGTTTGCCGCCTCCTCGGTAATGAAATCCTCGGCCATCGATGCTTCAACTCTACGTTTATTTTTACATTTTGCTCGAAGCGTCTTCTGCATTCTCTCTGTTGAATAGCACCAACGATTTTGCACAGGGCCCCCTAATCTTGCCTCGGACGGGAGATGCAATATCAAATGCTGCATCGGATTAAAAAAACCCGGTGGAAAGATCTTCTCTAACTTGCAGAGCAACTCCGGCGCCATATCTTCCATGTCTTCTAGCATGCCATCGGATAGTTCTTTAGCACAAAGAACACGGAAGAAATAGCTCAGTTCTTCCAGTACTAGCCACTCTTCCTCGAGGATATAGCCGCGCAACATCACCGGCATTACCCGCTCAAGCCATATGTGCCAATCATGACTTTTCAGCTCAAATATTTTATGTTTTTCAGGACTCGCTCCCCTCCTCAGATTTGCTGCATACCCATCGGGGAACATCAAACTGTTTTGCACCCACAAGAGAATTTCCCTGATATGCCCCCTTTCAAGATTGAACCAGACCCTTGGCTTGGACCAATTCTTCTTTCCTTTCGGCTGTCACATGTTCTGTGAGGGTCTATCACATAGAGTCTCCTGGTCGACTCTAGCTTTAGGATTATCCTTTGACTTCCCATCTATGCCGAAAAATGTACCAAACAGGGCCTCGCCGATATTTTTTTCAGTGTGCATCACGTTAATATTGTGTGGAAGTTCGAGGTCTTGGAAGTAGGGGAGATCCCAGAAGCATGTCTTCTGAGTCCAGGCGTGTTCCGAATTATATTCCTTAAAATACATGGGACGTTCTGGATCAGGCTGGAGAGAGTTCAACTGTGCCAAGACATGTTCGCCCGTCATCGTAGGTGCTGCCAGGTTTTTGACAACTTTGCCTTTGATGAAGTTCTTCTTGTCTTTTCTAAAAGGATGCTTAGGAGGCAGAAACTGTCTATGCAAGTCGAAGAAGGAATACTTGCCACCCGCCTTCAGCCAATGAAACTGAAGAGCAGCCTTGCATGTTGGGCACCCGAACTTTCCATGAACACAGAAGCCAGCGAAAAGCGCATACGCCGGCAGGTCATGCATCGAGTACTGGTACCAAACATGCATTTTGAAGGTCTTTTTGCTAGCTGCATCGTATGTCTTGAACCCTTCGTCCCAAGCTTGTTGCAATTCCTCCTTAAGCGGTTGCATATACACATCCATATTCTTCCCCGGATATTTTGGCCCTGGTATTATCAACATCAGGAAAATGTTATTCCTTTTCATAATCTCTGAGGGTGGGAGATTGAGTGGCATGAAAAATACAGGCCAACAACTGTATGAGGCTGCCATCAGACCGAAAGGATTGAACCCATCTGTGCCGACGGCGATTCGGCAATGCCTTGGCTCCTTAGATTTTTCTGAATGTTTTTCATCAAAGTGCTTCCATGCTGAACCATCTGATGGGTGAGTCAACATCGGCTTCCCATCTGCATCAAATTCTGTTCTCTTCCCATGTTTTTGCCATGTCATCTGTCTGGCTGTCTCTTCCATCATGTAAAGGCGTTGAATTCTTGGTATCACTGGAAGATACCGAAGAACATTTATGGTTATTTTGGTCTGCGTCTTCTCACCTTGACCATTGTCTACCACAACATACCTGGATGACTTGCATTTGGGACAATAGTCTTCGTCCGCATACTCTTTCCTAAATAAAGCACATCCATTTTCACAAGCATGCATCTGCTCATAGGGCATCTTAAGTACCTTGAGGATTTAATTCGATTGGTACAGGTTTCCAGGCATAACATGATCTTTTGGTAGAAACCGCCCAATTAGGGTCGTGATCGCATTGTAGCAATCTGTGCCCAAGTTGAATTGTGCCTTCAAAGCCATCAACTGTGCGATGGCATCGAGCTGACAAAGCTCAGTGTGAGAGTGCAGCGGACGTTTCGAAGACTCCAACATCTCATAGAAGGCCTTCGCAGATTCCTCCATCTCATCGTCCTCATCCCGCGCATCGTCAAAGTCCTGCACCATGTCTTCCATCCCGGTTCTGTACTCATCCGTGCGCTGACAGACCACCTCCTCTCTCCGTCATCCGCCAGACTCGCCATGGAAGCTCCACACCGTATAACCAGGCTTATAGCACCACTTCTGCAAGTGTTTACCCATATCCACCTCTGTCGCCTATTTATAATTGTCGCACCTAACGCAGGGGCACCAGGTTTTCTCTGCCCATTTGCAAACGCCGCTCTCAGAAACTCCTTGGTTTTCATTGCCCATTCATTGCTGATCTCTTTCTGATTAGGTCGACCAGTGTACATCCACACACGATCATCGCTCATCTTGTCGCTACAGCTAGCTACTAAACAACAAATATACCATTTTATTACGTCCACTTTTTATTGCTTTTATCATACATAGCTACGGCATATGCAATTAACCTACACACTAATAGGTAAAGATAGGTCCTAATCCCACCCAAGTATGTATGTAGATTGGGTCGGTTTCCCATGCTTTGGTCCCGATCCGACGCGGTATTTCGCCAGCACCTCCCCGTTGTTCTCCTAATACACGTCTCGACAACAAGCCGAGAGGTTGTGTATCCGGAGAAGAACAGGGAGGCGCTAACGAAATACCGCGTCGGATCGGGACCAAAGCATGTATTAGGAGAACAACGGGGAGGTGCTGGCGAAATACCGCGTCGGATCGGGACCAAAGCATGGGAAACCGACCCAATCTACATACATACTCGGGCTGTCCATGGATAACGTTGGACAATTCAAAAGAATCATTATTATAAATATGCAAATTAATGCATATTTATAACTGTAACCCTTTCGAACGGGAGACGCATACTAGTTACGCGACTGTATTTACCTAGCTACTAGTGTCATCGACACGAAGGACGGAACAAAGAAAATGAAGGGGGAAGAAGATATATAGCTACCTGCTGCCTTCGGTGACGAGAGAGAGGGCCGCGGAGAGGCTAGGGTCACCGGTGAGGATCTGCGAAGAGGGGTCTAGTAAGGGATACGTTAGTGATAAGCGAGGGGAGGGATCATTAACATTTTATTTTTCCTAACAAATACTAAATTTAACTAACCATAATACTACAATATATACACTAACTAACTACAATACTATAAACTCTTCTTCTTTCTCCTCTTCATCTCTTCCTCTTCTTCTTCTTCTTTTTATTCTATTTCTTTTATTTTTATTTTTCTTCATCTATTTCTTTTCCTTTTCTAAATCTTCATATTTTTCCTATTCTTCTTTCTCCTATCCTTTTTTTATTCTAGTTCTCTTCTTCTTCTTCTTCTTCTTCTTCTTTTGTTTCTCCTATTTTTCTTCTTCTTCCTTTCTTCTTCTTCTTCTTCTTCTTCTTCTTCTTCTTCTTCTTTCTCCTCTTCTTCTTTTTCTTCTTCTTCTTCTTCTATTTCTCATCTTCTTCTTATTCATCTTCTTCTTGTTCTATTCTTCTTCTTATTCCTTCTCCTCTTCTAATTATTTTTTTCTAATTCTTTTCCTCCTAATTATTTTTCTTTTCTAAAACTAACTAACTACAAAAGACCAACTAAATGCTAATACTAATACTAATAACAGAAAAACCTAATACTAATAGTAATACTAACTAAACAACAAAAAACCTAATACTAACTAAAAAAAAGAAAAACCTAACAATACTAATACTAATACTAATAACAGAAAAATCTAATACTAATAATACCTAGAGAAAAAAAAATAGAGGGTCGGGGATCTCGGGCTCACCGGCGGCGGTGGGGGAGGTGGCGCCGGCGACGAGGACGGCTGCCGGTGTGGGGTGGCACCGGCGTCGAGGGAGGCGTCTTCACCAGCGGCGGCGGTGCTCTGCGAATCCAAGCGCAGCGGCAGCTGTTAGAGGGGGAGAGGGGGGAGAGGAGGAGAGGAGAGAGAGGAGGGAGGAGGAGAGGGGCTGGCGGCGAGGATCACCGGCGGCCGGCGGCTCGGGCGGCCGTGTTCGGAGGGGACAGCGACGGTGCGACAACGGCGTGGGGCGAGAGGAGAGAGGCGGCGCAGGGAGAAGTGGATGAAGTGAGAGAGAGATAGGAGGCCTCACGGGCAGTTAACGCCCCAGGTTTTGCCGTCTGTCCCCTGACGGCAAAAGTCTTTTTGCCATCCGGGGCAGACGGCAAACCCCCGGGGCGTTAACTGCCATCCGAGGAGTGGGCTGGGTGGGGCCACCAGGCTCTTTGCCGTCTGTGCATAGACGGCAAAGGTCCCTTTGCCGTCCGCCTAGGCGAAGCAGCCGGCATCTAGCCTGTTTGCCATACGTCATACTTTTGTCGTCTGCATTTAGGGTTGCAGACGGCACACCACCTGTTTGCCGTCCGCCCCGACGAAATGAAGACGGCAAAGGGCATGACACATGGCAAACTGAGCATTTCCAGTAGTCTGAGGGTCATAAAATTCGGGTGGTTGTGCTACATATACATCCTCTTGTAGGGGCCCATTAAGGAAATCACTCTTCACATCCATTTGAAATAATGGAAATCCATTGAATGCGACATAAGCAAGAAACATGCGTATAGATTCAAGATGGGCAACGGGAGCAAAGGTCTCATCAAAATCCAAGCCTTCAACTTGGGAGTATCCTTGAACCACTAACCTCGCCTTGTTGCGGATGATAGTACCATGTTCATCTTGTTTGTTCTTGAAAATCCATTTAGTTCCAACAATGTTATGATTTTGACCGGAAGGCCTCTCCACGACAGAACAAACCTCGTTCCGGGTGAAACTATTAAGCTCATCTTGCATTGCAATGAGCCTATCCACATCCAAAAGTGCTTGTTCAACCCTAAGACGTTCAATTCTAGAGACAAACAAGAAATGAGCACAAAAGTTCATAAGTACCTTTCCCCAATCCCGTGGGAATCTTGTCTACATCAACACGTCTTGCCACCAAGGGCATGGTAGATGTTGGAATTTCAAGAGGCTCCACCCATTCGGGCTCATGATATACATTTGGTTCATCATGAAGGGAGGATCCATCATCAATAGCATCATTTTCTCCAAAGAGGATGCGAGCAAGATGATCTTCATGTGGTTCAATCACATCATCAATGTAAGGTTGTGCAACCACATCGGGTTGAGGAGGATCTTGTTCTTGTTCTTGGGTAATGGGCTCATCATGAGCAATTGGGTATTTAGTGGTAGGAGGAGGTACTTGTGGTGGTGGAATACTTGCCCCATTGTCACGAACATGAGTTCGCTCTCCTGTTCCGGAAACCTTCAACATATAACCAAGAGAAACTACCTCATAGTACAAGCAATGTGCTGCCGGAGAGGAGTTCTGCACATCGTCAACCCGGAAGAAGCTGCGCCTCCCTCTTCCTTAAGCGGCGCGGAGGGGACAAGGAGGTCCCACCACATGGAGAACGCTCCAACAAACATTCAACGCACCGCCCCCTGGTTTGTATGACAGGGCGACAGCAACGCCTTCGCTTCGGTTCCATTCCTCATACGTGCCAGGGCTCCGCGCACCTTCTAAGGAGGAGTGGCGCTGCCCCACCACGCACCCTTTCCAGAAGTAGCGTCCCGATGACACCCGTCGCCTCTAGCTCTAGAAGAACGGCACCGCCTATGGAAATTTGTGGTGACCCCCTTGAACTATAACAGGGAGGCCCTAGCTACGCGAAGGGCAAAAAACCATCAACAAGACGCCTGAGTCCATCGGAGCTCGTATCCATCCTGGAAGAGCTCCACTCCCACAGTATCAATCCAGAAAAGTGGGAGTACGTCTTTTAGTCTCCGGACGGCCCGAACCTAGGTAAATCCCAGCGTGTCTCGGGACCAGCGATCTTCATTGTGTTTCGCGTGCGCGTCCAAGAATCGTATCATCCCTCGGGGATCCGACCCCCGACATCTGGCGCTAGAAGGAGGGCGCCGCACGCACGTCATCTGAGGATCGTCATCATCAAGCTTTCCCCTCAATGTCGACCCCTAGACACACGCGAGCTCACCCCCAACACGACATCAACGGAGGGCTGTCTACCTTGGATACACTCTCCCGTCGCCGTGCGCGGAGCGAGCACTCGGCTCGCGGCCGAAGAGGAGCCGAGACTGCCTCAGAGGGAGGACAGCCAGCTGTTGGCCTTCCGCCTCCGGAGCGCAATGGTGATGAACGCGGAGTAGGAGGCTCCACGGCATCCCCGCCACCTGCAGAAGACCCGTCGACACGCCGCGCTTCGGCTCCCGCCAAGGAACGCACGGCCTGGCCTGACATACCCGAAGAAGCAGTGCCTTACAGCGGCCATCCCTCACCTAACGGTGCAGGACCCTCTCTTCACTCCCCCACACGCCTAGGAGGTGCGGTACCGGAGCCGAGTCGGGGACGAGCCTCCGAACGAAGCGGTGGGACTCTGCACATCCCCTCTCCTGACGGGTTGCGCACCCCCACGGAGGCGCTAGCGCAAGTCAGGGATCTTAGACAATTCCTCCCTTCCGGGGATCAGCTGGAGACTTGGCGGCTTACCATTGCCCAGCTCTCCGCTTGGGCCCTTCAGAAGCAACAGGAGCTTGATCGCAGTTCCTTTGTGCCATCTCGGCAACCCACGGGGCCGACTGTGCTCCCCAACGCTTCCGCCCAGGGGAAGGAACACACTATGCACTCCCCCAACACGGGCCTCAACAAGACCACCCCCCGAGATAAGCGCTGTCGTGACGCTGTTGTCCACCAGACCCCTCATCGATGGGCCGGATCTCCTGGCGCGACTTTTGTTGTATCTTCCGGGCACCGCGAGTCCATGGACCAGCGTACTCGTCTAGATGATGGCCTCCATGAAGACGCTCGTACCACCATCGTTAGGAAGAAGGAAACTCGCCGGTGTTCCGACACCCGAGTTCCTCTTATCGATGTTGTCCGGGAAGGAATTCTTGCCGGTGATAGTGACTACAACACCGTGTGCGTCGCCTTCACCCAAGATCTCCGCAGCGTCAAGTGGCCCAAGAAGTTCCGGATAGATGGTCCACTTCCGTATGACGGGAAGACCGACCCTTGCCAATTCATCCGCATGTACATCACTGCTGTTGAGATCACGGGGGGAGACGACAAGGGGAAAGCCAAATACTTCCTCATGAAGCTCAAGGACAACGTCCGCAGGTGGATGATGCACTTACCGGCCAACTCCATCAGCTCATGGGCTAAGCTCGGCGAAAAGTTCGTTGGCTCTTTTTCTGGGGGTGTTCAACCTCTGAAAACCACCAGTGACTTGCGTCGAGTAGTGCAAAAGGACGACGAACCTCTTGGGAAGTTCGTCCAAAGGTTCACTCAGATGAAGCGCTGCATCCCCAACGCACATGAGGCCGCGATCATCACCACCTTCCACGCCAACGTTAAGAACCCACACATGCTCGAGAAGATGAGAACCCGATCCATCAAGACTATCACCGCTTTGTTCGAGATGGCTGACAAGGTCGCCTGCGTCGAAGAGGCGGTCCAACCTGTTAATCGAGACGTCAGGAGGTGCCCTGCCACTCAAGCTTCTACCGGAAAGAATCAGCATTCCGGGGATCTCGGGGCCTGCAAGCGTGCGCACAAAGCCGTGTTCACCAAGAATGGTAGACACCATCCACCGACATCGTGGTAGCCGCCGCGGACACCACCCCGTCGCCCTATTGCAAGATACACAAGACTGAAAAGCACGACTTGTCCGAGTGTCGTTCCGTCGTCAAGCTCCAGGAGGACATGGCAGCCTTATACGCCAAGAAGGACGCCGAAAGGAAGGCTCAACGAGGTGGGACCTCCCAACATGGGGGCCGAGGCGAATACCAGAACAAGCGCAAGCCGAGGAGACCACCTTCCGGTTGTAATGTTCCCGGAGGACGGGAATCCGGAGAAGACGCAGGTGACGACTTCCAAGCCACTGTGGACTTTGTCGGTTACATTCAAAGGGGAGCGTACGTGCTCACCTCCAATCTTCAATACCACAAGGCCATGAGACAAGTCCTCGCGGTTCAGTCTCCGCCGGAGGGCCCCAGGTTTCCCGCTGGGCCAACATACCTTTGGTGGTGGACGTCGGCGACCACCCTGCTATACTCCCGAATGACAGCGATCGCCTACCGCCCACGCTCCTTTCCCCGACGATCAACAATATCAAGGTCAACAAGATGATGTACAACACCGGGTCCAGCATGAACCTGTTGTCCTCCCGCGCCTTCGAGAAGATGCAAATTTCAAGAAGCCACCTCCTTCCGTCCGCCTCCTTCCAAGGGGTCAGTGGGATGGAGGTCCAATCACTTGGAAAGATTTCGCTTCCTGTTACCCTCGGAGACCCCGCCAATTTCCGGTCGGAGATGCTCACTTTTGATGTCACGGGCCTAACTCTCCCATATAAAGGACTGCTTGGGCGGCCGTTATCTGGAGGTTCGCTTCCGTGCATCATGTGCTCTACAATCTCGTCAAGATTACGGGTCCCAGAGGCGTCATCACTGTAACGCCTCGACCAATCCCAACCAGTTAACCACCAATTCCATGGTTGGTGCGCCTGGGATCTATACTATCCTCACAAACCAACACTAGTCTTTTCTACACACTTTGTCCTCACTCGTGCGCACCCGGGATCAACTTCCCAGTCGGTCACCCATCCCAAGACTACTCCAAGCCAAGCATGCTTAACCTGGTAGTTCTTTCCTGATAGGCTCCCAGAAAAGAAGGTGCACCTTGTTGATATGAGTAGTCTATCATTCCTATTGAGATACTAGGCTGTTACAATCACCCTAGCTGGCGACGCGCGAGAAGCTTTGCGCTGCGTTCAAGGCGAAGCAAAGAAGGCCGCTGCCGCGAGGGCAGCCGGGAAGGCATCGCTTCCAAGCGACGTGCATGTTCTCGGGAAACACAACCCGCTTCCCGGATTCCCCCTCAGGGAAGACAGAAGAATGGAACCCCCGGTTCCTGCCACCCTAGTGGGTAACAAGTATCCGGGGGAGTGTTCCCGCCCTGCGGTGGACCCTGTCCGGAAAGTGACCAAGAACCCGAAGCCCAACCAGCTCGCCCCGGCAATTGTGTCGAAGAGAGTTCCTATCTCGGAGGATGGAAGTCGCACTATGTCCATCGGTGCTGACCTCTCCCCCAAATAGGAAAGCGCGCTCGTCGCCTTCCCGCGCGAACACCCCATCATTTTTGCATGGGAACCCTCCGATCTTCCCGGAGTTCCCAGGAAGGTGATCGAGCAAAAGCTAGCAGTCAAGGTAGGCGCCAAGCCTGTGAAGAAGAAGCTCCACTCCGAAGCGTCGGATCGTTAAGAGTTCATAGCGGAAGAGATCCAGAAGTTACTCAAAGCCGGGTTCATCCAGAAAATCAGACACGCCACCTGGCTAGCCAAACCTGTTATTGTCCCCAAGGCGAATGGGAACAAGAGGTTGTGCATCGACTACGGCGACGTCAACAACGTCTGCCTGAAATATCCTTTCCCTCTCCCTCGCATTGATCAAATCGTTGACTCAACAACGGAGTGTTCTCGGTTGTATTTCCTGGATTCTTATGCTGGTTACCACCAAATCAAGATGGCGGTCAAAGATGAAGAGAAAACCGCGTTCATCACCCCCTACGGCACATATTGCTACACATGCAAGCCCTTTGGGTTGAAGAATGCGGGATCCACCTTCCAGAGAGCCATCCACAATGGCCTTGGGCCACAACTCCAACGCAATGTTGAGGCCTACATGGACGACATTGTGGTCAAGACCAAAAAAGAAGGCTCTCTTGTTGAGGACCTGCGGGAGACGTTCCGCAATCTCCACAAGATGCAATTGAAGCTAAATCCGGAAAAGTGTGTTTTCGGTGTGACTTCCGGCAATCTCCTCGGGTTTTTGCTGTCCCATCATGGCATTGAAGTCAACCCCGACAAGATAAAAGTGATAGAGAAAATGCAGGCCCCGAAATGCATTAAGGATATCCAGAGATTGAACGAGTGCATCACGACAGTTGGGAGATTCATCTCCCGATTAGCTGAAAGAGCACTGCCGTTCTTCAAGCTCCTGAAGAAATTTCATCCCCTCGAGTGGACCCCGGAAGTTGAAGCTTGACGAGGGGGTGACCCCACGACTCCTATGGATGAGCCTACCCGGTGTACCCGAAGACAGAAGGCCCACAGAGATGTCGCCTGGGCCCAGCCTTGGCCCACTATTGGCACCGACGTAGGAGTCCGCGACTCATAAGGAAGGTGCAAACTTGCCATACGGTACAAGATCAGGGTTAGGAAACTTCATCTGTAATCCAGGACGGACTCCCTGAGACCTAGCCTAGTATATAAAGGCTAGGAGGGGAGACGTCGAGATCATCCAATACACAATCTGTAACCCTAGCCTTGTGCGCAATAGCCTTGGCTCCCCTGTAATCGCCATCTCCAATCAATAACATCGAGCAAGAACGTATCCTCCTGTTAGCCGACGAGCTATCATCCAACCTATGCCTCTCATGACTATCCAGGGTCCCTGACCATGGGATTTGCCGGGGTACATCCCCATCAATTGGAGCCGTCTGTGGGAACCGCACAGGTTGGGAACGCGATCTCAGCGGCCTCACCAGCATCTTCAACACCCGCCAACGCGGTGACTTCACCAGCACCCTTCGATCCGACGACCCAGGCGGAATCCGATCTGTTTGGGTCCCTCGGTTTCACGGCCCATCCTTCGACTCTCCGACCAGCCTTCGCCGACCTACGCTCCGGCATCAACCTGATCTTCGGAGCATATCGGATCTATATCAACCACTGGGGCGCCCTCCGCCTCACGGACGACGCCCGAGAACCTGCGACGACATCTACAGCAACAATCCACGCAGTTGCCACCCGCGCAACCACCCTTCGAGTCAGCCGCGACTGCCCACCCAACCCAAGGTTTCACGACACCCGCGACCGCTCGGGTGGACCCCCGTCCTGGAAAAGCAGCATCACACGCGCGAGCAATAAGGCACTCAGGGCACCATCTCAGGTGTTCATGGCAGAAACCGACGCACCACCAGCAAACGGCAAGGGCCAAGACGACGAATCGAACACTCGCCGAGCCAATGGCAACACAAAAGATCCCGGAACCACCAGTAAGACTGTCGTGAAGCTCGGAGAAGTGGGAAGCATACCAATGAAAGTAACACAGGGGCAAGAACAGAGCAACCACAAGGGTGACGAGCCATCAAGCAGCAAACAACAAACCCCGGGTCCGACGGACGACCCACCTAAAGAGCGAATATACCTGTCCAAAGAGTCAATGGCCAGAGTAAGGGACGCAGTCGAACACGGCAAGCTACTTCCATCAAACGCAACAAGGGACGAGCTCAGGGCATACAAGAAATTGGCAAGCGAGCTAACCCAGCAAGCGAGACAATGACGCCTAGAGTTGGAGAAGCAAGAAAAGGTGGCCGTCGAGCAGAAAAGCAATCGCAAGCCACCTCAAAGAGACGACTCCCCGGATCACGACTCCCCTCTTTGAAATAAATGGAAATTTAGCAACCTGCGGAGAAGATACAAGAAGAGAGTGGTTCGGAAGCTCGACGACGACTTCAAGCTAGAAGAGGAGGACGACGAAGAGGAACCCCTCACACCAGCAGAAGCCCTTATAAGCGCCCGAGACTACCTATCTCGCACCCAGAAAAATAGGCAGAACAGACCAGATCACAACACATCAATAGCCTTGCAGATAATGAAAGACGCCATCGCCGCCTCAGCACCCAAAAAATCAAGTGCAAGGCGACCGACCCGCGAGAGGACACCAGATAGGGACCCCAGTTCACCCTACGACGACGACAGCAGCGATGACTGGCACAAACACTACGGCAAAAACAGGAAGCACGATAGCGACGACAACGACAACAGGCACCGTGGCAGTCGACGAGACGCACGCGACGACATCACACAGAACAAAGTCAACCGCAGCAGGCGAAGATGCGCAACACGTAAAGAGTACTCAGACGAAGAAGCCTTCGACAAATAAATTGAGCCATGCGGAGCATTATGCTTCAAGCGTTCCATACGCGAGACGCGAATGCCGAGTGGGTTCAAAAATAACTCCACAACGCTAAAATACAATGGACTCGAAGAGCCAGAGGCATGGCTCGACGACTACTTAACAGCAGTTAAGTTCCAGCGAGGGACCAACCTCACGGCAATGCAGTATGTGCAGCTCATGCTCGAGAGCTCGGCACGACACTGGTTGAAGAATCTCCCGCGAGGATCCATCAGCTCATGGAGGCAGTTCCGTGAAGCCTTCATAGAAAACTTCAAATCCACATACAAGCGACCGACATCGCTCGAGGAGCTGCGGGCATGCAAGCAAGGAACCAGGGAAACCCTGCGAGCCTACATCCAGCGGTGGACCATACTCAAGAATTCAGCAGAAGTCATATCAAACGAAAGCGCAATCGACGCATTCAGGCGAGGCCTACAGCGCATCAAATTCAAGGAACAGCTCGGACAGATGAAAGTCCGAAGACTCGCACGGCTGCTGGAGCAAGACAACAGCTGGGCGGACGGCGAGGATTCCGTTCGCAACGAAACAGAAATCCACACCACACGCTCAGAGCACGACTACGACTATCACAATGGAGAAAGAGGAATCGACCGACGAAGGAACGATCCAAGCGCAGTTTCTACAATGACAGAGGACCCGACATGGTCGCCGCCGGCTTCCCAGACGACAGAGACGGCAGGCATCGCGACGACAGCAGAACGCAGAGAAGAGACAGCCTCGAAGATACGCACCAAGCTTAGAAACGAGACTGGAGGACGAGGCAGACGCGCGACAGCACTAGAACATACCGCTCGGCCAAAGAACAACTCGACGGACCGTGCTCGATACACGGATTCAGAAACGAACGAGGGGAGCTCCGATCAGGACACACCCTCAGGAACTGCAAAAGCTTCAACGAGTTGGCTCAGGAAAAAAGTCGATCTGCGACAACAGCGGCCCAGCCACTCGCGAGCATAGCAGTCGGGCCCATCGCCCACGACGCACCACCAGCCCCTCCCCTGCCAACAAGGCAAATGGCCGCAATCCAGCAACGGCGCAGGACACCAGATGCAGAGGAGCAGTATCCAGAAGCCCACGGCAGGATCTACATGATACAAGAAGGCAGGCCTTCAAATAGGCAGCAGAAGCAGGTCACAAGACAAGTTTTTCTCGCAGCCTCCTCGCACCCCGCGGTCCCGGAGTACTTGCGCGGGTCTGAGATAGAAATTACCTTCTCTCGGGAGGACCACCCGCCTGCCATCCCTCGACCAGGACACGCCGCACTAGTGCTCGAGGCCAGAATTGGGTACTACGACATGTCGCGAGTGTTCATGGACGGTGGCAGCGGGATCAACATCATCTTCACAAGGACACTCAAAGAAATGCTAATCCAGAGCTCCGCGCTGAAATCCTCAAGAACAACCTTCCACGGGATCATGCCAGGAAAAGCAGTCTACCCCCTGGGAAAAATAAGCCTGGAGGTGGTCTTTGGCAATGTGACCAACTTCCGCAAAGAAATCCTAGACTTTGAAGTGGTCGACTGGAAGTCGCAGTACCACGCAATCCTCGGGCGACCAGCCTTTTCCTGTTTCACGACATTCCCTCACTATGCTTACCTTAAGCTAAAAATGCCAGGCCCACATGGGGTCATCACAGTGAGCGGCAGTTTCGTCAGGTCCGACCGCTGCGACAAGGAACTCCACAAGATATCAGAGGCCTTTGGAGACCCCAAGCCAGCGAGACCACAGGACCCGCAGAAGAAGCGCTCCTGTAGAAGAAGCCACCACCCGGAGGACCCGAGAACTCGGAGAAGAAGCTAACTAGCCCTTAAGGCTACCACGCCGCCGTTTCTAATAAAGGGGACTATCCTTATCAGACCCCCCCATTCTTACTAAATGTAAGAAACACCAGGAAGAATATTGAAAAAAAATCCAAAATTGATTCATTGGCACTCGGGGCTCGCCGCAGCAGCCACCCCCCGAGGCTTTCTTCGCAATCGCGACCTAAAATTTTTGCACTCGGGGGCTCGCCGCAGCAGCCACTCCCCGAGGCGTTCTTTGCAATCGCGACCTAACAAAATTGGCACTCAGGGGCTCGCCATAGCAGCCACCCCCCGAGGCGTTCGTCGCGATCGCGACCTAACAAAACTGGAACTCGGGGCCTCGCCGCAGCATCCACCCCCGAGGCGTTCTTCGCAATCGCGACCTAACAAAACTGGCACTCGGGGGCTCGCCGCAGCAGCCACCCCCGTAGGCGTTCTTCGCAATCGCGACCTAACAAAACTGGCACTCGGGGGCTCGCCGCAGCAGCCACCCCCCGAGGCATTCTTCGCAATCGCGACATAAACAAAACTGGCACTCGGGGGCTCGCCGCAGCAGCCACCACCCGAGGCGTTCTTCGCAATCGCGACATAAACAAAATTGGCACTCGGGGGCTCGCCGCAGCAGCCACCCGCCGAGGCGTTCTTCGCAATCGCGACATAAAAAAAATTGGCACTCGGGGGCTCGCCGCAGCAGCCACCCCCCGAGGCGTTCTTCACAATCACGACATAAACAAAACTGGCACTCAGGGGCTCGCCGCAGCAGCCACCCCCCGAGGCGTTCTTCACAATCGCGACACAAACAAAATCAGCACTCAAGGGCTCGCCACAGCAGCAAAACCCTTTTACTGCAAAAACGAGACAAGAAAGGAATACAGTACACCAAGAAGAAACACATACAAAGAAAGGAAGCATCTAACCCCTAGGCTCCATCTTCGCCTTAATAAGGGCACCCAGATAACGATCGTTCTCTTCGCAAACCTGCTTCACAACTCGGCGTGTAGGCTCATCGACCGCCGCGTAATGCTCATTCATCGGGTAATCCCTACCACCTGGAGGACCCCCCACCACTTGAGCAATATCAGCTCCCGGCCAATGACTATGGACCAAGTCGAAGGCAGTGCGGGCTCCACCATGAATCAGGTGATTCATCACGCGACGCAGCTCTGCAGGCTGAGAAAATACGCGGCAGAGTGTCTCAAAGGACAACGGCACCACCTGCAGCTGATAAAACTCAGAGTGGATCCCGCCCAGCACCTGTTGAAAGTACCGGAGAGCAGCCTGCACCCGCTCAACTCGAAGACGAAGCACAGAAAATGCTCGAGCACGAGCCCCATCTGCCTAGAAAGGATTGCTCGCCTGCACATCTGGATCATCCAGCCGAGACAGCTCCGACTGGATGGCCTTCTCTTCATCCCGAGACCTCCCCGCCAGCACTTCGAAAAACAGAATCAAAATCAAGACAACGACAGGAAAGCTACTAAATGCAGTCGAGAAATAGAGCAGCAGCCAGACTCACCTCGCAGGAGGTCGGTCAACTTCATCACCCACAAAGCAAGACTATCCAGCACGGCCTCAGCACGCTCGCGTTTGGAACGATGGACTGCTGCAGCCCCCTTCAAGCGAACAACTTCCCGCTCAGCGTTTCTCAACCTCAAGCAGACGGACTCGTACGCGCCCTCGCGAGCGTCCTCCTTCAACGAACTCCAACACCGAAGCACGCCCGGGGTGGCCTACCGCAAAACGAACAAAAAGAAAGGACAATCAAGCTCAACAGCAGGAATGGCCAAGCAGTTATTCCAATCAAAGTAGCACAGATTCACCACCACAGAGGAGGCATATTACAACCAAGAAGTTTCAGAGAAGAAGACATGGCTACCCCCCCCCTTTCCTGCAGAGGAGGGATACTGAGCATCCACAACTTCCTGGAGGCAACGAGCCAGAACAGTGGCTCGCGCGCTCACTAGAGAGTCGTCAATGGAAATTCCGTGCCCCATAAGAACAACAAGGAACGTGGAAAGACCACTCACCACGCTCTCCCCAACTAGCTCCTCCAAGAGGTCCCCGCTATCACCAAATGCAGCAATACGGGCGTCCAGACCAGCTGGCACCTTTGTGCCCTCCGGCATGAGGTGTTCATGAACAAGACCCACAAGAGTGGAAGCCCGGGCACGGACCCCCTTGGCAACATCAACAGCGGCCGACATGGCATCCTCGGCCCCTCGAAGAACTCCAGACCCCGATGCAACCACTTCCGCCGCACTCGCACCCGTAGAGACTGCACCAGGCAACAAAAATCACTACGGTAAGATAACGAGACAAAAGCACCGAGCAACGGAACGACGACTTACACACAAGCGAGTCCGCCAAGACCCGAAGACGCTCGCACTCGACCGCCTCCGCCTGCACAAGCGCATCCTCAGCCTGACGCAGGCACACCAGCTCCTCGTGCTGATCGTGCAGCTCCTTCTCCTTGGAAGCCAAAGCAGCCTTAAGGTTGGAAATCGTTCTTTCCTCCTTCTCGGCCTGCTTCTCGGCAGTTTGACGACGGTCTGAAAAACAAGACAACACTCAGAACGGAGGACCCAGCATTTCAAGCACGGCAGCACAGGAAGAAATACTTACCACTCATGGCAGACAAAGCACCTTGGGCAGAATTGTGGGCCTGCCGCCAACGCTCAGCTTCGACCACCAGACGCTCACAGTGCTGGAACACCGGCTACTCGAAGAAATCAAATATTAAAAACAGAACCAAAGCAAGACTACAACCAATTGCAAGCGCTTGCTTGCAGCCTCAGGGGCTACTCCCATCGGGAGCATTGGCCGTGCTCCCAATGACGACACAAAGAAAAAATAGAGCCAAGGAAAGACTAAAAGCAATCGCAAGCACTTGCTTGCAGCCTCGGGGGCAACTCCCATCGGGAGCACTGCCGTTCCCTCGATGACAAAAACTACACGAGCAAACAGGAAACAAACTCACCAGCCCAGCTATGCGGTCGAAAAAGCAGACTTTATCTTCAACGCCAAGATCAAGACGGCCCAAGTAAGGACGATCTGGAGCAGCAGACTCGGCATCCGGAGCAACAACACCAGACGTCACAGGCGGAGCCACAGCAGGAATCGCACCCGCAGCCGAGACAGCAGGTGTCACCGTCGGCACGGACTGACCAACAGCAGCCGAAGAATCCCCGGTATGCTTTGCGGCTGCTCCAGAGTCAGTCGACTGCAGGTCGACAGCAGCCGCACTGGTGGAGGAAGCAGCCGGAGCAGTCGCAGCGCTACAAGATAAACGACATCAGATAAAAGAACAGAGGAAAAACAGCTCCAGCAAAGTCAAGCATATGCTTACCCGTCACACGCAGAGCGAGCACACAACAACCTCCCAAACCTAGGCCTTTTGCACGAAGCAACAGGGGGAGACGGCTCAGCAAACGGTACAGACAGCGGGACAGCACCACTCGTCGCGTCAAGATCCTCGGTGCCCGAAGGCCGCGACCGCTTGACACGAAAGGGAGCCGATTCCTCAATATCTGCAGTCCCCGGCAGCTCAACCTCAGTGGCACCCGCAAGCACGCTGGCACCAGCACTCGGAGCAGCATCGTCAGCAGCGGAAGCATCGGGCTCTTCGCGAATATCAGCATCCTCCGGCTGCGGAGGGTTGCACAACACAGGAACATGATCCTACAAAACAAATAGCACCATCAGCAAGCAGTCAAGCAAACATCTCAATCAGACGAGAAATACAAAAGCGCGAACCTACGGCAGCGCGTGATCAGAAGCATAAGGACGGACGAAGCGCATCTCAGAAACGCTCGAGCACTTGGTCCCATAATGGATTTGGGCCAAGAGGCCATCAGCATTAAGTTCCTCGCGGGAGCACCTCGTTGAGTCCTCGAGTCCCTCATATTTCCACATGGGACTAACTCGATGCTGCAATGGCTGGACGTGCCTCCCCATAAGCACAGAGATGAGTTGTCCGCCGGTCAAGCTATCCATCAATACAGCAATCGTCTCCAAGAATGGAGACACCGCAGACGACTCCATCGCAGACAAAGAATGGGACCATGAAGCTTTCTTGACTACTCGCGCTTCGGGATTAAAGGGAGCAAGACCAAATCGCTGCCCAGCAACGTGCTGATCCTTCAGATAGAACCAACTTTTCCGCCAAGAACTAACGGAGTCAAGCATCTTCAAATCAAAGTACGAATGCTTATCCGTAATGGATATACCCCCTGCCCCACAGCATACTCGGAGTTCGTCCTCTTTATGCAAAAGAGGCGCTTCCAGAGCCCCCAATGGGGATGGATCCCCAAGAAGGCTTCACAAAGGGTAATAAAGCAGGCAATGTGCAAAATCCCATTGGGAGTCAAATTATGCAGCTAAAGCCGGTAGGAGTACAGAAAACCGCGAAAAAAAGGGTGAATCGGAAGGGCAAACCCGCGAGGGAAGAAAGCCTGAAAGCACACCCGCTCATCCGCCGTTGGAGCAGGAACCGGCTCATCACCTGGAATCCGCACGGCATCCCTCACCACCAAGCCATCAGAAATCAGCACGCCGAGATCTGCAGCCCCAAAGATCGAGCGCTCCCACTTGCCAGACATCTTGGCTGATTCCGGAGCAGCACGGGAGCGCATTATCATCAGTTTCGCCGCAAGAAATAAAAGGAGGTAGGAGAAGGCTCAAGAACAGGGGAAATCCAGAAGTAAGAGGAGAAGGCAATGGCTGGGTAAAACCTAAAAGTTACTCAGTCGCTCGTTATTTAACCAACGGCCAGGCGAGGAGGGGCACCGTTCAATCCCAGCGTCCAGTAAACGTGGCATGATCCCACGGAAGGCGAAAAACATGGAAAACCCAACCGGCGCAGTAACAACACTGCCCACTACGCGCGCAAAAAGAGGACCATAATCACACGAAGAGAAAATTTCGGCGGGACAGCCCCAAGTCATTTCCTTTGACAGGCCACTCTGGTCAAGATGCTAGAAAAACAAGCCAGCGTCACATCCTAAACAAGGCGTGTCGAGTACGTTTCCCAGCCTCATAGTTTCAACCGCCTAAATCTTTTTTTCGATGGGCAAAACATTTTACTCCCATAGGGAGCATCTCCACTAGAGTCTCGGGTGCTCCCTCACCTAAAGGACAAATATGTGCTCGAGTGATCACTCGCACTCACAGAGTCCCAAGTGCTCCCTCACTCAAAAGAAAAAAACGTGCTCGGGTACTTTATCACCCGAAAGGAAAAGAAAATACGTGCTCGAGTAACTGCTCGCACCCATGAGAGTTTCGGGTGCTCCCTCATCATGACACAAGATAAAGAAAACTTACAGTCGTCGGACCGAACGGTCCCAGAGTATCGGGTGCTCCCTCACCCCGAGAGCGAAGGAGATACTCGAGTGATTACTCACATAATTCTAAAGTACCCGAACACTCGAAGACCTCCCGAGCAAGTATTCCTCCACATTATTCCTCGCCCGAGCGCCCGGCAAAGCTCCGCGAGTGACCGCTAAAACAGCTCACTTGATTTTTTATTCCAAGTGGGTGCATTATCTACTAGGCTCCGCGCCTCAATAAAAATACATATTCCTGGAACACGATACACTGTGCCCAGATGCCACGCAAGCTTAGCGTGTAGGTAAGACCCCGCTGTGCAGATCGACCGGGCTGGGACTTGCCTCAGAGCGATTTCACTCCCAATCTTTTCCATGCGCTTGCATGATAGAAAAAGCCGGGCAGACGCGCCTAGGCTACGAACTTTACTGGCGGCAATTGATCACTGTAAGACCTGCAGTGGCATGACTTTTGCTCGACACCAGTGTTCCAAGCTCATGTCGAGGGACGTGGGTTTGATTTGGCTACTGCGGTTTTTGCCACTAGTGCAATTCACCAAGGCTCGACCAGTCGACTCCTTGGGCCCTTTCAACTTAGCATCCCTCAAAACAGGTTTTTTCATGTGTCACATCCCAACTTTTACTCTTCTTGTTAATCTAGTTAACCAAAAATTAGAGCCAACAAAAAACAACCTTGCATGAAATCTTAGGTTGTGTTTCAACGCTTGAACTTGTGTGCTTAGGGTTAGTCATGTTGTTGCTTGATGATGCACTTGTGATGGTGATCTTTTTGTGTTGCATGTGCCTAAGATAACCTAGTGACTATGGTTAACCATATATGTCTACCATGCATGCACTTCATCCTTAGTTGGTCATATAAAAAAATGGCAACTTGTCAAATTCTAAAAAACCTTGGTGCTAACACCTAGTAAATTTTCTATATAGTAATAATACTAAAAGTTTTAGCCACCACAAAAAAATCCTTAGGCATCAACCTTTTTGGTTGTTTGCTAATAACTAAAATGTTTATCAATAAAATTTCCTAACTACATAAAATCATAAGGAAATGCATGCATGATCTTTATATCTAACCTAATAATAATAACAACAATAACAATAATGCTAATAATAAGAGAGTTATATATTATTTTTATCTCTTAAAAAATGGGTGTTTGGTGCTTAAAAAAAAGGAGGAAAAAAAAGAGAGAAACTATCCTAACTACCTCACTAATCCCTCCCCTAATTTCTCTCTTTCCCTCTAACCTCCCCAATCTCTCTCACGTTCTCTCTTTCCCTCTCCCCACGCAGGGAGAGCCTCTCTCCCTCTTGTAATCTCTCTCTCTCTCGTCTCTCTTCCCTCCCGAGCCCACTGACACCCTCGCTCCCCATTGCCCAACCAAAGACGACCCCGAGGATCGCCCCCGTGGCATGCCAACGCGATTCCTACCCCCCAACCCTCTTCTGCGATGTGACCGGCGAGCGCCCACGTCGGAACTGAACCACGCCTCTTCTCTCACAAGCTCTCCCGCCGCCCCTCTCAGCCAGCACGGAGCAAGGCCACGGATCGCCCCCATGGACTCCCGCCCGTTGCAGCTCGCTCCTCCCCCACGGCTATATATAGCTAGTCCCGACGCCGTCACCCTCACTCACCTCGCCACCCCTCTCCAGCAGCCGCCACACCCCTACCACGAGAAGAACAGGAAGAGAGGAAGGAGAAGAGGAGGAAGAAGGAGACCGGAAGAGGAGGAAGAGGGAGACCGGAGGAGGAGGAGGAGGGGAGGCCGGCGAGCCCGCCCCTCTGCCTCGCTCACGCTGTAGCCGCCGGCCAGGAGGAAGAGGCGACGCCCTACCCCGAGCCGTCGCCACTTCCGACGTCCGCAGCCGCCTCCGAGCCCAAAAACGGATTCCCCTGCCCAAGCCGCGCCCCCGCCACACCTCGCCGTCGCCTACAACCGCCCGGAACGCCCCCCACGATGAGCTCCCATTCCCTGCTGTCCTCCATGGCGCCCCGTTTTTCTGCGTTGCATGCCCCGTTTATGCGCAAATATGGAACCCCCTCGACCTCCCCTACCTCCTCCGCCCCCTGCCTCCGGCCTCCGGCCACCGGAGGGCCGCCGGCGAGGTCCGCCCCGCCTCTGTCCGCCATGGGAGCCACTCCCGTTCCTGCCCTAGCGGGAGGAAGAAGAAGCCCCCTGGTCGTTCGATCACACTTGATCTAACGGCCAGGAAAGCCCCATACCCCTTCGTTTTTAGTAGAAAAAAAAACCGCTGCTGCGCTGTGCTGGGCTCGGCCCGTTTAAAAAAAACGAAGGGAGCGCCGTGGGCGCCTGATAGCCGGGCCGGCCTGTTGTTCTTTTTCTTTTTCTTTTTAAGCTGTAACACTGTTTTACTTATAGAAAAGTAACTACAATTTCAGTGAAATAAATTTCGTTGTGTGCACAAAATTAATATCTATAATTCTGCATGTTTAGAATAATTTTTGTGCAGTGCCAAAATAATTTCTTTAGTTTTTATTAGTTTATTGTGCTTTTTAGCAGCTAAGAATAGTTTTAGTTAATTCCTTGTTGACTCTAAAAATGTGATGTTGACTTGTTTATATTCCTATGATTATTCTTGATTTTTCTGTGTGTATAGAATAGTTTTTAGGTTAAACAAATTTGTGGCCTTTTTATTATTTTTACCCTTGCTAGTTTAATTCCTACCTAATTAATACTAGTAATATTAAATTATTAGTTTAGAATAAAACTAACCTATGGTCAGTAGGTTACTGCTATACAATTGCTTGTTGAGTTAATAAAAATTAAAAGGTTGTTAGTGAATAAAATAGGTTTATAATATTGCTATGAGTTAAAATTGCTTTATGCCAATTAATAAATCCAGTAAAGTTATCCTAATGCTTTGTTGTAAAATTTAGCCTTGGTTGCATGTTTTAGGACTTAATAAACATGGGAGTTAAAACTCTGAGATTTATTTTGCCCTTGTTGTTTTGTTTGATTGTGAAAATTGAATGTTGTGTGCCATGTGCTGTTTTGCCTCGTGGTAATTGTGTGCTTTTTTCCGCAACGTGTAGACGAACCGCTTGACGTTCCAGGTGAAGACTCCTTCCAAGCCGAAGAAGCAGTACCGGGAGACACCGCCGAGGAAGGCAATCCATTTTGAAAAACTCAAACCCTTGTCCTACGTTTCTACTTCTTTGTACCATATTATATATCATGCTACTGTTATATCATTTTGGGAATGGGTTTGTATTAGTTTATTAGGTGAAACACCACATACCTTGTAAGCCTACCTATTTGGGAGAAATAAACTAGACACCGATAATCTTGTGGTACTATTACAAGCCTTGCTAAAGAACTAGTGACAACATAATAATTTGGTTAATCTTGCTCCCCCCTAATGTATTGGCATACATCTAAGAAGATGTGATGGCCAAGGTTGTGTTTGTTGGAAACATCGTTGAACATATTCAAAGTCTAGAGGGACTCTCTATAAGTGCCGCCAAAACCTAGTATTACAGTACAACCACAATACTCTGGTATGGGACAGGGCTAGTCGGAAGCTTGTTTATCTTAGTACGGGGATCTTATAACTACATGAGTGAGGTACACGATGGTACCCAGAAGCCGGAATCCTGCCGATGCATCGGGGGTGTAATACGCTGGACTATATCAGTGTCGGTACGGAACTTTGCCGCACCTCTACTACGGTGAAGGCTTGCACGAGGAGCATGACCTTGCACACGGACAGTTCAGGATGTGGGCATCGGGTAGATCACCTTTACTAGGATAGGTAAGGGGAAGACTACGGTCGATTATCCGAAAACCGCATACTGAGGTATGACGAACCGTGGGAACTCCCGGCGGATGTATGGAATATTGTGGGTAAAGTGTACAGCCTCTGCAGAGTGAAAACTATTCGAGTAGCCGGAGTCTACTGTCATGGACAACTAGTAAGGCCACACTTTGTGGGGAATAGATGAGAAATTCTGGTACTGAAATTATGGTTCACGATGATGATGTTGGTATTATGAAAAGGGTTGAACATGATTTAATCAAATATATTTGTGGGATTCAAATTTTTCAAGAGTAAAATATTGCCAACTTAACTAATATTGAGTAGTTAGGTTCCCCCATGTTAAACCCCACCATATAGCCATCCCATTATTTTCTTGTACAAAAAGCTTTGTTCCTTTCTTTAGGTGGTTTGCGAGTACTTTGTATGTACTCACGGCTTTGTCCCTGGTTATTCCATCGGCCAGGCTTGGAGGAGCAGGTATTTGACGATGACGCGACTGACGAGTACTAGGATGTGCTACGCTCTGAGCTTTGCCTGTGGATTGTCATGCTGCTATCTATCTTGCTTTTGCTTATTCCGCTGCCATTTGAGCCCGATGAGGCCGTGTAAGACTATGTTTATGTATGACTTTGTATTCGGTACTGTATGAACTTGTGACTGTGATATCCATTGTCGAGTTGTGCGTCATGCGACACTGATCATGGGAGCATGACGGTATGCACAGCTGGCCGCTTCGGACATATAGTCCGGGGTGCCCACATCATGGCCCCAGACTACCAGCGACCCCCGGTTGAACCATGCAAACATAAAAACGATGCAAGTATGGACTCGAGTCCCTGCGCGACTCTTTGAGCCCCCCAAGGCACTCGGGGGCTACTAACGAGGGGGTGACCCCATGAATCCTATGGATGAGCCTACCCGGTGTAGCCGAAGACAGAAGGCCCACAGAGATTTTGCCTGGGCCCAGCCTTGGCCCACTATTGGCACCGACGTATGAGTCCGCGACTCATAAGGAAGGTGCAAACTTGCCATACGGTACAAGATCAGGGTTAGGAAACTTCATCTGTAATCCAGGACGGACTCCCCGAGACCTAGCCTAGTATATAAAGGATAGGAGGGGAGACGTTGAGATCATCCAATACACAATCTGTAACCCTAGCCTTGTGCGCACTAGCCTTGACTCCCCTGTAATCGCCATCTCCAATCAATAACATCGAGCAGGAACGTATCCTGCTATTAGCCGACAAGCTATCGTCCACCTTGTGCCTCTCATGACTAACCCAGGGTCCCTGACCATGGGATTTTCCGGGGTACATCCCCGTCAAAGCTGCTTATCAAGACCTCAAGAAATACCTCGCATCACCACCAACCTTAGTGGCACCTTGCCCACATGAACCCCTGCTTTTGTACATCTCGGTAACATCTCAGGTGGTAAGCAGAGCATTGGTGGTCGAAAGCGACCCAGAAGAAGACGGTGGAGCCCCACCCACACCAAGAAAACCGAAGGAATCACCTTCTTCAGCCGGAGCCCACGGGGCCAAGGTTCCTTCCAATAGGATGACCCAGAAGCCCATCTACTTCATCAGCACCATCCTCCGAGACGCGAGACGCCGGTACCCGCAGATCCAGAAGATACTTCTCGGGGTGCTCATAGCTTCCCGAAAGCTTAGGCACTATTTCCAAGCGCACCCAATTAGAGTGGTGACCTTCTTTTCACTCGAGCATATCCTAAGGAACCGAGAAGCCACTGGTCAGATCGTGGAGTGGGCGCTGGAGCTTTCCGGCTTCAACCTCACGTTTTTCAACTCCTCCACCATCAAGATCAAGGTACTGGTCGATTTCGTTGTTGAATGGATTCCGACTCCAGAAGACGACGAAGATCCCCTGGAAGCATCTTCACTTTCAGGCGCTGAAGACAACAATGAGTGGACCCTATACTTTGACGGATCCTTCTCTTTGAAGCGAGCCGGGGCAGGCCCCATCCTGGTTTCCCCCATCGGAGAGGTCTTGAAGTATGTTGTGCAAATGTTGTTCGAGGGAGAGGCCTCCACCAACAACACAACAGAGTACGAAGGGTTGCTCGTTGGTTTAAGAGCCGCCATTGGTCTCGGAATCAGAAGACTCATAGTCAGAGGCGACTCCCAACTGGTGGTCACGCAAGTCAAGGACGATTACGGGTGCCCACAAATGCAAGCATACATCGACGAAGTCCGTAAGATCGAGAAGTACTTCCATGGATTGGGGATGGAACACATCCTGAGGTCCAAGAACAACGTTGCAGACGAACAGTCTAAAATCGCTGCCCGGAAATAAAAGGTGCCACCAGGTGTGTTTGTCGAGCATTTACTAAAACCCTCAGTCGACCCCATGCGGCCAAAGATCAAGAAGCGGAAGATCGAGACCAAGGAGCAGTTTCCCGGAAAACCGCCCTCACTCGTCCCTGTCAAGCAATAGGTTCTCGCTGTCGGCCCTACACCCCTGGGTTGGGGCGCTGACATCCTGAACTACCTGAAGAACGGAGAGCTGCCGAGCAGCCAGAAAGATGCCGAGAGGATTGATCACCAGTCATCGATGTATCTCTTACTTGATGGAGCCCTCTACCACAGGCGTCCCAATGGCGTGAAGCTACTGTGCGTCCCCACAGATCAAGGCAAGGAGCTGCTCTGAGACATCCACGAAAGGAATATGCGGCGCCCACATTGGTTCTCGGGCGTTGGTTGGCAAACCTTTCCGGCAAGGGTTCTATTGGCCCACCGCCTTGAATGACGCCGCGGAGCTTGTCAACACCTGCAACACCTGCCATTTCCACGCCAAGGCCGTTCATCAACCGGCACAAGCACTCCAGACCATCCCTATGTCATGGCCCTTTGCAGTCTGGGGATTGAATATCCTGGGTCCATTCCTCCATGCTACCGGGGGCTATGAGTTCCTCTACATCTCCATCGACAAGTTCACCAAGTGGCCGGAGGTAGAACCAGTCCGCAAGGTCACGGCGCAGTCCGCCATCAAGTTCATCAGAAGCCTGGTGTGTCGTTTCGGAGTCCCTAACCGGATCATCATGGACAATGGCACCCAGTTCACAAGCCAGGCCTTCCTCGAGTATTGCGAGAAAATGGGCACCACTGTGTGTTTCGCTTCAGTAGCTCACCCGGGGAGCAACGGCCAAGCAGAGAGAGCCAATTCAGAAGTACTCCGAGGTCTTCGGACCCGTACTTTCCAGCCGCTCGCAAAGTGTGGAAAGATGTGGGTGGATGAGCTCCCAGCTGTTCTATGGTCAATCCGGACCGACCCAACCGAGCCACAAATGAGACGCCCTTCGCTCTCATTTACGGGTGGAGGAGGTACTCCCCACAGAACTCAGATATGGATCTCCCCGAGTTCGCGCCTTCGATGAGGACAAAAAGCAGGAATTCCGACAAGGAGATGGCATCGTTGTCGAGGAAGTACGTAGTCGGTCTGCTACACACGCTGCGCGGTACCAGCAAGGACTACATCCCTATCACAGACGCCACGTCTGCTCCCGGGAACTTGAAGAAGGCGACCTTGTCCTCCGTCGTCTACAGTCCGGGAGGAGTCTAAGCAAGTTGTCTCCAAAGTGGGAAGGCCCTTATCGGGTAGTCCAAGTAACCTGGCACGGATCCGTCCGCCTGGAGACCGAGGATGGAGTTCACGTGAGAAAGTCGTGGAACATCGAGAACCTCCATAAGTACCATCTCCGTAAGTTCTATCCGTGAGGGTATAAAGTTGTCGGATGACCATTTTCCCAGCAGCGCCACATTTCTAAGTTGTGATCTCTGGATCCATGTTTATGGGTGCAACCAAAAAAATCCCCGGGGGCTAAATCGGTGTGTGTTAGCACGTTTTACCTTTACGATACACAAACTAACTCTGTCCTCTAGCATGTTTTTCGGAAGTTACCCAACCGGCACGTAAAATCCTGCCAGACTAAGTTCTTCCCGGTAGCCTGCATGTCGGAGGATAGTGCACGACGTTTTCTTCTCTCTTGTCTTCGCCCACATGGTAAGACATTTTTTTGCAAGAAAGAGACATTCAAATACAAAATCATCCAACCTCGTTTTCTCGAGAACGATTCATACAAAAGCATCCAACCTCGTTTTCTCTAGAACGGTTCACTAACCGGAGCCTTCTGGTTTCCGGGTCCATTACAAGCAAAAGAAACAAGAGAAGAAGGAAGAGAAGGAAAAGGATGAGCAACGCCTTCAGTCAAGTTGGACCACCGGCTTGATGTCCCCCGGGACCTTCTCGCCACCGCTACTGCTGGAGTTGTCCTTCCCCTTGAGCATCTCGGAGGAAGCGTCGTCATTTTTGTTCCCGGACGAACATGCTCCACTACTAGAACATTATGGGAAGCACTCCTTCTACCCGCCATGCATGTCGAAGCATTTCATCGTCAAGAGGTCCTCGCCGTCATAGCAGAATAAGATGAAGTTGCCAAACTCCAACTTGCGGCCGCGGGCAAACACCTTCCACCCGTGCGACAGAAGAAGATCTCCCGTGGACCTCCAGTGAGTCTCCACCTTCACCGAACCATGTGGGCATCCGTACACCTACAAGAAAAAATGAAGGGGTTCGGCGTCCCGCACCGCGTCGCGGAACACCTTGGGGAGAGGGAGCCACATGAAGAAGCCGACGTTAACTTGTCGTCGAACTCGAAGCCGATGCGCTCACCATGAGAGAGTGGATCCTCGCCGGCGGCATTAGCCCCCGACTGTTGCATATGTGCCCTAGAGACAAATTAATAAAGATATTTGTCACATATCCGTTTTTTTCATAATACGTTTTATACTGTGCTATAACTGTATTACTTGGAAATACTAATAATGGTGTAGTATAAAACATAGGTCCGTAGTTTAACTCGGGTAAACTATCTCATTGGGCAATTGATTGATCAAGCTTTCCTGATCATGGCGACACTTAAGTCCATTGACAATGAGGTCATGTCATTAGGGAAATGATGTAATGGACATACACCCACCTAAAGTATTGCAATGTGATCGAGTCATATAGTTCAGCGTTGCGATGACTTTGTAACGTATGGCTTAGTCCTTAGACCGTAATGATCATACGTAATTGTCATCTATGAGGAGACTTTGATTTGTATCCCACCGCCTGACTGAAATATGCTGGCTATAATGGTGCACTTTGGGTATTCCGAAATAGATGGTTGATGAGTATGTTAATAGATCAGAACGGGATTTGTCAGTCCTTCTAACAGGACAGGTACTCTGGGCCCACTCGGTGATATTGCATCAATAGCTTGCAAGCAGGTGACTAGGTCACGAGAGATGCAATAGGCACGGACGAGTAAACTTGTTTCTTGTGAACAAGATGTGAACACAGTATGTGGGATACCGACGATCGAACCTCAAACAAACAAAGTACCGCAGTACAAAGGGATTATGTCGTATCGTTAACGGCTTCCAAAATCGATTGAAGTTTATTCGATGGAAGTGCAGGGCCTGTCAAGGATTGTAACCAGGTCCAACTGACTAGTCATTGGTCAATGAGAAGAGTCTCAACCATGTCTGTTGTTTCCCGGACCGTTAGGGTGTTACACTTAAGGGCAATCGATGCATAGGACAGTTTCGGAATCAATCGGTGAAATAGGAGAAATCACCGGAATAGTTCCGGAGGAGGACGGAAGTTGTTCCGGACATTTTGAATGGTTCAAAGTAAAGTTTCATTTGTTTTAATAATGTTTTATTATTTAATTATCTGAATTAAATATTTAAACATATTAAAATAATTAAAAAATGGAAAAAGGCTATATGGGCCTATGGGGCCATTAGGGGAGGAGGGGGTTCCCCCCCTTGTGCTTGGTGCTAAGGGTGGGGCCCATCCCCCCCCCCCTTGGCCGGCGCACTCCCCACCCTTGGGAGTTTAGTCCCACATGGGTGAGGGGAGGAGGATAGCACCCCGCTTGGCCTATATAAGGAGGGGTACACCCCCCTTTTTCCAAGAAACAATTATTCCTCTCTCTCCTTCTCCTCTAGGAAGTGGACTCCCCTTGTTTGGAGTCTGCACCTGGATTGGAGTTCTCCACCATAAGGCAGGCCGTCGCTCTGCTGGAGTCGGGATCCGAATCTGTCTTTCTTCCGTTGCTCGCCTTGTTCGGGGCCCGGGAGGAACATCGATTGTACCGTACGTGTATAATCTCTTCGAGGCACTACACCTGTGGTGCTACTTCATCCCTGGAGGTCAACCGGGAGTCATCCTCGCCGGTGGTCTACTACACGACAGGGAGGTCGTAGCTCCGAGTCTACGCCAACCACGTTCGCAAGAACTTTTCCCTCTTTCGGTCTTCAAAGGTATAAAAAGTGATTCCCTCCGTTACTTTACATCGCCATATCATAGATCTTGGGTTCGGGTACCGTAGGTATGAAAAAATTGTGTTTTCTGCCCCGTATCCCAACAGTGGTATCAGAGCTAGCTATGCATAGATGTATTGTACGGGTAGAACACATCTAGGATGTGGGCATCGAATCTTCATTCGTTACCCTCCCACGTGTACTCATTTAGCATTGCGACAATGTTCGATGAAGCGGACCTCGACCAATCTTACGCGTTTACGCGAGACTGGTTCCACGCTTGACATCTCTCTGCATTAGCGATGCGAAGATGTTTGCAATGGATGGCCCCGACAGGGGTGTAATACAGACGGATGGGAGATGGTGTTGTGGCATGTTTTTCACAGGATAGAAACGGTTCTCTCTCTCGAAACCCTAGCAGCCACGTAAAACTTGCACAAGCTAAAGTAGAAAGGCGTTTGACTTTGCTTTGCATGAAAGGGGGGTCATAGTTTGTATGATTTACAGTTTTACTTCCTGTTTATGCCAGTATGCTAGATATGACGACGGTAGCACAAATAGGGCGATCTCTCACAATACCAACATTGTGTTCTCCCTTGGTGGGCACCGCCTAGAAGGTTCTCCCATATGGCCGACATTCCGTACATACCGGGTGTCACACATTAAACGGCGTTCGGATGAGGTTGGGTTCGGCAAGCCTGGCATATGCAGATATGGCCTTGCTGAACAGCTAACATCAAGGTTCGATTGGCAGGCTTCACGTATGTAGATGCGGGCCTGGAACACAGTAGATCGAAAGATCGAGCACGAGTCACATACCTGATTTGATTGGCTTAGAGGCCTACCTGGGTTGCATACTGATGGTCGTGACGATCGGGGGAGGTATGGGGTCTGGGATTGTGTAATCACTTAGCTAAATTGAGAGGTGTTTATCTAAGTGGGAGCTTTCTAGAATTTTGATGATTAAATTGAAAACTCCACATTATGAACAAAAGTCTAAATATGTATCCTTGTGAATCAAACTTTGTAGATGTCAGCACCACGCCCCTTGTTCAACTTAGGATCATTCCTACAGAAAGACAAACTGAAAACTGATGGGTCAAACTTCACCAACTGGTTCCGCACCCTGAGGATTCTCCTCGTTCCCCTCAAAATGGCATACGTACTATAGGGCGCGTTAGGTGACGCACCAGCAGATGATGCCAGTCAGGATGAGAAGAATGTCTATCTCTCCAAGACTGATGATTACAACCTTGTCTAGAGTGGCATGCTCTACTCCATGGAGGCTGAGCTGCAGAAACGCTTTGAGTGGATGGGTGCATATGAGATTATCACCGACCTCAAGGCGGTCTTTGCACCTCAAGCCAGGGCTGAATGGTATGAGGCTTCTGAAGCCTTCTTCTCAGCAAAGATGGAAGAGAACGGCAGCGTGAGTGAGCACGTGGTCAAGATGTCTGGCTACGTTCAACGCTTGAATGCACTGGAATGTCAGATTCCAGATGAACTTGCTGTTGATAGGGTGTTGCAGTCGCTTCCCCCTAGCTACAAAGGCTTTGTGCTGAACTACAACATGCAGGGCATGACTAAAACCCCTTCTGAGTTGTTCGACATGCTGAAGAGTGCGAAGGTTGAAATCAAGAAGGAGCACGTTGTCTTCATGGTCAACAAGACCACTGAGTTTAAGAAGTCAAGCAGACGGGAGAAGGCTAAGAAAGGTGGCCCCAAGAGGGATGGCAAGTCAGTTGTCACTCCTCCCAAGGCACATAAGACCAAACCCGGAGTTGAGTGCTTCTACTGCAAGGGTGAAGGTCACTGGAAACGCAACTGCCCCAAGTACCTAAAGGACAACAAGGCTGGCAAGGTCGCCAAGAGAGACGAAGGTATATTTGATATACATATTGTTGATCTTTTCTTGATAAGCACCGGGAACACATCCTGGATACTTGATACAGGATCTTTCGCTCATATTTCTAATTTCGTTCAGGGACTAAGGAATAAGAGACGCTTGCTGAAAGATGAAGTGACGATGCGCGTGGGGAATGGCTGTCAAATTGATGTGTTGGCGGTTGACACGAAGCATCTTAGTCTCCCTTCGGGATTAGTTTTAGTTCTGAATAAATGCTACTATGTACCCCGCATTGAGTGTGAACATCGTTAGTGGCTCTTGCTTGAAGCGAGACCACTATTCTTTTAAGTCTGATACAATTGGTTGTTCGATTTATAAGAATGAAGTGTTTTATGTTCACGCGCCGGAGCAACGTGGTTTATTCGTACTTGATCTCGATGGTGACGTGAGTCACATTAACAATATAGAGGCCAAAATATTAAAGAGTAGTGATGAAGAGCACATGATGATGTGGCATTGCCGACTTGGTCATATTGGTATAAAGCGCATGGAGAGGCTCCATAAGGATGGACTTCTTGATTCATTGGGTTTTGGATCCCTTGATACATGTGAACCATGCCTCATGGGAAAAATGACAAGAACTCCATTCAATGGGATAATGGAGCATGCGGATGACTTATTGGGGATCATACATACGGATGTATGTGTACCCATGAACGTCCCCACACGCAATGGTCTTCGTTACTTCATGACCTTTACTGATGACTTTAGTAGATATGGGTATATTTACTTGATGAAACATAAGTTTGAAACCTTTGAAAGGTTCAAGGAATTTCAGAATGAGGTCGAGAATCAACTCGGAAAGAAAATCAAGCACCTTCAATCGGATCGAGGTGGCGAGTATTTTAGTCACGAGTTTGGCAATCATCTGAAGTCTTGTGGCATAGTACCACAGCTTACGCCGGAAGGCACACCTCAGAGAAAAGGTGTAGTTGAACGACGTAATCGAACCCTATTGGATAGCGTACGATCGATGATGTCTCATACTGATTTTCCTGTGTCATTCTGGGGGTATGCATTAGAAACTGCCGCTTACGTTCTTAATAGGGCACCATCCAAATCCGTAAAGACAACACCATTTGAAGAATGGCATGGCACGAAACCTAAGTTGTCTCACCTGAAGATTTGGGGTTGTGAGGCTTATGTTAGGAAACTACATCCTGACAAACTTGAATCCAAGGCGGATCAGTGCATCTTTGTGGGCTATCCCAAGGAAACTTGTGGATACACCTTCTACAATCAGTCTGAGAGCAAAACGTTTGTTGCCAAGACTGGACACTTTATTGAGAAAGAGTTTCTCTCAAAAGAGTTGAGTGGGAGGAAAATAGACCTCGATGAAGTGACTGACCAATCACTCCAATTGGAAGAAACGGCCACAAAAGTTGTTCTGGAAACTTCTTCCACAGTGGGAGCTGAAGAGAATGGCCAGAACGACATTCATAACGATCATGACATACATGATGAACATGATGAGAATGGAGAGGAACCTATTATGCCCCGTAGGTCATCAAGAGTCCGTCAAGCTACTGAGTTTTACGGACAGCTTGTGAATGTAATCTCGGCTAATGAGTCAAATGAACCTACGAGTTACAAAGAAGCAATGGAGGGACCCTAGTCCGAGAAATGGCTTGAAGCCATGAAATCCGAAATAGACTCCATGTACACCAACAAAGTTTGGACTTTGGTGGATACTCCCGAGTACCGCAAGGCCGTCGAGAATAAATGGATTTTCAAGAAAAAGACTGACGCGGACGGAAACGTATCTGTCTACAAAGCTCGACTTGTCGTGAAGGGGTTCCGACAA
Source organism: Bromus sterilis (assembly GCA_950022295.1). Lineage (NCBI taxonomy): Eukaryota > Viridiplantae > Streptophyta > Magnoliopsida > Poales > Poaceae > Bromus > Bromus sterilis. The sequence continues at coordinate 270,630,815 of OX465595.1, read as the reverse complement.
ATTCAAGGAGTTGACTACGAGGAGACGTTCTCTCCTGTAGCGATGATAAAGTCTATTCGGATCCTACTAGCAATAGCTGCATATCATGATTACGAGATATGGCAGACGGATGTGAAAACTGCATTCCTAAATGGCAACATTGAGGAAGAGTTGTATATGATGCAACCAGAGGGGTTTATCGATCCAAGGAATGTTGGTAAGGTGTGCAAGCTTCAACGGTCCATCTATGGGTTGAAGCAAGCATCTCGGAGCTGGAATCTTCGATTTGAGGAGGTCATTAAAGCTTTTGGATTTGTCAAAACATCGAAGAGTTCTGCGTCTATAAGAAACTGAGTGGGAGCTCTATAGCATTCCTTGTGTTATATGTAGATGACATAGTGCTAATAGGGAACGATAATAAATTCTTAGGAGAAGTGAAGGAATATCTGAATGGACAATTTTCCATGAAGGACCTTGGTGAAGCTGCGTACATATTGGGGATTAAGATCTATAGAGATAGACCTAATCGCCTATTGGATTTGAGTCAGAGCACTTATATTGACAAGATATTGAAAAGGTTCAGTATGGATAACTCCAAGAGAGGCCTCTTGCCAGTTATAAAAGGTATCAAATTAAGTGTGACTCAATACCCAACACAACAAAAGAGAAGGAGGAAATGTCCTCAAAACCCTATGCCTCAGCCATAGGTTCTCTCATGTATGCTATGTTATGTACCCGGCCGGATTTAGCGCTGGATATTAGTATGACTAATCGCTACCAGAGTAATCCAGGAATGGCTCACTAGACAGTAGTAAAGAACATCCTAAAGTACTTGAGAAGAACAAAGGATCTCTTTATCATTTATTGAGGAGTTGATGAGGAGCTCACCGTAAAGGGTTACGTTGACGCAAGCCTCGGCTCAGACCTAGATGATTCGAAATCCCAGACGGGATATGTTTTCATGTTGAACGGTGGCGCTATTAGCTGGAGGAGCGGAAAACAGTCAGTCGTCGCCCAATCTACAATGGAATCGGAGTATATTGCCGCTTGTGAAGCGTCAAACGAGGCGTTGTGGCTGAAGAAGTTCGTGATCGAGCTTGGCCTCTTTCCCAGTTGCACTGACCCCATGGGAATCTTCTGCGACAACACGGGTGCCATTGCTAACGCGAAGGAGCCATGAACTCACTCTACAGCCAAGCACATTCTCCGAAAGTTCCATGTGACGCGAGACTACGTCTGGGATGGACACACTAGGATTCACAAGATACATACAGATCTGAACGCAGCAGACCCGATGACTAAACCTCTTCCACAGGTCAAGTTTGAAGAACACCGAGAGACTATTGGTGTTACATACATACCTGATGTAAACTAGTGTAATTTGTACTCTAGTGCAAGTTGGAGACTGTTGGATATGTGCTTCCCTAGAGACAAATTAATAAAGAAATTTGTCACATATCCTTTTTTGTTCATAATACATTTTATACTGTGCTATAACTGTATTACATGGAAATACTAATACAGGTGTAGTATAAAACATAGGTCCATAGTTTAACTCGGGTAAACTATCTCATTGGGCAATTGATTGATCAAGCTTTCCTAATCATGGCGACACTTAAGTCCATTGACAATGAGGTCATGTCATTAGGGGAATGATTTGATGGACATACACCCACATAAAGTAGCGCAATGTGATTGAGTCACATAGTTTAGCGTTGCGATGACTTTGTAACGTATGGCTTAGTCCTTAGACCGTAATGATCACACGTAATTGTCATCTATGAGGAGACTTTGATTTGTATCCCACCGCCTGACTGAAATATGTTGGCTATGATGGTGCACTTTGGGTATTCCTAAATAGATGGTTGATGAGTATGTTAATAGATCAGAGCGGGATTTGTCAGTCCTTGTAACAGGACAGGTACTCTGGGCCCACTCGGTGATATTGCATCAATAGCTTGCAAGCAAGTGACTAGGTCACAAGAGATGCTATAGGAACGGACGAGTAAACTTGTTTGTTGTGAATGAGATGTGAACACGGTATGTGGGATACCGACGATCGAACCTCGGACAAATAAAGTACCGCAGTACAAAGGGATTACGTCGTATCGTTAACGGTTTCCAAAAGAGATTGAAGTTCATTCGATGGAAGCGCAGGGGCTTTCAAGGATTGTAACCAGGTCCAACTGACTAGTCATTGGTCAATGAGAAAAGATTCGACCATGTTTGTTGTTTCCCGGACCGTTAGGGTGTTACACTTAAGGGCAATCGATGCATAGGACAGTTTCGGGATCAATCGATGAAATAGGAGAAATCACCGGAATAGTTCCGGAGGAGGACAGAAGTTGTTCCGGACATTTTGAATGGTTCAAAATAAAGTTTAATTTGTTTTAATAATGTTTGATTATTTAATTATCTGAATTAAATATTTAAAAATATTAAAATATTTAAAAATGGAAAAAGGCTATATGGGCCTATGGGGCCATTAGGGGAGGAGGGGGTTCCCCCCCTTGTGCTTGGCGCTAAGGGTGGGGGCCATCCCCCCCCCTTGGTCGGCGCACTCCCCACCCTTGGGAGTTTAGTCCCACATGGGTGAGGGGAGGAGGATAGCACCCCCCTTGGCCTATATAAGGAGGGGTACACCCCCCCTTTTTCCAAGAAACAATTATTCCTCTCTCTCCTTCTCCTCTAGGAAGTGGACTCCCCTTGTTTGGAGTCTGCACCTGGATTGGAGTTCTCCACCATAAGGCAGGCCGTCGCTCTGCTGGAGTCGGGATCCGAATCTGTCTTTCTTCTGTTGCTCGCCTTGTTCGGGGCCCGGGAGGAACATCGATTGTACCGTATGTGTATAATGTCTTCGAGGCACTACACCTGTGGTGCTACTTCATCGCTGGCGGTAAACCGGGAGTCATCCTCTCCGGTGGTCTACTACACGATAGGGAGGTCGTAGCTCCGAGTCTATGCCAGCCAAGTTCATAAGAACGTTTCCCTCTTTCGGTATTCAAAGGTATGAACACCGATTCCTTCCGTTACTTTACATCGCCATAGCATAGATCTTGTGTTCGGGTACCATAGGTATGAAAAAATTTGTGTTTTCTGCCCTGTATCCCAACACCGGCCTCCCATGCCGCCGCGGCTCGTCTTCAAGCGGGTCCTCCGCCCTCGTGCATCGGGGATGAGGACTCCAACAGAAGCCCTAATCGCCGGCATTGACCTTCCACCTCTACTCCCCCTCCCCCGGCTTTGCCGGCCACGGACTCCTCCTCCATAGAGGGCTCGGGGGCTGTCACCTTCTGCCTCCTCGGAAGCACGACGCTTGGGAGCGATGGCTTGTGCAACTTCCATCGATTGGAGGAAGAAGCTTTTGTGGGGTGCCCGATTCGTCCACAGGCGGAGGAGGTTAAGTACCCGTTACAACCAGTGGGACACAGTAACTGTCCCCAATTACTCCACCTCGAGCACTAGATCGTGGCGAACTTCGACCTTCGTAGGCGCAATCAAGTGCCCGCCCCTCCAGCTCCTTGGAACATGTGTCGGTCGCCGCCGCCAGGAAGGCCCGGGAATAGACGCCTAGACACTACCAAGACTGCATCCCGGATGCTTCAGGTTCCTGAACTGTCAGACCTAGCGTGGCTCTCATACCAAGGATCTACGTCACAGCCAGGCCCGCGGGCTACTCTCGGGGAACAGGAGTTCTCTCTCCCGTTCCGGAAACCTTCAGCATATCACCAAGAGAAACTACCTCATAGTACAAGCAACATGCTGCCGCAAAGGAGTTCCGCACAGCGTAAACCCAGAAGAAGCTGCGTCGCCCTCTTCCTTAAGTGGCGCGGAGGGGACAAGGCGGTCCCACCAGATGCAGAACGATGCAACAAACATTTAACGCGCCGCCCCCGGATCTGGAGGATAGGGCGACAGCGGCGCCTTCGCTTCGGTTCCATTCCTCGTACGTGTCGAGGCCCCGTGCACCCGCTCTGGAGGAGTGGCGCTGCCCCACCACACACCCTTTTTGGAAGTAGCGTTCCGATGAAACTCTTCGCCTCTGGATCTAGAAGAACGACACCTCCTATGGGAATTTGTGGTGACCCCCTTGAACTATAGAAGGGAGGCCCTAGCTACAGGAAGGGAAAAAAACCATCAACAATACGCCTGAGTGCATCTGAGCTCGTATCCATCCCGGAAGAGCTCCACTCCTTTGTTTCTTCCACAGTATCAATCCAAACAAGAAGGAGTAGGTCTTTTAGTCTCCGAACGGCCCGAACCTGGGTAAATCCCAGCGTGTCCTGGTACCAGCGATCTTCATTGTGTTTTGCGTGCGCGTCCCAGAATCTTATCATCCCTCGGGGATTCGACCCCCAACACCCATCACCCACCTCATCATCTCGAGGCACTTGAGAAATGGGCAAAAGATATCCAATGCCCATAACCAAAATGTCTTGAGGAGAATCTTCATTATTACCTACATCACTTAGATCAACTTGCTCCCCATGGGAGCCATTAAATTCATCAAACTCCAGGTCACAAGTTTACACAACACATCCGGTGGATTTTTTATAGACTCTATAGGCGTGAGAGTTTGAAGCATACCCAACAAACATACCCTCAATTGTTTTGGATTGAAACTTAGTTAACCGATCTTTCTTGTTGAGAATGGAACACCTACAACCAAATACTCAGAAGTATTTTATGTTTGGCTTGTGCTCGGTTAGAAGTTCATAGGGAGTCTTCATCAAGATCTTGCGGAGGAAGAGACGGTTTGATGCATGCCATGTGGTATTGATGGCTTCGTCACAAAAGCTATATGGTGACTTGTACTCATCCCACATGGACCGGGCCATCTCGACAAGAGTACGGTTGTCGGGACCCAGAATATGCATATGTAATTCCTGTCACAACTCAATCATATGGAGAGCCAAGAGTCGTACCCACTTGTTTAAGCAGACAAGACCAAGCACAAGACACTCTCGGAAAGCTAGAACATTAGGGGCATCCCATCCAAGCCCGGATGATTAACTGAGATGGGTCCTCATCGTCCTCTCACAAGTCTAAATGACTATGGGTGGTGAAATCCCATACTCATAGACAAGTCGCCTCAACCATATTATCGATTGAATTACAACACTTACATACACAGACTCCAGCCCGATCACTTAGTCGGGGTCTCGGGCGGGCTCAATCATACAACAAAGTGTCCCACGTGACAGAGTCACGAGCAATCGCATCACGATGCCCCAAGCTGCGCACATCTAAGGGCCACTTGGTGTATGAAAGACCGCCGGCGATAAAACAAGTAAGCTATCGGACCCCACACTAAGACATGCACGTTATAAACATACACGCAGCATACATGTCTAGTGTAAACAACAGGTACTCATCACATGAACTCTACAAAGTATATCTTTATTGACTTACATAGAGTACACAAAGAGATCACAAGACTGTGATCCAACATTATAACAAGCATGCGGAAGAAAATTAGGTCTGAGTACAGACAATTTTAACAAATGGCTTTGAGAAGCTTTATTTATAAACAAGCCCTTCGACAAGGGACCAACCCTCTGTCTGGGACTACACTAGCTTGATCATTCGTCGAGCCCTAGGAAGAATCCACCTTCGGGGTCAATGGGTTCATCTAAAATCATAAATAAGCAAACGTGAGTACAAAGTCGTACTCAACAAGACTTACGTAGTAAATATACTACTCATGCTCAAGTTTCAAGGAAAAGGGAGGTGGGGTTTCAATGAAGAAGTGCCAGCTTTGACATGGCTAGTCCTGTACTACAAATACCAGAATGAGGTAAGAAGCATACACGAGTCCATATATCCAAGTCCCCCAAACAATTACACCACTATGGATCCTTCCTCGACTTCCCACGAGAAAGCAAACCATAGCACTCACACTTATCTTGGAAAGTTTTAGAGTAACCGTTGAAGTTGTCTAATAATCAAGCTCCGATCTTGTCCATAGAGTCTTCTATCTGAGGGTGATCCGCATGGAATTACGGCCGAGGTTCCAGTACAGCCTCAAACGATGTGTGCACGGTCCCAAGACGCTTTGAGTAGTCGTTCTTCCATTTCGTAGACCCTGCCGCAGCCCTACCAAAACTTTCGAACTAATGCGACTTCTGGGGTTCGAAACGGGGTGAGATACTTGGTCAAGAGGGATTAGTGAGCCCAATGTGTAGTTGCACTCTTTGTCTTGGATCACCACACAAGAACTCGGGCTTAAGGCGGTGTGCAATGAAAGAACCCACTGTGTACTCCTACACAGCCTCTCATCGTTCACCTTGTTTAGCTCAGGTTCACCAACACATTTCCACCATCACCATCCCGACTCACAAAAGAGTAACCTCATTGTAACTCTAAGCATGCAATAAGCAGTAACAGTTGCAGGGGCCAGATGATATCAATCAACTCCTATATCTTCTTGGATTGTGGTTTTGCTTACTACTGTAACAAGATGATAGGTCATGTAAAGGAATGGGTTCAACTATGCGGTAGAAACATATCATGGTAATCATCATAAACAATCCATAAGCGAGACTGAGAGGGAAGTGGGATTTTATCGACATGATCAGTGGGGTTTTCTTGCTGATACGTCCCAAACGTATCTATAATTTTTTCTTGCTCCATGCATGATTTGTGTGACTTTTCCATGTTTTGCTTGAACTTTCATACACTTTTGATCATATTTGGACTAACCTATTAACTCAGTGCACCCAGTTGCCAATTCCTATTTTCTATTGTTTTTGTATTTCAGGTTTCCGGCCATTAAAAGTGCTCCAAAAATTCTGGAAAAATTATATAAAAAATCAGCATCCCGGAAGCTTCCGGAATCACCAAGGAAGGAGGGGAGGGCCACCACAGGGACTCCAGAAAGGTCCCTGGCGTGGCCCCACCCTAGGACGCGCCGGGCACCCTCCTGGCTGCCCTGTGGCCCCCCCTGGTGCCCCCCTTTGGCCCTATTTTTACCCCCGTGGAGGAAACCCTAATTCCGGACCCCTTTTCGCCAGAAGCAATTCCGATCTCCGCAGCCATCGCCATCATGTTTCGGGGGGGGGGGGGGGGGCAGAATTCCTAGGCCGGCACCCTGCCGGGACGGGGAAGTGCCCCCCGATTCATCTCCATCGGCGTTGCTTCCTTCGTCCATGAAGCAGGAGTAATTCTTCCTCGGGGCTGAGGTTTCTACCAGTAGCTATGTGTTCTTCTCTCTCTCCCATGATGTGATCTTCGTTATGATCATAGGCTATGTTAATCTAGGGTGATCCCATGATATTTCCCCTTCCTCTATGTATTGAATTGATGTACTCAATTGATTTTATCTAGTATAATCCCTGAGACCAAGGTGACAGCGGTCTATTGAACATGGGTTAGAAGAATATTATCATGAGTGATTTCCTCTTTTGTGTGTTGATTGAAGATTGAGAGTCACTTGGTGCTTGTCTTTGACTATCCTTGAGATATGTTGTGGTGATTGTGGTACTCTCTTTGGATGGCCGCGGTGACATTGGGAAATCCATAAATTGAGAACTACGAACTTTGAGGTGTGCTTTTTTAGCCCTACATAATTTTCATCCTCTCTTGACCACAAAGGAATGACCTCCGAGTGCGTCTCCAATGCATGTTTTATGGGAAATATCATGTGATTAGACTATTTTAATGTTGTTGAGAGTTGCCACTAGTGAAAGTATGAAGCCTAGGCCTTGTTTCCACCATTGTTACACCGTTTGTGCTCACTTTTGTCACATGTTTGCTTGCTGCACTTTTTATTACAGATTTATATTACTTTGTTTTGCTACACCTATCACCCATATTTTACCATATCTTCGCCGAACTAGTGCACCTATACAACTCCTAGTTGTATTAGGTGTGTTGGGGACACAAGAGACTTCTTGTATCTTATATGCAGGGTTGCTTGAGAGAGACCATCTTGAACCTCTACTTACCTGAGTTCGATAAACCTTAGGTCATCCACTTGAGGGAAATTGCTACTGTCCTACAAACCTCTGCGCTTGGAGGCCCAACATAGTCTACAAGAATAGAAGCGTGTGTAGACATCAAGCTATTTCTGGCGCCGTTGCCGGGGAGGTAAGGTTTGAAGGTATATCTTTAGATCTTGCAATTAAATCTTTTTGTTTCTTGTTTTTATTTTCACTAGTTATGCTTATGGAAAACTGCACTCTTAGTTCGCTGTTTGGGGAAGGCCGCTTTACCACACCCGTGGTAGAGAAGTCTCCTCCCCCTACTGAATGTATCCCGTTCAAAATACCACTTGGGATAGTTGAAATAATTATTAATGATTGTTATGATGGGACAGTCAATCCGAGTATTCATTTGTTGAAACTTACAAAACTTTGTGAGTTATTTAAGATTTCAGGTTTGACAAGAGGTGAAGTCATGAAGAAATTGTTTGCCTTGTCACTGAAAGGAAAAGCATTGGAATGGTATAGGCTACTAGATGATTCTCACCAATGGGATTGGGAAGAGATACAGTCTCTCTTTTACTCCAAGTTTTATCCTCTTCATGAAGTTCATGAGAATAGGAATTATATTTATAATTTCTATCCTCACGACAGAGAGAGCATAGCTCAAGCTTGGGGGAGACTGAAAACTTTAATGCTAAAATGTCCTAACAATGGGCTCCCGAAAGATATAATTGTTACTAATTTTTATGCGAGGCTCTCTCGACAGGATAAAGACTTGCTCAATGCTTCCTCTATGGGTTCTTTCACAAACGAAAAGATTGATGCTAAATGGGAACTCCTTGAAATAATTCAACGCAATACTGAAGATTGGGAGATCGACAAAGGTAAAGAGTCAGGTATAAATTATGAGTATGATTGCATTAAGTCCTTTGTTGAAACTGCAAGTTTTAATAAGTTTAGTGATAAGTTTGGTCTTGATTCTCAACTCCTTGTTGATTTCCTCAAATCTTTTGCTTCACATCTTAATATGCCTAAGGAGAATTGGATCAAGCATCATGAACCTTTTAAAGAGATTTTCAAAGAAAATGAAATTGTTCATAATGATTGCAACATGCATGATCCAATTCCTGAAAACGAAGTTTTATATAAGCATGTTAATTTTTGTGGAGTGGATAGACCTTGTGAAAGGCCTATGATTGAAGAAGAGAAGTATGAAAGAACAATCACTTGGGTCAAAGATTTAAATGAAATGGCTAGAGAATTGTGTGACCTTTAACCTTTTACTTGTGAACTTTGCTGCATAGAGGGTCACTTTAATTTTCAATGCATGAACTTTCAAAACATAAATGTTAATCAGTTGTGTGATAACATGATCACTTCTGATCTTTATGATGAACTTATGTTATTTTTGATGTGTGAAGAGTTATCAGAAAATACTTCTTGGCTAGATGTTAATGCCTTAGAAATTAGCAACACTTTGCAAAATTGTCATCTCTATTGTGTTGTTAATTCCCATGAAAATGATTACATAAGTAAGATTATAAAGGAGGGAACTTTACCAAAGTATAAAAATGTCTCTTATATCTCTACTAATAAAAAGGAGAGTTTCTCCCAAGTTTCCCCTATTGTTTCTAATGATAAACCAGGATATGTGGAGAAGCTTCATCTCCAACCACTCCCTCCTAAGGTAAATAAGAATAAAAAGAAGAGGAGGATGAAGAGAAGCAAGAAGGAAGAAGAATGGGTATCAACCTGGCCCGAGCATATCCCTCGCATCAATTTTTATCCTAACGGACAGAAATTTTTGGAGGACGGTGAGCTTGATTGCATTCATTATTATCCTGATGTTAAGTCCGTAGGCACTATTGAAGATGATTTTGATTATGATATGCATGTTACTTTTTGTGATTGGGAAAATGATGATAATGCTACTTATGATCTTGAAAATCTTTTTGGTACTAACTCTGAGAGTGATGATATGGAAAGCTCTAAGCTTGGGGATGATAGGATTGCAAGTCCTTTACCCATTAGTGATGTGGTAATTGATAATTATTTTGCTAGTAAGAATAAAGACAACATGTTTACAAATACAGTTTCTAGCAATGATAATGCTCGTATCTACTATGATGATGTTATAACTCCTATCTTTAGTGATTATAAAGGTACCTATGACATAAGGAGAAATTATCCTTATGAAACTTGTCATAATCATGGAGGGAATTACTCCCTTGTGGAACACCATCTTCCTAATACACAATTAATCTATAGTGTTCAAGTTGTTTATGATAGTCCTACTCCCACTATTACCAATGAGAAAGATTATGCTTATGTGGAGAGTAAGAGTACCCTTTTGCATGTGGATCATGGTAAGAATGCTTTATGTGATACTTATATTGTTGAGTTTATTCATGATCCCACTGACAATTATTATGAGAGGGGAACATATGCTTATAGATATTTCAATAATATCAAGTTCCCTCTCTTTATGTTGAAGGTTTTGAAGTTGCACTTATTTTGGCTTCCTATGCTAATATCTTTATGCTTCCATGAGTTATTTCTCTACAAGATCCCTTTGCATAGGAAGCATGTTAGACTTAAATGTGTTTGTTATTTGCTTCTTGATGCTCTCTTTTGTTCTTCAACTCTTATTCCTTATTCCTATGAGAGCATCATTAGAATCTTAAGCCTATCTTTATGGCTATAAAGAAAGAGATCTAGGGAGACAACCCTTGTTATCTTTAGTTTGAGTTTTTTACTTTCAGTTTTTAGTGGTCTTGGTGATTGTTACTACTGTAGCAATATCATTGTATCTTTATTTTCAATCTTTGTGCCAAGTCTAGCCTCCGATTGCAAGAAAGTTTAAAAGTTGTGACATGCTGTCCAGAAAACAGATTCTGTGCTTGGATGGAAAAATTAGCCTAAAATCACCAGATCATCTTTTTGATCTGAATTTTTGTGACAGCGTTCTCCATACAATTTACTTTCGAGCGTCTGTTCTGAGTTTTTTTATTAGAGTTGCAGAAGTACCCTTAAAAAAATCTTTACTACCTTCTGTTCTGTTTTTCACAGATTCTGCCACGTTTTGTCTCTCCTAACGTTTGCAAACCTTAAGCTTGCTTTTTATTTGAAAAAACCTTTTGGCAATCTTGAGAAACAGTATATCTTCAAGAATATCTTTATATCCAGTGGGAAAAAATTACTTATTAAGGGTACTAACTTCTCTAATCAGCTTATGATGAGTTATGTATGAAGGGAGTTTTCAAGTGTGAGATGGAAGATGATGAAAGAAGATTCGGGAGTGTCAAGCGCTCAAGCTTGGGGATGCCCCCATCCATCCCCAACAAATATTCAAGGAGACTCAAGCGTCTAAGCTTCGGGATGCCCCCGTGCATCCCCTTATCCATCAACAATCATCAGTTCGTCCTTTGTCTCACTATATTTTTATCACTTCATGCGTTATGTGCTATGCTTGGAGCGTCTCGCTCTTAGGTTTTATTTTTAGTTTTCTTTAGCCTTGCTTGCTGTTCATAACAAGTTAGATCCCGTCTTACTTTGTGTGGGAGAGAAACACGCTCCGTTTGAAATATAACTCCTCATAGGATTTGCATGATTATTTCCTTAGTTGTGAGTTGTTCTTTTTCTTTTCTTAGCTGTTGCCCTGTTTAGTTGTAGTGCCTTAGTTTTCTCCTAGAGCTTTTCTTTTGTCTCAGGTTGAAATTTCTATAGGTTGCATGTTTTATCTTGTTAGAGAGTTTGCCTGTTGCACTGAGTTTTGTGTCTTGACTAGAAAGTAGGTAGTTGAAGTTCCTATTCTCTTCATAGTAGTAACTTGCAATAGTTTTAAGGTATTGACTAGAGTAATGTTTGAACTTTCGGTGTCAAGAGCTCGAGCCAATTAGTGATAGATGTCGTATTTTGGGCAATCTGTGTGTTTTTCGAAAACCTAAAACCCCTGTTGAGAACTCTAGCTTCTAGATGGATCACTAACCTCTGGAGGGTTCGAATATTAGAGTACACTCACGTACCATGAGTCGAGGATGCGCAAGGATAACCAAACCCCCATACACTCCTCCTCGGGGTACTTGTCTCTTTGTGAACCTCCTGGTTAGACTGAGAGTTACCGATAATAAGTGCATGAGTTCTTCGGACTAATGTGAGTATTCGAAATTTGACACTTCCACCCACCTATACGTTTTCTAGCCTCTTCGGTACCGTGCATTGCCCTTTCTCACCTTGAGAGTTGGCGCATACTTCGCCGGTGCATCCAAACCCTTGGCATGATATGCTCTGTCATCATAAGCCTCCTTATATCTTTCCTCAAAACAGCCACCATACCTACCTACAAGGCATTTCCATAGCCTTTCCGAGATACATTGCCAGGCAACATCCACCTTCTCATGACTTGATCCTCATGTCATACATTCTACTTGCTTGATCGATGAGCCGCATGCTAGTTGGGCCTTTCCCTAATCATTGCTACATGACGCGCTAGTATCATTGCATATCCTGCTATCCTGGCAGAGGCATACATTTGCATCATGATAGTTATATCTTCTTTATGTGAGTACCTTTGTAAAGTGTGAAAGATCTCCTATATTCTTGTAAAATATAGAGTGTTGCCCCTAAAGTGAGGAAAAGATCCCAAAGAGGACAAAATCAAAAGATCCCAAAGAGGACAAATGAGAGTTAAATAGAAAGAGCCATTGAGGCCACCAAAAAATTAAAAAATAGAAAAAATAGAAAAAGAAAAATAAAAAGAGAGAAGGGGGCACACTACTATTCATTTTGAGAGATCCACACTATTACTTCATCCTTTATCCCTTGTACTCCATAGAGATCATCATCATGCATATAGCTATGTGGGGAACCTTCACACTATAGAACTTGGCTTGTATATTCCAATGATGAGCCTCCTCAAAAGAGCTCTAGGTCTTCATGAGCAAGCAAGTTAGATGCACCCCCACTAGTTCCCTTGGAGAGCTTTTAGCTAACATGTGCATCGGTTGCATTGAAATCCCTACTCCTCACATCATATCTATCATATGGCCTTCTCTCGCCTATGATTGTCCTCGTTGATGTGAGCCTTTCACACCTTTTTGTCTTCCTCCTCCACCTTCTTTATGTTTCACCTTTTAGGTGTCAACTTTCTTGCTCACGCTCATCCATTGCATGACTACTCAAAATATCGAAAGGGAGTGGATCAGTTTGACTTGTACCTGGCTAGTGGTCTGGGGACGAGTCAAGATAAGAATCCAAAGGAGACCAAGTGTGAAATTTTAGTAGATAGTTGTTCTCAACAACCTTTTTTCTCTCTTTTTCCCAGTCCCCTGCTTGCACGCAAACACCATCTAGAGACATTCGAGTCACGGACTGCGAGAGCTCTTGCACCTTTTGTTCTTTTGTTGCTTGTGTCAATGCTAATATGGACTCTTTCTTGTTAAGACTTGAATTGAATTGCATGCTTTGATTGCTTTACTTAAAAATTACTTATATGGTTGTGTGGCATGTCGCCATAGAAATTATGCTTGTTATCATTTCCCTACTCGAGGACGAGCAGGAATTAAGCTTGGGGATGTTGATACGTCCCAAACGTATCTATAATTTCTGTTTGCTCCATGCATGATTTGTGTGACTTTGCCATGTTTTGCTTGAACTTTCATACACTTTTGATCATATTCGGACTAACCTATTAACTCAGTGCACCCAGTTGCCAGTTCTTGTTTTCTGCTGTTTTTGTATTTCAGGTTTTCCGGCCATTAAAAGTGCTCCAAAAATTCCGGAAAAATTATATAAAAAATCAGCGTCGCGGAAGCTTCCGGAATCACCAAGGAAGGAGGGGAGGGCCACCACAGGGACTCCAGAAGGGTCCCTGGCGCGGACCCACCCTAGGTCGCGCCGGGCACCCTCCTGGCTGCCCTGTGGCCCCCCTGGTGCCCCCCTTTCACCCTATTTTTACCCCCGCGGAGGAAACCCTGATTCCGGACCCCTTTTCTCCAGAAGAAATTCCGATCTCCCCCGCCATCGCCATCAAGTTTCAGGGGGGCGGAATTCCTTTGTCGGCACCCTGCCGGGACGGGGAAGTGCCCCCGGATTCATCTCCATCGACGTTGCTTCCTCCCTCCATGAAGCGGGAGTAGTTCTTCCTCGGGGCTGAGGTTTCTACCAGTAGCTATGTGTTCTTCTCTCTCTCCCATGATGTGATCTTCGTTGTGATCATAGGCTATGTTAATCTAGGGTGATCCCATGATATTTCCCTTTCCTCTATGTATTGGATTGATGTACTCAATTGATCTTATCTAGTATAATCCCCGAGACCAAGGTGACAGCGGTCTATTGAACATGGGTTAGAAGAATATTACCATGAGTGATTTCCTCTTTTGTGTGTTGATTGAAGATTGAGAGTCTCTTGGTGCTTGTCTTTGACTATCCTTGAGATATGGTGTGGTGATTGTGGTACTCTCTTTGGATGGCGGCGGTGACATTGGGAAATCACTTTGAGGTGTGCTTTTGTAGCCCTACATAATTCTCATCCTCTCTTGACCACAAAGGAATGACCTCCGAGTGCGTCTCCATTGCATGTTTTATGGGAAATATCATGTGATTAGACTATATTAATGTTGTTGAGATTTTCCACCAGTGAAAGTATGAATCCTAGGCCTTGTTTCCACCATTCTTACACCGTTTGTGCTCACTTTTGTCACATGTTAGCTTGCTGCACTTTTTATTACAGATTTATATTACTTTGTTTTGCTACACCTATCACCCATATTTTACCATCTCTTCGCCGAACTAGTGCACCTATACAACTCCTAGTTGTATTAGGTGTGTTGGGGACACAAGAGACTTCTTTTATCTTATTTGCAGGGTTGCTTGAGAGAGACCATCTTCAACCTCTACTTCCCTGAGTTCGATAAACCTTAGGTCATCCACTAGAGGGAAATTCCTGCTGTCCTACAAACCTCTGCGCTTGGAGGCCAAACATAGTCTACAAGAATTGAAGCGTGTGTAAACATCACTTGCCTTGCTGACGAGGTTCGTACACGGTGTCTTCAACGGAGGGGGTGATCTTCGACTCCGGCTCCACTTCTATTCGAGCAAACATTGCAAACAATGTGATCAATATAAAGACAATGCACAATCACATGATCAATTGTATAATATGATGTTCATGGTTGCAATGTGTTGACAATTCCATTTAAAAGAAGTGTGTTGCAAAGGAATTTTCAAATTCACTCCAAATTTGAAGTTAAAAGAAGTCCATATGCACATTTGCTTCTGTTCACCAAATTTATGTTGGTCAAACATGAAAACAATGTCCATATTCAGAATCCTTGAATTTTTCTGATAATTTTTCATATATTATGTGTCCAATTTGGAGTTAGTATGGATTAATTATGATTTTCCAAAGTTTAAATCATTTTCTGGAATTTCCTGCTTTTCTTTTAAATAGAAATTTGATTTAATGCGCAAGCATGAGGTCATGCTGGCGTCGGGGGGGGGGCTCTGACCAGTGGGGCCTGCACGTTAGTGTCTCTGTTGATTAAATAGTTTTTTTTTAATTTTAGCACGGGGATTAAGGGCCCTGGCCCACTGGTCAGTGGCACTAGTGGTGGGGTTAGGGGCTAATCACCCTGGCCACATGGACATCGCCGGTGGCGAGTCTCCGGCGATGTCTAGAGACGGCGGAATCCACGGGGAGGGCGGCACAGTGGCCCATTTGGTGCACTGAGACCACGGGTGTGAAACCCGTGCTCTCGCGCATCACCTCGAGCACGCGGGCGTCCAAGACGATGACCTGAACGGCGACGACAAGCTCGTCGGCGGCAACAGGGGCACGGTGGCGAGGCAAACATCGACATAGTGCACCAGTTGAACCGTGGCTGGATGCGTTTGATGCGTAGGAACATGGCGAAGACGACGGGCATGGTCTCGGGTTCCATTGCTTAGCGTGTGCTCGCCAACGAGAGCTGCGGTGGGTCGGTACTCCGGCGTTCATGGCAGCTAGGGCTAGAGAAAGAGCGAGGCACCATGGCTTGAGGGGAAATTCTCACCGTGCTTCCAGGAACACAACGGAGCAGTCGATGGATGAGGGGAGGAAGTGTGGCCGGAGTATTTGACGGCGACGAGCTGCGGATATGGTGGTAGCTTGGGGACGATTGCAGTGGCTCGAGTATTTCACGGCGCCATCTTCTGCTGGGCGATGAAGGCGACGACGATGAACACGAGGGACACGTCGTCTTGAGATCTAGGGCATGGTGGCCACGTCTTCCACGGCGGTGCGCTCTGGTGATGCTTCGGGTGGCGACGAAATCGCGCGCCGGAGAGGAGGAGGATGACCGTGGAGAAGGGGAATGGGATGGGGAGGTTGCGGGGCGTCTCCAGGACACGAGGAGAAGGCCTAGGAGGCAGCTGCGTGGCTAGGGGTTTGTCGGCGGCCACGGCATGGCCACCACGCAACTCCATGCGTGTTGTCCTGGGGAAGACGACAAGGGAGTGGGCGTGGGCTAGGCAGCTGCTGGGCCTGGGGCTTGAGTTGGGCCGAAAGGCCAGGTGAGTTCTCCTTTTTCTATTTCTTCTGTTTTTTCTTTTCTGCATTTTATTTTGTCTTAGCTAAATAAATAGCTAGACATTTTTATAAATGCTCAAATCTGTTATATGGCTTTACATGACCAGTGGCTAGTGACATCCAAAGTTTGAACATTTTTTGAAATTCAAAATATTTGAGTTCAAATTCAAATAGGGGTATTTGATTAATTCCGAGCTCCTTTTTGAATATTTGAAAAATCTATGAGCATGGGATTGATTCCAAATCAATTGATATGTGATCACACTCATTTATAAGACTTTTCAAAATTGCAAAAGGAATTTTTGGAGCAACTTTTACTGTGGTCATTTGAATTAAATTCATCTGTTGGGTATTCTCTCTCCCATTTCTATTTCATTTGAAATTGTTGACATGAATGCAAGTGAGGCTTGATCCTAGCGCATACCTAACAGAGGGTTCTGACAACTCGTGCTCACTCAAAAGAATCTCGTCCCGAGATTCTGAAGTCATCAAAAGGAAGGAGGGGTACTCGGCACTGAGACGGTCTTCTCTTTCCCACGTGGCTTCTTTCTCAGAGTGGTGTGACCATCGCACTTTCAGAAACTTGATCTTCTGACGGCGAGTGCTATGCTCTGCTGAATCAAGAATACGAACGGGATACTATCGATAAGAAAGGTCATCTTGGAGATCAAGCGTTTCATATTCGACTTCGCGGATGAGGTCTTTGAAGCAACGCCTGAGTTGTGACACATGGAATACATCATGTAGTCGGGAAAGGTGCGGGGGTAGTTCAATTTGGTAGGCAACTTATCCACGTTTAGCAAGAATGCGTAAAGGTTCGATGTAACGTGGGGCCAATTTGCCTTTGACACCGAAACGTTGGGTTCCCTTCAGAGGAGTAACCCGAAGGTAAGCCTTCTCATCCAGATTGTAGCTTTCTTGCCTATGATGATGATCATAGTAGCTTTTCTGACGAGACTAGGCTGCTTTCAATTGACCACGAACAATGCGAACTTGCTCTTCTGCTTCCTTGATCATATCCGGCCCAAAGAGTTGTCTTTCACCGGTTTCTGACCAGTTTAGGGGTGTTCTACATCTTCGTCCATAGAGGAATTCAAAAGGAGCCATGTTCAGACTAGTTTGGAAACTATTGTTGTAAGAAAATTTTGCGAATGGAAGAGATTTCTCCCAATTGTTTCCGAATGAGATAACACAAGCTCTGACCATGTCTTCGAGAATTTGGTTAACCCTTTCAACTTGACCGCTAGACTGAGGATGGAAATCTGTACTAAAGGAGAGATGAGTTCCCATAGCATTCTGAAAACTTTCCCAGATTCTAGAGGTGAAAAGGCTACCACGATCAGAGTTGATTTCCAAAGGAACACCATGAAGAGACACAATTCTAGAGACATACAAGTCCGCTAACTGGCTAGCTGTAATAGACTCGCGAACGGGAAAGAAGTGAGCAACTTTGGAAAGTCTATCAATGACAACGAAGATGGCATCATTTCCTTTCTGGGTTTTTGGAAAGCCCATGATGAATACCATACTGAATTGGTCCCATTCCTACTAGGGAATAGGCAATGGTTGAAGAGTACCAGTAGGTCTTTGGTGTTCGGCCTTAATGCGACGACAAACATCACATTCGGCAACATATTGAGCAATGTCTCTCTTCATCCTAGTCCACCAAAATCTCTGGCGTAGATCTCGGTACATTTTTGTGCTACCGGGATAAATTGAGAGGGAAGTGTCATGGGCTTCTTTAAGGATGAGTTGCCTTATATCCCTATTCTTAGGTACTACCAAACGATTTTCAAAGAATAGCGTTCCTTTTCTATCTGTGGAGAAACATTTAGCAACTCCGCTAGCAATGTTCTCCTTGATCCGGCGAACACCTTGAGATTGAGCTTTCGCAATTCCTCATGAAGAAGTGGTTGATACTATTGTAACATGATGTTGTTAAAATACGACCTATGACTTAGTGCATCAGCCATGACATTGGCTTTGCCTGGGGTGAAAGAAATTCCTAAGTCATAATATGTTATCAACTAAATCCAGCCTCTTTGCCTGAGATTAAGATCTAGATGGGTGAATATGTATTTGAGGCTTTGGTGGTCGGAATAGATTTCACAACGATTACCAAGGAGGTAATGTCGCCAAGTCTTCAAGGCATGAACTACGGCCGCGAGTTCAAGATCATGGGTAGGATAATAGTCTTCATGTGGACGCAACTGGGGTGAAGCATATGCTACCACATGTCGATCTTGCATAAGTATGCATCCTAACCCTTGCCGTGAAGCGTCACAATAGATCTCGAAATCCTTCTTGGTGTCTGGAGGCGCAAGTACGGGTGCAGAAGTCAATCTTCTTTTCAGCTCTTGAAAGCTTTCCTCGCACTTGGGAGTCCATTCGAATTTCTTATCTTTCTTGAGGAGTTCAGTGAGAGGCTTTGCAACTTTGGAGAAGTTCTAAAACGAAGCGGCGGCAATAGCTTGCTAAGCCAAGAAAACTCCTAACTTTCTTAACCGATTCAGGTGGAGTCCAGTCAAGGACGGCCTGAACTCTCTCAGGATTCACAGCAATGCATTTTGTAGAAATCATGTGACCTAAGTAGGTCACTTCTGGTAGCCAAAATTTGAACTTGAAGAACTTGGCATAAAGGCGATGCTGTCGAAGTTACATCAATACCAGCCTAAGATGTTCTGCGTGCTCTTCTTCGTTCTTCGAGTAGATGAGAATGTCATCAAGATAAATACAACAAATTTATCTAAGTACTCCATGAATATCGAGTTCATCAAGCACGAGAAAGTGGCGGGGGAAATGGTTAAACCGAAGGACATGACGGTGAACTCGTAAAGACCATATCGAGTAGTGAAAGCCATTTTGGGAATGTCCTCCTTTCTGATTTTGATTTGATGATAGCCTAATCTCAAATCCATTTTGGAGAAGACTGAGGATCCAGCAAGTTGATCATAAAGATCATTGATCCTGGAAAGTGGGTACTTGTTCTTTATCGTCGCTAGATTTAGCGGGCGATAGTCTACGCACATCCTTTATGTTCCATCTTTCTTTGTTACGAACAGAACGGGGCAACCCCATGGCGATGAGCTAGGGCGGATGAAGCCTTTTGCCAACAAAGCTTCAAGTTGGATTTTAAGCTTAGCTAACTCACGTGGGGCCATTTTGTATGGGCGTCTCGAAATTGGGGTGGTGCCCGGCATAAGATCTACAATGAATTCTACAGATATGCCGGGTGACTAGATTTAAGGAGTTGGATTACTGGGTGGTTTTCTAGAGGATGACCACGGCATTCTAGGGGCTACACAGATATGTCAGAGTAGCAAAGAACCCCAACACGATGGTTAGTGTGGTTATTCTGGCTGGAAGACATCTAAAGTGAGGGAAAGAACTGCAAATGCATCAATATAGGTTTATAGAATAAAACCTACAACAAACTCTATGGAACTGTCAGGTATGCCACCTAACAAATCTTCTGGCAAGACATCTGAATTAGATAGAAGGATTTCGCAAATGCATCAGATTATGAAAAACCTGGAATGAATCGGACAGCATAACGGCTGTAATCGTAAGAGAAGTGAAAATTATTACAACATAACAACAACACTTACCTAGGAAGTCTCAAAATAGGAAGCACAACAACTCTAGACAACCGAACAAAACTTTCCTACGGCTACAAGGAAGCAATCAACAAGATGTTCTAGTAAGACATAGATGAGCCTAGTCCTATCTTCCCGTAGAAAAGATGAGGGTGACTCAGAACACAAAACGATGATGGTAAGGAGAAAAAAGAAGCCTTACGTTGTTCCCTTATATACCCAATTAAATATATAACTATAGAATGCTAGACTCGACTTCGACCAAGGCTGATAATCCTATAGTCAGTCCTGCTCTGATACCAACCCGGAATATGCATATGTAATTCCTGTCACAACTCAATCATATGGAGAACCGAGAGCCATACCCACTTGTCTAAGCAGACAATACCAAGCACAAGACACTCTCGGAAAGCTCGAACGTGACGGTCATCTCCATCCAGGCCCGGATGATCAACTGAGATGGGTCCTCATCGTCCTCTCACAAGTCTAAATGATTATGGGTGGTGAAATCCCATACTCATAGAAAAGTCACCCCAAGCATATTATTGATTGAATTATAACACTTACATAAAGAGACTCCAGCCCGATCACTTAGTCGGGGTCTCGGGCGGGCTCAATCATACAACAAAGTGTGCCACGTGACAGAGTCACGAGCAATCGCATCGCGATGCCCCAAGCTGCGCACATCTAAGGGCCACTTGGTGTATGAAAGACCGCCGGGAAGAACACAACTAAGCTATCGAACCCCACACTAAGACATGCACGTTATAAACATACACGCAACATACATGTCTAGTGTAAAAAGCAGGTACTCATCACATGAGCTCTACAAAGTATATCTTTATTGACTTACATAGAGTAAACAAAGAGATCACAACACTGTGATCCAACACTACAACAAGCATGCGGAAGCAAATTAGGTCTGATTACAGACAAGTTTAACAAATGGCTTAGAGAAGCCTTATTTATAAACAAGCCCTTCCACGAGGGACCAAACCTCTGTCTGGGACTACACTAGCTTGATCAGTCGTCGAGCCCCAGGAAGAATCCACCTTCGGGTTCAATGGGTTCATCTAAAAACATAAATAAGAAAACTTGAGTACAAAGTCGTACTCAGCAAGACTTACGTAGGAACTATACTACTCATGCTCAAGTTTCAAGGAAAAGGGAGGTGGGGTTTCAATGCAGAAGTGCCAGTTTTGACTTGGCTAGTCCTGTACTACGAATACCAGAATGAGGTAAGAAGCGTACACGAGTCCATCTATCCAAGTCTCCCAAAAAATTACACGACTATGGATCCTTTCTCGACTTCCCACGAGAAAGCAAACCCTAGCACTCACACTTATCTTGGCAAGTTTTAGAGTAACCGTTGAAGTTGTCTAATAATCAAGCACAGCTTTCCAATTAGTCCATGACCGCGGACGCGGCTATTCGAATAGTTTTGTTAACCCTGCAGGGGTGTACTACTACACACACATGACCATCAGTTACCGCCAGGTCTCGGCACCATTCAAGGGGTGCCGGCGAGGATGTTGACCACAACACTTCGCCCACAGCTCCGATCTAGTCCAGAGAGTCCCGTGGAATTCCAGCCGAGGTTCCAGTACAGCCTCAAATGATGTGTGCAGGATCTCAAGCCGGTATGAGTAGCCGTTCCTCCACTTCGCAGACCGTGCCACAACCCTACCAGAACTTGCGAACTAATGCGACTTCTGCGGTTCGAAACGGGGTGAGGTACTAGGGAGAGAGGGATCAGTGAGCCCAATGTGTGGTTGCACTCTTTTTCTTGGATCACCACACAAGAACTCGGGCTTAAGGCGGTGTTCAACGAGACAACCCACTATATACTCCTACACAGCCTCTCATCGTTCACCTTGTGTAGGTCAGGTTCACCAACACATTTCCACCATCATCATCATGATCACTACCATCCCGACTCACAAAAGAGTAACCTCATTGTAACTCTAAGCATGCAGTAAGAAGTAATAGTTGCAGGGGCCACATGATATCAATCAACTCCTATATCTGCTAGGATTTAGTTTTGCTTACTACTGTGACAAGATGATAGGTCGTGCAAAGGAATGGGTTCAACTATGCGGTAGAAACGTATCATGGTAATCATCCTAAACAATGCATAAGCGAGACTGAGAGGGAAGTGGTATTTTATCGACATGATCAATGGGGTTTGCTTGCCTTGTTGATGAGGTTCATACACGGTGTCTTCAAAGGAGGGGGTGATCTCCGACTCCGGCTCCACTTCTATTCGAGCAAACATTGCAAACAATGTGATCAATATAAATACAATGCACAATCACAGGATCAATTGTATAATGTGATGTTCATGGTTGCAATGTGTTGACAATTCCATTTAAAAGAAGTGTGTTGCAAAGGAATTTGCAAAGTCACTCCAAATTTGAAGTTAAAAGAAGTCCATATGCACATTTGCTTCTGTTCACCCAATTTAACTTGGTCAAACATGAAAAAAAAAGTCCATATTCAGAATCCTTGCATTTTTCTGATAATTTTTCATATATTATGTGTCCAATTTGGAGTTAGTATGGATTAATTATGATTTTCCAAAGTTTAAATCATTTTCTGGAATTTCCTGCTTTTCTTTTAAATAGAAATTTGATTTAATGCGCAAGCATGAGGTCATGCTGGCGTCGGGGGGGGGGGGCTCTGACCAGTGGGGCCTGCACGTTAGTGTCTCTGTTGATTAAATCGTTTTGTTTTAATTTTAGCACGGGGATTAAGGGCCCTGGCCCACTGGTCAGTGGCACTAGTGGTGGGGTTAGGGGCTAATCACCCTGGCCACATGGACATCGCCGGTGGCGAGTCTCCGGCGATGTCTAGAGACGGCGGAGTCCACGGGGAGGGCGGCACAGTGGACCATTTGGTGCGCTGAGACCACGGGTGTGAAGCCTGTGCTCTCACGCATCACCTGGAGCACGCAAGCGTCCAAGACGATGACCAGAACGACAACGGAAAGCTCGTCGGCGGCAACAGGGGCACGGCGGCGAGGCAAACATCGACACAGTGCACCCGTTGAACCGTGGTTGGATGCGTTCGACGCGTAGGAACATGGCGAAGACGACGGGCATGGCCTCGGGTTCCATTGCTTAGCGTGTGCTCGCCGGCGAGAGCTACGTTGGCTCAGTACTCCGGCTTTCATGGCAGCTAGGGCTAGAGAAAGAGCGAGGCACCATGGCTCTAGGGGAAATGATCACCGTGCTTCCAGGAACACAGCGGAACAGTCGATGGAGGCGGGGAGGAAGTGTGGCCGGAGTATTTGACCGCGACGAGCTGCGGATCCAGCGGGATCTTGAGGACGATTGCGGTGGCTCGAGTCCAAATCACGGCGCCATCTTCTACTGGGCGATGAAGTCGACGACGACAACACGAGGGACACGTCGGCTTGAGCTCTATGGCATGGTGGCCATGTCTTCCATGGCAGTGCGCTCCGGTGATGCTTCGGGTAGCGACGAAATCGGGAGACGGAGAGGAGGAGGGTGACCGTGGAGAGGGGGAATGGGATGGGGAGGCTGCGGGGCGTCTCCAGGACACGAGGAGAAGTCCTAGGAGGCAGCTGCGTGGCCAGGGGCTCGTCTGCGGCCACGGCATGGCCGGCACGCAGCTCCCTGCGGGCTGGCCTGGGGAAGACGACAAGGGAGTTGGCATGAGCTGGGCTGCTGCTAGGCCTGGGGCTTGAGTTAGGCCGAAAGGCCAGGTGAGTTCTCCTTTTTCTATTTCTTCTATTTTTTCTTTTCTGCATTTTGTTTTGTCTTATCTAAATAAATAGCTAGACATTTTTATAAATGCTCAAATCTTTTATATGGCTTTACATGACCAGTGGCTAGTCACATCCAAAGTTTGAACATTTTTTGAAATTCAAAATATTTGAATTCAAATTCAAATAGGGGTATTTGATTAATTCCAAGCTCATGTTTGAACATTTAGAAAATCTATGAGCATGGGATTGATTCCAAATCACTTGATATGTGATCACACTCATTTATAAGACTTTTCAAAATTGCAAAAGTAAGTTTTGGAGCGACTTTTATTGTGGCCATTTGAATTAAATTCATCTGGGGGTGTTCTCTCCCATTTCAATTTTATTAGAAATTTTTGACATGAATGCAAGTGAGGCTTGATCCTAGCACATACCTAACAGAGGGTTCTGACAACGGTTCTTCCTCTAGGCTACACCATGTTTTGAGGGGTGCATGGTGTGGAATATTAATGCTCTCAATGCTCCTGAGAGGGTTTAGGCGTGATGCAGTCCCATGATATCTATGAGGCGAATCATATCTGCAAACATAGTAGGGTGCTTCTCAAAGTAGCCCATATTGATGAACTTCTGGGGTGTAGTTGCATTGAACTGGAACCAAACGGTCTCAAATATGTCCTGATGCACAAGGGTGTGAAAGCGGGGGTCCGTTGTAGTGCCAGTAAGATTGAACTCGTTTTCCTTAGACCTCATCTTGGAGTAAGACTTGGCATGCATGTGATAGTATTCCACCGGTATCCTGCCGCGCTTGGTCGGAGGAGCCAACAAAATGGCCAAACTCGGAAGAGGTTCCCTACGTGGTGGAGGGACACGACGAGGAGCGGCGGGAGAAACAAGCTCCCGCTGATGATTGGGGAGCGTTTTCTTGCGGGTCCCAACCTTGGGAGCAGACGACCGAAGCAACTCTTCCTCCTCAAGCTCGTCTTCAAAATCCGATTCAAGTTGCGCATGACTGCTTCCGTGACCATCACTACCACCACCACAACAGAGGCGACGACGAGGACGCAGGCCTTCCTAAGAGTCATCAGATCGCTAGCGGCGAGAATATGTGCACGGGATAGAGAGAGCCCAAAATGAGACGAGACAAAGAAAGCTCCGGGAAATTTGGAAAAAAATGAGTACACGTGGTAGGATGGAATTGCACCCGGACGACCGGAGAGTGCTCCGGATGGCCGGAGAGACATGGATGTCAAAGATCCAGTGTACAACACCAACCCGTATCATGAGATTCATTACCAAACTAGCCCAGAAATGAAACTTGTCAACGAATCAAAGAAAATACCAAGGAGCGCCTGGATCAATGGATGGAAGGGGAGATCGGGGGGGAGAAACTCACCACCGCGAGCACCCTTCGGAGGCATGACGAGAGAATCTGGGATGTACACGAAACCCTCCCAAAATCTGTGCCAAAACACAAAAGGTTTGGGTGAAAATATATATCGGAGGGAGGAGAATCGAGAGATGTGCCATGGGGACAAACCGGAGGGGAAGGACAGCCAGAGGAGGCCGCGAGAGGGGCAGACGTGACGGGAGAGGAAGAGCAGGCGTGAGATCCCGAAGAAGAAAACCGTTCAAGCTAGGGTTAGGGATGGGGCGTTGTTATATAGTCGCGGGTTAGTCGGACGTCCGGGCTAGATATTGGACAGTCTGACGTGATGTCGGACGATCCGGACGTGAAGCCGGACGACCGACATGGTTGGTCCGGGTAGCATAACAACTTCAAGGGGTCGGACGACCGGACAGCATGTCTGACCGTACGAACATGAGCCCGGACTGTCCGATGTGCGGTGCTGGACATCAGTGGTTTGTGTTGGTATTTCTCGACCACGTCGGACCATCCGAGATTTATCTCGGACCGTCCGGTAGGAGAGGAAAAAGCAATATCAGACTGCCGAGCATGCAAACTAGCAAGTGGACGCGCGTGATTGAAGGATGGGTGATCGGGCTGAAAACACATATGTATAGAGAGAACATATAGATCACACAAACCGAAATATCAAGATCATGAAAGATCCATTTGACATAATAGATCTATGAAGGGGTAGGCGGTGGCCGTGGCCACCATGTTTGAGTGCATGTGATGTTGACACCGCGGAGATGTACCTTGGGTCCAACAATCACAATGCCATCTTTAATCGCTACACATGGTGTTACCGTAGTGAGCATGCGGATTGTTGATGTGTGGATCCATTTATGCATCACGTGAGCAAGATACCCCTAAGCCGTAAAGCTATAACGTTCCAAGATACCAAGTTCACTTCTTTGTTGGCAAATACTTTCTTCATCCAATAGCTTGGTTAATATATCGGCAAGTTGCTTGTCGGTTCCCAAATGTTCAAGAACAATATCACCCTTTTGAAGATGATCCCGTATGAAGTGATGACGAATGTCAATATGCTTGGTGCGAGGATGTTGACAAGGATTGTTGATAATCTTGATAGCACTTTCATTGTCACATAAGATTCGTATCTTCTTATAGATGAGTCCATAATACTTCAAAGTTTGTATCATCCATAGGATTTGAGTAGCACAACTTGCGGCGGCAACATACTCGGCTTCAGCGGTAGCGAGGAAGACATAATTTTTCTTCTTGGAGTGCCAACTTACCAATGAGCGCCCAAGAAATTGGCATGATTCGGATGTTGAATTCCGATCCACCTTGCCTCCGTCCCAATCCGCATCCGTGTAACCCAAGAGATCAAACATGGCTTCCTTGGGGTAGCAAAGGCCCAAAAAAGGAGTATAAACAAGGTATCTAAGAATGCGCTTAACCGCCAAATGATGACTCTCCATAGGAGAGGCTTGATATCTTGCACACATTCCTACGCTAAGCATAATATCCGGTCTAGATGCACAAAGGTAAAGAAATGACCCTATCATAGAAAGGAAAAGAGTACCATCAAATGGAATATCGGAAAGGTCTTGATCAAGATATCCCTTGGTTGACATGGGTGTCTTGGATGGCTTGGTTCTTTCATAACAAACTTCACGAGCATGTCTTGAATGTACTTTGTTTGGGATATGAAAGTTCCTTCAGCAAATTGCTCAATTTGGAAGCCAAGGAAATACTTCAAGCTCCCCATCATACACATCTCAAAATTATGGTCATAGTTTTCGAGAACCACTTGCGGAAAGATGGATTATGAGAACCAAATTTTATGTCATCTACATAGATTTGACATATAATCAACTCAAAATTGGTTCTCTTGGTAAAAAGAGTGGCATCAATGACACCCCTCACAAATCCTTCCTCGAGTAAAAACTTCCGAAGATGGTCATACCAAGACCGAGGGGCTTGCTTAAGACCATATAATGCCTTATGAAGTTTGTACACGTGGTTCTTGTGATGAGGGTCATAAAAGCTGGGTGGTTGTGCTACATATACATCCTCGTGTAGGGGACCGTTAAGGAAAGCACTCTTCACATCCATTTCAAATAATGGAAATCCATTGAATGCGGCATAAGCAAGAAACATGGTATAGATTCAAGACGGGCAACGGGAGCAAATGTCTCATCAAAATCCAAGCCTTCAACTTGGGAGTACCCTTGAACTACTAACCTTGCCTTGTTGTGGATGATAGTACCATGTTCATCTTGTTTGTTCTTGAAAATCCATTTAGTTCCAATGATGTTATGATCTTGACCGGAAGGCCTCTCCACGAGAGACCAAACCTCGTTCCGGGTGAAACTAGCAAGCTCATCTTGCATTGCAATGAGCCCATCCGCATCCAAAAGTTCTTGTTCAATCCTAAGAGGTTCAATGCTACAAACAAACGAGAAGTGAGCGCAAAATTTCATAAGTTGACGACAAGTAACTATACCTTGCCCCAATCCCATGAGAATCTTGTCTACATCAACACGTATTGCCACCAAGGGAAGGGTAGATGTTGGAATTTCAAGAAGCTCCACCCATTCGGGCTCACGATATACATTTGGTTGATCATCAAGGGAGGATCCATCATCAATAGCATCATTTTCGCCAAAGTGGAACCGAGCAAGATGATATTCATGTGGTTCAATCACATCATCAACGTGTGGTTGTTCAAGCACATCGGGTTGAGGAGGATCTGGTTCTTGTTTTGGGTAATAGTATCATCATGAGCAATTAGATATTGAGCGGTAGGAGGATGTGCTTGTGGTGGTTGAACACTTGGCCCATCACCCACCTCATAACCTCTAGGCACTTGAGCAATGGGCGCAAGATCACCAATGCCCATAACAAAAATGTCTTAGAAGAATCTTCATTATTACCTATATCACTTAGATCAACTTGCTCCCCATGGGAGCCATTAAATTCATCAAACTCCATGTCACAAGTTTCCACAACACATCCGGTGGAATTGTTGTCGACTATATAGGCGTGAGAGTTTGAAGCATACCCAATAAATATACCCTCAATTGTTTTGCATTGAAACTTAGCTAACCGATATTTCTTGTTGAGAAAGAAACACTTACAACCAAATACTTAGAAGTACTTGACGTTTGGCTTGTGCCCGGTTAGAAGTTCATAGGGGGTCTTCATCACGATCTTGCGAAGGAAGAGACGGTTTGATGCATGACATGCGGTGTTGATGGCTTCGACACAAAAGCTATATGGTGACTTTTACTCATCCAACATGGATTGTGCCATCTCCACAAGAGTATGGCTCTTCCTCTGGGCTACAACATTTTGTTGAGGAGTGTATGGTGTGGAATATTGATGCTCAATCCCCTCATAACTCAAGAATTCTTCCAAGGTATAGTTCTTGAATTCGAAGCCATTGTCACTTCTTATTTCCAGGAGAGGCATGTTGTATTTCCTTTGGGATTGCTTGTCAAAGTCGATGAAGGTGGCCTTCGTCTCGTCCTTGGACTTGAGGAAGAACACCCACGTGTATCTTGAGTAACCATCAACAATGACAAGACCATATTTCTTCCCACCAAGATTATCACATGATGGAGGCCTGAAGAGATCCACATGAAGGAGCTCCAAGGGCCTTGAAGTTGACACAACATTCTTGGGGTTATGCTTTTCTTGATATTGCTTCCCAGCTATGCATGCACTACACACACGATCTTTCTCAAAAGACACGTTTGTTAGTCCGAGGATGTATTCACCCTTTAGGAGATCTTTTAGATTTCTCATGCCGAAATTGGCTAGCCGGCGATGCCATAGCCACCCCATGTCGGCCTTGGCCATTAGATAGGTTGCATGGTAAGAGCTCTCTTTCGAGAAATCAACCTTATAAAGGTTGCCATCCAAATCTCCAACAAAAGCCACTTCGACAGTATCTCTCCTAAAGACTTTCACACTCGTTAGACCAAACAGTGTATCATAACCAACGAAAGCTAATTGATGAACGGAAATAAAAATTGTATTGAAGGGATTGGACAAGAATGTCATTGGCAAGATACATGTCATTAGTGATATCCACCTTGCCCAATCCAAGTCGTTTCCCTTAGAACCACCACTATATACAATGCTCATATATGGTTGTCTTGCATCCATGAAGTCCTTGAGCAAACGGCTTTCTCCGGTCATATGATTGGTGCATCCACTATCAATCACCCATTTGACTCCACCGGAGAGATCATCCTACACATAGATTTAGGCTTTGGTTAGAGGTTCCCATTTTTCAATGGGACCTCTAAGGTTAGTAACAAGGGTTTTTGGATCCCAAATAGCATAGAAACGGAAAGCATTACGGCCCCCAATAAATTTGGCATACACATCTCCATACTTAGCCCTATGGAGCACATAGGATGGAGGAATCTTCTCCTTCTTCTCTTTGGGAATGGACTTTCCCCTAGTGGTCTTCCCACTCCCAACACCAACCTCATCAACCTTCTTTTTTCCTTTGTCCTTGTGCCCTTCGCGAACAAAGATCAATTTTGAGGAGTTGATCCCTTGTTAAGGGTTATATCCTTTTTCACACTCATACTTGGATCAAAACCAAGTCCCTCCTTAGAAAAGGACTCCTTGTGATGACTTAGTACATCATTTAAATTTTTGTCGCCTTGGGCACAAGTTATGAGACCCTTCTTTAGTTGAGCATGAAGGGCTAAGTTCTCCTCAATGAGAGATGCTTGAACAAGAGTAGAATTAGTAGCACAAGCATCAACATGTACAATGGTAGGAGGAGACTTCTTAGTAAGGTTTTTATGTGAGAAAACTTGTGAGCCTCAAGACTCTTCTTAAGGGCGGTGAGTTCATCATCTTTTGTCTTGAGAGACATGGTGAGTACCTCAGCATCCTTAGAAATAGAGGTGTTTAGCTTGACAAGCTTGCTCATATCATT
Organism: Bromus sterilis; assembly: GCA_950022295.1. NCBI lineage: Eukaryota > Viridiplantae > Streptophyta > Magnoliopsida > Poales > Poaceae > Bromus > Bromus sterilis. The sequence continues at coordinate 270,600,684 of OX465595.1, read as the reverse complement.
AGCAAGTTCCTTACGAATAGCATTAGCCTTTTTCAAGGAGGCAACATGTTTGTCATTTAAGTCATTTGTTCTTTGGATAACTTTGCACAAGTTATCATTGCGAGCCTCCTGAAAGTCAACCTTCCGCTTAAGGAGAACTATCCTCGATGAGGACGATTTCAAGATCCTTAATGGTTGTCAAGTGCTTACCCACCACATCCATAAGAAATTGAAACATTTTGAGCTTCTTGCCTTTGAGAGAGCTCATCATTTTGTTCACTTTAACAAACAATAAATCTTCACATGCAACATTTGCATCATCTCCTTCCGCATCATGAAATTCATCATTAGGTGTTTCGGAAGAGAGCATGAAGGACTCATCAATAGGAGTTATCTTGATCTTGGCCGAGGTGGAGGAAGTATCATCATCAACCAACTTGGCCATGAGACACTTTTGTGCATTGCCGCTGTAGTCACTCATGTAGTTGTAGTTGACAACTTCACCTTTCTTGTTGAGGAGCTTCAAGGTCTTTTGTGTATCTTGAGCAACTCCGGCCACACAACTAGCATCCTCGGGATCGGACCCTTCTAGAGCCAACAAGGCTTTCTTCTTAATCTTGTTGTTGAGAGGATTTGGGAGCTTCTTGGCAACTTCCTTCCTAGGAAAACGAGGCTTGTCTTCTCTCTTCTCATATGGACAATCCTCCGCAAAGTGTCCCGACCTCTCACAGTTGCAGCATGCTCTTGTCTTCTTCTTTTGGAATCTTCCCTTGAAGTCCCCTTTGGAGAACCTCTTTACAAAGAGAGCCATATCTTCATATGACGGGGTGTCATCAGAGTTATCATCATCTTCATACTCACAATCTTCCTCATCATCATCAATCTCCTCGAGCCTAGCCTTGTGAGCAAGGTTTGAGGATGGAGCACCATATGTGGCGAGTAGTCTCTTGGACTCCTTTAGGTGTTTTTCATATTGCAAGAAGGTGGTAATCACATCATTCGATGTCATCTTGAAGAAGTAGATCATACGCCTGGATTCCCACACCATTTGATGTGAGTATACCATGAGAGCATTCAACATCTTGTTCACGAGGTAACGGTTGGTGATTTGATATCCATCCAAGGATTTCTCACAAGTGAAGGATTGGACATGTGCAGAGAGAACTTTGAGACGCATGTGGAGTTGTTGGGGCGTCTCATCTTTCTTCATGTGGAGATTATGCAAGGCATTCTTAGCGGTCTCATATCTTGTCATTTGTAGAGATTCGGTGCCGGATTTGGCGATGAGAAGAGTATCCCAAAGTTCCTTGGCGTTTCTGATATGGAGAAATGGTGCTCGAGTCAACTCATCCATTCCTATTTTCAAGAACCCAATGGCAGCAAGGTTGAGGTGTCTGTCAAACACTTCACTTGGTGTAAGGTTATTTGGAACAACATGATAGTAACCCTTCCCGGAGTCCATGAGGTTCCACATTGGTTCACACACAAACCTAAGATAATCTGCCATAAGACTTTTCCAATCCAAAAAGTTTGTAGTCTCAGTTAGTAACGGCGGATTGCCATTGAAATTATACTTAGGTTCCACAAGCTTTGGGGTAGGATAGTACCATTGGTAGGGAACACCTCTTTGCAAAGGAAGTTCGGAATAGGGGTACACAAAGGCCGCTTGTGGGGACCTTGGAGCCGCACCACTTGACGTCTGTGACTCCGATGTCGTAGGCTTCATCTTTGCAAAGGCGGCTTCGATATCCCATTTTTGTTTTTGTAGAGCTTGAACTAAATCATTCCAAGTGAACAACTTAGGATCCTCATTCTCAACGGAAATATTCCCCATGGAGGGGGAAACCTCAAGTGTTGGGGAGGCTATTCGTTCGGCAGCCAATCTCTCGGCTTCCAAAGGAGCGACATCCGCAGCAACTATGATTACCTCCACGTCGGTACCCGAACTTTCAGGGTTGCCATCCTTGGTCATCTCGCTCTATGTCGGTTAAGCCACAAGATTAGAGCACGAGGCTCTGATACAATTTGAAAGGATCGAGATAGACCTAGAGGGGGTGAATAGGTTAAATTGCAAATTTTATCAATACTTAGCAATTTTAGGCAATAGTGTGGAAGATAAAGATGATCCTAAAAATTGCAAGGATAAACTAGTTAAGATAAGGTAAAAAACAAGCACAATATAAGTAAGAAAGTGAGGAAAAACAAGGTAACAATAAGGTAGTGCAAGTAAAAGGGGAAATAGTAGGGATAACCGAATGACGCAAAGACAATGATGTATCCCGGTGTTCAGTTCGTTGGAGGGAAGCTACTTACCGTTTGGAGAGAGTGGATGAAACCACGAAGGCACACCAACTCCACGAAGGCTCACGCTATTCCCCTTGATATATCACCACGAAGGCGATTCCCAACCACTACCGGTTGACCTTAAAGGTGTTCACCAAACCCTCACCAACTCAACGGGGGTAATCACAATGGTCAATTCCTCTCTGGAGAACTCCTATCTTCCTAGGAGTCTCCAACCTCCAAGAGTAACAAGATCAATGGGTAAAAGATCAGTGCTTTCTCAAATCACGATTTGCTTTGGTCGAAAGATGGGGAAGGGATGGATCTATCACGGGGTGAAAGATCCAACAAGAACTCTCACAAATCTCTCCGGGATCTTGGATTGAGTGTAGGAGATGAGGGAGAGGGAGCACTTGGTGTTCTTGAATGTTTTAAATGAAGTGGTCAACCCTGACCCGTGGTGGGTGGCTGTTATTTATAGGAGCTCAAGAAACTGGTCGTTTTGGTGCAGCCAGTGGGGGGTCGGACGGTCCGGCCAGTAAGCCGGACGGTCCGGGCCAAGCCCGGACGTCCGATTGGGTTAACGCCAAGGACGCTTGTGAAGGACGAGGGAGACGACCTTGTCGAACGGTCCGGGGTACATCCCGGACGGTCTGGGTAATGACCGAACGGTCCGACATACAACCCGGACGGTCCGACAAAGGCACAAAATACCACTGGACGCGTGTGCCATACGTCTGACGGTTCGGGTAGTAGCCCGGACGGTCCGCCCTATACGCCTGACGGTCCAACAGAGCGAGAAAATCCCACTAGACTCGGGTGACATATCTCAGACGGTTTGGGGTATAGGCCGGACGGTCTGGGGTATAGGCCGGACGGTTCGAGGTATAGGACGAACGGTCCAGGCATAGCCCGGACGGTCCGACATGTAACCCGGACGGTCCGACCAACATAGAGAAAATCTAATTTGAAGAGTGTTGAATTTCCTACACATCTAAATTGAATTTCTTGGGTTGTAGAGATGTATATTTTACATGTTCCACTATTTATGACTTGAGCAAGTCTTAAGCTCAACCTTATGATCCCCTCTTAATAGTGCGGGAATCCCTATGACTCAAGAAGTAATAGAAAATAGGACTTAGCGTTATCTTCAGTCGGTTTGGTGAATTCTTGAGTGCGATTGAGGTTTAGCACATGATTCCTACACGATGATATCAAGAGTACTAACAATTTCCTATATATCACTTAGCAAACATAGTTAGTCCCCTATATGTACATTGTCATCAACAACAAAATATGCTTGAGGGCAAGATTGCACTTTCACCTTGGGGTAATGAGAAGTAGGTTGTTTCGTAGTTGTTGTTAATACAATCTTGTTGGAGGAGTCGTACTTGTGTTGGCTATTATCAAAGTTAAACTAGGAAAAGACTTCTGTGTTCGATATTAGCGAAGTTAAACTAGGAAAAGACCTTTGTGTTCTACATATTATCGAAGTTGATCATTAGATGATATATATGAGATGATCGATTCAGACTATTGTATGTGTATGATATGCTAAGGTGTGTATGACTATAATGTGATGAGATTATTGTGTGCATCAGACTATAAAACCTATATAAAAAATAGTAGAAAATATGCAGAAATGAAATAAAAAAATGAAAAATGTAATAGTAGCGTATGATACCACATAGGCGCTACTACTAATTTACCTAGCTATAGCGAGTCCTAGAATGTGCTTCTGCTAATAGTTAGTTATAGAGCCTTACCTCTAGCACGGCTACATGCGCTACTGATGATACAATAATGCACGCTACTGCTAGTATTTTTCCTAGTAGTGAAAGCAATAAATTTCCCTTAGGTACGTGACCATAGGTTTATCGGACCACGAGAGGTGTAGGTTGAAGATGGTCTCTCTCAAGGAACCCTGCAATTATGATACAATATGTCTCTTGTGTCCCCAACACACCTAATACAACTAGGAGTTGTATAGGTGCACTAGCTCGGCGAAGAGATGGTAAAATATGGGTGATAGGGATTGGCTAAGTGATGGTTTGGATCACATACTCTCATTGGTTACCCCAAGTGGAAGGTGATGATGCAGCTAGTAGCAAATTTCCCTCAACAAACATACCAAGGTTTATCGAATCCGGAAGTACTCTGAATGCTACAAGTAGGTGGTCTCCTCCAATGGTGCCAAAAATTGTTGGACCTAGGCCTGCACACAAGACACAAAATACTATCGCATAAAACAAGTCAGAGGGGTTGTCAGTCCCCCTGTCTTGCCGCTTACGAAAGGTTAGATTATAGGATAGTAGAACTGAAAATTAAAACAAAAAAATAAGACTAAAAGGAATAACTTGCAGCTGGTGTAAATATATGATGAGAATATGGATCAGGGTGTCATGGCATTCGCTAGTGACGTCTCTCTCCCAAAACACAATAAAACTTCTTTTGGGTGAACAATTTGCAGTTGGGCAATTTACAAAATTATGAACGCAAAGCAATGTTGATTATGCTAGCAGAGAATGCAAGGCTCAATCATGTAAGCATTACACCAAAACAAGTAGAATGTTTATCCATTAACATCTACTTCCTAATCATCTACCTTGAGATATCCAATCCAGAACATCTGGCTTGTATTAAGTTGCGAGAGACAACTATATGTTGCAAACCCAAAGAAACAGACGACTATTTTTACACTTTATGCGTAATGTAAGACACTTGTAACACGCAATCACAAGCACCACTATTTTACAATGAGTAGCAACAACACATTCCCTAGTCCCGTGTTTTTCACTCAAGCTGGACATCGGGAGGAATGAACCTACTATCTAGCATAACGCTCCATGTTGGAGTAACAATATACTACTTGGCCAAAACAATAAATTACAATGGAGAACATGCAAGAACAATCAAGAACAAAATATAAAAGAGGATCAAACGTGTAACTTCCACAATCTGAAAATAATCTCATAAATCATCGTCCTAACAAACACAACATAAAAGCATCGTAACTATAACATAGGTGCCTTGATCATGATAGGCAACTCACAAGGACTAAACATTCAAGATCAAGATTGGATATTGATGGATCATCTAGATACTTCGATGAACCCTAGGTCCAAGGTGGAACTACTGACGGCTCAAACTAGAGGAAAGCATGGTTGATGAAGAGGCCTCCGAAGATTAATCCTCCCTCCAGCTGGGTGTCGGGATAGAACTTCTGGAGTTGCCAATATGGGAATTGTGATGGCCGCGGAACAGAGAAAGTTTCTGGAAAATAGACTCCGCCTCGAGGGTTTTCGAGGAATAGGTAATAAATAGGTGAAAGTGGGGCACCGGGGGTGGCCTTATCTGGCCAGGCACTCAGGGGCGTGGATCAACACTGGCTGCGCCTAGCCAGGGGTTGCCCCCCTCCGTTGTCTTTCGGGCTTCTAGAGTCTTCCAATGAATAAAAAATTATGGAATTGTTCTGGAATTTTCCGTCGATATTGCTTTTTCACCTTTTACTGCGATGCACAGACAATAATAGACAAAAACTGGCACCGTGCACTGGGTTAATAGGTTAGTCCCAAATATGTTGTAAAATGATATGAAAGTGCATCAAAACATATAGCAAAGTCACAGAAATAAGCATGTAAGGAAGACATTACTCAGAGATCATTATTTTCGTGGATCAAAAGATGATGAGACTTGTGTAGGGCTACAAAAGCACATGTTAGAATTCATATTTCACATCTATGGACATTGCAATGTTATCGCAAGCATTCAACAATAGTACTAACAAAAAACACAATATCTCTCTTGAATAATCTCTTTCTAATATAACAAAGTGCCCATCCTTTCACCGAAACACTATTAAAACTATACTCAACACAAGCATCAAGAGAACTCAAATCCATTATTTAATCCAACAAGAAGAACAAACTTATTATCAATATTCCCTAAATCATGGAGTCCCTATGTCAGCGTGAATCCGGAAATATCCTCAAAGGACCACATCATATCCAATACGTAAAGGATAGATGGAGGAACATCATGGGATTCAACTAGATTAACATAGCACATGATCACATCATGGAAGAGAGAGATAACCACATAATTATAGTTAGAAGCCTCCGCCCCCAAGAAGAACTACTCACACAACCATGGTGAGCAAGAGATAGTTGTTGATGAAGGGGTGCAGCCCGGAGAGGAGGTCGCGGCCGGCGGCGGCCACGACCCTTGGGGCTAGTGGCCCTTCCCTCCCTCTTCTTCCTTGGAGATGGTGCTAGTATGTAGATGGATTAATGTTATTTGTCCCTATTCTAGACTTTTTCTTCAGTTGCACTAGAACAGATGAATTATTTCGCTTATTTTAAAATTTAAGGTACTGCTGCTAGATATCTTCAAAAAACAAACAAAGGCAATTTTAAGACGAGAATCAACAGCTGGATCCCATGGAAAGATGGAGGAGCAGCGGTGGCTGCCTCATACTGACGATCTACGATTTAGGCATGAAGTTCAAAAGTAGATGAGTACCGACGAACTGAGGTTCTGACACGACTGACAAAGTGTCACTTACTCTCAGCCATGGTCTAGTTCATTACGAGATTATGGATCTTCAAATTTTGAAGTTCATCTTTTGTATGCTTTTAGAGTTCATGTACTTCCCGATCGTAGGTTCAATTTTCATGTGTTTCCATCTTCCTATAACACAAACAGGTACTTGTGGTTATGCGCATGTTCTGGTAATAAGTATTCTGTTCAGTTCATCTACTTGCCGATCATAAGTCCAATTTCATCTTCATCCTATATGTGAATCCAACAAGTTCGAGTGAGTGATGACATGCTCTTGGCTGGTGTTCTTGCTATTCTTTTGCACTTGTTTTATTCTAATTTAGTGTTGAAGCAGGAACTAAAGAGTGAAGACAGATAGAGAGGTTGATGGAACAGGAAGGGATCGACATGGTAGGCACTTCTCCTCTTATTTTGTTATGTGTTTATAATCTTGATTCATCGGTTCGAATGGTAGTAATCAAAAAAATTGTCTCTCAGTACTTGTTAGGAAATTCCATTTTGGTTGTATTATGATCTTACTCCACTTAATTTTCTCTTACTAGGAAATAAAAAATAAAAAACATATCTAAAACGCGGTTTCTTAGGACCGCACTGTAGATGTATCATCTATAGCGTGGGTTTAGGTGACGGGTGCTGCAGATTATGTTGTACTGTTATAACAGGGTCACCCCCTGCCCGTGGCCACACTCACTCACACTCACACCACACTCTCACTCCACGCAGTTGCCGTCACCCCCTCGATGCCGCTCCTCCTCACCCTCTCCATCGACGCCGCCAGCAACCCTAGGGTGTCGGGGAGCAGGAGTTCGCTCTCCCATCCCGAAAGCTTTCAACATCTCACCAAGAAAGGTTGGCTCCTGGTACAAGAACAGTACTACCGGAAAGGAGTCCCGCACAGTAGGAAACCAGAAGAAATAACGCCTCCCTCTCCCTTAAGCGGTGCGGAGGGGACGAGGCGATGCCACCACATGCAGAACATCCCAAAGGACATTCAATGCGCCACCCCCTGGTCTGGAAGACATAGCGACAGCGGTGCCTTCGCTCCAGTTCTATTCCTCGTACGTGCCGAGGCCCCGCGCGCCCACTCAGGAGGAGTGGCATCTCCTCGCAACGCACCCTTCCCTGAAGTAACATTTTGGTGACACCCATCGCCCCCGGCTCCAGAAGAACAGCACCGCCCATGGCCACTTGTGGTGACCCCCTTGAGCTATAAAAGGGAGGCCCAAGCTACTGGAAAGGTCACATTCATCATCAACAACACCCCTTTATCATCTAGAGCCAGTATCCATCTCGGAAGAGCTCCACACCTTTGTATCACACACTATATCAATCCAGACAAGCAGGAGTAGGGCTTTTATTCTTCGGACGGCCCGAACCTGGGTAAATCCCAGCGTGTCTCAGCATCAACGATCCTCATTGTGTTTCGCGTGCGCATCCCAGAATCACATCACCCCCAGAGGATCCGACACCCGACATCTGGCGCTAGATGGAGGGCGCCGCACGCACCTCATCTGAGGATCTTCTTTGCCAAGCTTGTCTCGCAATGTCGACCCCTCAACACACGCGAGCTCACCCTCAGCACGACATCGACGTGGGGCTCTCGACCCTGGAAACGCTCTCCCGTCACCGGGCACGGATCGACTATCGGGGGGATGGACCAAGCCCATAACCCGGCATTAGACTTATGGGCCGACTATATAAGGAAATCCCACAAAAGAAGACCCAACCACGAGCCGGACGCGCCAAGCGTGAAGATTGAAGCCATAGAAGGAATTTGACTTACCTTGTATAGCAATTAGCATAGTTGTAAAGTAGAATAGGACTCAACTTCGTGTAGGAGTCAGAATCGCGGAATCCCGGGACCTGGCGCCTATATAAGTCGAGGTCCATGGGATCCAAAGCCAACTCAACTCAAGTCAGGACTAGACACATGCGACATAACCTAGATCTCCTCGAGACCAAGGTTGTGTTTCTACTCCTTCGTAATCGATACGCCGGCTCTTCGAGTCAAGGAGTCGATACCCGCAATAATGAGAAGCAGGAGTAGGTCTTTACCTCGAGACAAAGAGGGGCTGACACCTGGGTAAATCGCCAAGTCTCTTTTCCATGTCGACTCACTCCTCGTATCCACCTCACAGCAATTGTCCCATGTCAAGTTCGACTCTTCGAACATCTGCCATGACTTTCCCATGACAGTTGGCGCCCACCGTGGGGCCTGTGCATGCAGGCGTTGAGATTCTGGGAGGAGCTCTACAAGGCATGGAAGGATTTGTCGCCAGACAAATCACTAGAAGCCAGCGCGGGAAGCTCTGCATTGACGACTCAACTTGGGCCCTGAAGCCGATTCCATCGAATCTAGATATCGGGTCCCGATCGGTTCTATTCACATCTTCATCGGCAGGACAGACGAATATGAGCCAGATCCAGACCCCGAAGTCCCCATGGAAACCTCGAGTCGGCATCATGCCGGCTCTAGGAACGCTTTCGTTGGAACCATCAATGGATCCATAGAGCCAGAGCGTTCTGTCGAGTCCCTAATGCACAACGCTTCAGAAGAAACATATGATGTTGACTCGTACCCCATCGAAGGAAGCCTCTCAGATGCCGGGTCCATCCGATATGTCAGGAGTGACATACTTGGCCCCGGGGCAGAAGAATACAACCCAGAGTTCCCTCACTTCGAGCCTTCGTACTACATCAAAGTGTTCATGGCCGACACCGGAGAGCAGGGGAGTCAGGGGGCACAGAACATAACCCGAAATCGAGACATAGAGCCGGCTGCCAACGTGGACCCTAATCCAGATAGGGAGCCGGCGGCTCGCTCATCAGAACAAGTTCTCACGACGACCTGAATTTTTTCGATGAAGATTTGGCTACGCCAATGACGTTAGAGATTCAGGAAGCCTGGAGGACTAGGATTAATGGACTCAAAGCACGGGTGACGAGTATACGGAGGGAAATCAACGCCAAAAAGGAGAAAATGGCGGAAAGAGAAACCTGGCTCGCCCAGCAAGCCAGGCGCCTGCGGGGAGAGTCGGAGCTGATAGAGGCTCAGAGACTAAGCATCGCCAACACACGCCCCAAATGTCATGGTGGCAACCCGATTTCTCACCAATGTACCCGTTCATGGAGACACCCCGGTGGACCACGCTGCTCGAGAAGCCATCGATCTGCTCAAGACTGCAATCACACAGCAAGCTCAATACTCACAAGGACTCTCATACTTACATGCGACTCCATAACAAAGTGTGATCCGGCAGGCAGACTCGCCGGGTCCAGCAGCCTCGAGCAGTCATCGCCAGCGTGGAGCACCACCACCTCTGGACACTTAAGGGGCGGTGAGGATACTAGACGTACTAGCTAATCCCAACCCCAAGCGCCGTGTAGAGCCGATGACCCAACTTCCCCCACACGATCAAAACAACGAGTTTGTCAGCCGATCCGTGGGTAACCGATGCCTGGTGTCGGCTCTATGGAACACACACTTGCCACCGGATTTCAAGGGACCACGTAAGATCGCAAACTATACGACTGACATTGATGCGGCAATTTGGATCGAAAACTATGATCTAGCCATGGATATGCTGCCAGCCAACGAAGGAGTTTCTGCCTGTTACCTCACGATGATGTTGGAAGGGCCGGCTCGCACCTGGTTGAAAAATCTCCCAAAGAACTCCGTCACCTCTTGTGCAGACCTCAAAAAAAGTTCATCAAGAATTTCCAAGGCACTTGCCGGCGAGCCACCACAATTGTCGACTTGTAGCATTGTGTCTAGAAGGAAGGAGAGTCGGCCATGAGTTGGGCACGACGGGTTGCAGAAATAGTCCACTCCTCAGACACTATTAATGCCCAGACAACTTTGATCGTTTTGGAAAGGAACTGCAAGTTTGAGCCCTTAGTACACAAACTTGGCTGACTCAAGAGAATGGTCAAGAACATGGGAGAACTCATGGACATGGTTATCAAGAACGTCGAGTCTGATAAAACCAAGGATGTTGACTCTGAAGAGGATAAAACTGTCAGGCCCCCGATGCGGTGCTAACTCGAGTTAGTCGCTTTCGCGTCCCGCTCAAGTTAGTAGCGCATAAAGAGCCACCGACTCACGACACTCGCACTCGCGTCGCTGCAGGATTCTCAACAACAAGTATAAGAATGAGAACTTTAACTAAGACATAAAATATATAGAGTCCAGGGCATACATTGCCACTGGATAATTATTACATCATCTCAGAGGTCCGTGGACCCAACAGTACGTCATGCGACAAGCGGAAGACAAACACGACCGAGTACGGTCAAAAGCCAAATTACCCTAGAGAGGGTTGCACATAAAGAGTCCACCCACGGAACGTCGAAGCCCAACTGTAGGATCTACTGAACGAGGTCGATCTCATCGTCATCCTCCGGGGGCACCTCCACGAAGTATCGTCCAGAGCTCGGGTCAAGAAAGTACTCCACTGCAGCGGCCGATCAGGCAAAACAGTAAAAACACGAAAGGAAAACAGGGGTGAGATTATATCATTACAGGATAACTAACTCCCTATGCTAAGACAAGATAAAGGTAAAGGTTGCAGTCGCACTAGCATATATGGTGGCTATCGTTCTATTAGAGTAGGGGCAAGATCCAAGAAATACACGTGACATCGTGTCATAAGTCTGCTATCCACCTACTTACGTCAAGCATAACACAGCCTGGATCTTCTCTCGGTCCCCCTGGACGAAGAAAAGCAACCAAGGCACTCACACAGTAGGCAAGTTTTAATTATGATTCAAATTGATGTTATTCTATGAACAAGGAGTAGGTCTCAAGTCGTCCATAACCGCGGACACGGCTTTTCGAAAAGATTTAACCCTGCAGGGGTGTACCAACTGCCCATCATAGGCTTCGCATGTACGCCCGGTTTCCACTTGTCTAAGTAAGCTCCTGAAACTCCGACACGTCAGAGTCCCTCTAACTAACAACGCACAATTCCGGGTGGCCCCCGGTGAGTCGACACCCAACTCAAAAGCCGGCCGCGCTCTTGAATCGGTCTGTACCGTATGACTCCAGGTTTGGATTGCCGGTTAAATCTCATAAGAGACCGGGTCCTCAGCCGGTCAAGGTGGGCCAGCCAAGGCACAAGTCCTCCTGGCCCAAGGTGGTTTGTAAACAACTGGGGTACCACCAGCACACACACATTGCAAATAGTAAATCAGCTCGGGCCACCACTAGAATTGTATGAAGCTAGGTAGGTAAGACAAGGGGACCCCATAGAATCCCACACACGATTAGGCACGCTCGTCAAGAAACACAATACCCGGAACTTGGGGCCTAGGTGACTCAAATGGAACAAAACACCTGGCGGGAACAGCCTGGTCTCCCATCTTTCGTCAAGTATAATTAACATCATTAATAATGAATATCAACCAACATTCTTTAAATAACGTGATATACCAAACCATAGCAATAGGGTAAGCAGCAAGTTTTCCTACTCATACTAAGCAATGGCTGAGCAGCGGTAACTTAGCAATACAATGTTTTGCTGGGATGTGGGGATCATGGCTGTTTGGGTTCCCAAAAATGGCTTAATCAAAGTGGATAGGATCAAGCAAACGTTCTGGGCTACAGCTAGGCAGGTAGGCAGAAAGGTATCAAGCAATGGTATAAATCTTCCCCTTGCCTGGTAATCGGTCGTCGAAGCAGACGTAGCAGGGTCCTTGGGCTCGGTGTCAGAAATCTCCACGTAAGTCTCCTCGGCGGTCTGAGGTGCTAACGTAAGGTACCGGCAAGGAAAAGGCACACAAGTAACGGGTACAATGCACAGGAAAGGATGGTATGATCAAGTTTAATTAGACATGTTGTGACCCTATCTAGTCAATTTAAATGAAGGTGGTGACGACACGTCAACAACTTCATATGCAATTTATTAACGTGAAGATGGCTTTGGTCTTAGCCTTATTTTAGGTGTAAGTAGCATGTCAACATGGCATGATCAACAATGCATATAACATAAATAATACAACGTGAAAAGTAATCATCGATTCCGGAGACGGAGAAAGTGTCGGTGAAATTGACACCAAGGGAGTATCAAAGGAAGGCCACGTGGGGTGCAAGATGTGGTTGATCATGTGGCAAGATTAAGCATGGAAAGGATGCATGGGTGTGCCAACTTGTGGGACCCAAACAAGATCAAAGGATGACTAAGGGAAAAATCAAACATGGCAAGGTCACATGTGGGTGCAACTTCCCTCCACATTGTTCACAATTTTTATGTAGTTCAAACATAAAAGCCGAGGTGACCATGTTGATCAGTAGATTTCTCTACCCCAATTTGATACATGGCATGACTCAAGTTGAAAAAGCAAAACACAGTTTGCAAATTCAGAAGAACCGAAGGGCCTTAATGCAATTGCCAACACCTCAATATTTTTAAGGCTCAATCTGCAAAATGGACCTCACCATTGGATTCAGTGGGAAATGCTACCCCAAAATCATATATGGCAAGATATGTTTGGGGTAAAATGCTCAAATGCCCAAATTCAGACTTAAATTTGAATTTAAATCAAATTTGGAAATTAAAACCAGAAAAGGAGTCAAAAGAAAGAAAAAAAAAGGGAAGGAAGAGAGGCCCAGCACTTGGGCTGGTCTCGGCCACACTGGCCCAGCCAACAACAAAAAAAGAAAGGGGACAAATGTACCCGTGAGGGATCGAACCCACGACCACAAGTCCACTCCCAGCGAACCAACCAGCTGAGCTAGGAAAGGAAGCACGTTAGGGAACCACACACACGCTAGATAAAAAGTGAAGCGCGGGATAACTGAAGAAAATCAAAACTGAAAGAAACGGGCGCCTTGCGTCGGCCGGGGTTTGAACCCAGGATCTCTTGGATAGAAACTGAGCGGCGTAGCCACTGCGCTGCTGCTAAGTACTGTACAACTACATGAGGAAGCCATAGGTATACGATACACAACGCTAACTGAACTTCCATACGCTGTTAAAGTCGACAGTATCTCTGACGAAGCTGAAACTGGACAGATGCAGCGACAGGCCACTTCCAGCGACCACGGCCTCGACGACGAGCCACCAGCGACTCAAAGGAGAGGCACAACGCGTAGAGGGGACATCCAGGATCCCATTTTTTCTCAGGCCCGCCCCGACGCTTCAACGACGGCAGCGCGAGCTCTCCGGGAAGATGCGGCGGCGCTACAACCACAGCCAGTACAGGGGATGCGATCGGCGGCTGTTCCGGCGATGATCTCCTCTCGTACAGGCCACCGAGGGCTCTCTAGCATTACGCATCCACGAGAGGGCAGCTCCAAGATCACTTGGGTGCCCGGATCCTGTCCGCAGCGACGCCAAGGAGACGCCTTCCTTGCCGGAAACGACACGGCTGCGCATGGCTTGCAGGTTCAGAACAAAAGAGACCGGGGCGTTCACAGCGATGACTTGCTCCTGTGGCGCTAGGAAGGAGGGAAAAGGCCTCGCGTTGCTCACCTAGAGGTGCTCGCGGGTGACCTCGACGACGCCGGAGAGGAGGTGGACGACTGGATCGTCGACGAAGGGCGGAGGAGGAGGCTGCGGCTCGGTCTTGACTCCTACGGCGGAACGGCGGCTCGGAGAAGACGAGAAAGACGACGAGGGACCTCCCTGCTAGCTCGTGGTCGACGACGCGGTCGGATGGCGACGAACTCAACGGAATTGGCCGGCGTTCAAGGGGATCAGGGGAGACATGAGGACGACCATGGAGGCGGCAGCGAGGGGAAAACGAAGGGGGAATGGGTCCTAGGGTTCCATGGGGGAGCCCTCGGCCTGCTTATAAGGAGGGGGGCGCCTCCCGCTGGCTCTGGGGCTCCACCGGCCGCCGTGGCATCGGCTGAGAGAGAGATGGGGGAAAAGGTGGAGCTCCACGCTGGAAAGGAGGAAGAAGAGGGGAGCGTACCCCTTCGCCGTGGGCTGGGCTGGGCTGGCCAGCAGGTTCCACTGGAGAAAGAAGAAAAAAGAAAAAAAACGAGACAACCCTTTTTCCAAATAAAAATCATGGAAAGCCCTAGGACTTTTGCAGAGAGAAAAAGGAAAATATAAAAATAAAACTCCAGCACCAAAATTCTTCCTTGAATATTCCTGATTTTATAAAAATGGTTTGAACATTTTTAGAGCAAGTGGAATTTGAACTTTTTGAATTTGGATTCAAATGTTTCCCTTTTGTCTCCCTATTTTTCAGAGGGTGAAAAATAGTTATAAAATCATGAAAAATTCCCTAAACTCCAAAGTATTGGCTTGGCAAAGTTTGGAGTTCAAATGGGCACCCATGCATCTGCAACAGAACCCAATTCCATTCTTTTGGCATTTGATCAATTCATACAAAATGAAAAGACAAGTGGGATCAACTTCTTCATCACCACCATGACCACAAGAAAAGTCACACCTTACATGATCACAACTTGAAAACCCAAAGAGGGAAAGGTACAAATACATGGTGAATAGAGGAATGCCACTCTTGGGCTGTTACAAAAACCGCCCAGAATAAAAAGAACGGTGGCAAAGGATCCTAGATCCAGAATCAACAACCCAAGCACCGACTTGATCAGACTATTTCTGACTTGGTAGCCAACACAAATGTCAGTTTCCAAAGGCAGAATCAGGGGGGAAATAACTACCGCAAGGCGGAAGGAATTTTTTTCCGAAACTACTTTGAAGAAGCTATGAAAAGGCCTTGCCAAACACATAGTAAACCCGACCGTCCAGCCAATCATTCTTGGGAAGATTGCAACTTCATGAAGGAGTTTGCACGGCGAGGAAGCCAGGGACCCCCCGGGTTAGGTGGAGGAGCCGGCCAGAACAGTAACAACCAAAATTTTGGCCATCAAGGAGCCGGCGTAGTACCTCAACACCAAGGACCCGGAGGAGGAGGGCAGAAAAATCAGTCAGGGCTTGCTGGATTTCAAGCAAACCCAAAACAACTTCAAGACCACTCAGCATACCATGTCTTCACCACCTGAAGTTGCCGGAACGGATAGGAATCTGCAGCGGAGAGCCACCATGGCCGTGGCTACAGAACCAGCTTGTCCCAGGTGGCTCAATTGGCCAGAACAGCAAATCACCTGGACAAGGGATGACCATCCCCCAGTGGTAGAAAACCCGGGGACTCTAGATCTAGTAGTCTTTCCACAAATTGGAGGATATACGCTTGACAAAGTGCTCATGGACGGAGGAAGCAACATCAACATCCTTTACTACGAGACTTTCCGCATGATGGGATTCACTCAAAAACAACTGCAACCATCCAACACAGTTTTCCACGGGATAGTCCCAGGCAAGTCGGCACGCTGATACATCCCAAACGTATCGATAATTTCTTCTTGCTCCATGCATGTTTTGTGTGATATTGCTATGATCTACATACACTTTCATACACTTTTCATCATATTTGGACTAACCTATTAACTCAGTGCACCCCAGTGCCAGTTTATGTTTTTTGCTGTTTTTCTATTTCAGTTTTCCCCCATATTAAAAGTGCTCCAAAAATTCAGGAAAAATCAGATAAAATCAGCGTGTCGGAAGCTTCTAGAGCCCCGAAGGAAGGCTAGGGGGCCACCACCAGGTGCCCAGGCGGCCACCTGGCGCGGCCAGGGGCCTGGCCGCGCCAGGGGGGCGCCTGGACCCCTGCCTGCCCCCCTTCGCCTATTTATTCTCCGTCATGAGAAAATTCCGAAGACAGAACCCTTTTTCGCGATCTCGCCTCTGTTCCGCCGCTGCCGCGCTTCCAAGATCGGGAGCGCCAGCAGACCTCTTCCCGGCACCCTGCCGGAGGGAGGATCGACCTCTGGGAGCTTCCTCACCATCATGGACACTTCCCGGATGTGCCGTGAGTAGTTTACTTTGGACCATGGGTTCGTGATCAGTAGCTATGTGATGTTCTCCTCCCCTCTTTTTTTCTTCATGGTTTAGACCTTGTGAGCTGCCCTACATGATCGAGGCACTTATGTAATCTTTCTGCTTTTGCTATGCTGAGTTTGATGGGATCTGATGGATTATGAGATTATGTTCAGATTGTGATAGATTAATATATTTGGTTCTTATCTTTTATATTTTTGTTCCTAAGTAATTCTTGGATGTTCTCTGTTGTTGTTTATTGTTTTGTCCAAGTAGTAGGTAGTAACTCCAAGAGGGAACGTTATGCTCGATTGTGGGTTCATGCCCCCTGATGACACGCTTGAGTGACAGAAACATGAGTCTAGGGGATGTGTTGTTGCCACAAGGGGGAAAATAACAGTGCTTGTAACCGCAGTTGTAAGGATTGTTTACTTTACGCAAAGTTCTTTTTATTGCAGTTCTCTGTTGCTTTGGGTTTACACTTTGGGTGGGGCTCGCCACTTAATACCAGCGAGATGTTCTGGATAGATATCTCAAGGTGGATGATTAGTAGTTGATGCAGTTGGATTTCGGTCTACTTATTTTGGCGTACTGCCCATGCTTTTGAGCCTCTTCCTTTCTTTTTTAGCATAGTTAGCATTGCGGTGCGTTTATAATTCTGTCAATTGCCCGTGTGTAATTTGTCTACCTCGCATAGCAGTTTTATCGTCTTTTGGGAGGAAGACATCACGGGACCCCGGTCCATATTCTCATCATTGTTTACATGCTTGTTTACTTTTCTTCTTTTACTTTCAATTGCTATCATTATCATTATCCCTCATGTTTGATCCTTTGTAAACAACAAGACCGGAGAGATTGACAACCTCTCTGAACTTCGTTGGGAGCAAAGTTATTTGTGTCTGTGTGCAGGTCCAGGTGAAGTAAGAAACCTTGAGTTGTGAACGACGCCTTTGTTCAGTTCACCACCTACTTATCATTGTCGGAGTCCTACTGGTCGATACTCAACCTTGGTATCTTCACCGAGGGAAAATTGCCGCTATGCTGCAGCTCACCTTCCACTTGGTGTAACCAACGAAGGGCGAGAAGCAATTATCCTCTCTCGCGTATCAAGCAAATTTCTGGCGCCATTGCCGGGGACTCCGAGTGCTAAGATAGGGGAGTTGCACACTATCTTTTACCTTTGCTTTTTAGTCTTGTTAGTTTACCTTTCAGTTATTTTTTTTGCTTCTGAGTCTTATATGAAAAACCAAAAAAATAGTTTCTACCTTTTGTCTTTGTCTTTGACTGCCTACCTATGCTATCTTTATCATGGGTGTGGAACCACCCAAATATGGTAGGATGGACTTGTTCCACTTGGATCGTCTTCGATCAATTTGTGCTCGCGCTAAAAACCCAACCGACTTGGTTGAGGGAAAATCATTGGATGAGCATGCTCATTATATGCGGCACCGCCTATCTCAGAAAGGGAAACACTTATGGGACCAAATACAAACTTCTTATTTCTATGCTAAGTGTTTATGCTACATTTATGATTTTACTTGCTGCTCTAATATAGATCGTCAACACCTTCCTTTCCAATGTCAGTTTAATGAAAATGAGATCCTATCTTCTTATGCTAAAGGTGTTTATGATTACTTTGATGTTGAACAGATTGAAGAATTTGTTGCTTTTAAGCGTGTTTATGAGATTGCTTCTTTGATTGAAAACCATTACGATACTATTTACATGTCTGAAAACTTTGTAGTTCTTGCTTATTTCTTTGAGAATTATGTTTGCAATGATTATATTGAAGATTCTAAGAACAAAATGTTTGTTGCCCAAGAAGAGGCCAATGATTGCTTTGAGGAGGAATCCCATGATTCTGAGGACTCACTTGAAATATCCCTTTCTAAAGATCTTGATAATTGCTTTGTAGATGGCCATGATGCCAATATGGATTATGCTTGAGAAGATGAACTTGCTATAGTTCCTTATGTTAAGCATGAAATTATTGTTATTGCACCCACACTTGATTGTTCTATTATCCTTTTGAAATCTCCAACTCATATTCCGGAGAACGGTGCTCTTATTGAGGCTCAATGTGATGGGTTGCATTTATCTTATGATCATAAATACTGTGTTGAAAACTATACACATGTGCTTGTAGGTCATGAACAACATGATTTACGTTATAGTTATATTCTTGATGTTGTTCATGATACTACTGAAAATTATTTTGAGAGAGGGAAGCTTGGTTATAAAAACTTTCATGTTACAAAAACACATCTCTTTATGATGAAAGTTTTGAAGTTGTTCTTGTTCCATCTTCCTATGCATGTCACTTTGTGCTTCTTTAATTTATTTATTTACAAGTTTCCTAGGCATAGGAAGTGGGTTAGGCTTAAATGTGTTTCATATTTGCTTCTTGATGTTCTCTTTTACTTCAAATCCTTATTCTTATGAGAGCATCTTTTATAATCTTTATGCCTAGCTTAAAGGCGTAAAAGAAAGCGCTTGTTGGGAGGCAACCCAGGATGTTTTTACTTCTGTTTTTAGTGGTCTTGATGATTGTTACTACTATATAAACATCATTGTATCTTTATTTTCAAGCTTTGTGCCAAGTTATAGCATCATATGACAAGGGAAGCAGAAGTTGTGCCATGTTGTCCAGAAAACAGATTCTGTCTTCGTGACGAAAAAAATCGGAAAAATTATGAGTTCATCTTTCTGAGCTGACTTTTTTAAGCAACGTGCTCAATAAAATTTCGGAACTTTCGTATGTTCTGATTTTTTTGATTTGAGTTGCATAAGTACCGCTAACAAAATTCTTTACTACATGTTGTCCTGTTTTTCATAGATTCTGCCACGTTTTGTCTCTCCTTACTTTTGCAAACCTTAAGCTTGCTTTTTCTTTGCAAAAACCTTTTGGAAATCTTGAGAAACAGTATCTCTTCAAGAATATCTTTATATCCAGTCGGGAAAATTATTTTATTAAGGGTACTAACCTCTCTAATCAGCTTATGATGGGTTATGTATGAAGGGAGTTTACAAGTGTGCGAGGGTAGATGATGAAAAAAGATCCGGTAGTGTCAAGCGCTCAATCTTGGGGATGCCCCCATGCATCCCCAATAAATATTCAAGGAGACTCAAGCATCTAAGCTTGGGGATGCCCCCGTGCATTCCCTTCTCCATCAACAATCACCAGTTCGTCCTTCGTCTCACTATATTTTTATCACTTCATGTGTTATGTGCTATGCTTGGAGTGTCCCGCTCTTAGGTTTTATTTTTAGTTTTCTTTAGCTTTGCTTGTTGTTCATAAAAATTTAGACCCCATCTTACTTTGTGTGGGAGAGAAACACGCTCCACTCCAATCTAGAACACATCATAGGATTTTGCATGCCTATCTTTTTACTGGTGTGTGTTCTTTATCTTTGCGTAGCTACTGCCATGTTTAGTTTTAGTCTTAGTTTGTCTTTATCAAGAGCCTTGGATTTTGTTTAGTTTGTTGCTGGAACTCTCTTTATTTTTCATGTTTATCTTGTTAAGAGAGTTGGTTGTTGCACTGAGTTGTGTCTTGTCTTGAAAGTAGGTAATTGAGGTTGCTATTTAATTTTAGTAGTAACTTGCAATAGTTTTGAGGTATTGATGTGAGTAATGTTTGAAGTTTTGGTGTCAAGAGCTCTAGCCTATTAGTGATAGGTGTTGTATTTTGGGAAATCCGTGTTTATTTTCAAAACCTAAAAAACTAGTTGAGAACTCTAGCTACTAGATGGATCACTAATCTTTGGAGGGATCGAATATTAGAGTACACTCACGTACCATAAGTCGAGGATGCGCAAGGATAACCAAACCCCCATACACTCCACCTCGGGGTACTTGTCTCTTTGTGAACCTTCTTATTAGATTGAGAGTTACCGATAATAAGTGCATGAGTTCTTCAGACTAATGTAAGTCTTGAAAGTTGACACTTTCACCTCCTCATATTTGCTAGCCTTTCCTATGCCGTGCATTGCCTTCTTCTCACTCCGAGAGTTGGCGTCCACCTTCGCCGATACATCCAAACCCTTGGCATGATACACTCTGTCATCATAAACCTCCCTATATATTTCCTCAAAACAGCCACCATACCTACCTATCAAGGAATTTCCATAGCCTTTCCGAGATATATTTCCATGCAACTTCAACCTCTTCATGACTTGATCTTCATGTCATACATGTTCCTGCTACACGTGCAGAGGCATACATTGCATACATCATGATAGCTACATCTTCTTTATGATTTGAGTACATTGTAAAGTGTGAAAGATCTTCTATACCCTCTTGTGAATTAGAGTGTTGCCCTTAAGTGAGGAAAATATCCCAAAGTGGACAAAATAAAAGATCCCAAAGAGGACAAATGAGAGTTAAATAGAAAGAGCCATTGAGGCCACCAAAAAAATACAAAAAAAATATAAAAAGGTGAAAAATAAATAAAAAGAGAGAAAGGGGCAACACTACTATCCTTTTGAAAGATCCACACTAGTACTCCCTCTTATCCTTGTACTCCATAGAGATGATCATTCATGCATATATCTATGTGGGGACCTTCACGCTATATAACTTGGCTTGCATATTCCAAGGATGGGCCTCCTCAAAAGAGCTCTAGGTCCTCATGAGCGAGCAAGTTAGATACACCTCCACTAGTTACATTTGAGAGCTCTTTAGCTCATATTTGCATCCGTTGCATGGCAATCCCTACTCCTCGCATCATATCTATCATTTGTCCTTTTCGCCTATGATTGTCCTCATTGATGGGAGCCTTTCTCACCCATTTTGTCTTCCTCCTCCACCATATTTCTCTCTTTGCCATCCTAAGTGTCAACTTTCGTGCTTACGCTCATCCATTGCATGAGTGCTCAAAATATCGAAAAGGAGTGGATCAAATTGACTTGTACCTGGCTAGTGGTCTGGGGATGAGTCAAGATAAGATTCCAAAGAAGACCAAGTGTGAAACTTTAGTATACTGAGTTCTCAACAAAAATATTTTTTTCTCGTATTCCCTATCCCTCTTCTTGCACAGAAACCACCATTTGGAGACATTCGAGTCACGGACAGCGACAACTCTTGCACCAAATGTTCTTTTGTTGCTTGTTTCAATGCTAATATAGACTCTTGCATGTTATGACTTGAATTAAATCACATACCTTGATTGATTTACTTTTCAAAGTTCTTATATGGTTGCTAGCATGTCACCACAGAAATTATGCTTGTTATCATTTACCTACTCAAGGACTAGCAGGAATTAAGCTTGGGGATGTTGATACGTCCAAACGTATCGATAATTTCTACTTGCTCCATGCATGTTTTGTGTGATATTGCTATGATATAGATACACTTTCATACACTTTTGATTATATTTGGACTAACCTATTAACTCAGTGCACCCCAGTGCCAGTTTCTGTTTTCTGCTATTTTTTTATCAGTTTTCCCCCATATTAAAAGTGCTACAAAAATTCAGGAAAAATTAGATAAAAATCAGCGTGTCGGAAGCTTCCAGAGCCCCAAAGGAGGGCCGGGGGGCCACCACCAGGTGCCCAGGCGGCCACCTGGCGCGGCCAGGGTCCTAGCCGCGCCAGGGGGGCGCCTGGACCCCTGGTGGCCCCCCTGGCTTCCCCCATTCGCCTATTTATTCTCTGTCACGGGAAACTTTCGAAGACAAAACCCTTTTTCGCGATCTCGCCTCTGTTCCGCCGCCGCTGCGCTTCCAAGATCGGGAGCGCCTTCACACCTCTTCCCGGCACCCTGCCGGAGGGAGGATCGACCTCCGGGAGCTTCCCCTCCACCATGGACGCTTCCTGGATGTGCCATGAGTAGTTTCCTTTGGACCATGGGTCCGTGATCAGTAGCTATGTGATGTTCTCCTCCCCTCTTTGTTCTTCATGGTTTGGACCTCGTGAGCTTCCCTACATGATCGAGGAACTTATGTAATCTTTTTGCTTTTGCTATGCTGAGTTTGATGGGATCTGATGGATTATGAGATTATGTTCAGATTCTGATAGAGTAATATATTTGGTTCTTATCTTTTATATTTTTGTTCCTAAGTAATTCTTGCATGTTCTCCATTGTTGTTTATTGCTTTGGCCAAGTAGTAGGTAGTAACTCCAAGAGGGAACGTTATGTTCGATTGTGGGTTCATGCCCCCTGATGACACGCTTGAGTGACAGAAACATAAGTCTAGGGGATGTGTTATTGCCACAAGGGGGAAACAACGGTGCTTGTAACCGCGATTGCAAGGATTTTTTACTTTACGCAAAGTTCTTTTTAATGCAGTTGTCTGTTGCTTTGGGTTTACACTTTGGGTGGGGCTCGCAACTTAATACCAGCGAGATGTTCTGGATAGATATCTCAAGGTGGATTATTAGTAGTAGATGCAGTTGGATTTCGGTCTACTTATTTTGGCGTACTGCCCATGCTTTTGAGCCTCTTCCTTTTTTTGTAGCATAGTTAGCATTGCGGTGCGTTTGTAATCCTGTCAATTTCCCGTCTGTAATTTGTTTACCTCGCATAGCAATTTTATCGTCTTTTGGGAGAGAGACATCACTAGTGAACATCACGGGACGCCGGTCCATATTCTCATCATTGTTTACACACTTGTTTACTTTTCTTCTTTTACTTTCAATTGCTATCATTATCATTATCCCTCG
The DNA here is from genome assembly GCA_950022295.1 of Bromus sterilis. Classification (NCBI taxonomy): domain Eukaryota; kingdom Viridiplantae; phylum Streptophyta; class Magnoliopsida; order Poales; family Poaceae; genus Bromus; species Bromus sterilis. The sequence goes on along the minus strand of OX465595.1, from coordinate 270,577,349 downwards.
TGTTTGATCCTTTGTAAACAACAAGACCAGAGAGATTGACAACCTCTTTGAACTTCATTGGGAGAAAAGTTATTGGTGTTTGTGTGGAGGTCCAGGTGAAGTAAGCAACCCTGAGTTTTGAACGGCTCCATTGTTCACTTCACCACCTACTTATCATTATCAACCTCGGTATATTCACCGAGGGAAACCTTCCTCTACGCTGCATCTCACCTTCCACTTGGGGTAACCAACGAAGGGAGAGAAGCAATTATCCTCTCTCGCATATCACATGCCCGATAGGCAAGATCTACTAGAGACGGCCTTTGGAATCCCTGACAATTTTCGCTCTGAGATCATACCCTTTGAAGTGGTAAAAGTCGACAACCCATATCATGTCATCTAAGGCAGACCGACTTTTGCTAGGGTCATGGATCGACCGTGCTATATCTATCTAAAGCGCAAGATGTCGGGTCATCATGGCCCAATTATTGTAGATGGGAGCCGGTCCTGGGCTTCAGAGTTTGACGAACAACACGTCAAATTTGTTGAGTCGGCATGTGCCAAAGAGGACTTGTCAGCATACTAGGAAAAATAAGACCCAGCAGACTCCACCATCTTGAAGAAACTTACTCCCAATGCCAACCCCAAGTTCCAACCGTCTCAGGATACAAAGAAAGTCGATTTTGTCCCTGGTGACACTTTTCAGCAGTTCATCATTGGGACAGTGTTATCTGATAAATAGGAAAGCACGCTCATCGAGTTCCTCCATGAGAATTGGGATATCTTTGCATGGAAACCTTTTGATGTGCCAATTGTCCCGAGGGAACTTGATGAGCACCACCTAAATATAGACCCAAAATTGAAGCCGGTCAAACAATTCCTTCACCGTTTCAACGACGAAAGGAGAAACGCCATTGGAGAATAGATATCCCGGCTCCTTGCCGTTGGGTTCATTATAGAAGTATTTTATCCGGAGTGGCTTGCAAACCCGGTCCTCGTTTTGAAAAAGAACTGGACCTGGTGTATGTGTATTGACTACACCGACTTAAACAAGGCCTGCCCAAAGGATCCCTTTGCGATGCCTCGTATTGACCAGATCATAGACTTGACTGCGGGATGTGAGCTCCTGTGTTTCCTTGATGCCTACTCTGGTTATCACCAGATCAAGATGGATCTTTAGGACCAAGAGAAAACGTCTTTCATCACTCCCTTCGGCATTTATGGTTATACTTCTATGCCTTTAGGCTTGAAGAATGCGGGATCCACTTACCAGCGAGCAGTACAGAGTTTCCTCAAAGAGCATATTGGGCGAAACGTGCACGCTTATGTGGACGATATAGTGGTCAAATATCAGCTGGCCGACTCACTTATCAGTGACTGACAGGAGACCTTCAAGAATGTGCATAAGTACCAGATGAAGTTAAACCCGGCCAAATGCACCTTTGGGTCTCTGCAGGAAAGCTCCTTGGATACATAGTATCTGAGAGAGGCATTGAGGCAAACCCAGAGAAAATCAACGCTATCATGGCTCTTCAAAAGCCGGCTTCAGTGAAAGGAGTCTAGCGACTCACAAGATGCGTAGCTGCCCTAAGCCAGTTTATCGACCGACTGGGAGAGAAGGTAATCCCCCTATATCGACTCTTGTGAAAGTCGGAAAATTTTGTTTGGGATGTTGAGGCTGATCAGGCTCTGGAGTCGCTGAAGAAGCAGCTATCCCAAGATACAATCCTGGTGGCTCCTAAGCCAAAAGAACCTATGCTACTCTATATCTCATCCAACAATCGAGAAGTCAGCGTTGTAGTTGTGGTTGAGCGGATGGAAGCCGACAAGGAGCACCCCTTGCAGAGGCCATTTTATTATGTAAGTGAGGTTTTGACTTCATCGAAGCAACGCTACCTTCATTGGCAGAAATTGGTCCTTGGTGTATTCATGGCGGGTCGGAAGATCAAGCACTATTTCCAGGAGCACCCCATAACTGTATTCAGCTCAGCACCACTTGCAGATATCATCCAAAACCTTGAAGCCATGGGAAGGATTGCAAAGTGGGCTATAGAATTGGGGGCTTATCACATCAAATATGAGCCACGCACGACCATCAAGTCCCAAGCGTTGGTCGACTTTATCAACGACTGGACTGGAATCCAAGAACCTCCAGAGAAGCCGATTACCAAATACTGGACGATGCATTTTGATGGCAGTCGGCAGCTCCAAGGGTCAGGAGCCGGCGTGATCCGTACCTCACCTAAAGGAGAGAAATTCTGCTATGTCTTGCAATTGTAGTTCACTTGCACCGACAACGCAATAGAATATGAAGCCCTACTTCATGGACTATGGCTGGCTCATGAAATGAACATAAGCCGGATTGAATGATATGGCGACTCTAACCTCGTTTCTCAACAAGTGTCAGGAAAATGGAATTCCAAATACGCCAGCATGGCAGCTTATCGGCGAGAAGTGGAAAGGGAAGCCGGTTTCTTTGTTGGCTACCAGGTGGATTACGTGGACCGCAAGTAAAACGAAGCAGCAGACGCCCTGTCCCGGCTTGGTTCTCAGCGAAAGACGGTCCCTCCTAACGTATTCCTGGATGTCCTAACAAAGACGTCTGTGCAACCACCAACAGAGCAAGACATAGCAGAGCCGGATCTAGAACCGGCTCTGTTGGAGGCAATACATGCCACCCCCTCATGGGTTATACCTTACTTGGATTACAAGACCCGGGGAATCCTTCCTCCAGATGAAATACTGGCTAAGCAGATTGTCAGGAAGAGCACATACTTTGTACTCATCAATGGTGAGTTACATCGGCGAAGTCATGCATATGTTTTTCAGAGACATGTCTCACCAGAAGAAGGTAGAGCCATCCTCAATGAAATACACTCTGGAGATTGTGGACATCATGCCGGCTCTCGTTCGCTAGTAGCTAAAGCCTATCGACGCAGTTTCTACTAGCTCACAACACATGCGGATGCGGAGGATATAGTCAAGAAGTGCGATGGATGCCAGCGCTATGCAAAGAAAGCTCACGTGCCGGCTCTAGAACTCAGAATGATCCCTATCACTTGGCCCTTTGCAGTATGGGGGCTTGATATGGTGGGACATTTCAAAAGGTCAGCCAACAAGAATACCCACTTATTAGTGGTAGTGGATAAATTCACCAAATGGGTTGAGGCAGAGCCGGTCAGTAAATGTGACGCTGCAACAGCACTAAAAATTCTTGAAAAATATAATATACAAATTCGGCTACCCCCACAGTATCATCACTGATAATGGATCTAACCTATCAGAAGGGGTTATGCAGCGATTCTGCCAGAATGAGCACATCCGACTCGACCTTGCGGCGGTGGCTCACCCACAGTCCAATGAAAAAGCCGAGAGATCCAACCAATAATTTCTCTGAGGCATCAAACCCCGGCTCTATGTCCCCTTGGAAAGGACGTCGGGTTATTGGGAAGAGGAGCTACCCTCGGTACTATGGAGCATCATGACGACTCCTAACAGATCGACATGTTACACACCCTTCTTCCTGGTATATGCAGCAGAATCCGTTCTCCCAAGTGGCATACGTAACGACTCACCAAGAGTCACCGCATACGTGGAAGCCAACAATAAGAAAGCGAGGCAATATTCCCTGGATGTTCTCGATGAAAAACGAGAAATGGCAGCAGCTCAGTCGGCTATCACCAACAAGATCTGCGACGTTACCATAGCCGCCGCATCAAAAGTCGGACTTTCCAGGAAGGTGATTTAGTGCTCTGACTTATACAGAAAAAGGATGGAATGCCCAAATTATCCTCTCCATGGCAAGGACCGTTTGTGGTCAGCAAGAACCTTTACAATAGATACTACTACCTGGTTGATATACGCGAGAAGGAAGACTCACGCTCATCTATGGAGGACACTCCCAGACCGTAGAACATCACACAACTTCGTCCATATTATACTTGAGTAGAACAGGAACCTTATTGTACAGCCGCCTATTCTGACATCGTTGTCAGAATAACTATTCTGACAACATTCCGAACTACAACAGAAAGCTATGCACACTGCTTCTGTATACGGTTACGAACCGCATTCGAGGTATTGGAGAACTGCATCAACGGTGTAGAGTTTCCAGCTAGTTTTGATTATTTCGTTAGTTGATCTTGCGCCCATGATGATCCGTGATGATGTATTGTGTGCTAAAACACGAAATTTCGCGAAAGAATCACCGGAATCGATGTAGTTAGCGGAATCGTCTCGGTTCTTCGTCCCGAGCAGTACCCTGCCATCGTTTTCGGGGGGATCACGCTCAATTAGGTCGAAAATTTATTCTGTTTGTAAGATCGCGAATATGTTTGTGTTAATCCGCGGCGAATTGAGTTGCTAATTCGTTCAATTTGTTGGTTAATTCGGAGAATTTTTGCACGTGGGCGAAGAACTCTGCCTCTCGGTCGCGCGATGCGTTCGACTTTGATGCGCGATTGCTTGTTGTGATGCAGTGCGTTTCTAACATTGGTGTTTTTGTTGCGCGAATTCTGGAGAGGAACTAGGCATATCGAGTTGTTAGTTATCAATTTTTTTTTGACTGGGAACGCTCAACCAGCTGCAATTATTTGCCATATGAGTTGCATTTGATCACTGTCCAGCACTGCATGACTATCCTCCGAACTGCATTAGTTTTATATTTTGCTTCTTTTTTTTCTTGGCGTCAGTTGTGTATATATACAGCTGGGTCCATTGCCACCCGTCATATCTTATCCGCGGCGGCCAGCAGATAGTCCCCTCCCCTCCCCCCCACCCCACCCTCGTGTTCCCATCAGATCTGTGTTCTTCCCCCCAACCATATCTTTTTCCCCTAGAAAAATGGCTTGCTCGTGCGGCTGCTTGGCAAGGATGGAGCCCATGCTGGAGACTTGTGTGTTCTCTGAAGGTTTGGTTCTGAATCACAAGCAGCGGCACAACGCTCTCTGTTCCCTTCTGTACTCTCCATTCATTGGATTCAGAGCTCCATTCGTCCACCAAATGACCCACGTTGATGTCAACGATTCATGGGTATGTATGATTCAGCGCTTGTTGTTTGTGTGTATTTATCTGTAGCTTAATATTTGTAGCAGGATTCAGTTTTATGTAGAAATTTTTTTGTTTTTCAGCTGCACTAGTGAACTGCTTTCGCATAGATTCATTGTATTTCCCATATATTTTTGTCTTTTCTGTTTGTGTGCAGTTCAGCCCCATCTGATTAATGTAGTAGTGTTAGTTTCTGAAGAAACATATTTTTTGCAGCAGCAGTAGTGAACTGCTTTCATATAGATCTTTATATTATGAAGATTTCAGCAGAATTTAGTTTCTGAAGAAGCATTTTTAATTATTATTTTTTCTTAGTTTAAGTGAACTGCTTTCATATACAGGGTTTTATATTCTTGAAGAAACATTTTTCTGAGCAGCACTAGTGAACTGCTTTTATATATATCTTTTAGCAGAATTAGTTTGTGAAGAAGCATTTTTTTATATTTTTTGTGTAATTTAAGTGAACTGTTTTTTATATAGAGTTTTATTATGAAGATTGTAAACAACAGCATCTGTTGAATATTTCCTGTGTTATACTTTATTTATAATTTTTTGTTGTTGTTTTGCAGAAATTTCCTTCTGGTCTAGTTAGGGTTTCAGAAAGTTGTGTTAACCTGGTCTTTGTTAGCAAGAATGGGTATCATAATGTTGAAGTCATGTACTCTGTCGGCTCTAATGATTGTTTGGTTCTCAAAGATGGCTGGAAGGAATTGGTGGAGGAATCTGGTCTTCATGCTGGGGATGTTGTCATGGCTATGTTTTATAGGCATGCAAATTGTTTGGAAATCAAGTTAAATTTGCTTTAGATCAGTTCTGTTGTATTTTTAGCAGCTGCATGAAAACATTTCGTTGTAATAATGTGACATATTGTGTGGCATCTAGTTATCATGTAAGTTTGAACGGCGAACATTATTTTTGTGCCCTTTTTTGTTTTGGAAAAGGCAGTTAAACATTATATTAATATTGTCCACTTTCTGCTGAGAATGGCATGCGTTTTCTGCTTGATATGTTACCTTCTTATTCGACAAGATTTATAAGCGAACTGCTTTCAGAGAGAGTTTTTTATGTATTAGTAGACTATAGTAGGAGTGAACAAGAGTAGAAGTGAACAGCAGTTGAAGAGATATACAGAATGGAAGCACCCACATAGCTTCATTTTTCCAAGCAGACCACAGACTGAACTACAGTCCTAATAAAAGAGGACTGCATCAACCTTTGTATGTGAACCACTTCGATAACACATTCAGAACTGAACCAATTGTTCGATAACACATTCAGAATGTCATTCCACTGGTTTTGCTCTTCGTTTGTCATCTTGGTCTTCATGTCCGCATAGTAGTCGTCGATGAAGGCGGCCGACACATCGCCAAGTGAGTTCAGGTCCTTCGTTCCTTCAGGCATCCTCCAGTTCTCCTGAATGTCAGTGAAGTTGGAAACGTACAGGTTGCTCCGCGAAAGCTTTTCTTTGTCCTGGTCTATGCAGAAACCAGCGAACTCGTACCTACGTGGACCACAAGTTATTCATTAGCGAACTGCATACAGACGGCAAACAGAACTGCATACAGATGTCAAGGAGATATCCACAGGCCTGCAACTATGTATTACACCAGTATAAAAGAAGTGCTTACTTTGAGTTGGCGAGGAACTTGTCGAAGGCGATGCATCTCTCGCCCATAGTAGCGCATACCTGGAAAAGCATCACCGCGTGATCCTTGCCTATTGAGAGCTGAATTAGGGCGGCGTCCCTCCTGTCAGGTGTGTACTCGACGTCGATGCCGACGATCTTCTCGCGGCGTCCCTACAGAGCTTCCTTGTAGTCGTTGATGTACATCTCCACGGTGCTCACGTCATTGGTGTAGACCACCGTGAGCACTGTCTTGCCATGCGCCTGGACATCTTTGAAGATCTTGGTGAACGGCATGGCTGGAAAGAGGAGTAACAGTGGGGGGAAGCGTAGTAGTTTGTGAACAATCAAACGTGGGAGCCCGGAATTTAAAGGGGAGCGGCAGCAACATCTGCCCAGCCCACGTTCTTCTTCTCCAACCGGCACGGGGAGTGGGGGCGATCGTGGTTGCGCCTGTTGGGATCGTGGTGATCGTGGCCTTAGTGCTTTCTTGAACCGTGCGGATAGAGGAGCAGGGCGCGCGGCGTTTCGATTGCGTCTGGAGATCGTGGCCCTGTTTTTTTCGGGGGCGGCTCTTAACGAAGCAACTGAAGAGATTGCAGGCAAACCGCACCACTTTTTGTAACCGAACTGCATCATCAAAATAGATCGAGCCGTTGTTGGTTTCTGTATACGACTTGTGGGCCGATAAGGTAGAATTTTTTATTTATGTATAACGCGCGTCGCTGACTCGTGGGCCCGGAGGGAGTCATTAACCCCCCTGCCTCCTCTGCTTCTCTCCGTCCCCTCCTCATTCTCCCCCTCGCCCCCCGCAGGGAAAAAACCCCGCTCGTTCTCCAGGCGGAGAGGGACTACACCCACAGCCGCTGCTCGCCGCCGTCTGTTGCGCCGTTGCCCTGCTGTTCCGCCGCTCGTCATAGCGTCCCACGGTTAGTCCCTACCGTCTAGTGGCTCCATAGCTATTCTCTCCTCTCCGTTGATTTCGTCGCCGAAAATCGTCATCGGCGTCCCCGATTTGTTTCTAGGGTTAGTTTTTGGAGCGACCAGCTTCTTTTGCTTTTTTAACTATCGTTTTTCCAGGCTCGAATCACAACATGCGTTTGTTTTTAAGAGAAGGTTGTGGTATTAGCGGCCTTGAAATCCTAGCAATGTCCACCTAGGGGTTTTTATCTGTATGTGCTTAGGTTTGCTTTTCTAGGGTTTGATTATTACCTGTTGTTGTTTGCAGATTTAGCATGGCTTCTCCTACTAGAAGAAGTCCAAGGTTTGGAGGAAATTGTATGTGAACTAATTTATCATATCCTTTCTTCTTTTTTTTGTCACTATGCTTTAGGCTGATTCTTTTATCTTTTTGTTTTTTTTGGTAGATAATACAGGTTCTTCATCACCCATTGATGTCTCACCAATCAGCGCGGCCGCCCCATCTGGTAATTTAGAATGTCTCCTTGCCCCTGTCGCCATAAGGTTGTTAGGAAAATCGCACCTTGCGTCAAGTTTTTTCTCACTAGGAAGAAGTGATAAATCTTATAGCACCTTCATTTTGTTATGGGAGAACTGCATGTATTTTTATTTCTCTCGTACATCAAAGTGTTCTGCATTTTTATATTCTGTTTGTTAATAGCTCGTTTTTCGGTATGCAATAGTGCACTGCATTATATATTTTACTTACAAACCTACATGTTTAGACAAGTTTGTGAAATTGATATGAACTGCAGCTAGTTAATTGTTTTTAATTTTCTTGTCTTGGAATGAACTGCATTAAGTTTTTTTCTTTTTTTATATGCTAATGAACTGCATCAAGTTATTTGTGTCTCCATAAATCTCTTATATAATTTTTGGTAAAAGTGCAATGCATTTATGTACATTGCCTTTTTTGCCATATATGTGTGGCCCAATTTATATGAGCTGTATTTAGTTTAGTTTTTCCTCTCACACACATACTTTCTTATACCTACAGTTTTATGTCTTGGTGGGTCTGGTGGTGGGGGTGTTAACTATTAGATTAACCGTTATTTCACAGCCGATGTTGTCGCGGACGGGACATCCGGTCTACCAGAAATTAGCGAAACTCAGTCGCAATCTGTTGATGGCACAGAACCAGTTACTCAGGATTGGATGGTGCCCAATCAGATTGCAGCCGACAACGAGAGGAAAAGGCAGAAAGCGATTGCGCTTGGTAATCGTTTAGAGAAGGAGCACACAGCGAAGCAGGATCACAAGGCGAAGAAAGTAATGTTTGATGAGGGCAAGGAGATAGGAAGGAGGATTGAAGACTCAAATAAGTCTGCTAAGTTTGCCCCTTCAAAGAATACTGTGAAGAGAAAAGTCAACACTGTTGTAGAGGAAGGCTTCATCTCTCCACGGCGCAGTCCCCGGGTTGATTACTCAAAGAGGCCCAATTACGCCGAGGTTCAAAGAAAGCGGCCAAGTGCTGACGATTTTTTTTTGAATTTTAAGACTGTGAAGCATGATCTCCACAGTAATTTATTGCATGGGAGAACCAAAGGTTCTCAAAGAATGGTACAACGAAATAGTAAAACAGAACAATACAGTAAAGGAAGTAGACTAATCCTACCTATACTATTGCAGAGAATTGATCCATGAAATCAATCTGTTTTTAGGATCACCCTCCAATCTATGTGAAAGCAAGGTGATATCATGCACAAAGTGCCTTCTCCAGGAATGAAAAGAAGGTCTCTCATTCCTGAAGGTCTTCCCATTTCTGACTATCTAGATACACCAGGAGGCAGTAAGCATGACCTCCATGAAGAAAGACTGACCAAATGAATCTTTGGCCTGTTGTAAACAGGAATGCAAGGATCCATTGGCCCCCCATGTAATTTGTAGATAGCTCCAAACTCTGCAACTAAAGTTGCAAGAGAAGAACAAGTGTGGTCTGTCTTCAAGATCATGTGAGTGACACATCACACAAGAATTGTCCTCAATGGGTGGTCTCCAGTGCCTCCTAACCAGTAGGTCTTTAGTGTTTAATCTGTCAAACATCAAGAGCCAGCCAAAAACTTTTATCTTCATGGTGCACTTACTCCTCCATATCCAGGCACAAGATTGATCAGTTGGCATGTGAGAATGCATGAGATTGTAAAATCCTTTGGCAGTATAACCATATTTACCAGGACAGTGCCAAGATTCAGCAGTTTGAGGATCTCTCTGAAGATTAGAAATCCAGTCCTTAAGACAGAAATATTCATCAGCAGCTTGTTGTCTGAGTGGCAAGTGAAACAAAATCTCTTCATCCTCCAAGCTCAAAAAATCATAAACAGATAGCTTGTCATCTCTCACAAAAGAGAAAAGATGAGGCAATCTATCACGCAGAGGTCTACATGAGCCATTGATGCACCACCCATCTGACCAAAAAAGTGCAGAATCCCCAGCATTGATCCTGATAGAGGTCACAGGTCTATATAGGTCACTTAGCTTAAGGATATCCTTCCACCAAAAGGATCCACAAAGCATTGTTGCATGTGGGACATTGCCATTATAATAAGTGTTCCAAATAAGGGAAACCCAAGGAATATTCTCCTTATTGTAGAACTTATGCAAGTGCTTCAGAAGAAGGGCTTTGTTCTGAATTGGCAGGTTGACAATACCCAGACCACCTTTCTTTTTAGGCCTGCAAACAAGCTCCCAAGAAGCAAGGGATTGTCTTGGGGTATCAGATTTTCCTCTCCAGAGGCATTGTCTCTGAATTCTCTCCAGCTGTTTGAAGATGCCCTGAGGGATAGCAAGACTACAAAGGTGATAAATGGGCATGGAGGAAATTACTGAATTGAGTAACTGAAGCCTTGCCCCTTGGTTCAGCATATCTGAACTAGCAGAGAGTCTTCTTTCCACCCTGTCTACCAAAGGCATCAAATCCTGAATTTTAGGCCTGGTAGTGCCCAGTGGTAGACCAAGGTAAGTGAAAGGCATTTGTCCAATGGAGCATTCAAACACTTCAGCAAGATGAGCAGTCATAGCCTCATCAACATTCAGGGGGATTAAAGAGGATTTATTGAAGTTCACTTTGAGACCAGTGGAAGCATGGAACCTGCTAAGCATCTCTTTGATAGCCAACAACTGGGATTCATCAGCATGAACTACCAATATAATGTCATCAGCATACTGAATGATAGGATAATATGGATCATGAGAATCAATTGGCAGTGTCAGGATTTGATCCTGGAGCATTTTATTGACTACTGATTGTAACAGATCAGCAGCCAATACAAACAACAGGGGAGACAGGGGATCTCCTTGTCTAACCCCTCTCTTGCAGTAGAACTGTTTACAACAAGATGGAAGAAGAACCAGAGCCTAAAAGCTCTCTAATCCAACTGATCCATTTCTAACAAAACCCCTTGTGCTCCAAAACTTGAAGAACAGTTTCATGTTCAATAGTGTCAAAAGCTTTTGCAAAGTCTAACTTCAGAATAATAAGGGGCTTTTTAGACTGTTTGCATTGATGGATATACTCAAAAGCCCATGCTAAGCAATCCTGAATAGATCTAGACTGAAGAAAGCCATATTGATTCAAGTGAATGCACTGTAGAATAACCTTCTGAAGTCTATTAGCAAGCAACTTTGTGAGGAATTTCAGGCAGGTGTTAGTCAGAGATATAGGCCTAAAATCATTTGGAAAAACAGGAGCTAGCATTTTTGGAATCAAGGTGATTAAAGAACCATTAAGACATTCCAACTTGAGAGAGCCATGAGCAAACTGAGAAATCAGATTCATAAAATCAGATTGGATGATGGGCCAACATTTCTTAAGGAATAAACCATTGAACCCATCAGGCCCAGGAGCTCTGTCTACAGGGAGATCTTTGAGAACCTCATTAATCTCTTCCTGAGAGAAGGGAGTGGTCAAATCCTGCAAACCCTCCACTGGGTGGATTAAATCTGGTAAACTGAACTCCATTTGGATACCTTGGGAAACCCCCATTCTCTCTCTGTAAGAGTTCCACAACAGATTGGCCATCTGCTCATGATCAGAGAGAACAGCCCCATCAGGAGCATGTAAAGTGGAGATGGAGTTCTTCCTCATTCTTTCAGAAGCCATAGCATGAAAGAATTTTGAATTTTTCCTCTCCTACTTTAATATCCCCGATAGTACACCTCTGTCTCCAATATAAATATTGAAGTCTGAGAAGATGTTCATGGTGAGATTTCACAATTTTCCTGAAATTAAACTCAGGTCTAGTTAGGGGCCTTAATTCTTCCAGGGAATCAAAGGCTAACACCACCTGAGAGCACTTGAGAATGAATTTCTTGAGAGATGCCATATTGAAAGACCACTTCTTGAGAGCATATTTAAGCCTTTTAAATTTCTTAGAGATAATGGAAGCAGCAGATTCAGCATCAACAGGAGCATTCCAAGAATTCTTTACACAATCCAGAAAACCTGGTAACTCAGCCCAATAGTTTTCAAACCTGAAACGATTACTCTTTGGGATATCTGTGTCAATGGACACAATACAAGGCACATGATCAGAAGAGGTCTTGGTCATGGGAAGGACAATTGTGTTTGGATAAACAGTGATCCAAGAACTGGAAGTAAAAAACCAATCCAATTGTTCCAGCAGTGGCTCATCCTGCATGTTAGACTAGGTAAAAGCTCTACCTTTAAGTGGCAACTCAAGAATCCCAAGGTGGCCTATAATCTCATTGAACAGGAGGATGTCATTGAGATCACCACCAGGCCTGTTTCTATTCTCGAAAGATCTGATGAAATTGAAATCACCTAACAATAACCAGTTGTCACCATCAGGAATGTTAAGATCATATAACCATTGGACAAATTCATCCCTCATAGGACCCTGGCAAGGTCCATAGACAGAAACCAAAGTCCAAGCTTCAGCATTATGAACTGAGGTGAAGGTAATGGAAATACCAAAATGATTAGACTCCACCAGTGTTCCATGAAACATGGATGAACACCAGACCACAATAAGACCACCAGAAGCTCCCACAGAAGGGGAGAAAGCAAAATTGTCAAATCTACGAGGACAAAACTTTCTGACCAGACGTAGATCAAAGTTTCACACTTGGTTTCTTGCAGACAGATAATGGAACATCCACTTTCATTAATCTTTGCTTGCACATCACGCTGTCTTTCAGCAGAGTTCAGACCACGCACATTCCAGCACATAACACGCCAATTACGATAATGAGAACTATTCATACTGAACAAAGTTGGGTAAAACAGAACTCATGTTTGCATAACAGACATGATAAAATCCAGAGTAGTCGTACCAAAAGATCGAAACAGAGGGACCATAGTTCAAACTAAGCAAAAGACCACAACTACTACAGACCACACTCCTATAGAATATAGAGGTTGTATCAATCATGATTAAACTTCAGGAGATGCTGGAGCAGACTGCCCCGCCATAAGCTTGGACGTAGTGAGGTCTTCAGGAGCGATGCCCAGGGCGATGCCCATGTCCTACATTGCATGGATTGGGGTGGGCGGATTGATATGAAGATCATCTTCAGAATGTGTAGCCGGAGGAGCTTGAAGTCTTGGCTTTTTTGCACGTGGCTTCCTCAAAGGACTGGGCTTCATCTGAACAGCAGAGGTAGGCTTGAAACCCGACTTCTTAGCACAGCTTCTGGTGATTCCTCGTGTGGATAAATCCATGTCATCACGCACCAGAGGTGGCCGATTACGGCGCTTCTTACCAGCAGTAGGCTCTATATCAGCAAGAACAGCAGGTACTGAAGAACTTCCCACAGGGGGAGGTTCAATTCTCAGAGGTTCAGCAACCACCACTGGGTCCTCATCAGCTTGAAGAAGAAGAGCCCAGTCTCCAGATGGAGGAAGTGTTGAAGGCAGAATATTGATACTTTTGGGGATGATCCGAGAAGAGATAGTTGGAAATAGCTCCCTCATTGTTTGATCCAGGATCATCTCAGGAGGGAGAACCGGTCCAAACTGAACACGATGGATTTCCACAATTGGGTCCAGAACAATGACCTGAGGCTGATATGGCACAATGGCCCAGTCCTGCACATTATAAACGGGTTTAGGATCCTACACAAATGGCGCCTGGACTTCAATCACCTCAGAGTCAGAAGATGAACTGGAGCCCGCAGAAGAGTTGTTCTCTATGGAAATCTGGTCCTGTTGGGGCATAGCACCAACCGGCTCATTCTCAGCTGCAACCTCTGCCTCCCAAGCAGGCCATCCAGCGTCATCTTCAGGTGCAGCATCATTGTTCCCTTGATCATGCTGAGGTTGATGTTGCAGTCCTCCTTCATTCCAACCCAAAGCAGGGTACGGTGGGGCCCCCCAAGCAGGGAAAGGGGGTGGAATATGACCTGGCATGGGATAGGGATTTCCATCCAGTGGCATAACGTCCTCATCTGCAGGTAGTACAGCATCCGACAAGTTGGCAATGAGAATATATATTGCTGCAGTCCAAGAAACCACCGTGCCTCCCCATGGAGCAAATTCTCTGAAGACCACATCCCTCGGCACAAGAGCATTTTCAGGGAAGGAGGCATGAACCAGCGAGCGGACCATGCGCCTGTCAGTGTGATCCCACTCGATGAACTTCCCAAAAGTGCCAATCACCTCAGAGAGATAGCGGGTATTCCTATAATCCAGAGGCACCCCAATAAGCATGAGCCATCCAGTGCGGTGACAATGAATAGCCCGGAACCCTTCTCCTTCATTGTGAGGAATGAATCTAACAAAAAACTCATCTCCTTCTTCATCAAAACCCAGCGCAAAAGGTGCATGTCCAACAAAAGATGCTCGAACCACAGGATTATCAACTTCAAACAAACCTACCCCTTGAAACCAGGTCTGGGCGAAGGGAACAATCACCTGAAGTTCCTGGGTGAGGAAGTGCAACACTTGCTCACGTCAGACCCCAACCAAGGGTGCCGGCGGTGGTGGCTCCACAATCGCCACCATGTAGTGCTCGTGCATCCGTGGCGGAGGTTGAGATGCAGAGTAGAAAGTCCGAGGAAATCTCTCTGGGCCGCCATCCACAATGTCATAACCCGCAGGGAGGAAACAACGAGGATCTAGCTCGAAGTTGGCCATTGATGCAGAAGAGTTCTGCAGCGATGCAAACGGAGGAGCACTGTGGGGGGGGCAAAGCAGCGATGAGGATGAAGCAGGGGAGCCGCCGCTGCTGCTAGGATTGGGGTTTTTTGCGGGAGAGCTCGTGCGTATCTGAGGTGAAACCGAATCGTCAAGAGAGTACAAAGCTGGGGCTCGACTTCCAAAGGTTTTAGATGGGACTTTAGGCACCCAGATAGGAGCTGCATTAATGAGGCCTGGGCATTCTTTTTTAACGTGACCAGACCGGAAGCACAGTCTGCAACGCACCCGGTTAGTACACGCGTTTGTTGCATGTCCCATGCTGATGCAGTTTTGGCAATCCCAGAAACTAGCAGCCATCTCCTCAATCATCTCGTCAAAACTTTGTAGTTGTTGAACTGCCTCTTTAGGTGACGAGATCTTAATCGGAGAATCGCGATCAGAATCATAATCAACCAACCTAGGTAAGATAGGATTCCCGCTATCCTCCGAAGCAAACTCAGAAGAAACAACCCTAACCTCCCGGTCCGCATTGGACGGAGTTTCAAACGAATTTTGCATGGAAGGTAATCCCGACTGAGCCGGGGTAGGAGCAACAACTTCCAAGCCGATAGGGACGGTGGAAAAACTACCAAATTGAATCACAGGCCGTTCGGAGGCCGCCGGAGACGTGGACGACGACGGAGGGCTATCATGAACAACAGTATTGGCGTGAAGATGGGAAATCTCATGACGAGAAAAGGAGTAGCCAGCTTCAAGAACCAGTTGTGTGTCCCTACCAGTCGGGAGAAAATGATAACCCTTACAAGCTTCATAGTTCATAAACATCGCAAATTTAACCTTTTTGTTCTTGGATAACGGGGACTTGAAAGCCGACTTGGATGGCGATTTCTCCATCGCAGCTAAACCTAGTTTAGCACGACGTTTAGAGGGACTAACCAGAGTCCATTCTTCATCACATTCCACTTGCCAAGAACGAAATTCCTTCTTCCAATCAGGACCACCATTACCCCAAAGGTGAAACAAGCAATGAAACTTAGGGCAAACAAAGGTCTTCCGATGATATATGATGAAACCCACATCCTTACATGATACATGAAAACCATAAACCCGATCTTGCAAATGTAAAACCTTGAGTCTGGAACAAAACCCTCCAACGACAGCTTCCAAAGCCAGACTAACATTATCCTCATTCAAACGGAATGAATGCCTCACAAAAGAAACAACCAGAGTAAAGTGACCAGATTCATCAGGGTGTACCGTGCGTTTGAAGATCCGATGAACGTGTTCGGTCAGCTTGATCCCCGGGGCAAAGTCAAGTCCCAAGGAGATTGATGCATGGACCGCCATATAAATGGAGATCAGTCGATGCAAAGCAACGCAGCGAAGAGAAAGGTGGGCGCCGAAATCAAATCTCACGGTTGGACGTTGAGATCGCCGACGACGAGGTGACGGCTAGGGCTAAGGGGGTGGGAGCGGGGTGGGAGCCATCATAAGGGGGCTAAGTGCTGACGATTACTCTGGTGTTAATTTTGATGGCCCATCCAAGCATGCACGCGGAAAGGCAGCTGCAGAAATGCTTGACAACGACTCTGGTGAGAAGGATTCCGGCGGGGAGGATATTGATGCTACGAAGGTATCTTGCTGTTTTTCACTCTTTTTGCTGATGTTTTTATTGCTGCTTTTAAGTTGTCTCCTTTTCACACGAGCCATTGATGTGAACTGCATTAGCTTTTGAGTTGTTTCAGCGCGAGTCTTATGAGTCGTACTATATGCGCGGAGAGCTCTGCATTGTATAAATGAAGCTTAGCAGTTTTACACTAGGTTTGAATGTAGTATATATGCAACGCACCGCATTTTTGTATATGAGTTTGTTTAAGGGGAGGTTGGGGGGACCCCCCCATATTTGGTTTAACAAAAAATAGAATTTTAAGCGTGAAGACGAGATTCCACTAACACACACTTAGCTGCGCTCATTTTTTCAGTTTATTTTGTTGATCTAAGTGCACTGCACTATTCTTTTACATGTTGTGAACCGCATTGTAGAAATGGAGGCAAATTTTTACTATTTCTAGATCATTGATTTTTATAACTGCATTACATACTTTTTTTCCATATCAGCTTATGTATGAAGAATAGAACTGCATTTTAATACCAAATTCTCATATCATCTTGTTTTATATACAAGAGAACTGCATTTTTTAACAACTCACTGCTAACTCATTTTCTTTTTTTTACATAAGAGAACTGCATTCTCAAGATAACATTCAGATGCTAATGTGAACTGCATCTTTATTTATTTTTTTGTAGATTGCCAAGAGTACCAAAAGGAAGAAGTCTGAAGACGATGCTACGGGGGAATGGCGTTTCAACAAGACTGTTCGGCTGTCTATTCCAAATGTATGTAAAGTCATTGATTTGTTGAAGGAGACGCATAGAATTTTCGTTCAGCTAGCAGGTTTCGGCATTGTCTTCAATCTGAAAGTGAAGAAGAACGTGTCTCGTGTCCTTATGTGCAAGTTGATGGGAAAGATCAACCCAGAGACGATGAAACTGGACTGTGGGCCAAACAAGGTTCTGGAAATAAATCGTGAGGCTGTTCATCACATTTTCGAGTTCTCTATGGGTACTCGCACCGCTCCCAGGCCTGCCGAAAGCGGCCATGATGATTCTCTGTCTACTCTGAAGGACGAGCTTGGTTTTAACTGCTCTCGTAGCATAGATGTGAAAGACCTGCTTACACTACTCGGCAACTTGGTTAACGATCCTGCGAAGGTTGATATGGCTATGAAGGTTTTCTTTCTCATTGTTTTTCAGAGTTTCCTTTGCCCCAGCCCTGCAACTCGGTTGTCCAGGGTAGCTGCCATGGTTGAAAACCTGAACTTTGATTCCATGGCTCAGATGGACTTTTGCCAGCTAGTTGTTGATGAGCTGCAGGCTGCAGTGTACAAGTGGAATTCTGAAGGGAGCAAGCAGAACTGTGCTGAGGGCTGCACCATCGTGCCCCTGTTCATGTACCTCGATAGCTTGAATCTTCGCAATGTATCTGTTATGCATACACGCACGCCACGTGCTGCAATTCTGTCCCATCATGAGTTGAAGAAGATTCACAACGCTGACATGATTGTAAGGGGAAAGATTCATCTGGATACCTACAAGTTTGGCAAGTTGCCTATATGTTCACAATTTTTAGTTCTTTATGTTTTGTCATCATCTCCTTTTTTTTACATGCTAAATGTGAACCTCTTACTTTCTTACATGTTCTCTGCTTTATTTTTTGTGTTATTTTTGTTCAGTGGAAGGAGATAGGGGACATTGTGTACAAGCGGACTGCAGCTGCTGAACTGCATCCCAGCTTTTGTGAGCCTCTTGCTAGGGGTTCTCCCATCCGGCGGGTTGATGGTGTTGATAGGGGTTCTCCACTTAGGCGGGTTCATGGCGCTGCTAGGGGGTCTGCTGGAGGTTCTCACGGCGAGGCTCATGATGACCGCAATATTTTCGTCCAGGTTGACGAGCTTCTTGTTAGGGTTATCAATTTAACTTCTGATCTCTCAACATCTGGCGCTAGGGTGAGGAATATTGCTGGACTGTTTACTCCTGTCAAAGGACCTTCCGAACCAGAAATCGATGCCGCTCACAACTTTGATTGTGGACAGCTTCAATTCCTTAATTTGTCAGTTTCGAATGTCAGGTCGGCATTTGTTCAGTTCAAGCATTCCCAGGATGTCAAGTGCACTAGGTACGAGCAGGAAGCTGAGGCACTTGTGAAGGAAATGGACAGGCGGGAAAATGTTGTTAGGGCTTCCTTGTCTGATCGCGCTACTATTGATGTATGCTTCTTTATGTCATATGTTAACTGCTTTTGTATTAATATTTTCTTTGTTTTTAATATTCTTTTATGTCATATGCGCCATTGACATTTGTTTTTTGCATGATTTTTTATTATTGCAGTGCAGAGGAGAGTCTTCTAACGCAAACGCGCGGCTCGATAATGACCCGCACGACCAACATGTTTTTTATTCAGATATCGCGTCTAATAGGCAGCAGCCCCCCGTTGTTGATGCTACTAGAGACAATCCTGTCGACGAAGGCGTCATAGACAATGTTTGAAATTTTTTACCTTTTCTACTGTACATTTTCATTTTTTTTAATGTTTCTGTAGTGTCCAAATCAAAGATTCATATGTGAACTAGCAGCGGCAGTGAACTGCAGTTTATTCTTTTACGTAGTGTCTAAAAACAAAGAAGTACAACTGCACAAGAAGTGGTAGTGAACTGCAGTTTATTGTTTTGCAGTTTAAAAAACAAAGAATTATACATGCACCAGCAGCGTCAACGAACTGCATTTTACTGAAAAACTATGTAACAGAGAAGGAGTAGCATTTTTTTCAGCAGTGAACTACAAATAATATGTTTATAGAACTGCATTTTGTTTTTTCTAGGATCGCGAAACAATTGTTGAAACTCATGGGAAAGAAGCACACGGTGGTGCTGACAAGGTTGATGAGGCTTACGTGTCCAGAGAGATGGAAGGAGACGCTGGTCTGGTGAGCACAGAGAACTGCATTCATGTTATTATTTCTTTATATTTGACGCATGTTGCATTTTTTTTCTCTTTTTTCGCTTAGTGAACTGCATCAGCATCATTTGTTTAATGTTTTGTTTTAATACATCAGGACCGTGTGTTAAATGATGAAATCCAAGGGGAGCGCACTACAGAGGCTGACAATGTAGAAGCGAGAGAAGGAGGGGAAGCCAATGTGGAGGTTGACAAGGCAGATTTCAGAGAAGCGGGCGAGGGCTCTGCCGAGGCTGAAAAGGCAGAAGAAAGAGAAGGAAGGGAGGATTCTGTTGTTCCTGATAATATAGAAAGGGATGAAGGAAGGGAGGATGTAGCGGATGCTGACAAGGCTGAAGAGAGAGAAGGATATCCTTGCGCTACAGCCGAAGCTGCAGAAGAGAGCGAAGGAGCTAGAGCTGTAGATGATGCTTCGGGCACAGCTGCCAGCATTGATCGTGTTGCTTCGCCATCTGTTTTGCTGTCTGGCGATAATATTCCCGAGATTTTTCATGTTGCCCCTTGCGCCACCGAGCAGCCTCAAGGCAATTTGGCTGGGACCAATCTGGATGTTCCAGTTGAGACAAGCAAAGCCGCAGCTGAGACGGTTTTGATCGGCTCTGAAGAGGAACAGCCAAGTAGTGTGCATAACATGAGAATTCTGGACGATGACAACACTGGCCTGGATAACTTGACTCTCAGCGAAGATGTCTCCGCGGAGGTGCAGGATGTGGACTCCGAAATCGAAGGTAAGTGAACTGCATTATTTTTTGTTCTAGTTTGGCTAAACCGACGGTTTTTATGCTCTCTCATCTGACATTGGGGTTTTTCTATGTTTTTTAGATGAGGAATTACATGTTGTCACTTCGTCCAGTATTGATCCAGCTCTTCTGAGGAGATACAACGAGTTATTTGACGCTGTTACGAGGGCTAGGAGGGATAATAAGAAGAAATGTGTTCTTTCTCTTTGTCCTTATATCTGGTTGCTTTAGTTTTATTTTTATTTTGTAAGGTACATGCAGCTTATTACCTTTTTTCTGCGTTTTTTCTTATATTCCTGAAGGGATTTAGTTGCATTCAAGGACGAGTTTGGTGATATTACTGTTGGTCATGTTGGCGAGTCGTTTTGGTCATACGGAACGCTGAGCACTCGTCTTGCAAATATTTGTGTATCTATGTTAGCTGAGAGGTTCAAAGGATCACAAACTATGATTGTCCCGTATAACCTATGTGTAAGCGTTTTCATTAATTATATCACACGCCTCCCCTCGCCTATGTTTATTGTGCTTATTTTCAGCGGCCACATTAACTTTCTTGGTTTTGTATTTTTGAAAGAATTCAATTTGGAACGGCGGTTCCACAAACAGGGCTTTGAAAAAGATGTTTTCTTCAAGCGCAGAGGAACGTGTGGACAAGAACATTTTGGTATTGCATCATTTTGCTATTTCCAGTCATTTTTAGATGTAGTTTCTTTTTTTCCTTGTTCTCATCCGGTTTGTTCTATTCACTTTTTTAATCAGATTATGTTCGCAACATTTGATCCTCCTCCTGCATCAATGAAGGATGCGATTGGCCGGTACTGCTTGGTTACTTTGAACCTGTCTGCAAAGCGATTTGAGTTTCTTGACTCAATAAACGGCCCTGAAAGTGAACCTAGAAGCACTGTATTAAGGAAAATGGTTAAGAACATCAAAAAAGTCTGGAAAGACGGCAGTGCAAGCTGTGATGAGCCGTTGAACCCTCACACGCTCGACGGCTTTGTGTTGAGTCATGTCAACATTCCACAACAGGGAAATGGGCTCGCACTTGTTCTTCTATCTTTTTTCTTCTTTGTATATTTTTGTGTGTATAGTGTTCTGCATTGCTTTACTGAACCCAGAAGGATTTCTCCCATTTGAGAGAACTACATTAACAATGTGTCATTAGTTGTTCCTCCTTGCTATTGGGGGGTTTCTTTTTTGTATAGTGAGATTCATTGCTTTACTATATTAGTATCACTTTTTCCTTTTGAGAGAACTGCATTACAACCATTGTGTTATAAGCAATTTGTTCTTGAGTGAACTGCATTTATTATTGTGTTTCTTTTTTTCTACAGGCATGATTGTGGATTTTTCATGTTCCAATTCATGCAGAGCTAGGATGGTGAAGTTGTTGCTAAGTTTGGCAGAGAGCACATTGGCTACATCCGGAAGGCAATGCTCTACAGTTGGCTGACATCTTCGTATTGTTGTCTGGACTTGACATCCCTTTTAATTTTTTAAAAAGGTTATTACTTTTTTTTTCATCTGCACAATGTTTTTTATATTAAGAGAACTTTATTTAGCACAGAATAATTATTTTAGTATAATAAGGACTGCATGCGCATTATCATAATCATTTATATATGGACTGCAAGCACGTAACAGCTTTGTATCGTTTTGTACATGAAAGTGCACTGCATTAAGTTTCATGTTTTTTCTTCATAGGAAAAGTGCACTGCATTACACAATGCCTCTTAGTATGTTGCATTATGCCCTTTTTATTATTGAAATTCACGATTCTTTTCCATTTTTTTTTATTTTTCATTTTTTCTCGCAGGCTTTGATGAAGGCGCGTACCAAGGTGGAATTTCATTGTTTGAAACTCAGGTCCACACTCCAACCATTAAGAATTATGTTATTGAAGAACCCCCTGTCAAGCATGCAAAGGAACCTGTGTGTAAGAGGACGAGGAGCGCACAATCTCCTGTGAAGCCTATAAAGAATGCACCTAGTAAGAGGTCCAGGAGGGCAGTCAGCCCTCCGAATGCCGAAATTACTGATGAGGACTTTATGACTCTGCCACCAGTTCGCAAGAGGAAGAGGAGTGCAGCTGTGGAATGTCCAAATGAAAGTGAGGCAGTTATTCTATCCGACAAGAGGGTTGTGCAGAAGCCATCAACATATAGAACACCGGTTCAGAAGTTGCATCCTGTGAGGTTCAGCTATCTCGTGGAAGCGAGGAAACTATTGGAACTTGTGTCGAGCCCTGCGTTCAGGAAGAAACACAGCCAGTTAGTTCCTTTTTCTATAGTTTTCTTATTTTCTTATAGCTGTAACTATCTCGTTTATTTTTTTGTTGTGTGCCTTTATTTGCGTTCCTAACCCTATCCCCACTCACTGTGTTGTTTTTGTTGAGCATGTCCGCGCTGTTCATGTACAGGAATCCTATCGAAGTATACACTGTGTCTGTTGACTACATGTTCTTAACTTTCTACAAAGGCACTTTCATGGACTCGGAGTTGATGGACCATATCATTAGTCACTGGAAGATTGACCAGCGAATGAATGTGGTTTACCGATCTGGTGAACGCGTTCTTCTTTCCCCTCTATTTATCACGGTATTTCTCCTTCCTCCTTTTTTTATTTTTCTGCTGTAGGTGAACTGCATTGCCAGCGTATAATACAAAGATGTTGCGGTTTAGGTGTGAACTGCATTGCCACTGTATAATAAAAGATAGCTTGTTTGAATAATTTTATTCAAACCTCAGGAATGTGTTTGAAGTGCATACATTTTTGTTGTTTTCGAAAATCGATGAATGTAATTATGTAGGGGGAACTGCATACATAACTTTTTTTTACAGAGAAGTGTGTTTTGTTTTCATTTAGACCCAAACCGAACTGCATTAATATGATACAAAGATGTTTTTGTTTTACAGGGGTGAACTGCATTTTTCTAGTATATAATAAAAGGTAGAAATATAGTGAAGTGCATACATTTTTTGTCGTTTCTCAGAACTTATTAATGAACTGCATACGTAACTCTTTTTTTCACTTATCCCAGACCAAACTGCATTAATATTTTGTGTTCTTAATTGTTTCATTTTTTAGCTTTTTTTGCCTGGTGAACTGCATTTGTTTTGCTTACATTAGAAGATCCTTTTTATTTTCCTAGACGAACTGCATTAATGCATATTTTATGAATTAAGTAAGTGCTTCAAATGAATGATCACGCGAAGAGAGATGAACACGGAAACGTCGTGTTGCCCTTTGTGCACACCAAGTTCAATGTTGAAGATGCAGCAAGGCAGTTCAAAGCAATGTTCGCGATGATGAGAACCTTCTTAAATGTAAATTAGTAAGTTCTCAGATTTTTTGGTTTTTAGCTCGCTGTTCTTATGTTTTGCGTAATTTTTTTCTAGTAATCATGTCCCCCACTCAAACTGAGAAACACCTTTGTTGAAAACCAATTCAGATCCTGTTACCACGGATGAAAGTCCAGCACTACTCTTTATACATGATGAACAGGCACCGTGAGACCCTCGATATCCATGACACTAGGAGATACGGCGGACCGTTTGATCAAACGACAAGGTGGCATAAGTCTGACTACCACAGCGACCGCACTGAAATGGTAAAATGTTCGCTTTATTCATCTTTGTATATTTGTTTCACATGTATACGAGTTGAACGACAGTTTTCGTGACGTGTACTTGTTGCGTGCATTGTCTATGTCATATTTCAAAAGATGATCAAGATGACCACTTTGATGAAGAAGGTTTACGGAGAAAAGAAATACAAGAAGAAGGAGTCGGTAGACTGGGTCGAAGTTTCAAAGAAAGCTAGCTTTTTGGGTACCCCTGCACAGGGCCCCAATGAGTGCGGCTTTTTTTTTCTGAAGATGGCTCAGTTGTATGACGGCAGAAGCTTTGTTGTGAAGTTTGGAAAGCGCAATGTAAGCATCTTTTTATTCTCGCATCTAATGTAATCCTTCATATTTTCCTCTACATGTCTGCAGCAGTATCACCTTTTTGCATATGATGTTTTTTTCATAACCAAGCTGTTGTTTCGTTTTATCTTGTTGCTCTTTGATCGCAGGAAGCTGATGTCGCGGATTGGAAGGCTGAGTTCCTTTTCCAGATTCTGTTCCACCCTGATAACATGGTCCTACCGAGCGAGTTTCCTCGGGAGCTAAAAAATATGTGCAAGTCTCTTGGTCTGACTGCCAAACCTGACTCGCGGGAGCAGGATGAGGCATAGAACAACAGCAGACCCGTTTGATGTGTTTTAGAAACTTCATTGTAAATAGTTTTGTCGCTCCTTTTTTATGTATGGGATCTGTTAAACATATTCACTAGGATGTGTTCCTTTTTTTGTACATCTATGTAATATAACGGAGAAAGCAACTCTGTTTGACTATGTATATAATGGAGTTTCGTCTAATTTTTATCTTGTCAGCGGAAACTATCTTTACATGAGTGTAAACATACGTATCCGCACTACATATTTTTATGGGAGGTTGTGTTTTGCTGGTGGGTTGGG
Source organism: Bromus sterilis (assembly GCA_950022295.1). Taxonomy (NCBI): domain Eukaryota; kingdom Viridiplantae; phylum Streptophyta; class Magnoliopsida; order Poales; family Poaceae; genus Bromus; species Bromus sterilis. The sequence goes on along the minus strand of OX465595.1, from coordinate 270,552,811 downwards.
GGGGGACCCCCCTATATTTGGTTAACAGAATTGTAATATACAAATGTGGAGACCATATCCATCTCACACACACTTATTATGTATGGATATCGATATAATATATAACATTTTTTGCAAAGTGCACTGCATTGCGCAAAAGAGGGCCTTCAACGGGTTATAGTGTTGATAATCAAAAAGTTTTGGAAAATAGTATTTTCTTGGAACACAGAACTGCATGTGTGCGCTAATCAAGAGCTCCATTTTCAAAAAATTTGCAATAAGCGAACTGCACAGGTTACATGATGCACACTGCATTGTTTGCGGTAAGCGCACTGCAATGTACACATGAAGAAGCCCAGTCTCTACTACATGTAGAGTATCGTTTATTTTCATAACCACATTATTTACTGTTTTTTCTCGATATGAGCTTCTGCAAACAGTAGAGAACTGCATTTTTTTAACATCACACTGCCATCCCAGCTTCTGCACACATAAGAGAATTGCATTTTTATAACATCTATTATTGTTCTGAAACAGAATAGAACTGCATGTTTAAAATGGCATTCCTATCTCATCTGCATTTCATTTTCTAGAGAGAATTGCATTTTCCTCAATCGCACCAGCAGAGCATTGAATACAAAGTATACCTGTTTTTGTGATATATATATATATATATTAAATTGGACTTCAACATTATATCTCGAAGTCTATTTTTTTTGCTGTCCACTAAATTCAAGTTATCTCTATTATATGCTACATAAATGGATGAAGTTGATATACGTAAAAAGGCTACAATGTATGTGTGTTGAGCTATGTCTTGTTCCTGCTGCTTCTTCTCAAAGCGTGCACTGCAATTTGTTCAATGTTTGTCGCTCCCTTTGTTTTCTTCTTGTTGAACGTGTTATTCCTTGTAACGCGCCCGTGCGGTTGCGATGCTTGCCTATGCTCTGTTTTCTTAATGCCCTTCCCCTTCGATGTTGATGCTGGTCCTTCGATGTCTTCATCTTCATCTTCTTCTTCGTCCTTTCCCTCTTCCTCATCATCATCTTCTTCCTCATCTTCTTCATCATCTTCTTCCTCATCATTATCTTCTGCCTCATCTTCTTCATCTTTTGCTTCTTCTCTCTTTGGGCAAGTTCTTGCATTATGCTTCTCTCTCTTTTTGCAGATGCTGCACAGTCTTCTCTTTGTCAAATCTTCTTGTTGGTCAGCTTGGTCATATGTGGTGGCATTTTTGGCTTTGATTTTTTCTAGCCTTTGCTTGCATGTCCTCGAGTTGTGCCCCGCAATATTTTCGCATGATTTGCACATCCTCACTCCCAGTGGCCTGCCTTCGCTGTCCAGCTCTGGCTCAGGCTTGTTCTTCTTTTCAGAACCTATATCCTTTGCTGCAGCTTTTTTATTTGTTGACTTGCTCTCCTTGTTTCTCCCTTTTGTGTTTGATACAGGTGGGGGAAGAATTGTTTCATCCACAGTAAGAGTTGCACCATCAGTGTCATGTTTGTGCTCATCTCCCTTTTCTTCACTCCGTGCATTCTTGTTGTTCTCCGCCTCTTCTTCGTTCAACACGTCAACTTATTCTATGAGTGCTCTCATCCCATATAACGCTCTGTTTAACCCGCTATCCGACTTCACACCCCTGTTTGACAGGTCCATGGCTGTTTCTACAAGTAGCCTCCTACGGCAGAACATTGAACTTCCATCTGGAGCAGTTTTCTTGTAGTCTCTGCGGTCAAAAGTTGCATTTTGCCGCGCGTTCCGTGTGTACCTCTTTAATATGTACTCCTCAGATATCTTGTCCACCCGCAGCTGATCTAACATGCAAACGATGTGTACGCAGAACAGGCCTGCAGCAAATAATCATTTATTTTTGGTTGTCAGTGTGAGCAAACTTCAAATAAATATGTAACAGAGAATTCAGGGTTTGTGAACTGCATAAAAATATGTAATTTTTTGTTTTTTATTCTAGTGAACTTCACTAAGTTTTTTTTCACATCTTGCCACCAGAACTATGTGAACTTCATTATGCTTTTTTGTGTGCCTATTTCTCGTCTCACTGACCTGTGTGTGTCAACAGTTTGCATTCACATTCGTAGATACCGTTCGCCACATCAGCGACAACTTGGAACTCATGTCTCGCCCTGTCAAAATCATCGGACTGGTTGTCGTGGCGCACCAAATACTTTGTTGGGTTGTCATGGGACTGCTCTGATCTGAATGCAGTGATGCGGTAGTGCGTTTGCTTGAAGTCAGCAAAGACTGCCCTTGTGTAAATCCTAGATAATTTAACCTCGAAACCAAACTGAGTAGTAGTTTTAATTTCCTCCTGCGAAATAAAGAAGCCAGTCAGTTAGCTGTTTTTGGTTAAAAAAAACATAATTGATTTTATATACAGAAGAGAACTGCATTTTAACATCACACTTTTCATCTCATTTTTTGTTCATAACGGAAAGAGAACTGCATTTTTTAAGTTCAAAGAAAAATCAGTAGTGAGTCTGATCCGCGTATACGAGCTTAATAAGATTTTTTTGTACCATACCTCGTTAGCCATGGTCTCTGCATGCTCGTTGGCCTTCCTCGTCTGGATGCATCTGTCCACCTGCGACGCAAATATGTGTAGGTTGTGGCTTTCCCTAAGTTTCTGTTCAAGATCCGGTTCATGCTTTCACTTCTCTGTGTCGACGTCATCCGTGCACAAAACACCTCCTTGTAGTAAGCTGATATCCATTCTTCTCGGTCTGTCCAGAGCGCCTTCATAATTTCATCATTCTGCAGGTTATACTTCTCCATGAGGTCACGCCAAGCGTGTTCAAACTCCGATGGCATCAATGGATGGTTGAGAACTGATGTCAGCTCATCTTTTAATGTCTCGTATGCTTTGTACAGCAAGGACAGATGATCCTTATATTTCTTCAGTATATGCCAACGGCATAACTTGTGCAGCGTGCCTATTAGTGTACTCTTTATCGCTGCATCCATGGAGGGGCATTGATCTGCATGTTTTTTTTAAAACAGGCAGTCAGTTATTTTGAGAGAACTGCATTTCTTTTTTTTCTCCGTTTTCTTTTTTGTTTTTTGGATGTAAGAAATGGACTACAAAAAAGCTAGCATTGAATTGCATTTTTTAGTTTACATGTCATTATTCAGATTGGTCGCTTGTTGTTCATGCAACGCAAGAACGTCCGAAACACCCACTCGAAAGATGGTATTGTTTCGTCTCTGACGAGAGCCACCGCAAATATTGTACTTTGTAGGTGGTGGTTTACTCCAACGAACACGCCCAGAGGCATGTGAAGCTTGTTGGTCTTGTATGTCGTGTCGAACGTGACACAATCTCCAAAATCTTCATAGGAACCCCGGCAGCTTGCGTTCGCCCAGAAGATGTTTTGCACACGGTTATCGGCATCTTTGTTGTAATCATAGAAGAACTCTGGATTTATTTCCTGCATCTTCTCAAAGAAAGCTAGCAGTTTCTTCACATCTTCCTTAGTTTCCTCCTTTGCGAACTGGTACTTCCTGCAGTTTGAAAGCAGAACATACCTCAGCATTAAACAACACACAGAAATGCACAAGCGAATTGCATCAAGTACAGGAGATATCCGCTAGTTTAATGTTTGTACTTGTTCACCCAGTCATGGCTAATGCGACCCATATATTGTAGCCATCCTCACATTCTCGACAGGGTCGACATCATCTATGTGTGTGTCAGGTTGTCGATCTGCATGTCCTTTACTAGTTTATCAAGCAATGGATCATCCCCCTTATGCGAGTGCAAGTGTTGAAGCATAGTTGGGCTTTCAATCATTTTGTGGTTTTGATTGAGCTCAACATGTGCTATCACAAAGACATCCTTGATCTTTTTCACTCTTATTTTCGCCTTGCATCCAGTTCTTTTCGTTGTTTTATCCCTCTTTCTTTCATAATCTGACACAGTCTCTTGGTGGTTGCCCTCTCTTGAGCAAACTATGTAGTTGTTCGTCATGTGTGTCCCCCTTTTTCGTGTGTCGAATCCTGCATGCCTCGCATGTGTGTTGTAGAACTCGTGTGCTGCCGCGATAGAGGTGAACTGCATACCTTTCACAGGCACAAGTTCTTGTAGCAAGTTCTTGTTCTGCACCGCAACATGAAAATGATTTTCTTTTTGTTAACGAAGAATGCGCAGGCTGAAAAATATTTCATAAGCGAATTGCAGCAGTAAGTCAAGAAAGCTTACATGTGTGTACTGCTTATTCTCCATTGGTGTTTGCATCTCACCAATGTTTATTGGGCATGGAGGAGTTACAACCCACCTAAGTAATCGAGAATCTCGGGGAGGCAGAAGTGATGAGAACTGTACTTTCTTTGTTGACTGTGTCTTTTTATGATCTGGGTGCTGATCCATTTGATGTGTGGCAGGCGGCCTTGGCGGAATCCCACTGTTTCTATGTCGACGAACCGGTTGCTCCCGAACCGGCTCGTGTTCACCATTGGTTTCCGAAGGTGCAACATTGTTTTGTTGAGGCTCAATATCATCCACTCTTATTTGCTGACCAAATGTTGCAATAACGTCTGTGTACCTTGGCTGCATAACTGTTATGAGTTGCTCTTCATCGTCGTCATCATCGTCGTCTCGCTGCGCATGCTCCCCCATGTATATCAGATCATCGTCCTCCTCATCTTCGCCGCTATGTTCTATTCCGTCTTCATCTTCGTCCTCTACATCTTCCTCCGCTGAGTATGCAGTCCTGTTTGTCGTGTTGAAAAAACCTCTAGGTATCTGTGGTGTTATCCATGCGGCCATCTCCCACTCTTCTCCCTCAACGCAGTTCAGAGGCTGATTGTCGTGAATCACTCGCTCCATCTTCTGGCTTCTCTGCACAGCTTTATCCTGCATAGGAGAATAGGCAGCGAACTGCACTTTAGTATCTAATCGAAAGTGGTACTTTTTTTATCTGTAGAATAGTGAACTGCACTGTATTTTTTCGATACTATATGTCATTTCTGTACGCAACAAGCAAAAACTGCACTCACTGCATTGTTACTTTGAAGTTCAGTTACTGTGAAACTATATTTTTTTGGATGCAATGTACTCCCATGCAGTTCAGTTCAAAGACACAGTGCTCAACATATATCAACAATGTGCACTGCATTATTTTCACAAACTACTACATAATGTAAGCCATGGGGAGAGACATGAACGAATTTTTTGACGCAAGAACGCACTGCATTACAAACAAACAGAGCACTGCATTATGAATTCACGTAGTAGGACTGCTTACATTAGTTGGATGCGCCACCTTCCTCTTGACAGCAGCTCTGTTGTTCTGTAGTTACAGTTCGGCTTGTTGTTGACGTGCAGCCCACCTGCGTTGCAGGAACACATGGGCCTTCTCAACCTACGCCATCGTCGCTGGAGAAGGCTCTATGGGCGATATGACCATTGCAATTCGCTCCCACGACGACTGTGAGTTCGCCGGAGAAGGCCTCCTTGCAGTTCGCTTCCCTCGACCATGCATCACCGCGGCTGGATGCCTCAATTTGCTAAACGGCGGCAGATCTCGCAGGCTAGGAGATCGGAACTGAGGCAGTGGTGGCGGTGGCGGCGCTGAATCGTGGAAGGATCCGCCGAATCCGCGCCGCATAGTGGCTCTCTGCGTCGTTCGCCGCCGGCCTTGGGCGCTCCGCGCCAGGAAGCGGGAGGGGTGGGGGTCGCCGCCGGCCTTGGGCGCTGCCGCGCCAGGAGGCGAGGAGGGGTGGGTGTTGTTTCCGGGTCGAGGCGCTGCCGCGCCAGGAGGCGGGGAGGGGTGGGGGTCGCCGTCGGCTCGGGGCGCTGCCGCGCCAGGAGGCGGGGAGGGGTGGGGGTCGCCGCCGGCTCGGGGCACTGCCGCGGCAGGAGGCGGGGAGGGGTGGGGGTCGCCGTCGGCTAGGGAGCTGCCGCGCCAGAAGGTTGGTTAGGGGGGTGTTGTTAGAATAAGGCTTTGTTGTTAGAATAAGGTCTTAAGGGGTGTTGTTAGAATAGTCCCACCCTATATATATATATATATATATATAGGGTACAACTATTCTGCTAACACCCCCTTATGTGATATTCTGCTAACAAAATTGCTTATTCTGCTAACACTCTCTTAACTAACCTTCTAGCGTGGAGCGCCCATCGTGGACAACACCACCCCCACTCCCAACCCGACCTTCTACCGCTCCCACCCACCCTCCCACCTTCTTCCCACACTCCCCACCCCCACCCCCGATTCAAACCGGCTCCGGAGAGCGCCGGCGCCGATCCCCAATCCGACGAGCCCCGTTCCCTCCTCGCGCCCTCCCCCGAAACCACCTGTAGCCATCCAGGCCGCCGCCGAGCTGCTCCTCCGCGCGGCCACCCACCGCCGAATCCGGACACCACGTGCCTCGGACGCGGCCATGAGCGCCGAATCCGGCCACCATGGCCCCCTGGTCGGGCTCCCTCCACCACCCAACCCTATCGCCCGCCTCCCTCCCAAGCCTGGTTTCCTTTGACCACATCCATACTGCGCCGGGCACCGCCGCCATCCCCTACCAACAGCGGCCGCCGAACCCCGTGGATACCAGATCCGGGCCTTGCCGCCGCTCTCCTCGCCTCCAACCACCGGATCCGGTGACGACCCACCGCCCAATGCGCTCTACCACGACGCCCACGCCTCCCTTGCGTTGGATCCAAGTCCGCCCCTACCGGAATTGAGCAGCCACCAGCCACCGGATCCCGAGAGTTGTGCTCCTCTAGGCTACTACAACCGCTGGAGCGCCACCGGCCACCGGATCTGGCACCTTCCTCTCGAGTCCACACCTCCCCTCCTTAAGTGGGCGGAGGTGATTGGATTCGTCCACCGTGGAAGAGTTTTGGCGGAGGCACGACTCCCGCATCCACGGGAAAAATTGAGTTTGGCGTGCAGCTCGCTCCGGTTTGATGCGCATCTCGTTTTGGCTAAGATTGCAGTTCGGTATGCTCGGTGTGGTATGCATTCATGTGTAGTCGGCTGTAGTTCGTCCTGAGTAAGAAGGGAACAAACAAAAGGCATAAAAATGTCGCAGTTTTCTTGCCTCATTCATGTAATTTTGTTCCCAGAAGTTCTCTTTTGATATTTGTTGGTGAAGTTTGTAATATATGATGTTATTCTCAATATTGCAGTTCGCTTCTATCATGTTTCATATGGTTTGAAGTGTGTAATAAAAAAATGCAGTTCAGAAAAATCCTCCGCAAAAATTCAGTTTAAAACAAGTTCACAAAAAATAAAAAAATAAAAAAAATAAGTTCCCTCCTCTGTAAGTTGGAACAGATGCGGTTCATTTTATTAACATGGAAGTGTGGTTGCTTGTCAAATAAAGTGTACGGAATATGAAAACAAAATCATGCAATTCGTTTAGTTTTTACCCGGTGTCACTTCCCTGAAGAAAACTGCAATAGTGACGAGGATCAACCTCGGCAAATCCCATGGTCAGGGACCCTGGGTTAGATCGTAGAGAAAAGCACTTCCTGCTCAATTGTATTATGCGGGGGGTGATTACAATGAAGGTCAAGGCGAGTTCGCCCAAGACCGGAGGTGTAGATTGTAGACTGGGTGCCCTGAGTTGTCACCCCTCCCAACCTTTATATACTAGGCTAGGTCTCGGGGAGTCGAACTCAGGTTACAGGAACGATTGCCTAATCTAGCTTTGTCTTAGACGCCAATTCTTTACTTCCCTATTGGTCGCGGATTCCTACGTCGGTGTCTTGAGTGGACCAGTCGTGGGCCTATCGAGGATTCCAGCGGGCCTCCTGTCTTCATATGCACTAGGTATCCTTACACGCAGGAGTCGTGGGGTCACTCCCTCGTCAGTAGCCCCCGAGTGCCTGGGGGACTCGAAGAGTCGCGTAGGGACTCGAATCCGTCATCACTTGTCTTCACATGTGCAGCGCAGACGCGAGTCGTCAGCTGTTAGCCGCAAAAAGGTTTATCCGAGGGATGATAAGCTAAAAGAGCCCAAGGTAGTCGACTGGTCGAGCCTTGGCGAATTGCACTAGTGGAAAATACCTCAGTATCCCAATCAAGCCCGTGTCCCTCGACACGAACTTGGAAACGACTGGTGTCTAGCAAAGTCCATGCCGTTGCAAACCTTACAGGTTCAATGCCGCCAGTCTCAGCAAACAGCCTTAACGCGTCCGTTATCGGCTGCACTTTCTTCATGTGAGTGCATGGTAAACATCGGGAGTGAAGTTGCACTGTGGAAAGTCCCGGCCCGACCGTCTGCGCAGCGGGGTCTTACCTACGCGCTAAGCTTATGCGGCATCTGGGGTGCAGTGTATCGCCGCCCAGGCATCATTTTTCATAGAGGCGCGGAACCTAATTAGAGATGCACCCACTTGGAATAAACTGATCAAGTGGACTATTAGTTAGTCACCTACGGAGCTTTTGCGAGCTCAAGCGAGGAGTCGATAAGAAATGCGCCCACTCAGACAATCATCAAGTGCGCGGGCAGATTGTCCTCCTGAGTATTAGTCGAATCCTGCGAGTAGTCACTCGAATGCTTCATCATCTTCTGGGTGAGGGAGCACCCGAACTCTATAGACGTATCGCTTTTTGTTAGTGCGAGTGATCACTCGAGCACATCATTGCCTTCTGGGTGAGGGAGCACCCGAAACTCTGTAGACGTATTTGTTCTTGATAAGGTAGAAAAAACCACCCGCATCCTCGAAGTTTGGACCTTGCTCTGTTTTTAGTAAAGGTAAGATGCTCCTGATGGGAGTAAAAAATTTGGAACAAAATTGAAATTTTGGCACAAAGAGGCGGGGAATCTTTACCGGGCTTGGTTTTACCAGTTGTTTTTATCTTGGAGCAGCCTTCTTGGATTTGTTGTGAGGATAAGCATCGTAATAATGATTTTGGTGACCGCTTGGTTTCCGAATCGTCACATCTCCTGACCAGCCGTAATAATGTCGTCCTGTGCTGCCGCGGCCCGTTGAGTTTTCGAGGCGTGCATGGGAAACATGCAAGATTTGATGTGTCCTTTATGGAATAGTGCTGGATGTGAAAACGGCATCTTGTCTTGGAGTTCGTAGCGTCAGGTGTGTTGGTCTTGGTTTAATGATAGCGTCGCCTCGGTTTTTGCGTGTTTTCCTTTCTTGCCCCTGGCATGTGCTATAAATGCATGTTGTTTATTTGCCTGAGTTCGGCATCTCTTCTTCTCCCCTCTCTTCCTTTGCCTTCTCCCAGATATGGCACCCAAGCATAGTGGCGGTGTAGTTGCTGCTAGCTCTTCTGGCGGCCGAGGTGGTGGCCGACGTGGCCATGGTGGCCACACGCCTCGTGGTGGACGTCGTGGATCTACGATGGCGCCTTCCTCTTCTTACGTGGAGAAGGGTGTTTGGCGCTACGACTTTCTTCTACGTGTTCTTAGCCGGACCGCTACTCGGATTCCTCTTCCATCTTCTTTTGCCTCCATTGTTTTTGAACTTAATTTGAAGGTCATGTGGCTCCGGCTTCAAGGGTGTGCTCGGTCTCCCTCGTGGGTGGGGCTGGAGGTTGATAGCTCGTTCCTGATTTTCCTTGGATCTGGCTGGAGGTCATTTTCTCGACGACTGAATTTGCGTGATGGGGATAGCCTTTGTTGTCGTTTTGACGGTGAAGCTACTCTCATCATTCGTGCGTTTGATGCCGGCGGTAATCGTCTGGATCCATACTGGGAGGACTCGAGCAGTGCTGGTTCTGGAGATTCAACTGGTGCTTCGACTTCAACTTCTTCTTCTACCGACTCTTCGGCTGGTGGTGCTTGCTCTTCTAGTTCTAAGGAGGACTCGTACGTCAAGCCACCAGCCAAGCGGGTGCGCCAGTAGGGAAGGTCGCCAGGCTCAGGAACGTGGCGAGTTGCTCTTTGTAGGCTTAGTTCTTTACTTTGTTTGTGATGATGCTTGTCAAGATGTGGACCAAAGTGCCAATTATATCAGCATGTACATTCATGTAGAAGTCATAATTCCTGGTGGTTTTTGGTCTTGTGGTCCTATGGTGTGTAATAGGGCTTTTGTCTTTTGGTACTGAGTCTTCAATCATTCTAATATGTAATTTCGGGTCCTTTGTAATTGAAATTTTCTTCGAGTCCTTTTGAAATGGGAACTACCTTCAGGTCCTTGTTTAATGAAAACTGTCTTTGAGTCCTTTGTAATGGAAACTGCCTTCGGGTCCTTGTTTAATGAAAAACTGTCTTCGAGTCCTTGTAGTACTATCGGGTGCGCGGCAGCGCTCCCGATGGGAGTATCTCTCGAGGCGATGTTTCGACTTGTAGAGTCGGACGTCGGCTTTGAGCCTTTCGTCGTTCGTGCTGGAGCTTCTTGTTGTTGCACTGTTGTTCCAGACTTTCGTCGGGTGCGCGGTAGCTCTCCCGATGGGAGTAGCCCCCGAGTCTTTGAGTGATCACTTGTGATCGGGTGAAGACTTTAACAAATTGCTCCGTCCGGTTTCTGTTTTATCCTTATTGCTGGGAAATAGATTATGCTGATGTAAAAGCTTTTGAGTGGGGCTTCTTCTTGAAACGATGTGGGCGAAGTAGTGTCTCTCGGGGGAAGTTTTGCTCGAGCCCTCGAGTGCTTTTAGGTGTTGTCGTGCAGATGAAAATAACCTCCCTCGGGGGGAGTTTGCGTTCGAGCCCCTGAGTACTTTAAGTAGCGTCGTGTGAGCGAGAATAGCGTCTCTCGGTGGGGAGTCTGTGCTCGAGCCCCCGAGTGCTTTAAGTAGTCGTCGCGTAAGCGAAAAATAGTGTCTCTCGGGGGGGGGATTCTGTGCTCGAGCCCCTGAGTGCTTTAAGTAGTCGTCGCGTAAGCAAAAAATAGCGTCTCTCGGGGGGGGGGGGGTCTGTGCTCGAGCCCCCGAGTGCTTTAAGTAGTGGCCGCGTAAGCGAAAAATAGCGTCTCTCGGGGGAGGGAGTCTGTGCTCGAGCCCCCGAGTGCTTTAAGTAGTCGTCGCGTAAGCGAAAAATAGCGTTACTTGGGCGACATCTCACTTATTGCTTCGAGTTTTTACACGAGTTGTTGGTCGGTGCTGCTGTCGATGCTGCTTTGCTGGTCAAAAGTGCCTATGGATAGTCTATGGATAGAAAAGGCGCAGGATTGCCACGTTCCACGGATTTCCCACGTCCTCGTCGGTCTTTGGGTTCTTCAACCTATATGCTCCTCCTCCTATGACCTCCGAGATTATGAACGGTCCTTCCCATTGCGGGGCAAGTTTGTGGACTTTTTCTTGTATCAGTCGTAGGACGAGATCTCCTTTGCGGAAAGTTCTTGTCCGCAGGCGGTTTCTTTGGTACGTGCGTAGTTTATCTTGGTATCCTTCTGACCTTGCTATAGCTGTGTCCCTTGCTTCGTCTGTGATGTCTTTGTCATCCTCAAGTGCTTTCTTCTGCCTCTTCCTCTTCATATCCCGAAATTCGGGGAGCTCCGAACTTTAGGTCGTGTGGCAGCACGGCTTCCGCCCCACAGACCATGAAAAAAGGTGTGTACTGGGTTGAGGTTTTGGGGGTGGTGCGTAATCTCCATAGGACTGCGGGGAGTTCTTCGATCCAGTTGCCTGCTGCCTGTTCGAGTGGTGTGAGGAGCCACTTTTGTATTCCTCCGCATACTAAGCCGTTTGCTTTTTACACCTGCCCGTTGGACTGTGGGTGTGCGACTGATGCGTAGTTGATCTTGATGCCCAGGTCTTGGCAGAAGTTCTAAAATTCTGCTACTGTGAAGTTTGTACCGTTATTTGTGATGATGTTATGTGGTACGCTGAAATGGAAGATGATGGACTTGATGAAGTTAACCGTCGTGAGGGTTGTTGAGCTGGTGATTGGAACTGCCTCAATCCACTTGGTGAACTTGTCCACGGCTACTAGGAGATGTGTTCGGCCCCCTTTTGAGGATTTCTTTAGTGGACCCACCATGTCGAGTCCCCATGTGGCGAAGGGCCGGGATAGTGGTATGGTTTTGAGTTCTAATGCTGAAGTGTGTGGCCTGCTGGCGAATTTTTGACAGGCGATGCAACGTCGCACTATGTCTTCCGCGTTTCGCATTGCGGTTGGCTAGTAGAAACCTGCTCGAAAAGCTTTGGCCACGAGTGCGCGACTACTCGCGTGGTGCCCACAAGTGCCTTCGTGGATCTCGAGCAACAGGGCCTTGCCGTCTTCTTCCTCGATGCACTTTCAGAGTACCTGATAAATGTTGCGCTTATAGAGCTATCCGTTGATTACTGTGAACGCTTTAGCTCGCCGACTGATGCGTCGGGCTTCCATAGTGTCTTGTGGCAAAGTGCCTTGTATTAGGAATCGGAGGAACGGTTTTGTCCAAGCTGGGCCTTCAGGTTCGGCTCGCTATGGCTCTTCGACCGTGTTGTTGCCTTCTTCGTTAGCGGTTGAATTTGCTGCTGCCACTTGCGCTGGCTCGCTTGTGTTGTCATCTTCTGTGTCTGCTTTTGGTGCGAGTGCCTTGGTTTTGATTGATCTCTGGCTGATGCTCTCGAGGAATACGCCTGGGGGGACTGGCCCTCGAGTTGATCCGATGTTTGCAAGCTCGTCTTCTTCTGTGTTATTTTCTCTGGTGACGTATTTTAGTTCGCAGCCGTCGAATCCTCCGTCTAGAGTGTTGTAGAGCTTACGGTATGCTATCATGTTGTCTGCGACTGCTTCACAGTCCCTTATTGCTTGTTGGACGACGAAGTTGGAGTCGCCGTAGATTGCGAGACGGGTGGCGCCGCAAGCTTTTTCCATACCCATGCCATGGAGTAGTGCCTCATATTCTGCTTCGTTGTTTGATGCCTTGCTGAAGTTGATCTGGAGCACATATTTGAGTTTGTTTCCTTTGGGAGAGATTAAGACGACACCCGCTCCGGCTCCTTGATGTCTTTTTGATCCATCAAAAAACATCATCCATGAGTTGGAGAGGTCTGGGGGACCAGGTGTTTGCACCTCCATCCACTCGACCAGAAAGTCTGGGAGTACTTGGGCTTTGATTGCTGTTGGATGCTTGAACTGCAGGTCGCGAGGGCTGAGCTCGATGTTCCATTCGGCGACTCGTCCCGTTGCTCCAGGATTATTAAGGATGTCGGCGAGTGGTGCGTTGCTCACAACTGTGATGAGGTGCTCGTCGAAGTAATGTGTTACTTTCCTTGAGGTCATGACGATAGCGTATACGAGCTTCTGGTAGTGCGGGTACCGCTGCTGACGCTTTGTGAGGACCTCACTGAGGTAGTAGTGTATGCTCTGGGCTTTGCCTTCTTCCACGCGGTCGACGACGAGCGTTGTGCTTACTACGCTGTTGCGTGCCGCTATGTAGAGGTAGAGAGGCTCTCGCTCTTTGGGCACTGCCAGGATTTGTGGGGTTGAGAGGGTCCTTTTAAGGTCCGCGAATGCGTTCCGGGCATTTTCGGACCACTCGAATTTCTCTCCTTTTTTGAGCAGCTGGTAGAATGGTAGGCTCCTTTCTCCCAGCCTGCTGATGAAGCGGCTCAGTGCTGCGAGTCTTCTTGTGAGTTGTTGTACGCCTTTGATGTTCACCGGTTCTTGCATCCTGGCGAGTGCTTGGACCTTTTCCAGGTTGGCTTTGACTCCTCTGGCGGAGACCATGTATCCAAGCAGTTTTCCGGCTGGGACGCCGAACACGCACTTTTTTGGGTTGAGTTTGATTATGTATCTGTTGTGTGCTGCGAATGCTTCGTGGAGGTCGTCGAGGAGCGTGTTCGCGCTGTGAGGCAGAGAGAGGGGCATGGTCCGCGGTGGTTTGGGCCTGTTTTTTTCTAGCGGTGGTTTAGGCGTGTGGATAAGGTGCGGGAGGTGGGGGACAGTCTGGGTAAGTTGGGCCAGTCTCATTCCTTTGTCACTGATCGGACCTTATAGGAGCCGATTATAATAGAATAAATGGGTCATATATATATATATAGCCGATCTATTCTGCTAATATTAGCAGAATAACTATTCTGATAACACTTCCGAACTGCATGGTATCGCAAATGGAACCTCACTGCTGACCTAAAAGCACTGCAACTCGGATAAAACAGAACCGCATGCACCGTTTTTGCTTCAACTTTTTAACCGCTCGTCGGAATTGAGCGTATGATACATTGTTGGATTCGTATGGAAATGGAGCTTCTTCCTTATGTTGAACACTTCTTCTAATTCCGCACGTATTAAGAGCAGTTTCGAAAACAGTGCGGCGACACACTTTCACAGCGGGTGTTTTTTCGCGATTTCTCTTAAACCGTTCATCGGAATGATGCAAATGATAAACCGTTGGAAAGGTATCGATCAGTTGCTCCATCCATATGTATAACACTTTCTCTAATTCCTCACGCATTGAGAGGAAATTCAAATCGAAAAAAACGCAGCAACTCTGTTTTTGGCCGACGGATCTTGTAAAGAGTGAAACTTTTTAACCGTTTGTCGAAACGATGCGTATGATATACCGTTGGATTCTTATGGAGTAGGAGCATCTCCGACATGTTGAACACTTCGAGATTCTTCACGGTTTTGAAGGAATATCGAAAACGGTGTGCTGCCCTCTTGTGGACAGCGGGCGTTTTTGCGTAAATTTTTTTTGATTTGTTCCTTAGATCGATGCAATTGATACATGGTTGGATAGATATCGTCGAGACGCTCCATTTTCATGTAGAGCACTCTTTCTAACTCCTTACGATTTAAAAGTTGTGTTGATTCTACTAAAAACGGGGAACTCCGTTCTTCGCGGACCCGAAATCGACCAAGTGAACTGTATTCGCCGGGCAACCGCACCGCATACTACAGGAAAGCGCACTGCATTATCGGTAAACGGAAATGCACGTATTTTTTCGCTAAACTGAAATCGATGAAGCGAATTGCATCCATCGGTTGGCCGGTTACAAAGTCGAATAGAGAAAACTGCAGTTCTGAAGTGTTATCAGAATCGATGCATCAACATTTTGTTATGTTTTTAGTAGAATTGTTGCAGTTTGCTTCGCGAAAAATAAATCATGGGTTAAACTGAAGTGAACTGCACTTTTATTATTATTTTTTACTTCTTTTTATTAACTTGCTTAGATTGAATGGTCAAGCTTTCTAAACTGCATTCCTTGATGCATATTTTTTGGGGCATTACATCATATCGAAAACCGCACTGCAATACTTTTCACAATGAAAACTACACCCATATTATAATTTTTTATTATGAATCAATTGCAAGATGTAAATGCAGTTAACGTTGAAAAAAGTGAAACATGAATAAACCACAAGACTTTTTTTTTTTTTTTCTACCTTTTTTAGTTCAAATGCATCAGAACTGCATGATCAGTACACCCATCAACATCAATTACAACCGAACTTCTTTATTATTTTTTCTCTTTTTTTTCAAAGTGAACCGTCAAAAAAAAAATTAAAGTCCTCGCGAGTGAACCGCACAAACATCTAAATATACAAAAAAAATGAAATACTAAAACTATGTCTTTGACATCACGAGTCCAATCTTTGTCCCTTGCATCCAGCGAACATCAAATGGACATTCAGCTTCATTGTTTTTGGCTTTTTCGCATTTTGTGCACCGAACCAAGTGAACTGCAACCAGCTCTATCATCCTCGCTACAACCAAGTGCTCTGTAGTACCTGTAAATTAAGGAAAAAATTGCCAGAGAGATCAAAGGACAAGAAACAAAATGCGCTGAATGCAGTGCAGCGGATCCAACAAAGTTTCACACAAATAATACAACAAGAATCAGGAGGAGGAATCGGCATTGCTTCCCCTCGCAGGACCGTGCTCAGCACTCCTGCCCGCAGCCGTTGATGACGCCACCGCCGGTAGCCTCATC
This sequence comes from Bromus sterilis, assembly GCA_950022295.1. Classification (NCBI taxonomy): domain Eukaryota; kingdom Viridiplantae; phylum Streptophyta; class Magnoliopsida; order Poales; family Poaceae; genus Bromus; species Bromus sterilis. The sequence continues at coordinate 270,537,047 of OX465595.1, read as the reverse complement.
CGGTGTGGCCCGATCTGGGGAGTCCACAGGCAGCACGTGGGGTGACCGGAGGGAGGTGGCCGCCCTCTCCTAGACCGAGCCGCGGGAGGAGGAGGGATGGCGGCCTCGCGTGCACGGGTTTAATTGGAGGTGGAAAGTGTGGATGAACCACGATCGCTACAAATAATCAGCGCCCAAAGTTCAGACGAACAGACCAACACAGCACGAAAACTCACTTGGACAAGGCTGAGTTCAGATTGACGGCAAGAAGCATGAAGGACGCGAGGGTGGACTGTGCATAGGAGCGCCGGATAGCCTCCTTCGGCGCCGTAAAGGCCATCCACGCCAGAACACAGAACACAGCCGGTTGTGGTGTTCACCAGCACGCAGAACATCAGGAACATGTGGCGGCGGAAGAAGGCGTGGATAAGGGCACGGTCGTCGGGCGCCATGGAGACAGCCGTGAGCAGCAGCAGCATGGCCAGCACGGGCACTGCTATCCTGAGGATCTTGGCCTGCAGAAAAGCATGGCGTGCAGAGTTAGGCGGAGAGATCGAATGAACCCAAAAACACGCTTGGAGAAATAAGTGGAGAGGAACTCGAGGTCGATGAACTGCGTCTCAAATAGATCAAGGACGCACATCACCGGGCTGGATCCGGCCGGATCCGGGACGCTGGGCCTTCAGAGGTGGGGGACGGCGCCATCATAGATCAGGATGGACGCCATCACGTGGATGTGGGGCTCCTCGCCATGGAGCAGATGCCACATCTGGACGGGCTCGGCGGCAAGGAGCGACGGGGAGAGGCCGTGCTGCGGCGGCGCGCCGATCCAGTAGCAGGCCGTGTCGGCGGCCACGGGGGCTGGAGGTGCGCCGCCGGGGCCAAGGGCGGGGGCTGGAGCTGTGCTGCCAGGGCGGTGGGCGGGGGGCGCGGGTGGAGCTGCGCCGCCGGTGGATGGGAAGAAGGAGGTCGGCTGCGGGAGGAGCGGTGGATGGATCGGACGCAGCTTCAGTGACTTTTGTTAAACAAAGTCTCACCGTGACTTACCCCAAAAATCAATTTTAAATATTTAAAATATCTCTAAAAAAATTGTGAATTTTCACATCACATGAATGTACAATCCCTAAAAATTTCAGGTCTAACTCATGCTGAATTTGTCTTTTTTGTTTCTCAATGTATATTTCGAATTTGGACCTAAAATTTTTAGGGATTGTACATCATGTAATGTGAAGATCCACAATTTTTTCAGAATTTTTTGAAACAATTAAAATTGATTTTTGAAGGTAAGTCACGGTGAGACTTTGTTTAACAAAGTCACCGAAGCTGCATCCGGATGAATCGTGGGGCTTGGGGGGTTAAATGGGGACAAATGGTGGGGGGTGGGATTTTTTCTCCATGTTGTTTTTGCGGTTCGGATCGGTATTGATCACTGTTTTTACGGTCACAACTGTTAGCAGAATAAGGGTTTGTTAGCAGAATAAGACTCTTAGTATATATATATATAGGACCAGAATATTCTATTACCTGTAGCAGAATAATATTATGTTACATGGCCCCCTATAAGGGCCCGATTCTTACAACCTCCACCGATCCCGAACTGGTACCACCCGAACCCGAAGCCGTCGGCAGACTCCACCTGTTACTTGGTTTCTTCCGCCGGAGGCGTCGCCGCGGGCGAGCGAGAGACGGCGGCAGCCTAAGCGAGGGAGCCCGCGGCGCCGTGACGGGCCGCGAACTCGCCTCGACAGTCGTCGCCGACCACCTAAGAGCACGGGCGGGAGCGCCGCCGCCGGATCCCGTGCCTTCGCCTCCCGCCGCCGGATCCCGTGCCTCCGCCTCCCGCTGCCGGATCCCGTGCCTCCGCCTCCCACCTGCGGATCCTGTGCCTCCGGCTCCCGCCGCTGGATCCCGTACCTCTGGCTGCCACCGCCGGATCCTGTGCCTCCGGCTCCCGCCGCTGGATCCCGTACCTCTGGCTGCCACCGCTGGAAACGCGACGCCGCCTGCCTCTGCCTGCCTGGATCTGCGCTCCATCATTGATTTAAACCTCATGGCTCCTCCAACTCAGAAATTGATCCCGATTCGACAGAGAAGACAACATGACATTCAAGATGAAGAACAATCCATCCGCATTCAGGTGATTGTCTTTGAATTGATCACAATTTGCGTGTGCCTTGTGTTGGCGGAACAAGAACCAAATTAATGCATGTCAGTTCATCTAGTAGTAGTGATTTGGTTTAAATTTTCCTATTGTTTCATTGCCATTTGATAAATCACTGAACTGTTCCGCTGAGGAGTAAAAAATTAAAACAGTAATAAACTAGTTCATCTCAGTAAGTTGGTATATAAGTTCATATATTGTACTTGCTTTAGTTCAACTATTGTTGGAATTTCACATATATTGACCTTGCTTCAATTCGAACTCAGTACATTGCATTAGATGTTAGTACGTAAGTTCATATATTGACCTTTTGATAGTCTTTGAACTGATCCAATTTTAAGTAAAAAAATTGAACAAGAATAAACTGCTTCATCTCAGTACGTCACATTAGATGTTAGTGCGTAAGTTCGTATATTGTACTTGCTTCAGCTCAACTCCGTGAAGTATTTATCTGCATAGAAAAATAGCCATATATAGCCGACAGTTCTCCTTTTACATGACCAGTCAGTTCAAAGTGCCCTGTTCATATAAAAAATGTCGCATCAGTTCTAATTTTACATGGCCTGACAGTTTGCTCATTTTGTTCGTGTCATGCAGGCGCAACTTGGACAACAGCGCGACAGTACTGCTTTTGGCACGCCAAGCTCAGCAGGGTACCAAGCTCCCCCTGGTTGGATAACCTCGGAGATACCAAGTGGATATTTCAGCAACACCGGCAGGTTTGAAGCAACACCAGGATCAGCATATGAAACACCGCAAGCCGCCGGGGATACAGGATTTGATCCTTCTAGTCTGCATAGAGAGTTGCAATGTCCTCAGCCTTTGAGAGTTTGCTTCCCGGATGAAAACATCACCGAAAGACAGGGGATAGTACCGACATTTGTTCTCTCAGCAAAGATCGTCCAGACTACGAAATAACTTTCAACGGGCAAACGCGCAAGCAAACAAAAGCCTCCTACGGGCAGGTCCACTCCGCACAACCCTCAAGCAAGCAATCCCCCAGTAAGAAATCAGAACAAAAGCAAGGATTCATCGTATTTTCTGCCACCACGAGATCCACTCCTGCACATGCCGATGGTAACACCACCAGGACCTATTTATCTTGGTGAGCAGCAAACACCAGAAGTGGCGAGATATTACACGCACGTGAGTTTTTTTGTCTTTCGAAAAATATCTACTGCTTTGTACTGCCTGTCAGTTCTAATATCCTGCTGCCAGTCAGTTCTATGTTACTACTGCCATTCAGTTCTATCAATTTCCCGTCATACTAAAATCATTCTCTTCTGTTGTCCTATGCAGCCTCCAGACACGCAATCATATGTGCTGCCGAAACTAGAGATGCGCTTTGAAACACTAAAAATGGCTTAGGATTTTTACGACGTGTACGCCATGCATGCCGACTTTGGCATCAGGTGTGGACCTGCTGATGCAAAACGAGCATATTTCTATTGCACGTGCCAGGGGAAGCATGCACCAACTGTTTCAGAAGCTAATAGACAGAGGAACAAGACATCTAGTAGAACTGGTTGCAAAGCAATGATCAGAGTGAAAAAGGAATGGCCTGGATATTTGTAATCAAAGACATAGTTTGGGAGCACAACCACCGGCTGACTCTCGGTCCGGATATGCTTCGGTTTTTGCAGTCACACAAGACTTTTGACAGCACGATTCTCGAATACGTCAAGTTCCTGCAATTCAAAGGCATGCGCCAGTCGCAGATAATGAATATTATTAATGGAGAAGATCCAGGAAGTGTGTTGATGTGCATGACAACGTGAGACATAATCAACTTGTAAGTCCAGGAAACAACAACCGAGGCATTTTCATTTCATTTTATTGGGTTTCCTTTCATATTCAGTGCCTTGTTCAGTTGTGCAACGATTTTATCTATGTGGTCAGCTCTATGATTCCTCAAACACTAAGTACAAATATCCCCTCTTGTAACTGTTGTTTTAGACTAAAGAAAATAGCATCTACTAAAAGTCTGTCAAAAAAATTCAAACCATTTCTACTGCTCTGTAATACGAAGTCAATTACATCTTTGTTATGCATGTCAATTCTATGTGTACCTATTTCCAAGTGCAGCTAGCCTCTTTATATCTGTATCTGGTCTGTACGATGCAAAATGCTATCAGTTCTATGTTTTTCTACTTGTCAGTTCTGCATTACTTCAATGCTAGGTACAACTAGCCTCTTGTATCTATGTTCAAACTGTGCATTGCACCTACTGAAAAATCTCACCAGAAAAAATGAAAACCGTTCTTCTGTGCAGCAAAGCGAGGAACACAAGAATGGATGATGTTGATGATGTACTAAAGACAATAAACTTCTTCAGGGAAATGAAAGCGATAAACAATGAATTCTTCTGCGACATCCAGCTGGATGAGTCTGATAGGGTGAAGAACATATTCTGGGCGCACGCGAGCTGTCGCGGATCATATCAAGACTTTGGTGACGTTGTCACCTTCGACACAACATATAAGACCAACAAGTACCACATGCCTCTTGGGGTGTTTGTCGGCACCAACAACAACATGCAAACAACATTGTTTGCGTTTGCATTGATAAGTGATGAGGAGTCTGAGTCATTTAAGTGAATTTTTAGGACATTTCTAAGGTGCATGAAAGGGAAGGCTCCAACATGAATTCTCACAGGTAACCCACCACCCTCCCCCCTGTTTTGCCTCATTTTTGTTGCACGATGTATGCAACAAATAACTTACATGCCTAACCTCTTGCTCATAATTTTAATCACTAGACCAGTGCCCAGCCATGGCGAGAGCAATACCAGTTGTCTTCCCAAATACCCTTCACAGGCTGTGCCGCTGGCACATTACAAAGAAGTTCAAGGATCACCTTGCGTACCTGTACAAGAACCATGAAGGCTTCAAAGATCAGTTCAGGGCGATCCTGAACTGGCCACTCATGCGGACTGAGTTTGAAGCTGCCTGGAAATGTCTAATGGACACATTTGGTCTTCATGACGACGCTACATTGGTGTCGATGTGGAACGACAGAGAAAAATGGATATTTGCTTACTTCAAGGAGGTGTTCTGTGCAAGAATGACATCGACACAGCGCAGTGAAAGCATTAACCACTCCCGTAAAAGAAACTATGTGAATAAGAAGCAAAACCTACACGCATTTGTAAAAGGAATAAACAGACTAGTGCATGCGAGAGCGCAGACAGAAAAAGAGGCAACAATGCTTTGTCGGGTATGGATTTTTACCCCAAAACCTCATTATACAAAAAATGCTTTCACACCACCCGATGTAACTACTGTTAACCAATCTTTACTTGCGCAGAAAAAAGCCAACACGCTTACACTGTATGGCTTTGAGACACAAATGGCCGAGGTGTACACCCGCAGTGTTTACAGCGAACTCCGAGAGAGGATTAAAATCAGCACCCTCTTTAGGGTGAAGGAGACGGAACATCGTACAAAGTTACTGGTGTACTACAACAATCCGAAGAAAGAATTTTCATGGTCATGACACGAATTCCAAATGGTTGCAGACCCTGATGGCGAGACATACGAATGCGAGTGTAAGCTTTGGGCACACAAAGGTGAGACAAAAATATATTGACACAACAACCAGCCTTTTTGCTGTCAGTTCTTTATGTCATTCTTGTTCAAAAAAATAATATCTTTTATGTCAGTTCTATAATTAATACATCATAAATTCAGCTTGGTCACTTGCCCAGTCCCTGTTCGTCATTCCTATGTTTTGCTCTGCCTCCAGATTATGTAATTCCTCCATCAAAAGTATAGCTAGCATCTTGTATATGTGTTCAAACTGGAGAAAACAGTGTCTATTAAAAATCTCTTTGTTACCACAAAAAATGCACGTCTCTTCTGCTTGCATATCATGTATATGCTACAGACACAGAAAGATGATGTCGTTCCTGAAAAATACATACTCAGGAGGTACACAAAACATGCCGTTACAGATCCCAGTTTCAACAGAAGAGACCTGCGGTCGGTGATGGCAGATGATGCGTCACAATACTTCACAGAAAGCGCGATGCTCCAGCTAAATATGCGGTTCCACAGAAAAAGCCTGAGAAGTGCAGAACATACAGCAAGGGCTCAACATGTCATGCAAAACCTGGAGCATGAACTAGATGCCATGGACTCTATTACAGCAGGAGACGACGGTTTAGATGAGACAAATAATATAGAGCTTGATGTCTCCACAACATTGGCTGGGATGAACCACGTTGGAATTTACCCGTAAATGACGAGTGCGACCAAGAGGCGCACGACGCTGAAGCGCAAGCAAATCATCAAAACTCTGCAGGTCAATGTGGAGATGCCTCATTCAACAGAGATGAACAGCGCAGGGTGATAAAACCACTAATATACTCAGCAAACAAAGGGCGTAAGAAGAAAACAGAAGTAGCCCAAGCAGCAGCAAACAAAGCGCCCCTCCTGTGAGGCGAGTTGAATTCGACGAGAACGACAACCCTAAAGGCATAAGAGCATGTGGCATCTGCGGCCTTGTTACAGACCATTATCCGCGCACATGCCCGACACGCACTGATCTTGCTAGCGGCAACAAGAAGAAGGCACAAAAGAGAAGACAGGAACAAAGTCGACAAGAAAACAACAGCGGGAAGATGAAGATGACGAAGAAGAGTTTGAGGACGATAATATACAATCAGAGCAAGATGACATGGAGGATGACGTTGAAGATGACATTTCCGAGGATGAAACTGACAGTGAAGCTCAAAAGGGGGGTAGCAAACAAGTGAAAAGCAAGGTGAAAAGAAAGCAACCGCAGAAACAACCAACAAGGTGTAGCAAAAGGCTACAGACTAGCTAGTTCATCAAGATTTATCGTTAGTAGAAAAACAAAAAATGTTATCATGCACTTTTTCTTATGTCTGTATCATTCAGCAGCCATCAAAAGTCGCTAAAAAACAACCACATATGTATGATGGGTTTATGAATTGATAATCATTGTCGTACACTAAAAAAATCTTGTTGAAACTGACACTATTGTCAGTACTAGTACGTTATTTCACATAGTAAGTAAAGATGCTGATGACACGACCAGTTCTGCTAGAATAACAGTTTCAGTACAAGTGTTAACATATTATGTACAGATGGTGAGGACACGATCAGTTCTGCTAGAATAACAGCTTCAGTACAAGTGTTAACAATGTTAACGTTTTCCTCACGTTATTTCACATAGTAAGTAAAGATGCTGATGACACGACCAGTTCTACTAGAATAAAAGTTTCAGTACAAGTGTTAACATATTATGTACAGATGGTGAGGACACAATCAGTTCTGCTAGAATAACAGCTTCAGTACAAGTGTTAACAATGTAAAAACATCATAAAAAAAACTATGGGGGCGGGGACCCCCCCCCCCACCCCACCTATCCATCTATGTTTCACATATGATCAAAACAATAAAAAAACTAATTGTTACCAGCACTAACAATTTATACAAAAGACATGCCCATTTTCGTAAATTTGTAAGCACATTCATAAAATAATAAATATGGCGCCACAAAAAGTGAGGAAAACGCAAACGATTAGAAAAAGTTACAATACTAATCGGTTAAACAAAATAATAGCCACGCTTGTCAGATTATATTTAAAATAAATAGTCCCATCGCTCATAAGTGCTACTTGACGTGACTACTCAGTCCCGCTTCCCCGTAGAAACAGGACCGACTCCTCAGAAATCAGTAGTTATCCATCAAAACCACCTCCCCCCTCCCCCACTTCCGCCGACCAGTTCCACAAAATCACTCTCCGCCACCGCAAAAAGGATAACCAACAATCGCCCGCACCCCCACCACGCCCTTCAAATAGCCCCCAATCCCCACACAAACCTGCGCAGAAACCACTTTCCTCCATTTCTTCTCTTCGACTAGATAGCGCCATGGAGCATCCGCACAAGTACACGGCTGAGTACTTCGGCGTCGACACACATGGTAGGCACAAGCTCCACATCATGTGCACTAGTGAGGCAGGCGAGGCGGACAAAGTGCTGACCAAGATGTTCATGTCGCTCTGCGGCAGGAGAACTAAAGAACGACTCGTCGGAGTCGACGTAGAGTTCACCCCGAAAGTGAACGTCGAAAAGCATCCCAACCTGTATCAGAGGGCGGCTGTCCTCCAACTCTGCGTGGACAATGAAGTACTCGTGTACCACATCAGCGCAGCTACTGCTAGGTATGAAAAAATCCTCACCTGTGAATTTTATTTACATACCAGATCTGTTAGTGAGCTTGGCGTTTCCTATTTTACTAGTATAAAAAAAACTCACCTAACAAAATCTGGTTGAGATTTCCTAGATTTTATAGTGGTTTTCAAGATTAGATTCAAAAACAACAATGATTGTTTGGGTTTACTAGATTAGATTTGTGTTTTTTGAATCAGATCATCTGTGTATTTACAAAGTCAGTTCTATGGTTCCCCAACCATAAGTACAACTAGAATCTTGCATCCTAGTAGTTTACATTCATACGAATAAAAATAATGTGTTCTGAATCAGAGAGCCTGTATATTTTTCATTCAGTTCTATGATCCCCCCAACATTAAGTACATCTAGCATCCCGTCGTATCCTAGTTTACATTCATACTAATAATTATTGTGCTTTTGAATCAGATCATCTGTGTATTTTCCAGTCAGTTCTATGATTCCCCAACCATAAGTACAACTAGAATCTTGTATCCTAACAGTTTACATTCATACAAAATAAGAATTGTGTTCTAAATCAGTCAGTTCTATGATCACCCAACATTAAGTACAACTAACATCCTATTTGTATCTCTTTGGGACTGTTCTTGCATCTATCTTAAAAATATGATCTGTTTATCAGTTCTATGTGTGCTCTGTTTGTCACTTCTATCACTGCCCGTCACTCAGACCTACTCTTACATCTGTTAAAACCATTCAGAACTGTTCTTTCATCTATGTTAAAATTAATTCAGAGCTTTCTTTTTGATTCATGTCTTTTTCGGCAGGCCACCGCGCCTACAGAACTTCCTCAACACAAGTCATTTCACATAACCCGGATTTTCCATTGAAACAGACAAGCGCATGCTGGCACTTGTCGGCATAGTGATCAGACCAGACAGGTACATTAAGTTCTAAATCAAGGAGTATATATATTCTTCAGTCAGTTCTATGATACCCCAACATTAAGTACAACTAGCATCCTATTGTATCTCTGTTCAATATGAAAGGAAAAAAATGCATATTTAAAAAAATCTGCAGAAAATTAAAACCATTCTACTGTTGGATAGTGCAGCCAGATCTATGTGTGCTCTGTTTGTAAGTTCGATCAGTACTCATCATTCAGGACTGTTCTTGCATGTATGTTAAGATCTGCTCTGTTTGTCAGCTCTATGTGTGTTATGCTTGTCAGTTTTATCACTACTCATCACTTAGACCTACTCTTACATCTGTGTTAAAATCATTCAGGTACATTGACATACAGAGAGAGTGGAGGAACCCCAACAATACGTACAAGCGGTTCTACTCTTTGGCTGATGTTGCCTCAATGGTGATTGATCCATAATACAAGGACATGAAGAGCAAGATCGACAAAGAAGAGGACCACATAAGGTGGGCTACTGCACCACTCCCCGCAGAGCTCGTACACTATGTAGCCATAGATGTGTACGCCATGTTGATGGCTTCTCGCCCTTCGTTGGTTACCCCAAGTGGAAGGTTGAGATGTAGCGCAGCAGCAAGTTTCCCTCAGTGAAGATACAAAGGTTTGTCTCCAGTAGGACTCCAGAGATGATAAGTAGGTGTCAGCGGCGCAACTGACATGGACCTGCACACAGACACAGATAACTTTGTTCCCAACGAAGTTCAGAGAGGTTGTCAATCTCTCCGGTCTTGTTGTTCACAAAGAGTAAAACACAAAGGATAATGATAGCAATTGAAAGTAAAAGCAGAAAAGTAAAGATAGCGTGGAAACAGTAATAAGGATATGGACCGGGATACGTGATGTTCAGTAGTGATGTCTCTCTCCCAAAAGATGATAAAACTACTATGCGAGGTAAACAAATTACAGAAGGGCAATTGAAAGGATTATGAACGCACCGCAATGCTAACTACACTACAAAAGAAAGGAAGAGGCTCAAAAGCACAGGCAGTACGCCAAAGTAAGTAGACCGTAATCCAACTGAATCTACTACTAATCATCCACCTTGAGATATCTATCCAGAACATCTCGCTGGTATTAAGTTGCGAGCCCCACCAAAAGTGTAAACCCAAAGCAACAGACAACTGCATTAGAAAGAACTTTGCGTAAAGTAAACAATCCTTGCAACCGCGGTTACAAGCACCGTTGTTTTCCCCCTTGTGGCAACAACACATCCCCTAGACTCATGTTTCTTTCACTCAAGCGTGTCATCGGGGGGCATGAACCCACAATCGAGCATAACGTTCCCTCTTGGAGTCACTACCTACTACTTGGCCAAAGCAATAAACAGCAACGGAGAACATGCAAGAATTACTTAGGAACAAAAATATAAGAGATAAAAACCAAATATATTACTCTATCACAATCTGAACATAATCTCATAATCCATCAGATCACATCAAACTCAGCATAGCAATAGCAGAAAGATTACAAAAGTGCCTCGCTCATGTAGGGCAGCTCACGAGGTCTAAACCACGAAGAACAAAGAGGGGAGGAGAACATCACATAGCTACTGATCACGGACCCATGGTCCAAGGAAAACTACTCACGAGACATCCGGGGAGCATCCATGGTGGAGAGGAGACTCCCGGAGGTCGGCCCTCCCTTCGGCAGGGTGCCGGGAAGAGGTCTTCTAGTGCTCCCGATCTCGGAAGCGCGGCGGCGGTGGAACAGAGGCGAGTTTGTGAAATAGGGTTCTGTCTTCAGAGTTTCCCCGTGACGGAGAATAAATAGGCGAAGGGGGGCAGCCAGAGGTGGACCAGGGCCCCCAGGGGTGGGCCCGCGCCGGGTGGCCGCCTGGGCCCCCTGGCTCCCCTCTGGCCCCACTCGGGCTCTTCGCGAAGCTTCCTGTACGCTGATTTTTCCTGTATTTTTCCCGGATTTTTTCTGGCACTTTTTATATGGGGTAAAACTGAAATAGAAAAACAGCAGAAAACAGGAACTGGCACTGGGGTGCACTGAGTTAATAGGTTAGTCCAAATATGATCAAAAGTGTATGAAAGTGTATCTAGATCATAGCAATATCACACAAAACATGCATGGAGCAAGCAGAAATTATAGATACGTTTTGTACGTATCAACATCCCCAAGCTTAATTCCTGCTCGTCCTCGAGTAGGTAAATGATAACGGCATAATTTCTGTGGTGACATGCTAGCAACCATAAAAGAACTTTGAAAAGTAAAGCAATCAAGGTTAGAGATTCAATTCAAGTCATAACATGCAAGAGTCTATATTAGCATTGAAACAAGTAACAAAAGAACATTAGGTGCAAGAGCTCTCGCTGTCCGTGACTCGAATGTCTCCAAATGGTGTTTGCGTGCAAGAAGGGGGATAGGGAATACGAGAAAAAGTATTTTTGTGTTGAGAACTCAATCTACTAAAGTTTCACACTTGGTCCTCTTTGGAATCTTATCTTGACTCATCCCCAGACCACTAGCCAGGTACAAGTCAATTTGATCCACTCCTTTTCGATATTTTGAGCACTCATGCAATGGATGAGCGTAAGCACGAGAGTTGACACTTAGGATGGCAAAGAGAGAAGTACGGAGGAGGAAGACAAAAAGGATGAGAAAGGCTCACATCAATGAGGACAATCATAGGCAAGAGATGCCAAATGATAGATATGATGTGAGGAGTAGGGGTTGCCATGCAACGAATGCACATATGAGCTAAGAAGCTCTCCAATGGAACTAGTGGGGGTGCATCTAACTTGCTCGCTCATGAAGACCTAGAGCTCGTTTGAGGAGGCTCATCCTTGGAATATGCAAGCCAAGTTCTATAGTGTGAAGGTCCCCACATAGCTATATGCATAATGATCATCTCTATGGAGTACAAGGATATAAAGGGAGTACTAGTGTGGATCTCTCAAAAGGATAGTAGTGTTGCCCCTTTCTCTCTTTTTATTTCTTTTTCTCTTTTTTCTATTTTTTTGTATTTTTTGTGGCCTCAATGTCTCTTTCTATTTAACTCTCATTTGTCCTCATTGGGATCTTTTATTGTGTCCACTTTGGGATCTTTTCCTCACTTAAGGGCAACACTCTATTTTACAAGAAGGTAAAGGAGATCTTTCACACTTTACAAGGTACTCAAAATCATAAAGAAGATGTAACTATCATGAAGTATGCAATGTATGTCGCTGCCAGTGTAGCAGGAACATGTATGACATGAAGATCAAGTCATGAAGAGGTGGATGTTGCATGGCAATATATCTCGGAAAGGCTATGGAAATGCCTTGATAGGTAGGTATGGTGGCTGTTTTGAGGAAAGATATAAGGAGGTTTATGATGACAGAGCGTATCATTCCAAGGGTTTGGATGTACCTGCAAAGGTGGACACCAACTCTCGTAGTGAGAAGAAGGCAATGCACGGCACGGGAGAGGCTAGCAAAATATGGGAAGGTGGAAGTGTCAACTTTCAATACTTACATTAGTCCGAAGAACTCATGCACTTATTATCGGTAACTCTCAATCTAATAAGGAGGTTCACAAAGAGACAAGTACCCCGAGGAGGCGTGTATGGGGGTTTGGTTATCCTTGCGCATCCTCGACTCATGGTACGTGAGTGTTCTCTGATATTCGATCCCTCCAAAGATTAGTGACCGATCTAGTAGCTAGAGTTCTCAACTAGTTTTGTAGGTTTTGAAAATACACAAGGATTGCAAAAAAAACGACACCTATCACTAATAGGCTAGAGCTCTTGACACCAAAAGTTCAAACATTACTCACATCAATACCTCAAAACCATTGCAAGTTACTACTAAAATTAAATAGCAACCTCAATTACCTACTTTCAAGACAAGACACAACTCAGTGCAACAACCAACTCTCTTTAACAAGATAAACATGAAAAATAAAAAGAGTTCCAGCAACAAACTAAACAAAAGCCTAGGCTCTTGCTAAAGACAAACTAAGACTAAGACTAAACATGGCAGTAGCTATGAAAAGGTAAAGAACACTCAACAGCAAAAAGATAAACAGGAAAAATCCTACGATGTGTTCTAGAATTTGAAAGTGGAGCGTGTTTCTCTCCCACACAAAGTAATACGGGATCTAACTTGTTATGAACAACAAGCAAAGCTAAAGAAAACTAAAAAATAAAACCTAAGAGCGAGACGCTCCAAGCATAGCACATAACGCATGAAGTGATAAAAATATAGTGAGATGAAGGACGAACTGATGATTGTTGATGGAGAAGGGGATGCACGGGGGCATACCCAAGCTTAGACGCTTGAGTCTCCTTGAATATTTGTTGGGGATGCATGGGGGCATCCCCAAGCTTGAGCGCTTGACACTCCTGGATCTTCTTTCATCATCTTCCATCGCACACTTGAAAACTCCCTTCATACATAACTCATCATAAGCTGATTAGAGAGGTTAGTACCCTTAATAAATAATTTTTCCCCACTGGATATAAAGATAATATTGAAGAGCTACTGCTTCTCAAGAGTGCAAAAAAGTTTTTGCAAAGAAAAAGAAAGCTTAAGGTTTGCAAAAGTTAGGAGAGACAAAACGTGGCAGAATCTGTGAAAAACAGAACAACATATAGTAAAGAATTTTTTAGGGGCACTTCTGCAACTAAAATCAAAAAACTCAGAACATACGGAAGTTTCGTAATTGTATAGAGCATACTTTGTAAAAATGTCAGCTCAAAAAGATGAACTGGTATTTTTCTGGAATTTTTCTGGTCACGAGGATAGAATCTGTTTTCTGGACAGCATGTCACAACTTTTACTTCCCTTGCCGTAAGAGGCTATAACTTGGCACAAAGCTGAAAAATAAAGATACAATGATGTTGCTACAGTAGTAACAATCATCAAGACACAACAAAAGCAAAAAAAAACCTAAATTCGTTGCGGGCTGCCTCCCGAAAGCGCTTTCTTTTATGCCTTTAAGCTAGGCATGATGCAAAAGATCAAGTTGTATCAATCGAATCATTATCAAGATCATCAGAAAGCTCTTCAATTGTACAACTACTCTTAAGAGGTCTTTCAAATAAATTCCTAATGAAGATACTTATAGGGAGAAAACCAAAAGGAGGAAAATCAATGGAAGATTCATTTATAAAATTATCAAAGAGAGGTATTTCTTCCAAAGTTTTCACGGTTTCAACTTCTTTGGCAATAGGTGGTTTATTTTTAGGTCGGGGAACCTTAGGGACATAATTGAACTTAGGTTCCCTTCTTGCCGAAGTCTCTACCTTTTTTGGTTTGATTGAGGAAAAAGTAGTTCCTAGAGTATTAATGATTTCCTCAATCTTATCTATCCTAGAAAGATCCGTATCACGGGATTTGATGACCTCCAAAGTTTTAATAATTTTAAGCATGGAGCTATCAAGCCTATTCAAATTCCCTTGAATCTTGCGATCCAACTCATATTTCTAGTTAAAGTTGGTATTTCTAACTCTATCTTTTCAAGTTTCTTCATAATGTGAGCTAGAGTTATATCTTCTTGTATGCTAGCAATAGGGAGATTTCCAACAAGATTTTCAATAACATTAAGAGACTCCCAAGTCGGGGCTTCTAGAAAATTCCCATTGATAGCAGTATCTAATATGAACCTATTCCAAGGAGTAATACCGACATAAAAATTTCTAAGCAGGATAGTAGTGGATTGCTTCTTGGTGGCTCTTTTTTGAGAATCATTAATTCTATACCAAGCATCTTTTAAACTTTCTACACATTTTTGTTTAAAGGTGAGAACCTCTGTCTCAACAAAGGCAAAAGGGCCAGACATAATGACAACTAGCAAGATAAATAATTTTTTTGTAAATTTTGATAAAAGACACAAAGATAAAAACTGAAAGGTAATCTAACAAGACTAAAAAAACAAAGGTAAAGGGTAGTGTGAAACTCCCCTATCTTAGCACTCGGAGTCCCTGGCAACGGCGCCAGAAATTCGCTTGATGGCTTCTCGCCCTTCGTTGGTTACCCCAAGTGGAAGGTTGAGATGTAGCGCAGCAGCAAGTTTCCCTCAGTGAAGATACCAAGGTTTGTCTCCAGTAGGACTCCAGAGATGATAAGTAGGTGTCAGCGGCGCAGCTGACGTGGACCTGCACACAGACACAGATACCTTTGTTCCCAACGAAGTTCAGAGAGGTTGTCAATCTCTCCGGTCTTGTTGTTCACAAAGGGTAAAACACAAAGGATAATGATAGCAATTGAAAGTAAAAGCAGAAAAGTAAAGATAGCGTGGAAACAGTAATAAGGATATGGACCAGGATACGTGATGTTCACTAGTGATGTCTCTCTCCCAAAAGACGATAAAACTGCTATGCGAGGTAAACAAATTACAGAAGGGAAATTGACAGGATTATGAACGCACCGCGATGCTAACTATGCTACAAAAGAAAGGAAGAGGCTCAAAAGCATGGGCAGTACGCCAAAATAAGTAGACCGTAATCCAACTGCATCTACTACTAATCATCCACCTTGAGATATCTATCCAGAACATCTCGCTGGTATTAAGTTGCGAGCCCCACCAAAAGTGTAAACCCAAAGCAACAGACAACTGCATTAGAAAGAACTTTGCGTAAAGTAAACAATCCTTGCAACCGCGGTTAAAAGCACCGTTGTTTTCCCCATTGTGGCAACAACACATCCCATAGACTCATGTTTCTGTCACTCAAGCGTGTCATCGGGGGGCATGAACCCACAATCGAGCATAACGTTCCCTCTTGGAGTCACTAACTACTACTTGGCCAAAGCAATAAACAGCAACGGAGAACATGCAAGAATTACTTAGGAACAAAAATATAAGAGATAAAAACCAAATATATTACTCTATCACAATCTGAACATAATCTCATAATCCATCAGATCCCATCAAACTCAGCATAGCAATAGAAAAAAGATTACAAAAGTGCCTCGATCATGTAGGGCAGCTCACGAGGTCTAAACCATGAAGAACAAGAGGGGAGGAGAACATCACATAGCTACTGATCACGGACCCATGGTCCAAGGAAAACTACTCACGAGACATCCGGGGAGCATCCATGGTGGAGAGGAGACTCCCGGAGGTCGGCCCTCCCTCCGGCAGGGTGCCGGGAAGAGGCCTTCTGGTGCTCCCGATCTCGGAAGCGCGGCGGCGGCGGAACAGAGGCGAGTTTGCGAAATAGGGTTCTGTCTTCGGAGTTTCCCTGTGACGGAGAATAAATAGGCGAAGGGGGGCAGCCAGAGGTGGACCAGGGGCCCCAGGGGTGGGGCCGCGCCGGGTGGCCGCCTGGGCCCCCCTGGCTCCCCCTGACACACTCGGGCTCTTCGCGAAGCTTCATGTATGCTGATTTTTCCTGTATTTTTCCCAGAATTTTTCTGGCACTTTTTATATGGGGGAAAACTGAAATAGAAAAACAGCAGAAAACATGAACTGGCACTGGGGTGCACTGAGTTAATAGGTTAGTCCAAATATGATCAAAAGTGTATGAAAGTGTATCTAGATCATAGCAATATCACACAAAACATGCATGGAGCAAGCATAAATTATAGATACGTTTTGGACGTATCACCCGTATGATACATGGAGGCGCATCACCATTATCAAGCGGGGGCTGAAGAGGAGCCAAGATGACTGGGCCCTGCATGCAGAGGGGTACACTCTGGACAAAATATACGGCCGCAGTGGTGCTTTGCGGTACGACTAAATTAGATGTGCGCTCGTCGGTATCATTTTGCTTCCGCATTAGCAGGTTATCCCGTTAGTAGGTTTTTTGAACTTCTGCCTAAAGTCAGTTTGTATCGTCAGAACTATTACCTATCTAGTTTATATGCCCATCCTATGGTGCTTCAATTATCTATTTGAATCTGTCATGCTTCGTGCCTTTAAATTAACTGTTGTGTTTGCGCTATGTGTCATAATCTCCTGGGCAAGTTCACAATGAACAACTACGTCAGTGCGAAAACAAAAAAACGTTGCGCTGACCTTGTGTAATGCCACTTAGAAAAATGCTGCAAGAACCTCAGTACTGCGCTACTAGACAGTAACAAAAAGGAGAGTAACAAAAAGTCACTTAGTGCACATATAAAATATCGTATGATTGAAAAAATGTTATACAACACCATCACCGAAACAAACACGTAGTAAGTTTCTCCAGTTCATCATCAACTAACATTCAAAGCTCAAAACCAAATGTCGTAACTGGCATCACAATTCTTTTGGGTTCTCAGTTCAACCTATACAACCGTATCAGTTCCCATCCGGAAAAAAGGCAGTATAAATTCACATTGTATACATCAGTACAATAACAGGGGAATAAAACTAATATCCAGTCAACTTCGAGACATATTGCGTGTCTCAGGAACTTATTACATTATTCAGAACAAGAAACACAACACACATTTCGGCAAATTTGAACTAACATAGTTTGTGGTCAGAAATCATACGATTCAAACACAGAAACTACACATCTAAGAAAACTCTCCTCCGACCTTGCGACTATGCCTCAGGAGCCAGTTCTTGTACCTCATCAGGAAGCTCTGACACATCAATCTCATTCTTCTTGTTGAACACAATACTGTACAGATTATGTGCCTTCCAGTCAACAATGCGAGGCTGCAAAAAATAAAAGGAGTCAATATAAAACCGAAAAATCCTTGAGCACAAAAGTTATTTCCTTCGCTGAAAAGGAGAAAACTCACATCTTCATTGTGAATATCCTCTGCAAGATCTTCACCCTTGTAAACTTCTGCGAATTTCAGAGCATAGTGCCCGCACTCATTCGGCCCTTGCTTAGGAACTAGAACGTACCTAGGCCTAACAGCAATTGTGGCCCAATTAGGCTGCTTGCTGGCTTTGTACTGCTCTTTACCATAAATACCCTCGCACACTTGGACAAATCTCTTTATCTGCAAAAAGAAACAAAAAACAGCGAGAATGTGAGAAAAAAGCTAATTAAGGAACGAAAAAATGTGAGAGCAGATAATTTATCTACAAAATAACTCTGTAATCTACTCACTATCTTAGGGGTGTACTGGTGGTACTTGCTGCGTGACTGGTCAAAATTCCTTGGGTACGTCAGCGAATCCATAATCTCAATGCGGTTGCGCAGCCGATTGGCGATTAACAATGTGTAGTGCGCTATAGAAGCACCACTAGCTGAGGTACCAATCATTTTGAACATTGGCATGATCACCTAGAAACCACCAAGAAAAATACACACACACACACACACACACAAAATGGTTAAACCCCAAGAAAAGAAGCTCATGAAACACATGAACAAAAACCCTGAGGGCACTCGTAAACTCACAAGAATAGCAGTGAGTAAATCTTCCCCAGGTCTGAGTACCCGCCTGGCTTCCCTCACTGCCGCTTCCACGTCGAATGCCTTGAAATCAAAGAATGAGCAATCAAGTGTAGTCTGCAAGAAAAGAAAACATAAATAATCAATAAAAAATGACACAAAACACATAAGTCATCCTGATCAAGTACAAAAACGAATTAAAAAAATTAATTCTACGGAGGCATCTGCGATATAAGACACTACTTCTTCACTAAACTAGACACACTTCAGTACACATATAGTAGGTGCAAAAGTACATGTTAGGAAGACAATATTTAACCATGAAACTGTCTGAAATACACGTTGTTGGATAGCAAAAACTGCATAACTGTCAGTTCAAAGCAACATGCATCCTTAGTGCGAGATCCAAACAATAACACTACTTCTCCGCTAAACTAGACACACTTCAGTACGCAGTATAGTAGGTGAAAAAACTACTTACCGAAATGAAGTACGGACTCAACACAATCCTTTCTCCAGATATAAAATTGTGGTTTCTTTCAGGATCGTCTTTCCAGTCGTTGATAAGGAATTCCATTAAATCCGCTTCCATCTGCTGTCCAGCGCCAAAGGCTTTGATAATTCGAGCGCCAGTAAATGGAGAATCAGCTTCGAACAGTTGCAATATCAGTGCAAAAATTGTGCTGCAGTTAGGCACAAAATTAGACAGCAGAAACAAGAAATTTAAAAAATCTAAACATATATCACATCAGTCCGGCAGTGACACCAACAACAATTCTAAGTGAAAATAAAACACCATCCATCATAGAAAAAAAGAATAACAAGCAGAGAACTTACTCGTGGTACTTCACGACACCTTCTTCGTGTGTAATTAGATTGAACAACTTCCAGACCTTCTCTAAGTGAGGGAATTTGTATAGAACCAGCTCCTGGACAGGGGGGCAAAACTTGATGGGAGCATTTGTTGGACGCTTTGTGCTTGTAATATTCACTGAATCAACTGCAGGGGCCTTCCTGCAACCACCACCCTTGCGGCGCCCTCCTTGAGCAAGCGGAGAAGCAGCTTTAGCAGCACCGCTCTTGGTGACTCTACCCATGGGTCGAGCAATCTTGGAGAAATCTTCATCTGAACTGCTATCAATCAGTTGGGTGATGGGTTCCTTTGGTGTTACTGGACTCCTGATAACAACTTTAGCTTCATTCTTAATATCTCCAACACGACCCTTCTTAACACCAGACCTTGTCTTCCTAGGGAATGATAACTGGCTCAAATTGATAACCTGGTGTTCAAGCTCCTGGAACTGTGTGCCAAAAATTCTATAATCCCCCTCACCTAGCTCAAGCTTAGGACCTGCGAAAAATAAAATAAAAATAGGATAAGGTAAGTTCAACAATACAATGTGTGATGGTTCAAGTAAAAAATAAATGAAGCTGGATAGAAAAATAAATCACTATACGTACATGGCTCCATACCAAACAGACCCTGAAAGTCGACCTCAAAAAGACCGCAGGTAGCTAATGAATACAAAAGAGTTTTTCTAATAATAGGAATGTCTTCGTACGAGTAGTCTAGGATTTCAATCACTCCATCATCCCTGCAATGACACGAGTTGCAGTTCTGTAGCATAAAGAAACCGCAATCAATCCTGCAGCGAAAACAAAAAAAGCAAAAATAGGTATGTTAAAACAGTGATATATATACAAAAACAAAACGAGAAAAGCTAGAAATTAGAGAACAACTAGAAAATACAGCGAAAAGTAAATAGTAAACATAAAAAACTCACGTGTTTTGCTGCTTCGGCACACGAACAAACTCACAAGAGAAATCATAAATGGAGAGGGGTTTAAGTGGTCTCGCCCTTTGAACACAATATTGCCGCCAAAGTTCTTTGATGTTATCAGTCATCTTTTTCGCGAAAGTAATGGCATAAGAATCGTTTTCATCACGGTATGAGTCAAAAAACTCGAAACGATGGAACTTCAAATTGAGAATAATCAGGACCCAGTGGCCGACATCTTCACCGGGTATAGGTTTACATCCAGGCGAAAGCAAAGGCGGGTCAAATGTTGGGAAGTATATCTGCAAAATAAAACGCAACACAAAATCAGTTCAAGTATGCTGAGAAATATAAGTTCAAGTATGCTAAGAACCATCAGTTCTAAGCCCACAAAAAAAACAAGAAGACTTAGAACACATACGAAGTCGAAACCATCAACACTATCAGGCCCTGTCCTTGAGAACCAACGCAACACACTAGAGTCGAGCCTCCCGGCAAGGATCTTGGTCTGTCAACAAACAAGCAACCGTGGTTAAAAAAACACTACATAACTAATACACGGTTATAAAAACATATAAAGACCAGGAATATGGAAGGACCAAAACTGATTGAGAATAGCACGTCACACTAACGTTAGCCATCTCGGAACAATAAGGGTCTCTGTGCCTCTGTACTTCATACGGAGAGCGTGAAGACAAACATCAGCAACATTGGAGTTGAGCATGCCACGTCCGCTAAGTGAATAAGCTACATCGCCAACGGTTGCGTCACACTCATCATTTTGAAACATTGTTTGCTCGCTATGAGAAAAAAATTAAATGGTAAGACGAAAAACATTTAAATGTATGAAAAATCATTCAAAAAACATGAAATCTGAACTAACCGTTTCTTGCGATTCACACGCATCCTTGTAACAGCAAAGTAAAAAAATTATCAATAGTCTTGATGACTGTTGATGATAACTCCAAATCCTCTGATGATGTCACTTCCTGCGATGATACCACAACATGCGGCGATGGCACATCATGCGACGATGGCACATCCTGCGTACACGGACCTGAAGAAATGGATAACACTGAGTCGACGCTGGGAATAACCTCAAATACCGGTGAACAGCTAAACTCGAGAACTCGAGCCACATCTTCAACAACAAAATCATTAACAATCTTGTCGCTAGGGCCACTAGGCGATTTGCCACCATCTATGTTACCATCAACATCGTCTGGGTCAGCTACATTCTCACGGTCGCTCATGACACAGGACTCTGCAGCGCAACCTGTCACCGCCTCGCGATCAGCAACGACCTGTATTAAAACAACAACACACTTACGTAAGTGCAAAAACACTATATGCAGCCAGTTCAAACTAGTGATTATTATGCGCGATCCTTAGAAGCCTGCTCATCAGCTCCGCGACTTGCATTTACAGCAGGTGGCGTCGGCTCAAGTTCAGCAGCGGCCTATTTAAAACACAACAAACTTACTTAAGTTCAATTACAATAGCAGCAACAGTGAAAAACCCCAATTGCAGTAGCTTTAGCTATTGATTATTATGCACACACCTTAAAGGCCTGCTCATCAACTCCACAACTTGCATTTGCAGCAACATCGGCGGTTGGAACAGACTTAGCACTAGTATCACAATCAAAAGCCTAGAGCGAAAAACAAGAAAATGTTAGCATAAAGACATTAAAAAGAAAGTTCAAACACAATCTTCGCATAAGTTCATCAGCGAGCACGAAAAAAAAACAATAATTGACAACCAACTGCGCAGCGAGCAGAATCTTCACCTACGTCTGTTCCAACCAACTGCACAGCAATGTCATAACACACAACCTAATAATGTGCAAAGACAAAAAACTGTACAGATGGTTGGAGCAGCAGTATGAGCGACGCATTGTGAAAAAAAAGTCATAATGCCTCAAAAATAATAAAAATAATAAACCTTGGACTTCTCAGCAGGTGAAGAACTCAGTACACCATCAGTAGGCCCTGTGTACTCTCCATCGATGGCCACCTGACAAAAACAACTTAAACAATAAAGCCCACGAATTTATGCGAAAAACTGTTCAACTACAAAAACCAATTCACAGATCATCCTTCTAAAACGAAAAAGAGGATAAGAGTGTATGACCTCAAAAACAAGACCATCCGCCCCATCATCATTCGTATTATCGCGAACACCTACGTCGACTCCACCGAATCCATCCTTCCATCATTTAAAATAAAGAAAACAGTTGGCCATTGCGTATATATGAAAAGTTCAGACACACATCTGCAATCAGATCAAGTTAGGAATAAAAATGATAATAAATGTATAAGCTTAACAACGGAACCCTATTACTTCAGATACGATATAAGTGTTATAAAAAAATATTTTCAATAGAAATAATATGGGGGGGTCCCCCCCAAACCCCCCCTCTCCAACAGTACCTCTATGTTCAGATAATATCGCAAAAAAATAAGAACAATCAATGTTATCGATACTAAAAATTTATACAAGATGCCCATCTTCAGCTAAAAAACATTTGTAAGTTCAAAAACACTAAACCAACTCTCAGTTCAGAAGTGTTAGCACGGTAAGTACACACATAACTAGCACGGCCTACAAAAACATTTTCATAAACGAACCAAAAAAATTGTACTATACATGCAAAAAACCTTGAAAGTTCAACAAGTACAATACAAAAAAGTTAATCTAGAGGCTATAGATGCAAGTTCAGGTACACAAATGCTATCAGCTCAGCTTGGTAAAAAAAGGAAAAAGTTTGAAATTTTGTAACCTTAACAACAGAGCTGTTCACACCAGCGTCGTTTGTATCATCATTTGTATCAACTCCGTCAGCGGGATCCTTGACATCAGCAACATTAAATCTAGCACATGCATCATCGTTCTCCTTCTGCTTCATAATAAACTTAGCATTTTCCTCGTACTCCTTGCAGCGAGAGTCTTGCATAGACTTGAACAACTTGACGCTTTTCGTCAGACGACCCAAGCTCTTCAGGAGGTGTCCAACGTTCTCGCGTATATCACTGATAGAATTACTCTCAAGCTCAACATAATCCTTCGAATCTTCAGCATTAAAGCAATCACCCTCCGGGAGTGTACCAGCAATACGACTCAGACGCTCTACTATAGTTGGAGCAACATCCAACACTGAACGCACATGACTTAACATATGCGCAATGCGTTCCAAGCCAGAAATTGCAGTACCAAGCCCAAGAATAGAACTCTGCGCAGGGGTACCTTTCAAAGATACACGTTCAGGAACGGAAACACGCTCAGTGCGGGGACCATGTATGCCAATATCATGCAAAATATCGACCCTGGAAGTATCCTCCGGCATTTCCAGGATAGGACGTTTATAAACACGGAAAAAAACCACTTCAACCTGCGTTTTCCACTGGCATTATGAAAGAGCAGAAACATGTAAGAGAACAATGGTGCAAACAACATAACAACAAAATACACACATTATAAAGAAAATCTCACCGAAAGCTTCCCAAAAACCCAGGTCCTCGGGTCAGCATTGCCTCTTTTTATCAGGTCTACTTCCATGAGCTCTGAAAGCTTCTCATGGTTCAAGAAACATATACGGGGCGTACGCAGATCAATCTCCACAGCTATTCCACGGATGAGGCAGTCCAGATACATCAGTACAGGCGCAATAGAGCAACCTGTGATTGCTTTTCCTAAAGTTGTTCCATCCTGGTACCTCACAACAGCTCTCCTAAGCTCGTCAACCATTAGCTGGCAGTAGTCCATGTCATCCATGTCCTCGATGACAAGATTCTCAAACACTGCAGCCTCCCTTGAAACCCGAGTGGCAGTTACAGGCAAAACAACTTTCATAAACACAATGATAAAAAACACACGGATAGAAAGGTCATCTTTTTCTTCATCATCAACAAGATGCGTAAGCGCAATCCTCAAGTCCCTTGTCTTGATGTCACTGCTCCTGCTAATGCCTAGCTCTGATTTTAACCTCATGACAGCATCATCGTAACCATCCTCTGATGGCCTTGGCGGAGAACGATTACCTCTAGGGAAACCAAAAAGAAGCTGCATGCCATAGCTAGTGATGTGAAGCCTCTTATTTGACTGGCCCATGTCAAGAGTCATCGTCTCAGGATCAATTTTCAGATACAGAACACCCATCAGAGGGCGAGATATATTAGCTTTTACTTTCCAATCGAAGATAGAACCAAAACCAGCCAAACGAACTCTCGCTACATGGCGTGGCTTCAACAATTTCGCACATACATCAACTTCTTTCAGAGAACAACGTAGTGTAATATTCAAACGTTCAGTGTCGGCATCGAGGATAGCGTCGGCTTTCTTCTTCCTTCCTCTTGTTACTTTCACAGGGCTCCTCACACTAACAGGCTATTGGAACAAAAAATAAAAAAATGGTTAAGCTGTAAGTTTCAAATATTATTAATTTTCATAAGTTCAACTACAAAAAAGTAACTGAAAAAATAGTGTTGCTTACAATGTATACTAAAAAAATATGAGACATCAGTACAATGAAAATAAGCACATCAGTACTAAAGGGGCAACATCCATATAAAAAAGTAACTCTTCACTAAACTATGGCACATTTCATTGCTAGCAAAACCACAAAAAAGGTGCTCAGTACAACTATAGTAGCTACATAAGTACATCTTAAGAAAGAAAGTTGATATTCCTAAAAAGAAACATAGATGCAAAAACAACCTGCACAAGACCAAAGCTATTAGTTCATATGATCAACCAACATCAGTACATTACCAAAAAAAGCAAATCTCTAAAAAAAGAAGACAAAATAATATACCTTGACAAACTCATCTTCAGAATCAACCTGGAGCTCATCTGGGTCGGAAACAGGATCTTCGTCTGACAAACGCTGACGTTTCTTCAAACCTTTATCGACAATGGCAGGATGGATTTTCCGCTTCTTATTAATTATTGCATCAGGTGTCGACTTCTGAGTTAAATATCGTGGGCTGCGAAGAACAAAAGAACCATCCGCCTTGCTTCCGCAGGACCGTCAACAACAACATTATCTGCAGTAAGTTGACCACAAGGACTGCTCCTCTCCGTTTAATCAGCAGCTGTTTTGCCAGAGCCTTGCACACGTGGGGACCTCCTGACAGTGGGTTCAACACAAGGGCTACGCCTCTCCATTTCATCAACAGATGTATTGCAAGAAGCTTGCGACCGTGGAGAGCTCCTCTGTTTATATGAAACATCAGAATCTGAACTTGGCCTCTTAACTTTTTTCACAGACGTTCGATACCGAGAATAGATTTGAGTCAACCTAGTCTGCATTAGATTCAACTTTGCTGCAGCCGGAAACTTTCCACCACTAGCAACATTTTCAACTGCTGCATGGTCATCACCACCTTTCGAATGCTCAAGAATCGTATCAAGGTGCTCGATACCACCATCCATAATGCCAACAGCCCTTTTGCGCAGGATTTACTCCTTCTTCCTCTCAAATTCATTCCTTTTTTTCTTTCTCCTTTCTGAATCCAACCAAACCTGCAACGGGACATCATCAATCTGCGTAACTTGTTTACTACCATCAACTAATTGTGATTGAGTAACTGACAATTGAGGGCTGCCATCACAATCATCAAGACGCGCAGAGTTAATATCTGTGACAACTTCATTGATTATATCGTTTGGTAAATCATTCGCTGCATAGAAAAAAACATATTACTAGTTACAACAAAGCAACAAATACCCAACAAGAACATTAAGAACAGATGCCCAAAACAAAAACTATAAAACAATAACAACAAGAACGTTTTAAACCACATATAAGAAAATAACTGGCAACACTGGCAAGATCTTGTAGTCGATCTAATTTCTCAGATTCAGGAGGAACAAGCACTCCTTCAACATCTGCAACAAGATGACTATCAGCGAAAGAGGAAAACTATTCCACATATCAACACTAAGTTATATCGCCTCAGTTCATATAACAACATCGAATCAGTGCAACTAAAAAAAGCATGTAAAAGGGTGCGATTCATAGTTCATAGATTGCCTACTAAAGCAGAGAACAAAGTAACAACATGAGTCTGCGCTGCTGTCTTTACTCTTCCTAGGGCTAGCCATCCGGATCTGGTGCGCACGTAACTTTACACCGATCCAAAACCTGCAACAGCAACCAAGAAACCTAGGTTTCTCAGAAACGGGTTGGGAGAGGATGCAACAACCGAATCGAAAATCAGCAACTCAAAATCCCACCTCGCGCTGCCAAAAAATCAACGAACTCGACGCCGATTCAGCTCGCGGGCGCAGCCGCCCACCACGAGAAAACTGTGACCGGAAACCCCAAATAGAACAGGGTCGGGGAGGGATTAAGCGGACATTAAAGCTATACAGGTTTGAAAGGGATCAGAATCCAGCCTCCGAAGACGATGATCTACAGCTGCAAGCGAGTTTTGCACCGGCGGCTACAGCTTCAGACAGGCTAGAGAACCGAGGCGAAAATATCAGGGATGGGAAAAGAAAGGCGTGAAGATCTCTCTTCCACGTATTACATTGAAAGGGTACTTATAATGAAATGAAATAAAAAAGGGGAAAACGAACCGGCTCCCACAACATTAAATTTAAAAGGTTTTAATTAAATATGCACATCATTCAACAGTTACTCGACCATTTAATGGAATTAAAAAAATGCATGTGATGAGTTCTCCTGCAAAAACACATGATACAATAAAAAAAGAAACAACTAAAAATAGTTCTCCTGCAAAAATTTCAATCACCCAAAAAAATATATTCCACCCAAACCTCATGCGGCGGATTTTAGTCTAACAATTAAAAAACTCTTAAATCTATAAGTTCAACTATGAAATATATGACAGTTCTATTTTTTCATTTAATGAAACCGCAGCGACGATCGCCCATACTTCTCTACACTAAGCTAGTATGACATTAGTTAAACTATGCCGCATACCCTAAGCTGCAGACACTTGAATGTACCGGCTCTCTATAAAATATATTTTCTTAAACAAAAAATAATGTTGGGGCCTCAATTTAAAAATAAAAATCTAAATTAAGATGTGCTACCTTAAGAATAATAAAATTAATCCATGTAGGCCAAAAAATAAAACTTTATACAAGATGTGAGTCTTCAAAAGCAAACAAAAATTTGCAAAGTTCAATCACTACTGTAATTTCACGGTTCAAGTGTGGTGGCACAATAAAAACACTAATTGATATGGGCCCTATAAAATTTTTACAATTACATTAAGTTCATGGCTAAAACCAAAAAGTAAAAGTACACTATGAAAAATCGCTAAAATGTTGCAATACATATACTCTCTGTGCGTTCAAAAATAATGGACGAATAAATACATTAAATACTAGGGCTGTTGTAAAAAATACAATCTTCACACATTACATCTGAAAATTCGAAAAAAAAACTAGCTTGACAAAATATAATAATTCCTAAAAACAACTAGATGGGGGGAGACCCCCCCAACCCCCCTATCAAAAGAATAATCTTCAATTATTTTGTAATGTAAGTTCAATTAATATCCATCTCTCTCGATTCAGTAAAAATACAATCATTGCTATAACGTAAAAAATAGAAAAATCAGTAGTCCGAAAAAAAACATCAGTAAGTTCAACGCCACAGTACACACAGTTCAGGTGCGCTATCCACCATAAAAAGTAAAATAAAGTTGTACGACAACAAATATTTGTAAGTTCAATAACATCAACTATCTCGGTTCAGTTTCGAATGAGCTAGCACCCCAAAAACACTAGAACAAACATTACAAAAATTTAAAGTTGTGGAGGGATCAAACACAAGAAGCGTAAAAAACAAAAGTGTGCCCAGATTCATACAAAAACTTGTCCACGAACGAAATTCAAATAAAAATGATATTGTTCGGCATCCTAAAAACATAAATTAAATTCTTCTGGACAAGAACATGCTAAAATAAAATCATGGGTTCCTGGACCCCTGGGCCTTCGACATCTCAGCATCGAAGCTGGCCTTCTTCTCCAGGAGGGCTTCCTTGCGCAGTAGCAGAGCATCCTTCTGAGCCAGCTCTAAATCCTGTTCAAGCAAAACATTCCTCCTTGCAAGATCCAGGTTTATGTCCATCATTTCCTTCAGATCCTTGTCGATGGATTCATAGAGATCAACATTGGTTTTCCCCTACACCAGCTGCTCCTCCCTTGCTGCGACAGCCTTGTTGATGTTCTCATCGGCCAACTCCAAAGCCATGACTAGCTCTGCTTCCAACTTGTTGATAGTTGCCTGCAGACCCGCAACCATGTCCCTCTCAGCCTTCTCAGTCCTGATCAACATGAAACAAAATCAGAAAAAACAAAATGTTTCACACAAAACTGCTAGCTTCCTACAAAAATTCTTTTCAGCAAAAAAGAAATCAGTTCAAACATCTGAAGCACAAAAGAGTTTATAGTTTTATGCATAATAGATCTGCTAAAAAAATACATGTAATCTCTTATAATTACAAAAATAAACCTAAAAAGACTAAAAATATGTAAACAAAGCCAAGTTCCATCGTAAGTTCAAACTAAACAAAGAAATTAGTTCAAAACATGATGCAGTACCAAATCATATTTTATACAAAATACATCTGCTAAACAAATAAGCATGTCATCCACTCTGTGATTACAAAAATAAAAAATATGGGGGGGGGACCCCCCCCCAAACCACCACCACCACCTAGACCTAGAGGAAACATACATTCTAAAAAAAACAAGACCTAAAGGACTAAAAATATATACACAAAGGCGAGTTCAGTGGTTAGTTCTACATGCATAAACGAGTCAGTTCAGAAGATCTGATGCAATAACAATTCGTATTTTTTATGCGAAAAAATAGATCTACTAACAAATCTCCTAGTCAGTTCCACATGAACAAAAAGGGAATAGTTCAGATTATGATGCCATGTCAGTCCTAGATTCTGCCCAAACAACACCCATAACAAGCAGACAATATAGTAGATGAGAAAAAAGTGAGATAAGAGAAACCCATATTCACCTCGAACGCTTGAAAGGAGAAGAAGCCATTGCTATGCTGGTGTGACGACCCGAAGCAGAAGAAGGAAGTAATGCCCAGGCGCTAGATGCGATGAAAGAGGTTGGAGGATATGAGATGCGGATGGCAAATGACCCATCTATTTATATAGAGGCAGCAGCGACAGAAGATGGTGGAAAGCGAACCGTCTCCGAGATATAACAAACCACCATGCGAATTTATCCTGTTATCTTGGGAAAACTGAACAGCAATGAAAGAGTAGTGCCAACTCTGTTACGCCGGATACGCTAGTTCAGGCCCAAATATATCGTGATCCCTTTCGTCCCACGACTATAATGAGACGGTTGATAACAAAAAATAATTACTGGTGAAACAAAACAATAATTAAAAATTTTACAGCCCGTGCCGACAAGAACACACCATCACAGGAAATGGATAGTTCGCCAGAGCTTCATCCTACTTAGGAGCGGGGCAGAGAATTCAAAAACGAAATCACCCCTAGCGTAAGTCCACGCAACCCCCTACCGCGCTACCCCACCCTGGTAACATGAGCAAGACGGAGCCATCCTCGCCGGAAAAAACCTGTGCCTCCGCCCGTAGTACACCACCGGCCGTCGTCGCCCACAGTCGAGAGACTCCGCAACAAAATGAAAAAAACCGTCGGGCATGCGGAATAATACCCTAGACGCGCTGTCCTCGAGCCATCTCCGGATCGGGCGGGAGAACCGCCGGAATTCCACCATTACACTGCACCTCCGCCATGGAGCTCACCGGCGACCGTGAACACATCAAAAAAACCATCGAAAACAAACCAAAACGCATGGCGGGGGTGCGGAATCATGCCCTGACCCCGATACCCTCCCTCCATGTCAAAGATCTGGCCGGAGAACCACCAGAATTGCGCCGGAGAACACTGCGATGGGTGGTGACAGAGGCAGGTTCGACACAGATAAGTCATCAGTTCAAACTAGTGTTTCTGTTAATGCTAAGTTTGTCACTTAATATTATTCTTCTACTGACAACATTTAGAACTGCATCGTATCGCAAACAGAACCGCACTGCTGAATTCGGAGCACTGCAGCTCGGGCAAAACAGAACCGCATGCACCGTTTTCGCTTCAACTTTTTAACCGTTTTTCGGAATTGAGCGTATGATACACCGTTGGATTCGTATTGAAATGTAGCATCTTCTCTATGTTGAACACTTCTTCTAATTCCTCACGGATTAAGAGAAGTTTTGAAAATGGTGCGGCGGCCCACTTTCGCAGCGGGAGTATTTTCGCGATTTCTCTTCAACCGTTTGTCGGAATGATGCGTATGATACACCGTTGGAAAGCTATCGATCAGGCTCTCCATCCATATGTAGAACACTTTCTCTAATTCCACATGGTTTGAGAGGAATTTCAATTCGAAAAAAACGCAACAACTCTATTTTTGGTTTTTGGATCTCGTAGAGAGTCAAATTTTCTAACCGTTTGTCGAAACGATGCGTATGATACACCGTTGGATTCGTATGGAGTAGGAGCATCTCAGACATGTTGAACACTTTTCCAGATTGTTCACTGTTTTGAAGGAATTTGGGAAACGGTGTGCTGCCCTCGTTTGGGCAGCAGATGTTTTCGCGTAATATTTTTTGATTTTTTCGTCCGATCGATGAAATTGATACACCATTGGATAGGTATCGTCGAGGCGCTCCATTTTCATGTAAAACACATCCTCTAATTCCTTACGGTTTAAGAGCAACATTGATTCTAGTAAATCGCGGAACTCCGTTCTTCGCGGACCCGGAAATCGGCCAAGTGAGTTGCATTCGCCGGAAACCGCACCGCATCCGACAGTCAAGCGCACTGCATTATCGCCAAACAGAATTGCGCGTGTTTTTCACGGAACAAAAATCGGCGAGTGAACTGCATCCGCGGGGCACCCGATTGCATTTGTCTATAGAAAGAACTGCACATGATTTTTTTCACACGACAAAGAGAAATACGCGTATTTTTTTACGGACCCGAAATCGACTTAGTGAACTGCATTCGACCAAAAAAGGTTGCATTTATTGACAGAGAGAACTGCATTTGTTTTATTAACTTTTAACATTATTTTTTGTCAACGAGCGTGCACCGCAAAGACGAGGCGAGTGAACTGCATTTATTTTTCAGATGTTTTTCTCGTGTTATCAAGCGAACCACAGATAAATTTACAGTGAACTACATACATATGAAAAATAATAGCAAAGAACTTTCTTATACAATCTTTGTAAATAATGCACTGCATTTTTTCTAGTTCATAAAAAGAGGGCATTGCATTTTTTACACATTCCAAAGATGCACATAACCCAAATCTAATTTCTTAAACATATACAAAGGGAACTGTATTTTTTTACAAAGAACAACAAACTGCACTGTGAATCCCCGTGTTTGAACTGATCGAACAAACTACACAAAAAAAACTACACAAAATAACTTCTGGTTTGGTTTTGCTCGCCTGTCTGGTTGAGGACTGGTTGTGACAACGCTGGCCAGATCGAACCTCAACAGGAGACCGAGCGAACTGCATAGGGAGGATAGCACCTCAGCCTCTGCCCGTTGCTCTGATTTGTGCCTTCCTCGCCATGGACAGGGCCGCCGCCATATTTTTCCCAGGGGCGGACGATGGAGGGGTCACGTGGTGGCTGATGGTGGCGCGGACGGCCGGCGAGCCGTGCGGTGGCCGCGGCCGACAGAAGGCTTGGTCGGGCGGGAAGCGGCGGCCGCAGTCAGGGCCGAGCTCTAGATCCACGCGCGGGGGCAGGGAGGCTGCCGGGGTCGGGCCAGACGACGCCGGGGCAGGGAGGCCGCCGTGGTTGGGGGAGGTTGTGGCAGGGCACGGAGCCGCCCTAGATGGGGAGGCCGCCGGTGTAGGGTGCAGCGAGCCCGACACGGTGAGAGGCCGGCGCACTAGGGGATTGGAGGATGGGGCGGCCGACGTGGAGGAAGGAAGGCGCCCGGGGACGACTCCAGCAACGCTCGGATCCGCGGAGGAAGGAGGCCACCCGACCTGATTCGGCGGCGCGGCGTGGGGAGGAGGTTGCGGGGGCGGTGGCTCGGGGGGTGGGGCGGCCCTATCCGGCGGCGTGACATGGGGAGGAGGTGGCTGGGGCGGCGACTCTCGTGGGAGAGGAAGTGGGGGGCGCCGCAGAGGGAGAGGGCGTCGGGAGGTGGGAGGAAGTGGGCCGTGGGATTTTGTTCGGGGTGGGGTGGTTTTTTTTCTCTGTGGTCCGGGTGCGGGGTGGGTAATAGAATCGCTGGTGTTGTCAGAATAAAAAATGATGTTAGAATAAGGTATTAAAGGGGTGTTATATATATATATATATAGTGAAGCTATTCATCACCCAGGGTACAGAATAATTTATTTTTCACCCGAGGTAATTTTACGAACCTTTCATAATTTTTTTACATTTGTAATACAAATAGTTACATTAATATGAATTCACTTCATAAATTTTGACATGAAAAAACAAAAATATTGATTATAAGATAAAAAAATACATTTTATGTATATTTTACACCATCATTTTTACCTTTGTAATTTTATGTAATATAAAATATATTTACGGCGATTATATTTTTTTTACGTTCTCTTTTTACGTATGAAATAAGACAAAATTTAAGAAATTTAAAATTATGGTGCATTGATGTCAAAACAGAGGGGGAGACGAATAGTCTCACCCTAGTGAAGCTATTCATCACCCAGGGTACAGAATAATTTATTTATGCTAACACTTCCGAACTGCATCGTATCGCTAAACAAACCACACTACTGACTTACAAGCACTACAGCTCGGGTAAAAACGAACCGCATGCATTATTTTTGCCTTAACTTTTTAATCGTTGGTCGGAATTGAGAGTATGATACACCGTTGGATTTGTATGGAAATGATGCATCTTTCATATGTTCAACACTTGTCCCGATTCTTCATGGATTAAGAGAAGTTTCGAAAACGGTGCGGCGTCCCACTTTCGCAGCGACAATTTTTCCGTGATTTTTCTTAAACCGACATCATAATGATGCAATTGATATACCGTTGGAAAGATATCAATTAGGCGCTCCATCCATATGTAGAAAACTTTGTCTAATTCGTTACGGATTTGAGAGAAATCTAGGCGCAAAAAAATGCGCACACTATTTTTTTGCCGGCGGATCTTGTAGAGAGTAGAACTATTAAACCGCTTGTCCGATCGATGCGTATGATACACCGTTGGATTCGTATGGAGTAGGAGATTAATCCATATGTTGGACACTTTTCTAGATCCCCAGGGTTTTGAAGTAATTTGAAAAACTGTGTGGTTGTCCACATTTGGGGCAACAGGAGTTTTTGCGTATATTCTTTTGATTCTCTTATTCGATTGATGCAACTGATACACGGTTGGATAGATATCGTTGAGGCGCTCCATTTTCATGTAGAACACACTATCTAATTTCTTACGGTTTAAAAGTTGTGTCGATTGTACTAAAAACGCAGAACTCCGTTCTTCGCGGACCCGAAATCGACCAAGCGAACTGCATCTG
Source organism: Bromus sterilis (assembly GCA_950022295.1). Taxonomy (NCBI): domain Eukaryota; kingdom Viridiplantae; phylum Streptophyta; class Magnoliopsida; order Poales; family Poaceae; genus Bromus; species Bromus sterilis. The sequence goes on along the minus strand of OX465595.1, from coordinate 270,503,161 downwards.
TCGGGCGTCCGCACCGCATCCGACAGGAAAGCGCACTGCATTAGCGACAAACAAAATTGAACATGTTTTCTGTGGATTTAGAATCGACGAAGCGAACTGCATGGAAAGGCATCTAACGTGCAACCGCAGTGCATTATCGGGCAAACAAAAATGCACGTGTTTTCCGCGGATCCGAAATCGGCGAAGCGAACTGTATGTGATTGCATCCGACGTGCAACCGCACTGTATTATCGGTAAACACAAATGCACGTGTTTTTCGCGGACCGAAAATCGATGAATGCTGTTGAGAAACCTTCGACAAAAAGCACAGCAGGCATTTTTTTGTTTATTTATCAAAACATTCATTTTGCTTCCCAAAAAATTAACCACGGCACAGACCGTACTAAATATTTTTTGAACCGACGTGCAAGTGAACCCCATCCAGCGAATTGCACCTAACAATCAAGCGCACTACATTTCAATTAATTGATTTTTATAACGCGGTAATTTGTGAGGCTAGTGTAGTTCACATACGAGGAAGCAAACCACAACAAAGACCAAAGTGAATTGCATATTTTTTTTCTTAACCATTTTCTAAAATGCATCAGGATCACATGATAGATGCTACTGAACTGCGGACAACCGTATCACAACAGTAAGAAAAAAGTACTACATTGATCTTATCATCACAGACTATAATAATTCAAAAATTTCCTGGTCTGAACCATAAAAAATGAAGAAATGAGCCACATTATTTTGTGCTCTGAACTGCAAATTTCAGAGAAGAATACAGTAGCACAAGCTCCATTTTTTTATCCTGTAGTATCTCGAGGCTAGGCTGAGGTGTTTGTGCCCATCCGGCTGAGGAAGACATGCGGATCTTCTTGTTAGATGGGAAGAGGATCTGCTGAATACAGTAGCATGTTCGCTGATTCATATCGATTGCAAGCATAAAAGCCGCCAATGCTATCACCATGTTTTGCCCATGAACCACAACATAAACTAGAATGTTTGAAAGAAAATTCGATATGAACAAATCGTCAAGAATGACCAGTGAAATATACCAGAAAAACTCAAATTTGCAAGGAGGTGTGCAAGTTATATGAACGCACTCCTGGTTCTTCTCCATTGGTCGCTGGCATTTTGGACAAGGCTTCGAATTAGCCAGTATCCTGAAAATAAGCATCCATGACATGTTAAGCCAACTAGTATGATTTAAAGCGACATAAAGAATAAGAACTCATGACCGCATTTATGGGCTAACTACACCCATCATGTCGATGCACTTTGAATGGTATATGCTACTGATATACCAAAATATGTATCTTCACTTGTGTCTCTATTGATTATTCCAAGTTTTCCAAATAAATGGTAGAACGACAATTGACTAAATGAAGCACTTCCAAGTGTCCAGTAACCAAATAAACAAAGTAGGAAACCAGAAACCACTGATGCCCTTTTTATTTTAAAAATTATTAGGTAAGAAAAAAAAGAAAATGTGGACAGATCATGTATCAATCGATGTGGGAGAGGGGAAGTGGCTCTGCTTGCCTGGAAACTCGATAGTAGGGGGGGTGTTGTCGTCGACGACGTAGTCGAACACAGGGGCATCGACATCGGTCGTCGGGACTACCAGACAATAAGAGAGGGGGGAAGAAACAATAAATACAAAGCAAGCATAACAAACAATTGTATTATATGACAGAGGAAATGCTATCGATACTCTAACATTGTACGATACACGTTGCTCGGAGCGGGAGTTCATCCGGGGGTGAATTGCCAGCTCCGGGTGATTACCGGACAGGGTGTTTGGAGGGGGAAGGTTCATGCCGGAGGTGTCGTGGACATCCGACAAATGTAAGGGGGGTGTGTCCGGGTTATTTGATCTATTCCGAACAACTTTCGTGTTCGGAATAAATTCATCCGGGTACTTTTAACAGTACCGGAAAAATCATCGGACAGACGGTCCGGAGGGGGACGGTTCGATGCTCGGCATGTTAGAGGTGTGTGGTGGGGGTATGGGTATCATAACTGTAATCGTTTGTCTGTTCTGAGCAACTTTCGTATACAAAGTTTTTTTATCCGGGCAATCTTTCTCGGTACCGGAAAATTACCGACAGACGACCCGGGAGGGGGGTGTCGATGTTCGTTGTGTTATGGGGGGGTGGCAGACAAACAGATAGCGTATTATTATTCGTTGTATTTTTTCTAAACAATTTTGATGTATAAAGTTTTTCGATCCGATATACGGATTAAAGATATTGATTTTATTAGTTTAAATCAATTTTAATGCATTTCCTAATTCATTTTCTATTTCTTTTAATATTTATTTAATATAAATTATATTAATTTTAATACTGACTAGTGGGTCCCACTGGTCAGCCACTTATTAATTAAAACAATTTAGTTTAAATCAAACAATTAGGGGGTGGCCCACATGTCATAGGACATTACAGTTTCAATTTTAATTAAAATAGTTATTTAGCAGTGGGTCCACCTGTCATAGACACGAACATTTAACAGTTTTAACTTAACTAAAAATGGCCTAGGGCCCACTTGTCATTATCACCAGGGGGTATCTCTTTCTCGGCTAATTAGTAATTAGGGGAGGATTAGCCCCACTGTTTAGGAGGGCCTCTGTTTGCCCATGGCGCACGCATAGGAGTCCACCGGCGAGGGAAGGATGCAGTGGGGAGGGGCAGGGCGGCTGGGAACTAGGGGGCTCGCGCGCCAGGGTGGTTGGGGCGGCGGCGCTCGCCGGAAAACGGGGCCGCGGGGGTGGCCGAAGCCATGGCCTCGGCGGGAAGAGGTGCAAGGGAATGGGGGAGCCGTGGCGGGAGGGTGCGATGCGGCCTCGGGAGCGCGCAGTCGCGGCAACAACACAGCGGCCGTGCCACGGCGGTGGCCGGACAGGGGAGAAGGGAGGCGGGGGGGGGGGGTTTGTCCCCAATTTTTTTAAGCATTTACTTTTCTTTTGTTCTTTTCTGTTTGCAGTTTAATTGGTTAGTAGTTGATTTTATTAAGATGTGCAACCACCTCCAAAATTTATGTTGCAATACACCACACTCCCAAAAAGAGTTTTAGGCATTAATAAAATAGATTGGATTTTCTCTAATTAAGAAAAGATTAAATGGGGCTATTTTAGCTACTATTTTTATATATTTATATCATTTAACCAATGTAATAAAATCCCATTAATAATTTAATATGACATATAGATTATTAGGCATTTAATAAAACTGGTTCACAATTTTTGGTTTAACTTTTATTTCCACCTTTATCTTTATTTCCAGGACAATTTAATATTTAGAAGTTAATGGTTTAATTTATTTCAATTGCTTTGGGATCATTTAATTTTTTAGGGACATATCTATATAAGTTCTTTTGAAAAGTTTACCTTGACTGGCATTTGCATTCAAGGTTGAAGTAGATCTATTACTTTGTTTTGATTTTTTTTTATTTGGGTTGAATTTTGAACAAGCCACCATCAAGGGTGATCATTACTAGCATAACCAGGATGACTTGGCATTTAACAATGTTATCACTGTTGACTAACACCGGGGGTGTTACAAATCTCCACCACTACAAAGAATTCTCGTCCCGAGAATTAAAAGGTACTGTAAGGGGTAGGGTTTTTTTTTTGGTTTCGTGTTCTAACGAATTCTCTGGTTCTTGTAGCCCTTCTCGAGGTAGTTAATCGTTCGCGTTGATGTCTTCATTTTTCTGCATCGGTGCATCTCGACAAGTTGTCATCATTTCATCGGGGTATTCATCGTACTTACAGGTAGGTTAGGAGGACAACCTTAAGGGGTCGGATTGGTACCTGGTTAATCAACCGAGGTTATCCGAGGGAATAGGGTACAAAGTATCTATTCCGAGTATAACTCAAAGGAATGCAACGAGAGAAACAAACGAAGATACGAGGGTTTCAAGCGTATGGGCATGCATTTGATGCCGATGATGGATGAGGAAAAGGGGGGTTCCAAAACATCAGGCATAAGCACTGAGTCTGATATCGGGCTGAACATCACAAGGCATGGGACTCGTGAAGTGCATACGAGGTTAACCAAGGGGAATAACCTCGGGAACAGGAACTTAAAGAAGAGTCAGGTTTCGGTCCTGTGGAACTGTGGGTTATGGGCCCACATTTGAATATGAAGGGGGTTGACTTTCAATGCGATCAAGTTGAAAGGTATGACGGAGAACAACTTGTCAACTATGTCGGCAACAACATCGGTGCCAAGGGCGAGGGACGAAGAGAACCATTTTCCTGCTCGTTAAGACGAGGCGGACCATTTGGCAAAGTTCTAGTCCATTGGTGGTCACAAAAAAATCATCAACAATCACAACAGGTTGTACAGACAAAGTAGTACACCGAGGAGTTTACATAAGCAGGGAATTATCACTGCTCAGACGTGTTACCTCAGAAGAAAGATTAAATAGACCAATGGAATGGAAGATAGGATCATCAGAACAAACAGACCAATGGAAGGAAGAATGTGATGATACACAAGTATCATGTGTATATCTTTCCCAAGGGAAAAACAGGGCAAGATATACTTGCCAAATTTGTATTGGCAAGGAGTCCCGGAGGTGGTCGATGATAAGACAAATCATTGTTGGGCAAGGATGGTATTTCTCGTCATGAATTCAATAGACACATGGGAGAAGTCAAAATGTTCGACGATGACCACGACACATTATGTCTAGAGGTTTCGGAGGATGTCATCGAATAGCGACAACATCAAGAAAAGGGATGTTGAGCAAAAGGCATTCAAGGTTCTAGGTTAACGACAACCCAGAACCTATGGATTGGGAAAACCGATGAGAGGTATCGCACCAGGAAGAACTCATAAGAGGTGGTGCAATGCCTTAATATCGTCGAGATACCAAGGGGGTTAATTCTCGAAGGTGGAACACGATAAAAGTCGAACTCGATCGTTGACTGATAGAAGACCAGTGCTCCACGTTGTTTGATAAATGGAATCAAAGGGGAATATCATGGTCAGAACCATGATCGCAAGGGACCCAAACATAGTTGCACGAAGAATTTATACCAAGGGGATAATTGTCGTTACAAGAAGCTTTCATGATAAGTTCTATATCATATCCATGGGCATGAACACAACGGTTCAGGGTCGACTCCCACTTCATCAATGCAATACCTTTCAATTCACTTCTCGATTTCGATGAACTTGTTGTGTTGCATCATTATCTGGCGTAGCACCAGCAGAGTATGACTCGTAGGAGTTTACGGGTTCAAACGGATGATGGAGGTATAGATACCACCCATCAGGATATTTAACGAATCAATACGGCCAACATCAGAAGTAAGGGGTACACCTTCGGAAGTGGAGAACCGAAGTTAAAATAGAGGATTTGACTCTCCAAAGTCAATTCGTATCATGGGAAGAACTCAAGGGTTTTTGAATATGCAAAATCAGTCAAATCATAATCAACCAAAGGATCCGGTGGACCGCAAGGAATCTGATATGAGTATCGGTACTCAACCAGGGGAAGAAATCATGCAAAGGCATCAGATGATAAGAGCATCGGAAAATTCAACGCTTAAGTTCAAAGGAATTATGATTCCCAATAGGGGATATATGAAGCAGATGTTCTGACCATGGGTACATAAGTTGAACAGACTTATACGGACAATCAACGAAGATTTGATTTTCCGAGATCCAGCTCATGTCCGGAATGACGTCTGAGTCAGAAGAATGATTTCATAGGGATCAATGGATGATTGTTTGCATTCACACACATGATGATTTCCATAAGATCAGTATGGCAAGGACAAGGGATGTCAATGAAGAATACTTAGGCATATGGAGTCAACCATAATGCAAGCAAGTAAGAAGAACCTCCAAGGCAGTAAGCTGCCGAGGATGCCCCAGACATCGGTGAGTATCTCGGGGTATCTTGCAAACACAAGAGTATCGGATGATGAAAGTACGGATAGCAAGGATGGGTAGTTATCCACGGGGATTTACCGGTGGTAGAGGATTATAAAGGCAATGAGCACATAGGGGCTCAAGAAATTTTTATCGGAGAATATCTCCAGGATCTTCTGGTGAAGTAAGCGATCATCGGGGTGAAGGGCTCTCCGGGATGAAGGAGGTGCGAGAAACTAGGGTTAGCGTTAACAAAATCTTTAACCCGAAAGAGAAGAGAGATTAGAGTCCCAGAGGAAAGGTACAGAGAAAAAGATCCTAATAACACCCAGTTTTTGCGACGTGGGCCAATAAGCCACACGACGCTGTTAGCAAAGTAGTTTTGCAACGACTAGACTCGACTTCGACCAAGGAGTTGGAAGGGGGTGTCCTACAGGCAGTCGGCTCTGATACCAACTTGTGACGCCCTCACAATCAAGCCGTGTACAGTAATCATACACGCAGGGTACAAGACCGAGATCAAGGACTCACGGTAAGGTAATCACATCACAACTCTATAAATAAAATAATACAAGCTTTATATTACAAGCCAGGGGACACGAGGGCTCGAATACAATAGCTCGAGAGCACAAAGTTAGCGGAAGCAATAGTATCTGAGTACAGACACAAGAATACAAGGTTGCCTTAAGAAGGCTAGCACAAAAAATCAACAACGATCGAAAAGGCGAGGCCTCCTGCCTGGGAACCTCCAAACTACTCCTGGTCTTGGTCATCGGGGATCTTCACGTTGCGGTGGTCGGCATCGGGAACTCCTGCTCTTGGGCTCCAACGTCGACTGCAGCGGCCGATCAGGCAAAACAGTAAAGGAAATAAAGCAGGTGAGTATCTAGTATACCCGCGAGTCTTACGTCCAGCTACTAAGCTTTTATGCATGTATCAAATGGAAAGGGGAGGCTGTATAGTGGACTGCAAGATAGAAGTACAAAGATAAGAGGGAAATATGCTAGGCCTATCGAAGACTAGCATCTTCCGACGAGTCTTGCAGCATGAGGTAAGGATCAGCCAACAGTTAATAATACAGAATTGAAATAACAATGCAGCGGAAGTTGCTGCAGCATTGTATAATAGTAAGTTGTATAAATATTAATCATGCCTCCGAATTCCCTCCCTCGACATCCCCGCGAGGAAGCAAAACTCGGAACCAACAAGTATAAATATATTGTTTATAGTGGTAGGGTCTGGCTTCAGCATAAAGCGTCCTGTTACCGTGGACACGGCTATCGATAGATCAATCTTCCCTGCAGGGGTGCACTAGTGTGACACTACATGCTCGGATCTCCAGGGTGGCGTACACCTGGGTTAGGGTGCACCCCACCAAGGCTATCAGACACAGCGCAGTCCATCCTACGGCTCATCAGAGAGGTCCCGGCCGGTCTAAAGTCCTAAGCGCAAGGGGGTCTTGGGCCGTCGCCCCTCGCACTCTGGGTCTGTGGGAGGCGGGAGATACGTACACCACAGGTGACGATCAGTCCCAGCCACAATGCTGAACTGGACGTCTTTCAGAGCTTTCGAACGAGGCTACGCCGCGGAGGCGCCCATACGCATAATCCCACGTATAGGTAGTGCGTACAAGCCAAAAGGCTACTCAAGTCATCCGCCGAACCCGTTAAGCATTTTATTAATTTTCTGTCAGAACAACCGTGATCGTTGTCCTTATTTAAGTGAGTCGCGGTCGACGACAGCAGTCAGGTCCACCAGTAACATCGGTGCCTGCCCTGTCGTCCCACCAACTCGTGCGGTTACCGACAAGGTGAACCGTCTCCTAACCTTGTCTCGCGTTTCCTCCGAAGAGCTCGACTTTCGTACTACAGGGCATCTCACGGCCACGAGCAAGGACCAGACCCACGATGGTATCCGTCTGTCCTGCCGTTCCGATACAATCCCTGCGCGGGCACCGTGGGGTCACCCGACTCCTTACCTACAAGAACGCCAGTCGATTCAGGTTCCTACCAACAAGTGCAACCAGGAGGAGTCACTCTCGATGGTACACTTGAGATGGTTCGACAGATATACCAGTGGAATGAACTGAAGAGGATTATCCTCGTATCACCCCGGTGGTGCCGAGACATCAGCGGAATGAACTAAAGAGAAACGTCCTCGTATCATCCCAGTGGAACTACGCTACCTAGCTAGCGACAAGCGTGAAATACGAGCCCAAGCACTTGTAAGTGAAACTAGAAGCGACTCGGCAGAGTCTCGCCGTTGTAGGTTCCTTTGGGCGTCTGCACTGTGCCGTACATGTAGCAGTTGTATATATATAGTACCCACGATCACTCCCAGAGTGATCACGACCCGCTATCTAATCCTATTAGCTAACAAAGCGCAGGGTCCACTGCTGTATAATATATATATGTATAGGCAGCATAGGATATCGGAAAAGGTAATCAAGGGGCGAAAATGATAAGCTATGCACTTGAATAGGATTGTAACGTAGCAGCAGCATATGCCTAGTGCAACAGATAAATATAGAAAAGTAGGCGATATGTGGGAGAGGGCAAGTGGCTCTGCTTTCCTGGAAGCTCGATAGTAGGGGGGGTGTTGTCGTCGACGACGTAGTCGAACACAGGGGGCATCGACATCGGTCGTCGGGACTACCGGACAATAAGAGAGGGGGGAAGAAACAATAAATACAAAGCAAGCATAACAAAAAATTGTATTACATGAAAGAGGAAATGCTATCGATACTCTAACGTTGTACGATACACGTTGCTCAGAGCGAGAGTTCATCCGGGGGTGAATTGCGAGCTCCGGGTGATTACCGGACAGGGTGTCTGGAGGGGAAAGGTTCATGCCTGAGGTGTCGCGGACATCCGACAAACATAACGGGGGGTGTCCGGGTTACTTGATCTATTCCGAACAACTTTCGTGTTCGGAATAAATTCATCCGGGTACTTTTAACAGTACCGGACAAATCATTGGACAGACGGTCCGGAGGGGGACGGTTCGATGCTCGACATGTTAGAGGGGTGTGGTGGGGGTATGGGTATCATATCTGTAATCGTTTTTCTATTCTGAGCAACTTTCGTATACAAAGTTTTTTGATCCGGGCAATCTTTCTCGGTACCGGAAAATTACCGACAGACGACCCGGGAGGGGGGGTGTCGATGTTCGTTGTGTTAGGGGGGGTGGCAGACAAACAGATAGCGTATTATTATTCGTTGTATTTTTTCTAAACAATTTTGATGTATAAAGTTTTTCGATCCGATATACAGATTAAAGATATTGATTTTATTAGTTTAAATCAATTTTAATGCATTTCCTAATTCATTTTCTATTTCTTTTAATATTTATTTAATATAAATTATATTAATTTTAATACTAACTAGTGGGTCCCACTGGTCATCCACTTATTAATTAAAAAAAATTAGTTTAAATCAAACAATTAGGGGGTGGCCCACATGTCATAGGACATTATAGTTTCAGTTTTAATTAAAATAGTTATTTAGCAGTGGGTCCACCTGTCATAGACAGGAACATTTAACAGTTTTAACTTAATTAAAAATGGCCTAGGGCCCACTTGTCATTATCACCAGGGGGTATCTCTTTCTCGGCTAATTAGTAATTAGGGGAGGATTAGCCCCACTGTTTAGGAGGGCCTCTGTTTGCCCATGGCGCACGCACAGGAGGCCACCGGCGAGGGAAGGCTGCAGTGGGGAGGGGCAGGGCGGCTGGGAACTGGGGGTCTCGTGCGCCAGGGGGGTTGGGGCGGCGGCGCTCGCCGTAAAACGGGGCCGCGGGGGTGGCCGAAGCCATGGGCTCGGCGGGCAGAGGTGCAAGGGAATGGGGGGAGTCGTGGCGGGAGGGTGCGGGGCGGCCTCGGGAGCGCGCAGTCGCGGCAACAACACAGCGGCCGTGCCACGGCGGTGGACGGACAGCGGAGAAAAGGGGTTGCGCACGACGTCGGGTTGGGGGGGGGGCAAGAGGAGGCGAGGGGTGGAGCTCACGGGGAGGGGGGTCGCGGCGGCTCTTGGTGCCGGGGTGATACGTCTCAAACGTATCAACTTTTCCAAACACTTTTGCTATTGTTTTTCCCTCATTCTTGCATGATTTGGACGAAACTAACCCGGATTAACGCTGTTTTCAGCAGAGCTGCCTGTATGGTTTTATTGTGTGCAGGAAAATGGATTTTTAGGTATCTCCAAAAATTCCGGGAAAATTCACAGAAAATCCACGCACCAGAAGCTTTCACCAGCCAGAAGTGGGTCCAGAGGGGGGCCACAGGGCCCCCAGGCGCCTGGCTGGCGCGGCCCCACCCCTTGCCGCGCCGGGGGGCCTCCTGGGAGGGCTCCACCTCCTCTCGTGCCCTACCTCGACTCCTATTTATTCTCGTGACGGGAAAACCCCAGAACAGAAGTCGCTTTTCCAGTTTCCGTCGCGGAGCCGCCGCCACCCTCTGTTCTTCTTCGGGAGGGCTAATCTGGAGGCTGATTTGGCCTCCGAAGAGGGGAGATCGTTGCCATCGTCATCACCATCACCAATCCATCCCTCCTCCATGACTTCTCTTCACATGTGTGAGTAATTCCTTGCTGTAGGCAAAGGGGATGGTAGGGATTGGATGAGTTTGATCATGTAATAGTTCGTCAGATTGTTAGGGGCATGTTGCCTATGATCTACTTTGTTGTTTATCTTCTTTGCTTCAACTTGTTGCTCTTAATGCTTGTCACTTTGGGCCCGAGTGCCATGTTTTCAGATCTGAACCCTATGTGTTTTCATGAATATATTTGTGTTCTTGATCCTATCTATGAGTTGTATGCACCTATTATGGTCCGGAACCGGCGATCCCAAAGGTGACAGCTTGGGACACCAAAGGGGATGGTCCATGATTTGATGATTCCATGTATCCATTGAGTTTATTGCTTTTTTCCGGTGCTCTTTGACAGGAGCACCTTAATCTCCATAAGTTCCCTTTGGCCCCGTTCGTATCGGGATGGTAGGACAAAAGATGTTGTGCAAGTTCTTATTGAAAGCACGCACAACTACCTACGGGATACATGCCTAATGTTTGATATTTTCCTAGATGATCATTGCTTTTCTATGTGCCTTGCCCTATGTTAGAATCTATTACATGTTCACTCTCATCCATGCAGCGCCCAACCATTCATCTCCCTAGCCTACAGTGTTTCAATCCTGCTGGTCATTAGTTGCTACTTTTGTTGTCGCCACCATCACTATCATATTACCATTACCACTTATCTTTTGTTGCAAGCAAGTATATTTCAGGTGCGGTTGAATTGACAACTCAACTGTCAAAGCTTATAAATACTCTTTGGCTCCCCGTGTGTCGAATCAATAAATTGGGTTAACTTACCCGCGAAGACTATCTCGATCCCTTACGGTTGTGGGTCATCAAGTACTGTTTTTTGGCGCCGTTGCCGGGGAGCATAGCAATATTTACAAGTCTACTTGAAGTATCATGCCTGCTGCACATCATACGCTATGGGTAAGAAAGGAGACCCCAAGGTTCCGATCTTACCATCCCGTACAAGAAAAGGTATTGTTCTGAACACTAGTGCTACACTTGATTCACCTTCTTTTATGAGTAAGTTTTCTTCACCACCACCACATGATGCTTCTACTGAGTCTGTCACTATGTCCGATGCTTTTGATGATTCTTCCACTACTCTTGATGATACTACTTTTCTTGGCTACTATATTGAAACTCAGACTGCTAAGGATGCAGCAGAATCCAAGACCGAGACCCCTGCTACCTATATTCCTACCTGCAAAACCTTTGGTTACCCGTGCCTAGATGAACTCAAGGAGAGAATCCTTGATGATGATTATGTTACTCTTGATGATGATTTTTGCAGGGAACTCAGAGAGTGTGTCGACTCTGACCCTGGTGCTGTTAAGGAGCTGCTCAAAAAGCACTCCATGAAGAACAAAGTTATTCCTGATCCTAAATTTGCCACATCCCCTATATGCATCATTGATCCTGATTATGATTTCTCTGTTGATCTTTCATTTATATCTACAGTCGAGGCTGACCCCTTTTATGGCAGAGACAATGATGATGCTATAGCACACTTGACCAAACTCGCTGAGCTAGGTAACCTATTCACTACTGATGAGAAGATACGAAACTTCTATGTGGCCAAGATTTTTCCTTTTTCTTTGAAGGAAGACGCTAAATCATGGTACAATGCACTACCCTATGGTTCCGTTAAGAGTCCTCAGGACTTATTCCAATTCTTTGTTGATAAATATTTCCCAACTCATATGCAACATGCTGCTTTGCAAAGAATCTATAACTTTAAACAATTGCTGAATGAGCACCTCCCTAAAGCTTGGGGGAGGTTTTGTGATTTACTTAAGGTTATGCCGGGACATGGAGTCCCCAAGAATGAACTGCTTGATATATTTTACGCTGGTTTAACCGATGAATCCAGATCCTACCTGGATAGTTGTGCTAGTTGTGTTTTCAGGGAAAGAACACCGGACGATGCAGAAGAATTAATGTGCAAAATTGCCAAGAACTATGGAGATTGGTCCGTACCTGAACCATTTCTACCACCGAAAAAGAGGGGCATGCTTGTTCTGAGCCCCGAAGATATGCAAGAAGCAAAGAAGTCTATAAAGGAGAAAGGTATTAAAGCAGAAGACATGAAGAATTTACCGCCTATCGAGAAGCTGTGTGAGTCTACTACTCGCCCTCCCTTGGGAGAGGTACACTCTCTATTAGACTTTACTGAAAGTGAAATCCCTAAAGGTAAGCCTCCCGACCAATGCTTAGATGAGCTTGATATTTTTATTATTAAGCAAGACCATTTAAATAGGAGGATACAAAGTCAGTTGCATGATAACTCTCTTTCTATCAAAAGTTTGTGTGGTGTTCTAGAAAGAACAGTTAATGATGTTAAGTGTCTTGTTAAGCATTTTCATATGGTTCAAACTCAGCTTGAAGAAATTTCTAATGTGCAAAAATATTTGCTTGCTAATAATGCCAAACAGGACATACAAGCTTATGGCATCAAAACTAGGGGTGGAACACACACCCAGGACCCACTCTATCCTGAGGGGCATCCAAATAGGACCGAGCAAGATTCTCAAGTACAAGAACAGATGAGACTGTTAGCTCTCCGATGAAAAAGAAGAAGAAGAAACACAAGGAGGCTGACAATCCCGATGATCCTATTACAAGTGAAAAGCCAGCTATTGATCCTAACAGCATATCTACCTCCGATGCTGAAACAGAAGACGGTGTCGAGCCTGAAGAAAAGGACACTGAAAAGAATGATTCTCCCGAGGTAAGAGAAGAAGAAACACCTGATAAACACAAGAAGTACTCTAGAGAAGACTTCATCGCAAGAAGACATGGGAAGGAAAGAGAACCATGGATACAGAAACCCATGCCCTTTCCAGGTAAGTCCCTCAAATCTAAAGAAGAAGAGCATTACAATAAGTTTTGTGAATGGATGAAACCTCTTTTTCTTCAAATCCCTTTGACTAATGCTATTAAGTTACCTCCCTATTTCAAAATATATGAAAGATATTGTCACAAATAAAAGAAAAGTTCCTAATGAGGCAATATCTACTATGCTTGCTAACTACTGTTTCAGTGGCAAGATTCCTGAGAAGCTTGGTGATCCAGGTATACCCACCATTCCTTGCTCCATAAAGAATAATTACGTCAGAACTGCTTTATGCGATCTTGGTGCAGGAGTGAGTGTTATGCCTTTCTCTCTTTACAAGAGGCTTTGTTTAGATAAACTAATCCCTACAGATATCTCTCTTCAGATGGCTGACAAATCAACAGCTGTCCCCATTGGTATTTGTGAGGATGTTCCCGTTGAAGTTGCTAATTGTTTGATCCTTACCGATTTTGTTGTGCTTGACATGCCCGAGGATGGGAGCATGTCCATTATTCTTGGTAGACCTTTTCTTAACACCACAGGTGCTATTATTGATTGCAATAAGGGAAAGGTCACTTCCAACGTTTTTTTGAAGCTTTATGGTCACTTCCAACGTTGATGATAAAGAACACATGGTGTATTTTCCAAAGAAGATCGACAAGAGGCATGGCCTTAACTCTATAGAGAATGTTGAGACCGTGAAGATTGGAGTATGGGACTTTCCATTACATGTGCACCACAAATACAAAACCATTATGGTGGGGACAATGTCCATTAAAGTAAAGGTGCAATGATCACTTCATAAGAGGTGAGACTTCTTGTTCTATATATCGCCGGGTTGTTGGTAAGACTTGATCAACCTTACTAGTAAGCTTGTTTTATATAGGTAAAAAGATAAGCTTGTTATGTTTTCATTTGCTTTAAACTTTTATTCACTTTGCTGTACCAAGTTTTTGTGTTTTTGAAGCTTCGCAATACTAATCACCGCTTTAAGTTTTCAGAAAGTTTTGCAGCTTTTTGAACTCCGAGAAATTTTCAACAGTGAAGTTTTCAGAAAAAATCCAGAAAAATAAAAATAAAATTTCCATGCTGGGAGTGACCTAGAGGTACCTGGGGCTGACCAGGGGGGGCACCAGTGGCCCAGGCGGCCAGCTGGCGCGGCCTACCCCCTGGCCGCGCCCATAGGGCGCCTGGGGCCCACAGGTCCCACCTCGAGGTGAGTCTTCTTCCTCTCTCTCTCTTTCTCTCCAAAAACACGAGTTCTGGCCCTGGAACTTGCGTTCTTGTTGTTCGTGGAGGTGATTTTCGATCTCTCTCCACAACCCATCATTTGAGCTGAGATTTTGAGAAAATACTCCCTGGTATGTAACTCCTCCACTCCTCCAAATAAATTTTTTGTTGGTGGCTTCATCTGTGAGTATTTAGTAGTTCTTGGTGCTGTTTAGATGAGCTTGGATGCATGTGTAGAAGTTTATTTTCCAAGTTTTGATGCAAGTTTTTGCTTTAGGTAAGTGGGTTGAGTAGTTTGCCTTAACTCACTTTGTTTAAATCCTTGTTTTTGTAATTTGTCAAAAATTTCAGAAATGAGTTTGCTAGGAAGAGCAAAGGGGTGGCTTGGGAAGAAAAGGCCCGAGCACTCCGATCGAGTTACAAGAGCTGCAGCTTCACCCTGGACTGCTAGGGTGAGCTACAACGAAGATCATGTGCCCTTAGAGTTTTTTGAGGACACAAATCCAGCACGTGCAATGACTTTCCCGTGCAATGAATTCCTTGAAGCTGCAGGAATTAAGGAGGAGTTCTATAATCTTTGTGCTAATGCAGGTCTGACGCGGCTCGCAACGTGCCGTGTTGCTCAGTATCAAAAACTCACCTCCTGTTTCATTAACAGTTTTAGATATAACCTTGATACTGGTACTGTTGAGTTTAAAATTTACAATAATCTTTTGACCATGCCTTTGGAAAAGATTTGTGAAATAATAGGTGTGCCGAACGTTGGGCTGACGGCGAAGATAAGCTCTCAGCCCTCCGAGCTGAGAACCGTCCTCAACTCTCTCTGTAGCATGGATACGAGGGATATTCACCGGTCAAAAATCTCCAGCATCTTATTCCCACACCTCAGGTATTTTGCGTATTATATTGCTAGAGGGGTGTTAGCTCGTGACAACACGAGCAACATATCTGCGCCGGATATTGCTACCCTGGCAACCGCGCTCTCAGGGAGGTTTGATTATAATGTGGGTGCCTTAATTGCTCGACGCCTTGCTATGAACGGTAACAAGGAAGACTTATTTGGTGGCGTTTACGCCACACTTATCCTAGAGTCTCTTAATGGCACCCCACACCCCGATGATAAGCCTTTTACTTATTTAAGTCTTGATCTTGCTGCTATGAAAAGGCATAAGTTTGTTACCATGACTTCCGAGTTTGGTAACCTTGATTATATCTTACGTTTAGGAGCTACCACGGAACGCAAGATCCGTCTACCTGCACCTCTTTTGTTTAATTTTTCTCGCAGGAACGGATGGTCCTTTGATGTTATCCAGTTCGATGAGTTCGTGGTCCAGCAGCAGTTTCATAACCCTATGGAGGGGGTTGTGCCCGACAAGGAGGAGCATGGTGAGTTCCCACCTTTCCAGGGAGAGACCGTCACCCATTTTGGTGAAGGGTCTTCCTCTGCTTGGAGCGCGGATCCTTCTTCGTGGGAGGATCCGAGGACTTCGGTGTACGCGCCGGAAGCCTCATACGACCCTTGGACTCACCAATACCACCATGGAGCAGGAGGCTCCTGGGGACATTAGCAACCACCAACTTAGGCCAAAAGTCTAAGCTTGGGGGAGTACGTGCCCTTCTCACTTTTCCATTGTATTATCCGTTTTATTTTTGTTCGCTTTGATCTTTTCGAAGTTTTTGCCCATTCTTCTTTCTTTCTTTCTTTGCAAAAACAACAAAAAGATTTTCTCTTTTCTTTTGTTCTCGTTTAAACCTTTAAAAAACCCAAAAATATATCCTTTCTCTCTTTAGTTTGCTTTGTTTTCAGAGTTCAGCTCGATTCCGTGATGGCATTTGATAATATTTCCCACGTCCGATCGTGCAAGTCACAAGGCAGTAATGACGAAGATCGACGGAAGGGAAGCAACAAGGAAAACCGGTATGAACTCTTCTTGTTTCTACTTTTGTACATATGCCTGTACTTATGATCTAGAGACCATCTTGTAGCGACATAATGCTATGTCTACAATGCTTTCCCAATGTTCATACTTTCCTTGTGGCTAATATCAAATAGCTAGAGTACATAATGTGTTGTTGAAATGATTTACATGCATTGCATTGTTCATGGTTTGGCATACTGAAGTGGTATTTCCCTTCGGAGAATTTTTGGATTGACTTGGCACATGTTCACACATGTTTATGACTAAAAAGTCTATTATGCCTTGATGATCTTTTTGTTTCAGAATAGTTATATCACTTTCATGCCCGATTCAAGGTTGCTTTGTCGCTCTGCATGATTATGACAGTTATTGCTCTCTAGTTGGTCGCTTCCCAGTCTTTTGCTAGCCTTCGCTCGCACTAAGAGGAATTCTTGTGAGTCCACCATACCTTCCTATGAGTCCACCATACCTTCCTATATGTGGTATTTACCGGCCACCCCTAACTCAGACTTTCTTGTGCCATCTCGAAATTTATTCAAAAGCTTCCCTTTTCTAACCGTACAAGCTCATGGTGCGGTGAGGGAAAATCAGTATCTATCATGCCAAAAATATTGACGGAAGTTTTAACTAGTCATTTATAAAAAAGGGGAAAGTTACACCTCCCCCATACTTGATGATGGAATGAAATGGACCAAGTGCTGCTAATGATAGATGGAACGAGTTTCCTTCCAGACTTGAGGCAAAATAAGGTTGCATAGACTGTAAAATGATAGATGGATAAGGGAATATGTGTAAGCAAAAAAATTATTAATATAGTTGGCATGGGAGATATTGAGAGACCTTTACCGTTCACCGTTGACTGGAAAGTTGCACTTCTCAAAAAGGTTCTTGTCTCTGTTTTCAAAACCAAGAGCTCTGGCACATGTTTAGTCTTTGCTTCCAACCACGGATTTTCAACCTTTCCACCAAAAGCCACGGTTCGAGAGTCTCCCCTTCTTTCTTCAAAGCACCAACTATGAGAGCATAATTGTCATTCTTAGTGTAATATGCATTGTCCCAAAGTATTACATTCTATTCTGCATGCTTGTGTTATTGCTAGTCTGAAATACTGAGTTCTAGCCACCTTTAAAACTCCGTAGGAGTTTCTGCATTTATGTTTTGCTTCACTCATGGAGGCTAGCGAAATGTCACTCAAGTATGTTCAAGCTATGTGCATTGTGATCTTGTCTGGATTTTCAGTAGCATATTATTTACTTTTAGTTGTTTGTGATTGATCACATGAAAGAAGAATTGCTTCATGCATTGTCCTTATAGCATTGTTTCAATACTTGCTAAACTCTTTTCGTAGTACATGCTTATATACATCTAATGAAGCAAAAGAGTTTGTCAAAGTTTTCTTTGTCGCGTCCAGTTCGTTGAACTGAATTGCTTGAGGACAAGAAATCTGCTAAGCTTGGGGGAGTTGATACGTCTCAAACGTATCTACTTTTCCAAACACTTTTGCTATTGTTTTGCCCTCATTCTTGCATGATTTGGATGAAACTAACCCGGACTAACGTTGTTTTCAGTAGAGCTGCCTGTATGGTTTTATTGTGTGCAGGAAAATGGATTTTTAGGTATCTCAGAAAATTCCGGGAAAATTCACAGAAAATTCACGAACCAGAAGCTTCCACCAGCCAGAAGTGGGGCCAGAGGGGGGCCACAGGGGCCCCAGGCGCCTGGCTGGCGCGGCCCCACCCCTGGCCGCGCCGAGGGGCCGCCTGGGAGGCCTCCACCTCTTCTCGTGCCCTACCTCGACTCCTATTTATTCTCGTGACGGGAAAACCCTAGAACAGAAGTCACTTTTCAAGTTTCTGTCGCGGAGCCGCCGCCACCCTCTATTCTTCTTCGGGAGGGCTAATCTGGAGGCTGATTTGGTCTCCGGAGAGGGGAGATCGTCGCCATCGTCATCACCATCACCAATCCATCCTCCTCCATGACTTCTCTTCACATGTGTGAGTAATTCCCTGCTGTAGGCAAAGGGGATGGTAGGGATTGGATGAGTTTGATCATGTAATAGTTCGTCAGATTGTTAGGGGCATGTTGCCTATCATATACTTTGGTGTTTATCTTCTTTGCTTCAACTTGTTGCTCTTAATGCTTGTCACTTTGGGCCCAAGTGCCATGTGTTTAGATCTGAACCCTATGTGTTTTCATGAATATATTTGTGTTCTTGATCCTATCTATGAGTTGTATGCACCTATTATTGTCCGGAACCGGCGATCCCAAAGGTGACAGCTTGGGACACCAAAGGGGATGGTCCATGATTAGAGGATTCCATGTATCCATTAAGTTTATTGCTTTGTTCCGGTGCTCTTTGACAGGAGCACCTTAAACTCCATAAGTTCCCTTTGGCCCCGTTCGTAGCGGGATGGTAGGACAAAAGATGTTGTGCAAGTTCTTATTGCAAGCACGCACAACTACCTACGGGATACATGCCTAATGTTTGATATTTGCCTAGATGATCATTGCTTTTCTGTGTGCCTTGCCCCGTGTTAGAATATATTACATGTTCACTCTCATCCATGCAGCGCCCAACCATTCATATCCCTAGCCTACAGTGTTTCAATCCTGCTAGTCATTAGTTGCTACTTTTGCTGTTTACTTTTGTTGTCGCCACCATCACTATCATATTACCATTATCACTTATCTTTTGTTGCAAGCAAGTATATTTCAGGTGCGGTTGAATTGACAACTCAACTGTCAAAGCTTATAAATACTCTTTGGCTCCCCGTGTGTCGAATCAATAAATTGGTTAACTTACCCACGAAGACTATCTCGATCCCTTACGGTTGTGGGTCATCACGGGGGAGTTGGCCGGTGGCGGAGGGAGGAGGTGCGGGCGGCGGGTCCCGGCGGGGTGGAGGAGGAGCGCCTCCGTGGGGCGCCGGGGTCCAGGGAGGTCGGCGGTTGTCTTGATCCAGGAGGGGGAAGGGGGAAGGGGTGGAAGGAGGTAGAAGACGAGATCTGGATCGGGGTCAGAGGGGGGGGGGTACAGCGAGAGTGGTGGGGCGGCTCGGGTCGGTTGTCTACGGGCGTAAGGGGGGCCTAGGTGGCATTGGGCCGACCCAGGGGAGAAGGGAGGGGGGTTTGTCCCCAAAATTTTTTAAGCATTTACTTTTCTTTTGTTCTTTTCTGTTTGCAGTTAAATTGATTAGTATTTGATTTTATTAAGATGTGCAACCACCTCCAAAATTTATGTTGCAATACACCACACTCCCAAAAAGAGTTTTAGGCATTAATAAAATAGATTGGATTTTCTCTAATTAAGAAAAGATTAAATGGGCCAATTTTAGCTACTATTTTTATTTGTTTATATCATTTAACCAATGTAATAAAATCCCATTAATAATTTAATATGACATATAGATTATTAGGCATTTAATAAAACTGGTTCAAAATTTTTGGTTTAACTTTTATTTCCACCTTTATCTTTATTTCCAGGACAATTTAATATTTAGAAGTTAATGGTTTAATTTATTTCAATTGCTTTGGGATCATTTACTTTATTAGGGACATATTTATATAAGTTCTTTTGAAAAGTTTACCTTGACTGGCATTTGCATTCAAGGTTGAAGTAGATCTATTACTTTGTTTTGAAAATTTTTTATTTGGGTTGAATTTTGAACAAGCCACCATCAAGGGTGATCATTACTAGCATAACCAGGATGACTTGGCATTTAACAATGTTATCACTGTTGACTAACACCGGGGGTGTTACATACAAGCATAGCAATATATAACAAGCACGTGCTCGGTTGTCTAAGAAAACATGATAAGATCATATGGCTACCCTACCAGGTTTGCAGCGATAATATATAGTAGCATTTCTCCACATGCATAGAGGTGATATTGTTACATGCATAAGTAAAAAAATATAGGTTGTGAAATGGTCAAAGTATGACTTGCCTTGATCCTGTCCCTGACGATCACACTCTTCACAGAACGAAGTGTTGCACTCCGGACAATCTACACGATCAAACAATGGTTGCATTCAATACACATATAACACATAAACAATGCAGTATAAAAGCCAAATGAACAGCAAGAAAACCTACTAAATAGTAGCTAAACGATAACTACAAGTCGCCACGACCCCAACGCAAATGGAATCGGCGAAAACGGATACAACGTATAAAAGACACAGTCACCGGAAGTTTGAAATTAAATCTGTGCAAAATTCAAATTTGAAAAGTGTAACAGTGCAAAGTGCATCCTACTGTAAAATAGACTTCACTACGGTCGCAACGCAAATAGAATCAACTAAAATGGAACTACGTTTTAAAAGATATAGCGAATACCGTTCTAGGGTGAAATCTGTGAAAAATGGCCTATTCGTGAATAAAATAACTTTTCTGTCGCGAACAGGTCCTCGGCTACGGAGCGAACGGCGTCCACTTCGGCGAACGTCCGCTAAATAAATAAATCGGTGGTTAATCGGAAAACCGAAAAAACCGGAAAACTTAAAAATTAACCAGATCTGGATCTAGCCAGATCTAACCGCAACCGTTGGATGCAAATCCAATGACCACGGGCGGCTCGGCCTAACCGGCCCACCAGGGCGGCGGCGGGGCGGCCGACGCGCGGCGAGGCGCGGAGGCGGCGGCGCGTGGCACGCGGACGGGGGCGGCACGGGGTTTCGGCGGGCGCTCGCGGCGGTGAGGTCTGGCGGGGCGGTGGCTTACCGGCGGCGAGACGGCGGCGGCGGCGAGTTTGACTCGGCGGGTCCCGCATCGAATTTTTAGGGTTTCTAAAAAAAGAGATAAATGTAAAATCGAAAAATATATATAGCCTAGGATTTTTTTAATCCGAATCGGACCCGAATCGCACGTAGCGCAAAATAACTAACTGGGCCGCTGGAAGGCCCAAAACGAAAACTCTTTATTTTTATTTTTATTTTTATTTGGTCAACGGACTACGCAGAACATTTTTAAATAATAAAATATGGATTTTAAAAATGTCACAACAATAAAATAAAATAATAAAAATAATAGTTTTTGCCGAAATTAGTATTTAAGCTATTATGCACTTTTCATAAATACCTCTTATGCAATAAACTCCGTATAAAAATTTTAAAAATCCCAAAAATAAATTTGAGTCATTTATAATTCCTATGACACAGTTTATAAACACCCAAAAATATTTTCAACACTTTTCAACTTTATTTAAAATGGGGATAAGTCATATTATATCCTCTCCAATAAAATTGCCTTAAGTTGAAAAATGTTTAAAATATTCATAAGATCCAAATGATGCAAAACTTGAGCATGATATGCGTATGATGATCTATTAACATCCAAATTTAGAAAATTGGGATGTTACATTCCCCCTTGTGAAGTCCCCCCTCGATCCAGATCAGGGCCCCGCAGCACTTCTCCCACGAGAACTCCAGCCGCCGAATCTGGCCGCCTTTTCCCAACCCTCCACTCGGACTAGCAGCAGTGCACCGTCGGATCCAGCCGGCGGTGGATCTAGTAGGCGCCGCTCCGACGAGATGGCTGTCCAGGGCATGGCGCCCTCCCCCTGGACAAACATGCCCATGCACTGCCAGCAGATACAAGGGCGCCGTCGAGACGCTCTCCTGGACGCCATGGACAACCTGCATGGTCCGACACCTGCTTTCTCTCCTGGCACATCCATGACATAGCAAATCAAGCACACACCCTCGACCATATGCATTCTTGAGCGTTTGAGTTTTTTTCTTGAGTAAAGTGATGTAGTTCACTAAAATAGAACATGCATTGCAGTTTGATGCATTACACTCTGTAATGTAAAGAAATCTTTGTGTTCAAATAATGTGATGTAGTACACTTTGTTGTGTGAATATTTATTGTATATATATCTTACAAAATATATAAAAAACAACTACTGAAGTTCACTTTGGTTTGTGTCCCGTTCAATTCCCCGAAGCGAACTGCAAACAGTAAATAAAAAATCGTGTGCAATTTTGTTTATCGCTAAAGCAGTGCGGTTTCTTGTTGAATGACGAAAATCATGCAGTTCACTTAGTTTGTGCCCTGTGATGTCCATGTTTCGTATAAGCGAACTATGAACTTTTGATAAATAAATAAAAAAACGCATGCAGTTCCGTATGTTCGACATTGCAATGCGGTTGCCCGACAAATGCAGTTCGCTACACCAAATTCGTATCCGTGAAATAACACGTGCGTTCTGTTGGGCGATAGTGCAGTGCGCTTTCCCCGTCAGATGTGGTGCGGTTGCCCGGCGAATGCATTTCACTTCGTCGATTTCGGGTACACGAAGAACGGAGTTCCACGTTTTTAGTAGAATCGACACAACTTTTAAACCATAAGGAATTAGAAAGTGTGTTCTACATGAAAATAGAACGCCTCGACGAGGTCTATCCAATGGTGTATAAATTACATCAATTGGATAAGAGAATCAAAAGAATTTAAGCAAAAACGCCCGCTGCCCCAAATGTGGACATCCACACCGTTTTTCAAAATACTTCAAAACCGTAAGGAATTTGGAAAAGTGTTCAACATGTGGATTATTCTCCTACTCCATACGAATCCAACGATATATCACACGCATCGGTCGGACCAGTAGTTAAAAAGTTTGAATCTCTACAAAATCCAGCGACGAAAAACAAAGTGTGCGCGTTTTTTCGCGGTTAGATTTCTCTCAAATCCGTAGCGAATTAGACAAAGTGTTCTACATATGGATGGATCGCCTGATCGATAACTTTCCAACAGTATATCAGTTGCATCATTCCGACGAACGGTTTAAGAGAAATCGCAAAAAACAGCTGTTGCGAAATGGGTTTGTTGCACCGTTTTCGAAACTGCTCTTAATCCGTGAAGAATCGGGGGAAGTGTTCAACATACGGAAGATGTTCCTTTTCCATAAGAATGCAACTGTGTATCATACGCTCAATTCCGACCAACGGTTCAAAAGTTAAGGCGAAAATACTGCATGAAGTTCATTTTTACCCAAGCTGCAATGCTCGTTAGTCAGCAGTGTGGTTCCCTTTGCAATACGATGCAGTTCTCAAGTGTTATCAGAATAGTTATATGGTGGGTCTATTATGATAACACCCCTTAAGACCTTATTCTAACAATAAAAACCTTATTCTGCTAACACCCCGACCCACCTCGCCTTCCTCCGCCGCGTCACACCTAGATCCCCTCCACCTTCTTCTTGGCGTCACACCTCTGACCCCTTACACCTTCTTCCCCGTGCCCGCACACCACCCACAGAGGGCTCATCGCCGGCGGCCCGCCATGCTCCCACCCCAGTCTTGCCCCAATAATCGGCGCCGATGCGCCCCACATATCCACCCGTCATGTGCCAACACTTCACAGACCAACGCCGCTCCGCCAAACTCCTCATGCTGCTGCACTTTCCCCTCTGCCAAACATATGATATTGGAGTGCGATTACCCCCCGCACCCTCACCTTCTTCCTCCTATCAAGTCGAGCAGGGGGGCTCGGTGTTGCATCCAGATCGGGAGGGGATGCGCGACGCGTCCAGATCCAGCGTGGGCGAGGCGACGCCCTAGATCGAGGAGTGGCGGATCCACCATCACCTACGCCACATCGGCCCCGCCCAGTAGCGTTCCATGCCTCCTCTCGCCGCCGTGTTGTGCCATCAGGAGACGCTCCACACTGCATTCAGCCACTGCGCTCCGCAGATCCTCCACCGCGCCGTGCCACCTGCTCCACTTCTCCCCCGTGACCAAGGTCCTTAAAGAGATGGGTTTCGGCCGCCGCGGATCCGGTGGCCGATGGGAGGAGGAGCCTCGGGCAGCACCGCCCACGATCCTCCAACAGCCCCCAGCACGCCTCCTCATGGCGGATCTGGTCGCTGTCCATGGCCGTGGCGGCCAACACCTGTCCATGGCGTCCGTTCGCAGTGCGCCCGTCGTGAGCACGCTGGTCCCGCTCGATGTCGTTCATGGCTTCAGAGCATGCACATGCAAGGAGCTACTCATCGTCCTTGCCTGCCGGCGGCGCCCTGGACGCACCCCCTTCTAAGAGCTTCCCTGTTTTCTAAAAAAAACAAAGATAAGATTTGCAGTTCCCTTTTTCTCTTTTCCAATCAAATCAATTTCTCAGCTCCATGGATCTTGGGTGAAAATTCAGATTTTTCTTTGAAGGTAAGGTAAAAATTCAGATGATGCTGAGCGCAAGGAAAATGGTCGACTGTGTTCTCGTAACTCTTCCTCAACATCTAGCCATGACGTACATGATGCATTATTTGTGCACGGAGGAGATGTTGATGCCCCACAGGCGTAAGGGATCGAGATAGTCTTCGCGGGTAAGTTAACCCAATTTATTGATTCGACACACGGGGAGTCAAAGAGTATTTATAAGCTTTGACAGTTGAGTTGTCAATTCAACCGCACCTGAAATATACTTGCTTGCAACAATAGATAAGTGGTAACGGTGATATGATAGTGATGATAGCAACAGCAAAAGTAAATAGAAAAAAAGTAACAACTAATAACCAGCAGGATTGAAAACACTGTAGGCTAGGGAGATGGATGGTCGGGCGCTGCTTGGATGAGAGTAAACATATAATAGATTCTAATATGGGGCAAGGCACACAGAAAAAGCAACGATCATCTAGGAAAATATCAACCATTAGGCACGTATCCCGTAGGTAGTTGTGCGTGCTTGCAATAAGAACTTGCACAACATCTTTTGTCCTACCATCCCGCTACGAACGGGGCGAAAAGGAACTTATGGAGATTAAGGTACTCCTGTCAAAGAGCACCGGAAAAATACAATAAACTCAATGGATACATGGAATCCTCAAATCATGGACCATCCCCTTTGGTGTCCCAAGCTGTCACCTTTGGGATCGCCGGTTCCGGACCATAATAGGTGCATACAACTCATTGATAGGATCTAGAACACAAATATATTCATAAAAACACATAGGGTTCAGATCTGAAAACATGGCACTCGGGCCCAAAGTGACAAGCATTAAGAACAACAAGTTGTAGCAAAGAAGATAAACACCAATCTAGATGATAGGCAACATGCCCCCAACAATCTGACGAACTATTACATGATTAAACTCATCCAATCCCTACCATCCCCTTTGTCTACAACAGGGAATTACTCAAACATGTGAAGAGAAGTCATGGAGGATGGATGGAGTGGTGATGGTGATGACGATGGCGACGATCTCCCCTCTCCGGAGGCCAAATCAGCCTCCAGATTAGCCCTCCTGAAGAAGAACAGAGGGTGGCGGCGGCTCCGCGACGGAAACTGGGAAAGCGACTTCTGTTCTAGGGTTTTCTCGTCACGGGGATAAATAAGAGCTTCGGTAGGGAACCAGAGGAGGGGGGAGCAGCCCAGGCGGCCTGAGGGCGCAGACCCACCCCTGGCCGCGCCAGGGGGGCGCCTGGGGCCCCCAGGGCTCCCCTCTGGTCCCACTTCTGGCTCCTGGCTCCATCGGGTGCGTGGATTTTCTGGTATTTTTCTGGGAATTTTCCGGGATGTCTAAAAATCCATTTTCCTGCACACAATAATACGATACAGGCAGCTCTGCTGAAAACAGCGTTAGTCCGGGTTAGTTTCGTCCAAATCATGCAAGAATGAGGGCAAAACAATAGCAAAAGTGTTTGGAAAAGTAGATGCGTTTGAGACGTATCAACTCCCCCAAGCTTAGCATATTGCTTGTCCTCAAGCCATTCAGTTCAACGAACTGGACGCGACGAAGAAAACTTTGACAAACTCTTTTGCTTCATTAGATGTATATAAGCATGTACTACGAAAAGAGTTTATCAAGTAATGAAACAATGCTATAAGGACAATGCACGAAGCAATTCTTCTTTCATGTGAATAGTCACAAACAACTAAAAGTAAATAATATACTGCTGAATATCAAGACAGGATCACAATGCACATAACTTGAACTTACTTGGGTGGCATTTCGCTAGCCTCCATGAGTGAAGCAAAACATAAATGCATAAACTCCTCCAGAGTTTTAAAGGTGACTAGAACTTAGTATTTCAGACTAGCAATAACACAAGCATGCAGAAGACAATGTAATACTTTGGGACAATGCATGTTACACTAAGAATGACAATTATGCTCTCATAGTTGGTGCTTTGAAGAAAGAAGGGGAGACTCTCGAACCATTGGTTTTGATGGCAAGGTTGAAAACCCGTGAAAGGAAGCAAAGACTAAACATGTGCTAGAGCTCTTGGTTTTGAAAACAGAGATAAAACTCTTTTGAGAGGAGTAACTTTCCAGTCAACGGTAAATGGTAAAGGTCTCTCAATATCTCCCATGCCAACCATATATAATGCCTTTTGCTTACACATATTCCCTTATCCATAAATCCTTCGATGGTCTATGGAACCTTTTATTTTGCCTCAAGGATGGAAGGAGGGTATCGTTCCACCTATCATAAGCAGCATTTGGTCCATTTCACTCCATCATCAAGTATGGGGGAGGTGTAACTCTCATATTTTTTTTCTGTTTGACTAGTTAAAACTTCCGTCAAAAATATTTTTGGCATTAAAGATACTGATTTCCCCTCACCGCACCATGAGCTTGTATGGTTACAAAAAGGAAACTTTTGAATAAATTTCGAGGTGGCACAAGAAAGTCTAAGTTAGGAGTGGCCGGTAAATGCCACATATAGGTAGGTATGGTGGACTCAAATGGAACGACTGGGTTTGAAAAAGGAGTTTGGAAGCACAAGCAGAAATCCGCTTGGTGCAAGCGAAGGCTAGCAAAAGACTGGGAAGCGACCAACTAGAGAGCAATAACTGTCATAATCATGCAGAGCAACAAAGCAACATTGAATCGGGCATAAAAGTGATATCACTATTCTGAAACAAAAATATCATCAAGGAAAAAGTAGACTTTTTAGTCATAAGCATGTGTGAACATGTGCCAAGTCAATCCAAAAATTCTCCGAAGGGAAATACCACTTCAGTATGCCAAACCATGAACAATGCAATGCATGTAAATCATTTCAACAACACATTATGTACTCTAGCTGTTTGAGACTAGCCACAAGGAAAGCATGAACACTGGGAAAGCATTGTAAACATAGCACTATGTCACTACAAGCTGGTCTCTAGATCATAAGTACAAGCATATGTACAGAAGTAGAAAATAGAAGAGTTCATACCGATTTTCCTTGTTGCTTCCCTTCCGTCGATCTTCATAATTACTGCCTGGTCACTTGCATGATCGAACGTAGGAAATATAATCAAATGCCATCACGGACTCGAGCTGATCTCTGAAAACAAAGCAAACTAAAGAGAGAAAGGAAATATTTTTGGGTTTTTTAAAGGTTAAAAGAGAGCAAAAGAAAAGAGAAAATCTTTTTGTTGTTTTTGAAAAGAAAGAAAGAAAGAAAAACGGGGAAAAACTTCGAAAAGATCAAAGCGAATAAAATGGATAATACAATGGAAAAAGTGAGAAGGGCACGTACTCCCCCAAGTTTAGGCTTTTGGCTTAAGTTGGTAGTAGCTAATGTCCCCAGGAGCCTCCTGCTCCAGGGTAGTACGGGTGAGTCCAAGGGTCGTATGAGGCTTCCGGCGCATACACCGAAGTCCTCGAATCCTCCCACGAAGAAGGATCCGCGCTCCAAGCAGAGGAAGACCCTTCACCAAACTGGGTGACGGTCTCTCCCTGGAAAGGTGGGAACTCACCATGCTCCTCCTTGTCGGGCACAACCCCCTCCATAGGGTTATGAAACTTCTTCTGGACCACGAACTCATCGAACTGGATAACATCAAAGGACCATCCGTTCCTGCGAGAAAAAATAAACAAAAGAGGTGCAGGTAGACGGATCTTGCGTTCCATGGTAGCTCCGAAACGTAAGATATAATCAAGGTTACCAAACTCGGAAGTCATGGTAACAAACTTATGCCTTTTCATAGCAGCAAGATCAAAACTTAAATAAGTAAAAGGCTTATCATCGGGGTGTGGGGTGCCATTAAGAGACTCTAGGATAAGTTTGGCGTAAACGCCACCAAATAAGTCTTCCTTGTTACCGTTCATAGCAAGGCGTCGAGCAATTAAGGCACCCACATTATAATCAAACCTCCCTGAGAGGGCGGTTGCCAGGATAGCAATATCCGACGCAGATATGTTGCTCGTGTTGTCACGAGCTAACACCCCTCTAGCAATAAAATACGCAAAATACCTGAGGTGTGGAAATAAGATGCTGGAGATCTTTGACCGATGAATATCCCTCGTATCCATGCTACAGAGCGAGTTGAAGACGGTTCTCAGCTCGGAGGGCTGAGAGCTCATCTTCGCCGTTTGTCCCACGTTCGGCACACCTATTATTTCACAAAACCTTTCCAACGGCATGGTCAAAAGATCATTGTAAATTTTAAACTCAACAGAACCAGCATCAAGGTTATATCTAAAACTGTTAATAAAACAGGAGGTCCGTTTTTTATACTGAGTAACACGGCACGTTGCGAGCCGCGTCAAACCTGCATTAGCACAAAGATTATAGAACTACTCCCTAATTCCTGCAGCTTCAAGGAATACATCGCACGGGAAAGTCATTGCACGTGCTTGATTTGTGTTCTCCAACAACTCCAAGGGCACATGATCTTCGTTGTAGCTCAACCTAGCAGTCGAGGGTGAAGCTGCAGCTCTTTTAACTCGATCGGAGCGCTCGGGCCTCTTCTTCCCAAGCCACCCCTTTGCTCTTCCTAGCAAACTCATTTCTGAAATTTTTGAAAAATTACAAAAACAAGTATTTAAACAAAGTGAGTTAAGGCAAACTACTCAACTCACTTACCTAAGGCATAAACTTGCATCAAAACTTGGAAAATAAAATTCTACACATGCATGCAAGCTCATATAAACAGCACCAAGAGCTACTAAATACTCACAAATGAATCCACCAATAAAAAATCTAATTGGAGGGGTGAAGGAGTTACATACCAGGGAGTATTTTCTCAAAAATTCAGCTCGAATGGTGGGCTGTAGAGAGAGATCAAAAATCGCCTCCAAGAACAGCAAGAACGCAAGAACCAAATGCAGAACTCGTTTTTTTGGAGAGAGAAGAAGGAGGAGGGAGAAGACATACCTGGAAATGGGGCCTGTGGGCGCGGCCAGGGGGCAGGCCGCGCCAGCTGGCCGCCTGGGCCACTGGTGGCCCCCCTGGTCAGCCCCAGGTGCCTCTGGGTCACTCCCGGCATGGAAATTTTTATTTTTATTTTTCTGGAATTTTTCTCAAAACTTCAGTGTTGAAAATTTCTCGGAGTTCAAAAAGCTGCAAAACTTTCTGAAAACTTAAAGTGGAGATTAATATTGTGAACCTTCAAAAACGTAAAAACTTGGTGCAGCAAAGAGAATGAAAGCTAAAGCAAATGAAAACATAACAAGCTTGACTTTTCACCTATATAAAACAAGCTTCACTAGTAAGGTTGATCAAGTCTTACCAACAAACCGGCGATATATAGAACAAGAAGTCTCCCCACTTATGAAGTAATCATTGCACCTTCACTTTGATGGACATTGTCCCCACCATAATGGTTTTGTATTTGTGGTGCACATGTAGTGGACAGTCCCATTCTCCAATCTTCACGGTCTCGATATTCTCTATAGAGTTAAGGCCATGCCTCTCGTCAATCTTCTTTGGAAAATACACCGTGTGTTCTTTGTCATCAACGTTGAAGGTGACCTTTCCTTTATTGGAATCAATAATAGCACCTGCGGTGTTAAGAAAAGGTCTACCAAGAATAATGGACATGCTCCCATCCTCGGGAATGTCAAGCACAACAAAATCCGTAAGGATCAAACAGTTAGCAACTTCAACGGGTACATCCTCACAAATACCTATCGGGACAGCTGTTGACTTGTCAGCCATCTGAAGAGAGATATCTGTAGGGATTAGTTTCTCTAAACAAAGCCTCTTGTAAAGAGAAAAAGGCATACCACTCACTCCTGCACCAAGGTCACATAAAGCAGTTCTGACGTAATTATTCTTTATGGAGCAAGGAATGGTGGGTATACCTGGATCACCGAGCTTTTTAGGAATCTTGCCACTGAAAGAGTAGTTAGCAAGCATAGTAGATATAGCCTCATTAGGAACTTTTCTTTTATTAGTGACAATATCTTTCATATATTTCGAATAAGGAGGTAACTTAATAGCATCAGTCAAAGGAATTTGAAGAAAAAGAGGCTTCATCCATTCACAAAATTTATTATAATGCTCTTCTTCTATAGATTTGAGGGACTTGCCTGTAAAGGGCATGGGTTTTTGTATCCATGGTTCTCCCATGTCTTCTTGCGATGAAGTCTTCTTTAGAGTACCTCTTGCGTTTATCGGGTGCTTCTTCTTCTCTTACCTTGGGTGGATCATCTTCCTCGGCGTCTTTTTCTTCAGGCTCGACATCGTCTTCTGTTTCGGCATCAGAGGTAGATATGCTGTTAGGATCAACAGCTGGCTTTTCACTTGTAATAGGATCATCGGGATTGTCAGCCTCCTTGTGTTTCTTCTTCTTCTTTTTCTTCTTTGGAGAGCTAACAGCCTCGTCTTCTTCTGGCACTTCAGAATCTTGCTCGATCCTCTTTGGGTGCCCCTCAGGATAAAGTGGGTCCTGGGTGTGTGTTCCACCCCTTGTTTTGATTCCATAAGCTTGTACGTCCTGTTTGGCATTATTAGCAAGCAAATCTTTTTGCACATTAGAAATTTGTTCAAGCTGAGTTTGAACCATATGAAAATGCTTAACAAGACATTTAACATCATTAACTGTTCTCTCTAGAACATCACATAAACTTTTGATAGCAAGAGAATTATCATGCAACTGACTTTGTAACTTCCTATTAAAATGGTCTTGCTTAAGAATAAAATTATCAAGCTCATCTAAGCATTGGTCGGGAGGCTTACCTCTAGGGATATCACTTTCAGTAAAGTCTAATAGAGAGTGTACCTCTACCAAGGGAGGATGAGTAGTAGGCTCACACAACTTCTCAATAGGTGGTAAATTCTTCACGTCTTCGGCTTTAATAACTTTCTCCTTTATCGAATTCTTTGCTTCTTGCATATCTTCGGGGTTCAAAACAAGCATGCCCCTCTTTTTCGGTGGTAGAAGTGGTTCAGGGACGGACCAATCTTCATAGTTCTTGGCAATTTTGCACATTAGTTCTTCTGCATCGTCCGGTGTTCTTTCCCTGAAAACACAACTAGCACAACTATCCAGATAGGTTCTGGATTCATCGGTTAAACCAGCGTAAAATATATCAAGCAGTTCATTCTTGGGGATCCCATATCCCGGCATAACCTTAAGTAAATCACAAAACCTCCCCCAAGCTTTAGGGAGGTGCTCATCCTGCAGTTGTTTAAAGTTATAGATTCTTTGCAAAGCAGCATGTTGCAGATGAGCTGGGAAATATTTATCAACAAATAATTTGACTAAGTCCTGAGGACTTTTAATGGAACCATAGGGTAGTGCATCGTAACATGATTTAGCGTCCTCCTTCAAAGAAAAAGGAAAAATCTTGGCCACATAGAAGTTTCGTATCTTCTCATCAGTAGTGAATAGGTTGCTTAACTCAGCGAGTTTGGTCAAGTGTGCTATAGCATCATCATTTTCTCTTCCATAAAAGGGGCCAGCCTCAACTGTAGATATAAGTGAAAGATCAACAGAGAAATCATAATCAGGATCAGTGATGCATATAGGAGATGTGGCAAATTGAGGATCAGGAATGACTTTGTTCTTCATGGACTGCTTTTTGAGCAGCTCCTTAATAGCTCCAGGGTCAGAGTCGACACACTCTCTGAGTTCCCTGCAAAAATCATCATCAAGAGTAACATAATC
Source organism: Bromus sterilis (assembly GCA_950022295.1). Lineage (NCBI taxonomy): Eukaryota > Viridiplantae > Streptophyta > Magnoliopsida > Poales > Poaceae > Bromus > Bromus sterilis. The sequence goes on along the minus strand of OX465595.1, from coordinate 270,470,904 downwards.
ATCATCAAGGATTCTCTCCCTGAGTTCATCTAAGCTCGGATAACCAAAGGTTTTGCAGGTAGGAATATAGGTAGTAGGGGTATGGGTCTTGGATTTTGCTGCAGCCTTAGCAGTCTGAGTTTCAATATGGCGACCAAGAAAAGTAGCATCATCAATAGTAGTGGAAGCATCATCAAAAGTATCGTACATAGTAACAGACTCAATAGAAGCATCATGTAGTGGTGGTGAAGTAAACTTACTCATAATGGAAGGTGAATCAAGTGTAGCACTAGTGTTCAGAACAGTACCTTTTCTTGTACGGGATGGTAAGATCGGAACCTTGGGGTCTCCTTTCTTACCCATAGCGGATGATATGCAGCAGGCGGGATACTTCAAGTAGACTTGTAAATATTGCTATGCTCCCCGGCAACGTGCCAGAAAACGCTGCTTGATGCCCCACAGGCGTAAGGGATCGAGATACTCTTCGCGGGTAAGTTAACCCAATTTATTGATTCGACACACGGGGAGCCAAAGAGTATTTATAAGCTTTGACAGTTGAGTTGTCAATTCAACCGCACCTGAAATATACTTGCTTGCAACAATAGATAAGTGGTAACGGTGATATGATAGTGATGATAGCAACAACAAAAGTAAATAGCAAAAAAGTAACAACTAATAACTAGCAGAATTGAAAACACTGTAGGCTAGGGAGATGGATGGTCGGGCGCTGCATGGATGAGAGTAAACATATAATAGATTCTAATACGGGGCAAGGCACACAGAAAAAGCAACGATCATCTAGGAAAATATCAAACATTAGGCACGTATCCCGTAGGTAGTTGTGCGTGCTTGCAATAAGAACTTGCACAACATCTTTTGTCCTACCATCCCGCTATGAACGGGGCCAAAAGGAACTTATGGAGATTAAGGTACTCCTGTCAAAGAGCACCGGAACAAAGCAATAAACTCAATGGATACATGGAATACTGAAATCATGGACCATCCCCTTTGGTGTCCCAAGCTGTCACCTTTGGGATCGCCGGTTCCGTACCATAATAGGTGCATACAACTCATAGATAGGATCTAGAACACAAATATATTCATAAAAACACATAGGGTTCAGATCTGAAAACATGGCACTCGGGCCCAAAGTGACAAGCATTAAGAACAACAAGTTGTAGCAAAGAAGATAAACACCAATCTAGATGATAGGCAACATGCCCCCAACAATCTGACGAACTATTACATGATTAAACTCATCCAATCCCTACCATCCCCTTTGCCTATAGCAGGGAATTACTCACACATGTGAAGATAAGTCATAGAGGATGGATGGAGTGGTGATGGTGATGACGATGGCGACGATCTCCCCTCTCCGGAGGCCAAATCAGCCTCCAGATTAGCCCTCCCGAAGAGGAACATAGGGTGGCGGCGGCTCCGCGACGGAAACTGGGAAAACGACTTCTGTTCTGGGGTTTTCTCATCACGGGGATAAATAGGAGCTTCGGTAGGGCACCAGAGGAGGGGGGAGCAGCCCAGTCGGCCTGAGGGCGCGGCCCCACCCCTGGCCGCGCCAGGGGGGCGCCTGGGGCCCCCATGGCTCCCCTCTGGTCCCACTTCTGGCTCCTGGCTCCATCGGGTGCCTGGATTTTCTGGTATATTTCTGGGAATTTTCCGGGATGTCTAAAAATCCATTTTCCTGCACACAATAAAACCATACAGGCAGCTCTGCTGAAAACAGCGTTAGTCCGGGTTAGTTTCGTCCAAATCATGCAAGAATGAGGGCAAAACAATAGCAAAAGTGTTTGGAAAAGTAGATACGTTTGAGACGTATCAGATGTGCAGATGCATTTTAAAGTTTAGAGTACATATTAAAAAATGCACTTTAAAATTGCCTGCGGCTGTGTATGCACTTCAAGAAACAAATCTGCACTTGGTCCTTCTGACTTGACAAGAAACAAATGCAGTTCATTGTAAAGAAAGAGTATAAGCTTTTGTTTTCAGAGATAATTGTGATCTTTTCAGGAACACATATATGATTCTATTTAAAATCGGTTCATTTTTATTGTGTTGTGGTTAAATTCTTTTTATCATGCTGTTCACTTTTCTTGGTGTGCGGTTCACTTTCTACTCCCATCAATGTGTTCTCGCGCAATGTTTTCGTGTGGTTCGCTTTTAAACAAGAAAAAAATGGGGGAAATGATCTCTAAAGTTTGCGGTTCAGAGTGTTGAAGTTCACTTTCTGTTTTTGTGTGGTTCACTTTTAAAACAAGAAAAAAGGGGAAATGAGGAACTAGGAACAGTTCAGTTTTTGATCTAGTAGATTTCAGATTTATTGTTTTGTTGTTTTAGCAGGAGCGTATAATAAATTTTGTTCCGGCGGAGGATGCACACGCCACGGCTTGACCTTCTGCTCGCCGGAGGGGTGGATACGAAGGCGGAAGGGGATATGGAAGGGCTTGGGGAAGAATGGCTCGTGGGCGAGGGTATTGAGCAAAGGCACGATCTTCATGGGATTCTGATTCTATTTAAATGCATTCTCTATAATATCAGGGTACTTGATGATTCTGTTTTTCCTAGTGAGTAGTGACTTGATGCTTCTGTTTTAATATTTTATTGGTTCTATTGACCATGCATTCTTGGATTCACTCATGCTCGTTCGATGTTTTCAGTGCACGGAAGAAGCTTAAAGACCAGTGAACTATGAGACTGTTTCTAAGTGGATTCTAAAGAATAGCGCCGAATATGAAAATATGAATTGGTTTGTTACTTGCTCAGTTTAGCAATATTTCTCTATTTTGATTTGTTCGTATCCTACACCTCAAATACTACTTTTGTACTTCTAGCTTCTAGTTCACATTAATTGGTTATGTAAGCAATTTCCTGATATTTTGTAGAGTGTAGAGCAAGTCGATTGATACATGATCTGTCCACATTTCCTTTTTCTTCTTACCTAATAATTCTTAAAATAAAAAGGGCATCAGTGGTTTCTGGTTTCCTACTTTTTTTATTTGGTAACTGGACACTTGGAAGTGCTTCATTTATTCAATTGTCGTTCTACCATTTATTTGGAAAACTTGGAATAATCAATAGAGACACAAGTGAAGATACATATTTTGGTATATCAGTAGCATATACCGTTCAAAGTGCATCGACATGATGGGTGTAGTTAGCCCATAAATGCGCTCATGAGTTCTTATTCTTTATGTCGCTTTAAATCATACTAGTTGGCTTAACATGTCATGGGTGCTTATTTCTAGGATACTGGCTAATTCGAAGCCTTGTCCAAAATGCCAGCGAACAACGGAGAAGAACCAGGAGTGCATTCATATCACTTGCACACCTCCTTGCAAATTTGAGTTTTGCTGGTATATTTCACTGGTCATTATTGATGAAAGGCGTTGAGATTTACTGTTCTAATCATGTTTTCATACTTGTCATTTGAAAAAAAATTCAAAAATTCTAGGTTATGTTGTGGTTCATGGGCAGAACATGGTGAGATCATTGGTGGATTTTATGCTTGCAATCGATATGAATCAGCGAACATGCTACTGTATTCAGCAGATCCTCTTCCCATCTAACAAGAAGATCCGCATGTCTTCCTCAGCTGGATGGGCACAAACACCTCAGACTAGCCTCGAGATACTACAGGATAAAAAATTGGAGCTTGTGCTACTGTATTCTTCTCTGAAATTTGTGGTTCAGAGCACTAAACAATGTGGCTCATTTCTTCATTTTTTATGGTTCAGATCAGGAATTTTTTGAATTATTATAGTCTGTGATGATAAGTTCAATGTAGTACTTTTTTCTTACTGTTGTGATACGGTTTTCCGCAGTTCAGTAGCATCTATCATGTGATCCTAATGCATTTTAGAAAATGGTTAAGAAAAAACAAAAATATGCAAAAATATGAAAATGGTTTAGAAAATGCTTCCTCGTATGTGAACTACACTAGCCTCACAGATTACCGCATTATGAAAATCAGTTAATCGAAATGCAGCGCGCTTGATTGTGAGGTGCAATTCGCTGGATGTGGTTCACTTGCACGTCAGTTAAAAAATCATGCAGTACGGTCTGTCCCGTGGTTAATTTTTTCGGAAGCGAAATGAATGTTTTGTTAAATAAACAAAAAATGCCTGCAGTGCTTTCTGTCGAAGGTTGCTCAATAGCATTCGTCGATTTTCGGTCCGCGAAAAACACTTGCATTTGTTTTAACCAATAATACAGTGCAGTTGCACGTCGGATGCAATCACATGCAGTTCGCTTCGCCGATTTCGGATCCGCGGAAAACACGTGCATTTTTGTTTGCTCGATAATGCACTGCGGTTGCACGTCTGATGCATTTACATGCATTTCGCTTCGTCCATTCTAAATCTACAGAAAACACGTTCATTTTTTTTGCCACTAATGCAGTGCGCTTGCCTGTCGGATGCGGTACGGACGCTCGACAAATGCAGCTCGCTTGGTCGTTTTCGGGTCCGCGAAGAACAGATTTCCGCGTTTTTAGTACAATCGACACAACTTTTAAACCGTAAGGAATTAGATAGTGTGTTCTACATGAAAATGGAGCGCCTTGACGATACCTATCCAACCGTGTATCAATTGCATCAATCTGATAACCGAATCAGAAGAATATACGCAAAAACTGTCGTTGCCCCAAATGTGGACAGCCACACCGTTTTTCAAACTACTTCAAAACCGTTGGGAATCTGGAAAAGTGTTCAACACGTGGATTAATCTCCTACTATATACAAATCCAACGGTGTATCATCAGCATCGATCGGACAAGCGGTTTAATAGTTTTACTCTCTACAAGATCCGCCAGCGGAAAAATAGTGTGCGCGTTTTTTTGCAGCTAGATTTCTCTCAAATCCGTAGCGAATTAGACAAAGTGTTCTACATATGCATGGAGCGCCTGATCGATATCTTTCCAACGGTATATCATTTGCATCATTATGATATGCGATTTAATAGAAATCGCGGAAAAACTATCGCTGCGAAAGTGGGCCGTCGTACCGTTTTCAAAACTTCTCTTAATCCGTGAAGAATCGGGACAAGTGTTCAACATAAGAAAGATGCCTCATTTCCATACAAATACAACGGTGTATCATACGCTCAATTCCGACCGACGGTTAAAAAGTTAAGCCAAAAATATTGCATGCGGTTCGTTTTTTACCCGAGCTGCGGTGCTTATAAGTCAACAGTGTGGTTTATTTAGCGATACGATGCAGTTCGAAAATGTTAGCAGAATAGTTATTCTGCTAATATTAACAGAATAGGGTGGGTCTATTCTACAAGTGATTGTAGAATAATATTCTACAATATGCTCTTTGTACATATGGGCTTATTATATATCAAACCTATCATCCCCGTGTCTGCCCTGACTCCAAAGCCCGAACGCGCACCTGTGCGATCGAACGCCGCCGCCGGCCTCAGTGGTCAGCCGCAGCCCCTGCCTCCGCGGTAGGACGCCACCGGCCTGTGCGGCCTTCCGTGCCTCCAACGCGACCTCGCGCGACTCCGCGGTAGGACGCCGGCGGCCTCTACGGCCTTCCCTACATCCAACGCGGCCTCGGGAGCAGCAGTCGCCGGTGGCGGCGGAGACGTGGTCCAGTTCAGCAGTGAGCAGCCGTGCATGTCATCGTGGTCCAGCACTTCCAGATCCCAGCCGTACCATGCTGATGGAAGGCAGGTCGCCGGAGCCTCGGCCAGATGCCAGCCCACGCCGACCCCTGTGTGTTCTTTGCCTGAACTTTAATACACCGGGATGGTTTCAGCTGCCATTTTTTGTCGGCAAGAAAGAGTAGCAACTAGCTTTTGTGAAACCTCCATAGGCCGGGCAAGTGATCTTGGAACTGTGCGCGATGCCAAGATGCGAGTGAGCCATGGATGAATGACCTACAGGGTCCCAGAATCCATATGCGTGTTGCTACTAGCAAGAGCACATGACAGCCGAAGATAGCACGTATTCTTTAGGTGGTTATTTCTTTCTTGAAAGTAGCATTGATTTTAAGGCTGCAAGTGGGGGTGGGATTATGTGGGATTAAAAATCCCATCCCACTTATAACTTGTTAGTGGGACTCCATTGGAGATGCAAAGAATTAAGTGGGCTATCCCATTTTACCCCACTGGAACCCCACTTACCCGTCGGCGATCCATGCCTGCGTGCTCGCGTCCACTTTCGTGCTCGTGCCTGCCTGCGCTCAGATCAAGACCGCCTATGTGAGAAGCGGCAGCGCACCCCCGACGAAGCTGCGGAGCAGCATTGAGCGTGACAAGCTTATGGATGAGGAGGAGCTCGCGGCGAGCGTCCGGCAACGCAAGTCCTTCTCAGGCGTGATAAAGTGGCGGCCACAGTGGCACCGGCGTCGTCGAAGAACCCGTCGTCGTCGGCGAGGAGGAAGTCGAGTGGCAGCGGTCGCAACAGGTTGCGCGTAATGCTCGCCAGGAAGAGCGTCAGGGACGCCGCGCTCTGCTCCTCCTTCCGGCGATGTGACGCAAGTTTCCGGCTGCACATCCAGCCAGGCAATGCATTGGTGCGGCAGCAACGTAGAGGAATCCTTCTTGCCAATACTGCTGCCAAGCGAGAGCACGGGGACGATGGGGTACACCGGCGGCGTGGAGCGGCTTGGCACGGCGCGGCCGTCGGTGACGACGACGAGGGGCCCTTGTAGTTGGGGCTCTTCTTGTCCACCACAGGGCACGGCATGGACTCCGGCGGCACCGGCGAAAGCCCGGGCACGTGCATCGTCCCGTGCACCTCATCGAACTCAACGGTGAGCACTTCATGGAGCACGGGCAGGTGCAGCATGAACGCGAGCATGGTGCCGATGGATGACATGAAAATCCAGTAGCTTGTACCATGTACTGCTATGTATCGTAAAACTTTTGTAGTGCATATGTTATATCCTATGTGTTTATATCAGGTTTTTAAATGGGATCCCACTTATACCCACTTATTCCATCAAATAATAAGTGGGTTCTCCGCTAATACCCCACCAATGAGCAGTGGGACTAGGTGGATTGTGGTGGGACGCCCACTTCGAGTCCCACCTGCAGCCTGAATTGATTTTGATCGGGAGCATTGCATGCTATTCAATTTCATTGCAATTTCGGTACACGTTTTTGTTTCCTTCCTTGCTAGTTGGGATGAGTGGATTAGCGAAGTACCACAACGAGCTACAGGGATCGGAGATGATTGGGTCAGCATCAGATCAAAATGAATATCTTTCTTAAGAATAGAATTTCAAAGCATGCTATATCATGGTCTGCCACCCTGCGTTCACCAACCAACTTAGCCGAGTGGTAAAGAAGATAGAAGGCAAGTATTCTGCGTTGTGGATTCGCCTTCCCGGAGTCGCGATGAGTAGAAAAGAATAGAAGGAGAACCTGTTGTGCATCCACCTCGGCCCCTCGCGCTCACGGAATCGCGTGTGTCGGCTGCTCGTAACCGTGCGCGTGACGAGGGGTGACCCCACGACTCCTGCGTATGAGGATATCCGGTGTGTATAAAGATAGAAGGCTCGCTGGAAAGCCTCGACAGGCCCACGACTGGCCCAGTTAAGCACCGACGTAGGAGTCCGCGACTGATATGGAAGGCATGACTTGGCGTACAACGCAAGACTAGAACTAGAAAACTATCATTCTGAAGATGAGCGAAGATCGCCTTCGCGATGAATACCCCGATCTTTTCCTCGCTACCACTTAAATTCTCGGGACGAGAATTCTTGTAGTGGGGAGATTTGTAACACCCTCAGTTGTCTGTAACAGTAATCATTTTGCTAATGACTATTACTGTTGCCAATCACTGTTGCTAATCATGCCATGATCAAATTTGAATCAAATCAAATCCAAAATGCCTTTTTGTTGATATTAAAAAAAATGTTGCAAATAAAACTTGTCCAAAAATTATACAACCACTTTTCTTTAATCACAAATATTCAGTGGGTCATGCACATGTGGTTATAGTATTTTATTATGCCTCTGGAAAATTACAAACAATTCAAACAGTGGGCTAAAACCCCCATGTTGGGCATTTAATATTTAAAAGAATTATCCAATGAATTTTAAAATGCACCAAATTTGTTGTGTCACCTACATGTGACATACATATAATTTAGAGACCACTGGATCATTCTACAAAAATGCTAAAAAATTAAAAAAAATCGAAAAAAGAAAAGAACAGAAAAGAAAAACAACAAAAATACAAAACATCTAAAACTCGCCTAAGGCGACGGCCCACCCGGCCCATCCCTCCTTCTCCCACCTGCTCCCCTCCCATCACCACCTGCCCCGACGCCGTGGCCAGGGGCCCTGCCGCCGCCCCCACCTTCACTGTGGCCGGGGAGACGATAAGCACGCCCCAGCCACCCCCAGGATGAGATCCCGTCCCAGTTCCCCTCCTCCTCACCTCTCTCTCGCCCGAGCAAATCACCCGAGACCACCGGCGCTGCCGCTGCGGGTAACCGTGGCCGGAGAGCCCCTCGACCCGAGCCACCATGTCCTAGCCGCTCCCCGTCGTCGCCCTCGCCACCCTGCAGAAGAAGAGGCGCCCGGAGCCCCCACACACGACGAATCGCGGTCATCTTCAACCTCGGGTCCGCCGGCGTGCGGCTCCGATTCCGGCAGCTCCGAGTCGTCCCCGGGCCCGCTCTCTGCACCGTCGCGCTCCTGGTGAGCTAGTGCTCCCTCCCCAAACCCCCTTGGACGCCCGCGTAGCCCGTAGACGCCGCCCCCTTTTCACTCACTCCGGCCGCCGCGCGCACTCGTCGCCGGCGAGGCCACGGTGACCGTTTGGTCCCGGACGTGTCACCGTCGTGATCCCCACGCGACGTGGTTCCTGTTTGGGCGCTTTGCGCGCACTTAGGACACCTGTAGCATCGATTCCGTCGAGGTCCGTGGCACAGCCGCTGCCTTCATCGTCGTCGGCGTCACTCCGGTGACCCCCCGGCCAAACCACCGCCACCAAACGACTCCCCGTCGTCTTCCGGTTCGAACGCACCAAACCACACCCCCTTCCGTGGCCTCAATAGGCGCGTTCTACCTCGCCGCCGGCGAGCCTCCGACGAGCTCATCGGAGTCGCTGACCGGTGGGTCCTCCCGGCCAGGTTTTCTGTTAGTGGCTAATGAGCCACTGACAGCCGGGCCCCACCCCCTGCTAATTGTCTCTGTTAAGACAAATGGAAAAATAACAATTAGTTCAATATGTCTCACTGACATGTGGGCCCTTGACATTTAAATTAAACTAAACTGGTTTAATTAGCACCTGAGTCACTGACCACTGGGCCCCCTGTCAGTTTTATTTGTAAAAAGAATTTATTAGAAAATCCAGAGACTGACATGTGGGCCAGTGCCTGTTTTATTTTTATTAAAATGTTTTATAAATAAACAGAGACTGACATGTGGTCAGGAACAGTTGTGGATAATGTTTTGGATAATGTTGGAATTTAATAATAAAAGAGATTCAGAAAATTGTTTAAAAATGATTTAAACTTTGAAATTCAATAACTTTTAAACCGTAACTCAGATTCAAAAACTTTATACATGAAAATTGATCAGCAAAACATAATGAATACGAATACGCTATCCGTATGTCTATCACACCCCTCTAACACAACGAACATCGAACCGTCCCCCTCCGGACCGGCAGTCCGATAAATTGTCCGGTACTGCTAAAGTACCCGAATGAATTTATTCCGAACACGAAAGTTATTAAGAATAGATCAACTAACCCGGATACACCACCCACACATGTGTCGGATGTCCACGACACCTCCGGCATGATATCTCCCCCCCCCCCGGACACTCTGTCCGGTAATCACTCGGAGCTGACAGTTCATCCCCGGATGAATTTCCGCCCCGAGCATAATACATTGCACTGCGTTAAAACACCGTTAACATTGCATATGTCATGACATGCATCTGTTTGTATATGCTTACTGTGTATTTACTGTTTCTTCCCCCCCCCTTAATCTCCGGTAGACCCCGTTGCTGCCGTCGACTACACCGCTGCTCAGTACGACTACGTCGTCGACGACCCTACCCCTACCGTCGAGCTTCAAGGCAAGCAGAGCCATTCTCTTCCCCAGATATCGCCTATCTTTCCATACTTTTCTTGCACTAGGCATTGTTACTGCTGCTGCTATGATTACAATCCTATTCAATTGCATCGCATGTTTTTGTCGCCCCTTGATGTACCTCCTTTATCCTATGCTGCCTATTATTATTATGCATTATTCAGCAGTGAGCCCTGCGCATTGTTAGCTAGGATTATATAGCGGGTCGTGATCACTCAGGGGAGTATCGCGGATACAATTATTATAACTGCACAGGTACGGTACAATGTAGACACCGCCTCAGGCCCCTACCTCGGCTCTGCCGAGCCATCACCAAGTGTGAGCTATCAAGGAGAAATCCTTGTACTCCACTCGTTGCTGACTCTGTATAGCCACTCTAGGTAACTGAGTAATGGTTGTCCTTCAGGTAAGAAGTCGGGCGACCCAACGGTGCCCGCGAGTGGTATTGCGACGGGACGACAGGGAGGGTACGACAAGTGTACCGGTGTGCTTGGCCCCTGATCGTTGGCCGCGAGAGTTACCAAACCACGAAAGTCGAGCTCCCCCAGGAGCACACGCGAGAAAAGGTAAGGAGACGGTTCACCTTGTTGGTAACCGCAGAGACTTGGTGGGACGACAGGGCAGACACCAATGTACTGGTGGTCCTGGCTGTTGTCGTTGTCCGCGGGTCAGTTAAGTCGAGGCAACGATAACGGTTGTCCCGCAAGTTAATAAAATGACTAATGGTTCAGTGAATGTCTTGAGTTGGCTATATGCCATGTACGCACTACCTACCCGTGGGAATTACGAGTTATGGGCTCCTCTGCTTCGTAGTGTCGTCCGAGGACTCTTCAGACGTCAGCAGTACCGCGGCCTGCGCCGGGAAGTGGTGTTGTATTATTTGTCGCGGCAGTGTGATTTGTATTTTCTTTGATTTAACTTCACCGGCCAGCCTCGCACCGTGCAGGAGTACGTCGGGGTTAGGGTCCAAAGCCCCGCGTACATGGGATATAGTCCGGCGGATGACCTCTCTGTTGAGTTTGAAAGATGGGCTACGGAGTGTCGGATAGCCTTGGTGGAGCGTTCCCTAACCAGGTGCCCTCCACCCTGGAGATCCGTGCATGTAGTGTAACACAAGTGCACCCCTGCAGGGAAGATTAATCTATTCGAATAGCCGTGTCCACGGTAACAGGACCCTTTATGCTGAAGCTGGATCTTACCACTACAAACTATTACTATTAAACTGTATGGTTCCGGGTTTGCTTCCTCGCAGGGGAGTCGAGGAGTGAACTCGGAGGCATTGCTAATTATTACAACTTACTATTATAAAATGCTGCAGGAACTTCTTCTGCATTGTTACTTTATGCTTTATATAAACTGTTGGCTGTTTCTCTTCTCATGCTGCAAGACACGTCAGAAGATGCTAGTCTTCGACAGGCCTAGCTTCTTACCCTTATTCTGATTTTTATCTTGCAGTTCACTATATACATCTTCTTCTTTTTGTTGATACAATTGCATAATGCTTAGTAGCGGACGTAAGACTCGCGTGTATGCTAGATACTCACCTTTGCTTTATTTCCCCTTTTTCGCTTTGCCTGATCGGCCGCTGCAGTCGACATTGGAGCCCAGGAGCAGGAGTACCCCGGAGGCGACTACTACGATGTCGAGTTCCCCGTCGACCAAGAGTAGTTCGGTGGATCCCGGGCAGGAGGCCTCGCCTTTTCGATCTGTACCTCTGATGTCATTTGTGCTAGCCTTCTTAAGGCAAAACTTGACTAACTATGTATGTACTCAGATATTATGGCTTGTATGACTTATGTATTCGGATCCTCGTGATCCCATGGTATTGTAACATATTTGTTTATCCTTTTGTGTTTAGTGTTGTGCTGTGATATTCTCACCGTGGCACCCTAATCTCAACCGTATACCCTGCGTTTATGATTGCTGTACACGGGTTGATTTTGGGGGCGTCACAAGTTGGTATCAGAGCCGACTTCCTGTAGGAAGCCACCCCACCACTACTTGGTCGAAGTTGAGTCTAGACTTTGAAAAACTATTTTGCTAACTTAATATTTGGCTTACGGGCCCACATCGATGTCACTACGTGTGATATCTATGGTATTAGGATCCTTTTCTCCTTACCTATGCTCTAGGAATCTGCTCTCTTATCCTTCCTGGTAAGTTTTACAAACTTTGACATTAGGATCACGTTCTCTTGATTCCACCTGGCGTTTTGGTGCTTCCCCATTGATTGAGTCGTGTCGCAGGAGTTCGACCCCAGGTCCCGGACCGCGGATCCCATTCTCATTCTGGGCAGGCCGCGCGTCCTCTGGCATTAACTCTTGTGGCCAACAGTTTTCTTGCGGCGTGATTGACATAGTGGAATCTATGTCGCGTCGTGTAATCCTTACCGCGGTCTGCGCGCCGCCTAGTGAGTCCTTTTCCCTTAATTTCTACGACGTTACGCTGCCCGATTTTCGATTGACTCCGTGTGTAAATGTGTATGTCTTATATGACTACTCCTATATATATCCGCGCCTCCTCCTTGTTGTCGCTTTACTTCATGCTTGATTCCGGTATCTCGTTAAATTTTCATCGCTGAAATACCCCTGTTAAATTATAGCAGGATGGCTGGTCGTGGTGGTCGTGGTCGTGGTGCCAACGACCCACCTCCGCCGCCGGATTACATGGCCGCGATGATGCACCAGTTCGAGTTGAACCGTCAGTTCATGCAGAATGTCATGGCTCAGTTCCCCCAGCCGATTCAGAATGGGCACCACCATCAGCACGCCACCGTGACTCTGCACGACTTCACCCGCCTCAACCCCACTATGTTCCGCAACACTGTTCAGCCGTTGGATGCTGATGACTGGCTTCGCGACATCACTCACGAGCTGGAGTCTGCTAATGTCGATCCAGCCGACTATGTGAACTTTGCGTCCTATCACCTGAAAGGCGCCGCTGCTCAGTGGTGGAGCACCCAGAAGCATTCACTGCCAGTCGGAGAAGTCATCACTTGGGATGAATTTCAGTCTTCCTTTCGCGCCCGCTACATTCCTCAGGGGATCATGGATCGTAAGGCGGAAGAATTCCGCAACCTCACTCAGGGCGACATGACTGTTGAAGCCTATCAGCGCGAGTTCCTCAACCTCTGTAACACCCTCGGTTGTCTATAACAGTAATCCTTTTGCTAATGACAATTACTGTTGCCAATCACTGTTGCTAAATCATGCCATGATCAAATTTGAATCAAATCAAATCCAAAATGCCTTTTGTTGATATTAAAAATAATGTTGCAAATAAAACTTGTCCAAAAATTATACAACCACTTTTATTAAATCACAAATAATCAGTGGGTCATGCCCATGTGGTTATGGTATTTTATTATGCCTCTGGGAAATTCAAATAATTCAAACACCAAGCAAAACAGCACCATTTGACAATTGAATATTATAAAGAAATAGTAAATGGTTTTATTTTAAGCCCAAACTTTTTGTAGAACTGATGTGGGGTATAACAATAATTGTGGAGCCTAGTACATATTTTACAAAAATGCTAAAGTCTATAAAACAAATACAAACAGAAAAGACAGAAAACAAAAAGGAAAAAAATGAAAAGAAACTAAACTTCTCCTGGGGCGACGACCCACCTCCCCTCCCACCTGCCCCCGTCACCTCCTCCACGTGCTCCGTCGCCGTGGCGCCACCGCCATGGCCAGGACGCCTGCCGGCCGCCACCACCCCCACGTTGGCAGGGGAGGCGATAAGGTTGACCCCGACCTCCCCTTGGACACCCCCGCCTCCACTTTCCCCTCCTCCTCTTCTCGCGGCCATCGGAGGAAAACCCGAGCCCCGCCGCCGTCGCCATGGTCGTGAGCTCACGCAGCCAGTGAGCTCGCGTCGCCACGCCGCCTTGTCCAACTTGTTCGCCGTCGTCGACTACGCCACCCCATGGACAGAATCGACCCGGGAGCGCCTCTGCACCACGCCACGTCCCCGTTCCCCTCCGCTACCTCGCCGGCGTCCCCGAGCAATTCCGGCAAGCATCAACCCTCCCCCGAGCCCGCTTAAACGGCTACACCTCCGCGGTGAGCTCCTCTACCTCCCCCAACTCCCCGCGTAGCGCCTTGTGCATTGAATCGACCGACGCCATTAGAGCCGTGGCTCCGTCGCCGCCGACGCGTTCCTCCACGCGCCCTAGCTCGAGATTTTGGCGCGCGGAGCGTGTCACCTTGCGCGCAATACACCCAGGAACCGAACACACACACGCACGCCCGAAGACGCAGGCTAAATCGTCGTCGTCGTCTTCACGATTTTCTGACCGCCGCCAAACCTCGACGCCGACCACGTTTCCGGCGAACCCAAGCCACCGCACCACCACCGGAAGCCTCCCCGTCGTCTTCTGCGTCGATTGGGGCTAACCCCGCCCCTCCCGTGCCCTGTAACGAGCGCACGCTCGAGCTCGTCGCCGGCCATCGCTGCCGGTGAGGTCACCTCTCACTGCCAGTGGGCCCCGTGGACCAGTTGACTGGGTTGACCAGTCAACTGTGCTGACTTGGCAACCCTAGATACTGACATGCGGGCCCCCCTGTTTAAGTTTATAATTAAGAAAAACTTAATTAAAAAGTGATTAGTTAAGGTAATCTGTCACTGACATGTGGGCCTTAGTCATTAGGTTAAGCACTGGATTAATTAAACTAATAATTTAAACCTGTGTCATTGACAGGTAGGCCCCACTGGTCAGGGTTGTTTAAATAAAAGAATTATAAATGACAGAGGCTGACATATGGGTCCCACATGTCAGCACTGTTCTGGATAAACTTGTGGATAATGTTGGATTTAATTTAATAAAAGAAATTAGAAAATGAATTAAAATTGATTAAAACTTTGAATTTAAATATCTTTTAAACCGTAAGTCAGATTCAAAAACTTTATACATGAAAGTTGCTCAGAAAATACAATGATTAAGGATACACTATCCGTTTGTCTACCACCCCCCTCTAACGTACCGAACATCGAACTCCCCTCTCCGGACCGACTGTCCGATAAATTGTCCTGTACTGCTAAAGTACTCGGATGAATTTATTTCGAACACGAAAGTTGTTCGGAATAGATCAACTAACCCGGATACACCACCCACACATGTGTCGGATGTCCACAACACCTCCGGCATGATATCTCCCCCCCCCCCCCTCTGGACACCATGTCCGGTAATCACCCGGAGCTGACAGTTCATCCCCAGATGAATTTCCGCTCCGAGCAACGTGCATTGCACTGCGTTAGAACACCGTTAACTTTTCATCTGTCATGTCATGCATCTGTTGTATATGCTTGTTGTGTATTTACTGTTTCTCCCCCCCCCCTTAATCTCCGGTAGACCCCGCTGCTGTCGTCGACTACACCACTGCTGAGTACGACTACTTCGTCGATGACCCTACCACTACCGTCGAGCTTCCAGGCAAGCAGAGCCATTCTCTTTCCCAGATATCGCCTATCTTTCCGTACTTTCTTGCACTAGGCATTGTTACTGCTGCTGCTACGTTGCTTACCTATTCAATTGCATAACCTGTCATTGTCACCCCTTGATGTGCCTTCCTTATCCTATGATGCCTATAAATATATATATGATATTCAGCAGTGAGCCCTACGCATTGATAGCTAAGATTAGATAGCGGGTCGTGATCACTCAGGGGAGTGAACACGGATACAATTATTATAACTGCACAGGTACGGTACAATGCAGACACCGCCTCAGGCCCCTACCTCGGCTCTTCCGAGCCACCACCAAGTGTGAGCTATCAAGGATAAATCCTTGTACTCCACTCTTTGCTGACTCTATATAGCCGCTCTAGGTACCTGAGTAACGGTTGTCCTTCAGGTAAGAAGTCGGGCGACCCAACGATGCCCGCGAGAGGTATTGTGACGGGACGACAGGGAGGGTAGGACCAGTGTACCGGTGTGCTTGGCCCATGATCGTTGGCCGCGAGAGTTACCAAACCACGAAAGTCGAGCTTCCCCAGGAGCACACGCAAGATAAGGTAAGGAGACGGTTCACCTTGTTGGTAACCGCAGAGACTTGGTGGGACGACAGGGAAGGCACCGATGTACTGGTGGTCCTGGCTGCTGTCGTTGTCCGCGGGTCAGTTAAGTCGAGGCAACGATAACGGTTGTCCCGCAAGTTAATAAAATGACTAATGGTTCAGTGAATGTCTTGAGTTGGCTATATGCCATGTACGCACTACCTACCCGTGGGAATTACGAGTTATGGGATCCTCTGCTTCATAGTGTCGTCCAAGGACTCTTCAGACGTCAGCAGTACCGTGGCCTGCGCCGGGAAGTGGTGTTGTCTTATTTGCCGCGACAGTGTGATTTGTATTTGCTTTGATTTAACTTCACCGGCCAGCCTCGCACCGTGCAGGAGTACGTCGGGGTTAGGGTCCAAAGCCCCGCGTACATAGGATATAGTCCGGCGGATGACCTCTCTGTTGAGTTTGAAAGATGGGCTACGGAGTGTCGGATAGCCTCGGTGGAGCGTTCCCTAACAAGGTTCCCGCCACCCTGGAGATTCGTGCGCGTAGTGTAACACAAGTGCACCCCTGCAGGGAAGATTAATCTATTCGAATAGTCGTGTCCACGGTAAGAGGACACTTTATGCTGAAGCTGGATCTTACCACTACAAACTATTATTATTAAACTGTATGGTTCCAGGTTTTCTTCCTCTCAGGGATGTCGAGGAGGTGAACTCGGAGGCATTATTCATTGTTACTTTATGCTTTATATAAACTGTTGGCTGATTCTTACCTCATGCTGCAAGACATCGTCGGAAGATGCTAGTCTTTGATAGGCCTAGCTTCTTACCCTTATTCTGATTTCTATCTTGCAGTCCACTATATACGACCTCTTCTTTCCGTTGATACAATGCATAATGCTTAGTAGCGGACGTAAGATTCGCGGGTATGCTAGATACTCACCTTCGCTTTATTTCCCCTTTTCGTTTTGCCTGATAGGCCGCTGCAGTCGACGTTGGAGCCCAGGAGCAGGAGTACCCCGGAGGCGACTACTACGACGTCGAGTTCCCCGTTGACCAGGAGTAGTTCGGTGGATCCCAGGCAGGAAGCCTCGCCTTTTCGATCTGTATCTCTGATGTGATTTGTGCTAGCCTTCTTAAGGAAAAACTTGACTAACTATGTCTGTACTTAGATATTATGGCTTGTATGACTTATGTATTCGGATCCTCGTGATCCCTGGTATTGGAACATATTTGTTTATCCTTTTGTGTTTAGTGTTGTGTTGTGATATTCTCACCGTGGCACCCTAATCTCAGTCGTGTACCCTGTGTGTATGATTACTGTACACAGATTGATTTTGGGGGCGTCACAAGTTGGTATCAGAGCCGACTGCCTGTAGGAAGCCACCCCACCACTACTTGATCGAAGTTGAGTCTAGACTTTGAAAAAATATTTTGCTAACTTAATATTTGGCTTACGGGCCCACATCGATGTCACTACGTGTGATATCTATGGTATTAGGATCCTTTTCTCCTTACCTATGCTCTGGGACTCTGCTCTCTTATCCTTGCTGGTAAGTTTTACAAACTCTGACATTAGGATCACGTTCCCTTGATTCCACCCGGCGTTTTGGTGCTTCCCCATTGATTGAGTCGTGTCGCAGGAGTTCTACCCCAGGTCCCGGACCGCGGATCCCATTCTCATTCTGGGCAGGCCTCGCGTCCTCGCGCATTAACTCCTGTGGCCAACAGTTTTCTTGCGGCGTGATTGACATAGTGGAATCTATGTCGCGTCGTGTAATCCTTACCGCGGTCTGCGCGCCGCCTAGTGAGTCCTTTTTTCCTTAATTTCTACGATGTTACGCTGCTCGATTTTCGATTGACTCTGTGTGTGAGTGTGTATGTCTTATATGACTACTCCTATATATCCGCGCCTCCTCTTCGTTGTCGCTTTACTTCATGCTTGATTTCGGTATCTCGTTAAATTTCATCGCTGAAATACCCCTGTTAAATTCTAGTAGGATGGCTGGTCGTGGTCGTGGTCGTGGTCGTGGCGCCAACGACCCACCTCCGCCACCGGATTACATGGCCGCGATGATGCAACAGTTCGAGCTGAACCGTCAGTTCATGCAGAATGTCATGGATCATTTCCCCCAGCCGAATCAGAATGGGCACCACCATCAGCATGCCACCGTGACTCTGCACGACTTCACCCGCCTCAACCCCACTATGTTCCGCAACACTGTTCAGCCGTTGGATGCTGATGACTGGCTTCGCGACATCACTCACGAGCTGGAGTCTGCTAATGTCGATCCAGCCGACTATGTGAACTTTGCGTCTTATCATCTGAAAGGCGCCGCTTCTCAGTGATGGAGCACCCACAAGCGTTCACTGCCAGTTGGAGAAGTCATCACCTGGGATGAATTTAAGTCTGCCTTTCGCGCCCGCTACATTCCTCAGGGGATCATGGATCGTAAGGCGGAAGAATTCCGCAACCTCACTCAGGGCGACATGACTATTGAAGCCTATCAGCGCGAGTTCCTCAACCTCTCTCGCTATGCGGAAGGAGAGATCACCACTGATGCTCGCAGGCAGCAGAAGTTCCGTCGTGGCCTCAATCCAGACCTCAGGCTTGCTCTTGCCATTCATGATTTCGCCAACTTCGCCACCATGGTGAACAAGGCTATCACCGTCGAGACTGCCCCGATCGAGCACAAGAACTCTCTGAAGCGTTATCGTGACGTTGGCTCATCTTCGGGCGCAACGCAGAAGCGTCGTATCTGGCTCCCTACCAGTGTGACCCATTCAGCTGTCCCTGCTCCAAGGCCGTCTTATGTTGCACCCCGTCTGCCTCCGCCACTGCAGATGCCAAGAGCTCTGCCTGCACCACCCAATGCTACCCCCCTTCGTCCTCAGGATGGATTATGCTTCACGTGCCGCCAACCTGGGCATTTTTCCAGGGAGTGCCCCCAGAAACAGAAGCATCTGGTAGTTCACCCCGCAGGCCGCGGAAATGGTCGTGGCAATAACAGGACCCCCAACTATAATACTGGGTCTGCTGCTTATGCTCGTGGACATGCTAACAACATCAATGTTGAAGAAGCTCAGCCACAACCCGCTACCGTGATGGGTACCCTTCTCATTAATTCCGTACCTGCTACTGTTTTATTTGATACAGGAGCATCGCATTCTTTCATGTTGGAAGCATTTGCATTTTTGCATAACTTCAATTACGAAACGATGAAAGCACTGATGGTTGTTCGCACCCCGATAGGCCAATGCCGAACCACCATGCTAGTGCCAAACACCACCATTGAAATCAAAGGAGTTGAATTCTTTGCTTCGCCCATCCTCCTGAAGTCTTCGACCATAGACCTCATTCTGGGAATGGATTGGTTGAAATTTCACGATGCCGCACTGTATTGTGGCACCAAGTCTGTCCAACTTTTTTACCCCTCCGGCGAGATTGTTAACCATACCACCCGAGTTACCCGTAATGCTGAAACACGGATATTTATGACGAATGCTTTGAATGCCGCCCCCTCGAAGGCATCGAGAACGTTCCAGTCGTTCGCGATTTCCCCGACGTCTTCCCCGAAGAACTGCCAGAAATACCCCCGATCCGAGAAGTCGAATTTTTCATCGACTTGAAGCTCGGCACCACCCCTATTGCCAACCGTCCTTACAAGATGCCGCCACATGAACTCCTTGACCTTAAGGAGGAAATCGACAAGGCACTTCAGAAAGGATTCATTCGCCCCAGTTCCTCAGCTTGGGGAGCACCTTCGCTTTTTGTCAAGAAGAGCGATGGGACAAACCGATTGGTCCAAGATTATCGGCCCATTAACCAAGCCACCATCCAGAACAAATACCCACTTCCCCGGATCAACGATCTGTATGATCAACTTTCCGGATCCAAGGTGTTTTCTAAACTCGACTTGAGGTTGGGTTATCACCAAATCCGAGTCCGTGATGAGGACATTCCGAAGACTTCCTTCATTACTCGCTATGGTTCATACGAGTACACAGTCATGTCCATTGGCTTAACCAATGCTCCAGCCACCTTCTCCAGATTGATGAATTATATTTTCATGGAGTACCTCGACAAGTTCGTCGTGGTTTAACTGGATGATATATTGATATATTCCAAGAATGAAGAAGAACATGTTGAACATATTCGTCTTATACTAGAGAAGCTTCGAGAACACAAACTCTACGCTAAGTATTCTAAGTGCGAGTTCTGGCTTCCAGAAGTAACCTACCTTGGACATGTGATTTCCAAGGATGGCATTGCCGTCACCCCAGAACGTATCCAGGTTATTCTTGACTGGACTCCTCCCAACACCGTCAAGCAAGTCCACAGTATCCTCGGGCTCGCTATCTATTACCGCCGTTTCGTCGAGAATTTTTCCAAGATTGCCAGGCCTCTCACTAATCTGCTTCACAAAGGCGTCAAGTTTGAGTGGACAGATAAATGTCAAGAAAGTTTCCAAGCGCTCAAGGACAAGCTAACTTCTCCCCCAGTGCTCGCTTCCCCTGATACTCAGAAGGACTTCGTGATATATTGCGACGCGTCTCGTCAAGGATTAGGTTGTGTCCTAATGCAAGAGCGCAAAGTGATTGCTTATGGCTCTCGTCAGTTGTGTGCTCACGAAGACAAATATCCAACACATGACCTCGAATTGGCAGTAGTAATTTATGCCTTGAAGCTGTGGCGACATTACCTCGTCGGTAATCGTTGCGAGGTCTACACCAACCACCAAAGTCTGAAGTACCTGTTTACTCAGCCAGACCTGAATCTTCGTCAACAAAGATGGCTCGAGACAATAGCTGATTTCAACATGGATATTCATTACACCCCGGGCAAAGCTAATGTGATGGCCGATGCTTTGAGCCGTAAAGCTTACGGTAGTGAACTTGAGGTTCAACTAGAACAACCACCTCTGTATGAAGAGTTTCAAAAGCTGAACCTCGAGATTGTTCCTCAAGGTTATGCAAATAACCTGGTTATCGAACCGGATCTCGTCAAATCCGTCAAGGGTATACAGTTTTATGATGATTTCGTACACAAGATTAAGCGCGATATCGCCAATGGGAGACTCTCACCCTTCACTGTCGATAGCAAAGGTGCGGCGTTCTACCAGAACCGTTTAGTGGTTACTCACAGCAAGGGCAGGCATGAGAACCTGGATATGACCCCGAAGGTCATGAAAGCGGCTCATGATACCCCGTTGTCCATTCATCCTGGAAGCACTAAGATATAGCAAGACATTCGTTAGCAATTCTGGTGGCCTAACATGAAGCAAGACATTGCCTGATATGTTTCTGAATGTGACATTTGTCGTCGCGTCAAGGGTGAACATCAAAAGCCCGCTAGACTCTACAACCTCCTGAAATTCCTGTATGGAAGTGGGACAAGGTTCAGATGGACTTCGTCACCGGCTTTTCCCGATCACAGAAAGGTAACGATGCTATCTTTGTCGTCATCGACCGGTTCTCCACGGTTGCTCACTTTATACCAGTCAAGGAGAAGATCACGGCTGCTCAGTTAGCGGAATTGTATATCGCCCAAATAGTGTCGCTCCATGGTATTCCGTTGGAGATCAGTTCAGATCGTGGAAGCCTTTTCACCTCAAGATATTGGCGGAGTTTCCAAGAAGCTTTGGGGACTATTCTGCATCTCAGCACCGCTTATCACCCCCAGTCACAAGGCCAAGTTGAACAAGTCAATCAAGTGCTGGAAGACATGCTTCGATCTTGCGTTATTTCCTTCGGTAAGAAATGGGAGGAATCTCTTCCGTTGGTCGAGTTCTCGTATAACAATAGCTACCACGCTAGTCTGAAGATGGCACCCTATGAAGTTCTCTATGGGCGTAAGTGTCAGACCCCTCTGAGTTGGTCAGAAACTGGAGAACGTGCACTCATTGGCCCGGATATTATTCAGCAAGCTGAAGATCAAGTTCACGTCATCCGTGAACATTTGAAGGCCGCTCAGTCCCGCCAGAAGAGCAACTATGACCGCAAACACCGGGAAATGGAGTATCAACCTGGTGAATACGCTTACCTCCGTGTCACTCCCATGAGGGGCACTCATCGCTTCGGTATCAAGGGCAAGTTGGCTCCTCGCTACATTGGACCGTTCCATATTCTTTCCCGGAGTGGACCCGTGGCATACCAGTTAGAATTTCCGCCGAACCTCTCCCAAGTCCACGATGTCTTCCACGTGTCGCAACTCCGTCGCTGCTTCAAGGACCCTATCCGCGAAGTGGAGCATGATATGATCGAGCTGCAAAAAAGACTTGACTTATCGAGAACATCCGAGCCGCATTCTCGATCAGTCTGAACGTCGGACCCGCAACAAGACCGTCAAGTTCCTCAAGGTTCAGTGGTCGAATCATTCTGAAGATGAAGCCACTTGGGAACGCGAAGATCGCCTTCGCGATTAATACCCTGATCTTTTCCTCGCTACCACTTAAATTCTCGGGACGAGAATTCTTGTAGTGGGGGAGATTTGTAACACCCTCGGTTGTCTGTAACAGTAATCCTTTTGCTAATGACAATTACTGTTGCCAATCACTGTTGCTAAATCATGCCATGATCAAATTTGAATAAAATCAAATCCAAAATGCCTTTTTGTTGATATTAAAAATAATGTTGCAAATAAACTTGTCCAAAAATTATACAACCACTTTTATTAAATCACAAATAATCAGTGGGTCATGCCCCTGTGGTTATGGTATTTTATTATGCCTCTGGGAAATTCAAACAATTCAAACACCAAGCAAAACATCACCATTTGACAATTGAATATTATAAAGAAATAGTAAATGGTTTTATTTTAAGCCCAAACTTTTTGTAGCACTGATGTGGGGTATAACAATAATTGTGGAGCCTAGTACATATTTTACAAAAATGCTAAAGTCTATAAAACAAATACAAACAGAAAAGACAGAAAACAAAAAGCAAAAAAAAATGAGAAGAAACTAAACGTCGCCTGGGGCGACGGCCCACCTCAGCCCACCTCCCCTCCCACCTGCCCCCGTCACCTCCTCCACCTGCTCCGTCGCCGTGGCCAGGACGCCTGCCGGCCGCCCCCACCCCCACTGTGGCTGGGGAGGCGATAAGGTTGACCCAGGCCTCCCCCTGGACACCCCCACCTCCACTTTCCCCTCATCCTCTTCTCGCAGCCGTCCGAGGAAAACCCGAGCCCCGCCGCCGTCGCTATGGTCGTGAGCTCACACGGCCAGTGAGCTCGCGTCGCCACGCCGCCTTGTCCAACTTGTTCGCCGTCGTCGACTACGCCACCCCACGGACAGAATCGACCCGAGAGCGCCTCTGCACCACGCCACGTCCCCGTTCCCCTCCGCTACCTCGCCGGCATCCACGATCAATTCCGGCAAGCATCAACCCTCCCCCGAGCCCGCTTAAACGGCTACACCTCCGCGGTGAGCTCCTCTACCTCCCCCAACTCCCCGCGTCGCGCCTCGTGCATTGAATCGACCGACGCCATTGGAGCCGTGGCTCCGTCGCCGCCGACGCGTTCCTCCACGTGCCCTAGCTCGCGATTTTGGCACGCTGAGCGTGTCACCTTGCACGCAATACACCCAGGAACCGAACGCACACACGCACGCCCGAAGCCGCGGGATAAATCTTCGTCGTCTTCGCGATTTTCTGAACGCCGCCAAACCTCGACGCCGGCCACGTTTCCGGCGAACCCAAGCCTCCGCACCACCACCGGAAGCCTCCCCGTCGTCTTCTGCGTCGATTGGGGCTAACCCCGCCCCCTCCTGTGCCCTGTAACGAGCGCACTCTCGAGCTCGTCGCCGGCCATCGCCGCCGGTGAGGTCACCTCTCACTGCCAGTGGGCCCCGTGGACCAGTTGACTGGGTTGACCAGTCAACTGTGTTGACTGGGCAACCCTAGTCACTGACATGCAGGCCCCCCTGTTTAAGTTTATAATTAAGAAAAACTTAATTAAAAAGTGATTAGTTAAGTTAATCTGTCACTGACATGTGGGCCTTAGTCATTAGGTTAAGCACTGGATTAATTAAACTAATAATTTAAACCTGTGTCATTGACAGGTAGGCCCCACTGGTCAGGGTTGTTTAAATAAAAGAATTATATATGACAGAGGATGACATATGGGTCCCACATGTCAGCACTGTTCTGGATAAACTTGTGGATAATGTTGGATTTAATTTAATAAAAGAAATTAGAAAATGAATTAAAATTGATTAAAACTTTGAATTTAAATATCTTTTAAACCGTAAGTCAGATTCAAAAACTTTATACATGAAAGTTGATCAGAAAAATACTATGATTAAGGATACGCTATCCGTGGGTCTACCACCTCCCTCTAACGTACCGAACATCGAACTCCCCCCTCCGGACCGATTGTCCGATAAATTGTCCTGTACTGCTAAAGTACTCGGATGAATTTATTTCGAACACGAAAGTTGTTCGGAATAGATCAACTAATCCGGATAGACCACCCACACATTTGTCGGATGTCCACGACACCTCCGGCATGATATCTCCCCCCCTCCGGACACCCTGTCCGGTAATCACCCGGAGCTGACAGTTCATCCCCGGATGAATTTCCGCTCCGAGCAACGTGCATTGCACTGCGTTAGAACACAGTTAACTTTTCATCTGTCATGTCATGCATCTGTTGTATATGCTTGTTGTGTATTTACTGTTTCTCCCCCCCCCCTTAATATCTGGTAGACCCCGCTGCTGCCGTCGACTACACCGCTGCTGAGTACGACTACTTCGTCGACGACCCTACCAATACCGTCGAGCTTCCAGGCAAGCAGAGCCATTCTCTTTCCCAGATATCGCCTATCTTTCCGTACTTTCTTGCACTAGGCATTGTTACTGTTGCTGCTACGTTGCTTACCTATTCAATTGCATAAACTGTCATTGTCGCCCCTTGATGTGCCTTCCTTATCCTATGCTGCCTATAATATATATATGATATTCAGCAGTGAGCCATGCGCATTGATAGCTAAGATTAGATAGCGGGCCGTGATCACTCAAGGGAGTGAACGCGGATACAATTATTATAACTGCACAGGTACGGTACAGTGCAGACACCACCTCAGGCCCCTACCTCGGCTCTGCCGAGCCACCACCAAGTGTGAGCTATCAAGGAGAAATCCTTGTACTCTACTCGTTGCTGACTCTTTATAGCCGCTCTAGGTACCTGAGTAACGGTTGTCCTTCAGGTAAGAAGTCGGGCGACCCAACGGTGCCCGCGAGAGGTATCGCGATGGGACGACAGGGAGGGTACGACCAGTGTACCGGTGTGCTTGGCCCCTGATTGTTGGCCGAGAGAGTTGCCAAACCACGAAAGTTGAGCT
This sequence comes from Bromus sterilis, assembly GCA_950022295.1. NCBI lineage: Eukaryota > Viridiplantae > Streptophyta > Magnoliopsida > Poales > Poaceae > Bromus > Bromus sterilis. Next base: position 270,445,502 of record OX465595.1, on the reverse strand, counting down.
CCCCCAGGAGCACACGCGAGATAAGGTAAGAAGACGGTTCACCTTGTTGGTAATCGCAGAGACTTGGTGGGACCACAGGGCAGGCACCGATGTACTGGTGGTCCTGGCTGCCGTCGTTGTCCGCAGGTCAGTTAAGTCGAGGAAACGATAACGGTTGTCCCGCAAGTTAATAAAATGACTACTGGTTCAGTGAATGTCTTGAGTTGGCTATATGCCATGTACACACTACCTACCCGTGGGAATTACGAGTTATGGGCTCCTCTGCTTCATAGTGTCGTCCGAGGACTCTTCAGACGTCAGCAGTACCGCGGCCTGCGCCGGGAAGTGGTGTTGTCTTATTTTCCGCGGCAGTGTGATTTGTAGTTGCTTTGATTTAACTTCACCGGCCAGCCTCGCACCATGCAGGAGTACGTCGGGGTTAGGGCCCAAAGCCCCGCGTACATAGGATATAGTCCGGCGGATGACCTCTCTGTTGAGTTTGAAAGATGGGCTACGAAGTGTCGGATAGCCTCGGTGGAGCGTTCCCTAACAAGGTTCCCGCCACCCTGGAGATTCCTTGCGTGTAGTGTAACACAAGTGCACCCCTACAGGGAAGATTAATCTATTCGAATAGTCGTGTCCACGGTAACAGGACGCTTTATGCTGAAGCTGGATCTTACCACTACAAACTATTACTATTAAACCGTATGGTTCCGTGTTTTCATCCTCGCGGGGATGTCGAGGAGGTGAACTCGGAGGCATTGCTAATTATTAAAACTTATTATTATACAATGCTGCAGCAACTTCTGCTGCATTGTTACTTTATGCTTTATATAAACTGTTGGCTGATTCTTACCTTATGCTGCAAGACATCGTCGGAAGATGCTAGTCTTCGATAGGCCTAGCTTCTTACCCTTATTATGATTTCTATCTTGCAGTCCACTATATACAGCCTCTTCTTTCCGTTGATACAATGCATAATGCTTAGTAGCGGACGTAAGACTAGCGGGTATGCTAGATACTCACCTTTGCTTTATTTCCCCTTTTCGTTTTGCCTGATCGGCCGCTGCAGTCGACGTTCGAGCCCTGGAGCAGGAGTACCCCGGAGGCGACTACTACGACGTCGAGTTCCCCGTTGACCAGGAGTAGTTCTGTGGATCCCAGGCAGGAGGCCTCGCCTATTTGATCTGTATCTCTGATGTGATTTGTGCTAGCCTTCTTAAGGCAAAACTTGACTAACTATGTCTGTACTCAGATATTATGGCTTGTATGACTTATGTATTCGGATCCTCGTGATCCCTGGTATTGTAACATATTTGTTTATCCTTTTGTGTTTAGTGTTGTGTTGTGATATTCTCACCGTGGCACTCTAATCTCAGCCGTGTACCCTGCGTGTATGATTACTGTACACAGATTGATTTTGGGGGCGTCACAACCTCTCTCGCTATTCGGAAGAGGAGATCACCACTGATGCTCGCAGGCAGCAGAAGTTCCGTCGTGGCCTCAACCCAGACCTCAGGCTCGCTATTGCCGTTCATGATTTCGCCAACTTCGCCACCATGGTGAACAAGGCTATCACCGTTGAGACTGCCCAGATGGAGCACAAGAACTCATTGAAACTCTATCGAGACGTTGGCTCATCTTCGGGCGCAACACAGAAGCGTCGTATCTGGCTCCCTACCAGTGTGACCCATTCACCTGTACCTGCTCCAAGGTCGTCTTATGTTGCACCCCGTCTGCCTCCGCCACCGCAGATGCCAAGGGCTCTGCCTGCACCACCCAATGTTACCCCCCTTCGTCCTCAGGATGGACTATGCTTCACGTGCCGCCAACCTGGGCATTTTTCCAGAGAGTGCCCCCAGAAACAGAAGCAACTGGTAGTTCACCCCGCTGGTCGCTGAAATGGTCGTGGCAACAACAGGACCCCCAACTATAATACTGGGTCTGCTGCTTATGCTCGTGGACATGCTAACAACATCAATGTTGAAGAAGCTCAGCAACAACCCTCTACCGTGATGGGTACCCTTCTCGTTAATTCCGTAGCTGCTACTATTTTATTGGATACAGGAGCATCGCATTCATTCATGTCGGAAGAATTTGCATTTTCACATAACTTCAAGTACGAAACGATGAAACCACCGATGGTTGTTCGCACCCCGATAGGCCAATGCCGAACCACCATGCTAGTGCCAAACACCACCATTGAAATCAAAGGAATTGAATTCTTTGCTTCGCCCATCCTCCTGAAGTCTTCCACCATAGACCTCATTCTGGGAATGGATTGGTTGAAATTTCACGATGCCGCACTGTATTGTGGCACCAAGTCTGTCCAACTTTTTCATCCCTCCGGCGAGATTGTTAACCACACCACCCGAGTTACCCGTAATGCTGAAACACAGATATTTATGATGAATGCTTTGAATGCCGCCCCCTCGAAGGCATCGAGAACGTTCCAGTCGTTCGCAATTTTCCCGGCGTCTTCCTAGAAGAACTGCCGGGAATACCCCCGATCAGAGAAGTCGAATTTGTCATCGACTTGAAGCCCGGCACCACCCCGATTGCCAAGTGTCCTTACAAGATGCCGCCACATGAACTCCTTGAACTTAAGGAGGAAATCGAAAAGGCACTTTAGAAAGGATTCATTCGCCCCAGTTCCTCAGCTTGGGAGAACCTTCGCTTTTTGTCAAGAAGAGCGATGGGACAAACCGATTGGTCCAAGATTATCGGCCCATTAACCAAGCCACCATCCAGAACAAATACCCACTTCCCCGGATCAACGATCTGTATGATCAACTTGCCGGATCAAAGGTGTTTTCTAAACTCGACTTGAGGTTGGGTTATCACCAAATCCGAGTCCATCATGAGGACATTCCGAAGACTGCCTTCATTACTCGCTATGGTTCATACGAGTACACCGTCTTGTCCTTTGGCTTAACCAATGCTCCAGCCACCTTCTCCAGATTGATGAATTATATTTTCATGGAGTACCTCGACAAGTTCATCGTGGTTTATCTAGATGATATATTGATATATTCCAAGAATGAAGAAGAACATGTTGAACATCTTCGTCTTATACTAGAGAATCTTCGAGAACACAAACTCTACGCTAAGTATTCTAAGTGCGAGTTCTGGCTTCCCGAAGTAACCTACCTTGGACATGTGATTTCCAAGGATGGCATTGCCGTCACCCCAGAACGTATCCAGGTTATTCTTGACTGGACTCCTCCCAACACCGTCAAGCAAGTCCGCAGTATCCTCGGGCTCGCTATCTATTACCGCCGTTTCGTCGAGAATTTTTCCAAGATTGCCAGGCCTCTCACTAATCTGCTTCACAAAGGCGTCAAGTTTGAGTGGACAGATAAATGTCAAGAAAGTTTCCAAGCGCTCAAGGACAAGCTAACTTCTCCCCCAGTGCTCGCTCCCCCTGATACTCAGAAGGACTTCGTGATATATTGCGGCGCGTCTCGTCAAGGATTAGGTTGTGTCCTAATGCAAGAGCGCAAAGTGATTGCTTATGGCTCTCGTCAGTTGCGTGCTCACGAAGACAAATATCCAACACATGACCTCGAATTGGCAGCAGTAATTTATGCCTTGAAGCTGTGGCGACATTACCTCGTCGGTAATCGTTGCGAGGTCTACACCCACCACCAAAGTCTGAAGTACATGTTTACTCAGCCAGACCTGAATCTTCGTCAACAAAGATGGCTCGAGACAATAGCCGATTTCCACATGGATATTCATTACACCCCGGGCAAAGCTAATGTGATGGCCGATGCTTTGATCCGTAAAGCTTACAGTAGTGAACTTGAGGTTCAACTAGAACAACCACCTCTGTATGAAGAGTTTCAAAAGCTGAACCTCGAGATTGTTCCTCAAGGTTATGCAAATAACCTGGTTATCGAACCGGATCTCGTCAAATCCGTCAAGGGTATACAATTTTATGATGATTTCGTACACAAGATTAAGCGCGATATAGCCAATGGGAGACCCTCACCCTTCATTATCGATAGCAAAGGTGCGGCGTTCTACCAGAACCATTTAGTGGTTACTCACAGCAAGGGCAGGCATGAGAACCTGGATATGACCCCGAAGGTCATGAAAGCGGCTCACGATAACCCGTTGTCCATTCATCCTGGAAGCACCAAGATCTACCAAGACATTCGTCAGCAATTATGGTGGCCTAACATGAAGCAAGACATTGCCCGATATGTTTCTGAATGTGACATTTGCCGTCGCGTCAAGGGTGAACATCAAAAGCCCGCTGGGACTCTACAACCTCCTGAAATTCCTGTATGGAAGTGGGACAAGGTTCAGATGGACTTCGTCACCGGTTTTCCCCGATCAGAGAAAGGTAGCGATGCTATATTTGTCGTCATCGACCAGTTCTCCAAGGTTGCTCACTTTATACCAGTCAAGGAGAAGATCACGGCTGCTCAGTTAGCGGAATTGTAGATCGCCCAAATCGTGTCGCTCCATGGTATTCCGTTGGAGATCAGTTCAGATCATGGCAGCCTTTTCACCTCAAGATATTGGCGGAGTTTCCAAGAAGCTTTGGGGACTATTCTGCATCTCAGCACCGCTTATCACCCCCAGTCACAAGGCCAAGTTGAACGAGTCAATCAAGTGCTGGAAGACATGCTTCGAGCTTGCGTTATTTCCTTCGGTAAGAAATGGGAGGAATCTCTTCCGTTGGTCGAGTTCTCGTATAACAATAGCTACCACGCTATTATGAAGATGGCACCCTATGAAGTTCTCTATGGGCGTAAGTGTCGGACCCCTCTGAGTTGGTCAGAAACTGGGGAACGTGCACTCATTGGCCCGGATATTATTCAGCAAGCTAAAGATCAAGTTCACGTCATCCATGAACATTTGAAGGCCGCTCAGTCCCGCCAGAAGAGCAACTATGACCGCAAACACCGGGAAATGGAGTATCAACCTGGTGAATACGCTTACCTCCGTGTCACTCCCATGAGGGGCACTCATCGCTTCGGTATCAAGGGCAAGTTGGCTCCTCGCTACATTGGCCCGTTCCGTATACTTTCCAGGAGTGGACCCGTGGCATACCGGTTGGAATTGCCGCCGAACCTCTCCCAAGTCCACGATGTCTTCCACGTGTCGCAACTCCGTCGCTGCTTCAAGGACCCTATCCGCGAATTGGAGCATGATATGATCGAGCTGCAACAAGACTTGACTTATCGAGAACATCCGAGCCGCATTATCGATCAGTCTGAACGTCGAACCCGCAACAAGACCGTCAAGTTCCTCAAGGTTCAATGGTCGAATCATTCTGAAGATGAAGAAACTTGGGAACGCGAAGATTGCCTTCGCCATGAATACCCCGATCTTTTCCTCGCTACCACTTAAATTCTCGGGACGAGAATTCTTGTAGTGGGGGAGATTTGTAACACCCTCAGTTGTCTGTAACAGTAATCATTTTGCTAATGACTATTACTGTTGCCAATCACTGTTGCTAATCATGCCATGATCAAATTTGAATCAAATCAAATCCAAAATGCCTTTTTGTTGATATTAAAAAAAATGTTGCAAATAAAACTTGTCCAAAATTTATACAACCACTTTTCTTTAATCACAAATATTCAGTGGGTCATGCACATGTGGTTATAGTATTTTATTATGCCTCTGGAAAATTACAAACAATTCAAACAGTGGGCTAAAACCCCCATGTTGGGCATTTAATATTTAAAAGAATTATCCAATGAATTTTAAAATGCACCAAATTTGTTGTGTCACCTACATGTGACATGCATATAATTTAGAGACCACTGGATCATTCTACAAAAATGCTAAAAAATTAAAACAATTTCGAAAAAAGAAAAGAACAGAAAAGAAAAACAACAAAAATACAAAACATCTAAAACTCGCCTAAGGCGACGGCCCACCCGGCCCATCCCTCCTTCTCCCACCTGCTCCCCTCCCATCACCACCTGTCCCGACGCCGTGGCCAGGGGCCCTGCCGCCGCCCCCACCTCCACTGTGGCCGGGGAGACGATAAGCACGCCCCAGCCACCCCCAGGATAGGATCCCGTCCCAGGTCCCCTCCTCCTCACCTCTCCCTCGCCCGAGCAAATCACCTGAGACCACCAGTGCTGCCGCTACGAGTAACCGTGGCCGGAGAGCCCCTCGACCCGATCCACCATGTCCTAGCCTCTCCCCGTCGTCGCCCTCGCCACCCTGCAGAAGAAGAGGCGCCCGGAGCCCCCACACACGACGAATCGCGGTCGTCTTCAACCTCGGGTCCGCCGGCGTGCGACTCCGATTCCGGCAGCTCCGAGTTGTCCCCGGGCCCGCTCTCTGCACCGTCGCGCTCCTGGTGAGCTAGTGATCCCTCCCCAAACCCCCTTGGACGCCCGCGTAGCCCGTAGACGCCGCCCCCTTTTCACTCACTCCGGCTGCCGCGCGCACTCGTCGCCGGCGAGGCCACGGTGATCGTTTGGTCCCGGACGTGTCACCGTCGTGATCCCCACACGTCATGGTTCCTGTTGGGGCGCTTTGCGCGCGCTTAGGACACCTGTAGCGTCGATTCCGTCGAGGTCCCTGGCACAGCCTCTGCCTTCATCGTCGCCGGCGTCACTCCGGTGACCCCCCGGCCAAACCACCGCCACCAAACGACTCCCCGTCGTCTTCCGGTTCGAACGCACCAAACCGCACCCCCTTCCGTGGCCTGAATAGGCGCGTTCTACCTCGCCGCCGGCGAGCCTCCGACGAGCTCACCGGAGTCGCTGACCGGTGGGTCCTCCCGGCCAGGTTTTCTGTTAGTGGCTAATGAGCCACTGACAGCCGGGCCCCACCCCCTGCTAATTGTCTCTGTTAAGACAAATGGAAAAATAACAATTAGTTCAATATGTCTCACTGACATGTGGGCCCTTGACATTTAAATTAAACTAAACTGGTTTAATTAGCACCTGAGTCACTAACCACTGGGCCCCCTGTCAGTTTTATTTGTAAAAAGAATTTATTAGAAAATCCAGAGACTCACATGTGGGCCAGTGCCTGTTTTATTTTTATTAAAATGTTTTATAAATAAACAGAGGCTGACATGTGAGTCCCACATGTCAGGCACTGTTGTGGATAATGTTTTGGATAATGTTGGAATTTAATAATAAAAGAAATTCAGAAAATTGTTTAAAAATGATTTAAACTTTGAAATTCAATAACTTTTAAAGCGTAACTCGGATTCAAAAACTTTATACATGAAAATTGATCAGAAAAATATAAAGAATACGAATACGCTATCAGTATGTCTATCACACCCTCTAACACAACGAACATCGAACCATCCCCCTCCGGACCGACAGTCCGATAAATTGTCCGGTACTGCTAAAGTACCCGGATGAATTTATTCCGAACACGAAAGTTGTTCGGAATAGATCAACTAACCCGGATACACCGCCCACACATGTGTCGGATGTCCACGACACCTCCGGTATGATATCTCCCCCCCCCCCCGGACACTCTGTCCGGTAATCACTCGGAGATGACAGTTCATCCCCGGATGAATTTCCGCCCCGAGCATAATACATTGCACTACGTTAAAACACCGTTAACATTGCATATGTCATGACATGCATCTGTTTGTATATGATTGCTGTGTATTTACTGTTTCTTCCCCCCCCCCTTAATCTCCGGTAGACCCCGCCGCTGCCGTCGACTACACCGCTGCTGAGTACGACTATGTCGTCGATGACCCTACCCCTACCGTCGAGCTTCCAGGCAAGCAGAGCCATTCTCTTCCCCATATATCGCCTATCTTTCCGTACTTTTCTTGCACTAGGCATTTTTACTGCTGCTGCTACGATTACAATCCTATTCAATTGCATAGACTGTTTTTGTCGCCCCTTGATGTACCTCCTTTATCCTATGCTGCCTATTATTATTATGCATTATTCAGCAGTGATACCTGCGCATTGTTAGCTAGGATTATATAGCGGGTTGTGATCACACAGGGGAGTATCGCGAATACAATTATTATAACTGCACAGGTACGGTACAATGCAGACACCGCCTCAAGCCCCTACCTCGGCTCTGCCGAGCCACCACCAAGTGTGAGCTATCAAGGAGAAATCCTTGTACTCCACTCGTTGTTGACTCTGTATAGCCGCTCTAGGTACCTGAGTAACGGTTGTCCTTCAGGTAAGAATTCGGGCGACCCAACGGTGCCCGCGAGTGGTATTGCGACGGGACAACAGGGAGGGTAAGACCAGTGTACCGGTGTGCTTGGCCCCTGATCGTTGGCCGCGAGAGTTAACAAACCACGAAAGTCGAGCTCCCCCAGGAGCACACGCGAGACAAGGTAAGGAGACGGTTCACCTTGTTGGTACCGCAGAGACTTGGTGGGACGACAGGGCAGGCACCGATGTACTGGTGGTCCTGGCTGCTGTCGTTGTCCGCGGGTCAGTTAAGTCGAGGCAACGATAACGGTTGTCCCGCAAGTTAATAAAATGACTAATGGTTCAGTGAATGTCTTGAGTTGGCTATATGCCATGTACGCACTACCTACCCGTGGGAATTACGAGTTATGGGCTCCTCTGCTTCGTAGTGTCGTCCGAGGACTCTTCAGACGTCAGCAGTACCGCGGCCTGCGCCGGGAAGTGGTGTTGTATTATTTGTCGCGGCAGTGTGATTTGTATTTTCTTTGATTTAACTTCACCGGCCAGCCTCGCACCGTGCAGGAGTACGTCGGGGTTAGGGTCCAAAGCCCCGCGTACATGGGATATAGTCCGGCGGATGACCTCTCTGTTGAGTTTGAAAGATGGGCTACGGAGTGTCGGATAGCCTTGGTGGAGCGTTCCCTAACCAGGTGCCCTCCACCCTGGAGATCCGTGCATGTAGTGTAACACAAGTGCACCCCTGCAGGGAAGATTAATCTATTCGAATAGCCGTGTCCACGGTAACAGGACACTTTATGCTGAAGCTGGATCTTACCACTACAAACTATTACTATTAAACTGTATGGTTCCGGGTTTGCTTCCTCGCAGGGGAGTCGAGGAGTGAACTCGGAGGAATTGCTAATTATTACAACTTACTATTATACAATGCTGCAGCAACTTCTGCTGCATTGTTACATTATGCTTTATATAAACTGTTGGTTGTTTCTCTTCTCATGCTGCAAGACACGTCATAAGATGCTAGTCTTTGATAGGCCTAGCTTCTTACCCTTATTCTGATTTCTATCTTGCAGTCCACTATATACAGCTTCTTCTTTCCGTTGATACAATTGCATAATGCTTAGTAGCGGACGTAAGACTCGCGTGTATGCTAGATACTCACCTTTGCTTTATACTCACCTTTTTCGCTTTGCCTGATCGGCCGCTGCAGTCGACGTTGGAGCCAAGGAGCAGGAGTACCCCGGAGGCGACTACTACGACGTCGAGTTCCCCGTCGACCAGGAGTAGTTCGGTGGATCCCAGGCAGGAGGCCTCACTTTTTCGATCTGTACCTCTGATGTCATTTGTGCTAGCCTTCTTAAGGCAAAACTTGATTAACTATGTCTGTACTCAGATATTATGGCTTGTATGACTTATGTATTCGGATCCTCGTGATCCCTGGTATTGTAACATATTTGTTTATCCTTTTGTGTTTAGTGTTTTGCTGTGATATTCTCACCGTGGCACCCTAATCTCAGCCGTGTACCCTGCGTGTATGATTGCTATACACAGGTTGATTTTGGTAGCGTCACAGCCTACACCCTGCAGGCCGAAGCAGCCGAAGGCCTAAAGATAGAAGAAATCTACCAACTGTGTGGCGCTGAAACCAGCATCACCTTCTCTCAGAGCGACCACCCGCTTGCAGTCGCAAGGCCGGGGCACGCACCGTTGGTTCTCGAAGCCCAGATCGGAGGTTACGACATGGACAAAGTCTTCATGGACGGAGGCAGCATCCTAAACATAATCTTTGCCAGCACCCTACGCAAGATGCTAATCCCACGATCAGTTTGGAAGAAGTCAGGCACAATAATATATGGCGTAGTTCCAGGCGAAGCAGCTGCCTCCATCGGAACAATTGAGCTTGATGTGATCTTCGGCAGAAAGCGCAACTTCGCAAAGCAAGTCCTCGAGTTCGAAGTGCTCGACTGGAAGTCGCAGTATCACGCCATACTCGGGCGACCAGCGTTCGCACAATTCATGGCGGTCCCGCACTATGCATATCTCAAGCTCAAGATGTCAGGACCTGCTGGAATCATCACAGTAAATGGAAGCTTCACCAAATCGGACCAGTGCGACCGCACTTTCACAAAGTCTCCGACACGTTTGGAGGCCAACAACATCTCAAAGAAATAGCCATGGTAACGGACAAAAACATATTTCCGCTGGCAAGCCGAAGCGAGTCAAAAGAATTCGGCCGCGACTTCAGCGTCCACAGCGACACAATCATACACCAAGTCCACCCAACAGACCCAGAAAATACGGTCCGCGTATATGCCCACCTCCCAGAAAAACAAACAACCGCCCTGATAACCTTCCTTCGTGAAGAGTGGAATTTTTTTGCCTGGTGCCCAGCCGACATGCCCGTAATACCGCAAGAATTTGCAGAACACGCGCTCCACATCAAGCCAAACACCAAGCCAGTAAAGCAGGAGCTGCGACGATTCTCAGAGCCCAAACGCAGAGCAATCGGAGAAGAACTCAATTGACTACTCGACGCACAGTTCATCCGAGAGACGAAGAAAGCAACCTGGATAGCAAACCCAGTCCTAGTCCCTAAAAAGGACACTGAGGTACTGAGGATGTGCGTGGACTATGGGCATGTCAACAAGCACTGCCCAAAGGACCACTTCCCCCTGTCGAGAATCAATCAAATAATCGACTCCACAGCAAGATGCGACCTCCTATCCTTCCTCGACGCATACTCAGGATACAATCAGATCAGGATGAAGGAAGAAGACGAAGAGCACACCTCGTTCATCACCCCCTACAGCGTATTCTGCTATCAAACAATGCCCTTTGGCCTAAAAAATGCCGGAGCCTCATACCAGCGAATGATGCAAGCATGCATGAGAGACCAGATTGACAGAAACGTCTAGATCTATGTAGACGACATTGTCATCAAAACCTACAGCGCAAACACGCTACTCGACGACCTCCGTGAAACATTCGCGGCCCTCAACAAGTACAGAATCAAGCTCAAGCCAAAAAAAGTGTGTGTTCGGCGTCCCAGCCAGAAAACTACTCGGGTACATGGTCTCTGCCCGAGGAATCGAAGCAAACCCCTAAAAGGTCCAAGCAATCGCCAAGATGCAAAGGCCAACCAACATCAGAGGCGTGCAGCAACTCACTGTAAAACTCGCAGCATTGAGCCGTTTCATCAGCAGACTAGGAGAAAGGACCTTACCGTTCTACAAATTGCTGAGAAAAGGAGAAAAATTCGAGTGGACTAAGGAAGCCCACAATGCATTCGCATACCTAAAGAAAACCCTCTAAACCCCACCAATCTTGGCGGTGCCTAAAGAACGGGAGAATTTGTACCTCTACATAGCAGCGCAGAGCAGTGTCGTGAGCACGGTGCTCGTCGTCGAGCGCGTAGAAGAAGGCAAAATCCAGAGCATACAAAGACCAATCTACTACCTCAGCACGCTGCTCACAAAGCCACAACAACGGTACCCGCACTACCAGAAGCTCTTGCTCGCCATTATCATGACCTCTAGGAAAGTATCGCACTACTTCGACGAACACTCCATCACAATCGTGAGCAGTGCACCACTCGCTGGCATCCTCAACAATCCCGGAGCGACCGGTCGAGTCGCTGAGTGGAACATGGAGCTCAGCCCGCGAGATCTGCAGTTCAAACACCCAACAACAATCAAAGCCCAAGTACTCCCAGACTTCCTGGTCGAGTGGGCAGAGGTCCAAACACCAGCCCCCCCAGACCTATCCAACTCATGGACGATGTATTTCGACGGATCCAAAAGACAGCAAGGAGCCGGAGCAGGCGTTGTACTAGTCTCCCCAAAAGGAACGAAGCTCAAATACATCCTCCAGATCAACTTCAGCAATGCGTCCAACAACGAAGCAGAATACGAGGCACTACTCCACGGCATGCGCATGGCAAAAACTTGCGGCGCCACTCGCCTCTCGATCTATGGCGACTCCAACCTCGTCGTCCAGCAGGCGATGAGAGACTTAACGCAGTCGCAGACAACATGACAGCCTACTAGAAGCTCTATAACACACCATAGGGAGGATTCGACGGCTGCGAACTCAACTACATCCCCAGAGCAAATAACACAGAAGCCGACGAACTTGCGAACATCGGATCGACTCGAGGACCAATACCACCAGGCATTTTCCTCGAGAGCATCAACCAGAGATCAATCAAAGCAAAGCCGGCGGCACCCAACATAGTCGCAGAGGAAGATGACACAAATGAACCAACACAGGTGGAAGCAACGAGCACAGCCAACGACACAAGCAGCCAAGCAACCGAAGCCGAAGAACCAGCAGCACTCAAAGGCCCAGCCTGGGCAAAACCTTTCCTTCGATTCCTAATCGAGGGCACCCTACCACAAGACGTTGCAGAAGCCCGAAGCATCAGTCGACGATCTAAAGCATTCACAGTAATCAACAGAAAGCTCTATAAGCGCAGCATTTCTCAGGTCCTCCAAAAGTGTATAGATGAAGAAGACGACAAAGACCTACTGTTCGAGATTCACGAAGGCACCTGCGGACATCACGCGAGCAGTCGAGCACTCGTGGCCAAGGCCTTTCGAGTAGGTTTCTACTGGCCGACCGCTATGAGAAATGCAGAAGATATCGTACGGCGTTGCATCGCCTGCCAAAAGTTCGCCAGCAGGCCACACGCCCCAGCATCGGAACTCAAAACCATACCGTTGTCATGGACATTTTCCACACGGGGACTCGACATGGTAGGCCCACTCAAGAAATCCTCAAAAGAAGGACGAACACACCTACTAGTCGCAGTTGACAAGTTCACCAAATGGATCGAAGCAATACCAATCACTAGCTCAATAGCTCTCATGGCAGTTAACTTCATCAAGTCAATCATCTTCATATTCGGAGTACCACACAATATCATCACAGAAAATGGTACAAACTCCACAGCAGCAGAATTCCAAAACTTCTGTCAAGAGCAGGGCATCAAAATCAACTACGCATCAGTCGCACACCCATAGTCCAACTGCCAAGTGGAGAAAGCAAACGGCCTAGTATGCGGAGGAATAAAGAAACGACTCCTAGCACCACTAGAACAAGCCGCAGGAAACTGGGTAGAAGAAATTCCCGTAGTACTATGGAGCCTGCGCACCACCCCAAACAGCTCAACCCAGTATACACCTTTCTTCTTGGTATACGGGGCAGAAGCAGTACTGCCGCACGACTTAAAATTTGGAGCTCCCAGAATCTCAGGATACGAAGAGGAAGAGGCAGAAGAAGGACTGCAGAACGACAAAGACACAACAGACGAAGCACGGGACAAAGCCATCACAAGATCTGAAGGATACCAGGGCAAACTGCGCACATATCAAAGTAGTCGCCTGCGGACCAGAACGTTCACCAAAGGAGACCTCATGTTGCGGCTAATACAGGAAAAAGTGCACAAGCTTGACCCGCAATGGGAGGGGCCTTTCATAATCTCGGAAGTCATAGGAGGAGGCGCATACAGGTTGAAGAACCCGAAAACCAATGAGGACGTGGGAAATCCATGGAACATAGCGAACCTACGCCTGTTCTACCCATAGCCCTCTAGGCATTGACAGAGGCATCGGCAGCAGCACCGATCGGCAACCCATGTAAAGCTCGAAGAAATAAAATAATGCTGCCCAAACACTTTACTTAAAAGCACTCGGGGGCTCGAGCATATAAACTCCCCCCGAGAGTCGCTATCCTCGCTCATGCGACTATACTTAAAATCACTCGGGGCTCGAGCATATAAACTCCCCCCGAGAGACGCTATCCTCGCTCATGCGACTATACTTAAAAGCACTCGGGGGCTCGAGCATATAAACTCCCCCTGAGAGACGCTATCCTCGCTCATGCGACTATACTTAAAAGCACTCGGGGGTTCGAGCATATAAACTCCCCCCCCCCCGAGAGACGCTATCCTCGCTCAGGCGACTATACTTAAAAGCAATCGGGGGCTCAAGCATAACCCCCCCCCCCCCCCCGAGAGACGCTATCCTCGCTCATGCGACTATACTTAAAAGGACTCGGGGGCTCGAGCATAAAACTCCCCCCGAGAGACGCAACCTCATCTGCAAACACCGGGAAACCAGAACACAAGATCCCTCTGACTCACCAGGAGTTTTCCGCTGAAAGAATCATATCGAAAAATGCAAAGTTATTTAGTCTTCACCTGATTGGAAGCGATCACCTAAAAACTCGGGGGCTACTCCCATCGGGATCATGATGCGCACCCGATCAGAACTTGGAATAAAATAGCAACGGGAAAGGACAACCTAGGTAGACCAAAATCACAGCCTACGCCTGATTCTACAAATCAAACGTAGCCTCGGGGGCGGGAGCGCTGCCGCGCACCCGAAGGACAATTTCATTACAAAGGAGTCGAAGACGATTCCCCCTTACAAAGGAGTCGAGGACAATTTCATTACAAAGGAGTCGAAGACGATTCCCCCTTACAAAGGAGTCGAGGACAATTTCATTACAAAGGGGTCGAACAGCTTCCATTACAAGGTTGTCGAAGACAGTTCTTCCTTACAAAGGAATCGAGGACGATTTCCATTACAAAGTTGTCAAAGACAGTTCTTCCTTATAAAGGGGTCGAGGACAATTTCCATTACAAAGGAGTCGAGGACAATTTCCATTACAAAGGGGTCGAGGACAGCTTTCATTACAAAAGAGTCAAAGGACAGTTATCGCTACAAAAGGACTCGAGCAACTACCAGACGGGTTACAACTATCACAAGGAATTATGACTTCTACATGTATGCTCATGACATGATAATTGGCACTTTTGTACCACAACTTGAGGAGCATCACCACAGACAAAGTAGCAACCTAGTCTGCGAAGAAGCAGGTCGCCGTCCTCTAGTTCTGCAAGGTGCCTCGCCTACTGACGCAGCCGCTTGACGAACGTCTTGACGTCCAGCTCATCTTTAGAACTAGAAGAGAAAGCACCATCAGCCGAGGAATCGGCCGAAGATGAAGTCACGGGAGAAGCAGGCGAACCACCACTCGAACCATCAGAATCACCACTGCTTGTTTCCTCCCAGTACGGATCCAGGTGATTGCCACCAGCATCAAATGCGCGAACATTAAGAGTATCTTCGCCATCAAAACGACAACAAAGGCTATCTCCGTCACGCAGATTCAACCGACGAGAAAACGCCCTCCAGCCAGATCCAAGAAAAACCAAGGATGTATTATCAACTTCCAACTCCACCCAAGAAGAAGGCCGGGCACATCCGTGAAGATGGAGCCAGAGACCCCTCAAAATAAGCTCATAAGCAATGGAGTCAAATGAGAATGGAAGAGGAATCCAGGTGGCGGTCCGGCTAAGAACACGCAAAAGAAAATCATAGCGCCAAAAACCCTCTTCCATGGAAGAAGAAGAAGGCGCCAACGCAACACCACGATGTCCACCGCGTGAAGAGAGAGGCGTGCAGCCACGACGGCCACGACGGCCATGACCTCGCCCAGTCACACCACCACCATGCTTGGGCGCCATATGAAGAAGAAGCAGAAGAGAAAGATGTGAAGAATGGATGCCAAGGACAGGAAACCACATGAAGTATTTATAACACAATCCAAGGGCAAACCAGGGAAAACACGCAGAAGCCCAGGCGACGCCATCATTACATCAAAGACCAAACGGGCCAGGCGCTATGAATTCCAAGACAAGATGCCTTCACACGGTCAGCACTATTTAAAGGACACGTCAAATCTCGCCTATTTCCCATACAAGCCTTGGAAATCCAGCAGGCACCAGGCAGCATGACGTCCAAATCATCATTATGACGGGCCAGAAGACGCGACGGATCAAAGAAGTAAGCATCATCATAGGTCACCAAACAGCATGGCAATGCATATCAGCATGACATCTCAACAGGGACGGATCAAGATAAAAACAATTGGAAATAACAAAAGACTCCAAAAGCTACCTATTTCTTGATGTCCAAATTTTCTGATTTTTAAAAAAAATCTCTTACTCCCATCGGGAGTACCTTTAGTCGAGTTCGGGTGCTCCCTCACCCAGAAGGCAAAGACGTGCTCGAGTTATCACTCGCATCAGTAGAAACAACGTACTTTCCGAGTTCGGATGCTCCCTCACCCTGAAGACAGTAAAACATTCGAGTGACTACTCTCAAAAGACTCAACAAGTATTAGACCATATGATCTACCCGCGCACTCGACGACTTTCCGAGTGGGTGCTCTCTTAGTTTCCTCGCCTGAGTTCACTACAAGCTCCGCGAGTGACTGCTAATAGCTCACTTGATTGTTTATTCCAAGTGGGTGCATCGCTAACCAGGCTCCGTGCCTCTACAAAAAACAATTATTCCTGGGCTACGACACACTGTACCCAGATGCCACGCAAGCTTAGCGTGTAGATAAGACCCCGTTGCGCAGAACGGCCAGGCCGAGACTTGCCGCAGAGCGATTTCACTCTCGACCTTTTCCATGCGCTCGCATGATAGAAAGAGCCGAGCGGACGCACTCAGGCTATTTGCTTAGACTGGCAGCAATTGATCCTATAAGACCTGCATCGACATGACTTTTCTAGACACCAGTCGTTCCAAGTTCATGTCGAGGTACGTGAGCTTGATTGGGCTACTGCGGTATTTGCCACTAGCGCAATTCACCAAGGCTCGACCAGTCGACTCCTTGGGCCCTTTTCAGCCTAGCAATCCCTCGAAACAGGTATTGTCATGGCTCAAAACTGCCAACGACCCGCGGTGGTGCCGCGCCTACGAACAATAAAACACTGATGAAATTCGAGTACCTGCGCGACTCTTCGAGTCCCCCAGGCACTCGGGGGCTACAGAAGAGGGGTGACCCCACGACTCCTGCGTATGAGGATACCCGGTGTGTATGAAGACAGAAGACCCGCTGGAAAGCCTCGACAGGCCCACGACTGGCCCAGTTAAGCACCGACGTAGGAGTCTGCGACTGATATGGAAGGCATGACTTGGCGTACAAGGCAAGACTAGAACTAGGAAACTATCTTTGTAGTCTAGTACGGACTCCCCGAGACCTAGCCTAGTATATAAAGGCTGGGAGGGGAGACGTCTAGGGGAACACAATACACAATCTACTCTCCTGGTCTTGCGAGAACTCGCCTTGGCCTCCCTTGTAATCACCCCCTCATGCAATAATATCCAGCAGGAAGTGCTTCTCTTGTTAGCCGATGAGTATCGTCCAACCTGTCCCTTCTCTATGACTAACCCAGGGTCCCTGACCATGGGATTTGCCGGGGTTGATCCCCGTCAGCGCGGCTCTCCTTTTTGCCGTCGCTTCTTACATCACCTGCCAAATCATGGTGCCAGGTGCAGGCCAAGTACAGTGAGATTCTGGCATCTCTTCGCGCCATGTTTATCTAGATTGTTTTGTATTTTGTCTTTCGTTTAGGGATTTCTGCTAACTAGCGATTTTCGGATGTAATTTTTCTATATTGTGGAAGTTGGTACTCGTGGATTGGAACAATTACCAAAACAAAATATTTTTTGCACTCATGTTAGTACAAAATTCAGTTTAGGAAAGTGCTAAACAGCAAGATCAGAAAGTAAAAACCACTAAAAATCAAAAATATACACGGCCTCCCGTAATTGCATGAAATAATTACTGTCAATACAGGAAGTACATCATTGTGACAAATCATAGTACAAATCTCATATTTCGAGAAGTATGAGATGAAGGTCGATGGAAATACAAAAACTCCGTTACCCGAAACAGAGAAAATCTCGGTATTTTGAATATTGTTCAATAACCGTGAAGAATTGGAAAAAACTTAATACATGAAAACGATGCAAAATTTCATTACCTCTCCAACACCATATCATTTATATAATTATGAGCGCTACTAAAATATATTTTCATGCAATACAAAACTCATATTCAACAAAAGTACAAGATACATGTCGAAGGGAGCTAAGTTATGTAAGAATAATATACGAGCAATAACATTTAATCATTTGGAGAAATACAATTTTTTATTACACGGCAGTATGAAACTCCTATTCCACAAAAGTATAAGGCAAAGTTGTATTCTTTTAATAAAAAATCCGAGCAATACAATTATTATTATTATTATTATTATTATTATTATTATCGGGTAGTACGAAACTAAAAAATACAGAAGTACAAGGTACATGGGAAAGGAATTTTAGTTTTGTGAAAAATATTTACGGGCAGTACAATTTAATCATTTTGAGCAGTACAAAAACTTCTTTATCTCCGCGCAGTACGAAACTCATATTCACAGAAGTACAATATTATGTGTCATTCGAACAGGAAAAATCTCGGTATTTTAAATTTTGTTCAAAAACTGTGAATAATTGGAAAAAATTTAAAACACAAAAAATTTGCTAAATTTCAGTACCTTTCCAATGCCATATCATTTGCGTCATTCCGAGGTCCACTGAACATCAATGATAATCTTTTAATAAAACTAATTTTTAGTATTTTTAAAAAAAATTCAAAAACTGTACAAAATTTCAAAAAACTTAAAACATGAAAATGTTTGTAAATTTCAGTAGCTTTCCAACAGTATATTATTTTCTCATTTCCAAGAAATAGTTAAAAAGTTAATATCAAATTACTGTTCGTCTATTTTGAATGAATCTCGGAATTTTCAAAACTACTCAAAAATTATGTAAAATTTGAAAAACTTTATTACACGAAAATGATGGGAAATTTCAATAGCTTTCCGGCCCCATATCATTTGCATCATTTTGAGGTCTAAAAAATATCCATAATCAACTTTTAATAAAACTGATTTTTAGTATTTTCAAAAAAAATCAAAAACTATGCAAAATTTGAAAAATATTAAAACAAGTGAACGTTTGGAAATTTCAGTAGCTTTCCAACGGTATATCATTTCCGCTATTCCGAGAAGTGGGTAAAAGATTTCGTTCAAAACACTTTTCAATCAGCTTGTAATGATTTCTGTTTTTTGAAAATTCATAATAAAAAACTAATATTTTGAAAAAAGTCACAATACAAAAAAGTTGAGAATTTTCTGTAGCTTTCCAACGATATATCATTTGTGTAATTCCGATTAGCGGTTTATAATTTACGAGCGAATTACTACACGGGTACGGTAAGAGCAGCTCCGACTTCACGAAAAAGCAGTACAACTGTGTAATGCAAAAGCAGTGCGAGAACTTTATCCCGGGCAGTACGAGATTATTGCAGAATATTATTCTATCATCGATTGTAGAATAGACGACATATATATATATATATATATATTAGTTGCCCAGGCTCCTCGCCTCTAAATTTAATCTCTGAGGGTTTATTATGTTAATTAATTGTGCGTATATATTAGATGTGGGTATATATACCTACCTACGATTAAAATTCATTTCTAGATATGTGCGTATCAATCATATTTGTCTAAAAGTAATACCCAACTATTCTGCTAATATTAGCAGTATATTATATATATATTTATAGGTAAATTATTGGGGACACCTAGGTGCCTGGGCACCTTACAACATGTACGCCTATATTTCATGGGGTATTTCGTTATGAATAAATATGATGAGTACGCATATACCCACACCTTACAACATGAACACTTCTGCACTACATCGGACGGTAATGAGAACCGCACTGCTGACTCACGAGCAGTGCAGCTCGGGTGAAACAGAACCACATGTAGTATTTTCTCTCTAACTTTTTAACCGCGGAATTGAGCGTATGATACACCGTTGGATTCGTTTGGAAAAGGAGCATCTTTCGTATGTTGAACACTTCCCCCGATTCTTCACGGATTAAGAGCAGTTTCAAAAACGGTGCGACGACCCACTTTCGCAACGGCAGTTTTTCCGCGATTTCTCTTAAACCGTTTATCAGAATGATGCAAACGATATACCGTTGGAAAGATATCGATCAGGCGCTCCATCCATATGAAGAATTTTTTTCTAATTCGCTATGGATTTGAGAGAAATCTAGCCGCAAAAAAACACGCACACTCTGTTTTTTGCCGCCGGATCTTGTACAGAGTAGAACCTTTTAACCACTTGTCCGATCGATCCGTATGATTCACCGTTGGATTCGTATGGAGTAGGAGAACAATCCATATGTTGAACACTTTTCCAAATTCCTCACGGTTTTGAAGTAATTTTAAAAACGATGTGGCTACGATGTGGCTGTCCACATTTGGGGCAGCGGGCGTTTTTGCGTAAATTCTGTTGATTCGCTTATCCGATTGATGCAATTGATACACCGTTGGATAGATATCATCGAGGCGCTCCATTTTCATGTAGAACACACTTTCTAATTCGTTACGATTTAAAAGTTATGTCTATTCTACTAAAAACGCGGAACTCCGTTTTTGGGGACCCGAAATCGACCAAGTGAACTGCATTCGCCGAGCAACCGCACCGCATCCGACGGGCAAACGCACTGTATTATCACCAAACAGAATGCACTTGTTTTTTGAACCGCATCACCGTTTTTGCGCTATCTTTTTATCCGTTTATTGAAATTGAGCGTATGATACAACGTTGGATTCGTATGGAAATGGAGCATCTTTCGTACGTTGAACACTTCCATCGATTCTTCACGGTTTAAGAGCAGTTTCGAAAATGGTGCGGCGACCCACTTTCGCAGCGACAGTTTTTCCACGATTTCTCTTAAACCGCTTATCGGAATGATGCAAATGATATACCGTTGGAAAGATATTGATCAGGCGCTCTATCCATATGTAGGAAAATTTGTCTAATTCACTACGGATTTGAGAGAAATCTAGCCGCAAAAAAATGCGCACACTCTATTTTTCGCCGCTGGATTTTGTAGAGAGTAGAAAATTATAACCGTTTGTCCGATCGATGTGTATGATACACCGTTGGATTCTTATGGAGTAGAATCTTAATCCATATGTTGAACAATTTTCCAGATTCCCCACGGTTTTGAAGTAATTTGAAAAAGGGTGTGGCTGTCCACATTTGGGACAGCGGGTGTTTCTGCGTAAATTCCTTTAATATGCGTATCCGATCGATGCAATTGATACACCATTGGATAGATACCGGCGAGGCTCTCCATTTTAATGTAGAACACACTTTCTAATTCCATACGGTTTAAAAGTTGTGTCGATTCTACTAAAAACGCGGAACTTCGTTCTTCGTGGACCCGAAATCGACCAAGTGATCTGCATTCGCCGGGCAACCGCACCGCATCCGACGGGCAACCGCACTGCATTATCGCCAAACAGAACACACTTGTTTTTCGCGGATCCAGAATCGACCAAGTGAACTGCATCGGACGGGAAACCGCACCGCATTTATCGATACAGAGCACTGCACGCGCTAGAAACTTGGGTTAGAAGGGTATTAGCAGAATAAGAATTTTTTTAGTAGAATAAGCTCTTAAGGGGTGTTAGTAGTGGGTCTATTATGCTAACACCCCTTAAGACCTTATTTTGCTAACAAAATCTTATTCTACTAACACCTGCGTGCCCGACCGAAAACTGCACGAAAGTTGGCGGACAGAAAACGACGGTACCTCTCCCCACTCGGTTCGATCCACACCTCCCAAAATTCCCGTACGCAAAATTCCCCACGAACCCACCTTCTTCCCCTACTGAGACACCTCCCACCCTCCACCGCCGACGAGGTGCCTGTCGCTCGACTACACCCTGTCGCCAGCCTCCCCGCCACGGTCTCCGCCCAATTCCTGGCACCCCTCCTTCTTAAGATCCAGAGGCCCCGGGCGGCCAGAACCGCGAAGGCCACCTCACACCGGGATCCACACCACCGCCCGCCTCCCTGCCACGGTCTTCGCTCTCACCGGCTGCATGCCCCGACGACCTCGTCGCTCGCTGCCCCGCCCCGGTCTCCGCACGCCTGTTGCCCGCCCCGCCCACCTCGCGCCCGCCATGAAAACCTTCCCGCCCCGACCAACTCTCGATGACCGCTAGCCCCGATGACCGCCCCGCCCCAGTCACCTCGTAGATCTGGTGGCGGCGAGGCCAGTGGCGGCTCACCGGACCATGGATCTTCCCACCTCCTTCTGCCTCCGACAATTCAAGCGTCGTCCTATCCCTCTCTGCCCGTCGCCGACTTCCACTGGTTGCATACTTTTGCCTCCGATGAGTACATGGTGGACCTTTGCATGCACTGCATCGGGCGCATGATGTGGCCGAGATGCCGCCATCGACTAGCCTGCACGGGTCGGCCTCCCCGGAATTCCTCCTCCACCTACCGCGTCGACGGGCCTACAGAACCACATGCATCGTTTTTGCCGTAACTTTTTAACCGTTGGTCGGAATTGACCGTATGATACACCGTTGGATTCGTATGGAAAAGGAGCATCTTCACGGATTAAGAGCAGTTTCGAAAATGGTGCGGCGACCCACTTTCACAGCTGCAGTTTTTTCGCGATTTCTCTTAAACCGTTCATCGGAATGATGCAAATGATATACCGTTGGAAAGATATCGATCATGCGCTCCATCCATATGTAGAAAACTTTGTATAATTCGCTATGGATTTGAGAGAAATCTAGCCGCAAAAAAACGCGCACACTCTGTTTTTCGCCGGCGGATCTTGTAAAGAGTAGAACTTTTTAACCGCTTGTCCGATCGATGCATATGATACACCATTGGATTCGTCTAGAGTATTAGATCAATCTATATGTTGAACACTTTTCTATATTCCACACAGTTTTGAAGTAATTTGAAAAACGGTGTTGCTGCCCTCTTTTGGACAGCGGGAGTTTTTGCTTAAATTCGTTTGATTCGTTCGTCCGATTGATGCAAGTGATACACCATTGGATAGCTATCGTCGAGGCGCTCCATTTGTATGTAAAACACATACACTAATTTCTTATGGTTTAAAAATTGTGTCGATTTTAGTAAATCGCGGAACTCCGTTATTCGCGGACCCGGAATTGACGACGTGAACTGCATTCGTCGGGGCAAGCGCACAACATCCGACAGGCAAGCGCACTGCATTATTGCTAAACAGAAACGCACGCGTTTTTCTCTGATCCGGAATCGGCCAAGTGAGTGAACCGCATCCGATTGTTAACCGCACTGCATTTCGGGTTCACAATTGAGCTTCCTCTTTTTCCTCTTTTTCTCGTAATTCACATATACGGTAAATATTATCCCGTAATTTGCATCGGAACACTAAGCGCACTGCAATTTTATTCAATGAATTGCATAAAAACACCAAGCACACTACAATGTTAATAACATTTTCTTGATGAAACTTTTTGAAGACGTATTTTGTATCATATGGTGAACTGCATTAAATTTTTCAACATATATGTATAAACGAACTACCGCACTGCATCAAATTAAAAATCAATAGCACAAAACTGGAAAAAATCACATACATACAAGTGAACTGCATCGGGTTTATTCTATAATTACAAATAAAATTTTGTTTTTTCACTCAAACATGCTGAAAAACATAGACACGAGAGCAAATGAACCAGATTTAACGAAAAAAGGAACCACAAGATGAATTTAAGTGAACCTTATGATTCTTTCTGTCATTTCGAACAAACCATATTTTTGTTCTTCTCTGCAAATACAAAAGTGAACAAAGAGGCTTTTTGCAGTGCACATTTGATTTTCCCATGGACCAAAAAAAAGTGAACTGCAGAAATTCATAACACAAGTATTCCACATTCTTTCGTTTGTAGGGACAGAAATTCAAAACAGTGAACTGCAAGCCCCTCAATCAATAGCAAAAAAATAATAGTCCAATACAGAGCATCACAGGATCGGAGGTTGCACAACCCCTGTCACGGCGAATGTTGTTGTCGAAGCTTCCCATGTCCCCGTCGTTTGATTTGTTTGAGGAGATGGTGGCACATCCGGGCGGAGGAAACGAACGAACTGCGCCCTGTTGCGGCCGCGCAATCTCTGATCCCATCGAGGCGGTGGTGGCGCGTCTCCGGGCGACGGTCACGGGAGGGCACAACGACGAGGTGTGGCGGCCCTGCTCAGTGGCCACAGGTGTCTCGTCTCCGGCCGGCGAGGCGCGGTTGCCCAACGCGACAATTACGGGTCGTCGCAATGGACCTCGTCCACGAGAGGGCATGGTGGCACGGCGCCCACAACAGGCCTCGGTCGCCGGCGGCGGTGTAGCTCCCGTGCGGGAGGAAGGTGGGTTGCAGGCGGTGTAGCACCCGGATCCGCCGCGGGGCTGCCTATCAGGGGGAGAGGCGCTGGTCCGGGTCGCCGGCGGGGAGTTGCACCGGTGCGCCGGCCCAGATCTTCCGCGGCGAGGCGCGCTGCCTCAGTGGACGGTTTGGATCCGCCGCAGGCTTGAGATGAAGAAGGCCGGGGTGATTTGGCGGCTCTAGCGGCGGAGGAAGGAGGCCGTGGTGGAGGAAGGTGGTTTGGAGGGGATCGAGCGTGGGAGGAAGGTGGTTTGGAGGGGATCGACCGTGGGAGGAAGGAGATCGGAGGTGGAGGAGGTGGTTGTGGGGTGGGGGCGAGCGTGGGAGGTGGGGCATGATTGAAGTTTGTTGGCTGCGGGAGGGGGTAGATGCGGGATCGAACGAGAGCTATGTGTATAGGGTGTTGTTAGAATAAGGATTAGTTGTTAGAATAAGTATATATATATATAGGGTGGGTCTATTCTACTAACACTCTCTAAGACCTTATTTTACTAAGGAAAGTGCTTAAGTGATCCCGAGCTCATATGAGCTCGGTATGAACAGTAAATTCGAAAAAAAAATTCAAAAAAATCTGAATTTTTTTGTGATGAACATTTGACAAATGTTTAATATGCTTGAAAAATTTCATTACGAAATGACATTCGTGTAATACGCAGCAAAAAAAACAAAATCAAAACTCCAAAATGCTGTAAAAAATAACATTTTTGGAGCATTGATTTTGTTTTTTTTGCTGTGTATTTCACGGATGTTATTTTGTGATGAAATTTTGCAAGCATATTAAAAATTTGTCAAATATTCACCACAAACAATTTCAGATTTTTTTAATTTCTTTTTGTATTTTTTTCGATTTTAGTGTTCATATAAGCTCGGGATCAATTGCTCTTCGTCCTTTTACTAACACTAACCCTTATTCTCCTAACACCCGTGTTACCATGGCAAACCGAACACCGGAACAAAATAGCGAACCGAACCGACCCGTGCACCAGAAAAAACAACCCAATCCTCCCACTTCACCCGATCTCCTCCTCCCACTCCCCCGATTTCCTTCCCCACTTCCCCACCTCCCACGGTCGGCTCGCGGCAGCCCCACCCCGACCACCTTGCTCCGTCGCCCCAACCCGGACACCTTCCTCCGTCGGCGCGCTCCCTGCTACCTCCGCCGAGGTGCCCCTAATCCCCCAACCCCCTGCCACGTCCAACCACCGACACAGCCGCGATTGTGGCGAGATCCCCCGGCGAGCCCTCCTAAACCGGATCCGGCCGCCACCTAACCTGACCAGCCGTCCTTCACCGGATCCGGCCGCCACGACCGTCGGTGCGGCGATAATCAATGGATCCGGCCGCCACCCCCTCCCTCCTCCGAGCACCACCCCCTCTCTTCGCCGCGCGCCTCCTCGTCACTCCATCGGGACGTCCACCTCGCGGCGGCTGTCGTGCCGAGCCACAACATCGCGCTGACGGCGGGGCGACTGCCGATGCAGGTACCCATGACGGATCCGCTCACCCACGGCCCGACCTCCCGACCACCGTGGCATCGTGCCCACGACCACGCCACCTCCCCCCGCTACAACACCCCACCCCTCCTCTTCTGGATTGGTCTGCAGCATGGCTGCCATGCCATGATTGCACCACCGCGGGAGGGGATTATGGCGGCCCCGGCCATGCCGAGCGCGGCCCCTGGTGGCGCCGGCGCTCAGACCATCGAGAGGTCCGAAAAGCGCGTGAAGTTTAGTTCATCTCCCCCTCCCGTGCTTTATATTTGTTTGTGCAATTTGTCCCCGTGTTCTGATCCCTCCTCACTCACCGTTTTCTCTCTGTTTCTCTCTTTGTTCTGCAGCAGGGGGAGCAACTGTGAGGATGGGGCGCCTTGCCCCAACGACCTGTCCTCCTCCCATTGCCGTCCAGGGCATCCGGACTTGCAGTGCGTGGGCGAGCCATGCGGTTCAACATGTGATCTACTCCCTCCGATCCGAAAAGAGTGTCGTGACCCCAGTTTTGCAATAAACCCCTCTAGTTTTTTGCACGTCAACCCGCACTCCACTCTGTCGTTAGAAACTTCATCCCCCTCCGCTCGACCTATCGCTCCACCTCTCCTGGCTCGACTCTGCCGTCGCCCTCCTTCTCTCTGCCTCATCGGCGCGCTCCCCTCGCCTCGCCGGCGCGCTCACCTCGCCTCGTCGCGCTCCATCGCCTCGCTGCGCTCTTCCCCCCACCTTCCCTCGCCTCGCGCAGAATCAAGGCGGCAAGCACAGATCAACCACAAAAAAAGGTCCCGTCTTTTCTGTGCAAATCGCATACGAATCGCCGGATCCAGCGTAGACAAGGTCAGATCCGGTGACTGCGATTCCGGAAGCGCTGGATCCGTCCATCTCGGAGGGGGACACAAAGGCGAAGACCAAGAGCAGCGGCACCACCGTCCTCTACATCTGATGCAAGGTTATGCGCTGCCACGGCAACTCCGGCGTAGTGCGCGCCCAGTTCCGTTCCAACCTCTCCGCCACTCCAAGGTGAATCCCACGCTCGCTTGCCGCTTGTGCCATTGTACATCATTGTTGTCTACAGTGCTCTGAGATGATGTACTCCGTATTTGGTTGTTTGATTTTGGGTTTGCAGGGCAAGAAGGTCCACGTCTTCATGTATCCCAACAGCACCTAAGGTAAAAATAGATTACCTATTGTGTCACGTTTCAGTTCATTGGGTTAGGAGTTTAGGAATGAAACGACCATAGCCTAATTTGTAAGACAAAAGTGTAGATTCTGACAGAAAATTCAGTTCGTACTCCCAATAACATTAAAATTCGGTGAGCTTTTCATCTTTCTGTACAAGTTGATCTGCCGTTGCACTAAACAGCTAGCCAACCATTTGTTCGCGAGATGTAATTTCTTTGTATGTGTGTGCTTGTAGGGAGAATGGAATGGTGCTGGTGCCCAACTAAGTACAGGTGAGACAGAGAAGCATCAAGTCGATGAGAATGAGGGCGGAGACCAAGAGCAGCAACACCACCTCATACACAGGTACGTACAGCTTTTTCACTGTCACTGCCAATATATATTTCTTGTACTGTGCGTGTGTGCGATGGTGGGAAATTTCTGGTGGGGAATTTCTTTAGGCATTTCATCGAGCAAAATATGCAACTTGTTTTTTTGTGTGTGTGTGCCTAAATTGGCAAATGCAGAAGTTTTTGTTGAAAAAAACAATATAAATTCAGTGCTGCTGGAATGCTCTTGCATATGGGCACTAGTTCATTTTGTTGGACTGGATACTCTTTACTAGGCATGCACTTCAGATATGAATTTAGTTAGTCCTTCCATCCAAATTCTAACCTGGCAGTATGACAACCTGATAACTAGGGTGAAATGATCTTGCAGTGCTGAATTTCACAACCACTAATCTGGTTTTGCCAACTAGTGCATGAAGTTAAACAAGGATTACAACATGTTACTGTCATGAATTTAAACAAGGATTACAACATGTAAACATTGTGAGTAATTATTCTAATTCTGCCTTTTCTAAACAAGGATTACAACATGTAATCTGCTTTCCTTTCTTTTCCTTCTTTCCTTTCATTTCCTTTCTCGTGTGTACTGATGTAGTGGACTAGGACCATTACTCCATTGGACAAGGGCCAGCTATAACTTCCAAGGTTTTTTTATAGAGTTCACCATCAACTCTTAGAGGCCTACGCAAGCTTCCTTCCCGTTGCATCCTATCTTTGTTTAGGTGTGGTATCTTATATCCCATGCCTCCTCCATCTTTCATAACTTCCACCAAGATTGACTGCAGAGTTACAAACACTTTGTCTAGCTTATGAACATCATAGTTTTCATATGCCTCTTCAACAGATTCTATCAGTTCCTGTATATTGTTTGGTGCACTTTCAAGTGTCAAGGACTGAATAGAATTGAAGATGGAAAGGTCCAACGCATTCATATCTGGTGAGTTGGCAGGTTGTTGTATCAACCTAATCTTTAGTCCTGTATCTGCTACAGCTGCGATAAAGGCCGGATCATTAGGTAGAATATGGGTTCTGGCGTTGTCTTGCTGGATGTAGATGGTTCTGTCATCATCTTCGGGCCATAGGGCTTCAATAGCCGGAATTACCTTCTCACAAATATATTCCCTCATCACGTCACGAGTAACTATAATTGACTTTAATTCCATTGTCCCTTTGTCCCTGTTTTTGGAATTTCTCGCCGCTGCAATTTCCTTGACAAATGTCCATACTCCTATCTTTCCGTCAAAAGTCTGGACACCATCAGCATCAAACCTTGGCCTGGAAACCGCACAAAGAAACATTACTTTGCCTATGCTGTTTTTGTTTTGGACAGTGCGATGAGGATCAGTTTCTTCAGGCAGAAGGTAGTAGGTTCTCTTTCTCTTTGTCATATCGAACCACTTTTCATCAATATGGATAATGTTTTGCATTTCAGTGAAGCTAGGCATAGCATTTGATAGTGTTCCTTGATCCAGCATTTCGACGCAGAACTTGAGTCTGGCTATTTTGTTGGCTGGTTTCAAATGGGGCTTTAAACTGCTTGTGTGTCGCCTAATGTTGCCCCATTTGAACCTTCTTTGCAATGTTGTATAGGCAACATTCAAAGATAGAGCTAGAGCCCTCATGGTAGACCGTTTGTTGAGAGGAATTGTAGGTATCCTCGAGAGACCAAGGTCTATCCTCTTGCGACCAGATCTGCCTTTCTTTTTATTTGACACATCAACTTCTTCCCCTCTTGCAATCTGCTCGTTTGCATCTTTCCATATTCTCTCGACACTTCTTACACTTGTTTTTAGTAGATCAGCTACAAGAATTTTGTCAGCCGGGAGTACTTCTCTGTCTTTACTGAGTGCTTTTAGTGCAATATAAGCTCCAAACCTATGATCATCTGGTAGATTTTTTTTTCTTGGCACCCGATCTACTGCAAAATATTGAAACTCATGTGTAAGATACATCAGTGGTGACATAGATGGATTTTGTTGTGTAGGAGTAATTAACTCATGTTTGAATGTTTGATTTCTTGTGCAGGAGTAATTAACTCATGTTTGAATGTTTGATTTCTTGTGCAGGAGTACCTGATGCTGATCCGGAGGCTGAGGAGGAAGAAGATGTCGTAGCACTTGAAGATCCAGATGATGAGGAGGAAGATGGTTCCGCACTTGAAGATCCAGAGGCGGAGGAAGAAGATGCATCCATCAACGACGCAAATGCAGAGGATGATCTAGATTCTGGACCTAGCGTCGGCCGGAGGAGGAGCTTGCCGGAGGCGCGGAGGGGCTTGCTGGAGTCACGGAGGAGCTTGCCGGAGGCGCGGAGGATCTTGCCGGAGGCGTGGAGGGGCTTGTCGGAGGCGCGGAGGGGCTTGCCGGAGTCACGGAGGAGCTTGCCGGAGGCGCGGAGGGGCTTGTCGGAGGCGCGGAGGAACTTGCCGGAGGCGCGGAGGAGCTGGACCTGGCGTTGGCTGGAGGAGCGGACCTGGTGCTGGCAGGAGTAGCTGGACTTTCACGACGGAGGAGTAGCTGGACCCGGATCCGGTGCTAGCAGGAGGCGGAGCTGGACCAGGCGCTGGCCGGAGGAGCACCTGGATCTGGCGAATTTTTGAATCCCGCCAGCGATCTGGACCTGGATGGCCGTGCTATTTTTTTGAATCCATCGATCTGGCGAGCTGGCTGGTGACCGAAATGTGTTGTTCGGCTAGTCCTTTCTTTCTTAGCAGTTTTTTTTTGACAGAGTGCCAGAGGAGTGCCTTAGCGTTTTTTGAATTTAGAAGGGCTAAATTGTAAAGACTACTTGTACTATGGGCTGCGACACTCTTTTCGGATCGGAGGGAGTATATTTTTTTGGGTTCGTGCGGTTCTAGTGCAGTGTGTCTCGTGCGGGTCCTATCCAGTGTAGATTAAAGATGGATTTAATGCTATCTTGGTGCAGTTCTCATTTTAAGTGTGTGTTTTTTCTTTTAATTTTGTAGTTTATTGTGCAGTTCAGATGGGCTGTAAAAAGTGTAAGGGCTTGTATGTATAGCTGCCTGAAAGAGGGATGGCTAATGTCAACAAAAAAGAGAGATGGCTAAAAGGTGGACGCACGACATTTTGTGCAATGAAAGTGCGATCGTTTGTACTAGGCCGAGAGGGGTCAGTGAGCCCAATGTGTGGTTGTACTCTTTGTCTTGGATTACCATACAAGAACTCGATGCTTAAGGCGGTGTTCAACGAGACAACCCACTGTGTACTCCTACACAGCCTCTCATCGTTCACCTTGTATTAGGGTGGATTCACCGACACAGTTTCACTTTCATCAACACCATGTTCACCATCATCCCGACTCACATCAAAAGCAACCTCATGTAACACTAAGCATGCCATAAGCTATAACAGTTGCAGGGGCTTCATGATATCAAACAACTCCTATGTCAGCTAGGATTGTGGTTTGCTTACTACTATGACAAGATGATAGGTCATGCATCGGATATGGGTTCAACTATGCGGTAGAATCGATACAAAGTGATCTCCTAAACATGCATAAGCGAGACTGAGAGGGAATTGGGATTTTATAGATATGATCAATGGGGTTTGCTTGCCTTGCTGACGAGGTTCGATATCGGGGTCTTCAACGAAGGGGGTGGCCTCCGATTCTGGTTGCACGTCTATCGAGCAAACAATCAAACAAGGTATAAATTTATTTGAAATGCTCAAACAAATGATCAATATTGAAATGGTGATGTTCTTGGTCACAATGTGGTTACAATTCCATTTAAAAGAAGTCAAATGCAAAGTCATTTGCAAATGTGCTTCAAGTTTGAATTTGAAATAAAGCCATATGGATGTTTTGCACTGTTCAACCATTTTAAAATGATAAAACATGAAAACTGAGCCCATATTCATAATCCTTGGATTTTTTTGATAATTTTTCATGTATTATTTGTCCAAATTGGAGTTCATATGAATTTTCTATGAATTATTGAAGTTTAAAGTAATTTCTGGAATTTCTGGAATTCTTTTAATGTTTTTCCATTTACTGCGTCAGCAGTGACGCAGGGGTGACGTCACAGGGGCTCTGGCCAGTGGGCCAGCCCGTCAGTGGGAGAGGGGCTTAACCCCTCTATGTTTAGTAAAGTTAGCGGGTTAGAGGTGTCCTGGGGCCCACCTGTTTGTGGCACTGGGGGGGGGGGTTAAGAGTTGATTAACGCTAATTAAACCGGGCCCGCCGGCGGTTAGCCGGCGGTGGCAACAGCGCGCGGCGGCGCACACGCAGGAGGCGGTTCCGGCGGCCAAAAGACGCGCGGTTAGGCTCGTTCGATGTGCAGGAACCCCGCGGATCCAAAGGACAAGGCCAGAGCGTGGTTTGCTTCCCATGCGCACGCCGGCGACCTCTGTGGCGGCCCTGCTCTCCGGCGAACATGGCAAAGGGCGAAAGACAACGCGAACTACTGCGGTGCTTGGGGGATTTTGGCCGTGTGCTCACCGGGAATCGAATGGTGAGGTCATTGAGGTCGTAGAAGGCTCGACGGCGACGAATCGGTGGCGGTGAGCTTCGGGGTCCGGCGGCAGCTCGTTGAAGAATCCGGTGGCTACAGGGGCTCCGGCCTTGATTCCCTTTGCACGGCGATGAAGACGACAGGGTAGATCTTGATGGACAAGGCGGCTTGGGCTAGCTCGGCCGGTGGCCACGTCGGAGCACGGCGGCCGCTCCGGCTAGGCTCGGTGGTGCGCGAAAACGACGACGAGGAGGAAGGGGGTGAGCCAGAGGAGGGGAGGAAGAGTGAGGGGCCCTTCCAGGCGTCGTCTTGGCGAGGAGATAAGCTCGGGGAAGAGGCGTAGACGGCCTAGCCATCGCGGTGTCCTCGGCGGGGCTCGGCATGCTCGACAGCGAGCAGGTGGAGGAAGACGACAGAGGGTTCGGCGGCTGGGCCAGGCTGGTGGGCTCGGGGGGGATGAGTTGGGCTGAAAGCCAGGGAGTTTTCTTTTCTATTTCTTCTGTTTTGTTTTCTGTTAATTTGTTTTGCCCCAAATAAAAATAGCAGAGCATTTTTAGAATTCATGAAAACTTTTATGTGGGCTTATAACATATATAGCTAGCCACTCATAAGTTTTGGTGAGTTTTGAAAATCAAACAATTTGAATTTAAATTCCAATTGGAGTTTAATTTAATTTCCAAGCCCTATTTGGAATATTTGAAAAATCATGGTGCATGCAGTGGGACCCACTTCACTTTATATGTGATCATGCATATTTATAAGACTTTTCAAAAATACCAGAGCAAATTTTGGAAGAAATTTTTTGTCTGGCCATTTGATTTAATTTCTCACGGCTTTTCTTTTCCCCATTTTTGATTTTCTTTTTGAATTTTTCATGATGCAAAGGGTCAAACAAGCCCTAGCACTTACCCTAGTTGGGGTTCTGACACCGTGCTTCCAAGATCGGGAGCACCGTCAGGACCCTTCCCGGCACCCTGCCGGAGGGAGGATCGACCTCCGGGAGCTTCCCCTCCACCATTGACGCTTCCCGGATGTGTTGTGAGTAGTCTACCTTGGACCATGGGTCCTTGATCAGTAGCTATGTGATGTTCTCCTCCCCTCTTTGTTTTCATGGTTTAGACGTCGTGAGCTGCCCTACATGATGGAGGCACATATGTAATTATCTCTGCTATTGCTATGCTGAGTTTGATGGGATCTGATGGATTATGAGATTATGTTCAGATTGTGATAGATTAATATAATTGGTTCTTATCCTTTGTATTTTTTTCCGAAGTAATTCTTGCATGTTCTCCGTTGCTATTTATTGCTTTGGCCAAGTGGTAGGTAGTGACTCCAAGAGGGAACGTTATGCTCGATTGTGGGTACATGCCCCCTGATGACACGCTTGAGTGACAGAAACATGAGTCGAGGGGATGTGCTGTGGTCACAAGGGGGGAAAAACGGTGCTTGTAATCGCGGTTACAAGGATTGTTTACTTTACGCAAACTTCTTTTAATGCAGTTGTTTGTTGCTTTGGGTTGAAACTTTGGGTGGGGTTCGCAACTTAATACCAGCGAGATGTTCTGGATAGATATCTCAAGGTGGATGATTAGTAGTAAATGAAGATTGATTTCAGTCTACTTATTTTGGCGTATTGCCCATGCTTTTGAGCCTCTTCCTTTCTTTTCTAGCATAGTTAGCATTGCGGTGCGTTTATAATCCTGTCAATTGCCCTTCTGTAATTAGTTTACCTCGCATAGCGATCTTATCGTCTTTTGGGAGAGAGACATCACTAGTGATCATCACGGGACCCCGGTCCATATTCTCATCACTGTTTCCACACTCATTTAATTTTTAGTATTTACTTTCAGTTGCAACCATTATCATTATCCTGTGTCTTTGATCCTTTTTAAACAACAAGGCCGGAGAGATTGACAACCTCTCTGAACTTCGTTGGGAGCAAAGTTAATTGTGTTGTGTGCAGGTCCGCGTCAGGTGCGCCGCTGACACCTACTTATCATCGTAAGAGTCCTACTGGTCGATACTCAACCTCGGTATCTTCACCGAGGGAAACTTACTGCTACGCCTCATCTTACCTTCCACTTGGGGTAACCAACAAAGGGCGAGAAGCAATCCTCTCTCGCGTATCAAGTGAATTTCTAGAGCCGTTGCTGGGGACTCCGAGTGATAAGATAGGGGAGTTGCCCACTACCTTTTACCTTTTTAATCTTGTTAGTTAACCTTTCAGTTTTTATCTTCGTGTCCTTTATCAAAAATTCAAAAAAAATAGTATGTCTAGTTCCTTACTTGCCGATCAATGTCTGACTTCTTTGAAACTAGATCTTATTGGCATGGAGGATTCACCGAGGATCAACAAAAGTGGTACAAGGAACACCTCTTGTCTCAGAAGGGGATACAGTTATGGAAACAAATACATCAGTTGTATGAGTATGCTAGAAACTTGTGCTCAATATATAATATATCTTTCTGCAGGGATGAATCTTGTTGCTTTATGAGGCATAAACACCTTGCTTTCCAATGTGAGTACAATGATGATGAAACCTTAGCTTCTTATGCTAAGAGAAACTATGATTTCTATGATGCAGAGTGTCGTCGATATGTAAACCTCGGTTTGTCCCCCTCTTTAGCCATCCCCATGGCATCTGCCGTTACATATCGACGACACAGAGGAAATAGAAGAATTTGTTGCTTATAAGGGTGCCTATGAAATTACTTCTCTTCTTAAAAATATTGATGATGCCCCTTAAAAATCTGAGAGTGTTTCTATACTTAACTATTGTTTGGAAAATTACGATGCAAATTATTATATTATTGATCATCTTGAGAGAATCTCTCCTCCAAAGGAAGAGACTAATGTTTTGCAGGACTCTATGGAAGAAGAAATTACTGAACCTGAAAGCTCCTTGGATGAAAAAGAGGAGAGTGACGAACAAGAGGAGGAATAATGGAGCCATACATGTCTACCTTCTAATGAGAGTAACTCTTTGACTCTTACCTTATATGAGTATTATGATCCTATGGATTCTTTTGAAATATCCCTTTTTGATGAAGTTGATGCCTTCTATGCTTATGGCCGTGATGCCACTATGGATGATGCTTACAGAGATGAACTTTCTATAGTTCCTCATGTTAAGCATGAATTTTTTTCTATTGCACCCACACTTGATTGTCCTATTATCCTTTTGAAATCTCCAACTCATATTCCGGAGAATTGTGCTCTTATCAAGAATCAATGTGATGGGTTGCATTTATCTTATAATCCTAAAGACCGTGTTGAAAACTATACACGTGTGCTTGTAGGTCATGAACAACATGATTTATGTGATAGTTATATTCTTGATGTTGTTCATGATACTACTGAAAATTATTTTGAGAGAGGGAAGTTTGGTTGTAGAAACTTCCATATTACTAAAACTCCTCTCTTTATGTTGAAAGTTTTGAAGATGTTCTTGTTCCACCTTCCTATGCTGGTTTATTTTTTCTTCTTTGATTTATTATCTTACAAGATGCCTATGCATAGGAAGTGGGTTAGGCTTAAATGTGTCTCATATTTTCTTCTTTATGCTCTCTTTTGCTCCAAATTCTTATTCTTATGTGAGCATCTTCTATAATCTTTATGCCTAGCTTAAAGGCGTAAAAGAAAGCGCTTGCTGGGAGGCAACCCAAGATGTTTTTACTTCTGTTTTAGTGGTCTTGATGATTTTTACTACTGTAGCAACATCATTGTATCTTTATTTTCAAGCTTTGTGCCAAGTATAGCCTCATATGACAAGGGAAGTGAAAGTTGTGACATGCTGTCCAGAAAACAGATTTCGTCCTCGTGACGGGAAAAATCAGAATAAATCACCAGGTCATATTTTTGAGCTGAATTTTTTACACTGCGTGATCTATACAATCACGGAACTTTCTTCTGTTCTGAGTTTTTTGATTTGAGTTGCATAAGTGCCCCTAAAAAATTCTTTACTACCTGCTGTCCTGTTTTTCACAGATTCTGCCACGTTTTGTCTCTCCTAAGTTTTGCAAACCTTAAGCTTGTCTTTTCTTTGCAAAAACCTGTTGGAAATCTTGAGAAACAGTAGCTCTTCAAGAATATATTTATATCCAGTAGGGAAAAATTATTTATTAAGGGTACTAACCTCTCTAATAAGCTTATGATGAGTTGTGTATGAAGGTAGTTTTCAAGTGTGCGATGGAATATGATGAAAGAAGATTCGGGATTGTCAAGCGCTCAAGCTTGGGGATGACCCCATGCATCCCCAACAAATATTCAAGGAGACTCAAGCGTCTAAGCTTGGGGATGCCCCCGTGCATCCCCTTCTCCATCAACAATCATCAGTTCGTCCTTCGTCTCACTATATTTTTATCACTTCATGCGTTATGTGCTATGCTTGGAGCGTCTCGCTCTTAGGTTTTATTTTTAGTTTTCTTTAGCTTTGCTTGCTGTTCATAACAAGTTAGATCCCGTCTTACTTTGTGTTGGAGAGAAACACGCTCCACTTTCAAAATCTAGAACACATCATAGGATTCTTCATGCCTATCTTTTTCCTGTTGTGTGTTCTTTATCTTTTGTAGCTACTGCCATGTTTAATTTTAGTCTTAGTTTGTCATTAGCAAGATCCTTGGCTTTCGTTTAGTTTATTGCTGGAACTCTCTTTAGTTTTCATGTTTATCTTGTTAAGAGAGTTGGTTGTTGCACTGAGTTATGTCTTGTTTTGAGAAGTAGGTAATTGAGGTTGCTATTTAATTTTAGTAGTAACTTGCATTAGTTTTGAGGTATTGATGTGAGTAATGTTTGAAATTTTGGTGTCAAGAGCTCTAGCCTATTAGTGATAGGTGTCGTATTTTGGGCAATCCGTGTTTATTTTTAAAAACCTTCAGAACTAGTTGAGAACTCTAGCTACTAGATGGATCACTACTCTTCTGAGGGGTCAGATATTAGAGTACACTCACGTACCATGAGTCGAGGATGCGCAAGGATAACCAAACCCCAATACACTCCTCCTCGGGGTACTTGTGTCTTTGTGAACCTCCTCATTAGATTGAGAGTTACCGATAATAAGTGCATGAGTTCTTCGGACTAATGTAAGTATTGAAAGTTGACACTTCCACCTCCTCATATTTTCTAGCCTCTCCTGTGCCGTGCATTGCCCTCTTCTCACTCCGAGAGTTGGCGTCCACCTTCGCCGGTACACCCAAACCCTTGGCATGATATGCTCTGTCATCATAAACCTCCTTATATCTTTCCTAAACACAACCACCATACCTACCTATCAAGTCATTTCCATAGCCTTTCCGAGATATTTCCATGCAACTTCCACCTCTTCATGACTTGATATTCATGTCATACATGTTCCTGCTACACTGGCAGCAGCATACATTGCATACATCATGATAGTTACATCTTCTTTATGATTTGAGTACCTTGTAAAGTGTGAAAGATCTTCTATACCCTCTTGTAAATTAGAGTGTTGCCCTTAAGTGAGGAAAAGATCCCAAAGTGGACAAAACAAATGATCCCAAAGAGGACAAATGAGAGTTAAATAGAAAGAGCCATTGAGGCCACCAAAAAAATAAAAAGTAGAAAAAAGAGAAAAAGAAAATAAAAAGAGAGAAAGGGGCAACACTACTATCCTTTTGAAAGATCCACACTAGTACTCCCTCTTATCCTTGTACTCCATAGAGATGATCATGCATATAGCTATGTGGGGACCTTCACATAGAACTTGGCTTGCATATTCCAAGGATGATCCTCCTCAAAAGAGCTCTAGGTCTTCATGAGCGAGCAAGTTAGATGCACCCCCACTAGTTCCATTGGAGAGCTTTTCAGCTCATATGTGCTTCCGTTGCATGGCAATCCCTACTCCTCACATCATATCTATCATTTGGCCTTCTCGCCTATGATTGGCCTCATTGATGTGAGCCTTTCTCACCTTTTTGACTTCCTCCTCCACCATATTTCTCTCCTTTCCATCCTAAGTGTCAACTCTCGTGCTTACGCTCATCCATTGCACGAATGCTCAAAATATCGAAAATGAGTGGATCAAATTGACTTGTACCTGGCTAGTGGTCTGGGGACGAGTCAAGATAAGATTCCAAAAAAGACCAAGTGTGAAACTTTAGTAGATTGAGTTCTGAACACAAAAAACTTTTTTTCTCGTATTCCCTATCCCCTTCTTGCACACAAACACCATTTGGAGACATCCGAGTCATGGACTGCGAGAGATCTTGCACCTAATGTTCTTACGTTGCTTATTTCAATGCTAATATGGACTCTTGCATGTTATGACTTGAATTGAATTACATACCTTGATTGATTTAATTTTCAAAGTCCTTATATTGTTGCTAGCATGTCACCACAGAAAATATGCATGTCATCATTTACCTACTCGAGGACGAGCAGGCATTAAGCTTGGGGATGTTGATACGTCTCAAATGTATCGATAATTTCTGCTTGCTCCATGCATGTTATGTGTGATATTTCTATGATCTAGATACACTTTTGATCATATTTGGACTAACCTACTAACTCAGTGCACCCCATTGCCAATTCCTGTTTTCTGCTGTTTTTCTATTGCAGGTTTACCCCATATAAAAATGCTCGAAAAATTCAAGAAAATCGGATAAAAAATCAGCGTACCGGAGTCTTCTAGAAGCACCCAAGTGGGGCTAGAGGGCCACCATGTGATGCCCCCAAAATCAAGTCGTGTACAGTAATCATACACGCAAGGTACACGATCGAGATCAGGTACTCACGGTAAGATATCACATCACAATTCTACAAATTTTTTAATACAAGCTGTTTAATACAAGCCAGGGGCCACGAGGGCTCGAATACAACAGCTCGAGATACACAAAGTTAGCGGAAGCAATAGTATCTGAGTACAAATAAAAACAGATCGAAAAGGCGAGGCCTCCTGCCTGGGAACCTCCAAACTACTCCTGGTCAACGGGGAACAAGACGTCGTAGAAGGCATCGGGGATCTTCATGTTGCGGTGGTAGACATCGGGGATCTCCTGCTCCTGGACTCCAAAGCTCCAACGTCGACTACAGCGGCCGATCAGGCAAAACAAAAAGGGGGAAATAAAGCAAGGGTGAGTATCTAGCATACCCGGGAATCTTACGTCTGCTACTAAGCTTTTATGTATTTGTATCAAACGGAAAGGGGAGGATATATATAGTGGACTACAAAGTAGAAATCAGAATAAGGGTAAGAAGCTAGGCCTATCAAAGACTAGCATCTTCTGACGAGTCTTGCAGCACAAGAAGAGAACAGCCAACAGTTCATATAAAGCATAAAGTAACAATGAAGCAGAAGTTGCTGCAGCATTGTATAATAATAAGTTGTAATAATTAACAATAATAATGCCTCCGAGTTCCCCTCGTCGACTTCCCTGCGGGGAAGAAGACCCGAAACCATATAGTTTAATAGTAGTAGTTTGTAGTGGTAAGGTCCAGCTTCAGCATAAAGCGTCCTGTTACCGTGGACACGACTATTCGAATAGATTAAACACCCGACAGGGGTGCACTACTTTTCAGCCTGCACGCTCGCATCTCCAGGGTGGCGGGAACCTTGTTAAGAAACGCTCCACCAAAGCTATCCGACATGGCGCAACCCATCCTAGGCTCAGCAGAGAGGCCATCTGCCGGACTATATCCTATGCGCTCAGGGGTCTAGGTCCCTCACCCTTCGATGCTCCTGAACGGTACGAGACTGGCCGGTGAAGCAAAAGCAAATCCAAATACACCTGCTGTAGCAAAGAAGGCAAGACCGCTTCCCGGCAATCAGCCCGTGGTACTGCTGACGTCTGAAGAGCTTTCAGACAAACTACGACGCAGGGGAGCCTATAACTCCTTATCCCACGTAAAGGTAGTGCGTACAGACCAACGGGCCTCTCAAGTCATCCACTGAACCATTTAGCATTTTAATTAACCTGCGTGACAACCGTTATCGTTGCCTCGACTTAACTGACCCGTGGACAATGACAACAGTCAGGACCACCAGTACATCGGTGCCTGCACTGTCGTCCCACCAAGTGTCTGCGGTTACCAAAAAGGTGAACCGACTCCTTACCTTATCTCGCGTGTGCTCTTGGTAGAGCTCGACTTTCGTGGTTTCGTAACTCTCGCGAGATACGAGCAGGGGCCAAGCACGCCAGTAACATCGGTCGTACCCTCCCTGTCGTTCCCAACGCAATACCCCTCGCGGGCACCGTTGGGTCGCCCGACTCTTACCTTGAAGGACAACCGTTGCTTAGGTACCTAGAGCGGCTATACAGAGTCAGCAATGAGTGGAGTACAAGGATTACTCCTTGATAGCTCACACTTGATGGTGTCTTGACAAAGCCGAGCTAGGGGCCTTAGACGGTGTCTGCATTGTACCATACCTGTGAAGTTATATATATATATATATATATATAATGTATCCACGTCACTCCCCTGAGTGATCACAGCCCGCTATCTAATCCTTGTTGACTAACAAAGCGCAGGGCTCACCGCTGAATAATGCATAATTATAATAGGAAGCATAGGATAAAGGAAGGTACATCAAGGGGAGACAATGACATGCTATGCAATTGAATAGGTAAGCAACGTAGCTGCAACAGTAGCAATGCCTAGTGCAAGAAAAGTACGGAAAGATAGGCGATATCTGGGGAAGAGAATGGCTCTGCTTGCCTGGAAGCTCGCCGGTAGGGGTACGGTCGTCGTCGACGTAGTCGATCACAGGGGCATCGGCGCGGTCGTCGGGACTACCGAACAATAAGAGGGAGGAGAAATAATAAATACACAACAACAATAACAATACAAATGCATGAGATAGAAGATACAAAGCAACGGGGCTCTAACGCAGTGTTCGGTGATTTGCTCGGAGCGGGAACTCATCCAGGGATGAAACACCGGCTCCGGGTGATTATCGACAGACGACCCGGAGGGGGAAGGTTCCATGTTTGTAGTATCGAGAATATCTGACATACATGTGGATAGTGTATCAGTGATCGTTGATGTATTCTGAACAACTTTTATGTTCAGAAAAATTCCATCCAGAAAGTTTTACCGGTACCGGGTAATTACCGAACAAACGATCCGGAGGGGGAAAGTCTCGGGTTCGTTATGTTAAAGGCACGTGGTGGGTATACGGGTAGCATATTCAGATTCGTGATATTTTTCTGATTAAGTTTCATGTATAAAGTTTTTGAATCTGACTTACGGATTAAAAGATATGATTTTCTAGAATTTAAATCATTTGCTGGAATTTTTGTTAATTATTAAATAGCAACATTATCCAGAATAGTACATTTGACCAGTCAAACTAACAAGTGGGGCCAACCTGTAAGGTTGACTGGTCAACTAACCATTGGGCCCCCCATGTCAGCCTCTAGGCATTAAAATAAATCATTTTCAAATCAAATTGTGCATGGGCCCACATGTCATAGACACAGTGGCATAATTATCTTATTAAAATGACATGGATTAACTTAACTGGCCCAGGGCCCACATGTAAGTCAAAGGGGGGTTATTTAACTTAGAAATTATCTTAATTTTAATCAAATGACCTTGGGCCTACTGTCTGTCTCAGCGTAGGGAAATTAGCGAGCGACTAATGGCTAACCACCCCGAAACCGGAGAGGCAGAGCACGGTGATGGTCGTTCGGGCATCCAAGGCGGAGGGGCCCCGACGGGTGTGTGGCCACGGGGCGGCCGACCTCAGCCGAGCGCGGCCAGGTAGCCGCTGCACTAGCAGCAAGCCGGAGCCGCCACAGCAGCAGTGCAGCAGCGCCGCCGCTGTTGTGTACGGGGTGGCACAACCACGACAGTCGGGTGCGCGACCGGGGAGGTGCATGGCGGGGATAGGGCCTGCACTTGGGGCGGCCAGGGATGGCCAAAGCGCGACCAGTGCAGGGAGAGTGTGGGTGCGGGGGGGGGGGGAGGTGAAGGACGACATGCGACGGCTGTCGGAGCCACGGCGACGACGGGGGTGGGCCTACAGCGGCGGTCAGGCGAGGGGAGAGAGGGGAATCGATAGGGGAGCTCACAGGGAGCTTGAGGGCGACTTGGTGAAGATGGAGTGGGGGTCGAGGCGGCGAATCACGGCGAGCAGTGGCGGCTGTCGTGGCGAGAAGACGACGACGATGGCGTCGCATGACGGCCTCCCAGCTCGATTCCTTGAGCTGAGCGATGAAGACGACGATGAGGAGGCGGCAGGACACGGCGGCAGGACGCGGGGAGGTCGCTGGCCGCGAGTGTCCACGGCGGCGGCGACGAACGCATCGGGCGGCCGTGCCCCGGAAAAAAATGGAGAGAGGGGAAGGGGAGAAAGATCCCAGGCCTGTCCACGGGGGCACAGGGGATGGTCTTATCCATCCATCGCTTCTGTAGCGGCACGGTAACGAGCTGGTTCGGCTACAACGACAAAGACCGCGTGCACTGGCGCCATTGACAGCGAGACAGGGAGGAACAGGGGAGAGGGGAGATGGGCTGGGCCGCGAGGGGTGTTGCACGGGGCGAGGCATAAGGGTTTTCCATTTTCTGGCTTTTTCTACTCCTTTCGGTTCTGTTTTAATTCGTTTAGGCCCCAACTGATTTTTATACAATATGTGACTAGCCCTAGAATTATTGTTACACAATAGAATGCTGCCACAAAAAGTTTTGTGCCCAAATAAAATCAATTGCATTTTTGTTTTATTTAAAAGGGAATAAATTCCACTGGGTTGCTACTGTTTGAATTGTTTGATTTATTTTATAGCTTAATAAATTCACATTGCTGTTCTAGCATGGTCCAATGATTATTTGGGATTTAACAAAAGTGGTTACACCAATTTTGGACAAGGTTTTATTTATCACATATTTTTAATATTCATGAAAAAAGGCATTTTGAGTTTGAGTTGATCCAAGGTGATCAAAGCAAGATTAGAAAAGTGATTAGTAACAGTAATGGTCAACATTCAAAGTGATTACTGTTACAGACACTGAGGGTGTTACAAATCTCCCCCACTACAGGAATTCTCGTCCCGAGATTCAAAAGGTAGTGGAAGGGGTAAAGCTTTGGTTTCGTATTCTAAAGATTCTTCTGGTACTTGTTGTCCTTCTCGAAGAAGTTTGTCCTTCTCATTGACGTCTTCATTTCTCTGCATCAGTGCATCTCGATGAGTTGTCTTCCTTCTTTCAGGGTCTTGATCGTACCTACGGATAGGCTAGGAGGGGATACTTAGGGGGTCGAATCGACACAAGGTTAATCAACCGGGGTTGTCCAAGGGAATGGGGTACAAAGTATCTCACGAGTTAAACTCAAGGAGATACATCGAGAGAAACAAAAGAAGGCATGAGGAGTTTTCAAGTGGATATGAAAGCATTCGTCGATGATAACGGAGGATGAAAAGGGGTCCAGAGCATTAGGCATAAGCACTGAGTCTGATATCGAACTGAACATCACAAGGTAGAGGACTCGTGAGTTGCATACGAGGTCAAGAAAGAGGAATAACCTCAAGGACAGAAAAGTACAAGAGAGTCAGGTTTCGATCCTGTGGAACTGTGGGTTATGGGCCCACATTGAGCAAGAAGGGTGGTGACAAACAATGCGATCAAGTTGCAAGGTAAGTCAGAGAACATCTTTGCCAGCTATGTCGGCAACAACATCAGTGCCAAGGGCGAGGGACGAAGAGAACCATTTTCCTGCTCGTTAAGACGAGGCGGACCTATTGGCAAAGTTCTCATCCATCGGTGGTCACTGAAATGTTATCAACAGTAGTAACAGGTTGTACAGACAAAGTAGTACACAGAAGTGTTTACATCAGCAGGGAATTATCACGGCTCGAATAATTTATATTAAAATAAAGGTTAAATAGACCAATGGAAAGGAAATTGTGATGATACACAAGTATTAGGCGTAAATCTTTCCCGAGGGAAAACAGGGCAAGATATACATGACCAAGTTTGTATTGGCAGGGAGTCAAAGGATGTTGTCGATGGTAACACAAATCATCGAGGGGAAAGGATGAAATTTCTCACCATGAATTCAATCGACACTTGGAAAAAGTCCAAATGTTGATGAGGACCATGACACATTATGTTGAGAGGTTTCAGAGGATGCCATCAAATAACGACGACCTCAAGAAAAAGGGATGGCGAGAAAAAGGTATTCGGTGTTCCCGGTTGACGACAACCCAGAACCATGAAATGGCTATGATA
This sequence comes from Bromus sterilis, assembly GCA_950022295.1. NCBI lineage: Eukaryota > Viridiplantae > Streptophyta > Magnoliopsida > Poales > Poaceae > Bromus > Bromus sterilis. Next base: position 270,401,588 of record OX465595.1, on the reverse strand, counting down.
GGGATATGCATTGTTTCATCACAATTCATAAGATGTAGTGCAAAGGCATGATATCCTCGAGATACCAGGGTTAATACTCGAAGGTTGAATGGAGGATCATAAGTGCGGCAGAATTTCCACCAAGGGTACAATTAATTTTACCAGAAGCTTTCATGATAAGTTCTACATAGTATCCATGGGCATGAACACAAAGGTTCTGGGTCGACTTCCACTTCTTCAATGCATAACCTTTCACTCACTTCTCTCTCACATGAAGGTTGTAGGATTGCAAGCTCATCTGACGGAAGGCCAATAGAGTATAACCCGCATAAAATTTGGGTTCATCAGATTAGGGGAAACATAGGGTTAACCCATCAGGGCATTTTGAAACCCATACAACAAATATCATAAGTAAGGGATACAAGTTCGAAAGCAGAATGCTAATGACACCTAGTAGATGATTATCATTCACCAGAGGCATATGATATCAGGGAAAATCCATGAATGACTTAGGGCACAAGGGGACGTTAGGTAGTAATCCAACAAAAAGGTCAGGCGGCGTACGAAGAGTCTGGTGCGAGTATCGGTACTCAACCATAAGTTGAAATAATGCCAAGGCATAGGATTATTGTAACATCGGAATAATTCGATGCTTAAGTACAAAGGAGTTATGATTTCCATATCGGTGTATCAGATTCCGATACATCGATCAAACATGAATAAGTTGAATAGAAGCTTGGCAGTTAATCAATTAAGGTTTGATGTACCGAGAACCATCTCATGTCCGGAACGACGTCTGAGCCAGAAGAATGAATTCATAGGGATCAACTAATGATTGAGTGCTCCCACACACATAATGATTCAACAAGATCAGGACGACACGATAAGGGGTGTCAATGAAGAATACTCAGACATCTATAATTAACCATAATGCCAGCAGGTAAGAGGAATCTCCAAAAGCAGAAGGCTGCGGATGGATTCACGGGAGTCAGATAGTATTTCAAAGTATTTCAGAATCACATGAACAACCGGGGATGACCGGATCCTCGATAAATGTGAAGAGTTATCCGCAGGGTGAAAAGAAGCTGCAAGGCAGTAGGCTCAAAGGATTCTCGAAACGAAAGAAATTATTTCGATGCATCTTGTGAACACAAAAGCAACTGGGATTGAATGGACAAACGAAAGGTGTATGTGGTTATACATACGGACTTAACAGTGGCAGGGAATTGTAAAGGTGATCGGCACATATAGTCTCGGGAGTTTTATCGGGGAGTAATCTTCGGTATCTTCTCGTGAAGCAAGCGATCATCTGTAATGAGGGGATCTTCGGGAGGAAGTAGTCACGAGAACCTAAAGTCAGAGTTAGCAAAATCTTTAACCCGAAAGAGAAGAGAGATCAGAGTCCCAGAGTAAAGGTACGGAGTAAAAGATCCTAATACCACCTAGTTTGCGACGTGGGCCGATAAGCCACACGACACTGTTAGTAAACTAGTTTTGCAAAGACTAGACTCGACTTTGACCAAGGAGTTGGAAGGGGGTTTCCGACAGGCAGTCGACTCTGATACCAACTTGTGACGCCCCCAAAATCAAGTTGTGTACAGTAATCATACACGCAAGGTACACGATCGAGATCAGGGACTCACGGTAAGATATCACAACACAACTCTACAAATAAAATAATACAAGCTATTTAATACAAGCCAGGGGCCACGAGGGCTCGAATAAAACAGCTCGAGATACACAAAGTTAGCGGAAGCAATAGTATCTGAGTACAAACACAAGAATACAAGGTTGCCTTAAGAAGGCTGGCACAAATAAAAACAGATCGAAAAGGCGAGGCCTCCTGCCTGGGAACCTCCAAACTACTCCTGGTCAACGGGGAACAAGACGTCGTAGAAGGCATCGGGGATCTTCATGTTGCGGTGGTAGACATCGGGGATCTCCTGCTCCTGGACTTCAAAGCTCCAACGTCGACTGTAGCGGCCGATCAGGAAAAACAAAAAGGGGGAAATAAAGCAAGGGTGAGTATCTAGCATACCCGCGAGTCTTACGTCCGCTACTAAGCATTTATGCATTTGTATCAAACGGAAAGGGGAGGCTATATATAGTGGACTGCAAGGTAGAAATCAGAATAAGGTTAAGAAGCTAGGCCTATCGAAGACTAGCATCTTCTGACGAGTCTTGCAGCACAAGAAGAGAATGACCAACAGTTCATAGAAAGCATAAAGTAACAATGAAGCAGAAGTTGCTGCAGCATTGTATAATAATAAGTTGTAATAATTAACGATAATAATGCCTCCGAGTTCCCCTCCTCGACTTCCCTGCAGGGAAGAAGACCCGAAACCATATAATTTAATAGTAGTAGTTTGTAGTGGTAAGGTCCAGCTTCAGCATAAAGCGTCCTGTTACCGTGGACACGGCTATTCGAATAGATTAAACACCCGGCAGGGGTGCACTACTGTTCAGCCTGCACGCTCGGATCTCCAGGGTGGCGGGAACCTTGTTAGGGAACGCTCCACCAAAGCTATTTGACACGGCGCAACCCATCCTAGGCTCAGCAGAGAAGCCATCTTCCGGACTATAGCCTATGCGCTCAGGGGTCTAGGTCCCTCACCCTTCCGCGCTCCGGAACGGTACGAGACTGGCCGATGAAGCAAAAGCAAATCCAAATACACCTGCTGCAGCAAAGAAGACAAGACCCCTTCCCGGAAATCAGCCCGTGGTACTGCTGACGTCTGAAGAGCTTTCAGACAAACTACGACGCAGGGGAGCCTATAACTCCTTATCCCACGTAAAGGTAGTGCGTACAGACCAACGGGCCTCTCAAGTCATCCACCGAACCAATTAGCATTTTAATTAACCCGCATAACAACAGTTATCGTTACCTCGACTTAACTGACCCGCGGACGACGACAACAGTTAGGACCACCAGTACATCGGTGCCTGCACTGTCGTCCCACCAAGTGTCTGCGGTTACCAACAAGGTGAACCGACTCCTTACCTTATCTCGCGTGTGCTCTTGGTAGAGCTCGACTTTCGTGGTTTGGTAACAATCGCGAGATACGAGAAGGGGCCAAGCACGCCAGTAACGTCGGTCGTACCCTCCCTGTTGTTCCCGACGCAATACCGCTCGCGGGAACCGTTGGGTCGCCCGACTCTTACCTTTAAGGACAATCGTTGCTCAGGTACCTAGAGAGGCTATACAGAGTCAGCATTGAGCGGAGTACAAGGACTACTCCTTGATAGCTCGCACTTGATGGTGGCTCGGCAGAGCCGAGCTAGGGGACTTAGACGTATATATATCGTATCCGCATCACTCCCCTGAGTGATCACAGCCCGCTATCTACTCCTAGTTGACTAACAAAGCGCAAGGCTCACTGCTGAATAATGCATAATTATAATAGGCAACATAGGATAAAGGAAGGTACATCAAGGGGCGACAATGACATGCTATGCAATTGAATAGGTAAGCAACGTAGCAGCAGCTGTAACAATGCCTAGTGCAAGGAAAGTACGGAAAGATAGGAGATATCTGGGGAAGAGAATGGCTCTACTTGCCTGGAAGCTCGCGGGTAGGGGTACGGTCGTCGTCGACAAAGTCGATCACAGGGGCATCTGCAACGGTCGTCGGGACTACCGAACAATAAGAGGGGGGGGGGGAGAAACAATAAATACACAACAACAATAACAATACAAATGCATGACATAGCAGATACAAAGCAACGGGGCTCTAACGCAGTGTTCGGTGATTTGCTCGGAGCGGGAACTCATCCGGGGATGAAACACCGGCTCCGGATGATTATCGACAGGCGGCCCGGAGGGGGAAGGTTCCATGTTTGTAGTGTCGTGAATATCTGACGGACATGTGGATAGTGTATCCGTGATGTATTCTGAACAACCTTTATGTTCAGAACAATTCCATCTGAAAAGTTTTACCGGTACCACGTAATTACCGGACAGACGATTCGGAGGGGGAAAGTCTTGGGTTTGTTATTTTAGAGGCGTGTGGTGTATTCGGATTCGTGATATTTTTCCGATCAAGTTTCATGTATAAAGTTTTTGAATCTGACTTACGGATTAAAAGATATGATTTTCTAGAATTTAAATCATTTACTGGAATTTCTGTTAATTATTAAATAGAAACATTATCCAGAATAGTACATTTGACCAGTCCAACTGACAAGTGGGGCCAACCTGTAAGGTTGACTGGTCAACTGGCCAGTGGGTCCCCCGTGTCAGCCTCTGGGCATTAAAATAAATCATTTTCGAATTAAATTGTGCATGGGCCCACATGTCATAGACACAGTGGCATAATTATCTTATTAAAATGGCATGGATTAACTTAACTGGCTCAGGGCCCACATGTAAGTCACAGGGGGGTTATTTAACTTAGCAATTATCTTCATTTTAATCACCTGGCCATGGGCCCACTATGAGTCTCATGGGAGGGAAATTAGCGAGCGACTAATGGTTAACCACACCGACACCGGAGAGGCAGAGCATGGTGATGGTCGTTCGGGCATCCAAGGCGGAGGGGCCGCGGCGGGTGTGTGGACACAGGGCGTCCGGCCTCAGCCGAGCGCGGCCAGGAAGCCGCTGCACTAGCAGCAAGCCGGAGCCGCCGGAGCAGCAGCGCAGCCGCTGTTGTGTACGGGGTGTGGCACAGCCACGGCAGTCGGGTGTGTGACCGGGGAGGCGCATGGCGGGGGTAGGGCCTGCACTTGGCGCGGCTAGGGATGACCAATGCGGAACCAGTGCAGGGAGAGTGCGGGTGCGGGGGGGGGGGGGGCTTGGTGATCGACGACAGGCGGCGGATGTCGGAGCCACGTCGGCGAAGGGGGTCAGCGTACGGCGGCGGTAAGGTGAGGGGAGAGAGGGGAATCGATAGGGGGGCTCACACGGGTCTCGAGGGCGACTTGGTGAAGCTGGAGTGGGGGTCGAGGCGGCGAATCGCGGTGAGCAGCGGCGGCGGCCGTGGCGAGAAGACGACGACGATGGCATCGCATGACGGCCTCCCAGCTCGATTCCTTCAGTTGAGCGATGAAGACGACGATGAGGAGGCGGCAGGACACGGCGGCGGGGCACGGGGACGTCGCTGGCCGCGAGTGTCCACGGCGGCGGCGACGAACACATCGGGCGGCCATGCCCCGGAAAAAATGGAGGGAGGGGAAGGGGAGAAAGATCCCAAGACTGTCCACGGGGGCACAGGGGATGGTCTTATCCATCTCATATCTTCTGTAGCGGCACGGGCACGAGCTGGTTCGGCTGCAACGATGACGACCGCGTGCACTGGCGCCATTGCCAGCGAGACAGGTAGGAACAGGGGAGAGGGGTGATGGGCTGGGCCGCGAGGGGTGTTGCACGGGGTGAGGCATAAGGGTTTTCCCTTTTTGGCTTTTTCTAAACCTTTCGGTTCTGTTTTAATATGTTTAGGCCCCAACTGATTTTTATACAATATGTGACTAGCCCTAGAATTATTGTTACACAATAGAATGCTGCCACAAAAAGTTTTGTGCCCAAATAAAATCAATTGCATTTTTTATTTATTTAAAAGGGATTAAATGCCACTGGTTTGCTACTATTTGAATTGTTTGATTTATTTTATAGCTTAATAATTTCACATTGCTGTTCTAGCATGGTCCAATGATTATTTGGGATTTAACAAAAGTGGTTGCACCAATTTTGGACAAGGTTTTATTTATCACATATTTTTAATATTCATGAAAAAAGAATTTTGAGTTTGAGTTGATCCAAGGTGATCAAAGAAGGATTAGCAAAGTGATTATTAACAGTAATGGTCAACATTCAAAGTGATTACTGTTGCAGACATTGAGGGTGTTACACACCACTAGGGGCCTAGGCGGCCACCTGGCGCGGCCAGGGGCCTGGCCGCGCCAGGAGGGCGCTTGGACCCCGGGTGGCCCCCTGGCTGCCCCCCTTCGCGTATTTATTCTCCGTAACAGGGAAACTCTGAAGGCAGAACCCTACTTCGCAAATTCTCCTCTGTTCCGCCGCCGCCGCTCTTCCAAGATCGGGAGCACCGTCAGGACCCTTCCCGGCACCCTGCCGGAGGGAGGTTCGACCTCCGGGAGCTTCCCCTCCACCATGGACGCTTCCCGGATATGTCGTGAGTAGTCTACCTTGGACCATGGGTCCATGATCAGTAGCTATGTGATGTTCTCCTTCCCTCTTTGTTCTTCATGGTTTAGACCTTGTGAGCTGCCCTACATGATCGAGGCACATATGTAATTATTTCTGCTTTTTCTATGCTGAGTTTGATGGGATCTGATGGATTATGAGATTATGTTTAGATTGTGATAGAGTAATATAATTTGTTACTATCTTTTATATTTTTGTTCGGAAGTAATTCTTGCATGTTCTCCGTTGCTATTTATTGCTTTGGCCAAGTGGTAGGTAGTGACTCCAAGAGGGAACGTTATGCTCGATTGTGGGTACATGCCCCCTGATGACACGCTTGATTGACAGAAACATGAGTCTAGGGGATGTGTTGTAGCCACAAGGGGGAAAACAACGGTGCTTGTAATCGCGGTTACAAGGATTGTTAACTTTAGGCAAAGTTCTTTTAATGCAGTTGTCTGTTGCTTTGGGTTTACACTTTGGGCGGGGCTCGCAACTTAATACCAGCGAGATGTTCTGGATAGATATCTCAAGGTGGATGATTACTAGTAGATGCAGATGGATTTCGGTCTACTTATTTTGGCGTACTGCCCATGCTTTTGAGCCTCTTCCTTTGTTTTGTAGCATAGTTAGCATTGTGGTGCGTTTATAATCCTCTCAATTTCCCGTCTGTAATTGGTTTACCTCGCATATCAATCTTATCGTCTTTTGGGAGAGAGACATCACTAGTGAACATCACGGGACCTCGGTCAATATTCTCATCACTGTTTCCACGCTCATTTACTTTCCAGTATTAACTTGAAATTTCTACCATTATCATTATCCTGTGTCTTTGATCCTTTGTAAACAACAAGGCCGGAGAGATTGACAACCTCTCTGAACTTCGTTGGGAGCAAAGTTAATTGTGTTGTGTGCAGGTCTGCGTCAGGTGCACCGCTGAAACCTACTTATCATCGCTAGAGTCCTACTGGTCGATACTCAACCTCGGTATCTTCACCGAGGGAAACCTGCTGCTACGCTGCATCTTACCTTCCACTTTGGGTAACCAACTAAGGGCAAGAAGCAATCCTCTCTCGCGTATCAACCTCCTCATTAGATAGAGAGTTACCGATAATAAGTGCATGAGTTTTTCGGACTAATGCGAGTATTCTATTGTTGGCACTTCCACTTTCCCATATTGTGCTAGCCTCTTTTGTATCGTGCATTTCCCTTTATCACCTTGAGAGTTGGCACTTACTTCGACGGTGCATCCAAACCCTTGGCACGATACGATCTGTCATAGTAAACCTCCTTATATATTCCTCAAAACAGCCACCATACCTACCTTTCAAGGCATTTCCATAGCCTTTCCGAGATACATTGCCATGCAACATCCACCATCTCATGACTTGTTCTTCATGTCATACATGTTTTTGCTTGATGGAGGAGCCGCATGATAGTTGGGCTTTGCCCTTATTATTGCTACATGACGAGCTAGTAACATTGCATATCCTGCTGCATTGGCAGAGGCATACATTTGCATATACATCATGATAGTTTTCATCCTTCTTTATGTTTGAGTACTTCTTTTAAAGTGGGAAAATCTTCTATATTCTTGTAAAATATAGAGTGTGGCCCTTAATGAGGAAAAGATCCCAAAGAGGACAAATTAAAAGATCCCAAAGAGGAAAAATGATAGATAAATAGAAAGAGCCAAAGAGGCCACAAAAATACAAAAAAATAGAAAAAAGAGAAAAAAAGAATTAAGAAGAAAGAAGGGGGAAACACTACTATTCCTTTCGAAAGATCCACACTCGTACTCCGTGGTTATATTTGTACTCCATAGAGATCATTATTCATGCATAACTATGTGGGGACCCTTACAGTATAGAACTTGGCTTGCATATTCCAAGGATGAGCCTCCTAAAATGAGCTCTAGTTCTTCATGAGCAAGCAAGTTGGATGCCCCCCACTAGTTCCCTTGGCGAGCTTACCTTAGCTCTTATGTGCATCAGTTGCATGGTAATCTCTACTCTTGACATCATATCTATCATTTGTCCTTCTCTCGCCTATGATTGTCCTCATTGATGTGAGCCTTTCACACCTTTTTGTCATCCTTTCCCATCATTTCTCTATTTGCCATCCTAAGTGCTAATATATCTTGCTCGCGCTTGTCCATTGCATGAGTGCTCAAAGTCGAAAGGGAGAGGATCAGTTTGACTTGTACCTAACTAGTGGTCTAGGGATGAGTCAAAATAAGATCTCAAAGGAGACTAAGTGTGAAACTTTAGTAGATTGAGTTCTCAATTAAACTGTATATATTCTCTAATCCCATCTCCCATTGCTTGAACGCAAACACCATTTGGAGACAATCGAGTCACGGACAACGAGAGCTCTTGCACCTGTATGTTTATACATTGCTAGAATTAATACTAAGACTCTTGCTTCTTATTTGCTTGACTTGGATTGCATATCTTACTTGCTTTACTTTGAAGTTATTATATGTGTGTTAGCATGTCACCACGGAAATTATTTGTGTTATCATTTACCTACTCGAGGACGAGCAGGAATTAAGCTTGGGGATGTTGATACGTCCCAAACGTATCTATAATTTCTGCTTGTTCCATGCACTTTTATGTGACTTTGCTACATGTTTTGTTACACTTTCATGTCATTTTAAACATATTTGTACTAACCTACTACCAATGCACCCAGTGTCAGTTCCTGTCTGATGGGAACAAGGAAAAAAAGTAAGGAAACGAGTGAAATATGTTTGATAAACTCACGAGCAGATCGAACCAGCTTCATGTCGCCCACTAGCATCCAAATGTCTTTATTTCGAAATATACGACTACTTCGACAATGAGGTCCAAGATCGAATGCCATTTGCATACCCTCCTCTAATGCATATGCCTTGCATAGTGCATACCAATTTGAACAAGCAAAAATGTGCATTCTGGTTCATTAGTGACCTTGACCTTTAAAGTTATACCATGTTTCGTCTTAAGTTTGACTTCTTTTGTTTCATTCTCGTGCCAATCATTGACATTGAAAAAGTCACAGACGTGAGGTCTTGCATACCAGGGGATGTGCTAGTTGATTATAAAAAAATACACGTCAGAACAAAAACATAATTGAAGCATCCTTATATAAGAAGAAATGTCGCAGAAGTTGCATACCGTTAGATTTTGAAAGCCCCACCTAAGCATGAGGGAGAAGTATCTTTCTTCATCCCCATCCAACACCGGATTGTCGCACCAAACTGAGTCGTCATCATAATCGTCTCACTCAGGGAGCTTATGGTCATCGTCAGACATGTTCTGTGTTCATAATTGTAAGTCCCGATATGTGGTACTGTTCCAGATCTAGATGTTTCCATCCAGATCCGGGGACGAAGCACATATCGGTCCCGCCGGGACATATGACAATGCCATATGCCTCGGATTTCCAACATGATATCACAACATTACAACTACAAGGATAAAACATCTCATACAATCGGCATACAAATGCCTTAATACATTATATCAGCGGAAGATACATGTCTGAGTACAGACTACAATCAAATGCCTAATGGCAAAGGTAAAACACATCATTCCCGCAACCACATGGGTCTAGGCTCTCCGCCGGGATCCGCCTAACTAGTCGTCGTCGAGTCTCCGCGAAGGCGTTCAGAAGAAGGGTCGTCGAGATCCCCAATAGTCCAAGATCGTTGCATAACGTCCGTAAAAGAGAGAAGAAAGGGGTGAGCTATATCAACAAGTATTGTAACTAACTTCTCACGGTAAGAAGGGGGCAGTGGTTGAGGTTCCAGCCGCACTAGCAATATATGAGTGGCTAATGTTCTATTCAGAGTAAGATGAGAAGCCAAGCATTCTATGAGAAATCGCCTCCAACAAGTCTTGCTATCAGCTACTTACGCAAACATAACACCTATCCTATCCTTGTCCTCCCCTTCGCATCCCGACGAAGAAGAAGAAGTCAAGGCACACACACATTGATCACGTTTAGTTATGATTTCAGTTGATGTTATCTATGAACAAGACGTAGGTTCCAAGTCGTCCATAACCGTGGACACGGCTTCTCGAAAAGATTTAACCCTGCAGGGGTGTACCAACTTCCCATTACAAGGCTCCGCACGCACACCCATCTCTCTTAGTTGCTACCCATCACATGAAACCATTTTATGATTTAGTTCTGAGAGATCCGGAACGACAGGTCCCTCTAGCTAACAACGAACAAATCCGGGTGGCCCCTGGGGAGTCGACAGCCAATCCAAAAGCCGGCCACGCTCTCAGGTTGGACTCTTTCGTATGGCTAAGGTCGAGGTAACTGATCCCCTCACATGTTGGCAGCCCCCTAGTTTATCAGTGTGGGCCAACGGAGGAGAAGGGCACGGGGAGAGAGAAGAGGTAGGGTGCGGCGTGGCTCAAGGTCACCAGCGAGGTGGAGGGGACTCCACGGCGATGAGGTTGGCTCGGGTGCGGGGAGCTTGCCCGATGGGCGACATGGGCATCTGGCAACCACATATCTGTGGATCCAATGGCTAGGATGTCTTAGAGGTTAGGGTTTCGGTGGGGAGAGAGGTGTTTGGGGAAGATCTGAGGGAGATTTGGGGGGTGGGTGCAAATATTACAGAGGGAAACCTAATGCCTAATGGGGAAGAAGGGGTGGGCATTAAATAGGCTGGCTGGATTGGAAGAAGACGAAAGTACTCCTGATTTGTACCTACTCCTACATTACGCATTTATGACCGCACATGCTTCGTCCGACCTCCGATTCGGATGAAACCTCGAACCACGCACAGGCTCGTCAGTCCTAGCTCACTTCGATACCGTTCCGAGAACATTTTTCCGGCGCCCAATAAAATAATCTGTTTATTAAATAAATGGGGTTTTCGTTCTGATGGCGATGGCTAGTGTTGTGCCTGAAGTTGCGATTGTGCTCGGGTGAAACCCGGTGTAGCAAAAGGTCGTGTGCCGTGGTGGGAAGGGGTCGGTCACGCATGCCGGTACAAGAAGGAGGGGAAATATAATCACCAATTAATTAATCGGCGAAGCAAATACTACAAACAATTCTAGCAATCAACAAAATAAAGAAACAAACAAAAAAATTCATTTGGGTGAAAATGTCGGGTAGTTACAATAGAACACCACCAACAAGGGATCTCGTCCCGAGATCCTGGACGATCCGGGGAGAGAAAATACAGACGATGTTTCTCAACACCACCAACAAGGGACTTTTCTCCATGCCGAGGACGAACTTCTGTCGAGAAAACATTCCATAGAGAGATGGCGACGTCGAAGAACGGAACCATCGGGAGATGAAGAGAAAGAACGATAGTTGAAAGCAACGGTCAAGGGAAGCATTCTCACTCAAATCGTGAGGATACTAGGCAAGAGGAGTGAAGGCAACGGTCGACCAAGATGTCAACCAGAGTCGGAGGAACTAAATTTACTACAAGATTTCCCAACCCGAGATCGGAATCGAGACAATACGCTGCAAGCAAGGCCTTGTAACGGTTCCGAAACTCCACACAATCGAGGTGCTAGAGTTTTGAAGGGGATAAGGAGAGAGTAGAACACTTACTACACTTGTCCTGAGAAGATAAAGGGTAAGGAGTAAAAAGATTCCTACTCTCCGATAATCTAAGTTAGTAACTACAAAATAGTTTCTTTGTCTAGACTCGAGTTCGGCCAGAAAAGAGATCCGACAGTTGGTAAGGCTTTGATACCAAGTTGTAAGGCCCGATATGTGGTACTGTTCCAGATATAGATGTTTCCATCCAGATCCGGGGACGAAGCACATATTGGTCCCACCGCGACATATGACAATGCCATATGACCCGGATTTCCAACATGATATCACAACATTACAGCTATAAGGATACAACATCTCATACAATCGGCATACAACTGCCTTAATACATTACATCAGCGGAAGATACATGTCTGAGTACAAACTATAATCAAATGCCTAATGGAAAAGGTAAAACACATCATTCCCACAACCACACGGGTCCAGGCTCTCCGCCAGGATCCGACTAACTAGTCGTCGTCGAGTCTCCGCGAAGGCGTCTAGAAGAAGGTTCGTCGAGCTCCTTTGTAGAACAAGATCGTTGCATAACGTGCGTAGAAGAGAGAAGAAAGGGGTGAGATATATCAACAAGTCTTTCAACTAACTTATCACGTTAAGAAGGGGGTAGTGGTTGAGGTTGCAGCCGCACTAGCAATATATGAGTGGCTAACTTTCTATTCAAAGTAAGATGAGAAGCCATGCATTCGATGAGGAATCTTCTCCAACAAGTATTGCTATCAGCTACTTACACAAACATAACGACTATCTTATCCTTTTCCTCCCCTTCGCATCCCGACGAAGAAGAAGCAGTCAAGGCATACAAACATTGATCAAGTTTAGTTATGATTTTAGTTGATGTTATCTATGAACAAGACATAGGTTCCAAGATGTCAATAACCGTGGACACGGCTTCTCGAAAAGATTTAACCCTGCAGGGGTGTACCAACTTCCCATTACAAGGCTCCACAGGCACGCCCATCTCTCTCAGTTGCTACCCATCACAGGAAACCATTTTATGATTTAGTTCCGAGAGATCCGAAACGACAGGTCCCTCTAGCTCACAACGAACAAATCTGGGTGTCCCCCGGGGAGTCGACACCCAATCCAAAAGCCGGCCACGCTCTCGGATCGTACTCTTCTGTATGGCTAAGGTCGAGGTAATTAATCCCCTCCCATGTGGGCAGCCCCCTTGGTCACCAGTGTGGGCCAACAGAGAAACCAGGTCTCCGCTGGCCCGCGTTGTTTAAAGAACATCTGCTAGGAGTGACCCGACAGACACACACACGGATTGCAAATGGTAAATCAGCTTGGGCCACCACTAGAAATGTTTGAAGCTAGGTAGGTAAGAAAATGGGACCCCATAAAATCCCACACGCGGTTAGGCACGCTCTTTCTTAGAACTAACAATACCCGGAACTCGGATCCTAGGTGACTCTAATGGAACAAAGCATTGAGGCGGGATAGCCTAGACCTTCCATCCCTCGTCGAACATAGTGAACATTATAATAATCATACCATCCACAACAATATAGTAATGTGATAGCCCAATCTAAGGAACAATAGGATAACAGTTGTAGCATCGTAAGCATGCATACTAACCAGTGGCTAAGCAAGCGAGGTACATGGCCAAATAATGGTTTTCTAGGATGTGGGGGACATGGTTGTTTGGGTTTATTTGAGAGGCATAAATATAAGGTGGTAGGATCAAGCAGTCGTTCTATCCTATACCTAGGCACAAGTGCGCTGAAAGTTATAAGCATGATATATGATCCCCCTTACATGTTGAGAAGACGATTCCAAAGTTGTAGTCGATCGCAAGCTCGCATCGTCTCCGAGGGTAACCACGGAAGCGCATGATACGTACCAAACGTATCTATAATCTCTTCTTTCTCCATGCATGTTTTGTGTGATATTGCTATGTTTTAGATACACTTTCATACAATTTTGATTATATTTGGACTAACCTATTAAATCAGTGCACCCTAGTGCCAGTTCCTGTTTTCTGCTGTTTTTCTTATTTCAAGTTTCCCCCGTATTAAAAGTGCTCCAAAAATTCCGGAAAAATCCAATTAAAAATCAGCGTATGGGAACCTTGTAGAGTCCCGAAGGGGGGCCATAGGGGACCCACTAGGGCCCCAGGCGTCCTCCCGGCGCGCCCAAAGGTGGGGCAGCGCCAGGGGGCCGCCTGGACCCCTGGTCGCCCCCCTGGTGCCCCCCTTCTCTTATATTTACCTTTCGTCCCGAAACCTCCGAGGACAAAACCCTTTTTCGTGATCTCGCCTCTGTTCCGCCGCCGCCGCGCTTCCAAGATCGGTAGCACCAGAAGACCTCTTCCCGGCACCCTGCCGTAGGGAGGATTGACCTCCGAGAGTTTCTCCACCACCATGGACACTTCCTGGATGATCCGTGAGTAGTCCAACTTGGACCATGGGTCCATGATCAGTAGCTATGTGATGTTCTCCTCCCCTCTTTATTCTTCATGGAATAGACCTTGTGAGCTGCCCTACATGATCAAGGAATATATGTAATTCTTTCTACTGTTGCTATGCAGAGTTTGCTGGGATCTGATGGATTATGAGACTATGTTCAGATTGTGATTGAGTAATATATTTGGTTCTTCTCTTTTATATTTTTTTTCTTGAGTAATTCTTTTATGTTCTCCGTTGCTGTTTATTGCTTTGGCCAAGTAGTAGGTAGTGACTCCAAGAGGGAGTGTTATGCTTGATTGTGGGTTCATGCCCCCAGATTACGAGATTGAGTGACAGAAACATGAGTCTTGGGGATGTGCTGTTTCCACAAGGGGGAAAAACAACGGTGCTTGTAACCGCGGTTTCAAGGATTGTTTCCTTTACGCAAAGTTCTTTTAATGCAGTTGTCCGTTGCTTTGGGTTTACACTTTTGGTGGGGCTCGCAACTTAATACCAGCAAGATGTTCTAGATAGATATCTCAAGGTGGATGATTAGTATTAGATGTAGTTCGATTTCGGTCTACTTATTTTGGCGTACCGCCCATGCTTTTGAGCCTCTTCCTTTATTTGTAGCATAGTTAGCATTGGTTTGCGCCCGTAATCCTGTCAATTGCCCAGCTATGATTTGTTTACGTCGCATAGCAGTTTTATCGTCTTTTGGGAGAGAGACATCACTAGTGAATATCATGGGACCCCTGTCCATATTTCCACCACTTTTTACACCCTCAATTTACTTCTTTATTTTACTTTCTAGTTGGAGTTATCATTACCCTTTTATCTGTTGCGTTTTATCCTTTGTAAACGGCAAGGCCGGAGAGATTGACAACCTCTCAGTACTCGTTGGGAGCAAAGTTATTTGTTTTGTGTTCAGGTCCAGGTAAAGTAAGCAACCCTTAGTTGTGAACGACACCATTGTTCACTTTACCACCTACTTGTCGTCGTTGGAGTCCTACTGGAGACAAACCTTGGTATCTTCACCGAGGGAAATTTGCTGATGCGCTACATCTCAACCTTCCACTTGGGGTAGCCAACGAGGAGCACTACTTCAGTGCCATCAAGCCAATTTCTGGCGCCGTTGCCGGGGACTCCAATTTTCAAGATAGGGGAGTTGCACACTATCTTTTACCTTTGATTTTTAGTCTTGTTAGTTTACCTTTCAGTTCTTGCTTTAGTGTCCTTTATCAACAATCGCAATTTTTTTTGCTTGTCCTGCTTGCTGCTACTATGGGTTCCACTGAAAACACTAAGTTGTGTGACTTCACTAGTCACAACAACAATGATTTTATCTGCGCTCCTATTGCTACACTTGCCACTTCAGCTACCACTTATGAAATTAAACCTGCTTTATTAAACCTTGTTATGAGAGATCAATTCTCTGGTGCTGGAGATGATGCTGCTTTACACTTAAATAATTTTGTTGAACTCTGTGATATGCAAAAGTATAAGGAAGTATAAAGTGATATTGTTAAGCTTAAGCTTTTTTCCTTTTTCCTTGAGGGAAGGAGCTAAAATCTGGTTTCAATCCTTGCCTAGGAATTGTATAAATTCTTGGGATAAATGCAAAGTTGCTTTTATTGGGAAGTATTACCCACCTGCTAAAATTATCCAATTGAGGAGTAATATTATGAATTTTAAGCAATTGGATAATAAACACGTTGCCCAAGCTTGGGAACACATTAAATCTCTTGTTAAGGATTGCCCTACACATGGTTTGACTACTTGGATGGTTGTCCAGACTTTTTATGCAGGCTTGAACTTTACCTCGTGGAACCTGTCGTGGAAAAGTCACGGCAGATGTTCGAAGAGTCGAACTTGACATGGGACCTTTGTTGTGAGGTGGATACGAGGAGAGAGTCGACATGGACAAGAGACTCAGCGATTTACCCAGGTTTTAGCTCCTCTTTGTCTCAAGGTAAAAGCCTACTCCTGCTTCTTATTATTATGGGTTCCCACTCTTCAATTAGAAGAGTCGGTAGATCGATTACAAGAGAGTCGGTTCGTAACCTTAGTCTCGAGGAGATCTAAGTTACGCCGAAAGTGTCTAGTCCTATCTTGGATTGAGATTGTTCTGACTCTGGATCCCTTGGACCTCGACTTATAAAGATGCCGGGTCCCGGGGTTCCGCGAGTCCGACTCTGACACGAGGTGGAGACCTATTCTACTTTATAAATATGCTACGCGTTATACAAGGTAAGTCGAATTTATTCTATGGCTTATATCTTCATGCTTGGCGTGGCCGGCTTATGACCGGGTCTTCTTTTGTGGGCCTTCCTTAGGTGAGTCGGCCCATAGATCCTAATTCCGAGTTATGGGCTTGGTCCACCCCCCCCCCCCCGACATTAGCCCCCAAGATTTTTGTGATGCTTCAGTCTTCACAGTAATCTTCTTGATTCCATCATGGTTGTCGACTCTTCAATTGATCAGATCGACTCTCATTCTTTGAGGTTTTATGAGGAGTCGGAGCCAATTCTTTTTGTCTTTTCGTTTCTCCTTCCAACAAGAAATTATTCTGTTGACTTTTTTAGTCAAAGATCCGTTAGTGATTTATGATTTTACTGCCCGAAGCGACACTATTGAAGGGATTGATATTGTGGTGGGAATCGAGGAGTCTTTCCATAAATGTCACCTACCATGGGTAGTTTACCCATCCCTTTATGGCATTGATTGATCATATCTTTGTGGCTATAAAAACAGCCACCCGAAACTTCAATTTTCTGAATGCTTGCCTCTTCTCCTTCCTCTACTCTTCTCGCAACTCTCCATGGATCCCAAGCTCAGCACCATAGCTCCTACGACCGCCTGCAATCTTTGTTCCAGTGCTGGTTCTCGCGGTGGTCGAGGCCGTGGGCGAGGCCTTGGAAGAGGCCGCGGAAGGGGCAGAGGCAGGGGTGCGCGTACTGCTTCTGTTTCCGTAGATCCTCAATCTCCACCTTATTCTCCCGAAAGAAGTGAGTTCTTGATAAAAGTTTAGACGATCCGTCGTTGGGTCAAATTTCCTGAATCTTTTTCCCAGCTCATGATGGATTCCAAGCCTCCAGGTCTGTGGCTTCGCTCTGATGGGTGCCCTCATGGACCCATCTGGGTAGCCACTAGTTTCTCTGGTCAGGACTCCATGTTCCTGGAGAAACATTGGAAAACTTTTCTTTGCTCCAGGAACATTCAAAGAGGAGACACCATCGTCTTCAGGTATGATGGTGATGAGACCCGGTGGGCCAGGGTTTTCGACTCAGACGGCGATCGAGCCGGTTGCTGTATGGAGAGTTCCAGCAGCAGTGATGAAGAATTTTCAACAATGAAGAGGACGCCCGAGTCTCCTTATCTGATGACGAAGCTGACTCTGAGGAGGGCTACTGAATCTGTAGTTTTTATCTAGTAGTATTTGTCGACTTTGGTCTTGTTTTCTTTTGATGTAAGGCATTTCTTTTGATGTAAGGCCTGACCACTGATGAATGAAAATTTTAATTTCCCATCATATTTTTAAGTCAGTTGGATACCTGACTTTTAATATTTATGAATGAGAGCCGATGTTTTCGATGATATATGTATCTATTGCCCCTTGGGTCGATACAAATGTACTTGTGTCTTTTGATCGACTCATAGGATGAATCGACTTGTAGCCCCCATGAGTTGGTATGGTCACCTTGTGTGCCGAACCAGGTCATGTAAATAAATTTTGAAGTGATACTCCCCAAGAGTTGGTATGATCCTTATGGCGTCGTGCCAAATATTGAATAAGAAATTTTTGAGGTGTTACTCCCCAAGAGTCGGTGTGTGCACCTGGGTGATGTACCGAGTCTTTTGAGAAGAGCCATTGAAGTGTAGTCCCCATGAGTCGGTATATGCATCTAGGTGCTGTGCCGAGTCACATAGGTCTTACTTTTATCTGAATTTTTTTCTTATGAATAATTGATAATGTAGTATGACATTTGTATGCACAAAATAAATTTAATCGCTGTTAGAAGCCGACTCATGCCTCAGCTTCTCGCATTGAGAGAGATTATTGGTTCAAGAGTCCAAAATTCTCTGTAAGCCAGCACATATGACTAGCGTTCCTGGTTCTTAGGACTAAACTTGTTAGGCGTTTATGTAAGACCTGAAAGTTTAGGCTAACCGGGATCACGTTAGTCATATGAGCTTGAGCTGTACAGGGCAAATTTTACGGTGTGGGTGGTCAATTCATGTATATGCCAGGATTTCTTCGGTTAAAAATCGATGGATGCCATAAAACTCTCCTACTTCCCCCGAATAGGTCACACACATGTGGAATTTTACATATATATGCCGGCTTCTCAGATAAGAGTCGGTGAATATCATCGAGCTCCCCTATTCTCCAGACTAAGAAATATACATGATCAGAGCCGGTAGAGGGTTTATCAAGCCCCCAGGTCTCTGAGAAAAGATGTGAAAATATGCAATGTGTGATGCAATATGAAAAATCTGAAGATAGTAATGTAAAGAAAAAGTCGGTTATGATAAAAAACCGACTTTATGCATATGTGTGGCGAGAGCTGGTGCGACGAGAGTCGGCTTTAGATATGGCGAAGGCCTAGTGCGATGAAGATCGACTTTGTATATTAAGCATGGCGAAAGCCTAGTGTGATGAATATCGACTTATTGATTAAGTATGGCGAAAGCCTAGTGCGATGAAAATCGACTTATAAATTAAGTATGGAGAAAGCCTAATGCGATGAAAATCGACTTATATATTAAGTATGGCGAAAGCCTAGTGCGATGAAAATTGACTTATACTTATTCATTATGTGGCGAGAGCCAATGCAGTGAGTGTCGACTTATATATATACTATATGGCGAAAGCCGGTGCGACAAATGTCGACTTATGTAGATGTACAATAGTCTTCCTGTTCTACTCAAGTATAATATGGACGGAGTTGTGCGATGTTCCACGGCCTGGGAGTCTCCTCCATGGATGTGCGTGATTTTGCCTTTTCTCGTATATCAACCAGGTAGTAGGATCCATTCTACAGGTTCTTTCTAACCACAAACGGTCCTTCCCATGGAGAGGGTAACTTGTGCATTCCATCCTTTTTCTGTATGAGGCGGAGCACTAGATCACCTACCTGGAAAGTCCGACTTCTGATGCGACGGCTGTGATATCGTCGCAGATCTTGTTGGTAGATAGCCGACTGAGCTGCTGCTAATTCTCGTTTTTCATCGATAACGTCCAGGGCATCCTGCCGCGCTTTCTCATTGTCAGCTTCCAGATAAGTTGTGACCCTTGGTGAGTCGTGACAGATGTCACTTGGGAGAACGAATTATGCTCCATAGACCAGGAAGAAGGGTTTGTATCCTGTCGACCGCTTAGGAGTCGTCCTGATACTCCATAATACTAAGGGTAATTCTTCCTCCCAGCAACCCGACGTCCTTTCCAGGGGGATACAGAGTCGGGGTTTGATGCCTCGGAGCAACTCTTGGTTGGCTCTCTCGGCTTGTCCATTGGTCTATGGGTGAGCCACCGATGCAAGGTAAAGTCGGATGTGCTCGTTCTGACAGAATCGCTGCATAACCCCCTATGATAGGTTAGATCCATTATCAGTGATGATGCTTTGGGGGTAGCTGAATCTGTATATTATATTTTTCAAGAATTTTAATGCCGTGGCTGCTTCACATTTGCTAACCGGCTCTGCCTCAACCCATTTGGTGAATTTGTTGACTACCACCAGCAAGTGTGTATTCTTGTTGGCCGACCTTTTGAAAGCTACCACCATATCAAGCCCCCACACTGCAAAGGGACAAGTGATAGGGATCATCCTGAGTTCTTGAGCCGTCACATGAGCTTGCTTTGCATAACGCTGACATCCATCACACTTTTTGATTATATCCTCTGCGTTCGCATGCGCTGTGAGCCAATAGAATCCATGTCTATAAGCTTTAGCCACCAGCGAACGAGAGATGGGGGTGATGCCCACAATCTCCAGAGTGTATCTTATTCAGGATCTCTCTGCCTTCTTTTGGTGAGACTCATCTCTGAAAAACATCTTCGGGGCTTCACCGATGTAACTCACCTTGATGAGTAGAAAATATTTTCTCCTCCTGACAATTTTTCTGGCCAGTACCTCATCTGCGGGTAGGATTCCCCGGGTCTTGTAATCCAAATAAGGCACAACTCATGAGGGGGTGGCGTGTATTGCAGCCACTAGAGCCGGTTCTGGATCCGTCTCTGCTATGCCTTGCTCTATTTGTATTTGTACAGACGGCTTTGTTAGGAGGTCCAGGAACACATTTGGTGGAACCGGATTTCGCTGAGAGCCAAGCCTGGACAAAGCGTCTGCGGCTTCATTTAGCTTGCGCTCCACATAATCCACCTGGTATCCAACAAAGAAACCGGATTTCCTTTCAACTTCTCGCCGATAGGCTGCCATGGTGGCATCTTTGGAGTTCCATTTCCCTGACACTTGTTGAGAGACAAGGTCAGAGTCGCCATAGCATTGAATCCGGCTTATGATCATTTCATGAGCCAGCCGCAACCCATGAAGTAGGGCCTCATATTCTGCTGCGTTGTTGGTGCAAGTGAACTGTAATTGTAGGACATAGCCGAATTTCTCCCCTTTAGCTGAGGTAAGGACCACGCCGACTCCTGATCCCTGGAGCTGCCGACTCCCATCGAAGTGCATTGTCCAGTATTTTGTAATAGGCTTCTATGGGGGTGCTTGGATCTCTGTTCAGTCATTGATGAAGTCGACCTGCGCCTGAGAATTGATGGCCGTGCGTGGCATATATTTGATATGATAAGCCCCCAACTCTATAGCCCACTTTGCAATCCTTCCCGTGGCTTCCCAGTTCTGGATGATATCTGCAAGCGGTGCGGAGCTGACTACTATTATTGGGTGCTCTTGGAAATAATGTTTAAGATTCTCACTTGCCATGAATAAACCAAGGACTAATTTCTTCCAGTGAGGGTAGCGTTGCTTTGATGAAGTCAAGACCTCACTAACATAATAGACTGGCTTCTGTAAGGGGTGCTCTTTACCGGCTTCCATAGGTTCAACCACAACCCCAACATTGACTGCTCGATTGTTGGATGAAATATAGAGTAGCATCGGCTCCTTTGTCCTAGGAGCCGCCAGGATTGGAGCCTGGGACAACTGTTTCTTCAGCGACTCCAGCGCTTGATCAGCCTCATCATCCCGGACGAATTTTTCCGACTTGCGTAAGAGTCGGTACAGGGGGATTGCTTTCTCTCCAAGTCGGCTTATAAACTGTCTTAGGGCATCTACACACCCTGTGAGTCATTGGACTCCCTTTACTGTGGTCGAATTTTGAAGGGCCATGATGGCATTGATCTTCTCCGGGTTCGCCTCAATGCCTCTCTCCGATACTATGTATCCAAAGAGCTTTCCTGCAGGGACCCCAAAGCTGCACTTGGCCGGGTTTAACTTCATCTGGTACTTGCGCAGATTCTTGAAGGTTTCCTGGAGGTCACTGATGAGTGAGTCGGCCAGCTGAGATTTGATAACTATGTCGTCCATGTAAGCGTGCACATTGCGCCCAGTTTTCTCCTTGAGGCAATTCTGCACTGTTTGTTGTTATCTGGCTCCTGCATTCTTCAAGCCGAAAGGAACATAAGTGTAGTAGTATATCCCAAAAGGAGTGATGAAAGTTGTTTTCTCCTGGTCTTCAAGAGCCATCTTGATTTGGTGATAGCTAGAGTAGGCGTCGAGAAAACACAAGAGCTCACATCCCGCAGTAGAGTCTATGATCTGGTCAATGCGAGGCAGTGCAAAGGGATCCTTTGGGAAAGCCTTGTTTAAGTCGGTGTAGTCAATGCACATACGCCAAGTCCCATTCTTTTTCAAAATGAGGACCGGGTTTGAGACCACATCGGATAGAAAACTTCCATAATGAACCCGGCGGCAAGGAGCCGGGCTATCTCTTCCCCAATGGTGTTCCTCCTTTCGTCATTAAAACGACGAAGGAATTGCTTGAACGGCTTCAGTTTTGGACCAATATTTAGGTGGTGCTCAGCGAGTTCCCTCGGGACACCTGGCATGTCAGAAGGTTTCCATGCGAAAATGTCCTGATTCTCACAGAGGAACTCGATGTGTGCGCTTTCCTATTTGTCAGATAACCTTGTCCCAATGATGAAATGCCCAGAAGCGTCACCAGGGACAAAGTCGAATTTCTTTGTGTCCTGCGCTGGTTGGAACATGGGGTTATTGTCAGGAGTCGGTTTCTTCAGTATGGTGAAGTCTGCTGGATCTACCTTCTCCTAGTATGCTGTCAACTCCTCCTTGGAGCATGTCGAGTCGGCAAACTTGACGTGTTGTTCATTGCACTCCGTCGCCCTGGTCCGACTCCCATCTATCGTGATTGGCCCGTTAGGACCCGACATTTTTAGCTTTATATAGACATAGCATGGCCGATCCATGAACCTGTCATAAGCCGGTCTACCCAAGATGGCATGATATGGGCTCTCGAGTTTTACTACCTCATAGGGTATGATCTTAGAGTGAATTTTTTTAGCAGTTCCAAAGGCTGTCTCTAGGTAGATTTTGCCTATCGGGCGTGCCGACTTGCCTGGGACTATTCCTTGGAAAATAGTGTTGGAGGGTTGTAGTTGTTTATGAGTCAATCCCATCCTGCGGATGGTCTCGTAGTAAAGGATGTTGATACTTCTTCCTCCATCCATGAGCACATTGTCTAGTGTGTAACACCCAATTTGTGGAGAAACTACCAGGGCCAGAGTGCCCGGGTTCTCTACCACTGGGGGGGGGGGGTGGTCATCCCATGTCCAGGTGATCGGCTGCTCGGACCAATTAAGCCACCTGGGACAAGCCGGCTCTGTGACCACAGCCATGGCGGCTCTCTATTGCAGCTTCCCGTCTCTCTGACAGCTACTGGTGGTGAAGACATGGTAGGCTGAGTGGTCTTGGAGCTGTTTTGGGTTTGCTTAGAATCCAGCAAGACCTGACTGGTTTTGCTGCCCTCCTCCCCTGGATCCTTGGTGTTGAGGTGCTGCGCCGCCTCCCTGATGCCAAAAATCTTGGTTATTGTTGTTTTGGCTGGCTCCTCCACCTGACCCGGGAGGTCCATGGCCTCAACGTCGTGCGAACTCTTTCATGAAGTTACAATCTTCCGAGGTGTGATTGGCTGGACGGCCGGGTTTACTATGTGTTGGGAAAGGCCTTTTCATAGCTTCTTCAAAGCTGCTTGGGGGTTGGAAACTTCCTTTCGGCTTGCGGTAGTTGTTGCCCCCTGCTTCTGCCTTTGGAAGCCGACGTTTGTGTTGGAAACCAAGTCGGAAGCAGTCTGATCGAATCGACGCTTGGTCTGTTGATTCTGGCTCTGGGATCCTTTTCCATTGTTCTTTTTATTCTGGCGGCTTTATCCTCTTCTGGATCAGCGTCCTTGGTTTTGTCAGACTCGGCATACTTGATGACCGCATTCATGAGCTTTCCCATGTTACTGACCGTCATCTTGAGTCGGCCAAGTTTATGTACTAAGGGCTCAAACTTGTAGTTTCTTTCCAAGACAATCACTGCTGTCTGAGTAGTGATGGTGTACGAGGAGTGAACTATCTCTGCGACTCGTTGTGCCCAGCTCAGGGCCGACACACCTTCCTTTTGTACATAGTGCTCCACGTCGACGATCGTACGTGGTGGCTCGCCGGCGGGTGCCTTCAAATTCTTGATAAACTTCTCTATGAGATCCGTCCAAAAGGTGATAGAGTTCACTGGGAGGGTTTTGAACCATGTACGAGCCGTCCCTTCCAACATCATCATGAAGTAAAGGGCACAAACTTCTTCGCTGGCTTGCAGCATATCCATGGCGAGGTCGTAGCTTTCGATCCAAGTCGCCGGGTCCATGTCAGCTGTATAGTTCGGAATATTACGCGGTCCCTTGAAATCTGGGGGAAAGTGTGTGTTCCTCAAGGCCGACACCAGACACCGGTTACCTACGAATCTGCTGACGAATTTGGTATTTTGATCTTGCGAGGGAAATTGGGCCGCCGACTCTATACGACGGCTGGTGTTAGGAGCCGGTAGGTCCATAATTCTCAGTGCCCCCTGAGGGTTCAGAGGCGGCGGTGCTCCGTGATGGCGATGGATACTCGAGGCTGCAGGAGCCGGCGACTCTGATGGGACCCCTTGTGAATATTGAGATTGCTGCATGATCGCAGTATTGAGTAAGTCAACTACTTCTCGAGCGACACGATCTGCTGGGGTGTCCCCCTGGATTGGCGCGTTGGTGAGGAAGCTTATTTCCGCCATGACATTTTCCATGGGGTTATTGAAGTGATGAGGAGGTGTATGGAAAAAAATTTGGGCATGGTGGAGGAGCCGGCTGTCTAGGTGGTGTGAATCATGGGGGAGTCGACTGGTCAGGGCTGTGGAACAACGTTCGTCCTTGGTAGTCAGGGGGGAGCCGACTTACATGTCCTTGTGGACGCGTATGGGCGAGGCTTAGTCGGTGGGCCTCTATCAGCTCCGACTCTTCCCGGAGGCGTCTAGTTTCTTGAACGAGCCGGGCTTCTCTCTCAGCCATTTGCTCCTTTTCGGCGTTGATCTCCCTTCGTATGCTTGCTACCCGTGACTTGAGTTTGTTGACCCTTGTCCTCCAGGCCTCCTGGTTCTTCGTTGTCACCTTCATGGAGAAGGCCTCGTCAAGAGAGTTCAAGGCATCTGTGAGGGCTTCTGCTCGAGTGGGGACTTGTTCTGATGGGCGGGCTGCCGGCTCCCTATCTGGATTAGGGACCGCGCTGGCAGCCGGCTCTGCGCCTTAGTTTTGGGCTGCCTGACTCCCCTGTCCTCCAGTGTCAGCCATGAACACTGTGGCGCAGTATGGAGGCTCAAAGTGAGGATAACCCGGGTTGTATTCTGGCACACCAGTGCCGAGTCTGTTGCTCCCCACGGATCGGATGGACCCCTCGTCTGAGAAGCTTCCTTCACTAGGGTGTGAGTCAATATCAGTTAGTTCTTCCGAGGCGTCATGCATTGGGGACTCGATAGAGCGCTCCGGCTCTGGAGACTCATCAATGAATCCGACGAAAACGTGTTTGGATCCGGCATGTCACCGACTCGAGGTTTCGATGGGGACTTGGGGATCTGGCTCCGGCTCAGATCCGTCCATTCTGCCGATGAAGATGTGGATAGACCCGATCGGGACCCGATATCCCGAGTCAACAGAATCGGCTTCTGGGCCCCAAGTTGAGTGGTCGATGCAGAGCTTTCCACGCCGGCTTCTGGTGATCCGTCCAGCGACGAATCCCTCCATGCCTTGCATAGCTCCCTCTAGAATCTCAAAAACTGCATGCGCAGTCCCCATGGTGGGCGCCTACTACCGTGGGAAAGTCACTGCATATGTTCGAAGGGTCGAACTTGACATGGGACCTTTGGTGCGAGGTGGATATGAGGAGAGAGTCGACATGGACAAGAGAGTCAACGATTTACCCAGGTTTCAGTGCCTCTTTGTCTCGAGGTACAAGCCTACTCCTGCTTCTTATTATTATGGGTTCCGACTCTTCAATTAGAAGAGTCGGTAGATCAATTACAAGAGAGTTGGCTCGTATCCTTAGTCTCGAGGAGATCTAGGTTACGCCGAAACTGTCTAGTCCTATCTTGCATTGAGATTGCTCTGACTCTGGATCCTGTGGACCTCGACTTATAAAGATGCCGAGTCTCGGGGTTCCGCGAGTCCGACTCCGACACGAGATGGATTCCTATTCTACTTTATAAATATGCTACGCGTTATACAAGGTAAGTCGAATTCCTTGTATGGCTTCGATCTTCATGCTTGGCGCGGCCGGCTTGTGACCGGGTCTTCTTTTGTGGGCCTTCCTTAGGTGAGTCGACCCATAGATCCTAGTTCCGGGGTTTGGGCTTGGTCCATCCCCCCGAAAAAACCTGTTAGATTCGGCCGCGGGAGGAACCTTTCTGTCAACAACATTTGGTGCTGCCACAAAACTACTAGATGAGATGATGACCAACTATTCCCTATGGCACACCGAACGGGCTCGAACAGGTAGGAAGGTAAAATATGTCGAGGAGATTTCTCCCTAAATGAAAACGTTGACTTAATTATGTCTCTACTTACCAAGAAATCTCCTATTGATCCTCATGATGTCCCTTTAAACTCTTTGGTTGCTCAAGAACAAGTAGATGTGAACTTTATCTCTAGAAACAACTTCAATAATAATGCTTATAGGAGTAATTTTGCTAGCAATCCTAGACCGTTCCCATCCAATAACTATGGGAACAACAACACTTATCCTAGTAACAACAACAACTATGGTCAAACTTATAAGGAAAGAGACTTACCTAGCTATGAGAAACTGGTAGAGATAGAAAAGGCTACCAAGAATTATATGAACACACAGTTTGAACAAAACAAAGCCTTCTCCATACAGTTAGGTGAACACACTTATATTTTGCAAAACATTAGTAAGAAACTTGAGAGCCTGAACAAAGAGATTTCTAATCTCCAAACTAGACTTACCGCCACTGAAACCTATGTTTCAAACATGTCTCGCACCCAATCTACTTTGATAAATCAGATAGCAGTCAAACCAGAAGTTATCATCATGGAAGAAGATAGAATTAAGAGCCTTCCTACACACCACACTGTTGCTACTATCCAAGTTGTTTAATATACCCAAATTTTTAGCACCCAACACACTCCTAGTCCCATTGGACCTATTAATGGTGATGCTATTACCTCAACCATAGAAGAAGAAACTCCTATGAACATAGAGGCTTTCAAACAAGTGAGCCTAGATGACACCACTACCAGCTTTGATAGTAGTGACATTGATTTTGATAGTTGTACCCTTTCAGAAGTTATTAACTTGTTACACAAAATGTCTAGAGACCCCCACACTAGCACGTTAATTCTTGCCTTCACGGAGAATATCACTAATGCTCTCATTAAAGCTAGGGAGGAGAAGCTTAGAGTAGAAGCCTGCATACCTATAAAGCTACAAGATGGTTGGGATCCTATAATAATAATGGAATTTAATAACTTCTCTTGTTATATTTTATGTGATGTTGGAGCTAGTACCTCTGTTATGCCTAAAAGAATGTATGATATGTTTGAATTGAAGCCCTTTCATCCTTGTTCTTTTGGTGTTCGTCTCGTTGATTCTTCCGTAAAGAAACCTTTGGGGAAGATCGACGATGTTCTTATCATTTTCAATGACAATTATGTTCCCGTTGATTTTACTATTATGGACATAGAGTGTGAACCTTTATGTCCAATTATTTTGGGACATCCTTTTGTTCGCACCGTTGGTGGTGTTATTGACATGAAAGAGAGGCATATGAAATTTAAATTCCCTCTTAAAAAGGGGATGGAACACTTCCCTAGAAATACAATTAAGTTACCTTTTGAGTGCGTCACACGGGCTAGCTATTCTCTTACCCTTGATAAAACTTGCTCTTTTTGCTTTTTGCCTAGCTTAAAGGCGTAAAAGAAAGCGCTTGTTGGGAGGCAACCCAAGATGTTTTTACTTTTGTTTTTAGTGGTGTTGATGATTGTTCATACTGTAGCAACATCATTGTATCTTTATTTTCAAGCTTTGTGGCAAGTTTAGCCGCTGTTTGCAAGAAATTTCAAGAGTTGCGACATGTTGTCCAGAAAACAGATTCTGTCCTTTGATGGAAATGTTCACGATAAATCACCAGATCATCTGTTTGATCTGAATTTTTTTTGGCAGCATGATCTATACAATTAGCTTTCGAACGTTTGTTCTAAGTTTTTTGATTTGAGTTACATAAGTACCCCAAATAATTATTTACTACCTGCTGGTCTGTTTTTAGAGATTCTGCCACGTTTTTCCTTTCCTTACTTTTGCAAGTCTTGCGCTAGGTTTTTCTATGCAAAAACTTTTTTGCAATCTTGAGAAACAATAGCCCTTCAAGAAAATCTTTATTTCCAGTAGAGGAAAATAATAGGCATTTAAAACAAAACTATCGCCACCGTGACTGGGATGCGGGCCAGGCATCATCCCTGAGAACTTATTTAATATACAAAGTTTTATTAAAATGAACGAGTGAAAAATTTATATTAACTAACAAATTAACAAAATAAGACAAGAGTACTTTTAAATAATGCCTCATACTTAGATTGGACACATAAGCAATTCCCGGGAGAGTGTGACCGGAAACCCAAGCAGGATGCACAAGTTCCGTACTTGTACAAGTCACATAGGTTTGCCTCACACTCTCCCCGATGTCACATAGTCTCACAATATATTTGAATCATCGGCATTCTAAAATAGGAGAAATAGTGCCTCATATATAGATTGAACAAATAAGCGAATCATGGGGGAGCGTGACAGCTACCCGAGTAGGATGCACAAGTTCCGTACTTGTATATATAGAAAGGGTAGCTTCACGCTCTCCCCTGATGTCACATAATGTCACAATATATTTAAATCATCGGCATTCTAAAAAAATAGCAAAAGTGATTGTAAAAAGTAATTTGATGCCGAAACACCATTTAACTCCCATTTCGACAAATCTCGGGCACTCGATATGTCCTACTTTTCTACCACAAGTGATGCCGAAATCCAAAGAAATTTTTGGCATGACATTTGCTAAAAATTCGACATATCGAGCGCCTGAAATTTGCCGGAACGGAAATGAATCGACATTCCGGCAAAACATAGGCCAATCATATCCCTGAAAAATTTGATATGACATTTCCTAATATAAATTTGCTCAAAAAAAATCCTAATTGTCTCAATATGCTAACAAAAATCCTAGTTTCCTAAAAAAATCCTAATTACCTCAATATGCTAACCAAAAATCCCAATTGCATGATGTCATTGCTAAAAGAAGGAAAATGATTCTAGCATATGTCACTACATTCCTTCTGCTCAGAGTCATCGAACATGCACACAATTGCCTCAACAAAAATCCTATTTTTGCAATTCTAATTGAGGAAGGGGGAGGGGGCAACTCACCGCACAAGGGGTGGCCTACGACGATGGCGCGACGACGACGAGGGCGCGGGCGGGTGAGGGCGACGACAAAGATGACGGCAAGGAGGGCTCGAGCGCGGGCGGGCGACGGCGACGAGAGGGCGCGGGCGGGCGAGGAGAAGAGGGCGCGGGAGGGTGAGAGTGAAGTGGGATCAGTTAGATCCAGATGCAGTGATATAGCACATTATCTGCAGCGCGGGATGTGGCAGGTGCGCTGTAGATGGGCAGATCTTCTACAACACGGGGCCCTGTCCCGCGCTGCTGATATGTGGGCACAAAATAACGGTCCCTATCCACATTAGCAGCGCAGGGCCGCATACATGCGCTGCAGCTGTCCTGGACATATGCAGCATGACCTTGCTGCCATGCGCTTTTACGTTTTCTAGACAAGGGCATCACAAGTGTCCCCACTTACTTGCCGCGCGGGTTGCGGACAACCGCGCAGCTAATTTCTAGGCAACTGCAGCGTGCAGAACTAGCCTGTGCTGTTATTATTTACCTGCAGCGCTATTCATTGGTCCCGTGCTGCTAATCGTCATTCTTGTATGACCATTATCCTAGTAGTGTCTCCTTCATCATCCGAAGAAGAAGAAGCATTCAAGGCAGACACACGTTGATCAAGTTATTAAGATTATCTCAGTTGTAGTTGTCTATGAACAAGGAATAGGTCTCAAGTCGTCCATAACCGTGGACACGACTTCTCGAGAAGATTTAACCCTGCACGGGTGTACCAACTGCCCATTATAGGCGTCGCATGTACGCCTGGTTTCCGCTTGGCTATGTGAACGCCTGAAACTCCGGACCGTCAGAGTCCCTCTAACTAACAACACACAATTCCGGGTGGCCCCCGAGGAGTCGACATCCAATCCGAAAGCCGGCCACGCTCTCCGATCGGCCTCTTCCTTCTCAACAGGGTTTGGGTTACCGGGACACCTCACATGGGGTCGGGCCCTCGCCTTCCAAGGGTGGACGAACTGGCAAACCATGTCTCCGCTGTCCCAAGTTGTTTGGATATCTGCTAGGAGTGACCCGACAAACATATATGTATGGTTTGCAAATGGTAAATTAGCTTGGGCCACCGCTAGATTTGTTTGAAGCTAGGTAGGTAAGACAAGGGGACCCCATAGAATCCCACAGACGATTAGGAACGCTCGTCAAGTGACACAATACCCAGAACTCGGATCCTAGGTGACACGAATAGAACCAAGCGCCAAGGCGGGATTTCCTGACCTTCCATCCTTCGTCGAATATAGTCAACATTTAAATAATCATATCATCCTCAACGATATAATAATGTGATAGCCCAAACCAAGGGGTAACAAGATAACAGTTGATAGCATCCTGAGCATGCATACTAAGCAATGATTAAGCAAACAAGGTACATGGCCAAACAATGGTTTGCTGGGATGTGGGGGACATGGCTATTTGGGTTTATTTGAGAGGCATAAATATGAGGTGGTAGGATCAAGAAATTGTTCTATCTATACCTAGGCACAAGTGAGATGAAAGTTATAAGCATGATATATGCTCCCCCTTACCTGATGAGAAGACGAAACCGAAGGTGTAGTCGATCGCAAGATCACATCATCTCCGAGAGTAACCGCGGGAGCACACAAGAAGGAAACACTAGAAAAGGCAATCGACGAGCAAACATCTATTACTACGAAGCAATCACGAGAAAGCATCAACAAGAAGGAAACACGAGGCAACACACTACGGTATGACATCTATCGTCGAGAGCGGTTACTAACGGGTTAAGTGGAGTATTCGTCACACACGACGATACCGCACGTTTAGAATGGTTCAAGTTGTTTAGCTACACAACATGAGCAAAGGTTGTTAACATGGCATCTCACTCAAGCATGGCATGTCCCAGAAACATGGCAAGAGGTGAAGCATAAGTAAACTATCTATGCTAGTCAATTTAAGTGAGGCAAATTACTAAAAATGGCATGTCACTAAGTACCCCACAACGATTAAATTATTTGATATTGTTCTGCCCTAAACCATATTTTAGGTTGATTAACAACATCACACAAAATCATAAACACAAAGTATATGAAATTCTAATCAAGTTACATGTAAGGAACACCCCAAACGGAGTTACGGTTAAAAAGAACAAGCAACACAAGTTGTGGGCACAATCTGCCAACATCAGGTAGCACACTTGGGAGCAATGCAACAACAAGATACTTCATGCAAACATGCACCAAAATGATGTGGATCAACAGTAGGCATGACAAGCATGACATGGCATCATGGTTTCGTGTATATGAGCATAGGGAACAAGTAATTGTAACCCATGCAAAAAGCTAAATAATACTACTGGTCTAGGGACTCAGTGAAAAACAGAGGCATGGCAAACTGCTATAAACATGCTATATAAACAGTAGCAAAAGTAATAGCCAATGAACAACAACATGACCAAGGAGTATATGAACTTGGAGCCTATATGATGGTGATCAGTTCATACATAGCACTTGTGGTCAAAGGAACCATGGATGAATAAGTATTAAGCATGCAAGACAGCTATATTATATTCCAGACTTTGGGAGCTCAATAACTATATGAACAGAAACCATATCATGGAAAATCAACGCATGTAATCAAAGTACACATAACAAGGAGCAAATAATTACATTGGGGATAAAGCATATGAGGCTTGGATCACTAACTATACGGCATCAAAGTAGCAACTTTATATAAACATCATCGCATATTATCAGGGTCACCTCTTTGGAGCAATAAATAAAGTAGCTACAACAGGTAACATTTCAAAGGGATGCATATAATTGAATTACACATGATGCTTAACCAAAAAAAGAAAGAATTACTGGCATAGGCATCATGGATGTGACACAAACATCAACCAAACTTGCAAGATAATAACAGCAGCAACAGTTAACATTCTGCATCACACTTCAACAGGGAATTGCACCACCCAAATGACGTCAAATGAATTAAGTTACTAAAGAGAAAAGTTAGAGCACATCATCAGCAACAAATTTCATTTTGGGATCAAGTTCATCAGAGCTACGGATCTTACGCAAATCTACTCCCAAACCGGCAACCAACAACAGTTATTCTCAAACTTAGCAGAAATTTGGGAAAAGATAAACACTGGAAAGAAACAAAAAAGATGGTGGCTCGAGCCTCACCATGGGCTAGGCCCAGTTCGGCAGTGGAGAGGCCATGGGACAGGGGCGCTGGGTGGGCCGTGCTGGGGAGCTGGGCTGGGAGGCAGGTCGAGCTAGGCCGGGGTGGTTCGTGGCCCACAACGGCGTGGTGGTAGGGGCTCGCCGGTTGTCCTGTGGTTGCACCGGCACACACCGGCGAGGTGAAGGCGAGCCGCGAGGGCTCGGCTAGGAATTTGCGGCGGCTCCTACAACAGAGGGCGGCGCGCGAGGCTCCCGAGGCGGCGCGGCAAGGAAGGCGGCGGCGTCGATCTCCTCGGCTCGGGCTCTCCATGGCAGAGGCCGGCAAAGGCTCCGATCATGACTGGCAAGGGGGAAGAGGTGAGGGGGTCAGGAGAGTGAGGTGCGCGAGCTGGCGGTGTTCACCGGAGGCGGCGGCTCGACGCTGGCGTCAAGCATCGGAGGAGCATGACGACGGCGGGCCGACGGCGGTGGGAGGAGCCCTGCGGGGCCTAGTTGTCCTGGGAGGCTGGCTGGGGTGACGTGGAGGCTTCTCAGCCCCAGATCTGAAGATATGACGGCTGGGATCACCTTGGGGCTAGGGTTTTGGATTTCGGGGGCTATTTTGCAAGATCTGGAATTTTTCACGGGGGTGGCTGGGAATTAGTGTTAGGGGAAACCCTGAAAGGGCTAGGAGAGGATGGTGGTCTATTTATAGGCTGGCCTGGATGGCAAGTTTATAAAAACGCCCTCGGCTTCTCTCTCGCACGTCCGAAACTCCACGTTTCTGACCGCCGAGAGTCCATACAACCTCCAATTCGAATGAAATCTCGAACCACGCGCTCAGCGCGGCGAGCCCGTTAGTCCTACCTCACTTCGATTCCATTCCGAGAACATTTTCCGACTCCTAGTAAAATAATCCGTTTATGAAATAAACGGGGTTTTTGTTCCGACGACGATGGTTGGAGGGGGGAAATATAATCACCGAATAACAAGCAACAAAAATAAAGCAACGAACATTTTTTTTAATTTGGGTGAAAATCACGGGCTGTTACACTAATGGCAAAGGTAAAACACATCATTCCCGCAACCACACGGGTCCAGGCTCTCCGCCGGGATCCGCCTGACTAGTCGTCGTCGATTCTCCTGGAAGGCGTCCAGAAGAAGGGTCGTCAAGCTCCTCTGTAGTCCAAGATCGTTGCATAACGTCCGTAAAAGAGATAAGAAAGGGGTGAACTATATAAAAAAGTCTTGTAACTAACTTCTCACGGTAAGGAGGGGGTAGTGGCTGACGTTGCAGCCGCACTAGCAATATATGAGTGGCTGATACATCCAAAACGTATCTATAATTCTGCTTGCTCCATGCATGTTTTGTGTGATATTGCTATGATCTAGATACACTTTCATACACTTTTGATCATATTTGGACGAACCTATTAACTCAGTGCACCCCAGTGCCAGTTCCTATTTTCTGCTGTTTTTCTATTTCAGTTTTCCCCCATATAAAAAGTGCTAGAAAAATTCGGGAAAATTCAGATAAAAAATCAGCGTGAAGGAAGCTTCGCGAAGAGCCCAAGAGGGGCTAGAGTGGAGATAGGGGGGGGGGGGGGCAGGCGGCCACCCGGCGCGGCCCACCCCTGGCCGCGCTAGGGGGGCCCCTGGGGCCCCTGGTCCACCTCTGGCTACCCCCCCTTCACCTATTTATTCTCCGTCACGGGGATACTCCGAAGACAGAACCCTATTTCGCAAACTCGCCTCTGTTCCGCCGCCTCCGCGCTTCCGAGATCGGGAGCACCAGAAGACCTCTTCCTGGCACCCTGCCGGAGGGAGGATTGACCTCCGGGAGTCTCCTCTCCACCATGGATGCTCCCCGGATGTCTCGTGATTAGTTTTCCTTGGACCACGGGTCCGTGATCAGTAGCTATGTGATGTTCTCCTCCCCTCTTTGATCTTCATGGTTTAGACCTCGTGAGCTGCCCTACATGATCGAGGCAGTTTTGTAATATTTCTGCTATTGCTATGTTGATTTTGATGGGATCTGACTGATTATGAGATTATGTTCAGATTGTGATAGAGTAATATATTTGGTTTTTATCTCTTATATTTTTGTTCCTAAGTAATTCTTGCATGTTCTACGTTGCTGTTTATTGCTTTGGCCAAGTAGTAGGTAGTAACTCCAAGAGGGAACGTTGTACTCGATTGTGGGTGCATGCCCCCCGATGACATGCTTGAGTGACAGAAACATGATTCTAGGGGATGTGCTGTTGCCACAAGGGGGAAAACAACGGTGCTTGTAACCGCGGTTACAAGGATTGTTTACTTTACGCAAAGTGCTTTTTAATGCAGTTGTCTGTTGCTTTGGGTTTACACTTTGGGTGGGGCTCGCAACTTAATACCAGCGAGATGTTCTGGATAGATATCTCAAGGTGGATGATTAGTAGTATATGCAGTTGGATTTCAGTCTACTTATTTTGGCGTACTGCCTGTGCTTTTGAACCTGTCAATTGCCCTTCTATCATTTGTTTACCTCGCATAGCAGTTTTATTGTCTTTTGGGAGAGAGACATCACTAGTGAACATCACGTATCCCGGTCCATATCCTTATTACTGTTTCCACGCTTTATTTACTTTTCTTGCTTTTACTTTCAATTGCTATCATTATCGGAGAGATTGACAACCTCTCTGAACTTCGTTGGGAACAAAGTTATCTGTGTCTGTGTGCAGGTCCACGTCAGTCGCGCCGCTGACACCTACTTATCATCTCTGGAGTCCTACTGGAGACAAACCTTGGTATCTTCACCAAGGGAAACTTGATGCTGCGCTACATCTCCGCCTTCCACTTGGGGCTCACCAACGAAGGGCGAGAAGCCATCAAGCGAATTTCTGGCGCCGTTGCCGGGGATTCCGAGTGCTAAGATAGGGGAGTTGCACACAACCCTTTACCTTTGTTTTTTAGTCTTGTTAGTTTATCTTTCAGTTTTTATCTTTGTGTCTTTTATCAAAATTTATAAAAAAATTATTTATCTTGCTGTTAGTAGTCCTCCTTGTTTAGATGAACATGTTAGGGCTAGGTGCTTTGCGGGAATCGGAAGTTCTCGATTTCCTTCAAAGAGATGGACAAAATATGAAGAAGGCTTGGGACAGAATCTCTGAAGCACATAAAAGAATTATGCCTTGGATACCTATAAAAATTGTGCTTAGAAATTTTTACCATGGTCTTTTTAAGTGGTGTAAACACTCTCTTGACATTATAGCTGAAGGAGAGTTTTTAGAGTGTGATGAAGATAGGGCTCTTGATAATTTGCATATTCTATCTAGTTATTTTGTTTATGATCGTAGTATTGATACTGTCA
Organism: Bromus sterilis; assembly: GCA_950022295.1. Classification (NCBI taxonomy): domain Eukaryota; kingdom Viridiplantae; phylum Streptophyta; class Magnoliopsida; order Poales; family Poaceae; genus Bromus; species Bromus sterilis. The sequence continues at coordinate 270,366,023 of OX465595.1, read as the reverse complement.
TAGATAGACTTGCCACTATTGAAAAAAGATTGGATGCTCTAGACTTGAGTAAAGGAGAGGAACTTAAGTCCAACAAGAAGGAAATGTTGGAGATAGATGATGATTGGGAGCCCTTTGTTAGGTTTAGCATCTCTAACCAAGGCTTCCTTTCTCTTTGTGATATTGGATCCACAGTTTCTACTATGCCAAAAATAGTTTATGATTCTTTGAAACTAGGTATGGATATATTATCACCTTATCATGAACATTATAATGGAGATATTTTAGAGATATTTTGCATAGTCTATCTAGTTATTTTGTTTATGATCGTTGTATTGATACTGTCATAGATAGACTTGCCACTATTGAAAAAAGTTTGGATGCTCTAGACTTGAGTAAAGTAGAGGAACTTAAGTCCAACAAGAAGGAAATGTTGGAGATAGATGATGATTGGGAGCCCTTTGTTAGGTTTAGCATCTATAACCAAGGCTTCCTTTCTATTTGTGATATTGGATCCACAGTTTCTACTATGCCAAAAATAGTTTATGATTCTTTGAAACTAGATACAGATATATTATCACCTTATCATGAACATTATCCAATGCATGAGTGCTGAAAATATTGAAAAAGGAGTGGATCAAATTGACTTGTACCTGGCTAGTGGTCTGGGGACGAGTCAAGATAAGATTCCAGAAAAAGACCAAGTGTGAAACTTTAGTAGATTGAGTTCTCAACAAATAAATGTTTTTTCTCGTATTCCCTATCCCCCTTCTTGCATGCAAACACCATTTGGAGACATTCGAGTCACAGACAGCGAGAGCTCTTGCACCTAATGTTCTTTTGTTACTTGTTTCAATGCTAATATAGACTCTTGCATGTTATGACTTGAATTGAATCTCTAACCTTGATTGCTTTACTTTTCAAAGTTCTTTTATGGTTGCTAGCATGTCACCACAAAAATTATAATGTTATCATTTACCTACTCGAGGACGAGCAGGAATTAAGCTTGGGGATGTTGATACGTCCAAAACATTTCTATAATTTCTGCTTGCTCCATGCATGTTTTGTGTGATATTGCTATGATCTAGATACACTTTCATAAACTTTTGATCATATTTGGACTAACCTATTAACTCAGTGCACCCCAGTGCCAGTTCTTGTTTTCTGCTGTTTTTCTATTTCAGTTTTCCCCCATATAAAAAGTACCAAAAAAATTCGGGAAAATTCAAATAAAAAATCAGCGTGAAGGAAGCTTCGCGAAGAGCCCGAGAGGGGCCAGAGGGGAGCCAGGGGGGCCCAGGAGGCCACCCGGCGCGGCCCCACCCCTGGCCGCGCCAGGGGGGCGCCTGGGGCCCCTGGTCCACCTCTGGCTGCCCCCCTTCGCCTATTTATTCTTCGTCACGGGGAAACTCCGAAGACAGAACCCTATTTAGCAAACTCGCCTCTGTTCTGCCGCCGCCGCGCTTCCGAGATCGGGAGCACCAGAAGACCTCTTCCCGGCACCCTGCCGGAGGGAGGATTGACCTCCGGGAGTCTCCTCTCCACCATGGATGCTCCCCGGATGTCTCATGAGTAGTTTTCCTTGGACCATGGGTCCGTGATCAGTAGCTATGTGATGTTCTCCTCCCCTCTTTGATCTTCATGGTTTAGACCTCGTGAGCTTCCCTACATGATCGAGGCACTTTTGTAATATTTCTGCTATTGCTATGTTGAGTTTGATGGGATCTGATGGATTATGAGATTATGTTCAGATTGTGATAGAGTAATATATTTGGTTTTTATCTCTTATATTTTTGTTCCTAAGTAATTCTTGCATGTTCTCCGTTGCTGTTTATTGCTTTGGCCAAGTAGTAGGTAGTAACTCCAAGAGGGAACGTTGTGCTCGATTGTGGGTTCATGCCCCCCGATGACACGCTTGAGTGACAGAAACATGAGTCTAGGGGATGTGTTGTTTCCACAAGGGGGAAATCAACGGTACTTGTAACCGCGGTTACAAGGATTGTTTACTTTACGCAAAGTGCTTTTTAATGTAGTTGTCTGTTGCTTTGGGTTTACACTTTGGGTGGGGCTCGCAACTTAATACCAGCGAGATGTTCTGGATAGATATCTCAAGGTGGATGATTAGTAGTAGATGCAGTTGGATTTCGGTCTACTTATTTTTGCGTACTGCCTGTGCTTTTGAACCTCTTCCTTTCTTTTGTAGCATAGTTAGCATTGCGGTGCGTTCATAATCCTGTCAATTGCCCTTCTGTAATTTGTTTACCTTGCATAGCAGTTTTATCGTCTTTTGGGAGAGAGACATCACTAGTGAACATCACGTATCCCGGTCCATATCCTTATTACTGTTTCCACGCTTTATTTACTTTTCCTGCTTTTACTTTCAATTTCTATCATTATCCCTTGTGTTTTACCCTTTGTGAACAACAAGACCCGAGAGATTGACAACCTCTCTGAACTTCGTTGGGAACAAAGTTATCTGTGTCTGTGTGCAGGTCCACGTCAGTCGCGCCGTTGACACCTACTTATCATCTCTGGAGTCCTACTGGAGACAAACCTTGGTATCTTCACCGAGGGAAACTTGCTGCTGCGCTACATCTCCGCCTTCCACTTGGGGCTCACCAACGAAGGGCGAGAAGCCATCAGTGGCGAACGTTCAATTCAGAGTAAGATGAGAAGCCAAGCATTCGATGAGGAATCGCCTCCAACAAGTCTTGCTATCAGCTACTTATGCAAACATAACACCTATCTTATCCTTGTCCTCCCCTTCGCATCCCGACGAAGAAGAAGCAGTCAAGGCACACACACCTTGATCATGTTTTGTTATGATTTCAGTTGATGTAATCTATGAACAAAACGTAGGTTCCAAGTCGTCCATAACCGTGGACACGGCTTCTCGAAAAGATTTAACCCTGCAGGGGTGTACCAACTTCCCATTACAATGTTCTGCATGCACACCCATCTCTCTCAATTAATACCCATCACAGGCAACCATTTTATGATTTAGTTCCAAGAGATCCGAAACGAGAGGTCCCTCTAGCTAACAACGAACAAATCCAGGTGACCCTCGAGGAGTCGACACCCAATCCAAAAGCCGGCCACGCTCTCGGATCGGACTCTTCCGTATGGCTAAGGTCGAGGTAACTGATCTACTCACATGTGGGCAGACCCCTAGCTCACCAGTGTGGGCCAACAGAGAAAGCATGTTTCCGCTGGCCCGGGTTGTTTAAGGAACATCCGCTAGGAGCGACCCGACAGACACACACACGGTTTGCAAATGGTAAATCAGCTTGGGCCACCACTAGAAATGTTTGAAGCTAGGTAGGTAAGAAAAGGGGACCCAATATAATCCCACACGCGGTTAGGCACACTCAGTCTTAGAACCAATACTCGGAACTCGGATCCTAGGTGACTAAAATGGAACAGAGCATCGAGGCGGGATAGCCTAGACGTTCCATCCTTCGTCGAATATAGTCAACATTATAATAATCATATCATCCACAACAATATAATAATGTGATTGCCTGTAACAGCCCAGATTTCACAAAAATTAAAAAAAATTGTTTTCGGTGTGAGTTGTTTGATTGTCTGATTTGTCTGCGGTGTTTGCATCCCCGATTTATCGATCGGCGATTATTTTTCCCCCTCTTATCTCGTACTGGACGGAGACCGACCCTTGCCACCCTGACACTCGACCTTTGCGACACCGGGTTTCACCCGATCAACGTCGCAAAAACCGCACGAGACCAGCCGGAGCCAACGGAGAGAAAAAACCCGTTTACTAACTAAACGGGATATTTTTATAAAGCGCCGGAAAGTGTTTTTGGAACGGTTCCAGCGCAAGGTGAACGTCGCCGGCTCGACGCGCTGATCGCGCAGTTCGAAGTTTTACCCGAATCGGAGGTCCTGCGGACCCCCGGCGGTCAGAAACGTAAACACCGCGCGCGAGAGAGAAAAACCGGGGATGTTTTTGCAAACTGCCAGCCACCTGGGCTATATAAAGACCACCACACTCCCACCCCTTTTCTAGGGTTTCCCTAACACAAATCTTGCAGCCACCCCCTCCACTCTCTCAGATCTACCAAAATAGTCTCCACATTCCGAAACCCTAACCCCCAGATCACTCCCAGCCGTCAGATCTGGCCATCAAGGGCTCAGATCTGAGCCACGTAGCCCCCAGCAGCTACCCATCGGACTCGGGCCCCGCACGGCGCCGCCGGCCCGCCGCCGGCCGAATGGGGCCGCGTCAGCCATGGACGCCGCCGCGCTAAGCCGCTTTCGCCGGCAAGCCGCGCCGCCGCGCCGGCTACCCTCCTCCGCCTCCGGCCTCGCCGCCTCCTCTCTCCTCCCGCGCCCTCCTCCTCTCTCTCTCCTCTCACCCCGCTGCCTCCTCGCCCTGTAGTTTGACGCCGACGAGAGCGCCATGGCCGCCGCCCGCTGGAAGCTCCACAGCCGCCGGAACGGGCCACGACGCCGACCCTGACCTTGCCAACCTCGCGCCTCCAGCCCGGACCGGATCCGCCGCCCTCTCCACTGGATCCGCCGACGCCGCGGCCTCCCGGCTCCTCGCCTCGCAGGAGACCTCCTCGCCTCGCCGGAGTACCAGCCGCAGCCGCCGCGTGCGGTTCCAGCAGGCGCACGAGCCGGCCGTCGCCACCACGTGGGCCGCGCAGCGCCCACGGCCCAAGTTCAGTGCAACCGGCCTCATGGGCCAAGGCCCAGGGTGAGCCACCTTTTTTATTTTTTTATTTTTTTCCTTGCTGTGCAACGTGTTGGGCTTGGCCCGTTGGTGATTTTTTTATTTATTAGTGCTGCACTGCGAGTTGGGCCTGGTCAGTAGCAGATTCGGCCCGTTTAATTTTTTTTCTTTTCTGCTAGGTTTTTCTATTATAATTGGCAGATTGTATAGTTTTTTTTGCGGTGCCCGTAACTTTTTAACGGTAGTCCGGATCGCGACGTGTAAAATATGAAACTTTCTTAGTTTTATGTGTAGTTTAATAAAATGTTGCTTGTTGCCATGTTTGACTTTGTTTACATGATGTTTGACTGCTAGTTACAACTGCTTCCACTGTAAACTGTAATTGTCATAACTTTTTAACCGTTGCTCGGTTTAAAATGTTTCTTATATGTAACTTGACTAGAATTGCATGTAGATTGTGTTTATGCTGCTTTTGATTGCTAATAAAAATAATAAAATATTGTTTAGGGAAAAAAAGTACCAAATTCCATTTTTTTCGTGGGGTCCGCAATAGTTTGCCTTGTCTAGGGTTTTACCCCCCACTTAAAGTGACTAGATTAGATAGTTTATTTATGCTTCACGTTTTGCTATGCTTGTGTGACATGCCACTACTAGGAAAATAGCTATACATGGAAAGCTTATTAGTGGCGCATTTTATATGTAATGCGCCACTATGTTGTAAGGGGTGGCGCACTGGTAAAATATGCGCCACCCATAAGCTCTTATAGGTGGCGCATTCTCCAAAATGCGCCACCCCTAAGAGTGGGCCAGCCCTGGATCCCCTTTTACGTGGCGCATTTGGAGAAATGTGCCACCCCTAAGAACCTTATAGGTGGCGCATTTTGGAAATGCGCCACCCCTAAGAGCTTATGGGTGGTGCATTGTGGAAATGCGCCACCCCTAAAGAATTATTAGTGGCGCATCCAGAATGCGCCACCCATAAGCTCTTAGGGGTGGCGCATTTCCCATATGCGCCACTACTAAGAAAAAACTGTGCAGGAAAATTCCCAAATACACCCCCACTGTGGACCGCCTTTTCAATTTGGAAAAAAATAAAAGAAAATGATAGAAATGTCAAAAAAATAAAAGAAAATAAGTTTCCCAAATGATATGTGGTCTAGTAGGAAAAATTACAAATATGAATTTCGACTTTTTTTTGCAAAATCTCTCGAGAATTTTGTAAAATGGACTTAACTTTTGCATACGACCTCCGATGAAAAAGTCTGTTATATGAAAAATCATCTACTCGAAAAGTTATATCCAAATTCAACTGGGTGTAACCCGTTGAACATTTTTAGAATCCTCAAAAACCTAACAGATAAAATGTTACGGGCGTTTGAAGATCTGGAGGCCCAAAAAAAGAGAAAAATTTGAAATTTTTTTGAACTTAGTAGTGGCGCATTTTGTATGAAATGCGCCACTAGTAACAGATTTTTTTTATTTTTTTTAATTTTTTTTAAATTCAAAATAGGCTAGAGGACAAATCGACTTCATATAAAATGGGGGCACGACCTCATACAAAACGGAGGCACGACCTCATATAAAACGGAGGCACGACCTCATACAAAACTAAGGCACGACATCTTATAAACGGAGGCACGACCTCATACAAAACGGAGGCACGTCCTTGTATGAGGTCGTGCCTCCGTTTTATATGAGGTAGTGCCTCCGTTTTATAAGAAGTCGTGCCTCAGTTTTGTATGGGGTCGTGCCTCCGTTTTATATGAGGTCATGCCTCCGTTTCGTATGTGGACGTGCCTCCATTTTTTATGTAGTCGTGCCTCCATTTTGTATGAGGTCAGATCCTGTAGTGAACGTACTTTAGACATGTACTATAGCGGCGCACTGTTTGTGAGTTCTATCCGTTGATTCTCGATCGAATGGTGTGGAGAGAGAGAATGTCACCGTACTGTTCACTGGTGACTTGCCCACAGCAAGTCACTGGATCTCTGTCCCACCCATGAACATTAACAAGGTCCTAGACATCAACATGGTTTAATAGGATTTATATGTTAGATATATCAACAAGTGCCTGCTAGGTGAGCTGGAGTGAGAGTTGAATAGAACCGAGAAGTTAAGCGTGCTGGGGCTGGAGTAGTGCTAGGATGGGTGACCCTCGGGGAAGTTTAGTGGCTTGTAGTTAGTGGCTTGTAGTTAGTGGCGCATCCATAATGCGCCACTAAACAGAAAAAAGGACGCCACTAAAAGGGCATTCCCTAGTAGTGTGCCATCCTTCTGTGCTTGCCATGTTAACAACTTTGTTGATCACCTGTAGCTAAACAACTCGAACCACCGTAAACGTGCGGTATCGTCGTGTGCGATGAGTACTCCACTTAAATTGTTAGTAACCGCTCTCGACGGTAGGTGCGATGTCTCGTGTTGCCTTCTTGTTGATGCTTGGTCGTGTTTGCCTCGTAGTAATAGATGCTTGCTCGTTGATTGCTTTCCAGTGTTTACCGTCTTGTGTGCTTCGGGGGTACCTTTCGGAGACGATGCGATCTTGCGATCAACTACACCTTCGGAACCCGACTTATCAACAGGCAAGGACTATACATTACTTATGATCCATTCTATTTCAACCAGCGGTTTGCATGCTATTCTAGGATAGGTTCGATGTTTGATCCTACCACATGTTTACAGCCTCTTTCAAACCGATACAAACATGTCCCTTCCCGGCAAACCTTGTACTGCTATGTTACTATTGTTCGTTGCTCAACCCTTTCTTAGTATGCATGCTTAGGATGCTACGATGTTACCCTGTTACTCCTTGGTTTGGGATATCACATTATTATATTGTTGTGGATGATATGATTATTATAAATGTTGACTATTTTCGACGAAGGATGGAAGGTCTAGGCTATCCCGCCCCGACACTTTGTTCCATTCGAGTCACCTAGGATCCGAGTTCCGGGTATTGGTTTTAAGACTGTGCGTGCCTAACCGCGTGTGGGATTTTATGGGGTCCCCTTTTCTTACCTATCTAGCTTCAAACATTTCTAGTGGTGGCCCGAGCTGATTTACCATTTGAAACCCCGTGTGTGTGCTTGGTGGATCCCCTCGCAATTTTTAAACAACCCGGACCAGCGGAGAAATGGTTTTCCTGTTGGTCCACCTTTGACCGGCGAGGGCCCGAGGCCTCACGTGAGGCGTCTCGGTAACCCAAACCCTGTTGAGATGGAAGAGTCTGATCCGAGAGCGTGGCCAGCTTTTGGATTGGGTGTCGACTCCCCGGGGGCCACCCGGATTTGTTCGTTGTTAGTTAGAGGGACCTGTCGTTTCGGATCTCTTGGAACTAAATCATAAAATGGTTGCCTGTGATGGGTAGCAACTGAGAGAGATGGGCGTGCGTGCGGAGCCTCGTAATGGGCAGTTGGTACACCCCTGCAGGGTTAAATCTTTTCGAGAAGCCATGTCCACGGTTATGGATGACTTGAGACCTACTCCTTGTTCATAGACAACAACAATTGAGATAATCTTAATATAACTTGTTCAACGTGTGTGTGCCTTGACTGCTTCTTCTTCATCAAGATGCGAAGAGGAGGAAAAGGATAGGATAGGTGTTATGTTTGCGTAGTAGGTGGATAGCAGACTTGTTGGTGGCGATTCCTCCTCGAATGCTTGGGTTCATATCTTACTCTCTAGATCGTTAGCCACTTCATAAATGCTAGTGCCGCAGCAACCTCACCACTTACCCCTTCCTTACCGTAAACTACTAGTTGTCCTAGAATGACGATTGATGAAGTCCTTGCTGGGTCAGTTGACCACTACAGTTGGATGCTGAGTACTTCTGTACTCATTATACTACCCCAAAACTCTTTTCAGGGTTTTGTTCGACAACAGGTATGGTGATCGACGTTTCACGTGGAGACTCGACGACGACTAGTTAGGCGGATCCCGGCGGAGGGCCTGGACCCGTGGGGTTATGGGGATCGATGTTTTCTCTTTGCCACTAGGCATTTGATTGTAGTCTGTACTCAGACATGTATCTTCCGTTGTTGTATTGTATTAAGGCAGTTGTATGCCGCTTGTATGAGATGTTGTTTCCTTGTATCTGTAATGTTGTGATATCATGTTGGAAATCAGGGGCATATGACTACGTCATATGTCGCGGTGGGACCGATATGTGCTTCGTCCCTGGATCTGGATGGAGACTTTTAGATCTGGAACAGTACCGCATATCAGGCCTTACATTGCCCAATCCAAGGAGTAACAGAATAATAGTTGTAGCATCCTAAGCATGCATACTAAGCAGTGGTTAAGCAAGCAAGGTACATGGCCAAACAATGGTTTCCTAGGATGTGGGGGACATGGCTGTTTGGGTTTATTTGAGAGGCATAAATATAAGCTGGTAGGATCAAGCAGTCGTTCTATCATATACCTAGGCACAAGTGAGCTGAAAGTTATAAGCATGATATATGCTCCCCCTTACCTGTTGAGAATACGATTCCGAAGGTGTAGTCGATCGCAAGCTCGCATCGTCTCCGAGGGTAACCGCGGAAGCACACAAGAAGGAAACACGGGAAATACAATCGACGAGCACGCATCTATTACTACGAAGCAATCACGAGCAACAATAAAAAAGAAGGCAACACAAGACAACGCACTCCGGTATCGCATCTATCGTCGAGAGCGGTTACTAACAGGTTAAGTGAAGTATCGGTCACACATGACGATACCGCACAATTAGAAAGTTTCAAGTTGTTTAGCTCCACAACATGAGAAAACGTTGTTAACATGGCATATCACTCAAGCATGGCATATCACACAAACATGGCAAGAGGTGAAGCATGAAGTAAACTATCTATGCTAGTCAAGTTAAGTGAGGTAAATCCTAAACATGGCATATTCACTAAGTACCCCACAACGATTTAAGTATTTGGTACTGTTCTGCCCTCAACCATTTTTTATAGCATGAAAGAGCAGCATATTCATGATCTACACGAAATTATAGTCTAGTTACATGTAAAGATTTTAATTGGAGTTGCGGTTAACAAGTTATGACCTATTACATTTTACAGTTGCAAGGGTTGTAAATACAGTGAAACAACATATAGACAAATGCAAACATGGTAAAGAGCAACATATTAATAATCTACGCAAAATTCTAAGCAATTTTGATGCAGAACTCATCTCGATCCAACAAGCTGTCAAAAAGATATCCGCATCACAAAGTTGCAACACAATTTTTCATAACAAAAAACAAAAGAAAAGAGATAAACTACTACTAGGCCTATTCTAGTGCTACTGGGCCTCAACAGAGGGTGATGCCTAACTAAAACATGCACACGCCGTCACATTGGCTACAATCTATTGGGCCAAGCCCCCTACCACAACTGAAAAAAGGGTTGTCTTCACCTTAGCAGGCCTCGGCCCAAGTAGGTTGTGAGCGCTGGATAGCAGAGGAGAGCCCCAGTCGGAGGAGAGGCGCATGCTGCAGCGGGGATATGGGCCACGCGGGGAAGGCTGAGGCTGCTCGGCCCAGGGGCGCGATGGCCCGCGGAAGGGCGAGGCCGGCCCAGGCAGTTGGTGGCGGCTCCCGTCGCCCGATCCGATCAGGGTCGGCCGCGACGGCCGTTTCCGGCGCTCCGGCGAGGCGAGGGCGGCGGCGCGAGGCGAGGGGCAGATGAGGGGGTGGCCAAAACGGGCGCGGTGGAGGTCGGGTTCGCCGGATCTGGTGGGAGGAGGCCGGCGGCGAGGCCTTTGACAGGCGGAGCTCCGGGACGTCGTTGAGGTCTTCCATGGCGATGATGAGGTGACCTGCGGGGAGAGGTGATGATATAACGGAGGAGAAGGGCGCGGGGAGAGAGGAGAAGGGGGTGCGGCGCACTGGACCTGCGGGCAGAGGTCACCGACGACGTGGCTCAAGGTCACAGGGGAGGTGGAGGGGCCTCCACGGCGACGAGGTTGGCTCGGGTGTGGGGAGCTTGCTCGATGGGCTTCGGCGGGCCACGACGGCACCTCCAGGTCCCTGCGGGGCCCTGTTAGGCCTGGGGCTGGCCTGGGGGCGACGTGGGCGTCTGGCAGCCACAGATCTATTGATCCAATGGCTAGGATGGCTTAGTGGTTAGGGTTTCGGTGGGGAGAGCGGTGTTTGGGGCAGATCTGAGGGAGATTAGTGGGGTGGCTGCAAATATTACAGAGGTAAACCTAATGCCCAATGGGGAAGAAAGGGTGGGCATTAAATAGGTTGGCTGGATTGGAAGAAGACGAAAATACCCATCATTTGTACCTGCTCCTACATTACGCGTTTATGACCGCACAGGCTTCGTCCGACCTCCGATTCGGGCGAAACCTCGGACAACGCGCTCAGCGCGGCGAGACCGTAAGTCCTACTTCACTTCAATACCGTTCCGAGAACATTTTTCCGACGCCCAATAAAATAATATGCTTATCAAATAAATGGGGTTTTCTTTCCGATGGCGATGGCTGGTCTTGTGCCGGAAGTTGCAATGGTGCTCGAGTGAAACCCGGTGTCGCAAAAGGTCATGTGCCATGGTGGGAAGGGGCCGGTAACGCATGCCGGTACGAGAAGGAGGGGAAAATATAATCACCGATTAATAAATCAGCGAAGGAAATACTACAAACAATTCTAGCAATCAACAAAATAAAGCAAAAAACATTTTTTTTAATTTGGGTGAAAATCCCGAGCTGTTACAATAATTCAAAACATTAATTCAAATTCAACACACGTATCATGAAATGTACGAAAGTAATTATGAAAAGAAATATGATTTTTTCCTCATATTTAGATTGGACATACACAAGCAACTACAGGGATGGAGCGAGCGAGCCAAGTAAGATGCACAAGTTTCGTACTTGTGCATATCACAAGGATCACTCAACCAACCCTGCTGTCACAACGGTTTTAATCATCGGAATTTACGAAAAAAGGAGAAAAATAATGATGAAGTACAAAAATGCCTCATACTTACATTAGACACACACAAACGATTTTAGGAATGGAGCCAGTGACCCAAGTAGAATGCACAAGTTTCGTACTTGTGCATATTACAAGGATCACTGCCCCTTCCCCGATGTCAGATAGTTCCACAATGTATTTTAATCATCGACATTCTAAAAAAGGAGGAAAATAATGATGAACTCGAATAAAATTGCAACAAATTAAGACGAAAGTACTTTTAAAAAGTGCCTCATATTTAAATTCTACACATAAGCAATTCCGGGGAGAGAGTGGCAGCAACCCAAGTAGGATGTACAAGTTCCATACTTTTACATATCACAAGGGTTGCTGCATCCTCTCCCCGATGTTACATAGTGTCACAATAATTTCTAATCATCGGCATTCTAAAAAAGGAGGAAAGTAATGATGAAAATTAATTTAATGTCGGAACACCGTTTAATTTCCGTTTTGACAAATCTCAGACATTTGTTATGTCCTACTTTTCTAGCACAAGTCATGACGAAATCCATGGAAAATTTTGGCATAACATTTGCAAAAAATTGGACATATCAAGCGCCTAAAACTTGCCGGAACGGAAATGAATCGACATTCCGCAAAAACATAATCCACTCATATCCCTGAAAATTTTGATGTGACATTTCCTAATATAAGTTTGCCTCAATATGCTAAAAAAATCCTAATTATCTCAATATGCTGCCAAAAATCCTAATTGCCTCAATATGCTAACAAAAATCATAATTTTCTCAATATTATAACAAAAATCCTAATTGCCTCAATATGCTAATAAAATCCTAATTACCTCAATATGCTAACGAAAATCCTAGTTTGCACATGTGTAAAAACCTAACGTTGAGGAAAGGTGGGAGGACTCACCGGGCGTGGGGGCGGCCTCTAGCGATGGCGAAAGCAAGATGGCGAGGTCAGCGCGAGTGCGGCCTCCAGCGATGGTGAGGAGGAGCATGGGCGCGGCCTCCGCCGACATATAGGAGGAGCAGGGCGACAGTGAGGGCGTGGGCGGGAGACAACGACGATGAGGGCACGTGCGCCGACGGCGATGGGTTATATGTGAGTGTGAGAGTGAGAGTGAGAGTGGGAGTTAGATCCAGATGCAGTGCTATAGCACAACATCTGTAGCGCGGGCCTAGCAGGGCACGCTTTAGATGGCTACGCTATCTACAACATAGGTACACTAGTCCTCTCTGCTAATATGTGGGCCCAAAATAACGGACCGATGCTATCCACATTAGCAGCGCATGTATCGCAACTCGTGTTGTAGATGTCCATGACATATGCATCACATTTTGGGTCTTGTGCGCTTCTAAATTGTACAGCCACGGGAATCACAGTTGTGACCAGGCAGCGCGGGATACCTACGGCCGCGCTACTAATGTTCGATCTCCTGCAGCGCGCCTCCCTGGCCCGCGCTGCGAATTTATACATGCAGAGCGGGACGTTCAACACGCTCTGCTAATGTCCATTCTTCTATGACCATTATCCTAGTAGTGCTTGGGGCACCTGGGCCAGGGTGCCCCCCCCGCCAGAGCACTTCCGACTTCTGGAATCTTCTGGCTAATAGATTTTTAGGAATTTTTATGGAATTTTCCGATCACTTTGATGCTTCACCTTTTTTCTGCAATGTACGGACAAAAGGAGACATAAACTAGCAACGAGACTAGGTTAATAGGTTAGTCCAAATATGTTGTAAATGATATGAAAGTGCATCAAAACATATAGCATTATTACCAAAAGGAGCATGGAACATGCAAAAATTATAGATACGTTTGGGACATATCAGTTGCAAATGGTACGAAAGTGCGTCAAAACAAGTAACAATGTCACCAAAAGAAGCATGGAACAAGCAAAAAATATAGATACATTTGGGACGTATAAACATCCCCAAGCTTAATTGCTGCTCGTCCTCGAGTAGGTAAATGACAACAAATATAAGTTTTGTGCTGACATGCTATCAACATAAGTAGAACTTTAAAGCGCAACAAGGAAGATATGTAATTCGATACAAGATAATACCAAGCAAGAGTCTATATCTAGCATTTAAACTAGCAAAGTAAGAACATAAAGGTCTAAGAGTTCTTGTTTTCCGTGACTCGAATGTCTCCAATCGGTGTTCCGGTGCAGAAATGGGAGATGAGTTTAGAGGATAAATTACTTATTAGTTGTTGAGAATTGAATCTACTAATATTCACACACGGTCTCTTCGAAATATTATTATGATCATCCCCAGACCATCAGCAAGATACAAGTCAATTTTATCCTCTCCCTTTCGAGTTTGAGCACTCATGCAATGAATGAGTGAAAGAAAGATTAGTTGGCACTTAGGATGGAAAATAGAATAAATGATGTGGGAGGAAGTCAAAAAGTGAGAAAGGATCACATCAATGAGGACAATTATATGCGAGGGAAAGACAAATGATAGATATGACGTGAGGAGTAGGGATTGTCTTGCAACAGATGCACTATGAGCTATGAGTATATGAAAGGTCTCCAATAGAAGTAGTGGGGTTGCATCCAACTTGCTTGCTCAAGAAGACCTAGAGCTCTTTTGAGGAGGCTCATCATTGCAATATACAAGCCAAGTTCTATAGTGTGAGGATCCCCACTTTGTTAAACATGAATGATACGAAAACTCTCTATGAAGTACAAGTCCTAATTTGAATTTGAACACAAGTGTGGATCTTTTATAAAGGAATATTAGTGTTGACACCTTCTCTCTTTTTATTTTATTTTTGTGGCCTCATTGGTTCTTTCTATTAAATCTATCATTTGTCCTCTTTGGGATCTTTTCATGTGTCCTCTTTTGGGATCTTTTAAGTTTTTCCTCTTTGGATATTTTCCTCACTGGGAAACACCCTATATATACAAAGATAAACATGATCAACACACTTCTACAAGGTAATCATAATAAAACTGAAACTATATCCTGACGTATGCAATATATGCCTCTGCCAGTGTAGCAGGATATGTCATGATACTAGCGCATCATGTAGCAAAAAGTTGTAAGGGCAAACCCAACTATCATGCGGCTCTATGATCAAGAAAAAGCATGTATGACGATGAATAATAGCATCAGGTCAAAAAAGATGGTTGTTGCATGGAAATGTATCTCGGAATGGCTATGAAAAATTCCATGAAAGGTAGGTATGGTGGCTGTTTTGAGGAAGATATAATGAGGCTTATGTATGACAGAGCGTATCATGCCAAGGATTTGGATGCACTGGTAAAGTATGCACCAACTCTTGAGATGAGAAGGGCAATGCACGGTACCGAAGAGGCTAGAAAAATATGGATGGTGGAAGTGACAACAATCGAATACTCACAGTTGTCAAAGGAACTCATTCACTTATTATCGGTAACTCTCAATCTAGTCAGGAGATTAAAAAATATTCAAGCACCCTAAGAGGAGTATTTGGGGGTTTTGTTATCCTTGCGCATCCTCGACCCATGATACATGAGGGTACTCTTTTACAATCCTGCAAGAATTAGTGATCCTTTTAGTCGCTAGAGTTCTCAAATATTTTTTGTTGTTTTCGAAAATAAGCACATTGAGCCAAAATACGACCCCTATCACTAATAGGCTTGAGCTCTTGACAAACAGAAGTTCAAACATTAGTTGTATTAGCACCTCAAAACTATTGCAAGTTACTATTTAACTCAACATAGCAACCTTGATTACCTACTCAAAGTAAGATACACATCTAGTTCAACAAAGCCAACTCTCTGAACAAGATAAACATGAAACTCAAGAGAGTTCTAGAAATTCTAATTCTCAGCTCTTAGAAATAAATAAACATGAAATATAAGTGAACACTTGAAAAGATAGAAGTGAAAACTATGAGCATTCTAGGCAAATGTGGAGCATGTTTTTCTCCCAAAAAAGGCATGCTAGGACCTAAATTGTTATGACCAGCAAACAAAACAAAACAAAATGAAAAACTAAAGAGCAAGACGCTCCAAGAAAAGCACATAACATGTGAATCAATAAAAATATAGTGCTAAGAAGGACGAACCGATAATTTTTAATGAATAAGGGTATGCATGGGGGCATCCCCAAGCTTAAGTTTTGGAATTCCTTGATCTTCTTTCATCATCGCCTCTCATAACACTTGAAAATTTCCTTCACACGAAACTTCTCATAAATTTATTAGAGCGGTTACTTTCAATAAATAATACACTTTCACTTGGGTAATGTTGGAATACATTGGAACACTTAATTTAAACATTAGCTACTGTTTCCCAACTTTGTTTAAGGTTCTTGCAAGGAAAAACCATGAACAAAGTTCCTAAAACATGAAAACGCAAAATAAGCCAGAAATCTGGGAAAACAGACCAGCATGTCAAACTCAATTTTTTTGAGGAACTTCTATAACTCAAAACTAATGAAAGTTTGGAAATTATATAGAGCATGATGTGTAAAATTTCAGATCAAAAAGAACATCTTATGATTTTCAAAGATTGTTTCAATGAACTAAACGGAATTTGTTTTCTGGCCAACATGTCACAACTTTTTCTTTCCCCATCATTAGAGGCTAAAACTTGAAAATAAAGATACAATGGTGTTGCAGCAATAATAACAAACACCAAGACACACTAAAATAAAAGGAACAAACTGAAAGTAAAAACATTTTTGGTTGCCTCCCAATAAGCGCTTTCTTTAATACCTTTGAGCTAGGCACAAGGATTATAAAAGATGCTCTCACAAGAATAATAATTGAGGCAAAAAAGAGCACCAAGAAGAAAATATGAAACACATTTGAGCCTAACCCACTTCCTATGGATGGGAACCTTGTAACCAACTAAATCAATGAAGCACATAGTGAAATGCATAGGAAGGTATGACAAGAACAACTTCAAAACTTTCAACATAAAGAGAGGAGTTTTAGTAACATGAAAATTTCTACAACCATACTTCCCTCTCTCATAACAATTTTCAGTAGCATCATGAACAACCTCAACAATATAAATATCACACAAAGCATGTTGTTCATGATCTACAAGCACAAGTATATTCTTTTCAATACAGTCATTAAGATCATAAGATAAATGCAACCCATCACAATGATCCTTAATAAGAGAAAAATTCTCCGGAATAAGATTTGGAGAATTCAAAAGGATAACCGGATAATCAAGTATGGGCGCAATAGCAACAATTGCATGCTTAACGTAAGGAACTATAGCAAGGTCATCTTCGTAAGTATCGTCCATAGTGGCATCATGGCCATAAACACAGGAAGTATCAAGATCGCCAGAAAGGAATATTTAAAGTGATTCCTCGGAATCATAGAATTCCTCATCATAGCACTCATTAAACTTTTCTTGGGCAGTGTTACATCCCAAACGTATCTATAATTACTGCTTGTTCCATGCTCATTTGGGTGACATTTTTATGTGTTTTTCTACACATTCATACCTTTTTACACATATTTGGACAAGCCTACTAACTCAGTGCATCCAGTGCCAGTTTGTGTCTGCTGATGTCTGTGAATTGCAGGTTTATACCCATATTTACAGTGCCCAAAAAATTCCAAGAAAAATATATAAAAAATCAGCGTTCCAGAAGACTTCGAGAGAACGAAGGGGAGTCGGAGGGGGCCACCCTCCTCCGAGGAGGCCAGGTGGCGCGGCCCCACCCCTGGCCGCGCCAGGAGGCCGCTGCACATCCCAACTTTTATTACCCTGTTATAAGAATACCAAAAATTAGGGTAAACAAAAATCTTGCTAAGTTGTGATGTGATGGCACTAGTATTGCCATGCCATGCTTGCATATTCTTTGTTTTGATTGTTGTGCCTTACCTTGCCATGCTCTTGAGTGTTTTGTTTTATCTTATGCCCTGCAAAAAGTAATCAACCAATAAAAAATGTTTAGCACTCCACTTATATTGTGATAGCCACACTTTTACCACCATAGGAAATAAGAATCAATAAAATATGTTCTAAATAAATATTTCACTTCATAAAGACTCATTATTGAAATAATTAAAAATACCGCCATAGCAGAAAGTATTTATTAAAAATATTTCAAAACTGCTAATTGATTAAATGTTATTAATATAATAGTAATAATAATCTTAACATCAATAAAATTTCCATCAAAATTCTAAATAAATTAGGATAATACCCCTGGAGTTTTTAAAGTATTTTAGAGGTTTGTGTTAGAAATTTCATTTCTAATTTAAACCAAACCAGAGGTAGAACTTTTGCAAAACCAGTTAATTGTAAAAAGAAAAAAAAGAACCCTAGGCCACAACCCATCTCTTCTTACCTCTATCCAACGCTTTCTTTTCTAATATCCAGCCCCTGACTGGCAGACCCCACATGGCAGCCTCACACCACGTCTCAACATCAGCAATTACGTCAACACGCGGGCCCGTGTTGACGTCCGTCCCGTGGCATCATGCTCGCCACCGCCCCTCTCGGCCATTGCCCGGAGAGGCCACGGATCGCCCGGGCCTTCGTTTCCGCGCTCGCCCTCCCCTCGCTCTCTTCCTTCCCGCCAGTGTACCCCCCCGTCCACTCGCCTATATAAGGAGGCCCTCACCCCGCCTCTCCACCACAACAGCACAGCCAACCCCACACCACCTTGCCTAGCCGAGAAAAATAGGAGAAAGGAGAGGAGTAGCAGAGAGAAAGAAGAGACGAGGACGGAGGAGGACGAAGGAGGAGGAGAGGGCCGGCGAGGAGGCGCTCCCTCTCTGCCTCAACACCGGCGCACCTCCGGGAACCTCCGGCGACTCGCGAGAAGGACTCCTACGATCTCCCTCTCTACCCCGACTCCGATCTGCCTCCACCTCGCCTCTGCACCGAGCCGGCAACGGCGAGCTTCCCTGACCCCAAAAATGGAGCCCTGAGGCCCTCCTGGACGCCCGCCTCCCTTCCCCGTTGCCATCCGCCGCCGGCAGCCCTTCGGTGAGCACCCCCATGTTCCCTGACCTCCATGGCCGGTGCCCAGGCCGAGCTGGCCAGTTCCGATGGAGAAGAAGACCTCCCACCGTCAGATCAGGGAAGATCCGACGGACAGGGAAGGCTGGTACCCTTTCGCCCGCTTAAAAAAAAGGCAGCACCTATGCAGAGGCCCAACCCGCTAGAAAAAAAACTAATGCCCGTGGCCGCAGGATAACTATGGGCCGGAGGTTCATATTTTTTCCTTTTTAATTGACCTTCAGCACTGGAATAATTTTAGAAAAATCATTATAGCGCAGAAAAATATGAAAAAAATGTACTGATTCTAAAATGGTGATTTATTTTTCTGCATGTGTAGAATTGTGTTTTGCTAGAATAAAATTGTGACCCTTTGTTATTAATTTTATTGCTTGTTTAATTTCTATAAAATTCATATTGGTCATATTAAATTGTTTGAACTTTATTAAACTAACTTCTAGTTAGTAGAAAATTGTTACATTTATTTAATGAAAATAAAATAATTTAAAAAATGAGTTAGTAAATAAAAATTGGTGAAAAGCATTGATTTTAGTTAAGGTTTGTTTAACTCTAATCTTTCCCTTAATAATGTCATCATATTTATTCCAATGCCATGCTTTTTATATAACTTGGTTGTGGTGCTATAGGAAT
Source organism: Bromus sterilis (assembly GCA_950022295.1). Lineage (NCBI taxonomy): Eukaryota > Viridiplantae > Streptophyta > Magnoliopsida > Poales > Poaceae > Bromus > Bromus sterilis. Next base: position 270,346,803 of record OX465595.1, on the reverse strand, counting down.
TAAAATTTTAGTAATTATAAAACCTTGAAAAATTATTGTGTCCTTTATTGCTTGCTACTGTTTGTGAGATGTGAGTGATGAAATATTGTGCTTGCTATTTCCCTGTTGTGATGGTGTGAATTTTTCTTTAGTTTCGCAACATGTAGACGAGACGATTGACGCTGCTGGTGAAGACTCCTTCCAAGCCGTCGAAGAAGCCGGTCCAAGGTACATCGCCGAGGAAGGCAAGCCACCTTCAAAACTCAATCTCCGCATTACCCTTTTTATTTTACTTTGTATCACTTATATTGTATCATGTTAGTATTATATTCATATGGTTTGGGATTGTATTAGTTATGTTAGGAAAACTCTACACACCCCATAGCCTACCTATTTGGGAAAACAAAGTAGAACCCCGGTGATCCCGACATTCGGTCGAGACCATCACTCAGCTCTAGTAATTAGCATTACATAACAACATGGATAGTCATACTTCACTCTATATGGTACGACATACACCTAAGAAGGTGGAATGGCCGGTATTGTGGAACATCGTCGGACATGGACAAAGTCTGGAGGGACTCTCTATAAGTGCCACCAAAATGTAACTTACAGTACAACCACTATACTCTAGTATGGGACAGGGCTAGTTGGAAGCTTGCATATCTTAGTACGGGGATCTTCTAACTATATGATGTAGGTACACGAGAGTACCTAGAAGCCTGTAATCCTACCGATGCGTCGGAGGTGAGTTCGCTGCCAAGGCAGCGGTGGCACGAAACTTTGCCGCACCTCTACTACGGTGAAGGCATGTGTCCAAGAGGAGCATGACCTTGCACATGGACAGTTCAGGATGTGGGCATCGGGTAGATCACCTGTACTAGGGTAGGCAAGGGGAAAACTATGGTCGATTATCCGAGACCCACATACTGAGGTATGACGATCCGTGGGGACACACGGCGGATGTATCGAATGTGGTGGGTAAAGTGTACAACCTTTGCAGAGTGAAAACTATTTGAGTAGGCGGAGTCCACGGTCATGGACAACTAGTGAGGCCACACCTTGTGGGGAATAGATGAGAAAGCCCGGTACTGAGTTTATGGTTCGCGATGATGATGTTGATATTGTTGGAAAAGGGTTGGACTTGACTTATCCAAATTCATTTGTGGGAAATAAAATTTGCCAAGTTTAAAACTTTGCAAAATTAATAACAATCTTGAGTAGATAGGAAATCCCTATGAAAAACTCCACCATATAGCCATCCCATTATCTTCGTATGCAAAACTTTGTTTCTTTCTTTAGGTGGTTTGCGAGTACTTGGTATGTACTCATGGCTTTGTCCCTGGTTATTCAATCGGACAGGCTTGGAGGAGAAGGTATATGACGATGATGTTACCGGCGATTACTAGGACGTTCTATGCTCTGATATACCCGGTGGATTGTGCTGCCACTACCTTTGATGCTTTTCCTTATTCTGTTGCCATTTGAGCCCGATGAGGCAATGTAAGACTATGTTATTTGTAAGACTTGAATTCGGTATTGTATGAACATTGAGACTATGATATCCATGTCGAGTTGTGTGTCATGCGACACTCATCATGGGAGCATGACAGTATACACAGCTGGCCACTTCGGACATATAGTCTCGGGTGCCCACAGCCTCCTGGAGGGGTGGGCCCTCCCCTCTAGCCCTCCGTCCTCATGAATTTACCCCTCAGTACAGAAACCATGAGAAAAGAGCTTGTTTCAATTACTTTAATCCTCCTTCCTCGTATAATAGATTTGTCTTTAATCCCCTACCCGAATTCATGATCTTATGCTTGTTTCATTTGTGTGGTTTAGTATTTTGTTAGAGTGACCCTACCCCCACTTAGGATGACACTAACACGTGCACTCTTACCTTGTGGAACAACCTCAGTAAGTCGGGAAGAAACCGCTCCATCCCAAGTGGATCCGTTGATGTGCCACCACCCGACCCGAACATGGCGCAGCTTCTGCGACTGCTGATGGAGGAGCGCCAGGCTGCTCGTGACGAGTGTCAGGAGAACATGGCTGCACTCCAGCAGTTAGTCCAGGCTGCCACCAATGCCAACCAAGGAGGCGGAGGAGCTGGTGGGAATGAGGAACCCATGTCTCGGCTCCGAGATTTCCAGAAAACCAACCCGCCCGTGTTCTCGCAAACGAAGGAACCTCTGGATGCTGAGGATTGGCTCCGCACCATGGAGAACAATCTCGTTGTCGCCGCTGTTGGCAACAATGAGAAGGTCCTGTACGCCACCCACTACCTCGCCGGCACCGCCAGGAGATGGTGGGAAGGAGTGCGAGCCCGTCTTCCAAAAGGGCAAGTACTCACCTGGGCTGAGTTCTCCGAGAAGTTCAAGAAGGCGCACATCCCGACAGCACTGATCAGGAGGATGAAGGACGAGTTCCGCCACCTTAAGCAAGGGGGCATGATTGTGGTTGCATATCTTGACCGCTTCACTCAGCTGTCGAGGTATGTCCCGGAGGAGGTGGACACCGAGGAGAAGCGGAAGGACCGTTTCCTGGATGGACTGCACGATGAGCTGTAGGTTGTCCTGGTGGCCATGCAGTTCCCCGATCTTGAGTCTCTTGCCGATGCTGCTATCATGATGGACGGAAAGCTCAAGATGGCTTCTGAGAACCGCAAGCGCCGCATGATGCAGCAGGGAGGATCTAGCAACCCCCGACTGCGTCCGACGCAGCCGCCAAGGCCAGCACCCCAGCCTCAAAGGAGCCAGTATCCAGTGCCACACCTCAGTTTTCCTGCTCGCCCTGTTGGAGTTCCGCGTCCAGCAGACGGAGTTCCCCGCAACCCTGGAGTGATCTGTTTCGGATGTGGTCAGAAGGTCCACTATTCGACAGAGTGTCCCAACAAGAAGAATACTGCTCCACGCCCCAATGCTCCAGCACCAGCCAGAGGAAACCCTGGCCGCAACAATGCCTAGCGCGGTGCATCCCACGCTGCCAAGGGACGTCTGAATCACGTGCAAGCCGAGGAAGCCCGGGTGCAAGGAGACGTCATCTTGGGTATGTTCTTAGTTAATTCGGCACCTTCCCAAGTTTTGTTTGATTCGGGTGCATCACACTTATTTTTTACGGAGTCATTTGTGAATAGAAGTGGGATGAAGGCCGAACTCTTGACACGGGTCATGAGCGTTCAAATTCCCGGATCTAGGGTAACAGCACACTGCACCCGTCTTTATGTACCTATAGAGATCTGCGGAGTCACGTTTCCGGCCGAATTGATTGTGCTCGGAACAAAAGGGATAGTGGTGATACTGGGCATGAACTGGTTGTCCAGGTATCGAGGTCGGATAGATTGCACAGAGAGGACAGTCAACCTCACGAGTCCCGATGGAGTTAAAATAGAGTACACCAACAAGGAAGACACTGCCCGAGCCTGCTGTCATCAGAGTGTCTTGGTGCCATCACTTCAGGAGGTAAAGGTTGTATGTGAATTCCAGGATGTCTTTCCGGAGGAGCTACCCGGTATGCCGCCTTATCGGGATATCGAGTTCATCATCGAGTTAATGCCTGGCACAGCCCCAATTGCACAAAGACCCTACCGGATGAATGCCGAAGAGCTGGTTGAATTGAAGAAGCAGCTGAATGACATGCTCCAGAAGGGACTGATTCGACCCAGTGCTTCACCCTGGGGTTCGCCAGTTCTCTTTGTGGACAAGAGAGACGGCACCATACGCATGTGTGTGGACTACCTTAAGCTGAATGAGGTGACCATCAAGACCAAGTATCCGCTCCCTAAGATCAAGGATCTGTTCGACCAGTTGAACGGAGCCCGAGTCTTCTCCAAGATCGATCTGAGGACCCGATACCACCAGCTGAAGGTCCGCGAGTCGGACATCCCCAAGACAGCCTTCACAACCCGCTATGGTTTGTTCGAGTACACCGTGATGTCCTTCGGATTTACCAATGCCCCGGCCTATTTCACGACCCTCATGAACAAGATCATCATGAAGTACCTCGACAAGTTTGTGGTGGTGTTCATTGACGATGTCCTGATATATTCCAAGACCAAAGAAGAGCATGCCGATCATCCCCTCTTAGTCCTCGAGACTTTGCGAAAGCACCAGCTGTACGCCAAGTTCAGCAAGTGCGAATTCTGGCTCAAGGAAGTCGAATTCTTGGGACATGTATTGTCAGAAGGAGGAATATCTGTCAACCCAGCCAAGATTCAGTCCATCATAGACTGGACAGCCCCGACCACGCAGACTGAAGATAGAGGATTCCTCGGACTAATGGGATACTACCGCAAGTTTGTGGAAGGCTTCTCCAGCATTGCCCGTCCCATGATCCAACTGCTGAAGAAGGATCAGAAGTTTGTGTGGACAGAGAAGTGTGAAGCCAGTTTCCAGGAGTTGAAGAGGAGATTGGTATCTGCCCCAGTTTTGACGATGCCTGACCTGACAAAGATCTTTGATGTGTACTGCGACGCATCGAAGATTGGTTTGGGTTGTGTCCTGATGCAAGTGGGCAAGGTGATCGAGTACCTGTCACGACAGTTCAAGCCGCATGAATTGAACTACCCCACCCACGACTTGGAGCTAGCCGTAGTTGTGCTTGCTCTCAAAAGATGGCAACATTACCTGATGGGTCACCGTTGCGACATATATACAGACCATAAGAGCCTGAAGTACATATTCTCTCAGAAGGAGTTGAACATGAGGAAGAGGAGATGGATCGAGTTGATCAAGGATTATGATATGGAGATCCACTACCATCCCGGCAAGGCCAATGTGGTAGAAGATGCCTTAGCCGCAAGCCCTGCACACTTAATGCAATGATCAGAGAGACGCAACCAGCTCTGCACGAGGAGTTCGAGAAGTTTGGTTTGGAGCTTGTTACACCCGGTTATCTTGCTTACCTCGAGCTGACTCCGACTCTATTTGATCAGATCAAGGAGGCACAGAAGGGACACGATAGTATCGAGGGAATCAAGAAGAAGATGCCCCTCGGCAAGGCCCCAAAGTTCTCGGCAGATAATGAAGGAGTTCTTTGGTTCGATGGACGATTGTGTGTGCCCGATGTAGAGGAGTTGAAGCTCACTATCCTCAAGGAAGCTCATGATACACCTTACTCTATCCACCCTGGAGGGACTAAGATGTATCAAGACCTTAAGGACTTATTCTGGTGGCACGGTATGAAGCGTGAAATTTCCTTGTATGTCGGCAAGTGTGACATTTGCTAGAGAGTAAAAGCAGAGCACCAAAGACCTGCAGGATTATTGCAGCCACTCCGAGTTCCTGAATGGAAGTGGAAAAAAATAGGCATGGACTTCATCACGGGACTACCGAGGTCGAGCAAGGGTCATGACTCTATCTGGGTCATTGTTGACCGACTCACCAAGGTAGCGCACTTCATTCCCGTGAGAACCACCTATCGAGGAGACCAGCTGGCAGACTTGTACATGTCAAGGATCGTATGTCTGCACGGAGTTCCAAAGGAGATTGTGTCTGACAGAGGTACCCAGTTTACCTCAAGGTTTTGGAAGCAAGTCCAGGAGGCACTAGGAACCAAGCTCACATTCAGCACAGCCTATCACCCGCAGACTAGAGGCCAGACCGAGCGAGTGAACCAGATACTAGAGGATATGCTCCGGGCATGTGCTCTAGCCTATGGTTCCAAGTGGGAGGACTGTTTGTCGTATGCTGAGTTCTCCTACAACAAAAGCTACCAGTCGAGTTTGCAGATGGCTCCATTTGAAGCTTTGTATGGATGGAAGTGCCGCACGCCCCTGAACTGGTCTCAAACCGAAGAAGGGAAGATTTTCGGACGGGATGTTTTGATGGAGGCCGAAGAGCAGGTCCAGTTGATTCGTGAGCATCTCAAGACTGCTCAGTTTCGTTAGAAGAGTTATGCCGACCCCAAGCGTCGAGAGGTGACTTTTGCAGTTGGTGATTTCGTGTATCTCCGAGTCACCCCACTGAAGGGAATGCAGTGATTCCATGTGAAGGGAAAACTAGCACCCCGATACATCGGACAATTTGAGGTGACAGCCAGACGAGGCCATGTTGCCTATCAGTTGAGACTGCGAGCAGAGCTATCCGATGTGCACGATGTCTTTCACGTATCGCAGCTCCGGAAGTGTCTGGAGGTGACGAACAAGCCCGATGTTTTCAAAAACATAGATCACCGCATGGTGGACATCAACAAGGATCTAACATACCGCGAGACACACCTTCGTATCCTGGAAGAAGACACCCGAGTCACCCGTAAGCGCGCGATCAAGTTCCACAAGGTCCAGTGGACAAACCACACAGAGCAAGAAGCCACCTCGGAACGGGAGGACTACCTCAAGCGCGAGTTCCCTCATCTCTTCACTAGCTTGTGAATATCGAGGACGAGATTCTATTAGGGGGGAAGGTCTGTCACATCCCAACTTTTATTACCCTGTTATTAGAATACCAAAAATTAGGGTACACAAAAATCTTGCTAAGTTGTGATGTGATGGCACTAGTATTGCCATGCCATGCTTTCATATGCTTTGTTTTGATTGTTATGCCTTACCTTGCCATGCTCTCAAGTGTTTTGTTTTATCTTATGCCTTGACAAAAGTAACCAACCAATAAAAAAATGTTTAGCACTCCACTTATATTATAATAGCCACACTTTTACCACAATAGGAAATAAGAATCAATAAAATATGTTCTAAATAAATATTTCACATCATAAAAACTCATTATTTAAATAATTAAAAATACCACCATAGCAGAAAGTATTTATTAAAAATATTTCAAAACTGCTAATAGATTAAATGCTATTAATATAATAGTGATAATAATCTTAACATCAATAAAATTTCCATAAAAATTCTAAATAAATTAGGATAACACCCCTGGAGTTTTTAAAGTATTTTAGGGGTTTGAGTTAGAAATTTCGTTTCTAATTTAAACCAAACCGGAGGTAGAACTTTTGCAAAACCAGTTAAATGTAAAAACAAAAAAAAAGAACCCTAGGCCACAGCCCATCAATCCTTACCTCTATCCCACGCTTTCTTCTCTAGCATCCAGCCCTTGACTAGCTCACCCCGCAGGGCATCCTCACACCATGTCTCAACGTCAGCAATTACATCAACACGCGGTCCCCTGCTGACGTCCCTCCCATGGCGTCATGCTCGCCACCGCCCATCTCAGCCATTGCCCGGAGAAGCCACGGATCGCTCGGTCCTTTTGTTACCGCGCTCGCCCTCCCCTCGCTCTCTTCCTTCCCGCCAGTGTACCCCCCCTCCACTCGCCTATATAAGGAGTCCCTCACCCCGCCTCTCCACCACAGCAGCACAGCCAAGCCCGCACCACCTTGCCCCGCGGAGAAAAACAGGAGAAAGGAGAGGAGTAGCAGAGATAAAGAACAAACGAGGAAGGAGGAGGAAGAAGGAGGAGGAGAGAGCCGGCGAGGAGGCGCCCCTCTCTGCCTCAACACCTGCGCAACTCCGGGGACCTCCGGCGACTCGTGAGCAGGATTCCGACGAGCTCCCTCTCTACCCCGACTCCGATCCGCCTCCACCTCGCCTCTGCACCGAGCCGACCACGACGTGCTTCCCCGACTCCAAAAATTCAGCCATGAGGCCCTCCCGCACGCCCATCGCCCTTCCCCCGTTTCCATCCGCCACCGGCAGCCCTCCAGTGAGCTCCCCCACGTTCCCTGCCCTCCATGGCCGGTGCCCAGGCCGAGCTGGTCAGGCCCGATGGAGAAGACGACCTCCCACCGTATGATCAGGGAAGATCCGACGGCCAGGGAAGGCCGGTACCCTTTCGCCCGCATTAAAAAAAGGCAGCGCCTGTGTAGAGGCCCAACCCGCTAGAAAAAAAACTAATGCCTCTGGCCGCAGGATAACTATGGGCCGGAGGTTCAGATTTTTTTCCTTTTTAATTGACCTGCAACACTGGAATAATTTTAGAAAAATCATTATAGCGCAGAAAAATACGAAAAAAATGTGTTGATTCTAAAATGGTGATTTATTTTTCTGCATGTGTAGAATTTTGTTTTGCTAGAATAAAATTGTGACCCTTTTTTATGAATTTGATTGCTTGTTTAATTTCTATAATATTTATATTGGTGGTATTAAATTGTTTGAACTTTATTAAAATAGCCTCTGGTCAGTAGAAAATTGTTATGCATTTATTTAATGAAAATAAAATAATTTAAAAAATGAGTTAGTAAATAAAAATTGGTGAAAAGCATTGCTTTTAGTTAAGGTTTGTTTAACTCTAATCTTGCCCTTAATAATCTCATCATATTTATTCCTATGCCATGCTTTTATATTTAACTTGGTTGTGGTGCTTTAGGAATTAAAATTTTAGTAATTATAAAACCTTGAAAAATTGGTGTGTCCTTTATTGCTTGCTATTGTTTGTGAGAAGTGAGTGATGAAATATTGTGCTTGCTATTTCCCTATTGTGATGGTGTGAATTTTTCTTTTGTTTCGCAACGTGTAGATGAGACGATTGACGCCGCAGGTGAAGACTCCTTCCAAGCCGTCGAAGAAGTTGGTCCAGGGTACATCGCCGAGGAAGGCAAGCCACCTTCAAAACTCAAACTCCGCATTGCCCTTTTTATTTTTCTTTGTATCACTTATATTGTATCATGCTAGTATGATATTCATATGGTTTGGGATTGTATTAGTTATGTTAGAAAAACTCCACACACCACATAGCCTACCTATTTTGGAAAACAAAGTAGAACACCGGTGATCTCGACATTCGGTCGAGACCATCACTCAGCTCTAGTAATTAGCATTACATAACAACATGGATAGTCATACTTCACTCTATATGGTACGACATACACCTAAGAAGGTGGTATGGCCGGGATTGTGGAACATCGTTAGACATGGACAAAGTCTGGAGGGACTCTCTATAAGTGCCGCAAAAATGTAGCCTTACAGTACAACCACTATACTCTGGTATGGGAATGGGCTAGTTGGAAGCGTGCATATCTTAGTACAGGGATCTTCTAACTATATGATGGAGTTAGAAGAGAGTACCTAGTAGCCTGTAAATCTACCGATGCGTCGGAGGTGAGGTCGCTGCCGAGGCAGCAGTGGCACGGAACTTTGCTGCACCTCTACTACGGTGAAGGCATGTGTCCAAGAGGAGCATGACCTTGCACACGGACAGTTCATGATGTGGGCATCGGGTAGATCACCTGTACTATGGTAGGCAAGGGGAAAACTATGGTCGATTATCCGAGACCCGCATACTGAGGTATGACGATCCGTGGGGACACACGGTCGATGTATCGAGTGTGGTGGGTACAGTGTACAACCTCTGCAGAGTGAAAAATATTCGAGTAGCCGGAGTCCACGGCCATGGACAGCTAGTGAGGCCACACTTTTTGGGGAATAGATGAGAAAGCCGGTACCGAGTTTATGGTTCGCGATGATGATGTTGATATTGTTGGAAAAGGGTTGGACTTGACTTATCAAAATTCATTTGTGGGAAATAAAAATTTCCAAGTTTAAAACTTTTCCAAATTAATAATAATCTTGAGTAGATAGGAAATCCCTATGAAAAACTCCACCATATAGCCATCCCATTATTTTCGTATGCAAAACTTTGTTTCTTTCTTTAGGTGGTTTGCGAGTACTTTGTATGTACTCACGGCTTTGTCCCTGGTTATTCAATCGGCCAGCCTTGGAGGAGCAGGTATATGACGATGATGCTACCGGCGATTACTAGGACGTGCTATGCTCTGATCTACCCTGTGGATTGTGCCGCTACTACCTTTGATGCTTTTGCTTATTCCGCTGCCATTTGAGCGCGATGAGGCAATGTAAGACTATGTTATTTGTAAGACTTGTATTCGGTATTGTATGAACATTGAGACTATGATATCCATGTTGAGGTGTGTGTCATGCGACACTGATCATGGGAGCATGACCGTATACACATCTGGCCACTCTGGACATATAGTCCGAGGTGCCCACAGACGCCTGGAGGGGTGGGCCCTCCCCTCTGGCCCTCCTTCCTCCTATATTTACCCCTCAGTACAGAAACCATGAGAAAAGATCCCGCATCGCAAAATTCGCCACTGTTCTGCCACCGCTGCGATCCCGAGATCGGGATCGCAGAAGAACTCGTCCCCGCACCTGATGGCCCTCAATTGTAGGGGATCGAGATAGTCTTCGCGGGTAAGAGAACCCAATTTATTGATTCGACACAACGGGAGGCAGAGAATATTTCTAACCTTTAACGGTTGAATTTTAAATTTAGCCGCACCTGAAATATACTTGCTTGCAACAAAAAATTAATAGCAACGGTGATAAGATAGTGATAGCGGCAACAACAAAAATAAAATAGCAAATGTAAACAACTAGTAACCAGCAGGATTAAAACACTGTAGGCTAGGGAGATGGATGGTTGGGCGCTGCTCGGATGAGAGTGAACATGTAATAGATTTTAACACGGGGCAAGGCACACAGAAAAGAAAGGATCATCAAGGCAAATATCAAACATTAGGCATGTATCCCGTAGGTAGTTGTGCGTGCTTGCAATAAGAACTTGCACAACATCTTTTGTCCTACCATCCCGCTACGAATGGGGCCAAAAGGAACTTATGGATATTAAGGTGCTCCTGTCAGAGAGCACCGGAACAAAGCATTAACACTCAATGGATACATGAAATCCTCAAATTATAGTCCATCCCCTTTGGTGTCCCAAGATGTCACCTTTGGGATCGCCGGTTCCGGACCATAATAGGTGCAACCAACTCATAGATAGGATCAAGAACATAAATAAACTCATGAAAACACAAGTGGTTCAGATCGGAAAACATGGCACTCGGACCCAAAGTGACAAGCATTAAGAGCAACAAGTTGCAGCAAAGAAGATAAACACCAAAGTAGATGATAGGCAACATGCCCCAACAATCTGATGAACTATTACATGATCTAACTCAGCCAATACCTACCATCCCCTTTGCCTGCAGCAGGGAATTACTCACACATGAGAAGAGAAGTCATGGAGGGATGATGGATTAGTGATGGTGATGACTATGGCGATGATCTCCCCTCACCAGAGGACAAAACAACCTCCGAATTAGCCCTCCCGAAGAGGAACAGAGGGTGGCGGAGGCTCCATGACGGAAAATGGGAAAACAACTTCTGTTCTAGGGTTTTCTCGCGGCGTGAATAAATAGGGGCCAAGGTAGGGCAACAGAGGGGGGAGGACCCACCCAGGCGGCCTCCCGGCGTGGCCAGGGGTGGGGCCGCACCAGAAGGGCGCCAGGGGCCCCCATGGCTGTCCTCTAGCCCCACTTCTGGATCCGGGCTCCTTCGAGTCCGTGGATTTTCTATCATTTTCATGGAATTTTCTGAGACACCTAAAAATCCATTTTCCTGGACATAAGAAAACCATACAGGCAGCTCTGCTGAAAACAGCATCAGTCCGGGTTAGTTTAGTTCAAATCATTTAAGAATGAGGCCAAAACAATGACAAAAATGTTTGGAAAAGTAGATACGTTTGGGAATTATCAACTCCTCCAAGCTTAGCATATTGCTTGTCCTCAAGCAATTCAGTTCAACGAACTAGACGTGACAAACAAAACTTTGAAAAACTCTTTTGCTTCATAAGATGTATATAAGCATGTACTACGAAAAGAGTTTAGCAAGTATTGAAACAATGCTACAAGGGCAATGCACGAAGCAATTCTTCTTTGAAGTGATCAATCACAAACAACCAAAAAGTAAATAATATGCTAATGAAAATCAAGACAAGATCATAATGCACATAGCTTGAACATAGAAGAGTGGTATCTCGCTAGCCTCCATGAGTGAAGCAAAACATAAATGCAGAAACTCCTCTGAAGTTTTAAAGGATACTAGAACTAAGAATTTCAGAACAAGCAATATCACAATCATGCAGAAGACAATGTAGTACTTTGGGACAATGCATGTTAGACTAAGAATGAAAATTATGCTCTCAATAGTAGGTGCTTTGAAGAAAGAAGGGGAGACTCTCGAACCTTGGCTTTTGATGGCAAGGTTGAAAACCCATGGTTGGAAGAAAGGACTAAACAAGTATCAGAGCTCTTGGTTTTGAAAATAGAGATAAAATTCTTTTGGGAAGTGCAACTTTCCAGTCAGCGGTAAACGGTAAAGGTCTCTCAATATCTCCCATATCAACCATATTAATGGCGGTTCCCATGCTTTTGCTTACACTTAAGTTCCCTTATCCACCTATCCTTTTACGGTCTATGGTACCTTTTATTTTGCCTCAAGTATGGAAGGAAGTTTCTCGTTCCATCTATCAATTGCAGCATTTGGCCCATTTCACTCCATCATCAAGTATGGGGGAAGTGTAACTTTTTAGAAAAATGTGAAACAAGTGAGAACTGGGCATTCTCCAGACCGGCCTCTTCCTCATAAATTTGACTAGTTAAGACTTTGTCAAGGAGTAAAACATTTTTGGCATGGAAGATACTGATTTTCCCTCACCGCACCATGAGCTTGTATGTTTACAAAAAGGAAGCTTTTGAATAAATTTCGAGATGGCACAAGAAAGTATAAGTTTGGGATGGAAGGTATGGTGGACACAAGTGGAATAACTGGTTTGAAAAGGAGTTTGGATGCCTAAGCAGAATTCCGCTTAGTGCGAGTGAAGGCTAGCAAAAGACTGGGAAGCGACCAACTAGAGAGCAATAATGGTCATAATCATGCAGAGCGACAAAGCAACATTGAATCAGGCATGAAAGTGATATAACTATTCTGAAATGAAAAAGATCATCAAGGCATGAAAGACTTTTTAGTCATAAACATGTGTGAACATGTGCCAAGTCAATCCAAGAATTCTCCAAAGAGAAATACCACTTCAATATGCCAAACCATGAACAATGCAATACATGCAAATCATTTCAACAACACATTATGCACTCTAGCTATTTGAGATTAGCCACAAAGAAAGCATGAACCACTGGGAAGGCATTGTAAACATAGCACTATGTCGCTACAAGCTCGTCTCTAGATCATAAGTACAGGCATATGTACAAAAGTAGAAACAAAAAGAGTTACTACCGGTTTTCCTTGTTGCATCCCGTCCGTCGGTCTTCATCATTACTGCCTTGTCACTTACACGATCGAACGTGGGAAATATAATCAAATGCCATCATGGACTCGAGCTGAACTCTGAAAACAAAGCAAACTAAAGAGAGAAAGGAAAATCATTTTGGGTTTTTTAAAGGTTTAACGAAAGCAAAAGAAAGGAGAAATCTTTTTGTTGTTTTTGCAAATTAAAAGAAACCAAAGAAGAATAGCAAAACCTTCGAGAAGATCAAAGCGAACAAAATAAAACGAATAATACAATGGAAAAAGGGAGAAGGGCACGTACTCCCCCAAGCTTCGGCTTTTGCCCTAAGTTGGTAACCGCTACTGCGGTCCCAGGAGCCTCCTGCTCCGGGGTGGCAGGGGTGAGTCCAAGGGTCGTACGAGGCTTCAGGTGCATACACCAAAGTCCACGGGTCATCCCACGAAGAAGGCTCCGCGCTCCAAGTAGAAGAAGACCCTTCACCCCACTGGGTGGCTGTGACGCCCCCAAAATCAGACCGTGTACAGTAATCATACACGCAAGGTACATGATCGAGATTAGGGAGTCACGGTAGGATATCACAACACAACTCTACAAATAAAAATAATACAAGCTGTTTAATACAAGCCAGGGGCCACGAGGGCTCAAATACAACAGCTCGAGAGCACAAAGTTAGCGGAAGCAATAGTATCTGAGTATAGACACAAGAATACAAGGTTGCCTTAAGAAGGCTAGCACAACAACAACAACGATCGAAAAGGCGAGGTCTCCTGCCTGTGAACCTCCAAACTACTCCGGGCAACGGGGAACTCGACGTCATATAAGGCATCGGGGATCTTCATGTTGCGGTGGTCGGCATCGGGGATCTCCTGCTCCTGGACTCCAAGGCTCCCGATCAGGCGAAACAAAAAGGGGGAAATAAAGCAAGGGGGAGTATCTAGCATACCTGCGAGTCTTACGTCCGCTACTAAGCATTTATGCATTTGTATCAAATGGAAAGGGGAAGCTGTATATAGTGGACTATAAGGTAGAAATCACAATAAGGGTAAGAAGCTAGGCCTATCGAAGACTAGCATCTTTCGACGAGTCTTGCGGCATGAGAAGATTACAACCAACAGTTTATATAAACATAAAGTAACAATGCAATAGAAGTTGCTGCAGCATTGTACAATAGTAAGTTGTAATAATTAATAATAATAATGCCTCCGAGTTCCCCTCCTCGACATCCCTGCGAGGAAGAAAACCCGAAACCATACAGTTTAATAGTAGTAGTTTGTAGTGGTAAGATCCAGCTTCAGCATAAAGTGTCCTGTTACTGTGGACACCGCTATTCGAATAGATTAAACTCCCTGCAGGGGTGCACTACTGTTCATCCTGCACGCACGGATCTCTAGGGTGGCGGGCACCTTGTTAAGGAACGCTCCACCAAAGCTATCCGACACGCCGCAGCCCATCCTAGGCTCAACAAAGAGGCCATCCGCCGGACTATATCCTATGCGATCAGGGGTCTAGGAACCCTCACCCTTCACGCTCCTGCACGGTGCGTGTCTGGCCGGTGAAGCAAAATAAAATCCAAATAAACCGTCCGGACGAAGAAGACACTACTTCCCGGCGCAGACCGCGGTACTGCTGACGTCTGAAGAGCTTTCGGACAAACTACGATGCAGGGGAGCCCATAACTCCTTATCCCACGTGAAGGTAGTGCGTACAGACCAACGAGCCTCTCAAGTCATCCGCCGAACCATTTAGCATTTTATTATTATCTCGCAGACAACCGTTATCGCTGTCTGACTAACAACACAACGGACAACGAAAAGAGACAAGAACCACCAGTAACGTCGGGGCCTGCCCTGTCGTCCCGTCAAAGCACGCGGTTACCAACAAGGTGAACCGTCTCCTTACCTTGTCTCGCGTTTTCTCTTAGTAGAGCTTGAATTTTCATGGTTTGGTAACTCTCACGAGATACGAGCAGGGGCCAAGCACGCCAGTAACGTCGGTCATACCCTCCCTGTCATTCCCGACGCAATACCGCTCGCGAGCACCGTTGGGTCGCCCGACTCTTAACTTTAAGGACAACCGTTTCTCAGGTACCTAGAGCGGCTATACAGAGGTAGCAACGAGTGAAGTACGAGGATTACTCCTCGATAGCTCCACTTGATGTGGCTCGGCAGAGCCGATCTAGGGGGCCTTAGGCGGTGTCTGCATTGTACCGTACCTTTCTAAGTTGTACCCGCGTTCACTCTCCTGAGTGATCACGGCCCGCTATCTAATCCTAGCTAATAATGCGCAGGGCTCACTGCTAAAATTAATATATTTATATAAGGCAGCATAGCATAAAAGAAGGTTGATCAAGGGGCGACAAAAACAGGCTATGCAATTGAATAGGATTGTAATCGTAGCAGCAGCAGTAACAATGCCTAGTGCAAGAAGAGTACAAAATAGATAGGCGATATCTGAGGAAGAGAATGGATCTGCTTGCCTGGAAGCTCGCGGGAGAGGTACGGTCGTCGACGACGTAGTCGATCACAGGGGTATCGGCTGCGGTCGTCGGGACTACCGGACAATAAGAGAGGGGGAAGAAACAATAAATACACAACAATAATAGCAATACAATTACAAGACATGGCAAACGCAATGTTAACGGTGTTCTAACGCAGTGTAAAACACGTTGCTCGGAGCGGGAATTCATTCGGGGATGAACTACCGGCTCCGGGTGATTATCGACAGACGCCCCGGAGGGGGAAGGTTCCAAGTCTGTAGTGATAGAGACATCAGACAGACATGTGAATAGTGTAACTATGATCGTTGATGCATTCCGAACAACTTTTATGTTCAGAACATTTCCATCCGAAAGTTTTACCGGTACCGGGCAATTACCGGACAAACGATCCGGAGGGGGGAATGTCTTGGGTTCGGTATGTTTTTTTGCATCAAGGGTTCGGTATATTAGAGGGGTGCGGTGGGTATGCGGGTAGCGTATCCATATTTGTTGCATTTTTCTGATCAATTTTGATGTATAAAATATTTTCATTGGAGTTATGGTTTAAAAGATATTGATTTTCAAACTTTTATTCAATTTAAATCAATTTTTGTATTTTCTTTTATTAAGTAAATAAGCATTATCCAAAACCTTATCCAAAACAGTGCTGACAGGGTGGACCCACATGTCATACACTCGACATTATATAAATTTATTTTAATTAACAAATCTGACAGTGGGACCCATGTGTAAGTGGCACAGTGCTAATTTAATCAATTTTAATTAAGTTAAGGGCATGGGCCCACCTGTCATACTCAATGGACTAATCACCCTTTAACTAATCATTTTATTAACTTAAAGGGCTGGGCCCACATGTAAGTCATACAGAGACATTCTTTTAACAATTTATTTAACCTAACCCTATGGCCTGGGGACCACTGTCATAGGCACATGGGTTACTAACAAAGGGGGGGGGGTTAGGCCTAATGGTGCTGCCATGTCGGCCGCGTCACCGGCGGCGAGGCCGAGCGCTGGCGATGGTTGTCTGACCATTTTCGGCGACCAAATCGAAGGCGGGGAGCTTCACTCGAACGGGAAGACTACACCGCACACAAAGGAGTAACTTGCACGGGCCAGTATGGCCAGCATCAAGGGCACGATGGCGTCCAACGGCGGCCCGATCATGGCCGTGGCGGAGGTGGCATCCTACGGCACTGCACGATGAAGGTTAAGGGGGAAAAGATGCGGCAGCTCACAGCGCACACGTCGGGGAGGGCAGCGAGCATGGGGAGCTCCAGAGTCGACGAATCGATGACGAAGGCGCGGCGGCCGTGGCGGAAGGGGGCGGCCTGATTCTGCGAGGTGGGGTAGTCCTGCTGAAGAAGGGCTGCTCGAGGAGGCGAGGGAGAGGCCGGGGAGGCATTCAGACAAGGCGGCGCGGCCCGGCGTGGCTGTTGGCTACGGCGGCGCTGCGGCCCGGCGTCGAGGTACCAACGGGCGAGCGCGAACAGAGGAGAGGGAGGCGCGAGCGAGAGGGGAAAATGGCGAGGGAGAGGTCCTAGGGTTCCGTGGGCGGGGGCTCGGGGACCTTATAGTCGCCGGCGAGCCGCGGGATGCCCGGCGCGTGGCCATCCATGGACACAGAGGACCATGGCATTGACAGCGAGCACGGGGACGGGGGATGAATAGAGAAAAGGGAAGGAGAGGAGAGGGGTGGGATGGTCTCGGCTAGATGGGTGGGCCTTGCCCAGAGAGTTACTTAGTGCCTTTGGCATTTTTGTCTTTTCTGCTATCTTTTGTTTTCTATTTTTATTTATTTAGCTAGTGTTTGACTTTATAAAAAGTTTCAACTAGTTCCAATATTAGTGCTACAATTCATAACATTGCCAAAAAAAGTTTGAGCTTAGAATAAAATCATTTGAATTTTAGTTATTTTTTAAAGGATTACATATGGTGGTTTTCCTGCTGATTTGAATTGTTTGAAGTAGTTAAATGGTATATTAAATTCCCATTGTTGTTTTAATATGACCTACTGATTATTATGCTTTTAATAAAATTGGTTGCACAATTTTTGGGATAAGTTTTATTTCCACAATATTTTTCATTCCATCAAAAGGGGAATTTTAAATGGTGATTGCTTCAAGGATGATTAAGACAAGATTAACCACAGTGATTTTCCATTAATCTAAGGGATTAATATAGCATGACACTGAGGGTGTTACAAATCTCGCCCTCTACAAAGAATTCTCGTCCCGAGAATTAAAAGGTAGTGGAAGGGGTAAATCTTTGGTTTCGTATTCTAACGAATCTTCTGGTTCTTGTTTCCCTCCTCGAAGAAGTCAATCCTTCACGTTGACGTCTTCATTTCTCTGCATCAGTGCATCTTGACGGGTTGTCATCCTTCTTTCGTGGCTGCATTGTACCTACAAATAGGCTAGGAGGAAAACTTAAGGGGAGTTGGATCGGACAAGGTTAATCAATCAAGGTTGTCCAAGGGAATGGGGTATAAAGTATCTCACGAGTTAAACTCAAGGAGATACATCGAGAGAAACAAAAGAAGGCATGAGAAGTTTTCAAGCGGATACGCAAGCATTTGACGATGATAACGGAGGATGAAAATGGGTCCAGAGCATCAGGCATAAGCACTGAGTCTGATGTTGAACTGGATATCACAAGGTAGAGGACTCCTGAATTGCATACGAGGTCAAGCAAGAGGAATAACCTCGAGGAAAAAAAGGTACAAGAGAGTCAGGTTTCGATCCTGTGGAACTGTGGGTTATTGGCCCACATTGAATAAGAAGGATGGGGACATTCCATGCGATAACGATGCAAGGTATGACGGAGAAAAGCTTGTCAGCTATGTCGGCAACAACATCAGTTCCAAGGGCGAGGGACAAAGAGAACCATTTTCCTGCTCGTTAAGATGAGGCAGACCAATTGGCAAAGTTCTCGTCCATCGGTGGTCACCGAAAAGTCATCAAGAATTGTAACAAGTTGTACGGACAAAGTAGTACACCGAAGTGTTTACATAAGCAGGGAATTATCACTGCTCGGATAATTTATATTAAAAGAAAGGTTAAACATACCAATGGAAAGGAAAATGTGAGGATACACAAGTATCAGGCGTAAATCTTTCCCGAGGGAAAACAGGGCAAGATATACATGACCAAGTTTGTATTGGCAGGGAGTCAAAGGATGTTGTCGATGATAACACAAATCACCGAGGGGCAAGGATGGTATTTCTCACCATGAATTCAATTAACACTTGAAGAAGGCAAAATGTTGACGATGACCACGATAGTTTAAGTCGAGAGGTTTCAAGAGAATGCAATCGAATAGCAACATCACCAAACAAAAGGGGTGGTGGAGCAAATGGTAAGCGGTGTTCTCGGTTGACGACAACCCAGAACCATGAAATGGCTATGACAGGGATAGGCATTGTTCCATCACAATTCATAAGATGTAGTGCAAAGGCATGATATCCTCGAGATACCAGGGGTAATCCTCGAAGGTAGAACGGTGGATCATAGGTGTAGAAGAATTTATAGCAAGGGGATTAATTATCTTTACGAGAAGCTTTCATGGTACGTTCTACATAGTATCCATGGGCATGAACACAAAGGTTCAGGGTCGACTCCCACTTCTCTAATGCATAGCCTTTATTCACTTCTCGCTGTCAATGAATTTGTAGCGTTTCAAAAATTTATCGGGCATAACACTAGTAGAGTAAGACCCTTAGAAGTTTGGGTTCATACGGATTAGGGGAAGCATAGGTTTAATCCATCGAGGCATTTGGAACCCATACAACAAATATCATAAGCAAGGGATACCAGTTCGAAAACAGAAGGCTGACGACACGGAGCAGATGATACCATTTTCCACAGGCATTTTATATCAGGGGAAATTCGTCAATGATTTAGGACACAAGGGGACGGCAGGTAGTAATCCACCAAAAGGTCAGGCGGCGTACAGAGAGTCTGGGGTGAGTATCGGTACTCAACCATAAGAAGAAAGAATGCCAAAGCATTGGAGATAGAAGCATCAGAATAATTCGATGCTCAAGTACAAAGGAATTATGACTTCCAATAGGGGATATCAGAAGAAGATGTTTTGACCATGGGTATATAAGTTGAACGGACCTATACGGACAATCAACCGAGGTTTGAGTTACCGATATCCAGCTCATGTCTGGAATGAGGTATGAGCCAGAAGAATGAATTCATAGGGATCAACGGATGATTTCGTGCACTAGAACACACGATGATTCAACAGATCAGAATCGCAATGCCAAGGGAGGTCATCAAAGACTACAAGACAAACGGGATTAATCATAGTGCAAGCAGATAAGAAGAATCCCCAAGGCAGTCGGCTGCCGAGGATTGTCGCGAGATCGAATAGTATGTCAACGTATTTTGGGAATCACACGAACCACTTAGAATGAACGGATCCTCGGTAAATGTGAGGAATTATCCGCATGGTGAAAAGAAGCTGCAAGGTAGTAGGCTCAAAGGATTCCCGAAACAATGGAAAGTAATTCGATGCATATTGTGAACACAAGAGCAACTGGGATTAAATGGATGAACGAAAGGTTTATGTGGTTATACATACAGACTTATCGGTGTCAGGGAATTGTCAAGGTATCGCCACATATGGTCTCGGGAATTCTATCGGAGAGTATCTTCGGAATCTTCTCGTGAAGCAAGAGATCATCTGGAATGAGGGGTCTCCGGGAGGAAGTAGTCACGAGATCCTAATGTCAGAGTTAGCAAAATCTGTGAAGGTTTCGGGAGTCTACCTTGAAGACTCACATGAGTTATTGGACAGAGTCTGAGGACTTTTGTTCAAGGAGAATAAGGTGAAGACTATGTCTTCTGAGTTCAATCTCGGCCTCTCCAACCAGACGTAGAGTTGTCATAGCAACTCGAACTGGTTCATCAAGTCTTCGTCTTCAGTGCCCTAGTGCTATTTCTTCAACCTTAGTTATTATGTTTATGCACTGATGACTTATCCTGATGCCTTACGTTCTGAGTTCACTCTACTATGATTCCTCAGTTCGTGCTTCAATCTTACCTTAGTTATGAAATAGGTTGTTTTCAATTCACGCCATTGCTTTTGTACTTCATTCGTTCTTCCTCGGGTTTCTACTTCCTCAATTTCAGTATTGCCTCAGTCCTGAGGAAATAAAATTCCTCAAGATATTTGAAAATCTCCGATTCACCCCCTCTGGTCGATATATTGCACTTTCAATTGGTATCAGAGCAAGGTACTCCCTTGTTTTGTGTGATTCGGTTTAACCACCTGGAGTTTTAGTTATGTCGACCTCAGGTACAATGAGCGTTGCCTCAAACTGCCCCATCATCGACGCGACATAGTACCCGTACTGGAAGAACAAGATGAGGATGCATCTTGAAGCCATTGACAAGGATCTGTGGGATATTGTTGATCAAGGCATTCCTGAAGCGGCTCTGATGACTGCTCCTGAAGTTGTCAAGAAGAACTGGCAGCTTGATGCAAAAGCTTGAAGCATTATTGGTGGTCATCTCAACAAGGCTCAGTTCAACCGTATCAGTGGTCTGGATACTTCAAAGAAGATATGGACAAGACTGTCAAAAATTAATGAAGGAGTCTCTGTTCAACGAGAGTCGCGAGTTGATACACTTCGCAGTCTCTTCAATAGGTTCAAGAGGCTGGACAACGAGCACGTGCAGCAAACCTTTGACAGACTCACTGACATATCCAATGAACTTCAAGCACTGGGTGCCACTGATATCACAGATCATGAGGTGGTGAAGAAACTACCGAGGTCACTGGATGACTCGTTTGAGTTCCTCTCGCTGATAATTCAAGAAAGGCCTGACTTCAAGACTCTGGATCCTGCTGACATTCTCGAGCGCCTCAATGCTCATGAACTAAAGCACTCTGAAAAACGAGACTTGTACAGCTCCACACCTAAAGTCCGCGCGCTAAAAGCTAGAGCACGAAGAGTGTCCTCTGATGAAGAGTCTGAGGCTGATAGTGATGATCCTGAAACCCTCAGCAGGGAACTTTCTCTTCTCACCAGAAAGTTCCAAAGATTCACGAAGAAGAATCGCTTCGGAAATTCCTCAAGATCCTCCTCAAGAAAAAGCAAAGATGATGACTCTGTTGAAACAAGAAAGAGAGTTTGCCACAAATGCAAGAAACCTAGGCATTACATCGCTGAGTGTCCTCTATGGGAAAAGGAAGCTAGACTGAAGAAGAAGAAGAAGAAGAAGAAAGGGAAAGATGACAGTTATGATGAAAAGAGAAAGAAGAAATCCTCAAGATCCTCAAAGTCTGCTGGATACAGGAATAGCAACTCCCGTAAGGCTCGTGCATATCTCGGCAAAGAATTGGACTCTGAAGAATCTGGTTCCGACCCTGATGCTGAGGAAGAAGAATCTGAATAACCTGATGGTGTGGCTGGTCTGGCTCTTGCCACGTCACTTGTATCCAAGTCAATCTTCGGCACTGAGGAATCTAATCCGTCACAAGTTGATGATGAAGCTGAAGACACAACCCCTGCCTTCTGCTTCATGGCCAAGTCCTCCAAGGTATCTACTTACTCATCATCGGATGATCCCTCTGATGAAGAACCTGATGAAAACTATGCTAAACTTGCTAAACTTGCATCTAAGCAACAACGCGCACTTGAAAAGATTCAGTCCTCACTAAACAAGAGTGATGATATGTTGGTTGAGGAAATGACGAAGACTCAAAAATTGACTGATGAATCAAAAATTCTTCAGTCAAAGTTTGATGACTTGTTCAGTCGCCATGAGGCACTCCTCACCGATCATGAGAAGATGGCTCATGAGTTCCTCATGAGAAAGCAAGAACTTGAACGTGTGAGGATGTCTCATGACGATCTGAGGAAAGAAAATGATTCACTCCTCTCCCAATAGATCATCATGCCACAAGAAGGATTTAATCCTCCCTGTTTGAAATGCATTGAACATGACCGTATTACTTCTGTGCCTAGTTCTTCAATGTCTTTAGACTCTGTTATTTCTATTGCTTCTGTGGTATCTAACACCTCATATGAGGATACCATAGACATTACTGAACAAAATGCTAGGTTGAAGAGTCTACTGGAAACCGGCATGTTCAAGAGTCTGAAAGGACATCATATTCTTTGTGACATCCTCAAGAAACAGATTCTCAACAGGAATCCAAGGAAAGAAGGCGTCGCATTCACTCAGAAACTCAACCCTGATGGGTCTTACTGGAAACCCGAACAATATCCAGAGACCACTTGGGTTCGGGCAAAGATGCCTCCTCCTGATCCCTACACTTTATCTGGTTATGATGCTGTTTCCTCAGATGTGGTGATTGAGTCTTTTGACTCAAACTATAAACTGTTTAAGGATGTTAATGGTGAGGTATTCGCCAGATACATCGGAACTAACTGCAGGAACGGTACTACAGTCAAGAAGATCTGGGTTCAGAAGGACCTCATCACTAACCTTCCTGTGAATGCAGATGCAAATGAGCTGAGGGTATCATCTGAGGACGATACCTCAAATGGAAATGGTTATCATCATGTATCAGCTAACCATTTTTTTCACAGGGAAGCCCCTCATAAGAATGCTTATTCATCTGAGAACTTGATGTCTATCTCTATGCTATGTGACCTTGATCTCGTTGTTCTCTTCGGAAAATATGGTTGTGTTGTTTATATGGTTAGCGATAACTCCATTGTCTTCAGTGGAGTTAGGAAAGGTGATCTGTATATTGTAGATTTCTCTGAAGTTCCTCAGGTTGCTACATGCCTCATGGCTCGAGCCTCAGAGTGCTGGCTATGGCATCAAAGACTCGACCACGCCGGAATGAGGAATCTCCAGAAGCTAGTGCTGAAGAAACATGTCCTCGGGATTGAGGAAATCCGATTCTCAAAGGACCGGCTGTGTGGTGCTTGCGAAGCTGGAAAGATGACCAAGGCCAAGCATCCAGCGAAGACCATCATGACAACTACAAGACCGCTGGAGTTGCTTCACATGGATCTATTCGGCCCTCCAAAGTATTCAAGCTTTGGAGGTAGTATGTATGGTCTTGTTATTGTTGATGATTTCTCACGATACACTTGGGTGCATTTTCTTCTCTATAAGTCAGAAACCCCAGCAATCTTCAAGCGCTTCGCCCAGCAAGTCATGAAAAACTACAACCTGAAGATCAAGCACATTCGAAGAGACAACGGTACTGAGTTCAAGAACATCGGTGTGGAAGAATTCCTCGACGACTTGGGAATCACTCATGAATTCTCTTCGCCTTGCACTCCTCAGCAAAATGGAGTTGTTGAGAGGAAGAACCGAACCCTCATCGAGATGGCTCGCACGATGCTTGCTGAGTACAACACTCCACTCATGTGGTGGGCTGAAGCAATCAACACTGCATGCCACATCGTCAATCGAGTGTATCTTCACAAGTTCTTTAACAAAACATCATATGAGCTAATGGTCGGTAGGAAACCCAATGTGAGTTACTTCAAAGTATTCGGTGCACCTTGCTGGATTCGTGATCCTCATCACCAGTCCAAATTTGCACCCAAAGCATGTGAGGGTTTCATGCTTGGTTATGGTATCAACAAGCACACCTACAGAGTCTACAATATACGTCATCATAAGATTGTTGACACTGTAGATGTGCGGTTTGATGAATCTGATGGCTCGCAAAGAGAGCACCTGCCACTTGTTCTAGATGAAGCCCCACCTGAAGAACAGATCAAGAAGATGGGTGCTGGTGATATCATTCCTGTGGATCATCCTGAGGAAACGCACATACCTCCTGCTCCTGACGAACATCCAAATCCTGATGCAAATAATCCTGATGATGATCCTAAACCTGAGGCTCCTGAGACCCCTGAAGCTCCTGAAGAACCTGAAGCAGATGCAAATGAATCTGATAACAGTGATGAAGATGCGCCTCAAGATCATCTTCCTCGTCTTCCTCACGTGGCGAATGAAGTTCAAGTGGACAAAATCCTCGCCGATGTCAATCTACCAGGTCCTCTCACTTGTGCAAGAGCTAATCGCATAACTAACTTTTGTGGGAATTTCTCGTTTGTATCAATTTCAGAGCCCACCAAAGTCACT
The DNA here is from genome assembly GCA_950022295.1 of Bromus sterilis. Lineage (NCBI taxonomy): Eukaryota > Viridiplantae > Streptophyta > Magnoliopsida > Poales > Poaceae > Bromus > Bromus sterilis. The sequence continues at coordinate 270,322,177 of OX465595.1, read as the reverse complement.
GAGGCATTCCAAGAAGCGGAATGGATTCAGGCGATGCAAGACGAACTTCTTCAGTTTAAACTGAATGATGTTTGGGAATTAGTCAAACGACCTGATCCTCGTGTTCACAATGTCATCGGCACGAAGTGGATCTACCACAACAAACTCGACGAAGATGGACAAGTCATAAGAAACAAAGCTCGTCTCGTAGCACAAGGATACACACAAGTCGAGGGGATCGACTTTGGTGATACCTTCGCTCCTGTTGCTAGACTTGAGTCCATTCGTATTATGCTTGCATTCGCTAATCATCATAATATCAAGTTATATCAAATGGATGTGAAAAGTGCATTCCTCAATGGTAATATCGAGGAAGAAGTATATGTTGCTCAACCCCCCGGTTTTGAGGATGCAAAGAAACCTGATATGGTGTACAGATTGAAGAAAGCCCTATATGTACTGAAGCAAGCCCCTAGGGCTTGGTATGACACACTAAGGGACTTCCTCATCAGCAAGGGCTTCAAATCTGGTTCCCTCGATCCAACTCTTTTCACAAAACGATATGATGATGCATTATTCATATGTCAAATTTATGTTGATGACATTATATTTGGATGCACTAACAAGAAATACAGTGAAGAATTTGCATTCTTGATGAGTGAACAGTATTAGATGTCCATGATGGGCGAACTGAAGTTCTTTTTAGGGCTTCAAATTCGTCAACAACGCAACGACATCTTCATCTCTCAGGAGAAGTACCTCAAGGAGTGCCTGAGGAAATTCGGGATGCAAGCCTGCAAGGGTATCAAGACGCCGATGCCTACAAATGGGCAACTTGGTCCGGATGAAAATGGCAAGGAATACGATCAAAAGGTATACCGCTCCATGATAGGTTCTCTGCTATATCTATGTGCATCTAGGCCTGATATAATGTTGAGCGTTTGCATGTGTGCCCGATTCCAAGCGGAACCTAAGGAATCGCATCACCAAGCGGTGAAACGAATTCTTCTATATTTGGCTCACACCCCGTCGCTAGGCTTATGGTATCCAAAAGGCACACAGCTGGATCTCGTTGGGTACTCAGACTCAGATTATGCTGGAGATCGAGTGGATCGGAAGTCTACCTCAGGAACATGTCATTTCCTCGGACGCTCTTTGGTGTGCTGGTCATCGAAGAAGCAGAACTGCGTCTCCCTCTCCACTGCTGAAGCTGAATACATTGCTGCTGGTGCTAGCTGCTCACAGCTTCTTTGGATGAAGCAAACTCTGAAGGACTACGGCATCAACCTGAAGAAAGTACAACTACTATGTGACAATGAGAGCGCCATCAAGATCTCTCAGAACCCAGTACAACACTCGAGGACGAAGCACATTGAGATTCGTTATCACTTTCTTCGGGATCATGTATTGAAGGAAGACATCGTCATCAGCCACGTGAAGACTGAAGACCAACTTGCTGATATATTCACTAAGCCTTTGGATGAGAAGCGATTTAGCACTCTGAGGTGTGAGCTAAATATCTTAGATTCCTCAAACGTCCAGTGAATGGACACACATCCTAACGCTTAAACAATATTGAAGAATCCTGATGTACAACACACGATGCGTCGTACTCCTCAAATCATGAGGAACTACCTTGCTAAGTGTGAAGAAATTAACGTGGAATTGACTCAAGATCCATACGAAAATTGTATGGCATCAAGTGTCTCATTCCCTATAAGGTGGGTAGCGCCACCGCCAAAATTCCTCAGGATCTGTTGTTCCTCAGTTTCCTCAGTTGAAGTCTACATCACTGATGATTATCGTGTTTGTCCTCAACAGCGTTCACCTATAGTTATTGTTCCTCAGCATTTGCTTCTTCATCTAGGTGAACATGATCGGACCCGTCCCTCTATGCTCACTTATCCATTCTTTCTATCTCATATGCGTTCGTTTGGAAATAATGTATTCCTCAGCCTCAGACCATTTGTCTTCATCCTCAGCTTTTGACCTCAGGTTTCCAAAATTGAGGATTATCAGTTACGATTTTCTTTATTCTGTTGTGATTTTACCGCACGTCGTGCTTATCCACCATTATGATAACCACTGAGGATCCCAACCATCAGGGGCAATCTTGTCCACAAATATCGCAACCCCTCAGATTTCACACCTCTATAAATAGCCATCCATCCCACGGTCATTTTCCCCCACCTCTCCTCTCCCTCTCGCGCCGCCGCCCTTGAGCTCTTCTAGCTCTCGTGCTAACGTCGCCAGAGTTCGCCATCGCCGGGGAAGACTGACTCATGGTTCCTCAGCATTTTCCTCAGTCTGGTACGCTTATGCCTTAGTCGCTTATTCCTCAGTACTGTTGTGTCTTCAAGAACCTTCCCGTTTCCTCATGCCACTCCATTCCTCAACAGTATTGCTAGCTTTCTGAGACCTAAACCTTTGCTTCATTATTTTTATTTCCTCAGCCTATTCCTCATGAACGCATATAACCGTACCCCACTTCCCCCGCAACTTAATTCTGTCACAGGTACATGTCTGTTGAGGAATCATATGGTTCTCATAGTCTCACTTCATTTGCAGCTCAGCTCGAACGTACCATTCCTCAGTCTCCACCACTGAAGAAAATGGCTCATCGGCATAAGCTCACTGATACTGCTAAAGACCTGCCTCCTGAGCTCTATGAGAAGCGGAAGACTCCCGAACGTGAAACCGCGGGTGAACGAAAGAAAAGAGTCTAGAAAATCACGCGGGAATGGGCTAAGCGATGGGCTGCCTATGAATGGATCAATCCTGAGCATGAGGAATCGTTCGCAGTCCATCCACCACTGAAGACTTTGAGCATTAAGGCTAATCCTCCTCCTGCACCGGGTGTTATTCCTCATCCTTCAAGCCTGAGGACCCGTGATTATTTCCCTGATGCTTATTAGCGTTATCTCAAGCGGGCTGCACATCTTGCTCGTGATCTGGCCCGTGATTTGGCTGCCTCAGTGCGGATACCACCTCAGGAACAGCCTCAACCTCGCCCACAACCACCCGCTCAGCCTTGCAGAAAGGCTCCTGGCATCAAGGCCTCAAAGAAGTCCTCAGCACGCCCTCCTGCTCTGAGTTCTTCATGCCAACACACGAACAGTTCTGCCCTTGCCTGAAGAATCCGTACTGATGAATCGGGCAGTGCTCCTGAGGCCTCAACCACAATGCCTCAGCCTCAGCTGAAGACCAAAACGATTCTTCAACGCGGCCCACGACCCTCACCCAAGAAAACTGCTATTCGTGGCGCCATTCATCATGATACACAGAGTTCTGATGATGAAGATGAATTTGAAGATTTGGCCGGATTCGTTGCCACTGAAGAAGACAAGATTGAGTATGTGCGTGCTGCAGCCAGGCGCAAAGCTGAAGCAACTGGTTCTGAAATTATACTTCTCCTTGATCCCAAGAAGATCTTGGAGTACATTGAAATTTGGTATGTCAAGCCTGATACCCCTCTTGATGACTTGGACATACCTAAAGACATCAAGTTCTACGTTCAACAGTTCCTCGTCAATGAGATACATCAACGTGATCTTCAGAAACAACTGAAGGCTCAATTGAAGAAAGTCCTCAGTGACTTTAAAAAGAAACTTGTCACTGATGTTACACCTCAGGAGTTCATAGAGCATCAATGTGAAGTTCAACGCCTCAACACTGAGTATGCCGCCAACCGTGCCTATATCGGAAAATCCAAGGAACGGATGTCTCAGCAGATGGCCAAATTGAGGAAGCTTCGACAGCCCGCTACCTCAGCACCCTCTGCTGCCTCAGCCCCTACTGACACTGTACATGCGGATCCCACCAAAGGACTCAAGCACCTACCCAAGGCCCAACCCTCAACTCCACCAGCTGCGAAGAAGCCCACACTGGAGCCCACAGTTGCAATTGATGCTACACCACTCTCCTCGGCTCCTCCGACATCTAGGGCTGCTGATACCACAGCTCACTCCCCTACTGCTTCCACTCCACCTACAAATACTCAGCGCAACATCATCGTCTTCACCCCACCAGCTGCTGCTCCAACCATTGTTCAAACACCTCTGTGTCCACCTCCACCGATTATCACTGAGATTGAAGACATGGATGTTGATATTATGGATCATGGTACTCCTCGTGTCCATCATGAGGAATTTGAGCTGGCAAACTCCCCCACTCATACAATCTTTTCCCCAGAGCCTCACTCCTCCACTGTGACCGAGGTGCTTCCTAATACCTCTCAGCAGTCTGAAGAATCTGTTGGTGCATCGTCCTCAGCTTCTGATGCTGATGAACCTGAAACCACAAGTGCACCCCAATTCTGCTGTTGACACTGATATTGCGGCGACAACAGCTGCTGAATCTGAGACTGATCCCCCCGCAGCTGAAGCTGAAGCCGAGCACAGCACCAATGCTGACACTGAGGCTGCACCTAATTGCACTGAGGATCGACAAGTTACATCTCCCTCAGCACCTGCAACTTTGCCAAAACCTATGCCTGAGTCGCATGCTGAAGACCATGCTTCCCCACAGCCGCCACCTTCTGCTTCCGCCTCACTAGCTCATCAGGAGACCGCCTCACCATTTCTCTGTGCCCGAAGCAGAAGAAGCCGTTCTATCGCAATCTTGAAGCTTATGCACGTCCCAACTTCAACACTGATGCATTCTTACACGCCATGAGCTTCTTTCAGGCTGGGATCCAAAACCCGTATCATTCCCCTCTACCCAGCAAGTTCCTGAGGTTCTTGGACGTCCACTCAGAAGAACTAATATGCCTCAGTCCTCTACATGGCCCAAAAGGTCTTTCCTCATAAACATATTCCTCATTTGGATATGGAGGACATTCCTTGCTTCAACAGTCCACTGCAGGACCTGTTTCATGCCAAGCTGCTTCAGTTCTGCTCCGAGTGCATCCATTGGAATGAAGAACTTGTGCTTCAATTTTATGCAACCCTATATGTCTCAGGGGACCCCAAAGAGATCAACACTTGGGTGCTTGAATGGATGACTCAGCATCAGCACTACTTTGCCTCAGTGCCTGAGATTGTGGCGATTCTTCAGCTCCCTCCCTCTGATGCCTCAGTTCCCAGCACATACGGTGCTCCACTTCTTCGGGATGACCTGATGAATATGCTGATGAAGCCTCAAGACCCTGAAACTCCACCATGAACCAGGTTCCTAGTCTCTGAGCTTCAGTATCTGCCCAGCACCTTGTACAGAATTTTGGCCAAGTCCTTCTGCCCCATCAAGGGATATGAATCAACCGCTGAGGAAGTTGTGCGAATCATGAAGAACATTCTGTATAGCTTCTGCATGTCGGCTCCCATTGATGTCTCAGACTTCTTCTTCAAGACGTTGGTGGATGCTGCTCAGAATCCTCATATTCTGAAGCCATGGATTATGAAGCTCATCCGCACCAAGACTGGCATCAACTTCAAGCCTGACCAGGCTAATCATCGCCCGTAAGTTCCTTCGGTTGAAGTGCTTCAACACACTATTGACGCTAATGCCACGGGCAAAGCGCCTTTTTATGAAGCAGTACTTCCTCAGGACTCGCTCGATGGAAATATTCGTCAGCCTCAGTCTCGCACCACTCATGAGGAGCGCACCCATTCCTCGACTGAGGAAACAACTCAAGCTCGCCTGATGAATGATCGTGAGCTCCTCATCAGTCTGCATCAGAAGGTGGATCGGAATCATGACTGGACGAAGCGTCAGATCGGAGACATCCTCAGCTATATGGCGTAGATGCACACAACTCAGAAGAAAGTTCATCAGTATGGTCATCATGAATATCAGCAACTTGATGCTCTTCTGACTAAAGTTATCACTCCTGAAGATCTCGCCAAGCTTAGCCTCAGACATCCTCCACTTCCTGAGATTCGGCCTCCACGTCAGTTTACCAAAAGAAAGACACCACCTCTGGCGATGGACTCCTTTTCTTCAGCTCAAGAGTTCTCGCCTGAAGAAGTTGAAGACACTGCGGCTTGTCCTCACACTGCCACAGCGTGCCTCCGTCCTGATGCTCAGCCCTGAGGCATTTCTTTGGGACGTTAGCAGTAGTCTCTCATTTTTGTTCATTTAATGACAAAGGGGGAGAAATTTAGTTTCTTCAAGCGGGTTCTTATGGGTTCCTCAGTTACAACTCTCGTTCTTCCGATCATTTTTGTAATGAGTTGTACACTGATTTTTTGTGTGGTTTCTGATACTCTTAAGTTACCTCATGTTTATCTATTACTCATAACATTCCTCAGCAACCACATTACTCAGTGCTATGTTTGATTCCTCAAAGTATTCCATATGATGCACTGTTTCAAACAATCCGGGATATAGGGGGAGCTCCTCATGTTTTTCAAAAATTGTATCAAGTCTTCAAAACATGCATATCCTCAGGGGGAGCATCTCTATATCCGGAAACAATGAATTTTTTTCTTCAAGTCTTTCATCAAAATTAATTATTTTATCCCGTTGAATCTTTAACCTGATTGTCATCAAATCGCCAAAAAGGGGGAGATTGTAAGTGCATGTAGTGCCCCCTTTGAGGTTTTGGAGTATTTGATGACAAAGCGGTTAATGGACTGATGTGTTTTTGAGTATACACAGGAAAAAAGTCCCTGAGGATGACGTTAACCACTGTTGTCGGTCCCCCAAAATATTGAGGAACATTGGAGAAATCGGTGTGTTTCCTGAAGACTGAAGTTGTGCGAAATCCTGAGGAATCAGGATCCTGAAGCGTTCGGCTGAAGCTGAAGTTGTACCAGATCCTGAGGACGATCCTGAGGATGTTCGCGCTGAAGACGAAGTTGAAGCGTAGTCTCTGCTAAGACTTTTTATACTTCTTGAGTCGTAGGAAAACACCGCACTGTTGGAGGGGTTGAGGAAAATGAGTTATGTATTTCTGAGGAAGTGCCCAATTAGAAATCCTGAAGAAAACCCAGAGAAATCTCCTATAGTAGAAATTCAATTCCTCAGGTGTTTGAGATGATGTTCTTCAGGACACTAAGGAGTTTTTCTTCGATTGAGGAGTCAGGAAACTGCCAGCGCAGTTTTCCTGAAGAAAGAGAGAGTGAGATTCCGACCGTTCCACGTGTCACGTGGTGAGTGCTGGTACCGATCCAGCCAACGATCCGAAGGTTGGGCATGGAAGTAATTTCATGCATGGGCATTTATTTCCTTTCACCTGGGGTTGCTCCGCGGCTATAAATAGCCACCCCAGCCCCATTTGTGGGTTGGCTGCTCCGAGAGAAAAACTGACACTTGTCATTTGAGAGCAACCCACCTCTGAGGATAGTGAAGAACCTAAGTGAGGAAAACCACCAGCCTGAGTAGTTGAGAATTTCTGTGGAAGTCGGTTCGAGTGATCCAAAGATTTTTACTCTTGAAGACCTGTGATCTTCCAGCCGGTGTAGAAGTCTTCAGTTTGAGGAAGTCAAGATGCAATTGTGACTTCCCTGAGTGACTGAGTCTGTGAAGGTTTCGGGAGTCTACCTTGAAGACTCACCTGAGTTATTGGACGGATTCTAGTTATAGTTACCAAACTCGGAAGTCCTGGTAACAAACTCATGCCCCTTCATAGCAGCAAGATCAAAGCTTAAATAAGTAAAAGGCTCATCATCGGGATGTGGGGTGCACCCAAGAGACTCAAGAATAAGGGTTGCGTAAACACCACCATAGAGATCTCCCTTGTTGCCATTGGAAGCAAGGCAACGTGCAATTAGGGCACCCACATTATACTTACTCTCCCCTGAGAGGGCATTCGCCAGGATGGCAACATCCGGTGCCAAACTGTTGCTCGTGTTGTCACGAGCTAACACCCCTCTACCAATAAAATACGTGAAATACCTGAAGTGAGGGAATAAGATGCTGGAAATCTTCGTACACCGGATATCTTCGTGTCTTGGCTGCAAAGAGAACTAGAGATAGTCCTCAGCTTTCTGCGCTGAGACTTCATCTTTCCCGTCTGTCCAGTGTTCGGCACACCTATTATTTCAAAAAATCTTGACAAAGACATGGTCAAAAGATCATTGTAATTTCTAAACTCAATAATTCCAGCATCATGATTATATTTGAATCTATTAATAAAACAGGAGGTGAGTTTACGATACTGAGCAACACGGCATGTTGCTAGCCGTGTCAAACCTGCATTTAGCACAAAGGCCGTAAAATTCCTCCTTAATTCCTGCAGCTTCGAGGAAAACATCGCACAGATACACGTGCTGGACTCGTTTCTTCCAACAACTCTAGGGGCACATGATCTTCATTATAGCTCACCCTAGCAGATGAGGATGAAGCTCACTACTAGAGCAAGGGCTTATGGTGGCGCCCTTTTTTAGCCTTTAGTGGCGCATTATGGATGCGCCACTAAGGACAAGCCACTAATAAGGGCTTAGGGGTGGCGCGGCGCATTCTCAATGCGCCACCCCTAAGACCCTTATGGGTGGAGCATTTCGAAATGCGCCACCCCTAAGACCATATGGGTGGCACATTTCAGAATGCGCCACCCATAAGATTCCTTAGGGGTGGCGCATTGCAGATGCGCCACTAATTGTACAGAAGATGCGCCACCAAAATTTTATTACAGAAAACAAAACAAAAAAAATTACAGAAAAAGAAAACAAAATACAGAAACAATTACATAAATGGAATCACAGAAATTATTACATAAATAGAAGCATTATAGAACTAGAGAAAGCATTACATGTTTTCGAGTATTGTTTACAAGTATCGAATACAAGTTATTACAAATGAAATAAAAGAAAACCCTAAAACTAATCTTCGAGTATTGTTTTCTTCACTCCATCTTGATAATGTTGATCATTTTGATCGATCTGTTGCAGCAAAAAAGTGAGTGTGAATGACAATGGCATCAATGACCACATTTATCGTTTAAGCATATAGGAAGATACATACACACACCACAACTTTAATAAGAATTGTTCAGCTAAACTAGTAGCATAGCCAAAATGATGCATGATACATTTATACAAAGATGGAAAAGTGTTTGTGCAATAGAGATAAAGTTATTTAGAACACAAATCATCAATATTGTTCGGAACTAACAACGCCAAGCATTAAACACTGTAGCATGAAAATCATATCGATCGTCATCACTTGTGACCCGGCTCAGGAAATGGGCGGCATCCTTCTTTCGTCATGAAAGGCCTTGTGTCAAGCAAGGCCTTTAGGCGGGCTTCTATCTCCCCATTGGATGGTGAAATTTTGCAGTCCCCCCTTGGATGTGAAAGACCTTATGCCTAAGATTTGCATCGGCGATTGTCTCCTTCCTTTCGTCCCATGCTTTCAGATGACTTGGCGGCGTAAGGTTGCGCTCTTCCTGTACAATCGCCCGGATGTGATGGAGGGCGTAGTACGCATCCCTCACACTGCCAGTCGGCTGCTTGACGCACAGGAACTGCGTCACTCGGTTGAACACGCTCACGCAAGGCTGATTCTTCCTGTACTTGTGCTTCACAATCTTTTCTCCGGCTTCTTTGTAGCTGGCGAGAGCATCATCAAAAACTCTCATGATATACTTGTAATCTTTCTTCACAGTCCCCGAGTCTAAATGGAGGCACGACCTCATAAAAACGGAGGCATGACCTTAAACAAAATGGAGGCATGACTATATAAAAAACGGAGGCACGTCCTCATGCAAAACGGAGGCACGACCTCATATAAAATGAAGGCACGGCTTCTTATAAAACGGAGGCATGACCACATACAAAACGGAGGCACGACCTGCACGACTTGTATGAGGTCGTGCCTTCGTTTTATAAGAAGTCGTGCCTCCGTTTTGTATGAGGTCGTGCCTTCATTTTTACATAATAGTGCCTCTTTTTATATAAACGTGCCTCCGTTTTATATGAGGTCCTGCCTCCGTTTACGTACAAATAATAAACAATAGAAAATTTACTACTGAGACAAACAACATTTTTTTATTGTGGATGATTGTTGACCGTTGGATAGGGTTTGAAAGGTCATGCATGGTCGCATGTTATGTTACTGTTCATCGGTGACATGCCCATGGCATGTCCCTGGATCTCAGTCCCATATAGGCACAAGCAACATATATATATACTGTAGAACAGTACATATTCTAGCAATGCACTAAACAGTGCATAAAAATATTGATAAGAAAAGCAAAAAAAGCAGTAGCAACTACTTGTCACTTTACTTTATCATTTACAACAACAGCAGTACGTAGCAACTACTTGTCTATAAAAAATTTCTGCTCAGCAATAGAGAGGCATATAGCTAGCTAGAAGCCTAAAATTCTATTCCATTGCTACCACACAAAACAAAAAAGTAGTGTTCCTTTGTAAACACCTTACCACACCCATTACCTACTGGTTTTCCTCCTCTCTCTTTTAATTCTGTTAAAAACAAATTCTACACTTGCTTGGGTTTTTTCATATGGGAAACAAGGTATTTGTACAGCAGTTAAACACAGGGATGTTTTTCATATCCAATTGCTAGTTAGTTTAACAGTACTTATAACAGTTGCTAGAGTTCTTCCCAAAATTTGCACTACAATATAAAAAAATATCAGTAGATCTTCCAAAAATTTCATATACATCCATTTATCTACAAAAGTTTTCAATAAGCTATAAACTTCATTTGATGGAAGTAACTGTACAATTTTTTCTAAAGCATATAAGAGTCAAACCATATTAGAAAATTTACCTTTGTTACAATATCTATAACCTATTTTGTCTGAATTTATCTATACTACTTGCAAGTTGTACTTTGCAACACCTAAAAATAGAAAATTTGGATCTAGGTGTTCTATTTGTTCCTAGGAGTTCTATTTGTTCTCCTGTGCTAAAAATCCAAAGCAGGGGCACACACACAACTGAAGAACATGGGCACTAGCTCTGAATTTAGTAGCACTAGCACTTGTCTAAAAAATCCAAAATCCCCCACTTTCTTTTTACTTGTGTTCTCTGAATTTTGGACCTGTAGAACCCTAATCTACACCAGAATTTAGTAGCACTAGCTCTGGACAAGGGCACTAGCAGTTGAACCTAGGGAGCACGGCGATCAAGAAGGAGGAAGAGAGGACTGACCTAGGGAGCACGGGGAGGAAGAATATGGCCTACGTCGAGGCAGAGGGGTAGGGGATCCTTCGGTGGCGCCGCGGTGGCTTCGGTGGCGGCAGCTCCTCCAATGGCGCGGGGGTGGTTCCGGTGGCGCAGTGGCGGATCCGGTGGCGCGGTGGCAGCGGCTCCGATGGCGCGGCGGGGACGGGGGCTCCTCCAGTGGCACGGGGGTGGCTCCGGTGGTCGGCGGCGGGGGCGGGGGCTCCTCTAATGGCGCGGGGGGCGGCTCCGGTGGTCGACGGCGGGTCCTCCGGCGACGACCAGGGCGACTGTTGTGCGGTGGCGGCTAGGTCCCGAGGGTAGGGATGAATGGATTGTGACGAGCAAGGGGAGGGGACCGTTGGAGGTCAAGAACTAGGGGTGGCGCATTTTGCCAGAATGCGCCACCAAGAGGTTTCTTATGCGTGGCGCATTTCCAATATGCGCCACCTCTAAGATCTTAGAGGTGGCGCATTTTTAACCAGTGCGCTACCCCTTATAACCTAGTGGCGCATTACATTGAAGATGTGCCGCTAATAAGATTTCCATGTATAGGCTTTTCTCTAGTTGTGGCTGCAGCTCTAGTAACTCGATCGGTGCGCTCGGGCTTCTTCTTCCCAAGCCACCCCTTTGCTTTTCCTAGCAAACTCATTTATGAATTTTTTGAAAATTCACAAAAATAAGGATTTAAGAAACGTGAGTTGAGACAAACTACTCTACTCCCTTACCTAGGCATAAACTTGCATCAAAACTTGGAAAATAAATTTCTACACATGCATGCAAGCTCTTATGAACAGCACCAAGAACTACTAAATACTCACAAATGAAGCCACCAATCAAAAATCTAATTGGACGGGTGGAGGAGTCACATACTAGGGAGTATTTTCTCAAAATCTCAGCTCAAATGATGAGCTGAAGAGAGAGATCTAAAATCGCCTCCAAGAACAGCAAGAACGCAAGTTCCAGGACCAGAACTCGTGTTTTTGGAGATAGCGGAAGAGAAGGGAGGAAGAAGTACCTGGCTGGCTGCCCTGTGGGCCCCTGGCGCCCTGTGGGCGTGGCCAGGGGGCAGGCCTCGCCAGATGGAGCCCCCTGGTCAGCCCTAGGTTCCCCTGGGTCACTTTTGACGAGGAAAAATGATTTTTATTTTTGTGGAATTTTTCTGATAACTTCACTGTTGAAAATTTTTTGAGTTTCAAAAAGCTGCGAAACTTTCTGAAAACTTGAAGTAGTGGTTAGAAATGTGAAGCTTCAAAAACATAAAACTTTGGTATAGCAAGGAGAAAAAAAACCTAAAGTAAATGAAAACATAACAAGCTCCACTTTTTTCCTATATAAAACATGTTAGTTAGCAAGGTTGATCAAGTCATACCAAAAAACCGGCGATATATAGTGGAGAAAGTCTCACCTCTTATAAAGTTATCATTGTACCTTTACCTTAATGGACATTGTCCCCACCATAATGGTTTTGTATTTGTGGTGCACATGTAGAGGACAATCCCATTCTCCAATCTTCATGGTCTTGATATTCTCTATAGAGTTAAGGCCATGCCTTTTGTCGATCTTCTTCGAAAAATACACTGTGTTCTTTATCATCCACGTTGAAGGTGACCTTTCCTTTATTGTAATCAATGATAGCACCTGCGGTGTTAAGAAAAGGTATACCAAGAATAATGGACATGCTCCCATCCTCGGGCATGTCAAGCACAACAAAATCAATAAGAATTAAGCAATTGGTAACTTTAACAGGAACATCCTCACAAATACCAATCGGGACGGCTGTTGACTTGTCAGCCATCTGGAGAGAGATATCTGTAGGGATTAGTTTATCTAAACAAAGCCACTTATAAAGATAAAAAGGCATGACACTCACTCCTGCACCAAGATCACATAAAGAAGTTTTGACATAATTATTCTTTATGGAGCAAGGAATGGTGGGTATACCTGGATCGCCAAGCTTCTCAAGAATCTTGCCACTGAAAGAGTAGTTAGCAAGCATAGTAGATATTGCCTCATTAGGGAATTTTCTTTTATTACTAATAATAGCTTTCATATATATTGAATAAGGAGGTAACTTAATAGCATCAGTCAAAGGAATTTGAAGAAAAAGAGGTTTCATCCATTCACAAAATTTATTATAGTGCTCTTCTTCTTTGGTTTTGAGAGACTTACCTGGAAAGGGCATGGGTTTCTGTACCCATGGTTCTCTTTCCTTCCCATGTCTTCCTGCAATGAAGTCTTCTCTTGTGTATTTCTTGCGTTTATCGGGTGCTTCTTCTTCTCGAACTTCAGGAGGGTCATTCTTCTCCTTATCTTTTTCGGTCTCAGCACCATCTTTAGTCTCAGCATCGGAGGTGGATATGCTATTTGGATCAATAGCAAGATGTTCCTCCACTATGGGATCATTTGAATTGTCAGCTTCCTTGTGTTTCTTCTTCTTCTTCTTCTTCTTCTTCTTCTTCTTCGTCTTTTTCAGAGAGCTAACAATTTCTTCTTCCTGTATTTGAGAATCTTGCTCGATCCTCTTCGGATGCCCCTCCGGATAGAGAGGATCCTGGTTATGTGTTCCACCCCGAGTCTTTATACCATAAGCCTGCAAATTATCTTGTTTTGCATTTTTAGCAAGAAAATCTTTTTGCACATTAGAAATTTGTTCAAGTTGAGTTTGAACCATATGAAAATGCTTAACAAGACATTTAACATCATTAACTGTTCTACCTAGAACATCAAGCAAACTTTTGATAGCAAGAGTATTATCATGCAACTGACTTTGAATTCTCATATTAAAGTGATTTTCCTTCATAATAAAATTATCAAGCTCATCTAAACATTGATCAGGAGGCTTACCTTTAGGGATGTCACTTGCATTTAAATCTAAAAGGGAGTGTACCTCTACCAAGGGAGGATGAGTAGTAAGCTCACACAACTTCTCAATAGGAGGTAGATTCTTCATGTCTTCAGCTTTAATTCCTTTTTCTTTTATAGACTTCTTTGCTTCTTGCATATCTTCATGGCTTCGAACAAGCATGCCTCTCTTATTTGGTGGTTCAGGGACGGACCAATCTTCGTGGTTCTTGGAAATCTTGCCCATTAATTCTTCCGCATCGTCTGGTGTTCTTTCCCTGAAAACACAACCATCACAACTATGCAAATAGGATCTAGATTCATCGGTTAGACCAGCATAAAATATATCAAGTAATTCATTCTTAGGGACCCCATGTCCCGGTCTAGCCTTAATTAAACTACAATACCTCCCCCAAGCTTTAGGGAGGTTCTCATCCAGCAACTGTTTGAAGTTATAAATTCTTTGTAAAGCAACATGTTGCATATGAGCAGGAAAATACTTATCAACAAAAGATTGAGCTAAGTCCCAAGGACTCTTAATGGAACCATAGGATAGCGCATTGTACCATGCTTTAGTGTCTTCCTGCAAAGAGAAAGGAAAAATCTTAGTCACATAAAAGTTTCGTATCCTCTCATCAGTAGTAAACAAGCCACCTAACTCAGTGAGTTTGGTCAGGTGTGCTATAGCATCATCATTTTATCTACCATAAAAGGGGCCAGCTTCTGCTGTAGATATAAGAGAAAGATCAACAGAGAAATCATAATCAGGATCAGTGATGCATATAGAAGATGTAGCAAATTCAGGATCAGGAGTAATCTTGCTCTTCATGAAGTGCTTTTCAAGCAACTTCTAAATAGCACCAGGGTCAGAGTCGGCACACTCTATAAGTTCCCTACATAAATCATCATCAAGAATAATATAATCATCCTCAAGGAGTCTTTCCTTGAGTTTGTCAGGGTCTGGGCACACAAAGGTTTTGCAGGTGGGAAAATAGGTAGCAGGAGTTTCAGTCTCGGACTGTGCTGCAAACCTAGCCATTTAAATTCAAGATAGCGACCAAGAAATCCAATTTCCTCAAAAGTAGTAGAAGCATCATCAAAAGTATCGGACATAGTAATAGACTCAGTGGAAGTAGCATGTGGTGCTGGTGGTGAAGCAACCTTACTTATAAACGAAGGTGAATCAAGTGTAGCACTAGTGCTCAGAACAATACCTTTTCTTGTAGTGGATGGTAAGATCGGAACCTTGGGGTCTCCTTTCTTACCCATGGTGGATAAAGTGCAGCAGGCAGAATACTTCAAGTAGACTTGTAAATAAAGCTTTGCTCCCCGGCAATTGCGCCAGAAAACAGTACTTGATGACCCTCAACCGTAGGGGATCGAGATAGTCTTCGCGGGTAAGATAACCCAATTTATTGATTCGACACAAGGGGAGCCAAATAATATTTAATAGATTTAACAGTTGAGTTGTCAATTCAACCGCACCTCAAATATACTTGCATGCAACAAAATATGAATAGCAACGGTGACAATATAGTGATAGCGGCAACAGCAAAAGTAAAACAACAAAAGTAAACAATTAGTAACCGGCAGGATTAAAACACCGTAGGCTAGGGAGATGGATGGTTGGGCGCTGCTTGGATGAGAGTGAACATGTAATATATTTTAACACGGGGAAAGGCACACAGAAATGGAAGGATCATCTAGGCAAATATCAAACATTAGGCATGTATCCCGTAGGTAGTTGTGCGTGCTTGCAATAAGAACTTGCACAACATCTTTTGAACTACCATCCCGCTACGAACGGGGCCAAAAGGAACTTATGGAGATTGAGGTCCTCCTGTCAGAGAGCACCGGAACAAAGCATTAACACTCAATGGATACATGTAATCCTCAAATTATAGTCCATCCCCTTTGGTGTCCCAAGCTTTCACCTTTGGGATCGCCGGTTACGGACCATAATAGATCCATAGAACTCATAGATAGGATCAAGAACATAAATAAACTCATGAAAACACAAGTGCTTCAGATCTGAAAACATGGCACTCGGTCCCAAATGACAAGCATTAAGAGCAACAAGTTGTAGCAAATATGATAAATACCAAAGTAGATGATAGCCAACATGCCCCCGACAATCTAACGAACTGTTACGTGATCTAACTCATCCAATCCCTACCATCCCCTTTTCCTAAAACACGGAATTACTCACACATGAGAAGAGAAGTCACATGATGGATTGGTGATGGCACTACTAGAAAAATAGCTATAGATAATATGGACACTAATGGCGCACCACATGAGCAGTGCGCCATTACTAAATAGCAATGGTGAACCATGTCCAGGAGCGCCATTAGTGCCCTTGTTACTAATGGCGCATGTACCTACATGTGTGCCATTGCCCATTCGCTTCTGGACCAGCCCCCCTGTAACAACACGTGATTTTCACCCAAATTAAAACATTTTCTTGTTGCTTTATTTTGTTGATTGCTAGAATTGTTTGCAGTATTTGCTTCGCCAGTTCATTAGTCGGTGATTATTTCCCCCCTCCTTCTTGTATGGACTCCCGGCGGTCCGAAACGTGGAGTATCGGACGCGCGAGAGAGAAACCGAGGGCATTTGCGTAAAACTGCCATCCAGGGAAGCCTATAAATAGACCACCACTCTCCCCGAGCCCTTCTAGGGTTTCCCCCATATAAAATTGCAGCCACCCCGCTCCAAATATCCCAGATCAGCCCACAGGTCACTCTATCCCTCGAAACCCTAGATCCCATTCTTCAAGAGTCGTTCATCTGCGAGATGGAGGGCTAACAGGCGGCCACGTCACCCCTCCAACCTCTCCAACAACTCCACCACCGGATCGAGCCTCGCCGGATTGGTGGTGTTGAAGAATGTCGTCTCTTTTTCTCTCCCCTCCTCTCCCCCGGATCATCCAGGATCTCGGGACGAGATCCCTTGTTGGTGGTGTTGTATTGTAACAGCCCATGATTTTCACCCAAATTAAAAAAATTGTTTGTTGCTTTATTTTGTTGATTGCTAGAATTGTTTGCAGTATTTTCTTCGCCGATTCATTAGTCGGTGATTATTTTTCCACCTCCTTCTCGTATCGGATGCGTGACTGAACCTTTTTCCCAACGACATATGACCTTTGCGACACCAGGTTTCACCCGAGCACCGTCGCAATTTACGGCAAAAGACCAGCCATCGCCATCGAAACGAAAAACCCCATTTAATAATAAATGGATTATTTTATTGGGCGCCGTAAAAATGTTCTGGCAACGGTATCGAAGTGAGGTAGAACTGACGGGCTCACCACACTGAACTCGTGGTTCAAGATTTCATCCGAATCGGAGGTCGTATGGACTCTGGGCGGTCAGAAACGTGGAGTATCGGACGCGCGAAAGAGAAAACGGGGGCATTTGCGTAAACCTGCCATCCAGGCCAGCTAATAAATAGACTACCACTCTCCCCTAGCCCTTCTAGGGTTTCCCCCATGTAAAATTACAGCCACCCCCTCCAAATATCCCAGATCAGCCCCCAGGTCCCTCTCTCCACAAAAACCCTAGATCCCAGCCCTCCAGAGTCGTTGATCTGTGAGATAGAGGGCTCACAGGCGGCCACGTCACCCCTCACAGGATGAGCCCACTACGGTGAGGCTCGTCCCTTTTTTTTCTCTCTTTGCTTTTTTTTCCATGTACTAATTTCTGCTAAGTATTTTTCATACTTTTGTTGTACCCGTTTTGCGATGAGAATAGCTAGAAATCCGGAGCCCATATAGCGATGCGCCCGAAATGAAAAGTGTTGCTGGTGATGTGATCTCACTTTTGCCTTTAGTGAGTTAATTAATTTGAGGACATATAGAAACTGTTAATCACTGTTGAAGTGTGCACTAGAATGTTAATGC
Source organism: Bromus sterilis (assembly GCA_950022295.1). Classification (NCBI taxonomy): domain Eukaryota; kingdom Viridiplantae; phylum Streptophyta; class Magnoliopsida; order Poales; family Poaceae; genus Bromus; species Bromus sterilis. The sequence continues at coordinate 270,304,381 of OX465595.1, read as the reverse complement.
TGCTGGCTGTTATTTTCTTGCAAGTTTGATTGATGATTGTGTCATATCCATGAGGCCTATGCCGGTAATTCTTTCTTGTATGAGTTGAGCATCATGTGTACTTCATTTAGGTGCATTCCTTTGTCATGTTAGCCTGTTGTAGCTATTTTATATCTTGCTCCAAAGTGGTGACCCTGTTAACATGTGCTGCCGTTTATATAAAGTTCCTACTTTGCTGCCTTATTGTTAGTGATACATGCTTCATATGCAGTATCTCCAATGTAATTATTTTCTCCTCGTTATGTGTACTTTGATGTCAATCTTTTCCTTGCCATGATATGGTTGTTGTTCATATAGTTATCAAGCTCCCAAAGTGCAACCCTGCTGTTTGCTGTCACATGCCTCTATTTTTCACTAAGTTCTAGACCAGTAGTATTATTTAGCATTTTTCATGGGTTACAATTACTTGTCCCTGATGCTCATATACATGACACTTTGTTGCCATGCCTTCCTTGTCATGTCTACTGTTGATCCACATCATTTTTGTGCATGTTTGGAACCTGCAGCATGTTGGTTCATTACTCTCAAGTGTGCTACCTAATGTTGGCAGATTGATTTCATAACTTGTGATGCTTGTATATTTTTAACCGTAACTCCGTTTGGGGTGTTCTTTACATGTAACTTGACTGGAATTTCATGTAGATTTTCTTGGTTATATTGCTTGCTGTTGTTAACCAACCTAAAAAATGGTTTAGGGCAGAATGGTACCAAATGCTTTAATTTCCGTGGGGTACCTAGAGATATGCCATGCTTAGGATTTTACCCCACTTAACTTGACTAGCATAGATAGTTTACCTTGTGCTTCATCTCTTGCCATGTTTGTGTGACATGCCATGCTTGAGTGAGATGCCATCTTAACAACATTTTCTCATATTATGTAGCAAAACAACTTGAACCCTCGATGATAAATGTGCGGTATCGTCGTGTGTGACGAGTATTCCACTTATCCTGTTAGTAACCGCTCTCGACGATAGATGTGATACCGTAGTGCGTTGTTTCGTGTTGCCTTCTTGTTGATGCTTGCTCGTCGATTTCCTTTTCCAGTGTTTCCTTCTTGTGTGCTTCCGCGGTTACTCTCGGAGACGATGCAAGCCTGCGATCGACTACACCTTCGGTTTTGTCTTCTCATCAGGTAAAGGGGAGCATATATCATGCTGATAGCTTTCAGCTCACTTGCGCCTAGGTATAGGATAGAACGATTGCTTGATCCTACCACTTCATATTCATGCCGCTCAAATAATCAAAAATAGCCATGTCCTCCACATCCCAGCAAACCTTGTTCGGCTATGTTACTATTGCTCGCTGCTCAGCCACTGCTTAGTATGCATGCTAGGATGCTATCAACTGTTATCCTATTACTCCTTGGATTGGGATATCACACTATATATTATTGTGGATGATATGATTATTATACATGTTGACTATACTCGACGAAGGATGGAAGGTCTAGGCTATCCCGTCCCGATGCTTTGTTCCATTCGAGTCAACTAGGACCCGAGTTTTGGGTATTTTGTCTCTTGAAGAGCGTGCCTAACCATGTGTGGTATGCTATGGGGTCCCCTCTTCTTACCTATCTAGCTCCAAACATTTCTAGTGGTGGACCAAGCTGATTTACCATTTGAAATGTGTCTGTGAATGGTCCGCGACTGGAAGATTTCAAACAACTTGGGCCAGCGGAGACATGGTTTCTCTTATTGGTCCAACCTAGGGAGCTAGGGGGCTGCCCACATGGTTTGGGTAGCTAACCTGACCTCATCCAGACGGTAGAGGCCAATTCGAGAGCGCAGCCGGCTTTTGAGTTGGATGTCGACTCACCGGGGGCCACCCGGATTTGTTTGTTGTTAGTTAGAGGGATTATGACGTATGGACTCTCGGAAAAACTCTTCAATGAGTGTCTTTAACGGGCCCGGCCAAGAGAACCAACGTGCGTGCGGAGCCTTGTAATAGGCAGTTGGTACACCCCTGCAGGGTTAAATCTTTTTGAGAAGCTATGTCCATGGTTATGGACGACTTGAGACCTACTCCTTGTTCATAGACAACAACAACTAATATAATCTTAATAACTTGATCAATGTGTGTGTGCCTTGACTGCTTCTTCTTCGTCTGGATGGGAAGAGGAGGACAAGGATAAGATAGGTGTTATGTTTGCGTAATTAGCTCATAACAATACTTGTTCGAGGCGATTCCTCATCGAATTCTTGGCTTCTTATCTTACTCTAAATAGATCGTTAGCCACTTATATAATGCTAGTGTGGCTGCACCTCAACCACTGCCCCCATCTTACCGTGAGATGTTAGTTACAAGACTTGTTTATATATCTCACCCCTTCTTTTCTCTTTTACGCACGTTATACAACGATCTTGGCCTTCAGTGGAGCTCGACGACCCTTCTTATGGACGCCTTCGTGGAGACTTTATGACGACTAGTTAGGTGGAGCCCGGCGGAGAGCCTGGACCCGTGTGGTTACGGGAATGGTGTGTTTTACCTTTGCCACTAGGCATTTGAATGTAGTCTGTACTCAGACAGATATCTTCCGCTGATGTATTGCATTAAGGCAATTGTATGCCGATTGTATGAGATGTTATATCCTTGTAGCTGTAATGTTGTAATATAATGTTGGAAATCCGGGGCATATGGCATTGTCATATGTCGCGGTGGGACCGATATGTGCTTCGTCCCTGGATCTATATGGAAACATCTAGATCTAGAACAGTACCGCATATCGGGCCTTACACCCCCTCCCCTGACTTAGCAATGGCGCGCTTTTTAGAAGTGCGCCATAAGACACCATGGATGCTAATGGCGCACTTCTTGGATGTGCGCCATTGCCAAGTCAGGGGAGGGGTGGGCCCAGGCCTGAGACATAGTAATGTCGCATATTGGAGAGGTGCGCCATTACTAAGTATGGACCTCTAATGGCGCATGCCTGCAGGGTGCGCCATTACTATCCTGGTCCCCCCCTCTAGCCTGGGACCACCTCTCCCAGAGTTAGTAATGGCGCATATTGGATAAGGTGCGCCATTACTAACTATGGGGGAAGCTAGATGTTTTGGCAGCCCACACACCACACTCACTTTCTCCACCTCCAACAAGCTTCTCTCGGTTCCTTCCTTCTCTTCACCTTATTTGCACCATAGATCTACCCAAAATAAGTAGTTGTATCTCCCTTTTTCATTTGTAAGTAAGGTATATCTCTTTATTGTTGTGTAGATCTAGTTTGTTCTCTCTCGAACACACTTTTTGTCGATGTATATGTGTGGTGTGATGTGATGATCATCGGGTATATATTTATGTGTGTTGTGATAATGAGTGTGTGATGATCATGGGATATGTATGTACTTGTGTTTGCAGGTACCTCACATATGCGATAGTTGCCAATATTTTGCCGGAATGTTGATTCATTTCCGTTTTGGCGAAAATTTTGCACACTTTTGATTCCTTTTTGTCCTAATAATTAGGCAAGGTCATGCCAAAAAAAATTGGTTCTAAAATATCGTTTTTCTCTATGCCCCGCAGGCGAACATGGTTCGCAAGATGACCGGAGGAATCGTGGATAGGTTTTTGAGCTCCGCGAAGACCGAGATGATTCGAAAGACCGAGACGGAGATAAGATGTCTGTGTCAAAGATGTAAGCTGAAGTTCCTTTTGGACCCGGATTCGCAAACCATAAAGGGTCACCTGCTCACGCGTGGTTTCATGGATGGCTATCAGTGGCAAGGTGAAGAAGGAGATTATGAATTCTTCCACGGTGGTCGGGCAACAGTAAGAAAAAATAGCGCCAAGGGCGGGCGAGAAGACGAAGAATCTCCCAGACATGATCACGATGCAGAACACAATCATAATGTAGAAGATGTCGGACATGATCATTCTGGATCATATGATGTAATAATGATGCACTTGTGCTTTGATATACATCTATTACTGTGTGTGCTAGCGAGTTTGATTCAGGGACTAGCTCTTGAGCACAGAGACTTCAATTCTAAGTGAATTGGGTCGTTACAGATGGTATCATAGCCGACCCTCGCGGTTACACGGGCGTGTAAGGGTCAGTGTGCGAACATGGGTAAGCCATGTTTCTGCACTGGACGCATAGACGTGTGCCAAGAGGGTACATTATTGTGTTCCAACGAGGATGTCGGTTCCTTTGAGTGGGTGTGTGTGACATCCTGTCTTAGTAGGAATGAAAGACTACTCATATCAACAAGGTGCACCTTATTTTTTGGGAGCCCAAATCCATAGAACTCCAAAGTTAAGCGTGCTTGTCTTGGAGCGATTTGAGGATGGGTGACCGACCGGGAAGTTATTCCCGGGTGCGCATGAGTGAGGACAAGGTGCGCAGGAAAGACTAGTGTTGGTCTGTGAGGACAATCTAGATCCCTCCAGGCATAACAGCCGAGAACCGGTGTGTGACCGGGGCGTTACACAGTGGGAGGCGTTGAACTTGGAGGAGGACTTTGGGAAGAATCCAAGGAACATAGTGTTGGTTGCGAGCACCGATGGAATCAATCCTTTCGGCATCCAGAGCAGCAGACATAGCATCTGGCCAGTGTTTTTGTTCATGTAAAACATCCCCCCTAGGAGTGCATAAAGATGAAGTACATGCACATGAGTGTGCTAATTGAAGGGCCGAAACAACTAGGAAACAACCTAAATCTATATTTGGGGCTCCTGAAAGAGGAGCTAGACAAGCTATGGAGAACGCTAGTCAATACGTGGGACGCTCTAGACGGAACATATTTCCCTATGAAATCCGCACTGCTCATGATGGTGCATGACTATATCGGTTTAGAATATGTCGCTGGTGTCAGAACCGTCTGTTAGGTATGTGCTAGGGATAGCAAGTGACTTTGCATCATGTTAAAAATTTGAAAAGAAATTGAAATGGGAGAAGAAACCCCCTAGATGGAATTTAATTCAAATGGCCAGAAATAAAGTTGCTCCAAAAATTCTTGTTGGACTTTTGAAAACTCACATAAATGAGTGTGATCACATATAAAGTGATGTGGTAGCATTCCCATGCCCATGGAATTTTCAAAAATTCAAACAGGAGCTTGGATTTAAATTTAAACCCCTATTTGAATTAATGTTCAAATTATTTGAATTAAAGTTCAAATTATTTGAATTTTAAAAATGCCCAAACTTTATAAGTGGTTAGCAATATGTATTAGAAGTCCATATAAAAATTTGGGGCATTTTATAAAATGGGAGCTAATTTAGTTGGCAAGCTAAAACAAATAACAAAAAAGAAAGGAAAGATTAAACAGACAGAAAAAGAAAAGGAGAGGGACTTACCTGAAGCAGCCCAACTCAATCCTGGCCGGTCCAGCAGCAGGCCCAGCCCACCTTCCCCGCTTGTCGTCTACCCAAGGCAGACGGGCACGCTGCTGCGTGCCTAGCATGCCGACGCCGGCGGGCAGCAGCTAGCCTGCCTGGCCTCTCCTGAGCCCTCTAGAAGCGCCACGGAGACGCCCAGGACACGCCGCGTTCATTCCCCCCCTCCAGAGCTTCTTCCCCTCCTCCCGTACTCTATTTCTTCGCCACCCGAAGCCTCACCGGAGCGCGCCACCGTGGAAGACGCGGTCGACGTGCGCTAGAGCCCCGAAGAGCTTGTCCAGAAGCTTCACCTCCGTCGAGTTCATCGCCATGCAGGAGATCAGAAGCCCAGAGCCACCGTAGCCGCCGGAATCGCGATCACACCATCACCGGACCCGCAAGACCTCACCGTTGAAATTGTCGCCATCACGCCACCGTTTGCCTCGCCGCCCGCTCTGCTGAGTTCCTGGTGAGCGCAGGATCAAAACCCCTATTTTCCCCCTCGATTTCGTCCTCCAGCCATGGCCGCCATGAACGCCAAAGCTTCTCGCCGCCAGGGAGTTCTTCACCGCGCAACCACGAACCCCAGCACCCCGTGGCCATGTCTACCTTGTTCCACGTGCTCCTCTGCTTCGTTTGCAACCACTGCAGCTTCAAATGGAGCCCCACAACCAGATCCACCTCGAGCCAGTGGCTCCGCCGCCGGTATGTCTCGACGTCGACGTGGTTCCGGCGCCTCCCCGTTACCCTGCGGTGCTCAAACGAGTGCGCGCGGGCATGGGCTATCTTTTGATGGTCTGGGCGCGTCGTTTGGTCGCCGGGAACGCCGTCCCCGTGGTCACCGCCGCGTCGGATGGTCGCCGGCGACATGCCGCCAGTGAGCCCACGTGGCTAATTAGCTAGCCACTAATCCCCCCTCCTCACTGCCACTGACTAGTGGGCCCCCAGGCCCTAATCACCCTGTTTTAACTTAATCTAACCGGGAAAATCTACAGTCACTGACCACTGGGGCCCCCATGTCAGTTTGACCTGGGTCAAACCCCCTGATGTTATGCTGACCTCACAGTGACACAGTAATGCATTTTCCTTTTAAAAATATTGCAGAAAAGGCAGAAATTCATTTAAACTTTGGAAATTCATAACTAATTCATTTTAACTCCAAATTAAACATATAATATATGTAAAATTATCAGAAAAATGCAAGAATTCTGAATATGCACTTTGTTTTCATGTTTGCCCATTTTAAAATGGGGGGACAGAAGCAAACATGCATATGAACCCTTTTAAATTCAAATATGGGGGGACAGAAGCAAACATCAGCACCATGAACCTCATGCTATAACATCATATCATGTGATTTTTCATTGTCTTTATATTGATCCCTTTGTTTGCATTGTTTTCTATCAAATAGAGGTGGAGCCGGAACCCGAGATCACCCCCTCCGTTGAAGATACCGTGTACGACCCTCGTCAGCAAGGCAAGCAAACCCCCACTGATCATGTCGATAAAATCTCACTTCCCTCTCAGTCTTCCTTATGCATTATTTAGGATGATTACCATGCTACGTTTCTGCCGCATAGATGAACCCATTCCTCTGCATGACCTATCATTTTTCACAGTAGTAAGCAAACCACAATCCTAGAAGATGTAGGAGTTGATTGATATCATGTGGCCCCTGCAACTGTTATTGCTTATTGCATGCTTAGAGTGATACAATGTTGATACTGTTATGTTGTAACAACCCACATGTAACAAGCTAGCAAACACCATGTAATTTACTTTCTTTGTTGGACTTGTAACTTAGCATGGTGGATGTGTATGTCATTTCATGTGGTGATTTAAATTGGCATTGGGATTGGAGTCATGTTGAGTTGTTTTCCTTTGCATCCAAAGAGGCTCAAGAGGGGTATTGTTGGATTTTTCCTTGTCACATGCTCACTGCACTTTCCCCCAAACTTGGCCTAGCCATTTCATTTGCTATTGCAAGGGTTTTAAAACCCTCAAAGCATTTTTGCCACCACCAAAAACAGTAGCCCTAGTTCAAAGTGTTTTTGAATTCAAAAAGGGGCCACATTTTTGTTGTTGCCAAAATTGATCAAACCAATTTTGAAAAATCTAGAAAAATGCAAGGATTAAGAATTTCAAGCCCATGGAATTTTGAACCTTCTATTTTTTTCTCAAAAACTCTTCAAAGTCCTTTTCTATTTAATTTTAAATAGAAAAAGCTACTGTTTTGTTTTTGGGGATTTTTCATTGCATGCAAAATTGTTCAAATCAATTTTGGGTGATCAAGCATCTTTTTTAGGGATTTTTAAAATATTTGGGATATTTTTATTCTCCCCTATCTTTTTCTTTTCCCTTTTCTTTCTCTGCTGTTCATTTCTTTTTAGAAAAGGGCCCTGTTCCTCCCTTCTCACCTCCAGCCCAGCTGGGCCGCCCGATTCAGCCCACCTGGAGCGCCCATTCCTTTTTTTTCCCTTTCCTCTCTCTCTCTGCCGGCCGGACCCCACCTGTCATCCCCCTCCTCTGCTTTTCTCCCCCTCACGCACATGGCGTGCCCGTGGAGGAGAGGCTCTCCTTCGTCCATGTCGCCTCTCCCCCTCTCCTATATAGGATCCCCTCCTGGCTCCCTAAACCCTAGCTCCACTCCTCGGCTGCCGCCGCCTTCTCCCGTTCCCCCCTTCCTCTGCATCCTGCCGGAGTCGCCATGGACAGGAGGTCCATGGCCTGAGTTTTCCTGCACGGCAACGACTCCGTCTTCGTCCACGTCGTCGACCTGCACGCCGGCGACCTTCCTCCCGAGCAGCACGAGCTGTTCCCCCACTGTGAGCTCACCGATTTCCCTCCCCTGTCTCCCGCAACGGCTGTTCCGCCGTGTTTTTTTTCGTTGAGCAGTAGCATCCGCACGTAGCACGGCGAGGCAAGCTCAGCAGCAAAACGCGTTCAGGGCACATCCGGCTACGGTTAGCAGGAGGCATGGAGGCCATGGTGCCCTGGACGAGATGGGGGGAACGCCGGAAGTCCCTCGCGCGCGGAGCTGCAGTCTGAACTTCGTCAGAAGCAGTCAAGCTGCCCCCTTTTCTTCAGACCGCGCCTCGATCTGCTTCGATTCCGCGTGATTTTGATCGCCGTAGCAAGTGCGAAGAGCTGCAGCGCTGCTCCAGTGCGTGGAAGGCCTGGATCGAGTCGAAGGAACGCCAAGCTCCCGCCTTTCGTTCCTTTTGCAGTCGACTGAACTCGAGTTCAGTTCGTGTTCAGTGTCAGCATCGCCTTGTAGCTTATTGATGGTCAGAGCGAGCGCCTTTCTGTCCAGATCCGAGCAGTAGCCGAGGTGGTAGCGCGCTTGGAGTGGAACCGCGCGGTGCGGGGTTCGAATCCCCCTGGGGACGATTTTAACTCGAGTTTTTGCTCTTTTGAGCCTGGCCGTGGTTCAGCTGGGCCTGGCCCATGGATGCTAGCGCGCCAGCGGCGGGAAGCAGCAGCTGGGCTGCTGGCCGAACCAGCCCAAGCTGGCTGGGCTTCCCTTTTCTTTTTATTTATTTATTTATTCCTTTTCTTTTCTGTTTTATTTTATTCAAGTTTGAATTCAAATTCAAACTAGACTTTCACCCCCCTGTTCGAATTGAGGCATGCCTTATATCAATTTAGGGTAGCTAGAGCTACTGGTCAGCATAGTGGGAAGCTTTTTTGCATTTTAACCCCTATGATTTGGAAGCATGGTCATTTTTGTAAAATGCCCCCCCTGCAAAATTCTTGGTTTGGCAAAGTTTGTTCATTTTCAAATTAGCCCATGCCATATATGAAATGGGGGTAGTTTTACACAAGTTATTGCATGATGATGATGATTTGTTCATCTGAACCTTTTCAAAATTCATGAGGTGCAATTTTGCACTCAGCCCCCTGAACTTCAGCTGAATTTGCAACTGCCCTTGCAAATTCAAACTAAGACATGTCATATATGTTTTTGGGGTGCTTCTCTGCAAGGAGTTCAGTAGTGATGTTTTCATGATGTGTTGTGCAACTTTTGAGACAAGGTGTGATCACCTGGTTCAGAAGCTTTCAGGTCTGTCTGCCTGCAACATTCCGACTTCAGTACATTTGGAATGTTGTTCATCTGATCTTTTCAAGTCTGTTCCAAGTCATCTTCTTCTTCAAGTCAACCCCTATCATATTGTCACATGCATAGTGGCTGGCCTCAAACCTTTGTTGCTCCTTCCTGTGTGTCAATTTCACCGACACTACTCCGTCTCCGGAATCATTGTTTTACTTTCATGTTATTTAAATTCTTGTAATGCTTGTTGATCATGTCATGCTATCATGCTATTTACACCTAAGTTAAGGCTCAGACCAAAGCCATTACAATGTAAATAAAATGCATATGAAAGTGATGACTTGTCGTCATCACCTTCATTTAAACTTGACTAGACAGGGTCATATCATGTAAATAAAACTTGAACATGCCATCCTTGTTTGAGTTGCTTCAGTTGCTTACTTGTGTGCCTTTTCCTGCCGGTACCTTGCGTTAGCACCTGAGACCGCCGAGGAGACTTACGTGGAGCTGTCCGACACCGAGCCCGAGGGTACCGTGAGTGCTCCTTCGACTACCTTACCAGGCAAGGGGGAGATCTGTGTCATTACTTTATAACTTTCTGCTCATGCCTAGCTGTAGATCTAGAACGTTATTGCTTGATCCTATCTACATTATATGCCATGTTTAAACCCATACAGCCATGATCGCCACATCCCAGCAAACCATTGTTCTGCTAAGTTACCGCTGCTCAGCCATTGCTTAGTATGGATAGAAAACTTGCTGCTTACCCTATATATTTATGGTTGGGATGTCATGCTATAAAAGAAGTTGGTTGAGATTTATTATTGTTAAATGATGTTAAATTATATTCGACGAAAGGTGGAAGGCTTGACTATTCCCGTCTGGTGCTTTGTTCCATTTGAGTCACCTAGGACCCGAGTTCCGGGTATTGTGTTTCTTGACGAGCGTGCCTAATCGTGTGTGGGGTTTTATGGGGCCCCCTTGTCTTACCTACCTAGCCTCGTACATTCTAGTGGTGGCCCGAGCTGATTTACTTTTGCAATGTGTGTGTGCTGGTTGGATCCCCAGTTGTTTCCAAACCAAACCAGGGCCAGGAGGACATAGTTTCTTGGCTGGCCCACTTTGTCCGGCTGAGGGCCCGGTCTCATAAGAGAACTAACCGGTTATCCAAACCTGCGACAGACGGTAGAGACCGATTCGAGAGCGTGGCCAGCTTTTGAGTTGGGTGTCGACTCACCAGGGGCCACCCGGATTTGTGCGTTGTTAGTTAGAGGGACTCTGACGTTCCGGAGTTTCAGGCGCTTACCTAGCCAAGTGGAAACCGGGCGTACATGCGACGTCTATAATGGACAGTTGGTACACCCCTGCAGGGTAAATCTTTTCGAAAAGCCTTGTCCGCGGTTATGGACTACTTGAGACCTACTCCTTGTTCATAGAACAACATCAATGAAAATCATGCTATAAAACTTGACAAACCGTGTGAGTGCCTTGGTTGTCTTTCTTCGTCCAGGGGGACCGAGAGAGAAACGAGGTTGTGTTATGTTTGCGTAAGTAGGTGGATAGCCGACTTACGACACGTTGTCAACGTCACTTCTTGCATCTCACCTTTATTCTGATAGAACGTGTAGCCACCATATATGCTAGTACGACTGCAAACTGTCTATACCTTTACCTTACCTGTAGCGCTAGTTATTCCGTAATGACATGTTCTCACCCCCGTTTACTTTTCCTCCTTTACCGCTTTGCCTGATCGGCCGCTGCAGTGGACTACTACCTCGACCCCAGCACTGGACGATACTTCGTGGAGGTGCCCCCGGAGGATGACGACGAGTACGACTACATCGACCAGTAGGATCCTTAGTTGGGCTCAGACGTTCCCGTGGGTGGATTTATGTGTAGCCCTCTCTAGGACAATTTGGATCTTGACCGTACTCGGTCCCTACTATGCTTCCGCTTGATGTATTGATGTACTGATCAGATGTACTCTTGGTGATATTATATATTTTTTTAGACAGTGGCGTTGTATGCCCTGCTCTATTATCTCTATATGTATTTCCTTTCCTGTAGAGCTGTGTTTTTATACCTGTTGTCGAGAATCCGGCAGCGACACGAGTGCGAGTGTCGTGCGCCGGTGGCGTTTGATGCGCTTCTAACTCCGACCGGACGCAAAAGCGACTAGTTAGAGTTAGTACCGCATCAGGGGCCTTACAACTTGGTATCAGAGCAGGACTGACTGTAGGACCCTTTAATGGCCGAAGTTGAGTCTAGAATCTATTTTGGTAGTTATATAGGAAAAGAAAATTCGGAGAGTAGGACCTCTTTCTGTTTTCTCCTTATCCCACCCTCCGACCCCTTTCCGTGAGGAAGTGAAACGATGTTTTGTCTCTGCAACTTATCCCCTTTCAAAACAAACTAGGTTCTCGTTTACATGAGACTCCGATTCCTCTATAATTTTTGCTAGCGACGAGATGTGTTGGCGTCTTTGAGACCACTGAGCCGCCACTTGGGGTTGACTGCTCTACCTTGCTTACGGCGTACCCCAGGTGAACCGTCCATACAGGATTGGCGGGCATCCTATGGTAATATGGATGTGGTGTCTTTCCTCTATGGACGACCGTGATGGCGGGCCGCTCAGGGCAGATGTCTCATTGTCAGGTTTCCAACCGCTCGTATATATTGTTGTGTGCTCGCTAGCAGATTATTATCTTGGATTCGGATGTTCTTGGTTTGGGAATTCCAGTAGCACCTAGTTATCGACTTTCCGGGGTAACCTTGGTGGAATTTCAGCCTTTGGCTTTCTCATACCTCGTGAGGAAGTTTGTTGTCAATATTGTTTTAACTCTGGTTACTTCAATGATTCAAGCATGTTCTCATAAGTGTTCCTGTATAACGGATGCCAAGAGCGAACATGTCGCCGCCAGAGAACCCTATCCTTGGGGAGGCTGTAGCTGCAGTGGCTCAGGGCACAGCTGCGATCCTTCAGATGCTGCAGAACCAGGGTGCTCAGAGGAATGATCGTCCACAGTACACCACACTGCAGCAGTTCCTTGCGATCAGCCCCCCCAGGTTTTCCGACGCTCGAGACACGCTGGACGCGGATGACTGGATAGCAGAGATCAAGAAGCACTTCAATGCCAACGCCGTCAGACCCGTCGACTACGTCACCTTCGCCTCCTTCCAGCTTCAGGGTGCCGCAGGCAGTTGGTTCTCGACGTACAAGGCAAACAAGAGTGATGCAGAGATCACGTGGGATGACTTCGTCAGGGATTTCAGAGCTGCTCATATTCCCAGTGGTCTGATCGAGAGGAAGCGCGAGGAGTTCTTAGCTCTGAGGCAGGGGGACAGGTCTGTGCAGGAGTATAACCTGGCCTTCGTCAGGCTTGCCAGGTATGCTCCAGAGGAGGTCTCGTCAGAGGGCAAGCACATTGCCAGGTTCCGCGGTGGTCTTGCCCCGGACATCAAGTATGCGCTCACCTTGTCCACGCCAAGCCTGTTCTCAGAGTTCGTCGACCAGGCTATCAGACAGGAGTCAGCTGAGGCAGAGAGTTCCGCAGAGAAGAGGAAGCAGAGAGAGCACAGTTCAGCGGTGATGGTCCAAAAGAAGGCCAAGTCCTGGGTTGCAGAGCCACAGCCTCAGCCGCAGCGTCAGCAGTTCCAGCCGAGGGGGGCAGTTGTCCGCACTTTTGCCCGCCCTCCCGTCCCAGTGCAGCACGGACCTCGCTCTACTCCACCCTACGCGAGGCCGCCTGCTCCACAGGGCCAGCCCAGGCCTGAGATCACGTGCTTCAAGTGTGGCAAGCCGGGCCAGCAGTGCACCGACCCTCGTTACGCCAGGCTGCCTCCGCCCCCACCTCGCTCTACACCGAGCAACGCGATGGTGCGGGCCCAACCACGAGCGATTCGTGTGAACAACGTGACTGTGGCAGAGGCCCAGCAGTCGTCTGAGATTGTGCTTGGTAGGTTGCTTGTATGTTCAGTTCCAGCGACAGTTTTGTTTGATTCCGGAGCTTCCCATTCCTTCATATCCAACGCTTTTGCTATGTCACTTGACCTTCCGAGAGAGCAATTGCCTAGACCACTCTCAGTTTGTTCTCCGGGCTCTAGAATGGAGTCTTCCAGAGCTGTTCCAGATGTTGAGATCAGTATTCAGGGTGCTATCTTTTCGGCCTCCCTGATTGTCTTGCCCCGTTCCGACATTGATGTCATCTTGGGCATGGATTGGCTTGTCAAGTACAAGGCCAAGATTGATTGTCCGTCCAAGACCGTGTTGCTGATGCACGATTCAGGCGCAGAGATTTGGTACACTTGTGGCTCGACAGTGGGATCAGCACAGTTGTACGCTCTGAACGCTGGAGTTTCTCCATTGATCGAGGAGGTCAGAGTTGTTTGAGAGTTCCCAGATGTCTTTCCAGAGGAGTTGCCAGGTATTCCACCCGTCCGTGCTATTGAGTTCGTGATCGAGCTAGAACCTGGTACACAGCCGATATCTCGGCAGCCGTACAAGATGTGTCCGGAAGAGCTGATTGAGTTGAAAGAGGAATTGGTGAAGCTTGAGAAGGATGGGCTCATTCGTCCGAGCACTTCCCCTTGGGGTGCCCCGTCTCTTTTTGTGAAGAAGAAAGATGGTACTAGCCGGTTGGTTCGAGACTACCGTGGTATCAACAAGAAGACGATCAAAAACAAATACCCATTGCCCAACATCAATGACTTGTTTGAGCAGTTGCATGGAGCAAAGGTGTTTTCAAAGCTTGATCTAAAGATGGGGTACCACCAGATTCGTGTCCGTGAGGAGGACATCCCCAAGACAGCCTTCCGCACTCGTTATGGACTGTACGAGTTTACGGTCATGACGTTTGGCTTTTCAAACGCACCTCCGACGTTCATGAGGGCCATGAACTATCTGTTCCAAGAGTGGCTAGACGTGTTCGTCCTCCTCTACCTCGATGACATCCTTGTCTTTTCCAAGTCAGAGGCTGAGCATGAGGAGCATCTCAGATTGGTGTTGCAGAAGTTGAGAGCTCACCAGTTTTATGCCAAGTTCTCCAAGTGCGAGTTCTGGATGAATAAGGTCAACTTACTTGGCCATGTCATTTCCTCAGAGGGCATTGCTGTTGACCCAGACAGAGTCCGGACGATTCAAGATTGGACTCCGCCGAAAAATGTCAAGCAGTTGAGGAGCTTTCTCGGACTTGCCAGCTATTGCAGGAAGTTTGTCGAGAATTTCTCCAAGATAGCAAAGCCGATGACCGAGCTGTTGTGCAAGGGCAAGAAGTACGCTTGGTCACAGGCTTGCCAGGTAGCTTTTGATGAGTTGAAGCTAAGACTGACCACAGCTCCGATCCTTACGCCGCCAGACGAGTCACAGCCGTTTCAAGTGTTCTGTGACGCCTCGTTGAATGGCCTTGGCGGAGTGTTGATGCAGGGAAAGAATATTGTGGCGTACACCTCCAGACAGTTGAAGCAGGCTGAGAGGAATTATCCGACCCACGATCTTGAGCTGGCTGCAGTGATTCATGCGTTGGTTACTTGGCGACACCTCCTCCTAGGGAGGAAGGTTGATGTGTTCACCGATCACAAAAGCTTAAAGTACTTGTTCACGCAGCCTAACCTGAACTTGAGGCAAAGGAGGTGGCTCGAGACTATTACTAAGTACTCCGTGGATATTCAGTATACGCCTGGCAAGGCGAATGTCATAGCCGATGCGTTGAGCCGCAAGGGTGATTGCAACAGTGTCCAGGTGCAGAAGATACACCCTGATTTGTGTGAGGCCTTTCGAAGGCTCAATCTTGAGTTAGTTCCAGCAGGCTATCTATCCAACCTTGTGGTAGAGCCCACTATCCGTGAGAAGATTCGTGAAGCTCAGTCCGGTAGCTTGATGATTCAGAAAGTCAAGCAGGGTATCGCCGCCTCAGTTCCGAAGTACGGTTGCTATTCAGTGCATAATGACGGCACCGTGATGTTCGAGGAGAGAGTTGTTGTTCCCAAAGAGGGAGGTCTCAGAGAGGTCATCTTGAAAGAAGCCCATGACTCGAAGCTGTCTATCCACCCCGGTAGCACCAAGATGTACCAGGACCTCAAGCAGAACTTTTGGTGGACTCATATGAAGCGGGATGTTGCCCGTTTTGTCTCCCAGTGTGATGTGTGCAGGAGAGTGAAGGCACAGCATCAGAAGCCTGCAGGGCTACTTCAGCCAATTGAAATTCCAGAATGGAAATGGGACCACATTGTGATGGATTTCATCACGGGTTTTCCTTTGTCGCAGAAGAAGAACAATGCCATCTTTGTTATCATTGACAATCTCTCCAAAGTTGCCCACTTCTTTCCAGTGAAGGACTCCATTTCAGCAGCTCAGTTGGCGGATTTGTATACCGCAAGAGTTGTGTCTTTGCATGGCATCCCCAAGAAGATCAGTTCTGATCGAGGCAGTCTTTTCACCTCCAAGTTCTGGCAGGCCTTCCAAAAGGCGATTGGTACGACAGTGTTGTTCAGTACCGCTTATCACCCTCAGACCAGTGGGCAGGTTGAGCGTGTGAATCAGATTCTTGAGGACATGTTGAGGGCATGTGTCATCTCGTTTGGCATGAAGTGGGAAGAGTGTTTGCCGTATGCTGAGTTCTCTTACAACAACAGCTATCAGGCAAGTCTGCAAGCAGCGCCGTTTGAAGTCTTGTATGGCCGCAAGTGCAGGACACCTTTGAACTGGTCCGAGACAGGTGAGAGGCAACTGTTCGGTCCAGATGTGATCCAAGAGGCAGAAGACAGAGTGAAAATTGTCCGGGAGAACCTAAAGGCAGCACAGTCTAGGCAGAAGGCCTATTATGACAAGAAACACCGTGGTGTTGACTTCAAAGTTGGTGACTTCGCATACCTCAAAGTGTCTCCACTTCGAGGCACTCACCGCTTTGGGATCAAAGGCAAGTTGGCTCCCAGATTCGTTGGTCCGTTCCGCATCCTCGAGACTCGGGGACCTCTTGCGTTCCGCCTCGAGCTTCCAGACAGTTTGGCTATGGTGCATGATGTGTTCCACCTGTCTCAGTTGAAGAAGTGTTTCAAGCAGCCAGAGCAGGCAGTGGATTTGGGCGAGATCCAGCTCAGTGCGGATCTTTCTTACTCAGAGCGTCCAGTCCGTGTTCTTGACTCGTCCGAGCGCAAGACTAGCAACAAGACCGTCAAGTTCCTCAAGGTGCAATGGGCACATCACTCAGAGAAGGAAGCAACGTGGGAGCGTGAAGATCATCTCCGTTCCGAGTATCCCGAGCTTTTTCTTTCTTAGATCTCGGGGCGAGATCCTATGTTGGTAGGGGAGAGCTGTAACAGCCCACATGTAACAAGCTAGCAAACACCATGTAATTTACTTTCTTTGTTGGACTTGTAACTTAGCATGGTGGATGTGTATGTCATTTCATGTGGTGATTTAAATTGGCATTGGGATTGGAGTCATGTTGAGTTGTTTTCCTTTGCATCCAAAGAGGCTCAAGAGGGGTATTGTTGGATTTTTCCTTGTCACATGCTCACTGCACTTGCCCCCAAACTTGGCCTAGCCATTTCATTTGCTATTGCAAGGGTTTTAAAACCCTCAAAGCATTTTTGCCACCACCAAAAACAGTAGCCCTAGTTCAAAGTGTTTTTGAATTCAAAAAGGGGCCACATTTTTGTTGTTGCCAAAATTGATCAAACCAATTTTGAAAAATCTAGAAAAATGCAAGGATTAAGAATTTCAAGCCCATGGAATTTTGAACCTTCTATTTTTCTCTCAAAAACTCTTCAAAGTCCTTTTCTATTTAATTTTAAATAGAAAAAGCTACTGTTTTGTTTTTGGGGATTTTTCATTGCATGCAAAATTGTTCAAATCAATTTTGGGTGATCAAGCATCTTTTTTGGGGATTTTTAAAATATTTGGGATATTTTTATTCTCCCCTATCTTTTTCTTTTCCCTTTTCTTTCTCTGCTGTTCATTTCTTTTTGGAAAAGGGCCCTGTTCCTCCCTTCTCACCTCAAGCCCAGCTGGGCCGCCCGATTCAGCCCACCTGGAGCGTCCGTTCCTTTTTTTTCCCTTTCCTCTCTCTCTCTGCCGGCCGGACCCCACCTGTCATCCCCCTCCTCTGCTTTTCTCCCCCTCACGCACATGGCGTGCCCGTGGAGGAGAGGCTCTCCTTCGTCCACGTCGCCTCTCCCCCTCTCCTATATAGGATCCCGTCCTGGCTCCCTAAACCCTAGCTCCACTCCTCGGCCGCCGCCGCCTTCTCCCGTTCCCCCCTTCCTCTGCATCCTGCCGGAGTCGCCATGGACAGGAGGTCCATGGCCTGAGTTTTCCTGCACGGCAACGACTCCGTCTTCGTCCACGTCGTCGACCTGCACGCCGGCGACCTTCCTCCCGAGCAGCACGAGCCGTTCCCCCGCTGTGAGCTCACCGATTTCCCTCCCCTGTCTCCCGCAGCGGCTGTTCCGCCGTGTTTTTTTTCGTTGAGCAGTAGCATCCGCGCGTAGCACGGCGAGGCAAGCTCAGCAGCAAAACGCGTTCAGGGCACATCCGGCTACGGTTAGCAGGAGGCATGGAGGCCATGGTGCCCTGGACGAGATGGGGCGAACGCCGGAAGTCCCTCGCGCGCGGAGCTGCAGTCTGAACTTCGTCAGAAGCAGTCAAGCCGCCCCCTTTTCTTCAGAACGCGCCTCGATCTGCTTCGATTCCGCGTGATTTTGATCGCCGTAGCAAGTGCGAAGAGCTGCAGCGCTGCTCCAGTGCGTGGAAGGCCTGGATCGAGTCGAAGGAACGCCAAGCTCCCGCCTTTCGTTCCTTTTGCAGTCGACTGAACTCGAGTTCAGTTCGTGTTCAGTGTCAGCATCGCCTTGTAGCTTATTGATGTTCAGAGCGAGCGCCTTTCTGTCCAGATCCGAGCAGTAGCCGAGGTGGTAGCGCGCTTGGAGTGGAACCGCGCGGTGCGGGGTTCGAATCCCCCTGGGGACGATTTTAACTCGAGTTTTTGCTCTTTTGAGCCTGGCCGTGGTTCAGCTGGGCCTGGCCCATGGATGCTAGCGCGCCAGCGGCGGGAAGCAGCAGCTGGGCTGCTGGCCGAACCAGCCCAAGCTGGCTGGGCTTCCCTTTTCTTTTTATTTATTTATTTATTCCTTTTCTTTTCTGTTTTATTTTATTCAAGTTTGAATTCAAATTCAAACTAGACTTTCACCCCCCTGTTCGAATTGAGGCATGCCTTATATCAATTTAGGGTAGCTAGAGCTACTGGTCAGCATAGTGGGAAGCTTTTTTGCATTTTAACCCCTATGATTTGGAAGCATGGTCATTTTTGTAAAATGCCCCCCCTGCAAAATTCTTGGTTTGGCAAAGTTTGTTCATTTTCAAATTAGCCCATGCCATATATGAAATGGGGGTAGTTTTACACAAGTTATTGCATGATGATGATGATTTGTTCATCTGAACCTTTTCAAAATTCATGAGGTGCAATTTTGCACTCAGCCCCCTGAACTTCAGCTGAATTTGCAACTGCCCTTGCAAATTCAAACTAAGACATGTCATATATGTTTTTGGGGTGCTTCTCTGCAAGGAGTTCAGTAGTGATGTTTTCATGATGTGTTGTGCAACTTTTGAGACAAGGTGTGATCACCTGGTTCAGAAGCTTTCAGGTCTGTCTGCCTGCAACATTCCGACTTCAGTACATTTGGAATGTTGTTCATCTGATCTTTTCAAGTCTGTTCCAAGTCATCTTCTTCTTCAAGTCAACCCCTATCATATTGTCACATGCATAGTGGCTGGCCTCAAACCTTTGTTGCTCCTTCCTGTGTGTCAATTTCACCGACACTACTCCGTCTCCGGAATCATTGTTTTACTTTCATGTTATTTAAATTCTTGTAATGCTTGTTGATCATGTCATGCTATCATGCTATTTACACCTAAGTTAAGGCTCAGACCAAAGCCATTACAATGTAAATAAAATGCATATGAAAGTGATGACTTGTCGTCATCACCTTCATTTAAACTTGACTAGACAGGGTCATATCATGTAAATAAAACTTGAACATGCCATCCTTGTTTGAGTTGCTTCAGTTGCTTACTTGTGTGCCTTTTCCTGCCGGTACCTTGCGTTAGCACCTGAGACCGCCGAGGAGACTTACGTGGAGCTGTCCGACACCGAGCCCGAGGGTACCGTGAGTGCTGCTTCGACTACCTTACCAGGCAAGGGGGAGATCTGTGTCATTACTTTATAACTTTCTGCTCATGCCTAGCTGTAGATCTAGAACGTTATTGCTTGATCCTATCTACATTATATGCCATGTTTAAACCCATACAGCCATGATCCCCACATCCCAGCAAACCATTGTTCTGCTAAGTTACCGCTGCTCAGCCATTGCTTAGTATGGATAGAAAACTTGCTGCTTACCCTATATATTTATGGTTGGGATATCATGCTATAAAAGAAGTTGGTTGATATTTATTATTGTTAAATGATGTTAAATTATATTCGACGAAAGGTGGAAGGCTTGACTATTCCCGTCTGGTGCTTTGTTCCATTTGAGTCACCTAGGACCCGAGTTCCGGGTATTGTGTTTCTTGACGAGCGTGCCTAATCGTGTGTGGGGTTTTATGGGGCCCCCTTGTCTTACCTACCTAGCCTCGTACATTCTAGTGGTGGCCCGAGCTGATTTACTTTTGCAATGTGTGTGTGCTGGTTGGATCCCCAGTTGTTTCCAAACCAAACCAGGGCCAGGAGGACATAGTTTCTTGGCTGGCCCACTTTGTCCGGCTGAGGGCCCGGTCTCATAAGAGAACTAACAGGGTATCCAAACCTGCGACAGACGGTAGAGACCGATTCGAGAGCGTGGCCAGCTTTTGAGTTGGGTGTCGACTCACCGGGGGCCACCCGGATTGGTGCGTTGTTAGTTAGAGGGACTCTGACGTTCCGGAGTTTCAGGCGCTTACCTAGCCAAGTGGAAACCGGGCGTACATGCGACGTCTATAATGGACAGTTGGTACACCCCTGCAGGGTAAATCTTTTCGAAAAGCCGTGTCCGCGGTTATGGACTACTTGAGACCTACTCCTTGTTCATAGAACAACATCAATGAAAATCATGCTATAAAACTTGACAAACCGTGTGAGTGCCTTGGTTGTCTTTCTTCGTCCAGGGGGACCGAGAGAGAAACAAAGTTGTGTTATGTTTGCGTAAGTAGGTGGATAGCCGACTTACGACACGTTGTCAACGTCACTTCTTGGATCTCACCTTTATTCTGATAGAACGTGTAGCCACCATATATGCTAGTACGATTGCAAACGGTCTATACCTTTACCTTACCTGTAGCGTTAGTTATTCCGTAATGACATGTTCTCACCCCCGTTTACTTTTCCGCCTTTACCGCTTTGCCTGATCGGCCGCTGCAGTGGACTACTACCTCGACCCCAGCACTGGACGATACTTCGTGGAGGTGCCCCCGGAGGATGACGACGAGTACGACTACATCGACCAGTAGGATCCTTAGTTGGGCTCAGACGTTCCCGTGGGTGGATTTATGTGTAGCCCTCTCTAGGGCAATTTGGATCTTGACCGTACTCGGTCCCTACTATGCTTCCGCTTGATGTATTGATGTACTGATCAGATGTACTCTTGGTGATATTATATTTTTTTTAGACAGTGGCGTTGTATTCCCTGCTCTATTATCTCTATATGTATTTCCTTTCCTGTAGAGCTGTGTTTTTATACCTGTTGTCGAGAATCCGGCAGCGACACGAGTGCGAGTGTCGTGCGCCGGTGGCGTTTGATGCGCTTCTAACTCCGATCGGACGCGAAAGCGACTAGTTAGAGTTAGTACCGCATCAGGGGCCTTACATATGTGAGTCGGGATGGTAGCAATCATTTTGATGATGGTGGAAATGTGTTGGTGAATCTACCCTAATACAAGGTGAACGATGAGAGGTTGTGTAGGAGTACACAGTGGGTTGTCTCGTTGAACACCACCTTAAGCCCGAATTCTTGTGTGGTGATCCAAGATGAAGAGTACTACCACATGTTGGTCAAACGGACCCCCGCTCAACCTACTAACTCACCCCTTCTCAGCTCAATGAGTCACAGTAGTTCGAAGTTCTGGTAGGTTTGTGGCCTGGCCGATAAGTGAGAGAACGGCTCAACCGAGACCGGCTTATGCACCACGCACACATCTTCTGGGACCACTTCGGTATACCGGACGGGTTACGAATGTGGAAACCATCCCAGATAGGCGTATTCATTGAACTTGAGTTGGCCGTGAGGTAAAAGTTGTGCAGATTATCCTCGCCAACACCCGTTTGAATGGTGTCGACGCCAAGTCGGTAACTGATAGTTTCATGTGTGTAGCAGTAAACCCCTGCAGGGTTAATAAACTATTTGAATAGCCGCGTCCGCGGTAAGGGACTACTTGGAAAGCTGTGCCTGATTATTAGACAACTTCAATGGATACTTATAAAACTTGCCAAGATAAGTGTAAGTGCTATGGCGTGCTTTCTCGTGGGAAGTCAAGGAAGGCACCATAGTGGTGTAATTGGTTGGAGACATGTAGTGGAGGACTCGTGTACGCTTCTTACCTCAAGTTTGGTAATCGTAGTTCAGGACTAGCCAAGTCAAAGTTGGCACTTCTGCTTATGAACCCCACCTCCCTTTGCCTTGATACATGTGGATGAGTAGTATAGCTCCTACGTAAGTCTTGCTGAGTACGACTTTGTACTCACGTTTTCTTATTCTATGTTTTAGATGAACCCACTGACCCCGAAGGTGGATTCTTCCTGGAGCTCGACGACTGATCAAGATAGTGTAGTCCCAGTCAGGCGACTGGTCCCTCGTGGAAGGGCTTTTAATAAAAAAGGCTTCTTAAGCCATTTGTAAAACTTGTTTGTACTCAGGCCTACTTTTCTTCTGCATGCTTGATGTAATGTTGGATCACGGTCTCGTGATCTCTGTGTGCACTCTATAAGAGTTATCAATAGAGTTGTAAACTTTGTAGAGAATTGCAATGATACCTGCTGTTCATACTAGACATGTGTGATGCGTGTATGATTGTAACATGCATGTCTTAGTATGGGTTTTTGAGGCCTTAGTTGTGATCTGGCTGGCGGTATTTTATACACCAAGTGGCCCTTAGATGTGCGTAGCTTGGGCATCGCGATGCGATTGCTCGTGACTCTGTCATGTGCACACTTTTTTGTATGATCGAGCCCGCCCTAGACCCTGACTAAGTGATCGGGTTGGAGTAAGTCTATGTAAGTGTTATAATGCAATCGATAGTATGGTTGAGGCGACTTGTCTATGAGAATGGGAGTTCACCACCCACATCATTTAGACTTGTTTGCGGGCGATGGGTACCCATCTCAGTTGATCATCCGGCCTGGATGGGATGCCCCTCACGTTCGATTCTTTCCGAGAATGTTCTGTGCTTGGCCTTGTCTTCTTAGACAAGTGGGTACGGTTCTCGGCTCTCCATATGATTGTGTTGTAGCAGGTCTTTCATACGCTAACCCCGGGTCCCGACAGACTTGGTATCAGAGCAGGACTGACTGTAGGATTATCAGCCTTGGTCGAAGTTGAGTCTAGCCTTCTATAGTAATATAGTTACTTTGGGTATATAAGGGAACAACGTAAGGCTTCTTTTTTTCCTTACCTTCATCGTTCTGAGTTCTGAGTCACCCTCATCTTTTCTACGGGAAGATAGGACTAGGCTCATCTCCGTCTTACTAGAACATTTCCTTGATTGCTTCCTTGTAGCCGTAGGAGAGTTGTGTTCGGTTTGCTAGAGTTGTTGTGCTTCCTGATTTCTTACATCGTATGTAAGTGATGTTTCTATGTTGTAAGAAATTGTCTTTTCTTGCAATTACAGCCGTTATGCTGTCCGAGTCATTCCAAGTTTCTTCATAATATGATGCATTTGCAAACACCTTCTTTCTGTATCATATGGCAGATCTTTCCCCTCGACAGATTGTTCGTTTGACTAGGTGCCTCGATGTGCGTGGGCATCCAGCCATGCTCACAGAGATGATGTCCTTCATTGGCTATCGATGGTATCCTGAGTACACCGTTGAGGAGAAGTTCCTTGACTTCAACCAGACTCAGTTTCACTGCATTGTCAGGATCTACCCGCACCACATTGGAGTCACTCAGCCTATCCTCTTTGGACATGGCATTGGTGTGACTGAGAACATGGTTGTGCAGGATGCTGCATACTCATGTATCACCCTGCTAAGAGAGGATCATGCAATGCTTGGTGGGTCACCTTTCCGATATATCCATGCTGCACTTCCAGGAGAAGAGGGATATTACACCGGATTGTACCCAGATCACTCCTTGGAGGATCCTTTGCTTCAGATCACTACTTGGCACGCTTGTGATAGAGATCGTGATGCATGTGCCCTTCATTTTGACCTTCACGCCACCCGTGTCCGTCTATATCGATCACTTACACTCCTGGCTGCTTTTGTGAGTGTTGGATCAATGGAGTATGATGCTATCTACCCAGTCAGGACACAGATGCCTTCTCGAGTTGCTTGGCCCGAGATTGGAGGCATTTTCCCACCCCGTGGTCCTCTGCTTCCACCCTACGCTGGAACTACGCCCCATCCTTTCCCAAATGGATATCAGGGTCCACAGGCCTCCGTGTTTCCCGATGTTCACCTTCAGCTACCAGGTTACATGGGTAACTTCTACGAGGATTACTATGGAGATGGAGATGAGTGAGACCGCCTGTGGTCTTTCTCTAGTGAGGATGTAGTAGTATCTTTAGTATGTTGTACGTAAGGTGTTCTAAGTTCCAGAGGCTTAGATAAATAATGTATAGGAAGTCAGAGTTCCTTTGAAGGATGTATCATCTTCATCACGTTTGTATTAGCTTGGAGCTTGTACTACAACGATGTACGGTTTGTATGAGAACTTGTGTATATATGGCTTGTATGCTTTTATCACCATGTTGTCAAGATGATTACTTCCTTTGCTCTGTGATTCTTCCAGTACCTTCAATACCTTGTTTAGACTCTTCC
Organism: Bromus sterilis; assembly: GCA_950022295.1. Taxonomy (NCBI): domain Eukaryota; kingdom Viridiplantae; phylum Streptophyta; class Magnoliopsida; order Poales; family Poaceae; genus Bromus; species Bromus sterilis. Next base: position 270,279,973 of record OX465595.1, on the reverse strand, counting down.
AATCAACTCTGTTTGACTTTGGTTTTAACCTTCCGGATGTCTCAAGGAACCCGTGGCCAACTTGGTCGTGCCCATGGTCGTGGGAATGAACCGGAGGAAGGAAATCTTCCACCGCCACCCACGATGGCTCAGGTTCTGATGGAGGTTGAGAGGAACCGCCGAACCAGTTGCTGGAGGTCATTATCCGCAACACCACTGAGCAGCGCAACGAGTTGGTGTCTTTGAATGACTTCATCTAGCTTCATCCCCCGGTATTCAGCTACTCCACTGAGCCCCTTGACGCCGATGAATGGCTTCGCAACATCAAGAGGAAGCTCCAGGGAGACCATGTTGCAGATGGTGACAGGGTCAGCTATGCCACCTACCACTTCGAGGGTGCAGCTAGCTCTTGGTGGGAGAATTTCCTGAACATGTGTCCCGCTGGACCGCCCACAACTTGGGATGAGTTTTGCACTGCATTCCGTGAGCACCACATTCCAAAGAGTCTTATGGACCCCAAACGTGAGGAGTTCTACAACCTCACCCAAGGCAGGAGGACTGTTGACGAGTTTAGTCGTGAGTTCAACCGACTGGCTCATTATGCTACTGAAGAGGTCTCCACCGACGCCAAGAAGCAAGAGAGGTTCCGCCGTGGACTCAATTCTGGACTCCGTCGTGAGCTCAACCTACATGACTTCGCCACCTTCCAGGTCCTTGTCAACAAGGCCATCAAGGCGGAGGACATGAACACCCCCAATGATTTCCGCAAGCACCCTAGAGATGATGGGTCATCCAGCTCAGGCTCTCAGAAGCGCAAGATCTGGATCCCCAACAGCATGTTCCGCCAGAACAACCGATCGAGGCCATCCTTTGTGGCGCCTCGTCCACCAGCTTCGTTCCACCCAGCTCTACCGAACAACCTAGCTCCCCGCACTGTCTTTGGAGCCTGCTACAAGTGTGTTCAGGCAGATCACTACTCCCGCGAGTGTCCCTAGAACCAGCTCCAAAATCAGAATGCTCCACCCCGCGCCGGAGGTAACAACAATGGTCATGGCAAGCCAACCCCTGAAGGTCTTAACCACCAAGCCCGCTCCTCCCGCCAATCGTGGATGTGTGAACCAGATCTCAGCTGAAGAGACTGACGATACTTCTGACGTCATTCTTGGTACGCTCCCAGTCAATTATGTTCCTACTTCCATTCTTTTCGATCCCAGAGCATCCCATTCATTCATGTCGGAAAGTTATGCACTTTGTCATGATTTATCCTTAGTTGAATTGTCCACCCCAATGATAATTCAAACTCTAGGGTCAAGATGGAAAACTAATAGAGTAAGCCATGGCAATCAAATTGCAATTGAGGGTTTAGTATTCCTTGCTTCACTCATAGCCCTCAAGTCTTTAGACATTGATGTCATCCTTGGTATGGAATGGTTATCAAGACAACATGCCTTCCTTGATTGTAAAGCCAAGTCAGTTAGACTCACCCATCCTTTAGGCCAGACAATATATTATTCCTCAGCAAAATCGAGAACCGAGATACATTCTTTGAATGTGCTTCCCCTTCCCGACCTTGAAGATATTCCGGTGGTTCGTGACTCCCCGGATGTCTTTCCTGAAGACCTGTCGGGCATGCCACTCGACAGATGTGTATAATTCATTGTAGATCTTATGCCAGGAACCGCACCAATTTCCAGACGCCCATACAAAATGGCCCCACGTGAGTTAGCTGAGTTTAAAATCCAACTCGAAGCTTTGTTGGCAAAAGGCTTCATCCTCCCTAGCTCATCACCATGGGGTTTCCCCGTTCTGTTCGTAACGAAGAAAGATGGAACAGAAAGGATGTGCGTAGACTATCGCCCGCTAAATCTAGCGACGATAAAGAACAAGTACCCACTGCCCGGGATTAATGATCTTTATGATCAACTTGTTGTATCCTCTTTTTCTCCAAGATGGATTTGAGATTAGGCTATCATCAAATCAAAATTAGCAACGAGGACATTCCCAAAACAGCTTTCACTACTCGGTATGGTCTATACGAGTACACCATCATGTCCTTCGGTTTAACCGATGCCCCCGCCACTTTCTCGGGCATGATGAATTCGATCTTCATGGAGTACTTGGATAAATTTTTGTAGTTTATCTTGATGATATTCTCATCTACTCGAAGAACGAAGAGGAACATGCCGAACATCTTAGGTTGGTATTGAGGAAACTTCAAGAGCATCGCCTTTATGCCAAGTTATCTAAGTGCGAATTTTGGCTACCAGAAGTGACCTACTTAGGCCACGTGATTTCTTCAAAAGGCATTGTTGTGAATCCAGAGAGAGTTCAGGCCGTCCTTGACTGGACTCCACCTGAATCGGTTAAGCAAGTTGGGAGTTTTCTTGGCTTAGCAAGCTATTGTCGCCGCTTCGTTGAGAACTTCTCCAAAGTTGCAAAGCCTCTAACTGAACTCCTCAAGAAAGATAAGAAATTCGAATGGATCCCCAAGTGCGAGGAAAGCTTTCAAGGGCTAAAAAGAAGATTGAATTCTGCTCCCGTAATTGCACCTCCAGACACCAAAAAGGATATTGAGATCTATTGTGATGCTTCACGGCAAGGGTTAGGATGCATACTTATGAAAGATAGACATGTGGTAGCTTACGCTTCACGCCAGTTTCATCCACATGAAGAGAACTATCCTACCCATGATCTTGAACTCGCTGCCGTAGTTCATGCCCTGAAAACATGGCGACATTACCTCCTTGGTAATCGTTGTGAGATATATTCCGACCACCAAAGCCTCAAATATATATTCACCCAACCAGATCTTAATCTCAGGCAAAGACGCTGGATGGAGTTGATAAAATATTATGACTTAGGAATTTCTTTCACCCCAGTAAAATCCAATGTCATGGCTGATGCACTAAGTCGTAAGTCGTATTGTAACAACCTCATGTTACAAAAGTGTCAACCACTTCTTCATGAGGAATTTCGCAAGCTCAATCTTGAGATAGTTCCTCATGGCTTTCTATCTACCTTGGTGGCGAAACCAACCCTTGAAGATAAAATCATAGCCCTCCAGAAACATGATAGTGGTATCCGAGAGATCAAGAAGAACATTACTAGCGGAGTTTCTAAATTTTTCTCCATACATGATCAAGGTGTCGTTTTCTTTGGCACTCTATTGGTTGTACCACGAAAACACAATCTTAGGAGGCTACTTCTTAAGGAGGCTCATGATACACCCTTTCGATTCATCCTGGTAGCACAAAGATGTACCAAGACCTACGCCAGAGATTTTGGTGGACTAGGATGAAGCGAAAAATTGCTTAGTTCATTGCTGAATGTGATGTTTGTCGTCGCATTAAGGACGAACACCAAAGACCTACTGGTACCCTTCAACCATTTCCTATTCCCGAGTGGAAATGGGACAAAGTTAGTATGGATTCCATCACTGGCTTTCCAAAAACCCAGAAAGGAAATGATGCCATCTTCGTTGTCGTTGATAGACTTTCCAAAGTTGCTCACTTCCTTCCCGTTCAAGAGTCCATAACTGCGAGCCATTTAGCGGACTTGTATGTCTCTAGAATTGTGTCTCTTCATGGTGTTCCTTTGGAAATCAATTCTGATCGTGGTAGCCTTTTCACCTCTAGATTCTGGGGAAGCTTTTAGAATGCTATGGGAACTCATGTCTCCTTTAGTACAACTTTCCATCCTAAGTCTAGCGGTCAAGTCGAAAGGGTTAACCAAATTCTTGAAGACATGCTCAGAGCTTGTGTTATCTCATATGGAAAGAATTGGGAGAAATATCTTCCATTTGCCGAATTTTCTTATAACAATAGTTTCCAATCTAGTCTAAACATGGCTCATTTTGAACTCCTCTATGGACGAAGATGTCGAACACCCCTAAACTGGTCAGAAACCGGTGAAAGACAATTCTTTTGACCGGATATGATCATGGAAGCAGAAGAGCAAGTTCGCATTGTTCGTGATCAATTGAAAGCAGCCCAGTCTCGTCAGAAAAGCTACTATGATCGTCATCATAGGCAAGAAAGCTACAATCTGGATGAGAAGGCTTACCTTTGGGTTACTCCTCTGAAGGGAACCCAACGATTCAGTATCAAAGGCAAGTTGGCCCCACGTTACATTGGACCTTTCCGCATTCTTGCTAAACGTGGAGAAGTTGCCTACCAACTTGAACTACCTCCTCACCTTTCCCGAGTACATGATGTATTCCATGTGTCAAAACTCAGGAATTGCTTCAAGGACCGCATCCGCGAAGATGACCTTTCTAATCGAGAATACCTCGTTCGTATTCTTGATTCAGTAGAGCGTGTTACTCATCGTCAGAAGATTAGGTTTCTGAAAGTGCAATGGTCACACCACTCTGAGAAAGAAGCCACGTGGGAAAGAGAAGACCGTCTTAGTGTCGAGTACCCCTACTTCCTCCCGCAGACTTCTGAATCTCCGGACGAGATTCTTTTGAGTCGGGGCGAGTTGTCAGAACCCTCTGTTACGTATGTGCTAGGGATAGCAAGTGACTTTGCATCATGTTAAAAATTAGAAAAGAAATTGAAATGGGTGAAGAAACCGCCCAGATGCAATTTAATTCAAATGGCTAGAAATAAAGTTGCTCCAAAAATTCTTGTTGGACTTTTGAAAACTCACATAAATGAGTGTGATCACATATAAAGTGATGTGGCAGCATTCCCATGCTCATGGAATTTTCAAAAATTCAAATAGGAGGTTGGATTTAAATTTAAACCCCTATTTGAATTAAAGTTCAAATTATTTGAATTTTAAAAATGCCCAAACTTTATAAGTGGTTAGCAATATGCATTAGAAGTCCATATAAAAATTTGGGGAATTTTATAAAATGGCTAGCTAATTTAGTTGGCAAGCTAAAACAAATAATAGAAAAGAAAGGAAAGATTAAACAGACAGAAAAAGAAAAGGAGAGGGACTTACCTGAAGCAGCCACCCTCAAGCCTGGCCGGCCCAGCAGCAGGCCCATCCCACCTTCCCCGCTTCTCGTCTACCCCAGGTAACTCCTGCGTGCCCGGCATGCCAACGCCGGCGGGCAGCAGCTAGCCTGCCTGGCCTCTCCTGAGCCCTCTAGAAGCGCCACGGATACTCCCAGGACACGCCGCATTCATTCCCCCCCCCTCCAGAGCTTCTTCCCCTCCTCCCGTGCTCGATTTCGTCGCCACCCGAAGCCTCACCGGAGCGCGCCACCGTGGAAGACGCGGCCGACGTGCGCTAGAGCCCCAAAGAGCTTGTCAAGAAGCTTCACCTCCGTCGAGTTCATCGCCATCCAGGAGATCAGAAGCCTGGAGCCACCGTAGCCACCGGAATCGCGATCACGCCGTCACCGGACCTGCAAGACCTCACCGTCGAATTCGTCGCCATCACGCCATCGTTTGCCTCACCGCCTGCTCTAATGAGTTCCTGGTGAGTGCGGGATCAACACCCCTATTTTTGCCCCCTCGATTTCATCCTCCATCCATGGCCTCCATGAACGCCGAAGCTTCTCGCCGCCAGGAAGTTCTTCACCATGCAACCATGAACCCCAGCACCCCGTGGCCATGTCTACCTTGCTCCATGTGCTCCGCTGCTTCGTTTGCAACCACTGCAGCTTCAAATGGCGCCCCACAACCAGATCAACCTCGAGCCAGTGGCTCCACCGCCGCTAGGGCTCGATGTCGACGTGGTTCCGGCGCCTCCCCGTGGCCCTACGGTGCTCAAACGAGTGCGTGCGGGCACGCGCTATCTTTTGATGGTCTCAGCGCGTCGTTTGGTCGCCGGGAACGCCATCCCCGTGGTCGCCGCCGCGTCGGATGGTCGCCGGCGACATGCCACCAGTGAGCCCACGTGGCTAATTAACTTAGCCACTAATCCCCCCACCTCACAGCCACTGACTAGTGGGCCCCAGGCCCTAATCCCCCTGTTTAACTCAATCTAACCGGGAAAATCAACAGTCATTGACCAGTGGGGCCCCCATGTCAGTTTGACCTGGGTCAAACCCCTTGATGTCATGCTGACCTCACAGTGACGCAGTAATGCATTTTCTTTTTAAAAATATTGCAGAAAAGGAAGAAATTCATTTAAACTTTGGAAATTCATAACTAATTCATTTTAACTCCAAATTAAACATATAATATATGTACAATTATCAAAAAAATGTGATGATTCTGAATATGCACTTTTTTCATGTTTGGCCATTTTAAAATGGGGGGACAGAAGGAAACATGCATATGAACCGTTTTAAATTCAAATATGGAGTTTGAATTTGCAACTCAAATGCAATATACCTCATTTAAATAGAATGTTCAACACATCGGCACCATGAAACTCATGCTATAACATCATATCATGTGATTGTGCATTGTATTTATATTGATCACTTTATTTGCATTGTTTGCTATCGAATAGAGGTGGATCCGGAACCCGAGATCACCCCCTCCGTTGAAGATACCATGTACGACCCTCGTCAGCAAGGCAAGCAAACCCCCATTGATCATGTCGATAAAATCCCACTTCCCTCTCAGTCTCTCTTATGCATTGTTTAGGATGATTACCATGCTACTTTTCTACCGCATAGATGAACCCATTCCTTTGCATGACCTATCATTTGTCACAGTAGTATGCAAACCAAAATCCTAGCAGATGTAGGAGTTTATTGATATCATGTGGCCCCTGCAACTTTTACTGCTTATTGCATGCTTAGAGTGATACAATGTTGATACTGTTATGTGAGTCGGGATGGTAGAAATCATGTTGATGATGGTGGAAATGTGTTGGTGAATCTAGCCTAATACAAGGTGAACGATGAGAGGCTGTGTAGGAGTACACAGTGGGTTATCTCGTTGAACACCACCTTAAGCCCGAGTTCTTGTGTGGTGGTCCAACATGAAGAGTACTACCACATGTTGGGCAAACGGACCCTCACTCAACCTACTAACTCACCCCTTCTCAGTTCAATGAGTCACAGTAGTTCGGAGTTCTGTTAGGTTTGTGTCCTGGCTGCTAAGTGAGAGAACGGCTCAACCGAGACCGGCTTATGCACCACACACACATCTTCTGGGACCACTTCGGTAAACCGGCCGGGTTACGAATGTGGAAACCATCCCAGATAGGCGTCTTCATTGAACTTGAGTTGGTTGTGAGGTAAAAGTTGTGGAGATTATCCTCACCGACACCCGCTTGAATGGTGTCGAGGCCAAGGCGGTAACTGATAGTTTCATGTGTGTAGCAGTACACCCCTGCAGGGTTAATAAACTATTCGAATAGCCGCGTCCGCCGTAAGGGACTACTTGGAAAGATGTGCCTGATTATTAGACAACTTCAATGGATACTTATAAAACTTGCCAAGATAAGTGCGAGTGCTATGGCGTGCTTTCTCGTGGGCAGTCGAGAAAGGCACCATGGTGGTGTAATTGGTTGGAGACATGTATTTGAATCGTGTACGCTGCTTACCTCAAGTCTGGTACTCGTAGTTCAGGACTAGCCAAGTCAAAGCTGGATTCTTCCTGGAGCTCGACGACTGATCAAGATAGTGTATTCCCTGTCAGACGACTGGTCACTCGTGGAAGGGCTTGTTTATAAATAAGGATTCTTAAGCCATTTGTTAAACTTGTATGTACTCAGACCTACTTTTCTTCCGCATGCTTGATGTAATGTTGGATCACGGTCTCGTGATATTTGTGTGCACTCTGTAAGATATATCAATAAAGTTGTAAACTTTGTAGAGAATTTCAATGATACCTGCTGTTCATACTAGACATGTGTGTGTTGCGTGTATGATTATAACATGCATGTCTTAGTATGGGTTTTCGAGACCTTAGTTGTGATCTGGTTGGCGGTCTTTTATACACCAAGTGGCCCTTAGATGTGCGCAGCTTGGGGCATCGCGATGCGATTGCTCGTGACTCTGTCACATGCACACTTTGTTGTATAATCGAGCCCTCCCTAGACCCCGACTAAGTGATCGGGCTGGAGTAAGTCTATGTAAGTGTTATAATACAATCGATAGTATGGTTGAGGCGACTTGTCTATGAGAATGGGGGTTCACCACCCACATCATTTAGACTTGTGTGCGGGCGATGAGGACCCATCTCAGTTGATCATCCGGCCTGGATGGGATGCCCCTCACGTTCGATGCTTTCCGAGAACGTTCTATGCTTGGCCTTGTCTGCTTAGACAACTGGGTACGGTTCTCGGCTCTCCATATGATTGTGTTGTAGCGGGTCTTTCATACTCTAACCCCGGGTCCCGACAGCTGGGCAGGTGGTCCACGGAAACTTTGGATGCGCTTGGTGCATGGACGACACAATGTATCACCAGCTACCTAAGGATCCCGGTTCTTCAAAAACCGTGTTCATGGGACATTGAAGATGGCTTCCTCACAATGACCCATGGAGAAAACGCAAGAATATGTTCAATGGAACAGCCGAACCTCGAAAGGCCCCACGTAGGAGGAGCGGCACCGGAATAGACATGCTGTTGAAAAAGTGGAAATAGTGCCCACCGCCAGGAAATATCAATTCTAATCGAAAGGCACCACAGCCGCTGCTGAAGGTATGGAAAACGAGGTCTGTTTCTTGGGACTTGCCATACTGGAATATCCTCGGTGTGCCGAAAATCTTTGATCTCATGCATATCACGAAGAATGTGTGCGAGAGTCTGTTTTCTACCCTTCTCAACATGCCAAAAAAGACCAAAGATGGGCTGAAAGAAAGGGCAGACTTGCTATCAATGGGCATCAGGGAGGAGCTTCACGCAAACCTCCCTAATGATGATGATGACGACGACAATGATGATGATTATGATGAGACACCGGAGGACACGGAAAGTCATCAAAAAGGCAAAAAGGCCAAGAAGCAGAGCGAACATTACTGCCCCCCCTCCCCCCCATGGTTCACTTTAAGCCAGAAGGAGATCTAGCAACTAATCAAATGCCTCCTAGGGATAAAACCTCCTTACGGTTTCGCGGCGAATATCAACAGATACCTAGACCCAACGAAGCAGAGGTTCAGCGGGATGAAGTCTCACGACTGTCACATGTTGATGACGCAGCTACTTCTGGTTGCAATCCGCGGGATCATGGAAGACCACGTCCGTGAAACACTATTTTGCCTATGCAACTTTTTCGATGTCATCCCTCGGAAATCGGTTGGCGTGAGGCAAGTCAGAAGGCTACAAGAAGAGATCGTGGTGACACTATGCGAGCTCGAGATATACTTCCCGCCCGCATTCTTTCACGTCATGGTGCATCTCCTCGTCCATATCATGGATGATAGCATCCAACTCAGGCCGACGTTCCTGGACAGCATGATGTCGTTCGAAAGGATGAATGGTGTGATCGAAGGATATGTTCGCAATAGGGCTCATCCAGATGGAAGCATAGCCCAGGGCTTTCTGACCGAAGAGTGCATCTCCTTCTACACAAATTATCTAGGCATCGATTACCCCGTTGGTCTGCCCGTCAACAAGCACCTCGGTAGGCTCGCTGGATGTGGTCACCGCGAGGGTCGCCGCGAAATGCATGTCGACTTCCAAGATCGACTCGTCGACTTTGAAAGAGCAAACCTAGTCGCGCTGCAACACATTGAATTGGTCGATCCTTGGGTGGTACAGCACAAAACCTCAATTGAGAAGACGTACAATGACCGAGGCCAATAGTGGACGTATGGAGATGTAGTCAAAGAGCACAACTCATGATTCACGTGTTGGTTCAAGGACAAGATACTATCGTACCCTTCACATGAGGACTCTTCCGAGGAAGAAAAACTCGTATTCGCCTTGTTACAGGGCGCCGTCCACAACCTGATGACATATCAGGCGTACGATATCAATGCTACACATTCTACACCAAGGAAAAGGACATGAAGAGCGATTATCAGAACTCCAGGGCAACGATGGAAGCCTACAACGGTAAAGTCAAGAAACGATACTACGGAAGGATCGACGAGATCTGGGAGCTCAGCTACGCTGGAGAGAAGGTGCCGATGTTCCGCGTCAGATGGGCCAAGAGAATCGTAAAAGAAAGTCGGTATTTCACCACCATGGTTATACCCGAAATCAAATCCAAGACCGCCGGCGCAAATGTCACCGCGAAAAATGAGACATGGGTACTGGCTAGCCAGGTGGACCAATGCTTCTTCATTACCGACCTATCAAACCCCAGCCGTGTTGTCGTGCGGAGAGGCAAAAGGAACATCATCGGAATGGATGGAGCCGCCAACGAGCAAGACTTTGACAAGTACGGCGACCCGAAGATTGAAGATGATGACGATGATGATGCAGTACCATACAAATCAAGAAGAATTAGGACCACCCTACCTAAAGGCGTTCGCCCGTTCAATAGAAGAAATCAAGGGGTTTCGGGGCTAAATTATGCAAATGCGAAAAATAAGGGAAAAAAGATTGTGAAAATATGATAGCTAAGATCAAATCACGACGTGCCTGCCGCGTGTGTGTGTGTCAGTGCCAAGCTCAATCTTTGATGATTGTTATTTCATGTCACTTGGTTTCAACCATGTCATTTATGAGCATGTAAATGATTCTATTGTGATTGAGTAAAGGAGATGGTTTAAGTGGTCTAATTAAATATATTTTTAATTTAAAATGGAGTAAACGAGATATTTTTATATTTAGTAATGGATGGAGTATTAAAATTGCGATGGGTTTATTTTAAAGTGTTTGGATGTTTATTATAAGGTTAAAATAAATAAAAATTAAAAGTGGGTTGCCAGGATTCAAACCTGGGTGGCTTGCTTAACGTATCCAGGTACCAACCAGCAGGCTATGTAATAGGTTCTGTCCATAAGCCCACACGCAATTTATTTAACCTATTCCTACTAACGTTAATGGCGCACCCCTCAAAAGTGCGCCATTGCTATCCCCATTTTAATGGCGCACATCCTCAAAAGTGCTTCATTGCTATCGCCTTACCATATCGGCCCCACTAACCCCACCACACACTCTCGTGCAAACCTAAATCGATCCCCTCTCCCGCACGCTCCTCTCGATCCCCTCTCCGCCGCTGCCGTCGCCGGTCGATTCCGGCCAGCTCCAGCGCCTTCCCGCGCCGATGCTCCCTGGCCCGTCTCCCCCTCGGCCTCCTCTACAAATTTAGCGCCGTCGCCCCGGCCTCCATCCCCCGCGCGGCGCGCCGGTATGGTGGCCGTCTCCCGCGCCTTTGCTTCGTTTGTCCGGTGCGGGTTTCCTCCCCGTCTCCGGCGACCCCTCCCGCGCGACCATCCCCCGGTGAGTCTCTCTCTCCCGTAGGTGAAATACTACTATAGTTTTGCTTGTTTTTTTTTGCTAAATCAGTAGGTGATGTGTTTTGCTGGATGAGGGAATAATATAATGTGTGTATAGGCAGTAGTTAATTCTGAACTTAAATCTTAGTTACTACTAGTTGGGATTGAGTAATGCCCTTTGTGGGAAAGGGTTCAGTGATGGGCATTCTTCCTTGTTGCGTATTACAAAATGTCAAAATTTCACAGATATTTGCACTAGAGTAAACAACTTCAAACGCTTATTCAGTGGTACTCTATTGATTTTCTATTTGACCTATGTTTTAACCTATTCTAAGCTTACCACTTAGAGTACCATTAGGGTGCTACAACCTGACAAAATTGCATAGGGTTTACTGCAACAGTCTTGTATCATTTTCTTGTGCTGATCACAGTTTATGTGCAGAAATAATGTAGGGATAATGCACAGCGTCACAAGATAGCCAGAAAATAGATGATTTGCCACATCTTGAACGATTAGCCATAAGGGAAAATAGCATCCAATTAATTCCACAAATTTAAGGAAAAAATGCAGGCACACACACCACACCAGTTCTCACAACATATATGAAAGTAGCCACAAGAAGATGCTGAGCCATCACTGCCACGGCCTCAATCTTGTGATCAAGTTCAGGCACGATGTCTGTGTAGATGAAGGGCAGCATGGCATTGAATGTTGGGCATTGCTTACGAAGGAGACCGCATTGGGGACGAGGCCCTCCATGCTTACATTGACCTCTTTTCATAGCCCCTCTCGTCGGAACAAATTGCGGCTGTGCTGGCTTTGTACGGCTGGGAGCCAGTTTCGGAGGAACTAGAGGTTGAGGCCCCAGTGGGGGGCAATACCTGATCAGGTGGTCTTGGTGGTTTTGTGGGACTATCCGATGATTGGTTCTTTGCGTAAACTTATCTCGTGGAACGTGCGGGGTCTTAATGCCCCGGCGAAGCGTAGCGCGGTATTTCAGCTTGTGGAGTCGGTTCAGTCGCAGCTAGTTTGCATACAGGAATCTATATTAGAGGTTGTCTCGGAGTTTGTACTCAAACAATGTCTTGGCAATAAACTCGACTCCTTTTTTTATTTGCCGGCGGTGGAAACTCGTGGGTGAATTATTCTTGCGTGTGACTCTTCTCTGGCCAAGCTTTGTAACCCGCACACCACAACACACACAATCACTGATGTCGTCAAGCCGGTTTCGGGCCCAGAGTGGTGGCTCACGGGAGTTTATGGGCCTCATTCGGAGGCAGAGAAGGTGGAATTCTTACGGGAGTTGGAGGAGGTGCGTGACCTGCATGCCGGCCCCTGGGCCGTGGTTGGCGATTTCAACCTAATCGTGGATGCCGTAGATAAGAGTAATTCCAACCTCAATAGTAGGATGATGGCGCGGTTTCGCCGCACACTTAATGATCTCGAGCTCAAAGAGGTCTATCTCTCAGGCCGTAGATATACTTGGTCCAACGAGCGGGAGCACGCCACGCTGGAAAAGTTGGACCGGGTGTTCATTTCGCTCGCTTGGGAGGAGCTCTTCCCCGCGTGCTTTTTATCCGCGATTAGCTCGGCAACTTCGGACCACTGCCCGCTCGTCCTTGACCTCGATGCAAAATTGCATGAAGGGCGGTGCTTTCGATTTGAGAGCTTTTGGACGAAGGTGGATGGTTTTATGGAGACCGTGGAGATCGCTTGGGCCTCCATTCCTAGCCAGGGGAACCCTTATAAGGTCCTGCATGATAAGTTGCGGGCCACGTCCAAGGCCCTTACCAGCTGGAGTAGCAAGAGAGTCGGCAACATCAGGTTGCAAATCTTGGTGGCCATGGAGTTGATCATGCGCTTAGATCTTGCCATGGAGACGAGAGCCCTCTCTCAGGAGGAGCTTGAGCTTCGGAGGACCTTGAAGAGAAAATTGTTGGGTTTGAGCTCCTTGGAGAGAACGATTGCACGCCTACGTTCCCGCCTTCTCTTCTTGCGCGAAGGGGACAGCAACACCAAATTCTTCCATGCTCATGCTAGCCACCAGAGGAGGCGGGGTATTATCCTGGGGCTCGAAGTGGATGGGCACCTCATCTCAGACCAAGAGGGGATCACATCCGCCGTGGATGACGGATTCGAGGCACTCCTCGCGCGCCCCCGGACAGGGCCTTCTCTCTTGACTTGGATGTTCTGGGCTTGCCCTGCCGGGATCTATCTCACCTGGAAGAGCCGATCTTGGAAGAGGAGGTGTGGGCGGTGGTTAAATCCCTTCCGCTCGACAAAGTTCCGGGGCCGGACGGATTCACAGGCCGCTTCTTCCGCTCCTATTGGAGGATCATCAAGTCGGACTTCATGAGAATGCTGGAGGCATTCTCGCGAGGCGACACTCGTGGGTTGGCGCGGATTAATGCATCCTTAGTCTCGCTCTTTCCCAAGAAGGATGGCGCCATGTGCCTGAAGGACTTCCGTCCTGTTAGCCTTATCCACGGAGCTGCGCGCATCCTCGTCAAGGTGCTTGCTGAGAGGGTGGCGCCGGAGCTGCCCATGCTCGTCGGCACTCATCAGAGTGCGTTCATTCGCGGACGAACCCTGCAGGATAGTTTCGTCCTGGTCCAGGCTACTGCTAGGAAGCTCCATGCCATTGGTGGGCCGGCTTGCCTGGTTAAGTTGGACCTTGCTAAAGCCTTTGACACGGTTGATTGGGCTTTTCTCCTCCAGATTTTGATCAAGATGGGATTCGGGAGCCGGTGGACGGCCTGGATTTGTGGGCTTCTCTCGTCAGTGACAACGAGGATCCTTGTGAACGGTGTGCCGGGTCGCAAGATTGGGAATGCGAGGGGCCTGAGGCAAGGGGACTCGCTTTCCCCCCTGCTCTTCCTCCTGGTCATGGAGTGCCTTCACCATGCTTTCCGGTATGCTACCTCCGAAGCTTTGCTGACGCCGCTTGCACCCACTGGCCTTTCGCACAGGCTTTCCTTCTTTGCGGATGATGTCATGCTCTTTCTCAAGCCGAACTTGAGCGATATTGAGGTTTGCCTGGCCATTCTCCATGACTTTGGAGTGGCTTCCGGTCTCCGATTTAACCCGTACAAGTGCAGCGTATTGCCCATTCGCTGCTCAAGTGCCCAGGTTGCTTGGCTTCATGATACGCTGGGATTCAGAACGGAGGCGTTTCCTATTAAGTACTTGGGCCTGCCTCTCACGATCAGGAAACCGTCAGCTGCCCAATTCCAAGAGGTGGTGGATGGGTTGGCAAGGAAGTTGCCAACATGGAGGGCGAGCGCCTTGGACAAGGAAGGTCGGCTTCTTCTTGTACACTCTGTGCTATACGCCATGCCGGTTCATGCGATGTTGGCCATGGACGTCCCCTCCAAGGTCCTCGCGAAGATTATGAAGGTATGCCGCAGCTTTTTTTGGGCAGGCTCTGCGGATGCGCCGGGTGGTCGGTGCGCGGTGGCTTGGGAGGTGATCTGCTAGCCGAGATGGGCTGGGGGCCTCGGGCTCCCGGATCTGCGTTGGCTTAACCATGTGATGCAAGCGCGTTGGATCTGGTTGAAGCGTTGCAACCCGAGCAGGCCCTGGTCTGATTTCACCGTGGAGAGCACGCGAGCCGCCCAACAAATATTCCACGCCGCGGTTTCAGTGGAGCTGGGTGACGGAGAGAATTGTCTTTTCTGGGAAGACAGATGGATTGGAGGTTGGAGGGTTGAGGAATTCGCACCCCTCATTCTAAGGAAAGTAAGTTCGAGAGCTCGAGCGTCTCGGTCGGTGGCCCAGAGTTGGGATGGCTCTTGGGCACGAGACATTGGGCCGGATTTGAGTGCGGACGAGTTGGACCAGTTCTTTCGGTTATGGATACGGGTGGCGGAGTTTCAGCCGCGCCCTGGTCATGGGGATGTGATTCGCTGGAATTGGGAGGCTTCGGGTAATTTCTCCGTCCGCTCGTCGTACGTGTGCAAGTTCATGGGTAGGGAGCTGGACTTGGGGGCTACTTTCACCTGGCACTCTAAGGCCCCCTTGCGGTGCCGTCTGTTCTGTTGGCTGGCTCTCAGGAATAGGGTTTGGACCTCTGATAGGCTTGCCCGACGCGATTTTCCGCGTCAGGACGCCTGCCCCTTGTGCGATCAAATGGAGGAATCGGTGGAACATTTGCTTCTCACCTGCGTCTTCTCACGCACGGTGTGGTTCGGTGCGTTGCTAGCCTGGGGGCATGCGGACTGGGCACCAACGGTTAGCGATAGCCTGCTGCCTGGTGCACTTCGATCCCCGGGTGTCCCCAGTCGCGTAGGGACTCCAACACCTTCATACATCTTATTTTATGGGAGATTTGGAAGCACCGAAATGCGGTGGTCTTTGATGGCGCGGCTCCAAGCGTGCAACAGTTAGCCCGACAGATTTCTTCCACGGCAGTGGAGTGGGCAAACGCGGGCTTCTTCTCCGCCGAAACGTCGCTTCGTTTAGCTAGGTTGTCTAGGTGGGCGAGGTGTGAGGTGTAATCTATGTTTTTGGCTCTCGGCCCTGCGAGGCGGTGGCTTGTAAGGTGGACGGGCTCTCCTACCCGGTTTCTCTCTATGAATAGATGATACGCATGCTCGTGCGTATTCTACAAAAAAAAATGTTGCTGCCTCCATGTCCTCGACTACCACGCGTTGCACGCTCTTCTCCCTCATGTCCCCGAAGAACTCGGCCATGAGAACAGGGGATCTTGCAGCAAGTATGTTCTTGTGAGCAAGGAAGGACTCACCGGCGACGAGGAAAGTAATGTCGTCTCCCGTCCCGCTTTGCAAGAGATCACCGAGGTGCTGGTACAAATTAAAAAACTAAAAAACTTTGTAATAAAAGGCTAAGAATATATGCATAGGAGAGTTCAGTTGTTAAGTACTTTTTTATATATTTAGCATTTCATTTAAGCACCTATGCAATAAAACTTAGTAATACTTTTTTATATACTTGATTACAGTGTTTTTTATTAGTGCCGCTACATATGGTGTGTTAGGTAGAAACACATTTGCCCCCGAATGTAAAATTCTGAACATATGTTGTTAGATACTACTAACACGGGGAGCTGGGCTTGTTATATGGTGTTAAAGTACACCGGTGCAAGTTGATACAATGCCAGCTCCTGAACAATGATAAAGAGTCTTTCTTGTTCTATATGACACAAAACATTGAGCCTGAATTTAAAAAGCAGAGTACCAGGAATGAGAAGGGCAACCCAGAAACATCTCTAATGCAGGCACCATATGGTTGTAGGACAATGTAGTGGTAGTGGAAGTGCAAGTGGCAGTGCAGGTTGTAATTTTCAATGTGTTAGTTGCAGGGAAAGGGAAACATGGTGCAAATGTGCAAACCAATAGTGAATGAGATGACTCACCATTTTTTCCTGTAATGCATAAGATTCCAGCATGATTAACTCACTGTAGCCCGGCATATAACTTCTCTTCCTTTATTCTTTCCTTGTAATGCAGACTGCAGGCAGTAACTAGTGCAGCTTCATTTCCACTGATCTTATAACTGATGGTAACTCCTTGATCTTATAAGTCATCTTCCTCACTGTCACAAGAAAAGTGCATGCCCTTTCTTTGGTTTTTATTCATATGAATTAAGCACAACACATAGATGACACTTAAGGAATTTATATCATGTATCATGGCTCAGCTTATCAGTAACCAACCAGTGATATGAACTTCAGCTGATAATGATTATGTACTTTATTTATTGGATAAGAACAGTTCTATGGCCTTCATCTAGAAACTCTGCAATTCATTTAGATGTTCAATGTATTCAATCATGAAAGGGTTTTGGTCGGAAGAAAAAAAATCCTTTTTGCTGGGCATGAATAATTAAATTACAGGAGACCTTCATTGAGTTTAATTTCCCAAGCCCTACAGGTTCCCAAGTCCTTTTCGTTGGGCCTCTATTCTGCATCTTGGTAAAAATCTCTAACTTTTTCTCATCCAGTAGTTCTCTGGAAATAATTGGTATCTTCTAGCTGTCTCCTCTTCCTCTTCTGTCTACAACTTTCTTTTTTTGTATGAGTTTGGTGATTCTGATGTGGACTTATGATGTGCAGATCTAGATTGATTCTCCACTTCACCTTCTGTAGCTCTTGAAAAGGACACGGCAAATTGAATTTGAAGAGCTGTTGTTTAAGGTACCCTTCTTCTACTTCTGTTATAGCGGTGTTTCGATCGGGAGCTTTTGCTGATTAGAGATGCTGCTGCTTTATTTCCAGTTTATGATGATGAACTAATAGACTGTAATGACCAGTTGGTTTAGAACCCTGGGAATGGCAGACTAATAGATTATGAATTCATACTCTGGTTTCCATACTACCTTGAGCATCAATAATTCATATATGAAGGCACTACCTTGATTATATATTGTATTCTTTTGTCACTTGTCCTTTGTGCACCTTGTTGTGCCTATATGTATGCTATTTTTGTGCAGGTACAAATAATGACCCCATTCTCCCGAAATGTCGATTAATTTACGTTTTGGTTGAGAATGGGGTCCTAGCTCAAGAAAATTAGCAAAGTTCATGCCAAATTTTTCCCTGAATTCGTGCATGACCTTTGTTAATTTTCTCGACCTAGAAGGTGCTTTGCATGCACTCTTTCTAGTTATTTATATTGACTAGTTATTTTATGGTTCCACATTCATGCAAGCTCACGTGCCTGCTCAAGAACTGAGGATGATCCCTATCACTTAGCCTTTTGAAGTGTGGGGACTTGATATGGTGGGACCTTTCAAGAGGTCGGCCAACAAGAACACACACTTACTAGTGGCGGTGGATAA
This sequence comes from Bromus sterilis, assembly GCA_950022295.1. Taxonomy (NCBI): domain Eukaryota; kingdom Viridiplantae; phylum Streptophyta; class Magnoliopsida; order Poales; family Poaceae; genus Bromus; species Bromus sterilis. The sequence continues at coordinate 270,261,949 of OX465595.1, read as the reverse complement.
ATTCACCAAATTGGTTGACTTAGAGCCGGTCAGTAAGTGTGACGCCGCAACAACACTAAAATTCTTGAAAAAGATAATATACAGATTCGGCTACCCCCACAGCATCATCACTGATAATGGATCTAACTTATCAGAAGGGGTAATGCAGCGATTCTGCCAGAACGAGCACATCCAACTCGACCTTGCATCAGTAGCTCACCCGCAGACCAACGGACAAGCCGAGAGAGCCAACCAAGAGTTTATTCGAGGCATCAAACCCCGACTCTTCGTCCCTTTGGAAAGGATGCCGGGTTGCTAGGAGGTAGAATTACCCTCAGTATTTTGGAGTATCAGGACGACTCCTAACAGGTCGACGGGCTACACACCCTTCTTCCTGGTCTATGGAGCGAAAGCCGTTCTCCCAAGTGACATCCGTCACGACTCACCAAGGGTCACAACATATGTGGAAGCCGACAATGAGAAAGCGAGGCAGGACGCCTTAGACGTTCTCGACGAAAAACGAGAATCAACAGAAGCTCATCCGGCTATCTACCAACAAGATCTGCGCCGATATCATAGCCGTCGCATCAGAAGTCGGAATTTCCAGGAAGGTGATTTAGTACTCCGCCTCATACAGAAAAAGGATGGGATGCACAAATTATCCTCTCCATGGGAAGGACCGTTTGTGGTCAGCAAGAACATGTACAATGGATCCTACTACCTGGTTGATATATGCGAGAAGGCAAACTCACGCACATCTATGGAGGAGACACCCAGACCGTGGAACATCGCACAACTCCATCCATATTATACTCAGTAGAATAGGAACAATATTGTACATTTATATAAGTCGACACTCGTCGCATCGGCTCTTGCCATATAATAAATATATGTCGACTTTCGTTGCACTAGGCTCTCGCCATATAACATGTATATAAGTCGACTTTCGTCGCACTAGGCTTTCGCCACATCTAATATCTAAGTTGACTTTCGTCGCACTGGGCTTTCGCCACATTTAATATCTAAGTCAACTTTCGTCGCACCGGCTCTCGCCAATCTAGTTGTCATACCGACTTTTTCTTTATACAATCCAGAGACCTAGGGGCCTATTTTGCATTATACAATGCATATTTTTTATATTTTTCTCAAAGACCTCAGGGCTTGATCAATCCTCTATCGGCTCTGAGCATGTATATTGCTTATTCAGGGGAAATAGGGGAGTTCGATGGCACCCATCGACTCTTATCCAAAGAAAACCTGACATATATATGTAAAACTCCACATGTGTATGACCTATTCAGGGGCAATAGAGAGCTCGATGACATCTATCGACTCGTATCCGAATGAAACCCAGCATACACATGAATTGGCCACCCACGCCTTAAATTTTGGTATGTATAGCTCAAGCTCATATGACCGACGCGAACCTAACTTAGTCTAAACTTTGGGGGCTTACAAAAACTCTTATCGAGCTTAGTCCTAGGTAATAGAAATGCTAGTCATATGTGTCGGCTTACAGAGAAGTTTCGACTCTTGAACCAATAATCTCTCTCAACGCGAGAAGATGAGGCATGAGTCGACTTCTATATAAGCCTTCAAATTTTCTTTTTTGCATGCAAACAGCATAGCATAATTCATCTTCAATCATGCATAACAATAAAAATTCTTCTTTCAGAAAAAGATGGAGGTAGACCTATGTGATTCAGCATCGCACTCAGATGCATACACCGACTCATGGGGACAACACTTCAAAACTTCTTTTCAAGATTTGGCACGACGCCAAAATAAATAATTGGAGTTAGACCTTGATACGTCTCAAACGTATCGATAATTTCTGCTCGTTCCATGCATGTTTTTTGTGGTATTGCTATGATCTTGATATACTTTCATACACTATTGATCATATTTGGACTAACCTACTAACTAAGTGCACCCCCGTGCAAGTCCCTATTTTCTGCTGTTTTTCTATTTCAGTTTTTCCCCATATAAAAAGTGCTTCAAAAATCCGGGAAAATCAGATAAAAAATCAGCGTGCCGGAAGCTTCCCGAACCCTGAAGGAGGGCCAGGGGGCCACCACCAGGTGCCCAGGCGGCCACCTGGCGCGGCCAGGGGCCTGGCCGCGCCTGGACCCCTGTTGGCCCCTTTGGCTGCCCCCCTTCGCCTATTTATTCTCCGTCACGGGGAAACTCCAAAGACAGAACCCTATTTCGCAAACTCGCCTCTGTTCCGCCGCCGCCGCGCTTCCAAGATCGGGAGAACCGTCAGGACCTTTCCCGGCACCCCGTCGGAGGGAGGATCAACCTCCGGGAGCTTCTCCTCCACCATGGATGCTTCCCGGATGTGTCGTGAGTAGCTTCCTTTGGACCATGGGTCTGATCAGTAGCTATGTGATGTTCTCCTTCCCTCTTTATTCTTCATGGTTTAGGCCTCGTGAGCTGCCCTACATGATCGAGGCACATATATAATTCTTCTGTTGTTGCTATGCTGAGTTTGATGGGATCTGATGGATTATGAGATTATGTTCAGATTGTGATAGAGTGATATATTTGGTTTTTATCTCTTATCTTTTTGGTCCTAAGTAATTCTTGCATGTTCTCCATTGCTTTTTATTGCTTTGGCCAAGTAGTAGGTAGTGACTCCAAGAGGGAACGTTATGCTCGATTGTGGGTACATGCCCCCTGATGACACGCTTGAGTGATAGAAACATGAGTCTAGGGGATGTGTTGTGGCCACAAGTGGGAAAACAACGGTGCTTGTAACCGCGGTTGCAAGGATTGTTTTCTTTACGGAAAGTTCTTTTTTATGCAGTTGTCTGTTGCTTTGGGTTTACACTTTGGGTGGGGCTCGCAACTTAATACCAGCGAGATGTTCTGGATAGATATCTCAAGGTGGATGATTAGTAGTAGATGCAGATGGATTTCGGTCTACTTATTTTGGCGTACTGCCCATGCTTATGAGCCTCTTCTTTGCTTTTGTAGCATAGTTAGCATTGCGGTGCGTTTATAATCCTGTCAATTGCCCATCTGTAATTTTTTTACCTCGCATAGAGGTTTTATAGTCTTTTGGAAGAGAGACATCACTAGTGAACATCATGGTACCCCGGTTCATATTATCATCACTGTTTACAAGCTTATTTCCTTTTCAGTATTTACTTTTAGTTGCTATCATTATAATTATCCCTTGTGTTTGATCCTTTGTAAACAACAAGACCGGAGAGATTGACAACCTCTCTGAACTTCGTTGGGAGCAAAGTTATTTGTGTTGTGTGCAGGTCCAGGTCAAGGAAGCAACGTTTGTCGTAAACGGTGCCATTTTTTTCTTGCCACCTACTTATCATTTCCGGAGTCCTACGGGAGACAAGCCCTATCCTCTACATAGGGGAAATTTTCTGCTATCCTACATCTCACCTTCCACTTGGGGTAACCAACGAAGGGCGATAAGCCATTATCACTTCCACTCCATCAAGCAAATTTCTGGCGCCGTTTCCGGGGACTCCGAGTGATAAGATAGGGGAGTTCCCCACTACATTTTACCTTTACTTTTTAGTCTTGTTAGTTTACCTTTATGTTTTTATCTATGTGTCTTATATCGAAAATTACAAAAACATCTGCCACACTTGCTGCTACTATGGGTTCCACTGAAAACACCAAGTTGTGTGACTTCACCAGTCACAACAACAAAGACTTTATCTGCACTCCTATTGCAACAAGGCCACTTCAGCTACCTCTTATGAAATTAAACCTGCTTTACTAAACCTTGTTATGAGAGATCAATTCTCTGGTGCTGGAGATGATGCTGCTTTACACTTGAATATTTTTTGTTGAATTATGTGATATGCAAAAGTATAAGGAAGTAGAAGGTCATGTTGTTAAGCTCAAGCTTTTTCCTTTCTCTCTGAGAGGAGAAGCTAAAATCTGGTGTCAATCTTTGCCTAGGAATAGCATAGATTCTTGGGATAAGTGCAAAGATGCTTTTATTGGGAAGTACTACCCACCTGCTAAAATTATCTAATTGAGGAGTAACATTATGAATTTTAGGCAATTGGATAATGAACACGTTGCCCAAGCTTGGGAATGTATGAAATCTCTTGTTAAGAAATGCGCAACACATGGTTTGACTTCCTGGATGGTTATCCAGACTTTTTATGTAGGCTTGAACTTTACCTCGCGGAACCTGTTAGATTCGGCCGCGGGAGGAACCTTTATGTCAACTACACTCGGTGCTGCCACAAAACATTTATGTCAACATGTAGGAAGGTTAATTCTGTCGAGGAAATTACCTCCTTAAATGATAAAGTTGATTTAAATATGTCTATACTTACCAAGCAACCCTCTATTGATCCTCATGATGTTCCTTCATACCGGACGGATTTTTTTGATCGGGCTTTGTCCGGGCTCTGTCCCGGACCATCCGACCTACAGTGCAAAAAGGTCAGTACCATTTCTATTATGGGTGGGACCGTCCGGTATGCAGGTCGAACCGTCCGGGCTCAGCCCAGACCGTCCGACCTTCGGTTCAAATGGTCAGTGGCTTTACCTCTATGGGTCGGACCGTCCGGTGTATTGGTCGGACCGTCTAGGACGAGCCCGGACCATCCGACGTCCACCCCGGACCATCCGTCATGGGAGTGCTATGGTGACCTGGTGAAGATCTCATCGGTCGTCCGGACTACAGGTCGGACCTTCCGGGTTTGTCCTGGACCGTCCGACATATAGCCCGGACCGTCCGGCGCCCTTATGACTGCACCAAAACGGCTAGTTCTTGTGCATCTATAAATACCGCCTACCCAGTTTGGATTAGGGTTGACCACTTCACTTATTTCACTCAAGAACACAAAGTGCTCCCTCTCTCTTATCTCATACACTCAAACCAAGATCCCGGAGAGATTTGTGAGAGTTCTTGTCGGATCTTTCACCAGTGATAGATCTGTCCCTTCCCCATCTTCCGACCAAAGCAAATCGTGATTTGAGCAAGCATTGAGCTTTTCCCCATTGATCTTGTTACTCTTGGAGGTTGGAGACTCCTAGGCGGGTAGGAGTTCTTCGGAGAGGAATCGACCATTGTGATTACCCCCGTTGAGTTTGTGAGGGTTTGGTGACCAACTTTAAGGTCAACCAATAGTGGTTGGGAATCGCCTTCGTGGTGATATCTCAAGGGGAATAGAGTGAGCCTTCGTGGCGTTGGTGTACCTTCGTGGTTTCACCCACTCTCTCCGAACGGCGAGTAGCTTCACTCCAAGGAAGTGAACATCAGGATACATCATTGTCTTTGCGTCATTCGGTTATCCCAAAACACCAAGTTGTGTGACTTCACCAGTCACAACAACAATGACTTTATCTGCACTCCTATTGCCAAACCTGCCACTTCAAGTACCTCTTATGAAATTAAACCTTCTTTACTAAACCTTGTTATGAGAGATCAATTCTCTGGTGCTGGAGATGATGTTGCTTTACACTTGAAAAGTTTTGTTGAATTATGTGATATGCAAAAGTATAAAGAAGTACAAGGTGATGTTGTTAAGATCAAGATTTTTCCTTTCTCTCGTAGAGGAGAAGCTAAAATCTGGTTTCAATCTTTGCCTAGGAATAGCATAGATTCTTGGGATAAGTGCAAAGATTCTTTTATTGGGAAGTACTACCCACCTGCTAAAATTATCTAATTGAGGAGTAACATTATGAATTTTAGGCAATTGGTTAATGAACACGTTGCCCAAGCTTGGGAACGTATGAAATCTCTTGTTAAGAAATGCCCTACACATGGTTTGACTTCCTGGATGGTTATCCAGACTTTTTATGTAGGCTTGAACTTTACCTCGCGGAACCTGTTAGATTCGGCCGCGGGAGGAACCTTTATGTCAACTACACTCGGTGCTTCCACAAAACTTCTCGATGAGATGATGACCAATTATTCCCAATGGCACACCCAACGCGCTCCAACATGTAGGAAGGTAAATTCTGTCGAGGAAATTACCTCCCTAAATGATAAAGTTGATTTAATTATGCCTCTACTTACCAAGCAACCCTCTATTGATCCTCATGATGTCTTGTTAGTTTACCTAAGCCTGTGGAACCTAAGTATAACTTTAACGACAATCCGCCGGTACTAACCGAGAACACTAACTTTTTGGATTGGAAAAGTCTTATGGAAGATTATCTTAGGTTTGTGTACAAACCCATGTGGAACCTCATCGACTCCGGGAAAGGCTATTATCCCGTTGATCCAAACAACCTTACTCCAAGTGAAGTGTTTGATCGACATCTCAACCTTGCAGCTATTGTGTTCTTGAAAAGAGGAATGGATAAGTTGACACATGCACCATTTCTTCATATCACCAATGCCAAGGAAATGTGGGATACTCTTCTCATTGCCAAGTCTGGCACCGGGTCTCTTCAAATGAAAAGATATGAGACCACAAAGAATGCATTGCACAACCTTCGCATGAAGAAAGATTAGACGCCCCAACAACTTCATATGCCTCTCAAAGTTCTATCCGCTCATGTCTAATCCTTCACATGTGAGAAATCTTTGGATGGATATCAAATCACCAACCGTTACCTTGTGGACAAGATGTTGAATGCTCTCATGGTGTATTCTCATCAAATGGTTTGGGAATTGAGGCGTATGCCCGAATTCTTCAAGATGACATAGGATGATGTGATTGCCACCTTCTTGCAATATGAAGAGCACCTAAAGGAGTCCAAGAGACTACTTGCCACATATGTTGGTCCGTCCTCAAACCTTGCACTAAAGTCTAGGATCGAGGATTTTGATGATTATGAGGAAGAAGATGAGTATGAAGATGATGTAACTCTGATGATACTCCTTCATATGATGATATAGCTCTCTTTGTGAAGAAGTTCACCAAAGGGGACTTCAAGGGAAGATTCCAAGAGAAGAAGATAAGAAACTGCTACAACTGTGAGAGATCGGGAGATTTTGCTAAGGATTGTCCGTTTGAGAAAAGAGAGAACAAACCTCGATTTCCTCGGAAGGAAGTTGCCCAGAAGCTGCCAAACCCTCTCAACAAAAAGTTCAAGAAGAAAGCATTGTTGGCTCTAGAAGGGTCCGATCTCGAGGATGTTGGTGTTGTGACCGGAGTTGCTCAAGATACACAAAAGAGCTTGAAGCTCCTCAACAAGGAAGGTGAAGTTGTAAACTACAACTACGTGAGTGACTACACCGGCAATGCACACAAGTGTCTCATGGCCAAGTTGGTTGATGATGACACTCCCTCCTCCTCGGCTAATATCAAGGTAACTCCTATTGATGAGTCCTTCATGTTCTATTCCAAACCCCAAGATGAATTTCGTGATGCGTAAGGTGATGATGCACATGCTACTTGTGAAGATTTGCTGTTTGCAAAAGTGAACAAAATGATGAGCTCTCTCAAAGGCAATAAGCTCAAAATGTTTCAATTACTGATGGATGCGGTGGGTACGCACTCCACAACCATTAAGGATCTTGAAATCCTCCTCACCGAGGAAAAGGAGAATTATACTCTCCTTGAGCGAAAGGTTGACTTTGAGGAAGCTCGAAATGATAACTTGTGCAAAGTTGTTCACACATCAAATGACTTAAATGACAAGCATGTTGCCTCCTTGAAAAAGGCTAATGAAATTTGTAAGGAACTAGCAAATGATATGAGCAATCTTGTGGAGCTAAACACCTCCCTTTCTAAGGATGTTGAGGTACTCACCATGTCTCTCAAGACAAAAGATGAGGAACTCGCCACCCTTAAGAAAAATCTTGAGGCTCACAAACTTGCTCATATAAAAACACTTACTAAGATGTCCCCTCCCACTATTGTACATGTTGATGCTTTTGCTACTAACTCTACTCTTGATCAAGCATCTCTCATTGAGGAGAACTTAGCTCTTCATGCTCAACTAAAGAAGGGCCTCTTGACTTGTGCCCAAGGCGAGAAAAATCTAAATGATGTACTAAGTCATCACAAGGAGTACTTTGCTAAGGAAGGACTTGGGTTTGAACCAAGTACGAGTGTGACAAAGGTTGTCACCCTTAGCAAGGAATCAACTCCCCAAAAGGTGATCTTTGTTCGTGAAGGGCACAAGGACAAGGATAAAAAGAAGGTTGATGAGGTTGGTGTTGGGAATGGGAAGGCCACTAGGGGCAATCTCATTCCTAACAAAATGAAGGAGAAGATGCTTCCATCCTATGTGCTCTGTAAGGCAAAGGATGGAGAGGTGTTTGAAAAATTCATTGGGCCCCGTAATGCTTTCCGTTTCTCTACTATTTGGGTTCCAAAGACCCTTGCTACGAACCTTAGAGGTCGCATTGCAAAATGGGCACCTCTAACCAAAGCTTAAACCTATGTGTAGGATGCTCTCTCCGATGGAGTAAAATGGGTGATTGATAGTGGATGCACTTATCATATGACCGGAGAAAGCCGTTTGCTCAAGGACTTCATGGATGAAATTCAACCATATATGAGCATTGTCTTTGGTGGTGGTTCCAAGGGAAAGGTACTTGGTTTGGGAAAGGTGGATATTACTAATGACACGTCTCTTGCAAATGTCATGCTTGTTCAATCCCTTCAATAGAATTTGCTTTTCGTTCGTCAATTAGCTTCCGTTGGTTATGATACACTATTTGGCCTAACAAGTGTGAAAGTATTTAGGAGAGATACTCTCGAAGTGGCCTTTCTTGGAGAGTTTGATGGCAACCTTTACACGGTTGGTTTCTCGAAAGAGAGTACTTACCATGCAACTTGTCTAATGGACAAGGCCAACAAGGGGTGGCTATGGCATCGCCGTCTAACCCATGTCGGTATGAGAAATCTAAAAGATCTCCTAAAGGGTGAACACATCCTCAGACTAACAGACGTGTCTTTTGAGAACGATCGTGTGTGTAGTGCATGCATAGCTGGGAAGCAACATCAAGCAAAGCATACCCCCAAGAATATTGTGTCAACTTCAAGGCCTTTGGAACTCCTTCATGTGGATCTATTTGGGCCTCCATCTTGGGATAGTCTTGGTGGGAAGAAATATGGCCTTGTCATTGTTGATGATTATTCAAGATACACATGGGTGTTCTTTCTCATGTCCAAGGACGAGACGAAGGCCACCTTCATTGATTTTTCCAAGCATGCCCAAAGAAAATACAACGTGGCTATCTTGGCAATACGAAGTGACAATGGCACCAAATTCAAGAACTACACCTTGGAAGAATTTTTGAGTGATGAGGGGATTGATCATCAATATTCCGCACCTTACACCCCTCAACAAAATGGTGTAGCCGAGAGGAAGAACCGCATTCTTGTGGAGTTGGCCCGGTCCATGTTGGATGAGTACAAGTCACCATATAGCTTTTGGGCTGAAGCCATCAACACCGCATGTCATGCATCAAACCGGCTCTTTCTTCGCAAGATCGTGATGAAGACCCCATATGAGCTTCTAATCGGTCACAAGCCAAACGTCAAATACTTCAGAGTATTCGGTTGTAAGTGTTTCTTTCTCAATAAGAAAGACCGGTTAGCTAAGTTTCAATCCAAAACAATTGAGGGTATATTTGTTGGGTATGCTTCAAACTCTCACGCCTATAGAGTCTACAACAAATCCACCGGATGTGTTGTGGAAACTTGTGACGTGGAGTTTGATGAATTTAATGGCTCCCATGGGGAGCAAGTTGATCTAAGTGATGTAGGCAATAATGAAGATTCGTCTCAAGACATCTTGGCTATGGGCATTGGAGATCTTGTGACTATTGCTCAAGTTCCTAGAGATGATGAGGTGGGTGATGGGCCAAGTATTCCACCACCACAAGAACCTCCTCCTACCACTCAAGATCCAATTGCTCATGATGAGCCCACTATCCAAGAAAAAGAACAAGACCCTCCTCAAACCGAAGTGGTTTCTCAACCACAAGTTGATGATGCGGTTGGTCCACGAGATCGGCTTGACCGCTGTCGTGGTCATACCTAAGGCATACCCTTAAGTATCATATATCATGGGGTACCCTTAACGAGACAATAAGAGTAAGACAACATGACATATAACCGAGTCACGTGTTACTCGGATACACCAACTCGGATGTTGTAACTCGGATGCTGCAACTCGGATTGTCCAACTCGGATGCTCCAACTCGGACACACCAACTCGGATGCTCCAACTCGGATGCTGCAACTCGGATTGTCCAACTCGGATGCTCCAACTCGGATGCACCATCTCGGATGGTCCAACTCGGAAGCTGTAACTCGGATGCTTCAACTCGGATGCTCCAACTCGGACACACCAACTCGTATGCTCCAACTCGGATGGATTTAGTCTGCACGTGGCAACTCTGCATTAAAAGGGGAGTTACTCACGACAGTTACTACTCCAAGCATTACTTCATGTAATAAGTAGCACTAGAAACCGCCACATTTATTAGGCACTAATATCTCATTAATTCTCCATTTATGTAATTTAAGTGGCATGGGGGGTGGCGCACTCTATATAAGCCACCCCCACCACGGCACCAAGGGGGTCTCTTTTTTCTTCCTCTACCTCACTCTTTCTCTCCCACGGGAAGAACCCATGTACATCATCTTGTTCATACAAAGATAAGGAAAAAGCTCCTTCGGGAGCACGAGACGTAGGGATTTTATCTCCTCCGCGAGAGCCCCGAACTCGATAAAATTGCCTGCGTCATCCGTTTGCATTTCGGTAGATCATGCTCCGTTCATACCCCTCTCTCTATTGTCAGGATTATATTCACGACAGTTGGCGCCCACCGTGGGGCTTGACGTCTATCGATCCATGATGCGAACGGTTTGTATTTATTCTTACACCTATTTTCTGTTATTTTTGATGCACGCCGTCTTTGCCAAGAACAGGAGATTCTCCGGTGATCTGGTTTGAACTCCGAAGATGGATGATCCCAACAAGAAGACCTGCCTGGGCGACTTCGCGTCCATCCAGTGGTTGCGTGGCGCTACCGTGCTCCTCCACGATCAGGCGCAGTCTACGCACACCCCACCGATCCGCATGACGTGGAGTTTGCGCAGCTCTTCGACGCAACGCCGTCGCCCGGGCAGGCACCCATCCGCCTCCTTCTGTAGCACGCGCAAGAGGTGCACGGGACCAACTGGAAACCCATCCAGCGCGGACATCCGCGTCTCCGCCTCCGCGTGCACCTTGTGGTCCTTTGGTTTTGAAGGGTCACACCTTCAGATGTTTTCCTTTGGTCGCTAAATCAAGTCATCCAGGAATTGCAAAGCACATGTACACATACTACTAATCAATTTTTTGATGGATGAACAGTGCTTGTTCTTCACTTCTGCCCGCAGCTAACCATGCCAGGCTTTCACGTCGTTGGCTGCACGCGGCTGATTATGTCCGCTCCTGGTACTGCTGGTTGCTGTTGCGACTACACGGCCTGCCATCTCCGCCAGCGATTCGAACGAGGCATCCCCGGCCTCCCACGCCATGACGCAGACGAAGTGCCTCCTACTCGGCCGACTCCCTCCAGCAACTCGGATGTGGCGTCTCCAACATCCTCGACAAGCTGCTGCTCGCGCTGCTCAACTCGGTGGAGACCCGTCTTCAACTCGGCGGTCACCGCGAGCAGCACGATGCCCCGAGCCTCGGCGCCGCTTCAACTCGCCTATCATTTGATCTTCGCGCGCCAAGATTCAGGCGAGACTCAAACGAGCCGAGGGCCGCTGTAGTTCCTCCACCAGCGCCTCCGAACTCAACTCAATTTGAAACTGCTTCCGACCTGCAACTACGCAGACGGGACGCTGCACCCTTAATGCGCAGCTCGCATGCTCGGGCTCACTCCAGCTCGGGCGGCCTCCTTGCCAACACAAACTCAGAGGTTCACTCGGACACGACACCTCGAGCCTTCCCCGAGTTGCTCCAACTCGTCGGCCCTCCCCGAGCTACAATGACTCAGCATCTACTTAGACGACGCACGCATCCACGACTCAGATGGCGCTTGTATTCACTACTCGGACGGCTACTCTCATCCACGACAAGTCCGACATCAACTTTGTTTGTTGCTCTGACTCAGCCGACGTCATGCCTCAGCCACGACACGAACGAGATACGCACTACATCTGCAACACGATGGCGCGGATGAGCTACACGCACTTCATCAACTTGACCAAGCGCATGGCTGCTCGACTGAAGATATGTTCATTGGTTTTTCTGATAAGCTAAGTAAATTTTCATACTTCATTCTCATACATTTTACGTACAAACACAATTGTTCCTGGTTATTCGGATGAATTTCGCCCTCGAACAACTAACGTGCAGGCTCATTCGGATAAATTTGACATTCGCCTGTTCTGCAATGCCTCAGCTTCCATCGACTCTTCTGCAACGAGTCGACCTCAAGCATAATCAACAAACTTTTTCGAGGACTTCTCTTTGTCGTGTCAAGGCTTCATCGACTTCGATTACTTTCCCAACGCGGAAACAGCTAAGTTTCTCATACAACCAAACTCTGTATTACACTTTTTAGCGAGTTCAACTCTCCCAAGCTTCACCTGGGAACCACTTCTCGCCTTTACCCGAGTCCATCTCGATGAAACACAAATTATATTCCACGTATTTCGACGGGTCCGCCGTCGAAGGTTGTAACGCACTTGGGGGCTACGCCACACCCGGGGGCTACAATTTAGATTAGAATCAGATTTACCTTTGCTAGTGGCTCTTTGCTCCACCCATTAGTTGCGCCGCCAGTCGGCAAGTTGTTTACTTGGTTTTCTCATGTTCTTCGTGAAACGCCTATACACGCTCGGTACCTAAACACCTACTCTTCGTCTCCAACCCAGTCGCAACCTAACTGTCTGGTTGGCAAGAGCAAAAGCTAATGGTCTGCCGACCCGCTAAATGGCTAAACACGAGAGAACAATAAACCAAGTTAGACATATTATTATCTGCAAAGTTTGAGTTCTACACTTTATTTCTGCAAAGTTTAAAGTTCCGCTTTCACTTTCACCTTCTATCTGTTCACTTTTTCTTTCAGGCCAACGAAGGAAATATCTCTAGTTTTATCCCGTACTCATGGAAGACGGGTGATGTTTTTCTTCACCTAAAGACTTACTCCGAGTGGCTACACTCGAGAAAATGTTTCGTGTCCATGCACGACGAAGAAATTCCGGATAACTCCAGTAAAAGACTCCAACTAACTACCAGTAGTTAGTCGGAGCCTTGGGGGCTACACCCAGCGGGTGCACTGATCGTGCTCCCACTGGAAGGAAAATTAACCCGAGTAGATCTTCACTCGGAAGAATGAAATGTCGAGTAAGGCATCACTCGGATACACCCAGTGGGTAGCCAATAAAAATCGAGTAAGTTACCACTCGATTACTCAACAAAACCAAGTAAGTCGTCACTCGCAGTATTTTTGAAAGAGGCTATTTCTCAAGCATGAAAAAGTTTCGAACCCGATAATACTCGAGACTAAGTGACATGCATGAATGCAGTCATATTTCAAAATACACATCAAACGGAAAATCTTGTATTCATTAGCTATTCGAGAAAAGTTTCGAGCAGTTAATTCGCTAGTAATCCGTCTCTGACGTAGATTGCCAGATTACTAGTATGATAAGGTGCAGGGGGTAAAGAATTGATATCCCACGCGGTATGATCTAAAGCTCATTTTATGATGCTTTAGAATATCAAACTTTACAAATCAGGTTAATATGGAGTTTAAGCCCTATTACTCCGAGACACGCCCTCCGGGGCCTCAGTCCACCTCTTCCGAGAGACGCTTGTGTGTCGCCAGATTTTTCCATTAACTTGCCCGACTTATATTCGAGGGAAAAGTTCAAATTTCAGTAAAGCCCTTCCGGGCCTCTTATTGAGTTTAATCTTCATATACCTTATGAATATGTCATCAGTAGGAAGAGCACTCTCCTTTGATGAAATCAATTATCCCAATTAATAAAAAACTCTCCAATCAAAAGACTCCGAGTAACTTCAAGAAGTTACTCGGAGCCTTGGGGGCTACACCCATTGGGTGCACTAAGAAGTGCTCCCACTAGAAGGATTTATACAACAAATCTCTAATCTAAAGACTCCGAGTAACTTCAAGAAGTTACTCAGAGCCTTGGGGGCTACTGTCGTGGTCATACCTAAGGCATACCCTTAAGTATCATATATCATGGGGTACCCTTAACGAGACAATAAGAGTAAGACAACATGACATATAACCGAGTCACGTGTTACTCGGATACACCAACTCGGATGTTGTAACTCGGATGCTACAACTCGGATTGTCCAACTCGGATGCTCCAACTCGGATACACAAACTCGGATGCTCCGACTCGGATGGTCCAACTCGGATGCTGTAACTCGGATGCTGCAACTCGGATTGTCAAACTCGGATGCTCCAACTCGGACACACCAACTCGGATGCTCCAACTCGGATTGTCCAACTCGGATGCTCCAACTCGGATACACCAACTCGGATGCTCCAACTTGGATGGTCCAACTCGGATGCTGTAACTCAGATGCTGCAACTCGGATTGTCCAACTTGGATGCTCCAACCCCGACACACCAACTCGGATGTTGTAACTCGGATGCTGCAACTCGGATTGTCCAACTCGGATGCTCCAACTCAGACACACCAACTCGGATGCTCCAACTCGGATGGTCCAACTCGGATGCTGCAACTCGGATTGTCCAACTCGGATGCTCGAACTCGGATACACCAACTCGGATGCTCCAACTCGGATGGTCCAACTCGGATGTTGTAACTCGGATGCTGCAACTCGGATTGTCCAACTCGGATGCTCCAACTCGGACACACCAACTCGGATGCTCCAACTCGGATGGATTTACTCTGCATGTGGCAACTCTGCATTAAAAGGGGAGTTACTCACGACAGTTACTACTCCAAGCATTACTTCATGTAATAAGTAGCACTAGAAACCGCCGCATTTATTAGGCACTAATATCTCATTAATTCTCCATTTATGTAATTTAAGTGGCATGGGGGGTGGCGCACTCTATATAAGCCACCCCCACCATGGCACCAAGGGGGTCTCTTTTTTCTTCCTCTACCTCACTCTTTCTCTCCCACGGGAAGAACTCATGTACATCATCTTGTTCATACAAAGATAAGGAAAAAGCTCCTCCGGGAGCACGAGACGTAGGGATTTTATCTCCTCCGCGAGAGTCCCGAACTCGATATAATTGCCTGCGTCACCCGTTTGCATTACGGTAGATCATGCTCCGTTCATACCCCTCTCTCTATTGTCAGGATTATATCCACGACAACTGCATTTGCTTTGGAGAAAATGATGCTATTGAAGATGGCTTCGCCCTTGATGATGAACTAAATGTTGTTCATGAACCCGAATGGTTGGAGCCTATTGAAACTCCAACTTCCATCATGCCATTGGTGGCTAGACGTGTTGATGTTGACAAGATACTCACGGGATTGGGTCAATGTATAATTACTCTTCGTCAACTTATGAACTTTTGCGGTCACTTCTCATTTGTGTCTTGCATTGAACCACTTAGGGTTGAACAAGCACTTGAGGATGCGTATTGGCTCATTGCAATGCAAGATGAGCTCACTAGTTTCACCTGGAATGAAGTATGGTCTCTCGTGGAGAGGCCCTCCGGTCAAGATCATAACATCATTGGAACCAAGTGGATCTTCAAAAACAAGCAAGAGGAATATGGTAATATCATTCGAAACAAGGTAAGGCTAGTGGGTCAAGGGTACTCCCAAGTTGAAGGCTTGGATTTTGATGAGACCTTTGCTCCCGTTGCCCGTCTTTAATCTATACGCATGTTTCTTTCTTATGACGCATTCAATGGATTCCCATTATTTCAAATGGATGTAAAAAGTGCTTTTCTTAATGGTCCACTACAAGTGGACGTGTATGTATCACAACCACCCGGCTTTTGTGACCCTCATCACAAGGACCACGTGTACAAACTTCATACGGCATTATATGGTCTTAAGGAAGCCCCTAGGGATTAGTATGACCATCTTAGGAAGTTTTTACTCGAGGAAGGATTTGTGAGGGGTGTCATTGATGCCACTCTTTTTACCAAGAGAACTAATGGTGAATTTCTCATATGCCAAATCTATGTAGATGACATAATATTTGGTTCCCCTAATCCATCTTTGTGCAAGTGGTTCTCGGAAACTATGACCAAGAACTTTGAGATGTCCATGATGGGGATCTTGAAGTACTTCCTTGGATTTCAAATCGAGCAATTTGCCGAAGGAACCTTCATCTCCCAAACAAAGTACATTCAAGTAATGCTCGTGATGTTTGGTATGAAGGATGCCAAGCCATGCAAGACACCCATGCCAACCAAGGGATATCTAGATCAAGACCTTTCCGGTATTCCGTTTGATGCTACTCTTTACCGTTCTATGATTGGGTCATTGCTTTACCTTTGTGCATCTAGACCGGATATTATGCTTAGCGTAGGAATGTGTGCAAGATATCAAGCCTCTCCTATGGAGAGTCATCATTTGGCGGTTAAGCGCATTCTTAGATACCTTGTTCATACTCCTTTGTTGGGCCTTTGGTACCCCAAGGAAGGCAAGTTTGATCTCCTGGGGTACACCGATGCGGATTGGGTCGGAGACAAGGTGGATCGGAAGTCAACATCCGGTTCATGCCAATTTCTTGGGCGCTCATTGGTAAGTTGGCACTCCAAGAAGCAAAACTGTGTCTCCCTCTCCACCGCCGAAGCCCAGTATGTGGCTGCTGCAAGTTGTGCTCCTCAAGTTCTATGGATGAGGCAAACATTGAAGGATTATGGCCTCACCTATAAGAAGGTACCCATCTTATGTGACAATGAAAGTGCTATCAAGATTGCCAACAACTCGTGTCAACATCCTCGCACCAAGCATATTGACATTCGTCATCACTTCATACAGGATCATATTCAAAAGGGTGACATTGTTCTTGCACATGTGGGCACCGACAAGCAACTTCCCGATATCTTCACGAAGCCGTTGGATGAAGCAAGGTTTTGCCAACTAAGGGGTGAACATGGTATCTTGGAACGTTATAGCTTTTCTGCCTAGGGGTATCTTGCCCTCATTCATGCACATAGCGAATATCTAATCTAGATGTAGGCATGTATGTAGGGGGAGAAACTCAATCCATGAGTTCTCAACTCTCTACGTGATGCACAAAAAGAATCCACCATCAACAATCCGCATGCTCACTACGGTGATACCATGTGTAGCGGTTAAAGATGGATATGTGATTGGTTGGACCAAGGTATATCTTCGCGGTGTGAACTTCACATATACTCATACATGGTGGCTGCCGCCACTACCTCACCCGTCATAGGCATATGTTGTGTCATAACGAAATAGATGGTCTACCACTGGTGTGCTTTAGGTATTTCATTTATTTCTTACCTTGTGTAGTAATACATACCAACTATTATGCGTGATCATCACCCATTAGTCCCCCAACACTCTGGACAATGTGCAAAATTTCATCGTGTCGGATGGTCCGAGCCTGGTCTCGAACGGACCGACCTGGCCAAAAATTAGCCAATTTTCTACTGATGTTTGTGCCTCACGCCTCGGACGGTCCGGGCCCAGCCCAGACGGTCCGATCTTCTTCTTGGTCGTCCGACCTGCTGTTGTAGTCCACACACTCTTCAGTCGTCTCGGTCGTCCGAACTACTGTCCGGATCGTCCGACCTTCTGTCAGACCGTCCGGGCTGTTAGTCGGTCATCCGGCCTGCCCGCGGCTACTTAAGTCGCCGTGCCCGCCCCATAACCCTAAATTGCCGGATTCATTTGGATCGGGATCCCGTTTCGCTGGGGTCCCCGCCGCCGCCCTCGACTGGTCTCCTCCAGCCGCACCCCTCCCAGCCTGGCCCTCCGGTTCGTTTCCCTCTCCTCCCTCTGGATTCCTTTCCCTCTGCTCCATCTTTTGATCCAAATCCTTTTGTTCTTGGCCTAGATTTGTGAGGGATTCGAGTCCTCATGCCTCCGAAGGTAATGACTCGTGGTCCGGCTCGCCGACAGGGCTCTCATGATCACAAGATGGTTCCCGCCCTCGTCGCCGTCTTCGTGGTGGTAGTGGTGACCGTGCCGGCGGCAGCCATGTCCGTCTTGAGTCTGACTATTAGGAGGACGATATGGAAGAGGAGGAGATGATTCTCTCTTCTGCTCCCAAGACCAATACCCGCAAGAAGTCGCTCCCGAACAGTCAGCGGGAACCTATCTCGCCGCCTGCGAGGCGTCCGGTCCCTCCCCCGCGGAGGGAACCTCTTCTGGATGTGGCTATCTCAGTGGCTGCTCCAAACAAGCGTGGCCGTGCTCCGGTGGACTAGTATCGCATGGATGCTAAGGTGTACTCAAAGATGCGATCAGAAGACAATGAGTTCAATCTACCTGGCACTGCTACGGATATCCGTTTTCACACTCTTGTTCAAAAAGATATTTATGAGACCATCTGCCTCGAGATCAATGCCACCACGCCACAGAAGTTTATTAACTTGGAGTACTTCGAGCAGCATCTGGCTACGTTTGGCACTATGATCCGTCTGGTGGATGCCATGGGGCTACGTCATGCTTTGACGCTCAAATGGAGTCATGGAGCGATTCTTCAGTTCTATGCCACGTGCACCTTCGGCATCGATGACTTTCTCTCATGGAGGACTCACTAGCAGACCATCTCCATTTCCTATGACCAGTGGTGTGAGGCTCTAGGTATGCCTACCATATCTGATGCTCTCTATCGGATTCACAGTCACTCCAGCGAGTTTGAGTCCATGTCCATTGAGACGTGTATGGGTTGTATGATGCGCCCAGCTGATATTCCTTCAGGGAGCAATATGGCCATGAACAACTCCACCAAATTTCAGCCACATTTTCTGCAGCTGTATCAGTGTCTCCTGCGCACCATGGTACCCAAGCATGGTGACAAAGCGATGGTGTGTTCCTTTGCTATTGATCTTATGGCATGTGTCAAGGGGGCCTTTGACCAAATGGAGTTGGGTCATACGTCTCGTCCCATTGATGTGGCTGACTTCCTCTGGCATGAGGCTCTTCTCCCTCACGAAGCGCGACCACTTCCCGCTGGCACCCTACATTCAACGGGTGATTGACCACTTCTCCACCGTTCAGATTCAGAAGCCAGTGGTTCACCAAGAATGGGTGCCCAAGAAGGGTTCTGCTCTCTATGCCGGGGCCCCTCGTCCCTCTGCTACTACTGTCTCCACCTCACGTGGTTCTCGCCGTGCGAAGCCCATGGTGGAACCCCTCCGTCGCATTGCTCGCTTTCTGGGCAAGTCTCAACAGGCGATCTTCAAGGCCTGCACTACCCAAGCCACTGCTACTCACAAGCTTTAAGTTCGTCGTATATCTCAGGCTAATGCCCTTCGGGCCCGTCTTCGTGCCCGCCCGGAGAGCCCTGTGAGTGCTGATGAGGAGCCTCCTTCCGCTCCTCGGCCTGCTGATACATCCCAAACGTATCTATAATTTCTGCTTGCTCCATGGATGATTTGTGTGACTTTGCCATGTTTTGCTTGAACTTTCATACACTGTTGATTATATTTGGACTAACCTATTAACTCAGTGCACCCAGTTGCCAGTTCCTGTTTTCTGCTGTTTTTGTATTTCAGGTTTTCCGGCCATTAAAAGTGCTCCAAAAATTCCGGAAAAAATATATAAAAAATCAGCGTCCCGGAATCTTCCGGAATAACCAAGACATGGCAGGAGGGCCACCACCAGGGGCCCAGGAGGGTGCCCGGCGCGGGTCCACCCTAGGCCGCGCCACCTGCCCTCCTGGCTGCCCTTTGGCCCCCCTATCCCCCTCCTTTGGCCTATATTTAGCCCCCGCGGAGGAAATCCCTAATATCGAAGTACTTTTTCCAAAACCGATTCCGATCTCCGCCGCCATCGCCAACAGGCTTCGGGGGAACAGAATTCCTGTGTTGGCACCCTGCTAGGACGGGGAAGTGACCCTGGATTCATCTCCATCGACGTTGCTTACTCCCTCCATGAAGCGGGAGTAGTTCCTCCTCGGGGTTGAGGTTTCTTCCAGTAGCTATGTGTTATTCTCTCTCTCCCATGATGTGATCTTCGTTGTGATCATAGGCTATGTTAATATAGGGTGATCCCATGATATTTCCCCTTCTTCTATGTATTGGATTTGATGTACTCACTTGATCTTATCTAGTATACTCTCCGAGACCATGGTGACAGCAGTCTATTGGACATGGGTTAGAAGAATATTTTCATGAGTGATTTCCTCTTTTGTGTGTTGATTGAAGATTGAGAGTCTCTTGGTGCTTGTCTTTTACTATCCTTGAGATATGTTGTGGTGATTGTTGTACTCTCTTTGGATGGCCCCCGTGACATTGGGAAATCCATAGATTGAGAACTATGAACTTTGAGGTATGCTTTTCTATCCCTACATAATTCTCGTCCTCTCTTGACCACAAAGGAATGACCTCCGAATGTGTCTCCATTGCAAGTTTTATGGGAAATATCATGTGATTAGACTATGTTAATGTTGTTGGGAGTTGCCACTAGTGAAATTATGAAGCCTAGGCCTTGTTTCCACCATTGTTACACCGTTTGTGCTCACTTTGGTCACATGTTTGCTTGCTTCACTTTTTATTACAGATTTATATTACTTTGCTTTGCCACACCTATCACCCATATTTTACCATCTCTTCTCCGAACTAGTGCACCTATACAACTCCTAGTTGTATTCGATGTGTTGGGGACACAAGAGACTTCTTGTATCTTAATTGCAGGGTTGCTTGAGAGAGACCATCTTCAACCTGTACTTCCCTGAGTTCGATAAACCTTAGGTCATCCACTTGAGGGAAATTGTTGTTGTCCTACAAACCTCTGCGCTTGGAGACCCAACATAGTCTACAAGAATAGAAGCGTGCGTAGACATCAAGCTATTTCTGGCGCCGTTGCCGGGGAGGTAAGCGTTGAAGGTATATCTTTATATCTTGCAATTAAATATTTTTGTTTCTTGTTTTTATATTCATTAGTTAGGCTTTATGGAAAACAACAAAAAATTATGAGAGAGCTTTATGAGCTCTATCTTGAGTTAGGACATAAAGTGTTTGAGGAGAAGATTAAAAAGCCTATGGAGCTTTATTATTTGAACAACACTCATGATAGTAGTAATGTTATTAGCATGTCTTCTTTGAATACTTTTGATACTAATGATATGCAAAGCCATAAGCTTGGGGATGCTACGTTTTATGAAGATGATCTTTTTAGCTCCCCAAGGTTTGATGAGGAAATTTATTTTGATGATACTTTGCCTCCCATCTATGATGATTATTGTGATGACACTTATGATATAAAGAATAAATTTTTACAAGTGCATCATGATAAGAATGATTAATGTGATAGCTATTTTCTTGAGTTTTCTCCCACTATTACTAATGAGAAGGATTTTGCTTATCCGGGGAGTAACAAATTTTCTATGCTTGCGGATCATGGTAACAATGATTTATGTGATTCTTATATTATTGAGTTTATTCATGATCCTACTGAAAAGCATTATGAGAGGGGAACATATTCTTATAGATATTTCAATAATATCAAGTTCCCTCTCTTTATGTTGAAGATTTTGAAGTTGCACTTATTTTGCCTTCCTATGCTAATATCCTTATGCTTCAATGAGTTATTTCTCTACAAGATCCCTTTGCATAGGAAGCATGCTAGACTTAAATGTGTTTGATATTTGCTTCTTGATGCTCTCTTTTGTTCTTCAACTCTTATTCCTACGAGAGCATCACTAAAATCTTAAGCCTATCTTTATGTCTATAAAGAAAGAGCTCTAGGGAGACAACCCTTGTTATCTTTACTTTGAGTTTTTACTTTCATTTTTTAGTGGTCTTGATGATTTTTAGTACTGTATCAACATCATTGTATCTTTATTTTCAAGCTTTGTGCCAAGTTATAGCCTCATATGACAAGGGAAGTGAAAGTTGTGACATGCTGTCCAGAAAACAGATTCTGTCCTCGTGACCGGAAAAATCAGATTAAATCACCAGTTCATCTTTTTGATCTGAATTTTTTACACACCGTGATCTATACAATCACGGAACTTTTTTATGTTCTGAGTTTTTTTATTTGAGTTGCAGAAGTACCCCTAAAAAATTCTTTACTACCTGTTGTTCTGTTTTTCACAGATTCTGCCATGTTTTGTCTCTCCTAAGTTTTGCAAACCTTAAGATTGCTTTTTCTTTGCAAAACCCTTTTGTCAATCTTGAGAAACAGTATCTCTTCAAGAATATTCTTATATCCAGTGGGGGAAAATTATTTATTAAGGGTACTAACCTCTCTAATCAGCTTATGATGAGTTATGTATGAAGGGAGTTTTCAAGTGTGCGGTGGAAGATGATGAAAGAAGATTCGGGAGTGTCAAGCGCTCAAGCTTGGGGATGCCCCCATGCACCCCAATAAATATTCAAGGAGACTCAAGCATCTGAGCTTGGGGACGCCCCTGTGCATCCCCTTCTCCATCAACAATCATCAGTTCGTCCTTCGTCTCACTATATTTTTATCACTTCATGCGTTATGTGCTATGCTTGGAGCGTCTCGCTCTTAGGTTTTATTTTTATTTTTTTTAGATTTGCTTGTTGTTCATAACAAGTTAGATCCCGTCTTACTTTGTGTGGTAGAGAAACACGCTCCACTTTAAAAATCTAGAACACATCATAGGATTCTTCATGCATATCTTTTTGCTGTTGTGTGTTCTTTATCTTTTCGTAGCTACTGCAATGTTTAGTTTTAGTCTTAGTTTGTCTTTAGCAAGAGCCTTGGCTTTTTTTTAGTTTGTTGCTGGAACTCTCTGTAATTTTCATGTTTATCTTGTTAAGAGAGTTGGTTGTTGCACTGAGTTGTGTCTTTTCTTGAAAGTAGGTAATTGAGGTTGCTATTTAATTTTAGTAGTAACTTGCAATAGTTTTGAGGTATTGATGTGAGTAATGTTTGAACTTTTGGTGTCAAGAGCTCTAGCCTATTAGTGATAGGTGTCGTATTTTGGGCAATCCGTGTTTATTTTCAAAACCTATAAAACTAGTTGAGAACTCTAGCTACTAGATAGATCGCTAATCATTGGAGGGGTCAGATATTAGAGTACACTCACGTACCATGAGTCGAGGATGCGCAAGGATAACCAAACCCCCATACACTCCTCCTCGGGGTACTTGTATCTTTGTGAACCTCCTTATTAGATTGAGAGTTACCGATAATAAGTGCATGAGTTCTTCGGACTAATGTAAGTATTGAAAGTTGACACTTCCACCTCCTCATATTTGCTAGCCTCTCATGTGCCGTGCATTGCCTTCTTCTCACTCCGAGAGTTGGCGTCCACCTTCGCCGGTACATCAGAACCCTTGGCATGATACGCTCTGTCATCATAAACCTCCTTATATCCTTCCTCAAAACAGCCAACATACCTACCTATCAAGGCATTTCCATAGCCTTTCCGAGATATATTGTCATGCAACATCCACCTCTTCATGACTTGATCTTCATGTCATACATGTTTCTGCTACACTGGCAGCGGCACAGATTGCATACATGATGATAGCTACATCTTCTTTATGTTTTGAGTACCTTGTAAAGTGTGAAAGATCTTCTATACCCTCTTGTAAAATTAGAGTGTTGCCCTTAAGTGAGGAAAAGATCCCAAAGTGGACAAAATAAAAGATTCCAAAGAGGACAAATGAGAGTTAAATAGAAAGAGCCATTGAGGCCACCAAAAAATACAAAAAAATAGAAAAAGAAAAAAAAGAAATAAAAAGAGAGAAAGGGGCAACACTACTATCCTTTTGAAAGATCCACACTAGTACTCATTCTTATCCTTGTACTCTATAGAGATGATCATTCATGCATATATCTATGTGGGGACCTTCACACTATAGAACTTGGCTTGCATATTCCAACGATGAGCCCCCTCAAAAGAGCTCTAGGTCTTCATGAGCGAACAAGTTAGATGCACCCCCACTAGTTCCATTGGAGAGCTTTTTATCTAATATGTGCATTTTTTGCATGGCAATCCTTACTCCTCACATCATATCTATCATTTGGCCTTCTCGCCTATGATGGTCCTCATTGATGTGAGCCTTTCTCATCCTTTTTGTCTTCTTCCTACACCATATTTCTCTCTTTGCCATCCTAAGTGTCAACTCTCGTTCTTACGCTCATCCATTTCATGAGTGCTCAAAATATCGAAAAGGAGTGGATCAAATTGACTTGTACCTGGCTAGTGGTCTGGGGACGAGTCAAGATAAGATTCCAAAGAAGACCAAGTGTGAAAGTTTAGTAGATTGAGTTATCAACACAAAAATATTTTTTTCTCGTATTCCCTGTGCCCTTTCTTGCACGCAAACACCATTTGGAGACATTCGAGTCACGGACAGCGCGAGCTCTTGCACCTTATGTTCTTTTGTTGCTTGTTTCAATGCTAATATACACTCTTGCATGTTATGACTTGAATTGAATCACAAACCTTTTTTGCTTTACTTTTCAAAGTTCCTATATGGTTGCTAGCATGTAACCGCATAAATTATGCCTGTTATCATTTACCTACTCGAGGAAGAGCAGGAATTAAGCTTGGGGATGTTGATACGTCCCAAACGTATCTATAATTTCTGCTTGCTCCATGCATGATTTGTGTGACTTTGCCATGTCTTGCTTGAACTTTCATACACTTTTGATCATATTTGGACTAACCTATTAACTCAGTGCACCCAGTTGTCAGTTCCAATTTTGTACTATTTTTGTATTTCAGGTTTTCCGGCCATTAAAAGTGCTCCAAAAATTCCGGAAAAATTATATAAAAAATCAGCGTCCCGGAAGCTTCCGGAATAACCAAGAAATGGCAGGAGGGCCACCACCAGGGGCCCAGGAGGGTGCCCGACGCAGGTCCACCCTAGGTCGTGCCACCTGCCCTCCTGGCTGCCCTGTGGCCCCCCTGGCCCCCTGCTTTGGCCTATATTTAGCCCCCCGCGGAGGAAATCCCCAATATCGAAGTACTTTTTCCAGAAGTGATTCCGATCTCCGCCGCCATCGGCAACAAGCTTTGGGTGACAAGAATTCCTATGCCGACACCCTGCTGGGACGGGGAAGTGCCCCAGGATTCATCTCCATCGACGTTGCTTCCTCCCTCCATGAAGCGGGAGTACTTCCTCCTCGGGGTTGAGGTTTCTACCAGTAGCTATGTGTTATTCTCTGTCTCCCATGATGTGATCTTCGTTGTGATCATAGGCTATGTTAATCTAGGGTGATCCCATGATATTTCCCCTTCTTCTATGTATTGGATTTGATGTACTCACTTGATCTTATCTAGTATAATCCCCGAGACCATGGTGATAGCGGTCTATTGGACATGGGTTAGAAGAATTTTTTCATGAGTGATTTCCTCTTTTGTGTGTTTATTGAAGATTGAGAGTCTCTTGGTGCTTGTTTTTGACTATCCTGGAGATATGTTGTGGTGATTGTGGTACTCTCTTTGGATGGCCGCGGTGACATTGGGAAATCCATAGATTGAGAATTATGAACTTTGAGGTGTGCTTTTGTAGCCCTACATAATTCTCGTCCTCTCTTGACCACAAAGGAATGACCTCCGAGTGCGTCCCCATTGCATGTTTTGTGGGAAATATCATGTGATTAGACTATGTTAGTGTTGTTGGGAGTTGCCACTAGTGAAAGTATGAAGCCTAGGCCTTGTTTCCACCATTGTTACACCGTTTGTGCTCACTTTTGTCACATGTTTGCTTGCTGCACTTTTATTACAGATTTATATTACTTTGCTTTGTCACACCTATCACCCATATTTTACCATCTCTTATCCGAACTAGTACACCTATACAACTCCTAGTCGTATTAGGTGTGTTGGGGACACAAGATACTTCTTGTATCTTAATTGCAGGGTTGCTTGATAGAGACCATCTTCAACCTCTACTTCCCTGAGTTCGATAAACCTTAGGTCTTCCACTTGAGGGAAATTGTTGCTTTCCTACAAACCTCTGCGCTTGGAGGCCCAACATAGTCTACAAGAATTGAAGCGTGCGTACACATCACCTGCTGACTTCGGCTTCCCGACGGTTGCTGACGAGGGGGTGACACCACGACTCCTACGGATTGGCCTACCCGGTGTCCCTGAAGATAGAAGGCCCATGAAGACCCGCCTGGACCCGCCTTGGCCCGCTAATTGGCACCGACGTAGGAGTCTGCGACTCACAAGGAAAGTGCGAAGACCTGTCGTACGGAGCAATCTAGGGTTAGGAAAGCTTACCTTTAAACGTAGATGAACTCCCCGAGACCTAGCCCAGTATATAAGGGCTAGGAGGGGCGACGCCAAAGGCAGCCAATATCATCGGTAACCCTAGCCTTGAGCGCTCCAGCATTGGCATCCACTGTAATCGTATCGCCCTCATCAATAATATCGAGTAGGAACGTGTCCTCCTGTTTGCCGACGGGATATCGTCCAACCTGTGCCTCTCATGACTAACCCACGGTCCCTGACCATGGGATTTGCCGGGGTTGATCCCCGTCAATTGGCGCCGTCTGTGGGAATGACACAGGTTGGGATCACGATCTCGGCGGTCCCGTCTTCAGCAATCCACAACTCAAGGGCAAGGACCAGATCTAGCCCACTCGAAGGATACAAGATCACGGAGAACATCTCTGCCACCCCATAAAGATTGCTCGGGCTACAGCTGTGCCAGGACCGATACTACGGTAACGGCCAAGTGCAGCGTCAGCAGCGAAGGAATCGACGACCCAGAAGAACGGGGAGAGACCTCTATGAAGGAATTCCACTCGAGGAACCGCGACGCGTAGCGGAGGTCGCAAATCTTTCGACAACCCACCGCCGCCCGGGTACCCGCCGCACATCAAGACGATGACTACGAGATCGAAACCAGCGATCATCAGAACCATCGCCAAGGAAGAAGGAATCGATGACCCAAAAGGCGCGCACGGGAGATCTATGGCGAGGCCCCACTGAACGAGTCACGTCACGCATCCGTGCAACCGACGGCCACTCGACGACACGCCGTCGCACGAGAACCTGCCGCCAGCCAGGACAGCAACTCTGAGACACCGGTGGGCGAGTACTATGACCCAGATCGAAGGCCAGATGAATTCGCCAACCTCATCAAGAACCAAGATATGAGTCGAGGAATAAAAACCGACCCTCGCTTCCACTAACACCCGGAGGATCAAGAGAAAATCTTCAGAATCTCAAGAAGGAAGAGGCACGCGGGATCTAGCAAACTCACGGTTAGAGAGCATCTAGCAGGACCCTGCACGATCGACTGCTTCGAGGATGACTGGGGACGCGTCAGGTCAGGTCACACTTTGGGAGACTTCCACCTGTTCAACGAGCTAGCCGACGACCTCAAGAAGGAGAAGCAGAAAGAAGACAAGCGCAACCGGGGACCCGAACAATCTCCGCCCTCAAGCCCGGAAGGACGTCACAGCCCGCTGCAAGGACAGGTGCTCATGATACAAGAGGGAAGGGTGCCGCAAGTACAACGCAAAGCCTACACCCTGCAAGCTAGAGTAGCCGAGAGCATAAATATAGTCGAAGTCTATCAGCTACATGATGCGGACACCACTATCACTTTCTCATAGGACGACCATCCACCCGCAGTCCCAAGACCGGGGCACGCACCCCTGGTGCTCGATGCACAAATCGGAGGGTACAAGATGGATAGGGTCTTCATGGACGGAGGCAGCAGCATGAATATCATCTTCGCCAGCACCCTGCAAAAGATGTTGATCCCACGATCAGTATGGAAGAAATCGAGCACCGTGTTACACGGGGTAGTCCCAGAAGAAGAGGCCACATCCCTCGGAGTCTTCGAACTTGAAGTAGTCTTCGGCAACCGACGCAACTTCGCAAAGCATGTCCTCGAGTTTGAAGTACTCGACTGGCAATCGCAGCATCACGCCATATTGGGACGGCCAGCATTCGCGCAGTTCATGGCGGTTCCACACTACTCCTACCTCAAGCTCAAGATGCCAGGATCAACGGGAGTCCTCACGATCAACGGAAGCTTCATCAAATCAGATCAATGTGACCGTGACTTTCACAAAATCTCCGACACATTCGGAGCCGAACAAGAACTCAGAGAAATAGCCATGGTGACGGACAAGAGTACCTTCCCATTGGTGAGCCGAAGCGAATCTAAGGAGTACGGACGCGATTTCAGCATCGACAGCGACACATTCACTCACCAAGTGCACCCCACGGTCCTGGACAAAACAGTCCGCGTGTACACCCACCTACCAGAGGAGCAGGCGACGGCTCTCGTCGCTTTCCTTCGAGATGAGTGGTAAATATTTGCCTGGTGCCCAGCCGACATGCCTGGAATATCACGTGAATTCGCGGAGCACGCCCTACGCATCAAGCAAAACACGAATCCGGTGAAGCAAGCTCTGAGACGATTCTCGGAGCCCAAGCGCAGAGCAATCGAAGAGGAAGTCAACCGGTTACTCGACGCCCAGTTCATCCGAGAAACGAAGAAAGCCACCTGGATAGCCAACCCAGTGCTGGTGCCCAAGAAAGACACGAATGTGTTGCGCATGTGTGTCGACTACGGACCAGTCAACAAGCATTGCCCGAAGGACCACTTCCCCCTGCCTAGAATCGATCAGATAATCGACTCGACAGCAGGGTGCGATCTACTTTCCTTTCTTGATGCCTACTCAGGATACAACCAGATAAGGATGAAGGAAGAAGACGAAGAGCACACATCGTTCATCACCCCCTATGGCGTATTCTGGTACAGGACCACGCCCTTCGGGCTCAAGAACGCAGGCAACACATACCAGCGAATGATGCAGGCCTGCCTGAAAGAGCAAATCGGAAGAAATGTGCAAGTCTATGTGGACCACATCGTCATCAAGACCTACAAAGTAGCCACACTACTTGACGACCTGCGCGAAACCTTCACAGCGCTCAACAAATACATAATCAAACTCAACCAAAGAAGTGCGCATTCGGCGTACCGGCGGGGAAGCTGCTCGGCTATATGGTCTCTGTCCGAGGAATCGAGGCAAACCCTGAGAAAGTCCAAGCCATCGCCCGAATGCAAGAACCACCCGACATCAAAGGAGTATAGCAGCTCACTGGAAGACTCGCAGCCCTGGGAAAGTTCATCAGCGGACTGGGAGAACGCATGCTGCCTTTCTATCAGCTGCTCAGGAAAGGAGAGAAATTCGAGTGGACGGAGGAAGCCCTCCAAGCATTCGCGGACCTGAAAAATGATGGGTTCGTTGCATAGAAAACAAAAATTTTCCTACGGTTGAAACAGCCAAGATCACATCTAGAAGATCACTTGTAACGGTTTGAGAAGGACTCACCCTCGAAGACCAAAAGCTTTAACGAGAACTATTCTCGTGGGTGATGTAGTCGAACACTCGCCGACCTCAAGGTCGTGATGAAGACTTGACGCCACGAACGGGCAGCGTCTCCGTAGTCGGTCACACGTACAGATCAGTGACGACCTCCGCCCCTTGCTCCAGTTGGGCAGCGGAAGTAGTGGATCCTCGGGAACTCCAGCAGCACTACAACATAGTGGTGGTGGTGGTAGAGAAGATCTTGAGCAGGGCTTCGCCTAAGCACCGTACTCGTGAAACTGGATCAGCTAGCAAGGGGAGGAAGATGCCAACCAAAGGGCATATGAGAGATGGAGGAATGAGTGACTAGAGGGGTCTCCACCTCCTCCTTTTATAGGAGAGGGGGGCAGCACCCAAGGCGCCCCAAGAGGTGCCCCCATCTCTCCCCTCTTGATTGCTAGTGGAGTCTCCACTCACACATAATCAAGTGGCACTTTCTCCCATTTAACCTCCACTCAAAAACCAAAGGTCTTCCAATTAAAACTCCTTTTAATTCACTTGTTTAATGTCACTCAAATTAATGAACACTTCATTTAATGAGTACTTCATTGATGAACACTTCATTCAATGAACACATTAACAATTATCCCCTTGCACTATTTTGATATACCGAAACTATTCCAGCAGTTTTATCAAAAAACAGTCCATGTGTTGTCCAGTATATTCTCCGGCGTTCCGTATACACTCAAACGCGTCAACGAATCCTTAAGTGTGTCACCCTACGGTTCGTGAATAAAATGGACATGACAGAGACTCTTCTCCGATCAATAATCATCAGAGGGATCTGGAGATCCATGATGACTCCCACTTACTCAACGATGAACTAGTGATCGTGTGAACCATTACTCCATAACCAATTCCTTTTGTCTCGCGATATTTTACTTGTCCGAGATCCGATCATTTGGTATCATCCATACCTAGTTCGATCTCGTTACCGACAAGTACTCTTTACTCGTTCCGTGATATAACATCCTCGTGAGCCAGTCACGTGCTTGCAAGCGATGTCAATGTGATATCACCGAGAGGGCCCAGAGTATATCTCTCCGTCATCTGGATGGACAAATCCCACTCTTGATCCACGAGCCTCAACTAACACTTTCCAAGTACCCAACGACACCTTTATAATCACCCTGTTACGGTGTGACGTTTGATGGAATCAAAGTACTCTTCCGGTGTCAGTGATTGACGTGATCTCATGGTCTAAGGATTAGGGTTACTTCGTGAAAGTTTGATACAGCAATAGAAACTTGATGACATGATCGTATTGCTATAACTACTGTGGGTGTATGTTCATCACATCATTCTCCAATGATATGACCTTGTTATTAACGACATCCAATGTCAATGATCAGGAAACCTTGATCATCCGTTAATCAACAAGCTAGTATAAAGAGAGACATTACTAGGAACCTTTTCTTTGTTTATTAAACACACATGTATTAACGTTTCCGGTTAACACAATTATAGCATGAAAATAAACATTTATCATAAACATGGAATAAGATAATAACCACTTTATTATTGCCTCTCGGGCATATTCCCTTCAGTCTCCCACTTGCACTAGAGTCAATAATCTAGTTTGGTACTTGCGCATCCAACACCTATGGCATTCAGGTGTTATCCATACGCATTGCTAGTGGTAAACCTAATATCCAGATCTGACACTTCAGGTCCGTGTGTATTGGCATTTCTTTGCGTCTCTACGCATCACTCATTCACCAATGAGATGGCATTGCATAAATTTGGTCCTCCGGTGAGACCTTAGTCCCTTGAGCTCAAAACATGTTGAATCTATTGTCGTACAATAGATCTTCATAGTATTAGCTCGCTTGGAACTACACCTAGTTTGTCAAACAAACTTCTTGACACAAATGCCCTCCTTTGCTGCTGCTAGAACAGTCATATACTTAGCCTTTCGTTGTAGTATTCGTTATAATGCCTTAACTTTGGAACTCATCCAAATCCATTTGAAACTATTCCAAATCTATCATGGAACTTTCTTCCATTACATTTTGCCACCTTAACATACCGCCAAAATTGAGATAAATTTAGATTGTATCTTGCGACAAAACTAGTATCAATGTAACACTTTACAATGAACTATTGTCCAACATACATAATATATATTCTTAGTCCTTCCAAAGCACGTAAGGATATCTTTACTATTGTCCAATGATCATCTTATGAATCATTCTGGTATATGCTCATAACATTTAGAGCATAGGACATTCTGGAATTGTACATATCATGGTGTACATGATTGATCAAATCATTCATGTGATTTTACTCACCAAGTGTCAAAACACTTGAATCTTGCTTCAACCTTTTCCATGCGGCAAGAACCTTTCTCGTCGTTTCCATATTGAACTTATTCAATATTTCATATATGTACTTCGGCCCAACCATATTAGCACCTCAATCTATCTATATAGACCATATTAGCCCAATATACTGGTTTTGCCCAAATCTTCCATTAAAATCAAATTTTCAATGAAACTTCACCCGTGTCAATAAAAGATACATCATTTCCAATCAACAATATGTCTTCTACATAATGTATTAGAAATATGTCTCAGCGCTCCTACTTAATTTCTTGCAAAAGCAAGCATCTTCACCGTCTCTGATGAAACTAAACGTTTTAACAATTTCATCATGATGAAGATTCCAACTCCGCGAATGCTTATTTCAACCATTGAAATTTGCATGCTATTTTAGCATCCTTTGAATTAACAGAACCCTTTGGACCGTGTCCTGTACACGTCCTAGGTAACCATTCTATTAGAAGAACGTTGTTCCGTTTGTTCAACTACCATATACAAAAATTAGCATATGTAGTGGTTGCTACAATAATCCGTCCAGACTAAATATCGTTATGAAAGATCAAATCTTGTCATAGCCAACTCTTTGAACATAATCGTAAACCATTTTAACGATATGTCGAATATTTCATAGATGTGAGAACATCCACGTCTGTTTCTTTATAGATCCAAACACGGTATCTAAGGGTCTTCCAAGTTCAGAAACTTGGTTTCTCGTGTATGGAACTATCACGGATTTTATAGCTTCTATCCATTTTGACGGAGTCAGGGCCCATTATTGCTTCTTTGCATGTAGTCGGTCCATTATTATCAAATAACAATGATTCAATCTCAAATCTTACTATTTGATCGATTATCCGAACTACGTAGTTCAATAGGAACTTAGATCGCCGTGACCACAACCTTTGGGACACGGGAGCCAAGAGCATTGCGGCCGCTTCCGGGACACTTTCCGGCGCTGCGCCACTTAGCACATAAAGCTTAGGTTCAACAACCTAATCGAAGTTCTACTGTCCTCCCACTTAACTTTTCGCAACAAATTCCTTCTCAAGAAACTTGATGCACTTAGCCACAAAACACTTTTGTCTTTAGTGTTATGTAGGAATACCCAACGGTTACTTTGGGATAACTTACAAAGACGCATTTTATCCGACTTTGGTTGTAAACATTTTACATATGCCTTGCATACCAAAATTTAAGAAAAGACAAATTGGGTTTTATCCCATTCCATAACTCATATGGCGTCATTTCAACGGATCTCGATGGCGCTCCTTTCAGTGAAAAGCGGTAGTCTCTAAAGCTTAATCCTTAAAATATAATGGCAATTTTATAAATAACACCTTTGATCCTTACCATGTCAAACAAGATTTGATTACATCTCTCGAACACAACATACTCCTATGGTGTTTCGGGAAATGCAAGTTTTGGAACGATTCCTAAACTCTCAGGCATTTGCTAAACTTTTAACTCAAAAATCTTCTTTTATGATCCAATCATAAACTCTTATTTTCTCGTTACAATGATTTTCACTTCATCTTGAAATTTATTTGAACATTTTCAAACATTTCATACTTCTTCCTTATCAAGTAAATATACACATATATCCACTCAAATCCTTGGTTAAAGTATATGAAGTTATAAGACCCACCACACATGGCTACACATAATGAACTATACACATCAACATGTATAATGTCCAATAAGTTAGTCGTCCGTCCTTCTTTGGCCTATGAACGGAGTTTCAATCATTTCTAGAAAATTCTTACAAGCGTCAGTTGATTCAAAATCAAAAGACTCCAAAATTCCACCAACATGGAGTTTCTTCATGTTATCTTTCCAATATGATTTAAACGGTGTTTCAATCATCTCTAGAAATTTCTCACAACCGTCAATTGATTCAAAATCAAAAGACTCCAAAATTCCATCACCATGGAGTTTCTTCATGTGTTTCTTTCCAATATGATTCAAACGGTGGTGTCACTCATAAGTGATCTTCTAATCATTTGTCTTGCGACATGTTTAGCATCAGTTATTATGGATGTGATTTCTCCAACAAGATTTATAGAGTTCATCCATCTTCTATGAATATGGTGATAATTTGAACAACTATTGTTCGTATAACACCAGAACAGAATAACAATTATTCAAATAAATCTTGAAGGCTAGGTTTAATTCCAACGATAAACACAATAACACTTTATTTTGTTCTTGATGAGAATCATCCCATATTCATTTGCTAGTTACTCAGGCCATTGCAACTCTTGTATTGCGTTGTTCCGTATGACACTTCATACCAACCAATCAGTATCCAATACTCAAGAATCACACTGTTTAACAAGCAATGAATATACCCATAACATGTATATCATCTATATACCCGAGCTGGACATTTCCAGTCTTTTCCTTTTTCTTTTCGCCAAAATATTTTTCAGATCCTCTTTCAGCAATTCCTTTCCTTTTTAGAAGAATTTATCAACATCACTTGTGGCATCATTCATATGACACATAATCCAAAGTGTGTTAGTCAAATACTAACACCCTTTGATTCTCACTTTGATGTAGATCACCGTCATCAAATGTTTGGTGTTCTTCCAAATTCCATTCTTTAGTAATCTTATAGTGTAGTAAACATTTTACCTACATCTTCCATTCATCCTATCATGACAACTTTCATGACAGAACTACCATAGCTCATAGGGAAAAACTGTGAGTACAATATTAGTTCCCAAAACCTTTTTGAGAGATTAGGACACATAGTGTCTCCAACCTTCACAAATTCTCATACAATATGAGAACATGTTTCTCACTAAATTTTACTCTATCACATTGCAACTAAATTTTTTTCAGATATCGCTATATCTTCCACACATGATAGTTTCTGAAACAATCCTTTCAGCTCCTAGATAACCTTGATAATAACAAACAACATTTGAATATCAAGGATCATGGAGGCAAGTGTGATACTTAGACACTAACACTGGAATTGTTACTCTTGATTTAATACACATTATTAAACTTCATGGAGCAAGCAAGGTTTGCTAAAGTTTGCAATAAGACTTTAAACTTTAGATTGACACTCAAACAATACGGTACCAGTCCGTAAAGTTAAATATCCAGAATTCTATAGTTCTATTATCTCAATTATAGCTAAGCGCAAAGGTAGTAAACAAATGCCAATGACTACAACGAACTATGCAAATTCACTTTGATTTAGTTCATGATAAAATGAGTTCATCTAACTCCCACTCAAAAACAACATCCCTCGAGTCGTCTTTGGTGATTACACGAACCAAATTCACTACACCACGACCGATCATCACGTGAGGCAGTGTAGCTGCAATGGCGAGCATCTCAATATGGTTCATCATATCATCCATATGACTCGTGCTTAACCTTTCGGTCCATGTTCCGAGGCCATGTCTGTACATGCTAGGCTCGCCAAGTAGAACCTTAGTATTTGCATGTGTTTCAAGGCCATGTCTGTACATGCTAGGCTTGAAAACACCCGTTGTATGCGAACGTAGAGTCTATCACACCCGATCATCACGTGGTGTCTCGAAACGACGAACTTTCTTAACGGTGCATACTAAGGAAGAACATATAATTATCTTGATATTAAGTGAGAGGGATCATCTTATAATGCTACCGCAGCGATCATGATCGTAACTAAGCAAAATAAGATGCATAAAAGGATAAACATCACATGCATGGATAATGTGATATGATATGGTCCTTCTTGCAATAGATCTCCATCTTGTGCATCTTGGTATGATCTCCATCATGCCACCGGCGCGGCACCAAGGTCCATGGCCCCACCACCATGGTCGTCCTTCTCCATTACAATATATCTCATGGATATATCTACAGCACGCAGGCCTTAAAAAGGAAAAACACAACCATATGGCTCCTGCCGGTTGTTTACAATAAATCTCATTTCATACAACAATTTTGTAACAATGACCATATCACATCACATGCCCTGCAAAAATAAGTTAGACGCTTCTAAATTATCTTTGCAAATTTTACGTGGTTTTGGGCTTCCTAGGAAAGAACCGATCTTACCTACGGACAAGAACCACAACGTTGATTCGCCAGTTGTTTCTTTTCATCCCTTTCTAGGGCCCTCCGTTGCAAATGTCATATCACTAATGTTAGAGAAACTGACACCCCCAAAGCCACTTTATACGGTACAAGCCGTATGTCAAGCGTGACACGCAATCTGCGCTTAGGGCCGCTTCAATCCAACATTGCCGCAATATGAACAAGTGCACAAAAGAGGGTAACAACTAGAGGATCAACGCCCACATCTCTATGTGTTCTAACCGTACAAAGCATCTACGCATAGACGAGGCTCTGATACCACTGATGGGTTCGTTGCATAGAAAACAAAAATTTTCCTACGGTTGAAACAGCCAAGATCACATCTAGAAGATCACTTGTAACGGTTTGAGAAGGACTCACCCTCGAAGACCAAAAGCTTTAACGAGAACTATTCTCGTGGGTGATGTAGTCGAACACTCGCCGACCTCAAGGTCGTGATGAAGACTTGACGCCACGAACGGGCAGCGTCTCCGTAGTCGGTCACACGTACAGATCAGTGACGACCTCCGCCCCTTGCTCCAGTTGGGCAGCGGAAGTAGTGGATCCTCGGGAACTCCAGCAGCACTACAACATAGTGGTGGTGGTGGTAGAGAAGATCTTGAGCAGGGCTTCGCCTAAGCACCGTACTCGTGAAACTGGATCAGCTAGCAAGGGGAGGAAGATGCCAACCAAAGGGCATATGAGAGATGGAGGAATGAGTGACTAGAGGGGTCTCCACCTCCTCCTTTTATAGGAGAGGGGGGCAGCACCCAAGGCGCCCCAAGAGGTGCCCCCATCTCTCCCCTCTTGATTGCTAGTGGAGTCTCCACTCACACATAATCAAGTGGCACTTTCTCCCATTTAACCTCCACTCAAAAACCAAAGGTCTTCCAATTAAAACTCCTTTTAATTCACTTGTTTAATGTCACTCAAATTAATGAACACTTCATTTAATGAGTACTTCATTGATGAACACTTCATTCAATGAACACATTAACAATTATCCCCTTGCACTATTTTGATATACCGAAACTATTCCAGCAGTTTTATCAAAAAACAGTCCATGTGTTGTCCAGTATATTCTCCGGCGTTCCGTATACACTCAAACGCGTCAACGAATACTTAAGTGTGTCACCCTACGGTTCGTGAATAAAATGGACATGACAGAGACTCTTCTCCGATCAATAATCATCAGAGGGATCTGGAGATCCATGATGACTCCCACTTACTCAACGATGAACTAGTGATCGTGTGAACCATTACTCCATAACCAATTCCTTTTGTCTCGCGATATTTTACTTGTCCGAGATCCGATCATTTGGTATCATCCATACCTAGTTCGATCTCGTTACCGACAAGTACTCTTTACTCGTTCCGTGATATAACATCCTCGTGAGCCAGTCACGTGCTTGCAAGCGATGTCAATGTGATATCACCGAGAGGGCCCAGAGTATATCTCTCCGTCATCTGGATGGACAAATCCCACTCTTGATCCACGAGCCTCAACTAACACTTTCCAAGTACCCAACGACACCTTTATAATCACCCTATTACGGTGTGACGTTTGATGGAATCAAAGTACTCTTCCGGTGTCAGTGATTGACGTGATCTCATGGTCTAAGGATTAGGGTTACTTCGTGAAAGTTTGATACAGCAATAGAAACTTGATGACATGATCGTATTGCTATAACTACTGTGGGTGTATGTTCATCACATCATTCTCCAATGATATGACCTTGTTATTAACGACAGCCAATGTCAATGATCAGGAAACCTTGATCATCCGTTAATCAACAAGCTAGTATAAAGAGAGACATTACTAGGAACCTTTTCTTTGTTTATTAAACACACATGTATTAACGTTTCCGGTTAACACAATTATAGCATGAAAATAAACATTTATCATAAACATGGAATAAGATAATAACCACTTTATTATTGCCTCTCGGGCATATTCCCTTCAAAAAAGACACTCTCGACCCCACAAATCCTGGCGGTACCCAAGGAACGAGAGAAGCTATACCTCTACGTGGCAGCACGTAACAGTGTAGTAAGCACAGCGCTCGTTGTCGAACGCACATAAGAAGGCAAGGTCCAGAGCATCCAGAGACCAATCTACTACCTCAGCATGCTCCTGACCAAATCCCAGCAGCGGTACTCGCATTATCAGAAGCTACTACTGGCCATCATCATGACCTCAAGAAAGGTGTCCCACTACTTCGACGAGCACCCTATCACAATCGTGAGCAGTGCACCACTCGCTGACATACTCAACAACCCTGGAGCGACTGGACGAGTCGCCGAGTGGAACATTGAGCTCAGCCCGCGGGACCTGCAGTTCATGCACCCAACAGCCATCAAAGCCCAAGTACTCCCAGATTTCCTGGTCGAGTGGACGGAGGTTTAGACACCAGGCCCCCCGGAACTATCAAATTCATGGTCAATGTTCTTCGATGGGTCCAAGAGACAACAAGGAGCCGGGGCAGGAGTTGTGCTCATCTCCCCTAAAGGAACAAAGCTAAAATATATCCTCCAGATCAACTTCAGTCACGCCTCCAACAACGAAGCAGAATACGAGGCACTCCTCCATGGCATGCGCATGGCCCAAACGTGCGGAGCCACTCGCCTCATAATCTACGGGGACTCCAATATTGTTGTCCAGCAGACGATGAGAAACTGCGACGCAATAGCCGACAACATGGCGGCCTACCAGAAGCTCTACAACGCACTCGAAGGAAGTTTCGACGGTTGCGAGCTCAACTACATCACCAGGGCCAACAACACAGAAGCTGACGAACTCGCGAACATTGGTTCGACCCGAGGACCAATACCACCCGGCGTTTTTCTCGAAAGCATCAGCCAGAGATCCATAAAGGTACATGCAGCAGCACCTGAAGCAGTCGTGGACGGCGAGGACGCAACAGACCTGGCGTAGGTGGCAGCAGCAAGCCCATCAGAAGGCACAAGCACCAGCACACCCGACAGCACAGCTCCGACAGAGCTCAAAGGACCTGTCTGGGAAAAACCATTCCTCCGATTCCTAATCGAAGGTACGCTACCGCAAGACGTGGCCGAAGCACGACGCATCAGCCGACGATCCAAGGCGTTCACGGTGATCAACAAACAGCTATACAAGCGCAGCATCACCAGATACTCCAAAGGTGCATCGACGAAGAAGATGGCAAAGCCCTACTGCACGAAATCCACAAAGGCACCTGCGGGTACCATGCGATCAGTCGAGTACTCGTGTCCAAAGCATTCCGAGCCGGGTTCTATTGGCCCACAGC
This sequence comes from Bromus sterilis, assembly GCA_950022295.1. Lineage (NCBI taxonomy): Eukaryota > Viridiplantae > Streptophyta > Magnoliopsida > Poales > Poaceae > Bromus > Bromus sterilis. The sequence continues at coordinate 270,222,937 of OX465595.1, read as the reverse complement.
CATGAAAAATGCCGAGGAAATCGTGCGACGTTGTGTCGCCTGCCAGAAATTCGCCAACAGGCCACACGCCCCCGCCTCAGAGGTCAAGACCATACCACTATCCTGGCCGTTCGCCACCTGGGGACTCGACATGGTGGGCCCACTCAAGAAATCATCAAAGGGCGGGAGGACACACCTTCTCGTCGCAATCGACAAGTTCACTAAATGGATCGAAGCAGTGCACATCACCAGCTCCACAGCCCTCACGGGTGTCAACTTCATCGAATCGATCATCTTCAGGTTCGGAGTGCCACACAACATCATCATGGACAACGCCACGAACTTCACAGCCGCAGAATTCCAGAACTTTTGCGAAGAACTGGGCATCAAAATCAATTATGCATCAGTCACGCACCCGCAGTCCAACGGCCAAGTGGAAAAAGCAAACGGCCTTGTATGCGGGGGAATCAAGAAGAGGCTCCTTGCACCACTCGAGAAAGCCGCCGGCAACTGGGTAGAAGAACTCCCCGCGGTACTATGGAGCCTACGAACTACACCAAACACCACGACCCATTACACACCCTTCTTCATGGTGTACGGGGCAGAGGCAGTATTACCACATGACCTCAAGTTCGGAGAACCTCGGGTCACCGGGTACGAAGAAGAAGAAGCATAAGAAGCATTACAAGATGACAAAGATACAGCTGACGAAGCAAGAGATACAACCCTGGAAAAATTAGAGGGGAACCAGGACAAGCTACGCACCTACCAAAGCAGTCGCTTGCGCACTAGAACGTTCAACAAAGGTGACCTAGTCCTACGGCTGATACAAGAGAAGGTCCATAAACTTTCCCCCCAATGGGAAGGACCATTTATAGTCTCAGAAGTCATCGGAGGGGGCGTCTACAGGCTGAAGAACCCGAAGACAGATGAGGACGTGGGTAACCCATGGAACGTAGCAAACTTGCGACTGTTCTATCCATAGTCCCCATCGGTCAGACATGACTGGAAACTCATGTAGCCGCTCGACCGCAATAAAATTAATGTTGCCCAAATACTACCATCTCAAAGCACTCGGGGGCTCGAGCACACACTCCCCCCAAGAGACGCTATCATCGCCTATGCGATCTTAACCAACGCACTGAGGGGCTTAAGCATAAAATCCCCCCGAGAGACGCTATCGCCACTCAAGCGTTCTTAACCAAAGCACTCGGGGGCTTAAGCATAAAATCCCTCCGAGAGACGCTATCGCCACTCAAGCGATCTTAACCAAAGCACTCGGGGGCTTAAGCATAAAATCCCCCCGAGAGACGCTATCGCCACTCAAGCGATCTTAACCAAAGCACTCGGGGGCTTAACCATAAAATCCCCCTGAGAGACGCTATCGCCACTCAAGCGATCTTAACCAAAGCACTCGGGGGGCTTAAGCATAAAATCCCCCCGAGAGACGCTATCTCCACTCAAGCGATCTTAACCAAAGCACTCGGGGGCTTAAGCATAAAATCCCCCCGAGAGACGCTATCGCCACTCAAGCGATCTTAACCAAAGCACTCGGGGGCTTAAGCATAAAATCCCCCTGAGAGACGCTATCGCCACTTAAGCGATCTTAACCAAAGCACTCGGGGGGCTTAAGCGTAAAATCCCCCCAAGAGACGCTATCGCCACTTAAGAGATCTTCACCAAAGCACTCGGGGGCTTAAGCATAAAATCCCCCCGAGAGACGCTATCATCGCTTACGCGATCTTAACCAAAGCACTCGGGGGCTTAAGCACAAAATCCCCCCGAGAGACGCTATTGTCACCTACGCGATCTCACCTTAAAAACTCGGGGGCTCATGCATAAGCATTCCCCGAGACACGCTACGGTCCTATTCAAAAACACCAAGTTAGCAATCTTCAAGTCTTCACCCGGACGACAAAAAACCAAGACTCGGGGACTACTCTAGAGTTGAACCGCGAGGAAATACGTAAAGTTTTAAGTCTATGTTTGACTCTACAACTCAAACGTAGCCTCGAGGGCTACTCCCATCGGGAGCGCTGCCGCGCACCCGATAGAACACACTATAAAGTTAAAGTCAGTGCATCACGGGAGGAATCGAAGACATTTCACGCTATCAGATGGAGTCGAAGACATTCTGCGCTATCAGAAGGAGTCGAAGATAGTGCATCACAGGAGTCGAAACACAGTTTATTGCAAGATCTCAACCACAGCTTGAATTCAACCATAAAGGTATAAAAGGACTCAACTACATTTGGATAGAAGGCAGCTCCTGTTGCAAGAGGGGATTACCCAAGGAATTAAGACTTTTACATGTGTGCCCATGAGGGGTAATTGACTCTAGTACAAGGGCATCACCACAGATAAAGGAAAAAGGAAGCTAGCAGAGGATGTCAATGACATAACAAAAGGGTGAAGCTCGACTTATTTGTCGATGCTCCACCAGCTTCTTCTCCTCCTCCACCAGCTTCTTCTCCAGCTGCAGCTGCACGCCTTCTTCTCCGGCTGCACAACTTCTTCTCCGAGTTGCCGGCGAAGATGAGGCCGCCTCCAGTTCTACAAGGTCGCTTGGCGCGCCCGCTTGATCGACGGCTTGACGTTGATGTCCTCTTCGGAGTTGACGGAGACGGCATCACCACCTAAGGAGTCGCCAAAAGACGGAGATGTAGAAGATGCAGGCGTAGGACTCCTCGACCTTGTGGAGCTGTCGCTGCTCGACTCCTGCCAGTGCGGATCCATGCTGTTGCCGCTTGGGTCGAACGCGCGGACAGTGACAGTGCTTTCGCCGTCAAAACGACAGCTGCGCATATCGCCATCTCGCAAATTCAACCGTCGAGCAAACAAACTCCAACCAGAGCCAAGAAAAATCAAGCAGGAGCTATCAACCTCCAAATCAACATAAGAAGGAGATCGACAACTCCCTCGAAGATGCAGAAGCAAGCCATCTAAGCCACGTTCAGAGACAATGGCGGAAAAACAGAGGGAAGAAGAACGCGATTGGCTCTCTGGCCACGAACGCATAAAAGAAAATCATAGCGCCAGAATCCCACCTCCAAGGGAGAAGAGGAAGGAATTGGCGCCGTACCATGGCGACCACCAAGGAATGAGCGTGGTGTACGGCCACCATGGCCACGACGAACACGGCCACGGCCAACACCTCGCCTGGGAGCCATGAGAAGAGAAGAAGGAAGAGGCAAAGCAGCAAGTTGGATAGAGGCGAAACATTGTGGAAGAGAAAGGCTTATTTATAGAACAAAAATCCCCCAGCACAGAGAAGCCAAGATGACAGCAGCAATTAATTCAAAGACCAAACTTCGCAGACGTCTCAGATTCCAAGACCAAGATGCTTTCCCACGGGACGCACTGTGCGTGAGACGCGTCAATTCACGCTAGTTTCCAACGCGCGTATCGGAAACTCAACCAGCGCCTGCCGCACGCCACAGTGGATGAAGACGTGCCGGTTCACTGGCGGAGCATCCCTGACAGCCATCAAACAGAGGCATCATTATCCTGACAAGCGGTGAAGAATACCAACAGACATCAAGAATGATTTCTTAAACACATTTTTCAAATATATTTAAACTCCCATCGGGAGCGTACCCACTCAAAACCGAGCCTCAGGTGAGCAGCCGCCTAAAAGTCAGCAATGTGCTCGAGTGACCACTCGCACTCACAAGAGTCTCGGGTGCTCCCTCAACCCGACACAAGACAAACATGCATTCGCCAAGATCATACGGCGCTAAGAGTCTCAGGTGCTCCCTCACCTCAAGAGCCGAAACGGCATTCGAGTGACCACTCGCGAAGAACCCCTCACCGAAGCACTCGAAACAAGGTCCGTGGGTGAATAAGTGAACAAATCGCTTGATGTTTTGTTCCAAGCGGGTGAAATACTAATAGGCTCCGCGCCACAAAAATACACATTCCTGGAACACGACACACTGTGCCCAGATGCCACGCAAGATTAGCGTGTAGGTAAGACCCCGCTGCGAAGTTCGGCCAGGCTGGGACTTGCCGAAGAGCGATTTCACTCCCAACCTTTTCCATGCGCTGTGCATGATAGAAAAAGCCGGGCGGACGCGCCTTAGGCTATGCACATTACTGGCGGCAAATGAACACCGTAAGACCTGAAGCGGCAGGACTTTTGCTCGACACCAGTGTTCCAAGCTCACGTCGAGGGACGTGGGTTTGATTGGGCTACTGCGGTATTTGCCACTAGCGCAATTCACCAAGGCTCGACCAGTCGACTCCCTGGGCCCTTTCAGCTTAGCATCCCTCGAAACAGGTTTTGTCATGGCCACCAGACTGCCAGTGACCCGCGGTTGTACCGCGCATACAAACGACCGACAAATGGATGTACTCGAGTCCCTGCGCGACTCTTCGAGTCCCCCAGGCAGTCGGGGGCTACTGATGAGGGGGTGACCCCACGACTCCTACGGATAGGCCTACCCGGTGTCCCTGAAGATAGAAGGCCCATGAAGACCCGCCTGGACCCGCCTTAGCCCGCTAATTGGCACCGACGTAGGAGTCTGCGACTCACAAGGAAAGTGCGAAGACCTGTCGTACGGAGCAAGCTAGGGTTAGGAAAGCTTACCTGTAAACGTAGATGAACTCCCCGAGACCTAGCCCAGTATATAAGGGCTAGGAGGGGCGACGCCAAAGGCAGCCAATATCATCGGTAACCCTAGCCTTGAGCGCTCCAGCCTCGGCATCCACTGTAATCGTATCGCCCTCATCAATAATATCGAGCAGGAACGTGTCCTCCTGTTTGCCGACGAGCTATCGTCCAACCTGTGCCTCTCATGACTAACCCAGGGTCCCTGACCATGGGATTTGCCGGGGTTGATCCCCGTCAGTTGCGGACTTCCCCGAGTTCTTGACAGACGATCTCGACGATCATGATGATGAGGAGTAGCTGTCCGAGCCGTTTCGTGGTTCCTGCGCTTTTTGGGACTTGTTGCCAAAGGGGGAGAAACCTTCTACCGTAGTCATTTGTTTGTTTGTGTGACCTTAGTCGAACCTTGGTGGTGATCTATGCTAGTTAAATCATATGTACTAAGACCTTGTATTGGTGGTAGGGATCATATTGTATCTGGCGTGGTTATAATTCTAGTATCATGATTATATGTATGACCGTGCAATGAGATATTGGTGTGTATGCTTTATTGTGTCAAGATATTAGTACTCCCACCATGCTCTGAATTGTCTTAATCCATTATGTCACATAATTTAAATTCATGGATTTATGTGTTGAAGAAATCCCCTAACATGTGTCTTGATTAAAGCCAAGACCACTATGCACATGTTGAGGGGGATCCTCAAACAAATGATAACTTCTCTCCAAATATGAAATGTGCATATTATTTTGAAAGCTATATGTGTATTGCCATCAACTACCAAAAAGGGGGAGATTGAAAGTGCAATCTTGCCCTCAAGCATATTTTTTATTGATGACAATATACATATAGGGGACTAACTACGTTTGCTAAGTGATACACACGGATTGTTAGTCTTCTTGTTGTCATCGTGTAGGGATCATGTGAGATCATCTAAGTTATACTCAAGAAGTCAACACAAGAACAGCAGATGACATTAAGTCCTCTTTACCATTTCTTTCTTGAGTCATAGAGATCCCCGCATTATTAAGAGGGGATCATAAGGATGGTTTCAAGACTTGCTCAAGCCATAAACTACTGAAACATATTAAAATACATTTATCTACAACCTATGAAAATCTGTTAGATGTGTAGGAAATTAACACACGATGATTCTGAGCCTTTTGTGTGTATGTCGGACCGTCCGGTATGAAGGTCGGACCGACCGGGCACAGCCCGGACCGTCCGGGCTCTGTCCCGGACCGTCCGACCTATAGTGAAAAAGGTCAGTACCATTTCTGTTATGGGTTAGACCATCCGGTATGCAGGTCGGACCGTCCGGGATCTGTCTCGGACCTCCGACCTTCGGTGCAAATGGTCAGTGGCTTTACCTCTATGGGTTGGACCGTCCGGTGTATTGGTCGGACCGTCCGACGTCCACCCTGGACCATCCGTCATGGGAGTGCTATGGTGACCTGGTGCAGATCTCATCGGTCGTCCGGGCTACAGGTCGGACCGTCCGGGCTTGTCCCGGACCGTCCGACATATAGCCCGGACCGTCCGGCGCCCTTATGACTGCACCAAAAATGGATAGTTCTTGTGCATCTATAAGTACCCCCTACCCACTTCGGATTAGGGTTGACCACTTCACTTATTTCACTCAAGAACACAAAGTGCTCCCTCTCTCTTATCTCATACACTCAAACCAAGATCCCGGAGAGATTTGTGAGAGTTCTTGTCGGATCTTTCACCACGTGATAGATCCGTCCCTTCCCCATCTTCCGACCAAAGAAAATCGTGATTTGAGCAAGCATTGAGCTTTTCCCCATTGAACTTGTTACTCTTGGAGGTTGGAGACTCCTAGGCGGGTAGGAGTTCTTCGGAGAGGAATCGACCATTGTGATTACCCCCGTCGAGTTGCTGAGGATTTGGTGACCACCTTTAAGGTCAACCGGTAGTGGTTGGGAATCGCCTTCATGGTGATATCTCAAGGGGAATAGAGTGAGACTTCATGGCGTTGGTGTGCCTTCGTGGTTTCACCCACTCTCTCCGAATGGTGAGTAGCTTCCCTCCAAGGAATTGAACATCGGGATACATCGTTGTCTTCGCGTCATTCGGTTATCCCTACTCTTTCCCCTTATTACTTGTGCTACCGTATTATTTGCCCCTCACGTGCTTTAGTATATTGTGCTTATTGTTTATCTTGTCATATCTAGGTAAACCTTGCAATTGTTAGGCACACCTTTATCTTCCGCATTATTGCCTAAAATTGCTAAGTGGTGTTAAAATTTCTAATAAGACCTATTCACCCCCCCTCTAGGTATATCTCGATCCTTTCACTTTATCACTACCCAAAAAGCCTTCAACAAGAATGTGGGAGAAAAGCTAGCTAAATTAGATAATCTTTGTTTGAAGGTACACAGCTTAACCCTTGATGTTGAGATGTTAAAAATTAGAACCTCTCCCCTTGAGGAGAGCAAGGCCCTATTAATGCTATCCAATTACAAATTAATGAAAATATTAGGATGATGGCTAAACTTAAAGAAAGATGGGCTAGAGAAAAAGAGGAAGAGGATATAATTAAGAGCCTTCCTACACACCACACAGTTTCCACTATCCAAATTGTTGAGGACACCGAAACTATTAGCACCCAATGCACTCCTGGTCCCATTGGACCTATTAATGGTGATGCTAATACCTCAACTGTAGAAGAAGAAACCCCTATGAACATAGAGGGTTTCAAACAAGTGAGCCTAGATGACACTACTACCACCTTTGATAGTAGTGATGTTGATTTTGATGGTTGCACCCTCCCAAAAGTTATTAGCTTAATACACAAAATATCTAGAGACCCCCACACTAGCACACTTAATCTTGCCTTCACGGAGCATATCACAAATTCTCTCATCAAAGATATGGAGGAGAAGCTTAGGATAGAAGCCTCCATACCTAGGAAACTAGATGATGGTTGGGACCCTATGATCAAAATTAAATTAAATAACTTCTCTTGATATGCTTTATGTGATGTTGGAGCTAGTACCTCTTTCATGCCCAAAAGAATGTATGATATGTTTGAATTGAAACCTTTTGATTCTTGTTCTTTTGGTGTTCGTCTTGTCGACTCTTCCGTAAAGAAACCTTTGGGGAAGATCGACGATGTTCTTATCATTGTCAATGACAACTATGTTCCCGTTGATTTCATTATTATGGATATAGAGTGTGAACCTTTATGTCCAATTATTTTAGGACATCCTTTTCTCCGCACCGTTGGTGCTATCATTGATATGAAAGAGGGGAATATAAAATTTCAATTCCCTCTCAAAAATGGGATGGAACACTTCCCTAGAAATAAAATCAAGTTACCTTTTGAGTCCGTTACACGGGGCTATTCTCTTTCTCTTGATAAAACTTGATTCTTCTTTTGCCTTATGCCTAGCTAAAAGGCGTAAAAGAAAGCGCTTGTTGGGAGGCAACCCAAGATGTTTTTACTTCTGTTTTTAGTGGTCTTGATAATTGTTACTACTGTAGCAACATCATTGTATCTTTATTTTCAAGCTTTGTGCCAAGTTATAGCCTCATATGACAAGGGAAGCGAAAGTTGTGACATGTTGTCCAGAAAACAGATTATGTCTTCGTGACGGGAAAATCGGATCAAATCATCAGTTCATCTTTCTGAGCTGAACTTTTAACACAGCGTGCTCTATACAATCACGGAACTTTCGTACGTTCTGAGTTTTTTTATTTGAGTTGCAAAAGTACCCCTAAAATATTCTTTACTACCTGTTGTTCTGTTTTTCACAGTCTCTGCCACGTTTTGTCTCTCCTAACTTTTGAAAACCTTAAGCTTGCTTTGTATTTGCAAAAACCTTTTGGAAATCTTGAGAAGCAGTAGCTCTTCAAGAATATCTTTATATACAGTGGGGAAAAATTATTTATTAAGGGTACTAACCTCTCTAATCTGCTTATGATGAGTTATGTATGAAGAGAGTTTTCAAGTGTGCGATGGGAGATGATGAAAGAAGATTCGGGAGTGTCAAGCACTCAAGCTTGGGGATTCCCCCATGCATCCCCAATAAATATTCAAGGAGACTCAAGCGTCTAAGCTTGGGGATGCCCCCGTGCATCCCCTTCTCCATCAACAATCATCAGTTCGTCCTTCGTCTCACTATATTTTTATCACTTATTGCGTTATGTGCTATGCTTGCAGCATCTCGCTCTTAGGTTTTATTTTTTGTTTTCTTTAGCTTTTCTTTATATTCATAACAAGTTAGACCCCGTATTACTTTGAGTGGGAGAGAAACACGCTCCACTTTCAAAATCTAGAAAACATCATAGGATTCTTCATGCCTATCTTTTTACTGTGGTGTGTTCTTTATCTTTCGTAGGTACTGCCATGTTTAGTTTTAGTTCTAGTTTGACTTTAGCAAGAGCCTTGGCTTTTTTTAGTTTTTTAATGGAACTCTCTTTAGTTTTCATGTTTCTCTTGTTAAGAGAGTTGGTTGTTGCACTGAGTTGTGTCTTGTTTTGAGAGTAGGTAATTGAGGTTGCTATTTAATTTTAGTAGTAACTTGCAATAGTTTTGAGGTATTGATGTGTGTAATGTTTGAACTTTTGGTGTCAAGAGATCTAGCCTATTAGTGATAGGTGTCGTATTTTGTGCAATCCGTATTTATTTTCAAAAACGTACAAAACTAGTTGATAACTCTAGCTACTAGATGGATCGCTAATCTTTGGAGGGATCGAATATTAGAGTACACTCACGTACCATGAGTCGAGGATGCGCAAGGATAACCAAACCCCCATACACTCCTCCTCGGGGTACTTGTCTCTTTGTGAACCTCCTTATTAGATTGAGAGTTACCGATAATAAGTGCATGAGTTCTTCGGACTAATGTAAGTATTGAAAGTTGACACTTCCACCTCCTCATATTTGCTAGCCTCTCATGTTCCGTGCATTGCCTTCTACTCATTCTGAGATTTGGCGTCCACCTTCGCCGTTACATCCAAACCCTTGGCATGATACGCTATATCATCATAAACCTCCTTATAACTTTCCTCAAAACAGCCACCATACCTACCTATCAAGGCATTTCCATAGCCTTTCCGAGATATATTGTCATGCAACATCCACCTCTTCATGACTTGATCTTCATGTCATACATGTTCCTGCTACACTTCCAGCGGCATAGATTGCATACATCATGATAGCTACATCTTCTTTATGTTTTGAGTACCTTGTAAAGTGTGAAAGATCTTCTATACCCTCTTGTAAAATTAGGGTGTTGCCCTTAAGTGAGGAAAAGATCCCAAAGTGGACAAAATAAAAGATCCGAAAGAGGACAAATGAGAGTTAAGTAGAAAGAGCCATTGAGGCCACCAAAAAATACAAAAAAATAGAAAAAAGAGAAAAAGAAAATAATAAGAGAGAAAGGGGCAACACTACTATCCTTTTGAAAGATCCACACTAGTACTCCATCTTATCCTTTTACTCCATAGAGATGATCATGCATATAGCTATGTGGGGACCTTCACACTATAGAACTTGGCTTGCATATTTCAAGGATGAGCCTCCTCAAAGAGCTCTAGGTCTTCATGAGCGAACAAGTTAGATGCACCCCCACTAGTTCCATTGGAGAGCTTTTTATCTCATATGTGCATTTTTTGCATGGCAATCCCTACTCCTCACATCATATCTATCATTTGGCCTTCTCGCCTATGATGGTCCTCATTGATGTGAGCCTTTCTCATCCTTTTTGTCTTCTTCCTACACCATATTTCTCTCTTTGCCATCCTAAGTGTCAACTCTCGTGCTTACGCTCATCCATTTCATGAGTGCTCAAAATATCGAAAAGGAGTGGATCAAATTGACTTGTACCTGGCTAGTGGTCTGGGGACGAGTCAAGATAAGATTCCAAAGAAGACCAAGTGTGAAAGTTTAGTAGATTGAGTTATCAACACAAAAATATTTTTTTCTCGTATTCCCTATGCCCTTTCTTGCACGCAAACACCATTTGGAGACATTCGAGTCACGGACAGCGCGAGCTCTTGCACCTAATTTTCTTTTGTTGCTTGTATCAATGCTAATATACACTCTTGCATGTTATGACTTGAATTGAATCACAAACCTTTTTTGCTTTACTTTTCAAAGTTCGTATATGGTTGCTAGCATGTAACCGCAGAAATTATGCCTGTTATCATTTACCTACTCGAGGAAGAGAAGGAATTAAGCTTGGGGATGTTGATACGTCCCAAACGTATCTATAATTTCTTCTTGCTCCATGCATGATTTATGTGACTTTGCCATGTTTTGCTTGAACTTTCATACACTTTTGATCATATTTGGACTAACCTATTAACTCAGTGCACCCAGTTGTCAGTTTCAATTTTGTACTATTTTTGTATTTCAGGTTTTCCGGCCATTAAAAGTGCTCCAAAAATTCCGGAAAAATTATATAAAAATTCAGCGTCCCGGAAGCTTCCGGAATAACCAAGAAATGGCAGGAGGGTCACCACCAGGGGCCCAGGAGGGTGTCCGACGCAGGTCCACCCTAGGTTTCATATTTCAAGGATGAGCCTCCTCAAAGAGCTCTAGGTCTTCATGAGTGAGCAAGTTAGATGCGCCCCCACTAGTTCCATTGGAGAGCTTTTCAGCTCATATGTGCATCCGTTGCATGGCAATCCCTACTCATCACATCATATCTATCATTTGGCCTTCTCTCCTATGATTATCCTCATTGATGTGAGCCTCTCTCACTTTTTTTTCCTCCTCCACCATATTCTCTCTTTTCCATCCTAAGTGTCAACTCTCGTGCTTACACTCATCCATTGCATGAGTGCTCAAAATATCGAAAAGGAGAGGATCAAATTGACTTGTACCTGGCTAGTGGTCTAGGGACGAGTCAAGATAAGATTCCAAAGAAGACCAAGTGTGAAACTTTAGTAGATTGAGTTCTCAACAAAAATACTTAGTTGAGAACTCTAACTACTAGATGGATCGCTAACTTCTGGAGGGGTTGGAATATATAGAGTACTCTCACGTACCTTGGGTCGAGGATGCGCAAGGATAACCAAACTCCCATACACTCCTCCTCGGGGTACTTGTATCTTTGTGAACCTCCTGATTAGATAGAGAGTTACCGATAATAAGTGCATGAGTTCTTCAGAGTAATGCGGGTATTCGATTGTTGGCACTTCCACCTTCCATATTTTGCTGGCCTCTTCGGTATTGTGCATTTCCCTTTCTTATCTTGAGAGTTGGCACAAACTTCGTCGGTTAATCCAAACCCATGGCATGATACGCTCTGTCATCATAAACCTCCTTATATCCTTCCTCAAAAAAGCCACCATACCTACCTATCCAGGCATTTCCATTACCTTTCCAATATACATTGCCATGCAACATCCATCATCTCATGACTTGATCTTCATGTCATACATGCTATTGCTTGATCGATGAGCCGCATGATAGTTGGGCCTTGCCCTCATAATTGATACATGACGCGCTAGTATCATTGCATATCCTACTACACTTGTAGAGGCATACATTTGCATACATCATGATAGTTTCAGTTTTCTTTATGTTGAGTAGTCCTTGTAAAGTGTGACATTTTCTATACTTCTTTTAAAATATAGAGTGTTGCCCTTAAGTGAGGAAAAGATCCCAAAGAGGACAAATGAGAGGTACATAGAAAGATCCAATGAGGCCACAAAAATACAAAAAAAAAGAAAAAAAAGAAAAAAAAGAGAGAAGGGGGCAACACTACTATTCCTTTTGAAAGATTCACACTCGTACTAAATAGTTATATTTGTACTCCATAGAGATTTTCATATCATTCATGCATAACTATGTGGGATCCTTACACTATAGAACTTGGCTTGCATATTCCAAGGATGAGTCTCCTCAAAAGATCTCTAGGTCTTCGTGAGCAAGCAAGTTGGATGCACCCCCACTAGTTCCATTGGAGAGCTTACCTTAGCTCATATGTGCATCCGTTGCATGGAAATCCCTACTCCTCACATCATATCTATCATTTGGCTTTCTCTCGCCTATGATTGTGAGCCTTTCACACCTTTTGTCTTCCTTCCCCATCATTATTCTCTTTGCCATTCTAAGTGCCAACATATCTTGCTTGCGCTCATCCATTGCATGAGTGCTCAAAGTATAAAATTCCGAAGGAGACCAAGTGTGAAGTTCTAGTAGATTGAGTAGTCAATTAAACTATATAGTATTTTTATGCTCTAAATCCATCTCCCACTTCTTGCATGCAAACACCATTTGGAGACATTCGAGTCACGGACAGCAAGAGCTCTTGCACCTCTATGTTCTTACTTTGCTAGTTTCAATACTAGATATAGACTCTTGCTTGTTATTGTCTTGACTTGAATTGCATATCATACTTGCTTTACTTTGAAGTTCTAATATGTGTGATGGCATGTCACCAAAGAAATTATCTGTGTTATCAAATACCTACTCGAGGACGAGCAAGAATTAAGCTTGGGGATGTTAATACGTCCCAAACGTATCTATAATTTCTGCTTGTTACATGCTCATTTGGGTGACATTGCTATGTGTTTTCCTACACTTTCATACAATTTTACACATATTAGGACTAACCTAATAACTCAGTGCATCCAGTTCCAGTTTCTTTCTGATGATGTTTGTGAATTGCAGATTTATACACATATTTACAGTGCCGAAAAAATTCCAAGAAAAATATATAAAAATTCAGCGTTCCAGAAGACTACGGAATACCGAAGGGGAGTCGGAGAGGGGCCACCCCCTTCCAGGCGTACAGGTGGCGCGGCCACACCCCTGGCCGCGCCAGGAGGCCTCCTGTAGGGTTGGGCCCTCCCCTATGGCCCTCCTTCCGCCTATATTTATCCCTCGGTATAGAAACCCTGAAAAAAGAGCCTGCATAGCAAAATTCGCCACTGTTCCGCCGCCGCCGCGATCCCGAGATCGGGATCGCCAGAAGACCTCGTCCTGGCACCCTGCTGGAGGGAGGGTTGATCTCTGGGAGCTTCTCCACCACCATGAGTGCTTCCCTGATGTGTCGTGAGTAGTCACCCATGGACCATGGGTCCATGACCAGTAACTATGTGATGTCTTCTCTCCAATCTTGTGCTTCAATTCTTAGCCCATGTGAGATGACCCACATGATCAAGGCACCTTTGTAATATTTCTGTTGTTTCTATGTTGTGTTTGCTCAGATTCGATGGATTATGAGATTACGTTCAGATTTTGATGAGTTATGTATTTGGTTTTCCTTTTATATTTTTTCTTGAGTAATTCTTGCATGTTCTCCGTTGCTTTTTTTTGCTTCGGCCAAGTAGTAGATAGTAACTCCAAGAGGGGGCGTTATGCTTCATTTTGGGTTCATGCCCCCCGATGTCTAGCTTGAATGACGGAAACATGTGACTAGGAGATGTGTTGTTGCCACCAGGGAGAAAACAACGGTGCTTGTAACCGGGGTTGCAAGGATTGTTTATCTTACGAAAAGTTTGCTAATGCGGTTTTTTGTTCCTTTGGGTTTACACTTTGGGTGGAGCTCTCAACTTAATATCAGTGAGATGTTCTGGATAGATATCTCAAGGTGTATGATTAGTGATTAGATGCTGATGAATGAATGGTCTACTTTTCTTGGCGTACTGCCCATACAATTGATCCTCTAACTTTCTTGTAGCATAATTAGCATTGCGGTGGGTTTATAATTATGTCAATTGCCCAGCTGTAATTTTTTCACCCAGCTTAGATGTTTTATTGTCTTTTGGGAGAGAGACATCACTAGTGAACATCATGGGACCCCGGTCCATATTTCCACCATTGTTCACACCTCAACTCTTTACTGCTTTTATTTCCTTTTCGTTCCAATTACCATCACTATTCCCGATTGTGTTTTGATCCTTTGTAAACAACAAGACCGGAGAGATTGACAACATCTCTGAACTCGTTGGGAGCAAAGTTATTTATTGGTGTGTGCAGGTCCAGGTCAAGTAAGCAACCTCAAGGTCGTAAACGGCGCCATAGTTTCCTTACCACCTAGTTCAAGAACCTACAGTCCTCTTGGTATGATAACCTTCGTATCTTCACCCAGGGACATTTTCCGCTGTCTACTTCTCAACGTTCCACTTGGGGTAGCCAACGAGGAGTACTACTTCAGTGCCATCAGGCAGCAAGCATTTTATTTTTGAAATCCTCAAAATAATAATTGCAAACATAATTATCAAGGCAATATTCAAGCACCATAATTTTTTTGACTTGTGAATAGTATCATAATACTTTTCAACCAAACACGCAATCTCATAAGCACCCTTAAAAGCAAAAAATTCTTCAATATCTTCAACATCAAAGTAATCATAAACACCTTTATCATAAGAAAATAGGATCTCATTTTCATTAAACTCACATTGGAAAGGAAGGTGTTTACGATCTAATTTAGGACAACAAGTAAAATCATAAATGTGGCACAAACACTCAGCATAGCAATAAGAAGTTTGTATTTGATCCCATAAGTGTTTCCCTTTCTGAGCTAAACGGTGACGCATGAAATGAGCGTGCTCATCCAACAATTTTCTCTAAACCAAGTCAGTTGGGTTTTTAGCGCGAGCACAGATAGATCTAAGACGATTGATACGTCTCAAACGTATCTACTTTTCCAATCACTTTTGCTATTGTTTTTCCCTCATTCTTGCATGATTTGAACGAAATTAACTCGGACTGACGATGTTTTCAGTAGAGCTGTCTGTATGGTTTTATTGTGTGTAGGAAAATGGATTTTTAGGTACCTCAGAAAATTCCAGGAAGATTCAAAAAAAATCCACGCAGCCGAAGGAGCCCTGAGCAATAAGTGGGGCCAGAGGGCAGCCAGGGGGCCCAGGCGCTCTGCTGGCACGGCCCCACCCCTGTCCGCGCCGGGGGGCCTCCTGGGGGTCTCCCACCTCCTCTGGTGCCCTACCTCGACTCCTATTTATTCCCGTGACGGGAAAACCCCAGAACAAAAGTCGTTTTCAAAGTTTCTATCGCCGAGCCGCCGCCACGCTTTGTTCTTCTTCGGGGGGGCTAATGTAAGGCCCGATATGCGGTACTGTTCCAGATCTAGATGTTTCCATCCAGATCCGGGGACGAATCACATATCGGTCCCACCTCGACATATGACAATGCCATATGCCCCGGATTTCCAACATGATATCACATCATTCCAGCTACAAGGATACAACATCTCATACAATTGGCATACAATTGTCTTAATACAATACATCAGGGGAAGTTACATGTCTGAGTACAGACTACAATTAAATGTCTAGTGGCAAAGGTAAAACACACCATTCCCACGTCCGCACGGGTCTAGGCTCTCGGCCGGGATCCGCCTAACTAGTCGTCGTCGAGTCTCCACGAAGACGTCCAGAAGAAGGTTCATCGAGCTCCTTTGTAGTCCAAGGTCATTTGCATAACGTGCGTAAAAGTGAGAAGAAAGGGGTGAGCTATGTCAACAAGTCTTGTAACTAACTTCTCACGGTCAGATGGGGGTAGTGGTTGAGGTTGCAGCCGCACTAGCAATATATGAGTTGGATAACGATCTATTTACAGTGAGATGAGAACCAAGCAGTCGATGAGGAATCACCTCCAACAAGTCTTGCTATTAGCTAATTACTCAAACATAACACCTATCCTATCCTTGTCCTCCCCTTCGCATCCCGACGAAGAAGAAGCAGTCAACTTATTAAGATTATCTCAGTTGTTGTAGTCTATGAACAAGGAGTAGGTCTCAAGTCGTCCATAACCGTGGACACGGCTTCTCGAAAAGATTTAACCCTGCAGGGGTGTACCAACTGCCCATTACAAGGCTCCGCACGCACGCCAAGCTCTCTCAGTCAGGCCCGTTAAAGACACTCATTGAAGAGTTGTTCCGAGAGATGCGAACGTCATATCCCCTCTAACTAACAACGCACATTTCCGGGTGGCCCCCAGTGAGTCGACATCCAACTCAAAAGTCGGCCGCGCTCTCGAATCGGTCTTTAGCGTCTGGACAACGTCGGGATAACCTACCCTCGCCCGGGAAGGCTCCCTAGCTTCCAGATTTGGACCAACAAGATATAACATCCCACTGGCCCGGTTTGTTTTAAATCCACTGGCTGTAGACCAGTTATGCATGTGGTCTTCAAATGGTAAAATCAGCTTGTGGCCCCACTAGAAATGTTTGCAGCTAGGTAGGTAAGACAAGGGGACCCCATAATATCCCACACGTGGTTAGGCACGCTCGCCAAGAGACACAATACCCAAAACTCGGGACCTAGGTGACTCGAATGGAACAAAGCATCGGGGCGGGATAGCCCAGACCTTCCATCCTTCTTCAAGCATAGTCAACATTATAATAACCACATCATCCACAATAACATAACAGTGTAATATCCCAATCCAAGGAGTAACAGGATAACAATTGTAGCATCCTAAGCATGCGTACTAATCAGTGGTTAAGCAAGCAAGGTACATGGCCAAACAAGGTTTGCTGGGATGTGGGGGACATGGTTGTTTGGGTTTATTTGAAAGGCATAAATATGAGGTGGTAGTATCAAGCAATTTTTCTATCCTATACCTAGGCAGAGGTGAGATGAAAGTTATAACCATGATATATGCTCCCCCTTACCTGGTGAGAAAAAGATTCTAAAGGTGTAGTCGATCGCAAGCTCGCATCGTCTCCGAGGGTAACCGCGGGAGCACACAAGAAGGAAACACTAAAAAGACAATCAACGGGCAAACGTCTATTACTACGAAGCAATCAAGATCAAGAAATAACAAGAAGGCAACACGAGGCAACGCACTACGATACGGATTTGACGTCGAGAGCAGTTACTAACAGGTTAAGGGGGGTATCGGTCTCACACGACGATACCGCACATTTATAATCGATTCAAGTTGTTCACGTACACAACATGAGCAGAGGTTGTTAAAATGGCATCTCACCCAAGCATGGCATATCACTCAAGCATTGCAAGAGGTGAAATATAAATAAACTACCTAAGCTAGTAAATTTAAATGAGGTGAAATCCTAATCATGCATATCACTATTTACCCCACGATAATTATATCATTTGGTACTGTTTTTCCCTAATAATATTTTATTCTTTTTATTATCAAGCAAGAATAGCATATTCATAATCTACATGCAATTCTAGCAAAGTTTCATGTAAAGAACATTTTATTCGGAGCAACGGTTAAAAAGTTATTAAAGAAACAGTTTACAATGGCAGGCGGTATAAATAGCAGTGAAACAACATGTAAACAAGGTCAAACATGACAAAAGAGCAACATTTTATTAATCCACTTGCAAAATGGAGCAAGTTTGACGTTGGAACCGTCGCAATCCGAGCTAAGAGCAAAAAGACACAAGCATCGCCAAAATACTATATAATCTGCCAAATGATCTGTCCAAATAAGAAAAAAAAGGTGCATTGGGCCGAATCTAGAGCTACTAGGCCCAAAAGGTGAGCGCTACCCAACTATACTACACACTGGGTGAGAATTACACATGGGCCAGCCCAACAGCAGCGCAGCAACAGAAAAAAAAGAGCAAGGGCGCTCACAATCGTGGGCCGAGCCTAGTAGCCAAGGTGGGCGGAAGATAGCGCTGGAGCGCTCGGGGCAGTGGAGAGGCGTGGGACGAGCTGGCGCGGCTGGGCCGTGGAGGCGCGGGGTGCAGGCCGGCCCATAAGCGCTGGGAGGCGGCCCAGCCGCAGCGAGCGCCTTGCTCGATCCCACTCGGGACAGGGCACGGCGGCGCTTGTGCGGCTGCCTCGCCGGCTGCTAGCGGGAGGCGGGGCTGGGGACGCGCGCAGGGACGACGGGGAAGCCGCGGGCTGGCCGGATATGGGAGGATCCTCTCCGGATGCGGTCTTGGCGGCGTCGAACAGCACGGGGGCGAGGTCTCCACGCGAGCTCCGAGGATGTTCCATTGAGGCCTCGTTGCAACAGAGAGAGAAGAAAGATGAGAAGAAGAGGAGAGGGAAGAAGAGAGGAAGAGGGAGGCTTGGGGAGGAGGGCGCGCGGTGGCCTTGACCTGCACGGCGGTACGGCTCGGGTCTCGCTGGACCACGACGTCGGCGGGGGTGCATTGAAGCTCCTCGGGCAGGGGTGTGGGAGGAGCACGGGCGCGCTGTGGTTCGTTTTATCTGGATCCAATGGTACGGATCGGACAGCCAGATCTGGATGTGGGGGAGAGGTTGGTGCAGATTGGTGGATGTGAGGTGGCGACGCTGGGTTGGGGAGGTGCATAAATTGAGGGAGGTAGGGACTAGGTTTTTCCTAAAATGGCTAGGGTAGGTTTCCATATATAGCAGGCGGGTGTTTGGGAAGGGTTTCAGGCCACAAAATGGCCCATTTCGGGTCCGGTTTTTTGGGTGGGCTAGAATCCAAAGATAAGAGGGGAATCCGGGGTCCAGATATCAGCGCACGCAATATTTTATAAATACGTCCCTGGACTTATACTGGCTACTATGCCTAGCACCTCTGATCGTTCACCTGCTAAACGAAACCGAAAACGCATGAAACTCGAACCAATGCCTCAAACCATGACACTGGCGTCGTCTACCATTTTACGCGCCCAAAACGAGTATAACATTAATAGCCCGATAAAATTACCCATTTAAATATAAATGGGGGTTTTCGTTCCATTGGTCAGGACTGTTCTTATGCTGGATGTTGCGACGGTGATCGGGTTACTTTCCCGGTGCCGCAACGAGGTCGTGTGCCATGTGGACGCGGTCCGGACACGCATGCCAATACAAAAAGGAGGGGGAAAATATAATCACTGATTAATAAATCACAGAAGCAAGTATGCAAAAAATACAGGCAATCAACACAACAACGCAACAAACAAAATTTTTAAATTGGGTGAAAATCCCGGGCTGTTACAATACAACACCACCAACAAGGGATCTCGTCTCGAGATCCTGGTTGATCCGGGGAGAGGGGGAGAGAAGAGAGACGACGTTCTTCAACAACACCTACAAGGGCTCTACTCCATGTCGACGACGAACTTCCATCGAGATAAATTTCTGAAGAGAGACGGCAACGTCGAAGAACGAAACCATCAGGAGATCAAGAGGAAAACGACAACGAGAGATGACGATCAAGTGAAGCATTCTCACCGAGGTCGTGAAGATACTAGGCAAGAGGAATGAAGTCAAAGGACGACCAAGACGTTATCCGGAGTCCGAGAAACTAAAGGTACTACAGGAATTCCTAACCGAGATATCGGAATCGAGACAATACGCTACAAGCAAGGCATTGTAACGGTTCGATACTCCACACACTCGAGATCCTGTTGTTTGAAATGGGATAAGACGAGAATTAAAACACTTACGGCACTTGTCCTGACCAGAGCAAGGGTAAGGAGTAATAG
Source organism: Bromus sterilis (assembly GCA_950022295.1). NCBI lineage: Eukaryota > Viridiplantae > Streptophyta > Magnoliopsida > Poales > Poaceae > Bromus > Bromus sterilis. The sequence continues at coordinate 270,202,971 of OX465595.1, read as the reverse complement.
ATTCCTACTCTCAGATAACTAACTTAGTAAATACAAAATATTTTTGTCTAGACTCGACTTCTGCCAAAAAAGGGATCCTACGGTCGATAAGGCTCTGATACCAAGTTGTAAGGCCCGATATGCGGTATTGTTCCAAATCTAGATTTTTCCATGCAAATCCGGGGACGAAGCACATATCGGTCCCACCGCGACATATGACAATGCCATATGCCCCGGATTTCCCACATGAAATCACAACATTACAGCTAAAAGGATACAACATCTCATACAATCGGCATACAATTTCCTAAATACAATACATCAGCGGAAGTTACATGTCTGAGTACAGACTACAATCAACTGTCTAGTGGCAAAGGTAAAACACACCATTCCCACGTCCGCACGGTTCCAGGCTCTCCGCCGGGATCCGCCTAACTAGTCGTCATCGAGTCTCCACGAAGGCGTCTAGAAGAAAGTTCGTCGAGCTCCTCTGTAGTCCAAGGTCGTTTGCATAATGTGCCTAAAAGAGAGAACAAATGGGTGAGCTATATCAACAAGTCTTGTAACTAACTTCTCACGGTAATATGGGGGTAGTGGTTGAGGTTGCACCCGAACTAGCAATATATGAGTTGGCTAACGATCTATTTAGAGTACGATGAGAACCAAGCAGTCGATGAGAAATCGCCTCCAACAAGTCTTGCTATTAGCTACTTACGCAAACATAACACCTATCCTATCCTTGTCCTCCCCTTCATATCCCGATGAAGAAGAAGAATCAAGGCACACACACATTGATCAAGTTATTAAGATTATCTTAGTTGTTGTAGTCTATGAACAAGGATTAGGTCTCAAGTCGTCCATAACCGTGGACACGGCTTCTCGAAAAGATTTAACCCTGCAGGGGTGTACCAACTTCCCATTACAAGGCTCCGCACGCACGCCAAGCTCTCTCAGTAAGGCCCGTTAAAGACACTCATTGAAGAGTTGTTCCGAGAGATTCGTACATCATAGCCCCTCTAACTAATAACGCACATTTCCGGGTGGCCCCCCGGTGAGTCGACATCCAACTCAAAAGTCGGACACGCTCTTGAATCGGTCTCTACCGTCTGGACGATGTCGGGATAACCTACCCTCGCGCGGGCAGGCTCCCTAGCTTCCAAATTTGGACCAACAGGATATAACTTCCCACTGGCCCGGTTTGTTATAAATCCAATGGCTGCAGACTAGTTATGCATGAGGTTTTCAAATGGTAAAATCAGGTTGGGCAACCACTAGAAATATTTGCAGCTGGGTAGGTAAGACAAGGGGACCCCGTAGTATCCCACACGCGGTTAGGCACGCTCGCCAAGAGACACAATACCCAGAACTCAGGACCTAGGTGACTCGAATGGAACAAAGCATCGGGGTGGGATAGCCTAGACCTTCCATCCTTCGTCGAGTATAGTCAACATTATAATAACCACATCATCCACAATAATATAACATGATAACAGTTGTAGCATCCTGAGCATGCATACTATGAAGTGGTTAAGCAAGCAATGTACATGGCCAAACAAGGTTTGCTGGGATGTGGGGGACATGGCTATTTGGGTTTATTTCAAAGGCATAAATATGAGGTGGTAGGACCAACCAATCGTTCTATCCTATACCTAGGCACAGGTGAGCTGAAAGTTATAAGCCTGATATATGCTCCCCCTTACCTGGTGAGAAGATGATTCCGAAGGTGTAGTCGATCGCAAGCTCGCATCGTCTCCGAGGGTAACCGCAGGAGCACACAAGAAGGAAACACTGGAAAGACAATCAGCGGGCAAACGTCTATTACTACGAAGCAATCACGAGCAAGAAACAACAAGAAGGCAACACGAGGCAATGCATTACGATACGAATCTACCGTCGAGAGCGGTTACTAACAGGTTAAGGGGGGTATCGGTCTCACACGACGATACCGCACATTTATAATTGATTGAAGTTGTTCAGCTACACAACATGAGCAGAGGTTGTTAACATGACATCTCACCCAAGCATGGCATATCACTCAAGCATGGCAAGAGGTGGAACATAAATAAACTACCTAAGCTAGTCATTTTAAATGGGGTGAAATCCTAAATATGCATATCACTATTTACCCCACGATAATTATATCATTTGGTACTGTTTTTCCCTAAGCATATTTTATTATTTTTATTATCAATCAAGAACATCATATTCATAATCTACATGCAATTCTAGCCAAGTTTCATGTAAAGAACATTTTATTCGGAGCAAGGGTTAAAAAGTTATTAAAGAAACAGTTTACGGTGGCATGCGGTGTAAATAGCAGTGAAACAACATGTAAACAAGGTCAAACATGGCAAAATAGCAACAATTTATTAATCTACACGCGAAACGGAGAAAGTTTGACGTTGGAACCGTCGCAATCCGAGCTATGAGCAAAAAGATATGGGCATCGCCAAAATACTATATAATCTGCCAAATAATCTATCCAAACAGGAAAAAAGGTGCATTGGGCCGAATCTAGTGCTACTGGGCCAAAAGGTGAGCGCTACCCAACTATACTACGCACTGGGCGAGAATTACTAATGGGCCGGCCCAACAGCAGCGTAGCAACAGAAAAAGGGCCAGGGCACTCACCATCGAGGGCCGAGCCCAGGAGCCAAGGTGGGAGGAAGATAGCGTTGGAGCGCTCGGGGCGGTGGAGAGGCGTGGGCGAAGCTGGGAGGCGGCCCAGCCGCAGCGAGCGCTTCGATCGATCCCACTCGGGACACGACACGACAGCGCTTGTGTGGCTGCCTCGCCGGCTGCCGGCGGGACGCGGGGCTGGGGACGCGCGCAGGGACGATGGGGAAGCAGCGGGGTGGCCGGATCTAGGCGGCCTCGCCGGATCTGGTGTTGGCGGAGTCGAACCGCACAACGGCGAGGTCTCCACGCGAGCTCCGGGGATGTTCGATGGCGGCCTCATTGCAACAGAGAGAGAAGAAAGATGAGAAGAAGAGGAGAGGGAAGAGGAGAGGAAGACGGAGGCGCGGGGAGAGGAGGGTGCGCGGTTGCCTTAACCTGCGCGGCGGAGCGGCTCGGGTCTCGTCGGACCACGGCGACGGCGGGGTGCAGTGAAGCTCCTCGGGCAGGGGCATGGGAGGAGCACGGGCGCGTTGTGGTTCGTTCGATCTGGATCCAACAGTCCGGATCAGACAGCCAAATCTGGACGTGGGGGAGAGGTTGGTGGATGCGAGGTGGCGGTGCTAGGTTGGGGAGGTGCTGAAATCGAGGGTGGTAGGGACTAGGTTTTGCCTAAAATGGCTAGGGTAGGCTCCTATATATAGCAGGTGGGTGTTTGGGAAGGGTTTCGGGCCAAAAAATGGCCCGTTTCGGGTCCGGTTTTCGTGTGGGCTAGAATCCAAAGATAAGAGGGGAATCTGGGGGTCCAGATATCAGCGCACGCAATATTTTATAAATACGTCCTTGTAGTTATACCGGCTACTATGCCTGGCACCTCTGATCGTTCACCTGCTAAACGAAACTGAAAACGCATGAAACTTGAACCACCGCCTCAAAGCATCAAACTGGCACCGTCTACCATGTTACGCGCCCAAAACGAGTATATCAGTAATAGCCCTATAAAATAACCCATTTAAATATAAATGGGGGTTTTCGTTCCGTTGGTCCGGGCTAGTCTTGTGCTGGAGGTCGCGACGGTGATCGGGTTACTTTCCCAGTGCTGCAACGAGGTCGTGTGCCACGTGGACGGGGTCCGAACACGCATGCCAATACGAGAAGAAGGGGGAAATATAATCACCGACTAATAAATCGGCGAAGCAAACATTGCAAGCAATACAGGCAATCAACACAACAAAGCAACAAACAAATTTTTTAATTTGGATGAAAATCTCGGGCTGTTACAGCTAATCTGGAGGCTGTTTTGGCCTCCGGTGAGGGGACATCATCGCCATCGTCATCATCATCACCGCTCCATCCTCCCTCCATGACTTATCTTCACATGTGTGAGTAATTCCTTGCTGTAGGCAACGGGGATGGTAGGGATTGGATGAGTTAAATCATCTAATAGTTCGTCAGATTTTTGGGGGTATGTTTCCTATCATCTACTTTGGTGTGTATCATCTTTTCTACAACTTGTTGCTCTTAATGCTTGTCACTTTGGGCCCGAGTGCCATGTTTTCAGATCTGAACCACTTGTTTTTTCATGAGTATATTTATGTTCTTGATCCTATCTATGAGTTGTATGCACCTATTATGGTCCGGAACCGGCGATACCAAAGGTGACAGCTTGGGACACCAAAGGGGATGGACTATAATTTGAGGATTCCGTGTATCCATGAATTGTTAATGCTTTGTTTCGGTGCTCTTTGACAGGAGTACCTTAATCTCCATAAGTACCTTTGCCGGGGTGCATATCTCTATTTACAAGTCTACTTGAAGTATTTTTCCTGCTGCACTTTATCCACTATGGGTAAGAAAGGAGACCCCAATCTTACGATTTTACCATCCACTACAAGAAAAGGTACTGTTCTGAGCACTAGTGCTACGCTTGATTCACCTTCCGTTATAAGTAAGTTTGCTTCACCACCACCACATGCTACTTCTACTAAGTCTGTTACTATGTCTGGTACTTTTGACGATGCTTCCAATACTCTTGATGAAACTAATTTTCTTGGTCACTATCTTTAAGCTCAGATTGCTAAGGTTACAGCACAGTCCGAGACTGAGACTCCTGCTACCTATTTTCCTACGTGCAAAGCCTTCTGTTACCCAGACTTAGATAAACTCAAGGAGAGAATCCTTGATGATGATTATATTATCCTCGATGATGATTTTTGCAGGGAACTTACAGAGTGTGCCGCCTCTGACCCTGGTGTTGTTAGGAAGTTGATTGAAAAGCATTCCATGAACAACAAGATCACTCCTGATCCTGAATTTTCTACATCTCCTGTATGCATCACTGATCCTGATTATGATTTCTCTGTTTATCTTTCACTTATATCTACAGTTAAAGCTGACCCCTTTTATGGCACAGAAAATGATGATGCCATAGCACACCTGACCAAACTCACCGAGTTGGGTGGCTTATTTACCACTGATGAGAGGATACGAAACTTTTATGTGGCTAAGCTTTTTTCCTTTTTCTTTGAAGGAAGACGCTAAAGCATGGTATGATGCACTTCCCTATGGTTCCATTAAAATTCGTCAGGACTTAGCTCAATCTTTTGTTGATAAATATTTTCTTGCTCATATGCAACATGCTGCTTTGCAAATAATTTACAACTTTAAACAGTTGCAGTATGAGCACCTCCCTAAAGCTTGGGGGAGGTATTGTGGTTTAATTAAGGCTAGACCGGGACATGAAGTCCCTATGAATGAATTACTTGATATATTTTATGCTGGTCTAACCGATGAATCTAGATCATATCTGGATAGTTGTGTTGGTTGTGTTTTTAGGGAAAGAACACTAGACGATGCTAAAAATTTAATGGGCAAGATTGCCAAGAACCACGAAGATTGGTCCGTTCCTGAACCACCTCCACCGCCAAAGAAGAGGGGCATGCTTGTCCTAAGCCCCGAAGATATGCAAGAAGCAAAGAAGTCTATAAAGAAGAAAGGCATTAAAGCTGAAGACGTGAAGAATCTGCCTCCTATTGAGAAGTTGTGTGAGCCTACTACACACCCTCCCTTGGTAGAGGTACACTCTCTTTTGGATTTCAATGAAAGTGACATCCTAAAGGTAAGCCTCCTGATCAATGCTTAGATGAGCTTGATAATTTTATTATTAACCTAGACCATTTTAATGAGAGGATACAAAATCAGTTGCATGATAATTCCCTTTCTATCAAAAGTTTACTTGATGTTCTAGGTAGAACGGTTAATGATGTTAAATGTCTTGTTAAGCATTTTCATATGGTTCAAACTCAGCTTGAAAAAATTTCTAAGGTGCAAAAAGATTTTCTTTCTAATAATTCCGAACAGGACATACAGGCTTATGGTATAAAGACCAGGGGTGGAACACACACCCAGGACCCTCTCTATCCCGAGGGGCATCCGAAGAGGATCGAGTAAGATTCTCAAGTGAAGGTAGAAGATGAGATTGTTGGCTCTCCAAAGAAGAAAAAGAAGAAGAAGAAACACAAGGAAGCTAACTCTAATGATCCAATTACAAATGAAGAACCCGATGTTGATCCTAACAGCATATCTACCTCCGATGCTGAAACTGAAGATGGTGCTGAGCCAGAAAAGGATAAGGAAAAGAATGATCCTCCCGAGGTTCGAGAAGAAGAAGCACCCGATAAACGAAAGAAATACACACGAGAAGACTTCATCGCAAGAAGACACGGGAACGAAAGATAACAATGTGTACAGAAACCCATGCCCTTTCCAAGAAAGTCTCTCAAAACCTAAGAAAAATAGCATTATAATAAATTTTGTGAATGGGTGAAACATCTTTTTCTTCAAATTCCTTTGACTGGTGCTATTAATTTACCTCCTTATTCCAAATATTTGAAAGGCATCGTTACTAATAAGAGAAAAGTCCCTAATGAGGCAATATCTACTATGCTTGCCAACTACTCTTTCAGTGGAAAGATTCCTGAGAAGCTTGGTGATCCAGGTATACCCACCATTCCTTGCTCCATAAAAAATAATTATGTGAAAACTGCTTTATGTGATCTTGGAGCAGGAGTGAGTGTCATGCCTTTTTCTCTTTATAAGAGTCTATGTTTAGAAAAACTAATCCCTACAGATATCTCTCTTGAGATGGCTGACAAGTCAACAGCCATCTCGATTGGTATTTGTGAGGATGTTCCTGTTGAAGTTGCTAATTGCTTAATCCTTACTGATTTTGTTGTGCTTGACATGCCTGAGGACGGGAGCATGTCCATTATTCTTGGTAGACCTTTTCTTAACACCGCATGTGCTATTATTGATTGCAATAAAGGAAAGTTTACCTTCAACATTGATGATAAAGAACACACGGTGTATTTTCCAAAGAAGATCGACAAAAGGCATGGCCTTAACTCTATAGAAAATATCGATACCATGAAGATTGGAGAATGGGATTGTCCTCTACATGTGCACCACAAATACAAAACCGTTATGGTGGGGACAATGTCCATTAAAATAAAGGTGCAATGATCATTTCATAAGAGGCGAGCCTTTTTGCTCTATATATTGTCGGTTCGTTGGTAAGACTTGATCAACCTTGCTAGCTAGCATGTTTTATATAGGTAAAAAGTGGAGCGTGTTATGTTTTCATTTGCTTTATCTTTTTCTCCTTGCTGTACCAAGTTTTAAAGTTTTTGAAGCTTCATATTTCTAACCACTGCTTCAAGTTTTCAGAAAGTTTCGCAGCTTTTTGAACTCCAAATTTTTTTCAAAAGTGAAGTCTTCAGAAAAATTCCAGAAAAATGAAAATAAAAATTTCCACGTCAAAAGTGACCCAGGGGCACCTGGGGCTGACCAGGGGGGCCACCAGTGGCCCAGGCGGCCAGCTGGCGCGGCCTGCCCTCTGGCCGCGCCCACAGGGCGCCTCGGGCCCACATGTCAGCTCTCCAGGTATGTCTTCTTACTCTCTCCCCAAAAACACGAGTTCTGCACTTGTTCTTGCGTTCTTGCTATTCTTGGAGGTGATTTTCGATCTCTCTCTACAGCCCATCGTTTGAGCTGAAATTTTGAGAAAATACTCCTTGGTATGTAACCCCTCCACCTCTCCAATTAGATTTTTGATTGGTGGCTTCATTTGTGAGTATTTAGTAGTTACTGGTGCTGTTCATATGAGCTTGCATGCATGTGTAGAAATTAATTTTCCAAGTTTTGATGCAAGTTTATGCCTTAGGTAAGTTAGTAGAGTACTTTGCCTCAACTCACTTTGCTTAATTCCTTGTTTTTGTAAGTTTTCAAAAAATTCAGAAATGATTTTGCTAGGAAAAGCAAAGGGGTGGCTTGGGAAGAAGAAGCCCGAGCGTTCGGATCGAGTTACCAGAGCTGCAGCTTCACCCTCAGCTGCTAGGGTGAGCTACAATGTAGATCATGTGACCCTAGATTTGTTAGAAGATACGAGTTCAACACGCGCAATGACGTATCCGTGTGATGCTTTACTCGAAGCTGCAGGAATTAAGGAGGGATTCTACGGCCTTTGCGCCAGTGCAGGTTTGACACGGCTAGCAACATGTCGTGTTGCTCAGTATGAAAAACTAACTTCCTGTTTTATTAATAGTTTCAGATATAATCATGATGTTGGAGTTATTGAATTTAAAATTTACAATAATATTTTGACCATGTCTTTGGCAATATTATGTGATATAATAGGTATGCCGAACGTTGGACAGAGGGCAAAGATGAACTTTCATCCTTCTGAGCTGAAAACCGTCTTCAGCTCCATTTGCAGCCAGGAGACGAGGGGTATTCATCGCTTGAAGATTTCCAGCATCTTATTCCCCCACCTCAGGTATTTTGCATATTTTATTTCTAGAGGGGTGTTAGCTCGTGACAACACGAGCAGAAGTTCTACGTCGGATATTGCTATCCTGGCAAACGCCCTCTCAGGGAGGAGTGATTATAATGTGGGTGCCTTAATTGCTCGACGCCTTGCCATGAATGGTAACAAGGGAGATTTATTTGGTGGCGTTTACGCCACACTTATCCTTGAGTCTCTTAATGGCACCCCACACCCTGATGATAAGCCTTTTCCTTATTTAATTTTTGATCTTGCTGCTATGAAGAGGAATAACTTTGTTACCATGACTTCCGAGTTTGGTAACCTTGTTTATATCTTGCGTTTAGGGTCATCCGCGGAACGCGAGATCCGTCTACCTGCACTGCTTTTGTTTGATTTTTCTACCAGGAACGGATGGTCCTTGGATGTTGTCTAGTTCGATGAGTTCATGGTCCAGTATCAATTTCATAACCCCATGGAGGTGGTTGTGCCCAACGAGAAGGAGCACGGTGATTTTCCACCTTTCCAAGGAGAGACCGTCACCTAGTGGTGTGAAGGGTCTTCCTCTGCTTACCCGCATCACCCCGGAGCGCAGATCTTTCTTCGTGGGAGGATCCGAGGACTTCGATGTACGCACCAGAAGCCCCGCACGACCCGTGGACTTACCCGCATCACCCCAGAGCAGGAGGCTCCTGGGGGCAGTAGCTGTTACCAACTTAGGCCAAAGGCCTCAGCTTGGGGGAGTACGTTCCCTTCTCTCTTTTCCATTGTATTATCCTTATTTTATTTGATATTTCCGAAGTTTTTTCCTGTTCTTCTTTGCTCTTTAATTTGAAAAAACAACAAAAAGATTTCTATTTTCTTTTTCTTTCTTTAGCCTTTGAAAAAACCCAAAAAGATTGCCTTTCTCTCTTTAGTTTGTATTGTTTTCAAAGTTCAGCTCGAGTCCATGATGGCATTTGATTATATTTCCCACGTTCGATCGTGCAAGGGACAAGGCAGTAATGACGAAGATCGACGAAAGGGAAGCAACAAGGAAAACCTCTATGAACTATTCTTGTGTCTACAATTGTACATATGCTTGTACTTATGATCTAGAGACATAGTGCTATGTTTACAATGTTTTCCCAGTGTTCATGCTTTCTTTGTGTCTGATCTCAAATAGCTAGAGTGTGTAATATGTTGTTGAAATAATTTACATGCATTGCATTGTACATGGCTTGCCATATTTGTAAGGCCCGATATGTTGTACTGTTCCAGATCTAGATGTTTCCATCCAGATCCGGGGACGAAGCACATATCGGTCCGTCCGCGACATATGACGAAGTCATATGCCCCGGATTTCCAACATGATATCACAACATTACAGATACAAGGATACAACATCTCATACAATTGGCATACATCTGCCTCAAATACAATACAAGAGCGGAAGATACATGTCTGGGTACAGACTACAAGCAAATGCCTAGTGGCGAAGAGAAAAACATCGATCCCATAACCACACGGGTCCAGGCCCTCCGCCGGGATCCGCCTAACTATTCGTCGTCGAGTCTCCACGTGAAACGTCGATCACCATACCTGTTGTCGATCAAGAACCCTGAAAAGAGTTTGGGGGTAGTATCATGAGTACAAAAGTACTCAGCATCCAACTGTAGTGGTCAACTGACCCAGCAAGGACTTCATCACTCGTCATTCTAGGACAACTAGTAGTTTACGGTAAGGATGGGGTAAGTGGTGAGGTTGCTGCCGCACTAGCATTTATGAAGTGGCTAACGATCTAGAGAGTAAGATAAGGAGCCAAGCATTCAATGAGGAATCGCCTCCAACAAGTCTTACTATCCACCTACTACGCAAACATAACACCTATCCTATCCTTGTCCTCCTCTTCGCATCCCGACGAAGAAGAAGCAGTCAAGGCACACACATGTTGATCAAGTTATATTAAGATTATCTCAGTTGTTGTTGTTGTCTATGAACAAGGAGTACGTCTCAAGTCGTCCATAACCGTGGACACGGCTTCTCGATTAGATTTAACCCTATAGGGGTGTACCAACTTCCCATTACAAGGCTCCGCACGCACGCCCATCTCTCCCAGTTGCTACCAATCACAGACAACCATTTTATGATTTAGTTCCAAGAGATCCGAAACGACAGGTCCCTCTAACTAACAACGAACAAATCCGGGTGGCCCCCGGGGAGTCGACACCCAATCCAAAAGCTGGCCATGCTCTCAGATCGGACTCTTCCATTTCAACAGGGTTTGGGTTACCGAGACGCGTCACGTGAGGCCTCGGGCCCTCGCCGATCAAAGGTGGACCAACAGGGAAACCATGTCTCCGTTGGTCCGGGTTGTTTAAAAACTACGAGGGGATCCACCAAGCACACACACGGGGTTTCAAATGGTAAATCAGCTCAGGCCACCACTAGAAATGTTTGAAGCAAGATAGGTAAGAAAAGGGGACCCCATAAAATCCCACACGCGGTTAGCCACGCTAAGTCTTAAAACCAATACCCGGAACTCGAATCCTAGGTGAATCGAATGGAACAAAGCGTCGGGGCGGGATAGCCTAGACCTTCAATCCTTCGTCGAATATAGTCAACATTATAATAATTCATATCATCCACAACAATAATATAATAATGTGATATCCCAAACCAAGGAGTAACAGGGTAACATCTTAGCATCCTAAGCATGCATACTAAGGAGGGGCTGAGCAACGAGCAATAGTAACATGGCAGTACATGGTTTGCTTGGAGGGGACATGGATGTATCGGTTTGAAAGAGGCTGTAAAAATGTGGTAGGATCAAACATCGAACCTAACCTATACTAGCATGCAAACCGCTGGTTGAAATATAATGGATCATAAGTAATGCATAGTCCTTGCCTGTTGATAAGTCGGGTTCCGAAGCTGTAGTTGATCGCAAACTCGCGTCGTCTCCGAGAGGTACCCGCGAAGCACACAAGACGGTAAACACTGGAAAGACATGAACGAGCAAGCATCTATTATTACGAGGCAAACACGAGCAAGCATCAACAAGAAGCAACACAAGACATCGTACCTACCGTCGAGAGCGGTTACTAACAATTTAAGTGGAGTACTCGTCACACACGACGATACCGCACATTTGGAAAGGTTCAAGTTGTTTAGCTACACAAGGTGAGAAAAAGGTTGTTAACATGGCATATCACTCAAGAATGGCATAGCACACAAACATGACAAGAGGTGAAGCACAAAATAAACTATCTATGCTAGTCAATTTAAGTGAGGCACAACCTAAACATGGCATAACACTAAGTGTCGCACAACAATTAAGGATTTGGTACTGTTCTGCCCTAAACCATATTTTAGGTTGGTTAACGGCATAAAACAATAGCATAAACACAAAGTACACGAAAAACTAATCAAGTTACATATAAAGAACATTTTAATCAGAGCAACGGTTGAAAAGTTATTACAGAAACAATTTACGGTGGAAAGCAGTGTAATTAGCAGGTAAACAACATGTAAACAAGCTCAAACATAACAAAGAAGCACATTTTATTAATCTACACAAAATTGTAATCAAGTTTCATGTTTAAAGCGTTGCGATCCGAGCTACCGTTAAAAAGATATGGGCACCGCAAAAATAAAATACAATCTGCCAAAATTAAACTAGAAAAGGAAAAAAAGCATCTACCGGGCCAACAGTACTGGGCCGAGCCCATCTAGAGCACCAGAAAAAAAAGAAGAAAAAAGAAAAAAAAGAGGCGCACCGAGTTGGGCCGAGGCCCATCAAGCGGGCGGCGCGGAATAGGTAGCGGCCTCGCCCTGGGCGGGATCCAGGTCGCGGGCTGGAGTTGGGCCGCTGGGCGCGCCGGCCTAGCTGGCAGCGGTGGAGGCGGCCAGATCGGGATCGATCCCGATCCCGTCTACCCGACGGCGGCGGCGCCCCTGGCCGGTGTTGAGGGGGCGAGGAGGAGGCGGTTCAGGCGAGCGGGGGAGGCGGCGGCTGCGAGGCGAGGCGGTGGAGGCCGAATCCCGCCGGTGGCTGCTGGACCTGGGGTGGTGATAACCCTCAACTGTAGGGGATCGAGATAGTCTTCGCGGGAAAGATAACCCAATTTATTGATTGGACACTTGGGGACACAAAGAATACGTACAGGCTTTGACAATTGAGTTGTCAATTCACCCGCCCCTGAAATAAAAACTTGCTTGCACAAAGGTATTAGTAGCAACTGTGATATGGTAGTGGTGGTAATGATAATATTAGTGATAGTGATAATGGAACAGCAAAGGTAAACAACTAGTAACCAGCAGAAGGAAAACACTGTAGGCTAGGGACATGGATGGTTGGGCGCTGCTTGGATGAGAACGAACATGTAATAGATTCTAACACGGGAAAGGCTCACAGAAAAGAAGGATCATCTAGTCAAATATCAAACATCAGGCATGTATCCTAAGGTAGTTGTATGTGCTTGCAATAAGAACTTTGCACAACATCATTTGTCCTACCCTCCCACTACAAACAGGGCCAAAAGGAACTTAGGGAGATTAAGGTACTCCTGTCAAAGAGCACCGGAACAAAGCATTAACAATTCATGGATACACGGAATCCTCAAATTACAGTCCATCCCCTTTGGTGTACCAAGCTGTCACCATTGGGATCGCCGGTTCCGGCCTATAATAGGTGCATACAACTCATAGATAGTATCAAGAACACCACAAACTCAAGAAACAAAAGGGTGATCAGATCTGAAATCATGGCACTCGGGCCCAAAGTGGAAAGCATTAAGAGAAACAAGTTGTAACAGAGATGATAAACACCAAGTACATGATAGGCAACATGCCCCCAACAATATGATTGAACTATTACATGATCTAACTCATCCAATCCCTACCATCCCCTTTGCCTACAGCAGGGAATTACTCACACATGAGAGGAGAAGTCATGGAGGGGTGATGGAGAGGCGATGATGATGACAATGGCGATGATTTCCCCCTCACCGGAGGCCAATTTAGCCTCCAGATTAGCTCTCCGAGGAAGAACAGAGGGTTGCGGCGGCTCCGCGACGTAGATTGGAAAAGCGACTTCTGTTTCGGGGTTTCTGCGTCGGGAGAATAAATAGGGGCCAAGGTAGGTCACCAGGGGGTGTGGGACCTAGCCAGGAGGGCAGGTGGCGCGACCAGGGGCTGGGCCGCGCCAGGCACCCTCCTGGCTTCCCCCTGGCTGCCCTGTGGCCCCCCTTTGGCCTGGTGGAAGCTTCCGGAACGCTGATTTTTTATATATTTTTTGGGATTTTTCCAGCGTACCTAAATATCCAGAAACCTGCACAAAAGAAAAGAGAACTGGTAGCTCTGCTGAAAACAGCGTCAGTCCGGGTTAGTTTCGTTCAAATCATGCAAGAATGAAGGCAAAACAATAGAAAAAGTGTTTGGAAAAGTAGATACGTTTAGGACATATCAACTCCCCCAAGCTTAGCTATTGCTTGTCCTCAAGCAATTCAGTTCAACGAACTGGACGCGACAAAGAAAACTTTGACAAACTCTTTTGCTTAATTAGATGTATATAAGCATGTACTACGAAAGAGTTTAGCAATTTTTGACACCATGTTACAAGGACAATGCACGAAGCAATCCTTCTTTCATGTAATCAGTCAGAAACAAACAAAAAGTAAACAATATGCTGCTGAAAATCAATCTAAGATCACAATGCACATAGCATGAACATATCAGAGTGGTATCTCGCTAGCCTCCATGAGTGAAGCAAAACATAAATGCAGAAACTCCTCCTGAGTTTTAAAGGAGACTAGAACTTAGAACTCAAAGTAAGAAACATCACAAGCATGCAGAAGACAATGTGGTACTTTGGGACAATGCATGTTACACTAGGAATGACAATTATGGTCTCATATTTGGTGCTTTGGAGAAAGGAAGGTGGAGACTCTTGAACTGTGGCTTTTGATGGCAAGGTTGAAAACCCGTGAAAGGAAGCAAAGACTAAACATGTGCCAGAGCTCTTGGTTTTGAAAACAAAGATAAAACTCTTTGGAGAGGTGCAACTTTCCAGTCAACGGTGAACGGTAAGGGTCTCTCAATATCTCCCATGCCAACCATATTAATGCCTTTTGCTTACACATGTTCCCTTATCCATAAATCCTTTGATGGTCTACGGAACCTTTTATTTTTCCTCAAGGATGGAAGGAGGATATCGTTCCATCTATCATAAGCAGCATTTGGTCCATTTCACTCCATCATCAAGTATGGGGGAGGTTTAACTCTCATATATATTTTTATTGACTAGTTAAAACTTTCGTCAAAATATTTTTGGCATGAAAGATACTGATTTTCCCTCACCGCACCATGAGTTTGTACGGTTACAAAGGGGAAGCTTTTGAATAAATTTCGAGATGGCACAAGAAAGTCTAAGTTAGGAGTGGCCGGTAGATACCACATATAGGTAGGTATGGTGGACTCAAATGGAACAACTGGGTTTAGAAAGGTGATTGTGGAAGCACAAGCAGAATTCCGCTTGGTGTTGGAGGAAGGCTAGCAAAAGAAGGGGAAGCGACCAACTAGAGAGCATAACAGTCATAATCATGCAGAGCGACAAAGCAACATTCAATCGGGCATGAAAGTGATATAACTCACCCTGAAGTAAAAAAGATCATCCAGGCAGAACAGACTTTTTAGTCTTAACATGCGTGAACATGTGCCAAGTCAATCCAATAATCCCCCGGAGGGAAATACCACTTCAATATGCCACACCATGAACAATGCAATGCATGTCAATCATCTCAAGCAACACATTATAAACTCTAGCTATTCGAGACTAACCACAAAGAAAGAATGAACCACTGGGAAAGCATTGTAAACATAACACTATGTCGCTACAAGCTGGTTCTAATCATAAGTACAGGTATATGTACAAAAGTATAAACAAAAAGAGTTCATACCGGCTTTCCTTGTTGCATCCCTTCCGTCGTTCTTCGTCATTACTGCCTTGTCACTTGCACGATCGAGCGCAGGAAATTATAATCATCACGGAATCGAGCTGAACTCTGAAAACAAAGCAAACTAAAGTGCAAAGGAAACATATTTTTGGGTTTTTTAAAGTTTAACGAAAGCAAAAGAAAGGAGAAATCTTTTTGAGATTTTTGCAAACTAGAAGAACAAAGAACAAGCAAAAACTTGCAAAAAGGTAAAAGCGGACCAAAGGTAGATACAAAGGAAAGGGGAGGAGAGCACGTACTCCCCCAAGCTTAGGCTTTTGGCCTAAGTTGGGCTCTTCTACTGCGGTCCCGCGAAGCTTCCTGCTCCGGGGTAATGGTAATCCCACGGGTTATATGAGCCCTCCGGTGCGTACACTGAAGTCATCGGATCCTCCCACGGGGAAGAGGAAGGTCCCTCCCCCCATCCAGAGGAAGACCCTTCACCCCAGGGGGTGACGGTCTCCTCCTGAACTGGTGGATATACCACGTGCTCCTCCTCGTCTGGCTCGACCCCCTCCGTGGGGTCATGAAACTGGTATCTCCCCGTGATCTCATCAAACTCGGCCACTGAAAAACGAAATCCGTTCCTGCGAGAAAATTCAAACGCAAGTGGTGTAGGTAGACGGACAGCGCGTTCCACACCGTCTTTAAACCGCAAAACATAATCAAGTGCATAGTGTTCAGAGGCCTTAGTAACAAAGAAATGCCTCTTCATGGCAGCCAAGTCAAGGCTAACAAAAGGAAAGATTGTATCATCTGGGCGCGGTTCTCCTTGGAGAAACTGCAAAAGAAGTGTGGCATAGACGCCACCAGAGAGGTCCCCCTTGGTACTATTAGTAGCAAGGCGTTTCGCAATAAGCGAACCCACATGATACTCGTGCTTCCCTGAGAGGGCATTCTCCATGATAGCAGTATCAGGCGTAGAAGTGTTGCTCGTGTTGTCTCGAGCCAACACTCCTCTAGCAATATAATAGGCGAAATACCTGAGGTGAGGGAACATAATGTTGGAAATCTTCTGACGGTTGGATGCCCTCACTTCAGTGTTACAGAACGAGTCGAGGAGGGTGTTGAGTGCAATAGTTTGGACATTTTTCCTCTTCTTCTTTTCGACCAAGCCTGGAAAACCTAAAGCTTCACAAAATGTACTCATAGGCATGGTCAGCAACCTTTCATAAAGTCTAAACACCACAGTATCATTGTCAGGATAAAACCTGAAACTGTTAACAAAAATAGCGGTGAGTGTCTCGTATTGTGGTACACAGCTCGTAACGAGCCGTGTCAAACCTGTATGGGCACACAGAGCATAGAACTCTTCTCGTATGCCGGCATCCTCCATGAAGTCTTCGCATGGAAATTCCATAGCTCTTGCGGGTGACGCGTCCAACATCTCCATGGGTACGATATCTTCATTATAGCTCACCCTCGTGGCCGAAGGTGAAGCTGCGGAACGCGTAACACGGCTAGAGCGCTCGGGCTTCTTCTTCCCAAGCCACTTTCCTAGCCTATCCATTTCTGAAATTTTTAACAATTCACAAAAACGGAGATTTTGTCACAACCCAAGTTTAGGTATGTGCTAGGGTTCAAGTGCTCTTTGCATCATGCAAAAATTTCAAAAGAAATTCAAAAATGGGGAAAATAAAAGCCCTAAAGAATTTAATTAAATGGCCAAACAGAAATTGCTTCTTAAAATTGCTCTGTTATTTTTGAAAATTATTATAAATATGCATGATCACTTATAAAGTGAAGTGGGTCCCACTGCATGCACCAAGATTTGTCAAAAATTCCAAATAGGGCTTGGAAATTACTTAAACACCCTATTTCATTTGAAATTCAAATTATTTGAATTTCAAAAATCTCCAAAACTTGTGAGTGGCTAGCTATATATATTATAAGCCCGCATAAAAGTTTTCAAGATTTTACAAATTGCCTTGCTATTTTATTTTGGGGCAAAACAAATGGCAGAAAAAGAAAAACTGAAGAAAGCAGAGAAGAAAAAGAAAAAGAAATCCCAGCCCACCCCCTATGGCCTCGGGCCCAACTAACTAAACCCCAGCCCAAGCCCATGAGGGGCTTGTCGTCTACCCCAAGCAGCTCGCTGTCGAGCATGCCGGGGCGACGACCGCCACCTCGACGGCCAGAGTCGTCCAGGCCTCCTCAAGCCCCCTCAGTGCGCCACGACGACGCCCCAGTCACCCCGCGCCCTTCCCCTCTCTTCCTGCTCGCTCTCTACCTCTCTACTTCGCCGTTCCGCGCACACCCGTAGCATCGCCGGAGCGCCGCCGTCGAACCTGCGTGGCCATCGTCCTCCTCGAGCTGGGCCGTGATGTCCAGGGGACTCCCCGACGTCGCCTTCGTCTTCACGTGCGAGTAATCGAGCCGGCGAGCTCCACAGACGTCGCGCCCTTCGTCGTCTTCATCACCGGCCGCCACGGATCCCGGCGGGAAATTCCTCGCCTACGCGCCTTCTCCGTCTTCACTGTCGACGCCTTCGCGTCCGGGGTGAGCCCCTCTTTCGTTTGCCCCCTCTAGCGCTTCTCCCCATGGACGGAATCGCCGAGCCGCCTGTGCAGTTCCACGGCCACCGCCGCATCTCAACGCCGGCGAGGCTCCGGCCACTCCCAGCCTGCCCCGATCCCATGGCTTGATGCGGGAGAGCAAGGGGCACCCCCCCCCCCCCGTGCTTTCCCCGTGCAAAATCGTGGCCTGGAAGCCCACTCCGGCGGGGCTCCGCCGTGCCCAGTGGCACCGGCGGCTACCCGCCGGCCACTTAGGCCTAGCCCTCCTCCTAATTAAACCCCACCAGAGACTGACAGTGGCCCCCACCCCCTAATCTAATCAGGATTTAAATTTAAGCACGGGATTAATCCCCACTGTGACTGACAGCAGGGCCCCACTGGTCAGCCCCCCTTCCTGACGTCATGATGATGTAATGCTGATGCAGTAATTGGTTTTCTATTTAAAAGAAAATCAGAAAATTCCAGAAAATAGCCAAAATTTCAATAAATCATAGAAAATTCATATTAACTCCAAATTAAACATATAATATATGAAAAATGATCAGAAGAAAATGCTCTATCCAAATATCCAACTTTCAGCCATGCTTGAGTTGAATTTAAAATGGGACCAGTAGCTTTTGCTATTTGGTTTAAATGGAATTAATTCAAATTAAATTCAAATGCTACTCCAACTTCAACCAATTCAATGCAATCATGATCACTTGAACATCAGAGGCATATCATACACATTTCAAAATAGTTTACAATGATCAACCACTAGAAAATACAAACGGGCTAATTTGAACAACATATGGAGTTTGAATTTGCATTTCAAATGCAATACACTTCATTTAAATCAAATGTGCCACAAATCAGTACCATTCACATCATGGACAAAATTATCATGTGATTGTGCATTTAAATTCAATGTTGCCCCCTTTGTTGATGATTGTGCCGGTAACAGTGCCCCCGAGACGGTGATCACCCCCGGAGAAGAAGACCACCGTTAAGACCCGTGTTTTGTCAGCAAGGCAAGCAAACCCCATTGATCATGTCTATAAAATCCCAATTCCCTCTCAGTCTCGCTTATGCATGTTTAGGAGCTCACCTTGTATCGATTCTACCGCATAGTTGAACCCATATCCGATGCATGACCTATCATCTTGTCACAGTAGTAAGCAAACCACAATCCTAGCTGACATAGGAGTTGATTGATATCATGTGGCCCCTGCAACTGTTACTGCTTATTGCATGCTTAGAGTTTACAATGAGGATGCTTTTGATGTGAGTCGGGATGATAGTGAACATGGTGTTGATGAAAGTGAAACTGTGTTGGTGAATCTACCCTAATACAAGGTGAACGATGAGAGGCTGTGTAGGAGTACACAGTGGGTTGTCTCGTTGAACACCGCTTGAAGCCCGAGTTCTTGTATGGTAATCCGAGACAAAGAGTACAACCACACATTGGGATCACTGACCCCTCTCGACCTAATAACTCACCCCGATCCAAGTCTAGGAGTCACACCTAGTTCGGGTTTTCCATTCGGCATATGCATAAAGATAAAGGAAATGAAATGTGGCATTCATGGTAGGGCTTGTAGAACATGGCTTGTCAAGCGGAGAACCATCCGTCAAGGTGGGCTTGTCAGTCATGCCTACATGGTTTGAGTCCTGGCTGGAAGCTTGGTCGGAACTCCAGTTGGGTTTGGAACTCAGACAGTTGACTCCTTCGACTAGAACGGAGCCGTGGGCGAAGTGTTGTGGTGAACATCCTCGCCGACACCCCTTGAATGGTGCCGAGACCTGGCGGTAACCGATGGTCATGTGTGTGTAGCGGTACACCCCTGCAGGGTTAATAAAACTATTCGAATAGCCGCGTCCGCGGTCATGGACTACTTGGAAAGCTGTGCTTAATCATTAGACAACTTGAATGGATATTTCTAAAACTCGGGAGATAAGCGTGAGTGCTATGGTGTGCTTCCTCGTGGGGAAGTCGAGGAAGTATCAATAGTGTTGTATTGGTTGGTGACTTGGTAGTGGACTCGTGTACGTTTCTTACCTCAAGTCTGGTACTCGTAGTTCAGGACTAGCCAAGTCAAAGCTGGCACTTCTGCATGATGAAACCCCACCTCCCTTTACCTTGAAAATTGAGCATGAGTAGTGTAGTTCTGATGTAAGTCTTGCTGAGTACGACTTTGTACTCACGTTTGCTTATTCTATGTTTTTGATGGAAACCCAGACCCCGATGGAGACACCTTCCTGAAGCTCGACGTTGACTAAGTTAGCATAGTCCCAGACAGCAGTCTGGTCCCTCGTGGAAGGGCATGTATGTTTACAAGGCTTCTCTAAGCCATTTGTTAAACTTGTATGTACTCAGACCTAATTTTCTTCTGTTGTATGATGTAATGTTGATCACAGACATGTGATCTTTGTATGCTCTATGTGTAAGTTAATAAAGAAGTACTTTGTAGAGTTATGTAATGATACCTGTTGTTCATACTAGACATGTGTGTTGCGTGTATGATTATAACATGCATGTCTTAGTATGGGTTTCCAGAACTTAGTTGTGATCTGGCTGGCGGTCTTTTATACACCAAGTGGCCCTTATATGTGCACAGCTTGGGGCATCGCGATGCGATTGCTCGTGACTCTGTCACGTGCACACTTTGTTGTATGATCGAGCCCGCCCTAGACCCCGACTAAGTGATCGGGCTGGAGTCTGTTTATGTAAGGGTTATGATTCAATCGATAACATGGTTGAGGCGACTTGTCTATGAGTATGGGATTTCACCACCCATAATCATTTATACTTGTGAGCAGACGATGAGGACCCATCTCAGTTGATCATACGGCCTGGATGGGATGCCCCTCACATACGATGCTTTCCGAGAGTGTTCTGTGCTTGGACTTGTCTGCTTAGACAAGTGGGTACGGCTCTCGGCTCCCCATGTGATTGAGTTGTGACTGGAATTACATACGCATATTTCGGGTCCTGACAGACTTGGTATCAGCGCAGGACAGTCTGTAGGCTTATCAAACCCTTGGTCGAAGTCGAGTCTAGCATTCTATAGTTATATAGTTACTTGGGTATAAAGGGAACAACGTAAGGCTTCTTTTTCTCCTTACCCTCATCGATCTGAGTTCTGAGTCACCCTTATCTTTTCTACGGGGTGATAGGACTAGGCTCATCTATGTCTTACTAGAACATCTCGTTGATTGCTTCTTTGTAGCCGTAGGACTGTTGTGGTCGACTAGACTCATCGTTCCATTGAGTTCCTTGAAGACGTTCTGTCCAATTTCTTCGAGGTTGTCTCATTTTCCATCCCGGTGTAGCCGTTATGCAGCCCGATTTATCCCGTGTTTCTATGAATCATTGCCTTCGCATTATGATATTTTCTTTTGAAATCATGTCCTCTTATCTTTGTTTCCATAGTAAAACCTGTTTTGATTGTTGATCTTTATCACACAGGATGTCAGGTGGAACTCGTAGTGCTGTTCTTCGCAATCAAGACCGTGATCGGAATCGAATTAATGATGAACCTCCACCACCGCCTTTTGCGGTGGAAATCATGATGGAAGCTGAACGGAATCGACGTGATCAAACACGCCTTCTGGATCTCATCGAGCAGAATACCGCTCGTCTGCTCAATGTGGTTGTCAGCATTCAGGATTTCATCCTCCTCAAGCCACCGGTATTTCGATGTTCCTCCGATCCCCTTGAAGTTGATGATTGGCTCCGTTCCATCTAGCGTAACCTTGAGACGGAGCATGTTGCTCCCAATGATCGTGTGATGTTTGCGGTATACTTCTTGGAAGGTGCTGCTGGTGAATGGTGGGAGAACTATGTTGCAATGCAACCTGATGGTCACGTATTGACTTGGCAAAAATTTCGTGATGCCTTCCGAGGGTACCACATTCTGGACGAGATGATGGAAAGAAAGAAGGAAGAGTTTTGCAATCTAACTCAGGGAGATAGGCCCATCCACGAGTATATGACCGAGTTCAACCATCTTGCTCGTTATGCCCAAGAGGAGATATCCACTGATGCCAGGAAGCAAGCAAGGTTCCGCAAGGGACTTAACCCTGTTATTCATCATGATCTCAATCTTCATGAGTTTGTCAACTTTGAGGATTTAGTCAATAGATCCTTCAGAGCTGAGTGTGGCAATGAGGTGTTCGAAGAGTCTCGCAAGCATGCTCGTGAGTTTGCTCCATCTTCTAGTTCGGCCCCTCAGAAACGCCGGATATGGATTCCAACTAGTTCCATTCCTTCACACCTTTTTGCAAGGCCATCCTACATGGTGCCTCAACCTCCTCCACCAAACACGAATCCCAACAGCTATGGTAGTGAGCCTGCCATCCTTGCTCCACCCCCTGACACCAGAGTTTGCTATAAGTGTGGTCATCCTGGCCACATCGCACGGAAATGTTCATTGTCGGTGAAAGTTGATCCTCGTCCAAGACATGATGCCACCCCACCCAAGTCTTCCAAAGCTAAGTCTTCACAGAAATCCACCTCCAACTCCTTGCAAGCAAAGTCCTTAGCCAGTGTTGGTGGTTGTGTGAACCAAATCTCAGTTGAGGAAGCTATTGATACTTCTGACGTCATCCTTGGTACGCTCCCAGTCAATCGTGTTCCCGCCTCCGTTCTTTTCGATCCAGGAGCTTCTCATTCATTCATGTCGGAGAGTTATGCACTTCGGCATGAGTTCCCCTTTGAAGAAATGTTTTCTCCAATGATAATTCAAACTCCTGGTTCAAAATGGCAAACTAATAGAGTGAGCCATGGCAATCAAATTGCAATTGAAGGTTTAGTATTCCTTGCTTCACTCATAGCCCTCAAGTCTTCAGACATTGATGTCATCCTAGGAATGGATTGGTTATCAAGACAAAATGCTTTCCTTGATTATAAATCCAAGTCAGTTAAACTTACCCATCCTTCAGGCCAGACCATTGACTACACTTCACCCAGTTCTAGAATTCAGATGCATACTTTGAATGTGCTTCCCCTTCCTGACCTTGAAGATATTCCGGTGGTTCGTGACTTCCAGGATGTCTTTCCTGAAGAACTGCCAGGAATGCCTCCTGACAGATGTGTAGAATTCATTGTAGATCTTGCCCCAGGAACCGTCCCAAATTCTAGACGCCCATACAAAATGGCCCAACGTGAGTTAGCTGAGCTTAAAATCCAACTCGAAGCTTTGTTGGAAAAAGGCTTCATCTACCCTAGCTCATCGCCATGGGGTTGCCCCGTTCTGTTCGTAACGAAGAAAGATGGAACAGAAATGATGTGCGTAGACTATCGCCCGCTAAATTTAGCGACGATAAAGAACAAGTACCCACTACCCAGGATCAATGATCTTTATGATCAACTTGCTGGATCCTCGGTCTTCTCCAAGATGGATTTGAGATTAGGCTATCATCAAATCATGATCCGAAACGAGGACGTTCCCAAGGCGCCTTTCACTAGTCGTTATGGTCTTTACGAGTTCACCATCATGTCCTTCGGTTTAACCAAGGCCCCTGCTACTTTTTCACGCATGATGAACTCGATCTTCATGGAGTATTTGGACAAGTTCGTCGTGGTTTACCTCGATGACATCCTGATATACTCGAAGAACGAAGAAGAACATGCCGAGCATCTTAGGCTGGTATTGATGAAACTTCGAGAGCATCGCCTTTATGCCAAGTTCTCTAAGTGCGAATTTTGGCTACTAGAAGTGACCTACTTAGGCCACGTGATTTCTGCGAAAGGCATTGCTGTCAATCCCAAGAGAGTTCAGGCCGTCCTTGATTGGACTCCACCTGAATCGGTTAAGAAAGTTAGGAGTTTTCTTGGGCTTAGCAAGCTATTGCCGCTGCTTCGTTGAGAACTTCTCTAAAGTTGCAAAGCCTGTAACTGAACTCCTCAAGAAAGATAAGAAATTTGAATGGACTCCCAAGTGCGAGGAAAGCTTTCAAGAACTAAAAAGAAGATTGACTTCTGCACCCGTACTTGCGCCTCCAGACACCAAAAAGGATTTCGAGATCTTTTGTGATGCTTCACGGCAAGGGTTAGGATGCATACTTATGCAAGATAGACATGTGGTAGCTTATGCTTCACGCCAGTTGCGTCCACATGAAGAGAACTATCCTACCCATGATCTTGAACTCGCTGCCGTAGTTCATGCCCTGACAACTTGGCGACATTACCTCCTTGGTAATCGTTGTGAGATCTATTCCGACCACCAAAGCCTCAAATATATATTCACCCAGCCAGATCTTAATCTCAGGCAAAGACGCTGGATTGAGTTGATAAAAGATTATGACTTAGGAATTTCTTACACCCCAGGCAAAGCCAATGTCATGGCTGATGCACTAAGTCGTAAGTCGTATTGTAACAACCTCATGTTACAACAGTATCAACCACTTCTTCATGAGGAATTTCGAAAGCTCAACCTCGAGATTGTTCCTCGTGGATCTCTTTTCAACCTGGTGGCGAAACCAACACTTGGTGATCAAATCATAGTTTCCCAAAGGCGTGCACGAGGTGTTCGCCGGATCAAGGAGAACATTGCTAGCGGAGTTGCTAAATGTTTCTCCACGGATAGTAAAGGAACGGTATTCTTTGAAAATCGTTTGGTAGTACCTAAGAATAGGGATCTAAGGCAACTCATCCTCAAAGAAGCCCATGACACACACCTCTCAATTCATCCCGGTAGCACAAAAATGTACCGAGATCTACGCCAGAGATTTTGGTGGACTAGGATGAAGAGAGACATTGCTCGATTTGTTGCTGAATGTGATGTTTGTCGTCGCATTAAGGCAGAACACCAAAGACCTGCTGGTACACTTCAACCTTTTCCTATTCCTGAGTGGAAATGGGACAAAGTCGGTATGGACTTCATCACCGGCTTTCCAAAAACCCAGAAAGGAAATGATGCCATCTTCGTTGTCATTGACCGACTTTCCAAAGTTGCTCACTTCCTTCCCATTCGCGAGTCTATAACTACTAGTGAGTTGGCAGACTTATACGTCTCTAGAATTGTGTCTCTTCACGGTGTTCCTTTGGAAATCAATTCTGATCGAGGTAGCCTTTTCACCTCTAGATTCTGGGGAAGCTTCCAGAATGCTATGGGAACTCATCTCTCCTTTAGCACAGCTTTCCATCCTCAGTCTAGCGGTCAAGTTGAACGGGTTAATCAAATCTTGGAAGACATGCTCAGATCTTGTGTTATCTCATTCTGAAAGAATTGGGAGAAATATCTTCCATTCGCCGAATTTGCTTATAACAATAGTTTCCAATCTAGTCTGAACATGGCTCCTTTTCAACTCCTCTATGGACGATGATGTCGAACACCCCTAAACTGGTCAGAAACCGGTGAAAGACAATTCTTTGGACCGGATATGATCAAGGAAGCAAAAGAGCAAGTTCGCATTGTTCGTGATCGATTGAAAGCCGTCCAGTCTCGTCAGAAAAGCTACTATGATCGTCATCATAGGCAAGAAAGCTACAATCTGGAAGAGAAGGCTTACCTTCGGGTTACTCCTCTGAAAGGAACCCAAAAATTCAGTATCAAAGGCAAGTTGGCCCCACGTTACATCGGACCTTTCCGCATTCTTGCTAAACGTGGAGAAGTTGCCTACCAACTTGAACTACCCCCGCACCTTTCCCGAGTACATGATGTATTCCATGTGTCACAACTCAGGCGTTGCTTCAAGGACCCCATCCGCGAAGTCGACCATGAAACGCTTGATCTCCAAGATGACCTTTCTTATCTAGAGTACCCTGTTCGTATTCTTGATTTCGCAGAGCATGTCACCCGTCGTCAGAAGATCAGGTTCCTGAAAGTGCAATGGTCACATCACTCCGAGAAAGAAGCAACATGGGAAAGAGAAGACCGCCTCCGTGCCGAGTACCCCACCTTCCTCCCGATGACTTCTGAATCTCGGAACGAGATTCTTTTGAGTGGGGGCGAGTTGTCACAACCCAAGTTTAGGTATGCGCTAGGGTTCAAGTGATCTTTGCATCACACAAAAATTTCAAAAGAAATTCAAAAATGGGGAAAATAAAAGCCCTAAAGAATTTAGTTAAAAGGCCAGACAAAAATTGCTTCCGAAAATTGCTCTGTTATTTTTGAAAAGTCTTATAAATATGCATGATCACTTATAAAGTGAAGTGGGTCCCACTGCATGCACCAAGATATGTCAAAAATTCCAAATAGGGCTGGCAAATTAATTAAATACCCTATTTGATTTGAAATTCAAATTATTTGAATTTCAAAAATCTCCAAAACTTGTGAGTGGCTAGCTATATATATTATAAGCCCACATAAAAGTTTTCAAGATTTTACAAATTGCCTTGCTATTTTATTTTGGGGCAAAACAAATGGCAGAAAAAGAAAAACAGAAGAAAGCAAAGAAGAAAAAGAAAAAGAAATCCCAGCCCACCCCCTATGGCCTCGGGCCCAACTAACTGAAACCCACCCCAAGCCAAAGAGGGGCTTGTCGTCTACCCCAAGCAGCTCGCTGTCGAGGATGCCGGCGCGACGACCGCCACCTCGACGGCGAGAGCCGTCCAGGCCTCCTTAAGCCCCCTCAGTACGCCACGACGACGCCCCATCCACCCCGCGCCCTTCCCCTCTCTTCCTGCTCGCTCTCCACCTCTCTGCTTCGTCGTTCCGCGCACACCCGTAGCACACGCCGGAGCGCCGCCATCGAACCTGCGTGGCCATCGTCCTCCTCGAGTTGCGCCGTGATGTCCAGGGGACTCCCCGACGTCGCCTTCGTATTCACGTGCGAGTAATCGAGCCGGCGAGCTCCACAGATGCCGCGCCCTTCGTCTTCTTCATCGCCGGCCACCACGGATCCCGGCGGGAAATTCCTCGCCTACGCGCCGTCTCCGTCTTCACCTTCGACGCCTTCGCATCCGGGGTGAGCCCCTCTTCCGTTTTCCCCCTCTAGCACTTCTCCCTGTGGACGGAATCGCCGAGCCGCCTGTGCAATGCCACGGCCACCGTCGCATCTCAACACCGGCGAGGCTCCGGCTACTCCTAGCCTGCCCCGAGCCCATGGCTTGATGCGGGCGAGCAAGGGGCACCCCCCGTGCTTTCCCCGTGCCAAACCGTGGCCTGGAAGCCCACTCCGGCGGGGCTCTGCCATGCCCAGTGGCACCGGCGGCTAGCCGCCGGCCACTTAGGCCTAACCCTCCTCCTAATTAAACCGCACCAGAGACTGACAGTGGCCCCCACCCCCTAATCTAATCAGGATTTAAATTTAACCACGGGATTAACCCCCACTGTGACTGACAGCAGGACCCCACTGGGCAGCCCCCTTGCTAACGCCATGCTGATGCAGTGCTGACGCAGTAATTGGTTTTCTATTTAAAAGAAAATCCGAAAATTCCAGAAAATAGCCAAAACTTCAATAAATCATAGAAAATTCATATTAACTCCAAATTAAACATATAATATATGAAAAATGATCAGTAGAAAATGCTCTATCGAAATATCCAACTTTCAACCATGTTTGAGTTGAATTTAAAATGGGACCAGTAGCTTTTTCTATTTGGTTTAAATGGAATTAATTCAAATTAAATTCAAATGCTACTCCAACTTCATCCAATGCAATGCAATCATGATCACTTGAACATGAGAGGCATATCATACACATTTCAAAATAGTTTACAATGATCAAACACTAGAAAATACAAACGGGCTAATTTGAACAACATATGGAGTTTGAATTTGCATTTCAAATGCAATACACTTCATTTAAATCAAATGTGCCACAAATCAGTACCATTCACATCATGGGCAAAATTATCATGTGATTGTGCATTTAAATTCAATGTTGCCCCCTTTGTTGATGATTGTGCCGGTAACAGTGCCCCCGAGACGATGATCACCCCCGAAAAAGAAGACCACCGTTAAGACCCGTGTATCGTCAGCAAGGCAAGCAAACCCCATTGATCATGTCTATAAAATCCCAATTCCCTCTCAGTTTTGCTTATGCATGTTTAGGAGATCACCTTGTATCTATTCTACCGCATAGTTGAACCCATATCCGATGCATGACCTATCATCTTGTCACAGTAGTAAGCAAACCACAATCCTAGCTGACATAGGAGTTGATTGATATCATGTGGCCCCTGCAACTGTTACTGCTTATTGCATGCTTAGAGTTTTCAATGAGGATGCTTTTGATGTGAGTTGGGATGATAGTGAACATGGTGTTGATGAAAGTGAAACGGTGTTGGTGAATCTACCCTAATACAAGGTGAACGATGAGAGGTTGTGTACGAGTACACAGTGGGTTGTCTCGTTGAACACCGCTTTAAGCCCGAGTTCTTGTATGGTAATTCGAGACAAAGAGTACAACCACACATTGGGCTCACTGACCCATCTCGACCTAGTAACTCGCCCCGATCCAAGTCCAGGAGTCACACCTAGTTTAGGTTTCCCATTCGGCATATGCATAAAGATAAAGGAAATGAAATGTGGCATTCATGGTAGGGCTTGTAGAACATGGCTTGTCAAGCGGAGAACCATCCGTCAAGGTGGGCTTGTCAGTCATGCCTACATGGTTTGAGTCCTGGCTGGAAGCTCGGTCGGAACTCCAGTTGGGTTTGGAACTCAGACAGTTGACTCCTTCGACTAGAACGGAGCCGTGAGCGAAGTGTTGTGGTGAACATCCTCGCCGACACCCCTTGAATGGTGCCGAGACCTGGCGATAACCGATGTTGATGTGTGTGTAGCGGTACACCCCTGCAGGGTTAACAAAACTATTCGAATAGCCGCGTCCGCGGTCATGGACTACTTGGAAAGCTGTGCTTGATCATTAGACAACTTGAATGGATACTTCTAAAACTCGGAAGATAAGCGTGAGTGCTATGGTGTGCTTCCTCGTGGGGAAGTGGAGGAAGTATCCATAGTGGTGTATTGGTTGGAGACTTGGTAGTGGACTCGTGTATGTTTCTTACCTCAAGTCTGGTACTCGTAGTTCAGGACTAGCCAAGTCAAAGCTGGCACCTCTGCATGATGAAACCCCACCTCCGTTTACCTTGAAACTTGAGCATGAGTAGTGTAGTTCTGATGTAAGTCTTGCTGAGTACGACTTTGTACTCGCGTTTTCTTATTCTATGTTTTAGATGGAAACCCAGACCCCGATGGAGACACCTTCCTGAAGCTCGACGTTGACTAAGTTAGCATAGTCCCAGACAGCAGTCTGGTCCCTCGTGGAAGGGCATGTATGTTTACAAGGCTTCTCTAAGCCATTTGTTAAACTTGTATGTACTCAGACCTAATTTGCTTCTGTTGTATGATGTAATGTTGATCACAGACATGTGATCTTTGTATGCTCTATGTGTAAGTCGATAAAGAAGTACTTTGTAGAGTTATGTAATGATACCTGCTGTTCATACTAGACATGTGTGCTGCGTGTACGATTATAACATGCATGTCTTAGTATGGGTTTTCGAGACCTTAGTTTTGATCTGGCTGGCGGTCTTTTATACACCAAGTGGCCCTTAGATGTGCGCAGCTTGGGGCATCGCGATGCGATTGCTCGTGACTCTGTCACGTGCACACTTTGTTGTATGATCGAGCCCGCCCTAGACCCCGACTAAGTGATCGGGCTGGAGTATGTTTATGTAAGGGTTATGATTCAATCGATAACATGGTTGAGGCGACTTGTCTATGAGTATGGGATTTCACCACCCATAATCATTTATACTTGTGAGCGGGCGATAAGGACCCATCTCAGTTGATCATCCACCCTGGATGGGATGCCCCTGACGTACGATGCTTTCCGAGAGTGTTATGTGCTTGGCCTTGTCTTCTTAGACAAGTGGGTACGGCTCTCGGCTCCCCATGTGATTGAGTTGTGACTGGAATTACATACACATATTCCGGGTCCCAACAGATTTAAGCAAAACTAGTTTGGGCAAAACATTCTACTTAATTTACCAAGGCTCAAACTAGCAACAAAACTTGAAAAATAAATTCTACACAAACATTTAAGCTCAACTAAACAGCACCAAGAACCACTAAATACTTACTAATGAAGCCACCAACTAGAAAACTAATTGGAGGGGTGAGGGAGTCACATACCAGAGAATATATGTCCCAAATTTCAGCTCAAATGAGTGGTTGTAGAGGGAGATCGAAGTTCTGTGCTCAAGAACAGCAAGAACACGAAACTAGAGCAAGAACACGAGTTTTCGGGGTGAAAGAGAGAGAGTGGAAGAAGAGATGCCAGCAGGGGGTGCCTATGGGCCCCAGGAGGGTGGGTGGCGCGGCCAGGAGCTGGGCCGCGCCACCTGGCCTCCTGGGCCAGGGGTGGACCCCCCTGGTCAGCCATAGGTGCTCCCTGGTGGCTTTTTACCTAGAAATTATTATTTTGAATTTTCTGGAATTTTCTGGGCAACTTCACTGTAGAGAATTTTTCAAAGTTCAAAAAGCTGTAAAAACTTTCGTGAATCTGAGAAAAAAGTTAGAACAGGTGAAGTTTTAAACAAAAACTTGGGTAGAGCAAGGAGAATAAAAGCTAAAGGAAATGAAAATATAACAAGCTCAACTTTTTACTTATATAAAACTTGCTAGTTAGCAAGGTTGATCAAGTCTTACCAACACACCGGTGATATATAGCGCAGAAAGTCTCGCCTCTTATGAAGTGATCATTGCACTCTCACTTTAATGGACATGGTCCCCACCATAATTGTTTTGTATTTGTGGTATACATTTAGTGGACAATCCCATTCTCCAATCTTCACGGTCTCGATATTCTCAATAGAGTTAAGGCCATGCCTTTTGTCGATTTTCTTCGGAAAATACACCGTGTGTTCTTTGTCATTTACGTTGAAGGTAACCTTCCCTTTATTGCAATTAATAACGGCACCTGCGGTGTTAATAAAAGTTCTACCAAGGATAATGGACATGCTCCCATCCTCGGGCATGTCAAGCACAAAAAAATCAGTAAGTATTAAGCAATTGGCAACTTCAATGGGAACATCCTCACAAATACCGATCGGGACGGCCGTGGACTTGTCGGCCATCTGAAGAGAGATATCTGTAGGAATTAGTTTCTTTAAACAAAGCCTTTTGTAGAGAGAGAAGGGCATAACACTCACTCCTGCACCAAGATCACATAAGGCAGTTCTAACATAATTATTCTTTATGGAGCAAGGAATGGTGGGTATACCTAGATCACCGAGCTTCTCAGGAATCTTGCCACTGAAAGAGTAGTTAGCAAGAATAGTAGATATTGCCTCATTAGGGACTTTTCTTTTATTAGTAACAATATCTTTCATATATTTTGAGTAAGGAGGTAATTTAATAGCATCAGTCAAAGGAATTTGAAGAAAAAGAGGTTTCATGCACTCACAAAACTTGTTGTCGTGCTCTTCTTCTTTGGATTTGACGGACTTGCTTGGGAAAGGCATGGGTTTCTGTACCCATGGTTCTCGTTCCTTCCCGTGTCTCCTTGTAAGGAAGTCTTCTCTAGTATACTTCTTGCGCTTATCGGGTGCTTCTTCTTCAAGAACCTCGGGTGGATCATTCTTTTCAGTATCTTTTTCAGGTTCAGCACCGTCTTCAGTCTCAGCATCGGATGTAGATATGTTGTTTGGATCCACATCTTGTTCTTCTTGTTCTATAGGATCATTGGAATTGTCAGCTTCCTTGTGTTTCTTTTTCTTCTTCTTCTTCTTCTTTGGGGAGCTAACAATTTCTTCTTCCTGCACTTGAGAATCTTGCTCGATCCTCTTTGGATGCCCATCTGGATAGAGAGGGTCCTGGGTGTGTGTGCCTCCCCGGGTCTTTATACCGTAAGCTTGTAAATTGTCCTGTTTGGCATTATTAGCAAGCAAATCTTTTTGCACATTAGAAATTTGTTCAAGATGAGTTTGAACCATATGAAAATGGTTCACAAGACATTTAACATCATTAACTGTTCTACCTAGAACATCAAGCAAACTTTTGATAGCAATAGTATTATCATGCAACTGACCTTGTATCTTCTTATTGAAGTGATTCTGCTTCATAATAAAATTATCAAGCTCATCTAAACATTGGTCATGAGGTTTACCTTTAAGGATGTCACTTGCATTGAAATCTAAAAGAGAGTGTACTTCTACCATAGGTGGGTTAGTGGTAGGCTCACACAGCTTCTCAATTGGAGGTAGATTCTTCACGTCGTTAGCTTTAATACATTTCTCTCTTATGGAATTCTTTGCTTCTTGCATATCTTCCGGGCTTAGGACTAGCATGCCCCTCTTCTTTGGTGGTGGAGGTAGTTCAGGCACGGACACATCTTCATGGTTTTTGGCAATTTTGCCCATCAATTCTTCCGCATCGTCCGGTGTTCTTTTCCTGAAAAAAGAACCAGCACAACTATCTAGGTAGGATTTAGACCCATCGGTTAGACCAGCATAAAATATATCAAGTAATTCATTTTTAGGGATTTCATGTCCCGATCTAGCCTTTAGCAAACTGCAAAATCTCCCCCAAGCTTTAGGGAGATACTCATCCTGCAACTGTTTAAAGTTATAAATTCTTTGTAAAGCAGCATGTTGCATATGAGCAGGAAATAACTTATCAACGAAAGATATAGCCATATCTTGAGGACTCTGAATGGAAACACATGGTAGTGCATCGTACCATGCTCTAGAATCTCCTTTCAAGGAAAAGGTAAGAAGCTTGGTCACATAAAAGTTCCGAATCCTTTCATCTGTGGTAAACAAGCTGCCTAACTAAGTGAGTTTGGTCAGGTGCCCGATAGCATCATCATTTTCTCTGCCATAAAAGGGATCAGCTTCAACTGTGGATATAAGTGAAAGGTCAATAGAGAAATCATAATCAGGATCAGTGATGCATATAGGATACGTAGCAAAAGTAGGATCAGGAGTAAACTTGTTCTTCAGGGAGTGCTTTGCTAGCAACTTCTTTAGAGTAGCAGGGTCGGAATCAGCACATTCATTAAGCTCCCTGCATAAATCATCATCAAGTATAACATAATCGTCGTCAAGGAGTTTCTCCTTAAGGTCAGCAAAGTCATGAGTTTTCCCAATAGGAGTTTGGATAACAGGAATTTCAACACCCGAGAATCGGGCAGCAGCAGTAATCTGTTCTTCTATAAAAGAAACAAGTGAACCTGTAGTCTCAAAGGTAGTAGAAGCATCATCAAAAGTATCTGACATATTGCCAGACTCAGCAGAAGTAACATGTAACTGAGGTGAATCAAACTGGCTAATAACTGAAGGTGAATCAAGTTTAGAACTAGTTCTAAGAGCAGTACCTCGTCTCGTACGGGATGGTAAGATCAGAACTTTAGGGTCTCCCTTCTTACCCATAGTGGATAACGTGCAGTAGGTAGGATACTTCGAGTAGACCTGTAAATAAAGCTATGGTCCCCGGCAACGGCGCCAGAAAATAGTACTTGATAACCCTCAACTGTAGGGGATCGAGATAGTCTTCGTGGGAAAGATAACCCAATTTATTGATTCGACACTTGGGGACACAAAGAATACGTACAGGCTTTGACAATTGAGGTTTCAATTCAACCGCACCTGAAATAAACACTTGCTTGCACAAAGGTATTAGTAGCAACTGTGATATGGTAGTGGTGGTAATGATAATATTGGTGATAGTGATAATGGAACAGCAAAGGTAAACAACTAGTAACCAGCAGAAGGAAAACACTGTAGGCTAGGGAGATGGATGGTTGGGCGCTGCTTGGTTGAGAACGAACATGTAATATATTCTAATACGGGCAAGTATCACAGAAAAGAAAGGATCATCTAGGCAAATATCAAACATCAGGCATGTATCCCAAGGTAGTTGTATGTGCTTGCAATAAGAACTTTGCACAACATCTTTTGTCCTACCCTCCCGCTACAAACGGGGCCAAAAGGAACTTAGGGAGATTAAGGTACTCCTGTCAAAGAGCACCGGAACAAAGCATTAACAATTCATGGATACACGGAATCCTCAAATTACAGTCCATCCCCTTTGGTGTCCCAAGTTGTCACCATTGGGATCGCCGGTTCCGTACTATAATAGGTGCATACAACTCATAGATAGTATCAAGAACACCACAAACTCAAGAAACAAAAGGGTGATTAGATCTGAAATTATGGCACTCGGGCCCAAAGTGGCAAGCATTAAGAGCAACAAGTTGTAATAGAGATGATAAACACCAAGTAGATGATAGGAAACATGCCCCCAACAATATGATTGAACTATTACATGATCTAACTCATCCAATCCCTACCATCCCCTTTGCCTACAGCAGGGAATTACTCACACATGAGAGGAGAAGTCATGGAGGGGTGATGGAGAGGCGATGATGATGACGATAGCGATGATTTCCCCCTCACCGGAGGCCAATTCAGCCTCCAGATTAGCTCTTCGAGGAAGAACAGAGGGTTGCGCCGGCTCCGCGACGTAGATTGGAAAAGCGACTTCTGTTTTGGGGTTTCTGCGTCGGGAGAATAAATAGGGGCCAAGGTAGGTCACCAGGGGGTGTGGGACCCAGCCAGGAGGGCAGGTGGCGCGGCCAGGGGCTGGGCCGCGCCAGGCACCCTCCTGGCTGCACTGTGGCCCCCTTTTGGCCTGGTGGAAGCTTCCGGAACGCTGATTTTTTATAAAAAAATTTGGGATTTTTCTAGCGTACCTAATTATCCAGAAACCTGCACAAAAGAAAACAGCACTGGTAGCTCTGCTGAAAACAGTGTCAGTCCGGGTTAGTTTCGTTCAAATCATGCAAGAATGAAGGCAAAAAAATAGCAAAAGTGTTTGGAAAAGTAGATACGTTTAGTACGTATCAGGTGGCGCGATCGCGGCTCGGGCGAGCTCTTCGCCGGCACGATCTCCCATGGCGGCGACGGCACCGGCTACAGGTCCCTGCGCGAGAGAAGACGAGAGGGAGGAGTGAGGCGAGAGGAGAAGGAAGGAGAGGGTTCGGCGAGGGGGAAGGAGGCGACATGGCGCTGCGCGGCTCCGGCTAGTCGGCGACGGAGCCTCCACGGTGCAGGCGGCGCTCAGGCGGCGGTGAGGCGGGGTCCAGGCCCAGATCGGGCCCTGCGGGGCCCGGCGGTGCGGCTGGGAGCTGGGAGGCGGATGGATTCGGCTGGAGGTGACGTGGCCTCTCCAGAGCCACAGATCTGAGGATCTGACGGCTCTGGATAGCCCAAGAGTTAGGATTTTGAATTTTCGGGGCTGGTTTAGGCAGATCTGAAAAGTCAGAGGGGGGTGGCTGCAATTTTGTACTAGGGAAACCCTAGAAAGGGGTGGGGGGGAGTGGTGGTCTTTATATAGCCCAGGTGGCTGGCAGTTTGCAAAAACATCCCCGGTTTCTCTCTCGCGCGCGCGGTGTTCACGTTTCTGACCGCTGGGGGTCCGCACGACCTCCGATTCGGGTAAAACTTCGAACTGCGCGATCAGCGCGTCGAGCCGGAGGCGTTCACCTCGCGCTGGAACCGTTCCGAGAACACTTTCTGGCGCACTATAAAAATAACCCGTTTAATTATTAAACGGGGGTTTTTGTTCCGTTGCATGCGACTGGTCTTGTGAGGTTTTTGCGACGGTGATCGGGTGAAACGCGGTGTCGCAAAGGTCGAGTGTCAGGGTGGCAAGGGTCGGTCTCCGTCCGGTATGAGATAAGAGGGGGGAAAATAATCGCGGGTCGATAAATCGGGGATGCAAACACCGCAAACAAATCAGACAATCAAACAATTCACACCGAAAACAAAAATTTTAATTTTTGTGAAATCTGGGCTGTTACAATACAACACCACCAAAAAGGGATCTCGTCCCGAGATCCAGGACGATCCGGGGGGAGAGGAGGGGAGAGAAAAGAGAGTCGACGATCTTCAACACCACCAACAAGGGACTCTGCTCCATGTCGACGTCGAACTTCCATCGAGAAACTTTCCGCAGAGAGACGACATCGTCGAAAACACGAAACCGTTGGTGTCAAGAGGAGGAACGACAACGATAACCGGATCAAAGGATAGTGTTTTCGACGCAAGTCGTGAAAACGCCGGTAAAAGTATGGATGGCAATGGATGACCCAGATGATACCCAAAATCGGAGAAGCTAAAGGTACTACAGGAATTCCCACCTGAGCTCGGAATCGAGACAATACTTCCCAAGCAATGCATTGTAACGATTTCGATACTCCACACACTCGAGATCCTAGAGTTTGAAGGGGATAAGTCAAGAGTTAAAAAAACTTACGACACTTGTCCTGACCAGAGCAAGGGTAAGGAGTAAAAATATTCCTACTCTCCGATAACTAACTTAGTAAATACAAAATAGATTTTGTCTAGACTCGACTTCGGCCAGAGAAGGGATCCTACGGTCGGTAAGGCTCTGATACCAAGTTGTAAGGCCCGATATGCGGTACTGTTCCAGATCTAGATGTTTCCATCCAGATCCGGGGATGAAGCACATATCGGTCCCACCGCGACATATGACGAAGTCATATGCCTTGAATTTCCAACATGATATCACAACATTACAGATACAAGGATACAACATCTCATACAATCGGCAGACATCTGCCTCAAATACAATACAATAGCGGAAGATACATGTCTGGGTACAGACTACAAGCAAATGTCTAGTGGCGAAGAGAAAAACATCGATCCCATAACCACACGGGTCCAGGCCCTCCGCCGGGATCCGCCTAACTAGTCGTCGTCGAGTCTCCACGTGAAACGTCGATCACCATACCTATTGTCGATCAAGAACCCTGAAAAGAGTTTGTTCGTAGTATCATGAGTACAGAAGTACTCATCATCCAACTGTAGTGGTCAACTGACCCAGCAAGGACTTCATCACTCGTCATTCTAGGACAACTAGTAGTTTAGGGTAAGATGGGGTAAGTGGTGAGGTTGCTGCCGCACTAGCATTTATGAAGTGGCTACCGATCTAGAATGTAAGATAAGAATCCAAGCATTCGATGAGGAATCGCCGCCAACAAGTCTTACTATCCACCTACTACGCAAACATAACACCTATCCTATCCTTGTCCTCCTCTTCGCATCCCGACGAAGAAGAAGCAGTCAAGGCACACACACGTTGATCAAGTTATATTAAGATTATCTCAGTTGTTGTTGTCTATGAATAAGGAGTAGGTCTCAAGTCGTCCATAACCATGGACACGGCTTCTCGAAAAGATTTAACCCTGCAGGGGTGTACCAACTTCCCATTACAAGGCTCCTCATGCACGCCCATCTCTCTCAGTTGCTACCCATCACAGGCAACCATTTTATGATTTAGTTCCAAGAGATCCGAAACGACAGGTCCCTCTAACTAACAACAAACAAATCCGGGTGGCCCCCGGGGAGTCGACACCTGTAACAGCCCAGTTTTTGCAAAAATTAAAATTTTTGTTTTCGATGTGAATTGTTTGATTGTCTGATTTGTTTGCGGTGTTTACATCCCCGATTTATCGATCGGCGATTATTTTTCCCCGTCTTATCTCGTACCGGACGGAGAACGACCCTTGCCACCCTGACACTCGACCTATGCGACACCGGGTTTCACATGATCACTGTCGCGAAAACCGCATGAGACCAGCCGTAGCCAACGGAACGAAAAACCCCGTTTAATAATTAAACGGGATATTTTTATAGCGCGCCGGAAACTGTTTTCGGAACGGTTCCAGCGCAAGGTGAACGCCTCCGTCTCGACTCGCTGATCGCGCAGTTCGAAGTTTCACCCGAATCGGAGGTACTGCGGACCCCCGGCGGTCAGAAACGTGAGCACCGCGCGCGCGAGAGAAAAACCGGAAATGTTTTTGCAAACTGCAAGCCACCTGGGCTACAAATAGACCACCCCACCACTTAGGGTTTCCCTAGCTAGCCCCAGATCTGAAAACACCCCCAATTTC
The DNA here is from genome assembly GCA_950022295.1 of Bromus sterilis. NCBI lineage: Eukaryota > Viridiplantae > Streptophyta > Magnoliopsida > Poales > Poaceae > Bromus > Bromus sterilis. The sequence goes on along the minus strand of OX465595.1, from coordinate 270,165,211 downwards.
GTCCAATTTTATGCCCAATGATTTTTGGGCCGCAAGATCGTCAGATCCGACGGCCTGGGATCGTCCACGCCACCCACCTCTCCTCTCTCTCTCATGGACTCCCTCCAGTGTGCCGCCGCCTGAAGCCCGTGGAGCCGCCGCCGCGCTCGCCTCCGGCCTCCGCCGAGAAGCAGGCCACCGCGCCCCCTCTCCTCCTTCTCTTCCTCCCTCTCTCCTCCCACTTCTCACCCTCCTCTCCTCTTGCAAAGGTTGCTGCCGCGGAAGCCACCGGCCGCTGCGCCATGGACGGGCTCGGGATCGAGCGGAGCTCGCCGCCATGGAGTCGCGCCACCCTCTTCCCGGTCCGGGCCACCTCAACCCCGCGCCTGTCCAGCCCCCTCGCCGCCTCGCCTGCTGCTCCTCGCTGGCGGGAGCTAGCGCCGCCGCGCCCCTCCATGGCTCGGGAGCGAGCACGCCCGAGCGGCTCCTCCACCAACCGCCACGGCCACGTGGGCCGGCCCAACGGCCTGGCTCCCAGCCCAGCCAAGCCGGCCAGCTTTGCGCGGCCCACCGAGCCCCAGCGGCCAGATGGGCTTCAGCCCGTGGTGAGCCCTTTTTTTCAGTGGATAGACCCTGCGATTTTGCTAAGTCCTTATTATTGTGTTGCTGATTCGATTCCGCGTTGACGATAGCAAGCGATCCGTAGCCCGGATGACTTCGCGCCTAAAAGAAGAATTGTTTAGAATTGCGTGCTCTAGCTTTCATCTTTTGTGAGAATTTTCTTTTGAGCTCATCTTGCTTGTGTAATTGTGTGCTGAAGTGGGCATCAGGCCGTTAAACTGCTACTTTTTCCTGTTAAGTGCTGCTGTTTATATTTTGTTGCAACTTTGCATGATGATTGTGACTAATCCATGAGGCCGATTGCATTGATTCTTTCTCCTATGTGTTAAGCATCATGTGTAATTCATTTCCATGCTTTAACTTGTCTTGTTTGGATGCTCTAGCTATATTAAATCTTGCTTCAAAGTGGTGATCCTGATGTTAATGTGCTGCTGCTACTGAAACTGTTATTTTGTTGCAACTTCGGTCGACGAGTGTGTCGCGACCTTTTATCGGAATTGAGTGATTCCAATTGCATATTTTTGAGCATCATGTCTACTTTCATCCCATGTATTGCTATATCTTGTGGCTGCACTTTTGCATATAGATTTACCCCTGTTTTTACAGCATGTGTGCATAACTTGTTTTGCTTATATCTTTTTAACCGTAACTCCGTTTGGGGTGTTCTTTATGTGTAACTTGATTAGTTTTTCGTGTACTTTGTGTTTATGCTATTTTTTGCTGTTGTTAACCAACCTAAAATATGGTTTAGGGCAGAACAGTACCAAATCCTTTAATTGTTGTGCGGCACTTAGTGTTATGCCATGTTTAGGTTGTGCCTCACTTAAATTGACTAGCATAGATAGTTTACTTTGTTCTTCACCTCTTGCCATGTTTGTGTGCTATGCCATGCTTGCTTGAGTTGCCATGTTAATAACCGTTGGTTGATCACCTGTAGCTAAGCAACTTGAACCACCGTAAACGTGTGGTATTCGTCGTGTGTGACGAGTACTCCACTTAAATCGTTAGTAACCGTTCTCGACGATAGATCCGTCTCGCGTTGTCGTGCCTTGTGTTGTCTCGTTGATCTTGTATTGCTTCGTAGTAATAGTGGTGCACCGTTGATTGCTTTCCGGTGTTTCCTTCTTGTGTTCTTCCGCGGGTACCTCTCGGAGACGATGCGAGCTTGCGATCGACTACACCTTCGGAACCCGACTTATCAACAGGCAAGGACTATACATTACTTATGATCCATTCTATTTCAACCAGCGGTTTGCATGCTATTCTAGGTTAGGTTCGATGTTTGATCCTACCACATGTTTACAACCTCTTTCAAACCGATACAGCCATGTCCCTTCCCAGCAAACCTTGTACTGCTATGTTACTATTGCTCGTTGCTCAGCCCCTGCTTAGTATGCATGCTTAGGATGCTACGATGTTACCCCCTGTTACTCCTTGGTTTGGGATATCACATTATTATATTTTTGTTGATGATATGATTATTATAAATGTTGACTATATTCGACGAAGGATGGAAGGTCTAGGCTATCCCGCCCCGACGCTTTGTTCCATTCGAGTCACCTAGGATCCGAGTTCCGGGTATTGGTTTTAAGACTGAGCGTGCCTAACCGCGTGTGGGATTTTATGGGGTCCCCTCTTCTTACCTATCTAGCTTCAAACATTTTTAGTGGTGGCCCAAGCTGGTTTTACCTTTTGCAAAACGTGTGTGTGCGAGTGTCGACCTCGCAGATTTTCAAACAACTCGGGCCAGCGGAGACAGAGTTCCTTTGTTGGTCCAAACCTGGAAGCTCGAGGGCTATCTACAGTGTTGGTTTAGTTACCCCGACCTCGTCCAGACGGTAGAGGCCGACTCGAGAGCGCGGCCGGCTTTTGAGTTGGATGTCGACTCACCGGGGGCCACCCGGATTTGTGCGTTGTTAGTTAGAGGGACCTGTCGTTCCGGATCTCTTGGGACTAAATCATAAAATGGTTGCCTATCATGGGTAGCAACTGAGAGAGATGGGCGTGCGTGCGGAGCCTCGTAATGGGCAGTTGGTACACCCCTGCAGGGCTAAATCTTTCCGAGAAGCCGTGTCCACGGTTATGGACGACTTGAGACCTAGTCCTTGTTCATAGACAACAACAACTGAGATAATCTTAATATAATTTGATTAACGTGTGTGTGTGCCTTGATTGCTTCTTCTTCGTCGGGATGCGAAGAGGAGGACAAGGATAGGATAGGTGTTATGTTTGCGTAGTAGGTGGATAGCAAGACTTGTTGGAGGTGATTCCTCATCGAATGCTTGGCTTCTTATCTTACTCTCTAGATCGTTAGCCACTTTATAAATGCTAGTGCGGCAGCAACCTCACCACTTACCCCTTCCTTACCGTAAACTACTAGTTGTCCTAGAATGACGAGTGATGAAGTCCTTGCTGGGTCAGATGACCACTACAGTTGGATGCTGAGTACTTCTGTACTCATGATACTACCACCAAACTCTTTTCAGGGTTCTTGATCGACAACAGGTATGGTGATCGACGTTTCACGTGGAGACTCGACGACGACTAGTTAGGCGCATCCCGGCGGAGGGCCTGGACCCGTGTGGTTATGGGATCGATGTTTTCTCTTTGCCAGTAGGCATTTGATTGTAGTCTGTACCCAGACATATATCTTCCGCTTTCGTATTATATTTAAGGCAGTTGTATGCCGATTGTATGAGATGTTGTATCCTTGTATCTGTAATGTTGTGATATCATGTTGGAAACCCGGGGCATATGACTTCGTCATATGTCGCGGTGGGACCGATATGTGCTTCGTCCCCGGATCTGGATGGACACATCTAGATCTGGAACAGTACCGCATATCGGGCCTTACAACACCCAATCCAAAAGCTGGCCACGCTCTCAGATCGGACTCTTCCGTCTCAACAGGGTTTGGGTTACCGAGACGCTTCACGTGAGGCCTCGGGCCCTCGCCGGTCAAAGGTGGACCAACAGGGAAATCATGTCTCCGCTGGTCCGTGTTGTTTAAAAACTGCGAGGGGATCCACCAAGCACACACAAGGGTTTCAAATGGTAAATCAGCTCGGGCTACCACTAGAAATTTTTGAAGCTAGATAGGTAAGAAAAGGGGACCCCATAAAATCCCACACGCGGTTAGGCACGTGATACGTCCAAAATGTACCTATAATTTCTGCTTGCTCCATGCATGTTTTGTGTGATATTGCTATGATCTAGATACACTTTCATACAGTTTTGATCATATTTGGACTAACCTATTAACTCAGTGCACCCCAGTGCCTGTTCCTGTTTTCTGCTGTTTTTCTATTTCAGTTTTCCCCCATATAAATAGTGCCAGAAAAAATTGGGAAAATTCAGATAAAAAATCAGCGTGACGGAAGATTCGAGAAGAGCCCGGGAGGGGCCAGAGGGGAGCTAGGGGGCCCAGGCGGCCACCCGGTGCGGCCCCACCCCTGGCCGCGCCAGGGGGGCGCCTGGGGCCCTTGGCCCACCTCTGGCTGCCCCCTTTCGCCTATTTATCCCCCGTCACGGGAAAACTCCAGAAGAAGAACCCTATTTCGCGAACTCGCCTCTGTTCCGCTGCCGCCGCGCTTACAAGATCGGGAGCACCAGAAGACCTCTTCCCGGCACCCTGCCGGAGGGAGGATTGACCTCCGGGAGCCTCCTCTCCACCATGGATGCTCCCCGGATGTCTCGTGAGTAGTTTTCCTTGGACCATGGGTCCGTGATCAGTAGCTATGTGATGTTCTCCTCCCATCTTTGATCTTCATTGTTTAGACCTCGTGAGCTGCCCAACATGATTGAGGCACCTTTGTAATATTTCTGCTATTGCTATGTTGAGTTTGATAGGATCTGATGGATTATGAGATTATGTTCAGATTGTGATAGAGTAATATATTTGGTTTTTATCTCTTATATTTTTGTTCCTAAGTAATTCTTGCATGTTCTCCGTTGCTGTTTATTGCTTTGGCCAAAGTAGTAGGTAGTGACTCCAAGAGGGAGCGTTGTGCTAGATTGTGGGTTCATGCCCCCCCCCCCCCCCGATGACACGCTTGAGTGACAGAAACATGAGTCTAGGGGATGTGCTGTTGCCACAAGGGGGAAAACAACGGTGCTTGTAACCGCGGTTACAAGGATTGTTTACTTTACGCAGAGTTCTTTTTAATGCAGTTGTCTGTTGCTTTGGGTTTACACTTTGGGTGGGGCTCGCAACTTAATACCAGCGAGATGTTCTGGATAGATATCTCAAGGTGGATGATTAGTAGTAGATGCAGATGGATTTCGGTCTACTTACCTTGGCGTACTGCATGTGCTTTTGAACCCCTTCCTTTCTTTTGTAGCATAGTTAGCATTGTGGTGCGTTCATAATCCTGTCAATTGCCTTTATGTAATTTGTTTACCTCGCATAGCAATTTTATCATCTTTTGGGAGAGAGACATCACTAGCGAACATCACGTATCCCGGTCCATATCCTTATCATTGTTTCCACACTATATTTACTTTTCTGCATTTACTTTCAAGTTTCTATTATTATCCCTTGCGTTTTATCCTTTGTAAACAACAAGACCGGAGAGATTGACAACCTCTCTGAACTTCGTTGGGAACAAAGTTATCTGTGTCTGTGTGCAGGTCCGCGTCAGTTGCGCCGCTGACACCTATTTATCATCTCTGGAGTCCTGCTGGAGACAAACCTTGGTATCTTCACCGAGGGAAAACTGCTGCTGCACTACATCTCAACCCTCCACTTTGGGTAACCAACGAAGGGGGCGAGAAGCCATCAGCACGCTCAGTCTTAAAACCAATACCCGGAACTCGGATGCTAGGTGACTCGAATGGAACAAAGCGTCGGGGCGGGATAGCCTAGACCTTTGTCGGGACCCGGGATTAGCGTATGTAATTTCGGTCACAATGCAATCACATGGATAGCCGAGAGCCGTACCCACTTGTCTAAGCAGACAAGGTCAAGCACAGATCACTCTCAGTAAGCATCGAACGTGAGGGGCATCCCATCCAGGCCGGATGATGAACTGAGATGGGTCCTCATCGTCCGCTCACAAGTCTAAATGCTTATGGGTGGTGAATCTCATACTCATAGTAAAGTCGCCTCAACCATGTTATCGATTGAATCATAACCCTTACATAGACTTACTCCACCCCGATCACTTAGTCGGGGTCTAGGGCGGGCTCGATCATACAACAAAGTGTGCACGTGACAGAGTCACGAGCAATCGCATCGCGATGCCCCAAGCTGCGCACATCTAAGGGCCACAACTAAGGTCACGAAAACCCATACTAAGACATGCATGTTATAATCATACACGCAGCACACATGTCTAGTATAAACAGATGGTAATCACAACATGAACTCTACAAACTCATAGTCTTTATAACTTCTGCTAAACAGAGCAGACATAGCAGTTGTATTACAAGCAGAGATCACATGTCTGTGATCCAACATTACATCAAACATCAACGAAAGAAAATTATGTCTTAGTAAAGAAAAGTTTAACAAATGGCTTAAGAAGCCTGAAAGAAAATACAACGACCCTCCAAAGGGCACAGGCTGCTGTCTGGAACTATACGACCTGGTCCACGTCGAGCTCGAGGTAGAGGCCACCATCAGGGTCAGTGGTTTCTTCTCTAAAACATAGAATAAGCAAATGTGAGTACAAAGACATACTCCCCAAGACTTACATAGGAACTATAATACTCATGCACATGTATCAAGGCAAAGGGAGGTGGGGTTTCATTTGCAGAAGTGCCAGCTTTGACTTGGCTAGTCCTGTACTACGAATACCAGAAAGAGGTAAGGAGCGTACACGAGTCCAAGTATCAAGTCTCCAACAAATACACTACTATGGATACTTCCTCGACTTCCCCACGAGGAAGCACGCCATAGCACTCACACTTATCTTGGCAAGTTTTAAAGTAACAATTGAAGTTGTCTATGATCAAGTAAAGGTCTCCAAGTAGTCCATAACCGCGGACACGGCTATTTGAATAGTTCATTAACCCTGCAGGGGTGTACTGCTACACACACGCCTCATCAGTTACCGCCTGGGGATGGACCCTTCAAGTGAGTACCAGCGAGGATGCTGCCACGACACTTCACTCACGGCACCATCTCTAGTCCTAGGGAGTCGCATATTTGAGTTGGGACCACAATCGAAATCCAGCCGATTTTTCCGATGCGGACTCAAACGTTGTGTGACCGCCATCAAGCTCAACTCGATCATGATCACTTGATTCAACGTGCCCACAACCTACGCCAACCACTTACCTTGGTTCCACCTGCTAGGATTGTGGTTTGCTTACTACTGTGACAAAATGATAGGTCATGCAAAGGAATGGGTTCAACTAGCGGTAGAACGTCTCATGGTGACATCCTAAACATGCAATTGCGAGAATGAGAGGGAACTAGGATTTTATCGACATGATCAAAGAGGGGGTGCTTGCCTTGCTGACGATCACGAGGTACTAGCCTTCTGGCGTGAGGTTGAACTCGTCTCCGAGATCAACTCTACCAAGAAGATGCTTTCACCGAAGCACTGAAAGTAATGCACATTCAACATAGTACAATGCACAATCAATATGCAAAACATAGCATGGCAATGTACTGAGGTGACCTATGTTTAAATTGCAACATGTCAATTCAAGTTGATTTGAGAAGTGAATTCTAAATCAAACTCCAAATGGTATTCAAATTAGGTCAACTTGCATTTGCTAATGTTTGTTTATTGAAAATCAATTGGTCATGTGTGTGAAATGCTTCTGAAGTGTAAGTGATCACTTTTGCATTGTATTGGTTGAATTTCAAATGAGCATTGCATTTTATTTGATTTAACCCAAATGATCCAAATAGCAAAATGCTACTGGTTCATCAAGATAACTTTTTCAAACATGGTTGAAATTTTGATATTTGGATAGAGAATTTTATTCTGATAATTTTTCATATATTACACTTTGCATTTGGAGTTATAGATTAAAAGATATTTAATTTCAAAGTTTGGGGTATTTTCTGGATTTTCTGTAATTAATAAATCATTTCTCTTTTATGCATCAGCATGACGTCATGATGACGCAGGGGCTGGCCTGACAGGGGGGTCCCACTGGTCAGTGGCTCAGGAGTTAATCCCTCTGTTTAATTAACCCACGGGTTAATTAGGGGGGCAATAGGCCCACCTGTCATAGGCTAAAGGGGGATTAGCAGGCGGTTTAGGGCCTAATGGCCTGGCTGGCCGGTGGCTCAACGCCGGCGGCTTCTGTACGCGGCGGCGCTGCGCCGGAGGGCACGGGCGTGTGCCCCTCGCTCACCCGCACCCACTGGTGCCATCAGGGCATCGAGGAGAGGCCCCAGGCCATGGCAGGGTCAAGCCCGGCGACGGCCGTGGCCTCTGCACATGGCGAAAGGCGACAGGGATCACGAGGAGGGGATCTAGGACGGGGAAAACGAGCGGGAGCTCACGGTGAAGACGATGACGAGGTCGGCGAGGCCGGGGAGTTGCTGGAGGCGGCGAATTCGTCGCCGGAGTTCCTTGCGGTCGGCGGGGAAGTGGCGAGGCGAGCGGCGTCTATGGAGCGGCCCGGCTCGAAATGAGGGCGCGGCTTGACGAAGACGGCGTCGTGGCAGCTCTCGAACAAGGTGCGGCGGCGAGACGAGGCCGGTGGCCACGTTGGGCACGGCGGCGCGGTCCGGCTGCTCTCGGGGCCGTGCGGTTCTTCGTCGACAGAGGAGAGGAGAGAGGTCGCGAGGGGAGGGGAAAGTGGGAGGAAGCTCCCAGGCGTGCGGGGCAAGGAGATGAGGACGGGGGAGGCAAGCAGGAGGTGGCTGCGGCGAGGGCATGCTCGCCACGCAGCGCACGGCGCGGGCTGCGCTCCTTCTGGCAAGAGGAGGAAGACGACAGGGGAGGTGCGGGCTGGGCTGGGCCAAGCCAAAGACCAGGTGGGCCTCAGGTAAGGGGTAAGTCCCCTGTTTCTGTTTTCTCTTTTAATTCTTTTCTGTAATTTTTGTTTTGTTTTGATTTATAAACCAAAACATTTTATAAAATTCTACAAACTTTTATGTGAGCTAATGAGACATATATCAGTCACCTCACAAAGTTTTTGAATTATTGGAATTATATTTATTTAATTCCAATTGCAAATACAATATTTATTTAATTTCCAAGGGCATTTTGGATTTTTGAAAAATCTATGAGCATGGGATCAATCCCAAATCACTTTTAAAATGAACACACTCATTTTTAGGATTTTTCAACATATCCAAAAGAATTTTGGAAAAAGATTTATTTCTGGCCTTTTTATTTAAAATGCTTTGGGGATTTTCTTTTCCCCATTTCTTTTTCTTTTGCAAAAATTTTCATGGTGCAAAAATGCAAGCTAGGTTAAACACAAACCTAATTTAGGGTTCTGATAACTTGCCTCCACTCAAAAGAATCTCATCCCGAGGTTCAGAAGTCGTCGGGAAGAGTGTGGGGTACTCAGCTCGTAGACGATCCTCTCGTTCCCAGGTGGCTTCTTTCTCTGCATGATGTGACCACTGCACTTTGAGGAATCTGATCTTCTGACGTCTGGTGCTGCGCTCGGCTTCATCAAGAATACGAACAGGGTACTCTCGATATGAAAGGTTATCTTGGAGATCAAGCGTTTCGTGGTCTACTTCGCGGATGGGGTCCTTGAAGCAACGCCTGAGTTGAGAGACGTGGAAGACATCATGAACCTGGGAGACGTGAGGGCATAGTTCCAATTGGTAGGCAACTTCTCCACGTTTAGCGAGAATGCGAAAGGGACCGATATAAAGTGGGGCCAATTTTCCTTTGATACCGAAGCGATGGGTACCCTTCAGAGGAGTAACCCGAAGGTAAGCCTTCTCATCCAGATTATAGCTTTCTTCCCTATGATGACGATCATAATAGCTTTTCTGACGAGACTGGGCTGTCTTCAATTTCTCACGAACAATGCGAACCTGCTCTTCTGCATCCTGGATCAAATCCGGTCCAAAGAATTGTCTTTCACCGGTTTCTGGCCAGTTTAGGGGTGTCCGACATTTCCGTCCATAGAGAAATTCAAAACGAGTCATGCCCAAACTAGATTGGAAGCTATTGTTATACGCAAATTTGGCAAAAGGAAGAGAATTCTACCATTTCTTTCCGAAAGAGATAAGAGATAACACAAGCTCTGAGCATGTCTTCGAGAATTTGATTGACCCTTTCTACTTGACCACTGGACTGCGGGTGATAAGAAGTGCTAAAGGAGAGGTGGGTTCCCATAGCATTCTGGAAGCTTTCCCAAAATCGAGAAGTGAAAAGACTACCACGGTCTGAATTGATTTCCAAAGGAACACCGTGAAGTGATACGATTCGGGAGACATACAAGTCCGCCAACTGGCTAGCAGTTATAGACTCGCGAACGGGAAGGAAGTGAGAAACTTTGGAAAGTCGATCAATGACAACGAAGATGGCATCATTTCCTTTCTGGGTTTTTGGAAAGCCAGTGATGAAGTCCATACCGAATTTATCCCATTTCCACTCTGGAATAGGCAAAGGTTGAAGTGTACCAGTAGGTCTTTGGTGTTCAGCCTTAATGCGACGACAAACATCGCATTCGGCAACAAATCGAGCAATGTCTCTCTTCATCCTAGTCCACCAAAATCTCTGGCGTAGATCTCGGTACATTTTTGTGCTACCGGGATGAATCGAGAGGGGTGTGTCATGGGATTCTTTGAGGATGAGTTGCCTTAGTTCCCTATTCTTAGGTACTACCAAACAATTTCCAAAGAATACTGTTCCTTTACTATCTGTGGAGAAACATTTAGCAACTCCGCGAGCAATGTTCGCCTTGATCCGGCGAACACCTCGTGCACGCCTTTGGGCAACTATGATTTGATCCTCAAGTGTTGGTTTCGCCACCAAGTTGAAAATAGATCCACGAGGAACAATCTCGAGGTTGAGATTTCGAAATTCCTCATGAAGAAGTGGTTGATATTGTTGTAACATGAGGTTGTTACATAACGACTTACGACTTAGTGCATCAGCCATGACATTGGCTTTGCCTGGGGTGTAAGAAATTCCTACGTCATAATCTTTTATCAACTCTATCCAGCGTCTTTGCCTGAGAGTAAGATCTGGATGGGTGAATATGTATTTGAGGCTTTGGTGGTCGGAATAGATCTCACAACGATTACCAAGGAGGTAATGACGCCAAGTTGTCAGGGCATGAACTACGGCAGCGAGTTCAAGATCATGGGTAGGATAGTTCTCTTCATGTGGCCGCAACTGGCGTGAAGCATAAGCCACCACATGTCTATCTTGCATAAGTATGCATCCTAACCCTTGCCGTGAGGCGTCACAAAAGATCTCGAAATCCTTTTTGGTGTCTGGAGGCGCAAGTACGGGTGCAGAAGTCAATCTTCTTTTTAGCTCTTGAAAGCTTTCCTCGCACTTGGGGGTCCATTCAAATTTCTTATCTTTCTTGAGGAGTTTAGTAAGAGGCTTTGCAACTTTAGAAAAGTTCTCGACGAAGCAGTGTCAATAGATTGCTAAGCCAAGAAAACTTCTACTTGCTTAACCGATTCAGGTGAAGTCCACTCAAGGACGGCCTGAACTCTCTCGGGATTCACAACAATGCCTTTTGCAGAAATCACGTGGCCTAAGTAGGTCACTTCTAGTAGCCAGAATTCACACTTTGAGAATTTGGCATATAGGCGATGCTCTCTAAGTTTCATCAATACCAGCCTAAGATGTTCTGCGTGCTCTTCTTCGTTCTTCGAGTAGATGAGAATGTCATCAAGATAAACTACAACAAATTTATCTAGGTACTCCATGAAGATTGAATTCATCAAGCGCGAGAATGTGGCGGGGGCATTGGTTAAACCGAAGGACATAACGGTGTACTCATAAAGACCATAACGAGTAGTGAAAGCCGTCTTGGGAATGTCCTCGTTTCTGATTTTGATTTGATGATAGCCTAATCTCAAATCCATCTTGGAGAAGACAGAGGATCCTGCAAGTTGATCATAAAGATCATTGATCCTGGGCAGTGGGTACTTGTTCTTTATCGTCGCTCGATTTAGCGGGCGATAGTCTACACACATCCTTTCTGTTCCATCTTTCTTCGTTACGAACAGAACTTGTCAACCCCATGGCGATGAGCTAGGGCGGATGAAGCCTTTTGCCAACGAAGCTTCAAGTTGGATTTTGAGCTCAGCTAACTCATGTGGGGCCATTCTATATGGGCGTCTGGATATTGGGGCGGTTCCTGGGATAAGATCTACCACCAACTCTACAGAACTGTCAGGTGGTATGCCTGGCAGCTCTTCTGGAAAGACATCTGGAAAGTCATGAACCACCGGAATATCTTCAAGATCAGGAAGTGGAAGCACATTCAAAGAATGCACCTGGGTTTTAGAGCTTGGTGAGGTGTACTTGATTGTCTGGCCTGATGGATGGGTTAGCTTCACTGACTTGGCTTTACAATCAAGGACAATATTATGTCTTGATAACCAATCCATTCCTAGGATGACATCAATGTCTGAAGACTTGAGGGCTATAAGTGAGGCAAGGAATACTAAACCCTCAATATCAATTTCATTTTCATGACTCACCATGGTGGTGTGCCATCTTGATCCAGGGGCTTGCACAACTAAGGGGGTGGATAACATCGAAAAAGAGATGTCATGTGACGGTGCAAAATCCTGGGATATGAATGAGTGAGATGCTCCTGGGTCAAACAGAACCGAAGCTGGGGAGGAATTGACAGGACGGGTTCCAAGTACAACATCGGTTGACTTGTGGGAATCCAGAATGGATACATGATTCACATAACCATATTCATAGGTAGGAGGCTTGACATTGGAAGTTTTGGGTGGTGGCTTGCCACGAAGAAAAGCTTGCTTTGGTTTAGGGGTGGTGGCTACATGATTTTGGGGACACTCTCGAACATTATGGCCCGATTTTCCACATTGGAAGCAAACACCACGTGGAATGAAAGGAACATGAGCACTTGATTGTCCAACAAAATTCCGAGGAAGATTGGGTTGAGGTGGATGATATATGGTGGTTGATGGTCTAGAAGCACTTACAGCATGACTGACGTCACTGAAGGGAATCCAAACACATCGTTTTCGACAAACTGGGACAGAAGATTGTGCAAACTCACGATCACGCTTACGAGACTCTTCATACAACTCATTTCCATACTCGGCCTTGAAGGATTTGTCGACCAAGTCTCTGAAGTTGACGAACTTGTGAAGATTCGGGTCATGACGAAGGACGGGGCTAAGTCCCTTGCGGAACCTTGCTTGTTTATTGGCATCGATGGATACTTCTTCTTGGGCATAACATGCTAGACGAGTGAACTCAGTCCGATACTCATGAACATTCATCTTTCCTTGGGTCAGATTGCAAAATTCTTCTCTCTTGCGCTCCAACAGCTGATCCGGAATATGATATCCTCGGAAGTCATCACAGAACTCTTGCCAAGTCACCACGTGACCTACGGGCTGCATTGCCATTAAATTCTCCCACCACTGAAGAGCAGCACCTTCCAGAAAATATGCTGCGAAGAGCACACGATCACCGGGAGCAACATGAGTTGTCTCAAGCTTACGCTCGAGGGAACGAAGCCAATCATCAGCATCAAGGGGCTCGGAAGGACATCGGAAAACTGGTGGGTTGAGGAGAATGAAGTCCTGGATGGTAACAACACTATGATGCTGACGAGAAGTGTTTTGCTCAATACGCTTGAGAATACGTGTCTGATCACGACGATTCTGCTCAGCCTCCATCATGATTTCTGCCGTTGAGGTTGGTGGTGGAGGTTCTTCATCATCTATGTTGCCGGAACTGGGATCAACACCCTGATTTGCACCTGACATTCTGTGTGATAAGAATCAACAATCAGAATAGGATTTAGGACACAATTCTATGCTAAGATAACAAGACTATAATGCAAGAGCTTCTAAGTCACAAACGGACAGCATAACGGCTGCACCAGGATAGAAATTGAGCCAACCTACAGGATGACGGACATCACTTCCACAGAAACACTACGGAATGATGGCTAAAAAAGACCACAACACTCCTACAGCTACAAAGAAGCAATCAGCGAGATGTCCTAGTAAAGACATAGATGAGCCTAGTCCTATCTTCCCGTCGAACAAGATGAGGGTGACTCCGAACTCAGATCGATGAGGGTAAGGAGAAAAAATAATTCTTACGTTGTTCCCTCATACCCAAAGTAGCTATATAACTATGGAATGCTAGACTCGACATCGGCCAATGTTTGATAATCCTACAAACAGTCCTGCTCTGATACCAAGTCTGTCGGGACCCGGGGTTAGCGTATGTAATTCCGGTCACAATGCAATCACATGGAGAGCCGAGAGCCGTACCCACTTGTCTAAGCAGACAAGGCCAAGCACAGATCACTCGCAGTAAGCATCGAACGTGAGGGGCATCCCATCCAGGCCGGATGATCAACTGAGATGGGTCCTCATCGTCCGCTCACAAGTCTAAATGCTTATGGGTGGTGAATCCCATACTCATAGACAAGTCGCCTCAACCATGTTATCAATTGAATCATAACCCTTACATAGACTTACTCCAGCCCGATCTCTTAGTCGGGGTCTAGGGCGGGATCGATCATACAACAAAGTGTGCACATGACAGAGTCACGAGAAATCGCATCGCGATGCCCCAAGCTGCGCACATCTAAGGGCCACTTGGTGTATAAAAGACCGCCAGCCAGATCACAACTAAGGTCACGAAAAGCCATACTAAGAAATGCATGTTATAATCATACACGCAGCACACATGTCTAGTATAAACAGATGGTAATCACAACATGAACTCTACAAACTCATAGTCTTTATAACTTCTGCTAAACAGAGCAGACATAGTAGTTGTATTACAAGCAGAGATCACATGTCTGTGATCCAACATTACATCAAACATCAACGGAAGCAAATTATGTCTTAGTAAAGACAAGTTTAACAAATGGCTTAAGAAGCCTGAAAGAAAATACAACGACCCTCCAAAGGGCACAGGCTGTTGTCTGGAACTATACGACCTGGTCCACGTCGAGCTCGAGGTAGAGGCCACCATCAGGGTCAGTGGTTTCGTCTCTAAAACATAGAATAAGCAAACGTTAGTACAAAGACGTACTCAGCAAGACTTACATAGGAACTATACTACTCATGCACATGTATCAAGGCAAAGGGAGATGGGGTTTCATTTGCAGAAGTGCCAGCTTTGACTTGGCTAGTCCTGACTACGAATACCAGAAAGAGGCAAGGAGCGTACACGAGTCCAAGTATCAAGTCTCCAACAAATACACTACTATGGATACTTCCTCGACTTCCCCACGAGGAAGCACGCCATAGCACTCACACTTATCTTGGCAAGTTTTAAAGTAACCATTGAAGTTGTCTATGATCAAGTAGAGGTCTCCAAGTAGTCCATAACCGCGGACACGGCTATTCGAATAGTTCATTAACCTTGCAGGGGTGTACTGCTACACACACGCCTCATCAGTTACCGCCTGGGGATGGACCCTTCAAGTGAGTACCGGCGAGGATGCTGCCACAACACTTCACTCACGGCACCATCTCTAGTCCTAGGGAGTCGCCTATTTGAGTTGGGACCACAATCGGAATCCGACCGATTTTTCCGATGCGGACTCAAACGTTGTGTGACCGCCATCAAGCTCAACTCGATCATGATCACTTGATTCAACGTGCCCACAACCTACGCTAACCACTTACCTTGGTTCCACCTGCTTGAGATCGTTAAAGGGCGAACTACTTGCGACTCCTGGACAGGTCCGGGGTGAGGTACTAGGCCGAGAGGGGTCAGTGAGCCCAATGTGTGATCGTACTCTTAGTCTTGGATAACAACACAAGAACTCGGGCCTAAGGCAGTGTTCAACGAGACAACCCACTATGTACTCCTACACAGCCTCTCATCGTTCACCTTTGTTTAGGGTAGATTCACCAACACGTTACCACCATCATTCACATGATCACTACCATCCCGACTCACAACAAAGTAGCCTCAGGTAACAACTCTAAGCAATGCAATAAGCTGTAACAGTTGCAGGGGCCACAAGATAACAAACAACTCCTACATCTGCTAGGATTGTGGTTTGCTTACTACTGTGAAAAAATGATAGGTCATGCAAAGGAATAGGTTGAACTAGCGGTAGAACGTATCATGGTGACATCCTAAACATGCATATTGCGAGAATGAGAGGGAACTGGGATTTTATCGACATGATCAAAGAGGGGGTGCTTGCCTTGCTGACGATCACGATGTAAAACTCTTCTGACGTGAGGTTGAACTCGTCTCCGAGATCAACTCTACCGAGAAGATGCAATCACCGAAGCACTGAAAGTAAAGAACAATCAAGATAATACAATGCACAATCGATATGAAAAACATAGCATGGCAAGGTGCTGATGTGACCTATGTTTAAATTTCACCATGTTAATTGAAGTTGATTTGAAAAGTAAATTCAAATTCAAACTTCAAATGTTATTCAAATTTGGTCAACTCTAAGCATGCAATAAGCTTTAACAGTTGCAAGGGCCACATGATAACAGTCAACTCCTATATCTGCTAGGATTGTGGTTTGCTTACTACTGTGACAAAATGATAGGTAATGCAAAGGAATGGGTTCAACTAGTGGTAGAACGTATCATGGTGACATCCTAAACATGCATTTGCGAGAATGAGAGGGAACTGGGATTTTATCGACATGATCAAAGAGGGGGTGCTTGCCTTGCTGGCGATCACGAGGTACTAGCCTTCTGACGTGAGGTTGAACTCGTCTCCGAGATCAACTCTACCGAGAAGATGCAATCACCGAAGCACTGAATGTAATGCACATTCAACATAGTACAATGCACAATCAATATGCAAAACATAGCATGGCAATGTACTGAGGTTACCTATGTTTAAATTGCAACATGTTAATTGAAGTTGATTTGAAAAGTGAATTCAAAATCAAACTCCAAGTGGAATTCAAATTATGTCAACTTGCATTTGCTAATGTTTGTTTATTGAAAATCAATTGGTCATGTGTGTGAAATGCTTCTTAATTGTAAGTGATCACTTTTGCATTGTATTGGTTGAATTTCAAATGAGCTTTGCATTTTATTTGATTTTACGCAAATGATCCAAATAGCAAAATGCTACTGGTTCATCAAGATAACTTGTACAAACATGGTTGAAAGTTTGATATTTTGATAGAGAATTTTATTCTGATAATTTTTCATATATTACACTTTGCATTTGGAATTATAGATTAAAAGATATTTAATTTCAAAGTTTGGGGTATTTTCTCGATTTTCTGTAATTAATAAATCATTTCTCTTTTATGCATCAGCATGACGTCATGATGACGCAAGGGCTGGCCTGACTGGGGGGTCCCATTGGTCAGTGGCTCAGGGGTTAATCCCTCTGTTTAATTAACCCACGGGTTAATTAGGGGGGCCCTGGGCCCACCTGTCATAGGCTAAAGGGGGGATTAGCAGGCGGTTTAGGGCCTAATGGTTTGGCTGGCCGGAGGCTTCTGTACGCGGCGGCGCTGCGCCGGAGGGCACGGGCTTGTGCCCCTCGCTCACCCGCACCCACTGGTGCCATCGGGGCATCGAGAAGAGGCCCCAGTCCATGGCGGGGTCAAGCCCGGCGGCGGCCGTGGCCTCTGCACATGGCGAACGGTGACAGGGAGCACGAGGAGGGGAGCTAGGAGGGGGGAAACGAGCGGGAGCTCACGGTGAAGACGATGTCGAGCTCGGCGAGGCCGGGGAGTCGCTGGAGGCGGCGAATTCGTCGCCGGAGTTCCTTGCGGCCTGCGGGGAAGTGGCGAGGCGAGCGGCGTCTACGGAGCGGCCCGGCTAGAATTGAGGGTGCGGCTTGACGAAGACGGCGTCGTGGTAGCTCCCGGACAAGGTGCGGCGGCGAGACGAGGCCGGTGGCCACGTTGCGCACGGCGGCGCGGTCCGGCTGCTATCGGGGCGGTGCGGTTCTGCGTCGACAGAGGAGAGTAGAGAGGTCGCGAGGGGAGGGGAAAGTGGGAGGAACCTCCCAGGCGTGCGGGGCGAGGAGATGAGAACGGGAGAGGCAAGCAGGAGGTGGCTGCGGCGAGGGCATGCTCGCCACGCAGCGCACGGCGCGGGCAGCGCTCCTTCTGGCAAGAGGAGGAAGACGATAGGGGAGGTGATGAGGACATCTCTACTAATATTACACCCACATCTTCACCAACTACACATACTGGACCAGTTACTAGAGCACGCGCACGTCAACTAAATTATCAGGTACTTTCGTTTCTTGCGAATCCTCCTAATGTTCATGAACATATGATGCTTCCTAAATTAGATACTTTTGTTTGTCTTATGAATGAAGGACCTAGCATGGATAAGAAGGATGGTCATTGGAGCGGGATCAAGCATGAAGACTTGGACGAAAGACACAAGATGCCACATTAATATTTTCGTCCAAGGGTTATTATAGGTGATGCGTCACCTTATTATTGGGCCAGGCCCATGTAATTTCGAAATACACTTAATAGGCTGTTTTTTAGAGTCTGTATGTGTGAGGAAACTGAGTTAGGGTTGTTTTCGGACCCCTCCTCCAAGGGGTCACGAAATTCCCCTCTGTTCCCCCATATATACAGCCCTTAGGGCGTCGTTTAGACTTGGGTTTTAATTAGATTTAAGTTAGCCATAGCCAAAACTTCGAGTTCTTTGTTTGTGTCGTCCGACCAGGCCAAGACCGCATTGGAACCCCAACTTCTGTTAATCTTTCATCTTATATTCGCAATATCCAGATTGCAATTCTTAGTTCTTGCTTGTTCTTGTCGATTGCTTGCAGGAATTAGACCTTCGTGGTCAGGTTGATCGTGCATCCGCGGGATCAATAACCTCTCGGAGTTGGTTTAGCGATTGCTAAGGCGCAACGTCTTCGCACGTTCGTAGTCGGGTCGTGAAAGTCTACTCCACCAAAATCGATCTCCATCATCTCATCCAAACATCGGGACACCTTTGCCTCTATCAGGAGGTGCGGGCTAGGCTGGGCCAAGCCAAAGGCCAGGTGGGCCTCAGGTAAGGGGTAAGTCCCCTGTTTCTGTTTTCTCTTTTAATTCTTTTCTGTAATTTTTGTTTTGTTTTGATTTTTAAACCAAAACATTTTATAAAATTCTACAAACTTTTATGTGAGCTAATAAGACATATATCAGTCACCTCACAAAGT
Source organism: Bromus sterilis (assembly GCA_950022295.1). NCBI lineage: Eukaryota > Viridiplantae > Streptophyta > Magnoliopsida > Poales > Poaceae > Bromus > Bromus sterilis. The sequence continues at coordinate 270,146,363 of OX465595.1, read as the reverse complement.
TTTAGAATTATTGGAATTATATTTATTTAATTCCAATTGCAAATACAATATTCATTTAATTTCCAAGGGCATTTTGGAATTTTAGAAAAATCTATGAGCATGGGATCAATCCCAAATCACTTTTAAAATGATCACACTCATTTTTAGGATTTTTCAACATATCCAAAAGAATTTTGGAAAAAGATTTATTTCTGGCCTTTTTATTTAAAATGCTTTGGGGCTTTTCTTTTCCCCATTTCTTTTTCTTATGCAAAAATTTTCATGATGCAAAAATGCAAGCTAGCTTAAACACAAACCTAATTTAGGGTTCTGACAACCTTCCATCCTTCGTCGAATATAGTCAACATTATAACAATTCATATCATCCACAACAATAATATAATAATGTGATAGCACAAACCAAGGAGTAACAGGGTAACATCGTAGCATACTAAGCATGCATACTAAGCAGGGGCTGAGCAACAAGCAATAGTAACATGGCAGTACATGGTTTGCTGGGAGGGGACATGGCTGTATCGGTTTGAAAGAGGTTGTAAACATGTGGTAGGATCAAACATCGAACCTAACCTATACTAGCATGCAAACCGCTGGTTGAAATAGAATGGATCATAAGTAATGCATAGTCCTTGCCTGTTGATAAGTCGGGTTCCGAAGGTGTAGTTGACCGCAAACTCGCGTCGTCTCCGAGAGGTACCCGCGAAGAACACAAGACGGTAAAAAATGGAAATCAATGAACGAGCAAGCATCTATTACTACGAGGCAAACACGAGCAAGCATCAACAAGAAGCAACACGAGACATCGCACCTACCGTCGAGAGCGGTTACTAACAATTTAAGTGGAGTACTCGTCACACACGACGATACCGCACATTTGGAAAGGTTCAAGTTGTTTAGCTACACAAGGTGAGAGAAAGGTTGTTAACATGGCATATCACTCAAGCATGGCATAGCACACAAACATGACAAGAGGTGAAGCACAAAATAAACTATCTATGCTAGTCAATTTAAGTGAGGCACAACCTAAACATGGCATAACACTAAGTGCCGCACAACAATTAAAGGATTTGGTACTGTTCTGCCCTAAACCATATTTTAGGTTGGTTAACAGCAGCAAATAATAGCATAAACACAAAGTACATGAAAAACTAATCAAGTTACATATAAAGAACATTTTAATCGGAGCAACGGTTGAAAAGTTATTACAGAAACAATTTACGGTGGAAAGCAGTGTAATTAGCAGGTAAGCATCATGTAAACAAGCTCAAACATAACAAAGAAGCACATTTGATTAATCTCCACAAAATTCAAAGCAAGTTTCATGTTTAAAGCGTCGCGATCCGAGCTACCGTTAAAAAGATAAGGGCACCGCAAAAATAAAATACAATCTTCCAAAATTAAACTAGAAAAGGAAAAATAACATCTACCGGGCCAACAGTACTGGGCCGAGCCCATCTAGTGCAACAGAAAAAAACAAAATAAGAAAAAAGAGAAAAAAGAAAAAAAAAGAGGCACATCGAGTGGGGCCGAGGCCCATCAGGCGGGCGGCGCGGAATAGGTGGCGGCCTCGCCGTGGGCGGGATCCAGGCCGCGGGCTAGAGTTGGGCCGCTAGGTACGCCGGCCCAGCTGGCAGCGATGGAGGCGGCCAGATCGGGATCGATCCCGATCCCGTCTGCCCGACGGTGGCAGCGCCCCTGGCCGGCGTTGAGGGGGTGAGGAGGACGCGGTTCAGGCGAGCGAGGGCGGCGGCGGCTGCGAGGCGAGGCGATGGAGGCCGAATCTCGCCGGTGGATGCTGGACCTGGGGTGGCGCGGTCGCGGCACGGGCAAGCTCCTCACCGGCACGAGCTCGAGGGCCGAGCTCCCATGGCGGCGGCGGCACCGGCTACAGGTCCCTGCGCGAGAGAAGACGAGAGGGAGGAGTGAGGCGAGAGGAGAAGGACGGAGAGGGTGCGGCGAGGGGGAAGGAGGCGACCCGGTGCTTCCCGGCTCCGTCTAGTCGGCGGCGGAGCCTCCACGGTGCAGGCGGCGATGACGCAGGGTCCAGGCCCAGATCGGGCCCTATGGGGCCCGGCGGCGCGGCTGGGAGCTGGGAAGCGGCTGGATCCGGCTGGAGGAGACGTGGTCTCTCCAGAGCCACAGATCTGAGGATCTGACGGCTCGGGATAGCCCAGGAGTTAGGGTTTCGAATTTTTGGGGCTGGTTTAGGCAGATCTGAAAATTCAGAGGGGGGTGGCTGAAATTTTGGACTAGGGAACCCTAGAAAGGGGTGGGGGAGTGGTGGTATTTATATAGCCCAGGTGGCTGGCAGTTTGCAAAAACATCCCCGGTTTCTCTCTCGCGCGCGCAGTGTTCACGTTTCTGACCGCCGGGGGTCCGCACGACCTCCGATTCGGGTAAAACTCCGAACTGCGCGATCAGCGCGTCGAGCCGGAGGCGTTCACCTCGCGCTAGAACCGTTCCGAGAACACTTTCCGGCGCGCTATAAAAATGACCCGTTTAATTATTAAACGGGGGTTTTTGTTCCGTCGGCTTCGGCTGGTCTTGTGCGGTTTTGCGACGGTGATCGGATGAAACCCGGTGTCGCAAAGGTCGAGTGTCAGGGTGGCAAGGGTTGGTCTCCGTCCGGTACGAGATAAGAGGGGGAAAAATAATCGCCGATCGATAAATCGGGGATGCAAACACCGCAAACAAATCAGACAATCAAACAATTCACACCAAAAACAATTTTTTTAATTTTTTTGAAATCTGGGCTGTTACAATATTGAAGTGGTATTTCCCTTCGGAGAATTCTTGGATTGACTTGGCACATGCTTACACATGTTTATGACTACAAAGTCTATTTTTCCTTGATGATCTTTTTATTTCATAATAGTTATATCACTTTGATGCCCGATTCAATGTTGCTTTGTCGCTCAGCATGATTATGACAATTATTGCTCTCCAGTTGGTCCCTTCCCAGTCTTTTGCTAGCCTTCACTCGCACTAAGCGGAATTCTGCTTGTGCATCCAAACTCCTTTTCAAACCAGTTATTCCACTTGAGTCCACCATACCTTCCTATATGAGGTATTTACCGGCCAACCCTAACTTAGACTTTCTTGTGCCATCTCGAAATTTATTCAAAAGCTTCCCTTTTGTAACCGTACAAGCTCATGGTGTGGTGAGGGAAAATCAGTATCTACCATGCCAAAAATATTTTCACGGAAGTTTTAACTAGTCAATTTAAAAAAGAAAGAGTTACACCTTCCCCATACTTGATGATGGAATGAATAAGTTGAATAGAAGCTTGGCGGTTAATCAATTAAGGTTTGATTTCCCAAGAACTAGCTCATGTCCGAAATGACGTCTGAGCCAAAAGAATGGATTCATAGGGATCAACTGATGATTGCGTGCAATAGCACACACGATGATTCAACAGATCAGAATGGCAATGCCAAGGGAGGTCATCAAAGACTACAAGACAAACGGGATTAATCGTAGTGCAAGAAGGTAAGAAGAATCTCCAAAGAAGTAGGCCGCCGAGGATTTTCGTGAGATCGAATAGTATTTCAAAGTATTTTGGGAACCACAGGAACCACTTAGGATGAACGGATCCTCGATAAATATGAGGAATTATCCGCAGGGTGAAAAGAAGCTGCAAGGCAGTAGGCTCAAAGGATTCCCGAAACAACGGAAAATATTTCGATGCATCTTGTGAACACAAGAGCAACTGGGATTGAATGGATGAATGGAAGGTGTATGTGGTTATACATACGGACTTATCGGTGGCAGGAGACCGCAAGGGCGATGGGCACAAAGGGTCTCGATAATTCATCGGGGAGTATCTTCGGCATCTTCTGGTGAATCAGGTCATCTTCTGTGATGAGGGCTCTCCAGGAGGAAGTAGTCACGGGAACCTAATGTCAGAGTTAGAAAAATCTTTAACCCGAAAGAGAACAGAGATCAGAGTCCCAGAGTAAGGGTGCGGAGAAAAAGATCCTAATACAACCCAGTTTGCGCGTGGGCCACGATAAGCCACACGACATTGTTAGTAAAGTATTTTTGCAAAGACTAGACATGACTTCGACCAAGGAGTGGGAAGGGGTGTCCTACAGGCAGTCGGCTCTGATACCAACTTGTGACGCCCCCAAAATCAATTCGTGTACAATAATCATACACGCAAGGTACACGATTGAGATCAGGGACTCACGGTAAGATATCACAACACAACTCTACAAATAAAATAATACAAGCTATTTAATACAAGTCAGGGGCCACGAGGGCTCGAATACAACAGCTCGAGAGCACAAAGTTAGCGGAAGCAATAGTATATGAGTACAGACACAAGAATACAAGGTCGCCTTAAGAAAGCTAGCACAAATAACAACATATTGAAAAGGCGAGGCCTCCTGCCTGGGAACCTCCAAACTACTCATGGTCAACGAGGAACTCGACGTCATAGAAGTCATCGATGATCTTCATGTTGCGGTGGTCGGCATCAGGGATCTCCTGCTCCTGGACTCCAAGGCTCCAACATCGACTGCAGCGGCCGATCAGGAAAAACAAGAAGGCGAAAATAAAGAAAGGGTGAGTATCTAGCATACCCGCGAGTCTTACGTCCGCTACTAAGCATTTATGCATTTGTATTAATGGAAAGGAGAGGTCGTATATAATGGACTGCAAGGTAGAAATCAGAATAAGGGTAAGAAGCTAGGCCTATCGAAGACTAGCATGTTCCGACGAGTCTTGCAGCACAAGATGAGATCGACCAACAGTTTAAGTAAAGCATAAAGTAACAATGAAGCAGAAGTTGTTGCAGCATTGTATAATAGTAAGTTGTACTGATTAATAATAAATGCCTCCGAGTTCCCCTCCTCGACTTCCCGGCGAGGAAGAAAACCCGGAACCAACATTTTAATAGTAGTGGTTTGTAGTGATAAGAACCGGCTTCAGCATAAAGCGTCCTGTTACCATGGACACGGCTATTCGAATAGATTAAACTCCCTGCAGGGGTGCACTACTGTTCAGCATGCACGCTCGGATCTCCAGGGTGGCGTACACCTTGTTATGGAATGCCCCACCGAGGCTATTCGACACATCGCAGCCCATCCTAGGCTCAGCAGAGAGGCCATCCGCTAGACTATATCCTATGTGCTCATGGGTCTAGGTCCCTCAGGCTTCCACGCTCCTGCACGGTGAGAGTCTGGACGGTGAAGCAAAAGCAAATCCAAACACACCTGCTCCAGCAAAGAAGACAACACCGCTTCCCGGCAATCAGGCTGCAGTACTACTGACGTCTGAAGAGCTTTCGGACAAACTACGATGCGGAGGGCCCACACTGTAATCCCACGTGTAGGTAGTGCGTACAGACCAATGGGTCTCTCAAGTCATCCACCGAGCTATTTAGCATTTTAATATTATCTCGTAGACAACCGTTATCGCTATCTGACTACAAACACAACGGACAACGAACAGCAACAAGGTCCACCAGTAACGTCTGGGCCTGCCCTGTCGTCCCGTCAAAGCACGCGGCTACCAACAAGGTGAACCGTCTCCTTACCTTGTCTCGCGTGTGCTCTTGGTAGAGCTCGACTTTTTGTGGTTTGGTAACTCTCGCGAGATACAGCAGGGGCCAAGCACGCCAGTAACGTCAGTCGTACCCTCCCTGTCGTTCCCGACGCAATACCGCTCGCGGGCACCGTTGGTCGCCCGACTCTTACCTTTAATGACAACCGTTTCTCAGGTACCTAAAGCGTCTATGTAGCGTCAGCAACGTGTGGAGTACAAGGATTACTCCTTGATAGCTCACACTTGATGGTTGCTCGGCAGAGCCGAGCTAGGCGGCCTTAGGCGGTGTCTGTATTGTATCATACTTGTTACAGTTAATGTATGTTGTAACCGCGTCACTCCCCTGAGTGATCACGACCCGCTATATAATCCTAGTTGATTAACAAAGCGCAGGGCTCACTGCTGAATAATATATATAAATTTATAAGCAGCATAGGATAAAGGAAGGTACATCAAGGGGTGACAATGATAGGGTATGAAATTGAATTGGATTGTAACGTAGAAGCAGCTGTAACAATGCCTAGTGCAGGAAATGTACGGAAAAGATAGGCGATATCTGGGGAAGAGAATGGCTCTGCTTGCCTGGAAGCTCGCGGTAGGGGTACGGTCGTCGACGATGTAGTCGAACTCGGCAACGGTGTCGTCGACGGCAGCAACGGGGTCTACCGGAGAATAAGGGAGGAATAAACAGTAAATACACAACAATAACAGCAATACAAAGGTATGACATAGCAGATACAAAGCAACAGGGCTCTAACGCAGTGTTCGTTGATTTGCTCGGAGCAGGAATTTATCCGGGGTTGACTCATCGGTACCAGTTGATTACCGAACCGATGATCCGGAGGGGAAGGTTCCATGTCTACAGTGTTAGAGACATCTGACAGACATGTGGATAGTGTAACCGCGCTCGCAGATCCATTCTGAATAGCTTTCGTATACATATCACTTTCATCCGGAAAGTTTTACCAGCCCCGAGAGATTACCGGACAGTGCAATTGGAGGGGGAATGTCCCGTGTGCGGTATGTTAGAGGAGTGTGGTGGGGGTATGGATAGCGTATAGGTATTATTTATATTTTTTTTGATCAATTTTCATGTATAAAGTTTTTGAATCGGACTTACGGTTTAAAAGATATTCAATTTTAAAGTTTAAATCATTTTAAATCATTTTCTGAATTTCTTTTATTATTTAATAGACATTATCTACAACAGTAAGTTTGACTGGTCAACCTGACAAAGGGGACCCCCCCTGTAAGATTGACTGGTCAACTGACCAGTGGGTCCCACATGTCAGTCTCTAGCCATTTAATTAAAACCTTATTTTTATTCTAAAAACCACTGGACCAACATGTCATAGGGTAGAAACTAATTTAATCCTAAACTAAACTAAATAATTACTTAAATAGTTAATCATTTCACTAATCATTCTTTTTACTATTATCTTTATTCTTATCCTTTTCTAACAGGGAGTTGGACCACTGGTCAGGGAGGGTGAGGAGGGGCATTAGGACCTAATCCACAGCCGGCAGAATCCATGGCTGGGCGCGCGTTCCCGCGGAGGAGCACGGCAGCCGAGCATGGGGGTGGGGGGGCTCGCCGGTAGCCGCCGGCTGGAGGCGGGCGCGGCCGGCCAGTGCAGGGTGGCGGCGGCCACTGCCAGGGGCGGCGGGGCGCACACACGCACGCAGCGTCGATGGCGCGCGGCGGCACAGCCAGGAGGCCACGGGCGGCGGCGCGGCTGGCTAGCCGGGGCGAGGCGCAGGGGGCGCGCACAGGCATGGCCACGGGCGGCGAGGCCGGCCAGCAGGGCGGCTGCAGCCACCGCGGCGGGCGCGGGCGCGGAGTGGCCAAGGGGCGGGGCGAGCACGGCAACGGTGGTGGGTTTCGGGCGTCCACGACGACAACAGCATCAGGTGCAACGAGTTAGGGGGAGAAGGGGAGGTCGACCGGAGGTTCACTGTGAGGTGGGTGGGGGACGTAGGGAAGCCATAGACGAACGGCGACGACCGGCGACGAGCGGCGCGCGCGACAGATGCAGTCGGGGAAATTTTGACGAGGGAAACGACGACATGGCTCCCCGATCTTGATCCACGGAACCAGGCGAGGAAGAAGACAACTGCGGAGCTCCTCGGCGTGATGGAACGTGGAGGGGAGGCCGGTGGACGTGGGAATGACGAGGACCACGGGCAGGGCCATGGCCGGCCGTGACCATGCTGTGTGGGTGTTGTGTGTGTATATGGTTGGCTAGGTGAACAGGGGTGGTTTCCCCATTCTTGCTTTTGTATTGTTTTTATTTCTTTTCTATTTTCTTTTCTTTGGCTAGCACTTGGACTTTGTACACATGTGACACATGCCCAACATTTATGTTGCACATTTTGCACAGTTAAAAGATTTGGGGCCAAACAACTCAACTAAATTTCGTGCAACATATACAAGGAACAAAGTGGTTACTTTGGCATAGTTTAATTAACCAAAATTTATCTAATTCCTATATTGTGATGTTGTTTTCCTAAACAGACTTTGTTACCTAACATTTGTTAATGATGATTACTTTTCCATATGTTTTTGGAAGTTTTAATTGGGTTGAATTTGAAATGCCCATGGTCAAGGGTGATCATCACATGCCTAATCATGGTGACATGGCAACATTAAAAGTGATTACTGTAGTGTGACACCCGGGGTTTTACAAATCTCCCGCACTACAAAGATTTCTCGTCCCGGGAATTAAATGTAGGGTAAGGGGTAAGGTTTAGGTTTCGTATTCTAACGAGTCTTCTTAGTATTGTTGCCCTTCTCGAAGCAGTTAATCGTTCTCGTTGATGTCTTCATTTCTCTGTATCAGTGCATCTCGACGTGTTGTCATCCTTCTTTCGGGGCTGCATCGTACCTACGAATAGGTTAGGGGGAAAACTTGAGGGGCGGATCGATACAAGCTTAATCAACCGAGATGGTCGAAGGGAATGGGGTACCAAGTATCTCATGAGTTAAACTCTGGGAGATACATCGAGAGAAACAAAAGAAGGCATGAGAAGTTTTCAAGCGGATATGTAAGCATTCGACGATGATAACGGAGGATAAAAGGGGGTCCAGAGCATCAGGCATAAGCACTGGGTCTGATATCGAACTGAATATCACAGGGTAGAGGACTCGTGAGTTGCATACGAGGTCAAGTAAGAAGAATAACCTCGAGAACAGGAAGGTACAAGCGAGTCAGGTTTCGATCCTGTGGAACTGTGGGTTACGGGCTCACATTGAATAAGAAGGGTGGTGACAAACAATGCGATCAAGTTGCAAGCTAAGCCAGAGAACAACTTGTTAGCTATGTCGGCAACAACGTCGGTGCCAAGGGCGAGGGACGAAGATAACCATTTTCCTACTCGTTAAGACGAGGCGGACCAATTGGCAAAGTTCTTGTCCATCGGTGGTCACCGAAAAGTCATCAACAATAGTAACAGGTTGTACGGACAAAGTAGTACATTGAAGTGTTTCCATAAGCAGGGATTATCACTGCTCAGATAAGTTATATCACAAGAAAGGTTAAACAGACCAATGGAAAAAGGTGATGATACAGAAGTATCAGGTGTATATATCTTTCCCAAGGGAAAGCAGAGCAAGAAATACATGACCAAGTTTGTAGTGTCAAGGAGTCAACGGAGTTTGTCGATGATAACACAAATCAACGAGGAGCAAGGATGGTATTTCTCGTTATGAATTCAATAGACACATGGGATAAGATAAAATGTTGATGATGACCACGACACTTTATGTCGAGAGGTTTCAAGAGAATGCAATCGAATAACAACATCACCAAACATAAGGGGTGGTGGAGCAAAAGGTAAGCGGTGTTCTCGGTAGACGACAACCAAAACCATAAATGGCTATGACAGGGATAGGCATTGTTTCATCACAATTCATAGGATGTAGTGCAAAGGCATGATATCCTCGAGACACCAGGGGTAATACTCGAAGGTAGAATGGTGAATCATAGGTGCAGAAGAATTTACACCAAGGGGGTTAATTATCTTTATGAGAAGCTTTCATGATAAGTTCTACATCGTATCCATGGGCATGAACACAAGTTCAAGGTCGACTCCCACTTCTGCAATGCATAAAATTTCAATCACTTCTCGCTTTCGATGAAGTTGTCGTGTTGGAATTTTATCTGGCATAACACCAGTAGAGTGTGACCCACAGAAGCTTCGGTTCATACAGATTAGGGGAAGCATGGGGTTAACCCATCGGGGCATTTTTAAACCCATACAACAAACATCATAAGTGAGGGATACCAGTTTGAAAGCAGAAGGCTAACAACATGAAGTAGATGACACTATTACAGGGAGGCATCTTGTATCAGGGGAAATCCATCCATGACCTAGGGCATAAGGGGACGGTAGGTAGTAATCCATCAAAAAGGTCAGGTGGCGTACAGAGAGTCTAATGTGAGTATCGGTACTCAACCATAAGAAGAAAGAATGACAAAGCATTGGAGATAAAAGCATCGGAATAATTCGATGCTTAAGTACAAAGGAATTATGATTTCCGTATCGGTGTACCAGAATCAGATACATCGATCAAACATGAATAAGTTGAATAGAAGCTTGACGGTTAATCAATTAAGGTTTGATTTACCAAGAACCAGCTCATGTACGGAATGACGTCTGAGCCAGAAGAATGGATTCATAGGGAACAACTGATGATTGCGTGCACTAGCACACACGATGATTCAACAGATCGGAATGGCAATGCCAAGGGAGGTCATCAAAGACTACAAGACAAACGGGATTAATCATAGTGCAAGCAGGTAAGAAGAATCTCCAAAGCAGTAGGCCGCCGAGGATTGTCGCGAGATCGAATAGTATTTCAAAGTAGTTTGGGAACCACATGAACCACTTAGAATGAACGGATCCTCGATAAATATGAGGAATTATCCGCAGGGTGAAAAGAAGCTGCAAGGCAGCAGGCTCAAAGGATTCCCGAAACAACGGAAAGTATTTCGATTCATCTTGTGAACACAAGAGAAACTAGGATTGAATGGATGAACGGAAGGTGTATGTGGTTATACATACGGACTTATCGGTGGCAGGGGAACGCAAGGGAGATGGGAACAAAGGGTCTCGACAACTCATCGGGGAGTATCTTCGGCATCTTCTGGTGAATCAGGTCATCTTCTGTGATGAGGGCTCTCCGGGAGGAAGTAGTCACGGGAACCTAATGTCAGAGTTAGCAAAATCTTTAACCCGAAAGAGAAGAGAGATCAGAGTCCCAGAGTAAGGGTGCGGAGAAAAAGATCCTAATACAACGCAGTTTGCGACGTGGGCCACGATAAGACACAGGACACTGTTAGTAAAGTAGTTCTGCAAAGACTAGACTCGATTCGACCAAGGAGTGGGAAGGGGGTGCCCTACAGGCAGTCGGCTCTAATACCAACTTGTGATGCCCCCAAAATCAAGTCGTGTACAGTAATCATACACACAAGGTACACGATCGAGATCAGGGACTCGCGGTAAGATATCACAAGACAACTCTACAAATAAAATAATACAAGCTATTTAATACAAGCCAGGGGCCATGAGGGCTTGAATACAACAGTTCGAGAGCACAAAGTTAGCGGAAGCAATAATATCTGAGTACACACACAAGAATACAAGGTTGCCTTAAGAAGGCTAGCACAAATAACAACAGATCGAAAACGTGAGGCCTCCTACCTGGGAACCTCCAAACTACTCCTGGTCAACGAGGAACTCGACGTCGTAGAAGGCATCGATGATCTTCATGTTGTGGTGGTCGGCATCAGGGATCTCCTTCTCCTGGACTCCAAGGCTCCAACGTCAACTGCAGCGGCCGATTAGGCAAAACGTGAAGGGGAAAATAAAGCAAGGGTGAGTGTCTAGCATACCCGCGAGTCTTACGTCTGCTACTAAGCATTTATGCATTTGTATCAATGGAAAGGGGAGGCTGTATATAGTGGACTGCAAGGTAGAAATCAGAATAATGGTAAGAAGCTAGGCCTATCGAAGACTAGCATCTTTCGACGAGTCTTGCAGCACAAGATGAGATCAGCCAACAGTTTAAGTAAAGCATAAAGTAATAATGAAGCAGAAGTTGCTGCAGCATTGTATAATAGTAAGTTGTACTAATTAATAATAAATGCCTCCGAGTTCCCCTCCTCGACTTCCCGGCGAGGAAGAAAACCCGGAACCAACAGATTAATAGTAGTAGTTTGTAGTGATAAGATCCGGCTTTAGCATAAAGCGTCCTGTTACCGTGGACACGGCTATTCGAATAGATTAAACTCCCTGCAGGGGTGCACTACTGTTCATCCTGCACGCTCGGATCTCCAGGGTGGCGTACACATTGTTAGGGAATGCCCCACCAAGGCTATCCGACACATCGCAGCCCATCCTAGGCTCAGCAGAGAGGCCATCCGCCAGACTATATCCTATGCGCTCAGGGGTCTAGGTCCCTCACCCTTCCACGCTCCTGCACGATGTGAGTCTGGCCAGTGAAACAAAAGCAAATCCAAACACACCTGCTGCAGCAAAGAAGACAACACCACTTCCCGGCGATCAGGTCACAGTACTGCTGACGTCTGAAGAGCTTTCGGACGAACTATGACACGGAGGGCCCACACCGTAATCCCACGTGTAGGTAGTGCGTACAGACCAATGGGTCTCTCAAGTCATCCACCGAACCATTTAGCATTTTAATATTATCTCGGAGACAACCGTTATCGACGTCTGACTAACAACACAATGGAAAACGAACAGCAACTAGGTCCACCAGTAACGTCGGGGTCTGCCCTGTCGTCCCGTCAAAGCACGCGGTTACCAACAAGGTTAACCGTCTCTTTACCTTGTATCGTGTGTGCTCTTGGTAGAGCTCGACTTTTCGTGGTTTGGTAACTCTCGCGAGATACGAGCAGGGGCCAAGCACGGTAGTAACGTCGTTCGTATCGTCCCTGTCGTTCCCGACGCAATACCGCTCGTGGGAACCGTTGGTCGCCCGACTCTTACCTTTAAGGAAAACCGTTTCTCAGGTACCTAAAGTGGCTATGCAGAGTCAGCAACGAGTGGAGTACTAGGATTACACCTTGATAGCTCACACTTGATGGTGGCTCGGCAGAGCTGAGCTAGGGGGCCTTAGGCCGTGTCTGCATTGTATCGTACTTATTACAATTAATATATGTTGTAACTGCGTCACTCCCCTGAGTGATCACGACCCGCTATCTAATCCTAGTTGACTAACAAAGCGCAGGGCTCACTGCTGAAAAATATATATAAATTTATAAGCAGCATAGCATAAAGGAAGGTACATCAAGGGGCGACAATGACAGGCTATGCAAGTGAATAGTATTGTAATGTAGCAGCAGCTGTAAGAATTCCTAGTGCAAGAAATGTACGGAAAAGATAGGCGATATTTGGGGAAGAGAATGGCTCTGCTTGGATGGAAGCTCGCAGTTAGGGTACGGTCGTCGATGATGTAGTCGAACTCGGCAATGGTGTCGTTGGCGGAAACAACGGGGTCTACCGTAGAATAAGGGGGGAAGAAACAGTAAATAAAATACAATAACAACAATACTAAGGTATGACATAGCAGATACAAAGCAATGGGGCTCTAACGTAGTGTTCGGTGATTTTCTCGGAGCAGGAATTTATCCGGGGTTGACTCATCGGTACCGGTTGATTACCGAACAGATGATCCGGTGGGGAAGGTTCCATGTCTGCAGTGTTAGAGACATCTGACAGACATGTGGATAGTGTAACCGCGCTCGCAGATCCATTCTGAATAGCTTTCGTATACATATCACTTTCATTCGGAAAGTTTTACCGGCCCCCGGTGATTACCGGACAGTGAAATCGGAGAGAGAATGTCCTGTGTTCAGTATGTTAGAGGGGTTTGGTGGGGGTATGGGTCGCGTATCCATATTCGTTATATTTTTCTGATCAATTTTCATGTATAAAGTTTTTGAATCGGACTTACGATTTAAAAGATATTCAATTTTAAAGTTTAAATCATTTAAAATCATTTTCTAAATTTATTTTATTATTTAATAGACATTATCTACAACAGTAAGTTTGACTGGTCAACCCTACAAAGGGGACCCACCTGTAAGGTTGACTGGTCAACTGACCAGTGGGTCCCACATTTCTGTCTCTAGCCATTTAATTAAACCTTATTTTTATTCTAAAAACCACTGGACCCACATGTCATAGGGTAGCAACTAATTTAATCCTGAACTAAACTAAATAATTACTTAAATATTTAATCATTTCCCTAATCCTTATTTTTACTATTATCTTTATTATTATCCTTTTTTTAACAGGGAGTTGGCCCCACTGGTCAGGGAGGGTGAGGAGGGGGATTAGGACCTAATCCACAGCCGGCAGAAGCCATGGCTGGGCGCGCGTGCCCGCGGTGGAGCACGGCAGCCGAGAGCAGGGGGCTCGCCAGGAGGCCACGGGCGGCGGCGCGGCCGGCCAGCCGGGGCGAGATGCAGGGGGCTCGAACAGGCATGGCCACGGGCGGCGAGGCCGGCCAGTAGGTCGGGTGCAGCCACCGCGGCGGGTGCGGGCGCGGAGTGGCCAAGGGGCGGGGCGAGCACGGCACGGTGGTGGCTTTCGGGCGTCCACGACGACAACAGCAGAAGGTGCAACGAGCTAGGGGGAGAAGGGGAGGTCGACCGGAGGCTCACTATGAGGTGTGGGGGGGACGCAGGGAATCCGGAGACGAGCGACGCGCGACAGATGCAGTCGGGGAAAATTTGACGAGGGCAACGACGACATGGCTCCCCGAGCTCGATCCAGGGCACCAGGCGAGGTAGAAGACAACTGCGGAGCTCCTCGACGTCATCGCACGCGGAGGGGAGGCCGGTGGCCGCGGGATCGACGAGGACCACGGGCAGGGCCATGGCCGGACGTGACCACGGTGTGTGGGTGTTGTGTGTGTCTGCGTGTGTGGTGTGAGTTGTGTGTGGGTGTTGTGGGTGTATATGGTTGGCTAGGTGAACGGGGGTGGTTTCCCCATTCTTGCTTTTGTTTTGTTTTTTCTTTCTTTTGTATTTTCTTTTCTTTGGCTAGCACTTGGACTTTGTACACATGTGACACATGCCCAACATTTATGTTAAATATTTTGCACAGTTATAAGATTTGGGGCCAAACAACTCAACTAAATTTCGTGCAAAATATACAAGGAACAAAGTGGTTACTTTGGCACAGTTTAATTAACCAAATTTTATCTAATTCCTATACTATGATGTTGTTTTCCTAAAAAGACTTTGTTACCTAACATTTGTTAATGATGATTACTTTTCCATATGGTTTTGGAAAATTTAATTGGGTTGAATTTGAAATGCCCATGGTCAAGGGTGATCATCACATGCCTAATCATGCTGACATGGCAACAGTAAAAGTGATTACTGTAGTGTAACACCCAGGATGTTACATTAGTGTAACATGCATTGTCCCAAAGTACCACATTGTCTTCTGCATGATTGTGATATTGCTTGTTCTGAAATTCGTAGTTCTAGTCTCCTTTAAAACTCCGGAGGAGTTTCTGCATTTATGTTTTGCTTCACTCATGGAGGCTAGCAAGATACCACTCTAGTATATTCAAGCTATGTGCATTGTGATCTTGTCTTGATTTTCAGCAATATATTATTTACTTTTGGTTGTTTGTGATTGATCACTTGAAAGAAGGATTGTTTCGTGCATTGTCCTTATAGCATTGTATCAATATTTGCTAAACTCTTTTCGTAGTACATGCTTATATACATCTCATGAAGCAAAAGAGTTTGTCAAAGTTTTGTTTGTCGCGTCTAGTTCGTTGAACTGAATTGCTTGAGGACAAGCAATTTGCTAAGCTTGGGGGAGTTGATACGTCTCAAACGTATCTACTTTTCCAAACACTTTTTCTATTGTTTTGCCCTCATTCTTGCATGATTTGAACGAAACTAACCCGGACTGACACTGTTTTCAGCAGAGCTGCTTGTATGGTTTCATTGTGTGAAGGAAAATGGATATTTAGGTACCTCAGAAAATTCCAGGAAAATTCACGAAAAATCCATGCACCCGAAGGAGCCCTGAGCCAAAAGTGGGGCCAGATGGCAGCCAGGGGGGGCAGGCGCCCTGCTGGCGCAGCCCCACCCCTGGTCACACCGGGGGGCGCCTAGGGGTCTCCCACCTCCTATGGTGCCCTACCTCGACTCCTATTTATTCCCGTGATGCGAAAACCCCCGAACAGAAGCCTAGTTTCCGTCGCGGAGCCGCCTACCACCCTCTGTTCTTCTTCGGGAGGGCTAATCTGGAGGTTGTTTTGGCCTCCGGTGAGGGGAGATCGTCGCCATCGTCATCATCGGCAACACTTCATCCTCCCTCCATGACTTCTCTTCACATGTGTGAGTAATTCCTTGATGTAGGCAAAGGGGATGGTAGGGACTGGATGAGTTAGATCATGTAATAGTTCGTCAGATTGTTGGGGGCTTGTTGCCTATCATCTACTTTGGTGTTTATCATCTTTGCTACAACTTGTTGCTCTTAATGCTTGTCACTTTGGGCCCGAGTGCCATGTTTTCAGATCTGAACCACTTGTGTTCTCATGAGTATATTTATGTTCTTGATCCTATCTATTAGTTGTATGCACCTATTATGGTCTGGAACCGGCGATCCCAAAGGTGACAGCTTGGGACACCAAAGGGGATGGACTATAATTTGAGGATTTCATGTATCCATTGAGTTTAATGCTTTGTTCCGGTGCTCTTTGATAGGAGCACCTTAATCTCCATAAGTTCCTTTTGGCCCCGTTCGTAGCGGGATGGTAGGACAAAAGATATTGTGCAAGTTCTTATTGCAAGCACGCACAAGTACCTACGGGATACATGCCTGATGTTTGATATTTGCCTAGATGCTCTTTTTTCTTTTCTGTGTGCCTTGCCCCGTGTTAAAATCTATTACATGTTCACTCTCATCCAAGAAGCGCCCAACCATCCATCTCCCAAGCCTATAGTGTTTTAATCCTGCTGGTTACTAGTAGTTTGCTTTCACTGTTTTACTTTCGTTTTCGCCAATACCACTATCATATCACCGTTGCTATTAATATTTTGTTGCAAGCAAGTATATTTCAGGTGCGGTTGAATTGAGAACTCAACTATCAAAGCTTATAAATATTCTTTGGCTCCCCTTGTGACGAATCAATAAATTGGGTTATCTTGCCCGCAAAGACTATGTCGATCCCCTCCAGTTGAGGGTCATGAAGTACGTATTTCTGGCGCCGTTGCTGGGGAGTATAGCTCTATTTACAAGTCTACTTGAAGTATTTTTCCTGCTGCACTTTATCCACTATGGGTAAGAAAGGAGACCCCAAGGTCCCGATTACCATCCACTACAAGAAAAGGTATTGTTCTGAGAACTAGTGCTACGCTTGATTCACCTTCCGTTATAAGTAAGTTCGCTTCACCACCACCACCACATGCTACTTATATTGAGTCTGTTACTATGCCCAATACTTTTGATGATGCTTCCACTACTCTTCATGAAACTAGTTTTCTTGGAAACTATCTTGAGGCTCAGATTGCTAAGGTTGCAGCACAGTCTGAGACTGAGAATTATAAACATACCGCAATGTTAATTATGCTACAGAAAGTAAAAGGCTCAATCGTATAGCCATTACCCCAACACAAGTAGATTGTTTATTCATCGGCATCTACTTACTAATCATCCACCTAGAGATATATATCCAGAATATATCGCTGGTATTAAGTTGTGAGCCACAACTAATGTTGTGAACTCAAAGCAACAGACAATTGCATTAACACTCTATTCTGTAACACCCCGGGTGTCATGCTACAGTAATCACCTACAGTAATCAGGATTACTGTTGCTAATCACTGTTGATAATCTTTGTGGCTCGAACTGGCCTTAATCAAAATTTTGGTTCTTGTTAATCTTCAGATCATGATGGGGGTATTGAATCCAATGTACCCATCATGCCTTGATCAAACTTTACAGTTGATCATGTTCTGTATCATAATGGTTGATATCAATAAACCATGTGCCAAGTGTGCCTTGATCATCATCTTCCAAATCAAAGTCCAACCCCCTTCTTGATCTTGATTATAAAAATAAAGTGGCAAATAAACCTTGCCAAAAAATTATGAAACCACTTATATAAATTCACTAATATTCAGTGGACCATGTTGCACCAACTTGGGTATTTCTTGTGAGCTATATGTTAATTCAAACCATTAAAACAGTAGCTTGATTTTCCTTTGAGGAGTATTAAAAAAATAGGTGACAATAAAACCTTGTCCAAAAATTGTGCTTCCACTTTTATTAAATCACTAATATTCAGTGGAGCATGTCACATCAATTTGGGGATTTTATTAATCTCTAGATTAAATCAATTAAATCAAAACAGTGATCAAAAACCCTAGATAAATCATTTAATATTAATCCAAATATTAAACGACTTTTAAAATTGCCCAAATCTTTTGTGGCACTAATCTAGGGTGATTACTAAATTATGGTACACTTACAACATTTTACAAAAATGCCTAGGTGAATGAAATTATTACAAAAAGAAATAAAAAGAAAATAAATAAATTAAAAACCTAGCTAACCCCTGGCCCAATTCCCCTCCCCATCCCCTGGGCGAGATAGCCCAGCTAGCCCAACCGTACCCCCCCCCCCGAACCGTCCCCTTCCTCTCGCTACAGGGGAGGCAGGGCGTGCGTGGCAGCCATCCCATGGCGCCATGGCCATGGATGCCTCGCTGCCGGCTATCCCCCGGCTTCCTCTCGAGTATAAGTTCCCTCCCCCCCCCCCCCCCGTGCCCTGGACGAACCCTAGCCCGCCCCGAAACCCTAGATCGACCGATTCCCCTCCCCTGCTCGTTTCCCTCAGTCCATCGTAGTCGCCATGGACGCGAGACCTTGAACCCTCGCGGCCACCGGGCGAGATAGCTCCTGCCATGGTGTCCTGGAGCCTCATCGTCATCTACCTCGTCTCCCAGTGCAAGCCGTTGTCGCCGGGGAGCACCACAGGCCGCGAATCGCGCCTTCTTCTTCCTCCCGCCGCTGGCCCACTTCATCGATTCCGGCCGCCCCGAACCTCCTCGCGCCTCCCTGAGCTCGCCATCAGCCTCCCCTCGGTGAGCCGCACTGATTCCTCCCCACTCCCTCGTCGTTTCGCCGCCGTACGACCGAGTCCCGCACGGGCCGCCATTAGAGGGGTCACGAGCTCGAGCTCCTGGAAGCCCGTGCCCGCGCCCACTCGCCTCTTGGCTACCTTGGATTTTTCCCGCGCGCGCTGCCCGCGCGGCCACTCCGTTGTCCACCCCTGTATTTAGCCCCCCTAAACAAGATATTAGCAGGCACTAAACTAGATACCCCCTTGACAATGACATATGGGCCCTACGCCTTTTTGTTAAATAAACCACTGTTAATTGTCTCCCTCTCAATGACAGCTGGGTCCCACATGTATGTAAATAAATAAAATTGGTTTAGTGTTATTCTAGTGGCTGACATGTGGACCCCGCTGGATTTTTAATAAATTAAATTGATTTAAATTACTGTTGTGAATGACATGTGGGTCCACCCTGTCAGCACTGTTTTGGATAAGGTTTTGGATAATGTTGCATTTAAATAATAAAAGAAATTCCACAAATTCTTTTAAATTGAATAAAACTTTGAAAATCAGTATCTTTTAATTAGTAACTCCGATGAAAATAATTTATATATCAAAATTGATGAGAAAAATACAACGAATACAGATATGCTACCCATACCCCCACCACACCCCTCTAACATACCGAACATCGAACCTTCCCCCTCCGGACCGTCTATCTGATGATTCGTCCGGTACTGTCAAAGTACCCGGATGAATTTATTCTGAACACGAAAGTTGTTCAGAATAGTTCAACTAACACGGATACACCCCTCTTATGTTTGTCGGATGTCCACGACACCTCCAGCATGAACCCTTCCCCCTCCGGACACCCTGTCCGGTAATCACCCGGAGCTGGCAGTTCATCCCCGGATGAATTCCCGCTCCGAGCATAATACATTGCACTGCGTTAGAACACCGTTAACATTGCGTTTGCCTTGTCTTGTATTTGTATTGCTATTATTGTCGTGTATTTATTGTTTCTTCCCCCCTCTCTTATTGTTCGATAGACCCGACGACCGTTGTCGACGCCCGTGTGATCGACTACGTCGACGACGACCGTACCCCTACCGTCGAGCTTCCAGGCAAGCAGAGCCATTCTCCTCCCCAGATATCGCCTATCTTTCCGTACATTTCTTGCACTAGGCATGTTTACTACTGCTGCTGCTACGATTACAATCCTATTCAATTGCATAGCCTGATTTTGTCGCCCCTTGATGTACCTTTCCTTTATCCTATGCTGCCTTATAAATATATATTATATTCAGCAGTGAGCCCTGCGCTTTGTTAGCTAGGATTAGATAGCAGGGTCGTGATCACTCAGGGGAGTGACGCGGATACGTCTTATTATAACTGCAACAGGTACGGTACAATGCAGACACCGCCTAAGGCCCCCTAGCTCGGCTCTGCCGAGCCACATCAAGTGAAGCTATCGAGGAGTAATCCTCGTACTCCACTCATTGCTGACTCTGTATAGCCGCTCTAGGTACCTGAGCAACAGTTGTCCTTAAAGGTAAGAAAGTCGGGTGACCCAACGGTGCCCGCGAGAGGTATATTGTCGGGAACGACAGGGAGGGTACGACCGACGTTACTGGCGTGCTTGGCCCCTGCTCGTATCTCGCGAGAGTTACCAAACTGCGAAAAGTCGAGCTCTACCAAGAGCAAACGCGAGACAATGTAAGGAGACGGTTCACCTTGTTGGTAACCGCAGTGACTTGGTGGGACGACAGGGCAGGCACCGATGTACTGGTGGACCTGACTGCTGTCGTTGACCGCGGGTCGGTTAAGTTGAGGCAACGATAACGGTTGTCACGCAGGTTAATTAAAATGCTAAATGGTTCGGCGGATGTCTTGAGTAGCATTTTTGGCTTGTACGCACTACCTACACGTGGGATGAGGAGTGTGGGCTCCCCTGCATCGTAGTCTCGTTCGGGGGTCTTCAGACGTCAGCAGTACCGCGGGCTGATTGCCGGGAAGTGGTGTTGTCTTCTCTTGCTCGAGCAGTGTATTTGTGTTTGCTTTGAATTTGCTTCACCGGCCAGTCACGCACCGTGCAAGAGTAATTTCGGGTTAGGGTCCAAAGCCCGGCGTACATAGGATATAGTCCGGCGGATGACCTCTCTGTTGATTGCCGAAGGATGGGCTACTTTGTGTCGGATAGCTTTGGTGGAGCGTTCCCTAACAAGGTTCCCGCCACCCTGGAGATCCGAGCGTCGTAGAGGCACGCCAGTGCACCTCTGCAGGGAAGATTAATCTATTCGAATAGCCGTGTCCACGGTAACAGGACGCTTTATGCTGAAGCTGGATCTTACCACTACGAACTATTACTATTAAACTGTATGGTTCCGGGTTTTCTTCCTCGCATGGGAAGTCGAGGAGGGGAACTCGGAGGCCTTATTATTATTAATCATTACAACTTATACTATACAATGCTGCAGCAACTTCTGCTGCATTGTTATTACATTTCTGCGATTGAACTATTGGCTGATTCTCTCCTTGTGCTGCAAGACACGTGAGAAGATGCTAGTCTTTGATAGGCCTAGCTTCTTACCCTTATTCTGATTTCTATCTTGCAGTCCACTAAACAGCCTCCCCTTTCCATTGATACAATGCATAATGCTTAGTAGCGGACGTAAGACTCGCGGGTATGCTAGGTACTCACCTTTGCTTTATTTCCCCCTTTATGTTTTGCCTGATCGGCCGCTGCAGTCGACGTTGGAGCCCAGGAGCAAGAGTACCCCGGAGGCGGATACTACTACGTCGAGACCCCCGCTGACCAGGACCAGGAGTAGTTTCGGAGGCTCCCAGGCAAGAGGCCTTGCCTTTTCGATCTGTACCTCTGATGTTATTTGTGCTAGCCTTCTTAAGGCAAAACTTGACTAACTATGTCTGTACTCAGATATTATGGCTTGTATAACTTATGTATTCGGGTCCACGTGACCCCCCCTTTATTGTAACATATTGGGTTATCCTTTTGTGTTTAGTGTTGTGATGTGATATTCTCACCGTGGCACCCTAATCTCAATCGTGTACCCTGCGTGTATGATTACTGTACACGGATTGATTTTGGGGGCGTCACAAGTTGGTATCAGAGCCGACTGCCTGTAGGACACCCCCTTCCAACTCCTTGGTCGAAGTCGAGTCTAGTCGTTGCAAAACTACTTTACTAATAGTGTCGTGTGGCTTATCGGCCCACGTCGCAAAACTGGGTGGTATTAGGATCTTTTTCTCCGCATCTCTACTCTGGGACTCTGATCTCTCTTCTCTTTCGGGTTAAATATTTTTGCTAACACGGACTCTAGGTTCTCGTGACCACATCCTCCCGGAGAGCCCCTCATTACAGATGATCACCTGGTTCAACAGAAGATTTCGAAGATACTTTCCGATAAATCCTCGGGACCCTATGTGCCCATCACCTTAACAATTCCCTGCCACCGATAAGTCCGTATGTATAACCACATACACCCTTCGTTCATCCATTCAATCCCGGTTGCTCTTGTGCTCACAAGATGCATCGAAATACTTTCCATTTTTTCGAGAATCCGTTGAGCCTACTGCCTTGCAGCTTCTTTTCACCCTTCGGATAATTCCTCACATTTATCGAGGATCCGTTCATCCTAATTTGTTCCTCTGATTCCCCAAATACTTTGAAATACTATTCGATCTCGCGATAATCCTCGGCAGCCTACTACTCTGGAGATTCTTGTTACCTGCTTGCACTATGATTAATCCCGTTTGTCTTGTAGTCTTTGATAACCTCCCTTCGCATTGCCATTCTGATCCGTTGAATCATCGTGTGTGCTAGTGCACGCAATCATCAGTTGATCCCTATGAATCCATTCTTCCGGCTCAGACGTCATTTTTGGACATGAGCTGGATCTTGGTAAGTCAAACCTTCCTTGATTGTCCGTCGTTTGGACATCGTAATTCCTTTGTAATCCAGTGTTGAATTATCCAGATGCTTTTATCTTCCGATGCCTTTCCGTCCGGTCTTCTTATGGTTGAGTACCCATACTCACACCAGACTCTCTGTACCCCCGCCTGACCTTTTTGGTGGGTTACTTACTGTTCTACCCTTGTGTCCTAAACCATTGACGAGCTTCCCCTGATATAAAATGCCCTTGGCAAATGGTATCATCTGTTCCTTGTCGTCAGCCTTCTTCTTTCGAACTTGTATCCTTTACTCCTGTTGTTGGTTGTAAAGATTCGTAAAATGTCCCTATGGGTTGTACCTATGTTTCAACCATCTATGTCTACCCCGGAAAGCCTCTACGGGTCATACTCTACTGGTGTTATGCCAGATAAAAAAAATTAATTTAACGCTACAAATTCATCGACAGCGAGAAGTGAATGAAAGGCTATGCATTAAAGAAGTGGGAGTCGACCTTGAACTTGTGTTCATGCCCATGGATACTATGTAGAACTTATCATGAAAGCTTCTCGTAAAGATAATTAACCCCCTTGGTGTAAATTATTCTACACCTATGATCCAACATTCTACCATCGATTATTACCCCTGATATCTCGAGGTTTTCATGCCTTTGCACTACATCTTATGGACTGTGATGAAACAATGCCTATCCCTGTAATATCCATTTCATGGTTCTGGGTTGTCGTCAACCGAGACCACCGCTTACCTTTTGCTCCACCACCCCTTTTGTTTGGTGATGTTGCTATTCGATTGCATTCTCTTGAAACCTCTCGACATAAAGTGTTGTGGTCATCATCAGGATTTTTTTTTCTTCTTCCATGTGTTAATTGGAAACATCGTGACAAATACAATCCTTGCCCCTCGATGATTTGTGTTATCATCGACAACATCCTTTGACTCCCCGCCAATACAAACTTGGTCCTTTATATCGTGCTCTGCTTTCCCAGGAAATATATACACGTGATACTTGTGTATCATTACATTTTCCCTTTCATTGGTCTGTTTAACCTTTCTTTTAATATAAATTATCCGAGCAGTGATAATTCGCTGCTGATGTAAACACTTCGGTGTATCACTTTTCCGTACAACCTGTTACTATTGTTGATGACTTTTCGGTGACCACCGATGGACGAGAACTTTGCCAATTGGTATGCCTCGTCTTAACGAGCAGGACGATGGTTCTCTTCGTCCCTCGCCCTTGGCACTGATGTTGTTGCCGACATAGCTAACAAGCTGTTCTGTGAATTGCCTTGCAACTTCATCGCATTGTTTGCCACCACCTTCTTATTCAATGTGGGCCCATAACCCACAGTTCCACAGGATCGAAACCTGACTCTCTTGTACTTTTCTGTCCTTGAGGCTATTGCTCTTGCTTGACCTCGTATGCAACTCACGAGTCCTCTACCTTGTGGTATTCAGTCCAATACCAGACACCTTGCTTATGCTTGATGCTCTGGACCTCTTTTCATAATCCGTCATCGAGGTCGAATGCTTGTGTATCCTCTTGAAAACTTCGCACACCTTCTTTTGTTTATCTCGATGTATTCCCTGAGTTTAACCTCAGAAGATACCTTGTACCCCATTTCCTTGGACAACCTCGATCGATTAACCGGGTGCCGATCCGACCCCCCTTAAGTTTTTACTCCTAGCCTATTCGTAAGTACGATGAAGACCCTGAAAGAAGGATGACAACTCGTCGAGATGCGCTGATGCAGAGAAATGAAGACTTCAACGAGAAGGATTAACTTCTTCGAGAAGGACAACAAGCACCAGAAGACTCGTTAGAATACGAAACCGAAACCTTACCCCTTGCCTACTTTTAATTCTCGGGACGAGAATTCTTTGTGGTGGTGGAGATTTGTAACACCCCGGGTGTCATGCTACAGTAATCACCTACAGTAATCAGGATTACTGTTTCTAATCACTGTTGATAATCTTTGTGGCTCGAACTGGCCTTAATCAAAATTTTGGTTCTTGTTAATCTTCAGATCATGATGGGGGTATTGAATCCAATGTACCCATCATGCCTTGATCAAACTTTACAGTTGATCATGTTCTGTATCATAATGGTTGATATCAATAAACCATGTGCCAAGTGTGCCTTGATCATCATCTTCCAAATCAAAGTCCAACCCCCTTCTTGATCTTGATCATAAAAATAAAGTGGCAAATAAACCTTGCCCAAAAATTATGAAACCACTTATATAAATTCACTAATATTCAGTGGACCATGTTGCACCAACTTGGGTATTTCTTGTGAGCTATAGATTAATTCAAACCACTAAAACAGTAGCTTGATTTGCCTTTGAGGAGTATTAAAAAAATAGGTGACAATAAAACCTTGTCCAAAAATTGTGCTTCCACTTTTATTAAATCACTAATATTCAGTGGAGTATGTCACATCAATTTGGGGATTTTATTAATCTCTAGATTAAATCAATTAAATCAAAACAGTGATCAAAAACCCTAGATAAATCATTTAATATTTAATCCAAATATTAAACGACTTTTAAAATTGCCCAAATCTTTTGTGGCACTAATCTAGGGTGATTACTAAATTATGGTACACTTACAACATTTTACAAAAATGCCTAGGTGAATAAAATTATTACAAAAAGAAATAAACAGAAAATAAATAAATTAAAAACCTAGCTAACCCCTGGCCCAATTCCCCTCCCCATCCCCTGGGCCTGATAGCCCAGCTAGCCCAACCGTACCCCCCCCCCCGAACCGTCCCCTTCCTCTCGCTACATTGTACAGGGCGTGCGTGGCAGCCATCCCATGGTGCCATGGCCATGGATGCCTCGCTGCCGGCTATCCCCCGGCTTCCTCTCGAGTATAAGTTCCCCCCCCCCCCCCCGTGCCCTGGACGAACCCCAGCCCGCCCCGAAACCCTAGATCGACCGATTCCCTCCCCTGCTTGTTTCCCTCAGTCCATCGTAGTCGCCATGGACGCGAGACCTTGAACCCTCGCGGCCACCGGGCGAGATAGCTCCTGCCATGGTGTCCTGGAGCCTCATCGTCGTCTACCTCGTCTCCCAGTGCAAGCCGTTGTCGCCGGGGAGCACCACAGGCCGCGAATCGCGCCTTCTTCTTCCTCCCGCCGCTGGCCCGCTTCATCGATTCCGGCCGCCCCGAACCTCCTCGCGCCTCCCTGAGCTCTCCATCAGCCTCCCCTCGGTGAGCCGCACTGATTCCTCCCCTCTCCCTCTTTGTTCCGCCGCCGTACGACCGAGTCCCGCATGGGCCGCCATTAGAGGGGTCACGAGCTCGAGCTCCAGGACGCCCGTGCCCGCGCCCACTCGCCTCTTGGCTGCCTTGGATTTTTCCCGCGCGCGCTGCCCACGCGGCCGCTCCGTTGTCCACCACACCCCTCGTCGGGCTGCAGCGGTTTCGTGGCCGCCGTGGCCACCATGGCCGTGCGCCCCTCCTCTCCGCATGGGCGCCGCCCCGGCTGTCGGCCCTCCGTCCGCGTTTCCCCTCGACCACCTTGGTCTAGGCCGCCCCCGCGCCTAGCCTCCCTGGCCGGAATGCCCCCTCTGCCGTGCTCCCGCCCCCTCGTCGGCCGGCCACGCCACACTGGCTCTGTCCATGGTCGTGAGTTGCGTCGTGCCGATCTAGGTGTGGGTTGTGCCACTGAAACGTGGGGCCCTCCCCTGTATTTAGCCCCCCTAAACAAGATATTAGCAGGCACTAAACTAGATACCCCCTTGACAATGACATATGGGTCCTACGCCTTTTTGTTAAATTAAACCACTATTAATTGTCTCCCTCTCAATGACAGCTGGGTCCCACATGTATGTAAATAAATAAAATTCGTTTAGTGTTATTCTAGTGGCTGACATATGGACCCCGCTGGATTTTCAATAAATTAAATTGCTTTAAATTATTGTTGTAAATGACATGTGGGTCCACCTTGTCAGCACTGTTTTGGATAAGGTTTTGGATAATGTTGCATTTAAATAATAAAAGAAATTCCAGAAATTCTTTTAAATTGAATAAAACTTTGAAAATCAATATCTTTTAATCAGTAACTCCGATGAAAATAATTTATATATCAAAATTGATCAGAAAAATACAACGAATACGGATATGATACCCATACCCCCACCACACCCCTCTAACATACCGAACATCGAACCTTCCCCCTCCGGACCGTCTATCTGATGATTCGTCCGGTACTGTCAAAGTACCCGGATGAATTTATTCTGAACACGAAAGTTGTTCAGAATAGTTCAACTAACACGGATACACCCCTCTTATGTTTGTCGGATGTCCACGACACCTCCGGCATGAACCCTTCCACCTCCGGACACCCTGTCCAGTAATCACCCGGAGCTGGCAGTTCATCCCCGGATGAATTCCCGCTCCGAGCATAATACATTGCACTGCGTTAGAACACCGTTAACATTGCATTTGCCTTGTCTTGTATTTGTATTGCTATTATTGTCGTGTATTTATTGTTTCTTCCCCCCTCTCTTATTGTTCGATAGACCCGACGACCGCTGTCGACGCCCGTGTGATCGACTACGTCGACGATGACCGTACCCCTATCGTCGAGCTTCCAGGCAAGCAGAGCCATTCTCCTCCCCAGATATCGCCTATCTTTCCGTACATTTATTGCACTAGGCATGTTTACTGCTGTTGCTACTACGATTACAATCCTATTCAATTGCGTAGCCTGATTTTGTCGCCCCTTGATGTACCTTTCCTTTATCCTATGATGCCTTATAAATATATATTATATTCAGCAGTGAGCCCTGCGCTTTGTTAGCTAGGATTAGATAGCAGGGTCGTGATCACTCAGGGGAGTGACGCGGATACGTCTTATTATAACTGCAACAGGTACGGTACAATGCAGACACCGCCTAAGGCCCCCTAGCTCGGCTCTGCCGAGCCACATCAAGTGAAGCTATCGAGGTGTAATCCTCGTAGTCCACTCGTTGTTGACTCTGTATAGCCGCTCTAGGTACCTGAGCAACGGTTGTCCTTAAAGGTAAGAAAGTCGGGTGACCCAACGGTGTCCGCGAGAGGTATATTGTTGGGAACGACAGGGAGGGTACGACCGACGTTACTAGCGTGCTTGGCCCCTGCTCGTATCTCGCGAGAGTTACCAAACTGCGAAAATTCGAGCTCTACCAAGAACAAATGCGAGACAAGGTAAGGAGACGGTTCACCTTGTTGGTAACCGCAGTGACTTGGTGGGACGACAGGGCAGGCACCGATGTACTGGTGGACCTGACTGCTGTCGTTGACCACAGGTCGGTTAAGTTGAGGCAACGATAACGGTTGTCACGCAGGTTAATTAAAATGCTAAATGGTTCAGCGGATGTCTTGAGTAGCCTTTTTGGCTTGTACGCACTACCTACACGTGGGATGAGGAGTGTGGGCTCCCCTGCATCGTAGTCTCGTTCGAGGGTCTTCAGACGTCAGTAGTACCGCGGGCTGATTGCCGGGAAGTGGTGTTGTCTTGTCTTGCTCGAGCGATGTATTTGTATTTTCTTTGATTTTGCTTCACCGGGCAGTCACGCACCATGCAGGAGTACGTTCGGGTTAGGGTCCAAAGCCCGGCGTACATAGGATATAGTCCGGCGGATGACCTCTCTGTTGATTGCCGAAGGATGGGCTACTTTGTGTCGGATAGCTTTGGTGGAGCGTTCCCTAACAAGGTTCCCGCCACCCTGGAGATCCGAGCGTCGTAGAGTCACGCCAGTGCACCCCTGCAGGGAAGATTAATCTATTCGAATAGCCGTGTCCACGGTAACAAGACGCTTTATGCTTAAGTTGGATCTTACCACTACGAACTATTACTATTAAACTGTATGGTTCCGGGTTTTCTTCCTCGCATGGGAAGTCGAGGAGGGGAACTCGGAGGCCTTATTATTATTAATCATTACAACTTATATTATACAATGCTGCAGCAACTTCTGCTGCATTGTTATTACATTTCTGCTATTGAACTGTTGGCTGATTCTCTCCTTGTGCTGCAAGACACGTGAGAAGATGCTAGTCTTTGATAGGCCTAGCTTCTTACCCTTATTCTGATTTCTATCTTGCAGTCCACTATATATACAGCCTCCCCTTTCCATTGATACAATGCATAATGCTTAGTAGCGGACGTAAGACTCGCGGGTATGCTAGGTACTCACCTTTGCTTTATTTCCCCCTTTATGTTTTGCCTGATCGGCCGCTGCAGTCGACGTTGGAGCCCAGGAGCAAGAGTACCCCGGAGGCGGATACTACTACGTCGAGACCCCCGCTGACCAGGACCAGGAGTAGTTTCGGAGGCTCCCAGGCAAGAGGTCGTGCCTTTTCGATCTGTACCTCTGATGTTATTTGTGCTAGCCTTCTTTAGGAAAAACTTGACTAACTATGTCTGTACTCAGATATTATGGCTTGTATAACTTATGTATTCGGGTCCGCGTGACCCCCCCCCCCCTTTATTGTAATATATTGGTTTATCCTTTTGTGTTTAGTGTTGTGCTGTGATATTCTCACCGTGGCACCCTAATCTCAGCCGTGTACCCATCGTGTATGATTACTATACACGGATTGATTTTGGGGGCGTCACAAGTTGGTATCAGAGCCGACTTCCTGTAGGACACCCCCTTCCAAGTCCTTGGTAGAAGTCGAGTCTAGTCGTTGCAAAACTACTTTACTAATAGTGTCGTGTGGCTTATCGGCCCACGTCGCAAAATTGGGTGGTATTAGGATCTTTTTCTCCGCATCTCTACTCTGGGACTCTGATCTCTCTTCTCTTTCGGGTTAAATATTTTTGCTAACAGGGACTCTAGGTTCTCGTGATCACATCCTCCCGGAGAGCCCCTCATTACAGATGATCACCTGGTTCAACAGAAGATTTCGAAGATACTTTCCGATAAATCCTCGGGACCCTATGTGCCCATCGCCTTAACAATTCCCTGCCACCGATAAGTCCGTATGTATAACCACATACACCCTTCGTTCATCCATTCAATCCCAGTTGCTCTTGTGCTCACAAGATGCATCGAAATACTTTCCATTTTTTCGGGAATCCGTTGAGCCTACTGCCTTGCAGCTTCTTTTCACCCTGCGGATAATTCCTCACATTTATTGAGGATCCGTTCATCCTAATTTGTTCCTCTGATTCCCCAAATACTTTGAAATACTATTCGATCTCGCGATAATCCTCGGCAGCCTACTACTTTGGAGATTCTTCTTACCTGCTTGCACTATGATTAATCCCGTTTGTCTTGTAGTCTTTGATAACCTCCCTTGGCATTGCCATTCTGATCCGTTGAATCATCGTGTGTGCTAGTGCACGCAATCATCAGTTGATCCCTATGAATCCATTCTTCCGGCTCAGACGTCATTTTTGGACATGAGCTGGATCTTGGTAAGTCAAACCTTCCTTGATTGTCCGTCGTTTGGACATCGTAATTCCTTTGTACTCCAGCATTGAATTATCCAGATGCTTTTATCATCCGATGCCTTTCCGTCCGGTCTTCTTATGGTTGAGTACCCATACTCACACCAGACTCTCTATACCCCCGCCTGACCTTTTTGGTGGGTTACTTACTGTTCTACCCTTGTGTCCTAAACCATTGACGAGCTTCCCCTGATATAAAATGCCCTTGGCAAATGGTATCATCTGTTCCTTGTCGTCAGCCTTCTGCTTTCGAACTTGTATCCTTTACTCCTGTTGTTGGTTGTAAAGATTCGTAAAATGTCCCTATGGCTTGTACCTATGTTTCAACCATCTATGTGTACCCCGGAAAGCCTCTACAGGTCATACTCTACTGGTGTTATGCCAGATAAAAAAATTAATTTAACGCTACAAATTCAACGACAGCGAGAAGTGAATGAAAGGCTATGCATTAAAGAAGTGGGAGTCGACCTTGAACTTGTGTTCATGCCCATGGATACTATGTAGAACTTATCATGAAAGCTTCTCGTAAAGATAATTAACCCCCTTGGTGTAAATTATGCTACACCTATGATCCACCATTCTACCATCGATTATTACCCCTGATATCTCGAGGTTTTCATGCCTTTGCACTACATCTTATGGACTGTGATGAAACAATGCCTATCCCTGTAATATCCATTTCATGGTTCTGGGTTGTCGTCAACCGAGACCACCACTTACCTTTTGCTCCACCACCCCTTTTTTTGGTGATGTTGCTATTCGATTGCATTCTCTTGAAACCTCTCGACATAAAGTGCCGTGGTCATCATCAGGATTTTTTTCTTCTTCCATGTGTTAATTGGAAACATCATGAGAAATACCATCCTTGCCCCTCGATGATTTGTGTTATCATCGACAACATCCTTCTACTCCCCGCCAATACAAGCTTGGTCCTTTATATCGTGCTCTGCTTTCCCGGGAAATATATACACTTGATACTTGTGTATCATTACATTTTCCCTTTCATTGGTCTGTTTAACCTTTCTTTTAATATAAATTATCCGAGCAGTGATAATTCGCTGCTGATGTAAACACTTCGGTGTATCACTTTTCTGTACAACCTGTTACTATTGTTGATGACTTTTCGGTGACCACCGATGGACGAGAACTTTGCCAATTGGTCTGCCTCGTCTTAACGAGCAAGAAGATGGTTCTCTTCGTCCCTCGCCCATGGCACTGATGTTGTTGCCGACATAGCTAACAAGCTGTTCTGTGAATTGCCTTGCAACTTCATCGCATTGTTTGCCACCACCTTCTTATTCAATGTGGGCCCATAACCCACAGTTCCACAGGATCGAAACCTGACTCTCTTGTACTTTTCTGTCCTTGAGGTTATTGCTCTTGCTTGACCTCGTATGCAACTCACGAGTCCTCTACCTTGTGGTATTCAGTCCAAGACCAGACACCTTGCTTATGCTTGATGCTCTGGACCTCTTTTCATAATCCGTCATCGAGGTCGAATGCTTGTGTATCCTCTTGAAAACTTCGCACACCTTCTTTTGTTTATCTCGATGTATTCCCTGAGTTTAACCTCAGAAGATACCTTGTACCCCATTTCCTTGGACAACCTCGATCGATTAACCGGGTGCCGATCCGACCCCCCTTAAGTTTTTACTCCTAGCCTATTCGTAAGTACGATGAAGACCCTGAAAGAAGGATGACAACTCGTCGAGATGCGCTGATGCAGAGAAATGAAGACTTCAACGAGAAGGATTAACTTCTTCGAGAAGGACAACAAGCACCAGAAGACTCGTTAGAATACGAAACCGAAACCTTACCCCTTGCCTACTTTTAATTCTCGGGACGAGAATTCTTTGTGGTGGTGGAGATTTGTAACACCCCGGGTGTCATGCTACAGTAATCACCTACAGTAATCAGGATTACTGTTTCTAATCACTGTTGATAATCTTTGTGGCTCGAACTGGCCTTAATCAAAATTTTGGTTCTTGTTAATCTTCAGATCATGATGGGGGTATTGAATCCAATGTACCCATCATGCCTTGATCAAACTTTACAGTTGATCATGTTCTGTATCATAATGGTTGATATCAATAAACCATGTGCCAAGTGTGCCTTGATCATCATCTTCCAAATCAAAGTCCAACCCCCTTCTTGATCTTGATCATAAAAATAAAGTGGCAAATAAACCTTGCCCAAAAAATATGAAACCACTTATATAAATTCACTAATATTCAGTGGACCATGTTGCACCAACTTGGGTATTTCTTGTGAGCTATAGATTAATTCAAACCATTAAAACAGTAGCTTGATTTGCCTTTGAGGAGTATTAAAAAAATAGGTGACAATAAAACCTTGTCCAAAAATTGTGCTTCCACTTTTATTAAATCACTAATATTCAGTGGAGTATGTCACATCAATTTGGGGATTTTATTAATCTCTAGATTAAATCAATTAAATCAAAACAGTGATCAAAAACCCTAGATAAATCATTTAATATTTAATCCAAATATTAAATGACTTTTAAAATTGCCCAAATCTTTTGTGGCACTAATCTAGGGTGATTACTAAATTATGGTACACTTACAACATTTTATAAAAATGCCTAGGTGAATAAAATTATTACAAAAAGAAATAAACAGAAAATAAATAAATTAAAAACCTAGCTAACCCCTGGCCCAATTCCCCTCCCCATCCCCTGGGCCTGATAGCCCAGCTAGCCCAACCGTACCCCCCCCCCCCGAACCGTCCCCTTCCTCTCGCTACATTGTACAGGGCGTGCGTGGCAGCCATCCCATGGCGCCATGGCCATGGATGCCTCGCTGCCCGCTATCCCCCGGCTTCCTCTCGAATATAAGTTCCCCCCCCCGTGCCCTGGACGAACCCCAGCCCGCCCCAAAACCCTAGATCGACTGATTCCCCTCCCCTGCTCGTTTCCCTCAGTCCATCGTAGTCGCCATGGACGCGAGACCTTGAACCCTCGCGGCCACCGGGCGAGATAGCTCCTGCCATGGTGTCCTGGAGCCTCATCGTCGTCTACTTCGTCTCCCAGTGCAAGCCGTTGTCGCCGGGGAGCACCACAGGCCGCGAATCGCGCCTTCTTCTTCCTCCCGCCGCTGGCCCGCTTCATCGATTCCGGCCGCCCCGAACCTCCTCGCGCCTCCCTGAGCTCTCCATCAGCCTACCCTCGGTGAGCCGCACTGATTCCTCCCCTCTCCCTCGTCAATCCGCCGCCGTACAACCGAGTCCCGCACGGGCCGCCATTAGAAGGGTCACAAGCTCGAGCTCCTGGACGCCCGTGCCCGCGCCCACTCGCCTCTTGGTTGCCTTGGATTTTTCCCGCGCACCCTGCCCACGCGGCCGCTCCGTTGTCCACCACGCCCCTCGTCGGGCTGCAGCGGTTTCGTGGCCGCCGTGGCCACCATGGCCGTGCGCCCCTCCTCTCCGCATGGGCGCCGCCCCGGCTGTCGGCCCTCCGTCCGCGTTTCCCCTTGACCACCTTGGTCTAGGCCGCCCCCGCGCCCAGCCTCCCTGGCCGGAATGCCCCCTCTGTCGTGCTCCCGCCCCCTCGTCGGCCGGCCACGCCGCACTGGCTCTGGCCATGGTCTCGAGTTGCGCCGTGCCGAGCTGGGTGTGGGTTGTGCCACTGAACCGTGGGGCCCTCCCCTGTATTTAGCCCCCCTAAACAAGATATTAGCAGGCACTAAACTAGATACCCCCTTGACAATGACATATGGGCCCTAGGCCTTTTTGTTAAATTAAACCACTGTTAATTGTCTCCCTCTCAATGACAGCTGGGTCCCACATGTATGTAAATAAATAAAATTGGTTTAGTGTTATTCTAGTGGCTGACATGTGGACCCCGTTGGATTCATAATAAATTAAATTGATTTAAATTATTGCTGTGAATGACATGTGGGTCCACCCTGTCAGCACTGTTTTGGATAAGGTTTTGGATAATGTTGCATTTAAATAATAAAAGAAATTCCAGAAATTCTTTTAAATTGAATAAAACTTTGAAAATCAATATCTTTTAATCAGTAACTCCGATGAAAATAATTTATATATCAAAATTGATCATAAAAATACAACGAATACAGATATGCTACCCATACCCCCACCACACCCCTCTAACATACCGAACATCGAACCTTCCCCCTCCGGACCGTCTATCTGATGATTCGTCCGGTACTGTCAAAGTACCCGGATGAATTTATTCTGAACACGAAAGTTGTTCATAATAGTTCAACTAACACGGATACACCCCTCTTATGTTTGTCGGATGTCCACGACACCTCCGGCATGAACCCTTCCCCCTCCGGACACCCTGTCCGGTAATCACCCGGAGCTGGCAGTTCATCCCCGGATGAATTCCCGCTCCGAGCATAATACATTGCACTGCGTTAGAACACCGTTAACATTGCGTTTGCCTTGTCTTGTATTTGTATTGCTATTATTGTCGTGTATTTATTGTTTCTTCCACCCTCTCTTATTGTTCGATAGACCCGACGACCGCTGTCGACGCCCGTGTGATCGACTACGTCGACGACGACCGTACCCCTACCGTCGAGCTTCCAGGCAAGCAGAGCCATTCTCCTCCCCAGATATCGCCTATCTTTCCGTATATTTCTTGCACTAGGCATGTTTACTGCTGCTGCTGCTACGATTACAATCATATTCAATTGCATAGCCTGATTTTGTCGCCCCTTGATGTACCTTTCCTTTATCCTATGCTGCCTTATAAATATATATTATATTCAGCAGTGAGCCCTGCGCTTTGTTAGCTAGGATTAGATAGCAGGGCCGTGATCACTCAGGGGAGTGACGCGGATACGTATTATTATAACTGCAACAGGTACGGTACAATGCAGACACCGCCTAAGGCCCCCTAGCTCGGCTCTGCCGAGCCACATCAAGTGAAGCTATCGAGGAGTAATCCTCGTACTCCACTCGTTGCTGACTCTGTATAGCCGCTCTAGGTACCTGAGCAATGGTTGTACTTAAAGGTAAGAAAGTCGGGTGACCCAACGGTGCCCGCGAGAGGTATATTGTCGGGAACGACAGGGAGGGTACGACCGACGTTACTGGCGTGCTTGGCCCCTGCTCGTATCTCGCGAGAGTTACCAAACTGCGAAAAGTCGAGCTCTACCAAGAGCAAATGCGAGACAAGGTAAGGAGACGGTTCACCTTGTTGGTAACCGCAGTGACTTGGTGGGACGACAGGGCAGGCACCGATGTACTGGTGGACCTGACTGTTGTCGTTGACCGCGGGTCGGTTAAGTCGAGGCAACGATAACGGTTGTCACGCAGGTTAATTAAAATGCTAAATGGTTCGGCGGATGTCTTGAGTAGCCTTTTTGGCTTGTACGCACTACCTACACGTGGGATGAGGAGTGTGGGCTCCCCTGCATCGTAGTCTCGTTCGAGGGTCTTCAGACGTCAGCAGTACCGCAGGCTGATTGCCGGGAAGTGGTGTTGTCTTCTCTTGCTCGAGCGGTGTATTTGTATTTTCTTTGATTTTGTTTCACCGGCCAGTCACGCACCGTGCAGGAGTACGTTCGGGTTAGGGTCCAAAGCCCGGCGTACATAGGATATAGTCCGGCGGATGACCTCTCTGTTGATTTCCGAAGGATGGGCTACTTTGTGTCGGATAGTTTTGGTGGAGCGTTCCCTAACAAGGTTCCCGCCACCCTGGAGATCCAAGCGTCGTAGAGTCACGCCAGTGCACCCCTGCAGGGAAGATTAATCTATTAGAATAGCCGTGTCCACGGTAACAGGACGCTTTATGCTGAAGCTGGATCTTACCACTACGAACTATTACTATTAAACTGTATGGTTCCGGGTTTTCTTCCTCGCATGGGAAGTCGAGGAGGGGAACTCGGAGGCCTTATTATTATTAAGCATTACAACTTATATTGTACAATGCTGCAGCAACTTCTGCTGCATTGTTATTACATTTCTGCTATTGAACTGTTGGTTGATTCTCTCCTTGTGCTGCAAGACACGTGAGAAGATGCTAGTCTTCGATAGGCCTAGCTTCTTACCCTTATTCTGATTTCTATCTTGCATTCCACTATATATACAGCCTCCCCTTTCCATTGATACAATGCATAATGCTTAGTAGCGGACGTAAGACTCGCGGGTATGCTAGGTACTCACCTTTGTTTTATTTCCCCCTTTATGTTTTGCCTGATCGGCCGCTGCAGTCGACGTTGGAGACCAGGAGCAGGAGTACCCCGGAGGCGGATACTACTACGTCGAGACCCCCGCTGACCAGGACCAGGAGTAGTTTCGGAGGCTCCCAGGCAGGAGGCCTTACCTTTTCGATCTGTACCTCTGATGTTATTTGTGCTAGCCTTCTTAAGGCAAAACTTGACTAACTATGTCTGTACTCAGATATTATGGCTTGTATAACTTATGTATCCGGGTCCGCGTGACCCCCCCTTTATTGTAACATATTGGTTTATCCTTTTGTGTTTAGTGTTGTGCTGTGATATTCTCACCGTGGCACCCTAATCTCAGATGTGTACCCTGCGTGTATGATTACTGTACACAGATTGATTTTGGGGGCGTCACATATTCGTAATGTAAACGATCCTTTCAACACGCAGTCACAAGCACCGTTGTTTTACCCCTAATGGCAACAACACATTCCCTAGTCCCATGTTTCTATCACGCAAGCCGGACATCAGGATGCATGAACCCATTATCTACCAGAACGCTCCCTCTTGTAGTTACAACTTAGTAGTTGGCAAAAGCAATAGACTGTAACGGAGAGAATGCATGACTACTCAAGAACACAATATAAAGGATATTGAAATATATTTCTTCCACAAACTGAACATAATCTCATAATCCATCGAATCCCAGCAAACACAACATAACAACATGGAAACTATAACATATATGCCTTGATCATGATAGGAAGCTCACAAGGACTAAACAATAAAGCACAAGATTGGAGAGAAGAAATCAACTAGCTTTCTTCCATGGGCCCATGGTCCAAGGAGGGGCTACTCACGGAGCATCCCGGAGGCAATCATGGTGATGGAGGGGCCTCCAGAGATCAATCCTCCCTCCGGCAGGGTGCCGGGATAGGAACTTCTAATGATCCCGATCTTGGAATCAGGGCGGCGGCAGACCCCGTGGCATAGATGGCGAAAAAGAGTCCTCACCGAGGGTTTTCGAAACGTGGTGTAAATATATGCCAAAGGGGGAACCATGGGGTGGTCCACCTGGACAGGCGACCAAGGGGCGTGGCCAAGCCCTGGTTGTGCCATGGCTGCTTGTCCAGGGGGTGGCCTCCCTTTGGCTTGCCTTCAGGATTTTGGAGTCTTCGGGTAAGTTGGAATTTTTTGAATTTTTCTGGATTTTTCTGGCGATATTGATTTCCAGCTATTTCTTGCAATGCACGGACAAAAACAGACACAAACTGGCACTGGGAACTAGGTTAATATGTTAGTACCAGATATGTTGCAAATGCTATGAAAGTGCATCAAAACATGTAACAAAGTCACCAAAATAAACATGGAACAAGCAATAATTGTAGATACGTTAGTGACGTATCAGCAACATCCATCTTATAGTACATGACTTGATGTGATTCTTCATCAACGTATTTCTTTGCATGATCATACAACCGTATGATAGTTGGGCCTTGCCCTTGTTCATATTTTTGCGACATGACATGCTAGATCATTGCACATCCTATAACACTAGCAGAGATATACATTGCATACATCATATTTTTCTTCAATTTGAGTCATGAGTACCAAATAGAGTGTTTCCCTTACCAGTGAGGAAGATATTCCAAAGAGAAAAATATAAAAAAAAGAATGAAAAGATCTCAAAGAGGACAAATGAGAGAAAAAAACATGTAGGCCACCAAAATTAAAAATTAAAAAGAATAAAAAAGAGAGATGGGGCAACACTACTATCTTTCAAATCCACACTTGTGCTTCAAAGTAGCACATGTACTTCAGTTTGTAGAGATTTTTCATATCATTCTTGCATAACTATGTGGGGACTTTACACTATAGAACATGGCTTGTATATTCCAATGATGATCCTCTTCAAAAGAGATCTAGGTCTTGATGAGCAAGCAAGTTGGATGCACCCCCACTAGTTCCATTGGAGAGATTTTATACACTTGTAGCTCTATGTGCATCCGTTGCATGTAAATCCCTACTTCTCACACCATATCTATCATAAGTCTTTCTTGGTGTGAGATTTTCTCACTTTTTGACTTCCTACCCCCATCATTATTCTCTTTTCCATCCTAAGTACCATTTATCTTGCTTGCGCTCATTTATTGCATGAGTTGCTCGAGAGTCAAAAAAGGAGATAATCAAATAGTCGTGTATGAGGCTGATGCTCTGGGGTAATGTTATGATAAAGTTCCAAAATATCTTGTAAGATAGGAAGGTTGATTATGAGTTATCAACATAAATAGTTTTTTTCTAAACCTTTATCACTGTTGGCATGGGAACACCGATTGGGGACATTCAATTCACAAAAGCTCTTTTTCCTTTATGTTCTTTCAGCGGGTTTTTCAATATTAGATATAAACTCTTGCTTTATATTATTTTGTCTCCATTTATACATATTGTTTGCTTTACTTGAATGTCCTTAATCTTGTTGGTAGCATGTCACCAGAAAAATTATATGTGTTATTATTTACCTACTCGAGGACGAGCAGGAATTAAGCTTGGGGATGTTGATACGTCCCAAACGTATATATAAGTTTTGCTTGTTCCATGCTATTTTGGTTGACATTGCTACATGTTTTGATGCACTTTCATACCTTTTAAAACATTTTTTAGAACTAACCTGCTATTAAAAAAATTGGCTTGTATATTCCATTGCTACATGTTAACATTCTTAAGAAGTTGATCCCCACTACAAACAATTCTCTTAACATGCTGCACATAGTCCACCTCAGCATGCATAGCGATGTCATCAATTTAGTTATTACAAATAATAATTCATCCAAGGATTCTCCATCTCAACCGCATGTCTTCTCGACGAGGCTAAAACAACCCCTCTGCCAGTTCCCCTTCTACAATCTACAATAAATCCCACTACTGGTTTGCAACAAAAATGGGATGAATTAATGTAAAATTAAACTGATGGATTTACTCCTTCCTCCTCACGCCAGGTAACTGACGCAATCCCCCACCCACCCTTAACTCCTTTGTTCCTTTCATCACCACAAATTTGAGCCCACACTTCTTATAGAAACTCACCAGGTTTCTCTTTCAATAATCATCGACCTTCATGGTTCCTTTGGAAAGTCGCCATCTTTGGCCTTCCAACAATCATCGACTATGTATTATTGACACCCATCGCCTGCTAGTGCCGTGTGTGTTAGCCGGGACACATCTTCAGTCGTCGATGTCGCCTCCCCTCTTCTCCATCCCAGGTTCACCCCGCGGCCTCTTCATCATATCGTCACTTGATTAAGCCTTCGCCATCCAATTTTCACAGATCCGCGTGAGTTAACTGTCTTAAATAAATCATGTCCTCGCCATGCAAAGCTCAATTATAGAATTTTATCGGAGATGCATGAGATTGATATGATCTGGTTGTTTTTAGATTTTGCTCTCATTGTAAGCCCCGGTACAAAATTTTATCCCATGTCCTTCCCATTAGTTTATGTAATTTTTTAGTCTATGTCGAAAGGTATCGTATCACAATCCAAGGAGGTTGCAGGTCTGTTGTTTTTGTAGAAATTTTTAATATATGTCAACAAGATATTTCTGTATTTGGGCTTCAACCATCTCCTCTACTGCTCTTACAGGTCGCACATGTGCCATAGGCTCCTAGCCAATGATCCATGGAATTCATCTTAAATTCATAGGTAGATACACTTTTCCCTCATAGTATGCTACAAAGTATATAGAGTGAATATACATATACATCTACTTGAATATGGTTATTGTCTGCCTCTCTCTTCTCTAATGAAGTTTTAAGTTTTACAGGGAAAATAGGAACAATATGCCTATTGATTAGGTAGTTATGTGTCAGCATATGTTGATGTAGTTTTCAATCTAATTGTATATATAATCTTTATCTTACTTTTGTATATGCGCAAAAAATTATTTTCTGTAACGATATGATGTTGTGGATTTTTCTAAGTGGCCTTGCAGCAATCAGTTTGTTGTGATGCTTACCATTTTCTTGGCAACTCACATTGTGTGCTGAAGTTTCAACTCAGGTTCTATCGGTACAATACAAAATCAACGATATCAGTTGGCGGGCCATTAGTGTCATGGTAAACAATTTTTTGTCAACAATGATACAGTAACGACGGTTTACCTCCGTCAATCAACTCGTCATTGACGCGCCGTCAAAAAAATGAAAATAACAACAGTACCACTTTTTTCGTCGTCTAAGATCATTTTTTAGGTGGCATTACCCAGTTCATCAACAATGTTAATCTTTGATGACGGGGTAAATCGGTTGCCTAATAAGCACAACTTGGCACCTATATGCGTCTTCCTTAACGATAATCCCGTCTCTAGAAATTGTTTTCTGCTGGTTTGACTAGTCAGGTTTCGGACAAGTGGGCCCACTTTTGCTGACGTGGCTTCTTCCATGTGGGATCAGATGTGCTTTAACCGCCTTAACTGCCCGTCATTAATAAACTGACCCTTAGTTTTGACTAGTCAACAGTCCTGACATATGGGCCCAAGAAATGCTGACGTGGAGGCTTACGTGTGTTCCCAAAGTATGTCACATGCGCGCTTACATGTGGATCCTGATAGTGGTGACGGTTTGAATTCCCGTCGTAAACCTCGTCACTGATTTCGGTTCTTAGAGAATCGTGCCTGTTTTGAATTTGTACGCATATTCAAAATGAAATTGCTATTTTTTATGAAATCTAACAGTGCCATCATAGATTTAATTATCAGTGATAATTGATAATTGTCAAACCACTGTGCCAAATATTACAATAAGCATCGAAAGGACATATTATAGTTCAAATAAAATAAGACACTAGAGAAAGTATCGTGAGGAACAATAATGCACCATCACTACTTGGTTGGTTGTGAAACAGTCTCCTGGGAAGACTGCGTCGACTTCCTTAAGAGATAAGTAAGAACTGCCTCCATCTGATGTTGCTTTATCCCAATAGCATCCAATGTTTTATTATTATAATCCTTGATGGTTTCAATTTCTTCTTGCTGCTTCCTATTGAGCTCTTCAATTTCTTGCTGATGTGCAGCAATTAATA
The DNA here is from genome assembly GCA_950022295.1 of Bromus sterilis. NCBI lineage: Eukaryota > Viridiplantae > Streptophyta > Magnoliopsida > Poales > Poaceae > Bromus > Bromus sterilis. Next base: position 270,105,091 of record OX465595.1, on the reverse strand, counting down.
TATCCATCTCTTTTTTATACTTCTTGTTTGACGCTTCTGCGTCTAATCCTTGTTCTGTAATCTTCCCCTCTAAGTCTCGAATACATTGTTCAGAGGATGAATTCTACGATGAGACACCCATGCTTGAAAGTATTGTCAACGACGAGCTCTTTTCCTCAATAATCTGCAAGTCAGGTTCTTGCGGCACAGCTTGTTCAGTAGGTTTCCTCTTTTTGGTATGTGTTTCAATCAGCATCATGATTGAAAGCATTCATCATTTACTGTTAGTATTTTACAATATGATGGCTCAGACAGTACAGTTGAAGTAAAAAAAACTACTTACGGAGTTTCCTTTGCACTCTGCCTCATACTGGGATTTTTTTGTATGTTGTGGCCTAGTACTGGAAGCATAGTAGTGCAAGCTTTGTTGTTGTAATCTTTAGCCTTATGGAAGAAGAACAAACACATCAGTGTTGTAAATCATCTATCAGTCACAAGTATGGATTTATTGTGTTATTTAAATTCTTACCATGCAGCTATATTTACGTTGTTTTGTAGCTTTTTGCAAAATAGCAGTGCAAAATTCTTCGGCCAAATCATCCCTCAAGTCAATACCGGGTTGTCCCAGAAGAAACCATGTATCCATGAATGTTACAACATGTGTGTTGCACCTATCAATGAAAGTGGTATGCCAGAATTGCATAGTATATATGAATTTTAAATCAGGAAAGAAAGTTTACTTTGTAAATAGCTAGGATCACTTGATTCTTTTTTGCAACAATAGATGGAGGTACATCTACATCCATGTCAACATCATAGACTTCATCTGGCTGCTCCGTATCATCTATTTCAGAATCATCATGCACAAAAGAATGTGCTATACAGGCGAAATCTGGTGGACCAATGATACCAACACAGTGTTTCTGCATGTGTACATATATCTGAACACTCATGTCCTTCAATGTTTCTACCAGAACTTTCTCGAATAGTTCTTCTGATTTGCTGGCAATAGCTGAGAAAGGAAAACCGATTGTTAACATGCAAGTTCCTCGTTGATGCTCATACTTATATTCCTCAAATACAATGTTACCAGTATATACTAACAATTTTCCCAAAATAAAACGAGATGTACTAAGATATTTGTATAAATAAGAAGATGTTATGTGAAGAAATACACTTTCATTTCTTAAAAACAGTTAATCCAGTGTAAGGTATCGATTTTTAACAAGAACATCCGAAGTAAACTAGAACCCTAGATACAATTAACAGCGGTACGTCCCCTAATACAAATCCTAAAATGGAGATGATATACAAGGATGCATGCATTTAAGCACATCAAGAGCCAAGATGAAACCCAAATATAAATCTAGATGCAAGTCCTAATCTTAGATTGGGTTGGGGTGGGGTTATCGCGGGAGAAATTCCTGACCTGGTATGCGTACTTTCGCACTAGGGTCGATGCCGGACATGACGTACGCCGAAGATGGAACCACCAGCGTGTAGGATCTACAAGGAGATGGAACCACCGTCGTGTAGGATCGGGCCGGATCTGGGGGAGAAGAGAGGGATGATTGAGTGGTGATTATGAAGTCCTTGGATAGTGGGGGGTGGGGGCGGGGGTATTTAGGAGGAGGTCTAAAATTTGAGCGCGGTGTTTAAAATCAGTGGAGGGAACGAAAAGAGTGGACGAACGAAAATTAGGGAGGGAAAGTCTATTTGGAACCGATCCAACTTAGTTATACGAAATTTATGTGTTCACCATTTGGGTTTTCTATGCATTTTTCATTGAAGAAAATGGATCGAACACAAATGTAGTCCAAATAAAAGGTGTATTTTCTCGAATGATACATGTTACTATGGTTATATTAAGGATGCGCAAACAAGCAGTGCAAACCAATGGCAATTCAACTGTTTGGTTGATGTTTGATTATTTTCAAAAGGTTCAATTCTCAACACGGTTCATGTGATGCAAGACGTACTACAAACATATATGAAGGTTTGGTGTTGAACAAACTTGGTCTATCAAATCCCACAAAGGGTTTGATACATACATATATATATATATATAGGGTGGTTCTATTCTAACAACACCCCTTAAGACCTTATTCTAACAACACTTCTTATTCTGCTAACACTAACGACTTAACGGCTGCTGCGACATGGGTATTACCGCATGTTGGTTCGACAAATTCAGCAGAGATGGCGGCAATTCGCAATGGACTATACCTTGCGGCGAATATTGGATGTACTAAAATTGAAGTCCAATCAGATTGTGTGCCTGCGGTGGAATTCATCAGCCTTGGTGATGATTATCTGGGAACGGACATCGGCTTTGTCACAGAATGTTCTATGCTGGTGAGTAATTTCGTTCGGGTCCAATATTCCACCTGCCCGAGAGAAGAAAATCAAGCGGCGGACTGCTTAGCTAAGCACTGTTTTGCGTCGCAAACTTCGGAATTCTGGGATGGGTCTTTACCTAGCTTTATTTCTCATTTTATTGTAAACCACATTTCTATTATGTGGGGAATAAAGTCTTTATGCTTTAAAAAAACACACTAACGACTTAACTACCCGCTACGGAATAAAACACACCCCACCCGTCCCTCGAATAGAAAAAAAATCTCACCCACCCCACGCCTCACCTTCTTTCTCCCCCGACCGAGACCGTCCCCAGTCCCCATCCCGCTCTCCTCCTGCCTGCCGCCGCCCTCTTCCCGCTCGGATCTGGCCGGAACAGCCACCCACCCCCATTCGGCTCGTCTCCAGCCGACCCCTCCCCCTTCCTTCTCGGATTTGTCTGGCCCCGACGCACTTCCCGCCCCCCGCGCCGGAAGACCACAACCGCGGCCCCTGTGGCGGCCACGTCGCCGCTGTCGTTGTCGGCCGCCAACGGAGCGCGACGAGGAAGGGCCTCGCCTCCATCCGGGGGCTCCTGCGAGTGTCCGCGTCCGGTGACGCCCGCCCAATCCCGCCCGGGGACGCCCGCCCGACCTCGCCAGGCTCCTCTCGCATCGGCCTCCTGCAAGTATGTCTCGTTCCTCGTTGCTCTTCTTCTCCTCCTCACGCGTTGGCGGCATCGATTTGGTCTTGCATGTCGCCAGCCAGCCTAATTGAGCGGTCTTCGATCCGTTGTTTCAGGCGGCCAGCGGACGCAAGTCAACACCGGCGCGCAGATCTGACAACCGGCCAACACAACATCGGCGCTCATGGGTTCTTTCAAGCGGCACGTGCTGCCGAGGACGTTGTTCCTAGCAGTGGGCGTCGGCAGTACGACGACAAGTCTTCCCACAACGTCCCGCCGATGGATTCGAGCCGGCGCCCACCCACAAACCCCAACCGATTGATCCATCCGCCGCCTGCGGTCAGGTGCCTTGCAGTTCAGTGCGACTTCATGATGATTTTGGTCCTCGTATGGTCATCCAAATTGATATGTCAAGGCAGAAGGGTGAGCACGCCCACAACACACGCGCTCATGGCAGAATTGATTTAGCCGTCGTGGTTTCTGAAGCAGCTATTTCGTTTTTGTTAGGCTCAATTGGGTCCATTAACGCAGAGACATTCCATCGTCGTAGGCATCTACTCCTGTAGGTTTCTCTGTTGGTCAAGCACCACACAAATTGAGCTGGAACGTTCCTATGTATTTTGATTTTATTTGTATTTTGCAGTTCGGTAATGCTTTTGCTTTGAAAATTAAATGTGTTCATTGTGTTGCAGTGTAGCCATTAATTTGTTTGTATCACGTGTGCAGTTCGGCTGGTGATCCCATGTAGGAGTACTAGATGGTACATTGATATGTTTTTGTGTGGCCCCTATCAGAAGTTCGTCTCTGTTTGCGAGTGTGGTTCATTTTGTCACTCTATTCATTGTTTAGAAAATGTTTTGCGGTTCACGAGGCTCGACCTTGTAGTCCCCTCGTATTTGTGGTTCACTGTAATTAAAAAATGATGCAGTTCGTTTGCTCGTTTGATGCATTGCGCTTTTTATTTTGAAGCAGTGTAGTTGCCCCGTCAAAAGAAAAGCAATGGATGCGGTTCACTCGCGGTTCGTTGTACAAAAGATTAAAAAAAGACATGCAGTTCAGTTTGGTTGTGCCCATCCATTTTCCCGAAGCAAACAATAGACGTTTTTAGTAATAGGAACAAAAAACGCGTGCAGTTCTCTCTGTTCAACTTTGCGTTGCGATCACCCGACGAATGCAGTTCACTACGTCGTTTTGGATCCGCGAAAAACACGTTCATTTCTATTTTGCCAATAATGCAGTGCGGTTGCACGTCGGATGCAATCACATGCAATTCGCTTCGTCGAGTTCGGATCCAAGAAAAACACGTGCATTTCTGTTTACCGATAATGCAGTGCGCTTGTCTATCGGATGCAATCACATGCAGTTCACTTCGCTGATTCCGGGTCCACGAAGAACACGTGCGCTCTGTTTGGCGATAATGCAGTGCGCTTGACTGTCGGATGCAAACCAATGCAGTTCACTCGCCGATTTTTTGTTCCGTGAAAAAAGTGAGTCCGCATTTTAGTAAAATCGACGCTACTTTTAAACCGTAAGGAGTTAGAGAGAAACTTATACATAAAATGGAGCGCCTCGGCGAGAGCTATCCAACCGTGTAAAAATTGCATCGATCGGACGAACGAATCGAAAAAAAATTACGCAAAAACGCCCACCATTTTCTAAATTCCTTCAAAACCATGCAGAATCTCGAAAAGTGTTCCACATGTCGAAGATGCTCCTACTCCATACGAATCCAACGGTGTATCATACGCATCGTTTTAACAAACGGTTAAAAAGTTTGACTCTCTACGAGATCCGAAAACCAAAAACAGAGTGCTGCATTTTTTTCAATTTGAAATTCCTCTCAAACCGTGAGGAATTAGACAAAGTGTTCTACATATGGATGGAGCGTCTGATCGTTATCTTTTCAATGTTATATCATTTGCATCATTCCGACAAACGGTTGAAGAGAAATCGCGAAAATACTCCAGCTGTGAAAGTGGGCCGCCACAGCGTTTTCGAAACTGCTCTTAATCCGTGAGGAATTAGAAGAAGTGTTCAACATACGGAAGATGCTCCATTTCAATACGAATCCAACGGTGTATCATACGCTCAATTCCGATGAACGTTTAAAAAGTTGAAGCGAAAACAGTACATGTGGTTCTGTTTTACCCGAGCTGTAGTACTTCGAATATAGCAGTGCGGTTCTCTTTGCATACGTTGCAGTACGGAATGTTGTCAGAATAGTTATTCTGACAACGATGTCAGAATAGACCGACTATATATATATATATATATATATATAGTGAAGCTATTCATCACCCAGGGTAAAGAATAATTTATTCTTCACCTGAGGTAATTTTATGAACCTTTCATAAAAAAAATTATTTCTAATACAAATAGTTACATTAATATGGATTCACTTCATAAATTTTGACATAAAAAACAAAAATATTGATCATAAAATCAAAAAATTACATTTTATGTATATTTTACACCATCCTTTTTACCTTTGTAATTTTACGTAATATAAAATATATTTTACGATGATTATATTTTTTTACGTTCTATTTTTACGTATGAAATAAGAAAAAAATTACGAAATGTAAAATTACGGTGCATTGATGTCAAAACAGAGAGGGGTGAAGAATAACTATTCCTCACCCAGGATGACGAATAGTTATTCATCACCCCGGGTGAGGAATAGTTATTCTTCACCTCCCCTCTGATTTGACATTAATACAACGTAATTTTATATTTCATAAATTTGTTCTTATTTCATACGTAAAAAGGGAACGTAAACAAATATAATCATCATAAAATATATTTTATGTTATGTAAAATTATAAACGTAAAAATAATGGGGTAAAATATACATAAAATGTAATTTTTTTTGATCTTATGAAATATATTTTTGTTTTTTTATGTCAAAATTTATGTAGTGAATCCGTATTAATATAACTATTTGTATTACAAATATAATTTTTTTATGAAAGGTTCCTAAAATTACCTCGGATGAAGAATAAATTATTCTGTACCCTAGGTGATGAATAGCTTCACTATATATATATATATATATATATGTTATATATGTAGAATAGTATTCTACAATAACTTTCTCCTACTAGTAATCATGTATGTGCATCGCACGTGTTGTTTTCATACAAAAAGAAGTTTTGCACCGTATATATACATCCAACATTTACTACCATCAAATATGTATATGTATAATATAAAATTTGTCTCAAAGAACATAATACCTGGTTAGGTTGGATCTTTGTTTAATCCCAGACATGCCCATTTCTCAAAGATCGCCTCAGTGGGAGAACCCAATATTTGCCTCCTGTCATAAATAAAACTTTCAACTGAGTGAGATCAGCACATATGAAATATGCTCACAAGCAAATTGACAAACAACAATGATAATATATATAAGCAAGAAACTAATGTAACTAAATCTTATAAACAGAATAGTAAGTTCAATAGAAAATAGGATTTTGTTTACATATTGTGCCATCCTGTTGATTTACTAGAAGAAAGAAAGCGCGGCGGCACGCCGCGCCCGTGAGTAGCCGCTTGGTGTTACCCAAGAGTGCACCTTTTGAAATTTAGCATAAGATCACCCAGCTACTAAAAATCAAAAAGTACGAAGATAAAGGAACATATATTTTATATTGTTCGAAGTTGTAAAGTGTGAAGTATCACAAAATATAAGAATTTTTGACATCCTCTTAGGAGAACCGGGCATATATTTAAGGGCAGATTTGTTTATCATCCCCTTATAGTCATGCAAATCTTTGCAAATTTTGGGCTTTAAAGCCAGATGCCTCAGTAGGTAGACCACCAACAAACATGATCACAAGTCACAAGTACCTTGTGAAGGTATATAAATACACGGTCTCAAATTTTATATAGCTTAAATACATATAGTGAAATCACAGCTTTAACTCAATACACTGGAAACTAGGAATATGATTAAGTTAACTAAACACAAATTCATGACTTAAATCACGCAGCATGATGATATTTTTATGTTTAAACAGAAGTTATAAGTCTTGCATATAAATGAGTAGCATCTATGCTGACTAATTTTTAACAGATAAAACAAATTGAAGAAAATGTCAGAACTATAGGAGAAATCAAGTTCTGAGTACATTAGTCCGCAAAGTATTAGCTCATGTAATCAAAGGCAGCATGCTAGCTCAGGTCACAGGCATTCACGTTGTATAGACTACAGAACAAAGCAACACCTACATCACAATAATTGAACAAAAAATCATGTACATTTTGTCCCAGAGGCTTTGAATTGAGACCTTCAGGTTGCTTGTTCAGTCAGGTTGCATACCAGGGCAATCAAAATGCTGCTTATTTTCAACACAGGAACCTGTTGAGCAGGACGACACATAACTGATCTTCTGGATGTGCTCCACTTGCTGCGCCAACCAGAGTGCCCGTCGGTTCCCCCTTTCCTGCTTCCCCTCCACCTTGTGGCTCAATGTGGACAACCTTTTGGTGAGGTTGTTCTTCACCTGCGCCTTCATTTGATCTTCTTGCACCTGAAATAACTTTCGCACAATTGCATTCTGTAAAGAAAATGGTACCTTATATAATGAAAAATGCACGTCGTGAGACCGATCAGGAGTTGTTAGCATCAAGCTGGGGATTTCCTCATAGATTTCTGGAAGTCCTGCCGTTCCTGTATCTTCACCTCCTTCCAATGATATATGGGTCACCATGACCAAAACATCTCTTTCTTATCACAATATATGTTGGTGACAAACATATTATTATAAAGTGGAGTATCAAATGCATTTCTCATAATTCATTGTTGGACTATCTGCCCCTTTAATTAAGTATCAAACGGCCACATAATCGGAAACAAAAAAAGCACAACGTAGAGTGCACTTCGATATATCTATTCTTCAAGTTCCTTTTAAATGAAAAAGGAGTAACATTTTGTAACTTAAAGTTTATCTAACCAATATATCTTAATGTCATATAGATGAAGGACGGTAGAGAAAAATATCTATTTCTCAAAAAAGAAAAGACAGTAAAATCTTTTTTAGAGTCAAGGTGGATGATTAGACATGAGTTCCGAGATGCAGTGGTCATGGATGCGGAAAAAAAATTGAACTGCACAACCACATGACACAGGGCCACATGCATGAAGAAAGATGGGGTAGAAATTAAACATAAGCATGGCAAACTCTCTGAGCGCCCAAATCTAAAGCTTGTGCAAAAGAGAAAACCAATGCAAAATCATGATGAAAGGAAATAAATAGGGTGTACCAGGTGTGTAAGCCTCTAAGGCATCTCTCTGGCCACCCATCTTTCTCAAGACTTGCTTGCGGAAGCCCATGCAAGGGTCCACACAAATATACGGGAAATAGTCTAGAATTGTTATCTTTTAGTAATCTCCAGCCAAGAAACCGCCACATTGGTTGTGCCAAGTCACCAACTTGACTAAACATTGTCACTTCCTTTTGGAAAAGGACCTAGGCAATGGTTGTAGCTTCTGTTATTTTGTTAAAAACTCGGTTGGATTGGTTCTACAGTCAGGAGTCTGGACTGTTGTGTCTGACAATAGCAGTTTGGCATTTGACTGCCGTTGTCTAGTGAATGGTAAAGTTGCTTGTGGTAATCCCAGCATCTTAGGATGCAAGACTCTTCATGTTAATAGAGTCGGACAATGTCTTTTGGTCTCAATAACTATTGCTCTGCATGGCTAACCTGGTATCATCATGTGCATTTTAGTAAAATTTCTTAAAAACACAATTAATATTTGTCTACTTAGACCAAGTACTAACACTTTATTCTGTTTAAGGAGAAAGGAGGTATTTGCATGATATTTTCCTGTATTTCAGACTATAGACAAACTTATTGCTATATTAACAGAATAAAATGCCTTAAGAAATTCATATCTCACTGGTTATCTGGCAATTGCATTTGTTGAAACTAATGTATCATACTTCTTTCACTGTTGGGTGTCACAGATAAAGATTGTTGAGTGGGACACCATTTACGAATATGTACACCAACCATAAGCATAAATACAGAGCAGATAATGAATTGTTTTTTAAATGATTGCATATAGTATGTCGGTAATACTATCTCCTGGAAGAAAGGAAGAACATGATAGAAAAGAGATACAAATAGCTTACTCATCATGTGTAGGTTCATGTAGCCGAAACAGTAGGTCAACTACAGTAGTACTTCTGACATTTCCTCCAGAGCCAAGATTATATGTCAAATTGCAATTGCAATGCCTGTGAGAATTCAGAGCTATTAAAGCACCATTCCAAATATCTTAGAACTGCAAGTAACCAACAATATATTAGGGTCCTCCGTACTATGAACAACCATAAACAGTAGCTAGCAAACGAACACAAACAATTTAATTATCTGAGACACAAGGAGAAAATGCACCAATACTACACACAAAAAAGTGGATAAATCAATCACCTTTCAGTAAAGTAATTCTCCTTGGAGAATAAAGGTTCCAATTGTTGAACTATGAAAACAAACATGACCATGCAAGTAAGCAAGGAAAACAAAACATAAGAAGAAGGCAAACAATGCAATAATAACAAAATAATCTGTACCTTTGTACTTGCCCGATCGATGCTTTAAAAGGAACTTTCATTTTCTTATATTAAAACAGGGTTGAACGGGATCAATGAATGGCAGAGGGAACACTGAAAAAGGAAAAGCACATTAATCAAGTACAAAACAAAATTTAGTGCCCATATTTAAAATTGGAGAATAAAGGTTCCAATTGTTGAACTATGAAAACAAACATGACCATCAGTGAAGTAAGCAAGGAAAACAAAAAATAAGAAGAAGGCAAACAATGCAATAAAAAAAAATGTACCTTTGCACTTGCCTGATCGATGCCTTAAAAAGAACTTTCATTTTCTTATATTAAAACTGGGCTGAACGGGATCAATGAATGGCAGAGCGAACACTGAGAAAGGAAAAGCACATTAATCAAGTACAAAACAAAATTTAGTGCCCATTTTTAAAATTCAAAAGGAATGAATACATTTTTTTAGTTGCGGCAGTATGAGTATTATTAGAAGAAGTATGTCCTCGAAATCAAACGACGACAATATAACAGTAGTACATGGGAAAATACAAATAATCTGAAAAATTGTGATAAATCTATAGTTTATAGTTTCATTCTTACATCAGCAGTCTTGAACTATCATCTGGGACAAAATACACAGTGAAAAATATATCCTATAATGTCCTACTTTCTATAGTGTCTTAATTGAGAACAATCTATCTATCCAATTCATAAAAAAACACCCATGTATATATTGAACTGCAGCCTAATTCAGAAAATACTCATGTATTTATAAAACTACAAACAACTAAAGCCAAGAATAAAAAGGACGCAAAGAAATCACATTTTCTGTTTGCCTAGTCCACTTCCATCCTACATGACATAAGTAGCTTATAATATATGGAATGCGAGTTACCGAAAGCATGTAGAACTGTAGGATTGTATATTATTTGGAAACTCAGAAAATATTTCCGCCAAACAAAAAATGTTGCACGTCATGTGAAATCACTGGAGATCACGCCAAAAAAAACCATATTGATAACAAATACAACCTCTATGTTTCTAACTAATTATGTCAATTACTCATTATTTCTCAGCTCTTTGTCCATGCAACTTCCCTGGGTTGCAGAACGAAATAATAAACAACATGAAATCAATATATTCAAGTGGAATTCACTTGAACATTTTTTAATCAAAGTTGTTATAGAATTAAAAAAACTAAGATTATATCTTAGACCCTAGAAGGCATCCTATTAGAGTATTAGTAGATGTTTTCCATCCATGCATCCTAAATTCCTAGTTATCTAGGTTCTCTTGGATCAAAGAAGCACAAACCTTCACCAAAAAAAGTGCAAACTAAATTCGCACAGAACCATACCTTGCAATCAGTGTTCTAAACACGTACATGAGGAATCAGCTATGGGAGAGAAGAGAAGTGGCATGAGAGGACCTTGGCCAGAGAAGGTGCTGCAGCGACGCCTGCAATGGTGTTCAATTCCATGTCGTCAAGTCGGTGTGAAAATTGGTGGAGGCTTTAGGAGGGGGAGGGTTGGGACTTGGGAGGAAGCGCCGCCAACCACGAATCAGCGCCGAAGCTCAGCCACATCCGCCTAGGAGATAGATCGAGCCCATGAATCAGGCATAGGGTTTGCGGATGTGGCCTCCCGTGGCCGAGCACGGGTGGAGGAGTGGAACGGAGAGGAGAGGTGGGGAAGGGGCCGCGACAAAGAGATGGCCGGCTCCTGTGAGGGAGAGATAGGGGCGGAGGACTTGCCGAGGTAAGAGGAGAGAGCGCCGCTGCTGCTGCCGCTCGACTGTTAGATATGGGAGATGAGAAGATTTTCTTTAGCAGAGAAGGCAGGAGCAGGACGCTGGGAGAGGGAAGAAAAAGCGGCGGTGGTGAAAAAACTAAAGAAGTCAAAGGTAGCTAGATGCACGTAATTAAGACACACACGTGTCAGCCTAGGAAAGAGCTCGTGTTAAAACTTCAAATGCACGCGAGGGCTCATGGCTTAGCCGGTTTGTATTGATAGTATATGAAGGATGATCGTGTAGAGTATCATGATTCCTAACTCAATGCATGGAAAAGAGGAAAAAAATTTCTTCTACCCCGAAATAATCCTGACATGACTTCAAATGATCAACACTTGTTTTATTGAACTTACAATACTGTAGGCCAAATTAAACGAAAATATTTGAGAATAACCAATAAACAAATATAACTGAACATAAATTGCTTGTGTAGGACAATTTAAATGGCGAATCCTAAATCTTGAGGACTATATGAGTTCTCGTTATCATACTTCTTACCATCATCACACAAGTCAATATTGGGTATGCATAAGAGTAATTTTGAAACAACACCACCAGATGTATCGGCTATGAATGTATATCACTTGAACTGTAGGGATGGAAGGAGAACAGTATATTTCAAATGAGAATCCCAAAGGTGGTAAGAACCGATAGTTGTTGAACTTAATTAGTATATATATATAAGCAAGAAACTAATAGAATTAAATCTTATAAACATAATAGTATGGTAGACAAAATAGGAGTTTTTTACATGTTGTGCCAATCTGTTGATTTAGGAAGGATGATTGTATAGAGTATCACGATTCCTAACTCAATGCATGGTAAACAAGTAAAGAGCTTCTACCCCGATATTATCCTGATATTATTTGAAATGATCAATACTCACTTTTTTATTGAACTTACAATACTGTAGGCAAAATTGAATGAAAATATTTGAGAATAACCAATAAGCAAATACAATTGCACATAAATTTAATGTAGGACAATTTAAATGGCGACTCCTAAATTTTGAGGAGTATACGAGTTCTCAGTATCATACTTACCATCATCACACAAGTCAATATTGGCTATGCATAAGAGTAATTTTGAAACAACACCACTAGATTTCTCACTAAATAATGCACGTATGGATGTATATAAGAAAACTAACCTGCATTGCAACGTTGGTAATGTATGGATTTAACCAAACTTCATAGAAGAAATGTCACTGAAGTCAGCCACAGAGGTATTCCTACAAACAACAACCACACATGAAATGAACAAACCTGATTCTTCAGTTTTCTGTATGACATATTTGGACACATCATGTAGCGACAACCTGGTTCATATTCACATTGCAAAGCTTCAAGATGCAGTAGGCAATCTCTTGGATGTGCGGCAATCTGCTCTGGCGGCAACAACAACCGCTTTTTAGTGGCCTTCCTCGGCATCCATGCACACACGTACTTCTGGGATTGGGAGTAGGTTGTCGCACTCAAGAACGATGTGCCGAGGAATTCTCCAGGGATAGGAACCTTCCAAGGCTGAGAAGTAACTCGCCCCAGCACTGCCATCATGGAAACTGTGTCGATGACGGCGACACAGGTGCGGCGAACAACGTGGAAACTCATCGACGACCAGAGGTGCAGCGGACTGCGCGGAAAACACGTCAACCACAACGGTGGAGGTGTGACGGACTGGGTGCAAACCGAATCGACGGTGGCGTGGTCAGCGGGGCTAGTACGATGCTGGATTGCTGGGTGAAGGAGGGAGGGAGTTGGGGTTGTATTCCATCTCTGGTTGCATGAACAAGATCCTGGATCGGGAGCAGAACGTGGGCGGCGCATGCTTTCTCGCCGCCTATTGCGCCCGCTAGTTCAGGAGGTGGAGGCGGGGGCGGAAAGAAATCTCGATGAGGGAGGGTCCAGGAGGGGATCGTGGGGGAGAGATCACGGACATAGAGCGCGGCAGACTGCGGCAAAACATTGATCATGAACCGTTCGATCTAAAGGCAGACCATCAAATTAATATAGTCTCTTTGATTTTGTCAGATGGTTTAGATCGAACGTTTCTGATTCTCCTGTGTACACTTTGTGGTGTGGCTCTAAAAAAAATTAAGTTCGCTCTTTTAATAGTAGTAGAGATATAAAGTAATTTCTCAAAATAAAAAATAAACACCTCCCCACCCCACGTCTCCCCACCTCTTTTTCTCTCCCATCTGATCCGCCGCCTGCCCCGACTTTCTTCCCAACCGCGCCGGCCTCCCTCCCTCCCCCGGCCGGCCTCCCTTCCCTGCTCCGGCCTCCCTCCCCCGATCAGCCGCGCGCCCTTCCGTCCCTTCCCCGGCCGTCCTCCCTTCCATGCTCCGGCGCGCGCCCTACATCCCGGTTGCTGGCCACCACGCCCGTGAGGAGCAGGCGGGGCTGTCTGTGGCGCGAGGCAGAGGCTGACACCGGTTTCTGTCGGAGACAGGGGAGTGGGACGAGCGGCCGCTGGTCAGGCCGTTCACGACGGATCCTGACTCCTGAGCGGAGTATGGTGATCAACCATGAGGTGCTAGCGCTGGGCGACCGACTGTGGTGGGTGGACGTTGGCTGGGGCGCCTGCTCCATCGACCCATTCAGCGACCGGCTGGAGCACCGCTTCGTCGAGCTGCTGCACTCCAGCCTGCTGCATACTTCCGATATCCCGATGCTGCCCAAGAAGGTACCGGCGCATGGGGGGGTCAGCGACGGCAAGCTGCGGTTCGTCATGGTGTGCAACAGACAAGCGTCGTGCGTGATCGCCTCGTACTCACTGGACGACGAGACCTGCAGTTGGACGATGGATTACGGGTTTGAAACTGAAGGTCACCACCGACCTTTCCCGATTGAAATCTGTCAGCGACCTGGCTGACTCGGAAGCAACTCCAGGCAGCGAAGCGGGAGACTGCCAAGAAACTTCAGAGTTGGCTCGCTGGGCCCAACTCGGAACTGTTAGCGTGTGAGGTGTGTGTGTTACTGGGGGGCTATTAATAGCCATCGTGAGAGACGTGTGTGCCGGGCTTGGACCGGACGGCTTCGGCCGATGCTTGGCTAGTAGTTCATCTGTTCCTCTCCTTACCTGTAGCCCATCTCCTTCCTTCAGATTCCTCCTGTAACTCGAGTTTATAACCGAATTCATGGCGGTTGAGTGGAATTAGTAGAGAGATCCTCACATTTGGTATTCAGAGCTAGAGATCCACCCCCAATTTTCCTCAAAGTTTCCACCAGAAATCCACCTTAATTTTTTCCCCAATCAATTCCATGGCGGATTTGGACCGACGCTTCGCCGACTCTACGGCGTGGTTCGAGAAGGGCATGGAGGCGGTGTTCGAGTGGGCGCTCGACAACCTTCGCCGGAAATGGAGTCGAGTCCCCGGCTGCGCCGACACTGTGCACGCCGAGGAAATCGTGGCTGCCACATCGATCGCGCCTCCTCTGTTGACACCGGCTGCGAGCCATGTTTTCCCCGACCCCAAGCATGGCCCCGACCCGGCGTCTTCGACTTTATCAACAACGAGCACGGTCAGGCCTCTGCGCGTCTCGCGCGGCGGCATCGCCACCGACGAGTCCCGTGAGTCTGAGGCAGCGGCAGCTGCCTCCTCCTCCTCCAACCTCGCTCCAGCGGCAGCGGCCACGGGCATCTCCGTGTCGCGCGCAGCTGCCGTCGCCCCCGCATCAGGCGGCATTTCCTTCCTCGTCGCGTCCGTCATCACCAGCTTGACGAGCCCAGGAGGAGACACCGGTGCGGCACCAGACGCCAACCCTCTGTTGTCCACAGGTTCCATCGGCATGCCTGAGTTGCCTGAGTCCACTTTGAAGTGCGAGGCTGACCATGTGCTTGAGACGCCCGTCACCTGTTCGACGTTAGGCCTCTACCCCGTCGCCAACGCCAACCGGGTCACCAAGGTACCCCTGCCCATGACAGATGTGTTCCTGGCGGCTTCAACTCGTGTGGAGTCCCTTCCTACAGTGATGTCGTCATTCCTGGATAGCACCCTCTCTGAGTTTGTGACTCATGTGGTGAGAAGTGCGTACCATGGGGATGCCACACCAGCGCCCGCCGCCTGTTCGATGCTTGTCCGGCACCTTGATGTCGTCGACAGTCGAGTCGCTAAGGTTCTATGTTACCAGGCTTCGACCGCTACTGTGTCGCCTTTTGAATGTCTTCAAGTCTGGACATTATGGAGCTTGGAAAAATCTGTGAAATCAGGTACTACCCTTGCTGCTCTGGAAACACAAAAGTTGCATTTACTTGGTGACGATTCAACCTCTTCTGGTCACAACATGGTCGATTATTTGGGCAATACTAGTTTGTTGTGGTACTTGGATGTAGTGCTTGGAGGAATTGAGAAATGGAGGTCATATACTCACTCTGTGCAGCCAACCACTATAAATTCTAAGGCATCTGTTTGGCAAGTGTGTTATGTTCCTGGAAGCTCCTTGCAAGTGAATGCCAAGGGTTTAGCTAGGCATTACTTTCGTTGGGCTATCCTACTTGAAGGTGGCGCTAGTGAGGCTGAAGCCATGGCCAAGCAGCATAATGACTATGTGGATGATGATGATTCTGTACAGAACAAGAACCTCTCATTGATTCAACATGTCATCTCAGTTTGTGACATTTCTGCATCTAGCGACTTCCAGTTCCCTTGTTGTGAATTGCCTGAACTGATTTCTGCATTAGTTTACTTGCCGATATTGTCTTGGGATGGAAAGTCTATGTGGATGTCAACCGATCAGGGGCAGAATAACAAGTGCAATTTACTGGGTATGAGTGGTTGTTTCCTGTTTATGCATAGCAGAATTAGCCGATCTATGATTAGTGTTCACCATATTTTGCCGCCCAGCAATTGTTCGACCAATTGTTCAGGAGACGAAGATATTATGTTGTACTATCCCGAAACATGGCTTGAGAAGCAGTACCAAAGGATTCCATGGCAATACTGTAGGTGCTAGGGTATCATGTGTGCAACGGCTACTCATTATGGCTTGGCATTTTCTCACTGGTACATTCCATGGTTGCTTACGGATTCACCTCGTACAGATTTTGGAGGACGTGGAGCTCCCATGTACATGTCTATTACAGCTACCTCTATCAGGCTGCCAAGTCCATTCCATGCAGCTGGACTTATTCTCGTTTCATATCAGTTCAAGTTACAATGACCAGCAAGATACAAGTACCACTTAAGCTCATACATGTTCACTAAGATTTACAAAAAGTCTTATCCAACTAGCATCAAATTAAAAAAGCTTATCAATGCTCGACAACATACTTTTCCATGGCATTCAGTTGACTTGAAATCTTGGCCCCAAGTGCCGATCGTCAAGCATAAAAATATGATTACTCCAGGTGCCAGTTTCAGAACTGAAATGTGTACGCATTGTCGTCATGGCAGTGTACAGAGCATGACGGATTTCTCTGAACATCTATCCTACAAGTGGTCTGTTAGAGAGCCAATACATGTGGCTGCATACCAAAATAAGTTACCAACCAGGAACAAATTAGTGGGAACTACTCATTGTATGTTCTGCTGGGATTCAAGGGTTCCAATGGTGTGTATGCTTAGTTCAGAATTTTTTCAGTGGGAGACTGCATGGGAACTTGACTGGGGATGTTCTGATGGTGGTAATGAACCCAGTTTTGAGCTGCAACAACGTAGGATTGTTTGGATCCCTATCTCTATGATATCGCAGCCTGTTCGTCGGTCGTCCTTCTTCTTAGTCCTAACAAAAATGCAGCTGATCAGCGTACTAGACTGTCACCATCATGAGCAGTTGAAGCATGCCAGGGACTACTGTACTTTTCAGGTGCTGCGACCACCTTGGCCGCCACTGATGCCAAGTTATATTTGGTTTCAGTGTGTTGTACAAGTGCCCTGGGATCCCGGCGGTTCGATATGGAATCGGCTTGAGGGCAAGCCGAAAATTATGGGGGAGGGAATGCCAGCGATCTGGCTGTCACTACACCAACTGAAGACGCTGATGAGGCTGATCTGGCGCCAACTCGGAAGACTGAGGCTGATCAGGCAACGATTGAAGCTTCCGAGTTGTAAGATGGGAGCACAAGTACGAGAAGGAGTTGTTAATCGGAAGATAGTTTGCGCCAACGTTTCCCCCGTGCTCCGGCTTGGGGTCAAGCCGGAATTCAAGGAGGGAGGGATGTCAGCGACCTGGCTGACTCGGAAGCAACTCCAGGCAGCGAAGCGGGAGACTGCCAAGAAACTTCAGAGTTGGCTCGCTGGGCCCAACTCGGAACTGTTAGTGTGTGAGGTGTGTGTGTTACTGGGGGGCTATTAATAGCCATCGTGAGAGGCGTGTGTGCCGGGCTTGGACCGGACGGCTTCGGCCGATGCTTGGCTAGTAGTTCATCTGTTCCTCTCCTTACCTGTAGCCCATCTCCTTCCTTCAGATTCCTCCTGTAACTCGAGTTTGTAACCGAATTCATGGCGGTTGAGTGGAATTAGTAGAGAGATCCTCACAAAATCGCTGTCATTGATCCATTCAAAGCCGACCTTGTGTACCTCAAACATGGATTACTAGCGTCGTGGCCATCACCGCTCCCGTACAGCTCCTCACCGCTGCTGGTCACCACCATAGGTACAAAAATCCATCCATCAGTAGTGTTCAATCCATCCATCCATACGTGATTCATGTACAAGTATCCATCACCACAAGGTCGCCCGTGGAGTGCCGGTACACGGCACAGTTTTCATCCATGTTGTTGTTGGTTGTTGCCGTACTGCTGCCGAAAGGCCAGAACTCCTTCCGAGTAAACTCGCTCTGCTCTTTTCGCCTTAGGCATCATGCTGTCGGCCATCCGACCTCCCGCCCCCGCGCGCTCGTCTTTTCACCTGAATCAAGCGCCTTCTGCACCTCACAACCACTAACTACATCAACTAAGGACATATGGTCACGACTTGCCGCCGGTGACTTACATAATAAATAATACAAATATAATATTATAAGCAGTATAATAACATCACATAAAGAAATACAAAAGTGATATCATTAGCAGTGCACAATATATATAAAAGCAGTACAACATACAAATTCAGAAAGACAAATAAAACATACCTTTTTTGTCGGGCAGTACCATTGAATCCTTCCTGGCAATACCATTGATTGGAACTACAGTTTATTCATATTGGGTAGTACAAAAAACATTTTATTACCGGGCAGTATGAAACTGATATTTAACATAAGTACAAGATAAATGTCGAGTTCTATGAAGACAATTTAAGGGTAGTACAACTTATTCACTTGGGCAGTACCGTTGATTCATTCTAGGCGGCACCATTCATAGCATTTTGGGCAGAACCTTCGTTACCAACATTACACCGTATTTTTTTCAGACGACAGTACCATTATTTCATCTTGAGTAGTACTATTGAATCGCTCTAAGCAGTACGACACTCATATTCCACAGAAGTACAATACTTTTCTCTCTAGGGACAACAAAAATCTTACTATTTTGAATATTGTTCAAAAACCGCAAAGAATTGGAAAAAGGTTAAAACACAAAAAAGTTGCTAAATTTCAGTACCCTCCTAACGCCATATCATTTGCATCATTTCGAAGTCCAAAAAATTTCCATGTCTTCTTTTAATAAACACGAATTCTCGTATTTTCAAAACTATTCATAAACGGTGCTGCATTTGAAAAAACTTAAAACACGAACAAGTTTCACGATTTCAATACCTATCTAACGGTATATCATTTGCATTGTTCCAACAAGTGGTTAAAAAAGTATTCTCAAATTACTGTGTGTCCATTTTAGATGAATCTTGCTATTATCAAAACTGCTCAAAAATTATGCAAAATTTAAAAACTCTTAATACATGAGTTTTTTTGGAAATTCCAGTACCTCTCCAATGCCATATCATTTGCATCATTTTGAAATTTGAAAATTATCCATGATCATGTTTGAATAGATCTTAATTTTACTATTTTCAAAACTTTTCAAAAATTGTGCATAATTTGAAAAAAACTTAAAACATGAAAAAGTCTGTAAATTTCAATAGCTTTCTAACGGTATATCATTTTCTCCATTCCGACAAGTGGTTAAATAATTTAGTTCAAAACACTTTCAGTCAGCTTATGATGATTTCTGTTTTTTCTAAATTCAAAATAAAAATAAAAAATGAAACTTACAATAAGAAAAAGTTGAGGATTTTCTGTAGCTTTGCAACGGTATATCATTTGTGCAATTCAAATCCATGGTTCTAAATCTAAAAGGGAATTACTATAGAATTACGAAAAGCAGTACCAGGTGCACGAAAAAGAAGTATGTTACAGTCATACTGCAGCAGTACCAGATCTTCATCCCGAGCAGTACGAAACTCATATTCCATAGAAAATACGCGATGCATAGCGAGGAAGGTTGAGTTCTATCAAAAAATACTGGAAACACAATTTACTCATTCTGAGCAGTACAAGATTTTTTTAATTATTCGGCAGTACGAAACTCATATTTTAGAGAAGTACAATACTATGTTTCCTTGGAACAACAAAAATCTTGGCATTTTGAATATTGTTCAAAAACCATGAAGAATTGTAAAAACATTAAAACACGGAAAAGTTGCTAAATTTCCATACATTTCCAATGCCATATCATTTGCATCATTCTGAGGTAAAATGAACATCAATATTCATCTTTTAAAATATCTGATTTTTAATATTTTCAAAACATTTAAAAAACTATGCATAATTTGAAAAAACCTAAAACATGAAAACTTTTATAAAATATAGTAGCTTTCCAATGGTATATCATTTGCGCTATTCCGATGACTGATTAAAAAATTAATGTCAAATTATTATTCGTCTATTTTGAATGAATCTCGGTATTTTCAAAACTGCTCAAATATTTTGTAAAATTTGAAAAACCTTAATACATGAAAAAGATGGGAAATTTCAGTACATTTCCAACGCCATATCATTTTCACCATTTTGATATCCAAAAATGATCCATGATCATCTTTTAATAAAACTGATTTTTAGTATTTTCAAAATTGTTCAAAAAATATGGAAAATTTGAAAAATATAAAAACATAAAAACGTTTGGAAATTTCGGTAGCTTTCCAACGGTATATCATTTGCACTATTCCAAGAAGTTGGTAAAAAAATGTGTTCAAAATACTTTTCAATCAGCTTGTGATGATTTCTGTTTTTTAAATTCATAATAAAAAATAAAAAAATTTGGAAAAAAATCACAATACAAATAAGTTGAGATTTTTCTTTAGCTTTCCAACGATGTATCATTTGCGCAATTCCGATGAACGGTTTAGGATTTACGATTTAATTACTATACACGGATAGAAAAGCAGTATCGGCTTCACGAAAAAGAACTACGGCAGTGTATTGCAGAAGAAGTACGAGATCGTCATCTCAGGCAATACGCGATTATTGCAGAATATTATTCTATCATCGATTGTAGAATAGATGTGTTCATGCTTCAAGCAACTCTCACAAGGTTTTCTTACTTCTTAGTTAGTTATAATAGCATATTCCAATGTTATAGGTGTACACTAGTTCTCCGATGTATAGGCTATACACAATAACCACTTCGCGCACACACTTACACTCTCATGTGTTTGAATCTCATTTAGTTAATTTTGTCACCGTTTTGGGTTTTCTATGCATTTTTCATTGAAGAAAATGGATCGAGCACAAATGTAGTCCCAATAAAAGGTGCATTTTGTCAAGTTGTATGTGTTACTGTGGGTGTATTAATTAGCGCAAACAATCCTCACAAACCAATGACAATTCAACTGTTTGGTAGATGTTTGATTATTTTCAAAAAGTTCGATTCTCAACACGGTACATGTGATGCAAGACGTACTATACAACATATATGAAGGAGGTTTGGTGTGGAACAAACTTTGCCTCTGTGTTGTTTGACGACTCCAATTCCTTTTTTTCAATGTTGACGACTCGATTTCCGTGAAAAAACACGAACCGCGCGATGTAGGATGGACGACTGGTGATTCACGTACCTTCTAATCTGCCTTCTCACACAAGCCTCGTCAGTCTCGGGAAGGTACACAGAACAACCTGCTCTGTTCGCCCCACTCCCCCCCACTCCTATCAGAAGTCAGAAACGCCCTCCATTTGCCCCCTCTTCTCCACATTTTCAATCCTATTCTCCAACCTCAACTAGCTTCGTAAAAAAACTGCACATAAGAATCTGCTTCATGGATCCCAGGACCCTCGGCAACGATTACAATGGCAAGGTAAATCCATCTGTACTACTTGCTAGTGGGGTTTTCAATCATTTTAGTGAATCAAACGCCCAAATTTGAGGCCTCCTTTGGTAGAACGGATACGAAAATCATGTGATTAGCAAAACAATAGGAAATGAGATGACATGCATTTAATTTCACAAATCATAGGACCGATTAATTTCAAATCCGACGGACCGATTCCTTTCCTTCAAAAGTTGTGCCAACCAAAAGTTGACCTAAACGTTTATAAATATGTACGCCAGGGGAAAAGGCTTGCAGTATCGACCGATGATGTGCATGAATCAAGAATCAGGCGCCGTCTGCTTTTAGACCCTGAGGTACATTTTTGCTAATATATTTCATGGATTGTAGATGATACTGTGTGCAGCATAATTCATAGCTATGTGCTTAGATGGAAGTACCATGTGATTTTCTGTGATATGTTACTTATTTTCCTTTTTCAGTTGTACGATCATTCGCATGAGGTTGTTCGAATAGCGTATGCTACAAAGGTTTAGTTGGATGTTGAATATGCTGATGTTGATGACGTAGCCATATTAAATGTGAAGAGCAGACTATTTTCAGCTGTATTTGATGTTGCATATGCTCTCCATCGGGACTTCAAGATTGTTGATCATGAAATCGAGGATCTGGTTCTTGTACAATTCAAGAACCAATCCTCTATTTCCTTGGTTCATGGCTGCAACCTCAAGTTAGGAGAAGGCACCGAGGCAGAAGAACTAATGATGGCTACAAAAGTTTCAGAGCTGATGCCATGAACTCCTGAATTGTACACCCTCACCAGGACTGTCATCCTTCCTGTTCCTCGACATCCTTTTGATCATGAAGATGATGAAGGAGATGTTGGAGGAGCTGCTGGAGGAGATGCCGGAGGAGCTGCTAGAGGAGATGCTGGAGGAGCTGCTGGAGAAGATGCTGGAAGTAGTGGTGATGCAGGTGCAATTGCTGCTGCTTGAAGGCTAGTGATATGTAAAAGTATGTTTATGTATGTTTGGAACCTTCTGTATCTGAATTGGCAAGCTATGCATGACAATTTATGTGATGTTTGAACTCCAATATATTTAAGTTTGTGTTATATGTTATGTTTCTACTATATTATAACTTATACAAAGTACACACATAGCAAGATGAGGCTTCTGGTAGAAATCAATAAAAAGTTGACTTTGCTCTCCTAGTTTTGGGTTGTACCATAGATAATATTTGCCCACATTTATACTACCTCTGTAAACTAATACTCCCTCCGTTTTTGTTTACTCTGCATATTAGAGTTGACTAAAGTCAAACTTCATAAAGTTTGACCAAATTTATAGAAAAATATATGAACATTTACTATAACAATTATATATGATGTGAAAGTACATTCCATAATAAATCTAATGGCATTGATTTGTTATTTCATATGTTAATATTTTTGTTTATATTTTGGGTCAAAGTTTACAAAGCTTGACTTTGACTAAAGCTAATATGCAAACTAAATAAAAACGGAGGGATTATAAGATGTTTTAGATAACTAAACTAGTGATCTAAAACATCTTATATTAATTTACGGAGGGAGTATTTACCAAGGGTCTCCACAACATAAGCTAGGTGACATGTGGGTCGGGGCCAACTCCATATTAAATGTATCGGCACGTTGAGAAACCCGTACCCTTTTCTTCCTCGCTCGCACTTTTCTCCTGCAATCCTATGCTCGTTCGTAACCCTCCTCAAATATAAGATTTTGCGGACTGACGTCGCCGTAGATTGGTGCTGCCTACAAGAAGAACCAAATTTCGACACCGCCCCTCGAGTCGCCGACTATCGCACCTGCTGTCGCCGACGTTTTTATCGCACTCACCCACCCCTGCCAGATTGGGGATTTTCTACTGGACATGAAGGTTAGTGGAATATTGCCCCGCATCTTGTACCTCGAATTTGAATTC
The DNA here is from genome assembly GCA_950022295.1 of Bromus sterilis. Classification (NCBI taxonomy): domain Eukaryota; kingdom Viridiplantae; phylum Streptophyta; class Magnoliopsida; order Poales; family Poaceae; genus Bromus; species Bromus sterilis. The sequence continues at coordinate 270,081,575 of OX465595.1, read as the reverse complement.
TGTTCGTAGCTAGTAATCCCTGTAAACGCAATGCACATGGATCCGTTTTTCTTCAGTCTTACTCGAGGTATTAATTTCATGCCCAAAGTGTAATGAAAAGGGAGGACTGTGCGTCCTCGACCGCACACAAGAGTTGTTCAAAATCACCGTCCGAGATGATTTCTTGAACCGCACAGTATGTTTTTGTACACCCCTCTTACCCAGATGTAATCTGGACAAGGTTCTCACCGCTAACAAAATTTATGAAACAGAATTTTCAAAATCTTGAGTTCTACTGATGTGAAAGTTTTTGTCGAGTACTGCATATTTGTACTTAAGCCAAATTGTGAGCCATACAACATTCGTTAAATTTTTATTGTGCAATCATTTATGTTAAGCTCATTTTGCATGAGTGCATAAAAATACACAAATAGTTGCTCATCCCTACTATATATTTCTTGCAGTATATTCCTTGCTTTGAAACAACACCTCTGATACATAAGTTTTAATTGTACCTGAATGAAGACTCAACTAAAGTTACGGTACAAACGAACTGTAACAGCCCGGGATTTTCACCCAAATTAAAAAATTTGTTTGTTGCTTTATTTTATTGATTGCTAGAATTGTTTGAAGTATTTTCTTCGCCGATTTATTAATTGGTGAATATTCTCCCACCTCTTTCTCGTATCGGATGCGGGACCAAACTTTTTCCCAATTGCACACGACCTCGTTGCGACACCGGGAAAGTCACCCGATCACCGTCACAATTTTCGGCACAAGACCAGCCATCACCATCGGTGCAAAAACCCCCATTTATATTTTGATGGGTTATTTTAGCAGAAGTTACCCGTCGCCTCGGTTGGGCGTGAAACATTGTAGACGTTGTTGGTACAGTGTGGCGATGTTGTGTTTCAAATTTCGTGCGATTCCGACTTCGTCGAGTAGGTGAACATTCAGATGTGCCAGACATAGTAGCCGATGTAATCCGAGGGGGCGTATTTACAAAATGTCGCGCGCGCTCTTAGCTGGACCCGCGGATTTCCCTCTTATCTTCGGATTCTAGCCACCCGAAAAACCAGACCCGAAACGGGCCATTTTCTGGCCCAAAAGCCCTCCCAAACACCCACTTGCTATATATAGCAGCCTACCCTAGCCATTTTAGGCAAAACCTAGCCCCTACCTCCCTCAATTTCAGCACCAGCCCACTCCACCGCCGCCACATGGAAACCAGCCAACAATCCCCCCAAATCCAGATCCCACTCGCCCTGATCCATCGGATTCGGATTACACGACCCGTGTTGCGCCGTGTCACTAGAACGAGCCCTCCCGTGGAGGAGCTCCTCCTCCCCAACTCCCTTGCTCGTGGACGCCCGAGCCCCGGCAGCCTCGCCTTCGGCCTAGTCCGGCGAGCCGCAGCGCCACCCCAAAGGTTGCCCCCCCGCGGCCCTCCTCCCCTCTCATCTTCCCTTTGTCCTTCCCTCTCTATAATCTCTCCTCTCTGCTTCTAGTTGTGATGGATCAGAGGCCACCATGGCCGGCTCAACATCGAGCCACGACTGCCGCCCCGGAGCTCGGCCTCACCGCTGACCGCTGCCTGCACCTCGCGCCGGTGAGCGCCCGAGCCGCTGCACCCGTTCCACCTCGCCGAACCCGCACCCCTCGCTGTAATCCCGCCGGCGCTGCCTCTACTCGTGGAGGGGACAAAGCCCCGTCTCCCGCACCTTCGTCGCTCGCTGGATCGGCGTCCGAGCGGCCCAGCGAGGCTCTAGCAGCCTCGGCCTAGATCTCCAGCACCGACCCACGCGCAACACCGGCCCAACATCGTGCGCCCTCCTGGCGGCGCTATCCTCCGCCCACGAGCACGCCCCCCTATGCATCATTGATGACCCTCAACTGTAGGGGATCGATTGTAGTGTTCTCGCGGGTAAGTTAACCCAACTTATTGATTCGACACAAGGGGAGCCAAAGAGTATTTATAAGCTTTGACAGTTGAGTTGTCAATTCCACCGCACCTGCAATATACTTGCTTGCAACAAAATAATAATATAAACTGTGATATGATAGTGATAGTGATGGTGGTAACAGCAAAAGCAAAACAGCAGAAATAAACTAGTAGTAACCAGCAGGATTAAAACACTGTAGGCTAGGGAGATGGATGGTTGGGCGCTGCATGAATAAGAGTGAACATGTAATAGATTCTAACACGGGGCAAGGCACAAAGAAAAGCAATGATCATCTAGGAAAATATCAAACATTAGGTATGTATCCCGTAGGTAGTTGTGCGTGCTTGCAATAAGAACTTGCACAACATCTTTTGTCCTACCATCCCTCTACGAACGGGGCCAAAGGGAACTTATGGAGATTAAGGTGTCCTGTCAAAGAGCATCGGAACAAAGAAATAAACTCAATGGATGCATGAAATCCTCAAATTATGGACCATCCCATTTGGTGTCCCAAGCTGTCACCTTTGGGATCGCCGGTTCCGGACCATAATAGGTGCATACAACTCATAGATAGGATCATGAACATAAATACACTCATGAAAACATAAGTGGTTCAGATCTGAAAACATCGCACTCGGTCCCAAAGTGACAAGCATTAAGAGCAACAAGTTGTAGCAAAGATGATAAACACCATAGTAGATGATAGGCAACATGCCCCCAACAATCTGACGAACTATTACATGATCAAACTCATCCAATCCCTACCATCCCCTTTGCCTACAGCAGCGAATTACTCACACATTTGAAGAGAAGTCATGGAGGGAGGATGGATTGCTGATGGTGATGACGATGGCGACGATCTCCCCTCTCCGGAGGCCAAATCAGCCTCAAAATTAGCCCTCCTGAGGAAGAACAGAGGGTGGCGGAGGCTCCGTGACGGGTTCTGGAAAAGCGACTTCTGTTTTGGAGTTTCCCCGTCATGAGAATAAATAGGAGTCGAGGTAGGGCACCAGAGGAGGGGGTCGCCCAGGTGGCCAGCTGGCGCGGCCCCACCCCTGGTCGCGCCAGCAGGGCGCCTGGGGCACCCCTGGCTGCCCTCTGACCCCACTTCTGGCTCCGGGCTTCTTCGGGTGCGTGGATTTTTTGTAAATTTTCTGGGAATTTTCTGAGATGTCCAAAAATCCATTTTCCTGCACACAATAAAACCATACAGGCAGCTCTGCTGAAAACAGCGTCAGTCCGGGTTAGTTTAGTTCAAATCATGCAAGAATGAGGTCAAAACAATAGCAAAAGTGTTTATAAAAGTAGATACGTTTGAGACGTATCAACTCCCCCAAGCTTATCCTATTGCTTGTCCTCAAGCAATTCAGTTCAACGAACTGGACGCGACAAAGAAAACTTTGACAAACTCTTTTGCTTCATAAGATGTATATAAGCTGGTACTACGAAAAGAGTTTAGCAAGTATCAAAACAATGCTATGAGGACAATGCACGAAGCAATTCTTCTTTCAGGTGATCAATCACAAACAACCAAAAGTAAATAATATGCTGCCGACAATCAAGACAAGATCACAATGCACATAGGATGAACATACTAGTGTGGTATCTCGCTAGCCTCCATGAGTGAAGAAAAACATAAATGCAGAAACTCCGGAGTTTTAAAGGAGACTAGAACTAAGAAGTTCAAACGAGTAATATCACAATCATGCAGAAGACAATGTGGTACTTTGGGACAATGCATGTTACACTAAGAATGACAATTATGCTCTCAATAGTTGGTGCTTTGAAGAAACAAGGGGAGACTCTCGAACCGTAGCTTTTTGATGGCAAGGTTGAAAACCCGTGGTTGGATGCAAAGACTAAACATGTGCCACAACTCTTGGTTTTGAAAACAGAGACAAAATTCTTTTGGGAAGTGCAACTTTCCAGTCAACAGTGAATGGTAAAGGTCTCTCAATATCTCCCATGCCAACCATATTAATGCTTTTGCTTACACTTTTGTTCCACTATCCATAAATACTTTGACGGTCTATGAAACCTTTTATTTTGCCTCAAGAATGGAAGGAGGTTATCGTTCCATCTATCATTAGCATCATTTGGTCCATTTCATTCCATCATCAAGTATGGGGGAGGTGTAACTTTCTCTTTTTTTTTAATAAATTTGACTAGTTAAAACTTCCGTCAAAATATTTTTGGCATGGTAGATACTGATTTTCCCTCACCGCACCATGAGCTTGTACGGTTACAAAAGGGAAGCTTTTGAATAAATTTCGAGATGGCACAAGAAAGTCTAAGTTAGGAGTGGCCGGTAAATACCACATATAGGAAGGTATGGTGGACTCTAGTGGAACAACTGGTTTTGAAAAAGGAGTTTGGATACACAAGCAGAATTCCGCTTAGTGTGAGCGAAGGCTAGCAAAAGACTGGGAAGCGCCAACTAGAGAGCAATAATTGTCATAATCATGCAGAGCGACAAAGCAACATTGAATCGGGCATAAAAGTGATATAACTATTCTGAAATAAAAAGGTCATCAAGGCATGGTAGACATTTTAGCCATAAAGATGTGTGAACATGTGCCAAGTCAATCCAAGAATTCTCCGAAGGGAGATACCACTTTAATATGCCAAACCATGAATAATGAGATGCATGTAAATCATTTCAACAACATACTATGCACTCTAGCTATTTGATATCGGCCACAAGGAAATCATGAACACTAGGAAAGCATTGTAAACATAGCACTATGTCGCTACAAGCGGGTCTCTAGATCATAAGTAAAGGCATATGTACAAAAGTCGTAACAAGAAGAGTTCATACCGGTTTTCCTTGTTGCTTCCCTTCCGTCTATCTTCGTCATTACTGCCTTGTCACTTGCACGACCGAATGTGGGAAATATAATCAAATGCCATCACGGACTCGAGCTGAACTCTGAAAACAAAGCAAACTAAAGAGAGAAAGGAAATATTTTTGGGTTTTTCGAAGGTTTAAAGCAAGCAAAAGAAAAGAGAAATCTTTTTGGTGTTTTTTCAATTTAAAAGAATAAAGAAGAACGGGCAAAAACTTCGAAAAGATCAAAGCAAATAAAAATAAAAATGGATAATACAATGGAGAAGTGAGAAGGGCACGTACTCCCCCAAGCTTAGGCTTTTGGCCTAAGTTGGTAGCAGCTACTGCCCCGAGGAGCCTCCTGCTCCGGGGTGGTGGTAATTCCACGGGTCTTATGAGCCCTTCGGCGCGTACACCGAAGTCCTCGGGTCCTCTCGTGAGGAATGTCCTGCGCTCCACGCAGAGGAAGACCCCTCACTATACTGGGTAACGGTCTCCCCCTGGAAAGGTGGGAACTCACCATGCTCCTCCTCATCGGGCACAACCCCCTCCATGGGGTTATGCAACTGATACTGGTCCATGAACTCATCAAACTGGACATCATTGAAGGACCATCCGTTCCTGCGAGTGTTATCAAACAAAAGTGGTGCAGGTAGACGGATCTCACGAGTAATGGTCTTTTCAAACCTCAAAATATAAACAAGGTTACCAAACTGGGAAGTCATGGTAACAAACTTATGCATCTTCATAGCAGCAAGATCAAGACTTGCGTAAGAAAAGGGAACATCATCAGGATGCGGGGTGCCGTTAAGAGACTCAAGGATAAGTGTGTTGTAAACACCACCAAATAAACCACCCTTGTTACTATTCGTAACAAGGCGTCGAGCAATTAAGGCACCCACATTATAATAATTCTTACCAGAGAGGGCGTTCGCATAGATAGCGAAATCTGGTGCAGAACCGTTGCTCGAGTTGTCACGAGCCAACATCCCTCTAGCAATAAAGTACACAAAATACCTGGTGTGTGGGAATAAAATGCTGGAAATCTTTGTGCGCAGAATGTCGCTCTCCTCCTGGCTACAAAGGGAGTTGAAGAGAGTCCTCAACTCGGAAGGCTGAGTGTTCATACTCGCCTTCTGACCAGCGTTTGGCACACCTATTGTATCACAAAACTGTGCCAAAGACATGGTTATAAGATTATTATAAATTTTGAACTCGAAGGTTCCATCAACACACCTTTAATGTACATTGTCCCCACCATAATGGTTTTGTATTTCTGGTACACGTGTAGAGTACAGTCCCATTCTCCAATCTTCACAGTCTCGATATTCTCTATTTAGTTAAGGCCATGCCTTTTGTCGATCTTCTTCGAAAAATACACCGTGTGTTCTTTATCATCTACGTTGAAGGTAACCTTTTCTTTATTGCAATCAATAATGGCACCTGTGGTGTTTATAAAAGGTCTACCAAGAATAATGGACATGCTCCATCCTCGGGCATCTCAAGCACAACAAAATCTGTAAGGATTAAACTAGCAACTTCAAACGGAACATCCTCACAAATACCTATTGGGACGGCCGTTGACTTGTCAGCCATTTGAAGAGAGATATCTGTAGGGATTAGTTTTTATAAACATACCTCTTATAGAGAGAAAAAGGCATAACACTAACTCTTGCTCCGAGAACACATAAGACAGTTTTGACATAATTATTTTTTATGGAGCAAGGAATGGTGGGTATACCAGGATCACCAAGCTTCTCAGGAATCTTGCCAGTTTCTGTTTTCTGCTATTTTGGACTAATCTATTAACTCAGTGCACCCAAGTGCCAGTTTCTGTTTTCTGCTGTTTTTCTATTTCAGTTTTCCCCCATATTAAAAGTGCTCCAAAAATTTGGGAAATATCAGATAAAAAATCAGCGTGAAGGAACCCACCGGAGTCCCCAAGGGGGACCAGGTGGCCACCTGGCGCGGCCTAGGGCTTGGCTGCACCAGGGGGCGCCTGGACCCCTGGTGGCCCCCCTGGCTGCCGCCCTTCGCCTATATATCTCCCGTGACGTGAAACTTCCGAGGACAAAACCCTTTTACGCGATCTCGCCTCTGTTCCGCCGCCGCGCTTCCCAGATCGGGAGCACCAGCAGACCTCTTCCCGGCACCCTGCCGGAGGGAGGATTGAAGATAAAGAGGCTTCATCCATTGAATTTTTTCATTATAATGATCTTCTTCTTTAGACTTGTGAGACTTACCTGGAAAGGGCATGGGTTTCTGTACCCATGGTTCTCTTTCCTTCCCATGTCTTCTTGCTATGAAGTCTTATCTAGTGTATTTCTTGCGTTTATCGGGTTCTTCTTCTTCTCACACCTCGGGAGGATCATTCTTCTCCTTATCATTTTCTTCGGGCTCAGCACCGTCTTCAATTTCAGCATCGGAGGTAGATATGCTGTTAGGATCAACAGCAGGTTCTTGACTTGTAATAGGATCATTGGAGTTGTCAGCCTCCTTGTGTTTCTTCTTCTTCTTTTTCTTCTTAAGAGATCTAACAATCTCGTCTTCTACCTGTACTTGAGAATCTTGCTCGATCCTCTTTGGATGCCCCTCGGGATAGAGTGGGCCATGGGTGTGTGTTCCACCCCTAGTTTTGATGCCATAAGCTTGTATGTCCTGTTTGGAAATTTTAGCAAGCAAATCTTTTTGCACATTAGAAATTTGTTCAAGCTGAGTTTGAACCATACGAAAATTCTTAGCAAGACATTTAACATCATTAACTGTTCTTTCTAGAACACCAAGCAAACTTTTGATAGCAAGAGAATTATCATGCAACTGACTTTGTATCCTCCTATTAAAATGGTCTTGCTTAATAATAAAATTATCAAGCTCGTCTAAGCATATGTTGGGAGGCTTACCTTTAGGGATGTCACTTTCAGTAAAGTCTAATAGAGAGTGTACCTCTGCCAAGGGAGGGTGAGTAGTAGGCTCACACAACTTCTCGATAGACGGTAGATTCTTCACATCTTCGGCTTAATACCTTTCTCTTTTATAGACTTCTTTGCTTCTTGCATATCTTCGAGGCTCAAAACAAGCATGCCCCTCTTCTTCGGTGGTGGAGGTGGTTCAGGGACGGACCAATCTTCATGGTTCTTGGCGATCTTTCCCATTAATTCTTCGGCATCGTCCAGTGTTCTTTCCCTGAAAACCCAACCAGCGCAGCTATCCAGATAGGATATAGATTCCTTAGTTAGACCAGCACAAAATATATCAAGTAATTCATTCTTGGGGACTTCATGTCCCGGCCTAGCCTTAATTAAATCACAATACCTCCCCCAAGCTTTAGGGAGATGCTCATCCTGCAATTGTTTAAAGTTATAGATTCTTTGCAAAGCAGCATGTTGCATATGAGCAGGAAAATATTTATCAACAAAGAATTGAACTAAGTCCTGAGGACTCTGAATGGAACCATAGGGTAGTGCATCGTACCATGCTTTGGCGTCTTCCTTCAAAGAAAAAGGAAAAAGCTTGGCTACATAGAAGTTTCGTATCTTTTCATCAGTAGTAAATAGGTTACCCAACTCGGCGAGTTTGGTCAGGTGTGTTATAGCATCGTCATTTTCTCTGCCATAAAAAGGGTCAGCCTCGACTGTAGATATAAGTGAAAGATCAACAGAGAAATCATAATCAGGATCAGTGATGCATATAGGAGATGTAGCAAATTTAGGATCGGGAGTAATCTTGTTCTTCATGGAGTGATTTTCAAGTAGCTCCTTAACAACACCAGGGTCTGAGTCAACACACTCTTTAAGTTCCCTGCAAAAATCATCATCAAGAGTAATATATTCATCATCAAGGATTCTCTACTTGAGTTCATCTAAGTTTGGGTAACCAAAGGTTTTGCAAGTAGGAATATAGGTAGTAGGAATCTCGGTCTCGGATTCTACTTCAACCTTAGCAGTCTGAGTTTCAATATAGTGACCAAGAAACTAGTATCATCAAGAGTAGTGGAAGCATCATCAAAAGTATCGGACATAGTAACAGACTCGGTAGAAGTAGCATGTGGTGGTAGCGGTGAAGCAAACTTACTTATAACGGAAGGTGAATCACTGGTACTCAGAACGGTACCTTTTCTTGTAGTAGATGGTAGGACCGAAACCTCGCGGTCTCCTTTCTTACCCATGGCGGATGAAGTGTGGAAGGCAGAATACTTCAAGTAGACTTGTAAATATTTCTATGCTCCCTGGAAACGACGCCAGATAACAGTACTTGATGACCCTCAACTGTAGGGGATCATTTGTAGTGTTCACGCGGGTAAGTTAACCCAATTTATTGATTTGACACAAGGGGAGTGATACGTCCCAAACGTATCGGTAATTTCTGCTCGCTCCATCCATGTTTTCTGTGATATTGCTATGATCTAGATACACTTTCATACACTTTTGATCATATTTGGACTAACCTATTAACTCAGTGCACCCCAGTGCCAGTTTCTGTTTTCTGTTGTTTTTTCATTTCAGTTTTCCCCCATATTAAAAGTGCTCCAAAAATTTGGGAAAAATCAGATAAAATATCAGCGTGAAGGAACCTTCCGGAGTCCCAAAGGGGGACCCACCAGATCCCTAGGAGGCCACCTGGCGCGACCTAGGGCTTGGCCGCGCCAGGGGGGCGCCTGGACCCCTGGTGGCCCCCCTGGCTGCCCCCCTTCGCCTATATATCTCCTGTGACGTGAAACTTCTGAGGACAGAACCCTTTTTCGCGATCTCGCCTCTGTTCCGCCGCCGCCGCGCTTCCAAGATCGGGAGCACCAGCAGACCTCTTCCCGGCACCCTGTCGGAGGGAGAATCGACCTCCGGAAGCTTCCCCTCCACCATGGACGCTTCTGGGATGTGCCGTGAGTAGTTTCCTTTAGACCATGGATCCGTGATCAGTAGCTATGTGATGTTCTCCTCCCCTCTTTGTTCTTCATGGTTTAGACCTCGTGAGCTTCCCTACATGATCGAGGCACATATGTAATCTTTCTTCTGTTGCTATGCTGAGTTTGACGGGATCTGATGGAAAATATTTATCAACAAAGAATTGAACTAAGTCCTGAGGACTCTGAATGGAACCATAGGGTAGTGCATCGTACCATGCTTTGGCGTCTTCCTTCAAAGAAAAAGGAAAAAGCTTGGCTACATAGAAGTTTCGTATCTTTTCATCAGTAGTAAATAGGTTACCCAACTCGGCGAGTTTGGTCAGGTGTGTTATAGCATCGTCATTTTCTCTGCCATAAAAAGGGTCAGCCTCGACTGTAGATATAAGTGAAAGATCAACAGAGAAATCATAATCAGGATCAGTGATGCATATAGGAGATGTAGCAAATTTAGGATCGGGAGTAATCTTGTTCTTCATGGAGTGATTTTCAAGTAGCTCCTTAACAACACCAGGGTCTGAGTCAACACACTCTTTAAGTTCCCTGCAAAAATCATCATCAAGAGTAATATATTCATCATCAAGGATTCTCTACTTGAGTTCATCTAAGTTTGGGTAACCAAAGGTTTTGCAAGTAGGAATATAGGTAGTAGGAATCTCGGTCTCGGATTCTACTTCAACCTTAGCAGTCTGAGTTTCAATATAGTGACCAAGAAACTAGTATCATCAAGAGTAGTGGAAGCATCATCAAAAGTATCGGACATAGTAACAGACTCGGTAGAAGTAGCATGTGGTGGTAGCGGTGAAGCAAACTTACTTATAACGGAAGGTGAATCACTGGTACTCAGAACGGTACCTTTTCTTGTAGTAGATGGTAGGACCGAAACCTCGCGGTCTCCTTTCTTACCCATGGCGGATGAAGTGTGGAAGGCAGAATACTTCAAGTAGACTTGTAAATATTTCTATGCTCCCTGGAAACGACGCCAGATAACAGTACTTGATGACCCTCAACTGTAGGGGATCATTTGTAGTGTTCACGCGGGTAAGTTAACCCAATTTATTGATTTGACACAAGGGGAGTGATACGTCCCAAACGTATCGGTAATTTCTGCTCGCTCCATCCATGTTTTCTGTGATATTGCTATGATCTAGATACACTTTCATACACTTTTGATCATATTTGGACTAACCTATTAACTCAGTGCACCCCAGTGCCAGTTTCTGTTTTCTGTTGTTTTTTCATTTCAGTTTTCCCCCATATTAAAAGTGCTCCAAAAATTTGGGAAAAATCAGATAAAATATCAGCGTGAAGGAACCTTCCGGAGTCCCAAAGGGGGACCCACCAGATCCCTAGGAGGCCACCTGGCGCGACCTAGGGCTTGGCCGCGCCAGGGGGGCGCCTGGACCCCTGGTGGCCCCCCTGGCTGCCCCCCTTCGCCTATATATCTCCTGTGACGTGAAACTTCTGAGGACAGAACCCTTTTTCGCGATCTCGCCTCTGTTCCGCCGCCGCCGCGCTTCCAAGATCGGGAGCACCAGCAGACCTCTTCCCGGCACCCTGTCGGAGGGAGAATCGACCTCCGGAAGCTTCCCCTCCACCATGGACGCTTCTGGGATGTGCCGTGAGTAGTTTCCTTTAGACCATGGATCCGTGATCAGTAGCTATGTGATGTTCTCCTCCCCTCTTTGTTCTTCATGGTTTAGACCTCGTGAGCTTCCCTACATGATCGAGGCACATATGTAATCTTTCTTCTGTTGCTATGCTGAGTTTGACGGGATCTGATGGAAAATATTTATCAACAAAGAATTGAACTAAGTCCTGAGGACTCTGAATGGAACCATAGGGTAGTGCATCGTACCATGCTTTGGCGTCTTCCTTCAAAGAAAAAGGAAAAAGCTTGGCTACATAGAAGTTTCGTATCTTTTCATCAGTAGTAAATAGGTTACCCAACTCGGCGAGTTTGGTCAGGTGTGTTATAGCATCGTCATTTTCTCTGCCATAAAAAGGGTCAGCCTCGACTGTAGATATAAGTGAAAGATCAACAGAGAAATCATAATCAGGATCAGTGATGCATATAGGAGATGTAGCAAATTTAGGATCGGGAGTAATCTTGTTCTTCATGGAGTGATTTTCAAGTAGCTCCTTAACAACACCAGGGTCTGAGTCAACACACTCTTTAAGTTCCCTGCAAAAATCATCATCAAGAGTAATATATTCATCATCAAGGATTCTCTACTTGAGTTCATCTAAGTTTGGGTAACCAAAGGTTTTGCAAGTAGGAATATAGGTAGTAGGAATCTCGGTCTCGGATTCTACTTCAACCTTAGCAGTCTGAGTTTCAATATAGTGACCAAGAAACTAGTATCATCAAGAGTAGTGGAAGCATCATCAAAAGTATCGGACATAGTAACAGACTCGGTAGAAGTAGCATGTGGTGGTAGCGGTGAAGCAAACTTACTTATAACGGAAGGTGAATCACTGGTACTCAGAACGGTACCTTTTCTTGTAGTAGATGGTAGGACCGAAACCTCGCGGTCTCCTTTCTTACCCATGGCGGATGAAGTGTGGAAGGCAGAATACTTCAAGTAGACTTGTAAATATTTCTATGCTCCCTGGAAACGACGCCAGATAACAGTACTTGATGACCCTCAACTGTAGGGGATCATTTGTAGTGTTCACGCGGGTAAGTTAACCCAATTTATTGATTTGACACAAGGGGAGTGATACGTCCCAAACGTATCGGTAATTTCTGCTCGCTCCATCCATGTTTTCTGTGATATTGCTATGATCTAGATACACTTTCATACACTTTTGATCATATTTGGACTAACCTATTAACTCAGTGCACCCCAGTGCCAGTTTCTGTTTTCTGTTGTTTTTTCATTTCAGTTTTCCCCCATATTAAAAGTGCTCCAAAAATTTGGGAAAAATCAGATAAAATATCAGCGTGAAGGAACCTTCCGGAGTCCCAAAGGGGGACCCACCAGATCCCTAGGAGGCCACCTGGCGCGACCTAGGGCTTGGCCGCGCCAGGGGGGCGCCTGGACCCCTGGTGGCCCCCCTGGCTGCCCCCCTTCGCCTATATATCTCCTGTGACGTGAAACTTCTGAGGACAGAACCCTTTTTCGCGATCTCGCCTCTGTTCCGCCGCCGCCGCGCTTCCAAGATCGGGAGCACCAGCAGACCTCTTCCCGGCACCCTGTCGGAGGGAGAATCGACCTCCGGAAGCTTCCCCTCCACCATGGACGCTTCTGGGATGTGCCGTGAGTAGTTTCCTTTAGACCATGGATCCGTGATCAGTAGCTATGTGATGTTCTCCTCCCCTCTTTGTTCTTCATGGTTTAGACCTCGTGAGCTTCCCTACATGATCGAGGCACATATGTAATCTTTCTTCTGTTGCTATGCTGAGTTTGACGGGATCTGATGGATTATGAGATTATGTTCAGATTGTGATAGAGTAATATATTTGGTTCTTATCTTTTATATTTTTGTTCCTAAGTAATTCTTGCATTTTCTCCGTTGTTGTTTATTTCTTTGGCCAAGTAGTAGGTAGTAACTCCAAGAGGGAACGTTATACTCAATTGTGGGTTCATGCCCCCTGATGACACGCTTGAGTGACAGAAACATGAGTCTAGGGGATGTGTTGTTGCCACAAGGGGTAAAACGACGGTGCTTGTAACCGCGATTGCAAGGATTGTTTACTTTACGCAAAGTTCTTTTTAATGCAGTTGTTTGTTGCTTTGGGTTTACAATTTGGGTGGGGCTCGTAACTTAATACCAGCGAGATGTTCTGGATAGATATCTCAAGGTGGATGATTAGTAGTAGATACAGATGGATTTCAGTCTACTTATTTTGGCCTACTGCCCATGCTTTTGAGCCTCTTCCTTTCTTTTGTAGCATAGTTAGCATTGCGGTGCATTTATAATCCTGTCAATTGCCCATCTGTAATTTGTTTATCTCGCATAGAAGTTTTATCGTCTTTAGGGAGAGAGACATCACTAACATCACGGGCCCCCGGTCCATATTCTCATCATTTTTTACACACTTATTTACTTTCTAGCCTTTACTTTCAGTTGCTATCATTATCGTTATCCCTTGTGTTTTGATCCTTTGTAAACAACAAGACCGGAGAGATTGACAACCTCTCTGAACTTCTTTGGGAGCAAAGTTATTTGTGTCTGTGTGCAGGTCCAGGAGAAGCAAGTGATTATCTTGAAATGGTGCATCACTTGACGAACCACCTACTTATCATTACCGGGGTCCTACGGGAGACAATCTTAAAACCTTGGTATCTTCACCGAGGGAAACTTGCCGCTACACTGCATCTCACCTTCCACTTGGGGTAACCAACGAAGGGCGAGAAGCAATTATCCTCTCTCGTGTATCAAGCAAATTTCTGGCGCCGTTGTCGGGGACTCCGAGTGATAAGATAGGGGAGTTTCCCACTACCTTTTACCTTTACTTTTTAGTCTTGTTAGTTTACCTTTCAGTTTTTATCTTTGTGTCCTATATCAAAAATTACAAAAAATCTGCCACACTTGCTGCTACTATGGGTTCCACTGAAAACACCAAATTGTGTGACTTCACTAGTCACAACAACAAAGACTTTATCTGCATTCCCATTGCCACACCTGCCACTTCAGCTGCCTCTTATGAAATTAAACCTGCTTTGCTAAACCTTGTTATGAGAGATCAATTCTTTGGTGCTGGAGATGATGTTGCTTTACACTTAAATAATTTTGTTGAGTTATGTGATATGCAAAAGTATAAAGAAGTAGAAGGTGATGTTGTTAAGCTCAAGCTTTTTTCCTTTCTCTTTGAGGGAAGGAGCTAAAATCTGGTTTCAATCTTTGCCTAGGAATAGCATAGATTCTTGGTATAAGTGCAAAGATGCTTTTATTGGGAAGTATTACCCACCTGCTAAAATTATCCAATTGAGAAGTAACATTATGAATTTTAAGAAATTGAATAATGAACATGTTGCCCAAGCTTGGGAATGTATGAAATCTCTTGTTAAGAAGTGCCCTACACATGGTTTGACTACCTGGATGGTTATCCAGACTTTTTATGCAGGCTTGAACTTTACCTCGCGGAACCTGTTAGATTCGGCCGCGAGAGGAACCTTTATGTCAACTACACTTGGTGCTGCCACAAAGCTTCTCGATGAGATGATGACCAATTATTCCCAATGGCACACCGAACGCGCTCCAACAAGTAGGAAGGTAAACTCTGTCGAGGAGATTACCTCCCTAAATGAAAAAGTTGACTTAATTATGTCTCTCCTTACCAAGCAACCCTCTATTGATCCTCATGATGTTCCTTTAAATTCTTTGGTTTCTCAAGAACAAGTAGATGTGAACTTCATTGCTAGAAACAACTTCAACAATAATGCTTATAGGGGCAATTTTGCTAGTAATCCTAGACCGTTTCCATCCAACTATGGGAACAACAAAACCTACCCTAGCAACAAGAACCCCACTTCTGAATTAGAAAGCATGCTTAGAGACTTTATCACTACCCAAAAAGCCTTCAACAAGAATGTAGAAGAAAAGTTAGCTAAATTAGATAATCTTTGTTTGAAGGTAGACAACTTAGCCCTTGATGTTGAGATGTAGGTTTTATTTGTAGTTTTCTTTATCTTTTCTTGCTGGTCATAACAAGTTAGACCCCATCTTACTTTGTGTGGGAGAGAAACACGCTCCACTCCAATCTAGAACACATCATAGGATTTTGCATGCCTATCTTTTACTGTTGTGTGTTCTTTATCTTTTCGTAGCTACTGCCATGTTTAGTTTTAGTCTTAGTTTGTCTTTAGCAAGAGCCTTGGCTTTTGTTTAGTTTGTTGCTTGAACTCTCTTTAGTTTTCATGTTTATCTTGTTAAGAGAGTTGGTTGTTGCACTGAGTTGTGTCTTGTCTTGAAAGTAGGTAATTGAGGTTTCTATTTAATTTTAGTAGTGACTTGCAATAGTTTTGAGGTATTGATGTGATTAATGTTTGAAATTTTGGTGTCAAGAGCTCTAGCCTATTAGTGATAGTGTCGTATTTTGGGAAATCCCTGTTTATTTTCAAAACCTACAAAAACTAGTTGACAACTCTAGCTACTAGATGGATCGCTAATATTTGGAGGGATCGGATATTAGAGTACACTCGCGTACCATGAGTCGAGGATGCGCAAGGATAACCAAACCCCGGTACACTCCTCCTCGGGGTACTTGTCTCTTTGTGAACCTCCTTATTAGATTGAGAGTTACCGATAATAAGTGCATGAGTTCTTCGGACTAATGTAAGTATTGAAAGTTGACACCTCCACCTCCTCATATTTGCTAGCCTCTCCTATGGCGTGCATTACCTTCTTCTCACTCCGAGAGTTGGCGTCGACCTTCGCCGGTACATCCAAACCCTTGGCATGATACGCTCTGTCATCATAAACCTCCTTATATATTTCCTCAAAACAGACACCATACCTACCTATCAAGGCATTTCCATAGCCTTTTCGAGATATATTGCCATGTAACATCCACCTCTTCATGACTTGATCTTCATGTCATACATGTTCCTGCTACACTGGCACCGGCATAGATTGCATACATCATGTTAGCTACATCTTCTTTATGATTTGAGTACCTTGTAAAGTGTGAAAGATCTTCTATACCCTCTTGTAAATTAGGGTGTTGCCCTTAAGTGAGGAAAAGATCCCAAAGTGGACAAAATAAAAGATCCCAAAGAGGAAAAATGAGAGTTAAATAGAAAGAGCCATTGAGGCCACAAAAAAAATACAAAAAAGAGAAAAAAAGAGAAAAAGAAAAATAAAAAGAGAGAAAGAGGCAACACTACTATCCTTTTGAAAGATCCACACTAGTACTGCCTCTTATCCTTGTACTCCATAGCGATGATCATTCATGCATATAGCTATGTGGGGACCTTCACACTATAGAACTTGGCTTGCATATTCCAAGGATGAGCCTCCTCAAAAGAGCTCTAGGTCTTCATGAGAGAGCAAGTTAGATGCACCCCCACTAGTTCCATTGGAGAGATTTTTAGCTCATATGTGCATCCATGCATGGCAATCCCTACTCCTCACATCATATCTATCATTTGGCCTTCTCGCCTATGATTGTCCTCATTGATGTGAGCCTTTCTCATCCTTTTTTGTTTTCCTCCTCCACCATATTTCTCTCTCTTCCATCCTAAGTGTCAATCTTCGTGCTTACGCTCATCCATTGCATGAGTGCTCAAAATATCGAAAAGGAGTGGATCAAATTGACTTGTACCTGGCTAGTGGTCTGGGGACGAAACAAGATAAGATTCCAAAGATGACCAAGTGTTAAACCTTAGTAGATTGAGTTCTCAACAAAAATACTTTTTTCTCGTATTCCCTATCCCTCTTTTTGCACACAAACACCATTTGGGGACACTCGAGTCACGGACAGCGAGAGCTCTTGCACCTAATGTTCTTTTGTTACTTGTCTCAATGCTAATATAGACTCTTGCATGTTATGACTTGAATTGAATCACATACCTTGATTGCTTTACTTTTCAAAGTTCTTATATGGTTCCTAGCATGTCACCACATAAATTATGCTTGTTATCATTTACCTACTCGAGGACGAGCAGGAATTAAGCTTGGGGATGTTGATACGTCCCAAACGTATCGATAATTTTTGCTTGCTCCATGCATGTTTTGTGTGATATTGCTATGATCTAGATACACTTTCATACACTTTTGATCATATTTGGACTAATCTAATAACTCAGCGCACCACAGTGCCAGCTTCTGTTTTCTGCTGTTTTCTATTTTAGTTTTCCCCATATTAAAAGTGCTCCTAAAATTCGGGAAAAATCAGATAAAAAATAAGCGTGAAGGAACCTTCTAGAGTCCCGAAGAGGGACCAGGTGGGACCCACCAGGGCCCCAGGTGTCCACCTCGCGCGGCCTAGGGCTTGGCCGCGCCAGGGGGGCGCCTGGACCCCTGGTGCCCCCCTGGCTGCCCCCCTTCGCCTATATATCTCCCATGACGTGAAACTTCTAAGGACATAAACCTTTTTTGCGATCTCGCCTCTGTTCCGCCGCCGCCACGCTTCCAAGATCGGGAGCACCAGCAGACCTCTTCTCGGCACCCTGCCGGAGGGAGGATTGACCTCCGGGAGCTTCCCCTCCACCATGGACGCTTCCCGGATGTGTCGTGAGTAGTTTTCTTTGGACCATGGGTACGTGATCAGTAGCTATGTGATGTTCTCCTCCCCTCTTTGTTCTTCATGGTGTAGACCTCGTGAGCTGCCCTACATGATCGAGGCAGATATGTAATCTTTCTGCTGTTGCTATGCTGAGTTTGATGGGATCTGATGGATTATGAGATTATGTTCAGATTGTGATAGAGTAATATATTTGGTTCTTATCTTTTATATTTTTGTTCCTAAGTAATTCTTGCATGTTCTTCGTTGTTGTTTATTGCTTTGTCCAAGTAGTAGGTAGTAACTCCAAGAGGGAACGTTATACTCAATTGTGGGTTCATGCCCCCTGATGACACGCTTGAGTGACAGAAACATGAGTCTAGGGGATGTGTTGTTGCCACAAGGGGTAAAACAACGGTGCTTGTAACCGCGATTGCAAGGATTGTTTACTTTACGCAAAGTTCTTTTTAATGCAGTTGTTTGTTGCTTTGGGTTTACAATTTGGGTGGGGCTCGTAACTTAATACCAGCGAGATGTTCTGGATAGATATCTCAAGGTGGATGATTAGTAGTAGATACAGATGGATTTCAGTCTACTTATTTTGGCCTACTGCCCATGCTTTTGAGCCTCTTCCTTTCTTTTGTAGCATAGTTAGCATTGCGGTGCGTTTATAATCCTGTCAATTGCCCATCTGTAATTTGTTTATCTCGCATAGAAGTTTTATCGTCTTTAGGGAGAGAGACATCACTAACATCACGGGCCCCCGGTCCATATTCTCATCATTGTTTACACGCTTATTTACTTTCTAGCCTTTACTTTCAGTTGCTATCATTATCATTATCCCTTGTGTTTTGATCCTTTGTAAACAACAAGACCGGAGAGATTGACAACCTCTCTGAACTTCGTTGGGAGCAAAGTTATTTGTGTCTGTGCAGGTCAAGGAGAAGCAAGTGATTAGCTTCAAACGGCGCATCACTTGCCGAACCACCTACTTATCATTACCAGAGTCCTACGGGAGGCAATCTTAAAACCTCGGTATCTTCACCGAGGGAAACTTGCCGCTATGCTGCATCTCACCTTCCACTTGGGGTAACCAACAAAGGGCGAGAAGAAATTATCCTCTCTCGCGTATTAGGGAGCCAAAGAGTATTTATAAGCTTTGACAGTTGAGTTGTCAATTCAACCGCACCTGAAATATACTTGCTTGCAACAAAATATTAATAACAATTGTGATATGATAGTGGTAGTGATGGTGGTAACAGCAAAAGCAAAACAACAGAAATAAACTAGTAGTAACCAGCAGGATTAAAACACTGTAGGCTAGGGAGATGGATGGTTGGGCGTTGCATGAATAAGAGTGAACATGTAATAGATTCTAACACGGGGCAAGACACACAGAAAAGCAATGATCATCTAGGCAAATATCAAACATTAGGCATGTATCCCAGAGGTAGTTGTGCGTTCTTGCAATAAGAACTTGCACAACATCTTTTGACCTACCATCCCGCTACGAACGGGGCCAAAGGGAACTTATGGAGATTAAGGTGCTCCTATCAAAGAGCACCGGAAAAAAGCAATAAACTCAATGGATACATGAAATCCTCAAATTATGGACCATCCCCTTTGGTGTCCCAAGCTGTCACCTTTGGGATCTCCGGTTCCGGACCATAATAGGTGCATACAACTCATAAATAGGATCTCAAACATAAATAAACTCATGAAAACATAAGTGGTTCAGATCTGAAAACATGGCAATCGGGCCCAAAGTGACAAGCATTAAGAGAAACAAGTTGTAGCAAAGATGATAAACACCATAGTAGATGATAGGCAACATGCCCCAACAATCTGACGAACTATTACATGATCAAACTCATCCAAACCCTACCATCCCCTTTGCCTACAGCAGGGAATTACTCACACATGTGAAGAGAAGTCATGGAGGAAGGGTGGATTTGTGATGGTGATGACGATGGCGACGATCTCCCCTCTCCGGAGGCCAAATCAGCCTCCATATTAGCCCTCCCAAGGAAGAACAGAGGGTGGCGGCGGCTCCACGACGGGTTCTGGAAAAGCGACTTCTGTTTTGGAGTTTCCCCATCACGGGAATAAATAGGAGTCGAGGTAGGGCACCAGAGGAGGGGGTCGCCCAGGCGGCCAGCTGGCGTGGCCCCACCCCTGGCCGTGCCAGTAGGGCGCCTGGGGCCTCCTGGCTGCCCTCTGGCCCCACTTCTGTCTCCGGGCTTCTTCGGGTGCGTGTATTTTTTGTAAATTTTCTAGGAATTTTCTGAGATGTCCAAAAATCCATTTTCATGCACACAATAAAACTATACAGGCAGCTCTGCTGAAAACAGCGTCAGTCCGGGTTAGTTTAGTTGAAATCATGCAATAATGAGGTCAAAACAATAGCAAAAGTGTTCTGAAAAGTAGATATGTTTGAGACGTATCAATCGCCCCCTCACCGACTAGGCCAGGCCCAGCAAGGTGAGCTCGCTGCTTCCCTTTTCTTTCTGCGACGTTGGGCTCGACCCATGAGGTATATGGCGCACTGTGTGCAGTTTAGTTACATAGCGCTCTTCTCTGGTTAGGCCCGGTAGTTGTAGATTCGGCCCAGTAATGTTTTTTTTTGCTTTCCTAGGCTTCTTTAATTGGCAGATTATATAGTATTTTTGTGATGTCCGTATCTTTTTAACCGTTTGTCGGATCAAGACGGGTTCAACATGAAAGTTGCACCGTTTTGCGTGTATATTAGTAAAATGTTGTCCTTTGCCATGTTTGAACTTTTTTACATGCTGTTTACCTACTAATTACATCACATGCCACCGTAAACTGTTTCTTTAATAACTTTTTAACCGTTGCTCTGATTAAAATGTTTCTATTATGTAACTTGACTAGAATTGCGTGTAGATCTTGATTATGTTGCTCTTGCTTGCTAATAAAAATAAGAAAATATGCTTAGGGAAAAATAATACTAAATGATATAGTTATCGTGGGGTAAATAGTGACATGCATGTTTAGGATTTCACCCCATTTAAATTGACTAGCCCAGGTAGTTTATTTATGCTTCACCTCTTGCCATGCTTGAGTGAGATGCCATGTTAACAACTTTTGCTCATGTTGTGTAGCTAGACAACTTGAACCATTCTAAATGTGCGGTATCATCGTGTGTGACGGATACTCCACTTAACCCGCTAGTAACCGCTCTCGACGGTAGATCCGCATCGTGTTGCATTCCCGTTCTTGCTTGATGGGGATTGCTCCGTAGTAATAGATGCTTGCTCGTCGATTGTCTTTCCAGTGTTTACTTGTTGTGTGCTTCCACGGGTATTCTCGGAGACGTTGCGAGTTTGCGATCGAATACGCCTTCGGCTTCGTCTTCTCATCAGGTAAGGGGGAGCATATATCATGCTTATAACTTTCAGCTCACTAACGCCTAGGTGTAGGATAAATGATTGCTTGATACTACCACTTTACATTCATGCCTCTCAAATAAACCCAAACATCCATGTCCTTCACATCCCAGCAAACCTTGTTTGGCTATGTTACTATTGCTCACTGCTCAGCCACTGCTTAGTATGCATGCTAGGATGCTATCAACTGTTAGCTCCTGTTACTCCTTGGATTGGGCTATCACCTTTATTATATTGTTGTGGATGATATGATAATTATAATGTTGACTATACTCGATGAAGGATGGAAGGTCTAAGCTATCCTGCCCCGACTCTTTGTTCCATTCGAGTCACCTAGGATTCGAGTTCCTGGTATTGGTTTTAAGACTGAGCGGTCCTAACCGCGTGTGGTATGCTATGGGGTCCCCTTGTCTTACCTACCTAGCTGCAAACATTTCTAGTGGTGGCCCAAGCTGATTTTACCATTTGAGAAACTGTGTGTGTAACTGGTCTACAACCGATGGATTTAAAACAAATCGGGCCAGTCGGATGGTATATCCTGTTGGTCCACATCTGGAAGCTAGGGAGCCTGCCCGAGCGAGGGTAGGTTATCCCGACCTTGTCTAGACGGTACAGACCAATTCGAGAGCGCGGCCGGATTTTGAGTTGGATGTCGACTCACCGGGGGCCACCCGGATTTGTGCGTTGTTAGTTAGAAGGACTGTGAAGTCCGGATCTCTCGGAACAACTCTTAAATGAGTGTCTTTAACGGGCCCGACTAAGAGAGATTGGTGTGCGTGCGGAGCCTTGTAATGGGAAGTTGGTACACCCCTCCAGGGTTAAATCTTTTCGAGAATCCGTGTCCACAGTTATGGACGACTTGGAACCTACGTCTTGTTCATAGATAACATCAATTGAATCATAACAAAACTTGATCAACGTGTGTGTGCCTTGACTGCTTCTTCTTCATCGGGTGATGAAGGGGAGGACAAGGATAGGATATGTGTTATATTTGCGTAAGTAGGTGATAGCAAGACTTATTGGAGGCGTTTCCTCATCGAATGATTGGTTCTCATCTTACTCTAAATAGATCGTTAGCCACCTCATATATTGCTAGTGCGACTGCAACCTCACCACTACCCCACATCTTACCGTGAGAAGTTAGTTACAAGACTTGTTGATATAGCTCACCCCTTCTTTTCTCTTTTATGCATGTTATGCAAACGATCTTGGAATTCAGAGGAGCACGACGACCCTTCTTCTGGATGCCTTCGCGGAGACTCAACGACGACTAGTTATGTGGATCTCGGCGGAGAGCCTGGACCCGTGTGGTTACGGGAATGGTGTGTTTTACTTTTGCCACTAGGCATTTGATTGTAGTTTGTACTCAGACATGTATCTCCCGCTGATGTATTGTATTAAGGCAGTTGTATGCCGATTGTATGAGATGTTGTATCCTTGTAGCTGTAATGTTGTGATATCATGTTGGAAATCTAGGGCATATGGCAGTGTCATATGTCGCAGTGGAACCGATATGTGCTTCGTCCCCGGATCTGGATGGAAACGTCCAGATCTGGAACAGTACCGCATATCAGGCCTTACAACTTGGTCTCAAAGCCACCGGCTGTATGATCCTTTTTCTGGTCGAAGTCGAGTCCAGAAGAAAATTATTTTTTAGTTACTAAGTTAGTTATCGGTGAGTAGGAATCTTTTTACTCCTTACCCATGCTATGGTCATGACAGGTGTCGTAAGTGTTTTATTCTCGCCTCATCCCCTTCAAAGTCTAGGATCTCGAGTGTGTGGAGTTTCGGAATCGTTACAATGCCTTTCTTACTGCGTATTGTCTCGATTCCGATCTCAGGTTTGGGAAATCCTGTAGTACCTTTAGTTCTTCTGACTCTGGTTAAACATCCTGGTCGACTGTTGACTTCAGTCCTCTTGCCCAGTATCCTCACGATTTCAGTGAGAATGCTTCCCTTGATCGTCGCTTTGAGCTATCGTTCTTTCACTTGGTCTCTCAATGGTTGAATTCTACGACGTTGCCGTCTCTTTGCGTAAAGTTTCTCGATGGAAGATCGTCCTACGACATGGAGCAGAGTCCCTTGTTGGTGGTGTTGAAGATCGTCGTCTCCCTTTTCTCTCCCCCCTCTCCCCCGGATCGTCCTGGATCTCGGGACGAGATCCCTTGTTGGTGGTGTTGTATTGTAACAGCTCGGGATTTTCACCCAAATTAAAAAATTTGTTTGTTGCTTTATTTTGTTGATTGCTAGAATTGTTTGCAGTATTTGCTTCGCTGATTTATTAATTGGTGAATATTGTCCCCCCCCTCTTTCTCATATCGGATGCGGGACCAAACCTTTTCCCAATGGCACACGACCTCGTTGCGACAAGGGGAAAGTCACCCGATCACCGTCGCAATTTTCGGCACAAGACCAGCCATCACGATCGGTGCGAAACCCCCCCTTTATATTTAGATGGGTTATTTTATCAGAAGTTAATCGTCGTCTCGGTTGAGCGTGAAATGTTGTAGACGCTGTTGGTACAGGGTGTCGATGTTGTGTTTCAAATTTCGCACGATTCCGACTTCGTCGGGTAGGTGAACGTTCGGATGTGCCAGGCATAGTAGCCGATGTAATCCGAGGGGCGTATTTACAAAATGTCGCGCGCGCTATTAGCTGGACCCCCGGATTCCCCTCTTATCTTTGGATCCTAGCCACCCGAAAAACCGGACCCGAAATGGGCCATTTTGTGGCCTGAAAGCCCTCCCAAACACCCACTTGCTATATATAGCAGCCTACCCTAGCCATTTTAGCCAAAACCTAGCCCCTACCTCCCTCAATTTCAGCACCAGCCCACTCCACCGCCGCCACATGGAAACCAGCTACCAATCCCCCCAAATCCAGATCCCACTCGCCCTGGTTCGTCCGATTCGGATTGGACGACCCGTGTTGCTCCACGTCATCGGAACGAGCCCTCCCATGGAGGAACTCCTCTTCCCCAACTCCCTTGCCCGTGGAAGCCCGAGCCCCGGCAGCCTCACCTCCGGCCTAGTCCGGCGAGCCGCGGCACCACCCCACAGGTCGCCTCACCCGCGGCCCTCCTCCCCTCTCATCTTCCCTTTCTCCTTCCCTCTCTCTAATCTATCTCTCTTCTTATAGTAGTGATGGATCAGAGGCCACCATGGCCATCTCGACCACGAGCCACGGCTGCCGCCCCGGAGCTCGGCCTCGCCACTGACCGCCGCCTGCACCTCGCACCGGCGAGCGCCCGAGCCACTGCACCCGTTCCACCTCGCCGGACCCGCACCCCTCGCTGGAATCCCGCTGGCGCTGCCTCTGCTCGTGGAGGGGACGAAGCCCCGTCTCCCGAACCTTCGTCGCTCGCTGGATCGGCGCCCGAGCGGCCCAGCAAGGCTCCAGCAGCCTCGGCCCAGATCTCCAGCACCGACCCACGCGCAACCCCGGCCCAACATCGCGCGCCCTCCTGGCGGCGCTATCCTCTGCCCACGAACATGCCCCGCTATGCATCGCCCCCTCACCGACTGGTCCAGGCCCAACAAGGTGAGCTCGCCCCTTCCCTTTTTTCTGTAGCGTTGGGCTCGGCCCATGAGGTATATGTCACACTGTGTGCAGTTTAGTTACCTAGCGATCTTCTCTGGTTAGGCCTGGTAGTTGTAGATTCGGCCCAGTAATGTTTTTTTTGCTTTCCTAGGCTTATTTAATTGGCAGCTTATATAGTATTTTTGTGATGGTCGTATCTTTTTAACCGTTTGTCGGATCGAGACGAGTTCAATATGAAAGTTGCTCTGTTTTGCGTGTAGATTAATAAAATGTTGTCATTTAACATGTTTGAACTTGTTTACATGCTGTTTAACTACTAATTACATCGCATGCCACCATAAATTGTTTCTTTAATAACCTTTTAACCGTTGCTCTGATTAAAATGTTTCTTATATGTAACTTGACTAGAATTGCGTGTAGATCTTGATTATGCTGCTCTTGCTTAGGATTTAATCCCATTTAAATTGACTAGCCCAGGTAGTTTATTTATGCTTCACCTCTTGCCATGCTTGAGTGAGATGCCATGTTAACAAATTTTTCTCATGTTGTGTAGCTAAACAACTTGAACCATTCTAAACGTGCGGTATCGTCGTGTGTGACGGATACTCCAATTAACCCGCTAGTAACCGCTCTCGACGGTAGATCTGCATCGTGTTGCATTCCTGTTCTTGCTTGATGGTGATTGCTCCGTAGTAATAGATGTTTGCTCGTCGATTGTCTTTCCAGTGTTTACTTCTTGTGTGCTTCCGCTGGTATTCTCGGAGACGTTGCGAGTTTGCGATCGACTACGCCTTCGGCTTCGTCTTCTCATCAGGTAAGGGGGAGCATATATCATGCTTATAACTTTCAGCTCACTCGCTCCTAGGTGTAGGATAGAACGATTGCTTGATCCTACCACTTCATATTCATGCCTCTGTAATAAACCCAAACAACCATGTCCTTCACATCCCA
Source organism: Bromus sterilis (assembly GCA_950022295.1). Lineage (NCBI taxonomy): Eukaryota > Viridiplantae > Streptophyta > Magnoliopsida > Poales > Poaceae > Bromus > Bromus sterilis. The sequence continues at coordinate 270,055,858 of OX465595.1, read as the reverse complement.
GTAAACCTTGTTCGGCTATGTTACTATTGCTCGCTACTCAGCCACTGCTTAGTATGCATGCTAGGATGCTATCAACTGTTACCTCATGTTACTCCTTGGATTGGGCTATCACCTTTGTAAGTGCAAAGTTATGCCCCCATGAGTTTTGGATATTTTTGGACAAAACAGTAGAGGAACTAACAAGTTTTCTAGTGTAAAACAGATGGTTAGGTTCCTGAAGTTATAGGTTTGTGATAAAGCTTCAACGAAGATTTACATATTTACTAAAGCATGTCCTCTGGAGTGAAGCTCATCACGGATGTCGACCCCCAAAAAATAAGGAATCCTGAAGCACTTCTCATCGAAGGAGATGACCAAGATGGCGCAAGACATAGTAGTTTTTGCGTAGTTCTTTTTCACTTCTTTGAGTCGTAGGAAAAACCGTACTATCAAGAGGGGTTTAGTAAATGTACTCCGAAGGTTTTGGTGAAAAGACTCAGATCGAATCCAAACCTGTGAGAAGCCAGAGATGAGAAATCTCATGTGCACTAGGTAATGCTTCACCAGCGAAGACTTTGTTATTTCGACTCCTGAAGCATAACCAAGTCCGTGAGTCAGCTTTACTTGTTCCGCAAGTAAAGTTGCGCCTTGATTGGAAATCCGACCGTTGCGGACAGGTGTCAAGCTGCTGCATCGGGTCACTTCAGTCATTTCGCACCTTGGGATCGCCACCTATAAATAGGCCACCCCCGCCCTCATTGGCAGGAGGCTGCTCCAAGAATATTTTCTGACAGTGAAGAAAGAGAGAGCAACCCCACCGAAGCAAACCAAAAACCCATCCACCGAAGCATAAGTCCTATTGATCTGAGTTGATTCTCTATGACTTAGGAAGAAGTTTGCTAGCCTTTTTATCTTGGAGAAATGCAATTCTCCTAAACGGTTAGAGAGTTGTACTTTAGAGAGCGAAGAGTTATTGTCGCCTCGAAGTCCAGTTTGTCAAAGGTTTCGGTGATTTCCTCAATAATCAACCACGAGTGAAGAACTGACCAAGCTCAAGGAGATTGGTGTAGTGGAGATAAGGACGGAGAGAGGTTAGCTCCTGTGTTCAATCACAAGTCCCTCCAACCAGACGTAGCACTTTGCAGAGTGTGAACTGGTCGAACTAACATCGCCGAGTCAAGAGTTCGTTTTACTTTCCGCACTTACATTCAGTTTTGCAATTGATTTAGTGATTTGATTCAATGCAATTGATTCGATGCTTTTGATTCGCTATGTTTTGTTTTAGTCTTGTTCTGCTTCACTGTTTACCTTTCTGTTGCATTCCTTCTGCTGCTAAGTTATGCTTCACTTCATAGTTTCATGCGAAAATTTGAAGTGATCATTCACCCCCTCCCCCTCTGATCACATACTTGGACTTTCAACCTTTATTATTTTGTTGTGGATGATACGATTATTATAATGTTGACTATACTCGACGAAGGATGGAAGGTCTAGGCTATCCCGCCCCGACGCTTTGTTCCATTCGAGTCACCTAGGATCCGAGTTCTGGATATTGGTTTTAAGACTGAGCGTGCCTAACCGCGTGTGGGATGTTATGGGTTACCCTTGTCTTACCTACCTAGATGCAAATATTTCTAGTGGTGGCCCAAGCTGATTTTACCATTTGAGAAACTGTGTGTGTAACGTGTCTTCATCCAGTGGATTGAAAACAAATCGGGCCAGTGGGATGGTATATCATGTTGGTCCACACCTGGAAGCTTGGGAGCCTGCCCGGGCGAGGGTAGGTTATCCCGACCTCATCCAGACGGTAGAGACCGATTCGAGAGCGCAGCCGGCTTTTGAGTTGGATGTCGACTCATCAGGGGCCACCCGGATTTGTGCGTTGTTATTTAGAAGGACTGTGACATCCAGATCTCTCGAAACAACTCTTCAATGAGTGTCTTTAACGGGCCCGACTGAGAGAGCTTGGCATGCGTGCGGAGCCTTTTAATGGACAGTTGGTACACCCCTGCATGGTTAAATCTTTTCGTGAAGCCGTGTCCACAGTTATGGACGACTTGGAACCTACGTCTTGTTCATAGATAACATCAACTGGATCATAACAAAACTTGATCAAGGTGTGTGTGCCTTGACTGCTTCTTCTTCGTCGGGTGATGAAGGGGATGACAAGGATAGGATAGGTGTTATGTTTGCGTAAGTAGGTGATAGAAAGACTTATTGGAGGCGTTTCCTCATCGAATGATTGGTTCTCATCTTACTCTAAATAGATTGTTAGCCACCTCATATATTGCTAGTGCGACTGCAACCTCACCACTACCCCCCATATTACCGTGAGAAGTTAGTTACAAGACTTGTTGATATAGCTCACCCCTTCTTTTTCTCTTTTACGCACATTATGAACGATCTTGGACTTCAGAGGAGCACAGCGACCCTTCTTCTGGACGCCTTCGCGGAGACTCGACGACGACTAGTTAGGTGGATCCTGGCGGAGAGCCTGGATCCGTGTGGTTACGGGAATGGTGTGTTTTACTTTTTCCACTAGGCATTTGATTGTAGTCTGTACTCAGACATGTATCTTCCGCTGATGTATTGTATTAAGGCAGTTGTATACCGATTGTATGAGATGTTGTATCCTTGTAGCTGTAATGTTGTGATATCATGTTGGAAATCCGGGGCATATGGCAGTGTCATATGTCGCGGTGGGACCGATATGTGCTTCGTCCCCGGATCTAGATGGAAACGTCCAGATCTGGAACAGTGCCACATATCGGGCCTTAAACGAACCATGGATACAAGTTCAAAGTTTGGCTTAATACAGATGCTGAAGGTTGCTGTTATTTTCAAAAATACTTGTGGAGAAAGTTTGCTAAACGTTATGTGCTAAAAGCTGCCACGAAAGTGTTAGTGGATGTAAGACAAGCTGGTGCTATCATACATGTAAAGTTACCAAAGCATATTCGTCGATGGACTAACAATCAAAGTTAGTATTCTTTCAAGTCTTGCATGTGTCTTTCTTGGCTTACTAATTAATTAATTATTCAAGAAAAAATATATAAATACTGACAAGCATTATTATATCCATGTAGACTTTGTTGAACATGTACTTAAAGTTATGAAGATTACTCCTCAATCCACATTTCACTGGCAAGATTTGGAGCCTCTCTTAGAATTTGGTGGAAGAATTGAATCACTTATTAAGCATTTCCATGCAGGAAACATGATGGCATTATTTGTGCCACTCGTGCATACCTTGAACATAATGAATTGTATCGATGGAAAAAATCATGGTACATAATATTTTATGTTATATATCCTTTCGTAGTATATACATTCATCCAGTGTTACAATTTTTTTATCGGCCTTGCAACAGGTACTGCCGCCTTCAGTTGTTCCTGAATTGATCCCCTCCACTGGTCCAATAACATTAGCAATTGGTCAGAATAATAAGGTGATGTCAACGTAAATCGTTTGCCCTATAAATGGATCAATTATCATTCATAAGTGGTACCTTGTGATGGAAATTTGTCCACAGTTGAAAATGGGAGACAACATTTTGCTCTATCTGTACGAAGGCACCGAAGGCCTTTTCCTGTTCATTCAAGACGTTCTGTAACGCAGATCCTAGGCAATATTTTCCTCAAATCCTTGTTGCTGAGTACTATATTATTTGTACAACTGTATATTATGTACATGTGAACTCAAATGTAGTTAAGGAATCCTTGCTACGTATTATCTTAATTAGATGTCCTTCTCAGAAATAGTAGTTTCCAGTAATGTGCATATAGATATGATAAGGACGAAGTTCATTTCATACAACAACTAAGATAACTGATTACCCTTACAAAAACTAAGATAATTGATTACACTTAAAAAACTAAGATAACTGATTAATATAGCCATATGGACACGCCCTAGTTGTGGCCACTGCCACGCTGATCGCCTAGTTGTGGCCATAGTGACCAAATCCTCCGCCACGATGACCGCCTAGATGTGGCCACAGTGACCGCCTCCTAGGCCATGTCCGTCTCCACCACAGCCACCATCGCCTCCGCCATGCACTAATGGAAAAATAGCTATAGATAATATGGAAACTAATGGCGCACCACATGTGCAGTGCGCCATTACTAAATAGCAATGGCGCACCATGTCATGGTGCGCCATTAGTGCTCCTGTTACTAATGGCGCACATACCAATAGGTGCGCCACCGCCCATTCACTCCTGGACAAGCCCCCCTCCCCAGACTTAGCAATGGAGCACTACTTGGAAGTGCGCCATAAGGCATGAGGGATGCTAATGGCGCACTTCTGCGATGTGCGCCATTGCTATGTCAGGGGAGGGGTGGGCCCAGGCCTGATGACATAGCAATAGCGCATATTTCGGAAGTGCGCCATTACTAAGTGTATAACTCTAATGGCGCACTTCCGGGATGTGCGCCATTGCTATCCTGGTCCCCCCTCTGGCCAGCTGGGACCACCTGTCCCAGAGTTAGCAATGGCGCATATTTGGTGAGGTGTGCCATTGCTAACTCTGGGAGCAGCTAGATATTTTTGCAGCACACCACACTCACTTTCCCCACCTCCAACAAGCTTCTCTCGGTTCCTTCCTTCTCCTCACCTTATTTGCACCATAGATCTACCCAAAATAAGTAGTAGTATCTCCTTTTTTTATTGGTAAGTAAGGTATCTCTCTTTATTGTTGTGTAGATCTAGTTTGTTCTCTCTCGAACACACTTTTTGTCGGTGTATATGTGTGGTGTGATGTGATGTGATGATCATGGGGTATATATGTATGTGTGTTGTGATAATGGATCTGTGATGATCATGGGATATGTATGTAATGTGTGTTTGCAGGTACCTCACATATGCGATAGTTGCCAATATTTTGCCGGAATGTTGATTCATTTCCGTTTCAGCGAAAATTTGGCACCCTTTGCATTCTTTTTTGTCCTAATAATTAGGCAAGGTCATGCCAAAAAAAATTGGTTCTAAAATATCGTTTTGCTCTATTCCCCGCAGGCGACCATGGTTCGCAAGATGACCGGAGGCATCGTGGATAGGTTTTTGAGATCCGCGAAGGCCGAGATGATTCAAAAGAACGAGATGGAGATAAGATGTCTGTGTCGAAGATGCAAGCTGAAGTGCCTTTTGGACCCGGATTCAAAAACCATAAAGGGGCAGGTGCTCACGCGTGGTTTCATGGATGTCTATCGGTGGCAAGGTGATGAAGAAGATTATGAATTCGTCCAGGGTGGCCAGGCAACAGTAAGCAGAAATAGCGCCGAGGGCGGGCGAGAAGACGAAGAATCTCCCGGACATGATCACGATGTAGGACACAATCATCATGTAGAAGATGCCGGACATGATCATGAGGAAGATCAAGACGAAGGGCATGATCATCATGAAGATGAAGATGCCGGAGAAGACGGCGATGATGGACCATCGTCGATGGACTGGGTGCAGGACCCTCATCTTCAAGAGTTGCTTCTGAACCAGGCGAGTAATAACGCAAGAGCTGCCGCCCGAGAGAAAGCCAAGCTGAATCAACTTGAGATGGACGCAGTTACTCCATTGTATGAAGGATGCAATCCCGAGGATACCCGCCTGAAGGTAGCGCTCATGGCTCTGGAGATGAAAGTAAAACATAAAATGACCGACACATGCTTCGACGAAAACATGTCATTCTGGAAAGACCGTCTTCCCAAGGGGGACACATGCCCGACCAGTTTCAATGAGGCAAAGAAAGTCGTGTGTCCTCTGGATTTACCGCATGTTAGATACCATGTCTGCTTAACGATTGCATCATTTATTGGCATGAGTACGCGGAGTCTACCTTATATTCGAAGTGTGGTGCCAGTCGATACAAGAAGAAGAAAGCTCCTCAAAAAACGGTGTGGTACTTTCCGATCATTCCTCGTCTGCAGCGTTATTTCACGGACCCTAAGCAAGCTAAGCTCATGCGCTGGCATGCAGAAAGGAAACAACAAAAGGAAGAGGCTGAAAAAAATGATCCAGAAAAATATAGGATGTTGAGTCACCCTTCTGATGGGACCCAGTGGGAGGCGTTGAACTTCGAGGAGGACTTTGGGAAGGATCCAAGGAACGTAGTGTTGGTCGCGAGCACCGATGGAGTCAATCCTTTCGGAAACCAGAGCAGCACACATAGCACCTGGCCAGTGTTTGTGGGCATGTACAACATCCCCCCTGGGAGTGCATGAAGAGGAAGTACATGCACATGAGTGTGCTGATTGAAGGGCCGAAACAACCAGGAAACGACCTCAATCTGTATCTGGGGCTCCTAAAAGAGGAGCTAGATACGCTATGGAGAACGCCAGTCAATACGTGGGACGCTCCAGAAGAAACATATTTCCCTATGAAAGCCGCACTGCTCACGACGGTGCACGACTATCTCCGTGTAGGATATGTCGCGGGGCAGGTGGTCCACGGACACTGTGGATGCGCTAGGTGCATGGACGACACAACGTATCACCAGCTACCTAAGGACCCCGGGTCTTCAAAAACCGTGTTCATGGGACATCGAAGATGGCTTCCTCACAATGACCCATGGAGGAAAGACAAGGATCTGTTCGATGGAACAGCCAAACCCCGAAAGTCCCCACGTAGGAGGAGCGGCACCGAAATAGACATGCTGTTGAAAAATTGGAAAGAGTTCCCACCGCCAGGAAAGATCAATTCTAAGTGAAAGGCGCCAGAGCCGCTGTTGAAGGTATGGAAAACGAGGTCTGTTTTTTGGGACTTGTCGTACTGGAACATCCTCGGTGTGCCAAACAGCCTTGATGTCATGCATATCACGAAGAATGTGTGCGAGAGTCTGCTTGCTACCCTGCTCAACATGCCATAAAAGACCAAAGATGGGCCGAAAGCAAGGGCAGACTTGCTATCAATGGGCATCAAGGAGGAGCTTCACGCAAACCGCCCTAATGATGATGATGATGATGATGATGACGACGACGACGATGATGATGATGATGATGATGATGAGCCACAGGAGGACACAGAAAGTCTTCGCAAAGGAAAAAAGCCCAAGAAGCAGAGCGAACATTATTACTGCCCCCCCCCCCCCGCGTGCTTCACTCTAAGTCAGAAGGAGATCTAGCAGTTTATCAACTGCCTCCTAGGAATAAAACTTCTTTACGGTTTCTCTAGGAAGATCAGCAGATACCTAGACTCAGCGAAGCAGAGGTTCAGCGGGATGAAGTCTCACCACTGTCATGTGCTGATGACGCAGCTACTTCCGGTTGTAATGCGCGGGATCATGGACGACCACGTCCGTGAAACACTATTTGGCCTATGCAACTTTTTTGATGTCATCTCTCAGAAGTCAGTTGGCGTGAGGCAACTCAGAAGGCTACAAGAAGAGATCGTGGTGATACTATGCGAGCTCGAGATATACTTCCCTCCCGCATTCTTTGACGTCATGGTGCATCTCCTCGTCCATATCGTGGATGATATCGTCCAACTCGGGACGACGTTCCTGCACAGCATGATGTCGTTCGAAAGGATGAATGTGTGATCAAAGGATACGTTCGCAACAGGGCACGTCCAGATGAAGAATATCCCAGGGCTTTCTGACCGAAGAGTGCATCTCCTTTTGCACGAATTATCAAGGCATCGATAACCCCATTGGTCTGCCCGTCAACAGGCACCTCGGCAGGCTCACTGGATGTGGTCACCGCGAAATGCATGTCGACTTCCAGGATCGACTAGCCGACTTTGAAAGAGCAAACCTAGTCGCGCTGCAACACATTGACTTGGTCGATCCTTGGGTGGTAGAGCACAAAACCTCAATTGAGAAGACGTACAATGACCGAGGCCAACAGTAGACGGTCGGAGATTTTCTCAAAGAGCACAACTCATGCTTCACGCGTTGGTTCAAGGACAAGCTTCTATCGTACCCTTTGCATGACGACTCTTCCGAGGAAGAAAAATCTGTATTCTCCTTGTCACAGGGCGCCGAGCACAACCTGATGACATATCAAGCGTACGATATCAACGGCTACACATTCTACACCAAGGAAAAGGACATGAAGAGCGATTATCAGAACTCCGGGGTAACGATGGAAGCCTACACCGGTAACGTCAAGAAAATATACTACGGAAGGATCGAGGAGATCTGGGAGCTCAGCTACGCTGGAGAGAAGGTGCCGATGTTCCGCGTTAGGTGGGACAAGAGCATCGTAAAAGAAAGCCGGTATTTCACAACCATGGTTATACCCGAAGCCAAATCCAAGACCGCGGGCGCAAACGTCACCGCGCAAAATGAGCCATGGGTACTGGCTAGCCAAGTTGACCAATGCTTCTTCATTACCGACCCGTCAAAGCCCAGCCGTGTTGTCGTGTGGAGAGGCAAAAGGAACATCATCGGAATGGATGGAGCCGCCAACGAGCAAGACTTCGACAAGTACGGCGACCCGAAGATTGAAGATGACGACGATGATGATGAAGTAGCATACAAAACAAGAAGAAGCAGGACCACCCTACCTAAATGCGGTCGCCCGTTCAAGAGAAGAAATCAAGGGGTTCCGGGGCTAAATTATGCAAAAGCGAAAAAGAAGGGCAAAAAGATTGTGAAAAGATGATAGCTAATAAGATCCAATCACAACGTGTCTGCCGCGTGTGTGTGTATGTGGGAATTTTGTATCATTTTTCTATGAAGATATTGATATGTCATTATTACTATATATTTTTAGAAAGTGCAAAAAAATGGGGCTGCCTATATTTTTGGAGATTTTTTAAATATTATATTATTTTAGAGATGGATATGCCATGTGGTTATTTTAAAGTGTTTGGATGTTTATGATAAGGTTGATATAATTTTTTTTAAAGTGCAAAAAAGATGGGACTACCATTATTTTAAAGTGTTTGGATGTTTATGATAAGGTTGATACAAAAAAAAATTAAATGCAAAAAAGATGGACTACCAGGATTCGAACCTGGGTGGCTAGATTCATGTATCAAGGGACCAACCACTAGACTATGTAAGTGGTTCAGTCCATTGGCACAGACGCACCTGTTTTAAACTAGATATGGATTAATGTTAATGGCGCACCTTGCCGAAAGTGCGCCATTGTTGTCGACTAACCTTATGGCGCACGTACCAAATGTGCGCCATTGCTAACCCCTACCCCCCTAATCCCCACCTCTCCCCTCTCCTGAAACCCTAACCCGCACACTTCTCCCCGCGCGCGCCCCTCCTCTGCGTCCGGTGACCATCCGGCGACCCCGCGTCCCCGCGACCCTCCGGCGACCCCGCGCCCCTCCTCCCACGTCCTCTCTCTCTCTCTCTCTCTATCTCTCTCTCTCTCACCACCCCCTCCACCTCTCTCTGCAGGACTCGCCGCCGCCTGTCGTCGTCGTCCACACCGCCGCCCACACCACCTCCCAGCCGCGCCACCGCCGACCGCCTCGACCTCATCGAACCCGGCCAGCCGGCTCCTCGTCTACGACTATTTCCCCAACGGCAGCCTCTTCTCCCTCGTCCACGGTCAGTCCCAGTCTCCCAGATCTCCTCTCTTCATTACTCCATTGCATGTTTCTTCCTTGGACTGTTTCTTTCTTTCACTGTACATCGATTTGCCTGCCGCTGTTACATGTTTGTATCTGGACTGGATGCCCATGAATGATATAATCTTGTGAATTGCGATGTTTCTGTTGTGGTATATTTGATTTGGATGGAATATGCAGACCATATCTCTGTGTGTGGTTTGGATCAAGGAAGCTAACTTATTAGCTTAAGTTTTATTCAGTACTGGTTAATGTGTAGATTGCCTATTTCTGTTACATGTTCTGGATATCAATGGAAGTATGAATAGAAATTTTTGAATTTCAATTAATGTTAATTTGGATGAAGGAAGCTACTAGCTTATTAGCATACTTTTTATCAAGTACTTGTTGACTTGAGGTGTAGATGGGTTATTTCCTTCGCTGTTTACATGTATGTGTCTGGATATCATGATAGAATCTTGTGAACTGGAATCTTTCTTGTGTTGTTTTGTCGGGGATCGCGATGGATCTATAGATCATACCTCGGAGTGGTTTGTATGTAGGGAACTAGCTAGCTTATTAGCATACTTTTCATCAAGTACTTGTTGAGCTGTAGATGAACTATTTCTTTCTTTCACTACACATTGATATATATGTCATTGTTTACAATTTACATATATGCTTGTGTCTGGCTGTCTATGCATGATAAAAGCTTGTGAATTGGATGTTTGTTTTGTGGTCTGCTCAATGGGGATCAATGCATCTGTACATCATATCTCTGTGTGGTTAGGATCGAGGGAACTAGCTTCCGATCATTTGATTAGCATACTTTTCATCAATTACTAGTTGAGCTTTAGATGGACTATTTCTGTTACTGTACATTACATCGACATATATATATATATGTCCTTGTTTACATGTTTGTGTCTGGATGTCTATGCATGATAGAAGATTGTGAATTGCCATGTTTGTTATGTGGTCTGTTCGCTGGGGATCGATACATCTGTAGTTATGTACATCATATCACTATATGGTTATGCCCCGCAATTTTTTTATCACTATGTGGTTAATTTGGATCTAGGAATCTATAGTACATTTTATCAAGTGCCTTATCAAGTGTATATTTTTAGTGTGAATTTATCTTGCTATGCATGCATTAGGTTCACTGCTTTGATGAGGATTTATCTTGCTATCCATGCAATTCTCCAATTTTGTTAAAACTGATTTGATTAAAATTCAAGCAGAACATACTAGCAGATCATACAAGCAGATCAAAACGTCTTATATTCACGAATTAGCAAAGTTTTGTTCACAGTTCTATTTATATATTGTATGCTTTTTTCACTTGTCCTTTGTGCACCTGGTTGTGCCTATATATATGTGCTTGTTGTGCCTATATGTAGGCCTTTTTCGTGCAGGTACAAATAATGACCCCATTCTCCCGAAATGTCGATTAATTTCCGTTTTGGTTGAGAATGGGGTCCTAGCTCAAGAAAATTAGCAAAGTTCATGCCGAATTTTTCCTTGATTTCGTGCATGACCTTTGTTAATTTTCTTGACCTAGAAGGTGCTTTGCATGCACTTTTTCTAGTTATTTTTCCTTTTCTAGTTTTCCTCTAAATGTGAGAAGAATAGATACTAGCAACCCTGATCTCATCCAATCACTCCAGTAGCATTTTTTTCTTATCCTATTTAGTGGGTGTAGATGGCCGACAACGATGAGGCCTCCGGTTCGCACTACCAGAAGCAATATTGGGAGATGAGCATGGATGATGATCCACAACCTCAACCCCACTACGAGGGCATCGGGGATGACTCTACCGATCCCGAGTACACAACCGCTAGCGGGGATGATTGTGGTTCCGCGGAGGTCGATCCCGCCACTGATGATGGCATCCAACCCACAGATGGAAGCCAACCGAAGAGGCAAAAAAAGGAGAAGCGCCCGAGCAAGCTAGGCACCGTCCAGGAGGAATTTACTGAAGTGGACAAAAATGGGTTCCAACGGCGCCCAAAGAATTAGTCGGTGGGTACGCCGGACAACTCGGGTGCATTCTCCGGGGCACCGTCTCGATCAACACCGAGAACCTAAGGCATCCTGACCGAGCGAATTTGCGCAACCTCCTTTTCACGAAGTTGCACAACCGATACAATTTCCCCGCTCAATTCGCAAACACACAACTCCACGGGAATAAAGTGAACAGTGCCGGCCTCACGAATATGAGCACATCCCTGGCTACTTGGAGAAGCATGGTGAAGAAAATGATTAGTACAGGTGTTAGTTACGAGAAGATCAAGGAGGCAAATCCTTCGATCAGAGAAACTGGCTACGAGGAGTTCAAGCTCAAGTGCGAGGACACCTCAACTAGTGAATCGAGTCAGTGGGGGAAAAGTATGCGGGAATTGAACTTAGGGGTCCACAGACTCGGTCCCGGCGGTTACAGAGTGGCGGAACCGAAATGGTACAAGGAGGACGAGGAGCGTGCCGCACAAGGCCTACCGCCCCTCTTCAAAAAATACGGAGATAAGCCTACCGATAACTATGTCAGGGCCCGGTACAAGAGGAACCCTATAACAGGGATCTTACGACGGATCCGAAGGTGGAGGAGCTTGAGTGTCTTCTGGTAAAGAATACCTCCCCCCTGTTAAATTAGCTCCATATGGTTGCATTTTAAAATTAGTGAAGCCAAATTTCTGAATGGTCCCCGCATTCCTTGTGCAGGAAACTGAAAGCAGCAGCGCGGGGTCCCCGCCTATCGCCCCTTGGGACAACTCTTTAAATAGGGCGATCAACACACTCAAGAAAAAGGATAAGCTTAGTAAGCCGTCGTCAGCTGGTCGTGTGTCCGGAAAAGGCTGTTCCACAAAATGGTCGGACTACTATAGCACTAGGCGAAAGGAGAAAAGCACTAGCGGCTCGGAGGCACAACTCCAGGAAAAAATGGAGCAGATTCCACGCATTGTGGAAGAACAAGTTGGACATGCGCTCAACAACATGATGCCTTCCTTGTTTGTGTTCATGCGAGACTGGCTTGCGAGCGGTCAAGAGGGTTGCCCCCGATTCCCAGATTCATGGGCAGTACCTCTCACAACGCGGCGGCGGCGGTGGCGGCCGCATTGGTGTCCCCGGTGGCGGATGCGTTTGTGTAAGGCCCGATATGCGGTACTGTTCCAGATCTAGGTGTTTCCACCCAGATCCGGGGACGAAGCACATATCGGTCCCACCACGACATATGACAAAGCCATATGCCCCGGATTTCCAACATGATATCACAACATTACAGATACAGGATACAACATCTCATACAATCGGCATACAACTTCCTCAGATACAATACAACAGCGGAAGGTACATGTCTGAGTACAGACTACAAGCAAATGCCTACTGGCAAAGAGAAAAGCATCGATCCCATAACCACACGGGTCCAGGCCCTCCGCCGGGATCCGCCTAACTAGTCGTCGTCGAGTCTCCACGTGAAACGTCGATCACCGTACCTGTTGTCGATCAAGAACCCTAAAAAGAGTTTGGGGGTAGTATCATGAGTACAGAGGTACTCAGCATCCAACTGCAGTGGTCATCTGACCCAGCAAGGACTTCATCACTCGTCATTCTAGGACAACTAGTAGTTTACGGTAAGGAAGGGGTAAGTGGTGAGGTTGCTGCCGCACTAGCATTATGAAGTGGCTAACGATCTAGAGAGTAAGATAAGAAGCCAAGCATTCGATGAGGAATCGCCTCCAACAAGTCTTGCTATCCACCTACTACGCAAACATAACACCTATCCTATCCTTGTCCTCCTCTTCGCATCCCGACGAAGAAGAAGCAGTCAAGGCACACACACGTTGATCAAGTTTATAATAAGACTATCTCAGTTGTTGTTGTCTATGAACAAGGAGTAGGTCTCAAGTCGTCCATAACCGTGGACACGGCTTCTCGAAAAGATTTAACCCTGCAGGGGTGTACCAACTGCCCATTACGAGGCTTCGCACGCACGTCCATCACTCTCAATTACTACCCATTACAGGCAACCATTTTATGATTTAGTTCCAAGAGATCCGAAACGACAGGTCCCTCTAACTAACAACGAACAAATCCGGGTGCCCCCGGTGAGTCGACATCCATCTCAGGAGTCGGCCGCTCTCTCGATCTGGTCTCTACCGTCTGTCGCAGGTTTGGATACCCGATTAATCACACATTGGGAAACCGGGTCCTCAGCCGGACAAAGTGGGCCAGCAAGGGAACTATGTCCTCACTGGTCCGGGTTGTTTTAAATAATATCTGCCAGGAGCGACCCAACAGACACACACACGGTTTGAAAATGGTAAATCAGCTTGGGCCACCACTAGAAATATTTGAAGCTAGGTAGGTAAGAGAAGGGGACCCCATAAAATCCCACACGCGGTTAGGCACGCTCATCCTTAAAACCAATACCCGGAACTCGGATCCTAGGTGACTCGAATGGAACAAAGCATCGGGGCGGGATAGCCTAGACCTTCCACCCTTCGTCGAATATAGTCAACATTATAATAATAATCATATCATCAACAATAATATAATAATAATGTGATATCCCAACCCAAAGAGTAACAAGGTAACATCGCAGCATCCTAAGCATGCATACTAAGCAGGGGCTGAGCAACGAGCAATAGTAACATAGCAGTACAAGGTTTGCTGGGAGGGGACATGGCTGTATCGGTTTCAAAGAGGCTGTAAACATGTGGTAGGATCAAACATCGATCCTAACCTATACTAGCATGCAAACCGCTGGTTGAAATAGAATGGATCATAAGTAATGTATAGTCCTTGCCTGTTGATAAGTCGGGTTCCGAAGGTGTAGTTGATCGCAAGCTCGCATCGTCTCCGAGAGGTACCCGCGGAAGCACACAAGACGATAAACACTGGAAAGCAATCAACGGTGCACCACTATTAATACGGAGAAAACACGAGCAAGCATCAACAAGAAGTAACACGAGACATCGCACCTACCGTCGAGAGCGGTTACTAACGATTTAAGTGGAGTACTCGTCACACACGACGATATCGCACGTTTATGGTGGTTCAAGTTGTTTAGCTACAGGTGACCAAACAACGGTTATTAACATGGCAACTCAAGCAAGCATGGCATAGCACACAAACATGGCAAGGGTGAAGCACAAAGTAAACTATTTATGCTAGTCAATTTAAGTGAGGCACAACCTAAACATGGCATAACACTAAGTGCCGCACGATGATTAAAACATTTGGTACTGTTCTACCCTAAACCATATTTTAGGTTGGTTAGCAACAGCAAACAATACCACAAACACAAAGTACACGAAAAACTAATCAAGTTACATATAAAGAACACCCCAAACGGAGTTACGGTTAAAAAGATATAAGCAAAACAATTTATGCACACATGCTGTAGAAACAGGGGTAAATCTATATGCAAAAGTGCAGCAACATGACATAGCAATACATGGGATGAAAGTAGACATCATGCTTAACAATATGCAATTGGAATCACTCAATTCCGATAAACGGTCGCGACACACTCGTCGACCGAAGTTGCAACAAAATAACAGTTTCAGCAATAGCAGCACAATAACATCAGGATAGCTACTTTGGAGCAAGATATAAACATGATGCAGCAAGCAAATATGGCAAGTGAATGCATGAAACTGAAGTAGAAACATTGCTTAACGCAACGCAAAAGGAATCAATGCAATAGGCCTCATGGATTACTCACAATCAGCATGCAAAGTTGCAACAAAATAACAACAGCAGCACATAATAGCAAAAACTAGCAGTTTAACGGCCTGATGCCCTGTTCAGCACACAATTACACAATCAAGATGAGCTCAAATGCAAATTCTCACAAAAGATGAATTAAAGTACACGCAATTCTGAGCAACTTTCGTTTTGGGGGCACGTTCATCGGAGCTACCGTTTAACGGGAAATTACAGTGCAGAATTGAATCAGCAGCAAAATAACACAGGGACTCAGTCAAATTTTGAGGTCCTGGACATAAAAACAAAAAAAAACAGGGGGCATGGGCTCCTCACATTGGGCTCGGCCCACTCGTGGCAGAGGCGGCTTGGGCTGGGGGCTGCGGTGGCCTGGGCTGGGCCATGGCCCACCTGGGCGTCCCCGCTGGTGGAGGCGACCGGCCGCCCGATCCAGATCGGGATCGGGTCGGCGCTGGCGGCGGCGGTAGCCCGGTGGCACGCCGGCCACCGGCGGCGAGGAAGGGCGGCTGTGGAGGCGGGGAACGGCGCGGTGGGGCGGCGGCCCGGCCGTGGTCGCCGGAGGAGGCGGCGGCTGCTTGGGCGCGGACGCCGGCGGGCTCCTGCTCGGGCAGCCGAGCTGCTCCAATGGTGGCGGCCGGCACGAGCTTCCACCTGCGGCAGAGGAGGAGGAGGGAGGTCAGCAGGAGGACAGAGGGAGGAGAAGGAAGGGAGGGAGGAGGAGGCACGGCGGCTCGCCGGAACGCGGGTGCGGCGGCGGCACGGGCTGCCGGCGACGGCCGGTTGCCCGCGGGAGGAGCTCCATGGCACGGGCAGGCGGCGACTCCAGATGGGCTCGGGCGGGCCTGGAGGCGGCGGTTGCGGGCCCGCGCGGCCTGGGGCGCGGTTGGTGGCTGCTGTGGGGATCTAGGGGTGACGTGGCTCAGATCTGAGCCGTTGGATCTCAGATCTGACGGCTCAGATCAGAGGAAGGCTAGGGTTTCGGGGATCTGGAGGATTTGGAGGCAAATTTGGGGCAAAGTGGAGGGGGGTGGCTGCAAATTTCACATAGGGAAACCCTAATTGGGTGTGAGAGGCAGGTGGTCTTTATATAGGGCTGGTTGGCTGGCCAGTTGACGCAAACGCCCTCGGTACCCCTCTCGCGTGTCCGGTGATCGCGTTCGTGACCGCCGAGACTCCGTACGGACTCCGATTCCGACGAAATCTCGAACCACGCGCTCAGCGCGTCGAGCCCGTCGATCGTACCTCACTGCGGTGACATTCTGACAACATTTTTCGGCGCCCCATAAAATAATCCGTTTATTAATTAAACGGGGTTTTCGTTCCGGTGGCGATGGCTGGTCCTGTGCCGGTTGCGACGGGGCTCGGGTGAAATCCCGGTGCCGCAGAGTCGTGTGCCGTTTGGGAAAAGGGTCGGTCACGCATCCGATACGAGAATAAGGGGGAGAAATATTCACCGATTATTATTTCGGTGAAGCAAACACTGCAAACAACTCAGACAATCAAACAATTCACAACGAAAACAAAATTTTTAATTTTTGCGAAAACTGGGCTGTTACAGACAACACCACCAACAAGGGATCTCGTCCCGAGATCCAGGATGATCCGGGGAGAGGGGGGGAGAAAGGAGAGTCGACGATCTTCAACACCACCAACAAGGGACTCTGCTCCATGTCGACGTCGAACTTCTGTCGAGATAAATTTTCGCAGAGAGACGGTAACGTTGTCGGAAAAACGAAACCGTCGGTGTCAAGAGGAGGAACGACAGTCAAACCTGGTCAAAGGGATAGTGCTTTTCGACGCAAGTCGTAAAAACTCCGGTCAAAGGAGGGAGGGCAAAGGACGACCCAGATGATAACCGAAATCGGAGAAGCTAAAGGTACTACAGGAATTCCCACCTGAGCTTGGAATCGAGACAATACACTGCAAGCAAGGCATTGTAACTGTTCAGAAACTCCACGCACTCGAGATCCTAAAGTTTGAAAGGGGATAAGGCGAGAGTAAAACACTTACGACACTTGTCCTGACCAGAGCAAAGATAAGGAGTAAAAGATTCCTACTCTGCGATAACTAGCTTAGTAACTACAAAATAGTTTTTGTCTAGACTCGACTTCGGCCAGAGAGGGGATCCTACGGTCGGTAAGGCTCTGATACCAAGTTGTAAGGCCCGATATGCGGTACTGTTCCAGATCTAGGTGATTCCACCCAGATCTGGGGACGAAGCAAATATCGGTCCCACCGCGACATATGACAAAGCCATATGCCCCGGATTTCCAACATGATATCACAACATTACAGATACAGGATACAACATCTCATACAATCGGCATACAACTGCCTCAGATACAATACAACAGCGGAAGGTACATGTCTGAGTACAGACTACAAGCAAATGCCTACTGGCAAAGAGAAAAGCATCGATCCCATAACCACACGGGTCCAGGCCCTCCGCCGGGATCCGCCTAACTAGTCGTCGTCGAGTCTCCACGTGAAACGTCGATCACCGTACCTGTTGTCGATCAAGAACCCTGAAAAGAGTTTGAGGGTAGTATCATGAGTACAGAGGTACTCAGCATCCAACTGTAGTGGTCATCTGACCCAGCAAGGACTTCATCACTCGTCATTCTAGGACAACTAGTAGTTTACGGTAAGGAAGGGGTAAGTGGTGAGGTTGCTGCCGCACTAGCATTATGAAGTGGCTAACGATCTAGAGAGTAAGATAAGAAGCCAAGCATTCGATGAGGAATCGCCTCCAACAAGTCTTGCTATCCACCTACTACGCAAACATAACACCTATCCTATCCTTGTCCTCCTCTTCGCATCCCGACGAAGAAGAAGCAGTCAAGGCACACACACGTTGATCAAGTTTATAATAAGATTATCTCAGTTGTTGTTGTCTATGAACAAGGAGTAGGTCTCAAGTCGTCCATAACCGTGGACACGGCTTCTCGAAAAGATTTAACCCTGCAGGGGTGTACCAACTGCCCATTACGAGGCTTCGCACGCACGTCCATCACTCTCAGTTACTACCCATTACAGGCAACCATTTTATGATTTAGTTCCAAGAGATCCGAAACGACAGGTCCCTCTAACTAACAACGAACAAATCCGGGTGGCCCCCGGTGAGTCGACATCCATCTCAGGAGCCGGCCGCTCTCTCCATCTGGTCTCTACCGTCTGTCGCAGGTTTGGATACCCGATTAATCACACATTGGGAAACCGGGTCCTCAGCCGGACAAAGTGGGCCAGCAAGGGAACTATGTCTTCACTGGTCCGGGTTGTTTTAAATAATATCTGCCAGGAGCGACCCAACAGACACACACACGGTTTGCAAATGGTAAATCAGCTTGGGCCACCACTAGAAATGTTTGAAGCTAGGTAGGTAAGAGAAGGGGACCCCATAAAATCCCACACGCGGTTAGGCATGCTCAGCCTTAAAACCAATACCCGGAACTCGGATCCTAGGTGACTCGAATGGAACAAAGCGTCGGGGCGGGATAGCCTAGACCTTCCACCCTTCGTCGAATATAGTCAACATTATAATAATAATCATATCATCAACAATAATATAATAATAATGTGATATCCTAACCCAAAGAGTAACAGGGTAACATCGCAGCATCCTAAGCATGCATACTAAGCAGGGGCTGAGCAACGAGCAATAGTAACATAGCAGTACAAGGTTTGCTGGGAGGGGACATGGCTGTATCGGTTTGAAAGAGGCTGTAAACATGTGGTAGGATCAAACATCGAGCCTAACCTATACTAGCATGCAAACCGCTGGTTGAAATAGAATGGATCATAAGTAATGTATAGTCTTTGCCTGTTGATAAGTCGGGTTCCGAAGGTGTAGTTGATCGCAAGCTCGCATCGTCTCCGAGAGGTACCCGCGGAAGCACACAAGAAGATACACTCTGGAAAGCAATCAACGGTGCACCACTATTACTACGGAGCAAACACGAGCAAGCATCAACAAGAAGTAACACGAGACATCGCACCTACCGTCGAGAGCGGTTACTAATGATTTAAGTGCAGTACTCGTCACACACGACGATACCGCACGTTTACGGTGGTTCAAGTTGTTTAGCTACAGGTGACCAAACAACGGTTATTAACATGGCAACTCAAGCAAGCATGGCATAGCACACAAACATGGCAAGGGTGAAGCACAAAGTAAACTATTTATGCTAGTCAATTTAAGTGAGGCACAACCTAAACATGGCATAACACTAAGTGCCGCACGATGATTAAAACATTTGGTACTGTTCTGCCCTAAACCATATTTTAGGTTGGTTAACAACAGCAAACAATAGCACAAACACAAAGTACACTAAAAACTAATCAAGTTACATATAAAGAACACCCCAAACGGAGTTACGGTTAAAAAGATATAAGCAAAACAATTTATGCACACATGCTGTAAAAACAGGGGTAAATCTATATGCAAAAGTGCAGCAACATGACATAGCAATACATGGGATGAAAGTAGACATCATGCTTAACAATATGCAATTGGAATCACTCAATTCCGATAAACGGTCGCGACACACTCGTCGACCGAAGTTGCAACAAAATAACAGTTTCAGCAATAGCAGCACAATAACATCAGGATAGCTACTTTGGAGCAAGATATAAACATGATGCAGCAAGAAAATATGGCATGTGAATGCATGAAACTGAAGTAGAAACATTCCTTAACGCAACGCAAAAGGAATCAATGCAATAGGCCTCATCGATTACTCACAATCAGCATGCAAAGTTGCAACAAAATAATAACAGCAGCACATAATAACAAAAACTAGCAGTTTAACGGCCTGATGCCCTGTTCAGCACACAATTACACAATCAAGATGAGCTCAAATGCAAATGCTCACAAAAGATGAATTAAAGTACACGCAATTCTGAGCAACTTTCGTTTTGGGGGCACGTTCATCGGAGCTACCGTTTAACGGGAAATTACAGTGCAGAATTGAATCAGCAGCAAAATAACACAGGGACTCAGTCATAAAAAAAACAGGGGGCATGGGCTCCTCACATTGGGCTCGGCCCACTCATGGCAGAGGCGGCTTGGGCTGGGGGGTGCGGTGGCCTGGGCTGGGCCGTGGCCCACCTGGGCGTCCCCGCTGGTGGAGGCGACCGGCCGCCCGATCCAGATCGGGATCGGGTCGGCGCTGGCGGCGGCGGTAGCCCGGTGGCACGCCGGCCACCGGCGGCGAGGAAGGGCGGCTGTGGAGGCGGGGAACGGCGCGGTGGGGCGGCGGCCCGGCCGTGGTCGCCGGAGGAGGCGGCGGCTGCTTGGGCGCGGACGCCGGCGGGCTCCTGCTCGGGCAGCCGAGCTGCTCCAATGGTGGCGGCCGGCACGAGCTTCCACCTGCGGCAGAGGAGGAGGAGGGAGGTCAGCAGGAGGAGAGAGGGAGGAGAAGGAAGGGAGGGAGGAGGAGGCACGGCTGCTCGCCGGAACGCGGGTGCGGCGGCGGCACGGGCTACCGGCGACGGCCGGTTGCCCGCGGGAGGAGCTCCATGGCACGGGCAGGCGGCGACTCCAGATGGGCTCGGGCGGGCCTGGCGGCGGCGGTTTCGGGCCCGCGCGGCCCGGGGCGCGGTTTGTGGCTGCTGTGGGGATCTGGGGGTGACGTGGCTCAGATCTGAGCCGTTGGATCTCAGATCTGACGGCTCAGATCAGAGGAAGGCTAGGGTTTCGGGGATCTGGAGGATTTGGAGGCAAATTTGGGGCAAAGTGGAGGGGGGTGGCTGCAAATTTCACATAGGGAAACCCTAATTGGGTGTGGGAGGCTGGTGGTCTTTATATAGGGCTGGTTGGCTGGCCAGTTGACGCAAACGCCCTCGGTACCCCTCTCGCATGTCCGGTGATCGCGTTCGTGACCGCCGAGACTCCGTACGAACTCCGATTCCGACGAAATCTCGAACCACGCGCTCAGCGCGTCGAGCCCGTCGATCGTACCTCACTGCGGTGACATTCTGACAACATTTTTCGCCGCCCCATAAAATAATCCGTTTATTAATTAAACGGGGTTTTCGTTCCGGTGGCGATGGCTGGTCCTGTGCCGGTTGCGACGGGGCTCGGGTGAAATCCCGGTGCCGCAGAGTCGTGTGCCGTTGGGGAAAAGGGTCGGTCACGCATTCGATACGGGAATAAGGGGGAGAAATATTCACCGATTATTATTTCGGTGAAGCAAACACTGCAAACAACTCAGACAATCAAACAATTCACAACGAAAACAAAAATTTTAATTTTTGTGAAAACTGGGCTCTTGCAGTTTGTGACCCCGACGGCGGCCAGGACGGTGCCCCCGTCTGCGGCCGTGACGGTGTCCCCGACGGCGGATGCGTTTGTGACCCCGGTGGCGGCGCAAGTATTGGAGCATAAAACACCAACGCTCGGCACCTCAGGAGCAAGTGCCTCCTCTGTCACATGCCCGCCCGCCGTTGGCGGTCCATTGACATTAGCCGAGCTCGACGCCATCACGGTAACTAAGCCTCGGCCGATGACTTCATCTCCTTTTGCCTTTGACTGGGCATCCTTGACGCCCTACATGTTTTCGCAGGGCACCGTCAACGTTCCATGCACTCTCCTGCACTTCGTGGACGAGGAGTTGGTCGATGTTGCCGTGGGCAGAATCGTTCAACCGGGCATCCGCGTGTTCCATGGTAATCCGATGCCAACCAACGTGTATAAGGTTCAACTGATTCGGGTGCTGGATGGCTACGGCAAATTGTTACCTCCCTATCGACCCCCTGGAGCCGAGGACGAAGATGTGATGGACCTCCATGGCTGCTTGAACTGGAGATTGCTTTGGCCGAAGTGTCAGATTCGTTTGGGGGTGGGGAACTACGCCACCCCACCGCCAGTCGTGCCGGCGCCAAGCCATGGCAAGACCGCTGCAACGTCGTCGGCTGATTCGGGCCACCACCCCACGGACATCGATGTGGCACAAGATCGGAGCAACACCAACACCAACACACTACTTGCCCATGCCGATGACTTCTATGAGGAACATGGTGGGTGCGACATGGACGACCTTTTCCCGCCTGCTTCTCAAGAACCCAACCTTGGTGAAAAAGACTCCTCCCACCCATCTCGTAGCGCAGAGATAAATTACAACAATAAGCGTCGACTGTTTAGTTCTCAGGAGATGCATCCAGCTTCCGCCTTCACCGAGGCTGAGACGGCCGAGGCGCGAAATGTTATCAGCCCCATTACATGAGAAGTCGAAGAAGAAGGGACGGACAAGAAAGAGGAAGGGTCCCACTACTGCGAGCCAGCCGGCACCGACGATCCGTGCTCAAGACGGGCCACCAAGACCCGACGGAATCATGTCGAGGGTGCATGTGGCGGGTAGGCCGATGATATCTGCTGCAATGCTCGATGCTGCAACCGGTGCTATGAAGAGTCTGCATGACATTGTTCTGAATACAGAGATGCGGCGTCTCAGAGAGAATGATGTGGCATACCCGGTTTTCACCGCCAAGGTGCCAGAGGGAAAGGGCTTTGTTTCTTGCGACATCAGACGTGTGATCTTCCTGCGGTTTGATGACATCTTCGCTATGTTTCACCTTTTTCCGCTGCACTACAAATTCGTTCGGCTATTTGCGCTCAGTATGGAGATGCGGATCATTAGAGACAAGACCATGGACATCGTTATAGTCGACCCCTTCTACATGCGTGCCAAGCTCTTGTGCAGCTCCGGCGACCGGAGACTCGCTAGTGATTACCTCGAAGGCGTCATTCTGGCGAACAAGGATAAGGACAACTTCCTCGTGCCTTACTTTCCCGAGTAATTCATCCCCTCACGTCCCCGTAACGTACATTATGTTGCTTAGATTTCAGTTGTTCTTTTCCTCCTAACATCCGTGTTGTGTGCAGTGATGAAACAAAGTGCAGACTCATCGCTCTAAGCCCAAAATGGTCCATGGCCACGTATTTGGACCCGGACTGTGAGTCGAACAAAGACTACACAAATATCAAGAAAGTTCTCGATGAGGCTCTCTCACGCTACTCCAAATCTGGAGGCACCTTCAAGAAGGAAGTTGTTATGTACGGCGCGCATGTGTTCACTCACGTAACAAAGTTCGCCTGCGTCAAGCAGCCGCCTAGCGGTCAGAAGGATGCCTACTACGCCATCCATCACATGCGGGCGTTCGTACAGGACCAGCAGCAGCTTTCGCTGCCAGCTCATCTCAAGCACTGGGCTGAACGCTTGTCGGAAATCCAAGACGCCGACCTCAGACAAGAATTCTTTCGCATCCAGTCGGAGTTGGCAGGAATCATCTCTGAAGATGTCCTTCGTAACACGGGGGAGTTCTACCTCAACAATCAACTGTCCAACCGTGAAATAGATACAATGCTAAGATTGCAGGCTGACGGCGATCGCTCATTCATGACCATCACGAAAGACGGCGGCTTCACCCACGCTCCGTTCCATGAGCGGAGTCAAAAGTCTTGATGCCCGTGCGCCTAGCTATGTAGTTCTGGACTATCGACGAGAGCTCGTGTGTGTTGTATAAACTTTTATGAACTTGTATGTACATATGTCTCCTTAGTTTAAACAGTCATCAGTCAACTTATATGTAATCGATGTTATTTATTACTAGGACCATGAACCGTGTGCTATTAATTTGTGTTGCTTTTCTCTTCCTTTGGTCCTTAATTTTGTTGTATACGTATGTACTGCTTAAATATTATATGTAAGTTGCTCTTAATGTTTTGTTTGTACAGTGCATAAAGCAGATGTCGTCGTATGTCGTGTACATTGGTAGGATTCCCAGAGTCTAAGACGACTGGGAGTATTGTCGGAGACAGGTTCACCGTTTTAGCGATAAAAGTTACAAAGGGTACCCCACAAGGGCGGAGGCGGAAGCTAGATACGCGTGCTATCTAGCGGGGGAGAGGAGGGAGCGGAGGAGGAACCGGATGAAGATCACTTTGGTCACCATGATGCTCATCGTGACCGCCACCCTCTTCTTCAATGTCATGGTAGTTTAGATATATCGACTTGTAATGTGAAGACAAACTCGCTACTCGAGACTTGTAATGTTATAACTTTGTTCGGTATTTTGAATTCGGAGACTAATATGATGATTTGTAATCGGAGACTAATCTTCTATTGTATTCGATAAATTTGTTGTTTATATCTATGTTGTTTATAAATCTGCTGTTTATATCTGTTTGTAACCTGTGCAAATACAGAAAAGCAAAAGAAAAAAACCTAATATTCATAGTAATGGCGCACATAGTGTGCCTCAGTGGCACATGTGGAGAAACACAGCAATGGCGCACTTCTTGAAAGTGCGCCATTAGTAACCCAGAGCACAAGATACACATATGGTGGGACCAGTAACATCAGTGGCACATGAGTGGCCTTAGTAATGGCGCACTCCCGGTGCACCATTAGTATCTAGGATAGTAATGGCGCACCAGATGTGCGCTATTACTATCACTTACTAATGGCGTGCTAGTAATGGCGCACCTAGAGTGCGCCATTAAAGACCTTTTTTCCAGTAGTGATGTCCGGCTCCACCACGACCACCACCGCCTCTGCAACGTCCGGCTCCACCACCACGGCCTCCGCCACGTCCGGCCCCACCACCACGGACACCACCGCCTTCGCCGCGTCTGGCTCCACCGCCACGGCCACCACCGCCTCTGCCATGTCCGACTCCACCAACAGGGCCAAGAACGAAGTGCATTTCGTAGAAACGGCCTTCGCCGTCGGGGAAGTAGTCTCCCACGTCGTTGGGCCATTGTGGCCAGTCGTAGAGAGGTGCGGGCATGGGCACGGGCGCGGGCATCTGCTGCTCAGCCCCCGCCTCCATCTGCGCAATCACCTCCAGTGTCCGGTCGACCTCCGCCCAAAGAGGGGCCAGGCGAGCCCATTCCTCCTCGTCGTCCTCGAAATAGCACATGCATGGCTTCCTGTTTCGGGGCGCCATGGACAAAGTGTTTGTGCTGGATAGCAGATGGAAGATGAAGTTGCGTGAAGTGTTTGTGCTTGTTTAGATCGACATTATACACCGATGGATGCTATCTTATAGGGGACCCTCATGCGAGCTCGTCATTAAAGACATGTACATGAATTGGCTTGTAGTTGAGTGGCCAGAGCGTGGTCAAAAGCTGTCGTTCGAGCTTCTGTTCTCATGCAACCTTCAGGGAGCACAGTTAACCAAGGTGGACGACGGATGGAGGACGGTCAATGGCTCACGGTCAGAAGATCTGACAATGGATGCTCGCACGCCTCCTGTCTAATCACCTATGCCCGCATGCCTCCTGTCTAATCGCCTATGCTCACACGAAATCTCCTGAAATCACTCGTAAAATCATTATTTCCAAATTTTACGTGACTCCTGGATTGGAATCTCTTAGACTGTTGTTTTTCTATTATTTCTTATTTAATTTTCCTATCTTCAACCCGACGAACATACTTATTTTTGAACGCTAAGACATTTTTATATTTTTTTATTTGCCGAGAAACGAAATACAATCGTGTTGATGAGTTAAACCATGTTTTGTGACACGTGAAACTATAGCGGAAAATAAGAAGGCCCGGTGACAGCCAAATACGTCCTGTAAAATCAGGCGGGACTGTCACCGAAATTGGCCCGGGCGCTGGGACGGGAGGGTGATTACCTGGTGACGGTATCCGTCAAAGTAAAACATAGTTCGGTGACGTTTGTCCCTCTGTCACGAGGGTTTTTGTCAAAAAATATCACCGATTTTATAGTGCTGATGTTATCCCGTGTCAATAATAGCATTCATTGTCGATAGCCAAATAAGTTCAACTTTTCTTTCCTCTAGGTCTAAGAATAATCAAACATAACATCATATCAATCGAGAATAGCTCTCATAACAACACCTTCACGGTGTAGCTGTTGTAGTGACAGTAAATTGTGATTATGGATCACCCTAAAGGTGTATATGTTGATTTGTGTTTGCAATATTTCATGGAAACTTTAGTATACAGAGATGCAGCCAAATGGATGAGAACAAACATATACATCACTACATCAGATATTGCAATCTATACATAGCATTTTCGTTTTACTAATCGTACATTGATATGTCCCAAGCGTATCTATAATTTCTACTTGTTCCATGCTCATTTGGGTGACATTGCTATATATTTTGCTACACTTTCATACCTTTTTACACATATTTGTACTAACCTACTAACTCAGTGCACCCAGTGCCAGTTTCTGTCTGATAATGTCTTTGAATTGCAGGTTTTTACCCATATTTACAGAGCCCAAAAAATCCCAATAAAAATATATAAAAAATCAGCGTGTCAGAAGCTTCACGAAGACCGAAGGAGAGATGAAGGGGGGCCACCCCTCCCAGGCGGCCGGGGCGCGCGGCCCCACTCCTGGACACGCCAGGAGGGCGCTTGGGAGGAGGGGACACCCCCTGGTGCCCCCATTCAGCCTATATTTACCCCCTGATGAGAAAATCCTAAAAAAGACCCTGTCGTCGGTTAGTAACAACAGATGCCATGAGGATGGCTAAAGAGAGGGGAAGACTCGAGGGAGAAATGTGTCGATGGTGTCGGAATCGGGTTGGGCATAGGCACGGTGAGGGACAGCACGATGTACCCAGGTTCGGGGCTCTCCGGAGAGATAACACCCCTACTCCTGCTTGTCTGCTCTATATGAATGATCTCTCGAACTATAATAACTGCTCCTGGAGCTGTATCAGAGGAAGGAGAGATCTGCCGTGAGCATGGTTCTCTCCTGCTTCTCTATGCGGAATAACTGTGGGTAGTAAATGCAATGGGGTCGTCCCTCTCGCAGAAGGGGTACCCCGGGCTCTTATAGTGTGAGCTCTGGGTACTATGGTCATTTCACTCGACGGCTGGCCCCATCCGTCATTCTCTCATCGGCTGGGGTCCACCGACTGCAACTCCCCGTTGATCCGGACTAGTCATACGGCTGCCCATACTCTAGCTCATAGGCTACGATGAATGAACAGTGGAGCTACGACCTCTGGTCGTGTCGTCCTGTCCGCGGAATCAGCGGAGAGGGTGACAATTCTCCTTTGACAGATCGGCGAAGTTACTTGGCTTGCTGCCACCCGGATCTCTCGGGATTGTGCATTTATGACCTTGTACCAGGAGCTCCGACCTGGTCCAAGGTCAACTCTTGAACTGATGAAGGGCGAGCCGATTGTGCCTGGGCCAACTGCTTGCATTCGGCATGGCTCGATTGCTTATGGGCAATCATCCATGCGACTGCCTAGCTCGGCCCAGTTGCAGCCCAATCGGCCCCGGTCTTGTCTTGAAAGATTGCTTTCGCCTGGGTGACCCTACCTGGGTATCATTCCCCCGACACTAGACCCTAAAGTTGTAAAGGTCCCACGGTCACTTGACTGCGGGGCCTTTGCAGTTTTCTATCGCCTTTCTTCGTGCTTCGACTGTTCTGGCCTCATCGGGTGCCTCTTTCAGAGCTGAATTCTTAGCTCGAAGATCACGCCCGTCCGACCAGATCTGTACTGTTTCGAACTCCTTTCTCCGATCTGAACCATGACCTTGCCGACTGCTTTATTCTTTTTTGAAAAAACTTCTTCTGGCGAAGATTTGCCGAGCTGAGAGCGGGCGCGGCCGATTGTTCTCCAACGGTTACCTTTGACCGATATTCTGACCAACCATCGTCGCATGTCGCTTCCAATTCCTCTGGGTCCAGTTAATGCCCCAGGTCCCACGACCCACGCGCGACAAGACGTAACTGCGGGCCCCGGGTCCCACGCGCACGTCTCGCCTTCTGCGCCAGGATCCTCTGCGCTGAGGACTGCTGATCCACCTCCTGATACGTGCGGCCACACTGGGCCACACAGCCCGCACATGCGATCCCACTCGTCCCCGCCGCCCATATAGGTCACGGGGGGGGGGGGCACCTCGGAATCGCCTCCTCCACTTTCTCCTCCTCCTCGCCCTTGCTCTCTTCCTCGCACCCCCGCAATCCCGCTGCTCCGGCGACAGCCGTCCTGCGCGCTCGTGCCGCCGCCGCACCGCGCAAGATCTCTTCTGCCACCTGCTCGCGCGCTCCGCCGCCACCACGCCTTTTCTTTGTAGCACTCGCCGCCCTGGAGGATGCCATGGACTCCGCCGCCGAAGAGAAATCCGCCGCCAGCCGTGTCCGTTGGAAGGGCTCCACGGTTAACGACGACGAGATCCACCGGCTCATCCACGCGCGCAAAATTCCGGCAGGCATCCAATGGCGTGCTCCCGGCGAGGAGACAGGGCCGGAGCCATGCACCGGCGAGCGCGTAGTCTTCGTCGCGCACTTCGAGCGCGGATTCGGGCTTCCGGTCAGTACTTTCTTCCGGGAGTTCCTCGACTTCCACAAGCTTCAGCCGCACCATCTCGCCACCAAGTTCATCATGATGATTTCGGGCTTCGTCACTCTCTGCAAGGGTTACCTCAACGTCCGGCCGAGCATCAGGCTGTAGAAACGCCTTTTTCACATCCGAGGTCACATGGCTCGGACCGGAAACCTCCTGCCGAATCCCGAGGGAGAGGACAAGCCACATATCCATGAGACTGGCATGACCGACTGCGGCGGTTGCATCCTCTACTCCAGCAAGCAGGGCTACGATTCTCCTTCCATCATCCAGTCCTGCAAGGACTGGCAGACGACCTTCTTCTATGTCCGATCTCCCGACGGCGGCCCCGACCTCATCAACTTGCCCGAATTCCAGCTCGCCCCGCCGACTGACAAATACCAGTGGATGACCAAGCTCGGAGTCGGCGACCAAGTAGCTCGGATCGCTCAACTGGGGAAGGAAGGCCTGAAGGTCTATGATCTTGTGGACACATGGCTTTAGGTCTGAGTGCTCCCGCTTCAGCGCCGAGTGCATCGGATCTCTGACATGGCAACCTGGAGGGATCCCACTCGGATCTGCACTAGAAAACTAAGAAGCAAAGAGGTGCGCCTCCGGGTGAAGGCACTTACCATTACCTCGATGCCGGACCCCTTCAAGTTCGGCCTGCGCTGCCTTCACCGCGGGCGCAAACCTCTGGAGGTATGCTCCGACTGCTTTTTATTTTTGTTCGGTTGGTCAGCTGCTCCCTTGACTTCCTGACATCTTCTGTCTTTCTTTCCAGCTCTTTATTGCGTCCGGTGTGATGCAACACGGCCAGGTTGCCGGCTCCTTCGCCCCCGATCGCTCCGAGGAGGACCCGATGGACCTTGAATACGATTGCCCCCTCGCTACCGACTCCGGCACCAAAGACGATCCTGCTGACGTCGGTGTGGCAGATCAAGGAGGGTACGCATGATCCTTCTTTCGAACGCTTTTTCGATGAGTGGAGCGATGATGACAGCGCCTCAAAGTTTGGAGATTATGGTGCAGATTCACATCCCGAACCCAAGAAGGCGCCGCTCAAACGCTCCCGAGCTGAAGGCTCGACTTCTGGCGCCACAATCGGCAAAGGTGCAATGGCTGCGGTGACTGCTCCAAAGGGGAAGGCCCCTCAGACTGGGCTCACTCGGGCGCCGACTGGGAAGGTTCCCGGTGCCAAGCCCAAGGTCGGCCCTGTTCTGCAGGACGCCCCTCTGGATATTCCGCCGCTGCGCTTCTGAATGCCTCGAGGAGCTCCGAAGACCGTTGGGTAACAATCTGTCCCTCCAACTTGGCCTTTACATTCTTCTCCCCTCTATGTTGCTTATCTCCATCTTCTTCCCGGGTCTGCACTGACCGCGAGATTCCCGCAGTCACCGGCCCGATTGCCTCTACCACCTCCATCCATGCCGAGGGCATCCGAAAATGGCCGCCGGTTTCTCCTCACTCGTCAAAGGAGGCCGAGCGCAAGGCCAAGAATGCCCGTGCCGACCTCGCCAAGCCTCCGAGCAAGCCTCTACCCAAGGTCTCTACGGCCCCCAAGGAAATCGTCGATCTGGAGGCCACCGGTGCCAAGGGGCCGCAACCGGATCCTCCGATTGTTCCATCCCCGCCAAGGTCCTCCGATCAAATCCACCGCGCCGTCTCCATGACCACCCCGCTGATCGTGACAGTTCTCCTCCTCCTTCTACTGCGCCGACTCCAAGCGTTACTGCTCCTCCGGTGACTTCTGCACCTCCTCTGTCCGTTGCCATATCCACGGCTCTGATTCCTCAGTCGACGTCGGTGACAACATCGTCCTCTGCTCCTGAACCGCAGATGCACTCGGTGGAGCAATTACGAGTGGAATATTCTCGCACCGGGCACGCTGGCCCTGAGCCCGACTCCTCGTACCGCTATCATATGGACTCTCATGGCCCTATGACTTTGGCCTTCAACCGAGTGAAGGAATTATCCACCGGCATCCTCCAGGAGCTCGAACTCGTCGACTGCAATAATGTTGTAAGTTTCTTTCTCTAGTGGGGGCACGAAAGCGCACCCACTGGGTGTAGTCCCTGAGATTCGAGCTGATTGCTTGCAATCAGCTCGGATCTTCTTCCGATTCTTATTTTCTCGTGACGTCCTTAGATCGGTGGATCTGCCCTCAGATGGGTTCGCGCAAGCGCACCCACTGGGTGTAGTCCCCGAGATTCAGCCCGATTGCTTGTAATCAGCTCGGATCTTTTCTAGATTTCTGCTTTTTCTATGACTTACTTCTCTTTTTATTCAGGTTGTCTCCGAGGGAAGATGCAAGGTCTTCGAGAACTTGCTTGAATCTTATTATGCGAGTTTGAGACTTCTCGCCTCTGCTCAGCTCCAGGTGAATCAACAGACAGCCAAGGTTGTCGAACTGACAGGTAACCTCGCCGACCACATCATGATTAGTTTTGTCCTTTGATTCTGACTTTTCCTTCACACACAATTTTGCACCCGCTGCTGCATTATTGCCGACTGTCACCGCTCTTTAGGCCCGGATAGCCGAGCTGGTGGATCAGCTCGACCGTCAGGGCCCTGAACTTGCTACCGCTCGGCAGGAGCTTGAAAGACTGCACATTGTTGAGGCCGATTTATCTCGATCTGCCGAGCAGTTGTGGCCGTAGATTTATCTCGATTTAGAGATCACCGCTCTAAAGGCCTGTCATAAGACCGAGCTAGAGGAGGTGGTCTCGGCCCAACTTGCGGCCGGAGACGCACTGCGCGCAGAGCGCGATGCTGCGGTGACTGCTTGGGGCGTTCAGCAAGAAGAACTAGATGATGTCCTGGCCAAGCTGGAGGCCATGACGCTACGCCACAACGACGAGCTAACCAAAACCCGACGCACGGCCAGAGTTTCTCTCGAGGGGATGCGCGAGATGGTTCCCTCCTTTATGGTGAGCTACCCTGTTCGCCTTGACCTTCTTGCCGATTTATCTTCTTCTCTTTTGAATCTTCTTCAGTCAATCTTCTGACACAGAGCACTGGCCCGCCTCCGAGTCCGCTGCCGAGCAAGCGGTTGCTGAAGAACGGCGAGTCCGAGCAGCAGAGGGCTGGCCTGTGAGGACTGACGACGAGGGATGGAGTCCCCGTGAATTCATCCTTGCTACCGAAGCTCGTATTCCCGTGATTCACGCCAGCGTCTTTGCATTCAAACTGGCTTCCAAAAACTTGCCGAGCTGCTTTGGAAACCTGCCGAGCTGAAGCAAGAAATCACGCGCATGCACCACGGTGAGGGATCTTCTGCTGGCACTTGTGAGGAGTCCGACGAGGAAGAGGAGGATTCGGAGCAAGGAGAAGCTCCCAATGCGACTAATGAACAAGTGTTGCTTCTTCTCAAGGCTGCTCCCCGTCGGGTCGAGACTTTGCTTGACTCGGCGGCTCGGACTGGTGTGGAGAGGGCGCACCAAACTGTGAGCTAGTATCCCAAGCTGAATCTAGCTCGGTTTTACACCATGCGAGACGGGGCGTCGGAGCTTCTTCAGAACACTTATTCTCAGGTGAATCGTCTTGCGATGACAATGGCTGGGTGGTTCCCCCATACCGATTATACTCCATGTCTTGACGACACTCGGGTGCTGATGCCTCCATTGTCAGTAGCCGCCCTGGACGATGACAACCTCTCCACCGAGAGCCGTGCAAGAGGAGTTCAGGGCGGTCAGCCCGCTCGCTCCTCGAGTAGCCACTTGTACCAGAACGACGTATCCATCAGCAGTTCATCTCACACTTCACCAAGAGCTACTTCTGGAAAGACCGGCGCCAAGACGGTTGACGCTGATTCTTCAAAAGCAAAGGAGGATTCGACTGCACCGAAGCGACCAGGAACTGCTGCTACGCAGACGGCTCCGACTATACCTGAGCAAGCAGTTCCGTCCACTACGCAGGCGCCGTCGACTGGTCCGACTACTTCAACTGAGCCACCCACCGCTCCGACTGATACAGCCGCGCCGCCGACAGCTCCAGTCTCTTCTGCTCCCGATGCGTGATTGATCTACTTTGTTTTTAGTTGCTGCAAACTTTCGTAACACTTGCAAAATTCCGAGGACACCCACTGGGGGTGGTTTGATGTAATGAACCTATTCGGCCTTATGTTCGCTTGTTGCATGAACTTCTTACGCGATCCACTTTGTGCTTTTGCCTTTTTGCTTTCTCCTTTACCATTTTCCCTTGGGGACACGATTCCTTGCTCGCCGAAAGCTGACGTGCGGTCTGTGGTCGGATCAAAAGATCGTGCTCCGCTCTGGGTTTGGTAAATGGTCCCGAGCTACTCGAGCGCTAGCACAAAGGATTCTACATAGAATGAACGATCGATTGCTCCTTGCCGATTGCTCGGTGCACCGGTCTGGGACGCAATCGGTAAGCGGGGCAATTGGTCGTAGTTCTCTTTTTCGAGTGTTTTGAGTTCGCGAGATAGAACCACAGGTCCGACTAGCCGCTACTCTCCTCGATGCCACATCCAACTTGTGATATGTGCTCGTTTCAAGCATTAGCTCGGTTTTGAACCTGCAGTCCTCGTGCTTTCTCGCTTTCTACTTTCTGACCGTATGGTCGACAAGTCCCCGATTGAGGCTTTCACACATCTCGGGGATGACAAAGCGTTTCCGAATGAGGCTTGCTTGAAAACGAAAGAATCATATAAAGACAATCGGATGCTATCGTTTAGATGCATGACAGCTTTACTGATCGATTACGAAATAGCACGAATACACTTGTACCGCTGAAATGTAAAACGGGCATAAGAGCTCAGCGTTCCAAGGACGCTCCATTTCCATTCCTAAAGTGTCCTTGTGCCGAGTGCCTTGGTGCAATCAATGAGGTTGTATGCATTGTTCTTGAGCGGTCGACTGATGACGAAAGGACCTTCCCAAGGTGAGGCCAATTTGTGATGACCGTCCAACTTCTAGATGCGGCAGAGCACCAAATCGCCCTCATGAAAAGCGAGGGGGCGGATCTTCTTGTTGTGGTAGTGCCGCAACTTCTGTTGCTAAATTGCCGACCTGGATAAAGCCAATAGGCAGGCTTCTTCTTTTAGATCGACGCCGTCTTCTCGAGCTTCCTTGGCTTCTACCTCGGTGTATAAGGCGTGTCAAGGTGAGTCAAACTCAATATCGGCTGGAATGATTGCTTCTGAGCCATACACGAGGAAGAATGGAGTGAATCCATTTGAATGGTTTGGCGTGGTTCTCAAGCTCCTAAAGACAGCTGGAAGTTCTTCAACCCATGCTTTGGGTGCTCTTTCAAGCAGCTCAACCAATCGGGGCTTGATGCCCGACAGGATGAGGTTGTTTGCTCTTTGTACTTTGCCATTTAATTGGGAGTGCGCCACGGATGCCACATCGAGCCGAATGTCGTACTCGGATGCATACCGAGCTAATGATCCCTTTGCAAAATTCGTGTCGTTGTCTGTGATGATTCTATTGGGTATTCCATATCTGCTTGCGATGTCGGCGATGAACCTGTCTGTCGTCGGACCATCCAGCTTCTTTATCGGACGTGCTTCAATCCATTTGGTGAATTTATCGACTACGACTAGTAGGTGGGTCAGACCACCCCTGATCCGCTTGAATGGCCCAACCATGTCCAGTCCCCATACCGCAAACGGCTATGTTACCGGGATTGTTTTGAGTGCTGATGCTGGAAGGTGTCTCTTTGCTTTGAATCGTTGAAAACCATTGCAGTGCTTCACCAGATGCTATGCTGCGGCTCGCGCAGTCGGCCAATAAAATCCATGGTAGAATGCCTTGGCTACGATTGCTGTTGCTGATGCATGGTGACCACATTCACCTTGATGAATGTTCCTGAGCAGCTCCAATCCTGTGTCCTCTTCTACACATCATTGGAGAATTCTAGTTGTGCTTCTATGTATTAGCTTGTTGTTGATGATGGTGTATGCACCAGATCGGCGTTGGATTTTCCTAGCTTCTACTTCATCTGGGGGAAGGGTTCCGTCGACCAGAAAATCTCTGATTGGATGTGCCCAGGCTGGAGCGCTGACAACCACCATGACTATCACCTGCTGTGGTGTGACTGCTTCTTCAAGCTCGGTCTCTTGTGCTTCTTTTATCTCGGAATCAATCTCTGAGCTGACGACTGCAGTGCCTGGCTTGCAATCGGCATCCCCTGGTGCTGCTTGCTCTGCTGAGGCTGAGGCCTCAGGATCTGTTGGCCGTTCTCTTGGAATCGACGCTTCTGGATTGCCCTCGGCAGCCCCTGGTATCATTGGCTCAGATGAGGCCATGACACTTGGTGCTGGTTGCTTCTTCAGAGTTGGGATCTTTGCCGACTGGACCAACATCGCTTGCTTCAGAGCCTCTAGGTCAGTTTTTGATATGAAGATGGATTCGGATTCTGGTGAAGGTGTGATGGACGGCTTCTTGATGTGCTCCAGTGATATCCCTGGTGGAATAGCTTGCCTTGTGGAGCCGAGCTTGGATAGTGCATCTGCTGCTTCGTTGTTTGCTCTGGGCACATGATGAAATTCACAACCTTCGAATTACTCGCTGAGCTGTTGCACTAAGAAACCATAGCTTGCCATGTTTGCATCCTTTGTGTCCCAATTGCATGTGCACGGCTGCACCACCAGGTCGGACTCGCCAAAACACTCTATATTCCGAATGTCGATCTCCTTGACCAGCTTAATGACATGCACAAGGGCCTCATATTCGGCAACATTGTTTGACGCTGCGAAGTGGATTTGTAGTACGTAGTGCAACTGGTCTCCTTTGGGTGAAGTGAGGACAATGCCAGCCCCTAGGCCATTCTTCATCTTGGAACCATCAAAGTGCATCCTCCAATGATCCAATCCTCGAGCGGGTGGCGTATATTGAGTATCAGCCCAGTCCACCAGGAAATCGGCCAGTGCT
Source organism: Bromus sterilis (assembly GCA_950022295.1). Lineage (NCBI taxonomy): Eukaryota > Viridiplantae > Streptophyta > Magnoliopsida > Poales > Poaceae > Bromus > Bromus sterilis. The sequence continues at coordinate 270,020,427 of OX465595.1, read as the reverse complement.
TGGGATTTGATTGTTGTTCTTGGCTCGTATTGGATACCGTGAGAGGCGACTCAATTGCCCATTTTGCTACTCTATCGGTTGCATCTCTGCTGCCTATAATATCAGCTAGTGGAGTCGAGCTGACCATTGTAATCAGATGAGCTTGGAAATAGGGTTTCAATCTCTTGGCCGCCATGTAGACTCCATAGCACATTTTCTGGTAATGAGGATAGTTTTTCTTGGACACAGAGAGCACCTCGCTGATGTAATATACTGGTCGTTGAATCGGCTGCGCTTTGTCCTTCTCAAGATGCTCTACCACCATCACTGCACTGATCACCCGATTGGTCGCCGCGATGTATAACATCATCGGTTCTTTCTCAATCGGAGCAGCCAGAATCGGCGCAGTGGAGAGCATGCGCTTCAGCTCTTTGAATGCTTCATTTGCCTGCGGAGTCCATGTGAACTTCTCTGTCTTCTTCATTAGCTGATATAATGGGATTGCTTTTTCTCCCAACCGACTGAGAAATCGGCTGAGTGACGCCAAGCATCCGGTGAACTTCTGCACTTGCTTCAGATTCTTGGGCTGGTCCATCCGTTCGATTGCTGTTATCTTCTCGAGATTGCATTCGATTCCTCTTTCAGAAATGAGAAACCCCAAGAGCTTGCCGACTGGAACACCGAATACACACTTCTCTGGGTTGAGCTTGATCTGGTAGGTGCGCAGATTAGCGAATGTCTCCTTGAGGTCGTCGAGGAGTGTGACTCCTTTGACCGATTTCACTACCAAATCATACACATGCAAGTTTCTGCCGAGCTGAGTGTGCGTGCATCGCTGGATGGTGCGCTGATAGGTAGCACCTCCATTCTACAGACCAAAAGGCATGGTGATATAGTAGTAAGCCCCAAAGGGGGTTATAAATGCTGTTTTTATTTCATCTTCCACATCAAGTTTGATCTAGTGATAGCCAGCAGTGTCATCCAGAAATGACAAAAAGCTCGCAGCCGGCCGTAGTCAATGACTTGATCTATAAGGGGCAGAGCAAACAGATCCTTGGGGCATGCCTTGTTCAGGCAAGTGTAATCGATACACATGCGCCAGGTCTTGTTCTTCTTCATCACGAGGACTGGGTTTGCCAACCACTCGGGGTAGAACACCTCCATGATGAAGTGTGACGCCCTCGATTTACGATCGTGTACAATAATCATACACGCAGGGTACATGATCGAGATCAAGGTGCCACGGTGAGAATATCACAGCACAACACTAAATACAAAAGGATAAACCCAATATATTACAAGGAAGGGGGTTGCATGGACCCGAATACAAAGTTAAATCAAACAAAATATCTTAGTACAGACATAGTTAGTCAAGTTTTGCCTTAAGAAGGCTAGCACAAATAACATCAGAGATACAGATCGAAAAGGCGAGGCCTCCTGCCTGGGATCCACCGAACTACTCCTGGTCAACGGGAACTCGATGTCGTAGTAGGATCCTCCTGGAATCTCCTGCTCCTGGGCTCCAGCGTCGAATGCAGCGGCCGATCAGGCAAAACAAAAAGGGGGAAATAAAGCAAGGGTGAGTATCTAGCATACCCGCGAGCCTTACGTCCGCTACTAAGCATTTATGCATTTGTATCAAATGGAAAGGGGAGGCTGTATATAGTGGACTGCAAGGTAGAAATCAGAATAAGGAAGAGAAGCTAGGCCTATCGAAGACTAGCATCTTCCGACGAGTCTTGCAGCACAAGAAGAGAACAGCCAACAGTTCAATAGCATGAATGTAATAACAATGCACCAGAAGTTGCTGCAGCATTGTATAATAGTAAGTTGTAATAATTAATAATAATAATGCCTCTGAGTTCCCTTCCTCGACTTCCCTGCGATGAAGAAGACCCGGAACCATACAGTTTAATAGTAGTAGTTTGTAGTAGTAGGCTCTAGCTTCAGCATAAAGCGTCCTGTTACCGTGGACACGGCTATTCGAATAGATTATCTTCCCTGCAGGGGCTGCACTACTGTTACCCTGCACGCTCGGATCTCTAGGGTGGCATACACCTTGTTAGGGAATGCCCCAGCGAGGCTATCCGACACGCCGAGGCCCATCCTACGGCTCATTAGAGAGGTCCCCGCCGGTCTACAGTCCTAAGCGCAAGAGCTTCATGGGCCATCACCTCTCGCACTCCGGGTCGTTGTGCGCCAAGTGGATCCAGTGTCGCAGCACGATCTGACCCAACCACAATGCTGAAACTGGACGTCTTTCAGAGCTTTCGAACGAGACCACAACGCGGAGGGCCCACACCGTAATCCCACGTGGAGGTAGTGTGTATAGGGCACGTCGACCCACTCAAGTCATCCACCTGAACCGTTAAGCATTTTATTAATTTTCTGTCGAGACAACCATTATCGTTGTCCCTTACTGAAAGAGTCGCGGTCAACGTCAGCAGCCAGGACCACCAGTAACGTCGGTGCCTGCCCTGTCGTCCCACCAACTCGTGCGGTTACCAATAAGGTGAACCGTCTCCTTACCTTGTCTCGCGTGTGCTCTTGGTAGAGCTCGACTTTCGTACAACAGGGTATCTCTCGGCCACGAACAAGTACCAGGCCCACCGCACACCGGTGGAATACACCCATCCTGTCGTTCCGATACAATACACTGCGCGGGCACCGTGGGGTCACAAGGCTCCTTACCTGTAAGGACAACCGTGGTTCAGTACCATAGGACGGCTATACAGAGTCAGCAACGAGTGGAGTACAAGGATTACCCCTCGATAGCTCACACTTGATGTGGCTCGGCAGAGCCGAGGTAGGGGCCTAAAGCGGTGTTTGCTCTGAACCGTACCTGTAGCATTTGTAATGTATCGTATCCGCATTCAGTCCTAGAGTGAACACGGCCCGCTATCTAACCCAATTGACTAACATGGCGCGGGGTTTACTGCTGAATATAATATAAATATAAGGCAGCATAGGATAAAGGAATGTTCATCAAGGGGCGACAAAGACAGGAATAGGATTGTAACGTAGCAGTAACAGCATATTCCTAGTGCAAGAAAAGTACGGAAAGATATGCGGTATCTGGGGAAGAGAATGGCCCTGCTTGCCTGGAAGCTCGACGGTAGAGGTACGGTCGTCGACGAAGTAGTCGATCACAGGGGCATCAGCAGCGGTCGTCGTGACTACCGAACAATAAGAGAGGGAGAAGAAACAATAAATACATGGAAATAATAGAAATAAAAACACAAGACATGACAAAAGAAGGGTTAGGGGTGAACTAACGCGGTGCTACACGTAGCAGATGAAACGGTAATTTTAACCGGCAATTTTACCGACTCCGGGCAATTACCGGACGGTGCAATCGGAGGGGGAATGTCTCGGGTTCGATATGCTAGAGGGGGGTGGTGGACATACGAGTGGTATATCCGTATTCGTTATATTTTTCTGATCAACTTTCATGTATAAAGTTTTTGAATCTGACTTACGGATTAAAAGATATTGATATTCAAAGTTTAAATCAATTTTAACTCATTTCGCTGGATTTCTTTTATTAATAAAATAGCATTATCCAGAACAGAGCTTTGACTGGTCAAACTTACAGGTGGGACCTACATGTCATACACAGCAGCAGTAATAAACCATTTAATTTAATTTAAAAGGCCAATGGGCCCACATGTCATTAACTCATTTGTTAAAATTAACAGCTTAAATAAATCTAAAATGGGCAGGGCCCACATGTCATATTAATAGGGGGGTTTAATTAACTTTGTCTAATCTAACAGATTATTAGGGGGGTTTGGGCCCCACCTGTCATGGGCTACAGGGGGTATTTTCCTTTTCTCTTTCTTTTTATTTTGTTTTCCGCTAGGCTGGCCCACCAGTCAGTGTGTGTGTGTGTGTGTGGGTGGGGGAGTCGTTGCCCCCGGCTGACCACCAGAGGGCACGCCGGCGAGCGTGGCTCCGGCATGGCGGCGAAGGGCACGGTGGCCGAGGATGGGGTAGGCGGTCGCGGCGGGGAGGGAGGGTGTGTGGCCGCGCGCGCAGGCGGCAACAACGCCGGCAGCCGGGCGAGCCGGTCCGCGGCCACAGCACGGTACGTCCATGGTCGTGACCATGGTGGCATGCATGGGGGTGAGGCGCAGGAGGAGTTAGTGGCAGAGGCGCGCTCGTCCATGGCCATGAGTGGTGGCCGGAGCTAAGCACGACGGCCACATCGGCGGAATGAAGACGCTAAACGGGGGAATCAGCATGGCTGCTCACCAGGAGCGCGGTGGCGAAGTCGGTAGGGGCGGAGGAGCTTCACCAGCGACGGAATTCCTCGCCGGAATCCCACGCGGCCGGAGCTTCCCGTGACGCAGGCGTCATCTGCAAGGCATCTGGGCTCGAGATCTTCGACAGGGAGGAAGAGGGAGACGTCGCGGATCCCCTGGACAGTTCGGCGTGGCACGAGGCGGCTGTTGGCCACGGTGGTTCGCGGAGGCGACCCGCAGCGTTCGGCAGCTCCGGTTCCAGGCAATGGAGAGAGGGAGAGGGGGACGCAGGGGAAGGCGGCTAGGGTTCGGGTGCGAGTGAGGGGGTCAGGGGCGTCTTTAACCAGGCCGGCGACCGTGGGATAGCGGCCACGGCCGCATGGCACGGTTCGGCCGCGCGATGCGCGCCACGCCATGGTTGCCTTCCCTCACTGTAGAGAGGAAGGGGAAAGTCCGAGTGGGCTGGGCCTGGGGTGGCTTGGCCCAGTTAGGTGGGCTTCGCCCTGGGCACTAGATAGTTTGTTTTATTTTTATTTATTTTTTTCTTCTCTGTTGTTTGTATTTATTTTAGTTGATTTAACATTTTTGTAAAACTTGTAACTTTCTCCAATATTATTGTTCCATTTTAGACTACTGCTACAAAAAGTTTGGAGCTTTTATAAAATCATTTAATATTTGTTTTGAATATGCAACTGATGAAAGGGGTTGTTTTAGCACTGGTTTGAATTGTTTGCAATATTTAAATATTGCAATAAATACCCAATATTGGGTTAACAAGGTCCACTGATTTTTAGACATTTAACAAACTTGGTTCCACAATTTTTGGACAAAGTTTTATTTATCACTTTGTTTTTAATATCAACCAAAAGGGTTTTTGGATTGATCAAATGCAAAGATGATCAAAGTGAGATTAGCAACAGTAATTATCATTAGTCAAAAGTTATTACTGTTACAAGACACCGAGGGTGTTACAAATCTCCCCCACTACAAGAATTCTCGTCCTGAGAATTTAAGCGGTAGAGGGGAAAAGATTGGGGTATTCTTCACAAAGGCGATCTTCGCGTTCCCAAGTGGCCTCCTCTTCAGAGTGATTCGACCACTGAACTTTGAGGAACTTGATTGCCTTGTTGCGGGTCCGACGTTCAAACTGATCAAGAATGCGGCTCGGATGTTCTTGATAAGACAGGTCCTGTTGCAATTCTAGCATTCCATGATCCACTGCTCGGATAGGATCTTTGAAGCAGCGACGGAGTTGCGACAAATGAAAGACATCATGAACTTGAGAGAGGTTTGATGGCAACTCCAACCGGTATGCCACCGGTCCACTTCTGGACAGGATACGGAACGGGCCAATGTAGCGAGGAGCTAACTTGCCTTTAATCCCGAACCGATGAGTGCCCCTCATGGGAGTGACACGAAGGTAACCTTGTTCGCCGGGTTGATAGACCATTTCCTTGTGCTTGCGGTCATAGTTGCTCGTCTGGCGAGACTGAGCAGTCTTCAAATGTTCACGAATAACACGAACCTGATCTTCAGCATGCTGGATAATTTCCGGACCAATGAGAGTTCGTTCCCTAGTTTCTGACAAATTCAGAGGGGTTCGACACTTACGTCAATAGAGAACTTCAAAGGGTGCCATCTTTAGACTAGCTTGATAGCTATTGTTGTACGAGAATTCAGCAAATGGGAGGGATTCTTCCCATTTCTTATCAAATGAGTTGACACAAGCTCGAAGCATGTCTTCAAGCACTTGATTGACTCGTTCGACTTGTCCTTGCGACTGGGGGTGATAAACGGTGCTGAAGTTTAGGTGAGTGCCAATAGCTTCTTGGAAACTATCCCAAAATCTTGAGGTGAAAATGCTGCCACGATCAGAACAGATCTCCAACGGAATACCGTGGAGGGAAACAATTCTGGAAACATATAAGTCTGCTAACTGACTAGCAGAAATCGTCTCCTTAACTGGCAGGATGTGAACAACCTTGGAGAACCGGTCGATGACGACAAAGATGGCATCATGACCTTTCTGCGATCGGGGAAAACCAGTGAGGAAGTCCATTTCAATCTTGTCCCATTTCCATTCAGGAATAGAGAGTGGTTGCAGAGTTCCAGCCGGTCTTTGATGTTCGGCTTTGACGCGACGGCAAACGTCACATTCAGAGACATATCGGGCAATGTCTTGCTTCATGTTAGGCCACCAGAACTGCGGACGAATGTCTTGGTACATCTTGGTGCTTCCAAGATGAATGGACAACGGGGTATCGTGAGCGGCTTTCATGACCTTCGAGGTCATATCCAGGTTCTCATGCATGCCCTTGTAGCGAGTAACCACTAAACGGTTCTTGTAGAACACCGCACCTTGGATATCAATAGTGAAGGGTGAGGGTCTTCCATTTGCGATATCGCGCTTAATCTTGTGTACAAAATCATCATAAAACTGCATAGCCTTCACGGATTTGACGAGATCTGGTTCGATAACCAGGTTATTTACATAACCTTGAGGAACAATCTCGATGTTCAGCTTGCGAAGCTCTTCATACAGAGGTGGTTGTTGTAGTTGAACCTCAAGTTCACTACAGTAGGCTTTACGGCTCAAGGCATCGGCCATCACATTAGCTTTGCCAGGGGTGTAATGAATATCCATGTTGAAATTGGCTATTGTCTCGAGCCATCTTTGTTGGCGAAGATTCAGGTCTGGCTGAGTAAACAAGTACTTCAGGCTTTGGTGATCGGTGTAGATCTCGCAACGATTACCGATGAGGTAATGTCGCCACAGCTTCAATGCATAAATTACTGCTGCCAATTCGAGATCATGCGTTGGATACTTATCTTCGTGAGAACGCAACTGACGAGAGCCATAAGCAATCACTTTGCGCTCTTGCATTAGGACACAGCCTAATCCTTGACGAGACGCGTTGCAGTATATCACGAAGTCCTTCTTGGTATCAGGGGGAGCAAGCACCGGGGGAGAAGTGAGCTTGTCCTTGAGAGCTTGAAAACTTTCCTAGCATTTGTCTGTCCACTCGAACTTAAGGCCTTTGTGAAGAAGATTAGTCAGAGGCTTGCCAATCTTGGAGAAGTTCTCGATGAAACGGCGGCAATAGCTAGCGAGGCCGAGGAAACTTCTGACTTGCTTGAAAGTCCTGGGAGGAGTCCAGTCAAGAATAGCCTGAATTCGTTCTGGGTTAACGGCGACGCCATCCTTGGAAATCACATGACCAAGGTAGGTTACTTCGGGAAGCCAGAATTCACACTTAGAATACTTAGCATAGAGTTTGTGTTCTCGAAGCTTTTCCAGTATAAGACGAAGGTGTTCAACATGTTCCTCTTCATTCTTGGAGTATACCAAGATATCATCCAGATAAACCACGACGAACTTGTCGAGATATTCCATAAATATATAGTTCATCAATCGGAAGAAGGTGGCCGGAGCATTGTTCAGGCCAAAAGACATGACGGTGTACTCGTATGAACCATAGCGAGTAATGAAAGCGGTCTTCGGGATGCCCTCTTCACGGACCCGGATCTGATGGTAACCCAACCTCAAGTCAAGTTTCGAGAACACCGTAGATCCAACAAGTTGATCATATAGATCGTTGATCCGAGGGAGCGGATACTTTTTTTGTATTGTTTCCTGGTTGATAGGTCGGTAATATTGGACCAAACGGTTCGTTCCATCGCTCTTTTTGACAAAGAATGAAGATGCTCCCCAAGCAGAGGAACTTGGACGGATGAAGCCTTTGTGGAGTGCCATGTCGATCTCCTTCTTCAGTTCAAGGAGGTGGTGAGGTGGCATCTTATAAGGGCGTTTAGCAATAGGGACGGTTTCGGGCTTCAAGTCGATGACGAATTAGACGTCTCTGATCGGGGGTATTCCCGGCAGTTCTTCTGGGAAGACGTCGAGAAAATCGCGAACGACTGGAAAATTCTCAATTCCTTCAAGAGGTGAGGCATTCAGTGCGTTCAGAGCATATATCTGGCTTTCGGCATGTTGAACTGTTCGGGCCGAGTACAAAATTGTCTTGCCAGAAGGGTGAGTTAGCTGAACTATTTTAGTACCACATCGGATGTGAGCATCATGCGCTTTCAACCAATCCATACCAAGAATAAGGTCAATGGTAGAAACCTTGAGGGCCATGAGTGAAGCAGCAAACACCAATCCTCCAATTTCAATATGATTGTTGTGGGCTATCATCGAGGTATCCCAACTGGAACCAGGAGAATAAACCACCAGTGGAGGGTACAGGTTCTCGAACGACAAGTCTTTCTTACGGGAAAACGTAGTAGATATGAAGGAATGTGAGGCTCCTGAATCAAACAGAACAGAAGATGGTACTGAATTAACAAGGAGGGTTCCCAACACAATAGTCGGATTCGTCCTAGCCTTCTCAACATCAACATGATTGGCATAGCCACGTTCAACAAGAGGCGGCTTGGTATTACCTTTTCTAGTACGACGGTTCCGACAATTCCTCTTACAGTCAACAGGAGGACAGGGTGCACGGTGACCTGGCTGTCCACAGTGGCGGCATATGCCATCATTAGGGGGAGGAGCCATAATATTGGGTTGTCCAGTCGGAATCGTTAGCTGTCTCGGAGGCGGAGGCTGGCGAGGTGCAACATAAAACGGTGAGGGATCTTCTGCTGGCACTTGTGAGGAGTCCGACGAGGAAGAGGAGGATTCGGAGCAAGGAGAAGCTCCCAATGCGACTAATGAACAAGTGTTGCTTCTTCTCAAGGCTGCTCCCGGTCGGGTCGAGGATTTTCTTGACTCGGCGTCTCGGACTGGTGTGGAGACGGCACTCCAAACTATGACAAGCTGGTATCCCAAGCTGAATCTAGCTCGGCTTTACACCATGCGAGACGGGGCGTCGAAGCTTCTTCAGAACACTTATTCTCAGGTGAATCGTCTTGCGATGACAATGGCTGGGTGGTTCCCCCATACCGATTATACTCCATGTCTTGACGACACTCGGGTGCTGATGCCTCCATTGTCAATAGCCGCCTGGCCGATAACAACCTCTCCACCGACAACCACGCAAGAGGAGTTCAGGGCGGTCAGCCCGCTCGCTCCTCGAGTAGCCACTTGTACCATGACGACGTATCCATCGGCAGTTCATCTCACACTTCACCAAGAGCTACTTCTGGAAAGACCGGCGCCAAGACGGTTGACGCTGATTCTTCAAAAGCAAAGGAGGATTCGACTGCGCCGAAGCGACCAGGAACTGTTGCTACGCAAACGGCTCCGACTGTGCCTGAGCAAGCAGTTCCGTCCACTACGCAGGCGCCGTCGACTGGTCCGACTACTTCAACTAAGCCACCCACCGCTCCGACTGATACAGCCGCGCCGCCGACAGCTCCAGTCTCTTCTGCTCCCGATGCGTGATTGATCTACTTTGTTTTTTGTTGCTGCAAACTTTTGTAAGACTTGCAAAATTCCAAGGACACCCACTGGGGGTGGTTTGATGTAATGAACCTATTCGGCCTTATGTTCGCTTGTTGCATGAACTTCTTACGTGATCCACTTCGTGCTTTTGCCTTTTCGCTTTCTCCTTTACCATTTTTCCCTTGGGGACACGGCTCCTTGCTCGCCGACAGCCGACGTGCGGTCCGTGGTCGGATCAACAGATCGTGCTCCGCTCTGGGTTTGGTAAATGGTCCCGAGCTACTCGAGCGCTAGCACAAAGGATTCTACATAGAATCAACGACCGATTGCTCCTTGCCGATTGCTCAGTGCACCGGTCTGGGACGCAATCGGTAAGCGGGGCAATCAGCCGTAGTTCTCTTTTTAGAGTGTTTTGAGTTCGCGAGATAGAACCACAGGTCCAACTAGCTGCTACTCTCCTCGATGCCACAACCAACTTGTGATCTGTGCTCCTGTCAAGCATTAGCTCGGTTGTGAACCTGCAGTCCTCGTGCTTTCTCGCTTTGTACTTTCTGACCGTATGGTCGACCAGTCTCCGAGTGAGTTTTTCACACATCTCGGGGATGACAAAGCGTTTCCGAATGAGGCTTGCTTGAAAACAAAAGAATCATGTAAAGACAATCGGATTCTATCGTTTAGATGCATGACAGATTTACTGATTGATTGCGAAATAGCACGAATACACCTGTACCGCTCAATTGTAAAACGGGCATAAGAACTCAGCGTTCCAAGGACGCTCCTTTTCCACTCCTGAAGTGTCCTTGTGCCGAGTGCCCGTGGTGCAATCAATGAGGTTGTATGCATTGTTCTTGAGCGCTCGACTGATGACGAAAGGACCTTCCCAAGGTGAGGCCAATTTGTGCTCACCGTCCGACTTCTAGATTCGGCGGAACACCAAATCGCCCTCACGAAAAGCGAGGGGGCGGATCTTCTTGCTGTGGTAGTGCCGCAGCTTCTGTTGATAAATTGCCGACCTAGATAAGGACAATAGGCATGATTCTTCTTTTAGATCGACGCTGTCTTATCGAGCTTCCTTGGCTTCTATCTCGATGTATAAGGCGTGCCGAGGTGAGTCAAACTCAATATCAGTTGGAATGGTTTCTTCTGAGCCATACACGAGGAAGAATGGAGTGAATCCAGTTGAACGGTTTGGCGTGGTTCTCAAGCTCCAAAAGACTACTGGAAGTTCTTCAACCCATGCTCCGGGTGCTCTTTCAAGCGGCTCAACCAATCGGGGCTTGATGCCCGACGGGATGAGGCTGTTTGCTCTTTTTGCTTGGCCATTTAACTGGGGGTGCGCCACGGATGCCACATCGAGCCGAATGTCGTGCTTGGATGCATACCGACCTAATGATCCCTTTGCGAAATTCGTGTCGTTGTCTGTGATGATGCTATTGGGGATTCTATATCTGCTTGCGATGTCGGCGATGAACCTGACTGTCGTCGGACCATCCATCTTCTTGATCGGACGTGCTTCAATCCATTTGGTGAATTTATAGACTGCGACTAGTAGGTGGGTCAGACCACCCCTGGCCCGCTTGAATGGCCCAACCATGTCCAGTCCCCACACCGCAAACGGCCATGTTATTGGGATTGTTTTGAGTGTTGATGCTGGAAGGTGTCTCTTTTCTTTGAATCGTTGAAAACCGTTGCAGTGCTTCACCAGATGCTCCGCTGCGGCTCGCGTAGCCGGCCAATAAAATGCATGGCAGAATGCCTTGGCTACGATTGATGTTGCTGATGCATGGTGACCACATTCACCTTGATGAATGTCCCTGAGAAGCTCCAATCCCCTCTCCTCTTCTACACATCATTGGAGAATTCCAGTTGTGCTTCTGTGTATCAGCTCGTTGTTGATGATGGTGTACGCACCAGATCGGCGCTGGATTTTCCTAGCTTCTACTTCATCTGGGGGAAGGGTTCCGTCGACCAAAAAATCTCTGATTGGCTGTGCCCAGGCTGGAGCGCTGACAACCACCATGACTATCGCCTGCTGTGGTGCGACTTCTTCTTCAAGCTCGGTCTCTTGTGCTTCTTTTATCTCGGAATCAATCTCCGAGCTGACGACTGCAGCGCTTGGCTTGCAATCGGCAGCCCCTGGTGCTTCTTGCTCTGCTGAGGCTGAGGCCTCAGGATCTGTTGGTCGTTCTCTTGGAATTAGCGCTTCTGGATTACCGTGGGCAGCCCTTGGTATCATTGGCTCGGATGAGGCCGTGACACCTGGTGCTATCGATGTTGCTTTTGTCTTGGATTTCTTCTTTTTGCTGCAATCGGTAGCCCCTGGTGCTGCTGGCTCTGCTGAGGCCGCAACCCCTTGGGCGCTCGGTTGCTTCTTCAAAGTTGGGATCTTTGCCGACTTGACCAACTTCGCTTGCTTCAGAGCCTCTAGGTCAGTTTCTGTTATGAAGATGGATTCGGATTCTGGTGAAGGTGTGATGGACGGCTTCTTGATGTGCTCCAGTGATATCTCTGGTGGAATAGCTTGCCTTGTGGATCCGAGCTTGGATAGTGCATCTGCTGCTTCGCTGTTTGCTCTGGGCACATGATGAAATTCATAACCTTCAAAATACTCGTTGAGCTGCTGCACTAAGAAACGATAGCTTGCCATGTTTGCATCCTTTGCGTCCCAATTGCCTGTGCACGGCTGCACCACCAGGTCGGAGTCGCCAAAACACTCTATATTTCGAATGCCGATCTCCTTGACTAGCTTAATGCCATGCACAAGGGCCTCATATTCGACAACATTGTTTGACGCTGCGAAGTGGATTTGCAGTACGTAGTGCAACTGGTCTCCTTTAGGTGAAGTGAGGACAATGCCAGCCCCTAGGCCATACTTCATCTTGGAACCATCAAAGTGCATCCTCCAATGATCCGATCCTGGAGCGGGTTGCGTATATTGAGTTTCAGCCCAGTCCACCAGGAAATCGGCCATTGCTTGGGATTTGATTGTTGTTCTTGGCTCGTATTGGATACCGTGAGAGGTGACTCAATTTCCCATTTTGCTACTCTGTCAGTTGCATCTCTGCTGCCTATAATATCAGCTAGTGGAGCCGAGCTGACCACTGTAATCGGATGAGCTTGGAAATAGGGTTTCAATCTCTTGGCCGCCATGTAGACTCCATAACACATTTTCTGGTAATGAGGATAGTTTTTCTTGGACACAGAGAGCACCTCGCTGATGTAATATACTGGTCGTTGAATCGGCTGCGCTTTGTCCTTCTCAAGATGCTCTACCACCATCACTGCACTGATCACCCGATTGGTCGCCGCGATGTATAACATCATCGGTTCTTTCTCAATCGGAGCAGCCAGAATCGGCGCAGTGGAGAGCATGCGCTTCAGCTCTTTGAATGCTTCATTTGCCTGCGGAGTCCATGTGAACTTCTCTGTCTTCTTCATTAGCTGATATAATGGGATTGCTTTTTCTCCCAACCGACTGAGAAATCGGCTGAGTGACGCCAAGCATCCGGTGAACTTCTGCACTTGCTTCAGATTCTTGGGCTGGTCCATCCGTTCGATTGCTGTTATCTTCTCGAGATTGCATTCGATTCCTCTTTCAGAAATGAGAAACCCCAAGAGCTTGCCGAATGGAACACCGAATACACACTTCTCTGGGTTGAGCTTGATCTGGTAGGTGCGCAGATTAGCGAATGTCTCCTTGAGGTCGTCGAGGAGTGTGACTCCTTTGACCGATTTCACTACCAAATCATACACATGCAAGTTTCTGCCGAGCTGAGTGTGCGTGCATCGCTGGATGGTGCGCTGATAGGTAGCACCTCCATTCTACAGACCAAAAGGCATGGTGATATAGTAGTAAGCCCCAAAGGGGGTTATAAATGCTGTTTTTATTTCATCTTCCACATCAAGTTTGATCTAGTGATAGCCAGCAGTGTCATCCAGAAATGACAAAAAGCTCGCAGCCGGCCGTAGAGTCAATGACTTGATCTATAAGGGGCAGAGCAAACAGATCCTTGGGGCATGCCTTGATCAGGCAAGTGTAATCGATACACATGCGCCAGGTCTTGTTCTTCTTCATCACGAGGACTGGGTTTGCCAACCACTCGGGGTAGAACACCTCCATGATGAAGCATGCAGCTTGAAGCTTGGCGATCTCTTCGCCGATTGCTCTTCTCTTGTCTTCAGAAAAGCGTCGAAGGGGTTGCTTACCGGTTTCGAACCTGGCCGAATGTGGAGTTTGTGCTCGGCGAGTTCCCTCGGCACTCCAGGCATGTCTTGTGGAGACCATGCAAATATGTCCCGGTTCTCACGGAGGAACTCGATGAGCTCGCTTTCCTATTTGTTGCCAACTCCTGCTCCGACCACAACAAACTTGGTTGGATCGGAGGGATCTAGAGCAATCTTCTTGATGTCCTTGGCCGACTGAAAAGCGGTCTCTTCATCTGCTCTCTTGGCTAGGCCGACTGGAAGGGGAACCTTGCTTTTAGCTTGAGCCATTGCTACCACCTTATCGAGCTGACGCTTATCTTCGGCGACCACCAAGGAATCGGCCAAATTTGCACCAGCTGACGAGCACTCGAGGGACTTCCTGAAGTCCCCGGTGACAGTGATGATGCCATTTGGCCCTGGGAGCTTCATCTTCAGGTAAGGCTCGTGTGCATTGAGCATGAACTTGGCGATTGTAGGCAATCCCAAGAGGGCATGGTATGGGCTGCTGAGGTCAGCGACCTCGAACCAGATCGGCTCTCTCCTGAAGTTCTCCTCTGTGCCAAAAATCACATCCATCCAAATGCGACCCATAAGGGTGTACGAAAGACCAGGGAATATCCCATGGAAAGTCGTCCGACTGCGCTCAAGATCCCTCTCCGTGAGACCCAACTTGACCATAGTATCTCTGTACAGAATGTTGATTGTGCTCCCTCCATCAATGAGCACTCGGGAAAACAGACATGAAAACTTGGGGGCTGCAAACAGGGCATCCACCACGAGCGGATAGGTTCCCGGATTCGGCATGACACTTGGGTGATCCTCCCTGCCCCAGGAAATCTTGCTATCCGATCAGTGCATGTACTGGGGAGTCGGCGGCATGGTGGCATTGACCTCCTGAGCTCGGGCTCTCCGACTGCCCTTGTCACTTGATTCACTGGTGAAGATCATATATGCGGCGTCTTGCCGCGGAAACTGGTTCTGCACCTGAGGTGGTCCTCTCTTCTGGGGTGGTGGTGGGGGTGGAGGTGGTAATGCTTCTCCCTTCGCAATGCGCTTGACAAAGTCACACTGCCGAGTGGTGTGTGCTGCTAGCTTGCCAGGACTGATGTGCATTTTGCACGGCTGATCCAACATGTCCTCGAATGTGTACTTGGGCTTCACTGGCCACTGCGGCTTTGCATTTGGCTTCATCTTCCGACTTCCTCCTGCAGCCCCGTGTTCCTCTTGGTCCTGTACAACAGCCACCTGCCGACTGCCATACTGAGCATCTGGTTTTTCATCCTTTCTTTTCCCATTGTTCTGATTGTTTTCTCTACGCTCTCGCCGACTGAGCCCTCGGTTTCCTGCCTCTACCGTCTGTGCAGCCCCTTTTGTCTGGACGACACCACCGACACCAAGATAAATGGGGCACATCGCAGAATCGGAGACGGAAAGCGCATTGGCGACCTTCATGAGCTCAGCCAATGACGAGAAATCTTTGCGGAGCAAGTTGTTCTTTAATATCGATCCGTCCAAGCATCCATCTGTGAAATACTGGATGGCCTGAATCTCATGGAATCCTTCACACGAATTCTTCAACTTGATTCACCGAGCTAAATACTCTCAGAGTGGCTCGTCCTTGCCCTGCACGCAAAGAGCGAGCTGCCGAGGAAAATGTGGCCGATCATATGTGCCGGTGAAGTTGCGAACGAAAGGGTCCGAGAAATCTGAAAACTGTTCAGCCAAGTCCGAGCTGACCCCTGCAGCATCAGAGGAGCATAGCGTACAGCTACACGCCGACTGCCGCCGGCGATGCCGACTGCGTTCATGTAATCTGTCAGTCAGTCCTCTGTCTTAACGGAGCCGTTGTACTTGGGGGTGTCTCTTGGCAGGGTGAATCCTTTGTGGAACTGCTAGGTCCCAATGCGGTGTATGAAACACGCTGAGCCGGCTGCTCCCTCCTCCTCTTGCTGTGCATCTCTTTCCAACAGCTCAATGCGATGCCTGGCATCATTCTCGCCGATCTGACGAGCACCGAGCCGATTGCTGATTGACGGTCTTGCTTCTGTTTGAGGAGGTTGGTCATTGTGCCT
Organism: Bromus sterilis; assembly: GCA_950022295.1. Taxonomy (NCBI): domain Eukaryota; kingdom Viridiplantae; phylum Streptophyta; class Magnoliopsida; order Poales; family Poaceae; genus Bromus; species Bromus sterilis. The sequence goes on along the minus strand of OX465595.1, from coordinate 270,004,540 downwards.
GCTGTTAACAGTCGGCTCTTCTGCTCTTCTTCTCATGACCTGGGGATCCGGATTGCTCCTGAACCTTCTCTCATGCCGAGATTGGCCCTGCTACCTGTTTTGCCGCGACGCATTCGGTCGCTGGCTGGCTTCCGGGACCGGCCTCGCAGTCCTTCTCGACGCTTCAGGTCTTGCATTCGGGTCTTCCAACGCCGTTTGCTGCTGCTACTTTGTGGTTGCCAACAGCTCGTGCATTCAGCGAGTCTACTGACACCGCTCCTCTCCTTCCAGATCCTCCAGCTCGATCGTAATTTGCTCGGCAGCTCGCAGATTCTTGTCCGGTGTGCTGCATGTTGGTCGCTGAACGAATGCTGATGATTCCGGCTGCTCGACTCCCGACTGCTCGGCCTCTACTCCTAAGATCTTCTAAGACCGCCGGTGCAATCGGTCGCCGCTGACCGCTGTGTGTTGCGTTTTACTCTCTGGTGATGGCTCCAAGCCTTCGCTCTTTCGTAAGCACGTGTTCAACCCTGCGATAAAGAGCAAGTCGTGCCTTCTCCAAGTCTATATGAACATGGTCTGGGTCACCATTCCTGTTCACGGGTGTGTATAACACATCCCGCAACGCACTGGTGCCGACTCTTTCTGCAGCATCCGCTGCCTCCTTGGCTCTCCTTGCTGCGCTTGCCGCACCATGATTGCCTGATGCAGTCGTCCCGACCATCATGACGGTTGCATGCACACGTGACTCCACTCCGTCGGTAGGTGTCGTGCAGCCCCTGGTCGGGAGCGGATCCGTGGCACTCGAGAAGACGTGCACCTCCCTGGGATATGCCTCGGGGAAGTTGCTAATGAAGAGACGGTGGCTGCCGATTTGCAGAGATACGCCAGGCGACAGGGGTGCGCCGACCCCAAACCGCGCAGCGTAGTCGACCACGTAGTCGACTGCCCCATGCCTAAAGATCAGGCCAGAGGCGTGGCTCATGCTCGATGTAGAGGAAGATCCCGTCCGGATAAGAACTCCAGTCGACGCCTCGGTGCCCCACGGTGGGCGCCAACTGTCGTCGGTTAGTAACAACATATGCCATGAGGATGGCTAAAGAGAGGGGAAGACTAGAGGGAGAAATGTGTCGATGGTGCCGGAATCGGGTTGGGCAAGAGCACGGTGAGGGACACCACGATGTACCCAGGTTCGGGGCTCTCCGGAGAGATAACACCCCTACTCCTTCTTGTCTGCTCTATATGAATGATTTCTCGAACTACAATAACTGCTCCTGGATCTATATCAGAGGAAGGAGAGATCTGCCGTGAGCATGGTTCTCTCCTTCTTCTCTATGCAGAATAACTGTGGGTAGTAAATGCAATGGGGTCATCCCTCTCGCAGAAGGGGTACCCCGGGCTCTTATAGTGTGAGCTCGGGGTACTACAGTCATTTCACTCGGCGGCTGGCCCCAGCTGTCATTCTCTCATCGACTGGGGTCCACCGACTACAACTCCCCGGTGATCCGGACTAGTCCTACGGCTGCCCATACTCTAGCTCGTAGGCTATGATGAATGAACAGTGGAGCTACGACCTCTGGTCTTGTCGTCCTGTCCGCGGAATCAGCGGAGAGGGTGACAATTCTCCTCTGACAGATCGGTGAAGTGACTTGGCTTGATGCCACCCGGATCTCTCTGGATTGCGCATTTATGACCATGTACGAGGAGCTCCGACCTGGTCCAAGGTCAACTCTTGAACTGATGAAGGGCGAGCCGATTGCGCCTGGGCCGACTACTTGCATTCGGCATGGCTCGATTGCTTATGGGCAATCGGCCATGCGACTGCCTATCTCGGCCCAGTTGCAGCCCAATCGGCCCCGGTCTTATCTTGAAAGATTGCTTTCGCCTGGGTGACCTTACCCGGGTATCATTCCCCCGAAAGACCCCGCATTGCGATTTTCACCTCTGTTCCTCCACCATCGCACTTCCAAGATCGGGAGCACCAGAAGACCTCTTCTCGGCACCCTGCCAGAGGGAGGATTGACCTCTGGGAGCTTCTCCACCACCATGAGCGCTTCCCGAATGTGCTGTGAGTAGTCCCCCTTGGACCATGGGTCCATGACCAATAGCTATGTGATGTCTTTTCTCCAATCTTGCGCTTCAATCTTAGCCCTTGTGAGCTGCCCTACATGATCAAGGCATCTATGTAATTTTCCTATTGTTGCTATGCTGTGTTTGCTGGGATCTGATGGATTATGAGATTATGTTCAGATTGTGACGAGTTACATATTTTGTTCTCCTTTTATATTTTGTTCTTGATAATTCTTGCATGTTCTCCGGTGTTTTTATTGCTTTGGCCAAGTAGTAGATAATAACTCCAAGAGGGAGTGTTTATGCTTGATTGTGGGTTCATGCCCCCCGATGTCTAGCTTGAGTGACAGAAACATGAGACTAGGGGACGTGTTGTTTCCACCAGGGAAAAAACAACGGTGCTTATAACCGTGGTTGCAAGGATTGTTTACCTTACGCAAAGTTTGTTAATGCAGTTGTATGTTGCTTTGGGTTTACACTTTGGGTGGGGCTCGAACCTTAATACCAGCGAGATGTTTTGGATAGATATCTCAAGGTGGATGATTAGTGAGTAGATGTTGATGGATAAACGGCCTACTTGTCTTGGCGTACTGCCCATACTTTTGAGCCTCTAACTATCTTGTGGCATAATTAGCATTGCGGTGCATTTATAATTCAGTCAATTGCCCAGCTGTAATTTGTTCACCCAGCTTAGCTATTTTAGCATCTTTTGGGAGAGAGACATTACTAGTGAACATCATGGGAACCCGGTCCATATTTCCACCATTGTTTACACCTTAAGTCATTTATTGCTTTATTTCCTTTTCGTTGCAATCGCCAACACTATTTCCACCATGCGTTTGATCCTTTTTAAATGACAAGGCCGGAGAGATTGAAAACCTATCTGAACTCGTTGGGAGCAAAGTTATTTGTTTCTTTGTGCGGGTTCACGTCAACCTCATCTCATTTAGGCAACTTAATCTCGGCACCGTTGACAACTACTTGCAGAATCCGGAGTCCTCCTGGTACGATAATCTTGGTATCTTCACCGAGGGAAACTTGTCGCGGACAAGTTCTCAACCTTCCACTTGGGGTAGCCAACGAGGAGCACTACTTCAGTGTCATCATACATACATACATACATACATACATACATACATACATACATTCATTTTTGTTTTCTGTCGGCAAAGGAACAACTAAGCTACATGCACTTGACACGACGCATAGATGACACCATAGACTTTAGATAGGTTACTTAGTGTTTTTAGAAACATACATATTACATTATGTCATACATAGTTTACTTATCCGTTAGTATATGGGTGTAAAAAAATTATAACTACCTGCTGTAATGTTGTCTGTTAGCATAATTGCATTCTATCGGTGTGTCTATGGTTCTATTTGTTTTATTATATAATCACACATACGATTCAACTTTATAGTTTTACATCATGTGCTTATGAGGTTCCGCAGCAACGCGTGGGGTATCATCTAGTTAACCTAGTGCTCAGTGCCAGTTCCTATCCGTTATTATTTATGCATCACAGAAAAGGGTGAAAATCAATATGCTTAGAAAATTCTAGAAATTCTAAAGTTAAAGAAGACGTCGGAGACACCGAAGGAGGGCCAGAGGGGGCCACCCCTTGGCCAGGCGACCTGAGGGTGCGGCCAGGGCTAGGCTATGCCCCCTGGACGCATGGGGGGTGGGCATCTTCTGCTTGTGTGTGCCATCTCCAATGTTGACCTGCAGCACAAGATGTACGAGCGTCACGTGAAGGGCAAGCAGGATCGTCAGCGTCAGAGGGCGATTCGTAGGAAGATGGATATTCTTGTGTATGAGGGTTCTAGGAGTGAAATCACCGAGGAGAAAAACTGGATCTCGAAAAACATGTGGTTGACATATTCTGATGGCTCCAATGTCGATACGCTGCACCACCACAAGCTTCAAAGGACACCGAGGAGTCTGAAGAGGAGGATTCTGATGTGGAGTACATCGAGTAATACTACCACCTTGGGACGTGAGGTCGCTCTTTACCTTTTTACCGTCTCGATGCCAAAGGGGGAAAGAGTATATGACCCTGGGGATTTGCAGGGTGTTGTCGAGTCGCTAGCGCATTTTTTGCTTACATTGCCTTGCTTGTGAATTATTTTATTTGCCTTTGGTTTGGTTTGTCTTTTATAAACTTGTTACCTGTATGGTGTGAAAGACATGTTACCCTATACTATCATAATCGTGTATCTGATTTACCATCGTGTGTGTTGCGAGTTATTAGGTAATTCGTTCGCTCTTGCCATAATCTGGAGCATACATTTCCTCCAAATGATTACCTTTTATGTTTTATCTATATCGTGCACGTATTACATTTTGCATAATGCATAAGATATACATATCTTTTACATTTTGCTACGTACGTATTGAATACTAGTTTTGCTATTCTAGTATTTTTCAAAGTCATGGGCGGCTATCCATCTGGCAGCGCATAGAAAGAGAAGGGCAGTGGCCGAAGAAGCGTTGAATGAGCATCGGACGTAAGCGTGATGAAGACGGCGGCGTACCCGATGGGCGCGCCGCGTTTGACAATTGCGAGCGCATCCCCTTCTCCACCACCACCACCCGCCTTGCCTTGTGTTACGTAATTTATTATTACTAGCAAATATGCCCGTGCGTTGCAACAAAAGAATATTTTTTTATATGTAAAACTTATTTTAACATTAAAATTGGAGTGGTTCGGCGATTAAAATCTGGAAATCAAAATCCCTATCATTTGTATTGTGAAATAAAAAAATCCCGATCTAAACTGAATACGAATCAGAATGGTTGGGTGGATAGTAGAACACATCGATCTCCACGGAACATTTTAGTTTCTTTTTATTTTTCATTTGCTTTACTTTTATAAGATATTTGCACTAAAAATAATATTAGAAAAAAATGTTCATATATAATTTTTATTTATTTATTTTCCATCACTTTTATAAGATGTTTACACTAAAAAATAATATTTTTAAAACAAAATCATATATAATTTTGAAAAAAATCATAAACGTATTTATTAAATAGTTCACGCTTTAAAAATACGATAAAGTGTTGGCGCACTTAAATGTGTTAAATATTTCATACATAAACTTTTTATAGTGTTAAGTTTTATTATATAATAATTTTTGGTAACGACGCTGGCCTAATAAATGGTGAAAAGGCCAAGGCCCAAATATGACAGCATAGCGTTTTTTATTTCACTGTTTCAGTGAAGCGCCAACCACAGATGGGCCATATGCCTTCAAAGTGCCATGGACGGCCCAAGTAGAAGAGCGAAAAGTTTTTTTACTTATTATTTTGGAATGCGGGTTAATTTCCAATAATTACAGGGATCTTTCTATAAAATGGACGTGATGGACAAAAAAGGGGAAGAAACGTAGAAATTTTTGATGTTTGTGTCCATCCAAAAGTCCATGAGAGTGTCATAACGTTCGTACCATCATGCGGAGACAAATAGGGGCATGCCGTGTAAAAGACCCTTAATTCGGTGTTAAGGGGCATTTATTTTTATAATCTAGAAATATATTATCCCCATTCAAATTTATCAAGCATGAATATCACTCCTCAATTAACGTGCATGGATTGATATAAATAAATATATATATATATAGATATAGATGAACACACAACAAAACATGGCAAGAGTTACGATCAGTCTCAAGATCATGATGTAATATACAAAATCGACGTTGCAATTAAAAATCAAATGTGCCCACATGTAAAATAAAAAGAATATAAAACCTTTAAAATGCTTTTAATTATATTTGAAAAGATGTATGATCAAGTAAATATCCTTCATAACTCTCGAAATAAGTCCTATAATTTTCAAATATGAATTATCTAACAATAAATACAATTAAAGTTTAAATCAAAGATCTATTAAGACGAAGGACTTTCATTTTATGATATTTGTTAAATTCTTGAATACTCTTAAAATGATCGTAGGTGGTACTGTAAAATTTCCATAAATTTGAAAAATCAAATAACATAGTTTTAACCCTCACTAATATTTAAATTAAGTTCATATGTAAAATTTCCATAAAGTTGGAAAATCGAATAATAGAGTTCGAGCCTTCACTAATATTAAAATTGAGTTCGTATTTTCATAGATTAGATACAATGCTATGTAAGTGATTTTATGGATCTTTAATAATCCATGCCTTATATAAATTTATAAGATATTTTAAGTAAATTTAATTCTTCAAAAAATTCAAATGAGTTGGAAAAATAAAAAAAGGAAGAAAAAGAAAGATAGTCGTAGATGGGCCTGGACGCGCTGTGGGTGTGGAAGCAGACCAAATAGAAAAAACGAATCATTTTTTTCTTTTCTGAGGGCTGCGCTTATGGGCCTGGATGGGCCGCGGTAGTGGAACTAGATAAAAAAATCGTTTTTTATTTTTCTGAAAGTGGCACCGCGGGTTAATTTCTACAACTTCAAGGGCTTCTTTTGAAAAAAGTGTGTGACGGACAAAAATCCTGGAGAAATCGTTTGTTCTTTATTAGTAGGTATATATATATATAAACTAGCAAATATGCCCGTGCGTTGCAACGGGAAAGAAAAAAAATGTACCCATTTAGCTCAATGGTTTTAAGACGTTGTCATTCCATCTCACCTCCGCATTGGTTGATTGCGTCGCCACCCCACCTCTCAGAGCGAGCTCAACTCGCCACCGAGCTCGCCCCTTCACTGCACGATTCCATCCATCCAATCGCTCCCTGTCATTCTATCCAAGCTTTCGAGTCGCTATCCCAAGACCACGTCGCCACCTCGAGCATCGTGGCCTCGCCAATGTCGAATTTGCCTCCCGGCCTCATCATTGTTTTTATTTCAGGTGGTTATAAAAATATGGGTATTCAATTTTATATGTTGTAAAAGCATAAGTTATCATTTACCTAAATCTTTTCTCTTTTCTACCTCAAGTGTATTTGGTGTTACCCAAAATTTGAATATACTATTAGATCCTTTTATTGCCTAACCTATAAGTGTACATTCTTACAAAATTCACGTCATGCAACCTTTCATTAGTTATGCATCACAGATTTCATAAATTATACTATATTTAATTAGGTCACTACAAGCGCGCGCGCGCACACACACATAGGTTAATTCTATAATCATATAGGGAGACTTGGCTGTTTGCAAAGCACGATTTAGCTGAATCTCTCTTTTCTCGTTGATCCATACATGGTAGCCCTTGCTCGGGTGACGACTCTCTCATTTCTAATAGCTCATTTTTCCTTTTAGGAAATAGAAAATTTACTTGTGTGTTTCACGAAATAATCTCACATCCTACTTTTAAAGAGCACAAACATCTAAATTGATAAATATCAAACTGAGGAATATTAAATGAGCAAGTAAATTTTGTCACGCATCTATGCCACAAATAATTTGGGCATTGTGGAGCATCTCGTGTTGCAGCATCAATCAAATAGAAATAAAATGTGATGACGTCTAGTTGCCTAAACATGGAAAAAATATTTAAAGGTGATGGATGATGAAATAAAGGAAGAAATTTTCTTCTTTACTATTAAAAAACAAAAATTTGCACGCTTAGGTTTTATATTTTATTTCTACATGCTAATTAATTAGGGAGACATAATATATTAAAGTATTAATATTATAGATAGATATGATTTTATAAAAAACAATAATAAAATTAAAATTCCATCTAGCACATTAAACCATCCCAATAAAGAATTCTTTGGGTCCACTTTTTAAGGTTGGAAGGTTCACACATACTTCCTCCATTCCAAATTGGTATACAAATGTGAGTCAACTAATTCGGAACGGAGAGAGTATTACAAGGCGTGAAAATGCTTTCTTTCCTTAATCTCCATTACAGATTGCCTTCCCTTCCTTATATTAATTTATTGCCAAGCTCATGTCCCTTTTATTTCCTTTTTTCCTGGGAATAGCAACGTTGGGCTTATTTTTTCCTTCCTAATGGACAGCGACCGACCCACCAGGAAGCTCATCATCGGCTCGTTACTTCCTTCCCACATCTCGTCTTTAGCATCTGATCTTCTCTTGAGCTTGCTAATTACTCAATAACTCAACGTTATAAAGTGGTGTAATTTTATGGAAAAATCGAGGTGGGATATTTAGAATGCCAAGCATCTTTCTAACAGCGCAGGATGCCAATCAGGCCCCAACTTCGCCCAATGTTTTTCCAATGCAGCAACGCAGGCCCAACTTGGCCCAATAGAGGGAGCGCAAGAACATGTCCAGCTGAGCCGTAGTAGCCTTCTCGATCGAACGACTGAAGGAAGACACAAATCAAATATCCCGTTATCTTTATGAACAGTTTTTTTAACTGCGGGTTGATTTTAAAAGAAATAGTTTTTCAACTTATAGGGGTAAATTACATCAACTTTGATGGCAATAACATTGACGGACGAAAAAAGGGGAGAAATGCACCTCCCTTTATTATTAGGTAGATATATAGATATAAATATAGATATAGATAGATGGGAAAAACTACTTACCGCCTCCGCATGCGTGACCTATAATGCGGCGGCTGAGCATGGAAATCTTTGCATGCAAAGACATTTACCTCATTACATCATCCACATTAAATGCTTCTTTTGAATTTTTAAAATGATTTATCTTACAAACCATTAATCCGATTTATGTTCCGTCTTCACCGTTGAGTTTGTTTTTGCGAGGGCTTCGAAACAAGATCCCATGTTGATATATTTTGACGAAATTTTTTCGTCATCATCAGTTGCCAGATTAGGTCATCCTAGTTGTCATTTTTATCGTAAAAAGTTGCCACAATGTTTGTACATAGTTATCAGGGGAACAATTCCGTACGCTTAAGCTTACGATATATGGCAAATTAAACTGCTAAAACTGGCAAAAATAATAAACCATCGTGTTAATTAGGTGCAAAAATACGACAACCGAAAATAAGTAAACCGGTAACCAATCGTTGAACCACAACACTTCAATAAAACATTTGTGTATAAATAACATGATAAGTATGTGTGTTTTAGGTGATTCTAAAAAACACATAAAAATACCAAAAACAAGTTTTTCATTTATGTATGTTAGTGTACAGTGCTTTTAACAACCAAGTTGGTACAATCTGGCAACTATATGAATACTTATCAGGTAAGTAGAACAGTAATATGGCAAGTACTAATGGAAAAAATAATTAACAATCAAGTTGGTATAATATGGCAATTGTGTTAATAATTATCAGGTAAGTAGAACAGTAATGTGGCAAGTACTAATTAAGAAAAAAGTTTTTCAAAACATATTGACATGAGATCTAGTTTCGAAGATCTCTAATGGTGAAAACGGATCATCAATTGAGTCAACGGTTTAGGAGATAAAACTTTCTAAAAATTAAAATTTGAGCAAGCTAACACATTTGGCTAATGGATTGGAATAGTACTAAACCGCCGCACCGGCTATGGCTACGTGTGACGCTGCTGCGTAGTGGTGTCTTAGATAGATAGATTCAGTAATGTACTTTAAAGAAATATATATTATTCAGTAATGTAATGTACGACTATTTCCTTCTAGTTTATGGTTTACCACCAGCTTCCTTCCTTCCTTCCTTTCCTACTAGTCGTGAGTCGTGACTCCTTCCCCTTTCCTCACGAACCACCAAAACCCAATACACACACAGAGATTGATTACGCAGGCGACCAGACCCAAGCCGACGAACGAATCGGAGATCAAGAGGAGGAGGAGGAGGACGTTTCCTAGACTTCCACCCACCGGAACAAGAACGCTTCCGCCGGCAAGGTGACCCCCTTTCCCCTTTTTCTTTCGCTCCGGTGCCAAATCTGCCGCTACACCGGGGGACCAGTGGCGATTCGGCCCCCTCCCCTACGCCGATTGGTTGGTTTGGGCAGTGGTGGTGGTGGTGGTGATTAGTGGTTGTGGACGTGTGGGTTAGGGGTTGGTCAAAGCCGGCGACCGCTCCTTGTAGCAGACGGAGCCGTCCCCTCTCTTGGCGAGGGCTCCACCTCGCTCGCGCCTTCACCTTGCTTCTTTGTGCGGAAACCGGATTGCTTAGTTTTTGCCTCCGGGGCGTCCAATCATGCTGCGTGGGTGGACTTAGTACAAAGGGTTGGGTGAGATTGCTTAGACACGGGCTGGACATAAGGTTTACATGCTGCTCTCCACTAGCCTGATTTCGAGTATACCCGCCCCTTGATTTTTGTCAGGGGAATTTCTGTACCATTCGCTTCTTCTTTTCTCCATTTTTAGGCCCTATATTGGTCACTGTGATACTTGTCCTATGGCCTGCAACTGCGCCTCTGCAACGTCTTATCATTGCTGTGATAATTTGTTCCAGGAGTTTGATTTGTTCACGGGAGTTTTGGATGGGCGACCATGTGGTGGTGAATGTGGACGGTTTGGCCAATGCCAAGGATGATCCCGTTGCTGACAAGCCATCTCAGGCTGTCTCTACACTTGTTGATATGGTTGAGGAGGATGGCGGCGACGACGAGCCACTCATCCAGGCTGCCGAGTGCCGCATATGCCAGGAAGAGGACAACATCAAGAATCTAGAGAAGCCGTGTACGTGCAACGGCAGTCTCAAGGTCTTGCTCCTTTCCAATCTTATTCCCAAATCTCGCATATGATTCTCATCTTCCTGTTAGGCGTTTTGTTGTTTGTGTGCTGCACATGTGGTGGGAGTCCTTAGTTTCTGTGTTTTATATCAGTATGTGTTAGCCATGTCCTTTGATATGTGGTATGGTTTACAAGTCTGCTCTGATATGTTTTGAAATTGCTAGGCACTAGCCGATTGTGTGTATAGTTTTTTTCTCCTGTATGGCAACAATAGTTTACTGGAAGGATTCACCTTTGAAGGACACTAACTGGAATAATCTTTTTTGACTCATCCTATAGTTATGTACAATTGGACCATCTCACATTTATGGTCCTCAAGTACGTCCGTGTGTGTCCACTCTTTTTCTCGGATATTGATGCCACGGTAATGTTAACAAAGAACTGACTTTAATATCTTATAGAGAAACTTACTTGACAGTGTGAAGTTGATAGTGTTGTCGAGCTTTGAACAAAGGAGCTGTAAAATCCGTTTTACATCATTAATGGACAAGCTATGCTCGTCTTCTGTACCGTAGAGTAATACGAAATGAACAAGGCATAACTTGGAGTGCCACCATGTCGTTCCATGTTACCTTGGCACTAACTTCCAAAGCAGCATGCTACAATGGGGTATTTGATTGTTTCATAGGCCAAAATTTGTGCAATCTATGAAAGAATAAAGCATGGTTGTTTTGCTTAAAGTCTTAATGCTACATATCTTGTAGTGGGAGCGTTAAAGCTACTGAAATAATCTGGTTTGGCCTCAATAGTACCTACAACAACCTAGTGTCTCTTTGTTGGTTCTTGTGATCTTTCAGAGCATTCACATATTTGCAGCAATGAGTTGTGTGGTTGGTTTTGCGTCCACATGTTGCATTATTTTGCAATTCGCGTAATTGCCAAACCAGAATTAAAACCTGTAATTCTGGTCCATTTTATTTGAAAATCATGTAACTGATCTTATGGGACTCGTCTATCAAGTTCAAGCTTTTTTGATCTATTGTAATGATGATTTATTGACATTGGAACTGCTGATCCTACATCTTTATCTCTTGTGTTGCTTATGTATAGTCAAGTGAATCCCATTATGTGAATCGTGTATGCATGTTGTCCTATTGTACTTGTAGAGTCGCACATTATATACGTAAAACTTACCTTGAGCTATCTATATTCTACTTTCATCCTTGTAAATCATAATTTTTGTATGTTTCATCTATCAAATTATGTTGTATCTAGAATTGTTAGTTCTTTTTTTTCATGTACAGTATGCTCATAGAGCATGTGTCCAACGCTGGTGTAACGAGAAAGGAGACATTACATGTGAAATTTGCCATGAGGTTAGTATTTTTTCTTCAATTCACACCACTTGTACATGTTTAATCATTGTATTAGTCCGAATTTTGAATAGCATGTTAATCTACATACAATCCAGAATGGCAACCCCACTTTCTCCGTTTAATTTTTTTCCGTGTCTTTGACCTGTTCACTTCATGCATCACAGTAGTTCCATCAGAATTTCCCTCGCAACACCACTTAGTATTCCATGTTGTGTGCCTTGTGTTATGCTCACATGGAAGCCTCAATGGCCATGAAATCACATATTGTTGTCTGGAGGGGGCAAAGTTACTTTTTCTTTCTTTTTAGGTAAGTTCGATGAGGTTGACATGCAATAACAAAAGAAAAACCAGTTTTCTCATCTAGAGTCCATTACATAGCATCTATAATTCTGTATTTCCTAAATTTTGCTGGTAATTACCATGTAGATAATACTCTATTGATTCAAGTAATAAATGTTGTTTTCATGAGTTAAAATAATAAAGGTAATAGAATGTCCATGCTGTTTTCATGGATTCAAACGTTTTGGATAGGGTTATATTCTGGTAGAATTCTTGTTGGTTCCTCCAGTGGGCAGATATGGTGCCTTCGCTATTCTTGTTTACTAATTTGAAGCTTTGATGGTACCCTGCAGCAATATAGGCCTGGGTACACGGCACCACCACGTGTTCAACCAGATGAGACCAGCATAGATATAAGGTAAGTTTATTTTCAGATACTGCCTTTTGTTCAATTAACCGCGTGGCCATTTCATTATGTTATATTATATTCAAGTGCATCAGAAATTTGAACATATCTAAGTCAGGACTATCGATTTGCAGTGGGGATTGGACAATCACAGGAACTCCTCTGGATTTGCGCGACCCCAGAATTCTTGCTGTAGCAGCTGCACAGCGTCGTCTTCTTGAAGCAGAGTACGATGAATATGGTGGTACTGATGCTAATGGTGCTGCATTCTGCCGTTCCGCCGCACTCATTGTGAGTGTTAAGTATTTCCTGGTCCTATTGTCCAGCCTCTGCAGCACTTTCTACTGTTCAGTGCTTTTCGATACTCCCTCTGTTCATCATTATAAGACATATTAGAATTCTAGATCAACAATCTAAAACGTCTTATAAAAGTGTACAGAGGAAGTACTTTCATAATTCTTTACAGTTTGTTTGTGGATTGGATAACTGTTCTTTTAGTTGGTTGATGAATATGGAATCAAGTGTATCATTCTGTTCCAGCTTGCTTGCTTGACATTTTTATCATATATCTGGTATTATCTAGAGAACAATATTTGAAAATTATGGAATCATGTGTATCATTCTGTTCCAGCTTTGCTTCCTTGACATTCGTATCATATTTCTGGTATTATCAAGAGAACACTATTTGAAAATTGCTACATTTTTCTTTTTTGCAGCTAATGGCCCTGTTGCTTCTAAGACATGCATTGTCCATCTCAGACAATGAAGGAGATGATGACGCTTCTACCATGTTTTCTGTGAGTCACCACCTATGCTTATTTTTCCTTCTCTTCCTGTAAATCTCATTACATGAATTCTCATTCGATTTTTTGCAGCTTTTTCTTCTCCGAGCCGCTGGATTTCTGCTTCCATGCTATATCATGGCATGGATCTTCAGCATTTTGCATCGCCGGCGACAAAGAGAGGTTTTTTTTAGTTCCAATATCAACGGTGTCTCGCCATTAGTTCATGTGAACCTTTTATTGAAATCATTCAGAAGCATCGATCTGACCTTTCGCTTTTTCCATTATTGGCAGGAAGCGGCCTCAATTGCCGCAGCAGAGGTAGCGTTCATCCTGCAATCAGCCCAGGGCCGTGCCCTTCAGTTTACCATTGCTCCAGACTCACCAACCACTCCACAGCATGAGCCACAGCAGCAGCAATAGCTAGCTAAACTACCCAGTCGTTCCACAAGTACCTGCACAATGTGTGCTAAAGATGTAGTGTCTGGGTGCCTATTTTGTTGCTGGTACTTGGCTCATCAGGAATGCTAGGTTTGAAACCTTGTATGATGTCACTGTTTTATTTATTTCGAGCAATGCGACTAAACTGTATGTCTTGAGTGTAATTTAAGCATGGATTTCATGTAAATTTAATATCTACCGTAGATCCTGTATGTCTGTGTTGCAATGGGAGAATAAGTATTCATGCGTGTACTTGCAACTACTGCTCTCTGCTTACTACTGCAGCACTAAAATGACATTTTGAGCTCAGGAGATTGAGATTAATTCTGTAACCACTTTGTTTCATAGTAAACGCGTATGTACGCTAAGAGATATAGTAACTATAAGATACTACAACTTCTCAGCAAAAATAGGCACACATCTGAATCTACCAAAACTTGTCGTTCATGTTACTGTGCTAATCTCACTTAAATGACCAACAACAACAAAGTCTGTCTGTACCAAATAAGTTGGGTAGGCTAGAGCTGAAACCCAAAAGACATCGAAACCAAATCATGGTTCTGGCATATGGATATCTAATTTTCACGCACCCCTGTCCGGAGTTAGATCTTTGTTGATAGCCCAGCCCTTTAGATCTCTCTTCACGAACTCCTCCCAAGTCAAGTTTGACATCCCCCGACCTTTCTTGACATCACCAGCACGTCTTAACCGCCCGATATGCACAGGCGGCCTCCGTTGGATATGCACAAACCATCTCAAACGACGTTGGACAAGCTTTTCTTCAATGCCACCCTAACTCTCTCCTGTATATCATCATTCCGGATCCGATCCTTCCTTGTGTGACCACATGCCTTTCTCAACATGCGCATCTCTGGCACACCTAGTTGTTGGACATGTCGCCTTTTAGTTAGCCAACATTCAGCACCATACAACATCGCAGGTCGAATAGCCGTTCTATAAAACTTGCCTTTTAGCTTTTGTGACACTCTTATCAAAGAGAACGCCATAAGCTTGGCGTCACTTTAGCCATCCAAATTTGGTTCGATGGCTAACGTCTTCTCAATATCACCATTCTTCTACAACATAGACCCCCGCCCATCAAGGCTAACTTTCTCCTCTTTCTCATGGTTATTAGTGCTAAAACCACACCTCATGTACTCAGTTTTAGTTCTAATAAGCCTAAAACCTTTCGATTCTAAAGTCTCTCCAAAGCTCCAACTTTTTATTAACCCCCGCCCGACTATCATCGACTAGCACCACATCGTTTGCAAAGAGCATACACCATGGGATGTCCCATTGTATACCCCGTGTGACCTCATCCATCACCAATGCGAAAAGATAAGGGCTCAAAGCTTACCCTTGGTGCAGTCCTATTTTGATTGGGAAGTCATCAGTGTCCCCATCGCTTGTTCGCACACTTTTCACAACATTGGCGTACATATCCTTGACGAGGGTAATGTACTTTGTTGGGACTTTGTGTTTTTCCAACGCCCACCACATGACATTCCGCGGTACCTTAGCATAAGCCTTCTCCAAGTCAATGAACACCATATGCATGTCCTTCTTTTGCTCCTTGTATCTCTCCATAAGTTGTCGTACCAAGAAAATTTCTTTCATGGTCGACCTCCCAAGCATGAAACCAAACTGATTTTTGATCAAGCGTGTCATTCCTCTTACGCGGTGCTCAATGACTCTCTCCCATAGCTTCATTGTATGGCTCATTAGCTTAATCCCGCGGTAAGTACAACTCTGAACATCCCCTTTGTTCTTGAAGATTGTACTAATATACTCCGCCTCCATTCTTCAGGCATCTTGTTTGACCGAAAAATGAGGTTGAAAAGCTTGGTTAGCCATACTATCGCTTTGTCTCCAAGGCCTCTCCACACCTCGATGGGGAACAGTCAGGGGCCACCGCCTTGCCTCCTCTCATCCTTTTTAAAGCCGCCTTGACCTCGGCCTCCTGGATTCGCCGCACAAAACGTATGTTCATATTATCAAAGGAGTCGTCCAGCTCAATGGTAGAGCCCCCATTCTCCTCATTGAACAGTTTGTCGAAGTATTGTCGCCATCTATGCCTAATCTCCTCGCCCTTCAACAAAAGTTGATATGCTTTGTCCTTGATGCATCTCACTTGGTTGACATCACTCGTCTTCCTCTCCCGGATCTTGGCCATCTTTTAGATGTCCCTTTCACCTTCTTTTGTGTTTAAACGCGATAGAGGTCATACGCCCGCCCCTAGCTTCACTCATAGCTCACTTTGCTTTCTTCTTCGCCACCTTGTACTTCTCTATGTTGTCTGCACTCCTATCCAGGTATAGGTGTCGAAAACAGTCTTTCTTCTCCTTAATAGACTTCTGGACATCCTCGTTCCACCACAAGGTATCTTTAGCTTCGACTCTACTACCCCTGGTTACCCCAAACTCCTTTGAAGCTATCCTCCGAATGCAGGTCGCCATCTTCCTCCACATATTGTTTGCATCACCTCCTTCGTCCCAAGGGCCCTCATTATGACCCTCTCATTGAAAGCCTGCGCTGCCTCCCCCTAGAGCTTCCACCACTTCGTTCTAGCGACTTTGGTGCGCTTATCCCGCCGGACACGAATCTGAAAGCGGAACTCAGCCACCACAAGCTTATGTTGAGCGATAACACTCTCTCCAGGTATCACCTTACAATCTAGGAAAGCACGCCTATCTTCTCTTCTCGAGAGGATTAAATCAATCTGGCTAGAGTGTTGTCCACTACTAAAAGTCACTAGATGAGATTTTCTCTTTCTAAAGAGGGTGTTAGCTACGATCATGTCGTAGGCTAAAGAGAAGCTTAAGACATCCTCGCCTTCTTGATTCCTGCAACCATATCCAAAGCCCCCATGCACCCCATCAAAACCTATGTTAGATGTGCCCACATGTCCATTAAGTTCTCCTCCTATGAAGAGCCACTCACCAGTAGGTACACTCCTAACTAGATCCTCCAGGCCTTCCTAGAACTCCAACTTGGTGCTCTCATTGTGGCCTACTTGCGGGGCATAGGTGCTAATAACATTGAGAAGTAAGTCCCCAACGAACAGCTTGACCAGGATAATCCGATCACATTATCTCTTGACGTTCACCACTCCTCCCTTGAGGCACTTGTTGATCAAGATGCCCACTACATTTCTGTTCACAGTGGTCCCCGTGTACCACAACTTGAATCCGGTATCCTCTACCTCCTTCGCCTTCTGTCCCTTCCACTTGGTTTCTTGGATGCATAAGATATCAACACATCTCCTCACAGCTGCATCCACTAACTCCCGCAACTTACCTGTCAGGGAACCTATGTTCCAACTACCTATCTGAATCCTCCTAGGCTCGGCTAGCTTCCTTACCCTTCGCACTTGTCGAGTCAAATGCGAATAATCTTGCCTATTTTTCACTACACCCGGGCGTCGATGTAGCACGCCACTAAGGATGCGACGAACTGATCCTTGCTCACTTGTCACCGTATCCAGATCAAGATACGGCGCGCCACCAGGGGCTGACGGCCTGGCCCTTGCTCATTTTCCACGCGGGTGAGGCCCGTTTGGGGGTTGGGGGTTCAGGAGCCTCGTGCTGGATCTACTGATTATGCGCAGGCGCGGTAGTTTTGTGGGCTGCCTGATCAGGAGCCACGGACTGGAGTTGCTGAACATGAGAAGGTGAGGATGGCTTGAGTACTGGCTGATCAATAGGAAGGGTTGTATCCGCCTCCATACCTGCACCGTCTAGCTGCAGCAGTGTCAGCGACTGCGAGCATTCATTGGAACGCTGATGGATTCTCACCCCTCGTTGGTTACCCCAAGTGGAAGTTTAAGAAGTAGACAACAACAAGTTTCCCTCGGTGAAGATACCAAGGTTTATGTCTCCAGTAGGACTCCAAGTTCTGCAAGTAGGTGGCAAGAAAACAATGGCGCCGTTTACAACCTTGAGGGTTGCTTACTTGACCTGGAACTGCACACAAAACAAATAACTTTTCTCCCAATGAGTTCAGAGAGGTTGTCAATCTCTCCGGTCTTGTTGTTTACAAAGGATCAAACACACGGTGGAAATAGTAGTGGTGATTGCAACGAAAAGGATATAAAATAAGTAAATGGTTGAGGTGTAAACAATGGTGGAAATATGGACCGGGGTCACATGATGTTCACTAGTGATGTCTCTCTCCCAAAAGACGATAAATAACTATGCTGGGTGAACAAATTGCTACTGAGCAATTCACAGAATTATAAACGCACCGCAATGCTAATTATGCTACAAGAAAGCTAGAGGCTCAATCGTATGGGCAGTACGACAAGACAAGTAGACCGTTTATTCATCAACATCTAATCACTAATCATCCATCTTGAGGTATCTATCCAGAACAACTCGCTGGTATTAAGTTGCGAGCCCCACCCAAAGTGTAAACTCAAAGCAACAGATAGCTGCATTAACAAACTATGCGTAAGGTAAACAACCCTTCCAACCACAGTTACAAGCACCATTTTTTTCTCCCTAGTGGCAATAGCACATCCCCTAGTCTCATGTTTCTGTCACTCAAGCTAGACATTGGGGGGGCATGAACCCACAATCATGCATAACGCTCCCTCTTGGAGTTCGAATCTACTACTTGGACAAAGCAATAAATAGCAACGGAGAACATGCAAGAATACTCAAGAAATAAAACATAAAAGGTAAACCAAATATATTACTCATCACAATCTGAACATAATCTCATAATCCATATGATCCCAGCAAACATAGCATAGCAACAGTAGAACTAATACATAGAAGCCTTGATCATGTAGGGCAGCTCACAAGGGCTAAGAATCGAGGCACAAGATTGGAGAGAAAACATCACATAGCTACTGGTCATGGACCCATGATCCAAAGTGGACTACTCACGGCACATCCGGGAAGTGCTCATGGTGGTGGAGCAGCTCCCGGAGATCAATCCTCCCTCCGACAGGGTGCCAGTACAGGGTCTTCTGGCGATCCCGATCTCGGGATCGCGACGGCGGTGGAACAGTGGTGAAAATCGCGTAACGGAGGTCCTCCCGAGGGTTTTCGGAGCGAGAGGGAAATAAAGGCCGAAGGAGGGAACCGGGGGAGGCCTGGCCCCACCACGCGGGTCCCTGGCGTGGCCTACCCCCTGGCCGCGCCAGGTGGCCGCCTGGGAGGGGGGCCACCCCCCTCCATCTCTCCTTTGGGCTTCCGGAAGCTTCTGATCTACTGATTTTTTTATATATTTTCTAGATTTTTCCGAGCATTTTAAATATTGGGAAATACCTGCAATGCATGGACAACAACGGACAGGAACTGACACTAGGGAACTTAGTTAGTAGGTTAGTCTAAATATGTTGAAAAAGGTATGAAAGTGTAGAAAAACATGTAGCAAAGTGTAAGACCCGATATGCGATACTGTTTCTGATCTGGACGTTTCCGCCCAAACCCGAGGACGAAGCACATATCGGACCCACCGCGACATATGATGAAGCCATATGTCTCAGATTTCAACATGATATCACAATATTACAACTACAAGGATACAACATCTCATACAATCGGCATACAACTGCCTTAATACAATACATCAGCAGAAGATATATGTCTTGAGTACAGACTACAATCAAATTCATAGTGGAAAAAGAGAAAAGGCATCGCTCCCATAGATATGTGGGTGGACCTGTGAGGCGGTAAGACCATCTGACAGAGGTGGCGTCTCGGTCCCTTGCATTATCTGAGTCTGTTTCGTTGAACCGGCCGGACTCTCGAGCGGTGTCAAACTCAGGTAGTCGACTCCTGGATTAGAGAAGGTGATGTGAGGGTAGTGCCTTGGTTTCATCCACGTCCGACACCCGCTTGAAGGGTGACAAGAACGAGGCGATAAGTGATGACACGCGTGTGAAGATGTACACCCCTGCAGGGTAATGAACTATTCGAATAGCCGTGTCCGCGGTTATGGACTACTTGGAGACCTCTACTTGATCATTAGACAACTTGAATGGATACTCTAAAACTCACAAGATAAGCGTGAGTGCTATGGCGTGCTTTCTCGTGGGGAAGTTGAGGAAGTATCCATAGTGGTGTATTGGCTGGAGACTTGGTAGTGGACTCGTGTACGCTTCTTACCTCAACTCTGGTACTCGTAGTTCAGGACTAGCCAAGTCAAAGCTGGCACTTCTGCATGTTGAACCCCACCTCCTTTACCTTGAAACTTGAGCATGAGTAGTGTAGTTCTGATGTAAGTCTTGCTGAGTACGTCTTTGTACTCACGTTTGCTTATTTATGTTTTTTAGATGAGAACCCGGACCCCGATGCAGTCACCGACCTGAAGCTCGACGTTGACCTTTGTAGTATAGTTCCATACAGCAGCCTGGTCCCTCGTGGAAGGGCACGTTTGTTGAACAAGGCTTCTCTACGCCATTTGTTAATCTTGTCTGTACTCAGACCTAATTTGCTTCCATTGTATGATGTAATGTTGATCACAGACATGTGATCTTTGTATGCTCTATGTGTAAGTCAATAAAGAAGTACTTTGTAGAGTTCATGCAATGTGTACCTGCTGTCTACACTAGACATGTATGCTGCGTGTATGGTTATAACATGCATGTCTTAGTGTGGGGTTCGCTAACTTAGTTGTGTTCTTGCCGGCGGTCTTTTATACACGAAGTGGCCTTTAGATGTGCGCAGCTTGGGGCATCGCGATGCGATTGCTCGTGACTCTGTCACGTGGCACACTTTGTTGTATGATTGAGCCCGCCCAAGATCCCGACTAGGTGATCGGGCTGGAGTCTGTTTTATGTAAGTGCTATGATTCAATCGATAATATGGTTGAGTCGACTTGTTTATGAGTATGAGATTTTACCACCCATAAGTATTTAGACTTGTGAGCGGACGATGAGGACCCATCTCAGATGATCATCCGGGCCTGGATGGGATGCCCCTCACGTTCGATGCTTTCCGAGAGTGTTCTGTGCTTGGCCTTGTCTGTTTAGACAAGTGGGTACGGCTCTCGGCTCTCCATATGATTGTGTTATAACAGGAATTACAAACGCAAACCCCGGGTCCCGACAGCCATGCCATGTCGCCATGTTATTTACACCAAAGTTAAGGCTATGACCAAAGACATAAACATATTAATAATTGCATATGGAGTTTGTTGACGTGTCGTCAACACATATTTTTAAACTTGACTAGCTAGGGTCACACCATGTCTAATTAAATTTTATCATACCATCCATGCTTGAGCATTTTTGGTCTCGATATTTACTTGTGTGCTTTTCCTTGCCGGTAACTTACGTTAGCACCTGAGACTGCCGAGGAGACTTTCGTGGAGATTTCCGACACCGAGCCCGAGGACCCTGCTACGTCTGCTCCGTCGACTGATTACCCAGGAAAGGGGGTTTATATATCATTCCTTATAGCTTTCAGCTCGCTTGCCTGGCTGTATTTAGAACGGTTGTTTGATCCTACCACCATATACTTTTGCCTCTCAATTAAACCCAAACATCCATGCCCCCACATCCTAGCAAAACCTTATTTGGCTATGCACCTTGCTTGATTAACCATTCCTTAGTATGTGTAGGCCCTTAACCTTCTGCTTATACCCATTGCTGCTTGGTGGAATATCATGCTATTATCATAATTTGGTTCATATTTATTAATATGATGTTAATTTTATATTTGACGAAGGATGGGAGACCGGGCTGTTCCCGCCAGGTGTTTTGTTCCATTCGAGTCACCTAGGTCCCGAGTTCCGCGTATTGTGTTTCTTGACGAGCGTGCCTAATCGTGTGTGGGATTCTACGGGGTCCCCTTGTCTTACCTACCTAGCTTCAAACAGTTCTAGTGGTGGCCCAAGCTGATTTACTATTTGCAAACATGTGTGTGCTTGGTTGGTACCCCAGCTGTTTTCAAACCAACCCGGACCAGTAAGGACATGGTTCCTTGCTGGCCCATCATGATCGGCTGAGGACCCGGTCTCATGTGAGATTAACCGGAAATCCAAACATGGAGTCATACGGTAGAGGCCTATTCGAGAGCGCGGCCGGCTTTTGAGTTGGATGTCGACTCACCGGGGGCCACCCGGAATTGTGCGATGTTAGTTAGAGGGACTCTGACATTCCGGAGTTTCGGGCGTTTACCCAGCCAAGTGGAAACTGGGCGTACATGCGAATCCTATGATGGGTAGTTGGTACACCCCTACAGGGTTAAATCTTTTCGGAAAGCTGTGTCCGCGGTTATGGACGACTTGAGACCTACTCCTTGTTCATAGAATAACATCAATTTAATCATGCTTTACAAGTTGCCAACGTGTGAGTTGCCTTGATTGCTCTTTTTCGTCCGGGGCGACAAAGAGGGGACAAGGTTGTGTTATGTTTTGCGTAAGTAGGTGGATAGAGACCTATTGATGCGATCATCAACGAGTTCTTGGATCTTCCCTTACTCTAATAGTTCGTTAGCCACTCATATATGCTAGGACGGCTGCAACCTCAACCACTACCTTTCCTTACCGTGAGAAGTTAGTTATACCGCATTGATATATTCTCACCTCTTGCTTTTGTTTTTTCCTTTTGTGTTTTGCCTTATCGGCCGCTGTAGTTGATTACTACCTCGACCCGAGCACCGAACGCTACTTCATGGAGGTGCCACCGGAGGAGGACGATGAGGAGGACTTCGCCCAGTAGGTCTATAGTTGGGTTCCAACGTTCCGTGTGTGGACATGTTTATGTGCATCCCTCTCTAGGGCCATTTGGATTTTGACCGTACTCGGTCATGTGTGTCTTCCACATGATGTTATGATGTACTGTTGGATCTTATGATCTCTGAGATGATGTAATAAATACCAGCGGCGAGTGTATGCCCTGGACTTATATATATTTATGTCTTAGTTGTTCATGCTTCATTTACCTGTTGTCGAGAATACGATAGCGATACGAGTGCGAGTATCATACGTCGGTGGCCACTTATGCGCTTCTATCTCAGGTCGGAGAGAAAGTGACTAACTCGAGATAGTACCGTATCGGGGGCCTTACATTTCATCCCCAAAGAAAGCCTCAGAGCCGGCAGTTTCTGTTGAGCCGACTTCAGGTGGGGCGGGAGATGACATGAAGATGGATGAAATTTCTGATGTAGACTTGGCTGAGATTTGTAATGTACTCATATCGTCTGTAGGTGGTGCCGGGTCGTCTTCCCAGAGTAAAGCTGACGATCAAGCATAGGTTTGTGTGATCGACTTTAAACTTTGAAAACTTGTTGATTCATTTGGTGTGGCTGTAGCGTCGGGTTTGTAATATTGGGAGTCGTGTCCCATGGTCAGATACTCTCATGATGATTCGCTTTCAACTTGCCTTGTGGCCTTTAGAATGCCAATCTTTTTTATGATGTAACTCGGCTTTACCTTTGGGCATTGACCCCTTTGTTTGTCGACTCATAGTAGTCGTTTTCTTGGAAGAGCTTGATTTGGCTGAGTTATGCTGGTGTTCCCGTTTGGCAAGTTTAGTGTTTGAAACGCTTTGAAGAAAGTCGGCTTCTGTACTTGCTTGCCATGGTTACAGAAGGGTAACATGCCTTTATGTTGTAAGTAGAAGAGGGTATAGTCCTGTGTCGAGTCGGCGTATGTGCCATAAGGTTTTAACAGAAGAAAATCTGTAAAAATCGACATATAAAATGATGCAGAAAAAATTCTTTAAATGCCAAATATTTTATAAGAAACTTTGAGGTGTAGTCCCCATGAGTCGGCATATGCATCTGGGTGTTGTGCCGAATCTCATAGGTCTAGCTCTCATTCTGTCTGAAAAGAAAGAATTGTTATGCATAAGAGTATGATGTTTGTATGCAATAAATTTCAAAGGCTTATATAGAAGCTGACTCATGCGTCATCTTCTCGCGTTGAGAGAGATTATTGGCTCATGAGTCGAAAACTTCTCAGTAAGTCGGCAAATATGACTGGCGTGCCCGGTTCCTAAGACCAAACTCGATAGGCGTCTGTGTAAGCCCCCAAAGTTTAGAATAAGCTGGGTTCGCATTGGTCATATGATCTTTGAGCTATACAGGCCAAATTTTACGGCGTGGGTGGCCAAGTCATGTGTATGCGGGGTTTTCTTCGGATAAGAGTCGATGGGTTCCATCGAACTCCCCTATTTCCCCTGAATAGGTCATACACATGTGGAGTTTTACATATATATATGCCAGGATTTCTTCGGATAAGAGTCGATGGGTGCCATCGACTCCCCTATTTCCCCTGAATAAGAAATATACATGCTCAGAGCCGATAGAGGGTTGATCAAGCCCCAAGGTCCCTGAGAAAAAAAGGTGTAAAAAATATGCAATGTATGATGCAAAATTAATTTATGAAGATGATAAAGTAAAGGAAGAGTTGGCATGACAACTAATTTGGCGAGAGACGGTGCGATGAAAATCGACTTTGGATATTGAATTTGGCGAAAGCCTAGTGCGATGAAGATCGACTTTATATAGTACGTATGGAGAAAGCCTAGTGCGATGAAAATCGACTTATGGCGAAAGCCTGGTGCGATGAAGATCGACTTAGAAACATTTTATACGATGAGAGCCTAGTATGACGAAAGTCGACTTATATATATATTTAATGGGAGAGCCTAGTGTGATGAATGTCGACTTGTTTATATGTGCGGCGAGAGCCGGATGGAGAGACTGTCTCTTACTGAAGACGAGTCCATGTTATTGACCTCTTGTAACTGTATGAGCCAGTTGGGCTATCGTCGTACCGACTCTCCCTTAGGGCATTTTCCTCGACTAGGCGTCTGTAGTCTTGCATAGAGTAGCATTGGTCCCAGGTATGATTAGTAGGGCGACATGGTTTGGAGTGCCTTAGGCAAGTTTCTTGCATGGCTTTCTCACAGTCCCAGTATCTTACGTCCTGCTTTGGTGGTTGTTCGTGGCTCTGGGAGTAGTCGCTACCTCGTTTTTGCGGGGTCTGGTTGCGCCTGCACTTTTTATTGCGTGTCCGACTTTGGTTTGGGATTCCCCCATATCTGGCTTCATTAGACTCGGCATATCTGACGACGGCGTCCACAAGTCCCCTCAGGTCCTCAGCTACTTCCTTTATGTGTTTTAGTGTGTTGGCTATAGGTGTAAGCCGGTGGCCTATCGACTCCTGGATTTTATCGTGCTGTAATTTCTGTGAGAGCCGGTCCTGTGCTTCTGTGAGGTTTTGATGTTCCCAAGCTATCTCTTTTTGCAGCATCGTGGTTTTTTCCTGGTATTCCTCCAGTTCCTGATCAGAGTCCATTCTGTTTCGGCTCAGTCGTTGTCACACATTGGTGGCTCGTGCGTCTGAGCCATTTTTATTTTCTGATGGATTCTGGACGTCATCGGTATTGTTGTAGTTCTCATAGGCCGGACTCCTGTCTTCTGAAGAGTGTCATCGTCTTCGGGAATCTGTTATGTACGGGGCTTCTTCCGAGGGGGATTTGAAGTAGGGAGAATCCGGATTGTATTCCTCTAGGTCAGATCCGAGTCTACCTTCTTTTATGGGTCGAATCAACCCAGTTTCTTCAGATTTATCCTCCTCTTGATATGAATCGGCATCAGAGAAAAAAATTCTGTCACCATGGGTTGGGGTCTCAGCAGAACGCTCTGGCTCTGGAGACTCACCGATAAACCCAACGAAGGTGTGATGAAGACTGGTGTTTGGCCGACTCGCCTTTTCGAGGGGTATTTTTGTGAATTGCCTGTTTGCTGGTAGATGGCTCCCGTGTTTTTCAGGCCGTAGGGCATGAGCGGTTGCCGATTTGAGGTCACCATGAGAGCTTCAGGGTTTGGCTCTGACTCGGATCTATCTGTCCGGTCAATGAAGATGTAGATAGACCCAATCATAACCTGGTATCCAGATTTGATAGATTCGGTTTCATTGTCCCAGGCTGAGTCGTCGATGCAGAGCTTCCCGTGACGGCTTCTAGTGATCCGTCTGGCGATGAATCCTTCCATGCCTTGAAGAGCTCCCTCCAAAATATCAACGCCTGCATGCGCAGGCCCCACGATGGGCGCCAACTGCCGTCGGAAAGTCACGGCAGATGTTCGAAGAGTCGAACTTGACATGGGACCTTTGCTGGGAGGTGGATACGAGGAGAGAGTCGACAAGGACAAGAGACTCGGCGATTTACCCAGGTTTCAGCCCCTCTTTGTCTCGAGGTAAAATCCTACCCCTACTTCTTATTATTACGGGTTCCGACTCCTTGATGAGGAGAGTCGGTGGATCGATTACAAGTGAGCCGAATCACAACTTAGTCTCGAGGAGATCTAGGTTACCCCGAAGGTTTATAGTCCTATCTTAGATTGAGATTGTTCTGCCTCAAGATCCCGTGGACCTCGACTTATAAAGGCGCCGGGTCCCGGGGTTCCGCGGGTCCGACTCAGACACGAGGTGGAGTCCTATTCTACTTTAAAAATATGGTACGTGCTATACAAGGTAAGTCGAATTCCTTCTATGGCTTCAATCTATACTCTTGGCACGTCCGGCTCATGGCCGAGTCTTCCTTTGTGGGCCTTCATTTGTAAGTCGGCCCATTGATCTATAATGTCGGGTTTATGGGCCTGATCCATCCCCCCGACAGGGAGTCTGCGCCTGATCCCTCGAGTGCTTAAGTAGTATCGTCGCGCAAGCGAAAAGCGTCTCTCGGGAGCAGTCTGCGCTCGAGCCCCCGAGTGCTTAAGTAGTGTTATTTGGGAAACATCATTTATTGCTTCGAGTTTTTACATGAGTTGCCAATCGGTACTACTGCCGACATTGCGTTGCTGGGCGAAAGTGCCAATGAGTAGTCTATGGGTAGAAGAGGCGCAGGTTTGCCACGTTCCACGGGTTTCCCACGTCTTCGTTGGTCTTCGGGTTCTTTACTCTGTATGCTCCTCCTCCTGTGACATCTGAGACTATAAATGGTCCTTCCCACTGCGGGGAAAGCTTGTGGACCTTTTCTTCTATTAGTCGTAGGACGAGGTCTCCTTCACGGAAGGTTCTTGTTCGCAAGCGGTTGCTTTGGTATGTGCATAGCTTGTCTTGGTATCCTTATGACCTTGCTAGGGATGTGTCCCTTGCCTCATCTATGACGTCTTTGTTGTCTTCGAGTGCGTCTTCGGCTTCTTCCTCTTTGTATCCCGTGATTCTAGGGGCTCCAAATTTGAGGTCGTGTGGTAGTACAGCCTCCGCCCCTGATGAGGGGGTGACCCCACGACTCTTACAGATGAGTGTACCTGGTGCATATCAAGCTAGAGGGCCCGCTGGAAGCCTCGACCAGCCCACCCCTGGACCACTCGAGGCAACTGCCATGAAGGAGTCCTCAACGATCATGGAAACCATGACTTGGCGTCCAAGACGGAAGGTAGATTAGGAAATGCTCTCTGTAAACCTAGACAGACTCCTTGCGACCCAGCCTATTATATAAAGGATGGGAGAGGGGACGTTTAGGCATCGAATCTCATAGCTACACCTCCGGTCTTGAGCCATCTCTCCTGGACCTCCATTGTAATCGCCTCCATTATAATACAATCGAGCAGAAAGTGCTTTCTCCTGTTAGCCGATGAGTATCACCAACCTGCACATCTCCTCTATGATCTAACCAAGGGTTCCCAACCATGGGATTTGCTGAGGTCAATCCTCGTCAATTGGCACCGACCATAGGGAACACGCAGGTTGGAATCACGATCTCGGAAGCCCTGTCATCATTAAATCGCAACTCGAGGACTCGAGAAAGATCCAACCTACTCGAAGAACTCAGGTTCATCGCAAGCCTCTCCATCGCGCCTCCAAGGACACTTGGCCAGCGACTGCGCCAAAACCAATCCTTCAGCAACTACCAAAGTCACGCCCAGCGGAGGAAAACTCGACGACACAGAAGGCAAATACAAACCGCGGCCACAGGGCCAATAGTGGAGCCAGAACAAGAAGTCCAAATCAAAGTATCACTCGAGGAGCCGCCGCCCGGCGCAACAGAACCAACACCCACCCGAGCACCCGCCACCTCCCGAGCAACCGAAGAGGTTTCCAAAACACAATACGGCGAGTACTACGACCCAGACCGAAGACTGGATGAATTCGGCAAGCTGATTCGCAACTACTCGATCAACGACGGAATCAAGCTTGATCCAAGATTCCACTCCCGTTCAGAATACCACTTGCAGTCCTTTCGCATCGCAAGAAGAAGAAGGCACGCCGGCTCCAGCAAACTCACAACCTAGGTGTGGCACCCCGGCTCAGAGAAACCGGTTTGCCTTATATAGCCAGCCCAGAGATAATGTCTTCTCGCAATGCACAACATATTGGTACAGAAATAACCGCTTCGTAGATAATTATACAGGTACATTGGTTCGGGATACAAACTGCTACGAGGCATGGCGGCACATCTCGTGCGAAAACAATATCTAAATTATTTATGTCACATCTCGGGGCCTCGATACGAGCGACGAGATACTCTACGGCAACAGAATAACGAGGTGATGGAGCTCCACTCCACGGAGACACTGCTGGGACACGGCCTAGTTTACAAAGTACCGCACACCAGAATCTTCAGGCACAACTACTCCTGCATCTGGCATGACACGCCAGGTCAGTACATCGAATGTACTTGCAAGATCACAACAACCAATTCATCGGGGTAAACAATAGCATGATAATAACAATGCAAACAATGACAACATTATGAGCATAGCATAATATCAAAGTTAAGACTAGTGGAATAACAACCATCGCTCATGATCATCGCATGATCATACAGCTTACCTCGGAGTCCATACTAACTCAATATCCGGGTCATCGCATGACCCACAATTCATACGGGTCGTCGCACGGCCACTCAACGGTTGGGAGTCATCGCATGACCACCCAACTACTCCGGTCATCGCATGACCAACAACTAAGCACCACCATTATGCCGGGTTTGTGTTGATCCATAGTGTGACCTAGTACGAACTTGTCCAATACCGTGGACTCGACTATTCGAATAGATTCTTAACACTCTGCAGAGGTTGTGCAATTTACCCACACCATGGAGCTCCTTTCCCAACGGACTAGGACTACTCGAACGAAAGTTGCCTACCATGTAACCTTTCTGCGGTACCACCGACATCCTGTCTGGGGTATCCTTGTGTCCTCAAGACACCTGCCATCGCATGACCACTGACCATCGCAAGGTCCACAACATTGTCCCAAACGAGGACTCCCGGGTAACATATCAACTCTGGATATCGAGATTATCACCACCTGATCAGGGTAGCGTGCGTGCATAACCTCCCCTCTTTGGTGGCACCCGTAAAAGGCACAACGATAGATCAAACTAAGGCCTGCCCATACAGGCAAATGTGGCTGCACGAATAAAGTTTGGTTCGGTGGCACTCGGTCAACTGTTAATTCATGTTCATTAAGTTTCAACCACAATCACTTGCAACATGAGATCAAGTCATGAACTTAGCATGATAACAAAGATATGAACATGATACTACCACCAAACATGTGCAGCAACTAACATGGTATAGCATGGACTTAGCAAAGACTGGTCACCAAAGCATGAATAGGATTAACAAGTACGAAGTACTAGCATGAGCATGTTAGAATCAACATGAACATGATATGAATTTATACCAGCATGTTAATATCCAGTGTGCATGGCATATGTCACAACCCTCTTTTAGGTATGTGCTAGGGTTAGGTTGCTCCTTTGCATCATGCAAAAATTTCAAAAGAAATTGGAATTGGGGAAAGCAGAAAGCCCTAAAGAATTTAATTCATATGGCCAGATAAAGAGTTGCTCCAAAAATCATTGTGATATTTTCAAAAAGTCCTAGAAATAAGTGAGATCACATATAAAGTGGAGTGGGTCCCACTCAAGGCTCAAGTGCCTTTGGAAATTAAATTATACCCTATTTGATTTGAAATTCAAATTATTTGAATTTCAAAAATCCCCAAACTTTGTGAGTGGCTATCTATATGCTTTGTGAGGCCACATAAAAATTTGGAGGATTTTATAAAATGCCTTGCTATTTTATTCAGGGCAAAACTAATTACAAAAAAAGAAAACAAAAAACAATTACAGAGAGAAAAAGGAAAAAGGAATCCCAGCCCACCCTACCAGGCCTTGGGCCCAACTAGTTCCCCCACGGCCTAGGCCCACAAGCACCCTTGTCGTCTTCCCCGCGCGCCGGCAAGCAGCTCGGTGGCCGCGATGCCGACGCCGGCGAGGGTCACGTCCCCCCTAGAACCTCTCGGGCTCTCCCCGCGCGCCACGACGCACTCCAGAAGCCCCCGCACCTTTCCCATCTCCTCGTGGTCACCCTCCTCCTCTCTCCTTCTCAATTTCCTCGCCGCCCGAGCGCCGCCGTGGAGTGCGCCACCGCGTTCCCGTAGGCAACAACGACGACCAGCGACAGCATCGTGTCCATCACGTTCACCGCCGTCGTCTACGCCACCCTGCAGAGTCCCGCAAGCTGGAACGCATCGGAGCCGACGAATCGAACCGTCTTCTTCGTCTACAGCCGCCGGAGCTAGTCGCCGAATACGCACCCGTCCAGCCATCCCCGACCTCGCTGTTCCCTCTGCTAGAAACAGGGTGAGATTCCGCTCTTTTCCCCTCTTCGTGCGCTCGAAATGGTGCCCCCCGAGTCGCGTTTCCGTCTTGGCCGTGAGCACGCTGCCGCGCAACCTTGACGCCGACGAGGTTCCGGCGCCCCCCAAGAGTCCCCGTGCGCACCATGCGATGTGGGAAAGCCTAGGGAGAAGATCCCTGCTCTCCCCGTGCCAATCCATGGCCGAAATGCCCTCCGACAATCCTCCGCCGCGCACTGAGGTCGCCGCCGGCGAGCAGTTGACGTGGCCCCGGTCATTAGGACCTAAACACCCAGCTAATCACCCCCTGAACCACTAACATGTGGGCCCAGGCTGCTAACTAACCTCTGGTTAGTTTAAAACTAACCGGGTTTATTAACCCAGCCACCGACCAGGTGACCCCACACGTCAGAGCCCCCCCACGATAGCCCTGCGTCAGCATGACGCAATAAACTGTTAAAAGATTTAAATTATTCCAGAAAAATCCAGAAAAAGGCTTAAACTTTGGAAATTCATAACTAAATCATTTTAACTCCAAATTGGAAAAATAATATATGTAAAATTATCAGAAAAATGCAAGGAATGTGAATATGGACTTTGTTTTCATGTTTGACCAATTTAAATTGGGTGAACAGTGGCATTTGTCCATATGGCATTAATTTGAATTCAAATTTGGAGTGAATTTTCAAATGACTTTGCAATGCACTTCTTTTAAACGGAATTGTACCCACATTGCAACCATGTGTTTGTGCATTTAAATTATGTTGATCCTTTGATTGCCATGTTTCTCGATAGAAGTGGAGCCGGAACCGGAGGACCCCCCCTTCGTTGAAGACACCGTGTGTGAACCTCGTCAGCTAGGCAAGCAAACCCCCATTGATCATGTCGATAAAATCCCACTTCCCTCTTAGTCTCTCTTATGCATTGTTTAGGATGATTACCATGATAACGTTTCTACCGCATAGATGAACCCATTCCTTTGCATGACCTATCATTTGTCACAGTAGTAAGCAAACCACAATCCTAGCAGATGTAGGAGTTGGTTGATATCATGTGGCCCATGCAACTGTTACTGCTTATTGCATGCTTAGAGTGATACAATGTTGATACTGTTATGTGAGTCGGGATGGTAGTGATCATGTTGATGATGGTGGAAATGTGTTGGTGAATCTACCCTAATACAAGGTGAACGATGAGAGGCTGTGTAGGAGTACACAGTGGGTTGTCTTGTTGAACACCGCCTTAAGCCCGAGTTCTTGTGTGGTGATCCAAGACAAAGAGTACTACCACATGTTGGGCAAACGGACCCCCGCTCAACCTACTAACTCACCCCTTCTCAGTTCAATGAGTCGCAGTAGTTCGGAGTTCTGGTAGGTCTATGGCACGGTCTGCAAAGTGGAAGAACGACTATTCAGACCGGCTTGGGACCCTGCACACATCTTCTGGGACCACATCGGTAAACCGGCCGGGTTCACGATGTGGAATCCAGCCCAAATAGGCGTCTCCATTGGACTTGAGTTGGCTGTGAGGTAAAAGTTGTGGAAATTATCCTCGCCGACACCCGCTTGAAGGGTGACGAGATCCCGACGGTAACTGATAGTTTCATGTGTGTAGCAGTACAACCCTGCAGGGTTAATAAACTATTCGAATAGCCGCGTCCGTGGTAAGGAACTACTTGGAAGTTGTGCCTAATTATTAGAAAACTTCAATGGATACTTATAAAACTGGCCAAGATAAGTGTGAGTGCTATGGCGTGCTTTCTCGTGGTAAGTCGAGGAAGGCACCATAGTGGTGTAATTGGTTGGAGACATGTAGTGGACTTGTGTACGCTTCTTACCTCAAGTTTGGTACTCGTAGTTCAGGACTAGCCAAGTCAAAGATGGCACTTCTGCTTATGAACCCCACCTCTCTTTACCTTGATACATCTTCATGAGTAGTATAGTTCATACGTAAGTCTTGCTGAGTACGACTTTGTACTCATGTTTGCTTATTCTATATATTAGATGAACCCACTGACCGCGAAGGTGAATTCTTCCTAGAGCACGACGACTGAAGCCAAGCTAGTGTTGTCCCAGTCGGACGACTGGTCCCTCGTGGAAGGGCTTGTTTATAAATAAGGCTTCTTAAGCCATTTGTTAAACTTGTCTGTACTCAGACCTACTTTGCTTCCGCATGCTTGATGTAATGTTGGATCATGGTCTCGTGATCTCTGTGTGCACTCTGTAAGAGTTATCAATAAAGTTGTAAACTTTGTAGAGAATTGCAATGATACCTGCTGTTCATACTAGACATGGGTGCTGCGTGTATGATTATAACATACATGTCTTAGTATGGGTTTTCGAGAACTTAGTTGTGATCTGGATGGCTGTCTTTTATACACCAAGTGGCCCTTAGATGTGCGTAGCTTGGGGCATCGCGGTGTGATTGCTCGTGACTCCGTCACGTGCTCACTTTGATGTATGATCGAGCCCGCCCTAGACCCCGACTAAGTGATCGGGCTGGAGTAAGTCTATGTAAGTGTTATAATACAATCGAGAGTATGGTTGAGGCGACTTGTCTATGAATATGGGAGTTCACCACCAATATCATTTAGACTTGTGTGCGGACGATGAGGACCCATCTCAGTTGATCATCCGGCCTGGATGGGATGCCCTTCATGTTCGATGCTTTCCGAGAGCGTTCTGTGCTTGGCCTTGTCTTCTTAGACAAGTGGGTACGACTCTCGGCTCTCCATATGATTGTGTTGTAACGGGACTTGCATAAGCTAACCCCGGGTCCTGACAGACTTGGCATCAGAGCAGGAATGGCTGTAGGATTATCAGCCTTGGTCGAAGTCGAGTCTAGCATTCTATAGTTATATAGTTACTCTGGGTATGTAAGGGAACACCGTAAGGCTTGTTTTTTCTCCTTACCTTCATCGTTCTGAGTTCTGAGTCACCCTCATCTTGTTCTACGGGAAGATATGACTAGGCTCATCTATGTCTTACTAGAACATCTCGTTGATTGCTTCTTTGTAGCCTTAGGACTATTGTGGTCGTCTAGAGCCATCGTGTTGTTGAGTTCCTTGAGTAAGTTCTATCCAATCTCTCCAAGGTTGTCTCATTTTTCATCCCGGTGTAGACGTTATGCTGCCCGAGTTATCCCGTGTTTCTAGGAATCATTGCCTTTGCATTACAATCTTTTCCTCCTAGTCATGTCCTCTTATCTTTGATTCCATCATAAAACCTGTTCTGATTGTTGATTTTTATCACACAGGATGTCAGGTGGAACTCGTAGTGTTGTTCGTCGGAATCGAGACCGTGTTAGGAATCGAAATGATGATGAACCTCCACCACCGCATTTTGCGGCGGAAATCATGATGGAAGCTGAGCGGAATCGGCGTGATCAAACACGCCTTCTGGAGCTCATCGAGCATAATACCGCTCGTCAGCGCAATATGGTTGTCAGCATTAAGGATTTTATCCTCCTCAAACCACCGGTATTTCGATGTTCCTCCGAGCCCCTTGAAGCTGATGATTGTCTCCGTTCCATCGAGCGTAAGCTTGACACAGCACATGTTGCTCCCAATGATCGAGTTATATTTGCGGCATACTTTCTGGAAGATGTTGCTGCTGAATGGTGGGAGAACTATGTTGCGATGCAGCCTGATGGTCACCTAGTGACTTGGCAGGAGTTCTGTGATGCCTTTCGAGGGTACCAACTTCTAGATGAGTTAATGGAGCGCAAGAACGAAGAGTTCTGCAATCTGACTCAAGGAGAGATGTCCATTCATGAGTATGTGAGAGAGTTCAACCATCTTGCTCGATATGCCAAGATGAGATCACCCCCGATGCCAGAAAGCAGGCAAGGTTCCGTAAAGGACTTAGCCCTATCCTTCGTCATGATCTCAACCTCCTTGAATTGCCACCTTTGAGGATTTAGTCAACAGATCCTTCCGAGCTGAGCATGGCAATGAAGTGTTCGAAGAGTCTCGCAAGCATGCCCGTGAGCTTGCTCCTTCTTCAAGTTCAGCCCCTCAGAAACGCTGAATTTGGATTCCAACTAGTGTCATACCTCAAAACCTTCTTAAGAGGCCACCATCCAATATATGCCATCCACCTCAACACATTGTTCCTCCCAGGAATGATGGTGTACAATCAAGTAATCCTACTCCCAGCAATTCAGGCAGGATGTGTTTCACATGTGGTATGCCAGGCCATTACTTCCGACAATGCCCTACAGTGTTGGTGGTACCACGTCATCCTAGTCATAAGCCTTCAAAGAAATCAACCACCAAATCATTTCCCACAAAGCCTTCAACCACTGGTAGTGGTTGTGTGAACCAAATCTCAGTTGAGGAAACTATTGATACTTCTGACGTCATCCTTCGCACACTCCCAATCAATCATGTTCCCGCCTCCGTTCTTTTCGATCCAGGAGCATCTCATTCATTTATGTCGGAGAGTTATGCACTTCGGCATGAGTTCCCCTTTGAAGAAATGTTTTCTCCAATGATAATTCAAACTCCGGGTTCAAAGTGGAAGACTAATAGAGTAAGCAATGGCAATCAAATTTCAATTGAGGGTTTAGTATTCCTTGCTTCTCTTATAGCCCTCAAGTCTTCAGACATTGATGTCATCCTAGGAATGGATTGGTTATCAAGACAGAATGCTTTCCTTGATTGTAGAGCCAAGTCAGTTAAACTTACCCATCCGTCAGGCCAGACAATTGACTACACCTCACCCAGCTCTAGAATTCAGATGCATACTTTGAATGTGCTTCCCCTTCCTGACCTTGAAGATATTCCGGTTGTTCGTGACTTCCCGGATGTCTTTCCCGAAGAACTACCAGGGATGCTGTCGGGACCCGGGGTTAGCGTATGCAAGTACAGTTAAGACATAGTCATATGGAGAGCCGAGAACCGCACCCACTTGTCTAAGCAGACAAGGCCAAGCACTGAACATTCTCGGAAAGCATCGTACGTGAGGGGCATCCCATCCAGGACGGATGATCAACTGTGATGGGTCCTCATCGTCCGCACACAAGTCTAATGATATGGGTGGTGAATTCCCATATTCAAAGACAAGTCGCCTCAACCATACTATCGACTATCTCAAAACTCTTACATAGACCTACTCCAGCCCGATCACTTAGTCGGGGTCTAAGGCGGGCTCAATCATACCACAAAGTGTGCACGAGACGGAGTCTCGGACAATCGCATCGCGATGCCCCAAGCTGCGCACATCTAAGGGCCACTTGGTGTATGAAAGACCGCCAGCCAGAACACAACTAAGGTCTCGAAAACCCATACTAAGACATGCATGTTATAAACATACACGCAGCACACATGCCTTGTATGAACAGCAGGTACCATTGCAATTCTCTACAAAATGTACATTTTATTTATAACTCTTATAGAGTACACACAGAGATCACATACATGTGATCCAACATTACAACATAAAGCGGAAGCAAATTATGTCTGAGTACAAAAAAGTTTAACAAATTGGCTTAAGAAGCCTTATTCAACATAAAGCCCTCCACGAGGGAACCAGTCTGCTGACTGGGACTAGACTAGCTTAACTTCAGTCGTCCAGCTCGATGAAGAAGCCACCTTCGGGGTCAGTGGCGTCATCTAAAACATAGATTAATCAAACGTGAGTACAAAGGCGTACTCAGCAAGACTTACATAGGAGCTATACTATTCATGCACATGTATCAAGGTAAAGGGAGGTGGGGTTTCACTTGCAGAAATGCCAGCTTTGACTTGGCTAATCCTGAACTACGAGTACCAGACTTTGAGGTAAGAAGCGTACACGAGTCCACTACTTTCACCAACCAATTACACCACTATGGTGCCTTCCTCGACTTCCCCACGAGAAAGCACGCCATAGCACTCACACTTATCTTGGTGTGTTTTAGAAGTATCCGGTTCAAGTTATCTAATAATCAAGCTAAGCTTTCCAAGTAGTCCATAACCGCGGACGCGGCTATTCGAATAGTTTTGATAACCTTGCAAGGGTGTACCGCTACACACACATGACCATCATTTACCTCCTTTGATCTCGACACCATTCAAGGGGTGTCAGCGAGGATGCTCACCACAACTGTTACCTCATAGCCTATCTAGTCCAAGAAAGCCGCCTACTTGGGTTGGCTACCACAATCGTGAACCCGGCCGGTTTACCGAAGTGGACCCAAGCGATGTGTGCGTGGTGCGTAAGCCGGTCTCGGGTGAGCCGTTCTCTCACTTAGCATCCAGGCCACAAGCCTACCAGAACTCCGAACTACTGCGACATCTGGACATCGAAAGGGATGAGTTAATAGGTTGAGAGGGGTCAGTGATCCCAATGTGTGGTTGTACTCTTCATCTTGGATCACCACACAAGAACTCGGACTTAGGGCGGTGTTCAACGAGACAACCCACTGTGTACTCCTACACAGCCTCTCATCGTTCACCTTGTATTAGGGTCGATTCACCAACACTTTTCTACCATCATCCACATGATCATTACCATCCCGACTCACATCACACTAACAACATGGTATCATACTAAGCATGCAATAAGCGATAACATTTGCAGGGGCCACATGATATCATTCAACTCCTACATTTGCTAGGATTGTGGTTTGCTTACTACTGTGACAAAAGATAGGTCATGCAAAGGAATGGGTTCATCTATGCGGTAGAATCGTAACATGGTGATCATCCTATACAATGCATAAGCGAGACATGAGAGGGAAGTGGGATTTTATCGACATGATCAATGGGGTTTTGCTTGCCTTGCTGACGAGGTTCGGGTTCTGGATCTTCAGCGAAGGGGGTGACCTCTTGCTCCGGTTCCACCTCTACTCGACAAACAAAGCATGAAGTAGCAATCAATATGAATGCAATGCTCAAGCACATGATTGAATGTTAAAGCTTGAAGTATAAGTTTGGATGTGTGAGGCAATTCCATTTAAGTGGAATATATTGCATTTAAAATGCAAATTCAAACTCCACATTTGAATTCAACATTAACCAAGTTATATGTGATATAGTTTCATCATTTTAAATCATCTTCAAATGTGTATGATATGCCTCTGATGTGTAAGTGAAATGTAGCATGTTGCCATGGTTCAAGTTGCAAAAATATTTGAATTGAATTTGATTTAATTCCATTTAAATCAAATAACAAATGCCACTGATCACATTTTAAATTCAACTCAAACAGAGTTGAAAGTTTCATATTTGGAAAGATAATTTTCTCCTGATCATTTTTCATATATTATTTGTCCAATTTGGAGTTAATATGAATTTTCTATGAATTTCCAAAGTTTGGGGTATTTTCTGGAATTTCTGGAATTATTAAACCATTTTTCTTTTCTGGAAATTCATTTAATCCATTTACTGCGTCAGGCTGACGTCAAGCTGGCGTCAGGGGGGGCTGACATGTGGGGCCACCCTGTCAGTGGCTGGGTTAACTTAACCCGTGGGTTAAATTAATCCAGTGGCTTAATTAAGCCACTGGGCCCACTGGTCAGTGACCCAGGGGTCACTTAATTGGTGAAAACAGGGGGGGGGGGGGGCTTAGCACTGACTCGCCGGCGGCTAAACGCCGGCAACCTGGCCACGGCGGCGCAGCACGGGAACACGATTCCGGCCACGGGAGGGGAAACGGAGGGCACCGGCTTGCTCCTGGAGGCCGTCCGCGTCTTCTGGAGGCATCGGGGGTTCACGGGGAAGTCGGGAGCGACGACGGCGACGACTCCGGCGGCAGCAGAACCACGGCGAATTCGCAGTTGACGCTACCATGCACGGATCGGTCTGATTTCACTCGCATTCGAAAGCTATCATGCTCAGGAGCGAAACGCACGCGCTAGCTGAGTCGAAGGGGCACAGGGGCGACCTCGAGCTCATCCATGGCGGCGAAGTGCCTCGGCATCCATGGCGGATCCAGCTAGAGCGAGTAAAGGAGGGGGAAAGGTGAGGGTTTTCGTTCGCAAGCTCACCCTGAAACTTTCTGGAGTGGTGGCTTGCTCGGGGAGGCGCTGGAGTTGCCGGAATTCGAACTCGATCCACGGCGGCCGGCGATGAAGACGATGAAGCTAGCGAGCTCGGGGAGGCGTCCGGCTCCGATTCCTTCTGTAGTTCGATGAAGACGACGACGGCGAAGCGATTGGACACCTTGGCTTGACTCCTTGACGTCGATGGCCACGAGTTCTTGCGACGGCGAGCGGCGGCGCTCTTGGGTGGAGGAAGAAATCGGCGAAGGAGGAGGAAGGAGTCGCGCTGGAGGGGAGGAATGGATCAGGACGGAAGAGAGGCGTCTCCAGGCGCGAGAAGGGGCCACGGGGAGGCCTGGAAGCTCTCGGCGGCGACGTGGCGTCCACGGCTGGCTCGGTGGCATTCCACCGAGCAGCTTGGAGGCGCGGGGTGGGGAAGAAGACTCCCCTGCCCCTGGTGGGCCAGCTGGGCTGGTTGGGCCGTCTTCTCCTGGGCGCCAGGTAAGGTTTTTCCCTTTTTCTTTCTGTTTAATCTTTCCTTTCTTTTTCTGTAATTTGTTTTGGCTCTGATAAAAATATCAAACCATTTTATTAAATGCTGAAATTTTTTATGTGGCCTTATAATAATATAGACTAGCCACTCATAAACTTTCAACATTTTTAAAATTCAAATGATTTGAATTTTAAATCAAAAAGGGGTATTTCTTTAATTCCAAGGTACTGTTTGAATATTTGAAAAATCTATGAGCATGGGGTGAGTCCCACATCACTTGACATGTGATCACACTCATTTATAAGACTTTTCAAAACTCTAACATGAATTTTTGGAAAATATTTTTATCTGGCCTTTTGAATTAATTCATCTGGGGGGGTGTTCCTTCTCCCATTTTGATTTTGAATTTGATTTACAAGATTTCTTTTTGAAATTTTGACATGATGCAAAGGTACTAGCTAACCCTAGCACATACCTAACAGAGGGATCTGACAACTCGCCCCCACTCAAAAGAATCTCGTCCCGAGATTCAGAAGTCTGGGGAGGAAGGAGGGGTACTCGGCAATGAGACGGTCTTCTCTTTCCCACGTGGCTTCTCTTTCAGAGTGGTGTGACCATTGCACTTTCAGAAACCTAATCTTCCGACGACGAGTGACACGCTCTGCGGAATCAAGAATACGAACGGGGTATTCTCGATAAGAAAGGTCATCTTGGAGATCAAGCGTTTCATGGTCGACTTCGCGGATGGGGTCCTTGAAGCAACGCCTGAGTTGGGACACATGGAATACATCGTGTACTCGGGAAAGGTGCGGAGGTAGTTCAAGTTGGTAGGCAACTTCTCCACGTTTAGCAATAATGCGGAAAGGTCCGATGTAACGTGGGGCCAACTTGCCTTTGATACCGAAACGTTGGGTTCCCTTCAGAGGAGTAACCCGGAGGTAAGCCTTGTCATCCAGATTGTAGCTCTCTTGCCTATGATGACGATCATAGTAGCTTTTCTGACGAGACTGGGCTGCTTTCAATTGATCACGAACAATGCGAACTTGCTCTTCTGCTTCCTTGATCATGTCCGGTCCAAAGAATTGTCTTTCACCGGTTTCAGACCAGTTTAGTGGTGTTCGACATCGTCGTCCATAAAGGAGTTCAAAAGGAGCCATGTTCAGACTAGATTGAAAACTATTGTTATAAGAAAATTCGGCAAATGGAAGAGAATTCTCCCAATTCTTTCCGAATGAGATAACACAAGCTCTGAGCATGTCTTCAAGAATCTGGTTAACCCTTTCGACTTGACCGCTAGACTAAGGATGGAAAGCCGTGCTAAAGGAGAGATGAGTTCCCATAGCACGTTGGAAGCTTCCCCAAAATCTAGAGGTGAAAAGGCTACCGCGATCAGAATTGATTTCCAAAGGAACATCGTGAAGTGATAAAATTCTGGAGATGTACAAGTCCGCTAACTGACTAGCAGTTATAGACTCGCGAACCGGAAGGAAGTGAGCAACTTTGGAAAGCCTATCTATGACAACGAAGATGGCATTGTTTCCTTTCTGGGTTCTTGGAAAGCCGGTGATGAAGTCCATACCGACTTTGTCCCATTTCGACTCAGGAATGGACAAGGGTTGAAGTGTACCAGCAGGTCTTTGATGTTCTGCCTTAATGCGACGACAAACATCACATTCGGCAACAAATTGAGCAATGTCTCTCTTCATCCTAGTCCACCAAAATCTCTGGCGTAGATCTCGGTACATTTTCGTGCTACCGGGATGAATTGAGAGGGGTGTGTCATGGGCTTCTTTGAGGATGAGTTGCCTTAGTTCCTTATTCTTAGGTACTACCAAACGATTTTCAAAGAATACCGTTCCTTTTCTATCTGTGGAGAAACAGTTAGCAACTCCGCTAGCAATGTTCTCCTTGATCCGGCGAACACCTCGTGCACGCCTTTGGGCAACTATGATTTGATCCTCAAGAGTTGGCTTCGCCACCAAGGTAGAAAGATAGCCATGAGGAACAATTTCAAGGTTGAGCTTGCGAAAGTCCTCATGAAGAAGTGGTTGATACTGCTGCAACATGAGGTTGTTACAGTACGACTTACGACTTAGTGCATCAGCCATGACATTGGCTTTGCCTGGGGTGTAAGAAATTCCTACGTCGTAATCTTTTATCAACTCAATCCAGCGTCTTTGCCTGAGATTAAGATCTGGCTGGGTGAAAATATATTTGAGGCTTTGGTGGTCGGAATAAATCTCACAACGGTTACCAAGGAGGTAATGTCGCCAAGTTGTTAGGGCATGAACTACGGCAGCGAGTTCAAGGTCATGGGTAGGGTAGTTCTCTTCATGTGGCCGCAATTGGCGTGAAGCATAAGCTACCACATGTCGATCTTGCAGAAGTATGCATCCTAACCCTTGCCGTGATGCGTCACAATAGATCTCGAAATCCCTTTTGGTGTCTGGAGGTGCAAGTACGGGTGCGGAAGTCAATCTTCTTTTTAGCTCTTGAAAGCTTTCCTCGCACTTGGGAGTCCATAAGAATTTCTTATCTTTCTTGAGGAGTTCAGTTAGAGGCTTTGCAACTTTAGAAAAGTTCTCGACGAAGCAACGGCAATAGCTGGCTAGGCCAAGAAAACTTCTAACTTGCTTAACCGATTCAGGTGCAGTCCAGTCAAGGACGGCCTAAACTCTCTCGGGATTCACAGCAATGCCTTTTGCAGAAATCACGTGGCCTAAGTAGGTCACTTCTGGTAGCCAGAATTCACACTTGGAGAATTTAGCGTACATGCGATGCTCTCTAAGTTTCATCAATACCAGCATTAAGTGTTTGGCATGATCTTCTTCGTTCTTCGAGTAGATGAGAATATCATCGAGATAAACCACAACAAATTTATCTAGGTACTCCATGAAGATCGAATTCATCAAGCGTGAGAATGTGGCGGGGGCATTGGTTAAACCAAAGGACATGACGGTGTACTCGTAAAGACCATAACGAGTAGTAAAAGCCGTTTTGGGAATGTCCTCGTTTCAGATTCGGATCTGATGATAACCTAATCTCAAATCCATCTTGGAGAAGACAGAGGATCCTGCAAGTTGATCATAAAGATCATTGATCCTGGGCAGTGGGTATTTGTTCTTTATCGTCGCTAAATTTAGCGGGCGATAGTCTACGCACATCCTTTCTGTTCCATCTTTCTTCTTTACGAACAGAACGGGGCAACCCCATGGCGATGAGCTAGGGCGGATGAAGCCTTTTGCCAACGAAGCATCAAGTTGGGTTTTTAGCTCAGCTAACTCATGTGGGGCCATTTTATATGGGCGTTTGGAAATTGGTGCGGTTCCTGGAACAAGATCCACTATAAATTCTACACATCTGTCGGGTGGCATGCCCGGCAGTTCTTCAGGAAAGACATCCGGGAAGTCACGAACCACCGGAATATCTTCAAGTTCGGGAAGGGGAAGTACATTCAAAGAATGCACTTGGTTTCTTGTTCTGGGTGAGGTATAGTTGACGGTTGTGCCTGAAGGGTGGGTGAGTTTCACGGATTTGCCTTTGCAATCCAGATAGGCATTCTGTCTTGATAGCCAATCCATGCCAAGGATGACATCAATGTCTGAAGACTTGAGGGCTATGAGT
This sequence comes from Bromus sterilis, assembly GCA_950022295.1. Lineage (NCBI taxonomy): Eukaryota > Viridiplantae > Streptophyta > Magnoliopsida > Poales > Poaceae > Bromus > Bromus sterilis. The sequence continues at coordinate 269,962,016 of OX465595.1, read as the reverse complement.
GAAGCAAGGAATACTAAACCCTCAATTGCAATTTGATTACCATGGCTCACTCTATTAGTTTGCCATCTTGACCCTGGAGTTTGAATAACCATCGGGGTGGACAATTCAACAAAGGGTAACTCATGACGAAGTGCATAACTTTTCGACATGAATGAATGAGATGCTCCTGGGTCGAAAAGAATGGAAGTAGGAACAAAACTGACTGGGAGCGTACCAAGAATGACGTCAGTGGTGTCGTCAGTCTCTTCAGCGGCAACCTGGTTCAGACGTCCACGAGTGGCGGGAGGAGCGGGTTTGGCGGTGAAGACCTCCTGGGGTGGCTTGCCACGACCATTGTTGTTGTTGTTGCTGCCTCCGGCACGTGGTGGAGCATTTTGGTTCTGGACCTGATTCTGGGGGCACTCGCGAGAGTAGTGGCCTGCCTGACCACACTTGTAGCAAGCTCCGAAAACAGTGCGTGGAGCTGGGTGGTTTGGTGGAGCTGGGTGGAACTGGGTGGGTGGACGAGGCGCCACATAGGATGGCCTCGGTGGGTTGTTCTGGCGGAACATGCTATTGGGGATCCAGATCTTGCGCTTCTGGGAGCCAGAACTGGATGATCCGTCATCTCTAGGGTGTTTGCGGAAATCGTTGGGGGTGTTCATGTCCTCTGCCTTGATGGCCTTGTTGACAAGGACCTGGAAGGTGGCGAAGTCATGAAGGTTGAGCTCACGACGGAGTCCACTGTTGAGGCCACGACGGAACCTCTCTTGTTTCATGGAGTCGGTGGAGACTTCTTCAGTGGCATAATGAGCAAGTCGGTTGAACTCCCGACTAAACTCGTCAACTGTCCTTCTGCCTTGAGTGAGGTTACAGAATTCCTCACGCTTGCGGTCCATGAGACCCTTGGGAATGTGGTGCTCGCGGAAAGAAGTACAGAATTCCTCCCAAGATGCAGGTGGTCCAACGGGACGCATATTCAGAAATTCTCCCACCAAGAACTTGCTGCACCTTCAAGGTGATAGGTGGCATAGTTGACCTTGTCGCCATCTGCAACATGGCCGGCTTGGAGCTTCCTCTCGATGCTGCGAAGCCAGTCATCGGCGTCAAGGGGCTCGGTGGAGTAACTGAAAACCGGGGGATGAAGCCGGATGAAGTCGTTCAGGGACACCAGCTCATTGCGCTGTTGAGTGGTGTTGCGTGCGATGACTTCCAGCAGGTGGTGAGAGTCACGGAGATTCCTTTCGACCTCCATCAGAACTTGGGCCATCGTGGGTGGGGGTGGAAGGTTGTCTTCCTCCTGGTTGTTCCCACGACCTTGGTTACGACCAACCTGGCCACGAGTTCCTTGAGACATCCTGAGGTGGAAAAACCAAAGTCAAACAGAGTTGATTGAAGAGTCTAATCAAGGTATTGAAGTACTGGAAGGATTACAGAGCAAAGAAAGTAATCATCTTGACAACATGGTGATAAAAGCATACAAGCCATATATTCACAAGCTGTCATACAAACCATACATCGTTTTAGTACAAGCACTAAGCTAATACAAACGTGCTGAAGATGATACATCCTTCAGAGGCACTCTGACTTCCTATACATTATGTATCTAAGCCTCTGGAACTTAGACGCCTTGCATACAATACCTAAGATACTACTACATCCTCACTAAGTAAGACTACAGGCGGTCTCACTCATCTCCATCTCCATAGTAATCCTCGTAAAAGTTACCCGCGTATCCCGGTAGCTGGAGGTGACCATCGAAAAACACGGAGGCCTGCGGACCCTGATATCCATTTGGGCAAGGATGGGGCCCAGGTCCAGTGTAGGGTGGAAGCAAAGGACCACGGGGTGGAAAAATTCCTCCAATCTCGGGCCAAGCAACTCGAGAAGGCATCTGGGTCCTCACTTGATAGATCGCATCGTACTCCACTGATCCCACGCTCACAAAGGGTGCCAAGAGCGTCAGTGCTCGATACAGACGAACACGAGTAGCGTGGAGCTCAAAACGAAGAGCGCGTGCATCACGATCTCTGTCACTAGCAAACCTAGCAGTCACCTGGAGTGCTGGATCCTCTGCAGAGTGATCTGAGTAGAGTCCGGTGTAATATCCCTCCTCTCCTGGAAGTGCAGCAGGGATATAGCGGAAAGAAGTCTCTCTCAGTAGGGTGTGCTCCTCTCTCAGCAGTGTAATACATGAATATGCAACATCCTGCACAGCCATGTTCTCGGTAACGCCGATGCCATGTCCAAAGTGGATAGGCTGGGTGACTCCAACGTGGTGCGGGTAGATCCGGACGATGCAGTGGAACTGCGTCTGGTTGAAGTCGTGGAACTGCTCCTCGATGGTGTACTCAGGGTACCATCGATATCCCACATAGGACATCATCTCGATCAACGTGGCGGGATGGCCACGCACACCGAGGCACCTGGTCAAACGAACAATCTGCCGAGGGGGAAGATCTGCCATCTGAAACAGAAAGGAGTTTGCAAATGCATCAGATCATGAGATAAACCTGGAATGACTTGGACAACATAACGGCTGTAATTGTAAGAAATGACAATTTCTTTCAATCATGAAAACAGCACTTACATAATACGATGTAAGAAATCAGCATTATAACAATGCTAGAAAAACCTGACACAACTTTCCTACGGCTATAAGGAAGCAATCAACGAGATGTGCTAAACAGACAGAGGAGAGCCTAGTCCTATCTTCCCGTAGAACAAGATGAGGGTGACTCAGAACTCAGAACGAAGGGGGTAAGGAGAAAAATGAAGCCTTACGTTGTTCCCATATATACCCAGAGTAACTATATAACTATAGCAATCTAGACTCAACTTCGGCCAAGGCTACTAGTCCTACAGTCAGTCCTGCTCTGATACCAAGTCTGTCGGGACCCGGGGTTAGCGTATGCAAGTACAGTTAAGACATAGTCATATGGAGAGCCGAGAACCGCACCCACTTGTCTAAGCAGACAAGGCCAAGCACTGAACATTCTCGGAAAGCATCTTACGTGAGGGGCATCCCATCCAGGCCGGATGATCAACTGTGATGGGTCCTCATCGTCCGCACACAAGTCTAATGATATGGGTGGTGAACTCCCATATTCAAAGACAAGTCGCCTCAACCATACTATCGACTATCTCAAAACTCTTACATAGACCTACTCCAGCCCGATCACTTAGTCGGGGTCTAGGGCGGGCTCAATCATACCACAAAGTGTGCACGAGACGGAGTCTCGGACAATCGCATCGCGATGCCCCAAGCTGCGCACATCTAAGGGCCACTTGGTGTATGAAAGACCGCCAGCCAGAACACAACTAAGGTCTCGAAAACCCATACTAAGACATGCATGTTATAAACATACACGCAGCACACATGCCTTGTATGAACAACAGGTACCATTGCAATTCTCTACAAAATGTACATTTTATTTATAACTCTTATAGAGTACACACAGAGATCACATACATGTGATCCAACATTACAACATAAAGCGGAAGCAAATTATGTCTGAGTACAGACAAGTTTAACAAATTGGCTTAAGAAGCCTTATTCAACATAAAGCCCTCCACGAGGGAACCAGTCTGCTGACTGGGACTAGACTAGCTTAACTTCAGTCGTCCAGCTCGATGAAGAAGCCACCTTCGGGGTCAGTGGCGTCATCTAAAACATAGATTAAGCAAACGTGAGTACAAAGGCGTACTCAGCAAGACTTACATAGGAGCTATACTATTCATGCACATGTATCAAGGTAAAGGGAGGTGGGGTTTCACTTGCAGAAATGCCAGCTTTGACTTGGCTAATCCTGAACTACGAGTACCAGACTTTGAGGTAAGAAGCGTACACGAGTCCACTACTTTCACCAACCAATTACACCACTATGGTGCCTTCCTCGACTTCCCCACGAGAAAGCACGCCATAGAGCTCACACTTATCTTGGTGTGTTTTAGAAGTATCCGGTTCAAGTTATCTAATAATCAAGCTAAGCTTTCCAAGTAGTCCATAACCGCGGACGCGGCTATTCGAATAGTTTTGATAACCTTGCAAGGGTGTACCGCTACACACACATGACCATCATTTACCGCCTTTGATCTCGACACCATTCAAGGGGTGTCAGCGAGGATGCTCACCACAACTGTTACCTCATAGCCTATCTAGTCCAAGAAAGCCGCCTACTTGGGTTGGCTACCACAATCGTGAACCCGGCCGGTTTACCGAAGTGGACCCAAGCGATGTGTGCGTGGTGCGTAAGCCGGTCTCGGGTGAGCCGTTCTCTCACTTAGCATCCAGGCCACAAGCCTACCAGAACTCCGAACTACTGCGACATCTGGACATCGAAAGGGATGAGTTAATAGGTTGAGAGGGGTCAGTGAGCCCAATGTGTGGTTGTACTCTTCATCTTGGATCACCACACAAGAACTCGGACTTAGGGCGGTGTTCAACGAGACAACCCACTGTGTACTCCTACACAGCCTCTCATCGTTCACCTTGTATTAGGGTCGATTCACCAACACTTTTCTACCATCATCCACATGATCATTACCATCCCGACTCACATCACAGTAACAACATGGTATCATACTAAGCATGCAATAAGCGATAACATTTGCAGGGGCCACATGATATCATTCAACTCCTACATTTGCTAGGATTGTGGTTTGCTTACTACTGTGACAAAAGATAGGTCATGCAAAGGAATGGGTTCATCTATGCGGTAGAATCGTAACATGGTGATCATCCTATACAATGCATAAGCGAGACATGAGAGGGAAGTGGGATTTTATCGACATGATCAATGGGGTTTTGCTTGCCTTGCTGACGAGGTTCGGGTTCTGGATCTTCAGCGAAGGGGGTGACCTCTTGCTCCGGTTCCACCTCTACTCGACAAACAAAGCATGAAGTAGCAATCAATATGAATGCAATGCTCAAGCACATGATTGAATGTTAAAGCTTGAAGTATAAGTTTGGATGTGTGAGGAAATTCCATTTAAGTGGAATATATTGCATTTAAAATGCAAATTCAAACTCCACATTTGAATTCAACATTAACCAAGTTATATGTGATATAGTTTCATCATTTTAAATCATCTTCAAATGTGTATGATATGCCTCTGATGTGTAAGTGAAATGTAGCATGTTGCCATGGTTCAAGTTGCAAAAATATTTGAATTGAATTTGATTTAATTCCATTTAAATCAAATAACAAATGCCACTGATCACATTTTAAATTCAACTCAAACAGAGTTTAAAGTTGCATATTTGGAAAGATAATTTTCTCCTGATCTTTTTTCATATATTATTTGTCCAATTTGGAGTTAATATGAATTTTCTATGAATTTCCAAAGTTTGGGGTATTTTCTGGAATTTCTGGAATTATTAAACCATTTTTCTTTTCTGGAAATTCATTTAATCGATTTACTGCGTCAGGCTGACGTCAAATTGGCGTCAGGGGGGGGCTGACATGTGGGGCCACCCTGTCAGTGGCTGGGTTAACTTAACCCGTGGGTTAAATTAATCCAGTGGCTTAATTAAGCCACTGGGCCCACTGGTCAGTGACCCAGGGGTCACTTAATTGGTGAAAACAGGGGGGGGGGCTTAGCACTGACTCGCCGGCGGCTAAACGCCGGCGGCCTGGCCACGGCGGCGCAGCACGGGAACACGATTCCGGCCACGGGAGGGGAAACGGAGGGCACCGGCTTGCTCCTGGAGGTCGTCCGCGTCTTCTGGAGGCATCGGGGGTTCACGGGGAGGTCGGGAGCGACGACGGCGACGACTCCGGCGGCAGCAGAACCACGGCGAATTCGCAGTTGACGCTACCGTGCACGGATCGGTCTGATTTCACTCGCGTTCGAAAGCTATCATGCTCAGGAGCCAAACGCACGCGCTGGCTGAGTCGAAGGGGCACAGGGGCGACCTCGAGCTCATCCATGGCGGCGAAGTGCCTCGGCATCCATGGCGGATCCAGCTAGAGCGAGTAAAGGAGGGGGAAAGGTGAGGGTTTTCGTTCGCAAGCTCACCCTGAAACTGTCTGGAGTGGTGGCTTGCTCGGGGAGGCGCTGGAGTTTCCGGAATTCGAACTCGATCCACGGCGGCCGGCGATGAAGACGATGAAGCTAGCGAGCTCGGGGAGGCGTCCGGCTCCGATTCCTTCTACAGTTCGATGAAGACGACGACGGCGAAGCGATTGGACACCTTGGCTTGACTCCTTGACGTCGATGGCCACGAGTTCTTGCGACGGCGAGCGGCGGCGCTCTCGGGTGGAGGAAGAAATCGGCGAAGGAGGAGGAAGGAGTCGCGCTGGAGGGGAGGAATGGATCAGGACGGAAGAGAGGCGTCTCCAGGCACGAGAAGGGGCCACGGGGACCCCTGGAAGCTCTCGGCGGCGACGTGGCGTCCACGGCTGGCTCGGTGGCATTCCACCGAGCAGCTTGGAGGCGCGGGGTGGGGAAGAAGACTCCCCTGCCCCTGGTGGGCCGGCTGGGCTGGTTGGGCCGTCTTCGCCTGGGCGCCAGGTAAGGTTTTTCCCTTTTTCTTTCTGTTTAATCTTTCCTTTCTTTTTCTGTAATTTGTTTTGGCTCTGATAAAAATATCAAACCATTTTATTAAATGCTGAAATTTTTTATGTGGCCTCATAATAATATAGACTAGCCACTCATAAACTTTCAACATTTTTAAAATTCAAATGATTTGAATTTTAAATCAAAAAGGGGTATTTCTTTAATTCCAAGGTACTGTTTGAATATTTGAAAAATCTATGAGCATGGGGTGGGTCCCACATCACTTGACATGTGATCACACTCATTTATAAGACTTTTCAAAACTCTAACATGAATTTTTGGAAAATATTTTTATCTGGCCTTTTGAATTAATTCATCTGGGGGTGTTCCTTCTCCCATTTTGATTTTGAATTTGATTTCCAAGATTTATTTTTGAAATTTTGACATGATGCAAAGGTACTAGCTAACCCTAGCACATACCTAACAGTGGGATCTGATAGATGCCCCCTGACAGATGTGTAGAATTCATCGTAGATCTTATGCCAGACACAACCCCAATTTCTAGACGCCCATACAAAATGGCGCCACGTGAGTTAGCTGAGCTTAAAATCCAACTTGAAGCTTTGCTGGCAAAAGGCTTCATCCGCCCTAGCTCATCGCCATGGGGTTGCCCTGTTCTGTTCGTAACGAAGAAAGATGGAATAGAAAGGATGTGCGTAGACTATCGCCTTCTAAATCTAGTGACGATAAAGAACAAGTACCCACTGCCCAGGATCAATGATCTTTATGATCAACTTGTTTGATCCTCTGTCTTCTCCAAGATGGATTTGAGATTAGGCTATCATCAAATCAAAATCAGAAACACGGACATTCCCAAAACGACTTTCACTACTCGTTATGGTCTTTACGAGTACACCGTCATGTCCTTCGTTTTAACCAATGCCCCCGCCACTTTCTCGCGCATGATGAATTCGATCTTCATGGAGTACCTAGATAAATTTGTTGTAGTTTATCTGGATGACATTCTCATCTACTCGAAGAACGAAGAAGAACATGCCGAACATCTTAGGCTGGCATTGATGAAACTTCGAGAGCATCGCCTTTATGCCAAGTTCTCAAAGTGTGAATTTTGGCTACCAGAAGTGACCTACTTAGGCCATGTGATTTCTGCAAAAGGCATTGTTGTGAATCTCGAGAGAGTTCAGGCCTTCCTTGACTAGACTCCACCTGAATCGGTTAAGCAAGTTAGGAGTTTTCTTGGCTTAGCAAGCTATTGTCGCCGCTTCGTTAAGAACTTCTCCAAAGTTGCAAAGCCTCTAAATGAACTCCTCAAGAAAGATAAGAAATTCCAATGGACTCCCAAGTGCGAGGAAAGCTTTCAAGAGCTAAAAAGAAGGTTGACTTCTGCACCCGTACTTGCGCCTCCAGACACCAAAAGGGATTTCGAGATCTATTGTGACGCTTCACGACAAGGGTTAGGATGCATACTTATGCAAGATCGACATGTGGTAGCCTACGCTTCACGCCAGTTGTGTCCACATGAAGATAACTATCCTACCCATGATCTTGAACTCGCTGCCGTAGTTCATGCCTTGAAAACTTGGCGACATTACCTCCTTGGTAATCGTTGTGAGATCTATTCTGATCACCAAAGTCTCAAATACATATTCACCCGGCCAGATCTTAATCTCAGGAAAAGACGCTGGATAGAGTTGATAAAAGATTATGACTTAGGAATTTCTTACACCCCAGGCAAAGCCAATGTCATGGCTGATGCACTAAGTCGTAAGTCGTATTGTAACAACCTCATATTATAACAGTACCAACCACTTCTTCATGAGGAATTTTGCAAGCTCAATCTTGAGATAGTTCCTCATGGTTTTATTTCTACCTTGGTGGCGAAACCAACTCTTGAGGATCAAATCTTAGTTGCCCAAAGGCGTGCATGAGGTGTTCGCCGGATCAAGGAGAGCATTGCTAGCGGAGTTGCTAAATGTCTCTCCACAGATAGCAAAGGAACGATATTCTTTGAAAATCGTTTGGTAGTACCTAAGAATAGGGATATAAGGCAACTCATCCTTAAAGAAGCCCATGACACTCCCCTATCGATTCATCCCAGTAGCACACAAATGTACCGAGATCTACGCCAGAGATTTTGGTGGACTGGGATGAAGCGACAAATTGCTCAGTTCATTGCTGAATGTGATGTTTGTCGTCGCATTAAGGCCGAACACCAAAGACCTGCTGGTACTCTTCAACCTTTGCCTATTCCCGAGTGGAAATGGCACAAAGTCAGTATGGATTTCATCACTGGCTTTCCAAAAACCCAGAAAGGAAATGATGCCATCTTCGTTGTCACTGATAGACTTTCCAAAGTTGCTCACTTCCTTCCCGTTCGCGAGTCCATAACTGCGAGCCAGTTAGCGGACTTGTATGTCTCTAGAGTTGTGTCTCTTCATGGTGTTCCTTTGGAAATCGATTATGATCGTGGTAGCCTTTTCACCTCTAGATTCTGGGGAAGCTTTCAGAATGCTATGGGAACTCATCTCTCCTTTAGTACAGCTTTCCATCCTCAGTCTAGTGGTCAAGTTGAAAGGGTTAACCAACTTCTCGAAGACATGCTCAGATCTTGTGTTATCATTCGGAAAGAATTGGGAGAAGTCTCTTCCATTCGCCGAATTTTCTTATAACAATAGTTTCCAATCTAGTCTGAACATGGCTCCTTTTGAACTCCTCTATGGACGAAGATGTCGAACACCCCTAAACTGGTCAGAAACCGGTGAAATACAACTCTTTGGACCGGATGTGATCAAGGAAGCCGAAGAGCAAGTTCACATTGTTCGTGATCAATTGAAAGCAGCCCAGTCTCGTCAGAAAAGCTACTATGATCGTCATCATAGGCAAGAAAGCTACAATCTGGACGAGAAGGCTTACCTTCGGATTATTCCTCTAAAGGGAACCCAACGATTCGGTATCAAAGGCAAGTTGGCCCCACGTCACATTGGACCTTTCCGCATTCTTGCTAAACGTGGAGAAGTTTCCTACCAACTTGAACTACCCCCGCACCTTTTCCGAGTACATGATGTATTCCATGTGTCACAACTCAGGCGTTGCTTCAAGGACCCCATCCACGAAGTCGACCATGAAATGCTTGATCTCCAAGATGACCTTTCTTATCGAGAGTACCCTGTTCGTATTCTTGATTCCGCAGAGCGTGTCACTCGTCGTCAGAAGATCATGTTTTTGAAAGTGCAATGGTCACACCACTCTAAGAAAGAAGCCACGTGGGAAAGAGAAGACTGTCTTAGTGCCGAGTATCCCACCTTCCTCCCGATGAATTCTGAATCTCGGGACGAGATTCTTTTGAGTGGGGGCGAGTTGTCACCACCCTCTTTTAGGTATGTGCTAGGGTTAGGTTGCTCCTTTGCATCATGCAAAAATTTCAAAAGAAATTGGAAATGGGGAAAGCAGAAAGCCCTAAAGAATTTAATTCAAATGGCCAGATAAAAAGTTGCTCCAAAAATCATTGTGATATTTTCGAAAAGTCCTAGAAATAAGTGAGATCACATATAAAGTGGAGTGAGTCCCACTCAAGGCTCACTGATTCTTCAAAAATATTATAAGTGCCTTTGGAAATTAAATTATACCCTATTTGATTTGAAATTCAAATTATTTGAAGTTCAAAAATCCCAAAACTTTGTGAGTGGCTATCTATATGCCTTGTGAGTCCACATAAAAATTTAAAGGATTTTATAAAATGCCTTGCTATTTTATTCAGGGAAAAACTAATTACAAAAAAAGAAAACAGAAAACAATTACAGAGAGAAAAAGGAAAAAGGAATCCAAGCCCACCCTACCAGGCCTTGGGCCCAACTAGTTCCCCCACGGCCCAGGCCCACCAGCACCCTTGTCGTCTTCCCCGCGCGTCGACAAGCAGCTCGGTGGCCGCCATGCCGACGCCGGCGAGGGGCACGTCCCCCCTAGACCCTCTCGGGTTCTCCCCTCGCGCCACGACGCACTCCAGAAGCACTGATACGTCCCAATTGTATCTATAATTTCTGCTTGCTCCATGCATGTTTTGTGTGACTTTGCCATGTTTTGCTTGAACTTTCATACACTTTTGAACCAATTTGGACTAACCTATTAACTCAGTGCACCCAGTTTCCAGTTTCTGTTTTGTGCTATTTTTGTATTTCAGGTTTTCTGGCCATTAAAAGTGCTCCAAAAAATCCGGCAAAATCAGATAAAAAATCAGCATCACGGAAGCTTCCGGAAACACCAAAGGAGCGAAGGGGTCCACCACCAGGAGGCCAGGAGGCCTCCTGGCTGCCTGGTGGGTCTCCTCGACACCCCCCTTCGCCTATATTTACCCCTCGGGGTGGAAACCCCTAAGATGGACTCCTTTTTCGCGATCTCGCCTCTGTTCCGCCGCCGCCGCCGTTTCTAGATCGGGGCTGCCTGGAGAAGCTTCTCCGGCACCCTGCCGGGAGAAGCTACCCCCTCCGGGAGACCCTCCATGGCCATGGACGCCTCCCGTATGTACCGTGAGTAGTTTCCCTTGGACCATGGGTCCGTGACCAGTAGCTATGTGATCTATCTCTCCCCCTTTTGTGCCTCCACTTTCGAGTCCTCGTGAGCTGCCTCACATGATCGAGGCATTTATGTAATTTCTGTTGTTGCTATGCTGAGTTTGTTGGGATCTGATGGATTATGAGACTATGTTCAGATTGTGATGAGTAATATATTTGGTTCTTCTCTTTTATATTTTGTTCTTGAGTAAATTCTTGCATGTTCTCCGTTGCGGTATTTGCTTTGGCCAAGTATTTTATTTGCAACTCCAAGAGAGAGCGTTATGCTCGATTGTGGGTTCAACCCCTCGATGTCTAGCTTGAGTGACAGAAACATGAGACTAGGGGATGTGCTGTTTCCACCAGGGATAAAACAACGGTGCTTGTACCTGCGGGTGCAAGGATTGTTTACTTTACGCAAAGTTCTTTTAATGCAGTTGTCTGTAGCTTTGAGTTTACACTTTGGGTGGGATTCGCAACTTAATACCAGCGAGATGTTCTGGATAGATATCTCAAGGTGGATGATTCGTAGTAGATGCAGATGGATTTCGGTCTACTTACCTTGGCGTACTGCCCATTGCTTTTGAGCCCTTCCTTTCTTTGCAGCATAGTTAGCATTGCTGTGCCTTCATAATCCTGTCAATTTCCCAACTGTGATTTGTTTACCTCGCTAGCACTTTTATCGTATTTTGGGAGAGAGACATCACTAGTGAAAATCACGGGACCCTGGTCCATCTTCACATTATTGTTTACACCCTCAATTTACTTTGAGTCTTTACTTTCAGTTGCCACTATTATTATCTCTTGCGTTGATCCTTTGTAAACAGCAAGGCCGGAGGAATTGACAACTCCTTTGTACTCGTTGGGAGCAAAGTTATTTGTATCTATGTGCAGGTCTAGGTGAAGTTAGCAACCCTCGGTTGTGAACGGCGCCATTGTTCACTTTACCACCTTCTTGTATCTCTGCGAGTCCTAAGGGAGACAAACCCTATCCTCTACATAGGGGAAATTTGCTGCTACGCTACATCTCACCTTCCACTTGGGGTAACCAACGAGGAGTGAGAACTATCCTCACCGTATCAAGCACCCGCACCTTTCCCCTCTCCTCGTGGTCACCCTCCTCCTCTCTCCTTCTCAATTTTCTCGCCAACCGAGCGCCACCATGGAGCGCGCCGTCGCGTCTGCATAGGCAACGACGACGATCAGCGGCAGCATCGTGTCCATCGCGTTCACAGCCGTCGTCTACGCCACCCTGTAGAGTCCCGCAAGATGGAACGCACCGGAGCCGACGAATCGGACCGTCTTATTCGCCTACGGCCGCCGGGGCTCGTCGCCGAATACGTAGCCGTCCAGCCATCCCCGACCTCGCCGTTCCCTCTGCTAGAACCAGGGTGAGCTTCCGCTCGTTTACCCTTTTCGTGCGCTCGAAATGGTGCCCCTGAGTCGCGTTTCTGTCTTGGCCATGAGCACGCCGCCGCGCCACCTTGACGCCGATGAGGTTCCGGCGCCCCCCAAGAGTCCCCGTGCGTACCATGCGATGCAGGCAAGCCTTGGGAGCAGATCCTTGCTCTCCCCATGCCAATCCATGGCCGTAATGCCCTCCGGCAATCCTCCACCACGCACCGAGGTCGCCGCTGGCGAGCAGCTGACGTGGCCCCGGTCATTAGGACCTAAACACACAGCTAATCACCCCCTGGGCCACTGACATGTGGGCCCAGGCTGCTAACTAACCTCTGGTTAGTTTAAAACTAACCGGGTTTATTAACCCAGCCAGTGACCAGGTGGCCCCACACGTCAGAGCCCCCCCCCCCACGTCAGCCCTGCGTCAGCACGACACAATAAACTGTTAAAAGATTTAAATTATTCATGAAAAAGGCTTAAACTTTGGAAATTCATAAGTAATTCATTTTAACTCCAAATTGGACAAATAATATATGTAAAATTATCAAAAAAATGCAAGGAATGTGAATATGGACATTTTTTCATGTTTGACCAATTTAAATTGGGTGAACAGTGGCATTTGTCCTTATGGCTTTAATTTGAATTCAAATTTGGAGTGAATTTGCAAATGACTTTGCAATGCACTTCTTTTAAATGTGTCTGTGCATTTAAATTATGTTTATCCTTTGATTGCCATGTTTGTCGATAGAAGTGGAGCCGGAACCGGAGGCCAGCCCCTTCGTTGAAGACACAGTGTGTGAACCTCGTCAGCAAGGCAAGAAAACCCCTATTGATCATGTCGATAAAATCCCACTTCCCTCTCAGTCTCGCTTATGCATTGTTTAGGATGATTACCATGATAACGTTTGTACCGCATAGATGAACCCATTCCTTTGCATGACCTATCATTTGTCACAGTAGTAAGCAAACCACAATCCTAGCAGATGTAGGAGTTGGTTGATATCATGTGGCCACTACAATTGTTACTGCTTATTGCATGCTTAGAGTGATACAATGTTGATACTGTTATGTGAGTCGGGATGGTAGTGATCATGTTGATGATGGTGGAAATGTGTTGGTGAATCTACCCTAATACAAGGTGAACGATGAGAGGCTGTGTAGGAGTACACAGTGGGTTGTCTCGTTGAACACCGCCTTAAGCCCAAGTTCTTGTGTGGTGATCCAAGACAAAGAGTACTACCACATGTTGGAAAAACGGACCCCCGCTCAACCTACTAACTCACCCCTTCTTAGTTCAATGAGTCGCAGTGGTTCGGAGTTCTGGTAGGTCTGTGGCACGGTCTGCGAAGTGGAAGAACGGCTATTCAGACCGGCTTGGGACCCTGCACACATCTTCTGGGACCACATCGGTAAACCGGCCGGGTTCACGATGTGGAATCCAGCCCAGATAGGCGTCTCCATTGGACCTGAGTTGGCTGTGAGGTAAAAGTTGTAGAAATTATCCTTGCCGACACTCGCTTGAAGGGTGACGAGATCCCGACGGTAACTGATAGTTTCATGTGTGTAGCAGTACACCCCTACAGGGTTAATAAACTATTTGAATAGCCGTGTCCTCGGTAAGGGACTACTTGGAAAGCTGTGTCTGATTATTAGAAAGTTCAATGGATACTTATGAAACTTGCCAAGATAAGTGTGAGTGCTATGGCGTGCTTTCTTGTGGGAAGTCGAGGAAGGCACCATAGTGGTGTAATTGGTTGGAGACATGTAGTGGACTCGGGTACGCTTCTTACCTCAAGTCTGGTACTTGTAGTTTAGGACTAGCCAAGTCAAAGCTGACACTTTTACTTATGAACCCCACCTCCCTTTACCTTGATACATGTGCATGAGTAGTATAGTTCATACGTAAGTCTTGCTGAGTACGACTTTGTATTCACGTTTTCTTATTCTATATTTTAGATGAACCCACTGACCCCGAAGGTGGATTCTTCCTGGAGCTCGACGACTGAAGCCAAGCTAGTGTTGTCCCAGTCAGACGACTTGTCCCTCGTGGAAGGGCTTGTTTATAAATAAGGCTTCTTAAGCCATTTGTTAAACTTGTCTTTACTCAGACCTACTTTGCTTCCGCATGCTTGATGTAATGTTGGATCACGGTCTCGTGATCTCTGTGTGCACTCTATAAGAGTTATCAATAAAGTTGTAAACATTGTAGATAATTGCAATGATACCTGTTGTTCATACTAGACATGTGTGCTGTGTGTATGATTATAACATGCATGTCTTAGTATGGGTTTTCGAGACCTTAGATGTGATCTTGCTGGCGGTCTTTTATACACCAAGTGGCCCTTAGATGTGCGCAGTTTGGGGCATCGCGATGCGATTGCTCGTGACTCCGTCATGTGCACACTTTGATGTATGATCAAGCCCGCCCTAGACCCCGACTAAGTGATCTGGCTGGAGTAAGTCTATGTAAGTGTTATAATACAATCGAGAGTATGGTTGAGGCGACTTGTCTATGAATATGGGAGTTCACCACCCATATCATTTAGACTTGTGTGCGGACGATGAGGACCCATCTCAGTTGATCATCCGGCCTGGATGGGATGCCCCTCACGTTCGATGATTTCCGAGAGCGTTCTGTGCTTGGCCTTGTCTGCTTAGACAAGTGGGTACGGCTCTCGGCTCTCCATATGATTGTATTGTAACGGGACTTGCATAAGCTAACCCCGGGTCCGGACAGCATAGTTATATCATATAAACATGGTGTATTTATTATGATTATATCAAGTCAATCCAAGGTAAACTCAAGTCAAAATAGCAAGGAAATATTTAGCAATTCATAACACAAGATCCTCATGAAGTGAATGTTGTGGTTTGCCTTGGTCAAATGGAGTGTCACTGAACTCCTGGTTCTCAGAAAGCAATTTGTTGTCCTCTGAAAATAAATGCAAATCGCAAAAGCAAAATAGGTCAAATGAACATCCCTTCTGTCCAGTACACCTAGACAGAGAGAAAATCTATCAAACTTGGCCAACTAAAAGAGGGTATCAAGACAATTTTTTTGCAAAAAGAATAAACTCATTTGGCCTTATAGATTAGAAGTTATTGGTGGTCAAAATTTGGTGAAATATCACTTTTAAATAGATTTAATTCAAATTTTCAGGAATTTCCAGGGGAGGCCACGTCGAAGGCGTATTTCCATGGGGCGCCTCCACTGAAAGATGGTTCGAAGGGGGAATGGGTCACTGGCAGGTGGGGCCTTCCAGTCAGTTCAACAGAGAGGGAGGGCGAACAGGGCCCGACGGCGATGTGCGAGTGCACCAGTGCACGGAGGAGGCTACGGGGAGCAAGTACAAACCCGAAACAATGGGAACGACGACTGGACGACAAGGCTAGGGTCTTCTCCAGCGGGGTCGGCGGCGGTGGTCGTCGGAGTCGGCGATTCCTGCGAGGAATTCCACCCGCGAGCACTGCGTTAGAACCGCGAGAGCAAGAGGAGTCTAAGGGATGCAACCGCGCGATCAGGGACCAACCAGAGACGGCTGACCGGGGTTTCGATCTCTCGGCAGTGCTCCGGTGAGGTCCAAGGCCTGGGGATTCCCCGGCCGGGTTTCCCTTGTTGTGTACTCGATTGGAGTGTGGGTGGGGTGGTTGTGATTCCAAGAACTGAAGAGGGCGTGGGTTTATATAGGCCGCAGCTGGATTCTGACGAGGGCGCCGCCGAGCAGAAGAGGTTGGAGCAGTGCGAGGCATGGATAAGCTCGGTCTGCTCTCGGCGGGTCGAGAGGGTTCTAGTGGAGGTCCAACACGTATGCGGGCTACTCCCAATTCTCTGCATCAAGGGGGGGGGGCACGTGGTCAAAGTGGCAATGGCGCTGCGGCGGCTCTGTGACGGCGGGCTAGGCGGTGGGTGGCGCGTCTTTGCTGGGGACAGGTGGCGTGCGTGGGTGCGGCGACGCTGGCGACAAGCAGACGCAACCACGAGCATCACGGAGTCGTGCTGGTCACAACGGCCAGCACGCGTGCCCTCGGGTCGAACATTGGCGGTGACGGCGAGGTGTCCGGCGAGCGTCGGGGATTTGGGCAGGGACAGGTGGCATGCATGTGTGCTGCGGGAGCTACAGACACGAGGGTGCAGCCGCGTGCTCGTCGGGCGAGGCTGGCTCATGATGGCTACGTCTCGGCCATGGCCAGAGCACGCCTATCGTAGGCTTCCCGCGTGCTCACCCAGTGCACGCGTGCGCTGGGTCAGCCAGGGTGTTCCAAGCGTGTCTCTGGCACGTATTGAACGTCCTGTAGCACCCTGGTAGCATTGGATGGCTTGGAGGAGGGGTGGTGTGGATGCCAAGTTCAAAAAGGGTAGCTGTCTGGAACTTGGAGAATTTTTGGAGGAGAAAGAGCTGGTAGTTTTAGGCTGAATCTTGGTGTGCATGCATGATCTAGGAAGGTGCTCATGTGGTAAAAATTCCAGAGCCAATTGACCAGTGTACAGGGTACTTCCTTCACAAAGTGCTCCTCTGTCCAGAATTAGAAAATAATTTCTAGGGGAGAAACTTTGTACTGAACTTGATGATCTTTTTCCATAGAATCATGAGGCATGATCATAGAGTCCAGCACAAAAAGTTTCAAAGCATTTGAAGCAACAGAAGAGATGATTGCTTCACAAACATTGGATAAAAAGGCTTATTCCTTTAATGAAAAAGGAATATTTTGGGGAATAAAAATATGGCAAGGAAATAGGAGATCAGGGCTTGATCTTGACCATGAGGGAGATGGGTTTTGACGTCACATGGCCTAGGGGAAAAGAATAGGCCCAAGTGATCAAGGCCAAAAGAGTTGCAAGACACCAGGCAAACAAATGAAATTCCATAAATCAGCAAAAAGAGTTTGCATAAAAAAAGGGGCCAAAAACCAGGGTGTCACAAACCTACCCCCCTTAGGGTAAACCTCGTCCTCGAGATTTGGTTGATCAGGGAACAGATATGGATATGCAGATCTCAAAAACTCTTCCCTTTCCCAAGTAGCTTCTTCCTCGGTGTGGTGCTCCCACAGTACCTTGTAAAACCGTATTACCTTGCTGCGGGTGGTCCTTTCCATTTCCTCTAAAATTTGGACTGGGTTTTCCTCATAGGTCAGATCCTGTGTCATCTCCAATTCCTTCATATCCACTTTCTTGACTGGCGGTGCAATGCACTTGCGTAACTGCGATATGTGGAAAACATCATGAACATCAGACAGTTCTGGGGGTAGTTCCAATTGGTATGCCACTCTTCCTCTTTTAGCCATTACTGGGAACGACCCGATGCATCGTGGTGCAAGCTTCCCTCGAGTGTGGAATCTCCTCACTCCTTTCATCGGGATTACTCGAAGGTAAGCATATTCTCCGAGATCAAAGTTCACTTCTCGATGTTTTGGGTCATAGTAGCTCTTTTGGCAAGACTTGGATTCTTTCAGACGGTCCTAAATCTCTTTGACCTTATTTTCGACTTCAAGCATCAAATTTGTACCAAAGATACGGTTGTATCGTGTCTGCGACCAATTCAGAGGGGTACGTCACTTACGCCCATATAATGCTTCAAATGGTGACATCTTGAGGCTGGACTGATAACTGTTGTTGTAAGAGAATTCCGCATATGGACGACAGTCTTCCCACTTGGTTCCATAGGCTAGAGCACATGCCCTGAGCATGTCCTGCAGGATCTGTTTAACTCATTCAGTTTGCCCATCAGTCTGCGGGTGATAGGCCGTGTTGTGCTTCATCGCGGTTCCTAAGGCTTGGTGCAGGCACAACCAGAATGCAGATGTGAATGTGGACCCTCTGTCGGAGGTGGTCGTCTTGGGTACACCATGGAGGCTAACAATCCGGGATATGTATAGCTCCGCTAGCTAATCTGCTTGGTTAGTGGTTCTGACCGGGATAAAATGGGCCACCTTGGTGAGCATGTGTAACACCCTCACTGTCAGTGAACAGTAATCACTGTTACTGTTCATCTGTACTGTTCAAAACTTTTGTTGATCAACTTGGAACAGTTCAAATTTCAAATTCCACTTTGTTATTGTTGCAAGCAAAGTGAACCATGGGCCTTGATCATCATGGATGAAAACAAAGTCCAAGCCACTTGAAATAAAATTCAAACAAACCCAAAAATGCCTTCTGATGAATATTAAAATGGGGTGACAATAAATCTTTTCCAAAAATCTTGGAACCACTTTTATAAAATCCCAAATAATCAATAGACCAAATCCATATGGGTTTGGGTATTTATTGTGCTATGGAAAATTCTAAACAAATCAAACAGTGGCCAAAAACCCTATTTAAATCATTTAATATTTAAATCAAATATTAAATGACTTCTATTATTGCCCAATCTTTTTTTGGCAGAAATATATGGTGTTACACTAATTTTAGAACCTACTACATATTTTACAAAAAGGCCAAAGCAACTAATATAAATAGAAAAGAACAAAAGCTGAAAAGAAAATACAGAAAGGGATAAAAGGCAAAGAGGCCCACCCCCTACCCCCTGTTTCTCCCCGGCCCAGCTAATAGCCAGCCACCCCCGGCCCAACCCACCTCCCCCTCGTCTTCTTCCCGTACGGGGAAGGCGTGGCGGCCATCCCCCGGCTGGCCACGCCGTGGAGGCCATCCAAGCCCCTCCGGCGAGGATAAGGCCACGGACCCCCCCCCTTTTGAGCAAACCCTAGCCGCAGTCCCTCGTCGACTGGATCTCGCCATTCTTCCCCTCCCCAGCGTCTCCCTTGCCATTCTCGCCGCCGCTCGTAGACCCCCGGGGCGTTGCTCGCCGTCATCGTGGCCCCTGGCCCCTGCAGAGCTCGCCTCCGTGTCCAGGACCACCGGCGTGGACGCCTCCTTCGACGGCGACGGCGAATCGGACCCGAGATGCGCCGGGTGTCCTTCCCTTCGCCGTTTCCTTCCACCTCGGCCCGGTGCCTCGTCGCTGAATTGCCGCCACCACAGGACGCCTCGCGCCTCCCCGAGCCCTCCATCGCGCGTCCCGGTGAGCGCCGCTTCGTCTGGCCTCCTCCCCCTCTCGAACTGGTGCACTCCGTAGCCCTCCCCACCGGAAGCGAGCACCGGCCGCCGCCGCACAGCGCGGTGCTGCCGTTCTGGCAGCCCGTGGCCTCCCTCTTGACCACCAGTGGGTGTGCGGCCACCCTATTGATCGATTCCCCCACCCCCCGTTTCGTTGGCCGCCGGGCTGCGCGAAGGACCTCGCCGGCGTTCCACTGGCTCCGCCGTCTTCCATGGCGTGGGCGCCGTGGAGGCTCTCTTTTGTCTCGCTGACAGTGGGCCAGGGCACCCCTTAATTGTCTGTTAAGTTAATTCACTGATTAATAAAAATGCTAATTAAGCTTATGAGTCTATGACAGGTAGACCCCACTGTCAGATTAATATTTAAAATAATTTAGATTTATTCCAGTGTATGACATGTGGGTCCAGAGGTTAATTTAATTTAATTAAATGAATTATTAGAAATGTGAGGCTGACCAGTGGGTCCCACTGGTCAGGTTTGACCAGTCAACACTGTTATGGATAATGTTACTAAAATAATAAAAGAAATTATTAAAAGGGATTTTTAATGTTTTAAAAATTGATTAAACTTATAAAATCAATATCTTTTAATCCGTATATTGGATCGAAAAACTTTATACATGAAAGTTGATCAGAAAAATACAACGAATAAGAATACGCTATCCGTATGTCTACCCCACCCCCCTAACACACTGATCATCGACATTTCCCCCTCCGGGCTGTCTGTCGATAATTCCGGGTAACGATAAAAGTACCCGAATGAATTTATTCCGTACACGAAAGTTGTCCGGAATGGTTCAACTAACACGGATACACCCCCGTTATCTTTGTCGGATGTCCACGACACCTCCGGCATGAACCCTTCCCCCTCCGGACACCCTGTCCGGTAATCAGCCGGAGCTGGTAGTTCATCCCCGGATGAATTCCCGCTCCGAGCAACGTGCATTGCACTGCGTTAGAACACCGTTAACTTTTCATCTGTCATGTCATGCATATGTTTGTATATTATTGTTTTGTATTTACTGTTTCCCCCCCCCCCTTAATCTTCGGTAGAACCCGCTACTACCGCCGACTACACTGCTGCCGGGTACGACTACTTCGTCGACGACCCTACCCCTACCGTCGAGCTTGCAGGCAAGCAGAGCCATTCTCTTCCCCAGATATCGCCTATCTTTCCGTACATTTCTTGCACTAGGCATTGTTACTGCTGCTGCTACGTTACAATCCTATTCAATTGCATAGCCTGTTTTTGTCGCCCCTTGATGTACCTCTTTTATCCTATGCTGCCTATTATTATTATGAATTATTCAGCAGTGAGCCCTGCGCATTGTTAGCTAGGATTAGATAGAGGGCCGTGATCACTCAGGGGGGTGAACACGGATACTATATATACAACTGCACAGGTACGGAACAAAGCAGACACCGCCAAAGGCCCCTATCTGGGTTACGCCTAGTCACCTCAAGTGTGAGCTATCCGGGAGTAATCCTTGTACTCCACTCGAGGCTGAGTTTGTCTTGCCGCCATAGGGTCCTGAGAATCGGTTGTCCTTAAGGTAAGAAGTCGGGTGACCCAACGGTGCCCGCGAGAGGTATATTGTCGGGAACGACAGGGAGGGTGCGACCGACGTTACTGGCGTGCTTGGCCCCTGCTCGTATCTCGCGAGAGTTACCAAACCACGCGAAAGTCGAGCTCTACCAAGAGCACACGCGAGACAAGGTAAGGAGACGGTTCACCTTGGTGGTAACCGCAGTGACTTGGTGGGACGACAGGGCAGGCACCGATGTACTGGTGGTCCTGACTGCTGTATTTGACCGCGGGTCGGTTAAGTCGAGGCAACGATAACGGTTGTCACGCAGGTTAATTAAAATGCTAAATGGTTCGGCGGATGACTTGAGAGGCCCGTTGGTCTGTACGCACTACCTACACGTGGGATTACGGTGTGGGCCCTCCGCGTCGTAGTTTGTCCGAAAGCTCTTCAGACGTCAGCAGTACCACGGGCTGATAGCCGGGAAGCGGTCTTGTCTTTTTTGCTGCAGCAGGTGTGTTTGGATTTGCTTTTGCTTCACCGGCCAGTCTCGTACTGTGCAGGAGCGTGCAAGGGTGAGGGACCTAGACCCCTTGGCGCATAGGATATAGTCCGGCGGATGGCCTCTCTGTTGAGCCTAGGATGGGCTGCGTCGTGTCGGATAGCCTCGGTGGGGCGTTCCCTAACAAGGTTCACGCCACCCTGGAGATCCGAGCGTGCAGGCTGAACAGTAGTGCACCCCTGCAGGGAGTTTAATCTATTCGAATAGCCGTGTCCACGGTAACAGGACGCTTTATGCTGAAGCTGGATCTTACCACTAGAAACTATTACTATTAAACTGTATGGTTCCGGGTCTTCTTCCTCGCAGGGAGTCGAGGAAGGGAACTCGGAGGCATTATTATTATTGTTAATCATTACAACTTATATTATACAATGTTGCAGCAACTTCTGCTTCGTTGTTACTTTATGCTTTATATGAACTGTTGGCTGATTCTTACCTCATGCTGCAAGACATCGTCGGAAGATGCTAGTCTTCGATAGGCCTAGCTTCTTACCCTTGCTCTGGATTTCTGTCTTTCAGGCCACTATATAGAGCCTCTTCTTTCCGTTGATACAATGCATATTGCTTAGTAGCGGACGTAAGACTCGCGGGTATACTAGGTACTCACCTGCTTTATTTCCTTTACTGTTTTTCCTGATCGGCCGCTGCAGTCGACGTTGGAGCCCAGGAGCAGGAGTACCCCGGAGGCGGATACTACTACGTCGAGACCCCCGCTGACCAGGACCAGGAGTAGTTTCGGAGGCTCCCAGGCAGGAGGCCTTGCCTTTTCGATCTGTATCTCTGATTATATTTGTGCTAGCCTTCTTAAGGCAAAACTTGACTAACTATGTCTGTACTCAGATATTATGGCTTGTATAACTTATGTATTCGGGTCCGCGTGAACCCCCTTTATTGTAACGTATTGGTTTTTCCTTTTGTGTTTTGTGTTGTGCTGTGATATCCTCACCGTTGCACCCTAATCTCAGTCGTGTACTCTGCGTGTATGATTACTGTACACGGATTGATTTGAGGGGCTTCACAAGTTGGTATGAGAGCCGACTGCCTGTAGGAAGCCACCCCACCACTACCTGGTCGAAGTTGAGTCTAGACTTTGAAAAACTATTTTGCTAACTTATTGTTTGGCTTACGGGCCCACATCGATGTCACTACGTGTGATATCTATGGTATTAGGATCCTTTTCTCCTTACCTATGCTCTGGGACTCTGCTCTCTTATCCTTGCTGGTAAGTTTTACAAACGCTGACATTAGGATCACGTTCTCTTGATTCCACCTGGCGTTTTGGTGCGTTCCCCGTTGATTGAGTCGTGTCGCAGGAGTCGTACCCCAGATCCCGGACCGCGGATCCCATTCTCATTCTGGGCAGGCCACGCGTTCTCTGGCATCAACTCCTATGGCCAACAGTTTTCTTGCGGCGTGATTGACATAGTGGAATCTATGTCGCGTCGTGTAATCCTTACCGCGGTCTGCGCGCCGCCTAGTGTGTCCTTTTTCCTTAATTTCTACGACGTTACGCTGCCCGATTTTCGATTGATTCTATGTGTGGATGTGTATGTCTTATATGACTACTCCTATATATCCGCGCCTCCTCTTTGTTGTCGCTTTACCTCTTACTCGTTTCCGGCATCTCGTTAAAAATTGTTCATCGCTGAAATACCCCTGTTAAATTCTAGCAGGATGGCTGGTCGTGGTGGTCGTGGTCGTGGACGTGGTGCCAACGATCCACCTCCGTCGCCGGACTACATGGCCACGATGATGCAGCAGTTTCAGATGAACCAAGTGTTTATGCAAGGAGTCATAGATCAGCTCCAGAATCAGAACCAGAACCAGAACCAGCACCAGAACCAACCGCCTGTGGTTACTCTGCGGGATTTCATGCTTCTCAATCCCCCTCTCTTCCACCAGCCGGAGCAGCCGCTGGATGCCGATGATTGGCTTCGTGACATCACTCGTCAGTTGGAGTTCGCTAATGTGAGCGTTGCTGATTATGTCAACTTCGCGTCCTATTTCCTGCGTGGTCCCGCTGCTCAGTGGTGGGACACTTACAAGGGCTCGCTAGCTGAAGGGACTGTCGTCACCTGGAATGACTTCAAGACTGCCTTTCGTGCTCGTTATGTCCCCCAGGCGATTATGAACCGTATGAAGGCCGAGTTCCGCAACCTCGTTCAGGGAAACAAAACTGTCGAGGCATATCAGAGGGAATTCCTCCGCCTCTCCCGCTATGCTGCAAGTGACCTCCCCAATGATGCAAGTAGGCAAGAGAAGTTCCGTGATGGACTCAACGCAGATCTCCAGCTTGCACTGGCTTTGCACGTCTTCCCCGACTTCGCCACCATGGTGAACCAGACTATCACTCTTGAGACCGCTCAGCTTAAGTTCGGTGGTTCGCCGAAGCGCCCCCGTGATGCTGGATCATCTTCGGGCACAGCACAGAAGCAACGCGTTTGGCTTCCACACAGCCTTATGCGTCCAACTGCCCCTGCACCAAGGCCGTCGTATGTTGCACCTCGTCTGCCTCCGCCCCCGCCGAGACAGCCGAAGACTGAGACTGCACCCCTCCGTCCTCAAGATGGCCTGTGTTTCAAGTGCCGTCAGCTAGGCCATATTTCCAGATGCTGCCCTCAGCGACAGAATCAACTGGTAGTTCACCCGGGCTGGCCGCGGAAATGGTCGTGGCAACAATGGGACCCTCAACTATAATACTGGGTCAAATACTCATGCTCGTGGTCATGCCTACAACATTGATGTTGAAACAGCTCAGGAACAGCCCGCTACTGTGATGGGTACACTCCTCGTTAACTCAATACCTGCTACTGTTTTATTTGATACAGGAGCATCACATTCATTTATGTCTGGAGCATTTGCATCTAAGAATGGCATATTCCACGAAAAGATGCGCACCCCCTTGGCCGTTAAAACACCCGGCGGCATGTGTCACGTTGACATGCTGGCACCTAACATCACCGTCGAGATTGAAAGGATTGAGTTCCTTGTCTCCCCACATATTCTGAAAACCTCCACGATTGACCTTATCTTGGGTATGGATTGGCTGAAAGCCCACGATGCCGCACTTTATTGTGGCACCAAGGTCATCCAACTTTTTCATCCTTCTGGCGCGATTGTGAGTCACACTGCCATTGTGTCGATGAATGCCGAAGCTCGTATATATGCTCTGAATGCCTTGAATGTCGCACCTCTCGAAGGGATTGAGAAAGTCCCAATCGTTTGTGATTTTACCGACGTATTCCCAGAAGAACTGCCGGGGGTACCCCCGATTAGGGAAGTTGAATTCGTCATCGACTTGAAGCCTGGCACAGTCCCTATTGCCAAGCGCCCATATAAGATGCCACCTCACCACCTCCTTGAATTGAAGAAGGAGATCGACACGGCCCTCGAGAAAGGCTTCATCCGTCCAAGTTCCTCTGCTTGGGGAGAACCTTCGCTCTTTGTCAAGAAGAGTGATGGCACAAACCGTTTGGTCCAAGATTACCGACCTATCAACCAGGCCACGATACAGAACAAGTACCCCCTCCCTCGGATCAATGATCTTTATGATCAACTTGCTGGATCCACGGTGTTTTCAAAACTTGACTTAAGGTTGGGTTACCATCAGATCCGGGTCCGTGATGAGGACATCCCGAAGACCGCATTCATTACTCGCTATGGTTCATACGAGTACACCGTCATGTCCTTTGGCTTGACGAATGCACCAGCCACCTTCTCCAGATTGATGAACTTTATATTCATGGAATACCTCGACAAGTTCGTCGTGGTTTATCTGGATGATATATTGATTTACTCCAAGACCGATGCAGAACATGCTGAACATCTTCGTCTTATACTGGAAAAGCTTCGAGAACACAAACTCTATGCTAAGTATTCTAAGTGTGAGTTTTGGCTTCCCAAAGTAACCTACCTTGGTCATGTGATTTCCAAGGATGGCGTTGCCGTCAACCCCGAACGTATCCAGGCTATTCTTGACTGGACTCCGCCCAGGACTGTAAAGAAAGTCAGAAGTTTCCTCGGCCTCGCTAGCTATTGTCGCCGTTTCGTCGAGAACTTCTCCAAGATTGCCAAGCCTCTGACTAATCTGCTTCACAAAGGCGTCAAGTTTGAGGGGACTGATAAATGTCAAGAAAGTTTTCAAGCTCTGAAGGACAAGCTCACTTCACCCCCAATGCTTGCTCCTCCTGATACTCAGAAGGACTTCGTGATTTATTGCGACCCGTCTCGTCAAGGATTAGGCTGTGTCCTAATGCAAGAGCGCAAAGTGATTGCTTATGGCTCTCGTCAGTTGCGTGCTCACGAAGATAACTATCCAACTCATGATCTCGAATTGGCAGCGGTAATTTATGCATTGAAGTTGTGGCGACATTACCTCGTCGGTAATCGTTGCGAGATCTTCACCGACCACCAAAGCCTGAAGTACCTGTTTACGCAACCCGACCTGAATCTCCGCCAGCAGAGATGGCTCGAGACAATAGCCGACTACAACATGGGAATTTCTTACACCCCTGGCAAAGCTAATGTGGTGGCCGATGCCTTAAGCCGCAAAGCCTATTGTAGTGAGCTTGAAGTTCAGGTGCAACAACCACGTCTGTATGCCGAACTCCGCAAGCTGAACATCGAAATTGTTCCGCAGGGATATGTGAACTCCCTGGTGGTCCAACCAGACCTCGACACCCGCATCAAGACGGTACAACATTATGACTCTGACATTTGGAAGATTAAGCGTCGTGTCGCCAGCGGAGAGCCCTCATTCTTCACTATTGATGCAAATGATGATAATGCGGTGTACTTCAAGGGTCGTTTAGTGGTTCCGGTAGCCAAGGCCAACCTGAATTACGCCTCTGATGTCATGAAAGAAGCTCATGATACACCTTTGTCGATTCACCCTGGTAGTACCAAGATGTACCAAGACATTCGTCAGCGGTACTGGTGGTCTAACATGAAACAAGACATTGCTCGTTATGTTGATGAGTGTGACGTTTGCCGTCGCGTCAAAGCAGAACATCAAAGACCTGCTGGAACTCTGCAACCACTCTCTATTCCTGAATGGAAATGGGACAAGATTGAAATGGACTTCGTCACCGGATTTCCCCGATCACAGAAAGGTCATGATGCCATATTTGTCGTCATCGACCGATTCTCCAAGGTTTCTCATTTTCTGCCTGTCAAGGAGACGATCTCTGCTAGTCAGTTAGCAGACTTATATGTTTCCAGAATTGTTTCCCTCCACGGGATTCCGTTGGAGATCAGTTCCGACCGAGGCAGCATTTTCACCTCAAAGTTCTGGGATAGTTTCCAAGAAGCTATGGGCACTCACCTAAGCTTCAGTACTGCT
This sequence comes from Bromus sterilis, assembly GCA_950022295.1. Classification (NCBI taxonomy): domain Eukaryota; kingdom Viridiplantae; phylum Streptophyta; class Magnoliopsida; order Poales; family Poaceae; genus Bromus; species Bromus sterilis. The sequence goes on along the minus strand of OX465595.1, from coordinate 269,935,087 downwards.
TATCACCCCCAGTCGCAAGGCCAAGTCGAATGAGTCAACCAAGTACTTGAAGATATGCTCCGAGCTTGTGTCATCTCATTCGGTAAGAAATGGGAGGAATCTCTTCCATTTGCTGAATTCTCGTACAACAATAGCTATCAAGCTAGTCTGAAGATGGCACCCTTTGAAGTTCTCTATGGACGTAAGTGTCGAACCCCTCTGAATTGGTCAGAAACTGGAGAACGAACCCTCCTTGGTCCGGACATTATACAGCATGCCGAAGATCAGGTTCGCGTTATTCGTGAACACTTGAAAGCTGCTCAGTCCCGCCAGAAGAGCAACTATGATCGCAAACACAAGGAAATGGTTTACCAACCTAGCGAATACGCGTACCTCCGTGTCACTCCCATGAGAGGCACTCACTTCTTCGGAATCAAAGGCAAGTTAGCTCCTCGCTACATTGGCCCGTTCCGTATTCTTTCCAGAAGTGGACCCGTGGCATACCGATTGGAATTGCCGTCGAACCTCTCTCAAGTTCACGATGTTTTTCACGTGTCGCAACTCCGACGCTGCTTCAAAGACCCTATACGTGAAGTGGAGCATGATATGATCGAGCTGCAACAGGACTTGACTTATCAAGAACATCCGAGCCGCATTCTCGATCAGTCTGAACGCAAAACCCGCAACAAGACAACCAAGTTCCTCAAAGTTCAGTGGTCGAATCATTCTGAAGATGAAGCCACTTGGGAACGCGAAGATCGTCTTCGTGAGGAATACCCCGATCTTTTCCCCTCTACCACCTAAATTCTCGGGACGAGAATTCTTGTAGTGGGGGAGATTTGTAACACCCTCACTGTCAGTGAACAGTAATCACTGTTACTGTTCATCTGTACTGTTCAAAACTTTTGTTGATCAACTTGGAACAGTTCAAATTTCAAATTCCACTTTGTTATTGTTGCAAGCAAAGTGAACCATGGGCCTTGATCATCATGGATGAAAACAAAGTCCAAGCCATTTGAAATAAAATTCAAACAAACCCAAAAATGCCTTCTGATGAATATTAAAATGGGGTGACAATAAATCTTTTCCAAAAATCTTGGAACCACTTTTATAAAATCCCAAATAATCAATAGACCAAATCCATATGGGTTTGGGTATTTATTGTGCTATGGAAAATTCTAAACAAATCAAAACAGTGGCCAAAAACCCTATTTAAATCATTTAATATTTAAATCAAATATTAAATGACTTTTATTATTGCCCAATCTTTTTGTGGCAGAAATATATGGTGTTACACTAATTTTAGAACCTACTACATATTTTACAAAAAGGCCAAAGCAACTAATATAAATAGAAAAGAACAAAAGCTGAAAAGAAAATACAGAAAGGGATAAAAGGCAAAGAGGCCCACCCCCTACCCCCTGTTTCTCCCCGGCCCAGCTAACAGCCAGCCACCCCCGGCCCAACCCACCTCCCCCTCGTCTTCTTCCCGTACGGGGAAGGCGTGGCGGCCATCCCCCGGCTGGCCACGCCGTGGAGGCCATCCAAGCCCCTCCGGCGAGGATAAGGCCACGGACCCCCCCCTTTTGAGCAAACCCTAGCCGCAGTCCCTCGTCGACTGGATCTCGCCATTCTTCCCCTCCCCAGCGTCTCCCTTGCCATTCTCGCCGCCGCTCGTAGACCCCCGGGGCGTCGCTCGCCGTCATCGTGGCCCCTGGCCCCTGCAGAGCTCGCCTCCGTGTCCAGGACCACCGGCGTGGACGCCACCTTCGACGACGACGGCGAATCGGACCCGAGACGCGCCGGGTGTCCTTCCCTTCGCCGTTTCCTTCCACCTCGGCCCGGTGCCTCATCGCTGAATTGCCGCCACCACAGGACGCCTCGCGCCTCCCCGAGCCCTCCAACGCGCGTCCCGGTGAGCGCAGCTTCGTCTGGCCTCCTCCCCCGCTCGAACTGGTGCACTTCGTAGCCCTCCCCACCGGAACCGAGCACCGGCCGCCGCCGCACAGCGCGGTGCTGCCGTTCTGGCAGCCCGTGGCCTCCCTCTTGACCACCAGTGGGTGTGCGGCCACCCTATTGATCGATTCCCCCACCCCCCGTTTCGTTGGCCGCCGGGCTGCGCGAAGGACCTCGCCGGCGTTCCACTGGCTCCGCCGTCTTCCATGGCGTGGGCACCGTGGAGGCTCTCCTCTGTCTCGCTGACAGTGGGCCAGGGCACCCCTTAATTGTCTGTTAAGTTAATTCACTGATTAATAAAAATGCTAATTAAGCATATGAGTTTATGACAGGTAGACCCCACTGTCAGATTAATATTTAAAATAATTTAGATTTATTCCAGTGTATGACATGTGGGTCCAGAGGTTAATTTAATTAAATTAAATGAATTATTAGAAATGTGAGGCTGACCAGTGGGTCCCACTGGTCAGGTTTGACCAGTCAACACTGTTATGGATAATGTTACTAAAATAATAAAAGAAATTATTAAAAGGGATTTTTAATGTTTTAAAAATTGATTAAACTTATAAAATCAATATCTTTTAATCCGTATATCGGATCGAAAAACTTTATACATGAAAGTTGATCAGAAAAATACAACGAATAAGAATACGCTATCCGTATGTCTACCCCACCCCCCTAACACACTGATCATCGACATTTCCCCCTCCGGGCTGTCTGTCGATAATTCCCGGTAACGATAAAAGTACCCGGATGAATTTATTCCGTACACGAAAGTTGTCCGGAATGGTTCAACTAACACGGATACACCCCCGTTATCTTTGTCGGATGTCCACGACACCTCCGGCATGAACCCTTCCCCCTCTGGACACCCTGTCCGGTAATCAGCCGGAGCTGGTAGTTCATCCCCGGATGAATTCCCGCTCCGAGCAACGTGCATTGCATTGCATTAGAACACCGTTAACTTTTCATCTGTCATGTCATGCATATGTTTGTATATTATTGCTGTGTATTTACTGTTTCCCCCCCCTTAATCTTCGGTAGACCCCGCTGCTACCGCCGACTACACTGCTGCTGGGGACGACTACTTCGTCGACGACCCTACCCCTACCGTCGAGCTTGCAGGCAAGCAAAGCCATTCTCTTCCCCAGATATCGCCTATCTTTCTGTACATTTCTTGCACTAGGCATTGTTACTGCTGCTGCTACGTTACAATCCTATTCAATTGCATAGCCTGTTTTTGTCGCCCCTTGATGTACCTCTTTTATCCTATGCTGCCTATTATTATTATGCATTATTCAGCAGTGAGCCCTGCGCATTGTTAGCTAGGATTAGATTTTGGGCCGTGATCACTCAGGGGGGTGAACACGGATACTATATATACAAATGCACAGGTACGAAACAAAGCAGACACCGCCAAAGGCCCCTATCTGGGTTATGCCTAGTCACCTCAAGTGTGAGCTATCCGGGAGTAATCCTTGTACTCCACTCGAGGCTGACTTTGTCTTGCCGCCATAGGGTCCTGAGCATCGGTTGTCCTTAAGGTAAGAAGTCGGGCGACCCAACGGTGCCCGCGAGAGGTATATTGTCGGGAACGACAGGGAGGGTACGACCGACGTTACTGGCGTGCTTGGCCCCTGCTCGTATCTCGCGAGAGTTACCAAACCATGCGAAAGTCGAGCTCTACCAAGAGCACACGCAAGACAAGGTAAGGAGACGGTTCACCTTGTTGGTAACCGCAGTGACTTGGTGGGACGACAGGGCAGGCACCGATGTACTGGTGGTCCTGACTGCTGTCGTTGACCGCGGGTCGGTTAAGTCGAGGCAACGATAACGGTTGTCACGCAGGTTAATTAAAATGCTAAATGGTTCGGCGGATGACTTGAGAGGCCCGTTGGTCTGTACGCACTACCTACACGTGGGATTACGGTGTGGGCCCTCCGCGTCGTAGTTTGTCCGAAAGCTCTTCAGACGTCAGCAGTACCATGTGCTGATAGCCGGGAAGCGGTCTTGTCTTTTTTGCTGCAGCAGGTGTGTTTGGATTTGCTTTTGCTTCACCGGCCAGTCTCGTACCGTGCAGGAGCGTGCAAGGGTGAGGGACCTAGACCCCTTGGCTCATAGGATATAGTCCGGCGGATGGCCTCTCTGTTGAGCCTAGGATGGGTTGCGTCGTGTCGGATAGCCTCGGTGGGGCGTTCCCTAACAAGGTTCACGCCACCCTGGAGATCCGAGCGTGCAGGCTGAACAGTAGTGCACCCCTGCAGGGAGTTTAATCTATTCGAATAGCCGTGTCCACGGTAACAGGACGCTTTATGCTGAAGCTGGATCTTACCACTAGAAACTATTACTATTAAACTGTATGGTTCCGGGTCTTCTTCCTCGCAGGGAGTCGAGGAAGGGAACTTAGAGGCATTATTATTATTGTTAATCATTACAACTTATATTATACAATGTTGCAGCAACTTCTGCTTCGTTGTTACTTTATGCTTTATATGAACTGTTGGCTGATTCTTACCTCATGCTTCAAGACATCGTCGGAAGATGCTAGTCTTCGATAGGCCTAGCTTCTTACCCTTGCCCTGGATTTCTGTCTTTCAGTCCACTATATAGAGCCTCTTCTTTTCGTTGATACAATGCATATTGCTTAGTAGCGGACGTAAGACTCGCCGGTATACTAGGTACTCACCTGCTTTATTTCCTTTACTATTTTGCCTGATCGGCCGCTGCAGTCGACGTTGGAGCCCAGGAGCAGGAGTACCCCGGAGGCGGATACTACTACGTCGAGACCCCCGCTGACCAGGACCAGGAGTAGTTTCGGAGGCTCCCAGGCAGGAGGCCTTGCCTTTTCGATCTGTATCTCTGATGTTATTTGTGCTAGCCTTCTTAAGGCAAAACTTGACTAACTATGTCTGTACTCAGATATTATGGCTTGTATAACTTATGTATTCGGGTCCGCGTGACCCCCCTTTATTGTAACGTATTGGTTTTTCCTTTTGTGTTTTGTGTTGTGCTGTGATATCCTCACCGTGGCACCCTAATCTCAGTCGTGTACTCTGCGTGTATGATTACTGTACACGGATTGATTTTAGGGGCGTCACAGCATGTCCACAATAACCCAAATGAAATCATGGCCTCCAACTGATTTGGGGAGTCCCACGACAAAGTCCATGCATATGTCTTCCCATTTCCACTGAGGGACTTGTAGGGGTTGCAGGAATCCAACGGGCTTCTGATTCTCAACTTTAACTTGGTTGCAAATGTCGCATCACGCAACATAGTGTGCAATATATTTCCGCATTCCGGACCACCAAAATGTTGTTCTTAAATCTTGGTACTACTTGGTACCTCCTGGGTGGATGGAATATGCGGACTCATGTGCTTCTCACAGTATTTGCTGCCTTAGGTTGTTCTGGTCTGGTACACATAGTCGGTCCTCAAACCATAGTGTCTCCTGGGTGTCGATGTGGAAGGATGCGGCTTTTCCCTAATCCGGTATGTTTTCTGCCAAAAGGACTAATCCACGAATAATCTTTTTACGAAAAACGTGATCGGGTCCCTGGCAGTTTGACCAGATCTGGAAACGTTTTCCGGCGAACTCCTGTGAACTCCGGCGAGGTGGGGCAGCTCCGACGAGGTGGCGCAGCTCAGGTGACGAGGTCTGGCGAGGCGGCGGCGGCGGCTGAGGGCGGCGGGGTGCGGCCGGTGGCGGCGCACGTTGCGGGGCGAGGCGACGGCCCGCGGTGGCGGTGCGGCACGGGCCGGCGGCGGCGCACGGGGTGGAGGCGGTGCGGGGCCTTGGCGGCGGTGGCCGGCCGCGGGTGGCGGCGCGGTCCGGGTCCAGCGGGCGGGCGGCGCGGGCTCCGACGATGGCCGGTCGTGAGGTGCGATGGCGGCCGGCGTCGAGGTGGTGACGGGCGGGTCACGCTAGGGTTTCAAAAGAAAAGAAAAGGAAAATTCTGAAAAACTATAAATAGGCAGTGAAAAGAAAAAGAAAAAGAAAAACAAAAACAAAAAAAAAAATTCGACTCGGGCTCCAATTGTACTCGTGGGCGGAAAAAGGCTACTGGGCCGGGCGGCTATAGTTTTTTTTTCTTTAAATCCGAGACTTCAACCAATTTTACGAAAATAAATACACATCAGAAAAATATGAATTAAAATCTAAATTCAAGAAATAATCTAAAGAAAATTATGCAATGAATATATTTTCCAAAATAATAAATAAAAATAATTACCTTTTTCCAATGAATTTATTCAGTTATAAATATTTTAAAAATCAACAAAAACCTCAAATAATTATTTAAATAATGTCCACTCCATTTTTCTGAAGAATTCATTTTATCTTCTCTCAAGTTATTATTATTTTTGAATGGAAAATTATTTAAATAAACTCCAATTAAAATGAATTCATATTAAAACATATTCCAACCTTTTTTTATAATGAAGGAGTCATGCTACCTTCCCTCTTTTGGTTTTAGTTGGATTTGTTTTAAATATTAAATTTCAAAACACCAGCAATGAATATTAGGGAAAGTCATTTTATTCCCTCTCATTTTAATATTCAGTAAACTCCAAAAGTTTCAGATCTTAATGAAAGTTAAACATATCAAGCAAACAATCATTATTATAATTTATTTATTAACATTCCAAAATTTAGAAAATTTTGGGATGTTACAGACTACCACCTTTTAAATGAATCTCGTCCTCGAGATTCGATAGGTCTAGAAAGAGAAGGTTAAGGTTAGGGCCTTCCTTGAAAATCCGTGGATCCTCCGATGAGCTAGGGTGCTACCCCCCTTAAAATGAATGCGACACGGTCTTGATGAGTCTTGCTCCATCGATGTCCTCCTTCAAAGAGACTCACCTCCTCCTATCAGGTCTTGAATCCTTAGCAAAAGAGTGGTCTTCCCTATACATTGGTCTTCAAGAGTGTTGCACCTTCGATTGCATCCTTAGAATATATCATATACTCCTTTGTTGTCTTGAATCCTATATCCAAAAGATGGGTCCTCCCAGTACTAAACCTTCATGGTCGACAAGTCAGGCGCCAATACTAAGCAACTATGAATTCCCTCATGGTGGTAATCAAGAATACTTTTATAGGATACCTGCAGGAAATGGGATTGGTCTACACTCCCCGTATAACTTACTATTATTAAAGATAATCTTATATAGGGGTCAAACATCGTACCATTCTACGGTTCAGGCTTAACATCGTCGTCTCTCTTCTATAGGTAAGTCACTCAAGATTTACTATCCCGCATAGCAAGAGCGAATAATAAGAGTAGTCGGCATGGTGATCAATCCATTCCGCACCCATATCATTACCTTGTATATGGTTTAGAGAATCTCGCAATCTAACAATCGGTCATCCTCACAAGCATTGCAGAAGTTCTCTTGTTCATGAACAGGGTTCAGATAAATCCATTGGTTGTGCAAGCCAACCAAACATCTATCGTTTCTTCACAACACTCGGGTTTGCACATAATACTATACAACGTGTGTTGGTGAGCTACAACTTCTTCGAGGGTTCTTCCTTCAGCAAGATTGTGCTTGCTTGTTGTAAGATCCTGGCACATGGGGTTATCCTTGAACTCAGCACCAGTTGCATCCATCTTTATTCCAGCCTTGACATTAGCAACCATTGTATAGTAGCTTCTTCAGTTTAGGGATGAGGATGAGGGGGAATATAATGTAGATAGAAAAATATATCCATACAAACATCACACTAGTTTTGAAAACATAAGTTTTGATGTGTAGCTATCGGCAAAAACAAGAAATGACAGCTCACAGAAACGATCTAACAGTAGAAACGTTGAATCTTCCGGTCTTCAAGTCTTCAATGTTGGTGGCTTTAGTTTCGCGTTGCTGAAGCAATCTTCGTATCATCGAGTCACTTGTCAACTTGTTCTTCTTGTTGTTGTGTCTTCTTCAGTCTTGAAGCATACTAAATAGATGGGGGTCTAATGAAACGTAAACTTATTCTACTCACATAGAAGAAACACAAGGCACCACACACAACATGAATCAACAACATATCAGGGTCAAGGACACAAAAAAAACTTAACAAAACAAATCATGACATAAAACATCTGCTTAATCCATAGCAAATATGCGACGATACACATCTACAACTAACATGAAAAGGTACCACCGTACACTTAGTGCACACCTAAGAATATTCTATTCTCCAATTGCAAATCATAAGCTTCAATATGTCGACATCTTTGCTTCCATGTTCACATCTCCTTCTTTCTCTTCAATTCTGGACACAAGTTGGCGTAGTGTCCCTTGTTCCTGCACCGGTAACACTCAAGTTGGCTCAGGTCCTTCCTTTTCTTCATCACGGGTGCTTCCTTGAACTCCTGGATAATCCTCTTCACTCCTTCCTTTTGTTGTTGAACTACTTGCTGTGTCATGAGGAAAAATTGACACTGAGCGGGGTAATGATTATTTCCTTCACACACAAAACATGTGACTTGAGCAGTGGGACATTCTTCACCCTTGTGCATTTCCTCACAATAGGGACATCCATCTTGGTGTCCTTCATAGGAGTGTCCTACTTCCCCGCAAATTTTGCAGGCACGAGGCCTCTTACGGGTTACCGTCCTTTGCATCGGGGTGACGAGGCGAGATCCCAACAAAATCTTTGTGAACTCCTTCCAAGTAATCTTCTTTCTTGATTCCTTAATTGCATGGTGCATTGTCCACCAAGTAGCAGCCTCTTCTACAAAGTACTTGACAGCATAGTGGACCATGTCCTCACTTCCAACCTTGTTAATGTCGGGACCCGGGGTTAGCGTATGTAATTCCGGTCACAATACAATCACATGGAGAGCCGAGAGCCGTACCCACTTGTCTAAGCAGACAAGGCCAAGCACAGATCACTCTCGGTAAGCATCGAACGTGAGGGGCATCCCATTCAGGCCGGATGATCAACTGAGATGGGTCCTCATCGTTCGTACACAAGTCTAATGATATGGGTGGTGAATCCCATATCCACAGACAAGTCGCCTCAACCATGTTATCGATTGAATCATAACCCTTACATAGACTTACTCCAGCCCGATCACTTAGTCGGGATCTCGGGCGGGCTCGATCATATAACAAAGTGTGCCACGTGACAGAGTCACGAGCAATCGCGTCGCGATGCCCCAAGCTGCGCACATCTAAGGGCCACTTGGTGTATAAAAGACCGCCGACAAGAACACAACTAAGCTATCGAACCCCACACGAAGACATGTATGTTATAATCATACACGCAGCATACATGTCCAGTGTAAACAGCAGGTAATCACAACATGAACTCTACAAACTCATAGTCTTTATAACCTCTGCTAAACAGAGCAGACATAGTAGTTGTATTACAAGAAGAGATCACATGAATGTGATCCAACATTACATCAAACATCAACGGAAGCAAATTATGTCTTAGTAAAGACAAGTTTAACAAATGGCTTAAGAAGCCTGAAAGAAAAGTACAACGACCCTCCAAAAGGGCACAGGCTGCTGCCTGGAACTATACGACATTGGTCCACGTCGAGCTCGAGATAGAGGCCACCATCAGGGTCAGTGGTCTCGTCTCTAAAACATAGAATAAGAAAACGTGAGTACAAAGTCGTACTCAGCAAGACTTACATAGGAACTATACTACTCATGCACATGTATCAAGGTAAAGGGAGGTGGGGTTTCACTTGCAGAAATGCCAGCTTTGACTTGGCTAATCCTGAACTACGAATACCAGAGAGAGGTAAGAACGTACACGAGTCCAAGTAACAGTCTCCAACCAATACTCCACTATGGTGCCTTCCTCGACTTCCCCACGAGGAAGCACACCATAGCACTCACACTTATCTTGGTGTGTTTTAGAAGTATCCAGTTCAAGTTATCTATGATCAAGTAAAGGTCTCCAAGTAGTCCATAACCGCGGACACGGCTATTCGAATAGTTCATTTACCCTGCAGGGGTGTACTGCTACACACACGCCTCATCAGTTACCGCCTGGGGATGGACCCTTCAAGTGAGTACCGGCGAGGATGCTGCCACGACACTTCACTCACGTCACCATCTCTAGTCCTAGGGAGTCGCCTATTTGAGTTGGGACCACAGTTGGAATCCGGCCGATTGTTCCGATGCGGACTCAAACGTTGTGTGACCGCCATCAAGCTCAACTCGATCATGATCACTTGATTCAACGTGCCCACAACCTACGCCAACCACTTACCTTGGTTCCACCTGCTTGAGATCGTTAAAGGGCGAACTACTTGCGACTCCTGGACTGGTCCGGGGTGAGGTACTAGGACGAGGGGGGTCAGTGAGCCCAATGTGTGGTCGTACTCTTGGTCTTGGATAACAACACAAGAACTCGGGCCTACGGCAGTGTTCAACGAGACAACCCACTGTGTACTCCTACACAGCCTCTCATCGTTCACCTTTGTTTAGGGTAGATTCACCAACACGTTACCACCATCAATCACATGATCACTACCATCCCGACTCACATCAAAATAGCCTCAGGTAACAACTCTAAGCATGCAATAAGCTGTAACAGTTGCAGGGGCCACATGATATCAACCAACTCCTACATCTGCTAGGATTGTGGTTTGCTTACTACTGTGACAAAATGATAGGTCATGCAAAGAAATGGGTTCAACTAGCGGTAGAACGTATCATGGTGACATCCTAAACATGCATTTGCGAGAATGAGAGGGAACTGGGATTTTATAGACATGATCAAAGAGGGGGCTGCTTGCCTTGCTGACGATCACGAGGTACCACTCTTCTGACGTGAGGTTGAACTCGTCTCCGAGATCAACTCTACCGAGAAGATGCAATCACCGAAGCACTGGAAGTAAAGCACAATCAATATAATACAATGCACATTCAATATGCAAACATAGCATGGCAAGGTACTGATGTGACCTATGTTTGAATTGCTACATTTTAATTGAAGTTGATTTGAAAAGTAAATTCAAATTCAAACTCCAAATGTTATTCAAATTTGGTCAACTTGCATTTGCTATTATTTGTTCATTTGAAACCAAAGTATCATATGTGGAAAAATGCTTCTGAAGTACAAGTGATGTGTGATGCATTTCAAAGTTTGAAGTTGGAATAGGAATTGAATTGATTTTGAATTAATTCCAATTAAATCAAATAGCAAAAGCTACTGATCCCTTTTTAAGATCAACTCCAACATAGATGAAAGTTGGATATTTGGATAGCGGATTTTCTCCTGATCATTTTTCATATATTATATGTTGAATTTGGAGTTAAAATGAATTTTCTATGATTTTTCAAAGTTTCAGCCATTTTCTGGAATTTACTGAATTTCTTTATTTCTTTTAAATGATTTCTCTATTTACTGCGTCAGGGTGATGTCATGCTGATGCATGGGCTGGCCTGACAGGGGGGTCCCACTGGTCAGTGACTAGGGGGTTAATCCCGGTTTAAAATAACACCCTGGTTAATTAGAGGGGGCTCTGGGCCCACTGTCAGCGAGAGGAGGGGGTGGTTTAGCAGGTCATTAGGCCTAACAGGCTGGCGGTTAAACGCCGGTAGCTACAGGACGCGGCGGCGCTCGTCGGTCTTGGGCTGCAGTCCATGGGGAGGGAAACGGAGGGCACCAGCGCGTTGCTCTCGACGTCGCGCGTCTCCTAGAGCAAGCGGGGGACCTCGAGGTGGCCCTGAGCCATGGCTACTCCGACGGGAGGCGGCGGCCGGAGCCACTGGTCATGGCAGATGACGACAGAGGGCACGGGGAAGAAGAGGAAGAGCACGGGGAGGTTTCTCACGACGCCGCGCATCTGTTGGAGCTAGGGGGGTCAAACGGGCGCTCGGGGCCACGGCTATGACGACGAGAAGCGGCGGCTGGCCACTGGCTCCGGCGAACTCACGCTACAGAACACGGGGGAGAGAGCTAGGAGGGGGAAAACGAGCGGGAGCTCACGAGGAGGATGAAGACGTGCTCGGGGAAGCCGGAGAGGGACTGGATGCGGCGAATTCGTCGACGACGTCCACGGTGGCCGGCGGCGAATTCTTGAAGTAGTCGTCGCTCTGCTGGTCCTTGAATCAAATTGGAGCTGCTGCTCGAGCTGGTGGTCGCCGGGGGTCCTCGTAGACACCTTGGCTCGCCGGAAGGAGCTCGGTGGCCGCGCTAAACCTCGTTGGCGCTCAGGCGGTTCTCGGGTGTGTGTGCGAAACAACGAGAGAGAGAGAGAGGATGAACTGGGAGAGGGGGAAGAAGGGGCTGGGGTTTCCAGGCGTCCACGGCGACAGAGAAAGACGAGGGGGGAAGCTCTGCGCTGGCGAGGAGGTGGAGGTGGCGGCCATGCCCACAGCGCATGGCTCGGCCAGCGCTCCTACTGGCGAGGAGGAAGATGACAGGGAGGGGGCCGGGCTGGGCCAGGTGGGCCTTCGCCCGTGGGCGCAAGGTAAGGTTTCTGTCTTTCTTTTCTTATTTTCTTTTCTGTTGTCTGTTTTCCCAATAAATATAAATAGTTAGGGCATTTTATAAAATCCCCAAATATTTTTATAAAACCTAGGTGACTATATAGAAGTCAAACCCAAGTTTTGGGAATTTTTGAAATTCAAATTATTTGAATTCCAATTCAAATAGGCAAAAGATTTAATTTCCAAGCCACCTTTTGAATTATTGAAAAATCTATGAGCATGGGATTAATCCCAAATCACTTTTAAAATGATCAGACTCATTTTTAGGATTTTTCAATACATCCAAAAGAATTTTGGAAAAAGAATTATTTCTGGCCTTTTTATTTAATTCATTTAGGGCTTTTCTTTTCCGCAATTCCTTTTCTTTTGTAATTTTTTTCAAGATGCAAAAATGCAAGCTAGGTTAAACACAAACCTACTTTGGGGTTCTGACAGTTAAGCTCCATGTGTTCCTCCATATTATGAATCCATTGCTCCACCTCCGGTCTAGTCATCGCCCCAGAAAAGGTGAGTCCTACTTCATACTCCATCTATTGGGCCCGTACGACATGGGTTAGGGGAAACTAGGATACAAACAAGAAAACAAACTAAAGATAGCACCCAGAAATTGCACACAGACAAGAATAAGGCAACATGTCATAAATATTACATCGAAGATCCAGTATTACAATAAAGCATACCTGCATAGTTCAAGGCTAGCTTACAATTAGAATACAGCGGAAAAACAATAAAGAGCTTCGTGGTGTCCATCAACTCCACCGGCAAGTTGAGTATAGACATCGTAACCCTACATCGCATCACTTACTCGTCGTATACAATCCTGCAACACCGAAGGTTACAGCCCGACAACGGGTCAGTACATCTGATTTGTACGGCAAGTCACACGAAAAACGATATAATAGACCTATCGCTACATGCAAGGTAAGTCAAAGGAAGGCTTAAGGTTTTGTTTTGCAGAAAGCCGATTTTTCCCAATCTACCTAAGTCAAAATTTTAGTTTAACTTAATACATAAGGTTGAACTGAGCTACACCAGTTCCAACCCATACCCTTTATTAAATCTTTCCCACTCAAGTTTTATTAAAGTGTTTCATCTGTCAAGACCATCCAACAACAGTAATGCCTAGTTGCTCAAAGCTGTCCATAACCGGGGACACGGCTAATCATGATCAGTTTGTATGCTCTGCAGAGGTCTGTATGCTTTTCCCACTGGACCCAACCCGAAGATTGAGACGAAGTCTTCAGAAGAGGTCACCTCCACCCTTTGGTAGCCGGTACACCTATCATATCTACATCAGCTAGCTACCATGGCCAGGCTCCCTACAACCTACTCGACTATGCCAGAGCCCATATAGCCAGTGGTCGTACATGGAAGCTACTAGTCACTAAGTCTGTCCGATATTTTTGAGCCTGGACGGCGCCCACTTAGGGTGCACTTTCATGGGCGCATTGCCTTAGATAAGGTGCACGACCCCACGATGCCTTCCCTCCAAACCATTCACATCCATTAGGGGTACAACTTGGTCTCGCCTTAGATAAGGTATGAGCCCCCAGGAAGCACTCCCTGCCCGTCCAGAGGTGTATTCTAATTAAGGTTTGCTAGTAAAGTCATTAAAATCCTTACACAACTCAGTGAAATCTCAAACCAATCCCCGTCTACAAGCATAACAACAAATAACAAGCACGTGCTAAGGTTGTCTAAGAAAACAGGATAAAATCATATGGCTACCCTACCAGGTTTGCAGTAATAATATATAGTAGCATTTCTACACATGCATAGGGTGATATTGCTACATGCATAAGTAAAAAATATAGGTTGTGAAATGGTCAAAGTATGACTTGCCTTATACATTCGATGAAGTTCTTCGCTCTCACGATCCAGATAACTCTACTCGTCACACTCCGAGAAATCTATCGTAAATAAAAGATACCACATAAGAAATCACACCAAAATAAACCACAAGATCAACAAATCAAACAAAATAAGGTTTAGCAACAAAAACAACTAGGCTCGATAAAGTATAGGTGTCAATGTGCTAGAAGGTGACAGGTGAACGTGAAGTCGAGTGAGTCAACGGAAAAAGGATTGTCGATATGAAAGATTATTGCCAACGGCATTATGAATTCAAGGTGAATGTCATGCCAATATGAAAGTTGTGTGGATATAGCTAATAGGATGTTTCAAATGATCTGATATGCAAAAAGTATCACATGAAACGGAATACTACAACACAAGTTATAGCAGGTTGAAGTTTGAATTAAATTTTTAAATTCAAACAGAACAAAAAGTATTTGAAGGTGGTGTATAAATAATGCGGACATAAAGTACATGACATGAGTGATCCTATGCAAAAAGAATCAATTGAATTGGATCACCGGTATAAAAGATATGGCCACTAGGAGTTTGAATTTGAATTTAAATAAATTCAAATTTAAAATTATGCAAAGGTGTTCAAAGTTGATTCCATGCTAAACTACAGAACAAGAAGAGCGCGTAGGAAAAAGTTTCACCTGATTCCGACACACGGTTTAGGAGATACTGCGAAAACGGATTCAGGGTGTTTTTTGCCAAAAGGACTAATCCACGAATAAACTTTTTACTAAAAACGCGATCGGGTCCCTGGCGGTTTGACCAGATCTGGAAACGTTTTCCGGCGAACTCCTGTGAACTCCGGCGAGGTGGGGCAGCACCGACGAGGTGACACAGCTCCGGCGACGAGGTCTGGCGAGGTTGCGTCGGCTGAGGGCGGCGGGGTGCGGCCACACACGGCGCGGGGCCTCGGCGGCGGTGGCCGGCCGCGGGTGGCGGCGCGGGAGGCACGGCCCGCGGCGGCGTGGCGCGGGCTCCGACGATGGCCGGTCGTGAGGCGCGACGGCGGCCGGCGTCGAGGTGGCGGCACGCTGACAGGCGGGTCCCGCTAGGGTTCCAAAAGAAAAGAAAAGGAAAATTCTGAAAAACTATAAATAGGCAGAGAAAATAAAAAGAAACAAAAAAGATAGATTCGACTCGGGCTCCAATTATACTTGTGGGCGGAAAAAGGCTACTGGGTCGGGCGGCTATAGTTTTTTTTTCTTTAAATCCGAAACTTCAACCAATTTTACGAAAATAAATACACATCAGAAAAATATGAAATAAAATCCTAAATTCAACAAATAATCTAAAGAAAATTATGCAATGAACATATTTTCCAAAATAATAAATAAAAATAATTACCTTTTTTTACAATGACTTTATTCAGTTATAAAATATTTTAAAAATCAACAAAAACCTCAAATAATTATTTAAATAATTTCCACTCCATTTTTCTGAAGAAGTCATTTTATCTTCTCTCAAGTTATTCTTATTTTTGAATGGAAAATTATTTAATTAAACTCCAATTAAAATGAAATCATATTAAAACATATTCCAACCTTTTTTTATAATGAAGGAGTCATGTTACCTTCCCTCTTTTGGTTTTAGTTGGATTTGTTTTAAATATTAAATTTCAAAACACCAGCAATGAATATTAGGGAAAGTCATTTTATTCCCTCTCATTTTAATATTCAGTAAAATCCAAAAGTTTAAGATCTTAATGAAAGTTAAACTTATCAAGCAAACAATCATTATTATAATTTATTTATTGACATTCCAAAATTTAGAAAATTTTGGGATGTTACAGATACGCAAGCTTCCAACTATCCATGTCCCATACCAGAGTATAGTGGTTGTACTGTAAGGCTAGGTTTTGGCGGCACTTATAGAGAGTCCCTCCAGACTTTGTCCATGTCCAACGATGTTCCACAATACCGGCCATACCACCTTCTTAGGTGTATGTCGTATCATATAGGATGAAGTATGACTATCCATCTTGTTATGTAATGTTAATTACTAGAGCTGAGTGGTGGTCTCGACCGAATGTCGGGATCACCGAGGTTCTACTTTGTTTTCCCAAATAGGTAGGCTATGGGGTGTGTGGAATTTTCCTAACATAACTAATACAATCCCAAACCATATGAATATAATAATAGCATGATACAATATAAGTGATACAAGAAAAAATAAAAAGGGTAATGCGGAGTTTGAGTTTTGAAGGTGGCTTGCCTTCCTCGGCGATGTATCCTGGATCGGCTTCTTCAACGGCTTGGGAGGGGTCTTCACCTGCAGCATCAATATTCTCGTCTACACGTTGCGAACAAAATAAATTCACACCATCACAACAGGGCAATAGCAAGCATAACATCACTCACTTTTTCAAACAAAGACACAAGCGACAAAACAATTTTCAAGGTTTTCTATTTACTCAACAAGGTTAAAATTTATAGCATCTCATTGGAAAAACATTTAATAAGATTCAAAATAAGCAAAATATTAATAAAAGGTCACAAATTTAATTAAGCAAAACAAAATTCTACCCATGCAGAAAAATAAAGCATAAATCTATGAACATCACAAAATTTATTTCATAACTTTTTGAGCTATAAATATTTTTCTAATATTCTAAGGGTTTTGCAGATATAAATAAAAAGAAAATGATCCAGCAGGTAGGCCTGGGCTAACCAGCGCCCACGCGCGGTCTTTTCCAGTGGGCCGAGCCTGGGCACAGTGCAACGGTTTAGTTTTTTTAAGAAACGAAGGGGAATGGGGGAATCATGGGCGTTGGACCTGGGCTGATCCAACGGCCCAGGGTCGTCTCCTTCCTCCCGCTAGGGCAAGGGACGGGAGAGGCTCCCCATGGCGGCCAGAGGCGCACAGGGCCTCGCCGGCGGCCCTCCGGTGGGCGGCGGGCGGCGGCAAGGGGCGGGGGTGGCGCGGCCATGGGACCCCATTTTCCCCAAAAACAAGGGCGCACGACGCGGGCAAACGTGGGCAACCATGGCGGAGAGGAGAGGTTCGTGAGCTCTCCGGAGGCGTTTCCGGCGGCGTTTGGCGGCGAGGAACGGCGGCGGAGGTGCAACACGGTGGTGGACTTCCGTTTTTGTGCTCAGGGGCGACCTTCAACGACGATAACGGCGGCGGATTGTGGTAGACGGGCGTGGCAGTAGCGGGGCTTGGGGCGGCTCGTCCTAGCTCCTTGTCGCCGGCGGCTCCTTCCGGCGTCGGCTACGGCGTGGGACGGAGAGGGGTGGCTCGCCGGCCTCCTCCTCACCCTCCTCCCTCCTCCTTCCTCCCTTCCTCCTCCTTCCTCTTCTTTTCTTCCTCCCGGTCTCCTCCTTCTCTACCTTTCGGTACTGCTCGATCGGCTGGGGTGGGGTGTGGTGCTCGGGTGGCGAGTGGAGTGGCGAGGAGAGGGCTCGGGGTCCTCCTTTTATAGCGAGGGGAAGGGGGTGCGAGTGCTGTAGGGAGGGGTGCGGGCGCTCCCGCCTCATCGCGTACTGGCCAACGATGGCGGTGGCGAGGGCTGGCGTCACAGGGGGCCCTGCGGGGTGACATCAGTGAATGGGTGGGAGAGATTGACCTGTGGGGCCGATGTGTGAGAGGGCTGGGGAGAGAGAGAGAGAGACGGGTGTGGGATAGGTCTAAGTGGGGATGGGCTTCGGCCTGGGTTCTTCTTTTTTTGGTTTACAAATAAAACCAGTTTTGCAAAGTGTTACCTCCGGTTTGGTTTAAATTTGAAACAAAATTTCAAATTCAAACCTCCAAAATAATTTATAAAACTCCTGGAGTAATATCCTAATTTATTTAGAATTTTTAGATAATTTTTTATTTATGTTTATAATATTATTAGTATTATAGTAATAGTAAAATAATTATTTAGTACTTTTTAAAATATTTTAATTAAATACCTTCTGCTATAGAGGTATTTTTAATTATTTAATTAATGAATTTCCATATAGACAAACATTTATTTGGGAGCCATTTTATTGAGACCAATTATTGAGACTAAATGTGGTTGTTTGAAAATTGGTGTTGTGAGTTTATACTACCACTTAGATTGATTTTTACTTTTTAGCCAAGGAAAGAAAACAACATAAGGTAAAGCATTATCAAGCATGGAAAGATAGGGCATAGCAATCAAACAAAGCAAAGTTTTTGTTTACCCTAAAATTTAGCATAAAAGTTTGGGTGTGACAGACCTTCCCCCCTTAAAAGAATCTCTTCCCTGAGATTCACAAGCTAGTGAAGAGATGCGGGAACTCGCGCTTGAGGTAGTACTCGCATTCCCAGTTGGCTTCCTCCTCTGTGTGATTTTTCCACTGGACCTTGTGGAACTTGATCGCGCGCTTACGGGTGACTCGGGTGGCTTCTTCCAGGATACGAAGGGGTGTCTCGCGGTACGTGAGATCCTGGTTGATGTCTACCGTGCGGTGATCGATGTTCTTGAAAACATCGGGTTTGTCCGGCACCTCCAAACACTTCCGGAGCTGCGAGAGGTGGAACACATCGTGCACATCGGATAGCTCTGCTGGCAGTCTCAACTGATAGGCAACTTGGCCTCGTCTGGCTATCACCTCAACTGGTCCAATGTAACGAGGTGCTAGCTTTTCCTTCACATGGAATCGCTGCATTCAGTTCAGTGGGGTGACTCGGAGATACACAAAATCTCCAACTGCAAAAGTCACCTCTCGACGCTTGGGGTCGGCATAAATCTTCTGTCGAGATTGAGCGGTCTTGAGACACTCACGAATCAACTGGACCTGCTCTTCCGCCTCCTTCAGAACATCGGGTCCGAAAATCTTCCCTTATCCGGTGTGAGACCAGTTTAGGGGCGTGCGACACTTCCTCCCATAAAAAGCTTCAAATGGAGCCATCTGCAAACTCGACTGGTAGCTGTTGTTGTAGGAGAATTCTGCATAGGGCAAGCAGTCCTCCCACTTGGAACCATAGGCTAAAGCACATGCGCGGAGCATATCCTCTAGTATCTGGTTCACTCGCTCGGTCTGGCCTCCAGTCTGCGGGTGATAGGTTGTGCTGAATGTGAGCTTGGTGCCTAGTGCCTCCTGGACCTGCTTCCAGAACCTCAAGGTAAACTGGGTACCTCGGTCAGACACAATCTCCTTCGGAACTCCGTGCAGGCATACGATCCTCGACATGTACAAGTCTGCCAGCTGGTCCCCTCGATAGGTGGTTCGCACTGGAATGAAGTGCGCTACCTTGGTGAGTCGGTCAACAATGACCTAGATAGAGTCATGACCCTTGCTCAACCTTGGTAGTCCTGTGATGAAGTCCATTCCTATCTGTTCCCACTTCCATTCAGGAACTCGGAGTGGCTGCAATAGTCCCACAGGTCTCTGATGCTCTGCCTTCACTCTCTGGCAGATGTCGCACTTGGCGACATACAAGGCAATCTCACGCTTCATACCGTGCCACCAGAACAAGTCCTTCAGTTCTTGATACATCTTAGTCCCTCCGGGGTGGATGGAGTAAGGCGTATCATGAGCTTGCTTCAGGATAGTGAGGTTCAACTCCTCTACATCGGGCACACACAATCGGCCATCGAACCAGAGAACTCCTTCATCATCTACCGTGAACTTTGGGGCCTTGCCGAGGGGCATCTTCTTTTTGATTCCCTCGATACTATCGTGTCCCTTCTGTGCCTCCTTGATCTGATCAAATAGAGTTGGAGTCAGCTCGAGGTGAGCAAGATAACCGGGTGTAACAAGCTCCAAACCTAGCTTCTTGAACTCCTTGTGCAGAGCTAGCTGCGTCTCTCTGATCATTGCATTAAGTGTGCAGGGCTTGCGGCTCAGGGCATCTGCTACCACGTTGGCCTTGCCAGGATGGTAGTGGATTTCGAGATCGTAGTCTTTGATCAACTCGATCCATATCCTCTGCCTCATGTTCAACTCCTTTTGCGAGAAAATGTTCTTCAGGCTCTTATGGTCTGTGTAGATGTCAGAACGGTGACCCATTAGGTAATGCCTCCATCTCTTGAGAGCAAGCACAACAACGGCTAGCTCCAAGTCGTGGGTGCTGTAGTTCAATTCGTGCGGCTTCAACTGTCGTGACAGGTACTCGATCACCTTGCCCACTTGCATCAGGACACAACCCAAATCATCCTTCAATGCGTCGCAGTACACATCAAAGCTCTTGGTCAGGTCAGGCATCATCAACACTAGGGCAGATACCAATCTCCTCTTTAACTCCTGGAAACTGGATTCACACTTTTCTATCCATACAAACTTCTGGTCCTTCTTCAGCAGTTGCGTCATAGGACGGGCAATGTTGGAGAAGCCTTTCACGAACTTGCGGTAGTATCCCGCTAGTCCGAGGAATCCTCTAACTTCGGTTTGTGTGGTCGGGGATATCCAGTCTATGATGGACTGAATCTTGGCTGGGTCGACATATTCCTCCTTCTGACAACACATGCCCCAAAAATCCGACTTCCTTGAGCCAGAATTCGCACTTGCTAAACTTGGCGTACAGCTGGTGCTCTTGCAAATTCTCGAGGACTAAGCGGAGATGCTCGGCATGCTCTTCTTCGGTCTTGGATTATATTAGGATATCGTCAATGAAAACCACCACAAACTTGTCGACGTACTTCATGAAGATCTTGTTCATGAGGTTCATGAAATAGGTTGGGGCATTGGTAAGTCCGAAGGACATCACAGTGTACTCGAACAAACCATAGCGGGTTGTGAAGGCTGTCTTGGGGATGTCCGACTCACGGACCTTCAACTGGTGATATCCGGTCCTTAGATCAATCTCGGAGAAGACTCAGGCTCCGTTCAATTGGTCGAACAGATCCTCGCATCTTAGGGAGCGGATATTTGTTCTTGATGGTCACCTCATTCAGCTGACGGTATTCCACACACATGCGTATGGTGACGTCTCTCTTGTCCCCAAAGAGAACTGGCGAACCCCAGGGTGAAGCACTGGGTCGAATCAGTCCTTTCTGGAGCATGTCATTCAGATGCTTCTTCAATTCAACCAGCTCTTCGACATTCATACGGTAGGGTCTCTGTGCAATGGGGGTTGTGCCGGACACTAACTCGATGATGAACTCGATATCCTGGTCAGGAGGCCTACCGGGTAACTCCTCCGGAAAGACATCAGGGAATTCACATACAACCTTCACCTCCTCAAGTGATAGCACCGAGACACTCTGATGACAGAAGGCTCGGGCAGTGTCTTCCTTGTCGGTGTACTCTATCTGAACTCCATCGGCACTCATGAGGTTGACTGTCCCCTCCGGGCAATCTATCTGACCCCGATACCTAGACAACCAGTTCATGCCAAGTATCACGTCTATCCCTTTTGTTCCCCGCATAATCAATTTTGCCGGAAACGTGACTCCACAGTTCTCTATAGGTATATCCAGACAGGTGCGGTGTGCAGTTACCCTAGATCCGGGAATTTTCACGCTCATGACCCGTGTCAAGAGCTCGGCCTACATCCCACTTCTATTCACAAATGACTCCGTAACAAACGAGTGTGATGCACCCGAATCAAACAAAACTTGGGCAGGTACCGAATTAACTGAGAACGTACCCAAGATGACATCTCCTGCCTCCTGGGCTTCCTCGGCTTGCACGTGATGCAGACGTCCCTTGGCGGCGTGGGATAAACCACGTTGGGCATTGTTGATGCCAGGGTTTCCTCTGGCTGGTGCTGGAGCATTCGGGCGTGGGGCAGTATTCTTCTTGTTGGGACACTCTGTCGAATAGTGGCCCTTTTGACCACATTCGAAACAGATCACTCCAGGGTTGCGGGGAACTCCATCTGCTGGACGCGGAACTCCATCAGGGCGGGCAGGAGCACTTGGGCGTGGCGCTAGATAAGGGCTCCTCTGAGGCTGGGGTGCTGGCATTGGCGGCTGTGTCGGACGCAGTCGGGGGTTGCTAGATCCACCCTGCTGCATCATGCGACGCTCGCGGTTCTCATAGCCCATCTTGAGCTTGCCCTCCATCATGATAGCAGCATTGGCAAGAGACTCAAGATCGGGGAACTGCATGGCCACCAGGAAAACCTGCAGCTCATCGTGCAGTCCATCCAGGAAACGGCCCTTCCGCTTCTCCTCGGTATCGACCTCCTCCAGGGCATACCTCGACAGCTGAGTGAAGCGTTCAAGATATCCAACCACAGTCATGCCCCCTTTCTTGAGGTGGTGGAACTCGTCCCTCATCCTCCTGATCAGTGCAGTCGGGATGTGCGCCTTTTTGAACTTCTCGGAGAACTCATCTCAGGTGAGTAATTGCCCTTCAGGAAGACGGGCACGCACTCCTTCCCACCAGCTCCTGGCGGTGCCGGTGAGGTAGTGGGTGGCATACATGACCTTATCGTAGTTTCCAACAACGGCGACATCGAGATTGTTCTCCATGGTGCGGAGCCAATCCTCAGCATCCAGAGGCTCCTTCGTCTGCGAGAACACGGGAGGGTTGGTGTTCTGGAAATCTCGGAGCCGAGACCTGGGCTCCTCATTCCCACCAGCTTTTCCTCCTCCTTGGTTGGTATTGGTGGCGGTCTAGACTAGCTGCTAGAGTGCATCCATGTTCGCCTGGCGCTCCTCAAGAGCAGCCTGGCGCTCCTCCATCAGCAGTCGCAGAAGCTGCGCCATGTTCGGGTCAGGTGGTGGCGGTGGCGCGTCACCGGATCCACTCGGGTTGGCGCGGGTGTGCCTCGACATCCTGAGGTTGTTACGCAAGATAAGAGGGAATTTAGTCTACAAGGGGGTAAGTCCCTAACAATCTAGTTATCACACACAAGCAAGTATAAAATAGGTAATAATCATGCAACTAGCAAATCACCACATGCTAGCATAACGATAGCATAAGTCTCATACATAATCAAGTCTTACAAGTAACCAACCACACATGCAAACGTCTAACGCAAACTCCAAAAGGGAATCCAACAACTAACGATGTCTAGAGCTCATCCTCATTGCGATCATCTATGAAGTCCTCATCCTCCATGTCCGGAGTCTCCTCGCCCTCCTCAGCACACTCCAACCAGTCCTCATCGTCACTAATGAGAGCGTTCTTCTCCTTGCGAAGGTCATCCGCAGCCTCCAGGTCCTTGATCTCAGCCTCCAAGACATCGCGCTGGCGCTTGAGGCCCCTGTTGTTCCTCCTGAGCACCCCGTTGCGCTGACGCAGACGCTCAACCTCCTTAGTGAGCCTCGCCACCTCCTGGGTCATGGCCTGAAGGTTGCCATTGGCCTCACGCAGGTGCTCAACCTCCTCAGTAAGACTCTCCACATCCTGGTTCTTATCTTGGATCTTACCATTGGCACGCTCGAGGTTGTGGATGGTGTAGTCAAAGCGAGAACGGACCGCGTCCAGAGAAAGCTCCGTATTGGTCAGGTGGTGCTGCAAGTCGGTCAAGTGATCTCCAAGCTCCAGGTGGGTGGTGGCAGTGGTAGGGTAGCCATCCTCATTGCGCCTCCCATATAAATGGAAGCGCGTGCCCTCAAGCTCAGCGTGGTGGTAGCTGACCACACGAGCGATCGCCTCCTGCATCGCTCGGCGCTTACCCTCTTCCCAGGTCTGGGCATACACACGGAAATCGATAGGGTACGATTCTGGGTGAAGTACCCAACCTTGGAGGATACACTCCAAGATAATGCGGATCTCGCGTTGGTCATCCACGGGAACCACTCTGCCAGTGAACTCAGCACACGGGTGATCGACAAGCTGGAGTAGCTCGATCAGATCGGGACCAAAGGTGGCCGTGTCCGCGGTAGCGCTCGTCAGCTGCAAGTAGTACGAGAAAGGAGCTGCCATCTACAAATTTTAAGAGTTTAAGTTAGATGACAAGTGTGCAAAATTTTAACATAATAAAACAGTTATAAATGTTAACTATGGAGGGGATAAGAGAGGTAAGCATTCTATACTATGCATTTGACCATCTCTTTATTTTATAAAATAGTTTTTGATTTCCCCCATCCTATCTACCGTCCATTCTAACTAGGCTGCTACGGTCTGAACAGAGGCACTGATACCAAGTCTTTGGGCACCCCGGACTATATGCCCAAAGCGACCAGCTGTGTATACGGTCATGCTCCCATGATCAGTTCGCATGACACACAACTCGACATGGATATCATAGTCTCAATGTTCATACAATAACGAATACAAGTCTTACAAATAACATAGTCTTACATGGCCTCATCGGGCTCAAATACCAGTGGAATAAGCAAAAGCATCAAAGGTAGCAGCGACACAATCCACAGGGTAGATCAGAGCATAGCACGTCCTAGTAATTGTCGGTAGCATCATCGGCATATACCTGCTCCTCCAAGCCTGGCGGATTGAATAACCAGGGAAAAAGTCGTGAGTACATACAAAGTACTCGCAAACCACCTAAAGAAACAAACAAAGTTTTGTATACGAAAATAATAGGGTCGCTATATGGTGGAGTTTTTCATAGGGATTTCCTATCTACTCAATATTATTATGAAGTTGGCAAAGTTTTAACTTGGCAAGTTTTATTTCCCACAATGAATTTGGATAAGTCAAGTCCAACCTTTTTCCAACAATATCAACTTCATCATCGCGAACCATAAACTCGGTACCGGGCTTTCTCATCTATTCCCCAAAAAGTGTGGCCTCGCTAGCTGTCCATGACCGTGGACTCCGGCTACTCGAATAGTTTTCACTCTGCAGAGGTTATACACTTTACCCACCACATTCGATACATCCGCCGTGTGCCCCCACGGATCGTCATACCTCAGTATACGGGTCTCGGATAATCGACTATAGTCTTCCCCTTTCTTACCGTAGTACAGGTGATCTACCCGATGCCCACATCATGAACTGTCCGCGTGCAAGGTCATGCTCCTCTTGGACACATGCCTTTACCATAGTAGAGGTGCGGCAAAGTTCTGTGCCACCGCTGCCTACACATCGGTAGGCTTACAGGTTTCTATGTATTTTGTAGTTAGAAGATCCCCGTACTAATATACGCAAGCTTCCAACTAGCCTTGTCCCATACCAGATTATAGTGGTTGTACTGTAAGGCTAGGTTTTGGCGGCACTTATAGGGAGTCCCTCCAGACTTTGTCCATGTACAACGATGTTCCACAATACCGGCCATACCACCTTCTTAGGTGTATGCCGTACCATATTGGGTGAAGTATGACTATCCATCTTGTTATGTAATGATAATTACTAGAGCTGAGTGATGGTCTCGACCGAAAGTCGGGATCACCGGGGTTCTACTTTGTTTTACCAAATAGGTAGGCTATGGGGTGTGTGGAGTTTTCCTAACATAACTAATACAATCCCAAACCATATGAATATAATACTAGCATGATACAATATAAGTGATACAAGGAAAAATAAAAAGGGTAATGCGGAGTTTGAGTTTTGAAGGTGGCTTGCCTTCCTCGGCGATGTAACCTGGATCGGCTTGTTCGACGGCTTGGGAGGGGTCTTCACCTGCAGTGTCAATCGTCTCGTCTACACTTTGGGAACAAAAGAAATTCACACCATCACAACAGGGCAATAGCAAGCATAACAACACTCAATTTTTCAAACAAAGACACAAGCAACACAGGACAAAACAATTTTCAAGGTTTTCTATTTACTAAGATTTAAATTCTCATTTTTTGAACAACTCAACAAGGTTAAAATTTATAGCATGGCATTGGAAAAAAAATAAGATTATATTACAACAAATCTTAACATAAGCATTGTTTTTCACTTAATTTAATCACTAATTTATTTTTAAATAATTTTATTTTCATTAACTAAATGCGTAGCAAAATCCTACTGACCGGAGGCTTTTTTAATAATTATCTAACAAATTAATATTACTAACAAAAAATTTAAGAAAATTTAACTAACATTCAAAATAATAATAAAAGGTCACAAATTTAATTAAGCAAAAAACAATTCTACACATGCACAAAAATAAAGCATAAATCTATGAACATCACAAAATTTATTTCATAATTTTCTAAGCTATAAATATTTTTCTATTGTTCTAAAGGTTTTGCAGATATAAATAAAAAGAAAAGGATCCAGTAGGCCGGCCTTGGCTAAACGGCGCCCACGAGCGGTCTTTTCCAGTGGGATGAGCCTGGGCACAGTGCAATGGTTGAGTTTTTTTAAGAAACGAAGGGGTATGGGGGAATCCTGGGCGTTGGATCTGGGCTGATCCAACGGCCCAGGGTCGTCTCCTTCCTCCCGCTAGTGCAAGGGACGGGAGAGGTTTCCAATGGCGGCCAGGGGCGCACAGGGCCTCATCGATGGCCCTCCGGTGGGCGGCGGCCAGCGGCAAGGGGCGAGGGTGGCGCGGCGTGGCGCGGCCAGGGGACCCCATTTTCCCCAAAAACAAGGGCGCACGACGCGGGAAAATGTGGGCAACCATGGCAGAGAGGAGAGGTTCGGGAGCTCACCGGAGGCGTTTCGGGCTGTGTCTAGCGGCGAGGACCGGCGGCGGAGGTGCAGCACGGCGGTTGAGTTCTGTTTTTGTGCTCGGGGGAGACCTTCAACGACGAGAACGGCAGCGGCTTGTGGTAGACGGGCGTGGCAGTAGCGGGGCTCGGGGCGGCTCGTTCTGTCTCCTTGTCGCCGGCGGATCCTTCCGGCGTCGGCTACGGTGTGGGACGAAGAGGGGCGGCTCGCCGGCCTCCTCCTCTCCCTCCTCCTTCCTCCCTTCCTCCTTCTTCCTCCTCTTTTCTTCCTCCCGGTCTCCTCCTTGTATACCTTTCGGTACTGCTCGATCGGTTGGGGTGGGGTATGGTGCGCGGGTGGCGAGTGGAGTGGCGAGGAGAGGGCTCGGGGTCCTCATTTTATAGCGAGGGTAAAGGGGTGCGAGCGCTGGAGGGAGGGGTGCGGGCGCTCCCGCCTCCTCGTGTACTGGCCAACGATGGCGGTGGCGAGGGCTGCGTCACGGTGCTGGCGTCACAGGGGGCCCTGCGGGGTGACGTCAGCGAAGGGGTGGGAGAGACTGACCTGTGGGGCCGACGTGTAAGAGGGCTGGGGAGAGAGAGAAGGGTGTGGGATAGGGCTAAGTGGGGATGGGCTTTAGTCTGGGTTCTTCTATTTTTACAAATAAAACCAATTTTGCAAAGTTTTACCTCCGATTTGGTTTACATTTGAAACGAAATTTCAAATTCAAACCTCCAAAATAATTCAAAAAAGTCCTGGAGTAATATCCTAATTTATTTAGAGTTTTTAGATAAAAATTTTATTTATGTTTATAATATTATTACTATTATAGTAATAGTAAAATAATTATTTAGTACTTTTTTAAATATTTTAATTAAATACCTTCTGCGATAGAGGTATTTTTAATTATTTAATTAATGAATTTCCATAAAGACAAACATTTATTTTGGAGCCATTTTATTGACACCAATTATTATGGGTGACTAAATGTGGTTGTTTGAAAATTGGTGTTGTGAGTTTATACTACCACTTAGGTTGATTTTTCCTTTTTAGCCAAGGCAAGACAACAACATAAGATAAAGCAATATCAAGCTTGGAAAGACAGGGCATAGCAATCAAACAAAGCAAGGTTTTTCTTTACCCTAAAATTTAGCATAAAAGTTGGGGTGTGACACAACTTCCGGCACAGGACCAACCATCGACATCAGAACGAAAAACCCCGTTTAATAATTAAATGGATTAATTATTGAGCACCGGAAAATATTCTTGAAACAATATCAAAGTGAGGTACGATTGACGGGCTCGCCGCGCTGAGCGCGTGGTTCGAGATTTCGTCTGAATCGGAGGTCGTATGGACCCCCGCCGGTCAGAAACGTGATCGCCAGACGCGCGAGAGAGAAGACCCGAGGGTGTTTGCGTAAACCTGCCATCGAAGCCACTATATAAAGACCACCACTCTCCCACCCCGTTCTAGGGTTTCCCTAGCCTAAAAATTGCAGCCACCCCCTCCACTTTTCCCAAATTTGCTCCCAAATCCCTCAGATCACGTAACCCTAACTCCCAGGGCATCCAGGACCCTCAGATCCGAGATATGACGGTCCCGTAGGACGCCACATCGCTTCCCCCGCACCCAGCAGCTCCCACCGCGCCGCCGAACCACTCCGGGACGGATCTGGGCCGATCCGGGCCCGCGCCACCAGCTCCATCTGGCCAGCAAGCCGCGCGACCGCCCACGACTCCACCGGCCGCTTTCCGGTCAGCCACCCCCGCGCCTCCTCCTCCTAGCCTATCCTCTCTCCCCTGACCTGCTCCTCTTCTCCAGGCCGCATCACCGTCTCCATGGCCGGAGGGAGCAAGCAGCCATGGAAGCCTGAGCTCGAACCCCCACGCGCCACGGCCTCCGGCGACCTCAACCGCCTCCACGCGACGTTCCCCTCCGCCCGAGGCGCCGCGTCGGCTGCCCGTCCCACGCCATACTCGCCCCGTCACGCAGCCGCGTCGGCGAGCCACTGAAAGGAGCCGTCGCTGTCAGGATCGGGATAGGCTGATTCGGCCGGTCGCTCTCCATCGACCGCGGTTGGGCCACCCAACCGCCGTGGGCCGGCCTCGCCCATCGCGCGGTCCACCTCCATCCAGCCTCCCTCTCGCCAGATGCGAGCCTCAGCTAAGCCACGCCCGCCACCGCCGAGTTGGGCCGAGCCCATGGTGAGCCGGCCCGAGATATCCCCCTCTGTTTTTCCCTTTTACCCTACCGCGTTTTGTTCTAAGTCCCTGTTAACTGCTGCTGTAATAAGTTTCGCGCGTAGTTTTGCGAGTAAACCGTAGCCCGGATGACTTCGCGCCCAAAATAAATTTTGTTGCTGTTGATGTGCTATATCTTAATGATTTTGGGAGTTAATCCATTTGAGGTCATATTGATGGTGCAAATCTGTGTTGAAGTGGGCATCAAACTGTTAATTGTTGCTACTTTCTGTTAAGTGCTGATGTTGTTATTTTATTGCATGTTTGATTGATGATTATGTCACATCCATGAGGCCTATGCTATTGATTCTTGTTGAATACTGTTAAGCATCATGTCTACTTCAGTTATATGCTTTAACTTGTCATTTTGACCTGTTGCATGTTGATTGAATCATCACCAAAAGTAGCTACCCTGCTGTTAGTGTGTTGCTGTTAACGTAAGATGCAAACTTTGCTGCCCTGTATCTTTTTAACAGTGCATCCTATTGTGAGCATTGCAATATGTCATTTTGATCTATGCCATGTATACTTTCATTATATGTATTACATTATCATGTTTTCATTCCTGGTCATAGTTATATTTTAGCTCCAAAGTTGCTATCCCGTTGTTTTTGACAGCCACCTCTGTTTTTCACTAAGTCTGTAACTTTCCGAAGCTATGTTGCACGCTTAATATCTTTTGATCTGTGATGCCTATTTGGATGATTCTTTTTTGCCATGAATTGCCTGCCATGTCTGCTACACTGCATATCATTTTGGTGCATATTTTCTTTCAGTAGCTAATTGTTCCATTGCTCTAAAGTGTGCTCCCTGATGTTAACAACATGTGTGCATAACTTGTATTGCTTGTATCTTTTTAACCGTAACTCCGTTTGGAGTGTTCTTTATATGTAACTTGATTAGAATTTCATGTAATTTGTGTTTATGCTATTGTTTTCTGTTGTTAACCAACTTAAAAATGGTTTAGGTCAGAACAGTACCAAATGCTTTAATTGTTGTGGGGCACTTAGTGGAATGCCATGTTTAGGATTTTGCCTCACTTAAATTGACTAGCATAGATAGTTTACCTTATGCTTCACCTCTTGTCATGTTTTTGTGCTATGTCGTGCTTGAGTGAGATGCCATGTTAACAACCTTTGCTCATGTTGTGTAGCTAAACAACTTGAACCATTCTAAATGTGCGGTATCGTCATGTGTGACGTGTACCTCACTTAACCTGTTAGTAACCGCTCTCGACGATAGATGCGATATCGTGCGTTGTCTCGTGTTACCTTCTTGGTGTTGTTTGCTGGTGATTTATTCATAGTAATAGATGCTTTCTCTTCGATTGCATTTTCCAGTGTTTCCTTCTTGTGTGCTTCCGTGGGTACCTCTCAGAGACGATGCGAGCTTGCGATCAACTACACCTTCGGAACCGACTTATCAACAGGAAAGGACTATACATTACTTATGATCCATTCTATTATAACCAGCGGTTTGCATGCTAGTCTAGGTTAGGTTCGATGTTTCATCCTACCACATGTTTACAACCTCTCTTAAATCGATACAGCCATATCCCCTCCCAGAAAACCATGTATTGCTATGTTACTATTGCTCGTTGCTCAGCCCTGCTTAGTATGCATGCTTAGGATACTACGATGTTACCCTGTTACTCCTTGGATTAGGCTATCACATTATTATATTGTTGTGGATGATATGATTATTATAATGTTGACTATACTCGACGAAGGATGGAAGGTCTAGGCTATCCCGCCCCGACGCTTTGTTCCATTCGAGTCACCTAGGATCCGAGTTCCGGGTATTGGTTTTAAGACTGAGCGTGCCTAACCGCGTGTGGGATGCTATGGGGTCCCCTCTTCTTACCTATATAGCTCCAAACATTTCTAGTGGTGGCCCAAGCTGATTTTACCATTTGCAAACTGTGTGTGTGCGAGTTGACCGGCCTCGCGGATTTCCAAAAAACCGGGCTAGTGGGATGGTATATCCTGTTGGTCCACACCTGGAATCTAGGGAGCCTGCCCGGGCGAGGGTAGGTTATCCCGACCTCGTCTAGGCGGTAGAGACCGATTCGAGAACGCGGCAGGCTTTTGAGTTGGATGTCGACTCATCAGGGGCCACCCGGATTTGTGCGTTGTTAGTTAGAGGGACCTGTCGTTCTAGATCTCTCGGGACTAAATCATAAAATGGTTGCCTGTAATGGGTAGAAACTAAGAGAGATGGGCGTGCGTGCGGAGACTTGTAATGGGAAGTTGGTACACCCCTGCAGGGTTAAATCTTTTCGAGAAGTCGTGTCCACGGTTATGGATGACTTGAGACCTACTCCTTGTTCATAGATAACAACAACTGAGATAATCTTAATAAACTTGATCAACGTGTGTGTGCCTTGACTGATTCTTCTTCGTCGGGATGCGAAGAGGAGGACAAGGATAGGATAGGTGTTATGTTTGCGTAAGTAGCTGATAGCAAGACTTGTTGGAGGCGATTCCTCATCGAATGCTTGACTCCTTATCTCACTCTCTAGATCGTTAGCCACTTCAGAAATGCTAGTGCGACAGCAACCTCATCACTTACCCCATCCTTACCGTAAACTACTAGTTATCCTAGAATGACGAGTGATGAAGTCCTTGCTGGGTCAATTGACCACTAAAGTTGGATGCTGAGTACTTCTGTACTCATGATACTACACCCAAAATATTTTTAGGGTCCTTGATCGACAACAGGTATGGTGGTCGACGTTTCACATGGAGACTCGACGACGACTAGTTAGGCGGATCCCGGCGGAGAGCCTGGACCCGTGTGGTTATGGGGATCTATGATTTTCCTTTTGCCACTAGATATTTTATTGTAGTCTATACTCAGACATGTATCTTCCGCTGATGTAATGTTTTAAGGCAGTTGTATGCCGATTGTATGAGATGTTGTATCCTTGTAGTTGTAATGTTGTGATATCATGTTGGAAAATCTGGGGCATATGACTTCGTCATATGTCGTGGTGGGACCGATATGTGCTTCGTCCCCAGATCTGGATGGAAACATCTAGATCTGGAACAGTACCGCATATCGGGCCTTCCACGTACCTTCTCCTTGATATCTTGGATCTCCTGATCTTGTTTCTGCGCTTCCTTGACTTCTTCCACGAGGGTTGGGGTGATCTCCATTGTCCTCGCGTTCAGTGGGCCGCATAGTACCAGGTTGAGGCTAGAAAAATCTCTTTGCAATTACGGGTTCATCCCTTTCCAAAGTGCATTGACCATGCTTGGCTTTCTGGTGAGGGCATCTGCCACCACATTGGCTTTCTCGGGGTGATAGTTTATTCCAAGGTCGTAGTCCATGACCAATTCTAGCCATCTCCTTTGTCTGAGGTTGAGATCCGGTTGGGTTAAGATATACTTGAGGCTCTTGTGGTCCCTGTATATTTCACACCGTTGGTCGATGAGATAATGCCTCCATATCTTTAGTGCGTGTAGCACAACCACTAGTTCCAAATCATGGGTGGGGTAATTTCCTTCATGTGGGTGTAGCTGCCGGGAGGCATATGCTACAACCTTTCCTTCTTGCATTAGTACGCAGCCAAGGCCACGTCTGGAGGCATCACAATATATGTCGAAAATCCCTTGTGAAGGTCTGGCAAGGTTAATACGGGTGCGGAAGTTAACTTTTTCTTTAGCTGCCTGAAGATATCATTGCATTCCTTGGTCCAGACAAACTTCCGATTCTTCTTCAATAGCTCGGTCAATGGCTTGGCAATTTTGGAGAACCCTTCAATGAATCGGTGATAATAGCCAGCCAATCCCAAGAAACTCCGAACTTCAGTCACTGTGGCTGGTGGCTTCTAGTTCAATACGTCGGCAACTTTACTGGGGTCTACTACTACTCCTTGTGCTGACGGGATGTGCCCTAGAAATCCCACCTCTTTAAGCCAGAATTCGCACTTGCTGAATTTGGCGTATAGACGGTGAGCTCGCAGTCGCTCCAACACGATACGGAGATGTTGTTCATGCTCTTCTTCACTTCTGGTTTATATGAGGATGTCGTCGATGAATACCACCACAAACTTGTCCAGGAAGTCCATAAATACCTTGTTCATCATGCCCATGAAGTATGCTAGAGCGTTTGTCAATCCGAATGACATGACCGTGAACTCATATAGGCCATATCTATTGGTGAATGTTGTCTTGGGTATGTCTTATTTCTTGATCTTTAGCTGGTAATAGCCTGTATGAAGGTCTATCTTGGAAAATACCAGTGCACCATTTAGCTGGTCGAACAGATCATCAATGTGGGGTAACGGGTATTTGTTCTTGATGGTGGCTTCATTTAGTGGGCGGTAGTCCACACACATTCACAAGCTGCCATCCTTCTTCTTGACAAACAACACAGGTGACCCCCATGGTGAGGTGCTGGGCCGAATGTACCCTTTCTGCAATAACTCTTCCAACTGCTTCTTCAGCTCTACCAGTTCGGTAGACGGCATTCGGTGGTACTTCTTGTATATTGGGGATATTCCAGGAACAATCTCAATAGAAAACTCCAGTTCCCTGTCTGGTGGCATACCTGGTAATTCCTCTAGAAATACATCTGTGAATTCTCTGACCATCTTGTTCATGTCAGTAGTGGTGATCTGGCACACCAATAAATCCTTCTTTCGTGGCATTCCAACGACGATGAACCGGACTGCTTTTCCGTCTGGGTTAACCAGCTTCACTGTTTGGGTCTGGAAGGTGAGGCGGACCTGATGAGTTGTGAGCCAATCCACTCGAAGAATTTCATCTAGCCCCTTGGATTCTAGCAGAACAAGGGCGGCTGGAAACTTCACTTCATATATGTCAATTGACAAATCCTTGCATATACTGTTTTCTCCAAGCACGCCCCCAGGGGTTTGTACCACCACGGTTTTGTCCAAAAGAGAGATTGGAAAATTGTTTTGGGTGGCAAAACTCCGTGAAATGAACGAGTCGGTTGCCCCAGAATCAAATAATATAACTGCGGGTATGTTATTAATAGGGAACATACCGATGAACACTTCGGGGGACTCGCGGGCTCCTTCAGCCGAGACATGGTTGACTTGAGCTTGTCAATAGTTTGTGTTAGGCTTCCCCCCAAGGTTGTTGATTTGCGGTGCTGGTTTCCCCATCCTGGTTGGGCATTGCCTGGAGTAGTGCCCTAGCTTCCCGCAAATGAAGCAAGTGTCGTTGCGTATGCAGTCTTCCTTTACTTGGTTGGTGATGTAAGGCTTCCCCTGGTTTGCCGGCTTGTTGGTCGCGGCATTTCCATTGGTCCAGGAGGGCTTGTAATTGGTCTGAGAGGGCTGCTAAATGGGCTGCCAAACGTGTGGTTTCGGGAAAGACGGCTCATTTTTGGTCTTCTTAGCTTCATATTTACGCTTGCGATCGTCACCCGAACTTGTATTCATTGACAGACTTGTACTCACGTTCTTCTATGAGCGCCTTGTTGAAAAGAGTCTGGAAGTCCGGGAAGTCCAACATGTTGAGCTGACAACGGAGAGTGGCGCTGAGTCCGCCGAGGAAGCGATCTATCTTCCTTTGTTCAGTGGCCACATCGTGGACAGAGTATCTTACGAGGTGATTGAACTTGTTTAGGTACTCAGTTACTGACATGTTGCCTTGAACAAGAGCCAGGAACTCTCTCTGTTTGACCTTCAGTACTCCAGTAGGGATATGGTATGTGCGAAACTTTTCCTTGAACTTATCCCAGGTGATGTCTTCTTCTGCGGGCCATACTGCCTTGGTATTGGCACACCAAAGAGCTACTTAAGTCTCGAGGTAATGGGTGGAAAGTGGTACCTTGTCGGCTTCATCACAGTGGCCAATCTCCAAATTCTTTTCGATTGTCCTTAACCAGTCATTGGCTTCAACGGGATCTGCTGCCTGGTCAAAGCTCGGTGGTCGAGTGCGCTGAAGATCGGATAGCTTGGAGCGTGATCCTGGGTTCTGATTCTGTCCCACTATAGTATGCATACTTCTCAGTAATTCCATGAGATCTTCATTCCTCTTCTTCAAACATCCTCATTATCTGTTCTGTGGTTGGTGCCTGCTGTGGGTGAGGTGGCATCTGTTCCTGTGACAGTCCAGCTTGCCTGGCGGGTCGACGAACAGGGGTGTCGTCGCCACCAGAGTTGCTGCCTTCACCTCGCCTCATCCTATATCCATTCCCAATATAAAGCACCAATATAATGAGAAACCACCATAGGGGGAAAAAGTAAAGTGACAACAAGACGGAAAGGAACTCGCAACACCAAAAACCGGTAGTTGATGACCATTCGAACCCTTGCGAAAAAACAGCTCAGAAATTGGAGCAGCATTGATAAGAAGAAGGCAGAGGTCCCCTAAGACGGCCGAGAATACAGCTCAGAACATAGGGTCTCCACTGCGAAAAGAAACTCAACAACCGCCCGAGACGGCCGAAAAGCAGCTCAGAACACGGGCCGGCTGTTGAAAAGAGAAAGACAAAATAGGCATCCATCCCGGATGGCCGACCAAGAATCATCTCAGAACCAGGCGTGGTGCCATTATCCCAAAAGAAAGAGAGCAGGGGTCCGTCTGAGTCACCTATAACACGTCAAAATCATCGGGGAAAACGAGTTAAAAGCAACATCAAAGATAGCCGAATAAGAGAGAGATGCACACCCATAGTTATACATAGCATTACAACAGTATACATAGCAAACTAGTAGGGGATAGCATGACTAGTACTGGTCATACGACAGTTAACAACATGCATGGCACTATGATAGATGCGAAATATACTCATACTGCTACTCAACATCGCTCTAGGCGTGGTAGTGAAGCGGGCACTGACAGTCAGCGGAACCATCAGAGTCATCCTCAGAGTCGGAACTAACGACGTGGTTCGTACTACGAGTGGTGAAGTCAATATGGCAACGATGATGGGAAGGCTCTCCCTTAGGAGGAGGGGGAATATGTTGCCTAAGCATCAGAGCGGCAGGGGTAGCAGTCAACGAAGCCCACTCCTCTGGGGTCTCGCGTCGAGTGACAGCCGGAACAATAGGATGCCCCGCTGGAGTCTCCGGTGTGAGTGAAGGTGGAACAGGCGGAGTCGGCATCGGTGCAAAGGTGGAAGGTGGGGGAGGCGGCGGTGACTGGGCTATACTGATAGATGCAAGTGCCTCCCTAGAACGAGCCAGCTCCTCCGCAAGACTAATGATCAACATGTACTGAGCGACCATGTAGCGAGAGAGGTGGGCGACTTCTGGGTCGCACTCCGAGTCGGGCGGAAAAAGGACCTGTCCTATAGGAGAGAGGGTGGGGTAGTGGGAGAAACCTGGGTGAGTCTGCATCTCAACCTCCTGCTGGCGCAAGTCAACGAGAGCGTCCAGAGCAGCATAGAGGATAGCCTGCTCGGGAGTGGAAGCGGATCCTCCCTTCGCTGAACGCGAAAGGTTGCCGATCGCGGAGCTCGTGAAGAGGAACACCTAAGCGCGGTACTCGTGCACAAAGTCGGCCAGCTTCTCGCGGTACACCTAGAACACTGGGTCTTCTCCCTAAGGGTAAAACCGAATCAGAACTCGGCGGAGTAGCGACGGAAAGCCTGTCGGTGAAGACTCGTACTCAAAGGGGTATGGAACAAGTGCCATCTACACTCATAGGGTTAGCCATTAGCAATAATAATCAATGCATCTACATGCATACCATGCCATCATCTAATGCATCAATCAAGGTGCACAAGACAAGCAAGACTCTAGACTTAGCGTTGTTCTAGCGCTCGTGCTAACTAGCGTGTCCTACAGTCAGCGCGGCTATGATACCAATCGTTGTGGCACCCCGTCTCAGAGCAACCGGTTTGCCTTACATTGCCAACCTAGAGATCATGTCTTCTAGCAATGCACAACATATTGGTACAGAAATAACCGCTTGATAGATAATTATACAGGGACATAGGTTTGGGATACAAACTGGTACGAGGCATGGCGGCACATCTCGTGCGGAAACAATGTCTACATTATTTATGTCACATCTCGAGGCCTCGATACGAGCAATGGAATAACGAGGTGATGGAGCTCCACTCCACGGGGACACTGTTGGGACACGACCTAGTTTGCAAAGTACGGCACACCAGAATCTTCAGGCACAGCTTCTCCTGCATCTTGCATGACACGCCAGGTCAGTACACCGAATGTACTTGCAATCTCACAACAACCAATTCATCAGGGTAAACAATATCATGATAATACCAATGCAAACAATGACAACATGATGAGCATAGCATAATATCAAAGTTAAGACTACTGCAATAACAACCATCGCTCATGATCATTGCATGATCATGTAGCTTACCTCGAAGTCCATACCGACTCAACATCCGGGTCATCGCATGACCCACAATTCATACGGGTCGTCGCATGACCACTCAACGGTTGGGAGTCATCGTATGACCACCCAACTACTCCGGTCATCGCATGACCAACAACTGAGCACCACCATTATACCGGGTTTGTGTTGATCCATAGTGTGACCTAGTACGAACTTGTCCAATACCGTGGACTTGGCTATTCGAATAGATTCTTAACACTCTGCAGAGGTTCTGCACTTTACCCACACCATGGATCTCCTTTCCCAACGGACTAGGACTACTCCAACGAAACTTGCCTACCGCGTAACCTTTCTACGGTACCACCGACATCGTGTCTTGGGTATCCTTGTGTCCTCCAGACACCTGCCATCGCATGGCCACTGAACATCGCATGGTCCACAACATTGTCCCAAACGGGGACTCCCGGGAAACATATCAACTCTGGATCTCGAGATTATCACCGCCTACCTGATCAGGGTAGCGTGCGTGCATAACCTCCCCTCTTTGGTGGAACCCGTAAAAGGCACAACGATAGCCCAAGCTAAGGCCTGCCCATACAGGCAAATGTGGCTGCACGAATAAAGTTCGGTTCGGTGGCACTCGGTCAACTGTTAATTCATGTTCATTAAGTTTCAACCACAATCACTTGCAACATGAGATACAGTCATGAACTTATCATGATAACAAAGATGTGAACATGATACTACCACCAAATATGTGCAGCAAATAACATGGTATAGCATGGACTTAGCAAAGCATGGTCACCAAAGCATGAATAGGATCAACAAGTACGAAGTACTAGCATGAGCATGATAGAATCAACATGAACATGATATAAATTTAGACCAGCATGTTAATATCCAGTGATCATGGCATAGTTATATCACATAAACATGGTGTAGTTATTATGATTATATCAAGTCAATCCAAGGTAAACTCAAGTCAACATAGTAAGGCAATATTTAGCAATTCATAACACAAGACCCTCATGAAGTGAATGTTGTTGCTTGCCTTGGTCAAATGGAGTGTCACTGAACTCCTGGTTCTCAGCAAGAAAGTTGTTGTCCTCTGAAAATAAATGCAAATAGCAAAAGAAAAATAAGTCAAATGAACATCCCTTCTGTCCAGTACACCTAGACAGAGAGAAAATCTACCAAACTTGGCCAACTTAAAGAGGGGATCAAGACAAAAATTTAGCAAAAAGAATCAACTCATTTAGACTTATAGATTAGAAGTTATTGGTGGTCAAAGTTTGGTCAAATATCACTTTTAAATAGATTTAATTCAATTTTTCAGGAATTTCTAGGGGAGGTCATGTCAAAGGCGTATTTCCACGGGGCGCCTCCACTGGAAAACGCTTCGGAGGGGGAATGGGTGACTGGAAATTGGGGCCTTCCAGTTAGTTCAACAGAGAGGGAGGGGGAACAGGGCCCGACGGCTCCGGCGAGGGATTTCACCTGCGTTGAGACCCTGACGGCGACGTGCGAGTGCACCTGTGGACGGACGAGGCTACGAGGAGCAAGTACGTACCCAAAACACTGGGAACGGCGACTGGACGGCGAGGCTAGGGTCTTCTCCAGCGGCGGTCGACGGCGGTGCTCGTCGGAGTCGGCGA
Source organism: Bromus sterilis (assembly GCA_950022295.1). NCBI lineage: Eukaryota > Viridiplantae > Streptophyta > Magnoliopsida > Poales > Poaceae > Bromus > Bromus sterilis. The sequence continues at coordinate 269,896,264 of OX465595.1, read as the reverse complement.
TTCCTGTGAGGAATTCCACCGGCGAGCACTGCGTTAGAACCGCGAGAGAAATAGGAGTCTAAGGGAAGAAACAACGCTGTCAGGGAGCAACCACAGACGGATGGCCGGGGTAGCGATCTCTCGGCGGTGCTCCGGTGAGGTCCAAGGCCTAGGGCCTCCCAGTCCAGGTTTCCCTTGCTGTGTACTCGATTGGAGTGTGGGTGGGGTGGTTTCGATGCCCAGAACCAAAGAGGGTGTCGATTTATATAGGTCGCGGCTGGATTCCGACGAGGGCGTCGCCGAGTAAAAGAGGTTGGAGTAGTGCGCGGTGTGGATAAGCTCGGGCTGCTCCCGGCAGGTCGAGAGGGTTCTAGTGGAGGTCCAGCACGCGTGCGGGCGGCTCCCAATGCTCTACATCGAGGGGGGCACGTGGTCATAGTGGCAATGGCGCTGCGGCGGCTCTGTGACAGCGGGCTAGGAGGCGGGCGGCACGGCTTTGCTGGGGACAGATGGCGTGCGTGGGTGCGGCGACGCTGGCGACGAGCAGACGCAGCCACGAGCATCACGAAGTCGTGCTGGTCACAGTGGCCGGCACGTGTGCCCTCGGGTCAAACAGTGGCGGCGACGGCGAGGTCTCCGGCGGGCGGCGGGGCTTTGGGCAGGGACAAGTGGCGTGCGGGTGTGCCGCGGGCTCATCGGGCGAGGCTGGCTCGTGATGGCGACGGCTCGGCCATGGCTAGAGCACGCCTATGGCAGGCTGCCCGCGTGCTCACCCTGTGCACGCGTGCGTTGGGTGCAGCCAAGGCGTGCCAAGCGTGTCTCTGGGACGTATTGAACGTCCAGTAGCACCCTAGTAGCATTGGATGGCTTGGAGGAGGGCTGGTGTGGATGCCAGGTTCAAAAAGGGTTTCTGCCAGGAAACTTGGAGAATTTTTTGAGGACAAACGGCTTGGAGTTTTAGGCTGAATTTTGGTGTGCATGCATGATCTAGGAAGGTGCTCATGTGGTAAACACTTCCAAAGCCAATTCACCAGTGTATAGGGTACTTCCTTCACAAAGTGCTCCTCTGTCGAGAATTAGAAAAGACTTTCTAGGGGAGAAACTTTGTACTGTACTTGATGATCTTTTTCGATAGAATCATGAGGCATGATCATAGAGTCCGGCACAAAAAGTTTCAAAGCATTTGAAGCAACAGAAGAGATGATTCCTTCACAAACACTGGAGAAAAAGGTTTATTACTTTAATGAAAAAGGAATATTTTGGGAACAAAAATACGGCAAGGAAATAGGAGATCAGGGCTTGATCTTGACCATGAGGGAGATGGGTTTTGAGGTCACTTGGCTTAGGGGAAAAGAATAGGCCCAAGTGATCAAGGCCAAAAGAGTTACAAAACACCAGGAAAACAAATGAAATTCCAGAAATCAGCAAAAAGAGTTTGTAAACAAAAAGGGGCCAAAAACCAGGGTGTCACACTAGGAGCAGCTGGATGGGCCGTGCACAATCCATAGTTTCGAGGACGATTGGGGACGTATCAGATCAAGCCACAACTTGAGGAGTTGTCACTTGTTCACCAAACTCTCCGACAGGCTCAAGAAAGAAAAACAACGCAAAGCCAAACGGGCTCGAGAGACAGCACAGTTGCCAGCACACAATTCAGAAGAGCAGTACCCATTGTCCCACAGACAAGTCTGCATGATCCAAGAAGGATGACCACCAAAGGTAAAACAGGAGGCGTACACCCTGCAAGCTCGAGCGGCCGAAGACCTGTTGGCAGAAGAAACCTACCACCTACATGGTTCAGAAACCAATATCACCTTCTCACAAGACGACCATCCGCCCGCAATCCCAAGACCAGGGCACACACCATTGGTTCTCGAAGCTCAGATTGGTGGTTACCATATGGACAAAGTATTCATGGATAGGGGCAGCAGCCTAAACATCATCTTCACCAGCACCTTGCGCACGATGTCAATCCCATGATCAATCTGGAAAAACTCAGGCGTCGCAATCTACGGCGTAGTACCAGGGGAAGCAGCCTCCTCCCTGGGATCAATCAAGCTTGACGTCATCTTAGGCAGAAAGGGCAACTTCGCAAGAAAAATCCTTGAGTTTGAAGTACTCGACTGGGAGTCCCAATACCATGTCATACTTGGGCGACCTGCGTTCGCACAATTCATGGCAGTCCCGCACTGCGCATACATCAAGCTGAAGATGCCCGGGCCTTCTGGAGTCACCACGATTAACGGAAACTTCGTCAAATCATACCAATGTAACCGAGACTTCCATCAAGTCTCCGACACGTCTGGAGCACATCAGCAGCTCGAAGAGATAGCAATGGTGGTTGAAAAAAACGTCTTTCCGTTAGCAAGCAGAAGCGAGAAAAAAGAATTCACTCGCGATTTTAGCATCGACAGCGACACAACAACTCATCAAGTGCACCCGATCGACCCGGCCAAGAAGGTTCAAATCTACTCCCACCTACGAGAAGACCAAGCAACAACCCTCATGGTTTTCCTCCGCGAGGAGTGGAAAATCTTCGCCTGGTATCCGGTTGACATGACCGGAATACCCCGGGAGTAAGCAGAGCACGCACTGCAAATCTACCCGAACAGCAAACCAGTAAAGCAGGAGCTATGCAGATTCTCCGAGCCAAAGCGTAGAGCCATTGGAGAAGAAGTCAACCGACTACTCGACGCACAATTCATCTGAGAGACGAAGAAAGCCACTTGGGTCGAAAACCCAGTTCTCGTGCCCAAAAAGGACACCGACGTACTACGCATGTGCGTCGACTATGGGGCCGTCAATAAGCATTCCCAATGGACCACTTTCCTCTTCCATGGACCGACCAGTTCCTCGACTGAACCGCAGGATTTGACATGTTTTCCTTTCTCGATGCCTACTCAGGATACAACCAAATCAGGATGAAGGAAGAAGACGAAGAGCACACCTCATTCATCACACCCTACGGCGTATTCTGCTATAGGACGATGTCGTTGGGCTGAAGAACGCCGGAGCCACGTACCAGCAGATGATGCAGTCATGCCTAAGAGACCAAATTGGCAGGAACATCCAAGTCTACATCGACGACATCGTCATTAAAACATACAGCGCAGGCACACTACTCGACGACCTCCGAGATACCTTTGCAGCGCTCAACAAGTATAGGATCAAACTCAATCCAAAGAAATGTGTGTTCCGCCTCCCAGCTGGAAAACTGCTCGGGTACATGGTCTCCACCCGACGATTTGAAGCGAAGCCAGAAAAAGTCCGAGCACTCGCAAGGATGCAAGAGCCAGTTGACGTCAAGGGTGTCCAGCAACTTACCGGATGACTCGCAGCCCTGAGCCGCTTCATCAGCAGACTGGGAGAAGGAACACTGCCATTTTACCAACTGCTCAGAAGAGGAGGAAAATTTGAGTGGACCGAAGAAGCCCGGAACGCATTCGCGGACCTAAAGAAAACTCTACCAACACCACCAATCTTGGCAGTACCAAAGGAGCGGGAACCTCTGTACCTCTACATAGCATCACGCAGCAGGCGTGGTCAGCACCGCGCTTATCGTCGAGAGTTTGGAAGAAGGCAAAGTACAAAGCATACAGAGGCCAATCTACTACCTCAGCGAGGTCCTAACAAAATCCCAGCAGCGGTACCCGCACTACCAGAAGCTCGTGTATGCCATCGTCATGACATCACGGAAAGTGACCCACTACTTCGACGAGCACCTCATCACTGCCGTCAGCAGCGCACCACTCGCCGACATCCTAAATAACCCAGGAGCAACGGGTCGAATCGCCGAATGGAACATCGAGCTCAGCCCTCGCGGCCTTCAATTTAAGCACCCAACGGCGATCAAAGCTCAAGTACTCCCAGACTTTCTGGTCGAGTGGATGGAAGTACAAACACCCGGTCCTCCAGACCTTTCCAACTCATGGAAGATGTTCTTGGATGGGTCTAAAAGGCACCAAGGGGCTGGAGCAGTCATTGTGGTAATCTCACCCAAAAGAGATAAGCTCAAATACGTAATCCAGATCAACTTCAGCAAAGCATCAAACAACAAAGCAGAGTACGAGGCACTACTGCACGGCATGCGCGTGGCGGAAGCCTGCGGTGCCACTCGCCTCACAATCTATGGCGACTCCAACCTCGTCGTCCAGCAAATAGTGAAGGATTGTGAAGCAGTCGCAGACAACATGTCAGCCTACCAGAAGCTCTACAACATCTTAGAAGGATAATTTGATGGATGCGAGCTCAACTACGTCTCCAGATCAAACAACACAGAAGCAGACGAGCTCGCCAACATCGGCTCCACCCGAGGACCACTCCCCCCCCCCAGGAATTTTCCTCGAAAGCATCGGCCAGAGATCGATCTAATTCAAGGCGCCAGCACCAGGGGCAGCTGCAGAAGATGACAGCACAACCGAGCCCGCTCAAGTAGCAACAGCAGACCCAGTTGCCCACGACGAAGCCAACAACACAGTTGAGGAGGGTGAGCCAGCAGGACTCGAAAGCCCAGTTTGGACAAGACCCTTCCTCCGATTCCTGATACAAGGCACAATGCCGCAAGATGTCACAAAAGCCCGATGAATCAGCCGACGATCGAAGGCGTTCACCATAATCAATGGACAACTCTACAAGTGCAGCATCTCCCAAGTACTCCAAAAATTCATCGAAGATGAAGACGGCAAAGCCCTACTACTCAAGATCCACGAAGGTACATGCGGGCACCACGCGAGCAGCCGCACACTCGTAGCCAAAGATTAATGCGGGGGCTTCTACTGACCAACCGCAATGCGAAATGCGGAAGACATCGTGCGAAAATTGCATCGCATGCCAAAAATTTGCCAGCCGGCCTCACACCCCAGCATCCGAGCTCAAGACTATACCACTATCATGGCCCTTCGCCACATGGGGGCTCGACATGGTAGGCCCACTCAAGAAATCCGCAAAAGGCGGCAGAACACACCTCTTGGTAGCAATCGACAAGTTCATAAAATTTATTGAAGCAATGCCAATCACCAGCTCGACGGCCCTCACGGCATTCAACTTCATCAAGTCAATAATTTTTCAATTCGGTGTGCCGCACAACATCATCACGGACAACGGAAAAAACTTCACAGCAGTAGAATTCCAGAATTTTGCGAGGATCTGGGCATCAAAATCAAATACGCCTCAGACGCGCACCCGCAATCCAACGACCAAGTAGAAAAATAAAATGTCCTATTATGTGGAGGAATCAAAAAACGGCTCCTCGCGCCACTCGAGGAGGCCACATGCAACTGGATAGAAGAACTCCCCGCAGTCCTATGGATCCTGTGCACTACTCCCAACGCTTCAACCCAGTACACACCATTCTTGGTGTACGGAGCAGAGGCAGTACTTCCGCACGACCTCAAGTTCAGAGATCCCCGAATAACCGCATACGAAGAGGAAGAAGCTGAAGACGCACTCAAAAACGACAAATATGTTGCAGATGAGGCAAGGGACACAGCTCTCGCAAGGTCAGAAGGATACTAGGACAAGCTGCACACTGATCAAAGCAGACGCCTGCAAACAAGAACTTTCCAAGAGGGCGATCTCGTCCTACGACTAGTACAAGAGAAGGTCCACAAGCTCGCCCCACAATGGGAAGGACCATTTATAGTCTCTGAAGTCATAGGAGGAGGAGCATACAGACTAAAGAACCCGAAGACCAACGAAGACGTGGGAAACCCATGGAACGTGGCAAACTTGCGCCTCTTCTACCCATAGACTATGCACTCGGCAACATCCCCCAGCAACGAAAGGATCGGAAGCAGCGCCGACTGGCAACTCATGTAAAACACTCGAAGCAATAAAATGTGTTGCCTAGGCGACACCATCTTAAGCACTCGGGGGCTCGAGCAGGGAATCCCCCCGGGGAGACGCTTTTTCGCTTACGCGACGACATAACTTAAGCACTCGGGGGCTCGAGCACGGACCCCCCCCCCCCCCCGAAGACGCTTTTTCGCTTATGCGACGACATAACCTAAGAACCCGGGGGCTTGAGCACGGACTCCCCCCCCGGAGACGCTTTTTCTCTTACACGACGACATAACCTAAGCACTCGGGGGATCGAGCACGGACTCCCCCCCCCGGGAGACGCTTTTTCTCTTACGCGACGACATAACCTAAGCACTCGAGGGCTCGAGCACGGACTCCCCCCCCCGGGAGACGCTTTTTCGCTTACGCAACGACATAACCTAAGCACTCGGGGGCTCGAGCACGGACTCACCCCCCCCAGGGAGACGCTTTCTCGCTTATGCGACGACCTAACTTAAAGCACTCGGGTGCTTGAGCACGGATTCCCCCCGAGTGACGCTTTCCTCGCTTTCGCGACGAAAATAAACCTAAGGACTCAGGGAGCTAACAACAAACTCTCCCCATAAATACACACAGCCGCACCTAAAAACATGCAGAGGACGCAAGTGTTGTCCCCAAGGCACCCCACGGCCGCACTTCCAAAGCCACGCTGCTTTCCCATCACGGTGAGGACAAGAGAAGCAGCCCTTCGCCTTTAGAAGACAAAATCAAGCTCATAAGGAGGATCCAAGACAACCACTAAAGGAGGATAATTTCTTAAGTCTTCACCCGATCACAAGTGATCACCTAAAGACTCGGGGGCTACTCTCATCGGAAGCGTTTCCGCGCACTCGATGAGATTTTTCAAAACAGAAGAGCAAGAGCGGGCCAGTTCAAGCCTATTCCCAACTCTACGAGTCAAACATAGCCTCGGGGGCTACTCCCATCGGGAGCGCTGTCGCGCACCTGATATTATAAAAGCAGATTCATTACAAGGCCAAGCACTCGAAGACAGGTCTATTATAAAGCAGATCCATTACAAGGCCAAACACTCGAAGACAGTTTTCACTACAAAATCAGGCACTCGAAGGACGTTTTTCATTTCATATCAGAGACACATTAGTACAAAGTCTTCATCTACACATCAAATTTTACAAGATAAGGGATTCGAGCAGCTATGAAAAGGACTACAAGACCAATCATCCCAAAGAATTATGACTACTACATGTGTGCCCATGCTGAGATAATTGACACTTTGGTCCACATCTTGATGAGCATCATCACAGACAAAGTAAGCCCAAGTCTGCAAGGAGCCACTCGATGCCTTCATGAGCCTGGTGACCTTGCCTCCCGACGCACCCGCTTGCTCGGCGGCTTGACGTCCGACTCCTCCTTTGAACTAGAAGAGAAAGCACCACCAGCCGAGGAGTCGGCGGAAGATGAAGCCACATGAGAAGAAGTCGAAGTGCTCCTCGACCCGCCGGAGTTGTCGCTGGTTGTTTTCTCCCAGTACGAATCCAGACGATTTCCACCATCATCAAAATCACGAACGGTGAGAGTGTCTTCGCCATCAACACGCAAGTTCAGCCGGCAAGAAAAATACCTCCAACCAGGCCCCAAGAAAACCAAGGAGTTGTCAACTTCAAGATCTATCCACACAGGAAAACGAGGACACCCCTGAAGACGGACCCAAAGGCCCCTCAGATTGAGCTCAGAAACAATAGAAGCAAAAGAAGAAAAAAGAGGTATTCGACCAGCAGTTGGAGTAAGAATGCCAAGCAGAAAATCCTATCGCCAAACACCCTCCCTCTCAGAGGAAGAGGAGGGCGCCACAGCCGTCCCGCCATGCCCACGGCAAGAAGAGCGAGGTGTACGACGAACCGACCTCGCCGGCCACGACCTCGGTGAACCATGCTACAAGAAACACCCACCCAGGAACCCTATGCTCTTATGGACTACTAAAACGAGAAGAAGGAGAAAAGAAGAACGAAGAGATGGTGCCGAACAAAAAAAGAGCAAACATATATTTATAGCCCAGGCCGGGGGGTAAGCAATTAGGCTGCGTTGGAAAACCAATCAGCGCCGCCATTTACTCAAAGCTGGAAACGCGTGACGGTACAGAGTCCAAAGCAAGATGCCCCTTCACATTTTGCAAATATTTAAAGACATCAAATCCTCGCGTGTTTCCAATACACACATTGGAAACCAAAAAGGCCGCAGTGATACAGAACATCCATTATGACCATGCAGAAGATGTGAAAGATCACAAGGCCTCCTCCTTCATCAAGTACGACATCAAGAGCATCATCAGGAAACCTGACATTGGGGCAGTTCAAACAAGATATATTCAGGACAAGACATTGCAGAAAGCAGAACAGTGGAAAGATTCCCCGGTCTTCTCCTCCAAACCTTTTTGACTGAATTTTCAAAAATTTACTCCCATCGGGAGTGCCCATGTCTTTACAAAAACAAGAGCAAGGATCAAGCCTTGAGGACGCAAGTGGTTACTCCCCTCCATCAAGAACAAGCACATCTATAGAGTTTGGGTGCTCCCTCACCCAGCAGGCAGTGACGCACTCGAGTAGTCACTTGTACCTACAAGGACCAATACGTTTGTAGAGTTCGGGTGCTCCCTCACCCCAAGAATGATGAAGTGCTCGAGTAATTGCTCGCACAAAAAGGCAGGAATTGGTCAAAACATCCAACAGAACAATCCGCCCGAGCACTCGAAGTGCCGCATGGGTGCTTACGTGATCAACCCACTCGATGACTATCATCCACTCGCCTGAGCTTATCAGTACTCTGCGAGTGACCACTATTCATCCACTTGATTTGTTTTCCAGGTGGATGCTTGTCTAAATTAGGCTTTGCGCCTCAGAAAAATGATTCCTGGGTGGCGACACACTGCACCCCAGATGTCGCGCAAGCTTAGCGCGTAGGAAAGACCCCGCTGCGAAGATGGCCGGGCCGGGACTTACCACTGCTGCGACTTCACTACCGATGTTTTCCCATGTGCGGCGCATGGAGAAGTTGAGCCAATGACAGACGCGTCAAGGCTATTTTTTGAGACCGGCGGCATTGATCCTATAAGACCTACAGCGGCATGGACTTGCTAGGCACCGGTTGTTTTCCAAGTTCGTGTCGAGGGACGCGGCTTGATTTTGGGATTTTGAGGTGTTTGCTACCAATTCACTAAGGCTCGACCAGTCGACTACCTTGGGCCTCTCTAGCTTATCATCCCTCAAATAAACTATCTTTCATGGCTAAACAGCCGACGACTCGTAGCTACGCTGCACGCAAGAAGACAATTATGGATTTGAGTCCCTGTACGACTCTTCGAGTCCCCCAGGTACTCGGGGGCTACTGATGAGGGGGTGACCCCACGACTCTTACAGATGAGGGTACCTGGTGCGTATCAAGCTAGAGGGCTAGGTGGAAGCCTCGACCGGCCCACCCCTGGCCCACTCAAGGCAACCGCCATGAAGGAGTCCTCGACGATCATGGAAACCACGACTTGGCGTCTGATACGTCCAAAATGCATCACTATTTTATATAGTAATTCTTTCTTAGTCATTGATATATTTCATGAGATGATGTTTTTATTATGTTGTTTTGGCTTAATTTCCACAGTTTGCAACTTTCCGATGCCGAAGCAGCAGACGCGGGATTCATTGGTAAAAAGTGGATGCTGAGTTGCTGAATAAGAACACCTCCAAATTTCTTGAAAATCGACGGAGGGTGTTTTCCAGAAGAATGACGAAGACACGCTGAAGAGGGGCCAAAGGGGGCCACATGGTGCACAGGCGGCCACCTGGTGCGGCCCCCACCCTGGCCGCGCCGGGAGGGCGTCTGGACCCCTGGGGCCACTCCTGGCTCCCCCCTTTGGCCTATATATCGCACATCGTCCAAAAACCCTAAAATAGGAGAGTTTTCGCGAGTTCCGCCGCCGCTCCGTGGAGGAAACCAACAGAGAAGAAAAGACATCTCCGGCGGGATCATGGCCTTCTTCATCACCATCATCACGAGCATCATCGAGATCATCATCAACATCATCCCCAACATCAGCACCATCTTCATCTTCATCCAATCTCACCTCACAAGTTCAACTTGTGTTGTAATCTGTACTATCTATCCTCTCTACTCTACCGAGGTTGATTACTATCGTGTGATGAATGCTATTGAGTTTTGTTGGAGAAATATCATTGTGTCCAGATTGTTTATCATCTATTCATTCCCTCTGATCATGATCTCTTTTATGTCTTGTGAGTAGTTACTTTAGTTCTTGAGGACATGGGAGAAGTCTAGTTGTTAGTTGTCATATGATGTTGAAGTAATATGTGTTGTTTGATATTTAAGTTGTGTTGTTATTTTCCTAGTGGTGTTGTGTGAGTCGAACACTCAACACTTCTCCTTATTAAGGACCTAGGGGAATGCATTGTGTATAACAAATGCTTACAGTGGGTTGCCGGAGTGACAGAAACGTGAACCCCAGTTCGCACGCTTTTGCACAAGGGAACAATGGATCATTGATCGTATTGCTATGGTTAGGATTTTGCCTTAATTACTATCTTGTATTTGCGGATGCTTGCAAGGTGTTTAATCATAAGAGTGCACTTATCTTAGTCTAGAGGGTGCACTAGCATAGATCCACCCACTCAACACTTATCAACACAACACATAGTACCGACTATTTCTCCCGTGTGTCTCAAGAATGCTTTAGCCTTTATAAGTTCAGTTGCTAAGCCTCTCCTTTGCTCAAAAGGATTGGGCTACTTGTTACTCCTCAGTGCTCTTTACTTTGCTCTCTTTTACCTTTTTGTTGCTTATATCAAAAACCCCTAAAAGTTATCTTTTAGTTCCTGCAGCTATTTCTTTACCAAAGTCACTTACCAATACCTTCTGCTCCTCGTTGGGTTCGACACTCTTATTTATCAAAAACGCTACAAACGATCCCCTACAGTTGAGGGTCATCAAGTACTATTTTCTGGCGCCGTTGTCGGGGAACGTAGCACTATTAGTAAGTGAAGCTGGTAAGGAAGTTTTTATATTTCTGTTTTTATTTTGCCGTTGCTTCTTTTGTCCTTATGGACACCTCTAAACTAGAATCGTTATTTATGGGGAAATGCCCCACAACTGTGGTGGTCACTCCTACCCCTACTAAAATTGTGCCTTACAAAATACCGTCTGGTATTATCAATTATGTCTTATCTAATCGTTATGCAGGAGACAAACATCCAGGTGAACACTTGCTATATTTAACACAACTATGTTCATTATTTAAGCTTGCAGGTGTGTCACTGGAATTCGTCATGAAGAAATTATTCTCCATATCACTTATAGGTAAAGCTTCGAATTGGTATAAGCTCCTCGATAACTCACATCTACTTAATTGGGAAGAGATTATGTCTCTCTTTTATACAAAGTTTTACCCTCTTCATGAAATTCATCGAGACAGGAACTACATATATAACTTTTGGTCTCGCGACGGAGAGAGCATCGCTCAAGCTTGGGGGAGACTTAAATCCCTAATGTTCAAGTGTCCTATCCATGAACTCCCCAAAGATATTATAATTACAAATTTGTATGCCAGGCTTTCTCGTCAGGATAAGGAGATGTTGGATGCCTCCTCTAGCGGGGTATTCCAAACAAGAAGCGTCGAAGAAAAGTGGGATCTCATTGAGAGGATCCAGAAGAATACTGAAGACTAGGAAATTGATAAAGCTATTGAACCTACTATAAATTATGAGCATGATTACATTGAGAGCTATGTGAAAACTGATTATTTTAATACCTTTTGTTCTAAGATTGGTCTTGATTCCCAGCTTATGATTGATTTTTATAAGAACTTTACCTCTCACAATGACTCTTCTAAGGAGGAGAAGGATCAGTATCATAAACCCTTCAAAGAGTTACCTGTTGATATTCATGTTGCTAATGTCTACGCACACTTCTATTCTTGTAGACTATGTTGGACCTCCAAGCGCAGAGGTTTGTAGGACAGCGGCAATTTCCCTCAAGTGGATGACCTAAGGTTTATCGAACTCAGGGAAGTAGAGGTTGAAGATGGTCTCTCTCAAGCAACCCTGCAATTAAGATACAATAAGTCTCTTGTGTCCTCAACACACCTAATACAACTAGGAGTTGTATAGGTGCACTAGTTCGGCGAAGAGATGGTAAAATACGAGTGACAGGTGTGGCAAATCAAGGTAATATAAATCTGTAATAAAAAGTGCAGCAAGCAAACAAGTAGTAAACGTGAGGGAAAACGGTATTGCAATGGTGGAAACAAGGCCTAGGCTTCATACTTTCACTAGTGGCAACTCCCAACAACATTAACATAGTCTAATCACATGATAATTCCCATAAAACATGCAATGGAGACGTACTCGAAGGTCATTCCTTTGTGTTCAAGCGAGGAAGATAATTGTGTAGGGCTACAAAAGCACACCTCAGAGTTCGTAGTTCCCATCTATGGATTTCCCAATGTCACCGCGGCCATCCAAAGAGAGTACCACAATCACCACAACATATCTAAAGGATAGTCAAAGACAAGCACCAAGAGACTCTCAATCTTCAATCCACACACAAAAGAGGAAATCACTCATGAAAATATTCTTCTAACCCATGTCCAATAGACCGTTGTCACCATGGTCTCGGGGATTATACTAGATAAGATCAAGTGAGTACATCAATCCAATACATAGAAGAAGGGGAAACATCATGGGATCATCCTAGATTAACATAGCCTATGATCACAATCAAGATCACATCAAGGGAGAGAGAGAAGACCACGTAGCTACTGGTAGAAACCTCAGCCCCGGGGAGGAACTAACCCCGCATCATGGAAGGAGGAAGCAACGTCGATGGAGATGAATCCGTGGGCACTTCCCTGTCCTGGCAGGGTGCCGGCACAGGAATTATGGTCCCCCGAAGCTTGTTGGCGATGGCGGCGGAGATCGGAATTGCTTCTGGAGAAAAGGGGTCTGGAATCAGGGTTTTCGCGACGCGAGAAAAAATAAGGGCCAAGGGGGGCAGCCAGTCGCCTAGGCGGCCTCCCGGCACGGCCAAGCTCTGGGTCGCGCCCACTGGCCGCCTAGGCACCAGGTGGGGCCCCTCTGGCCCCCCTTCGGGCGTAAGGAAGCTTCTGGAACGCTGATTTTTTATATATTTTTCCTGGAATTTTTTGAGCTTTTAATAATGGGAAAACCTGAAATACAAAACAACAGAAAACAGAAACTGGCACTGGGGTGCACTGAGTTAATAGGTTAGTCCAAATATGATCAAAAGTTTGTGAAAGTGTATCAATATCATAGCAATATCACACAAAACATGCATGGAGCAAGCAGAAATTATAGATACGTTTTGGACGTATCAACATCCCCAAGCTTAATTCCTGCTCGTCCTCGAGTAGGTACATGATAACAATCATAATTTCTGTGGTGACATGATACCAACCATATAAGAACTTTTATGTAAAGCAATCAAGGCATGTAATTCAATTCAAGTCATAACAGGCAAGAGTCTATATTTAGCATTGAAACAAGAAAGATAAGAACATAAAGGTGCAAGAGCTCTCGCTGTCCGTGACTCGAATGTCTCCAAATGGTGTTTGCGTGCAAGAAAGGGGATAGGGATATACGAGAAAAAGTATTTTTGTGTTGAGAACTCAATCTTCTAAAGTTTCACGCTTGGTCTTCTTTGGAATCTTATCTTGACTCCTCCCCAAACCACTAGCCAGGTACAAGTCAAAATGATCCACTCCTTTTCGACATTTTGAGCACTCATGCAATGGATGAGCGTAAGTAAGAAAGTTGACACTTAGGATGGCAAAGAGAGAAAGAATGTAGGAGGGGGAAGACAAAAAAGGTCTGAAAGGCTCACATCAATGAGGACAATCATAGGCGAGAGAAAGCCAAATGATAGATATGATGTGAGGAGTAGGGATTGCCATGCAACGGATGGACATATGAGCTAAGGTAAGCTCTCCAATGGAACTAGTGGGGGTGCATCCAACTTGCTTGCTCAAGAAGACCTAGAGCTCATTTGAGGAGGCTCATCATTGGAATATACAAGCCAAGTTCTATAGTGTGAAGGTCCCCACATAGCTATATGCATGAATGATAATCTCTATGGAGTACAGATATAAGAGGGAGTACGAGTGTGGATCTCTCAAAAGTTATAGTAGTGTGCCCCCTTATCTCTTTTTATTTCTTTTTATCTTTTTTCTATTTTTTGTATTTTTTGGTGGCCTCAATGGCTCTTTCTATTTCTCTCATTTGTCCTCTTTGGGATCTTTTAATTTTGTCCTCTTTGGGATCTTTTGATTTTGTCCTCTTTGGGATTTTTTCCTCACTTTAGGGGCAACACTCTATATATTACAAGAAGTATAGAAGATCTTTCGCACTTTACAAAAGTACTCAAATCATAAAGAAGATATAACTATCATGAAGTATGCAAATGTATGCCTCTGCCAGTGTAGCAGGATATGCAATGATACTAGCGCGTCATGTAGCAATGATTAGGGCAAGGTCCAACTAGCATGCGGCTCATCGATCAAGCAAGTAGCGTGTATGACATGAAGATCAAGTCATGAGAAGGTGGATGTTTCATGGCAATGTATCTCGGAAAGGCTATGGAAATGCCTTGATAGGTAGGTATGCTGGCTGTTTTGAGGAAAGATATAAGGGGCTTTATGATGACAGAGCGTATCATGCCAAGGGTTTGGACGTACCGGCGAAGGTGGACGCCAACACTCGGAGTGAGAAGAAAGCAATGCACGGCACAGGAGAGGCTAGAAAAATATGGGAATGTGGAAGTGTCAACTTTCGAATACTCACATTAGTCCGAAGAACTCATGCACTTATTATCGGTAACTCTCAATCTAATAAGGAGGTTTCACAAAGAGACAAGTACCCCGAGGAGGAGTGTATGGGGGTTTTGTTATCCTTGCGCATCCTCGACTCATGTTACGTGAGTGTACTCTAATATTCGATCCCTCCAAAGAGTAGTGATCCATCTAGTAGCTAAATTTCTCAACTATTTTTGTAAGTTTTGAAAATAAACACGGATTGCCCAAAATACGACATCTATCACTAATAGGCTAACTCTCTTGACACCAAAAGTCTAAACATTACTAAAAACAATACCTCAAAACTATTGCAAGTTACTACTACAAAAGAATAGCAACCTCAATTACCTACTCCAAGTCAAGACACAAAACTCAGTGCAACAGGCAAACTCTCTAAACAAGATAAACATGAAAACTCAAGAGAGTTCCAGCAACAAACTAAACAAAAGCTCTTAAAAAGATAAGCATGAAAACTAAGAGCTAAACAAGGCAGTAGCTATGAAAAGGATAAAGAACACACACAGCAAAGATAAGCATGAAGAATCTATGTTGTGTTCTAGATTTTGAAAGTGGAGCGTGTTTCTCTCCCACACAAAGTATCTGTTATGAACAGCAATCAAAGCTAAAGAAAACTAAAAATAAAACCTAAGAGCGAGACGCTCCAAGCATAGCACATAACGCATGAAGTGATAAAAATATAGTGAAACGAGAGACGAACTGATAATTGTTGATGGAGAAGGGGATGCATGGGGGCATCCCCAAGCTTAGACGCTTGAGTCTCCTTGAATATTTATTGGGGGTGCATGGGGGCATCCCCAATCTTGAGCGTTTGACACTCATGAATCTTCTTTCATCATCTTCCCTCGCACACTTGAAAACTCCCTTCATACATAACTCATCATAATCTGATTAGAGAGGTTAGTACCCATAATAAAATATATTTTTCTCTACTGGAAATAAGGATATTATTGAAGAGCTAATGTTTATCAAGATTTCCAAAAAGTTTTTGCAAAGAAAAAGCAAGCTTAAAGTTTGCAAAATGAAGAAAAGGCAAAACAGGACAGAATCTGTGAAAAACAGACCAGCAGGTAGTAAATAATTTTTTAGGGATACTTATGCAACTCAAATCAAAAAACTCAGAACATACGAAAGTTCCGTAATTATATAGAGCACGCTGTGTAAACATTTCAGCTCAAAAAGATGAACTGGGATTTTTCTATGATTTTTCCCGTCACGAGGACAGAATCTGTTTTCTGGACAGCATGTCACAACTTTCACTTCCCTTGTCATATGAGGCTATAAATGGCACAAAGCTTGAAAAGTAAAGATACAATGATGTTGCTACAGTGGTAAAAATCATCAATACCACTAAAAACAGAAGAAAAACAAAAAGGAAATCCTAAATTCGTTGCGGGCTGCCTCCCGAAAGCGCTTCTTTAAAGCCATTAGCTAGGCTTAAAGATTATAGAAGATGCTCTCACAACAATAAGAGTTGAAGAACAAAAGAGAGCATCAAGAAGCAAACACGAAACACATTTAAGCCTAACATGCTTCCTATGCATAGGAATATTGCAATAGAATAATTCATTGAAGCACAAAGCAATAAGCATAGGAAGGCAAAACAAGTGTAGCTTCAAAACCTTCAACATAAAGAGAGGGAACTTGATATTATTGAAATATCTATAAGAATATGTTCCCCTCTCATAATAATTTTAAGTGGGATCTTGAATAAACTCAACAATATAAGTATCACATAAAAAATTCTTATCATGATCCACAAGCATAGAAAATTTGTTACTCTCCACATAAGCAAAATCCTTCTCATTAGTAATAGTGGGAGAAAACTCAAGAAAATAGCTATCACATGAATCATTATTATCATGATACACTTCCAAACATTCATTATTTATAGCATAAGTGTCATCACAATAATCATCATAGATAGGAGGCAAAGTATCATCAAAATAAATTTCCTCATCAAAACTTGCGGGGCTAAAAGGATCATCTTCGTAAAACGTAGCATCCCCAAGCTTATAATTTTGTGTATCATTAGCATCAAATGTATTCAAAGAAGACATACTAATAACATTGCTACTAACATGAGTGTTGTGCAAATAGTAAAGCTCCATAGGCTTTTTCATTTTCTCTTCAAACACTTCATATCCCAACTCAAGGTAGAGCTCATAAAGCTCTCTCATAATATTTTTGTTGTTTTCCATAAGCCTAACTAGTAAAAATAAAAACAAGAAATGAAAAGATTTAATTGCAAGATCTAAAGATATACCTTCAAAAACTTACTTCCCCGGCAACGGCGCCAGAATTAGCTTGATGTCTACGCACGCTTCTATTCTTGTAGACTATGTTGGGCCTCCAAGCGTAGAGGTTTGTAGGACAGCAACAATTTCCCTCAAGTGGGTAACCTAAGGTTTATCGAACTCAGGGAAGTAGAGGTTGAAGATGGTCTCTCTCAAGCAACCCTACAATTAAGATACAAGAAGTCTCTTGTGTCCCCAACACACCTAATACAACTTGGAGTTGCATAGGTTCACTAGTTCGGCGAAGAGATGGTAAAATACGAGTGATAGGTGTGGCAAAGCAAGGTAATATAAATCTGTAATAAAAAGTGCAGAAAGCAAACAAGTAGTAAACGTGAGTGCAAACGGTATTGCAATGGTGGAAACAAGGCCTAGGCTTCCTACTTTCACTAGTGGCAACTCCCAACAACATTAACATAGTCTAATCACATGATAATTCCCATAAAACATGCAATGGAGACGTACTCGGAGGTCATTCCTTTGTTGTCAAGAGAGGAAGAGAATTGTGTAGGGCTACAAAAGCACACCTCAGAGTTCGTAGTTCCCATCTATGGATTTCTCAATGTCACCGCGGCCATCCAAAGAGAGTACAACAATCACCACAACATATCTAAAGGATAGTCAAAGACAAGCACCAAGAGACTCTCAATCTTCAATCCACACACAAAAGAGGAAATCACTCATTAAAATATTCTTCTAACCCATGTCCAATACACCGCTGTCACCATGGTCTCGGGGATTATACTAGATAAGATCAAGTGAGTACATCAATCCAATACATAGAAGAAGGGGAAACATCATGGGATCATCCTAGATTAACATAGCCTATGATCACAATCAAGATCACATCAAGGGAGAGAGAGAAGACCACATAGCTACTGGTAGAAACCTCAGCCCCGAGGAGGAACTACTCCCGCATCATGGAAGGAGGAAGCAACGTCGATGGAGATGAATCCGGCGGCACTTCCCCATCCCGGCAGGGTGCCAGCACAGGAATTCTGGTCCCCCGAAGCTTGTTGGCGATGGCGGAGGAGATCGGAATTGCTTCTGGAGAAAAGGGGTCTGGAATCAGGGTTTTCGCGACGCGAGTAAAAATAAGGGCCAAGGGGGGCAGCCATGGGGGCCACCAGTCGCCTAGGCGGCCTCCCGGCGCGGCCAAGCCCTAGGCCGCGCCCACTGGCCGCCTAGGCACCAGGTGGGGCCCTTCTAGGCCCCCTTCGGGCGTAAGGAAGCTTCTGGAATGCTGATTTTGTATATATTTTTCCTGGAATTTTTTGAGCTTTTAATAATGGGAAAACCTGAAATACAAAAACAGCAGAAAACAGAAACTGGCACTGGGGTGCACTGAGTTAATAGGTTAGTCCAAATATGATCAAAAGTGTATGAAAGTGTATCAATATCATAGCAATATCACACAAAACATGCATGGAGCAAGAAGAAATTATAGATACGTTTTGGACGTATCAGTTGCTGATGAAAAGCCCCTTTTTCCTACAAGGATGAGGGAGCACTCTTTTGTGACAGGCATAGTAAATAAAAGTGGGAGAAGAACTGATGAACCTGAGGACCTGATCATGGTCGGTCCTCAAGTTGCGATGGTTAAAGATTTAGTTACTAATGATGTTTCAGATTCAAAGATAACTTTTTGTGTTGTTTCAACTAACATTGTCACAGCCAAGAATAAGAGCCCAATTTCAGGTACACCAATTGTATGTGTCAAAATAGGAGATGACAACTATTATGGGCTTTGCGATCTGGGATCTAGTGCTAGCTCTATTCCTTATTCACTCTATCAGGAGATCATGGGTGAGATTTCACCCTGTGAACTTGAAGAGATCGATGTTACCATTTATCTAGCAAACAAAGAAACTATCTCTCCCATTGGAATTGTGAGAGATGTTGAAGTCCTATGTGGAAAGGTAAAGTATCCTACCGACTTTCTCGTACTTGGTTCAGTGCAAGATAGTTTTTGCCCTATTATCTTTCGTAGACCTTTCCTCGGCACTTGTGGCGCTATTATAGATTGTAAAAAATGTAAAGTTTCTGTTGAATTCAATGGTGAGCCATATGAATTTAACTTTTATAAATTCTACAAGCAACCTCGTGGTACTGATTCACCTAGTGATGATAAAATTATTGAAAATATTGCTTCTATTGCTATTCCTCCTAATGATCCTTTGCAGCAATATATGGAAGACAACGAGAATGATATGCATATGCAAGAGAGAAATGAGTTAGAAGAAATATTCACAAGACAAACTGATATCCTGAAGCACAACCTCCCGTTTGAACCTTTAGGGATCCTAGCACAACCAAAAGAAGACCCGGTGTTTGACCTCAAACCACTTCCCGATACGCTCAAGTATGCTTATTTAGATGAATAGAAAATATATCCTGTCATTATCAATGCTAACCTTTCAGGACTTGAAGAAGAGCGACTATTGGAGACACTTCGCAGACACCGTGGTGCCTTGGGCTATACCCTTGGTGACCTTAAGGGGATTAGTCCATCGATTTGCCAACACACTATAAATCTCGAGACTGATGCTAAGCCAGTTGTTGATCATCACGGCTGAACCCAAGGATGAAGGACGTGGTTAGGACGGAGATTCTCAAGCTTCTAGCCGCAGGTATCATCTATCCTATAGCTGATAGTAGGTGGGTAAGTCCAGTTCATTGTGTTCCTAAGAAAGGAGGTATGACTATTGTTCCTAATGATAAAAATAAACTAATACCTCAAAGAGTTGTTATTGGATATAGAATGTGTATTGATTATAGGAAGTTGAACAAGGCAACTAGGATGGACCACTACCCGCTTCCCTTTATTGATCAGATGCTAGAGAGGTTGTCTAAAAACACCCACTTTTGCTATCTTGATGGGTACTCCGGCTTATCTCAAATTCATGTTAACACTGCCGATCAAGAGAAGACCACTTTCACGTGTCCTTACGGTACTTATGCTTACAGGCGTATGCCTTTTGGTTTATGCAATGCACCTGCTACTTTTCAGAGATGTATGTCTGTAATTTTTCATGGTTTCTATGAGGAGATTGTGGAAGTATTCATGGAAGATTTCTCCGTCTATGGAACTTACTTTGACCACTGTCTCCAAAATCTTAATAAAGTATTGCAGAGATGCGAGGATACAAATTTAGTTCTAAACTGGGAAAAGTGTCACTTCATGGTTAACGAAGGGATCGTTCTTGGTCACAAGATTTCCGAGAGGGGAATTGAAGTGGACAAGGCGAAGATTGAAGCTATTGAAAGGATGCCCTATCCAAGGGACATTAAAGGTATTCGTAGTTTTCTCGGTCATGCTGGTTTCTATAGAAGGTTTATCAAAGACTTTTCTAAGACCTCGAGACCCCTCACTAATCTTCTCCAAAAGGATGTTCCTTTTTTGTTTGATGAAGATTGTAAGGAGGCTTTCGAAGTTCTTAAGAAAGCTTTGATAATAGCTCCTTTAGTACAACCACCTGACTGGAATTTGCCCTTTGAACTTATGTGTGATGCTAGTGATTTTGCTGTTGGAGCCGTTTTAGGACAAAGGGTTGATAAGAAATTGAATGTTATACATTATGCTAGCAAAACCCTTGATAGTGCCCAGAAGAATTATGCTACTACTGAGAAGGAATTCTTAGCAGTAGTGTTTGCTTGTGATAAGTTTAGACCCTATATTGTTGATTCTAAAGTTATTATTCATACTGACCATGCTGCTTTTAAGTACCTTCTGGAGAAGAAGGATGCCAAACCAAGACTCATCAGGTGGGTACTCCTTCTTCAAGAATTTGATTTACAGATTGTTGATAGAAAAATCCGGTGGCGGACAATCTTTCAAGGATGGAAGATATACCGCACGACCCCATCCCAGTCAACGACAATTTCCAGATGAACAATTTTCCGTTGTAAAAGTACAATCTCTTTTCGATCCTTGGTTTGCAGATTATGCTAATTTTATCGTTGCAAAGTATTTGTCTCCAGGTTTAACATTTCAGCAAAGGAAGAAGTTCTTCCATGATTTGAGGCACTACTTTTGGGATGACCCTCATCTTTTCAAACAAGGTCCAGATGGGATCGTGAGAAGATGCATACCGGAACACGAGCAGAAGGACATTCTCAGACAATGTCACGATAGTCCTTATGGAGGACATCACGCCGGTGAGAGGACCGCACATAAGATTCTCCAATCAGGTTTTTATTGGCCTACTCTCTTTAAAGATGCTAGAAATTATGTTTTATCTTGTGATAAGTGTCAGAGAGTTGGTAATATTAGTAGGAGGAATGAGATGCCTATGAATTACTCACTAGTGATTGAGCCTTTTGATTGCTCGGGTTTTGATTTTATGGGTCCTTTTCCTCCTTCAAACAAGTATACTCACATTTTATTAGCTGTTGATTATGTGACCAAGTGGGTCGAAGCAATCCCCACTGAGAGTGCTGATCACAAGACATCTTTGAAAATGCTCAAAGATGTAATTTTCCCTAGGTTTGGCGTACCTAGGTTTCTTATGACTTATGGGGGGATCACACTTCAAACACGGAGCCTTTAGAAAAGCTCTAGCCAAGTACGATGTCAATCATAGAATTGCTTCACCGTACCATCCTCAAACTAGTGGGCAAGTTGAGCTCACCAATAGAGAGATCAAGTTGATCTTGCAAAAGACAGTTAACAGTTCTAGGAAGGACTGGTCAAAGAAGTTAGGAGATGCTTTGTGGGCGTATAGAACTACTTACAAAAACCCCATGGGCATGTCCCCGTATAAGATGGTCTATGGCAAGGCTTGCCATTTGCCATTAGAATTAGAACTCAAAGCTTTCTGGGTTGTTAGAGAGCTTAATGCTGACCCAAAGTTGGCTGGAGAAAAGCGTCTCATGAACTTGACTTCTCTAGATGAGTGGAGAAGTGAAGCTTACGAAAGTGCTAAAATGTTTAAAGAAAAGGTAAAGAAGTGGCATGATAGAAGGATTCTGAAACGTGAATTTAATGTTAGTGATAAAGTTTTGTTGTTTAGACCTCGTTTCAGGTTTTCTCCAGGTAAATTACTTTCCAGATGGGAAGGTCCATTTCATATCGAAGAAGTTTACCGGTCAGGTGCAATCAAGATTAACAATTTTGATGGCACCAAACCTCAAGTTGTGAATGGGCAAAGAGTCAAGAATTACATGGAGGGAGACCCCATCAACGTTAATGTAAATATAATACACACAACAACTCATGAAGAATATGTTGCAGCCCCGTTTCAGACGCCAGCAGAAGCAGAATAAGAAAAGGTATGTATTATGGTAAGGAGACATCGCGAACCGCCATAAAAGTTCCAGATTACGAGTTTTTGCAAAATATAGAAAATTCAGAGCCTAATTGGAGCCGGAGAGGAGCTCCAGGGGGGCAGGCGCCCCCTGGTGCGGCCTACCTCCTGGCCGCGCCGGGTGGCCGCCTGGGCACCCCGGAGCCCGTCTCCAACTCCACTTTGGCTTGTTACCTTCCTATTGTTGCAGAAATTTTTGCTATATATTTGCCCGGATAGTCCCGGCACCGTATCCCGTGATTTCGTTTGTTTCTTCTCGAGTTGTTTCTGCCAGGAGATCTTTTAGCAAGACCTAGGTGCCATGGCTTCCCGAGGTTCCCCCAAGGACAAGTTCGTCGTCAACGTCATCAACCCTTACCTCGCTCAGGTGAAGAACCATCCTCGAACCGTCCAGTTGGAGGACGGTGTCCTTCACCAAGAAGATCTGAAGGAACCTACCAAGGAGGGGAGCGTCGAGGCCAGGCTAGAAGAGATGGAGCAAGAAGTCTTCAAGTACAAGAAGATGGTTGAGCGGGGTGTTGAAGCCAACTTCGACCTCATCAATGAGCTGAAGATGTTCTACAAGAAGGAGATGATGGGGATATGGTCAAGAATCACCGCAGCAGAAGAAAGAATTGATGATATCCAAGGGGAGATCTATCATCTGCACAACCAGAACTGTGAGTATGAACTAAAGTTTATGGGCATGGGTTTAGGTGCTGGAAGCAGGATCTTGGAGACTGAAGCCTCTCATGGGACCGGGGAACCTCTACCATGGAAGTGCTTCGTCCATGACTACATCAACACCAACAAAAAAAAGAATGAGGAGTAAATCTCCTGGGGTAATGGCACCCCCTCAGCTTGTTCCAAGCTTGGGGGAGTGTCCGGTATCTTTATCTTTATCTTAGTCTTCTAGAGTCAAGTAGAGTCGTATCATGTCTAGGGAAGTTATTATATGAAATAGGTGTTTGCATTGAGGTCTATCACTCCTTATATGGAGAGTTTGTATCTGTGAGTGTGGAGTCGTCTATGATGGAATATTAATGAGAAGTCTATTGGTTCCTTCGCTGCACTCGGTATTCTCTTCATGCAATCAACCTTATGATGATTCTTATGGAGAGTATTGACCTTATATCAGGTATGGCTTTGGAAACTTTATTCAATTTTGGCAAACATAACTTTGGTCTTTACAACATGCATGTTTTTCCAAGTAGCGACATAGCCAAAACCTTTATGTTATTATGCTTGAAGTGTTATGTTGACAAGGAAGACAACTTGATGTGTTATGCTTACCTTCATGTTTATTCTTTATATGTTTTGCATCTAATTTAGCATCAATTGTCTGTTCTCTCAAAGCCTTTGCTAGCCAAACCCTTTGCCTAGCAGATTTCCGCTTGTGCATCCATATCCTGTAACCAATATCTTCCATTTGAGTCCACCATACCTTCCTATTTGTGGTATTTCCCTACCACTCCTAGAAGTATAGAATTTATGTGTTATCCTTAAATGTTCAAAATCTTCTGTTTTGTCCCTCTTGTTTAGCTCATGAGGAAGTAGTAGGTAATTCATGATCTTCTTAAGTTGGACAAGTTGTACCCCGAGATTGCACGTCTAATATGCAAACCCATAATACGAGGAGGAACTGGCATGAGTGCGCCCATCTCGAAAGATAATATAACAAACAAACCCTCCTTCACGCTTGGTCTATGAGAAATCAGAAACTTTGGCAGTGATAAACAAAGGAGATTAAGGGGATGTGATCGTCCCCACTTGGGAGCCGTTCCTCTAAACTTGTCCATCTTGAGAAGTAATTGATCTATCTATTAGCATTCGTTGAAAAACTATGCACCTCCCAAATTTTATTTTTATTCTGTTTGATTTAAGGATAGCACATGAGTTTTCCCTGCTTGCCCTTAACAAGGCCTTTCTTTTACTTTTATGTTGAGTCGGTTTTCCTACTTCTTTCTTTTCCCAAAGAGAACTTACACTTGATGTTGATGAGGATTCATCCATATAATGTTGCATTAAGTTTTTCCATGCCACATCGTTGTTGACATTATCTTTTGATGAGTAAGTTGTTTGCAAAAGCTTATGCCATGCAAGAATCTTCCTTTGTGTTAGCATTTGCACTTCATGACTAATAACATGTTCTTTCAAATCTTAAATTTGTTTCATTAAAAAGTGAAAGAGCAAGAGTAAAAGTTGTTAGTTGTCCTTGGACCAAGGATATGTTTGCCATAATTTGATCAGTTTTCCCAGCCCTACTTTTGATTATAATTGTTATTACGTTCTCATAAAGACCTTATGAGTTGAGGTTGCTGTTGAGGATACTTGAGTTTGATGAAGAAACCTTGATGCTTCGTGTCTGTATTCTATTTATCGACACTTCACTCTCTAAACTTGTGGACAGGTTTACCGAGCTTAGTATTCGCTTGGGGACAAGCGAGGTCTAAGCTTGGGGGAGTTGATACGTCCAAAATGCATCACTATTTTATATAGTAATTCTTTCTTATTCATTGATATATTTCATGATATGATGTTCTTCTTATGTTGTTTTGGCTTAATTTTCACAGTTTGCAACTTTCCGGTGCCGAAGCAGCAGACGCAGGATTCAGCGGTAAAAAGTGGACGCTGAGTTGCTGAACAAGAACACCTCCAAATTACCTGAAAATCGACGGAGGGTGTTTTCCAGAAGAATGACGAAGACACACCAAAGAGGGGCTAGAGGGGGCCACAGGGTGCCCAGGCGGCCACCTGGAGCGGCCCCCACCCTGGCCGCGCCGGGAGGGCGCCTGGACCCCTGGGGCCACTCCCGGCTCCACCCTTTGGCCTATATATCACACATCGTCCAAAACCCCTAAAAGAGGAGAGTTTTCGCGAGTTCCGCCGCCGCTCCGTGGCAGAAACCAACAGAGCAGAAAAGACATCTCCGGGGGGCAGATTCCGCCGGGGAGAACACCTCCCGGAAGGGGAGATTGTCGCCATCGTCATCACCATCATCACGGGCATCATCGAGATCATCATCAACATCATCCCCAACATCAGCACCATCTTCATCTTCATCCAATCTCATCTCACAAGTTCAACTTGTGTTGTAATCCGTACAATCTATCCTCTCTACTCTACCGGTGTTGATTACTACCGTGTGATGATTGCTATTGAGTTTTGTTGGAGAAATATCATTGTGTCCAGATTGTTTATCATCTATTCATCCCCTCTGATCATGATCTCTTTATGTCTTGTGAGTAGTTACTTTAGTTCTTCAGGACATGGGAGAAGTCAAGTTATTAGTAGTCATATGATGTTGAAGTAATATGTGTTGTTTGATATTTAAGTTGTGTTGTTATTTTCCTAGTGGTGTTGTGTGAGTCGAACACTCAACACTTCACCTTATTAAGGACCTAGGGGAATGCATAGTGTATAAATAATGCTTATGGTGGGTTGCCGGAGTGACAGAAATCTGAACCCCAGTTCGCACGCTTTTGCACAAGGGAACAATGGATCATCGATCGTATTGCTATGGTTAGGCTTTTTCCTTAATTACTATCTTGTGTTTGCGGATGCTGGCAAGGTGTTTAATCATAAGAGTGCATTTATCTTAGTCTAGAGGGTGCACTAGCATAGATCCACCCACTCAACACTTATCAACACTACACATAGTACCGATACGGAATATGGAGAAAGCACGTGACTATTTATCCCGTGTGTCCTGAAGAACGCTTTAGCCTTTATAAGTTCAGTTGATAAGCCTCGCCTTTGCTCAAAAGGATTGGGCTACTTCTTACTCCTCATCGCTCTTTACTTTACTCACTTTTACCTTTTTATTGCTTATATCAAAAACCCCTAAAAAGTTATCTTTTAGTTCCTGCAGCAATTTCTTTACCAAAGGCACTTACAAATACCTTCTGCTCCTCGTTGGGTTCGACACTCTTATTTATCGAAAACGCTACAAAAAATCCCCTACAGTTGAGGGTCATCAGCATCCAAGACGGAAGGTAGATTAGGGAACCCTCTCTGTAAACCTAGACGGGCTCCTTGCGACCCAGCCTAGTATATAAAGGCTGGGAGAGGGGACGTCTAGGCCATCGAATCTCATAGCTACACCTCCGGTCCTGAGTGATCTCGCCTGGACCTCCATTCTAATCGCCTCCATTATGGTACAATCAACCAGGAAGTGCTTTCTCCTGTTAGCCGACGAGTATCGCCAACCTGCACATCTCCTCTACGATCTTACCCAGGGTTCCCAACCATGAGATTTGCCGAAGTCAATCCTCGTCAGCCCCGTACACCATAAAGAATGGTTTGTATTGGGTTGAGGTTGTGGGAGTAGTGCACGAGCTCCATAGGACTACGGGAAGTTCTTCTATCTAGTTTCTCGCGGCCTACTCGAGTGGTGTGAGGAGTCGCTTTTTGATTCCACCGCACAATAGGTCGTTTTCTTTCTCCATTTGGCCATTGGACTGCGGGTGCACGACTGAAGCGTAGTTGATCTTGATACCCAGCTCATGGAAGATGTTTTGGAATTCTAATGTTGTGAAGTTTGTTCCGTTGTCAGTGATGATGTTGTGCGTCACGCCGAATCGAAAGATGATTGACTTGATAAAGTTGACTGCTGTGAGGGTTGTCGAGCTGGTGATCGGCATTGCTTCGATCCACTTGGTGAACTTGTCGACTGCTACTAGAAGATGCGTTTGGCCTCCTCTTGAGGATTTCTTCAGTGGGCCCACCATATCGAGTTCCCATGTGGCGAAGGGCCAGGATAGTGGTATAGTTTTAAGTTCCGACGCTGGCGCGTGGGGCCTGCTGGTGAATTTTTAATAGGCAATGCAGCATCGCACGATGTCTTCCGCATTTCGCATTGCGCTTGGCCAGTAAAACCCTGCTCGAAAATCTTTGGCGACTAGAGCGCGACTGCTCGCGTGGTGTCCGCAAGTGCCTTCGTGGATCTCGAGTAGTAGGGCCTTGCCTTCTTCCTCCTCAATGCACTTTTGGAGTACTTGGGAGATGTTGTGCTTGTAGAATTGTCCGTCGATTATAGTGAAAGCCTTCTTCATCAGCGGATGGGTTTGCTGCTGCCACTTGTGTTGGTTCTCTTGCGTTGCCGACTTCTGCGACTGCTTTTGGCGCAAGTGTCTTGGTTTTGATTGATCTTTGATTGATGCTCTCGAGGAAAACTCCTGGGGGAACTGGTCCTCGAGTTGAACCGATGTTTGCGAGCTCATCTGCTTCTGTGTTGTTTGCCCTAGCAATGTAGTTGAGCTCGCATCCGTCGAATTCTCCTTCGAGGGTATTGTAGAGATTCTGGTTGCTAACATGTTGTCTGTGACTACTTCGCAGTGCTTCATTTCTTGTTGAACGATGAGGTTGGCGTCATCGTAGATTATGAGGCGGGTGGCGCCGCAAGCCTTTGCCATGGAGTAGTGCCTCGTATTATGCTTCGTTGTTTGATGCCTTGCTGAAGTTGATCTGGAGCACGTATCTGAGCTTATCTCCTTTGGGTGAGATTAGCACGACGCCTGCTCCAGCCCCTTGATGCCTTTTAGACCCGTCGAAGAACATCTTCCAAGAGTTGGAGAGGTCTGGAGGTCCGGGTGTTTGCACTTCCATCCACTCGACCAGAAAATCTGGGAGTACTTGGGCTTTGATTGCTGTTGGGTGCCTGAATTGCAGGTCACGAGGGCTGAGTTCAATGTTCCACTCGGCGACTCGACCTATTGCTCCTGGGTTGTTGAGGATGTCGGCGAGTGGTGTGCTGCTCAAGACCGTGATGAGGTGCTCCTCGAAGTAATGCGTTACTTTCTGTGATGTCATGATGATGGCATACACGAGCTTCTGGTAGTGCGGGTACCGCTGCTGAGATTTCGTGAGGACCTCTCTGAGGTAATAGATTGGCCTTTGTATGCTTTGCACTTTGCCTTCTAAGCACGCTGTTGCGTGCCGCTATATAGAGGTATAGGGGCTCTCTCTCCTTTGGTACTGCTAGAATTGGTGGGGTCGAGAGGGTCTTCTTTAGGTCCACGAATGCACTCCTGGCTTCTTCAGTCCACTCGAATTTTCCTCCTTTTCTGAGTAGCTGGTAGAATGGCAGAGTCCTCTCTCCCAGCCCACTGATGAAACGACTTAAGGCTGCGAGCCTTCCAGTGAGTTGCTGGACGCCTTTGATGTCGACCGACTCTTGCATCCTTGTGAGTGCTTGGACTTTTTTCTGGGTTGTCTTCAATTCCTCGGGAAAAGACCATGTACCCGAGCAGCTTTTCGACTGGGATGCCGAACATGCACTTTTTTGGGTTGAGCTTGATCCTCTATCTGTTGAGTGTTGTGAAAGTCTCTCGAAGGTCATCGAGTAGTGTGTACGTGCTGTATGTTTTGACGACGATTGCGTCGACGTATACTTGGACGTTTCTGCCGATTTGGTCCCTTAGGCATGCTTGCATCATCCGCTAGTACGTTGCTCAAGCGTTTTTCAGTCCGAAGGGCATTCTCTTGTAGCAGAATACACCGTAGGGGGTGATGAATGAGGTATGCTCTTCGTCTTCTT
Organism: Bromus sterilis; assembly: GCA_950022295.1. Classification (NCBI taxonomy): domain Eukaryota; kingdom Viridiplantae; phylum Streptophyta; class Magnoliopsida; order Poales; family Poaceae; genus Bromus; species Bromus sterilis. Next base: position 269,867,482 of record OX465595.1, on the reverse strand, counting down.
CCTTCATCCTGATTTGGTTGTATCCTGAGTAAGCGTCGATAAAAGACATGAGGTCGCATCCTGCGGTGGAGTCGATGATCTGGTCTATCCTTGGGAGAGGGAAGTGGTCCTTTGGGCAGTGCTTGTTGACGGGCCCATAGTCGATGCACATGCGTAGTACGTCGATATCCTTTTAGGTACCAGGACTGGGTTTGCGACCCAGGTGGCCTTCTTCATCTCCCGGATGAATTGTGCGTCGATTAATCGGTTGACTTCTTATCCAATGGCTCTGTGCTTGTGTTCAGAGAATATGCACATCGCTTGTTTCACTGGTTTGGTGTTCGGGTAGATTTGTAGTGCGTGCTCTGCGAACTCCCGTGGTATTCCGGGCATGTCGGTTGGGCACTAGGCGAGAATTTTCCACTCCTCGCGGAGGAAAATCATGAGGGCTATGCTTGATCTTCTGGTAGGTGAGCGTAGATTCGGATCGTCTTGTTCGGGTCCGTTGGATGCACCTGATGAGTGACTGTGTCACTGTCGACGCTGAAATCTCTATTCAATTCCTTTGTTTCGCTTCTGCTTGCTAACAGGAAGACGCTCTTGTCTACCACATTGGCAATCTCTTCGAGCTGTTGTTGTGCTCCAAATGTGTCAGAGACTTGATGAAAGTCTCGGTCGCATTGGTCTGATATGGTGAATCTTACATTGACCGTGATGACTCCTGAGGGCCCTGGCATCTTGAGCTTAAGGTATGCGTAATGCGGGACCGCCATGAATTGCGCGAATGCTGGACGGCCGAGTATGGCGTGGTACTGGGACAGCGAGTCGAGTACCACGAATTCGAGGATTTTTATTGCGAAGTTACCCTTGCTGCCAAAAAATGGCGTCGAGCTCGATTGAACCAAGGGAGGAGGCTGCTTCGCCTGGTACTACGCCATAGAGTGTGAAGCCTGAGTTCTTACAGACTGATCGTGGGATCAGCATCTTGCGCAGGGTGTCGGTGAAGATGATATTCAGGTTTCTGCCTCCATCCATGAATACTCTTTCCATGTTATATCCGTCGATTTGAGCTTCGAGGACCAATGGTGCGTGGCCTGGTCTTGGAATCACGAGTGGGTGATCATCCTGTGAGAAAGTGATGTTGGTTTCTGAGCCATATAGGTGATAGGTTTCTTCTGTCAATAGGTACTTGGCTGCTCGAGCTTGCAGGGTGTGCGCCTCCTGCTTTGCTTTTGACGGTAGTCCTTCTTGGATCATGCAGACTTTTCCGTGAGATGGAGGGTATTTCTCCTCCGTGTTAGGTGTTGGCGGCTATGCTGCTCTTCGAGCCCATTTGGCTTTGTGTTGCTTCTCTTCCTTGAGCATGTTGGAGAGTTCGGTGAACAAACGACAACTCCTCAGGGTGTGTCCTACTCTAAGGCGTCCCCAGTCATCTTCAAAGCAGTGGATTGTGCAGGTTCCATCCAGCTGCTCTTTGGATGTGAGCCTGCTAGAGCCGGCGTGCCTTCTTTTTCTTGCAATGCGAAATTACTAAGAGTGATCTTCTGTATGGGAGTGGAACCTTGGGTCGAGCTCTATTCCGTCGTTGATCGAGTAGTTCCGAATCATCTTGGAGAACTCGTATGGTCTTTGATCAGGGTCATAGTTATTCGCCGGACTGAGTTTCAGAATCACCGTCGTCAAGTGTGTCGGGTGCCCTGGTGGAAGTGGGTGTTCGAGTGGTAACCGGAGCTGCTGCAGCATACGGTGGCTCCTCGAGGGAGACTTCCATATGGACTTCTTGCACTTGTTCTGGCGCCGCGGCTGTCTTCGTGGTTGCGACTTGTGTTCGCCTTCTGATTCGTCGAGTTCTTTTCTGCCGGGTGCGACTTTGGTAGTCGCTCAAACATTGATCTTGACTCAGTTGTCGGTCGAGCGATCTCGGTGGCGCAATGGAGAGGCTTGCGATGAACTTGAGTTCTTCGAGTGGGTTGGATCTCGCTCGAGTCCTCGAGTTGTGGCTTGCTGATGACGGGACCGCCGAGATCATAATTCCAACCTGCGTCTTCCCCACAGTCGGCGCCAATTGATGAGGATTGACCTCGGCAAATCCCATGGTTAGGAACCCTGGGTTAGATCGTAAAGAAGATGTGCAGGTTGGCGATACTCATCGACTAACAGGAGACAGGGATTTACCCAGGTTTAGGGCCCTCGATCGGTGAAACCCTTACTTCCTGCTCGATTGTATTATGATGGAGGCTATTACAGTGGAGGTCGGGCCAAGTTCGTTCGGGACAGGGGGTGTTGCTATGAGATTGGATGCCCTAGATGTCCCCTCTCCCAGCCTTTATATAATAGGCTGGGTCGCAAGGAGTCCATCTAGGTTCACAGACAGAGTTGCATAATCTAGTTTTATTCTTGGACGCCAAGTCGTAGCTTCACAAGTCGTCGAGGAATCCTATGTCGTTGCCTCGAGTGGGTCGGTCGAGGCTTCTAGTGGGCCTTCTATCTTGATACACACCAGGTACCCTCATTTGTCGGAGTCGTGGGGTCACCCCCTCGTCAGAAACTGTGGTGAAATCCACATTTTCCTCTTCATGTCGGTGCGGGCAAAGGAGAAATCCTTCTCAGTTGATGGAGGTGGCACAGGGGCTTCTTGCGGGACCTGAGCATTTTGCTTGGTCTCAACGTGAGCACTAGGCTCAGCTTCTTGATGGGGTGGTTATGGTGTTTCTTCTCGGGGTGGTGATGGAGCACAGGGTGGTGATGAAGCTTTGGGGGGAGTTGTTTGTCGGGGAGGAGTTGGTGCCTTGGGTGGAGTTGTTTCTCGGGCAGGGGGTGCAGTTTCTTGTCGTGCTGATGCAGCATCGGCCTCAACATACTTCTTCTTTTTCTTGGGAATCTCTAGCGTCCCATGCCCAGAACATTTGGTAGCATTCTTCACGGGAGACTTTCTCTTTCGAGATTGTCTCTCGGTGGGATCAGCATTGTGATCTTTGCACATGTCAGCCACAATATGTCTGATCTTGGCATGAACAACATTAATATTTTCCTACTGAATTCTCCTTGACTCTGCAAGTGCAGATAGTTTTGACTTGTAGAACTTTCTCGATACTGCGTCTTTAGTTTCTTCTCGAAGTTGACCGACATAGAAAATTTCTTGATGACGATCCTGACGGTCTTGGGTTAGATTCCCGTCCCAGCGGGTCAAGTATCTATCCACTCAATCTTGAATTTCCTTCGTAACAAAGTTCTCGGGAGTCACATCTTTCAGAGTGGTGGCCATTTTCCAAAGAGTTCCAGTGATGTCCACTGCATCTCACTCGGCCTTGTTAGAGGAATTTCCTTCATTAGAGCTCTCTTCATCTTCTCGAGAGCCTTGAGCAGGTGGTACAGTAGGGGCAGCAGGTGCTGGAGCTGCACAAGGGATTTGGGCAGCCTGAGGCTTCAGCCTTGCCTCCTTAGATTTCTTCTCGGCCTCTCTGGTGGCCTTGACGGCAGCAACATTTTTCTTTACGGCACATGAGGCTGCAATCTCTTCCTTCGAGGCGCCAGCAGCCTCTACATTTTTCTTCGCAGCACTAGCGGCTGCAGTCTTATCCTTCGCGGCACTAGAGGCCGCAACTTTCTCGGTGGCACTAGGAGCCACAAGTTTCTCAGTGGCACTAGGGGCCACGACTTTCTCCTTCGAGGTAATGGGGGTTGCACATTTTTTGAGCTGAGTTTTATACTTATCAGACACTAGATGCAGTATGCCCAACTGCCTGGCGACCTCAGCTTTTTTATCCTCGGGTTGGCTGTAGAAATTCATCAGCTTAGCCTTTCCAGGTCTTTGGCCTCGAGTTCTCTTTGCTTGGCCAGTCTGTCCTGTCTCTGTTTCGGAGTTTCTTTTTCCTCGTTCGCAGTTGTTTGCTTGCCCTTGGCAGTGGCAGATGGCTTCATGCACCGAGAGGAAACAGAAGCAGCAGTGGCAAGGGGTGGATCAGTGGCAACGTTAGTCATGTCAATAGTTTCTCGAGGAGCCATTACCTCTGGCTCCTGGATCCTTACACCCTTGAAGCCCGGTTTCTTCTTCGTTGTAAGTTTCTTCGGTGCGGGGTTCAACCTCAGTATCAACACCTTGGTCATTCTGCTCGGTGCTACCTTCATCATCTTTAGATGTTGCTTCTGGTGGAGAAACAACATCGATCTTCTTCAGTCTCTTGGCAGATTTCTTGCCAGACTTGGGTTTGGCACTAGGGCCAACTTCTTCGGCAACTTCCTCGTTGCCAGCAGCAGCAGCTTTCTTGACATTTGTCGGCTTTCTCTTTTCTGCTCGTTCAGCTCAAGCATCAACCAGTTCCTTGTAATCCTCAGGGGTTTTCAAGGTTGATGGGTGTGCATCTGCTGGTGGTGCCGGTCTATTTGCTCGAGTCCAGCCTAGCTTCAAGACTGCGACATCAATCCATGTATTCTTCAAAGCAAACAGTCTTTCCCATTAAGTAATAATATCCTTGTATTCATACCAACGCAGAGCTTGCAGCCTTCGAATTTCTTGCAGATTGTTATCTCTCGTTCTTGCATCTTCAATAGAGTTTTCAGACATTCTGAGATTTTTCTCGATTAGCAGATCCTCAGACAACCATTCTGATTTATTGGTGATCTTTGTTCGGCCTCCTGCATGGTCGGGTTGCCTGATGTTTCCTGCGTTGTCAGACATTTTCCTGCAAAAAAGATATTTACGAGGGAAAATAGACAAGATATGAACATGTACCGGAAAACTTTTTTGAAGGAAATCATTTTGAGCGCAGAAAACATATTGAGAGATTTAACTTTGATGCAGATTTTCATACGAGTGCTAAACTAGATTTCCATCGGGTGCAAATCTAACGAAGAACTGGTATGAATAAAAATGCACAGAGAGTAAATCTATCGATATGAATCTGAAAGATTTGATCTAAGTTGGAAATTCCAGATGAGGGATTTCTTACCAAGATCTGATGGGAAGTCAAGAGAAAACACTAGAAATAGATTTCCCGAAGTGCAAGGATCCAAACGTATCAAACAGGCCTAATAAAAAGAAGAGAAAAAATATAGAACTTGATGAACAGATTGGAACGGCTTCGAGTCTAGCCTCGCACATACCCTAACTTGGTGATGCATGAGATCTACGGTGGCGCGGATGAAGATCCTCATCGACGGGGAGTCCTCCGGCGGCGTCCTTCCGGCAGTAAAGCGGCGAGGTCATCGGCGGTGGCGAAACAGCACGGTGGTGCCCAAGAGATCGGGGGCGAGAGAGAGAGACGATGAAGTCGAGGAAATGTGAGGTATGAGACGGTGGGGTGTATCGGTATTTATAAGGGCGCGTCTAAGATAACTGTCAAATCCGATCCAATGGCGCATATCTCGCGTCTCTCTGGATTCAACGGACGGATTTTTTGGCGGTAATCGCGGGAAAATCACAATGAACCGAAAGATTGTTTCACCACGTCCGAGAACAAACTCATCGAACATGGAGTATAAATCTAGATAAAAGTTTGATAGATTTTCCTTCCGAATTAATGACATTCGAAGGGAATCTAATCGAGTGCAAATATACATGTTCACGAGAGAAAAGCATAGAGTGGGTATGGATAGAATAGAGGGAAAACAGGGTCCGATACTTGAATAATCCGAGGGGAAACAAACGATGGAAAACTCGGAGTGACAAGTGTATAGGGCAAACACCAAACGAACAAAAACAAAAACAAAAATAAACACAAAAGAATAGCAACGAAAGTAAACTACAGCAAATAAGTAAGCACATATGTTACAAGGGATAGGTGGGTTAGATCTTACTGCACGTTGCATGAGTCCAAAATGTTCAACTCACACGTTAGTGCACAGAACCTTTTCTCATCCAGTGGCTTTGTAAAGATATCAGACAATTGATCTTCGGTACAAACATGGCTGATAACAATATCTTCTCGCTGAACGTGATCTCGAAGAAAATGATGACGAGTATCAATATGCTTCGTTCGAGAGTTTTGCACATGATTATGAGCAATTTTGATAGCACTCTCATTATCACATAGCAGAGGAATTTTCTTCACATGAATACCGTAATCTTTTAGCGTTTGCATAAGCCAAGGAATTTGAGTGTAGCATGAACCATCAGCAATATACTCGGCTTCAGCAGTAGATATTGATACACAATTCTGTTTCTTTGAAGCCCAACAAACCAGAGATCTACTGAGAAAATGACAAGTGCCTGAGGTAGATTTCCGGTCGACATGATCACCAGCCCAGTCAGAATCAGAATATCCAATAAGATCAAACTGAGCACCTTTGGGATACCAAAGTCCCAAGGTAGGTGTATGAGCAAGATATCGAAGAATTCGCTTGACAGAAATATGATGTGATTCTTTTGGATTGGCTTGAAAACGAGCACACATACAAACTGAAAGCATTATGTCAGGTCTAGATGCACACAGGTACAGGAGCGAACCAATCATCGAGCGATATTTCTTTTGGTCGAAAGGTTTGCCCTTCTCGTCTGCATCTAAGTGCACATTTGTAGGCATTGGTGTCTTGATAGTTTTGCAATTAACGAGATCAAATTTCTTCAGGAAATCCCTGAGATACTTCTCTTGATAGATAAATTTCCCATTCTTTTTTTGACTGATTTGAAGTCCGAGAAAGAACTTAAATTCACCCATCATAGGCATTTCGTATTTCTTCGACATCATTCAGCAAATTCTTCGCTGATATCATGGTTAGTACAGCCAAAGATAATATCATCAATGTAAATTTGACAGACAAAAAGATTATTTTTGTATGCACGAGTGGAAAGAGCAGGGTCAGTTGTTCCTGGTTTGAAGCCCTTCTTCAGAAGAAAATCCTTGAGTGTTTAATACCAAGAACGAGGTGCTTGCTTTAACCCATATAGGGCCTTGTCTAATCTGTACACCATTTCCGGATTCTTCGGGTCTTCGAAACCTGGTGGCTGCATAACATACACTTCTTCTTCGATTTCACCATTAAGAAATGCACTTTTGACATCCATTTGATATAGCAATATACCATTGAAATTTGCAAAAGCAAGCATGACACGAATGGATTCAAGTCGAGCAACTCGAGCATAAGTCTCAACAAAATCAATACCTTTGATTTGGGTATAACCTTGTGCAACCAATAGAGCTTTGTTTCTTACCAAAATACCATCTTCATCTTGCTTGTTGCAAAATATCCACTTTGTACCAATGATATTATGCTTATTGGGATCAGGTCTTTCGACAAGGGACCAAACTTTATTTCTCTCGAACTGATTAAGTTCTTCGAGCATAGCAACCAACCAGTCTAAGTCCTTCATGGATTCATCAAATTTCGACGGTTCTAGCATGGAGACAAACAAGAAATTTCCACAAAAGTTAGCTAAACGAGTGCGAGATCGAGTAGTGGGATGACCTGGTTGACGAATGTCTTCTAAGATCGAATCACCCTCAACTCTTCTTCGAACTCGGGTTAGAGCTACTTCAGTTGGTTGTGCCTCAGGTTCTCCTTCGGGATCAGCTTGACCTTTGGGGTTAGCTTGTCCTTCGGGATCAGCTTGTCCTTCGGGTTCAGCTTGTCCTTCGGGATTTGCATTTTCTTCGTTCATGGGTTCTTCTTCGTCCTGTTCTCCGTTGCCTTCAGGATGTTGATCTCTAGTGCCCCGGTCTATGTGTGGGAACATTGGATCATCAACATCCCTGCTGACTTGACGAGCATTTCCTTCCACGGGACGAAAATCTCCAATAGCCATGGACATGATCACTTCATCTAAAGGTGGTTCATCTAGATTAAGAGGTAAATGCTCCTTTTGGGAGCCGTTAATTTCATCAAACCTAACATTTACAATTTCTACAACTTTACCAATATGGGAGTTGTACACTCTGTAAGTGTGAGAATTCGAACCATAACCTAGAAGAAAACCTTCGTGAGCCTTAGGGGCAAACTTGGAGCTATGATTCATATCTCTGATATAGCATGGAGCACCAAATACCCTAAGATATGATACATTTGGCTTGTTACCAGTGATAAGATCATGTGAAGTTTTCTTCAGAAACTTGTGTAGATAAACCTTATTGATGATATGGCATGCAATGTTATTTGCTTCGGCCCAGAACCTGATAGGAGTCTTGTATTCAGCAAGCATAGTTTTGGCCATTTCAATAAGAGTTTGATTCTTTCTCTCGACCACACCATTTTGTTGCGGTGTATAGGCAGCAGAGAATTCATGAGTAAAGCCATATTCATCAAGAAATTCTTCGATATGAGTATTTTTGAATTCAGTTCCATTTTCACTTCTGATATGCTTGAGAGATAGTTCATACTCGGTCTAAGCTCTCTTTGCAAAAGTTTTAAAGATCTCGACTATTTTTCTCTTGTCATCTAGAAAGAAAACCCAGGTATATCGATATAAATCATCAATAATAACGAGACCATACTTGTTGCCTCCAAGGCTTGCATAATTTTGAGGACCGAATAAATCCATATGAAGTAATTCAAGAGGGCGAGTAGTGGTCATGATTGTCTTCGCTGAGTGATGTTTCTTGGTTATCTTTCCAGCTTCGCAGGCACTGCATAGACGATCTTTATCGAATTTCAAATTTTCAACACCAATGATGTTTTTCTTCGAGATAAGTGTTTGAAGATTTTTCATACCTGCATGACCAAGTCTTCTATGCCATAGCCACCTAGAAGTAGCTTTAGCCATTAAACATGTGGAAACCGCATGTCTCGAACAAAAGTCAACAATATAAAGATCACCTTTGCGATATCCTTCGAAAACGAAGGTATAATCATCCTGTGAAAACACAATACAATGAGAAGCAGAGAACAATACAAGCTTACATATCGCAAAGTTTTTATATAGACATAAGATTATAACCGAGAGATTGAGCAAGCATAACTTTGTCGATATGCTTATCCTTCGATATAGCAACCTTACCCAAACCAAGTACTTTTCCTTTGTTGTTGTCATTGAAAGTAATATATCTCTGTGAAGATTGAGTAAGTTTGTCTTCGGTGAAACTACTGTCCATGACCCATTCGGATCCACCGGAGACATAGCCCTGCAGAAGAATTAGTTCTTCTTAACCACCCACAAACGAGCAGGTGACTGAGAAGGCATCGAAGTGCTAGGTGAAGCAGCGGTATTAAAGCGAACATGATCAAATTGACGAGGGGGAACATTAAGCACAGCATAAATATAATTCCTCGATGAGGGGTTAGAGTACTGGTAAGTAAAGGCAATTTTTCTATTGTTATCACGATGGCGATAAAAATTTCTATCAACTCGATAGTATTCCTTCTAGGGAACATTTGATGAAGGTACCAAAGGTTCATTTCTATCCTCGAGAGAATAGTAGTGTCTCAGAGGTACCGTAGATTTTCCCTGCATAGAATGGTTAGAGGGTAGTTTTTCGACGAGTGATTTGCGAACCCAAATATGTCTCTTGTAGAAACCATTCTTTGGAGGAGTACCAATGAATTTAGCGGAAACCTTTCCTTCCTGATCTTTGATAAGCTTGTAGTCAGAATCAAGTGATTCATCAACAATAGCCTTATCAATTTTGCAGTTGAAACCTGAAGCGTTAGCAATATGAATGGGGTTTTCCTTCGCTAGAACCCAGAAATTTTAGGATACTGTTCGGGCTCCCAGTAAGTGCCATCAGGGTTTAGTTTCCTTTCGAAACCAACACCTTCCTTTCGAGGATTCCTATGAAGAAGAGCCTTCTTTAGGATATCACATAGGTATTGGTGTCCCTGAACACTTTTGAATATTCATGTATCAAATAAATCTTTCAACCTAAGGAGTTCCTCGGTAATAGCAGAACTTTCCTCGACCGAGGGATTAGTATCATCAATGATAATAGGTTCTTTTCCTTCCGATGACTTAGAAGTAGACTCAGTTTTACTTCGTTCCAAACAAGTTAAGCATGGTGAAATAGAATCATGTTTAGCTTCTGACCCCTGTTGAGCAATGAGAGTGAGATTGACATTTTCCAACTCTTCACGAGCCTCTCTCAGTTTCTCGAGAGCCATTTTCCTTTGAAGGAATGCGTAGGTTAGCTTCTCATAGTCCACTGAGAGAAGATCATGCCGAGAGGAAATTTCATCATACTTCTCTTTCAGAGCACCCTTTCTCAATCTCATTGATCAACAAGGTCTCGGATTTTTGAATAGTCTCACTCACAGAATCTAGTTCATCTTGTTGGATAGAAGAAATTTTAGCAAGTTTGGCATAGCTTATTCTAGAGTGACTTTCATAAGAAGATCCATCAGAAGTATCATAGGAATTCTTAGAGGAGGATACCTTTGCCTTCGCAATGAAGCAGTAAGCTAGAGTTTCATCTTCACTTCTTTGGTTGGAGAAGAATGAGCTTGATGCTTTGTTCGAAGCAAATGCTAGGACAGCAACACCATCAGACTCTGAACCAGAACCAGACCCTGAGTTTGATTCAACTTCGGTCCCAGAGGCATCATCTTCGGAGTTCATCTCTTTACCCAGATAGGCCTTGGCACAGTGAGAATTCTTGTGCTGAGAGGAATGAGACTTCGAGGAAGAACTCTCGCGCTTCTTGTGATACTTCTTCTTCTTGTCATCATCCGAATCATCTTTCTTGTCTTTTCTAGACTTTGAATCATATATCTTTGACTCATAGTTTTTGCTCGATCTGTGAGACTTGATCGACGAGTTGCTGTGTGAATGCTTGGATCTATGTTCAATTTCCCAGAGAGGACAATCAGCGATGAAATGCCCTGGCTTCTTGCACTCGTAGGAACAATTATCCTTCGCTGAAGAGTTTCTAGATGATGATCGATGTTGTGAAGAGTTACTTTAATATCTGGAGGAGTAACTTTTCATCGGTGAAGAAGAATTCTTTCTCTGGAAGCGGTTTAACCGTTTCATTATGAGTGCCAGATCTTTTCCAATATTCTCGGGGTCATCTGAGGTACCTCCAGAGTTAGAACTAGCGTCAGGAGAGGAGTGGCGTGAGGCTTTGTCCTTGAGCGCATGAGTTCTCCTTCGTGTTCCATTCACATCACGCTTCTCTACTTCTTCCATGTCAAAGGTGGTGAGTCTCTTGAGAATATCAGCAGCGACAAGATTTCTGAAATCAGTCCTCTCCTTGATCATCAACACAATGTGATCGAAGAAATCATCAAGAGAGCGAAGCAAGGTTCTAACCACTATATGACTAGTGATATCTTCATAACCGAGGGAAATCAACTCATTTGAGAGAGAAGCGAGTCTGCTATAGATGGAGGTAACCTTTTCTCCCTCATGTCGTTTGAAACGATAGAATTTCCTTCGAAGAGTGTCAATGCGAGCATCTTTATGAGTAGAGACACCTTCACCAATCTTCTCAAGATAGTCCCATACACCTTTGGCCGAAGAAATATTCTTCACGTCATGATATTTTTCTGGAGTCAAATGATTTGTGATGAATACCCAGACTTCAGAATCAAGAGCCATATTCTTCGTATCATCAGCGGTGAGAGCATTTTTGTCTTTAACTTGAACTCCATGCTTGACAACTTCCCAGGAAGCAGAATTGGTGGCAATGATGTTCCTCTTCATCTTGTCCTTCCAATAATGATAGTCCTTCCCATTGTAAACATGAATGGGTTCGCCAGAGCGAACAGCTGCAAACGGCATTCTTGACAACACTTCAGGTGGTTAGACCAAAATACGTAGAGCGTAGGGAGTGCCTAGATTTGATACCAATTGAAAGCTCAAGAATGATCAGAGGGGGAGGGGGTGAATGATCACTTCTAAAAATTCTACGGAACTTAGAAGGAAAACACAGAAACAACCAACGACTAAGTGTAACTCAAAGGAATTGCGATATCGAAAGACATGCTTAAGTCGAAGGTAGAAGGGACGAGGGGAAACATCGAAGGTAAACAGGAATAGAGTAAATATTGAAGGTAAATACAAGTAAGAGAACGAGCCTCGCACAATGATATTTGGTGAACAAGTTCACGCTCTACAAAGCGACTGGTGATTGAACACCTGGAGCAAAACTCTCTCTGTCCTATTCTCCACTGCAACAAACTCCTCGAGCTTGTCCAGATCTTACTTGGGGTAGATGATTCAGTACATCTCTGAAACCTTTACAAACTTCCTTCAGCAGCGTCAATTACTCTTCGACTGCTTGACAGGCGACACCTAACTGTCTAGGAGACTTGCAGATCTCTAATACATCTCAAACCTATCGATAATTTCTGCTCGTTCCATGCATGTTTTGTGTGATATTGCTATGATCTAGATACACTCTCATACACTTTTGATCATATTTGGACTAACCTACTAACTCAGTGCACCCCAGTGCAAGTTCCTGTTTTCTGTTGTTTTTTATTTCAGTTTTCCCCCATATAAAAAGTGCTCCAAAAAACCGGGAAAATTAGATAAAAATCAGTGTGCCGGAAGCTTCCCGAAGCCCGAAGGAGGGCCAGTGGGCCACCACCAGGCGCCTAGGGGTCCGCTCCAGGGGGGCGCCTGGACCCCTGGTGGGCCCCCTGGCTGCCCCCCTTCACTTATTTATTCTCCGTCACGGGGGAAACTCCAAAGACAGAACCCTATTTCGCAAACTCGCATCTGTTCCACGTCGCCACGCTTCCAAGATCGGGAGCACCGTCAGGACCCTTCCTGGCACCCTGCCGGAGGGAGGATCGACCTCCGGGAGCTTCTCCTCCACCATGGACGCTTCCCGGATGTGCCGTGAGTAGTTTCCTTTCGACCATGGGTCCGTGATCAGTAGCTATGTGATGTTCTCCTCCCCTCTTTGTTATTCATGGTTTAGACCTCGTGAGCTGCCCTACATGATCGAGGCACATATGTAATTCTTCTGCTTTTTCTATGCTGAGTTTGATGGGATCTGATGGATTATGAGATTATGTTTAGATCGTGATAGAGTAATATATTTGGTTTTTATCTCTTATATTTTTGTTCCTAAGTAATTCTTGCATGTTCTCCGTTGCTGTTTATTGCTTTGGCCAAGTAGTAGGTAGTGACTCCAAGAGGGAACGTTATGCTCGATTGTGGGTACGTGCCCCCTGATGACACGCTTGAGTGACAGAAACATGAGTCTAGGGGCTGTGTTGTGGCCACAAGGGGGAAAAGAACGGTGCTTGTAACCGCGGTTGCAAGGATTTTTTTTATTTTACGCAAAGTTCTTTTTAATGCAGTTGTCTATTGCTTTGGGTTTACACTTTGGGTGGGGCTCGCAACTTAATACCAACGAGATGTTCTGAATAGATATCTCAAGGTGGATGATTAGTAGTAGATGCAGATGGATTTCGGTGTACTTATTTTGGCGTACTGCCCATGCTTATGAGCCTCTTCCTTTCTTTTGTAGCATAGTTAGCATTGCGGTGCGTTTATAATTCTGTCAATTGCCCATCTGTAATTTGTTTACCTCGCATAGCAGTTCTATCGTCTTTTGGGAGAGAGACATCACTAGTGAACATCACGAGACCCCGTTCCATATTCTCATCATTGTTTACAAGCTCATTTATTTTCTCGCATTTACTTTCAGTTGCTATCATTATCATTATCCCTTGTGTTTGATCCTTTGTAAACAACAAGACCGGAGAGATTGGAAACCTCTCTGAACTTCGTTGAGAGCAATGTTATTTGTGTCTGTGTGCAGGACCAGGTGAAGTAAGCAACCCTGAGGTAGTGAACGGCGCCATTGTTCACTTCACCACCTACTAATCATTATCGAAGTCCTACTGGATTGATAACCTCGGTACCTTCACTGAGGGAAATTTGTTGCTATCCTACATCTCACCTTCCGCTTGGGGTAACCAACGAAGGGCGAGAAGCCATTATCACTTCCACGCCATCAAGCAAATTTCGGGCGCCGATGTCGGGGAGCGAAGCTCAACATAAGTTTTTCCCCGTCAACTCTGGCACCAGCAAGTAAATTTCTGGCGCCGTTGCCGGGGCCTCCGAGTGATAATATAGGGGAGTTGCCCACTACCTTTTACCTCTAGTTTTTAGCCTTGTTAGTTTACCTTTCTGTTTTTATCTTTGTGTCTTATATCAAAAATTACAAAAAAAATCTGCCACACTTGCTGCTACTATGGGTTCCTCCGAAAACACCAAGTTGTCTGACTTCACCAGTCACAACAACAAAGACTTTATCTGCACTCCTAATGCCACACCTGCCACTTCAGCTACCTCTTATCAAATTAAACCTGCTTTGCTAAACCTTGTTATGAGAGATCAATTATCTGGTGCTGGAGATGCTGCTGCTTTACACTTGAATAATTTTGTTGAATTATGTGATATGCAAAAGTATAAATAAGTAGAAGGTGATATTGTTAAGCTCAAGCTTTTTCCTTTCTCTTTGAGGGACGGAGCTAAAATCTGGTTTCAATCTTTGCCTAGGAATAGCATAGATTCTTGGGATAAGTGCAAAGATGCTTTTATTGGGAAGTACTACCCACCTGCTAAAATTATCCAATTGAGGAGTAACATTATGCATTTTATGAAATTGCATAATGAACACATTCCCCAAGCTTGGGAACGTATGAAATCTTTTGTTAAGAAATGCCCTACACATGGTTTGACTACCTGGATGGTTATCCAGAATTTTTATGCAGGCTTGAACTTTACGTCGCGGAACCTGTTAGATTCGGTCGCGGGAGGAACCTTTATGTCAAATACACTCGGTGCTGCCACAAAACTCCTCGATGAGATGATGACCAACTATACCCAATGGCACACCGAACGCGCTCCAACAGGTAGGAAGGTAAATTCCATCGAGGAAATTACCTCCCTAAATGATAAAGTCGATTTAATTATGTCTCTACTTACCAAGCAACCCTCTATTGATCCTCATGATGTTCCTTTAAATTCTTTGGTTGCTCAGGGACAAGTAGATGTGCTAGAAACAACTTTAATAATAATGCTTATAGGGGCAACTTTGCTAGTAATCCTAGACCGTTTCCATCCACTTATGGGGACAACAACACTTACCCTAGCAACTCCTATCCTACTTATAAGGAAAGAGACCTACCTAGCTATGAGAAATTAATGGAAATAGAGAAGGCTACTAAGAATTATATGCATGCCCAGTTTGAACAAAACAAAGCCTTCTCTAAGAAAATAGGTGAGCACACTGCCATTCTGCAAAACATTAGTGAACAACTTGAGAGCCTAAACGGCGAGATCTCTAATCTCCAAACTAGACTTACCACCACTGAAACCATTGTTTCAAATATGTCCCAAACTCAATCTACTTTGATAAATAAAATGGCAAACAAACCAAAAGTTATCCCTATGGAAGAGGATAGAATTAAGAGCCTTCCTACACACCACACAGTTGCCACTATCCAAATTTTTGAGGACACCGAAACTATTAGCACCCAATGCACTCCTGGTCCCATTGGACCTATTAATGGTGATGCTAATACCTCAACTGTAGAAGAAGAAACTCCTATGAACATAGGGGGTTTCAAACAAGTGAGCCTAGATGACACTACTACCACCTTTGATAGTAGTGATATTGATTTTGATAGTTGCACCCTCACAGAAGTTATTAGCTTACTACACAAAATGTCTAGAGACCCCCACACTAGCACACTCAATCTTGCCTTCACGGAGCATATCACAAATGCTCTCATCAAAGCTAGGGAGGAGAAGCTTAGGATAGAATCCTCCATACCTAGGGAGCTAGATGATGGTTGGGACCCTATGGTCAAAATTAAATTAAATAACTTCTCTTGCTATGCTTTATGTGATGTTGGAGCTAGTACCTCCGTCATGCCCAAAAGAATGTATGATATATTTGAATTGAAACCTTTTGATTGTTCTTTTGGTGTTCGTCTTGTCGACTCTTCCATAAAGAAACCTTTGGGGAAGACCGATGATGTTCTTATCATTGTCAATGACAACTATATTCCCGTTGATTTCATTATTATGGATATAGAGTGTGCACCTTTATGTCCAATTATTTTGGGACGTCCTTTTCTCTGCACCGTTGGTGCTATCATTGACATGAAAGAGGGGAATATAAAATTTCAATTCCCTCACAAAAAGGGGATGGAACACTTCCCTAGAAATAAATTCAAGTTACCTTTTGAGTCCGTTACACGGGCTAGCTATTCTCTTTCTCTTGATAAAACTTGATTCTTCTTTTGCCTTATGCCTAGCTTAAAGGCGTAAAAGAAAGCGCTAGTTGGAAGGCAACCCAAGATGTTTTTACTTCTGTTTTTAGTGGTCTTGATGATTGTTACTACTGTAGCAACATCATTGTATCTTTATTTTCAAGCTTTGTGCCAAGTTATAGCCTCATATGACAAGGGAAGTCAAAGTTGTGACATGCTGTCCAGAAAACGGATTATGTCTTCGTGACGGGAAAAATCACATCAAATCACCAGTTCATCTTTTTAGCTGAATTTTTTACACAGTGTGCTCTATAAAATCACAGAACTTTCGTATGTTCTGAGTTTTTTTATTTGAGTTGCAGAAGTACCCCTAAAAAATTCTTTACTACCTGCTGTTCTGTTTTTCACAGATTCTGCCACGTTTTGTCTCTCCTAACTTTTGCAAACATTAAGCTTGCTTTTTCTTTGCAAAAACCTTTTGGAGATCTTGAGAAACAGTCGCTCTTCAAGAATATCTTTATATCCAGTGGGGAAAAATTATTTATTAAGGGTACTAACCTCTCTAATCAGCTTATGATGAGTTATGTATGAAGGGAGTTTTCAAGTGTGCGATGGAAGATGATGAAAGAAGATTTGGGAGTGTCAAGCGCTCAAGCTTGGGGATGCCCCCATGCATCCCCAACAAATATTCGAGGAGACTCAAGCGTCTAAGCTTGGGGATGCCCCGTGCATCCCCTTCTCCATCAACAATCATCAGTTCGTCCTTCGTCTCACTATATTTTTATCACTTCATGCGTTATGTGCTATCCTTGGAGCGTCTCGCTCTTAGGTTTTATTTTTAGTTTTATTTACCTTTGCTTGTTGTTCATAACAAGTCAGACCCTGTCTTACTTTGTGTGGGAGAGAAACACGCTCCACTTTCAAAATCTTTTCGTGCCTATCTTTTTGCTGTTGTGTGTTCTTTATCTTTTCATAGCTACTGCCATGTTTAGTTTTAGTCTTAGTTTGTATTTAGCAAGAGCCTTGGCTTTTGTTTAGTTTATTGTTGGAACTCTCTTTAGTTTTCATGTTTATCTTGTTAAGAGAGTCGGTTGTTGCACTGAGTTGTGTCTTGTTTTGAGAGTAGGTAATTGAGGTTGCTATTTAATTTTAGTAGTAACTTGAAGTAGTTTTGAGGCATTGATGTGAGTAATGTTTGAACTTTTGGTGTCAAGAGCTCTAGCCTATTAGAGATAGGTGTAGAATTTTGGGCAATCCGTGTTTATTTTCAAAAACCTACAAAACTAGTTGAGAACTCTAGCTACTAGATGGAGCGCTAATCTTTGGAGGGATCGAATATTAGAGTACACTCACGTACCATGAGTCGAGGATGCGCAAGGATAACCAAACCCCCATACACTCCTCCTCGGGGTACTTGTCTCTTTGTGAACCTCCTTATTATATTGAGAGTTACCGATAATAAGTGCAAGAGTTCTTCGGACTAATGTGAGTATTGAAAGTTGACACTTCCACCTCCTCATATTTGCTAGCCTCTCCTGTGCCGTGCATTGCCTTCTTCTCACTCTGAGAGTTGGCGTCCACCTTCTCCGGTACATCCAAACCTTTGGCATGATACGCTCTGTCATAATAAACCTCCTTATATCTTTCCTCAAAACAGCCACCATACCTACCTATCAAGGCATTTCCATAGCCTTTCGGAGATATATTTCCATGCAACATCCACCTCTTCATGACTTGATCTTCATGGCATACATGTTACTGCTACACTGGCAGCGGCATACATTGCATACATCATGATAGCTACATCTTCTTTATGATTTGAGTACCTTGTAAAGTGTGAAAGATGTTCTATACCCTTTTGTAAATTAGAGTGTTTGCCTTAAGTGAGGAAAAGATCTCAAAGTGGAAAAAATAAAAGATCTAAAGGAGGAAAAATGAGAGTTAAATAGAAAGAGACATTGAGGCCACCAAAAAAATACAAAAAATAGAAAAAAGAGAAAAAAGAGAGAGAAAGGGGCAACACTACTATCCTTTTGAAAGATCCACACTAGTACTCCCTCTTATCCTTGTACTCCATAGAGATGATCATTCATGCATATAGCTATGTGGGGACCTTCACACTAAAGAACTTGGCTTTCATATTCCAAGGATGAGCCTCCTCAAAAGAGCTCTAGGTCTTAATAAGCGAGAAAGTTGGATGCACCCCGACTAGTTCCATTGGAGAGCTTTTCAGCTCATATGTGCATCCGTTGCATGGCAATCCCTACTCCTCACATCATATCAATCATTTGGCCTTCTCGCCTATGATTGTCTTCATTGATGTGAGCCTTTCTCACCTTTTATCTTCCTCCTCCACCATATTTCTCTCTTTGCCATCCTGAGTGTCGACTCTCGTGCTTACGCTCATACATTGCATGAGTGCTCAAAATATCTAAAAGGAGTGGACCAAATTGACTTGTACCTGGCTAGTGGTCTGGGGACGAGTCAAGATAAGATTCCAAAGAAGACCAAGTGTGAAACTTTAGTAGATTGAGTTCTCAACACAAAAATACTTTTTTTTCGTATTCCCTATCCCCCTTCTTGCACGCAAACACCATTTGGAGACATTCGAGTCACGGACAGCGAGAGCTCTTGCACCTAATGTTCTTTCGTTGCTTGTTTCAATGCTAATATAGACTCTTGCATGTTATGACTTGAATTGAATTACATACCTTTATTGCTTTACTTTTCAAAGTTCTTATATGGTTGCTAGCATGTCACCACAGAAATTATGTTTATTATCATTTACCTACTCGAGGACGGGCAGGAATTAAGCTTGGGGATGTTGATACGTCTCAAACGTATCGATAATTTCTGCTCGTTCCATGCATGTTTTGTGTGATATTGCTATGATCTAGATACACTTTCATACACTTTTGATCATATTTGGACTAACCTACTAACTCAGTGCACCCAAGTGCCAATTCCTGTTTTCTGCTGTTTTTTATTTCAGTTTTCCCCCATATAAAAAGTGCTCCAAAAATCCGGGAAAATCAGATAAAAAATTAGCGTGCCGGAAGCTTCCCGAAGCCCGAAGGAGGGCTAGGGGGCCACCACCAGGTGCCCAGGCGGCCACCTGGCGCGGCCAGGGGCCTAGCCGCGCCAGGGGGGGTGCCTGGACCCCTGGTGGCCCCCTGGCTGCCCCCCTTCGCCTATTTATTCTCCGTCACGGGGAAACTCCAAAGACAGAACCCTATTTCGCAAACTCGCCTCTTTTCCGCCGCCGCCGCGCTTCCAAGATCGGGAGCACCGTCAGGACCCTTCCCGGCACCCTGCTGGAGGGAGGATCGACCTCCGGGAGTTTCTCCTCCACCATGGACGCTTCCCGGATGTGCCGTGAGTAGTTTCCTTTGGACCATGGGTCCGTGATCAGTAGCTATGTGATGTTCACCTCCCCTCTTTGTTCTTCATGGTTTAGACCTCGTGAGCTGCCCTACATGATCAAGGCACATATATAATTCTTCTGCTGTTGCTATGCTGAGTTTGATGGGATCTGATGGATTATGAGATTATGTTCAGATCGTGATAGAGAATATATTTGGTTTTTATCTCTTATATTTTCATTCCTAAGTAATTTTTGCATGTTGTCCGTTGTTGTTTATTGCTTTGGCCAAGTAGTAGGTAGTGACTCCAAGAGGGAACATTATGCTCGATTGTGGGTACATGCCCCTGATGACACGCTTGAGTGACAGAAACATGAGTCTAGGGGATGTGTTGCGGCCACAAGGGGGAAAACAACGGTGCTTGTAACCGCGGTTGCAAGGATTGTTTAATTTACGAAAAGTTCTTTTTCATGCAGTTGTCTGTTGCTTTGGGTTTACACTTTGGGTGGGGCTCGCAACTTAATACCAGCGAGATGTTCTGGATAGATATCTCAAGGTGGATGATTAGTAGTATATGCAGATGGATTTCGGTCTACTTATTTTGGCGTACTTCCCATGCTTATGAGCCTCTTCCTTTCTTTTATAGCATGGTTACCCATCTGTAATTTGTTTACCTCGCATAGCAGTTTTATCGTCTTTTAGGAGACAGACATCACTAGTGAACATCACGAGACCCGGTCCATATTCTCATCACTGTTTACAAGCTCATTTATTTTCTCACATTTACTTTCAGTTGCTATCATTATCATTATCTGTAAGAGCAAAGTTATTCCCTCATGAGTTTTGGATATTGTTGGTCAAAACAGTAGAGGAACTAACAAGTTTTCTAGTGTGAAACAGATGGTTTGGTTCCTGAAGTTATAGGTTGGTGATAAAGCTTCAACGAAGATTTACTCTTTTATCGAAGCATATCCTCTGGAGCGAAGTTTATCACGGATGACGACCCCTAAAAGGATAAGGAATCCTGAAGCACGTCTCATCGAAGAAAATGATCAAGATGGCACAAGACTTAGTTGTTTTTGCGTAGTTCTTTTTACTTCTTTGAGTCATAGGAAAAACCGTACTATCAAGAGGGGTTTAGTAAATGTACTCCGAAGGTTTTGATGAAAAGACTCAGATCGAATCTTAACCAGTGAGAAACCAGAGTTGAAGAAATCTCATGTGAGCTAGGTAATGCTTCACCAGCGAAGACTCTGTTCTTTCGGCTCCTGAAGCAGAACCAAGTCCGTGAGTCAGCTTTACTTGGACCGCAAGTAAAGTTGCGCATTGATTGGAAATATGACCGTTGGGGACAGGTGTCAAGCTGTCACATCGGGTCACTTCAGTCATTTCGCACCTAGGGATTGCCACCTATAAATACGCCTCCCCCGCCCTCATTGGCCGGCGGCTGCTCCAAGATTGATTCCCTACAGAGGAGAGAGAAAGAGCAACCCCACCGAAGCATATCAAAAACCCATCCACAGAAGCATAAGTCCTATTGATCTGAGTTGATTCATTATGACTTAGGAAGAAGTTTGCTAGCCTTTTTATCTTGGAGAACTGCAATTCTCCTAGACGGTTAGAGAGTTGTTCTTCAGAGAGCGAAGAGTTATTGTCGCCTCGAAGTCCAGTTTGTCAAAGGTTTCGGTGATTTCCTCAATAATCAACCACGAGTGAAGAACTGACCAAGCTCAAGGAGATTGGTGCAGTGGAGAAACGGACGGAGAGAGGTTAGCTCCTGTGTTCAATCACAAGTCCCTCCAACCAGACGTAGCACTTTGCAGAGTGTGAACTGGTCGAACAAACTTCGCCGAGTCAAGAGTTCGTTTTACTTTCCGCACTTACATTTAGTTTATCAATTGCTTCAGTGATTTGCTTCAATGCAATTGATTCGATGCTTTTGATTCGCCATGTTATGCTTCAATCATGTTCTACTTCGATATTTACCTTTCTGTTGAATCCTTTCGGTTGCTGAGTTATGCTTCACTTCATAGTTTCATGCAAAATTTTGAAGTGATCATTCACCCCCTCCCCCTCTGATCACATACTTGGTCTAACAATTGGTATCAGAGCTAGGCACTCTTTATTTGGATTAACCTCCTGGAGTGTTTTCAAGTATGTCTTCTAGTATGTCTTTCGCAGCTATTCGCTCTGGCGAACCTATTCCTATTTTCAATGGGAAGGACTACCCGTACTGGAAGGACAAGATGAAAAGAAATATCATGGCTCTCAACTCAACTGCCTGGCAAGTTGTCTTGTATGGAGTCACTGTTGCTGATGAGAAGGAGATGACCCCTGAAGAAGCAACGCTGATTGATCTTGATTCTGTAGTTTGGGTTTTCATCACCAATCACTTGACACCTGAAAAGTATCATGAAGTGAAGAATATTCCAACTGCCAAAGGTGTCTGGGACTATCTTGAGAAGATAGGTGAAAGTGTTTCTACCCAGAAAGATGCCAGAATTGACACTCTCCGAAGCAAATTCTATCGCTTCAAGAGAAACGAGGGTGAAAAAGTCAGTTCTATTTACAGCAGACTCACAACTCTTGCAAATGAATTGATTTCCCTCGGTGCTGATGACATTACACCTCACTCTGTTGTGAGAACTCTGCTTCGCTCGTTAGATGACTCGTTTGATCACATTGTGCTGATGATCAAGGAAAGGACTGATTACAGACGTCTTGTTGCTGCTGATGTTCTTGAGAGACTCACTACCTTTGAAATGGAAGAAGAAGAGAAACGTGACATAAATGGTTCTCGAAGGAGATCCCATGCCCTGAAAGCAAAAGCTTCGCGTCATTCTTCAGCCGAAGTCGGTTCTGCTTCAGGTGTCGAATCAGATGATCCCTCAAGCATTGGAAAAGATTTAGCACTGATCATGAGACGCTTCAATCGCTTTCAAAGAAAAGGTTTTTCTTCACCCAAGACGAGTTATCCGTCAAGAAGCTCAAGTCGTTCTTCCTACCGTTCATCCTCTAAAAGCTCTCCATCAAAGGACAATTGCTGCTACAAGTGCAAGAAACCAGGTCACTACATTGCTGATTGCCCTCTGTGGGAAGCTGAGAACAAATCGAAGCATTCACTCAGAGACTCTTCATTGAAGTCTTACAGATCCTCCAGAAGTCATGAGTCAAAGAAACATGATTCCAGTTCAAGAAGGGAAAAGAAGAAAGATTCTGATGATGATAAAAGGAAGAAGTATCATAAGAAGCGTGAGGGTTCTTCATCGAAGACTCACTCGTCTCGTCGAAGCAGCTCTCATCGTTCCAAGGCCTATTTGGGAAAGGAGATGAACTCAGAAGACGAAGCCTCTGGTTCCGAAGCTGAACAAGACTCAAGGTCTGCTTCAGGGTCCGAATCAAATGGAGTTGCTGGTTTGGCCTTCGCTTCGGCAGATGCTTCAGTCAACGCTTCAAGCTCATTCTTCACCAACAACAGTAGTGAAGATGAAACTCCTGCCTATTGCTTCATGGCCAAGGCAAAGGTATCTTCATCCAAGTCAAACTATGATACTTCTGATTATTCCTCATGTGAAAGTGACACTAGGATAAGCTATGCTAAACTTGCTAAAATTGCTTCAATTCAACAAGATGAACTTGATTCACTGAGCAAAACCATTAAGAAACCAGAAACGTTGTTGATCGATGAGATTGAGAAAGGTCAAACTTTAACCAATGAGCATGTTGCTCTGAAGGAGAAGTTTGAAGAATTATCCTCTCGGCATGATCTTCTTTCAGTTGATTATGAGAAGCTCACCTATGAATTTCTTCAGAGGAAAATGGCTCTCGAAAAACTGACAGAGGCTCATGAAGAATTGGAAAATGTTAATCTCTCTCTCATCGCTCAACAAGGTTCTGAAGCAAATCATGAAACTGAATCACCTTGTTTGGATTGTTTGGAACGAAGCAAAACTGATTCCAAAGGGAAAGCTCCTATTGTTATTGATGATACTAATGCCTCCGATGAGGAAAATCCTACTATTACCGAGGAACTCCTCAGGTTGAAAAATTTATTTGAAACAGGCATGTTCAAAAGTGTGCAAGGACACCAATATCTCTGTGATATCCTTAGGAAGGCTCTCCTTCACAGGAATCCTAGGAATGAAGGTGTTGGCTTTGAAAGAAAGATAAATCCTGATGGCACATATTGGGAGCCTGAGCAGTATCCTAAGACTGTTTGGGTTCTAGCGAAGGAGAAACCCATTGATATTGCTAACCTTTCAGGTTTCGACTGCAAAATGAACAAAGTCATTGTGGATGAATCACTTGATTCAGACTACAAACTCATGAAAGATGAATAGGGAAAAGTTTCAGCAGAGTATGTAGGTACTCCACCAAAGAATGGATTCTATAAGAGGCAGTGCAGCAAGCACTTGTGGAAAAACTGCCTGCTAACCATTCTATGCAGGGAAAGTCTTCGGTACCACCGAATCATTTCTACTCTCTTGAGACGAGAAATGATCCATTGGTGACCGAATCAAATGTTCCGCAGAAGCAATACTATCGTACTGGTCGCCACACGTATCGTCCTCATAATAATCACACTAAGATTGCATATGCTCATACTTATGCTAACCGTTCGCAGAGGACTTACATTTATGGTGTGCTTGATGGTTCACCGAAGCAATACACTCCTGTTCGATTTAATATTGCTTCGACCAGTGCTTCAACATCTTCTCAGTCACCTGCTCGTTTGTGGGTGGTTAAGAAGAACTAATTCTTCTGCAGGGCTATGTCTCCGGTGGATCCGAATGGGTCATGGATAGTGGTTGTACAAATCATATGACCGGAGACAAGGAGTTATTCACCGAAGAAAAACTATCTCAATCTTCTTTGAAGTTCATTACCTTCGGTGATAACAACAAAGGTAAAGTGTTAGGTTTGGGTAAGATTGCCATATCGAAGGATAAGCACATTGACAAGGTTATGCTAGTCCAATCACTTGGATATAATCTTATGTCTATTTCAAAGTTATGCGATATGGGTATGCTTGTGTTGTTTTCTGCTTCGCGTTGTGTTGTCTTTTCACAGGATGACTACACGTTTGTCTTCGAGGGTTACCGAAAGGGAGATCTATACATTGTTGATTTTTCTTCGGGCCCTGCTGTATCCACTTGCTTAATGGCAAAAGCTTCATCTGGCTGGTTATGGCATCGAAGACTTGGTCATGCAGGGATGAGAAATCTTCATAACTTAGTGAAGAAGAATCATGTTATCGGTCTTAGCGAAGTAAAATTCGATAAGGATCGTCTCTGTAGTGCTTGCGAAGCTGGTAAAATTACGAAGAAACATCATTCAGCGAAGACCATCATGACTACCACTCGTCCTCTTG
This sequence comes from Bromus sterilis, assembly GCA_950022295.1. Taxonomy (NCBI): domain Eukaryota; kingdom Viridiplantae; phylum Streptophyta; class Magnoliopsida; order Poales; family Poaceae; genus Bromus; species Bromus sterilis. The sequence continues at coordinate 269,842,666 of OX465595.1, read as the reverse complement.
AATTGCTTCATATGGATCTTTTTGGTCCTCAAAATTATGCAAGTCTGGGAGGAAACAAATATGGTCTAGTTATTGTTGATGACTTCTCACGTTATACTTGGGTTTTCTTTTTGGATGACAAGAGCAAAGTGGTTGAAATCTTCAAGTCATTCGCTAAGATAGCTCAAACCGAATATGAATTATCTCTGAAGCATATCCGAAGTGACAAGGGAACTGAATTCAAGAATACAAATATTGAAGATTTTCTTGATGATCATGGTTTTACGCATGAGTTCTCTGCTGCCTATACACCTCAACAGAATGGTGTAGTTGAAAGGAAGAATAGAACTCTTATTGAGATGGCCAGAACTATGCTTGCTGAATACAAGACTCCTATTAGGTTCTAGGCCGAAGCAATCAATACTGCATGTCACATCATCAACAAGGTTTACCTTCACAAATTCTTGAAGAAAACTTCACATGAGCTTATCACTGGTAACAAACCAAATGTCTCATATCTTAGGGTATTTGGTGCTCCATGCTTTATTAGAGATATGAATCATAGCTCCAAATTTGCCCCTAAGGCACATGAAGGTTTTCTTTTAGGTTATGGCTCAAACTCTCACACTTACAGAGTCTATAACTCTCACTTTGGGAAAGTTATGGAAACTGTGAATGTAAGGTTTGATGAAACTAATGGCTCTCAAAAGGGGCATTTGCCTCATGATCTAGATGAACCTCCTCTTGATGAAGTAATAAGGTCCATGGCTATTGGTGAGATTCGCCCTGTTGAAGCCAATCAACGTCAAGCTGTTAGGGATGATCATGGTCCAATGTTTCCACACATAGCCCGGGGCGCTGGAGATCAACATCCTAAAGCTAATGATGAACAGGACGAAGAAGGTCAAAGGAACGAGGGAAATGCTAATCCTGAAGGAAATACTGAAGCTGAAGGTGAAGCTGAACCCGAAGCTGATGCAGATCCTGAAGCAGAAGCTGAGCCTGAAGCAAATGATACTGCGTTATCACGAGTTCGAAGAAGAGTTGATGTGGATTCGATGGTGTGTGGGTGCGGGGTATTTATAGTTGGCGACCCCGATGGTGCAATGACTGAAGTGACCCGATGCAACCGCTTGACGCGTGTCCACAACGGTCGAATTTCAATCAATGCGCAACTTTTCTTGCGAAGCAAGTAAGCTGACTTATCGAACGAGTTCTCTCTCGAGGGCACAAAGTGCGATGACTTTTCCTTCGAGCTATTACTCGACTCAGTAAGATTTCTCTCGATAGGCTATCTTTGGATTCTAAGTGGAGTAGAGCCAATTCACTTTGACTAAGATTTCAACTAGCAAACCCCTCTTGATAGAACGGTTTTTTCCTACGACTCAAGAAAGTAAAAGAGAAACTAGCAAAAAGGATAAGTCTTCGTCCAGCTTCAACTTTCTCCTTGTTGCGATTCTACTCGAGAGCATCTTATTTGTCGATGACATTTTTAGGGGTCGTCATCCTTCAACGGCTTCAGTATAAGTTTGCAGCTTCACTATAGTGAGTTGTCCTTCGACCTTCTACCTGCAAACTCCATTCTTCAAGAACATAAGCATATGTTTCTACTCGAAAACAATGTTAGTTCCTCTACTGCTTTGTCCAACAATCTCCAAAACCTTCGGGGCAAAACTTGCTCTTACAAACTGGTCTATCAAATCGGTGTCATCTGTGCCCTGGTGCTACTTCCTCGAACTGAATACTTCTATTATTGCACTGATGACTATGGCATGATGCATTTCGCTCTGGGTTTCCTCCATTCTGTTTCCTCATGTTTTGCATTTGACGCATGTATGCATATCTGTTAGACTTTATTTCTGTTGCAAAATGATGTTTGGCATTCATGTTTACTTCCTGTAAAATTTCTGAGCATCATCATTTTGTGAGTTTCCTCAGTTTCGAATTGGCTAAATCCTGGGGAAATCGAAAGTCTTCGGGAAAACTTAAAAATCTCCCATTCACCCCCCTCTGGTCGATAACGTATGCCTTCATCCTTTTACAAGGAGTTGTTTGGTCTATCACCTGGTAATCTTTTTGAACTATCCCCTGATACTTGGGCTGATCATGAGAAACTTAACGATGAGGACAACCTGTTCCTCACTCGGCCTTCTCTGAAGATGAACTTAAAGAGGTGTTATTTAGCATGGATAGTAACAAGACCCCTAGTCTCCATCATTTTCCCACTGAAATCTATCAAGCGTCCTGGGACTTCATAAAAAATGATCCGATTAATCTATTTTCAGAAACTTTTAACCAAAAGTCTTGATATACAGGTAGCTAGTCTGGCTGACAAGCTGATTGGTAATCAGAAAAATTCTTTTATTAGATATTGTAATATTATGGACGGTATCCTGTCGCTACATGAAATTCTCCATCACACGCATGTTAAAAAAGAATTGGAGTAGTCCTTAAGCTAGACTTCGAAAAGGCCCACGACAAAGTTAACTATGATTTCTTGCTTGGTTGCCATAAAATGAGAGGCTTCAGTCCTATGTGGTGTGAGTGGATCCGTAAGATTTTGGTGAATGACACGATCTGTGTTAAACTAAATAACGAGGATGATGGGTACTTTCAAAGCCACAAGGGTGATCGTCAAGGAGACCCCTTATCTCCTTTTCTGTTTAACATTGTGGTTGAGTGCCTAGCGAAGATGATTAAGAATGCTCAAAAATAAGGTCTCCTTTCGGGTTTGGCTGGTGACCTAGTTGAGGGGGGTATAGACATCTTGCAATACCCTGATGATACAATGATCTATATCGAGCACAATGTTGAGCAAGATTTAAACTTGAAACTCTTGCTATATATTTTTCAGATGATGTCGGGATTAAAGATTAATTTCATGAAGAGTGAGGTTTTATGTATTGGTGGGGATGAGCTTATCCTGACAAATTATACGGAAATGTTTAACGGACATATTGGACATCTCCCCATGCGTTATCTGGGGTTTCCTGTTGGATTCTCCACCTTGAAAGTTAGTGATTGGGACTTTGTTGAGGAAAAGTTTAGTAAGAGATGTAGCTCCTGGGTAGGGCACTCTGCCTCATCAAGGGTAGGCTTATTCTCTTGGACTCCTCCCTGTCTACTCTTGTGTACTATCACATGTCAATGTACTTGCCGCTGAAAACCTTTATTGAAAAACTTGATAAACACCACCGTAAACTTTTTTGGCATGGTGGAGGAGAGAAAAAGACATATCATCTTGTCAAATGGACCCGCGTGTGTCGCTCCAAGGACAAAGGTGGCCTTGGGGTGAAAGACCTTCACAAACCAAATATAAGTCTCCTAGCGAAGTGGTGGTGGAAACTTGATACCCATAAAGGTCTTTGGCAGGACTTGATATGTGCCAAATACCTCAGGAAATCCTCCGTTGCCTAGGTGAAATGTAAGTTTAATGACTCACCTATTTGGGAAGTAATCCTTAAAGTGAAAGAGTATTACATGGTTTGGAGGAAAGTTTGCCTTCACTCTGGGGACTTGGTCCGCCTATGGTTGGACCCTATCCATGACAATATTCCTTTTGGAGATCATTACCCTGAACTTTACAATGTTTGCAATTATCCTGACATCACAGTTGAGGCGTGGCATAATAATCTGGGAGATGCCTGGTTCAGGAAGCGTTTACCACGTCTACTGGATCATTAATGGACTGCGATGATATCTTACCTTAATGGTATTCCTTTCTCTAGTCAACCTGATATTGTACTTTGGAAGCTTGAGCCTAAACATAAAGTTTCCACTCGGTCGGTTTACAAGCTCCTAGAAGCTGTAATTGCTGGATGCAACTTCCGCGGGATCTGTCGATCTAAAATACCTCTCAAGATTGAAGTTTTTATGTGGCAACTCTTTCAGGATGTTGTCTTGACTCAAGATGTCATGAGTAGACGTAATTGGCAAGGCAACCCTAGATGTTCGTTTTGTGTGCAACATGAGACTTCGAGAAATCTCTTGTTTAAGGTGGTATGGAGAACTGCAGGATCTATGATGGGAATTGATCTTTGCCCCACTAACATACGGCAATACTTCTCTTGGTGCTATACTTTCCTTCCTGGGTTTATAAGTTTTACACTATTGGGCTCGTTGCTATTTGTTGGGCAATCTGGAACTACTGTAGCAAGGCGACTTTTGAGTTTAAATTGTTGAGAACTCCATTTGTTATTGTTTACAGCGCTGTCGCTTTTCTTATGTCCTAGGCAGGTCTACTTAAGGGCTATGACAAGGAGGCACCGATGACAGGGGCTGAGATGCTAAAGAACAATGTGTCTATGATGATGAGGATTTGTGCAAATGCTTCAGCGGATGACTGACTGAAGCCCCCTGCTGTGCCGACCTCCTTTCAACATGTTGGCTTCCTGTTTCTTTGATGAATATCAGATGGTGTTGGCTTTTGGCTAGTTTCCATCATTTAGATGGTTGGTTGTTGCTGTTAGACTTGTTTCCTTTTGAGTTTGCTGGCCAGTAGTATTGTTGCTATATGGTGTCGATGGGTTTTCGTCCCATAACAACTGTCTCGATTTAGGAGCACTTGGAAGTGTCTCGCCTTCTCCCCTCTCCTGTCTCCTACATTTCTATAACATTGTACTTTTGTTATGATCAAAAGTAATGGAAAGGGGTTTTGGCCTGGGTCAAAAAAATTCCTACTCGTATGATTTTTCATCTCATTTCCTACAAATTTCTTATTCCCATGGTAATCCTATCCTATGAACAAAAGGAAACTTTAATTTTCGTGCAAACTTATTGATTTCTGCGTGCGTTATGTGTGTCGGTTAAAACTTTTTTTTGAGGTCACCCCTAATCTTTATATAACTACGTCACCAATGTAACAAAACTCAGAATTTTGAGTTGGCTAATCAAACATGATGGTTAACCCCTAGATTCAGCGAATAGTTCACTAGGTTGTGATATTCGAAGTTTAAGCTCTTAAACTAATGAAAGAAAAGGCGATAATAAAATTTAAAAGAACGATGTTTAAGTTATTTAATAATAATTCGTTATGTCATGAAGCTTCCGGATCTAAGCTACTTCACTACCACCTTGCAATCTAATGCTATATAATACTCCATTCGATCCATAATAAGTGTTGTTCATCTAGTACAAATATCGCTCATTTAGTATAAAATTTGTACTAGTTTAGTACAAAAATGTGCGACACTTATTATAAATCGAACGGAGTACTATTTATTGATTGATTAGAGATCATCATTTGGTAATACCATGACATATCATCTTGTCAAATGGACCCGCGTGTGTCGCTCCAAGGACAAAGGTGGCCTTGGGGTGAAAGACCTTCACAAACCAAATATAAGTCTCCTAGCGAAGTGGTGGTGGAAACTTGATACCCAGAAAGGTCTTTGGCAGGACTTGATATGTGCCAAATACCTCAGGAAATCCTCCGTTGCCTAGGTGAAATGTAAATTTAATGACTCACCTATTTGGGAAGCGATACTTAAACTGAAAAAGTATTATATGGTTTGAAGGAAAGTTTGCCTTCACTCTGGGAATTGGTCCATCTATGGTTGGACCCTATCCATGACAATATTCCTTTTGGAGATCATTACCCTGAACTTTACAATGTTTGCAATTATCCTGACATCATAGTTGAGGCGTGGCATAATAATCTGGGAGATGCCTGGTTCAGGAAGCGTTTACCACGTCTACTAGATCATTAATGGACTGAGGCAATATCTTACCTTAATGGGATTCCTTTCTCTAGTCAACCTGATATTGTACTTTGGAAGCTTGAGCCTAAACATAAATTTTCCACTCGGTCGGTTTACAAGCTCCTAGAAGTTGTCATTGCTGGATGCAACTTCCGCGGGATCTGTCGATCTAAAATACCTCTCAAGATTGAAGTTTTTCTGTGGCAACTCTTTCAGGATGTTGTCCTGACTCAAGATGTCATGAGTAGACGTAATTGGCAAGGCAACCCTAGATGTTCGTTTTGTGTGCAACATGAGACTTCGAAACATCTCTTCTTTAAGGTGGTATGGAGAACTGCAGGATCTATGATGGGAACTGATCTTTGCCCCACTAGCATACGGCAATACTTCTCTTGGTGCTATACTTTCCTTCCTGGGTTTATAAGTTTTACACTATTGGGCTCGCTGCTATTTGTTGGGCAATCTGGAACTACTGCAGCAAGGAGACTTTTGAGTTTAAATTGTTGAGAACTCCATTTGTTATTGTTTACAGCGCTGTCTCTTTTCTTATGTCCTAGGAAGGTCTACTTAAGGGCTATGACAAGGAGGCGCCGATGACAGGGGCTGAGATGCTGAAGAACAATGCGTCTATGATGATGAGGATTTGTGCAAATGCTTCGGCGGATGACTGACTGAAGCCCCCTGCTGTGCCGACCTCCTTTCAACATGTTGGCTTCCTGTTTCTTTGATGACTATCGGATGGTGTTGGCTTTTGGCTAGTTTCCTTCATTTAGATGGTTGGTTGTTGCTGTTAGACTTGTTTCCTTTTGAAAGTCCAAGTATGTGATCAGAGGGGGAGGGGGTGAATGATCACTTCAAAATTTTGAAGTGAGGCATAAGTAGTGCGGAATAGTGAAGTAAGACTGGAAGTGAAACTAAATGCAGAGAATCAAAACAGATTGAAGCATAATAGTGAAGCAAATGCAGTACTGAAGGTAAATGCTTGAAGTAAAACGAACTGAGACTCGGCGATGTTTGATCGACCAGTTCACGCTCTACAAAGCGCTACGTCTGGTTGGAGGGACTGGTGATTGAACACCTGGAGCAAAACTCTCTCCGTCCGTTGCTCCACTGCACCAAACTCCTTGAGCTTGGTCACTACTTCACTCGTGGTTGATTATTAAGGAAATCACCGAAACCTTTGACAAACTGGACTTTGAGGCGACAATTACTCTTCGCTCTCTGAAGAACAACTCTCTAACCGTCTAGGAGAATTGCAGTTCTCCAAGATAAAAAGGCTAGTAAGCTTTCACCTAAGTCATCTCAAATCTACTCAGATCAATGGGACTTAGGTTTCAGTATCTGGATTTTGGGTTTTGCTTCGGTGGAGTTTTGGGGTTGCTCTCTTTAGTCTCTCTTGGAACGATCTCAGAGCAGCCACCCACAAATGGAGGCGGGCGCGGCGTATTTATAGTTGGCGATCCCGAGGTGCAGAATGACCAAACTGACCCGAGGTGACAGCTTGACACGTGTCCACAACGGTCAGATTTGTCATCAATGCGCAACTTTACTTGAGGAACAAGTAAAGCTGACTCACGGACTTAGTTCTGCTTCAGAAGCCAAAGAACGAAGTCTTTGCTACCGAAAGTTAACTTAGTGCACATGAGATTTCTTCACTCAGGCTTCTCACTTGGTTTGGATTTGATCTGAGCAATTCTCAATGACTTCGGTGTCCACAAACTAAATACCCCTCTTGATAGAACGGTTTGTCCTATGACTCAAAGAACCGAAAAAGAACTACACAAAAACATCTAAGTCTTGCGCCGTCCTCTTCATTTCCTTCAATGAGTAGAGCTTCAGGACACCTTCATTTTTGGGGGTCATCCTTCGTGATTAAGCTTCGCTCCGCAGGATATGCTTCGATAACTTGAAGACCTTCACTGAAGCTTTATCACTTAGCTTGTACTTCAGGAACCTATGTAGCTGTTTATACTAGAAAACATTGTTAGTTCCTCTTCTGTCTTGTCCAACAATATCCAAAACACACGGGGGCAAAACTTTGCTCTTACAATCTCCCCCTTTTTGGACTATTGTTGACAAAACAGGCATCGATAAAAGATATTGAAGTTTTTGTGAAGTGATGGGACAAACTCTAAGATATGAAGTTTTTGGCTCCCCCTGAATACAAGCATCGAAGATTTATATAATCGAAGTTAATGCTTGAGATAACTTTTCTTCGGTGGAGAGCAAAACGAAATATCTTAGCGAAAACAATTGCATTTGAAGATATATATCCAGGAAGTATGCAATTGCTTCCAATGACCTGTGACTTAGAAATAATAACCACCTGCAAGATAGAAGATACGAAGCAATACTTGCAAGCAAAGGGGTTATTAAAACTTAAACATAGCACAGGAGTAGCATGACCGAAGTTAAACTTAAGTTACAACCCAATCGAAGAAAATGGAATGTTTGTTGTAACTTAACCAAACGAAGCAAATAGCAAACCCTTTCCCCGATGCAAAACTAACTCATCGATGCCCGCATTCTCCCCCTTTTTGTCAATGATTGGACAAAAGGTTGAGAAGAGGTTTGAGAGAACTATTGCGCGGCATTAGCACCCTGAGGACCCGACGAAGCTGTGCTTGAAGAAGACTCATCCGATGAAGACTGGTCGCCTGAGGATTCTTCTTCGGAAGAAGACGTAGGAATAGCTTCATTGCGAGTCTGAGTGATGAGGTTGCTGTCGAGGTCGCTATCGTCGAGGCCGTCGTCGTCCTTTGAAGTGATGGAGTCATTCTCGGAGACGGTGTCAGGCCGGATGGGTTCAGGCTCGTTGACGAAGAATACTTCATCAATCTTGTGCAGGGGAGGGATCTTCTGATTCGGGCGGTCCACTGTGTCATCACGTGAAAAGTGTCGCTGGAGGTGCTCATACTCTTTGTAGATGCGATCTTTACGAAGGCCTTTGACAGAGTTGAACTTCCTGAGCCCCTTCCAGGAATGACGTTTGAGAACACGCAAGTACTGATTGTTGTTAAGAACTATGTTGCCCACTCTGTTGATCTCATCAGCGAGAAATTGCATTTGGCGCTGATTGGCTTCAATGAAATTCTCAAGCATTTGCTGCGTGCGAAGGTTAACTTCAAAGTGATGGCAGTCTTTCTGGAACTTCTTTGATAAGTTTCGCTCATTGACTTCATGGCGAACACCAACATATGTGGCAAATGGATCATTTGGTTTCCTCAGCAATCCCAAAGAGTCACGCACTGGAGGCGAGAAAAGCTTCAGGTGATGGCGATCCACAAAGTCTTCGTTCCTGCCATAGTCACAAATAACTTGCAGCCAGGGAGCATAGGGTTTCAGTGTGAAAGGTAACTCCGCTGCATGAACCAAATTCCTAATGAAGCAGTCTTCAAAGTCGAAGAGAAGACCATGAGTGAGCTTCATAATAGCATGCCTTGTTTCAGGATAAAGATTCGAGTCTTCCGAAGCTGTACTCAAAGGAATTAATGAGTTTGACAGGATGTAGAACCAAGTCCTTGAGATGAAATTCAAATGCTTCGGGCGAATGTTTTGAGGAAAATAGTTTGCAGTGACTTCAGGATCCAACAGAGTAGCAAATTCTTCTTCAGTCAGATCAGACTCAATATGAATCTTGTCTTGGACTCCAGAGTGCCTTGGAATGTTGAAAATTTCCATGAATTCAATAGAGGACATTCTGAAGACTTTGCCTTGAATCATCCATTCCAGCGTCCATGAGCTGGGTTCATTTGCTTCACCAGAAACATAGAGAGTTGCATAGAATTGCTTGATGAGCTCAGAGTTGAAAGGAGTGCTCAATGCAAACAACCGAGTCAAGTTCTGGTTTTCAATTGTTTCGAGGATGTTCTGAAAGCAGGAGGCAGTGGATAGACTTCGCATGTCCAGAAACTTGTGCCTAAACAGAACTCCTTGCTGACAGAATACTTTGGTGTACAAGATTTGCTGTTCTGCAGTCCAAAAACGAAGGTCATCAGCGGTGCGGTCTGAAGCATATGGACTGACACCAAAGAAACAATGGCGCTTCTGATGCTGTTCCAGGTTGAAATCCGGGCCATGCCTTGAAGTATAACTAGCACCCTTGAATATAGGAAAATTTTCACGAGGGTAATTGGACTCAAGTTGGGTGTCTTGGCAGGGGCGCGAACGCTCACGAATTATTTGCAGAGGAGCAATTTGATTGGCTCTTGAAGTGCCAGCAGATTGAGCGACTATTAGCGCTTGCTCTTGCGACAGATTCAGAATTTGTACTTGTTCGTCTTCATCATCATGTGCTTCGGAATGGGGCACATTTGCTTCGGAATCTTGAACTGTTCTGGCGGGGGAAAAATCTCGGGTTACTTGAGTTCTGGAGTGGGTCGGGGCTGGTGCATTAGCTTCACGGGGAGGTGATGGAGGTGGTGCGGGAGCAACTGGTGGAGTGGGAATCCTTTGTGGTTCGGGGGTTGGAGCACGGATGGGTGTGGGAACTCGAGGTGGTATGGGTGAGGGGTTTCGTGCAGGCGTTGGAGTGGGGTTAGGAGCTCTTTGTGGAGGAGTTTTCTTGGGGTGGTTCTGGTAGGAGGAGGAGGTGTGGGAGTCTTGGTGGGTGGAGCTGAAGGCTTTGATGCGGGCTTGGATGGCTTTGGCTTCGGTGCAGGAGTGGGAACGGCTTCGGGAGATTCCGGTGGCCGTTCATCACTTGTATCCATGTCTGCGGCTGAGGCCAAAGTAACCTTGCGCCTCTTGGTGGTTTTCTTCTTGGGTGAGGGTCATGTTGCCTTTGATGCAACAGGCTTAGGAGATGTTGGTGCAACAACAACACGTTCAGCTTCGGGCGAAGCCTTGCGTTTCCTTGAATCCCTTTCCATAATGGATGCATTATGGGTCTTCACCATGTCATCTACAGCGGCCATGATTTTGCCTTTGAAGATTTTGATATTGTCCTTGGTGGTGGAATTGACATCTGTCACTTGTTGAAGCAACTTCAGGGAGTGCTGTTTGAATTCTTCATCAGGTTCGGATTCAGCTCGCTTCTGATAGTTGTGAATCTTTTTCATTTCAGCCATGTCTCTTGAATGCAGATCCTTCAGCTGACTAATCATAGTAGTGATCATAGCTTCGATAGATCTGGAGATGTAAACTTCTCCAAGGTCAACAGCATCTGGATCTTCAGCTTCACACTTCTCCCAAAGGGCTTCAGTGATGCCCAACTGATCCCAGAGTTCGCCGTCACGTGGGTCAGGAAATTGATGGTCACTCTGACGATCAGCTTCAGCTTGAGTTTCAGGCAAAGATATGCCTTTCGGCTTCGATGGAATAGCTAAGGGAGTCATATCAACTACGGGCTTCTTCTGACTTGCCCTAGCAGCTTTCTCGGCTTTCTTCGTCCTGAGGCTTTCTAAAGAAGCCTTGCGTTTAGCTTCGTGGTCAGCAAGCTGTTTTGCTTCAGCAGCTGCTTTCTCTTCGTTCTTAGCGGCTTCGGCGAGCTTGCGCTTCGTCTCAGCCTTCTCTGCAGCAATCTTGGCAAAGTTCAATTCCTTTTTCTGTTTGGCAGCATCCTCTTCTGCCTTCTTCTTATCAGCTGCGGTTCTGGCAAAGATGCTGCGCTCAAGTGCCTCTTCGAGGTCTTTCTGTCTCAATTCTTCTTCAGTGAGCTTGTGCTTCGCTGAAGGGATTTTTGCAGCAGACTGCTTGGGCTTCGTTGGTGCTGAAGCCTTTGCAGGAGGTTTCTTGGCGGGTTCGTGCTTCTGTTTAGATCGCCTCTCCGAGTCGAGGGCATCAGCCGGTGGCTGGGAGGCCAAGGGCTTTGCAACCACCAAGTTTGAGAGATCAATGGTGGGGCGAGCAGAAGGCTTGACCTTAGCAGCAGGTTTCTCTCCTGGCTTCTTCTTTAGAGGGATCTGAAGTCTTTGTTTCTTGGGGGGAGCAGGATCATCAGATTCATCATCTGCTTCGAATTCTGATTCGTCGTCAGCAGCATTGGATTCATCCATGATGGAATCTTCCAGAGCAGCTTGCTCTAATCTAGCATGTTCTTCATCTTCTGTTGTAGCATGGGGTGGAGAAGCAGATTTCTTCTTCAGCTTCTTCTTCTTCTTGCTAGGCCCTTCACCTTGGGCTTCAGCTTCAGCCAACTTGGCTTCCTTTTTCTCTTCTTTCAGCCTCTTGGCTTCGGCTGCAATTCTCAGTCGTTTTTTCTCTTATGGGTAATCATCTGGTGTCTTGAGGGTGTTGGCCTGAGGAAGCTTCGGTGGAACAGGGTAGTACAGGTGACGATTCTCTTCAGTGTACTGACTGCACATGGTTGAAGTGTACCGAAAGGGCGGACTGAAGGCAAACTGCATAGTCCACTTCCAGGTAGGGATGCTCTTGTACTTGTACCATCAAACAGCCCAGTATCTGCGAATGTTTTGCAAGCGGTTCTTGCGCTGCTCCTTGGTTTCTTCAGGAGGTGTGTCATATCCTAGAGCAATGCGAATTGATTCGGGGATGCCTCTGGCGTTGTTGGTTTCGTTTGTTCTTCCTCCTTTCTTCTTCGGAGCAGTACGTTCTGCTTCGTTGATGTGATCAAGGTTTGGTGACTCATTACCGAAGTCTAACTCAGCAGACATCCTGTGAAAAGCATAAAGGTAGCGAGGGAAAAGGCAAGTATGGAATGAGCACCAGCAAAAGTTTCGATCCAAAAACATTTTTGACAAGAGATTCAGTGAAGAATTTGGGTAGAGATTCTGGTCTATTCTGAGCTAGACTTAATCTCACACAAGATGAGCTGAAACCCTAACACATAACAGATGGATTCTAACCCTAATTTCTAATCTGAATCGAGATGGAAAACTGGACTAGCAGAAACAGATTTCCCAACAGTGCAACGATCCAACGGATCAAAGAAACCTAAGGAAATCATCCAAAAACAAACAGTCTAAGAACTCGGATCCAATCTGGAGACAGAAGAACACAAGAGATGGAGATTGGATCGAGGCTTGGCGTACCCTATCTCGGTGGCGTCAAGATTCTACGGCGGCGATGAGCGGAGAAGATGTGCTCGTCGACGGCGTGAAGTCCACGGCGGCGCTCTTCCGGCAGTGAAGCGGCGAGAGCGGCGACGGAGACGAGGAGCTCGGCGGCGCTCGAGAGAGAGAGGTTTCCGGGGAGATGCGAATGAGGAGGTGAGTCGGCTTCGCTGGGGTGGGATGCCTTATATAGGCCGGTCTGACAGGAACTGTCAGATCAGATCGAATGGCCCCCAGCGACTGTCTCTCCGGATTCTACGGCGAGGATTTCGTGGCGAATCGCGAGAGAATCTCAACGACCCGGATTTGACGGGATCTCAACGACCGAAGAATAAGTCCTCGACTTGAGTAAAACTTCGATGGGAATTGGAAGCATTTGCTTCGGAACTCAATGACGTTCGAAGAAAAATACTTTCCGTTTCAATTGTGCTCAACCATTTTGGACAGATAGAGTAAGAAAGAAAAAGAACAGAAGGGGTAGGGTCCGAAACTTATCACCTCGAAGAAAAACCAAACGAAGCAAAAGGTGATAAGCATAGAGGACTAAATCCAAACGAAATAAGATAAAGAAAGCGAAGCAAAAACAGACAACGACACTGAATAGGTAAGTAACGAAGTAAATGAATATTTACATAAGTAAAAGGTTCGGTCTTACAAAACATGTCGTGAGTCCAATATATTGAGCTCACACCTTAACGTACAGAACATTTTCTCATCCAATGGTTTCGTGAAAATGTCTGCCAGTTGATCTTCAGTCCTGACATGACTGATCACAATATCTTCACGCTGAACATGATCACGAAGAAAATGATGGCGAATGTCAATATGCTTCGTGCGAGAGTGCTGCACAGGATTATGAGCAATTTTGATTGCACTCTCATTATCACATAGGAGTGGAATTTTCTTCACATGAATACCATAATCCTTCAGCGTTTGCTTCAGCCATAGAATCTGAGTACAACATGACCCAGCAGCAATGTATTCGGCTTCAGCAGTAGATATTGAAACACAGTTTTGCTTCTTTGAAGCCCAGCACACAAGTGATCTTCCAAGGAAATGAAAAGTCCCTGAAGTTGATTTCCTATCCACACGATCACCAGCCCAGTCTGAGTCAGAATAGCCAATGAGATCAAACTGAGCTCCCTTGGGATACCACAAGCCCAAGGTAGGTGTGTGAGCAAGATAACGAAGAATTCTCTTTACGGCAGTATGATGTGATTCCTTTGGATTGGCCTGAAAACGAGCACAAATACATACTGAAAGCATAATGTCAGGTCTAGATGCACAAAGATATAAAAGGGATCCAATCATATACCGATATTTCTTCTGGTCGAAGGCTTTCCCCTTCTCATCTGCATCTAAGAAGCCATTGGTAGACATAGGCGTCTTGATAGTTTTGCATTCAGTAAGACCAAACTTCTTCAGGCAATCCTTGAGATATTTTTCTTGAGAAATAAAGGTGCCATTCTTCTGTTGACGGATTTGAAGTCCAAGAAAGAACTTCAATTCACCCATCATAGACATCTCATATTTCTTCGACATCATCTTGGCAAATTCTTCGCTGATTTCAGTGTTAGTGCATCCAAAAATGATATCATCTACATATATTTGACATACAAACAAATCACCATTATAAGATCGAGTGAAAAGTGTTGGGTCAGTGGTTCCTGGTTTGAAGCCTTTCTTCAGAAGGAAATCCTTCAAAGTGTCGTACCAAGCACGAGGTGCTTGCTTCAACCCATAAAGAGTCGTATGTAACCTGTACACCATGTCGGGTTTCTTCGGGTCTTCAAAACCTGGAGGCTGCATAACATACACTTCTTCCTCGATTTCTCCGTTAAGAAAAGCACTTTTCACATCCATTTGATAAAGTAGAATGCCATTGAAGTTTGAAAAAGCAAGCATAACACGAATGGATTCGAGACGAGCAACTGGAGCATAAGTTTCACCTAAATCGATACCTTCAATTTGGGTGTAACCTTGTGCTACCAGTCGTGCTTTGTTTCTTACCACTATACCATCTTCATCTTGCTTATTGCGAAAAATCCACTTTGTACCAATGATGTTGTGCTTCGTGGGATCAGGTCTATCAACTAAGGACCAGACTTTGTTTCGCTCGAACTGGTTAAGTTCTTCGAGCATGGCAGTTAACCAATCTGGATTCTTCATGGCTTCATCAAACTTCGACGGTTCTAACATGGAGACAAACGAAAAATTTCCACAGAAGTTAGCCAAACGAGTACGAGAACGAGTTGTAGGACGACCTGGTTGATGAATTTCTTCAAGAATCGAGTCAACATCAACTCTTCTTCGAACTCGTGATAAAGTTGAATCATTTGCTTCCGGCTCAGCTTCTGCTTCATAATCTGCTTCAACTTCAGGATCTACTTCACCTTCAGCATCACCATTTCCTTCGTTCCTTGTCTCTTCTTCATCCTGTTCATCATTAGCTTCAGGATGTTGATCTCCAGCGCCCCGGGCTATGTGTGGGAACATTGGACCATCATCATCCCTATTAGCATGACGAGCATAGGCTTCAACAGGGCGAATATCTCCAATAGCCATGGACCTGATCACTTCATCAAGAGGAGGTTCATTTAGATCAAGAGGCAAATGCTCTTTTTGAGAGCCATTAGTTTCATCAAATCTCACATTCACAGTTTTCATAACTTTCCCAAAGTGAGAGTTATAGACTCTGTAAGTATGAGAGTTTGAGCCATAACCTAAAAGAAAACCTTCATGTGCCTTAGGGGCAATCTTTGAGCTATGATTCATATCTCTGATAAAGCATGGAGCACCAAATACCCTAAGGTACGAAACATTAGGTTTGTTACCAGTGATAAGCTCATGTGAAGTTTTCTTCAGAAATTTGTGAAGGTAAACCTTGTTGATGATATGACAAGCTGAGTTAATTGCTTCGGCCCAGAACCTAATAGGAGTCTTGTATTCAGCAAGCATAGTTCTGGCCATTTCAATGAGAGTTCTATTCTTCCTTTCAACAACACCATTCTGTTGAGGTGTATAAGCAGCAGAGAACTCATGAGTAAAACCATGATCATCAAGAAAATCTTCAATATGAGTATTTTTTAATTCAGTTCCATTATCACTTCGGATATGCTTCAGAGATAATTCATATTTAGTTTGAGCTCTCTTGGCGAATGACTTGAAGATTTCAACAACCTTGCTCTTGTCATCCAAAAAGAAAACCCAAGTATACCGAGAGAAGTCATCAACAATAACTAGACCATACTTATTTCCTCCTAGGCTTGCATAATTTTGAGGACCAAAAAGATCCATATGAAGCAATTCAAGAGGACGAGTGGTAGTCATGATAGTCTTCGCTGAATGATGTTTCTTCGTAATTTTACCAGCTTCACAAGCACTGCAGAGACGATCCTTATCGAATTTTACTTCGTTAAGGCCAATAACATGATTCTTCTTCATTAGATTATGAAGATTTCTCATCCCTGCATGACCAAGTCTTCGATGCCATAACCATCCAGATGAAGCTTTTGCCATTAAGCATGTGGATACAGCAGGGCCCGAAGAAAAATCAACAATGTATAAATCTCCTTTTCGGTAACCCTCGAAGACAAACGTATAGTCATCCTGTGAAAAGACAACACAGCGCGAAGCAGAAAATAGAACAAGCATACCCATTACACATAACTTAGAAATAGACATAAGATTATATCCAAGTGATTGGACTAGCATAACCTTGTCAATGTGCTTATCCTTCGATATGGCAACCTTACCCAAACCTAAAACTTTACCCTTGTTGTTATCACCGAAGGTAATATACTTCTGAGAAGAGTGAGATAGTTTTTCTTCGGTGAATAACTCCTTGTCTCCGGTCATATGATTTGTACAACCACTATCCATGACCCATTCGGATCCACCGGAGACATAGCCCTGCAGAAGAATTAGTTCTTCTTAACCACCCACAAACGAGCAGGTGACTGAGAAGATGTTGAAGCACTGGTTGAAGCAATATTAAAGCGAACAGGAGTGTATTGCTTCGGTGTACCATCAAGCACACCATAAATGTAAGTCCTCTGCGAATGGTTAGCATAAGAATGAGCATATGCAATCTTAGTATGATTATTATGAGGACGATAAGTATGACGACCAGTACGATAGTATTGCTTCTGCGGAACATTTGATTCGGTCACCAATGGATCATTTCTCGTTTCAAGAGAATAGAAATGATTCGGTGGTACCGAAGACTTTCCCTGCATGGTATGGTTAGCAGGCAGTTTTTCCACAAGTGCTTTCTGCACCCATATTTGCCTCTTATAGAAGCCATTCTTAGGAGGAGTACCAACATACTCAGCCGTAACCTTTCCCTGTTCATCTTTGATGAGCTTGTAGTCAGAATCAAGTGATTCGTCTACAATAGCTTTGTTCATCTTGTAATCAAAACCTGAAAGGTTAGTTATATCAATGGGGTTCCCCTTCGCAAGGACCCAAACAGTCTTAGGATACTGCTCAGGTTCCCAATAAGTGTCATCAGGGTTTATCTTTCTTTCGAAACCAACACCTTCATTCCTGGGATTCCTGTGAAGGAGAGCCTTCCTCAGGATATCACAGAGATACTGGTGACCTTGCACACTTTTGAACATCCCTGTTTCAAATAAGTTTTTCAACCTGAGGAGTTCCTCGGTAACAGCAGGATTTTCCTCATCAGAGGCATTAGTATCATCAATAACAATGGGAGCTTTGCCTTTGGAATCAATTTTGCTTCGTTCCAAACAATCCAAACAAGGTGATTCAGTTTCATTATTTGCTTCAGAACCTTGTTGAGTCATGAGAGAGAGATTGACATTTTCCAACTCTTCATGAGCCTCTTTCAGTTTTTCGAGAGCCATTTTCCTCTGAAGAAATTCATAGGTGAGCTTCTCGTAATCAACTGAAAGAAGATCATGCCGAGAAGATAACTCTTCAAACTTTTCTTTCAGAGCTTCATGCTCATTAGTCAAAGTTTGATCTTTCTCTATCTCATCGATCAACAAAGTTTCTGATTTCTTAATGGTTTTGCTTAGAGAATCAAGTTCATCTTGTTGGATTGAAGCAATTTTAGCAAGTTTAGAATAGCTTATCTTGGAATCACTGTCATATGAGGAACAATCAGAAGTATCATAGTTAGATTTTGATGAGGATACCTTCGCCTTGGCCATGAAGCAATATGCAGGAGATTCATCTTCACTACTGTTGTTGGTGAAGAATGAGTTCGAAGCTTTTGCCGAAGCACCTGCTGAAGCGAATGCTAAACCAGCAACACCATCTGATTCGGACCCAGACCCAGACCTTGAGCCTGAATGAGCTTCGGACCCAGAGGCTTCGTCTTCGGAGTTCATCTCCTTTCCCAGATAGGCCTTGGCTCGGTGAGAGCTTCTTCGACGAGACGAGTGAGTCTTCGATGAAGAACCCTCATGCTTCTTGTGATACTTCTTATTCTTGTCATCATCAGAATCTTTCTTCTTATCTCTTCTCGAACTGGAATCATGTCTCTTGGATTCATAGCTTCTTGAAGATCTGTGGGACTTGGATGAGGAGTCTCTGAGCGAATGCTTTGCTTTGTTCTCAGCTTCCCACAGAGGACAATCAGCAATGTAGTGACCTGGTTTCTTGCATTTGTAGCAACAGTTGTCTTTAGATGGAGAGCTTCTTGAGGATGAGCGGTGAGATGAGTGAGTGGAGCTTCTTTAAGAATAACCCTTTTTCGGTGAAGAAAAACCTTTTCTTTGGAAGCGGTTGAAGCGTCTCATGATCAATGCCAAATCCTTTCCAATACTTGCAGGATCATCTGATTCGACACCTGAAGCAGAACTGACTTCGGGTGAAGAATGACGTGAAGCTTTTGTTTTCAAAGCATGAGTTCTTCTTCGAGAACCATTTATGTCACGTTTCTCATCTTCTTCCATTTCAAAGGTAGTGAGTCTCTCAAGAATGTCAGCGGCAACAAGTCGTCTGAAATCAGTCCTTTCCTTGATCATCAGCACAATGTGATCAAACGAGTCATTTAATGAGCGAAGCAAAGTTCTTACAACAGAGTGAGGAGTAATGTCATCAGCACCGAGGGAAATCAACTCATTTGCAAGAGCTGTGAGTCTGCTGTAAATTGAGCTGACTTTTTCACCCTCGATTCTCTTGAACCGATAGAATTTGCTTCGGAGTGTGTCAATTCTGGCATCTTTTTGGGTAGAAACACCTTCACCAATCTTTTCAAGATAGTCCCAGACACCTTTGGCAATAGGAATATTCTTCACTTCATGATACTTTTCTGGTGTCAAGTGATTGGTAATGAAAACCCAAACTACAGAATCAAGATCAATCAGTTTTGCTTCTTCAGGAGTGATGGCGTTCTCGTCTGCAACAGTGACACCATACAAGACAACCTGCCAGGCGATAGAGTTGATAGCCATGATATTTCTCTTCATCTTGTCCTTCCAGTACGAGTAGTTCTTCCCATTAAAAATAGGAATAGGTTCGCCGGAGCGAATAGCTGCAAAAGACAAGGGGGAGGGGGTGAATGATCACTTCAAAATTTTCGACTGAAACTTTTGAAGTGAGGCATAAGTAGTGCGGAAAAGTGAAGTAAGACTGGAAGCGAAACTAAATGCAGCGAATCAAAACACATTGAAGCATAACAGTGAAGCAAATGTAGTACTGAAGGTAAATGCTTGAAGTAAAACGAACTGAGACTCGGCGATGTTTGTTCGACCAGTTCACGCTCTGCAAAGCACTACGTCTGGTTGGAGGGACTGGTGATTGAACACCTGGAGCAAAACTCTCTCCGTCCGTTGCTCCACTGCACCAAACTCCTTGAGCTTGGTCAGTACTTCACTCGTGGTTGATTATTAAGGAAATCACCGAAACCTTTGACAAAATGGACTTCGAGGCGACAATTACTCTTCGCTCTCTGAAGAACAACTCTCTAACCGTGTAGGAGAATTTCAGTTCTCCAAGATAAAAATGCTAGTAAGCTTTCACCTAAGTCATCTCAAATCTACTCAGATCAATGGGACTTAGGTTTCAGTGTCTGGATTTTGGGTTTTGCTTCGGTGGCGTTTTGGGGTTGCTCTCTTTAGTCTCTCTTGGAACGATCTCAGAGCAGCAACCGACAAATGGAGGTGGGGGCGGCGTATTTATAGTTGGCGATCCCGAGGTGCGGAATGACCAAACTGACCCGAGGTGACAGCTTGACACGTGTCCACAACGGTCGGATTTGTCATCAATGCGCAACTTTACTTGAGGAACAAGTAAAGCTGACTCACGGACTTAGTTCTGCTTCAGAAGCCAAAGAACGAAGTCTTTGCTACCGAAACTTAACTTAGTGCACATGAGATTTCTTCACTCAGGCTTCTCACTTGGTTTGGATTTGATCTGAGCAATTCTCAATGACTTCGGTGTCCACAAACTAAATACCCCTCTTGATAGAACGGTTTGTCCTATGACTCAAAGAACCGAAAAAGAACTACACAAAAACATCTAAGTCTTGTGCCGTCCTCTTCATTTCCTTCAATGAGCAGAGCTTCAGGACACCTTCATTTGTGGGGGTCATCCTTCGTGATTAAGCTTCGCTCCGCAGGATATGCTTCGATAACTTGAAGACCTTCACTGAAGCTTTATCACTTACCTTGTCCTTCAGGAACCTATGCAGCTGTTTATACTAGAAAACATTGTTAGTTCCTCTTCTGTCTTGTCCAACAATATCCAAAACACACGGGGGCAAAACTTTGCTCTTACACCTTTTGAGTTTGGTGGCCTGTAGTATTGTTGCTATATGGTGTCGGTGAGTTTTCGTCCCATAACAACTGTCTCGATTTAGGAGCACTTGGAAGTGTCTCGCCTTCTCCCCTCTCCTGTCTCCTACATTTCTATAACACTGTACTTTCGTTATGATCAAAAGTAATGGAAAGGGGTTTTGGCCTGGGTCAAAAAAATTCCTACTCATATGATTTGTCATCTCATTTCCTACAAATTTCTTATGCCCATGGTAATCCTATCCTATGAACAAAAGGAAACTTTAATTTTCGTGCAAACTTATTGATTTCTGCGTGCGTTATGTGTGTCGGTTAAAACTTTTTTTCGAGGTCACCCACTAATCTTTATATAACTACTTCACCAATGTAACGAAACTCTAGAATTTTGAGTTGGCTAATCAAACATGATGGTTAACCCCTAGATTCAGCGAATAGTTCTCTAGGTTGTGATATTCGAAGTTTAAGCTCTTAAACTAATGAAAGAAAAGGCGATAATAAAATTTAAAAGAACGATGTTTAAGTTATTTAATAATAATTCATTATGTCGTGAAGCTTTCGGATCTAAGCTCCTTCACTACCACCTTGCAATCTAATGCTATATAATACTCCATTCGATCCATAATAAGTGTCGTTCATCTAGTATACATATCGCTCATTTAGTATAAAATTTGTACTAGTTTAGTACAAAAATGTGCGACACTTATTATAAATCGAAGGGAGTACTATTTATTGATTGATTAGATATCATCATTTGGTAATACCATGACATATCATCTTGTCAAATGGACCCGCGTGTGTCGCTCCAAGGACAAAGGTGGCCTTGGGGTGAAAAACCTTCACAAAACAAATATAAGTCTCCTTGCGAAGTGTTGGTGGAAACTTGATACCCAGAAAGGTCTTTGGCAGGACTTGATATGTGCCAAATACCTCAGGAAATCCTCCGTTGCCTAGGTGAAATGTAAGTTTAATGACTCACCTATTTGGGAAGCGATCCTTAAAGTGAAAGAGTATTACATGGTTTGGAGGAAAGTTTGCCTTCACTCTGGGAACTTGGTCCGCCTATGGTTGGACCCTATCCATGACAATATTCATTTTGGAGATCACTACCCTGAACTTTACAATGTTTGCAATTATCCTGACATCACAGTTGAGGCGTGTCATAATAATCTGGGAGATGCCTGGTTCAGGAAGCGTTTACCACGTCTACTGGATCATTAATGGACTGAGATAATATATTACCTTAATGTGATTCCTTTCTCTACTCAACCTCATATTGTACTTTGGAAGCTTGAGCCTAAACATAAATTTTCCACTCGGTTGGTTTACAAGCTCCTAGAAGCTGTCATTGCTGGATGCAACTTCCGCGGGATCTGTCGATCTAAAAGACCTCTCAAGATTGATGTTTTTCTGTGGCAACTCTTTCAGGATGTTGTCCTGACTCAAGTTGTCATGAGTAGACGTAATTGGCAATCCAACCCTAGATGTTCGTTTTGTGTGCAACATGAGACTTCGAGACATCTCTTCTTTAAGGTGGTATGGAGAACTGCAGGATCTATGATGGGAACTGATCTTTGCCCCACTAACATACGGCAATACTTCTCTTGGTGCTATACTTTCCTTCCTGGGTTTATAAGTTTTACACTATTGGGCTCGCTGCTATTTATTGGGCAATCTGGAACTACTGCAACAAGGAGACTTTTGAGTTTAAATTGTTGAGAACTCCATTTGTTATTGTTTACAGCGCTGTCGCTTTTCTTATGTCTTAGGCAGGTCTACTTAAGGGCTATGACAAGGAGGCACCGATGACAGGGGCTGAGATGCTGAAGAACAATGCGTCTATGATGATGAGGATTTGTGCAAATGCTTCAGAGGATGACTGACTGAAGCCCCCTGCTGTGCCGACCTCCTTTCAACATGTTGGCTTCCTGTTTCTTTGATGACTATCGGATGGTGTTGGCTTTTGTCTAGTTTCCTTCATTTTGATGGTTGGCCGTTGCTGTTAGACTTGTTTACTTCTGAGTTTGGTGGCCTGTAGTATTGTTGCTATATGGTGTCGGTGGGTTTTCGTCCCATAACAACTGTCTCGATTTAGGAGCACTTGGAAGTGTCTCACCTTCTCCCCTCTCCTTTCTCCCACATTTCTATAACACTGTACTTTCGTTATGATCAAAAGTAATGGAAAGGGGTTTTGGCCTGGGTCAAAAAAATTCCTACTCATATGATTTGTCATCTCATTTCCTACAAATTTCTTATTCCCATGGTAATCCTATCCTATGAACAAAAGGAAACTTTAATTTTCGTGCAAACTTATTGATTTCTGCGTGCGTTATGTGTGTCGGTTAAAACTTGTTTTCGAGGTCACCCACTAATCTTTATATATCTACGTCACCAATGTAACGAAACTCAGAATTTTGAGTTGGCTAATCAAACATGATGGTTAACCCCTAGATTCAGCGAATAGTTCGCTAGGTTGTGATATTCGAAGTTTAAGCTCTTAAATTAATGAAAGAAAAGGCGATAATAAAATTTAAAAAAACGATGTTTAAGTTATTTAATAATAATTCGTTATGTCGTGAAGCTTCTGGATCCAAGCTCCTTCACTACCACCTTGCAATCTAATGCTATATAATACTCCATTCGATCCATAATAAGTGTCGTTCATCTAGTATAAACATCGCTCATTTAGTATAAAATTTGTACTAGTTTAGTTCAAAAATGTGCGACACTTATTATAAATCGAACGGAGTACTATTTATTGATTGATTAGAGATCATCATTTGGTAATACCATGACATATCATCTTGTCAAATGGAC
Organism: Bromus sterilis; assembly: GCA_950022295.1. NCBI lineage: Eukaryota > Viridiplantae > Streptophyta > Magnoliopsida > Poales > Poaceae > Bromus > Bromus sterilis. Next base: position 269,819,395 of record OX465595.1, on the reverse strand, counting down.
CCGCGTGTGTCGCTCCAAGGACAAAGGTGGCCTTGGGGTGAAAGACCTTCACAAACCAAATATAAGTCTCCTAGCGAAGTGGTGGTGGAAACTTGATACCCAGAAAGGTCTTTGGCAGGACTTGATATGTGCCAAATACCTCAGGAAATCTTCCGTTGCCTAGGTGAAATGTAAGTTTAATGACTCACCTATTTGGGAAGCGATCCTTAAAGTGAAAGAGTATTACATGGTTTGGAGGAAAGTTTGCCTTCACTCTGGGGACTTGGTCCGCCTATGGTTGGACCCTATCCATGACAATATTCCTTTTGGAGATCATTACCCTGAACTTTACAATGTTTGCAATTATCCTGACATCACAGTTGAGGCGTGGCATAATAATCTGGGAGATGCCTGGTTCAGGAAGCGTTTACCACGTCTACTGGATAATTAATGGACTGAGATAATATCTTACCTTGATGGGATTCCTTTCTCTAGTCAACCTGGTATTGTACTTTAGAAGCTTGAGCCTAAATATAAATTTTCCACTCGGTCGGTTTACAAGCTCCTAGAAGCTGTCATTGTTGGATGCAACTTCCGCGGGATCTGTCGATCTAAAATACCGCTCAAGATTGAAGTTTTTCTGTGGCAACTCTTTCAGGATGTTGTCCTGACTCAAGATGTCATGAGTAGACGTAATTGGCAAGGCAACCCTAGATATTCGTTTTGTGTGCAACATGAGACTTCGAGACATCTCTTCTTTAAGGTGGTATGGAGAACTGCAGGATCTATGATGGGAACTGATCTTTGCCCCACTAACATACGACAATACTTCTCTTGGTGCTATACTTTCCTTCCTGGGTTTATAAGTTTTACACTATTGGGCTCGCTGCTATTTGTTGGGCAATCTGGAACTACTGCAGCAAGGCGACTTTTGAGTTTAAATTGTTGAGAACTCCATTTGTTATTGTTTACAGCGCTGTCGCTTTTCTTATGTCCTAGGCAGGTCTACTTAAGGGCTATGACAAGGAGGCGCCGATGACAGGGGCTGAGATGCTGAAGAACAATGCGTCTATGATGATGAGGATTTGTGCAAATGCTTCAGCGGATGACTGACTGAAGCCCCCTGCTGTGCCGACCTCCTTTAAACATGTTGGCTTCCTATTTCTTTGATGACTATCGGATGGTGTTGGCTTTTGGCTAGTTTCCTTCATTTAGATGGTTGGCTGTTGCTGTTAGACTTGTTTTCTTTTGAGTTTGGTGGCCTGTAGTATTGTTGCTATATGGTGTCGGTGGTTTTCGTCCCATAACAACTGTCTCGATTTAGGAGCACTTGGAAGTGTCTCGCCTTCTCTCCTCTCCTTTCTCCCACATTTCTATAACACTGTACTTTTGTTACGATCAAAAGTAATGGAAAGGGGTTTTGGCCTGGGTCAAAAAAATTCCTACTCATATGATTTGTCATCTCATTTCCTACAAATTTCTTATTCCCATGGTAATCCTATCCTATGAACAAAAGGAAAATTTAATTTTCGTGCAAACTTATTGATTTCTGCGTGCGTTATGTGTGTCGTTTAAAACTTTTTTTCGAGGTCACCCACTAATCTTTATGTAACTACGTCACCAATGTAACGAAACTCAGAATTTTGAGTTGGCTAATCAAACATGATGGTTAACCCCTAGATTCAGCGAATAGTTCGCTAGGTTGTGATATTCGAAGTTTAAGCCCTTAAACTAATGAAAGAAAAGGCGGTAATAAAATTTAAAAGAACGATGTTTAAGTTATTTAATAATAATTCGTTATGTCGTGAAGCTTCCGGATCTAAGCTCCTTCACTACCACCTTGCAATCTAATGCTATATAATAATTCATTCGATCCATAATAAGTGTCGTTCATCTAGTATAAATATCGCTCATTTAATATAAAATTTGTACTAATTTAGTAAAAAATGTGCGACACTTATTATAAATCGAATGGAGTACTATTTATTGATTGATTAGAGATCATCATTTGGTAATACCAATGCCTGTCTCACCACGAGAGCCTTCAAAGTGGGTGGATCCGAGACGCCTCTCAAAACTAGCGCGGTATGGCTACCGTCCTTCCGACCTCACCTCTCCTCTCCTCCCGTCGTCGTCGTCGCGTGCTCTCCTCTTCTTCTCCTTCTCCATTCGCATTCCCTCCATAAAACCCAACCGCGCAACTGCCCACTCCCCACCCAACGGCCGCGCAGACCAATCCATCCTCCTTCCCGCCCTCGCCATGGCGTCTTCCTCCACCGCCTCCTCCTCCGCCCAATTGGGTCTCGGCCTCGGGCTAGGGTTAGGCGCTATGGGTGGCCTGGGGCTCCTCCTCCCCGCCGACCCGGAGCTGGAGCCCTGCTCTTCCCCCAAGGGCGTCCAGCGGCTGCGCGGCGCCGTGCAGCACTACGAGTGGGGCAGCCGTGGGGACGCCTCACTTGTCGCGCGCCTCTCCGGTCAGAGACAGGAGGGCCGCCCCTGCGCCGAGCTCTGGATGGGCACGCACCCAGCTGCCCCATCCTCGCTATCATCCCACGACGGTGCTGCCGTGTCGCTCAGGGAATGGCTGGCGCGCAACCCTGCCGCGCTTCTCGGCCGCGCCGTCACCGCGCGCTGGGGCGGCGACCTCCCGTTCCTATTCAAGGTGCTCTCCGTGGCCAAGCCGCTCTCCATCCAGGCGCATCCGGACAGGGACCTCGCCAGAGCGCTCCACGGACTGCGCCCCACCACGTACCGTGACGCCAACCACAAGCCAGAGATGGCGGTCGCCGTCACCGAGTTCCGCGCCCTCTGCGGCTTTGTCACCATCCAGGTTTGTGCGCACGTCGTGCCAACGTGGTCCATTTACGCTGATCTGCGATGCTTTGGTCGAGTGCTTGGGTTCAGCTCATTATTTTTCAGTTCGTTATTTCGATGCGGTAGGTGGGTTGTTTATTCGACCTTGGAAGCAGACTCCAAATATGATTCCTGATGGGCTCGTGGGATGACCTGACTAATGTCAAAATAATATGTGTGGCGGGGGTCTGGCTGCTATCGAGTTTGATAATAGTAATAATAATAATTAATTGCTCCCTGACAGCCCAACGATCAAGGTCTAATTATTCGCCAAAGTACCATCTTCATTTAGATTAAAAAAACTATTGTTTCTTTTATAGAAATTTTGTCAGAAGAAGAGTTTAAAAACAGAGTATGAACGTGCTGGCAAATCACTTGCCTTTGATGAGGCACCGTGCTCCCTTTTTCAGAAGACTGTGATGCTGTCCAGCAAGTTGTTCTGGATATCCCTTGACGGCATTGGAATCTTAATGGTTGGCTCCGTACACACATTCTGTCAAAATCACATCCAGCTATGTGGTTGGAAAAGTTCGCTGGTTAGGTAGGTGGCAGGAAATTTATGGATAGTCAAAGCTGCTATGCAATTGGCGTTACATGATGTTTGTTCGACTGAATTTTCTATGTGGCATTACTTTCTCTATTGCATACCAGATGGATAAATAAGAGGTCATTAGGATAATTATTAGTCTTGTAAAATCTTTGTGGTGAAGTTAAGATTCTTGTTGGTTAAATGGTTAGTATACTGTTGCTAAAGTATAGTAACCTGCATTCCTGCTTTGTTAAATGGTTGACAACCTTTGCTTTCATTTTGGAAGAATTATCCTGCTTTGTATAGAAAGTAAAGTTTGTCTCCTGTTAGATACTGCAAATTCTATCTTGCATTGGTTATATTCTTCCAAAAAAGGATGCATGGTGTTCCAGATAGTGCAAACACTCAGTTGTTGAAAATGTGGGTTATGATATTAACTACGAGCTTTTGGGACTGTAAGCAATTAACAATAGATCATTTTAGAATCGTTAACTGATTTATTCATACTGTGGTCCAGGAGCTCAAAGATGTTTTAAGGACTGTACCGGAGGTTAGAATGTTAGTTGACAAAGAAGATGTTGCGAAGCTTATGACTGCCAAAGAGCATGATGGAGGCATTGGAGTAAGGTCATATCTGCAATCAGCTTTTACTAAGCTAATGGCAACAAGCAAAGAAGCAGTTGCTGAAGCAATCTCCAAATTGAAGAGTCGCCTGAACAGGGGGAAGACTAAGGTAAATATCTTTGCTGGATTATTGGCATAGACAATTTCATGTTCATTTGAATTACCTATGATTGTGTTCACTGGGAGGTTGATGTCAGTATATTTCCTTCCCTAGTGCTCTAGTTTCTGCAATTGTTTTGCCCATGTTTGTGTATATACCATTAGAAGCTCTTCTATTTTTTCATTCTTTCTAAACAATGGTGGATGTGAAGTATGTATAGGAAAAACATAGTTGAAAGCTGCCTACCAGAGAGTCATGTAGGTCAATCTTGTCGTAGATGACATAGTAATGTTTTGAGGACCTATGAGAAAATGTGCACTATTTAGCTATTAAACCCCTCTTGTTAATTTTTCTATTGTCCTTTTTTTCAAGTACCAACAAATTGGGATAAGCTGGAGTTGAAACTTGTAAGACCACATATGCGGTACTGTTCCAGATCTAGATGTTTCCATTCAGATCCGGGGACGAAGCATATATCGGTCCCACCACGACATATGACAATGTCATATGCCTCGGATTTTTAACATGATATCACAACATTACAGCTACAAGGATACAACAACTCATACAATCATATATCAGGTTTAGTCTCACCTATATAACAGGGGACTTCCCTAGCTCATCAGTGTGGACCAACAGAGAAACCATGTCTCCGCTGGCCCGGGTTGTTTAAAACCGCGAGGGATCCACCAAGCACACACACGGGGTTTCAAATGGTAAATCAGCTCGGGCCACCATTAGAAATGTTTGAAGCTAGATAGGTAAGAAAAGGGGACCCCATAAAAACCCACACGTGGTTAGGCACGCTCAGTCTTAAAACCAATACCCGAAACTCGGATCGTAGGTGACTCGAATGGAACAAAGTGTCGGGACGGGATAGCCTAGACCTTCCATCCTTCATCGAATATAGTCAACATTATAATAATCATATCATCAACAACAACATAATAATGTGATATCCCGAACCAAGGAGTAACAGGAGGTAACATCGTAGCATCCTAAGCATGCATACTAAGCAGGGCTGAGCAACGAGCAATAGTAACATAACAATACATGGTTTGCTGGAAGGGACATGACTGTATCGGTTTGAAAGAGGCTGTAATCATGTGGTAGGATCAAACATCGAACCTATCCTATACTAGCATGCAAACCGCTGGTTGAAATAGAATGGATCATAAGTAATGTATAGTCCTTGCCTGTTGATAAGTGGGTTCCGAAGGTGTAGTTGATCGCAAGTTCGCATCGTCTCCGAAGATACCCGCGGAAGCACACAAGAAGGTAAACACTGAAAAACAATAACGAGCAAACATCTATTACTACGAAGCAAACACGAGCAAGCATCAACAAGAAGGCAACATAAGACATCGCACCTACCGTCGAGAGCGGTTACTAACAGGTTAAGTGGAGTACTCGTCACACACGACGATACCGCATATTTACGGTGGTTCAAGTTGTTTAGCTACACAAGGTGAGCAAAAGGTTGTTAACATGGCAATCACAGAAGCATGGCATAGCACACAAACATGGCAAGAGGTGAAGCGTAAGATAAACTATCTATTCTAGTCAATTTAAGTGAGGCACAACCTAAACATGGCATACCACTAAGTGTCGCACGACAATTGAAACATTTGGTACTGTTCTGTCCTAAACCATATTTTAGGTTGGTTAACAACATCAAACAAAAGCATAAACACAATATATTTTTCAAGGACTTAGTGAAAATCAGGAAAACATGGCAGAAACTGTTATTTTTATGCTGTATAAACAGGTGCAAAACTATATGCAAATGTGCAGCAACATGACATAGCAATATATGAGCATGGAGTAGGCATGATGGTGATCATGTACAAACAAGAATCAAGGTAATAGGCATCACAGATCAAAAGATATTAAGCATGCAACATGACATCGGAAAGTTACAGACTTAGTGAAAAACATAGGTGGCTGTCAAAAACAGTGGCATAGCAACTTTGGAGCTAAAAATAACTATGACCAGGAATGCAAATATGACAATTCAATACATGTAATGGAAATAGACATGATGCTTAACAGTATGCAAAAAGAAATCAATGCAATAGGCCTCATGGATGTGTCACAATCATCAACCAAAGTTGCAATAAAATAACAGCAGCAGCACACTAACAGAAATTAGCAGTAGTTAACAACCTGATGCCTACTTCAACACAGATTAACGACATCAAGATGACCTCAAATCAAAATGCTCACAAAAGATGGATTGAAGTACACACAATTCTAAGAATTTTCCTCTTGGGCGCAACGTGATCTGGGCTACGGTTTACTCGCAAATTTCAACGCAAAACATCATCAGCAACAGTTTTTACCCAGGACTTAGAAAAAAAAACAGCAGGGAAAAAAATAAAAAAAGGGGCGGCTTGGCCTCACCTAGTGGGCTCGGCCCACTGGCGGCAGAGAAGGCGGCCTGGCTGGCGGCTGGGCCTCAGGGGGCGGCTGGGCCGTGGAGGGGTGGCCGGCCTGCTGGCTGCGGCTGCTGGGCCAGGCCCACGTGGGCGAGCTGGGCGCTGGATCGGCCTCGATCACGTCGGTTCCTCGGGCGACGGGGAGAAGAGGCGCGGTCCAGATGGGCTCGGCGGGCCGCGGCGGCGCTCCAGGGCCCTGCGTGGCCCGGTTCATTTGGGAAGCGACTGGGGCTACGTGGCGCACTGGGAGCCCTCTGATCTGGATCTAACGGTCCAGATCGAGGGTGGGGGCTAGGGTTTCGCAATTTTGGGGGCTATTTGTGCAAATTTGGGGCAAAACAAGGGGGTGGCTGCAATTTTGGCTTAGGAGAAACCCTAAGTGGGGGTGGGGGAGTGGTGGTCTTTATATAGCCCAGGTGGCTGGCAGTTTGCAAAAACATTCCTGGTTTTTCTCTCGCGCGCGCGGCGTTTACGTTTTTGACCGCCGGGGGTCCGCAAAACCTCCGATTCGGGTAAAACTTCGAACTACGCGATCAGCGCGTCGAGCCGGCGGTGTTCACCTTGCGCTGGAACTGTTCCGGGAAAACTTTCCGGCGCGTTATAAAAATAATTCGTTTAATTATTAAACGGGGTTTTTGTTCCGTTGGCTGCGGCTGGTCTTGTGCGGTTTTCGCGACGGTGATCGGGCGAAACCCGGTGTCGCAAAGGTCGAGTGTCAGGGTGGCAAGGGTCGCTCTTCGTCCGGTACGAGATAAGAGGGGGAAAATAATCACCGATCGATAAATCGGAGATGCAAACACCGCAAACAAATCAGACAATCAAACAATTCACACTGAAAACAAAAATTTTATTTTTTGAAAGTATCCGCGGGAGCACACAAGAAGTAAACACTGGAAAGCAATCAACGAATATGCATTCTATTACTACGGAGCAACACAATCAAGCAATGAACAAACAAGCATGGTCAAGTATGCATTATGGTCAAGTAGGCAAGTTTAAATGAAGCATCGGGAAGCAAGGGTGCAATGCTACCGACAATCTTCTTATGCATTATGTAGGTGAATTATGGATCCGAAGGATCCTTATGTTATAATTATTACGATGCATGATCATGGCAAGAGCAAGGAATGTAGAACATGGCATGAACAAGAATTGCCCACTCACGAAGATAGACCTCGAGATGGGGTTCCTTAAATTAAATATATGCAAATGACATGGCATGGTATGATGCACCTAATTAATCTATTGCAAGCAATGAAATAAAGGGCGAGACTACGCTACCGAAAGCTACGATGAACGGAGGAACTACTATGCTCGAAACACGGGAAACAAAAAAGAAGAATCGCACCATGTGCAACCTACGAGGGGTTATGTGCAAAATGCACCATCACCAAAATAATGCTAGCTCAAATGGAAATGAACAGCACCATCTCGTTCCTCATATTTTTCTACCCCAAAATCATGTATGACATGATTTATTTGGAGCAAGGATGCACATAATACAAGCATGGCAAAATTAGGACAGATTGGATTCCAGAAAAAGTAAAAGGAGGGAAAAACTTCCTTTGGGCTGCCTTCGGCCGAATTGGCCCAAGTCCATCGCGGTTCTGCTAATAACTAGCGCCCACGGGCAAGACAAGTCGCTGGGCCGAGCCCATCTGCGCTGCAGCAAAAAAAGAATAAAAGGGGCACTTTGCACCGAGCTGGGATCGAACCCAGGATCTCTCGGCTGCAAACCAAGCCCATGCCACTGCGCTACGCTAGTTCTCTCGTTAGGCAATCGCTGCTAAGGAAGATAAACGACACTGGAAGCTAACTGAAACTCTGAACAAAAGTACACCGTAACTGAACCTGAAGAACAGCGGTTGCATGCAGCAAAACAGAATAAAAAGGGGCACTTTTGCTCCAACCAAGGATCGAATCTGAGATCTCTTGCATACAAACCACGCCCCAGGCCACTGGGCTACTGCCATAGCTCACGTTGGAAAGGCACTACGACATGAAGATAAAAGGATCTTGCGGCGTTAACTGAAGATTAGACAAACTCGCTCTGAACCTGAACCTGCAACGGCGAAAACATGGCGACACGGGCTGTGGCCACGGCGAGGAGGAGCAGGGTTGGTTGGTACTGGGCGTGCACCTGGGAGTGCAACGGCATGAGCTGGGCGCGAAGAAGGGCTACGCCCGCGCTCCCGGACGGACGGGACGCGGCGAGAGCACGGCGGCTCCACACGCCCATGGCTGTTGCGAACATGAACACGCACGGAAGGCTACGCAGCGGCTACGGCGTCATACTGCACTACACGTGAGAGGGGAACGGAGAGGATGACAGGATTCTCATAGCGGGGAAGGCGACGGAGATGACCATGGCTCGGACCAGGAGGGCGCCGGGCTTGACGGGGACGGCGAGCGCGCTCACTGCAGGGACGTCGGGCTGCAGACGAGGAAGAAGACCGTGGCTGCAGCCGCCATGCTCCTGGAGGCGCAGCTTGACGAAGATGAGGACGAAGGCGACGACGATCGGCGCTTTCCCCTGACGAAAATCCTAGCCATGGGGCTGCAGAGAGAAACAGGGGAGGGAGGAAGAGAAGAAAAGAGAGGGAAGAGAGATGGCGGCGGGGAGAGGGAAAGGAGAGGGCTAGGGGCGCTAGGGTTCGTGAGGGTTTTAAGGAGGAGGGGAGAGAGGCTGGCCGAGGGGCTCCACGCCGGCCTCCTCTCCTCTGCTTTCTCTGCAACGGGAGGGAGAGGGAAAAGGTGAGGAGGTGGGGGATGACAGGTGGGGACGTGGGGCTATGGGCTGCATGGAGAGGTGGGCTGGTTTTTTTTTGGGGGGTTAGGTTGGGCTAGAAAGAAGGGAAGGGCCCAAATGGCTCTCTGCCAATTTCTCTGCAAATTATTCATTTAATAAAATGAGAGCAATAAAAGGCAATAAAATAAATACAAACGAATGTTCAAACATCATATAAAAATATGATTCCTCATCCGTAAGATTTATAGGATTTTTAGAAAATGATTTGGGTCCAATTATTTAAGTAATTCACGCGAAATTTAACTTCATTCAAATGCCATATTGAACTACAACCCCATTTTCCGGACATGAATAAATCATGGAATCTTGCATGGACCTTTATCATGGCAAAACATGATGGAGTCCAAAAGACCTTGCTTGGATGATCAAAGGAGCTGACAGAAAAAAAAAGAATGGCAAAGGCCAGGCGAGGGAGAGAAGAATAATTCCCAAAATCCTTTTACATAAACAGAAAGCATTTTTCTGTCACATGGATTATGGCAAAGATGAAATGTGCAAATTTTCATCCCCAATGGGGAAAAAATGCAAATTTATACGAAATTTGCTAGTTTTGGGTTGTTACAAAACCCTTAAGATATCAAAGCGATTTCAGGCCAACTGTATTGTAGTATAAAATAATAGTCTCTCCGATTCATATTAATTGTCGCTCAAACGGATGTATCTAGACCTAGTCGTTGAAACAGATTCTCTTTGAATTTATGTGGATAAGAGGGAGTAGTAAATATAAGTAATTGACTGAATTTGAATTGATGGTTGCCAATATTAAAGATGGGAAATTGATTTACGTCCGACACTTTATGTCCGATTCACATACGACGTAGCAATCCATCGGCGGTCTATGATGCACTCTGCTGATCGGATGGATCTGAAGCTGCGTCGTACGGGCATCGGACACATTTCCGTCGTACGTATAGCAGGGTTCTTAAAGACAGACAATCGAGCTAGCATCTTGTTGGTAATGCGTTCACTACAAATTAGGTAGTTGAAATTCTTGCTACACCAATAACAACAACAACAACAACAACAACGATAACAAAGTTTGTCAGTCCCAAACAAGTTGGGGTAGGCTAGATTTGAAACCCACAAGATATCGAAACCAAGTTTTGGTTCTGGCACGTGGATAGCTAACTCCACGCACCCCTGCCCAGAGCTAAATTTTTGGTGATATCCCAGTCCTTCATGACTCCTTCCATGTCAAGTTTGGCCTCCCCCGACCTCTTGACATTATCTGCAACGCCTTAACCGTCCGCTATGCACTGGCGCTACAGGATGCCTGCGCTGAATATGCCCAAACCATCTCAGACGAAGTAGGACAAGCTTCTCTTCAATTAGTACCACCCATAGTAGCCGGAAACGCGGGTCGATGCCGCGTCCCGTGTCCCGGGTACATCCACCCCAATCGAGGGTCGGGATCGAGTGCGGGTCGATAGGATTCCATGGCCGGTAAGCGTTCCCTGGAGATCGGACGTTGTAGGTACAAGGAATCTGAAAAACTGATAGTAGGTATAACTGTAGCGAGATAATTAAGGAATTGAAGGCCATCAAGGACGTCGAATAACGGCGCTCCTCTAATACTGGGTAGTTTGCCCTTTCCATAACGATATTGCACTCTTTCCTAGAGTTTTTTTTTGCTTTCCATATACTCCCTCCGTTCCAAATTAGATGACTTTCATTTATGTACATGTCTAGATACACATGTGCACAAAGGGAAGTCATCTAATTTGGAACGGAGGGAGTACGATTCTTGAGGGATCATATTGATCGACCCAGCTCATCGTCCCCGATTTAACAGGATTGCGTCCCCCCTGTCAAACGAACGTTTCAGCGATGTATACCCCAATCGATCCCTAGTTTTGGCCATTGGCGATCCTCGACCCTCGTTCCCGTCCCTCGACCCGCTCAAACCGGAAACTTGGCAACTATGGTAGCACCCCATCTCTCATGTATGTCATCATTCCGGACCTGATCCTTCCTTGTGTGGCCACCTGTCTATCTCAACAGGCGCATCTCTGCAGTTGAAATTCTCGCTAAGATACAAAATGTAGTAGACTGTTAACTTTTGCACTGGTTCTTTCCCTATGGAGAAGTTTCCCTAATTGAAAATCTTATGAAATTTTACTTCGCATACATGGAACCACCATATAATCTGTAAGCTATTGTAAGCATAAGATATCAGTGTTATTGTTGTCTTTGTTCTTTTCCTCATAGCACATTGATTTATTTTCTGCTACTTTCCTCTTGCTGTCTTTTGTTAGTTGAGTCAGGATCACACCATGTGGAATATACGTATGCAGATATTGCTCGTTTGAAGAAAAGAAAAAGTCATATGTATTTTTTAATATAACTGTTTGCACTGATGTCTTCTCTCCTTTCAGATTAGAACCCTTACAGAGAAGGAGCAACTAATTTTATCACTGGAGCAGCAGTACCCGGGAGATGTTGGCGTTTTATCAGCATTTTTCTTTAACTATGTTAAGCTCAACCCTGGTGAAGCACTTTACATTGGTGCCAACGAACCACATGCATACCTGTCAGGAGAGTGTGTTGAATGTATGGCCACCTCAGACAATGTTATTCGTGCTGGTCTGACTCCTAAGTACAAAGATGTCCAAACCCTTTGCTCCATGCTGACATACAAGCAGGTTCATTTCTTTGTGTTCGTTTCATTTGTACCACTAATGTCCTGTTTATAATCTCAATTCTGGCATGCAACTTCTATATTTGGAATATTGTGTTCATTTTTGCTAGCGCATCATCTATTGGCAGTGAATAGCGTTTCTGATTGTTTTTTTCTACAGGTTAATCGTAGTGCTAGTGTGCTAAACTTTGTTGTTCATAAATATAGTTTAGCAATAAGTGGGTCTCCAAAAACATTTGGAGTTTTATTACATTGAGAAACTTTTGAATATCCGATGGCCAATGAGGCTTTTACATATGTTGTTGTAAAACCCTTAAGTAATACACATTTGATCTTGTGCATGCAGATGTTCCCAGAAATTTTGCAAGGTGTTGTGGTTCAGCCATATGTAACTCGTTACACACCCCCGTTTGATGAGTTTGAGGTTGATTGCTACTTACTACCTCAAGGTGAAATGGTTACCATGTTACCGGTGCCTGGCCCATCCATCTTTCTGGTCATGACTGGAGAAGGCGAGATCCAGGCTGATGGCATGCTGGACGAAGGAGTAGCAAAGGAAGGGGATGTTTTCTTTGTACCGGCACGCACGGAGGTGAAGCTTCATGCTTCTGGCCCCGGTTGCTTGCAGCTGTACAGAGCTGGAGTAAACAGCAGATTCTTCTGTTGACATTGATAACCCTACAATACGGAAGGGTCCTGGTTGTTCCAAGAGGGATCATCCAGTGTTGGTATGAGACATGCATAATCAAGAGTACCGCACTTGTTGTAAGGTGGTTAGTTAGTCAAAGTTATCATCATAGTGTATAGGCAAATGAATCGAGAGTTAAATCCATTCGTTCATATCTTAATAATGTTTATGTACCTTCTGCTCCGGTGCTCCCCCTTTGTCAAAGTGAAAACTATCACTAAAGATTAAAACGCTAGCGACGGCTGTGATCATCCCGTACCCCCTCGCAATTAGGGCCGCATCGGGTCTAGTTAATCTTTTCTTTTTGCTTTTTAGAAAGCCCATACGGGCCGCGCGGGGCTGCGCTAGTTCGTATCGTGTATTTGCACGGTGTCGACGTGCACTGCATTATCTCAGGAAGAAAAGAAAAAAGTGAAACCGAAGCGTGAGCAGCGTAGCAGTGCGTGCCATTATCTCAGGAAGAAACGAAAAAAGAGAAACCCAAGAGTCAGCGTAGCGGTGCGTTCACGCTAGAACCGAATCGTCAATCGGTATAAAAGGGCTTCGCCGTAACCTCCACCCCCACGCTCTCATTCTCCCCCAATTCGGCAAAAAATCCTCCTCCCACCGCCCATTCCTCTCCCACTAGTCCGACGAGATCGAAGCACGCAATGTCTGCAGCAACCGCCCTAAAAGCGGCGGAGGCGGAGGTTGCAGCGACAGAGGCGAAGGTTGCATCGGCCACCGTCGTCGTGGCGGCGGAGGAAGCAGAGGCTGCGGGCGCCGTGGTGGCAGAGGTAGCAGCAGCCACCGGTGGTCGTGACGAAGCCGGTGAGGTAGGCGTCAAGGCGGTGGGGATCTCTGCATCCACGGAGGTCGTGGCAGCGGACATTTCCACCGCCGCGGGCGCCGTTGCGGAGAAGGGAACTGCCGCCGCCGGTGGCGGTGACGACGCATGCCCATCGGAGCAGCGCCTGCATGAGGTTAGCGTAGATCGATTCATCCGCCGCTTGTACATCGATTTGGTTTCCTCTTTTTTTTGTTAGGGTTTCCTCTTATTTAGTTCGATTTACTTCAAACTTCGCTTGCGTGAGCGTCGCGTGCGGGAAAGGTAGTTTATAGACTCTCCTCGCTCTATTAATATGAAGAATAGAAGAGGCAATAATTGTTTGACATTGCTTTGCTGTGTTCATATTACCTCAACCATCAGTTTAATCAATTGCACTGTATCTATATATTCATTATTAGTCCACTCTATCTAATAATGAACATGTCATTATTTTGGTCTATGAAACTGGATAGTGAACCATTTGTATGACCACTGTATCTATATATTCATTATTAGTAACATGCATTTTTTGACTTCAAAATTTGAACTTATTTTATATGTTTTGTATGTCCTAATTTCTGTTCAATGCTTGTTGGTCGTATACATCTATTTGTTCAATGATTGTTCATTGTACTTTTCTTCACTATTAAGCCATGATTGGATTGCTGGTTTGGTGGCATACACACTTGTCAAATATTAGTGGAATCATTAAAGTACATCCTTTTTGAGGAGTGTTTCATAATATCTAGTTGTAAGAGCAAGTTTTGCCCCCGAAGGTTTTGGAGATTGTTGGACAAAGCAGTAGTGGAACTAATATTGTTTTCGAGTATAAACAGAAACTTAGGTTCCGAAAGAATGGAGTTTGCAAGTAGCAGGTCGAAGGACAACTCACTGCAGCGAAGCTGTAGATCATTACCGAAGCCTTTGAAGGAAGACGACCCCCAAAAATGTCGTCGAGAAAGAAGGCGATCTCGAGTAAAAGCGCAACGAGGAGAAAGCTGAAGCTGGATGAAGACGTAGTCTTTTTACTAAGTTTTTCTTTACTTTTTGAGTCGTAGGAAAAATCGTACTATCAAGAGGGGTTTGCTAGTTGAGATCTTTGTCGAAGTGAATTTTCTCTGCTCAACATAAACCCACATAAAGCCTACCGAGAGAAATCTTACTGAGTCGAGTAAATAGCTCGAAGGCAAAGTCATCACACTTCGTACCTTCAAGAGAGAACTCGTTCGGTAAGTCAGCTTACTTGCTCCGCAAGTAAAGTTGCACAGTGATTGAAATCCGACCGTTGTGGACACGTGTCAAGTGGTTGCATCGGGTCACTTCAGTCATTTCACACATCGGGATCGTCACCTATAAATACCCCGCACATACCCGCCATTTCGGGTTGGCTGCTCCACTGAATATTCTAAGACAGAAGTACTGTGAGCATTCCAAGAGAGAACTCGAGAGAAACCAAAACCCAAGTCTGAACTGAGTTGAGAAAATCACTAAGACTTAGGTCGAGATTAACCGATCTTTTTTATCTTGGAGAACTGCAAATCTCCTAGACGGTTAGGCGTTGCCTGTCAAGCAGTCGAAGAGAAATTGTCGCTGCTGAAGGAAGTTTGTAAAGGTCTCGGAGATGTCCTGAATCATCTACCACGAGTGAAAACTGGACAAGCTCGAGGAGTTTGTTGAAGTGGAGAATAGGACGGAGAGAGTTTTGCTCCAGGTGTTCAATCACTAGTCCCTCCAACCAGACGTAGCAATTTGCAGAGTGTGAACTGGTTTACCAAACATCGTCGTGTCAGGCTCGTTTTCCTTCTTGTATTTACTTTCAGTATTTACTCGTTGCCTGTTTGCCTTCGATGTTTTCCCTCGTTCCCAATCCTTTCGACCCATGCATGTCTTTCGGTACTGCAATTCCTTCGAGATGCCTTTAGTCCTTTGTTGTTTGCATGAATTCCTTCTAAGTTCCTTAGAAGTTTTAGAAGTGATCATTGACCCCCTCCCCTCTGATCATTCTTGAGCTTTGAATTGGTATCAGAGCTAGGCACTCCCTACGCTCTGCGTATTTTGGTCTAACCACCTGGAGTGTTGTCAAGAATGTCGTTTGCAGCTGTTCGTTCGGGCAAACCCATTCCTATCTACAATGGGAAGGACTATCCTTATTGGAAGGACAAAATGAAGAGGAACATCATGGCCATCAACTCTGCCGCTTGGGAAGTTGTCAAAAATGGAGTTACTGTCAAAGACAAAAGTGCCATAAACCCTGAAGAGGCAAAGAGAATGTCTCTCGATTCCGAAGTCTGGGTGTTTATCACAAACCATATGACTCCAGAAAAATATCATGAGGTCAAGAACATTCCTACGGCCAAAGGTGTCTGGGACTATCTCGAGAAGATTGGTGAAGGTGTCTCTACTCAGAAAGATGCTCGCATTGACACCCTTCGAAGCAAATTCTATCGGTTCAAGAGGCACGAGGGAGAAAAAGTTAAATCCATATACAGCAGACTCACTGCTCTATCAAATGAACTGATTTCCCTCGACGCTGAAGATATCACCAGTCGTATAGTTGTCAAAACTCTGTTTCGTTCTCTCGATGATTCCTTCGATCACATTGTGCTGATGATCAAGGAAAGGACTGATTTCAAAGACCTTTTTGCCGCTGATATTCTCGAGAGACTCAACACATTTGAGATGGAAGAAGAAGAAAAAGGTGATGTCAATGGAACTCGAAGAAAATCTCATGCACTCAAGGCCAAAGCTTCACATCACTCCTCTCCTGAAGCCAGTTCTGAATCTGGAGGTGCCTCAGATGACCCCGAGAATATTGGAAAGAATTTGGAACTGATAATGAAAAGATTCAAACGCTTCCAGCGAAGGAATTCCTCTTCACCGAAGAAAAACTACTCCTCCAGACATTCAAGCAAATCATCACAACATCGATAATCATCCAGAAACTCTTCAGCGAAAGATAACTGCTGCTACAAGTGCAAGAAGCCAGGTCACTTCATTGCTGATTGTCCTCTCTGGGAAATTGAACATAGATCCAAGCATTCGCACAGCAACTCTTCGAGCAAGTCACACAGATCGAGCAAAAACTATGAGTCGAAGAGATATGATTCAAAGTCCAGAAAAGACGAGAAAGATGATTCTGATGATGACAAGAAGAAGAAGTGTCACAAACATCGAGAGCGTTCTTCCTCGAAATCACATTCGTCTCGACGCAAGAATTCTCACCGGACCAAGGCCTATCTGGGTAAAGAGATGAACTCTGAGGATGAAGCCTCTGGTTTCGAAGCTGAATCAAACTAAAGATCTGGTTCTGGTTCTGAGTCTGATGGTGTGGCTGGTCTGGCATTTGCTTCGAACAAGACATCAAGTTCATTCTTCACCAACCAAAACAGTGAAGATGAATCTCCAGCTTGCTGCTTCATGGCCAAGGCTAAGGTATCCTCTTCTAAGAATTCCTACGATACTTCTAATGGATCTGCTTATGAAAGTCACTCTAGGATAAGCTATGCCAAACTTGCTAAGATTGCTTCCATTCAACAAGATGAACTAGATTCTTTAAGTGAAACTACTAAAAAATCTGAGACTTTGTTGATCGATGAGATTGAGAAAGGTCAAGCTTTAACGAATGAGCATGCAGCTCTGAAGGAAAAGTATGATGAACTTTCCTCTTGGCATGATCTTCTCTCAGTGGACTACGAGAAGCTAACCTACGAATTCCTTCAAAGGAAAATGGCTCTGGAGAAACTGAGAGAGGCTCATGAAGAGTTGGAGAATGTCAATCTCACGCTCATTGCTCAACAGGGCTCAGAAACTAAAAATGAATCTACTTCACCTTGCTTAACTTTTTTGGAATGAAGTAAAACTGAGTCTATCTCTAAGCAATCGAAAGGAAAGGAACCTATTGTCATTGATGATGCTAACCCCTCGAATGAGGAAACTGTTACCGAGGAACTCCTCAGGTTGAAAGATTTATTTGATACATGCATGTTCAAAAGTGTTCAAGGACACCAATACCTATGTGATATCCTACAGAAGGCTCTTCTTCATAGGAATCCTCGAAAGGAAGGTGTTGGTTTCGAAAGGAAACTCAACCCTGATGGCACCTACTGTGAGCCTGAGCAGTATCCTAAAACTGTCTGGGTTCTAGCGAAAGAAAAACCCATTGATATTGCTAACCTTTCAGGTTTCAACTGCAAAATTGATAAGGCTATTGTTGATGAATCACTTGATTCTGAATACAAGCTTATCAAGAATGAGGAAGGAAAAGTGTCTGCTGAATTCGTTGGTACACCTCCGAAGAATGGTTTCTATAAGCGACAGATTTGGGTTCACAAATCTCTCGTAGAAAAACTGCCCCTAACCATTCTATGCAGGGAAAATCTTCGGTACCACCGAGACACTACTATTCTCTCGAGGATAGAAATGAACCTTTGGTGCCTGCATCAAATGTTCCCCAGAAGGAATACTATCGAGTGGATAGAAATGTTTCTCGTCATCGTGACAATAACGACAAAATTTCCTTTACCTACCAGTACTCTAACCCCTCATAGAGGAATTATGTTTATGGTGTGCTTGATGGTCCCCCTAGCCAATATGATCCTATTCGCTATAATACCACTTCTTCATCTAGCACTTCCATGCCTTCTCAGTCACCTGCTCGTTTTTGTGGGTGGTTAAGAAGAACTAATTCTTCTGCAGGGCTATGTCTCCGGTGGATCCGAATGGGTCATGGACAGTGGTTGTACAAATCATATGACCGGAGACAAAGATTTGTTCACCGAAGACAAGCTTACTGAATCCTCTCAGAGATATATTACCTTCGGTGACAACAACAAATGAAAAGTACTTGTTTTGGGTAAGGTTTCTATATCGAAGGATAAGCATATTGTCAAAGTTATGCTTGTTCAATCTCTAGGATATAATCTTATGTATATCTCAAATCTTTGTGATATGGGTATGCTTGTATTGTTCTCTGCTTCTCATTGTGTTGTCTTTTCACAGGATGATTATTCCTTCGTGTTCGAAGGATATCGCAAAGGTGATCTTTATATTGTCGATTTATCTTCGGGACCTGCAGTGTACACATGCTTAATGGCTAAAGCCACATCTGGTTGGTTATGGCATCGAAGACTTGGTCATGAAGGAATGAAAAATCTTCAAACTCTCATCTCGAAGAATAATATCGTTGGTATTGACAATGTAAAATTCGATAAAGATCGTCTGTGTAGTGCCTGTGAAGCCAGAAAGATTGCCAAGAAAAATCACTCAACAAAGACTATTATGACTACTACTCGTCCTCTTGAATTGCTTCATATGGATTTATTTGGTCCGCAAAATTATGCTAGCCTTGGAGGTAACAAGTATGGTCTGGTTATTGTTGTTGATTTCTCTTGATATACTTGGATTTTATTTCTAGATGACAAGAGCAAAGTTGTTGAAATCTTCAAAACATTCGCAAAGAGAGCACAGACCGAGTATGAATTATCTCTCAAGCATATCAGAAGCGATAATGGAACAGAATTAAAAAATACTCATATCGAAGAATTTCTTGATGAATATGGCTTTACTCATGAATTCTCGGCTGCTTATACACCGCAACAAAATGGTGTGGTCGAGAGACAGAATCGAACTCCTATTGAAATGGCCAGAACAATGCTGGCTGAATACAAGACTCCGATCAGGTTCTGGGCTGAAGCAATTAACACTGCATGTCATATCATCAACAAGGTTTATCCGCACATATTTCTGAAGAGAACTTCACATGAGCTTATCACTGGTAAAAAGCCCAATGTTTCATATCTCAGGGTTTTTGGTGCTCCATGTTACATCAGAGATATAAATCATAGCTCCAAGTTTGCCCCAAAGGCCCACGAAGGTTTTCTCTTAGGTTATGGTTCAAATTCACACACTTACAGAGTATACAACTCTCATCTTGGCAAAGTTGTAGAAATTGTAAATGTTCGATTTGATGAAACTAACGTCTCTCAAAAGGAGCAATTACCTCTTAACCTAGATGAACCACCTTTGGATGAAGTTATCAAGTGCATGGCTATTGGAGATATTCGTCCTGTCGAAGGAAATGCTAATCAAGTCAACAAGGATGGTGATGATCCAATGTTCCCACACATAGCCCGGGGCACTGGAGATCAACATCCTGAAGACAATGATGTACAGGACGAAGGATAACGCATGAACGAAGAAAATGCTCAACCCGAAGGTCAAGCTGAACCCGAAGGAAATGATCCCGAAGGACAAGCTCATCCTGAAGGCTAAGTTGATCCCGAAGAAC
Source organism: Bromus sterilis (assembly GCA_950022295.1). Taxonomy (NCBI): domain Eukaryota; kingdom Viridiplantae; phylum Streptophyta; class Magnoliopsida; order Poales; family Poaceae; genus Bromus; species Bromus sterilis. Next base: position 269,799,643 of record OX465595.1, on the reverse strand, counting down.
AACCGGATCGGCAAGCCACCGAAGGAGTACTATCCCGAGTCAGAATAAGAGTGGACATCGACTCTATTCTCGAAGAGATTCGTCAACCAGGTCGTCCCACCACTCGCTCTCGTACTCGTTTAGCTAACTTCTGTGGAAATTTCTCGTTTGTATCCATGCTAGAACCGTCAAAATTCGATGAAGCTATGAAGGACTCACACTGGATGACTGCCATGCTTGAAGAACTTAATCAGTTCAAGAGAAATAAAGTCTGGTCCCTTGTCGAAAGACCTGATCCCAAGAAGCATAATATCAATGGTACGAAGTGGATTTTTTGCAACAAGCAAGATGATGATGGTATCGTGGTAAGGAATAAAGCCCGACTGGTAGCACAAGGTTACACCAAAATTGAAGGTATTGATTTTGGTGAGACTTATGCTCCAGTTTCTCGACTTGAATCCATTCGTGTCATGCTTGCTTTTGCAAATTACAATGGTATATTGCTATATCAAATGGATGTCAAAAGTGCATTTCTTAACAGTGAAATCGAAGAATTGTATGTTATGCAGCCTCCAGGTTTTGAAGACCCGAAGAATCCTGATATGGTGTACAGGTTGCACAAGGCCCTCTATGGGTTGAAGCAAGCACCTCGTTCTTGGTATGAAACACTCAAGGATTTTGTTCTGAAGAAGGGTTTCAAACCAGGAACTACTGATCCGACTCTTTTCACTCGAGCATACAAAAATGATTTTTTTGTGTTTCCAATTTATGTCGATGGTATTATTTTTGGCTGTACTAACCCTGATATCAGCAAAGAATTTTCTCGTATGATGTCGAAGAAATATGAAATGTCAATGATGGGTGAATTGAAGTTCTTTCTCGGACTTCAAATTCGTCAACAGAAGAATGAGACTTTTATCTCTCAAGAGAAGTATTTCAGAAATTGCCTGAAGAAGTTTGATCTTGTCAATTGCAAAACTATCAAGACTCCAATGCCTACGAATGTTCACCTAGATGCAGATGAGAAGGGCAAACCTTTCGACCAAAAGAAATATCGCTCGATGATTGGTTCACTTCTCTACCCCTGTGCATCTAGACCTGAAATTATGTTATCAGTTTGTATGTGTGCTCGTTTTCAGGCAAATCCAAAAGAATCACATCATATTGCTGTCAAGAGAATTCTTCGAGATCTTGCTCACACACCTACCTTGGGAATTTGGTATCCCAAAGGTGCCTAGTTTGATCTCGTTGGATATTCTAATTCTGACTGGGCTGGTGATCGTGTCGACCGGAAATCTACCTCAGGCACATGTCATTTTCTCGGTAGATTTCTTGTCTGTTGGGCTTCGAAGAAACAAAATTGTGTATCAATTTCTACGGCTGAAGCCGAGTATATTGCTGCTGGTTCATGCTGCACTCAAATTCCGTGGCTCAAGCAAACGCTGAAATATTATGGTATTCTCGTGAAGAAAATTCCACTCCTATGTGATAATGAGAGTGCTATCAAAATTTCCCATAATCCAGTGCAGCACTCTGGAACGAAGCATATTGATATTCGTCATCATTTTCTTCGAGATCATGTTCAGCGAGAAGATATTGTTATCAGTCATGTTCGCACCGAAGATCAATTGGCTGATATCTTTACGATGCCCCTGGATGAGAAAACGTTCTGTGCACTAAGGTGTGAGTTAAACATATTGGACTCAGGCAACATGCAGTAAGATCAAAACTATCTATACCTATGTATCATATGTTTACTTTCTAGAAGTAGTTCACTTTCATTGTTTCTTTGTTGTGTTTCTCTTTATTTTTTTTATTTTTTGTTCGTTTGGTGTTTTCCTATACACTTATCACTCCGAGTTTTCCATCATTTATTTTCCATCGGATTGATCAAGTATCGGACCCTGTTTTCCCTCTATTCTTATCCCTAACCAATCTTTGCTTTTCTCTCGTGAACATGTATAATTGTACTCAATTAAGATTCCTTTCGAATGTCATTGATTCCGAAGGAATTTCTATCGAACTTTTATCTACTTTTTACTCGATGTTCGATGAGTTGGTTCTCGGACGTGGAGCAACTTTCTTTCGGTTCGTTGGATTTTTTCCGCGATTACCGCCACAAAATCCGTCCGTTGAATTCGGAGAGACGCGAGATCTGCACCGTTGGATCAGATTTGACGGTTACGTCAGACCCCTCCCTTATAAATACCGATCCACCCCACCGGTACAGACCTCTCATTCCCTCAACTTCGTCTCTCCCCCTTGCACCCGAGCTGAAGCACGCTGCCGTGCCAAGTCCGTCTCCGTCGATTCCCTCGCCGCTTCGCTGCCGGAAGGAAGCCGCCGGAGGCCTTCCCGTCGACGCAGATCTTCATTCGCGCCGCCGTAGTTGTCGTTTCATCACCGAGTTAGGGTATGCACGGCACTAGACTCGATTCCTCTCCAATCTATTCATCGAGCCCTAGATTTGTTTCCGATTTTCATTTATTTTCTTAGGTCAGTTTGATCCGTTCAGATCTTTGCACTTCGGGAAATCTGTTGCTAGTGTTTCTATCGAATTCCCATCTGATCTAGGTAAGAAATCCCTCGACCAGTGGAATTTCTCACTTAGGGAAATCTAACAGATTCATGTTGATAGATTTGTGTTTTGAGCAATTTCGTCATCATAGTTCTTCGCTAGACTTGCACCCGATGGAAATCTAGCCTATCACTTGTATGAAAATTTGCATCAAAGACAAATCCATCTATATGTTTACTGCATTCAAAATGTTTTTCCTTGAAAACGTTTGGTACATGTTCACATCTAGTCTACTTTTCCCTCGTACCTATCTATTTCACAGGAAAATGTCTGAGAACGCTGGAAACATCAGGGAACCCAAGCGTGTAGGAGGCCGAACAAAAATCACCAATAATTCAGAAGGCCTATCTGAGGATTTGATCATAGAGAAAAATCTGAGAACGCCCGAAGGCTCAGTTGAAGATGCTCGATCGAGAGAAAACATACTGCAAGAAATTCGAAGGCTTCAAGAGCTTCGTTGGTATGAGTACAAGGCTATACTCCCTCGTTGGGAGAGGCTGTTCGCTCTGAAGAACCCATGGTCAGATGTCAAGGCCTTAAGGCCCAAGTGTACCAAAGCCAACAGACCCCCTCCTACAGAAAATGCTCTTCCATCTATCTTGAAGACTCCTGCAGATTTTCAAGAGTTAGTTGTTGCTCGAGATGAACGAGCAGAAAAGAGAAAGGAGGCCAAGGCCAGGAAAGCTGCTGCTGTTGCTGCTGAGGGCAACGAAGGAGTTTCCGAAGATGTTGGTCCAAGCACCAAGCAAAAGACTGGCAAGAAATAAGCTAAGCGCCAGAAAAAGGTCGTTGTTGCATCTCCACCCAAAGCAACTTCTGATGAAGGAGAAGCCAGTACCGAGCGACAAGATCCAGGTACTAAGGCTGATGTCGAGGAAATTCCTCCTCCCGCATCGAAGAAGAAACCAAGCCACAAGGGCGTAAGAATTCAGGAGCCTGCTGCCACGGCTCCTCGAGCAACAATTGACATGACCAACTTAGTCACTGCTCCACCGCTTGCCTCTATTCCCCTCGTCAAGAAAAACCCTCGGCAAAGTCCAAGGGCAAGCAGGCGGCTGTGGACGAAGAAGAAACTTTGCTCAAAAGGCAGGAAAGATTGGCCAAGCAACGAGAACTTGAGGCACAAGACTTGATAAAGTCCAAATTGCTCAACTTCCATAGCCATCCCGAAGATAAGAAAGCCATGGTTGCCAAGCAATTGGGAATATTGCATCTGGTGTCTGATAAGTACAGGCGCTAGCTTGAGAAAACTCCTGCGCCGAAAGAAAATGTCGTGGCCCCTAGTGCCACCGAGAAAGAAGTGACTCCCACAGTCACGAAGGATAAAGCTACATCCACTAGTGCTGCGTAGAAAAATGCTGAGGCTGTTGGAGCCTCGAAGGAGAAAGTTGCGGCCCCAACCGCCGTAACAAAACCAGTTGCTGCTGCAAAGGCCACCAAGGAGGCCGAAAGGAAAGGCAAGGAGGCTCGACTGAAATCCCAGGAAGATCCAGTTCCTCGTGCGGCTCTGGCACCTGCTGCCCCTGCTGCACCTGTTCTTCCCGACCCTCGTGCCGATCAAGAAAGCTCCAACGAAGGAGATTCAACCGCCACTGAAGCATGGGATGCCGCCCAAATATCAAAAATTCTCTGGCGTATGGTCACCACTCCCAGTAAAGTGACTTGTGAGGATGATGTTCCCGCTGAGATCCAAGACCGAGTTGCTCGCTACATGATTTGATGGGATGGCTATCTCACCCAAGACCGCAAGGACCGCGAGCAAGAAATATTCTATACAAATCAGCTTCGAGAAGAAACTGAGGACCTGGAGTCCCGAGAGTTTTTCAAGTCCAAGCTTTCCACTCTTGCTGAATCAAGAAGAGCCCAGAAGGAAAACATTACAGCTGTCAATGACAAGGTTCGACAGATTGTGACAAATATGTGCAAAGACCACAATGATGCACTCACCAAGAGACAATCTCGAAAGATAAAGTCCACTACCCCATCCTCTGAGCGTGGGACGCCAGAGATCGAGAAGTGGTCATAGAAGAAGAAGTCTGCCGATGTCGCTGCTGCAACAGCACGACAGGAAACTGCCCCTGGCACCAAAAAACCCACTCCTCCCCGAGCAATAACACCTCCACCTCGCCAACCCACTCCACCAAAAGCTCCATCGCCACCACCCGCCCCTTCACCGCCTCGACAAGATATTCCATCTACCACCCGTGCTGTTGAGCCCCATGCCCAAGTTGAGACCGAGCAGATTGCTCAGGTCGAGCAAGAACCACCCGCCCAAATTCCTTCAGTGCAGAAGGATTACTCCTCTTCCCAAACTCTGCACGAAGGAGAAGAAGAACATGTGAATGTGACCACTGTTTCCTCTCGCCAAGAGGCACCGCCTGCAACTGATGAGCCTTCTGCCGAAGAAGAAAGTTCTGAAGAAGAAAGTTCTGATGATAGCTCCTCATCTTCCTGAAATTCTTCGAACGAAGAAATGATTGATGCTTTCGAACAGCTAGATGCATATCTTGATGCCATGGAAACGGAAGAGGCCGAGCAAAATGCAAATGCCGACGAAGGAGATGCCGTCGATGAGCATCCCGAGGAAAACGCTCCTGCTGTTATTCCAGCTCAGGACATTATAAATGTTCCATCTACACAACCTTGTGCTGCTGAGCCCATTCTGCAGATGCCAGATAATGCAGATGAAGTATTTTCCTGTCGATGAGCTGCTCCACTCTTCTCATCTGAGAGAAATGCTGCCGCTGTTCTGCCCAGATGTCCCTCGGGGATGCCCTATCTTCAAGAGGCGTGAACACAAGCCTTATTTCTTCGGGCCAAATATGTTCGAGCAACCAAGGAATGCATATTCTCTTCGGTTTTGGACCCAGGAGCATGCCCTATATTACAGTCGTGTGCTATACAACAAGGCCAGACTATTTCAACATCAGTTTCTTGATTTGCCTTCGGTGTATGCCACCACATGTTTCGAGAATGTTGCCGAAACAATTGATGGTCTTCATGCTCACAGGATGCTTTCTCTCGATTCTGGATATAATCCTGAACTCATCAAGCAGTTCTTTGCCACGCTCTATGTCACTGGTGATCCTGAAGACTCGAAGACTTGGAAGTTTGACTACATGATTCAAGGCAAAGTGTTTCTCATGACTGTCGATGAATTTCTGTCAGCGTTAAATTTGCCTCATTTCAAAGGATTACCACACAAGCTACATGATCTTCCTGCCCCAACTCCAGCTGAATTTTCTACGCTGATGAATTCGGATGTCGTAGGAGATTACTACCCTGCTGAGCCAATGCCCAAGCACTTAGTCTTCGAAGCCAAATAATGGTTTTATATTCTGTCGAAGACTTTGATGCCAATGCTCGACGTGCACGATAATTTTCCCATTCCCAATGAAGTGCAACTTGCTCTGATGAAGCTAGTCCATGGTCATCCCTTCGATTTTGAGGACTACTTCATTCGTACGATGGTTTCCTGTGCTGATGATCATATTTCTTACAAGCCATATGCACCTTGGCTCATGGCCATTTGCAATTACTCTCGGGACGTGCCATTCCCCATTTCAATCTACCCGAAGATCTTTACTCCGCCAGTGAGAGAAGTGTTGCAGATTATTGCTCGACCCAACGATCAATTTGCTGAGCACACTAGCATCCGAGCACATCTGACTGCCCGTAATATTCGCTCGAAGTTCATCAAGCCAGTGCATCACATGGAAGTTTCCCTTCGTTCTCGGCAGATGCTTCAGCACCACATCGATCAAGATTTCGTACAGAAACAGAAGATCATGACTGAAATCATCCACCTGCGCAACATCACAATGAACAACAATCAACTTCTTCGTAATTGTCTTAGCAGGGAATGGAAATGACCGTGGAAATTCAATTCCCTCGGTCAACTACAGCGCCGTGGATTCAAAGAATTTCCTCCTCATCTGCAGAGGAAATTGACAAATGATGATCATGTCGATCGACTAGATTCCACAATTCCATTGCTGCCGAAGAACAGGGACGTGCCCAGTGTCGATGATTATTATCACATCAACTTGGAAACCATTTACTCCGACTCCGACCCAGACGAAGCTCCTCGACGCCGCACGAGAATTGTAACAGCCCAGTTTTCACAAAAAATTAAATTTTTTGTTTTCGGTGTGAATTGTTTGATTGTCTGATTTGTTTGCGGTGTTTGCATCCCCGATTTATCGATCGGTGATTATTTTAACCCCTCTTATCTCGTATCGGACGGAGACCGACCCTTGCCACCCTGACACTCGATCTTTGCGACACCGGGTTTTGCCCGATCACCGTCGAGAAAACCGCACGAGACCAGCCATCGCCACCGGAACGAAAACCCCGTTTATTTAATAAACGGATTATTTTTAGGGGCGCCGAAAAATGTTGTCGGAATGTCACTGCAGTGAGGTAAGATCGGCGGGCTCGACGCGCTGAGCGCGTGGTTCGAGATTTCGTCGGAATCGGAGTCCGTATGCAACTTCGGCGGTCACGAACGCGATCACCGGACGCACGAGAGGGGTACCGGGGGCATTTGCGTAAACTGACCAGCCAACCTGCCTATATAAAGACCACCAGCCTCCCACACCCAATTAGGGTTTCCCTATGTGAAATTTGCAGCCACCCCCCTCCTTTGCTCAAAATTAGCCCCCAAACCCCCAGATCTCGAAACCCTAGCCCCCTAGCCCTCCGGAGCCGTCAGATCTGAGATCCGACGCTCCGGGTGCCGCCACGTCACCCCAACCGCCGATCCAGCCGCCCCGGGCCCCGCAGGGCCAGAGATCTCGCCGCCAGGCTCGCTCCGGGCCCAGATCCGGGCCGAGCCCCGTGGAGGCGCCGTCGCACTCCGGCCAGCCGCCGGCTGCTGGCGAGCCGCGCCCCGGCCGCTTCCCTCTCCTCCCTTCTTCCTCTTCTTCCCCCCTGCCCTCCTCTCTCATCCGCCCCTCTGCTGCAGGCCGCCGTTGCCTCGGAAGCCACCGGAGCGCCATGGACGCCCCAAGCTCCGCCCGCAGCCGTCACAGGAGGCCACGACTGCCGTGACCTCCACATCCGGCGCCGCCACCTCCGGATCCGCGCGCCTCCACCGCATGCGGTCCTCCTCGCCACCGCCCGGCCGGTCCAGGCCCTCCCCTTCGCCGCCGCCGGCCGGCACCCGTCGTCGCGGCCGGCACTAGATGTGTTCTATCTGTACAAATTCAAATTTGAAAACTGAAAACTTTTGAAAACTTAGGTCTATTGGATAGGATTTTTCGTAGTGGTTGCAACGCAAAAAGAATTAACTAAAACAGAGCTACGGTTTAAAAGATATAGTTAAAACGGTTCTAGGGCGAAATCTGTGAAAAGGGCCTGATCGCAAATAAAATAACTTCTCTGCCGCAAACAGGTCCTCGACTACGGAGCGAACGACGTTCACTCCGGTAAACAGTCCGGCGAGCGTTCGCTGTTTAATAAAACCGCGGTTAATCGGGAAAAACCCTAACCCTAAAAATAAAAACCGGTCCGATCTAATCCAGACCGTCGGATCTAGATCCAACGGCCACGGGGTGGCCCGGCCCGGCTCCGGCGAACCGGAGGGGCGGCGGCGCGGCGCGACGAGGAGTCGCGGGTGGCGCGAGGCGGCGGCGCGGCGGTTTCGGGTTTCGGGCGAAACCCTAGCGCCCGCGGGGGTCCGCGGGTATTTATGGACCCGCCCCGATAAGTTTTTTTTAAATCCGATTCGAAATCGGCTGGGCATATAAAAAAAACAGAACATGGCCTAAAAGGCCCAAAACAATTTTATAAAATTAACGGATAATTATTTTTAATTTTGTTTTCACCAAAACTTTTAAAATAATAAAATTGAATTTTTGGCATTACCAAAATATTCAATAAAAATAAAAACTTTTACAACTTATTTTTAAATACTTTAAATACTTTTCCGGCAATTTAAAAATACGGAAAAACTCCAAAAAGGATTTTAAAATTTCCCGGAGCATAGATAAGTTCCCAAAATATTTTTAGAAATTATTTATAACCCCAAAGTAAATTTAAAAAGTCTCCAGAAAATATTTTAAACTATTTTCCAACATTTCAAAAATGGGGATATGTCATATTATATCCTCTCCAATAAATTGCCTTAAGTTGAAAAATGTTTAAAATATTCATAAAATCCAAATAATGCAAAACTCCAGCATGACATGCATATGATGATCTATTAACATCCGAATTTAGAAAATTGAGATGTTACAATTAAGATTCAGGGAATTCAGGGAACCTCGAGGAACAATCTCGAGGTTCAGCTTGTGAAATTCTTCATACAGACGTGGCTGCTGTACTTGAACCTCAAGTGCACTAAAGTAGGCTTTGCGGCTCATGGCATCAGCCATTACATTAGCTTTGCCAGGGGTGTAAGAAATTCCCATGTCATAATCAACTACTATCTCGAGCCATCTTTGCTGGCGAAGATCAGTTCGGGCTGAGTAAACAAGTACTTCAGGCTTTGGTGGTCGGTGTATATCTCGCAACGATTACCGACGAGGTAATGTCGCCACAAGTTCAATGCATACATTACCGCTGCCAATTTGAGATCATGTGTTGGATACTTATCTTCGTGAGCACGCAATTGACGAGAGCCATAAGATATCACTTTGCGCTCTTGCATTAGGACACAACCTAATCCCTGACGAGATGCGTCGCAATATATCACGACATCCTTCTGAGTATTAGGAGGAGCAAGCACTGGTGGAGAAGTGAGCTTGTCCTTGAGGGCTTGAAAACTTTCTTGACATTTATCAGTCCACTCAAACTTGACGCCTTTGTGAAGCAGATTAGTCAGAGGCTTTGCAATCTTGCAGAAGTTCTCGACGAAACGGCGACAATAGCTGGCGAGTCCGAGGAAACTTCTGACTTGCTTGACAGTCTTGGGGGGAGTCCACTCCAGGATAGCCTGACTACATTCGGGGTTGACGGCAATGCCATCCTTGGAAATCACGTGAACAAGGTAGGTTACTTCGGGAAGCCAGAACTCACACTTAGAATACATAGCGTAGAGTTTGTGTTCTTGAAGCTTTTCCAGTATAAGACGACGATGTTCAACATGCTCTTCTTCATTCTTGGAGTATATTAAGATATCATCCAGATAAACCACGACAAACTTGTCGAGGTATTCCATGAATATATGATGGCGTGGAAGTGATAATGGCTTCTCGCCCATCGTTGGTTACCCCAAGTGGAAGGTGAGATGTAGGATAGCAACAAATTTCCCTTAGTGAAGATACCGAGGTTATCAATCCAGTAGGACTCCGATAATGATAAGTAGGTGGTGAAGTGAACAATGGCGCCGTTCACAACCTCAGGGTTTCTTACTTCACCTGGACCTGCACACAGACGCAAATAACTTTAGTCCCAACGAAGATCAGAGAGGTTGTCAATCTCTCCGGTCTTGTTGTTTACAAAGGATAAAAAACACAAGGGATAATGATAATGATAGGAACTGAAAGTAAATGCGAGAAAATAATGAGCTTATAAATAGTGATGAGAATATGGACCCGAGTCCCGTGATGTTCACTAGTGATGTCTCTCTCCCAAAAGACGATAAAACTACTATGCGAGGTAAAAAAATTACAGATGGGCAATTGACAGGATTATAAATGCACCACAATGCTATCTATGCTACAAAAGAAAGGAAGAGGCTCATAAGCATGGGTAGTACGCCAAAATAAGTAGACCGAAATCCATCTTCATCTACTACTAATTATCCACCTTGAGATATCTATCCAGAACATCTCGCTGGTATTAAGTTGCGAGTCCCACCCAAAGTGTAAACCCAAAGCAACAGACAACTGCATTAGAAAGAACTTTGCTTAAAATAAACAATCCTTGCAACCACGGTTACAAGCACCGTTGTTTTCCCCCTTGTGGCCACAACACATCCCCTAGTCTCATGTTTCTGTCAATCAAGCGTGTCATCAGGGGGCATGTACCCACAATCGAGCATAACGTTCCCTCTTGGAGTCACTACTACCACTTGGCCAAAGCAATAAACAACAACGGAGAACATGCAAGAATTACTTCGGAACAAAAATATAAGAGATAAAAATCAAATATATAACTCTATCACGATCTGAACATAATCTCACAATCCATCAGATCCCATCAAACTCAGCATAGCAACAGCAGAAGAATTACATATGTGCCTCGATCATGTAGGGCAGCTAACGAGGTCTAAACCATGAAGAACAAAGAGGGGAGGAGACCATCACATAGCTACTGATCACGGACCCATGCTCCAAAGGAAACTACTCACGACACATCTGGGAAGCGTCCATGATGGAGGAGAAGCTCCCGGAGGTCGATCCTCCCTCCGGCAGGGTGCGGGGAAGGGTCCTGACAGTGCTCCCGATCTTGGAAGCGCGGCGGCGGAACAGAGGCGAGTTTGCGAAATAGGGTTCTGTCCTCGGAGTTTCCCCATGACGGAGAATAAATAGGCGAAGGTCGCCGCCTGGGCACCTGGTGGTGGCCCTCCTTCAGGCTTCGGGAAGCTTCCGGCACGCTGATTTTTTATCTGATTTTTCCGGATCTTTGGAGCACTTTTTATATGGGGGAAAACTGAAATAAAAAACAGCAGAAAACAGGAACCGGCACTGGGGTGCACTGAGTTAGTAGGTTAGTCCAAATATGATCAAAAGTGTATGAAAGTGCATCTAGATCATAGCAATATCACACGAAAAATGCATGGAACGAGCACAATTTATCGATACGTTTGAGACGTATCAACATCCCCAAGCTTAATTCCTGCTCGTCCTCGAGTAGGTAAATGGTAATAAACATATTTTCTGTGGTGACATGATAGCAACCATATAAGAACTTTGAAAAGTAAAGCTATCAAGGTATGTGATTCAATTCAAGTCATAACATGCAAGAGTCTATATTAGCATTGAAACAAGCAACGAAAGAACATTAGGTGCAAGAGCTATCGCTGTTCGTGACTCGAATGTCTCCAAATGGTGTTTGCGTGCAAGAAGGGGGCTAGGGAATACGAGAAAAAAGTATTTTTGTGTTGAGAACTCAATCTACTAAAGTTTCACACTTGGTCTTCTTTGGAATCTTATCTTGACTCGTCCCCATACCATTAGCCAGGTACAAGTCAATTTGATCCACTCCTTTTCGATATTTTGAGCACTGATGCAATGGATGAGCGTAAGCACGAGAGTTGACACTTATGATGGCAAAGAGAGAATATGATGGAGAAGGAATACAAAAAGGTGAGAAATGCTCACATCAATGAGGACAATCATAGGCGAGAAGGCCAAATGATACATATGATGTGAGGAGTAGGGATTGCCATGCAACGGATGCACATATGAGCTGAAAAGCTCTCCAATGGAACTAGTGGGGGTGCATCTAACTTGCTCGCTCATGAAGACCTAGAGCTCTTTTGAGGAGGCTCATCCTTGGAATATGCAAGCCAAGTTCTATAGTGTGAAGGTCCCCACATAGCTATATGCGTGATCATGTCTATGGAGTACAAGGATAAGAGGGAATACTAGTGTGGATCTTTCAAAAGGATAGTAGTGTTGCCCCTTTCTCTCTTTTTATTTTCTTTTTCTCTTTTTTCTATTTTTTGTATTTTTTGGTGGCCTCAATGGCTCTTTCTATTTAACTCTCATTTGTCTCTTTGGGATCTTTTATTTTGTCTACTTTGGGATCTTTTCCTCACTTAAGGGCAACACTCTAATTTAGAAGAGGGTATAGAATATCTTTCACACTTTACAAGGTACTCAAATCATAAAGAAGATGTAGCTATCATGATGTATGCAATGTATGCCGCTGCCAGTGTAGCAGGAACATGTATAACATGAAGATCAAGTCATGAAGAGGTGGATGTTGCATGTCAATATATCTCGGAAAGGCTATGGAAATGCCTTGATAGGTAGGTATGGTGGCTGTTTTGAGGAAAGATATAAGGATGTTCATGATGACAAAGCGGATCATGCCAAGGGTTTGGATGGCGTGGAAGTGATAATGGCTTCTCACCCTTTGTTGGTTACCCCAAGTGGAAGGTGAGATGTAGGATAGCAGCAAATTTCCCTCAGTGAAGATACCGATGTTATCAATCCAGTAGGACTCCGATAATGGTAAGTAGGTGGTGAAGTGAACAATGGCGCCGTTCACAACCTCAGGGTTGCTTACTTCACCTGGACCTGCACACAGACACAAATAACTTTGCTCCCAACGAAGTTCAAAGAGATGTCAATCTCTCCGGTCTTGTTGTTTACAAAGGATAAAAAACACGAGGGATAATGATAATGATAGCAACTGAAACTAAATGCGAGAAAATAAATGAGCTTGTAAACAGTGATGAGAATATGGACCGGGGTCCCGTGATGTTCACTAGTGATGTCTCTCTCCCAAAAGACGATAAAACTGCTATGCGAGGTAAACAAATTACAAATGGGAAATTGACAGGATTATAAACGCACCGCAATGCTAACTATGCTACAAAAGAAAGGAAGAGGCTCATAAGCATGGGAGTACGCCAAAATAAGTAGACTGAAATACATATGCATCTACTACTAATCATCCACCTTGAGATATCTATCCAGAACATCTCGCTATTATTAAGTTGCGAGCCCCACCCAAAGTGTAAACCCAAAGCAACAGACAACTGCATTAAAAAGAACTTTGTGTAAAGTAAACAATCCTTGCAACCGCGGTTACAAGCACCTTTGTTTTCCCCCTTGTGGCCACAACACATCCCCTAGACTCATGTTTCTGTCACTCAAGCGTGTCATCGGGGGGCATGTACCCACAATCGAGCATAGCGTTCCCTCTTGGAGTCACTACCTACCACTTGGCCAAAGCAATAAGCAGCAACGGAGAACATGCAAGAATTACTTAGGAACAAAAATATAAGAGATAACAACCAAATATGTTACTCTATCACAATCTGAACATAATCTCATAATCCATCAGATCCCATCAAACTCGGCATAGCAACGGCAGAAGAATTACATATGTGCCTCGATCATGTAGGTGTTGGGAATGTGCCCTAGAGGGAAATAAAATATGTTTTATTGGCATATTCCATTAGTTCATAATACATTTTATACTATGCTATAACTGTATTAAGCGGAAACCTTAATACAGGTGTAGTATACAAACAACCAGGTCCCTAGTTAACTCTAGTATACTAGTCCATTGGGCGATTGATGATCAAGGTTTCCTGATCATGAGACAAATAAGTCTGTTAGCAATGGTGTCGATTCATTGGGATAATGATATGATGGACATACACCCACCAGAAGTGTTGCGATGTGATCAAGTCACATAGTTCGACATTGCGATAACTATAACGTAGTTACCAGATCCTTTGACCGTAATGATCATACGTAATTCTCATATATGAGGAGACTTTGATTTTTATCCCACCGCCTGACCGAAATATGCTGGCCATAATGGTGCACTTTGGGTATTCCGAAATAGATGGTTGATGAGTATGCAAATATATCAAAGCGGGATTTGTCCATCCGAGTGACGGATAGGTACTCTGGTCCTACTCGGTGATATTGCATCATAAGGTTTGCGCAAACATGTGAGTAGGTCACGGAGTTGTAATATCACGGGAACGAGTAAAATTGTTTGTTGAGAACGAGGATGAACTAGGTATATTGGATACCGATGATCAAACCTCGGACAAGCAAAGTACCATAAGACAAAGGGAACAGGCACACGGTTAACGGATCCAACAACGATTGAAGTTCAATCGATGGAAGCGCAGGGGCTATCAAGGATTGTAACCAGGTCCAATTGATTAGTCATTGATCAATGAGATTGTCTCGATCATGTCTACTGTTTCCCGAACTGTAGGGTGTCACACTTAAGGGTATTCGACGCATTAAGGATTGATTCAGGATCGCCTAAGAAATAAGAGAGAACTCCGAAATCATTTCAGAGGAGAGACGGAAAGGTTTCCGTGTTTTTGAATTGTTCAGAAAGTTATTTGAATATGTTTTATTATTTTATTAATTGAATTAAATATTAAAATATAATTTAAATAATTAATGGAATAGTATTCTTTTTGTTTTTGTTTTTTCTTTAAGAGAAAGACGAAAGAAAAAAAAGAGTAAGAGAAAAAGAAAAGAAAAAAGGTGCTAATGGCGCCATGCCATCATGCACACATGCATGTGCATGTGGCCGGCGGCCATGGGCAGCCCACGCGTGGGAACTTGTGCTAATTAGCACATGTGGTACTGAAATTTTAGTACCACATGGCTAGTTGACAGGTATTGCACCCCGGTTTTCCCTTATATATAGATATGGAGGGTGCCCCTTTTTCAACACAGAAAATTCCAAAAAAATACAGATAAATTCTGTTGATCTCTCTCTTCCTCTTTCTCCCTCCTATGAGAGGACTCCCCTTGTGTGGAGTCTGCACTAGGTTGGAGGCTTCTCCACTATACGCATGCTGTCGTGCTGCTCGGGATCCGAATCCATCTTCTTTCCGCTGCTCGCCTGGTTCGGAGCTCGGAGGGACGTCAGGTATACTGTATGTGTATAATCCTGCGAGGCACTACACTTGTGGTGCTACTTCATCATCATGGCCGTATCGCGGCGTCTTCACCGACAACGTTCCAACGGGGAGGCAATCCCGTCATCAGTCTCAAGGACCGGGTGACTACTGGAGTCATCGTGGAGCTGCGCGGCATCAGGGATTGCTGGTACGACTACACCAACCACGTTCACGCGGGAACGTTTCCCGCTAAACGGACTCCATACCGGTATGTGACCTATTCCATCCGTTACTTACATCGCCATAACATAGGTCTTGGGATTGGGTATCGTAGTTTATGAAAAATTTATGTTTTCTGCGCCAACCCCAACAGTGGTATCATTAGCAAGGCTATGCGTAGATGTATTGTACAGATAGAACACATCTAGTATGTGGGCATCAATTCTCCAATTGTTACCCTCTCATGTGTACTCATTTAGCATTGCGGCAATGTCCTGATGAAGCGGCCCCGACCGACCTTACGCGTTTACGCGAGACTGGTTCCACGCTTGACATATGGCTTGTACCATATAAGTGGCTGGGGGGTGTCTGTCTCTCTAACATTAGCTTTGCGAAGATGTTTGCAACGGAGGGCCCCGACAGGGGTGTAATAGAGACAATTGCGGGATTGGTGTTGTGGCTTGTTTTCGTAGGATAGAAACGGTTCTTTTCTCGAAACCCCTAGCAGCCACGTAAAACTTGCAAAAGATAAAGTAGAAAGGCGTTTTCAACTTTAATTTCCATGTCGGGGGGAATCATAGTATGTATGATTTATTGTTTTACATCCTGTTTTGCTAATATGCTAGATATAACGCCGGTAGAATAAATAGGATAATCTCTCACAATACCAACATTGTGTTCTCCCTTAATGGGCACCGCCTGGAAGGATCTCCCATATGTCTGACATTCCGTACATACCGGATGTCACACATATTAAATGGATTTCAAATGAGGTTGGGTTCGGCAAGCCTGGCATATGCAGATATGGCCTTGCTGAACAGCTAACATTAAGCTTGGATTGGCTGGCTTGACGTATGTATATGCGGGCTTGGAACACAGAAGATCGAAAGATCGAGCACGAGTCACATAGATGATTTGATTGGCATGATGGCCTACCTTGAAAAACATACTGATGGCCGTGACGATCGGGGGAGGTATGTTCTTCGAGGATTGTGTGATCACTTAGTAAATTTGAGAGATGTTGTACTAAGTGGGAGTTTTAGAATTAATTAAAATTGAACTCCACACATTATGAACTTAATCTTCATGTCTTAGAAAATATCATTGTAGATAATGTCATACCCAAAATGTTTATAACTATGGCTTCTTTAGCGTTATGAAGAACTTAAGGAAGATGGTTCTTACTTCATTGATTGTGTACCAACACCATTAGAGAAATACTCATTTGTAATGACTTGCTAAACGTAATACGAACTGCTAGGAGATACACCTGATAACTCCGTAATTAAGGAAGATGATGATGAGTATTGTACTCATCGTCACTTATGAATGACTGTCCAATACACCATACTTCATTCTATGAATCTGAATTGTGAATGCATGTTAACCAACACGTATGACGTGCTAGGTGAACTTGAAAGCACTAGGTCACAAATGAGAGTAATGGAATATGAGTATATGGACGGGGTTTCTTTCAACCATGGTGGAAGGAACAACCCGCTGAGAAATTCACTTGAAAACTGTATAAGATACATGAACACCTTGTGCATATCTTGGACTACTAAATGACTGGTTACTTTGCGATAGTTGGGGAGTTGCATCTGCTTCCTTCCAGCTACAATGACCATGTCTAGACTATGTCATGAAGGAGAATCGTTCACCTTTCGTGAGGTCAAGGTTAAATTTAAGAACTTTAAGAGTAGAACCAATGCAGAATAGTCATTGACGGAGAAAGTATATTTGATATACGAGTTATAAATGTCTTTCCCCACAAAACACTGATTACGGTTGATTAAGTATTTGATACTCGAACATACTGCTTGAGAGTGGCTTGGAAGGGATGAGGTTACAATGTGTGCTGACGACAATTAAGATAGTTGATGGTCGACAACACTCTCCCTCTATATCTATCATTTGATTGATATATGAATAAATTTATGATCGTTTTAATGTAAACTTTATTAGTGTGTCTTGCATCTTGCGAAGACAATTATTCATATTAGTGAGAAACAAGCCAGTTGTTCTCCTTTTATGAATGATATCTTTTATGGTCACATTACGGTTATGAATGAGTTATTCTTATATTGATGATAGTAGTTTGATCATTTATAAGAAATATTGTAATACCAAGAATTATCCAGACTTAATAATGACACTACAGTTTAAGTCATGAATGGTTTGATGAAATCTTGGGATACTTGACCTCTTGACACATGCAAACCATGCCTCTTTAGGTGAGAGGACTAAAACTTCGCGTTCTGGTAAAACAGAGTGTGTACTGATTGTTGAATATCATACATTGTGATGTATCGTATATCAACATGTAGTGAATTTCATTATTTCGTGAACTTCATATGTGGACTTACATGAATATGTGTATTCACTAATGAAACATGACTCTGAAATAATTTTATATGACCAAAAGGGATTTTAGAGTAAAGATGGATATTAAATTAACAAGAAAGACAAGTCTCTATGATGTGATCAAAGTGACAGATGTTTTGAGTTAGTCTTGGGCATAAAGACTTGTGAAAGTTGTTTCACAAATTACAATGCTTGGACACTTCAATATTGTTGATGTGCCTGAACATCGTAATTATACTCTATTGAATAGTGTATGGTCTAAGTTATCTCTTACCGAGTTACGTTACTATTGTTTAGAGTTATTAATTTGATATGCAAACACTCACTTCAGTATAGGGAACCATCTGAGTTCGTGGAAACCAACTCTATATATCTTATGGTGTGTTGTGGTTTCTAGGAAGCCTGATTTATATGATAAATCATCTTTGTAGTGTATCCTTAGTCAACTATGGATGCATCTTCCATAACTAGAACCAAAGGAGCAAAATTTGTGTTGCTAAGTTTGGTGTTTGTCAAGAATTGTTCTTGATAAATGTGGTAATGGAAGAAAGTGAAAGTTCAACCAAGGTAATTGACCTTGCCTCCAGATGTCAGAGTAGCACAACGGAATATGTTCCGGAAGCAAAACTCTAATATTAGAGGAGAAACTAATGATAATGATCATGATGTTTTGATGGAAACTTTTACTGAACAAAGTAGGATTCAAGAATACATATTTTCCCCTTGTGCAAAATGATATTCATGATTCACGTGTCGAGTTAATGGAACAAGACATACCTACGAACTAGGAAGAAGCGATGGTGGACCTAAGTACGAGATATGACTATGAGTCATGAAATTTTATATTGGTTTTCATATAAGATTGTTTGAATCTTATCAAGTAAGGAGGTTACTTGATATTCCCAATAAATTCATGGTTATAAGGAATAAATGTGAACATCAAAGAAGACATCAAGATTGATTTGTCCTAAAGATTGTTTCTGACAAATTCAATAGGTTGACTATAATATGTAGCAATGCTTGAGTCAATTTGATATTCTCTACGATTGATCCAAATGGTTATCAATACCGTGAATTCCTCAAATCCTGAATTTGAAGAAGTGTTGTAATTGGTACAACAAGAAGGTTTTGAAAACATATGGATACTATGTCTCGTAACCGGGATTCTCAATTTGATTGATGATCAAAGGATTTTGGACTTAGCCAAAATATCGAGGAAACATGCATTTGCATGAAACTGAGTGGGAGCTGAATAGTTTCCTAAACTTAATATGTGGACGACATATTTTGAGTGGGAGCTATGGGAGTTTTATCCTAGTCTTATATGTTTCTAACATATCTGAGTGGGAGCAATGTGGATGTTATCCTTACCTTATATGTAACTGACATATTTGAGTGGGAGCTATATGAGTGTTATCCTGAACTTAATATGTGCATGGCATATTTGAGTGGGAGCGTGACAACATTCTCATATATGGATAACATATTGTAAATGGTGTAGTTGGTATTAATGATTATTTGAATCTTGCATAAATGAAGATGAATAAGTATTAAACAATGAAAATCTATTAAGATAGATTAATGTGTTTGATGAACATTGAGTCGGAATACTTTCCTGGATAAGATTCTGAAGGAGTTCAGAATGGGACAAGTCAAGAAGTAGTTCTTGCTTGTATATCCAAGAGAAGTATCGAGTTGATCTCAGTACAATAACAATGTTAGATGAAATAAATGGATGTGCTACATCCTCTATGCCTTTGTCATAGGTTCTTTCATACAAAACCGGAGTTATGTACTCGACGTAATGTGACCCAAGTTCTTAGTAGTAAGAACATGTTGTGATATGATTTATGAGTAAATCATTGAACAAAGAGTTAAGTTTATCCTTCAGTGTCTGGAGAGAACTGAGGATACATCTCAAATTTGTAAATGATAGTGGGCTTGACCATAAATGTTATGCTGGTTCAAGTTCTGACACCAACCTAGAAAATTGAGATATCATACTAATGAATGCCTAAGTTGAAAGAAACATGGTTAGACATCAAAGTTGCATACAATGCACTAAGGAATAAGTCTACATTGATGTGGCTACATTAGAAGTGGCAGGAGTTATAATTTGGCTGGAGAAGTTCGACTTCTGACTATGTGAGTTTTTAGTGTGCATGACCAAGTGAAGGTCCGCGTGATCCAATGGATGTCATTGCTGAAACACAACGAACGCATTTTCACTCCACCGCCAAATAAATAATCCTCATCATTATAATGGATAATGAAGAAATGTCAAATTAGGTGACATTAATGATTTGCAAAAGACATACGGATCTGAATGGTTCAGACCGTTGATACAACCTTTTCCACAAGCAAGCATGATCTATAACCATATATATATGATATGGAGTTATGATCCACAGAAAATGCAGCTAGATTATTTTTACTCTAGTGCAAGTGGGAGACTGTTGGGAATGTGCCCTAGAGGTAAATAAAATATGTTTTATTGGCATATTCCATTAGTACATAATACATATTATACTATGCTATAACTGTATTAAGCGGAAACCTTAATACATGTGTAGTATACAAACAACCAGGTCCCTAGTTAACTCTAGTATACTAGCCCATTAGGCGATTGATGATCAAGGTTTCCTGATCATGAGACAAATAAGTCTATTAGCAATGGAGCCGTATCATTGGGATAATGATATGATGGACATACACCCACCAGAAGTGTTGCGATGTGATCAAGTCACATAGTTCGACATTGCGATAACTATAACTTAGTGACTAGATCCTTTGACCGTAATGATCATACATAATTGTCATCTATGAGGAGACTTTGATTTGTATCCCACCGCTTGACTGAAATATGATGGCCATAACGGTGCACTTTGGGTATTCCGAAATAGATGGTTGATGAGTATGCAAATAGATCAAAGCGGGATTTGTCCATCCGAGTGACGGATAGGTACTCTGGGCCCACTCGGTGATATTGCATCATAAGGTTTGCGCAAACATGTGACTAGGTCACGGAGTTGTAATATCACGGGAACGAGTAAACTTGTTTGTTGAGAACGAGGACGAACTAGGTATATTGGATACCGATGATCAAACCTCGGAAAAGCAAAGTACCATAGGACAAAGGGAACAGACACGCGGTTAATGGATCCAACAACGATTGAAGGTCATTCGATGGAAGCGCAGGGGCTATCAAGGATTGTAACCAGGTCCAATTGATTAGTCATTGATCAATGAGATTGTCTCGATCATGTATGCTGTTTCCCGGACCGTAGGGTGTCACACTTAAGGATATTCGACGCATTAAGGATAGATTCGGGATCGCCGGAGAAATAAGAGAGAACTCCGAAATCGTTTCAGAGGAGAAACGAAAAGGTCTCCGTGTTTTCGAATTGTTCGGAAAGTTATTTGAATATGTTTTATTATTTAATTAATTGAATTAAATGTTAAAATATAATTTAAATAATTAATGGAATAATATTCTTTTTGTTTTTGTTTTTTCTTTAAGAGAAAGAAGAAAGAAAAAAAAGAATAAGAGAAAAAGAAAAGAAAAAAGATGCTAGTGGAGGGATGGGCTTTGGCCCATATGGCCACTTGGCCAGGTGGCCTCCACGCCATGCACACATGCATGTACATGTGGATGGAGGCCATGGGCAGCCCACGCGTGGGCACTTGTGCTAATTAGCACATGTGGTACTAGAAGTTTAGTACCACTTCACTAGTTGACAGGTATTGCACCCCGGTTTCCCCTTATATATAGATGTGGAGGGTGCCTCTTTTTCAACATAGAAAATGCCAGAAAAATACAGATAAATTCTGTTGATCTCTCTCTCCCTCTTTCTCCCTCCTATGAGAGGACTCCCTTGTATGGAGTCTGCACTAGGTTGGAGGCTTCTCCACTATACGCACGCCGTCGTGCTGCTCGGGATCCGAATCCATCTTCTTTCCGCTGCTCGCCTGGTTCGGAGCCCGGAGGGACGTCGGGTATACTGTATGTGTATAATCCCGCGAGGCACTACACTTGTGGTGCTACTTCATCGTCATGTCCGTATCGCGGTGTCTTCACCGACAATGTTCCGACGGCGAGGCAATCCCGTCATCGGTCTCAAGGACCGGGTGACTACTGGAGTCATCGTGGAGCTGCGCGGCTCTGGGGATTGCCGGTACGACTACACCAACCATGTTCACGCGGGAACGTTTCCCACTTGACGGACTACATACCGGTATGTGACCTATTCCATCCGTTACTTACATCGCCATAGCATAGGTCTTGGGATTGGGTATCGTAGGTTATGAAAAATTTGTGTTTTCTGCCCCGAACCCCAATAGTAGGGCAGCTCACGAGGTCTAAACCATGAAGAACAAAGAGGGGAGGAGAACATCACATAGCTACTGATCATGGACCCATGGTCCAAAGGAAACTACTCATGGCACATCCGGGAAGCGTCCATGGTGGAGGAGAAGCTCCCGGAGGTCGATCCTCCCACCGGCAGGGTGCTGGGAAGGGTCCTTACGGTGCTCCCGATATTGGAAGCGCGGCGGCGACGGAATAGAGGCAAGTTTGCGAAATAGGGTTCTGTCCTCGGAGTTTCCCCATGACGGAGAATAAATAGGCGAAGGGGGGCAGCCAGGGGGCCACCAGAGGTCCAGACGCCCCCCTGGCGCGGCCAGGCCCCTGGCCTCGCCAGGTGGCCGCCTGGGCACTTGGCGGTGGCCCCCTGGCCTTACTTCGGGCTTCGTGAAGCTTCCGGCACGCTGATTTTTTATATGGTTTTCCCGGATTTTTGGAGCACTTTTTATATGGGGGAAAACTGAAATAAAAAACAGCAGAAAACAGGAACTGGCACTGGGGTGCATTGAGTTAGTAGGTTAGTCCAAGTATGATCAAAAGTTTATGAAAGTGCATCTAGGTCATAGCAATATCACAAAAAACATGCATGGAACGAGCAGAAATTATTGATACGTTTGAGACGTATCAATATATAGTTCATCAATCGGGAGAAATTGGCTGGGGCATTGGTTAAGCCAAAGGTCATGAAAGTGTACTCATATGAACCATAGCGAGTAATGAAGGCAGTCTTCGGAATGTCCTCTTCACGAACCCAGATCTGATGGTAACCCAACCTCAAGTTGATTTTCGAGAATACCGTGGATCCAACAAGTTGATCATATAGATCATTGATCCGAGGAAGCAGATACTTGTTCTGTATTGTTGCATGGTTGATAGGTCGGTAATCTTGGACCAAACGGTTTGTTCCATCACTCTTCTTGACAAAGAGCGAAGGTGCTCCCCAAGCAGAGGAACTTGAACGGATGAAGACTTTTTGGAGTGTCGTGTCGATCTCCTTCTTAAGTTCAAGGAGGTGGTGAGGTGGCATCTTATAGGGATGCTTAGCAATAGGGACTGTGACGGGATTTAAGTCGATGACGAATTCAACTTCTCTGATCGGGGGTATTCCAGGCAATTCTTCTAGGAAGACGTCGGGAAAATCGCGAACGACCGAAACGTTCTCAATTCCTTCTAGAGGTGATATATTGAAAGCATTCATCATAAAGATCTGTGTTTCAGCATCACGGGTAATTCGGGTGGTGTGGTTAACAATCTCGCCGGAGGGGTGAAAAAGGTGGTCAGACTTGGTGCCACAATACAGTGCGGCATCGTGAACTTTCAACCAGTCCATTCCCAGAATGAGGTCTATGGTGGAAGACTTCAGAAGGATGGGGAAGCAAAGAATTCAATTCCTTCGATTTTAATGGTGGTTTTTGGCACTAACAAGGTCGTTCGACATTGGCCTATCGGGGTGCGAACAATCATCGGTGGTTTCATCGTTTCATACTTGAAGTTATGCGAAAATGTAAATGCTTCTGACATGAATGAATGCGATGCTCCTGAATCAAATAAAACAGTAGCAGGTAATGAATTAACGAGAAGGGTACCCATCACGGTAGCGGGTTTTTCCTGAGCTTTTTCAACATCAATGTTGTTAGCATGTCCACGAGCATGAGCAGCAGACCCAGTATTATAGTTGGGGGTCTGTTGTTGCCACGACCATTTCCACGGCCAGCAGGGTGAACTACCAGTTGATTCCGTTTCTGGGGGAATTCTCTGGAAAAGTGTCCAGGTTGGCGGCACGTGAAGCATAACCGATCTTGAGGAAGAAGGGGTGCAACATTGGGTGGTGGAGGTAGAGCTCTCGGCATTGGCGGTGGCGGAGGCAGACGGGGTGCAGCATAAGACGGCCTTGGAGCAGTGGCAGGTGAATGGGTCACACTGGTAGGGAGCCAGATGCGACGCTTCTGTGTTGCGCCCGAAGATGAGCCAACGTCACGATAGCGTTTCAGTGAGTCCTTGTGCTCCATCTGAGCAGTCTCGACGGTGATAGCCTTGCTCACCATGGTGGAGAAGTTGGCAAAATCATGAACCCAAGAGCGAGCCTGAGGTCTGCATTGAGTCCACGTCGGAACTTCTGCTGCTTGCGGATATCAGTGGTGATCTCTTATTCTGCATAGCGAGAGAGGTTGAGGAACTCATGCTGATAGGCTTGAATAGTCATGTTGCCCTGAGTGAGGTTGCAGAGTTCTTCCCGCTTGCGATCCGTGATTCCCTTAGGAATGTAGCGGGTGCGTAAGGCGGACTGAAATTCATCCCAGGTGATGACTTCTCCAACTGGCAGTGAACTCTTGTGGGTGCTCCACCACTGAGTAGCGACGCCTTTCAGGTGATAGGACGCAAAGCTCACATAGTCGGCTGGATCGACATTAGCAGACTCTAGCTCATGAGTGATGTCGCGAAGCCAGTCATCCGCATCCAACGGCTGAACAGAGTTGCGAAATATAGTGGGGTTGAGGCGGGTGAAGTCGTGCAGAGTCATTGCAGCATGCTGATGGTGATGCCCATGTTGGTTCGGCTGAGGGAACTGAGCCATGACATTATGCATGAACTGACGGTTCAGCTTGAACTGCTGCATCATCGCGGCCATGTAATCTGGCGGCGGAGGTGGGTTGTCGGCACCACGACCACGACCACGACCACCACGACCAGCCATCCTGCTAGAATTTAACAGGGGTATTTCAGCAATGAAAATTTAACGAGATACCGGAAACAAGCATGAGGTAAAGAGACAACAAAGAGGAGGCGCAGATATATATGAGTAGTCATATAAGACATCCACATCCACACATGGATTCAATAAAAAATCGGGCAGCATAACGTCGTAGAAATTAAGGAAAAAGGACACACTAGGCGGCGCGTAGACCGCAGTAAGGAATACACGACGCGTCATAGCTTCCGCTGTGTCAATCACGCCGCAAGAAAACTGTTGGCCATAGGAGTTTGTGTAAGAGAACGCGCGTCCTGCCCTGAATGAGAAAGGGGATCCGCGGTCCGGGACCTGGGTCAGAACTCCCGCGACACGACTCAATAGAGGGGTAAGCACAAACATGTCGGGTGGAATCAAGAGAACATGATCCTAATGTCAGAGTTAGGAAACCTTATCATCAAGGATAAGAGAGCAGAGTCCCAGAGCATAGGTAAGGAGAAAAGGATCCTAATACCATATATATCACGACGGGGTGATATCGATGTGGGCCTGTAAGCCAAACATTAACTTAGCAAAATAGTTTTTCAAAGACTAGACTCAACTTCGACCAAGGAGTGGGTGGGTGGCTTCCTACAGGAAGTCGACTCTGATACCAACTTGTGACGCCCCCAAAAATCAAGTCGTGTACAGTAATCATACACGCATGGTACACGACCAAAATCAGGGTGCCACAGTGAGAATATCGCAGCACAACACTAGACACAAATAAGATAAATCTGATATTACAATCCAGGGATCACGAGGATCCGAATACATAAGTTATACAAGCCATAATATCTGAGTACAGACATAGTTAGTCAAGTTTTTCCTTAAGAAGGCTAGCACAAATAACATCAGATCGAAAAGGCGAGCCCTCCTGCCTAGGATCCACCGAACAACTCGTGGTCGACGGGGAACTCGACATCGTAGTAGTAGCCTCCTGGGTACTCCTGCTCCTGGGCTCCAACGTCGACTGCAGCGGTCGATCAGGAAAAACAAAAAGGAGGAAATAAAACAAAGGTGAGTATCTAGCATACCCGCGAGTCTTACGTTCGCTACTAAGCATTTATGCATTTGTATCAAATGGAAAGGGAGGATGTATATAGTGGACTGAAAGTCAAAAAAGCAGAATAAGGATGAAAAGCTAGGCCTATCGAAGACTAGCATCTTCCGACGAGTCTTGCAGCATGAGGTGAGAATAGCCAACAGTTCAATATAAAGCATAAAGTAATAATGCAGCAGAAGTTGCTGCAACATTGTATAATAGTAAGTTGTAATAATTAACAAAGCCTCCGAGATCCCTTCCTTGTCTTCCCAGCGAGGAAGAAAACCCGGAACCAAATAATTTAGTAATAATAGTTTGTAGTAGTAGGATATGGCTTCAGCATAATGCGGTCTGTTACCGTGGACACGACTATTCGAATAGATTAATCTTCCCTGCAGGGGTGCACTTCTGTTACACTACAACGCACCGATCTCCAGGTTAGCGGGCACCTTTTTAGGGAACGCTCCACCGAGGCTATCTGACACTCCATAGCCCATCTTTCAAACTCAACAGAGAGGTCATCCGCCGGACTAAATCCTATGTACGCAGGGCTTTGGACCCTAACCCTGACGTACACCTGCACGATGCGTGGCTGGCCGATGAAGTTAAAGAAAATACAAATCACCCTGCTCGAGCAAAGAAGACAACACCACTTCCCGGCGTAGGCCGCGGTACTGCTGACGTCTGAAGAGTCCTCAACAAGACTATGAAGCAGGGGAGCCCATAACTCATAATTCCCACGTGTAGGCAGCGCGTATAAGCCAAAAGGCTACTCAAGTCATCCGCCGAACCCTTAGTAATTTTATTATCTCGCGAACAACCGTTGTCGTTGCCCGACTAATTAACACAACGGACAACGAACAGCTGCCAGGACCACCAGTACATCGGTGCCTGCTCTGTCGTCCCATCAAAGAGCGCAGTTACCAACAAGGTGAATCGTCTCTTTACCTTATCTCGCGTGTACTCCTGGAGGAGCTCGACTTTCGTGGTTTGGTAACTCTCCGGCCAACGATTAGGGTCCAAGCACACCTGTACACCGGTCGTACACTCCCTGTCGTCCCGTCGCAATACCACTCGCGGGCACCGTTGGGTCACCCGACTACTTACCTTTAAGGACAACCCTGTTCAAGAACCTATGGCGGCTATACAGAGTCAGCAACGAGTGGAGTAACAATGCGCATGGCCAACTGCTGAATAATGCATAATTATAATAGGAAGCGTAGGATAAAGTAAGGTACATCAAGGGGCGACACTGACATACTATGCAATACAATAGGATTGTAACGTAGCAGCAGTAACAATGCCTAGTGCAAGAAATGTACGAAAAGATAGGAGATATCTTGGGAAGAGAATGGCTCTGCTTGCTGATACACGAGAGATGACAATTGCTTCTCGCCCTTCGTTGGTTACCCCAAGTGGAAGGTGAGATGCAGTGTAGCGGCAAGTTTCCCTCGGTGAAGATACCGAGTTTGAGTACCGACCAGTAGGACTCCGGCAATGATAAGTAGGTGTCAGCGGCGCAACTGACGTGGACCTGCACACAGATACAAATAACTTTGCTAACAACGAAGTTCAGAGAGGTTGTCAATCTCTCCGGTCTTGTTGTTTACAAAGGATCAAAACACAAGGGATAATGATAATGATAGCAACTAAAAGTAAAAGAAGAAAAGTAAATGAGCGTGTAAACAATGATGAGAGTATGCACCGGGGTCTCGTGATGTTCACTAGTGATGACTCTCTCCCAAAAGACGATAAAATGCTATGCGAGGTAAACAAATTATAGATGTGCAATTGACAAGATTATAAACGCACCGCAATGCTAACTATGCTACAAAAGAAAGGAAGAGGCTCAAAATCATGGGCAGTACGCCAAAATAAGTAGACCGAAATCCAACTTCATCTACTACTAATCATCCACCTTGAGATATCTATCCAGAACTTCTCGCTAGTATTAAGTTGCGAGCCCCACCCAAAGTGTAAACCCAAAGCAACAGACAACTGCATTAAAAAGCATTTTGCGTCAAGTAAACAATCCTTTCAACCGCGGTTACAAGCATCGTTGTTTCCCCCTTGTGGCAACAACACAAACCCTAGACTCATGTTTCTGTCACTCAAGCGTGTCATCAGGGGACATGAACACACAATCGAGCGTAACATTCCCTCTTGGAGTTACTACCTACTACTTGGCCAAAGCAATAAACATCAACGGAGAACATGCAAGAATTACTTAGAAACAAAAATACAAAAGATAAGACCAAATATATTACTCTATCCCAATCTGAACATAATCTCATAATACATCAGATCCCATCAAACTCAGAATAGCAATAGCAGAAAGATTACATATGTGCCTCGATCATGTAGGGCAGCTCACGATGTGTAAACCATGAAGAACAAAGAGGGGATGAGAACATCACATAGCTAGTGATCATGGACCCATGGTACAAAGGAAACTACTCACGGTACATCCGGGGAGCGTCCATGGTGGAGGGGAAGATCCCGGAGGTCGATCCTCCCTCCGGCAGGGTGCCGGGAAGAAGTCTGCAGGCACTCCCGATCTTGGAAGCGCGGCGGAGGCAGAACAGAGGCGAGATCGCGAAAAAGGGTTCTGTCCTCAGGGCTTTCGCGTCACGGGGAATAAATAGGTAAAGGGGGTCAGTCAAGGGGGCCACCAGGGGTCCAGGCGCCCCCTGGCGCGGCCAGGCCCTAGGCCGCGCCAGGTGGCCGCCTGGGCACATGGTGGTGGCCCTCTGGCCCCACTTCGGGACTCCGGAAGCTTCTGTTGCGCTGATTTTTTATCTGATTTTTCCCGAATTTTTGGAGCACTTTTAATATGGGGAAAAACTGAAATAGAAAAATAGCAGAAAACAGAAACTGGCACTGGGGTGCTCTGAGTTAATAGGTTAGTCTAAATATAATCAAAAGTGTACGAAAGTGTATCTACATCATAGAAATATCACACAAAACATGCATGGAGCAAGCAGAAATTATCGATATGTTTGGGACGTATCAACATCCGCAAGCTTAATTCCTGCTCGTCCTCGAGTAGGGAAATGATAACAAGAATAATTTCTATGGTGACATGCTAGCAACCATATAAGAACTTTGAAAAGTAAAGCAATCAAGGTATGTGATTCAATTCAAGTCATAAGATGCAAGAGTCTATATTAGCATTGAAACAAGTAACAAAAGAACCTTAGGTGCAAGAGCTCTCGCTGTCCGTGACTCGAATGTCTCCAAATGGTGTTATCGTGCAAGAAGACGGATATGGTATGCGAGAAAAAGTATTTTTTTTGTTGATAACTCAATCTACTAAAGTTTCAAACTTGGTCTTCTGTGGAATCTTATCTTGACTCGTCCCCAGACCACTGTCCAGGTTCAAGTCAATTTGATCCACTCCTTTTCGATATTTTGAGTACTCATGCAATGGATGAGCGTAAGCACGAGAGTTGACACTTAGGATGGCAAAGAGAGAAATACGATGGAGGAGGAAGGCAAAAAGGGTGAGAAAGGATCACATCAATGAGGACAATCATAGGCGAGAAGGCCAAATGATAGATATGATTTGAGGAGTAGGGATTGCCATGCAACGAATGCACATATGAGCTAAAAATCTCTCCAATGGAACTAGTGGGGGTGCATCTAACTTTCTCGCTCATGAAGACCTAGATCTCTTTTGAGGAGGCTCATCCTTGAAATAAGCAAGCCAAGTTCTATAGTGTGAAGGTCCCCACGTAGCTATATGCATGAATGATCATCTCTATGGAGTACAAGGATAAGAGGGAGTACTAGTGTGGATCTTTCAAAAGGATAGTAGTGTTGCCCCTTTCTCTCTTTTTATTTCATTTTTCTCTTTTTTCTCCTTTTTTGTATTTTTTTGGTGGCCTCAATGGCTCTTTCTATTTAACTCTCATTTTTCCTCTTTGGGATCTTTTATTTTGTCCACTTTGGAATCTTTTCCTCACTTGAGGACAACACTCTAATTTACAAGATGGTATAGAAGATCTTTCACACTTTACAAGGTACTCAAATCATAAAGAAGATGTAGCTATCATGATGTATGCAATGTATGCCTCTGCCAGTGTAGCAGGAACATGTATGAAATGAAGATCAAGTCATGAAGAGGTGGATGTTGCTTGGCAATATATCTCGGAAAGGCTATGGAAATGCCTTGATAGGTAGGTATGGTGGCTGTTTTGAGGAAAGATATAAGGAGGTTTATGATGACAGAGCGTATCATGCCAAGGGTTTGGATGTACCGGCGAAGGTGGACACCAACTCTCGGAGTGAGAAGAAGGAAATGCACGACACAGGAAAGGCTAGCAAAGATGAAATGGTGGAAGTGTGAACTTTCAATACTTACATTAGTCCGAAGAACTCATGCATTTATTACCAGTAACTCTCAATCTAATAAGGAGGTTCACAAAGAGACAAGTATCCCGAGGAGGAGTGTATGGGGTTTGGTTATCCTTGCGCATCCTCGACTCATGGTACATGAGTGTACTCTAATATCCGAACCCTCAAAAGATTAGCGATCCATCTAGTAGCTAGAGTTCTCAACTAGTTTTGTAGGTTTTGAAAATAAACACGGATTTCCCAAAATACGACACCTATCACTAATAGGCTAGAGCTCTTGACACCAGAAGTTCAAACATTACTCACATCAATACCTCAAAACTATTGCAAGTTACTACTTAAATTAAATAGCAACCTCAATTACCTACTTTCAAGACAAGACACAACTCAGTGCAACAACCAACTCTCTTACCAAGATAAACATGAAAACTAAAGAGAGTTCCAGCAACAAACTAAACAAAAGCCAAGGATCTTGCTAAAGAAAACTAGGACTAAAACTAAACATGGCAGTAGCTACGAAAAGATAAAGAACACACAACAGTAAAAAGGTAGGCATGGACAATTCTATGATGTGTTCTAGAATGGAGTGGAGCGTGTTTCTCTCCCACAAAAATTAAGATGGGGTCTAACTTGTTATGAACAACAAGCAAAGCTAAATAAAACTAAAAATAAAACCTAAGAGCGAGACGCTCCAAGCATAGCACATAACGCATGAAGTGATAAAAATATAGTGAGGCGAAGGACGAACTGATGATTGTTGATGGAGAAGGGGATGCACGGGGGCATCCCCAAGCTTAAACGCTTGATTCTCCTTGGATATTTATTGGGGATGCATGGGGGCATACCCAAGCTTGAGCGCTTGACACTCTCGGATCTTCTTTCATCATCTTCAATCGCACACTTGAAAACTCCCTTCATACATAACTCATCATAAGCTGATTAGAGAGGTTAGTACCCTTAATAAAATAATTTTCCCCACTGGATATAAAGATATCCTTGAAGAGATACTATTTCTCAAGATTGCCAAAAGGTTTTTGCAAACAAAAAGAAGCTTAATATTTGCAAAAGTAAGGAAAGGCAAAGCGTGGCAGAATCTGTGAAAAACAGAACAGCAGGTAGTAAAGAATTTTTTAGGGCTACTTCTGCAACTCAAATAAAAAAAAACTCAGAATATACGAAAGTTTCACAATTTTATAGAGCATTCTGTGTAAAAATTCAGCTCAAAAATATGAACTGGTGATTTGATCCGATTTTTGCTGTCAAGAAGACATAATCTGTTTTCTAGACAACATGTCACAACTTTTGCTTCCCTTATCATATGAGGCTATAACTTGGCACAAAGCTTGAAAATAAAGATACAATGATGTTGCTACAGTAGTAAAAATCATCAAGACTACTAAGAACATAAGTAAAAACATCTTGGGTTGCCTCCCAACAAGCGCTTTCTTTTACGCCTTTAAGCTAGGCATAAGGCAAAAGAAGGATCAAGTTTTATCAAGAGAAAGAGAATAGCTAGCCCGTGTAACAAAATCAAATGGTAACTTGATTTTATTTCTAGGGAAGTGTTCCATCCCATTTTTGAGAGGGAATTGAAATTTTATATTCCCCTCTTTCATGTCAATAACGACACCAACGGTGCGAAGAAAAGGACGTCCCAAAATAATTGGACACAAAGGTTCACACTCTATATCCATAATGATAAAATCAACGGGAACATAGTTGTCATTGACAATGATAAGAACATCGTCGATCTTCCCCAAATGTTTCTTTACAGAAGAATCAACAAGACGAACACCAAAAGAACAAGAATCAAAAGGTTTCAATTTAAACATATCATACATTCTTTTGGGAATGACGGAGGTACTAGCTCCAATGTCACATAAAGCATAGAAAGAGAAGTTATTTAATTTAATTTTAATCATAGGGTACCAACCATCATCTAGCTTCCTAGGTATGGAGGCTTCTATCCTATGCTTCTCCTCCCTAGCTTTGATGAGAGCAATTGTGATATGCTCCATGAAGGCAAAATTAAGTGTGCTAGTGCGGGGTCCCTAGACATTTTGTGTAGTAAGCTAATAACTTCTGAGAGGGTGCAACTAGCAAAATCAATATCACTACTATCAAAGGTGGTAGTAGTGTCATCTAGGCTCACTTGTTTGAAACCCTCTATGTTGATAGGAGTTTCTTCTTCTACGGTTGAGGTATTAGCATCACCATTAATAGGTCCAATGGGACTAGGAGTGCATTGGGTTCTAATAGTTTAGCTATCCTCAACAATTTGGATAGTGGAAACTGTGTGGTGTGTAGGAAGGCTCTTAATTCTATCCGCTTCCACTTTTTCTCTAGCCCATCCTTCTTTAACTTTAGCAATCATGCTAATATTTTCATTAATTTGTAATTGGATAGCATTAATAGGAGTGGCCTACCTCTCCTCAAGGGGAGAGGTTCTAATTTTTAGCATCTCAACATCAAGGGATAAGCTTTCTACCTTCAAAGAAAGATTATCTAATTTAGCTAATTTCTCTTCTACATTCTTGTTGAAGGATTTTTGGGTAGTGATAAAGTCTCTAAGGATGTTTTCTAGTTCAGAAGTGGGGTTCTTGTTGCTAGGGTAGGTGCTGTTGTTCCCATAGTTGGATGGAAACGGTCTAGGTGTAAGGCCCGATATGCGGTACTGTTCCAGATCTAGGTGTTTCCACCCAGATCCGGGGACGAAGCACATATCGGTCCCACCGCGACATATGACGAAGCCATATGCCCCGGATTTCCAACATGATATCACAACATTACTGATACAGGATACACCATCTCATACAATCGGCATACAACTGCCTCAAATACAATACAACAACGGAAGATACATGTCTGGGTACAGACTACAAGAAAATGCCTAGTGGCAAAGAGAAAAACATCGACCCCATAACCACACGGGTCCAGGCCCTCCGCCGGGATCCGCCTAACTAGTCGTCGTCGAGTCTCCACGTGAAACGTCGGTCACCATACCTGTTGTCGATCAAGAACCCTGAAAAGAGTTTGGGGGTAGTATCATGAGTACAGAGGTACTCAGCATCCAACTGTAGTGGTCATCTGACCCAGCAAGGACTTCATCACTCGTCATTCTAGGACAACTAGTAGTTTACGGTAAGGAAGGGGTAAGTGGTGAGGTTGCTGCCGCACTAGCATTTATGAAGTGGCTAACGATCTAGAGAGTAAGATAAGAAGCCAAGCATTCGATGAGGAATCGCCTCCAACAAGTCTTGCTATCAACTACTTACGCAAACATAACACCTATCCTATCCTTTTCCTCCTCTTCGCATCCCGACGAAGAAGAAGCAGTCAAGGCACACACACACGTGCGTTGATCAAGTTATATTAAAATTTTCTCAGCTGTTGTTGTCTATGAACAAGGAGTAGGTCTCAAGTCGTCCATAACCGTGGACACGGCTTCTCGAAAAGATTTAACCCTGCAGGGGAGTACCAACTGCCCATTACGAGGCGTCGCATGCTCGCCCATCTCTCTCAGTTGCTACCCATTATAGGCAACCATTTTATGATTTAGTTCCAAGAGATCCGAAACGACAGGTCCCTCTAACTAACAACGAACAGATCCGGGTGGTCCCCGGGGAGTTGACACCCAATCCAAAAGCTGGCCACGCTCTCGGATCGGACTCTTCCGTATGGCCAAGGTCGGGTTTAGTCTCGCCTATATAACAGGGGACTTCCCTAGCTCACCAGTGTGTGGACCAACAGAGGATCTAAGTCTCCGCTGGCCCGAGTTGTTTGAAAACTACTGGCAGCTGACCAGCACACACACGGTTTCAAATGGTAAATCAGCTTGGGCCACCTCTAGAAATGTTTGAAGCTAGGTAGGTAAGAAGAGGGGACCCCATAAAATCCCACACGCGATTAGGCACGCTCAGTCTTAAAACCAATACCCGGAACTCGGGTCCTAGGTGACTCGAATGGAACAAAGCGTCGGGGCGGGATAGCCTAGACCTTCCATCCTTCGTCGAATATAGTCAACATTATAATAATCATATCATCCATAAAATATAATAATGATATC
Organism: Bromus sterilis; assembly: GCA_950022295.1. Classification (NCBI taxonomy): domain Eukaryota; kingdom Viridiplantae; phylum Streptophyta; class Magnoliopsida; order Poales; family Poaceae; genus Bromus; species Bromus sterilis. The sequence goes on along the minus strand of OX465595.1, from coordinate 269,765,443 downwards.
CCAAACCAAGGAGTAACAGGGTAACATCGTAGCATCCTAAGCATGCATACTAAGCAGGGGCTGAGCAACGAGCAATAGTAACATAGCAGTACAAGGTTTGCGGGGAGGGGATATGGCTGTATCGGTTTAAAAGAGGCTGTAAACATGTGGTAGGATCGAACATCGAACCTAACCTAGACTAGCATGCAAACCGCTGGTTGAAATAGAATGGATCATAAGTAATGTATAGTCCTTGCCTGTTGATAAGTCGGGTTCCGAAGGTGTAGTCGATCGCAAGCTCGCATCGTCTCCGAGAGGTACCCGCGGAAGCACACAAGATGATAAACACTAGAAAGCAATCAACGAGCAAGCATCTATTACTACGGAGCAACACAATATCAATAAGACATCACACGACACGGCAACGCGATACAGATCTATCGTCGAGAACGGTTACTAACAATTTAAGTGGGGTATTGGTCACACACGATGAATACCGCACATTTACGGTGGTTCAAGTTGCTTAGCTACAGGTGATCAACCAAGGTTGTTAACATGGCAAGTCAAGCAAGCATGACATAGCACACAAACATGTCAAGAGGTCAAGCACAAAAGAAACTATCTATGCTAGTCAATTTAAGTGAGGCACAACCTAAACATGGCATCCACTAAGTGCCGCACGATGATTAAAAGATTTGGTACTGTTCTGTCCTAAACCATATTTTAGGTTGGTTATCAACAACAAAAAATAGCATAGACACAAAGTACACGAAAAACTAATCAAGTTACATATAAGGCACACTCCAAACGCAGTTACGGTTAAAAAGATACAAGCAGAACAAGCTATGCACACATGCTGTATAAACAGGGGTAAATCTATATGAAAAAGTGCAGCAACATGACATAGCAATACATGGGCATGAAGTAGACATGATGCTTAACAATATGCAATTGGAATCACTCAATTCTGATAAACGGTCGCGACACACTCGTCGACCGAAGTTGCAACAAAATAACAGCAGCACTTAACAGGAAATAAAAGCAGTTTAACGGCCTGATGCCCTGTTCAGCACAAAATTACACAATCAAGATGACCTCAAACGGAAAAACTTTCTACATACGAATGCTAGAGCACGCAAAACTGAGCAACTTTCGTTTTGAGGGCCTGTTCATCGGAGCTACGGTTTAAGCGTTATTAACGGTGCAAAACAGACCACAGCAGCAATTTTCAGGGACTTAGAAAAAAAATACAGAGCTAAAAGAAAAAAAACAGACAGGAAAAAAAGGGGTGCTGGGCGGCCTGGGCTCACCCAGTGTGGCTCGGCCCATAAGCAGCGTTGGGAGGCCGGCCTGGCGGATCTGGCCCGGGCTGGTGGGCTGGACGGGGCGCTCCGGCCCAAGTCAGCGTCCACGCGAGGAGCACCGGCGAGCGAGCGCGGCTGCTGGGCGCGGTGGCCACTGCCCTCCAAGGTGGTGGTCCGACGAGGGGCGAGGCGGGCGCTGGGAGACTGGAGGAGGTCGAGGACGGCCGGTGGCGGTCGAATCCAAGCCGGAGGGAGGTCGCCGGTGGGGCTCCCAAGCGTGGCGGCGCGAGCTTGGACGGGCGGCGCCCATGGCGCGGCTGGTTTCCTGTAGGGGGAGACGAGGGGCGGTGAGAGGAGACGGGGAGAGGAAGAGAAGGGAGCGGGAGGAGGAGAGGGGGTCCGGCGGTTGCTGCGGCATGGCGGCCGGAGGCGCAGGCGGCGGCGCTCGAGTGCTCCTCCTCGGGCTGGAGAGAGAGGGAGGTGGGAGAAGAGAGAGGTAGGTGGAGGGCGATCTCGGCCGTCAGATCGGGCGATATGACGGTCCAGATCTGCTGGGCTAGAACTGCTGCGAAAAATTGGGGTGTTGGCCAAATTTTGGGGCAAAAACAGGGGTGTGGCTACAAATTTGTGCTAGGGAAACCCTAAGTGGGGTGGTGGTCTTTATATATTCCCGGTGGCTGGCAGTTTGCAAAAACATCCCCGGTTTCTCTCTCGCGCGCGCGGTGCTCACGTTTTTGACCGCCGGGGGTCTGCAGTACCTCCGATTCGGGTAAAACTTTGAACTGCGTGATCAGCGAGTCGAGCCGGAGGCGTTCACCTCGCGCTGGAACCGTTCCGAGAACACTTTCCGGCGCGCTATAAAATAACCCGTTTAATTATTAAACGGGGTTTTCGTTCCGTTGGCTGCGGCTGGTCTCGTGCGGTTTTCATGACGGTGATCGGGTGAAACCCGGTGTCGCAAAGGTCGAGTGTCAGGGTGGCAAGGGTCGGTCTCCGTCCGATACGAGATAAGAGGGGGGGAAATAACCGCCGATCGATAAATCGGGGATGCAAACACCGCAAACAAATCAGACAATCAAACAATTCACACCAAAAACAATTTTTTAATTTTTTTTGAAAACTGGGCTATTACACTAGGATTACTAGATAAATTTCCCCTATAAGCATTGTTATTAAAGTTGTTTCTAGCAATAAAGTTCACATCTACTTGTTCCTGAGCAACCAAAGAATTTAAAGGAACATCATGAGGATCAGTAGAGGGTTGCTTGGTAAGCAGAGACATAATTAAGTCAACTTTTTCATTTAGGGAGATAATCTCCTCGACAGAGTTTACCTTCCTACCTGTTGGAGCCCGTTTGGTGTGCCATTGGGAATAATTAGTCATCATCTCATCGAGAAGTTTGGTGGCAGCACCAAGTGTAGTTGACATAAAGGTTCCTCCCGCGGTCGAATCTAACAGGTTCTGCGACGTAAAGTTCAAGCCTGCTTAAAAAGTCTGGATAACCATCCAGGTAGTCAAACCATGTGTAGGGAATTTCTTTACAAGAGATTTCATATGTTCCTAAGCTTCGGCAATGTGTTCATTATCCCATTTCTTAAAATTCATAATGTTACTTCTTAATTGGATGATTTTAGAAGGTGGGTAATACTTCCCAATAAAAGCATCTTTGCACTTATCCCTAGAATCTATGCTATTCCTAGGCAAAGGTTGAAACCAGATTTTAGCTCCTTCCCTCAAGGAGAAAGGAAAAAGCTTGAGCTTAACAACATCACCTTCTACTTCTTTATACTTTTGCATATCACATAACTCAACAAAATTATTTAAGTGTAAAGCAGCATCATCTCCAGCACCATAGAATTGATATCTCATAACAAGGTTTAGCAAATCAGGTTTAATTTCATAAGAGGTAGCTGAAGTGGGAGGTATGGCAATAGGAGTGCAGATAAAGTCTTTGTTGTTGTGACTAGTGAAGTCACACAACTTGGTGTTTTCAGTGGAACCCATAGTAGCAGCAAGTGTGGCAGTTTTTTTTTGTAATTTTTGATATAAGACACAAAGATCAAAACTGAAAGGTAAACTAACAAGACTAAAAAGAAAAGGTAAAAGGTAGTGGGAAACTCCCCTATCTTAGCACTCGAAGTCCCCGGCAACGGCGCCAAAATTTTTCTTGATACACGGGAGATGATAATTGCTTCTCACCCTTCGTTGGTTACCCCAAGTGGAAGGTGAGATGCAGCGTAGCCGCAAGTTTCCCTCGATGAAGATACCGAGATTGAGTATCGACCAGTAGGAATCCAGCAATGATAAGTAGGTGTCAGCGGCACAACTGACGTGGACCTGCACACAAACACAAATAACTTTGCTCCCAACGAAGTTCAGAGAGGTTGTCAATCTCTCCGGTCTTGTTGTTTACAAAGGATCAAAACACAAGGGATAATGATAATGATAGCAACTGAAAGTAAAAGCAGAAAAGTAAATAAGCATGTAAACAGTGATGAGAATATGGACCGGGGTCCCGTGATGTTCACTAGTGATGTCTCTCTCCCAAAAGGCGATAAAACTTCTATGCGAGTTAAACAAATTACAGATGGGAAATTGATAGGATTATAAACCTACCGCAATGCTAACTATGCTACAAAAGAAAGGAAGAGGCTCAAAAGCATGGGCTGTATGCCAAAATAAGTAGCCCGAAATCCAACTGCATCTACTACTAATCATCCACCTTGAGATATCTATCCAAAACATCTCGCTGGTATTAAGTTGCGAGCCCCACCCAAAGTATAAACCCAAAGCAACATGCAACTGCCTTAAAAAGCACTTTGCGTAAAGTAAAAAATCCTTGCAACCGTGGTTACAAGCACCGTTGTTTTCCCCCTTGTGGAAACAACACATCTCCTAGACTGATGTTTCTGTCACTCAAGCGTGTCATCAGGGGGCATGAACCCATAATCGATCATAAAGTTCCCTCTTGGAGTTACTACCTACTACTTGGCCAAAGCAATAAACAGCAATCGAGAACAAGCAAGAATTACGTAGAAACAAAAATATAAAAGATAAGAAACAAATATATTACTCTATCACAATCTGAACATAATCTCATAATCCATTAGATCCCATCAAACTCAGCGTAGCAACAGCAGAAAGATTACATCTGTGCCTCGATCATGTAGGGCAGCTCACGAGGTCTAAACTATGAAGAACAAAGAGGGGAGGAGAACATCACATAGCTACAGATCACAGACCCATGGTTCAAAGGAAACTACTCACTGTACATCCAGGAAGCGTCCATGTGTCGGGACCCGGAATATGCGTATGTAATTACAGTCACAACTCAATCACATGGAGAGCCGAGAGCCGTACCCACTTGTCTAAGCAGACAAGGCCAAGCATAGAACACTCTCGGAAAGCATCGTACGTGAGAGCATCCCATCCAGGTCGGATGATCAACTGAGATGGGTCCTCATCGCCCGCTCACAAGTCTAAATGATTATGGGTGGTGAAATCCCATACTCATAGACAAGTCGCCTCAACCATGTTATCAATTGAATCATAACCCTTACGTGAACAGACTCCAGCCCGATCACTTAGTCGGGGTCTAGGGCGGGATCGATCATACATCAAAGTGTGCACGTGACAGATTCACGAGCAATCGCATCGCGATGCCCCAAAGCTGCGCACATCTATGGGCCACTTGGTGTATAAAAGACCGCCAGCCAGATCACAACTAAGGTCTCGAAAACCCATACTAAGACATGCATGTTATAACCATACACGCAACACACATGTCTAGTATGAACAACAGGTATCATCACATAACTCTACAAAGTACTTCTTTATTGAATTACACATAGAGTAGACAAAGATCATATAACTATTGTCCATCATTACATCAAACAACGGAAGAAAATTAGGTCTGAGTACAAACAAGTTTAACAAATGGCTTAGAGAAGCCTTGTTCAACATACATGCCCTTCCACGAGGGACCAGACTGCTGTCTGGAACTATACTAGCTTAGTCAACGTCGAGCTTCAGGAAGGTGACTCCATCGGGGGCTGCGTTCTCATCTAAAACATAGAATAAGCAAACATGAGTACAAAATCGTACTCAGCAAGACTTACATCAGAACTATACTACTCATGCGCAAGTATCAAGGTAAAGGGAGGTGGGGTTTCATCATGCAGAAGTGCCAGCTTTGACTTGGCTAGTCCTGTACTACGAGTACCGGACTTGAGGTAAGAAGCGTACACAAGTCCACTACCAAGTCTCCAACCAATACACCACTATGGATACTTCCTCGACTTCCCCACGAGGAGCACACCATAGCACTCATGCTTATCTTGCGTGTTTTAGAAGTATCCATTCAAGTTGTCTAATAATCAGGTACAGGTTCCAAGTAGTCCTTAACCGCGGACGCGGCTATTCGAATAGTTTTTCTAACCTTACAAGGGTGTAAACTACACACACATGACCATCAGTTACCGCTAGGTCTCGTCACCATTCAAGGGGTGCCGGCGCGGATGTTCACCACGACACTTCGCTCACAACCAGTCTATTCCAGGAGTCGACTATCTGAGGTAGATACCGCTCGAGAGCCCGGCCGGATCAACGATACGGACTCAGACAATGTAGGCAACCGAGACGCCATCCGAGAAGATGGTTTCACTGTCTCACAGATCCACCCACATATCTATATGGTGCAACCTTTCATCCATTATTTTTCTATGCATATGCCAAATGGAAATCCCGAACTAATGTGACTCCTGGACGTCAACACAGATCAAGGTACTAGGCCGAGAGGGGTCAGTGATCCCAATGTGTGGTTGTACTCTTTCTCTTGGATTAACATACAAGAACTCGGTGCTTAAGGCAGTGTTCAACAAGACAACCCACTATGTACTCCTAAAAGCCTCTCATTGTTCACCTTGTATTAGGGTGGATTCACCGACACAGTTTCACTTTCATCAGTAACATGAACACCACCATCCCGACTCATAGATCAAAGTAACCTCATTGTAACCTCTAAGCATGCAATAAGCTGTAACAGTTGCAGGGGTCACATGATATCAATCAACTCCTATGTCAGATAGGATTGTGGTTTGCTTACTACTGTGACAAGATGATAGTTCATGCATCGGATATGGGTTCAACTTTGCGGTAGAATCGATAACAAGGTGATCATCCTAATCAATGCATAAGCGAGACTGAGAGGTAAGTGGGATTTTATAGACATGATCAAATGGGTTTGCTTGCCTTGCTGACGATACACGGGTCTTAACGGTGGTCTTCTCCTTTGGGGGTGATCACCGTCTCGGAGGCACTGTTACCGAAGCAATTATCAACAAAGGGGGGCAACATCAAAATAAAATGCACAAGCACATGATATAGTTGTCCATGATGTTTATGGTACTGGTTTGTTGACAATTACATTTAATTGAAGTGAATTGCAAATGATTTGCAAATTCAAACTTCAAATTTGAATTCAAATTAAGCCATATGCACATTTGCTACTGTTCCCCCATTTTAAAATGGTCAAACATAGAAAGAAGTTGCATATTCATAATCCTTGCATTTTTCTGATAATTTTTCATATATTATTTGTTTAATTTGGAGTTAATATGAATTAATTATGAATTTCTAAATTTATTTCACTTTCTGACTTTTCTGTAAATTATTTTAATTTGGAAAATCCTTTATTGCGTCATTGTTAAGTCATGCTGACGCAAGGGGGGAGCTGACATGTGGGTCCACCCTGTAAGTCTCACAGGGGTTAATCCTCTCTCTGTTAACTTAAAAGAGGGGTTAGGGGGCTACGGGGCCCACCTGGCAGTGGCTAGGGGAGGGGGATTAGGGAAGTGGTTAAGGTTAATTAACCCGGGCCGCCGGAGTGTCGTCGCCGGCGACCACGGGCACGGCGGAGGGGATGAACGGCGGCTGGGCTCGGGTTTGGTGGAAAACGAAGACGGGGGCACGGGGAGGAGCACAGAGAGGCTGGGAGGAAGGGGAGCTCACCCTAAGCTCGTCTGGCTGGTCGGCGAGGCCGGAGGGGAAATGGCAACGGAGGAATCTCTCGCCGGATCGGAGTGGCCTTGGCGGAAGAAGACGACGCGGGCGTCGTTCTTGGAGCTCCTCAGCGCGAATTGAGTGGCCACGGTGACGAAGACGGCGCCGGCGGACCCTCTGGACAACCTGGAGCGACGAACGGTGGTCGATGGCCGCGTAGAAGCAGGACGACGGCGACGTTGGCTCTTTGGCGGCGAAGCAATCGGCGTGGGGAGAGGAGGAGGGCGACTCAGAGGAGGGGAAAAAGGCTTGGGGCTCCTCCAGGCCCTCCACGACGCTGGATAACGTGAAGGGGGCACCCAGGCAGCTGCCTGGCGGCCATGCGGTTCCCGCCGGCGACCTGCCTGCCTGGCTGTCCTGGGAAGAAGACGGGGGTGCCCTTTTGGGCAGGGCCGAATTGGCCACTGGGCCCAGGTGAGTGGGCTCTTTTCCTTTTCTATTTTTCTCTGTTTTTCTTTTTTATTTCTTCTGACATTTGTTCTGTTTTGATATAAAAAATTATCAAAACATTTTATAAAATCCCCAAATCATTTATATGGACTTACATGGCTTATAGTTAGCCACTCCCAAAATTTTAAGATTTTTGAAATTCAAAGTATTTGAATTTTAATTTAAATAGGGGTATTATTTAATTTCCAAGCCGTTTTCTGAATTCTTGACAAATCTGGGTGCATGCAGTGGGACCCACTTCACTTTATATGTGATCATGCCTATATATAAGACTTTTCAAAAATAACAGAGGAATTTTTTGAAGAAATTTTTATCTGGCCATTTGAATTAAATTCTCTAGGGCTTTTCTTTTCCCCATTTTTGAATTTCTTTTGAAATTTTCACATGATGCAAAGGGGCACTCAGACCCTAGCACTTACCCAAGTTGGGGTTCTAACAACTCGCCCCTTCTCAAAAGAATCTCGTCCCGAGATTCAGAAGTCGTCGGGAGGAAGGAGGGGTACTCGGCACTGAGACGGTCTTCTATTTCCCACGTGGCTTCTTTCTCAGAGTGGTGTGACCATTGTACTTTCAGAAACTTAATCTTCTGACGATGAGTGACACGCTCTGCGGAATCAAGAATACGAATAGGGTACTCTCGATAAGAAAGGTCATCTTGGAGATCAAGTGTTTCATGGCCGACTTCGCGGATGGGGTCCTTGAAGCAACGCCTGAGTTGTGACACATGGAACACGTCATGTGCTCGGGAAAGGTGCGGGGGTCGTTCAAGTTGGTAGGCAACTTCTACACGTTTAGCGAGAATGCGGAAAGGTCCGATGTAACGTGGGGCCAACTTGCCTTTGATACCGAATCGTTGGGTTCCCTTCAGAGGTGTAACCTAAAGGTAAGCGTTCTCATCCAGATTGTAGCTTTCTTGCCTATGATGACGATCATAGTAGATTTTCTGACTAGACTGGGCGACTTTCAATCGATCACGAACAATGCGAACTTGCTCTTCTGCTTCCTTGATCATATCCGGTCCAAAGAATTATCTTTCACCGGTTTCTGACCAGTTTAGGGGTGTTCGACATCGTCGTCCATATAGGAATTCAAAGGGAGCCATGTCCAGACTAGATTGATAGCTATTGTCATAAGAAAATTCGGCGAATGGAAGAGATTTCTCCCAATTCTTTCCGAATGAGATAACACATGCTCTGAGCATGTCTTCCAAGATTTGATTAACCCTTTCAACTTGACTGCTAGACTGAGGATGGAAAGCTGTGCTAAAGGAGAGATGAGTTCCCATAGCATTCTGAAAGCTTCCCCAGAATCTAGAGGTGAAAAGGCTACCACGATCAGAATTGATTTCCAAAGGAACATCGTGAAGAGACACAATTCTCGAGACATACAGGTCCGCTAACTGGCTAGCAGTTATAGACTCGCGAACTGGAAGGAAGTGAGCAACTTTGGAAAGTCATTCAATGACAACGAAGATGGCATCATTTCCTTTCTGGGTTTTTGGAAAGCCGGTGATGAAGTCCATACCGAATTTGTCCCATTTCCACTCGGGAATAGGCAAAGGTTGAAGAGTACCAGCAGGTCTTTGGTGTTCGGCCTTAATGCGACGACAAACATCACATTCGGTAACATATTGAGAAATGCTCTCTTCATCCTAGTCCACCAAAATACGAATAGGGTACTCTCGATAAGAAAGGTCATCTTGGAGATCAAGTGTTTCATGGTCGACTTCGCGGATGGGGTCCTTGAAGCAACGCCTGAGTTGTGACACATGGAACACATCATGTGCTCGGGAAAGGTGCGGGGGTAGTTCAAGTTGGTAGGCAACTTCTACACGTTTAGCGAGAATGCGGAAAGGTCTGATGTAACGTGGGGCCAACTTGCCTTTGATACCGAATCGTTGGGTTCCCTTCAGAGGTGTAACCTGAAGGTAAGCGTTCTCATCCAGATTGTAGCTTTCTTGCCTATGATGACGATCATAGTAGATTTTCTGACTAGACTGGGCGACTTTCAATCGATCACAAACAATGGAACTTGATCTTCTGCTTCCTTGATCATATCCGGTCCAAAGAATTATCTTTCACCGGTTTCTGACCAGTTTAGGGGTGTTCGACATCGTCTTCCATATAGGAATTGAAAGGGAGCCATGTCCAGACTAGATTGATAGCTATTGTCATAAGAAAATTCGGCGAATGGAAGAGATTTCTCCCAATTCTTTCCGAATGAGATAACACAAGCTCTGAGCATGTCTTCCTAGATTTGATTAACCCTTTCAACTTGACTGCTAGACTGAGGATGGAAAGCTGTGCTAAAGGAGAGATGAGTTCCCATAGCATTCTGAAAGCTTCCCCAGAATCTAGAGGTGAAAAGGCTACCACGATCAGAATTGATTTCCAAAGGAACATCGTGAAGAGACACAATTCTAGAGACATACAGGTCCGCTAACTGGCTAGCAGTTATAGACTCGCGAACTGGAAGGAAGTGAGCAACTTTGGAAAGTCATTCAATGACAACGAAGATGGCATCATTTCCTTTCTGGGTTTTTGGAAAGCCGGTGATGAAGTCCATACCGAATTTGTCCCATTTCCACTCGGGAATAGGCAAAGGTTGAAGAGTACCAGCAGGTCTTTGGTGTTCGGCCTTAATGCGACGACAAACATCACATTCGGCAACATATTGAGAAATTTCTCTCTTCATCCTAGTCCACCAAAATCTCTGGCGTAGATCTTGGTACATTTTTGTGCTATCCGGATGAATCGAGAAGGGAGTGTCATGGGCTTCTTTGAGGATGAGTTGCCTTAGATCTATATTCTTAGGTACTACCAAACGATTTTCAAAGAATACCGTTCCTTTGCTATCTGTGGAGAAACATTTAGCAACTCCACTAGCAATGTTCTCCTTGATCCGGCGAACACCTCGTGCACGCCTTTGGGCAACTATGATTTGATCCTCAAGAGTGGGTTTCACCACCAAGGTAGAAATAAAACCATGAGGAACTATCTCAAGATTGAGCTTGCAAAATTCCTCATGAAGAAGTGGTTGATACTGTTGTAACATGAGGTTGTTACAATACGACTTACGACTTAGTCCATCATCCATGACATTGGCTTTGCCTGGGGTGTAAGAAATTCCTAAGTCATAATATTTTATCAACTCTATCCAGCGTCTTTTCCTGAGATTAAGATCTGGCTGGGTGAATATGTATTTGAGGCTTTGGTGGTCGGAATAGATCTCACAACGATTACCGAGGACGTAATGTCGCCAAGTTGTCAGGGCATGAACTACGGCAGCGAGTTCAAGATCATGGGTAGGATAGTTCTCTTCATGTGGACGCAACTGGCGTGAAGCATAAGCTACCACATGTCTATCTTGCATAAGTATGCATCCTAACCCTTGCCGTGAGGCGTCACAAAAGATCTCGAAATCCTTTTTGGTGTGTGGAGGCGCAAGTATGGGTGCAGAAGTCAATCTTCTTTTTAGCTCTTGAAAGCTTTCCTCGCACTTGGGAGTCCATTGGAATTTCTTATCTTTCTTGAGGAGTTTAGTTAGAGGCTTTGCAACTTTGGAGAAGTTCTCAACGAAGCGGTGAGAATAGCTTGCTAGGCCAAGAAAACTCCTAACTTGCTTAACCGATTCAGGTGGAGTCCATTCAAGGACGGCCTGAACTCTCTCGGGATTGACAATGATGCCTTTTGCAGAAATCACGTGGCCTAAGTAGGTCACTTCTGGTAGCCAAAATTCGCACTTAAAGAACTTGGCATAAAGACGTTGCTCTCGAAGTTTCATCAATACCAGCCTAAGATGATCGGCATGTTCTTCTTCGTTCTTCGAGTATATAAGGATGTCAGCGAGGTAAACCACGGCGAACTTGTCCAAATACTCCATGAAGATCGAGTTCATCATGCGCGAAAAAGTGGCGGGGGCATTGGTTAGACCGAAGGACATGACGGTGAACTCGTAAAGACCATAACGAGTAGTGAAAGCTGTCTTGGGAATGTCCTCGTTTCGGATCTTGATTTGATGATGGCCTAATCTCAAAACAATCTTGGAGAAGACCGAGGATCCAGCAAGTTGATCATAAAGATCATTGATCCTGGGCAGTGGGTACTTGTTCTTTATCGTCGCTAGATTTAGCGGGCGATAATCTACGCACATCCTTTCTATTCCATCTTTCTTCGTTACGAATAGAACGGGGCAACCCCATGGCGATGAGCTAGGGCGGATGAAGCCTTTTGCCAACAAAGCTTCAAGTTGGATTTTAAGCTCAGCTAACTCACGTGGGGCCATTTTGTATGGGCGTCTGGAAATTGGGGTTGTGCCTGGCATGAGATCTACGATGAATTCTACACATATGTTCGGGAGCATCCCTGGAAGTTCTTCAGGAAAGACATCCGGGAAGTCACAAACCACCGGAATATCTTCAAGGTCAGGAAGGGGAAGCACATTCAAAGTATGCATCTGGGTTCTAGAACTGGGTGAGGTGTAGTCAATTGTCTGGCCTGAAGGATGGGTGAGTTTTACTGACTTTGCTTTACAATCAAGGAAAGCATTCTGTCTTGATAACCAATCCATTCCTAGGATGACATCAATGTCTGAAGACTTGAGGGCTATAAGAGAAGCAAGGAATACTAAACTCTCAATTGCAATTTGATTGCCATGGCTTACTCTATTAGTTTGCCACTTTGAACCAGGAGTTTGAATTATCATTGGAGAAAACATTTCTTCAAAGGGGAACTCATGACGAAGTGCATAACTCTCCGACATGAATGAATGAGAAGCTTCTGGATCGAAAAGAACGGAGGCTGGAACATGATTGACTGGGAGTGTGCCAAGGATGACGTCAGAAGTAGCAGTGGTTTCCTCAACTGAGATTTGGTTCACATATCCACTACTTGTGGCTGAAAGCTTTGCTGGGATGGTTTTGGTGGGGGATTTCTTTGAAGGCTTATGACTAGGTCGACGGGGTGCCACAAACACTGTAGGGCATTGTCGGAAGTGATGGCCTGTCAGATCACACGTGAAACACACCCTGCCTGAATTTCTGGGGGTGGGGTTACTTGGTTGCACATCATCATTCTGGGGTGGAATAACGTGTTGAGGTGGATGGCATATATTGGACGGTGGCCTCTGAAGAAGGTTTGGAGGTATGGCACTAGTTGGAATCCATATTCGGCGTTTCTGAGGGGCTGAAATTGAAGAAGGAGCAAGCTCAAGAGCATGCTTGTGGGACTCTTCGAACACTTCATTGCCATGCTCAGCTCTGAAGGATCTGTTGACTAAATCCTCAAAGGTGGAAAATTCAAGGAGGTTGAGATCATGTCGAAGGATAGGGCTAAGTCCTTTACGGAACCTTGCCTGCTTTCTGGCATCGGTGGTGATCTCATCTTGGGCATATCGAGCAAGACGGTTGAACTCTCTCACATACTCATGCATGGACATCTCTCCTTGAGTCAGGTTGCAGAACTCTTCCTTCTTGCGCTCCATTAACTCATCCAGAATGTGGTACCCTCGAAAGGCAACACAGAACTCCTGCCAAGTCACTACGTGACCATCTGGCTGCATAGCAACATAGTTCTCCCACCATTGAAGAGCAGCACCTTCCAGGAAGTATACCGCGAAAATAACTCGGTCATCGGGAGCAACATGTGCAGTATCAAGCTTACGTTCGATGGAACGGAGCCAATCATCAGCTTCAAGGGGCTCAAAAGAACATCGGAATACCGGTGGCTTGAGGAGGATGAAATCCTGAATGCTGACAACCACATTACGCTGACGAGCGGTATTCTACTCGATGAGCTCCAAAAGGCGGGTTTGATCACGTCTATTCCGCTCAGCTTCCATCATGATTTCCGCCACAGAAGGCGGTGGTGGAGGTTCATCATCATTTTGATTCCAAACACGGTCTCGATTTCGACGAACAGCACTACGAGTTCCACCTGACATCCTGTGTGATAAAAATCAACAATCAGAACAGGTTGTACGATGGAATCAAACATAAGAGGACATGATTTCTGAAGAAAGGATCATAATGCAAAGGCAAAGATTCATAGAAACACGAGATAAATCGGGTAGCATAACGGCTACACCGGGATGGAAAATGAAACAACCTTGAGGAGATTGGATAGAACTTCCCCAAGGAATTCAACAACACGATGTCTTTAGACAACCGAACACAACTTTCCTACGGTTACAAGGAAGCAATCAACGAGATGTTCTAGCAAGACATAGAGGATCCTAGTCCTATCTTCCCGTAAAAAAAATGAGGGTGACTCAGAACTCAGATCGATGAGGGTAAGGAGCAAAAGAAGCCTTACGTTGTTCCCTTTATACCCAAGTAACTATATAACTATAGAATACTAGACTCGACTTCGACCAAGGGTTTGAATAATCCTACAGACAGTCCTGCTCTGATACCAAGTCTGTCGGGACCCCGGAATATGCGTATGTAATTCCAGTCACAACTCAATCACATGGAGAGCGGAGATCTGTACCCATTTGTCTAAGCAGACAAGGCCAAGCACAGAACACTATCGGAAATCATCGTACGTGAAGGCATCCCATCCAGGCCGGATGATCAACTGAGATGGGTCCTCATCGCCCGCTCACAAGTCTAAATGATTATGGGTGGTGAAATCCCATACTCATAGACAAGTCGCCTCAACCATGTTATCGATTGAATCATAACCCTTACATGAACATACTCCAGCCCGATCACTTAGTCGGGGTCTAGGGCGGGCTCGATCATACATTAAAGTGTGCACGTGACAGAGTCACGAGCAATCGCATCGCGATGCCCCAAGCTGCGCACATCTAAGGGGCACTTGGTGTATAAAAGACCGCCAGCCAGATCACAACTAAGGTCTCGAAAACCCATACTAAGACATGCATGTTATAATCATACACGCAACACACATGTCTAGTATGAACAACAGGTATCATCACATAACTCTAAAAACTACTTCTTTATTGAATTACACATAGAGTACACAAAGATCATATAACTATGATCCATCATTACATCAAACAACGAAAGAAAATTAGGTCTGAGTACAAACAAGTTTAACAAATGGCTTAGAGAAGCCTTGTTCAACATACATGCCCTTCCACGAGGAACCAGACTGCTGTCTGGAACTATACTAGCTTAGTCAACGTCGAGCTTCAGGAAAGTGACTCCATCGGGGGCTGCGTTCTCATCTAAAACATAGAATAAGAAAACGTGAGTACAAAGTCGTACTCAGCAAGACTTACATCAGAACTATACTACTCATACGCAAGTATCAAGGTAAATGGAGGTGGGGTTTCATCATGCAGAAGTGCCAACTTTTACTTGGCTAGTCCTGTACTACGAGTACCAGACTTGAGGTAAGAAGCGTACACGAGTCCACTACCAAGTCTCCAACCAATGCACCACTATGCATACTTACTCGACTTCCCCACGAGGAGCACACCATAGCACTCACGCTTATCTTGCGAGTTTTAGAAGTATCCATTCAAGTTGTCTAATAATCAGGTACAGGTTCCAAGTAGTCCTTAACCGCGGACGCGGCTATTCGAATAGTTTTGTTAACCTTGCAAGGGTGTAAACTACACAAACATGACCATCAGTTACCGCTAGGTCTCGTCACCATTCAAGGGGTGCCGGCGAGGATGTTCACCACGTCAATTCACTCACAACCGGTCTATTCCAGGAGTCGACTATCTGAGGTAGATTCCGCTCGAGAGCCCGGCCGGATCAACGATACGGACTCAGACAATGTAGGCAACCGAGACGCCATCCGAGAAGATGGTTTCACTGTCTCACAGATCCACCCACATATCTATATGATGCAACCTTTCATCAATTATTTTTCTATGCATATGCCAAATGGAAAGCCCGAACTAATGTGACTCCTGGACGTCAACACGGATCAAGGTACTAGGCCGAGAGGGGTCAGTGAGCCCAATGTGTGGTTGTACTATTTGTATTGGATTACCATACAAGAACTCGGTGCTTAAGGCGGTGTTCAACGAGACAACCCACTGTGTACTCCTACACAGCCTCTCATCGTTCACCTTGTATTAGGGTGGATTCAGCGACACAGTTTCACCTTCATCAGTAACATGAACACCACCATCCCGACTCACAGATCAAAGTAACCTCATTGTAACCTCTAAGCATGCAATAAGCTGTAACAGTTGCAGGGGTCACATGATATCAATCAACTCCTATGTTATCTAGGATTGTGGTTTTCTTAGTACTATGACAAGATGATAGGTCATGCATCGGATATGGGTTCAACTATGCGGTAGAATCGATAACAAGGTGATCATCCTAATCAATGCATAAGAGAGACTTAAAGGGAAGTGGGATTTTATAGACATGATCAATGGGGTTTGCTTGCCTTGCTGACGATACACGGGTCTTAATGTAACAGCCCAGATTTCACAAAAATTAAAATTTTTGTTTTCGGTGTGAATTGTTTGATCGTCTGATTTATTTGCGGTGTTTGCATCCCCGATTTATCGATCGGCGATTATTTTTCCCCCTCTTATCTCGTATTGGATGGAGACCGACCCTTGCCACCCTGACACTCGACCTTTGCAACACCGGGTTTCACCCGATCACCTTTGCGAACCCGCACGAGACCAGCCGCAGCCAACGGAACGAAAACCCCATTTAATAATTAAACGGGTTATTTTTATAGCGCGCCGGAAAGTGTTCTCGGAACGGTTCCAGCGCGAGGTGAACGCCTCCGGCTCGACGTGCTGATCGCGCAGTTCGAAGTTTTACCCAAATCGGAGGTACTGCGGACCCCCGGCGGTCAGAAACGTAAACACCGCGCGCGCGAGAGAAAAACCGGGGATGTTTTTGCAAACTGCCAGCCACCTGGGCTATATAAAGACCACCACACTCCCACCCATTTCTAGGGTTTCCCTAGGCACAAAATTGCAGCCACCCCCCTGTTTTTGCCCCAAAATTGCCCCATTTTCGCAACCCTAGACCCCCAGCGGATCTGGACCGTCGGATCGGCCGATCCAACGGCCCAGATCGCGCCTTGGCCTCCACCAACCTCCAGCCTCCCCATCTCTCTCTCCACCCACGCCCGTGGAGGCCGCCGCCGCGCTCGCCTCCGGCCGACGCCGGCGTCCAGCAGCCGCGCCGTCGCGCCACTCCTCTCCTCCCTGGTGTCCTCTCCTCTCTCTTCTTCTTCTCCCTCCTCTCCCCTAACTCTCTTCTCTCTCATCTCCCTGTACAGGAGCACCTCTGCGCCGGTGCCATGGGAGCTCGGCTAGGGATCTCGCCGGCCGCCCACTGCCTCCTCCCGAGCCCGCAGCCGACGGGATCTGGCCGGAGCCGCCAGATCCGACGCCCTCCACGACCCCTACGCCGTAGTCGCCCTAGCCCTCGCCGGCGACGAGCTGGGACTCCGCCGGCCACCAGCCCGCTCGGCCTCCTCCTCCAGCCGTTGCAGGAGCCAGCCGCCTCCACCGTGGCCAGGTGGGCCAGCCCAACGACCGAGCCAGGCGGCCCAGCCGCCAGCCGAACCGGCCTCCCAGGCCACCAGCCGGGCTGAAGCCCACTAGGGTGAGCCAGGCCGCCCCCCCTTTTTTTATTTTGCCTCTGTTATTTTTTTCCTATCACCCTGTAAAATTTTGCTAAGTCTGGAGAAAACTGCTGCTGGTGCTGTTTTGCAACGTAATTTCCCGTTGACTCGTAGCTCCGAATGAAGTGATTCTTTTTTTGTTTGGTTGTGCTTTGTGTGCTCTAGAGTTCGTCTTTACGAAGTTATTTATTTTGAGGTCGTCTTGATTATGTATTTCTGTGTTGAAGTATGCACCAGACTGTTAACTGTTGCTAAATTCTGTCAAGTGCTGCTGATGTTATTTTGTTGCAACTTTGATTGATGATTGTGACAAATCCATGAGGCCTATTGCATCGATTCTTTTTCCTATGTGTTAAGCATCATGTGTACTTCATTTCCATGCTTTAACTTGTCATTTTTGGGTGCTTTAGCTATATTAAATCTTGCTCCAAAGTGGTGATCCTGATGTTAATGTGCTACTGTTGCTGAAACTGTTAATTTGGTGCAACTTCGGGTGACGGTTGCGTCGCAACCGTTTATCGGAATTGAGTGATTCCAATTGCATATTGTTAAGCATCATGTCTGCTTCCATTACATTTATTGCATTGTTATGATATGCTTGCTGGTCATATAGTTATTGAGCTCCAAAGTTGCTAGGCTGCTGTTTTTGACAGCCAACTCTATTTTTCTCTAAGTCTGTAACGTTCCGATGCCATGTTGCATGCTTAATATCTTTTGATCTCTGACGCCTTTTTGCATGATTCTTTTTGCCATGCCTTCCCTGTCATGTCTACTTTAGTTCCATATCATTGGTGAGCATGTTTTCATTGATTATCCTGTTTATGAATTGCTCTAAATGTGCTTCGTGATGTTGGCAGATTGTGCCCGTAACTTGTTTCGCTTATATCTTTTTAACCGTAACTCCGTTTGGAGTGTGCCTTATATGTAACTTGATTAGTTTTTCATGTACTTTGTGCTTATGCTGTTGTTTTATGTTGTTAACCAACCTAAAATATGGTTTAGGACAGAACAGTACCAAATGTTTTAATCATCGTGTGGCACTTAGTGTTATGCCATGTTTAGGTTGTGCCTCACTTAAATTGACTAGCATAGATAGTTTACTTTATGCTTCACCTCTTGCCATGTTTGTGTGATATGCCATGCTTCTGTGCTTTGCCATGTTAACAACCTTTGTTGATCACCTGTAGCTAAACAACTTGAACCTTTCTAAATGTGCGGTATCGTCGTGTGTGCCGAGTGCTCCACTTAACCTGTTAGTAACCGCTCTCGACGGTAGGTGCGATGTCTCGTGTTGCCTTCTTGTTGATTCTTGCTCGTGTTTGCCTCGTAGTAATAGATGCTTGCTCGTTGATTGCTTTCCAGTGTTTACCGTCTTGTGTGCTTCCGCGGGTACCTCTCGGAGACGATGCGAGCTTGCGATCAACTACACCTTCGGAATCCGACTTATCAACTAGAAAGGACTATACATTACTTATGATCCATTCTATTTCAACCTGCGGTTTGCATGCTAGTCTAGGTTAGGTTCGATGTTTGATCCTACCACATGTTTACAACCTCTTTCAAACCGATACAGCCATGTCCCTTCCCAGGAAACCTTCTACTGCTATGTTACTATTTCTCGTTGCTCAGCCCCTACTTAGTATGCATGCTTAGGATGCTACGATGTTACCTTGTTACTTTTGGTTTGGGCTATCACATTATTATATTGTTGTTGATGATATGATTATTACAATGTTGACTATATTCGACGAAGGATGGAAGGTCTAGGCTATCCCGCCTCGATGCTTTGTCCCATTGAGTCACCTAGGATCCGAGTTCCGGGTATTGGTTTTAAGACTGAGCGTGCCTAACCGCGTGTGGGATTTTATGGGGTCCCCTTTTCTTAACTACCTAGCTTCAAACATTTCTAGTGGTGGCCCAAGCTGATTTACCATTTGAAACCGTGTGTGTGCTGGTCATCTGCCAGTAGTTTTCAAACCAACCTGGACCAGTGAGGACATAGTTCCCTTGATGGCCCACCTTGTTCGGCTGAGGACCCGGTTTACCATGTGTGATTAACCGGCTATCCAAACCCGAGACAGCCGGTAGAGACTGATTCGAGAGCGCGACCGGCTTTTGAGTTGGGTGTCGACTCACCGGGGGCCACCCGGATTTGTTCGTTGTTAGCTAGAGGGACCTGTCGTTTCGGATCTCTTGGAACTAAATCATAAAATGGTTTAATGTGATGGGTAGCAACTGAGAGAGATGGGCGTGCGTGCGGAGCCTTGTAATGGGCAGTTGGTACACCCCTGTAGGGTTAAATCTTTTCGAGAAGCCGTGTCCGCGGGTATGGATGACTTGAGACCTACTCCTTGTTCATAGACAACAACAGCTGAGATAATCTTAATATAATTTAATCAATGTGTGTGTGCCTTGACTGCTTCTTCTTCGTCGATATGCGAAGAGGAGGACAAGGATAGGATAGGTGTTATGTTTGCGTATGTAGGTGGATAGCAGACTTGTTGGAGGCGATTCCTCATCGAATGCTTGGCTTCTTATATTACTCTCTAGATCGTTAGCCACTTCATAAATGCTAGTGCGTCAGCAACTTCACCACTTATCCCATCCTTACCGTAAACTACTAGTTGTCCTAGAATAACGAGTGATGAAGTCCTTGCTGGGTCAGATGACCACTACAGTTGGATGCTGAGTACTTCTATACTCATGATACTACCCCCAAACTCTTTTCGGGGTTCTTGATCCACAACAGGTATGGTGATCGACGTTTCACGTGGAGACTCGACGACGACTAGTTAGGCGGATCTCGGCAGAGGGCCTGGACCCGTGTGGTTATGGGGATCGATGTTTTTCTCTTTGCCACTAGGAATTTGATTATAGTCTGTACTCAGACATGTACCTTCCGCTGATGTATTGTATTAAGGCAGTTGTATGCCGATTGTATGAGATGTCGTATCCTTGTATCTGTAATGTTGTGATATCATGTTGGAAATCTGGGGCATATGACTTCGTCATATGTCGCGGTGGGACCGATATGTGCTTCGTCCCCGGATCTGGGTGGAGACATCTAGATCTGGAACAATACCGCATATCTGGCCTTACACTTAACGGTGGTCTTCTCCTTCGGTGGTGATCACCGTCTCGGAGGCACTGTTATAGAAGCAATTATCAACAAAGTCGGGGCAACATCAAAATAAAATGCACAAGCACATGATATAGTTGTCCATGATGTATATCGTACTGGTTTGTTGACAATTCAATTTAATTGAAGGTTATTGCAAAGGATTTGCAAATTCAAACTTCAAATTTGAATTCAAATTAAGCCATATGCACATTTGCTACTGTTCCCCCATTTTAAAATGGTCAAACATAGAAAAAAGTTGCATATTCATAATCCTTGCATTTTTCTGATAATTTTTCATATATTATTTGTTTAATTTGGAGTTAATATGAATTAGTTATGAATTTCTAAAGTTTATTGCATTTTCTGACTTTTCTGTAAATTATGTTAATTTGGAAAATCCTTTATTGCGTCATTATTAAGTCATGCTGACGCAAGGGGGGGGGGGGCTGACATGTGGGTCCACCCTGTAAGTCTCACAGGGGTTAATCCTCTCTCTGTTAACTTAACAGAGGGGTTAGGGGGCCACGGGGCCCACCTGGCAGTGGCTAGGGGAGGGGGATTAGGGCAGTGGTTAAGGTTAATTAACCCGGGCCGCCGGAGTGTCGTCGCCGGCGACCACGGGCACGGCGGAGGGTCTCGCCGGAGTGGCTTCCCGACCACTATTTGGCACGGGGACACCACTTGAAGGTGGCTCCTGGATGCCCGCCTCAAACCATGCACTCGGGGGGGCCAAGGGGTGGCCGAAGACGTCGTCGGCGTCAAGCTGAACGGCGGCTGGGCTCGGGTTTGGTGGAAAACAAAGATGGGGGCACGGGGAGGAGCACAAAGAGGCCGGAGGGGAAACGACGACGAAGGAATCTCTCGCCGGAGCGGAGTGGCCGTGGCGGAAGAAGACGACGCGGGCATCGTCCTTGGAGATGCTCAGCGCGAATTGAGCGGCCACGGTGACGAAGACGGAGCTGGCGGACCCCTCTGGACAACCTGGAGCGAAAAACGGTGGTCGATGGCCGCGTAGAAGCACGACGACGGCGACGTTGGCTCTCTGGCGGCGAAGCAATCGGCGTGGGGAGAGGAGGAGGGCGACTTAGAGGAGGGGAAAATGGCTTGAGGCTCCTCCAGGGCCTCCACGACGCCGGATAACGTGAAGGGGGCAACCAGGCAGCTGCCTGGCGGCCATGCGGTGCCCGCCGGCGACCTGCCTGCCTGGCTGTCCTGGGAAGAAGATGGGGGTGCCCTTTTGGGCTGGGCCGAATTGTCCACTGGGCCCAGGTGAGTGGGCTCTTTTCCTTTTCTATTTTTCTCTGTTTTTCTTTTTTATTTCTTTTGACATTTGTTCTGTGTTGATATAAAAAATTATCATTTTTTTTATAAAATCCCCAAATCATTTATATGGACTTACATGGCTTATAGTTAGCCACTTCCAAAATTTGAAGATTTTTGAAATTCAAACTAGTTGAATTTTAATTTAAATAGAGGTATTATTTAATTTCCAAGCCCTTTTTTGAATTCTTGACAAATCTTCGTGCATGCAGTGGGACCCACTTCACTTTATATGTGATCATGCATATTTATAAGACTTTTCAAAAATAATAGAGGAATTTTTGGAAGAAATTTTTATCTGGCCATTTGAGTTAAATTCTCTAGGGCTTTTCTTTTCCCCATTTTTGAATTTCTTTTGAAATTTTCACATGATGCAAAGGGGCACTCAAACCCTAGCACTTAACCAAGTTGGGGTTCTGACACCATGGTGGAGGGGAAGCTCGCGGAGGTCGATCCTCCCTCCGGCATGGTGCCGGGAAGAAGTTTGCTGGCACTCCCGATCTTGGAAGTGCGGCGGCGGCGGAACAGAGGCGAGATCGCGAAAAAGGGTTCTGTCCTAGGGGGTTTCGCGTCACGGGGAATAAATAGGCGAAGAGGGCAGCCAGGGGGGGCACCAGGGGTTCAGGTGCCCCCTTGGCACGACCAAGCCCTAGGCCACGCCAGGTCGCTGCCTGGGCGCCTGGTGGTGGCCCTCCTGCCCCACTTCGGGACTCTGGAAGCTTCTGTTGCGCTGATTTTTTATGTGATTTTTCCCGAATTTTTGGAGCACTTTTAATATGGGGGAAAACTGAAATAGAAAAACAGCAGAAAACAGAAACTAGCACTGTGGTGCACTGAGTTAATAGGTTAATCCAAATATGATCAAAAGTGTATGAAAGTGTATCTAGATCATAGCAATATCACACAAAACATGCATGGATCAAGAAGAAATTATCGATACGTTTGGGACGTATCACTTGCCTGGAAGCTTGACGGTAGGGGTAGGGTCGTCGACGAAGTAGTCGTACCCGGCAGCGGTGTAGTCGGCGGCAACAGCGGGGTCTACCGGAGAATAAATGGGGGAGGGGGAGAAACAGTGAATACAAAGCAAGAATATACAAAAAGATGCATGACATGACATATGCAATGTTAACGGTGTTCTAACGCAGTGCAATGCACGTTGCTCGGAGCGGAAATTCATCCGGGGACGAACTATCGGCTCCGGGTAATTATCGACAAATGGCCCGGAGGGGGAATGTCTCATGTTCGTTGTGTTAGAGGGGTGTGGTAGTTATACAGGTAGCGTATCCGTTTTCATTATATTTTTCTGATAAATTTTCATGTATAAAATATTTTCATCGGAGTTACGGTTTAAAAGATAATTTTTTCGCAGCTTAAATAAATTTAAATCATTTTCTGGATTTATTAAATCATTTAATCTAACATTATCCACAACTGTGGGATTGAATGGTCAAACCTGACCAGTGGGTCCCACTGGTCAGCCTCACAGTGTTAATAAATCTTTTAGTTAAATTTAAATATTCACTGGGCCCACATGTCATAGACATCAGCAAATAATTCTATTTATTTAAATCTAAACTGGTAGTGGGGCCCAGGTGTCATGGACACATGTGAAATTATTAGTCTAATTAATCTAGGGGCTAATCTAATTGCATGGACCCACCAGTCAGTGACTCTAAATGTTAAATAACAGTTTTATTTTTAATAGGGCAATTAAAAGGCATAGGGGCCCACAGTCAGTGGCACACAGGGGTGTGATTATTTGCTATTTAAATTTCTGACGAACAGGCCCCACTGGTCAGCCTCACCAGAGCATGCCGACGACGAGGTACTCCGGCGAGGTCGTCGTTCTCGCGATGCAGGGCACCATTTCGCTCGCCGTTTGTGCAGTCGATCGAGAACTCCATGCCGCGTCGATCTGTGCCATTTGCGGGAACCGAGGCAGTCGGCGGTGAGCACATCGTCAACAATGGCGGGGGCGGAGCTCGGCCAACAATGGAAAAAGGCAGTACGAGGCGAAATCGAGGCGCGTCTTTGGTCAAATCGAACCAACGAGTTACGGGTAACACGATGGTGCAGCTGGCGCGGCCTGGGGTGGGTCGAGAGCTCGCCTACGCCAACAATGGCGACGACCGGAGCAACACAAAAGGGGGGTCTCTCCTATGGGCCTATCGAGCACCTACGGACAATTGGCGATGATAGATGTGCTCACCACGAACGCGTCGGGGTTGGCAGCGGGCTCGGGGAGGGGCTGAGGCGGCCAGAATCGGTCGCCGATCTCGGCGGCCCGAGGTTGAAGAAGAAGACGATGGCATCTCCCGTGGTGCGTCTCGTTCCGATTCCGCGCGCATGATGATGTAATCGATGACGGCGAACATGTAGGACACGTCAGATGGGTCCGGATCGGCGAGTTGCCGCGGGTGTTCACGTGACGGCGACCATGGCGGCTGGTGAGGTTTTTCCCCGACGATTTCGCGACGTGAGGTGGGGGAAAATGGGCTCGGGCGCGATCCACAACTTGCGGGGGTCTCCCTTATCGTGTCCACAACGCACAGGAGCGAGGGGAGCAAGTGAGAAGGTGCCAACTCGTCTACGACGACGTGCGTGGCATGACGCCAGGGGGAATTTGGCACAGTGGAGAAGAAGGTGGAGCTGGGCCGGGGTGGGCCTCGCCCTGGGCGAGGCTTAGTCATTTTTTATTTTCCTTATTTTATTTTCTTTCTGTTTGAATTTTATTTATTAGCTTTTGCAATTTTATAAAATGGTACACTAGCTCCACAATTAGTGTTTCACTTTATAATAGTGCCACAAAAAGTTTGGGGACAAACTAAATTCATTTGAATTATTGCCATATTTAATATGATTAAATATTGATGTTTTTCTACTGTTAAGATTTGTTTGCAATATTTAAATATTCAAATAAATACCCAATTTTGGTAGAACATGGTCTACTGATTTTTAGGGATTTTCCAAAATTGGATGCATGAATTTTGGGAAAACTTTTATCTGTCACCTATTTTTAGTAACCACTAAAAGGCATTTGAATTTGTTTTGATTCAAAGTTGATCAAAGCCAAGATTAGCAACAGTAATAGTAAACATTCAAAGCGATTACTGTTACAGACACTAAGAGTGTTAAAATAATGATGTTGATGTAGGTGGTGATGTCTGCTCAGTCTCGTCGTGTTAGTGCTTCTCGTTTGCCAGGTCGAATGCATCACATAAGAGGTATGCATAATGACACGACAATACCTACGCATTAAATTCTACTCCTCATGCTTACGTATTATTGTGTTTTGTTAAGGTCCTGGAATAGAAGACGAGGAAGATTTTGAATGTTTCTGCCAGTATGGCAACCACGTATCGATGGATGATGCATACTTTTCTACACTCAAGGCGATAGTTGATAAGCACATGCTAAGAAAACCATTATACGTGTGCATAATTAATAAATCAAATATAGTCAAAGGCAAAGAAAAAATGGTAAAGATTTCATTTTCATTACATACTTGTCACATATGCTATGCATTACTACTTCAGGGATTGACATAGAAAAATACATGATGCATGCAATATTTTTCGAGGAGCTTCAGCATGCAGCACATTGTATCACATCTTCAACTACCACCATTCATTCAAGTCTTTTACAATAATACAGAACTACTGAAAGTTAAGGTTGTAATGAGCAAGTCAAAGGTGAAAGGAAAACTGACAAGTGGTGCTATGTTAACAACAACTGGATGGAGGTTGTGAAGAAGATTGATATGAGAGTTGGTGAAAACTATGTGTTTTGGTTTTGAGGAAGCTGTGATGGTCTTAAGCTTCTTGTTCATCATCTCTGAAGTCAACAATGAGAGCATGAATTATTCCACTCACTTAGTTCAACCAAGTTGTCGTGTACTTCCGTTTACAATATTGTTTTGCTGCCTTTGTGTTGGGCCAGAATATATTTTTTCTGGCATATTCAAAGACTCTGAATAATTCCATTTGAAACATTTCCGATGGATTATGCATTTTCTATATATTTTTCCTTTTGAAATTCCCGGAAAATGGCCGCACGCGGCGAATCTTGCCACATTTTTTGAAAATGGTTGAAACTTGGCATGAAGCCCTTAAATGGCATCAACAAGTGAGCACCAAAATTTGGATTCATTCTGAGTTGGTCGAAAAATCCACTTGTCTGAAAAGAGGGCCCCAGACTAGCCCGGAAGGCTCCGTATTGGAGCACCTCCATTTTTCCACAAGCATGAAATAAATCCATATTTTTTATGGACTCACATGATCAAAACAACATGAAATGCACAATTGTATGCAAATTTTACATTACTTACATATAATTTTATTTTCTGGTCAAAAAATCCAAGAAAATGGCCCCCGATGGTCTACCCCCCCTAGCTATGCAATCAGTGGGGTAGAGGCTGGTTGATTACAGCTCCAACATGATAAGAAACAACTTATTAACACCCCAATCCATCATGGACCGCTGTTGACCAATGTGTGCATCACCGCACTCTACACCGGAACCTTTCTCCTACGGCTTCCACTTTCTGAAGCAAGTCCACCTTAAAAGACTCAGAATGACCCCAATTTTTTTGCACTTCTTAAGTACACCATACCAACCACACATGCCAAATTTGAAACATTTGATATGGATTATGCATTTTCTATATATTTTTCCTTCTAAAATGTCCAAAAAACGGCCGCACGCGACAAATCTTGCCACATTTGTTGAAAATGGTTGAAACTTGGCATGAAGCCCTTAAATGGCATCAACAAGTGACCACGAATTTTTGGATTCATTCTTAGTTGGTCGAAAAATCCACTTGTTTGAAAAGAGGGTCCTAGACTAGCCCGGAAGGTTCCGTATCGGAGAACCTCCATTTTTCCACAATCATGAAATCAACCCATATTTTTGATGGACTCACATGATAAAAACTAAATGGAATGCACAATTATATGCAAATTTTAAATGGACAAAAACATATTTTAAAAATAAATTTGTTTTTGAGATAACACAAAATAAATGTTTTAAAAATGATCTTAAAATGAAATCAACCCATATTTTTTTACGGACTCACATGATCTAAACAACTTGAAATGAATTATATATATATATATTTTAAATGGACAAAAACATATTTTATAAATTTTTTTTTTGAGAATAACACTAAATAAGTGTTTTGTCACTGGGCCGCTACAAAGCAACCCAGGAGGTCGACGCCTAACCGCTACAAAGCAACTGTACCGCGTGCTCGTGGGCCTGGAAGCAGCCGGGCCCATCCTGCATGCTTGATATAAACCGTAAAATCGGTAGGTTGCGTCTATCACGGAGGTCGTGCGACCTGATAACCTAAACACGCTCGTAGTAGATCAGATCCACGTCTCCGATCCCTGAGTCCACGGCAGTATTCTCGTCTCCGCGTCGTGGAGACACCCCTGAAGCTATCGGCGAGCTCTATCAGTGGTGATAGGCAGCAACTCCGCACGCCGGCGTCAACTCTGTCGAGCTTAACCAGTAGGTTTGGTTTAGATCTTATAGCCACCAAATTGTGTCTGCATGTTTCGTTGTTTTCCGATTGATTTGTTACTGCATATACGTGTTAGATTTGATCTATAGCTAAAAACTCGCTCAATAAAAAAATGTGACTTACAATTTCCATGTCAAAGGTTTAGTCAACCTCGAACCTGAGCGATCTGGACATCAAAGTTTTAATTTTAATTTTAGCGTGGTTTTAAGATAATGGTTGGTTTGACAATGCAAGGAGTGATTAGTAACATTTTATGTGATGAATTGTTGGTCGGTAGGCTCAAATCGTTTAGTTTAGTGTTTGTGGAACAAGTGGAAGAAAGCTACTACCTATATCTACGTTATTAGTGCACAAAGTATGGTTTTTATCCAGGTTATTATGCATGAAAAATTATGTCATGATTCTAAAGAAAAATACTTCCTCCAAATATTTTGTATTATTTCTATGCTTTTAAAAATATAAAAATAATATAGTAAAGTTTGATTAGTTTAATAGATGTGATTGTTCACTCAAATTCTTGAATTAAAAAAATTGTAACATGGACCAATATATGTGTTCATGCATCGTGTTATTTTTTTGCAGCATGGAGGACCCTCTCGGGGAAATATCTTGCAACGTAGAAAAGTGGTCCAAACTAGTTGCGTTTATGACGGTCGATCAACGTGCCAAACTTGGCAGCACACCACTGAGGTGCATGATGCAGATACCCCCAATCAAGATGCGAACGACTTTGCTTAGCTATATGTTGAAGGCTTTTGAATTATCCTATGGGAAATTCATCATTGAGGAACGGGTTGGCGAAATATCATTTACTTCTGTGGATGTTGAGTACATCACATGGCTTCAGAATGCAGGACTGAGCGCATCATCTATCATAGATGAGGAAGGAGAGGTGGCAAAAGATCGTATTCCGCCACATTTTGTGAGAAAAACAATTGGCAATATCAATATAGACGACTTGATCGAATATATTGTGACAAAACAAGCCGTAGACGATGATTTCGTGCATATGTCCGTCCTCGTGCTACTAGGGACAGTGTTGGCGCCATCAGCTACTAAGATTGTTCAGAAGCAGATGTATGCGTTAGTTTAGGATGTTGTGCGGATTAATAGAATAAATTGGAATGCGTTCACACTAGGTTATCTTATGGCTAATATCAAGTTTTTCAACAAAGGAAGAAAGATTAGGCAGTGGCCGAAAGGGAACTTGCCACTACTACAGGTACACTATGTTTTCCCATCACATGAAATTCCTATATGCATTTAATTTATGAATCTAAGTTGTTCCGTTTGTTTGTATGCAATATCTCTATTGGGAGAAGGTGCAGCCAAAGGATGAGCCTTCATTAGCTATGGGTGTGTCCTTGCGCCCCCTTATGAGGAACTGGATCGAGGCGCCCAAAAATAAGCGGGATGCATATGACGCCGACAATGGGCGTGGTGTCGGTCTTGGCCGTGTGAAGGTTATGCATTTTGTGCAGTCCATATTATTTTTTGCATATATTAATTCATAGCTATTTAGTTGTTTCTTAACGTTATTAATTTGTAGATTGAAGATAATATAACGGAGTGGTATAGGAATGAGCCACCAACAAACTCACCTCTTCTTTCTAAGAACAAGGGTCAGTCCTCGAAGAGAAAAGTCCAGTCGCGTAAGACTGTCGCCAGAAAAGATTCAAAAACTGATATCCAGCTCAAACATCTCATCCAGGAGATGAGGGACTTTAGAGGAGACATCCAACTTATTCCTCAGGTGAAGCGCCCAACATCCTATAAAGATTTTTGATGTTGTTTTTCAATTGAAACAACACATAACTTTCATTTTACGTTGCAGAATGTTCTTTCAGTTATGAGTAAGACTTGCGTCGCATACAAACCATCAACAGATTGTTCGTCCCAGGATGGTGAGGACGAGGATGCGGACCAGTCCTACCCGAATGGTACCGGACATGAGGAAGTCCAAACAGAAAAATGGTTCTGGTTTTGCACCTGTCAAATTGGAACCCAATGACGTGAAAGACTTTGTCACACCTGCCAAAGAGAAAGATAAGATAAAGCTGAAAGGATGGGAAGGCAATGGCACTTCCGAGGATCCATGGACTTTCCATGATGAGAAATTGCCTTTTAACGAGGTGCCTATCTCTTCCCCGGAGGTGCAGAAAGAGATTTTGCAAGCCGCCCTACGCAAGGTTCGTCGCACGGGTAAATCAGGCGGGAGTAAGAAAGGACATGAAAAACGGCAGTCGAAGGTACCGGTACGCTATGATTCATATGTGATTCAAAAACCTGTAAAGCGCCAGACTAGTAGTGGTATCAAGAAAGGTACTGCCCATGACATTATTATTAATTTATCTTTGTTGCATCTATGAATTACTAACGAACCACATATCATATGTCTTGCAGGTTTGTTTGGCACGATTAATGATATGCCTGAAGGCTCTTCGACGTTATCACCGGCTCTTATTTCAGCGGCGGTGCATTACGTTGAAACAACCGCAAAACACAAGGACCATGCGTACAAAGATATTTACGTAAATGCCCATAATGATTCTGTGGATAGTAAAAGAATTAAGGCTATCATCGACCATGCTTGGTTATCAGAAAATGTAAGTCATACAACTATCTAATCTACTAAAGTAGTCTCTTCACAATATTGATTCCCTTGAAACAAACCGTTATTCCTTGTAGGTTCTTAATGCTTACATTGCGGATTTTTCTCTACGTGTTGTAGATGACGGACACTTATCTACGGCATGGAAATGATTCCTGTTAAGGAAGCATAACAAAGGGTATAAACCTTGAAATTCAAAGTAGACCATTCCTACTGAGAAGAATTGCATTGTTCTAAGAGTTACAAATGAATATTTCATCCGTGACAAGGTAAACATTGCATGTACGCACAATGCACAACATGTACATGGTCATAATCAATGCTAATAAATTGATTTCCCTCACCATGTGTTGGCATACTTCTCGGTGAACATAGCCAATACTCACTGGGCGACCGTTGTTATGCATATACCAAAGGAGCAGTTCCAAGTTCTGGACTCGCTATATGAATTAAGTCAGATAGAAAGCGTAATCAATGAACTGGTATGATTTTATGCATCCTTTTGAATGACAACTATCCTGACGTGTCAAAGCATATTTAGTTCCAAGTCCGACAATATGATTTTATGCATTTGACTTAAAGTTCAAAATATTTCAGATAGCATCCATCACAGATGACATACTGGACGCAAACATCCTTTTGAATGCCAACTATCCTGACGTGTTAACATGGCCTATTGTAAAAGTTGATGATATGCCAAAGCAAAAAGATTAGTGAGTATCTGGTGCATGTTATGAGCGTTATAGCAAGGATAGTGAATTAGCATAACTTATTCTCCAATAATTTTATTGCAGTGACTCGTGTGGACTTTTTGTGACAGAGTGCATGGGATACCAGGTTCATTTTTCATGGATTCATAACTATCTTCTTAATTTGTTCCTTGCTATAAATTTCCATGTTTTAAATGAATATTTTTTTCGCAGGATAAGGTGAACGACTGTAGGAGACTTAAACTTGCCCGATTCTTCTGTCAACTACGAACATTCTCGAGGAAGTCAAAAATACGGTCGTCACCATCTCAGAGAAAATGATCGAATGAGTTATGTAGTTTAGGGGGTAGGTTTTTTGTCCCGTGGTGTACTAGACACAGCGGGTTTTCCTGCCGGAGTTTGGATTTAAGATACTTTGTTCTTGTTCTTTTTACCGATGATTGCGATGGACCTATTTTTTACAGTACACAGCAGGATGTATTGCATTGCATACCACATAAGCCCTTTTTTGGTTACGAAGAAGTGATCCACCGGTGGATTAAATCCACCTTGGGACGTGGATTTTAACGTGTTTTATTTGGATTTTGTGTGTGGAATTTTTCCACCAGTAGCAGCCGTGGCTTTTATCTCCATGGAATGAAGTGGTTTAGAACACTTACCACCTTGATCCACGTGTATTTTCTGCTAACCAAACAAGGCCTAAGGGGATACATTTCCTTCAATAGAGAAGAGGATACATTGCATTGCACAATAATTGAGAGCACTCAGTTACACGCACAGTACCATTAAGAGTAGTCAAGAAAAAAATAGTCTTTTGTTTGATTTCTCATTAGTACAATAATTGAGTTCGATTTGACTAGTAGAACGATTAAGAGCAGCCAAGATTATAAAACCAAGTTCACATTCAAACTGATCATAGAACTAACATTACAATAAAATAGACACAAGAACTAACATTATGCACTGCCATATGGACCTGGCTCAGTGTCGTCTATCTTGCCTCGCCAAGTTCTAAATTTGTGCTTGCGGCTCAGGTCTTCACCTTCTCCTGGAAGATAACCGTCATACAAATCTTCAGCAAGCAAAGGACCACGATCAACGACCTCCTTCACATGAATGATAACTGAAAATTCAAAAATTGCATGGCCTCTTGGAGAGCTGGGTACAGGAGGCAAATGCAAATTCTCATCGTCAGAGTCTGGCTTCCATGCTTCAGTAGGTGGTGTAGGAATAGACACAGTCAACACCTTGGGCACATCACTAGGATGGCGTAGCCACACAGTTATAGGCAGCACCCACTTATCACTAGCCGGGAGCATTTATATTAGCTCACCGTCCACACCAGCGAGGACTAAATTGAAAGTGTCATGATCCCAAAACTCCTCCGGGATCCCCTCCAAACTAAGCATCTACTTGTACTGAAAATTTACTTTTGTACCACGGGATGATCGATGCCACCGCTGGAAACTAACCGAAGCTCCTGCACACTTGAACTTCTCCGACACGTGCACCACACGAGTGCAGTCGGCCTCCGACTCGAATTGCAGGAAAAAATTATATGGTGGGCAAGCTACATGTACCTTCACCCAACGGACGGCGCAGTGAGAATAAATGGCCATAGTCAGTGTCGCCGGCTTCACCAGGACACGAGCATCTCCAAGCAGCGTGGCGTACATCGCACAGCTGCGAAACTCCTCCAAAGGAGCCATGCCAACCGTGCGCGCAATAACACCACGCCCACGGGAAGGGAGCATCTTTGGCTCGCCACCCTGCCATACTTCCTGGGGGAACACGCGCGAGTCGGGAATGCGAGGCCAGGGATCCGTAGGAACGCAGTCACCGGCGACAACTGTTTGCAAAGGGACGCCGACGTGGCTCCCTTTTTCGCCGCCGGGATTAGTAGATTTGGTATTTTGGATTTTTAGGGTTCGGACCCGTTATTTTATGTCTATCGTATTCACTGGCCACGTGTGGTATCCTCCACTCACCGCGCGTGCATCACGCCTGAGGCGAACACGCCCCGCTCGAATGGCCCTGCGGGCCTGACCTGCGACGAGAACAGCTGCACAAGTGCATGGGCCTACCGGTCCAACTCCACCGTGAGGAAGTGGCGCGTTCTGTGCATGTGTGCCTGGAGACCCGGCCGAGGAGGATCCTGACGACTGATCCAAGGCGGATTCTGATGCTGAATGTACACCGGGATAAACGCCAAGAATAGAATTGTGTCCTTAATTGTTTCTTCTCATTTCTTCATCATTTTGAAAAAATTCAAACAACCCATATGGTGATGATGTACATCATTTTTTGGAATAAATCTGAAAGCTTTTTTTGATACAAGAGGGCACTCCCTCCAACTTCATTTATTGAAATCATATGTCTTACAAACTACAAGATCCAACAGAACATTAAAACAAATATATACAATGAAAGTCGCTGGGAATGCATACATCATCTAGGCGAGTGTGGCATAGAAAAGATGATCTTCATTCTTCATCTTCTCCAAGGGTCTTTGTCTGGACCCGGAATATGCGTATGTAATTCCAGTCACAATTCAATCATATGGAGAGCCGAGAGCCATACCCACTTGTCTAAGCAGACAAGGCCAAGTACAAGACACTCTCGGAAAGCTCGAACGTGAGGGGCATCCCATCCAGGCCCGGATGATCAACTGAGATGGGTCCTCATCGTCCGCTCACAAGTCTAAATGATTATGGGTGGTGAAACCCCATACTCATAGACAAGTCGCCTCAACCATATTATCGACTGAATCATAACACTTACATAAACAGACTCCAGCCCGATCTCTTAATCGGGGTCTCGGGCGGGCTCAATCATACAACAAAGTGTGCCACGTGACAAAGTCACGAGCAATCGCATCGCGATGCCCCAAGCTGCGCACATCTAAGGGCCACTTGGTGTATAAAAGACCGCCGGCGAGAACACAACTAAGGTATCGAACCCCACACATGACATGCACGATATAAACATACACGCAGCATACATGTCAAGTGTATAACAGCAGGTAACACAACATGAACTCTACAAACTCATAGCTTTATTGCATCTGCTAAACAGAGCAGATATAATAGTGTTACAAGCAGAGATCACATCACTGTGATCCAACATTACATCATACAACAACGGAAGCAAATTATGTCTTAGTAAAGACAAGGTTAACAAATGGCTTAAGAAGCCTTTAAGAAAACACAACGACCCTCCAGAGGGACCAGGCTACTGTCTGGGACTACAAAACTTCGTCGATGTCGAGCTTGAAGGGGAAAGGCCACCATCAGGGTCAGTGGTCTCGTCTCTAAAACATAGAATAAGCAAACGTGAGTACAAAGTCGTACTCAGCAAGACTTACGTCAGAACTATACTACTCATGCTCAGGTAACAAGGTAAAGGCAAGTGGGGTTGTAATGCAGAAAGCTTTGACTTGGCTAACCTGTACTACGACTACACAGAGTTGAGATGAGAGGCGCACACGAGTCCATCTAATCTTGATCACCACATCAATACACA
Organism: Bromus sterilis; assembly: GCA_950022295.1. Taxonomy (NCBI): domain Eukaryota; kingdom Viridiplantae; phylum Streptophyta; class Magnoliopsida; order Poales; family Poaceae; genus Bromus; species Bromus sterilis. Next base: position 269,731,257 of record OX465595.1, on the reverse strand, counting down.
ACCATGGATCCTTCCTCGACTTCCCCACGAGGAAGCAACCCAAAGCACTCACACTTATCTTGCGATTTTTAGAGTATCCATTTGAGTTGTCTAATAATCAAGTAAAGATCTCCAAGTAGTCCATAACCGCAGACACGGCTATTCGAATAGTTCATTAACCTTGCAGGGGTGTACTTCTTCACATACGTAGCTACCACTTACCGCCTAGAACTCGTCACCTTCAAGCGGTGTCGGCGAGGATAGTACCACGACACTTACCTCACGGCTCCAACTCTAGTCCAGGGAATCGCCTATCTGAGTTGTACCCCAATCGGGAATCCGGACGGGGTTTTCGTTCAGGACCCAGACGATGTATGGACGGTCCGACAAGCCCACCTCGACGGATGGTGTTGTGCTTGCCTAAAACCGTGCTACATTAGGAAAGCAAATAGAATAAAGTTAACCCATGCGAATCCTGGACCTTAGTCGGGGTGAGTTAATAGGTCGAGAGGGGTCAATGATCCCAACATGTGGTAGTAATCTGTGTCTTGGATCACAACACAAGAACTCGGGGCCTAGGGCAGTGTAAATGAGACAACCCACTGTGTACTCCTACACAGCCTCTCATTGTTCACTTATATTGGGGTGACTTCATCAACACGTTACCACCTTGTTGCATGTGTTCACTACCATCCCGATACATCACCCAGATGGATCAACTTCATTGCAAACAACTCTAGCCTGACATAGCATAACATGGATGAAGGGCCACATGATGAGCACAAACAATCTTGTATCTGCTAGGTTGAGGTTTGCTTAATACTGTGGTAGCAATGATAGGTCATGCAAAGGATGGGTTCAACTAGCGGAAGAACGGTAACATGTGAATCACCTAATCATGCATAAGAGAACAAGAGTGAAACTGGGTTTTTATAGATATGATCAAAGGGGTTTGCTTGCCTTATTGTCGAGACTCGGGGGGTGCCACTCTTCGGAGAAACAAGGACTACGTCCGGCGATGGATCTATCGAGAAGAAGCAAACACCGAGACAAGAAAGTATAAACATCACATTGCAATGCATATTCAAGAATGAAAAATGGCATGGTACTGATGTGATCTATGTTTAATTTGTAACAAGTTAATTAAAGTTGATTTGAATAAGAATTTCAAATTCAAACTCCAAATGTGGTTCGATTTAGCCAAAGTTGCATTTGCTAATGTTTGGACATGGTAAACCATGTGGTCATGTGTATGATATGCCTCTGATGTTCATGTGATAAGGTTGGCATTGCAAAGATTTAATTTGAAATGATTTAAACATTTATTTTGAATTATTCCAAATAATCCACATAGCTAAATGCTACTGGTTCATCATCATAGATGTGTTTTTCATCTATGGAAGTATGATATTTGGAATCCTTGAATTTTTCTGATGATTTTTCATATATAATTTATTTGATTTGGAGTTATGGATAAAAAGTTATTGAATTTCAAAGCTTTAAGCATTTTCTGGAAATTCTGTTAAATACAAAAGGGATTATTGCACAAGGCTTACGTCAGCATGACGTAATGGGGCGCTGACCAGTCAACTGACATGCCGGGCCCATCTGTCAATGACTCTGGTGTTAAAACCCGTTTAATTAAACTTAAAAGGATTAATAGGGGCTGGGGCCCCCACCTATCAGTGGCTCATGCCAGTTAACCAGAGGGGTTAACCCTTAATTAAGCCGTACGGGCCGGCGGCTAAACGCCGGTTGCCACAGGAGGCGGCGGCGCCCCGCCGGAGAGGGGCTCCCGGCCACGGCTTGGCATGCCAAGGGCACCAGGAGGGAGCCCTCACACGCGCACACCCAGTGGGGTGGGGTACACGGGAGGATCGGAGGGGGACAGAGGCCTCGCCGGCGTCGAGAGGCGCGGCGGCTGGAGCACGGGCAAAAGGAAAACGGTGACCGGGGCGATGGCTATGACCACAGAGAGAGGGGAAAGAAGGCGAGCCTCACCCTGAGACCGTAGAGGTGCACGGCAGGGTCGGAGGAGCTACGGTAGGCGGCGAATTCGACGCCAAGGTCCGGCAGCCGGCGACGAAGACGACAAAGGGGACGACGGCCCTCGGGGCTCCTTGCTCCAATTGACTGCGCGGGGTGACGAGGACAACGGAGAGGAGCACAATGGACACGGCCGGGCGGCGTATAGGCGACGTTGGCCACGGCTGCGCGCACACGGCGGCGACGGGGAGCTCTCGGTTCTTGCGGGATTCGCACGGGAGAGAGAGGGGAGTGGGTTCCAGAGGGGGGAAAGGAAAGGGATGAGCACGGGGGCTTCCACGGCGAAGAGATGAGGACGGGGGAGCCCCCCGAGCGAGCAGGACGTGGCCGCCGCGGTGGGAATGCGCTCCACGCCTCTGCCAGAAGATAGAGGTTGAAGACGCCCCTGCCCCTGGCAGGCTGGGCCGGCTTCTGCCGCGCTTGGGCCAGGTGGGCCGGAGGTAAGGGAGGTGGGTGGCTTCGGCCCTTTCTCTTTTTTTTTCTTTTAATGCTTCTGTTTTATTTGTTTTGCTTTGGAAAAAAATACCAAAGCATTTTTAAAAATCCCCAAAATTTTATCTTTGACATATGTGACATAGAACTAGTCACTCCCAAGTTTTGGAGATTTTTGGAATTCAAATTATTTGAATCCAATTCAAATAGCATTTAAATTTAATTTCCAAGCCTCTGTTTGAATATTTGAAAAATCCATGAGCATGGGTTTGACTCCAAATCATTTTTAAAATGATCATACTCATTTATAGGACTTTTCAAAATTGTTTGGAGGAATTTTGGAAAAACTTTTTATCTGGCCTTTTATTTAAAATCTTTTTGAGGCTTTTCCAATTCACCAATTCTTAAACCAAGAATTTAAACATGATGCAATTATTTCTAGTAATAACAGCACATACCAAAACTAGGGTTGTGACAACTCGCCCCCACTCAAAAGAATCTCGTCCCGAGATTCAGAAGTAGTCGGGAAGAGGGTGGGGTACTCGACTCGGAGACGGTCTTCTCGTTCCCAGGTGGCTTCTTTCTTAGAATGGTTGGACCACTGCACTTTGAGGAACTTGATCTTCTGACGTCTGGTGGTACGCTCAGCTTCATCGAGGATACGGACAGGATACTCTCGATAAGACAGATTTTCTTGGAGATCAAGCGTTTCGTGGTCTACTTCGCGGATGGGGTCCTTGAAGCAACACGTGAGTTGAGATACGTGGAAGACATCGTGAACCTGAGAAAGATGCGGCGGTAGTTCAAGTTGGTAGGCAACTTCTCCACGTTTAGCTAGAATGCGAAAGGGGCCTATGTAACGTGGGGCCAATTTGCCTTTGATACCGAAGCGATGGGTTCCCTTCAGAGGAGTAACCCGGAGGTAAGCCTTCCCGTCCAGCTCGTAGCTTTCTGGCCTAAGATGACGATCATAATAGCTTTTCTGACGAGACTGGGCTGTTTTCAATTGCTCACGAACAATGCGAACCTTCTCTTCTGCTTCCTGGATCATATCCGGTCAAAAGAATTGTCTTTCACCGGTTTCTGACCAGTTCAATGGTGTTCGACATTTTCGTCCATAGAGAAATTCGAAGGGTGCCATGCCCAAGCTAGATTGGAAGCTGTTGTTATAAGCAAACTCGGCGAATGGAAGATATTTCTCCCAACTCTTTCCGAATGAGATAACACAGGCTCTGAGCATGTCTTCGAGAATTTGATTGACTCTTTCTACTTGACCACTTGACTCGGGATGAAAGGCGGTGCTAAAGGAGAGATGGGTTCCCATAGCATTTTGAAAACTTTCCCAAAATCGAGAGGTGAAAAGACTTCCACGGTCTGAATTGATTTCCAAAGGAACACCATGGAGAGAAACGATCCGGGAGACATATAAATCCGCTAACTGGCTAGCAGTTATACTCTCGCGAACAGGAAGGAAATGAGCAACTTTGGAAAGACGGTCAATGACCACGAAGATGGCATTGTTTCCCTTCTGATACTTTGGAAAGCCAGTGATGAAATCCATACTGAATTTATCCCATTTCCACTCAGGAATGGCTAAAGGTTGAAGAGTACCAGCAGGTCTTTGATGCTCTGCTTTCACACGACGACAAACATCGCACTCAGCAACAAATTGAGCGATTTCTCGCTTCATCCTAGTCCACCAAAATCTCTGGCGTAGATCTTGATACATCTTAGTACTACCAGGATGAATCGAGAGAGGGGTTTCATGATCTTCCTTAAGGATTTTCTGCCTTAGATTCCTATTCTTCGGAACTACCATCCTATTCTCGACGTACACAATAACTTCATTGTCTAGGGTAAAACATTTTGCCTTACCGCTAGCAATGTTCTGTTTGATATGTCAGATACCTCGAGCACGTTGTTGAACAACTTTGATTTGATCCTCAAGGGTTGGTTTCACAATCAAGGTGGAAAGGAATCCATGAGGAACAATCTCGAGATTCATCTTTCGAAATTCCTCATAGAGAAATGGTTGATACTGTTGTAACATGAGGTTTTTACAATACGACTTACGACTTAGTGCATCAGCCATGACATTGGCTTTGCCTGGGGTGTAATAGATACTCAAGTCGTAACCTTTTATCAACTCTATCCAGCGTCTTTGCCTGAGATTAAGATCTGGCTGGGTGAATATGTATTTGAGGCTTTGGTGATCGGTATAGATTTCACAAGGATTACCAAGGAGGTAATGTCGCCAAGTCTTCAGGGCATGAACTACGGCAGCGAGTTCAAGATCATGGGTAGGATAGTTCTCTTCATGTGGCCGCAACTGGCGTGAAGCATAAGCTACCACATGTCGATCTTGCATAAGTATGAATCCTAACCCTTGCCGTGAAGCATCACAATAGATCTTGAAAATCCCTTTTGGTGTCTGGAGGTGCAAGTACGGGTGCAGAAGTCAATCTTCTTTTTAGCTCTTGAAAGCTTTCCTCACACTTGGGAGTCCATTGGAATTTCTTATCTTTCTTGAGGAGTTCAATCAGAGGTTTTGTAACTTTGGAGAAGTTCTCAACGAAGCGGCGGCAATAGCTGGCTAGGCCAAGAAAACTCCTAACTTGCTTAACCGATTCAGGTGGAGTCTAGTAAAGGACGGCCTGAACTCTCTCGGGATTGACTGCAACACCTTTTTTAGACATCATGTGGCCTAAGTAGGTCACTTCTGGTAGCCAAAATTCACACTTGGAGAATTTAGCATAAAGGCGATACTCTCTAAGTTTCATCAATACCATCCTAAGATGTTCTGCGTGCTCTTCTTCGTTCTTCGAGTAGATGAGAATGTCATCAAGATAAACCACAACAAATTTATCTAAGTACTCCATGAAGATCGAATTCATCAAGCGCGAAAAAGTGGCTGGGGCATTGGTTAAACCGAAGGACATGACGGTGTACTCGTAAAGACCATAACGAGTAGTGAAAGCCGTCTTGGGAATGTCCTCGTTTCTGATTTTGAGTTGATGATAACCTAACCTCAAATCCATCTTGGAGAAGACAGAGGATCCAGCAAGTTGATCATAAAGATCATTGATCCTGGGCAGTGGGTACTTGTTCTTTATCGTCGCTAGATTTAGCGGGCGATAGTCTACGCACATCCTTTCTGTTCCATCTTTCTTCTTTACGAACAGAACGGGGCAACCCCATGGCGATGAGCTAGGGCGGATGAAGCCTTTTGCCAACGAAGCATCGAGTTGGGTTTTTAGCTCGGCTAACTCATGTGGGGCCATCCTATATGGGCGTCTGGAAATTGGGGCTGTGCCTAGTATCAAATCTACAATGAATTCCACAGACCTATCGGGTGGTATTCCCGGTAGTTCTTCAGGAAAGACATCCGGGAAGTCACGAACCACCGGAATATCTTCAAGGTTAGGAAGGGGATGCTCATTCAACGAATATAGCTGGGTTTCTGAACCTTGGGATGTGAAATGGACTATCTTGCCGAAAGGATGAGTGAGTTGGACTGATTTGGTGGTACAATCAATCTTGGCACGGTGTTTGGACAACCAATCCATACCTAAGATGATATCGATATCTGAAGATTTGAGGGCTATGAGAGAAGCAAGGAATACAACATCCTCAACAGCAATTTCATTGTCATGACTTACCCTACTGGTACGCCATGTGGATACTGGAGTTTTAATCATGAAAGGTTTAGGCAACTCCTTGAATGAAATGTCATGCAGGAGTGCGAACTTTTCAGACAAAAAGGAATGAGAAGCTCCAGAATCAAATAGAACAGAAGCTGGTTTGGGGTTGACTGGAAGTGTACCGAGTACAACCGTAGTATCCTCTTGGGCTTCTTTGATGGTGGCATGGTTCACACGTCCGTATTCAACAATAGCGGACTTGGCTTTGGAAGGCTTTGGTGGCTTAGCTTTGGCTTTAGGTTTTGGACGAGGAGGAACCTTCTCTTGCAATGAAGATTGTCGTGCAATGTGGCCAGGATTACCACACTTGTAGCACAAACGGGTGTTAGGTTGTGGAGTTTTTATGGCGAGCTCTCTACTACCTTTCTGGCTTTCTTGCTTTGTGGAGATGGTCTTGGAATCAAGTGCGAAGGAAGGGCACTAGTTGGGATCCAAAATCGACGTTTCTGAGAACCCAAACTAGAAGAGGAAGCAAGATCACGATCACGCTTGCGAGACTCTTCAAAGACCTCATTTCCATGCTCAACTCTCAATGATCTATTGACCAAATCCTCGAAGTTGACGAATTCAAGGAGATTGAGATCATGACGAAGGACAGGGTTAAGTCCCTTGCGGAACCTTGCTTGCTTCTTGGCATCGGTTGATATCTTCTCAGGGGCATAACGAGAAAGACGATTGAAATCAGTCCTGTACTGATGAACAGTCATATTTCCCTGAGATAGGGTGCAGAACTCTTCCCTCTTTCTTTCCATAATCTCATCCAGAATGTGGTACCCTTGGAAGGCATCACGGAAATCCTGCCAAGTCACTACGTGACAATCAGGCTGCATTGCAACAAAACTTTCCCACCATTCGCCAGCAGCACCTTCCAGAAAGTATGCCGCAAACATCACACGATCGTCTGGAGAAACATGTGCCGTCTCAAGCTTACGCTCGATGGAACGAAGCCAATCATCGGCATCAAGGGGCTCAGATGAACATCGAAAAACTGGCGGGTTCAAAAGGATAAAATCCTGGATGGATATTACGGCATCTCGCTGAAGAGAAGTGTTCTTCTCAATGAGCTCCTAAAGGCGTGTTTGATCACGTCGATTTCGCTCAGCCTCCATCATGATTTCCGCTGCAGAAGGCGGTGGAGAAGGATCATCATCACCACTTTGATTACTGTGACCAGATTCAACACATCTATTTCCACCTGACATTCTGTGTGATAAAAATCAACAATCAGAGTAGGATTTATGATGGAATCAAAGCAAAGATGATACAATTTAAGAGCGGACAAGACTGTAATGCAAAAGCATTGGAATCACTGGAAACACGGGACAAATCGGACAGCATAACGGCTGTACCGGGGTGGAAAAATGAATCAATCTGGAAGAATGATCAGAACCTTCTCAAAAGGCTTGATGGAATGGTGACTCTAGACAACCAAAACAATCCTACAGCTATGGAGAGTCAAACAACGAGATGTTCTAGTATAGACATAGATGAGCCTAGTCCTATCTTCCCGTAGAAAAGATGAGGGTGACTCAGAACTCAGATCGATGAGGTAAGGAGAAAAATGAAGCCTTACGTTGTTCCCTTATACCCAAAGTAACTATATAACTATAGAATGCTAGACTCGACTTCGGCCAAGGTTTACTAATCCTACAGGCAGTCCTGCTCTGATACCAAGTCTGTCGGGACCCGGAATATGCCTATGTAATTCCAGTCACAATTCAATCATATGGAGAGCCGAGAGCCATACCCACTTGTCTAAGAAGACAAGGCCAAGTACAAGACACTCTCGGAAAGCTCGAACGTGAGGGGCATCCCATCCAGGCCCGGATGATCAACTGAGATGGGTCCTCATCGTCCGCTCACATGTCTAAATGATTATGGGTGGTGAAATCCCATACTCATAGACAAGTCGCCTCAACCATATTATCGATTGAATCATAACACTTATATAAACAGACTCCAGCCCGATCTCTTAATCGGGGTCTCTGGCGGGCTCAATCATACAACAAAGTGTGCCACGTGACAAAGTCACGAGCAATCACATCGCGATGCCCCAAGCTGCGCACATCTAAGGGCCACTTGGTGTATAAAAGACCGCCGGCGAGAACACAACTAAGGTATCGAACCCCACACATGACATGCACGATATAAACATACACGCAGCATACATGTCAAGTGTATAACAGCAGGTAACACAACATGAACTCTACAAACTCATAGCTTTATTGCATCTGCTAAACAGAGCAGATATAGTAGTGTTACAAGCAGAGATCACATCACTGTGATCCAAATTTACATCATACAACAACGGAAGCAAATTATGTCTTAGTAAAGACAAGGTTAACAAATGGCTTAAGAAGCCTTTAAGAAAACACAACGACCCTCCAGAGGGACCAGGCTGCTGTCTGGGACTACAAAACTTCGTCGATGTCGAGCTTGAAGGGGAAAGGCCACCATCAGGGTCAGTGGTCTCGTCTCTAAAACATAGAATAAGCAAACGTGAGTACAAAATCGTACTCAGCAAGACTTACGTCAGAACTATACTACTCATGCTCAGGTAACAAGGTAAAGGCAAGTGGGGTTGTAATGCAGAAAGCTTTGACTTGGCTAACCTGTACTACGACTACACAGAGTTGAGATGAGAGGCGCACACGAGTCCATCTAATCTTGATCACCACATCAATACACAACCATGGATCCTTCCTCGACTTCCCCACGAGGAAGCAACCCAAAGCACTCACACTTATCTTGCGATTTTTAGAGTATCCATTTGAGTTGTCTACTAATCAAGCAAAGATCTCCAAGTAGTCCATAACCGCGGACACGGCTATTCGAATAGTTCATTAACCCTGCAGGGGTGTACTTCTTCACATACGTAGCTACCACTTACCGCCTAGAACTCGTCACCTTCAAGCGGTGTCGGCGAGGATAGTACCACGACACTTACCTCACGGCTCCAACTCTAGTCCAGGGAATCGCCTATCTGAGTTGTACCCCAATCGGGAATCCGGCCGGGGTTTCCGTTCAGGACCCAGATGATGTATGGACGGTCCGACAAGCCCACCTCGACGGATGGTGCTGCGCTTGCCTAAAACCGTGCTACGTTAGGAAAGCAAATAGAATAAAGTTAACCCATGCGAATCCTGGAACTTAGTCGGGGTGAGTTAATTGGTCGAGAGGGGTCAATGAGCCCAACATGTGGTAGTAATCTGTGTCTTGGATCACAACACAAGAACTCGGGGCCTAGGGCAGTGTAAATGGGACAAACCACTGTGTACTCCTACACAGCCTCTCATTGTTCACTTATATTGGGGTGACTTCATCAACACGTTACCACCTTGTTGCATGTGTTCACTAGCATCCCGATACATCTCCCAGATGGATCAACTTCATTGCAAACAACTCTAGCCTGGCATAGCATAACATGGATGAAGGGCCACATGATGAGCACAAACAATCTTGTATCTGCTAGGTTGAGGTTTGCTTAATACTGTGGTAGCAATGATAGGTCATGCAAAGGATGGGTTCAACTAGCGGAAGAACGGTAACATGTGAATCACCTAATCATGCATAAGAGAACAAGAGTGAAACTGGGTTTTTATAGATATGATCAAAGGGGGTTTGCTTGCCTTATCGTCGAGACTCGGTGGGTGCCACTCTTCGGAGAAACAAGGACTACGTCCGGCGATGGATCTGTTGAGAAGAAGCAAACACCGAGACAACAAAGTATAAACATCACATTGCAATGCACATTCAAGAATGAAACATGGCATGGTACTGATGTGATCTATGTTTAATTTGTAACAAGTTAATTAAAGTTGATTTGAATAAGAATTTCAAATTCAAACTCCAAATGTGGTTCGATTTAGCCAAAGTTGCATTTGCTAATGTTTGGACATGGTAAACCATGTGGTCATGTGTATGATATGCCTCTGATGTTCATGTGATAAGGTTGGAATTGCAAAGATTTAATTTGAAATGATTTAAACATTTATTTTGAATTATTCCAAATAAGCCACATAGCTAAATGCTACTGGTTCATCATCATAGATGTGTTTTTCATCTATGAAAGAATGATATTTGGAATCCTTGAATTTTTCTGATGATTTTTCATATATAATTTATTTGATTTGGAGTTATGGATAAAAAGTTATTGAATTTCAAAGCTTTAAGCATTTTCTGGAAATTCTGTTAAATACAAAAGGGATTATTGGACAAGGCTTACGTCAGCATGACGTAATGGGGCGCTGACCAGTCAATTGACATGACGGGCCCATCTGTTAAGTACTCTGGTGTTAAATCCCGTTTAATTAATCTTAAAAGGATTAATAGGGGCTGGGGCCCCCACCTGTCAGTGGCTCATGCCAGTTAACCAGAGGGGTTAACTCTTAATTAAGCCGTCCGGGCCGGCGGCTAAACGCCGGTTGCCACAGGAGGCGGCGGTGCCCCACCGGAGAGGGGCTCCCGGCCACGGCTTGGCATGCCAAGGGCACCAGGAGGGAGCCCTCACACGCGCGCACCCAGTGGGGTACACGGGAGGATCGGAGGGGGATAGAGGCCTCGCCGGCGTCGAGAGGCGCGGCGGCCGGAGCACGGGCAAAAGGAAAACGGTGACCGGGGCGATGGCTATGACCACGGAGAGAGGGGAAAGAAGGCGAGCCTCACCCTGAGACCGTAGAGGAGCACGGCGGGGTCGGAGGAGCTACGGTAGGCTGCGAATTCGACGCCAAGGTCCGGCAGCCGGCGACGAAGACGACAAAGGGGACGACGGCCCTCGGGGCTCCTTGCTCCAATTGACTGCGCGAGGTGACGAGGACGACGGAGAGGAGCACAATGGACACGGCCGGGCGGCGTATAGGCGACGTTGGCCACGGCTGCGCGCACACGGCGGCGACGGGGAGCTCTCGGTTCTTGCGGGATTCGGAAGGGAGAGAGAGGGGAGTGGGTTCCAGAAGGGGGGAAAGGAAGGGGATGAGCATGGGGGCCTCCACGGCGAAGAGATAAGGACGGGGGAGCCCCCCAAGCGAGCAGGACGTGGCAGCCGCGGCGGGCATGCGCTCCACGCCTCCGCCAGAAGGCAGAGGTTGAAGACGCCCCTGCCCCTGGCAGGCTGGGCCGGCTTCTGCCGCGCTTGGGCCAGGTGGGCCGGAGGTAAGGGAGGTGGGTGGCTTTGGCCCTTTCTCTTTTCTTTTTCTTTTAATGCTTCTGTTTTATTTGTTTTGCTCTGGAAAAAAATACCAAAGCATTTTTAAAAATCCCCAAAAATTTATCTTTGACATATGTGACATAGAACTAGTCACTCCCAAGTTTTGGAGATTTTTGGAATTCAAATTATTTGAATCCAATTCAAATAGCATTTAAATTTAATTTCCAAGCCTCTGTTTGAATATTTGAAAAATCCATGAGCATGGGTTTGACTCCAAATCATTTTTAAAATGATCATACTCATTTATAGGACTTTTCAAAATTGTTTGGAGGAATTTTGGAAAAACTTTTTATCTGGCCTTTTATTTAAAATCTTTTTGAGGCTTTTCCAATTCCCCAATTCTTAAACCAAGAATTTAAACATGATGCAATTATTTCTAGTAATAACAGCACATACCAAAACTAGGGTTGTGACAACTCGCCCCCACTCAAAAGAATCTCGTCCCGAGATTCAGAAGTAGTCGGGAAGAGGGTGGGGTACTCGTCTCGGAGACGGTCTTCTCGTTCCCAGGTGGCTTCTTTCTTAGAATGGTTGGACCACTGCACTTTGAGGAACTTGATCTTCTGACGTCTGGTGGTACGCTCAGCTTCATCGAGGATACGGACAGGATACTCTCGATAAGACAGATTTTCTTGGAGATCAAGCATTTCGTGGTCTACTTCGCGGATGGGGTCCTTGAAGCAACGCGTGAGTTGAGATACGTGGAAGACATCGTGAACCTGAGAAAGATGCGGCGGTAGTTCAAGTTGGTAGGCAACTTCTCCATGTTTAGCTAGAATGCGAAAGGGGCCTATGTAACGTGGGGCCAATTTGCCTTTGATACCGAAGCGATGGGTTCCCTTCAGAGGAGTAACCCGGAGATAAGCCTTCTCGTCCAGCTCGTAGCTTTCTGGCCTAAGATGACGATCATAATAGCTTTTCTGACGAGACTGGGCTGTTTTCAATTGCTCACGAACAATGCGAACCTTCTCTTCTGCTTCCTGGATCATATCCGGTCAAAAGAATTGTCTTTCACCGGTTTCTGACCAGTTCAATGGTGTTCGACATTTTCGTCCATAGAGAAATTCGAAGGGTGCCATGCCCAAGCTAGATTGGAAGCTGTTGTTATAAGCAAACTCGGCGAATGGAAGAGATTTCTCCCAACTCTTTCGGAATGAGATAACACAGGCTCTGAGCATGTCTTCGAGAATTTGATTGACTCTTTCTACTTGACCACTTGACTGGGGATGAAAGGCGGTGCTAAAGGAGAGATGGGTTCCCATAGCATTTTGAAAACTTTCCCAAAATCGAGAGGTGAAAAGACTTCCACGGTCTGAATTGATTTCCAAAGGAACACCAAGGAGAGAAACGATCCGGGAGACATATAAATCCGCTAACTGGCTAGCAGTTATACTCTCGCGAACAGGAAGGAAATGAGCAACTTTGGAAAGACGGTCAATGACCACGAAGATGGCATTGTTCCCCTTCTGAGACTTTGGAAAGCCAGTGATGAAATACAAACTGACTTTATCCCATTTCCACTCAGGAATGGCTAAAGGTTGAAGAGTACCAGCAGGTCTTTGATGCTCTGCTTTCACACGACGACCAACATCGCAGTCAACAACAAATTGAGCGATTTCTCGCTTCATCCTAGTCCACCAAAATCTCTGGCGTAGATCTTGATACATCTTAGTACTACCAGGATGAATCGAGAGAGGGGTGTCATGAGCTTCCTTAAGGATTTGCTGCCTTAGATTCCTATTCTTCGGAACTACCATGCTATTCTCGAAGTACACAATAACATCATTGTCTAGGGTAAAACATTTTGCCTTACCGCTAGCAATGTTCTGTTTGATATGTCAGATACCTCGAGCACGTTGTTGAACAGCTTTGATTTGATCCTCAAGGGTTGGTTTCACAATCAAGGTGGAAAGGAATCCATGAGGAACAATCTCGAGATTCATCTTTCGAAATTCCTCATAGAGAAATGGTTGATACTGTTGTAACATGAGGTTGTTACAATACGACTTACGACTTAGTGCATCAGCCATGACATTGGCTTTGCCTGGGGTGTAAGAGATAATCAAGTCATAATCTTTTATCAACTCTATCCAGCGTCTTTGCCTGAGATTAAGATCTGGCTGGGTGAATATGTATTTGAGGCTTTGGTGATCGGTATAGATTTCACAACGATTACCAAGGAGGTAATGTCGCCAAGTCTTCAGGGCATGAACTACGGCAGCGAGTTCAAGATCATGGGTAGGATAGTTCTCTTCATGTGGCCGCAACTGGCGTGAAGCATAAGCTACCACATGTCAATCTTGCATAAGTATGCATCCTAACCCTTGCCGTGAAGCATCACAATAGATTTCGAAATCCCTTTTGGTGTCTGGAGGGGCAAGTACGGGTGCAGAAGTCAATCTTCTTTTTAGCTCTTGAAAGTTTTCCTCGCACTTGGGAGTCCATTGGAATTTCTTATCTTTCTTGAGGAGTTCAGTCAGAGGTTTTGTAACTTTGGAGAAGTTCTCAACGAAGCGGCGGCAATAGCTGGCTAGGCCAAGAAAACTCCTAACTTTCTTAACCGATTCAGGAGGAGTCCAATCAAGGACGGCCTGAACTCTCTCGGGATTGACTGCAACACCTTTTTCAGAAATCACGTGGCCTAAGTAGGTCACTTCTGGTAGCCAAAATTCACACTTGGAGAATTTAGCATAAAGGCGATGCTCTCTAAGTTTCAGCAATACCAGCCTAAGATGTTCTGCGTGCTCTTCTTTGTTCTTCGAGTAGATGAGAATGTCATCAAGATAAACCACAACAAATTTATCTAAGTACTCCATGAAGATCGAATTCATCAAGCGCGAAAAAGTGGCTGGGGCATTGGTTAAACCGAAGGACATGACGGTGTACTCGTAAAGACCATAACGAGTAGTGAAAGCCGTCTTGGGAATGTCCTCGTTTCTGATTTTGAGCTGATGATAACCTAACCTCAAATCCATCTTGGAGAAGACAGAGGATCCAGCAAGTTGATCATAAAGATCATTGATCCTGGGCAGTGGGTACTTGTTCTTTATCGTCGCTAGATTTAGCGGGCGATAGTCTACGCACATCCTTTCTGTTCCATCTTTCTTCTTTACGAACAGAATGGGGCAACCCCATGGCGATGAGCTAGGGCGGATGAAGCCTTTTGCCAACGAAGCATCCAGTTGGGTTTTTAGCTCGGCTAACTCATGTGGGGCCATCCTATATGGGCGTCTGGAAATTGGGGCTGTGCCTTGTATAAGATCTACAATGAATTCCACAGACCTATCGGGTGGTATTCCCGGCAGTTCTTCAGGAAAGACATCCGGGAAGTCACGAACCACCGGAATATCTTCAAGGTTAGGAAGGGGATGCTCATTCAACGAATATAGCTAGGTTTCTGAATCTTGGGATGTGAAATGGACTATCTTGCCGGAAGGATGAGTGAGTTGGACTGATTTGGTGGCACAATCAATCTTGGCACGGTGTTTGGACAACCAATCCATACCTAAGATGATATCGATATCTGAAGATTTGAGGGCTATGAGAGAAGCAAGGAATACAACATCCTCAACAGCAATTTCAATGTCATGACTTACCCTACTGGTACGCCATGTGGATACTGGAGTTTTAATCATGAAAGGTTTAGGCAACTCCTTGATTGAAATGTCATGCAGGAGTGCAAACTTTTCAGACAAAAAGGAATGAGAAGCTCCAGAATCAAATAGAACAGAAGCAGGTTTGGAGTTGACAGGAAGTGTACCGAGTACAACCGTAGTATCCTCTTGGGCTTCTTTGATGGTGGCATGGTTCACACGTCCGTATTCAACAATAGCGGACTTGGCTTTGGAAGGCTTTGGTGGCTTAGCTTTGGCTTTAGGTTTTGGACGAGGAGGAACCTTCTCTTGCAATGAACATTGTCGTGCAATATGGCCAGGATTACCACACTTGTAGCACAAACGGGTGTTAGGTTGTGGAGTTTGTATGGCGAGCTCTCTACTACCTTTCTGGGCTTTCTTGCTTTGTGGAGATGGTCTTGGAATCAAGTGCGAAGGAAGGGCACTAGTTGGGATCCAAAATCGACGTTTCTAAGAACCCAAACTAGAAGAGGAAGCAAGATCACGATCACGCTTGCGAGACTCTTCAAAGACCTCATTTCCATGCTCAGCTCTGAATAATCTATTGACCAAATCCTCGAAGTTGACGAATTCAAGGAGATTGAGATCATGACGAAGGACAGGGTTAAGTCCCTTGCGGAACCTTGCTTGCTTCTTGGCATCGGTTGATATCTTCTCAGGGGCATAACGAGAAAGACGATTGAAATCAGTCCTGTACTGATGAACAGTCATATTTCCCTGAGATAGGGTGCAGAACTCTTCCCTCTTTCTTTCCATCAGCTCATCCAGAATGTGGTACCCTTGGAAGGCATCACGGAACTCCTGCCAAGTCACTACGTGACCATCAGGCTGCATTTTAACAAAACTTTCCCACCATTCTCCAGCAGCACCTTCCAGAAAGTATGCCGCAAACATCACACGATCATCTGGAGAAACATGCACCGTCTCAAGCTTACGCTCGATGGAACAGAGCCAATCATCGGCATCAAGGGGCTCAGATGAACATCGAAAAACTGGCGGGTTCAAAAGGATAAAATCCTGGATGGATATTACCGCATCTCGCTGAAGAGAAGTGTTCTTCTCAATGAGCTCCAAAAGGTGTGTTTGATCACGTCGATTTCGCTCAGCCTCCATCATGATTTTCGCTGCAGAAGGCAGTGGAGAAGGATCATCATCACCACTTTGATTACTGTGACCAGATTCAACACATCTAGTTCCACCTGACATTCTGTGTGATAAAAATCAACAATCAGAGTAGGATTTATGATGGAATCAAAGCAAAGATGATACAATTTAAGAGCGGACAAGATTGTAATGCAAAAGCATTGGAATCACTGGAAACACGGGACAAATCGGACAGCATAACGGCTGTACCGGGGTGGAAAAATGAATCAATCTGCAAGAACGATCAGAACCTTCTCATAAGGCTTGATGGAATGGTGACTCTAGACAACCAAAACAATCCTACAGCTATGGAGAGTCAAACAACGAGATGTTCTAGTATAGACATAGATGAGCCTAGTCCTATCTTCCCGTAGAAAAGATGAGGGTGACTCAGAACTCAGATCGACGAGGTAAGGAGAAAAATGAAGCCTTACGTTGTTCCCTTATACCCAAAGTAACTATATAACAATAGAATGCTAGACTCGACTTTGGCCAAGGTTTACTAATCCTACAGGCAGTCCTGCTCTGATACCAAGTCTGTCGGGACCCGGAATATGCGTATGTAATTCCAGTCACAATTCAATCATATGGAGAGCCGAGAGCCATACCCACTTGTCTAAGCAGACAAGGCCAAGTACAAGACACTCTCGGAAAGCTCGAACGTGAGGGGCATCCCATCCAGGCCCGGATGATCAACTGAGATGGGTCCTCATCATCCGCTCACAAGTCTAAATGATTATGGGTGGTGAAATCCCATACTCATAGACAAGTCGCCTCAACCATATTATCGATTGAATCATAACACTTACATAAACAGACTCCAGCCCGATCTCTTAATCGGGGTCTCGGGCGAGCTCAATCATACAACAAAGTGTGCCACGTGACAAAGTCACGAGCAATCGCATCGCGATGCCCCAAGATGCGCACATCTAAGGGCCACTTGGTGTATAAAAGACCGCCGGCGAGAACACAACTAAGGTATCGAACCCCACACATGACATGCACGATATAAACATACACGCAACATACATGTCAAGTGTATAATAGCAGGTAACACAACATGAACTCTACAAACTCATAGCTTTATTGCATCTGCTAAACAGAGCAGATATAGTAGTGTTACAAGCAGAGATCACATCACTGTGATCCAACATTACATCATACAACAACGGAAGCAAATTATGTCTTAGTAAAGACAAGGTTAACAAATGGCTTAAGAAGCCTTTAAGAAAACACAACGACCCTCCAGAGGGACCAGGCTGCTGTCTGGGACTACAAAACTTCGTCGATGTCGAGCTTGAAGGGGAAAGGCCACCATCAGGGTCAGTGGTCTCGTCTCTAAAACATAGAATAAGCAAACGTGAGTACAAAGTAGTACTCAGCAAGACTTACGTCAGAACTATACTACTCATGCTCAGGTAACAAGGTAAAGGCAAGTGGGGTTGTAATGCAGAAAGCTTTGACTTGGCTAACCTGTACTACGACTACACAGAGTTGAGATGAGAGGCGCACACGAGTCCATCTAATCTTGATCACCACATCAATACACAACCATGGATCCTTCCTCGACTTCCCCACGAGGAAGCAACCCAAAGCACTCACACTTATCTTGCGATTTTTAGAGTATCCATTTGAGTTGTCTAATAATCAAGTAAAGATCTCCAAGTAGTCCATAACCGCGGACACGGCTATTCGAATAGTTCATTAACCCTGTAGGGGTGTACTTCTTCACATACGTAGCTACCACTTACCGCCTAGAACTCGTCACCTTCAAGCGGTGTCGGCGAGGATAGTACCACGACACTTACGTCACGGCTCCAACTCTAGTCCAGGGAATCGCCTATCTGAGTTGTACCCCAATCGGGAATCCGACCGGGGTTTCCGTTCAGGACCCAGACGATGTATGGACGGTCCGACAAGCCCACCTCGACGGATGGTGCTGTGCTTGCCTAAAACCGTGCTACCTTAGGAAAGCAAATAGAATAAAGTTAACCCATGCGAATCCTGGACCTTAGTCGGGGTTAGTTAATAGGTCGAGAGGGGTCAATGAGCCCAACATGTGGTAGTAATCTGTGTCTTGGATCACAACACAAGAACTCGGGGCCTAGGGCAGTGTAAATGAGACAACCCACTGTGTACTCCTACACAGCCTCTCATTGTTCACTTATATTGGGGTGACTTCATCAACACGTTACCACCTTGTTGCATGTGTTCACTACCATCCCGATACATCACCCAGACGGATCAACTTCATTGCAAACAACTCTAGCCTGGCATAGCATAACATGGATGAAGGGCCACATGATGAGCACAAACAATCTTGTATCTGCTAGGTTGAGGTTTGCTTAATACTGTGGTAGCAATGATAGGTCATGCAAAGGATGGGTTCAACTAGCGGAAGAACGGTAACATGTGAATCACCTAATCATGCATAAGAGAACAAGAGTGAAACTGGGTTTTTATAGATATGATCAAAGGGAGTTTGCTTGCCTTATTGTGGATACTCGGGGGGTGCCACTCTTTGGAGAAACAAGGACTACGTCCGGCGATGGATCTATCGAGAAGAAGCAAACACCGAGACAACAAAGTATAAACATCACATTGCAATGCACATTCAAGAATGAAACATGGCATGGTACTGAAGTGATCTATGTTTAATTTGTAACAAGTTAATTGAAGTTGATTTGAATAAGAATTTCAAATTCAAACTCCAAATGTGGTTCGATTTAGCCAAAGTTGCATTTGCTAATGTTTGGACATGGTAAACCATGTGGTCATGTGTATGATATGCCTCTGATGTTCATGTGACAAGGTTGGCATTGCAAAGATTTAATTTGAAATGATTTAAACATTTATTTTGAATTATTCCAAATAAGCCACATAGCTAAATGCTACTGGTTCATCATCATATATGTGTTTTTCATCTATGAAAGTATGATATTTGGAATCCTTGAATTTTTCTGATGATTTTTCATATATAATTTATTTGATTTGGAGTTATGGATAAAAAGTTATTGAATTTCAAAGATTTAAGCATTTTCTGGAAATTTTGTTAAATAGAAAAGGGATTATTGCGCAAGGCTGACGTCAGCATAACGTCATGGGGCGCTGACCAGTCAACTGACATGCCGGGCCCATCTGTCAATAACTCTGGTGTTAAAACCCGTTTAATTAAACTTAAAAGGATTAATAGGGGCTAGGGCCCCCACCTGTGAGTGGCTCATGCAAGTTAACCAAAGGGGTTAACCCTTAATTAAGCCGTCCGGGCCGGCGGCTAAACGCCGGTTGCCACAAGAGGCGGCGGCGCCCCGCCGGAGAGGGGCTCCCGGCCACGGCTTGGCATGCCAAGGGCACCAGGAGGGAGCCCTCACACGCGCGCACCCAGTGGGGACAGAGGCCTCGCCGGCGTTGAGAGGCGCGGCGGCCGGATCACGGGCAAAAGGAAAACGGTGACCGAGGCGATGGCTATGACCACGGAGAGAGGGGAAAGAAGGCGAGCCTCACCCTGAGACCGTAGAGGAGAACGGCGGGGTCGGAGGAGCTACGGTAGGCGGCGAATTCGACGCCAAGGTCTGGCAGCCGGCGACGAAGACGACGAAGGGGACGACGGCCCTCGGGGCTCCTTGCTCCAATTGACTGCGCGGGGTGATGAGGACGACGGAGAGGAGCACAATGGACACGGCCGGGCGGCGTATAGGCGACGTTGGCCACGGCTGCGCGCACACGGCGGCGACGGGGAGCTCTCGGTTCTTGCGGAATTCGCACGGGAGAGAGAGGGGAGTGGGTTCCAGAGGGGGGGAAAGGAAGGGGATGAGCACGGGGGCCTCCACGGCGAAGAGATGAGGACGGGGGAGCCCCCCGAGCGAGCAGGACGTGGCAGCCGCGGCGGGCATGCGCTCCACGCCTCTGCCAGAAGGCAGAGGTTGAAGACGCCCCTGCCCCTGGCAGGCTGGGCCGGCTTCTGCCGCGCTTGGGCCAGGTGGGCCGGAGGTAAGGGAGGTGGATGGCTTCGGCCCTTTCTCTTTTATTTTTATTTTAATGCTTCTGTTTTATTTGTTTTGCTCTGGAAAAAAATACCAAAGGATTTTTAAAAATCCCCAAAAATTTATCTTTGACATATGTGACATAGAACTAGTCACTCCCAAGTTTTGGAGATTTTTGGAATTCAAATTATTTGAATCCAATTCAAATAGCATTTAAATTTAATTTCCAAGCCTCTGTTTGAATATTTGAAAAATCCATGAGCATGGGTTTGACTCCAAATCATTTTTAAAATGATCATACTCATTTATAGGACTTTTCAAAATTGTTTGGAGGAATTTTGGAATTTTTTTATCTGGCCTTTTATTTAAAATCTTTTTGAGGCTTTTCCAATTCCCCAATTCTTAAACCAAGAATTTAAACATGATGCAATTATTTCTAGTAATAACAGCACATACCAAAACTAGGGTTGTGACAGTCTTCCTCCATTCCCAGATATCACACAGTGGAAAGCACAATAGTGCCTATAAAAGTACTATGCAAGCACAACATAACCAAAGTGCTACAGATTCCAAATCATAACCGAATTACACACATAAGTTTGCTACATTCAGACTGAAATTAAAAGCCAAGTCTTTGATACGTCCAAAACGTATCTATAATTTCTGCTTGCTCCATGCATGTTTTGTGTGATATTGCTATGATCTAGATACAATTTCATACACTTCTGATCATATTTGGACTAACCTATTAACTCAGTGCAACACAGTGCCAGTTCATGTTTTCTGCTGTTTTTCTATTTCAGTTTTCCCCCATATAAGAAGTACTCCAAAAATTCGGGAAAAATCAGATAAAAAATCAGCGCAGAAGAACCTTCCGGAAGAACCTGATTGGGGCCAGACGGCCACCACCAGGGGCCAAGGCGCCCTGGTGGCGCGCCCTAGGGGCTGGTCGCGCCAGGGGGGCGCCTGGACCCCTGGTGGCCCCCCTGGCTGCCCCCCTTCGCCTATATATTCTCCGTGACGAGAAACCCTCGAAGCCAGAACCCTTTTTCGCGATCTCGCCTCTGTTCCGCCGCCGCCGCGCTTCCAAGATCAGGAGCACCAGCAGACCCCTTCCCGGCACCCTGCCGGAGGGAGGGCCGACCTCCGGGAGTCTCCTCTCCATCATGGATGCTTCCCGGATGTGCCGTGAGTAGTTTCCTTTGGACCATGGGTCCGTGATCAGTAGCTATGTGATGTTCTCCTCCCCTCTTTGTTCTTCATGGTTTAGACCTCGTGAGCTGCCCTACATGATCGAGGCACTTTTGTAATCTTCCTGCTGTTGCTATGCTGAGTTTGATGGGATCTGATGGATTATGAGATTATGTTCAGATTGTGATAGAGTAATATATTTGGTTCTTATCTTTTATATTTTTGTTCTTAAGTAATTCTTGCATGTTCTCCGTTGCTGTTTATTGCTTTGGCCAAGTAGTAGGTAGCAACCCCAAGAGGGAACGTTATGCTCAATTGTGGGTTCATGCCCCCTGATGACACGCTTGAGTGACAGAAACATGAGTCTAGCGGATGTGTTGTTGCCACAAGGGGGAAAACAACGGTGCTTGTAACGCGGTTGCAAGGATTGTTTACTTTACGCAAAGTGCTTTTTAATGCAGTTGTCTGTTGCTTTGGGTTTACACTTTGGGTGGGGCTCGCAACTTAATACCAGCGAGATGTTCTAGATAGATATCTTAAGGTGGATGATTAGTAGTAGATGCAGTTGGATTTCGGTCTACTTATTTTGGCGTTCTGCCCATGCTTTTGAGCCTCTTCCTTTCTTTTGTAGCATAGTTATCATTGCAGTGTGTTCATAATCCTGTCAATTGCCCTTCTGTAATTTGTTCACCTCGCATAGCAATTTTATCGTATTTTGGGAGAGAGACATCACTAGTGAACATCACGTATCCCGGTCCATATCCTCATCACTGTTTCCACACTCATTTACTTTTCTTCTTTTACTTTCAGTTGCTATAATTATCCCTTGTGTTTGATCCTTTGTGAACAACAAGACCAGAGAGATTGACAACCTCTCTGAACTTCGTTGGGAACAAATTTATTTGTGTCTGTGTGTAGGTCCGCGTCAGTTGCGCCGCTGACACCTACTTATCATCTCCGGAGTCCTACTAGAGACAAACCTTGGTATCTTTACTAAGGGAAATTTTCTGCTGTGCTACATCATACCTTCCTCTTGGGGTTTACGAATGAAGGGCGAGAAAACATCATCACCTCGCGCATCAACCAAAGAATTTCTGGCGCCGTTGCCGGGGACTCCGAGTGCTAAGATAGGGGAGTTGCACACTACCCTTTACCTTTGTTTTTTTATTCTTGTTAGTTTACCTTTCAGTTTTTATCTTTGTGTCTTATATCAAAAAATTCAGAAAAAAATTATTCGTCTTGCTAGTAGTTATCATTTTGTCTGGCCCTTTTGCCTTTGTTGAGATAGAGGTTCTCACCTTTAAACGAAAAGGTGGTGAAAGTTTAATAGATGCTTGGTATAGAATTAATGATTCTCAAAAAAGAGGCACCAAGAAGCAATCCACTACTATCCTGCTTAGAAATTTTTATGTCGGGATTACTCCTTGGAATAGGTTCATATTAGATACTTCTATCAATGGGAATTTCCTAGAAGCCCCGATTTGGGAGTCTCTTAATGTTATTGGAAATCTTGTTGGAAATCTCCCTATTGCTAGCATACATGAAGATATAACTCTAGCGCACATTATGAAGAAACTTGAAAAGATAGAGTTAGAAATACCAAGTATAACTAGGATAAATGAGTTGGATCGCAAGATTCAAGGGAATTTGAATAGGCTTGATAGCTCCATGCTTAAAATTATTAAAACTTTGGAGGTCATCAAATCCCGTGATACGGATCTTTCTAGGATTGATAAGATTGAGGAAATCATTAATACTCTAGGAACTACATTTTCCTCAATCAAACCAAAAGAGGTAGAGACTTCAGCAAGAAGGGAACCTAAGTTCAATTATGTCCCTAGGGTTCCCCGACCTAAAAATAAACCACCCATTGCCAAAGAAGTTGAAACCGTGAAAACTTTGGAAGAAATACCTCTCTTTGATAATTTTATAAATGAATCTTCATTAGGCCTTTATTTTAAGACCTCTTAAGACTAGTTGTACAATTGAAGAGCTTTTTGATGATCTTGATAATGATTCGATTGATACAACTTGATCTTTTGCATCATGCCTAGCTTAAAGGCATAAAAGAAAGCGCTTTTGGGAGGCAGCCCACAACGAATTAGGTTTATTTTTTATTTTGTTGTGTCTTGATGTTTGTTACTACTGTAGCAACATCATTGTATCTTTATTTTTCAGCTTTGTGCCAAGTTATAGCCTCTTATGATAAGGGAAGCAAAAGTTGTGACATGCTGTCCAGAAAACAGATTCTGTCCCTGGACAGAAAAATTCGAATAAAATCACCAGATCATCTTTTTGATCTGAATTTTTTTCACAGCATGCTCTATACAATTGTGAAACTTTCGTATGTTCTGAGTTTTTTGATTTGAGTTGTAGAAGTGCCCCGAAAAAATTCTCTACTACCTTCTTTTCTGTTTTTCACAAATTCTGCCACGTTTTGCCTCTCTTCACTTTTGCAAACCTTAAGCTTGCTTTTTCTTTGCAAAAACTTTTTGGCACTCTTGAGAAACAGTAGCTCTTCAAGAATATCTTTATATCCAGTGGGGAAAAATTATTTTACTAAGGGTACTAACCTCTCTAATCATCTTATGATGAGTTATGTATGAAGGGAGTTTTCAAGTGTGCGATGGAAGATGATAAAAGAAGATTCAGGAGTGTCAAGCGCTCAAGCTTGGGGATGCCCCTGTGCACCCCCAATAAATATTCAAGGAGACTCAAGCGTCTAAGCTTGGGGATGCCCCCGTGAATCCCCTTCTCCATCAACAATCATCAGTTCGTCCTTCGTCTCACTATGTTTTTATCACTTCATGCGTTATGTGCTATGCTTGGAGCGTCTCTCTCTTAGGTTTTATTTTTAGTTTTCTTTAGTTTTGCTTGCTGGTCATAACAAGTTAGACCCCATCTTACTTTGTGTGGGTGAGAAACACGCTCCACTCCAATCTAGAACACATTATAGGATTTTTCCTGCTTATCTTTTTGCTGTTGTGTGTTCTTTATCTTTTCGTAGCTGCTGCAATGTTTAGTTTTAGTCTTAGTTTGTATTTAGCAAGAGCCTTTCCTTTTGTTTAGTTTGTTGCTGGAACTCTCTTTAGTTTTCATGTTTATCTTGTTAAGATAGTTGGTTGTTGCACTGAGTTGTGTTTTGTCTTGGAAGTAGGTAATTGAGGTTGCTATTTAGTTCTAGTAGTAACTTGCAATAGTTTTGAGGTATTGATGTGAGTAATGTCTGAACTTTTGGTGTCAAGAGCTTTAGCCTATTAGTGATAGGTGTCGTATTTTGGGCAATCCGTGTGTATTTTCAAACCTACAAAAACTAGTTGAGAACTCTAACTACTAGATGGATCACTAATCTTTGGAGGGATCGAATATTAGAGTACACTCACGTACCATGAGTCGAGGATGCGCAAGGATAACCAAACCCCCATACACTCCTCCTCGGGGTACTTGTCTCTTTCTGAACCTCCTTATTAGATTGAGAGTTACCGATAATAAGTGCATGAGTTCTTCGGACTAATGTAAGTATTGAAAGTTGACACTTCCACCTTCCCATATTTTGCTAGCCCCTCCCGTGCCGTGCATTGCCTTCTTCTCACTCCGAGAGTTGGTGTCCATCTTCGCCGGTACATCCAAACCCTTGGCATGATACGCTCTGTCATCATAAGCCTCCTTATATATTTCCTCAAAACAACCACCATACCTACCTATCAAGGCATGTGCATAGCCTTTCCGAGATATATTTCCATGCAACATCCACCTCTTCATGACTTGATCTTCATGTCATACATGTTCCAGCTACACTGGCAGCAACATACATTGCATACATCATGATAGTTACATCTTCTTTATGATTTTGAGTACCTTGTAAAGTGTGAAAGATTTCCTATACCTTCTTGTAAAATAGAGGGTTGCCCTTAAGTGAGGAAAAGATCCCAAAGTGGACACAATAAAAGATACCAAAGACGACAAATGAGAGTTAAATAGAAAGAGCCATTGAGGCCACAAAAAAAATACAAAAAAATAGAAAAAAGAAAAAATAGAAAGAGAAAAAGGGGCAACACTACTATCCTTTTGAGAGATCCACACTAGTACTCCCTCTATATCCTTGTACTCCATAGAGATGATCATTATGCATATAGCTATGTGGGGACCTTCACACTATAGAACTTGGCTTGCATATTGCAGGGATGAGCCTCCTCAGACGAGCTCTAGGTCTTCATGAGCGAGCAAGTTAGATGCACCCCCACTAGTTTCATTGGAGAGCTTCCTAGATCATATGTGCATCCGTTGCATGGAAATCCCTACTCCTCACATCATATCTATCATTTGGCATCACTTACCTATGGTTGTCCTCATTGATGTGAGCCTTTCTCATTCTTTTTTGTCTTCCTCCTCCTCCGTACTTCTCTCTTTGCCAATCTAAGTGTCAACTCTCGTGCTTACGCTCATCCATTGCATGAGTGCTCAAAATATTGAAAAAGGAGTGGATCAAATTGACTTGTACCTGGCTAGTGGTCTGGGGACGAGTCAAGATAAGATTCCAGAAAAAGACCAAGTGTGAAACTTTAGTAGATTGAGTTCTCAACAAATAAATATTTTTCTCGTATTCCCTATCCCCCTTCTTGCACGCAAACACCATTTGGAGACATTCGAGTCACGGACAGCGAGAGCTCTGCACCTAATGTTCTTTTGTTACTTGTTTCAATGCTAATATATACTCTTGCATGTTATGACTTGAATTGAATCTCTAACCTTGATTGCTTTACTTTTCAAAGTTCTTTTATGGTTGCTAGCATGTCACCACAGAAATTATGCTGTTATCATTTACCTACTCGAGGACGAGAAGGAATTAAGCTTGGGGATGTTGATACGTCCAAAACGTATCTATAATTTCTGCTTGCTCCATGCATGTTTTGTGTGATATTGCTATGATCTAGATACAATTTCATACACTTTTGATCATATTTGGACTAACCTATTAACTCTGTGCACCACAGTGCCAGTTCCTGTTTTCTGCTGTTTTTCTATTTCAGTTTTCCTCCATATAAAAAGTGCTCCAAAAATTCGGGAAAAATCAGATAAAAAATCAGCGCAGAAGAACCTTCCGGAAGAACCTGAGTGGGGCCAGACGGCCACCACCAGGGGCCAAGGCGCCCTGGTGGCGCGCCCTAGGGGCCGCGCCAGGGGGCGCCTGGACGCCTGGTGGCCCCCTGGCTGCCCCCTTCTCCTATATATTCTCCGTGACGAGAAACCCTCGAAGCCAGAACCCTTTTTCGCGATCTCGCCTCTGTTCCGCCACCGCCGCGCTTCCGAGATCGGGAGCACCAGCAGACCCCTTCCCGGCACCCTGCCGGAGGGAGGGCCGACCTCCGGGAGTCTCCTCTCCACCATGGATGCTTCCCGGATGTGCCATGAGTAGTTTCCTTTGGACCATGGGTCCGTGATCAGTAGCTATGTGATGTTCTCCTCCCCTCTTTGTTCTTCATGGTTTAGACCGTGTGAGCTGCCCTACATGATCGAGGCACTTTTGTAATCTTTCTGCTGTTGCTATGCTGATTTTGATGGGATCTGATGGATTATGAGATTATGTTCAGATTGTGATAGAGTAATATATTTGGTTCTTATCTTTTATATTTTTGTTCTTAAGTAATTCTTGCATGTTCTCCGTTGCTGTTTATTGCTTTGGCCAAGTCGTAGGTAGTAACCCCATGAGGGAACGTTATGCTCGATTGTGGGTTCATGCCCCCTGATGACACGCTTGAGTGACAGAAACATGAGTCTAGGGGATGTGCTGTTGCCACAAGGGGGAAAACAACGGTGCTTGTAACCGTGGTTGCAAGGATTGTTTACTTTACGCAAAGTGCTTTTTAATGCAGTTGTCTGTTGCTTTGGGTTTACACTTTGGGTGGGGCTCGCAACTTAATACCAGCGAGATGTTCTGGATAGATATCTCAAGGTGGATGATTAGTAGTAGATGCAGTTGGATTTAGGTCTACTTATTTTGGCGTTCTTCCCATGCTTTTGAGCCTCTTCCTTTCTTTTGTAGCATAGTTAGCATTGTGGTGTGTTCATAATCCTGTCAATTGCCCTTCTGTAATTTGTTCACCTCGCATAGCAGTTTTATCCTCTTTTGGGAGAGAGACATCACTAGTGAACATCATGTATCCCGGTCCATATCCTCATCACTGTTTCCACACTCATTTACTTTTCTTCTTTTACTTTCAGTTGCTATCATTATCCCTTGTGTTTCATCCTTTGTGAACAACAAGACCAGAGAGATTGACAACCTCTCTGAACTTCGTTGGGAACAAAGTTATTTGTGTCTGTGTGCAGGTCCGCATCAGTTGCGCCGCTGACACCTACTTATCATCTCCGGAGTCCTACTGGAGACAAACCTTGGTATCTTTACTGAGGGAAATTTTCTGCTGTGCTACATCATACCTTCCTCTTGGGGTTTACCAACGAAGGGCGAGAAATCATCATCACCTCGCGCATCAAGCAGTCTTGCATAGAAGTTTCTCCAAAAGAAGCAACTTAAAGCATTAATTATGTCTCATTACACTTATTCAGACTCTCACAAACTCACAGAAATTTTATGGAATACATCTCTAAAAAAACATAGGTAGTCTTACTAAAATGCTATTGCGGGTCCCCTAGCAATGTAGCTCTTCTAATGTTGTGCCTCTTACACAATCCTTGATATGTAAAGAAAAAAGGTCAAACAATTATATATTAGTGCTGTCAAATTTGTAATGAGAATATCTATTTCATTTTTTGGATAAAGAGAATATATATTGCATACATCTGGTTTAGTTT
The DNA here is from genome assembly GCA_950022295.1 of Bromus sterilis. Taxonomy (NCBI): domain Eukaryota; kingdom Viridiplantae; phylum Streptophyta; class Magnoliopsida; order Poales; family Poaceae; genus Bromus; species Bromus sterilis. The sequence goes on along the minus strand of OX465595.1, from coordinate 269,703,128 downwards.
GCATCTCTTGCTGCGTCTGTTGTGTCCTCGCTCTTTGCAAGCGCCGCACCGGCCTTTGATCTCGTCGAATGATAGTGGTCGGCCATTTTTCGTCACAAGGAGGTTGTCATGCACTTGTTTACTATTTTTCATTGGAGAACCTTTTGAAGATACTTTAATAGGATCCCCAACTACAGGTAGGCTGCTTTCAGTATTCTCTGTCTGCTTTCTTTCAAAACTACTTGGGCCAACTGACGGTGCATCATACTCATAGCTCTTAGTTATTATGCCCCTCAAAATGTCCTGTAGTTGTTCAAACAACGCCGGGTGTCTACATGAAGCATGCAAATCTTGTGACACTAACACACTTACCTGGCTATATCTCATTCATTCAGCTGACCCAAACCAACCAAATGCAAAAAGGTCGCTCTGCCGCCTAGCAGGCATGCCGCCCCTGGCATCTTTTGAGAATCGACGAAGAACACAACATTTTGGTATCTCAGTAAAATTCAGGACCTTAAGTACGTGGAAAATATGCTTGCAAGGGAGACCCCTTAGAACCATCCTTTTGCAGCTGCAACTAATCACATCATCCAAATTTGTAGGTCTATAGTCCACATAAAACTTACTATTGTGGTTATTTCTCCATGCCACCAGGAAAGTCACCGAGTCTGCCCCATTGTTTCGTTCTAAAATGTCTATGCCGCTGATTTTCTTGAGTTCATCTTGCAACATGTAAAAGTTTGTTGCAGTGAATACTTTGGCAGCAGCTTTCTCAAGTTCCTTGGAGCTAGTAACCGGCACTGGTAAAGTCTGTGAATCTGTGCAATCATCTCGTGCTTTGTTCTCACGGATACGGACATTGGCTACCTCGAAGGGCACAACCATATCCACTAGGGCCATTTCTCTGTCAAGGTGTAGGTGAAGACATGAGTTCAAACTGTCACTCCTTTGTTACTTTTCATCCCTAACCAATATCCTCCGGCCAGATACGAGGCTGCCCACAACCTCCTCTTCTTGTACATACGCCTCAACCAAGTTTTTGTGGATTTCATCTGCAATTTCCTTAAAAACGCGTGCCATCTTTCCTCCCACATGTTAGTCGACGTGGTGTAGTACAACAGACTTCTGAACTCATTTAGTGACTTGTGAAAAAGGTGTATCTTCATATTCTTTTCAACATGCCAAGAGAAAATACAGTGCCACACATCTGGTAGGACTTTCATAATAGATTTGATCACCGCATTGTCGGCATCCGTGATTACACTCTTTGGCTTCCGCTGACACATTTCTTTAAGGAATGTTCTTACCAGCCACACATATGTCTCTTCGGTCTCGTCTGAAACAATACCCACATCCAAAAACCGTTGTCTTCCGGTGATGGTTTAAACAACCAAAAGGTATGAAAGTCATGTCATACCTATTCATCTTATAAGTGCTATCAAAAACCATCACATCACCGAAATCATTATAATCTTGACGAGATTGGGTATCACACCAGAACATTCTGTTCAGACGTCCTTCGGCATCTAACTCGTGATCGAAAGAAAAAACAGGGGTCATTCTTCTTCTGGGTCATCATAATACGTATGACGGTGGAACCATCACCTTATGAAAGCAGCTTCCTCTTCTCCTTGGCATAGGAGTTGTACAGATCCCGCCCGACAAACCCTACACCACCGTACCATCCACTTTTGCCAATAAATGAATCCATGATCGCACTCTTTCTAACCCCTTGAGCTACCAAATATTGTATCTCAGCTTTCTGGAACTCATTGATTTTTCTATGTGACCAAAGAAATGGAACTCATTGATTATCATCAAAACTTGAAACATACCACACCATCTTATCTTTATCAAATTTTAGGGTAAGATGCACGTTGCATCCGCAACGAGACAGTGCTCTGAGCCTACGGGATCGTCCCTTACTGGTACACAAAATTGGGTCACGTTTCCCTTCCTTTGAACATAGATATCGCCTGAACCTCCTTTCTCTCGAACCACCTTTGCTCCTCCAAACCTTATCCCTCCTAATGCTAAACCCATTATCTCTTGCATAGTTGTTGTAGAACACATAAGAATCTGGTTCAGCAACAAAAGTCATTTGCATTATCTTCCATACTGTTTCCCGCTTGTCTTCTGCATGGCCTCTGATAATGACTTTTTCATTAGTACCAACCTCTGTCACCTACACATTCAGAACAGTTGCATTAATTGTAAGATGTTATTATGAATAAATCCATTGATCTGCATAATTTTCTTTTTCTCAGGTACTGGAGACGATGCATACCTCACTCATATTAACCGAGGAGTCCCCTGAATCATTGATACGCTAGAGGTGATAATTGCTTCTTGTAACATCCCAATTTTCTAAATTCGGATGTTAATAGATCATCATATGCATCTCATGCTGCTTCCGCATTTTTCTGGAGTTTTAAAACATTTTAAACATTTTTCAACACATGGCAGTTCACTGGAGAGGATATAAAATGACTTATCCCCCTTTTTAATTTGTTGTAAAATAGTTTAAAATATTTTTGGCAGACTTTTTAAATTTACTTTGGACTAATAAATATTTTCTAAAAATATTTTTGGAATTTATTTATGCTCCGGAAAAGTTTTTAAATCAATTTTCAGAGTTTTCGGTATTTTTAAAATGCCAGAAAAGTATTTTAAAATATTTAAAAATAAGTTGCAAAGTTTTTATTTTTGTTTAATATTTTAGTAAAGCCAAAATTTCAGTTTTATTGTTTTAAAAATATTGGCGAAGATGGAATTTAAAAATAAATTCCCGTGATTTTTATATAATTGTTTTGGGCCTAACGGGCCTTCTGTTTTTTTCTCGCAGACCGAATTAGAGTTTAATTCGGATTTAAAAAAAAGTTTCACAGATCGGGTTATAAAACCCGAGGACCCGCGGAGCGTTTAGGGTTTCGACCCGATCCACCGCGCCGCCGAACCCCCCGCCGCCGCCCGTACCAGCGCCGCCGCCGACCGCCACCGCTGCCGTCCGCCGCCGCCGGAGACGCGCCGCCCGAGTTGAGCCCGCCGCCCGTCGCCTCGCCGCGCCGAGCGCTGCCGCGCACTGGCCGCTGCGGGCCGCGCCTCCACCGTCGCCGGCCGGCCGAGCCACCGCGCCGCCTGATCCGGCGAGATCCGTTTTTTTTCGCGCAGGGACCCGATCGCGTTTTTTGGGTTATTTTATTTACGGATATGCCCCTGTTTGCAGTTTAGACCGCGAAATCGCGCGGTACCGTTTTCGCGAGTACGTTTTAACCGTAACTCGGAATTGAGTGATTCCAGTTGCGTTGCGACCGTGGCAAAATTTCCTAGCCAGTAGACCAAGTGTTACAGAAGTTTGAAGTTTTAAAATTTGAATCCCAAGCAGATCCAAATTTGAACTTCCGGCACCCGTAACTTTTTACCGGTGCGCCCGTTTGCGCCGTTTCTTTTTGCGTTGGTTTTATTTTGACCAGTACTTTAAGTTTCGCTACTGTTAGGCAAGTTTTTCTACTGTTATTTGAATGCTTATTACTATTTGAGCATATTTGTATTGCATATATGTTGATTGGTGCTATGTTTGCTCGTATAGATTGTCCGGAGTGTGCCGCCTCGTTTTGTGAGGATTGTGACCGTCAGGAACAGCAAGAAGGCAAGTGATGCTTTTACCATACTCATAACTATATTTTCTATATGCATTATGTTAAGAAATATCACTCTATTGCATGATAGGTAGTTTACTTTACTGTTGCTGCAAAACCAGTTAGGATAGCCACATGTCTTGACTTGTCTACTGTAGATCAACCTAGCCGTGTTGTTACTTTATTGCTAAGCTTTGTAGACGTGGTTTGGGTTATGAGAATTCATGGAGTGCATGTGAGCTATTTTAATAAACTGTGTAGCAACTTTATAATAAATAGAAATCACTTCTGGACGGGCGGGTTGCATCCCGGTAGTTGTGCCTTGTCTAAGGACAGTGCCGGGGTTAAATGCACCCAATGGTTGTTTGGTGGTGAACCGGATGCGACATGGTGTCTACCCTCTGAATGAGGCACATTTGCGTTTGGTATTGGAGAAGCTCAGGGAGCACAAATTGTATGCCAAGTTCAGCAAGTGTGAGTTTTGGTTGAAGGAGGTTGGATTCCTTGGACATGTTGTGTCACGAGAAGGAGTAGCTGTGGACCCATCCAAGGTTTCAACAGTTACAGAATGGGAGACACCCGCGACAGTTGGAGACATTCGCAGTTTCTTGGGTCTTGCAGGATATTATAGGAGGTTCATTGAGAATTTATCCAAGCTTGCAAAACCAATGACTGAGTTGTTGAAGAAAGAGAATAAGTTTGTTTGGAGTGAGGCATGTGAAGCCAGCTTTCAAAAGTTGAAGAAACGGTTAGTAACTGCACTTGTTTTATGTTTTCCTGATATACATAAGGATTTCCAAGTATATTGTGATGCATCTCGTCGAGGACTTGGTTGTGTTTTGATGCAAGGAGGTAGAGTTGTTGCTTATGCTTCTCGTCAGCTTAAGAACCATGAGCAGAACTATCCTACACATGATTTGGAGTTAGCTGCAGTTGTTCATGCATTGAAAACATGGAGGCAATATCTTGTTGGTAATCATTGTGATGTTTTTACTGATCATAAGAGTTTGAAGTATATCTTTACTCAGAAGGATTTGAATCTTAGACAGAGTAGATGGCTGGAGCCTATTAAGGATTATGATTTGAATGTGTAGTATCATCCTGGTAAAGCGAATGTGGTTGCTGATGCATTGAGCCGTAAGAGTCATATCAATGTTGCTAATGTTGAGGATATGCCACGTGAGTTATGTGAGCAGTTCAAGAATCTCAGGTTTGAGATAGTTCCTAAGGGATATGTGGCAACATTGGAAGTGAAGCCAAATCTGTTGGAAAGAATCAGAGAGGCTCAGAAGGGGGATGCAGAAATTGATGAGATAAAGGTGAATATGACCAGAGGAAAGCAGAGGGTTTCTGTGAGGATGAGCATGGAGCCATTTGGTTTGAGAAGCGCATTTGTGTACCGCAGGATGCAGAGATCAGGAAGTTGATTCTTCAGGAGGCACATGATTCACCTTATTCTATTCATCCCGGGAATACCAAGATGTATTTGGATTTGAGGGAGAGATTTTGGTGGCCTAGCCTGAAGCGAGAGATAGCCCAGTATATTGCTCTGTGTGATGTTTGCCAGAGAGTCAAGGCCAAGCATCAGAAGCCAGCAGGATTGTTGCAGCCTTTGCCTATATTAGATTGGAAATGGGATCAGATAGGTATGGACTTTATTACTGGTTTACCCAAGACTCAGTCAGGATATGATTCTATTTGGGTGATTGTTGATCGTTTGACCAAGGTTGCTCACTTCATTCCAGTGAGGACAACTTACAACAGTGCCAAGTTAGCCAAGATTTATATGACCAGGATCGTTTGTTTGCATGGAGTTCCAAGCAAGGTTGTGTCTGATAGAGGTACTAAGTTTACTTCGAAGTTTTTGCGTCAGTTGCATGAGACCTTGGCCACTAGGCTGGAGTTCAGTACAATGTTCCATCCTCAGACAGATGGGCACACCGAGAGAGTCAATCAGATCTTGGAGGATATGTTGAGGGCTTGTGCGTTGGATTATGGTTCGAGTAGGGATGACAACTTACCGTATGTTGAGTTCTCGTATAACAAAAGTTACCAGGCTAGTCTTCAGATGGCACCATTCGAGTTTCTGTATGGCAGGAAGTGCAGGACTCTGTTGATGTGGGATGAGGTAGGAGAACGTCAGTTGCTTGGACCAGACCTGATCATAGATGCTGAGGAGAAAGTCAAGTTGATCCGTGATAGACTGAAGATAGCACAGTCTAGGCAGAAGAGTTATGCAGATGCTCGGCGCAAGGATGTAACCTATGAGGTTGGAGACCGTGCATATCTCAGAGTTACACCAATTCGCGGAATCAAGAGGTTTGGAATCAAGGGAAAGTTAGCACCACGTTTTGTGGGGCCTTACAAGATCTTGGAGCGCAGAGGAGAGGTAGCTTATCAGTTGGAGTCGCCAGAAGCTTTGTCAGGAGTTCATGATGTGTTTCACGTATCCCAGCTAAAGAAGTGTCATGCAGAGATGGCGGATATTCCTTTGAGAGATACAGTGCCACTTGAGGCGATACAGTTGGAGAGTGACCTGACTTATGAGGAGAAACCTATGAAGATTCTGGAGACTGCCGAGAGAGTTACCCGCACCAAGACGATCAGGCTATGAAAGGTTCAGTGGGATCATCATACCGAAGAGGAAGCAACTTGGGAGCGTGAAGAAGATCTGAAGCAAGACCACCCGCATCTCTTTGCTAGCCATCCTGAATCTCGAGGACGAGATTCATCTCAAGGGGGGTAGGTTTTTAACATCCCAATTTTCTAAATTTTGATGTTAATAGATCATCATATGCATCTCATGCTGCTTCCGCATTTTTCTGGAGTTTCAAAATATTTTAAACAATTTTCAACACATGGCAGTTCGCTGGAGAGGATATAAAAGGACTTATCCCCATTTTTCATTTGTTGGAAAATAGTTTAAAATATTTTTGGGAGACTTTTTAAATTTACTTTGGAGTTATAAATAGTTTCTAAAAATATTTTTGGAATTTATTTATGCTCCGGAAAAGTTTTTAAATCAATTTTCTTAATTTTCGGTATTTTTATAATCCAGAAAAGTATTTTAAAATATTTAAAAGTAAGTTGCAAAGTTTTTATTTTTGTTTAATATTTTAGTAAAGCCAAAAATTCAGTTTTATTGTTTTAAAAATATTGGCGAAGACGAAATTTAAAAATAAATTTCCGTGATTTTTCTATAATTGTTTTGGGCCTCACGGGCCTTCTGTTTTTTTCTCGCAGACCGAATTAGAGTTTAATTCGGATTTAAAAAAAGTTTCGCGATCGGGTTATAAAACCCGCGGACCCACAGAGCGTTTAGGGTTTCGACCCGATCCGCCGCGCCGCCCGAACCCGCCGCCGCCGCCCGTACCAGCGCCTCCGCCGACCGCCACCGCCGCCGCCGGAGATGCGCCCCCAAAGGTGAGCCCGCCGCCCGTCGCCTCGCCCCGCCGCCGTCTCGCCTCGCCGCGTGCCGGGCAGCCGCGAGCTGGCCGCTGCGGGCCGCGCCGCCACCGCCGCCGACCGGCCGAGCCGCCGCGCCGCCGGATCCGGCGAGATCCATTTTTTTTCGCGCAGGGACCCGATCGCGTTTTTAGGTTATTTTATTTACGGATATGCCCCTGTTTGCAGTTTAGACCCCGAAATCGTGCGATACCGTTTTCGCGATTACTTTTTAACCGTAACTCGGAATTGAGTGATTCCAGTTGCGTTGCGACCGTGGAGAAATTTCCTAGCCAGTAGACCAAGTGTTACAGAAGATTGGAGTTTTCAAATTTGAATCCCAAGAAGATCCAAATTTTAACTTCCGACAGTCGTAACTTTTTACCGGTGCTCCCGTTTGCGCCGTTTCTTTTTGCGTTGGTTTTATTTTGACCAGTACTTTAAGTTTAGCTACTGTTAGGCAAGTTTTTCTACTGTTCTTTGAATGTTTATTACTGTTTGAGCATATTTGTATTGCATATATGTTGATTGGTGCTATGTTTGCTCGTATAGATTGTCCGGAGTGTGACGTCTCGTTTTGTGAGGATTGTGACCGTCAGGAACAGCAAGAAGGCAAGTGATGCTTTGACCATACTCATACCTATATTTTCTATATGCATTATGTTAAGAAATATCACTCTATTGCATGATAGGTAGTTTACTTTACTGTTGCTGCAAAACCAGTTAGGATAGCCACATGTCTTGACTTGTCTACTGTAGATCAACCTAGCCGTGTTGTTACTTTATTGCTATGCTTTGTAGACGTGGTTTGGGTTGTGAGAATTCATGGAGAGCATGTGATATATTTTAATAAACTGTGTAGCAACTTTATAATAAATAGAAATCACTTATGGACGGGCGGGTTGCATCCCGGTAGTTGTGCCTTGTCTAAGGACAGTGCCGGGGTTAAATGCACCCAATGGTTGTTTGGTGGTGAACCGGGTGCGACATGGTATCTACCCTTTGAACGCAATGGGCTCCGTCCCGGCTCAAAAAGATCAGACAGGCAATATTACTAGTAGCTTCCGTGTACAGCCACTGGCTATATGGGCTCTGGCTTAGCACGAGTACGTTGTGGGGAACCTGGCCCTGGTAGCTAGCTGATGTAGATGTGTTGTTAGGTGTACCGGCTACCAAAGGGTGGATGCAACCTCTTCAGAAAGTCTTTGTCTCAATCTTCGGGTTGAGTCCAGTGGGGAACGTGTACAACCTCTGCAGAGCGTATAAACTGATCATGATTATCCGTGTCCACGGTTACGGACGAACTTTGAGCAACTAGTCAGTACTGTTGTTGGATGATCTTGACAGATGAACACTTAATAATAAATTTGGTGGGAAAGAGTAGCATGGGTTGCTGTGTGTTTCAGGTAGAATTCAACTTAAAACTTTGACTAGTTTAGTTTAGGAGAAAAATTGGCTTTCTGCAAAACAAAACCATAAGCCTTTCCTTTGACTTACCTTGCATGTAGTTGTAGGTCCTTTATATAAACTTTTCCGTGTCACTTGCTATACAAATCAGATGTACTGACCCGTTGTCGGGCTGTAACCTTCGGTGTTGCAGGTTTCTCAGACGATCAGTAAGGTGCGTTTAGGGGTTGCGAGTCTACACTCAGCATGTTCGCATGTGGCTGTTGATGGGACTCCACATTTTTTTTTGCTTCCGCTATATTTATATTGAATAAGCTAGCCTTGAGCTATGCAACTTGTTATTTATTTTACTCTGGATCATATGTTGTAATAATGATGCACTTGTACTTTGATATACATCTATAATACTATGTGTGCCAGCGAGTTCGATCCAGGGGCTGGCACTTGAGCACAGAGACTTCAATTCTGTGTGAATTGGGTCATTACACTTGTCGCCCTTCGTTGGTTACTCCAAGTGGAAGGTGAGATGAACCGTAGCGGCAAGTTTCCCTCGGTGAAGATATCGAGGTTTGTCTCTAGTAGGACTCTGGAGATGATAAGTAGGTGTCAGCGGCGCAACTAACGTGGACCTGCACACAGACACAAATAACTTTGCTCCCAACGAAGTTTAGAGAGGTTGTCAATCTCTCTGGTCTTGTTGTTTACAAAGGATCAAAACACAAGGGATAATGATAATGATAGCAACTGAAAGTAAAAGCAAAAAAGTAAATAAGCATGTAAACAGTGATGAGAATATGGACCGGGGTCCCGTGATGTTCACTAGTGATGTCTCTCTCCCAATAGGCGATAAAACTGTTATGCGAGGTAAACAAATTACAGATGGGTAATTGACAATATTATAAACCTACCGCAATGCTAATTATGCTACAAAAGAAAGGAAGAGGCTCAAAAGTATGGGCAGTACGCCAAAATAAGTAGACCGAAATCCAACTGCATCTACTACTAATCATCCACCTTGAGATATCTATCCAGAACATCTCGCTGGTACTAAGTTGCGAGCCCCACCCAAAGTGTAAACCCAAAGCAACAGACAACTGCATTAAAAAGCACTTTGCGTAAAGTAAACAATCCTTGCAACCGCGGTTACAAGCACCGTTGTTTTCCCCCTTGTGGCAACAACACGTCCCCTAGACTAATGTTTCTGTCACTCAAGCATGTCATCAGGGGGCAGGAACCCACAATCGAGCATAACGTTCCCTCTTCGAGTTACTAACTACTACTTGGCCAAAGCAATAAACAACAACAGAGAACATGCAAGAATTATTTAGGAACAAAAATATAAAGGTAAGAACCAAATATATTACTCTCTCACAATATGAACATAATCTCATAATCCATCAGATCCCATCAAACTCAGCATAGCAACAACAGAAAGATTACATATGTGCCTCGATTATGTAGGGCAGCTCACGAGGTTTAAGCAATGAAGAAGAAAGAGGGGCGGATAACATCACATAGCTATTGATCACGGACCCATGGTCCAAAGAAAACTACTGATAGCACATCCGGGAAGCGTCCATGGTGAAGGGGAAGCTCCCGGAGGTCGATCCTCCCTCCGGCAGGGTGCCGGGAAGAAGTCTGCAGGCGCTCCCGATCTTGGAAGAGCGGCGGCGGCGGAACAAAGGCGAGATCAAGAAAAAGGGTTCTGTCCTCGGGGGTTTCGCTTCACGGGGAATAAATAGGCGAATGGGGGCAGCCAGGAGGGGCAACAGGAGTCCAGGCACCCCCCTGGCGCGGCCAAGCCCTAGGCCGCTCCAGGTGGCCGCCTGGGCACCTTGTGGTGGCCCCCTGGCCCCACTTGGGGATTCCGGAAGCTTCTGATGCGCTGATTTTTTATCTGATTTTCCCGAATTTTTAGAGCACTTTTAATATGGGGGAAAACTAAAATAGAAAAACAGCAGAAAACCGAAACTGGCACTGGGGTGCACTGATTTAATAGGTTAGTCCAAATATGATCAAAAGTGTATGAAAGTGTATCTAGATCATAGCAATAACACACAAAACATGCATGGGGCAAGCATAAATTATATATATGTTTGGGACGTATCAACATCCCCAAGCTTAATTCCTGCTCGTCCTCGAGTAGGTAAGTGATAACAAGCATAATTTCTGTGGTGACATGCTAGCAACCATATAAGAACTTTGAAAAGTAAAGCAATCAAGGTATGTGATTCAATTCAAGTCAAAACATGCAAGAGTATATATTAGCATTGAAACAAGCAACAAAACAACATTAGGTGCAAGAGCTCTCGCTGTCCGTGACTCAAATGTCTCCAAATGGTGTTTGCGTGCAAGAAGAGGGATAGGGAATACGAGAAAAATTATTTTTTGTTGTTGAGAACTCAATCTACCAAAGTTTCGCACTTGGTCTTCTTTGGAATCTTATCTTGACTCGTCCCCAGACCACTAGCCAGGTACAAGTCAATTTGATCCACTCCTTTTCGATATTTTGAGCTCTCAAGCAATGTATGAGCGTAAGCCCGAGAGTTGACACTTAGGATGGCAAAGAGAGAAATATGGTGGAGGAGGAAGACAAAAAAGGTGAGAGAAAGGCTCACATCAATGATGACAATCATAGGCGAGAAGGCCAAATGATAGATATTATGTGAGGAGTAGGGATTGCCATGCAACGGATGCACATATGACCTAAGAAAAGCTCTCCAATGGAACTAGTGGGGATGCATCCAACTTGCTCGCTCATGAAGACCTAGAGCTCTTTTGAGGAGGCTCATCCTTGGAATATGCAAGCCACGTTCTATAGTGTGAAGGTCCCCACATAGCTATATGCATGAATGATCATCTCTATGGAGTACAAGGATAAGAGGGAGTACTAGTGTGGATCTTTCAAAAGGATAGTAGTGTTGCCCCTTTGTCTCTTTTTATTTCTTTTTCTCTTTTTATTTTATTTTTTTGGTGGCCTCAATGGCTCTTTCTATTTAACTCGCATTTGTCCTCTTTGGGATCTTTTATTTTGTCCACTTTGGGATCTTTTCCTCACTTAAGGGAAACACTCTAATTTACAAGAGGGTATAGAAGATCTGTCACACTTTACAAGGTACTCAAATCATAAAGAAGATGGAGCTATCATGATGTATGCAATGTATGCCTCTGCCAGTGTAGCAGGATCATGTATGAGATGAGGATCAAGTCATGAAGAGGTGGATGTTGCATGGAAATATATCCCGGAAAGGCTATGGAAATGCCTTGATAGGTAGGTATGGTGGATGTTTTGAGGAAAGATATAAGGAGGTTTATGATGACAGAGCGTATCATGCCAAGGGTTTCGATGTACCGGCGAAGGTGGACGCTAACTCTCGGAGTCAGAAGAAAGCAATGCACGACACGGGAGAGGCTAGCAAATATGAGGAGGTGGAAGTGTCAACTTTCAATACTTACATTAGTCCGAAGAACTCATGCACTTTTTATTGGTAACTCTCAATCTAATAAGGAGGTTCACAAAGAAACAAGTGCCCCGAGGATGAGTGTATGGGGGTTTGGTTATCCTTGCATATCCTCCACTCATGGTACGTGAGTGTACTCTAATATCCGATCCCTCCAAAGATTAGTGATCCATCTAGTAGCTAGAGTTCTCAACTAGTTTTGTAGGTTTTGAAAATACACACGGATTTCCCAAAATACGACACCTATCACTAATAGGCTATAGCTCTTGACACCAAAAGTCAAAACTATTGCAAGTTACTACTAAAATTAAATCGCAACCTCAATTACCTACTTTCAAGACAAGACACAACTCAGTGCAACAACCAACCCTCTTAACAAGATAAACATGAAAACTAAAGAGAGCTCCAGCAACAAACTAAATAAAATCCAAGGCTCTTGCTAAAGACAAACTAAAACTAAAACTAAACATGGCAGTAGCTAAGAAAAGATAAAGAACACACAACAACAGAAAGATAAGCATGACAAATCCTATGATCTGTTATAGTTTGGAGTGGAGCGTGTTTCTCTCCCACACAAAGTAAGCTGGGGTCTAACTTGTTATGAACAGCAAGCAAAGCTAAAGAAAACTAAAAATAAAACCTAAGAGCGAGACGCTCCAAGCATAGGACATAAGCATGAAGTGATAAAAATATAGTGAGACGAAGGACGAACTGATGATTGTTGATGGAGAAGGGGTTGCACGGGGGCATCCCCAAGCTTAGACGCTTGAGTCTCCTTGAATATTTATTGGGGATGCATGGGGGCGTCCCCTAGCTTGAGCGCTTGACACTGCCGGATCTTCTTTCATCATCTTCCACCGCACACTTGAAAACTACCTTCATACATAACCTATCATAAGCTGATTAGAGAGGTTAGTACCCTTAATAAAATAATTTTTCCCCACTGGATATAAAGATATTCTTGAAGAGATACTGTTTCTCAAGATTTCCAAAAGGTTTTTTCAAAGAAAAAGCAAGCTTAAGGTTTGCAAAAGTAAGAAAGGCAAAACGTGGCAGAATCTATGAAAAACAGAACATCAGGTAGTAGAGAATTTTTTCGGGGCCCTTCTGCAACTCAAATAAAAAAACTCAGAACATACGAAAGTTTCACAATTGTATAGAGCATGCTGTGTAAAACATTCAGCTAAAAAAGATGAACTGGTGATTTGTTCCAATTTTTTCCGTCAAGAAGACAGAATCTGTTTTCTGGAAAGCATGTCACAACTTTTGCTTCCCTTATCATAAGAGGCTATAACTTGGCACAAAGCTTGAAAATAAAGATACAATGATGTTTCCACAGTAGTAACAATCATCAAGACCACTAAGAACAGAAGTAAAAACATCTTGGGTTGCCTCCCAACAAGTGCTTTCTTTTACGCCTTTAAGCTAGGCACAAAGTTTTTAGAAGGTGCTCTCACAAGAGAATAAGAGTTGAAGAAAAGGAGAGCATCAAGAAGCAAATATGAAAAACTTTTAAGTCTAACCCACTTCCTATGCATAAGGATGTTCTAACCAACTAAATCAATGAAGAACATAGTAACAAGCATAAGAAGGTAGAACAAGAACAACTTCAAAAATTTCATCATGGAGAGAGGGAGTTTAATATCATTGAGATATGTGAAGCCATGTCTCCCTTTCTCATAGTAATTTTCAGTGGCATCATTAATAAACTCAACAACATAAGTATCACATCAAAAATTCTTATCATGATGCACAAGCATAGTAAATTTATTACTCCCCTCATAAGCAAAATCATCAATAGTAGAGGGAGCAAACTCAAAAAAATAACTATCACATGAATCATTCTTATCATGATACACTTGTACAAATGTATTCTTTATAGCAGAAGTGACATCACAATAATCATCATAGATAGGAGGCAAAGTATCATCAAAATAAATTTCCTCATCAAAACTTGGGGGGCTGAAAAGATCATCCTCATCAAACGTAGCATCCCCAAGCTTATAACTTTGCATATCATTAGCATCAAAATTATTCAAAGAAGATATACTAATGCCATTGCTACCAACATGAGTATTATGAAAATAATAATGCTCCATAGGATTTTTGATTGTCTCTTCAAACACTTCATGTCCTAATTCAAGGTAGAGCTCATAAATCTCTCTCATTTTGTTGTTGTTTTCCATAAAGAAACATAAGCAAAGGTAAAAACTTGAAAGAAAACTAACAAGACTAAAAAGAAAAGGGTAAAAGATAGTGTGCAACTCCCCTATCTTAGCACTCGGAGTCCCCGGCAACGGCGCTAGAAATTTTCTTGATACGCGAGAGATGATAATTGCTTCTCGCCCTTTGTTGGTTACCCCAAGTGGAAGGTGAGATGCAGCGTAGCGGCAAGTTTCCCTCGGTGAAGATACCGAGGTTTGTCTCCTGTAGGACTACTAAGATGATAAGTAGGTGTCAGCGGCGCAAATGACGTGGACCTGCACACAGACATAAATAACTTTGCTCCCAACGAAGTTTAGAGAGGTTGTCAATCTACCCGGTCTTGTTGTTCACAAAGGATCAAAACACAAGGGATAATGATAATGATAACAACTAAAAGTAAAAGCAGAAAACTAAATAAGCGTGTAAACAGTGATGAGAATATGGACCGGGGTCCCGTGATGTTCACTAGTAATGTCTCTCTCCCAAAAGACGATAAAACTGCTATGCGAGGTAAACAAATTACAGATGGGCAATTAAAAGGATTATAACCGCACCGCAATGCTAACTATTCTACAAAAGAAAGGAAGAGGCTCAAAAGCATGGCCAGTACGCCAAAATAAGTAGACCGAAATCCAACTTCAGCTACTACTAATCATCCACCTTGAGATATCTATCCAGAACATCTCGCTGGTATTAAGTTGCGAGCCCCATCCAAAGTGTAAACCCAAAGCAGCAGAAAACTGCATTAAAAAGCACTTTGCGTAAAGTAAACAATCCTTGCAACCGCGGTTACAAGCACCGTTGTTTTCCCCCTTGTGGCAACAACACATCTTCTAGACTCATGTTTCTGTCACTCAAGCGTGTCATCAGGGGGAATGAACCGACAATCGAGCATAACGTTCCCTCTTGGAGTTACTACCTACTACTTGGCCAAAGCAATAAACAACAATGGAGAACATGCAAGAATTACTTAGGAACAAAAATATAAAAGATAAGAACGAAATATATTACTCTATCACAATCTAAACATAATCTCATAATCCATCAGATCCCATCAAACTCAGCATAGCAACAGCAGAAAGATTACATATGTGTCTCGATCATGTAGGGAAGCTCACGAGGTCTAAACCATGAAGAACAAAGAGGGGAGGAGAACATCACATAGCTACTGATCACGGACCTATAGCCCAAAGGAAACTACTCCCGGCACATCCGGGAAGCGTCCATGGTGAAGGCGAAGGTCCCGGAGGTCGATCCTCCCTCCGGCAGGATGCCAGGAAGAAGTCTGCTGGCTCTCCCGATCTTGGAAGCGCGGCGGCGGCGGCGAAATAGAGGCGAGATTGCGAAAAAGGGTTCTGTCCTCAGGGATTTCGCGTCACGTGGAATAAATAGGCGACGGGGTGGGGGGGCGTGACAGCCAGGGGGGGCACCAGGAGTCTAGGCGCCCCCTGGCGCGGCCAAGCCCTAGGCCGCGCCAGGTGGCCGCCTGGGCACCTCGGGGTGGCCCCCTGGCCCCACTTCGGGACTCAAGAAGCTTCTGATGCGCTGATTTTTTATCTGATTTTTCCCGAATTTTTGGAGCACTTTTAATATGGGGGAAAAGTGAAATAGAAAAACAGCAGAAAACAAAACTAGCACTCGGGTGCACTGAGTTAATAGGTTAGTCCAAATATGATCAAAAGTGTATGAAAGTGTATCTAGATCATAGCAATGTCACAAAAAACATGCATGGAGCAAGCAGAAATTATGGATACGTTTGGGACGTATCAATCATGTGTATCTAGTGTATCTTCTTTGTAACCACTCTCGATGTCGGAATCACCGTAATAGTCATTTGCATCACTATCTTCCGGAAATAGATGAAAGTTTGAATAATTCGTTATCATTTCATCATGAGGATTGGTTGTTTATCACACATAAAATGATGTCAACATACCCCATTAATGTATTCCTCAACTGAAACCTCATTGTTTTTGTTCACACTGTCACCATCGATGTTTATCTACAAAAATTAATACAAAGCATGAGCCATAATCACTAACTCAAAGAACATTATAACATAAGAAGAAATCGAAACATCAAACTCACATTAGCACCATCCACGTCGTTCTCACGCACGGAATTATCTCCATACTCTGAACTAGAATCATCTGACAAGTCTCCACTATCTGAACTATAGCCTGCCGAACTATCCAAACGTCAGTCATCTTCCTCGATATCGTTATAGATCACTGGGTCGACCATTTCGTAAACCATTGCTCAAGAATAACCAAAAAATGAGTAATACAGATGATGAAACATAGAACCCTAGATCACCCGCAAAGTAGAGGAGAAATATTTACCAGGGAATCCTACTGTCCTTGAAAGAATGACTGGTAAGATTCGCCGATGAGCTGGGTAGCCGACTATCTAGGATCTGAACGTCCCCGTTCTGCGGCGTCGACGATCTCGGAAACCTAGCGACAAAGATTATGAGTTATACGCGGGGGGCATTTGGTTCGATGAAGGCGAGAGGAAATGAAGGTTGAACCTCAGGTTGAATGATGCTGCGGTATGCCGTACCTTGGTCTTCTGGAGGATGCCGGGGAAGACGCCCTCGTACGGGATCTGTGCAGAAGAGATCTGATCAGCGGAGACGAGAACGACGGTGCTCAACGACGAGCCCTGAAGGACAGAGCTATCTAGGGCAGCTGCGTTGATCACGGTGCAACCAACCTAACTGATACGTCGACCTCGCGCATGGTGGGGTCGTGCGCCATGATTTCTTGGGTAGTGCGCCACCGTGTCCTCCCAGATGTGGGTCTATACGGTACGAATACTTGGGTAATACAGGGCTTGGATATGGGCTAGGCGGGCCCGACGTGGAAAAAAATGGAGTCTTAAAGTTTCGCCAGGGGGAGCACTGAAGCAAGCCTCATTTATGTATTCCGTTGTTTATAAGTTGGGGGAGCAGATACAGTCCTTCAGGTGAAATTTTTTCCCATTGGATAAGCCAATACACCACGGGCAAATTCTTGCGCGGAATTTGATAAATCTGAAGTACCAGCAAAGGGTCTTCAGTGTACCATCGGCGTTGACGACTGGAAAATCTGGGCTAGGAATTACCTTTTGAGCCCCACATGCATTTTGAGTTGGCTGACGTGGAAAAAATCATGGATCTTCACATGATCAGTAAACTGCAATTTGTATGCAACCTTGCCTACTTTTTGTTTGACCAAAAAAGGCAATAGTACTTGTACTGAAGTTTCAAGCTCATCGAAAACCAAATACTGCCAAACGATATGGTGCCACCTTGAGATACACCCGATCCCACAATGAAAATTGTCTCTCGACTCACTTATTATCAACATATATTTTTTCATCCTTTATTGTGCTTGTTCTGGTTCCAAGAAATCCCTTACCTCCAAATCAGTCGGTCCAGGAATGGCCTATGTCACTGACCAATGGAGGAAGATAATCATAGAGAGTCTAAAATGGGGACATCCCGAGAGAGGTATGATAACTGGTGTTATACCCATATTCGGCCAGAGCCAAGCAAAGCATCCATTTCTTTGGTGCATTCATAGTCAATTAGTGTAAATTTGTCTCCAAACATTGATTTAAGCGCTCCGTTTGCCCGCTAGTTTGCAGCTTGTAATAGGAAATTTTCCTTAATTACATTAGGAGTGCATGGAATATGTCCCTCCATAGCTTATTGTTGAAAATGCGGTCTCTGTCAGACATACTTAATCTTGGAGGGCCATGAAGTTGGATAATATTGTCACTGTAAGCCTGAGCAATAGTTTCCACTGAATAAGGATGCGAGAGTGGTAGACAATGTGAATATTTAGTGAAAGAATCCAAAATTACTAAAATAACGTCCTTCCCTGGGGATTTGGGGAATCCCCAATATAGTCCATGGACACATGGACCCAAGCCATATATGGCGCTGACAGGGGGTTTAGGAGTCCAGGTGGGAAGCATTGTTCATATTCAGACCTCTAACAAACAAGGCACTCTGAAACACACAATTTAGTAGAGAAATGGCAAAACATTCAGGGGTGAAAGATATTCATTTGGAGCATAGACAAGGCACTTTGTACATGAAATTAATCTATTGTCTTGCAGAAATCAAGATACCAACAAAGATAAGCTTTTAGCCTGGATTAACTCTTTACCTTAACTTTTTAGCAATGTGCATAGGTAAGTAGGCAAGTACTCTTTTCCTTTTGTGATGTCTGTACATAAACTTTGTATTTTTTTGAGATTTTTTTTATCTGGTGGTAATAAAAGAATGTGGAGAATATGCTTCACAATACATACTAAAAAACATACAATTTAGTATCCTTTTTTAGGCCTGGCTTCTAAAATATGCCCTTATTTCTTTGATAAGTGGCTCTCAAGCCAGAGTGGCCCCATAGGGGATGAGTGTATGAATCCTAGAATTTTGGATCTAAGAGTTTGATCCATTCCCACAGTAATCTTTCCCTTGTATCTAATAATGCTAGCAGAGAGACTGTAGTCAGAGCATGTTTCCAACAGTCTCTCACTTGCACTAGAGTACAAATAATCTAGTTGCTTTTGTTACTATTTCTATCTTCTTATAACATAAGTGTAATTAATCATGCGTGCTCTTGTAAGAGGTTTCGTCAACGGTTTGTCTTATTCAGAACCGTATTTTCTTTTAAAAATCATTAATGTCAACTTATTTGACATTTATTTGTACATACGAGATATTATGTTACCATTAACAGAATAATATTTTGTTACGAACTTAGAACTGGCCGTTCTATGGGTTTGAACTGACCGTCTTTCTATCCCGAACTTACCTGTGTTATTCTATTACAGAGTGGGGATGCAGAGTTCGTCGGCGCAATTCTTGCGGTCCTCCGTCCCGATTCTGTTGATGGCGCGATGATAGCGTGGTGTGGATGTGAGTTCGTAGGCCCGACGGACTTTTTGGTTTCTTTTTGACGTGTCTACAGAGGACGCTGGGGTCAGCGGTGAATTCTCAAATAATTTTTGTAGTTTTCAAAAATAAGAACGTTGAACCAAAATACGACACCTATCACTAATAAGCTTGATCTGTTGACACACAGAAGTCCAAACCTTACTTGAAACAATCCCTCAAAACTATTGCAAGTTACTACTAAACTTATAATAGCAACCTCGATTACCTACTCAAAGTGAGACACACATTCAGTGCATTAAGCCAACTCTCTAAACAAGAAAAACATGAAACTCAAGAGAGTACTAAAGAAAATATCTAAAAAATATCTCTTAAAGATAATCATGAAGAACAAGAGCTAAACATGATAGTAGCTAGAAATAATAACGAACACTCAACAAAGATTGGAATGAAGACTATGAGTATTCGAGTCAAAAGTGGAGCGTGTTTCTCTCCAAAACAAGGCATGATAGGGTCCAACTTGTTATGAAGAGAAAAAAAACTAACATACACAAAGCAAACTAAAAGGTAAATGCAAGACGCTCCAAGCATATCACATAACATATGAAGTGATAAAAATATAGCATGGAGAAGGATGAACTGATGATTGTTGATGTCGAAGGGGATGCACGAGGGAATCCCCAAGCTTAGATGCTTGCGCCTCCTTGAATAATTCTTGAGAGTGCCGGGGGAATCCCCAAGCTTGAGATTTTGGCACTCCTGAATCTTCTTTCATCATCTCCCTTCGCACACTTGAAAAATCCCTTTATACGAAACTCATGATAAACTGATTAGAGTGGTTAGTACCTCAAATAAATTAATTCCACTTAGCCTTTGCTGGAATCAAAGATTTTTAACAAGGGCTATTGTTTCTCAAGATTGCCAAAAGGTTTTTTCAAGGAAAAATCATGTGCAACATTTGCAAAATTGAACAAGCACAAAACAGGGCAGAATCTGGGAAAAACAGAACAACAAGTAGTAAATAAATTTTTCAGGCCACTTCTGCAACTCAAATAAAAAAACTCAAAACCAGTGCAAGTTTCACAATTTTATAGAGAAGACTGTTAAAAACATTCAGATCGAAAATATGATCTGGTTATTTTATACGAGTTTTTTTCGTCAAGCAAGCATAATTTGTTTTCTGGACAGCATGTCACAACTTTTGATTCACTTGGCACCGGAGGCTAAAACTAGGCACAAAGCTTGAAAATAAAGATACAATGATGTTGCTACAGTATTAACAAGCATCAAGACCACTAAAACTGATAGTAAAAAAAATTTGGGTTGCCTCCCAATAAGCGTTTTCTTTTATTCCTTTAAGCTAGGCATGAAGGATTATAAGAGATGTTTACAAGAGAATAAGAGAATTGAAGCAAAAGAGAGCATCAAGAAGAAAATGTGAAACACATTTAAGTCTAACTCACAAAATGTAAACAAATAAATTGTGGAAGCACAAAATAACAAGCATATGAAGGTAAAACAAGAACAACTTCAAAACTTTCATCATAAAGAGAGGTGTTTTAGTAACATGAAAATTTCTACACCCAAATTTTCCTCTCTCAATATAATTTTTAGTAGAATCATGAACAACGTCAAGAATATAACTATCACATAAAGCATGTTGTTCATGACCTACAAGCACATGTGTACTATTTTCAATACAGTCTTTAGGATCATAAGATAAATGCAACCCATTACTATGAGACTTAATAAGAGTAAAATTATCTGGAATATGAGATGGAGATTTCAGAAAGATAGTAGGACAATCAAGTGTGGGTTCAATAATAACAATTTCATGCTTAACGTAAGGAACTATAGCAAATTCATCTCCGCAAGCATCATCCATAGTGGCATCTTGGCCATAAACACAACAAGTATCAAGTTCATAAAAAATAGATATTTCAAAAGAATCCATAGGATCATAACACTCATAAATATAGCGTTCATAATCCTTTGGTAAGCATGGAGGGCAATCATATAAAGTAAGAGTCAAAGAGTTACTCTCATTGGAAGCTAGACACGGATGTCTCCATTCTTCCTCCTTTTGTTCGTCCAAGGAGCTTTCAGTTTCAACAATTTCTTCTTCCATAGAGTCCTGCAAGGCATTAATGTCTTCCTTTGGGGGAGAGATTATCTCAAAATATTCAGTAATATAATAATTTTCATTGTAATTTTCAAAGCAATACTTAAGTATATCGAGGCTCTCAGATTTGTAAGCGGCATCATCAATATTTTCAATAAAATAAGTAATTTTATAGGCACCATTAAAAGCAGCAAATTCTTCTAGTTGTTCTGAATCATAAAAATTATAACTTCCTTAGCATAAGAAGCTAAGGTTTCATCATCATTGTACTCACATTAGAAAGCAATGGGTTTATGCCTCATAAAGCAACAAGATTCATCCTTGAGCGCAAGTTTCTAGCATACTCATATAATTGATGTATTAGTCTCCATAAGTATATCCCTATTTGAGACAAGTGGTATTCCTTGTAATATTTTTATTCATCATCAACGAATCCTCCTTGCTAATAAGATCTTGTTTCAAAGAAATTATACATTGATCGCAAGTAAGGGACTAGACCTACTATTTTCACTAGTGCGCGTGATAGCTATCCAAATGGTTTTTACCCCTATCGCCTAAGGGAATCAGAACTGTCACCTTGTGGGGAAATGCAGTAGAAAACAAAAAAATTTGGCCTACGTAACAATCACCCAAGATCATCTATGAAGATTGCATACAAGGTTTTAGGTCATGGCTCACCAACCGATGTAGCGGAAGAAGAGTTGGTGAAGACCTCGCAGCTAGGAATTTCAATGACCTCCCACCCGCGAGGATATCGACCCCTGGAACCGTCGCGCGATCTAGTCCCGCGGATAAGTCCCATGAACAAGCTCGTCGAAGAAGGGTCGAAGGCACGAAACCTCTATTAGTATCCAGACATCCCGTAGCAGAAATACAGCAGCTCTCCCCCGTACAGAGAAGAACGTCACCGAGAAAACTAGAGGGAGAAAATCCTAACAGATTCTGATCTAGAACAACGTCTAAATCGGGGTCTAAAAGTGGAGCAATAGGGTTTAGAGGGAGGGAGGGTGGGGTAGGGGCCTTGGGGATCAAGTGTGTTATGCCCCCTCCCCCTCCCCTCATTATAAAGGTGGCCAAGAGGCCCCTTGGCTGACCTAAGGGGGTTGGAGTCCTTCCAGGACTCCTCCCTTGGGGGGGAAACTTTCCTCTAGGATTCCTTCCGAAAGGGAACCCTTTCCACTTTGGAAAGTCCAAGTTCTATTTGGACTAGGGACAAATTTCGGCCAGCCCCTATGGGGAGCCTTGTCCCCTGTCGGGACCCGGGGTTAGCGTATGTAATTCCAGTCACGATACAATCACATGGAGAGCCGAGAACCGTACCCACTTGTCTAAGCAGACAAGGCCAAGCACAGAACGTTCTCGGTAAGCATCGAACGTGAGGGGCATCCCATTCAGGCCGGATGATCAACTGAGATGGGTCCTCAACGTCCGCTCACAAGTCTAAATGCTTATGGTTGGTGAATCCCATACTCATAGACAAGTCGCCTCAACCATGTTATCGATTGGATCCTAACTCTTACATAGACTTACTCCAGCCCGATCACTTAGTCGGGGTCTAGGGCGGGCTCGATCATACAAACAAGTGTCCACGTGACAGAGTCACGAACAATCGCATCGCGATGCCCCAAGCTGCGCACATCTAAGGGCCACTTGGTGTATAAAAGACCGCCAGCTAGATCACAACTAAGGTCTCGAAAACCCATACTAAGACATGCATGTTATAAACATACACGCAGCACACATGCCTAGTATGAATAGCAGGTATCATCACATAACTCTACAAAGTACTCTTTATAGATATACATATAGATCATACAAAGATCACATGTCTGTGATCAACATTACATCATACAACGAAAGCAAATTAGGTCTGAGTACAGACAAGTTTAACAAATGGCTTAGAGAAGCCTTGTAAACAAACATGCCCTTCCACGAGGGAACAGACTGCTGTCTGGGATTATACTACCAAGGTCAGCGTCGAGCTTCACGAAGGTGACTCCATCGGGGTCCGGTTCTTATCTAAAACATAGAATAAGCAAACGTGAGTACAAAGTCGTACTCAGCAAGACTTACATCAGAACTACACTACTCATGCTCAAGTATCAAGGTAAAGGAGGTGGGTTTCAACATGCAGAAGTGCCGGCTTTGACTTGGCTAATCCTGTACTACGAGTACCAGAGTATGAGGTAAGAAGCGTACACGAGTCCACTACATCTCCAAACAATACAACACTATGGTTACTTCCTGGACTTCTCCACGAAGGAGCTCACCATAGCACTCACACTTATCTTGCGAGTTTTATAAGTATCCATTCAAGTTATCTATGATCAAGTAGAGGTTTCCAAGTAGTCCATAACCGCGGACACGGCTATTCGAATAGTTCATTTACCCTGCAGGGGTGTACATCTTCACACGCGTGTCATCACTTATCGCCTCGTTCTTGGCATCCTTCAAGCGGATGTCGGACGTGGATGAAACCAAGGCACTAACCTCACATCACCTTCTCTAATCCAGGAGTCGACTACCTGAGTTTGGCACCGCTCGAGAGTCCGGCCGGTTCCACGAAACGGACTCAGATAATGTAAGGGACCGAGACGCCACCTCTGCCAGATGGTTTTACTGCCTCACAAGTCCACCACATATCTAGGATGATGCAACCTTTCTTCATTCTTTTTCTATGCACATGCCAAATGGAAAACCCGAATCTATTGTGACTCCTAGACCGGATCGGTATGTAAAGAGGCCAAACGGGGCTCCCATAAACCCTACATGTGGTCATACTCTTTGTCTTGGATCACAAAACAAGAACTCGGGGCCTAGGGTAGTGTTCAACGAGACAACCCACTGTGTACTCCTACACAGCCTCTCATCGTTCACCTTTGCTTAGGGTGGATTCACCAACACGTTTCACTTTCATCAACACCACTGTGTTCATTCCATCCTGACTCACAATCAAAACATCCTCATTGTATCACTAAGCAGCAAAAGCAGTAACAGTTGCAGGGGCCACATGCTCATCATTCAACTCCTATATCTGCTAGGATTGTGGTTTGCTTAATACGGTGACAGAATGATAGTCATGCATCGGAATGGGTTCAACTATGCTAAAGAACGTGTCTCGGTGATCTCCTAAACATGCATAAGCGAGAATGAGAGGGAATTGGGATTTTATAGATATGATCAAAGGGGTTTTGCTTGCCTTGCTGACGAGGTTCGATAACGGTGTCTTCAACGAAGGGGGTGGCCTCCGGTTCCGGTTGCACGTCTATCGAGCAAACAATCAAACAAGGTATAAATATAATTGCAATGCATCATACACATGATCAATATTGTAATGGTGATGTTCTTGGTCACAAAGTGGTTACAATTCCATTTAAAAGAAGTCAAATGCAAAGTCATTTGCAAATGTGCTTCAAATTTGAATTTGAATTAAAGCCATATGGATGTTTTGCACTGTTCACCCAATTTTAATTGGTCAAACATGAAAACAGAGCCCATATTCATAATCCTTGGATTTTTCTGATATTTTTAGACATATTATTTGCTATATTTGGAGTTCATATGAATTAGTTATGAATTTCCCAAGTTTAAATGATTTTTTGGATTTTTCTGGATTATTTTAAATCAATTCTAATTTCTGGAATTTCTTTACTACGTCATGCTGAGCTCAAGGTGACGTCACAGGGGGGGCTGACTAGTGGGTCCACCCTGTCAGCCTCAGGGGGTTAATCCCCGGTTGGATTAGCTTAACAGAGGGGTTAACTGGGGGTAGGGCCCACCTGTCATTGGGCTAGAGGGGGTTAAGCAGGGTCATTAGGGCTAATTAATCCGTCCCGCCGGCGGTTAGACGCCGGCGACCTGCAGACGCGGCGGAGGGTTGCCGGAGTGGGATTCTGGCCACCATTTGGCACGGGAGGACCACGGGAAGAGGCGCCGGGCTCGTCCGCTTCGATCTGTGCCACCAGGGGGTCTCCAGGAGCTTCGAGGCGACGGCTACGACGACGTTTGTGGCGGCCGAAGCTTGGACCTCGTCGGAATCGGGCTCCGGGGCACGGGAGGAGCCGGGAATAGGGGGGATCTGCTCACCGGAGTACGAGGAGAACGTTGACGTCCACGGCGTGGTCGAGGAAGCGCAGCAAGCGGCGAATCGACGGCGGCAGAAGTGCGGCTCCGGCGACGACTTGTGGAGGAATCCGGCGTCTACGTGGTGAAGAAGCTGGCCATCTTCTGCACGGCGACGTAGGAGTTCCCGGCGCTCCCTCTGGACAACTTGGCTGGAGCTCTTGCTGGCTGGGAGCACGCGTGTGCGCGACGGCGCTCTCCGGCGGGCTCGGTCTTGCGCAAAAATGGCGATGCCGAGAGGAGGGGAAGGACCAGGGGCTAGGGAAAAAAGAGCTGGGCTTGTGGCGCTCTCCGTGGCACGAGGAGGTGGCCTTGGGGCCTCTGGATGGTCGCCGGCGTCGTGGTGGCGGTCGTCGCCCCCGGCATGCTCGACAGCGAGCTGCTTGGGGTAGACGACAAGCCCCACGTGGGCTCGGGCCAGGAAGGTCTAGTTGGGCCCAAGGCCATAGGGGGTGGGCTGGGTTTTCTTTTATTCTTTTTCTTCTGTTATTTCTTTCTGTAATTTGTTTTGCCCCAAAAATAAATAGCAGAGCAATTTATTAAAATGCCCAATTACTTTTATAAATCCTAGGTGACCAGTAGCAAGTCACTTCTAGAATTTGAGCATTTTTGAAATTCAATATATTTTGAATTTCAATTCAAATAGGGTTATTTTAATTTCCAAAGCCACTGTTTGAATATTAGAAAAATCCATGTGCATGGGATTGATCCCAAACCACTTTTAAAATGATCAGCAACATTTATAGGAATTTTCCAAACATTCAAATGATTTTTGGAAAAATATTTTTATCTGGCCATTTGACTTAAAATTTCTAGGGCTTTTATTTCCCCATTTTGAATTTCTTTTGAATTTTTGCATGATGAAAAAGGTTCAAGCAAACCCTAGCACTTACCCTAGTTGGGGTTCTGACAACTCGCCCCCACTCAAAAGAATCTCGTCCCGAGATTCAGAAGTCGTCGGGAGGAAGGTGGGGTACTCGGCACGGAGGCGGTCTTCCCTTTCCCATGTTGCTTCTTTCTCGGAGTGATGTGACCATTGCACTTTGAGGAACTTGATCTTCTGATGACGAGTGACACGCTCTGCTGAATCAAGAATACGAACAGGGTACTCTCGATAAGAAAGGTCATCTTGGAGATCAAGCGTTTCATGGTCGACTTCGCGGATGGGGTCCTTGAAGCAACGCCTGAGTTGTGACACATGGAATACATCATGTACTCGGGAAAGGTGAGGGGGTAGTTCAAGTTGGTAGGCAACTTCTCCACGTTTAGAAAGAATGCGGAAAGGTCCGATGTAACGTGGGGCCAACTTGCCTTTGATACCGAATCTTTGGGTTCCCTTCAGAGGAGTAACCCGGAGGTAAGCCTTCTCATCAATATTGTAGCTCTCCTCTCTATGATGACGATCATAGTAGCTCTTTTGACGAGACTGAGCGGATTTCAAACGATCACGAACAATGCGAACTTGCTCTTCTGCTTCCTTGATCATATCCGGTCCAAAGAGTTGTCTTTCACCGGTTTCTGACCAGTTAAGGGGTGTTCGACATCGTCGTCCGTAGAGGAATTCAAAGGGAGCCATGTTCAGACTAGATTGATAGCTAATTTTATAAGCAAATTCGGCGAATGGAAGAGATTTCTCCCAATTCTTTCCGAAAGAGATAACACAAGCTCTGAGCATGTCTTCCAAGATTTGATTAACCCTTTCAACTTGACCGCTAGACTGAGGATGGAAAGCTGTACTAAAGGATAGATGAGTTCCCATAGCATTTTGAAAACTTTCCGAAAATCTAGAGGTGAAAAGGCTACCACGATCAGAATTGATCATCAAAGGAACACCGTGAAGAGACACGATTCTAGAGACATACAAGTCTGCCAACTGACTAGCAGTTATAGACTCGCGAACTGGAAGGAAGTGAGCAACTTTTGAAAGTCGATCAATGACAACGAAGATGGCATCATTTCCTTTCTGGGTTTTTGGAAAGCCGGTGATGAAGTCCATACCGACCTTGTCCCATTTCCACTCGGGAATAGACAATGGCTGAAGAGTACCAGCAGGTCTTTGGTGTTCTGCCTTAATGCGACGACAAACATCACATTCGGCAACAAATTGTGCAATGTCTCTCTTCATCCGGTTCCACCAAAATCTCTGGCGTAGATCTCGGTACATTTTTGTGCTACCGGGATGAATTGAGAGGGGAGTGTCATGAGCTTCCTTAAGGATCAGCTGCTTTAGGTTTTCATTCTCAGGAACTACTAAACGATTTTCAAAGAATATCGTTCCTTGATCATTTGCAGAGAAACATTTAGCAACTCCGCTAGCAATGTTCTGCTTGATCTCTTGAATACTACTATCTTGTTTCTGGGCAGCTATGATTTGATCCTCAAGGGTTGGTTTCGCCACCAAGCTGAAAAGAGATCCACGAGGAACTATCTCAAGATTGAGCTTGCAAAATTCCTCATGAAGAAATGGTTGATACTGTTGTAACATGAGGTTGTTACAATACGACTTACGACTTAGTGCATCAGCCATGACATTGGCCTTGCCTGGGGTGTAAGAAATTCCTAAGTCATAATCTTTTATCAACTCTATCCAGCGTCTTTGCCTGAGATTAAGATCTGGCTGGGTGAAAATGTATTTGAGTCTTTGGTGATCGGAATATATCTCACAACGATTACCAAGGAGGTAATGTCGCCAAGTCTTCAGGGCATGAACTACGGCAGCGAGTTCAAGATCATGGGTTGGATAGTTCTCTTCATGTGGCCGCAACTGGCGTGAAGCATAAGCTACCACATGTCGATCTTGCATAAGTATGCATCCTAACCCTTGCCGTGAAGCATCACAATAGATCTCGAAATCCCTTTTGGTGTCTGGAGGTGCAAGTACGGGTGCAGAAGTCAATCTTCTTTTTAGCTCTTGAAAGCTTTCCTCGCACTTGGGAGTCCATTGGAATTTCTTATCTTTCTTGAGGAGTTCAGTAAGAGGCTTTGCAACTTTAGAAAAGTTCTCGACGAAGCGGCGGCAATAGCTGGCTAGGCCAAGAAAACTCCTAACTTGCTTAACCGATTCAGGTGGAGTCCAGTCAAGGACGGCTTGAACTCTCTCGGGATTGACTGCAACACCTTTCGCAGAAATCACGTGGCCTAAGTAGGTCACTTCTGGTAGCCAAAATTCACACTTGGAGAATTTGGCATAAAGGCGGTGCTCTCTAAGTTTCATCAATACCAACCTAAGATGTTCTGCGTGCTCTTCTTCGTTCTTCGAGTAGATGAGAATATCATCAAGATAAACCACAACAAATTTATCTAGGTACTCCATGAAGATCGAATTCATCAAGCGCGAGAATGTGGCGGGGGCATTGGTTAAACCGAAGGACATGACGGTATACTCGTAAAGACCATAACGAGTAGTAAAAGCCGTTTTTGGAATGTCCTTGTTTCGGATTTTGATTTGATGATAGCCTAATCTCAAATCCATCTTGGAGAAGACAGAGGATCCTGCAAGTTGATCATAAAGATCATTGATCCTGGGCAGTGGGTACTTGTTCTTTATCGTCGCTAGATTTAGCGGGCGATAGTCTACGCACATCCTTTCTGTTCCATCTTTCTTCGTTACGAACAGAATGGGGCAACCCCATGGCGATGAGCTAGGGCGGATGAAGCCTTTTGCCAATGAAGCATCAAGTTGGGTTTTTAGCTCAGCTAACTCATGTGGGGCCATTCTATATGGGCGTCTGGAAATTGGGGTTGTGCCTGGTATAAGATCCACTATGAATTCTACACACCTGCCGGGTGGCATTCCCGGCAGCTCTTCAGGAAAGACATCCGGGAAGTCACGAACCACCGGAACATCTTCAAGGTCTGGAAGGGGAAGCATATTCAAAGTATGCATCTGGTTTTTAGAGCTGGGTGATGTGTAGTCAATGATCTAGCCTGAAGGATGGGTGAGTTTGACTGACTTGGCTTTACAATCAAGGAAAGCATTTTTCCTTGATAACCAATCCATTCCTAGGATGACATCAATGTCCGAAGACTAGAGGTCTATAAGAGAAGCAAGGAATACTAAACCTTCAATTGAAATTTAATTGCCATGGCTTACTCTATTAGTTTGCCACTTTGAACCAGGAGTTTGAATAATCATTGGAGAAAACATTTCTTCAAAAGGAAACTCATGACGGAGTGCATAACTCTCCGACATGAATGAATGAGAAGCTCCTGGATCGAAAAGAACGGAGGCGGGGACATGGTTGACTGGGAGTGTGCCAAGAATGACGTCAGAAGCATCAGTGGTTTCCTCAACTGAGATTTGGTTCACACATCCACTACTTGTGACTGAAAGCTTTGCTGGGATGGTCTTGGTGGTGGATTTCTTTGGAGGCTTGGGTCGAGAATGACGTGATGCCATCAAGCCCTGAGGGCATTGTCGATAGTAATGGCCTGGAAGACCACACTTAAAGCATACCTTGTCTGAAATGTTGGGAGTGGGATTACTTGGTTGCACACCATCATTCCGGGGTGGAATAATGTGTTGGGGTGGATGGCATATATTTGGTGATGGCCTCTGGAGAAGGTTTTGAGGTATGGCTCTGGTTGGAATCCAAATTTGGTGTTTCTGAGGGGCTGAACTAGAAGAAGAAGCAAGCTCAAGAGCATGCTTGCGGGATTCCTCGAAGATTTCATTGCCATGCTAAGCTCTAAAGGATCTGTTAACTAATTCCTCAAAGGTGGCAAATTCGATGAGGTTGAGATCACGACGAAGGATGGGGCTAAGTCCCTTACGGAACCTTGCCTGCTTTCTGGCATCGGTGGTGATCTCATCTTGGGCATACCGTGCAAGACGGTTGAACTCTCTCACATACTCATGCATGGACATCTCTCCTTGAGTGAGATTGCAGAACTCTTCCTTCTTGCGCTCCATCAACTCATCCAAAAGGTGGTACCCTCGAAAGGCAACACAGAACTCCTGCCAAGTCACTAAGTGACTATCTGGCTGCATAGCAACATAGTTCTCCCACCATTCAGCAGCAGCACCTTCCAGAAAGTATGCCGCGAAAACAACTCGGTCATCGGGAGCAACATGTGCAGTATCAAGCTTACGCTCGATGGAACGGAGCCAATCATCAGCTTCAAGGGGCTCAGAAGAACATCGGAATACCGGTGGCTTGAGGAGGATGAAGTCCTGAATGCTCACAACCACATTACGATGACGTGAGGTATTCTGCTCGATGAGCTCCAGAAGACGTGTTTGGTCACGTTGATTCTTCTCAGCTTCCATCATGATTTCCGCCGCAGAAGACGGTGGTAGGGGTTCATCATCATTTCGATTCCGAACACGGTCTCGATTCCGACGAACAGCACTACGATTTCCACCTGACATCCTGTGCGATAAAAATCAACAATCAGAACAGGTTGAATGATGGATTCAAGGATAACAAGACATGATGAAGGCGGAAAGGATTATAATGCGAAGGCAAAGATTCACAGAAACATGGGAAAAATCCGGCAGCATAACGGCTACACCGGGATGAAAACAAGATAACCTCGAGGAGATTGAACAGAACTTCCTCACGGAACTCAAAACTCGATGAGTCTGGACGACCACAACAATCCTACGGCTACAACGAAGCAAACAACAAGATGTTCTAGTAAGACATAGATGAGCCTAGTCTTACCATCCCGTAGAAAAGATAAGGGTGACCCAGAACTCAGATCGATGAGGGTAAGGAGAAAAAGAAGCCTTACGTTGTTCCCTTATATACCCAGAGTAACTATATAACTATAGAATGCTAGACTCGACTTCGACCAAGGGTTTCTAATCCTACAGACAGTCCTGATCTGATACCAAGTCTGTCGGGACCCGGGGTTAGCGTATGTAATTCCAGTCATGATACAATCACATGGAGAGCCGAGAACCGTACCCACTTGTCTAAGCAGACAAGGCCAAGCACAGAACGTTCTCGGTAAGCATCGAACGTGAGGGGCATCCCATTCAGGCCGGATGATCAACTGAGATGGGTCCTCAACGTCCGCTCACAAGTCTAAATGCTTATGGTTGGTGAATCCCATACTCATAGACAAGTCGCCTCAACCATGTTATCGATTGGATCCTAACTCTTACATAGACTTACTCCAGCCCGATCACTTAGTCGGGGTCTAGGGCGGGCTCGATCATACAACAAAGTGTGCACGTGACAGAGTCACGAACAATCGCATCGCGATGCCCCAAGCTGCGCACATCTAAGGGCCACTTGGTGTATAAAAGACCGCCAGCTAGATCACAACTAAGGTCTCGAAAACCCATACTAAGACATGCATGTTATAAACATACACGCAGCACACATGCCTAGTATGAACAGCAGGTATCATCACATAACTCTACAAAGTACTCTTTATAGATATACATATAGATCATACAAATATCACATGTCTGTGATCAACATTACATCATACAACGGAAGCAAATTAGGTCTGAGTATAGACAAGTTTAACAAATGGCTTAGAGAAGCCTTGCAAACAAACATGCCCTTCCACGAGGGACCAGACTGCTGTCTGGGATTATACTACCAAGGTCAGCGTCGAGATTCACGAAGGTGACTCCATCGGGGTCCGGTTCTTATCTAAAACATAGAATAAGCAAACGTGAGTACAAAGTCGTACTCAGCAAGACTTACATCAGAACTACACTACTCATGCTCAAGTATCAAGGTAAAGGAGGTGGGGTTCAACATGCAGAAGTGCCGGCTTTGACTTGGCTAATCCTGTACTACGAGTACCAGAGTTTGAGGTAAGAAGCGTACACGAGTCCACTACATCTCCAAACAATACAACACTATGGTTACTTCCTCGACTTCTCCACGAAGAAGCTCACCATAGCACTCACACTTATCTTGCGAGTTTTATAAGTATCCATTCAAGTTATCTATTATCAAGTAGAGGTTTCCAAGTAGTCCATAACCGCGGACACGGCTATTCGAATAGTTCATTTACCCTGCAGGGGTGTACATCTTCACACGCGTGTCATCACTTATCGCCTCGTTCTTGGCATCCTTCAAGCGGATGTCGGACGTGGATGAAACCAAGGCACTAACCTCACATCACCTTCTCTAATCCAGGAGTCGACTACCTGAGTTTGGCACCGCTCGAGAGTCCGGCCGGTTCCACGAAACGGACTCAGATAATGTAAGGGACCGAGACGCCACCTCTGCCAGATGGTTTTACTGCCTCACAAGTCCACCACATATCTAGGATGATGCAATCTTTCTTCATTCTTTTTCTATGCACATGCCAAATGGAAAACCTGAATCTATTGTGACTCCTAGACCGGATCGGTATGTAAAGAGGCCAAACGGGGCTCCCATAAACGCTACATGTGGTCATACTCTTTGTCTTGGATCACAAAACAGGAACTCGGGGCCTAGGGTAGTGTTCAACGAGACAACCCACTGTGTACTCCTACACAGCCTCTCATCGTTCACCTTTGCTTAGGGTGGATTCACCAACACGTTTCACTTTCATCAACACCACTGTGTTCATTCCATCCCGACTCACAATCAAAACATCCTCATTGTATCACTAAGCAGCAAAAGCAGTAACAGTTGCAGGGGCCACATGCTCATCATTCAACTCCTATATCTGCTAGGATTGTGGTTTGCTTAATACGGTGACAGAATGATAGTCATGCATCGGAATGGGTTCAACTATGCTAAAGAACGTGTCTCGGTGATCTCCTAAACATGCATAAGCGAGACTGAGAGGGAATTGGGATTTTATAGATATGATCAAAGGGGTTTTGCTTGCCTTGCTGACGAGGTTCGATAACGGTGTCTTCAACGAAGGCGGTGGCCTCCGGTTCCGGTTGCACGTCTATCGAGCAAACAATCAAACAAGGTATAAATATAATTGCAATGCATCATACACATGATCAATATTGTAATGGTGATGTTCTTGGTCATAAAGTGGTTACAATTCCATTTAAAAGAAGTCAAATGCAAAGTCATTTGCAAATGTGCTTCAAATTTGAATTTGAATTAAAGCCATATGGATGTTTTGCACTGTTCACCCAATTTTAATTGGTCAAACATGAAAACAGAGCCCATATTCATAATCCTTGGATTTTTCTGATATTTTTGGACATATTATTTGCTATATTTGGAGTTCATATGAATTAGTTATGAATTTCCCAAGTTTAAATGATTTTCTGGATTTTTCTGGATTATTTTAAATCAATTCTAATTTCTGGAATTTCTTTACTACGTCATGCTGAGCTCAAGGTGATGTCACAGGGGGGGCTGACTAGTGGGTCCACCCTGTCAGCCTCAGGGGGTTAATCCCCGGTTGGATTAGCTTAACAGAGGGGTTAACTGGGGGCAGGGCCCACCTGTCATTGGGCTAGAGGGGGTTAAGCAGGGTCATTAGGGCTAATTAATCCGTCCCGCCGGCGGTTAGCCGCCGGTGACCTACAGACGTGGCGGAGGGTTGCCGGAGTGGGATTCCGGCCACCATTTGGCACGGGAGGACCACGGGAAGAGGCGTCGGGCTCGTCCGCTTCGATCTGTGCCACCAGGGGGTTTCCAGGAGCTTCGAGGCGACGGCTACGACGACGTTTGCGGCGGCCGGAGCTTGGACCTTGTCGGAATCGGGCTCCGGGGCACGGGAGGAGGCGGAAATAGGGGGGATCTGCACACCGGAGTACGAGGAGAACGTTGACGTCCACGGCGTGGTCGGGGAAGCGCAGCAAGCGGTGAATCGACGGCGGCAGAAGTGCGGCTCCGGCGACGACTTGTGGAGGAATCCGGCGTCTACGTGGCGAAGAAGCTGGCCATCTTCTGCACGGCGACGTAGGAGTTCCCGGCGCTCCCTCTGGACAACTTGGCTGGAGCTCTTGCTGGCTGGGAGCATGCGTGTGCGCGCCGGCGCTCTCCGGCGGGCTCGGTCTTGCGCAAAAATGGCGATGCCGAGAGGAGGGGAAGGACCAGGGGCTAGGGAAAAAAGAGCTGGGCTTGTGGCGCTCTCCGTGGCACGAGGAGGTGGCCTTGGGGCCTCTGGATGGTCGCCGGCGTCGTGGTGGCGGTCGTCGCCCCCGGCATGCTCGACAGCGAGCTGCTTGGGGTAGACGACAAGCCCCACGTGGGCTCGGGCCAGGAAGGTCTAGTTGGGCCCAAGGCCATAGGGGGTGGGCTGGGTTTTCTTTTATTCTTTTTCTTCTGTTATTTCTTTCTGTAATTTGTTTTGCCCCAAAAATAAATAGCAGAGCAATTTATTAAAATGCCCAATTACTTTTATAAATCCTAGGTGACCAGTAGCAAGTCACTTCTAGAATTTGAGCATTTTTGAAATTCAATATATCTTGAATTTCAATTCAAATAGGGTTATTTTAATTTCCAAAGCCACTGTTTGAATATTTGAAAAATCCATGTGCATGGGATTGATCCCAAACCACTTTTAAAATGATCAGCAACATTTATAGGAATTTTCCAAACATTCAAATGATTTTTGGAAAAATATTTTTATCTGGCCATTTGACTTAAAATTTCTAGGGCCTTTCTTTCCCCATTTTGAATTTCTTTTGAATTTTTGCATGATGCAAAAGGTTCAAGCAAACCCTAGCACTTACCCTAGTTGGGGTTCTGACATCCCCCAAGTCTAAGGGGGTCTAGGCGCATATAGTATTGTCCGGAAACTTCCGTAACCTTCCAGATGCTTCCAGGACCTTCTAGGACCTTCCGAGACCTTACAAGATGGTTTTGGGACATTCCAGAATGTTCTCGAACACTTCCAGGACCTTTCGGGATCAATCTGAGATTTTTCGGAACCATCTGGTTAGTTTTCGGGACCATCCGAGTTACAGTCTAAGAAATCTGATGACCGCGTAAGTTGTCGGGACGCCAAACGATTATCCAGATACTATTCCGGTTGATCCAGGACTTCCCCAGTTGTTGACACCAGTTTTTAGGATGACAATAAACTTATATAAGATGACCTCAAATGAGGAAATTGGGTATTTTTGAGGTGAACATCTTTGTAGTTCGAGCCATCGCTATCCGATTCCATCTCGAAGGCCAAAACTATGTTTGAAGCAGTAAGATCCTAGCATTCGAAGAACTATTCTTCCAATTAGGACTTCCAGCTCATCAAATGGAAACAACTTCTACATGGGGTGGCAAGGTCTCATCGAACCGGTCAATTTTGATATTTGAAACGTCCAAATCCGAGTTTGTATGAAGAAGTTATTGCCAAAACAATGCATCACTGAAAAGTCATTCCGGACCGTCCGGATACTTAGCACCCGAAAGGGGTCTCGGTTATAATTATCCGGACCGTCCGGCCTCGGGGCCGGATCGTTCGAGATTTAGCCGGACCGTCCGTTCCGAAACCCGGAACGTCCGAATAATTAAGACACGAAGCGCGTTTTCGGCCATATATTTCAGTCATGCATCGGCAACCCCAAAAATCCATATGCCGATAAACAACAAAGTGGAAACACCCCATGTAGGAACTTTTCAATAACATGCAACAAAGTGTTTCACCTTTTTATTCATCGGCACCTAACTTGCAATATGTTAATCCAAATATGCTGATGGATAGGGGAATTGTCCATGGTAGTACTAGTTATTCGTGTTGGATATATGCTCTAGAAACAAATAATACATTATTATTCAAATATATCTAAGCAAGTTCATAACCAGTTTCATACTGTGCTAGAACTGTATCAGTGAAACAATGATACATGTGTGGTATAGACACAACCAATGTTCTTAGTTAGCCTCTTTCTATATAATTAGTTCATGGTCAACTAATTATTGTGGTTTCGCGATCATGGACAATCAAGTCAATTTACTATAAGATCACCTCATTAGATGAATGATGTGATGAACATTACCCAATGTAAGTATTGCAACATGATCAAATCATGAAGGTTCAGTGTTGTAATTAAAGAACGTAGTCGACTGTTCCTTAGACCGTGAGATCATGCATAATTGCTATCTTCTCTGATGCTTTGACATACATCCACTGCTTGACTGAAATATGTTGGCCATAAAGGTGTGTCTTGGGTTTTCTGTTGAGATATGTTGAGGATTTTATATTCAAGAGCGGGATTTGTCAATCCATGTAACGGAAAGATACTAAGGGCCCACTCGGTGAGATTGCATCCATAAAGCTGCGCAACGTGTGACTAGGTCACAGGGATGCATATCACGGAACGAGTGAAATAAGATTCTTCGGTAACGAGATAGAACTAGACATAGGATGTCATTGATCGAATCTCGGACTTATCTAGTATTGATGACAAAGGGAATGCTATACGACGTGACGGTTCAATCGGTGTTAATATCCAGAATGCATAGGGGTCATTATGGGCATCCAGGTCCCGCTATTGATCATTGAACGTAGCGTCATCTCGGTCATGACTGGAGTGTTCTCGGACCATAGGGTAACACAATTAAGGGCTCGATGTAATCGGATACCTTCTCGGAACTATCGGAGTTACCGGATATATAAGAGAGAACTCCGAAATTGTTTCGGAGAGGAGAAGAAAAAGTTCCGAGGTTCCGAATTGTTCGGAAAGTTATTTGGATATGTTTTATTATTTAATTAAATGAATTAAATCTTAAAATATAATTTAAATAATTAAATGGAATAAAGTTTATATTATTTTTCTTTAAAATAAATAGAAAAAAGGGGTGGGTGGCGCATGGGCCATGGGGCCCATAGCCACCACGGCCACCAAAGGCCACTTCGCCACTAGGCCTTGTGCGCCGCCAGCCACATGCATGGCCACGAACATGTGTGTGCATGGCACGACTGGAGTGGTGGTAATAGTACCACCACGCCTAGCTAAGTGCCCGCACACGCCATTTTCCCCTATAAATAGGTGTGGAGGGTCCCTTTTTTTCTACACAGAAAATTCCAAGAAAAATACAGATAAATTCTGTTGATCTCTCTCTCCCTATTTTCTCCTTCCTTGAGCAGACTCCCCTTGTTTGGAGGCTGCACTTGGTTGGGGATGTCTCCACTATACGCACGCCGTCGTGACTGAAACTCCGGTTCCAGAGGTCTACTTTCGCCACCTTCGCTGGATCGGAGATCGGAGGTCGTCATCGAGTTCCGTACGTGTGTGAGTACTATGAGGTGCTACACGTGTGGCACTCCACCGGACAGGGTGCTAACACAGCCAGGGGACTGTGAACTTCGATCGACTACATCGACCACGTTTGCGGGAACGTTACCCGCGCAACGGACTACTCGCCGAGGTATGTTATCCGCAAGTCTCTACGTTACGGTAATATTCCTAGATAGATCTTGGGCAATCGGGAACACTAGTTAGAAAAATTATTGTTTTCTGCTGCGAACCCCAAGAATTCGGCCAATTACCATCAACCATCATATGCTACACCTCATGATACTAATCTGTCAGTACCGTATGCAACTATTGATACTCATAATTCGGCTCCACACCTTCATGGTTATAGCCAAATAAGTGACCAATCTACAGAAGAATACATACCTTCATCTAAGTTTTAGCTGAGGTGGATGCGTTAGAAAGGAGGAAAGCCCAAAATCACAGGATTAGTGATATTTTTATGGAACTACATCTCAAGGGTTTGTTTCCTGATTATGAGGCAATTAAACCTAGATTTTTCCAAGAAGATGAATCATTGCCAATTGATAGGTTATGCCAGGAAAAATATAGTTCTACACCAATGCATGCATCTTCTGCTATTACTCCAGCATACTATATACCCCCTATACAATTACAATGTTTCGTCAACACTCAAGTTCCAATGCTGAAAGAGTCTGAAAGCATTGGAGGGCAATCTTACCCGGAGTGGGCTGAGATTGATAAAATGCTTAAAGCTAAAAGAGTTGGTGCGAAATTTTGTCCAGGGTGGGCTGAGCTTGAGAAGAAGCTTTAAAGCTAAATCGGCTGCTCGCCATTTGGAGCAAATAGAAAAAGAATTGGCTCAAAGAAAATAAGCCTTGCCAATTGACGAAAAGAGTGATGATTTGAACATTGAAAGTTCTTCAACTGGAAAATCTGAATCAACTAATGTGTGTTCCGAATCCATCAAATCCGAAGAGGAAAGCACCATTGAGAAAGGGCATGGCGAGCACATAACAACCGTGCTTGATTTTTCTGAAGCTAAGGGAATCTATTTCCTACACTCTGAGTTTTGTGCCACAGAAATTGATGAGCATCAAGAACAAAGTGATATGGCGGAGAAAAGTTTGGTTAATGATGAACATCAAGAATGTAAGCGTGCAGTTGAGCAAAGTTCACCTGATAATCATTCGAGTGATGAAGCACGGAACAAAGACAAAGATGAGGACAAGACATTGGATATTCATCCAATACCGGAGCAAACTATTATTCAATTCACGCAACCATCATGCTCTCCCAACGTGTATGAAAAGGTATGTTTAGCAAGTAATTTATCTATTTCAAGATTTGGTCAAAATTTAATCATTGATGCAACTATTAGAAAAATTCTTATAACAAATCTTGAGTGACCAATGAAGAAGGATAATTTACTTGTTGGCAATACAATTATAACAAAGCATATCGGTCAATACATTGTGCCATTTAGAGAGACCGGTAGTGACTTATTATTGCAACAAAATCTTTTCCCATTGTTTTATTTAAAGTTTATGTATACATGGATAGCTTTGCTTGTTTCATACTTGGCTTACATTAGGTCTCAAATGAGACATATATATTATAACAGTTTTGATTTTAGAAAAATAAATCCAAGATTTGAATCTTCCGAGAAAACCGATGGTAGTATTATTTTTTATTCAAAGTCATCGGAGATAGAGTGAAAAACACAATGCATAGTCGATTGGGATGGTTCCAAATTTGAACCATTCATTTTCTAACTTCCAAAGCCATTCTCACATCAAAATTGGCTAGAAAACAAACATATTACCTTCGATTCGAATATGTGTGATCAGATCTTTGATTTGTTTCTGAAGAATGATTATATTAGAATTTTTTATCACCATGTCAAGCCATCAATACAAGGATGAATGTATTGTAAGTTACATCATTCGTCCAAGCATAATTTTGAGGACTGGAATATGTTTCGTCAGATAGTTAAATCGGCCATTGATAAAGGACGATTGAAACTTGTTAAAACCCCAAAGGATGATCATGCTATTCCTATTGATCCTGATGGAAGAAAGCTTTTGCATCGGCTGCTTCAAGACACTCCATTTAAAGGCAAGAAGGTTAAAATTGCATGTGATGGGGTCAAGCTTTCAAGAACACAAATTGTTCATGAGCACAATGATGATATTATTGAAGGCAAGGATTCTGTCAAAGTTATAATGAAGATGCCAAGCACTGGGTGGCAACAAGCAAATATTAATATCGATGAAAGAAAAACCAAAGAGAGCAAAGGCCAAGATAAGCGCAAGGGTAAGAAATAAAAGGTCACTTTCGCGCAACTATTGGAAAAATATCAGAAGATAAGTGAGGAGAAAATTGTTCATCCACCAAGTAATTCAAAAGCATGAAGATCACTCCCTAGGCGCAAATCTGAGGACCGGTGTTGGCAAAGTGACAATTTCAATACATCATACTCATATCCTTATGTTGGGCCACCAATACCAGGGTCATGGATACCTCCCTATGCTTATATGAATCAATATCCATCACGGGACATGTATAATTCTATGGCACATTATCCATCTTATTTTGAACCATCTCATCAAGATTATGCATCTCCAAGAAGGTCCACATTTTATGAGCAGTGGCATAACAAAGACCGTTTCAATAAAAGGAATCACTCTCGAGATCAAGGAATAGGAAAGAGGTGGTCAATCAAGTATATCGCGTCGAAAAGGATGCTATTAAGTGTGACACTTCAGATTTTACTTCAAATGATAAATAGCCAAAGCAAGTGTTGGCATTGGTTACTAAAGGCAAAGAAGAGGAGCAAACAAATCTTCAAAATCAAGATGCCAAATCTGAAGAGAAGAAATTGAGGGTGCACAAGATCAAAACAGAATTGCCATTACTTGAGCAAGAATCAAAGCCGAGGCATCCACTCGGTTTATCGTATTGGCAGAAGAAGAAATTGCGAAAGCTTAGTGCACGAGAACTTGAGAAAAAGAATATGGCATGGGTTCCCAAGAAGAACGGTCAAACCAAGAAAGATGTGCATATTTCTATTGTAGAGAATAAAAAAAAGTGAAGAAGGAGAAATCATCTCATAACAGATTAAGCCTAAGGTTTCCATCATCCAATCAAAATCTTTGATTCGCACATCATTCATATTCTTCAAACATGTCATTATTCCTTTACCATGGAATTCATCCTCGGGTATGATTGGTTACCCTCCATGGGCTTATTTTGATTCATGGATTCAATGCAATTTCTTACATCATAATACGGTGTTACCAAATAACTATACATTTGATTAGTTACATTTTTTGCTAATTCAAAAGTGCCAACATATTTGATTTATTTTCCATTTGTTTATTTTGGCTATATATGCTTTTTTGGATGGATTCTACATGAGCCTTATGGTAATGGACGATATTTTTCTATCATCCTAAGAATCTATCTAAACATGGCCGATGTGGTTTTCTAAACATCGTCCTTAGTTCTATTGGAAATCGAGACAAGATGCACATTCATTGAAATATGTTGCATAGAACAATTGATAGTTGTAGAATTGGTGAGTGAGATTATGCTTTGGCTAAATAATATCTCGCTAAATAAATTCTTGAACCTATGAGAAGACGAATAATTTCTATTTTAATTGTTGAGTATCGTATTGATGATGAGCATGATATTGACATAAACCTTGTCTCATTAGTGCCATGGAGCTTATATTTTGATGGTTTAGTTTGTAGCAACGGCCAAGGTGTTGCTATTGTTTATATATCTCCACATGGTGCTATTTTTGAGGCCTCATGCCGATTAGAATACTTTTGCACCGATAATCAGGTCAAATATGAAGCATTGTTATTCGGTTTAAATATGTTGCTTGATATAGGTGCTACACATGTTGATTCTTTTGGTGATTCATTATTGGTAGTGCAACAAGTTTCTGGAGTGTTTAAATGCTTTGATGAATCACTCAATGTTTATCTTGATAAATGTCTAGATGTTGTTTCTACTTTAGATCATTTTAGTATAGCTCATATACCTAGACATGACATTTGGAAAACAAATGAATTGCATAACAAGCATCTGGTTATCATGTTGATCATGGCATGTTTCATATTTCTCAAGAACCGATGTCTTGCCTTGCCAGCATAGAACAGGACGAATTAGAACTTACTACTTCGGCCACTAATAAGATATCTAGTGCAAGTGAAAATCCAGACTGGAGGAATACCATTATTGATTATTTGCGTGATCCTAGTAAAAGGGTGGACATGACTATTCAGCGTATACCTTTTAAGTATGAGTTGAGGGATGATGACCTTTATCACCGAACGATTGATGTTGTTTCTTTAAAGTGCTTGGATGATGATCAATCGAGGGTTTCTATGGGAGAGGTACATGAAGGAATCTGGTATACTCATAAGTCGGCTCCAACGATTTAGTGGTTATTGCGACTTTCTGGATTTTATTGGCCGACTATGATTAGTGATTGCTTCAAATACTATAAAGGATGTGAAGCTTTTGTCAAAAGTTTGGTGATATTCAGTTGGCTCCTGCTGTTATGTTACATCCTATTGTGAAGCCGTGGCCTTTCAGAGGTTGGGGATTAGATTTCATTAGGCAAATTCATCCTTACTCTTCAAAGGGGCATCGGTTTGTGTTGGTGGCGACTAATTATTTCACCAAGTGATCTGAAGCAGTACCTCTCAGGAATATGACGCACGTGAGGTAACTAAATTTATAACCGAGCATATTATTCATAGATTTGGCATCCCTGAAACTTTGACTACGGTTCAAGGTTCGTCTTTCATCGGCACATCAAGTTAGAGAATTTGTCGAATCTTATAATATAAAGTTTCTCAATTCCTACCCGTATTATGCCGAAGCTAATGGACAAGCTGAATCTGGTAATAAGATATTGATCAACATGATCAAGAAGAAAATTGAAGATAATCCAAGGAGATGACATGAGCCATTGTCTGAAACTTTGTGGGCACATAGGATTTCAAGGAACGGTGCTACGAAGGTAACCCCATATGAGCTTGTATATGGTCAAGAAGTTGTTTTACCTGTGGAAGTTAATTTGAATGCCTTGAGGATAGCCAAACAAAATGATTTATCAGCGATGGAAATTTATAATTTGATGATGGATAACATTGATGAGGTTACCGATAAGCGTTTGGCTGTGTTGAAAGCCATAAAGAAATATAACTTGAGGGTGGCAAGAGTTTACAATAAGAAAGTAAATTTTCAGAATTTCAGATTGGAGATCTTGTGTGGAAGGTGATTGTACCCATTGGTTCAAAGGACAGAAAATTCGGGAAGTGGTCACCAAGCTGTGAAGGTCCTTTCAAGATTATAAGAATAATTCCTGGGAAGTCGTATTTGGTGGGATCCATACAAGGAACGCTGCTGCCTAAATCTCTCAATGGCAAGTATTTGAAGAAATACCACCCAAGTGTGTGGTAAGAAGCCTGAATAGGCAATGGCCAATATATGATTATCGCCCTAAGAACAAAACATGGACGATATGTAATTATCGCCATAAGAACATGCATGGCCGATGGAGTGTTGACATCGTCCTTAGACCATATGTGGTGCAAATTATTTTTCGGCACACAAGTTTTGCCGAAAAACTGGGGGGCATGTGTTGACACTAGTTTTTGGAACGACAATAAATTTATATAAGATTAGCTCAAATGAAGAAGTGCTCTACAAGAAAAGGTTGGGTATTGTTGAGGTGAACATCTTTGTAGTTCGAGCCATCGCTATCCGATTCCATCTCGAAGGGCGAAACTATGTTTGAAGCAGTAAGATCCTAGCATTCGAAGAACTATTCTGCCAATTAGGACTTCAAGATGTCATCAACTGGAACAAACTTCTACATGGGGCGGCTTGGTCTCGTTGAACCGGTCGATTTTGATATTTGAAACGTCCAAATCCAAGTTCGTATGAAGAAGTTATTGCCAAAATAGTGCAGCACTAAAAAGTCATTCCGGACCGTCCGGGCTATACCTCGGACAGTCCGGATAATTAACACCCGAAAGGTGTCTCGGTTATAATTATCCGGACCTTTAGCCGGACCGTCCGAGCCGAAACCCGAACCGTCCGAATAATTAAGACCCAAAGCGCGTTTTCGGCCATATAACTGTCCGTACCGACCCGCCTATTGTCACAACCCCAATTTAGGCAAGTGCTAGGGGTGAGTTTCCTTGCATCATGAGAAGAAAATTTCAAAAGAAAATGGAATTAGGGTTAAAGAAAAACCCT
This sequence comes from Bromus sterilis, assembly GCA_950022295.1. Classification (NCBI taxonomy): domain Eukaryota; kingdom Viridiplantae; phylum Streptophyta; class Magnoliopsida; order Poales; family Poaceae; genus Bromus; species Bromus sterilis. Next base: position 269,659,480 of record OX465595.1, on the reverse strand, counting down.
AAAAGAATTAAATAAAAAGGCAAGATAAAAAGTTTTTCCAAAAATCCTCCAAACAATTTTGAAAAGTCTTATTTTTGGGTGTGATCATTTAAAAAATTGATTTGGAGTCAAACCCATGCCCTAGGATTTTTCAAAAATTGAAACAGGAGCTTGGAAAATCAAATTAAACCATATTTGAATTGGATTCAAATAATTTGAATTCAAAAAAAATCTCCAAAACTTTGGTGTGGCTATATAAATGTCCCCTCAGTTTTTATAAAATAATTGGAGATTTTTATAAAATGTTTTGTTATATAAACAAAACAGAACAAAGAAAATAACAAAAAGGAAAATAAGGAAAAGAATAAAAGCTAGAGACTTACCCCTCCCTTACCTCTTGGCCCACTGGCCCACCTACTCTAAAAGGCAGCCCAGCCCGCCAGGGGCAGGGTTTTCTTCAACCTCTGCCTCCTGGCAGAGGCGTGGCGCGCTTGACGCCGTGGCTCGCCACGTCCTGCTTGCCTCGAGAGGCCCCTCTCCTCTACACGTCGCCAAGACAACCCCCTGGAAGCCCCCTCTCTTTTCCCTCTCTCTCCCAGTCGATACCCCTTCGAGAACTCGCCGTTCCCGTGCAGCCCGAAGCTCGCCGTCGGCCACCCCACCGCGCAGCCGTGGCGACCGAGCCCCTCCGCCCTCGCCTTGATGTCCAGCTTGAAGCCCGACGTCGACTCCGTCTAGCCAAGAGCCTAATTGAAGATCTCGACTCCAGCAACTGACGCCAACGCCACCGGAATCCACCACGGACGTTGTTGCCTCCCCGTCAAATTCTCCGTCTCCGGCTCCTCCCCGACCCTGGCGACCATGCCAACGCACTCCTGGTGAGGCCCCGGTCATTTCCCCTCCGCTCCTGTGTTTCTCCCCTTCCTCTAGCTACGGCCGCCATGGGAGCCGAGCTCCGTCGCCGCCGTGGTTGACTAGGCGCTCGCTCCCGTGCACCTAAGCCCCCTCCCTGTTTTCCTTTGTATTGCTGCGCGCTCCAGGAGTCCAACGCAACCATAACCGTGTCCCCCCGTACACTACAGCGAGGACCTCGCCGTTGCCGTGCTTCTGCTGCTGCTTTTCTCGACGACGGCGAAGCTCCGATGACCCCCTTTGTCCCTCGACTCCATCCAGCGATGCGCACGGGCTCCAGCTACCCGTAGATGGTCTCAGCGGGCAAAACGGTGGTCGGAATCGCCGTCCCGTGCGGGCGCCGCCGCACTGGTGCCGCCGGTGGCTAGCCGCCGGCAGGTCCGACGTGGCCGGGGTTATTAGCACCTAATCCACCCCCTGGGTCACTTACAGGTGGGCCCAGCCCCCTCTAATCCTCTTTGTTAGATTAATCTAACAGGGAAATTAGATGTGAGGCTGACAGCCCTGGCCTACTGGTCAGTTTGACCGGGGTCAAGCCCCCCCTGCTGACGCAATAATTGAAAAAGAATTAATTTAAATCAGAGAAATTCCAGAAAATGCAATAAACTTTGGAAATTCATAATTAATTCATCCTAACTCCAAATATAGCAAATAATATGTCTAAAATTATCATAAAAATACAAGGATTAAGAATATGCAATTTGTTTTCATGTTTGACCATTTTAAAATGGGTGAACAGTAGCAAACATGCATATGGATCCTTTTCAAATTCAAATTTGGGTTGATTTTGCAAATGATTTTGCAACACCCTTAATTCCAATGGATTCATCCACACATCAGAAGCTTTACTTCAACTATACCACATCACTTCATGATCAAACTTTTCAAATGAACTTTCATGCATTCAAATGCATTTGAAATTCATCGATAAATAAAATGGAGTTTGAATTTGCATTTCAAATGCAATATACTCCTTTTAAATGGAATGCTCAACACATCAGTACCTTGAACATCACCATTTCAATCTTATACATGTGATTGTGCATTGTACATTATGTTGATCCTATGATTGTCATGTTGCTGATAGAAGTGGATCCGGAACTCGAGGTCACCCCCTTCGTTGAAGACCCCGTGACTGAACCTCGTCAGCAAGGCAAGCAAACCCCCATTGATCATGTCGATAAAATCCCACTTCCCTCTCATGTCTCGCTTATGCATCGTTAGGATGATCACCATGATAACATTTCTATCGCATAGTTGAACCCATGTCCTTTGCATGACCTATCATCTTGTCACAGTAGTAAGCAAACCACAATCCTAGCAGATGTAGGAGTTGGTTGATATCATGTGGCCCCTGCAAATGTTATCGCTTATTGCATGCTTAGTATGTTACCTTGATGTTACTTTGATGTGAGTTGGGATGATGATAAACATGGTGTTGATGAAAGTGAAACGTGTTGGTGAATCCACCCTAATACAAGGTGAACGATGAGAGGCTGTGTAGGAGTACACAGTGGGTTGTCTCGTTGAACACCGCCCTAGTACGAGTTCTTGTGTGGTGATCCAAGATGAAGAGTACAACCACACATTGGGCTCACTGACCCCTCTCGGCTTACTAACTCATCCCTTTCGATGTCCAGATGTCGCAGTAGTTCAGATTTCTGTAGGTATTGTGGCCTGGTAGCCAAGTGAGAGAACGGCTCATCCGAGACCGGCTTGCGCACCACGCACACATCGTCTGGGTCCACTTCGGTAAACCGGCCGGGTTCACGATAGTGGCAGACAACCCAGATAGGCGGCTTTCATGGACTAGATCGGCTATGAGGTAACGGTTGTGGTGGCATACTCGCTGTCATCTCTTGAACGGTGACACGCAAAAGGCGGTAACTGATGGCACGTGTGTGTAGCGGTACACCCCTGCAGGGTTAACAAAACTATTCGAATAGCCGCGCCCGCGGTTATGGACTGCTTGGAAAGCTTAGCTTGATTATTAGACAACTTGAACTGGATACTTCTAAAATACACCAAGATAAGTGTGAGTGCTATGGTGTGCTCCTCGTGGGGAAGTCGAGGAAGTAACCATAGTGGTGTAATTGGTTGAAGAGATGTAGTGGACTCGTGTACGCTTCTTACCTCAAGTCTGGTACTCTTAGTTCAGGATTAGCCTAGTCAAAGCTGGTACTTCTGCAAGTGAAACCCCACCTCCCTTTACCTTGATACATGTGCATGAGTAGTATAGCTCCTATGTAAGTCTTGCTGAGTACGATTTTGTACTCACGTTTGCTTAATCTATGTTTTAGATGAACCACCGACCCCGATGGTGGCTTATAACCGAAGCTCGAAGAATGAAGACTCAGACCAAGACCAAGCTAGTGTAGTCCCAGTCAGACGACTGGTTCCCTCGTGGAGGGCTTGTTTTTAGATAAGGCTTCTCTAAGCCATTTGTTAAACTTGTCTTTACTCAGACCTACTTTGCTTCCGCTTGTTTGTTGTAATGTTGGATCACATGCTTGTGATATCTGTGTGCACTCTGTAAGAGTTATTAATAAAGATATATACTTTGTAGAGAATTGCAATGATACCTGCTGTTCATACAAGGCATGTGTGCTGCGTGTATGTTTATAACATGCATGTCTTAGTATGGGTTTTCGAGACCTTAGTTGTGATCTGGCTGGCGGTCTTTTATACACCAAGTGGCCCTTAGATGTGCGCAGCTTGGGGCATCGCGATGCGATTGTTCGAGACTCTGTCTCGTGCACACTTTGATGTATGATCGAGCCCGCCCTAGACCCCGACTAAGTGATCGGGCTGGAGTAAGTCTATGTAAGGGTCATAATAAATCGATAGTATGGTTGAGGCGACTTGTCTATGAGTATGGGAGTTCACCACCCATATCATTTAGACTTGTATGCGGACGATGAGGACCCATTTCAGTTGATCATCCGGCCTGAATGGGACGCCCCTCACGTTCGATGCTTTCCGAGAACGTTCTGTGCTTGGCCTTGTCTGCTTAGACAAGTGGGTACGGTTCTCGGCTCTCCATATGATTGTGTTGTAGCGAGGCTTACATACGCTAACCCCGGGTCCCGACACCTATCGTGTGGAGTCCGTTTTTGGTATATTGAACGTGAAAAGGACTCGTTTTCTTGGAAGGAAGCCCAACCCCCTCATAAATAGATGAGGTGATGGCTGATTGAAACAACACACAATCGAACAAACATATCTGCACTTCCAAACCCTAATTTTATCTCTCTGTCTTGTATCTTTCTTCTTTCCTTCGTTCGTTCTTGTTCTTGCCGGGCAACGATCCACGAGGCTCTAGGGACGATCAGGTCGACCTAGGGCCGCCCATAGCCATGGTACGCCCAAACGGGGTCCCTCCCGGGCGTGTGGGGTTTCAGGTTCTTCAAAAGCACCCGTCGGATTGCTTGCATATCGCGCTTCCTGTCGGGTCTCCTTCGGCATGAGCTGCGGTGCATCACCCCAGGCGTCGAGGGTACTGTAACACCCTTGGTGTCATGTAACAATAATTAATTTTCTTTAAGACAATTATTGTTGCTAATCATGCTTTGATCCTCCTTGCATCTGATCATTTCAAAAACCTTTTTGTATTGACAATAAAAACTAAGTGCAAATAAAACTTTGCCCAAATATTGTGAAACCAATTTTGTTAAATGCCTAAAACTCAGTGGACCATGTTAAACCAACCTTGGGTATTTATTGCAATAAATAAATATTATAAACAATTCAAACTAGTGGCAAACCAACACCATTTAACCATTGCATTTATAAAAGGATTATCAAATGATTTTATAAGTCACCCAAACTTTTTGTGGCACCTTTGTAAAGTGCAACACCACTTATGGAGCAAGTCTCATATATTGCAAAAATCTAATGGTGACTAAACGAAATAGAAACAGAAAAGAAAAATAGTAATGCAAAAAAATGGAAAGAGTTATCTAGCGCCCAGGGCAACTCCCTCGGCCCAGCCAACTCCCACCCCCCATCTTCTTCCCTGTTCACCCGTGCCATGGCACCCATCCGAGACGGCAATGGAGCCGGCCAAGACGTGGCGCCCATCTGGCGGTCTCCGATGGGGATAAGATCCCCCAGCCCCCCATGAAACCCTAGCGCCCCGCCCCTCACTTCCTCTTCCCCTCACCCCGCCGTCCTCCTCTGTCTTCTCCACGGGCGCCCAACGTCGTCGCCGCTGCCTCGTTGTGGACGCGGCCCAAGGCCTCCCCGAGCCACGAGCACATATCCAGGACCTCGGCCGTAGTCCTCTAGTTCACCCTCGCCGTCTAGCTCGAGCATCAGGCCACTGCCTCGACGGAATCAGGCCGGTTCTTCCTCCATGGTCGTCGCGCTCCACCGCCGAAATTCGCCCGCCTCCAACCACCACGCGCTCCCTAACCGCCTCCACGAGCTCCGCGGTGAGCCTCTTCGCCGGTTCCCCTTGTTGCCCGTCCCGATTCGCCACAGTTTGGTCACCTGCACGGGTCGCGGCCTCCATGGGCGGAGAGATCGCCATGGCGTGCTGCCGCGCCCGCTGGCATGCGCATTCCGTGGCCACGCACCCCCTGGGCCGCTCCGGCCACCGCCCCCTCGCCTCTATAACCCTTGCTGCTAGCCGCGCCCTACCATGGCCCTCGTCGGATTGGCCCGTGCCACCGTGCCCCCGGTCGCCGCCGGTGTGCTATGCATGGGCGTGCACTAGCTTAAGCCAGTGGTGATGACCCCCTGACTAGTGGGCCATCCCATAATTGGGTTAGAGGCTAATCCCCATTTAAATTAACCCCCAGTTAATAACCCCACCCAAGTCACTTAAAATAAATTGACGGGTGGGCCCCCATACCCCTCTAAGTAAACGGATTAAAATAACCCCCTGTTAAGTGTCTAGGTCATTGACGGGTGGGCCCAGGTAATTAAATTATTTATCTGGATAATTGAACTGATAATTAACAGGTATCTCTATGACATGTGGTCCCCACTGTTGTTAATTAGATTAAATAAATTGTTTAAATATCCTGAGACTTACATGTGGGTCCCCTCTGTCAGGGTTGACTCAGTCAAACCTACTGTTTTGGATAATGTCTAATATATAATAAAAGAAATTCCAGAAATTCCTTTAAATTGATTTAAACTTTGAAATTCAATATCTTTTAAACTGTAACTCTGATGAAAATACTTTATACATGAAATTTGATCAGAAAAATATAACGAATAAGGATACGCTACCCGTAACCCCACCTCACCCCTCTAGCATACCGAACATGGAACCTTCCCCCTCCGATTGCACTGTCCGGTAATCACCCGGAGCCGGTAAAATTTCCGGTTGAATTCCCGTTTCGTCTGTAACGTGTAGCACCGCGTTAGTTCACCTCTAGCATAATGTATTGCCTTGTCTTACATTGTATTGTTATCATTGTCGTGTATTTATTGTTTCTTCCCCCCTCTCTTGTTGTCCGTTAGCTCCGACGACCGCTGCCGGTGCCCCTGTGATCGACTACTTCGTCGACGACCATACCTCTACCGCCGAGCTTCTAGGCAAGCAGAGCCATTTCCTTCCCCAGATATCGCCTATATTTCCGTACATTTCTTGCACTAGGAATTGCTGCTACTGCTACGTTACAATCCTATTCAATTGCATAGCCTATTTTTGTCGCCCTTTGATGTACCCTCCTTTGTCCTATGCTGCCTTATAAATATATATAATATTCAATAGTGAACCCTGCGCATTCTTAGCTAGGTTTAGAATAGCGGGCCGTGATCACTCTGGTGAGTGAACGTGGATTGCAAAATATTATAACTGCAACAGGTACAGATGAATGCAGACGCCCTAGGGAACCTACAACGGCGAGACTCTCCGATTCGCTTCAAGTTTGACTTACGAGTGGACGGACTCGTATTTCACTCTCATCGGCTCGGTAGCGTAGCATCACCGGGATGAGACGAGGTTTACCTCTTTAGTTCATTCTGCTGATGTCTCTGTCGAACCTCTTCAAGTGTACCATCGAGGGTGATTCCTCCTGGTTTCACTTGATGGTAGGCACTTGAATCAACTGGTGTCCAGATAAGGTAAGGAGTCGGGTTTCCCAACGGTTCCCGCGGAGGGATTGTATCGGGATGGCAGGACAGGCGGATACCATCGTGGGCTTGGTCCTTGCTCATTGGTCGTGAGATACCCTGTAGTACAAAAGTCGAGCTCTTCCAAGAGCACACGTGAGATAACGTAAGGAGACGGTTCACCTTGTTGGTAACCGCAAGAGTTGGTGGGACGACAGGGCAGGCACCGATGTACTGGGGGTCCTGGCTGTTGTCGTTGTCCGCGACTCACCTGTAAAGGGACAACAACAACGGTTGTCCCGACAGATAATAATAAAATGACTAATGGTTCAGGTGGATGACTTGAGAGGCCGCAAAGGCCTGTACGCACTATCTTCACGTGGGATTACGGTGTGGTCCCTCCGCGTTGTGGTCTCATTCGAAAGCTCTGAAAGAAGTCCAGTTCAACATTGTGGCCAGGACTGATCATCACCTGTGGTGTACGGATCTCCCGCCTCACACCGACCTGGAGAGCGAGGGGCGACGACCCAAGATCCCCTTGCCCTTTGTACTTTAGACCGACGGGCACCTCTCTGACGAGCCGTAGGATGGGCCTCGGCGTGTCGGATAGCCTCGATGGGGCATTCCCTAAAAAGGTGTACGCCACCCTGGAGATCCGAGCATGCAGGCTGAACAGTAGTGCACCCATGCAGGGAGTTTAATCTATTCGAATAGCCGTGTCCATGGTAACAGGGCGCTTTATGCTGAATCCAGAGCCTACTACTACAAACTATTACTATTAAACTGTTGGTTTCGGTTTCTGTTCCTTGCAGGGAAGTCGAGGAGGGGATCTCGGAGGCATTGATATTTATTAATAATTACAACTTACTATTATACAATGCTGCAGCAACTTCTGCTGCATTGTTACTTTATGCTTTATATGAACTGTTGGCTATTCTCTTGTTGTGCTTCAAGACTCGTTGGAAGATGCTAGTCTTTGATAGGCCTAGCTTCTCTTTCTTATTCTGGTTTCTGACTTTCAGTCCACCATATATAGCCTCCCCTTTCAATTTGATACAACTGCATAAATGCTTAGTAGCGGACGTAAGACTCGCGGGTATGCTAGATACTCACCCTTGCTTTATTTCCCTTTTTTTGTTTTGCCTGATCGGCCACTGCAGTCGACGTTGGAGCCCAGGAGCAAGAGATTCCAGGAGGAGCCTACTACGACGTCTAGTTCCCCGTTGACTAGGAGTAGTTCGGTGGATCCCAGGCAGGAGGTCTCGCCTTTTCGATATGTATCTCTTATGTCATTTGTGCTAGCCTTCTTAAGGCAAAACTTGACTAACTATGTCGGTACTCAGATATTATGATTGTTTAACTTATGTATTCGGATCCTTGTGATCCCTGGTTTGTAATATCAGATTTATCTTATTTGTGTCTAGTATTGTGCTGTGATATTCTCACCGTGGCCCCCTGATTTCGGTCGTGTACCCTGCGTGTATGATTACTGTACATGGCTTGATTTTGGGGGCGTCACAGGTACACGTCATGTGTTCGTGTGTCAACACCAGTACCATTCTCATATGTTACGGAACCACCTGGGACTACTCTAGAGTGATCTGAATATTTCCTTAAATACCCGGAACTACTTTTGGTGCCCTTATGAACAATTCCATAAATAACCGGAACAACTTTTGGTTCCCATATGAACTATTCTGTTTTGCTTCCACTAAACCTTCTACCATTCCAGTATTCTAACGGACTACTGCTCGTTAAGTGTGTTACCCAATATGTTCGGTATTACGCGGACATGACTCAAAACATCTTCCGAACTTAGGACAACAACCTTTTGTCAATAGACAATAATCAACAGCGGAGCCTTGGTCACCCATGTTGACTCCCGCACATACACGAAGAAACTTCGAGTGAACCTTTATGTTTAGTCATGTACCATTCCCTTTGCTTCGCGATACATGAAAAAGTTAGAGGAGAGAAGCTTGGCACAAATGTGTAACAACTTCTTGAACACAAGCCACCCATTATCCTCATTGCTCGTTTGTCTCTTTTCCTCATTATTGTATTCCGGTATCCCCATGACTAAATACAAATGTGTCTGGCTAGAATATAATTGATACCGTCATACCGAGTGGTCCCAAAGTAAATATCTCTTCATCGTGAAGGAGAAAATCCCAATCTTGAACTATCGCAGTTATTAGATGCACTATCTGATGTATGCAGAACTTCTTTTACTACTTCCCAATAATGGGAAGATTCATCTAACAACCAAAGTACATCTTACTGTGTGAAGGAAATCGACACTCTCATGGTCTACGGAATTACGTATATGATAAAATTTCATGATATGACTTATAACGAAGTTCCGATTTGATCTCTAAGTATATCATTCAACACTTGGGTCGGCTCAACATCATTGTTCTGCTAACAATATGTTATCATTACTAATGACATCCTTGTTACAAGAACAATGTCCATGATTAAGAAAACATAATCATCAGCTCGCACACGAGCTGGTCTTAGAAGATAAACCAGGAACTCTTGGTGTTTACATTTCCACACATGCGAATGATTCTTCTGAATCTCACAATCAGGGTCATTGCAGTTATAGCACAGAAATATAAGCATTAATTACTAATGTGGATATATATATATATAATAACATTTTATTATTTCCGCTAGGGCATATTTCCAATAGTCTCCCACTTGTACTAGAGTCAATAATATTGTTAGTTCTTGAGCACTTTACACCTATGGCATACCGGTATAATGCATGCTGCATTTCTGGTATAGACTTCATCTATGGATCTAACCTTTCAGACCCGTTTGTATCTGGCATATCTTCATGTTTTTCACGCTATCGTAAAATTCACTAATTTTAACAATTTAGCTTTGTATATGTTTGAATCATGTGGTAGGACGTTGGTTCCTTAGAATAATTCGTGAAATCATTCATCAATGTTCTATGAACTTTAATCATCTAGGAAACCATACCACATTCATAAATGAACTTATGATTCAAAATACCCTCCTTGTTACTTATTTAAGTAACTATATACTTAGCCTCTGTTACAGAATTCCCCACAGTATCTAACTTGTCACAGTTCCTCCATATTGTGCCACCCTTACGTGTGAAACACATAATCCCAATTAAAATCGAAAAACTATCGGAGAAGTATGAAGACTGAATTGGTGTAACTATTTACATCAAAATTCAGCTGGTGTAATTCATTACAACAAGCTCTTCGTTATCTCCATTTTCCAAGAAACATATGTTATCTTTCATAAGTTTAACTTTTCACTATTTGTCCAATGATCAACATCTTGATCACTTTGGTATCTTGCTCACAACCTTTTGGAGTGTGACGCCCTCGATTTACGATCATGTACAGTAATCATACACATAGGGTACATGATCGAGATCAAGGTGCCACGGTGAGAATATCACAGCACAACACTAAACACAAAAGGATAAACCAAATATATTACAATGAAGTGGGGTCACACGGACCCGAATACATAAGTCATACAATCATAATATCTGAGTACAGACATAGTTAGTCAAGTTTTGCCTTAAGAAGGCTAGCACAAATAACATCAGAGGTACAGATCGAAAAGGCGAGGCCTCCTGCCTGGGATGCACCGAATTACTACTGGTCAACGGGAACTCGACGTCGTAGAGGGCTCCGGGGATCTTCTGCTCCTGGACTCCAACGTCGTCTACAACGGCCGATCAGGCAAAGCGAAAAAAGGAAATAAAGCAAAGGTGAGTATCTAGCATACCCGCGAGTTTTACGTCCGCTACTAAGCATTTATGCATGTATCAAATGGAAAGGGGAGGCTATATATAGTGGGCTGCAAGGTAGAAATTAGAATAAGGATAAGAAGCTAGGCCTATCGAAGACTAGCATCTTCCGACGAGTCTTGCAGCATGAGGTAAGAAATAGCCAACAGTTTATATAAAGCATAAAGTAACAATACATTAGAAGTTGTTGCAACATTGTATAATAATAAGTTGTAATAATTAGCAATGCCTCCGAGTTCCCCTCCTCGACATCCAAGTGAGGATGAAAACCCGGAACCAATAGTTTAATAGTAGTAGTTTGTAGTGATAGGATCTGGCTTCAGCATAAAGCGTCCTATTACCGTGGACACGGCTATTCGAATAGATTAAACTCCCTGCAGGGATGCACTAGTGTGACACTACACGCTCGGATCTCCAGGGTGGCGTACACCTTGTTAGGGAATGCCCCAGCAAGGCTATCCGACACAAAGCAGTCCATCCTACGGCTCATCAGAGAGGTCCCCGCCGGTCTACAGCCCTAAGGGCAAGGGGGTCATGGGCCTATCACCCCTCGCTCTCTAGGTCGTTGCGAGGAGGGTGAATTCCAACGCCGCAGCGCGATCCGTCCCTACCGCAATGCTGAACTGGACGTCTTTCAGAGCTTTCGAACGAGGCTACATTGCGGAGGCGCCCAAACGCGTAATCCCACGTATAGGTAGTGCGTACAAGCCAAAAGGCTACTCAAGTCATCCGCTGAACCCGTTAAGCATTTTATTAATTTTCTGTCGAGACAACCGTTATCGTTGCCACTTACTGAATGAGTCGTGGACAACGACAGCAGTCAGGACCACCAGTAACGTCGGTGCCTGCCCCTGTCGTCCCACCAACTCGTCCGGTTACCAATAAGGTGAACCATCCCCTAACCTTGTCTCGCGTTTGCTCCGAAGAGCTCGACTTTTGTACAAGAGGAAATCCTTCGGCCACGAACAGTACCAGGCCCGCCGCACACCAATGGAATACATCTGACCTGCCATTCCGCTAAGATACCCTGCGCGGGCACCGTGGGGTCACCCGACTCCTTACCTGTAAGGACAACCGTGGTTCAGTACCCTAAGACGGATATACAGAGTCGACCACGAGTGGAGTACGGGGATTTCTCCTCGATCGCTCACCCTTGAGGTGGCGCCGCATATCTGACGTAGGGGGCTGGAGCGGTGTTTTCTCTGAACCGTACCTGTAGCAGTTGTAATGTAACGTATCCGCATTCACTCCTAGAGTGAACACGGCCCGCTATCTAACCCTATTGACTAACAATGCACAGGGTTCACTGCTGAATATAATATATATAATAGGTAGCATAGGATAAAGGAAAATACATCAAGGGTGACAATGACATGCTATGCAATTGAATAGGATTGTAACGTAGAAGCAGCAGCAATGCCTAGTGCAAGAAAGTACGGAAAGATAGGCAATATCCGAGGAAGAGAATGGCTCTTCTTGCCTGTAAGCCCGATGGTAGAGGTACGGTCGTCGACGAAGTAGTCGATCACAGGGGCGTCAGCAGGGGACGTCGAGACTACCAGACAATAAGAGAGGGGGAAAAAACAATAAATACAAGGCAATAATAGCAATACAAATATAAGACATGGAAAACGATAAGCTAGAGGTGAACTAACGCAGTACGATGCACGATGCACGGAGCGGGAATTCATCCCGGGATGAAGTACCGGCCCCGGGTGATTACCGGACAGGGTGTCCGTAGGGGGGAAGGTATCATGCCGGAGGTTTCATGGACATCTAACAAACATGTGAAGGGTGTATCCGTGTTAGTTGATCCATTCTCAACAACTTTCGTGTTCAGAATAAATTCATCCAAAGAGTTTTACGGTATCGGGAAATTATCGGACAAACGGCCCGGAGGGGGAAGATGTCGATGTTCGTTGTATTAGAGAGGGGTGGTGGGTATACGGGTAGCGTATTCTTAACCGTTATATTTTTCTGATCAACTTTGATGTATAAAGTTTTTGAATCTTACTTACGGTTTAAAAGATATTCAAATTCCAAGTTTAAATCAATTTTAAATCATTTTCTGGATTTCTTTTATTAATTAAATAGCATTATCCAAAACAGAGCTTTGACTGGTCAAACTTACAGGTGGGACCTACATGTCATACACAGTAACAACAATAAACCATTTTATTTAATTTAAAAGGCCAGTGGGCCCACATGTCATTGACTCATTTATTCTAACATTTCATTTAACTGATTAAAAAAGGGCATGGCCCCACATGTAAGTGTAATAGGGGGTTTTCTCTTTATAATTTTTAACATGAGGGGGGTTTATTACTAATTCCCTTTTTTTCTTTTTGCAGGGGCGGGGGCCACTGGCAGTGGGCTAGCCAGCCCCCACGTTGGGCTCGCCCGCACGGGGCAAAGAGGAAGCCGGCGACCATCGGCGGCGAGGGGAGGCTGCACGGTGGGAGGGTGGAGTGTACAGGGGGTGTCTCGCGCGCGTAGGTGAGGGGGGGCTGGGCACGACCACAGTTTGAACAGGGGGGAGCACGGAGCTCGCGCTCCGTGGCAATGGCGGCCGGAACGAAACTGACCGCGGTGAGGGGGGGGGGGGGTGGCGGCCAGGGGAGCTTACAGGGGGGCGGCAGGGGAGTGGTTTGGCCGGGAGGTTGGGGAGGTCGAGCTCGGGGCGGGGAGGACTGGCCGGAGCCGAGCGGGGCGACGTCGCCGTCCTACGCGGCGGGCTCCTGGACAGGGGGCAGCGCGGGGGAAAGATGGAGTACCGCTGCGCCGCGGGGAAGGAGGGAATTGGAGGGGGCGCGATTTTAGGGTTAGGGTTCGCAGGTGGGAGGGCGTGGCCTCCTTGTAGGCGCCGGCAGCGCCGGATTGCTGCCACGATTCCATGGCCGTGGTCTGGCCATGGGATGCATGACACAGTGGGAAGGGGATGACCAGTGAGGGGATGAGTGGGTGGGGGGGGGAGGCCGGGGTGGGCCGGGTGTGTGGGGGGATTCGGCCCAGTGGGTTAGGGGATGGGGTGGGCCTCACTAGGGGCGTTAGTTTAGGTTTGTTCTTTTTCTTTTCATTTTTTGTATTTTATCTTTTGCAATTGTTTAAGCCACCTAGACAATTTTGAAAAATATTGTATGTGCCCCTAAATTAAATAATGCACTGTACAACAGTGCCACAAAAGTTTTTGTAGTAAATGAAATTCATTTCATATTTCTTTTAATAATTAAATTATTAAAATGGGCAATTCAAGCTAATGTTTTATTTGTTTGAATTATTTAGTAGTTCAAGAAATAACAACAACTATACCAACATGATCCAGAGATTATTAGTGAATTTATAAAAGTGGTTTCATAAATTTTGGAGAAAGTTTATTTGCACTTTGGTTTTAATATTACACCAAAGGCATTTCAAGATTTAATTTGATTTCAATTCAATCGCATTTTATTTGGGCTTGGACTTTAGTTGACCCAAGATGATCAAGGTCCATGATCACCTTGATTTCAATAACAGCACAAGGCATTTGAAAATTTGAATTGACTCAAGTTTGATTAAAGAAAATTTTTGAACAGTAATGATCAACAGCAACCGTGATTACTGTTACAAGATCTGAGGGTGTTACAAATCTCCCCCACTACAAGAATTCTCATCCCGAGAATTTAAGTGGTAGCGGGAAAAAGATCGGGGTATTCTTCGCGAAGACGATCTTCGCGTTCCCAAGTGGCTTCGTCTTTAGAATGATTCGACCACTGGACTTTGAGAAACTTGGTCGTCTTGTTGCGGATTTTGCGTTCAGACTGATCAAGAATGCGGCTCGGATGTTCTTGATAAGTCAATTCCTATTGCAGCTCAATCATATCATGCTCCACTTCGCTGATAGGGTCTTTGAAGCAGCGACGGAGTTGCGACACGTGAAAAACATCGTGTACTTGGGAGAGGTTTGGCGGCAATTCCAATCGGTATGCCACGGGTCCACTCCTGGAAAGGATACGAAATCGGCCAATGTAGCGAGGAGCCAACTTGCCCTTGATGCCGAAGCGATGAGTGCCTCTCATGGGAGTGACACGGAGGTAAGGGTATTCACCAGGTTGACACTCCATCTCCCGGTGTTTGAGGTCATAGTTGCTCTTCTGACGGGACTGAGCGGCCTTCAAATGTTCACGAATGACGTGAACTTGATCTTCAGCTCGTTGAACAATATCCGGACCAATGAGTGTACGTTCCCCAGTTTCTGACCAATTCAGAGGGGTTCGACACTTACGCCCATAGAGAACTTCGTAGGGTGCCATCTTCAGACTAGCGTGGTAGCTATTGTTATACGAGAACTCGACCAACGGGAGAGATTCCTCCCATTTCTTACCGAAGGAAATAACACAAGCTCGAAGCATGTCTTCCAGCACTTGATTGACTCGTTCAACTTGGCCTTGTGACTAGGGGTGATAAGCGGTGCTGAGATGCAGAATAGTCCCCAAAGCTTCTTGGAAACTCCTCCAATATCTTGAGGTGAAAAGGCTGCCACGATCTGAACTGATCTCCAACGGAATACCGTGGAGTGACACAATTTGGGAGATATACAATTCTGCCAACTGAGTAGCGGTGATCTTCTCCTTGGCTGGTATAAAGTGAGCAACCTTGGAGAACCGGTCGATGACGACAAAGATCGCATCGTTTCCCTTCTGTGATCTAGGAAAACCGGTGACGAAGTCCATCTGGACTTTGTCCAACTTCCATTCAGGAATTTCAAGTGGCTGTAGAGCCCCAGCGGGTTTTTGATGTTCACCCTTGACGCGACGACAAACGTCACATTCAGAAACATACCGGGCAATGTCTTGCTTCATGTTAGGCCACCAGAACTACGGACGAATGTCTTGGTACATCTTGGTGCTTCCAGGATGAATGGACAGCGGGGTATCGTGAGCCCCTTTCATGACCTTCGGGGTCATATCCAGGTTCTCATGCCTGCCCTTGCTGTGAGTAACCACTAAACGGTTCTGGTAGAACACCGCACCTTCGCTATTAATAGTAAAGGGTGAGGGTCTTCCATTTGCGATATTGCGCTTAATCTTGTGTACGAAATCATCATAAAACTGTATACCCTTGACGCATTTGACGAGATCCGGTTCGATAACCATGTTATTTACATAACCTTGAGGAACAATCTCGAGGTTCATCTTTTGAAACTCTTCATACAGAGGTGGTTGTTCTAGTTCCACCTCAAGTTCACTACAGTAAGCTTTACGGCTCAGGGCATCAACCATCACATTAGCTTTTCCAGGGGTGTAATGAATATTCATGTTAAAATCGGCTATTGTCTCGAGCCATCTTTGTTGGTGGTGATTCAGGTCGGGCTGAGTAAACAAGTACTTCAGACTTTGGTGGTCGGTGTAGATCTCGCAACGATTACCAACGAGGTAATGTCGCCACAGCTTCAATGCATAAATTACTACTGCCAATTCGAGATCATGCGTTGGGTACTTATCTTTGTGAGAACGCAACTGACGAGAGCCATAAGCAATCACATGGCGCTCTTGCATTAGGACACAGCCCAACCCTTGACGAGACGCGTCGCAGTATATCACGAAGTCCTTCTTGGTATCAGGGGGAGTAAGCACTGGGGGAGAAGTGAGCTTGTCCTTGAGAGCTTGAAAACTTTCTTGACATTTATCAGTCCACTCAAACTTGACGCCTTTGTGAAGCAGATTAGTCAGAGGCTTGGCAATCTTGGAGAAGTTCTCGATGAAACGGCGGCCATAGCTAGCGAGTCCGAGGAAACTTCTGACTTGCTTGACGGTCTTGGGAGGAGTCCAGTCAAGAATAGCCTGGATACGTTCTGGGGTAACGGCAACGCCATCCTTGGAAATCACATGACCAAGGTAGGTTACTTAGGGAATCCAGAACTCACACTTGGAATACTTAGCATATAGTTTGTGTTCTCGAAGCTTTTCTAGTATAAGACGAAGGTGTTCAGCATGTTCCTCTTCATTCTTGGAGTATACTAAGATATCATCCAGATAAACCACAACGAACTTGCCGAGGTATTCCATGAATATATAGTTCATCAATCGGGAAAATGTGGCTGGGGCATTCGTCAAGCCAAAGTACATGACAATGTACTCGTATGAACCATAACGAGTAATGAAGGCGGTCTTCCGGATGTCCTCTTCGCGGACCCGAATCTGATGGTAACCCAACCTCCAGTCGAGTTTCGAGAACACAGTAGATCCAGCAAGTTGATCATATATATCGTTGATCCGAGGGAGTGGATACTTGTTCTGTATTGTTGCCTGGTTGATAGGTCGGTTAGCTTGGACCAAACGGTTCGTTCCATCGCTCTTTTTGACAAAGAGTGAAGGTGCTCCCCAAGCAGAGGAACTTGGACGGATGAAGCCCTTTTGAAGTGCTGTGTCGATCTCCTTCTTCAGTTCAAGGAGGTGGTGAGGCGGCATCTTATAAGGGCGCTTAGCAATAGGGACGGAGCCAGGCTTCAAGTCGATGACGAATTCGACATCTCTGATCGGGGGTATTCCCGGCAGTTCTTCTGGGAAGACGTCGAGAAAGTCGCGAACAACTGGAAGATTCTCGATCCCTTCAAGAGGTGAGGTATTCAAAGAATTCAGGGCATATATCTGGCCTTCGGCATGCTGAGTTTTTCGGGCCGAGTACATAATCTTTTTGCCAGAAGGGTGCGTGAGTTGAACTGTCTTAGTGGCACAGTGGATACGGGCATCATGTGCCGCCAACCAATCCATACCGAGTATGACATCAATGTTGGACGACTTCAGGACAATAAGAGGAGCAGGGAACAACAGTCCCACAATTGCAATGGTGGTTTCGGGGCTCATCATGGTGGCACGGCTCTGAGATCCAACAACATTTACCGCTAAAGGAGTGGCCAAGGGTTTCGTAGCTATTCCTTGCAACTGAGCAAACGATTGGGACACAAAGGAATGCGATGCCCCGAAATAAAAAAGAACAGAAGCTGGCGTTGAATTGATGAGTAAAGTGCCCATCACTATTTTTGGGGACTCGCGAGCTTCTTGCATCTTGACATGAGTGACCTGAGCACAACTCATAGTACACTGTTTGGTGTTGCGGTTACTGGAATGACGTCTTCTACAACTTCTTTTTCTGCCAACAGGAGGACAAGGTGCGCGGTGACCCGGCTGTCCACACTGGCGACATAAGCCATCATTCTCGGGAGGAGCCATAATATTGGGCTGTGCAGCCGGTACTGTTAGCTATCTCGGAGGTGGAGGCAGAGGAGGTGCAGCATAAGACGGCCTTGGCGTTGGAGCAGGCCGGTGAAAAACATTGTGCGGGAGACAAACTCGAAGTTTCTGAATGGGCCGACCCGAAGATGGGCCAGCATCTCGAGCACGCTTCAGCGACTCATGGTGCTTAGTCAGAGAAGTTTCTACTTGGAAAGCCTTGCTGACAAGGGTCGCCAAGTCCGCACAATCATGAAGGACAAGTGCGAGCTCTATATCAGGACGCAGTCCTTCTCGGAATTTTGTCCTGTTTGCGAGCGTTGGTGGCGACGTCTCTCTCAGCATAGCGGGACAACTCAAGGAATTTCCTATGATATTCATCAACAGTTGTCTGGTCCTGACGGAGTTTGCGGAACTCCTCCTTCTTCTGGTCCATCAGACCTAGAGGAATTTGCCATGCACGGAAGGATGACTGAAATTCTTGCCAAGTAGTTACAGTTCCATCTGGCAGCGCAAGCCTGTGGCTTTCCCACCATTGAGCAGCTGGACCCCTCAGATGATACATCGCATAGGTGACATAACTATCAGGGGCAACAACAGCTAACTCCATCTGAAAGGCGATATCATGAAGCCAATCATCAGCATCCATAGGATTTGCGGAGTCGCGAAAAGTGGACGGGTTGAGGCGCACGAACTCTTGCAGTGTGATTGGGGCATTATGGTTTGGAAGCTGGGCCATTACTTCGGCCATGAACTGACGGTTCAGATCAAACTTCTCTCGGTTCAGCTCAAACTGTTGCATCAGGGCGGCAAAATACTGTGGGGGTGGGGGATCGTCGGCCATCCTGCCTGAACAGCAGGGGTTAGTTCAGACAAAGTATTTGCAAGGATGAGAAGTCCTACATGATGTAGTACGAGCAATGAACGAGAAGTGCGGTAGATACACAATAGTAGTCATAAAGACATACAGATCTTTGCACATAATCGGTCAAAATCGGACAGCATAACGTTGTACAAATTAAGGAAAAAGGACTCAGTAGGCGGCGCGCAGACCGTGGTAAGGATTACACGACGCGACATAGCTTCCGATATGTCAATCACGCCGTAAGAAAACTGTTGGCCACAGGAGTTAATGCCAGAGGACGCGCGGCCTGCCCAGAATGAGAATGGGATCCGCGGTCCGGGACCTGGGATAGAACTCCTGCGACACGACTCAATCAATGAGGTAGCACCAGAACGCCGGATGGAATCAAGAGAACGTGATCCTAATGTCAGAGTTTGTAAAACTTACCACCAAGGATAAGAGAGCAGAGTCCCAGAGCATAGGTAAGGAGAAAAGGATCCTAATACCATAGATATCACACGTAGTGACATCGATGTGGGCCCGTAAGCCAAATATTAAGTTAGCAAAATAGTTTTTTAAAGTCTAGACTCAACTTCGACAGGGTAGTGGTTGGGTGGCTTCCTACAGGAAGTTGGCTCTGATACCAACTTGTGACGCCCTCGATTTACGATCATGTACAGTAATCATACACGCAGGGTACATGATCGGGATCAAGGTGCCACAGTAAGAATATCACAGCACAACACTAAACACAAAAGGATAAACCAAATATATTACAATGAAGTGGGGTCACACGGACCCGAATACATAAGTCATAGAATCATAATATCTGAGTACAGACATAGTTAGTCAAGTTTTGCCTTAAGAAGGCTAGCACAAATAACATCAGAGGTACAGATCGAAAAGGCGAGGCCTCCTGCCTGGGATGCACCGAATTACTCCTGGTCAACGGGAAATCGACATCGTAGAGGGCTCCGGGGATCTTCTGCTCCTGGACTCCAACGTCGTCTGCAGCGGCCGATCAGGCAAAGGGAAAAAATGAAATAAAGCAAAGGTGAGTATCTAGCATACCCACGAATCTTACGTCCGCTACTAAGCATTTATGCATGTATCAAATGGAAAGGGGAGGCTATATATAGTGGGCTACAAGGTAGAAATCAGAATAAGGATAAGAAGCTAGGCCTATTGAAGACTAGCATCTTCCGACGAGTCTTGCAGCATGAGGTAAGAATCAGCCAACAGTTTATATAAAGCATAAAGTAACAATACAGCATAAGTTGCTGCAGCATTGTATAATAATAAGTTGTAATAATTAGCAATGCCTCCGAGTTCCCCTCATCGACATCCCCGCGAGGAAGAAAAACCGGAACCAATAGTTTAATAGTAGTAGTTTGTAGTGATAGGATCTGGCTTCAGCATAAAGCGTCCTGTTACCGTGGACACGGCTATTCGAATAGATTAAACTCCCTGCAGGGGTGCACTAGTGTGACACTACACGCTCGGATCTCCAGGGTGCCGTACACCTTGTTAGGGAATGCCCCACCGAGGCTATCCGACACAACGCAGTCCATCCTACGGCTCATCAGAGAGGTCTCCGCCGGTCTACATCCCTAAGGGCAAGGGGGTCATGGGCCTATCACCCCTCGCTCTTCGGGTCGTTGCGAGGAGGGTGAACTCCAACGCCGCAGCGCGATCCGTCCCTGCCGCAATGCTGAACTAGACGTTTTTCAGAGCGTTCAAGAAAGTCTACATTGCGGAGGCGCCCAAACGCGTAATCCCACGTATAGGTAGTGCGTACAAGCCAAAAGGCTACTCAAGTCATCCGCCAAACCCGTTAAGCATTTTATTAATTTTCTGTCGAGACAACCATTATAGTTGCCCCTTACTGAATGAGTCGCGGACAACGACAACAGTCAGGACCACCAGTAACGTTGGTGCCTGCCCTGTCGTCCCACCAACTTGTGCGGTTACCAACAAGGTGAACCGTCTCCTTACCTTGTCTCACGTTTGCTCCGAAGAGCTCGACTTTCGTACAACAGGAAATCCTTCGGCCACGAACAGTACCAGGCCCGCCGCACACCGGTGGAATACACCTGAACTGTCGTTCCGCTAAGATACCCTGCGCAGGCACCGTGGGGTCACCCGACTCCTTACCTGTAAGGACAACCGTGGTTCAGTACCCTAAGACGGATATACAGAGTCGACCACGAGTGGAGTACGGGGATTTCTCCTCGATCGCTCACCCTTGAGGTGGCTCGGCAGATCAGACGTAGGGGGCTGAAGCGGTGTCTGCTCTGAACCGTACCTTTAGCAGTTATAATGTAACGTATCCGCATTCACTCCCAGAGTGAACACGGCCCGCTATCTAACCCTAATGACTAACAATGCGCAGGGTTCACTGTTGAATATAATATATATAATAGGCAGCATGGGATAATGGAAAATACATCAAGGGTGACAATGACAGGCTATGCAATTGAATAGGATTGTAACGTAGCAGCAGCAGCAATGCCTAGTGCAAGAAAGTACGAAAAGATAGGCGATATCTGGGGAAGAGAATGGCTCTGCTTGCCTGTAAGCCCGACGGTAGAGGTACGGTCGTCGACGAAGTAGTCGATCACAGGGGTATCAGCAGCGGACGTCGAGAATACCGGACAATAAGAGAGGGGGGAAGAAACAATAAATACACGGCAATAATAGCAATACAAATATATGACATGGAAAACGTTAAGCTAGAGGTGAACTAACGCAGTACGATGCACGATCCACGGAGCGGGAATTCATCCGGGGATGAAGTACTGGCCCCGGGTGATTACCGGACAGGGTGTCCGGAGGGGGGAAGGTATCATGTCGGAGGTGTCATGGACATCTAACAAACATGTGAAGGGTGTATCCGTGTTAGTTGATCCAATCTCAACAACTTTCGTGTTCAGAATAAATTCATCCAAAGAGTTTTACGGTATCGGGCAGTTATAAGACAAACGGCCCGGAGGGGGGAGATGTCGATGTACGTTGTATTAGAGGGGGTTGGTGGCTATACGGGTAGCGTATTCTTAACCGTTATATTTTTCTGATCAACTTTGATGTATAAAGTTTTTGAATCTGACTTACGGTTTAAAAGATATTCAAATTCCAAGTTTAAATCAATTTTAAATCATTTTCTGGATTTCTTTTATTAATTAAATAGCATTATCCAGAACAGAGCTTTGACTGGTCAAACTTACAGGTGGGACCTACATGTCATACACAGTAACAGTAATAAACTATTTTATTTAATTTAAAAGGCCAGTGGGCCCACATGTCATTGACTCATTTATTCTAACATTTCATTTAACTGATTAAAACAGGGCATGGCCCCACATGTAAGTGTAATAGGGGGTTTTCTCTTTATAATTTTTAACATGAGGGGGGGGGGGTTTATTTCTAATTCTCTTTTTTTCTTTTTGCAGGGGCGGGGGCCATTAGCAGTGGGCTAGCCATCCCCCACGTTGGGCTCGCCCGCACGGGGCAAAGAGGAAGCCGGCGACCATCGACGGCGAGGGGAGGCTGCACGGCGGGAGGGTGGGGTGTACAGGGGGTGTCTCGAGCGCGTAGGTGAGGGGGGGGGGGGCTGGGCACGGCCACAGTTTGAACAGGGGGGTGGTAGCGAGGAGCTCGCGCTCCATGGAAATGGCGGCCGGAACGAAACTGACCGCGGTGAGGGGGGGCGGCCAGGGGAGCTTACAGGGGGCGGCAGGGCAGTGGTCTGGCCGGGAGGCTGGGGAGGCCGAGCTCGGGACGGGGAGGACTGGTCGGAGCCGAGCGGGGCGACGGCGCTGTCCTGCGGGGCGGGCTCCTAGACAGGGGGCAGCGCGGGGGAGTGATGGAGTAGCGCTGCGCCGCGGGGAAGGAGGGAAATGGAGGGGGGCACGATTTTAGGGTTAGGGTTCGCAGGGGGGAGGGCGCGGCCTCCTTGTAGGCGCCGGCGGCGCCGGATTGCTGCCACGATTCCATGGCCGTGGTCTGGCCATGGGATGCATGACACGGGGGGAAGGGGATGACCAGGGAGGGGATGAGTGGGGGGGGGGAGGCCGGGGTAGGCCGGGTGTGTGGGGGGATTCGGCCCAGTGGGGTAGGGGATGGGGTGGGCCTCACTAGGGGCGTTAGTTTAGGTTTGTTCTTTTTCTTTTCATTTTTTGTATTTTATCTTTTGCAATTGTTTTAGCCACATAGATAATTTTGAAAAATATTGTATGTGCCCCTAAATTAAATAATGCACTATACAACAGTGCCACAAATTTTTTTGTAGTAAATGAAATTCATTTCATATTTATTTTAATTATTAAATTATTAAAATGGGCAATTCAAGCTACTGTTTTATTTGTTTGAATTATTTAGTAGTTCAAGAAATAACAACAACTATACCAACATGATCTATAGATTATTAGTGAATTTATAAAAGTGGTTTCATAATTTTTGGAGAAAGTTTATTTGCACTTTGGTTTTAATATTACACCAAAGGCATTTCAAGATTTAATTTGATTTCAATTCAATCGCATTTTATTTGGTCTTGGACTTTAGTTGACCCAAGATGATCAAGGTCCATGATCACCTTGATTTCAATAACAGCACAAGGCATTTGAAAATTTGAATTGACTCAAGTTTGATTAAAGAAAAATTTGGAACAGTAATGATCAACAGTAACCGTGATTACTTTTACAAGATCTGAGGGTGTTACATAGAGCACTGGACATATCTTGTCATTTTACATATTATGGCATACATGATTAAATCAAACACATAGGTGAGTGAAATTCAATTCATGTGTTTTTCTTACCCGTGTTCATGAACACTAATTTCTGCAAACAACTTTTCACCATGACCTCCGCAAGAACATCCTTCTTAGTGTTTTCATAATAAACTATTTTAGTATCATGTCAATAAGTAATGTTGGCTTTAGCATGATTAAGCACTTACTATCTGCATAGATCATTGTGCTCAATACAAATACTATATTAGCCCAAGTAGCTCGGCTGAAAACTATTTTCAATGAAGTCCTTATTCGTGTCAACAAATTTATATCATTTCTAATCAACAATATGTCATCTAAAGAAGGTTTTAGAAATATTATTCAGCTCCCACTTACTTTCTTGAATATTCAAGCATCTTCATTATTCCTGATGAAAAAAAACTCTTTTGGTAATTTCATCACAACAAAAATTCTAACTCCATTATGCTAGCTTCAGTCCATTACTGGATATCCGAGGCTTTCATCTATCCCAGCATCCTTTGAATCGGCAAAATATTCTGGCCGTATCGCATATACGTCCATTGTTATGTTTCTGTTTAGGAACTTTGTTTTGACGTTCATTCTACCATATCTAATAAATGAGATACGTAGTAATTGCTAGTATTATCCGAACTGACTAAAGAACCTCTACTCTTAGTGGTGTTTCGGGAGGCGCAAGTTATGACACTTCTTCACAACTCATCAGACGTTCGCGAAACTTGGAACTCAAATATTACTTTCTACAATATAATTTGCAGAAGCATTATTTTCTTGTTACAATGAATTTGTATTTCACTCTAAAATTCCTTGAAGATTTCAAAGATTTCAGACGTATGTTTCAATTGAGCAAATATCCACATATCTACTTCAACTCATGAGTGAAGATGGAAAATGCACTGCACACAACTACACTTATTGGACTACATACATCATCATGTATGATTTGCAATAATTTAGTTGTCCGTTCATGCATGGCCTATCAATGGTGTTTTGGTCACATTACTTCGAGATAAAGTTCGCAAGCGTCAAGTGATTCATAATCATATGACTCGAAAGTCCATCACTTATGGAAATTCTTCATGCATGTTATGTCACTTGTGATAAACTGCAGTGCCACACCTGTGTGGTATTTCTGTTAGTCTTGCGATGTTTAGCGTCAGTGTAATGGATGTTTAGTATTATTATCAAGATTCATAACATACAACCTATTCATAATGGAAGTATGGCCTTTATATTATTCATAACTTTGAATAAATTTCTTGCATCAAACATGATTTAAAATGATGTTTTGCAACAAGGCTAAAGTGTAGTTACAGTTTACTAAACTCTAAAATGAATTATGAAGATAATCATAGAGTCAACACACAGTATAGTAAACCTTTTACCGTGTTCCCATGCGTGTCAAAACTCATCATGAGCTAGTCATAAAGGCCATAGTATTTCTTGCATCGATTTGCAACGATATGCAATCGAAGTTATATTCTAGTGATCAATAGTTTAATCACAATACCGAAGAATTAAGATTAACCACTTAATCATAATTCCCAAGAATTACATCTTTTGACCAGCAATGAATTCATCTATAACTTTGTATGACTTTCATTTAAGAGCTGGATATTTTAGTCTTCTTTCGTTTTGCCTTTATACGTATCATAGTCTTATTTCCAACATCACTCCTACTCGCAGAAGATCACACATGATCAAGGGTGGCGCAGGCCATGGACTTTCCAGCGTGTAAGTCTTATTAGCACCCTTTGGAACTTCCTTTCTCTTAATTCTCATCATCATATGATCGGTGTTCTTCTGGATCCCACACTTATCAGTTTCATTTGAGTATAATGAACACTTTCACTAATGACTACAATCATACATTATACTAGATATCTTATATCCAACAACAATTATCTCATTACTGAAAACAATTTTTCAGTTCCATGAATATCAAATAACTATCCCAAACTTTTTGAAGTTCGGGTTTCATGGTGGTGAAGAAAATGTGCTTAGTTGTGGTGGAATTCTAGCATTTTGGATTGATGGACGTAAGTCACATCATCCACAACTTTAGCGGGAGAGCATAAAATTTTTGTGATAGGACATGGTCCTTCTCGGCACTATTGTGGATAGTCCTCACAATATGGTACCAATCGTAAAGTTTTTACCAGATAATAAAGTTAATCAACAGCAATCGGCAAGGTGGTAAAGCGAGCCATTATTCCACAACGATGATGCAAATACTAAGACTTTGTTCATAATTAAGTTGCACTTCTGATTAATCAATTTAATTTATAAGTGCGTTCCTACTAAGATCAATATCTCTCGTAATTGATGCTAGAGTGGTTAACGATCCAACCCAATCGTCCGCCATTGATGTGACATCACTTATGACTTAGACTGGACCGGTAGGCCAACTTGCCAATCACAACACAGGTGATTCTAGTTCATCTTTCGATGGGCATGTTCGTGTAGCAAACTTGTATCCAAACCTTCAAGACAATGAAGTGTAATATGCAATGTGCTCTTAACACATCCTCCTTTTATGCGTCACAACGTGTGCACCCATGTGACATGACGGTGTTAAAGTTGGAAGAACACTTCAACCTGATATTGTTTTGCGAGAGATCACCCAAATAAAATAAGACTACGCGCATCAAACAAGGGTGCATCAAAGGGATAAAAATCACACGAAGTTCATAAAATTATGTGATACGATATGGACCTTTGCTTCGTGAAGTCTTCCTTGTATTCATGTCTTCGTGGTAGAAGTCACTGTGTCCACCAACTATGTCTTTGGCGCCGGGACCATCACCACGACTTCCAGCATGTGCGTCGGGGTCCACCTCCTCATCATTGACCATCACCTTGCATCTATCTATTACTTTGCCTCGAGCTCATAAACAGTACTGGCACACATGCCATAATTAAGTCACAATAATATGACTCCAGTCATCATGCCGTACCACGACACGAAGGCCGCGAATAAATATTACATCACATATAGCATCTCATACAAACACATTGCAAATGTTGAAGGCTATACCACATAACATGCACACTCTCCAAAAACAAGCTAGATCGCCATCTACACGGGTTATTCCAAATTTTATCATGGTTGATTAGCACGATACATGCAAACTATGTTCCCCATACAAAACAAACACGATACTTATTTTGTTGCTAGTTTAACATACGAGTGCGTGCAACAACTAATGCCACAAGCCAAACTTCGTTCAACGCATGACCCCGTGTGTATTTGAATTCATAAACTCCAAGATCCCCTCCATTTTAAATCTTCTATTTCAAGCTTAAGATGAGATCCAAGGAGTTTTATGTAGACCATGATCAAGGCAACAAGCATACTGAAAGCATCATAGAGGGATCGATGGAAAACTCAATCCTTGTAGCAAAATCTTGACTTGCCAACAAGCACAGAAAAAATGACATGATAGGGAAGCAACAAGAAAATCAATGCCTCATATCACCATATGATCTAGACCTAAACATGCATCTAACCAAAGATCGCTCTGATACCACTATTGATAAACGCAGTAGAAAACAAAAAAATTCGGCCGACGTAGCAATCACCCAAGATCATCTATGAAGATTGCATACAAGGTTTTATGTCTTGGCTCACCAACCGATGTAGCGGAATAAGAGTTGGTGAAGACCATCGATGCAGATCCCCGCAGCTAGGAATTTCAATGACCTCCCAACCGCAAGGATATCAATCCCTCGAACCGTCCCACGATCTAGTCCCGCGGACAAGTCCCATGAACAAGCTCCTCGAGGAAGGGTCGAAGGCATGAACCCTCTATTAGTATCCACACATCCCGTAGCAGCAGTCCAGCAGTGCTCCCCCGTCCAGAGAAGAACGTCACCGCGAAAACTAGAGGGAAAAAATCCTAACGGATTCCGATCTAGAACAACGTCTAAACTGGGGTCTAAAAGTGGAGCAACGGGGTTTAGATGAAGGGAGGGTGGCGTAGGGGCCTTGGGGATCAAGTGTGTTGCGCCCCCTCCCCTCATTATATAGGTGGCCAAGAGGCCCCTTGGCCGACCTAAGGGGGTTGGAGTCCTTCCAGGACTCCTCCCTTGTGGGGGGGGGACTTTCCCCTAGAACTCCTTCCTAAAGGGAACCCTTTCCACTTTGTAAAGTCCTACTTCTAATTGGACTAGGGCCAAATATCGGCCAGCCCCTATGGGGAGCCTTTCCACCCAAGTCTAAGGGGGGATAGGCGCATATGGTACAATCCGGAAACTTCCGGAACCTTCCAAAAGCTTCTAGGACCTTCTAGGATGGTTTTGGGACATTCTGGAACCTTCTGGAAAACTTCCAGGACCTTCCACAATCGTTCTCGGATGTTTCGGAACCATCTGGATTGTTTCTGGGACCATTCGAGTTAAAGTCTAAGAAATCCGATGACCGCACAAGTTGTCGGGATGCCCAATGATTATTCGGGAACCATTCCGGTTGATCTAGGACTTCCCCAATACCATTCTCATATGTTCCGGAACCATCTGGGACTACTCCAGAGTAATTCAGATATATCCTTAAACACACAAAACTACTTCTGGTGCCCTTATGAACAATTCCATAAATAACCAGAACTACTTCCGGTTCCCGTATGAACTATTCTGTTTTTCTTACACTAAACCTTCTACCATTCCAGTATTCTAACGGACTACTTCTCGTTAAGTGTGTTACCCAATATGTTCGGTATTATGCGCACGTGACTCAGAACATCTTCTGGACTTAGGAAAACAGACTTTTGTCAATAGACAATAATCAACAACGGAGCCATGGAGACCCATGTTGACTCCTGCACATACACGAAGAAACTTCGAGTGAACCTTTATGTTTATTCATGTACAATTCCCTTTGCTTCGCGATATATGACAAAGTTAGAGATAGAAGTTTGGCACCCATGTGTAACAACTTCTTGAACACAAGCCACCCGTTATCCTCATTGCTCGTTTGTCTCTTTTCCTCGTTATTGTATTCTGGTATCCCCATGACTAAATCAAAATGCGTCTGGCCAAACTATAATTGATACCGTCATACCGAGTGGGCCGAAAGTAAATATCTCTTCATCGTGAAGGAGGAAATCCCAGTCTTGAACTATCGCACTATCCGGTGTACCCAGAACTTATTTTACTACTTGATACGTCCAAAATACATCACTATTTTATATAGTAATTCTTTCTTATTCATTGATATATTTCATGTTATGATGCTGTTCTTATGTTGTTTTGGCTTATTTTACACAGTTTGCAACTTTCCGATGCCGAAGTAGCAGACGCATGATTCAGCGGTAAAAAGTGGACGCTGAGTTGCTGAAGAAGAATACCTCCAAATTACCTAAAAATCGACGGAGGGAATTTATCAGAAGATTAATGAAGACACGCCAAAGAGGGGCCAGAGGGGGGCCACAGGGTGCCCAAGCGGCTACCCGGCGCGGCCCCACCACTGGCCGCATCGGGAGGGCGCCTGGACCCCTGGGGCCACTCCAGGATCCCCCCTTTGGCCTATATATCGCTGATATACCAAAATCCCTAAAGCAGGGAGAGTTTTCAGAGTTCCGCCGCCGCTCCGTGGCGGAAACCTACGGAGGAGAAAAGACATCTCTGGCGGGCAGATTCCACCGGGGAGAACACCTCCCGTAAGGGGAGATCGTCGCCATCGTCATCATCATCGTCACGGACATCATCGAGATCATCATCAACATCATCGACAACATCAGAACCATCACCACCACCATTCAATCTCACCTCACAAGTCCAACTTGTGTTGTAATCCGTACTATATATCCTCTCTACTCTACCGGTGTTGATTACTACCGTGTGATGTATGCTATTGAGTTTTGTTGGAGAATCATCATTGTGTCTAGATTTTATATCATCTATTTATCCCCACTGATCATGAT
Organism: Bromus sterilis; assembly: GCA_950022295.1. Lineage (NCBI taxonomy): Eukaryota > Viridiplantae > Streptophyta > Magnoliopsida > Poales > Poaceae > Bromus > Bromus sterilis. The sequence goes on along the minus strand of OX465595.1, from coordinate 269,629,980 downwards.
CTCTTTTATGTCTTGTGAGTAGTTACTTTAGTTCTTGAGGACATGGGAGAAGTCTAGTTGTTAGTAGTCATATGATGTTGATGTAATATGTGTTGTTTGATATTTAAGTTGTGTTTTTATTTTCCTAGTGGTGTTGTGTGAGTCGAAAACTCAACACTTTGCCTTATTAAGGACCTAGGGGAATACATTGTGTACAAAGATTGCTTACGGTGGGTTGCTGGAGTGACAGAAACCTGAAGCCCAGTTCGCACTCTTTTGCACAAGGGAACAATGGATCATCGATCGTATTGCTATGGTTAGGCTTTTCCCTTAATTACTATCTTGTATTTGCGGATTCTTGCAAGGTGTTTAATCATAATTGTGCACTTATATTAGTCTAGAAGGTGCACTAGCATAGATCCACCTACTCAACACTTATCAACACGGCACATAGTACTGATACGGAATATGGTGAAAAAACATGACTATTTCTCCCGTGTGTCCTCAAGAACGCTTTATACTTTATAAGCTCAGTTGTTAGGACTATCCTTTTCTCAAAAATATCGGGCCACTTGTTACTCCTCAGTGCTCTTTACTTTTTTTGCTTTTACCTTCTTGTCGCTTATATCGAAAACCCCTGTTCCTGAAAGATAACTTTTTAGGGGGTTTTCGGTATAAGCAACAAGAAGGTAAAAGCGAGCAAAGTAAAAGGAAATGACGAGTAACAAGTGGCCCAATCCTTTTGAGCAAAGGAGAGGCCTAGCAACTGAACTTATAAAGGCTAAAGCGTTCTTGAGGACCTACGGGAGAAATAGTCACGTGCTTTCGCCATATTCCGTATCGGTACTATGTTCCGTGTTGATAAGTGTTGAGTGGGTGGATCTATGCTAGTGCACCCTCTAGACTAAGATAAGTGCACTCTTATGATTAAACACCTTGCAAGCATCCGCAAATAAAAGATAGTAATTAAGGAAAAAGCTTAAGCATAGCAATACGATCGATGATCCATTGTTCCCTTGTGCAAAAGCGTGCGAACTGGGGTTCATGTTTCTATCACTCCGGAAACCCACCGTAAGTATTCTTTGTACACAATGCATTCCCCTAGGTCCTTAATAAGGCGAAGTGTTGAGTGTTCTACTCACACAACACCACTAGGAAAATAACAACACAACTTAAGAATCAAACATCACATATTACTTCAACATCATATGACTACTAACAACTAGACTTCTCGATGTCGTCAAGAACTAAAGTAACTAATCACAAGATATAAAAGAGATCATGATCAGTGGGGATAAATAGATGATAAATAATCTGGACACAATAATATTTATCCAACAAAACTCAATAGCAACCATCACACGGTAGTAATCAACACCGATAGAGTAGAGAGGATAGATAGTACGGATTACAACACAAGTTGGACTTGTGAGGTGAGATTGGATGGTGGTGGAGATGGTGCTCATGTTGGGGATGATGTTGATGATGAAATCTATGATGCCCGTGACGATGGTGATGACGATGATGACGATCTCCCCTTCCGGGAGGTGTTCTCCGCGGCGGAATCTGCCCGCCGGAGATGTCTTTTCTCCTCTGTAGGTTTCCGCCACGGAGCGGTGGCGGAACTCCGAAAAGTCTCTCTCTCTTTTAGGGTTTTTAGACGATTATTGATATATAGGCCAAAGGGGTCCAGGCGCCCTCACGGCGCGGCCAGGGTGGGGGCCGCGCCAGGTGGCCGCCTAGGCACCCTGTGGCCCCCCTCTGGCCCCTCTTTTGCGTGTCTTCGTCAATCGTCTGAAAAACATCCTCCGTCGATTTTCAGGTAATTTGGAGGCGTTCTTCTTCAGCAACTCAGCGTCCCCTATTTCCCGCTGAATCCTGCGTCGACTTCTTCGGGTCCGGAAAGTTGCAAAGTGTGTAAATTAAGCCAAAACAACAAAAGAACAACATCATATCATGAAATATATCAATGAATAAGAAAGAATTACTATATCAAATAGTGATGCATTTTGGACGTATCAGCCACTTGGGCTCATTTTCTCTTTCACTCCAGCCCTTTCCTCCTCTCCACAATAGCCCAAACCGTAGACCAACTTCTCCCCACGTCCCCACCTATCATTCCCCTCCTCATCACCTTTTCCTTATCCCTCCCGATGCCAGACTAAAGCAGAGGAGAGGAGGCCGGCGTGGAGCCCCTCCTCCAGCCTCTCTCTCCCCCTCTCCCTTTAAGCCCCTCTCCCCTCCAGGAACCCTAGCCCTTCTCCTCGTCTCCCCTCCCAGCGCCGCCATCTCCCTCTCCTCCCGTGCTTCTTCTTTCTCCTCTGTTCTTTGCTAACCACCATGGACAGGGAGCCAAGCTCCCAATTATGAGTCAACGTCCAAGGATGCGCGAACAACATGATCCCCGGGGCGATCAGAAGGGGCACGTCGAGCCTCGAGCCGCCCTGCGTCCACGTCTTCGTCCAGCCGCCGTCGTCGCCATCTCCGTCGAGCCACGAGCCGACATCGTCGCCTACGTCTTCATCCCCTGGACCTCATCTGTGTGTTCTTCTCCGAGCCGGCGTCTTCTTCCCCACTGAGCCCGGTGTCGTCACTGACTCGCAGCCGCCGTCCCCGAGCACGATCGACGGCGCCAGCAACCCCCCTGTGAGCCGCCTGTTTCTCCCCTGTCCCGTGTAGCCCGCGTAAGACGTCGTCGTGATCGCACTGCACCCGCTGCGCCCCGTGCTCCCCAAGTTGATGTACGTGCTCCCTCCCGTGTGCGCAGGTCGTGTCCGGTGCGTGCCCCCGCCTTCCTCTGTTCCGCGCTGGCTCTAAAGATCATCTTCAGTTCCGTCAGAGCAGCCGCTGCGAAGCTTCAGTTTTGGTTCAGTTAACGCCTCATAGTATATTCATGTTGGTTCTGCTTCTCATTAGTTTGTCAATCGGTTAGTGGCGCAGTGGCTTGGGCGCCTGGTTTGTATCCTTGAGGTCTTGGGATCAAATCCCGTCCAACGCAAGCCGCCCCTTTTTTCGTTTCTTTCTGTTTCAGTTTTCTCGAGCGCATGTTGCAGGTTCAGTTTCGTCAGAAATCTGATTTCTTCAGGTTCAGATAGCGCGGCCCCTGTTACTTGTTTCTTCGGTCTTCCTTTCTGACGTGCAATTGCAGCTAACACAGTGGTTGGTGCCTTGTGTTGCACCTGGGAAGTCCCTGGTTTCGTTGGAAACGAATTAATCCAACCCCTTTTTTCCTTTGTTTTTGCTGCAGCCCAGAGTGGGCTCGGCCCAGTGTTATTCATCGCCCGCGGGGGCGCTCAACAAAGCACACCCATGAGGGTTTGGGCCAATCTGGCCGAGACCAGCCCAAGGTAAGTTTCCCTCCTTTTCTTTTTTGGAGTTTGCTTTAAATTCTTTCCAAATCTGCCCCTTTTGCATTGTGTGTGTAATGTGCATCCTTGCCCCAAATAAATCATGTCATACATGATTTTGGGGTAGAAAAATATGAGTACTGAGATGGTGTTGTTCATATTTCCAATTGAGCTAGCATTATTCTGGTGATGGTGCATTTTTAACATAACCCCTTGTAGGTTGCATATGGTGCGATTCTTCCATTTTGTTTCCCGTGTTTCGAGCATCGTAGTTCCTCCATTCACCGTAGATTTCGTTAGCGTAGTCTCGCCCTTTATTTAGTTGCTTGTAATAGATTGCATTAGTTGCGTCATAATATGCCATGTCATTTGCATCTTTAAAGAATCCCAACGTGAGGTCTATCTTCATGTGTGGGCAATTCTTGTTCATGTTGTGTTCAAGTTCTTTGCATATGCCAAAATCATGCATTATAACAATTATAACATAAGGATCCTTTGGATCCGTAACTCACCAAAAAATGCATATGAAGGTTGTCGGTAGCATTGCACCCTTGCTCCCCGAGCTTCATTTAAACTTGCCTATTCTTATGTTAATGCCATGTTATTGAAATGTCATGCATCATACTTGATCATGCTTGTTTGTATCTTGCTTGCTTGTGATTGCTTCATAGTAATAGAATGCATCTTCGTTGATTGCTTTTCTAGTGTTCACTTCTTGTGTGCTCCCGCGGGTACTCTCGATGACGTTGCGAGTTCGCATCGACTACACCTTCGGAACCCGAATTATCAACAGGCAAGGACTATACATTACTTATGATCCATTCTATTATAACCAGCGGTTTGCATGCTAGTCTAGGTTAGGTTCGATGTTTGATCCTACCACATGTTTACAACCTCTCTTATCCCGATAGAGCCACGTCCTCCACGTCCCAGCAAACCTTGTACGGCTATGTTACTATTGTTCGCTTCTCATCCACTGCTTAGTATGCATGCTACGATGCTATCAACTATTCCCCTGTTACTCCTTGGATTGGGCTATCACACTGTTATATTCTTGTGGATGATATGATTATTATAATGTTGACTATATTCGACGAAGGATGGAAGGACTAGGCTATCCCGCGCCAATACTTTGTTCCATTCGAGTCACCTAGGACCCGAGTCCTGGGTATTGTGTCCCTTGACGAGCGTGACTAACCGCGTGTGAGATTTTATGGGGTCCCCTTTTCTTACCTACCTAGCTTCAAACATTTCTAGTGGTGGCCCAAGCTGATTTACCATTTGAAATCGTGTGTGTCTGTCAGGTCGCTCCTAGCAGACTTTGTTTAAATCAACCCGGACCAGTGGGGACATGGTTTCCCTGTTGGTCCACCTTTGGCCGGCGAGGGCCCGGGACCTCATGTGACGTGTCCCGGTAACCCAAACCCTGTTGAGACGGAAGAGGACGATCTGAGAGCGTGGCCGTATTTTGTATTGGGTGTCGACTCCTCGGGGGCCACACGGATTTGTTCGTTGTTAGTTAGAGGGATTATGACGATCGGTTCTCTCGGAACAACTCTTCAATCAGTGTCTTTAATGGGCCCGACTGAGAGAGCTTCGCGTACGTGAAGAGCCTTGTAATGGGCAGTTGGTACACCCCTGCAGGGTTAAATCTTTTTGAGAAGCCGTGTCCACGGTTATGGACGAGTTGATACCTACTCCTTGTTCATAGACAACAACAACTGAGATAATCTTAATAACTTGATCAATGTGTGTGTGCCCTGACTGCTTCTTCTTTGTCGGGATGCGAAGGGGAGGACAAGGATATGATAGGTGCTTTGTTTGCGTAAATAGCTGATAGAAGACTTGTTGGAGGCGATTCCTCATCGAATGCTTGGTTCTCATCTTACTCTAAAATAGACCGTTAGCCACCAATATATTGCTAGTGCGACTGCAACCTCACCATTACCCCCCCCCCCCATTTTACCGTGAGAAGTTAGTTACAAGACTTGTTGATATAGCCCACCCCTTCCTTTCTCTTTTACGCACGTTATGCAAACAATCTTGGACTACATAGGAGCTTGACAACCCTTCTTCTGGACGCCTTCGCGGAGACTCGATGACGATTAGTTAGGCGGATCCCGGCGGAGAGCGTGGACTCGTGTGGTTAGAGGAATGGTGTGTTTTACCTTTGCCGCTAGGCATTTGATTGTAGTCTGTACTCAGACATGTATCCTCCGCTGATGTAATTTAATTAAGGCAATTGTATGCCGATTGTATGAGATGTTGTATCCTTGTAGCTGTAATGTTGTGATATCATGTTGGAAATCCGGGGCATATGGCATTGTCATAAGTCGCAGTGGGAGCGATATGTGCTTCGTCCCCGGATCTGGATGGAAACATCTAGATCTGGAACAGTACCGTATATCGGGCCTTACAAATTGGTATCAGAGACTTACGGACCGTAGGATCCATTTACTGGTGGAAGCCGAGTCTAGACAAAAACTATTTTGTAGTTAATAAGTTAGTTATCGGAGAGTATGATTCCTTTTACTCCTTATCCTCTCCCGCTAGTAAGGAAGTGTGATCTAATGATTTTCTCCTTCAACTTATGTACATCAAAACCAATCTAGGTTCTCGTTTAGGAGATTTCAGTCGGACCAATACTTTATCAGCAGCGGGTTGGTGATGTCTACGCACGTTTCTATTCTTGTAGACTATGTTGGGCCTCCAAGGGCAGAGGTTTGTAGGACAGCAACAATTTCCGTCAAGTGCATGACCTAAGGTTTATCGAACTCAGGGAAGTAAAGGTTGAAGATGGTCTCTCTCAGACAACCCTGCAATCAAGATACAAGAAGTCGTTTGTGTCCACAACACACCTAATACAACTAGGAGTTGTATAGGTGCACTAGTTCGGCGAAGAGATGGTAAAATATGGGTGATAGGTGTGGCAAAGCAAGGTAATATAAATCTATAATAAAAAGTGCAGAAAGCAAACAAGTGGTAAACGTGAGCACAAATGGTATTGCAATGGTGGAAACAAGGCCTAGGCTTCATACTTTCACTAGTGGCAACTCTCAACAACATTAACATAGTCTAATCACATGATATTTCCCATAAAACATGCAATGGAGACGTACTCGGAGGTCATTCCTTTGTGGTCAAGAGAGGACGAGAATTATGTAGGGCTACAAAAGCACACCTCAGAGTTCGTAGTTCTCAATCTATGGATTTCCCAATGTCACTGCGGCCATCCAAAGAGAGTACCACAATCACCACAACATATCTCAAGGATAGTCAAAGACAAGCACCAAGAGACTCTCAATCTTCAATCAACACACAAAAGAGGCAATTACTCATGAAAATATTCTTCTAACCCATGTCCAATAGACTGTTGTCACCATGGTATCGGGGATTATACTAGATAAGATCAAGTGAGTACATCAAATCCAATACATAGAAGAGGGGGAAACATCATGGGATCACCCTAGATTAACATAGGCTATGATCACAACGAAGATCACATCATGGTAGAGAGATAAGAACACATAGCTACTGGAGAAACCTTAGCCCCGAGGAGGAACTACTCCCGCATCATGGAGGGAGGAAGCATCGTCGATGGAGATGAATCCGGGGGCACTTCCCCGTCACGGCAGGGTGCCGATACAGGAATTCTGGTCCCCCAAAGCTTGCAAAGTGTTGCTAATTCCCAAGGCATTAACATCTAGCCAAGAAGTCTTTTCTGATAACTCTTCACACATCAAAAATAACATAAGTTCATCACAAAGATCAGAAGTGATCATGTTATCACACAACTGGTTAACAGTTATGTTTTGAAAGTGCATGCATTGAAAATTGAAATGACCCTCTATACAACAAAGTTCACAAGTAAAAGGATAAAGGTCACACAATTCTCTAACAATTTCATTTAAATCTTTGACCCAAGTGATTGTTCTTTCATGCTTATGTTTCTTACAATACTTCTCTTCTTCAATCATAGGCCTTTCACAAGGTCTATACACTCCACAAAAATTAACATGCTTATAAAAAACTTCATTTTGAGGAATTCGATCATGCATGTTGCAATCATCATGAACAATCTCATTTTGTTTGCAAATCTCTTTAAAAGGTTCATGATTCTTGATCCAATTCCCCTTAGGCATATTAAGATGTGAAGCAAAAGATTTGAGGAAATCAACAAGGAGTTGAGAATCAAGCCCAAACTTAGCACTAAACTTATTAACACTTGCAGTTTCAACAAAGGACTTAATGCAATCATACTCATAATTTATACCAGACTCTTTAGCTTTGTCGATCTCCCAATCTTTAGTATTGTGTTGAATTCTTTCAAGGAGTTCCCATTTAGCATCAATCTTTTTGTTTGTGAAAGAACCCATAGAGGAGGCATCGGGCAAGTCTTTGTCCTGTCGAGAGAGCCTCTCATAAAAATTAGTAATAATTATATCTTTGGAGAGCCCATGGTTAGGAAATTTTAGTATTAAAGTTTCAGTATCCCCCAAGCTTGAGATATGCTCTCTCCGTCATGAGGATAGAAATTATAAACATTATTCCTATTCTCATGAACTTCATGAAGAGGGTAAAACTTGGAGTAAAAGAGAGACTGGATCTCTTCCCAATCCCGTAGGTGAGAATCATGTAGTAGCCTATACCATTCCAAAGCTTTTCCTTTGAGTGACAAGACAAATAATTTCCTCATGACTCCATCTCTTGTCAAACCTGAAATCTTAAACAACTCACAAAGTTCTGTAAGTTTCAACAAATCAGTACTAGGATGGAGTGTTCCATCCCCTACATAACAATCATTCCTAATTATTTCAATTATCCCAAGTGGTATTTTGAACGGGATACATTCAGTAGGTGGAGGAGACTTTTCTACCACGGGCATGGTAAAGCGTCCTTCCCCAAACAACGAACTAAGAGTGCAGTTTTCCATATGCATAACTATTGAAAATAAAAACAAGAAACGAAAAGATTTAATTGCAAGATCTAAAGATATACCTTCAACGCTTACCTCCCCGGAAACGGCGCCAGAAATAGCTTGATGTCTATGCACGCTTCTATTCTTGTAGACTATGTTGGGCCTCCAAGCGTAGAGGTTTGTAGGACAACAACAATTTCCCTCAAGTGGATGACCTAAGGTTTATCAAACTCAGGGAAGTAGAGGTTGAAGATGGTCTCTCTCAAACAACCCTGCAATTAAGATACAAGAAGTCTCTTGTGTCCCCAACACACCTAATAGAATTATGTAGGTTTACAAAAGAACACCTCAGAGTTCGTAGTTCTCAATCTATGGATTTCCCAATGTCACCGCGGCCATCCAAGAGAGTACCACAATCACCACAACATATCTCAAGGATAGTGAAAGACAAGAACCAAGAGACTGTCAATCTTCAATCAACACACAAAATAGGAAAGTACTCATGGAAATATTCTTCTAACCCATGTCCAATAGACCGCTGTCACCATGGTCTCGGGGATAATACTAGATAAGATCATGTGAGTACATCAAATCCAATACATCGAAGAAGGGGAAACATCATGGGATCACCCTAGATTAACATAGCCTATGATCACTACGAAGATCACATCATGGGAGAGAGAGAAGAACACATAGCTACTGGTAGAAACCTTAGACCCAAGGAGGAACTACTCCCGCATCATGGAGGGAGGAAGCAACGTCGATGGAGTTGAATCCGGGGGCACTTCCCCATCCCGGAAGGGTGACGGCACAGGAATTCTGGTCCCCTGAAGCTTGCTGGTGATGGCGGCGAAGATAGGAAATGCTTCTGGAGAAAAGGGGTCTGGAATCAGGGTTTTCACGGCGCGAGTAAAAATAAGGGCCAAGGGGGCCCACCAGGGGAGGTCCCAGTCGCCCACGCGGCCCCACCCTAGGCCGCGCCGGTTGGTCGCCTCGGTGACTGGTGGCCCCCTCCGTCTCTCCTTTGGGGATTCCGGAAGGTTACTTCGCGCTGATTTTTTATATATTTTTACCGGAATTTATTGGGCACTTTAAATAATGGAAAACCTGAAATACAAAAACAGCAGAAAACAGAAACTAGCACTGGGGTGCACTGAGTTAATAGGTTAGTCCAAATATGATCAAAATTGTATGAAAGTGTATCTGAAACACAGAAATATCACACAAAACATACATGGAGCAAGCAGAAATTATAGATACGTTTGGGATGTATCAGTCGGTCGGCGTAGTTCGAACTGGCTGAGCATGGCTCGTGGGCTTGTCACTCTACATCGACAAATGTGTGGCCCACATGAAACAACGAACAGGGTTGCCTGGTTATTATCCAACTAATGGATTCTGAAACTCCCGCTTCGACTGTCCCCCTTAGTCCGCTGTAGTCGGAACTGTGTGTGGATCCTCCTCTGTCCCGTCTCGTTGTCCAGGTTTTCGCACCTTCCTGAGTGATGTTATTGTAGAAATGCTGGTATGGTATTGTTTCGATTCGGATTCTCATGTTCGCGCTTCCAGTAACACATAGGTAATCTTATTTCGAAAACCTTGAGTTTTTTTTCTCGAGTGGATCAATTTTGTAGTGATATCCCCTGGTTGAATATGAGCTTGCTCTCGATCAGTTTCCCGCACCTTCGGAAGTTTTCTTCTTCGATATCGGCAACTCTAGTCAGGTTGGATCCTAACGGAGGCAAACATCATTGTCACGATGAGGAAAGAATATGTTGGTGGTGTTGGGAAATTTCACCTCTCACTTGATCGTCCTTCTTGCAACATCTTGGTCCTTTCCCCCGTGTTATGCCGGATCTCGGGACGAGATCCTCTGTTGGTGGTGGCGAGTTGTAACAGCCCAAAACTAGCAAAAATCTAGAAAAAATGCACTTTTATTTTTCCCATTGGGAATAATAATTTTCACATTTAATCTTTGCCATAATCCATGTGACGGAAAAATGCCCAAACATTTTTCATGTTATGTAAAAGGATTATTTCCATTTCTTTTATTTATTCCTTTTTTGGCCTCTTTCATTTTCTCATTGCTTCGTCTTTGACCCCCTAAGCTACACCTTTGGGTTTTTAACATGTTGTGCCATGATTGAAGCCCCTGCAAAATCCCAACATTTTAGCCCTTCTAGAAAATGGGGTTGTACTTCAAATTGCAATTGAAATAATTTAAATGCCTTTTGAAATACTTAAACGTATTTGTCCCAAATCATTTTCTAAAAATCCTTTAAATCTAAGAGGTTTATAATCATATCATTGTATCATTTATGGAAATCTTTTCTATTTCTCTTAACCATTATCCTTGCTGTCTTTTGTGCGAAAGAATAAAGGAAGGAAATGGCAGAGCCACTTGGGCTCATTTTCTCTTTTACTCCAGCCCTTTCTTCCTCTCCACAACAGCCCAAACCGTAGCCCAACTTCTCCCAACATCCCCACCTGTCATTCCCCTCCTCCTCACCTTTTCCTTCTCTCTCCTGATGGCAGAGAAAAGCAGAGGAGAGGAGGTCGGCGTGGAGCCCCTCCTCCAGCCTCTCTCTCCCCCTCTCCCTTTAAGCCCCTCTCCCCTCCAGGAACCCTAGCCCTTCTAGAAAATGGGGTTGTAGTTCAAATTTCATTTGAAATAATTTAAATGCCTTTTGAAATACTTAAACATATTTGTCCCAAATCATTTTCTAAAAATCCTTTAATTATAAGGGGTTCATAATCATATAATTATATGCTTGTTGGAAATCTTTTATATTTCTCTTAACCATTATCCTTGCTATCTTTTGTGCAAAATAATAAAGGCAGGAAATGGCAGAGCCACTTGGGCTCATTTTCTCTTTCACTCCAGCCCTTTCCTCCTCTCCACAACAGCCCAAACAGTAGCCCAACTACTCCCCACGTTCACACCTGTCATTCCCCTCCTCCTCACCTTTTCCTTCTCCCTCCCGATGGCAGAGAAAAGCCGAGGAGAGGAAGCCGACGTGGAGCCCATCCTCCAGCCTCTCTCTCCCCCTCTCCCATTAAGCCCCTCTCCCCTCCAGGAACCCTAGCCCTTCTCCTCTTCTCCCCTCCCAGCGCCGCCATCGCCCTCTCCTCCCATGCTTCTTCTCCCTCCTCTGTTCTTTGCTAGCCACCATAGACAGGAAGCCAAGATCCCAATTATGAGTCGACATCCAAGGCCGCACGACTATCATGATCCCCGAGGCAATCAGAAGGGGCACGACGAGCCTCGAGCCGCCCTGCGTCCACGTCTTTGTCCAGCCGCTGTCCTCGCCATCTCCATCGAACCGCGAGCCGACATCGTCGCCCACGTCTTCATCCCTGGGACCTCCTCTGCGTGTTCTTCTTCGAGCCGACGTATTCTTCCCCACCGAGCCTGGCATCGTCACTGACTCGCAGCCGCCGTCCCCGAGCCCGATCGACGACGCCAGCAACCCCCATGTGAGCCGCCCATTTCTCTCCTGTCCCGTGTAGCCCGCGTAGGACGTCGGCATGATCGCCATGCACCCGTTGCGCGCCGTGCTCCCCAAGTTGGTGTAAGTTCTCCCTCCCGTGCGCCCAGGTCGTCTCCAGTGCGCGCCACCGCCTTCCTCTGTTCCGCGCCGGCTCTGAAGATCATCTTCAGTTCCGTCAGAGCAGCCGCTGCGAAGCTTCAGTTTGGTTCAGTTAACGCCTCATAGTATATTCATGTTAGTTCGTCAATCGGTTAGTGGTGCAGTGGCATGGGCGCCTGGTTTGTATCCTTGAGGTCTTGGGATCAAATCCCGTCCAGCGCAAGGCGCCCCTTTTTTGGTTTCTTTCAGTTTCAGTTATCTCGCGCGCATGTTGCAGGTTCAGGTTCGTTATAAATCTGTTTTCTTCAGGTTCAGATAGCTCGGCCCCTGTTACTTGTTTCTTCAGTCTTCCTTTCTGGCGTGCAATTGCAGCTAGCGTAGTGGTTGGTGCGTTGTGTTGCACCTGGGAGGTCCCTGGTTGAACTCCTGTTGGAAACGATTGAAACCAACCCCTTTTTCCTTAGTTTTTGCTGCAGTGTAGAGTGGGCTCGGCCTAGTGTTATTCATCGCCCGTGGGGGCGCTCAACAGAGCACTCCCGCGAGGGTTTGGGCCAATCTGGCCGAGACTAGCCCAAGGGAGGTTTCCCTCCTTTTCTTTATTGGAGTTTGCTTTAAATTCTTTCCAAATCTAGACCTTTTGCATTGTGTGTGTAATGTGCATCCTTCCTCCAAATAAATCATGTCATACATGATTTTGGGGTAGAAAAATATGAGGAACGAGATGGTGTTGTTCATATTTCCATTTGAGCTAGCATTATTCTTGTGATGGTGCATTTTGCACATAACCCCTTGTAGGTTGCACATGGTGCGATTCTTCATTTTTGTTTCCCGTGTTTCGAGCATCGTAGTTTCTCCGTTCACCGTAGCTTTCGGTAGTGTAGTCTCTCCCTTTATTTAATTGCTTGCAAAAGATTGCATTAGTTGCGTCATAATATGCCATGTCATTTGCATCTTTAAAGAATCCCAACGTGAGGTCTATCTTCATGTGTGGGAAATTCTTGTTCAAGTTCCTTGCATATGACAAAATCATGCATTAAAACAATTATAACATAAGGATCCTTTGGATCCGAAACTCACCAACAAAATGCATAGGAAGGTTGTCGGTAGAATTGCACCCTTTCTCCTCGAGCTTCATTTAAACTTGACTATTCTTATGTTCATGCCATGTTATTGAAATGGCATGCATCATACTTGATCATGCTTGTTTGTATCTTGCTTGCTTGTGATTGCTTCATAGTAATATTATACATCTCCGTTGATTGCTTTTCCAGTGTTCACTTATTTGGGCTCCCGCGGGTACTCTCGATGAGGTTGCGAGTTTTCATCGACTACACCTTCGGAACCCGACTTATCAACATGTAAGGACTATACATTACTTATGATCCATTCTATTATAACCAGCGGTTTGCATTCTAGTCTAGGTTAGGTTCGATGTTTGATCATACCACATGTTTACAACCTCTCTTAAACCGATATAGCCATGTCCTCCACGTCCCAGCAAACCTTTTTCGGCTATGTTACTATTCCTCGCTGCTCAGCCACTGCTTAGTATGCATGTTAGGATGTTATCAATTGTTCCCCTGTTACTCCTTGGATTGGGCTATCACACTATTATATTGTTGTGGATGATATGATTATTATAATGTTGACTATATTCGACGAAGGATGGAAGGTCTAGGCTATCCCGCAACGATGCTTTGTTCCATTCGAGTCACCTAGGACCCGAGTTCCGGGTGTTCTGTCTCTTGACGAGCTTGCCTAACCGCATGTGGGATTTTATGCACTACTAGGATAATGGCCTTTAGCAGCGCGGGGTACCCGCGCTGTAGATAATGCGCTGCTGCTAAGTTCCATCTACTGCGCGGGTAGCCTGCGATTTAGCTAACAGTACAATTAGCAGCGCGTGTGGAGCAACCCGTGTTGCAGAACTGAACTTCCACTAGCAGTGCCTCTAGAAAGACCGCGTTGCAGGTAAATTTTTAGCATTTTTATTTATTCTGCAATACTATTTGTTTATATAGTTTTTTGTAAATTTCCAGCATACACACATAACATTTATATACAAAGTAGAATTACACACATATAAACAGATCATATCATAGACATGCAATAGGCTTAGATCATCATATACATTTATATATCATCTCATAAGTTTAATACCGAACACAAAGGTCAACTTTTCCTAGTTTAACTTCACTAATATCCAACAACATAATGTTTAACAACAACTACGAACCAACCTACTCATCACCACCACAAGGTGAAATGAAAAAAAAAACCAAAAGAAACCCCACATTCTATTATGTAATATGGAGAACAACTTGTCTCCATGTTTTATGTTCATTCGATTCACTATCCTTTTCCATCCTCTTATTCTTACGCAACCATCTTCTCCAGCTTCAGTGGAGTAGTCAGTGCTGAAGAGGACATCCCATGCCCGTGCAGAAGCAACTGTAAGCTCGCCTTGAGGAGGCATCCACTTAGGCGTACATGTTGCCGGGATTCTATGTTGAAAACATACGAGTAAAATACTTAGTAATACATTATACTTAATGTTAGCTCAAAAGATTTCTGAAAATAGACTAGTGTGATAGAATAGTAAAAAATCTTACCATGCTATAATATTTTACATGTCCTGGAAACAACTTGAGAATAAATGGAACATATGGTGTATAAGGTTAGCCAATATTATTCAAGTTCACAAACGAAGGAACACCATTAAGAACATTGAAGAAATCATCTTGTTCGTCAATTGTTAGGACAAAGCCACCATTATGAAAAGTATTATTGAACATCTTCCAAACTTCTTTTGGAGCATGGAGATAAACTAACAATTATAAACAATTTGTCAACTTGGGAAGCAAGAAAATAAGGAATTAAACAAGTCAAAGTTGTTTAAGAAAATCACGTGGTGATAGAACCAGCTTAATGTCGTCCACTAGCATCACAATGTCCTTATTTCAAAATGTTTGACCATCTCGACGACGAAGTCCAAGATCAAATGTTATTTCAATATCATCCTCGAATGCATATGCCTTGCATATGCATACCAATTTGGACAATCAAAATATGTGCTATTTTGTTTATCGGCATTCTAAAAAAGGAGAAATAGTGCCTCATATTTAGATTGGACACATAAGCGATTCCAGGGAGAGTGTGGCAGCGAACCCAAATAGGATGCACAAGTTCCGTACTTGTACATATCACAAGGGTTCGCTTCACACTATCACCGATGTCACATAGTGTCACAATATATTTAAATCGTCGTCATTCTAAAAAAATAGAAAAAGTGATGATAAAAAGTAATTTGATGCCTAAACACCATTTAACTCCCGTTTCGACAAATTTCGGGAACTCGATATGTCCTACTTTTCTAGCACAAGTCTCGCCGAAATCGACGAAATTTTTCGGCATGACATTTGCTAAAAAATGGACAAATCGAGCGCCAGAAATTTGCCGAAACGGAAATTAATCGACATTCCGGAAAAACATTGGTCACTCATAACCCTGAAAATTTTGATATGACATTTCCTAATATAAGTTTGCTCAAAAAAATCCTAATTTTCTCAATATGCCAACAAAATCCTAATTATCTAAATAAGCTAACAAAAATCCTAATGACCTCAATATGCTAGCAAAAACTCTAATTTCCTAAAAAATCCTAATTACCTCAATATGATAACAAACACCCTAGTTGCCTAACAAAAATCCTAATTGCATAACAAAAAATCCGAATTGCCTCAATATGATGACAAAAATTGTAATTGCCTCAATATGCAACAAAAATTATTTTTTTGCAGCTCTAACTTAGGAAGGGGGAAAAAATCCTAATTGCATAACAAAAATCCGAATTGCCTCCATATGATAACAAAAATTCTAATTGCCTCAATATGCAACAAAAATTCTTTTTTTGCCGCTCTAATTTAGGAAGGGGGAGGGGGCAACTCACCGGCGGCGGCCTACGGCGACGGTGAGACGGTGACGACGACGCGGGCGCCAGTGGGGAAATGGTTTCCCTGTTGGTCCACCTTTGGCCGGCGAGGCCCCGGGACCTCATGTGATGTGTCCCGGTAACCCAAACCCTGTTGAGACGGAAGGCCGATCTGAGAGCGTGGCTGTCTTTTGGATTGGGTGTCGACTCCCCGGGGGCCACACAGATTTGTTCGTTGTTAGTTAGAGAGATTATGACGTCCGGTTCTCTCGGAACAACTCTTCAATGAGTGTCTTTAACGGGCCCGACTGAGAGAGCTTGGCGTACGTGCAGAGCCTTGTAATGGGTAGTTGGTACACCCCTGCAGGGTTAAATCTTTTCGAGAAGCCGTGTCCACGGTTATGGACGAGTTGATACCTACTCCTTGTTCATAGACAACAACAACTGAGATAATCTTAATAACTTGATCAATGTGTGTGTTCCCTAACTGCTTCTTCTTCGTCGGGATGCGAAGGGGAGGACAAGGATATGATAGGTGCTTTGTTTGCGTAAATAGCTGATAGAAGACTTGTTGGAGGCGATTCCTCATCGAATGCTTGTTTCTCATCTTACTCTAAAATAGACCATTAGCCACTAATATATTGCTAGTGCGACTGCAACCTCACCATTAACCCCCCCCATTTTACCATGAGAAGTTAGTTACAAGACTTGTTGATATAGCTCACCCCTTCTTTTCTCTTTTACGCACGTTATGCAAATGATCTTGGACTACAGACGAGCTCGACGAACCTTCTTCTGGACGCCTTCGGGAGACTCGACGACGATTAGTTAGGCGGATCCCGGCGGAGAGCCTGTACTCGTGTGGTTAGGGGAATGGTGTGTTTTACCTTTGCCACTAGGCACTTGATTGTAGTTTGTACTTAGAAATGTATCCTCCGCTGATGTAATGTAATTAAGGAAATTGTAAGCCGATTGTATGAGATGTTGTATCCTTGTAGCTGTAATGTTGTGATATCATGTTGGAAATCCGGGGCATATGGCATTGTCATATGTCGCGTTGGGACCGATATGTGCTTTGTCCCCGGATCTTGATGGAAACATCTAGATCTGGAACAGTACCGCATATCGGGCCTTACATCTTCCTAGCCACCATGGTCATCGTCCGTGCTCACGGGGGACGCGCCTTGTGGAGCTCGGCTCGTAGAGTCCACTGTCGCAGGTGTTGAGCCGCCGGCTAGTCCAATATGGCCATGGCCATTAGACGGGCTAACTCCCCCTATGTCCCACTAACTAGTAGGCCATGTCCCTTTAGCTTAGCCCTAATCATCAGTTAAGTTAATTAAGTTAAATTGCAAGCGTGAATGACAAGTGGGCCCCAGCCTGTTAAGTTAATAAAACTGTTTAGCTTAAACATTATTAACCCTTGAGTGGATGACATGTGGACCCCCCCTCTGATAATAAATCATTGAGTTAACAGTAATCACCTAATTAAATAGCAAGTCTTTGATAGTGCGACCCCACCTGTCAGTTTAACCAGTCAATTGTTACATTTATGGATAATGTTGATCTAATAAATAAAATAAATTATAGAATTGATTATAAAATAATTTAAACTTAGAAAATTAATATTTTTTAAACAGTAGCTCGGATGGAAAAACTTTATACATGAAATTTGCTTAGAAAATCCAACAAATATGGATATGCTACCCACGTACCCACCACCCCCTGTAACTTACCAAACACGTGACATTCCCCCTCCAGACTGCTTATCCGATAAATACCCGGAGTCGGTAAATCATCCTGGATGATTTTCCGCTTCGAGCAATACACCTAGTACTGCGTTAAAACACCGTTAACATTGCATCTATCATGCCATGTATTTGTTTTCATATGATTGATTTATATTTAATGTTTTTCCCCCTTATTCTCCGGTAGATCCCGAGACTGCCGCTGACAACACCTTTGTTGAGTACGACTACGTCGTGGACGACCGTACCCCTATCTCCGAGCATCCAGGCAAGCAGAGCCATTCTCCTTCCCCAGATATCTCCTATCTTTTTTGTACATTTTTTTCACTAGGCATTGCTGCTGCTGCTATTATGTTAACTAGAAATGTGCCCCGCACATTTGCGCGGCTAGATAATTTTATGTTCTTTCTGCTTATATGTTCATGTATAGTACTCCCTCTGTTCTTAAATATAAGACATTTTAGAGATTTCACTCTAAACTACATACAGAGAAATATGAGTAAATCTATACTCTAAAAAAAGTCTATATGTATCTGTATGCAGTCTATAGTGGAATCTCTAAAAGGCCTGACATTTAGGAACGCGGGAGTATATTAGACATGATACACTCATATGGCAGTACATACTTTACATAAAATCTAAATTACTAATGTATCTCATTCCTTATTTTAAATATCATCATATATTTTGTTCAGTAAATTAGGTTTTTTGGACTTCGTTTGAGTACCAAATGCTATCGGGTGTCTCAGTTATTTCAGGAGCAAGATTTTCATTACTTTTACCTTAATACGATTTACCATTAAGATATGATTTTTGCATGTTGAAACCAACATAGTATATCCTAGAAGATTTGTTGATAAACTAATAAAATGTATTAGATAATTTTCAAATAACTACATGATGAGGTCGCTAATTCAGGTATTATAAAGATGAGATTTACTCTTGTGTAAAAAAATTCATCGATAGGGATATTAGTCTTGTTGCAATGTATGCACCATAGTTTGCATTTGTTTATTCAAATTTCCATAACATATTGTAAGGCCCGATATGCGGTACTGCTCCAGATCTAGATGTTTCCATCTAGATCCGGGGACGAAGCACATATCGGTCCCACCGCGACATATGACACTGCCATATGCCTCGGATTTCCATCATGATATCACAACATTACAGCTACAAGGATACAACATCTCATACAATTGGCATACAATTGCCTTAATATAATACATCAGCGGAAGATACATGTCTGAGTACAGAATACAATCAAATGCCTAGTGGAAAAGGTAAAACACACCATTCCCACGTCCACATGGGTCCAGGCTCTCTGCCGGGTTCTGCCTAACTAGTCGTCGTCGAGTTTCCATGAAGGCGTCCAGAAGAAGGGTCGTCGAGCTCCTCTGAAGTCGAAGATCATTTGCATAACGTGCGTAAAAAAGAAAAGAAGGGGTGAACTATATCAACAAGTCTTGTAAGTAACTTCTCATGGTAAGATGGGGGTAGTGGTGAGGTTGCAGTCGCACTAGCAATATATGAGTGGTTAACGATCTATTTAGAGTAAGATGAGAACCAAGCATTCGATGAGGAATCGCCTCCAACAAGTCTGCTATCAGCTTCTTACACAAAAATAACACCTATCCTATCCTTGTCCTCCTCTTCGGATCCCTACGAAGAAGAAACAGTCAAGTCACACACACGTTGATAAAGTTTATTAGGATTATCTCAGTTGTTATTCTCTATGAACAAGGAGTAGGTCTCAAGTCGTCCATAACCGTGGACACGGCTTCTCGAAAAGATTTAACCCTGAAGGGGTGTACCAACTGCCCATTACAAGGCTCTGCACGCACGCCCATCTCTCTCAGTTGCTACCCATCACAGGAAACCATTTTATGATTGACTTCCAAGAGATCCGCAACGACATGCCCCTCTAACTAACAATGCACAAATCTGGGTGGCCCCCGGTGAGTCGACATCCAGCTCAGTAGCCGGCCACACGCTTGATCAGGTTTCTACCGTCTGTCGCAGCTTTGGATTGCCGGTAAATTCTCACATGAGGCCGGGTGCTCAGCCGGACAGGTTGCACAAACAAGGAAACCATGTCCCCGCTGGCCCAGGTTGTGTTAAAGAATATCTGCCAGGAGCTACCCGACACACACACACACACGGTTTTCAAATGGTAAATCAGCTTGGGCCACCACTAGAAATGTTTGAAGCTAGGTAGGTAAGAAAAGGGGACCCCATAAAATCCCACACGCGGTTAGGCATGCTCAGTCTTAGGAACAATACCCGGAACTCGGATCCTAGGTGACTCGAATGGAACAAAGCGTCGGGGCGGGATAGCCTAGACCTTCCATCCTTCGTTGAGTATAGTCAACATTATAATAATCATATCATCCACAATAATATAATAATGTGATAGCCCAATCCAAGGGGTAACAGGACAACAGTTGATAACATTCTAGCATGCATACTAAGAAGTGGCTGAGCAGTGAGCAATAGTAACATAGCCAACAAGGTTTGCTGGGATGTGGAGGACATGGCTGTTTGGGTTTATTTGAGAGGCATGAACATGAAGTGGTAGGATCAAGCAATCGTTCTATCCTACACCTAGGCGCGAGTGAGTTGAAAGTTATAATCAAGATTTATGCTTCCCCTTACTTGATGAGAAGATGAAACCGAAGGTGTAGTCGATCGCAAGCTCGCATCGTCTCCGAGAGGTACCCACGGAAGCACACAAGAAGGCAAAACTGGAAAAGGCAATCACGATCAACCATCTATTTGTACGAAGCAATCACGAGGAAGCATCAACAAGAAGGCAAAACGAGACAACGCACTATGGTATCGCATCTGTCGTCGAAAGCAATTACTAACATGTTAAGTGGAGTATTCGTCACACACGACGATACCGCACATTTAGAATGGTTCAAGTTGTTTACCTACACAACAAGAGCAAAAGTTATTAACATGGCATCTCACTCAATCATGGCATATTACACAATCATGGCAAGAGGTAAAGCATAAAGTAAACTATCTAATCTAGTCACTTTAAGCGGGGGTAAAACCTATACATGGCAAACTATTGCGGACCCCACGATAAAAATTGAATTTGGTATTGTTTTGTCCTAAATATATTTTATTATTTTTATTAGCAAGCAAGAGCAGCATAAACAAGATCTACACGCAATTCTTGTCAAGTTACATATAAGAAACATTTTCATCGAAGCAACGGTTAAAAAGTTATGACCTATTATATTTACGGTGGCAAGCAGTGTAAATAGCAGTGAAACAACATGTACACAAGTTCAAACATGGCAAAGAGCAACAATTTATTATTCTACACGAAAAACTATGCAATTTACATGTATAACGCGTCTCGATCCGACAAACGGGAGAAAAGATATAGCTCTCGCAAAATACTACAATAATCTGCAATTTAAGTAAAGAAAAAAAATCTAAAAGGCCTACGAGGCCGAAAGCTGAGCTACTGGGCCTAAACAAGGGCATCACAAAATAACTAAAAGTCTCTCATGGGCGCTACACGGTTATTGGGCTGAGCCCAACTCACAACAGAAAATAAAACAAAAGGAAAAAGGAAAAAAAGGCAGCTCACCTTGCTGGGTCGAGCCCTAGACGCAGCGGTGGGCGTAGCTTTGCAGTAGCTCACCCTGGGCGAGCTAGGCCGGGGGCGCGGCTGGGCCTGACCGGCCGCGCGGTTGGCTGGGCCGCGGTGGGAGTGCCAGCCCACCTGGCTTGATCGAGCGGGCGGGCAGGTCGGGATCCGCCTGATCCCGTCCACGGGTGACGGCTGCCAGACTCCGGCGAGCAACGCGGAGGACTCCGGCAAGCCGGAGAGGAGCCGGGAGGGCCGTGGCGGCCGGGATCCGGTGCAGGAGTCTCCGGGTGGCTCGGTATGCCGTGGGTTGACCGGTTCGGCGGAGCTCGAGCAATGGCGTGGCAACGCACGGTGTCGGGGCGGCCGAAAACTCTGGCGTGAGGTGGTGGTGCCCTGTGAGGAGGGGGCGAGGGTGAGGCAAGGGAAGGAGAGAGGATGATGCCGGCAAGCTTAGCGGTGAAGACGGCGGCGAGCGCGGAGGTTGCGTCCGGAGGCGCTCGGGCAGTCGCGACCGAGATCGGGCCCGGGCGGTGCCAGAGCGGGCTAAGGAGGCCCTGCGGGGCCCGGTGCGGCTGGTGCTGTGGTTGGGGGCTACGTGGCCTTCTCTGGAGCGTTGATCTCCAGATCTGACGACCAAAAATGCTTGGGCATTAGGGTTTCGGGGGGACGAGGACTGGAGGGAAGATCTAGGGATTTGGAGGGGTTAGCTGTAATTTTGTAAGTGGGAAACCCTAAAAGGGCTAGGGAGAGGAGTGGTCTTTATATAGGTGGCCTGGCTGGCAAGTTTACGCAAACACCCTCGGGTTTTCTCCCTCGCGTCCGATACTCCACGTTTTTGACCGTCGGGAGTTCATACGACCTCCGATTCAGACGAAATCTCGAACCACGTGCTCAGTGCGGTGAGCCCGCCGATTCTACCTCACTTTGGTACCGTTCCGAGAATATTTTTCTGGTTCCCAAAAAAATAATCCGTTTATTTAATAAACGGGTTTTTTCGTTCCGATGGCGATGGCTGGTCTTGTGTTAGTAGTTGCGATGGTGCTCGGGAAAAACCCGGTGTCGCAATGGTCGTGTGTCATTTGGGAAAAAGGTTTAGTCACGCATGCCGGTACGGTAAAGAGGGGGGAAATATTCATCAATTAATAAATCGGCGAAGCAAATACTGCAAACAATTCTAACAAGCAAAAAAATAAAGCAACAAACATTTTTTTTAATTTGGGTGAAAATCCCGGGTTGTTACAATACAACACAACAACAAGGGATCTCGTCCCGAGATCCTGGACGATCTGGGGCAGAGGAGGGAAGAGAGAAGAAGGACGACGCTCTTCAACACCACCAATAAGGGACTCTGCTCCATGCCGACGACGAACTTTCGTCGAGATAAATTTCCGCAGAGAGACGGCAACGTCGGAAATCAAAACCATCGGGAGATCACGAGGAAGAATAAAAGTCCAAAGCGACGATCAGGGGAAACATTCTCACTCAAATCGTGAGGATACTGTAAGGCCCGATATGCGGTACTGTTCCAGATATAGATGTTTCCATCTAGATCCGGCGACGAAGCACATATCGGTCCCACCGCGACATATGACATAGACATATGCCCCGGATTTCCAACATGATATCACAACATTACAGATACAAGGATACAACATCTCATACAATCGGCATACAACTGCCTTACATACAATACAACAACGGAAGTTCCATGTCTGAGTACAGACTACAAACAAATGCCTAGTGGCAAGGAGAAAACATCGATCCCATAACCACACGGGTCCAGGCCCTCCGCCGGGATACGCCTAACTAGTCGTCGTCGAGTCTCCACGTGAAACGTCGATCACCATACCTTTCGTCGACCAAGAACCCTGAAAAGAGTTTGGGGGTAGTATCATGAGTACAGAAGTACTCAGCATCCAACTGTAGTGGTCATTTGACCCAGCAAGGACTTCATCACTCGTCATTCTAGGAAAACTAGTAGTTTACGGTAAGGAAGGGTTAAGTGGTGAGGTTGCTGCCACATTAGCATTTATGAAGTGGCTAACGATCTAGAGAGTAAGATAAGAAGCCAAGCATTCGATGAGGAATCGACTCCAACAAGTCTTGCAATCAACTACTACGCAAACATAACACCTATCCTATCCTTGTCCTCCTCTTCGCATCCCGACGAAGAAGAAGAAGTCAAGGCACACACACACACGTTGATCAAGTTATATTAAGATTATCTCAGTTGTTGTTGTCTATGAACAAGGAGTAGGTCTCAAGTCGTCCATAACCGTGGACACGGCTTCTCGAAAAGATTTAACCCTACAGGGGTGTACCAACTGCCCATTATAAGGCTCCGCACGCACGCCCATATCTCTCAGTTGCTACCCATCACAGGCAACCATTTTATGATTTAGTTCCAAGAGATCCGAAAATGACAGGTCCCTCTAGCTAACAATGAACAAATCCGGGTGGCCCCCGGGGAGTCGAGACCCAATCCAAAAGCTGGCCACGCTCTCGGATCGGACTCTTCCGTATGACGCAGGTCGGATAGCCGGTTAATCACACATGGGAAACCGGGTCCTAGCTGATCGGGTGGACCAACAGAGAAACAAAGTCTCCAGTGGCCCAAGTTGTTTTAAAACAGCTGGGGGCCCAACCAAGCACACACATGTTTTCAAATGATAAATCAGCTTGGGCCACCCCTAGAAATGCTTGAAGCTAGGTAGGTAAGAAAAGGGGACCCCATAAAATCCCACACGCGGTTAGGCACGCTCAGTCTTAAAACCAATACCAGGAACTCGGATCCTAGGTGACTCGAATGGAACAAAGCGTCGGGGCGGGATAGCCTAGACCTTCCATCCTTCGTCGAATATAGTCAACATTATAATAATCATATCATCAGCAACAATATAATAATGTGATATCCCAACCCAAAGAGTAACAAGGGACTAACATGGTAGCATCCTAAGCATGCATACTAAGCAGGGGCTGAGCAATGAGCAATAGTAACATAGCAGTACAAGGTTTGCTGGGAAGGGGCATGGCTGTATCGGTTTGAAAGAGGCTGTAAACATGTGGTAGGATCAAACATCGAACCTAACCTAGACTAGCATGAAAACCGCTGGTTGAAATAGAATGGATCATAAGTAATGTATAGTCCTTTCCTGTTGAGAAGTCGGGTTCCGAAGGTGTAGTTGATCGCAAGCTCGCATCGTCTCCGAGAGGTACCCGCGGAAGCACACAAGAAGGAAACACTGGAAAGCAATCAACGGTGCACCACTATTACTACGGAGCAATACATGATCAAAGAGGCAACACCGGGCACGGCAACGCGATACAGATCTATCGTCGAGAACGGTTACTAACAGTTTAAGTGGGGTATCGGTCACACACGACGAATACCGCACGTTTACGGTGGTTCAAGTTGCTTAGCTACAGGTGATCAACCAACGGTTATTAACATGGCAACTCAAGCAAGCATGGCATAGCACACAGACATGTCAAGAGGTGAAGCACAACGTAAACTATCTATGCTAGTCAATTTAAGTGGGGCACGACTTAAACATGGCATCCACTAAGTGCCGCACGATAATTAAAGGATTTGGTGCTGTTCTTCCCTAAACCATATTTTAGGTTGGTTAACAGAAGCAAACAACAGCATAAACACAAAGTACACGAAAAACTAATCAAGTTACATATAAAGCACACTCCAAACGGAGTTACGCTTAAAAAGATATAAGCAAGACAAGCTATGCACACATGCCATATAAACAGGGGTAAATCTATATGAAAAAGTGCAGCAACATGACATAGAAATATATGGGATGAAAGTAGACATGATTCTTAACAATATGCAATTGGAATCACTCAATTCCGATAAACGGTCGCGACACACTCGTCGACCGAAGTTTCAACAAAATAACAGTTTTCAGCACAACAGCACATTAACATCAGGATCACCACTTTGGAGCTAGATTTAATATAGCTACAACACCCAAACATCAAAAGTTAAAGCATGGAATTGAATTACACATGATGCTTAACACATAGGAGAAAGAATCAATGCAATAGGCCTCATGGATTTGTTACAATCATCATGCAAAATTGCAACAAAACATAAACAGCAGCACTTAACGGGAATTGTAGCAGTTTAACGGCCTGATGCCCACTTTAGCACACAATTTTACAATCAAGAGGAGCTCAAATGCAAAAACTTTCTACATACGAATGCTAGAGCACGCAAAACTGAGCAACTTTCGTTTTGGGGGCACGTTCATCGGAGCTACGGATCAATGGGAAATCGCATCGCAAAAATAGATCAGCACACAGTTTTAACAGACTTAGCAAAAATTAGGAAAATAAAAGCACCGGGGGAAGAAAAAAAAACTGGGCCAAGCCCAAGAGGTCGCTGCAGGTGAACTGGGCCTTGGCGTGCTGGGCCGCCTGGGGCGTGGCAGGCCGGCCCGTCCCGCTGGAGGCTGGCGGTTGGGAGGCGTTGGACCGGCTCGTCCTCCCGACGAAGACCGGCGGCGGCGCCGAGCCATATTCCGGCGCGCAGGGGAGGTGGAGGCGCAAGGGAGCATGGGATCGGGCGGATCCGAGCGAGAGGGAGAGGTGGCGGGCGGATCCCGGTGCGGGGTGGCCGGCGACGTGGTCTCCGGGCTCGGCCGCAGAGCTCGGCCGTGGCCCTCGGGGTTGCCATGGCGGGCGGCCTGTTCCTGGCGCCGGCGGCGACCTGTGGGAGAGAAGGAAGAGAGGGTTAGGGAGAGGGAGGAAAAGAGGAAGGGGAGGAGAGAGGAGGCCCGCACAGAGGAGGAGGGAAGCCGGCGGCTCCGGTGGCCGGCGGCGGCCGTGGAGGCCTCGGGGCTGCGGCGGCATCCACGGGCGTGGGCTGGAGGAGAGAGGAGAGGCTGGGCGCTGACGTGGCGGCTCCTGGGCCGTCGGATCGCCCGATTTGACGGTCCAGAGCGCCTGGGGGGCTATTTTTTGGGATCTGGGGATCTGAGAGGCAAAACTGGGCAAAGTGGAGGGGGTGGCTGCAAATGGTGGCTAGGGAAACCCTAAAAATGGGTGGGAGTGTGGTGGTCTTTATATAGCCCCGGTGGCTGGCAGTTTGCAAAAACATCTCCGGTTTTTCTCTCGCGCGCGCGGTGCTCACATTTCTGACCGCCGGGGGTCCGCAGTACCTTCGATTCGGGTAAAACTTCGAACTGCGCGATTAGCGCGTCGAGCCGGAGGCGTTCACCTCGCGCTGGAACCGTTCCGAGAACAGTTTCCGGCGCACTATAAAGATAACCCGTTTAATTATTAAACGGGGTTTTCGTTTCGTTGGCTGCGGCTGGTCTCGTGCGGTTTTCGCGACGGTGATCGGGTGAAAATAATCGCCGATCGATAAATCGGGGATGCAAACACCGCAAACAAATCAGACAATCAAACAATTCACGGCGAAAACAAAATTTTTAATTTTTGTGAAAACTGGGTTGTTACAGATACTGGGCAAGAGGAATGAAGTCAATGGACGACCAAGATGTTATCCAGAGTCGGAGAACCTAAAGGTACTACAGGAATTCCATAACCCGTGATCGGAATCGAGACAATACGCTGCAAGCAAGGCATTGTAACGCTTCCGAAACTCCACTTACTCGATATCCTCGAGTTTGAAGGGGATAAGGAAAGAATTAAAGAACTTACGACACTTGTCCTGACCAGAGTAAGGGTAAGGAGTAAAAGATTCCTACTCTCCGATAACTAACTTAGTAACTACAAAACAGTTTTTGTCTAGACTCAACTTCGACCAGTAAAGGGATCATACGGTCTGTAAGGCTCTGATGAGGACATCTCTACTAATGTTACACCCACATCTTCACCAACTACACATACTGGACCAGTTACTAGAGCACGCGCACGTCAACTAAATTATCAGGTACTTTCGTTTCTTGCGAATCCTTCTAATGTTCAGAACATATGATGCTACCTAAATTAGATACTTTTGTTTGTCTTATTAATGAAGGACCTAGCATGGATAAGAAGGATGGTCATTGGAGCGGGATCAAGCATGGAGAAGGAGGTGCGCGCGCGGGAAAGGACAATGGAGCTTCCAGTGGTGATTTTCGCACTTTGAGGCCACCATAAGGCGTGCATGAAGACTTGGACGAGAGACACAAGATGCCACATTAATATTTTCGTCCAAGGGTTATTATAGGTGCTGCGTCACCTTATATTGGGCCAGGCCCATGTAATTTCGAAATACACTTAATAGGCTATTTTTTAGAGTCCGTATGTGTGGGGAAACCGAGTTAGGGTTGTTTTCGGACCCCTCCTCCAAGGGTCCACGAAATTCCCCTCTGTTCCCCCATATATACAGCCCTTAGGGCGTCGTTTAGACTTGGGTTTTAATTAGATTTAAGTTAGCCATAGCCGCAACTTCGAGTTCTTCGTTTGTGTCGTCCGACCAGGCCAAGACCGCATTGGAACCCCAACTTCTGTTAATCATTCATCTTATATTCGCAATATCCAGATTGATTTTTCTTAGTTCTTGCTTGTTCTTTCGATTGCTTGCAGGAATTAGACCTTCGTGGTCAGGTTGATCGTGCATCCGCGGGATCAATAACCTCTCGGAGTTGGTTTAGCGATCGCTAAGGCGCAACGTCTTCGCACGTTCGTAGTCGGGTCGTGAAAGTCGTCTCCACCATAATCGATCTCCATCATCTCATGGAAACATCGGGACACCTTCGCCTCTATCAAGTGGTATCAGATTTCCAGGTTGATCGGTGAGATTTACCAGTTTTTCGTAGTCTAGATTACTTCTGTTCTTCATACCTACAGTCCACGAAAAAGCCAAAAAAGAAAAATTTAGGGTTAGATCATCACGTCCCAAAACAGTCCGAGCCTTTGTCCAGTTTTCTTTACAGTAGTTTGCATTGTTGAATTTGCGGTTGCATCGTTGTGTCGAGTTGCTGATCTTAGCGTCTAGTTACCTTAGAGTTTCGAGTTCTGATCACAGTTTGTCACGCCGCCGCCGCACAGTAGTACACCACCACGTTCCGCCAATCCGAGTCCAGATACACCACCACGTTCCGCCAAGCCGAGTCCATACACACCACCACAACGTACCGATCCAAGTTGAGTTCCATCACCCGTTCGGTTTGTGATATCTCCGTAGCCAGAATAGTTTTGAGTTGAATAGAGTCAGATTTCACCAATCTTTTGTCGTACGTAGAAGGGGGTGAAAAAAAAAATTTGAATAGAGTCTGGCACGCTTTCCAGAGCAGTTTTTAGGCCAAAAATTTGAGGGGTGAAAAAATTTCGTGCTCATACCTTCCTTAGGTCCAGAAACTCATTTTGAGACGTTCTATACCATAGTGATTTTATCGCACTTTTTCAGCCACCGCAGTCCCGCATCGCAAAAAAAAAAAAAGAGAATTTTTTTTTCAGAGAGTGCTTCTCAGTTGTTTACGTGCCGCGTCGTGCTTTCGTTGGTGTTTTAGGCTCGCGTCTCTAGTACGGTCTAGCCTAGGATCAGCACAGTATCGACGTTGAGTGTTTATTCAGCTTTGCATCTCTGTTTTGATTACTATTGAGTTTTTCCTACCATACTTGTCAGCCTTCCTACAGCTCCACATATATTCTACATCGTGCGGTTGACACCTCCTGGCCATCGCTCTACCACGTCTCTGAGAGTTTTGACCCGTTGGTTGTACATCACCACCTGCTGCTAGGTAAAAATCGGTAAGAACGAAAGAAAAGCTTGACGGATTTGTGCTTTCCACCACCCCACATCCCATTAGTAGAAGGAGGATCATATTTCTGTGTGTTTTCTATTTCTGCTAACCATGCCAGGATCCCATGATGAAGTGGCGCGGGATGCACCTGATTGGGAGAATATGACAAACAAAGCGTTACATGATAAATTTGCACAAATGATGTCTGAACAGGTGAATGACATCGAGAACAGATTTACTGAGGCGATTGATGGTGTGGAGAAGATGATCGACACCAAGCTCGACACCAAATTTACTGAGTTTCTCGCACGCCTACCTGCACAGCCTGCGGCCGCTCCAGCACAGCCACCGCCACCACGACGTGCACGACGTATTCTGTTTCCGGGCAGACAAGCTGCTGGTGCTCCTGATGCTGCTGCAGTTGGTGCTACTGCTGCTGCTTCTGACGTCGTCCAAGACGACAACTACGAGGGTGATTACGAGGAGGAGGTGGAACAGGAAGCGGCCTATGAGCAGCCAGCTGGACGTCCACGTCCCAACATTCGCCACGGTCGACACGAACCACCCCCTCAGGTACGCGATGATGAACATGTGCCTAAACTTAAATTGAATCTTAAGCCGTTTGAGGGTAGATATATTCCTGATGCTTATCTTACTTGGGAGTTAGAAACTGAACAACGCTTTACATGTTTACAATATCCGGAGAATAGACGTGTTACTGCTGCTGTTTGTGAATTCACGGGGTTTGCATCTATTTGGTGGTCTCAACATTGTAGATTGCATGCTAATAATATTCCAACTACTTGGGCTGCTTTAAAAGATGCTATGCGTACTCGCTGGGTTCCTCCTTATTATCAACGTGAATTGCTACAAAAATTACAGCGTTTGAGACAAGGAAAAAATTCTGTAGAGGAGTATTATCAGGAATTACAAACTGGATTGATTAGATGTGGCCTAGTAGATGATAATGAAGCTATGCTTGCACGTTTTATGGGTGGTTTAAACAGGGAGATACAAACTATTCTAGAATACAAGGACTATGCTACTATAACTCGTTTGTTTCATCTTGCTTGTAAAGATGAACGTGAAGTGCAGGATCGACAGGCCGCTACGAGACCTAACTTTTCTGCAGGACGAAATACATCATGGACATCGCGTGGAGCTTCTACATCCACACGTCCTGCTGCACCACCATCTACTTCAGCCGCTCATTCTTACAGGGAGCCACCAAAACAGCCAGCGCCACCATTCAAGGGTGCACAGAGTGGTCCAGCGGCGAGTTCTTCTTCATCTATGGCTTCCACAGGGCAAACACGAGATCGTGATATTAAATGTCGCAGGTGCCAAGGTGGAGGTCACTTCGCAAAAGACTGTCCCTCCAAGCGTGTGATGATTATTACGGCGGATGGTGGGTATGAGTCAGCGAGTGACTAGGATGAGGAGACTTTAGTTCTCATTGCTCATGAGGAACAAGGTGCCCATGATGATGCTCATGATATAGATTATATGGCTCCTGATGATGCCGATAAATATGGTAGTTTGGTTGCTCAACGTGTGTTAAGTGTGCAAGTAACGAAGGCCGAGCAAAACCAGAAGCATAATTTGTTCCACACAAAGGGAGTGGTGAAAGAACGTTCGGTTCGCATTATCATTGACGGAGGGAGTTGCAACAACTTGGCTAGCATGGAGTTGGTGGAGAAGCTATCTCTCACCACAAGACCACACCCCCATCCGTACTATATTTAGTGGTTTAACAATAGTGGTAAGATTAAGGTAACGCGTTCTGTTCGTGTGCACTTTAGCATTGCTGCATATGCTGATTATGTTGATTGTGATGTGGTACCCATGCAAGCATGCTCTCTTTTACTTGGTAGACCATGGCAATTTGATAGGAATGTTGTACACCATGGTAGGACAAATCAGTTTACTCTTGTTCATCAGGATAAAAATATTCCTTTACTTCCTATGTCTCCTGAACAAATTGTGAAAGATGATCTTGCTAGAGCTAGTAAAGCTAAACATGAGAAAAATAAGAGTGAAAATGAGATAGCAGCTAAAGAATTTGAGCAACAACATAAGACTAATAGAAAATCTTCTTCTGCTGTTTCTAATGAAATTAAATTGACTAGTCCAACTTTGCTTGCTACTAAGGTTGATATTTTGGATTTGGATGTTAGTCAATATGTGTGCTATGCTTTTGTGTGCAAAGAAGCTTTGTTTTCATTTGAGGAATTGCCTCCTTCTTTGCCTCCTGTTGTCACTGACCTTTTGCAGGAGTTTAGTGACGTCTTTCCACAAGACGTACCACCGGGATTACCACCTATTCGAGGGATTGAGCACCAAATTGACTTAATTCCCGGTGCTTCGCTGCCCAACCGTGCGCCATGCCGTACCAATCCGGAGGAGACGAAGGAAATTCAGCGTCAAGTACAAGAGCTACTCAACAAAGGTTACATACGTGAATCCCTAAGTCCTTGTGTTGTTCCTGTTATATTAGTGCCTAAAAAGGATGGAACATGGCGTATGTGTGTTGATTGTCGAGCCATTAATAATATTACTATTCGTTATCGTCATCCTATTCCTAGGTTAGATGATATGCTTGATGAATTAAGTGGCTCTACCATGTTTTCCAAAGTTGATTTGCGTAGTGGATACCATCAAATTCGCATGAAATTAGGAGATGAATGGAAAACGGCATTTAAAACTAAGTTTGGATTATATGAGTGGTTAGTCATGCCTTTTGGGTTAACTAATGCACCTAGCACTTTCATGAGATTAATGAACGAGGTTTTACGTGCTTTCATTGGACGATTTGTGGTAGTCTATTTTGATGATATACTGATTTATAGCAAATCTTTGGAGGAACATTTGGATCATTTACGTGCTGTTTTTATTGCTCTACGTAATGCACGTTTGTTTGGTAACCTTGGGAAGTGCACCTTTTGCACCGACCGAGTATCGTTTCTTGGCTATGTTGTTACTCCGCAGGGAATTGAAGTTGATAAAGCCAAGATCAAGGCGATTGAGAGTTGGCCGCAGCCCAAAACGGTCACACAAGTGAGGAGTTTTCTTGGCCTCGCTGGATTCTATAGGCGTTTTCTGAGAGATTTCAGCACCATTGCTGCACCTCTCAATGAGCTTACACGCAAGGATGTTCCTTTTACTTGGGCTATCGCACAGGAAGAAGCCTTCACGGTATTGAAAGGTAAGTTAACACATGCTCCTTTGCTCCAACTTCCTGATTTTAATAAGTCTTTTGAGCTTGAATGCGATGCTAGTGGGATTGGTTTGGGAGGTGTGTTATTACAAGATGCTAAACCTGTTGCATACTTTTCTGAAAAATTGAGTGGGCCTAGTCTGAACTATTCTACTTATGATAAGGAATTATATGCTCTTCTTCGGACATTAGAAACTTGGCAACATTATTTATGGCCCAAAGAATTCGTTATACATTATGATCATGAATCTTTGAAACACATAATAAGTCAAGCAAAACTTAATCGTAGACATGCTAAGTGGGTTGAATTTATTGAGACTTTCCCTTATGTCATTAAACACAAGAAGGGGAAAGATAATATTATTGCCGATGCATTGTCTCGTCGTTATACTATGCTTTCACAACTTGACTTCAAGATATTCGGTTTAGAGACAATCAAAGATCAATATGTAAATGATGCGGAATTTAAAGATGTATTGCAGAATTGTAGAGAGGGTAGAACATGGAACAAGTTTGTGCTTAATGATGGATTTGTGTTCCGTCCTAACAAGCTATGCATTCCAGCTAGCTCTATTCGTCTTTTGTTGTTGCAGGAGGCGCATGGAGGAGGATTAATGGGACACTTTGGCGTGAAGAAGACGGAGGACGTACTTGCTACACATTTCTTTTGGCCAAAGATGAGACGGGATGTTGAGCGTTTTGTTGCTCGCTGCACTACATGTCAAAAAGCTAAGTCACGACTCAATCCTCATGGTTTATACATGCCTTTACCTGTACCTAGTGTTCCATGGGAGGACATATCCATGGACTTTGTTTTAGGCTTGCCTCGAACAAAGAAGGGGAGGGATAGCATATTTGTTGTCGTGGATAGATTTTCTAAGATGGCACATTTTATACCATGTCATAAAAGCGATGATGCTGCTAATGTTGCTGATTTGTTCTTTCGTGAGATTATTCGCTTACATGGTGTGCCCAATACTATTGTCTCGGATCGTGATACTAAGTTTCTTAGCCATTTTTGGAGATGCTTATGGGCTAAGTTGGGGACTAAACTACTTTTTAGTACTACATGTCATCCCCAAACTGATGAAAAAACTGAAGTAGTCAATAGGACTTTGTCTACTATGCTTAGGGCTGTTTTAAAGAGTAACTTGAAAATGTGGGAAGAATGTTTACCTCATATTGAATTTGCTTATAATCGTTCATTTCATTCTACCACTAAAATGTGCCCTTTTGAGATTGTTTATGGTTTTCTACCTCGTGCACCTATTGATTTGCTGCCTCTTCCATCTTCGGAGAAGGTTAATTTTGATGCTAAGCAACGTGCTGAATTGATATTAAAAATGCATGAGTTAACTAAAGAAAACATTGAGAAAATGAATGCTAGATACAAGCTTGCTGGTGATAAGGGTAGAAAGCATGTTGTGTTTCAACCAGGAGATCTTGTTTGGTTACATCTACGTAAAGATAGGTTTCCTGATTTGCGCAAGTCTAAGTTAATGCCACGAGCTGATGGTCCCTTTAAGGTTTTACAGAAAATTAATGATAATGCATATAAACTTGAGCTACCTGCAGATTTTGGGGTTAGTCCCATATTTAACATTGCAGATTTGAAACCTTATTTGGGAGAAGATGATGAGCTTCCGTCGAGGACGACTTCAATTCAAGAAGGGGAGGATGATGAGGACATCTCTACTAATGTTACACCCGCATCTTCACCAACTACACATACTGGACCAGTTACTAGAGCACGCACACGTCAACTAAATTATCAGGTACTTTCGTTTCTTGCGAATCCTTCTAATGTTCAGGAACATATGATGCTGCCTAAATTAGATACTTTTGTTTGTCTTATGAATGAAGGACCTAGCATGGATAAGAAGGATGGTCATTGGAGCGGGATCAAGCATGGAGAAGGAGGTGCGCACGCGGGAAAGGACAATGGAGCTTCCAGTGGTGATTTTCGCACTTTGAGGCCACCATAAGGCGTGCATGAAAACTTGGACGAGAGACACAAGATGACACATTAATATTTTCGTCCAAGGGTTATTATAGGTGCTGCGTCACCTTACTATTGGGCCAGGCCCATGTAATTTCTAAATACACTTAATATGCTATTTTTTAGAGTCCGTATGTGTGGGGAAACCGAGTTAGGGTTGTTTTCGGACCCCTCCTCCAAGGGGCCACGAAATTCCCCTCTGTTCCCCCATATATACAGCCCTTAGGGCGTCGTTTAGACTTGGGTTTTAATTAGACTTAATTTAGCCATAGCCGCAACTTCGAGTTCTTCGTTTGTGTCGTCCGACCAGGCCAAGACCGCATTGGAACCCCAAATTATGTTAATCATTCATCTTATATTCGCAATATCCAGATTGCTTTTTCTTAGTTCTTGCTTGTTCTTTCGATTGCTTGCAGGAATTAGACCTTCGTGGTCAGGTTGATCGTGCATCCGCGGGATCAATAACCTCTCGGAGTTGGTTTAGCGATCGCTAAGGCGCAACGTCTTCGCACCTTCGTAGTCGGGTCGTGAAAGTCGTCTCCACCATAATCGATCTCCATCATCTCATCGAAATATCGGGACACCTTCGCCTCTATCATGCTCTGATACAAAGTTGTAAAGCCCGATATGCGGTACTATTCTAGATCTAGATGTTTCCATCTAGTTCCGGGGACGAAGCACATATCGGTCCCACCGCGACATATGACACTACCATATGCCCAGGATTTCCAACATGATATCACAACATTACAGCTACAAGGATACAACATCTCATACAATCGGCATACAATTTCCTTAATACAATACATTAGTGGAAGATACATCTCTGAGTAGAAACTACAATCAAATGTCTAGTGGCAAAGGTAAAACACACCATTCCCACATCCACACGGGTCCAGGCTCTCCGCCGGGATCCGCTTAACTAGTCGTCGTCGAGTCTCCACGAAGGCGTCCAGAAGAAGGGTCGTCGAGCTCCTCTGGAGTGCAAGATCGTTTGCATAACGTGCGTAAAAGAGAAAAGAAGGGGTGAGATATATCAACAAGTCTTGTAACTAACTTCTCACGGTAAGATGGGGGTAGTGGTGAGGTTGCAGTAGCACTAGCAATATATGAGTGGCTAACGATCTATTTAGAGTAAGATGAGAACCAAGCATTCGATGTGGAATCGCCTCCAACAAGTCTGCTATCAGCTACTTAAGTAAACATAACACGTATCCTATCCTTGTCCTCCTCTTCGCATCCCGACGAAGTAGAAGAAATCAAGGCACACAAACGTTGATCAAGTTTATTAGGATTATCTCAGTTGTTGTTGTTTTTGAACAAGGAGTAGGTCTCAAGTCGTCCATAACCGTGGACACGGCTTCTCGAAAAGATTTAACCCTGCAGGGGTGTACCAACTTCCCATTACAAGGCTCCGCACGCACGCCCTTCTCTCTCAGTTGATACCAATCATAGGCAACTATCTTATGATTTATAAACGAGTTATCCGAAACGATAGGTCCCTCTAACTAACAACGCACAAATCCGGGTGCCCCCCGGTGAGTCGACATCCATCTCAGGAGTCGGCCGAGCTCTCGATCAGGTCTCTACCGTCTGTCGCAGGTTTGGATTGCCGCTAAATTCTCACATGAGGTTGGGTCCTCAGCCGGACAGGTTGGACCAACAAGTAAACCATGTCCCCACTGGCCCAGGTTGTCTTAAAGAATTATGCCAGTAGCTACCCGACAGACACACACACGTTTTCCAAATGGTAAATCAGCTTGGGCCACCACCAGAAATGTTTGAAGCTAGGTAGGTAAGAAAAGGATACCCCATAAAATCCCACACGCGGTTAGGCACGCTTAGTCTTAGAACCAATACCCGGAACTCGGATCCTAGGTGACTCGAACGGAACAAAGCGCCGGGGCGGGATAGCCTATACCTTCCATCCTTCGTCGAGTATAGTCAACATTATAATAATCATATCATCCACAACAATATAATAATGTGATAGCCCAATCCAAGGGGTAACAGGATAATAGTTGATAACATTCTAGCATGCATACTGAGTAGTGGCTGAGTAGCGAGCAATAGTAACATAGCCGAACAAGGTTTGCTGGGATGTGGAGGACATGGCTGTTTGAGTTTATTTGAGAGGCATGAATATGTAGTGGTAGGATCAAGCAATCGTTCTATCCTACAGCTAGGTGCGAGTGATCTGAAAGTTATAAGCATGATATATGTTCCCCCTTAGCTGATGAGAAGACGAAACCGAAGGTGTAGTCGATCGCAAGCTCGCATCGTCTCCGAGAGGTACCCACGGAAGCACACAATAAGGAAGCACTGGAAAAGGAAATCGACGAGCAAGCATCTATTACTATGAAGCAATCACGAGCAAGCATCAACAAGAAGGCAACACGAGACAATGCACTACGGTATTTCATCTCTCATCGAAAGAGATTACTAATAGGTTAAGTGGAGTATTCGTCACACACGACTATAACGCACGTTTAGAATGGTTCAAGTTGTTTAGCTACACAACATGAGCAAAGGTTATTAACATGGCATCTCACTCAAGCATGGCATATCACACAATCATGGAAAGAGGTGAAGCATAAAGTAAACTATCTACTCTAGTCACTTTAAGTGGGGGTAAAACCTATACATGGCAAACTATTGCAGACCCCACGATAAAAATGGAATTTGGTTTTTTTTGTCCTAAATATTTTTTTATTAG
This sequence comes from Bromus sterilis, assembly GCA_950022295.1. Classification (NCBI taxonomy): domain Eukaryota; kingdom Viridiplantae; phylum Streptophyta; class Magnoliopsida; order Poales; family Poaceae; genus Bromus; species Bromus sterilis. The sequence continues at coordinate 269,593,216 of OX465595.1, read as the reverse complement.
AAAGCAAGAGGAGCATAAACAAGATCTACACGCAATTCTAGTCAAGTTACATATAAGAAACGTTCTGATCGAAGCAACGGTTAAAAAATTACGACCTATTATATTTACGGTGGCAAGCAGTGTAAATAGCAGTGAAACAACATGTAGACAAGTTCAAACATGGCAAAGAGCAACAATTTATTATTCTACACAAAAAACTAAGCAATTTACATGTATAACGCGTCGCGATCCGACAAACGGGTGAAAAGATATAGCTTTCGCAAAATACAACAATCTGCAATTTAACTAACGAAAATAATTAAAAAGGCCTACGAGGACGAAAGCTGACCTACTGGGACTAAACAAGGGCATCACAAAATAACTAACAGTCTATCATGGGCGCTACACGGTTTCGGCTGAGCCCAACTGACAACAGAAAATAAAACAAAAGGAAAAAGGAAAAAAAGGCAGCTCACCTTGCTGGGCCGAGCCCAGGAGGCAGCGGTGGGCGTAGCTTTGCAGTAGCTCGCCCTGGGCGAGCTAGTCCGGGGGCACGGATGGGCCTGACGGGCCGCGCTGTTGGCTAGGCCGCAGTGGGCGCGCCGACCCTCCTGGCTAGATCGAGTGGGCGCGCCGGCCCTCCTGGCTAGATCGAGCGGGCGGCCAGGTCGGGATCCTCCTGATCCCGTCCACGGGCGGAGGCTGCCGGACTCCAGCGAGCGGCGTAGAGGACTTCGGTGAGGCGGAGAGGCTTTGGCGGCCGGGATCTGGTGCAGGGGGTCTCGGGGTCACTCGATTTGTCGTGGGTTGGCCGGCTCTGCCGAGCTCGGCAGAGCTCAAGCCATGGCGTGGCAACGCGCGGTGTCGGGGCGGCCGACAGCTCTGGCGTGCGGTAGTGGCGCCCTGCGAGGAGGGGGAGAGTGTGAGTAAAGGGAAGGAGAGAGGAGGAGGCCGGCAAGCTCACCGGGCACATGGCGGCGAGCGCGGAGGTGGCGGCCGGAGGCGCTCGGGCAGTCGCGGCCCAGATTGGGCCCGGGCGGCGCCTGAGCGGGATAAGGAGGCCCTGCGGTGCCCGGGGCGGCTGGTGCTGTGGTTGGGGGCTACATGGAGTTCTCTGGAGCGTTGATCTCCTGATCTGACGGCCGAAAATGCTTGGGCATTAGGGTTTGTGGGCGAGGAGGACTGGGGGGCAGATCTAGGGATTTGGAGGGGGGTGGCCATAATTTTGTATGTGGGAAACCCTAGAAGAGGTATGGAGAGGGGTGGTCTTTATATAGGTGGCATGGCTGGCAAGTTTACGCAAACACCCGCAGGTTTTCTCCCTCGTGTCCGATACTCCACGTTTCTGACCGCCGGGAGTTCATATGACCTCTGATTCAGACGAAATCTCGAACCATGCGCTCAGCGCGTCCAGTCCGTTGATTCTACTTCACTTCGGTACCGTTCCGAGAATATTTTTCCGGTGCCCAATAAAATAATCTGTTTATTACATAAACGGGGTTTTTCGTTCCGGTGGCGATGGCTGGTCTTGTGTCGGTAGTTGTGACGGTGCTCGGATGAAACCCAGTGTCGCAATGGTCGTGTGCCATTTGGGAAAAAGGTTTAGTTACACATGCCGGTACGAGAAAGAAGGGGGAAATATTCATCGATTAATAAATCGACGAAGAAAATACTGCAAACAATTCTAACAAGCAGCAAAATAAAGCACCAAACAATTTTTTTAATTCTACAGAATAGTTTAATATTCATTCACATTGTATTATAGGTTTCGTTGATATGTAGATGAGCCATCCATTTTTGTTTCTCTATAGGTTGGGGAAAGTCTATTTTTCATAATGACTACTTTCTTTCAATAAACCATTCATCGTATGCGCTTATGCTTTTTTGCTAGCCCACTTTTTAGCCACCAGGCTATTAATTATTATCCTCATTGAACCATATCTCATCTCTTGTCATCACTACAAAAATACTCTTTTTAGTTTCTTGGGTCACATAGATTTTATTTTATTGAATTTCATATTATATGAATGTTTCATTAAACCAACCATTACGGTAAGTTCTTTGTCACATCATTTTTTTCCTGATTCACTAAAACCTGAATCATATTGCGTGAGTAGAGAATTCGTCGATTATTCTCACTCAGTCATAGTCTTAACATTTATTTATTATTTATGATTTCAATCTCACAACAAAACATTTTTTTATTGATCCACTTATTTTTCGTACAGAATTCCATGGATGCCAAGTACGCAATGCTTACGTTATTTTTGTATAGCTGAAATTGCACATTATGCGAACGACGTGATTTGTGCTTTCAATTGACCATGTTGCTGTAGACAAAGCATGGTTATGCTTCGTAAATTTATATATGATATCAAACTTGTCGTGTGCATTGTTTTTGTACATGCATATATTATTTTAATCTTTTATAATGCACTAATACATTGCTGACGATCGGCATGAAATAATGTATACTCTTCGTATTTTCTTTTGGCGTACATAATTTTTTATTATATCAAGCCATGCTTGCTAATAAATCTAATAAACTGATACATGTTTCCATTTTACTTTCAGATGTGCCCTTCATTTTGTTTGTGCATTCAAGGGACTATATAGGAAAGATTCCTATACAGTCATCAAGGGACTATATAGTTTGGATGGATGACGAGCTAATAATAGGCTAGGTGTGTAGGCATTGTAGTCTATTTTTGATCGTCGGTTGTGGCGTTTATCTTTTGAGTTCCGTTATAGCTCGGATTATGAGCTTTTCAAGACCTTGTGACTTTGTTACGTTTTAATTTCAATAATATGGTTATATGCATCGATTGATGCAGAGGTCGGGGGTTATCCTCCTTTTCTAAAAAAAATACAGTCATATAGTAATAAAGGAGAGGGGACGTGTCCTCCATCAAAGCTAGTTAAATTCCTTATAAAGTAAATCAAAATTTCCTTTGTAATTTATTCTACATTGGTATATTAAAAGTAATGATTGGTTAACAGGAGAAAAATACGCAAGAACATCTTTCAAAAAGCATGCCATTTATTTGGTGTAACATATATATACAAAATTACAATGTGGATTTAACTGAAAAAAGTAAGTTATGCTAATGCATTTTCTAGACCTTAATCATAGCGGATCATAGCCATTGTATGTTTCAGACACTATATAATCATTGATTCTCCATCATAAGTTCAACACATTGGTTGTCTATGTAAGTAAATATGTAGTTACTTCACAACCAAACGATCTCACACACATGCATGATATATTATATATCCCATCTACAAAAAAATCTGCATACCCTAGCAAGAAAAAACCTCATATATCTCACAATTGCCTTCATACGTGATATATGCAGCCTAGCTAATACAATTGCAGGTAGAGATAGTAGCTGTTACGTAGCATGAAGAATCAATTAGTGCTATGCCAGAGAGGAATCACTTTAACAGTAGCTAAATAGGGGAAGCTTTAGTCAATGATAGATTGACGTTTGCGTAGTAATATCCTTACCGCGAGAGCGTTGGCGAGACAGCGAGATCGCATGAATCATGACGTTGACGTGCAGAAGCTTAGGTATACATGCAGGTTCATGCAAAAAATCATTAATTAATCAATGCTTGTCTAACACCTGATAGATTTTGACTGCTCTAGGCCACACTTTTGATCGGTTTGCCATAAGAGTCCTCGTGAGTTCAATTTGTGCTATTATATCTTAGAAGACTAGGACATGGCTAATGTACGGATAGATTAGTATTTCAGCTACACTTTCCTTTTCATGTTCGTGACGGAATATCTTATTAGCAATTTTTTCTGTGTCTTCCTTAAAAAGATGCCTACATATGTACGTGTGCCAAACGGACACAATCGTGTCTTGTTCAGGTTCAAAGATCTACTTGTACGTGACATATTAAGGTGTATGTGTACGTAATAATATTATTTGTATGTAATATTGATATCTTTTAATCTCCACCTTTAATTTTTAAAATCAATGGTCAACATAATTCAATCTATGTGGATAATTTTGGTGGCTTGTTTGTATCTTGTTTTAATTATATAATAGATAAATTCCTATTATGTTGCATAACTTGTATTTGTCGCCCCTTGATGTACCTTTCTTTATCCTATGCTTCCTATTATAATTATGCAATATTTAGCAGTTGGCCCTGCGCATTGTTAATCAATTAGGATTAGATAGCGGGCCGTGATCTCTCTGGGGAGTTAATGTGGATATAATTTATTACAACTACAACATTACGGTATAGAGCAGACACCCAAGGGAACCTACAACGGTGAGTCTCTGCCGAGTCGCTTCAGGTTTGACTTACGAGTGGATGGACTCGTATTTCACTCTCTTCACCGGCTTGGTAGCGTAGCATCACCGGGGTGATACGAGGATATTCCTTTTTAGTTCATTCCCGCTGATGTCTTTGTCAAACCACTTCAAGTCTACCATCAAGGGTGATTCCTCCTGGTTGCACTTGATGGTAGGCACCCGAATCAACTAGTGTCCTTAAAGGTAAGTTGTCGGGTGACCCAACGGTTCCCGCGAGAGGTATTATATCGAGACGGAAGGGCAAGCGGATACCTTCATGGGCCTAGTCGTTGGTCGTTGGCGGTGAGTTACCAAACCACGAAAGTCGAGCTCTTCCAAGAGAACACGCGAGATTAGATAAGGAGACGGTTCACCTTGTCGGTAACCGCAGAGCTTTGACGGGACGATAGGGCATGCCCTGATGCACTAGTAGTCCTGACTTTTGTTCGTTGTCCGTTGTGTGAATTAGTCGGGCAACGGTAACGGTTGTTCGCGAGATAATAAAATGACTAATGGTTCGGTGGACGACTTGAGTAGCCTTTTGTCTTATACGCGCTTCCTACACGTGGGACAATGAGTTATGGGATCCCCTGCTTCATAGTATCATTCGAGAACTCTTTAGATGTCAGCAGTATCGCAGCCTGCGCCGGCAAGTGGCGTGTCTTCTTTGCTTGAGCTGTGATATTTCCTTTTGCTTCACCGGCCAGCCTCGCACCATGCAGAAGTGCGTCACGGTTAGGGTCCAAAGCCCTGCGTACATACGATTTAGTCCGGCTGATGGCCTCGCTGTTGAGTTTGAAGGATGGGCTACGGAGTGTCGGATAGCCTTGGTGGGGCATTCCCAAACAAGGTGTACGCCACCCTAGAGAACCATGCGTTGTAGTGTAACAGAAGTGCACCCTTGCACAGAAATTTAATCTATTCGAATAGCCGTGTTCACGGTAACAGGACGCTTTATGCTGAAGCCAGATCCTACTACTACAAACTAGTACATTACTAAACTGTTTGTTCCAGGCTTTTTTTCCTCGCAGGGAAGTCGATGAAGTTATCTCGGAGGCATTGATAATTATTACAACTTACTATTATACAATGTTGCAGCAACTACTGCTACATTGCGACATTATGCTATATATATATAACTGTTGGCTAATCTCTTCGTTTGCTTCACGAACCGACCGAAGATGCTATTATACCTTAGGCCTAGCTTCTCATCCTTATTCTGGCTTTCTGATGCTCAGTCCACTGTATAGCCTCCCCTTTCCATTTGATACCAACGCATAAATGCTTAGTAGCTGGACGTAAGAATCGCGAGTATGCTAGATACTCACCCCCTCTTGCTATTCTATCTTTGTTTTATATACCCGGATTGTTGCAACCATACGCTGGCGCCAAGGGGCAGGAGTACCCCGGAGGCGCCTACTACGACGTCGAGTTCCCCGTTGACCAGGAGTGGTTCGGAGGTTCCCAGACAGGAGGCCTTGCCTTTTCGATCGCGTGTTTATTTTGTGCTAGACTTCTTGAGGTAACCTTGCATTCCTTGTGTCTGTACTTAGATACTATTTCTTTCGCTAAATTTGTGCTCTCGAACTATTGTATTCGAGCCCTCGTGGCCCCTAGCTTGTATTATACAGCTTGTATTATTTTATTTGTAGAGTTGTGTTGTGATATCTTACCGTGAGTCCCTGATCTCGATCGTGTACCTTGCATGTATGATTACTGTACATGATCGTAAATTGGGGGCGTCACATGTCCTGTGGTACTTTGCATGTCCAAGGTTTCATCGTCGGTATCCAATATACCTAGTTCATCCTCGTTACCGACAAACATGTTTACTTGTTCCCGTGATATTACAACTCCGTGTCCTAGTGACACGTTTGGAAACTTTATGATGCAATATCACCGAGTGGGCCCAAAGTACCTATCCGTCACTCGAATGGACAAATCCCACTTTGATCTATTTGCATAGTCATCAACATATCTATTTCAGAATACCCAAATTACACCTTTATGGCCAGCATATTTCAATCAGGCGATGGATGCAAATCAAAGCATCCTAATAGATAGAAATTACGCAGGATCATTACGGTCAAAGGATCTGGTCACTATGTTATAGTATTCGAAATGTTGAACTTGTGTGACTGGATCACATTGCAACACTTCTGGTGGGTGTGTGTCCATCATATCATTCTACCAATGATATGACCCCATTGTCAATAAGAGATTATGTCCTCATGATCAGGGAACCTTAATCATCCGATTGACAGTGGACTAGTATACTAGAGTTAACTAGGGACATGGTTGTTTTATACCACACGTGTATTAATGTTTCCGCTTAATACAATTATAGCATAGTACTCCCTCCGATTCATAAAAAGTGTCGCTCATTTTGTACTAAATTAGTACAAACTTTATAGTAAGTGGGCGACACTTTTTATGGATCGGAGGGAGTATAAAACTTATTATGTGCTAATAGAATATGATAAAAAAACATATTTTATTTGCCTCTAGAGCACATTCCCAACAACAGTATGTTCTCATTTCTACTGACATCCTTGTTACAAGAACAATGTCCATGATTAAGAAAATGTCATCATCAGTTAGCACATGAGCTGGTCTTAGAGGCTAAACAAGGAAATCTTGGTGTTTACATTTCCACACATGCAAATGAGTTTTCTTCTGAATCTGACAGTCAGGGTCATTGCAATTATAACACAGAAATATATACTTTAATTATGAATGTGGATATATATATATATATAGTACCCGTCTATTCCGCTAATATTAGCATAATAACTATTCTGCTAACACTTCTGCCCTGCATCGTATCGCTAAGGGAACCACACTGCTGACTTACAAGCACTCCAGCTCGGGTAAAAACGAATTGCATGAAGTTTTTTTGCTATAACTTTTTAACTGTTCATTGGAATTGAGTGTATGATACACCATTAGATTCGTATGGAAATGGAGCATCTTTTGTATGTTGAACACTTCCCCCGATTCTTCACGTATTAAGAGAAGTTTTGAAAACGGTGCAGTAGCCCACTTTCACAGCGGGAGTTTTTTTGTGATTTCTCTTAAACCGTTCGTCGAAACGATGCGTATGATACACCGTTGGAAAGATATCGATTAGGCGCTTCGTGCATATGTAGACCACTTTCTCTAATTCCACATGGTTTGAGAGGAATTTCAAATTAAAAAAACGCATAAACTCTGTTTTTTCTGACAGATTTGTAGAGTCAAACTTTTTAACCGTTTGTCGGAAGGATGCGTATGATACACTGTTGGATTCGTATGGAGTAGGAGCATCTCGGATATGTTTAACACTTTTCGAGATTCTTCACGTTTTTGAAGTAATTTAGAAAACCGTGTGCTGCCCTCGCGTGGACAGCGGGCATTTTTGCGTAATTTTTTTTATTTGCTTGTCCGATCGATCCAATTCATACGCCGTTGGATAGATATCGTCGAGGCACTCCATTTTCATGTAAAACACACTGTGTAATTCATCACGGTTTAAAAGCTACGTCAAATTTACTAAACTGCGGAACTTTGTTTTTCGCAGAACTGAAATCGGGCGAAGTGCACTGCATCTGACGGCAACCGCACCGCATACGACAGGCAAGCGCACTGCATTCTCGGCAAACAAAATTGCATGTGTTTTTCGCGGATCCGAAATCGGCAAAGCGAACTGCATCCTTCAGAGACCGGTTGCATTTATCGAAAGAGAGAACTTCACTTTTTTTTAACTTTTAACATAATGTTTTATCAACGAGCGTGCACCGCATGGACGAGGCGAGTGAACTGCATTTTTTATCAATGAGCGTGCACTGCATCGGACGGGCAATCGCACCGCATCCGATAGGCAAGCGCATTAGACTATAAAAGATGGGAGTAATGAGCTACAAAAATCTTACAAGCACACACAGTCCGACGGGTAACCGTACCACAACGTCAACAAAAGAGTACCACATCAATTTTTATGATCCATTTAATCAAAACGTTTATTATAAACGTGTTCAATGCTCTCTGTTTTTTGCCTCTTTCTGCAATCAAAACTAAAAGAAAACTGCAAAACCAAAGAACAGTGAACCACATTGCACTTGATTCTCGATCAATGAACACACGTTACACTTTGATTATATCCAACAAAAGCACAAAACAAATCAAAATGAACACAAAAAATTTGTATCCCTCCATATACTCTCCTACGTGGGGGCAGTGCGTCTTCACTATGAACCTGGAATCAAACGGGTTTCAGATGCTGTTCGAGGCCCATCCCTGAATATGAGAACCGAACTGCATAGCGCATCCGCAATCAAATGGGAGTCAGGGAGGATCCGGAACTGGGGCGAACGAACCGCATCGCCACTGCGGGCGTCTTCATCCCCGTGAGCAAGCATGGTCGCCGGAGTCAGGGAGGTTGCTCTCTGCGACCTTGGATGCGACCTTGGATGCGGTCCAAGGCGGGGGCGTCATGGCCTGGGGCAGAAGGAGAGCGCCGTGGCCGGGCTCGGGAGGCAGGGCGTTGTGGCCGGACCTGGGTACCCGTCGCCTGGCGCGGGAGGCAGGGCGCCATGGCCGGATGCGGCCAGGGGCAGCCAGATCTGTGAGATGGCAGTGGCTAGGGGGCGCCGGCATGGGTGATTGGGGGAGGTGGAGCGGCGGTGGGGTGGGGGATCGGGGGAGGTGGCCTCCGTGGGCGAGGAAGAAGGTGGGGAGCGTGGGGAGGTGGGTCTGTTTGTTTGTTTTTGTCTGTGCCGTGCGGTTCGGTTAGGTGTTAGCAGAATATGGATTACTGTTAGTAGCATAACACTTACTATACTAACACTTGCTTAGGCCTTGTACAACGCTAGGTGCTTAGGGGAGTGCTTAGCAAAATAAACCGACCTTTTTTGTAGCACTAGTGCTTATTTCTATAGGAGAGGTGCCTAATTAAGCGTCTATCCTTTACATCTAGGCACCAGTGCTTAGAGAATAATCTGGTTTTTCTCTAAGCACCTCTTCTAAGCACCTTGCATTGTATATGGTCTTACTCTCCTAACACCCATCTATTCCAAAAAAACAACGAACCGAGGAAACCCCGCACCCGAAAAAAAAGAAACAACCCATCCCCACGCCCAACTTCTTCCTCGACCCGCTCCCTCCCGTCCACCTTCCACGCGCAGATATTCCCCACACCTTCTTCCCCAACGCCACCAGTAGTCTCCCCGGCGCCGGCGCTCCGGCGCGCCCCAACACCTCCAACCACTGGTGCCGCCAACGACCTCCAACGACAACGGTCGTCGGATCCGCGCGAGCATGTGTGGTTCCGGCCACCACGGACTCCGTCAAGGAGCTCCACCGCCGGATCCGGCCGCGACCATCTCCGACAAGGCCTTGATACGGCTCAAACGTATCTATAATATTTTCTCATTCCATGCCCTTTTTGTCATTGGTACATCTTTTTGCCATGCTTTTGAATCATTTATTGGACTAACCTACTAATATAGAGCCAAGTGCCAGTTCCTGTTTGTTTTGTCCTTGCAATGCAGAAAAAGTCAAAAAATGAAGTTGCTCAGAAAATTCCAAAAAAATTACCAAAAAATATTTACATTGGAAGAGTCCTCCCGATATCCACCGCCATCGAAACCTAGCTCGGGGGTTACCAGGATCCTGCTGCGGCACCCTGCCGGAGAGGGCCATGGCCCCCGGGGCCATCTTCATCAACTCTTGTTCACCCCATTATGGATCGTGAGTAGTTCTTCCTTGGACTACATGTTATTATTAGTAGCTATGTGGTATCTTCTCCCCTAAATCTTCAATACAATGTTCTCATGAGCTGCCCTACATGATTGAGATCCATATGATGTAATTAGTGTTGTGTTTGTTGGGATCCGATGAATTGTTACCTTGTTCAGTCCTAAGAGGTTTATGAATTATTGTTGCTGCAATTTTTTTGTTCTTAATGCTTATTACTAGTGCACGAGTAGCATGATTTCAGATCTGAGCACGTTATGGTTGCATGATTATAATTGTTGTTCTAGATCTTATCTACGGTTGTATGCACCTGTTATAGTCTGGAATCGGTGATCCAAATGGTGACAGCGTGGGACACCAATGGGGATGGGCTAAAATTTGACGATCACATGTGTTTGTAGAGTGTTAATGCTTTGTTCTGGTGCTCTTTGACAGGAGCACCTTAATCTCCGTAAGTTCCTTTTGGCCTCGTTTGTAGCGGGATGGTAGGAAAAAAGATGTTGTGCAAGTTCTTATTGCAAGCACGTACAACTACATACGGAACACATGCCTATGTTTGGTTCTAAGACTAGGATTGCTCTAGTTTGTTCTTTGGCTAGAGTTTGTGCAATTTTTTCAATTTCCCAACTGTAATTTGTTCACCCAACACCTTGTTCTTTTGCTTTGAGAGTTACCACTAGTGAAACCTTGAACCCCGGTCCATCTTTCATCTTCATTGCCTTCGTTGTTACTATTGCTCTCATCACTGCTGCTACTACGTTGTTACTACTTTGTGGTGTTGGTGATTGGGGAAGTCTTTAAGGCTACACCCGTCAACACACCGTTGCTACTAAATATCGTGTCTAGTGCTTTTTCAGGTGTGGTTTCATTGACAACTCAACTGCCAAGGCTTATAAGTATTCTTTGGCTCCCCTTGTGTCGAATCAATAAATTAGGGTTATACCTACCCGCGAAGACTATTGCGATCCCCTACACATGTGGGTTATCAAGACTATTTTATAGCGTCGTTGCTGGGTAGCATAACTTTACTTATAAATTCACTTGATAAGTACACTTTATCTTATTACTTTGTTTTCTTACAATGGTTAAATTCTTTGAAACTAGATCTTATTGGCAAGGTGGATTCACTGAGGATCAACAAAAATATTATAAGCAATACCTCTTGTCAGAAAAAGGGATATTTATATGGAAAATAATGAATCAACTTGATACTTATGCTAAAAACTTATGCTCTGATTACGATATATCTTATTACTGTGATGAATCTTATTGCTGCTTGCCGCTTAAACACCTTCCCTTCCAATGTTGGTGCAATGATAATGAAACCATGGTATCTTATACTAGGGGACATTAGGATTTATTTGTTGCAGCACAAATTTTCGTGGTAATACCTAAGGCATACCCTCATGCGCCTTATATCAGGGGGTATCCTTAGGTCTACCATCTCTTGGAAAATACTCATAAAATAAAAACATGAAATTCCTTCCCCTCTTTTCCTCCCGAGTAAGGAACTACTCGGATGAATTCGAACCCTTCCGAGTGGTTAGCTTACTCGGAAGACATCACCACTACGGGAGGAACCTTATTCGGACAAGGTGACTTCTCGAGTAAGACGTCACTCGGAGCAAGGCGTTACTATCCGAGTAAGCTGGCTACTCGGAAGTAGGAAAGGCCGAGCTGCATGATATTCGGACAGGAAGAAGAGAAGCTGGAGTTACAAGACATTAAACTCACAGGCGTTACCCCTACTTGAATGACAATAATGGGGAGACGTTTCTCATTGTAATAATAGCTATCATTAACCCTGTAATCAAAACCCATTACCGGACAGTGAAGGGACGTGGCGCACTCTATATAAGCCCATCCCTTCACCCCAGTAAGGGGGATTTCTGAGAGAGAACAATACGAGAAAAACACCCCAAGACACTTGGGACAGGAGTAAGGTTGTTATCTCTGAGGAGAGGCCTAACCTGTATAATTCCTCCCGGTGTCACCATCTTTGCGTACAGATCTTCATAGCTCCGTTACTACCCCTATATCTATTGTTAGGTTCATCACCACAACAATTGGCGCCCACCTTGGGGCTGAGCTAATCAGCAACCGCAAAGATGGGATTCTTTTCGTCTTCTTCGTCATCCTGCGGTCCTCAACTCGTCTGTGGCAAGAAGTTTTCTTTTGGATCGTTAGCCTTTGTGGATGAAGATTCTGCTTGGCTGGCGGATGCGCCACTCCAAGCACAGTTGTTGCCTTTAAGAGGCAGCGTGCACTTTCGAGCCGATGAATAGGGAACTCTTCGCCTCCAGTTACCAGGTTTTCCTCAAGCCCAAGCCATGTTGCCTGTTCATCGCAAGAAGAAGAGGTCAGGCCTCCCGCGTGTTTCCTATCGAAACAAGCCCCGTCCGATCCAGCAGGTGGCAATCATCGACTCAGTGGAGTCGGCGCAGCAGGCCATCAGTGAGCTGATCACGAAGGAGGGCCCGACGGCGTCCCTAATGCACATCTTCAACTCTGGAGACGATGAAGACCTTCTGATGTCAGATTCGGAACCAGAAGGCGAACAAGAAGGGAGCAATGGTACTCCCGTTATCATGGCAGAAGTTTGTATGGCCGGAACTCCACCACCTCAGGCGTCGCCGGCCAGAGAGGGGGGAGATAGGACCAATGAAGCAGCTCGGGGCAATGAAGAGATTCCACTCGGAGAAAGAGAACGTCGACGAACATCTGCTTTCAGACGTCTAGAGCTCGGAGGTTCGAGTCGGCGGCCCCTTACTCGGGAAGAACAAGGGACGGCCGAGGCAGCAGAGCGAGTGTTGCAAACCCCTATAGATACCTCAACTCCGGAAGGGCGGCATTTGGAAGCGGCTAGGTTAACCAATTTAGCTGAGCGACAACGTTTATCCGAGTTACAGAATACATTGGAGCACCAGGCTCGTGAAGTAGCTCGTCTTAAGCAGAGTAGAACCAGTCGGCAACTACGGGGGATTGGTGAAAATCAACCCTTCCGAGCTCTGGATACCCCAATGGAGAATCTAATAGCAGCTACTCGGATCGCAAACTCCCTGCAGCCGAGCGGCTCAGCAGCTGAAGGGATAGAACATTTAGCATTCTTGTTGCTAAAAGCAGTGGAGCAGAACGCTGAAGTCAGTCAATCACTACAGCGAGTTCACTCTCAGCCGCCCCTCACAGGCACCTCTCAATCCGTTTATACCCCTCGGAAAAACAGAAACAATTCACCTCAGAACAAGGGAAATCCTCATGATGAATATCGCCATGAGCAGTTTCGCAATCCGGAGTTCCGAAGAGGTGATGAGTACACAGCTCGGGGAAGAGATGAAGAGTTCGCAGCTCGGAAAAGAGATGATGAATACACAGCTCGGAGAAGAGATGAAGAGTTCGCAGCTCGGAGGAGGGGTGATGAGTACACGGCTCGGAGGAGAGACCAAGAGCATCACCGAATGGATCACCGAGAGGAAAGATATCGAGACATTGAAGACGACGCCCGAAGCTATCTGGTACAGAATCGAGTAGATCGCGCGAGGATGTATCGCCAAGACCAAGTTAGTTATCCGATGGCTACAGGCCCGGTCTGTTTCAGCGAGAGAATCATATCAACCTCAATCCCTCCTCGCTTCAGGATAGCGCAAGGAGTGGAAAAATACCGGGGTGATGCCAAACCACAAACGTGGTTGGATGACTACAGAATAGCAGTCCAGATAGGAGGTGGCGGAGACGAGATAGCCATGATGCACCTTCCTCTGATGCTGGAAGGCTCAGCTCGAACGTGGCTAAACCAGCTCCCGCCAAACAGCATTTGGACATGGGAGGACATAGTCAGGGTTTTCGTCAAGAACTTTGAAGGAACCTACAAGAGACCAGGAGGGTTGACCGAATTACAGTTGTGCATCCAAGGTCATAACGAGCCTACTCGAGAATACATTCAGAGATGGATCACTCTCCACAATTCGGTGGAGGGAGTCTCCGAGTTCCAGGCTATTCATGCCTTTAAGCAAGGTGTCAAGTACAAAGAGTTAAGCTTGAAGCTGGCGAGGTCTCCCGATGTCACTTCACTGGGCAGATTGATGGAAATCGCAAACAAGTATGCTAATGGGGAAGAAGAAATTCGACAAAAATCCCAGCAGTATCGAAATACCAACTCGGCCTCCAACCCCAAGCAAGAGAATGGAGGTGGAACCGGTAAGCGAAAGGCAGAAGGGGCTCCGACAGATGCCGAGTTGGTGGCAGCCGCAAATACAGTAGGCATCCACAGCAAAACTCAGCCAAGGAAGGAGTGGCAACCTCGTCAAAAGAAGCCTTCAAATGATGATGACATCCTGAATCAGCCTTGTCCTCTTCATACCACCCAAGATGCTGAAAGAAAGACAGTTCTCCCAAAGCACACGGCTAGGCAATGCCGACTAATCAAGAGAGCCGCACAAAATGCAAAGACTGGGTCCTAGCAGGACAAAGGAAAGAAAAAGGAAAGAAGCCCAGATTTAGATAGTGAAGGTTTTCCTCGGGAAGACGGAGTATTGGTAATTTTCGCAGGACGAGAATCAAAAAGAATTGAAAAATTGAGGTTCAGAGAGGTTAACGCAATGGCTCCCGCTGTTCCGAGTTATATGAAATGGGCAAACACTCCGATTACGTTTGATCAATTGGATCACCCTCCTCATATCCCTCATCCTGGAAGACATGCTTTGATAGTTGATCCCTTGGTGGAAACAGGAAAAGGTAATTTTAGGCTAAGGAATGTCTTAATGGACGTAGGCAGTGGCATAAATCTTTTATATGCTAGTACCTTAAGAGATATGAACATTCCAATGTCCAAACTCAGTAACAATTACTTGGAATTTCATGGGATCATCCCAGGAAAGAAAGCATTTTCACTAGGGATGATTACTCTGAATGTAGTTTTCGGTACACCCGATAATTTTCGGAAAGAAAGGATTACCTTTGAAGTTGTCGACTTTCCGAGCGCTTATCATGCGCTACTCGGACGTCCCGCTTATGCAAAGTTCATGGCAATTCCTTGTTATGTCTATTTGAAGCTGAAGATGCCCGGTCCTAAAGGTGTGATCACTATATTTGGAAACTATAAACAAGCAGAAGATCTGTTGCAGAAAGGATCACTTATAGCCGACCAGCAAATGGCAGAGGTTGAGTTTGCCGAGTTGAAGAAAACAGTTAACACATCCGAGCTGTTACAGCCTAAGAAATCATCTTCATTTGAGTCGGCAGGGGAGACCAAAAAAGTGCGGACACATCCTTCCGATGACAGCAAATACACCAACATCGCCACCGATTTGGACCCTAAATAGGAACTCGAGCTCATCAACTTCCTCCGTGAGAATTGGGATATTTTTGCGTGGAAGCCATCTGACATGCCCGGAGTCCCAAGGGAGTTGGCTGAGCACAAATTACGGGTTGATCCAAAGGCAAGACCAGTAAAAGAGTCCCTTAGGCGTTTTTCATCGGAAAAAAGAAAAGCTATCGGACAAGAAATAGCAAGATTGCTAGCAGCTGGATTCATCAGGGAAGTGTTTCATTCCGAGTGGTTAGCAAATCCCGTGATGGTTCCAAAGAAAGATAAAACTTGGAGAACTTGTGTTGATTTCCGTCATCTCAACAAATTTTGTCCAAAGGATCACTTTCCTCTTCCTCGCATTGATCATATTGTGGATTCCACATCTGGATGTGAAAGACTATGTTTCCTCGATGCATACTCGGGCTATCATCAAATCCGATTATATGAACGAGACGAAATACTAACTGCATTTATAACTCCTTTTGGCTGTTTTTGCTATGTCACCATGCCATTCGGACTTAAAAATGCAGGAGCGACATATCAACGCATGATGCAGAATTGTTTGATTTGGCAGATTGAAAAAAATGTTGAGGTATATGTTGATGACATCGTAATCAAGTCAGCTGAAGGAAATAGCTTGTTGGCCGATCTGGTTGAAACCTTTCAGAGTCTGCGATCTTATAGCATCAAATTGAATCCAGAAAAGTGTGTATTTGGTGTACCAGCAGGAAAACTACTCGGATTCATGGTCTCTGAAAGAGGAATCGAAGCTAATCCTGAAAAGATAGCAGCAATTCAAAACATGAAACCCCCTTAGAAACTCCGAGATGTCCAAAAATTGACAGGGTGTCTTGCAACACTCAGTCGATACATTTCCCGACTTGGAGAGAAAGCACTCCCCCTCTTGTTATACATCACCGCCACAAGCCAAGTCGTTAGCATAGCTATAGTGGTGGAAAGAGAAGAGGAAGGAAAAGCACAGAAGGTTCAAAGGCCTGTGTATTTCATCTCCGAGGTCCTCACGCTATCCAAACAACGATATCCTCATTACCAGAAGTTGGCAATGGGAATTCATATGGCATCTCAAAAGCTGGCTCATTACTTTGAAGACCACTCGGTCACAGTAGTCTCAGAATCTCCTTTGGCCGAGATAATGAACAATAGATATGCCACGGGCAGAATTGAAAAATGGGGACTAGACCTCTTACCTTATGATATCCAGTACCAGCCCAAGAAATCCATCAAATCACAGGCTCTAGTAGATTTTTTGGCCGAGTGGACAGAAGCACAGAGCATCCCACAACCAATCCCTGAGCACTGGACTATGTTTTTTGATGGATCAAAGATGTTAAATGGGGCAGGAGGAGGAGTAGTGTTGGTATCCCCAAGAAAGGATGAAATGAGATTTGTCCTCCAAATCCATTTCCCCGCAACAAATAATGAAGCCGAGTATGAGGCCCTTTTATATAGATTACGGATGGCCATTTTGCTCGGAATCAGAAGGTTGATGATTTTTGGAGATTCCGACTTAGTGATTAACCAGGTCATGAAAGAATGGGATATACGAAGCGCAACAATGACAACCTACTGTGTAGCAGTCAGAACACTGGAGAAAATTTTTTATGGGCTGGAGCTCCATCACATCCCAAGGTCCCAAAACCAAGCAGCGGAGGACCTAGCCAAGCTAGGATCCACTCGGGGTCAAATCCCCTCAGGAATCTATCTGGAATGCATACACGCACCAACCGTAAAGGAAGACCCTTACTCGGAAGTTGATCCAAGCATGCTACCAGACGGGAACATTCCAGACAAAGAAGATATTCCTGCAGTGGTGGATGTTGTCTTTGACATAGAAGTAATTCCTCCCGAGTGGTCCTTGCCCATTTTGAGATAGTTGCAAAAGCAGGAGCTGCCCGAGGATGAAGTGTAAGCCAAGCAAATAGTGCGAAAAGAAAAATCTTACTCGGTGATAAACAACGAGCTGTACAGAAACAGTGTCACAAAGCTCCCCCAGCGATGCATCTCGGAAGAAGAAGGCCGACTCATCTTACAAGACATACACTCCGGTGAATGCGGTCACCACGCGTCAAGTCGCACACTCGTAGCCAAAGCCTTCCGAGCCGGATTCTTCTGGCCGAGTGCTTTAAGAGATGCCAAGAACATCGTTGATCATTGCAGGGGGTGCCAGTTCTATGCAGATCAGCCGCACAAGCCAGCTTCCGAATTGAAAACAATACCCTTAGCTTGGCCTTTCGCTACATGGGGGTTGGACATGATAGGGCCCCTGAAAATAGGCACATCCGGGTTCACGCATATCCTAGTAGCCGTGGACAAGTTTACAAAATGGATAGAGGCAAAACCAATAAAAAGTTTGAACTCAGCCACAGCGGTTAACTTCATTCGAGGCATTGTGCATCGTTTTGGCGTCCCTCATGACATCATCACCGACAATGGGTCGAATTTCAATTCGGCCGGATTCAAGCAGTTTTGCTGGAACATGGGCACCAGAGTAAACTTCGCCTCAGTAGCACACCCTCAATCCAATGGACAGGTGGAACGAGAAAATGGGTTAATCTTGAAAGGAATCAAACGGCGTCTCATGCGGGAGTTGAAGGAAGCAGCCGGAGCATGGGTCCAAGAGCTCCCCTCAGTATTATGGGGACTGAGAACAACTCCAAACCGATCAACTCGAGCAACTCCCTTTTTTCTGGTGTACGGGTCAGAGGCTGTCCTCCCAAGTGACCTCAAGCACAACGCCCCCCGAATAACCCAGTACACTGAAGAAGAAGCCGAAACAGCTCGGTAGGACGGTGTTGACCTCCTAGAAGAAGAAAGAAACTTAGCCCTAACACGCTCAACATTTTATCAGCAAGATCTTCGGCGATATCACGAGCGGCATATCCGAGCTCGCGCCTTTCAGGAAGGTGACATGGTTTTGCGTGTCAGACAAGCCTCTGATCACAAGCTAGCCCCCCCCTGGGAGGGTCCTTATATTGTAACCCGAGTTTTAGGCAATGGAGCTTATCGGTTATATGATGTAACGAATAATATAGAAGAGCCACATGCCTGGAACGCCCAAATGTTGCGGCGCTTTTATGCATGAGATTCTTACAAGATGAATTCAATAAAGAGTCTTTACCTCCATCCTTTACATTCCCAATATTTTTCACTCAGAAAAGATAAAATCAAGTTCTTCGTCCGAGCTGCACGCAGCTCGGACGAGAGTTTAAGCTAATTTTAAACTAAGTGATCCACCAAGCTTCATCAAAACTTGGGGGCTATTTAACGTTGAGATAAAATCAAGTTCTTCATCCGAGCTGCACGCAGCTCGGACGAGAGCTTAAGCTAATTTTAAACTAAGTGATCCACCAAGATTCATCGACACTTGGGGGCTACTTAACGTTGTGATAAAATCAAGTTCTTCATCCGAGCTGCACGCTCTTCAGCAACTTGGGGGCTACTTAACGTTACGAAAAATTCAAGTTTTTCTCAAGCGGCACGCAGCCCGGACGAAAGTCTAAGTGGCTCCCCAAGCACTTCAACAACACGAAAAACGATGATGTCAGAAACATAGGTCTATATCCTTGCAGATAACTAGCAAAAAAAATCCACGCATACGAGTCAGGCATTTTTAATAAGAGGCAGCAGTTTTAAGACAAACTGTGCACCCAGGGCACAACAACAGGACATAAACTGTTTATTACAAAATCACTCGGCATCCCGAGGCAAATTTAACTGTTTCTCCCTTAACTCGATCAGGCATCACTCGCCTCATCAGACTCACTGGTAACTCCAGCAGATTCCACGAAGAAATCAAGATCTGGGATCTTCGCAATCCAACTTGCGGTCTTAGCATACCGGGATAACAAAGTTGTACAGCTCGGACCATGCTCAGGATCACCTTCTCCGACTCGTTCCAGATTATGAACTTTTTCAGAAAAATGAGCCTTAGTCAGAGCCAGAGCATAATTTGCACCACTCCGTGCTGAAGACCTCTTCGAACGAGCAATCTGTTGCGGAGCACCCTGAAGCACAGGAACAACCGTATCGAGATGCATGCGACTTTCTTCAGTAGGCGAGAGGTAATTCTTCAACCCTAAGGCAGCACCCATGGTCTCTTCAGCGTATTTCTTCGCTTTGGCGCACCTCATGGTCAGCAGACCTCTGGATAAGGAAAATTCCGTCGTCTTGGGCGTATAATTATCCTTCTGCATCAACTCGGCAAACTGGTCCATACGCGTCTTTTCCACTTCAGGTTCGGTAGAATAAACTGTAAAGACAACAACGGTGCACAGATTAAATCAAATTCACAAGGCAGAAACAAGTCGGATTCACAAAAAAGAGCAGCGTCTTACTGGACAGCATCTCGCTAAACACAGCAAACCTCCCAGTGCAATACTCTTCAGCACTTCTTACGGAATCCCGAGCTGCAGCCAGCGCAGCTTCATGCTCCTCCTTATCTCTGGCCTGCAGCTCGGAAAGTTTCTGCAGATCGGACTGAAGCTTGGAGATAGCAGTCTCCTTCTCCTCAAGAGCCTTCTTGTGGCTAGCCATTTGCTTCGCACGCTTCTCGGCTTGTTCAATCTCCTTCTTCATCTTGTTCACAAATTCTTCATTCTCTTTCACCTTCGCATCAAACGCTTTCTTCGCAGCTTCTGTAAATTCAATAATCAAAAGTACTCATATGATGTAAAATCTCGATTTTCTTCTCAAGATACAAGAAGCGGAGCCTCACCATTATCCTTAGCATGTTTCTTCTTCAATGCCTCATGCTCTCCCTGTAGTTTCACAAACGCAGCGCCTAGTTCGCAAGCCTCCTGACACAAGAAAAGTTATTTAAGACCAAGTCTCTACAGCATAAGACTCCGAGTAACTCCAAGAAGTTACTCGGAGCCTTGGGGGCTACACCTAGTGGGTGCACTAAGAAGTGCCCCCACTGGAAGATCTCCAAATTCATAGTCCCTACAGCATAAGACTCCGAGTAACTCCAAGAAGTTACTCGGAGCCTTGGGGGCTACACCCAGTGGGTGCACTAAGAAGTGCCCCCACTGGAAGATTTCCAAATTCATAGTCCCTACAGCATAAGACTCCGAGTAACTCCAAGAAGTTACTCGGAGCCTTGGGGGCTACAACTCGGAAATACATCCACCCAGTGAGTGGAAAATTCGCGCATTTGCTTACATGCATTTTGGCATTTATCGCGGCAGCATCAGAAGTCATCTCACGTAGCCGCAGCTCGATTTCTGAAGCTTTCACCAAAGACCCCTTCAATCCATCCAGAACGGTATCCTTAAGCAAGGTATCAACCGTGATTGAAGGAGGAGGGGCCCGAGCTTCTCCGGGGTCAGCAACAGAGATGGTGGAACTCTTCTCAGCTTGCTTCACCCCCGAGGTAGTAGTAGGAATCGTCGCGGCAGGAATAGTGACCTCCTGATCGGTCAAGCCTTCCGGAGGAGTCTGCGTGCCCGGAGCAGTCTGTGTGTCGGGAGCAGAAAGAACCGTCTCATTTACAGCTGGGCTCGGATCTACGTCACGATCAATATCCATGTCTAACAAAAGAAAATCTGTAAGCAAAGCCTCGAGAAAAAATGAAAGTTAAAACCAAGAAGATATATACTCACCATCGATTGGAGTTTGTTCAGGAATAGAATCCAACACTTGAAAATCAGTTACAACGCAGTTGCTAACATCTTCATAAGCCGCAGCATCAGGAACCTCAACACCAGGAAGTGACTCAGAACCACTCGGACGGACACTGCAACATAAAGGATGTTAAATCAGCAAAATTACTAAGGAAAAGAGAAAAGTTGTCGGATCTTACTTCCGAGCCATCTTAAGAGCTCGTCTTGGGGGAGCAACAGCAGGAGCAGCCTGAGAGGATCCTGACTTGGAAGCCTTCTTGGGGGTTTTGGCAGCATCTGTCGGAGCACTAATTTTCCTCCCGCCAAGAGTCGAAAGCATCTTCCGCTGCTTCATGGGAGCTACCCTCCCATGGCTTGGGATAAGTGCGGCGGCTTTGCTGCTATTCTCCCCTTTACTCGGAGACATGGGACGCTTCGTCCCCCGCACGGACCCCTCCCGAGCTGTCTCTCGATCCTGATTGTTCTTGGAGCGCTGCTCGGCAGTGGTACGGGGTAGCACTACATCAGATTCAGTCTCTTTGTCATCCTCGATCCCGAGTCCTGCGTCGTTGTTGCTGTCCTCGTCCTCGTCTTCAGGATTTCGCGGCACCAAAGGAATCGGGGATGGAGCAACGTTTGTCTGAAGAACAGACAAAAGAATAACCAAGTTAAAATTCAGGACATAGTGCAGCATTCAAAAGACTGGCCAAATAAAAGCAAATCACCAGAGTCGGAGGACGGTTAATATCAAGGGGTCTGACTCGGCCAGCCATCTGCGCGCCATGAGTCACGCTGGTAATAATCTTCATGAGTTGCTCAAATTCCATCTGACACATCGCCGAGTTATTATAGCGGGTCCTATCATCAACTCCCGTGTACTCCCACATCCTCCTAGCTCGGGCTTGCAGGGGCTGAATTCTCCGAGTGACGAAAAGAGCAATAAGATCCATGGCGTCCAATCCCGCTTTCTTCATCCTCACTACTTCCCTCATCAGTGGTAGAACCCGCTGTTTCTCGGAAGCGAGCAACCGGGGATTCCAACCACGGGAGTCGGCCAGCCGGACGTCCGAGTAAGGGGGTAATGTCCGAGTACCAGGAGCAGTCTCTACCTTACAGTAAAACCAGCTATTTTGCCAATTCTTCACAGAATCAGGCAAGCTAGAAGCAAAATACTGAATGCCCTGCCTCTTCGCCAAAAACAACCCCCCCCCCCCGCAAAGATGATTTATCTCTGCCTCCCCAGAATTCTTTATCTTCTGGGGCTTTATGGTGTAAATGGTGCGGAAAAGATTCCAATGAGGATCGATACCAAGGAAACCCTCACACAAAGAAAAAAAGCTAGACAGAAGCGTGATGGAATTAGGAACGATGTGATGCAATTGAGATCCCGTGAAGGCAAGAAAATCAAGCAAGAAAGGATGAGGAGGAAGAGAAAACCCCCTATCCACATGGGAAAGAAGCAGAACCCGCTCGTCATCCCTAGGGTGAGGTTCGACCTCACCTGGGCCTGGAAGACGGCAGCCATGGCGAGGGAGTAACCCCTCGTCTTGGTAGCGCCGGAGGTTCTCCGCCGTGACGACAGAGGGTAACCATTCCCCCGCAGACATGAGGCCCAGAGGATGAATGGACAGGAACCCCGCGGGCACGAAGAGCGCCCCGAAGATCACCAATGGGAGAAGAGGAAGGAGCAAACGATGTGCTTAAAAGAAAGAGAAGAAGGGGAAGCTATATTTATAGGTACAGGGGGGCGGTTCACACGGTTATCAAGGCAATTATTGAGGGCGTCCGTTACGGTCCCCCAA
This sequence comes from Bromus sterilis, assembly GCA_950022295.1. Lineage (NCBI taxonomy): Eukaryota > Viridiplantae > Streptophyta > Magnoliopsida > Poales > Poaceae > Bromus > Bromus sterilis. The sequence goes on along the minus strand of OX465595.1, from coordinate 269,570,463 downwards.
ATCCAGCCTCCTTAAAAGGCGCGTAGTTAATGATAAAGTAACTGACTGTCGCGGGAATCGAGGGGCCGCTCTAACAGAAAAGATCCCCTGACAGGAAAAAGATTCGCTCCCTTAGAAGAGCATGCAAAATTTCCCCAAGTTAGTACAACTCGGAAGTAAAAATGCCCTCAACAATATCTCCGAGTAAAACCTTAACTCGGAAGACAGTTCAAACGAACAACTTCTCCGAGTAAGCCCTAACTCGGACGATATCGTCGTGTTTTCTGATTCATTCGGCAAGCACTACAGAGGAAGTTCCCAATAACTAATACGCTGATAATCCATCTCTGACTTAGATTGCCAGGTTATCCGCATGATCTGGTGTGAGGGGTAAAGAATTGATATCCTATGGGACACGGTTTAAAGCTCGCCAGATGATGCTTTAAATATCAGACTTTACGGATTTGGTTACATATGGGGTGTAAGGCCTTTTACCCCAAGACATGCCTTCCGAGGCCTCAGTCCACCTCTTCCGAGAGACGCTTGAGTGTCGCCGAATCCTTCCAAAAAACGACTCACCCTACATATAATCGAGGGGATAGTGCAAACATCGATAAAGTCCTTCCGGGCCTCTCATCGAATTTGATCTCCGCATACCTCATGAATTCACGCGAGCACCCAGAAGCACTTGGGGGCTACTGTCGTGGTAATACCTAAGGCATACCCTCATGCGCCTTATATCAGGGGGTATCCTTAGGTCTACCATCTCTTGGAAAATACTCATAAAATAAAAACATGGAATTCCTTCCCCTCTTTTCCTCCCGAGTAAGGAACTACTCGGATGAATTCGAACCCTTCGGAGTGGTTAGCTTACTCGGAAGACATCACCACTACGGGAGGAACCTTATTCGGACAAGGTCACTTCTCGAGTAAGACGTCACTCGGAGCAAGGAGCTACTCGGAAGCAGGAAAGGCCGAGCTGCATGATATTCGGACAGGAAGAAGAGAAGCTGGAGTTACAAGACATTAAACTCACAGGCGTTACCCCTACTTGAATGACAATAATGGGGAGACGTTTCTCATTGTAATAATAGCTATCATTAACCCTGTAATCAAAACCCATTACCGGACAGTGAAGGGACGTGGTGCACTCTATATAAGCCCATCCCTTCACCCCAGTAAGGGGGATTTTTGAGAGAGAACAATACGAGAAAAACACCCCAAGACACTTGGGACAGGAGTAAGGTTGTTATCTCTGAGGAGAGGCCTAACCTGTATAATTCCTCCCGGTGTCACCATCTTTGCGTACAGATCTTCTTAGCGCCGTTACTACCCCTATATCTATTGTTAGGTTCATCACCACAACACAAATAGAAGAATTTGTTGTCTTTAAGGGTGCCTATGAAATTGCTTCCTTTGTTGAAAATATTGAAGATGACCCTTACAAATCGGAGAGTCTTGATATACTTAAATATTGCTTTGAGAATTTTAATGATAATTCTTATATTACTAACTATCTCAAAAGGTTCTCTCCACAAGAGGAAGAGACTAAGGCTTTGCAGGAATCTACGAAAGAAGAAATTGCTGAAACTGAAAGCTCGTTGGATGAAAAAGAGGAGGAGAGTGACGAACAAAAGGAGGAAGAATGGAGTAGCTACCCATCTCTACAAACTAATGAGAGTAACTCTTTGACTCTTACTTTATATGATTGCCCTCCATGCTTACCAAAGGAGGATGAATGCTATATTGATTGCTATGATCCTATTGAATCTTTTGAAATATCCCTTTTTAATGAAATTGATGCTTGTGGCCATGATGCCCCTATGAATGAGACTTGCAAGGATGATTTTAATACTGTTATTTATGATAACCCTTGCTAATTTGATAAGTCTTATGATAACCCTCTATTTTTGCCTACTATGGATGTTCTTAATGATGAGGAGTTATGCTTAGAAAGTTTATATGATTATGTGCTAGTAGATCATGACAACCATGCTTTATGTGATGGTTATACTATTGAATTTGTTCATGATGCTACTGAAAATTATTATGAGACAGGAAAATTTGGTTGTCGAAATTTTCATGTTAGGAAAACACCTCTCTCCATGCTGAAAATCTTGAAGGTGCTCTTGTTTTACCTTCCTATGATTGATACTTTGTGCTTCATTTATTTATTTTCTTACAAGATGCCCATGAATAGGAAGAATGTTAGACTTAAATGTGGTTTATATTTTTCTCCTTTGATTCTCTCTTTTGTGCTTCAACTTTTTATTCTTTTGTGAGCATTGTTACACTCATTCCTAGCTAATGGCTTTAAAGAAGCGCTTCTGGGAGGCAGCCCAAAACGGATTAGGTTTATTTTTCTTTTGTTGAGTCTTGGATGTTTTTACTACTGTAGCAACAAGTTTGTATCTTTATTTTCAAGTTTTGTGCCAAGTTCTAGCCTCTTATGATAAGGGAAGCAAAAGTTGTGACATGCTGTCCAGAAAACAGATTCTGTCTGCTTGACGGAAAAAATCAAAACAAATCACTAGTTCGTCTTTTTGAGCTGAATTTTTTACACAGCATGATCTATACAATTGTGAAACTTTCATATGTTTTGAGTTTCCTTATTTGAGCAGCATAAGTGAACCTGAAAAATCAATATTTACAATCTGTCCTGTTTTGGCAGATTATCTATTAGTGTACTAACCGCTCTAATAAGTTTTTGAGAAGTTTTGCGTGAAAGAAGTTTTCAAGTGTGCGAAGGGAGATGATGAAAGAATATTTAGGAGTGAAAAATATTAATCTTGGGGATGCCCCCGGCACCCCCACAAAATATTCTAGGACACTCAAGTGTCTAAGCTTGGGGATGCCCCCGTGCATCCCCTTCTTCATCAACCATCATCACCTCGTGCTTCTCCACACTATATTTTTATTGCTTCACATGATATGTGCTGTTCTTGGAGCGTATGTATATTTTATTTTAGTTTTGTTTGGTTTTCTTTGTTGGTATTTACAATGTCGGACGCTTGCATGCTTGATTGGGAGAGATACATGCTCCACTTTATCATAGAATACTCTAGAGCTTCACTTATATCTGTTCAGTGTTTAATTTATCTACTGCCTGTTTTGTGAGCTCTTGTGCTTCACTTAGATCTTGTTTGAGAGAATTTAATTTTTTTTAGAAAGTTTAGAACTCTCGTGCTTCACTTATATTTGTTTAGAGAGTTGTTTCTGTTGCAATGGTTTATATGTCTCATGGTATGTTTTATATGTGGTGTAGAGGTAATCTAGATCACTAGGTCTAGCTTTGGATATCTTGAAATAGTTTTGAGGTATTTATTGAGTAATTATGAATGCTTATGCAATTGAGCTTACGCCCATTAGGTGTCGCATCTTGGCTAACCGTGCCTTATTTTTGAAAAATAAAAAAATAGTTGAGAACTCTAGCTACTAAAAGGATCACTAATCTCTGCGGGGTTGGAATATATAGAGTACCCCACGTACCATGGGTCGAGGATGCTCAAGGATAACCAAACCCCCATACACTCCTCCTCGGGGTACTTGTCTCTTTGTGAATCTCCTAACTAGATAGTGAGTTATTGATAATAAGTGCATGAGTTCTTCGGACTAATGCGAGTATTCGATTGTTGGCACTTCCACCTTCCCATATTTTGCTAGCCTCTTTGGTACCGTGCATTTCCCTTCTCGTGGGAGTTGGTGCAAACTTTGTCAGTGCATCCAAAACCTTGGCACGATACGCTCTGTCATACATAAACCTCCTTATATCGTCCTCAAAACAGCCACCATACCTACCTACCAAGGCATTTCCATAGCCTTTTCGAGATATATTGACATGCAAAATCCATTGCTCTTCATGTTCATATGACTTATCCTTCATTGTCATATTTCCTACTGCTACACTGGTAGAGGCATTCATATAGAGTCATTACTTTTTATTCAGAGTTGTAAGTAAATAAAAGTGTGTTGATGTTCTTATAGAGTGTTGCCCCTACAGTGGGGAAAGGAATAAAATATCCCAAAGTGGACGAAATAAAAAGAGAGAGAGAGAATATAGAGCCATGGAGGCCACCCAAAAACAAAAGCAAAAAAAAAGGTGAAAAGGAAAAAACAAAAAATAAAAAGAGAGAGGGGGCAGCACTACTATCCTTTATTCCACATTTGTGCTTCAAAGTATCACCCATGCTTCATAGAGAGTTTTCATATCTATACATTATATAACTTGGCTTGCATATTCCAAGGATGAGCCTCCTCAAAATAGCTCTAGGTCTTCATGACAATCCATTTGGGGCTTTCATACATTTATAGCTCTATGTGCATCCGCATGTTACCTGGCAATCCCTACTCCTCACACCATATCTATCATTTGGCTTTCTCCCTCCTATGATTGTCCTCATTGGTGTGAGCCTTTCTCACTTTTTGACTTCCTATCCCTATCATTATTCTATTTTTCCATCCTAAGTGCCAACGTATCTTGATCGCGCTCATCCATTGCATGAGTTCTTAAAATCGAAAGGGAGAGGATCAAATTGACTTGTACTTGACTAGTGGTCTAGGGACGAGTCATAATAAGATTCAAAAGGGACCATGTGTGAAATTTAGTAGATTGAGTTCTCAACAACTATTCAGTATTTTTATGCTCAAAACCTTCCCCACTCTTGGCATGGGGACTCCGACAGAGACATTAGAATCACGGACAACAAAAGCTCAATTGTTTATATGTTCTTCATTGCTTGCTTAATATCAACTAAAGACTATTGCTCTATATCACTTTTTCTTTCGCTTATGTATCTTCATTACATTATATTGATTGCCTTTACTCCTAAGTAGCATGTCACATAAAAAAATATATTTTTATAATTTTCCTACTCTAGGACGAGCAGGAATTAAGCTTGGGGATGCTGATACGTCTCAAACGTATCTATAATTTTTGCTCGTTCCATGCCCTTTTTGTCTCATTTCTACATCTTTTTTCCATGCATATGAATCATTTATTGGACTAACCTACTAATATAGAGCCCAGTGCCAGTTCCTATCTGTTTTGTCTTTGCAATGCAGAAAAAGTCCAGAAATGAAGTTGCTCAGAAAATTCCCAAAAAATTACCAATAAATATTTACATCGGAAGTGTCCTCCAGCCGGAGGACGGAGTCTGGAGGTGGGCCCAGGCCCCCATGCGCCGTCCCGGCGCGGCCAGGGGGGACCCGCGCGGGGTGGCCGCCTGGGTGACCTGGGCACCGCCTCGGACTCCCCCTTGTCCTATAAAATCACCCGTGACGGAAAAAACCGAGATATCCAGACGTCTTTTCCAGAACCGATCCCGATCTCCGCCGCCATCGAAACCTAGCTTCGGGGGTCACCAGGATCCTGCTTCGGCACCCTGCCGGAGAGGGCCTTGGCCCCCTGGGCCATCTTCATGAACTCTTCTTCACCCCATGATGGATCGTGAGTAGTTCCTCTTTGAACTACGAGTTCTTGGCAGTAGCTATGTGGTATCTTTTCCCCCTAAATCTTCAATACAAAGTTATCATGAGCTGCCCTACATGATTGAGATCCATATGATGTAATTGGTTTTCTCTTTGTTGGGATCCGATAAATTTTTACCTTGTTCAGTCCTAAGAGGTTTATGAATTATTGTTGCTACAATTTTGTTGTTCTTAATGCTTGTTACTAGTGCACGAGTAGCATGATTTCAGATCTGAGCACGTTATGGTTGCATGATTATAATTGTTGTTCTAGATCTTATCTACTGTTGTATGCACCTGTTATAGTTGGGAACCGGCGATACCAATGGTGACAGTGTGGGACACCAATGGGGATGGGCTATAATTTGAGGATCACATGTGTTCATAGAGTGTTATTGCTTTGTTGCGGTGCTCTTTGACAGGAGCATCTTAATCTCCGTAAGTTCCTTTTGGCCTCGTTTGTAGCGGGACGGTAGGTCAAAAGATGTTGTGCAAGTTCTTATTGCAAGCACGTACAACTACACATAGAACACATGCCTACGTTTACTTCTTAGACTAGGATTGCTCTAGATTGTTCTTTGGCTAGAGTTTGTGCAATTTTGTCAATTGCCCAACTGTAATTTGTTCAAACAACAACTTGTTCTTCTTCTTTGAAAATTACCACTAGTGAAACCTTGAACCCCGGTCCATCTTTCATCTTCATTGCCTTCGTTGTTACTATTGCTCTAATCAGTGCTGCTACTACCTTGTTACTACTTTGTGGTGTTTGTGATTGGGGAAGTCTTTAAGGCTACACCCGTCAACACACCGTTGCTACTAAATATCATGTCTAGTGCTTTTTCAGGTGTGGTTGAATTGACAACTCAACTGCTAAGGCTTATAAGTATTATTTGGCTCCCCTTGTGTCGAATAAATAAATTAGGGTTATACCTACCCGCGAAGATTGTTGCGATCCCCTACACTTGTGGGTTATCAGGCCGCCGTGACCACATCCGGCGCCAACGACCGGCACTTCGCTGCAATTGCCCCCGACCTCTTCCGACCGGACCGGCCCCCGCCCAAGCTGGCCACGGCAGGCGCCTACGTCGTCCTACGCCGCCGGGATCCATATGCACACGGTACAGGAAACCGGCCCCATCCGCACCAGCCACGGCGGGATTCTACGTCACCTGATCGGGCCACCACGGGGGCCTACCCCACCGGATCGGGTTACCACGGGCGCCTACGCCGCCAGATCGAGCCACCGCGGTGCCTTGACTCCAGATAGGTCCGCACGCCTCCATACGATGCCGCCGGATCCTGCGCCACCTCCCTCAACCCCATATCCGTGGCCTGTAGCTTCCCGCCCCACTCTCCCCCTGAGCAACCGCGGCGCCTCAACCGGAACTGAGCGGTGCTTTTTGTGGAGTGCACAAATGCTGCAAACGCAACCCTCCAGCCCTCAACGTCTTGCAGTTTACAATTATTTTTTGTGATTTCCAGAATTTTCTATTAATTTTGAAGAATACAGTGCGGTAAAAAAAATCTCTGATTCAGTAATATTTATTCTCTGTGCAGGTCAGCGGATATGTGCGGTTAAGTCATTTGTTTCTTCTGGTTCAGTTTCAATAAGTTTGCATCAACACATAGAAAACAAAGTAAAAAAAGAACAAAGGTGAATAGAGATCAGGGATGCATTACTTTTTCTTGCTCAACCCAAATTCGGTGCACATGAGGAGGAGTTTTCTAGTCCCTGCAATTCACGCCGTGGGGTTTTTCATTATGCACCGCACTTTTCCAGTGCGGTGCAGAGTTTTTATTAATTTGTTCTTTCTGTTCAGATTTTTTCTGTTGGTTCTCTTTGTGTAGTTCGGTTGGCGCCGGCATGAGTTGACCAGCTCCTGCTTTGAAATTCGGGATGATAGCATGGACGCGAGCAGACATGCAGTTTAGTTCATTTGTTTTTTTCTTTGTTATTGCTGAATGTACCTGGTATGTATGTCAAGTATGATGTATTGTGTGTAAAATTATTTGTTTTGATAAATTCATTTCGGCAAAGCATTAATGGTTCATTGAAAAAAAATTATGCAGATCATTGGTCTTCAGTATGCAGGTCAGATATGCCTGCAAAAATGTATTTTAGAAAAAGACAATAGTGCATTTCCCTTTGTTAAAATTATTGCAGTGCGGTTTTCTATCTGATGCAGTACAAAAAGTTGCGCATGAAGGAAAATGAAGTTCACAAGCCTGGACCATTCGATTTAAATGAGTTGGCAAAAAAGGTTAAAAAATAATAAATAACTGTGCAGTTCAGTTTGGTTGTGCCCTGTGATTTATTTTCCTGAAGCGAACTGCAGACATTTTTGATAAAAACACAAAAAACGCGTGCAGTTCTGTCCGTTCGACATTTCAATGTGGTGGTCCGGTGAATGCAATTCACTTGGTCATTTCTGGATCTGCGAAAAACACGTGCGTTATATTTGGCGATTATTCAGTGTGTTTCCTCCGTCGGATGAGGTGCGGTTGCCCAGCGAATGCAGTTTACTTGGTCGATTTCGGGTCCACGAAGAACGGAGTTCCGCGTTTTTAGTTCAATCGACACAACTTTTAAAACATAAGGAATTAGAAAGTGTGTTCTACATGTAAATGGCGCACCTCAATGATATCTATCCAACGGTGTGTCAATTGCATCAATCGGATAAGCGATTCAAAAGAATTTACGCAAAAACGCCAGTTGCCCCAAATGTGGACAGCCACACCGTTTTTCAAATTACTTCAAAATCATGAGGAATTTTGAAAAGTGTTCAACATATCGGTTGTTATCCTACTCCATACGAATCCAACGGTGTATCATACGCATCGTTCGTACAAGCGGTTAAAATTTTTGAATCTCTACAAGATTCGGTGGCGAAAAACATAGTGTGCGCGTTTTTTCCGGCTAGATTTGTCTCAAATCCGTAGAGAATTAGACAAAGTGTTCTACATATGGATGGAGCGCCTAATCGATATATTTCTAACGGTATATCATTTGCATCATTCCGATAAACGGTTTAAGAGAAATGGCGGAAAAATGCCGCTGCGAATGTGGGCCGCCGCACCGCTTTTGAAACTGCTCTTAATCCGTGAAGAATCGGGGGAAGTGTGAAACTTACGAAAGATGCCCCATTTCCATATGAATCCAATGGTGTATCGTACGCTCAATTCCGATGAACGGTTAAAAAGTTAGAGAGAAAATACTGCATGCGGTTCTTTTTCACCCGAGCTGTAGTGCTCGTGAGTAAGCAGTGCGGTTCTTATTAGCATCCGATGCAGTGCAGAAGTGTTAGAAGAATAGTTATTCTGCTAATATTAGCAGAATAGACGGGTACTATATATAGTCCCTAGAGGAAATATATATATATATATATATATATATATGATAACATTTTATTATTGCCTCTAGGGCATATTTCCAACACGCATTGCATTCGATTGTGATAGGGGGGCCTATTCCACACGATAGCCAGAAACCGTTACCTATGGACTAGTTCACACAAACGCCCAGGATAACTCGAATGTTTGAGATGACCTGTATGAGATTATGATCATATAGCATACATTTAATTCAGAGACTATGTTTGTGTTCTTTAGATCTAAAAAAATAGTTGTGCACAAAACGCCTCTTCCCGATCGAACTGTGTTCTCTTTGTTACACATTACAAAAGGTTGTGAATAAAATATGGTATGGAATTAGAATTAAATCACAAACTCTCATTCTGATCAAACTTTGTGTGTTGTACACAGTCATTAGTGACGAATTTATATGAAAAACGTGGGCAATGATATAAATAATAACTAAACAACTTAATATGTAACCGTCTGGAATGTAATACGAAATAAAAGAATGAGAATATTATGCAATAATAACATCATTAAAAGAATGTAATAAAAGCACGTTCATATCAACCATCACACACAATATATTTCAAATCCATCACAATATTTCATAACTTACACCGCAATACACATCAAGATTTTACAACTCACATCACAGTACATAATTGAGCAATAAATTTGGCATCCAACGTATAAAACCTTTCGAAACTAACATAACAGATGAACCTCATCTACAAATATGTTGAAGTGGAAGGAGAATATTGATGGCGTCATTGACAGGATCGCCAATGGCATGTGGTGTCACATCCCTGCAAAACACAAGAAAAATACTACCTCTTTTTCCAAGGTTCTGTTCATAGCGTTAAGATAAGTAGAATAAATTTGCAGCTAATATTTTTTTATAGAATGTCACATATGAGGGAGTACTATATCTTACAGTGTTAGTGAATTGATCTACAAAATCAATCTTCACAAGTATCATCTGACACTTTGTTGAGCTCAGCTATCAAATTTGGTCCTGATACCTCTCTGGCATAATGGAATTTACGGGAAAATCACCATCTTACACCAATTTTCAGACATAACACAACCCTGCAACCTGCGACTAAGACGGAGATATGAGCCAGAGGATGCAAATAATAAACCACGCGGGGTGAGGAAAGGGGCAGCAGATTACCTGGGGGATTTCACAGAACGCAAATGTCTTCATCCTGGTGGCTTAAACTTCAGGGGTTCCTGGAAGCATGAAGTGCTTTAGCTTCGGAAAAGTTGACTTCTATAAAGTTGATATCATTGTGCCAGAATTCTGGCTGCCTGCGATCCCCTCTCAATGTTTTCCTTGCAAAATAAGCAAAAACTCATAAGTGACACAACATAACATACGTAGAAGATGCATTATAAGAATATCATATTTTTCCATTTTGATGAAAGAAGTAATAGAAATGAGGAAGAAAACAACCTCGGGTGGATGACAAATGAGGTAGCAGATCAGCTGAGGGACTTAAAAAACGAAAATTTCTTCACCCAACTGGCTTAATCTTCATCGATAGTCGGTAGCATAAAGTGGTTTATCGTCAGAAAAATTAGCATCATTTGCGAGCATCATTAGTCAAGTATGACTCATTCATATAAGTAGAAGGACTAGGTATAGTGGAGCTGTAAATACAAGATTTTTCCACCCATTGTATCCAAAGTTCGGTTCATAAATATAGTTAATCTATTTTGTTGGAACAAATTTGGAAGACGTAAACACCATCGTGAATTCCCAACATTCTTCAATACTACACTCGTCCTGGGTACTTTAAGTAGTTATACGATCGCACAAACATATACTGAATGATATTTATATATTTATATATCTCTTATAAAGCAAAATCCCACTAAGATGCATATATAGTGTCTATCTCAACATGAAAGACCTCACCAACTATTATAGCCAATCATTTTTCCATGTCATCCACTACCAAAATCTCACTAAGATACATTTGTGCATACTATTTCAGCCAACCATTTTCCATCTCATTGAGTTTATTTACATGCATTTTATACCCTTTCAATTTATATTGTAGACTTCTAATAGAAATTTCCGCTGCAATGCGCGGGATATTCTTCTAGTTCAATATATGAAGTGATCATTGATATCATAGCTGGTCAAATTACCCTAGGACAAGAGTAATATTGATAACCGATTGTCAGGTACAAAGAGGTTTATTTCTTCAATTTTGTGTTGCAAAAAAAGAGAGCAACTATATCTACTGTTGAGACTTTGAAATCAATGACGAATGGATAAAGCTTTCTTTCACCTACAATCCTACAATGTACATCCTTCCACCTATAAGAATGAGTCTAACTTGACTAGTGATGCAAAGCTAAGAGCACCGACATGGAGATAGGAGGGCTAAACCGGCGCCTGTATGCCACACCTGAGATAGCCCCGAACGTCCGGGAATAAGTAAACATATAGGTGTAGCATGGCAGAGGAGTAGTCAGTTTTCTTACTTATCTACATATTCCTCTGTTTCACCCTCCTATGCAGGAAGCCCATTTTTTATAATCCTCCTTGGCCACTTCCGTTCCTGCGATCAGATCAGAAACCGGAGAATAATTAATCACAAAAGATTGCTCAGACCCCTTTTATTCTTGAAGAATTGCATGAAATAAAGAGTGAAATTGAACACCATTGAGGAGGGGGGTGACCCCACAACTCCTGGATGTGAGGCTACCTGGTGCGTATGAAGACAGAAGGCCCTCTGGGAAGCCACGACAGGCCCACAACTGGCCCAACCAGGCACCGACGTAGGAGTCCGCGACTAGTATGGAAGGAACAACTTGGCGTACAAGGCAAGACTAGAACTAGGAAACTATCTTTGTAACGTAGTACAGACTCCCCAAGACCTAGCCTAGTATATAAAGGCTGGGAGGGGAGACGTCCAGATCAATCCAATACACATCTACTCACCTGGTCTTGCGAGAACTCGCCTGGCCTCCTCTGTAATCGCCTGCTCACGCAATAATATCGAGCAGGAAGTGCTTATCCTGTTAGCCGACGAGTATCGTCCAACCTGTGCCTTCTCTATGACTAACCCAGGGTCCCTGACCACGGGATTTGCCAGGGCTGATCCCCGTCAATTGGCGCCGACTGTGGGAACTACACAGGTTGGAATCACGATCTCGACGGTCCCGCCCTCAGCAGATCAAGACTCGATGACTAGAACCAGATCTAGCCCTCTCGAGGAATTAAAGATCACCACAAGCATCTCAATCATCCCGTCAAGATCACCTAGCCTGCAGCCGAATCGAGTCCAACAGCTCGACGACCATCAGATCCATCGCCGATGGAAGAGAACCCGACGACTCAGAAGACAAGCGCGAGGACTCCACTCGGGGACAGCACTCAAAGAGTCGCGGCGCGTAATAGAAGATTCGCCCACTAGTCGACGACCCGCTGCCGCTCGGACTCCCACCACACGCCAAGACAGCGACTCCGAAACCTAGACAGGAGAATACTACGACCCAGATCGAAGGCCAGATGAATTCTCCAACTTCATCCGGAGCCAATCACTCAGCGACGGGATATAACTCGACCCAAGATTCCATTGCAGAGCAGAAGACCACTCGCAGATCTTCAAAATCTCAAGGAGAAGAAGGCACACCGGCTCTAGTAAACTCACAGCTAAAGAGCAACTGGAAGGACCTTGCGCGATCCACAGTTTTGAAGACAGTCGGGGACATCTCAGAGCAAGCCACACCCTAGGAGATTCTCGCCTATTCACCGAACTCCCCAACAGCCTCAAGGAGGAGAAGCAGCGTGAAGCCAAGCGCACTCGAAGAAGCGCGCAGTCACCAGCACCAAGTACAGGAGGGCAATACCCCGCGTCCCATGGAAGAATCTGCATGATCCAAGAAGGAAGACCCTCAAAAGCAAAGCAAGATGCCTACACCTTGCAGGCCGAAGCAGCCGAAGGCCTAAAGATAACTGAAACCTACCAACTGAGCGGCGCTGAAACCAGCATAACCTTCTCACAGAGTGACCACCTGCCCGTAGTCCCAAGGCCTGGGCATGCACCCCTGGTCCTCGAAGCCCAGATCGGAGGATACGACATGGACAGAGTCTTCATGGACGGAGGCAAAGCAAGTACTGGAGTTCGAAGTGCTCGACTGGCAGTCGCAGTACCACGCCATACTCGGGTGACTAGCGTTCGCACAATTCATGGCGGTCCCACACTATGCATATCTCAAGATCAAGAGGTCGGGACCTGCAGGAATCATCACAGTCAAGGGAAGCTTCACCAAATCGTACCAGTGCGACCGCGACTTCCACAAATTCTCCGACACATTTGGAGCCCAACAACATCTCAAAGAAATAGCTATGGTGACGGACAAAAGCATATTCCCGCTAGCAAGCTGAAGCGAGACAAAAGAATTTGGCCGCGATTTCAGCATCGACAGCGACACAATCACACACCAAGTCCACCCAACAGACCCAGAGAAGAAAGTTCGCGTATATGCCCACCTTCCAGAAGAGCAAGCAACCGCCCTCATAACTTTCCTTCGTGAAGAGTGGAAAATTTTCTCCTGGTGCCTAGCTGACATGCCCGGGATACCACGAGAATTTGCAGAGCATGCGCTCCACATCAAACCAAACACCAAACCAGTAAAGCAGGAACTACGACGATCATCAGAACCCAAGCACAGAGCAATCGGAGAAGAAGTTAACCGACTAATCGACGCACAGTTCATCCGAGAGACGAAGAAAGCAACCTGGATAGCAAACCCAGTCCTAGTCCCTAAAAAGGACACCGATGTACTGAGGATGTGCGTCGACTATGGGCCTATCAACAAGCACTGCCCAAAAGACCACTTCCCCCTGCCAAGAATCCATCAAATAATCTACTCCACAGCAGGATGCGACCTCCTCTCCTTCCTGGACGCATACTCAGGGTACAATCAGATCAGGATGAAGGAAGAAGACGAAGAGCACACCTCGTTCATCACCCCCTACGGAGTATTCTGCTACCAAAGAATGCCCTTCGGACTAAAAAATGACGGAGCCACATACCAGCGGATGATGCAAGCATGCTTGAGAGACAAGATTGGCAGGAACGTCCAGGACTATGTAGATGACATTGTCATCAAAACCTACAGCGCAAACACGCTACTCGACGACCTCCGCGAGACATTCGCGGCCCTCAACAAGTACATGATCAAGCTCAACCCCAAAAAATGCGTGTTCGGCGTCCCACCTGGAAAATTACTCGGGTACATGGTCTCTGCCCGAGGAATCGAAGAAAACCCCAAAAAGGTTCAAGCAATCACCAAGATGCAAAGGCCAACCAATATCAGAGGAGTACAACAACTGACAGGAAAGCTCGCATCATTGAGCCGCTTCATCAGCATGTTAGGCGAAAGGACCTTACCATTCTACAAACTGCTGAGAAAAGGAGAAAAATTCGAGTGGACCGAGGAAGCCAGCAATGCATTCACAGACTTAAAGAAGACCCTCTCGATACCACCAATCTTGGCGGTCCCTAATAAAGGGAAAAGTTGTATCTCTACATAGCAGCACGCAGCAGTGTCGAGAGCACAGTGCTTGTCGTCGACTGCGTAGAAGAAGGCAAAATCCAGAGCATCCAAAGACCAATATACTACCTCAGAACGCTACTCATGAAGCCACAACAGCGGTACCACACTACAAGAAGCTCCTGCTCGCCATTATCATGACCTCTAGGAAAGTATCGCACTACTTCGACGAACACTCCATCACAATCGTGAGCAGTGCAACACTCGCGGACATCCTCAACAATCCCGGAGCGACCGGTCGAGTCGCTGAGTGGAACATGGAGCTCAGCCCACGAGACCTGCAGTTCAAACACCCGACAGCAATCAAAGCCCAAGTACTCCCAGACTTCCTGGTCGAGTGGGCAGAAGTCCAAACACCAGGTCCCCCAGACCTATCCAACTCATGGACGATGTATTTCGACGGATCTAAAAGACAGCAAGGAGCCGGAGCAGGCGTCGTCCTATTGTCCCCCAAAGGAACGAAGCTCAAATACATCCTCCATGTCAACTTCAGCAATGCCTCCAACAACGAAGCAGAATACGAGGCACTACTTCACGGCATGCGCATGGCAAAAGCTTGCGATGCCACTCGCCTCTCGATCTACAGCGACTCCAACCTCGTCGTCCAGCAGGCGATGAGAGACTGTAACGCAGTCGCAAACAACATGGCAGCCTACCAGAAGCTCTATAATGCACTAGAGGGAGGATTCGACGGCTGTGAACTCAACTACATCCCCAGAGCAAATAATACAGAAGCCGACGAACTCGCGAACGTCGTATTGACCCGAGGACCAATACCACCAGGCGTTTTCCTCGAAAGCGTCAACCAGAAATCAATAAAAGCAAAGCCAGCGGAATCCAAGGTAGTCGCAGAAGAAGACGACACATATGAGCCAGCACAGGTGGCAGCAACGAGCGCAGCTGAAGGCACAAACAACCAATAAATCGAAGTCGAAGAACCAGCAGCACTTGAAGACCCATCCTGGGCAAGACCTTTCCTTCGATTCCTAGTCGAAGGCACTCTACCACAAGACGTTGCATAAGCCCGACGCATCAGTCGGCGATCTAAATCATTCACAATAATCAACAGAAAGCTCTACAAGCGCAACATTTCTCAGGTCCTCCAAAAATGTATAGACAAATAAGACGGCAAAGCCCTACTACTCGAGATTCACGAAGGCGCCTGCGGGCATCATGCCAGCAGTCGAGCACTCATGGCAAAAGCCTTTCGGGAAGGATTCTACTGGCCGACCGCCATGAGAAATGCAGAGGACATCGTACGGCATTGCATCGCCTGCCAAAAATTCGCCAGCAGGCCACACGCCCCAGCATCGGAACTCAAAACCATACCGTTATCATGGTCATTTGCCACATGGGGACTCGACATGGTAGGCCCACACAAGAAATCCTCAAAATGAGGAAGAACACACCTACTGGTCGCAGTTGACAAGTTCACCAAATGGATTGAAGCAGTACCAATCACCAGCTCAACAGCCCTCACGGCAGTCAACTTCATCAAATCAATCATCTTCAGATTCGAAGTACCACAGAACATCATCACAGACAATGGCACAAACGTCACAACAGAAGAATTCCAAAACTTCTGCCACAAGCTGGGCATCAAAACCAACTACGCATCAGTCGCACACCCGCAGTCCAACGACACGGTGGAGAAAGCCAACAGTCTAGTCTGCGGAAGAATTAAAAAGCGACTCCCAGGACAACTAGAACAAGCCGCAGGAAACTGGATAGAGGAACTTCCCGCAGTACTATGGAGCCTGCGCACCACCCCAGTATACACCCTTTTTCTTGGTATACGGGGCAGAATCAGTACTGCCGCATGACTTAAAATTCGGAGCACCCAGAATCTCAGGGTACGAAGAGGAAGAGGCAGAAGAAGCGCTGCAGAACAACAAAGACACAGCAGACGAAGCACGGGACACAACCATCACAAGATCTGAAGGATACCAGGACAAATTACGCACGTATCAAAGAAGTCGTCTGCGGACCAGAACGTTCAACAAAGGAGACCTCGTGTTACGGTTGATTCAGGAAAAAGTGCACAAGCTTGCCCCACAATGGGAGGGGCCGTTCATCATCTCAGAAGTCATAGGAGGAGGATCATACAGATTGAAGAACCTGAAGACTAATGAGGACGTGGGAAATCCATGGAACATAGCAAACCTACGCTTGTTCTACCCATAGACCTCTAGGCATTATCAAGACATCGGCAGCAGCACCGATCGGCAACCCATGTAAAGTTCGAAGGAATAAAATAATGTTGCCCAAAGCATCTTACTCAAAAGCACTCGGGGGCTCGAGCCTAAACTCCCCCCGAGAGACGCTATATTCGCTCACGCGACTTTTACTTAAAAGCACCCGGGGGCTCGAGCCTAAACTCCCCCCAAGAGACGCTATCTTCGCTCACACGACTTTTACTTAAAAGCACTCGGCGGCTCAAGCCTAAACTCCCCCCGAGAGACGCTATCTTCGCTCACGCGACTTTTACTTAAAAGCACTCGGGGGCTCGAGCCTAAACTCCCCCCGAGAGACGCTATCTTCGCTCACGCGAATTTTTAAAAGCACTCGGGGGCTCAAGCATAAACTTCTCCCGAGAGACGCTATCCTCGCAAAAAAACGCGACCATCTACAACCATCGGGAGGCCAGAACGCCAGAATACAAGACTACCGCCCAAAAACAAAAGCTCCGGCAAAGAAAGTTGCACCGAAAAGCGCACGGTTCTTTAGTCTTCACCCGATTGCAAGCGATCACCTAAAGACTCGGGGGCTACTCACATCAGGAGCGCTGGCGCGCACCCAATCCAAACTTGGAGAAATTCAAAAACAGCTACAAATCAGCGAGACAAATATTCATAAAGCCTACGCTCGATTCTGCAAATCAAACGTAGCCTCGGGGGCTACTCCCATCAGGAGCGCTGGCGCGCACCCGAGAATACAATTTCATTACAAAGGAGTCGAAGACGATTTCATTACAAAGGAGTCGAAGAAAATTTCATTACAAAGGAGTCGAAGAAAATTTCATTACAAATGAGTCGAAGACAATCATTACAAAGGAGTCGAGGACAATCATTACAAAGGAGTCGAAGACAGTCATTTCATTACAAAGAAGTTGAAACGACAGTTGCCGCTACAGAAGGACCCGTGGAACTCAAGATGTGCTACATTCAACGTCTACATCTTTGATCATGCTGATATAATTGGCACTTTCGTACCATAACTTGATAGGCATCACCACAGACAAAGTAGCAACCCAGCCCGTGAAGAAGACGGTCGCCGTCCTCCAGTTCTACAAGGTGCCTCGCCTACTGAGGCAGCCGCTTGACGACCGGCTTGACGTCGAGTTCATCCTTAGAACTAGAAGAGCAAACACCATCGGCCGTGGAATCAGCTGAAGGCGAAGACACGGGAGAAGCAAGCGAACCACCACTCGAGCCATCGGAATCACCACTGCTTGTTTCCTCCTAGTATGGATCCAGACGATTGCCACCGACATCAAACGCATGGATAATAACAGTATCTTAGCCATCAAAACGACACCAAGGCTATCTCCGTCGCGAATATTCAACCGACGAGAAAACGCCCTCCAGCCAGATCCAAGGAAAATCAAGGACGAATTATCAACTTCTAGATCCACCCAAGAAGAAGAACAAGCGCATCCGTGAAGACAGAGCCAGAAGCCCCTCAAGTTACGCTCAGAAGCAATGGAGGCAAACGAGAATGTAATAGGAATCCGGGCAGCACTCCTGTGGCACCCCAGCTCAGAGGACCGGAATGCCCCGTGCACCAGCCCAAAGATCAAGCCTTCTGGAACACGACACTGCTTGATATAGAACTGAACAACTTTCTATTACCAAAGATAGGGGTACACGAGGTCTATTACAACGCTAGCGGAGACACAACTTGCTCCTCAGGCTAGCCACAGCTCTACACCAAGCAGCATCATAACTCTCTAGCAGCGGAATAATGACGGCAGCGGAACAATAACGGCGGTGATGAACTCCAATCCACAAGGACACTGGCTGGGACACCTCCTAGCTCGCAAACACCGGGAACGTCGTCCTACGCATCCAAAGCACGGCCTACAAATCTGGCATAACACGCCAGGTCAGTACATTGGATGTACTTGCAAGCTCACCACAACCAAAGCAACAAGGAAAAACAATAACATGGCAACAGGTTCAAGTGTATTAGTGAATTAAACAGGTGAGCAATAATATCATGCAAACCGATATTCATCAAGCATATTACCAGTATTAAGACTAATGCACACAAAATGGACCCCACATGATCGTCGCATGATCACGTGGCTTACCTCGGAGTCCTTACAGACTCAAGCACCGGGTCACTTCGTGACCAATCACTTCCACGGGTTGTCGCATGACCAAACGGGTCATCTCAAGTCCATTCAACGGGTTAGGTGTCCTTCTTTACCACCAAACCAATCCACTTACCACAGACATACCATCGAACTCATGTTGATCATATGTTGTGACCTAGTACGAACTGTGTCCATTATCGTGGACGCGACTATTCGAATAGATTTGTGTGAATCTGCAGAGTTTGTTCACGTTACCCACACTATGGAGTTCTTCCTCCATCCAACACCTCGGTACTTGTCCCACATGATCCTTGGAACTCGCACCGCAGGAGTGAACTAGGACTTCTCCAACGAGACCGAGCTACCGCGTGTCTCCCTTACTGTATCACCGACATTCCGTCTTGGGTAGCCCCTATGTCCTCTTGACGCCGGCCAAACTATTGGCAAACGGCCACCATGTGGAAAATACTGTCCCGAACGGGGACTGAGCTCATATCGACAAAATGGCTGTCAAGACTATCGCCGTTTACCCTGCCAAAGGCAACTGCCGCGCATAGCCTTCCCTCTTTGGTGATACGCATAAGATACGCCCACCGATAGACCGAATCAAGGCCTGCCCATACACGCAAATGTGGCTGCACGGATAAGTCTGGTTCGGTGGCACCTGATCAACTTGTCACAAAGCATGTCTCCAACAGCAAACACAAGTATAAGGTGCAACATGAGTAGATCATAAAATGGCATAGCATACTAGCATAATGATTCCATATATGATCAAGAACATTTTAGATGGCGAACTTATCCGTGTTACAAAGATTAAGTTATTAACATGGTAACATTATTAATGTACTTGAGCATAACCTAGGCATAGCATGAACTAGCATAACATGAGAATCTTAACATGGTGTTGGTATGTTGTGGTTACGATAATGCAGATCATAACATGGCAATGATATAATTAAATCATAGCATGGTAGAACATAGCATAGCAATAGCATATTCATGGCAATGATAACATCAATCATAAAATGGCAACATAATCACGGTCACCGATATATGCATATCACCGTAAAGCAATTTTTAACAACACGTCAAAGCTTTGCAAAGGTGCAAAGGGTAGTGTGGCTTGTCTTTCACCAGAGAGGTGTGAAACACTCCTGTTCTTCGACACCGATACAACCCTGCAAAATATTTCAAATAAAGCAATGGGCAAAAAGGTCAAACACTATCTTTTTCTTGACCAGAAAAGAACAACATAGAAACATGGCATGAAGCCTATTCCAAACTGAATAGGAGCTTGATACGAAAACAACGCAAAAAGAATCGCTTCGTTTGGACTTACGGTTGCGAAGATATGATCGAAACGGTGTCGGGGGCTGGTTTTTGGAAGAAATGCGCTTCCTGAGCAGTGAAAGCGTATTTCGGGCTGCTGACGAGGAAAATACGCTTCCCAGCGGGGAAAACGTATTTCGGGCTCCAAAAGGCTGGAATACACCTTTTGAAGTGGAAAATATATTTTTGCCCGAGTGAAAGGAAAATACGCTTTCCCAAAAGGGAAAGCGCACTTCACCTGATACACCTCCACTGGATCTGCCATGCGGGGCCAGGCCGTCAGCCGGGCGGTCACTTACAAGTGGGGCCCCACCCGTCAGCTCCCTTAGCTCTCCTCCTCTGTTTTTTCTTCTTCTTCAACCTCTCGACGCGGACAGGGGAGAGGCCACAGGCCTGGGTCGGAGGCGGAGCGGGGAGAGGCTAGGGGGTCGAGGAGGGGGTCACGGTGGAGTGGGTATGGGCCAGGTGAGTGTCTAGGAGGAGAGGGAGCAGCTCGGCTGTGGGAATTTTGGCCGGAGGGGGCTGAGGCCGTGGCGGCAATGGAGGTCAGGGAGCGCAATGGAGAAGCTCCGGCGACAAATTGGTGGAGGGGAAAGGGCTACGGGAGGCTAGGGAGGCTGCTGGTGTGCTCAAAGGGCCTCGGGCATGCCCTTTTATAGCCATGGCGGGGCGAGCGGATCAGGACGGCCACGGTGGCGTCCTTATCACCGTGCTATAGCTCGAGATGGATAGGACGACGGTGGAGAGGTGCACGCGCGCTCAGCAAAGCCGAGCGGCGCGGGTTGACAACAGGAAGGCGACAGGCGCGCACTGGAGCATGAGTCAGATGTGTCGAGCACGCGGGGAGCGCGGCCAGAGCACGCCGTGTGCGTCCAAGAGCGCGGCCTCCAAATTGGGGATAAGGTTCTTCGTGTCCAAAGGTGTCTACAGTGGAGTCCTTTGCACATTGATCACTGTGGTATGCTTGGTTGGCAAGATGGGCTACTGTGGTGATCTCTATCTCAAGCAACAGTTTGATGCAGCAAACCTGGAGCAGAATCATAGCTCACATGATGGGGTTTGGGGTGGTGCCATGTTGTCTCTTGGCTTGAGGTTAGGATGGACTATGTTTCTGGAAAGTTCGGGCTCAATGGGATCAAGTTTGCATACACCTCCTTTGCAAATGGCACAATGCTGCAGAAGGTATTTGTACTGTGGTGTGGCTAGAACATGGCTCCTCTAGGCATGATCTTTTTCATAGCCCAATCATACACTAGGATGAGTATGTACACCAAGTTTCATCTCATTTGGATCAGGCTAGCTAGCACTTCCTTTGTAAATGTCCAATTGGACCAGAAATGCAATGTTGAAGCTAGCATCTCATAGGATTTGGGAAATTGGCTGAAAGTTGGAGTATTGGGGCTATTTGGCATGGTGCACATGTGTATAAAATTTCATAGCCATTGGACACACATAGCTAGCACTTGCTTCACAATGTGGCCCACTGACCAGAAACTTAATATTGAAAATGCACTCACATGGGTAATCGGATTTGGCTCCAATTTGGTTTGGTGTAGTTATTTGGTGGTAGGATCATGATCAAAAAGTTTCAAGGCAAATTGGATCCCCTATCATGCACTTGCTTCACAATGCCCCTTTGCTGCATCCACACTTTGGGAATTTATTGTGGGAGTTTGGCTAAGAAAATGGTGGTGTAATTTGGTGGAGATCAATTATATGATCATATGATCTTTCACAAAAAGTTTCACCAGCAATGGATCAAGAGAAATGGCACTCCCTTCACAAAGCTCCATTCTGCCCCCATAGACAAATGATTTTTTCTACAGGAAAAATCCACTGGGGCCATGCAATGTTTTTGTAGAAATTGGAAAGATATGATGTCAATGACACGTGGGAAGTATTTGGGGATTTATGGATCAATATAAATAGGGGTTGCTTCACAAACCTCAAATAATTGGAATATCCCTTTTATTGGAAAAAAGAATATATGGCTTGAATAAAATGGTGGCTTGGATGGGATGGAACACTGGAATGACATGGGAGAGGCTTGAAATCAAGGGTCACTTGAGCATGGAAAGCAAATATGCTCAAGTTTCAAGTCCAACGAGGTGCTCAAAATCAAATCCAATAGAAAATCCAGAAATAAATCAAGAAAGTTTTTGGAAAAAGAAAGTTCCAAAATCCAGGGTGTCACAATCCTACCCCCTTAGAAAAATCTCGTCCTCGAGATTTGGTTGCTCAGGGAACCATCTCAAACTTACCGTCCTTCGGGAACTTGCTGCTTCTCGGATTTACTTTTTACCGCATACTGTTCCCAGAGTGGCATCCAATATATCTCTGATGAGGGGGTTTACTTCACCCGATCTGTAGTTCTGACATAATGTTCTTCCTTGATACCTCACATCCTTTCCTGCTGATTTCCATCCTCATATCTTCTGACTTGTATGGTAACGGGATGTCTTGTCATAGGTTGAATGCTGACGATACCCATACTGTGTCTGGGGTACCTTGGGCTTTATTCGTGGTATGGTCTTTAATCCTTTGCATTGGCCTCTTTGAAAAGGGCTTGGCCTTCATCGGTAGTTGGTATCTCAGAATGTTTACTATCGGGAACTTGACTGACGGCACGTGGGGTTGCCTCGCATTTCTTTTGGCATGTCCACTGTGCTCAAGGGTTCGAAGCGGGGCACAAGTTCTGGAAATTCACTTATGTTGAGATATGACTGACAGGTGGCCCTATCCGGGTGGCGATAGGTCATGATATGCTTCAATCTGGTTCTTGTATTTAAAATGCTGAGCTGAGCGGGTGACCTTTAACGAACCAGACTGGGGTATCTCGGCAAGACGGACGATGCCGAACTTGAGTAATTCCTCGGGCTAATGGGCTGGGTACGCGATACTTTGCCCATACTGAATGAGATTTTTTTGCTGCCGGTATCCATGGTGGTCCACCTGAATTCAACTGATCGAGGAAATTTTGACTTGAGGTCCATCCAGTGCATCCTTTTGCCTTACCCGTCGGCTTGCAAGAGTTGCATACTTTTGACTGCTTACGAGGTGCAATGCTCATTCCAGAGGTATACATTGCAGCAAGGTTTGACATCTGCCATGTGTGTCTGCCCTGGGTCTTGCCTCTGCAGCAATCACCTTTCTTATACTGGCTTTTCTTTGGTCAGGGTTCTTTCATTGTTGCATAATTGCTTATTGTTCTGCCGCAATCTTTGAGATAGACAGGTTACCGTCACCTTTTGTCTCTTGTTTCATCCTGATAACCTTGGTTGCAATGAACGGGGTCTCTAGATTATTCTGATTCGGGGCCTTGTCGGTCGTGAGGAGCTGACCTTCATGACGGGAGCAGGATTCAATGCTCCTTGCTTCCTTTCTTCAGGGTGTTTCTTCACGACTTTGTCAGTCTTTCTTCCAGGCTGAGATGTGTATCCGCCTCTTCTGCTGACTTGTTTTCCCGAGGGTTGTGGTTCTTCACCGTCGTTCATGCGCATAATTCTTCCTTGATTACGAGCATGGTGGTATCTGCACTGGGGTATATTTCATACTTGATAAGAATACCCATAACCATATGCGGGTCCTGACGATGCTGAAGTGTTCACTGTCCTGCATGGCTGGATTTCTGACAATACTGTTGCAGGTATGATGACGCGTCGAGGAAGACTGGTATCTTGTCCGCGAAGCTTGGGGTAGCTTGCTGGGGAAGGTTGGGTACCGTACCCCGGAAGCTTGCTCTGGTGGTGTATCGAGGAAGGCAGGGTGTCATACACGGGAAGCTTCCTCGATAGCTTGCTGGGTTGCCTTGCCTTGGAAGTTTACCTTATTGCACTGTGGACATACCGGTCCCTTCTGCTGGAAGTTTCTGCGGCAGTTCACTGCAGACGACCGAGCGGCTTGTGATGGAGTCCATCCCAGTGGCATACCGAGCACGATCGAGTGTCTTGCACGGTATGCTTCTGTCGGTGGCTTGTGGAGGAAGGCTGACTGTCTTGGCTGAGAAGATATCCTGGTAGCGTACTGAGGAAGGCTGATACACTGTATAAGTCGGTTGTGCCTAGTACCTTGTCACGGAAGGCTAAGGTTCCTTCTGCTGGAAGCTTTCCCTCAATGACGTGGAGACAGATCTGACCACGGTGTCTGACAGGCTTCTGACTGCCGGCTGGTGAGGGGTAAACATTTTTCCGATCATCTGGGCGTCATGATATGTCTTGGCCACCTTCCGGAATATACTAAAATAATTTGTATTGCATAGGACTGTAGCTGGTGTTTGTCCTGCCTTGGGTGCATATGCTCGTGGGTCACAGTTTCTGCTTATCTTTGCCTGAATCTTTGCGGCTGTCATAGTCGATGTAGACGGGACTCAATGGATAGCTTGGTTAGCATCCATTCGTGAGCCACTTGCTTCCAACGTAGCAGGGTAAAAGTCCTGTTTGACTTGCTGATTTCCCGCGTCATTGCGGCCTTTAACTGTCTGAGTCTTCAGGATGTTCTGGTTACAGAAGGAATGCATGCCTGATGGTTGCCGTATGCTTCATACTTGAGCAAAATGTGTGAGATGCGACCGGGTATGCGTCATTCATGTCTGGTTTATTTTCCTCATTTCTCTGTGGTCTTCTGTCGATGGAATCTTCATGGCTGTAACATTCACCGGAATGACGCCGACTTGATTCATTCGGGCAGCACTCATACGGGAGCTGAATATTCCTGCGGCAAGCTGGTGTGGGTCCTTCACTTGGTGTCTTCACGCTGCTCTACGGTATTGCACTGATTCTTCGAGGTATGCGGGGTTATGAGCAACTTTCCATTGGGGTGGAGCAAGTGACACCAAAGAACCAAAGGAAGAACCAACGAAGAAAACCACCGGGCAAAACAAACGAGAAGAGGCTTGCTACTTCATCAGCTTTAGAGGTAGTCGATGACCATCCAGACTCCTTGCACAGAAAAACAGCGAATAACCCAGTAGCCACCAGAACGGTCTTTACAACTCTGATCTGGGACTTGTACTAGAAAAGCTCAAGCATTGCTCACGACGGCCGACCGAAATCAGCTCAGAGCATGAGACAATGTTGATAAAAAGAATGCAGAGGTCCCCTAAGACAACCGAAACACAACTCAGAGCATAGGGTCTCCACTACGAAAAGAAAGTCAACAACTACCCGAGACGGCCGAAAACCAGCTCAGAACACGGGCCGGTTGTTGAAAAGAGAAATGTAAAACAGGCATCCACTCCGGACGGCCAACGATGCATCAGCTCAGAACCAGACGTGGTGCCAATATCGAAGAACGACAAGCAAGGGTCCGTCCAAGTCATCTAACACCTGCCAAAATAGAGTTAGCAGCTGCCGAAGAAACTGAACGAAGAACCAACAACGAGAACCAACTAAGCAGGAAAAGCAATACTGAAAAAGCACTGAGATCACACGCAGGATCTCAACTTATTGCTACACATATCAACATGCAACAGGAAACATGCAACACTACTACTCATGCATTACGGACTACGCGAAGCTCAGGCGTTCTGATCTGACGGCGGGTTGCCGGGGGTGGCAGGAGTGGGCGGAGAAGTCGGCAACGATAAGGCTGCAGCAAGAGCTCTCCTTGCATCCCTTGCATCACGGACTAGCTCGGAGATGAGGGCGTACTGGTAGATCATGTAGCGGGACATGGTGATCACCGCTGCATCGGTTTCCGCCAGAGGGCGAGGAAACCTTACTTGCTGCGGAGTCGCACCCCAGGTGGGATATAAGTGGAAGGCGTGATCCTGCTGCATCGCACTTTCCTGGTGGCGTAGGCCTAACAGTAGTGCCATCACGGCAAGCTGAATGGCACGATCCGGGGTAGAAGCGGGTCCACCCTGGAAGTTGTAGGAGCGCACGCCAATGGGGATGGTGGCTGCCATGTAGACGCTGGCACGGTACTCAAGCAGCTTCCCTCCGATCGGCGTCTGGGAAACTTGGTACCTTGGCAGCTCTCCACTGGGGTAGAGAGTCCACCATACGTCTGCAAGGAGGTAGTCAAAGTTGGTCGCGGACGAGGATCCTGTGTAGCCCACCGGGTATTCCGCCATCTACACTCGTCAGATCAGATCATTATCCAAAACATACCGTCTATATTCAGCAAACAAATGCAGCAGGCAGTAGCATCACGCAAGCAAGCTATACTCTAGCTCTAACGTCAATCTAACGTCCTTCTAACTTTCGCACGGGCTAGCGGGTCCTACAGCCAGTCCTGCTCTGATACCAAGCCCTGTGGCACCCTGGCTCAGAGGAACGGAACGCCCCGTGCACCAGCCCAGAGATCAAGTCTTCCGGAACACGGCACTGCTTGATATAGAATTGAACAACTTTCTATTACCGAAGATAGGGGTACACAAGGTCTATTACAACGCTA
Source organism: Bromus sterilis (assembly GCA_950022295.1). Classification (NCBI taxonomy): domain Eukaryota; kingdom Viridiplantae; phylum Streptophyta; class Magnoliopsida; order Poales; family Poaceae; genus Bromus; species Bromus sterilis. Next base: position 269,544,038 of record OX465595.1, on the reverse strand, counting down.
GCGGAGACACAGCTTGCTCCTCAGGATAGCCTCAACTCTATACCAAGCAGCAACATAACTCTCTAGCAGCGGAATAACGACGGCAGCGTAACAATAACGGCGGTGATGAACTCCAATCCACAGGGACACTGGCTGGGACACCTCCTAGCTCGCAAACACCGGGAACGTTGTCCTATGCATCCAAAGCACGGACTGCAAATCTGGCATAACACGCCAGGTCGGTACATTGGATGTACTTGCAAGCTCACAACAACCAAAGCAACAAGGCAAAACAATACCATGGCAACAGGTTCAAGTGTATTAGTGAATTAAACAGGTGAGCAACAATATCATGCAAACAGATATTCATCAAGCATATTACCAGTATTAAGACTAATGCACACACAATGGACCCCACATGATCGTCGCATGATCACGTGGCTTACCTCGGAGTCCTTACAGACTCAAGCACCGGATCACTTCGTGACCAGTCACTTCCACGGGTTGTCGCATGACCAAACGGGTTATCTCAAGTCCATTCAACGGGTTAGGTGTCCTTTGTTACCACCAAACCAATCCACTTACCACAGACATACCACTGAACTCATGTTTATCATATGGTGTGACCTAGTACGAACTGTGTCCATTACCGTGGACGCGGCTATTCGAATAGATTTGTGTGACTCTGCAGAGTTTGTGCACGTTACCCACGCTATGGAGTTCTTCCTCCATCCAGCACCTCGGTACTTGTCCCACAGGATCCGCAGGAGTGAACTAGGACTTCTCCAACGAGACCGAGCTACCGCGTGTCTCCCTTACCGTATCACCGACATTCCGTCTTGGGTAGCCCCTGTGTCCACTTGACACCGGCCAAACTATTGGCAAACGGCCACCATGTGGCAAATACTGTCCAGAACGGGGACTGAGCTCATATCAACAAACTGGCTGTCAAGACTATCGCCGTTTACCCGGCCAAAGGCAACTGTCGCGCATAGCCTTCCCTCTTTGGTGATACACATAAGAGACGCCCACCGTTAGACCGAATCAAGGCCTGCCCATACAAGCAATTGTGGCTGCACGGATAAGTCCGGTTCTTTGGCACCTGATCAACTTGTCGCGAAGCATGTCTCCAACAGAAATAACAAGTATCAGGTGCAACATTAGTAGATCATAACAATGCATAGCATACTAGCATAATGATTCCATATATGATCAAGCACATTTTAGATGGTGAACTTATCCGTGTTAAAAATATTAAGTTATTAACATGGTAACATTATGAATGCAGTTGAGCATAACTTAGGCATAGCATGAACTAGCATAACATGAGAAACTTAACATGGTGTTGGTATGTTGTGGTTACGATGATGTAGAGCATAACATGGCAATGATATAATCAAAGGATAGCATGGCAGAACATAGCATAGCAATAGCATATTCATGGCAATGATAACATCAACCATAAAGTTGCAACATAATCACGGTCACCGATATATGCATATCACCGTAAAGCAATTTTTAACAACACGTCAAAGCTTTGCAAAGGTGCAAAGGGTATTGTGGCTTGTCTTTCACCAGAGAGGTGTGAAACACTCCTGGTCTTCGACACCGACACAACCCTGCAAAATATTTCAAATAAAGCAACGGGCAAAAAGGACAAACACTATCTTTTTCCTGACCAGCAAAGAACAACATAGAAAAATGGCATGAAGCTTATGATAAACTGAATAGGAGCTCGATACGAAAACAACGCAAAAAGAATCGCCTCGTTTGGACTTACGGTTGCGAAGATATGATCGAAACGGTGTCGGGGGCTGGTTTTTGGAAGAAATGCGCTTCCTGAGCAGTGAAAGCGTATTTCGGGCTGCTGACGAGGAAAATACGCTTCCCAGCGGGGATAACGTATTTCGGGCTACAAAAGGCTGGAATACGCTTCGTAACCCGTCAGTTCCCTTCTCTCTCCTCCTCCATTTTTTCTCCTTCTTCAACCTCTCGAGGCGGACGGGGGAGAGGCCACAGGCCTGGGTGGCGCCGGCGAGGGGAGGGTGTGGGGGAGAACCCGCCGAGCGCGGCCAACCAGGGAACGGCCGCCGGCGACCGTGTTGCCACGCGGGGCGGCCTGCGGCACCGAGCCCCCGCGGCCGGGCGCGGCGCTTCGGGCAGCTGGGTCAGAGGCGTAGCGGGGAGAGGCTAGGGGATCAAGGAGGGGGTCGCGGTGAAGTGGGTAGGGGCCAGGTGAGTGTCTAGGAGGAGAGGGAGTAGCTCGGCTGCGGGAATTTTTGCCGGAGGGGGCCGAGGCTGTGGCGGTAATGGAGGTCAGGGAGTGCAATGGAGAAGCTCCGGCGACAAATTGGTGGAGGAGAAAGGGCTATGGGAGGCTAGGGAGGCTGCTGGTGTGCTCAAAGGGCCTCGGGCATGCCCTTTTATAGCCATGGCGGGGCGAGCGGATCAGGACGACCACAGTGGCATCCTTATCACTGTTCTGTAGCTCGAGATGGATTGGATGACGGTGGAGAGGTGCACGCACGCTCAGCAAAGCCGGGCGTCGCGGGTTGACAACAGGAAGGCGACAGGCGCGCAATAGAGCATGAGGCAGACGTTTCGAGCACGCGCGGAGCGCGGCCAGAGCACGCCGTGTGCGTCCAAGAGCATGGCCTCCAAATTGGGGATAAGATTCTTCGTGGCCAAAGGTGTCCATAGTGGAGTCCTTTGCACGCTGATCATTGTGCTATGCTTGGTTGGCAAGATGGGCTACTGTGGTGATCTCTATCTCAAGCAACAGTTTGATGCAGCAAACTTGGAGTAGAAGCATAGCTCACATGATGGGGTTTGGGGTGGTGCCATGTTCTCTCTTGGCTTGAGGATAGGAAGGACTATGTTTCTGGAAAATTTGGGCTCAATGGCATCAAGTTTGCATACACCTGATTTGCAAATGGCACAATGCTGCAGAAGGTGTTTGTACTGTGGTGTGGCTAGCACATGGCTCCTCTAGGCATGATCTTTTGCATTGCCCAACCATACACTAGGATGAGTATGTACACTAAGTTTCATCCCATTTGGATCAAGCTAGCTAGCACTTCCTTTGTAAATGTCCAATTGGACCAGAAATTCAATGTTGAAGCTACCATCTCATAGGATTGGTGAAATTCGCTGAAAGTAGGAGTACTGGGGTTATTTGGCATGGTGCACATGTGTATAAAATTTCAAATCCATTGGACACACATAGCCAGCACTTGCTTCACAATGTGGCCCACTGACCAGAAACTTAATATTGAAAATGCACTCACATGGGTAATGGGATTTTGCTCCAGTTTGGTTTGGTGTAGTTATCTGGTGGTAGGATCATGCTCAAAAAGTTTCAAGGAAAATGGGATCCCCTATCATGCACTTGCTTCACAATGCCCCTTTGCTACATCCACACTTTGGGAATTTATTGTGGGAGTTTGGTTAAGCAATTGGTGGTGGAATTTGGTGGAGATCAATGATATGATCATATGATCTTGCACAAAAAGTTTCACCAGCAATGGATCAAGAGAAATGACACTCCCTCCACAAAGCTCCATTCTGCCCCCATAGACAAATGAATTTTTCTAGAGGAAAAATCCACTTGGGCTATGCAATGTTTGAAATTTTCAAGATATGATGTCAATGCCATGTGGGAATTATTTGGGGATTTATGGAGCAATATAAATAGGGGTTGCTTCACAAACCTCAAATAATTGGAATATCCCTTTTATTAGAAAAAGGAATATAAGGCTTGAATAAAATGGTGGCTTGAATAGGATGGAACACTGGAATGACATGGGAGAGGCTTGAAATCAAGGGTCACTTGAGCATGGAAAGAAAATATGCTCAAGTTTCAAGTCCAACGAGGTGATCAAAATCAAATCCAATAGCAAATCCAGAAATAACTTAGGAAAGTTTTTGGAAAAAGAAAGTTCAAAATCCATGTTGTCACAATTCCGGCTAAGAACACGCAAAAGAAAATTATAGAACCAAAAACCCTCTTCCATGGAGGAAGAAGAAGAAGGCACCGACGCGGTACCATGACGTCCATTGCGTGAAGAACGAGGCGTGCGACCACCACGACCACGGCGGCCACGGCCTCGCCCAGTCACACCACCACCACGCTTGGGCGCCATATGAACAAGGAGCAGAAGAGAAAGATGCGAAGAATGGATGCCAAGGACAGGCAACCACAGGAGATATTTATAGCACAATCCAAGGGCAAACAAGGAAAAACACGCAGAAGCCTAGGCAGCTCCATCATTGCATCAAAGACCAAACGGGTCGGGCGTTACGAATTCCAAGGCAAGATGCCTTCACACGGTTAGCATTATTTACAGGACACGCCAAATCTCGCCTGTTTCCCATACAAGCCTTGGAAACCCAACAGGCAACAGACATCATGACGTTCAAACCATCATTATGACGGTCCAGAAGACGCGACGGATCAAAAAATCAAACATCATCATAGGTCATCAAACAACATGACAATACATATCAACATGACATCTCAAGAGGGACGGATCAAGATACAAGCTGATGAGGACATCTCTACTAATGTTACACCCACATCTTCACCAACTACACGTACTGGACCAGTTACTAGAGCACGCGCACGTAAACTAAATTATCAGGTACTTTCGTTTCTTGCGAATCCTTCTAATGTTCAGGAACATATGATGCTGCCTAAATTAGATACTTTTGTTTGTCTTATGAATGAAGGACCTAGCATGGATAAGAAGGATGGTCATTGGAGCGGGATCAAGCATGGAGAAGGAGGTGCGCGCGCGGGAAAGGACAATGGAGCTTCCAGTGGTGATTTTCGCACTTTGAGGCCACCATAAGGCGTGCATGAAGACTTGGACGAGAGACACAAGATGCCACATTAATATTTTCGTCCAAGGGTTATTATAGGTGCTGCGTCACCTTACTATTGGGCCAGGCCCATATAATTTCGAAATACACTTAATAGGCTATTTTTTAGAGTCCGTATGTGTGGGGAAACCAAGTTAGGGTTGTTTTCGGACCCCTCCTCCAAGGGGCCACGAAATTCCCCTCTGTTCCCCCATATATACAGCCCTTAGGGCGTCATTTAGACTTGGGTTTTAATTAGATTTAAGTTAGCCATAGCCGCAACTTCGAGCTCTTCGTTTGTGTCATCCGACCAGGCCAAGACCGCATTGGAACCCCAACTTCTGTTAATCATTCATCTTATATTCGCAATATCCAGATTGCAATTCTTAGTTCTTGCTTGTTCTTCGATTGCTTGCAGGAATTAGACCTTCGTGGTCAGGTTGATCGTGCATCCGCGGGATCAATAACCTCTCGGAGTTGGTTTAGTGATTGCTAAGGCGCAACGTCTTCGCATGTTCGTAGTCGGGTCGTGAAAGCCTACTCCACCAAAATCGATCTCCATCATCTCATCGAAACATCGGGACACCTTCGCCTCTATCAAAAGCAGTTGGGAAAAAACCAAAGGATACACCACCACGTTCCGCCAATCCGAGTCCAGATACACCACCACGTTTCGCCAAGCAGAGTCCATATGCACCACCATGACCTACCGATCCGAGTTAAGTTCCATCACCCGTTCGGTTTGTGATCTCTCCGTAGCCAGATTAGTTTTGAGTTGATTAGAGTCAGATTTCACCAATCTTTGTCGTACGTAGAAGGGGGTGATTTCCAAAAAAAAAAGAGTCTGGCACGCTTTCCAGAGCAGTTTTAGGCCAAAATTTTCAGGGGTAAAAAAATTTCGTGCCCATACGTTCCTTAGGTCTAGAAACTCATTTTGAGACGTTCGCCACCATAGTGATTTTTTCACACTTTTTCAGTCACCGCAGTCCCGCATCGCAAAAAAAAAGAAAAAAAAAGCAAAAAAAAAGAGAATTTTTTTTAGAGTGTGCTTCTCAGTTGTTTACGTGCCGCGCCGTGCTTTCGTTGGTGTTTTAGGCTCGCGTTTCTAGTACGGTCTAGCCTAGGATCAGCACAGTACCGACGTTGAGTGTTTATTCAGCTTTGCATCTCTGTTTTGATTACTATTGAGTTTTTCCTACCATACTTGTCAGCCTTCCTACAGCTCCACATATATTCTACATCGTGCGTTTGACACCTCCTGGACATCGCTCTACCATATCTCTGAGAGTTTTGACCCGTTGGTTGTACATCACCACCTGCTGCTAGGTAAGAATCGGTAAGAACGAAAGAAAAGCTTGACGGATTTGTGCTTTCCACCACCCCACATCCCATTAGTAGAAGTAGGATCATATTCCTGTGTGTTTTCTATTTCTGCTAACCATGCCAAGATCACATGATGAAGTGGCGCGGGATGCACCCGATTGGGAGAACATGACAAACAAGGAGCTACATGATAAATTTGCACAAATGATGTCTGAACAGGTGAATGACATCGAGAACAGATTTACAGAGGCGATTGATGGCGTGGAGAAGATGATCGACACCAAGCTCGACGCCAAGTTTACTGAGTTGATCGCACGCCTACCTACACAGCCTGCTGCCGCTCCAGCACAGACACCGCCACCACGACGTGCACGACGTATTCTTTTTCCGGGCGGACAAGCTGCTGGTGCTCCTCCAGCTGCTGCAGTTGCTGCTACTGCTGTTGCTTCTGACGTCGGCCCGGACGAAAACTACGAGGTTGATTACGAGGAGGAGGTGGAACAGGAAGCGGCCTATGAGCAGCCAGCTGGACGTCCACGTCCCAACATTCACCACGGTCGACACCAACCACCCCCTCAGGTACGCGATGATGAACATGTGCCTAAACTTAAATTTAATATTAAGCCGTTTGAGGGTAGATATATTCCTGATGCTTATTTTACTTGGGAGTTAGAAACTGAACAACGCTTTACATGTTTACAATATCCTGAGAATAGACGTGTTACTGCTGCTGTTTGTGAATTCATGGGATTTGCATCTATTTGGTGGTCTGAACATTGTAGATTGCATGCTAATAATATTCCAACTACTTGGGCTGCTTTAAAAGATGCTATGCGTACTCGCTGGGTTCCTCCTTATTATCAATGTGAATTGCTACAAAAATTACAGCGTTTGAGACAGGGGAAAAATTCTGTAGAGAAATATTATCAGGAATTACAAACTAGATTGATTAGATGTGGCCTAGTAGAGGATAATGAAGCTATGCTTGCACGTTTTATGGGTGGCTTAAACAGGGAGATACAAACTATTCTAGAATACAAGGACTATGCTACTATCACTCGTTTGTTTCATCTTGCTTGTAAAGATGAACGTGAAGTGCAGGATCGACAGGCCGCTACGAGACCTAACTTTTCTGCAGGACAAAATACATCATGGACATCGCGTGGAGCTTCTACATCCACACGTCCTGCTGCACCACCATCTACTTCAGCCGCTCATTCTTACAGGGAGCCACCAAAACAGCCAGCACCACCGTTCAAGGGTGCACAGAGTGGTCCAGCGGCGAGTTCTTCTTCATCCATGGCTTCCACAGGGCAAACACGAGATCGTGATATTAAATGTCGCAGGTGCCAAGGTGGAGGTCACTTCGCAAAAGACTGTCCCTCCAAGCGTGTGATGACTATTACGGCGGATGGTGGGTATGAGTCAGCGGGTGACTATGATGAGGAGACTTTAATTCTCATTGCTCATGAGGAACAGGGTGCCCATGATGATGCTCATGATATAGAGTATATGGCTCCTGATGATGCAGATAAATATGCTAGTTTGGTTGCTCAACGTGTGTTAAGTGTGCAGGTAACGAAGGCCGAGAAAAACCAGAGGCATAATTTGTTCCACACAAAGGGAGTGGTGAAAGAACGTTTGGTTCGCATCATCATTGACGGAGGGAGTTGCAACAACTTGGCTAGCATGGAGTTGGTGGAGAAGCTATATCTCACCACAAGACCACACCCCCATCCGTACTATATTCAGTGGTTTAACAATAGTGGTAAGATTAAGGTAACACGTTCTGTTCGTGTGCACTTTAGCATTGTTGCATATGCTGATTATGTTGATTGTGATGTGGTACCCATGCAAGCATGCTCTCTTTTACTTGGTAGACCATGGCAATTTGATAGGAATGTTGTACACCATGGTAGGACAAATCAGTTTACTCTGGTTCATCAGGATAAAAATATTGCTTTACTTCCTATGTCTCCTGAACAAATTGTGAAAGATGATCTTGCTAGATCTAGTAAAGCTAAACAGGAGAAAAATAAGAGTGAAAATGAGATAGCAGCTAAAGAATTTGAGCAACAACATAAGACTAATAGCAAATCTTCTTCTGCTGTTTCTAATGAAATTAAATTGACTAGTCCAACTTTGCCTGCTACTAAGGTTGATATTTCGGATTTGGATGTTAGTCAATATGTGTGCTATGCTTTTGTGTGCAAAGAAGCCTTGTTTTCATTTGAGGAATTTCCTCCTTCTTTGCCTCCTGTTGTCACTGACCTTTTGCAGGAGTTTATTGACGTCTTTCCACAAGACGTACCACCGGGATTACCACCTATTCGAGGGATTGAGCATCAGATTGACTTAATTCCCGGTGCTTCGCTGCCCAACCGTGCGCCATACCGTACTAATCCGGAGGAGACGAAGGAGATTCAGCGTCAAGTACAAGATCTACTCGACAAAGGTTACATACGTGAATCCCTTAGTCCTTGTGATGTTCCTGTTATATTAGTGCCTAAAAAGGATGGAACATGGCGTATGTGTGTGGATTGTCGAGCCATTAATAATATTACTATTCGTTATTGTCATCCTATTCCTAGGTTAGATGATATGCTTGATGAATTATGTGGCTCTACCATGTTTTCCAAAGTTGATTTCCGTAGTGGATACCATCAAATTCGCATGAAATTAGGAGATGAATGGAAAACGGCATTTAAAACTAAGTTTGGATTATATGAGTGGTTAGTCATGCCTTTTGGGTTAACTAATGCACCTAGCACTTTCATGAGATTAATGAACGAGGTTTTACGTGCTTTCATTGGACGATTTGTGGTAGTCTATTTTGATGATATACTGATTTATAGCAAATCTTTGGAGGAACATTTGGATCATTTACGTGCTGTTTTTATTGCTCTACGTAATGCACGTTTGTTTGGTAACCTTGGAAAGTGCACCTTTTGCACCGACCGAGTATCGTTTCTTGGCTATGTTGTTACTCCGCAGGTAATTGAAGTTGATAAAGCCAAGATCGAGGCGATTGAGAGTTGGCCGCAGCCCAAAACGGTCACACAAGTGAGGAGTTTTCTTGGTCTCGCTGGTTTCTATAGGCGTTTTGTGAGAGATTTCAGCACCATTGCTGCACCTCTCAATGAGCTTACACGCAAGTATGTGCCTTTTACTTGGGGTACCACACAAGAAGAAGCCTTCACGGTATTGAAAGATAAGTTAACACATGCTCCTTTGCTCCAACTTCCTGATTTTAGTAAGACTTTTGAGCTTGAATGCGATGCTAGTGGGATTGGTTTGGGAGGTGTGTTATTACAAGATGCTAAACCTGTTGCATACTTTTCAGAAACATTGAGTGGGCCTAGTCTGAACTATTCTACTTATGATAAGGAATTATATGCTCTTGTTCGGACATTAGAAACTTGGCAACATTATTTATGGCCCAAAGAATTTGTTATACATTCTGATCATGAATCTTTGAAACACATAAGAAGTCAAGAAAAAATTATTCGTAGACATGCTAAGTGGGTTGAATTTATTGAGACTTTCCCTTATGTCATTAAACACAAGAAGGGGAAAGATAATATTATTGCCAATGCATTGTCTCGTCGTTATACTATGCTTTCACAACTTGACTTCAAGATATTCGGTTTAGAGACAATCAAAGATCAATATGTAAATGATGCGGAATTTAAAGATGTTTTGCAGAATTGTAGAGAGGGTAGAACATGGAACAAGTTTGTGCTTAGTGATGGATTTGTGTTCCGTTCTAACAAGCTATGCATTCCAGCTAGCTCTATTCGTCTTTTGTTGTTGCAGGAGGCGCATGGAGGAGGATTAATGGGACACTTTGGCGTGAAGAAGACGGAGGACGTACTTGCTACACATTTCTTTTGGCCAAAGATGAGACGGGATGTTGAGCGTTTTGTTGCTCGCTGCACTACATGTCAAAAAGCTAAGTCACGACTCAATCCTCATGGTTTATACATGCCTTTACCTGTACCTAGTGTTCCGTGGGAGGACATATCCATGGACTTTGTTTTAGGCTTGCCTCGAACAAAGAAGGGGAGGGATAGCATATTTGTTGTCGTGGATAGATTTTCTAAGATGGCACATTTTATACCATGTCATAAAAGCGATGATGCTGCTAATGTTGCTGATTTATTCTTTCGTGACATTATTCGCTTACATGGTGTGCCCAATACTATTGTCTCGGATCGTGATACTAAGTTTCTTAGCCATTTTTGGAGATGCTTATGGGCTAAGTTGGGGACTAAACTACTTTTTAGTACTACATGTCATCCCCAAACTGATGGACAAACTGAAGTAGTCAATAGGACTTTGTCTACTATGCTTAGGGCTGTTTTAAAGAGTAACTTGAAAATGTGGGAAGAATGTTTACCTCATATTGAATTTGCTTATAATCGTTCATTTCATTCTACCACTAAAATGTGCCCTTTTGAGATTGTTTATGGTTTTCTACCTCGTGCACCTATTGATTTTCTGCCTCTTCCATCTTCGGAGAAGGTTAATTTTGATGCTAAGCAACGTACTGAATTGATATTAAAAATGCATGAGTTAACTAAAGAAAACATTGAGAAAATGAACGCTAGATACAAGCTTGCTGGTGATAAGGGTAGAAAGCATGTTGTGTTTGAACCAGGAGATCTTGTTTGGTTACATCTACGTAAAGATAGGTTTCCTGATTTGCGCAAGTCTAAGTTAATGCCACGAGCTGATGGTCCCTGTAAGGTTTTACAGAAAATTAATGATAATGCATATAAACTTGAGCTACCTGCAGATTTTGGGGTTAGTCCCACATTTAACATTGCAGATTTGAAACCTTATTTGGGAGAAGATGATGAGCTTCCGTCGAGGATGACTTCAATTCAAGAAGGGAAGGATGATGAGGACATCTCTACTAATGTTACACCCACATCTTCACGAACTACACATAATGGACCAGTTCCTAGAGCACGCGCACGTCAACTAAATTATCAGGTACTTTCGTTTCTTGCGAATCCTTCTAATGTTCAGGAACATATGATGCTGCCTAAATTAGATACTTTTGTTTGTCTTATGAATGAAGGACCTAGCATCGATAAGAAGGATGGTCATTGGAGCGAGATCAAGCATGGAGAAGGAGGTGCGCGCGCGGGAAAGGACAATGGAGCTTCCAGTGGTGATTTTCGCACTTTGAGGCCACCATAAGGCGTGCATGAAGACTTGGACGAGAGACACAAGATGCCACATTAATATTTTCATCCAAGGGTTATTATAGGTCCTGCGTCACCTTATTATTGGGCCAGGCCCATGTAATTTCGAAATACACTTAATAGGCTATTTTTTAGAGTCCGTATGTGTGGGGAAACCGAGTTAGGGTTGTTTTCGGACACCTCCTCCAAGGGGCCACGAAATTCCCCTCTGTTCCCCCATATATACAGCCCTTAGGGCGTCGTTTAGAATTAGGTTTTAATTAGATTTAAGTTAGCCATAGCCGCAACTTCGAGCTCTTCGTTTGTGTCATCCGACCAGGCCAAGACCGCATTGGAACCCCAACTTCTGTTAATCAATCATCTTATATTCGCAATATCCAGATTGCAATTCTTAGTTCTTGCTTGTTCTTCGATTGCTTGCATGAAATAGACCTTCGTGGTCAGGTTGATCGTGCATTCGCGGGATCAATAACCTCTCAGAGTTGGTTTAGCGATTGCTAAGGCGCAACGTCTTCGCACGTTCGTAGTCGGGTCGTGAAAGTCTACTCCACAAAAATCGATCTCCATCATCTCATCGAAACATCGGGACACCATCGCATCTATCAAAAGCAGTTGGGAAAAAACCAAAGGATTCCAAAATCCAGCTATTTCTTGATGTGAAAATTTTCTGATTCTAGAAAAATCTCTTACTCCCATCGGGAGTACCTTTATTCGAGTTTGGGTGCTCCCTCACCCAGAAAGCAAAGACGTGCTCGAGTGATCACTCGCACCAGCAGAAATGACATATTCTCAGAGTTCGGGTGATCCCTCACCCTAAAGTCAGTAAAGCATTCGAGTGACTACTCGCAAAAAGACTCAGCAATTCAACAATGCGATCTATTCGCGCACTCAACGACATTCCGAGTGGGTGCTTTTTTATTTTCCTCGCCTGAGTTCATTACAAGCTCCACGAGTGACTGCTAAAACATCTCACTTGATTGTTTATTCCAAGTGGGTGCATCGCTATCCAGGCTCCGTTCCTCTACAAAAACAATTATGCCTGGGCTACGACATACTGTACTCAGATGCCACGCAATCTTAGCGTATAGGTAAGACCCCGCTGCGCAGAACGGCCGAGCCGGGACTTGCCACAGAGCGATTTCACTCGCGACCTTTTCCATGCGCTCGCATGATAGAAAGACTCGAGCGGACGCGCTCAGGCTATGTGCTTAGACTGGCAGCAATTGATCCTATAAGCCCTACAGCGGCTTGACTTCTCTTGACACCGGTCGTTCCAAGTTCATGTCGAGGGACGTGAGCTTGATTGGGCTACTGTGGTATTTGCCACTAGCGCAATTCATGAAGGCTCGACCAGTCGACTCCTTGGGCCCTTTCACCTTAGCAATCCCTCGAAACAGATATTGTCATGGCTCAAAACTGCCAACGACCCGCGGCGATGCCGCGCCTATAAACGATAAAGCATGGACGAATTCGAGTCCCTGCGCGACTCTTCGAGTCCCCCAGTCACTCAGGGGCTACTGACGAGGGGGTGACCCCATGACTCCTGCATGTGAGGCTACCTGGTACGTATGAAGACCTACCTGGTACGTATGAAGACAGAAGGCCCGCTGGGAAGCCACGACATGCCCACGACTGGCCCAACCAGGCACCGACGTAGGAGTCCGTGACTAGTATGGAAGGCACAACTTGGCGTACAAGGCAAGACTAGAACTAGGAAACTATCTTTGTAACCTAGTACGGACTCCCCGAGACCTAGCCTAGTATATAAAGGCTGGGAGGGGAGACGTCCAAATCAATCCAATACACATTTACTCACCTGGTCTTGCGAGAACTCGCCTGGCCTCCTCTGTAATCGCCTCCTCACGCAATAATATCGAGCAGGAAGTGCTTCTCCTGTTAGCCGACGAGAATCGTCCAACCTATGCCTTCTCTATGACTAACCCAGGGTCCCTGACCACGGGATTTGCCGGGGCTGATCCCCGTCAACCATGTTACAACTCTAACATGACATCACATTGCTAATGTAAGTGTTATTGAAAAACATATTACATAATTTCATTACATTGGAAAGGGAAATCGAAGATAATGAACTAAGGATAAGCTGGCTAGTTGAACATAGGCTTTAGGTAAGCTAAAACGAGCTACTACTCATCGTCATCAGAGATGATGATGGTCTTTCCCCTTGGAAGAGGGCGAGATCTGCACGGTTCCCAGCTTGTGGTCGGTGTGGTTCACCAACCTGCTGGATCTAGAGTTCATGTAAGCACGAGTAGGTTGAGAAAACACAACATATGGTTCGTCGTAGGCACCGACGGTGCCCTCGAAAAAAAACCCAAGAGCTGCTACGCAAAGAAGATAACCTTAAGGCAGTGTCTTTGTGCGACACGTTCAAGGTGGCCTCGACGGCCTTGTGCTCCTCAAGGATCTTAGGGTCTACGCGCATAGACGCCACCGCGGCCTCATCAGCCAGTATGGCCGCGATTTTCCTCTCCGTGGTCAAGTGCTCCTTGAGCTCCAGGCATTGCCGCCTCGACCATAGTGATACGTCCCAAACGTATCTATAGTTTCTGCTTGCTCCATGCATGTTTTGTGTGATATTGCTATGATCTAGATACACTTTCATACACTTCTGATCATATTTGGACTAACTTATTAACTCAGTGCACCACAATGCCAGTTCCTGTTTTATGCTGTTTTTCTATTTCAGGTTTTCCCCATATTAAAAATACTCCAAAAATTCGGGAAAAATCAGATAAAAAATCAGCGTGAAGGAACCTTCCGGAATCATCTAGGTGGGGCCAGAGGGCCACCACCAGGGACCCATGCGGCCACCTAGCGCGTCCTAGGGTCTGTCCGCGCCGGGCGGTGCCTGGACCCCTGGTGGCCCCCCTGGCTGCCCCCTTCGCCTATATATTCTCCGTGACGCGAAACCTCTAAAGACATAAACCTTTTCAGCAATCTCTTCTCTGTTTCGCCGTCGGCGCACTTCCAAGATCGGGAGCGCTAGCACACCTCTTCCCGGCACTTTGCCGGAGGGAGGGTTGACCTCTGGGAGCTTCCCTTCCACCATGGATGGTTTCCGGTTGTGCCGTGAGTAGTCTCCCTAGGACCATGGGTCCGTGATCAGTAGCTATGTGATGTTCTCCTCCCCTCTTTGTTCTTCATGGTTTAGACCTCGTGAGATGCCCTACATGATCGAGGCACATATGTAATTTTCTGCTGTTGCTATGCTGAGTTTGCTTGGATCTGATGGATTATGAGACTATGTTCAGATTGTGATTGAGTAAAATATTTGGTTCTTATCTTTTATATTTTGGTTCCTATGTAATACTTGCATGTTCTCCATTGTTGTTTATTGCTTTGGCCAAGTAGTAGGTAGTGACTCCAAGAGGGAACGTTATGCCCGATTGTGGGTTCATGCCCCCTGATGACACGCTTGAGTGACAAAAACATGAGTCTAGGGGATGTGTTGTTGCCACAAGGGGGAACATAACGGTGCTTGTAACCGCCGTTGCAAGGATTGTTTACTTTACGCAAAGTTCTTTTTAATGCAGTTGTATGTTGCTTTGAGTTTACATTTTCGGTGGGGCACGCAACTTAATACTAGCGAGATGTCTGGATATATATCTCAAGGTGGATGATTAGTAGTAGATGCCGTTGGATTTCGGTCTGCTTATTTTGGCGTACCTCCCATGCTTTTGAGCCTCTTCCTTTCTTTGTAGCATATTTAGCATTGCGGTGCATTTTTAATCCTTTTAATTGCCCAACTATGATTTGTTTACCTCGCATAGCAGTTTTATCGTCTTTTGGGAGAGAGACATCACTAGTGAACATCACGGGACCCCGGTCCATATTCTCATCACTGTTTACACTCTTTATTTTCCTGCTTTTACTTTCTAGTTGTTATCATTATCCCTGGTGTTTGATCCTTTGTGAAAAACAAGGCCGGAGAGATTGACAACCTCTCTGTACTCGTTGGGAAGCAAAGATATTTGTATTGTGTGTATGTCCATGTCAATTGCACCGTTGGCACCTACTTATCATTGTCGGAGTCCTACGGGAGACAAATCCTATCCTCTACATAGGGGAAATTTGCCGCTACGCCACATATTACCTTCCACTTGGGGTAACCAACGAGGATAGATCATCAAGAAAATTTCTGGCGCCGTTGCCGGGGATTCCGAATGCTAAGATAGGGGAGTTGCACACTATCTTTTACCTTTGCTTTTTAGTCTTGTTAGTTTACTTTTCAGTTTTTATCTTTGTTATCTATATCGAAAATCACAAAAAAATCTGCCACACTTTCTGCTGCTATGGGTTCCACTGAAAACACCAAGTTGTGTGACATCACTAGTCACAACAACAAAGACTTTATCTACACTCCTATTGCCACACCTGCCACTTCAGCTACCTCTTATGAAATTAAACCTTCTTTACTAAACCTTATTATGAGAGATCAATTCTCTGGTGCTGGAGATGCTGCTGCTTTACACTTGAACAATTTTGTTGAGTTATGTGATATGCAAAAGTATAAAGAAGTATAAGGTGATGTTGTTAAGCTTACGATTTTTCCTTTCTCTTTGAGGGAAGGAGCTAAAATCTGGTTTCAATCTTTGCCTAGGAATAGCATAGATTCTTGGGATAAGTGCAAAGATGCTTTTATTGGGAAGTACTACCACCTGCTAAAATTATCCAATTGATCGTAACATTATGAATTTTAAGCAATTGGATAATGAACACGTTGCTTAAGCTTGGGAACGAATGAAATCTCTTGTTAAGAAATGGCCCACACATGGTTTGACTACCTGAATGGTTATCCAGAATTTTTATGCAGGCTTGAACGTTACCTCGCGGAACCTGTTAGATTCGGCAGCCGGAGGAACCTTTATGCAAACTACACTTGGTGCTGCCACAAAACTTCTCGATGAGATTATGACCAACTATTCCCAATGGCACACCGAACACGCTCCAACAGGTAGGATGGTAAACTCTGTCGAGGAGATTACCTCCCTAAATGAAAAAGTTGACTTGATTATGTCTCTACTTAATAAGCAACCCTCTATTGATCCTCATGATGTTCCTTTAAATTCTTTGGTTGCTCAGGAACAGGGAGATGTGAACTTTATTGCTAGAAACTACTTCAACAACAATGCTTATAGGGGTAATTTTGCTAGCAATCCTAGACCGTTTCCATCCAACTATGGGAACAACAACACTTATCCTAGTAACAAAAAACCCACTTCTGAACTAGAAAGCATGCTTAGAGACTTTATTACTACCCAAAAAGCCTTCAACAAGAATGTAGAATAGAAATTAACTAAATTAGATAATCTCTCTTAGAAGGTAGATAGCTTAGCCCTAGATGTTGAGATGCTTAGAATTAAAACCTCTCCCCTTGAGGAGAGGAAGGCCACTCCTATTAATGCTATCCAATTACAAATCAATGCAAATATTAGGATGATGGCTAAACTTAAATAAAGATGGTCTAGAGAAAAAGAGGAAGAGGATAGAATTAAGAGCCTTCCTACACACAACACAGTTGCTACTATCCAAATTGTTGAGGACACCGAAACTATTAGCACCCAACACACTCCTAGTCCCATTGGACCTATTAAGGCTGATGCTAATACCTCAACCGTAGAAGAAGATACTCCTATGAACATAGAGGGTTTCAAAAAAGTGAGCCTGGATGACAGTGCTCCCATATTTGATAGTAGTGATATTGATTTTGATAGTTGCACCCTCTCAGAAGTTATTAGCTTACTACACAAAATGTCTAGAGACCCTCACACTAGCACACTCAATCCTGCCTTCACGGAGCATATCACAAATGCTCTCATCAAATCTAGGGAGGAGAAGCTTAGGATAGAAACCTCCATACCTAGGAAGCTAGATGTTGGTTGGGACCCTATGATAAAAATTAGATTGAATAACTGCTCTTGCTATGCTTTATGTGACGTTGGAGCTAGTACCTCCGTCATTTCCAAAAGAATGTATGACATGTTTGAATTGAAACCTTTTGGTCCTTGTTCTTTTGGTGTTCGTCTCGTTGATTCTTCCATAAATAAACCTATGGTGAAGATCGACGATGTTCTTATCATTGTCAATGACAATTATGTTCCCGTTGATTTCAGTATTATGGATATAGAGTGTGAACCTTTATGTCCAATTATTTTGGGACGTCCTTTTCTTCGCACAGTTGGTACTGTTATTGACATGAAAGAGGGGAATATAAAATTTCAATTCCCTCTCAAAAAGGGGATGGAACACTTCCCTAGAAAGAAAATCAATTTACCTTTTGAGTCCGTTACACGGGCTAGTTATTCCCTCTCTTTAGATAAAACTTTATTCTTCTTTTGCTTTATGCCTAGCTTAAAGGCGTAAAAGAAAGCGCTTGTTGGGAGGCAACCCAAGATGTTTTACTTCTGTTTTTAGGTGTATTGATGATTATTACTACTGTAGAAACATCATTTTATATTTATTTTCAAGCTTTGTGCCAAGTTATAGCCTCTTATGATAAGGGGGGCAAAAGTTGTGACATGCTGTCCAGAAAGCAAATTCTGTCTGCTTGACGGAAAAAATCAAAACAAATCACCAGTTCATATGTTTTAGCTGAAATTTTTACACAGCATGATCTATACAATTTTGAAACTTTCGTATGTTCTGAGTTTTTTGACTTGTGTTGCAGAAGTGCCCCGAAAAAATTCTCTACTACCTGCTGTTCTGTTTTTCACAGATTCTGCCATGTTTTGCCTCTCTTCACTTTTGCAAACCTTCAGATTGCATTTTGTTTGCAAAAACCTTTTTGAAATCTTGATAAATAGTAGATATTCAAGAATATCTGTATATACAGTGGAGAAAAAATATTTTATTAAGGTTACTAACATCTCTAATCAGCTTATGATGGGTTATTTATGAAGGGAGATTTCAAGTGTGCGAGGGAAGATGAGGAAAGCAGATTCGAGAGTGTCAAACGCTCAAGAGTGGGGATGCCGCCATGCATCCCCGATAAATATTCAAGGAGACTCAAGCGTATAAGCTTGGGGATACCCCCGTTCATCCGCTTCTCCATCAACAATCATCAGTTCATCCTTCGTCTCACTATATTTTTATAACTTCATGCGTTATGTGCTATGCTTGGAGCGTCTCTCTCTTAGGTTTCCTTTTTAGTTTTCTGTAGATTTTCTTGCTGTTCACAACAAGTTAGACCCCAGATTACTTTGTGTGGGAGATAAACACGCTCCACTCCAATCTAGAACACATCATAGGATTTTCATGCTTATCTTTTCTCTGTTGTGTGTTCTTTATCTTTTCGTAGCTGCTGCCTTGTTTAGTTTTCGTTTTAGTTTTTGTCGTTAGCAAGAGCTTTAGATTTTGTTTAGTTTATTGCTAGAACTCTCTTTATTTTTCATGTTTATCTTGTTAAGAGAGTTGGTTGTTGCACTGAGTTATGTCTTGTCTTGAAGTAGGTAATTGAGGTTGTTATTCAATTGTAGTAGTAACTTGAAATAGTTTTGAGGTATTGTTGTGAGTAATATTGGAACTTTTGGTGTGAAGAGCTCTAGCCTATAAGTGATAGGTGTCAACTTATGGGAAATCCGTGTTTATTTTCAAAAACCTACAAAACTAGTTGAGAACTCTAGCTACTAGATGGATCACTAAATTTTGGAGGGATCGGATATTAGAGTACACTCACGTACCATGAGTCGAGGATGCGCAAGGATAACCAAACCCCCATACACTCCTCCTTGGGGTACTTGTCTCTTTGTGAACCTCCTTATTATATTGAGAGTTACCGATAATAAGTGCATGAGTTCTTCAGATTAATGTATGTTTTGAAAGTTGACACTTCCACCTCCTCATATTTGCTAGCCTCTTCCGTACCGTGCATTGCCCTCTTCTCACTCCGAGAGTTGGCGTCCACCTTCGCCGGTGCATCCAAACCCTTGGCATGATACGCTCTGTCAGCATAAACTCCCTATATCTTTCCTCAAAACAGCCACCATACCTACCTATCAAGGCATTTCCATAGCCTTTCCGAGATATATTACCATGAAACATCCACCTTCTCATGACTTGATCTTCATGCCATACATGTTCCTGCTACACTGGCAGAGACATACATTTGCATACATGATGATAGCTACATCTTCTTTATGTTGAGTACCTTGTAAAGTGTGAAAGTCTTCTATATCTTCTTGTAAAATAGAGTGTTTCCCTTAAGTGAGGAAAAGATCCCAAAGAGGACAAATTAAAAGATCCCAAAGAGAAAAAATAAGAGTTAAATAGAAAGAGCCAGTGAGGCCACCAAAAAAATAGAAAAATATAGAGAAAAGAGAAAAAGGAAATAAAAAGAGAGAAAGGGGCAACACTACTATTCCTTTTGAAAGATCCACACTCATACTCCCTCTTATCTTTGTGCTCCGTAGAGATGATCCTTTATGCATATAGCTATGTGGGGACCTTCACACTATAGAACTTGGCTTGCATATTCCAAGGATGAGCCTCCTCAAACGAGCTCTAGGTATTCATGAGCAAGCAAGTTGGATCCACCCCCACTAGTTCCATTGGAGAGCTTTTCTTAGCTCATATGTGCATCCGTTGCATGGCAATCCCTACTCCTCACATCATATCTATCATTTGGCCTTCTCGCCTATGATTGTCCTCATTGATGTGAGCCTTTCACACCCTTTTTTGTCTTCCTCCTCCACCATATTTCTCTCTTTGCCATCCTATGTGTCAACTCTCGTGCTTATGCTCATCCATTCAATGAGTGCTCAAAATATCGAAAAGGTGTGGATCAAATTGACCTGTACCTGGCTAGTGGTCTGGGGACGAGTCAAGATAAGATTCCAAAGAAGACCAAGTGTGAAACTTTAGTAGATTAAGTTCTCAACAAATATATTTTTTCTCTCGTATTCCCATATCCCCCTTTATTGCACGCAAGCACAATTTGGAGACATTCGAGTCACGGACAGCGAAAGCTCTTGCACCTAATATTCTTTTGTTGCTTGTTTAAATGCTAATATAGACTCTTGCATGTTATGACTTGAATTGAATAACATACCTTGATTTCTTTACTTTCAGAGTTCTTATATGGTTGCTAGCATGTCACAACAGAAATTATGCTTGTTATCATTTACCTACTCGAGGACGAGCAGGAATTAAGCTTGGGGATGTTGATACGTTCCAAACGTATCTATAATTTCTGCTTGCTCCATGCATGTTTTGAGTTCTTATATGGTTCCAAACGTATCTAGATACACTTTCATACACTTTTGATCATATTTGGACTAACTTATTAACTCAGTGCACCACAATGCCAGTTCCTATTTTCTGCTACTTTTCTATTTCAGGTTTCCCCATATTAAAAATGCTCCAACAATTCAGTAAAATCAGATAAAAAATCAGATTGAAGGAACCTTCCGGAATCACCTGGGTGGAGGTAGAGGGCCACCACCAGGGACCCAGGCGGCCACCTGGCGCGTCCTAGGGTCTGGCCGCGCGGGGGGGCGCCTAGACCCCTGGTGGCCCCCTGGCTGCCCCCTTCGCCTATATATTCTCCGTGATGCGAAACCTCCGAAGACAGAACATTTTTTTGCGATCTCGCCTCTGTTCCTCCGCCGCCGCGCTTCCAAGATCAGGAGCGCCAGCAGACCTCTTCCCGTCACCCTGCCGGAGGGACGATTGACTCCAAGAGGGAACGTTATGCTCGATTGCGGGTTCATGCCCCTGATGACACGCTTGAGTGACAAAAACATGAGTGTAGGGGATGTGTTGTTGCCAAAAGGGGGAAAATAACGGTCCTTGTAACCGCAGTTGCAAGGATTGTTTACTTTACGCAAAGTTCTTTTTAATGCAGTTGTCTGCTGCTTTGGGTTTACACTTTGGGTGGGGCTCGCAACTTAATACCAGCGAGATGTTTTGGATAGATATATCAAGGTGGATGATTAGTAGTAGATGCGGTTGGATTTCGGTCTACTTATTTTGGCGTACCGCCCATGCTTTTGAGCCTCTTCCTTTCTTTGTAGCATAGTTAGAATTGTGGTGCGTTTTTAATATTGTCATTTGCCCAGCTGTGATTTTTTTACCTCGCATATCAGTTTTATCGTCTTTTAGGAGAGAGACATCACTAGTGAACATCACGGGACCCCAGTCCATATTCTCATCACTGTTAACAAGCTCTTTTATTTTCTGCTTTTACTTTCTAGCTGTTATCATTATCCCTTGCGTTTGATCCTTTGTGAAAAACAAGGCTGGAGAGATTGACAACCTCTCTGTACTCGTTGGGAAGCAAAGTTATTTGTATTGTGTGCAGGTCCACATCAATTGCGCTGTTGACACCTACTTATCATTGTCGGAGTCCTACGGGAGAAAAACCCTATCCTCTACATAGGGGAAATTTTCCGCTACACCACATCTAACCTTCCACTTTGGGTAACCAACGAGGATAGAACATCACATAGCGAACGGCGGGACCTGGGTTTTGTGGGAAGTGGTGGTGGTGATTTGTATGGGACGTGTTGGGCCGGTGTTCGTGGCATGGGTCTGGACGAAGAGGGTTGTGTTGGATCCTAACTGACTAGGCCTATTGTAACACCCTCAGAATCAGTAACAGTAATCACTACTGATGATGATCATCACTGTTGATGATCATCACTGTTGATTTCCAACCCGGATAAAATTTTCAATTGGGTAAATTATAAAACTTTCTCCAAGAATTGTGGATGCCAGTCAATCAACATGATCATGGTTAACCCAAGTCACCCTTAGTCATTAGAATAATCACAAGTCTATGATGATTGTGAAACCAATGTTGTGGGGTCATCAAAAAATTGTTTTGAAGGTTAATATAAAAATGAAATCATAGTTGAACCAAAATGATGGAATCTATTTATAAAATGCCTAGCAATCATTAGGCCATGATTAAAATAACAATGGATATTCTATTAAAGTGTTTTAGAAGTATTATGAAATAAAAACAATAGCTTGGGAAATTATTAAATTGCCATGATCATTTTAATAAACAAGTGGGAATTTTAGATGCACTAAAAATTGTGGAACCAATTTTATAAAATGTCAAGTAACCAGTAGGTGTTAATAAAATAGAGTTGGGATTCTATTAAATTGTTTAAATAGTATAAATAAATTAAAACAATAACAAAGTAGCCCATTTTAATTATTAAATAATTATAGAAAATACAAATGATTTTATATTTGATCCAAATCTTTTGTGGCATCTTTGTATGGTGTAACCATAATATTGGAGTTGATTGGAATTTTTATAAAAATCATTTTGATGGCCAATTAAATATTAACAAAAAAAACTAAAGGAAAAATGCAAAAACCTAAAACTATCTAAAACCCGCCCCTGGGCAAAGCCCACCCTCTCCTTCCCACCCAGGCCCAGCCCAACTTCACCTCTCTCTCCTCCCACCTGCAGCCTCACCACGCGCCATGGGCAGGGGGGAGCACTGCTCGGCCGCCCCCACCCCACCTGCCCCCTACCTGCTCCCCCCATGCCTGTGGACAAGGGCATCACCCCCCTGGAACCCTAGCCCCCTCCATTCTCCTCCCCCGCGTCTCCCTCTCCTCTGTCCAAGCCACCGCGACGGAGTCGTCGCCGCCGACGCGACGCGGCCAACGGCAGCGGAGGGATGCCCTGGGCTGTCCAGTCGCCTCGCCGTGCCCCCCCCCCTCGTCTCCACGCGCAGCCAATCGACCCCGGAGCCCCTACAGCGTGCTCCTCGACATCGCTTTCTTACTCGACCCCGGCGGTATTGCAGTCGGAATCCGGCCACCTCGCACCTCCGTTGCGCCCGCTGCCCACCTCAACGCGTTCATGGTGAGCCTACGGCCGTTTCCCCTCCCCTATTGCATGGAATCGTGACCTGGTAGCCGTGCTCGCCGTTGAAATCCTGGAGGAGCCCTGCCCGTGCCTTCCCCGGCAGCTGTTTTTTGCTGCTAGTGCAGCTGCGGTGCCTTACCGCACCCTTGAGTGCGCGTGCCGCCCGCGCTCGCCACGCCCAGCGCACCCCTGCTGCCGCCCCCTCGCCACACCCTGTAGTCACCGGTCGTGGCCGCTTCTTCCCGGCGCCGCTCGGCCGTGGCCGGCCGTTCCTTGGCCGTGCTCGAGCCGCCCCTCCGGTGCCCTGCGGTTGAATGTTCCTTCCGGAGCCACGCCGCCCCGCTGCTCGCCCTGGCCGCGCCTTCCCTCGCCGCCGGCGCCCCCTGTCCTGCCGGCGTGGACACATCCGACGTGGGAGCCATTAACCCCTAACCCCCTGCCTAATTATCTTGTTAGGCTAATCCCCATTTTAAAATAACCACCCCCTAAGTCTATTACAAGTGGAACCATCCACTGGATAAATCTATTTAAATAGTTATTTAAGAAAATAGTCAATGACAGTAGGACCCCACCTGTTAGTTAAATAAAAGAAATGATTTATAAAAATGCTTGAGTATGACATGTGGGCCCTATCTGTTTTATTAAATTAAATAAATTACATAAATACCACTGTCTATGACATTTGGGTCCCAGATGTCAGGTTTGACCAGTCAAACTACTATTCTGGATAATGTTATATTAAATGATTAAAGAAATTCAGAAAATGTTATAAAATAATTTAAAACTTTAAAATTCAATATCTTTTAAACCGTAATTCAGATTCAAAAACTTTATGCATCAAAATTTATCGAAAAAATTTAACGAATACGGATGCTCTATCCGTATGTCTACCACCCCCCTCTAACGTACCGAACATCGACATTCCCCCCCCCCCTTCGGACCGTTTGTCGATAATTCCCGGTACCGATATACGTTGCCCGGATGTAAAACTTTTGTATACGAAAGTTGCTCAGAACGGATCACCGAGTTCGCATACGATACCCATACCCGCACCACACCTCTCTAACATGCCGAACATCGAACCGACCCCCTCCGGTACCGTTAGTACGATAATTGCCCGATACCGATAAACCCTCCGGATGAATTTATTCCGAACACGAATGTTGTTCAGATTGTTTCAACTAACCCGGATACACCACCCACACATGTGTCGGATGTCCACGACACCTCCGGCATGATACCTTCCCCCTTCGGATCATCTGTCCGGTAATCAACCGGTACTAATGAGTCATACCCGGATAAATTCCCGCTTCGACTAAAATACTTAACACTGCGTAAGAGCCCCGTTGCTGTATATCTGCTATGTCATACAATTGTATTGCTATTATTCTTGTGTATTTATTGTTTCTCCCACCCTTTTATTCTTCGATAGACCCTGTTGCTGACGCCGGCTACATCGATGCAGAGTACGACTACTTCGTCGACGACCGTACCCCTACCGTCGAGCTTGCTGGCAAGCAGAGCCATTCTCTTCCCCAGATATCGCCTATCTTTCCGTACATTTCTTGTAGTAGGCATTGTTACCGCTGCTGCTACGATTACAATCCTATTCAATTGCATAGCCTGTTTTGTCGCCCCTTGATGTACCTTCCTTTAATCCTATGCTGCCTATTGTTACTTATACATTATTCAGCAGTAAACCCTGCGCATTGTTAGTTAGGTTTAGAATAGCGGGCCGTGATCACTCTGGGAGTGATCGCGGGAACGATATATTACAACTGCAACAGGTACGGATCAATGCAGACACCCTAGGGAACCTACAACGGCGAGACTCTGCCGAGTCGCTTCGAGTTTGACTTACGAGTGGAATGGACTCGTATTTCACTCTCGTCAGCTTAGTAGCGTAGCATCACCGGGATGGTATGAGGTTTACCTCTTTAGTTAATTCCGCTGATGTCTCAGTCGATCCAGCTCAAGTGTACCATCGAGGGTGATTCCTCCTGGTTTCACTTAACGGTAGGGACTCGAACCAACTGGTGTCCTTAAAGGTAAGAAGTCGGGTGACCCAACGGTGCCCGCGAGTGGTATTGCGACGGGACGACAGGGAGGGTACGACCAGTGTACCGGTGTGCTCGGCCCGTGATCGTTGGCTGCGAGAGTTACCAAACGACGAAAGTCGAGCTCCTCCAAGAGCACACGCGAGACAAGGTAAGGAGACGGTTCACCTTGTTGGTAACCGCAGTGACTTGGTGGGACGACGGGGCAGGCACCGATGTACTGGTGGTCCTGGCTGCTGTCGTTGTCCTCGGGTCAGTTAAGTCGAGGCAACGATAACGGTTGTCACGTAGGTTAATTAAAATGCTAAATGGTTCAGTGAATGTCTTGAGTTGGCTATATGCCATGTACGCACTACCTACCCGTGGGAACTACGAGTTATGGGCTCCTCTGCTTCGTAGTGTCGTCCGAGGACTCTTCAGACGTCAGCAGTACTGCGGGCTGATTGCCGGGAAGTGGTGTTGTCTTATTTCCTCGCGCGGTGGTGTCTTATTTGAATTTGCTTCAACTTCACCGGCCAGCCACGCACCGTGCAGGAGTACGTTCGGGTTGGGGTCCAAGGCTCGGCGTACTTAGGATTTAGACCGGCGGATGGCCTCTCTGTTGAGTTTGAAAGATGGGCTATGAAGTGTCGGATAGCCTCGGTGGAGCGTTCCCTAACAAGGTTCCTGCCACCCTGGAGATCCGTGCGTGTAGCGTAACACAAGTGCACCCCTGCAGGGAAGATTAATCTATTCGAATAGCCGTGTCCACGATAACAGGACGCTTTATGCTGAAGATGGATCTTACCACTACAAACTATTATTATTAAACTATATGGTTCCGGGTTTTCTTCCTCGCGGGGATGTCGAGGAGGTGAACTTGGAGGCATTGTTAATTATGGTTACAACTTATTATTATACAATGCTGCAGCAACTTCTGCTGCATTGTTACTTTCATTACTGTTATATTAACTGTTGGCTGATTCTTACCCCATGCTGCAAGACATCGTCGGAAGATGCTAGTCTTCGTTAGGCCTAGCTTCTTACCCTTGCTCTGGAGTTCTGTTTTTCAGTCCACTATATACATCCTCTTCTTTCCGTTGATACAATGCATAATGCTTAGTAGCGGACGTAAGACTCGCGGGTATACTAGATACTCACCTGCTTTATTTCCTTTACTGTTTTGCCTGATCG
This sequence comes from Bromus sterilis, assembly GCA_950022295.1. Taxonomy (NCBI): domain Eukaryota; kingdom Viridiplantae; phylum Streptophyta; class Magnoliopsida; order Poales; family Poaceae; genus Bromus; species Bromus sterilis. The sequence continues at coordinate 269,517,585 of OX465595.1, read as the reverse complement.
GCCGCTGCAGTCGACGTTGGAGCCCAGGAGTAGGAGTTCCTGATGTCGACCACTGCAACGTGAAGATCCCCGATGACCAAGACCAGGAGTAGTTTGGAGGTTCCCAGGCAGGAGGCCTTGCCTTATCGATCGTGTGTTGATTTTGTGCTAGCCTTCTTAAGGAATCCTTGTATTCTCGTGTCTGTACTCAGATACTTTTGTTTCCGCTGACTTTGTGCTCTCGAGCTGTTGTATTCGAGCCCTCGTGGCCCCTGGCTTGTATTAAACAGCTTGTATTATTTTATTTGTAGAGTTGTGTTGTGATATCTCACCGTGAGTCCCTAATCTCGATCGTGTACCTTGCGTGTATGATTACTGTACACGGTCTGATTTTGGGGGCGTCACACCTATGGGGTGAGAACAATGGAGGGGCATAGTCGGCGAGGAGGCCGACAAGGAAGGCTTGGGCTTAAGAAGGGGGGAAATGTGCAGGGGTTGTTTGAACAAGAAATGGGGGAATGTTGTAACAGCCAAGGATTTTCATCCAAATTAAAGAAATTGTTTGTTTCTTTGTTTTGTTGATTTCTATAATTGTTTGCATTATTTTCTTCGCCGAATTATTAATCGGTGAATATTCTCCCCCCTATTTCCCGTACCGGCATGCGTGACTAAGCCTTTTCCCCACACAACACACGACCTTTGTGACACCGGGTTCACCCGAGCACCGTCGCAACTTCCGGCACAGGACCAGCCATCGCCATCGGAACAAAAAACCCCATTTAATAATTAAATGGATTATTTTACGGGGCGCCGGAAAATGTTCTCGGAACGATATCCAAGTGAGGTAGGACTGACAGGCTCGCCTCACTGAGCACGTGGTTCGAGATTTCGTCCGAATCAGAGGTCATGTGAACTCCCGGCGGTCAGAAACGTGGAGTACCGGAAGCGCCCGAGAAACACCGGGGGCATTTTCATAAACCCGGCAGCCAGGCCATCCTATATAAAGACCACCACTCTCCCCAAGCCATTAGGGTTTCCCTCCCTAGAAAATTGCAGCCACACCCCTAATCCCCCTCAGATCTGCCCCAGACCCCTCTCTCCCCACCGAAACCCTAACCTCCAAGCCATCCTAGCCATTGGACCAATAGATCTGTGGCGCACAGGCGGCCACGTCGCCCCCAAACCAGCCCCAAACCGAATTGGGCCCCGCAGGGCCCTCCCTAGCCCGCATGAAGCCCAGATCGGTGCCGCTCCGTGGAGAGCCATCACTGCCGTGATCCACCAACCGCCTCGCGCCGCCGACTCCGGCAAGCAGCCGATGCACGCCGGCGAGCCGAGACGCGCCGCCCCGGTGAGCTCCACCCCGCAGCCTCCTTGCCTCCCTCTCTTTCCACCTCTCTCTCTAACCCTCTCCTCTCTCTCTCTCTGAGTGATATGAGATGAGCCGCCATGGCCGACCCTTGGAGCTCGCGGCCGCCCAGAGACCACCACCGCCCTCCTTCCCTCCTCTGCGCTCGGATCCAGCCGGATCCCGTTCACCGCGCCTAGATTCGCCGCCGCACGCCTCCCTATAGCCGTCCTCGGAAATCCTCGCTGGAAGGCAGCTGAATCCGCCGCTGCCACTGCCTGGATCAGAAGGATCCAGCGACCGAGCGGTCGCTCGCTGCCTCCTGCACCCGCACGTGGGCCGACGAGCGCCCCAGGCCCAACTCCCTCGCGCCTTGAGGCCCAGCAGCGCGTCTTGCGGAGTCCTCTCGCACATGGGCACAAGCCGCTATCCAGCGCTCACCTGCTCCACGGGCTCGGCCCACTTGGTGAGGCGCCCCCTTTTTTCCTTTATTTATTTATTTGTTGTTGTTGAACTGTTGGGCCGGCCCGTTAATTATCTCGCGCACTTCAGCGTAGTTTAGCTGTTACGCGCCTCTGTTAGGCCTAGTTCTTTGCTGTTTCGGCCCGTTTTGTTTTTTGCTAGGTTTTTATTAATAATTGGCAGATCGTGTTATTTTTGCGTTTCCCGTATCTTTTTCACGGTAGCTCGGATCGCGACACGTTAAACATGAAACTTGCTTAGTTTTACGTGTAGTTTAATAAAATGTGCTCCTTTGCCATGTTGGACTTTCTTTACATGCGTTTTACTGCTAATTACATCGCATGCCACCTTAAATGTAATAGCCTATAACGTTTTAACCGTTGCTCCGAACAAAATGTTCTTTACATGTAACTTGACTAGAATTTTGTGTAGGTTGTGAATATGCCGCTCTTGCTTGCTAATAAAAATAATAAGTTTATGTTTAGGGAAGAACAATACCAAATGCAATAATTATCGTGGGGGTCCTTAATAGTTGCCATGTATAGGTTTACCCCGTACTTAAAGTGTCTAGATTAGATAGTTTACTTTATGCTTCACCTCTTGCCATGATTGTGTGATATGTCATGCTTGAGTGAGATGTCATGTTAACAACCTTTTCTCATGTTGTGTAGCTAAACAACCTGAACCATTCAAAATTTGCGGTATCGTCGTGTGTGACGAGTACTGCACTTAACCTGTTATTAACCGCTCTCCACGATAGATAGGATACCGTGCGTTGTCTCGTGTTGGCTTCTTGATGTTGATGCATGCTCGTGATTGCTTCATAGTAATAGATGCTTGCTCGTCGATTGCCTTTTCCAGTGTTTACCTCTTGTGTGCTTCCGCGGGTACCTCTCGGAGACGATGCGAGCTTGCGATCGACTACACCTTCGGTTTCGTTTTCTCATCAGGTAAGGGGGAGCATATATCATGCTTATAACTTTCAGCTCACTCGCGCCTAGGTGTAGGATAGAACGATTGCTTGATCCTACCACTTCATATTCATGCCTCTCAATTAAACCCAAACAGCCAGGTCCTCCACATCCCAGCAAACCTTGTTCGGCTATGTTACTTTTGCTCGCTGCTCAGCCACTTCTTAGTATGCATGCTAGGATGCTATCAATTTTTACCTCCTGTTACTCCTTGGATTGGGATATCACATTATTATATTGTTGTGGAAGATATGATTATTATAAATGTTGACTATACTCGACGAAGGATGGAAAGTCTAGGCTATCCCGCCCCGATGCTTTGTTCCATTCTAGTCACCTATGACTCGAGTTCCGGGTATTGTGTCTCTTGACGAGCGTGCCTAACCGCGTGTGGGATGCTATGGGGTCCCCTTTTCTTACCTACCTAGCTTCAAACATTTCTAGTGGTGGCCCAAGCTGATTTACCATTTGAAACGTGTGTGTGACTGGTCCGCGGCTGGCAGATTTCAAACAACTTGGGCCAGTGGAGACATGGTTTCTCTTGTTGGTCCACCCCAGGGAGCTAGGGGGCTACCCACATGGTTTGGGTAGCTAAACCGACCTCATCAAGACGGTAGAGGCCGATTCGAGAGCGTGGTCGGCTTTTGAGTTGGATGTCGACTTACCGAGGGCCACCCGAATTTGTGCGTTGTTAGTTAGAGGGACTTGTCTTCCGGATCTCTCGGAACAAATCTTCAATGAGTGTCTTTAAAGGGCCCGACTGAGAGAGATGGGCGTGCGCGCGGAGCCTTGTAATGGGCAGTTGGTACACCCCTGCAGGCTTAAATCTTTTTGAGAAGCCGTGTCCACGGTGATGGACGACTTGAGCCCTACTCCTTGTTCATAAACAACAACAGCTGAGATAATCTTAATAACTTCATAACCGAGTGTGCCTTGACTACATCTTCTTCGCCGGGATGTGAAGGGGACGACACGGATAGGATAGGTGTTATGTTTGCATAAGTAGCTGATAGCAAGACCTGTTGGAGGCGATTCCTCATCGAATGCTTGATTCTCTACTTACTCTAAAATAGACCGTTATCCACTCATATATTGCTAGTGCACCTGCAACCTGATGACCCACAACGTAAGGGATCGATTGCAGCGTTTTCGATAAGTAAGAGTGTCGAACCCAACGAGGAGCAGAAGGTAATAGCAAGTGACTTTGGTAGGGAGATAACTGCAAGCACTAAAAGATAACTTTTTAGGGGTTTTTCTTGGTATAAGCGACGGGAAAGTAAAAACGAGCAAAGTAAAAGGTACTGGAGAGTAACGAGTGGCCCAATCCTTTCTGAGAAAAGGAGAGGCCTAGCAACTGAACTTATAAAAGCTAAGGTGTTCTTGAGGACACACGGGAGAGGTAGTCATGTGCTTTTGCCATATTCTGTATCGGTACTATGTGCTGTGTTGATAAGTGTTGAGTGGGTGGATCTATGCTAGTACACCCTCTATACTAAGATAAGTGTACTCTTATGATTAAACACCTTGCAAGAATCCGAAAATAGAAGATAGTAATTATGGCAAAAGCCTAACCATAGCAATACGATCGGTGATCCATTGTTCCCTTGTGCAAAAGCGTGCAAACTGAGGTTTAGGTTTCTGTCACTCCGGCAACCCACCGTAAGCATTCTTTGTACACAATGTATCCCCCTAGGTCCTTGATAAGGCGAAGTGTTGAGTGTTCGACTCACACAACACCACTAGGAAAATAACAACACAACTTAAATATCAACCAACACATATTACTTCAACATCATATGACTACTAACAACTAGACTTCTCCCATGTCCTCAAGAACCAAAGTAACTACTCACAAGACATAAAAGAGATCATTATCAGTGGGGATAAATAGATGATAAACAATCTGAACACAATAATATTTCTCCAACAAAACTCAATAGCATTCACCACAAAGTAGTAATCAACACCGATAGAGTAGAGAGGATAGATAGTATGGATTACAACATGAGTTGCAATTGTGAGATGAGATTGGATGGAGGTGGAGATGGTGCTGATGATGGGGATGATGTTGATGATGATCTCCATGATGCCCGTGATGATGGTGATGACGATGGTGACGATCTCCCCTTCAGGGAGGTGATCTCCCCGGCGGAATCTGCTCGCCAAATATGGCTTTTCTTATCTGTTGGTTTCCGCCACGGAGCAGCGGCGGAACTCCAGAAACTATCTCTTTTTTAGGGTTTTTGGATGACGAAGAGTATATAGGCCATAGGGGGGACCCAGGAGTGGCCCCGGGGGTCCAGGCGGCCTCCCGGCGTGGCCAGGGGTGGGGCCGCGCCAGGTGGCCGCCTGGGCACCCTGTGGCCCCCTCTGGTAGCTCTTTTGCGTGTCTTCGTGATACTTCTGGAAAATTGCCTTCGTCGATTTTCAGGTAATTTGGAGGTATTCTTCTTCAGCAACTCAACGTCCACTTTTAACCGCTGAATCCTGCGTCTGCTGCTTCGGCACCGGAAAGTTGCAAACTGTATAAAATAAGCCAAAACAACATAAGAATAGCATCATATCATGAAATATATCAATGAATAAGAAAGAATTACTATATAAAATAGTGATGCATTTTGGAGGTATCAACTCCCCCAAGCTTAGACCTTGCTTGTCCCCAAGCGATTACTGAGCTCGGTAAACCTGTCCACAAGTTTAGAGAGTTAAGTGTCGATAAATAAAATACGGACAAGAAGCATCAAGGTTCCTTCATCAAACTCAAGCATCCTCAACAATAACCTCAACTCATAAGGCCCTTATGAGAAAGTAATAAAAATTATAATCGAAAGTAAGGCTGAGGAAACTCATCAAATTATGGCAAACATATCCTTTGTCAAAGGACAACTAATAACTTTTAATCTTGCTCTTCCTCTTTAATTAAACAATTTGAATCTTTTGAAAGAACATGTTAATAGTCATGAAGTGCAAATGCTAACACCAAGGAAGATGCTTGCTTGGCAAAAGCTTTCGCAAACAAGTTACTTATCAAAAGATAATGTCAACAAGGATGTGGCATGGCAAAACTTAATGCAGCTCTATATGGATGAATCCTCATCAACATCAAATGTCTGTTCTCTTAGGGAAAAGAAGGAAGTGGGACAACTGACTCAACATGAAGGTGGATGCAAGGCCTTGTTAAGGGCAAGCAGGGAAAACTCATGTGCTATCCTTAAATCAAACAGAATAAAAATAGATTTTGGGGCGGTGCATAGTTTGTCAACGAATGCTAATAGATAGCTCAATTACTTCTTAAGATGGACAAGTTTCGAGGAACGGCTCCCAAGTGGGGACGATCACATCCCCTTAATCTCCCTAGACATGCAATCCCGGGGTAAAACTTGTCCAACTTAAGAAGATCATGAATTACCTACTACTTCCTCATGAGCTAAACAAGAGGCACAAAAGAGAAGATTTTGAACATTTAAGGATAACATACAAATTCTATACTTATAGGAGTGGTAAGGGAATACCACGAATAGGGAGATATAGTGGACTCATATGGAAGGTAATGGTTTCAGGGTATGGATGCACAAGCAGAAATCTACTTGGCAAAGAGTTTGGCTAGCAAAGGCTTTGAGAGAACAGACAATTGATGCTAATTTAGATGCAAAACATATAAAGCATAAACATTAAGGTAAGCATAACACATCAAGTTGTCTTCCTTGTCAACATAACACTTCAAGCATAATAACATAAAGGTTTTGGCTATGTCGCTACTTGAGAAAACATGCATGTTGTCAAGACCAAAGCTATGTTTGCCAAAATTAAATAAAGTTTTCAAATCCATACCTGATATAAGGTCAATACTCCCCATAAGAATCGTCATATGAGGCCAATTGCGCGAAGAGAATACCGAGTGCAGTGCTGGAACCAATAGACTTCTCATTAATATTCCATTATAGACGACTCCACACTCACGGATACAATCTCTCCACAGACGGAGTGATAGACCTCAATGCAAACACCTATTTCATATAATAAACTCCCTAGACATGATACGACTCTACTTGACTCTAGAAGACTAATATAAAGATAAAGGTACCCGGCACTCCCCCAAGCTTGGAACAAGTTGAGGGGATGCCATTACCCGAGGACATTTACTCCTCATTCTTGTTCCATGGTAGCTCCTCTCCAGTCTCGAAGGACATTCCCGTCTCCAGGATCCTGCACTCAGCACCTAAACTCATGCGCAGAAACTTTAGTTCATACTCACAGTTCTGGTTGTGCAGATCATAGATTTGTGCTTGGAGCTGATAAACTTTTTCTTCCAGTGCGGACAAACTTGACCACATCTCCTTCATCTCTTTCCTATGGGAAGCCTCGATCTCGTTCCTGATGTCGAAGTTGGCTTCAACACCACGCTCCACCATCTTCTTGAACTTGAAGACCTCATGTTCCATCTCCTTCAGCCGCTCCTCGGTGCTCCCCTCCATGGCTGGTCCCTTCAGATCTTCCTTGTGGAGAACACCGTCCTCCACACGAAGGACCTGGGGGTGCTTGTTCACCTCAGCGAGGTAAGGGTTGATGACGTTGACGATGAACCTGTCCTTGGGGTAACTTGGGGAAGCCATGGCACCTAGGTCTAGCTAAAAGATTTCCTGGCAGACACAGATTGTAGAGAAAACACACGAAATCGCGAGATACATTGCCGGAACGATCCGGGCAAATATATAGCAAAACTTTCTGCAACAAAAGTAAGGTAACAAGCCAAAGTGGGGTCGGAGACGGACTCCTGGGTGCCCAGGCGGCCTCCCGGCGCGGCCAGGAGGTAGGCCGCGCCAGGGGGGCGCCTGGGCCCCTTGGAGCTCCTCTCCGGCTCCGCTTAGGCTTCGAATTTTCCTTATTTTGCAAAAACTCATAACGTGGAACTTTTATGGCGGTTCGCGATGTTTCCTTACCGTAATACATACCTTTTCTTATTCTGCTTCTGTCGGTGTCTGAAACAGGGCTGCACCGTGTTCTTCATGAGTTGTTGTGCGTATTATATTTACATCAACATTGACGGGATCTCTCGCCATGTAATGCTTGAGTCTTTGCCCATTCACAACTTGAGGCTTGGTGCCTTCAAATTTTTTAATCTTGATTGCACCAGACCGGTATACTTCTTCGATATGAAATGGCCCTTCCCACCTGGAAAGTAGTTTACCTGGAGAAAACCTGAAACGGGATCTAAACAATAAAACTTTATCACCAACATTAAATTCACGTTTCAGAATCCTCCTGTCATGCCACTTCTTTGCCTTTTCCTTGAACATTTTAGCGCTCTCGTAAGCTTCACTTATGCACTCATCTAGAGAAGTCAAGTTCATGAGACGCTTTTCACCAGCTAACTTTTGGTCAGCATTAAGCTCTCTAACAGCCCAGAAAGCTTTGTGCTCTAACTCTAATGGCAAATGGCAAGCCTTGCCATAGACCATTTTATAGGGAGACATGCCCATGGGGTTTTTGTAAGCAGTTCTATACGCCCACAAAGCATCTCCTAACTTACTTGACCAGTCCTTCCTATTTCTGTTAACTGTCTTTTGCAAGATCAACTTGATCTCTCTATTGGTGAGATCAACTTGCCCACTAGTTTGAGGATGGTACGGTGAAGCAATTCTATGATTGACATCGTACTTGGATAAAGCTTTTCTAAAAGCTCCATGCGTGAAGTGTGATCCTCCATCAGTCATGAGATACCTAGGTACACCAAACCTAAGGAAAATTACATCTTTGAGAATTTTCAAAGATGTTTTGTGATCAACACTATCAGTGGGGATTGCTTCAACCCACTTGGTTACATAATCAACAACAACTAAAATGTGAGTGTACTTGTGCGAAGAAGGAAAAGGACCCATAAAATCAAAACCCTAGCAATCAAAAGGCTCAATCACTAGTGAGTAATTCATAGGCATCTCATTCCTTCTACTAATATTACCAACTCTCTGACATTTATCACATGCTAAAACATAATTTCTAGCATCTTTAAAGAGAGTAGGCCAATAAAAACCTGATTGGAGAACCTTATGTGCGGTTCTCTCACCGGCGTGATGTCCTCCATAGGGACTATCGTGACATTGCTTGAGAATGTACTTCTGCTCGTGTTCCGGTATGCATCTTCTCACGATCCCGTCTGGACCTTCTTTGAAAAGATGTGGGTCATCCCAAAAGTAATGCCTCAAATCATGGAAGAACTTCTTCCTTTGCTGAAATGTTAAACCTGGAGGCAAATACTTTGCAACGATAAAATTAGCATAATCTGCAAACCAAGGATCGGAAAGAGATTGTACTTTAACAACGGCAAGTTGTTCGTCTAGAAAACTGTCGTTCACTGGGATGGGATCATGCGGTATATCTTCCATCCTTGAAAGATTGTCCGCTACAGGGTTGTCTGCTCCCTTTCTATCAACAATCTGCAAATCAAATTCTTGAAGAAGGAGTACCCATCTGATGAGTCTTGGTTTGGCATCCTTCTTCGTCATAAGATACTTAATGGCAGCATGGTCAGTATGAATAATAACTTTAGAATCAACAATATACTGCCTAAACTTATCACAAGCAAACACTACTGCTAAGTATTCCTTCTCAGTAGTAGCATAATTCTTTTGAGCACTATCAAGGGTTTTACTAGCATAATAGATAACATTTAATTTTTTATCAACCCTTTGTCCTAAAACAGCTCCAACAGAAAAATCACTAGCATCACACATAATTTCAAAGGGAAAACTCCAGTCAGGCGGTTGTACTATAGGAGCGGTTATTAGAGCTTTCTTAAGAACTTCGAAAGCCTCCTTACAATCTTCATCAAATACAAAAGGAACATCCTTCTGGAGAAGATTAGTGAGGGGTCTCGAGGTCTTAGAAATGTCTTTAATAAATCTTCTATAGAAACCAGCATGACCGAGAAAACTACGAATACCTTTAATGTCCCTTGGATAGGGCATCCTTTCAATAGCTTCAATTTTCGCCTTGTCCACTTCAATTCCCCTCTCGGAAATCTTGTGGCCAAGCACGATCCCTTCGTTAACCATGAAGTGGCACTTTTCCCAGTTTAGAACTAAGTTTGTATCCTCGCATCTGTGCAAAACTTTATTAAGATTGTGGAGACAGTGGTCAAAGGAAGTTCCATAGACGGAGAAATCGTCCATGAAGACTTGCACAATCTCCTCACAGAAACCATGAAATATTGCAGACATACATCTCTGAAAAGTAGCAGGGGCATTGCCTAATCCAAAAGGCATACGCCTATAAGAATAAGTACCATAAGGACTAGTGAAAGTGGTCTTCTCTTGATCGACAGTGTTCACATGAATTTGAGAGAAGCCTGAATACCCGTCAAGATAGCAAAAGTGGGTGTTTTTGGACAGCCTTTCAAGCATCTGTTCAATAAAAGGCAACGGGTAGTGGTCCTTCCTGGTTGCCTTGTTCAACTTCCTGTAATCAATACACATTCTATATCCAATAATAATTCTTTGAGGTATTAGTTCATTCTTATCATTAGGGACTACAGTTGTCCCTCCTTTCTTAGGAACAAAATGAACTGGACTTACCCACTTACTATCGGCTATAGGGTAGATAATACCTGCATCTAGAAGCTTTAGGATTTCGGTCCTCACAACATCCATCATCTTTGGGTTCAACCGTCGTTGATGGTCAACAACAGGTTTAGCATCGGGCTCGAGGTTGATAGTATGTTGACAGATAGATGGACTAATTCCCTTAAGGTCATCAAGGGTATAGCCAATTGCACCACGGTGTTTACGAAGTATCTCCAATAATCGCTCTTCTTCATATCCTGAAAGGTTAGAGTTGATAATAACAGGATAAACATTCTTTTCATCTAAATAAGCATACTTGAGCGTATCGGGAAGAGGTTTGAGATCAAACACCGGGTCTTCTTTTGGTTTGGATAGAATTCCTAAAGGTTCAACCGGAAGTTTGTGCTTCAGGATAGCAGGTTGTCTCAAGAAGATTTCATCAATTTCATTTCTTTCCTGCATATGAGTGTCATTCTCGTGGTCCTCCATGTATTGCTGCAAAGGATCATTAAGGGGAATAGCAATAGAAGCAATACTTTCAATAATTTTATCATCACTAGGTAATTCAGTATCACGAGGCTGCTTAGAGATCTTAGAAAAATTAAGTTCATATGGCTCACCATTGAATTCAACAGAAACTTTACCTTTCTTGCAATCTATAATAGCTCCACAAGTTCTGAGAAAAGGTCTACCAAAAATAATAGGACAAAAACTATCTTGTACTGAACCAAGTACAAGAAAGTCGGTAGGATACTTTACCTTTCCACATAGGACTTCAACATCTCTCACAATCCCAATAGGAGAGATAGTAGCTTTGTTTGCAAGATGAATAGTAACATTGATCTCTTCGAGTTCACAGGGTGAAATCTCACTCATGATCTCTTGATAAAGCGAATAAGGAATCGCGCTAGCACTTGATCCCAGATCGCATAGCCCGTAATAATTGTGATCTCCTATTTTAACAGATACAATTGGTGTACCTGAAATTGGGCTTTTATTCTTGGCTGTGACAATGTTAGTTTAAACAACACAAAAATTTGTAATAGAATCTGAAACATCATTAGTAACTAAATCTTTAACCATAGCAACTTGAGGATCGACTCTGATCTGGTCCTTAGGTTCGCCTGTTCTTCTCTCACTTTTATTTATTATGCCTGTCACAAAAGAGTGCTCCCTTATTCTTGAAGGAAAAGGGGGCTGTTCATATATAACTGCAGGCAAAATAGGATCAGCAACGTGAATATCAATAGGCACTTCCTTGAAAGGCTTATGGTACTGATCTTTCTTCATCTTAGAAGAATCAACATGAGAGGCAAAGTTCTTACAAAAATAAATCATTAGATGGGAATCCAGACCTATCTTAGTGCAAACGGTATTAAAATAATCAGTTTTCACATAGCTCTCAATATAATCATGCTCATAATTTATAGAAGGTTCAATACCTTTATCAATTTCCCAGTCTTCAGTATTCTTCTGGATCCTTTCGATGAGATCCCATCTTTCTTCAACGCTCTTTGTCTGAAATACCCTGCTAGAGGAGGCATCCAGCATTTCCTTATCCTGACGAGAAAGCCTGGCATAAAATTTGTAAGTATAATATCTTCGGGGAGCTTATGGATAGGACATTTGAACATTAGGGATTTAAGCCTCCCCCAAGCTTGAGCGATGCTCTCTCTGTCGCGAGACCTAAAGTTATAGATGTAATTCCTGTCTCGATGAACTTCATGAAGAGGGTAAAACTTTGTATAAAAGAGAGACATAATCTCTTCCCATTTAAGAGAATGGGAGTTATCGAGGAGCTTATACCAATCTGAAGCTTGGTAAGGAGATAACTGCAAGCACTGAAAGATAACTTTTTAGGGGTTTTTCTTGGTATAAGCGACAGGAAAGTAAAAACGAGCAAAGTAAAAGGTACTGGAGAGTAACGAGTGGCCCAATCATTTCTGAGCAAAGGAGAGGCCTAGCAACTGAACTTATAAAAGCTAAAGTGTTCTTGAGGACACACGGGAGAGGTAGTCATGTGCTTTCGCCATATTCTGTATCGGTACTATGTGTTGTGTTGATAAGTGTTGAGTGGGTGGATCTATGCTAGTACACCCTCTAGACTAAGATAAGTGTACTCTTATGATTAAACACCTTGCAATCATCCGCAAATACAAGATAGTAATTAAGGCAATACGATGGGTGATCCATTGTTCCCTTGTGCAAAAGCGTGCAAACTGGGGTTTAGGTTTCTGTCACTCCGGCAACCCACCGTAAGCATTCTTTGTACACAATGTATCCCCGTAGGTCCTTGATAAGGCGAAGTGTTGAGTGTTCGACTCACACAACACCACTAGGAAAATAACAACACAACTTAAATATCAACCAACACATATTACTTCAACATCATATGACTAATAACAACTAAAATTCTCCCATGTTCTCAAGAACCAAAGTAACTACTCACAAGACATAAAAGAGATCATGATCAGTGGGGATAAATAGATGATAAACAATCTGAACACAATAATATTTCTCCAACAAAACTCAATAGCATTCACCACAAAGTAGTAATCAACCCCGATAGAGTAGAGAGGATAGATAGTACGGAATACAACATTAGTTGCAATTGTGAGATGAGATTGGATGGAGGTGGAGATGGTGCTGATGATGGGGATGATGTTGATGATGATCTCGATGATGCCTGTGACGATGGTGACGATCTCCCCTTCCGAGAGGTGACCTCCCCGGCGGAATCTGCCCGACAGATATGGCTTTTCTTCTCTGTAGGTTTCCGCCACGGAGCGGCGGCGGAACTCCGGAAACTCTCTATTTTTTAGGGTTTTTGGATAACGAAGAGTATATAGGCTAGAGGGGGAGCCGGGAGTGGCCCCGGGGGTCCAGGCGCCCTCCCGGCGCGGCCAGGGGTGGGGCCGCGCCAGGTGGCCGCCTGGGCACCCTGTGCCCCCCCTCTGGTAGCATTTTGCGTGTCTTCGTGATACTTCTTGAAAATAGCCTCCGTCGATTTTCAGGTAATTTGGAGGTATTCTTCTTCAGCAACTCAACGTCCAATTTTTACCGCTGAATCCTGCGTCTGCTGCTTCGGCACCGGAAAGTTGCAAACTGTGTAAAATAAGCCAAAACAACATAAGAATAGCATCATATCATGAAATATATCAATGAATAAGAAAGAATTACTATATAAAATAGTGATGCATTTTGGACGTATCACAACCTCACCACTACCCCCTTATTACCGTGAGAAGTTAGTTACAAGAATTGTTGATATAGGTCACCCCTTCTTTTCTCTTTTACGCACGTTATTGAAACTATGTTGTACTTCACTGGAGCTTGACGACCCTTCTTCTGGAAGCCTTCGTGGAGACTCGACGATGACTAGTTAGGTGGGTCCTGGCGGAGATCCTGGACCCGTGTGGTTACGGGAATGGTCATATGTCACGGTGGGACCGATAGGTGCTTCATCCCCGGATCTGGATGGAAACATCTAGACCTGGAACAGTACAACATATCGGGCATTACAAATGTGTGTTGAAAAGGCAATAGAAGGGGAGGCTCTATATTTGCGCGGCTGGCGAAAATTTTCACTATATGCGCGGGTAAAGTGGTGCCAAAAAACTCATCGCAAATGCTTCTATCTTAATAATTGATTTTGATCACGGTATATCCTGATGACCCACAAGTGTAGGGGATCGCTACAGTCTTCGCGGGTAAGATAACTGACGAGGGGGTGTCCCCACAACTCCTACAAATGAGGGTACCTGATGCGTGTCAAGACAGGAGGCCCGCTGGAAGCTTCGACCAGCCCACAACTGGCCCACTGTCAGAACCCTTATTTAGGTTTGTTTTTTTATAAGCTGGCATTTTGCATCATGAATTTTTTTGCAAAAGTAAAAGAAATGGGGAAGGAAAAAGCCCCAAAATAATTTTATTAAAATGCCAGACAAAAATCTTTTCCCAAAAATTCTTGAACCTTTTTGCAAAATCTCATAAATGGGAAAGATCACTTTTGAGGTGAAGTGGGTCCCACTTCATGCTCTCTGATTTTTCTAAAAGTCCAAAATGCCCTTGGAAATTAAATAAATTTTGTATTTTCAATTGGAACTAAATAATAATAAGTCCAATAATTCTAAAACTTTGTGAGGTGAGTTATAAATGTCTCACTAGCTCAGCTAAAAGTTTTCGGAATTTTAGAAATTTTTTTGATATGGAAATCAAAATAAAACAAAAGTCGGAAAAGAACAAAAAAGAGAAAAACAGAAATAGGGGACTTACCCCTTACCTGAGGCCCACCTTGCCTTTTGCTTGGTCCAGCCCAGCCCGCACATCTCGTGTCGTCTACCTTGTGCCAGAAGGCAGAGGCGTGGATGGCATGCCAAGGCTAGGGTGCCACCTCCTGCTTCCGGCCAACGCAGAGGCATTTCCGTCCTCATCTCTTTGCCAGGAGAGAGGCCACGCACCCTCTCCTTTTCCCCTCTCCTCTCGGTCGCCCTCCCTTTCCACTTTGTCGTCCCGAAGAACAACCGAGTGCCGCCGAGCTCGCCGTCGAGCACAGCCGTGGCCAACGGCAACAGAGCGCCGTGTCACCTTGTCCAGAAGGATCATCGCCCTGGACATCGTCTAAACGCGCCTTCAATTGAGCCCAAGGACGCCCGACAACGACGACTGCATCAAGTTTTCGCCACCGGCCGCCATGAATTCCGGCGACCGATTCGTCGCCTCCGTCGCTCCTTCGCCTCTCCCGACCTCTCCAATGTACTCCTGGTAAGCTGTCGCGTCGAACCCCTCAACCCGTGCTCGTTTTAGCCGCCCCGGACGTCGTCTTCTTAAAGCAGGCATGGCCCAAGTCCTCCTCGACGTTCCCCTGCTGCACCCCTAGACCCGCACGAGCGCGAGGCGCGTCCTGATGCCGCCCCCGAGCCCACCCGTGGTCGGAACGCCTAATCCGGCGAGGCGCCGCCATTGCCGAGGCACCGGCGTCAAGCCGCCGACCGGTTAGGCTTAACCCCCTAACCCCCCTCTAATCCCTCTCCCTCTCTCATTGACTGCGGACCCTAGTGGCTAATTAAACCAGCCGGTTCAATTTAAACCAAGGATTTAACCCCCAGTCACTTACCAGTGGGCCCAGGCCATTAATTAAACATGTTTAATTTTAAGCTGAGACAGATTAACCCCCCAGCCACTGACAGCCGGGCCACACCGGTCAGTTGGACCGATCAACACAAATTACATCAGCATGACGTGTTGCTTGCGCAATAATTCCTTTTCCAAATTAAAAATATTCCAGAAATCCCAGAAAATTGCATATACTTTGAAATTGAATATCTTGTAATCCGTAACTCCAATTGAAATGATTTTTATATGAAAAATGATCAGAATTAAATTCTCTAACCAAATATCAAACTTTCATCCATGTTTGAAATGTTTACAATGATCGATCAGTAGCATTTTTCTATTTGGCTCTTTTGTATTAAATAAAATAAATTACTATGATCATTCTAACTTGAACCAATGCTTTCTTCTGGATCCTTTCGATGAGATCCCATCTTTCTTCAACGCTCTTTGTCTGAAATACCCCGCTAGAGGAGGCATCCAGCATTTCCTTATCCTGACGAGAAAGCCTGGCATAAAAATTTGTAAGTATAATATCTTCGGGGAGCTTATGGATAGGACATTTGAACATTAGGGATTTAAGCCTCCCCCAAGCTTGAGCGATGCTCTCTCCGTCGCGAGACCTAAAGTTATAGATGTAATTCCTGTCTCGATGAACTTCATGAAGAGGGCAAAACTTTGTATAAAAGAGAGACATAAGCTCTTCCCATTTAAGAGAATGGGAGTTATCGAGGAGCTTATACCAATCTGAAGCTTTATCCGTAAGCGATATGGAGAATAATTTCTTCATAACGAACTCCAGTGACACACCTGCAAGCTTGGATAATGAACATAGTTGTGATAAACATAGCAAGTGTTCACCTGGATGTCTGTCTCCTGCATAGCGATTAGCTAAGACATAATCGATAATACCAGATGGTATCTTATAAGGCACAATTTCAGCAGGGGCAGGAGTAACTACCTTAGTTGTGGGGCGGCTCCCCAAGAACAACGATCCAAGAGTAGGGGTGTCCATAAGGACAAAAACAGCAACAACAAAACTAAAAACAGAAATATAAAAAAACTACCTTACCAGCTTCACTTACTAATAGCGCTACGCTCCCCGGCAACGCTGCCAGAAATCGTTACTTGATGACCCACAACGTAAGGGATCGATTGCAGTGTTTTCGATAAGTAAGAGTGTCGAACCCAACGAGGAGCAGAAGGTAATAGCAAGTGACTTTGGTAAGGAGATAACTGCAAGCACTGAAAGATAACTTTTTAGGGGTTTTTCTTGGTATAAGCGACAGGAAAGTAAAAACGAGAAAAGTAAAAGGTACAGGAGAGTAACGAGTGGCCCAATCCTTTCTGAGAAAAGGAGAGGCCTAGCAACTGAACTTATAAAAGCTAAAGTGTTCTTGAGGAAACACGGGAGAGGTAGTCATGTGCTTTCACAATATTCTGTATCGGTACTATGTGATGTGTTGATAAGTGCTGAGTGGGTGGATCTATGCTAGTACACCCTCTAGACTAAGATAAGTGTACTCTTATGATTAAACACCTTGCAAGCATCCGCAAATACAAGATAGTAATTAAGGCAAAAGCTTAACCATAGAAATACGATCGGTGATCCATTGTTCCCTTGTGCAAAAGCGTGCAAACTGAGGTTTAGTTTTCTGTCACTCCGGCAACCCACCGTAAGCATTCTTTGTACACAATGTATCCCCCTAGGTCCTTGATAAGGCGAAGTGTTGAGTGTTCGACTCACACAACACCACTAGGAAAATAACAACACAACTTAAATATCAACCAACACATATTACTTCAACACCATATGACTACTAACAACTAGACTTCTCCCATGTTCTCAAGAACCAAAGTAACTACTCACAAGACATAAAAGAGATCATGATCAGTGCGGATAAATAGATGATAAACAATCTGAACACAATAATATTTCTCCAACAAAACTCAATAGCATTCACCACAAAGTAGTAATCAACCCCGATAGAGTAGAGAGGATAGATAGTACGGATTACAACATGAGTTGCAATTGTGAGATGAGATTGGATGGAGGTGGAGATGGTGCTGATGATGGGGATGATGTTGATGATGATCTCGATGATGCCCGTGACGATGGTGATGACGATGGTGACGATCTCCCCTTCCGGGAGGTGACCTCCCCGGCGGAATCGGCCCGACAGAGATGGCTTTTCTTCTCTGTAGTTTTCCGCCACGGAGCGGCGGCGGAACTCCGGAAACTTTCTCTTTTTTAGGGTTTTTGTATGACGAAGAGTATATAGGCCAGAGGGGGGAGCCGGAAGTGGCCCCGGTGGTCCAGGCGCCCTCCCGGCGCGGCCAGGGGTGGGGCCGCGCCAGGTGGCCGCCTGGGCACCCTGTGCCCCCCTCTGGTTGTTCTTTTGCGTGTCTTCGTGATACTTCTGGAACATAGCCTCCGGAAATTTTCAGGTAATTTGGAGGTATTCTACTTCAGCAACTCAACGTCCACTTTTTACCGCTGAATCCTGCGTCTGCTGCTACGGCACCGGAAAGTTGCAAACTGTGTAAAATAAGCCAAAACAACATAAGAATAGCATCATATCATGAAATATATCAATGAATAAGAAAGAATTACTATATAAAATAGTGATGCATTTTGGACGTATCACAACCTCACCACTACCCCCTTATTACCTTGAGAAGTTAGTTACAAGAATTGTTGATATAGCTCACCCCTTCTTTTCTCTTTTACGCACGTTATGCAAACGATGTTGTACTTCAGTGGAGCTTGACGACCCTTCTTCTGGAAGCCTTCGCGGAGACTCAAAACAAAATGGGGAAGGAAAAAGCCCCAAAATAATTTTATTAAAATGCCAGACAAAAATCTTTTCCCAAAAATTCTTGAACCTTTTTGAAAAGTCTCATAAATGGGCATGATCACTTTTCAGGTGAAGTGGGTCCCACTTCATGCTCTCTGATTTTTCTAAAAGTCCAAAATGCCCTTGGAAATTAAATAAATTTTGTATTTGCAATTGTATTTAAATAATAATAATTCCAGTAATTCTAAAAGAATTTTTTTTAATATAGAAATCAAAATAAAACAAAAGTCGGAAAAGAACAAAAAAGAGAAAAACAGAAACAGGGGACTGACCCCTTACCTGAGGCCCACCTCGCCTTTGGCTTGGTCCAGCCCAGCCCGCACCTCTCCTGTCGTCTACCTTGTGCCAGAAGCCAGAGGCGTGGAGGGCACGCCGAGGCCAGGGCGCCACCTCCTGCTTCCGGCCAACGCAGAGGCATCCCCGTCCTCATCTCTTTGCCAGGAGAGAGGCAGACCCCTCTCCTTTTCCCCTCTCCTCTCGGTCGCCCTCCCTTTCCATTTTTTGTCCTAAAGAACAACCGAGTGCCGCCGATCTCGCCGTCGAGCACAGCCGTGGCCAACGGCAACAGAGCGCCGTTCCACCTTGTCCAGGAGGATCATCGCCCTGGACATCGTCTAAACGCGCCTTCAATTGAGCCCAAGGACGCCCGACAACGACGACTGCACCAAGTTTTCGCCGCGGGCCGCCATGAATTCCGGCGACCGATTCGCCGCCTCCGTCGCTCCTTCGCCTCTCCCGACCTCTCCAACGTACTCCTGGTAAGCTGTCGCGTCGAACCCCTCAACCCGTGCTCGTTTTAGCCGCCCCGGGCGTCGTCTTCTTCAAGCAGGCATGGCCCAAGTCCTCCTCGAGGTCCCCCTCCTGCACCCCTAGACCCGCACGAGCGCGAGGCGCGTCCTGATGCCGCCCCCGAGCCCTCCCGTGGTCGGAACGCCTAATCCGCCAAGGCGCCGCCATGGCCGAGCCACCGGCGTCAAGCCGCCGACCGGTTAGGCTTAACCCCTTAACCCCCCTCTAATCCCTCTCCCTCTCTCACTGACTGCGGACCCTAGTGGCTAATTAAACCAGCAGGTTTAATTTAAACCAAGGATTTAACTCCCAGTCACTGACCAGTGGGCCCAGGCCACTAATTAAACATGTTTGGTTTTAAGCTGAGACAGATTAACCCCCCAGCCACTGACAGCCGGGCCACACCGGTCAGTTGGACCGATCAACAAAAATGACATCAGCATGACATGTTGCTTGCGCAATAATTCCCTTTCCAAATTAAAAATATTCCAGAAATCCCAGAAAATTGCATAAACTTTGAAATTGAATATCTTTTAAGCCGTAACTCCAATTGAAATGATTTTTATATGAAAAATGATCAGAATTAAATTCTCTACCCAAATATCAAACTTTCATCCATGTTTGAAATGTTTACAATGAGGGATCAGTAGCATTTTTCTATTTGGCTCTTTTGTATTAAATAAAATAAATTACTATGATCATTCTAACTTGAACCAATGCAATGAAATACACTTCACATGGACATAAGAAGCACAACACACCCATGTTCATCATCATATCATGCCATATTGGTTGTGCAATGTAATTTACCGAATGTGCATTACTTTCAGTGCTTCGGTGATTGCTTCTTTCCGGTAGAAGTTGATCTCGGAGACGAGTTCAACCTCACGTCAGAAGTTTAGTACATCATGATCTTCAGCAAGGCAAGCACACCCTCTTTGATCATGTCGATAAAATCCCAGTTCCCTCTCATTCTCGCTTATGCATTTTTAGGATGTCACCATGATACGTTCTACCGCTTAGTTGAACCTATTCCTTTGCATGACCTATCATTTTGTCACAGTAGTAAGCAAACCACAATCCTAGCAGATGTAGGATTCGGTTGATATCATGTGGCCCCTGAAAACTGTTACAGCTTATTCCATGCTTAGAGTTTACAATGAGGCTACTTTGTTGTGAGTCGGGATGGTAGTGATCATGTGAATGATGGTGGTAACGTGTTGGTGAATTTTACCTAAACAAGGTGAACGATGAGAGGCTGTGTAGGAGTACCCCGGACCTGGTCCAGGAGTCGCAAGTAGTTCAAACTTTAACGATCTCAAGCAGGTGAATCAAGGTAAGTGGTGGACGTAGGTTGTGGTCGAGTTGAATCAAGTGATCATGATCGAGTTGATCTTGATGGCTTGTCTCACAACGTTTGAGTCCGCATCGGAAAAATCTGTCGGATTCCGATCGTGGTCCCAACTCAAATAGTCGACTCCCTAGGACTAGAGATGGTGCCGTGAGTGAAGTGTCGTGGCAACATCCTCGCCGGTACTCGCTTGAAGGGTCCACTCTGAGGCTGTAACTGATGCGTGCGTGTGTGTAGCAGTACACCCCTACAAGGTTAATGAACTATTCAAATAGCCGTGTCCGTGGTTATGGACTACATGGAGACCTTTAATTGATCATAGACAACTTGAACGGTTACTCTAAAATTTCCAAGATAAGTGTGAGTGCTATGGCGTGCTTCCTCGTGGGAAGTCGAGGAAGTATCCATAGTGGTGTATTGATTGGAGACTTCATACTTGGACTCGAGTACGCTCCTTACCTCCTTCTGGTAATCGTAGTACAGGACTAGCCAAGTCAAAGCTGGCACCACTGACCCTGATGGTGGCCTCTACCTCGAGCTCGACGTGGACTAAGTCGTATAGTTACAAAGAGCAGCCTGTGCCGTTTGGAGGGTCGTTGTATTTTCTTTCAGGCTTCTTAAGGCATTTGTTAAACTTGTCTTTACTAAGATATAATTTTCTTCCGTTGATGTTTGATGTAATGTTGGATCACAGTCATGTGATCTCTGCTTGTAATACAACTACTATGTCTGCTCTGTTTAACATAAGTTATAAAGACTATGAGTTTGTAGAGTTCATGTTGTGATTACCTTATGTCTACACTAGACATGTATGTTGTGTGTATGATTATAACGTGCATGTCTTAGTGTGGGGTTCGATAGCTTAGTTGAGTTCTTGTCGGTGGTCTTTTATACACCAAGTGGCCCTCAGATGTGCGCAGCTTGGGGCATCGTGATGCGATTGCTCGTGACTCTGTCACGTGGCACACTTTGTTGTATGATTGAGCCCGCCCGAGACCCCGACTAAGAGATCGGGCTGGAGTCTGTTTATGTAATTGTTATGATTCAATCGATAATATGGTTGAGGCGTCTTGTCTATGCGTATGGGATTTCACCACGCATAAACATTTAAACTTGTGAGCGGACAATGAGGACCCATCGTAGTTGATGATCCGGCCTGGATGGGATGCACCTCACGTTCGATGCTTTCCGACAGTGTTGTGTTCTTGGCCTTGTCTGCTTAGACAAGTGGGTACGGCTCTCGCCTCTCCATATGATTGTGTTGTAATAGGAATTACATACGCAAACCCCGGGTCCTAACAGACTTGGTATCAGAGCAAGACTGTCTATAGGATTATCAAACCATGGCCGATGTCGAGTCTATCATTCTATAGTTATATAGTTACGTGGGTATGGGGGAACAACGTAAGACTTCTTTTTTCTCCGTATCCTCATCGATCTGAGTTCTGAGTCACCCTCATCTTGTTCTACAGGAAGATAGGACTAGGCTCATCTATGTCTTTACTAGGACATCTAGCTGTTTGCTTCTTTGTAGCTGTAGGAGTGTTGTTGTCTTCCAGAGTCATCATTACATAGTGTTCTTAGGGAACTGATGTCCGTTATCTTGCTGGTTGTCTCATTCTTCATCCCGATGCAGCTGTTATGCTGTCCGAGTCATTCCAGGTTTCCTCATAATCTGATGCATTTGAAAAATCCTTCTCTCCATTTCGGTTGTCCTTTTAGAAGAACTTCTAGGTGGCATGCCCGACAGTTCCATAATGTTTGTTGTAGGTTTTCTTCTAGAAACCTATATTGATCCATTTGCAGTTCTTCCTCCCAGTTTAGATGTTGTCACAACCCCAAGTTAGGTATGTGCTAGGATCAAGTGCTACTTTGCTTCATGTGAAAAATTCAAAGGAAAATTCAAAAATGGGGAAAAGAAAAGCCCTGAGAATTTAATTCAAAAGGCCAGATAAAAATCTTCTCCAAAAATTCATGTTAGATTTTTGAAAAGTCCTATAAATTAGTGTGATCACATTTCAAGTGATGTGGGACCCACCCCATGCTCATAGATTTTTCAAATATTCAAACAGTGCCTTGGAATAAAAGAAATACCCCTATTTGATTTAAAATTCAAATTATTTGAATTTTAAAATTTTTGAAAGTTTATAAGTGGCTAGTCCATATTATTATGAGGCCATATAAAAGTTTTCTGCATTTAATAAAATGTTTAGCTATTTTATTTAGCTAAACAGAACAAATGTCAGAAGAAAACAGAAAAAGGAAATAAGAAAAAGAAAGCAGAGAGCTTACCTTGCGCCTTAGGCGAGGCCCAACTCACCCAAGCCGGCCCAGCCCACCTGGACCCCTCCCCTGTCCTCTTCCTCCCCGCGCCTCCAAGCTGCTCGGTGGAATGCCACCGAGACAGCCGGGCACGGCGTCGTCCTTCCAGCCTCCACCTGCCCTCCCCGGTCCTTCTACGTGCCCCTGGCGACGCACACGACTGCCACGCCTCCATTCCCCCCCTCCAGAACCTCTCCCTCTCACTCCTGCGACGAGCCCGACGACGAACCGAGCGCCGCCGTCGCCATGGCGTGAAGAACACGTGGCCATCGTCAGCTCCAGGCCGCACCAAGCTGTCCTTCCTCCTCGCCGCCTTCGTCTTCATCACCGTGCGGAATATCGCGAGCCAATTCGACCCCGAGCCGCCGGATTCTTCATCGAGTTCTCGCCGGCCGCCGAGAAGACCACCGCCAAATTCGTCGCCATCGTTGCCTCCCCGTCTCCACCGCCGGTGCCATCGCGTTCACCACCTTCTGGTGAGCATTTCCCCTCGCCTTGCAGCTTCCCGCTCCTCCTCTAGCCACTTCCACCATGAGAGCAGAGCTCTGCCGCCGCCATGGTCGACGCAACGCAAGCTCTGGTGCTCCTGGCGTTGCCCCAGTGCACGCTTTTGGACCCTGGCCTCGTCCTCTTTCGAACGCGACACGTTTTGGCCCAATCCATGCACCACAACCCCCGCGCCCAAGCTCGCCGTGGTTCTGTCGCCGCCAAGGACGTCGCCGTCATCGCTCCCGACCTCCCCGTGACCCCCTGGTGCCACCACTCGACGCGGACGACCTCCAGGAACACAACCGTGCCCTCCATTCCACTCACCGAGCCCCCGAGCCGATTCCGGTGAAGTTCCGGCGAGCTCCCAGTCGCCGGCGTCGACCCCGCCATTAGAGCCCCTAAACTTAAGCTAATCCAACCCTAAGCAGTCACTGACAAGTGGGGCCCTGCCCTAATTAAACCCTCGGGTTAATTTTAAACAGGGGGTTAACCCCCACTGTGGCTGACAGGTGGGGTCCCCTAGTCAGTTTGACTGGTCAGCCCCCCTGCTGACGCAATAAATAAAAAAGATTTAAAAATAATCAGAGAAATTCCAAAAAATGCTATAAACTTTGTACATTCATAATTAATTCATCCTAACTCCAAATATAGCAAATAATATGTCTAAAATTATCAAAAAAATACAAGGATTAAGAATATGCAATTTTTTTTCATGTTTGACCATTTTAAAATCGGTGAACAGTAGCAAACATGCAAATGGATCGTTTTCAAATTCAAATTTGGGATGTTTCTGCAAATGATTTTGCAACACCCTTAATTCCAATGGATTCATCCACACATCAGAGACATGACTTCAACTATACCACATCACTTCATGATCAACAAATTCAAATGAACTTTCATGCATTCAAATGCATCTGAAATTCATCGATAAATCAAATGGAGTTTGAATTTGCATTTCAAATGCAATATACTCCTTTTAAATGGAATGCTCAACACATCAGTACCTTGAACATCACCATTAAAATCTTATTCATGTGATTGTGCATTGTACATTATGTTGATCCTATGATTTTCATGTTGCTGATAGAAGTGTATTCGGAGCTCGAGATCACCCCCTTCGTTGAAGACTCCGTTATCGAAACCTCGTCAACAAGGCAAGCAAACCCCCATTGATCATGTCTATAAAATCCCACTTCCCTCTCATGTCTCGCTTATGCATTGTTTAGGATGATCATCATGATAACGTTTCTATCGCATAGTTGAACCCATATCCTTTGCATGACCTATCATCTTGTCACAGTAGTAAACAAACCACAATCCTAGCAGATGTAGGAGTTGGTTGATATCATGTGGCCCCTGCAACTGTTACTGCTTATTGCATGCTTAGTGGTACAATGAGGTTTCTTTTGATGTGAGTCGGGATGATAAACATGGTGTTGATGAAAGTGAAACGTGTTGGTGAATCTACCCTAATACAAGGTGAACGATGAGAGGCTGTGTAGGAGTACACAGTGGGTTGTCTCGTTGAACACCGCCCTAAGCCCGAGTTCTTGTGTAGTGATCCAAGAAGAAGATTACAACCACACATTGGGCTCACTGACCCCTCTCATCCTAGTACCTCACCCCGTTCGAACCCCAAGAGTCGCAGTAGTTCGGAGTTCTGGTAGGGCTGTGGCACGGTCTGCAAAGTGGATGAACGGCTTTTCAAGACCGGCTTGGGACCCTGCACACATCGTTTGAGGCTGTACTGGAACCTCGGCCGGACTTCCATACGGATCCCCCTCAGATAGGCGACTCTCTGTACTAGAACGGAGCTGTGGGCGAAGTGTTGTGGTGGCATCCTCGCTGTCATCTCTTGAACGGTGACATGCAAAAGGCGGTAACTAATGACACGTGTGTGTAGCGGTACACCCTTGCAAGGTTAACAAAACTATTCGAATAGCCGCGTCCGCGGTTAAGGACTGCTTGGAAAGCTGTGCTCGATTATTAGACAACTTGAACTGGATACTTCTAAAACTCGCAAGATAAGCGTGAGTGCTATGGTGTGCTTCTCGTGGGGAAGTCGAGGAAGGCACCATAGTGGTGTAATTGGTTGAAGTGAAGTAGTGGACTCGTGTACGCTTCTTACCTCAAGTCTGGTATTCTTAGTTCAGGACTAGCCAAGTCAAAGCTGGCACTTCTGCAAGTGAAACCCCACCTCCCTTTACCTTGATACATGCGCATGAGTAGTATAGCTCCTATGTAAGTCTTGCTGAGTACGATTTTGTACTCACGTTTGCTTAATCTATGTTTTAGATGAACCACCGACCCCGATGGTGTCTTATAACCGAAGCTCGAAGAATGAAGACTCAGACCAAGACCAAGCTAGTGTAGTCCCAGTCAGACGACTGGTTCCCTCGTGGAGGGCTTGTTTTTAGATAAGGCTTCTCTAAGCCATTTGTTAAACTTGTCTGTACTCAGACCTACTTGCTTCCGCTTGTCTGTTGTAATGTTGGATCACATGCTTGTGATCTCTGTGTGCACTCTGTAAGAGTTTTTAATAAAGATATATACTTTGTAGAGAATTGCAATGATACCTGCTATTCATACAAGGCATGTGTGCTGCGTGTATGTTTATAACATGCATGTCTTAGTATGGGTTTTCGAGACCTTAGTTGTGATCTGGCTGGCGGTCTTTTATATACCAAGTGGCCCTTAGATGTGCATAGCTTGGGGCATTGCGATGCGATTGTTCGAGACTCTGTCTCGTGCACACTTTGATGTATGATCGAGCCCGCCCTAGACCCCGACTAAGTGATCGGGCTGGAGTAAGTCTATGTAAGGGTTATAATACAATCGATAGTATGGTTGAGGCGACTTGTCTATGAGTATGGGAGTTCACCACCCATATCATTTAGACTTGTGTGCGGACGATGAGGACCCATTTCAGTTGATCATCCGGCCTGGATGGGATGCCCCTCACGTTCGATGCTTTCCGAGAACATTCTGTGCTTCTGTGCTTGGCCTTGTCTGCTTAGACAAGTGGGTACGGTTCTCGGCTCTCCATATGATTGTGTTGTAGTGAGGGTTGCATACGCTAACCCCGGGTCCCGACAGACTTGGTATCAGAGCAGGACTGACTGTAGGATTATCAGCCTTGGCCGAACTCGAATCTAGCACTCTATAGTTATATAGTTACTCTGGGTATATAAGGGAACAACGTAAGGCTTCTTTTTCTCCTTACCCTCATCGATCTGAGTTCTGAGTCACCCTCATCTTATTCTACGGGAAGATAGGACTAGGCTCTCCTCTGTCTGATTAGAACATCTCGTTGATTGCCTCCTTATAGCCGTAGGATTGTTGTGGTTGTCCAGAGTCTCCGTTTTTTGAGTTCCTTGAAGAAGTTCTGTCCAATTTCTTCGAGGTTGTTTCAATTTCCATCCCAGTGTAGCCGTTATGCTGCCGGATTTGTTCCGTGTTTCTTTGAATCATTGCCTTTGCATTATAGTCTTCTCCTTCTGAAATCATATCCTTTTATCCTGCCTCCATCGTACAACCTGTTCTGATTGTTGATTTTTATCACACAGGATGTCAGATGGAACTCGTAGTGCTGTTCTTCGGAATCGAGACCGTGATCGGAATCGAAATGATGATGAACCTCTACCATCGCCTTCTGCGGCGGAAATCATGATGGAAGCCGAGCGGAATAGACGTGATCAAACACGCCTTCTGGAGCTCATCGAGCAGAATACCGCCCACCATCGTAATGTGGTGGTCAGCATTCAGGACTTCATCCTCCTCAAGCCACCGGTATTTCGATGTTCTTCTGAGCCCCTTGAAGCTGATGATTGGCTCCGTTCCATCGAGCGTAAGCTTGATACTGCACGTGTTGCTCCCGATGACCGAGTTGTTTTCGCGGTATACTTCTTGGAAGGTGCTGCTCTTGAATGGTGGGAGAACCATGTTGCAATGCAGCCAGATGGTCACGTAGTGACTTGGCAGGAGTTTTGTGTTGCCTTTCGAGGGTACCACATTCTGGATGAGTTGATGGAGCGCAAGAAGGAAGAGTTCTGCAATCTGAATCAAGGAGAGATGTCCGTTCATGAGTATGTGAGGGAATTCAACCGTCTTGCTCGGTATGCCCAAGATGAGATCACCACCGATGCCAGAAAGCAGGCAAGGTTCCGCAAGAGACTCAGCCCCATCCTTCGTCATGATCTCAACCTCCTTGAGTTTGCCACCTTTGAAGATTTAGTCAACAGATCCTTCAGAGCTGAGCATGGCAATGAAGTTTTCGAGAAATCTCGCAAGCATGCTCTTGAACTTGCCCCTTCTTCCAGTTCACGCCCTCAGAAGCGTATGATCTGGATTCCAAACAGTTTGATCCACCAAAACAACCCACCGAGGCCATCCCTTGTGCCGCCTCGTCCACCAGCTCCACCAAACAACCCAGCTCCCCGCACTATCTTTGGAGCCTGTTTCAGATGTGGCCAGCCTGGTCACTATTCTCGTGAGTGCCCCGTCAACCAAAATGCTCCACCCCATGCCAAAGGAAAACCCACTGTACGTGCCAAACCACCTCCAAAGGTTCCCACCGCTAATCCATCCACCTCAGAAAATCTGGGACGTGTGAACCAAATCTCAGCTGAGGAAACTGATGGTACTTCTGACGTCATTCTTGGCACACTCCCCGTCAATTTTGTTCCCACTTTTGTTCTTTTCGATCCAGGAGTTTCTCACTCATTCATGTCGGAAAGTTATGCACTTCGACATGATGTATCCTTTGAAGAAATGTTCACCCCTATGATCATTCAAACTCCTAGTTCAAAATGGCAAACTAATAGAGTAAGCCATGGTAATCAAATTGCAATTGAGGGTTTAGTATTCCTTGCTTCACTCATAGCCCTCAAGTCTTCAGACATTGATGTCATCCTTGGTATGGATTGGTTATCAAGACAACATGCTTTTCTTGATTGTAAATCCAAGTCAGTTAGACTTACACACCCTTCACGCTAGACAATAGATTACACCTCACCCAGAACAAGAAACCAAGTACAATCTTTGAATGTGCTTCCCCTTGCCGACCTTGAAGATGTTCCGGTGGTTCGTGACTTCCCGGATGTCTTTCCTAAAGAGCTGCCGGGCATGCCACCCGACAGATGTGTAGAGTTCATAGTGGATCTTGCCCCAGGAACCGCACCAATTTCTAGACGCCCATACAAAATGGCCCCACGTGAGTTAGCTGAGCTTAAAACCCAACTGGAAGCTTTGTTGGAAAAAGGCTTCATCTGCCCTAGCTCATCGCCATGGGGTTGCCCCGTTCTGTTCGTAACGAAGAAAGATGGAACAGAAAGAATGTGCGTAGACTATCGCCCGCTAAATTTAGCGACGATAAAGAACAAGTACCCACTGCCCAGGATCAATGATCTTTATGATCAACTTGTAGGATCCTCTGTCTTCTCCAACACTACTAGGGAAATAGCTATACATGGAAAGCCTATTAGTGGCGCATATGGAAAGCGATGCGCCACCACCTGTTATGGGTGGCGCACTGGAAAATAATGCGCCACCCATAAGACCTTATGGGTGGCGCATTATATTCCAGTGCGCCACCCCTAAGAGTGGGCCAGCCTGGATGATCTTATACGTGGCGCATCTAGCAGTATGCGCCACCCCTAAGGACCTTATAGGTGGCGCACATACAAAATGCGCCACCCCTAATAGCTTAGGGGTGGTGCATTCTGTATATGCGCCACCCATAAGGTCCTTAGGGGTGGCGCATTGTGGTAATGCGCCACCCATAAGAGCTTAGGGGTGGCGCATTGCACAGATGCGCCACCACTGACTTCCTATATGCGCCACTAAATGCCTAGAGCTTCCCTTATCTACTCCACCCCACCTACCACCTCTCATTCACTCCACACAATTCTCAAACTAGATCCACTCTTCTCACCCTAGATCTATTCGGTTTTCTCCTCCTCCCCATCTCATTTCTTCCATTTATCCATCGATACTTGGCATTACATCTATTTTGTTTCATATTGAAGTAAGTGGACCTCCTCCCAAACTCTTTTGTTCCATTTATGACCCATATACTTGCCTTTATTAGCTTGGGGTTTGTTGTATATGTGAATCTTGGGTTTGATGTATATGTGAAGCTTGTGGTGGTTTCATGTATGTGTGAAGCTTATGGTGGTTTGATGTATATGTGTATCTTGAGTGGCAAATGTTTTCCCGAAATGTCGATTCATTTCCGTTTTGGCAAATTTCTAGCGCACTCTCCGCATGCTCCCATGCATTATTAGGGAAGGTCATGCCGAATTTTTCCGGCGACGACTGTGATATATAATTGTGTTGCTCTCTCCGTGCACGCAGGTGATCGACCATGGTCCGCGAGATGCTGAGCGATATCACCGTGGCTAGGTGGATGCAATGTGCGACAAACGACATGCTAAGGAATAATAGGTCGGATATAAGATGTCCGTGTCGGAGATGCAAACTGCAGTGCGTGACCGAGCCTGATTCGGGAATATTGCAAAGACACCTGAAGCGTAATGGTTTGATGGATGGCTACACACGATGGATAAGTGATGAAGCTGGTGAGGAGGAGGACGTCAATGGTGGGGCGCCAGTAAATGAGGAAGGGCAACCAGAAAACATCGGCGGGCGAGATGACGAAGAGCATCCCGTACATGATCATGAAGAAGATGCCGAAGCGGATCATGTCGATCAAGATGCCAGACATGAAGATCAAGATGTCGGACATGATGATTCAAGATGGGTGCGGGACCCTCATGTTCAAGAGCTTCTTGTCAAAGAGGCGTTGAACGCAAGAGGTGCAGCTAGAGAGAAAGCCAAGATGGCGCAACTCGAGAAAGACGCGATTACGAAGTTGTACGAAGGATGCAACGACGAGGATAACCGTTTGAATGTAACACTTAGGGCTATGGAGATGAAGGAAAAACACAAATGGACCGACGAAAGCTTCGATGATAACATGGCATTCTGGCACGATCGTATTCCGAAGGGCAACACGTGCCCAACTAGTATCGCTGAGGCTAAGAAAGTCCTTTGCCCTCTCGATCTTCCGCACGTTAAATACCACGTCTGCATAAATGATTGCATGATCTATCGGGGTGAGGACGAAGATAAAACCACATGTTCGGTGTGCGGTGTTAGTCGATACAAGAGAGGGAAGAAAGTTCCTAGAAAAGTGGTATGGTACTTTCCGATCACTCCTCGTCTGCAGAGGTATTTCATAGATCCCGAGGAAGCAAAGCTCATGACCTGGCACGCGGATAGAAAGAAGCTAAAAGAGGATGACCCGAACCCGGATCCGGAAAAGGAGGACATGCTGAGGCACCCTTCAGATGGTAGCCAATGGACTGCGTTGGACCTCGAATACCCAGATTTTGGGAAAGAACCAAGGAACCTCAGGATTGGTGTGAGCGCCGATGGAGTCAATCCGTTTGGCGGCCAGAGCAGCACACACAGTACCTGGCCCGTGTTTGTATGCATATACAACCTTCCCCCCTGGAAGTGCATTAAGAAAAAGTACATAACAATGTGTATGCTAGTTCAAGGGCCGAAACAACCAGGTACGGACCTCAATCTATATCTGCAGCTGTTGAAAGAGGAGCTAGAAACGTTATGGAAAGACGGAGTCAATACATGGGACGCCGCGGCAAAAGAATATTTCCCAATGAAAGCCGCGGTGATCACGACGGTGCACGACTATCTCGGATACGGATATTTCTCAGGGCAGGTGGTCCAAGGATTCTGTGCATGCGTTAGGTGCATGGATAATACAACGTACCGCCAGCTACCAAAAGATCCTGGATCTTCAAAAACCGTGTTCCAGGGGTCTCGGAGGTGGCTTCCCAAGAAGCACGCGTGGAGAAAACAGGGACATCTGTTCGATGGAAGCGAGGAGCTCCGAGCACCTCCAGCTCGAAGGAGCGGCAAAGAAATCGACAACTTGCTGAAAACATGGAAAGAGTGCCCCGCGCCGGGAAAGAAAAAAAAGAAGACTCAGCCGTTGATGAGGGTATGGAAAGCGAGGTCTGTTTTCTGGGATTTGCAATACTGGAGTCTACTCCGCAGTCCTCATAGCCTTGATCTAATGCATATCACAAAGAACGTGTGCGAGAGCTTGTTTGGCACGCTGCTCAACATGCCGGAGAAGACCAAGGACGGGCCAAAAGCAAGGAATGACTTGAAATTTATGGGCATCAGGAGGGAACTTCACCCCCCTAGTGACGACGATGATGAGCCGGAGGAGGAAGAGGATACGGAAACGCAAAACTCTCGCAAACGAAAAAGGACGACCAAGAAGAAGACCGGTATTGATCACTGCTCCCCGGCATGCTTCACTCTGTGCGAGGAGGAGATCAAGCGGTTTATCCACTGCCTCATAGGAGTAAAATTTCCGAACGGCTACGCGGGGAAGATAAGAAGATACCTAGACGAGGCGAAGCAGCGTTTCAGCGGGATGAAATCTCACGACTGTTTCGTGCTGATGACTCAGATTCTCCCGGTTACGATGCGAGGGATAATGGACGAGCACGTCCGTAAAACGTTGTTTGGCCTTTGCAACTTTTTTGACGTCATCTCCCGGAAGTCAATTTGCGCTACGCAACTCAAAAGGCTACAGGAGGAGATCGTGCTCATACTATGCGAGCTTGAGATCTATTTACCGCCCGCGTTCTTCGACATTATGGTGCATCTGCTGATCCACGTCGTGGAGGATATCGTCCAACTCGGGCCTGCGTTTCTGCGCAGCATGGTGCCGTTCGAAAGGATGAATGGGCACATCAAAAAACACGTTTGTAACAGGTCCCGTCCAGATGCAAGCACAGCGCAGG
This sequence comes from Bromus sterilis, assembly GCA_950022295.1. NCBI lineage: Eukaryota > Viridiplantae > Streptophyta > Magnoliopsida > Poales > Poaceae > Bromus > Bromus sterilis. The sequence continues at coordinate 269,485,499 of OX465595.1, read as the reverse complement.
GCTTTCTAACCGAAGAGTGCATCTCTTTTTGCACGAATTATCTCAACACCGAGAACCCTGTTGGTCTGGCCGTCAACAAGCACTTTGGCAGGACCGATGGGTGTGGTCACCACGAGGGAAGCCGCGCAATGCATGTCAACTTTGAAGGTCGAGACATCGACTTTGAAAGAGCAAGCCTAGTCGTGCTACAACACATCCAGCTGGTCGATCCTTGGATAGTAAAGCACAAGGATTTAATCAGGAAGAAGTACAATGACCAGGGCCTGCAGATAACGGACCGAGATCCACGGCTAATCAAAGAGCACAACTCCGGTTTCATGACTTGGTTCAGGGACGAGCTTCGTGCTAATCCCCCGCGAAGGAACGCTTCCGAGGACAAAAAGATGATATTCACCTTGTCACAGGGTGCCGCACGCAACCTGATGACCTATCAAGCGTATGATATCAACGGCTACACATTTTACACGGAGGAAAAGGACAATAACTACGATTACCAGAACTCAGGGGTAACGGGGATAGTCTACACCGATGACGTCAAGGAAAGATTCTATGGAAGGATCGAGGACATATGGGAGCTCGACTACTGTGGAGAGAAAGTGCCGATGTTCCGTGTGAGATGGGCCAAGAGCGTCGTAAAAGAAGACCGGTACTTCACCACCATGGTTATACCCGAAGCCAAATCCAAGTCTACGGGCGCAAACGTCACCGCGAAAAATGAGCCATGGGTACTGTCTAGCCAAGTGGACCAATGCTTCTTCATTACCGACCCATCAAAGCCGAGCCGCGTTGTAGTGAGGAGAGGCAAAAGAAACATCATCGGAATGGATGGAGTCGCCAACGAGCAAGACTTTGACAAGTACGGCGACCCGAAGATGGAGGATGACTACGCCGCTCAGGATACATACACCACAACCCTACCGAAGAAAGGTCTCCTCCCGTTCAAGTGGAAAAGTGAAGGCGTCCCGGGCCTAAATTATTCAACCACGACAAAGAAGGGCAAGAAGAAGATCGTGAGGAAACGATAGCTAGATAGCTAGCTCCAAATTTAAGAAAAATATTTTGTAATTCATGATCACTTTGTGTATGCATGGATTTAATATGCACTTTGCTGTTGTTTGTTGGTTTTGCTGCTTGTGCTTGCTCCCCTCTCACATTACACCTAGTATTTTGTTAAAGATTTTCCTTGTTTGCATCCACTTCATGACTCCACCTACATATTATAACCATCAGGGGTCTGTGTTTTCATCGTAATTGTTACGGCACTAAGTTCATTCATAATGTGACAAGGCATGTGACAAGACATGTTTAATTAAACATGTCATAATGTGACAAGGCATGTGAACAGGCATATTATAACCACCTACATATACTCACAAAAGAAGAATATTCATTCATAATGTGACAAGGCATGTATAATTAAAAAATAATTGACCAAAAAAATTAAAAAACGCTTAGGGGTGGCGCATATTTCCCAAATGCGCCACTAAGTTCTCTTATGCGCGGCGCATTTTGCTGATATGCGCCACCCATAAGGTTCCTTATGCGTGGCGCATTTCGCCGAAATGCGCCACGCATAAGAAACTTTATGGGTGGCGCATTTCAGCAAAATGCGCCACCCCTAAGCCTTAACTGCTCCATCACCCCCTCCCCTTGCCCGTGCCCACACCATCTCTCCCAGCGCAATCTCCTCGCCGTCGACCGCCACCAGAGCCGCCCCCCGTCGTTTGAGCCCCCCTCTCCGTCCACCGCCCTCGCCGCCACCGGAGCTGCCGCCCTCGCCGCCCCCTCCCCGATCGAACCACCAGAGTCCGTCCCCAGCGCCTCCCTTGTGGAGCAGCCGCGCCTCCCTCCTTGGAGCTGCCGCTCCCGCCCAGCAACGCCACCGCCCGGAGCTATGCCGGCGAGAAGTCCATAGGCAGGTAGCCACCACTCCTACCTCCTTCCTCCCTCTTCCCTCACCCCCCCTCCCACCTTCCTCTCGCATCCTCTGTTTGTTCAATTTTGTCCTGATCTTTGTATTGGATGAGTACTTGATGTGGATTTCATGTTGCGAGAATATAATGATGATTGTTTCTTGATGAGTACCTGCTGCATGATCTTTTCAGTGCATGTTCAATTTTATATGTGGAAGGATTTTGCTTGATAGGTGCTTGTGTTAATGCTTGTAGGGGCAAATGTTTACAGATTGTAGTTTTCAATCCATTTTCAATCCATTTTCAATCCATTTATATCCATTTATATGATTTTTCAATCCATTTATAAGACCCTGTTCTACATCCTTGCTTTTTCAATCCATTCATATAAAATTAAATTCATAAATCACAAGAAATGCATGGCCTAAATATAGGAAAAGAGAACTGATTTTTTTAACATGAAACATGTAATGGTGTGCGTTTAATGTTGATAAAGTTTTAAAGTCAACGAATGAATCAGCGGTCACTTCAAATGCAAACCTGATTCATTCCTTCTCGAAACCTAGTTTGTTGCTGAATGATGGCCTAGTTTGTAAGAAAACTATGTGAAAACTTTTCAAAAACACTCTCAAAATTAATCACACCTCTAGATGTCATATCATGCCACCTTGTCAGGTTTTGTGCTTCTCTGGATTATTTAACAAAAATAAGAATTGAATAACCACTAAGCTTCAAGTTAGTGCCCGTGTCCCGCCCACGTGGTGCTTGATAAAGGTGATGCTTCACCGAGTGTAATAGTTTTGCCGAGCAATTTTCTCTATGCACTCGGCAAAGATCTTTTTTTCCGTGTGCTCAATAAGATGCACACATGATATTCGTTGCGCGTTGCATCATTTCATACTACTGTTATTATTGTGTCATCGTTGGTGTTTGTGGTTCATTTGGGATTATTTTTGTTTTGCCTCATGATGAGAATAAGCCATGTGGTTTTCTGTAGTGCCAGGGTATGAGTATGTATTTATATCTTGGCAACATGAGTAGGGTGATTTACCATCCATCCATCCATCCATCCATCATGCTGGAACTGAATGACTTAGTTATAAGATATTTCAACTGAATATGAAAAAACCCAAGCAAGTGCCAATTTGCAATGCATTGTTTATCATATGAAATTTACCTATATATATGATGTTTGAATATCTATTTTAGTGCATTGTTCTACACTATATATGTGATGGTTGTGCCTACATGTAGGCATTTTTTATGTGCAGGGACTCTCATTATCCCCTTTCTCCCGAAATGTTGATTAACTTCCGTTTCGGTTGAGAATGGGGCACTCTCATGTTAAGAAAAAGAGCAAAGGTCATGCCGAATTTTTCCGTGAATTCGTGCATGACCTTTGCTATTTTTCTTAACATGAGAGTATTTGCATTTATTTATTGTGCTAATTAATTAAGTAGTTGCATTTTTTAATATTGTACTAGTGCAAACATGTCGACCGGAGCCGACGCCGGTCCTTCTTCTCGGCCGGGTACAAAAAGGAAGCAATTTTGGGAATACTCCCAGGAGGAGGTCGAGGAGCAGAGAGAAGAGGAAGTACCTCCGGGCGAGGAGGAGTATGAGGAGGAGATAGAGTCGGAGTCCGACTCATCGGATGATGACTTGGAGGAGGAGGCCGGTACGACAGACGGCGAGAGGAACATCGGCGAGGATGATGGGACCGGTGGCTCCAACACAGATGGTACCCAGTCGAAGAAGAGGAATCGGAAACCGACCAAGGTCGGCGTCATCAGGCAAGAGTTTACTGTTGTGACCGCCGTCGGGATTCCTAAAGAGCCCGAACATTTTTCGGAAGGGTACGGCCGTCAAGTCGCGGCGATCCTCCGCAACACCGTGCCGATCACCACGATTAACCTCAGGAGTCGTGAGTATATTCATTATTGTCAGCTTTTTATCAACAAGCTGCACGGACGATTCAAGTTTCCGGAGCCGTACGATAACACCAAACTCAGAGGGAACAAAGTAAACACATGGGCCCTCAGGAAGATGAGCAAGGCCTTGTCCAGTTGGAAAACCCGGGTGAAGTGGGTAATTTTTGAAAAGAACAAAACCTGGGAGGAGCTCAAGGAGAAAGAGCCGTTGATCGACGAAGCTACCTACAACCTTTTCAAGGCTAGGTGTGAGTCCGAGCATGCCAAGGCCGCGAGTGCAAAGGGCAAGGCCATGCGGTCGCAGGTCATAGGTAACCATCGTCTCGGAGCCGGTGGTTACAAAAGTTCCAAGCCTAAATGGGACAAGGAGGATGCCGAGTACGCCGCTGCGGGCATACCTAACCCCTTCCAGCAATACAAAGATGATCCGCAGACCGAATTCTTTGTGAGGGCCCGGAGCTATAAGGACAAAGCAACCTCGAAAATAATTATCGATCCTAAGATTCAGGATTTTACGACTGCCGTGGTAAGTAGTTTACCACGCGACCTTGTCGATTGAATTCTCGAGTGAAGTTCACAATTTCTTAACGTTTCACATTCTTTTTGCAGCAAGCGGAAATGAAAATCGCCTCATCGCAGGAGTCGTCGGTTAAGCCGGCCGGCCCGTGGGACAACGCCTTCAAAAGGGCGTTGAACAAGGTCAAGAAGGTTGACGACGTGACGGCGAAGCCATCGTCAGCCGGCCGTGTGGTCGGCTTTGGTGCGGACCTAAATTGGTCCGAATATTATGGAAAATTGGCGGAGCAGTCCGGTTCAAGGGGGCGCAAGGCGAGAAGGACCGAAGAAGATGCCGCTTATGTTCGTGGACTGGAGGAGAAGGTGAACATGCTTCCGCAGCTTGTCTAGGACGAAGTGGCGAAGACGATGAACGCTCTCCTTCCAGATATGATGCAGTCGCTCGCGAATTGGCAAGCGCGTGGTGGACAAGGGCCCATACCAGTCCCCAGCATGGTCGGCAGCAACTCGGGCCCCGCGGCGCCTGCAGTCCCGACTCCGGCCGTAGTGGTGGCTCCCGCACCGACTCCCGGCGTATTGGTGACTTCGGCCGCCAACACCGCGGCGGCGACGCCGGACGTGATGGTAACTCCTCCGGCCACGATCGAGCAACCCGGGCATAACAATAATGCACCCGGCGGCAGCACAAATAGGGGGACCGACGCCACGGGAGGCAGCGCGCCCTCCGTCTCTTGCATGCCTGCCGTCATCGGCGGGGTCTCTTCACTAGCCGACCTCGACGCCCTCAAGGTAACTATAAGCGTCTGCAACTCAAACGAGGACTTCATCTCCTTGCCTTTTTTAGTGGAATCTCTCTGATGCCGTACATGCATATATATATATATATATATATATATATATATCTTTCGCAGGAGGACAGTCCATGCATTCTATTACAAGTCATGGACGGCGAGTTGAAGGATGTTGCCAAAGGTAAAATCATTCAACCACAAAATCGAATCATGCACAATATGCCGATGGCACCGGAGATGCATAGGGTTCAAATCTCTCTCGTGATTTCGGGCTACGAGAGAGTTGAACCTCCCATTCAACCCCCCGGATACGATGAGGATAAGACGGCAGTCCTTAGTGACTGTTTCAACCAAATATGCCTATGGCCGAAGAGCCAAATGCGTTTAATGACGGGGGAAAGGGGCACCACACCTAGGACAACACCGCTAGTCATCGTGTCGGCGCCACATGATCCCATCCGAGCACAACAAGAAGACGATGATCTTGATGATGATATCAGCGCCGACCAGTTCATCAATACTTTGTATGATGCTGATGACTTATTCATGCCTCCTGCTGAAGGAGCCTGTCAGCATGACGAGGAAGCTCGCGCTCCAGCTGATCCTGCGGCGAAGCCTGCTTGCTCCACGCGTCTCTTCGCTGCTTCTCAGGACATGTCTCCAGCAGCTTGCGCCTTCACCGAGCCTCAAGCAGATGCCACAAGATCTATTCTCAGCCCGTCCACACTCCATAAGGCGGCCACTGAGCAGATAAAGGCCGGTGACTGCTCAAAATCAGAAAAGAAGAAGGGACGGAAAAGAAAGAAGAGCATCACTTCTAGTAGCCAACCTTCGATGCCGATTCGGGCTCAGGACGGGCCACCAAGACCCAAGGATCTCTCGTTTGAAATCCATGTGGCTGGTAGGGCGATGCTACCTAAGGACATGCTGGACCTTGCAACTTCGGATATGCAGAGTGTGCATCATAGTATTATGGCATTAGAGAAGATTCTTCTTCGAGAAGAGAATCCCTCGTACCCGGGTTTCATGGACAAGGTGCCACTCAACATGGGCTTCATCAACACTATCCCCGCGGATATGATAATCCTACGGTTTTCGGAGATCTTCAATTTGTACCATCTCAAGCGGCTGGACCATAGCCTTATCCGTCTGTTCTCGCTCAGCCTTTCTATGAGTATCAGGAGAGATAAGACCCCGAGCGTCGCGATATTGGACCCGTTCTACATGCGTGAAAGCATCTTGATGGACGACGGGGACGCGGCTCTCGCGGCGGGGTACATCACAGACTTCATGCTACGGAACACCGACAAAGATTCATTTCTTATTACCTACTCTCCCAAGTAAGTCATTCGCTCGCCTCCGTAGCATATATGCTTTCTTAGCTTTCCATTGTCCTCTTCCAACATTCCTTTTGGATTGTTTTAATTATGCAGTGAGGATCAAGACTGCGTGCTCATCTTCTTTTCACCGCAACACTCGCATGCCGTGTATTTAGACTCGGGGAGTGTGAATAAAAAAGATTACAAGTATATCATGAGAGTTTTGGATGATGCTCTCGTCGGCTACATACAAGCCGGAGGCAAGATCATGAAGCACAAGTTCAGGAAAAATCAGCCTGGCGTGAACGTGTTCAACCACGTAACGCAGTTCCCATGCGTCAAGCAGCCGGCTGGCAGTGTGAGGGATGCGTACTACGCCCTTCATCACATGAGGGCGATTGTATAGGAACAACGCAACCTTACGCTGCCAAGTCATCTCAGAGCGTGGGCTGAAAGGAAGGCGGAAATCGCCGATGCAAATCTGAAGGAGGAGTTCTTTCACATCCAAGTGCAGATGGCGACTATCATCCGTCATGAAGTACAAATGAGGGGGTCGATCTTCCACTCCAACATTGCACCATCCAATGGGGAGATAGAAGTCCGCCTAAAGGCCCTGCGTGACACAAGGCCTTTCATGACGAAAGAAGGATGCCGCCCATTCCCCGAGCCGAGTCAAAACAATTAATTGAATGTACTCTTTGTGTAATTTGGATGTACTCTTTGTGTACTAGATGGTAGTGTCAAATACTCTTGGTGCTCTTTGTGTATAAAGGTCACTGCATATGCATTTTTATGCATATGTGCATGCTTTTCACCATTCATCGACTTGCTTTAAGTTGTTGATAAGAAGAGATGCTAGATTGCTTTGTTCTCCTTTGGTATGATGGATGTGACCTCTAAAGCTTTGTTTTGTGCAGGTTGAAGAGCAGACAAGTAGTGATGACGAAAGTAGCTTTCGGTTTTCAATAATTGTTGGACTCATTGTAATTTTGTGATGGAATGTAATCTTGTGAATCTTGTTGGCCTCTAAACCTTTGTAATAAAAATTATATTGCAATTCTTTTGTATCAATAATTGTTGGCCTCATTGTTATATTGTATTTTGCATTTCTGTAATATAATAAAAATATCTGTAATGCTTTTATTCTTTTATGTAATTCTTTTTTTTTGTTTTCTGTAATTATTTAGTGGCGCATATTGTCAGGACTTAGTGGCGCACAGCGAATGCGCCACCCCTAAGGCCCTTAGGCGTGGCGCATACCAGAATGCGCCACCCCTAAGAGCTTAGAGGTGGCGCATTATGAGATGCACCACGCCTAAGGGCCTTAGGGGTGGCGCATCCAGAATGTGCCTCCTCTAAGCCCTTATTAGTGGCTTGTAGTTAGTGGCGCATCCCTAATGCGCCACTAAACTCAAAAACAGTGCGCCACTATAAGGCTATTCCCTAGTAGTGCAAGATGGATTTGAGATTAGGTTATCATCAAATCAAAATCCGAAACGAGGACATTCCCAAAACGGCTTTTACTACTCGTTATGGTCTTTACGAGTACACCGTCATGTCCTTCGGTTTAACCAATGCCCCCGCCACTTTCTCACGCATGATGAATTCTATCTTCATGGAGTATTTGGACCAGTTCGTCGTGGTTTACCTCGATGACATCCTTATATACTCGAAGAACGAAGAAGAACATGCCGAACACCTAAGGCTGGTATTGATGAAACTTAGAGAGCATCGCCTGTATGCTAAATTCTCCAAGTGTGAATTTTGGCTACCAGAAGTGACCTACTTAGGCCACGTGATTTCTGCGAAAGGTGTTGCAGTCAATCCCGAGAGAGTTCAGGCCGTCCTTGACTGGACTCCACCTGAATCGGTTAAGCAAGTTAGGAGTTTTCTTGGCCTAGCCAGCTATTGCCGCCGCTTCGTCGAGAACTTTTCTAAAGTTGCAAAGCCTCTTACTGAACTCCTCAAGAAAGATAAGAAATTCCAATGGATCCCCAAGTGCGAGGAAAGCTTTCAAGAGCTAAAAAGAAGATTGACTTCTGCACCCGTACTTGCACCTCCAGACACCAAAAGGGATTTCGATATCTTTTGTGATGCTTCACGGCAAGGGTTAGGATGCATAATTATGCAAGATCGACATGTGGTAGCTTATGCTTCACGCCAATTGCGGCCACATGAAGAGAACTATCCTACCCACGATCTTGAACTCGCTGCCGTAGTTCATGCCCTAACAACTTGGCGACATTACCTCCTTGGTAACCGTTGCGAGATCTATTCCGACCACCAAAGCCTCAAATATATTGTCACCCAGCCAGATCTTAATCTCAGGCAAAGATGCTGGATTGAGTTGATAAAAGATTACGACGTAGTAATTTCTTACACCCCAGGCAAAGCCAATGTCATGGCTGATGCACTAAGTCGTAAGTCGTATTGTAACAACCTCATGTTACAACAGTATCAACCACTTCTTCATGAGGAATTTCGAAAACTCAATCTCGAGAATGTTCCTCGTGGATCTCTTTTCAACTTGGTGGCGAAACCAAACCTTGAGGATCAAATCATAGTTGCCCAAAGACGTGCATGAGGTGTACGCCGGATCAAGGAGAACATTGCTAGCGGAGTTGCTAAATGTTTCTCCACAGATAGTAAAGGAACGGTATTATTTGGAAATCGTTTGGTAGTACCTAAGAATAGGGATCTAAGGCAACTCATCCTCAAAGAAGCCCATGACACACCCCTCTCAATTCATCCCGGTAGCACAAAAATGTACCGAGATCTACACCAGAGATTTTGGTGGACTAGGATGAAGAGAGACATTGCTCAATTTGTTGCTGAATGTGATGTTTGTCGTCGCATTAAGGCAGAACATCAAAGACCTGCTGGTACACTTCAACCTTTGCCTATTCCCGAGTGGAAATGGGACAAAGTCGGTATGGACTTCATCACCGGCTTTCCAAAAACCCAGAAAGGAAACGATGCCATCTTCGTTGTCATAGATAGGCTTTCCAAAGTTGCTCACTTCCTTCCAGTTCGCGAGTCTATAACTGCTAGCCAGTTAGCGGACTTGTATGTCTCTAGAATTGTGTCTCTTCACGGTGTCCCTTTGGAAATCAATTCTGATCGTGGTAGCCTTTTCACCTCTAGATTTTGGGGAAGCTTCCAACGTGCTATGGGAACTCATCTATCCTTTAGTACAGCTTTCCATCCTCAGTCTAGCGGTCAAGTCGAAAGGGTTAACCAAATTCTTGAAGACATGCTCAGAGCTTGTGTTATATCTTTCGGAAAGAATTGGGAGAAGTCTCTTCCATTTGCCGAATTTGCTTATAACAATAGTTTTCAATCTAGTCTGAACATGGCTCCTTTTGAACTCCTATATGGACGACGATGTCGAACACCTTTAAACTGGTCAGAAACCGGTGAAAGACAATTCTTTGGACCGGACATGATCAAGGAAGCAGAAGAGCAAGTTCGCATTGTTCGTGATCAATTGAAAGCAGCCCAATCTCGTCAGAAAAGCTACTATGATCGTCATCATAGACAAGAAAGCTACAATCTGGATGAGAAGGCTTACCTCCGGGTTACTCCTCTGAAGGGAACCCAACGATTCGGTATCAAAGGCAAGTTGGCCCCACGTTACATCGGACCTTTCCGCATTATTGCTAAACGTGGAGAAGTTGCCTACCAACTTGAACTACCCCCGCACCTTTCCCGAGTACATGATGTATTCCATGTGTCACAACTCAGGCGTTGCTTCAAGGACCCCATCCGCGAAGTCGACCATGAAACGCTTGATCTACAAGATGACCTTTCTTATCGAGAATACCCTGTTCGTATTCTTGATTCAGCAGAGCGTGTCACTCGCCGAAAGAAGATCAAGTTTCTGAAAGTTCAGTGGTCTCATCACTCAGAGAAAGAAGCCACGTGGGAAAGAGAAGACCGTCTCCGTAACGAGTACCCCTCCTTCCTCCCGCAGACTTCTGAATCTCGGGACGAGATTCTTTTGAGTGGGGGCGAGTTGTCACAACCCCAAGTTAGGTATGTGCTAGGATCAAGTGCTACTTTGCTTCATGTGAAAAATTCAAAGGAAAATTAAAAAATGGGGAAAAGAAAAGCCCTGAGAATTTAATTCAAAAGGCCAGATAAAAATCTTCTCCAAAAATTCATGTTAGATTTTTGAAAAGTCTTATAAATGAGTGTGATCACATTTCAAGTGATGTGGGACCCACCCCATGCTCATAGATTTTTCAAATATTCAAACAGTGCCTTTGAATAAAAGAAATACCCCTATTTGATTTAAAATTAAAATTATTTGAATTTTAAAAATGTTGAAAGTTTATAAGTGGCTAGTCCATATTATTATGAGGCTATATAAAAGTTTTCAGCATTTAATAAAATGTTTAGCTATTTTATTTAGCTAAACAGAACAAATGTCAGAAGAAAACAGAAAAAGGAAATAAGAAAAAGAAAGCAGAGAGCTTACCTTGCGCCTCAGGCGAGGCCCAACTCACCCAAGCCGGCCCAGCCCACCTGGACCCCTCCCATGTCGTCTTCCTCCCCGCGCCTCCAAGCTGCTCGGTGGAATGCCACCGAGACAGCCGGGCACGGCGTCGTCCTTCCAGCCTCCACCTGCCCTCCCCGGTCCTTCTACGTGCCCCTGGAGACGCACACGACTGCCACGCCTCCATTCCCCCCCTCCAGAACCTCTCCCTCTCACTCCTGCGACGATCCCGACGACGAACCGAGCGCCGCCGTCGCCATGCCGTGAAGAACACGTGGCCATCGTCAGCTCCATGCCGCACCAAGCTGTCCTTCCTCCTCGCCGCCTTCGTCTTCATCACCGTGCGGAAGATCGCGAGCCAATTCGACCCCGAGCCGCCGGATTCTTCATCGAGTTCTCGCCGGCCGCCGAACTGTTACTGCTTATTGCATGCTTAGTGGTACAATGAGGTTGCTTTTGATGTGAGTCGGGATGATAAACATGGTGTTGATGAAAGTGAAACGTGTTGGTGAATCTACCCTAATACAAGGTGAACGATGAGAGGCTGTGTAGGTGTACACAGTGGGTTGTCTCGTTGAACACCGCCCTAAGCCCGAGTTCTTGTGTAGTGATCCAAGAAGAACAGTACAACCACACATTGGGCTCACTGACCCCTCTCATCCTAGTACCTCACCCCGTTCGAACCCCAAGAGTCGCAGTAGTTCGGAGTTCTGATAGGGCTGTGGCACGGTCTGCGAAGTGGATGAACGTCTTTTCAAGACCGGCTTGGGACCCTGCACACATCGTTTGAGGCTGTACTGGAACCTTGGCTAGACTTCCATACGGATCCCCCTCAGATAGGCGACTCTCTGGACTAGAACGGAGCTGTGGGCGAAGTGTAGTGGTGGCATCCTCGCTGTCATCTCTTGAACGGTGACATGCAAAAGGCGGTAACTGATGACACGTGTGTGTAGCGGTACACCCTTGCAAGGTTAACAAAACTATTCGAATAGCCGCATCCGCGGTTAAGGACTGCTTGGAAAGCTGTGCTCGATTATTAGACAACTTGAACTGGATACTTCTAAAACTCGCAAGATAAGCGTGAGTGCTATGGTGTGCTTCTCGTGGGGAAGTCGAGGAAGGCACCATAGTGGTGTAATTGGTTGAAGAGAAGTAGTGGACTCGTGTACGCTTCTTACCTCAAGTCTGGTATTCGTAGTTCAGGACTAGCCAAGTCAAAGCTGACACTTCTGCAAGTGAAACCCCACCTCCCTTTACCTTGATAAATGTGCATGAGTAGTATAGCTCCTATGTAAGTCTTGCTGAGTACGATTTTGTACTCACGTTTGCTTAATCTATGTTTTAGATGAACCACCGACCCCGATGGTGGCTTATAACCGAAGCTCGAAGACTGAAGACTCAGACCAAGACCAAGCTAGTGTAGTCCCAGTCAGACGACTGGTTCCCTCGTGGAGGGCTTGTTTTTAGATAAGGCTTCTGTAAGCCATTTGGTAAACTTGTCTGTACTCAGACCTACTTTCTTCCGCTTGTCTGTTGTAATGTTGGATCACATGCTTGTGATCTCTGTGTGCACTCTGTAAGAGTTTTTAATAAAGATATATACTTTGTAGAGAATTGCAATGATACCTGCTGTTCATACAAGGCATGTGTGCTGCGTGTATGTTTATAACATGCATGTCTTAGTATGGGTTTTCGAGACCTTAGTTGTGATCTGGCTGGCGGTCTTTTATATACCAAGTGGCCCTTAGATGTGCGCAGCTTGGGGCATCGCGATGCGATTGTTCGAGACTCTGTCTCGTGCACACTTTGATGTATGATCGAGCCCGCCCTAGACCCCGACTAAGTGATCGGGCTGGAGTAAGTCTATGTAAGGGTTATAATACAATCGATAGTATGGTTGAGGTGACTTGTCTATGAGTATGGGAGTTCACCACCCATATCATTTAAACTTGTGTGCGGACGATGAGGACCCATTTCAGTTGATCATCCGGCCTGGATGGGATGCCCCTCACGTTCGATGCTTTCCGAGAACGTTCTGTGCTTGGCCTTGTCTGCTTAGACAAGTGGGTACGGTTCTCGGCTCTCCATATGATTGTGTTGTAGCGAGGCTTTCATACGCTAACCCCGGGTCCCGACAGATGTCTTCTATCCAAAATAACCACACTAACCATCATGTTAGGGTACTATGCTACTCTGACATATCTGTTGTAGTCCCTAGTAAGCCGTGGTCATCCTCTAGAAAACTATCCAGTAATCCAACCCCTTAAATCCTGCCACCCGATAGATGTGTAGAATTCATAGTTGCTCTTATGCCAGGCACTGCCCCAATTTCCAGACGCCCATATAGAATGGCCCCACATGAGTTAGCTGAGCTAAAAATCCAACTCGAACCTTTGTTGGAAAAAAGGCTTCATCCGCCCTAACTCATCGCCATGGGGTTGCCCCGTTCTGTTCGTAACGAAGAAAGATGGAACAGAAAGATGTGCGTAGACTACCGCCCGCTAAATTTAGCAATGATAAAGAACAAGTACCCACTTCCCAGGATCAATGATCTTTATGATCAACTTGCTGGATCCTCAGTATTCTCTAAGATGGATTTGAGATTAGGCTATCATCAAATCAAAATTAGAAACGACGACATTCCCAAAACGGATTTCACTACTCGTTATGGTCTTTATGAGTACACCTTCATGTCCTTCGGTTTAACCAATACCCCCGCCACATTCTCGCGCTTGATTAATTCGATATTCATGGAGTACTTAGATAAATTTGCTGTAGTTTATCTTGATGACATTCTGATCTACTCGAAGAACGAAGAAGAGCACACAGAACATCTTAGGTTCGTATTGATGAAACTTCGAGAGCATCGCCTATATTCCAAATTCTCAAAGTGTGAATTCTGGCTACCAGAAGTGACCTATCTAGGCCACGTGATTTCTGCCAAAGGCATTGCTATAAATGCCGAGAGAGTTCAGGCCATCCTTGAGTGGACTCCACCTGAATCGGTTAAACAAGTTAGGAGTTTTCTTGGCCTAGCAAGCTATTGTCGCCGCTTCGTTCAGAACTTCGCCAAAATTGAAAAGCCTCTAACTGAAATCGTCAAGAAAGCTTTCAAGAGCTAAAAAGAAGATTGACTTCTGCACCCGTACTTGCACCTCCAGACACCAAAAAGAATTTTGAGATCTATTGTGATGCTTCACGGGAAGGATTAGGATGCATACTTATGCAAGATCGACATGTAGTAGCATACGCTTCACGTAAGTTGCGTCCACATGAAGAGAACTATCCTACCCATGATCTTGAACTCGTTGCCGTAGTTCATGCCTTGAAAACTTGGCGACATTACCTCCTTGGTAATCGTTGTGAGATCTATTCCGATCACCAAAGCCTCAAATACATATTCACCTAGCCAGATCTTAATCTCAGGCAAAGACGCTGGATTGAGTTGATAAAAGATTATTACTTAGGAATTTCTTATACTCAGGAAAAGCCAATGTCATGGCTGATGCACTAAGTCGTAAGTCGTATTGTAACAACCTCATGTTACAACAGAATCAACCACTTCTCTATGAGGAACTGTATCACCAGCACCAAGTATTGGAGGGCAATACCCCGCGTCCCATGGACGAATGTGCATGATCTAAGAAGGAAGACCCTCGAAAGAAAAGCAAGATGCCTACACCTTGCAGGCCGAAGCAGCCGAAGGCCTAAAGATAACTGAAACCTACCAACTGAGCGGCACTGAAACCAGCATAACCTTCTCACAGAGTGACCACCTGCCCGTAGTCCCAAGGCCTGAGCATGCACCCCTTGTCCTCGAGGCCCAGATCGGAGGATACGACATGGACAGAGTCTTCATGGATGGAGGCAACAGCCTAAACATAATCTTTGCCAGCACCCTAGGCAAGATGTTAATCCCACGATCAGTCTGGAAGAAGTCAGGCACAACAATACATGGTGTAGTTCTGGGTGAAGCAGCCGCCTCCATCGGATCAATCGAGCTCGATGTAATCTTCGGCAGCAAGCGCAACTTCGCAAAGCAAGTACTGGAGTTCGAAGTGCTCGACTGGCAGTCGCAATACCATGCCATACTCGGGCGACTAGCGTTCGCACAATTCATGGCGGTCCCACACTATGCATATCTCAAGCACAAGATGTCGGGACCTGCAAGAATCATCACAGTCAAGGGAAGCTTCATCAAATCGGACCAGTGCGACCGCGACTTCCACAAAGTCTCCGACACATTTGGAGCCCAACAACAGATCAAAGAAATAGCTATGGTGACGGACAAAAGCATATTCCCGCTAGCAAGCCGAAGCGAGACAAGAATTTGGCCGCGATTTCAGCATCGACAACGACACAATCACACACCAAGTCCACCCAACAGACCCAGAGAAGACAGTTCGCGTATATGCCCACCTTCCAGAAGAGCAAGCAACCGCCCTCATAACTTTCCTTCGCGAAGAGTGGAAAATTTTCTCCTGGTGCCCAGCTGACATGCCCGGGATACCACGAGAATTTGCAGAGCACGCGCTCCACATCAAACCAAACACCAAACCAGTAAAGCAGGAACTACGACGATCATCAGAACCCAAGCGCAGAGCAATCGGAGAAGAAGTTAACCGACTACTCGACGCACAGTTCATCCGAGAGACGAAGAAAGCAACCTGGATAGCAAACCCAGTCCTAGTCCCTAAAAAGTACACCGAGGTAGTAAGGATGTGCGTGGACTATGGTCCTAGAAACAAGCACTGCCCAAAAGACCACTTCCCCCTCCCAAGAATCCATCAAATAATCTACTCCACAGCAGGATGCGACCTCCTCTCCTTCCTGGACGCATACTCAGGGTACAATCAGATCAGGATGAAGGAAGAAGACGAAGAGCACACCTCGTTCATCACCCCCTATGGAGTATTCTGCTACCGAAGAATGCCCTTCGGACTAAAAAATGCCGGAGCCACATACCAGCGGATGATGCAAGCATGCTTGAGAGACCAGATTGGCAGGAACGTCCAGGTCTATGTAGACGACATTGTCATCAAAACCTACCGCGCAAACACGCTCCTCGACGACCTCCACGAGACATTCGCGGCCCTCAACAAGTACAGGATCAAGCTCAACCCCAAAAAATGCGTGTTCGGCGTCCCAGCTGGAAAATTACTCGGGTACATGGTCTCTTCCCGAGGAATCGAAGCAAACCCCGAAAAGGTTCAAGCAATCGCCAAGATGGAAAGGCCAACCAACATCAGAGGAGTACAGCAGCTCACAGAAAAGCTCGCATCATTGAGCCGCTTCATCAGCTGGTTAGGCGAAAGGACCTTACCATTCTACAAACTGCTGAGAAAAGGAGAAAAATTCGAGTGGACCGAGGAAGCCAGCAATGCATTTGCAGACTTAAAGAAGACCCTCTCGATACCACCAATCTTGGCGGTCCCTAATAAAGGGAAAAGTTGTATCTCTACATAGCAGCACGCAGCAGTGTCGAGAGCACAGTGCTTGTCGTCGACTGCGTAGAAGAAGGAAAAATCCAGAGCATCCAAAGACCAATATACTACCTCAGAACGCTACTCACGAAGCCACAGCAGCGGTACCCACACTACTAGAAGCTCCTGCTCGCCATTATCATGACCTCCAGGAAAGTATCGCACTACTTCGATGAAAACTCCATCACAATCGTGAGCAGTGCAACACTCGCGGACATCCTCAACAATCCTGGAGCGACCGGTCGAGTCGCTGAGTGGAACATGGAGCTCAGCCCACGAGACCTACAGTTCAAACACCCGACAGCAATCAAAGACCAAGTAGTCCCAGACTTCCTGGTCGAGTGGGCAGAAGTCCAAACACCAGGTCCCCCAGACCTATCCAACTCATGGACGATGTATTTCGACGGATCTAAAAGACAGCAAGGAGCCAGAGCAGGCGTCGTCCTATTCTCCCCCAAAGGAACGAAGCTCAAATACATCCTCCAGATCAACTTCAGCAATGCCTCCAACAACGAAGAAGAATACGAGGCACTACTTCACGGCATGCGCATGGCAAAAACTTGCGATGCCACTCGCCTCTCGATCTACGGCGACTCCAACCTCGTCGTCCAGCAGGCGATGAGAGACTGTAACGCAGTCGCAAACAACATGGCAGCCTACTAGAAGCTCTATAACGCACTAGAGGGAGGATTCGACGGCTCTGAACTCAACTACATCACCAGAGCAAATAATACAGAAGCCGACGAACTCGCGAACATCGTATTGACCCGAGGACCAATACCACCAAGCGTTTTACTTGAAAGCATCAACCAGAAATCAATAAAAGTAAAGCCAGCGGAACCCAAGGTAGTCGCAGAGGAAGACGACACAAATGAGCCAACACAGGTGGCAGCAACGAGCGCAGCTGACGGCACAAACAGCCAAGCAATCGAAGTCGAAGAACCAGAAGCACTTGAAGACCCGGCCTGGGCAAGACGTTTCCTTCGATTCCTAGTCGAAGGCACTCGACCACAAGACGTTGCAGAAGCCCGACACATCAGTCGGCGATCTAAAGCATGCACAATAATCAACAGAAATCTCTACAAGCGCAGCATTTCTGAGGTCCTCCAAAAATGTATAGACGAAGAAGACGGCAAAGCCCTACTACTCGAGATTCACGAAGGCACCTGCGGGCATCATGCCAGTAGTCGAGCACTTGTGGCAAAAGCCTTTCGGGAAGGATTCTACTGGCCGACCGCCATGAGAAATGCAGAGGACATCGTACGGCATTGCATCGCCTGCCAAAAATTCGCCAGCAGGCCACACGCCCCAGCATCGGAACTCAAAACCATACCGTTATCATGGCCATTCGCCACATGGGGACTCGACATGGTAGGCCCACACAAGAAATCGTCAAAAGGAGGAAGAACACACCTACTGGTCGCAGTCGACAAGAGCACCAAATGGATTGAAGGAGTACCAATCACCAGCTCAACAGCCCTCACGGCAGTCAACTTCATCAAATCAATCATCTTCAGATTCAGAGTACCACAGAACATCATCACAGACAATGGCACAAACTTCACAATAGCAGAATTCAAAAACTTCTGCCACAAGCTGGGCATCAATCGCACACCCGCAGTCCAACGACACGGTGGAGAAAGCCAACAGTCTAGTCTGCGGAAGAATTAAAAAGAGACTCCCAGGAAGACTAGAACAAGCCACAGGAAACTGGATAGAGGAACTTCCCGCAGTACTATGGAGCCTGCGCACCACCCCAGTATACACCCTTTTTCTTGGTATATGGGGCAGAATCAGTACGGCCGCATGACTTAAAATTCGGAGCACCCAAAATCTCAGGGTACGAAGAGGAAGAGGCAGAAGAAGCGCTGCAGAACGACAAAGACACAGCAGACGAAGCACAGGACACAGCCATCACAAGATCTGAAGGATACCAGGACAAATTACGCACGTATCAAAGAAGTCGTCTGTGGACCAGAACGTTCAACAAAGGAGACCTCGTGTTACGGTTGATTCAGGAAAAAGTGCACAAGCTTTCCCCACAATGGGAGGGCCGTTCATCATCTCGGAAGTCATAGGAGGAGGAGCATACAGATTGAAGAACCCGAAGACCAATGAGGACGTGGGAAATCCATGTTACGTAGCCAACCTACGCCTGCTCTACCCATAGTCCTCTAGGCATTATCAAGACATCGGCAGCAGCACTGATCGGCAACCCATGTAAAGTTCGAAGGGATAAAATAATATTTTCCAAAGCATCTTACTCAAAAGCACTCGGGGGCTCGAGCCTAAACTCCGCCCGAGAGACACTATATTCGCTCACGCGACTTTTACTTAAAAGCACTTGGGGGCTCGAGCCTAAACTCCCCCCAAGAGATGCTATCTTCGCTCAAGCGACTTTTACATAAAAGCACTCGGCGGCTCAAGCCTAAACTCCCCCCGAGATACGCTATCTTCGCTCACGCAACTTTTACTTAAAAGCACTCAGGGGCTCGAGCCTAAACTCCCTCCGAGAGACGCTATCTTCGCTCACGCGAATTTTTAAAAGCATTCGGGGGCTCGAGCATAAACTTCCCCCGAGAGACGCTATCCTCGCCAAAAAACGCGACCATCTACAACTATCTGGAGGCCAGAAGAACGCAAGACTACCGCCCAAAAACAAAAGCTCCGGCAAAGAAAGTTGCACCGAAAAGTGCACGGTTCTTTAGTCTTCACCCGATCCCAAGCGATCACCTAAAGACTCGGGGGCTACTCCCATCGGGAGCGTTGGCGCGCACCCAATCCAAACTTGGAGAAATTCAAAAACAGCTACAAAGTAGCGAGACAAAAATTCATAAAGCCTACGCTCGATTCTGCAAATCAAATGCATCCTCGGGGGCTACTCCCATCGGGAGCGCTGGCGCGCACGCGAGAATACAATTTCATTACAAAGGAGTCAAAGATGATTTCATTACAAAGGAGTCGAAGAAAATTTCATTACAAAGGAGTCGAAGAAAATTTCATTACAAATGAGTCGTAGACAATCATTACAAAGGAGTCGTGGACAATCATTACAAAGGAGTCAAAGACAGTCATTTCATTACAAAGAAGTTGAAACGACAGTTTCCGCTACAGAAGGACCCGTGGAACTACAAGATGGGCTACATTCAACTTCTACATCTGTGCTCATGCTGATATAATTGGCACTTTCGTGCCATAACCTGATAGGCATCACCACAGACAAAGTAGTAACCCAGCCCGTAAAGAAGAAGGTCGCCGTCCTCCAGTTCTACAAGGTGCCTCGCCTACTGAGGCAACCGCTTGACGACCGGCTTGACGTCCAGTTCATCCTTAGAACTAGAAGAGCAAACACCATCGGCCGTGGAATCAGCTGAAGGCGAAGACACGGGAGAAGCAAGCGAACAACCACTCGAGCCATCGGAATCACCACTGCTTGTTTCCTCCCAGTATGGATCCAGACGATTGCCACCGACATCAAACGCACGGACAATAAAAGTATCTTAGCCATCAAAATGACAGCAAAGGCTATCTCCGTCGCGAATATTCAACCGACGAGAAAACGCCCTCCAGCCAGATCCAAGGAAAATCAAGGACGAATTATCAACTTCTAGCTCCACCCAAGAAGAAGAACGAGCGCATCTGTGAAGACGGAGCCAGAAGCCCCTCAAGTTACGCTCAGAAGCAATGGAGGCAAACGAGAATGGAATAGGAATCCGGGAAGCATTCCTGTGGTACCCCAGCTCAGAGGACCAGAACGCCCCGTGCACTAGCCCAAAGATCAAGTCTTCTGGAACACGACACTGCTTGATATAGAACTGAACAAATTTCTATTACCGAAGATAGGGGTACGCGAGGTCTATTACAACGCTAGCGGAGACACAGCTTGCTCCTCAGGCTAGCCTCAGCTCTACACCAAGCAACAGCATAACTCTCTAGCAGCGGAATAACGACGGCAGCGGAACAATAACGGGGGTGATGAACTCCAATCCACAGGGACACTGGCTGGGACACCTCCTAGCTCGCAAACACCGGGAACGTCGTCCTACACATCCAAAGCACGACCTGCCAAGCTGGCATAACACGCCAGGTCTGTACATTGGATGTACTTGCAAGCTCACAACAACCAAAGCAACAAGGCAAAACAATAACATGGCAACAGGTTCAAGTGTATTAGTGAATTAAACAGGTGAGCAACAATATCATGCAAACAGATATTCATCAAGCATATTACCAGTATTAAGACTAACGCACACAAAATGGACCCCACATGATCGTCACATGATCACGTGGCTTACCTCGGAGTCCTTACAGACTCAAGCACCGGGTCACTTCGTGACCAATCAATTCCACCGGTTGTCGCATGACCAAACGTGTCATCTCAAGTCCATTCAACGGGTTAGGTGTCCTTCGTTACCACCAAACCAATCCACTTACCACAGACATACCACCGAACTCATGTTGATCATATGGTGTGACCTAGTACGAACTGTGTCCATTACCGTGGACGCAACTATTCGAATAGATTTGTGTGAATCTGCAGAGTTTGTGCACGTTACCCACACTATGGAGTTCTTCCTCCATCCAACACCTTGGTACTTGTCCTACATGATCCTTGGAACTCGCACCGCAGGAGTGAACTAGGACTTCTCCAACGAGACCGAGCTACCGCGTGTCTCCCTTACCGTATCACCGACATTCCGTCTTGGGTAGCCCCTATGTCCTCTTGACACCGGCCAAACTATTGGCAAACGGCCACCATGTGGCCAATACTGGCCCGAACGGGGACTGAGCTCATATCAACAAACCGTCTGTCAAGACTATCTCCGTTTACCCGGCCAAAGGCAACTGCCGTGCATAGCCTTCCCTCTTTGGTGATACGCATAAGAGACGCCCACCGATAGACCGAATCAAGGCTTGCCCATACACGCAAATGTGGCTGCACGGATAAGTCCGGTTCGGTGGCACCTGATCAACTTGTCACGAAACATGTCTCCAACAGCAAACACAAGTATCAGGTGCAACATGAGTAGATCATAAAATTGCATAGCATACTAGCATAATGATTCCATATATGATCAAGCACATTTTAGATGGTGAACTTATCCTTGTTACAAAGATTAAGTTATTAACATGGTAACATTATGAATGCAGTTGAGCATAACCTAGGCATAGCATGAACTAGCATAACATGAGAATCTTAATATGTTGTTGGTATGTTGTGGTTACAATGATGCAGAGCATAACATGGCAATGATATAATTAAATCATAGCATGGTAGAACATAGCATAGCAATAGCATATTCATGGCAATGATAACATCAATCATAAAGTGGCAACATAATCACGGTCACCGATATATACATATCACTGTAAAGCAATTTTTAACAGCACGTCAAAGCTTTGCAAAGGTGCAAAGGGTATTGTGGCTTGTCTTTCACCAGAGAGGTGTGAAACACTCCTGGTCTTCGACACCGACACAACCGTACAAAATATTTCAAATAAAGCAACGGGCAAAAAGGTCAAACACTATCTTTTTCTTGACCAGCAAAGAACAACATAGAAACATGGATATGAAAACAACGCAAAAAGAATCGCCTCGTTTGGACTTACGGTTGCGAAGATATGATCGAAACGGTGTCGGGGGCTGGTTTTTGGAAGAAATGCGCTTCCTGAGCAGTGAAAGCGTATTTCGGGCTGCTGACGAGGAAAATACGCTTCCCAGCGGGGAAAACGTATTTCGGGCTACAAAAGGCCGGAATACGCCTTTCGAAGTGGAAAATATATTTTAGCCCGAGTGAAAGGAAAATACGCTTTCCCGAAAGGTAAAGCGCACTTCACCGGATACACCTCCACTGGATCTGCCATGCGGGGCCGGGCCGTCAGCCGGGCGGTCACTTACAAGTGGGGCCCCACCCGTCAGCTCCCTTCTCTCTCGTCCTCTGTTTTTTCTTCTTCTTCAACCTCTCGACGCAGACAGGGGAGAGGCCACAGGCCTGGGCGGCGCCGGCGAGGGGAGGGTGCGGGGGAGAACCCGCCAAGCACGGCCAACCAGGGCACGGCCGCCAGGGACCGTGCGCCGGCGAGGGGAGGGTGCGGCGCTCCGGGCGGCTGGGTCAGAGGCGGAGCGGGGAGAGTCTAGGGTGTCGAGGAGGGGGTCACGGTGGAGTGGGTAGGGGCCAGGTGAGTTTCTAGGAGGAGAGGGAGCAGCTCGGCTGTGGGAATTTTGGCCAGAGGGGGATGAGGCCGTCGCGACAATGGAGGTCAGGGAGCGCAATGGAGAAGCTCCGGCGACAAATTGGTGGAGAGGAAAGGGCTACGGGAGGCTAGGGAGACTGCTGGTGTGCTCAAAGGGCCTCGGGCATGCCCTTTAATAGCCATGGCAGGGCGAGCGGATCAGGATGGCCATGGTGGCGTCCTTATCACCATGCTGTAGCTCGAGATGGACTGGACGACGGTGGAGAGGTGCACGCGCGCTCAGCAAAGCCAGGCGGCGCGGGTTGACAACAGGAAGGCGACAGGCGCGCACTGGAGCATGAGGCAGACGTGGCGAACACACGGGGAGCGCGGCCAGAGCACGCCGTGTGCGTCCAAGACCGCGGCCTCCAAATTGGGGATAATATTCTTCGTGGCCAAAGGTGTCTAAAGTGGAGTCCTTTGCACGCTGATCACTGTGGTATGCTTTGTTGGCAAGATGGGCTACTGTGGTGATCTCTATCTCACGCAACAGTTTGATGCAGCAAACTTGGAGCAGAATCATAGCTCACATGATGAGGTTTGGGGTGGTGACATGTTGTCTCTTGGCTTGAGGATAGGATGGAGTATGCTTCTGGAAAGTTTGGGCTCAATGGGATCAAGTTTGCATACACCTCCTTTGCAAATGGCACAATGATGCAAAAGGTATTTGTACTGTGGTGTGGCTAGAACATGGCTCCTCTAGGCATGATATTTTGCATAGCCCAATCATACACTAGGATGAGTATGTACACCAAGTTGCATCTCATTTGGATCAGGCTAGCTAGCACTTCCTTTGTAAATGTCCAATTGGACCAGAAATGCAATGTTGAAGCTAGCATCTCATAGGATTAGTGAAATTGGCTGAAAGTTGGAGTACTGGGGCTATTTGGCATGGTGCACACGTGTATAAAATTTCATAGCCGTTGGACACACATATCTAGCACTTGCTTCACAATGTGGCCCACTGACCAGAAACTTAATATTGACAATGCACTTACATGGGTAATCGGATTTGGCTCCAATTTGGTTTGGTGTAGTTATTTGGTGGTAGGATCATGCTCAAAAAGTTTCAAGGCAAATGGGATCCCCTATCATGCACTTGCTTCACAATGCCCCTTTCCTGCATCCACACTTTGGGAATTTATTGTGGGAGTTTGGCTAATAAAATGGTGGTGTAATTTGGTGGAGATCAATTATATGATCATATGATCTTGCACAAAAAGTTTCACCAGCAATGGATCAAGAGAAATGGCACTCCCTTCACAAAGCTCCATTCTGCCCCCATAGACAAATGATTTTTTCTAGAGGAAAAATCCACTTGGGCCATGCAATGTTTTTGGAGAAATTGCCAAGATATGATGTCAATGACACGTGGGAAGTATTTGGGGATTTATGGATCAATATAAATAGGGGTTGCTTCACAAACCTCAAATAATTGGAATATCCCTTTTATTGGAAAAAAGAATATATGGCTTGAATAAAATGGTGACTTGGATGGGTTGGAACACTGGAATGACATGGGAGAGGCTTGAAATCAAGGGTTACTTGAGCATGGAAAGAAAATATTGTCAAGTTTCAAGTCCAACGAGGTGGTCAAAATCAAATCCAATAGCAAATCCATAAATAAATCAGGAAAGTTTTTGGAAAAAGAAAGTTCCAAATCCAGGGTGTCACAATCCTACCCCCCTTAGAAAATCTCTTCCGCGAGATTTGGTTGCTCAAGGAACCATCTCAAACTTACCGTCCTTTGGGAACTTGCTGCTTCTCAGATTTCCTTTTTACCGCATACTGTTCCCAGGGTGGAATCTAATATATCTCTCATGAGGGGGTTTACTTCACCCGATCTGTAGCTCTGACATAATGTCCTTCCTTGATACCTCACATCCTTTCCTACTGATTTCCATCCTCATATCTTCTGACTTGTATGGTAACGGGATGTCTTGTCATAGGCTGAATGCTGACGATACCCATACTGTGTCTGGGGTACCTTGGGCTTTATTCGTGGTATGGTCTTTAATACTTTGCATTGGCCTCTTTGAAAAGGGCTTGGCCTTCATCGGTAGTTGGTATCTCAGAATGTTTACTATCGGGAACTTGACTGACGGCACGTGGGGTTGCCTCGCATTTCTTTTGGCATGTCCACCGTGCTCAAGGGTTCGAAGCGGGGCACAAGTTCTAGACATTCACTTATGTTCAGATTTGACTGACAGGTGTCCCTATCCGGGTGGCGATAGGTCACGATATGCTTCAATCTGGTTCTTGTATTTAAAATGCTGAGCTGAGCGGGTGACCTTTAACGAAGAAGACTGGGGTATCTCGGCAAGACGGACGATGCCGAACTTGAGTAATTGCTCGGGCTAATGGGCTGGGTACGCGGTACTTTGCCCATACTGAATGAGATTTTTTTCTGCCGGTATCCATGGTGGTCCACCTGAATTCAACTGATCGAGGCAATTTTGACTTGAGGTCCATACAGTGCATCCTTTTGCCTTACCCGTCGGCTTGCAAGAGTTGCATACTTTTGACTGCTTACGAGGTGCAATTCTCATTCCAGGGGCATTGCAGCAAGGTTTGACATCTGCCATGTGTGTCTGCCCTGGGTCTTGCCTCTGCGGCAATCACCTTTCTTATACTAGCTTTTCTTTGGTCAGGGTTCTTTCATTGTTGCATAATTGCTTATTGTTCTGCCGCAATCTTTGAGATAGACAGGTTACCGTCACCTTTTGTCTCTTGTTTCATCCTGATAACCTTGGTTGCAATGAATGGGGTCTCTAGATTATTCTTCTTCGGGGCCTTGTCGGTCGTGAGGATCTGACCTTCATGACGGGAGCAGGATTCAATGCTCCTTGCTTCCTTTCTTTAGGGTGTTTCTTCACGACTTTGTCAGTCTTTCTTCCAGGCTGAGATGTGTATCCGCCTCTTCTGCTGACTTGTTTTCCCGAGGGTTGCGGTTCTTCGCCGTCATTCATGCGCATAATTTTTCCTTGATTACGAGCATGGTGGTATCCGCACCGGGGTATCTTTCATACTTGATAAGAATACCCATAACCATATGTGGGTCCTGATGATGCTGAAGTCTTCACTGTCCTGCATGGCTGGATTTCTGACAATACTGTTGCAGGTATGATGACGCGTCGAGGAAGACTGGTACTTTGTCCGCGAAGCTTGGGGTAGCTTGCTGGAGAAGGTTGGGAACCGTACCCCGGAAGCTTGCTCCGGTGGCGTATCGAGGAAGGCAAGGTGTCGTACACGGGAAGCTGCCTCGATAGCTTGCTGGGTTGCCTTGCCTTGGAAGTTTACCTTCTTCCATTGTGGACATACCGGTCCCTTCTGCTGGAAGTTTCTGCGGCAGTTCACTGCAGACGACCGAGCGGCTTGTGATGGAGTCCATCCCTATGGCGTACCGAGCACGATCGAGTGTCTTCCACTGTAAGCTTCTGTCGGTGGCTTGTGGAGGAAGGCTGACTGTCTTGGCTGAGAAGATATCCCGGTAGCGTACTGAGGAAGGCTGATACACTGTATAAGTTGGTTGTGCCTAGTACCTTGTCACGGAAGGCTAAGGTTCCTTCTGCTGGAAGCTTTCCCTCAATGACGTTTAGAAAGATATGACCACGGTGTCTGACAGGCTTCTGACTGCCGGCTGGTGAGGGGTAAACATTCTTCCGATCATCTAGGCTTCATGATATGTCTTGGCCACCTTCCGGAATATACTGAAATAATTTGTATTGCATAGGACTGTAGCTGGTGTTTGTCCTGCCTTGGGTGCATATGCTCGTGGGTCACAGTTTCTACTTATCTTTGCCTGAATCTTTGTGGCTTTCATAGTTGATGTAGACGGGACTCAATGGATAGCTTAGTTAGCATCCATTCGTGAGCCACTTGCTTCCAACGTAGGAGGGTAAAAGTCCTGTTTGACTTGCTGATTTCCCGCGTCATTGCGGCCTTTAACTGTCTGAGTCTTCAGGATGTTCTGGTCACAGAAGGAATGCATGCCTGATGGTTTCCGTATGCTTCATACTTGAGCAAAATGTGTGAGATGCAACCGGGTATGCGTCATTCATGTCTGGTTTATTTTCTTCATTTCTCTGTGGTCTTCTGTCGATGGAATCTTCATGGCTGTAACATTAACCGGAATGACGCCGACTTGATTCATTCGTGCAGAACTCATACGGGAGCTGAATATTCCTGCGGCAAGCTGGTGTGGGTCCTTCACTTGGTGTCTTCAGGTTGCTCTACGGTATTGCACTGGTTCTTTGAGGTATGCGGGGTTATGAGCAACTTTCCATTGGGGTGGAGCAAGTGACACCAAAGAACCAAAGGAAGAACCAACGAAGAAAACCACGGGGCAAAACAAACGAGAAGAGGCGTGCTACTTCATCAGCTTTAGCGGTAGTCGATGACCATCCGGACTCCTTGCACAGAAAAACAGCGAATAACCCAGTAGCCACCAGAACGGTCTTTACAACTCTGATCTGGGACTTGTACTGGAAAAACTCAAGCATTGCTCACGACGGCCGACCGAAATCAGCTCAGAGCATGAGACAATGTTGATAAAAAGAATGCAGAGGTCCCCTAAGACGACCGAAACACATCTCAGAGCATAGGGTCTCCACTGCGAAAATAAACTCAACAACTACCCGAGACGGCCGAAAAGCAGCTCAGAACATGGGCCGGTTGTTGAAAAGAGAAATGTAAAACAGGCATCCACTCCAGACGGCTGACGATGCATCATCTCAGAACCAGATGTGGTGCCAATATCTAAGAACGACAAGCAAGGGTCCGTCCAAGTCATCTAACACCTGCCAAAACAGAGTTAGCAGCTGCCGAAGAAACTGAACGAAGAACCAACAACGAGAACCAACTAAGCAGGAAAAGCAATACTGAACAAGCACTGAGATCACACACAGGATCTCAACTTATTGCTACACATATCAACATGCAACAGGAAACATGCAACACTACTACTCATGCATTACGGACTACGCGAAGCTCAGGCGTTGTGATCTGACGGCGGGTTTCCGGGGGTGGCAGGAGTGGGCGGAGAAGTCGGCAACGATAAGGCTGCAGCAAGAGCTCTCCTTGAATCCCTTGCATCACAGACTAGCTCGGAGATGAGGGCGTACTGGTAGATCATGTAGCGGGACATGGTGATCACCGCTGCATCGGTTTCTGCCAGAGGGCGAGGAAACCTTACTTGCTGCAGAGTTGCACCCAAGGTGGGATAGAAGTGGAAGGCGCGATTCTGCTGCATCGCACTTTCCTGGTGGCGTAGGCCTAACATTCCTGCCATCGCGAAAAGCTGAATGGCACGATCCGTGGTAGAAGCTGGTCCACCCTGGAAGTTGTAGGAGCGCACGCCGATGGGGATGGTGGCTGCCATGTAGACGCTGGCACGGTACTCAAGCAGCCGCCCTCCGATCGGCGTCTGGGAAACTTGGTACTTTGGCAGCTCTCCACTGGGGTAAAGAGTCCACCATACGTCTGCAAGGAGGTAGTCAAAGTTGGTCGCGGACGAGGATCCTGTGTAGCCCACCGGGTATTCCGCCATCTACACTCGTTAGATCAGATCGTTAGCGAAAACATACCGTCTATATGCAGCAAACAAATGCAGCAGGCAGTAGCATCACAAAAGCAAGCTATACTCTAGCTCTAACGTCAATCTAACGTCCTTCTAACGTTCGCGCGGGCTAGCGGGTCCTATAGCCAGTCCTGCTCTGATACCAAGCCTTGTGGCACCCCGGCTCAGAGGAACGGAACGCCCCGTGCACCAGCGCAGAGATCAAGTCTTCTGGAACACGGCACTGCTTGATATAGAATTGAACAACTTTCTATTATCGAAGATAGGCGTACACAAGGTCTATTACAACGCTAGCGGAGACACAACTTGCTCCTCAGGCTAGCCTCAGCTCTACACCAAGCAGCAGCATAACTCTCTAGCAGCGGAATAACGACGGCAGCGGAACAATAACGGCGGTGATGAACTCCAATCCACAGGGACACTGGCTGGGACACCTCCTAGCTCGCAAACACCGGGAACGTCGTCCTATGCATCCAAAGCACGGCCTGCAAATCTGGCAAAACACGCCAGGTCGGTACATTAGATGTACTTGCAAGCTCACAACAACCAAAGCAACAAGGCAAAGCAATACCATGGCAACAGGTTCAAGTGTATTAGTGAATTAATCAGGTGAGCAACAATATCATGCAAACAGATATTCATCAAGCATATTACCAGTATTAAGAATAATGCACACACAGTGGACCCCACATGATCGTCGCATGATCACTTGGCTTACCTCGGAGTCCTTACAGACTCAAGCACCGGGTCACTTCGTGACCAATCACTTCCACGGGTTGTCGCATGACCAAACGGGTTATCTCAAGTCTATTCAACGGGTTAGGTGTCCTTCGTTACCACAAAAAAACCAATCCACTTACCACAGACATACCACCGAACTCATGTTTATCATATGGTGTGACCTAGTACAAACTGTGTCCATTACCGTGGACGCGGATATTCAAATAGATTTGTGTGACTCTGCAGAGTTTGTGCACGTTACCCACGCTATGGAGTTCTTCCTCCATCCAGCACCTCGGTACTTGTCCCACAGGATCCTTGGAACTCGCACCGCAGGAGTGAACTAGGACTTCTCCAACGAGACCGAGCTACCGCGTGTCTCCCTTACCGTATCACCGACATTCCGTCTTGGGTAGCCCCTATTTCCTCTTGACACCGGCCAAACTATTGGCAAACGGCCACCATGTGGCAAATACTGTCCAGAACGGGGACTGAGCTCATATCAACAAACTGGTTGTCAAGACAATCGCCGTTTACCCGACCAAAGGCAAATGTCGCGCATAGCATTCCCTCTTTGGTGATACGCATAAGAGACGCCCACCGTTAGAACGAATCAAGGCCTGCCCATACAAGGAAATGTGGCAGCACGGATAAGTCCGGTTATGTGGCACCTGATCAACTTGTCACGAAGCATGTCTCCAACAGCAAACACAAGTATCAGGTGCAACATTAGTAGATCATAACAATGCCTAGCATACTAGCATAATGATTCCATATATGATCAAGCACATTTTAGATGGTGAACTTATCCGTGTTAAAAATATTAAGTTATTAACATGGTAACATTATGAAAGCAGTTGAGCATAACTTAGGCATAGCATGAACTAGCATAACATGAGCATCTTAACATGGTGTTGGTATCTTGTGGTTACGATGATGTAGAGCATAACATGGCAATGATATAATCAAAGGATAGCATGGCAGAACATAGCATAGCAATAGCATATTCATGGCAATGATAACATCAACCATAAAGTTGCAACATAATCACGGTCACCGATATATGCATATCACCGTAAAGAAATTTTTAACAGCACGTCAAAGCTTTGCAAAGGTGCAAAGGGTATTGTGGCTTGTCTTTCACCAGAGAGGTGTGAAACACTCCTGGTCTTTGACACCGACACAACCCTGCAAAATATTTCAAATAAAGCAACGGGCCAAAAGGTCAAAGACTGTCTTTTTCTTGACCAGCAAAGAACAACATAGAAACATGGCATGAAGCTTATGCCAAATTGAATAGGAGCTCGATACGAAAACAACGCTAAAAGAATCGCCTCGTTTGGACTTACGGTTGCGAAGATATGATCAAAACGGTGTCGGGGGCTGGTTTTTGGAAGAAATGCGCTTCCTGAGCAGTGAAAGCGTATTTCGGGATGCTGATGAGAAAATACACTTCCCAGCGGGGATAACGTATTTCGGGCTAGAAAAGGCTGGAATACACTTCGTAACCCGTCAGTTCCCTTCTCTCTCCTCCTCCATTTTTTCTTCTTCTTCAACCTCTCGAGGCGGACAGGGGAGAGGCCACAGGCCTGGGTGGCGCCGGCCAGGGGAGGGTGGCGCCAACCAGGGCACGGCCGCCGGCGACCGTGTTGCCACGCAGGGAGGCCTGCGGCACCGAGCCCCCGCGGCAGGGCGCGGAGCTTCGGGCAGCTGGGTCAGAGGCGTAGTGGGGAGAGGCTAGGGTATCGAGGAGGGTGTCGAGGTGAAGTGGGTAGGGGCCAGGTGAGTGTCTAGGAGGAGAGGGAGCAGCTCGGCTGCGGGAATTTTGGCCGGAGGGGGCCGAGGCCGCGGCGGCAATGGAGGTCAGGGAGTGCAATGGAGAAGCTCCGGCGACAAATTGGTGGAGGAGAAAGGGCTACGGGAGGCTAGGGAGGCTGCTGGTGTGCTCAAAGGGCCTCGGGCATGCCCTTTTATAGCCATGGCGGGGCGAGCGGATCAGGACGGCCACGGTGGCATCCTTATCACTGTGCTGTAGCTCGAGATGGACTGGACGACGGTGGAGAGGTGCACGCACGCTCAGCAAATCCGGGCGTCGCGGGTTGACAACAGGAAAGCGACAGGCGCGCACTAGAGCATGAGGCAGACGTTTCAAACATGCGCGGAGCGCGGCCAGAGCACGCCGTGTGCGTCCAAGAGCATGTCCTCCAAATTGGGGATAAGATTCTTCGTGGCCAAAGGTGTCCACAGTGGAGTCCTTTGCACGCTGATCACTGTGGTATGCTTGGTTGGCAAGATGGGCTACTGTGGTGATCTCTATCTCAAGCAACAGTTTGATGCAGCAATCTTGGAGTAGAAGCATAGCTCACATGATGGGGTTTGGGGTGGTGCCATGTTGTCTCTTGGCTTGAGGATAGGAAGGACTATGTTTCTGGAAAATTTGGGCTGAATGGCATCAAGTTTGCATACACCTGCTTTGCAAATGGCACAATGCTGCAGAAGGTGTTTGTACTGTGGTGTGGCTAGCACATGGCTCCTCTAGTTATGATCTTTTGCATAGCCCAACAATAAACTAGGATGAGTATGTACACCAATTTTTATCCCTTTTGGATCAAGCTAGCTAGCACTTCCTTTGTAAATGTCCAATTGGACCAGAAATTCAATGTTGAAGCTACCATCTCATAGGATTGGTGAAATTGGCTGAAAGTAGGAGTACTGGGGTTATTTGGCATGGTTCACATGTGTATAAAATTTCAAATTCATTGGACACACATAGCTAGCACTTGCTTCACAATGTGGCCCACTATCCAAAAACTTCATATTGACAATGCACTCACATGGCTAATGCGATTTGGCTCCAATTTGGTTTGGTGTAGTTATCTGGTGGTAGGATCATGCTCACAAAGTTTCAAGGAAAATGGGATCCCCTATCATGCACTTGCTTCACAATGCCCCTTTGCTACATCCACACTTTGGGAATTTATTGTTGGAGTTTGTTTAAGCAAATGGTGGTGTAATTTGGTGGAGATCAATGATATGATCATATGATCTTGCACAAAAAGTTTCACCAGCAATGGATCAAGAGAAATGACACTCCCTCCACAAAGCTCCATTCTGCCCCCATAGACAAATGAATTTTTCTACAGGAAAAATCCACTTGGGCTATGCAATGTTTTTGGATAAATTTTCAAGATATGATGTCAATGCCATGTGGGAATTATTTGGGGATTTATGGAGCAATATAAATAGGGGTTGCTTCACAAACCTCAAATAATTGGAATATCCCTTTTATTGGAAAAAGGAATATAAGGCTTGAATAAAATGGTGGCTTGGATAGGATGGAACACTGGAATGACATTGGAGAGGCTTTAAATCAAGGGTCACTTGAGCATGGAAAGAAAATATGATCAAGTTTCAAGTCCAACGAGGTGCTCAAAATAAAATCCAATAGAAAATCCAGAAATAAATCAGGAAAGTTTTTGGAAAAAGAAAGTTCCAAAATCCATGTTGTCACAATTCCGGCTAAGAACACACAAAATAAAATCATAGCGCCAAAAACCCTCTTCCATGGAGGAAGAAGAAGAAGGCCACGATGCGGTACCATGACGTCCATCGCGTGAAGAACGAGGCGTGCGGCCACCACGACCACGGCGGCCACGGCCTCGCCCAGTCACACCACCACCACGCTTGGGCGCCATATGAAGAAGAAGCAGAAGAATGGATGCCAAGGACAGGCAACCATAGGAGATATTTATAGCAAAATCCAAGGGCCAACAAGGAAAAACACGCAGAAGCCCAGGCAGCTCCATCATTGCATCAAAGACCAAACGGCTCGGGCGTTACGAATTCCAAGGCAAGATGCCTTCACAAGGTCAGCATTATTTACAGGACACGTCAAATCTCGCATGTTTCCCATACAAGCCTTGGAAACCCAACAGGCAACAGACAGCATGACGTTCAAACCATCATTATGACGGTCGAGAAGACGCGACGGATCAAAAAATCAAACATCATCATAGGTCGTCAAACAACATGACAATACATATCAACATGACATCTCAAGAGGGACGGATCAAGATAAAAGCAGTTGGGAAAAAACCAAAGGATTCCAAAAGCCAGCTATTTCTTGATGTCAAAATTTTCTGATTCTAGAAAAATCTCTTACTCCCATCGGGAGTACCTTTATTCGAGTTTGGGTGCTCCCTCACCCAGAAAGCAAAGACGTGCTCGAGTGATCACTCGCACCAGCAGAAAGGACGTATTCTCAGAGTTCGGGTGATCCCTCACCCTAAAGTCAGTAAAGCATTCGAGTGACTACTCGCAAAAAGACTCAGTAATTCAACAATGCGATCTATTCGCACACTCAACGACATTCCGAGTGGGTGCTTTTTTATTTTCCTCGCCTGAGTTCATTACAAGCTCCGCGAGTGACTGCTAAAACAACTCACTTGATTGTTTATTCCAAGTGGGTGCATCGCTATCCAGGCTCCGTGCCTCTACAAAAGCAATTATGCCTGGGCTACGACACACTGTACCCAGATGCCACGCAATCTTAGCGTGTAGGTAAGACACCGCTGCGCATAATGGCCGAGCCGGGACTTGCCGCAGAGCGATTTCACTCGCGACCTTTTCCATGCGCTCGCATGATAGAAAGAGCCGAGCGGATGCGCTGAGGCTATGTGGACTGGCAGCAATTGATCCTATAAGCCCTGCAGCGGCATGACTTTCCTTGACACCAGTCGTTCCAAGTTCATGTCGAGCGACGTGAGCTTGATTGGGCTACTATGTTATTTTCCACTAGCGCAATTCACGAAGGCTCGACCAGTCGACTCCTTGGTCCCTTTCACCTTAGAAATCCCTCGAAAAAGATATTGTCATGGCTCAAAACTGCCAGCGACCCGCGGCGATGCAGCGCCTATAAACGATAAAGCATGGACGAATTCGAGTCCATGCGCGACTCTTCGAGTCCCCCAGTCACTCGGGGGCTACCGACGAGGGGGTGACCCCACGACTTCTGCATGTGAGGCTACCTGGTACGTATGAAGACAGAAGGCCCGCTGGGAAGCCACGACATGCCCACGACTGGCCCAACCAGGCACCGACGTAGGAGTCCGTGACTAGTATGGAAGGCACAACTTGGCGTACAAGGCAAGACTAGAACTAGGAAACTATCTTTGTAACCTAGTACGGACTCCCCGAGACCTAGCCTAGTATATAAAGGCTGGGAGGGGAGACGTCCAAATCAATCCAATACACATTTACTCACCTGGTCTTGCGAGAACTCGCCTGGCCTCCTCTGTATTCGCCTCCTCACGCAATAATATCGAGCAGGAAGTGCTTCTCCTGTTAGCCGACGAGTATCGTCCAACCTGTGCCTTATCTATGACTAACCCAGGGTCCCTGACCACGGGATTTGCGGGGGCTGATCCCCGTCAACCATGTTACAACTCTAACATGACATCACATTGCTAATGTAAGTGTTATTGAAGAACATATTACATAATTGCATTACATTGCAAAGGGAAATTGAAGATAATGAACTGAGGATAAGCTGGCTAGTTGAACATAGGCTTTAGGTAAGCTGAAACGAGCTACTACTCATCGTCATCAGAGATGATGATGGTCTTTCCCCTTGGAAGAGGGCGAGATCTGCACGTCGTGGGTTCCCAGCTTGTGGTCGGTGTGGTTCACCAACCTGCTGGATCTAGAGTTCATGTAAGCACGAGCAGGTTGAGAAAACACAACATAGGGTTCGTCGTAGGCACCGACGGTGCCCTCGAAAAAAAACCCAAGAGCTGCTACGCAAAGAAGATAACCTTAAGGCAGTGTCTTTGTGCGACACGTTCAAGGTGGCCTCGACGGCCTTATGCTCCTCGAGGATCTTAGGGTCTACGCGCATGGACGCCACTGCGGCCTCATCAACCAGTATGGCCTCGATTTTCCTCTCCGTGGTCAAGTGATCCTTGAGCTCCAGGCAATGCCGCCTCGACCATAGTGATACGTCCCAAACGTATCTATAGTTTCTGCTTGCTCCATGCATGTTTTGTGTGATATTGCTATGATCTAGATACACTTTCATACACTTTTGATAATATTTGGACTAACTTATTAACTCAGTGCACCACAGTGCCATTTCCTGTTTTATGCTGTTTTTCTATTTCAGGTTTTCCCCATATTTAAAATACTCCAAAAATTCGGGAAAAATAAGATAAAAAATCAGCGTGAAGGAACCTTCCGGAATCATCTGGGTTGGGCCAGAGGGCCACCACCAGGGACCCAGGCGGCCACCTTGCGCGTCCTAGGGTGAGTCCGCGCCGGGCGGTGCCTGGACCCCTGTTGGCCCCTCTGGCTGCCCCCTTCGCCTATATATTCTCCGTGACGCGAAACCTCTAAAGACAGAAACCTCTTTAGCAATCTCTTCTCTGTTTCGCCGTCGCCACACTTCCAAGATCGGGAGCGCCAGCACACCTCTTCCCGACACTTTGCCGGAGGGAGGGTTGACATCTGGGAGCTTCCCCTCCACCATGGATGTTTTCCGGTTGTGCCGTGAGTAGTCTCCCTTGGACCATGGGTCCGTGATCAGTAGCTATGTGATGTTCTCCTCCCCTCTTTGTTCTTCATGGTTTAGACCTTGTGAGATGCCCTACATGATCGAGGCACATATGTAATTTTCTGCTGTTGCTATGCTGAGTTTGCTTGGATCTGATGGATTATGAGACTATGTTCAGATTGTGATTGACTAATATATTTGGTTCTTATGTTTTATATTTTTGTTCCTATGTAATACTTGCATGTTCTCCATTGTTTTTTATTGCTTTGGCCAAGTAGTAGGTAGTGACTCCAAGAGCGAACGTTATGCCCGATTGTGGGTTCATGGCCCCTGATGACACGCTTGAGTGACAGAAGCATGAGTCTAGGGGATGTTTTTTTGCCACAAGGGGGAAAACAACGATGCTTGTAACCGCCGTTGCAAGCATTGTTTACTTTACGCAAAGTTCTTTTTAATGCAGTTGTATGTTGCTTTGGGTTTACATTTTCGGTGGGGCACGCAACTTAATACTAGCGAGATGTTCTGGATATATATCTCAAGGTGGATGATTAGTAGTAGATGCCGTTGGATTTCGGTCTACTTATTTTGGCGTACCGCCCATGCTTTTGATCTTCTTCCTTTCTTTGTAGCATAGTTAGCATTGCGGTGCATTTTTAATCCTTTTAATTTCCCAACTATGATTTGTTTACCTCGCATAGCAGTCTTATCGTCTTTTGGGAGAGAGACATCACTAGTGAACATCACGGGACCCCGGTCCATATTCTCATCACTGTTTACACGCTTTATTTTCCTTCTTTTACTTTCTAGCTGTTATCATTATCCCTTGCATTTGATCCTTTGTGAAAGACAAGGCCGGAGAGATTGACAACCTCTCTGTACTCGTTGGGCAGCAAAGATATTTGTATTGTGTGTATGTCCATGTCAATTGCACCATTGGCACCTACTTATCATTGCCGGAGTCCTACGGGAGACAAATCCTTTCCTCTACATAGGGGAAATTTGCCGCTACACCACATATAACCTTCCACTTGGGGTAACCAACGAGGATAGATCATAAAGCAAATTTCTGGCGCCGTTGCCAGGGACCCCGAATGCTAAGATAGGGGAGTTTCACACTATCTTTTACCTTTGCTTTTTAGTCTTGTTAGTTTACTTTTCAGTTTTTATCTTTGTGTTCTATATCAAAAATCACAAAAAAATCTGCCACACTTTCTACTGCTATGGGTTCCACTGAAAACACCAAGTTGTGTGACTTCACTAGTCAGAACAACAAAGACTTTATCTGCACTCCTATTGCCACACCTGGCACTTCAGCGACCTCTTATGAAATTAAACCTTCTTTACTAAACCTTATTATGAGAGATCAATTCTCTGGTGCTGGAGATGCTACTGCTTTACACTTGAACAATTTTTTTGAGTTATGTGATATGCAAAAGTATAAAGAAGTAGAAGGTGATGTTGTTAAGCTTAAGATTTTTCCTTTCTCTTTGAGGGAAGGAGCTAAAATCTGGTTTCAATCTTTGCCTAGGAATAGCATAGATTCTTGTGATAAGTGCAAAGATGCTTTTATTGGGAAGTACTACCCACCTGCTAAAATTATCCAATTGATCGTAACATTATGAATTTTAAGCAATTGGATAATGAACACCTTGCTTAAGCTTGGGAACGAATGAAATCTCTTGTTAAGAAATGACCCACACATGGTTTGGCTACTTGAATGGTTATCCAGACTTTTTATGCAGGCTTGAACTTTACCTCGCGGAACCTGTTAGATTCGGCAGCCGGAGGAACCTTTATTCCAACTCCACTTGGTGCTACCACAAAACTTCTCGATGAGATTATGACCAACTATTCCCAATGGCACACCGAACACGCTCCAACAGGAAGGAAGGTAAACTCTGTCGAGGAGATTACCTCCCTAAATGAAAAAGTTGACTTGATTATGTCTCTAGTTAATAAGCAACCCTCTATTGATCCTCATGATGTTCCTTTAAATTCTTTGGTTGCTCAGGAACAAGGAGATGTGAACTTTATTGCTAGAAACAACTTCAACAACAATGCTTGTAGGGGTAATTTTGCTAGCAATCCTAGACCGTTTCCATCCAACTATGGGAACAACAACACTTATCCTAGTAACAAAAACCCCATTTCTGAACTAGAAAGCATGCTTAGAGACTTTATTACTACCCAAAAATCCTTCAACAAGAATGTAGAAGAGAAATTAACTAAATTAGATAATCTCTCTTAGAAGGTAGATAGCTTAGCCCTAGATGTTGAGATGCTTAGAATTAAAACCTCTCCCCTTGAGGAGAGGAAGGCCACTCCTATTAATGCTATCCAATTACAAATCAATGAAAATATTAGGATGATGGCTAAACTTAAAGAAAGATGGTCTAGATAAAAAGAGGAAGAGGATAGAATTAAGAGCCTTCCTACACACCACACAGTTGCTACTATCCAAATTGTTGAGGACAACGAAACTATTAGCACCCAACACACTCCTAGTCCCATTGGACCTATTAAGGGTGATGCTAATACCTAAACCGTAGAAGAAGACACTCCTATGAACATAGGGGTTTCAAAAAAGTGAGCCTGGATGACACTGCTACCATCTTTGATAGTAGTGATATTGATTTTGATAGTTGCACCCTCTCAGAAGTTATTAGCTTACTACACAAAATGTCTAGAGACCCCCACACTAGCACACTCAATCCTGCCTTCACGGAGAATACCACAAATGCTCTCATCAAATCTAGGGAGGAGAAGCTTAGGATAGAAACATCCATACCTAGGAAGCTAGATGTTGGTTGGGACCCTATGATAAAAATTAGATTGAATAACTTCTCTTGCTATGCTTTATGTGACGTTGGAGCTAGTACCTCCGTCATTTCCAAAAAAATGTACGACATGTTTGAATTGAAACCTTTTCATCCTTGTTCTTTTGGTGTTCGTCTCGTTGATTCTTCCATAAATAAACCTTTGGTGAAGATCGACGATGTTCTTATCATTGTCAATGACAATTATGTTCCCGTTGATTTCACTATTATGGATATAGAGTGTGAACCTTTATGTCCAATTATTTTGGGACGTCTTTTTCTTCGCACAGTTGGTACTGTTATTGACATGAAAGAGGGGAATATAAAATTTCAACCCCCTCTAAAAAAAGGGATGGAACACTTCCCTAGAAATAAAATCAATTTACCTTTTGAGTCCGTTACACGGGCTAGTTATTTCCTCTCTTTTGATAAAACTTTATTCTTCTTTTGCTTTATGCCTAGCTTAAAGGCGTAAAAGAAAGCGCTTGTTGGGAGGCAACCCAAGATGTTTTTACTTCTGTTTTTAGGTGTATTGATGATTATTACTACTGTAGAAACATCATTTTATATTTATTTTCAAGCTTTGTGCCAAGTTATAGCCTCTTATGATAAGGGGAGCAAAAGTTGTGACATGCTGTCCAGAAAGCAGATTCTGTCTGCTTGACGGAAAAAATCAAAACAAATCACCAGTTCATCTTTTTTAGCTGAAATTTTTACACAACATGCTCTATACAATTGTGAAACTTTCGTATGTTCTGAGTTTTTTGATTTGTGTTGCAGAAGTGCCCCGAAAAAATTCTCTAATACCTGCTGTTCTGTTTTTCACAGATTCTTCCATGTTTTGCCTCTCTTCACTTTTGCAAACCTTAAGATTGCTTTTTGTTTGCAAAAACCTTTTGGAAATCTTGAGAAACAGTAGATATTCAAGAATATCTTTATAGACAGTGGAGAAAAAATATTTTATTAAGGTTACTAACATCTCTAATCAGCTTATGATGGGTTATTTATGAAGGGAGTTTTCAAGTGTGCGAGGGAAGATGATGAAAGAAGATTCGGGAGTGTCAAACGCTCAAGAGTGGGGATGCCCCCATGCATCCCCGATAAATATTCAAGGAGATTCAAGCATATAAGCTTGGGGATGCCCCCGTGCATCCCCTTCTCCATCAACAATCATCAGTTCATCCTTCGTCTCACTATATTTTTATCACTTCATGCGTTATGTGCTATGCTTGGAGCGTCTCTCTCTTAGGTTTCCTTTTTAGTTTTCTGTAGATTTTCTTGCTGTTCACAACAAGTTAGACCCCAAATTACTTTGTGTGGGAGATAAACACGCTCTACTCCAACATAGAAGACGTCATAGGATTTTCATGCTTATCTTTTCTCTGTTGTGTGTTCTTTATCTTTTCGTAGCTGCTGCCATGTTTAGTTTTAGTTTTAGTTTTTGTCGTTAGCAATATCTTTAGCTTTTGTTTAGTTTATTTATGGAACTCTCTTTAGTTTTCATGTTTATCTTGTTAAGAGAGTAAGTTGTTGCACTGAGTTATGTCTTGTCTTGAAGTAGGTAACTGAGGTTGTTATTCAATTGTAATAGTAACTTGCAATAGTTTTGAGGTATTGTTGTGAGTAATATTTGAACTTTTGGTGTGAAGAGCTCTAGCCTATAAGTGATAGGTTTCAACTTCTGGGCAATCCGTGTTTATTTTCAAAAACCTACAAAACTAGTTGAGAACTCTACCTACTAGATGGATCACTAAGTTTTGGAGGGATCGGATATTTGAGTACACTCACGTACCATGAGTCAAGGATGCGCAAGGATAACCAAACCCCCATACACTCCTCCTTGGGTTACTTGTCTCTTTGTGAACCTCCTTATTATATTGGGAGTTACCGATAATAAGTGCATGAGTTCTTCAGACTAATGTATGTTTTGAAAGTTGACACTTCCACATCCTCATATTTGCTAGCCTCTTCCGTACCGTGCATTGCCCTCTTCTCATTCCGAGAGTTGGCGTCCACCTTCGCCGGTGCATCCAAACCCTTGGCATGATACGCTCTGTCAGCATAAACTCCCTATATCTTTCCTCAAAACAGCCACCATACCTACCTATCAAGGCATTTCCATAGCCTTTCCGAGATATATTACCATGCAACATCCACCTTCTCATGACTTGATCTTCATGCCATACATGTTCCTGCTACACTGGCAGAGACATACATTTGCATACATGATGATAGCTACATCTTCTTTATGTTGAGTACCTTGTAAAGTGTGAAGATCTTCTATATCTTCTTGTAAAATAGAGTGTTTCCCTTAAGTGAGAAAAGATCCCAAAGAGGACAAATTAAAAGATCCCAAAGAGAACAAATAAGAGTTAAATAGAAAGATCCAGTGAGGCCACCAAAAAAACACAAAAATATAAAAAAAGAGAAAAAGGAAATAAAAAGAGAGAAAGGGGAAACACTACTATTCCTTTTGAAAGATCCACACTCGTACTCCATCTTATCTTTGTGCTCCATAGAGATGATCATTTATGCATATAGCTATGTGGGGACCTTCACACTATAGAACTTGGCTTGCATATTCCAAGGATGAGCGTCCTCAAACGATCTCTAGGTATTCATGAGCAAGCAAGTTTGATCCACCCCCACTAGTTCCATTGGAGAGCTTTTCTTAGCTCATATGTGCATCCGTTGCATGGCAATCCCTACTCCTCACATCATATCTATCATTTGGCCTTCTCGCCTATGATTGTCCTCATTGATGTGAGCCTTTCACACCCTTTTTTGTCTTCCTCCTCCACCATATTTCTCTCTTTTCCATCCTATGTGTCAACTCTCGTGCTTACGCTCATCCATTGAATGAGTGCTCAAAATATGGAAAAGGTGTGGATCAAATTGACTTGTACCTGGCTAGTGGTCTGGGGACGAGTCAAGATAAGATTCCAAAGAAGACCAAATGTGAAACTTTAGTAGATTAAATTCTCAACAAATATATTTTTTCTCTCGTATTCCCATATCCCCTTTATTGCACGCAAGCACAATTTGGAGACATTCGAGTCACGGACAGCGAAAGCTCTTGCACCTAATATTCTTTTGTTGCTTGTTTAAATGCTAATATAGACTCTTGCATGTTATGACTTGAATTGAATAACATACCTTGATTTCTTTACTTTCAGAGTTCTTATATGGTTGCTAGCATGTCACAACAGAAATTATGCTTGTAATCATTTACCTACTCGAGGACGAGCAGGAATTAAGCTTGGGGATGTTGATACGTCCCAAACGTATCTATAATTTCTGCTTGCTCCATGCATGTTTTATACACTTTTTATCATATTTGGACTAACTTATTAACTCAGTGCACCACAATGCCAGTTCCTATTTTCTGTTGCTTTTCTATTTCAG
The DNA here is from genome assembly GCA_950022295.1 of Bromus sterilis. Lineage (NCBI taxonomy): Eukaryota > Viridiplantae > Streptophyta > Magnoliopsida > Poales > Poaceae > Bromus > Bromus sterilis. The sequence continues at coordinate 269,443,748 of OX465595.1, read as the reverse complement.
GTTTCCCCATATTAAAAATGCTCCAAAAATTCAGTAAAATGAGATAAAAAATCAGCTTGAAGGAATCTTCTGGAATCACCTGGGTGGGGGCAGAGGGCCACCACCAAAGACCCAGGCGGCCACCTGGCGCGTCCTAGGGTCTGGCCGCGCCGGGGGGCGCCTGGACCCCCTGGCTGCCCCCTTCGCCTATATATTCTCCGTGATGCGAAACCTCCGAAGACAAAACCTTTTTTGCGATCTCGCCTCTGTTCCTCCGCCGCCGCGCTTCCAAGATCAAGATCGCCAGCAGACCTCTTCCCGTCACCCTGCCGGAGGGACGATTGACCTCCGGGAGCTTCCCCCCCACCATGGACGCTTCTGGATGTGCCGTGAGTAGTCTCCCTTGGACCATGGGTCCGTGATCAGTAGCTATGTGATGTTCTCCTCCCCTCTTTGTTCTTCATGGTTTAGACTTCGTGAGTTTCCCTACATGATCAAGGCACATATGTAATTTTCTGCTGTTGCTATTCTGAGTTTGCTGGGATCTGATAGATTGTGAGACTATGTTCAGATTATGATTGAGTAATATATCTGGTTCTTATCTTTTATATTTTTACCTAAGTGATTCTTGCATGTTCTCCGTTTCTGTTTATTGATTTGGCCAAGTAGTAGGTAGTGACTCCAAGAGGGAACGTTATGCTCGATTGTGGGTTCATGCCCCTGATGACACGCTTGACTGACAAAAACATGAGTCTAGGGGATGTGTTGTTACCACAAGGGGGAAAATAACGGTGCTTGTAACCGCAGTTGCAAGGATTGTTTACTTTCTGCAAATTTCTTTTTAATGCAGTTGTCTACTGCTTTGGGTTTACACTTTGGGTGGGGCTCGCAACTTAATACCAGCGAGATGTTCTGGATAGATATCTCAAGGTGGATGATTAGTAGTAGATGCGGTTGGATTTCGGTCTACTTATTTTGGCGTACCGCCCCTACTTTTGAGCCTCTTCTTTTCTTTGTAGCATAGTTAGAATTGTGGTGCGTTTTTAATACTGTCAATTGCCCAACTGTGATTTTTTTACCTCGCATAGCAGTTTTATCGTCTTTTAGGAGAGAGACATCACTAGTGAACATCACGGGACCCCAGTCCATATTCTCATCACTGTTGACACGCTCTTTTATTTTCTTGCTTTTACTTTCTAGCTGTTATCATTATCCCTTGCGTTTGATCCTTTGTGAAAAACAAGGCTAGAGAGATTGACAACCTCTCTGTACTCGTTGGGAAGCAAAGTTATTTGTATTGTGTGCAGGTCCACATCAATTGCGCCGTTGACACCTACTTATCATTGTCGGAGTCCTACGGGAGAAAAACCCTATCCTCTACATAGGGGAAATTTGCCGCTACACCACATCTAACCTTCCACTTTGGGTAACCAACGAGGATAGAACATCACATAGCGAACGGCGGGACCTAGGTTTTGTGGGAATTGGTGGTGGTGATTTGTATGGGACGTGTTGGGCCGGTGTTCGTGGCATGGGTCTGGACGAAGAGGGTTGTGTTGGATCCTAACTGACTAGGCCTATGGGGTGAGAACAATGGAGGGGCATAGTCGGCGAGGAGGCCGGCAAGGAAGGATTGGGCTTAGGAAGGGGGGAAATGTGCATGGGTTGTTTGAACAAGAAATGGGGGAATGTTTTAACAGCCCAGGATTTTCACCCAAATTAAAAAAATTGTTTGTTTCTTTGTTTTGTTGATTTCTATAATTGTTAGCATTACTTTCTTCGTCAAATTATTAATCGGTGAATATTCTCCTCCCTATTTCCTGTACCGACATGCATGACTAAACCTTTTCCCCACACGACACACGACCTTTGCGACACCGGGTTCACCCGAGCACCGTCGCAACTTCCGGCACAGGACCAGCCATCGCCATCGGAACAAAAAACCCCATTTAATAATTAAATGGATTATTTTACGGGGCGCCGCAAAATGTTCTCGGAAGGGTATCCAAATGAGGTAGGAATGACGGGCTCGTCTTGCTGAGCACGTGGTTCGAGATTTCGTCCGAACCAGAGGTCATGTGAACTCCCGGCGGTCAGAAACGTGGAGTACCGGAAGCGCCCGAGAAACACCGGGGGCATTTGCATAAACCTGCCAGCCAGGCCATCCTATATAAAGACCACCACTCTCCCCAAGCCATTAGGGTTTCCATCCCTGGAAAATTGCAGCCACACCCCTAATTCCCCCTCAGATCTGCCCCAGACCCCTCTCTCCCTACCGAAACCCTAACCTCTAAGCCATCCTAGCCATTGGATCAATAGATCTGTGGCTCACAGGCGGCCACGTCGCCCCCAAACCAGCCCCAAACCGAATTGGGCCCCGCAGGGCCCTCCCTAGCCCGCACGAAGCCCAGATTGACGCCGCCCCGTGGAGAGCCATCACCGCCGTGCTCCACCAACCGCCTCGCGCCGCCGACTCCGGCAAGCAGCCGATGCACGCCGGCGAGCCGAGACGCGTCGCCCCGGTGAGCTCCGCCCCGCAGCCTCCTTGCCTCCCTCTCCTTCCACCTCTCTCCCTAACCCTCTCCTCTCTCCCTCTGTGATATGAGATGAGCCGCCATGGCCGACCCTTGGAGTTCGCGGCCGCCCAGAGACCACCGCCGCCCTCCTTCCCTCCTTTGCGCTCGGATCCAGCCGGATCCCGTCCACCGCGCCCGGATTCGCCGCCGCACGCCTCCCTGTGCCCGTCCTCGGTAATCCTCACCGGAAGACAGCCGAAGCTGCCGCTACCACTGCCTGGATCAGAAGGATCCAGCGACCGAGCGGTCGCTCGCTGCCTCCTGCACCCGCACGTGGGCCGACGAGCGCCCCTGGCCCAACTCCCTTGCGCCTTGAGGTCAGCAGCGCGTCCTGCGCGGTCCTCTCGCACATGGGCACAAGCCACTATCCAGCGCTCACCTGCTCCACGGGCTCGGCCCACATGGTGAGGCGCCCCCTTTTTTCCTTTATTTATTTATTTGTTGTTGTTGAATTGTTGGGTCAGCCCGTTAATTATCTCGCGCACGTCAGCGCAGTTTAGCTATTACGCGCCCCTGTTAGGCCTAGTTCTTTGCTGTTTCGGCCCGTTTAGTTTTTTTGCTAGGCTTTTATTAATAATTGGCAGATCGCGTTATATTTTTGCGTTGCCCGTATCTTTTTAACGGTAGCTCGGATCGCGACACGTTAAACATGAAACTTGCTTAGTTTTTTGTGTAGATTAATAAAATGTGCTCCTTTGCCATGTTGGACTTTTTTTACATGTGTTTTACTGCTAATTACATCGCATGCCACCGTAAATGTAATAGGTTGTAACGTTTTAACCGTTGCTCCGAACAAAATGTTCTTTACATGTAACTTGAGTAGAATTTTGTGTAGGTTGTGAATATGCTGCTCTTGCTTGCTAATAAAAATAATAAGTTTATGTTTAGGGAAGAACAATACCAAATGCAATAATTATCGTGGGGGTCCGTAATAGTTGCCATGTATAGGTTTTACCCCGTACTTAAAGTGTCTAGATTAGATAGTTTACTTTATGCTTCACCTCTTGCCATGATTGTGTGATATGTCATGCTTGAGTGAGATGTCATGTTAACAACCTTTGCTCATGTTGTGTAGCTAAACAACCTGAACCATTCAAAATTTGCGGTATCGTTGTGTGTGACGAGTACTGCACTTAAACTGTTATTAACCGCTCTCCACGATAGATAGGATACCGTGCGTTGTCTCGTGTTGGCTTCTTGATGTTGACGCATGCTCGTGATTGCTTCATAGTAATAGATGCTTGCTCTTCGATTGCCTTTTCCAGTGTTTACCTCTTGTGTGCTTCCGCGGGTACCTCTCGGAGACGATGCGAGCTTGCGATCGACTACACCTTCGGTTTTGTTTTCTCATTAGGTAAGGGGGAGCATATATCATGCTTATTACTTTCAGCTCACTCGCGCCTAGGTGTAGGATAGAACGATTGCTTGATCCTACCACTTCATATTCATGCCTCTTAATTAAACCCAAACAGCCAGGTCCTCCACATCCCAGCAAACCTTATTCGGCTATGTTACTTTTGCTCGCTGCTCAGCCACTTCTTAGTATGCATGCTAGGATGCTATCAATTTTTACCTCCTGTTGCTCCTTGGATTGGGATATCACATTATTATATTGTTGTGGAAGATATGATTATTATAAATGTTGACTATACTCGTCGAAGGATGGAAAGTCTAGGCTATCCCGCCCGATGCTTTATTCCATTCGAGTCACCTAGGACTCGAGTTCCGGGTATTCTGTCTCTTGACGAGCTTGCCTAACCGCGTGTGGGATGCTATGGGGTCCCCTTTTCTTACATACCTAGCTTCAAAAATTTCTAGTGGTGGCCCAAGCTGATTTACCATTTGAAACGTGTGTGTGATTGGTCCGCGGCTGGCAGATTTCAAACAACTTGGGCCAGCGGAGACATGGTTTCTCTTGTTGGTCCACCCCAAGGAGCTAGGGGACTACCCACATGGTTTGGGTAGCTAACCCGATCTCATCCAGACGGTAGAGGACGATTCGAGAGCGCGGCCGGCTTTTGAGTTGGATGTCGACTTACCGAGGGCCACCCGAATTTGTGCGTTGTTAGTTAGAGGGACTTGTCTTCCGGATCTCTCGGAACAACTCTTCAATGAGTGTCTTTAAAGGGCCCGACTGAGAGAGATGGGCGTGCGCGCGGAGCCTTGTAATGGGCCGTCGGTACACCCCTGTAGGGTTAAATCTTTTTGAGAAGCCGTGTCCACGGTTATGGACGACTTGAGCCCTACTCCTTGTTCATAAACAACAACAACTGAGATAATCTTAATAACTTCATCAATGAGTGTGCCTTGACTGCATCTTCTTCGTCGGGATGTGAAGGGGAGGACACGGATAGGATAGGTGTTATGTTTGCGTAAGTAGCTGATAGCAAGACTTGTTGGAGCCGATTCCTCATCGAATGCTTGATTCTCTTCTTACTCTAAAATAGACCGGTATCCACTCATATATTGCTAGTGCGCCTGCAACCTGATGACCCACAACGAAAGGGATCGATTGCAGCGTTTTCGATAAGTAAGAGTGTCGAACCCATCAAGGAGCAGAAGGTAATAGCAAGTGACTTTGGTAAGGAGATAACTGCAAGCACTGAAAGATCACTTTTTAGGGGTTTTTCTTGGTATAAGCGACAGGAAAGTAAAAAAGAGCAAAGGAAAAGGTACTGGAGAGTAACGAGTGGCCCAATCCTTTCTGAGAAAAGGAGAGGCCTAGCAACTGAACTTATAAAAGCTAAAGTGTTCTTGAGGACACACGGGAGAGGTAGTCATGTGCTTTCGCCATATTACGTATCGGTACTATGTGCTGTGTTGATAAGTGTTGAGTGGGTGGATCTATGCTAGTACACCCTCTATATACTAAGATAAGTGGTACTCTTATGATTAAACACCTTGCAAGCATCCGCAAATACAAGATATTAATTATGGCAAAAGCCTAACCATAGCAATACGATCGGTGATCCATTGTTCCCTTGTGCAAAAGCGTGCAAACTGGGGTTTAGGTTTCTGTCACTCCGGCAACCCACCATAAGCATTCTTTGTACACAATGTATCCCCCTAGGTCCTTGATAAGGCGAAGTGTTGAGTGTTCAACTCACAAAACACCACTAGGAAAATAACAACACAACTTAAATATCAACCAACACATATTACTTCAACATCATATGACTAGTAACAACTAGACTTCTCCCATGTCCTCAAGAACGAAAGTAACTACTCACAAGACTTAAAAGAGATCATGATCAGTGGGGATAAATAGATGATCAGCAATCTGAACACAATAATATTTTTCCAACAAAACTCAATAGCATTCACCACAAAGTAGTAATCAACACCGATTGAGTAGAGAGGATAGATAGTACGGATTACAACATGATTGAAATTGTGAGATGAGATTGGATGGAGGTGGAGATGGTGCTGATGATGGAGATGATGTTGATGATGATCTCGATGATGCCCGTGACGATGGTGATGACGATGGTGACGAGCTCCCCTTCCGGGAGGTGATCTCCCCGGCGGAATCTGCCCGCCAGATATGGATTTTCTTCTCTGTAAGTTTCCGCCACGGAGAGGCGGCGGAAATCCGGAAACTTTCTCTTTTTAGGGTTTTTGGATGACGAAGAGTATATAGGCCAGAGGGGGGAGCCGGCAGTGGCCCCGGGGGTCCAGACGCCCTCCCGTCGTGGCCAGGGGTGGGGCCGCGCTAGGTGGCCGCCTGGGCACCCTGTGGCCCCCCTCTGGTAGCTCTTTTGCGTGTCTTCGTGATACTTCTGGAAAATTGCCTCCGCCGATTTTTAGGTAATTTGGAGGTATTCTTCTTCAGCAACTCAACGTCCACTTTTTACCGCTGTATCCTGCGTCTGCTGCTTCGGCACCGGAAGGTTGCAAACTGTGTAAAATAAGCCAAAACAACATAAGAATAGCATCATATCATGAAATATATCAATGAATAAGAAATAATTACTATATAAAATAGTGATGAATTTTGGACGTATCAACTCCCCCAAGCTTAGACCTCGCTTGTCCCCAAGCGATTACTGAGCTCGGTAAACCTGTCCACAAGTTTAGAGAGTGAAGTGTCGATAAATAAAATACAGACAATAAGCATCAAGGTTCCTTCATGAAACTCAAGCATCCTCAACAGCAACCTCAACTCATAAGGCTCTTATGAGTAAGTAATAAAAATTATAATCAAAAGTAAGGCTGAGGAAACTCATCAAATTATGGCAAACATATCCTTGGTCAAAGGACAACTAATAACTTTTACTCTTGCTCTTCCTCTTTAATGAATTTTTTTGAAGCTTTTGAAAGGACATGTTAATAGTCATGAAGTGCAAATGCTAACACCAAGGAAGATGCTTGCTTGGCAAAAGCTTTCGCAAACAACTTACTTATCAAAAGATAATGTCAACAAGGATGTGGCATGGCAAAACTTAATGCAGCTCTATATGGATGAATCCTCATCAACGTCAAATGTCTGTTCTCTTAGGGAAAAGAAGGAAGTGGGACAACTGACTCAACATGAAGGTGGATGAAAGGCCTTGTTAAGGGCAAGCAGGGAAAACTCATGTGCTATCCTTAAATCAAACAGAATAAAAATAGATTTTGGGGCGGTGCATAGTTTGTCAACGAATGCTAATAGATAGCTCAATTACTTCTTAAGATGGACAAGTTTCGAGGAACGGCTCCCAAGTGGGGAAGATCACATCCCCTTAATCTCCTTTGTTTATCACTGCCAAAGTTTCTGATTTCTCATAGACCAATCGTGAAGGAGGGTTTGTTTGTTATATTATCTTTCAATCTGGGCGCACCCATGCCAGTTCCTCCTCGTATTATGGGTTTGCAGATTAGACATGCAATCCCGGGGTAAAACTTGTCCAACTTAAGAAGATCATGAGCTAAACAAGAGGCACAAAACAGAATATTTTAACATTTAAGGATAACACATAAATTCTATACTTATAGGAGTTGTAAGGGAATACCACGAATAGGGAGATATAGTGGACTCATAAGGAAGGTAATGGTTTCAGGGTATGGATGCACAAGCATAAATCTACTTGGCAAAGAGTTTGGCTAGCAAAGGCTTTGAGAGAACAGACAATTGATTCTAATTTAGATGCAAAACATATAAAGCATAGCACATCAAGTTGTCTTCCTTGTCAACATAACACTTCAAGCATAATAACATAAAGGTTTTGGCTATGTCGCTACTTGAGAAAACATGCATGTTGTCAAGACCAAAGCTATGTTTGCCAAAATTAAATAAAGTTTTCAAAGCCATACCTGATATAAGGTCAATACTCGCCATAACAATCGTCATATGAGGCCGATTGCGCAAAGAGAATACCGAGTGCAGTGAAGGAACCAATAGACTTCTCATTAATATTCCATTATAGACGACTCCACACTCACGGATACAATCTCTCCACAGACGGAGTGATAGACCTCAATGCAACCACGTATTTCATATAATAAACTCCCTAGACATCATACGACTCTACTTGACTCTAAAAGACTAAGATAAAGATAAAGATACCCAGCACTCCACCAAGCTTGGAACAAGCTGAGGGGATGCCATTACCCGAGGAGATTTACTCCTCATTCTTGTTCTTCTCAATCAGGTACTCCTTGACGAAGCGCTTCCATGGTAGCTCCTCTCCAGTCTCGAAGGACATTCCCGTCTCTAGGATCCTGCACTCAGCACCTAAACTCATGCGCAGAAACTTTAGTTCATACTCACAGTTCTGGTTGTGCAGATCATAGATTTGTTCTTGGAGCTGATAAACTTTTTCTTCTAGTGCGGACAAACTTGACCACATCTCCTTCATCTCTTTCCTATGGGAAGCCTCGATCTCGTTTTTGATGTCGAAGTTGTCTTCAACACCACGCTCCACCATTTTCTTTAACTTGAAGACCTCATGTTCCATCTCCTTCAGCCGCTCCTCGGTGCTCCCCTCCATGACTGGTCCCTTCAGATCTTCCTTGTGGAGAACAGCGTCCTCCACACGAAGGACCTGTTGGTGCTTTTTCACCTCAGCGAGGTAAGGGTTGATGACATTGATGACGAACTTGTCCTTGGGGGAACTTGGGGAAGCCATGGCACCTAGGTCTAGCTAAAAGATTTCCTGGCAGAAACAGATTGAAGAGAAAACACACGAAATCGCGAGATACGTTGCCGGAACGATCCGGGCAAATAAATAGCAAAAATTTCTGCAACAAAAGGAAGGTAACGAGCCAAAGTGGGGTCGGAGACGGACTCCTGGGTGCCCATGCGGCCTCCCGGCGCGGCCAGGAGGTAGGCCGCGCCAGGGGGGCGCCTGGGCCCCCTGGAGCTCCTCTCCGGCTCCACTTAGGCTTCGAATTTTCCTTATTTTGCAAAAACTCATAATGTTGAAATTTTATGGCGGTTCGCGATGTTTCCTTACCGTAATACGTACCTTTTCTTATTCTTCTTCTGTCGGTGTCTGAAACAGGGCTGCAACGTGTTCTTCATGAGTTGTTGTGCATATTATATTTACATCAACATTGACGGGATCTCCCGTCATGTAATGCTTGAGTCTTTGCCCATTCACCACTTGAGGCTTGGTGCCTTCAAAATTGTTAATCTTGATTGCACCAGACCGGTATACTTCTTCGATATGAAATGGCCCGTCCCACCTGGAAAGTAGTTTACCTGGAGAAAACCTGAAACGGGATCTAAACAATAAAACTTTATCACCAACATTAAATTCACGTTTCAGAATCCTCCTGTCATGCCACTTCTTTACCTTTTCCTTGAACATTTTAGCGCTCTCGTAAGCTTCACTTCTCCACTCATCTAGAGAAGTCAAGTTCATGAGACGCTTTTCACCAGCTAACTTTGGGTCAGCATTAAGCTCTCTAACAGCCCAGAAATCTTTGTGCTCTAACTCTAATGGCAAATGGAAAGCCTTGCCAAAGACCATTTTATTGGGAGACATGCCCATGGGGTTTTTGTAAGAAGTTCTATACGCCCACAAAGCATCTCCTAACTTACTTGACCAGTCCTTCCTATTTCTGTTAACTGTCTTTTGCAAGATCAACTTGATCTCTCTATTGGTGAGCTCAACTTGCCCACTAGTTTGAGGATGGTACGGTGAAGCAATTCTATGATTGACATCGTACTTGGCTAAAGCTTTTCTAAAAGCTCCATGCGTGAAGTGTGATCCTCCATCAGTCATGAGATACCTAGGTACACCAAACCTAGGGAAAATTACATCTTTGAGAATTTTCAAAGATGTTTTGTGATCAGCACTATCAGTGGGGATTGCTTCAACCCACTTGGTTACATAATCAACAGCAACTAAAATGTGAGTGTACTTGTGCGAAGAAGGAAAAGGACCCATAAAATCAAAACCCCAGCAATCAAAAGGCTCAACCACTAGTGAGTAATTCATAGGCATCTCATTCCTTCTACTAATATTACCAACTCTCTGATATTTATCACAGGCTAAAACATAATTTCTAGCATATTTAAATAGAGTAGGCCAATAAAAACCTGATTGGAGAAGCTTATGTGCGGTTCTCTCACCGGCGTGATGTCCTCCATAGGGACTATCATGACATTGCTTGAGAATGTCCTTCTACTCGTGTTCCGGTATGCATCTTCTAACGATCCCGTCTGGACCTTCTTTGAAAAGATGCGTGTCATCCCAAAAGTAATGCCTCAAATCATGGAAGAACTTCTTCCTTTGCTGAAATGTTAACCCTCGAGGCAAATACTTTGCAACGATAAAATTAGCATAATCTGCAAACCAAGGACCGGAAAGAGATTTTTACTTTAACAACGGCAAGTTGTTCGTCTAGGAAACTATCGTTGACTGGGATGGGATCATGCGGTATATCTTCCATCCTTGAAAGATTGTCCGCTACAGGGTTGTCTGCTCCCTTTCTATCAACAATCTGAAAATCAAATTCTTGAAGAAGGAGTACCCATCTGATGAGTCTTGGTTTGGCATCCTTCTTCGTCATAAGATACTTAATGGCAGCATGATCAGTATGAATAATAACTTTAGAATCAACAATATACTGCCTAAACTTATCACAAGCAAATACTACTGCTAAGAATTCCTTCTCAGTAGTAGCATAATTCTTTTGAGAACTATCAAGGGTTTTACTAGCATAATAGATAACATTTAATTTTTTATCAACCCTTTGTCCTAAAACAGCTCCAACAGCAAAATCACTAGCATCACACATAATTTCAAAGGGAAAACTCCAGTCAGGCGGTTGTACTATAGGAGCGGTTATTAAAGCTTTCTTAAGAACTTCGAAAGCCTCCTTACAATATTCATCAAATACAAAAGGAACATCCTTCTAGAGAATATTAGTGAGGGGTCTCGAGGTCTTAGAAAAGTCTTTAATAAATCTTCTATAGAAACCAGCATGACCGAGAAAACTACGAATACCTTTAATGTCCCTTGGATAGGGCATCCTTTCAATAGCTTCAATTTTCTCCTTGTCCATTCAATTCCCCTCTCGGAAATCTTGTGGTCAAGCACGATCCCTTCGTTAACCATGAAGTGGCACTTTTCCCAGTTTAGAACTAAGTTTGTATCATCGCATCTCTACAAAACTTTATTAAGATTGTGGAGACAGTGGCCAAAGGAAGTTCCATGGACGGAGAAATCGTCCATGAAGACTTGCACAATCTCCTCACAGAAACCATGAAATATTGCCGACATACATCTCTGAAAAGTAGCAGGGGCATTGCCTAATCCAAAAGGCATACGCCTATAAGAATAAGTACCATAAGGACTAGTGAAAGTGGTCTTCTCTTGATCGACAGTGTTCACATGAATTTGAGAGAAGCCTGAATACCCGTCAAGATAGCAAAAGTGGGTGTTTTTGGACAGCCTTTCAAGCATCTGTTCAATAAAATGCAACGGGTAGTGGTCCTTCCTGGTTGCCTTGTTCAACTTCCTGTAATCAATACACATTCTATATCCAATAATAATTCTTTGAGGTATTAGTTCATTCTTATCATTAGGGACTACAGTTGTCCCTCCTTTCTTAGGAACAAAATGAACTGGATTTACCCACTTACTATCGGCTATAGGGTAGATAATACCTGCGGCTAGAAGCTTGAGGATTTCGGTCCTCACAACATCCATCATCTTTGGGTTCAACCGTCGTTGATGGTCAACAACAGGTTTAGCATCGGGCTCGAGGTTGATAGTATGTTGACAGATAGATGGACTAATTCCCTTAAGGTCATCAAGGGTATAGCCAATTGCACCACGGTGTTTACGAAGTATCTCCAATAATCGCTCTTCTTCATATCCTGAAAGGTTAGAGTTGATAATAACAGGATAAACTTTCTTTTCATCTAAATAAGCATACTTGAGCGTATCGGGAAGAGGTTTGAGATCAAACACCGGGTCTTCTTTTGGTTTGGATAGAATTCCTAAAGGTTCAACCGGAAGGTTGTGCTTCAGGATAGCAGGTTGTCTCAAGAAGATTTCATCAATTTCATTTCTTTCCTGCATATGAGTGTCATTCTCGTGGTCCTCCATGTATTGCTGCAAAGGATCATTAAGGGGAATAGCAATAGAAGCAATACTTTCAATAATTTTATCATCACTAGGTAATTCAGTATCACGAGGCTGCTTAGAGATCTTAGAAAAATTAAATTCATATGGCTCACCATTGAATTCAACAGAAACTTTACCTTTCTTGCAATCTATAATAGCTCCACAAGTTCTGAGAAAAGGTCTACCAAAAATAATAGGACAAAAACTAGCTTGTACTGAACCAAGTACAAGAAAGTCGGTAGGATACTTTACCTTTCCACATAGGACTTCAACATCTCTCACAATCCCAATAGGAGAGATAGTAGCTTTGTTTGCAAGATGAATAGTAACATCGATCTCTTCGAGTTCATAGGGTGAAATCTCACTCATGATCTCTTGATAAAGCGAATAAGGAATCGCGCTAGCACTTGATCCCAGATCGCATAGCCCGTAATAATTGTGATCTCCTATTTTAACAGATACAACTGGTGTACCTGAAATTGGGATTTTATTCTTGGCTGTGACAATGTTAGTTGAAACAACACAAAAATTTATAATAGAATCTGAAACATCATTAGTAACTAAATCTTTAACCATAGCAACTTGAGGATCGACTCTGATCTGGTCCTCAGGTTCGCCTGTTCTTCTCTCACTTTTATTTATTATGCCTGTCACAAAAGAGTGCTCCCTTATTCTTGAAGGAAAAGGGGGCTGTTCATATATAACTGCAGGCAAAATAGGATCAACAACGTGAATATGAATAGGCACTTCCTTGAAAGGCTTATGGTACTGATCCTTCTTCATCTTAGAAGAATCAACATGAGAGGAAAAGTTCTTACAAAAATCAATCATTAGATGGGAGTCCAGACCAATCTTAGTGCAAAAGGTATTAAAATAATCAGTTTTCACATAGCTCTCAATATAATCATGCTCATAATTTATAGAAGGTTCAATACCTTTATCAATTACCCAGTCTTCAGTATTCTTCTGGATCCTTTCGATGAGATCCCATCTTTCTTCAATGCTCTTTGTCTGAAATACCCCTCTAGAGGAGGCATCCAGAATTTCCTTATCCTGACGAGAAAGCCTGGCATAAAAAATTTTAAGTATAATATCTTCGGGGAGCTTATGGATAGGACATTTGAACATTAGGGATTTAAGCCTCCCCCAAGCTTGAGCGATGCTCTCTCCGTCGCGAGACCTAAAGTTATAGATGTAATTCCTGTCTCGATGAACTTCATGAAGAGGGTAAAACTTTGTATAAAAGAGAGACATAAGCTCTTCCCATTTAAGAGAACGGGAGTTATCGAGGAGCTTATACCAATCTGAAGCTTTATCCGTAAGCGATATGGAGAATAATTTCTTCATAACGAACTCCAGTGACACACCTGCAAGCTTGAATAATGAACATAGTTGTGATAAATATAGCAAATGTTCACTTGGATGGTTGTCTCCTGCATAGCGATTAGCTAAGACATAATCGATAATACCAGATGGTATCTTATAAGGCACAATTTTAGCAGGGGCAGGAGTAACTACCTTAGTTGTGGGGCGGCTCCCCAAGAACAACGATCCAAGAGTAGGGGTGTCCATAAGGGCAAAAACAGCAACAGAAAAACTAAAAACAGAAATATAAAAAAACTTCCTTACCAGCTTCACTTACTAATAGCGCTACGCTCCCCGGCAACGGTGCCAGAAATCGTTACCTGATGACCTACAACGTAAGGGATCGATTGCAGCGTTTTTGATAAGTAAGAGTGTCGAACCCAACGAGGAGCAGAAGGTAATATCAAGTGACTTTGGTAAGGAGATAACTGCAAGCACTGAAAGATAACTTTTCAGGCGTTTTTCTTGGTATAAGCGACAGGAAAGTAAAAATGAGCAAAGTAAAAGGTACTGGAGAGTAACGAGTGGCCCAATCCTTTCTGAGCAAAGGAGAGGCCTAGCAAATGAACTTATAAAAGCTAAAGTGTTCTTGAGGACACACGGGAGAGGTAGTCATGTGCTTTCGCCATATTTGGTATCGGTACTATGTGTTGTGGGTGGATCTATGCTAGTACACCCTCTAGACTAAGATAAGTATAAACAAGATAGTAATTACGGCAATACGATCGGTGATCCATTGTTCCCTTGTGCAAAAGCGTGCAAACTGGGGTTTAGGTTTCTGTCACTCCGGCAACCCATCGTAAGCATTCTTTGTACACAATGTATCCCCCTAGGTCCTTGATAAGGCGAAGTGTTGAGTGTTGGACTCACACAACACCACTAGGAAAATAACAACACAACTTAAATATCAACCAACACATATTACTTCAACATCATATGACTACTAACAACTAGACTTCTCCCATGTTCTCAAGAACCAAAGTAACTACTCACTAGACATAAAAGAGATCATGATCAGTGGGGATAAATAGATGATAAACAATCTGAACACAATAATATTTCTCCAACAGAAATCAATAGCATTCACCACAAAGTAGTAATCAACACCGATAGAGTAGAGAGGATAGATAGTACGGAATAAAACATTAGTTGCAATTGTGAGATGAGATTGGATGGAGGTGGAGATGGTGCTGATGATGGGGATGATGTTGATGATGATCTCGATGATGCCTGTGACGATGGTGATGACGATGGTGGCGATCTCCCCTTTCGAGAGGTGACCTCCCCGCCGGAATCTACCCACCAGAGATGGCCTTTCTTCTCTGTAGGTTTCCGCCACGGAGCGGCGGCGGAACTCCGGAAACTTTCTATTTTTTAGGGTTTTTGGATGACGAAGAGTATATAGGCCAGAGGGGGAGCCGGGAGTGGCCCCGGGGGTCCAGGCGCCCTCCCGGCGCGGCCAGGGGTGGGGCCGCGCCAAGTGGCCGCCTGGGCACCCTGTGCCCCCCCTCTGGTAGCTATTTTGCGTGTCTTCGTGATACTTCTGGAAAATAGCCTCCGTCGATTTTCAGGTAATTTGGAGGTATTCTTCTTCAGCAACTCAACGTCCACTTTTTACCGCTGAATCCTGCGTCTGCTGCTTCGGCACCGGAAAGTTGCAAACTATGTAAAATAAGCCAAAACAACATAAGAATAGCATCATATCATGAAATATATCAATGAATAAGAAAGAATTACTATATAAAATAGTGATGCACTTTGGACGTATCACAACCTCACCACTACCCCCTTATTACCGTGAGAAGTTAGTTACAAGAATTGTTGATATAGCTCACCCCTTCTTTTATCTTTTACGCACGTTATGCAAACGATTTTGTACATCAGTGGAGCTTGACGACCCTTCTTCTGGAAGCCTTCGCGGAGACTCGACGATGACTAGTTAGGTGGGTCCTGGCGGAGATCCTGGACCCGTGTGGTTACGGGAATGGTCATATGCCACGGTGGGACCGATAGGTGCTTCATCCCCGGATCTGGATGGAAACATCTAGATCTGGACCAGTACAACATATCGGGCATTACAAATGTGTGTTGAAAAGGCAATAGAAGGGGAGGCTCTATATTTGCGCGGCTGGCGAAAATTTTCACTATATGCGCGGGTAAAGTGGTGCCAAAAAACTCATCTCAAATGCTTCTATCTTAATAATTGATTGTGATCACGGTATATCCTGATGACCCACAAGTGTAGGGGATCGCAACAGTCTTCGCGGGTAAGATAACTGATGAGGGGGTGTCCCCACAACTCCTACAAATGAGGGTACCTGGTGCGTGTCAAGACAGGAGGCCCGCTGCAAGCTTCGAACAGCCCACAACTGGCCCACTGTCAGAACCCTAATTTAGGTTTGTTTTTTTATAAGCTGGCATTTTGCATCATGAATTTTTTTGCAAAAGTAAAAAAATGGGGAAGGAAAAAGCCCCAAAATAATTTTATTAAAATGCCAGACAAAAATATTTTTCCAAAAATTCTTGAACCTTTTTGCAAAGTCTCATAAATGGGCAAGATAACTTTTCAGGTGAAGTGGGTCCCACTTCATGCTCTCTGATTTTTCTAAAAGTCCAAAATGCCCTTGGAAATTAAATAAATTTTGTATTTTCAATTGGAATTAAATAATAATAATTCCAATAATTCTAAAACTTTGTGAGGTGAGTTATAAATGTCTCACGAGCTCACATAAAAGTTTTCGTAATTTTAGAATTTTTTTTGATATAGAAATCAAAATAAAACAAAAGTCGGAAAAGAACAAAAAATAGAAAAACAGAAATAGGGGACTTACCCCTTACCTGAGGCCCACCTCGCCTTTGGCTTGGTCCAGACCAGCCCGCACCTCTCCTTTCGTCTACCTTGTGCCAGAAGGCAGAGGCGTGGAGGGCATGCCGAGGCCAGGGTGCCACCTCCTGCTTCCGGCCAACGCAGAGGCATTTCCGTCCTCATCTCTTTGCCAGGATAGAGGCCACGCACCCTCTCCTTTTCCCCTCTCCTCTCGGTCGCCCTCCCTTTCCATTTTTTCTTCCCGAAGAACAACCGAGTGCCGCCGAGCTCGCCGTCGAGCACAGCCGTGGCCAACGGCAACAGAGCGCCGTGTCACCTTGTCCAGGAGGATCATCGCCCTGGACATCGTCTAAACGCGCCTTCAATTGAGCCCAAGGACGCCCGACAACGACGACTGCATCAAGTTTTCGCCGCCGGTCGCCATGAATTACGGCGACCGATTCGTCGCCTCCGTCGCTCCTTCGCCTCTCCCGACCTCTCCAACGTACTCCTGGTAAGCTGTCGCGTCGAACCCCTCAACCCGTGCTCGTTTTAGCCGCCCCGGACGTCGTATTCTTCGAGCAGGCATGGCCCAAGTCGTCCTCGACGTCCCCCTCCTGCACCCCTAGACCCGCACGAGCGCGAGGCGCGTCCTGATGCCGCCCCCGAGCCCTCCCGTGGTCGGAACGCCTAATCCGGCGAGGCGCCGCCATGGCCGAGCCACCGGCGTCAAGCCGTCGACCGGTTAGGCTTAACCCCCTAACCCCCCTCTAATCCCTCTCCCTCTCTCACTGACTGCGGACCCTTAATTAAACCAGCCGGTTTAATTTAAACCAAGGATTTAACCCCCAGTCACTTACTAGTGGGCCCAGGCCATTAATTAAACATGTTTAATTTTAAGCTGAGACAGATTAACCCCCCAGCCACTGACAGCCGGGCCACACCGGTCAGCTGGACCGATCAACACAAATTACATCAGCATGACGTGTTGCTTGCGCAATAATTCCTTTTCCAAATTAAAAATATTCCAGAAATCCCAGAAAATTGCATAAACTTTGAAATTGAATATCTTGTAATCCGTAACTCCAATTGAAATGATTTTTATATGAAAAATGATCAGAATTAAATTCTCTAACCAAATATCAAACTTTCATCCATGTTTGAAATGTTTACAATGATGCATCAGTAGCATTTTGCTATTTGGCTCTTTTGTATTAAATAAAATAAATTACTATGATCATTCTAACTTGAACCAATGCAATGCAATACACTTCACATGGACATAAGAAGCACAACACACCCATGTTCATCATCATATCATGCCATATTGCTTGTGCATTGTAATTTATCGAATGTGCATTACTTTCAGTGCTTCGGTGATTGCTTCTTTCCGGTAGAAGTTGATCTCGGAGACGAGGTCGATCTCCCGTCAGAAGTTTAGTACATCATGATCTTCAGCAAGGCAAGCACACCCTCTTTGATCATGTCGATAAAATCCCAGTTCCCTCTCATTCTCGCTTATGCATTTTTAGGATGTCACCATGATACGTTCTACCGCTTAGTTGAACCTATTCCTTTGCATGACCTATCATTTTGTCACAGTAGTAAGAAAACCACAATCCTAGCAGATGTAGGATTTGGTTGATATCATGTGGCCCCTGCAAACTGTTATAGCTTATTGCATGCTTAGAGTTTACAATGAGGCTACTTTGCTGTGAGTCGGGATGGTAGTGATCATGTGAATGATGGTGGTAACGTGTTGGTGAATTTTACCTAAACAAGGTGAATGATGAGAGGCTGTGTAGGAGTACCCCGGACCTGGTCCAGGAGTCGCAAGTAGTTCGAACTTTAACGATCTCAAGCAGGTGAATCAAGGTAAGTGGTGGACATAGGTTGTGGTCGAGTTGAATCAAGTGATCATGATCGAGTTGATCTTGATGGCTTGTCTCGCAACGTTTGAGTCCGCATCGGAAAAATCCGTCGGATTCCGATCGTGGTCCCAACTCAAATAGTCGACTCCCTAGGACTAGAGATGGTGCCGTGAGTGAAGTGTCGTGGCAACATCCTCGCCGGTACTCGCTTGAAGGGTCCAGTCCGAGGCGGTAACTGATGCGTGCGTGTGTTTAACAGTACACCCCTACAAGGTTAATGAACTATTCAAATAGCCGTGTCCGTGGTTATGGACTACTTGGAGACCTTTACTTGATCATAGACAACTTGAACGGTTACTCTAAAATTGCCAAGATAAGTATGAGTGCTATGGCGTGCTTCCTCGTGGGAAGTCGAGGAAGTATCCATAGTGGTGTATTGATTGGAGACTTCATACTTGGACTTGAGTACGCTCCTTACCTCCTTCTGGTAATCGTAGTACAGGACTAGCCAAGTCAAAGCTGGCACCACTAACCCTGATGGTGGCATCTACCTCGAGCTCGACGTGGACTAAGTCGTATAGTTACAGAGATCAGCCTGTGCCATTTGGACGGTCGTTGTATTTTCTTTCAGGCTTCTTAAGGCATTTGTTAAACTTGTCTTTACTAAGACATAATTTTCTTCCGTTGATGTTTGATGTAATGTTGGATCACATTCATGTGATCTCTGCTTGTAATACAACTACTATGTCTACTCTGTTTAACAGAAGTTATAAAGACTATGAGTTTGTAGAGTTCATGTTGTGATTACCTTATGTCTACACTAGACAAGTATGCTGCGTGTATGATTATAACGTGCATGTCTTAGTGTGGGGTTCGATAGCTTAGTTGAGTTCTTGTCGGCGGTCTTTTATACACCAAGTGGCCCTCAGATGTGCGCAGCTTGGGGCATCGCGATGCGATTGCTCGTGACTCTGTCACGTGGCACACTTTGTTGTATGATTGAGCTCGCCCGAGACCCCGACTATGAGATCGGGCTGGAGTCTGTTTATGTAAGTGTTATGATTCAATCGATAATATGGTTGAGGCGACTTGTCTATGCGTATGGGATTTCCCCACCCATAAACATTTAGACTTGTGAGCGGACAATGAGGACCCATCTTAGTTGATGATCCGGCCTGGATGGGATGCCCCTCACGTTCGATGCTTTCCGAGAGTGTTCTGTTCTTGGCCTTGTCTGCTTAGACAAGTGGGTACGGCTCTCGCCTCTCCATATGATTGTGTTGTAATAGGAATTACATACGCAAACCCCGGGTCCTTACAGACTTGGTATCAGAGCAAGACTGTCTGTAGGATTATCAAACCATGGCCGATGTCGAGTCTATCATTCTATAGTTATATAGTTACGTGGGTATGGGGGAACAACGTAAGACTTCTTTTTTCTCCGTATCCTCATCGATCTGAGTTCTGAGTCACCCTCATCTTGTTCTACAGGAAGATAGGACTAGGCTCATCTATGTCTTTACTAGGACATCTCATTGTTTGCTTCTTTGTAGCTGTAGGAGTGTTGTTGTCTTCCAGAGTCATCATTACATAGTGTTCTTAGGGAACTGATGTCCGTTATCTTGCTGGTTGTCTCCTTCTTCATCCCGATGCAGCTGTTATGTTGTCCGAGTCATTCCAGGTTTCCTCATAATCTGAGGCATTTGAAAAATCCTTCTATCCATTTCGGTTGTCCTTTTAGAAGAACTTCTAGGTGGCATGCCCGACAGTTCCATAGTGTTTGTTGTAGGTTTTCTTCTAGAAACCTATATTGATCCATTTTCAGTTCTTCCTCCCAGTTTAGATGTCTTCTAGCCAAAATAACCACACTAACCATCATGTTATGGTACTATGCTACTCTGACATATCTGTTGTAGTCCCTAGTAAGCCGTGGTCATCCTCTAGAAAACTATCCAGTAATACAACCCCTTAAATCTTGCCACCCGACAGATGTGTAGAATGGCCCAATTTCCAGACGACCATATAGAATGGCCCCACATGAGTTAGCTGAGCTAAAAATCCAACTCGAACCTTTGTTGGAAAAAAGGCTTCATCCGCCCTAGCTCATCACCATGGGGTTGCCCCGTTCTGTTCGTAACGAAGAAAGATGGAACAGAAAGATGTGCGTAGACTACCGCCCGCTAAATTTAGCAACGATAAAGAACAAGTACCCACTTCCCAGGATCAATGATCTTTATGATCAACTTGCTGGATCCTCAGTATTCTCTAAGATGGATTTGAGATTAGGCTATCATCAAATCAAAATTAGAAACGAGGACATTCCCAAAACGGATTTCACTACTCGTTATGGTCTTTATGAGTACACCTTCATGTCCTTCGGTTTAACCAATGCCCCCGCCACATTCTCGCGCTTGATTAATTCGATCTTCATGGAGTACTTAGATAAATTTGTTGTAGTTTATCTTGATGACATTCTCATCTACTTGAAGAACGAAGAAGAGCGCACAGAACATCTTAGGTTGGTATTGATGAAACTTCGAGAGCATCGCCTATATTCCAAATTCTCAAAGTGTGAATTCTGGCTACCAGAAGTGACCTATCTAGGCCACGTGATTTCTGCCAAACGCATTGCTATCAATCCCGAGAGAGTTCAGGCCGTCCTTGAGTGGACTCCACCTGAATCGGTTCAACAAGTTAGGAGTTTTCTTGGCCTAGCAAGCTATTGTCCCCGCTTCGTTCAGAACTTCGCCAAAATTGAGAAGCCTCTAACTGAAATCGTCAAGAAAGCTTTCAAGAGCTAAAAAGAAGATTGACTTCTGCACCCGTACTTGCACCTCCAGACACCAAAAAGAATTTCGAGATCTATTGTGATGCTTCACGGCAAGGGTTAGGATGCATACTTATGCAAGATCGACATGTAGTAGCATACGCTTCACGCAAGTTGCGTCCACATGAAGAGAATTATCCTACCCATGATCTTGAAATCGTTGCCGTAGTTCATGCCTTGAAAACTTGGTGACATTACCTCCTTGGTAATCGTTGTGAGATCTATTCCGATCACCAAAGCCTCAAATACATATTCACCCAGCCAAATCTTAATCTCAGGCAAAGACGCTGGATTGAGTTGATAAAAGATTATTACTTAGGAATTTCTTATACCTAGGAAAGGCCAATGTCATGGCTGATGCACTAAGTCGTAAGTCGTATTGTAACAACCTCATGTTACAACAGTATCAACCACTTCTCTATGAGGAACTTCGAAAGCTTAATCTTGAGATTGTTCCTTTCCACCTTGGTAGTGAAACCAACTCTTGAGGATCAAATCAAAGCTGCACATAAACGTGCTCGAGGTATCCGATACATCAAAGAAAACATTGCTAGTGGTAAGGCTAAATGTTTTACCCTAGACAATGAAGGTGTTGTATACTTTGAGAACATGATAGTAGTACCGAACAATAAGAACCTTAGACAGCTGATCCTTAAAGAGGCCCAAGAAACTCCCCTCTCGATTCATCCCGGTAGTACTAAAATGTATCAAGATCTACGCCAGAGATTTTGGTGGACTAGGATGAAGAGAGAAATTGCTCAGTTCATTGCTGAATGTGATGTTTGTCGTCGCGTTAAGACAGAACATCAAAGACCTGCTGGTACTCTTAGACCTTTGCCTATCCCCGAGTGGAAATGGGATAAATTCAGTATGCACTTCATCACTGGCTTTCCAAAAACCCAGAAAGGAAATGATGCCATCTTCGTTGTCATTGATCGACTTTAAAAAGTTGCTCACTTCCTTCCTGTTCACGAGTCCATAACTGCGATACAGTTAGAGGACTTGTATGTCTCTAGAACTGTGTCTCTTCATGGTGTTCCTTTGGATATCAATTCTGATCGAGGTAGCCTTTTCACCTCTAGATTCTGGGAAAGTTTTCAGGATGCTATGGGCACTCATCTCTCCTTTAGTACAACTTTCCATCCTCGGTCTAGCAGTCAAGTTGAAAGGGTTAACCAAATTCTCGAAGACATGCTCAGAGCTTGTGTTATATCTTTTGGAAAGAATTGGGAGAAATCTCTTCCATTCGTCGAATTTTTTTATAACAATAGTTTCCAATCTAGTCTGAACATGGATCCTTTTGAATTCCTCTATGGACGACGATGTCGAACACCCCTTAACTGGTCAGAAACCAGTGAAATACAACTCTTTGGACCGGATATGATCAAGGAAGCATAAGAGCAAGTTCACATTGTTCATGATCAATTGAAAGCAGCCTAGTCTTGTCAGAAAAGCTACTATGATCGTCATCATAGGCAAGAAGGCTACAATCTGGATGAGAAGGCTTACCTTCGGGTTACTCCTCTGAAGGTTACCCATCCCTTCGGTATCAAAGGCAAGTTGGCTCCACGTTACATTGGTCCCTTTTGCATTCTTGCTAAACGTGGAGAAGTTGCCTACCAATTGGAACTACCCCCTCACCTCTCGCAGGTTCATGATGTCTTCCACATCTCTCAACTCAGGCGTTGCTTCAAGGACCCCATCCGCGAAGTAGACCACAAAATGCTTGATCTCCAAGATAACCTTTCATATCGAGAGTACCCTGTTCGTATTCTCGATGAAGCTGAGCGTAGCACTAGACGTCAGAAGATCAGATTCCTCAAAGTGCAGTGGTCACATCATTAAGAGAAAGAAGCCACCTGGGAACGAGAGGATCTTCTACGAGCTGAGTAACCAACCCTCTTCACGACGACTTCTGAATCTCGGGACGAGATTCTTTTGAGTGGGGGCAAGTTGTCAGAACCCTAATTTAGGTTTGTGTTTTTATAAGCTGGCATTTTTGCATCATGATTTTTTTTGCAAAAGTAAAAGAAATGGGGAAGCAAAAAGCCCCAAAATAATTTTAATAAAAGGCCAGATTTTTTTTCTTCTAAAAATGCTTGAACCTTTTTGAAAAGTCTCATAAATGGGCATGATCACTTTTCAAGTGAAAAGTCTCTGATTTTTCTAAAAGTAAAAAATGCCCTTGAAAATTAAAAAATTATTGTATTTGCAATTGGAATTAAATAATAATAACTCCAATAATTCTAAAACTTTGTGAGGTGAGTTATAAATGTCTCACTAGCTCACATTAAAGTTTTTGGAATTTTAGAAAATGTTTTGATATAGAAATCAAAATAAAGCAAAAGTCAGAAAAGAACTAAAAAGAGAAAAACAGAAACAGGGGACTTACCCCTTACCTGAGGACCACCTGGCCTTTGGCTTGGTCTAGCCCAGCCCGCACCTCTCCTGTCGTCTACCTCATGCTAGAAGGCAGAGTTGTGGAGGGCATGCCGAGGCCAGGGCGCCACCTCCTGCTTCCGGCCAGCGCAGAGGCCTCCCCGTCCTCATCTCTTCGCCAGGAGAGAGGCCACGCACCTGACGAGGGGATACCCCCACGACTCCTCACTGTGAGGGTACCTGGTGCGTGTCAAGACTGGTGGCCCACTAAAAGACTCACGAACCGACATGAAGACCAAGACTTGAGGCGCAAGACAAAGACTCCTACTTGTAGTCGACTAGGACTCTTGTAAACCCCTACCTGGCTATCTATATAAAGCGAGGCAGGGGTAACTCTCTAGACAATCTCAACCCCCACACATAGAACTAGAAAAATCTCTCTCCACCAAAGCCCTTGCGGCACCTCTGTACATCATCATCAATATAATATCGGACAAGAAGCATGTAGGGTTTTCCCTCCGGGGGTCTGAAGCGGGGAAAATCGTGCCCCCATGTGTGGCTTGTCACCACCGAATCCTACCAACGCGCAGGCCACGTCGCTCTCCTTCCTCCTACACGAAACCTAGGGTACCTAACCCTAGGATTTGCCGAGGATGATCCTCGTCATTTGGCGCCGTCTGTGGGAAGGCCATGCGCGTTGTAATCACGGGTCGGCGGCTCCAATCTACAACAAACTTGAATCCGCTCTATCGGGTTTTATCTTTCTATTTTAATCTATCTAGATTGAATCAATTTTTTGTGAAGATCACTTTCGTCGGTTCATATTGATCTTACGCAGATTCATTCGTACATGATTCCGGTCTGCTGATCGGCACACCTTCAATGTCGTCAAGGTTCGGCTCCCTCGGAAAAAAGTTCAGCATCACTCGCCAATCTACGACGACCTGGAGACCGATTTTCGTTCGCCACTCGCGGAGTACATCGCAAGTTTCCGCCGAGACGCTGCTTCATTGTCGTCGAGTGGACCCATTAAGCCGCCACCGTTGCTGCTGTGTTCCACCGAGTTGCAGATATTCGAACAAGATCAAGTCCTGAAGCCTTTGCCGAACACGTGAAGACAAATTCCATCAGCCCGTCACAACTAGGGAAATAGCTATACATGGAAACCTTATTAGTGGTGCATATAATAAGCCATGCGCCACCATCTGTTTGGGTTGGCGCACTGGAAAATAATGCGCCACCCATATGACCTTGGGGGTGGCGCATTATTTTTTAGTGCGCCACCCCTAAGAGTGGGCCAGCCTGGATGAGCTTATACGTGGCACATTCTGTATAATGCGCCACCCCTAAGAACCTTATATTGCCGTAATTCCAAAATGTGCCACCCCTAAGAGCTTAGGGGTGGCGCATTCCACAGTGCGCCACCACTGACTTGCTATATGCGCCACTAAATGCCTAGAGCTGCCCTTGTCTACTCCACCCCACCTACCACCTCTCATTCACTCCACACAATTGTCAAACTAGATCCATGTAACAGCCCACATGTAATAAGCTATCAACACCATGTAATTTATTTTCCTCTGTTGGACTTGTAACTTGGCATGGTGGAGGTTTATGTCATTTCATGTGGTGATTTAATTTGGCTTTGGGATTGGAGTCATGTTGGGTTGGTTTCTGTTGCATCCAAAGTGGTTCAAGATGGGCAGTCATGGATTTTTCCTTGCCACATGCTCACTCCACTTGATCCCAATCTTGGCCAACTCTTTTCTTTTGCCTTTGCAAGGGTTTTAAAACCCTCAAAGTATTTTTGACTTCATCACAAGCAGAAGCTCTAGTTCAAAGTGCTTTTGAAATTCAAAATGAGCTCACACTTTTGTGGTTGCCAAAAATGCCCAAACCATTTTTAGAAATTCAGGAGTAATGCAAGGATAATTCCACATATTTTGTGTGAATTTTGCACTTGTATTTAATCCAGAATTGACCTCTTTTCCTTTTCTGTTTTTGGTAAATGTAAAAGAGTCCAGCAAGCCATTTCTCTCCTCTGCCCCAAGCCATGCTGGAGGCCCAGCCCATCTTCCCAAAGCCCCGCAGCCCGGCTGGGGGCCTTTCCAGCGAAGCGTTTCGCGGGAGGCACCCTGGCCGCCCGATCCAGATCCAAGGGAGGGGACACGTCGCCTTTCCCCCTTGGAGAGGTCCCCTCCCCCCTCTTCTCTCACACCGGCGGGCGGCATCGACGTCGACGCCCTGCCGACGTGGCTGGAGGCCGCCCCTCCTTATAAGCAGCCTCCTCGAGCCGCACGAACCCCCCTAGGGTTCCGTTTCCCCAGCGATTCCCCCCTCGCCGCCGCCGGGAGAGGCTTCCCCCTCCGTCCTGTTCCCGCTCTGTTCCGGTGAGGTTCAGACCAATTCGCCGCCGCCTCGAGGTCCTTCTTCAATTCCTTGCTCCACGCCGTGGTGATGACCGTTGTTTGTGCGTTTTCCCCTTCAGAATAGTGCCGGGAGGAGCGAGACGTCTCCGAGCCGTGGATCCTCGCCGCGGGCCGTCTTCTTCCTCGACGCCGACGTCAACGTCTTCTTCCTCTACGGCGAGGCTGGGACGCCCGAGGCGACCCACGAGGTGAGCTAACGCCCATGCCTTCACCCGTAGCTTGCGTAGCAGTTCATCCATGATAGAAGTAGGTCGTCCTGCCGCGTAGTTCGTCGCCGGCAAGGAAGTCGTGATCACCGTGTCCGTGGTGCGTCTCGGACGACCTCACGCGTGATCTGCGAGTGTCCAGTGCGCATCTTTGGTGCCAAAGGAGCCCCTTTTCGTGTTGTTTTGCTCTGGGTTGTGCCGCGTCTGAACTCTGCAAGTTGCTGCGGTCAGATCCGCCGTGAAATTCAGGCGAGCAGGGCATCCGCTCCGGTGAGATCCAGGGCTGGGGCAGGGCATCCATGTGATCTTGGTACCCCCCTCTCGCGATTGCAAGAAATCCCATGGCCAGAGGCGTCGTGTGCTCGTCGCACGGTTCGCTGGATGTTGGAGGCACGGGATGTCTGAAGATGCAGTTCAGAGATGCCGCAGCAGTGCTGTTCCGGTGAGGCTAGCGAACAGTAGGGTTGGAGATAGGAGCCATGGCGCGCGTCGTCGTGTAGAGCTAGCGGGCCTCTCGGATTCGTTCCATGGCGGGGTGGCCGGAGCTTGCCTATACACGACGCGAGGTTCGCCGCATTAGAGCGTCGCCGTCGCGGTTCAGAGACGACAGGTGTTTGAAGTTCAGAAGCGGGATACTGAACGTTACCTAGCTCGCGTAGTGTATATGTTCAGATAACGTTTCGAGGCGCAGTGGTAGCGAGCAGTGGAGCGAGCGCTGCGTCGTGGGTTCGAGTCCCCGTCGCCCCCCTTTTTTTGATTTAATGGTGTGGCTGACGTCCGGGGCCCGCTGGTCAGCGAGCCAGGCCGAGTGGGCTGAGCCCATTGCGGGCCAGAGAGCTGACATGGGCCGGTTTCGCCCGAAATCAGCCCATGGAGGCTGTTCCCTGTTTTTTTTGTTTCTTTTCCTTTTCTTTTATTTCTTTTCTTTTTAAATTCAAATTTGAATTTGCATTCAAATTCAAATCTGTTTTTGGACAACTTTTGCATCCATGGGCATGCCTTATATGTTTTTTGGGGTAGCTTGAGCTACTGAATACCAATGTGAGGTCCATTTTTGCATCTGACCCCTTCTATAAATTGAAGTATGGTTATTTTGCAAATAAACTCCTCTTGCTTTTTCTTTGTTTTTGTAAATTGGTTCAAGTTTCAAATTGCCCATGTCATATATGATTTTTCGGTGGTTTTGCACAAGGAGTTGCCTGGTAATGCTGATTTCATCATCTGAACCTTTTTAAAAATTCATGTGGTGAAATTTTGCACTCAGCCCCCTGAACTTCAGTTGAATTTGCAACTGCCTTTGCAAATTCAAATGGAGACATATCATATAGGTTTTTGGGGTGCCTTTGTGCAAGGATTTCAGCAGTGATGTTCTCATGATGTGTTGTGCAACTTTTGAGACAAGGTGTGATCACCTGATACGGAAGTTCTCAGATCTGTATGTCTGCAGCATTTCAACTTCAGTGCATTTTAAATGTTGTTCATCTGATCTTTTCAAGTCTGTTCCAAGTCATCTTCTTTCTTCAAGTCAGCCCCTATCATATTGTCATATGCATAGTGGCTGGCCTCAAACAGTTGTTGCACCTTCTTAAGTGTCAATTTCACCGACACTACTCCGTCTCCGGAATCATTGTATTACTTTCATGTTATTTAAATTCTCATAATGCTTGTTGATCATGCCATACTATCATGCTATCTACACCTAAGTTAAGGCTTAGACCAAGGCCATTACAATGTAAATAAAATGCATATGAAAGTGATGAATTGTCGTCAATCACCTTCATTTAAACTTGACTAGACAGGGTCATACTATGTAAATAAAACTTAAGCATGCCATCCTTGTTTGAGTTGCATCAGTTGCTTACTTGTGTGCCTTTTCCGGCCGGTACCTTACGTTAGCACCTGAGACCGCCGAGGAGTCTTACGTGGAGCTGTCCGACACCGAGCCCGAGGGTACTGTGGGTGCTGCTTCGACTACCTTACCAGGCAAGGGGGAGATCTGTGTCATTACTTTATAACTTTCTGCTCATGCCTAGCTGTAGATCTAGAACGTTATTGCTTGATCCTATCTACCTTATATGCCATGTTTAAAACCCATATAGCCATGATCCCCAGATCCCAGCAAACCATTGTTCTGCTAAGTTACTGCTGCTCAGCCATTGCTTAGTATGGATAGAAAACTTGCTGCTTACCCTATATTTTATGGTTGGGATATCATGCTATAAAAGAAGTTGGTTGATGTTTATTATTGTTAAATGATGTTAATTATATTCGACGAAAGGTGGAAGGCTGGACTATTCCCTTCCGGTGCTTTGTTCCATTTGAGTCACCTAGGACCCGAGTTCCGTGTATTGTGTTTCTTGACGAGCGTGCCTAATCGTGTGTGCGGTTTTATGGGCCCCCCTTATCTTACCTACCTAGCTTCTTACAATTCTAGTGGTGGCCTGAGCTGATTTACATTTGCTTCGCGTGTGTGTTGGTTGGTACCCCAGCTGTTTACAAAACAAACTGGGCTAGTGGAGCATAGTTCTCTGTTGGTCCACCTGATCAGCTAGGACCCGGTCTCATAGGAGAACTAACCGGTAATCCGACCTGCGTCATACGGAAGAGTCCGATCCGAGAGCGTGGCCAGCTTGAGGTTTGGGTGTCGACTCCCCGGGGGCCACCTGGAGTTGTGCGTTGTTAGTTAGAGGGATTCTGACGTTCCGGAGTTTCAGGCGCTTACCTAGCCAAGTGGAAACAGGGCGTACATGCGACGTCTATAATAGACAGTTGGTACACCCCTGCAGGGTAAATCTTTTCGAAAAGACGTGTCCGCGGTTATGGACTACTTGAGACCTACTCCTTGTTCATAGAATAACATCAATGATAATCATGTTATAAAATTTGACAAACCGTGTGCGTGCCTTGGTTGTCTTTCTTCGTCCAGGAGGACCGAGAGAGAAACAAGGTTGTGTTATGTTTGCGTAAGTAGGGGGATAGCCGACCTATGACACGTTGTCAACGTAACTTCTTGGGTCTCATCTTTATTCTGATAGAACGTGTAGCCACCATATATGCTAGAACGGCTGCAACATGTCTTGTCCTTACCTTTACCTGTAGCGTTAGTTATTCCGTAATGACATGTTCTCACCCCCGTTTACTTTTCCGCCTTTACCGCTTTGCCTGATCGGCCGCTGCAGTGGACTACTACCTCGACCCCAGCACCGGACGATACTTCGTGGAGGTGCCCCCGGAGGATGATGACGAGTACGACTACACCGACCAGTAGGATCCTTTAGTTGGGCTCAGACGTTCCCGTGGGTGGATTTATGTGTAGCCCTCCCTAGGGCAATTTGGATCTTGACCGTACCCAGTCCCGACTATGTTTCCGCTTGTTGTAATGATGTATTGATGAGATGTACTCATGGTGATGTTATACTACTAAACAGTGGCGTTGTATGCCCTGTTCTATTTATATTCTATATGTATTTCCTTTCTTGTAGAGTTATGCTTATATACTTGTTGTCGAGAATTCGGCAGCGACACGAGTGCGAGTGTCGCGCGCCGGTGGCGTTTAATGCGCTTCTAACTCCGACCGGACGCGAAAGCGACTAGTTAGAGTTAGTACCGCATCAGGGGCCTTACAACTTGGTATCAGAGCAGGACTGACTGTAGGACCCTTTACTGGCCGAAGTTGAGTTTAGAAATTATTTTTGTAATTATAGAGGAAAAAATTTCGGAGAGTAGGACCTCTTTCTGTTTTCTCCTTATCCCACCCTCCCACCCCTTTTTCCGTGAAGAAGTGAAACGATGTTTTGTCTCTGCAACTTATCCCCTTTCAAACAATCTAGGATCTCGTTTACATGAGGCTCCGATTCCTCTATAATTTTTTGCTAGCGACGAGATGTGTTGGCGTCTTTGAGACCACTGAGCCGCCACTTGGGGTTGACTGCTCTACCTCGCTTACGGCGTACCCCAGGTGAAACGTCCATACAGGATTGGCGGGCATCCTATGGTAATATGGATGTGGTGTCTTTCCCCTATGGACGACCGTGATGGCGGGCCGCTCAGGGCAGATGTCTCATTGTTCAGGTTTCCAACCGCTCGTATATATTGTTGTGTGCTCGCTAGCAGATTATTATCTTGGATTCGGATGTTCTTGGTTTGGGAATTCCAGTAGCACCTAGTTATCGACTTTCCGGGTTAACCTTGGTGGAATTTCAGCCTTCGGCTTTCTCATACCTCGTGAGGAAGTTTTGTTGTCAATTTTTCTTTAACTTCTGGTTACTTCAATGGTTCGTTCATGTTCTCATAAGTGTACCAGTATACAGGATGCCAAGAGCGAACATGCCGCCGCCAGAGAACCCTATCCTTGGGGAGGCTGTAGCTGCAGTGGCTCAGGGCACAGCTGCGATCCTTCAGATGCTGCAGAACCAGGGTGCTCAGAGGAATGATCGTCCACAGTACACCACACTGCAGCAGTTCCTTTCGGTCAGCCGCCCCAGGTTCTCCGAGGCTCGAGACCCGCTGGAGGCGGATGACTGGATAGCAGAGATCAAGAAGCACTTCAAGGCCAACACCGTCAGACCCGTCGACTACGTCACCTTCGCCTCCTTCCAGCTTCAGGGTGCCGCAGGCAGTTGGTTCTCGACGTACAAGGCAAACAAGGGTGATGCAGAGATCACGTGGGACGACTTCGTCAAGGATTTCAGAGCTGCTCATATTCCCAGTGGTCTGATCGAGAGGAAGCGCGAGGAGTTCTTAGCTCTGAGGCAGGGGGACAGGTCTATGCAGGAGTATGACCTGGCCTTCGTCAGGCTTGCCAGGTATGCTCCAGAGGAGGTCTCGTCAGAGGCCAAGCGCATTGCCAGGTTCCGCGGTGGTCTTGCCCCGGACATCAAGTATGCGCTCACCTTGTCCACGCCAAGCCTGTTCTCAGAGTTCGTCGACCAGGCTATCAGACAGGAGTCAGCTGAGGCAGAGCGTTCCGCAGAGAAGAGGAAGCAGAGAGAGCACAGTTCAGCAGTGATGGTCCACAAGAAGGCCAAGTCCTGGGTTACAGAGCCACAGCCTCAGCCGCAGCGTCAGCAGTTCCAGCAGAGGGGGGCAGTTGTCCGCATTTTTGCCCGCCCTCCCGTCCCAGTGCCGCACGGACCTCGCTCTACTCCACCACACGCGAGGCCGCCTGCTCCACAGGGCCAGCCCAGGCCTGAGATCACGTGCTTCAAGTGTGGCAAGCCGGGCCACAAGTCTCCGCAGTGCACCGACCCTCGTTACGCCAGGCTGCCTCCGCCCCCACCTCGCTCTACACCGAGCAACGCGATGGTGCGGGCCCAGCCATGAGCGCTCAGGGTGAACAACGTGACTGTGGCAGAGGCTCAGCAGTCGTCCGAGATTGTGCTTGGTAGGTTACTTGTGTGTTCAGTTCCAGCGACAGTGTTGTTTGATTCCGGAGCTTCCCATTCCTTCAGATCTCAGTCCTTTGCTTCGAGAGTAGATCTCCCACGTGACCAGCTTCCGAGCAAGCTATCAGTTGTCACACCTGGGTCAAAGTTCACTTCTTCATGGACAGTTCCAGATGTGGAAATCAGTATTCAGGGTGCTATCTTTTCGGCGTCCCTGGTTGTCTTGCCCCGTTCCGACATTGATGTCATTTTGGGCATGGATTGGCTTGTCAAGCACAAGGCCAAGATTTATTGTCCATCCAAGACCGTGTTGCTGACGCACGATTCAGGCGCAGAGATTTGGTACACTTGTGGCTCCACAGGGGGATCAGCACCGTTGTACGCTCTGAACGCTGGAGTTGCTCCATTGATCGAGGAGGTCAGAGTTGTTCGAGAGTTTCCAGATGTCTTCCCAGAGGAGTTGCCAGGTATTCCACCCGTGCGTGCTATCGAGTTCGTGATCGAGCTAGAACCTGGTACACAGCCGATATCTCGGCAGCCGTACAAGATGTGCCCGGAAGAGCTGATTGAGTTGAAAGAGCAGTTGGTGAAGCTTGAGAAGGATGGGCTGATTCGTCCGAGCACTTCTCCTTGGGGTGCCCCGTGTCTTTTTGTGAAGAAGAAAGATGGTACTAGCCGGTTGGTTCAAGACTACCGTGGTATCAACAAGAAGACGATCCAAAACAAATACCCTTTGCCCAACATCAATGACTTGTTT
The DNA here is from genome assembly GCA_950022295.1 of Bromus sterilis. Taxonomy (NCBI): domain Eukaryota; kingdom Viridiplantae; phylum Streptophyta; class Magnoliopsida; order Poales; family Poaceae; genus Bromus; species Bromus sterilis. The sequence continues at coordinate 269,411,609 of OX465595.1, read as the reverse complement.
GAGCAGTTGCACGGAGCAAAGGTGTTTTCAAAGCTTGATCTAAAGATGGGGTACCACCAGATTCGTGTCCGTGAGGAGGACATTCCCAAGACATCCTTCCGCAATCGTTATGGACTGTTCGAGTTTACGGTCATGACGTTTGGCTTGTCAAACGCCCCTCTGACGTTCATGAGGGCCATGAACTATCTGTTCCAAGAATGGCTAGATGTGTTCGTACTCCTCTACCTCGACGACATCCTTGTCTTTTCCAAGTCAGAGGCTGAGCATAAGGAGCATCTCAGATTGGTGTTGCAGAAGTTGAGAGATCACCAGTTTTATGCCAAGTTCTCCAAGTGCGAGTTCTGGATGAATAAGGTCAACTTCCTTGGCCATGTCATTTCCTCAGAGGGCATTGCCGTTGACCCAGACAGAGTCCGGACGATTCAAGATTGGACTCCGCCGAAAAATGTCAAGCAGCTGAGGAGCTTTCTCGGACTTGCCAGCTATTCCAGGAAATTTGTCGAGAATTTCTCCAAGATAGCAAAACCGATGATGGAGTTGTTGTGCAAGGGCATGAAGTACTCTTGATCACAGGCTTGCCAGGCAGCTTTTGATGAGTTGAAGTTAAGGCTGACCACAGCTCCGATCCTTACACCGCCAGACGAGTCACAGCCGTTTCAAGTCTTCTGTGATGCCTCGTTGAATGGCCTTGGCGGAGTGTTGATGCAGGGAAAGAGTATTGTGGCGTACACCTCTAGACAGTTGAAGCAGGCTGAGAGGAACTATCCGACCCACGATCTTGAGCTGGCTGCAGTGATTCATGCGTTGGTTACTTGGCGACACCTCCTCCTAGGGAGGAAGGTTGATGTGTTCACCGACCACAAAAGCTTAAAGTACTTGTTCACGCAGCCTAACCTGAACTTGAGGCAAAGGAGGTGGCTCGAGACTATTACTGAGTACTCCATGGATATTCAGTATACGCCGGGCAAGGCGAATGTCATAGCCGATGCGTTGAGCCGCAAGGGTGATTGCAACAGTGTCCAGGTACAGAAGATACACCCTGATTTGTGTGAGGCCTTTCGAAGGCTCAATCTTGAGCTAGTTCCAGCAGGCTATCTAGCCAACCTTGTGGTAGAGACCACTATCCGTGAGAAGATCCGTGAAGCTCAGTCGGGTAGCTTGATAATTCAGAAACTCAAGCGGGGTATTGCCGCCTCAGTTCCGAAGTACGGTTGCTTTTCAGTGCATAATGACGGCACCGTGATGTTCGAGGAGAGAGTTGTTGTTCCCAAAGAAGGAGGTCTCAGAGAGGTCATCTTGAAAGAAGCCCATGACTCAAAGCTGTCTATCCACCCTGGTAGCACCAAGATGTATCAGGACCTCAAGCAGAGCTTTTGGTGGACTCGTATGAAGCGGGCTGTTGCCCGTTTTGTCTCCCAGTGTGATGTGTGCAGGAGAGTTAAGGCACAGCATCAGAAGCCTGCAGGGCTACTTCAGCCAATTGAAATTCCAGAGTGGAAATGGGACCACATTGAGATGGATTTCATCACGGGTTTTCCTCTGTCGCAGAAGAAGAACAATGCGATCTTTGTTGTCATTGACAATCTCTCCAAAGTTGCCCACTTCTTCCCAGTGAAAGACTCCATTTCTGCAGCTCAGTTGGCGGATTTGTACACCGCAAGAGTTGTCTCCTTGCATGGCATCCCCAAGAAGATCAGTTCTGATCGAGGCAGTCTTTTCACTTCCAAGTTCTGGCAGGCTTTTCAGAAGGCGATTGGTACGACAGTGTTGTTCAGTACCGCTTATCACCCTCAGACCAGTGGGCAGGTTGAGCGTCTGAATCAAATCCTCGAGGACATGCTTCGGGCATGTGTCATCTCGTTTGGCATGAAGTGGGAGGAATGCTTGCCATATGCTGAGTTCTCATACAACAACAGCTATCAGGCAAGTCTGCAAGCAGCGCCGTTTGAAGTCTTGTATGGTCGCAAGTGCAGAACACCTTTGAACTGGTCCGAGACAGGCGAGAGGCAGCTGTTCGGTCCAGATGTCATCCAAGAGGCAGAAGACAGAGTGAAAATTGTCCGGGAGAACCTAAAGGCAGCACAGTCTAGGCAGAAGGCCTATTATGACAAGAAGCACCGCAATGTTGATTTCAAAGTCGGCGACTTCGCATACCTCAAAGTGTCTCCACTTCGGGGCACTCACCGCTTTGGGATCAAAGGCAAGTTGGCTCCCAGGTTCGTTGGTCCGTTCCGCATCCTCGAGGCTTGGGGACCTCTTGCGTTCCGCCTCGAACTTCCAGACAGCTTGGATATGGTGCATGATGTGTTCCACCTGTCTCGGTTGAAGAAGTGTTTCAAGCAGCCACAGAAGGCAGTGGACTTGGGCGAGATCCAGCTGAGTGCGGATCTTTCCTATGCAGAGCGTCCAGTACGTATTCTTGACTCGTCCGAGCGCAAGACGCGTAACAAGACCGTCAAGTTCCTCAAGGTGCAATGGGCACATCACTCAGAGAAGGAAGCAACGTGGGAGCGTGAAGATCATCTCCGTTCTGAGTATCCCGAGCTTTTTCTTGCTTAGATCTCGGGACGAGATCCTATGTTGGTAGGGGAGAGCTGTAACAGCCCACATGTAATAAGCTATTAACACCATGTAATTTATTTTCCTCTGTTGGACTTGTAACTTGGCATGGTGGAGGTTTATGTCATTTCATGTGGTGATTTAATTTGGCTTTGGGATTGGAGTCATGTTGGGTTGGTTTCTGTTGCATCCAAAGTGGTTCAAGATGGGCAGTCATGGATTTTTCCTTGTCACATGCTCACTCCACTTGATCCCAATCTTGGCCAAGTCTTTTCTTTTGCCTTTGCAAGGGTTTTAAAACCCTCAAAGTATTTTTGACTTCATCACAAGCAGAAGCTCTAGTTCAAAGTGCTTTTGAAATTCAAAATGAGCTCACACTTTTGTGGTTGCCAAAAATGCCCAAACCATTTTTAGAAATTCAGGAGTAATGCAAGGATAATTCCACATATTTTGTGTGAATTTTGCACTTGTATTTAATCCAGAATTGACCTCTTTTCCTTTTCTGTTTTTGGTAAATGGAAAAGAGTCCAGCAATCCATTTATCTCCTCTGCCCCAAGCCATGCTGGAGGCCCAGCCCATCTTCCCACAGCCCCACAGCCCGGCTGGGGGCCTTTCCAGCGAAGCGTTTCGCGGGAGGCACCCTGGCCGCCCGATCCAGATCCAAGGGAGGGGACACGTCGCCTTTCCACCGTGGAGAGGTCCCCTCCCCCCTCTTCTCTCACACCGGCGGGCGGCATCGACGTCGACGCCCTGCCGACGTGGCTGGAGGCCGCCCCTCCTTATAAGCAGCCTCCTGGAGCCGCACGAACCCCCCTAGGGTTCCGTTTCCCCAGCGATTCCCCTCTCGCCGCCGCCGGGAGAGGCTTCCCCCTCCGTCCTGTTCCCGCTCTGTTCCGGTGAGGTTCAGACCAATTCGCCGCCGCCTCGAGGTCCTTCTTCAATTCCTTTCTCCACGCCGTCGTGATGACCGTTGTTTGTGCGTTTTCCCCTTCAGAATCGTGCCGGGAGGAGCGAGACGTCTCCGAGCCGTAGATCCTCGCCGCGGGCCGTCTTCTTCCTCGACGCCGACGTCAACGTCTTCTTCCTCTACGGCGAGGCTGGGACGCCCGAGGAGACCCACGAGGTGAGCTAACACCCATGCCTTCACCCGTAGCTTGCGTAGCAGTTCATCCACGATAGAAGTAGGTCGTCCTGCCGCGTAGTTCGTCGCCGGCAAGGAAGTCGTGATCACCGTGTCCGTGGTGCGTCTCGGACGACCTCACGCGTGATGTGCGAGTGTCCAGTGCGCATCTTTGGTGCCAAAGGAGCCCCTTTTCGTGTTGTTTTGCTCTGGGTTGTGCCGCGTCTGAACTCTGCAAGTTGCTGCGGTCAGATCCGCCGTGAAATTCAGGCGAGCAGGGCATCCGCTCCGGTGAGATCCAGGGCTGGGGCAGGGCATCCATGTGATCTTGGTACCCCCCTCTCGCGATTGCAAGAAATCCCATGGCCAGAGGCGTCGTGTGCTCGTCGCACGGTTCGCCGGATGTTGGAGGCACGGGATGTCTGAAGATGCAGTTCAGAGATGCCGCAGCAGTGCTGTTCCGGTGAGGCTAGCGAACAGTAGGGTTGGAGATTGGAGCCATGGCGCGCGTCGTCGTGTAGAGCTAGCTGGACTCTCGGATTCGTTCCATGGCGGGGTGGCCGGAGCTTGCCTATACACGAGGCGAGGTTCGCCGCATTAGAGCGTCGCCATCGCGGTTCACAGACGACAGGTGTTTGAAGTTCAGAAGCGGGATACTGAACCTTACCTAGCTCGCGTAGTGTATATGTTCAGATAACGTTTTGAGGCGCAGTGGTAGCGAGCAGTGGAGCGAGCGCTGCATTGTGGGTTCGAGTCCCCGTCGCCCCCCTTTTTTTGATTTAATGCTGTGGCTGACGTCCGGGGCCCGCTGGTCAGCGAGCCAGGCCGAGTGGGCTGAGCCCATTGCGGGCCAGAGAGCTGGCATGGGCCGGTTTCGCCCGAAATCAGCCCATGGAGGCTGTTCCCTATTTTTTTTGTTTCTTTTCCTTTTCTTTTATTTCTTTTCTTTTTAAATTCAAATTTGAATTTGCATTCAAATTCAAATCTGTTTTTGGACAACTTTTGCATCCATGGGCATGCCTTATATGTTTTTTAGGGTAGCTTGAGCTACTGAATACCAATGTGAGGTCCATTTTTGCATCTGACCCCTTCTATAAATTGAAGTATGGTCATTTTGCAAATAAACCCCTATTGCTTTTTCTTTGTTTTTGTAAATTGGTTCAAGTTTCAAATTGCCCATGTCATATATGATTTTTGGGTGGTTTTGCACAAGGAGTTGCCTGGTAATGCCGATTTCATCATCTGAACCTTTTTCAAAATTCATGTGGTGCAATTTTGCACTCAGCCCCCTGAACTTCAGTTGAATTTGCAACTGCCTTTGCAAATTCAAATGGAGACATATCATATAGGTTTTAGGGGTGCCTTTCTGCAAGGATTTCAGCAGTGATGTTCTCATGATGTGTTGTGCAACTTTTGAGACAAGGTGTGATCACCTGATACGGAAGTTCTCAGATCTGTCTGTCTGCAGCATTTCAACTTCAGTGCATTTTAAATGTTGTTCATCTGATCTTTTCAAGTCTGTTCCAAGTCATCTTCTTTCTTCAAGTCAGCCCCTATCATATTGTCATATGCATAGTGGCTGGCCTCAAACAGTTGTTGCACCTTCTTAAGTGTCAATTTCACCGACACTACTCCGTCTCCGGAATCATTGTATTACTTTCATGTTATTTAAATTCTTGTAATGCTTGTTGATCATGCCATACTATCATGCTATCTACACCTAAGTTAAGGCTTAGACCAGGGCCATTACAATGTAAATAAAATGCATATGAAAGTGACGACTTGTCGTCAATCACCTTCATTTAAAGTTGACTACACAGGGTCATACTATGTAAATAAAACTTAAGCATGCCATCCTTGTTTGAGTTGCATCAGTTGCTTACTTGTGTGCCTTTTCCTGCAAGTACCTTACGTTAGCACCTGAGACCGCAGAGGAGACTTACGTGGAGCTGTCCGACACCGAGCCCGAGGGTACTGTGGGTGCTTCTTCGACTACCTTACCAGGCAAGGGGGAGATCTGTGTCATTACTTTATAACTTTCTGCTCATGCCTAGCTGTAGATCTAGAACGTTATTGCTTGATCCTATCTACCTTATATGCCATGTTTAAAACCCATACAACCATGATCCCCACATCCCAGCAAACCATTGTTCTGCTAAGTTACCGCTGCTCAGCCATTGCTTAGTATGGATAGAAAACTTGCTGCTTACCCTATATTTTATGGTTGGGATATCATGCTATAAAAGAAGTTGGTTGATGTTTATTATTGTTAAATGATGTTAATTATATTCGACGAAAGGTGGAAGGCTGGACTATTCCCATCTGGTGCTTTGTTCCATTTGAGTCACCTAGGACCCGAGTTCCGGGTATTGTGTTTCTTGACGAGCGTGCCTAATCGTGTGTGGGGTTTTATGGGGCCCCCTTATCTTACCTACCTAGCTTCTTACAATTCTAGTGGTGGCCCGAGCTGATTTACATTTGCTTCGCGTGTGTGTTGGTTGGTACCCCAGCTGTTTACAAAACAAACTGGGCCAGTGGAGCATAGTTCTCTGTTGGTCCACCTGATCAGCTAGGACCCGGTCTCATAGGAGAACTAACCGGTAATCCGACCTGCGTCATACGGAAGAGTCCGATCCGAGAGTGTGGCCAGCTTGAGGTTTGGGTGTCGACTCCCCGGGGGCCACCCGGAGTTGTGCGTTGTTAGTTAGAGGGATTCTGACGTTCCGGAGTTTCAGGCGCTTACCTAGCCAAGTGGAAATCGGGCGTACATGCGACGTCTATAATGGACAGTTGGTACACCCCTGCAGGATAAATCTTTTCGAAAAGCCGTGTCCGCGGTTATGGACTACTTGAGACCTACTCCTTGTTCATAGAATAACATCAATGATAATCATGTTATAAAATTTGACAAACCGTGTGCGTGCCTTGGTTGTCTTTCTTCGTCCAGGAGGACCGAGAGAGAAACGAGGTTGTGTTATGTTTGCGTAAGTAGGGGGATAGCCGACCTATGACACGTTGTCAACGTAACTTCTTGGGTCTCATCTTTATTCTAATAGAACGTTTAGCCACCATATATGCTAGAACGGCCGCAACCTGTCTTGTCCTTACCTTTACCTGTAGCGTTAGTTATTCCGTAATGACATGTTCTCACCCCCGTTTACTTTTCCTCCTTTACCGCTTTGCCTGATCGGCCGCTGCAGTGGACTACTACCTCGACCCCAGCACCGGACGATACTTCGTGGAGGTGCCCCCGGAGGATGATGATGAGTACGACTACACCGACCAGTAGGATCCTTTAGTTGGGCTCAGACGTTCCCGTGGGTGGATTTATGTGTAGCCCTCCCTAGGGCAATTTGGATCTTGACCGTACCCAGTCCCGACTATGTTTCCGCTTGTTGTAATGATGTATTGATGAGATGTACTCATGGTGATGTTATACTACTAAACAGTGGCGTTGTATGCCCTGTTCTATTTATATTCTATATGTATTTCCTTTCTTGTAGAGTTATGCTTATATACTTGTTGTCGAGAATCCGGCAGCGACACGAGTGCGAGTGTCGTGCGCCGGTGGCGTTTGATGCGCTTCTAACTCCGGCCGGACGCGAAAGCGACTAGTTAGAGTTAGTACCGCATCATGGGCCTTACAATCCACTCTTCTCACCCTATATCTATTCGGTTTTCTCCTCCTCCCCACCTCATTTCTTCCATTTATCCATCCATACTTAGCATTAAATCTATTTTGTTTCATATTGAAGTAAGTGGACCTCCTGCCAAACTCTTTTCTTCCATTTATCACCCATATACTTGCCTTTATTAGCTTGGGGTTTGTTGTATATGTGAAGCTTGGGTTTGATGTATATGTGAAGCTTGTGGTGGTTTTATGTATATGGGAAGTGTATATGTGAAGCTTGTGGTTGTTTGATGTATATGTGAAGCCTGTGGTGGTTTTGATGTATATGTGAAGTGTATATGTGAAGCTTGTGGTGGTTTAATGTATATTTGTAGCTTATGATGGTTTGATGTATATGTGAATCTTGAGTGGCCAATGTTTTTCCGAAATGTCGATTCATTTCTGTTTCAGCAAATTTCTGGCGCACTCTCCGCATGCTCCCATGCATTATTAGGGAAGGTCATGCCGAATTTTTCCGGCGGCGACTGTGATATATAATTGTGTTGCTCTCTATGTGCACGCAGGTGATCGATCATGGTCTGCGAGATGCTGAGCGATATCACCGTGGCTAGGTGGATGCAATGTGCGACAAACGACATGCTAAGGAATAATAGGTCGGATATAAGATGTCCGTGTCGGAGATGAAAACTGTAGTGCGTGACCGAGCCTGATTCCGGAATATTGCAAAGACACCTGAAGCGTAATGGTTTGATGGATGGCTACACACGGTGGATAAGTGATGAAGCTGGTGAGGAGGAGGACGTCAATGGTGGTGCGCCAGTAAATGAGGAAGGGCAACCAGACAACAGCGCCGGGCGAGAAGATGAAGAGCATCCCGTACATGATCATGAAGTAGATGCCGAAGCAGATCATGTAGATCAAGATGCCGGACATGAAGATCAAGATGTCAGACATGATGAGGATTCAATCTGGGTGCGGGACCCTCATGTTCAAGAGCTGCTTGTCAAAGAGGCGTTGATAGCAAGAGGTGCAGCTAGAGAGAAAGCCAATATGGCGCAACTCGAGAAATACTCGGTTATGAAGTTGTATGAACGATGAAACGACGGGGATACCCGCTTGAATGTAACACTTTGGGCTATGGAGATGAAGGAAAAACACAAATGGACCGACGAAAGCTTCAATGATAACATGACATTCTAGCACGATCGTCTTCCAAAGGGAAACACGTGTCCAACTAGTATCGCTGAGGCCAAGAAAGTCCTGCGCCCTCTCGATCTTCCGCACGTTAAATACAAAGTCTGCATAAATGATTGCATGATCTATCGGGGTGAGTACGAAGAGAAAACCACATTCTCGGTGTGCGGTGTTAGTCGATACAAGAGAGGGACAAAAGTTCCTAGAAAAGTGGTATGGTACTTTTCGATCACTCCTCGTTTGCAGAGGTATTTCGTAGATCCCGAGGAAGCAAAGCTCATGACCTGGCACGCAGATAGAAAGAAGCTAAAAGAGGATGACCCGAACCCGGATCCGGAAAAGGAGGACATGATGAGGCACCCTTTAGATGGTAGCCAATGGATTGCGTTGGACCTCGAATACCCATATTTTGGGGAAGAACCAAGGAACCTCAGGATTGGTGTGAGCGCCGATGGAGTCAATCCGTTTGGCGGCCAGAGCAGCACACACAGTACCTGGCCCGTGTTTGTATGCATATACAACCTTCCCCTTTTGAAGTGCATGAAGAAAAAGTACGTAACAATGTGTATGCTAGTTCAAGGGCCGAAACAACCAAGTACGGACCTCAATCTATATCTGCAGCTGTTGGAAGAGGAGCTAGAAACGTTATGGAAAGACGGAGTCAATACGTGGGACGCCGCCGCAAAAAAAAATTTCCCAATGAAAGCCGCGGTGATCACGACGGTGCACGACTATCTCGGATATGGATATTTTTTAGGGCAGGTGGTCCAAGGATTCTGTGCATGCGTTAGGTGCATGGATAATACAACGTACCGCCAGCTACCAAAAGATCCCGGATCTTTAAAAACCGTGTTCCAGGGGTCTCGGAGGTGGCTTCCCAAGAAACACGCGTGGAGAAAACAGGGACATCTGTTCGATGGAAGAGAGGGGCTCTGAGCACCCCCAGCTCGAAGGAGCTGCAAACAAATCGACAACTTGCTGAAAACTTGGAAAGAGTGCCCCGCGCCGGGAAAGGAAAAAAAGAAGACTCAGCCGTTCATGAGGGTATGGAAAGCGAGGTCTGTTTTCTGCAATTTGGAATACTGGGGTCTCCTCCGCAGTCCTCATAGCCTTGATCTCATGCATATCACAAAGAACGTGTGCGAGAGTTTGTTTGGCACGCTGCTCAACATGCCGGAGAAGACAAAGGATGGGCCAAAATCTAGGAATGACTTGAAATTTATGGGCATCAGGGGGGAACTTCACCCCCCTAGTGACGAAGATGATGAGCCGGAGGAGGAAGAGGATACGGAAACGCAAAACTGTCGCAAACGAAAAACGACGACCAAGAAGAAGACTGGTATTGATAACTGCCCCCGGCATGCTTCACTCTATGCGAGGAGGAGATCAAGCGGTTTATCCACTGCCTCATAGGAGTAAAATTTCCGAACGGCTACGCGGGCAAGATAAGTTGATACCTAGACGAGGCGAAGCAGCATTTCAGCGGGATGAAATCTCACGACTGTGCCGTGCTGATGACACAGATTCTCCCGGTTGCGATCCGAGAGATAATGGACGACCACGTCCGTAAAACGTTGTTTGGCCTTTGCAACTTTTTTGACGTCATCTCCCGGAAGTCGATTTACGCTACGCAACTCAAAAGGCTACAGGAGGAGATCGTGCTTATACTATGCGAGCTTGAGATCTATTTCCCTCCCGTGTTCTTCGACATTATGTTGCATCTGCTGATCCACGTGGTGGAGGATATCGTCCAACTCGGGCCTGCGTTTCTGCGCAGCATGATGCCGTTCGAAAGGATGAATGGACACATCAAAAAATACGTTCGTAACAGGTCCCGTCCAGATGCAAGCATAGCGAAGGGCTTGCTAACCGAAGAGTGCATCTCTTTTTGCACGAATTATCTTAACACCGAGAACCCTGTTGGTCTAGCCGTCAACAAGCACTTTGGCATGATTGATGGGTGTGGTCACCACGAGGGAAGCCGCCAAATGCATGTCAACTTTGACGGTCGAGACATCGACTTTGAAAGAGCAGGCCTAGTCGTGCTAAAACACATCCAGCTGGTCGATCCTTGGATAATAAAGCACAAGGATGTAATCAGGAAGAAATACAGTCACCAGGGCCTGCAGATAACGGACCGAGATCCACGGATAATCAAAGAGCACAACTCCGGTTTCATGACTTCGTTCAGGGACGAGCTTCGTGCTAATCCCCTGCGAAGGAACGCTTCCGAGGACAAAAAGATGATATTCACCTTGTCACAGGGTGCCGCACGCAACCTGATGACCTATCAAGTGTATGATATCAACGGCTACACATTCTACAAGGAGGAAAAGGACAATAACTGCGATTACCAGAACTCAGGGGTAACGGGGATATTCTACACCAATGACTTCAAGTGAAGATTCTACAGAAGGATCGAGGACATATGGGAGCTCGACTACTGTGGAGAGAAGGTGCCGATGTTTCGTGTGAGATGGGCCATGAGCGTCGTAAAAGAAGACCGGTACTTCACCACCATGGTTATACCCGAAGCCAAATCCAAGCTTGCGGTCGCAAACGTCACCGCGAAAAATGAGCCATGGGTACTGGCCAGCCAAGTGTACCAATGATCCTTCATTACCGACCCATCAAAGCCGAGCTGTGTTGTAGTGAGGAGAGGCAAAAGAAACATAATCAGAATTGATGGAGTCGCCAACGAGCAAGACTTTGACAAGTACGGCGACCCGAAGATGGAAGATGACTACGCCACTCAGGATACATACACCACAACCCTACCGAAGAAAGGTCTCCTGTTCAAGAGGAAAAGTGAAGGCGTCCCGGCCCTAAATTATTCAACCACGACAAAGAAGGGCAAGAAGAATATCGTGAGGAAACGCTAGCTAGATATCTAGCTCCAAATTTACTCTGAATTTTGTAATTGATGATCACATTCTTAGGTTTGGATCATATAGTTTGAAGTGTATGAATGTCGACGATACACAATTGAAGCATCATGCCTAACTCCTTAAAAAAGATGAAATGGCCAGCTAAATCTTGTAATTGACGATCACATTCTTATGTTTCCAAATGCCGCTACACCTTGTGTTTGTGGATCTTGGTACGGCGACGACACGGTTAAGGCATGGTACGTGGATCGATAGGATGAGTAACCCACTGACGGGAAGAAGGCCATGGCCTCGCTAAAAAAACCAGATATTTAGTAGCGATAAAAAAACTAGTAGCGATAAAAAACCAGATAGATAGCTACCCCAATTAATACAAAAAAATAATTAAAAAAACTCTTAGTTGTGGTGCATCTTTCATAAATGCGCCACTAAATGTGCTTAGGGGTGGCGCATTTTGCCAGAATACGCCACCAAGAGGTTCCTTATGAGTGGCGCATTCTGCCGGAATGCGCCACGCATAAGAAACCTCTTGGTGGCGCATTCTGGAAAAATGTGCCACCCCTAGGCCTTCACCTCCAACGACCCCTCCCCTTGCTCGTGCACAGTCCATTCCCTACTCGAGTCGCACCAGAGCCCTAGCGCCGCACCGGAGCCGTCGCCGCCGCACTGGAGCTCCCCCCACACAACCGGAGCCGCCCCGCACCACCGGAGTCGCCCCGCACCACCGGAGGAGGCCCCCGTCTCCTCGCCGACGACCGGAGCTTCGTGCTAATCAGCCATCGGAGCCGCCCCCGCCCCCGCCGTTCGAGCCATCGCCGCCGTCCATCGTCCGGCGACACCTCCCAGTCGTCCCGCAACTGGAGCCCAGGTACTCCCCCCTCCCCTCCATTTTTCTTGTGATTAATTGAGCTTTAGATGTTTTGTTCATAATTATGTAGAGAGAAATTGATAGCCTGCGTAGATTTTTGTCTGGGATCTTAGCCAAATTACAGTTGTTGGTTATGTTTACTCATGATAAAAAAAGTTGGGTTTTGAAGAACATATGCTATACTTGGCTTAGATTTTACTTAGGTTTTGAAGAACAAAAAAGTTTGTGAGGTGTGTGTGTCCTGTGTGTGTGTGTGAGGTGTGTGTGTCATGTGTGTGTGTGTGTGTCCTGTGTGTGTTTGTGTGAGGTGTGTGTGTCATCTGTGTGTGTGTGTCCTGTGTGTGTGTGTGTCCTCTGTGTGTGTGTCCTGTGTGTGTTTGTGTGCTGTGTGTGTGATGTGCGTGTGTGTGTGTGCGTGTGTGTGTGTGTGTGTGTGTGTGAGGTGTGTGTGTGTCCTGTGTGTGTGTTGTGTGTGTGTGTGCACTATTTTTGTAGCTAAAGTAGTTAGGGAATTTGCTAAAGTAGCTAGGGAATTTTTGTAGCTAAAGTAGCTACAACTCATTTAGTAGAAATTCAAAGAGCCAACACTTCTATTCCTCCATTAGATGTTCTTTAGTAGAATTGAATTAAAGAGTTAATCCTAAAAGAAAGAACTAAGTAGTTAATAGGTTTCTTATTTATATGCTGATAATTAAATAAAGTCTGAAAAGATAGTGCTTAAAGTGAATATATATGTCATAGTTGGTCTAAAGTCTGAACATTTACTTCATTTTAACTGAAGAAACTGAACTTTTGATTACATTCAACCATTTTAATTCTAGATCACATGACATGTTTGCCATTTCTGTTTTCATGAAGTGAAATTGGTCATGTGTAGAATTTGTTCTTAACAAAATTAAATGGAGAGGGAAATCTGAGTAGAATCTGTTCTTAACAGAATGCAAGCAGCTTTAAAAAAATACTACTAGCTTTGGTCATTCCTTGGTTCTCTTTTAAAAAAATGCAACACATGGGTTATGTACTAGTTTTACTAGAATTTTAGGACAGTGATGAAGTAGCTATATCATTTGTTCTTATAAAAATCCAGCACTTTTCATATAGATGTTGTTAAGCATATATCAATCCACTGTTTTACTTGATATTTGGTGACTCTGGTTATGAAATCTGATAAGAACAAATGCTATGTTGAAGGCTATTGTCTCATGTATAGCCTATATACATGTTGTGCAGGTACAAATCATTATCCCCTTTCTCCCAAAATGTTGATTAACTTCCGTTTCGGTTGAGAATGGGGTACTCTCATGTTAAGAAAAATAGCAAAGGTCATGCCGAATTTTTCCGTGAATTCGTGCATGACGTACCTTTGCTATTTTTCTTAATATGAGAGTAGTTGCATTTATTTATTGTGCTAATTAATTAAGTAGTTGCATTTCTTAATATTTTACTAGTGCAAACATGTCGACCGGAGCCGACGCCGGTCCTTCTTCTCAGCCGGGAAAAAAAGGATGCAATTTTTGGGAATACTCCCAGGAGGAGGTCGAGGAGCAGAGACAAGAGGAAGTATCTCCGGGTGAGGAGGAGTATGTGGAAGACATAGAGTCGGAGTCCGACTCATCGGATGATGAAATGGAGGAGGAGGCCGGTACGACAGACGGCGAGCGGAACACCGGCGAGAATGATGGGACCAGTGGCTCCAACACAGATGGTACCCAGTCAAAGAAGCGGAATCGGAAACTAACCAAGGTTGGCACCATCAGGCAAGTGTTTATTGTCGTGACCGCCGTCGGGATTCCTAAACAGCCCGAACGTTTTTCGGAAGGGTAGGACCGTCAAGTCGCGGCGATCCTCCGCAACACCGTGCCGATCACCACGATTAACCTCAGGAGTCGTGAGAATATTCATTATTGTCAGCTTATTATCAACAAGAAGCACGGACGATACAAGTTCCCGGAGCCGTACGATAACACCAAACTCAAAGGGAACAAAGTAAACACTTGGGCCCTCAGGAAGATGAGCAAGGCCTTGTCCAGTTGGAAAACCCGGGTGAAGGAGGCAATTATTGAAAAGAACAAAACCTGGGAGGAGCTCAAGGAGAAAGATCCGTTGATCGACGAAGCTACCTACAACCTTTTCAAGGCTAGGTGTGAGTCCGAGACAGCCAAGGCCGCGAGTGCAAAGGGCAAGGCCATGTGGTCGCAGGTCATAGGTAACCACCGTCTCAGAGCCGGTGGTTACAGAACTTCCAAGCCTAAATGTGACAAGGAGGATGCCGAGTACGCCGCTGCGGGCATACCTAACCCCTTCGAGCAATACAAAGGTGATCCACAGACCGAATTCTTTGTGAGGGCCCGGAGCTATAAGGACAAAGCAACCTCGAAAATAGTTATCAATCCTAAGATTCAGGAGTTTACGACTGCCGTGGTAAGTAGTTTACCACGCGACCTTGTCGATTGAATTCTCCAATGAAGTTCACAATTTCGTAATATTTCACATTATTTCTGCAGCAAGCCGAAATGAAAATCGCCTCATCGCAGGAGTCGTCGGTTAAGCCAGCCGGCCCGTGGGACAACGTCTTTAAAAAAGCGTTGAACAAGGTCAAGAAGGTTGACGATGTGACGCCGAAGCCATCGTCAGCCGGCCGTGTGGTTGGCTTTGGTGCGGACCTAAATTGGTCCGAATATTATGGAAAACCGGCGGGGCAGTCCGGTTCGAGGGGGCGCAAGGCAAGAAGGACCGAAGAAGAAGCAGCTTATGTTTGTGGACTGGAGGAGAAGGTGAACATGGATCCGTAGCTTGTCCAGGACGGAGTGGCGAAGACGATGAACGCCCTCCTTCCAGATATGATGCAGTCACTCGCGAATTGGCAAGCGCGTGGTGGAAAAGGGCCCATACCGGTCCCCAGCATGGTCGGCAGCAACTCGGGCACCACGGCTCCTGCAGTCCCGACTCCCGCCGTAGTGGTGGCTCCCGAACCGACTCCCGGCCGCCAACACCGCGGCGGCGGCGCCGGGCGTGATGCTAACTCCTCCAGCCACGATCGAGCAACCGGAGCATAACAATAATGCACCCGGTGGCACTCCAAGCATTCTATTACAAGTCGTGTACGGAGAGTTGAAGGATGATGCCAAAGGTAAAATCCTTCAATCACAAAATCGAATCATGCACAATATGTCGATGGCACCAGAGATGCCTAGGGTTCAAATCTCTCTCGTGATTTCGGGCTAAGAGAGAGTTGAACCTCCCATTCAACTCCCCGGATACGATGAGGACGAGGCGGCAGTCCTCAGTGACTGTTTCGGCAAAATATGCCTATGGCCGAAGACCCAAATGCGTTTATGACGGGGCAAAGGGGCACAACACCTAGGACAACACCGGTAGTCATCGTGCCAGTGCCACATGATCCCATCGGCGCACAACAAGAAGACGATGATCTTGCTGATGATGATGATATCAACGCCGACCAGTTCATCAACGCTTCGTTCGAAGGTGATGACTTATTCATGCCTCCTGTTGAAGGATCCTACCATCATGACGAGGAAGCTCACGGTCTAGTTGATCCTGCGGCGAAACCTGCTTGCTCCACGCGTCTCTTTGCTGCTTCTCAGGAGATGTCTCCAGCATCTTTCTCCTTCACCGAGCCTCAAGCGAGATGCCACAAGACGATCTATTCTCATCCCGTCCACACTCCACAAGGCGGCCACTGAGCAGATAAAGTGCGGTGACTGCTCGAAATCAGAAAAGGAGAAGGGACGGAAAAGAAAGAAGAGCATCACTTCAAGCAGCCAACCTTCGATGCCAATCCGGCTCAGGGCGGGCCACCAAGACCCAAGGATCTCTCTTTTGAAATCCATGTGGCGGGTAGGGTGATGCTACCTAAGGACATGCTCGACCTTGCAACTTCGGATATGCAGAGTGTGCTCACATTATTATGGCATTAGAGAAGATTCTTTTTCGAGAAGAGAATCCCTTGTACCCGGTTTTCATCGCCAAGGTGCCACTCAGCATGAGCTTCATCAACACTATCCCCGCGGATATGATAATCTTGCGGTTTTCGGAGATCTTCAATTTGTACCATCTCAAGCGGCTGAACCATAGCCTTATCCGTTTTTTCTCTCTCATCCTTTCTAGAAGTTTTAGGAGAGATAAGACCCCGAGCGTCGCGATATTGGACCCCTTCTACATGCGTGAAAGTATCTTGATGCACGCCGGGGACGTGGCTCTCGCGGCGGGGTACATCAGAGACTTCATGCTAGAGAACGCTGGCAAGGATTCATTTCTTATGACCTACTCTCCCAAGTAAGTCATTCGCTCGCTGCCGTAGCATATATTCTTTCTTAGCTTTTCATTGTACTCTTCCAACATTCCTTTTGGATTGTTTTAATTATGCAGTGAGGATTAGGACTACGTGCTCATCTGCTTTTCACCGCAACACTCGCATGCCGTGTATTTAGACTCGGGGAGTGTGAAGAATAAAGATTACAAGTATATCATGAGAGTTTTGGATGATGCTTTCGCCGGCTACATAAAAGTCGGAGGCAAGATCGTGAAGCACAAGTTCAGGAAGAATCATCCTGGCGTGAACGTGTGCAACCACGTAACGCAGTTCCCGTTCGTCAAGAAGCCAGCTGGCAGTGTGAGGGATGCGTACTACGCCCTTCATCACATGAGGGCGATTGTACAGGAACAACGCAACCGTACGCTGCCAAGTCATCTCAAAGAGTGGGGCGAAAGGAAGGCGGAAATCGCCGATGCAAATCTTAAGGAGGAGTTCTTTCACATCCAAGCGCAGATGGCGACAATCATCCGTCATGAAGTAAAAATGAAGGGGCGATCTTCCACTCCAACGTTGCACCATCGAATGGGGAGATAGAAGTCCGCCTAAAGGCCTTGCGTGACACAAGGCCTTTCATGACGAAAGAAGGATGCCGCCCATTCCCCGAGCCGAGTCAGAACAATTGAACAATTTATGTTATATATGGCAGTCGTTTGATGAATGTGTGGCCTACATGTAATTTGGATGTACTTTTTGTGTAGTAGATGGTAGTGTCAAATACTCTTGGTGCTCTTTGTGTATAAATTTATTTGCATATGCATTTTTATGCATATGTGCATACTCCTGGCCATTGATCGACTTGCTTTATGTTGTTGATAAGAATAGATGCTGTATTGCATTGTTGCACTTGTCTATGAATTCATATGGATGTGACCTCTAAATCTTTGTTTTGTGCAGGTTGAAGAGCAAACAAGAGATGATGAAGAAAGTAGCTTTCTGTTTTCAATAATTGTTGGACTCATTGTAATATTGTGATGGATGTAATCTTGTGAATCTTGTTGACCTCTAAACCTTAGACGGTGATGGATATAATCTTGTAAATCTTTGTAATAAGAATTATAATGCAATTCTTTTGTATCAATAATTGTTGGGCTCGTTGTAATATTGTCTTTTGAATTTCTGTAATATGATAAAAATATCTGTAATGTTTTATTATTTTCTGTAATTCTTTTTTTTGTTTTTTATAACCCATTTAGTGGCGCATTTTGTCTGGCTTTAGTGGCGCACTGGGAATGCGCCACCCCTAAGGAACCTTTGGCGTGACGCATTTGAGAATGCGCCACCCCTAAGAGGGCCTTAGGGGTGTCGCATCGAGAATGCGCCACCTCTAAACACTTATTAATGGCTTGTGGTTAGTGGCGCATCCCTAATGCTCCACTAAAGCCCTAAAAAGACGCCAATAAAGAGGTATTCCCTAGTAGTACGTGTTTTACAGGAACCGAAGCAAACCCACCCAGGCTAAGTGTCCCCTCCCCGCCTTTGCCGCTACTCTGCTTTGCTGCAACGATGAGTTGACAATGATGAAATACGTAGGCGTTCCAAGCTATTTCAGAGATTGGAGCCTGTACAACATGATTGGAGCGCCAGCTAAAGCCTGAAGCGTGACGCCTGATCAAACTTCTCATGATTTCATAGAAGAGCCACGTACAAACATGCCATACATCCAAAATCCATCCATCAACACGCACACGTCTGCGCATACAGGAAAAGGAAGACGACAGAGATTGCCGAATCCGAACTATTGCCGCTTCGCTCCTGTGCGCACTATCTCCAAAGTTCTAGTCCCGAGTCTGCCTTGTGCTCCGTTGCTGCTACTCAGCGTGAAGATCATCACATATCTGCTACTATATGCGGTATGTTTAGACAACCATCAAGAGAATACCATTGCCAGGCATCAAAATATGTATCCATCCAAGTCAAAACGAAGAAGAAGATGACTGACGCGGATCTACCTGCATTGAGTTACACCACGGAAGTTTTTTCATGCTGGGCCACTCGCCGCACCGTTGACTCTGCCCCAATGCGACGAGTCCTTCTCGTCACTCGCCGTCAACCTCATCATAACGACTTCGCTGCGCAAATCCGCCGCCACAACACTCGGGGGCTCGCGGACTCGGGGGCTCGCGGACTTAGGGGATGAACGTCGCACTCGCCATTACATGGACTCCGTTTCGCCACGCCGACTGCTCAACGTCGACTGCTCGCCTTCGACTACTCATCTTTAACTCCCTGTGCCGTATCGATCCTACAACTAAGTTTCTTTACACTCTTATATGCTATGATTCCAAACATCTGAGGGCTATAAAATCATCCTGCCGGCTATGCAGTCGTGTAGAAATATCTGAGGGCTATAAAATCATCCTGCCGGCTACGCAGTCGTGCAGAAGTATCTGTGGGCTACAAAATCATCCTGCCGGCTACACAGTCGTGTAGAAACATCTGAGAGCTACAAAATCATCAAGACGACTATGCAGTCGCACACAAACCTCGAGGGCTTCAAAACTATCTCTTAGATCATGCTCAGTTTTATATGTTGTTTATTTGCGTTCCTCAAAGTAGTGAGGTTGAGTACCAAAAGGCCGATCTTTTCTCCGGGTCCAACAAGTCTAGCATCGCGTCCCTGTTTCCCGGCAAGAATATGCTGCTGGAGGGCCTACTCATGAAAAGACACGCATAAACTTTATATGCTGCTACATTATCCACTCGACAAAAGTGCAACATCTGCAAATCATGCACCTTATAATTGTTTTGTATATCGCGCAAGTACATTTTAATGCAGTTGTAGCTTTTTCTCCTTCTCAACAGGTACTCGGGGGCTGGGCGCCCTCATGACGCAACAACGCCAACCTCCTCGTCAACGACCGATCTCTACAACAACTCACACTTACGGCGCAAGACCCGAGTCGAGCACTTCCTCGGATGAAAAATACTCAACAACGAAGAAGTCTTGAGTCTATGCCCGACTCTATGAGTCGCACATAGCCTCGGGGGCTACTTCCATCGGAATCGCTGACGCGCACCCGACAAGCACCACTCGCGCATCCGACAAGAACAACGGGGTTAGCTTTACAACAACTTGAGCCTATGCCCGACTCTACGAGTTGCTCATCGCCTCGGGGGCTACTCCCATCGGGAGCGTTGACGCGCACCCGACGACCGCTGCTCGCACATCCTACAAGAAGACGAACTCGACTGGAATTTTGATGCTTCATCCAAATACTCCCATCGGGAGCATTCTCATGACAACTTCGACTGCTCATCATCAAATGATGTATGGATCCTCAGCAGAACTGATCCTATTACCCGTACAAGAACATTCACCTGACGAAGGTTCGAGTGCTCACTCGAAGACGACAAAGCGACACGCACAACGGCAGATTGGAGTCCCTGTGCGACTCTTCGAGTCCCCCAGGCACTCGGGGGCTACTGACGAGGGGATACCCCAAAGACTCCTCAACGTGAGGGTACCTGGTGCGTGTCAAGACTGATGGCCCACTAGAAGACTCACGAACTGACATGAAGACCAACACTTGAGGCGCAAGACAGAGACTCCTACTTGTAGTCGACTAGGAATCTTGTAAACTCCTACCTGGCTATTTATATAAAGCGAGGCAGATTAACCCCCCAGCCACTGATAGCCGTGTCGGGACCTGGGGTTTTCATATGTAATTCCAGTCACAACTCAATCATATGGAGAGCCGAGAGTTGTACCCACTTGTCTAAGCAGACAAGGCCAAGCACAAAACACTCTCGGAAAGCATCGAACGTGAGGGACATCCCATCCAGGCCAGATGATCAACTGAGATGGGTCCTCATCGCCCTCTCACAAGTCTAAATGATTATGGGTGGTGAAATCCCATACTCATAGACAAGTCGCCTCAACCATATTATGGATTGAATTATAACACGTACATAAACAGACTCCAGCCCGATCACCTAGTCGGGATCTCTGGCGGGCTCAATGATACAACAAAGTGTGCCACGTGACAGAGTCACGAGCAATCGTATCGCGATGCCCCAAGCTGCGCACATCTAAGGGCCACTTGGTGTACAAAAGACCGCCGGCAAGAACTCAACTAAGCTATCGAATCCCAAACAAAGACATGCACGTTATAATCATACACGCAGCATACATGTCTATTGTAAACAACAGGTAACACAACATGAACTCTACAAACTCATAGTTTTATTGCATCTGCTATACAGAGCAGATATAGTAGTGTTACAAGCAGAGATCACATAACTGTGACCCAACATTACATCATACAACAACGGAAGCAAATTATGTCTTAGTAAAGACAAGGTTAAGAAATGGCTTAAGAAGCCTTTAAGAAAACACAACGACCCTCCAGAGGGACCAGGCTGCTGCCTGGGACTACATTACTTCGTCGGCGTCGAGCTTGAGGGGGAGGCCACCATCAGGTTCAGTGGTCTCGTCTCTAAAACATAGAATAAGAAAACGGGAGTACAAAGTCGGACTCAGCAAGACTTACGTCAGAACTATACTACTCATGCTCAGGTATCAATGTAAAGGCAAGTGGGGTTGTAATGCAGAAAGCTTTGACTTGGCTATCCTGTACTACGACTACATAGAGTTGAGATGAGAGGCGCACACGAGTCCATCTAATATTCATCACCACATCAATACACCACCATGGATCCTTCCTTGACTTCCCCACGAGGAAGCAACCCAAAGCACTCACACTTATCTTGGAAATTTTAGAGTATCCGTTTAAGTTTCTAATAATCAAGTAAAGGTCTCCAAGTAGTACATAACTGCAGACACGGCTATTTGAATAGATCATTACCCTGCAGGGGTGTACGCTTCACACACATGTCAGCACTTACTGCCTGTGACTCGTCATCCTTCAAGAGGATGTCGGACGAGGATAAAAACCAAGGCACTTACCTCGCGGCTCCAAATCTAGTCCAGGGGATCGCCTATCTGAGTTTGTACCCCAATCGGGAATCCGGCCGGGGTTTCCGTTCAGGACCTAGACGATGTATGGACGGTCCGACAAGCCCACCACGACGGATGGAACTGCGCTTGCCTAAAACCGTGCTACAATATGAAATCAAATCGAATAAAAAAACCCCATGTGAATCCTGGACCATAGTTGGGGTGAGTTAATAGGCCATACGGGGTCCACAACCCTGCATGTGGAGGTACTCTTGTCTTGGATCACAACACGAGAACTCGGGGCCTAGGGCATTGTAAATGAGACAACCCACTGTGTACTGCTACACAGCCTCTCATTGTTCACTTATATTAGGGTCACTTCATCAACACGTTACCACCTTGTTGCATGTGCTCACTACCATCCCGAAGCATCACCCAGATGGACCAACATCAAAGTAATCACTCTAGCATGGCATAAGCTTAACATGGATGAAGGGCCACATGATTAACACAAACATTATGGTATCTGCTAGGTTGTGTTTTTCTTAATACTGTGGCAACAATGATTGGTCATGCAAAGGATGGGTTCAACTAGCGGTAGAACGGTAACATGTGATCACCTATTCATGCATAAGAGAACAAGAGGGAAACTGTGTTTTTATAGATATGATCAAAGGGGCTTTGCTTGCCTTATTGTCGGGACTCGGGGTGCCACTCTTCGAAGAAACAGGAACTACGTCCAGTGATGGATCTATCTAGAAGAAGCAAACACCGAGACACAAGTATGAACATTACATTGGAATTCACATTCAAGAAATGAATCATGGCATGGTACTGATGTGATCTAGTTTCAATTTGTCACATGTTAATTGAAGTTGATTCAAATAAGAAATTCAAATTCAAACTCCAAATGTTGTTCAAATTAGCCAAGGTTGCATTTGCTAATGTTTGGTCTTTGTAAACTATGTTGTCATCTGTATGATATGCTCTGATGTTCATGTGATAAGGTTGGCATTGCAAATATTTAATTTGAAATGATTTAAACATTTATTTTCAATTATTCCAAATAAACCAAATAGATAAATGCTACTGGTCCATCATCATAGATGTGTTTTTCATCTATGAAAATATGATATTTGGAATCCTTGCATTTTTCTGATCATTTTTCATATATAACACTTTTTATTTGGAGTTACAAATAATTTTCTATGAATTTCTGAAGATTTAAACAATTTCTGGAATTAAATTAAACAGAGAAACTCCACTTATTGCATCAGCATGATCCAATGCTGATGTCACAGGGGGGGCTCAGATGTGGGGCCACATGGTCAATGACACAGTGCTATAATCCTCTGTTTATTTAAATTTTTGAATTAATTAGAGGGGGCTGGCCCCACCTGTCATTGACTCTAGGGTTAATTAGCGTTAACTAACCCGTGGCCACGTCGGCGTCTACCGGCGTTTAAACGCCGGAAACCACCGAGACGGCGACGCTCACGGGGACAGTTGTTCCGGCCACGACTTGCCAAACCCGCATCACGTACACCAGACGGGCGTCAACGGGGTGGCCGGAGTTGACGCCGGCGTCGACTTGCGCGGCGGACGGAGCTTGGGCTCGGCGAAGATGGCTACCGCGGCTCCAAAACTAGCGCAAGGAGATGGGAAAGGACCGCCGGCTCACCAGGAAAGCAGTGGAGGTGACTGCGTGGTCAATGGTGGCGCGATGACGAAGGAATCGACGGCGATGTCTTGGGGTCCGGCGACGGCTCGATGGAAAATCTGGCGGCTCGGGGTCGAGGGGGCTTGCGATCTTTCGCTCGAAGACGAAGACGACGTCTCTGCACTCTCTCGAAAAACTTGTCGGGGCTGTGGCGCTCGTTGGCCGCCCTGGCGCACGGCCGTGCTCCGGCGCGGTCTCGGGTTCTTACTCGAACGCACAGAGAGAGGGGAGAAGAACCAGAGGAATGGGGAAGTGGAGGAGGGCAAGCACGGGGCATCTCAACGGCGCCGATAAGGTCGAGGAGGCAAGCAGGTAGCTCTCTGGTGGCCATGCCGGGCTCGTCGACGTCCTGCCTGCCTGCCAGGCCAGTGGAGGAAGACAACCCTGGCCCTTTGGGCTGGGCTATCTCTGCTGGGCCAGGTGGGCCAGGTAAGTGGCCTTTTGTAACGCCCCGGCCACACCCACCGGTTCCCAGCGTACGCCTGGCGGGATCTAGACTGTCGACACAGACCAACACTAGTCTTTCCTGCGCACTTTGTCCTCACTCGTGCGCACCCGGGAACAACTTCCCGGTCGGTCACCCATCCTCAAATCACTCCAAGCCAAGCACGCTTAACTTTGGAGTTCTTTGGATCTGGGCTCCGGGAAAAGAAGGTGCACCTTGTTGATATGAGTAGTCTATCATTCCTATTAAGCCAGGATGTCACATACACCCCCACTCAAAGGAACCGATGTCCTCATCGGCCCACAAGAACGTTCCCTCTTGGCACACGTCTGTGCGTCCAGTGCCGACACATGTCCCACATGTTCACGCACTGACCCACACACACCCGTTTAACCGCAAGGGTCGGCTCTGATACCATTTGTAACGCCCCGGACACACCCACCGGTTCCCGGCGTACGCCTGGCGGGATCTAGACTGTCCCCACAGACCAACACTAGTCTTTCCTGCGCACTTTGTCCTCACTCGTGCGCACCCGGGAACAACTTCCCGGTCGGTCACCCATCCTCAAATCGCTCCAAGCCAAGCACGCTTAACTTTGGAGTACTTTGGATCTGGGCTCCCGGAAAAGAAGGTGCACCTTGTTGATATGAGTAGTCTATCATTCCTATTAAGCCAGGATGTCACACCTTTGGCCCTTTTGTTCTTTTTCTTTTTTTATGCTTCTGTATATATTTGTTTTGCTCTAAAAAAATACCAAAGCATTTTTATAAAACCCCCAAATATTTTATTTGGACTTATGTGACATAGTACAAGTCACTCCCAAGATTTGAAGATTTTTGAAATTCAAAACATCTGAATTTCAATTCAAATAGCATTTAAATTTAATTTCCAAGCCTCTATTTGAATTTTTGAAAATTCCTTGGGGATGTGGTTGGACCCACAACAATTGAAATGTGATCATGACCAATTATAGGGATTTTCAAAATCATCAGAGTATTTTTGGAAAAATATTTTTCTCCGGCCTTTTATTTAAATTCATTTTGAGGCTTTTCCAAATCCCCAATTATTAAATAAAGGAAATTTAACATGATGCCATTATTCTAGTAATAAAAGAACATACCAAAACTATGGTTGTGACAACTCGCCCCCACTCAAAAGAATCTCGTCCCGAGATTCAGAAGTAGTCGGGAAGAGGGTGGGGTACTCGACTCGGAGACGATCTTCTCGTTCCCAGATGGCTTCCTTCTCAGATTGGTTGGACCACTGCACTTTGAGGAACTTGATCTTCTGACGTCGGGTGGTGCTCTCATCTTCATCGAGGATACGGACATGATACTCTCGATAAGACAGGTTTTCTTGGAGATCAAGCATTTCGTGGTCTACTTCGCGGATGGGGTCCTTGAAGCAACGCCTGAGTTGAGATATGTGGAAGACATCGTGAACCTGAGAAAGATGCGGGGGTAGTTCAAGTTGGTAGGCAACTTCTCCACGTTTAGCTAGAATGCGAAAGGGGCCTATGTAACGTGGGGCCAATTCGCCTTTGATACCGAAGCGATGGGTTCCCTTCAGAGGAGTAACCCGAAGGTAAGCTTTCTCGTTCAGCTCGTAGCTTTCTGGCCTATGATGACGATCATAGTAGCTTTTCTGACGAGACTAGGCTATTTTCAATTGCTCACGAACAATGCGAACCTTCTCTTCTTCTTCCTGGATCATATCCGTTCCAAAGAATTGTCTTTCACCGGCTTCTGACCAGTTCAATGGTGTTCGACATTTTCGTCCATAGAGAAATTCAAAGGGTGCCATGCCCAAGCTAGATTTGAAGTTGCTGTTATAAGCAAATTCGGCGAATGGAAGAGATTTCTCCCAACTCTTTCCGAATGAGATAACACAGGCTCTGAGCATGTCTTCGAGAACTTGATTGACTCTTTCTACTTGACCACTTGACTGGGGATGAAAGGCGGTGCTAAAGGAGAGATGGGTTCCCATAGCATTTTAAAAACTTTCCCAAAATCGAGAGGTGAAAAGACTTCCATGGTCTGAATTGATTTCCAAAGGAACACCATGGAGAGAAACGATCCGGGAGACATTTAAATCCGCTAACTGGCTAGCAGTTATACTCTCGCGAACAGGAAGGAAATGAGCAACTTTGGAAAGACGGTCAATGACCACGAAGATGGCATTGTTTCCCTTCTGAGACTTTGGAAAGCCAGTGATGAAATCCATACTGACTTTATCCCATTTCCACTCAGGGATAGGCAAAGGTTAAAGAGTACCAGCAGGTCTTTGGTGTTCTGCCTTAATGCGACGACAAACATCACATTCAGGAAAAAATTGAGCGATTTCTCGCTTCATACCGGTCCACAAAAATATCTTGCGTAGATCTCGGTACATTTTCGTACTACTAGGATGAATCGAGACAGGTGTGTCATGAGCTTCCTGAAGGATCATCTATTTTAGGTTTTGGTTTTCTGGCACTACGAAACGATTCTCAAAGAATACCGTTCCTTGATCATTTACAGAGAAACATTTAGCACTTTTTCTAGCAAGGTTCTCTTTGATCTCCTGGATACCACTATCATGTTTCTAGGAAGCTACGATTTGATCCTCAAGATTTGATTTCACTATCAAGGTGGAAATGAATCCATGAGGAACAATCTCGAGATTGAGCTTTCGCTAGTAATTATGGATCGTCTGAACACCAAGGACATGATAATCAGAAGACACTGGCATATTGAGGATGGGCCAGAATGTGTGTTATGCCCTACTCAACACCTAGAGACCCAAGATCATTTGTTCTTCCATTGTAACTTCAGTGCTAGGATATGGACATATCTTCAAATTGATTGGTCTTTGGGGACTGATATGGTGCAGGTAGCCATACAAGCTAGAGAGGATTTTCAGAAACCTTTCTTTGCTGAGGTTGTTCTCACTGCCTGGTGGAATTTATGGATGGTCAGGAATGCCAAATGCTTCAAACATGAGAGGCCATCCTTTGCAAAGTGGAAAATGGGCTTCATCCATGACCTCACCTTGCTTAGTTACAGGATCAAATCTAGGTTTAAAGAGGAGCTACTTAGATGGATTGACTTTTTGCCCCCCTGAGGGCTCTTTTTTTGAAGCTTTGTTGTAAATTCTGTAAATATTGTGTGGCATTAATAAAATGCTGGGGGGTGCTTTACCCTTCAGTTTTAAAGCTTCAAAAAAAATTCCTCATAGAGAAGTGGTTGATACTGTTGTAACATGAGGTTGTTACAATACGACTTACGACTTAGTGCATCAGCCACGACATTGGCTTTCCCTGGGGTATAAGAAATACTTAAGTCATAATCTTTTATCAACTCAATCCAACATCTTTTCTTGAGGTTAAGATCTGGCTGGGTGAATATGTATTTGAGGCTTCTGTGATCGGTATAGATTTCACAACGATTACCAAGGAGGTAATGTCGCCAAGTCTTCAGGGCATGAACTACGGCAGCGAGTTCATGATCATGGGTAGGATAGTTCTCTTCATGTGGACGCAACTGGCGTGAAGCATATGCTACCACATGTCGATCTTGCATAAGTATGCATCCTAACCCTTGTCGTGAAGCATCACAATAGATTTCGAAATCCCTTTTGGTGTTTGGAGGCGCAATTACGGGTGCAGAAGTCCATCTTATTTTTAGCTCTTGAAAGCTTTCCTCGCACTTTGGGGTCCATTGGAATTTCTTATCTTTCTTGAGGAGTTCAGTTAGAGGCTTTGCAACTTTGGAGAAGTTCTCAACGAAGCGGCGACAATAGCTTCCTAAGCCAAGAAAACTCCTAACTTGCTTAATCGATTCAGGTGGAGTCCAGTCAAGGACGGACTGAACTCTCTCGGGATTCACAGCAATGCCTTTTGCAGAAATCATGTGGCCTAAGTAGGTCACTTCTGGAAGCCAGAATTCACATTTGGAAAACTTAGCATAAAAGCGATGCTCTCTAATTTTCATCAATACCAGCCTTAGATGCTCAGCATGTTCTTCTTCGTTCTTCGAGTAGATGAGAATATCATCAAGATAAACTACAACAAATTGGTCTAAGTACTCCATGAAGATCGAATTCATCAAGCGCGAAAAAGTGGCTGGGGCATTGGTTAAACCGAAGGACATGATGGTGTACTCATAAAGACCATAACGAGTAGTGAAAGCCGTTTTGGGAATGTCCTCGTTTTTTATTTTGATTTGATGATAACCTAATCTCAAATCCATTTTGGAGAAGACTGAGGATCCAGCAAGTTGATCATAAAGATCATTGATCCTGGGAAGTGGGTACTTGTTCTTTATCGTCGCTAGATTAAGCGGGCGATAATCTACGCACATCCTTTCTGTTCCATCTTTCTTCGTTACGAATAGAACGGGGCAACCCCGTGGCGATGAGCTAGGGAAGATGAAGCCTTTTGCCAACGAAGCTTCAAGTTGGATTTTAAGCTCAGCTAACTCATGTGGGTCCATTCTATATGGGCGTCAGGAAATTGGGGTGGTTCCTGGGATAAGATCTACAATGAATTCTACACATCTGTCAGGAGGCATTCCTGGTAGCTCTTCTGGAAAGACATCCGGAAAGTCACAAACTATCGGAATATCTTCAAGGTTAGGAAGGGGATGTTCATTCAACGAATATAGCTGGGTTTCTGAACCTTGAGATGCGAAATGGACTATCTTGCCGGAAGGATGAGTGAGTTGGTCTGATTTAGTGGCACAATCAATCTTAGCACGGTGTTTAGACAACCAATCCATACCTAAGATGATATCGATATCTGAAGATTGAGGACTATGAGAGAAGCAATGAATACAACATCCTCAACAGCAATTTCATTGTCATGACTTACCCTACTGGTACACCATGTGGATCCTGGAGTTTTAATCATGAAAGGGGTAGGCAACTCCTCAAATGAAATGTCATGCAGGAGTGCGAACTTTTCAGACAAAAAGGAATGAGAAGCTGCAGAATCAAATAGAACAGAAGTAAGTTTGGAGTTAATAGGAAGTGTACCGAGTACAACCTTCTTATCCTCTTGGGCTTCTTTGATGGTGGCATGGTTCACACGTCCGTATTCAACAATAGCGGACTTGGCTTTGGAAGACTTTGGAGGTTTAGCTTTGGCTTTATGTTTTGGATGAGTAGGAACATTCTCTTGCAATGAACACTGTCGTGCAATGTGGCCAGGATTACCACACTTGTAGCACACTCGAGTGTTAGGTTGTGGAGTTTGGATGGCATGCTCTCTACTATATTTCTGGGTTTTCTTGCTTTGTGGAGATGGTCTTGAAATCAAGTGTGAATGGATGGCACTAGTTGGGATCCAAATTCGACGTTTCTGAGAACCCGAACTAGAAGATGAAGCAAGATCACGATCACGCTTGCGAGACTCTTCAACGACCTCATTTCCATGCTCAGCTCTGAATGATCTATTGACCAAATCCTCGAAGTTGACAAATTCAATGAGATTGAGATCATGACGAAGGATAGGGCTAAGTCCCTTGAGGAACCTTGAATCCTTCTTGGCATCGGTTGAAATCTTCTCAGGGGCATAACGAGAAAGACGATTACACTCAGTCCTGTACTGATGAACAGTCATATTTCCCTAAGGTAGGTTGCAGAACTCTTCCCTCTTTGTTTCCATCAACTCATCCAGGATGTGGTACCCTTGGAAGGCATCACAGAACTCCTGCGAAGTCAGTACGTGACCATCAGGCTACATTGCAACAACATTTTCCCACCATTCACCGGCAGCACCTTCCAGAAAGTATGCCGCGAACATCACACGATCATTTGGAGAAACATGCGCCGTCTCAAGCTTATGCTCGATGGAACGGAGCCAATCATCGGCATCAAGGGGCTCAGATGTACATCGGAATACCGGCGGGTTCAAGAGGATGAAATCCTGGATGGATATTACCGCATCTCGCTGGAGAGAAGTGTTCTTCTCAATGAGCTCCAAAAGGCGTGTTTGATCACGTCGATTTCGCTTAGCCTCCATCATGGTTTCCGCTGCAAAAGGCGGTGAAGGAGGATCATCATCACCACTTTGATTACCGTGACCAGATTCAACACATATAGTTCCACCTGACATTCTGTGTGATAAAAATCAACAATTAGAGTAGGATTTATGATGGAATCAAAGCAAAGATGACATAATTTAAGAACGAACAATATTGTAATGCAAAAGCATTGGAATCACTTGAAACACGGGACAAATCGGACAGCATAACGGCTGTACCGGGGTGGAAAAATGAATCAATCTGCAAGAATGATCAGAACCTTCTCAAAAGGCTTGATAGAATGGTGACTCTAGACGACCAAAACATTCCTACAGCTATTGAGAAACAAACAACGAGATGTTCTAGTATAGACATAGAAGAGCCTTGTCCTATCTTCCCGTAGAAAAGATGAGGGTGACTCAGAACTCAGATCGATGATGGTAAGGAGAAAATGAAGCCTTACGTTGTTCCCTCATACCCAAAGTAACTATATAACTATAGAATGCTAGACTCGACTTCGGCCAAGGTTTAGTAATCCTATAGGCAGTCCTCCTCTGATACCAAGTCTGTCGGGACCCGGTGTTTGCATATGTAATTCCAGTCACAACTCAATCATATGGAGAGCCGAGAGTCGTACCCACTTGTCTAAGCAGACAAGGCCAAGCACAGAACACTCTCGGAAAGCATCGAACGTGAGGGCCCTCCCATCCAAACCGGATGATCAACTGAGATGGGTCCTCATCGCCCGCTCACAAGTCTAAATTATTATGGGTGGTGAAATCCCATACTCATAGACAAGTCGCCTCAACCATATTATCGATTGAATTATAACACGTACATAAACAGACTACAGCCCGATCACCCAAGCGGGATCTCGGGCGGCCTCAATCATACAACAAAGTGTGCCACGTGACAGAGTCACGAGAAATCGGATCACGATGCCACAAGATGCGCACATCTAAGGGCCACTTGGTGTATAAAAGACCGCCGACAAGAACTCAACTAAGCTATCGAATCCCAAACTAAGACATGCACGTTATAATCATACACGTAGCATACATGTCTATTGTAAACAGCAGGTAACACAACATGAACTCTACAAACTCATAGTTTTATTGCATCTGCTATACAGAGCAGATATTGTAGTGTTACAAGTAGAGATCACATAACTGTGACCCAACATTACATCATACAACAATGGAAGCAAATTATGTCTTAGTCAAGACAAAGTTAACAAATGGCTTAAGAAGCCTTTAAGAAAACACAAAGACCCTCCAGAGGGACCAGGCTGCTGTCTGGGACTACATTACTTCGTCGGCGTCAAGCTTGTGGGGGAGGCCACGATCAGGTTCAGTGGTCTCGTCTCTAAAACATAGAATAACCAAACGTGAGTACAAAGTCATACTCAGCAAGACTTACGTCAGGACTATACTACTCATGCTCAGGTATCAAGGTAAATGCAAGTGGGGTTGTAATGCAGAAAGCTTTGACTTGGCTATCCTGTACTACGACTACATAGAGTTGAGACGAGAGGCGCACACGAGTTCATCTAATCTTGATCACCACATCAATACTCCACCATGGATCCTTCCTCGACTTCCCAACGAGGAAGCAACCCAAAGCACTCACACTTATCTTGGCAACTTTAGAGTATCCGTTTGAGTTGTCTAATAATCAAGTAAAGGTCTCCAAGTAGTCCATAACCGCGGACACGGCTATTCGAATAGATCATTACCCTGAAGGGGTGTACGCTTCACACACGTGTCAACACTTATCGCCCGTGACTCGTCATCCTTCAAGTGGATGTCGGACGAGGATAAACACCAAGGCACTTACCTCACGACTCCAACTCTAGTCCAGGGGATCGCCTATCTGAGTATGTACCCCAATCGTAAATCCGGCCGGGGTTTCCGCTCAGGACCTAGACGATGTATGGACGGTCCGACAAGCCCACCTCGAGGGATGGAACTGCGCTTTCCTAAAACCGTTCAACAATATGAAATAAAATCGAAGAAAGAAAAACCCATGCGAATCCTGGACCATAGTTGGGGTGCGTTAATAGGCCAAACGAGGTCCATAGCCCTGCATGCGGAAGTACTCTTGTCTTGGATCACAACACGAGAACTCGGGGCCTAGGGCAGTGTAAATGAGACAACCCACTGTGTACTCCTACACAGCCTCTCATTGTTCACTTATATTAGGGTGACTTCATCAACACATTACCACCTTGTTGCATGTGCTCACTACCATCCCGAAGCATCACCAAGATGGACCAACATCAAAGTAATCACTCTAGCATGGCATAAGCTTAACATGGATGAAGGGCCACATGATGAACACAAACATTATGGTAGCTGCTAGGTTGTGTTTTGCTTAATACTGTGGAAAAAATGATAGGTCATGCAAAGGATGGGTTCAACTAGCGGTAGAACGGTAACATGTGATCACCTATTCATGCATAAGAGAGCAAGAGGGAAACTGGGTTTTTATAGATATGATACAAGGGGATTTGCTTGCCTTATTGTCGGGACTTGGGGTGCCACTCTTCGAAGAAACAGGAACTACGTCCGGCGATGGATCTATCGAGAAGAAGTAAACACCGAGACACAAGTATGAACATTACATTGCAATGCACATTCAAGAAATGAATCATGGCATGGTACTGATGTGATCTAGGTTCAATTTGTCACATGTTAAATTAAGTTGATTTGAATAAGAAATTCAAATTCAAACTCCAAATGTTGTTCAAATTAGCCAAAGTTGCATTTGCTAATGTTTGGTCTTTGTAAACTATGTTGTCATGTGTATGATATGCCTCTGATGTTCATGTGATAAGTTTGGCATTGCAAAGATTTAATTTGAAATGATTTAAACATTTATTTTTAATTATTCCAAATAACCCAAATAGCTAAATGCTACTGGTACATCATCATAGATGTGTTTTTCATCTATGAAAATATGATATTTGTAATCCTTGCATTTTTCTGATGATTTTTCATATATAACACTTTTGATTTGGAGTTACAGATAATTTTCTATGAATTTCTGAAGATTTAAACAATTTCTGGAATTAAATTAAACAGAGACACTCCACTTATTGCATCAGCATGATACAATGCTGATGTCACAGGGGGGGCTGACATGTGGGGAGACATGGTCAGTGACACAGTGCTAAACTCCTCTGTTTATTTAAATTTTTGAATTAATTAGAGGGGGCTGGCCCCACCTGTCATTGACCCTAGGGTTAATTAGCGTTAACTAACCCGTGGCCACGTGAGCGTCCACCGGCGTTTAAAAGACGGCAACCACCGAGACGGCGGCTCTCACGGGGACAGTGGTTCCAGCCACGGCTTGCCAAACCGAGGGCACAGGAGTGAATCTCGTGCTCGCCCACATCACGTAGACCACACGGGCGTCACCGGGGTGGCCGGAGTTGACGCCTGCGTCGACTTGCGCGGCGGCCGGAGCTTGGGCTCGGCGAAGATGGCTATCGCGGCTCAAAAACTAGCACAAGGAGAGGGGAAAGGACCGTCGGCTCACCAGGAAAGCAGTGGAGGTGACTGCGTGGTCATTGGTGGCGCGATGACGAAGGAATCGACGGCGATGTCTTGCAGGTCCGGCGACGGCTCGATGGAAAATCCGGCGGCTCGGGGTCGAGGGGGCTTGCGATCTTTCGCTCGAAGACGAAGACGACGTCTATGCGCTCTCTGGACGAACTTGTCGGGGCTGTGGCGCTCGTTGGCCGCCCGGGCGCACGGCCGTGCTCTGGCGAGGTCTCGGTTTCTTGCGGGAACGCACGGGAGAGAGGGGAGAAGAACCAGAGGAAGGGGGAAGTGGAGGAGGGCAAGCACGGGGCGTCTCCACGGCGTGGATAAGGTCGAGGAGGCAAGCAGGTAGCTCGCTGGCGGCCATGCCGGGCTCGCCAGCGTCGTGCCTGCCTGCCTGGCCAGTGGAGGAAGACAACCCTGCCCCTTTGGGCTGGGCTGCCTCTGCTGGGCCAGGTGGGCTAGGTAAGTGGCCTTTGGCCCTTTTGTTCTTTTTCTTTTTTATGCTTCTGTATTTATTTGTTTTGCTCTGAAAAAAATACCAAAGCATTTTTATAAAACCCCCAAATATTTTATTTGGACTTATGTGACATAGTACTAGTCACTCCCAAGATTTGAAGATTTTTGAAATTCAAAACATTTGAATTTCAATTCAAATAGCATTTAAATTTAATTTCCAATCCTCTATTTGAACTTTTGACAATTCCTTGGGCATGTGTTTGGACCCACAACACTTGAAATGTGATCATGACCAATTATACCGATTTTCAAAATCATGAGAGGATTTTTCAAAAGGAATTTTCTTTGGCCTTTTATTTAAATTCATTTTGAGGCTTTTCCAAATCCCCAATTATTAAATAAAGGAAATTTAACATGATGCCATTATTCTAGTAATAAAAGCACATACCAAAACTAGGTTTGTGACAAGCCGGGCCCCACCGGTCAGTTGGACCGGTCAACACAGATGACGTCAGCATGACGTGTTGCTTGCACAATAATTCCTTTTCCAAATTAGAAATATTCCAGAAATCCGAGAAAATTGCATAAACTTTGAAATTGAATATCTTTTAAACCTTAACACCAATTGAAATGATTTTTATATGAAAAATAATCAGAATTAAATTATCTATCCAAATATCAAACTTTCATCCATGTTTGAAATGTTTACAATGAGGTATCAGTAGCCTTTTGCTATTTGGATCTTTTGTATTAAATAAAATAAATTACTATGATCATTATAACTTGAACCAATGCAATGCAATACACTTCACATGGACATAATAAGCACAACACACCCATGTTCATCATCGTATCATGCCATATTTCTTGTGCATTGTAATTTATCGAATGTGCATTACTTCCAGTGCTTCGGTGATTGCTTCTTTCCGGTAGAAGTTGATCTCGGAGGCGAGTTCAACCTCACGTCAGAAGATTAGTACATCGTGATCGTCAGCAAGGCAAGCACCCCCTCTTTGATCATGTCGATAAAATCCCAGTTCCCTCTCATTCTCTCTTATGCATGTTTAGGATGTCACCATGATACGTTCTACCGCTTATTTGAACCTATTTCTTTGCATGACCTATCATTTTGTCACAGTAGTAAGCAAACCACAATCCTAGCAGATGTAGGAGTTGGTTGATATCATGTGGCCCCTGCAACTGTTATATCTTATTGCATGCTTAGAGTTTACAATGAGGCTACTTTTTTGTGAGTCGGGATGGTAGTGATCATGTGAATGATGGTGGTAACGTGTTGGTGAATTTTACCTAAACAAGGTGAACGATGAGAGGATGTGTAGGAGTACACAGTGGGTTGTCTCGTTGAACACCGCCTTAAGCCCGAGTTCTTATGTTGTTATCCAAGACTAAGAGTACAACCACACATTGGGCTCACTGACCCCTCTCGGCCTAGTACCTCACCCCGGACCTGGTCCAGGAGTCGCAAGTAGTTCGAACATTAACGATCTCAAGCAGGTGAATCAAGGTAAGTGGTGGACGTAGGTTGTGGTCGAGTTGAATCATGTGATCATGATCGAGTTGAGCTTGATGGCTTGTCTCGCAATGTTTGTGTCCACATCGGAAAAATCGGCCGGATTCCGATCGTGGTCCCAACTCAAATAGGAGACTCCCTAGGACTAGAGATGGTGCTGTGAGTGAAGTGTCGTGGCAACATCCTCGCCGATACTCGCTTGAAGGGTCCACTCCCAGGCGGTAACTGATGCGTGCGTGTGTGTAGAAGTGCAACCCTGCAGGGTTAATGAACTATTCGAATAGCCGTGTCCGCGGTTATGGACTACTTGGAGACCTTTACTTGATCATAGACAACTTGAACGGTTACACTAAAATTGCCGAGATAATTGTGAGTGCTATGGCGTGCTTCCTTGTGGGGAAGTCGAGGAAGTATCCATAGTGGTGTATTGATTGGAGACTTGATACTTGGACTCGAGTACGCTCCTTACCTCCTTCTGGTAATCGTAGTACAGGACTAGCCAAGTCAAAGCTGGCACTTCTGCATTGAAACCCCACCTCCCTTTGCCTTGATACTTGAGCATGAGTAGTATAGTTCCTATGTAAGTCTTGCTGAGTACGTCTTTGTACTCACGTTTTCTTATTCTATGTTTTAGAGAAGACACCACTAACGCTGATGGTGGCCTTTACCTCGAGCTCGACATGGACTAAGTTGTATAGTTCCAGACAGCCGCCCATGCCCTTTGGAGGGTCGTTGTATTTTCTTTCAGGCTTCTTAAGATATTTGTTAAACTTGTATTTACTAAGACTTAATTTTCTTCCGTTGATGTTTGATGTAATGTTGGATCACAGTCATGTGATCTCTGCTTGTAATACAACTATTATGTCTGCTCTGTTTTGAGATTTATCCATGTTGCATGTGTGCTCCCCTTGACCCCAAACTTGGCATAGCCAATTCTTTCCCCTTCCCAAGCTTTTCAAAAACCTTGCACCATTTTTGCCACATCCAAAAATGTGGGCCATAGTTCAAAGTGAGTTTGAATTTAAAAAATGGCCAAGACAATTTTATAAATTGTAGAATATTGCAAGGATTCCAAAACATATTTTTATATGTTTATATCTTTCATGGTTTGCCCTCAACAATTCTTGGGATTTCTATGTTTTGATAAATGGAAAAATCCTTTTTTTTCTGGAAGCAGAGGACCTGCCAGGCCCAGCCCAGTAGGCCTCGCCCCAATCCTTCGCAGCCCACCTGGCCCGTGCCACCGAAGCAGTACGCGGAGTCAACGGTGGCCGTGGGATGCAGATCGGAGGGTCCCCGACCATCGCCTTTCCACCGTGGACGAGGTCCCCTCCCCCTTCCTTTGTCAAGCCGGCGAGAGCGTCGACGTCGATGCGGCCGATGTGGCCAGAGGGCCTCCCCCTTTAAAGGAGACCACACAAGGCCTCCTAGAACCCTACCTAGTTGTTACCTCCCCCCAATTTATCCGTCGCCGCCTCCCTGCGTCGACCTTCTCCTCCCTTGTTCCGCCATGGCGCCGGTGAGCCGATCTTCAATTCTCCGCCGCCTTGCCTCGTCTTTAAGCGCGCGCTCGTGTTCATCCATCCACGTGCTGATGCGCCTCGACTACATCCTACGGGG
This sequence comes from Bromus sterilis, assembly GCA_950022295.1. Lineage (NCBI taxonomy): Eukaryota > Viridiplantae > Streptophyta > Magnoliopsida > Poales > Poaceae > Bromus > Bromus sterilis. The sequence goes on along the minus strand of OX465595.1, from coordinate 269,374,793 downwards.
CCCGATTTGTGAAGAGGAACGCTTCCTCGACGACGACCCCCGCCTTGGTTGTCTTCGTCTCTGGCAACGACCATGCTTCTTGTTCCTCTCCGTAGCGTTCTCCTTGTCGTCTGCATCCCCTAGGTGAGCCGCACCTTCTCCTTCTTCCCGTAGGGCTTGGAACCATCTTCGCGCCGCGTCGTGCTCGTGCCCGTCCACGGCAGGTGTCGCCGCCGTGCGACCGTGGTCGCCGTGACCATGGAGTGTCTTGAGTGTGTGTGTGTGTGTGCGTGCTGTATGAGCGTCATGGACGTGCCAGAGGCAGCCAAGGCAACACCTTGCGCATGCCAGCAGATAGAAGCACCCAGGGTCTGAATTTTTAGAGTCGCTGCCGCCGTGAAGTTCAGGCGACGATGGCTCGCCGTCGCTGCGTCTCCGGTGAGGTCAGAAGCTGGAACGGGAAGCCGGATGTCCCCTCTACACGCCGAGCTCCTCTACTTAGCGTAGCTTGCGCGGTAGCCAAGGCCAGCATCGTCACCATCTGCCGCTGCAGCCGTCCGTTAGTGTTTTGTGCGAGGTGCAGTAACAGCGTGGGGCAACTACTAGTGGTTTGCTGCACCTGTTTGTTCAGAAGTCGCCCAGTGGCGTAGTGGTAGGGGACGAGATTATGTGAGCGTCGACGCGGGTTCGAACCTTGTCGGGCGCAAACGCCCCCTTTTCCTTTTTTGATTTCATGGGAGGCTGGCAGCCTTGGCCCGCTTGCCAGTGGCTCCCAGGCCAGTATGTGCTGCTGGGCTTGGCCCAGCTAGCTTCTCTCCGCGGGGCGCCAGCCCAGTTGGGCAAGAGGCACCCTAGGCTGGCCCTAGTGGCCTGCCCTCTGTTTTTTTGTGTTTTCCTTTTTCTTTTTAATTCAAATCCAAATACTTTTGGATTTTGAATCCTGTTTGTTTTCAAATCCTTTTGGGCACATGTCTTATATCAAATTGGGGTAGAAAAGTCCATTGAGCGTGATGGTCACCTCTGATTTATGTTTTGAGCAACATAAATTTACAAACTATGGAGGGAAGGTGAACCCATATGTGACCATGCCATTTTGGTGTTGCCCCATTTGCAATGCTTGACCTTGACCCCTCTATCTGTACGATGCTTTGAGCCTGCACATGTTTGTCCTCTCAAAGTCTTCTGTTTCCCATCCATCATGTTGTCAGAAGTTGATTCAATTCATTGTTCCCTTGATACTTCCTTTTGGTGTCATATTCAACGACACTTCTCTGTCTCCAGAATCGATAGTTTATTTTCATGATGTAATTTTTGTTGTTATATCGTTATTTTTGTTCATGCCATGCCATGTTGCCATGTTATTTACACCAAAATTAAGGCTATGACCAAAGACATAAAACGTAAATAATTTCATATGAAGTTGTCGACGTGTCGTCAACACCTTCATTTAAATTTGACTAGATAGGGTCACAACATGTCTATTAAACTTGATCATCCCATCCATGCCAGAGCACTTTGATCTCGATGTTTACTTGTGTGCTTTTCCTTGCCGGTACCTTACGTTCACACCTGAGACTGCCGAGGAGACTTTCCTGGAGATTTCCGAAATCGAGCCCGAGGACCCTGCTACGTCTGATTCATCGACTGATTACCCAGGCAAGGGGGTTTATATATCATTCCTTATAGCTTTCAGCTCTCTTGCCTAGCTGTATCAAGAACGGTTTCTTGATCGTACCACCATAGACTACTGCCTCTCAATTAAACCCAAACAGCGATGCCCCCACATCCTAGCAAAACCTTGCTTGGCTATGTACCTTGCTTGCTTAACCATTGCTTAGTATGTGTAGGCCCTTGACCTGCTGCTTATACCCATTTCTTCTTGGTGCTTTATCATGCTATTATCAGAAATTGGTTGATATTTATTAATATGATGTTAACTTATATTTGACGAAGGATGGGATACCGGGCTGTTCCGGCGAGTTCTTTGTTTCATTCAAGTAACCTAGGTCCCGAGTTCCAGGTATTATGATTCTTGACGAGCGTCCCTAATCGTCTGTGGGATTCTATGGGGTCCCCTTGTCTTACCTACCTAGCTCCAAACAGTTCTAGTGGTGTCCCAAGATGATTTTACCATTTTAAACCCGTGTGTGTGTCTGGTTAGCGCTCCAGCGGTTTTAAAACAACTTGGGCCAGCGAGGACAGAGGTCCCTTGTTGGTCCACACTGGTGACCTAGGGGCGCCCCTGAGTTCAGGAGAGGATAACCCCGACCTTAGCCATACGGTAGAGGACGATTCGAGAGCGCGACCGTCTTTTGAGTTGGGTGTCAACTCACCGGGGGCCACCCGGAATTGTGCGTTGTTAGTTAGAGGGACTCCGACGTTCTGGAGTTTCAGGCGCCTTCGCCCGCCAAGCTGAAACCGGGCGTACATGCGAAGCCTATGATGGGCAGTTGGTACACCCCTGCAGGGTTAAATCTTTTTGAAAAGCCATGTCCGAAGTTATGGACGACTTGATACCTACTCCTTGTTCATAGAATAACATCAATTGAATCATGCTTTAAAAGTGGCCAACGTGTGAGTGGCTTTGATTGCTCTTCTTCGTCCGGGGCGACTAATAGGGGATAAGGTTGTGTTATGTGTTGCGTAAGTAGGTGGATAGAAGACCTATGACATGTTGTCAACGTGAGTTCTTGGATCTCCCCTTACTCTAATAGATCGTTAGATACTCATATAGTGCGGCTGCAACCTCAACCACTACTTTTCCTTACCGTGAGAAGTTAGTTATACTGCATGGATATATTCTCACCCTCTTGCTTTTCCTTTTCCCTTTATGTTTTGCTTGATCGGCCGCTGCAGTTGATTACTACCTCGACCCGAGCACCGGACGCTACTTCGTGGAGGTTCCTCCGGAGGATGACGATGAGGAGGACTTCGCCCGGTAGGCCTATAGTTGGGTTCCGACGTTCCGTGCGTGGACTTGTTTGTGTGCAGCCCTCTCTAGGGCCATTTGGATCTTGATCGTAATCGGTCGTGTTTGTCTTCTGCATGATGTCATGATGTACTGTTGGATCTTATGATCTCTGAGATGATGTAATAAATAATAGTGGCGAGTGTATGCCCTGGACTTATATATTTTACATTTTAGTTGTTCATGCTTCATTTACCTGTTGTTGAGAATCCGATAGTGATACGAGTGTGAGTATCATGCGTCGGTGGCCACTTATGCGCTTCTATCTCAGGTCTTACGCGAAAGAAACTTACTCGAGATAGTACTGCATCGGGGGCCTTACAACTTGGTATCAGAGCAGGACTAAATGTAGGACCCCTTAACGGACGAAGTCGATTCTAGAAACTATTTTGTAGTTACTAAGGAAAAATCGGAGAGTAGGAACTCTTTATTTTTCTTCTTACCCCACCCTCCCACCCCTTTTTCCGTGAGGAAGTGAAATTCTATTTTTCTCTCTGCAACTCATCCTTTCAAAACAAATCTAGGTTCTCGTTTACATGAGGATCCGATTCCTCTATAATCTTTTGCTGGCGACGAGAAGGGTTGGCGTACGTTGAGAACACTGAGCCGCCACTTGGGGTTGACAACTCCACCTCGCTTACGGCGTACCTCAGGTGAAACTCCTATACAGGGACGGTTGGCATCGTACGGATGTGGTACCTCCCCCTATAGGAGACCGCTTTGGCGGGCCGCTCAGCGCAGATGTCTCAACGTTCAGGTCTTCAACCACTCGTATATATTGTTGTGTGCTCGCTAGCAGATTATTATCTAGGATTCGGATGATCTCGGTTTGGAGATTCAAGTAGCACCTAGCTTTCGGACTTTCCGGGTTAACCTTGGTGGATTTTCAGCTTTCGGCTTCCTCATACCTCGTGAGGAAGTTTTGCTGTCAATATTTCTTTACCTTCTTGTTTCATAAAATTTCTTCCATGTTCTCATAAGTGTTCTTGTATACAGGATGCCGAGAGGGAGCATGCCGCCGCCGGAGAACCCTATCCTTGGGGAGGCTATGTGGCTGTAGTGGCTCAGGGCACAACTGCGATCTTGCAAATGCTCCAGAACCAGACTGTCCAGAGGAATGATCGACCACAATATACGACCTTGTAGCAGTTCCTTGCTATCAACCCCCCCCCCCCAGGTTCTCAGAGGCTCGGGACCCGCTGGAAGAGGATGATTGGATGGAAGAGATCAAGAAGCACTTCAACGCAAACACCGTTAGGCCAGTCGACTACGTCACCTTCGCCTCCTTCCAGCTTCAGGGTGCAGCAGCCAGCTGGTACGATACCAACAAGGCCAACAAAGGCGATGTTGTGATCACCTGGGAGGATTTCGTTTGAGACTTCAGAGCAGCACATATTCCGAGTGGCTTGATGGACAGGAAGAGAGAGGAGTTCTTGGCTCTGAGACAGCGCGAGAGGATAGTCCAGGAGTACAACCTGGCGTTCGTCATGCTCGCCAGGTACGTTACTGAGGAGGTCTCCACAGAGGCCAAGCGGATTGCCAGGTTCCGCAGGGGTCTCAGCACAGAGATCAAGTATGCGCTCACCCAGTGCAACCCTACGCTGTTCTCAGAGTTCGTGGATTCACCTATCCGCCAGGAGTCAGCCAGATCAGAGTGGGACGCAGACAGAAAGCACCAGAGAGAGTACAGCTCCGCAGTGGTGGCCCACAAGAAGGTAAAGACTTGGGTCACAGAGGCGCCACCACAGGGTCAGTAGTTCCAGCCGGGGGGGGTACTTTTTCACACTTTTTCCCGCCCTCCCGTCCCAGTTCAGCAGGCCCCTCGCTCTACACCACCACACGCGAGGCCACCAAGGCCGCAGCCCCAGCACAAGCCGGGCATGATCTGCTTCAAGTGCAAACTGCCGGGGAACTATTCCACCAAGTGCACTAATCGGCGCTTTTCTCAGCTCCCACCACCCCCACGTCGCTCTACTCCGAGCACTGCGATGGTTAGGGAACAGCCACGTGCAGTTCGGGTGAACAACGTGATGATGGAAGATGCTCAGCAGTCTTCTGAGATCGTGTTTGGTAGGTTGCTTGTTAGTTCTGTTCCTGCGACAGTTTTGTTCGATTCCGGAGCGTCTCATACTTTCATTTCCATGTCTTTCGCTCAGCAATTCGATTTCTAGTCAGAGGTGATTCCTTCTCCAATGGCTATCTCCACCCCGGGCTCTAAGATGAGTTCAACCGTCAAAGTTCCTGATGTGCAGATCCAGATTCAGGGTCTCCCTTTCTCCAGTTCCTTGATCTTGCTTCCGCGTTCCGACATTGATTTCATTTTGGGCATGGATTGGCTTGTGCAGCACAAGTCCAACATTGATTTTCCGACCAGATCCATGAAGTTGACACATGATTCAGACGCAAAAATCTTGTACACTTGTGGCTCAATGACAGGAGCAACACAGTTGTATACCTGAACGGAAGAGTCGTAACTTTGCTCGAAGAATTCAAAGTTGTCTATGAGTTTCCAGACTTCTTTCCAGAGGAGTTGCTAGGAATTCCCCTAGTTCAAGCTATTGAGTTCGTTATTGAGATAGAGCCTAGTACTCAGCCGATTTTTGGCATCCATACAAGATGTGTTCGAAGGAGTTGATTGAGCTCAAGAAGTAGTTGACAGAGTTGGAGGCAGGCGGTTTTATCCGCGCGAGCACTTCCCCTTGGGGTGCACCAGCTTTGTTTGTCCAGAAGAAAGATGGGACTAGTCACTTGGTCCAGGACTATCGTGGCATCAACAAGAAGACCATCAAGAACAAATACCCTTTACCCCGCATAAATGATCTGTTCGAATAGTTGAATGGGGCAAAGGTGTTTTCCAAGCTTGACTTGAGGATGGGGTATCACAAAATCCGTGTTCGTGAAGAGGATATTCCAAAGACCGTGTTCAGCACACGTTATGGGCTTTACGAGTTCATAGTCATGACTTTTGGATTCTCAGATGCCCCTCCAACATTCATGAGAGCTATGAACTATTTGTTCCAGTAGTGGCTCGATGTGTTTGTCATCCTCTACCTCGACGACATTCTTTTGTATTCCAAGTCAGAGGCTGAACATGAGGAACATCTTCGCCTGGTGCTACAGAAGCTAAGAGAGCACTGGTACTATGCCAAGTTCTCCAAGTGTGTGTTTTGGCTCGACAAGGTCAATTTTCTTGGCCATGTCATTTCCGCTGAGGGTATTGCGGTTGATCCAGATCGAGTCTGCACTATTCAAGAGTGGGCTCCGCCAAAGAATGTGAAGCAGCTAAGGAGTTTTCTCGGCCTCGCCAGCTATTGCAGGAGGTTTGTGCAGAATTTCTCCAAAATAGCAAAGCCAATGACTGAATTGTTGTGCAAAGGCAAACGATACACTTGGTCACCGGCTTGCCAGTCTGCCTTCGAGGAGTTGAAGAAGAAGTTAACCACAGCTCCAATTCTCACACCACCAGATGAGTCACAACCTTTTCAGGTGTTTTGTGATGCCTCCTTGCAAGGTCTAGGCGGAGTTTTGATGCAGGGCAGAAACATTGTAGCCTATGCCACACGGCAGTTGAAGACGAGTGAGAGGAATTATCCCACGCACTACTTGGAGCTTGCAGCAGTTGTGCACGCCTTGATCACTTGGCGACACCTCCTCTTAGGGAGGAAGGTGGATGTGTTCAGCAACCACAAGAGGGTGCAGTACTTGTTCACTCAGCCAAATCTGTACTTGAGGCAAATAAGATGGCTTGAAACCATTACTGAGTACACAGTTGATATTCAGTACACGCCTGGGAAGGCAAATGTCATAGCTGATGCGCTGAGCCGCAAGGGCGATTGCAATAATATCCAGGTGTAGAAGATCCACCCTGATTTGTGTGAGTCCTTTCGTAGGCTCAATCTCGAGCTAGTACTAGCAGGCTACCTTGCTAATCTTGTGGTAGAGCCCACTATCCATGAGAAGATCCGGGAAACTCAGTCTGGCAGCTCGATAATTCAGAAGATCAAACAGGGTATTGCCGCCTCAATTCCCAAGTACAGTTGCTTTTCAGTGCATAATGACGGCGATCTCAGAGAGGTCATCATGAAGGAGGCCCATGATTCCAAGATATTAATTCACCCTGGCAGCACTAAGATATATCAAGATCTCAACCAAAGCTTTTGGTGGACTCGTATGAAGCGGGATGTTGACCGTTTCGTGTCTCAGTGTGATGTGTGGAGGAGAGTGAAGGCACAACACTAGAAGCCTGCAGGTTTGCTTCAGCCACTTGAAATTCCGGAGTGGAAATAGGATCACATAGAGATGGATTTCATCAAAGGTTTTCCTTTGTCGCAGAAGAAGAAAAATGCTATCTTTGTCGTCATTGACAATCTTTCCAAAGTTTCCCACTTCTTTCCAGTGAAGGACTCCATTCCAGCAGCTCAGTTGGCGGATTTGTATACCGCAAGAGTTGTATCCTTGCATTGCATTCCCAAGAAGATCAGTTCTGATAGAGGCAATATTTTCACCTCCAAGTTCTGGCAGGCCTTTGAAAAGGCGATTGGTACGACAGTGTTGTTCAGTACCGCGTATCACCCTCAGACTAGTTGGTAGGTCGAGCGCGTGAACCAAATCCTCGAGGACATGCTTCGAGCATGTGTTATCTCACTTGGCATTAAGTGGGAAGAATTCTTGCCGTATGCTGAGTTTTCTTACAACAACAGCTATCAGAAAAGTGTGCAAGCAGCACATTTTGAGATCATATATGGTAGGAAGTGCAGGACACCTTTGAACTGCTCCGAGACAGGTGAGAGGCAGTTGTTCGGTCCAGATGTGATCCAGGAGGCAGAGGATAAAGTGAAGATTGTCCGAGAGCACCTCAAGGCAGCACAGTCAAGGCAGAAGGCCTATTATGACAAGAGGCACCGTGGTGTAGCTTTTCAGATTGGTGATTGGGCGTACCTGAGAGTCTCTCCATTGAGGGGAACTCACCGCTTTGGCATCAAAGGAAAGCTCGCTCCAATATTTGTCGGACCTTTCAGCATCCTTGACACTGGAGGACCTCCTCCCTTTCGACTCGAGCTTCCCGAGAGTCTAGCAATGGTACACGACGTGTTCCATGTGTCCCAGCTAAAGCAGTGCTTCAAGCAGTGAGAGAAGGCCGTTGACTTGGGCGAGATCCAGCTGAGTGCGGACCTTTCCTACTCAGAGCGTCCAGTCCGTGTTCTTGAGACATACGAGCGCAAGACTCACAACAAGACCGTCAAGTTCATGAATATGCAGTGGGCACATCATTCAGAGAAGGAAGCAACCTGGGAGCGTGAAGACCATCTCCGTTCCGATTATCCATAGTAGTTTCAGGCTTAGATCTCGGGACGAGATCCTGAGTTGGTGGGGGAGAGCTGTAACATCCCAAGAGCAAATTGTGTTTTGATGATGTAATTTGCTTCCATCAATGGCTTTGAAACTTGTTATGATGCAAGAGGATGTAATTCCATATGATGATATTAAATGCCAAAAGGGTTTTGAATTCATTTGAATTGCTTTTGAATTCAAACAATATGGTTAAAGAGAGGTGTTTGGAGATTTATCCATGTTGCATGTGAGCTCCCCTTGACCCCAAACTTGGCATAGCCAATTCTTTCCCCTTCCCAAGCTTTTCACAAACCTTTCACCATTTTTGCCACCTCCAAAAATGTGGGCCATAGTTCAAAGTGAGTTTGAATTTCAAAAATGGCCCAACATTTTAGTGGCTCCAAAAATGGCCAAACCAATTTTATAAATTGTAGAATATTGCAAGGATTCCAAAACATATTCTTATATGTTTTTATCTATCCTGGTTTGCCCTCAACAATTCTTGGGATTTCTCTATTTTTGATCAATGGAAAAATCCTTTTTTTTCTGGAAGCAGAGGACCTGCCAAGCCCAGCCCAGCAGGCCTCGCCCTGTTGGGGTTCGGGGCAGAAAACACAAATTTTTCATAACCTACGATACCCAACCCCAAGACCTATGCTATGGCGATGCAAGTAACGGATGGAATAAGTTCACATACCGGTATGTAGTCGTTTAAGCGGGAAACGTTCCCACGTGAACGTCGTTGGTGTAGTCGTACTGACAATCCCCGATGCCGCGCAGATCCACAATGAATCCAGAAGCCACCCAGTCCTTGTAGAGCGATGACGGGATTATGTCCCCGTCAGAACGTTGCTGATGAAGACCTCATGATACGGCCACGACGATGAAGTAGCACCACAATTGTAGTGCCTCGCGGGATTATACACATACAGTATACCCGACGTCCCTCCGGGCTCCGGACCAGAAGAGCACAGAAAGGAGATGGATTCGAATCCCGATTCCAGCAGTACGACGGCGTGCGTATGGTGCAGAAATCCCCAACCTTGTGCAGACTCCATACAAGTGGATTCCGCTCACAGGAAGGAGAAAGGAGGAATAGAGAACTTTAATGTTATGAAGAAAAGGCCACCCCTACCCCTCCTTATATAGGCCAAGGAGGAGGGGAACCTCCATCCCTTCCCGAGGTGGGACTAATCCCACCAAGGTGGGTTGGTGCGCCGGCCAAAGGGGGGTGGGCCCCTCCCTTGGCGCATGGCCCAAGGGGGGAGGCTCCTTCCTCCCCTAATGGGCCTCTTTAGGCCCATTTTAATTTTCTTCCTTTATTAGTTATATTTAAATATTTAATTCACATAATTAAATAATGAAACATATTAAAACATTATTAAATAACATTTTGAACCTTTCAAAATTCCCAGAACAATTTCTGGCCTCCACCGGAAACAATTCCGGTGTTCTCTCTTATTTCTCTGTTGATCCCGAATCTATACTTAATGCGTCGAATACCCTTAAGTGTGAGACCCTACGGTCCGGGAAACAGCAGACATGATCGAGACAATCTAATTGATCAATGACTAATCAATTGGACCTGGTTACAATTCTTGATAGCCCCTGTGCTTCCATCGAATGAAACTTCATCGCTGTTGGCTCCGTTTAACGTTGAGAATTATCCCTTTGTCCTATGGTACTTTGCTTGACCGAGGTTTGATCGTCGGTATCCAATATACCTAGTTCATCCTCGTTACCGACAAAAATGTTTACCAGTTCCCGTGCTATTGCAATCCCATGACCTAGTCACACGTTTGCAAACTTTTTGATGCAATATCACCGAGTGGGCCAGAGTACCTATCCTTCACTCGGATGGACAAATCCCGTGTTGATCTATTTGCATACTCATTAACATATTTATTCGGAATACCTGAAGTACTCCTTTATGGCCAACATATTTCAGTCAGGCGGTTGGTAGTAAATCAAGGCATCCTAATAGACACTAATTACGTATGATCATTACGGTCTAAGGATCTGGTCACTACGTTGTAGTTATCGCAATGTTGAACTCATGTGACTCGATCACATTGCAACACTTCTGGTGGGTGTGTGTCCATCATATCATTCTCCCAATGATACGACTCCATTGTCAATAGCTTTCATGATCAGGTAACCTTGATCATCAATTGCCCAATGGACTAGTATACTAGAGTTAACTAGGGACCTGGTTGTTTTATACCACACGTGTATTAATGTTTCCACTTAATTCAGATATAGCACAGTATAAAACTTATTATGATCTTATGGAATATTCTAATAAAACATATTTTATTTTCCTCTAGGGCACATTCCCAACAGTCTCCCACTTGCACTAGAGTACAAATAATCTATCTGCATTTTTCTTTGGATCATAACTCCATATCATCTATATGGTTATAGATCATGCTAGCTTGTGGGAAAGGTTGTATCAACGGTGTGGGTACCAATCAGATATGTATGTCTTTTACAAATCATTAATGTCACCTAGTTCGACATTCCTTCATTATCCATTATAATGATGAGGTATATATATCTTGCGGTAGAGTGAGCCTTCGTTTGTTGTGTTTCAGCAATGACATCCGATGGGTCACGAGGAATTTGCCATAATCATGCACACTGAAACTCACTCAGTCATAAGTCGAACTTCTTAGGCCAAAATATAACTCCTGCCATTTCTAAAGCAGCCACATCAATGTAGATTTAATCCTTAGTGCATTGTATGCAACTTTGATGTCTAACCATGTTTCTTTCAACTTAGGCGTCATAACATTTATGGTCAAGTACACTATCCTTTACAAATTGGATATGCATCCTTAGTTCTCTCCAGATACTGAAGGATAAACTTAACTCTTTGTTCAATGATTTACTCATAAATCATATCACAACATGTTCTTCTTGCTAAGAACTTGGGTCACATTACTTCGAGTACATAACTCTGGTTTTATATGAAAGAACCTATGACACAGGCATAGAGGATGTAGCACATCCATTTCTTTCGTTTATTTATCCATTGTTCTTGTACTTAGATCAACTCGATACTTCTCTTGGATATACAACTAAGAACTACTTCTTGACTTGTCCCATTCCGAACTCCTTCAGAATCTTATCCAGGAAAGTATTCCGACGCAATGTTTATCAAACACATTAATCTATCTTAATAGATTTTTCAATGTTTAATACTTGTTCATCTTCATTTATGAAAGATTCAGGTAATAATTAATACCAACTACACCATTCTTAATATGTTATCCATATATGAGAATGTTGTCATGCTCCCACTCAAATATGTCATGCACATATTAAGTTTAGGATAACACTCATATAGCTCCCACTCAAATATGTCAGTTACATATAAGGTAGGATAACATCCACATATATCTTACCCAAATATGTCAGACACATATAAGACTAGGATAATACTTCCATAGCTCCCACTCAAAATATGGCATCCACATATTAAGTTTATGAAACTATTCATCTCCCACTCAGTTTCATGCGAATGCATGTTTCTCAATATTTTGGCTAAGTCCAAAATCACTTTGATCATCCATCAAATTGAGAATTCATATTACGAGACACTAGTATCCATATGTTTTCAAAACCTTCTTGGTGTACCAATTACAACACTTCTTCAAACGCAGGATTTGAGGAAGTCACGGTATTGATAACAATTTGGATCAATCATAGTGAATATCCCATTGACTCAAGCATCGCTACTTATTGTAGTAAACCATTTGAATTTGTCAGAAACATACTTTATGACAAATCGATCTTGATTTATTCTTTGATGTTCACATTTATTCCTTATAACTTTGAAGTTATTGAGAATATCAAGTAAACTCCTTACTCGATAAGATTCAAGTCATCTTAAATATAATTCAATATGGGATTTCATGACTCATAGTCATATCTTGTACTTAGGTCCACCATCGCTTCTTTGTAGTTCGTAGGTATGTCTTGTTCCATTAACTAGACAAATGAATCATGAATATTATTTTGCACAAGGGAAAATATGTATTCTTGAATCCTACTTTATCCAGTAAAATATTTCATCGAAACATCATGATCATTTATCATTAGTTTCTCCTCTAATTGTAGAGATTTGCTTCCGAAACATATTCCTTTGCGCTACTCTGACATCTGGAGGCAAGGACAATCACCTTGGTTGAACTTTAACTTTTCTTCCATTACCACATTTTATCAAGAACAATTCTTGACAAACACCAAACTTAGCAATACAAGTTTTGCTACTTTGGTACTAGTTATGGAAGATGCATCCACATTTTTCTAAGGATACACTACAAAGATAATTTATCATATAAATTAAGCTTCCTAGAAACCACGATACACCATGACATATATAGTGTTGGTTTCCACGAACTCAGATGGTTCCCTATACTGAAGTGAGTGGTTGCATAATAAATTAATAACTCTTAGCACTTATAACACAACTTGATAAGAGATAACTTAGACCATACAATATTCAATAGAGTATGATTATAATGTTCAGGCACATCAGCATATTGAAGTGTTCCAAGCATTTTAATTTGTGGAACAACTTTCACACAAGTCCGTATGTCCAAGGCTAACTCAAAACATTTGTCACTTTGATCAGATCGTAGAGACTTGTTTTTCTTGTTAATTTAATACCCGTCTTCATTCTGAAATCCCTTTGATCAGATCAAATTATTTCAGACTCATGTCTCATTAGTGAATACACATATTCATCTAAGTCCACATATGAAGTTCACAAAATAATGAAATTTGCTACATGTTGAAATATGATACATCACTATGTATGATATTCAACAATCAGTACACACTCTGTTTTTACCAGAACGCGGTGTTTCAGTCATCTCACCTAAAATGCACTGTTTGCATGTGTCAAGAGATCAAGTATCTCAAAACTCCATCATTCCATTCATGACTTAAACGGTAGTGTCATTATCAAGTTTGGATAATTCTTGGCATTACAATATTTCTTATAAATGATCAAACTACTATCATCAATATAAGAATAACTCATTCATAACCGTAATGTGACCATAAAAGATATCATTCATAAAAGGAGAACAACTAACTTGTTGCTCACTAATATGAATAATTGTCTTTGTGAAATGCAAGACACACTAATAAGGTTCACACTTGCACGATTACAAAATTTATTCATATAACTAATCAAATGATAGATGTAGAGGGAGAGTGTTGTCGACCATCAACTATCTTGATTATCATCATCACACATTGTCACCTCATCCCTTCCAAGACACTCTATAAGCAGCATGTTCAAGCATCAAATACTTAATCAAACGCAATTAGTATTTTGTCGGGAATGAAATTTATAACTTGTATATCAAATATACTTTCTCCGTTAATGACTATTCATGCATTGGTTCTACCTTCAAATTTCATAACTTTAACCTTGACCTCATTACAGGTGAACGATTCTCCTTCATGACATAGTCTAGACATGGTCTGTTGTAGTTGGGAGGAAGCGGATGCAACTCAATAGTTATCGCAAAATAACCAGTCATTCAGTAGTCCAAGTTATACACACGGTGTTCATGTATCTTATACATTTTCCAAGTGATTTTCTCAGCAGGTTGTTCCTTCCACCATGGTTGAAAGAAACCCCGTCCATATACTCATATTCCATTACTCTGATTTGTGACTTAGTGCTTTCAAGTTCACCTAGCACGTCATACGTGTTGGTTCACATGCATTCACAATTAATATTCATAGAATGAAGTATGGTGTATTGGACAGTCATCCATAAGTGACGGTGAGTACGATACTCATCATCATCTTCATTAATTACGGAGTTATTTGGTGTATCTCCTAGAAGTTCTTGTATTATATTTAGTAAGTCATTACTAACGAGTATGTCTCTAACGGTGTTGGTTACAATCAATGAAGTAAGACCCGTTTATTTTAAGTTCTACATCTCACAAAAAGATCCATAGTTTTAAACATTGGGTATGACATTATCTACATTGATATTTTCTAAGACATGAAGATTAAGTTCATAATATGGAGTTCATGTTTTAAAACAATTCTGGCACTCCCACTCAGACCAACATCCCTCATAGTTTATTCCAAGTGATTACACAATCCTTGAGAACTATACCTCCCCCGTGTGACATGACCATCAGTATATTCTCAAGGTAGGCCATCATGCCAATCACACCGTCCATGTGACTCGTGCTTGACCTTTCGGTCTCTTGTGTCCTGAGGCCATATCTGCATATGGAAGGCTCGCCACCACACCCTATGTTATTTGTTGTTGTGTCATACAAGGCCATGCTTCTTGGCATGCTGGGCTTGCTATAGCCACCTCATTTGAACGCGAATATGTTTGACACCCATGTGACATGTGATGCCTCCATAATGTTGATCTTTCTAGGTGGTGTTCACTAGGGTAAGGACACTATGTTGGTTTAGTGAGGGTTCATCCTATAATGCTACCGTCATATATCTAACATATTAGCAAAATAGGATGCAATGATATAAATCATAGTAACTATGATTCCCCCCAACATGAAAATTAAAGTTAAAAACGCCTTTCTACTTTATCTTTTGCAAGTTTTACATGGCTGCTAGGGGTTTAGAGAAAAGAACCGTTTATATCCTACGAAAACAAGCCACAACACCAATCCTACAATTGGCTCTATTACACCCCTGTCGTGGCCCTCCGTTGCAAACGTCTTCGCAAAGCTAATGTTAGAGAGTCAGACACCCCCCAGACACTTACAGGGTACAAGCCATATGTCAAGCGTGGAACCAGTCTCGCGTAAACGTGTAAGGACGTTCGGGGCCGCTTCATCAAGACATTGCCGCAATGCTAAACGAGTACACGTGGGAGGGTAACAACTGGAGAATTGATGCCACATACTAGATGTGTTCTATGCATAGCTTTGCTCATGATACCACTGTTGGGGTTCGGGGCAGAAAACACAAATTTTTCATAACCTATGATACCCAATCCCCAAGACCTATGCTATGGTGATGCAAGTAACGGATGGAATAAGTTCACATACCAGTATGTAGCCGTTTAAGTGAAAAACGTTCCCGCGTGAACGTGGTTAGTGTAGTCGTACCGGCAATCCCCGATGCCGCACAAATCCACGATGACTCCAGAAGCCATCCGGTCCTTGTAGAATGATGACGGGATTATGTCCCCGTCAGAACGTTGCTGATGAAGACCTCGCGACATGGCCACGACGACGAAGTAGCACCACAAGTGTAGTGCCTCGCGTGATTATACACATACAGTATACCCGACGTCCCTCCGGGCTCCAAACCAGAAGAGAAGTGGAAATAAAATGAATTCGGATCTCGGTTCCAGATGCATGACGGCGTGCGTATGGTGCAGAAATCCCCAACCTAGTGCAGACTCCATACAAGGGGAGTCCGCTCACCGGAAGGAAAAAGGAGGAAGAGAGAACTTCAATGTTATGAAGAAAAGGGCACCCCTACTCCTCCTTATATTTGCCAAGGAGGGGGGGAACCTCCATCCCTTCCCGAGGTGGGACTAATCCCACCAAGGGGGGTTGGTGCTCCGGCCAAATGGGGTGGGCCCCTCCCTTGGCGCATGGCCCAAGGGGGGTGGCTCCCTCTTCCCCTAATGGGCCTCTTTAGGACCATTTTCCTTTTCTTCCTTTATTAATTATATTTTAATATTTAATTCAGATAATTAAATAATAAAACATATTAAAAAAATATTAAATAACACTTTGACCTTTCAAAAATCCCAGAACAATTTCTGGCCTCCACCGGAAACAATTCCGGTGTTCTCTCTTATTTCTCCGGTGATCCTGAATCCATCCTTAATGCGTCGAATACCCTTAATTGTGACACCCTACATTCCGGGAAACAACAGACATGATTGATACAATCTCATTGATCAATGACTAATCACTTAGACATGGTTACAATCCTTGATAGCCCCTGTGCTTCCATCGAATGAAACTTCATCGTTGATGGATCCGTTTAACGTTGAGCATTATCCTTTTGTCCTATGGTACTTTGCTTGTCCGAGGTTTGATCGTCGGTCTCCAATATACCTAGTTCATCCTCGTTGCCAACAAACATGTTTACTCGTTCCCGTGATATTGCAACCCCGTGACCTAGTCACACATTTGCAAACTTTATGATGCAATATCACCCAGTGGGCCCAGAGTACCTATCCGTCACTCAGATGGATAAATATCGTGTTGATCTATTTGCATACTCATTAATATATCTATTCGGAATACCTAAAGTACTCCTTTATTGCTAGCATATTTCACTCAGGCGGTGGGTAGTAAATCAAGGCATCCAAATATACAGTAATTAAGTATGATCATTAGGGTCTAAGGATCTGGTCACTACGTTGTAGTTATCGCAATGTTGAACTTATGTGACTCGATCACATTGCAACACTTCTGGTGGGTGTGTGTCCATCATATCATTCTCCCAATGATACGAATCCATTGTCAACAGCTTAATTGCTCATGATCAGGAAACCTTGATCACCAATTGCCCAATGGACTAGTATACTAGACTTAACTAGGGACCTGGTTGTTTTATACCACACGTGTGTTAATGTTTACGCTTAATACAAATATAGCACATTATAAAACTTATTATGAACTAATGGAATATGCTAATAAAACATATTTTATTTGCCTCTAGGGCACATTTCCAACAAGCCCCACTCCTCCGCAGCCCACCTGGCTCGTGCCACTAAAGCGGTACAGGGAGGTAACGGTGGCCGTTGGATGCAGATCGGAGGGGCCCCGACCATCGCCTTTCCACCGTGGACGAGGTCCCCTACCCCTTACTCTCTCACGCCGGCGAGAGCGTCGACGTTGATGCGGCCGACGTGGCCAGAGGGCCTCCCCCCTTTAAAGGAGAGCGCTCGAGGCCTCCTGGAACCCTAGCCAGTCGTTCCCTCCTCCCAATTTCTCCGCCGCCGCCTCCCTGCGTTGACCTTCTCCTCCCCTGTTCCGCCATGGCACCGGTGTGTCGAGCTTCAATTCGCTAAGTCAAAGCTGGTAATCGTAGTACAGGACTAGCCAAGTCAAAGCTAGCAGTTCTGCATTGAAACCCCACCTCCCTTTGCCTTGATACTTGAGCATGAGTAGTATAGTTCCTATGTAAGTCTTGTTGAGTACGTCTTTGTACTCACGTTTGCTTATTCTATGTTTTAGAGAAGACACCACTAACGCTGATGGTGGCCTTTACCTCGAGCTCGACATGGACTAAGTTGTATAGTTCCAGACAGCAGCCCGTGCCCTTTGGAGGGTCGTTGTATTTTCTTTCAGGCTTCTTAAGATATTTGTTAAACTTGTATTTACTAAGACATAATTTTCTTCCATTGATGTTTGATGTAATGTTGGATCACAGTCATGTGATCTCTGCTTGTAATACAACTACTATGTCTGCTCTGTTTTGAGATTTATCCATGTTGCATGTGTGCTCCCCTTGACCCCAAACTTGGCTTAGCCAATTCTTTCCCCTTCCCAAGCTTTTCAAAAACCTTGCTCCATTTTTGCCACATCCAAAAATGTGGGCCATAGTTCAAAGTGAGTTTGAATTTCAAAAATGGCCAAGACAATTTTATAAATTGTAGAATATTGCAAGGATTCCAAAACATATTTTTATATGTTTTTATCTTTCATGGTTTGCCCTCAACAATTCTTGGGATTTCTATGTTTTGATAAATGGAAAAATCCTTTTTTTTCTGGAAGCAGAGGACCTGCCAGGCCCAGCCCAGCAGGCCTCGCCCCAATCCTCCGCAGCCCACCTGGCCCGTGCCACCGAAGCAGTACGCGGAGTCAATGGTGGCCGTTGGATGCAGATCGGAGGGTCCCCGACCATCGCCTTTCCACCGTGGATGAGGTACCCTCCCCCTTCCTCTGTCACGCCGGCGAGAGCGTCGACGTCGATGCGGCCGATGTGGCCAGAGGGCCTCCCCCTTTAAAGGAGACCACACAAGGCCTCCTAGAACCCTACCTAGTTGTTCCCTCCCCCCAATTTATCCGTCGCCGCCTCCCTGCGTCGACCTTCTCCTCCCTTGTTCCGCCATGGCGCCGGTGAGCCGAGCTTCAATTCTCCGCCGCCTTGCCTCGTCTTTAAGCGCGCGCTCGTGCTCATCTATCCATGTGCTGATGCGCCTCGACTCCATCCCGCGGGGCCCGATTTGTGAAGAGGAACGCTTCCTCGACGATGACCCCCGCCTTGGTCGTCTTCGTCTCTGGCAACGACCATGCTTCTTGTTCCTCTCCGTAGCGTTCTCCTTGTCGTCGGCATCCCCTAGGTGAGCCGCACCTTTTCCTTCTCCCCGTAGGGCTTGCAACCGTCTTCGCGCCGCGTCGTGCTCGTGCCCGTCCACGGCAGGTGTCGCTGCCGTGCGACCGTGGTCGCCGTGACCATGGCGTGTCTTGAGTGTGTGTGCGCGTGCTCTATGATTATGGACGCGCCAGAGGCAGCCAAGGCGATCCCTTGCGCATGCCAGCAGATAGAAGCACCCCGGGTCTGAATGTTTAGAGCCGCTGCCGCCGTGAAGTTCAGGCGATGATGGCGTCGCCGTCGCTGCGTCTCCGGCGAGGTAAGAAGCTGGAACAGGAAGCCGGATGTCCCCTCTACAGGCCGAGCTCCTCTTCTGAGCGTAGCTTGCGCGGTAGCCAAGGCCAGCATGGCCACCATCTGCCGCTGCGGCCGTCCGTCAGTGTTTTGCGCGAGGTGCATTAACAGCGTGGGGCAACTACTAGTGGTTTGTTTCGCCTATTTGTTCAAAAGTTGCGCAGTGGCATAGTGGTAGGGGGCGAGAGTATGTGAGCGTCGACGCGGTTTCGAACACCGTCGGCGCAAACGCCCCCTTTTCCTTTTTTGATTTCATGGGAGGCTGATAGCCCTGTCCTGCTTGTTAGTGGCTGCCAGGCCAGCATGTGTTGTTGGGCTTGGCCCAGCTAGCTTCGCTCCGCGGGGCGCCAGCCCAGTTGGGCCCGAGGGACCCGAGGCTTGCCCAAGTGGCCTGTCCTCTGTTTTTTTTTGTGTTTTCCTTTTTTAAAATTCAAATCCAAATCCTTTTGGATTTTGAATCCTATTTGTTTTCAAATCCTTATGGGCACATGTCTTATATCCAAATGGGGTAGAAAAATCCACTGAGCGTGATGGTCACCTCTGATTTATGTTTTGAGCAACAAAAATTTACAAACTATGGAGGGAAGTTGACCCATATGTGACCATGCCATTTTGGTGTTGCCCCATTTGCAATGCTTGACCTTGACCCCTCTATCTGTTCGATGCTTTGAGCCTCCACATGTTGGTCCTCTCAAAGTTGTAACACCCCCAGTGCCAGTACAGTAATCACTACAGTGATTCCACTGTTAGTGATCATTACTGTTGATAATCAAGCCTTGATCACCTTGATCATAGTTCTGTCAGATTCCAACCCAGATAAAATTTTCAAATTGGGTGAATTATAAAGCCTTGCTCCAAGAATTGTGGATGTTTGCCCTCCAACTTGATCATGGTTAAACCAAGTCAACTCCTAGCCATTTGAATAATCACAAGTTAATGATAATTATGGAATCAATGTTGTGGGTTCATCAAAAGTTGTTTTGAAATTTAATATGAAAATGCAATAAAAGTCCAACCAAAATAATGGAATCTATTTATAAAATGCCTAGCAATCTTAAGCCATGATAATATAGCAATGGTTGTTTTATTAAAAATGGTATAGTAATATAAAGGAATAATATTTAAAATAAAAATAAATGTTTGGGAATTATTAAATGGCTATGGTAAATTAAATAAACAAGTAGGAATTTTAAATGAATTAAAAATTGTGAAACCAATTTTATTAAATGCCTAAAAATCAGTAGGTCTTATAAATATTGGAATGCGAATTTATTAAGTTATTTAAATAATGCAATTAAATGATAACAGTAGCAAAACAATACCAAAAAGCCTTTTAAAATAAATAATAATATTCAAATGAATTTAATTAATGCCCAAACTTTTTGTGGCATCATGTTAAAGTGTAACACAATTGTTTTTGCAAGTTTCACATTTTTCAAAATTCAATAGCTAGACAAATAAAATACAAACATAAATAAAGAAAAAAGGAAAAGATCAAATGGGGCTCTGACTATTGGTCGCACTGGGGCGTAGCCCACCTTCATCCCGGCCCACCCGGCCCACTCCCATCCCTCTCTTTTCTCTCTCCCTCACCTGCTCCCCCCCCCGTGGCGTCATGGCCATGGCCATGGCCACTGCCTGGCCGCCCCCCCTCTCACCTGCTCCCTCCCCTCCTCCACCTGCCCCCATGGATAAGTCCCCCAGCCGCCTCCCCTCTCGTTCTGGAAGCCCTAGGCCGATTCCCCCCCTAGATCTCCTCCCTCCTTGCCTCTGTCTGCGCCCGCTTGAGCTCTGCCGCGGACAGGCGCCGCGCCGTCGCCGTGGACGTGGCCACCGGCCACCTCCGGTCCGCCCAGGTTGTCCATTGGGACCGCCAAGCTCGTCTGCTTCCCCCCGGCGGAAGAACATGAACTCGCGGCCGCCGTGCGCTCGGAATCGAGCCCTTCTTCTACCTCCAGCCGCCGACAACTGTCTCCGAATTCCGGCCACCCCCGCCCTCCCCCGAGCTCGCTGTGCACGTCTACAGGACCACGGTGAGCAGCCGCGTCTTCCCCTCTGCTCCCGCTCGACGAACGCCCCCGTAGCCGTAGCACTCGTCAAGTCGGGACGCCCCGCCGCCGTCGAGTTAGTCGCCGTGGTAACCCTCGCCGTCGGACTCCACCGAACATGGCGTCGTGCTTGACGTGCTCCCAGCAACCCCCGCGCTAAAACCCCGTAGGCCATCATGCCCCAGATCGGCGAGCCCCTGTCGCTGGGTTCCGGCCGCCGCCCTCGCCGACGGTGAGCTCGTCTCCCGTCGTCCCAGCCAACGCCGCCGCCACCAAACGACTCAGCGTCGCGCCCGCGTTCGAACGCGACCTTCCACGGTCGGGTTGATGGCCGGAGGGCGAGTTCCGCCGCCTCCCGTGCTCGCCGCTGCCTTCCCGGCGGCTAGCCGCCGGCGTCGCCTACGTGGCTCCCAGTGGGCAACCGCCCCTGGTCACTGCCAGTGGGCCCCCAGTGTCAGTTGACTGGGTTGGCCAGTCAACCTTGCTGACTGGGCATCCCCAGTCACTGACTGGTGGGTCCCCCGTAGAGTAATAATAATAAGAATAATGTTAGTGAGTAAATTAATCTAATGATTTGTCTGAGCCTATGACATGTGGGCCCATGCAGTTGTTTAATTAAAAATAACTGTTAATTAACACATGTGTCACTTACAGCTGGGTCCCACTAGATTATTAGATTAATTAAATTAGATTATAAATAATCAGTGTATGACATGTGGGTCCACTGGATTAATAGATTAAATTAAATCATTTTATAAATAACAGAGGCTGACCAGTGGGACCTTTGACCAGTCAACCCCTTATGGATAATGTTTATTTAAAAAATAAAAGAAATTATAAAATGATTTAAAATGATTTAAACTTTGAAATTCAATAACTTTTAAACCGTAACTCAGATTCAAAAACTTTATACATCAAAATTGATCAGAAAAATATAACGAATACGAATACGCTATCTGTATGTCTACCACCCCCCTCTAACGTACCGAGCATCGACATTCCCCCCTTTGGGTCGTCTGCCGATAATTCCCGGTACCGATAAAAATTGCCCGGATCAAAATACTTTGTATACGAAAGTTGCTCAGAGCAGATCAACGATTATGGATACGATACCCATATCCTCACCACACCCCTCTAACATACCGATCATCGAACTGTTCCCCCCTCCGGTGGCACGGTCCGATAGATTGCCCGATAACCGTTAAATTGTCCGGTACTGTTAGGGTGCCCGGATGAATTTATTCTGAACATGAAAGTTGTTCGGAATAGTCCAACTAACCCGGTTACACCACCCACACATGTGTCGGATGTCCAGGACACCTCTGGCATGATATCTCCCCCCTCCGGACACCTTGTCCGATAATCACCCGGAGCCGGTATTTCATCCCCGGATGAATTCCCGCTCCGAGTATCGTGCATCGTACTGCGTTAGAACCCCGTTTACAATTCATCTGTTATCTCTTGCATTTTTATTGCTATGGTTGTTGTGTATTTATTGTTTCTCCCCCCTTAATCTTCGGTAGACCCCGCTGCTGCCGTCGACTCCACCGATGCTGAGTACGACTACTTCGTCGACGACCGTACCGCTACTGTCGAGCCGCCAGGCAAGCAGAGCCATTCTCTTCCCCAGATATCGCCTATCTTTCCATACATTTCTTGCACTAGGCATTGTTACTGCTGCTGCTACGATTACAATCCTATTCAATTGCATGGCCTGAGTTTTGTCGCCCCTTGATGTACCTTCCTTTAATCCTATGCGGCCTATTATTACTTATGCATTATTCAGCAGTTAACCCTGCGAATTGTTAGCTAGGATTAGATAGCGGGTCGTGATCACTCTGGGAGTGATCGCGGGAACGATATATTACAACTGCAACAGGTACGGGTCAATGCAGACACCCTAGGGAACCTACAGCGGCGAAACTTTGCTGAGTCGCTCCGAGTTTGAATTACGAGTGGAATGGACTCGTATTTCACTCTCGTCGGCTCAGTAGCGTAGCATCACCGGGATGATACGAGGTTTACCTCTTTAGTTCATTCCGCTGATGTCTCAGTCGAGCCAACTCAAGTGTACCATCGAGGGTGATTCCTCCTGGTTTCACTTAACGGTAGGGAGTCGAACCAACTGGTGTCCTTAAAGGTAAGAAGTCAGGCGACCCAACGGTGCCCGCGAGTGGTATTGTGACGGGACGACAGGGAGGGCACGACCAGTGTACCGGTGTGCTTGGCCCCTGGTCGTTGGCCGCGAGAGTTACCAAACTACGAAAGTCGAGCTCCCCCAGGAGCACACGCGAGACAAGGTAAGGAGACGATTCACCTTGTTGGTAACCGCAGTGACTTGGTGGGACGACGGGGCAGGCACCGATGTACTGGTGGTCCTGGCTGCTGTCGTTGTCCGTGGGTCGGTTAAGTCGAGGCAACGTTACGGTTGTCACGCAGGTTAATTAAAATGTTAAATGGTTCAGTGAATGTCTTGAGTTGGCTATATGCCATGTACGCACTACCTACCCGTGGGAACTACGAGTTATGGGCTCCTCTGCTTCTTAGTGTCGTCCGAGGACTCTTCAGACGTCAGCAGTACCGCGGGCTGATTGCCGGGAAGTGGTGTTGTCTTATTTGCTCGCGCGGTGGTGTCTTATTTGGATTTGCTTTAACTTCACCGGCCAGCCACGCACCGTGCAGGAGTACGTTCGGGTTGGGGTCCAAGGCTCGGCGTACTTAGGATTTAGACCGGCGGATGACCTCTCTGTTGAGTTCGAAAGATGGGCTATGAAGTGTCGGATAGCCTCGGTGGAGCGTTCCCTAACAAGGTTCCCGCCACCCTGGAGATCCGTGCGTGTAGCGTAACACAAGTGCACCCCTGCAGGGAAGATTAATCTATTCGAATAGCCGTGTCCACGGTAACAGGACGCTTTATGCTGAAGCTGGATCTTACCACTACAAACTATTATTATTAAACTATATGGTTCTGGGTTTTCTTCCTCGCGGGGATGTTGAGGAGGTGTACTCGGAGGCATTGTTAATTATGATTACAACTTATTATTATACAATGCTGCAGCAACTTCTGCTGCATTGTTACTTTATGCTTTATATAAACCGTTGGCTGATTCTTACCTCATGCTGCAAGACATCGTCGGAAGATGCTAGTCTTCGTTAGGCCTAGCTTCTTACCCTTTCTCTGTATTTTTGTCTTTCAGTCCACTATATACAACCTCTTTATTCCGTTGATACAATGCATAATGCTTAGTAGCGGACGTAAGACTCGCGGGTATACTAGATACTCACCTGCTTTATTTCCTTTACTGTTTTGCCTGATCGGCCGCTGCAGTCGACGTTGGAGCCCAGGAGCTGGAGACCCCCGATGCCTTCTACGACGTCGAGTTCCCCGTTGACCAGGAGTAGCTTGGAGTTCCCAGGCAGGAGGCCTCGCCTTTTCGATCTGATGTTATTTGTGCTAGCCTTCTTAAGGCAACCTTGTATTTGGTGTCTGTACTCAGATACTATTGCTTCCGCTGACTTGTGCTCTCGAGCTGTTATATTCGAGCCCTCGTGGCCCCTGGCTTGTATTAAACAGCTTGTATTATTTTATTTGTAGAGTTGTGTTGTGATATCTCATCGTGAGTCCCTAATCTCGATCGTGTACCTTGCGTGTATGATTACTGTACACGGCTTGATTTTGGGGGCGTCACAAAAGTCTTTTGTTTCCCGTCCATCATGTTGTCACAAGTTGATTCAATCAATTGTTCCCTTGATACTCCCTTTAATTTGGTGACATTTTGTAACATCCTCACTGTTATGGAACAGTAATCACTGATGCTAATGATGGTTACTGTTCCAAAATTCTTGCTTTGATCAACCATGATAATCTTGGACCGATACAAAGTCAAATTTCCCATTTGTTGAATACTAAAAATATGTGACAAATAAAACTTTGTCCAAAATTGGTGCAACCACTTTTTTTAAATCCCAAATATTCAGTGGATCACTTCCATATGTGCATTTGAATTTATTGAGCTCTAAAATAAATCAAACAAATATAAACAGTAGCCAAAAACCCTTTTTCATCAATTGGATAATTAAAACAAATGTTATATGATTTTGTTTGTGGCCAAATATTTTCGTGGCACTGTTCTATAGGCCAACAATAATTATGGTACCTATACCACATTTTAAAAAATTATAAAAGTATATAAAATAAATAAAAACAGTAAAGCACAGAAAGGAAAAAGAAAAAGAAATAACAAAATGAAAAAACATAAACTACTACTCTGGCGAGCCCACCCCCTGTCCCCCCGTTGGGCCAGACCACCCCACCCCTCTGTCCTAACCCCACTCTCCCCCCTCCTCTGTTTACCTCCATGCCGTGGAGGGCATCGGCCGTGGACAAGGAGGCAGCGACGCCCGTGTCGCCCATCGGCGATATGCCGGCGGGGATAACTGCCTCGAGGCCCCCTGCGCCCCCAACCCTAACCCTAACCCCCACGCCTCGCAGAGCTCGCCCCCCCCCCTCGCGCGCCCTCGTCATGTCCCACCTCCAGCCGAGCCACCATGGCCACGGATCGATGAACCCGCGTGGCCAACGCCACTCCCAGCCCCCACAACCACGTCCAGTGAACTCGCAGCCGACGTCTTTGTCTCCACGCAGAAGAGGAGGAGCAAGGAGCCACCACAGCGCCCGAAATCTTCGTCGTCGTCTTTCTCTGGCCGCCGGGATCGTCTTCAAATTTCCGCCACCCCAGCTCGTCCCCGCGCACGCTGCCTCCCTCGACAAGCTCGTAGTGAGGTTCTTCGCCTTTCCCAACCCCCAGTTCGCCCTCCCTCGCACCGTAGCCGCACCCGCGATGGCCGACGAACTCTGTCGCCGCAGGTGATGTGCGTGTCGTGCCCCCAGTGCGCCAATTTGGCTGTCGTTGGCATGCGCGTGCTATTAGTGTTCAGCTGCGTCCGTTTAGCCAGCCCATGGTCACGGTCCCGCGGTAGAACGCCCATGTCACTACTGCTCTAGCACTATTCGCCGCCGTGCTCGCCGCCGTGTGCGCTCCGGTGTGTTTCCGGCCAAACCTAACCCACCAAACGGCGCATCTCCTCCTCCCCGACCAAATGCAACCCACACGCCCCTTCTCGTCGGCGGTAGCGAGCTCACGTTCGAGCTCGCCGGAGCTCTGCCGCCGGCGAGGCCACGGTATGGCTGACATGTGGGCCCCTGTGGCCATCATTAGTGCTAAACCAACCCCCCCCCCTATTAATTAATCCAACGCCATGTCTATGACATGTGGGCCCCCCATAAACCCCTTTTAATTAAACTGGAAAAAAAACCCTGTTAGACTTACAAATGGGTCCCCATCCTTATTAGAATAATCAAAATGGTTTAATTAGATAACTGTCAATGACTAGTGGGCCCTGGCCTTTTAAATAAATTAAAACTGTTCATTATGTCTCTATTGGTATGACACATGGACCCCACTGTAATTAAATTTAATTAAATTGTTTACTAACTATGTCACTGACCAGTGGCAGTGGGACCCACTGGTCAGTATTAAATTTGTATATTGTTTATTTAGATAATAATAGAAAATAGAAAATGATTTAAAACTGATTTAAAATTAATAAATTAATATCTTTAAACCGTATGTCGGATTAAAATAATTTGTATATCAAAGTTGATCAGAGAAATACGTAGAATACGAATACAATATCTGTTTGTCTACGACACCCCTAGCGCAACGAACATCGACACCCTCCTCCGGGTCGTTTGTCCGATAATTGCCCGATACGATAAAACTCTCCGGATGAATTTATTCCGAACATGAAAGCTATTCAGAATGAATCAACGACCACGGATACACTATCCACATGTTTTTCAGATGTCTCTAACACTGAAGACATGGAACCTTTCCCCTCCGGATCATCGGTCCGGTAATCAACCAGTACTGATGAGTCATCCCCGGATAAATTCCCGCTCCGCCAAAAAATACTTAACACTACGTTAGGAAACCGCCAATATTGCGTTTTCCATGTATTTTTATTGATATTATTGTTGTGTATTTATTGTTTCTTCCCCCCTTATTCACCGGTAGACCTCGTTGCTGCCGCCGACGACGCCGTTGCCGAGTATGACTACTTCGTCGACGACCCTACCCCTACCGTCGAGCTTCCAGGCAAGCAGAGCAATTCTCTTCCCCAGATATGGCCTATCTTTCCGTCCATTTCTTGCACTAGGCATTGTTACTGTTGCTGCTACGTTACAATCCTATTCAATTGCATAGCCTGTTTTTGTCGCCCCTTGATGTACCTCCTTGTCCTATGCTGCCTTATAAATATATATTGTATTCAGCAGTTAGCCCTGCGCATTGTTAGCTAGGATTAGATAGCGGGCCATGATCACTCTGGGAGTGATCGCGGAAACGATATATTACAACTGCAACAGGTACGGATCAATGCAGGCGCCCTAGGGAACCTACAACGGACTCTTATTTCACTCTCGTCGGCTCAGTAGCGTAGCATCACTGGGATGATACGAGGGTATTCCTCTTTAGTTCATTCCGCTGGTGTCTCGGCACCACCGGGGTGATACGAGAATATTCCTCTTTAGTTCATTCCGCTGATTTCTCGGTCGAACTTCTTCAAGTGTATCTTAGCGGAACGACAGGTCAGGTGTATTCCACCGGTGTGCGGCGGGCCTGGTACTGTTCGTGGCAGAGAGGTATCCTGTTGTACGAAAGTCGAGCTCTTCAAAGAGCAAACGCGAGACAAGGTATGGAGACGGTTCACCTTGTTGGTAACCGCACGAGTTGGTGGGACGTCAGGGCAAGCACCGATGTTACTGGTGGACCTGACTGCTATCGTTGTCTGCGACTCACCTAAATAAGGACAACGATAACAATTGTTCTGATAGAAAATAAATAAACTACTTAATGGATTTGGCGGAGGACTTGAGTAGCCTCCTGGCTTGTACGCGCTGCCTACACGTGGGATAATGAGTTATGGGCTCCTCGGCTTCATAGTCTCGTCCGAGGACTCTACAGACGTCAGCAGTACCGCGGCCTGCGGCGGGAAGTGGTGTTGTCTTCTTCGCTCGAGCGGTGTGTATTTGGATTTGCTTTAACTTCACCGGCCAGCCTCGCACCGTGCAGGAGTACGTCGGGGTTAAGGTCCAAGGCCTACATAGGATTTAGTCCGGCGGATGACCTCTCTGTTGAGTTTGAAAGATGGGTTGTGGAGTGTCGGATCGCCTCGGTGGAGCGTTCCCTAACAAGGTGCCCAACACCCTAGAGATCCGTGCATTGTAGTGTAACAGAAGTGCACCCCTGCAAGGAAGATTAATCTATTCGAATAGACATGTCCACGGTAACAGGACGCTTTATGCTGAAGCCAGATCCTACTATTTCAAACTATTACTATTAAACTGTTGGTTCCGGGTTTTCTTCCTCGCTGGGTAGTCGAGGAAGGGATCTCAGAGGCATTGTTAATTCTTACAACTTACTATTATACAATGTGGCAGCAACTTCTGCTGCATTGTTACTTTATGCTTTATCTAAACTGTTGGCTGTTTCTCTTCTCATGCTGCAAGACACGTCAAAAGATACTAGTCTTCGATAGGCCTAGCTTCATATCCTTATTCTGACTTTCTACCTTGTAGTCCACTATATACAGCCTCCCCTTTCCATTTCATACAAATGCATAAATGCTTAGTAGCGGACGTAAGACTCACAGGTATGCTAGATACTCACCCTTGCTTTCCCCACCTTTTTGTTTTGCCTGATCGACCATTGCATTCGACGTTGGAGCCTTGGAGTCCAGGAGTAGGAGTTCCCCGCTATCGACCACCGCAACGTGAAGATCCCCGATGCCTTCTACAACGTCGAGTTCCCCATTGACCAGGAGTAGTTCGGAGGTTCCCAGGCAAGAGGCCTCACCTTTTTGATCGAGTTTTGTTTTTGTGCTAGCCTTTTTAAGGCAGATCATGTGTACCTTGTGTCTATACTCAGATACTATTGCTTCCGCTAACTTTGTGCTCTCGAGCTGTTGTATTCGAGCCCTCGTGGCCCCTGGCTTGTATTAAACAGCTTGTATTTTTTTGTAGTGTTGTGTTGTGATATCTCACCGTGAGTCCCTGATCTCGATCGTGTACCTTGCATGTATGATTACTGTACACGGTCTGATTTTGGGGGCGTCGCCCATTTTCACCGACACTTCTCCGTCTCCGGAATCGATAGTTTATTTTCATGATGCACTTTTTGTTGTTATCTCGTTATTGTTATTCATGCCATGCCATGTTGCCATGTTATTTACACCAAAATTAAGGCTATGACCAAAGCCATAAAACGTAAATAATTGCATGTGATGTTGTTTACGTGTCCTCAACACCTTCATTTAAATTTAACTAGATAGGGTCATGGCATGTCTATTAAATTTGATCATCCCATCCATGCCTGAGCGTTTTGATCTCGATGTTTACTTGTGAGATTTTCCTTGCTGGTACCTTACGTTAGCACCTGAGACTGCCGAGGAGACTTTCGTTGATATTTCCGACACCGAGCCCGAGGACCCTGCTACGTCTGCTCCATCGACTGATTACCCAGGCAAGGGGGTTTATATATCATTCCTTATAGCTTTTGGCTTGCTTTCCTACCTGTATATTGAACGGTTGCTTGATCCTACCACCATATACTGTTGCCTCTCAATTAAACCCAAAGAGCCATGCCCCCACATCCTAGAAAAACCTTGTTTGGCTATGTACCTTGCTTGCTTAACCATTGATTAGTGTGTGTAGGCCCTTACCTTGCTGCTGATACCCATTTCTTCTTGGTGCTTTATCATGCTATTATCAGAAATTGGTTGATATTTATTAATATGATGTTAACTTATATTTGACGAAGGATGGGAAACCGGGCTGTTCCCGCCGGGTGCTTTGTTCTATTCGAGTCACCTAGGTCCCGAATTCCGGGTATTGTGTTTCTTGACGAGCGTGCCTAATCGTTTGTGGGATTCTATGGGGTCCCCTTGTCTTACCTACCTACTTCCAAACAGTCCTAGTGGTGACTCGAGCTGATTTTACCATTTGAAACCCGTGTGTGTGTCTGGTTAGCGCTCCAGCAGTTTTAAAACAACATGGGCCAGCGAGGACAGAGTTCCCTTGTTGGTCCACACTGGTAAGCTAGGGGAGCCCCTGAGTTCAGGTGAGGCTAACACCGACCTTAGCCATACGGTAGAGGCCGATTCGAGAGCGCGGCCGGCTTTTGAGTTGGATGTCGACTCACCGGGGGCCACCCGGAATTGTGTGTTGTTAGTTATAAGGACTCTGACGTTTTGGAGTTTCAGGCGCCTTCACCCGCCAAGCGGAAACCGGGCGTACATGTGAAGCCTCTGATGGGCAGTTGGTATACCCCTGCAGGGTTAAATCTTTTCGAAAAGTCGTGTCTGTGGTTATGGACGACTTGTGTAACAGCCCAGATTTCACAAAAAATAACGGTGTGAATTTTTTGATTGTCTGATTTGTTTGCGGTGTTTGCATCCCCGATTTATCGATCACGACTATTCCCCCCTCTTATCTCGTACCGGACGGACACCGACCTTTGCCACCCTGACACTCGACCTTTGCGACACCGGGTTTCACCCGATCACCGTCATGAAAACCCGCACCAGACCAGCCGTAGCCAACGGAACGAAAACTCTGTTTAATAAGTAAACGGGATATTTTTATAGCACGCCGGAAAGTGTTCTCGAAACGGTTCCAGCGCGAGGTGAACGCCGCCGGCTCGACACACTGATCGCGCAGTTCGATGTTTTACCCGAATCGGAGGTCTTGCGGACCCCCGGCGATCAGAAACGTAAACACCGCGCGCGTGAGAGAAAAACCGGGGATGTTTTTGCAAACTTCCATCCATCTGGGCTATATAAAGACCACCACTCTCCCATCCCTTTCTAGGATTTCCCCTAAGCCAAAATTGCAGCCAACCCCTAAAAATTTGCCCTCTAGCCCCAAAAACACCCCCATTTTCGTCCAAAACCTAGGTCCCGCCGCAATACCTCTCGCGGGCACCGTTGGGTCGCCCGACTTCTTACCTGAAGGACAACCGTTGTTCAGTACCCTAAGGCGGTAAGACAAAGTCAGCCTCGAGTGGAGTACAAGGATTACTCCTTGATAGCTCACACTTGAGGTGACTAGGCATAACCCAGATAGGGGCCTTTGGCGGTGTCTGCTTTGTACCGTACCTGTGCAGTTATAATATTTGTACCCGCGTTCACTCCCCTGAGTGATCACGACCCTCTATCTAATCCTAGCTAACAATGCGCAGGGCTCACTGCTGAATAATGCATAATAATAATAATAGGCAGCATAGGATAAAGGAAGGCACATCAAGGGGCGACAAAATCAGGCTATGCAATTGAATAGGATTGTAATCGTAGCAGCAGCAGTAACAATGCCTAGTGCAAGAAAGTACGGAAAGGTAGGCGATATCTGGGAAGAGAATGGCTCTGCTTGCCTGGAAGCTCGACGGTAGGGGTAGGGTCGTCGACGAAGTAGTCGTACTCAGCAGCGGTGTAGTCGACGGCAGCAGCGGGGTCTACCGGAGATTAAAGGGGGGAGAAACAATAAATACAAAGCAAGCATATACAAACAGATGCATGTCATGACAGATGAAATGTTAACGGTGTTCTAACACAGTGCAATGCACGTTGCTCGGAACGGAAATTCATCTCAGGATGAACTACCGGCTCCGGGTAATTACCGGACAGGGTGTCCGGAGGGGGAAGGATCAAGCCGGAGGTGTCGTGGGTACCGAAAAAACATAAGGGGGGTGTATCCGTGCTAGTTGATCTATTCCGAACAACTTTCGTGTTCGAAATAAATTCATCCGGGTACTTTAGCAGTACTGGACATTTTATCGGACAGTCGGTCCGGAGGGGGACAGTTCGATGTTCGTTGTGTTAGAGGGGTGTGGTGGGAGTATGCGTAACGTATTCGTAATCGTGGATCCGTTCTAAGTAACTTTCGTATACAAAGTATTTTGATCCGGACAATTTTTATCGGTACCGGGAATTTTTGACAGACGGCCCGAAGGGGGGAATGTCGATGTTCGGTAAGTTAGAGGGGGTGGTAGACATACGGATAGAGTATCCGTATTCGTTATATTTTTCTGATCAATTTTCATGAATAAAGTTTTTTAATCTGAGTTACGGTTTAAAAGTTATTGAATTTCAAAGTTTTAAATCATTTAAATGATTTTCTGAATTTCTTTTTAATATTTATTACAACATTATCCACAAGGGGTTGACTGGTCAAACATACCAGTGGGAACCCACTATCATACACTCAGTGTTAATATATTAAAAGAAAAAATTTCTATTGATTAAAAAGAACAGCTAGGGCCCACATGTCAGCCACATTATGACACCTAACAGTTTATTATTTAAACAAAACCTATTGGCCTCGGGCCAACTTGTAATAGACACATAGCACTAACAGGGGGGTTATTCCTAATCTTTTAATTAGGAGGGAGGGTTAGGGGGTTGGGGCCTACTGGTCAGAGGGGTTAGCCCCCCGGTTAGCCACGCACGGGCTCACCAGCGTTCACCAGTGCCCGTCGGCGGCAGAGCCCAGCGGTGAGGCCGCTCCGGTGAGGCGAGGGAGGGGAAGGCCGTGACGGAGGTGGGGGGCGGTTGCGGCACAACGGCAGGATTGGGGAGCGCGGGAGGCAGCAGGACACGACGGAGAGCGGCGACCAGCCCCGCGCGGGCACACGCGAGGGAAGGGGAGCAGGGGCGGTCCGGGGAGGCTAGGGTGACTACGGGCGTGGCCACAGGGAGGTTGTCCGCGTGAACGGGAAGTCGTAGGTGCGGCTAAAGTGGGGCACTGGGTGCGCGGTTCAGCCGGACGCGCATGGCGACCACGGCGAGTCTGGTCAGCGGCGACGGGCGGCGGGGAGGAGCTACGGGGCACGTGATTGGTGCAAACAGGAGGGGAAGGGGAGGCGTGAGCTCACAGGGGGCTCAGGTAGTCGTTGGAGGGCTCGGGGAGGCGCCGGTGGTCGAGGTCGTCGTCGACGGCCGTGATGGCCGTGGGGGCGGAGGCGGTTCGATTCGCCCGAAGCAGCGCATACCGGCGACGGCCAAGCGCGCGAGGAGACGAGGTCGAGGTTGAGGATGCGGCCGGACATGGAGGCGCGGCCTGTGGTGGCCGTTGGCCGTGGGGGCGACGACGGCGCGGCCACGGCGGCTCCCTGGCCCTGCAATGGAGGGAGAGAGAGAGGGGGGAAAGAGCGAGGGGAGGGTGGGGAAAAGGGGCGGCCGGCCTCGGCCTTATCCAGAGGAGACGAGGGGGGGTAGGTAGGGGAGCAGGGGGGCAGGTGGAGGGGGCGCCCGCATGGCTTGCCCTGGCCATGGCCATGCTGCCACGGGAGGGGGAGCAGGTGAGGGTGGTTGGGTGGGGGAGAGAGAAGAGAGGAGTGGGCGGATGGGCCGGGGTGGGCCTCGCCTGGAGCGAGGCTTAGGGGTTTTTTCGATTTTTCTTTGTTTTGTTTTTCTTTTCTTTTGTTTAAATGTATTTGGCTATTGTTTCATTCATTTTTTTTAAATGTCAAACATGCACCAAAATTAGTGATGCACTTTATAACAATGCCACAAAAAATTTTGTGCCCAAATAAAATCAATTGCATTTTTTTTTATTTAAAAGGTATTCAATGCTACTGTTTTACCACTGTTTTTAATTATTTATAATATTAAAACATTTTAATAAAACCCCAAATCACTTTTATTATGGCCTACAGATTATTAGGCATTTTATAAAATTGTTTCCATAATTTTTAGTTCATTTAATAATTCCCACTTGTTTATTTTATTCCATGGCCATTCTAATAATTCCCAACTATTGTTTTTATTTTCAATATTATTCCTTTATATTACTATACCATTTTTAATAAAAGAACCATTGCTATATTATCATGGCCTAAGATTGCTAGGCATTTTATAAATAGATTCCATTATTTTGGTTCAACTAAGATTTCTATTTTTATATTAACTTTCAAAATAATTTTTGATGACACCACAAGATTGGTTTCACAATCAACATAGACTTGTGGTTATTCTAATGACTAAGGGTGACTTGGTTTAACCATGATCATGTTGATTGACTGGCATCCACAATTTTTGGAGCAAGATTTACAATCCACACTTATTTGAAAATTTTATCAGGGTTGAAATTTCAATGAGCTGCGATCAAAGGTGTTCTAGGCTTGATCATCAACAGTAATGATCACTAACAGTGGAATCACTGTAGTGATTACTGTATTGGATCTAAGGGTGTTACAGATTCTTTTTACTCCTTACCCTTGCTCTGGTCAGGAAAAGTGTTGTAAGTGTTTTAATTCTTGCCTTATCCCCTTCAAACTTTAGGATCTCGCTGAGTGTGGAGTATCAGAACTGTTACAATGCCTTGCTTGCAGCGTATTTTCTCGATTCCGATCTCAGGTTTGGGAATTCCTGTAGTACCTTTAGTTTGTCCGACTATAGTTTATATCTTTGTCGTCCGTTGACTTCGGTCCTCTTGCCTAGTATCCTCACGATTTGAGTGACATTACTTATCTTGATTGTTGTTTCGTCTATTGTTCTTCCTCTTGATCTTCTGATGGCTTCGTTTGCTGACATTGCCGTCTCTCTGCGGAAATTTATCTCGATAGAAGTTCGACATCGACATGGAACAGAGTCCCTTGTTGGTGGTGTTGAAGATCATCGTCTCTCTTTTCTCTCCCCTCCTCTCCCCCGGATCATCCAGGATCTCGGGACGAGATCCCTTGTTGGTGGTGTTGTATTGTAACAACCCAAATTTTAGAAAAATTAAAAAAAAAATCCGGTGTGAATTGTTTGATTGTCTGATTTTTTTGCGGTGTTTGCATCCCCGATTTATCGATCGGCGATTATTTTCCCCCCTCTTATCTCGTACCGAACGGAGAACGATCCTTTCCACCCTGACACTCGACATTTGCGACACCGGAACCCGATCACTGTCGCGAAAACCCGCACCAGACCAGCCGTAGCCAACGGAACGAAAACCCCGTTTAATAAGTAAACATAATATTTTTATAGCGCGCCGTAAAGTGTTCTCGGAACGGTTCCAACGCGAGGTGAACGCCGCCGGCTCGACGCGCTGATCACGTAGTTCGAAGTTTTACCCGAATCAGAGGTCCTGCGGATCCTCGGCGGTCAGAAACGTAAACATCGCGGGCGCGAGAGAAAAACCGGGGATGTTTCCGCAAACTGCCAGCCACCTGGGCTATATAAAGACCACCACTGTCCCACCCCTTTATTGGGTTTCCCTTAAGCCAAAATTGCAGCCACCCCCTCAAAATTTGCCCTCTAGCCCCAAAAGACTCCCATTTTCGTCCAAAACCTAGCTCCCAGACGTGGAACAGTACCGCATATCGGGCCTTACAACTTGAGACCTACTCCTTGTTCATAGAATAACATTAATTGAATCATGCTTTAAAAGTTGCCAACGTGTGAGTGGACTTGATTGCTCTTATTCGTCCGGGGCGACTAAGAGGGGACAAGGTTGTGTTATGTTTTGCGTAAGTAGGTGGATAGAAGACCTATGACACGTTGTCAACGTAAGTTCTTGGATCTCCCCTTAATCTAATAGATAGTTAGCCACTCATATATGCTAGTGCGGCTGCAACCTCAACCACTACTTTTCCTTACCGTGAGAAGTTAGTGATACTGCATTGATATATTCTCACCACTTGCTTTTCCTTTTCCCTTTATGTTTTTCCTAATCGGCCACTACAGTTGATTACTACTTCTACCCGAGCACCGGACGCTACTTCGTGGAGGTGCCCCCGAAGGATGACGATGAGGAGGACTTCGCCCAGTTGGCCTATAGTTGGGTTCCGAAGTTCCGTGGGTGGACTTGTTTATGTGCAGCCCTCTGTAGGGCCATTTGGAACCTGACCGTACCCGGTCGTGTTTGTCTTCTGCATGATGTCATTATCTACTGTTGGATCTTATGATCTCTGAGATGATGTAATAAATACCAGTGGAGAGTGTATGCCCTGGACTTATATATTTTATGTCTTAGTTGTTCATGCTTCATTTACCTATTGTCGAGAATCCGATAGCGATACGAGTGCGAGTATCGTGCGTCAGTGGCCACTTATGCGCTTCTATCTCAGGTCGGACGCGAAAGCGACTAACTCGAGATAGTACCGCATCAGGGGCCTTACAACTAGCTTATGTTTACACTATACATGTATGTTGCGTGTATGATTATAATGTGCATCTCTTAGTGTCGGGTTAGATAGCTTAGTTGAGTTCTTGCCGGCGGTCTTTTATACACCAAGTGGCCCTCAGATGTGCGCAGCTTGGGGCATCGCGATGCGATTGCTCGTGACTCTATCACGTGGCACACTTTGTTGTATGATTGAGCCCGCCCGAGACCCCGACTAAGAGATCGGGCTGGAGTCTATTTATGTAAGTGTTATGATTCAATTGATAATATGGTTGAGGCGACTTGTCTATGAGTATGGGATTTCACCACCCATAAACATTTAGACTTGTGAGCGGATGATGAGGACCCATCTCAGTTGATCATCCGGCCTGGATGGGGTGCCCCTCATGTTCGATGCTTTCCGAGAATGTTCTGTGCTTGGCCTTGTCTGCTTAGGCAAGTGGGTACGGATCTCGGCTCTCCATCTGATTGTGTTGTAACATGAATTACATACGCAAACCTCGGGTCCCGACAGACTTGGTATCAGAGAAGGACTGTCTGTAGGATTATCAAACCTTGGCCGATGTCGAGTCTAGCATTCTATAGTTATATAGTTACTTGGGTATAAGGGAACAATGTAAGACTTCTGTTTTCTCCTTATCCTCATCGATCTGAGTCCTGAGTCACCCTCATCTTGTTCTACGGGAATATAGGACTAGGCTCATCTATGTCTTTACTAGGACATCTCGTTGTTTGCTTCTTTGTAGCTGTAGGAGTGTTGTTGTCTTCCAGAGTCATCATTCCATAGTGTTCTTAGAGAAGTGATGTTCGTTATCTTGCTGGTTGTCTCATTCTTCATCCCGATGCAGCCGTTATGCTATCCGAGTCATTCTAGTTTTCTTCATAATCTGATGCATTTGCAAAATATTTCTCTCCATTTCGGTTGTCCTTTTAGAAGAACTTCTAGGAATTACATACACAAACCACGGGTGATGAGGATGTACCCCGGCAAATCCCATGGTCAGGGACCCTGGGTTAGTCATGAGAGGCACAGGTTGGACGATAGCTCGTCGGCTAAGAGGAGGATACGTTCCTGCTCGATGTTATTGATTGAAGATGGCGATTACAGGGGAGCCAAGGCTATTGCGCACAAGGCTAGGGTTTACAGATTGTGTATTGCTTGATCTCGACGTCTCCCCTCCTAGCCTTTATATACTAGGCTAGGTCTCGGGGAGTCCGTACAGGATTACAGATGAGGTTTCCTAACTCTAATCCTGTACCGCACGGCAAGTTTACACCTTCCTTATGAGTCGCGGACTCCTACGTCGGTGCCACCAATGGGCCAAGGCTGGGCCAAGGCGGGATCTTTGTGGGCCTTCTATCTTCGGGTACACAGGGTAGGCTCATCCGTAAGAGTCGTGGGGTCACCCCCTCGTCAGTAGCCCCTGAGTGCCTGGGGGACTCAAAGAGGCGCGCAGGGACTCAGATCCATTCTTGAGTCGTCTTGCTATATGCACGGTTCAACCGCGGGTCGCTGGCAGTCTGGGGCCATGAAAAAACCTGTTTTGAGGGATGCTAAGCTGAAAGGGCCCAAGGAGTCGACTGGTCGAGCCTTGGTGAATTGCACTAGTGGGAAAAACCGCAGTAGCCCAATCAAACCCATGTCCCTCGACATGAGCTTGGAACACCGGTGTCGAGCCAAAGTCAAGCCGCTGCAGGTCTTACAGTGATCAGTAGCCGCCAGTAAAGTTCGTAGCCTAGGCGCGTCCGCCCGTATTTTTCTGTCATGCAAGGGCATGGGAAAGATTGGGAGTGAAATCGCTCTGCGGCAAGTCCCAACTCGGCCGATCTGCGCAGCATGGTCTTACCTACACAATAAGCTTGCGTTGCATCTGGGCACAGTGTATCGTGTTCCAGGAATATGTATTTTTTATTGAGGCGCGGAGCCTAATTGATAATGCACCCACTTGGAATAAACAATCAAGTGAGCTGTTTTAGCAGTCCTTCGCGGAGCTTTGCTAAGTGCTCGGGCCAGGAGTAAAGTATAGTAGTATTTTCTCGGGAGGTCCTCGAGTGCTCGGATTCATAGAGGTCTGTGAGTAATCACTCGAATGTCGCTTTTTCTCTCGGGGTGAGGGAGCACCGGATACTCTAGGACCGCTCGATTTGGCGAGTGCATGTCCGCTTATCTTCTGTCGTGGTGAGGGAGCACCCAAAACTCTCATGGGTGCGAGTAATTACTCGAGCACGTCTTTCCTTTAGGTGAGGGAGCACCCAAAACTCTCATGGGTGCGAGTAATTACTTGAGCACATTTTTTCTTTTGAGGAAAGGAGCACCCGAAACTCTCATGAGTGGATAGGCTCCCGATGGGAGTTAGATATATTTGAAAAATGTATTTAACCATGAAAAAGCGGTGCTTGCAGGTTTTATTTCCTGTGCGCTGCCCCTTTGATTTACCTCTTGTTGGTGAGGATAACTATCTCCTTGCTGGAGGGCCGTCAAAGATGCTCTATCTGCGAACCGTCATGTCTTCATGATCGGTCATAATGATGGCTGTTTGTTGGCGTGCTGAAGCCGTCTGTTGAGTTATCGATGCGCGTATTGAAAACGCGCGAGATTTGACGTGTCCAGCGCACAATGCCGCCCGTGTGAAGGCATCTTTTGTCTCGGAATTCGAATCGCCCGGCATGCTTGGTCTTTGAATTTATTGCTGCCGTTGCATGGGCTTCTGCGTGCCCTTGGGGTTCTGTTATAAATAAGCTCCTTTCCTTCACCTGGCAGTAGTGTTCGTCTTCTACCTCTCTAGCTCCTCTTCTTCATCTTCTCATGGGACCAAAACGTGGTGCAGGTATGACTAGCCGCGGCCGGGTTCGCCGTGGTCGCGGTGGTTGTAAGGCCCGATATGCGGTATTGTTCCAGATCTAGATGTTTCCATCCAGATCCGGGGACAAAGCACATATCGGTCCCACCGCGACATATGACATAGCCATATGCCCCGGATTTCCAACATGATATCACAACATTACAGATACAAGGATACAACATCTCATACAATTGGCATACAACTCCCTTAATACAATACAACAGCGGAAGATACATGTCTGAGTACAGACTACAATCAAATGCCTACTAGCAAAGAGAAAAACATCGGTCCCCGTAACCAAACGGGTCCAGGCCCTCCGCCGGGATCCGCCTAACTAGTTGTCGTCGAGTCTCCACGTGAAACGTCGATCACCATAGCTGTTGTCGATCAAGAACCCTGAAAAGAGTTTGGGGGAAGTATCATGAGTACAGAAGTACTTAGCATCCAACTGTAGTGGTCATCTGACCTAGCAAGGACTTCATCACTCGTCATTCTAGGACAACTAGTAGTTTACGGTAAGGATGGGGAAAGTGGTGAGGTTGCTGCCGCACTAGCATTTAGGAAGTGGCTAACGATCTAGAGAGTAAGATAAGAAGCCAAGCATTCGATGAGGAATCTCCTCCAACAAGTCTGCTATCAGCTACTTACACAAGCATAACACCTATCCTATCCTTGTCCTCCTCTTCGCATCCCGATGAAAGAAGAAGCAGGCAAGGCATACACACACGTTGATCAAGTTATATTAATATTATCTCAGTTGCTGTTGTCTATGAACAAGGA
Source organism: Bromus sterilis (assembly GCA_950022295.1). Taxonomy (NCBI): domain Eukaryota; kingdom Viridiplantae; phylum Streptophyta; class Magnoliopsida; order Poales; family Poaceae; genus Bromus; species Bromus sterilis. The sequence goes on along the minus strand of OX465595.1, from coordinate 269,334,971 downwards.
GTAGGTCTCAAGTCGTCCATAACCGTGGACATGGCTTCTCGAAAATATTTAACCCTGTAGGGGTGTACCAACTACCCATTACAAGGCTCCGCACGCACACCCATCTCTCTCAGTTGCTACCCATCACAGGCAACAATTTTATGATTTAGTTCCGAGAGATCCGAAACGACAGGTCCCTCTAACTAACAACGAACAAAACCGGGTGGCCCCCGGGGAGTCGACAACCAATCAAAAGGCCGGCCGCGCTATCGGATCGGACTCTTCCGGCTGGACGAGGTCGGGGTAACTAACCCATCACTGTGGGTAGCCCTCGAGCTTCCAGATTTGGACCAACAAAGGAACTCTGTCTTCGCTGGCCCGAGATGTTTGAAATTCCGCTAGGAGCTCACCAGTCTAACACACGGTTTTCAAATGGTAAAACCAGCTTGGGCCACCTCTAGAAATGTTTGAAGCTAGGTAGGTAAGAAAAGGGGACACCATAAAATCCCACACGCGGTTAGGAACGCTCAGTCTTAAAACCAATAGTCGGAACTCGGGTCCTAGGTGACTCGAATGGAACAAAGCGTCGGGGCGGGAGAGCCTAGACCTTCCATTCTTCGTCGAATATAGTCAACATTATAATAATCATATCATCAACAACAATATAATAATGTAATAGCCCAAACGAAGGAGTAACAGGGTAACATCGTAGCATCCTAAGCATGCATACTAAGAAGGGGCTGAGCAACGAGCAATAGTAACATTGTAGTACAAGGTTTGCTGGGAGGGGACATGGCTGTATCGGTATGAAAGAGGTTGTAAACATGTGGTAGGATCAAACATCGAACCTAGCCTATACTAGCATGCAAACCGCTATTTGAAATAGAATGGATCCTAAGTAAAGTATAGTCCTTGCCTATTGATAAGTCGGGTTTCGAAGGTGTAGTCGATCGCAAACTCGCATCCTCCCCGAAAGGTACCCGCGGAAGCACATAAGACGGTAAACACTGGAAAGCATTCAACGAGCAAGGATATATTACTACAAAACAATCACGAGCAAGCCTCAACAATAAGACAAGACGAGACATCGCACCTACCTTCGAGAGCTGTTGCTAACGGGTTAAGTGGAGTACTCGTCACACACGACGACACCGCACATTTACAAGGGTTCAAGTTGTTTATCTACAGGTGATCAACCAATGGTTGTTAACATGGCAACTCAAGAAAGCATGGCATAGCACATAAACATTACAAGAGGTGAAGCACAAAGTAAACTATCTATGCTAGTCGATTTAAGATTTGGTACTGTTCTGCCCTAAACCATATTTTATGTTGGTTAACAACAGCAAACAATAGCATAAACACAAAGTACACGAAAAACTAATCAAGTTACATATAAAGAACACCCAAACGGAGTTACGGTTAAAAAGATACAAGCAAAACAAGTTATGCACACAATCTGCCAACATCAAGAAGAACAATTTAGAGCCATGCATAAACAGGTTAATGAATGCAAACATTCTCACAATTGATATGGAACTAAAGTAGACATGACAGGGAAGGCATGGCAAAAAGAATCATGCAAAAAGACATCATAGATCAAAAGATATTAAGCATGCAACATGGCCTCGTGACGTTACAGACTTAGAAAAAAAACAGAGGTGGCTGTCAAAAACAACAGGATAGCAACTTTGGAGCTCAATAAGTATATGACAAGCAAGCATGCATATCATGACAATGCAATACATATAATGGAAGTAGAAATGATGCTTAACAATATGCAATTGGAATCACTCAATTCTGATAAATGGTTGCGACGCAACCGTCACCTGAAGTTGCAACAAATTAACAGTTTCAGCAACAGCAACACATTAACATAAGGATCACCACTTTGGAGCAAGATTTAATATAGCTAAAGCACCCAAACATGACAAGTTAAAGCATGGAAATGAAGTACACATGATGCTTAACACATAGGAAAAATAATCAATGCAATAGGCCTTATGGATGTGTCACAATCATCAACCAAAGTTGCAACAAAATAACAGCAGCAGCACTTGACAGAATTTAACAGCAGTTTAACGTCCTGATGCCCACTTCAACACAAGTTAACAACATCAAGATGGCCTCAAATGAAAATGCTCAAAAAAGATGGATTGAAGTACACACATTTCTAAGCAAATATTTTATTGGGCGCAACGTCATCGGAGCTACGGTTTACTCGTAAACATCAACGCAAAACAGCATCAGCAACATTTTTGTCCTAGACTTAGAAAAAATCGCGGGGTTAGTCAACAGAAAAATTAATGGGGCCTCACCCCAAACGGGCCCGGCCCATGAGGCGACTGGGCGCTGGATCTGGCCTGGCAGGCCGGCCTGTTGGCGGCTAGCCAGCTGGGCCGAGGGAGCTGGGTGTCGGTCCAAGTGGACGTTCGGGCGAGCGCCTCCCGTTCCTGTCGGAACTGGGGCCGACAGCGGAAGCAGTGCTCTAGCGCGGCGGCACTGTGAGGCGAGGAGGCGACCGGGAAGGTCGCAGGGAGGCCAGGAACGGGGAGCGGGGACGTCGAGGTCGCCGGATCTGGCCCGGATCCGGTGGAAGGAGGTCGACGGGGTCGTTCTTAGCGCGCGGTGAGCTCGGCTCGAGGTTTTCGGGCTCCATGGCCATGGCGGTCGAGGGATTCCTCGCAGGTAACAGAGAGAGAAGGTGAGAGGGAGAGAGAGGAAATGAGAAGGAGAAGAGAGGAAGAGAGGAGCCGACGCGGAGGGGGCGACCCACGGGGCGCCGGGTGCCGGTGGCGACGCTCGCCGGCGTGAGGCGACTGGCGTGGAGGTGCTCGGGGACGAAGGCGACTTGGGCGGTGCTCCACAGGATCGGGGCAGTGGTGCGTCTGGGTCGTTGGATCGGCCGATCCGACGGTCTAGATCGCAGGGATTTAGGGTTTGGGGAAAAATTGGCTAAATTGCGAAAATTGTGGCTATTGTGAGGGGGGTGGCTGCAAATTTTGTGGCTAGGGAAACCCTAGAAAGAGGTGGGAGTGTGGTGGTCTTTATATAGCCCAGGTGGCTGGCAGGTTTGCAAAAACATCCTCGGTTTTTCTCTCGCGCGCGCGGTGCTCACGTTTCTGACCGCCGGGGGTCCGCAGGACCTCCGATTCGGGTAAAACTTCGAACTGCGCGATCAGCGCGTCGAGCCGGCAGCGTTCACCTCGCGCTGGAACCATTCCGAGAACACTTTCCAGCGCGCTATAAAAATAACCCGTTTAGTTATTAAACGGGGTTTTCGTTCCGTTGGCTACGGCTGGTCTCGTGCGGTTTTTGCGATGGTGATCGGGTGAAACCCGGTGTCGCGAATGTCGAGTGTCAGGGTGGCAGGGGTCGGTCTCCGTCCGATAAAAGGGGGAAAAATAATCACCGATCCATAAATCGGGGATGCAAACACCGCAAACAAATCAGGCAATCAAACAATTCACACCAAAACAAAAATTTTAATTTTTGCAAAACCTGGGCTGTTACAATACAACACCACCAACAAGGGATCTCGTCCCGAGATCCAAGATGATCCGGGGGAGAGGGGAAGGAGGAAAGAAGAGAGTCGATGATCTTCAACACCACCAACAAGGGACTCTACTCCATGTCGAATGACGAACTCCGTCGAGAAACTTTCCGCAGGGAGATGGCGATGTCGAAGAACGAAGCCATCAGGAGATCAAGAGGAATGACGACAATTCAAAACGACGATCAAGGGAAGTACACTCACTCAAATCGTGAGGATACTAGGAAGAGGACATGAATACAACGTACGACCAAGATGTAAACCAGAGTCCGATAGACTATAGGTACTACAATATTTCCCAACCTCAGATCGGAATCGAGACAATATGCTGCGAGCAAGGCATTGTAACGATTCCGAAACTCGACACACTCGAGATCCTAGAGTTTGAAGGGGGTAAGGCGAGAACTAAAACTCTTACGACACTTGTCCTGACCAGAGAAAGGGTAAGGAGTAAAAAGAATCCTACTCTCCGATAACTAACTTAGTAACTACAAAATAGTTTTTGTCTAGACTCGACTTCGGCCAGAAAAGGGATCCTACGGTCGGTATGGCTCTGATACCAAGTTGTAAGGCCCGATATGCGGTACTGTTCCAGATCTAGATGTTTCCATCCAGATCCGGGGACGAAGCACATATCGGTCTCACCGCGACATATGACGAAGTCATATGCCCCAGATTTCCAACATGATATCACAACATTACAGATACAAGGATACAACATCTCATACAATCGGCATACCACTGCCGTAAATACAATACATCAGCGGAACGCACATTTCTGGGTACAGACTACAAGCAAATGCCTAGTGGAAAAGAGAAAAACATCGATCCCCATAACCACACAGGACCAGGCCCTCCGCCGGGATCCGCGTAACTAGTCGTCGTCGAGTCTCCGCGTGAAACATCGATCACCATACCTGTTGTCGATCAAGGACCCTAAAAAGAGTTTTGGGGTAGTATCATGAGTACAGAAGTACTCAGCATCCAACTGTAGTGGTCATCTGACCGAGCAAGGACTTCATCACTCGTCATTCTAGGACAACTAGTAGTTTACGGTAAGGATGGGGTAAGTGGTGAGGTTGCTGCCGCACTAGCATTTATGAAGTGGCTAGCGATCTAGAGAGTAAGATAAGAAGCCAAGCATTCGATGAGGAATCGCCTCCAACAAGTCTCCTATCAGCTACTTACGCAAGCATAACACCTATCCTATCCTTGTCCTCCTCTTCGCATCCCGACGAATAAGAAGAAGTCAAGGTACACACACACGTTGATCAAGTTATATTAATATTATCTCAGTTGCTGTTGTCTATGAACAAGAAGTAGGTCACAAGTCGTCCATAACCGTGGACACGGCTTCTCGAAATAATTTAACCCTGCAGGGGTGTACCAACTGCCCATTACAAGGCTCCGCACGCACGCCCATCTCTCTCAGTTCCTACCCATCAGAGGAACCATTTTATGATTTAGTTCCAAGAGATCCGAAACGACAGGTCCCTCTAACTAACAACGAACAAAACCGGGTGGCCCCCGGGGAGTCGACACCCAATCCAAAGGCCGGCCGCGCTATCTGATTGGACTCTTCCGGCTGGACGAGGTCGGGGTAACTAACCCATCACTGTGGGTAGCCCTCGAGCTTCCAGGTTTGGACCAACAAAGGAACTCTGTCTTCGTTGGCACGAGTTGTTTGAAAATCTGTTGGGAGCTCACCAGTCAGACACACGGTTTTCAAATGGTAAAACCAGCTTGGGCCACCTCTAGAAATGTTTGAAGCTATGTAGGTAAGAAAAGGGGACCCCATAAAATCCCACACGCGGTTAGGCACGCTCAATATTAAAACCAATACCCGGAACTCGGGTCCTAGGTGACTCGAATGGGACAAAGCGTCGAGGCGGGATAGCCTAGACCTTCCATCCTTCGTCGAATATAGTCAACATTATAATAATCATATCATCAACAACAATATAATAATGTGATAGCCCAAACCAAGGAGTAATAGGGTAACATCGTAGCATCCTAAGCAAGCATACTAAGTAGGGGTTGAGCTACGAGCAATAGTAACATAGCAGTACAAGGTTTGCTGGGAGGGGACATGGCTGTATCGGTTTGAAAGAGGCTGTAAACATGTGGTAGGATCAAACATCAAACCTATCCTAGACTAGCATGCAAACCGCTGGTTGAAATAGAATGGATCATAAGTAATCTATAGTCCTTGCCTGTTGATAAGTCGGGTTCCGAAGGTGTAGTCGATCGCAAACTGGCATCTTCTCCGAAAGGTACCCGCGGAAGCACATAAGACGGTAAACACTGGAAAGCATTCAACGAGCAAGCATCTATTACTACAAAGCAATCACGAGAAAGCCTCTACAAGAAGACAACACGAGACATCACACCTACCGTCGAGAGCGGTTGCTAACAGGTTAAATGGAGTACTCGTCACACACGACGACACCACACATTTACAAGGGTTCAAGTTGATTAGATACAGGTGATCAACCAACGATTGTTAACATAGCAACTCAAGCAATCATGGCATAGCACACAAACATTACAAGAGGTGAAGCACAAAGTAAACTATCTATGCTAGTCGATTTAAGTGAGGCAAAACCGAAACATGGCATACACTAAGTGCCGCACGACAATTAAAAGATTTGGTACTGTTCTGCCCTAAACCATATTTTAGGTTGGTTAACAACAGCAAACAATAAACACAAAGTACACGAAAAACTAATCAAGTTACATATAAAGAACAACCCAAACGGAGTTACGGTTAAAAAGATACAAGCAAAACAAGTTATGCACACAATCTTCCAACGTCAGGAAGCACACTTTAGAGCCATGCATAAACAGGCTAATGAATGCAAACATGCTCACAATTGATATGGAACTAAAGTAGACATGACAGGGAAGGAATGGCAAAAAGAATCATGCAAAAAGACATCATAGATCAAAAGATATTAAGCATGCAACATGGCCTCGTGACGTTACAGACTTAGAGAAAAACAGAGGTGGCTGTCAAAAACAACAGGATAGCAACTTTGGAGCTCAATAAGTATATGACAAGCAAGCATGCATATCATGACAATGCAATACATATAATGGAAGTAGAAATGATGCTTAACAATATGCAATTGGAATCACTCAATTAACATAAGGCTCACCACTTTGGAGCAAGATTTCATATAGCTAAAGCACCCAAACATGACAAGTTAAAGCATGGAAATGAAGTACACATGATGCTTAACACATAGGAAAAAGAATCAATGCAATAGGCCTTATGGATGTGTCACAATCATCAACCAAAGTTGCAACAAAATAACATCAGCAGCACTTGACAGAATTTAACAGCAGTTTAACGGCCTGATGCCCACTTCAACACAAGTTAACAACATCAAGATGGCCTCAAATGAAAATGCTCACAAAAGATGGATTGAAGTACACACAATTCTAAGCAAATTCCTTTTTGGGCACAACGTCATCTGAGCTACGGTTTACTCGTAAACATCAACGCAAAACAGCATCAGCAACATTTTTATGCAAGACATGGAAAAAATCGCGGGGTTAGTCAACAGAAAAAAAATAAAGGGGCCTCACCCCAAACGGGCTCGGCCCATGAGGCGACTGGGCGCTGGATCTGGCCTGGCAGGCCGGCCTGTTGGCGGCTAGCCAGCTGGGCGGAGGGTGCTGGGCGTCGGGCCACGTGGCCCGAAAGCGGAAGCAGTGCTCCAACGCGGCGGCGCTGTGAGGCGAGGAGGCGGCGGGTGAAGGTCGCAGGGAGGCCAGGAACGGGGCGCGGGGACGTCAAGGTTGCCGGATCTGGCCCCGGATCCGGTGGAAGGAGGTCGTCGGGGTGGTTCTTAGCGCGCGGTGAGCTCGAGCTCGAGGTCTTCGGGCTCCATGCCCATGGCGGTCGTGGGCTTCCTCGCACGTAACAGAGATAGAATGTGAGAGGGAGAGAGAGGGAAGGAGAAGGAGAAGAGAGGGAGAGAGGAGCCGTCGCGGAGGGGCCGACCTAAGGGGTCCATGCTGCCGGTGGCGACGCTCGCCGGCGTGAGGCGACGGGCGTGGAGGTGCTCGGGGATGAACGCAACTTGGGCGGTGCTCCACGGGATCGGGGCAATTGCGCATCTGGGCTGTTGGATCGGCCGATCCGACAGTCCAAATCGCAGGGATTTAGGGTTTGGGGCAAAATTGGCAAAATTGCAAAAATTGGGGCTATTGTGAGGGGGGTGGCTGCAAATTTTGTGGCTAGGGAAAACCTAGAAATAGGTGGGAGTGTGGTCGTCTTTATATAGCCCAGGTGGCTGGCAGGTTTGCAAAAACATCCCCGGTTTTTCTCTCACGCGCGCGGTGCTCACGTTTCTGACCGTCGGGGGTCCGCAGGACCTCCGATTCGGGTAAAACTTCGAACTGCGCGATCAGCGCGTCGAGCCGGCGGCGTTCACCTCGTGCTGGAACCATTCCGAGAACACTTTCGAGCGCGCTATAAAAATAACCCGTTTAATTATTAAACGGGGTTTTCGTTCCGTTGGCTACGGCTGGTCTCGTGCGGTTTTTGCGACGGTGATCGGGTGAAACCCGATGTCGCAAATGTCGAGTGTTAGGGTGGCAAGGGTCGGTCTCCTTCCAATACGAGATAAGGGGGGGGGGGAAATCGCCGATCGATAAATCGGGGATGCAAACACCGCAAACAAATCAGGCAATCAAATAATTCACACAAAAACAAAAATTTTAATTTTTCCAAAATTTGGGTTGTTAAAGTGGTCGTACTCCGCGCTCTTCTCGCGGTGGCCGTCGTGGTGCACCATTGACGCCTTCCTCCTCTTCCTCGGAGGAAGGTTTTTGGCGCTATGCTTTCCTCCTGCGCGTTCGTGGCCGGAACGCCGCTCGTATTCTGCGTCCTTCTGCATTTTCTGCCCTTGTTTCTGAGCGCAGTCTTGATGGCTTTTTGCTTCGTCTTGAGGGGTGCGCTCGATCTCCTTCATATGTTAAGTTGGAGATCGATAGTTCCCGCATGATTTTCCTTGGATTTTGCTGGAGATCGTTTGCTCGATGCTTGAACTTGCGTGATGGTGACACTCCATGTTGCCGTTTTGATGGCGAAGACACTCTTACCATCCGCGCCTTTGACCCAAGCGGCAACCGCATGGATCCGTATTTGCCGGAGACAAGCAGCGATGGTTCTGGCAGTTCGAGGAGTCCTTAGCCGTCGTCTTCAACTTCTTCCTCCTCCGGCGAATCTTCGGGTGCTGATGTTGCGCCGTCTTCAACTGCTTCCTCCTTCGGCTCTGAAGAGGACCCCGACGTGAAGCCACCTGTCCAGCGGGTGCGCCCGACAACCTTGTAGAACTGGAGGCAACGACGTCATCTTCGCCGGCAGCTCGGATGGAGCTGAAGAAGAAGCTGGTGGAGCAGGAGAAGAAGCTGGTAGAGCAGGAGAAGAAGCTGGTGGAGCCTCGTCTTCAACTGCTCCGCAAATAAGTCGAGCTTCACCTTTTGTTTTGACATTATGAGCCTGGTGCTTCGACTCCTCCTTTGTCTGTGATGATGCTCGCTGTCTTAGTGCCAATCATCCCAACATGGGAACACATGTAGAAGTCATAATTCCTTGGGTGATTGATGCTGTAGGCTTGCGTCTTTTGTAACTAGGTTAGTTCTCCATGTAATGAGGATTGTCGTCGAGTAATCAGAGCTGTCTTCTGTCCAATGTACTTTGAATTTTTTGTACTGAGATTGTTCTTCGTGTCCTTGTAATGCGAACTGTGCTTGAGCCTTTGCAATTGAATTTGTCTTCGAGTCCTTTGTGGTCGAGAGCTGTCCTCGAGTCCTTCAAAACTTTGCACTGTGGGTTCTATCGGGTACGTTTGAGTCGGAGAGTCGAACGTAGGCTGAGATTTGTTTCCTTTGTTGTTCTTCCATTATTTTCTGTCTTTTATCGGGTGCGCGGTAGCGCTCCCGATGGGAGTAGCCCCCGAGTCTTTAGGTGATCGTTGGCGATCAGGTGAAGACTAAAGAATTGTCTGAGTCTTGCGCTCCGTCCATATTTCTTCAGAGTGCTTTTTTGTTCCATCTGATTGTGGCCATGTCCTCCGAACCGCTGTTCAGCAGGTGGGGCTTTGCCGGGTGTTTTTTTCTTGGGCCCTTTATTTTTCGGACTGCATGAGCGTTTCTCGGGGGGAGGTGGTGCTCGACCACCCGAGTGCTTTGGTAAATGATCGCGATTGCGATGATAGCGTCTCTTGGGGGGAGTTTTGTACTCGACCACCCGAGTGCTTTGGTAAATGATCGCGATTGCGATGATAGCGTCTCTTGGGGGGAGTTTTGTACTCGAGCCCCTGAGTGCTTTGGTAAAAGATCGTGATTGCGACGATAGCGTCTCTCGGGGGGAGTTTTGTACTCGAGCCCCCGAGTGATTTGGTATGGTAGTATTTGGGAAAGCATCATTTTATTGCGTCTAAGGTTTACATGAGCTGCTAGATTAGCATGACTGGTGTGGACTATGGTTAGAATAGGCGTACACTACTAGGGAATGCCCTTTTAGTGGCGTCCTTTTTTTCTGTTTAGTGGCACATTATGGATGCGCCACTAGCTACAAGCCACTAATAAGGGCTTATAGGTGGCCCTTTCTGGATGCGCCACCCCTAAGACCCTTAGAATGCGCCACTATTAATTTTTTAAAATTTTGAATTTTGAATCTGGATCTGGAAAACATTTTTGTTATTTTTATTTTTTTTATTTTATTTTTTTTCTTAATCTCAGGTTAGTATGCTTAATGCCCGGTCACTATGCTTAATCTCAGGTCAAACTAACCTCCGTGGTCAAACTTCCCCGAGGGTCACCCATCCTAGCACTACTCCAGCCCCAGCATGCTTAACTTCTCGGTTCTATTCAACTCTCACTCCAGCTCACCTAGTAGGCACTTGTTGATATATCTAACATATAAATCCTATTAAACCATGTTGATGTCTAGGACCTTGTTAATGTTCATGGGTGTGCTAAAGTTTTCAACATTTTGTTGAAACTTTCTCGATGGGACCATTAGCATATTTTGAACATTTAAAAAAAATTGATTTTTTTTAAATTATTTTTATTTTTTTAAAATTTTAATGTGACTATCTAAATTTTTCAACTTTTTTTAACTTCCCGATTTGTCCTCTAGTTTATTTTGAATTTACAAAAAAATAAAAAAATATTTTTTAAAAATTTTCAAAAAAAAATTCTGTTACTAGTGGCGCATTTCATACAAAATGCGCCACTACTAAGTTCAATTTTTTTTTTCAATTTTTTCTCTTTTTTTGGGCCTCCAGATCTTTAAACGCCCGTTACTTTTTTTTATGTTAGGTTTTTGAGGATTCTAAAAATGATCAACGGGTAACACCTTGTTGAATTTGGATATAACTTTTCAAATAGATGATTTTTCATATAAAAACTTTTTCATCGGAGGTCGTATGCAAAAGTTAAGCCCATTTTACGAAATTCTCGGGAGATTTTGCAAAAAAAGTCGAAATTCATATTTGTAAATTTTCCTGACAACTAGACCACATATCATTTGGGAAACTTATTTTCTTTTATTTTTTTGACATTTCTATCATTTTCTTTTATTTTTTTTCAAATTGAAAAGGCGGTCCAGGGGGGGTGTATTCGGGAATTTTCCCGCGCAGTTTTTTCTTATTAGTGGCGCATATGGGAAATGCGCCACCCCTAAGAGCTTAGGGGTGGCGCATTCTGGAAATGCGCAGCGCATTTCCAAAATGCGCCACCTATAAGGTTCTTAGGGGTGGCGCATTTCTCCAAATGCGCCACGTATAAGGGGATCCAGGGCTGGCCCACTCTTAGGGGTGGCGCATTTTGGAAAATGCGCCACCTATAAGAGCTTATGGGTGGCGCATTTTTTACTAGTGCGCCACCCCTTACAACATAGTGGCGCATTACATATAAAATGCGCCACTAATAAGCTTTCCATGTATATCTATTTCCCTAGTAGTGGTAGGTTCGCTACGTTCCATGGATTTCCCACGTCCTCGTCAGTCTTCGTGTTCTTCATTCTATAGGCGCCTCCTCCTATGACTTCTGTGATTATGAACGGTTCTTCCCATTGGGGGGCGAGCTTGTGAACTTTCTCTTGTATGAGCCGTAGGACAAGGTCGCCCTTATTGAAGGTTCTGGTGCACAGGTGACTGCTTTGGTAAGTGCGCAGTTTGTCCTGGTACCCCTCTGACTTTGCTAGGGCTTTGTCCCTTGCTTCGTCTGATGTGTCCTTGTCATCTTCAATTGCTTCTTATGCTTCTTCTTCTTCTTCGTGCCTTGAGATCTGTGGTGCCCCGAATTTGAGTTCATGTGGTAGTACTGCCTCCGACCCGTACACCATGAAGAAAGGTGTGCACTAGGTTGCAGTGTTTGGGGTGGTGCGTAGGCTCCATAGTACTTCAGGGATTTCTTCTACCCAGTTGCCTGCGGCCTGCTTGAGTGGTGCGAGGAGCTGCTTTTTGAGCCCTCCGCATACTAGGCCATTTTCTTTTTCCACCTGGCCGTTGGATTGCGGGTGTGCGACTGATGCTTAGTTTATTTTGATGCCCAGTTCTTCACAGAAATTCTGAAATTCTGCCGCTGTGAAGTTCGTGCCGTTGTCCGTGATGATGTTGCGTGGCACCCCGAACCTGAATATGATTGGTTTCATAAAATTCACTGCCGTGAGGGCTGTGGAGCTGGTGATGGGCACTGTTTCGATCCATTTGGTGAACTTGTCGACTGCTACTAGTAGGTGGGTTCTTCCTCCGTTTGATGCTTTCTTGAGTGGGCCCACCTTGTCGAGCCCCCAGGTGGCGAACGACCATGATAGTGGTATTGTCTTGAGCTCTAAGGCTGGAGCGTGTGGCCTGCTGGCGAATTTTTGACAGGCAATGCAACGTCGCACGATGTCCTTTGCGTTTTTCATTGCGGTGGGCCAATAAAACCCTGCTCGGAACGCTTTGTATAACTGTCTGTTGATCACTTTGAATGCCTTGGATCGACGACTGATGCACCGAGCTTCTGAGACGTCTTGCGGTAGTGTGCCTTCGATTAGGAATCTGAGAAGCGGCTTTCTCCAAGATGGGTCTTCGGGTGCGGCTGGCTCTGGCTCCTCGACTGCGTTATTGGCTTCTCCATTAGCGATTGGGTTTGTGGCAGTCACTTGCGCTAGTTCTCCTATGTTGTCATCTTCTGTGTCTGCTTCTGGTCCGAGTTCTTTGATTGTGACGATTATCCGGTCTATGTAGGCCTGGATGTTTCCACCAATCTGGTTTCTCATGTATGCTTGTGTCATTTGCTGGTATACTGGTCCTGCGTTGCTTATGCCGAAAGGAATTTTAGGGCGGCAGGATGCGCCGCTAGGGATGACGGTCAAGGCGTGCTCTTCGTCCTCTTCCTTCACCCTAGTTTGATTGTACCCTTAGTAGTCGTCGAGGAACGATAATAGATCGCATCCTGCTATTGAGTCGATTATCTGATCGATCCTTGGCAGCGGAAAGTGATCCTTTGGGCAGTGTTTGTTGACTAGCCCATAGTCGAGGCACATTCGATGTACGTTTGTGTCTTTCTTGGGGACCAGCACGGGGTTGGCGACCCAAGTGGCTTTCTTCGTCTCTCTGATAAATTGGGTGTCGATTAATCGGTTGACTTCCTCCCCGATTGCTCTGCGCTTAGGTTCTGAGAATCTTCGTAGTGCCTGCTTCACTGGCTTGGTATTTGGCTTGATGCGCAGCGTGTGTTCCGCGAGCTCGCGCGGTACTCCTGGCATGTCGGCTGGGCACCAGGCAAAGATTTCCCATTCTTCGCGGAGGAAAGCGATGAGGGAAGTCGCTTGCTCTTCCGGGAGGTAGGCGTACACGCGGACTGTTTTTCCTCGGTCCGTCGGGTCCACCTGGTGGGTGATCGTGTCGCTGTCGATCCTGAAGTCCCGCCCGTACTCTTTTTTCTCGCTTCTGCTTGCTAGCGGAGAGATGCTTTTGTCTGTCGCCATGGCTATTTCTGTGAGTTCTTGCTTGGCTCCGAAGGTGTCGGAGACTTTGTGGAAATCGCGATCGCACTTGTCTAATTTGATGAAGCTCCCGTTGACTGTAATGACGCCCGTGGATCCTGACATCTTGAGTTTGAGGTAGGCTTAATGTGGAATCGCCATGAACTGCGCGAATGCTGGACGTCCCAATATGGCTTCGTATTGCGACTACCAATCGAGTACTTCGAACTCGAGGGTGTGTGTTGCGAAATTGCGTCTGCTGCCAAAGAAAACTTCGAGCTCGATTACTCCAAGGGAGATGACCGCTTCTCCTGGTACTACTCCATATAGCACGGTTCTTGATTTCTTCCATACTGATCGTGGGATCAGCATCTTGCGTAGGGTGCTGACGAAGATTATGTTCATGCTGCTGCCTCCATCCATGAAGATTCTGTCCATGTTGTATTATAAGGCCCAATATGCGGTACTGTTCCAGATCTAGATGTTTCCATCCAGATCCGGGGAGGAAGCACATATCGGTCCCACCGCGACATATGACGAAGTCATATGCCCCGGATTTCCAACATGATATCACAACATTACAGATACAAGGATACAACATTTCATACAATCGGCATACAACTGCCTTAAATACAATACATCAGCGGAAGATATATGTCTGAGTATAGACTACAATCAAATGCCTAGTGGAAAAGAGAAAAACATCGATCCCCATAACCACACGGGTCCAAGCCCTCCGCCGGGATCTGCCTAACTAGTCGTCGTCGAGTCTCCACGTGAAACGTCGATCACCATACCTGTTGTCAATCAAGAACCCTGAAAAGAGTTTGGGGGTAGTATCATGAGTACAGAAGTACTCAGCATCCAACTGTAGTGGTCAACTGACCCAGCAAGGACTTCATCACTCATCATTCTAGGACAAATAGTAGTTTACGGTAAGGATGGGGTAAGTGGTGAGGTTGCTGCCGCACTAGCATTATGAAGTGGCTAACGATCTAGAGAGTAAGATAAGAAGCCAAGCATTCGATGAGGAATCGCCTCCAACAAGTCTTTCTATCAGCTACTTACGCAATCATAACACCTATCCTATCCTTGTCCTCCTCTTCGCATCCCGACGAAGAAGAAGCAGTCAAGGCACACACACGTTGATCAAGTTATATTAAGATTATCTCAGTTGTTGTCTATGAAAAAGGAGTAGGTCTCAAGTCGTCCATAACCGTGGACACGGCTTCTCGAAAAGATTTAACCCTGCAGGGGTGTACCAACTGCCCATTACGAGGCGTCGCATGCTCGCCCATCTCTCTCAGTTGCTACCCATCACAGGCAACCATTTTATGATTAAGTTCCAAGAGATCCGAAATGACAGGTCCCTCTAACTAACAACGAGCAAATCCGGCTGGCCCCCGGGGAGTCGACACCCAATCCAAAAGGTGGCCACGCTCTCGGGTCGGACTCTTCCGTATAGCCAAGGTCGGGTTTAGTCTCAGCTATATAACAGGGAACTTCCCTAGCTCACCAGTGTGTACCAACAGAGGAAGTTTGTCTCCGTTGGCCCGAGTTGTTTGAAAACTACTGGCAGCTGACCAACGCACACACGGTTTCAAATGGTAAATCATCTTGGGACACCTCTAGAAATGTTGGAAGCTAGGTAGGTAAGAAGAGGGGACCCCATAAAATCCCACCTCCGATTAGGCACACTCAGTCTTAAAACCAATACCCGGAACTCGGGTCCTAGGTGACTCGAATGGAACAAATCGTCGGGGCGGGATAACCTAGACCTTCCATCCTTCATCGAATATAGTCAATATTATAATAATCATATCATCAACAACAATATAATAATGTCATATCCCGAACCAAGGAGTTACTGGGTAACATCGTAGCATCCTAAGCATGCATACTAAGAAGGGGCTGAGCAACGAGCAATAGTAACATAGCAGTACATGGTTTGCTGGGAGGGGACATGGTTGTATCGGTTTGAAAGAGGCTATAAACATGTGGTAGGATCAAACATCGAACCTATCCTAGACTAGCATTCAAACCGCTGGTTGAAATAGAATGGATCATAAGTAATGTATAGTCCTTGCCTGTTGATAAGTTGGTTTCCGAAGGTGTAGTTGATCGCAAGCTCGCATCGTCTTCGAAGGTACCCGCGGAAGCACACAAGACGATAAACACTGGAAAGCAATCAACGAGCAAGAATATATTACTACGAAGCAAACACGAGCAAGCGTCAACAATAAGGCAACATGAGACATCGCACCTACCGTCGAGAGCGCTTACTAACAGGTTAAATGGAGTACTCGTCACACACGACGATACCGCACATTTACAAGGGTTCAAGTTGTTTAGCTACAGGTGATCAACAAAGGTTGTTAACATCGCAACTCAAGCAAGCATGGCATAGCACACAAACATGTCAAGAGGTGAAGCATAAAGGAAACTATCTATGCTAGTCAATTTAAGTGAGGCACAACCTAAACATGGCATACACTAAGTGCCGCACGATAATTAAAAGATTTGGTACTGTTCTGCCCTAAGCCATTTTTTATGTTGGTTAACAACAGCAAACAATAGAATAAACACAAAGTACACGAAAAACTAATCAAGTTACATATAAAAAACACTCCAAACGGAGTTACGGTAAAAAAGTTATGGCAATTACAGTTTATAGTGGCAAGCAGTTGTAATTAGCAGGTAAACAACATGTAAAAAAAGTCAAACATGGCAAAGGAGCACATTTTATTAAACTAGACAAAATTCTAAACAACTTTCATGTTTAAATCGCCACGATCCGAGCTACCGTTAAAAAGATATAGCTACCACGAGAAAATAATACAATCTGCCTAAATAATAATAAAAAAGAGCTACAACAGGTATTGGACCGGCCCAACTAGCAGAAAAAAAGGAAAAAAAATAGAGGGCTGCCTCACCGGTGGGTCGAGCTGGTGGGACTGGGCTGAGGTGGCGCGCTGGCAGGCCGGCCCATAGGCGGTTGGTGTCGGCCCGCCTGCTCCCGATCAAGATCGATCCCGAGCAGGGGGTTGACCACAGCGGCGGCGGCGCTCGCTGGCCGGTGGTGCTCCGGCCAGGCGGCGCGTGGAGGCAGGGAGGCCGGGCTTCGGGGGCGGCGCAAGGAGGTTCCGGCCGCGGAATGGTCGCCCGCGAGGACCAAGGTCGGCGGCGCGAGCTCGGGCGGCGGGGTGGAGTCCAGGGGCGGCTGCTGCTGCTCCTTGCGTCCATGGCGCTCGGGCCGGACCTATGAGGGAAGAGAGGGAGTTAGAGGGGAAGGAGGAGAGGGAGAGAAGGGGCGCCGCGAGGGGCTGGCCTCCGGGCGGCTGCTGCCGGCGGCTCGCCGGAGCGGAGGAGAGGAGAGGCTCCATGGGCTGGAGGTGGGAGATGGGTGACGTGGCACGTTCCTGGAGCGTCCATCTCGTAGATCGACGACCGAGAGCGACCAGGAGCAAGGGTTTCGAGATTTGGGGCTGTTTTGGGGCAGATTTTGGCAAGTGGAGGGGGGTGGCTGCAATTTTGTGGCTAGGGAAACCCTAGAAAGAGATGGGAGTGTGGTGGTCTTTATATAGCCCAGGTGGCTGGCAGTTTGCAAATACACCCCCGGTTTTTCTCTCTCGCGCGCGCTGTTTACGTTTCTAACCGCCGGGGTTCCGCAGAGCCTCCGATTTGGATAAAACTTCGAACTGCGCGATCAGCGCGTCGAGCCGGAGGCGTTCACCTCGCCCTGAAACCGTTCCGAGTATACTTTCTGGCGCGCTATAAAAATAACCCGTTTAATTATTAAACGGGGTTTTCGTTCCGTTGGCTGCGGCTGGTCTGGTGCGGTTTTCACGACAATGATCGGGTGAAACCCGGTGTCGCAAAGGTCGAGTGGCAGGGTGGCAAGGGTCAGTCTCCGTCCGATACGAGATAAGAGGGGGAAAAATAATCGCCGATCGATAAATCGAGGATGCAAACATCGCAAACAAATCAGACAATCAAACAATTCACACCGAAAACAAAAATTTTAATATTTGTGAAATCTGGGTTGTTACAATAAAACACCACCAACAAGGGATCTCGTCCTGAGATCCAGGACAATCCGGGGGAGAGGGGAAGGGGGAGAGAAAAGAGAGTCGACGATTCTTCAACACCACCAACAAGGGACTCTGCTCCATGTCGACGTCGAACTTCTGTCGAGATGATTTTCCGCAGAGAGACGACATCATCGAAAATACGAAACCGTCGGTGTCAAGAGGAGGAATGACAGTCAAACCTGTTCAAAGGGACAGTGCTTTTCGACACAAGTCGTGAAAACACCGGTAAAAGGAGGGATGGCAATGGATGACCCAGATGATACCCAAAATCGGAGAAGCTAAAGGTACTACAGGAATTCCCAAACCTGAGATCAGAATCGAGACAATACTTCCCAAGCAAAGCATTGTAGCGGTTCCGATACCCCACACACTCGAGATCCTAGAGTTTGAAGGGGATAAGGCGAGAATAAAACACTTACGACACTTGTCCTGACCAGAGAAAGGGTAAGGAGTAAAAAGAATCCTACTCTTCGACAACTAACTTAGTAACTACAAAAATAGTAATTTTTTCTAGACTCGACTTTGGCCAGAGAAGGGATCCTACGGTCGGTAAGGCTCTGATACCAAGTTGTAAGGCCCGATATGTGGTACTGTTCCAGATCTAGATGTTTCCATCCAGATCCGGGGACGAAGCACATATCGGTCCCACCGCGACATATGATGAAGTCATATGCCCCGGATTTCCAACATGATATCACAACATTATAGATACAAGGATACAACATCTCATACAATCGGCATACAACTGCCTTAAATACAATACATCAGAGGAAGATATATGTCTGAGTACAGACTAGAATCAAATTCCTAGTGGCAAAGAGAAAAACATCGATCCCCATAACCACACGGGTCCAGGACCTCCGCCGGGATCTGCCTAACTAGTCGTCGTCGAGTCTCCACGTGAAACGTCGATCGCCATACCTGTTGTCGATCAAGAACCCTGAAAAGAGTTTTGGGGTAGTATCATGAGTACAGAAGTACTCAGCATCCAACTTTAGTGGTCAACTGACGCAGCAAGGACTTCATCACTCGTCATTCTAGGACAACTAGTAGTTTATGGTAAGGATGGGGTAAGTGG
The DNA here is from genome assembly GCA_950022295.1 of Bromus sterilis. NCBI lineage: Eukaryota > Viridiplantae > Streptophyta > Magnoliopsida > Poales > Poaceae > Bromus > Bromus sterilis. The sequence goes on along the minus strand of OX465595.1, from coordinate 269,316,276 downwards.
TGAGGTTGCTGCCGCACTAGCATTATGAAGTGGCTAACGATCTAGAGAGTAAGATAAGAAGCCAAGCATTCGATGAGGAATCGCCTCCAACAAGTCTTGCTATCAGCTACTTACGCAATCATAACACCTATCCTATCCTTGTCCTCCTCTTCGTATCCCGACGAAGAAGAAGCACTCAAGGCACACACACGTTGATCAAGTTATATTAAGATTATCTCAGTTGTTGTCTATGAACAAGGAGTAGGTCTCAAGTCGTCCATAACCGTGGACACGGCTTCTCTAAAAGACTTAACCCTGCAGGGGTGTACCAACTTCCCATTACGAGGCGTCGCATGCTCGCCCATCTCTCTCAGTTGCTACCCATCCCAGGCAACCATTTTATGATTTAGTTCCAAGAGATCCGAAACGACAGGTCCCTCTAACTAACAACGAGCAAATCCGGGTGGCCCACGGGAAGTCGACACCCAATCCAAAAGCTGGCCACGCTCTCGGGTCGGACTCTTCCGTATGGCCAAGGTCGGGTTTAGTCTCACCTATATAACAGGGGACTTCCCTAGCTCACCAGTGTGGACCAACAGAGGAAGTTTGTCTCCATTGGCCCGAGTTGTTTGAAAACTACTGGCAGCTGGCCAGCACACACACGGTTTCAAATGGTAAATCATCTTGGGCCACCTCTAGAAATTTTTGAAGCTAGGTAGGTAAGAAGAGGGGACCCCATAAAATCCCACACGCGATTAGGCACGCTCAGTCTTAAAACCAATACCCAGAACTCGGGTCCTAGGTGACTCGAATGGAACAAAGCGTCGGGGCGGGATAACCTAGACCTTCCATCCTCCGTCGAATATAGTCAACATTATAATAATCATATCATCAACAACAATATAATAATGTGATATCCCAACCCAAGGAGTAACTGGGTAACATCGTAGCATCCTAAGCATGCATACTAAGCAGGGGTAAGCAACGAGCAATATTAACATAGTGGTACATGGTTTGCTGGGAGGGTACATGGCTGTATCGGTTTGAAAGAGGCTGTAAACATGTGGTAGGATCAAACATCGAACCTATCATAGACTAGCATGCAAACCGCTGGTTGAAATAGAATGGATCATAAGTAATGTATAGTCCTTGCATGTTGATAAGTTGGGTTCCGAAGGTGTACTTGACCGCAAGCTCGCATCGTCTCCAAAGGTACCCGCGGAAGCATACAAGACGATAAACACTGGAAAGCAATCAACAAGCAAGAATTGATTACTACGAAGGAAACACGAGCAAGCATCAACAATAAGTCAACACGAGACATCGCACCTACCATCGAGGGCGGTTACTAACAGGTTAAGTGGAGTACTCGTCACACACGACGATACCGCACATTTACAAGGGTTCAGGTTGTTTAGGTACAGGTGATCAACAAAGGTTGTTAACATGGCAACTCAAGCAAGCATGGCATAGCACACAAACATGTCAAGAGGTGAAGCATAAAGGAAACTATCTATGCTAGTCAATTTAAGTGAGGCACAACCTAAACATGGCATACACTAAGTGACGCACGATAATTAAAAGATTTGGTACTGTTCTTCCCTAAACCATATTTTATGTTGGTTAACAACAGCAAACAGTAGCATAAACACAAAGTACACGAAAAACTAATCAAGTTACATATAAAGAACACTCCAAATGGAGTTACGGTCAAAAAGTTATGGCAATTACAGTTTTCAGTGGCAAGCAGTTGTAATTAGTAGGTAAACAACATGTAAACAAAGTCAAACATGGCAAAGGAGCACATTTTATTAAACTAGACAAAATTCTAAGCAACTTTCATGTTTAAATCGTCGCGATCCGAGCTACCGTTAAAAAGATATAGCTAACTGCGAGAAAATAATACAATCGGCCTAAATAATAATAAAAAGAGCTACAAGAGCTATTGGGCCGGCCCAACTAGCAGAAAAAAAAGGAAAAAAAAAACAGAGGGCTGCCTCACAAGTGGGCCGAGCTGGTGGGACTGGGACGAGGTGGCGCGCTGGCAGGCAGGCCCATAGGCGGTTGGTGGCGGCCCGCCTGCTCCCGATCGGGATCGATCCCGAGCAGGGGGTTGACCACAGCGGCGGCGGCGCTCGTCGGCCGGGCTTCGGGGGCGGCGCAAAGAGGGTCGGCCGCGGAATGGTCGCCGGCGAGGACCAAGGCCGACGGCGCGAGCTCGGGCGGCGGGGTGGAGTCCAGGGGCGGCTGCTGCTGCTCCTTGCGTCCATGTCGCTCGTGCTGGACCTATGAGGGAAGAGAGGCAGTTAGAGGGGAAGGAGGAGAGGGAGATAAGGGGCGCCGCGAGGGGCTGTCCTGCATGCGGCTGCTGCCGGCGGCTCGCCGGAGCGGAGGCGGCGGGGTCCTGCGCGGCTCGGGAGGAGAGGAGAGCCTCCATGGGTTGGAGGTGGGATATGGGTGACGTGGCACGTTCCTGGAGCGTCCATCTCGCAGATCGACGGCCGAGTGCGACCAGGAGCTAGGGTTTCGAGATTTGGGGCTGTTTTGGGGCAGAGTTGGGCAAGTGGAGGGGGGTGGCTGCAATTTTGTGGCTAGGGAAACCCTAGAAAGAGGTGGGAGTGTGGTGGTCATTATATAGCCCAGGTGGCTGGTAGTTTGCAAAAACATCCCCGGTTTTTCTCTCTCGCGCGCGGTGTTTACGTTTTTGACTGCCGGGGTTCCACAGGGCGTCCGATTTGGGTAAAACTTCGAACTGCGCGATCAGCGCGTCGAGCGGGAGGCGTTCACCTCGCGCTGGAACTGTTCCGAGAACACTTTCCGGCGTGCTATAAAAATAACCCGTTTAATTATTAAACGGGGTTTTCGTTCCATTGGCTGCGGCTGGTCTCGTGCGGTTTTCACGACGGTGATCGGGTCAAACCCGGTGTCGCAAATGTCGAGTGTCAGGGTGGCAAGGGTCGGTCTCCGTCCGATACGAGATAAGAGGGGGAAAACTAATCGCCGATCGATAAATCGGCGATGCAAACATCGCAAACAAATCAGACAATCAAACAATTCACACCGAAAACAAAAATTTCAATTTTTGTGAAATCTGGGCTGTTACACGTATCCTCCAATTTGAGCGTCAAGTACCAGGGGCGCATGTCCCGGAATTGGGAATACGAGCGGGTGATCACTCTGGGGAACGTGATGCTGGTTTCTGCATTGTGTAGCTGGTAGACTTCGACTGCGTTTAGGTTCTCGGATGCTCTGGCTTGCAGGGTGTAGGCGTCCTGTTGGGCTGTCGATACCCTGCCCTCTTGGATCGTGTACACCTGTCCTTGAGTCGGCGACTGCTCGGTTCGTCGGGTGCGCTTGGCTTCTCGCTGTTTTTCTTTCTTGAGGCTGTCGGCGAGTTCGTTGAACAGGCGACAGTCTCCCAGGGTATGGCTCGATCTGATGTTTCCCCAGTTGTCTTCAAAGCAGTGGATCGTGCAGGGTCCTTCTTGTTGTTCCCTAACCGTGAGCTTGCTGGATCCGGCGTGCCGTTTCCTCCTTGAGATTCGGAAGAACAGCGCGTGGTCCGCTGGGTGCTCGTGAGCTCGCTGGTCAACTTCGATCCCTTCGCTTAGATTCTGGTTCCTTATGAGATTGGCGAATTCGTCTGGCCTTCGATCTGGGTCGTAGTATTCGCCGGTCTGAGTCTCAAAGTCGTTGTCCTGGAGGGCGGCGGCCGTCCGCACGGCAGCGGGTCGTCGCGTGATCGGCGGGAGCGTGGCTGTATAGTTCGACTTGTCGGGTGAGGTCTCTTCGTAGAATCCTCGCTCCTGTCTTCTGATTCGTCGATTTCTTCCTCGCTGGCGATGGCCTTTGCGATCGCTGATCTCGAGCTCAGAGTTGGTGTATTGTTGTGCGGCGGGTGCCTGGGTGGCGGTGGGTCGTCGAGTGGCCGGCAAGTCCTCTTCTTCGTGCTGTAGTTCGTTGATCGGGATCTCTGCGTGGAGCCCTCGCGCCTTTCTTCTGGGTCGTCGAGTTCTCCTTCGCTTACAGTGCGCTCGTTTGCCGCCGTAGTATTGGTCTTGACACGGCTGCAGGATGAGCGATCTCTCCGGGGCAGCAGATATATTTTCTGTGATCTTGAATTCCTCGGGAAGATTGCATCTGGTTCTTGCTCTTGAGTTGTGGCTTGTTGGAGACGGAACTGTCGAGATCGTAATTCCAACCTGTGTAGTTCCGACAGACGGCGCCAATTGACGGGGATGTACCCTGGCAAATCCCATGGTCAGGGACCCTGGGTTAGTCATGAGAGGCACAGGTTGGACGATAGCTCGTCGGCTAACAGGAGGATACGTTCCTGCTCGATGTTATTGATTGGAGATGGCGATTACAGGGGAGCCAAGGCTAGTGCGCACAAGGCTAGGGTTTACAGATTGTGTATTGCTTGATCTCGACGTCTCCCCTCCTAGCCTTTATATACTAGGCTAGGTCTTGGGGAGTCTGTACAGGATTACATATGAGGTTTCCTAACTCTAATCCTGTACCGCACGGCAAGTTTACACCTTCCTTATGAGTCGCGGACTCCTACGTCGGTGCCACTAGTGGGCCAAGGCTGGGCCCAGGCGGCATCTTTGCTGGCCTTTTATCTTCGGGTACACCGGGTAGGCTCATCCGTAAGAGTCGTGGGGTCACCCCCTCGTTAACGGGTCTTGACACCCACTCGAAGCACCGATGTAGGAATCCTTGGCATCATGGAAACCAAGACTTTTCATCCGAGACTGAAGCTATATTTGGTAAATGCCTCTGTAAACCTAGATGAACTCCTTGCGACCCAGCGTAATATATAAAGCCTGGGAGAGGGCACGTCTAAGGCATCCAATCTCATATCATCACCTCCGGTCCTGAGCAATCTCACCTCGACCGCCACTATAATCGCCTCCATCACAATGCAAAAGAAAGGGAAGTAGGGATTTCACCAATCGAGGGCCCTGAACCTGGGTAAATACCTGTCTCATGTTAGCCGATGAGTATCATCAACCTGCACCTCTCTCTACGATCTAAACCCAGGGTACCTTACTATGGGATTTGCCGAGGCCAATCCTCGTCAATTGGCGCCGACCGTGGGGAAGACGCAGGTTGGAGTCACGATCTCGGCGGCTCCGTCATCAGCAATCGGCAACTCGTCGACTACCTCAGCACTCGACGCCTCCATGAATCGAGCGGAATCTGATATGTTCGAGTCCCTCAGCTTCACCTCGCATCTTCCTCTCGTGCGATCAACTACTGCTGATCTCCGCGCAGGCGTAGACCTAACCTTCGGAGGGTACCAGATCTAGGTCAACTGTTGGGGCACTCTTCGCCTTACCGATCGTGCTCGAGAAACCACAACAGCAACCACAACGACGACAACAATTAAAGACGAGGCACCCGCCCGCGCAGCGACTCTTCGAGTCAACCGCCCAACCCAACTCATCCCGATCCATTGCACCGTCCCCGACTGCGCGAGTGCGACACTCGCATGGAAAAGGAACAACAGAAGGGAGACAAGGCCAGCAATCAAGACGCCGTTCCAAGTGTTCATTGAGGACACCCACGCAACAAATTCAGATGAAAGGGGAAAAGAGACGACACTGACAGCCACCAAGGAGCCGGTGCAAACAATAGGGGTAGCGAACCTGACAACATTGGGCACTTAACGGTCACCGTCGGCGAACCAGGAACCATACGAACGAAAGTCTCCAAGAGACATGAAAATAGCACTCAGAAGGGCGATCAACCCGAGAGCAGCAGGCGCCACACCTCAGAAGCCGCAAGACAAGCACAACCCAAAGAAAAATCATCCTATCCCAAGAGGCAATTGCCAAAGAAAAAAACGCAGTAAATCGCGGCAAGCTCCTGCCAGAGGACGCAACACGCGACAAAATCTGAGCATACAACAAGTTAGCAAGCGACATCACAAAGAAAACTAGACGGCTGGGGCTGGAGCTAGAGAAGTAGAGAAGAGTCGCTGACGAGTCGAGGGCCGACTGCAAGGAACCACCAGAACCCTTGGACGATTCCTCTGACCACGGCTCACCCCAACAATGCAGGGCCAGATTCAAAAACCCATACCGTACGGAGAAGAAGAAAGTTGCCCGCAAACTGGACGACACATTATGACTCGAAGAGTAGGATGAAGAGGACGAAAATCTCACACCAGCAGAGGCCCTCATCGCCGCCAAAGCATACCTACACTGCGCTCAGAACAGAGAAAAATACGACGCAAACCGCAACACCGCGTGAGCACTCAAAGTGATGAACGACGCGATCGCAACCTGAGTACCCAAAAAAGCAAGCACAAGGCGAGCGACCTGCGAAAGGTCGCTGGATATGGACCCAGGCTCACCCGATGAAGATGATGACAACGCCAATGATCGCCACAACTACCCCGACCGAAACAGAGGCAGCGACAGGGATGGCCGCGGCAGCCGACGCAACAATGATCGACGACACGAAGCACGGGACGACATCACACAAACATGATCAATCGAGGACGACGCAGATGTGTAGCTCAAGAAGAATACTCAGACGAGCAAGAGTCCGACGGAGATTTGGAACTTTGTGGAGCACTATGTTTCATGCAAGAAATACGCGAAACACGGATGCCCAAGGGCTTCATGCTGAATTCGACAACACACAAATATGATGGGCTCGAAGAACCAGAAGGATGGCTAGACGAGTACCTAACATCTATCAGGTCCAACGAGGCACCAACACCACAACCATGCAGTATGTGCAACTAACGCTCAAAGGGCCAGCAAGGCACTGGCTGAAAAACGTGCACGAGGCTCCATTAGTTCCTGGAAACACTTCCGCAACACATTCATCGAGAACTTCAAGTCAACATACAAATGACCAGCATCACTCGAGGAACTACAATCTCGCGAGAAGTGAGCCCGAGAGTCCCTGAGAGCCTACATTCAACGGTGGACAATACTAAAAAATGTAGCCGAAGACATATCAGACGAAACCGCAATCGATACATTCAGATGAGGGTTGCAGCACATGGACTTCAAAGAATAGATCGGACATCTAAAATTCTGAACACTCACACAACTACTGGAGAATGCCAATAACTGGGCCGACGGAGAAGACTCCATAAGCAACGAATCAGACGCCCCAACGACTCGCGGCGACCGCGACTATGACTACTATGGCGGAGACAGGAGCTTTGACCGAAGAAGAAAGTGCCCAAGAGCAATTTCAATGATGACAGGGGACCTGGAATGGTCGCGGCTGGTTTCCCAGGAGACCGAGACGGCAGACGCGGCGATGACAACATGCCGCAAACGAGTGACAATCAAGATGACTCGCCGCACATTGAGAAGCGCGAGTGGCTACTGCGATAGCTGCGCGACGACATCCGAGCAATCCGCTCGGTAAAAGAACAACTGGATGGACCATGCACACTTCATGGGTTTAAAGATGAGCATGGAGAAATCAGGTCAGGACACACTTTGAGAGACTCAAGATGCTTCACTGAACTATCAGAAGAAAAAAGTCGGACCACAGTACCACCACGGCATCCACTCGCAAGTGTTGCTGTTAGACCAATCGTGCACTTTGCCCCGCCCGCTCCCGCCATACCATCAAGGCAGGTAGTCGCCATTCAACAAAGATGCGCGACACTGGATGAAGATGAAGAATACCCGACAGCACACGGACTCATCTGCATGATTCAGGAAGGAAGGCCATCAAGAAGACATGAGAAACAAGTCTTCCTGGCAGTCTCTTCCTACCCAGCAATACCAGAATACCTCCGCTGGTCAGAAACAAACATCATGTTCTCCCGAGAGGGCCACCCGCTAGCCATACCGTGACCAGGGCACGCCGCACTCTTACTCAAAGCAAGAATCAGAAACTACAACATGTTACGAGTTTTTATGGATGGAGGCAGCGACATCAACATCATATTCACCAAGACCCTAGAAGAAATGTTCATCCCAACCTCAGCACTCAAAGCCTCAGGCATGGCTTCCATGGAATTGTACCAGGCAAATTCCAATTCCTAGGGATACCATTATCTTAGCAGCAAATTCCAATTCCTAGGGATACCAAGCCACCGACAAAAATAAAGGCTATTTTCAGCCATTTCGTGTAAGAACATACGGGAAACAAAAGCACAAGGAAGTTTTTTCCCAAGCACGCTTATGCGACTAAAATTGGAACTCAGGGGCTCGCTCGAAGTAGACACCCTCTAAGGCGTTATTCGCTTACGCGACTCAAATTGGCACTCGGGGGCTCGCTCGCAGCATCCACCCTCCGAGGCGTTATTCGCTTAAGCGACTCAAATTTGCACTCGGGGGCTCGCTCGCAACAACCAACCTTCGAGGAGTTATTCTCTTACGCGAATCAAATTGGCACTCGGGGGCTAGCTCGCAGCAGCCTCCCTCCGAGGCATTATTCGGTTACGTGACTCAAATTGGCACTCGGGGGCTCGCTCGCAGCAACCACCCTCCGAGGCGTTATTAGCTTACGCGACTCAAATTGGCACTCGGGGCCTCGCTCGCAGCAGCCACCCTCCGAGGTGTTATTTGCTTACGCGAATCAAAATTGGCACTCGGGGGTGATACGGTGAGGATAGTTCTCTCACTCCTCGTTGGTTACCCCAAGTGTAAGGTGAGATGTAGCGTAGCAGCAAATTTCCCTCGGTGAAGATACCAAGGTTTTTCTAGTAGGACTCGCATAAATACAAGAAGGTGCCAACAGTACCAGAAATTGGCTTCTGGTTAGGGAGTTGACAGTCCCAATGAGTACAGAGGAGTTGTCAATTCCTCCGGCCTTGCTGTTTACAAAGGATCAACGCAAGAGATAATAATAGTGGCAACTGAAAGTAAAGACTGAAAGTAAACAAAGGGTGTAAACAATAATGTGAGGATGGACCGGGGTCCCTTGATTTTCACTAGTGATGTCTCTCTCCCGAACGACGATAAAAGTGCTAGCGAGGTAAACAAATCAAAGCCGGGCAATTGACAGAATTATGAAGGCACCACAATGCTAACTATGCTGCAAAGAAAGGAAGGGCTCAAAAGCAATGGGCAGTACGCCAAGGTAAGTAGACCGAAATCCAACTGCATCTACTACGAATCATCCACCTTGAGATATCTATCCAGAACAAAATATAAAAGAGAAGAACCAAATATATTACTCATCACAATCTGAACATAGTCTCATAATCCATCAGATCTCAGGAAACTCAGCATAGCAACAACAGAAATTACAAAAGTGCCTCGATCATGTGAGGTAGCTCACGAGGTCTCGAAAGTGGAAGCACAAATAGGGGAGAAGTACATCACATAGCTACTGGTCTTGGACCCATGGTCCAAGGGGGACTACTCATGGTACATCCGGGAGGCGTCCATGGCTATGGATAGTCTCCCGGAGGGGGTTCCTCCACCCGGCAGGGTGCCGTCCAGACAGCCCCGATCTTGAGACGGCGGCGGCGGCGGTACAGAGGCGACTTCGTGGAAGAGAGATCGATATTAGGGGTTTCCACCCCGAGGGCTAAATATTGGCGGAGGAGGTGTCGAGGGGACCCACTGGGCAGCCAGGAGGCCCCCTGGCGCGCCCTAGGGTGGGGCCGCGCCAGGGACCCTTGTGGAGTCCCTGTGGTGGCCCCCCTCCGTTGCCTTGGTGATTCCGGAAGCTTCTAGGTCGCTGATTATTGATCTGATTATCCGGATTTTTGGAGCACTTTTAATGGCCGGAAAACCTGAAATACAAAAACAACTGGCAGGTGGGTGCACTAGGTTAATAGATTAGTCCGAATATGCTCAAAAGTGTATGAAAGTTCATGAAAAACATAGCAAAGTCACACAAAACACGCATGGAGCAAGAAGAAATTATAGATATGTTTGGGACGTATCAACATCCCCAAGCTTAATTCCTGCTCGTCCTCGAGTAGGTAAATGATAACAAGCATAATTTTTATGGTGACATGCCACACAACAATATAAGGACTTTTAAGTAAAGAAATCAAAGCATGCAATTCAATTCAAGTCTTAACAAGCAAGAGTCTATATTAACATTGACACAAGCAACAAAAGAACAAAAGGTGCAAGAGCTCTCACTGTCCATGAATCGAATGTCTCTAGATGGTGTTTGCGTGCAAGCAGGGGACTGGGAAAAAGAGAGAAAAAAGGTTGTTGAGAACAACTATTTACTAAAGTTTCACACTTAGTCTCCTTTGGATTCTTATCTTAACTCGTCCCCAAACCACTAGCCAGGTACAAGTCAAACTGATCCACTCCCTTTCGATATTTTTAGCCCTCATGCAACGGATGAGCGTGAGCAAGAAAGTTGACACCTAAAAGGCGAAACAAAAAGAAGGTGGAGAAAGAAGACAAAAAGGTGTGAAAGGCTCACATCAATGAGGACAATCATAGGCGAGAGAAGGCCATATTATAGATATGATGTGAGGAGTAGGGATTGCCATGCAAAGAATGCACATGTGAGCTAAAAGCTCTCCAAGGGAACTAGTGGGGGTGCATCTAACTTGCTTGCTCAAAAAGACCTAGAGCTCGTTTGAGGAGGCTCATCATTGGAATATACAAGCCAAGTTCTACAGTGTGAAGGTCCCCACATAGCTATATGCATGATGATGATCTCTATGGAGTACAAGGGATAGAGGATGAAGTACTAGTGTGGATCTCTCAAAAGGAATAGTAGTGTGCCCCTTCTCTCTTTTTATTTTTCTTTTTCTATTTTTTCTATTTTTTTGTATTTTTTTGGTGGCCTCAATGGCTCTTTCTATTTAACTCTCGTTTGTCCTCTTTGGGATCCTTTGATTTTGTCCTCTTTGGGATCTTTTCCTCACTTTAGGGGCAATACTCTATATTTTACTAGAATATAGGAGATCTTTAACACTTTACAAAGCTACTCACATAAAGAAGATATAACTATCATGATGCAAATGTATGCCTCTGCCAGGATAGCAGGATATGCAATGATACTAGCGCATCATGTAGCAATGATTAGGGCAAGGCCCAACTAGCATGCGACTCATTGATCAAGCAAGTAGCATGTATGACATGATGATCAAGTCATGAGAAGGTGGATGTTGCATGGCAATGTATCTCGGAAAGGCTATGGAAATGCCTTATAGGTAGGTATGGTGGCTGTTTTGAGGAAAGATATAAGGAGGCTTATGATGACAGAGCGAATCGTGCCAAGGGTTTGGATGCACCGGCGAAGTATGCTCCAACTCTCAAGGTGAGAAAGGGCAATGCACGGTACCGAAGAGGCTAGAAAAAGTATAGGTGGGTGGAAGTGTCAACTTTCGAATACTCACATTAGTCCGAAGAACTCATGCACTTATTATCGGTAACTCTCAATCTAATCAGGAGGTTCACAAAGAGACAAGTACCCCGAGGAGGAGTGTATGGGGGTTTGTTTATCCTTGCGCATCATCGACTCATGGTACGTGAGTGTACTCTAATATTCGAACCCTCCAGAGGTTAGTGATCCATCTAGTAGATAGAGTTCTCAACAGGGGTTTTTGGTTTTCGAAAAACACACGGATTGCCCAAAATACGACATCTATCACTAATAGGCTCGAGCTCTTGACACCAAAAGTTCAAACATTACTCTAGTCAATACCTCAAAACTATTGCAAGTTACTACTACAAAGAGAATAGCAACTTCAACTACCTACTTCTAGTCAAGACACAAAACTCAGTGCAACAGGCAAACTCTCTAGCAAGATAAAACATGCAACCTATAGAAAGTTCAACCTAAAACAAAAGAAAAGCTCTAGAAAAACTAAAGAAATACAACTAAACAGAGCAGCAGCTAAGAAAAGAAAAAGAACAACTCACAGCTAAAAGAATAAGCATGCAAATCCTATGAGGAGTCCTAGTTCAAGCGGAGCGTGTATCTTTCCCACACAAAAGAGTAAGCTGGGGTCTAACTTGTTACTACAGCAAACAAAGCAAAAACAAACCTAAAAAAGTAAAGAGCGAGACGCTCCAATCATAGCACACAACGCATGAAATGATAAAAATATAGTGCAACGAGGGATGAACTGATAATTGTTGATGAAGAGGGGGATGCACGGGGGCATCCCCAAGCTTAGACGCTTGAGTCTCCTTGAATAATTATTGGGGGTGCACATGGGCATCCCCAACCTTGAGCGTTTGACACTCCAAGATCTTCTTTCATCATCTTCCAGCGCACACTTGAAAACTCCCTTCATACATAACTCATTGTAGACTGATTAGAGAGGTTAGTGCCCTACTAAAATACTTTTTTCTCTACTGTAAATAAAGATAACCTTCAAGAGCTACTGTTTTCAAGATTTCCAAAAAGTTTTTGCAAATAAAAAACAAGCTTAAGGTTTGCAAAAAGAAGAAAAGGAAAAACAGGACAGAATCTGTGAAAAACAGACCAGCAGGTAAAAACAAATTTTTAGGGGTACTTCTGCCACTCAAATCAAAAAACTCAGAAAATAAAAAAGTTTCGTAATTTTATAGAGCACGCTGTGTAAAAATTTCAGCTCAAACAGATGAACTGGGATTTTTCTATCATTTTTCTACTCACGAGGACAGAATCTGTTTTCTGGACAGCATGTCACAACTTTCACTTCCCTTGTCATATGAGGCTAAACTTGGCACAAAGCTTGAAAAATAAAGATACAATGATGTTGATACAGTATTAACAATCATCAAGAACACTAAAAAAAATAAAAGCAAAATTCGTTGCGGGCTGCCTTCCGAAAGCGCTTCTTTAGAGCCATTAGCTAGGCTTAAAGCAGAAGATCAAGTCTTTTCAAGAGAATAACTAGCCCGTGTGACGGACTCAAAAGGTAACTTAATCTTTTTCCTAGGGAAATGTTCCATCCCTTTCTTAAGAGGGAATTGGAATTTGATATTCCCCTCTTTCATGTCAATAACAGCACCAACTATGCGAAGAAAAGGACGTCCCAAAATAATGGGACAAGAGGGCTCAGACTCAATGTCCATAATAGTGAAATCAACGGTAACATAATTGTCATTGACAATGATAAGAACATTGTCGATCTTCCACAAAGGCTTCTTTATGGAAGAATGAACAAGACGAACACGAAAAGAACAGGGATCAAAAGGTTTCAATTCAAGCATATCATACATTCTTTTGGGCATATAAGATGTACTTGCTCCAACATCACAAAGATCATAACAAGAGAAGTTATTCAATTTGATTTTTATCATAGGATCCCAACCATCTTATAGCTTCCTAGGTATGGAGGCTTCTAGTCTAAGCTTATCCTCCCTAACTTTGATTAGAGCATTGGTGATATGCTCTGTGAAGGCAAGATTAAGTGTGCTAGTGTGGGGGTCTCTAAACATCTTGTGTAGGAAACTAATAACTTCAGGTAAAGTGAAGTTGTCAAAGTCTAGGTCACTACTATCTATCAAGGAGGTAGTGATATCATTTAGGCTCACTTGTTCGAAAGCCTATATGTTCATAGAGGTTTCTTCATCTATGGTTGAGGTGGTAGCATCACCATTGATAGGTCAAGTGGGACTAGGGGTGTGATGGGTGCTAACTGTTTGGACATCCTCAACTACTTGGATAGTGGCTACTGTGTGGTAGGTAGGAAGGCTCTTAATTCTATCCTCTTCCTGTTTTTCTCGAGCCCATCTTTCTTTGAGTTTAGCCATCATCCTAATATTTTCATTGATTTTTAACTAGATAGCATTAATAGGAGTGACCTTACTCTCCTCAAGGGGAGAGGTTCTAATTTTTAGCATCTCAACATCAAGGGCTAAGTTGTCTACCTTCAAACAAAGATTATCTAATTTAGCTAGTTTTTCTTCCACATTCTTGTTGAAGGCTTTTTGGGTAGTGATAAAGTCTCTAAGCAAGGTCTCTAGTTCAAAGGTGGAGTTTTTGGTGCTAGGATAAGTGTTGTTATTCCCATAGTTGTTGGTTGGGAAAGGCCTGGGGTTGTTGCTACCAAAATAACTCCTATAAGCAATATTGTTGAAGTTGTTTCTAGAGACAAAATTCACATCTACTTGTTCTTCAGCAACCAAGGAATTTAAAGGAACGTCCTGAGGATCAATAGGAGCTTGCTTGGTAAGTAGAGACATGATAAGGTCAACCTTTTCATTTAGAGAGGAGATCTCCTCGTCAGAATTTACCTTCTTACTAGTTGGAGATCTTTCGGTGTGCCACTGAGAGTAGTTCAGCATCATCTCATCAAGTAGCTTTGTGGCTGCACCAAGTGTGGTGGACATAAAAGTTCCTCCCGCAGCTGAATCTAACAGGTTCCGCGAGGTAAAGTTCAAACCTGCATAAAAAGTCATAATAACCATCCAGGTAGTCAGTCCATGTGTGGGGCAGTTCTTGACAAGCGTCTTCATACGTTCCCATGCCTGGGCAACGTGTTCATTATCTAATTTCCTGAAATTCATAATTTTACTCCTCAATTGAATAATTTTAGCAGGGGGATAGTACTTCTCTATAAAAGCATCTTTGCATTTACTCCAAGAATCGATACTGTTCTTGGGTAAGGATTGCAGCCACTCCTTGGCTCTTCCTCTCAAAGAGAAAGGAAAAAGATTCAGCTTGACGATGTCTCCATCCACTTCCTTGTACTTTTTCATATCACAGAGCTCGATAAAATTGTTTAAGTGCAAGGCAGCGTCCTCTCCAGCACCTGAGAATTGGACTTTCATAACAAGATTAAGCAGAGCACGTTTAATTTCATAAGAAGGTGCTGAAGTGGAAGGTGGAGCAATAGGAGTGCAGATAAAGTCACTGTTGTTGTGACTAGTGAAGTCACACGACTTGGTGTTTTCATTGGAACCCATAGTAGCAGCAGGTATTTTTGGTATTTTTGATAAGGGACACAAAAGTAAAAACTGAAAGGTAAACTAACAAGACTAAAAAGAAAAGATAAAAGATAGTGTGCAACTCCCCTATCTTGTAGACTGAAGTCCCCGGCAACGGCGCCTGAAATGAGCTTGATACGGTGAGGATAGTTCTCTCACTCCTTATTGGTTACCCCAAGTGGAAGGTGAGATGTAGCGTAGCATCAAATTTCCCTCGGTGAAGATACCAAGGTTTGTCTCCAATAGGACTCAAAGAAATACAAGAAGGTGCCAACAGTGCCAGAAATTGGCTTCTCTTTAGGGAGTTGAAAAGACCTGCGCACAGAAACAAATAACTTTGCTCCCAACGAGTACAGAGGAGTTGTCAATTCCTCCGTCCTTGCTGTTTACAAAGGATCAACGCAAGAGAAAATAATAGTGGCAACTGAAAGTAAAGACTGAAAGTAAACTAAGTGTGTAAATAATAATGTGAGGATGGACCGGGGTACCGTGATTTTCACTAGTGATGTCTCTCTCCCAAAAGACGATAAAAGTGCTAGCGAGGTAAACAAATCACAACTGGGAAATTGACAGAATTATGAAGGCACCGCAATGCTAACTATGCTGCAAAGAAAGGAAGGGCTCAAAAGCAATGGGCAGTACGCCAAGCTAAGTAGACCGAAATCCAACTGCATCTTCTACGAATCATACACCTTGAGATATCTATCCAAAACATCTCGCTGGTATTAAGTTGCGAATCCCCCCCAAAGTGTAAACTCAAAGCAACAGACAACTGCATTAAAAGAACTTTGCATAAAGTAAACAATACTTGCACCCGCAGATAGAAGCACCGCTGTTTTATCCCTGGTGGCAACAGCACATACCCTAGTCTCATGTTTCTGTCACTCAAGCTAGACATCAAGGGGCTGAACCCACAATCAAGCATAACGCTCCCTCTTGGAGTTGCAACAAACTACTTGGCCAAAGTAAAATAATGCAACGGAGAACATGCAAGAATTAACTCAAGAACAAAATATAAAAGAGAAGAACCAAATATATTACTCATCACAATCTGAACATAGTCTCATAATCCATCAGATCTCAGCAAACTCAGCATAGCAACAGCAGAAATTACAAAAGTGCCTCGATCATGTGAGGTAGCTCATGAGGTGTCGAAAGTGGAAGCACAAAGACGGGAGAAGTACATCACATAGCTACTGGTCACGGACCCATGGTCCAAGGGGGACTACTCACGGTACATCCGGGAGGCGTCAATGGCTATGGATGGTCTCTCGGAGGGGGTTCCTCCTCCCGGCAGGGTTCCGGGGCAGCTTCTCCAGGCAGCCCCGATCTTGAAAAGGTGGCGGCGGCGGTACAAAGGTGAGTTCGGGGAAGAGAGATCAATATTAGGGGTTTCCACCCCGAGGGATAAATATAGGCGGAGGGGGGTGTCGAGGGTACCCACAGGGCAGCCAGGAGGCCCCCTAGCGCGGCCTAGGGTGGGGCCGCACCGGGGACCCTTCTGGAGTCCCTGTGGTGGCCCCCCTCCGCTGCCTTGGTGATTCCGGAAGCTTCCGGGTCGCTAATTTTTTATCTGATTTTTCCGGATTTTTTGGAGCACTTTTAATGGCCGGAAAACCTGAAATACAAAAACAGCAGAAAACAGCAAGTGGCAGCTGGGTATGATAGATTAGTCCAAATATGCTCAGAAGTGTATGAAAGTTCAAGAAAAACATGGCAAAGTCACACAAAACATGCATGGAGCAAGCATAAATTATAGATACGTTTGGGACGTATCAGGGGGCTCGCTCACAGCAGCCACCCTCCGAGGTGTTATTCGCCTGCGCGACTCAAAATTGGCACTCGGGGGCTAGCTCGCAACATCCACCCTCCGAGGCATTATTCGCTTAGGTGAATGAAGTTGGCACTCGGGGGCTCGCTTGCAGCAGCCAACCTCCTAGGCGTTACTCGCTTATGCCACTCAAATTGGCACTCGGGTGCTCGCTCGCAGGAGCCACCCTCGAGGCGTTATTCGCTTACATGACCCAAATTGCCACTCGGGGGCTCGCTCGAAGCAGCCACCCTCCGACGCGTCATTCTCTTGGGCGACTCAAATTGGCACTTGGGGCTTTCTCGCAGCAGCCACCCTATGAGGCGTTATTCGCTTACGCGACTCAAAATTGGCACTCGGGGGCTCGCTCGCAGTAGCCACCCTCCGAGGCATTATTTGCCTACACGACTCAAAATTGGCACTCAGGGGTTTACGTGCGACAGCCACCCTCCGCGGTGTTATTCTCTTACGCAACACAACTATAGCACTCTCCAATACAAGAAGACTAAACCACCCTCGAAGCATTCTCACATGCGTGACCAAAGGGAAAACCCCGTACATACAAGTTACCAGAAAACAAGAACAACATCTGCAAGTTACAAGAAGTCCTACACACCAGGCTCTGCTTTAACCTTACAAAGCGCACCAAGTATGCAGTCATTCTCCTCGCAAACCTTTTTCACAAGCAAGTGTGAGGGTGCATCCGCTACCTTATAGTGCTCCTCCATCAGCTCATCTCGAACGCTAGGGGGACCTTGAGCCACCAACATAAGATCTATCCCAGGCCAATAATAGTGCACGAAAGCAAGAGCACAGCGAGCCCCTGCATGAATATGATGATTCAGAACACGGAGAAGCTCCAAAGGACGAGAAAATACGCGGTAAAGCTTCTCGAGAGTCTTCAGAACATGATCCAAGGGATAAAACTCGGAGAAGATATGGCCAAGTACCCGACAACAACACTCAAGGGCCTTCGGAACCCTGTTGACTCGCAGGCGAAGAACAGCAACCGCTAGTGCGCGAGTCCTATCCATCCACAACGGATTTTACAGCATGCAAGGCCGGGTCGTCAAGTCGCGACAACTCCAACTGGACTGCCTCCTCCTCACGATAACGGCCAGACAACACTTCAACGGAAAAGAAAACAAGGGAGAAATTTCAGCCAAAGCAAGAAAAGAAGCACTTGGGCAGTCGCACATCGACACTCACCCTTCAGAAGATCGGACAGTTTCGATATCCAAGCCACCAAACCATCCAGCATTGCCTCAGCACGCTCGCATTTTCAGCGATGAACAGCAACAACACCCTTGAGCCGACTAACCTCGCGCTCCGTGTGTCTAAGTCGCAGGCGGAGGGACTGGTACGCACCCTCGCAAGCATCGTCCTTCAAAAATTTCCATGCCCGAGAAACTCCCGGGACGGCCTACCGCAAGAAGAAAAGAAAAAGAAGTCAAGAATCAAAGAAAAACCCTAGGGGCGGAGAAGCATCGCAACAACCATTCACCATTCTCTAAAAAAGAGACTTATTACAAAATAAAGAGACATTAAAAGGAACAACATACAGAAAAACAGGACCCCCAATCTACTTAGCACCCTCAGACTTGCGGATATTGGCCTCCACAACCAATTGCCTGCGATGAGCTAGCTCGGTAGCTCGCAAACTTTATTCCTCTGTATAATCGGGCATGACATCCACCATGTCATTTTTAATGGCACACCGCGCCCAAAGAGAACAACAAAGAACGTCGCAAGTCCAATCACCACGGTCTCACAGACGAAGCTCTCCAGAACTCCAACACCTTCGCCAAATATAGCAGATAACAGATCAAGACTTCGGGCCGATCTTTTTTCCTTTGGAAACACGTTCTCGTGCAGAAGCTTGAGGACTATAGCGGCTCGATCATTCAAGGAACTGACAAAGTCTGCAACGCTCGACACGGCATGGACAGCAACACGAAGAGTGTTCGACTCCTCAGTGGCAGTCGTGGCAACCTCAACACCTACGGAGTCTGCACACCGGCAAAACTGTAATAACAAACCAAGTCAAAAGTCACAATCAAAGCAAAGATACAGAAGAAAATGACTTACCTTTCAGAGTACCCGCAAGGGCGTGCAGGCGACCACCCTCATTCACTTCGGCTTGTCGGAGTAGCTGTTCCACTGGTCGGAGCCGCTGAACCTCAAAAAGGTGCACCTAAAGCTCCTTATCCTTTAACTCCAAATCGCCTCAAAGTCAGGCGAGCTCTTTCTCCGCCACAACAGCTTGCTTCTCGGCCTCATTCTTTCGACCTGCATCAAAGGAATCATAAACCGCGAAAATCAGTAACAGAAGAAAAAATAGGCACAGAACACAACGAAGTAACTCACGCCTCATGACAGTAAGATTCCCCTAGACAGCATCATGGGCACCCCTATACAGATCGGCATCAGTCGGTACGTGCCTGCACATCCGAAACAATGGCTACAGCAGCAGAAAAGCAAAGGACAAGGTTACACAAAGGGGAACAGTCAAAGACTGCGACCAACCACAAATGGTTGCCCGCAGCCTCGGGGGCTACTCCCATCGGCAGCGCTGCCTCACCCCAGATGAAATTTCTAAAGCAAGGATCAATATCTGTTCAGCCATACGATTAAATAACATAGCTTTGTCCTCAATGCGGATGCCCTTCTTTTACAAGACATACCCTTCAGCAACAACATGCTTCACATCTGGAGAAGAGTTGCCCTCTGTAGCTGCTCCAGAACCACCAGAAGGAGCGATCGCAGGAGTCTTACCTTGATGACCCACAAGTGTAGGGGGTCGTAACAGTATTCGCGGATACGATAACCCAATTTATTGATTCGAGAAAAGAGAAGCCAAAGTATATTTATAAGCTTTGACAGTTGAGTTGTCAATTCAGCCACACCTGAAAGATACTACCTTGGAAATGAAATATTAGTAGTAACGGTCATATGGAAGTGATGGTGGCAATGGAAATATTGGTGGCAAAGCAACGAAGTAAAACAGCAAAAGTAAATTACTTGTAACCAGCGGAATTAAAACACTGTAGGCTAGGGGAATGGATGGTTGGGCTCTGCATGGATGAGTGATAAAATTTAATTAACTTGGGGCAAAGCACACAGAAAAGCAATGATCATCTAGGACAATATCAAACATTAGGCATGTATCCCAAGGTAGTTGTGCGTTCTTGCAATAAGAACTTTGCACATCTTTTGTCCAACCATCCCACTACAAACGGGGCCAAAAGGAACTTATGGAGACTAAGTTGCTCCTTTCAAAGAACATCGGAGCAAAGCATTAACAATCAATGGATACATGGAATCCTCAAATTATAGTCCATCCCCTTTGGTGTCCAAAGCTGCCACCATTGGGATCACCGGTTCCGGACTATAATAGGTGCATACAACTCATAGATAGGAACAAGAACACAAATATATTCATGAAAACACATAGGGTTCCGATATGAAATCATGGCACTCGGGCCCAATGTGACAAGCATGAAGAACAACAAGTAGTAGCAAAGAAGCTAAACACCATAGTAGATGATAGGCAAGATAGCCCCAACAATCTGATGAACTATTACATGATCTAACTCATCCAATCCCTACCATCCCCTTCGCCTACAGCAGGGAATTACTCACACATGAAAGGGGAAGTCATGGAAGGGTGATGGAGTGGCGATGATGATGATGATGATGGCGATGATTTACCCTCAGCGGAAGCCAAAGAAACCTCTAGATTATCTCTCCCGGGGAAGAACAGAGGGTGGCAGCGGCTCCGTGACGAGAATTGGCAAAACGACTTCTGTTCTAGGGTTTCTCCATCTCGGGTAAAAATAGAGGTCAAGGTAGGTCACCAGAGGTGGTGGCCCCCACCCAGGCGCCCTCCTAGCACAGCCAGGGGCTTGGTCGCGCCACATGGCCGCCTAGGCAAGGGGTGGCCCCCTCTGACCCACTTCTGGCTATTGGTCCCTCCTGGTGCGTGGATTTTGTCTATTTTTATTGGAATTTTACGGGACACCTAAAAATCTATTTTCCTGCACACAAGAAATTCATACAGTCAACTCTGCTGAAAACATCTTCAGTCTCGGTTAGTTTCGTTCAAATCATGCAAGAATGAAGCCAGAACAATAGCAAAAGTGTTTGGAAAAGTCGATACGTTTGGGACGTATCAATTCCCCCAAGCTTAGCATATTGCTTGTCCTCAAGCAATTCATTTCAATAAACTGGACGAGGCAAAGAAAACTTTGACAAACTCTTTTTCTTCATTAGATGTATATAAGCATGTACTACGAACAAGCCTAGCAAGTGTTGGAACAATGCTACAAAGACAATGCACGAAGAAATCCTTCATTCATGTGAAAAGTTTCAAGCAACCAAGAATTAAAAACATGTTGCTGAAAATCAAGACATGATCACAATGCACATGACTTGAACATACTAGAGTGGTATCTCGCTAGCCTCCATGAGTGAAGCAAAACATAAATGCAGAATCTCCTTCGGAGTTTTAAAGGAGACTAGAAATAAATATTCCAGACTCAGTAATATCACAATCATGCATAAGACAATGTGGTACTTTCGGACAATGCATATTACACTCATAATGACAATTATGCTCTCAATAGTTGGTGCTTTGAAGAAACAAGATTGTGACTCTCTAACCGTGGCTCTTGTTGGCAAAGTTGAAAACCCGTGGCTGGAAGCATAGACTAAACAAGTACCGGAGCTCTTGGTTTTGAAAAAAGAGATAAGTGCTTTTGGGAGTGTAACTTTCCAGTCAACGGTAAAAGGTTTTCAATGTCTTCCATACCAACCATATTAATAGCGGTTACCATGCTTTTCATGGTATGCTTACACTTGTGTTTCCTTTCCACCAATCATAAACGGTCCATGACCAGCAATGATTACGTGGTGCTTTTTATCCTGCCTCAAATATGGAAAGGAAGATTGTAAGTCTCCTTCCACCAATCATTACTAGTTTGTGTCCAACATTAGTTCCATTTCATTCCGTCATCAAGTATGGAGGGAAAGTTCAAGTTTTATAAAATGTGAAACAAGTGAGAACTGGGCATTCTCCAGACCGGCCTCTGCCTCATAAATTTGACTAGATTAAACTTTGTCAAGGAGTAAAACATTTTTAGCATGGAAGATATTGATTGCCCCTAACGCCCCATGAGCTTGTACGGATACAAAAAGAGAGGTGCATTTGAATAGTTTTGAGATGGTACAAGAAAGTCTTTGTTAGGATGGCTGGTAAATACCATATATAGGAAGGTATGGTGGACTCATATGGCCAACTAGTTTCAAGGATTTTGGATGCACAAGCAGAAGTCTGCTTAGTACAGGAGAAGGCTAGCAAAAGACGGGGAATCGACCAACTAGAGAGCAATAACGGTCATAATCATGCAGAGCGACAAAGAAACATTGAATCGGGCAGGAAAGTGATATGACTATTCTAAAATAAAAAGATCATCAAAGCTTGATAGACTTTTAGTAATAAACATGTGTAAGCATGTGCCAAGTCAATCAAAAAATTCTCCGACGACAAATACCACTTCAATATGGCAAACCATGAACAATGCAATGCATGTAAATCATTTCAATAACACATTATGCACTCTAGCTATTTGAGACTAATCAAACAAAAATCATGAACTACTGGGAAAGCATTGTAAACATAGCACGATGTCGCTACAAGCTTGTCTCTAGATCATAAGTACATGCATATGTACAAAAGTAGTACCAAAAAGAGTTCATACCGGCTTTCCTTGTTGCATCCCTTTCGTCGATCTTCATCATTATTGAACATAAGCTGAACTCTGCAAACAAAGCACTTGAACATCATTATTGCATCCTTTTCACTTGCACGATAAAACGTAGAAACATATAATCGAGTGCAATTGCAACCATGAACATAAGCTGAACTCTGCAAACAAAGCAAACTAAAGAGAGAAAGGAAATGTTTTTAGGTTTTTCAAAGGTTAATAGAAAGCAAAAGAAAAGAAAAATATTTTTGTTGTTTTTGCAAATTAAGAAAGAACAAAGAAGAATATGCAAAAACTCTGAAAAGATAAAAGCGAACACTATGGATGATAGAATGAAAGGGAAGAATGGTACATACTCTCCCAAGCTTAGGCCTTTGGACTAAGTCGGGCTCGGCTACTGCGGGCCTAGGAGCGCCCTCCGACTCCGGGGTAGTACTGGTACGTCCATGGATCGTATGGGGCCTCGAGCACGTAGACTGACGTCCTGTTGTCCTCCCAAGAAGAAGGCTTCGCGCCCCAAGAAGAAGGTCCCTCGCCCCACTGGGAAACAGGCTCCTCCTGGGGAGGCGGAATCTCCTCTGGAGTAACCCCCTCCATGGGGTTATGGAACTGCTACTGGATCACGAACTCGTCCAGCTGAATCATGGTGAAGGACCATCCGTTCCTACTAGTATAATCAAACAAAAGTGGTGTAGTTAGAAGGATCTCGCTAGTAGTAAAATCGCCAAACATCATGATATAAACAAAGTTACCAAACTCAAAATTCCTAGTAATTAACTCATGCCTCTTCATAGAAGTAAGATCGAAGCTTATGAATGGAAAAGGCACATCATCAGCTTGCACGGTGCGTTCGAGACGCTCAAGGATAAGTGTGGCATAAATTCCACCAAAGGTAGGCCACTTTCCGCTGTTAGCGACGAGGAGGGGAGCAATCAAAGAAACATTATTATACGTGTTATCTCCTAAGAGGTCGGTTTCCAAGATAGCAATATCTGGAGCCGAAATGTCGCTCGTGTTGTCACGGGCTAACACCCCTCGAGAAATATAGTATACGAAATACCTGATGTGGGGAAGAAGATGCTGGGAATCTACCCCCGGTGAATGCCTTTAGGTCCTTGATGCAAAGGGAGGTGAAGAGGGCTTTCAGCGTGGATGGCTGAACATTTATCCTGGTCGTCTTCCCAACATTCCGCACACCTATAACATCACAAAAATCTTCCAAGTAAATGGTAAAAACTTCCTCATATATTCTGAATTCAATCATGGAAGTTCTATCATTATATCTAAACCACTTGAAAAAAAAATAAGTGAGTTTTTGATATTGTGGCACTCAGCGTGTCACAAGATGTGTCAAACCTGCAGCTATACAAAGGTTATCAAACTCGTCCTTAATACCTTCCGCCGTAAGGAATTCTGAACACGGGTATGTCATGGCACGTGTTGTGTTTGTCTCGTGGAGCAACTCCGGTGACATGATATCATCATTGTAACTTTCCCTCGCAGTAGAGGGTGAATTTCCAACTCTATTTAATCTATCAGTGGGCTCGGGTTGCTTCTTCCCATGCCATCCTTTTGATTTTCCAAAGAAACTCATTTCTGAAGTTTTTGAGGCAAAATACTCTAGTCACTTCCACAAGGCATAAACTTGCATCGAAACTTCACAAATAAATATCTAAACATGCATGCAAACTCATATGAATAGCAGCAAGAACTCCTAAATACTCACAAATAAGACTACCAATCAAAATTCTAATTGGAGGGGTGGAGGAGTCACATACCAAGGAGCAAATACTCAAAATCTCAATGCAAATGATGGGCTGTAGAGAGAGATCGAAATTCTCCACCAAGAACAGAAAGAACTCAAGCTCCAAGAGCAAAGTCGGGATTTTTGGAGTGAGAGAGAGAGAAGGGAAGAAAACTTACCTGGAAAGGGGACCAGCTGGGCCCAGGCGCCCTGAGGGCGCGGTCAGGGGCCAGGGCGCGCCACCTGGCCTCCTGGATCAGGGGTGGCCCCCTGGTCAGCCCCAGGTGCCCCCGTGTCTCTTTTTTGATGGAAATTTTGATTATAATTTTTCCGGAATTCCTCACAACTTCACTTTTGAAAAAAAATTCAAAGTACCGAAAGCTACAAAACCTCCGGAAAGCTCGAAACAATGGATAAACATATGAAGTTTGAAAAACATAAAACTTTGGTACACCAAGGAGGATAAAAGCTAAAGGAAATGAAAACATAACAAGCTCCCCTTTTTACTCATATAAAGCATGTTTGTTAGCAAGGTTGATCAAGTCTTACTACCAAACAAGTGGTATATCGAGCAAAAAATTTCACTTCTTATAAAGCAATCATGGTCCCCACCATAATTGTTTTGTCTTTGTGGTGCACATGTAGAGGACAATCCCAATCACCAGTCTTCACGGTCTCAATATTCTCAATAGAGTTAAGGCCATCCCTTTTATCGATCTTCTTCGGAAAATATACCGTGTGTTCCTTATCATTAACATTGAAAGTGACCTTTCCTTTATTGCAATCAATAATAGCACCTACGGTATTAAGAAGAGGTCTACCAAGAATGATGGACATGCTCCCATCCTCGGGCTTGTCAAGCACAACAAAATCAGTAAGGATCAACAAATTAGCAACTTCAACAGGAACATCCTCACAAATACCAATAGGAATGGTTGTTGACTTATCATCCATTCGAATAGAGATATCTGTGGGGATTAGTTTATCCAAACAAAGCCTCTTGTAAAGAGAAAAAAGGCATAACACTCACCCCTGCACCAAGTCACATAAAGCAATTCTAACATAATTTTTCCTTTTGTAGAAAGGAATGGTGGGTATAACTGAATCACCAAGTTTCTCAGGAATCATTGCCCCATTAGGAACTTTTATTTTATTAGTCACAACTCACAATATCTTTGATATACCTCGAGTACGGAGGCAACTTAATAGCATCAGTCAAAGGAATTTGAAGAAAAAGAGGTTTCATCCATTTACAAAATTTATTATAATGCTCTTCTTCTTTAGTTTTCAGAGTCTTACCTGGGAAGGGCATTCGTTTTTGTTCCCATGGTTCTAGTTTCTACCGATGCTTCCTTGCAATGAATTCTCTCTAGTATATCTCTTGCGTTTATCGGGTGCTTCTTCTTCTCGTACTTCAGGAGGATCATTCTTCTCATTATCTTTATCATGTTCAGCACCATCTTCCGTCTTAGCATCGGAAGTAGATATACTATTAGGATCAAAAATAGGTTCTTCATCAATTATGGGATCATTAGAATTGTGAGCTTCCTTGTGTTTCTTCTTCTTATTATTAGGAGAGCTGGCAACGTTGTAAGGCCCGATATGCGGTACTGTTCCAGATCTAGATGTTTCCATCCAGATCCGGGGACGAAGCACATATCGGTCTCACCGCGACATATGAAGAAGTCATATGCCCCGGATTTCCAAAATGATATCACAACATTACATATACAAGGATACAACATCTCATACAATCGGCATACAACTGCCATAAATACAATACATCAGCGGAACGTACATGTCTGGGAACAGACTACAAGCAAATGCCTAGTGGCAAAGAGAAAAACATCGATCCCCATAATCACACGGGACCAGGCCCTCCGCCGGGATCCGCCTAACTAGTCGTCGTCGAGTCTCCGCGTGAAACGTCGATCACCATACCTGTTGTCGATCAAGGACCCTGAAAAGAGTTTGGTGATAGTATCATGAGTACATAAGTACTCATCATCCAACTGTAGTGGTCATCTGACCCAGCAAGGACTTCATCACTCGTCATTCTAGGAAAACTAGTAGTGTACGGTAAGGAAGGGTTAAGTGGTGAGGTTGCTGCCGTGCTAGCATTTATGAAGTGGCTAACGATCTAGAGAGTAAGATAAGAAGCCAAGCATTCGATGAGGAATCGCCTCCAACAAGTCTTGCTATCAACTACTTATGCAAACATAACACCTATCCTATCCTTGTCCTCCTCTTCGCGACCCGACGAAGAAGAAGCAGTCAAGGCACACACACATAGATCAAGTTGTTAAGATTATCTCAGTTGTTGTTGTCTGCGAACAAGGAGTAGGTCTCATGTCGTCCATAACCGTGGACACGGCTTCTCGAAAAGATTTAACCCTGCAAGGGTGTACCAACTGCCCATTACAAGGCTCCGCACGCACGCCCATCTCTCTCAGTTGCTACCCATGATAGGCAACCATTTTATGATTTAGTCCGAAGAGATTCGGAACGGACAGGTCCCTCTAACTAACAACACACAAATCCGGTGGCCCCCGATGAGTCGACATCCAACTCAAAAGCTGGCCGCGCTCTTGAATCGGCCTCTACCGTCTGGACGAGGTCGGGTTAGCTACCCAAACAGATGTGGGCAGCCCCCTAGCTTCCAGGTGTGGACCAAAGAAGGAACTCTGTCTCCGCTGGCCCGAGTTGTTTGAAAATCAGCTGGGAGCTCACTAGTCACACACACGGTTTTCAAATGGTAAAACCAGCTTGGGCCACCACTATAAATGTTTGAAGCTAGATAGGTAAGAAAAGGGGACCCCATAAAATCCCACACGCGGTTAGGCATGCTCAGTCTTAAAACCAATACCCGGAACTCGGATCCTAGGTGACTCGAATGGAACAAAGCGTCGGGGCGGGATAGCCTACACCTTCCATCCTTCGTCGAATATAGTCAACATTTATAATAATCATATCATCCACAACAATAATAATAATGTGATATCCCAAAACCAAGGAGTAATAGGGGGTAACATCGTATCATCCTAAGCATGCATACTAAGCAGGGGCTGAGCAACGAGAAATAGTAACATGGCACTAC
This sequence comes from Bromus sterilis, assembly GCA_950022295.1. Taxonomy (NCBI): domain Eukaryota; kingdom Viridiplantae; phylum Streptophyta; class Magnoliopsida; order Poales; family Poaceae; genus Bromus; species Bromus sterilis. Next base: position 269,289,050 of record OX465595.1, on the reverse strand, counting down.
ATGGTTTGCTGGGAGGGGACATGGTTGTATCGGTTTGAAAGAGGCTGTAAACATGTGGTAGGATCAAACATCGAACCTATCCTAGACTAGCATGCAAACCGCTGGTTGAAATAGAATGGATCATAAGTAATGCATAGTCCTTGCCTGTTGATAAGTCGGGTTCCGAAGGTGTAGTTGATCGCAAGCTCGCATCGTTTCCGAGGGGTAACCGTGGGAGCACACAAGAAGTAAACACTGGAAAAGACAATCAACGAGCAAGCATCTATTACTATGAAGCAATCACCAGCAAACAACATCAAGAAGGTAACACGAGACAAAGCACGGCATCGCACCTACCGTCGAGAGCGGTTACTAACAGGTTAAGAGGAGTACTCGTCACACACGACGTACCGCACATGTACGATGGTTCAAGTTGTTTAGCTACACAAGGTGAGCAAAGGTTATTAACATGGAATCTCACTCAAACATGGCATAGCACAAAAACATGGCAAAAGGTTAAGCACAAAGTAAACTACGTATAATAGTCAAGTTAAGCGAGGCAACACCCTAAACATGGCATAACACTAAGTTCCCACGACGATTAACAAGTTTATTACTGTTCTGCCCTAAACCACATTTTATGTTGTTTAACAACCGAAAACAACCACACAAACACCAAGTACACGAAAAACTAATCAAGTTACATATAAAGAACACTCCAAACGGAGTTACGGTTAAAAAGATATAAGCAAAATAAGTTTGGAACACAATCTGCACACATCAGGTAGCACACTTTAGAGAAATGCATCAACAAGCTACTGAGTGCAAACATGCACCAAATGACATGGAATTGGAGTAGGCATGACAAAGAAGGCATGGCAAAAAGAATCATGCAAAAAGGGATCCTGAACAACTAGTTATAGCCCATGCAAAATGCAATAAAACATTACTGGTCAAGGATTTAGTGAAAAAAATGAAAACAGGGAAGAAACTGTTATTTTTATGCTGTATAAACAGGGGTAAAACTATATGCAAAATTGTAGCAACATGACATAGAAATATATGAGCATGAACTAGACATGATGGTGATCAGGTACAAACAAGAATCATGGTCATAGGTATCATAGATCAAAAGATATTAAGCATGCAACATGGCATCGGAACGTTACAGACTTAGAGAAAAACAGATGTGGCTGTCAAAAACATTGGCATAGCAACTTTGGAGCTCGATAACTATATGACCAGAAAGCATATCATGACAATGTAATACATATAATGGAAGTAGACATGGTGCTTAACAGTATGCAAAAAGAATCAATGCAATAGGCCTCATGGATGAGTCACAATCATCATGCAAACCTGCAATAAAATAAAATAAAAAACACTTAACAGGAGATAATAGTATTAACGGCCTGATGCCCACTTCAACACAGATTTGCGACATCAGGATGGCCTGAAATCAAAATTCTCACAAAAGATGAATTGAAGTACACACAATTCTAAACAAATTTCCTTTTGGGCGCAACGTGATACGGGCTACGGTTTACTCGCAAATTACAACGCAAATAGGCATCAGCACACAAATTATACAGACTTAGCAGAAAATAGCTAAAAGGAAAAAAAACAGATAAGAAATAAAAATAGAGCCTCACCCAATTGGGCTCGGCCCAACAGGCTGCGGTCGGGAACGGGCTGGCGGCTAGATCGTCCTGGGCCGAGGGGGCGGCTGGGCTGCGTGAGCTGGGCCGGCCTACCCGAGGCTTCCCTATCCCGATCCGATCGAGGGATCGACAGGCGAGCACGACGGAGCGGCAGCCGGCATCGGCGGCGCTCCGGCCAGGAGGCAAGCGGCGAGGAGGGAGGATGCAGGAGGTGCGCGGAGGGGGGCAGGACGCCGGCGGGGTCGCCTGATGTGGAGGCGGCGAGGCGACTTCTGGCCCGAGGCCATTCATGACGCCGACGGCGGCTCAGGCCGAGATCCTCCATGGCGGCGGCTCCGGCGGGACCTGGAGAGAGGGAGCGGCGCGGTCAGGGCGGGAGGAGGAAGGAGGGAAGGGGAGGCGCGGTGGTGGAGACCTGCGGGTGGTCGGCGACTGCCGGCGGCACGGCGAGGTCATGCATGAAGGCGGCTCCATGGGAGGCGGTGGAGAAGAGAGAGGAGGTAGGTGGGTGATGACGTGGCACTCCCTGGGCCGTCAGATCGCCAGATTTGACGGTCCAGGTTGGATCTGGCTAGGATTTTCTACAAAATGGGAAAAATGCGAAAATTGGGGCTATTGTGAGGGGGGTGGCTGCAATTTTGTGGCTAGGGAGACCCTAGAAAGGGGTGGGGGAGTGGTGGTCTTTATATAGCTCAGGTGGCTGGCAGTTTGCAAAAACATCCCCGGTTTTTCTCTCGCGCGCGCAGTGTTCACGTTTCTGACCGCTGGGGGTCAATAGGACCTCCGATTCGGGTAAAACTTCGAACTACGCGATCAGCGCGTCGAGCCAGCGGTGTTCACCTCGCGCTGGAACCGTTCTGAGAACACTTCCCGGCGCGCTATAAAATATCCCGTTTAATTATTAAACGGGGTTTTCGTTCCCTTGGCTTCGGCTGGTCTTGTGCGGTTTTTGCGACGGTGATCGGTTGAAACCCGGTGTCGCAAAGGTCGAGTGTCAGCGTGGAAAGGGTCGGTCTTCGTCCGGTACGAGATAAGAGGGGGGAAAATAATCGCCGATCGATAAATCGGGGAGGCAAACACCGCAAACAAATCAGACAATCAAACAATTCACACCGAAAACAAAAATTTTATTTTTTGTGAAATCTGGGCTGTTACAAACGTCTTCTTCCTGCAATTGAGAATCTTGCTCGATTCTCTTTAGATACCCAGCTGGATAAAGAGGGTCTTGGGTGTCTGTCCCACCTCGGTTTTTAATCCCATAAGCCTGCATGTCATCTTGTTTGGCATTTTTAGCAAGAAAATATTTTTGCAAATTATAAATTTGCTCAAGATGAGTTTGAACCATATGAAAGTGCTTAACAAGGCCTTTAACATCATTAAAAGTTCTACCTAAAACATCAAGCAAATTTTTTATAGCAAGGGAATTATCATGCAAATGACTTTGAATCCTCTCATTAAAGTGACTTTGCTTCATAATAAAATTATCAATCTCATCTAAACATTGAATAGGAGGCTTACCATGAGGGATATCACTTGCATTGAAATCTAAAAGCGAGTGTTACTCTACCATAGGAGGGTGAGTGGTAGGATCGCAAAGTTTTTCAATAGGAGGTAGATTCTTCACATCTTCAGCTTTAATACCTCTCTCTTTAATAGACTTCTTAGCTTTTTGCGTATCTTCGGGGTTCAAGAAGAGCATTCCCCTCTTATTTGATGGTGGATGTGGTTCAGGGACGGACCAATCATCATGTTTTTTGGATATCTTGCCCATTAATTTTTCAGCATCGTCTGGTGATCTTTCCCTGAAAACACAACCAACACAACTATCCAGATAGGTTCTAGATTCATCGGTTAGACCAACATAAAATATATCAACTAATTCATTCTCGTGGACTCCATGTCCTGGTGTAGCCTTGAGCAAAGTGAAGTACCTCCCCCAAGCTTTAGGGAGGTTCTCATCCTGGAAATGTTTAAAATTATAAATTATTTGTAAAGTAGCATGTTGCATATGAGCAGGTAAATATTTAGCAACAAAACATTGAGCTAAATCTTGAGGAATTCTAATAGAACCACATGGTAGTGCATCATACCATGCTTTAGCACCCTCCTTCAAAGAAAAAGGAAGCAGCTTAGTAACATAATAATTTCTCTTCTTGTCCTCATTAGTAAATAGTCCACCAAACTAAGTGAGTTTAGTAAGGTGTGCAATAGCATTGTCATTTTCTTTGCCATAAAAGTGGTCAGCTTCAAATGTAGATATAAGTGAAAGATCAACAGATAAATCAAAATCAGCATCTTCAATGCAAATAGGAGATGAAGAAAATTTAGGATCAGGAGTAAACTTGTTCTTCATTGAGTGCTTTTCAAGCAGCTTCTGAACAACATGAGGGTCAGAGTCAACACACTATGTAAGCTCCCTGCACAAATCATCATCAAGCTCAATATAATCATCACCAAGAATTCTTTCCTTGAGACCACTCAAGTCTGGGTAACCAGAGAATCTACCAATAGCGTACCGGTTAACAGGAATTTCAATCCTAGACTGTTGTCCAAACTTAGAAATCTGAGACTTAACAAGGCGACCAAGAGAACCAATCTCATCAAGAGTAGTAGAAGCATCATCAAAAGTATCAGACATAGTGACGGACTTAGTAGAAGCAGCATGCGGTTGTGGTGAAACAAACTTACTCATAATGGAAGGTGAATCAAGCGTAGCACTAGTGCTAAGAACAATACCTTTTCCTGTAGTGGATGGTAAAATCGGAACCTTGGGGTATCCTTTCTTACCCATAGTGGATAAATTGCAGCAAGCTAAATAACTTCAAGTAGACTTGTAAATAAAGCTATGCTCCCTGGCAATGGCGCCAGAAAATAGTCTAGATGACCCACAAGTGTAGGTGATACGTCTCAAACGTATCTACTTTTCCAAACACTTTTGCTATTGTTTTGACCAATACATCGCCATCGTCATCACCATCACCAATGCATCATCCCTCCATGACTTCTCTTCTCATGTGTGAGTAATTCCCTTCTGTAGGAAAAGGGGATGGTAGGGATTGGATGAGTTAGATCATGTAATAGTTTGTCAGATTGTTGGGGGCATGTTGCCTATCATCTACTTTGGTGTTTATCATCTTTTCTACAACTTGTTGCTCTTAATACTTTTCACTTTGGGCCCGAGTGCCATGTTTTCAGATCTAAACCACTTGTGTTTTCATGAGTTTATTTATGTTCTTGATCCTATCTATTAGTTGTGGGCACCTATTATGGTCTGGAACCGGCGATCGCAAAGGTGACAGCTTGGGATACCAAAGGGGATGGAATATAATTTGAGGATTTCTTGTATCCATTGAGTGTTAATGCTTTGTTCCAGTGCTCTTTGACAGGAGCACCTTAATCTCCATAAGTTCATTTTGGCCCCTTTCATAGCGGGATGGTAGGAAAAAAGATGTTGTGCAAGTTCTTATTTCAAGCACGCACAACTACCTACGAGATACATGCCTAATGTTTGATATTTTTTTAGATGATCTTTTCTTTTCTGTGTGCCTTGACCATGTTAAAATCTATTACATCTTCATTCTCATCCAAGCAGCGCCCAACCATCCATCTCCCTAGGCTACAGTGTTTCAATCCTGCTAGTTACTAGTAGTTTACTTTTGCTGCTTTACTTTCGCTATTGCCTCTATCATTATCGTATCACCACTACTATTAATATTTTGTTGCAAGCAAGTATATTTCAGGTGTGGTTGTATTGACAACTCAACTTTTAAATCTTATAAATATTCTTTGGCTCCCCTTGTGTCAAAAAAATAAATTGGGTTATCTTACCAGCGAAGACTATCTCGATCCCCTATAGTTGAGGGTCATCAAGTACTATTTTCTAGCGCCATTGCAGGGGAGCATAGATTTATTTACAAGTCTACTTTAAGTATTCTGCCTGCTGCACATCATCAACTATGGGTAAGAAAGGAGACCCCAAGGTTCCGATCTTACAATCCACTACAAGAAAACGTACTGTTCTGAGCACTAGTTCTACACTTTATTCACCTTCGTTTATAAGTAAGTTTGCTTCACCACCACCACCACACGTTACTTCCACTGAGTCTGTTACTATCTCCGATACTTTTGATGATGCTTCTACTACTTTTGAGGGAATTGGTTTTCTTGGTCACTATCTTGAATCTCAAATGGCTAGGGTTGCAGCAAAGTTCGAGACTGAAACTCCTGCCACTTATTTTCCTACTTGCAAAGCCTTTGGTTACCCAGACTTGGACAAACTCAAGGAGAGACTCCTTGAGGATGATTATGTTATTTTCGATGATGATTTATGCAGGGAACTTATAGAGAGTGCCGAATCTGACCCTGGTGCTGTTAGGAAGCTGCTTGAAAAGCACTCCATGAAGAACAAGATTATTCCAGATCCTCAATTTGCTACATCTCCTATATGCATCAATGATCCTGATTATGATTTCTCTATTGATCATTCACTTATATCTATAGCTGAGGCTGACCCCATTTACGACAGAGAAAATGATAATACTATAGCACACCTGGCCAAACTCACTGAGTTAGGTGTCTTGTTTACTACTGATGAGAGGATACAAAACTTTTATGTGTCTAAGCTTTTTCCTTTCTCTTTGAAGGAAGACGCTAAAGCATGGTATAATGCACTACCCTATGGTTCCATTAAGAGTCCTCAAAACTTAGCTCAATCTTTTGTTGATAAGTATTTTCCTACTCATATGCAACATGCTGCTTTACAAAGAATTTATAACTTTATACAGTTGCAGGATGAGCATCTTCCTAAAGCTTGGGAGAGGTATCACATTTTAATAAAGGATAGACCGGGACATGAAGTCGCTAAGAATGAATTACTTGATATATTTTATGCTAGTCTAACCGATGATTCTAGATCCTATCTGGATAGTTGTGCTGGTTGTGTTTTCAGGGAAAAAACACCGGATGATGCTGAAGAACTAATGGGCAAGATTGCCAAGAACCACCAAGATTGGTCCATCCCTGAACCACCTCTACCACCAAAGAAGAGGGGCATGCTTGTTCCAAGCCCCGAAGATATGCAAGAAGCAAAGAAGTCTATAAAGGAGAAAGGTATTAAAGCCGAAGACGTGAAGAATCTACCTACTATTGAGAATGTGTGTGAGCTTACTACTCATCCTCCCTCGGTAGAGGTACACTCTCTCTTAGATTTCAATGCAAGTGACATCCCTAAAGGTAAGCCTCCCGATTAATGTTTAGATGAGCTTGATAATTTTATTATGAAGTAAAATCACTTTAATATGAGGATTCAAAGTCAGTTGCATGATAATACTCTTGCTATTAAAAGGTTGCTTGATGTTCTAGGAAGAACAGTTAATGATGTTAAATGACTTGTTAAGCATTTTCATATGGTTCAAACTCAGCTTGAACAAATTTCTCATTTGCAAAAAGATTTTCTTGCTAACAATTCAAAACAAGACAATTTACATGCTAATTGTATAAAGACTCGGGGTGGAACACACACCCAGGATCCTCTCTATCAAGAGGGGCATCCAAAGAGGAACGAGCAAGATTCTCAAATGCAGGAAGAAGAATTTGTTAGCTCTCTGAAAAAAGAAGAAACACAAGGAAGCTAACAATTCAAATGATCCCATAGTTGAAGAAGATCCTGTTGCTCATCCAAATAGTATATCTACCTCCGATGCTGAAACTGAAGACGGTGCTGAGCCCGAAAAAGATAAGGAGAACAATGACCCTCCTAAAGTTTGAGAAGAAGAAGCACACGATGAACGCAATAAATACACTACAGAAGACTTTATTGCAAAAAGACATGTGAAGGAAAGAGAACCATGGGTACATAAGCCCATGCCCTTTCTAGGCAAGTCTCTCAAAACCAAAGAAGAAGAGCACTATAATAAATTTTGTGAATGGATGAAACCTCTTTTTCTTCAAATTCCTTTGACTGATGCTATTAAGTTACCTCCCTATTCAAAATATATTGAAGATATTGTTACTGATAAAAGAAAAGTCTCTAATGAGGCAGTATCTACTACGCTTGCTAACTACTCTTTCAGTGGCAAGATTCCTGAGAAGCTTGCTGACCCAGGTATACCCACCATTCCTTGCTCCATAGAGAATAATTATGTCGAAAATTCTTTATGTGATATTGGAGCATGGGTGAGTGTCATGCCTTTTTATCTTTATAAAAGGCTATTTTTAGATAAACTAATCCTAAATATATCTCTCTCCAGATGGCCAACAAGTCAACAGCCGTCCCGATTGGTATTTGTGAGGATGTTCTTGTTAAAGTTGCTAATTTATTAATCCTTACATATTTTGTTGTACTTGACATGCCTGAGGATGGGAGCATGTCCATTATTCTTGGTAGACCTTTTCTTAACACCACAGGTGCTATCATTGATTGCAATAAAGGAAAGGTTACCTTCAACATTGATGATAAACAGCACACGGTGTATTTTCCGAAGAAGATCGACAAAAGGCATGGCCTTAAATCTATAGAGAATATCAAGACCGTGAAGATTGGAGAATGGGATTGTCCTCTACACGTGCACCACAAATACAAAACCATTATGGTGGCGACAATGTCCATTAAAGTAAATCTACAATGATCACTTCATAAGAGGTGAGACTTTCTGCTCAATATATCGCTGGTTTTTTGGTAAGACTTGATCAACTTCCTAACTAACATGTTTTATATAGGTAAAAAGTGGAGCTTGCTATGTTTTCATTTTTTTAGGTTTTTTTTTCTTTGTTGTACCAAGGTTTTATATTTTTGAAGCTTCACATTGCTAACCATTGTTTCAAGTTTTCAGAAAGTTTTGCAGCTTTCGAAACCTCGACAAATTTTCAACAGTGAAGTTGTCAGAAAAATTCCGCAAAAATAAAAATCAAAGTTTCCACGACAAAAGTGACCCAGGGGCACCTGGGGCTGACTAGGGGGGCCACCAGTGGCCGAGGTGGCCATCTGGCGCGACATGCCCCTGGCTCACCCATAGGGCGCCTGGGGCCCAAAGGTCGGCAGCCTGGTGAGTCTTCTTCCCCTCTATCTATATCTTCCCCAAAACACGAGTTCTGGTCCTGGATCTTTCCCTCTTGCTATTCTTGGAGGCGATTTTTGATCTCTCTCTTCAACCCATCATTTGAGCTGAGATTTTGGCCAAATACTCTGTGGTATGTAACTACTCCACCCCTCCATGTAGATTTTTGATTGGTGGCTTCATTTGTGAGTATTTAGTAGTTCTTGGTGTTGTTCATATGAGCTTGCATGCATGTGTAGAAATTTATTTTCCAAGTTTTGATGCAAGTTTATGTCTTAGGTAAGTGAGTAGAGTAGTTTGCCTCAACTCACTTTGCGCAAATTCTTGTTTTTGTGAATTGTCAAAAAAATTCAGAAATGAGTTTGCTAGGAAAAAAAAGGGTGGCTTGGGAAGTAGAAGCCCGAGCGCAACGGTCGTTTTTCTAGAGTTGCATCTTCACCCTCAGCTGCTAGGGTGAGCTACAACGAGGATCAGGTGCCCCTAGATCTGTTGGAAGACACAAGTTCGGCACGTGCAATGATGTATCTGTGCGATGCTTTCCTCGAAGCTGCAGGAATTAAGGAGGAATTCTACGACCTTTGTGCTAATGCAGGTTTGACACGGCTAGCAACATGCGGTGTTGCGCAGTATCATAAACTCACCTCCTGTTTCATTAATAGTTTCAAATATAATCATGACGTTGGTATTGTTGAGTTTAAAATTTACAATGATCTTCTGACCATGTCTTTGTCAAGATTTTGTGAAATAATAGGTGTGCCGAACATTGGAAAGACGACAAAGATGAACTCTCAGCCCTCGGAGCTGAGAACTATCTTCAGTTCTCTTTGCAGCCAAGACACGAAGGATATCCGGCGTTCGAAGATTTCTAGCGTCTTATTCCCCCACATAAGGTATTTCACGTATTTTATTGCTAGAGGAACGTTAGCTTGTGACAACACACGAGAAGCAGTTCGGCACCGGATATCGCTATCCTGGCGAACGCCCTCTTAGGGGTGACTAAGTATAATGTGGGTGCCTTAATTTCTCGCCGCCTTGATGCTAATAGAAACAAGGGGGATCTCTATGGTGGCGTTTACGCCACATTTATTCTTGAGTCTCTTAATGCCACCCCACACCCTGATGATAAGCCTTTTACTTATTTAAGCTTTTATCTTTCTGCTATGAAGAGGCATGAGTTTCTGACCAGGACTTCCAAATTTGGTAACCTTAATTATATTTTGATATTTGGACTGACCACTATTCGGTTGATTCGCCTACCTGCACCTCTTTGGTTTGATTATACTCGCAGGAGCGGATGGTCCTTCAACGTTACCCAGTTCAATGAGTGTGTGGTCTAGCAGTAGTTTCATAACCCCATGGAGGGGGTTGTGCCCGATGAGGAGGAGCACGGTGAGTTTCCACCTTTCCAAGGGGACAACCTCGGTTGATTAACCTTGTACCGATCCGACCCCTTGAGTTTACCCCCCCAACCTATTCGTAAGTACGATGGAGCTCCCTAAGGAAGAATGACAACTCATCGAGATGCACCGAAATAGAGAAATGAAGAAAACATCATTAAGGACCAACTTGTTCGAGAAGGGCAACAAGAACCAGAAGAATCGTTAGAGTACGAAACCAAAACTTTACCCCTTACCCTATGACGGGGATCAACCCCGGCAAATCCCATGGTCAGTGATGAGGACATCTCTACTAATGTTACACCCACATCTTCACCAACTACACATACTGGACCATTTACTAGAGCACGCGCACGTCAACTAAATTATCAGGTACTTTCGTTTCTTGCGAATCCTTCTAATGTTCAGGAACATATGATGTTGCCTAAATTAGATACTTTTGTTTGGCTTATGAATGAAGGACCTAGCATGGATAAGAAGGATGGCCATTGGAGCGGGATCAAGCATGGAGAAGGAGGTGAGCGCACGGGAAAGGACAATGGAGCTTCCAGTGGTGATTTTCGCACTTTGAGGCCACCATAAGGCGTGCATGAAGACCTGGACAAGAGACACAAGACGCCACATTAATAATTTCGTCCAAGGGTTATTATAGGTGCTGCGTCACCTTATTATTGGGCCAGGCCCATGTAATTTCGAAATACACTTAATAGGCTATTTTTTAGAGTCCGTATGTGTGGGGAAACCGAGTTAGGGTTGTTTTCGGACCCCTCCTCCAAGGGGCCACGAAATTCCCCTCTGTTCCCCCATATATACAGCCCTTAGGGCGTCGTTTAGACTTGGGTTTTAATTAGATATAAGTTAGCCATAGCCGCAACTTCGAGCTCTTCGTTTGTGTCCTCCGACCAGGCCAAGACCTCATTGGAACCCCAACTTTCGTAATCATTCATCTTATATTCGCAATATCCGGATTGCAATTCTTAGTTCTTGCTTGTTCTTCGATTGCTTGCAGCAATTAGAACTTCGTGGTCAGGTTGATCGTGCATCCGCGGGATCAATAACCTCTCGGAGTTGGTTTAGCGATCGCTAAGGCGCAACGTCTTCGCACGTTCGTAGTCGGATCGTGAAAGTCGTCTCCACCATAATCGATCTCCACCATCTCATCGAAACATCGGGACACCTTCGCCTCTATCAAGTGGTATCAGATTTCCAGGTTGCTCGGTGAGATTTACCAGTTTTCGTAGTCTAGATTGGTTCTGTTCTTCATACCTACAGTCCACGAAAAATCCAAAAAAAAATTAGGGTTAGATCATCACATCCCAAAACAGTCCGAGCCTTTGTCCAGTTTTCTTTACAGTAGTTTGCTTTGTTGAATTTACGGTTGCATCGTTGTGTCGAGTTGCTGATCTTACGGTTCGCCTCTATCAGTCAGGGACCCTGGGTTAGTCATGGGATGTCAGAACCCTAATTTAGGTTTGTGCTTTTCCAAGCTAGCATTTTTGCATCTTAAAAAATTTTGCAAAACAAAAAGAATTGGGGAAGCAAAAAGCCTCAAAATAATTTTAATAAAAAGGCCAGAAATAAATCTTTTTCCAAAATTCTTTTGGATTTGTTGAAAAATCCTAAAAATGAGTGTGATCATTTTAAAAGTGATTTGGGATTAATCCCATGCTCATGGATTTTTCAATAATCCAAATAGTGGCATGGAAATTAAATCAATTGCTTAATTAAATTGAAATTCAAATAATTTGAATTTCAAAAATTCCCAAAACTTGAGGTTGGCTTCTATAGAGTCACCTAGGTTTTATAAAAATAATTGGTGGTTTTTTATAAAATGCCCTAGTATTTATTTTAAAGGGCAAAACAAATAACAGAAAACAATAAAAAGAAAAACAGAGAAAGACCTTACCTTACGCCTAGGGCGAAGGACCATCTGGCCCAGCCCACCTTAGCCGCCTTGTCTTCTTCCTCTTTGCCAGGAGGAGAGACGGCCGCGCCGTGCGCTCACGGCATGCGCGCCACCTCCTGATTCCAGCCAGCGCAGAGGCCTCCCCTGCCTTATCTCCTCGCCGTGGTCGCTCTGGAGGTCGCCCATCTCTTTCCCCCTCCCCGTGCCGTTCTTCCCCTCCTCTCCTCGTCGATCTCGTCGAAGCCCGAGACCTAGCCGGAGCGCCGCCGTGCCCGCGCGTGGCCACCGGCCTCCTCTCGAGCAGCCAAGCTATCCAGGAGCTCCCACGCCCTCGTCTGCTTTCCTGGAACCTCAGTAGCAAGGGCAGAGTTGTCGACGATGTAGTCGATCATAGGGGCATCGACAGCGGTCGTCGTGTATACCGGACAATGGGGGAAGCAACAATAAATACATGGCAATAACAGCAATACAAATACAAGACATGGCAAACACAGTGTTGGCGGTGTTCCAACGCAGTACTAGGTGTATTGCTCGGAGCAAGAAATCATCCGAGGACGGATTATCCGCTCCGAGTGATTATCGACAGACGACCCGGAGGGGGACGGTCTCGTGTTCGTTGTGTTAGAGAGGGGTGGTGGATATACGGGTAACATATTCTTATTCGTTTTATTTTTCTGAGCAACTTTCATGTATAAAGTATTTTCATCCGACTTATGGTTTAAAACATATTATTTTTTTAAGTTTAAAAGAATATCTAGCATTTCTTTTATTTAATAAATCAATATTATCCAAAACAGTATATTTGACCAAGTCAACTGACAAAGTGGACCCACATGTCATATACAGGGGTCATTGACTGGTCAAATTATGAACAGTGCTAGGGGGTCCCACATGTCATTGCCTAATTGGGATTTTTTTTGAAATATTGCTAAGTCCGATCATCTAGCTGTCTTCAGGGGGCTACAGTTTAGGGTTCTGCTCATCCGTCGAGTTAGTTTCTTATATCAACGTCAAATAATTTTCTGTGATCTCGAATCCGGTACGGAAGCCAAGTTTATTAGGGTTCATTTACTTGACCAAAACTTGGTGCGAAGGGTGCTACTAGCCAGTGATTCGAAAAACTACAAAAAGTTGTCTTTTGTGATTTTCAGCGAAATTAATCTAGGAATTATCTTAGTTTTGTCCAGTGGAGACAATAGATCGTTGTCAATTGTACTACATGTCCATATAAATTTTATCCATGTTAAACTTGGTTTTGTTGCTATTTTAGCATTGCCAAAAGTGGTACAGTAGCTAGTGTTTGCAGCAACAGGTGCAGATAGCAGCAGTGCATCTTCAGCATCAGCAGTAGCAACGCAGTAAGCAGCTGCAGCTGCAACCAGCGCCGGCAACAGGCGCGTGGGAGAGGTAGAGCGTGGCCATGGCTAGAAGCAGTAGCAAGCTCAGGGGAGGCCACACACTTGAACGCACACACACCATGCTCATGCACACACGTACACACACACAACAGACACACACGTACACACTGGACTGCACACACACACACACACTCACTTGACACCGCCATGGTCGTGGACAGCGGCGACGAGCGGCAGAGGCTGGGCGCGCGTGGCCAATGCGGTCGAGTGCGTGCGCGCGGAGGTGAGGCCAGGGCGCGTGTGAGGCGACCATGGGGGCGTACTGGACGTGGCTACGGGGCGGGGAGCGCAAGCTCTAGTGAACTCAGGCGGCGGCGATGGAAAGGTGTCCACGGCTGCTATTTGAGATGGGGGAGAGGGGAATCAGGTGAGAAGCTTACAGTGAGCTCAGGGGCGTTGTCGAGGAAGCCGGAGGCGGACAGGTGCAGCGGTACAGCGGCGACAGCCGTGGTGACCGTAGGTAGAAGACGAAGGCGATCCTGACAGTGTGGTGGCGTTGAGCTCGCGTTCATCATCGTAGGTGAAGTAGTCGAGCATGGCGGTCCTCCAGGACATGGTGGCGCAACTCGGGGTGGCCTGGGGGCACGTCATCGACGAGGCCGCGGCGACGGCAGTGCGGCGACACCGTGCTCGGGCGCGAGAAGGGTACGAGGCGCACGGTGCAAGGGGAGAAAGGAAAGGGGCTAGGGTTCGTCCAGGGCAGAGGGGAGCTCTTATACGCCGGGGGCTGTGGGATGGCCGACACGCCGACGGCCATGGCTGTGGGATGGCGGCCACGCACAACCACTGCCTCCTCCCTGTTCAGAGGAGGGAGAAGGCTTTTGTTGGGATGGGCCGGCTAAGGATTGCCCAGGGCGCAATATAGCATTAGGTTAGTTTCCTTCGTATTCTCTTTTCTGGTTTTATGTTACATTTAATTTTCTATAGCAATAGATTTTTACCAAATGTTCAACTGGACCCACTAAGTGTATTGTATTTTATATCACTTCCACAAAAAGGTTGGGACACAATAAAATTCACTTAGATTTTGTTCCATTTTAAAAGGATTAAATGTGGCTGTTTTAGGCACTATTTGATTTGTTTAAAATTTTAAAGTTATATTAAATATCCATTACAATAGTATCTCGATCTACTTATTTTAGTCGTCTAATAAAATAGGTTGCACAATTTTTAGCTAAAGTTTTATTTCCATTTTTGTTTTGGCATTTCAATTTGGTTTGAAATTGACAAGGGCATGATCAAGGGTGATTAGAGACTTGTTGAACACAGAGAATCATCATTATCAAACTGATTACTGTTCCTTGACACTGAGGGTGTTATAGAAACTCTCCTTTTTATTAGTGGAAACATAAGAGACATTTTTATGCTTTGGTAAAGTTCCCTCCCTTCTAATCTTACTTATGTAATCATTTGCATGGCAATTAACAACACAATAGAGATGTCATTTTTGCAAAATGTTGTTTATTCCTAAGGCATTATCATATAGCCACTAAGTATTTTCTGATAACTCTTCAGACATCAATAATAACATAAGGTCATTAGAAATATCAGAAGTTATCACACAATTGGTTACCAGTTATGTTTACAAATTGTATGCATTGAAAATTAAAGTGACCCTCTATACCACAAAGTTCACAAGTAAAAGGACAAAGGTCACACAATTATCTAGCAATTTCGTTTAAATCTCTAACCCAAATGATTGTTTCTTCATGCTTATGTTGCTTACAATACTTTTCTTCTTCAATCATAGGCCTTTCACAAGGTCTATCCACTTCACAAAAATTAACATGCTTATATAAAACTTCATTTTCTGGAATTGGATCATGCATATTGCAATCATCATTAACAATTTCATTCTCTTTCAAAATCTCTTTAAAATGTTCATGATGCTTGATCCAGTTCTCCTTAGGAATATTAAGATGTGAAGCAAAAAACTTGAGGAAACCAACAAGGAGTTTAGAATCAAGCCCAAACTTAGCACTAAACTTATTAAAACTTGCAGTTTCAACAAAGGAATTAATGCAATCATACTCATAATTTATACCTGACTCTTTACCTTTGTCGATCTCCCAATCTTCATTATTGCGTTGAATTCTTTCAAGGAGTTCCCACTTTTCGTTTGTGAAAGACCCCATGTTAGAAGCATCGAGAAAGTCTTTATCATGCCAAGAGAGCCACGCATAAAAATTAGTAATCATTCTATCTTTTGGGAGCCCATGGTTAGTACATTTACCATAAAAGTTTTCAGTCTCCCCCAAGCTTTAGCTATGCTCTCTCCGTGATGAGGATAGAAATTATAAACATAATTCCTATTCTCATGGACTTCATGAAGAGGATAAAAGTTGGAGTAAAAGAGAGATTGGATCTCTTCCCAATCCAGCAGGTGAGAATCATCTAGTAGCCTATACCATTCTAATGCATTTCCTTTTAGTGAAAAGGCAAATAATTTCCTCACGACTCCATATCTTGTCAAACCTGAAATCTTAAATAACTCACAAAGTTTTTTAAGTTTCAACAAATGAATACTAGGATTGACTTTTCCATCCCTTGCAGAACAATCATTCCTAATTAATTCAATTATCCCATGTGCTATTTCGAATGGGATACATTCAGTAGGTGGAGGAGACTTCTCTACCACGGGTGTGGTAAAGCAGCCTTCCCCAAGAAGCAAACTAAGAGTACAACTTTCCATAAGCCTAAGTAGTGAAAATAAAAACAAGAAAGAAAAAGATTTAATTGTAAGATGAAATATATACCTTCAAACGCTTACCTCCCCGGCAACGGTGCCAGAAATACCCTCATGTCTACACACGCTTCTATTCTTGTAGACTATGTTGGGCCTCCAAGCGCAGAGGTTTGTAGGATAGCAGCAATTACCTTCAAGTCGCTGACCTAAGGTTTATCGAACTCAGGGAAGTAGAGGTTGAAGATGGTCTCTCTCAAGAAACCATGCAATTAAGATACAAGATGTATCTTCTGTACCCAACACCCCTAATACAATGGCAAATTGTATACATGCACTAGTTCGGCGAAGAGATGGTAAAATACGAGTGACATGGGTGGGAAAGCAAGGTAATATAAATCTTTATTAAAAATTATAGAAAGCAAGAAAGTAGTAAACATGGGCACAAACGGTATTGCAATAGTGAGAAACAAGGCCTAGGCTTCATACTTTCACTTGTGGCAACTCCCACCAACATGAACAGAGTCTAATCACATGATATTTCCACTAGACCATGCAATGGAGACGTACTCGGAGGTCATTCCTTTGTGATCAAGAGAGGACAAGAATTATGTAGGAGTACAAAAGCACACCTCAGAGTTCGTAGTTCTCATCTATGGATTTCCCAATACCACAATCACCAGAATATATCTCAAGGATACTCAAATACAAGCACCAAGAGACTCTTAATCTTCAATCAATTCACAACAGAGAAAATCACTCATGAAAATATTCTTCTAATATATGTCCAATAGACCACTGTCACCATGGTCTCGGATATTATACTAGATAAAGACAAGTGAGTACATCAAATCCAATACATAGAAGAAGGGGAAACATCATGGGATCACCCTAGATTAGCATAGCCTATGATCACAATCAAGATCAAATCATGGGAGAGAGAATTAACCACATAGATACTGTAGAAGACCTCAGCCCCGAGCAGGAACTACTCCTGCATCATCATGAGCAGGAAGCAACATCGATGGAGGTGAATCTGGGGGAACTTTGCCATCCCGGCAGGGTGCTACCACATGAATTCTGGTCCCTCAAAGCTTCTTGGTGATGACGGCGGAGATCGGAATCGCTTATGGAAAAAGGAGTTGCAGAATCAGGGTTTCCTCCACGGGGGTAGAAATAGTGCCAAAGGGGGACACCAGGGGAGGTCCCACCCATCCTGCCGGCTCTTAGCATGGCCTCCCCCTAGGCCGCGCGGGAAGGCTGCCTGGGAGGGGGTGGACCCCCTCCGACTCTCCTTCAGGCGTCTAGAGTCTTCTGAAAGCTGATTTTATATATATATATATCTTTATGGAATTTTTTCGGCACTGTAAATATGGGTATAAACCTGCAATTCACACACATCAGCAGACATAAGCTTCCACTGGGTGCACTAAGTTAGTAGGTTAGTACAAATATGTGTAAAAAGGTATGAAAGTGTAGCAAAACACATAGCAATGTCACCCAAATAAGCATGGAGCAATCAGAAATTATAGATACATTTGGGATGTATCATTTATTCATCACCATCTACTCACTAATCATCCACCTTGAGATATCTATCCAGAACATCTCGCTCGTATTAAGTTGCGAGCCCCACCCAAAGTGTAAACTCAAAGCAACAAATAACTGCATTAAGAAACTATGACTAAGGTAAACAATCCTTGCAACCGCAATTAAAAGCACCGTTGATTTTTCCCTGATGGAAACAACACATCCCCTATTCTCATGTTTATGTCACTCAAGATAGACATCAGGGGTATGAACCCACAATCATGCATAACGCACCCTCTTGGAGTTCCAATCTACTACTTAGCCAAAGCAATAAATAGAAAATGAGAACATGCAAGAATACTCTAGAGTTAAACATAAAAGGTAAACCAAATATATTACTCATCACAATCTGAACAGAAGCTCATAATCCATCGAACCCCAGCAAACACATCATATCAAGAGCAGAACTAATACAAAGATGCCTTGAACATGTAGGGCAGCTCACAAGGGCTAAGAATTGAGGCACAAGATTGGAGAGAAAACATCCCATAGCTACTGGTCATGGATCGATGGTCCAAGGTGGCCTATTCACGGGACATCTGGAAAGCGCTCCTGGTGGTGAAGAAGCTCCCAGAGATCAATCATCCCTCCAGCAGGGTGCCAGGACAGGGTCTTCTGGTGATCCCGATCTTGGGTTTGCGGCGGCGGAACATTAGGGTAAATCGTGTAACGGAGGACCTCTCGGGTGTTTGTAGGTCTAGGGGTAAATATAGGCAGAAGGGCACCGGGTGAGGCCTGGCCCCACCAGGCGGGTCGTTGGCACGGCCCCGCTGGCCCACGCCAGGTGGCCGCCAGGGAGGGGTCCACCCCCTCTGGCTGTCCATCGGTCTTCTGGATGCATATGGACTATTGATTTTTTATATATTTTTTTTGGATTTTCCCGATCACTTTAAATATTGGGAAATACCTGCAATGCACGGACAACAGCAGACAGAAACTGGCATGGGGCACTGAATTAGTAGGTTAGTCCAAATATGTTGAAAAAGGTATGAAAGTGTAGCAAAACATTTAGCAAAGTCACTCATATAAGCATGGAAGAAGCAGAAATTATAGATACGTTTGAGACGTATCACACATTCGGGTGGTGGAGAAGCTCCCGGAGATCAATCCTCCCTCCGGTAGGGTGCCGAGACAGGTGTCGTGGGCAAGTCACAGAAGATGTCCTCATTAGAGAACTTAGTGTGGGACCTTTGATGCGAGGTGGTTTCAAGGAGGTGAGTCGACGAGAACACAAGACACGAGATTTACCCATGTTTCCGCCCCTCGAAAGGTAAAGACCTGCTCCTTCTTTTCTATTATGAGGTGTCGACTTCTCGAATACAAACGTGCGAGATCGCTGCCTATGCCTCGAGAGGATCTAAGTTGAGTTGTCCTGTTTGGTCCAAGGGGGCCCGCTTATAAAGGTGTCGGGTCCCTTGATTTACACGAAACCAACTCCGACTATAGATGGAGTCCTAGCCCATTCTACAAACATAGTTTCCTTATTATACAAGGTAAGTCTATTTCCTTCTATGGTCTTTTGGCTTCGCGATGTCTCGACTCGGCCCAAGCCGAGTCTTCTTATGGGCCTTCACTTTGAGAGTCGGCCCACTCCTTCTGTATACTGGGCCATGGCGTTGGGCCATCCCCCCGACATTAGCCCCTAATATTGGCGCGACGCTTCAGCTTCATGAAGATCTTCTTTAACTTTATTCATATGCCAACTTTCAGAAGTCGACTTTCGTTTAAGATTTTCCAACACATTTATGGTAGGAAGTATTATCCACCATTTATTATAGAGATCTTCTTGAGATGATTTACTCCTTTTTACTCGGCATTTCAACCGATATGCCTTCATTATCGCTGGAATCCAGGAGGCTCTATAACTGAGAGCTCGCTCGCGGCGCCTCGGCTTTTGGCCAAAAGTCTTCTTAAATAGACCTCCTAACACAGGTCATCTTCATTCATCTCCAACCGTTGCCACTTCATCTTCTTCCTTGTGCACCGGAGGCCAAGACTCCCGAGGTTTTCAGGTGCGTGCCTCGCCCACGACCACACGAAGGAAACCTGGATCTGCGTCACTCTCGCCCACTTCATGAGTAAGTTTCTCATCCAAAACCTTGTTCCATTTCTTTTCTTCTCCTTCTCACCATTGACGCTCTCCTCCCAAGCTTAAAAATTAATCAATGATGGTTCCTTTTCAAACTCCATAGATTAGCTCAGATCTATCTCTGAACTTGTGCATAGATCTGCTACCTGTACGCTAATATTTTTACTCAAAACTACTTATGGTCGTTTAAATAGTCATCTCGGTTTTTCTGTGGTTACCGAAATAATCGTTCCTTTTCGCATGTATTTTTTAGGCCTCGTAGATCTGTCTATTTTATATCTCTGTGTGAAACTTGTTTCTGTACAAGCCGACTTACATAAAATGGACTCAAATATATATTCATAGGTTTCGTCATTTTTTTATTAACTAACTCAGCGTCTTTTATGTTTTAGGTCCCAGTCTTTCACTATGGGAAAGAAAACCAGTTCTAAGGACCCAAAGGTTCAGGCCGACGAAAAACCGGCTTCCAAAAGCACTTTTTAGGACAATTGGATGCGTTCTCAAAAGACTCAGCTCCAGCTAGAGGATATGGAAAAGTCGGGAATTCTCCCCCTAAAAAAGAAAACAATTGGCGTGCTCCTGGAGAGGAAAATCGGCCGCAGCCTCATGAGGGCGAGGTGGTTGTATTTGGAGAGCACGTGACCCGGGGTTTTTGTCCTCGCGGGTCCCAATTTTTCAGGAATGTTTTGGGCGCGTATGGTTTACATCCCCAAGATCTTGCTCCCAATTATGTCCTTCATATCTGCAATTTCCAAGTCTTTTGTGAGGTCTATCTGCAAAGAAAACTGACTTTTCTTTTATTCTCCGAGTTTTTCTATGGGAGCAAACGGATTGAGCAGAGTGGTGGTCTACTTATGGATTGTGGAGGAGTCTCCTTTTAGAAGCGCCAAAGATGCATGTATCCTTCAGTAAAATTGGCGACTCAACAGAATAATTGGCAGAAATCCTTTTTCTATTGTACTGTCGAAGTTCCTGAGAAGGAGAACTGTGAGAACCCGGAAATAATTTCCAGACTCTCTTGTGTTTAATTGTCAATCCCAGGATCATTGTTGACAACACAGCGAAATGGTAGCATTGCAGAATACATAAAGATTTTATAAGTACCATAATCTGCCATGAGGCATACATATAAAATGTCTCATGAAATTTATTACAATAAGGAAACAACAGAAAGTAAAAATGCGTAGCGACTCCATCTCAGCCACAGTCAGTCGATGTAGTCCACGTGACCTCACTCCTACGGATCGCCATAGCAGTAATCATCACCTTCGTCTTCATGGAACTCTGTTTCAACAAAATTATTACCATGAGTACATTCCGTACTCAACATGCCTCCCGAGAAAGGACCTAGTAACTACATGAGGCTTCAAAGGAAGAATTTAATGTTCTTTTGCATAAAATCTAGTTTTTTTTGAAAAAGCATAATAGTTTGATAAAGTGTTTTTAGATGAACACAACGTTTTCTGCATCATAACTTTCATCAAGGTGAGGATCCTCGATCCACTCACATGCATCATACGTTCCAAGAATAGGGGCAAAAATGGAATAAGCAAGACAAGTTCCCGTATGTCAAGAAAGATTCATGTGTCTTCCATGATCGTTGACACGGCTATACGAATAGTTTTACACTTTGTAGAGGTTGTACCCTTTACCCACACGACACAATCTCGTCTCGATGCCCCCAACCGTTGCTGGCATAGTACACTATTTTGTATACCGACAGGAAGATTGTGACGAGGTCTTTCATTAGACCCACCGTTACTATGACATGCCCACTAGGTTTCACAAGGTAGTAACCGTAGTTCACAGTCCTTGCACCCTTTTGTGCCGAGAGTACTCCTCGCAAGGCAGCTATCCCATCTGCGGTACGACCACGCCGATAATAAGGATGAACTAACTAGTTAACCAAGCCAGTGCCCATATAACATATGGTTGTACGGTTGTCACAATCTTTAAATTCAAGACTTATTCGGCGTCATGTTGCACGGACGACGGAGTGTCCCCTTCACCTTGTGAAGGGCAGCCAATCGCTCCTTCAATCATTGATCCAGCTGTCGCCCGCGCCAGTATTTAGATGGTAAGTTTGACCCAGAGTAGAAGAGAGTAGAGGAAGTCAAAAATGGCCAACCGGCCTAGCTTAGCAAGCTCAGTAACAAGTTTCAAGTCTTAATGATCTGAAGATCATTCAGATAAGTACCTATAAAATAATTAGCATGGCTAAGCATTTCTACTCTACTAGATTACTATATAGTTCTACTCAGGTGTCAAGTAAATAGGAGACAAGCGGATCAGGGTAATGTGTCAATCGACACGCTAGCAACGAGATAAAATAGTATGCATATAGTGGTTACAAAATACAATGCAATTTTGTAAAACATAGGATAAACAGTAACAAAGAGGGAGGCATGCCTTTGTTCTTGAGTCCATCTTTGGTAACTTGAGTTTGTCCATATCCAATATCGTCACTCCCTACTCGACGCAACGATAGCAAATGAAAATAAATAAATACCAAATCAAAATTATATCCAAATAACATCCAAAAGAAAATAAGATTGGATGGATGATGAGATAATTATTAAGATAAATATTTCAAGATGGGGTCACATGATAGGTAAGGTGAGAGAGATGATTCAACGAGTGACATGGTTTATGTTGATATGGCTTAGGAAGGCTTGGCGAACAGGACTGTTATTCTAATATGAACTATGCTAAGAACCACTTGAATACATCCCGGCTAACTATATCGGAAACTACTATACAACAAACACGATGACATCAACACACATGGAATGGAACCATCCTATGCATTTTAATTACACAATCACAACATAGCATGACGAAGGTAATAGTTAACCACAAATAAATATGTTGATAGAATCTAAATACTTATAATGGTCTACATCAAGAATAATGAAACATCAATCATAACAACTATTAGCAAGTATATCTATAACAAGGATCAACCAACACTATGGTGAAACTTAATTAAGCAGCTAAATACCAACACACACATCATACAAGGCATGGAATATTGCATCATAAAGATGTCTTATCTAGTAACACAAGCATCAAACACAACAGTGAACATAAGAATATACTAAACTAATACATGCTCTTACTAATAAGGTACTACATATACCTAAATAAGGACTAGCAACAAGATTACCACCACAAGGTTATAATAACAGAACAAGTTGTTCATGTCAAGCATAAAAGAAACTGACAACTCAACTAACATGAAAGTTAAACTATCCTATGCAGGTAATGAAATATTGCAACATATATCAAATACTCATAATACTAACATGAGACAAGTCAAGCATATATAAGAACTCAAGAAAAACTATAACACGTAAAACTTCGTAAGACATGGAAGATCATATATGAATGATGGCTAGACACACAACAATGCAACAATAGATACACTAGAAATAGTTCAAAGCATGGATGATCATCACGCGAGATGATAAACTATACTATCTATAAATATAACTCGTATATATGAGATAACTTAGTTCATATCAACCAACATAAAGATCAAGCATGACAATATCACACAAATCTAAAATAGTAGTTATGTCATGTAGGACTTCGATAGTGATAAGTAGGTGGCAAGGAAACAATGGCACCGTTTTAGACAAAAGTTGCTTCCTTGACCTGCACCTGCACACAACACAAATTACTTTGATCCCAACGAAGTTCAGAGAGGTTGTCAATCTCTCCGGCCTTGTTGTTGACAAAGGATCATACGCAAGGGCTAACGATAATGGTGATAGCAGCTAGAAAGTAAAAGTAGAAAATAAATTGAGCGTGTAAACAGTGATGAGCATATGGACCGGGGTCCCGTGATGTTCACTAGTGATGTCTCTCTCCCAAAATACGATAAAACTGCTATGCGAGGTAAACAAATCAAATCTGGGCAATTGACAGGATGAAAAACGCACCGCAATGCTAACTATGCTACAAAGAAAGGACGAGGCTCAAAAGCATGGGAGGTACGCCAAAATAAGTAGACCGAAATCCAACTGCATCTACTACTAATCATCCACCTTGAGATATCTATCCAGACAATCTTGCTGGTATTAAGTTGCGAGCCCCACCCAAAGTTTAAACCCAAAGCAACAGACAACTGCATTAAAAGAACTTTGCATAAAGTAAACAATCCTTGCAACCGCGGTTACAAGCACCGTTGTTTCCCCCTTGTGGCAACATCACATCCCCTAGACTCATGTTTCTGTCACTCAATCTAGTCATCAAGGGGCATGAACCCACAATCAAGCATAACTTTCCCTCTTGGAGTCACTACCTACTACTTGGCAAAAGCAATAAACAGTAACGTAGAACATGCAAGAATTACTGAAGAACATAAATATAAAAGATAAGAACCAAATATATTACTTAATCACAAACTGAACATAGTCTCATAGTCCATCAGATCCCAGCAAACTCAGCATAGCAACAAGAGAAAATTACATATGTGCCTCGATCATGTAGGGCAGCTCACGAGGTCTAATCCATGAAGAACAAAGACGGATCATCTGGGAGGCGTCTATGGTGGAGGAGAGGCTCCCGGAGGTCAATCCTCCCTCCGACAGGGTGCCGGGAAGAGGACTGCTGGCCCTCCCGATCTTGGAAGCGCGGCGGCGGAGGAACAGAGGCGAGATCGTGATAAAGGGTTCTGTCTTTGGAGATTTCGCGTCACGGAGAATATATAGAAGAAGGGGGCCAGCCAGGGGGGCTGCCAGGGGTCCAGGCGGCCCCTGGCGCGGCCTCACCCTAGGGCGCGCCGGGAGGGCACCAGGGCCCCTGGTGGGTCCCCTCTGGTCCCTCCTAGGTGTTTCCGAAAGCTTCCGGCATGCTGATTTTTTATCTGATTTTTCCTGAATTTTTGGAGCACTTTTAATATGGGGGAAACTAGAAATAGAAAAATAGCAGAAAACAAGAACTGGCACTATGGTGCACTGTATTAATAAGTTAGTCGAAATATGATCAGAAGTGTACGAAAGTGTATCTAGATCATAGCAATATCAAAGAAAACATGCATGGAGCCAGCAAAAATTATAGATACGTTTGGGACGTATCAACATCCCCAAGCTTAATTCCTGCTCGTCCTCGAGTAGGTATATGATAACAATCATATTTTTTGTGGTGACATGCTAACAATCATATAAGGAGTTTGAAAGTAAAGCAATCAAGGTATGAATTTAATTCAAGTCATAACAGGCAAGAGTCTATATAAGAATTGAAACAAGCAACATAAGAACATTAGGTACAAGAGCTCTCGCTGTCTGACTCGGATGTCTCCAAATTGTGTATGCGTGCAAGAAGTGGGAGATGGGAGTACGAGAAAAAAAAAGTATTTTTGTTGACAACTTAATCTACTAAAGTTTCACACTTAGTCTTCTTTGGAATCTTATCTTGACTCGTCCCCAGACCACTAGCCAGGTACAAGTCAATTTGATCCACTCCCTGTCAATATTTTGAGCACTCATGCAATGGATGAGCGTAAGAACGAGAGTTGACACTTAGGATATCAAAGAGAGAAATAAGTGGAGAACGAAGACAAAAAGGGTGAGAAAGGCTCACATCAATGAGTACAATCATAGGCGAGAAGGCCAAATGATAGATATGATGTGAGGAGTAGGGATTGCCATGCAACGGATACACATATGAGCTAAGAAACGCTCTCCAATGGAACTAGTGGGGTGCACCCAACTTGCTCGCTCATCAAGACCTAGAGCTCGTTCGAGGAGGCTCATCCTTGGAATATGCAAGCCAAGTTCTATAGTGTGAAGGTCCCCACATAGCTATATGCATAAATGATCATATCTATGGAGTACAAGATAAGAGGGAGTATGAGTGTGGATCTTTCAAAAGGAATAGTAGTGTTGCCCCTTTCTCTCTTTTTATTTCTTTTTCTCTTTTTTTCTCGTTTTTTGTATTTTTTGGTGGCCTCAATGGCTCTTCCTATTTAACTCTCATTTGTCCTCTTTGTGATCTTTTAATTTTGTCCACTTTGTGATCTTTTCCTCACTTAAGGGCAACAGTCTATTTTACAAGACGGTATATAAGATCTTCACACTTTACAAAGTACTCAACATAAAGAAGATGTAGCTATCATGATGAATGAAAATGTATGCCTCTGCCAGTGTAGCAGGAACATGTATGACATGAAGATGAAGTCATGAAGAGGTGGATGTTGCATGGCAACATATCTCGGAAAGGCTATGGAAATGCCTTGATAGGTAGGTATGGTGGCTATTTTGAGGTAAAGATATAGGGAGGTTTATGATGACAGAGCGTATCATGCCAAGGGTTGGGATGCACCGTCGAGGTGGACGCCAACTCTCACAGTGAGAAGAGGGCAATGTGAGGTACCGAGGAGGCTAGCAAATATGAGGAGGTGGAAGTGTCAACTTTCAATACTTACATTAGTCCGAAGAACTCATGCACTTATTATCGATAACTCTCAATCTAATGAGGAGGTTCACAAAGACACATGTACCCCGAGGAGGAGTGTATGGGGGTTTGGTTATCCTTGCACATCCTCGACTCATGGTATGTGAGTGTACTCTAATATTCCATCCCTACAAAGATTAGTGATCCATCTAGTAGCTAGAGTTCTCAACTAGTTTTGTAGGTTTTTGAAAATAAACACGGATTGCCCAAAATACGACACCTATCACTAATAGGCTAGAGCTCTTGACACCAAAAGTTCAAAAATTACTCACAACAATACCTCAAAAGTATTGCAAGTTACTACTACAATTAAATAACAACCTCAATTACCAACTTCAAGACAAGACACAACTCAGTGCAACAACCAACTCTCTTAACAAGATAAACATGAAAACTAAAGAGAGTTCCAGCAACAAACTAAACAAAAGATAAAGGTCTTGCAAAAGACAAACTAAAACTAAACATGGAACTAGCTACAAAAAGATCAAGAACATACAACAGAGAAAAGATAAGCATGAAAATTCCTATGATGTGTTATAGTTTAAGTGGAGTGTGTTTCTCTCCCACACAAAGTAAGCTGGGGTCTAACTTGTTATAAACAGAAAGCAAAGCTAAAGAAAATTAAAAAGTAAACCTAAGAGCGAGATGCTCCAAGCATAGCACATAGCACATGAAGTGATAAAAATATAGTGAGACAGAGGACGAACTGATGATTGTTGATGGAGAAGGGGATGCACGGGGGCATCCCCAAGCTTAGAAGCTTGAGTCTCCTTGAATATTTATTGGGGATGCATGGGGGCATCTGTGGGGGGGGTGGGTCAGGCCCATTGACCCGGCATTAGAAAGCTCTGGGCCGACTTGCATACGAAGGCCCACAAAGAAGACCCGGCCAAGAGTCGGACGTGCCAAGCGTGAAGATTGAAGCCCTAGAAGGAATTCGACTTACCTTGTATAGCACGTAGTAAATTTGTCAAGTAGAATAGAACTCCACATCGTGTAGGAGTCAGACTCGCGGAATCCCAGGACCCAGCACCTTTATAAGCCGTGGTCCACGGGAGCCAGAGCCAGAACTTACCTCAAGCCAGGACTAGAAAACTCACGATACAACCTAGATCTCCACGAGACTAAGGTTGCGAAAGATCACCACTGTAATCGATAAGGTTGGCTCTTCCTATTGAGGAGTCGATCCCAAAATAATCAAGAAGCAGGAGTAGGTCTTTACCGCATCGACGGGGCCGAATCTGGGTAAACCGCTGAGTCCCGTGTCTATGCCGACTCTCTCCTCAAATTCGCCTCGCATGATAAGTCCGACTCCGCGGACATCTGCCGTGATTTCCCCACGACAGTTGGTGCCCACCGTGGGGCCTGCGCTCGCAGGTGTTGAGATTCTAGGAGGATCTCTACAAGGTATGGAAGGATTTGTTGCTAGGCGAATCACCGGAAGCCGGCGTGGAAAGCTCTACATCGACAACTCAACATGGGGCCCTGAGGCCGATTCCGTCGAATCCGGGTATCGGGTACCGATCGGGTCTATTCACATCTTCATTTGGAAGACAGACGGATCTGAGCCAAAGCCGGATCCTGAAGGCCCCATGGAAACCTCGAGTCGATGATATGCCGGCTCAAGGCAAACTTTTGTTGGGTTCCTTGCTGGATCTCCAGAGTCGGCGCGCTCTATCGAGTCCCTGACGCCTGACGCCTCAGAAGAAATATCTGACGCTGACTCACATCCCAGTGAAACAAGCCTATCAGATACCGACTCCATCCGATCTGCCGGGAGCAACAGACTCGGCCCGGGAATAGCAGAATACGACCCCGACTTCCCGAAGTACGAGACTCCATACTGTGTGACAGTGTTCATGGCAGGCGCCGAAGAGTAGGGAGGTCAGGGGGCTCAAGGCGCAGCACAAAATCAGAACGTAGAGACTGCTCGCAACACGGCCCCTAATCCAGATAACGAGGAGCCAGAAGTTCTCATGGGATAAGAAGTCCTCACAGATGCCTTAAACTCCCTGGACGAAGCCTTAGCTACACCAATGACTGCGGAAAACCAGGAAGCCTGGAGAACCAGGGTCAATGGACTCAAAGCCCAGGTGCTGAACATACGGAGGGAAATTAACTCCCAGAACGCATAGATGGTGGAGAGAGAAACCCGACTCGCCCAAGAAACTAGGCGCTTACAACACGAGTCGGAATTGATAGAAGCTCAGAAACTAAGTCTCTCCAACACATGCCCTGCAGGGCCCGTGAGTCGGATTCCCGCTGATCTCCAGCATGGATACTATTCCAAGATACGCATCAGTCGACTCCTCCAGGGTACACGCCACCAAGGCAACCTGCCCCCTCACCACGGCAGGAACGGTTCCATACACCTCCGAATCATTTCAATAACCCCATGCCTAACGTGGTGGCAACGACACGGTTCCTCGCCAGCGTGCTTGCGCATGGAGACACTCCGGTGGACTAGGCCACTCGAGGGGAAATCGATTTGCTCAAAATTGCAATAACACAGCAAGCCCAGTACTCACAGGGATTCCAATACTTACATGAGACCCCATATCAAAGTGTGAGCCGAAAAGCGGACTCACCGGCTCGAGCATCCATCGCCAGCGTAGAGCTCCACCACCTCCGGACCCGCAGGGGACAATAAGGATCCAAGACCTACCGGCCGGTTCCAATCCCGAACGCCGCGTAGAGCCGGGGGCCCAACCTCCACCCCAAGATCAAAACACCGAGTTCACCAGCAGATCCGCGGGCAACCGATGCCCGGTGCCGGCTCTACGAAATACATGCTTGCCATCGGATTTAAAGGGACCACGTAAGATCGCGAACTATACAGCTGACATGGACCCGACAGCTTGGATCGAAAGTTATGACCTAGCCATGGACATGTTACAAGCCAGCGAAGGAGTTTGCACCCGTTACCTCACAATGATGTTGGAAGGGCCAGCTCGCACACTGTTCAAAAATCTCCTAGAGAACTCTGTCACCTCCTGGGCGGATCTCAAGGAAAAGTTCATTAAGAACTTACAAGGCACTTGTCGGCGAGCTACCACAATTGTTGACTTGGAGCATTGTGTCCAGAAGGAAGGAGAGTCGACCCTGAGTTGGGCACGACGGGTAGCCGAAATAATCCACTCCTCGGACACTATCACTGCCCAAACAGCCGTCATTGTCTTGGAAAGGAACTGCAAGTTTGAGCCCCTAGTGCACAAGCTTGGCCGACTCAAGAGGACGGTCAAGGATATAGGAGAGCTCATGAAGGCGGTTATCAAATATGCCGAGTCTGACAAAACCAAGGATACTGACCCTCAATAGGATAAAGCCGGCCAGAACAAAAAAAGCGGAAAAACAGCCCAGAATCAGAATCAGAAAACCAAGCGGCGACTTGATCAGACTACTTCTGACATGGTAGCCAACACAAATGTCAGCTCCCAAAGATAGAAGCAGGGGGCAACAACTACCGCAAGTCGGAAGGAAATTATTGCACAAACAGCTTTGAAGAAGCTATGAAGAGTCCTTGCCCAACCCATAGTAAACCCGGTCGCCTAGCCAACCACACCTGGGAAGATTGCAATTTCATGAAAGAGTTTGTACGGCGTGTGTAAGGACCGATATGCGGTACTGTTCCAAATCTAGATGTTTCCATCCAGATCCGGGGACGAAGCACATATCGGTCCCACCGCGACATATGACAATGCCATATGCCCCGGATTTCCAACATGATACCACAACATTACAGATACAAGGATACAACATCTCATACAATCGGCATACAATTCCCTTAATACAATACAACAGCGTAAAATACATGTCTGTGTACAGACTACAAGCAAATGCCTAGTGCCAAAGAGAAAAACATCGAACCCCATAACCACACGTCTCATACAATCGGCATACAATTCCCTAACTACTCGTCGTCGAGTCTCCACGTGAAACGTCGGTCACCATACCTGTTGTCGATCAAGAACCCTGAAAAGAGTTTGGGGGTAGTATCATGAGTACAGAGGTACTCAGCATCCAACTGTAGTGGTCAACTGACCCAGCAAGGACTTCATCACTCTTCATTCTAGGACAACTAGTAGTTTACGGTAAGGAAGGGGTAAGTGGTGAGGTTGTTGTCGCACTAGCATTTATGAAGTGGCTAACGATCTAGAGAGTAAGATAAGAAGCCAAGCATTCGATGAGGAATCGACTCCAAAAATTCTTACTATTAACTACTTACGCAATCATAACACCTATCCTATCCTTGTCCTCCTCTTCGCATCCCGACGAAGAAGAAGCAGTCAAGGCACACACACACGTTGATCAAGTTATTTAAGATTATCCCAGTTGTTGTTGACTATGAACAAGGAGTAGGTCTCAAGTCCTCCATAACCGTGGACATGGCTTCTCGAAAAGATTTAACCCTGCAGGGGTGTACCAACTGCCCATTACGAGGCTCCGCACGCACGCCCATCTCTCTCAGTTGCTACCCATCACAGGCAACCATTTTATGATTTAGTTCCAAGAGATCCGAAACGACAGGTCCCTCTAACTAAGAACGAACAAATCCGGGTGGCCCCCGGTGAGTCGACATCCAACTCAAAAGCCGTCCGCGCTCTCGAATCGGTCTCTACCGTCTGTCTCGAGTTGGGATAGCCGGTTAATCACACATGGGAACCCGGGTCCTTAGCCGAACAAGGTGGGCCAGCAAGGGAACTATGTCCTCACTGGTCCGAGTTGGTTGGAAAACTACTAGCGTACGACCAGCACACACACGGTTTCAAATGGTAAAATCAGCTTGGGCCACCACTAGAAATGCTTGAAGCTAGGTAGGTAAGAAAAGGGGACCCCATAAAATCCCACACGCGGTTAGGCACGCTCAGTCTTAAAACCAATACCCGGAACTCGGATCCTAGGTGACTCGAATGGAACAAAGCATCGGGGCGGGATAGCCTAGACCTTCCATCCTTCGTCGAATATAGTCAACAATATAATAATCATATCATCAAAAACAATAATAATAAATGATAATGTGATATCCCAAACCAAGGAGTAACAGGGTAACATCGTAGCATCCTAAGCATGCATACTAAGCAGGGGCTGAGCAATGAGCAATAGAAACATTGCAGTACAAGGTTTGCTGGGAGGGGACATGGCTGTATCGGTTTAAAAGAGGTTGTAAACATGTGGTAGGATCAAACATCGAACCTAACCTAGACTAGCATGCAAACCGCTGGTTGAAATAGAATGGATCATAAGTAATGCATAGTCCTTGCCTGTTGATAAGTCGGGTTCCGAAGGTGTAGTTGATCGCAAGCTCGCATCGTCTCCGAGAGGTACCCTCGGAAGCACACAAGACGATAAACACTGGAAAGCAATCAATGAGCAAGCACTCTATTACTACGGGGCAACACAAGATCAAGAAGACATCACACGACACGACAACGCGATACGGATCTATCGTCGAGAACGGTTACTAACAGGTTAAGTGGAGTACTCGTCACACACGACAATACCGCACATTTAGAATCGGTTCAAGTTGTTTAGCTATAGGCGATCAACAAAGTTGTTAACATGGCAAGCACAGAAGCATGGCATAACACTAAGTGTCGCACGACAATTAAAGGATTTGGTATTGTTCTGTCCTAAACCATATTTTAGGTTCGTTAACAACAGCAAACAATAGCATAAACACAAAGTATACGAAAAACTAATCAAGTTACATATAAAGAACACCCCAAATGGAGTTACGGTTAAAAAGATATAGCAAAACAAGTTATGGGCACAAACTGCCAACATCACGAAGCACACTTTAGAGCAATGCATAAACAGAATAATAAATGCAAACCTGCTCACAAATGATATGGAACTAAAGTAGACATGACAGGGAAGGCATGGTAAAAAGAAACATGCAAAAAGGCATCATGGATCAAAGGATATTAAGCATGCAAGATGGCATCGGGACGTTACAGACTTAGAGAAAAACAGATGGGGCTGTGAAAAACAGCAGCATAGCAACTTTGGAGCTCAATATCTATATGACCAGGAATGCTAACATGAAGATGCAATACATGTAATGAAAGTAGACATGATTCTTAACAATATGCAATTGGAATCACTCAATTGCGATAAACGGTCGCGACACACTCGTCGACCGAAGTTGCAACAAAATATAAACAGCAGAACACTAACAGCAGGTTAGCTACTTTGGAGCAAGATACAATCATGATGCAGCAAGCAATTATTGCAAGTGAATGCATGAAACTGAAGTAGAAACAATGCTTAATACAACGCAAAAGAAATCACTCAATTCCGACGTACGGTTGCGAAGCAACCGTCGCTCGAAGTTGCAATAAAATAACAGTTACAACAACTTAGCAGCAGTTAACGATAGGTAGCCCTGTTTGTACAGAAATAACTATAACTAAACAACCTCAAAACAATTAACTCACAAAAGATAAAAGCTAGAGCACGCAATTCTAAACAATTCGTCTTTTGGGCGCAACGCGATCCGAGCTATGGTTCGACCGCAAACGACAACGCAAAAATGAATCAGCAACACATTATTCCCAGACTTAGAAAGAAAATAACAGAGCGGAGATAAGAAAAAAAAGTGGAGGCCGGTTCACCCCCTACTGGGCTATGGCGGCCTGGGCCGACTGCTGCGGGCCGGGCTGTTCTGTGGGCCGCGCCTGGCTGGGCTGGCCGGCCTGGCTGCGTTCCCGTCCCGATCCAGGCCATGGACGGGCGGTGGCTCGCGGCGGCGTGCTCGCCGGTCGATGGCGCTCCGGCGTGTGACAGGTGACGCGGCGGGAGGCCGGGAACGGGCGCGCGGCGGCGGCTGGCTCCACGACGCGGTGGGCGGCGGCGAAAGGACGCGAGGGTGAGGTGCGGTGGCGCCGGCCGAGCTTGCTCCGCCTCCCATGGCGCGGCGGCGCGGCTCCCTGCTGCCGGCGACGGAGGACCCTGCGAGGAGGAAGCACTACAGGAAACAGGAGTTTGGCTGACGGCAAACTTATGAAAAGCTGACGGAAAAGGCTTTGCCGTCAGCTCCACGACGGCAAACCTGTTGTTAGCTCATCAGTCGGCAGTGAGCTGCGTTGCCGTCAGCTCAAGTTCGACCGACGGCAAATCCTTTGCCGTCAGCCTTTTTGTACTGGCTGACGGCAAAGCCGCTCGTACGGCCAGCTCTGACTTAACCCCCGTGGGCTGAGTTAACGACGTGCATTGCCGTTAGCTAGCCGTCTGGCTGACAGCAAAGCCCTTGCATGGGCCCACATGTCAGCTGTTTGCCGTCAGCCAACCTACTCTTTGCCGTCAGCCGGTTGAAGGCCGACGGAAAAGCCATGACCAAATGGCCACTGCCACAGCCATTGCACAGGTTGCCGCCACGTGTCCGCTTTGCCGTCAGCTTGCTAACGGCAACGCCTTTGCCGTCAGCTAGCTGATGGCAAAGCTCTCTGTATCTATCTTTTTAATTTGTTTTTCTTTAATTCCCTGCATATAAACAATAATATATATATATATATATGTACAGAATGCCATCCACAAGTCATATATACAATCATAATGCTATCCACAAGTCACGTATACAAAAGAAGCCATCCACAAGTCATATATACAAAAAGAAGTCATCTACAAGTCATATAAACAAAAAGAAGCCATCTCCATGTTTAAAAAAGCAAGTCATCTCCATGTTTAAAACAGCAAGCCATCTCCAAGTTTAAAACAACAAGTCATCATATATACAAAAGGAAAGTGCCCAACATTATATACATCTACAAGTCATCTCCATCCTAACATACTATATCTACAACAAAGAAGCATCTATCCATGCATAAAGGCAAATCTGCAAAATGAAAACATAATCATATGTTACATACGGAAAAGAAGAAATCCAAAATGATGAAAAGATGAAAATAAAAAGGAAAAATAAGAACAAGGAGAAGAAGAGTAAGGAGAAGAAGTGGAAGAATAAGAATAAGATGAAAGGAAGAAGAGAAGATGGAGAAAAAGAAAGAAGAGAAAAAGTAAGAATAAGAAGAACTTAAGCCAAGAATAAATACTTTCTTTTTCACCTCTTTCTTCTTCACTTCTTTCTTTTCCTCCTATCCTTCTTCTTATTCTACAATACTTGTTGTTCTTAGACCTCAAGAGCTAAATATATCTCATTTTAGATCTAACTAAGTCATTAATTCATTTTTGAGCTTTATATGCGAAGTATAAGTCATTTTTAGGTTTATAAGCCACTTAAGCTAGTAAATTCATTATTGAGCTTTTATAAGACAAGTATAAGTCATTGTTGAACTTAATAAGCTTATAAAATCTAATTTGAGCTTTAAAAGCTTATAAAGCCAAGTTTGAGCTTTATAAGCTTATAAAGTCACTATTGAGCTTTTAGAAGCCAAGTATAACTCAATTTTCATCGAACTTCTTTATTAACATCATTTTTCAGCTTTATGAGCTTATGAAGTCATTGAGGAGCTATTATAAGCCAAGTATAAGTCATTTTTAGGTTTACAAGCTTATAAAGCCAAGTATAAGTTTTATAAGCTTATATTGTCATTTTTTAGCTTTTATAAGCCAAGAATAAGTAAATATTTATGTAACTAAGCTATTACTACCATTATTGAGCTTTATGAGCATATAAAGTCATTGATGAGCTTTATGTAACTTACCGGAGGCCACCTCAAGGCTGAGAAGCGCCGCCACGTGGGTTGCTCGGGGATTCACTAGGAGATTCTTGTGGGTTGTGAGATGCAGCTCCGGAATTATGCTGCAACAAAGGATGAGTTGCAATGTGGTAAGAATGATGACACTTGATGGTATAAGACCGGGATATATTGATCATTGAAAGAAACTTACCGTTCCGGGAGGATAAACGATAGGCGTCGGCATCGGTGGAGGGGTAAGACCTTGCTTCTCCCACATACTCTGCGAGTTAGTTT
Source organism: Bromus sterilis (assembly GCA_950022295.1). NCBI lineage: Eukaryota > Viridiplantae > Streptophyta > Magnoliopsida > Poales > Poaceae > Bromus > Bromus sterilis. Next base: position 269,253,880 of record OX465595.1, on the reverse strand, counting down.
TTGAGGACTCGACCATATTAGCAAGTGAACCAAACATATGCATATGCATTCTAGGCGGATATATGCAAAAGTAGTAACTTACCGAGAAGAGGTCGTAGATGGCCTTCGTCTGGGCATTATTGTGTGCCCTCTCCTCCTCGAGTATCCTCTGGGTCCTCTCCTCCGCCAGCCGGTCCCTCTCCGCAAGCTGCTCCGACAACATCTCTTGTGTCGCTTGTCTCTCCCTCTGAATGGCGTCCTGCGAACACTCAACAATATAGCAATTATTTTCATCATCACTACGTAGTCTAAAGAACGGAAAGAAAAATTGAGACAAAGTTATACCTGGATAGCAATGTCCACTGGCCGCGGGCGAGGTCGTACAGCAGGAGCGGAGCTCGTTTAGCTCGCCTTGATCTGAGGTAGAGTCTCCGGGCAATGTACGAAGCCATTGCACATGGAGGTGCTGCCATGATGCTTACCGCCACCAGAAATCATCAAGGCCTCCGGATCCATCTCCTCCTCGCTCGGGTCAAACTGAGGACCGCGTAGCTCTTTCGCCACCTCAGGATAGGCCATCATCTTGTGGTAGGCTGCAGCGCTGGTGTACGCCTCAACACCGTCGCCCTTGGAATATGCCGTCACAGTTTTGTACTTTCCCTTATGGGCCATGGCAAATGAGCGAAATCTCTTAGGCACAGGCTGATTATGGTGCTTCGCCTACAATGAAAAGCAAAGAAAAGGCATGAAACAAATCAATTGATTAATGATGAAAGGACATGAAACTTAAAACAAAAAGGCACATACCCATTTTTTTGCGTACTCGTTGACGTTGAGATTGCCTTGGTGGTGTGCCACACCTACCATTTGTGCACGCCTAGCCTTGGCGCTTTTGTGGGTGGACAGCTAGGCATCACTGAGCCATTTGTCCACTATCGCCTCAAAGCAATCCATCTTATTTGCACACCATCTCGGGGGCGCCTATGAATTAATAATCTTATAAAGTCATTGAATATCTTTTTTAAGCCAAGTACAAGTCAAGTTTTATGAAACTAAGCTATTATTATCATTTTTTAGTTTTACAAGCTTATAGAGTCAAGTTTGACCTTTATAAACTTATAAAGCCAAGTTTGACACTTATAAGCTTATAAAGCCAAGTTTGAGCTTCATAAGCTTATAAAGAAAAGTTTGACACTTATAAGCTTATAAAGCCATGTTTGAGCTTCATAAGCTTATAAAGAAAAGTTGGAGCTAACTAGGCCTTACTTAGAAGTGTAGGAATTTGAATTAGTTAGTAATTTACCTCCAAGTATTCTTCCTTCTTAAGGAAAACTTTTCTACACTTCTTCTTGGCCTTCTTCACGCCCTTCTTGGCGTACCAATCTCGGACACACTGAACACGCATCTCGTGCCTAGTGTTCGTGAGTAGCCTCACTATCTCCGTCTCGAGATTCTTCTGGGCCGCCGGCTCCATCCCCTCCTCAACCCTATAATAGCACTGAAAAATGCATCGAACATATGAAAAGATGAGTGAAATGATTCCAACACTAATAAATGATTGCAATGCTTAGAATACTTACCCAAAAAGTAGCCACCACCATGTCGGCTTTGGTACGGCATTCAACGTTGTTGATGCGTTCATCTGGCGGGGCCCGGGCGGCTTTGTAGTGTGGCCAAGTGAGGCCGGGCTCAGGAACCCTACCCTCAACAGGCAACTGGACTAGCCCTGGGAACTGCTCCTTAAGCACGGCACCAAGGAGGCAGTTCGGATTCCGAGCACCTTCCGGATAACTCCACGCCCTCCAAAATAAGAACACAAAGACATTAGTTCTTGTTGGACCATATGTACATGTATGATATATATATATACAAGGAACACAAAAAATTCATCAACTTAATTCTCCCCATCTGGCACAATCAATGTCCTCTGCGCAGGGTCCGGACGTGGTGGGAGATGTGTCATACCACGCTGGTACACCGGCTTCTTGGAAGAGGAGCTCCCCTCACCCCCATCATCCCCCTCACCCCCCTCAGCCCCGTCGTCATCGCTATCATCATCCTCATCAGCATCATCATCATCCGTGCGAGCACGCTCCTCCCAAGGATCATCCCAACGAGGCTCCGTCGACTGCCTCGGTGCCTCCGGTGTCTCTGACTGCACCGGCGGTGTCCGCTGCTCCGGTGCCTCCGACTGCACCGGCGGTGGCCGCTGCTCCGGTGCCTCCGACTGCACCGGTGGTGGCTCCTGCACCGGTGAGACTGTCCTGTGAGTGGGTGACTCGGCTAGGGCGCCACCTGCTCCTCGACCACCTCCTCGACCACCGGGTTTAGCTCTCTTTGGGCCTTTTCCCCGACCTCTCCCACGAGGCTGCTCAGCACGCGCCGGCGGCGAGCTGGCTGCGACAATACCCGCCAGCAACTCTCTCCGTAGAGGTAGAGGTGGTCGAGACTCCACCGGTGGGTCCCTACGGCTCGCCATTTGTCAACACCTGTTACGGAGTAAAGATGAATTAGTAAAGTAAGGAAATAAATAATACAAATTCATATATACAAAAAACAAACATATGCATATAAAGATGAATTAGTACATTAAGGAAATAAATAATACAAATTCATATATACAAAAAACAAAAGAAAGTTGGGATGCATACAACTAATAGTCAGGATCATCTGTATCTTCTCCAGGATCAATAAAAACATCATCGTCACTATCACGCGTGTCGTCATGAATGATCTCTTCTCCGGGATCGGGTTCAGCGTCAACCACATTTCGAAAGCCTTTTTGTAACCGGTCAAGCAATGATAGGTCATCCGCATTGGTAACCTCTTCGTGTTCCACTTCTTCATCTTCCTCCTCATCATCATCGGTAACCTCTTCGTGTGCCACTTCTTCCTCTTCCTCCGCATTGTCATTCTCTACTTCCATGTTTTGACCAAACGTAGAGGTTTTTCCGAAATGTTTTTTGGCCACACGTGTTTCTTGGAAGAATTCTCCGTCATATGTTTCTGGGTCTATGTGAGGTTGATAATCCTCTTCTTCATTGGGGGCAGGTAGTTTACCATGTGGTGGCACGTCATAGACGACATACCAATCTTCGAGATTCTTTACACTTTGGCAGGCCCATGGAAGATAGAAAACTTGTGTGGCCTGTTGAGCTACAATATAAACTTCGGCAACATTTAAACGGTTCTTCTGTTTAATTTCAACTAGCCCAACATGCTCATGAGTTTGTCAAATAATTAAGAGAAGTTAGACACACAACTCGTCAAGAAGTTGCAGAACAATTAATATGTACCGCGCACTTACTCGATGTATGGCCGCACTTCTGTCATGTTAGTCAAGATATACAATGTAATGATTCTCCATTCCTCGAAGGTCAACGTATTTGTCTTCATAACCCCACAAGGTGCGAGGCTCCCTTTAAAGAGTTTGAACTTGGATTCATGTCGCTCGGGGTCGCCTGTATTGTACCGAGGCTTTGGATTATGCAAACTATAATTAGTGGCAGCATAGTGTGCTGTCACGAAGTTTGCCGCTTCCTCGACAACGAATGCCTCAGCCATTGATTCTTCAATTCTCCGTTTATTTTTACATTTTGCTCGAAGCGTCTTCTGTATTCTCTCGGTTGCATAGCACCAACGGTTTTGCACAGGGCCACCCAATCTTGCCTCCATCGGTAGATGCAAAATCATATGCTGCATCGGATTAAAGAAACCCGGTGGAAAGATCTTCTCTAACTTGCATATCAACTCCGGCGCCAGTTTTTCCATCTCTTCTATCACAATAGGCAATAATTCTTTAGCACAAAGAACACGGAAGAAATAGCTTAGCTCTGCCATTACTAGCCATTCATCCTCGGGGATGTAGCCGCGCAACATCACCGGCATTATCCGCTCAAGCCATATGTGCCAATCGTGACTCTTCATCCCAAAGATTTTCAACTTTTCAAGACTTGCTCCCCTTGCTAGATTCGCTGCATACCCATCGGGGAACATCAACTTTTTTTCACCCACATGAGGATTTCCCTCATGTGTTCCCTTTTAAGATTGAACCATGCCTTTGGCTTCTCCCAATTCTTCTTCCCTTTCGGTTGTCGCATGTTCAGTGACTTCCTATAACACAGACTCTTCTGATCGACTCTAGCCTTAACATTATCTTTCCCCTTATCAGTGCTGAACAATGTACCAAAAAGGGCCTCACCCATATTTTTTTCAGTGTGCATCATGTCAATGTTGTGTGGAAGAGCAAGGTCTTTGAAATACGGGAGATCCCAAAAGCATGGCTTGTGGGTCCAGGCGTGTTCCGTATTATATCCCAAGAAATACCCTGGCCGGTTCGGATCAGGCTCTATTGAGTTCAACTGATCAAGAATTTGTGCGCCCGTCATCATAGGTGGTGCCTCGTGCTCGACAACTTTACCTTTGGTGAAATTCTTCTTGTCTTTTCTGAATCCATGGTCCAGAGGCAGGAATTGTCTATGCAAGTCAAAGCAAGAATACTTGCGACCCTCCGGCAGCCAATGAAACTTAAGAGCAGACTTGCATTGCGGGCATGGGAACCTTCCGTGCACGCACCATGCAACAAAAAGTGCAAACGTCGGCAGGTCATGCATGGAGTACATCAACCAAGCATGCATTTGGAAGTTTGTTTTGCTAGCTACGTCATATGTCCGGATCCCATTATCCCAAGCTTCTTTCAACTCATCCATCAGTGGTTGCAAGTACACATTCATATTTTTTCCGGGATAGTTGGGCCCCGGAACTATCAACGTCAAGAAGATGTGCTTTCTTTTCATAAGTACTCCAGGGGGCAGATTGAGGGGCATGATGAATACGGGCCAACAACTATACTGGGTTGCCGTCATACCGAAAGGATTGAACCCATCGAGGCTAATGGCGAGTGCCACGTTTCTTGGGTCTTTGGCTTTACCTTCTTTATGTATTTCATTGAACATCTTCCACGCTTCACCATCAGAGGGGTGGGTCAACATCAAATTCCCGTATTCATCTGTAGCACGTCTAATTCCATCTCTGTGCCATGTCATTTGTTTTGTTGTTTCTTCAAGCATGTAAAGCCGTTGAAGTCTTGGTAAGATCGGTAGGTACCGAAGAATGTTTACGGGTATTTTGCTCTGCGTCTTCTCACCAAGACCGTTGTCTACGACAATATACCTAGAGGACTTGCAGCGTGGACAATAATTATCATCCGCATACTCATGCCTAAATAAGACGCATCCTTTCTAACAAGCATGTATCCGCTCGATGGGCATCTTCAGTGCACCGAGTATTTTTTCTGAGTGGTATAGGTTTGCAGGCATAATATGACCGTCCGGTAGAAAGCGCCCGAATAAGGTCATCATTGCATCATAGCACTCTCTGGACAAGTTGAATTGTGCCTTAAGAGCCATTGTTTGTGCGATGGCATCTAGTTGACAAAGCTTGGTGTGCGCATGCAGTGGGAGTTTTGAAGACTCTAGCATGGCATAAAAGGCCTTGGCAGTTTCCTCTGGTTCTTCGTCCTCAAGACGAGCATCGTTGTAGTCATTGACCATGTCTTCGATCCCTGTACCACAATCCTCAATGCGCTGACGCACTACCTCATGTCTGTCACGTTGGGCCGACTCGCCATGAAATGACCACAACGTATAATCAGGCATGAAACCACGTATTTGCAGGTGTTTACCCATTACATCCTTTGTCTGTTGTGAATAGTTCTTACATCTAGTGCAGGGGCACCATGTTCTTGGTTGGCCAGCACTAAATGCAACCTCTAGGAACTCCTCGGTCTTGGTCATCCATTCCTCAGTCATATTTTTTTGCCTAGGGTGACCGGTGTACATCCACGCACGATCATTCATTCTGGCTAGCTAGCTAGTACAAATTAACACAGAAGGTATATAATTAATTACGGTGATACGGCATATGCACACTAGCTAATAGATAAAGATAGGTCCTAATCCCACCCGAGTATGTGCAGATTGGATTCATTTCCCCATGCTCTCCTCCCGATCCGACGCAAAATTTTGACAGCACCTCCCCGCTGTTCTCCTGATACACGTCTCAGCATAAAACAAGAGGATGTGTACCCGGAGAACAACAAGGTGGCGCTGACGAAATCCTGCGTCCGATCCGGAGGAGAGCATATATGGGGAAATGAATCCAATCTACACATACTCGGGCTGTCCATGGATAACGTTGGACAATTCGAAAGAATCCAATTATAAATATGCAAATGAATGCATATTTATAAATGGAATCTTTCGAACGGGAGACGCATATGGGTTACGCAATGGAACCTTACATCTAAATTTTAATTCTACCTAACTAGTGTCATTGGCATTAAGTCCGGAACATAGCAAAGGAAAGGGGAGAAAAATATTAATTATATTTTATTTCTAACTTCTTCTCTTCTTCTTTCTTCTTTCTTCGATTTCTTTTTACTCTTCTATATCTTCATCTCCTCCTCCGATACTTCATCTCCTCCTCTTCCACAAGGCCAGGCCAACCCTAAGCCACAAGATAACTAGCCCTAACTACTTTTACTTTACTTTTCATTTCATTTTGCTTTTTTTACTTTTCAATACATTCCATTTTCTTTCAATTCATTAACAATCTAACAACTGATTTTCAATAACTAACTAACTAACTATTGTCTTTAACAAACTACAAACTAACTAAATAATCTTAACTATAACTAGCTAACTAGAACCTAACTACTGATTTTAACTATCTTAATAATTTTAACTTACTAACTACTGATTTTTACTAAATAACTAACTAACTGATGATATTAAATAAATAAATATTGATTCTAACTAACTACAATGTAACTAATGTTTTTAATATAACTAGCTAATTAAAATCTAACTATTGATTTTAACAATAACTAACTAACTAAATATCTATTGATTTGAACTAACTAGAACCTAACTACTAATTCATTTTAACTATAACTAACCAATTAAAAGAATTAAAAAAGGCTAGGGTTGCTCACCGAAATGCCGGCCGGCGAGGCGGGGGGTGTGGATGTGGTGGCCGGGGACGACGACGGGGTGGTGGTGGTGGAGGCGGCGTGCTCGTCGATGCGAAGGAGGGTGCGGCGGCGGCGTCCTGTAGAGGCAGCTGCGGCGCGTCAGAGGAGTTTAGGAGAGGGAGAGGAGAGAAAGAATGGCGGTGCTCACCGGGGTGGTGGTGGTGGTGGAGGCGGCGGCGGCCCTGGTGGTGGTAGCGGCGGAAGTGGCCGGGGTGGTGGGGGTGGGACCGGCGGCGGTGCTTGGTCGGGGGGAGAGAAAGAGAGGGCACTGGGTCTGGGTCGCTCGAGTGGGGAGTGGTGGTTAGGGCTGGCCGCGCGAGTGGGGTTAAGGCCCAGCTTTACCGTCAGCTGGCTGACAGCAACGTCCGCCGTTAGACTATGCCGTCAGCTGGCTGACGGCAAAGCTGCTCGCCGTTAGCCCGCGCCGGCAAGGGCCACGTGGCGCACGAGAGGCCGTCTGCAGATCTCTGCCGTCAGCTCTAGGGAAGGCTGTCGGCAGCTAACTGACGGCTTATAGTAGGCTGACGGCACAGAACATATACGCCGTCAGCACCATCTTGGCCGTCAGCTTCGAGCCCAGCTGACGGCCTTGTATTATTTGTCGTCAGCCCTGATAGAAAGCTGAAGGCAAAAGCTTTGGCTGACGGCAAAACTCCTGTTTCCTGTAGTGAAGAGGATGTGAGAGGGAGACGAGGAGGTGCGGGAAGGAGGAAGGGAGGCGACAAGGGGCGCGGCGGCCGGCTGCAGCCGGAGCTCGGCTGCGGCGGCGGCTTGCCCACGGGCAGGAGGTTGGAGAGAGAGAGGTGAGGTTGGTGGGAGGCTAGGGTGGATCTGGGCCGTCGGATCGCGATATCTGACGGTCCAGATCGCAGGGGAGCAAAAGTTTCGGGATTTTGGGATAAATTGGGTAGATCTGAGCAAACTCAGGAGGGTGGCTGGAATTTTGTGGCTAGGGAAACCCTAGAAAGGGGTGGGAGTGTGGTGGTCTTTATAGTTTGCAAAAACACCCTATAAAAATATCTTGTTTACTTATTAAACGGGGTTTTTCGTTCTGTTTGCTGCGGCTGGTCTCGTGCGGTTTTCGCGACAGTGATCGGGTGAAACCCGGTGTCGCAAAGGTCGAGTGTCAAGGTGGCAAGGGTCGGTCTCCGTCCGATACGAGATATGAGGGGGAAAATAATCCCCGATCGATAAATCGGGGATGCAAACACCGCAAACAAATTAGATAATCAAACAATTCACACCGAAAACAAAAATTTTAACTTTTGTGAAAACTGGGCTGTTACAGCGTGGGAACTAGGGACCTCCCGGGTCAGGTGGGGGAGCCGGCCAGAAAATTAACAACCAAAATCCTAGTTATCAAGGAGCCGGCGCAATGCCTCAACACCAAGGACCCGGAGGAGGGGGCCAGCAAAATCAGTCAGGGCTTACTGGATTTCAAGCAAACCCGAAACAACCACATGACCGTGCAACATATCATGTTTTCACCACCAGCAGTTGCTGAAGGGATAGGAAGATGCAATGGAGAGCCGCTATGGCTGTGACTGCAGAGCCGGCTTGGCCTAGGTGGCTTAATTGTTCAGAACAGTCAATCACTTGGACAAGGGATGACCACCCCCCGGTGGTGGATAACCCCGGGGCTCTGGCTCTAGTAGTCTCTCCACAAATTGGAGGATATACACTTGACAAAGTACTCATGGATGGAGGAAGCAACATTAACATCCTTTACTAAGAAACTTTCCGCAGGATGGGACTGACCCAAAAACAGCTGCAACCCTCCAACACCGTTTTCCATGGATAGACCCAGGCAAGTTGGCACGTCCGATAGGCAAGATCTACCTGGAGACGTCTTTTGGAAACGCCGAAAATTCCACTCGGAGCTCATACCCTTTGAAGTGGTAAAAGTCGAGAGCCCATATCACTCCATTTTAGGCAGACCGGCTTACGCTAAATTCATGGCTCGGCCATGCTATGTCTACTTGAAGCTAAAAATGGCGGGTCCTAATGGCCCAATCATAGTGGATGGAAGTTGGTCCAGGGCAGCGGAGTGTGACGAACATCACGTCAAATTTTCCGAGTTGGCATGCGCCAAAGAGGACTTGTCAGCATACCAAGAAAAGGTAGACCCGACAGACCCCACAATCCTGAAGAAACCGACTCCCGACAACAATCCCAAGTTCCAACCGGCTCAGGATACAAAGAAAGTTGACTTTGTCCCTGGTGAATCTTCTCAGTAGTTCATCATTGGGACATAGTTATCTGATAAATAGGAAAGCGTGCTCATCGAGTTACTCCGTGAGAATCGGGACATCTTTGCATGGAAACCCTCTCATATGCCAGGTGTCCCGCGGGAACTCGCTGAGCACCACCTAAATATAGATCCAAAGCTGAAGCCGGTCAAGCAATTCCTTCGTCGTTTCAACGACGAAAGGAGAGACGCTATTGGGGAAGAGATAGCACGGCTTCTTGCCGCTGGATTCATCATGGAGGTCTTCTATCCAGAATGGCTCGCAAACCCGGTCCTTGTTATGAAAAATAACGGGACCTGGCGTATGTTTATCGACTATACCGATTTGAATAAGGCCTTCCCAAAGGATCCCTTTGCGCTACCTCGTATTGACCAAATTGTGGACTCAACTACGGGGTGTGAGCTCCTGTGTTTCCTTGACGCCTAGTCTGGTTAACACCAGATCAAGATGGACATTGAGGATCAAGAGAAAACGGCTTTTATCACTCCTTTCGGGATCTACTGTTATACTTCTATGCCTTTTGGCCTTAAGAATGCAGGAGCCACGTATCAGCGAAGAGTGCAGAGTTGCCTCAAAGAGAAAATTGGACGCAACGTGCACGCTTAAGTGGACGATATAGTGGTGAAATCCCAGCTGGCCGACTTACTCATCAGCGACTTACATGAAACCTTCAAAAACCTGCGCAATTACCAGATGAAGTTAAACCCGGCCAAATGCACCTTCGGGGTACCTGCAGGTAAACTCCTCGGATACATTGTATCTGAGAGACGCATTGAGGCAAACCCAGAAAAGATCAACGCTATCATGACTCTGCAGAAGCTGGCCTCAGTCAAAGGAGTCCAAAGACTCATAGGATACGTAGCCGCATTAAGTCGGTTTAGCAGCCGGCTCGGGGAAAAGGCAATTCCCCTGTACCGACTTCTAAGGAAATCAGAAAATTTTGTTCGGGTTGACGAAGCTGACCAGGCCCTATAATCACTAAAGAAGCAGTTATCCCAGGCTCCAATCTTGGCGGCTCCCAAGCCAAAGGAACCTATGTTACTATATATTGCAACCAATAATCGAGAAGTTAGCGCTGTGGATGTTGTTGAGCGGATGGAAGCCGGTAAAGAACACCCTCTGCAGAGGCTAGTCTATTACGTCAGTGAAGTTTTGACTTTATCAAAGCAACGTTACCCTCACTGGCAGAAATTTTTCCTTGGTGTATTCATGGCGAGTCGGAAGCTCAAACACAATTTTTAGGAGCACACTACTGGAATTCACCTATTTGCCATCTGCCTCGGCGGACGGCAAACACATATATGGTGGACGGCAAAGTCCTTTGTCGTCTGGCCCCGCACGGCAAAGCACCCGTCAGCTATTTCTTCGGCAAAGAGGTGCTTTGCCGTCTGCGGGAAATCGAAGGACGGCAAACCACCTTTGCCGTGCGCATTTGTGCAAGCAGACGGCAGAGCGGTCGTGACGGCGAAACTTTACCAGCCGGCTCCGTCAGGCCGTTAACGGCGGGGTTGCCATCTACTGACAGACGGCAAACTTTGCCGTCTGCCTCAAAACTAGCCGGCCGTCCGGCCGGCTCCGTCAGGCCGTTAATGCCGTCTACTGACAGACGGCATAATGACAAACTTTGTCGTCTGCCTGGCCGAAGACAGACGGCATAATGACCAAATGGTCACCCAGCTGTTGCCAGATTGCACAGCTGGGCGCCACGTGTCCAATTTGCCAACTGCAAGCAGACGGCAAAGCCTTTGTCGTCTGCTTGCAGACTGCAAAGTGGATGCATTCCTTCTGTTTTATCTGTTTTCTTTTAAATCCCTACATTTTGACAAATATATATATAATCTCAATATATAGTATCCAACAAACATTATAGTGATCAACAAAAAATATATAGTCTCCAACAAGGTTTGCATACAAGATTCACATGTGAACAAGGTTCCAACAAGCATTTCATAGTTTCACATATATACATGGCAAATACAAAGCACATAGTGACCAAAACAGTTTATGAAACTAAACTACAAGTCCAAATGCAGCACTCCATCATAGCATGACTCCCCTTGAAGCAAATCTGCAAAATGAAGCTAAGAAAGTTATAAGAAGAATAAGGAGAAGAAGAAGAAGGAGAAGAGAAGAAAAAGAAGAAGAAGAAGAAGAAGAAAGAGAAGAAGAAGAGAAGAAGAATAAGAAGAAGAGAAGAAGAAGAGCTTCTTCTTCTCTTCTTCTTATTCTTCTTCTCTTCTTCTTCTCTTTCTTCTTCTTCTTCTTATTGAGGAAATAAAGAAGCATAAGCAATTGTAATCAAATTGAGATAACTTTAGCATATTTTGAGGTAATGAAGCTAACTTAACAATTTTTGAGCCAATTAAGCTAACTTTAGCAATTTTGATCAAATGAAGCCAACTTTATCATATTTTCAGTAATTTAAGCTCACTTTAGCATTTTTTGAGGTAATTAAGCTAACTTTACCATTTTTGAGCAATTTAAGCTAACTTTAGCAATTTTGATGAAATGAAGCCAACTTTTTCATATTTTCAGTAAATAAAGCTAACTTTACCATTTTTTGAGCCAATTAAGCTAACTTAGCATTTTTAGGGAATCGAACTAACTTTACCATTTTGTGAGCATATCAAGCTAACTAAGCATTAGTACTAGAAACCAGCGACATCCGAAGCTGCAAAAGAGGTGATTCCCGAGCTGCCAATTGTTATTTTTCAAGAATACCCAAATCCCTCCCCGTTATTACTGCTGAAATGCCACCCCGAGCAGTTGTCCTCTATTTCTTCTTCACCCGAGCACCACGTCAAGACGCCATGGAGAAGGAACCCTAGGTTCCTGCGGCGCAGACGTAGCTAGTCCTCCCGCAACCATGTTCTGCCGGATTCAAGTGGGCCGAACTCCGGCAGCCTACTCCGCACCGCACTGAACCTGCAGCTCCTCACCAGCGCCCCCAAGCTTGGATCCCCACCACCACCGAGCGACATGAGATCCATCCATCCCCAAGCTCCGCAGGCCCCTTCCGCTCTCTGGCCCAGGCTCCAGCAGCGACGCCTACATGGTCACATCCAACGCCAAACCAAGCTAGCCCAAATCCCTCTTGCTCCAATGCCACAACGCATATATGCGTTCTTGCCCGCACTCTTTTCCCTGCTCGTTGCTACAATATGCTAAATTAGTTTGTATGGATGTATGCATATTAAAAAGGATGTATGGATTTGCTCATTTCAAAAATATCTTGTGTTTTCTCCCCCAATTATTTTGTATTTTCGATGAATAGTTTCTCAGATGTGCGTTCCTAGATGAATGTGTGTGTAGAGATAGAAGATCTGTGAATTGTTTATGAATGTGTGTTCCCCGCAAAATAAAATAAGATAAGTTTTGTGTTTGACAATTAATGCTTTTGAAATGTTGCAAACGTTTTACGACACATCCAGTTTTTCATGAAAAAGGGTAACCAAACAGCCCGCTTCTGATTTTTAGAATCTGTAGCTATAGCTGATTTTGGGAATCCAAGCTACAGCTGATTCTCAGGAATCCGTAGCCCAAACAAAAGGGGGCCTAATTAAACAATAGAAAACCTAATACTAACTAAAAAACAGAAAAACCTAACAATACTAATACTAAAATACTAAAAACTAACTAACTACAATACTAACTAAAATCCTAACACTAACTAACTATATCTATAACTATAGAAACTACAGAGAAAAAATAAAAAAAAGAGGAGGAGGGGGCCTCACCGGAGTGGCGGCCGGAGGAGGAGGCTGGGAGGCGCCCGGCTGCGTGATGGCGAGTGGCGGAGGAGGGCAGCGTCGCCGGGAGTCGACGGCGGCAAGATCCCGGCAAGATCCTGCGGTCGGGCGGCGGAGGGATGGGCGGGAGGAGGGCGGGGGCGGGTGCGGGATCGGCAGCGGAGGGCTGGGCGGAGGAGGGTGGAGCGGAGGAGGGCGGGGCGGGATCCGGCGGGGGCGGGACGGCGCGGCGGCGGCGACGGTTAGGGCGCAATGGCGGCGTGTGGGATAGAGAGGTTGTGAGGAGAGTGGGTGGGGAGAGGGCACGACGCTGGGTTAATAGTGATAGGTGTTATGCCGTCTGCCAGCAGACGGGACCCGTCGCCGCCGCCGCGCCGTCCCGCCCCCGCCGGATCCCGCCCCGCCCTCCTCCGCTCCACCCTCCTCCGCCCAGCCCTCCGCTGCCGATCCCGCACCCGCCCCCGCCCTCCTCCGCCCGACCGCGGGATCTTGCCGGGATCTTGCCGCCGTCGACTCCCGGCGACGCTGCCCTCCTCCGCCACTCGCCATCACGCAGCCAAAACCGGGAAGCCACGGGAAGGATTGCAAAGTGGACCATAGAGTTGGGGGCTTATCACATCAAATATGAACCTCGTACGACCATCAAGTCCCAGGCATTGGACGACTTCATCAATGACTGGACAGAGATCCAAGCACCTCCGGAGAAGCCGGGAAACAAGTGTTGGACTATGCACTTTGATGGAAGTCGGCAACTCTAAGGGTCAGGAGCCGGCGTGGTCCTTACCTCACCTAAAGGGGAGAAACTCTGCTATGTTCTGCAGTTGCCATTCACTTGCATCAACAACGCAGCAGAGTATGAAGTCTTACTTCATGGGCTACGACTGGCTCGTGAGATGAGCATTGCAATATCACACGTATAGAGCATGAATTTATAGAGCATGTTGTGTAAACAATTCAGTTTCAAAATATAACTCGTATATATGAGATAACTTAGTTCATATCAACCAACATAAAGATCAAGCATGACAATATCACACAACTCTAAAATACTAGTTATGACATGTAAGAATAAGAGAGCATTGCATTATCACACAACACTAGCATGCTAGAAATAACATACACGCACACTGAGAAATCATAATGACCATGTAGGCAAGTAAACAACTAGATCATGGCATCAACGAAATCAACATGTAAAATAATAGCATGAAGAACATGATAACATGCATTTCTATCTAGTACGACCAACACTTAATAAATAAATATAAAACAAGTAGGTATCATACAAGATGTGAGTTGATACACCATGCAATACATTCTAGTTATAGAATCACAAAAAACACGACATGTTATTGGTAAAGAAAAAATGACTCAATAAAAGAATGTAGAGATCAAGAAACTACTATCATGTAAATCTACAAAGTGAGCGCTAATCATATGTATGTATATAGAATACTAACTAGCAATTTAGCACATTAGATTGTACAACTAAGTCATGCATTCGACTCGAGCAAGTGATATAACGTCATGATAACCAACTAAGAAAGCATCCATCATTCCATGGGTAAATAAAACACACAAGATAATTACCAGTAGATAATAAACTAAATTCAGGAGAAAATAAAAATAAAGAGAGAAGTTGGGCTATGATCCAGGAGAAAGGAAGGAAAAGAAAAAGATATGGTCTTTAAAATTTAATTCATAGCTTGGCAGAGAGAAAAATAATTAACTTTAATTTTGGGAAAGGAAAATTAAAAAGGAATTGCATGCTCCAACAATATCAAATGAAGCTCCAAAATATAAATGTGCATAATTTAATATGCCAAAAAATATAAAATATTTAATTTAAGTTGGCATTAATTTAAATTGACATTAGTTCAAATTAAATCCTCCGAAATTATAAAAAATTAATTTAAGCTTTTAATAACCAAAACAAAAAAAATTGGTCCTACTTTTTGGAAAAACTTTTTCTTAAACATTCCGAGCATCGGGATGTTACAAGAACTCTCTGACAAGCTTTCGTCAGAGCCGGCTGGTTGACCAAGGACATTTTAATCTTTACCTCTCACCAAAGCAAAAAAGCAAAACTCAAGCCAGAGCTCGGCAGGGTAAAAGCACTTCTCGCCCATCGGCTACGTGGTACGGATCTGACCCGGTGCTAGGTTGAATGGGAATTACAGCCCCTCAGTATAGGGATCGGCTCATGTGTAACTATTCAGGCCTCAAGGAACCCATGCGTTATGCACATGCACAACTCGCACCGGCTGCTCTTGTCTCTGCCTGCATGAAGCTTCACTCGAACAACAGAAATGAAATTTCAGCAGTCGGCCTTGTGCCCTTCTGTATTGATAACCCAGCTCCAGAGGAGAGTTTATAACTATTATAAAAAAAACCGACTTGACATTGACCTGCTGATATCATGAGAGTTTACTTCTCGCCCCTCGTTGGTTACCCAAAGTGGACGGTTGAGATGTAGACAACAACAAATTTCCCTCGGTGAAGATCCCAAGGTTTGTCTCCAGTAGGACTTCGATAACGACAAGAAGGTGACAACGGTGCCAGAGATTAGCGGTTGTCGTGGACCTGCACACACACCAGATAGCTTTACTCCCAATGAGTACAAAGGGGTTGTCAATCCCTCCGGCCTAGTTGTTTACAAAGGATAAAACGCATGGGATAATAATGATAGCGATAGCAAAAAAAAAGCAGTAAATTGGTAGAGGGTGTAAAAAGTATTGGAAATATGGACCGGGGTCCTATGATGTCCACTAGTGATGTCTCTCTCCCAAAAGACGATAAATAGCCATGCGAGGTAAACACATTACAGCAGGGTAATTGACAGGATTATGTGCGCAAACCAATGCTAATTATGCTATAAAGAAAGGCAGAGGCTCAAAAGCATGGGTGGTACGCCAAGACAAGTAGACCGAAATCCATCTGCATCTACCTACTAATCATCCACCTTTATATATGTATGCAGAACATCTCGCTGGTATTAAGTTGCGAATCCCACCCAAAGTGTAAACTCAAATCAACAGACAACTACATTAAAGAACTTTGCATAAAGTAAACAATCCTTGCACCCGCAAGTACAAGCACCATTGTTTTCCCCTTGTGGCAACAACACATCCCCTAGAATCATGTTTCTGTCACTCAAGCTAGTCATCGGGGGGCATGAAACCACAATCATGCATAACGCTCCCTCTTGGAGTCACTACCTACTACTTGGCCAAAGCAATAAACATCAACGGAGAACATGCAAGAATTACTCAAGAACATAAATATAAAAGAGGAGAATGAAATATATAACTCAAAAACAATCTGAACATAATATCATAATCCATCGGATCCCAGCAAACTCAGCATAGCAACAACAGAAATATTACATAAGTGCCTCGATCATGTAGGGCAGCTCATGAGGTCTAATCCATGAAGAACAAAGAGGGAAGGAGAACATCACATAGCTACTGATCATAGACCCATGGTCCAAGGTGGATTAATCACGGTTCATCCGGGAAGCATCCATGGTGGTGGAGAAGCTGCCGGAGGTGATTTCTCCCTCCCGCAGGATGCCGGGAACAGGTCTTCTGGTGCTCCCGATCTTGGAAGCGCAGCGGCGGCGGAACAGAGGAGAGATCGCGAATAAGGTTTCCCGTCTCGGGGTTTTTGCGTCACGGGGAATAAATAGGCGAAGGGGTGCAGCCAGGGGGTCCACCAGTGGTCCAGGCGGCCCCCTGGCGCGGCCCCACCCTGGGGCGCGCCGGGAGGGCGCATGGGGCCCTGGTGGGTCCCCTCTGCCCCCCCCCCCCCCTCGGTGATTCCGGAAGCTTCCTAATCGCTGATTTTTTATTGGATTTTTCCCGAATTTTTGGAGCACTTTTAATATGGGGGAAACCTGAAATAGAAAAATAGCAGAAAACAGGAACTGGCACTGGGGTGCACTGAGTTAATAGGTTAGTCCAAATATGATCAATAGTGTATGGAAGTTCATCAATATCATAGCAATATCACACAAAAGAGGCATGGACCAAGAAGAAATTATAGATACGTTTTGGACGTATCAACATCCCCAAGCTTAATTCCTGCTCGTCCTCGAGTAGGTAAATGATAACAAGCATAATTTCTGTGGTGACATGCTACCAACCAGATAAGAACTTTTAAGTAAATCAATCAAGGCATGTAATTCAATTCAAGTCATAACAGGCAAGATTCTATATCTAGCATTGAAATAAGCAACATAAGAACATAAAGGTGCAAGAGCTCTCGCTGCCGTGACTCGAATGTCTCGAAATGGTGTTTGCATGCAAGAAAGGGGATAGGGATATACGAGAAAAAGTATTTTTTTGTTGAGAACTCAATCTACTAAATTTTCACACTTGGTCTTCTTTGGAATCTTATCTTTGCTCATCCCCAGACCACTAGCCAAGTACAAGTCAAAATGATCCACTCCTTTTCGACATTTTGAGCACTCATGCAATGGATGAGCGTAAGCAAGAAAGTTGACACTTAGGATGGAAAAGAGAGAATATGGTGGAGGAGGAAGACAAAAAGGTGTAAAAGGCTCACATCAATGAGGACAATCATAGGCGAGAGAAAGCCAAATGATAGATATGATGTGAGGAGTAGGGATTGCCATGCAACGGATGCACATATGAGCTAAGGTAAGCTCTCCAATGGAACTAGTGGGGGTGCATCCAACTTGCTTGCTCAAGAACACCTAGAGCTCATTTGAGGAGGCTCATCATTGGAATATACTAGCCAAGTTCTATAGTGTGAAGGTCCCCACATAGCTATATGCATGAATTATAATCTCTATGGAGTACAAGAGATAAGAGGGAGTACGAGTGTGGATCTCTCAAAAGGAATAGTAGTGTGCCCCCTTCTCTCTTTTTTTCTATTTTTTTGTATTTTTTTGGTGGCCTCAATGGATCTTTCTATTTCTCTCATTTTTCCTCTTTGGGATCTTTTAATTATTGTCCAGTTTGGGACCTTTTCCTCACTTTAGGGGCAACACTCTATAAATTACAAGAAGTATAGAAGATCTTTCACACTTTACAAAGTACTCAAATAACAAAGAAGATGTAACTATCATGATGTATGCAACTATATGCCTCTGCCAGTGTAGCAGGATATGCAATGATACTAGCGCGTCATGTAGCAATGATTAGGGCAAGGCCCAACTAGCATGCGGCTCATCGATCAAGCAAGTAGTATGTATGACATGAAGATCAAGTCAAGAGAAGATGGATGTTGCATGGAAATATATCTCGGAAAGGCTATGGAAATGCCTTGATAGGTAGGTGTGGTGGCTGTTTTGAGGAAGGATATAAGGAGGTTTATGATGACAGAGTGTATCGTGCCAAGGGTTTGGATGTACCGGCGAAGGTGGACGCCAACTCTCGGAGTGAGAAGAAAGCAATGCACGGCACAGGAGAGGCTAGCAAAATATGGGCAGGTGGAAGTGTCAACTTTAGAATACTCACATTAGTCCGAAGAACTCATGCACTTATTATTGGTAACTCTCAATCTAATAAGGAGGTTCACAAAGAGACAAGTACCCCGAGGAGGAGTGTATGGGGGTTTGGTTATCCTTGTGCATCCTCGACTCATGGTACGTGAGTGTACTCTAATATTCGACCCCTCAGAAGAGTAGTGATCCATCTAGTAGCTAAAGTTCTCAACTAATTTTGTAAGCTTTGAAAATAAACACGGATTTCCCAAAATACGACATCTATCACTAATAGGCTAAAGCTCTTGACACCAAAAGTCCAAACATTACTCAAAACAATACCTCAAAACTATTGCAAGTTACTACTACAAAAGAATAGCAACCTGAATTACCTACTTCAAGTCAAGACACAAAACTCAGTGCAACAGGAAAACTCTCTAAACAAGATAAACATGAAAACTCAAGAGAGATCCAGCAACAAACTAAAAAAAGCTCTTTGAAAATATAAGCATGAAAACTAAGAGCTAAACATGACAGCAGCTATGAAAAGATAAAGAACACCCACAACAAAGATAAGCATGAAAAAGTCCTATGTTGTGTTCTAGATTTTGGAAGTGGAGCGTGTTCTAACTTGTTATGAACATCAAGCAAAGCTAAAGAAAACTAAAAAAAATCTAAGAGCGAGACGCTCCAAGCGTAGCACATAACGCATGAAGCGATAAAAATATAGTGAGACGAGAGACGAACTGATAATTGTTGATGGACAAGGGGATGCAAGGGGGCATCCCCAAGCTTAGACGCTTGAGTCTCCTTGAATATTTCTGGGGGATGCATGGGAGCATCCCCAAGCTTGAGTGCTTGACACTCTTGAATCTTCTTTCATCATCTTACCTCGCACACTTGAAAACTACCTTCATACATAACTCATCATAATCTGATTAGCGAGGTTCGTACCCATAATAAAATATTTTTTTCTCTACTGGAAACAAAGATAATCTTGAATAGATACTGTTTCTCAAGAATTCCAAAAAGTTTTTGCAAAGAAAAAGCAAGATTAAGGTTTGAAAAACGAAGGAAAGGCAAAACAGGACAGAATCTGTGAAAAACAGACCAGCAGGTAGAAAAGATTTTTTTGGGATACTTTTGCAACTCAAATAAAAAAACTCAGAACATACGAAAGTTCCGTAATTTTATAGAGCACGCTTTGTAAAAAATTCAGCTAAAAAATATGAACTGGGATTTTTCCATGATTTCTGTAGTCACGAGGACAGAATCTGTTTTCTGGAGAGCATGTCACAACTTTCACTTCCCTTGTCATATTAGGCTATAAATGGCACAAAGCTTGAAAAGTAAAGATACAATGATGTTGTTACCGTAGTAACAATCATCAAGACCACTAAAAACAGAAGGAAAACAAAAACGAAATCCTAAATTCGTTGCGGGCTGCCTCCAGAAAGCGCTTCTTTAAAGCCATTAGCTAGGCTTAATACAAATAGATCAAGTCTTTTCAAGAAAATAACTAGCCCGTGTAACGGACTCAAAAGGCAACTTAATATTTTTCCTAGGTAAGTGTTCCATCCATTTTTTGAGAGGGAATTGGAATTTTATAATCCCTTCTTTCATACCAATAATAGCACCCACGGTGCGAAGAAAAGGACGTCACAAAATAATTGGACAGGAAGGTTCACATTCAATGTCCATAATAGTAAAATCAACGGGAACATAGTTGTCATTGACAATGATAAGAACATCATCCATCTTCCCCAAAGGTTTCTTTATGGAAGAATCGACAAGACGAACAACAAAAGAACAAGGTTCAAACGGTTTCAATTCAAATATATCATACATTCTTTTGGGCATAATGGAGGTACTAGCTCCAACATCACATAAAGCATAGCAAGAAAAGTTATTCAACTTAATTTTAATCATAGGAAGAAAAGTTATTCCATCTGCTAGCTTTCTAGGTATCGAGGCTTCTACCCTAAGTTTCTCCTCCCTAGCTTTGATGAGAGCATTAGTGATATGCTCCATGAAGGCAAGATTAAGTGTGCTAGTGTGGGGGTCTCTAGACATCTTGTGAAGGAAACGAATAACTTCAGAAAGGGTGCAAGTATCAAAATCAAGGTCACTACTATCAAGTAAAGTGGTAGTGGTGTCCTTTAGGCTCACTTGTTTGGTAGCTTCTATAGTCATAAGAGTTTCTTCTTCTACGGTTGAGGTCATAGCATCACAATTAATAGGTCCTATGGGACTGGGGGTGCATTGGGTGCTAAGAGTTTGGATATCCTCAACCACTTGGATAGTAGCAACAGTATGGTGTGTAGGAAGGCTCTTAATTCTATCTTCTTCCATAGGGATAACTTCTGGTTTGGTTGCCATTTGATTTATCAAAGTAGCCTGTGTGTGAGACATGTTGGAAACTTGGGTTTCCGTGGTGGTGAGCCTAGTCTAAAGGTTAGAGATCTCGATGTTTAGACTCTCTAGTTGTCTACCAATGTTTTGCAAGATAGAAGTATGCTCATATAATTGTCTAGAGAAGGTCCTATTTTGTTCATACTGGGTGTGCATGTAGTTCTTACTGGCCTTCTCTATTTCCAAAGTTTCTCATAACTAGGAAAGTCTCTATCTCTAGGGATAGAGTTTCTGGTGCTAGGATAAGTGTTGTTGTTCCCATAGTTGTTGGAGGGGAACGGTCTAGCATTGCTACCAAAATTACTCCTATAAGCATTGTTGTTGAAGTTGTTTATAGAGATAAAGTTCACATCTACTTGATCTTGGGAAATCAGAGAATTTAAAGGAACATCTTGAGGATCAATAGGAGATTTCTTGGTAAGTAGAGACATAATCAAGTCAAATTTTTCATTTAGGGAGGAGATTTCCTCGACAGAGTTTACCTTCCTACCTGTTGGAGCTCTTTCGGTGTGCCATTGGGAATAGTTGGTCATCATCTCATCGAGATGTTTTGTGGCAGCACCAAGTGTAGTTGACATAAACGTTCCTCCCGTGGCCGAATCTAGCAGGTTCCGCGAGGTAAAGTTCAAGCCTGCATAAAAAGTTTGGGTAACCATCCAAGTAGTCAAACCATGCGTAGGGCAATTCTTAACAAGAGATTTCATGCGTTCCCAAGCTTGGGAAACGTGTTCATTATCCAATTGTTTAAAATTCATAATAAAGCTCCTAATTGGATAATCTTAGTAGGGGGATAGTACTTCCCAATAAAAGCATCCTTGCACTTATCCCAAGAGTCTATGCTATTCTTAGGCAAGGATTGAAACCAGATTTTAGCTTCATCTCTCAAGGAGAAAGGAAAAATCTTAAGCTTAACAATTTCACCATCTACTTCTTTGTACTTTTGCATATCACAAAGCTCCATAAAATTATTTAAGTGCAAAGCAGCATCATCTCTAGCACCAGAGAATTGATCTTTCATAACAAGGTTCAACAAAGCAGGGTTAATCTCATAAGAAGGTGCTGAAGTAGCAGGTGTAGCAATAGGAGTGCAGATAAAGTCACTCTTGTTGTGACTAGTAAAGTCACATAACTTGGTGTTCTCAGAGGAACCCATAGCAGCAGCAAGCAAGATAACTATTTTATTTTTATTTTTGATAAAGTACACTAAAGCAAAAACTGAAGGTAAACAAACAAGACTAAAAAGCAAAGATAAAAGATAGTGTGCAACTCCCCTATCTTGAAGAGTGGAGTCCCCGACAACGGCGCCAGAAATTGCTTTGATTTCATGAGAGTTTACTTCTCGCCCCTCGTTGGTTACCCAAAGTGGAAGGTTGAGATGTAGACAGCAGCAAATTTCCCTCGGTGAAGATACCAAGGTTTGTCTCCAGTAGGACTCCGATAACGACAAGAAGGTGACAACGGCGCCAGACATTAGCGGTTGTCGTGGACCTGCACACACACAAAAGAGCTTTGCTCCTAACGAGTACAAATGGGTTGTCAATCCCTCCGGCCTTGTTGTTTACAAAGGATAAAACGCATGGGATAATAATGATAGAAATAGCAACGAAAAATAACAACGCAGTAAATTTATAGAGGGTGTAAACAGTATTGGAAATATGGACCGGGGTCCTATGATGTTCACTAGTGATGTCTCTCTCCTAAAAGACAATAAAATAGCCATGCGAGGTAAACAAATTACAGCTGGGCAATTGACAGGATTATGTGCGCAAACCAATGCTAATTATGCTATAAAGAAAGGCAGAGGCTAAAAACCATGGGCGGTACGCCAAGACAAGTAGACCGAAATCCATCTGCATCTACCTACTAATAATCCACCTTGAGATATCTATCCAGAACATCTCGCTGGTATTAAGTTGTGAATCCCACCCAAAGTGTAAACTCAAAGCAATAGACAACTGCATTAAAGAACTTTGCTTAAAGTAAACAATCCTTACACCCGCAAGTACAAGCACCGTTGTTTTCCCCCTTGTGGCAACAACACATCCCCTAGACTCATGTTTCTGTCACTCAAGCTAGTCATCGGGGGGCATGAACCACAATCATGCATAACGCACCCTCTTGGAGTCACTACCTACTACTTGGCCAAAGCCATAAACAGCAACGGAGAACATGCAAGAATTACTCAAGAACATAAATATAAAAGAGGAGAATCAAATATATAACTCAAACACAATCTGAACATAATCTCATAATCCATCGGATCCCAGCAAACTCAGCATAGCAACAGCAGAAATATTACATAATTTCCTCGATCATGTAGGGCAGCTCACGAGGTCTAATCCATGAAGAATAAAGAGGGGAGGAGAACATCACATAGCTATTGATCATAGACCCATGGTCCAAGGTGGACTACTCACGGTTCATGGTGGTGGAGAAGCTCCCGGAGGTGATTCCTCCCTCCGGCAGGGTGCCGGGAAGAGGTCTTCTGGTGCTCCCGATCTTGGAAGCGCAGTGGCGGCGGAACATACGAGAGATTGCGAATAAGGGTTCCCGTCTCGGGGTTTTTGCATCACGGGGAATAAATAGGCGAAGGGGGCAGCCAGAGGGTCCACCAGGGGTCCAGGTGCTGGCGCGGCCCCACCGTGGGGCGCGCCGGGAGGGCGCTTGGGGCCCTGGTGGGTCCCCTCTGCCACCCCCCCCCCCTCGGTGATTCCGGAAGCTTCCTGATCGCTGATTTTTTTTATTGGACTTTTCCTGAAGTTTTGGAGCACTTTTAATATGGGGGAAACCTGAAATAGAAAACCAACAGAAAACAGGAACTGGCACTGGGGGTTCACTGAGTTAATATGTTAGTCCAAATATGATCAAGAGTGTATGGAAGTTCATCAATATCATAGCAATATCACATAAAAGAGGCATGGAGCATGCATAAATTATAGATACGTTTTGGACGTATCACCCGCCCTGATGTTTTGATTGTTCATCATGTGGTTTAGGCAACCGACTCATGGTGGGTCACCACTAAAGAGCCCTCTATCGAGGAGGAGGTGGGTGCCAATAACCCGAGTCATAATGTAAGTAATATCTTGACTTCCCTTCGTGACATGTCTCCTTTTATTCATGTCTGGCTTTTGCAGGAGGGTTTGGACAAAAACAAGGATGACAAAGAGAAGGAAACTCCTCGTGCTACCACCGACTTGCCCAAGGTTGCGGAGAAACAAGTTCTTGGGAAAGAGGTATTTTACATGTACCTCCTTTTCGAATGCTTTCTTGTTGTAATCCTTATCTTGTATTTTTATTATAGGGTCAAGAAGGGAAAAAGCAGCTTGTAGTTCCGAGTCCGTTGATCCCATGGACTCTGTTCAATCCGACTTTCCTCGTCGGGTTCGCCAGAAGGGCTGCGTCGAGTCACAGTATCTTGCCGCTGGTGCTGAAGAACATAGCACGTCATCCGGGGAATCGTCTGTGCGACTTCCCAGCAACTTATTATCAATCGTGGGTAAGTACTTTGTGTATCGAAAGATTTACTCTTATAGTATGATCATGTTCATGAGTTTTCTTCATTTCTAGGACTCAAGAAAAGGTCAGGGGAAAAACCGATTCCGTAACGCTTAAGGAGCCAGTTAATGTTGTTAAAGAAACGCATGTTGTTTCTGGTGAAAAAACTGCCCCATCCAAGGAAAATTCTCTTAAGGGGGGAAATGAGGAATTGGCCGCTCACCCTAAAGAAGCAGCTACTGGCCCAGCCTTAATTCCGACTCCTATGTTTAAAATCGTAACCGAGGAAGTCCCCGTGACCGATGATCATGTTATTAATCTGGCTCCTGTGATGGCTGAGGGGCCGTTTGGGAGTCGACCTTCTATGTCAACTCTTGAAAAGATGCCTTTAGAGGATTTATACGCTCAATCTTTGAGCCGGCTTAGTGAACAGCATGATTTGATTGTCTGCATGAAGCAGAGATATGAGGTATGTATATCTTTCTACAACAACATTTTATTATCTTTGTATAGTATGGGATAAGTGTAGCCTCCAAGTGCTAGGTTGATTTACTTGTATCAACCTAGGACTTTATTCTTTGCAAACATGTTTGTCTGTTTGCTTTTTAAACAATGTAGACCCCAAGTGTCTGGTTATGTACTTCTAATGAGAAGAAACTTGTGTATATTTATGCAGGCTTTAGCTCTGGAAGCCGGTCAGACAACTCATCATATTGAGGAAAAGGTACGAGTTGAATCCGAGAAGCGTCGTCAGGAAGATGAAGAGATAAGCCGTCTTCTTGGTGAATTAAAGATAAAAAAAGAAGAACTGGAGGCGATGAAATAGCACCATGCTGAAGCTCTTAACCTTCTGAAGAAAACTGCTGACGAGCCTGAATCAAAATGCCAGGAAGCAGAGAGAAAGTTTAATCTTCTCAAGAGGAGTATTCAGTGTTTTTCTTCAGCGGTATTTGGTGAGTCGTCTTTAAACTAGAGAGGACTCAAATGTTTCTCTATGGGTTTTACCAAGTTAATAAATTTTTGAAACAAGTGACAAGCATCCTGCTCTCCAAGAGCCATTGGGTATGAAGATGGCTCTTTTGTTTACGGTGATCAATCAGCTTTGCAAAGGAGATGTCACAACCATCGCTTTTGTTCAAAGAAAACCTTTTGTGATGCCTAAGCTGGCTGATATGATGCAGCTATTCTAAAAAATCCCGGCTTGGGTACAGGTAGTGAAGCGATCGTCATGTCCACTGGGGGTGAGGCGTGGTCTCGCACTTGCCAAGTCCTACCATCCTGACCCAAACCCGGATTTGTTAGCTGATGGATTTCCTGAGTTTAACGCTGATGGCACCTAGTTTTTTCCTGAAGATTATTCCAAGGTTATCAAAGAGACTCGCAAGTGTGCAACAAAGATTGTTGAAGGTGTGGATTTTTCTGTTATAGAGCCTGGTTATGACGAACATAAAAAGAGGTGGAAAATTACTACACCGAGCCAGTTGCTTTCTTCGTGCTTCCTCCGTCACAGACTTTTGAGCCGGCCTCTTCGGGTGAGCCAGTTATATAAGACCTGGATATTGGAAACATTTTGGATGTGCTTCTGTATGAAGGTTGTGAATATCATAAGGACCCTGAAGCCTGATTTTGAAGATGAAGCCGGATATGAAGGATGTCCTTGGACTCCAACTTTTTTTCCTTTTGGGATTGTGTAAAAAATATTTGAGATGCCGGTGTTGTATGAATAGGCTACTTCTCGTTGTGTGCAGTATGCACATCGCTTTGTTTCAACTATCATTTGGGTGATGGCATTAATATCCCTTGTCTGTGTGTTTTCTAGCTCTTTATTGACGAAGCCGGACATTTGTTTAGCAGTAGGTCGCACGCATGTCATATATCAACGTCTTTTGGCAAGTTCGATCGTTACCATATCCTGTGACCGGGAGCTAGTGTGAGTTGACTTGCTTATGTGGTCCATACATTTAGTCGGTGTAAACGTTTATACGTTGTACCGAGTTATGGCAGACTCAGCGTGTTTTCTGAATTTTAGGATCAAATTGTGGCCTTCATGAGTCGGCGTATAAACCCATGAATCGGCATGATTAGTTTATTTTCATGTCAATCTGAGGTTTAACGAAATCGAGTCATAACCCCCCATGAGTCGACTTGATTAATTTATTCTCACGTCGAATCATAGTAACAAAATTCAAGACGTAGCCTCCATGAGTCGGCATGATTAATTTATTCTCATGTCGAATCATAGTAACAAAATTCAAGGCGTAACCTCCATGAGTCGGCATGATTAATTTACTCTCATGTCGACTCATAGTAACAAAATTCAAGGCGTAGCCTCCATGAGTCGGCATGATTAATTTACTCTCATGTCGAGTCATAGCAGTGCCAGACTGTAGCCCTTGAAATGCTTACTCTGTATTTTTATTCGCAAATGAAAAATGGCTTTATCAGAAAAAGATTTTTTTGCATGCTGAGAGAAAGAAACAAAAAGTATGCTTTATGAAAATGCAGAAACAAGAATGGCTTGCGGAAGGTCGACCGTACGTGTGACTGTTACAACTCTCTTTAGCAGCGCAAGTTCTGGATCAACCGAGTTTTAACGAAGGGTTTTGACCAGACTTGTGGAAAAGAAAAGTTGGTCACTTTTGCGTGTGAGTCGGAACTCCCCTGTAAGCCAGCTTCACATGAATGTTTCAAGCGTTCTCTATATTAGAATCAATCACAGGGGGCATTTTTTAGAGCCGACTCAGTTTTTGAAACTAAAACGGTCCATGTACGTCATTTTAGTGCGAGTTCACTTCAGCTACACAAGCCATTGTCTTAGTAGGAAAATTTCATATGTATGCCGAGTCCTCCAGTTTTCAAGATTAGGTTAAAATACCATAAGCCCCCAAGGTCTCTAAATACAACAATACATATGTCAAACAGTACACGTATATGCTGAGTCCTCCGGTTGTCAAGCTGAAGTCAAAGACTTCAAGCCTTCAAGGTCTTTGAATACATCAATATTCGTTCCAGGTTCCAATAAAAGGGTTGATTAGACCCTCCCGGAGCCTAGATGGTGCGTGAAAAATATGAGATGTATGATATGATGAGATGATGCAATGCATAACGTAACATGAAGGTGCAAGGGACATTACAAATGATGGGAAAAGAGGGGGCGGTCTGTGGTGATTGGCTCTATTATATATTTTACTTTTAGTGAGTCGCCCAGGGATGTTTCTGTTCTAGATACAATAATGACGTTGATGTACATTCCCCATGGCTCTTACAAGTTCTGAGCCCATGTCCGCCGGCTCTTCATCTATTTGACTAGATGACAGGCTTGTCTGTATAGAACTCTTCTCTTACCATAAGGAGGTTTTGTTGTATTACCAGTCCCTTGGCGTCTGACGACTCATACCAATTTCGGGCCCAAAGTCTCTCGGTCCTGATGTGTGTGGGTCGTAGAAGCCGGTTGATACTCTCCGAGACAGGCACATCTGTTCATTTTCTTTGCTCCATTGATGTTTAAATGCCAGCATGTAGTTGCACTGATCCCAAGAATGGTTGGCAGGGCGGCCTAACTTAGAGTTCCTTGGTCAGGGTCCTTGTACAACTTTCGCCTAACTGTTTATACGAGTAATTTTGTCTGGCTTTGCAAGGCTTTTCTTCTTCTGGAAGTTGGTAACAGTGCGCTCACCCGGGTTTTGATCAAATTTTTGCTTTCTAGTATTTGGCCGGCTTTGATCTTTAACTTCCCTATTCTTGGCTTTATTCGACTCGACACATATAGTGGCGGCATCCACTAGCTCTTGAAGATCACTAACTACTTCTTTTATGCGTTTTAACGCGTTGCTTACTGGTTTGAGGATGTGTTCCATAGTCTTGTATTTTTTGTCTTGTCGTGATTTTTGTGAGAGACGGCTTTCACGTACTTCCTTAAAAGGAATCCTTTTCGAGGATTGTGACATATTTTCTACTTCCGAGTTTTCCACTGGGGGCTCTGGTTCCGAAGGTCAATGGGTGAGTCCAACAAACTCGCGGGTGGATCTGACGACTTTCCCTTGTCCTGCTTTCCATGAGTCAGCTCAAAGATTTGTAGGAGAGTGTGTCCTATATCCGGGGGACTCTGGATTGTATTCTGCCATCTCAGGCCCGAGCCGATTTTCCCCAATCGGGAAGATGGACTCGTAATCGTAGTGTTGTCCTTTTTCTGAACATGAGGTAGTATCGGAAAATTTTGTCGGATCGTCGTGAAGTAAAATCTCAACGGAACGCGCCGGTTCTGGAGATCCCTTGAAGATTCCGACGAAAACATGCCTGAAATCAGTTTCTGGCCGACCATTGATTTTGTCGAGTTCTAATCTAGACTCGTCCGACCCTTTGGTGAGGTGGAGGTTAGAATCAACCGGGATCCGATAACCCGATTTGACGGAATCGATCTGAGGGACCCATGTGGTATTATAGATGAAAAACTTCTTGTTCTGATTTCGGGTGATCCAATCGACTGTGAGATCATCCACACCTTGCCGGGTTTCCTCCAAGATTGCGATACCTGCATGCGTAGGCCCCACGGTGGGTGCCAACTGTCGTGGGAATGTCACGACAGATGTCCTCATTGCAGAACTTAGTGTGGGACCTTTGCTGCGAGGTGGTTTCGAGGATGTGAGTCGGCGAGAACACAAGACACGAGATTTACCAAGGTTTCGGCCCCTCGAAAGGTAAAGACCTACTCCTGGTTTTATATTATGGGGTGTCGACGTCTCGAATACAAAGGTGTGAGGTCGCTTCCTATGACTCAAGAGGATCTAAGTTGAGTTGTCCTGTTTGGTCCAAGGGGGCTGGCTTATAAAGGTGTCGAGTCCCTTGATTTACACGAAACCGACTCCGACTAAAGATGGAGTCTTAGCCTATTCTAAAAACATAGTTTCCTTATTATACAAGGTTAGTCTATTTCCTTCTACGGTCTTCTGCTTCGCGATGTCTCGACTCGGCCCAAGCCGATTCTTCTTCCGGGCCTTCACTTTGAGAGTCGGCCCGGTCTTTCCGTATACCGGGTCATGGCATTGGGCCATCCCCCCGACAACAGGCTCTTCTGGAGATCCCGATCTCGGGATCGCGGCGGCGGAGGAAGAGTGGTGAAAATCGCGTAACGGAGGTCCACCCAAGGGTTTTTGGAGCGAGAGGTAAATATAAGTCGTAGGAGGGCATCGGGGGAGGCCTGGCCCCACTAGTCGAGTCCCTGGTGCGGCCTCCCCCTGGACACGCCAGGTGGCCGCCTGGGAGGGGGGCCTCCCACCTCCGGTTGTCCTTCGGGCTTCTGAAAACTTTTGAACTAGAGATTTTTATATATTTTTTCAGGATTTTTCCGAGCACTTTAAATATTGGCAAATACCTACACAGCACGGACAACAGAAGACATAAACTGGCACAAGGTCACTGAGTTCGTAGTTTAGTCCAAATATGTTGAAAAAGGTTTGAAAGTGTAGCAAAACATGTAGGAAAGGCACCCATATAAGCATGGAACAAGCAGAAATTATAGATACGTTTGAGACGTATAAATAATCAATCCACGAGGCGAAGACGGAAGCAGATAGAAGGCTCGAACACCCTAACAGTCCAAGAACAGCTAGATGGGATCTGCATAATCCACTCCTACGTGGACGAACAAGGCGAGATCAGAGCGACCCATAGCCTCGGAAACGGCGACTCTTCGGCGAACTATCCAAGACACACAAGAAAGACGTACAACATAGAGCAAAGTGCACTCGAGGAGCAACTCAGACATCACCACTCGATGAGTAAGAAACCTAACCGTTAACATATGGGCGGGCACACATGATTCAAGAAAGTTGTTCATCAAAAAAGAAAGAAGAAGCACACACCTTCTCACAAAGGGACCACCCACCAGTCATCACCAGACCACGACACGACCCGCTGGTCCTAGAAGCTCAGATAGGAGACTATGACATGTCGCACATATTCATGGAAGGCGGCGGCAACGTGAATATCACACTACTTGAAAATAGGTTATAGAAAATATGGACACGAATGGTGCACTATATATGTGGTACGCCACTACTATATAGTAATGACACACCTATACATAGTGCGCCATTAGTGACCTAAATAGGAGCGGCGCACCAGGTGAAAAGTGTGCCATTACTATGTTTGACCAAGGTTTGACCCAATCCTAGACATAGTAATGGCACACTTTGTATAGGTGCGCCATTAGTAAGATGACAAGGCAATGGCGCACCTTTACAAAAGTGTGCCATTACTATTTTTGTCCAAGGTTTGAACCATTCCTAGACATACTAATGGCACACTTTGTATAGGTGCGCCATTAGTAAGTTTTACATAGAAATGGCGCACCTTTACAAAAGTGTGTCATTACTATTCTTGTGCCATTAGTAAATTTCACATAGTAATGGCACACCTTTACAAAATGCGCCATTGCTATGTGAGGTGCCCAAAATTTACATCAAAGACACCTCCCCCAGCGTGGACTGCCATTTTAGTTTGAAAAAAATGATAAAAAAATGATAAAATAAAATCTTTCGAGATGCCCATTTCTTATATGGTCTACTTGTTAGGAAAATTAAAAAAAACATGAATTTTGACCTTTTTTGCAAAATCTCTCTAGAATTTGTAAAATGGGCATAACTTTTGCATATAGACTTCGATGAAAAAGTTTTTTATATGAAAAATCATCTACTTGAAAGATACATTCGAATTCAACTAGGGGAAATATCGTGGGAAAATGCCAGATGTCCTCATAGAGAAGTTAAAGTGGGGCCTTTGCTACGAGTGATTTCGAGGAGGCAGAGTCGATCGACAGGGAGTAGGTGACGACGAGGCGGCACAAGAGAGACACGGGGATTTACCCAGGTTCGGCCCCTCGATGAGGTAAAGACCTACTTCCTGCCTTTCTTGTATTATATGTGGGAGATCTCAATTGCAATGGCGCTAGAAGTCGCCGGGGTAATACGCTTTGGACATTTTGGATGGTGGATTTTGTAATATGTGGTATTGTAAGTGTTATTATCAAAAAAATTATATGTAGAAACCTTAGATGCACATATAACGCGTAGAAGTCAACTATACGTGTGATAACAACAACCTTTAATCGGATAAGTGCAGGGTCGACCAGTTCTTTGATAAGATTCCTTTGATTGACTTATGAAAATGAATTGTTCTTTCACATGTTGCGTATTCGTATGAGCTTCCCTGTAAACCGGCTTCACATGACTAGTATTGGTGCTATGCTTCCTTTAGTTCAGGGTCAAGAAGGCTACGTGTCCGTGCTTGATTGAACTAAAGGCGTCAGTGCTAGGTCATATGAGTGCGAGTTTGTATCGAGTTCAAAGGCGTTTTGTAATGTCATAGTTGAGGTGTTTCTTGGACTCCTAAGTGTTGTGAGTTTTACAGTTTTTGTTACTTGTCGATTTTTGGCTGGCTTGACTGAAATAAATAAGGAATAATAAACTTGCAGTAACAGAGAGATTTTATTGCATGGTTGGAGGAGTGAAAATGGAGTCAGCTGTTAATCCATAGTGCGAAAGGTGCTAGTGGTGGCCTACTCTCTTTTGTCAATGTTGAGGTGTCGTTCGAATCTTGGCCGAACAACATGCCAATAACTTGAAGAGGGGATAGTTGGAGACCTTTCCGAGATGTGCGAAGGGTCCTCGATTGTGCTTGTGGTATAGATTTTTCTTACTGTGTGGTGGATTCGGACTCCCAGGTCGGGTTTGGAATACGGTCTCCTTTTTCTCGTGTTGCATAGGTGGCATCACTCTTCTCACAAGATAGGGCTATGTCCATGCTGCCTTGTATTGTGATCATGCCCTGAGGACCCGTCATCTTTAGTTGGGGATGGATGTAGCAGGGTCTTGCAATGAACATTATATAAGCCGTCCTGCCGAGAATGGCAAGATATGGGATCTTTGGATCTTGAATACTTTGAACACAAGATTTTCTGAACGGGAGTTGGTGTTATCTCCGAATGTCACTTTTAAAGTGACACGTCCCTTTGGGCGGGTCGACTTGCCTGGGATGATTCCATGGAGAGTGGTATTTGAGGGTCGTAATTGTTCGTTAGTGTCGTGGTCATACCAAAGGTATACCCTTAAGTACTAGAAATCAAGGGGTACCCTTAGTATCGTGCTCTCCTAAGAACAACCAGGAAAAAAGAAAGAAACCACAAAACATAAAGTGTCTAATGAAAACATAAGGACACAGGTCACGACGTGTCGGGACCCGGGGTTAGCATATGTAATTCCAGTCACGATACAATCACATGGAGAGCCGAGAACCGTACCCACTTGTCTAAGAACACAAGGCCAAGCACAGAACGTTCTCGGTAAGCATCGAACGTGAGGGGCATCCCATTCAGGCTGGATGATCATCTGAGATGGGTCCTCATCGTCCGCTCACAAGTCTAAATGCATATGGGTGGTGAATCCCATACTCATAGACAAGTCGCCTCAACCATGTTATCGATTGGATCCTAACTCTTACATAGACTTACTCCAGCCAGATCACTTAGTCGGGGTCTAGGGCGGGCTCGATCGTACAACAAAGTGTGCACGTGACAGAATCACGAGCAATCGCATCGCGATGCCCCAAGCTGCGCACATCTAAGGGCCACTTGGTGTATAAAAGACCGCCAGCCAGATCACAACTAAGGTCTCGAAAACCCATACTAAGACATGCATGTTATAAACATACACGCAACACACATGCCTAGTATGAACAGCAGGTATCATCACATAACTCTACAAAGTACTCTTTATTGATATACACATAGAGCATACAAAGTTCACGTGTCTGTGATCAACATTACATCAATACCACGGAAGCAAATTAGGTCTGAGTATAGACAAGTTTAACAAATGGCTTAGAGAAGCCTTATAAACAAACATGCCCTTCCACGAGGGACCAGACTTCTGTCTGGGACTATGCTAACTTAGTCAACGTCGAGCTTCAGGTCGGTGACTCCATCGGGGTCCGGGTTCTCATCTAAAACATAGAATAAGAAAACGTGAGTACAAAGTCGTACTCAGCAAGACTTACATCAGATCTATACTACTCATGCTCAAGTATCAAGGTAAAGGAGGTGGGGTTTCATCATGCAGAAGTGCCAGCTTTGACTTGGCTAATCCTGTACTACGAGTACCAGACTTTGAGGTAAGAAGCATACATGAGTCCACTACATCTCCAACCAATACACCACTATGGTTACTTCATCGACTTCCCCACGAGGAGGCACACCATAGCACTCACGCTTATCTTGCGAGTTTTATAAGTATCCATTCAAGTTATCTATGATCAAGTAGAGGTTTCCAAGTAGTCCATAACCGCGGACACGGCTATTCGAATAGTTCATTTAACCCTGCAGGGGTGTACATCTTCACACGCGTGTCATCACTTATCGCCTCGTTCTTGGCATCCTTCAAGCGGATGTCGGACGTGGATGAAACCAAGGCACTAACCTCACATCACCTTCTCTAATCCAGGAGTCGACTACCTGAGTTTGGCACCGCTCGAGAGTCCGGCCGGTTCCACGAAACGGACTCAGATAATGTAAGGGACCGAGACGCCACCTCTGCCAGATGGTTTCACTGCCTCACAAGTCCACCCACATATCTAGGATGATGCAACCTTTTCTTCATATTTTTTTTTGCATATGCCAAATGGAAACCCCGAATCTATTGTGACTCCTGGACCGGATCGGGTATGTAAAGAGGCCAAACGGGGCTCCCATAAAAACCTACATGTGGTCATACTCTTTGTCTTGGATCACTAAATAGGAACTCGGGGCCTAGGGCAGTGTTCAACGAGACAACCCACTGTGTACTCCTACACAGCCTCTCATCGTTCACCTTTGCTTAGGTGGATTCACCAACACGTTTCACTTTCATTAACACCACTGTGTTCATTCCATCCCGACTCACAATCAAAACATCCTCATTGTATCACTAAGAAGCAAAAGCAGTAACAGTTGCAGGGGCCACATGCTCATCATTCAACTCCTAAATCTGCTAGGATTGTGGTTTGCTTAATACGGTGACAGAATGATAGGTCATGCATCGGAATGGGTTCAACTATGCGAAAGAACGTGTCTCGGTGATCTCCTAAACATGCATAAGCGATACTGAGAGGGAAATAGGATTTTATAGACATGATCACTGGGGTTTGCTTGCCTTGCTGACGAGGTTCGATATCGGGGTCTTCAACGAAGGAGGTGGCCTCCGGTTCCGGTTGCACGTCTATCGAGCAAACAACCAAACAAAGAATAAATATAAATTTAATTGCAATACATCAAACACATGATCAATATTGAAATGGTGATGTTCTTGGTCACAATGTGGGTACAATTCCATTTAAAAGAAGTCAAATGCAAAGTCATTTGCAAATGTGCTTCAATTTTGAATTTGAAATAAAGCCAGATGGATGTTTTGCACTGTTCATCCAATTTTAATTGGTCAAACATGAAAACAGAGCCCATATTCATAATCCTTGGATTTTTCTGATATTTTTAGACATATTATTTGTTATATTTGGAGTTAAAATGAATTAGTTATGAATTTTCCAAGTTTAACTCATTTTCTGGAATTTTCTCTGTTTTATTTAAATCATTTCTATTTTCTGGAATTGAATTATTGCGCCAGCATGGCGTGGGGGTGACGTCAGGGGGGCTGACCAGTAGGGCCCCATGTCAGCCTCACAGGGGTTAATCCCTCTGTTAGTTTAACTAACAGTGGGTTAGGGGTGGCCTAGGGCCCACTTGTCATGGACTCGGGGGGGGGGGGGGGGGTTAAGCTGGATCATTAGGCCCTAGTGGCCGGCGGCTAGGTACGCGGCGGCGCCTCGCCGGAGAGGGCCTCCCGGCCATGGATTGGGACGGGGAGAGCACTGAGAGGAAGCCCTCGCTCGTGCGGGTCTTCTGCGACTACTGGGGGTTCACGGGAGGGCTCGAGGCCACGGCTACTTCAAGCTTTGCGGCAGCCGGCGCGGGGAGAGATGCAGGAGGAGGTAAACAGAGCAGGGGCTCACCCTGAAGCGGATGAAGGGGGCGGCGATGCCGGAGGGGCTCAGGAGAGGTAGAATTTGTCGCCGGAGTTCCTCGGCAGCGACGGCGATCCGGTGAAGGGGACGACGACTCCAGTGCTTGGGTGGCTCAATTAGTCGAGGGCTTCGACGGAGAGGACACCGGCGTTTCTCCTAGACATGGTTGCAGCGGCTGAGGAGGCGAGTGGCCACGGTTCTCCACGGTGGTGCTCCGGCGTGCTCTCTGCGGCGGCTAAAATCGCGAGCTGAGGAGCGGGGAGAGGAACCTGGGAGGGAGGAAGGGGTGCGGGGGTGAAAGAGCGGCTCCGTGGCGTGCTTGGCTGCGTGGAGGAGGCCTAGAAGGCTCCTGGCCGTCGAGGTGGCCGTCGGCGCCCCCTGCCCTCCACCGAGCTGCTTCGGGGGGATGGGAGGTAGACGACAAGTGCCCCGGGCTGGGCTGGGCCGGCCAGTGGAGAGGTGGGCCTTCGCCCCTGGGCGCAAGGTAAGCCTACCCCTTTCTTTTTCTTTTTAGTTTTCTATAAATAGGTTGGCCCCGCTAATTAAATTAGTTAGGCATTTTTAATAAATGTCCAAATACTTTTAAAAATACTAGGTGACCAGTAGCTAGTCACATAAATAATTTGGACATTTTTGAAATTCAAATCATTTGAATTTCAATTCAAATAGGGGTAAACTTTAATTTCCAGAGCACTATTTGAATATTAGAAAATTCCATGAGTATGGGAAAATACCCAAACCATTTTTTAAAATGATCAGCATCATTTATAGGAATTTTCCAAACATTCAAATGATTTTTGGAAAAAGATTTTTATCTTGCCATTTCAAATAATTTCTCAGGGCTTTCTGCTTCCCCATTTTTGATTTTCTTTTTGAATTTTTGACATGATGCAAAGGGATCAAACGACCCTAGCACTTACCCTAGTTGGGGTTCTGACAACTCGCCCCCACTCAAAAGAATCTCGTCCCGAGATTCAGAAGTCGTCGGGAGGAAGGTGGGGTACTCGGCACGGAGGCGGTCTTCTCTTTCCCATGTTGCTTCTTTCTCGGAGTGATGCGACCATTGCACTTTGAGGAACTTGATCTTTTGACGACGAGTGACACGCTCTGCTGAATCAAGAATACGAACAGGGTATTCTCGATAAGAAAGGTCATCTTGGAGATCAAGCGTTTCATGGTCGACTTCGCGGATGGGGTCCTTGAAGCAACGCCTGAGTTGTGACACATGGAAAACATCATGTACTCGGGAAAGGTGCAGAGGTAGTTCAAGTTGGTAGGCAACTTCTCCACGTTTAGCAATAATGCGGAAAGGTCCGATGTAACATGGGGCCAACTTGCCTTTGATACCGAATCTTTGGGTTCCCTTCAGAGGAGTAACCCGGAGGTAAGCCTTCTCATCAACATTGTAGCTCTCCTCTCTATGATGACGATCATAGTAGCTCTTTTGACGAGACTGAGCGGCTTTCAAACGATCACGAACAATGCGAACTTGCTCTTCTGCTTCCTTGATCATATCCGGTCCAAAGAGTTGTCTTTCACCCGTTTCTGACCAGTTTAGGGGTGTTCGACATCATCGGCCATAGAGGAATTCAAAGGGAGCCATGTCCAGACTAGATTGATACCTATTGTTATAAGAAAATTCGGCAAATGGAAGAGATTTCTCCCAATTCCTTCCGAAAGAGATAACACAAGCTCTGGGCATGTCTTCCAAGATTTGATTAACCCTTTCAACTTGACCACTAGATTGAGGGTGGAAAGCTGTACTAAAGGATAGATGAGTTCCCATAGCATTCTGAAAACTTTCCCAAAATCTAGAGGTGAAAAGGCTACCACGATCAGAATTGATCACCAAAGGAACACCGTGAAGAGACACTATTCTAGAGACGTACAAGTCAGCTAACTGGCTAGCAGTTATAGACTCGCGAACTGGAAGGAAGTGAGCAACTTTGGAAAGCCTGTCAATGACCACGAAGATGGCATCATTTCCTTTCTGGGTTTTTGGAAAGCCGGTGATGAAGTCCATACCGACCTTGTCCCATTTCCACTCGGGAATAGACAATGGTTGAAGAGTACCAGCAGGTCTTTGGTGTTCTGCCTTAATGCGACGACAAACATCACATTCGGCAACAAATTGTGCAATGTCTCTCTTCATCCGGGTCCACCAAAATCTCTGGCGTAGATCTCGGCACATTTTTGTGCTACCGGGATGAATTGAGAGGGGAGTGTCATGAGCTTCCTTAAGGATCAGCTGCTTTAGGTTTTCATTCTCAGGAACTACCAAACGATTTTCAAAGAATATCGTTCCTTGATCATTTGCAGAAAAACATTTAGCAACTCCGCTAACAATGTTCTGCTTGATCTCTTGAATACTACTATCTTGTTTCTGGGCGGCTATGATTTGATCCTCAAGGGTTGGTTTCGCCACCAAGTTGAAAAGAGATCCACGAGGAACAATCTCGAGATTGAGCTTTCAAAATTCCTGATGAAGAAGTGGTTGATACTGTTGTAACATGAGGTTGTTACAATACGACTTACGACTTAGTGCATCAGCCATGACATTGGCCTTGCCTGGGGTGTAAGAAATTCCTAAGTCATAATCTTTTATCAACTCTATCCAGCGTCTTTGCCTGAGTTTAAGATCTGGCTGGGTGAATATGTATTTGAGGCTTTGGTGATCGGAATAGATCTCACAACGATTACCAAGGAGGTAATGTCGCCAAGTCTTCAGGGCATGAACTACGGCAGCGAGTTCAAGATCATGGGTAGGATAGTTCTCTTCATGTGGCCGCAACTGGCGTGAAGCATAAGCTACCACATGACGATCTTGCATAAGTATGCATCCTAACCCTTGCCGTGAAGCATCACAATAGATCTCGAAATCCCTTTTTGTGTCTGGAGGTGCAAGTACGGGAGCAGAAGTCAATCATCTTTTTAGCTCTTGAAAGCTTTCCTCGCACTTGGGAGTCCATTGGAATTTCTTATCTTTCTTGAGGAGTTCAGTAAGAGGATTTGCAACTTTAGAAAAGTTCTCGACGAAGTGGCGGCAATAGATGGCTAGGCCAAGAAAACTCCTAACTTGCTTAACCGATTCAGGTGGAGTCCAGTCAAGGACGGCCTGAACTCTCTTGGGATTGACTGCAACACCTTTCGCAGAAATCACGTGGCCTAAGTAGGTCACTTCTGGTAGCCAAAATTCACACTTGGAGAACTTGGCATAAAGGCGGTGCTCTCTAAGTTTCATCAATACCAACCTAAGATGTTCTGTGTGCTCTTCTTCGTTCTTCGAGTAGATGAGAATGTCATCAAGATAAACCACAACAAATTTATCTAGGTACTCCATGAAGATCGAATTCATCAAGCGCGAGAATGTGCCGGGGGCATTGGTTAAACCAAAGGACATGACGGTGTACTCGTAAAGACCATAATGAGTAGTAAAAGCCGTTTTTGGAATGTCCTCGTTTCGGATTTTGATTTGATGATAGCCTAATCTCAAATCCATCTTGGAGAAGACAGAGGATCTTGCAAGTTGATCATAAAGATCATTGATCCTGGGCAGTGGGTACTTGTTCTGTATCGTCGCTAGATTTAGCGGGCGATAGTCTATGCACATCCTTTCTGTTCCATCTTTCTTCGTTACGAACAGAACGGGGCAACCCCATGGCGATGAGCTAGGGCGGATGAAGCCTTTTGCCAACGAAGCATCAAGTTGGGTTTTTAGCTCAGCTAACTCATGTGGGGCCATTCTATATGGGCGTCTGGAAATTGGGGCTGTGCCTGGTATAAGATCCACTATGAATTCTACACACCTGTCGGGTGGCATTCCCGACAGTTCTTCAAGAAAGACATCCGGGAAGTCATGAACCATCGGAACATCTTGAAGGTCTGGAACAGGAAGCACATTCAAAGTATGCATCTGGGTTCTAGAGCTGGGTGATGTGTAGTCAATGGTCTGGCCTGAAGGATGGGTGAGTTTGACTGACTTGGCTTTACAATCAAGGAAAGCATTTTGCCCTGATAACCAATCCATTCCTAGGATGACATCAATGTCTGAAGACTTGAGGGCTA
Source organism: Bromus sterilis (assembly GCA_950022295.1). Taxonomy (NCBI): domain Eukaryota; kingdom Viridiplantae; phylum Streptophyta; class Magnoliopsida; order Poales; family Poaceae; genus Bromus; species Bromus sterilis. Next base: position 269,214,400 of record OX465595.1, on the reverse strand, counting down.
TAAGTGAAGCAAGGAATACTAAACCCTCAATTGAAATTTGATTACCATGGCTTACTCTATTAGTTTGCCACTTTGAACCAGGAGTTTGAATGATCATTGGAGAAAACATTTCTTCAAAGGGGAATTCATGACGAAGTGCATAACTCTCCGACATGAATGAATGAGAAGCTCCTGGATCGAAAAGAACGGAGGCGGGGATATTATTGACTGGGAGTGTGCCAAGAATGACGTCAGAAGCATCAGTGGTTTCCTCAACTGAGATTTAGTTCACACAACCACTACTTGTGACTGAAATCTTTGCTGGGATGGTCTTGGTGGTGGATTTCTTTGGAGGCTTGGGTCGAGAATGACGTGGTGCCATCAAGACCTTAGGGCATTGACGATAGTAATGGCCTGGAAGACCACACTTAAAACATACCCTGTCTGAATTGTTGGGAGTGGGATTACTTGGCTGCACACCATCATTCCGGGGTGGAATAATGTGTTGGGGTGGATGGCATATATTGGAGGTTGGTCTCTGCAGAAAGTTTTGAGGTATGGCTCTGGTTGGAATCCAAATTCGGCGTTTCTGAGGGGCTGAACTTGAAGAAGGAGGAAGCTCAAGAGCATGCTTGCGGGACTCCTCGAAAATTTCATTGCCATGCTCATCTCTGAAGGATCTGTTGACTAAATCCTCAAAGGTGGCAAATTCGATGAGGTTGAGATCATGACGAAGGATGGGGCTAAGTCCTTTACGGAACCTTGCCTGCTTTCTGGCATCGGTGGTGATCTCATCTTGGGCATACCGAGCAAGACGGTTGAATTCTCTCACATACTCATGGATGGACATCTCTCCTTGATTCAAATCGCAGAACTCTTCCTTCTTGCGCTCCATCAACTCATCTAGAAGGTGGTACCCTCGAAAGGCAACACAGAACTCCTGCCAAGTCAATAGGTGACCATCAGGCTGCATCGCAACATAGTTCTCCCACCATTCAGCGGCAGCACCTTCCAGAAAGTATGCCGCGAATATAACTCGATCATCGGGAGCAACATATGCAGTATCAAGCTTACGCTCGATGGAACGGAGCCAATCATCAGCTTCAAGGGGCTCAGAAGAACATCGGAATACCGGTGGCTTGAGGAGGATGAAGTCCTGAATGCTCACAACCACATTGCAATGACGTGAGGTATTCTGCTCGATGAGCTCCAAAAGGCGTGTTTCATCACGTTGATTCTTCTCAGCTTCCATCATGAATTCCGCTGTAGAAGGCGGTGGTGGAGGTGCATCATCATTTCGATTCCGAACACGGTCTCGATTCCGACGAACAGCACTACGAGTTCCACCTGACATCCTGTGTGATAAAAATCAACAGTCAGAACAGGTTGAATGATGGATTCAAGGATAACAAGACATGATGAAGGCAGAAAAGATTATAATGCGAAGGCAATGATCCACAGAAACTTAAAACAAATCCGGCAGCATAACGGCTACACTAGGATGGAAAATGAAACAACCTTGAGGAGATTGGACAGAACTTCCTCAAGGAACTCAAAACACGATGAGTCTGGACGACCACAACAATCCTACGGCTAAAAGGAAGCACTCAGCGAGATGTTCTAGTAAGACATAGATGAGCCTAGTCCTATCATCCCGTAGAAAAGGTAAGGGTGACTCATAACTCAGATCGATGAGGGTAAGGAGAAAAAGAAGCTTTACGTTGTTCCCTTATACCCATAGTAACTATATAACTATAGAGTGCTAGACTCGACTTCGACCAAGGGTTTGATAAGCCTACAGACAGTCCTGCTCTGATACCAAGTCTGTCGGGACCCGGGGTTAGCATATGTAATTCCAGTCACGATACAATCACATGGAGAGCCAAGAACCGTACCCACTTGTCTAAGCATACAAGGCCAAGCACAGAACGTTCTCGGTAAGCATCGAACGTGAGGGGCATCCCATTCAGGCCGGATGATCATCTGAGATGGGTCCTCATCGTCCGCTCACAAGTCTAAATGCTTATGGGTGGTGAATCCCATACTCATAGACAAGTCGCCTCAACCATGTTATCGATTGGATCCTAACTCTTACATAGACTTACTCCAGCCCGATCACTTAGTCGGGGTCTAGGGCAGGCTCGATCATACAACAAAGTGTGCACGTGACAGAGTCACGGGCAATCGCATCGCGATGCCCCAAGCTGCGCACATCTAAGGGCCACTTGGTGTATAAAAGACCGCCAGCCAGATCACAACTAAGGTCTCGAAAACCCATACTAAGACATGCATGTTATAAACATACACGCAGCACACATGCCTAGTATGAACAGCAGGTATCATCACATAACTCTACAAAGTACTCTTTATTGATATACACATAGAGCATACAAAGATCACGTGTCTGTGATCAACATTACATCAATACCACGGAAGAAAATTAGGTATGAGTACAGACAAGTTTAACAAATGGCTTAGAGAAGCCTTATAAACAAACATGCCCTTCCACGAGGGACCAGACTGCTGTCTGGGACTATGCTAACTTAGTCAACGTCGAGCTTCAGGTTGGTGACTCCATCGGGGTCCGGGTTCTCATCTAAAACATAGAATAAGAAAACGTGAGTACAAAGTCGTACTCAGAAAGACTTACATCAGATCTATACTACTCATGCTCAAGTATCAAGGTAAAGGAGGTGGGGTTTCATCATGCAGAAGTGCCAGCTTTGACTTGGCTAATCCTGTACTACGAGTACCAGACTTTGAGGTAAGAAGCGTACACGAGTCCACTACATCTCCAACCAATACACCACTATGGTTACTTCCTCGACTTCCCCACGAGGAGGCACACCATAGCACTCACGCTTATCTTGCGAGTTTTATAAGTATCCATTCAAGTTATCTATGATCAAGTAGAGGTTTCCAAGTAGTCCATAACCGCGGACACGCCTATTCGAATAGTTCATTTAACCCTGCAGGGGTGTACATCTTCACACGCGTGTCATCACTTAACGCCTCGTTCTTGGCATCCTTCAAGCGGATGTCGGACGTGGATGAAACCAAGGCACTAACCTCACATCACCTTCTCTAATCCAGGAGTCGACTACCTGAGTTTGGCACCGCTCGAGAGTCCGGCCGGTTCCATGAAACGGACTCAGATAATGTAAGGGACCGAGACGCCACCTCTGCCAGATGGTTTCACTGCCTCACAAGTCCACCCACATATCTAGGATGATGCAACCTTTTCTTCATATTTTTTTTTTGCATATGCCAAATGGAAAGCCCGAATCTATTATGACTCCTAGACCGGATCGGGTATGTAAAGAGGCCAAACGGGGCTCCCATAAAACCCTACATGTGGTCATACTCTTTTTCTTGGATCACAAAACAGGAACTCGGGGCCTAGGGCAGTGTTCAACGAGACAACCCACTGTGTACTCCTACACAGCCTCTCATCGTTCACCTTTGCTTAGGTGGATTCACCAACACGTTTCACTTTCATCAACACCACTGTGTTCATTCCATCCCGACTCACAATGAAAACATCCTCATTGTATCACTAAGCAGCAAAAGCAGTAACAGTTGCAGGGGACACATGCTCATCATTCAACTCCTAAATCTGCTAGGATTGTGGTTTGCTTAATACGGTGACAGAATGATAGGTCATGCATCGGAATGGGTTCAACTATGCGAAAGAACGTGTCTCGGTGATCTCCTAAACATGCATAAGCGAGACTGAGAGGGAAATAGGATTTTATAGACATGATCGATGGGGTTTGCTTGCCTTGCTGACGAGGTTCGATATCGGGGTCTTCAACGAAGGAGGTGGCCTCCGGTTCCGGTTGCACGTCTATCGAGCAAACAACCAAACAAAGAATAAATATAAATTTAATTGCAATGCATCAAACACATGATCAATATTGAAATGGTGATGTTCTTGGTCACAATGTGGGTACAATTCCATTTAAAAGAAGTCAAATGCAAAGTCATTTGCAAATGTGCTTCAATTTTGAATTTGAAATAAAGCAATATGGATGTTTTGCACTGTTCACCCAATTTTAATTGGTCAAACATGAAAAAAGAGCCCATGTTCATAATCCTTGGATTTTTCTGATATTTTTAGACATATTATTTGTTATATTTGGAGTTAAAATGAATTAGTTATGAATTTTCCAAGTTTAACTCATTTTCTGGAATTTTCTCTTTTTTATTTAAATCATTTCTATTTTCTGGAATTGAATTATTGCGCCAGCATGGCGTGGGGGTGACGTCAGGGGGGGCTGACCAGTGGGGTCCCCATGTCAGCCTCACAGGGGTTAATCCCTCTGTTAGTTTAACTAACAGTGGGTTAGGGGTGGCCTGGGGCCCACTTGTCATGAACTCGGGGGGGGGGGGGTTAAGCTGGGTCATTAGGCCTTAGTGGCCGGCGGCTTGATGCCGGCGGCTGGGTACGCGGCGGCGCCTCGCCGGAGAGGGCCTCCCGGCCACGGATTGGCACGGGGAGAGCACTGAGAGGAAGCCCTCGCTCGTGCGGGTCTTCTGCGACTACTGGGGGTTCACGGGAGGGCTCGAGGCCACGGCTACTTCAAGCTTTGCGGCTGCCGGAGCTTCTGTGCTCGTCGGGAAGAGGCTGCGGGGCGCGGGGAGAGATGCAAGAGGAGGTAAACGGAGTAGGGGCTCACCTTGAAGCGGATGAAGGGGGCGGCGATGCCGGAGGGTCTCAGGAGAGGTAGAATTTGTCGCCGGAGTTCCTCGGCAGCGACGGCGATCCGGTGAAGGGGACGATGACTCCAGTGCTTGCGTGGCTCGATTAGTCGAGGGCTTCGACGGAGAGGACACCGGCGCTTCGCCTAGACATGGTTGCAGCGGCTGAGGAGGCGAGTGGCCACGGTTCTCCACGGTGGTGCTCCGGCGTGCTCTCTGCGGCGGATAAAATCGCGAGCTGAGGAGCGGGGAGAGGAACATGGGAGGGAGGAAGGGGTGTGGGGGTGAAAGAGCGGCTCCGTGGCGTGCTTGGCTGCGTGGAGGAGGCCTAGAAGGCTCCTGGCCGTCGAGGTGGCCGTTGGCGCCCCCTGCCCTCCACCGAGCTGCTTCGGGGGGAGGGGAGGTAGACGACAAGTGCCGCGGGCTGGGCTGGGCCGGCCAGTGGAGAGGTGGGCCTTCGCCCCTGGGCGCAAGGTAAGCCTACCCCTTTCTTTTTCCTTTTAGTTTTCTGTAAATAGGTTGGCCCCACTAATTAAATTAGTTAGGCATTTTTAATAAATGTCCAAATACTTTTAAAAATACTAGGTGACCAGTAGCTAGTCACATAAATAATTTGGACATTTTTGAAATTCAAAACATTTGAATTTCAATTCAAATAGGGGTAAACTTTAATTTCCAGAGCACTATTTGAATATTAGAAAATTCCATGAGTATGGGAAAATACCCAAACCACTTTTAAAATGATCAACATCATTTATAGGAATTTTCCAAACATTCAAATGATTTTTGGAAAAAGATTTTTATCTGGCCATTTCAAATAATTTCTCAGGGCTTTCTGCTTCCCCATTTTTTATTTTCTTTTTGAATTTTTGACATGATGCAAAGGGATCAAACAACCCTAGCACTTACCCTAGTTGGGGTTCTGACACGACGTCTCCGAGTAATCCATTACTCGGAGGAACGAGATGATCTCCGAGTAATCCGTTACTCGTAGGAATGAAATGAGATCCGAGTAATCCTTTACTCGGAAAGACGAGAGCCTCTCCAAGTAATCTGTTATTCGGAGAGGAGATAAGCTCCGAGTAATCAGCTACTCGGAAGAGATAACCTGTGAGCTATTCACTACTCGGAGGAAGGAAGAGCAACGGGCGCGAAGCATTAAAAACAGAGGCGTTTCTCCTTAATAGCAGTAATGACTAGACCGTTTCTTGTAATTAGTATAGGTATTTACCCGTGTAATAAAGACCCAATTAGCCTGGGACAGGATTATGTTTGTTATCTCTAAGGAGAGGCCTAACCTATATAATTAAACCCGCGTCAACCTCTCTACGTACATATTCATATAGCTCCAAACATCACCCCTATATATATTGTCAGGATCATATCCACGACAGTTGGCGCACACCGTGGGGCTGAGTTGATGAGCAATAGTAGAGATGGTGTCTTCTTCGTCTTCCTCGTCGATCCGCGGCCCATGCTCATCCACGGTGAGATGTTTTACTTTTACCCAAGCTCTTACGATGACTCCGCTTGGCTGGCTGATTAGCCACTTAAGGCGCAATTGTTGCCTTCAAGAGGCAGCATTCACTTTCAAGCTGACGAATCGGGGGCTCTACGCCTCCAATTGCAGGCTCAGCGTCAAGTACTAACTCGTCTGTCTGTCTTCCGCAAGAATAAGCGTTCAGGCCAACTACGCGCCCCTCATCGCAATAGAAAAGTAAGGGTGCAGCAAGTGGCGGTCATCGACTTAGTGGAGTCAGCCCAAAGAGCCCATGCTGAACTAATAGCAAGAGAAGGCCCAGGGGCGTCCATCTTGCATCTTTTCAACTCGGCTCAAGATGAAGGTGTGCAGATATCTGATCCAGAGCCCGATGGAGAACAAGAAGGAAGCAGCGGCGTCCCAATCGCAGTTGCAGAAGTTTGCATGGTAGAAACACCACCACCTCAACTATCGCCAGTCCGAGTTGATCCAGCTCGGAATGGAGCTAATAGTCCATCTGGGTCGATGGTCGTGAGCCAGTTTCGCGTACATCTGCCTTACGAAGGTTAGAAATTGGAGGGCCTAGTCGGCAGCCCCGACCTCTGACTCGGGAAGAGAAAGAGGAAGTAGAGGCAGCAGAGCAACTGCTCCACACTCCCATTGATACAACCACTCCTGAAGGGTGATGCCTAGAAGCAGCCAGATTAACCAATCTTACTGAGCAAGAGCACCTAACCGAGTTGGAAAATACCTTAGAACGTCAGGCCCGAGAGGTTTCTCGTCTCAATCAAACAAGAACCAGTCGGCATTTGCGAGGGCACGGACGAGAACCTTTCCGCGCCATGGAGACTCTATTTGAGAATCTCATAGCAACAACTCGGATTGCAAACTCTCTACAACCTAGTGGATCGGAAGTAGAGGGAATTCAGCACTTAGCATTTCTATTGCAAGCAACGGTAGAACATAATGATGTGGCCAGTCAATCACAGAAGCGTTTTCACTCCCAATTTCCTCCCGCTGGAACATCACAATAAGTGCATACGCGCTATGGCGACACACGGAGAAACAGGAACGTATCACCTGGACACAGAAATGATCCCCGAGAGGGTTATCGCCATGATCAATATCGGCGTTCAGAGCATCGGAGACAGGAAAATTATGAGGCTCACAGATCTGAACAAGGTGCTCCACGTAGAGAGGAGTTTCATTAGTGTCGAGCGGGTCATCAGGGAAACCGATACATTTATGTAGATGACGATGCCCGGAGTCATCTGGTGCAGAGCCGAGTTGATCGTGCTAGGTCCTATCGGCAAGATCAGGCTCGTCCCTCAATGGCTACAAGGAAAGTTTGTTTCAGCAAGAGGATCCGATCCACTCCAATTCCTCCTCACTTCCGAATAGCACAAGGGGTGGACAAGTACCGAGGTGATGCCAAACCTCAGACATGACTGGATGACTACAGAATAGCAGTGCAAATCAGAAGGGGAGGAGATGAGATAGCCATGATGCATCTTCCTTTGATGCTGGAGGGCTCAGCTCGGACATGGCTGAACCAGCTTCCCCCCCAGAAGGAATTTGGATTTGGGAAGATCTAGAGAGAGTATTCGTCAAGAATTTGGAAGGAACTTACAACAGGCCCAGAGGGTTAACCGAGTTACAATTGTGTGTACAAGGGAATACAGAGTCCACTCTGGATTACATCCAGAGGTGGATTACGCTCCACAACTCGGTAGATGGTGTCTCCGAGTTCCAAGCCATCCATGATTTCAAGCAAAGAGTTAAGTATAGAGAGTTGAGCCTCAAGCTGGCAAGGTCTCCCCATGTCACTTCACAAGGGAGATTAATGGAGATCGCAAACAAGTATTGAAATGGTGAAGATGACATTCTCCAGAAGACCCAACAACACCGATGCGGAGGGAGCAACTCAGCACCCAACCCAAAGCAGAAGACTGGAGGCAACAACAAGCGAAAATCAGAGGACGCCCCAACAAATGTCGAGTTGGTAGCAGCTGTGAATGCCTCAGGGAGTCATGGTAGAGGTCAACCAAGTAAAGAATGGCAACCTCGTCAAAAGAAGCCTACTAATGAAGATGAGGTTTTAGATCAACCCTGTCCTGTTCATACAACCCGAGATGATGAAGGAAAGTCAATTTTCCCAAAGCATACAGCTCGACAGTGTCGTTTGATCAGGAGGGCAGCTCAGAATGCAAAATCAGGACCTCCGCAATATAAAGACACCCGCAAAAAGAAGGCAGCAAGCTCGGACCTGGACAGTGAAGGTTTTCCTAGAGAAGATGGTGTGCTTGTCATTTTTGCGGGTCGGGAATCAAAGAGAGTTGAGAAGATACAATTCAGGGAGGTTACCTCGGCAGAGCCATCAACTCCAAGTTACATGAAGTGGGATGACACTTCGATCACATTTGACCAGTCGGATCACCCTCCTCATATTTTCCACCCAGGAAGACATGGCTTGATTGTTGATCCTTTGGTGGAAATCGGGAATGGAAACTTTAGACTTAGAAATGTCCTAATGGATGAAGGCAGTGGTATAAACATTGTATATGCTAGCACCATGAAAGTATGAATATTCCAATGTCCAATCTTCATAAAAGTTATCTGGAATTTCATGGGATCATCCGAGGGAAGAAGGCACATTCACTAGGAATGATCTCTCTCAATGTGGTTTTTGGCACTCTCAGTAACTTCCGGAAAGAAAAGATTACTTTCGAGGTAGTTGAGTTTCTGAGTGCGTATCATGTTCTACTCGGAAGGCCAGCCTATGCAAAGTTCATGGACATAACTTGTTATGTCTATCTGAAGTTAAAAATGCCTGGCCCAAATGGCGTGATCACTGTCTCGGGAGACTACAAGCAGGCCGAGGAACTTCTGTAGAAAGGGACATTGATAGCTGACCAGCAAATGGCTGAGGTCGAGTTGGCCGAGTACAAGAAAGCAGCTGACTCGTCCGACTTGCTTCAACCCAATAAAATTTCTTCATCTGATTCGGCAGGGGAAACCAAGTGAGTGCAGATTCATCCTACTGACAAGGATAAGTTCACCAACATCGCAACTGACTTGGACCCTAAATAGGAACTCGAGCTCATCAATTTCCTCCATGATAATTGGGATATCTTTGCATGGAAGCCCTCAGATATGCCTAGAATTACAAGTTAGATGGCTGAGCACAAGTTACATGTTGACCCAAAGGCAAGACCAGTAAAAGAGTCCCTTAGGCGTTTTTCTTCCGAAAAGAGAAAATATATCAGACAGGAAGTAGCAAGACTTTTAGCAGCTAGATTCATTAGGGAAATCTTCCACTCCGAGTGGTTAGCAAATCTTGTAATGGTTCTGAAGAAAGATAAATATTGGAGAACTTGTGTTAATTTCCGTCATATCAATAAATTTTGTCCAAAAGACCACTTTCCCCTTCCTCGCATTAGAGACTATGTTTCCTCAATGCATACTCGGGTTATTATCAATTCCGGTTATATGAACGAGATGAACTTAAAACGGCATTCATAACCGTGTTTGGTTGTTTCTGCTACACCACAATGCCATTCGGACTTAAAAGTGCAGGACACACATGTCAACGCAAGATATAAAATTGCTTGATTTGGCAAATCGGCAAAAATGTTGAGGGAAATAGTTTATTAGCCGACTTGGCTGAAACTTTTCAAGGCCTCAGAGCTTAAGTATCAGGTTAAACCCAGAAAAATGTGTCTTTGGCGTACCAGCAGGGAAGTTACTCGGATTCATGGTCTCCGAGCAAGGGATCGAGGCTAACCCAGAAAAGATTGCAGAAATCAAAAAATATGAAGCCGCCTCAACAACTCCGAGATGTCCAGAAATTAACTGGCTGCCTTGCAACTCTCAGTCGATTCATTTCCAGACATGGAGAGAAAGCCCTACCTCTCTACCAACTGATGAAAAAATCACCAAATTTTATCTGGACTGAAGAAGCTCAAATGGCTTTCGATGAACTCAAGAAACAATTTTCAACTCGGCCAGTCCTTGCAGCGCCCAAAGAAAAAGAGCCACTCTTGTTATATATTGCAGCTACAAGCCAAGTTATCAGCGTGTCCATAGTGGTAGAAATACAAGAAGAGGGGAAGGCACAGAAGGTTCAAAGACCTGTGTACTTCATCTCTGAGGTCCTCACACCATCCAAGCAGCGCTATCCTCATTAACAGAAGTTGGCAATGGGAATCTACTTGGCATCTCAGAAGCTTGCGCACTACTTTCAAGATCATTCCATCACAGTTGTATCAGAAGCTCCTCTTGCAGAAATCATGAACAATAGATATGCAACGGGAAGAATGCAAAGTGGAGTCTGGATTTACTTCCTTATGATATCCATTATCAGCCCAAAAAAGCAATCAAGTCACAAGCCTTGGTGGACTTCTTCGCCGAGTTGACTAAAGTACAAAACACCCCTCAGCCAATCCCAGAACATCGGACTATGTTTTTTGATGGATCTAAGATGTTAAATGGAGAACGAACAAGAGTAGTACTGGTTTCGCCAAGGAAAGATGAGATTAGATATATTCTCCAAATACATTTCCCAGCAACAAATAATGAAGCCGAGTATGAGGACCTTTTGTATGGTTTACAAATGGCCATTTCACTCAGAATCAGGAGGTTGATGGTGTTTGGAGACTCTGACTTGGTGATAAATCAAGTGATGAAGGAATGGGACATTTGGAGTCCAGCAATGACAACTTATTGTGTAGAAGTGAGAAAATTGGAGAAAAATTTTGATGGGCTAGAGCTCCATCACATTCCAAGGGACCAGAATCAGGCGGCAGACGATTTAGCCAAGTTGGGATCTACTCAGAGTCAGATTCCATCTGGAATTTATCTGGAACACTTACACTCTCCAACGGTCAAAGAAGACCCCTTATTGGAAGCAGATCCAGACATGTTGCCAGATAAAAACATACCAAACAAGGAAGATATATGTAAGGCCCCGATGCGGTGCTAACTCGAGTTAGTTGCTTTCGCGTCCCGCTCAAGTTAGTAGCGCATAAAGAGCCACGACTCACGACACTCGCAATCATGTCGCTGCCGGATTCTCCACAATAGGTATATGAACAAAGAACTTAAACTAAGACATAAATATATAGAGTCCATGACATGCATTGCCACTGGAATTTATTACATCATCCCAGAGGTCCATGGACCCAACAGAATATCATGCAACAAGCGGAAGACAAACACGACCGAGTACGGTCAAAATCCAAATTGCCCTAGAGAGGGCTGCACATAAAGAGTCCACCCACGGATCGTCGAAGCCCAATTGTAGGATCTACTGAACTAGGTCGATCTCATCGTCATCCTCCGGGGGCACCTCCACGAAGTATCTTCAAGTGCTCGGGTCGAGGTAGTAATCCACTTCAGCGGCCGATCAGGCAAAAGAGTAAAAGCACAAAAGGAAAACAGGGGTGAGATTATATCATTACAGGATAACTGACTTCCTACGGTAAGACAAGTAAAAGTAAAGGTTGCAGCCGCACTAGCATATATGGTGGCTATCGTTCTATTAGAGTAGAGGTAAGATCCAAGAAGTACACGTGACATCGCGTCATAAGTCTGCTATCCACCTACTTACGTCAAACATAACCCAACCTGGATCTTCTCTCGGTTCCCTTGGACGAAGAAAAGCAACCAAGGCACTCACACGGTAGGTAAGTTTTAATTATTATTCAAATTGATGTTATTCTATGAACAAGGAGTAGGTCTCAAGTCGTCCGTAACCGCGGACACGACTTTTCGAAAAGATTTAATCCTTCAGGGGTGTACCAACTGCCCATCATAGGCTTCGCATGTACACCCGGTTTCCACTTGGCTAAGTAAACGCCTGAAACTCCGGAACATCAGAGTCCCTCTAACTAACAACACACAATTTCGGGTGGCCCCCGGGGAGTCGACATCCAATCCAAAAGCCGGCCAAGCATTCGGATCGGCCTCTTCCGTATGGCTAAAGTCGGGTTTAGTCTCACCTATAAATCAGGGGACTTCCCTAGCTCACCAGTGTGGACCAACCAGAGGAACTATGTCCCCGTTGGTCCGGGTTGTTTCGAAAACAGCTGGGGTACCAACCAAGCACACACACATTTGCAAATAGTAAATCAGCTCGGTCCACCACTAGAACTGTATGAAGCTAGGTAGGTTAGACAGGGGGACCCCATAGAATCCCACACATGATTAGGCACGCTCGTCAAGAAACACAATACCCGGAACTCGGGACCTAGGTGACTCAAATGGAACAAAACACCTGGCGGGAATAGCCTGGTGTCCCATCTTTCGTCAAGTATAAGTTAACATCATATTAATAATAAATATCAACCAACTTCTATACATAACATGATATCCCAAACCATAGCAATAGGGTAAGCAGCAAGTTTTCCTACTCATACTAAGCAATGGCTGAGCAGCGGTAACTTAGCAATACAATGTTTTTGTTACGCTCCGGCCACAGCCACCGGTTCCCGGCGTACGCCTGGCGGGATCTAGACTTTCCCCACAGACCAACACTAGTCTTTCCTGCGCACTTTGTCCTCACTCGTGCGCACCTGGGAGCTACTTCCCAGTCGGTCACCCATCCTCAAATTGCTCCAAGCCAAGCACGCTTAACTTTGGAGTTCTTTGAAGATGTGCTTCCGAAAAAGAAGGTGCACCTTGTTGATATGAGTAGTCTATCATTCCTATTAAGCCAGGATGTCACATACACCCCCACTCAAAGGAACCGATGTCCTCATTGGCCCACAGGAACGTTCCCCCTTGGCACACGTCTGTGTGTCCAGTGCCGACACATGTCCCACATGTTCGCGCAACTGACCCACACACGCCCGTGTAACCGCGAGGGTCGGCTCTGATACCATTTGTTACGCCCCGGCCACAGCCACCGGTTCCCGGCGTACGCCTGGCGGGATCTAGACTGTCCCCACAGACCAACACTAGTCTTTCCTGCGCACTTTGTCCTCACTCGTGCGCACCTGGGAGCTACTTCCTAGTCGGTCACCCATCCTCAAATTGCTCCAAGCCAAGCACGCTTAACTTTGGAGTTCTTTGAAGATGTGCTTCCGGAAAAGAAGGTGCACCTTGTTGGTATGCGTATCCATCATTCCTATTAAGCCAGGATGTCACAGTTTTGCTGGGATGTGGGGATCATGGCTGTTTGGTTCTTGAAGGTGGCATGTTCAAAGTGGATAGGATCAAACAAACGTTCTAGGCTACATCTAGGCAGGTAGGCAGAAAGGTATCAAGTAATGGTATGAATCTTCCCCTTGCCTAGGTAATCGGTCGTCGAAGCAGACGCAGCAGGGTCCTCGGGCTCGGTGTCGGAAATCTCCACGTAAGTCTCCTCGGCGGTCTCAGGTGCTAACGTAAGGTACCGGCAAGGAAAAAGGCACACAAGTAAGCAACGGGTACAATGCACAGGCAAGGATGGTATGATCAAGTTAAATTGACATGATGTGACCCTATCTAGTCAGATTTAAATGGAGGTGGTGACGACACGTCAACAACTTCATATGCAATTTATTTACGTAAAAATGGCTTTGCTCTTAGCCTTATTTTTGGTGTAAGTAACATGTCAACATGGCATGATCAACAAAGCATATAATAGGAATTAAACATCGTGAAAATAAAACATCGAGTCCGTAGACGAAGTAGTGTCGGTGAATTTGACACAAGGAAGGTGCAACAAAAGTTGGAATCCAGCCACATTGCAAAAGACAATATGTTAGGTGCTGGTGTAAGAAAAGATTTGGAGAAAACATGAAACAAAACTTGAAAGGATCAAAGAACATCATTTCCAACATGCACTGAAATTAAAATGATGGAAAGAAAGGAAGAGACAGAATGATCCTGGGTGAGGTGGTCACACCCTGTCCAAATGAGTTGCACAAAACATCATGAGGACATCATCATTGCAATCCTTACAAAATCTACCCCAAAACCATATATGATATGGTATCCTCTAGATTTGCAAACACAGTTGCAATTCAAAAGAATTTCAGGGGGATGAGTGCAAGATTGCACTAGATGCATTTTGGAAAAGGCTCAAATGGTTAAACCAATATCACCATGCAACTCCTTGGGAGAAACTACCCAAAAATCATATATGGCATGGCCATTTTTGAATTTGGGCAAAACTTGACAAAAACAAAGAAAAGAAAAGGGATTTATTTGCAAAATTGCCACACTCCAAAAATTCAGAGGGGCAAAATGCAAAAAGGACCACACCACGATGGTCAGTAGCTCAAGCTACCCTAAAAACATATATGGGATGGCCCCAAAAGATTTGAAGCTCAAAACAGATTTGAATTTGGAATCAAATTCAAATTTGAATTAAGTAGAAAAAGAAAAACAAAAGAAAAAGAAAATAAAAGTGGCACTGGCCTGCTGGGCTGCCCTCGGGCGCCAGGCCCACTTCCCTTCTCCGCAGGCCCACGTCAGAGCAAAAAAACAGAAAACGAAAAAAATAAAAGGGGGGTGCCTCGGCTGGGATTCGAACCCAGGCCGTGGCCTCTCCACAAGCCCCCCATGACCACTGCGCTACGAGATGTTTGCTGAACAAACAAGCGAAGCGAAAAGGATAAGCTAACAAGGGCGGTTAACTGAACCTGAAACGCACTGACGGCCATCCCTGCAGAGGAATTCCGGCGACCCTCACGTCGGCTCTGGGGTGTCTCCGGCGTGACTACGCGGCACGAAAGAGAGAGCGCACATCCATGATCACGTAGGTTTCCTCGGAATTGATCGAAGCCCAGCAGGGAGAATGCTAGGCTCCTCTGAAGACGACGCGCAACACTGCACCAACTGACAGAAAAACAGACGGCGGCGACAGCAAGTTCAGGCGAAGCTAGCCACCTCCACAGGGCTCCTCCGGCGACACCGCGAGGTGCTACGGCCTCATCCGCGAAGTCGACCATGAAACGCTTGATCTCCAAGATGACCTTTCTTATCGAGAATACCCCGTTCATATTCTTGATTCAGCAGAGCATGTCACTCGTCGTCAGAAGATTAAGTTTCTGAAAGTGCAATGGTCACACCACTCTGAGAGGGAAGCCACGTGGGAAAGAGAAGACCGTCTCAGTGCCGAGTACCCCACCTTCCTCTCGCAGACTTCTGAATCTCGGGACGAGATTCTTTTGAGTGGGGACGAGTTGTCACAACACCAAGATAGGTATGTGCTAGGATCAAGTCTCAGATTGCATTCATGTTAAAAATTTCAAAAGAAATTGAAAGGGGACAGAGAACACCCCCCAGATGAATTTAATTAAAATGGCCAGAATAAAAGTTGCTCCAAAAATTCCTTTTGCATTTTTGAAAAGTCTCATAAATGAGTGTGATCACATATCAAGTGATACGGGACCAACCCCATGCTCATGGATTTTTCAAATATTCAAACAGGAGCATGGATTTAAATTTAAACCCCTATTTGAATTAAAGTTCAAATAATTTGAATTTTAAAAATGTTCAAACTTTACAAGTGGCTAGCCTATTAAAGTTTCAGCATTTAATAAAATGCCTAGCTATTTATTTAGCTAAGACAAAAAAAATACAGAAAAGAAAAATAAACAGAAAAATGAAAAAGGCTTACCTCGCATTCAGCCCAACTTAACCCCCAGCTGGCCTAGCCCACCAGTCCGGCTTGTCGTCTTCCTCCTCCCCGCGCGAAGCAGCTCGGTGGCGGCCAGAGTGCGCACCAGCGCCACCTCGATGCCCAGGGGATTCCAGGCCTCCCCAGCCGTCCAAACCGCGCCACGGAGACGAGCACTTTGCTCTCTCTCACTTCCCCCTCTTTCCCCTCGCTCTCGCGCCCTCTACTGTTCTTCCCCACCGACAACAGAGCGCCACCGCAGGTCGCCGACGCTGGAGATCGTGGCCACCGTGATCTAGAGCCTCTTCCAGGATGTCCCTCGTGCTCGCCATCAACGGTTCGTCGTCTAGAAGAAGGACACGCCCCAATTTGGATCAGAGCCGACGCGTGCTTCCTCAAATCATCGTCGGCCGCCGGAGCTCGAGCTCTTCGATTCACCACCACCGAAGCTTCTTCGATCTCGCTAGCCACCCCGTCGCATCCGTGGTGAGCCCCTGCATCTTTCCCCTCAAACCACGACCACCCTTTCTTCCTCTAGCTCGTTTCACCATGAGCGCAGAAGAGCAGCGCCGCCGTGCTCGTCGTCGGCGGGCCTCTGCTAAGCGCGCCTCCACGCGGCCATGTCCACCGTCTTCGCCGAGCTCTTCTGGTTCGATCCCGCCTAGCCCCACTCCAAGAAGAGCCCACTAGCAGGACCCCGTTCTGAACCGAGCAACGGCTGCCACCGTACTTCAACGCCGGCGAGGCTCCGGCCACCCCTTTGCCCTCCCGTGTGCACCGTTGGATGCGGACGAGCACGGGGAGCCTTATCATGGCCTCTGCGTGCCACCCCTTGGCCAAAAATGGCTTTCCGGCGAAGTTCCGGTGAGGCGCCGCCGTCCCAGACATCGTTGGCGACGACCCGGGCCATTAGGCCCTAACCACCCCCCCCCCCCCCCCCCCCCCGCCCCCGCTAATGACCCCCCTAACCCACTAACACTGGGCCCCAGTGGCTTAATTAGCCACTGGTTAAATTAAACCAGCCGAGATAATTAACCCAGACACTGACATGCTGGCCCCACTAGTCAGACCCCCCCACGTCAGCATGACGCAACAGTGGCGCAATAAATTGTTAAATGATTTATTTAATTCAGAAAAATCCAGAAAAGGGCTTAAACTTTGGAAATTCATAACTAATTCATTTTAACTCCAAATTGGCAAATAATATGTCTAAAATTATCAGAAAAATCCAAGGAATGTGAATATGGACTTTGTTTGTATGTTTGACCAATTTAAATAGGGTGAACAGTGGCAAACATCCGTAAATCTTTAATTTGAATTCAAATTTGAGGTGCATTTGCAAATGACTTTACAATTGGCTTCTTTTAAATAGAATTGCCAACACATTGTGACCATGAAAATCACCACTACAATTTTGATCATGTTCCTTAGCATTGCATTCATATTGATTGCTACTTCATGCTTTTTTTGTCCGGATAGAAGTGGAGCCGGAACCGGAGGTCACCCCCTTCGTTGAAGAAACTGTGTTTGAACCTCGTCAGCAAGGCAAGAAAACCCCCATTGATCAAGTCGATAAAAACCTATTTCCATCTCAGTCTTGCTTATGCATGAAATAGGATGATCACCTTGTTATCGATTCTACCGCATAGTTGAACCCATATCCTTTGCATGAGCTATCATTTTGTCACAGTAATAAACAAACCACAATCGTAGAAAATGTAGGAGTTAGTTGATATCATGTGACCCCTGCAATTGTTACTGCTTATTTCATGCTTAGAGTTACAATGAGGTTACTCTTTTGTGAGTCGGGATGGTAGTGATCATGTTGATGATGGTGGAAATGTGTTGGTGAATCTACCCTAATACAAGGTGAACGATGAGAGGCTGTGTAGGAGTACACAGTGGGTTGTCTCGTTGAACACCGCCTTAAGTCAGAGTTCTTGGGTGGTGATCCAAGAAGAAGAGTACAACCACACATTAGGCTCACTGACCCTCTCGACCTAGTACCTCACCCCGTTCGAACCCCAGAAGTCACAGTAGTTCGGAGTTCTGGTAGGGCTGTGGCACGGTCCGCGAAGTGGATGAACAACTTTTCAAAACCGGCTTGGGACCCTGCACACATCGTTTGAGGCCGTACTGGAACCTCGGCCGGAATTCCTTACGGATCCCCCTCAGATAGGCGACTCTCTAGACTAGAACGGAGCTGTGGGCGAAGTGTCGTGGCAACATCCTCGCCGGTACCCGCTTGAAGGGTCCCACTCCCAGGCGGTTACTGGTGCATGTGTGTGTGCGTAGCGGTACACCCCTGCAGGGTTAACAAAACTATTCGAATAGACGCCTCCGCGGTTAAGGACTGCTTGGAAAGCTTAGCTTGATTATTAGACAACTTGAACTAGATATTTATAAAACTTGCCAAGATAAGCGTGAGTGCTATGGCGTGCTTTCTCGTGGGGAAGTCGAGGAAGGCACCATAGTGGTGTAATTTGTTGGAGATGTAGTGGACTCATGTACGCTTCTTTCCTCAAGTCTGGTACTCGTAGTTTAGGACTAGCCAAGTCAAAGCTGGCAGTTATGCTTTTGAACCCCACCTCCCTTTACCTTGATACATGTGCATGAGTAGTATAGTTCCTATGTAAGTCTTGCTGAGTACGACTTTGTACTCACGTTTGCTTATTCTATGATTTAGATGAACCCACTGACCCCGAAGGTGGATTCTTCCTGGAGCTCGACGACCGAAGACAAGCTAGTGTAGTCCCAGTCAGACGACTGGTCCCTCGTGGAAGGGCTTGTTTATAGATAAGGCTTCTCTAAGCCATTTGTTAAACTTGTCTGTACTCAGACCTACTGTGCTTCCGCATGTTTGATGTAATGTTGGATCACAGACTTGTGATCTCTGTGTGCACTCTGTAAGAGTTATCAATAAAATTGTATACTTGGTAGAGAATTGCAATGATACCTGCTGTTCATACTGGACATGTGTGCTGCGTGTACGATTATAACATGCATGTCTTAGTATGGGTTTTCGAGACCTTAGTTGTGATCTGGTTGGCAGTCTTTTATACACCAAGTGGCCCTTAGATGTGTGCAGCTTGGGGCATCGCGATGTGATTGTTCGTGACTCCGTCACATGCACACCTTGATGTATGATCGAGCCCGCCCTAGACCCCGACTAAGTGTTCGGGCTAGAGTAAGTCTATGTAAGGGTTATAATACAATCGATAGTATGGTTGAGGCGACTTGTCTATGAGTAAGGGAGTTCACCACCCATGTCATTTAGACTTGTGTGCGGATGATGATGACCCATCTCAGTTGATCATCCGGCCTGAACGGGATGATCCTCACGTTTGACGCTTTCCGAGAACGTTCTATTCTTGGCCTTGTCTTCTTAGAAAAGTGGGTACGGTTCTCGGCTCTCCATATGATTGTGTTGTAGCGAGTCTTGCATACGCTAACCCCGGGTCCTGACACCAGTGAAAGCCAAAAAATCCAAGAAGAACGGATGTGGAGGAAGAGAAAACCCGCGATCCACATGAGAAAGGAGCAAAACCCGCTCACTCTGTCGAGGAAGGGTTCATCTTCCCCAGGGGAGGGAAGGTGGCAGCCATGGCGAGGGACCATACCGGAATCTTGATATCCTTGTAGCATCTCCGTCGTGACGATCGACGGAAGCCACTCCCCGGCAGACATGGTCCCGGTGGGGCGTTGCGGCGGGAGAAGCGAAGTCGCAGGCGGGGAGCGAGCAACCGCCGAGGAAGAAGATCCGTTTTGGCCACGGGGGGGGAGGTTTTTATACTACAAAAGAACCAATCCCCACACGTCAGATCCACAGGCCATCACGAGGATGTCGGTTCGGTTCCCCATAATCCTCCCTATTTAATAGGGAGCAGTTAAAGATTATCTTAAAGGACCATTGCGGGAATCGAGATGACATATTTGACAGCACGTCTACTTACCTTGACAAAGAGATTCTTTGACAAGGCAAGATTCACTCCATTTAAGAAGCAAACAGATTTAATGAGAAACCCGCAATTGTCTCACTTACTCGGAAGTACGTAGCCCCACACCACAAAGAGAAGTCATTCGGAAGCCTCTCCGCTAACGTCCCAGCCAAGTAAATCGTTACTCTGTCAAGAACATCTCAAACCAAGTAGGGCATCACTCGGAAAGGACTATCATATCAAAAGGACAGAGTAAGCTATCACTCGGAACGACAAGGAATGTAAGTAATTCTCAAATGACTCAAAGCAGTGACAGGAAGGGATACCTCCTGAAGCTAAGTAAACTAGTTATAAAGGGATCGCATCCTGAAACACGCGGCAAACAGAAAATCTTGTATTTGTTGCTCGAGAAAAGTTCTGAGAAGTTAACTCACTAGTAGTCCGTCTCTGACGTATATTGCTAGATTACTAGTAGAATAATGTGTAGGGGGTAAAGAATTGATATCCCACATGGTATGATCTAAAGCTCATTTTTTGATGCCTTAGAATATCAAGCTTTACAAATCTGGTTCATATGGAGTTTAAGGACTTTTACTCCGAGACACACCCTCTGGGGCCTCAGTCCACCTCTTCCGAGAGACGTTTGAGTGTCCCCAGAATTTTCCATCAACCTTCCCGACCCATGCTCGATAAAGTCCTTTCGGTCCTCTTATTGAGTTTAATCTTCACATACCTCATGAATCTCGATGACATCGACTGTCTCAATCACGAGTGCCCAAAAGCACTTGGGGGCTACTTTCGTGGTCATACCAAAGCTATACCCTTAATTACTAGAAATCAAAGGGGTACCCTAAGTATTGTGATCTCCTAAGAACACCCACGAAAACAGAAAGAAACCACCAAAACATAAAGTGTCTAATGAAAACATAAGGACACAGGTCATGACGTCTATGAGTAATCCATTACTTGGAGGAACGAGATGATCTCCGAGTAATCCGTTACTCGGAGGAATGAAATGATCTCCGAGTAATCCTTTACTCGGAAGGACGACAACCTCTCCAAGTAATCTGTTATTCGGAAAGAAGATAAGCTCCGAGTAATCAGCTACTCGGAAGAGAGAACCAACGAGCTATTCACTACTCATAGGAAGGACGAGCAACGGGCGCGGAGCATTAAAGCCAGAGGCATTTCTCCTTCTTAATTAGCAGTAATGAGTAGACCGTTTCTTGTAATTAGTATAGGAATTTACCCTTGTAATTAAGACCCATTTACTGAGGCATTGAAGGGGCGGAGGAACACTCTATATAAGCCTCCCCCTCGCCCTAAGAAAGGTCACACGCAACAAATCTCTCAAACCTTGAGAAAGAACACCCCCGTAAGCCTGGGACAAGATTAAGGTTTTTATCTCTTAGGTGAGGCCTAACATGTATAATTTCATCCACGTCAACCTCTCTACGTACAGATTCATATAGCTCCAAAGATCACCCCTATATCTATTGTCAGGATCATATCCACGAAAGTCGGTTAGGCCGAGGAGGACAAACGTGTCGTAGTATAGTATGTTGATCCTGCTTTCGCCATCCATGAGGACCTTATTTAGTGTGAAGCCGGCTACCTGTGGACCAACGAACAGGGCTGGGGGTTTTGGGTTATCCATTCCCGACTGATGGTCCGACTGGTTCCTTTTTACCGCTGGATTCATACAGCCGAGTTTGTTTGGCCCTGATTGTTTCTAGTCTGTCCGATGTGTGGTGTTTGTACCTCCGCCGCAGTTGTCTGTGACAATATGAAAGAGGCCATTGTTATTGGGAGACTTGGGGTTGTTCCTATGTTCCGACGAGACCTGATAGGGGTGGGGCCGGATTCTGGCTCCTTGACTTTGCGTTCCCTTATTCTTGTTCTTGTGGAAGCAAAGTAAAGGGTTGTTGGGCTGGCCATGGTGAGCTTGATGAGAGTCGGAAGTTTTTCCCTTGGGGGAGCTTTGATGATTTTGATCATTGTGCTACAGATATTATTGCTTAAGGCCCTCCATGTAGTAACAGTCTCTGCAGGCGTGGTTTGATGGCCGGCCTGGTCTGCTATGTTTGGGGCATGGTTCATGCATCAGGACAGAGTTTTGGTAACACAAGCACGTAACACATAGAAGTTTGTGTTATAGAGTAAAATTGTCGTAACACAACATGAGTGTTACAGGGTGCACAGTAACACATGGATGCTGAGATTAGAAAATATGTTACTAGGGCAATACAGTAGTAGAACATATAAGTGTGTTCCTCCAGATGTGTTACAAACAATATTTATGGTTACACATACTCATGTGTTGGGCTTGTACAAGCTATAAAACTATATAGCAAAGTGGGGGTAATTTATTATCTATTCTATTGTTAAAAGGCGAGGATTTGAATTTCACATTTCACTCATCCGTCTTAATGTTAGTATAGAAATCCAAGCGAAAATATTACTAATTCAAATCCACCTACATTTGATGCATAGAGTGGAATCATACCGCCAACATCTTTTCAGTCCTTTTTGGTAATGATGCTCTTTTATTAACCAGTTGTACCCTACACTCTTTCATAACGAACAAGGGTAAAAATAAAGGACAACTGCATCCATACTAACAACCTACAAAGAAAATATGTCTCTCCCTAATGCTAGAGTGACTAATGAACTTAGGAAAATTAGGGAAGAACAAAAAATGGAGTCATTATAGCTCAAACAGTTAACCTACCATACTGTTGTTGTTGTTGTTGTTGTTGTTAGCACTTGGCTATACTCAATTTTGATCAATGTATGCATCGATACCAGGAACTCCTTATGGAGCTCGAGCTACATGCATCTCATTTTAAAAACAAAATGAAATAAACTACACATCAAAGTTCTAATATTTCTAAAAGAAATGTATACAATGTTGTATACTAAAAGCGCGTGTGAAATAACAGTTTTGAAAGATCTTATACTTGGCTCCAAACAAAAATGGTAAAATCAGACAAACTTTCAGGACATAAAACTGTTAAGCTATATCAAATGTCATTGAATAGCTTGTTTGTAGTGATTTTGTTTAAATTGAAATTTTAATAAAACCTAAATTTTGTCGAAAATAGGTAAAAGAAAATCGGATTTTACACGCGCGCGTACTTATTTCGCACCGTGCTGCGCGTGCAGTCATGAATTTTGGACGAACTTAGGCCACTTCAAGCATCTACCACGTTTTCATTGTCCGAAACGCAAATTATTTCGTGTGCTAGATTATTTTCCTGTCGGTCCCGAACTGGCTCTCAGAACAATGGTACATTTTCCTGTGAGCCGCCTAGAAACTAACAGAACTACTTAGCAACAAAAGAAACTAACATAACTAAGCATCTTGGCACTCCAAAAGCACTAAAGCGCCAAAAAAACACAGCTTGCGCGGCACACAAAAAATAACATCCCGCCGTAGAGCTAATTTTCGCGCCGGTGCCCACTCGATGGAAATAAAGTCCTTGAAAAGTCTTCCAAATCTCCAACCCTATCCTCTCGCCCGCCGCCTGCACCCTCAGATCCGTCGCCGCCTCCTACCTCTGAAGTTGCCTGACCCCCACTCCACCCCCATCCGGGTGCCGCCCCTACCGCAGCCTGCACCTCCCGCTTCTCCATCCCTGTGCATCTACTGCAACATCTTACAAATAGACACCGACCTACTCCATCCATTTCCTGCTCCGACCTCCGCGCCGCCTCATCTCTACCATGCCGTGGTGGCTCGTCGACCATCGCCCCATCCATCTCCAATACTTTCCCGGCCCTCTGCACGGTGACGTCTCCTCCAAACTGTAGAGTACAAGGGTGGTTTCCTAAATATATTTTATTCGGATGCTAATCTATTGAATTGATTTCCACTTCATATATGAAATTTCCTGTACACTTATTTCCCAGACCCAATTACCATGTTGATAAAGACATTACTAGGAATTTAATTCCTCTTCATTCAGCAGGTTATGTACTGAAACTGTTTTTTCACTTCTGTAAGAACATTGGTGCATATGGAATTGGACTTAATTTTCTCTCTAGTCATAGGCTTGATGCAGCTCACTCTTGGTAATGCCAATTGAGAAACTTTGGTAGTAGTATCTCCACAATGTTGGCTGGAGCTGTCAGTAAGATTCACTCTTTGTTTACGACCAGTTGCTCTTGGTTCTATGAATTTATTTGGGATTTCCTCTGTTCTTTGCATGCATGCTTGAATCCTGCCCCTTTTCAAATTTCCAAAACATTGTGGTGGATCCCTACTTTGTTGAGTTTATTTGTAGTCTAAATGGCATGAATCCTGCCCCTTTTCAAATTTCCAAATCCTGTCTGTTTGTGTTTATTTGTAGTCTAAATGGCATATTCGTCATCTACCCCTACTTTGTTGAGTTGTCCATTGTTTGCATTTGGATGAATTGAAAAATATTTTTGAATTGCGTGGAGTTCCTGGTGGAGGTCCTCGTCAAGGCCAGTGCGCTGCCACTTCAACACCTGTGGGAGTTCCGCCTGGTGCCGTTGACGCCTTCCACCCCGGCTAGGCGACCTCACTGATGTTTGAATTTTCTAAATGATGTTTAATTTTCTGAATGATAATTTCCTAAAGATTCATATGTGTGACATCGACATGTTGTTCCTTTATGAAGATACTCCAATAATGTTAATTCTGTATGCACCAACCATATGTTAATTTTATTTGTCTGAATGTTAACAAACAACAATGTTAATTTCCTGACCGTTCATAGTTGTGACATGTTTAACAAAATGCAGGCTGTGTGTCTGAATTTCCTCGTAAAACTTATCTTTAGTAAACTCACAAACCATGTAAATTCAGTTTTACAAGTCTTAACACTTATCTTTAGTAAACGGATAAGTGGTTAACTTAACTAGCCTTACAAGCCTCCAAAAAGGTTTACTATAAATTCAGCTTTTCTAATTGCTTAAATGTATAAGGTTTTTTTTGAAAAAAAATAGTGTACTAGCGTCCAACATTAATTTTGGGACGGAAGGAGTACTAGAGTAACATGCTATGCTGGTATGCTAAAGATGACATGATCTGTGTTGAGGCAGTAGTTGTATTGCATGTATGTTTGTTCATCAGTCTGAATCTTCACTGGTTATTTGCTGATTGTATTATCTAAATGAAGAAAAATAGTGAACTTTTTTGTGTTATTACATTGCAGAACCAACTTATGAAACTTGGTACATCACAATTATTTTGAGACTTATCTGTTTCAGATCACACATCCTCTTCAGATTCAATCGGTACTACTACTTTCTCTTAGGTACATTTCTCCTACACTTCTTATCATACAATTTTGTGCTTATGCATCATTGAGCACCAGGTGCTGAGCAGTATTGTCATTGATGTTGTAGTTTAGGATTAACTTGCGAGGAGCCTTATATTATTCTGTTTCATATTTTGCTGACCTATGAAGCTCGATAAAATCTTCTCTATAAAATCTGTTTTTAATGGCTTCCCTGTGTGCTTCTGCATGGGAGTTTTCGATTTCTCTTTATCCAGGTGCAGGTGCTAAACATTTTAGTTTTGCTTAATGCGATGAGGTCAAGATGAGTAGATTATAGGCTGAGCTAGTTAGCATTGCATTGTGGTCTGGTTAAGTACCGCTGTGTTTTTGGTGGAACTTTGTGGTAGTACTTTTTACTAGTATTTAGGATGTAACCGTTTTCAAGAGGAAACATTTAGAAGTTATGGCTGCCATGAGATAATAAAATAGTTATCAAACAACATCATTGTTTTCTGCAAAAGTAGGAGATTTATTTTGCCTTTTGCAAAATAATTCTCTTGTAAATCTATTGCCCTAGGCAAATGATCTAAGTTATATGCAAGATTACGAGTACTGATGGACATCGAGAACAATGCCTGCTATGGATTATCATCGCTCGTGATATTCACTACTGGAATTCACAAGTTTTCCATGTGCCAGGGTCTTTGCCGTTTGTTTTTCGTCGGGGCAGACGGCAAAATAGGGGTATGTCGTCTGCTGCCCTAGATACAGATGGCAAACCGCGGACATACGACAAAGAATTACTTTCCCGTCTGTGTTTGCCAACACAGATGTCAAAGGTTCCTATGCCGTCTAGAGGCAGACGACAAACAACCTAGGTGCACACTCAAGCGAGAGACGCGACCTGGCTACCGGCCCACGGCTTTGCCGTCTGCAGACGGATGGCATAACAAACGTTGTCGTCTGTCTGCAGACGGGAAATCCCTGGGCCGTTAACTGCCCATGGGGCCTCTCTCTCTCTCCCCCACTCTCCCCCACAGCCTCCACCTCACCCCAAGCCCTCACCGTCGCCGCGCCCCTCACCGTCGCTGTGCCCTCGCCGCCTGCTTCCGGTGAGGCCCGCCGACCGCCCCTCTCCTCCTCCCTCCTCTCTCTCCTCTCATCCTCTCTCCTCCTCTACTCCTCTAATAGCAGCCGCCGACCCTCATTGCAGTGCGCCGCCGCCGCCATCGTCGCTGGTACCACCCCCTCCCACCCGCAGTTGTCATCGTCGCCGGCGCCACCTCCTCCCCCCCCACCGGTCGCCGCCCTCCTCCAAGGTGAGCCCCTCCCCCCCCCCCTCTGTTTTCATTTTTTATTTTTATTTTAGTTATTTTTACTCATTTTTTCTATGTATTGTTAGAATATTAGTATTAAGCCTTTGTTAATTACATTTAGTTAGGATTTGTTAGATAATTTAGATGTAGGTTTAGTTATTAGATTTACTTACGGTTTGTTCTCTGTTTTAGTGAGAAAATATTATGAAAAAATATTCTATTTACGTTTAATTAGATTTTGTTTTCGTTTATATTAGTTCAGTTACAAGAAGTAGAATAGGAAAAGATTGTAAGGCCCGATATGCGGTACTGTTCCCGACGAACAAGAAGCAATCAAGGCACACACACACGTTGATCAAGTTATATTAAGATTATCTCAGTTGTTGTTGTCTATGACCAAGGAGTAGGTCTCAAGCCGTCCATAACCGTGGACATGGCTTCTCGAAAAGATTTAACCCTGCAGGGGTGTACCAATTGCACATTACAAGGCTCCGCACGCACGCCCATCTCTCTCAGTTGCTACCCATCACAGGCAACCATTTTATGATTTAGTTCTAAGAGTCCGAAACGACAGGTCCCTCTAGCTAACAACGAACAAATCCGGGTGGCCCCCGGTGAGTCGACATCCAGCTCAGGAGCCGGCCGCGCTCTCGATCCGGTTTATACCGTATGACTCCAGGTTTGGATTGCCCGTTAATCACACATGGGAAACCGGGTCATCAGCCGGTCATGATGGGCCAGCAAGGGAACTATGTCCTCACTAGTCCGGGTTGGTTTAAAAACTACTGGCAGCTGACCACCACACACACGGTTTTAAATGGTAAATCAGCTTGGGCCACCACTAGAAATGTTTGAAGCTAGGTAGCTAAGAAAAGGGGACCCCATAAAATCCCACACGCGGTTAGGCACACTCAGTCCTAAAAACAATACCCGGAACTCGGATCCTAGGTGACTCGAATGGAACAAAGCGTCGGGGCGGGATAGCCTAGACCTTCCATCCTTCGTCGAATATAGTCAACATTATAATAACCATATCATCAACAACAATATAATAATGTGATAGCCCAAACCAAGGAGTAACAGGATAATATCGTAGCATCCTAAGCATGCATACTAAGCAGGGGCTCAGCAACGAGCAATAGTAACATAGCAGTACGAGGTTTGCTGGGAAGGGACATGGCTGTATCGGTTTGAAAGAGGCTGTAAACATGTGGTAGGATCAAACATCGAACCTAACCTAGACTAGCATGAAAACCGCTGGTTGAAATAGAATGGATCATAAGTAATGTATAGTCCTTGCCTGTTGATAAGTCCGATTTTGAAGGTGTAGTTGATCGTAAGCTCGCATCGTCTCCAAAAGTATCCGCGGAAGCACACAAGAAGTAAACACTTGAAATAAATCAACGAAGATAGCTAGTCAGTGTGCAAAATTATATAAAAATATAATTTAATCCTCACATGATATTTAGCTATTTTAGAAACTAGATTGGGACCAATTGGTTTAAGTAAATTCAAACTTTATTTGAATTAGTTTCAAATGGTTTGAACTACAACCCATATTCTAGGAGGGGAAAAAATATTGACATTTGGCAGGGGCCTTCATCATGGAAAAACACGATGATTTCCAAAATATCTTGCTCAGGGGAGCAAAGATGAGGCTTGGGAGAATTGGCAAGGAACCATAGAAAGAAATGAAAGGAAAGAAAAGAAAAAGGGGAAATCCTTTTACATGATCAAAAAAATGCTTGAGCATTTTTATGTCTCATGGATTTTGGCAATGAATCATTGTGCAAATTTTCATCCCCAATGGGAAAAATAAAAATGTAAATTTTTCTGGATTTTGTCAGTTTTTGGCTGTTACAACTCGCCACCACCAACAGAGGATCTCATCCCGAGATCCGGCAAAACCCGGGTGGAAGGGACCGAGATGTTGCAAGAAGGAAGATCGAACAAGAGATGAAACTTCCCGACACCACTAACAAAGGCCCCGCTCAACGACGTTTTCTTCCGTCAGGATCCAACCTGACTGGAGATGCCGATATCGAAGAAGAAAACTTCCAAAGGTGCGGGAAACTGATTGAGAGAAAGCTCGCATTCGACGAGTGGATATCACAACAAAACTGATTGCACTCGGGGAAAGAAACTTGAGGTTTCCATAAAATATTACCTAGGTACTACTGGATGCCACGAAAATGAGAATCCGAATCGAAACAAGACCATACCAGCATTTCTACAATAACATCACTCAGGAAGGTGCGAAAACCTGGACAACGAGAAGAGACAGAGGAGGATCCACACACAGTGCCGACTACAGCGGACAAAGGGGGACAGTCGAAGCAGGAGGTTCAGAATCCATTAGTTGGATAATAACTAGGCAACCCGGTTCGCTGTTTCACGTGGGCCGCACATTTGTCGATGTAGAGCGACACGCCCATGAGCCATGCTCAGCCAGTTTGAAGTACGGCGACCAACCCGCTGCTGATAGAGTATTTGGTCCGACTGAAATCTCCTAAACAAGAACCTAGATTTTGTTTTGAAGAGGATAAGTTTAAGGAGAAGACATTACGTCGCACTTCCTTTGCAGAGGGAGGGGATAAGGAGTAAAAAGAATCCTACTCTCCGATAACTAACTTAGTAACTACAAAATAGTTTTTGTCTAGACTCAACTTCGACCAGAGAAGGGATCATATGGTCGGTAAGGCTATGATACCAAGTTGTAAGGCCCGATATGCGGTACTGTTCCAGATCTAGGTGTTTCCACCCAGACCCGGGGACGAAGCACATATCGGTCCCACCGCGACATATGTCAAAGCCATATGCCCCGGATTTCCAACATGATATCACAACATTACAGATACAAGGATACAACATCTCATACAATCGGCATACAACTGCCTTAATACAATACAACAGCGGAAGATACATGTCTGAGTACAGACTACAATCAAATGCCTAGTGGCAAAGAGAAAAACATCGATCCCATCACCACACGGGTCCAGGACCTCCGCCGGGATCCGCCTAACTAGTCGTCGTCGAGTCTCCACGTGAAACGTCGATCACCATACCTGTTGTCGATCAAGAACCCTGAAAAGAGTTTGGGGGTAGTATCATGAGTACAGAAGTACTCAGCATCCAACTGTAGTGGTCAACTGACCCAGCAAGGACTTCATCACTCGTCATTCTAGGACAACTAGTAGTTTACGGTAAGGAAGGGGTAAGTGGTGAGGTTGCTGCCGCACTAGCATTTATGAAGTGGCTAACGATCTAGAGAGTAAGGTAAGATGCCAAGCATTTGATGAGGAATCTCCTCAAACAAGTCTTGCTATTCAACTACTTACACAATCATAACACCTATCCTATCCTTGTCCTCCTCTTCGCATCCCGACGAAGAAGAAGCAGTCAAGGCACACATACGTTGATCAAGTTATATTAATATTATCTTAGTTGTCGTTATCTATGAACAAGGAGTAGGTCTCAAGTCGTCCATAACCGTGGACACGGCTTCTCGAAAAGATTTAACCCTGCAGGGGTGTACCAACTGCCCATTACATGGCTCTGCACGCACGCCCATATCTCTCAGTTGCTACCCATCACAAGCAACCATTTTATGATTTATCCGAAACGACAGGCCCCTCTAGATAACAATGAACAAATCCGGGTGGCCCCCGATGAGTCGACATCCAGCTCAGGAGCCGGCCGCGCTCTCGATCTGGTCTCTACAGTATGACTCCAGGTTTGGATTGCCGGTTAATCACACATGGGAAACCGAGTCCTCAGCCGGTCATGATGGGCCAGCAAGGGAAATATGTCCTCACTGGTCCGGGTTGGTTTAAAAACTACTGGCAGCTGACCAGCACACACACGGTTTCAAATGGCAAATGACCTTGGTCCACCACTAGAAATGTTTGAAGCTAGGTAGGTAAGAAAAGGGGACCCCATAAAATCCCACACGCGGTTAGGCACGCTCAGTCTTAAAACCAATACCCGGAACTCGGATCCTAGGTGACTCGAATGGAACAAAGCGTCGGGGCGGGATAGCCTAGACCTTCCATCCTTCGTCGAATATAGTCAACATTATAATAACCATATCAT
Source organism: Bromus sterilis (assembly GCA_950022295.1). Lineage (NCBI taxonomy): Eukaryota > Viridiplantae > Streptophyta > Magnoliopsida > Poales > Poaceae > Bromus > Bromus sterilis. The sequence goes on along the minus strand of OX465595.1, from coordinate 269,184,038 downwards.
CAACAACAATATAATAATGTGATAGCCCAAACCAAAGAGTAACAGGGTAATATCGTAGCATCCTAAGCATGCATACTAAGCAGGGGTTGAGCAACGAGAAATAGTAACATAGCAGTACAAGGTTTGCTGGGAAGGGACATGGATGTATCGGTTTGAAAAAGGCTGTAAACATGTGGTAGGATCAAACATCGAACCTAACCTAGACTAGCTTGCAAACCGCTGGTTGAAATAGAATGGATCATAAGTAATGTATAGTCCTTGCCTGTTGATAAGTCGGATTCCAAAGGTGTAGTTGATCGTAAGCTCGCATCGTCTCCGAAAGTATCTGCGGAAGCACACAAGAACTAAACACTGGAAAGCAATCAATGAAGATACCACTATTGTAACAGCCCAGTTTTCACAAAAAATTAAAATTTTGTTTTCGGTGTGAATTGTTTGATTGTCTGATTTGTTTGCGGTGTTTGCATCCCCGATTTATCGATCGGCGATTATTTTTCCCCCTCTTATCTCGTATCGGACGGAGACCGACCCTTGCCACCCTGACACTCGACCTTTGCGACACCGGGTTTCACCCGATCACCGTCGCGAAACCGCACGAGACCAGCCGGAGCCAACGGAACGAAAAACCCCGTTTAATAAGTAAACGGAATATTTTTATAGCGCGCCGGAAAGTGTTCTCGGAAAGGTTCCACCGCGAGGTGAACGCCTCCGGCTCGACGCGCTGATCGCGCAGTTCGAAGTTTTACCCGAATCGGAGGTACTGCGGACCCCCGGCGGTCAGAAACGTAAACACCGCGCGCGAGAGAGAAAAAACGGGGATGTCTTTGCAAACTGCCAGCCACCTGGGCTATATAAAGACCACCACACTCCCACCTCTTTCTAGGGTTTTCCTAACACAAAATTGTAGCCACCCCCCTCACAATAGCCCCAATTTTCGCATTTTTGCCTAATTTCCAGCCAAACCCTAGCCCCATCTGATCTGGATCGTCAGATCTTCCGATCTGACGGCCAGGAATCGGCCCGCATCTCCTCTCTCTCTCTCTCCTACCTCTCTCCCGCCGCCTCCAGCCCGTGGGCACCGCCGTCACTCGTTGCGGGCAGCCACCGCAGACTCCGGTGAGGCTTCCGTCCCTCCCGCGCCTCTCCTCCCTTCCACCTTCCCTCATCTCTCTCTTTTCTCGCAACACAGCCGCCGTTGAGGCCCGAACCGACCGCCACCGTCGACCTCAAGCAGCGCCGCCCCTCGGCCTCCTCGGCCAACGCGCCGGCCAACCCAGACCCCGCCGCCCGCGTCGTCCCTCGCCCTGCTGGAGTAGTGGCGCCGTCGCCTCTGCTCTGGATCGGGCGACCGCGCCCGTTCGACCTGCCGCTATGGTCGCGTGGGCCAACACAGCCCCAGGCGGCCCAACTCCTCACCGCCTGAGCCCAACATCCACGGTCATGTGGGCAAAGACCAGCCAGGCGGCCCAGCTTGGCCCGACACCTCCTCCTGGGCCGAGCCCACAAGGTGAGGCCCTCCTTTTTTTTCTGTTATGTTTTTTTTCCTTTTATCTTTTTCCTTTTATCTATTAATTTTGCAGATTGTGTTATTATTTTGCGGTGCCCGTATCTTTTAGACGGTAGCTCGGATCGCGCCGCTTTAAACATGAAAGTTGCTTAGTTTTTTGTGTAGATTATTAAAATGTTTTTTGTTGCCATGTTTGAACTTGTTTATATGTTGTTTATCTGCTAATTACAACTGCTTGCCACTTTAACTGTAACTGCCATAACTTTTTAACCGTTGCTCCAAATAAAATGTTCTTTATATATAACTTGACTAGAATTGCATGTAGGTTGTGTTTATGCTGCTCTTGCTTGCTAATAGAAATAATAAAATGTTGTTTAGGACAAAACAGTACAAAATTCCATTTTTATCGTGGGGTCCGCAATAGTTAGCCATGTCTAGGATTTCATCCCACTTAAATTGACTACCTTAGGTAGTTTATTTATGCTTCACCTCTTGCCATGTTTGTGTGACATGCCATGCTTGAGTGAGATGCCATGTTAACAACTTTTGTTGATAACTTGTAGCTAAATAACTTGAACCCTTGCTAAATGTGCGGTATCGTCGTGTGTGACGAGTACTCCACTTAACCTGTTAGTAACCGCTCTCGACGGTAGGTGCGATGCTGTGCTTTGTCTCGTGTTGACTTCTTGTTGATGCTTTCTCGTGTTTTCTTCATAGTAATAGATGCTTGCTCGTCGATTTCCTTTTCCAGTGATTCCTTTTTGCGTGCTTCCGCGGGTACCTCTCGGAGACGTTACGAGCTTACGATCAACTACACCTTCGGAACCCGACTTATCAACAGGCAAGGACTATGCATTACTTATGATCCATTCTATTTCAACTAGCGGTTTGCATGCTAGTCTAGGATAGGTTCGATGTTTGATCCTACCACATGCTTACAACCTCTTTCAAACTGATACAGCCATGTCCCCTCCCAGCAAACCATGTACTGCTATGTTACTATTGCTCGTTGCTCAGCCCCTGCTTAGTATGCATGCTTAGAATGCTACGATGTTACCCTGTTACTCCTAGGTTTGGGCTATCACATTATTATATTGTTGTTGATGATATGATTATTATAAATGTTGACTATATTCGACGAAGGATGGAAGGTCTAGGCTATCCCGCCCCGACGATTTGTTCCATTCGAGTCACCTAGGATCCGAGTTCCGGGTATTGGTTTTAAGACTGAGCGTGCCTAACCGCGTGTGGGATTTTATGGGGTCCCCTCTTCTTACCTACCTAGCTTCAAACATTTCCAGTGGTTGCCCAAGTTGATTTACCATTTGAAACCGTGTGTGTGCTGGTCGGCCGACAGTTGTTTACAAACCAACCCGGACCAGTGAGGACATAGTTCCCTTGCTGGCCCTCCTTGTCCGGTATGAGGACCAGGTTTCCCATGTGTGATTAACCGTCTATCCAAACCCGCGACAGACGGTAGAGACCAGATCGAGAGAGCGGCCGGCTCCTGAGATGGATGTCGACTCACCGGGGGCCACCTGGATTTGTTCGTTGTTAGTTAGAGGGACCTGTCATTTCGGATCTCTCGGAACTAAATCATTAAATGGTTGCCTATAATGGGTAGCAACTGAGAGATATGGGCGTTCGTGCGGAGCCTTGTAATGGGCAGTTGGTACACCCCTGCAGGGTTAAATATTTTCGATAACCGTGTCCACGGTTATGGATGACTTGAGACCTACTGCTTGTTCATAGACAACAACAACTGAGATAATCTTAATATAACTTGATCAACGTGTGTGTGTGCCTTGACTGCTTCTTCTTCGTCGGGATGCGAAGAGGAGGACAAAGATAGGATAGGTGTTATGTTTGCGTAATTAGTTGATAGCAAGACTTGTTGGAGGCGATTCCTCATCTAATGCTTGGCTTCTTACCTTACTCTCTAGATCCTTACCCACTTCATAAATGCTAGTGCGGCAAAAACCTCACCACTTACCCCCATCCTTACCGTAAACTACTACTTGTCCTAGAATGACGAGTGATGAAGTCCTTTCTGGGTCAGTTGACCACTACAGTTGGATGCTAAGTACTTCTGTACTCATGATACTACCCCCAAAATATTTTCAGGGTTCTTGATCGACAACAGGTACGGTGCTCGACGTTTCGCGTGGAGACTCGACGACGAGTAGTTAGGCGGATCCCGGCGGAGGGCCTGGACCCGTGGGGTTATGGGGATCGATTTTTTTCTCTTTGCCACTAGGCATTTGTTTGTAGTCTGTACCCAGACATGTATCTTCCGCTGTTGTATTGTATTTGAGGCAGTTGTATGCCGATTGTATGAGATGTTGTATCCTTGTATCTGTAATGTTGTGATATCATGTTGGAAATCCGGGGCATATGGCGTTGTCATATGTTGCGGTGGGACCGATATGTGCTTTACCCCGGATCTGGGTGGAAACACCTAGATCTGGAACAGTACCGCATATCGGGCCTTACAACCATCACTACGGAGCAATACAAGCAAGCAATGAACAAACAATCATGGTCAAGTATGATGCATGATATTTTAATAACATGGCATGAATATAAGAATTAAACAAGGTTAACGAAGCTCGGTAGCAAGGGTGCAATGCACCCGACAACCTTCATATGCATTTTGTTGGTGAGTTACGGATCCAAAGGATCCATATGTTATAATTATTATGATGCATGATCATGGCAAGAGCAAGGAATGTAGAACATGACATGAACAAGAATTGCCCACTCACAAAGATAGACCTCGAGATGGGGTTCCTTAAATTAAATATATACAAATGACATGGAATGGTATGATATGATGCACCTAATGCAATAAATTGCAAGCAATGGAGGAGAACGGGACTACGCTACCGGCAGCTACCACATCGCGGAACTACGAAGCTCGAAACACGAGAAAAGAAAGGAGGAATTGCACCATGTGTGTCTTATGAAGGGTTATGTGCAAAATGCACCATCACCAAAATAATGCATGCCCATATGATAAAATGAACAGCACCATTGTCTTCCTCATGTTTTCTACCCCAAATTCATGTATGACATGAATTATTTGGAGCTAGGATGCACATAATACAAGTAAAGCAAAAAAGGGGCATATTTGAATGGATTTGCATCAAATCCAATAAAAAAGAGGGAAACCCTCTGGTGGGCTGTCCTCGGCCGAAGAGGCCCAGCAGTCTCGCGGGTAGCCTATTTGGGGCACCCACGGGTGAAGAAACAGAGTGGGCCGAGCCCATTACAAGCAACAGCAAAAAGAAGGAAAAGAGGCAAAAACTAGGGGTTTAATTCGCTCCACGGGGAAATCTAACCAGGGACCTCCCGGTTCAATCCGCGGTGCTCTACCACTTGGCCATCGACGAGCTCATATCAAGAACAAATAATTAGAGGATATGAAACAAGATAAGCGCTAGCTCTGAAACTAACTGAATAAATTGACACCTGACGAACAACCCACCAGCAGCAGCGACAGAGGCGCAAAACAGGAATAAAAAGGGGCGCCTTGCCTCCATTGAGATTCGATCTCAAGACCTCTCACATGCACAGCCACTGCGCTGCCACTGCGCTACGCTGAATTATTTGACAGGGAATCGTTGCTAAGGAACCTAAACGACACTAGAAGCTAACTGAAACTCTGAACGAAATACATCGTAACTGAACCTGAAGAACAACGGTTGCACGCAGCAAAACAGAATAAAAGCGGCGGCTCTGCTCTTCCTGGGATTTGATCCCCCAACCTCACGGATACAAACCATGGAGGTCAACCACTTCACTACTGGATCACATACGAAACAAAGCAAGTCGAATCACACATGAAGAAGATGCATGGCGCCTACTGAATTCGACAGCTCAATTTCTGACGAAACTGACGAACGCATCTTCCAGGAGAAGAGGTCCCGCACGGCGAGGCTGGCATTGGTCACGCACGCGGAGCGCGGGAAGGTCGCGGTGCATGCGCCGTTCTCGCACGGGGCACGGCTTCGACGCTACTCGTCACGGGAGGGAAAATGGGAGGAGGAGAAGGAGCTCAAAGAGGGGCTGCTGGCGACGGAGATGACCGCGGGCTCGCGGAGGCGCTTGGGGAGGACAGCTCGGGGAAGACAGGCGGCGGCAAGGGAGTCAAGCCAGTCCAGGCTCAGCTCCTCGTGGAGAACGACGCCGATGACGTCCAGGAGGACACCGACGCGATGATCGGGATGACGGGCTGCGCATGGCCATGAATTAGGAGCTCCTCGGGCCTCCCGATCATGGTGGCAACCAGAGGGAAGTTGGGATGGAGGAGAAGTAGAAGAAAGGGGCATGGCGGCGGGGGGAGGAACCCTAGTTGGGAGGGGGCGCGAGGAGAGGGGCGGCTAGATAAAGGGGGGTTGCGAGGAGGCTGCCTGAGGGGCTCCACTCCTCTCCTCACGCCATGGCTGTGAGAGAGAGGGAGGGGACCTCGCACGTGAGGGGGGAAAAGGTGAGCTCGGGCTGGGGTCTAGGTGGGCTGGAAGAGAATGAGAAAAGGTGTGGAGGAAAAAATATTTCGGCCCAATGGCCATTGGAGTTTCTGTAATTTATCAACAAATAAATAACAGAAAGACAAAAGGGGCTGGAAAAAAAATAGCTAGTCAGTGTGCAAAATTATATAAAAATATAATTTAATCCTCACATGATATTTAGCTATTTTAGAAACTAGAAATGGACCAATTGGTTTAAGTAAATTCAAACTTTATTTGAATTAGTTTCAAATGGTTTGAACTACAACCCATATTCTAGGAGGGGAAAAAATCTTGACATTTGGTAGGGGCCTTCATCATGGAAAAACATGATGATTTCCAAAATATCTTGCTCAGGGGAGCAAAGATGAGGCTTGGGAGAATTGTCAAGGAACCAAAGAAAGAAATGAAAGCAAAGAAAAGAAAAATGGGAAATCCTTTTACATGATCAGAAAAATGCTTGAGCATTTGTATGTCTCATGGATTTTGGCAATGAATCATTCTGCAAATTTTCATCCCCAATGGGAAAAATAAAAATGCAATTTTTTCTAGATTTTGTCAGTATTGGGTTGTTACAAAGATGAAGAGAAAAAATATAGGAAATAAAAGAAGAAGAAGAAGGAGAAGGAGGAGATAAGAAGAAGAAGAATTATATGTTTTTTTATATTATATCAGTTAGAAGAAGTAGAATAGGAAAAGATGAAGAGAAAAAATATAGGTAATAAAAGAAGAAGAAGAAGAAGAAGAAGAAAAAAAAAGAAGAAGAAGGAGAAGGAGGAGGAGGAGAATAAGAAGAAGAAGAAGAAAAAGAAGAAGAAGAAGAAGAAGAAGAAGGAGGAGGAGGAGAATAAGAATAAGAATAAGAAGAAGAAGGAGAAGAAGAAGAAGAAGAAGAAGAAGAAGGAGAAGGAGAAGGAGGAGAAGGAGAATAAGAAGAAGAAGAAGAAGAAGCCTCATATAGTTGTTGGCCTGTATTTGTCATGCCACTCAATCTCCCCCCCCCCCACAGAGATTATGAAAAGGAAGAACATTTTCCTGACATTGATAATACCAGGGCCCAAATATCCGGGGAAGAATATGGATATGTACATGCAACCGCTTAAGGAGGAATTGCAACAAGCTTGGGATGAAGGGTTCAAGACATACAATGCAGCTAGCAAAAAGACCTTCATAATGCATGTGTTGTACCAGTACTCGTTGCATGACCTGCCGGCGTATGCGCTTTTCTCTGGCATGTGTGTTCATGGAAGGTTCGCATGCCCAACATGCAAGGCTGCTCTTCAATTTCATTGGCTGAAGGCAGGTGGAAAGTATTCCTGCTTCGACTTGCATAGACAGTTTCTGCCTCCTAAGCATCCTTTTAGAAGAGACAGGAAGAACTTCATCAAAGGCAAAGCTGTCAAAAACCTGGCAGCACCTACGATGACGGGTGAACAGGTCCTGGCTCAGTTGAACTCTCTCGAGCCTGATCCAGAACGTCCCGGGTATTTCAAGGGATATAATTCGGAACACGCATGGACTCACAAGACATGCTTCTGGGATCTCCCCTACTTCAAAGACCTCGAACTTCCACACAACATTGATGTGATGCACACTGAAAATAATATCGGTGAGGCCCTATTTGGTACATTTTTCGGCATAGATGGGAAGTCAAAGGATAATCCTAAAGCTAGAGTCGACCAGGAGACTCTATGCGATAGACCTTTACAGAACATGCAACAGCCGGAAGGAAGGAAGAATTGGTCGAAGCCAAGGGCCTGGTTCAATTTTGAAAGGGAGCATATGAGGGAAATTCTCTTGTGGGTGCAAAACCGTTTGATTGTCCCCGATGGGTATGCAGTGAATCTGAGGAGGGGAACTAGTCCAGAAAAATTGAAAATATTTGGGCTCAAGAGTCATGATTGGCACATATGGATTGAGCGGGTAATGCCGGTGATGTTGCGCGGCTATATCCCCGAGGAAGAATGGCTAGTATTGGTAGAACTGAGCTATTTCTTCCGTGTTCTTTGTGCTAAAGTACTATCCGATGGCCTTCTAGAAGACATGGAAGAGACGGCGGAGGAGTTTCTCTGCAAGTTAGAAAAGATCTTTCCACCGGGTTTTTTTAATCCGATGCAGCATTTGATATTGCATCTCCCGACCAGGCAAGATTGGGTGGCCCTGTGAAAAACCGTTGGTGCTATTCAACCAAGAGAATGCAGAAGACTCTTCGAGAAAAATGTAAAAATAAACATAGAATTGAAGCATCCATGGCCGAGGCATTCATTTTCGAGGAGGTGGAAAACTTCGTGACAGCACACTATGAAGACAAAAATCGCCATATGCATAATCCAAAGCCTCGATACAATACTGGCGACCCCGAACGACGTCAATCCAACCTCAGCCTATTCAAAGGGAAGCTTGGATCTGTTGGTGCTTCGAGAAATATGATTTTGGATCTCGAAGAATGGAGGACCCTTACGTTGTATATCTTCACCAACCTAACAGAAGTGCGTCCGTACATCGAGTAAGTGCTCGGTACGTAAAATGTTTTGCAACTTCTTATAATTTTGGTGTCTTATTCACATCAATTGGTATAGTCGATACATCGCCCAATACTCGAATGGAGCGGTTATTGAAAGGGATTCCATTGCAGAGTATGAGCTTCTCACCAAACATGGACACGACAATCCCAGTTTCATCTCTTGGTTCAAACGAACGGTAACTACCATTCATAAAGGGTTTCATTTGTTGGTTATATTTCCGACTAATATACATATCTTTTCCTATTAAACTTATAGGCGAATTCACCTGACGAGCCTATAGACGCCGAATTGAGACAAGTCGCTAATGATTTTGACTTTAAGGTCCGTACATTTGAGAAATACGACATCAACGGGTATCTCTTTCGTACCGTTGGTAAAGAAAAATAATTCCCGATCGAACATCTACAAATTCGGGTGTGTCGGCTGTTGGCGAAGGAGGTATCGAATATTATGGAAGAGTTGAAGCAATATACGAACTTCTATTCTATGGTGAAAATCCTCCAAACATCGTTGTCTTCAAATGTCATTGGTTTATTCCGTCGAAGACTAGACGGACTCATGAACATGTAGGTCTAGTCGAAATTCGACAAGACACACATTTAAATGTCCACGATGTCTATATTACGGCTCAACAGGCCACCCAGGTTTTCTATCTATCCTACCCCTGCCAAACGGTTGAAAACCTGAAAGGTTGGGATGTCGTTTATGATGCGCCGCCACATCTTAGACCACCTCCCCCTAATGAAGATGATTATGAGCCTCACATTAACCCGGAGACGTATAAAGGACAATTCTTCCAAGAAACCCGGAGCCTCAAAAAACGTTTCTCAAACCGCTCTACACAACCCGAGAACATGGAACAAGACAATGAGAGTGAACCCGATACCGATGATGAGGATGAAGCCCATACCAATGATGTGCAAGAGCCTCCTGAAGAAGATGAGGTTACTGCTCCATATGACTTGTCAATGCTTGACCGTTTACAGAAAGGCCTTCCAAATGTTGGTGTTGTTGAACCCGACGATGCCGTCATTTATGACGACACGCGTGATAGTGATGATGATCCATCAATTGATCCTGGAGAAGAGACGGATGATCCCGACTATTGTTAGTTGTATGAATCCCAACTTTAAATATATGTATATATATTATCATTATAGTAATTACTTTTTTCTTTTGTAGTAGTATTATTTCTTTTTCTCATTTGTACTAATTTCTTTTACTATGCTTTCTGGCAGGTTCGTGACAGATATGGAGGGCGAGAGCTCCGCGAGTGGTTCTTCGTCACGAGGTAGGGGTCGGGGTACTACGCTCGCACCAGAGACTCTACGGAGGTCTTTGCTCGAGAGTATTTCCTAGTCTTCTACTTCTAAGGTGCCCAAGGGGAGAGGTGGTCGGACGAAGAGGGGCGGGAGAGGAGGCAGAGCAGGGGTGGCCGCACGAGAGGGAGGCGGACAGATGCGCCTTCCTCGCCACCACCTCCGGCTGATTCACCAAAGCACAGGGTGGATCCCTCCTCGGAGAGTCCCGTGGTGGAGGAGGAGGCTACATCCCAGAGCACGTCCTGGGGTACGTGGCCGGAGGTGGAGACGCTCGAGGGGGAGGTTGGTGAAGAGAGGCAGGATGGTGAAGAGGAGGCGGTTCCCACTGATGATGAGGCTGACAGGGCTGAGGGTAACACCGTGTACCAGTGGAAGGGTACACGGCTACCGGCTGAGCCGGTGACCCCCGCCCATAGGTCGTTGATTACGCCTGATGGAGAGACGTAAGTGCACTTAATTACTTTGTTTCAGTACGCCGAGGTTTATGCAAATATCTAATGGCTTTTTTAATTTTTTGTATTGTAGGGGTTGGGCATACGCCTCGGGTGTCCGCAATCCCGACGACATCCTTGGTGTGCTCATCAGGAAGAATTTCCCGGGGTTGGTTCAGTTGCCCGATGATGATTCGCCTCCACAGCCTGGACTCTTTTGGGAGCACTATATAGCTGCCGAGGCCCCGTCAAATACGACCGTCAATGGGGTCGAATGCCACACCAGAGCGGACATGGTGTTGAACGGCTTTTGGGTAATTTCTCTTTCACACAATGAGAACTTGAGAATATCTAGGTAGTTGGTGCACTCATCAGTGTTGTCTCGTTCTATTAATTGCAGTTCTATTACAAGGTCGAAGAGTCCATGGAGGAGGCGGCGGGAAAGGTGCTCATCCAAGAGTGCAGACGCCTCTTGCCGAACACAAGGCACGATATGCGAGTGCAGGGGGTCCGTGACTACTATGCCAAGCGTGGCCTTAAGCGTAGCAAGTCGGAATGCCGAAAGAAGTATCTTTCGAGGGACCATTACATGATGGTAACCCCTTCTTGTGTCTTTTAGTTTCGTTGATTTGATTCCTATCTAGCTAGGCGTATAATAGCTAATCTTCCTGTTTACTAACTTAGGCGCCACCGAGATGGTGTGCGGATAAGATGGATTGTTGGGAGGTCATTGTGGACCAGTGGTGCTCAGAAGCCTGGTTGGCCGCCAACAACAATGCCAAGGACCGGCGCGCCCAGAGGGTTGGTGTGCCACACCATCAAGGCAGCCGCAACTTAGCTGGTTACAGGCAAAAATGGGTATGTGTGTTTAGCTAATATTTTCTTTTACGCACACACAACTTAGTCGTTTACTAATATTGTGCTTTGCTTTGTCTTTTAGGCGGAGCATAATAAAACAGAGCCGCTTGGGGTGTTCGACAATTATGGCATGGCCCATACAGCGTCGTACAAGAAGGCCAAGGCACTCTCAGAGTCTATTGCTACTCCGTCGACTTTCACCAACGTTGCCGCCTACGGTAAGATGAAGGCTTATACCGAGGTGGAGAAGGAGAAGCACGGGCAGGATTATACCCCGGTTGGGAAGCCTATTGACTCGGAGCTGGTGATGATTTCTGGTGGCGGAAGGCGCCATGGCGCCATGTCCATTGGAGATAAGTTGATTCGGTGCAATAGGACTCTTCCTGAGATCAAGGCGCGCCAAACGAGCTCTTCTCCTGCTATAAGGAGTCGTGCGCGGCCAGTCGATCTCGCTATCGAGGTTAGCCATAAGGACGCTTGCATTCTTGTATTCTCTCATCAAATATGACAGTGCTAACTATATGAGTGGGGTTGCAGGGAGAGCGACAGAATACCCAACGGCTACTCGAGGAGAAGGAGCGGTTGGCGGAGGAGAAGGTAGCAGAGAGAGAGCGGTTGGCGGAGGAGAGGACGGCGAAGGCTCTTTAGGAGGCTGCGGCACGCCACGATGAGTCGAACCGGGCCTTGTACGAGGTCATCGTGGTAAGTCACTTGTTCATATTCACCCAAAGAATGCATGTTATAATGTTTTTTTTATATTAGGAACTAATATGATTGACTCGTGGAAAACAAATGTGTAGTCTATGTGCGAGAAGACTGGCCAGGCCGCTGCACCGATGCCGATCATTTCTCTTGTGGGGACGGTGAGTATCTTTCAATGATCATCAATACCTTATTGAGTGGTGTCATGCTAACCGCTAGTTGATCTTTTCGTCCAGCATAACTCTCGGGCTGCATCCCATGACCCTTCTCCCCTATCAACCTCGCGCAACCCGACTGATGCTTCTCAGCCACCTCAGCCTTGAGGGCTACACCCCCGTAAGTTGTCTTCCATACTTACCTTTAGAATTCCTATATTTATCCGAAAAATGTCATACTTTGCTTATTTTGCACCAAAAGGGCGTAATTAGCTTGTTACTTCAAAAATTGACATAGTCAACTTAGTTAGACATAGTTATCTCAAAACATTTCATAGTTAGCTTAGTTATCTCAAAAAATGACATAGTTAGCTAAAAAATGTTATAATTAGCTAAGTCGGCTAAAAAATTGGCATTATTAGCTGAGTTAGCTAAAAATGATATAATTAGCTAAGTTAGCTAAAAAATGGAGGCTATTTCTTCATCTTCTTCACCATGCATCATCTTCTCTTATTCTTCCTCTCCTTTCTTCTCTTCTTTCTTCTTCTTCTTCCTCTCTTTCTTTTCTTCTTCTTCTTCTAACTTTCTTTTCTTTCATTTTGCAGAGCAGCTTCACGGGAGTCATGCATTCATGGAGTGGTGCTTCTTCACTTGTAGTATACTTGTTTATTTTGAGACTTGTGTTTGATGGAGTGATGTATGTGTTTGACAATTGTGTGCACTATGTATATAGATCACGTGATGTTCATTATGTATTTGGAGACTATATAGATCACTTGATGTTTATTATGTGTTTGGATCACTTGATGAGATGTGATTTGTGCTTCTGCTGGTATATATGTATATATTTTTTTTGTCAAATGCAGGGAATTATAAGAAAACAAAAAAAACCAGTGGTATATATGCCTCTTTGCCGTTTGCTTGCAGTCGGCATACCTCTTTGCCGTCTGCTGGTTGTCGGCAAAGGTGACACATGGCACCCAGCTGTGAAATCTGGCAACATACTCTGTGTCATTTGCTCAGTATGCCGTCTGTATAACCCTTGCAGACGGCAAAGCGCATCACTATGCCATCTGTCCGACAGATGGCAATGATCTGACGAGAGGTGACATCCTGATGACGTCACCATTTCTTTGTCGTCTGTCGATAGACGGCACAGCTCGCTGTTAACGGCCTGACAGATGGGATTGTAATCTTTTTGCCGTCAGGCTCTCTTTGTCGTCTACTTTCCATTATACGGTCGGCAAAGGTCTTTGCCGTCCGTCGATTATAGACGGACGATAAAGCACCTCTTTGCCGAAGAAGTGGCTGACAGGAGATGTGTCGTCCGGAGGTAGACGGCAAAGAGCTTTGCCGACAACTAAAGGTGTGTTTGCCGTCTACCATGGCAGACGGCAAACAAGTGAATTTCAGTAGTGATTTATGTCCATCTTTTCCATTTAATATTTCATCTAAATCAGGTGTGATATGTGGATTAGAATGATTTGATTCAGTTAATTCTTAGACATGTATTTGGTTTCACTAAGTGTTGCCTATACGTGACCGGTTCATGTATCCCACTTCTCTTATTCAAGCTTTTAGCGCATGCTATTCTTTCCTCTGTATAAAGCAAAGTCTTGACTAGTTTTTATTCAATTCCTATATCCTTTGCTAGACAAACATCCTATATGACCATATATTTATGGTCAAACTAAATGTATTTACCTTGTTAGTTCTGAGTGATGTAGTGAAAGTCAAGTGTATAAAAATTATGATTTTTCTTTAGTTCATGTAACTCAATGTTTACTTGCACATTTGCAGATAATTTGATTGCCTCTCCGATCGTGATTAGCGGAGGAATCAAGTCTGTTTTTTCAGCTCAAACATTACGATTATGGCATTTTGGACTGATTATCAAGTTGTTTAAATTCTTCCTATGGCTTTGCCACATGATTATGGTTGCAAGCGAGTCTGGTTGTTGTTTGTGTCAATTTATTGTAAATGGGATATGCAATTATTCTGTTTTTATGTTTGTGACTGGAATATAATTTGTGATTTTAATGAGCCTGGATTTGTATTGGGCTATCTAAATTGAATAAAATAATGAGAACTGGACTGGAATTTCCATAGAAACATGTGTGTGAACATTGCTATGGAAAGTTGGCTTGAAATTAAATATGCCATAAATGGTAGAAATTGAGAAGAAAAGCCACATCATCAACCTATCTGGAGGGTAGCTCATGTGGTGTCCACATTATTATGTTACAGTATTTGGATTAATATGTTACCAATTTTTTTGCGAGAGCTACTAGAATGTGTTACCAGTTTTAATACTACAGATAAAAAACCATGTTACTAGTAATATTATTACACCTAAAGATATGTTACTATAGTTGTAAATTTGTGTTACTAGCGCATGGAGTAACACATATGATACATGTTACTGCATCACAATCGTAAGACAATTTTCAACTTATAGGTACAATTATTCTGACAACGAACACCTCTTAGTAAAACGGCCTAATGTAACCTATGCCAAAATGTGTTACTACATGGTCTCGTAACACTGTTTTGTACTTATAGTAACACAAGTGTGTGTTACCAAAGCTCTGTCCTGTTGTAGTTGCTCGTACGATATACCACAGTGGGCTCCTTGGCTACCGTGGAATGGGAAACCCATGACCTGTGGGTTGCTGATGCGGCTCTGCTGACCTTTGCTGGGCTCCGATTTTGGTTTCTCAAGTAAGTGTGGGCAACTTACTGTGTATTGTTCCTCCTATGTTATTGCTGTTTGCAGCCATGCTAAACCTGCCATCCAGGCCAGCTTATAAGTAGGCCATCACTCTTCCCTAGACCTTCTAGGGTTTCCCCCATGTAAAAATTGCAGCCACCCCCCTAATCCCCTCAAAATTCTTCCCACAACCCCATCTCCAACCGAAACCCTAGCCATCCCATTATTTCTGGGCGTCAGATCTGGTGGCAGAAGGTCCAGATCTGGCCACGTCGGCCCGCAGCAGCCTCCATCCACACCCGGGCCCTGCGGGCCCGCTCTGCGCTGTCGCGGCCCGCCGAGCCCATCTCGGCGTCGCCGCCTCCGGGCTCTTTCCTCCCGTGCACCTTGCGACTTCCATGCGTCGCCGACGAGAAACACGCCGAGCTGCGCCTCACGCCACCGCGTGCCCCAGGTCAGTTGTGCACACACTTCTCCTTCCTCCTCCCTCCTCCTCTCACCTTCCCTCTCTCTCTGGTCTCCCAGGTCGCACCGCCGCGTCGCCATGGCCGGGATCGACCGATCCAGCGAACCGCACGTCCGGTTGCGCATCGTCCAACAAGTGGGCCGGCGCGCCCCGTCGAGAGCACCCCTTGGCCTAGCTGGGCGTCCTCGGCCCGCTGGATTCCGCCGCCCACGGCGCCCCAGCGCTATCTGTCGCCCACCCCGAGTTGGGCCTCGGCCCGCTGTGGAGAGGCGCCCCTTCTCTTTTTTTTGTTGTTTTCTGTTGGGCTTGGCCCATTTTCTGTGTAGTGCCCCGTGCGACGTTTAATTAGGCAGCGCCTCTGTTTCGGCCCAATAGTCGTTCATCTTTTTTTCTAGTTATAAATTGCTGTTAATTGTTGCTATTTTGCGACGTGAATATATTTTCAACCGTTAGTCGGATAGAGACGATCTTTACATGAAAGTTGCTCCATTTTGTGTGTAGATTAATAAAATGTTGAGCATGTTAACATGTTGTTTCACTGTTATTTACAAACCTTGCCACTGTAAACTGTAATTGCCATAACTTTTTAACCGTTGCTCCGATAAAAATGTTCTTTATATGTAACTTGACTAGAATTGCATGTAGATTGTGTTTATGTTTCTCTTGCTTCCTAATAAAAATAGTAAAATTATGTTTCGGGCAAAACAGTACCAAAAGCTATTATTTTCGTGGGGGTACTTAGTATATGCATTGCTTAGGGCTTTACCCCACTTAACTTGACTAGCATAGATAGTTTATTTATGCTGCACCTCTTGCCATGATTGAGTGATATGCCATGCTTGGGTGAGATGCCATGTTAACAACCTTTGCTCATATTGTGTAGCTAAACAACTTAAATTGTAATAAATGTGTGGTATCATCATGTGTGACGAATACTTCACTTAACCTGTTAGTAACCGCTCTCGATGGTAGATGCTATGACGTGGTGCCTTGTCTCGTGTTTCCTTCTTGTTGATGCTTGCTCGTGATTGCTTCGTAGTTATAGATGCTTGCTCGTCGATTGCTTTCCAGTGTTTCCTTCCTGTGTTCTCCCGCGGTTACTCTCGGAGACATTGTGAGCTTGCGATCGACTACACCTTTGGCTTCGTCTTCTCATCAGGTAAGGGGAGCATATATCATGCTTATAACTGTCATCTCACTTATGCCTAGGTATAGTATAGAAAGATTGATTGATCCTACCAATTCATATTTATGCCTCTCAAATAAACCCAAACAGCCATGTCCCCCACATCCTAGCAACCATTGTTTGGCCATGTACCTTTCTTGCTTAACCACTGGTAGTATGCATGCTTAGGATGCTACAACTATTATCCTGTTACTCCTTGGATTGGGCTATCACACTATTATATTATTGTGGATGATGTGATTATTATAATGTTGACTATACTCGACGAAGGACGGAAGGTCTAGGCTATCCCGCCCCGATGCTTTGTTCCATTCGAGTCACCTAGGACCCGAGTTACGGGTATTGTGTCTCTTGACGAGCGTGCCTAACCGCGTGTGGGATACTATGGGGTCCCCTTTTCTTACCTACCTAGCTTCAAAAATTTATAGAGGTGGCCCAAGCCGATTTACCATTTGCAAACCATGCATATATGTCTGTCGGGTTGCAACTAGGAGATATCCTTTAAAGAAACTTGGGCCAGCGGAGACATGGTTTCTCTGTTGGTCCACCCGATCAGCTAGGACCCGGCCCCATGTGAGGTGACCCGGTAATCTGACCTGCGTCAGACGGAAGAGTCCGATCCGAGAGTGCGGATGGCTTTTGGATTGGGTGCCGACTCCCCAGGGGCCACCTGATTTGAGCGTTGTTAGTTAGAGGGACCTATCGTTTCGGATCTGTCAGAACTAAATCATAAAATGGTTGCATATGATGGGTAGCAACTGAGAGAGATGTGTGTGCGTGCGGATCCTTGTAATGGGCAGTTGGTACCCCTCCAGGGTTAACTCTTTTCAGAAAGCCGTGTCCACGGTTATGGACGACTTGAGACCTACTCCTTGTTCATAGAAAAGTACAACTGAAATAATCTTAATAACTTGATCAATGCGAAGGGGAGGACAAGGATAGGATAGGTGTTATGTTTGCGTAAGTAGCTGATAGCAAGACTTTTTGGACGCGATTCCTCATCGAATGCTAGGCTTCTTATCTTACTCTCTAGATCGTTAGCCACTTCATAAATGCTAGTGCGTCAGCAACCTCACCACTTCCTGGTTCTCATCTTACTCTAAATAGATCGTTAGCCACCTCATATATTTCTACTGTGGCTGCAACCTCACCACTACCCCCATCTTACCGTGAGAAGTTAGTTACAAGACTTGGTTATATAGCTTATCCCTTTCTTCTCTCTTTTATGCACGTTATGCAACGATTTTGGACTATAGAGGAGCTCGACGACCCTTCTTCTGGTCGCCTTCGCGGAGAATCGACGACGACTAGTTAGGCGGATCCCGGCGGAGAGCCTTACCCGTGTGGTTACGGGAATGGTGTGTTTTACCTTTGCCATTAGGAATTTGATTGTAGTCTGTACTCAGACATGTATCTTTCGTTGATGTATTGTATTAAGGAAGTTGTATGCCGATTTTATGAGATGTTGTATCCTTGTAGCTGTAATGTTGTGATATCATCTTGGAAATCCGGGGAATATGGCATTGTCATATGTAACGGTTGGACCGATATGTGCTTCGTCCCGGATCTGGATGGAAACCTCTAGATCTGGAATAGTACCGCATATTGGGCCTTACACCCGGATCCCGCCGCCGTCTCGTGGAGAGGCCTGAGCCGCCACTCTTCTCGTTGGCGAGGTCGCAGAGCGCCGCCGCCGGCCGCCCCCGCAGGTCTCCACACCTCGCCTCCTCCTTTCTCCTCCTCCCCTCTCCATCTAACCTCGTCCCTCTCATCTCTCCTCCAGCGCCGCCGCCATGGCCATGGAGCTCGATCAGCAGCTCGCAACGCTGAAACGGGACCTCCCCGTCGACTGCCTCCGGCCCGGATCCGGCGCCCCGAGGCCACCCGCGCCTAGATCCGCTCGCCCCGCGCCCACACGCCTCGTCGGAGGAGCCCCACCGCGATGGGGCTGGAGCTGCTCGTCGCCGGTGCCTGCAGAGGACGAGACGAGCGCCCTCGCCTGTTCGCTCGCCCAGCCACCGCGTGGGCCAACGCAGCAGGGGCGGCCCACCAGCGCGCCTCCTTCCCCAGCCCAGCCAGGCGCGTCCCGAGGCCCAACTGCACCGACCCGCTTTGCCACCTGCGCCCACGAGCGACGCGTGCTATCTCCCGCCACCCCACCGACCGGGTCGTGGCCTACTAAGGTGTAACAGCCCACATGCAACAAGCTAACAAACACCATGTAATTTACTTCCTCTGTTGGACTTGTAACTTGGCATGGTGGATGTCTATATCATTTCATGTGATGATTTAAATTGGCATTGGGATTGGAGCCTTGTTGGGTTGTTTTCTTTTGCATCCAAGAGGATTCAAGAAGGGGATTGGAGTAATTTTCCTTGTCACAAGCTCACTCCACTTGACCCCAAACTTGGCCTAGCCATTTCATTTGCTATTGCAAGGATTTTAAAATCCTCAAGGTATTTTTGACTTCTTCAAAAATAGAAGCTATAGTTCAAAGTGAATTTGAATTCAAAATGAGCTCACACTTTTGTTGTTGCCAAAAATACCCAAACCATTTTTAGAAATTGAGGAATAATACAAGGATAATTTTACATATTTTTATGTGAATTTTACACTTGTATTTAATCCAGGAAAATCCTGCATCTCCTTTCTGTTTTTGTTAATGGAAAAATAATCCAGCAGGCCTTTTCTCTCCTCTGCTCCAAGAAGCTGGAGGCCCATCCCATTAAGCCGCAGCGCCGCAGCCCGGCTGGAGGCCTTTCCAGCGAAGCGGTACGCGGGGTCTTTCCTGGTCGTCGGATCTTGATCGAGCGTCCCTCCGTCGTCGCCTTTCCACGCTGGAGAGGTCCCCGCCGGAGTCCCTCTCACAGCCGACGCCGGCATCGACGTCGACGCCCGTCGACGTGGCCAGGGAGCCTCCCCCTTTATAAGGAGAGCACCAGAAGCCCCCACGCGAACCCTAGGTCCCGTTCCTCCCTCCAGTTTTCGCTGCCGCCGCCTCGTTCGTTGTCATGGAGCTCCCCTGTTCCGCCTAACCCGGTGAGCTCCGACGAGCAATTCGTCGTCTCCAGCTGTCGTCATTGGCCGCGTTCCCGTCTGAGACATCTTCAGCACCTCACCTCCTTGTTTCCGCCGTGCAGGTTTAGCAGCAAGCCTCGATTCGAGCCCGCGGCGACGCCGTCGAGTTGCGGGTCTTTTTCTTCCACGTCGACGACGAGATCGACGATGTCCACTCCAGCAGCTTATCGAGGTCGTCCGCAAGCCACCCGAGGTGACTGAGCCACCCTCTTCCTCTCTTAGGTTCAGCGCGTAGTTCTCCCCGCGTCAGTAGGCCGCCTGTTGCAGTAGCTCATCGCCGGCGAGGAATTCGTGATCACCGTGCCCGTGGTGCGTCTCGAACGACCTCACGCGTGCTCTGGGAGTGTCCAGTGCGCGTCTTTGGCGCCAAAGGAGCCCCCTTTCCGCGTAATTGCTCTGGTTTTCGCCGTGTCTGAACTCTGCGCGTTGCTGTCAGTCAGATCCGCCATAGATTCAGACGAGCGTAGCATCCCCTCCGGTGAGATCCAGGGCTGGGACAGGGCATCCACATGATCGTGGTACTCCCTCTCACGATTGGAAGCAATCCCATGGCCGGAGGCGTCGTGTGCTCATCGCACGGTTCGCCTGATGTTGGCCGCACGGTGGCGCCTGAAGCGGTAGCCGTTCTGCCGCCGTGTTGTTTCGGTGAGGCTAGCGAGCGGAGGAAGAGGAGCTAGGAACCATGGTGCACGTCGCCGTGTAGAGCTAGGTACCCTCTCGGATTTGTTCCATGGCGGGGTGGCCGGAGCTTGCCTGTACACGACGCGAGGTTCGCCGCAGTAGAGCGTCGCCGTCGCGGTTCAGAGACTGCAGGTGTTTGAAGTTCAGAGAAGCTGGATACTGAACCTTATCTAGCCTGCGTAGTGTATATGTTCAGAAAACGCTTCGTGGTGCAGTGGTAGCGAGCAGTGGAGCGAGCAGCGAGTCGCGGGTTCGATTTCAGCCAACGCCACCCCATTTTTTTTGATTTATCTCTGAGGCTGACGGCTGGGACCCGCTTGCCAGCGACCCAGGCCGCGTGGGCTGAGTCCATTGCGGGCCAGAGAGGTGGCATGGGCCGGATTCGCCCGAGAGCAGCCCATGGAGGCTGATTCCTTTTTCTTTTTTTTGTTTCTTTTCTTTTTCTTTGATTTCTTTTCTGTTTAAATTCAAATTTGAATTTGCCTCCAAATTCAAATCTGTTTTTGAACATCTTTTGCACTTTCGGCGTGCCTTATATGATTTTGGGGTAGCTTGAGCTAATGACCAACATGGTGAGGTCCATTTTTTGCATTAGACCCCTTCTAATAATTGAAGTGTGGTCATTTTGCAAATAAGCCCTTTTTCTTTTCTTTGTTTTGTCAAGTGGTTCAAGTTTTAATTGCCCATGCCATATATGGTTTTTGGGTAGGTTTGCACAAGGAGTTGCATGGTGATGATGATTTCATCATCTGAATCTTTTTCAAAATCCATGTGGTGCAATTTTGCACTCAGCCCCCTGAATTTCAGCTGAATTTGCAACTGCCCTTGCAAATTCAAATGGAGGCATATCATATATGTTTTTGGGGTACTTTTCTGCAAGGATTTCAATGGTGAGGTTCTCATGATGTTTTGTGCAACTCCTGAGTTCAAGTGTGTTCACCTGATCCAGAAGCATTCAGATCTTTCTGCTTGCAGCATTTTCAACTTCAGGGCATTTGAAATGTTGTTCGTTTGATCTTTCCATGTCTGTTCCAAGTCATCTTCTTTCTTCAAGTCAGCCCCTAGCATACTGTCATATGCACAGTGGTTGGCCTCAAACCTTTGTTGCTCCTTCCTGTGTGTCAATTTCACCGACACTACTCCGTCTCCGGAATCACTGTTTTACCTTCATGTTATTTTAAATTCTTGTAATGCTTTGTTGTTCATGTCATGCTATCATGCTACTTACACCTACATTAAGGCTCAGACCAAAGCCATTACAATGTAAATAAAGTGCATATGAAAGTGATGACTTGTCGTCATCACCTTCATTTAAATTTGACTAGACAGGGTCTTATCATGTGAAAAAAAAAACTTGAACATGCCATCCTTGTTTGAGTTTGCATCAGTTGCTTACTTGTGTGTTTTCCTTGCCGGTATCTTTACGTTAGCACCCGAGACTGACGAGGAGACTTACGTGGAGCTGTCCAACACCGAGCCCGAGGGTACCGTGAGTGCTGCTTCGACTACCTTACCAGGCAAGGGGGAGATATGTGTCATTACTTTATAACTTTCTGCTCATGCTTAGCTGTAGATCTAGAACGTTATTGCCTGATCCTATCTACATTATATGCCATGTTTAAACCCATACAGCCATGATCCCCACATCCCAGCAAACCATTGTACTGCTAAGTTACTGCTGCTCAGCCATTGCTTAGTATGGATAGAGAACTTGCTGCTTACCTTATATATTATGGTTGGGATATCATGTATCAAGGAAGTTGGTTGATATTTATTATTGTTAAATGATGTTAATTTATATTCGACGAAAGGTGGAAGGCTGGACTATTCCCGTCTGGTGCTTTGTTCCATTTGAGTCACCTAGGACCCGAGTTCCGGATATTGTGTTTCTTGACGAGCGTGCCTAATCGTGTGTGGGGTTTTATGGGGGCCCCTTGTCTTACCTACCTAGCCTCGTACATTCTAGTGGTGGCCCGAGCTGATTTACAGTTGCAATGTGTGTGTGCTGGTTGGATCCCTAGTTGTTTCCAAACCAAACCAGGGCCAGGAGGACATAGTTTCTTGGCTGGCCCACTTTGTCCGGCTGAGGACCCGGTCTCATAAGAGAACTAACCGGTTATCCAAACCTGCGACAGACGGTAGAGACCGATTCGAGAGCGTGGCCATCTTTTGAGTTGGGTGTCGACTCACCGGGGGCCACCCGGATTTGTGCGTTGTTAGTTAGAGGGACTCTGACATTCCGGAGTTTCAGGCGCTTACCTAGCCAAGTGGAAACCGGGCGTACATGCGACGTCTATAATGGACAGTTGGTACACCCCTGCAGGGTAAATCTTTTCGAAAAGCCGTGTCCGCGGTTATGGACTACTTGATACCTACTCCTTGTTCATAGAATAACATCAATTGTAATCATGCTATGAAACTTGACAAACCGTGTGCGTGCCTTGGTTGTCTTTCTTCGTCCAGGGGGACCGAGAGAGAAACGAGGTTGTGTTATGTTTGCGTAAGTAGGTGAATAGCCGACTTATGACACGTTGTCAACGTAACTTCTTGGATCTCATCTCTATCCTGATAGAACGTGTAGCCACCATATATGCTAGTACGGCTGCAACCTGTCTATGTATTTATCTTACCTGTAGCGTTAGTTATTCCGTAATGACATGTTCTCACCCCCGTTTACATTTCTGTCTTTACCGCTTTGCCTGATCGGCCGCTGCAGTGGACTACTACCTCGACCCCAGCACCGGACGTTACATCGTGGAGGTGCCCCCGGAGGGTGACGACGAGTACGAGTACCTCGACCAGTAGGATCTTATAGTTGGGTTCAGACGTTCCCGTGGGTGGATATTTATGTGTAGCCCTCTCTAGGGAAATTTGGATCTTGACCGTACCCGGTCCATACTTTGCTTCCGCTTGATGTATTGATGTACTGCTCAGATGTACTCTTGGTGACGTTATATTTTTAGACAGTGGCGTTGTATGCCCTGCTCTATTATCTCTATATGTATTTCCTTTCTTGCAGAGTTGTGTTCTTATACCTGTTGTCGAGAATCCGGCAGCGACAAGAGTGCGAGTGTCGTGCGCCGGTGGCGTTTGATGCGCTTCTAACTCCGACCGGACGCGAAAGCGACTAGTTAGAGTTAGTACCGCATCAGGGGCCTTACAACTTGGTATCAGAGCAGGACTGACTGTAGGACCCTTTACTGGCCGAAGTTGAGTCTAGAAACTATGTTGGTAGTTATATAGGAAAAATTTCGGAGAGTAGGACCTCTTTCTGTTTTCTCCTTATCCCACCCTCCCACCCCTTTTTCCGTGAGGAAGTGAAACGATGTTTTGTCTCTACAACTTATCCCCTTTCAAAACAATCTAGGTTCTCGTTTACATGAGGCTCCGATTCCTCTATAATTTTTTGCTAGCGACGAGATGTGTTGGCGTCTTTGAGACCACTGAGCCGCCACTTGGGGTTGACTGCTCTACCTCGCTTACGGCGTACCCCAGGTGAAACGTCCATACAGGATTGGCGGGCATCCTATGGTAATATGGATGTGGTGTCTTTCCCCTATGGACGACCGTGATGGCGGGCCGCTCAGGGCAGATGTCTCATTGTTCAGGTTTCCAACCACTCGTATATATTGTTGTGTGCTCGCTAGCAGATTATTATCTTGGATTCGGATGTTCTGGTTTGGGAATTCCAGTAGCACCTAGCTATCGCCTTTCCGGGTTAACCTTGGTGGAATTTCAGCCTTCGGCTTCCTCATACCTCGTGAGGAAGTCTTGTTGTCAATTTTGCTTTAACTTCTGGCTACTTCAATGGTTCGTTCGTGTTCTCATAAGTGTACCTGTATACTGGATGCCAAGAGTGAACATGCCGCCGCCGGAGAACCCTATCCTTGGGAAGGCTGTAGCCGCAGTGGCTCAGGGCACAGCTGCGATCCTTCAGATGCTGCAGAACCAGGGTGCTCAGAGGAATGATCGGCCACAGTACACCACACTGCAGCAGTTCCTTGCGATCAGCCCCCCCAGGTTCTCCGAGGCTCGAGACCCGCTGGAGGCGGATGATTGGATAGCAGAGATCAAGAAGCACTTCAATGCCAACGCCGTCAGACCCGTCGACTATGTCACTTTCGCCTCCTTTTAGCTTCAGGGTGCCGCAAGCAGTTGGTTCTCGACGTACAAGGCAAACAAGGGTGATGCAGAGATCACATGGGAGGAATTCGTCAAGGATTTCAGAGCTGCTCATATTCCCAGTGGACTGATCGAGAGGAAGCGCGAGGAGTTCTTAGCTCTGAGGCAGGGGGACAGGTCTGTGCAGGAGTATAACCTGGCCTTCGCCAGGCTTGCCAGGTACGCTCTAGAGGAGGTCTCGTCAGAGGCCAAGCGCATTGCCAGGTTCCGCGGTGGTCTTGCCCCGGACATCAAGTATGCGCTCACCTTGTCCACGCCAAGCCTGTTCTCAGAGTTCGTCGACCAGGCTATCAGACAGGAGTCAGCTGAGGTAGAGCGTTCCGCAGAGAAGAGGAAGCAGAGAGAGCACAGTTCAGCAGTGATGGTCCACAAGAAGGCCAAGTCCTGGGTGGCAGAGCCACAGCCTCAGCCGCAGCGTAAGCAGTTCCAGCCGAGGGGGGCAGTTGTCCGCACTTTTGCCCGCCCTCCCGTCCCAGTGCAGCACGGACCTCTCTCTACTCCACCACACGCGAGGCCGCCTGCTCCACAGGGCCAGCCCAGGACAGAGATCACGTGCTTCAAGTGTGGCAAGCCGGGCCACAAGTCTCCGCAGTGCACCGACCCTCGTTACGCCAGGCTGCCTCCGCCCCCACCTCGCTCTACACCGAGCAACGCGATGGTGCGGGCCCAGCCACGAGCGCTCAGGGTGAACAACGTGACCGTGGCAGAGGCTCAGCGGTCGTCTGAGATTGTGCTTGGTAGGTTGCTTGTATGTTCAGTTCCAGCGACAGTTTTGTTTGATTCCGGAGCTTCCCATTCCTTCATATCCAACGCTTTTGCTATGTCACTTGACCTTCCGAGAGAGCAGTTGCTTCGACCACTCTCAGTTTGTTCTCCGGGCTCTAGAATGGAGTCTTCCAGAGCTGTTCCAGATGTTGAGATCAGTATTCAGGGTGCTATCTTTTCGGCCTCCCTGATTGTCTTGCCCCGTTCAGACATTGATGTCATTTTGGGCATGGATTGGCTTGTTAAGTACAAGGCCAAGATTGATTGTCCGTGCAAGACCGTGTTGCTGACGCACGATTCAGGCGCAGAGATTTGGTACACTTGTGGCTCGACAGTGGGATCACCACAGTTGTACGCTCTGAACGCTGGAGTTGCTCCATTGATCGAGGAGGTCAGAGTTGTTCGAGAGTTCCCAGATGTCTTTCCAGAGGAGTTGCCAGGTATTCCACCCGTGCGTGCTATTGAGTTCATGATCGAGCTAGAATCTGGTACACAGCCGATATCACGGCAGCCGTACAAGATGTGTCCGGAAGAGCTGATTGAGTTGAAAGAGCAGTTGGTGAAGCTTGAGAAGGATGGGCTCATTCGTCCGAGCACTTCTCCTTGGGGTGCCCCGTGTCTTTTTGTGAAGAAGAAAGATGGTACTAGTCGGTTGGTTCAAGACTACCGTGGTATCAACAAGAAGACGATCAAAAACAAGTACCCTTTGCCCAACATCAATGACTTGTTTGAGCAGTTGCATGGAGCAAAGGTGTTTTCAAAGCTTGATCTAAAGATGGGGTATCACCAGATTCGTGTCCGTGAGGAGGACATCCCCAAGACAGCCTTCCACACTCGTTATGGATTGTACGAGTTTACGGTCATGACGTTTGGCTTCTCAAACGCACCTCCGACGTTCATGAGGGCCATGAACTATCTCTTCCAAGAGTGGCTAGATGTGTTCGTACTCCTCTACCTCGACGACATCCTTGTCTTTTCCAAGTCAGAGGCTGAGCATGAGGAGCACCTCAGATTGGTGTTGCAGAAGTTGAGAGATCACCAGTTTTATGCCAAGTTCTCCAAGTGCGAGTTCTGGATTAATAAGGTCAACTTCCTTGGCCATGTCATTTCCTCAGAGGGCATTGTTGTCGACCCAGACAGAGTCCGGACGATTCAAGATTGGACTCCGCCGAAAAATGTCAAGCAGTTGAGGAGCTTTCTCGGACTTGCCAGCTATTGCAGGAAGTTTGTCGAGAATTTCTCCAAGATAGCAAAGCCGATGACGGAGTTGTTGTGCAAGGGTAAGAGGTACTCTTGGTCACAGGCTTGCCAGGCAGCTTTTGATGAGTTGAAGATAAGGCTCACCACAGCTCCGATCCTTACGCCGCCGGATGAGTCACAGCCGTTTCAAGTGTTCTGTGACGCCTCGTTGAATGGCCTTGGCGGAGTGTTGATGCAGGGAAAGAGTATTGTGGCGTACACCTCTAGACAATTGAAGCAGGCTGAGAGGAACTATCCGACCCACGATCTTGAGCTGGCTGCAATGATACATGCGTTGGTTACTTGGCGACATCTCCTCGTAGGGAGGAAGGTTGATGTGTTCACTGATCACAAAAGCTTAAAGTACTTGTTCACGCAGCCTAACCTGAACTTGAGGCAAAGAAGGTGGCTCGAGAATTTTACTGAGTACTCCGTGGATATTCAGTATACGCCTGGCAAGGCGAATGTTATAGCCGATGCGTTGAGCCGCAAGGGTGATTGCAACAATGTCCAGGTACAGAAGATACACCCTGATTTGTGTGAGGCTTTTCGAAGAATCAATCTTGAGCTAGTTCCAGCAGGCTATCTAGCCAACCTTGTGGTAGAGCCCACTATCCGTGAGAAGATTCGTGAAGCTCAGTCTGATAGCTTGATGATTAAGAAAGTCAAACAGGGTGTTGTCGCCTCAGTTCAGAAGTACGGTTGCTTTTCAGTGCATAATGACGGCACCGTGATGTTCGAGGAGAGAATTGTTGTTCCCAAAGAAGGAGGTCTCAGAGAGATAATCTTGAGAGAAGCCCATGACTCAAAGCTGTCTATCCACCTGGGTAGCACCAAGATGTATCAGGACCTCAAGCAGAACTTTTGGTGGACTCGTATGAAGCGGGATGTTGCCCGTTTTGTCTCCCAGTGTGATGTGTGCAGGAGAGTGAAAGCACAGCATCAGAAACCTGCAGGGCTACTTCAGCCAATTGAAATTCCGGAGTGGAAATGGGACCACATTGAGATGGATTTCATCACGGGTTTTCCTTTGTCGCAGAAGAAGAACAATGCCATCTTTGTTGTCATTGACAATCTCTCCAAAGTTGCTCACTTCTTCCCAGTGAAAGACTCCATTTCTGCAGCTCAGTTGGCGGATTTGTACACCGCACGAGTTGTATCTTTGCATGGCATCCCCAAGAAGATCAGTTCTGATCGAGGCAGTCTTTTCACCTCCAAGTTCTGGCAGGCCTTTCAAAAGGCGATTGGTACGACAGTGTTGTTCAGTACCGCTTATCACCCTCAGACCAGTGGGCAGGTTGAGCGTGTGAATCAAATTCTGGAAGACATGTTGAGGGCATGTGTCATCTCGTTCGGCATGAAGTGGGAAGAATGCTTGCCGTATGCTGAATTCTCTTACAACAACAGCTATCAAGCAAGTCTGCAAGCATCGCCGTTTGAAGTATTGTATGGCCGCAAGTGCAGGACACCTTTGAACTGGTCCGAGACAGGTGAGAGGCAACTGTTCGGTCCAGATGTGATCGAAGAGGCAGAGGACAAAGTGAAGATTGTCCGAGAGCACCTAAAGGCAGCACAGTCTATGTAGAAGGCTTATTATGACAAAAGGCACCGTGGTGTAGCATTTCAGGTTGGTGATTGGGCATACCTGAGAGTGTCTCCGTTGAGGGGAACTCACCGCTTTGGTATCAAAGGAAAGCTCGCTCCAAGATTTGTCGGACCTTTCCGCATCCTCGAGACTCGGGGACCTCTCGCGTTCCGCCTCGCGCTTCCAGACAGCTTGGCTATGGTGCATGATGTCTTCCACCTGTCTCAGTTGAAGAAGTGTTTCAAGCAGCCAGAGCAGGCAGTGGACATGGGCGAGATCCTGCTCAGTGCGGATCTTTCTTACTCAGAGCGTCCAGTCCATGTTCTTGACTCGTCCGAGCGCAAGACTCACAACAAGACCGTCAAGTTCCTCAAGGTGCAATGGGCACATCACTCAGAGAAGGAAGCAACGTGGGAGCGTGAAGATCATCTCCGTTCTGAGTATCCCGAGCTTTTTCTTGCTTAGATCTCGGGACGAGATCCTATGTTGGTAGGGGAGAGCTGTAACAGCCCACATGCAACAAGCTAACAAACACCATGTAATTTACTTCCTCTGTTGGACTTGTAACTTGGCATGGTGGATGTCTATATCATTTCATGTGATGATTTAAATTGGCATTGGGATTGGAGCCTTGTTGGGTTGTTTTCTTTTGCATCCAAGAGGATTCAAGAAGGGGATTGGAGTAATTTTCCTTGTCACAAGCTCACTCCACTTGACCCCAAACTTGGCCTAGCCATTTCATTTGCTATTGCAAGGATTTTAAAATCCTCAAGGTATTTTTGACTTCTTCAAAAACAGAAGCTATAGTTCAAAGTGAATTTGAATTCAAAATGAGCTCACACTTTTGTTGTTGCCAAAAATACCCAAACCATTTTTAGAAATTGAGGAATAATACAAGGATAATTTTACATATTTTTATGTGAATTTTACACTTGTATTTAATCCAGGAAAATCCTGCATCTCCTTTATGTTTTTGTTAATGGAAAAAGAATCCAGCAGGCCTTTTCTCTCCTCTGCTCCAAGAAGCTGGAGGCCCAGCCCATCAAGCCGCAGCGCCGCAGCCCGGCTGGAGGCCTTTCCAGCGAAGCGGTACGCGGGGTCTTTCCTGGTCGTCGGATCTTGATCGAGCGTCCCTCCGTCGTCGCCTTTCCACGCTGGAGAGGTCCCCGCCGGAGTCCCTCTCACAGCCGACGCCGGCATCGACGTCGACGCCCGTCGACGTGGCCAGGGAGCCTCCCCCTTTATAAGGAGAGCACCAGAAGCCCCCACGCGAACCCTAGGTCCCGTTCCTCCCTCCAGTTTTCGCCGCCGCCGCCTCGTTCGTTGTCATGGAGCTCCCCTGTTCCGCCTAACCCGGTGAGCTCCGACGAGCAATTCGTCGTCTCCAGCTGTCGTCGTTGGCCGCGTTCCCGTCTGAGACATCTTCAGCACCTCACCTCCTTGTTTCCGCCGTGCAGGTTTAGCAGAAAGCCTCGATTCGAGCCCGCGGCGACGCCGTCGAGTTGCGGGTCTTTTTCTTCCACGTCGACGGCAAGATCGACGATGTCCACTCCAGCAGCTTATCGAGGTCGTCCGCAAGCCACCCGAGGTGACTGAGCCACCCTCTTCCTCTCTTAGGTTCAGCGCGTAGTTCTCCCCGCGTCAGTAGGCCGCCTGTCGCAGTAGCTCGTCGCCGGCGAGGAATTCGTGATCACCGTGCCCGTGGTGCGTCTCGAACGACCTCACGCGTGCTCTGGGAGTGTCCAGTGCGCGTCTTTGGCGCCAAAGGAGCCCCCTTTCCGCGTAATTGCTCTGGTTTTCGCCGTGTCTGAACTCTGTGCGTTGCTGTCAGTCAGATCCTCCATAGATTCAGACGAGCGTAGCATCCCCTCCGGTGAGATCTAGGGCTGGGACAGGGCATCCACATGATCGTGGTACTCCCCTCTCGCGATTGGAAGCAATCCCATGGCCGGAGGCGTCGTGTGCTCGTCGCACGGTTCGCCTGATGTTGGCTGCACGGTGGCGCCTGAAGCGGTAGCCGTTTTGCCGCCGTGTTGTTTCGGTGAGGCTAGCGAGCGGAGGAAGAGGATCTAGGAGCCATGGTGCACGTCGCCGTGTAGAGCTAGGTAACCTCTCGGATTCGTTCCATGGCGGGGTGGCCGGAGCTTGCCTGTACACGACGCGAGGTTCGCCGCAGTAGAGCGTCGCCGTCGCGGTTCGAAGACTGCAGGTGTTTGAAGTTCAGAGAAGCTGGATATTGAACCTTATCTAGCCTGCGTAGTGTATATGTTCAGAAAACGCTTCGTGGTGCAGTGGTAGCGAGCAGTGGAGCGAGCAGCGAGTCGCGGGTTCGATTTCAGCCAACGCCACCCCATTTTTTTTGATTTATCTCTGAGGCTGACGGCTGGGACCCGCTTGCCAGCGACCTAGGCCGCGTGGGCTGAGTCCATTGCGGGCCAGAGAGGTGGCATGGGCCGGATTCGCCCGAGAGCAGCCCATGGAGGCTGATTCCTTTTTCTTTTTTTTGTTTCTTTTCTTTTTCTTTGATTTCTTTTCTGGTTAATTTCAATTTGAATTTGCCTCCAAATTCAAATCTGTTTTTGAACATCTTTTGCACTTTGGGCATGCCTTATATGATTTTGGGGTAGCTTGAGCTACTGACCAACATGGTGAGGTCCATTTTTGCATTAGACCCCTTCTAATAATTGAAGTGTGGTCATTTTGCAAATAAGCCCTTTTTCTTTTCTTTGTTTTGTCAAGTGGTTCAAGTTTTAATTGCCCATGCCATATATGGTTTTTGGGTAGTTTTGCACAAGGAGTTGCATGGTGATGATGATTTCATCATCTGAATCTTTTTCAAAATCCATGTGGTGCAATTTTGCACTCAGCCCCCTGAATTTCAGCTGAATTTGCAACTGCCCTTGCAAATTCAAATGGAGGCATATCATATATGTTTTTGGGGTACTTTTCTGCAAGGATTTCAATGGTGAGGTTCTCATGATGTTTTGTGCAACTCCTGAGTTCAAGTGTGTTCACCTGATCCAAAAGCATTCAGATCTTTCTGCCTGCAGCATTTTCAACTTCAGGGCATTCGAAATGTTGTTCGTTTGATCTTTCCATGTCTGTTCCAAGTCATCTTCTTTCTTCAAGTCAGCCCCTAGCATACTGTCATATGCACAGTGGCTGGCCTCAAACCTTTGTTGCTCCTTCCTGTGTGTCAATTTCACCGACACTACTCCGTCTCCGGAATCATTGTTTTACCTTCATGTTATTTTAAATTCTTTTAATGCTTTGTTGTTCATGTCATGCTATCATGCTACTTACACCTACATTAAGGCTCAGACCAAAGCCATTACAATGTAAATAAAGTGCATATGAAAGTGATGACTTGTCGTCATCACCTTCATTTAAATTTGACTAGACAGGGTCTTATCATGTGAAAAAAAAACTTGAACATGCCATCCTTGTTTGAGTTTGCATCAGTCGCTTACTTGTGTGTTTTCCTTGCCGGTATCTTTACGTTAGCACCCGAGACTGACGAGGAGACTTACGTGGAGCTGTCCGACACCGAGCCCGACGGTACCGTGAGTGCTGCTTCGACTACCTTACCAGGCAAGGGGGAGATCTGTGTTATTACTTTATAACTTTCTGCTCATGCTTAGCTATAGATCTAGAACGTTATTGCCTGATCCTATCTACATTATATGCCATGTTTAAACCCATACAGCCATGATCCCCACATCCCAGCAAACCATTGTACTGCTAAGTTACTGCTGCTCAGCCATTGCTTAGTATGGATAGAGAACATGCTGCTTACCTTATATATTATGGTTGGGATATCATGTATCAAGGAAGTTGGTTGATATTTATTATTGTTAAATGATGTTAATTTATATTCGACGAAAGGTGGAAGGCTGGACTATTCCCGTCTGGTGCTTTGTTCCATTTGAGTCACCTAGGACCCGAGTTCTGGGTATTGTGTTTCTTGACGAGCGTGCCTAATCGTGTGTGGGGTTTTATGGGGCCCCCTTGTCTTACCTACCTAGCCTCGTAAATTCTAGTGGTGGCCCGAGCTGATTTACAGTTGCAATGTGTGTGTGCTGGTTGGATCCCCAGTTGTTTCCAAACCAAACCAGGGCCAGGAGGACATAGTTTCTTGGCTGGCCCACTTTGTCCGGCTGAGGACCCGGTCTCATAAGAGAACTAACCGGTTATCCAAACCTGCGACAGACGGTAGAGACCGATTCGAGAGCGTGGCCAGCTTTTGAGTTGGGTGTCGACTCACCGGGGGCCACCCGGATTTGTGCGTTGTTAGTTAGAGGGACTCTGACGTTCCGGAGTTTCAGGCGCTTACCTAGCCAAGTGGAAACCGGGCGTACATGCGACGTCTATAATGGACAGTTGGTACACCCCTGCAGGGTAAATCTTTTCGAAAAGCCGTGTCCGCGGTTATGGACTACTTGAGACCTACTCCTTGTTCATAGAATAACATCAATTGTAATCATGCTATGAAACTTGACAAACCGTGTGCGTGCCTTGGTTGTCTTTCTTCGTCCAGGGGGACCGAGAGAGAAACGAGGTTGTGTTATGTTTGCGTAAGTAGGTGAATAGCCGACTTATGACACGTTGTCAACGTAACTTCTTGGATCTCATCTCTATCCTGATAGAACGTGTAGCCACCATATATGCTAGTACGGCTGCAACCTGTCTATGTCTTTATCTTACCTGTAGCGTTAGTTATTCCGTAATGACATGTTCTCACCCCCGTTTACATTTCTGTCTTTACCGCTTTGCCTGATCGGCCGCTGCAGTGGACTACTACCTCGACCCCAGCACCGGACGTTACTTCGTGGAGGTGCCCCCGGAGGATGACGACGAGTACGAGTACCTCGACCAGTAGGATCTTATAGTTGGGTTCAGACGTTCCCGTGGGTGGATATTTATGTGTAGCCCTCTCTAGGGCAATTTGGATCTTGACCGTACCCGGTCCATACTTTGCTTCCGCTTGATGTATTGATGTACTGCTCAGATGTACTCTTGGTGATGTTATATTTTTAGACAGTGGCGTTGTATGCCCTGCTCTATTATCTCTATATGTATTTCCTTTCTTGCAGAGTTGTGTTCTTATACCTGTTGTCGAGAATCCGGCAGCGACACGAGTGCGAGTGTCGTGCGCTGGTGGCGTTTGGTGCGCTTCTAACTCCGACCGGACGCGAAAGCGACTAGTTAGAGTTAGTACCGCATCAGGGGCCTTACATAAGGTGAGGACCCCCCCTGTTCTTTCTTTTTCCCAGTGCGCTGATGGGCTAGGCCCAGTACACGTGCTGCTGTTTAGCGCCATGGGCGCCTGTTAGCTAAACCGTACTCACCCGTGTAGGCCCAAATCCCTGCTTTCGGCCCAATAGGCATTTAATTATTTTTTGGATATTATTTATTGGCAGAACAAGTTATAATGTTGTGATGCGAATATCTTTTTTCTCGTAGCTCGGATTGCGTCAAAATTGCTTGCGTGTAGATTAAAAAAATGTTGGTCTTTTCCATGTTTGAACTTGTATACATGCTGTTTCACTGCTAATTACATTGCATGCCAGTATAAAATGTAATAGGCTGTAACTTTTTAACCGTTGCTCCGATAAAAAATGTTCCTTATATGAAACTTGACTAGAATTTCGTGTAGATTTTGTTTCTGCTATTGTTTGATGTTGTTAATTAACTTAAATTATGGTTTAGCGCAGAACAGTACCAAATGCAATAATTATCGTGGGGTCCGTAATAGTTGCCATGTATAGGTTTTACCCCACTTAAAGTGACTAGATTAGATAGTTTATTTATGCTTCACCTCTTGCCATGCTTGTGTGACATGCCATGCATGAGTGAGATGCCATGTTAACAACCTTTTCTCATGTTGTGTAGTTAAACAACTTGAACCCTTGTAAACGTGTTGTATCATCGTGTGTGACGAATACTCCACTTAACCTCTTAGTAACCGCTCTCGACGATAGATGCGACACCGTAGTGCGTTGTCTCGTGGTGCCTTCTTGTTGATGCTTGCTCGTGATTACTCCATAGTGATAGTGGTATTCTGTTGATTGTCTTTCCAGTGTTTCCTTATTGTGTGCTCTCGCGGTTACTCTCGGGGATGTTGCGAGCTTGCGATCGACTACACCTTCTATTTCATCTTTTCATCAGGTAAGGGGGAGCATATATCATGCTTATAACTTTCTGCTCACTTGTGCCTAGGTATATGGTAGAACGATTGCTTGATCCTAGGAAACCATTGTTTGGACATGTACCTTTCTTGCTTAACCAGTTCTTAGTATGCATGCTTAGGATACTATCAATTGTTCCCAAGTTACCCCTTGGATTGGGCTATCACACTATTATATTGTTGTGGATGATATGATTATGATAATGTTGACTATATTCGACGAAGGATGGAAGGTCTAGGCTATCCCGCCCCGACGCTTTGTTCCATTCGAGTCACCTAGGACCCGAGTTCCGGGTATTGTGTCTCTTGAAGAGCGTGCCTAATCGTGTGTGGGAAGCTATGGGGTACCCTTTTCTTACCTACCTAGCTTCAAACATTTCTAGTGGTGGCCCAAGATGATTTCACCATTTGAAACGTGTGTGTGACTGGTCCTTGGCCGACAGATTTCAAACAACTCGGGCTAGCGCAGACATGGTTTCTCTAGTTGGTCAAAACTTGTGCGGCTGAGGACCCGGGCTTAGTTGAGCAGATACAGATAATCCAAACCTGTGGAAGATGGTAGAAACCAGATCGACAGCGCGGACGGCTCCTGAACTGTATGTCAACTCACTAGGGGCCACCCGGAATTCGGCATTGTTAGTTAGAGGGATTATGACGTCTGGACTCTCGGAACAACTCTTCAATGAGTGTCTTTAACGGGCCCGACTGAGAGAACCAGCGTACATGCAGAGCTTATAATGGGCAGTTGGTACACCCCTGCATGGTTAAATCTTTTCGAGAAGCCGTGTCCAAGGTTATGGATGACTTGAGACCTACTCCTTGTTCATATACAACAACAACTGAGATAATCTTAAAAACTTGATCAATGTTATGCCAACAATCTTGGACTTCAGTGTATCTTGACGATCCTTCTTCTGTACGCCTTCTCAGAGACTCGACGACGACTAGTTAGGCGGATCCCGGGGGAGAGCCCGGACCCGTGTGGTTATAGGAATGGTGTGTTTTACCTTTTCCACTAGGCATTTGATTGTAGTCTGTACTCAGGCATGTATCTTCTGCTGATGTAATGTAATTAAGGCAGTTGTATGCCGATTGTATGAGATGTTGTATCCTTGTATCTATAATGTTGTGATATCATGTTGGAAATCCGGGGCATATGGCAGTGTCATATGTTGTGGTGGGAACGATATGTGCTTTGTCCACGGATCTGGATGGAAACATCTAGATCTGGAACAGTACCGCATATCGGGCCTTACAGTATGCAGCCGCCCTGTTGGCCCGCTGAACGTCGCTGAGCTGTTGGTCCAGAGAGGCCGTCGCGGCATCGACGTATGCCGCTTCCGTGTTGGCCCGCTGAACGTCGATGAGCTGCTGGTCTAGAGAGGTCGCCGCGGCATCGGCGTATGCCGCTGCCATGTTGGCCCGCTGAACTTAGCTGAGCTGCATGTCCAGAGAGGCCGCCGCGGCATCGGCGTATGTCGCCGCCCTATTGGCCCGCTGAACGTCGATGAGCTGCTGGTCCAGAGAGGCCGCCGCGGCATCGGTATATGCCTCCGCCCTATTGGCCTCCTGAACGTCGATGAGCTGGTACAGAGAGGCCTTTGTGGCATCGACGTATGGCGCCGCCCTGTTGGCGGCTTCCGTCTTTCTTCTTGCGGCTACCTCCGCCAAGATGGCGAGCCCTGGCCTCTTCCATAATTGCGCGTTGGACGGATGCGGTCAGGACGGAGTCCTGCAGTAAAAAGTTGTCGCCAATCGGGCATGCCGGGCCAGCAAGATGGAAATAGCCAGGAAATCAGTGATGCTCGGGGCGGCCGGGCTAATGAAGGAATCAGCCACAAAATGATACCTTGCTCCAAACGCGTGCAAGGCCGCGCTCAGGGCAGCATCATTGGAACCACCTCCTCCGGCAGGCACCCGGGCGGTGGCAAAGCCGGCCCTACGAGCCCTTTGGTATTGAGTCGACGTCCCCATCCTATAGACCTAAGCGGACTGATGGGTTGAGGAATGGATTGTGGGCTTGAATCACCAGAGGTGGGGAAATCTGGCTAGATCAATGTGGATTGAGTATATAGCTTCGGACGGAAGCCACTCGTGTTCTCGCATCCCAACCGCTTCTTCATTGTAAATTGTGTGCATGTACTTTGATAAAAGCCAGCCAATTAGGTTTTGGAACCAGCTCCTAACGGATCGCGCTGAGATCCAACGACTACCATTCGGCGCTAATGTTACATCCAACGGCCACTATTGTGTTCTATGGTTACGATATTTTTTCCGGATAGTTTTTGAGAAGGTCAACGGGGTTTTTCAGTGTTTGACCAGCATTCAACTAATGCAGTTTGTACACTAAGTGCCACCATTTTTTTTCATAATCCTCTCAAATTTTTACCACCATGTTCGTGAAATTGTGACGGCGTGCCAAATCCCATCCCGTTTAGAGGTCATTTTAATTGACTTTCAATTTCATGGGCATTTTGCTCAAAAATAATGCACTAAATGCGTAATATTTACCAAACGAGGTCCACAATGCTTGAAATTTTAGGATGTTAGTGTGAATGCTTGGTGTTGAACACATAAAAAGTTTGGGGTTCAAATCACTTAGAAAATAATATGTTGTACTTGTAATGCAGGTATTTCCGGTAGAAACACCGATGCTTCGAAGTGAATGGTTCAACTTCTTACACGGAGTACCATTGGTTTTTATTATATACACTTTTAAATTTATCCACGTACATTGTTGGTGCAATGATGAAAACACGCAAAGTTTCATCCAATTTAGAGACCATTTGAATTGATT
Organism: Bromus sterilis; assembly: GCA_950022295.1. Taxonomy (NCBI): domain Eukaryota; kingdom Viridiplantae; phylum Streptophyta; class Magnoliopsida; order Poales; family Poaceae; genus Bromus; species Bromus sterilis. The sequence continues at coordinate 269,147,154 of OX465595.1, read as the reverse complement.
ATCATTTGCAGGGTTGTTTTTCTCGAAAATGATTCACCTGGTACATCATGTATGTTAAATGAAGTCAAAGATGTTTGAAATTTTGGGAACCCAGTGTGAGTGCCCATGGCTTAACACATAAAAAACTGGGGGTTTAAAGGATTTTAGAATAACATGTTGTCTTTCTAATGTGGTTGTCTCACATAGAAACCCTGATATTTCGATAGGAATGGCCTATTTTGTACACGAAGTACCCCTGTTTTTATCACGATAATCTCAAACTTACACAACATTCCGGTCTGGTGAAGCGTTGACAACATGCAAAGTCTCATACTGATTGGTTATCATTTGAATAGGTTTTCGATTTCAAAGTCCATTAGGGTTTATACATACTGCAAAGCTCTTAAAACTGAAACGATTATATTCCTTTATGTGTATGCTTTTCCATCTGTACGTACTGCAAAGCAAACCTTGAGAAATTCGGATAGCTTCAGACGGAATCCTTTGTTAGGAGGCGTGCCACTTGCGTTCTCGCATACCAAACGCTTTTTTCATTTTAAACAGTGTGTATGTACTTTGATAAAAGCCAGCCAATCAGCTTGCGGAACCAGCTCCTCGCTATTTGACGCTAATGTTACATCCAACGGCCAGTGTTGTGCACTATGGTTATTATATTTTTTCCGGATAGTTTATGAGACGGTCAATGGGGGTTTTCAGTGTTTGACCAACATTCAATTAATGCAGTTTGTACACTAAGTGCCGCTAGTTTTTGTCATAATCGTCTCAAAGTTTTACCACGTACCATGTTCGTGAAATGGTGACGGCGTGACAAATCCCATCCCGTTTAGAGGTCATTTCAATCGACATTCAATTTCATGGGCATTTTGCTTAAAAAATATCAGTGAGTGCACAATATTTATCAAACGAGGTCCAAACTGCTTGAAATTTTAGGATGTTAGTGTGAATTCTTGACGGTGAACACATAAAAACTTTGCGGTACAAAACACTTAAAAATAATATGTTGCACTTGTAATGCGGATGTTTCCGGTAGAAACATCGATGTTTCAAAGTGAATGCTACAACTTCGTACACGAAGTAGCATTGGTTTTTATCATAACCACCATTAAATTTAACCACATATATTGTTGGTGAAATGATGACAACACACCAAGATTTATCCAATTTAGAGACGGTCTGAATTGATTTGCAGTTGCAGGGTTGTTTTGCTCAAAAAAGATTCACCTGGTACATTTTATATGTAAAATGTAGTAATAGATGTTTGAAATTTTGGGATACCAGTGTGAGTGTTTAATGTTGAATATACACAACAAATGGAGGTTAAAGGATTTTAGAAAGACATGTTGTCTTTGTGATGTTGTTGTTTCACGTCAAAACCCTGACATTTCGATGTGAATGGCCCAATTTTGTACACTAAGTTCCATCAGTTTTGTCATTATACTCTCCATTTTTTACCATGTATAATGTTCGTGAAATGATGACGACCAATCAAATCTCATCCTACTCGGAGGCCATTTTAATCAACTTTCAATTTCATGGGCGTGTTCCTCAAAAATAAAGCACTAAATGCGTAATATTTACCAAACGAGGTGCATAATGCTTGAAATTTTCGGATGTTAGTGAGAATGCTTGGTGTTGAACACATAAAAAGTTTGGGGTTCAAATCACTTACAAATAATATGTTGTACTTGTAATGCAGGTGTTTCCGGTAGAAACACAGATGCTTCGAAGTGAATGGCACAACTTCGTACATGGAGTACCGTTGGTTTTTTTTATCATAACCACCTTTAAATTTGGCCACATACATTGTTCGTGAAATGATAACAACACACAAAGTTTCATCCAATTTAGAGACCATTTGAATTTATTTTCATTTGAAGGGTGGTTTTTCTAGAAAATGATTCTCCTAGTACATCATATATGTCAAATGAAGTCAAAGATGTTTGAAATTTTGGGAACCTAGTGTGAGTGCCCATTGCTTAACACATAAAAAACGAGGGTTTAAAGGATTTTATAATAACATGTTGTCTTTATAATGTGGTTGTCTCACATAGAAACCCGGATATTTCGATAGGAGTGGCCCATTTTGTACACGAAGTACCCCTATTTTTATCAAGATAATCTCAAATTTACACAACATTCCGGTCCAGTGAAACGATGACATCATGCAAAGTATCAAACTGATTAGTTATCGGTTGATTTGGTTTTAGATTTCAAAGTCCTTTAGGGTTTATACCCACCATCTCTTACAACGCAAACGATTATATTCCTGTATGTGTATGCTTTTCCATCTGTACTTCAATGCAAACATTGAGAATTTTGGATACGTGTGCTATTGAACATTATCCTGCAGCCCGCCCGCCCTATATATATTAACATTGTGTGAGGCCTTTTATGGTTCCTGTCCAGGAAAATATCCTCCACCACATACACGCCCCACTACCGACCCCATCCTGCACCTTCACCATATCTCTCGTTATTTCTCCAGCCATATATTCCTGCTTTATTTCCTAGTCCTCTAAGGCCTATAACCATGTCGGGAGAAGGGGGAGGTGGAGGATGCGGTGGAGGCAAAACCGACAACGTCATTTAGACCCCTCTACCCTTCGTCGAGCCGTCGCTCCTTCCGGTCGGTGGAGGATGCGGCGGGGGGAAAGCGGAGAAAGGTAGCTCGATTTCTCCGCCTGTCGATGAGTCGTCGATGCTCGTGGGAGGTGGAGGCTGCGGCGATGGCATAGCGGACGACTAGAGCCAAATCATCCCTCAGCCCGTCGACAAGACGTCAAGCCCTGTGGGAAGTGGAGGACGAGGTGGAGACAAAGCGGACAACGTCGACGGCAGCCAAATCCCTCCCCCTGTCGAGCCGTCGAGCCTTCTGGGAGGTGGAGGATGGGGCGGAGGCGATGGCATCTTGATCCCTCCGCCTGCCATGGAGCCGTCGCGCTGTGTGAAGAGGCCGCGCTATATTGAAGCTGACGGCAAGGGCTGGGTGACCAACTACCTCAAAGAACACATCTATCCGGCATGCAAGATGATGTACAAGGCTCAAATCGAGCACGATGATGAAGGAAGAGATGTTGGCCGTTTCGTAGGGCGCCGTCGCCGATCGCTTCGACAAGGCGCTACTCGAGTACAGGCTCGCCGACACCCTCTGCAAGGTGGCGAGCTTGTCCTTCCCCGCAGCATGCAAGCCTTGAGTCTGCTTTAACCAGTATCTTCATGAGCCGCCGTCGATCATCGACTCCAAGCGCCAGTCCTCTCTAGTTTAAGTTTGAAGTTTTAAGTTTTTATGGTTTTAGTCGAGGAAGAACTCCAGTGTATGGCGGAGATGAACTCTGTAGCGGGGAACCTGTAATAAATCTTTTGCATTGTTCGCATGATTTGTTCTCAGCGGTTGCAGACTTGACCACAAAATATTAGTACTCCGCGTCTAGCTACTAGCAGCTAGCCTCGTGGCTGTCTAGACGCATGGTGCGGTGATTAGACGGGAGAGGCGTGGCGTGCGAACAGGTTTGACTAGACGACAGTGTGGCAGGAGCACGCGCGCACCAACTCTCCTCACTGGGACTAGTGCTAGCTCACTGTGAGACATGGAGTTTGATGTTAAACCCCTCCCCCCTCACCGATCCCAAATACTACTACATGTTCTTCCTTCTTTCACATCGCAAGCTCGAAGCCACATGAATAAGTGAAATTATTTTCCCAACCTATGCTCGCTACCTCTGCGATGATGAGACGGGATAGGCATGGCATGTGCTCAGGGTTGATTAGATGGCCACGTGCCAGGAGCACACACCACCAATCCTCACCAACTCCTCCAAGCCTTCTACCGTAAGGCAACCGCAAAATGGAGTGATAAATCTGCAATGATAATCCTGACGAAGGTGGGCGCGCATTGCCAACAGTCTGTTTTAATGACCGGTGTGTTTTTCTTCATCTGTGTCTGAACAAGTCTTTGCATCTGGAAATCAATCAAACAAGAGGAATACACGCATAGGATTCACTAAGATTTTTTTTCATTGCATAACATAAATCTCCATTACATAAAGGAGCATGGTTCCTTTTCTCCAATTAGTTCAAATATAAGAACTAACCAAAAATAAACCCTAAACTAGCGTCAAGTACGTATTGAAATAGCTTTTACCCTCGTATCTAGCTCATTTCAACTGCGCTGGAAGTCCGTTGATGATATACCGATGAACCAAAAATATTTACTACCAGCTAAAAGATCCCTGTCGCGCGTGTAGATCAGTTGGAGCTATCCTCCTCCAGCCGCTCCCGATTCCCTACTGCGAAGCGCTCGCTTTCCTCGTACCTCGCCAAATCACGCTGACGATCTTCATCTTCACCTAGGGAAGCTGCCTGTGCCATAGGCATCTTGTTTTCCTCCTCCTACGCGAGGAAGGCATTGTAGTGCTCGAGGGCGTCGCCGTTGTCATCGCCGAAGCCCGAGGGACCCTGGGTGGCGCTCTCCGGCGCCATGATGGTGCTCGCCGGCGCCTGAATCTATTCACCGACACCTGAATGTGTTGACAGACGCCTGGATGTGCTCGCCGGCGCTTGCATGGTGCTCGTCGGCGCCTGCATGCCGCCCCCTGCGCTCGGAAGCTGCTCCCTTCCTCCTGCATGCTCCCATCCTCCTGCCTATCGCACGCTAACCCCCGGATGGTCTGCGCCTCTGTCTCCATTGCGCGCACCTCCGCTTGGAGGGCCCGCGAGTGCATGATACCGCGGTGGGAGCGCGCCTCGTGCTCGGTGCGCGCTGTGCGACCGGCGTTGAGCGAGCAAGCGTTCAAGCATTTATACTGTCGGGGAGTGCGGGCCGCCCGTGGTACCACTCCAACTAGCAAGGAGTTGTCCGGCACTGCCCGCGGAGCTGCCGGCGGAGTCACTAACTCACCATCAGCTGCTGTGGTCAAGTTGGTTGTGGTACGGCGGATCGGACCCATTGTTGATATGTGGGAAGAGAGGGCAAAAGAAGGGGATGTGAGTGCGGCTCCTGTTTGACTAGAAGTCGCCGGTGGGTACAAGCCGAAACGAGGAATAGGAACGAGCGGCTGACGCATGGCGATCTATATCGCAAGGTTCTCGTTACTGTTTCCTTCATTTTAAAAAAAGTTAACAAGGTATCAAACACGTGGTGTTTGTAAATAGTCTAGAATTATAATCGCTTGGTTGCAGTGTGCCTACAAAGCAGACATTTACTAAAACTTACTTGTTTGTATTACACCATATAATCACAAACAATTTTGTACTGCAGAACGTCTGCTAAGAGAAACTAGTGAAATTTTAAATAAATAGAAAATTCATTTGAAGCAGCTGTCGGTGTTATTTGTTGTCATCACGCACAGTTGATTGTAGGAACTATGTGCTGTCCAACATCAACACTTAGATTTTCAGAAGCATTTCTGATAAAGCCCGTATCCCACACATTTCAGTTACCACAACCGATTGGTAACAAGGGCTAGTGGTTCATTCTTTGCGACTGTGAGTTTTCTGAATATATATGCGGACGGTTCCTTGGTCGAATTGTCAGGTTTGTTCCCGCCAACGAAATGATTTTCAGAAGCGTGCCGGATTGATTAGGTATCCCAAAAATTTGAGGAAACATTAACGATTGCGATAAAGAGCTAGCGGTCCATTCTTTGCAACCGTGGGCTTTCACTCTAGGTATCCCAGACCGGTTTTCAAAGACCCATCAGCCCTACATCACCCACGCAATAATTTTTAGAATTGTGTCCGTTAGCGTACGTTTCCAAGACGGTTCAGTTTTCAGCACACAGTTTTTTATTTCTACCGTTTGCGTTGAAATCATCGCAAACAGTTTCGTTCAAGGGACTGGGAAAGGAGTATCGTGATAGCTACCTTCTGCACTAGTGATACTGGGTCGACCAGCGTTCGCCCAATTCATGACCATCCCACACTACGCTTATCTCAAGCTCAAAGTGCCAGGGCCTACAGGGGTCATCATGATCAACGGATGTTTCCTCAAGTCAGATGTGATCGTGATTTCCATCAAGTTTTCGACACCTTAAGAGCGCAACATGAACTTGCGAAGATAGCCATGATAGTAGAGAAAATCGTTTTTCTACTCGCTAGTCGTGGAGAGCTTAAATAAATCACTCGAGACATCATTGTCGACAGTGATACAGTAACTCATCAGGTGCACCCAATTGACCTAGACAAGACAGTATGAATCCACGCCCATCTACCCGAGGAATAGGCGAGTGCTCTCTTAAAGATTCCCCGTGAAGAATGGAAAATCTTTGCCTGGTGCCCAACCGACAAGTCAGGAATCCTGCGGGAATTCACCTAGCACATACTGCAAATCTACCCAAACACCAAACCTGTGAAACATGCCCCGCGATGATTCTCAGAGCCAAAACACAAAGCCATAGGGGAATTAGTCTCCTCTGCTACTCGATGCCAAGTACATCCGCGAAATAAAGAAAGCCACATGGGTCGCAAACTCAGTGTTGGTAACCAAGAAGGACATCGAAGTATTGCGCATGTGTGTTGACTACGCGCAAGTCAACAAGTGTAACAACCCGGATTTCGTAAAAAATAAAAATTTAGTTTTCGGTGTGAATTTTTTGATTGTCTTATTTGTTTGCGGTGTTTGCTCCCCGATTTATCGATCGGCGATTATTTATTCCCTCTTAGCTCGTACCAGACGGAGACCGACCCTTTCCACCCTGACACTCGACCTTGCGACACCGGGTTTCACCCGATCACCGTCGCAAAACCCGCATAAGACCAGCCATAGCCAACGGAACGAAAAACCCAGTTTAATAAGTAAACGTGATATTTTTATAGCATGTCGGAAATTGTTCTCGGAACGGTTCTAGCGCGAGGTGAACCCCACCAGCTCGACGCGCTGATCGCGCAGTTCGAAGTTTTACCCAAATCAGAGGTCCCGCGGACCCCCGGCGGTTAGTATTGTAAACCCCGCGCGCGCGTGAGAAAAACCGAGGATGTTGTTGCAAACTGCCGGCCACCTAGGCTATAAAAAGACCACCTCTCTCCCTAGCCCTTCTAGGGTTTCCCTAGACCAAAATTGAAGCCACCCCCTGTTATCCCAAATTCCCGAAACCCTAGCCATCCTATCCATCCAGGACCGTCGGATCGTGAGATCGACGTCCCAGGTGGTGCCGCATCACTAGATGAGTTCCCCAGCCCGAGCTCGTCCCGGCCTCCAGCCTCCCGAGCAACCCCGCCGCCCCGCGCCTCCACGGCCGGCCGCCACGCCTCGCCGTCGGCGAGCCGCCGCAGGTCAGCCGACCGCTGTCGCGGCCTCCTCTCTTTCCTTCCCCTTTCCTTCTCCCTCACCTCCTTCCACCCTTCCCCCTCGCATATTGGCACCACCGAGGCCGCCATGGATGCCCGCTTCGGTAGCTCGTGCCGCCCCAGGACCACACCACGCCGGGACCTTGAACCGGCCGGATCTGTCGCCGCAGTCCCGATCCCCTGCGCCTGTTCCCCGTCCCCTGCGCCAACCCCTCGAGCCTCATCGGATCTCCGGCCAGCGGCCGCCGCCGCATGGAGAGCTCGTCGGGTCGAGCCCCGCAGCACGAACGACTGCGCCCGCACGTGGTCCGGCACGCCCCCAGGCGGCCCATTCCCCTCGGCCCAAGGCAGTCCAGCGCCCACACCTCCATGGGTTCGGCCCACTGGTGAGGCAGCCCCTCTGTTTTTTCCTTTTTTCTGCAAGTTCGGCCGGCCCAATCCCGTGGCCATTATATAACGCCTTGTGCGAGGGATAGTTAAGCTGTGCGCCCCTGTTTCGGCCCGTTTAGTTTCTTTTTGCTAGGTTTTATTAATATTCGGCAGATTGCGTTTTATTTTTGCGGAGCCCGTATCTTTTTAACGGTAGCTCGGATCGCGACGCTTTAAACATGAAAGTTGCTTAGAATTTTGTGTAGATTAATAAAATGTGCTCTTTTGCCAAATTTGACTTTCTTTGCATGGTGTTTACCTGCTAATTACACCGCATTCCACCATAAACTGTTTCTTTAAAAACTTTTTAACCGCTGCTCCGTTTAAAATGTTCTTTATATGTAACTTGACTAGAATTTCATGTAGATTGTGTTTTATGTGTCTCTTATTGCTAATAAAAATAATAAAATAAGGTTTAGGGAAGAACAGTACCAAATGATTTAAATCGCTGTGGGGTACTTAATGATATGCCATGTTTAGGTTGTGCCTCACTTAAATTGACTCGGATAGATAGTTTATTTTATGCTTCACCTCTTGCCATGTTTGTGTGCTATGACATTCTTGGGTGAGATGCCATGTTAATAACCTTTGCTCATCTTGTGTAGCTAAACAACTTGAACCCTTGTAAATGTGCGGTATCGTCATGTGTGACGAGTACTCCACTTAACCTGTTAGTAACCGCTCTCGACGATAGATGCGATGCCATGCGTTGTCTCGTGTTGCGTTCTTGTTGATGATTGATTTCTTCGTAGTAATAGATGCTTGTTCGTCGATTGGATTTTCCAGTGTTTCCTTCTGGTGTGCTTCCGCGGGTACCTCTCGGAGACGTTGCGAGCTTACGATCGGCTACACCTTTGGTTTCGTCTTCTCATCAGGGAAGTGGAGCATATATCATGCTTATAACTTTCAGCTCACTCGCGCCTAGGTATAGGATAGAATGATTGCTTGATCCTACCACTTTATATTCATGCCTCTCAAATAAACCCAAACATCCATGTCCTCCACATCCCAGCAAACCTTGTTCGGCTATGTTACTATTGCTCGCTGCTCAGCCACTGCTTAGTATGCATGCTAGGATGTTATCAAATGTTACCTCCTGTTACTCCTTGGATTGGGCTATCACATTATTATATTATTGTGGATGATATGATTATTATAAAGTTGACTATATTCGTCGAAGGATGGAAGGTCTAGGCTATCCCGCCCCGATGCTTTGTTAAATTCGAGTCACCTAGGACCCGAGTTTCGGGTATTGTGTCTCTTGACGAGCGTGCCTAACCGCGTGTGGGATACTATGGGGTCCCCTTTTCTTACCTACCTAGCTTCAAACATTTCTAGAGGTTGCCCAAGATGATTTACCATTTGAAACCATGCATATATATATATATCTGTTGGGTCGCTCCTAGCAGATATCCTTTACAACAACCTGGGCCAGCGGAAACATGGTTTCCTTGTTAGTCCACCCTTAACCGGCGAGGGCCCGGCCCCATGTGTGGTGTCCCGTTAACCCAAAACCTGTTGAGATGGAAGAGGCCGATCCGAGGGCGCGGTCGGCTTTTGGATTGGATTTCGACTCCTTGGGGGCCACCCGGATTTGTTTGTTGTTAGCTAGAGGGACCTGTCATTCCGGATCTCTCGGGACTAAATCATAAAATTGCTGCCTGTGATGGGTAGAAACTGAGAGAGATGGGCGTGCGTGCGGAGCCTTGTAATGGGTAGTTGGTACACCCCTGCAGGGTCAAATCTTTTCCAGAAGCCGTATCCACGGTTATGGACGACTTGAGACCTACTCCTTGTTCATAGACAACAACAACTGAGATAATCTTAATAAACTTGATCAACGTGTGTGTGCTTTGACTGCTTCTTCTTCGTCGGGATGCGAAGAGGAGGACAACGATAGGATAGGTGTTATGCTTGCGTAAGTAGTTGTAATGTTGTGATATCATGTTGGAAATCTGGGGCATATGGCATTGTCATATGTCACGGTGGGACCGATATGTGCTTCGTCCCTGGATCCGGATGGAAACATCTAGATCTAGAACAGTACCGCATATCGGTCCTTACAACTTGGTATCAGAGCCTTACCGACCGTAGGATCCCTTCTCTGGCCGAAGTCTAGTATAGACAAAAACTATTTTGTAGTTACTAAGTTAGTTATCGGAGAGTAGGAATATTTTTACTCCTTACCCATGCTCTGGTCAGGACAAGTGTTGTAAGTGTTTTAATCTTGACTTATCCCCTTTCAAACTCTAGGATCTCGAGTGTGTGGAGTTTCGGAATAGTTACAATGCTTTGCCTGGGAAGTATTGTCTCGATTCCGAGCTCAGGTGGGAATTCCTGTAGTACCTTTAGCTTCTCCGATTTCGGGTATCATCTGGGTCATCCATTGGCATCCATCATTTTGCCGGTGTTTTCACGAATTGCGTCGAAAACACTATCCTTTGATCCGGTTATCGTTGTCGTTCCTCCTCTTGACACCGACGGTTTCGTGCTTTCGACGATGTTGTCTCTCTGCGGAAAGCATCTCGATGGAAGTTCGACGTCGACATGGAGCAGAGTCCCTTGTTGGTGGTGTTGGAGGATCGTCGACTCTCTTTTCTCTAGCCTCCTCTCCCCCGGATCGTCCAAGATCTCGGGACGAGATCCCTTGTTGGTGATGTTGTAATATAACATCGAAGATTTCATAAAAATAAAAAAATTTGTTTTCGGTGAGAATTGTTTGATTATCTGATTTGTTTGCGGTGTTTGCATCCCTGATTTATTGATCGGCGATTATTTTCCACCTCTTATCTCGTACCGGATGGAGACCGACCCTTGCCACCCTGACACTCGACCTTGCGATACCGGGTTTCACCCGATCACCGTCGAAAAAACCCGCATAAGACCAGTCGTAGCCAACGGAATGAAAAAACCCGTTTAATAAGAAAACAAGATATTTTTATAGCGTGCCGGAAATTGTTCTCGGAATGGTTCCAGCGTGAGGTGAACGCCGCCGGCTCGACGCGCTGATCGCGAAGTTTGAAGTTTTACCCAAATCGGAGGTCCCGCGGACCCCCCGGCGGTCAGTAACGTAAACCCTGCGCGCGAGAGAGAAAAAACGGGGATGTTGTTGCAAACTGCCGGCCACCTGGGCTATAAAAAGACCACCTCTCTCCCTAGCCCTTCTAGGGTTTCCCTAGACCAAAATTGCAGCCACCCCATGTTTTCCCTCAGATCTGCCCATTTTATCCCAAATTCCCGAAACCCTAGCCACCCTATCCATCCAGGGCCGTCGGATCGTGAGATCGACGTCCCAGGTGCTGCCACGTCGCCAGATGAGTTCCTCAGCCCGAGCTCGTCCCAGCCACCAGCTTCCCGAGCAACCCCACCGCGGCGCGCCTCCACGGCCGGCCCCCACGCCTCGCCGTCTGCCAGCCGCGGCAGGTCAACCGACCGCTGTCGTGGCCTCCTCTCCTTCCTTCCCCTTTCCTTCTCCCTCACCTCCTTCCTCGCTTCCCCCTCGCTGATCGGCACCACTGATGCCGCCATGGATGCGCGCTTCGGGAGCTCACGCCGCCCGAGGACCACCTCGCCGGAGACCTTGAACCGTCCGGATCCGTCGCCGCAGTCCCGATCCCCTGTGCCTGTTCCCCGTCCCCTGCGCCACCCCTCGACCCTCGATTGTGCTCCGGCCAGTGGACGCCGCTGCCGCTGCATGTCGAGCTCGTCGAGTCGAGCCCCACAGCACGAACCGGTGCGCCCGCACGTGGGCCGGCGCGCCCCCAGGCGGCCCATTCCCCCTCGGCCCAAGGCAGTCCCGCGCCCACACCTCCATGGGCTCGTCCCACTGGTGAGGTAGCCCCTCTCTTTTTTGTCCTTTTATTTTTTGTGCTAGGTGGGCCAGCCCAGTCCGTTGGCCATTATATAACGCCTTGTGCGAGGGATAGTTAAGCTGCACGCCCCTGTTTCGGCCCTTTTAGTTTTTTTTCTAGGTTTTATTAATATTTGGCAGATTGCGTTTTATTTTAACGGTATCTCGGATCGCAATGCTTTAAACATGAAAGTTGCTTAGAATTTTGTGTAGATTAATAAAATGTGCTCTTTTGCCATGTTTGACTTTGTTTACATGTTGTTTACCTGCTAATTACACCAGATGCCACCATAAACTGTTTCTTTAATAACTTTTTAACCATTGCTCCATTTAAATTTTTTATGTAACTTCACTAGAATTGCATGTAGATTGTGTTTATGCTGCTCTTGCTTGCTAATAAAAATAATAAAATAGTTTAGGGCAGAACAGTACCAAATGCTTTAAATTGTTGTGGGGTACTTAGTGATATGCCATGTTTAGGTTGTGCCTCACTTAAATTAACTAGCATAGATAGTTTATCTTATGCTTCACCTCTTGCCATGTTTGTGTGCTATGCCATGCTTGGGTGAGATGCCATGTTAATAACCTTTGCTCATCCTGTGTAGCTAAACAACTTGAACCCTTGTAAATGTGCGGTAACGTCGTGTGTGACGAGTACTCCACTTAACCTGTTAGTAACCGCTCTCGACGATAGATGCGATGCCGTGCGTTGTCTCGTGTTTCCTTCTTGTTGATGGTTGATTCCTTCGTAGTAGATGCTTGCTCGTCGATTGCCTTTTCCAGTGTTCCCTTCTTGTGTGCTTCCGCGGGTACCTCTCGGAGACGTTGCAAGCTTACAATCGGCAACACCTTCGGTTTCGTCTTCTCATTAGGATAGGGGAGCATATATCATGCTTATTACTTTCTGCTCACTCGCGCCTAGGTGTAGGATAGAACGATTGCTTGATCCTACCACTTTATATTCATGCCTCTAAAATAAACCCAAATAGCCATGTCCTCCACATCCCAGCAAACCTTGTTCGGCTATGTTACTATTGCCCGCTGCTCAGCCACTGCTTAGTATGCATGCTAGGATGTTATCAATTGTTACCTCTTGTTACTCCTTGGATTGTGCTATCACATTATTATATTATCGTGGATGATATGATTATTATAATATTGACTATATTCGACGAAGGATCGAAGGTCTAGGCTATCCCGCCCCGATGCTTTGTTCCATTCGAGTCACCTAGGAACCGAGTTACGGGTATTGTGTCTCTTGACGAGCGTGCATAACCGCGTGTGGGATACTATGGGGTCCCCTTTTCTTACCTACCTAGCTTCAAACATTTCTAGTTGTGGCCCAAGCGGATTTACCATTTGAAACCAAGCATATATACCTGTCGGGTCGCTCCTAGCAGATATCCTTTAAAACAACCTAAGCCAACGTACACATGGTTTCCCTGTTGGTCCACCCTTGACCGGCGAGGGCCCGGCCCCATTTGAGGTGTCCCGGTAACCCAAATCCTGTTGAGACGGAAGAGGCCGATCCGAGGGCGTGGCCGGCTTTTGGATTGGATGTCGACTCCCCGGGTGCCACCCGGATTTGTTCGTTGTTAGCTAGAGGGACCTGTCGTTTCGGATCTCTCGGGACTAAATCATAAAATGGCTGCCTGTGATGGGTAGAAACTAAGAGAGATGGGTGTGTGTGCGGAGCCTTGTAATGGGCAGTTGGTACACCCTTGCACGATTAAAAAATTTCGAGAAGCCGTGTCCACGGTTTTGGACGACATGAGACCTACTCCTTGCTCATAGACAACAACAACTGAGATAATCTTAATAAACTTGATCAATGTGTGTGTGCCTTGACTGCTTCTTCTTCGTCGGGATTCGAAGAAGAGGACAAGGATAGGATAGGTGTTATGCTTGTGTAAGTAGTTGATAGCAAGACTTTTTGGAGGAGATTCATCATCGAATTCTTGGTTCTTGTCTTACTCTAAATAGACCATTAGCCACTCATATCTTGCTAGTGCGTCTGCAACCTCACCACTACCCCCAACTTACCCATGAGAAGTTAGTTACAAGACTTTGATATTTTCTCACCCCTTTCTTTTCTTTTCCCTTTTATGTTTTTCCTGATCGGCCGCTGCAGTTGATTACCACCTCGACTCTTCTTCTGGACGCCTTCGCTGAGACTCGACAACGACTTGTTAGGCGGATCCTTGCGGAGAGCATGGACCCGTGTGGTAACAAGAATGGTGTGTTTTACCTTTGTCACTAGGCATTTGAATGTAGTCTGTACTCAGACATGTATCTTCCGCTGATGTATTTTATTAAGGCAGTTTTATGCCGTTTGTATGAGATGTTGTAATCTTGTACTTGTAATGTTGTGATATCATGTTGGAAATCCGGGGCATATGGCATTGCCATATGTCGCGGTGGGACGATATGTGCTTCATCCCTGGATCCGGATGGAAACATCTAGATCTATAATAGTACCGCATATCGGTCCTTACAACTTGGTTTCAGAGCCTTACCGACCGTAGGATCCCTTCTCTGGCCGAACTCGAGTCTAGACAAAAACTATTTTGTAGTTACTAAGTTAGTTATCGGAGAGTAGGAATCTTTTTACTCCTTACCCATGCTCTGGTCAGGACAAGTGTTGTAAGTGTTTTAATCTTGACTTATCCCCTTTCAAACTCTAGGATTTCGAGTGTGTGGAGTTTCGGAATAGTTACAATGCTTTGCTTGGGAAGTATTGTCTCGATTCCGAGCTCAGGTGGGAATTCCTGTAGTACCTTTAGCTTCTCTGATTTCGGGTATCATCTGGGTCATCCATTGCCATCCATCCTTTTGCCGGTGTTTTCACGACTTGCGTCGAAAACACTATCCTTTGATCCGGTTATCGTTGTCGTTCCTCCTCTTGACACCGACGGTTTCGTATTTTTGACGATGTCGTCTCCCTGCGGAAAGCTTCTCGATGGAAGTTCGACGTCGACATGGAGCAGAGTCCCTTGTTGGTGGTGTTGGAGGATCGTCGACTCTCTTTTCTCTCCCCTCCTCTCCCCCGAATCGTTCAAGATCTCGGGACGAGATCCCTTGTTGGTGATGTTGTATTGTAACCGCCCAGATTTCATAAAAATTAAAATTTTGGTTTTCGGTGTGAATTGCTTGATTATCTGATTTCTTTGCGTTGTTTGCATCCCCGATTTATCGATCAGTGATTATTTTCCCCCTCTTATCTCATACCGGATGGAGACCGACCCTTGCCACCCTGACACTTGACCTTGCGACACCGGGTTTCACCCGATCACCTTCGCAAAAACCCGCATAAGACCAGTCGTAGCCAACGGAACAAAAAACCCCGTTTAATAAGTAAACAAGATATTTTTATAGCGTGCAAGAAATTGTTCTCGGAATGGTTCCAGCGCGAGGTGAACGCCTCCCTCTCGATGCGCTGATTGCGCAGTTCGAAGTTTTACCCGAATCGGAGGTCCCGCGGACCCCCGGCGGTGAGTAACGTAAACCCCACGTGCGAGAGAGAAAAACCGGGGATGTTGTTGCAAACTACCGACCACCTGGGCTATAAAAGACCACCTCTTTCCCTAGCCCTTCTAGGGTTTCCCTAGACCAAAATTGCAGCCACCCCATGTTTTCCCTCAGATCTGCCCATTTTATCCCAAATTCCCGAAACCCTAGCCACCCTATCCATCCAGGACCGTCGGATCGTGAGATCGACGTCCCAGCTGCCGCCATGTCACCAGATGAGTTCCCCAGCCCGAGCTCGTCCCAGCCTCCAGCCTCCCGAGCAACCCCGCCGCCACACGCCTCCACGGTCAGCCGCCATGCCTCGCCGTCGGTGAGCCTCCACAGGTCAGCCGACCGCTGTCGCGGCCTCCTCTCCTTCCTTCCCCTTTCCTTCTCCCTCACCTCCTTCCTCCCTTCCCCCTCGCATATCGGCTCGACGAAGGCCGCCATGGATGTCCGCTTCGGGAGCTCACGCTGCCCCAGGACCACCTCGTCGGAGACCTTGAACCGGTCGGATCCTTTGCCGTAGTCCCGATCCCCTGCGCCTGTTCCCCGTCCCTTGCGCCAGCCCTCGAGCCTCGCCAAAGTTCCGGTCAGTGGACGTCGCCACCGCCGCATGGAGAGCTCGTTGAGTCTTGCCCCGCATCTCGAACCGCTATGCCCGCACATGGGCCAGCGCGCCCCCAGGCGGCCCATTCCCCCTCGTCCCAAGAAAGTCCAGCGCCCACGCCTCCATGGGCTCGTCTCACTGGTGAGGCAGCCCCTCTGTTTTTTGTCCTTTTATTTTTTCTGCTAGTTGGGCCAGCCTAGTCCGGTGGCCATTATATAACGCCTTGTGCGAGGGATAGTTAAGCTGTGCGCCCTTGTTTCGGCCCTTTTAGTTTTTTTTGCTAGGTTTTGTTAATATTTGGCAGATTGCTTCTTGCGGTTCCCCTATCTTTTTAATGGTAGCTCGGATCGCGATGCTTTAAATATGAAAGTTGCTTAGAATTTTGTGTAGATTAATAAAATGTGCTCTTTTCCATGTTTGACTTTGTTTACATGTTGTTTACCTGCTAATTACATCGTATGCCACCATAAACTATTTCTTTAATAACTTTTTAACCATTGCTCCGTTTAATTTTTTTTATGTAACTTGACTAGAATTGCATGTAGATTGTGTTTATGCTGCTCGTGCTTGCTAATAATAATAATAAAATAGTTTAGGGAAGAACTGTACCAAATGCTTTAAATTGTCGTGGGGTACTTAGTGATATGCCATGTTTAGGTTGTCATGTTTGTGTGCTATGCCATGCTTGGGTGAGATGCCATGTTAATAACCTTTGCTCATCCTGTGTTGCTAAACAACTTGAACCCTTGTAAATGTGCGGTATCGTCGTGTGTGACGAGTACTCCACTTAATCTTTTAGTAACCGCTCTCGACGATAGATGCGATGTCGTGCGTTGTCTCGTGTTGCCTTCTTGTTGATGATCGATTGCTTCGTAGTAGATGCTTTCTCGTCGATTGCCTTTTCCAGTGTTTCCGGTTTCTTCTTCTCATCAAGTAAGGCGGAGCATATATCATGCTTATAACTTTCAACTCACTCGCTCCTAGGTATAGGATAGAACGATTGCTTGATCCTACCACTTTATATTCATGCCTCTCAAATAAACCCAAATAGCCATGTCCTCCACATCCCAACAAACCTTGTTTGGCTATGTTACTATTGCTCGCTTCTCAGCCACTGCTTAGTATGCATGCTAGGATGTTATCAACTGTTACCTCCTATTATTCCATGGATTGGGGTATCACATTATTATATTATTATGGATGATATGATTCTTATAATATATACTATACTCGACTAAGGATGGAAGGTCTAGGCTGTCTCGCCCCGATGCTTTGTTCCATTCGAGTCACCTAGGACCCGAGTTCCGGGTATTGTGTCTCTTGACGAGCGTGTCTAACCGCTTGTGGGATACTATGGGGTCCCCTTTTCTTACCTACCTAGCTTCAAACATTTCTAGTTGTGGCCCAAGCTGATTTACCATTTGAAACCAAGCATATATACCTGTCGGGTCGCTCCTAGCAGATATCCTTTAAAACAACCTGGGCCAGCGTAGACATGGTTTAACTGTTGGTCCACCCTTGACCGGCGAGGGCCCGGCCCCATGTGAGGTGTCCCGGTAACCCAAATCCTGTTGAGACAGAAGAGGCCGATCCGAGGGCGTGGCCGGCTTTTGGATTGGATGTCGACTCCCCGGGTGCCACCCGGATTTGTTCGTTGTTAGCTAGAGGGACCTGCCGTTTCGGATCTCTCGGGACTAAATCATAAAATGGCTTTCTGTGATGGGTAGAAACTAAGAGAGATGGGCGTGTGTGCGGAGCCTTGTAATGGGCAGTTGGTACACCCCTGCAGGGTTAAATCTTTTCGAGAAGCCGTGTCCACGGTTATGGACGACTTGAGACCTACTCCTTGTTCATAGACAACAACAACTGAGATAGTCTTAATAAACTTGATCAACGTGTGTGTGCCTTGAGTGCTTCTTCTTCGTCGGGATGCGAAGAGGAGGACAAGGATAGGATAGGTATTATGCTTGTGTAAGTAGTTGATAGCAACACTTTTTGGAGGAGATTCCTCATCGAATGCTTGGTTCTCGTCTTACTCTAAATAGACCGTTAGCCACTCATATCTTGCTAGTGCGTCTGCAACCTCACCACTACCCCCATCTTACCCGTGAGAAGTTAGTTACAAGACTTTGATATTTTTTCACCCCTTTCTTTTCTTTTCCCTTTTATGTTTTGCCTGATCGGCTGCTGCAGTTGATTACCACCTCGACTCTTCTTCTGGACGCCTTCGCGGAGACTCGACGACGACTAGTTAGGCGGATCCCGGCGGAGATCCTAGACCCGTGTGGTAACGGGAATGGTGTGTTTTACCTTTGCCACTAGGCAGTTGAATGTAGTCTGTACTCAGACATGTATCTTCCGCTGATGTATTGTATTAAGGCAGTTGTATGCCGACTGTATGAGATGTTGTATCCTTGTAGATGTAAAGTTGTGATATCATGTTGGAAATCCGGGGCATATGGCATTGTCATATGTCGCGGTGGGACCGATATGTGCTTCGTCCATGGATCTGGATGGAAACATCCAGATCTAGAATAGTACCGCATATCGGGCCTTACAACAAGCACTGCCAGAAAGATCAATTTCCTTTGCCCAGGATCGACCAGATAAGCGACTCCCCTGCGTGATGGGACCTCCCCTCATTCCTCGGCGCATACTTAGGATACAACCAACAAAGGATGAAGCAGGAAGACGATGAGCATACATCGTTCATCACCCCATATGATGTGTTCTGCTACATGACTATGCCCTTCGGACTCAATAACGCCAGAGCAACCTATCAGCGGATGATCCAGGCGTGCCTAAAAGATCAAATAGGAAGGAATGTCCAAGTCCACGTAGACGACATTGTTATCAAAATCTACCAGGAAAACACACTCCTTGAGGACCTACGGGAAACCTTCAGAGGACTCAACCACTACTGGTTCAAGCTCAAATCCAAGAAGTGTGTTTTCGGCGTACCAGCCGCCAAGCTACTAGGATACGTCCTATTTGCGCGAGGATTTGAAGCCAACCCGGAAAAAGTTCAAGCACTTTCCACAATGCAAGAACCCATCAAAAATAAAGGGGTACAACAACTCACAGGACAACTCGCGGCCCTAAGACGTTTCATCGGCAGGCTAGGGGAAAGGACCTTACCATTCTACCAACTACTCAGGAAGGGTGGAAAGTTCGAGTGGATAGAGGAAGCAGGAAATGCATTCGTAGACTTAAATAAAACTCTATCAACTCCGCCAATCCTGGAATTCCCCAAGGAAGGGGAACCCCTATACCTCTACATCGCCGCTCGGAGCTGCATCGTAAGCACCATACTCGTTGTCGAACGCACTGAAGAAGGCAAAGTACAAGG
This sequence comes from Bromus sterilis, assembly GCA_950022295.1. Taxonomy (NCBI): domain Eukaryota; kingdom Viridiplantae; phylum Streptophyta; class Magnoliopsida; order Poales; family Poaceae; genus Bromus; species Bromus sterilis. Next base: position 269,128,125 of record OX465595.1, on the reverse strand, counting down.
CATCCAGAGACCAATCTACTACCTCAGTGAAGTCTCACACGAGCCCAGCAGAGATACCAGCACTAACAGAAACTCGTCTACGCTGTCTTTATGACCTATCGCAAGGAATCACACTACTTTGAAGAGCACTCAATAACGATAGTCAGCAGCGCACCACTCTAAGATATCCTCAACAACCCAGGTACCACAGGAGGAGTCGCCCAATGAAATATCGAGTTCAGCCCTCATGACATATGCTTCAAACACTCAACAACAATCAAAGAACAAGTCCTCCCTGATTTCGTTGTCGAGTGGATGGAAGTCCAAACACCCGGCCCTCAAGACCTCTCCAACTCATGAAAAATGTTCTTCGAAGGGTGAAAGAGACAACAAGAAGACGGAGCAGGTGTCGTTCTAATCTCCCCAAGGGATATAATCTAAAATACATACTTCAGATCAACTTTGAAAAGGCATCCGACAAAGAAGAAGAGTATGAAGCCCTCCTCCACGGTATGCGAATGGCGAAAGCTTGTGGTACCACTCGGCTACTCATTTACGGCGACTCCAATGTCGTCGTCCAACAAACAATGAGAGATTATGAACCAGTCGCGGATAATATGTCAACATACCATAAGCTCTACAACATCCTAGAAGGTGACTTCGACGGATGTGAACTCAACTACGTCTCAAGAGAAAACAACACGTAAGTTGACGAGCTCGCAAACATCGGATCTACCCGCGGACCAATACCACCCGGCGTCTTCCAAGATAGCATCAAACACCGATCCGTCAAGCCAGCAAAGGCACCCGAACAGACCGCGACCAATAACACCGCCCCCGCAAGTGCAACAGCTGACAAGGTTACCGCGCTCGAACATGTGGCAGTTGCAGACCCAGTCGATGTGGGCGAATCCGACAACGCAGATGCAGAACAAGAGTCGCCACCATTCGAAGGGCTAGCATGGACACGACCTTCCCGCAACAATGTGATACACGACCACTTACCCCAAGACATCACAGAAGCATGCCTTATTACTCGACTATCCAAATCCTTTACCATAATCAACAGAGATCTTTACAAACACAACATCTCCCAGGTGCTCCAAAGATGCATTAAGGAAAAAGACGGCAAAGGACTATTGCTTGGGATTCATGAGGGAATCTGCGGGCATCACGCGAGCAGTAGGGCTCTGGTGGCCAAGGCATTCTGAGCAGGCTTCTACTGGCCCACCGCCATGAGAAACACGGAGAATATCGTACGATGCTGCATCGCATGCCAAAAGTTCTCCAACAGATCACACGCTCCAGCCTCCGAACTAAAGACAATACCACTGGCGTGGCCCTTCACAACCTGGGGACTCAACATGGTGGGACCTCTAAAGAAATCCTCCAAAGGCGGCCGCACTCATCTCCTTGTCATAGTCGACAAATTTACAAAGTGGATCGAGGCATTAGCCATCACAAGCTCGACCTCCCTGACGGACGTAAGTTCATCAAGTATATCATCTTACGCTTCGAAGTTCCGCACAACATGATCACCGACAATGACAAAAATTTAACAGCAGACAAGTTCCAGAACTTCCGCAAGGACCTAGGCATCAAAATAAACTACGCATCAGTTGCGCACCCACAGTCCAACGGACAGTTCAAAAAATCTAACAGTTTGGTCTGTGTCGGCATAAAGAAGTGGCTCCTCGCACAACTCGGGCAAGACGCGAGCAATTGGGTTGAGGAACTACCAGCCGTAGTATGGAGCGTGTGCACTACACCGAACATCTCAACCTAGTACACTCATTTCTTCATGTTGTACGGGGCCGAGGCAATACTCCCGCATGACCTACGGTTTGACGCCCCACGCATCAACGATTATGAAGAAGAAGAAGCATAAGAGGCACTTGAAGACGACAAGGACACAACATATGAAGCACGAGACATAGCCCTATCCCGGTCAGAAGGATATCAAGAGAAGTTGCGCACATATCAAAGCGAAATACTTCACACTAGGGTGTTCAACGTAGGTGAACTGGTGCTTTGGCTAAAATAGGAGAAGGTTCACAAACTCGCCCCACAAGGGGAAGACCCCTACATATTCTCTAAAGTAATAGGTGGCGAAGCCTACAGGATGAAGAACCCAAAGACCGACGAAGATGTGGGCAACCCGTGGAACGTGGAAAATCTACCCCTTTTCTACCCATAGATTGCTCACTTCCACCCCACCCCCGCTTTTATTGTATGGTCGCTTGACCATGACAAAGCTAGGATACTCAACCACCTATGTAAACAAACAAGAAATCAATGAAACATGAACTTGACTCATGTCATTTGGCACTCGGGGGCTTGCGCAACTTAGTCGCTACTGAGGCGTTATTCGCACTCGCGACAATATATCCCTAGGCACTCAGGGGATCAAGTGCGCTGTCACACCGCTCCCCCTGAGGCGTTATTCGCACTCGCAACAATATATCCTTAGGCACTCGGGGGGCTCGAGTGCGCTACCACACCGCCTGACCTGAGGAGTAATTCGCACCTACGTCAACCTACCCTTAAGCACCCGGGAGCTCCTATACTCCCCTTGAGGCATCAACGGAACTCGCAACCCCCATCACCGTACCTAAGTACTTGGGGGCTTAGCCAAAGTCATCACTCCATTCCTCTTTGAAAGTACACAAAAGCCCGTGACACATGACAAGATTCCAAGTGGTTGCAAAAGAACTTGAGATTTGCTGCCGCTACGGACAACTCGGTGTAACTTGTGGACAATCGATGGAACAGCCTCCGACCAATCGCCAACCACTGGTGCACACGCATGCTATACAAACGAAAAAAGGGCCCATCGCCTACGTAATTTCAAGCCGTCTGATTGCCTTGGTTTGCAATAGTGATGGTCCAAAGCACACGACAGAGAAAAACTGTTTGTGATAGTCAGTTTTTATCATACAGTTCAACAAAATATTTCGTTTGGGATGAACATTGAATCCCACCAGTTTATAATCCCACGGAATGAATCTTAGCACACAATTCACCAAAAATAACCGTGTGCAATGTTGCACACTGGATTAAAAAAATGCTTCGCCGCTTATCGCCGGTTTGTCGACGGGAGCTGCTCCGTGTTTCCACTCGTGGCCAGGGAGAACGTCGGCTGCTGTCTTTTAGAATTTGGTTGATGAAGAAAAATACAGCCTTTGTGTTTCATCATTGCTGGATCTGGTTGATCCGTCATCGATGCTGCCGATGCATCAGGTCGCTAGTGGATCTGGTCGACACACATCATCCACACCAACGAGGAAGGTGCATGATTTACACTTCCTAGATCCGTCAGAGTGGAGGTTCAGAACACCCCATTGCCAGATCTCTCGCGCCATAACACAAGTAATTTTTCAGCGACTCTGAATAGAGAAGAAAGGGAAAACATAGATATCGACATGGAGTATGGAAAGCGAAGGGCACCTGGTGGTAGAAGCCGGAGGCGTCGTGGCCTATTGTAGCTGGGAGAAGGCGAGGCGGCATACGCCACAAGAGAGGGAGCGGTCGTAGATGGTGCATCGGCTGGTGCCGGAGAGAGTCTCATCGTCCTCCTACACTTGGATGACGCGATGAGTGTGCTCCATGGTCGAATCCCCTGACTATAGACCGCCGCATGCCGGGCACGAGCGCATATCCTGCAGGCGCACGAGCGCAGCCGGCGTGGATGCAGCCAACACAGGCACTAGCGCAGCTAGCTGGATGCTTCCAGTGCAGGCACTAGCGCAGCCGGCAGGGGCACATGATACGTCTCGAACGTATCTATAATTTTTTATCGTTCCATGCCATTTTTCGTCATTGCTACATATTTTTGTCATGCTTTTGAATCATTTATTGGACTAACCTACTAATATAGATCCCAGTGCCAGTTCCTGTCTATTTTGTCGTTGCAATGAAGAAAAAGTCCAAAAATGAAGTTGCTCAGAAAATTCCCTAAAAATTACCAAAAACTATTTACATCGGAAGAGTCGTCCAGTCGGAGGAAGGAGTCAGGAGGTGGACCTAGGACCCCAGGCGCCCTCCCGGCGCGGCTAGGGCCTACCCGCGCTGGGTGGTCGCCTGGGTGACCTAGGCACCGCCTCGGACTCCCCCTTGGCTTATAAATTCACTCGTGACGCAAAAACCCGAGATATCCAGACGTCTTTTCCAGAAGCGATCCCGATCTCCGCCACCATCGAAACCTAGCTTCGGGGGTCACCAGGATCCTGCTCCAGCACCCTACCGGAGAGGGCCTTGGCCCACGGGGCCATCTTCATCAACTCTTCTTCACCCCATGATGGATCGTGAGTAGTTCCTCCTTGGACTACGGGTTCTTGACAATAGCTATGTGGTATCGTCTCCCCCTAGTTCGTCAATAAAAAGTTCTCATGAGCTGCCCTACGTGATTGAGATCCATATGATGTAATTGGTGTTGTGTTTGTTGGGATCCAATGAATTGTTACACTGTTAATTCCTAAGAGGTATATGAATTATTGTTGCTGCAATTTTGTTGTTCTTCATGCTTGTTACTAGTGCACGAGTAGCATGATTTCAGATCTGAGCACGTTATGGTTGCATGATTATAATTTTTGTTCTAAATCTTATCTACGGTTGTAAGCACCTATTATATTCCGGAACTGACGATCCCAATGGTGACAGCTTGGGACACCAAAGGGGGTGGGCTATAATTTGGGGATCACATGTGTTCATAGAGTGTTAATGCTTTGTTCCGGTGCTCTTTGACAGGAGAACCTTAATCTCCGTAAGTTCCCTTTGGCGCCGTTTGTAGAGGGACGGTAGGGCAATAGATGTTGTGCAAGTTCTTATTGCAAGCACATACAACTACATACGGAACACATGCATACATTTGGTTCTTAGACTAGGATTGCTCTAGTTTGTTCTTTAGCTAGAGTTTGTGAAATTTTGTCATATTCCCAACTATAATTTGTTCACCCAACACCTGTCTTTTTTCTTTAAGAGTTACCACTAGTGAAACCTTGAACCCCGGTCCATCTTTCATCTTCATTGCCTTCGTTGTTACTATTGCTCTCATCACTGCTACTACTACTTTGTTACTACTTTGTGGTGTTGGTGATTGGGGAAATACACCGTTGCTACGAAATATCTTGTCTAGTGCTTTTTCAGGTGTGGTTGAATTGACAACTGAACTTCTAAGGCTTATAAGTATTCTTTGGATCCCCTTGTGACGAATCAATAAATTAGGGTTATACCTACCCGCGAAGACTGTTGTGATCCCCTACACTTGTGGGTTATCAGCACACCACACCACAACACAACTCCACGACATGGACGCTGTGCTGGATTTTGTAAAGGAGAGACGAAAAAATGAAAAAGTGTCTAGGAGGAACTAGACACTACACATATATAGGAGAAGGTGAGATTCAAACTCGGGTTGTCTAGCACACCACCTATTGTGCTAGCTAGAAGACCCCTGAGTCTTTCTCTAAAGGATAGAAGGATAGAACTTGGTTCTTGGTTGTGAGAAGAGATAAAATGCAGTGCATATGCCATTTTTATCATGTAAATATATGTTCGCTCTATCATCATAAATGGCTAAAATATATCAAACGAGTTCTGAAATATCCTAAATTTTAACATGTATGATTTTATGGTGTATGTTAAGTGCAGAAAAAAATCCAAGGACAAACGAAGAAGTGAATGTCAATTTGTTTTGAAACTTTGTACATCCCCTCTCGAAATCATGTTTCTTGATTGGAGATGGTTTGATTTGTAAAGAGTGCATATCTTTATCACAATATACTGAGGTCATACCATGACACCATGCCAAATTTCATCCTTTTCAGACTTCGTTAACATTTTCTAGAATTAAAAAATCAATAAAATCCATGTTTGTGGTGGACTTTTGATACATAAATGTTTTAAATTTCTTTTCAATTCTTGTATAATTTATTTACATATACACAATATCTTGTATGTGATTTTTCAAACCACTTTTTGTGCATTATTACATATACTTCTAGCTCAAATTTGAATTATAATAAATAAATGTCATAAATGCACTAAATGGCTAAAATATAGCAAACGAGCTCTGAAAATGTCAAATTTTAACATAGAGGATTTTATGGTGTATGTTCAGTGTAGAGAAGACTTGAAGCTCAAACGATGAAGTGAATGTCAATTTCTTTTCAAACTTTGTATGTCCTCTCTCGAAATCATGTTTGTTGATTGGAGATGATTCGATTTGTAAAGAGTGTATATCAATACTTTTTTGAAACATTATCAAATTTTTATCACATTATATTAAGGTCATATCATGACAGGATGCCAAATTTTACCTTTTTCAGACTTCGTTTACATTTTCCAGAATTAAATAACTAATAAAATCCATGTTTGTGGTTGAATTTTACCACATAAATGTTTGAAATTTCTTTTCAATTCTTGTATGAGTTAATTATATATACTCAGTATCTTGTATGTGATTTTTTGAATCACTTTTGTGCATTATTCCATATACTCATAGTTCAAATTTGAATTATAACCTTTAAATGCCCATAAATTCACTAAATGGTTAAAATATATAAAACGAGCTTTGAAAAGTGTCAATTTTTAACATGAAGGATTTTATGGTGTTTGCTGAATGCAGAAAAAAAATCAAATGTCAAACGATGAAAGGAATGTCATTTGTTTTCAAACTTGGTATGTTCCCTCTTGAACTAATGTTTTTTTTGGAAAAAAATGTGTGGACGAGATCACAGACGGTTGCAGTCTAAAACCGTGTGGGATGACAGACGTACATCACATATACATTTTTTGATATGTGCGTCTTGGTAGCCGTTGGATATCATGGAGATCAATGGTGATCATCCGCGATCCATGGGAGACTCCTTTCGACCAATCAAAATGCGATCTGTTTATCTTCAATTATGTGGGATGGCAAACTACATCACACACACACATTTTATAAAAAAACGTGTGTACGACATCACATGCAATTGTATTCATAAAACTATGTGGGGTGGTAAACTACAACGCACACACATCTTTTATAAAAATGTGTGCACGACATCACACACAATCACATTCATCAAGTAGTGTGGGATGATAAACTACATCGCACACACATCTTTTATATGAAATGTTTGTATGACATCACACACATTGTATCCATAAAATGGTGTGGGATAACAAACTACATCGCACACACACCTATTATAAGAAACGTATGCATAACATCACACATAATTGTATTTATAGAACTGTGTGGGATGACAAACAATATCACACACCCATCTTTTATAAATTTTTCTTTCCGATATCACACACATATTCATAAATTCTGTGAGATGATAAACTACATCACCCAGGCATATTTTATAAAGAACGTGTGCATGACATCACACACAGTTACATTTATTAATTTGTGTGTGATATTATGACATCCCACAAGTTTGTTATGACATCACACACCCTAATTTTTTAATTGTTTGTTATGTAGTTGCACACACGCATCCCAAACAGTTTCGGCCAAGGGTTTGGGAAATGAGTGTCGTGTTAGCCCCTCTTTGCACTAGTGAACGATTGACTGAACCCTCGGGGTGTCACATCCAAACTTTTATTGCCTTGTTATATTAATGCTAAAAATTAGGATAAACAAAAACCTTGCTAAGTTGTGATGTGATAACACTAGTTTTACCATGCCATGCTTGCATATGCTTTGGTTTGATTGTTATGCCTTCCCTTGCCATGCTCTTGAGTGTTTTGTTTTATCTTATGCCTTGCCAAAAATAATCAACCACTAAAAAAATTCTTAGCACTCCACTTATATTATAATAACCACACTTTTACCACCATAGGAAATAAGAATCAATAAAATATGTTCTAGATAAATATTTCACTTCACAGAAATTCATTACTAAAATAATTAAAAATACCTCTATAGCAGAAGGTATTTAATTACAATATTTAAAAAGTACTAAATAATTATTTGCTATTAATATAATAGTAATAATATTATTAACCCAATTTTTTTTCTAAAATCGTAAATAAAATTAGGATAATAACCCTGGAGTTTTTAAAGAATTTAGGTGGGTTTAATTTGAAATTTTGTTTCAAATTTAAATCAAACCGGATTTAGAACTGGGCAAACCTAACTAAATCAGTGCAGAAAAAAAAGGGAAACCTAGCCTACTAGGCCGCAGCCCTCTCTCCTAGCCCTAAACTATGCCCCCCTCTCTCCCTAGCCCCTTACAACCCGGCCTCGCTTGTCATTCTCCCTCCCACCTGCTGACATCACCCCGTAGGCCCCTCTGGTGGTACTCGCCCGACGTCAGCCTTGGCGCCGCCCTCGACGCCCAACCATGGCCGAGGCACGGGTCACTGTGGAGAAGCACGCGCGCACTCCCGCCCTTGCGCTCGCTCGCTCCCGTGCCCACACCCCCACTTCGATCGCTATAAAATGGGGCACTCTCCCCCGCTCTCACCCCACTCCACTCGCCACCCGAGCACCACACCCCACCCCAGCCGATCGATCACTACCGAGAGGTAGAGAAGGAGGAGACCGGGAGGAAGAAAAGAGGAGGAAGGAGGAGGAAGGGAGGAAGGAGGAGGGAGAGGAGGAGGCCGGCGAGCCTCCCCTCTCCGTTCCACGCCGTAGCCGACGTCGGAAGGAGCCGCAGGCGACAAGGAGGAACCTCCGCCCACGTCTACTAGACCCGACGGTCTACCCCAATCCGCCGCCGTTCGCCACCGCCTCGAGCACTTTTGACACCAAAATTGGGTTGCCCCTGCCCCGACGCACCTCCGCCGCCGTTCCACGCCGCCAACCGTGTGACGCCCCCAAAATCAGACCGTGTACAGTAATCATACACACAAGGTACACGAGTGAGATTAGGGTGCCACGATGATAATATCACAGCACAACACTAAACCCAAAAGGATAAACAAATATGTTACAATAGAGGGGGTCACGCGGACCCGAATACATAAGTCATACAAGCCATAATATCTGAGTACAGACATAGTTAGTCATGTTTTGCCTTAAGAAGGCTAGCACAAATCACATCAGAGATACAGATCGAAAAGGCGAGGCCTCCTGCCTGGGATCCACCGAACTACTCCTGGTCAACGGGGAACTCGACGTCGTAGTAGGCGCCTCCGGGGTACTCCTGCTCCTGGGCTCCAACGTCGGCTGCAGCGGCCGATCAGGCAAGACAGTAAAGAAAATAAAGCAGGTGAGTATCTAGTATACCCGCGAGTCTTACGTCCGCTACTAAGCATTATGCATTGTATCAACGGAAATAAGAGGTTGTATATAGTGGACTAAAAAACAGAAATCCTGAGCAAGGGTAAGAAACTAGGCCTATCGAAGACTAGCATCTTCCGACGTTGTCTTGCAGCATGAGGTAAGAATCAGCCAACAGTTTATATAAACCATAAGGTAACAATGCAGCAGAAGTTGCTGCAGCATTGTCTAATAATAAGTTGTAATAATTAACTATGCCTCCGAGTTCACCTCCTCGGCATCCCGAAAACCCGGAACCATACAGTTTAATAATAATAGTTTGTAGTGGTAAGATCCAGCTTCAGCATAAAGCGTCCTGTTACCGTGGACACGGCTATTCGAATAGATTAATCTTCCCTGCAGGGGTGCACTGGTGTTACGCTACACGCACGGATCTCCAGGGTGGCGGGAACCTTGTTAGGGAACGCTCCACCGAGGCTATCCGACACTTCATAGCCCATCTTTCAAACTCAACAGAGAGGCCATCCGCCGGTCTAAATCCTAAGTACGCCGGGCCTTGGACCCCAACCCGAACGTACTCCTGCATGGTGCGTGACTGGCCGGTGAAGTTAAAGCAAATCCAAATAAGACACCACCGCGCGAGCAAATAAGACAACACCACTTCCCGGCAATCATCCCACAGTACTGCTGACGTCTGAAGAGTCCTCGGACGACACTACGAAGCAGAGGAGCCCATAACTCGTAATTCCCACTGGTAGGTAGTGCGTACATGGCATATAGCCAACTCAAGACATTCACTGAACCATTTAGCATTTTATTAACCTGCGTGACAACCGTTATCGTTGCCTCGACTTAACTGACCCGCGGACAACGACAGCAGCCAGGACCACCAGTACATCGGTGCCTGCCCCGTCGTCCCACCAAGTCACTGCGGTTACCAACAAGGTGAACCGTCTCCTTACCTTGTCTCGCATGTGCTCCTGGAGGAGCTCGACTTTCGTGGTTTGGTAACTCTCTCGGCCAACGATCAGGGGCCAAGCACACCGGTACACTAGTTGTACCCTCCCTGTCGTCCCATCGCAATACCTCTCGCGGGCACCGTTGGGTCGCCCGACTTCTTACCTGAAGGACAACCGTTTACAGGACCCTATGGCGGCAAGAAAAAGTCAGCCTCGAGTGGAGTACAAGGATTACTCCTTGATAGCTCACACTTGAGGTGACAAGGCATAATCTAGATAGGGGCCTTAGACGGTGTCTGCATTGTACCGTACCTGTGCAGTTATAATATCTGTATCCGCGTTCACTCCCCTGAGTGATCACGACCCTCTATCTAATCCTAGCTAACAATGCGTAGAGCTCACTGCTGAATAATGCATAATAATAATAGGCAGCATAGGATAAAGGAAGGCACATCAAGGGGCGACAAAATTAGGCTATGCAATTGAATATGATTTTAATCGTAGCAGCAACAGTTACAATGCCTAGTGAAAGAAATGTACGGAAAGGTAGGCGATATCTGGGGAAGAGAAATGACTCTTCTTGCCTGCAAGCTCGACGGTAGTAGTAGGGTCGTCGACGAAGTAGTCGTACTCAGCAGCGCTGTAGTCGATGGCAGCAGCGGGGTCTACCGGAGATTAAGGGAGGAAGAAACAGTAAATACACAGCAAGCATATACAAAAAGATGCATGACAAGACGGATGAAATGTTAACGGTGTTCTAACGCAGTGCAATGCACATTGCTCGGAACGGAAATTCATCTGAGGATGAACTACCGGCTCCGGATGATTACCGGACAGGGTGTCCGGAGGGGGAAGGATCAAGCCGGAGGTGTCGTGGGTACCGTAAAAACATAAGGGGGGTGTATCCGTGCTATTAGATCTATTCCTAACAACATTCGTGTTCGGAATAAATTCATCCGGGCACTCTAACAGTACTGGACAATTTATCGGACCGTCAGTCCGAAGGGGGACGGTTCGATGTTCGTTGTGTTAGAGGGGTGTGATAGACATACTGATAGCGTATTTGTATTCGTTATATTTTTCTGATCAATTTTCATGTATAAAGTTTTTGAATCTGAGTTACGGTTTAAAAGTTATTGAATTTCAAAGTTTTAAATCATTTAAATGATTTTCTGGAATTATTTTTATTATTAAAACAACATTATCCAAAACAGTGCCTGACATGTGGGACCCACATGTCAGCCTCTGTTTTTTATAAAACATTTTATTAATCCTAATTATCCAGTGGGGGGGGGCCACTGTCATACTCTGCAATTTATCAAAATTCATTTCTAAAACAATTAACCAGATGTGGACCCCACCTGTCATACTAATAGAGACATGATTAATTTGCTATTAAAATTAACCAGGGGTTAAGTGGGGCTGGGCCCCACATGTAAGTTGCTTAGGGGGTATTTCATTTTATTTAAGCAGTGGCTTAGTCCTTAACAGTGGTGTTATCCCTAACAGGCCATTAGCCTTAATTAAAATGGGCGGGGCCTAGCCGTTAGTGGCCTAGCCACAGGCCAGCCACGGTGCGCCCACGCCGGCGGCGACACAGGGGGACGGCGGCGAGGCTAGCGAGCGGCACCGGCGACCAAATCACACGGGAGGGCGGGGAATTGAACGAGCAGCTCCACCCGCATCCATTTGAGCAAAAATCGCGGGCTGAGATTGAGTAGGGCCACGGCTATGCCGATGCGCGCGGCGCCGGAGCTCTGCTCCAATGGTGGAACGGAGCACGGGGCGAGGGGGGACGAGTTGGGGGATGGGAATGGTGGACGTGCTCACTAGCAGCGCGTAGAAGGTGGCCGCGGTTCGGCCGGAATCGGGCGGCGGAGCTCGTCGAACCGAAAAGGGGAAAGGCGTCGGGGGCGGTGTGGAGAAGCTCCGGGATCGATTCCCCGCGCACGGTGGTGTAGACGTAGACGGCGGCAGCGATGGACAAGACGACGAGGCCTGCGGAGGGCGTTGGCCACGCCGGGGCGCGACGGTGGCCGGCGGCGGCTCGGGCAGTTTTGCCCCGAGGAGAGCGAGCTGGGTGAGGAGGGAAATGGAGGGGAGGGGTGTCTTCTGGGTTGCTAGGGGAGGCCTTATCCCCAACGTGGTACAGCGGAGGTGGGGGTGGGGCCGGCCGGCGTGTCCGCGGCCACAGTGTTCGACGGCGACGGGAGCAGGTGGGGGTTGGTGGGAGGTAGGAGAAGGCCGGCCGGGTGGGCCGAGCTGGGCCATCGCCCCAGGCGGGATTTAGGGGGGTTTTCCCCTTTTTTTGTATTTCTACTATTTCCTTTTTTTTGTGGTAATTGTTTTCCTAGCTTAGGCATTTTTGTAAAATGTGTTAGGTGCCTCAATATTTGTATATCCTTATATAGCAGTGTCACAAAAGTTTTTGCAGCAAAAGAAAATCATTAGATATCTCTTGTAAATATTAAATGCCCAAAGTAAGGGTTTTAACCTACTGTTTGAATTGTTTGGAATTTTCCATAACTCAATAAATACCCAAACCCATTTGGATTTGGTTCACTGATTATTTGTGATTTTATAAAAGTAGTTTCACAATTTTTGGAGAAAGTTTATTTGCACATGGTTTTATTATTTAATAATCCATCAAAGGCAAATGAAGATTTAATTGGATTTCAATTCAAAGGTCATTTGAATTGAGCTAGGTATTGGTTTGATTCATCATGACCAAGGTCCATGATCACAATGCATTCAAGAATAACAAAGTGGAAATTGAATTTGAACTGGTCCAAGTTGATCAAATAAAAGTTCTAAACAGTAGAGATGAACAGTAACCTTGATTACTGTTCACTGACAGTGAGGGTGTTACAAATCTCCCCCACTACAAGAATTCTCGTCCCGAGAATTTAAGTGGTAGCGAGGAAAAAATCGGGGTATTCATCGCGAAGGCGATCTTCGCGTTCCCAAGTGGCTTCATCTTCAGAATGATTCGACCACTGAACCTTGAGGAACTTGACGGTCTTGTTGCGGGTTCGACGTTCAGACTGATCGAGAATGCGGCACGGATGTTCTCGATAAGTCAAGTCCTGTTGCAGCTCGATCATATCATGCTCCACTTCGCGGATAGGATCCTTGAAGCAGCGACGGAGTTGCGACATGTGGAAGACATCGTGGACTTGGGAGAGGTTCGGCGGCAATTCCAACCGGTATGCCACGGGTCCACTCCTGGAAAGGATACGGAACGGGCCAATGTAGCGAGGAGCCAACTTGCCCTTGATACCGAAGCAATGAGTGCCCCTCATGGGAGTGACACGGAGGTAAGCGTATTCACCAGGTTGATACTCCATTTCACGGTGTTTGCGGTCATAGTTGCTCTTCTGACGAGACTGTGCGGCCTTGAGATTTTCTTGCACAATGCGAACTTGTTCTTCAGCTTCTTGGACCAGATCCGGTCCGAAGTAGGGTCGTTCCCCAGTTCCTGACCAATTCAGGGGGGTTCGACATTTACGTCCGTATAGAACTTCGAAGGGGGCCATCTTCAAGCTAGCCGTATAGCTATTGTTGTACAAGAATTCCGCGTACGGGAGGGCATCCTCCCATTTCATGCCGAAAGAAAGGACACAAGCGCGAAGCATGTCTTCCAGCACTTGATTGACTCGTTCAACTTGGCCTTGCGACTGGGGGTGATAAGCGGTGCTGAGATTCAGACGAGTCCCGAAAGCTTCCATGAAACTATTCCAGTATCGTTAGGTGAAAATGTTGCCACGGCCTGAACTGATCTCCATCGGAATACCGTGAAGTGATACAATTCGGGAGATATACAAGTGTGTTAACTGACTAGCAGTGATCGTCTCCTTGACCGGCAGGAAGTGTGCAATCTTGGAGAATCGGTCGATGACGACAAAGATGGCATCGTTAGCTTTCTGTGACTTAGGAAAACCGGTGACGAAGTCCATTTCGAATTTGTCCCACTTCCAATCAGGAGGAGGGAGTGGTCGCAACCAACCAGCAGGTTTCTGATGTCCGGCCTTGACGCGACTGCAAACGTCACATTGAGAAACATAGCGGGCGATGTCTTGCTTCATGTAAGGCCACTAGTACCGTTGACGAAGGTCTTTATACATCTTGGTACTGCCAGGGTGGATTGACAAGGGAGAATTATGGGCTTCTTCCATGATATCCGGACCACAGTTAATGATGGCCGGGCTCACAGGAACTACTAAGCGGCCCTTGAAGTACACAGTATCAGCATCATTGGCATCAATGGTAAAAGAGGAGGGCTTTCCTTCTGCGATGTCCTGCTTGATCTTCACAATGTCAGGGGCCAGAGATTGTCTACTCTTGATGAGGGCGTCGAGCTTTGACTCAAGAACCAGGTTATTGACGTAACCTTGAGGAACAATCTCGAGATTCAACTTGCGAAACTCTTCATACAGAAGTGGTTGCTGCACCTGAACCTCAAGTTCAGAACAGTAAGCTTTGCGGCTCAAGGCATCGGCCATCACATTAGCTTTGCCAGGGGTATACGAAATATCCATGTTGAAGTCGGCTATTGTCTCGAGCCATCGTTGTTGACGAAGATTCAGGTCTGGCTGAGTAAACAGGTACTTCAGACCTTGGTGGTCGGTGTAGACCTCGCAACGATTACCGACAAGGTAATGTCGCCACAGCTTCAATGCATAAATTACTGCTGCCAATTTGAGATCATGTGTTGGTTATTTGTCTTCGTGAGTACACAACTGTCGAGAGCCATAAGCAATCACCTTGCGCTCTTGCAATAGGACACAACCTAATCCTTGACGAGACGCGTCGCAATATATCACGAAGTCATTCTGAGTATCAGGGGGAGCGAGCACCGGGGGAGAAGTTAGCTTGTCCTTGAGTGCTTGAAAACTTTCTTGACATTTATCTGTCCACTCAAACTTGACGCCTTTGTGAAGCAGATTAGTCAGAGGCCTGGCAATCTTGGAGAAATTCTCGACGAAACGGCGGCAATAGCTAGCGAGCCCAAGGAAACTGCGGACTTGCTTGACGGTCTTGGGAGGAGTCCAGTCAAGAATAGCCTGGATACGTTCTGGGGTGACGGCAATGCCATCCTTGGAGATCACATGCCCAAGGTAGGTTACTTCGGGAAGCCAGAACTCACACTTAGAATACTTAGCGTAGAGTTTGTGTTCTCTAAGCTTCTCCAGTATAAGACAAAGATGTTCAGCATGTTCTTCTTCATTCTTGGAATATATCAATATATCATCCAGATAAACCACGACGAACGGGTCGAGGTACTCCATGAAAATATAATTCATCAATCTGGTGAAGGTGGCTGGAGCATTGGTTAAGCCAAAGGACATGACAGTGTACTCGTATGAACCATTGCGAGTAATGAAGGCAGTCTTTGGAATGTCCTCATCACGGACTCGGATTTGGTGATAACCAACCTCAAGTCGAGTTTAGAAAACACCTTGGATCCGGCAAGTTGATCATACAGATCGTTGATCCGGGGAAGTGGGTATTTTTCTGGATGGTGGCTTGGTTAATGGGTCGATAATCTTGGACCAATCGGTTTGTCCCATCGCTCTTCTTGACAAAAAGCGAAGGTGCTCCCCAAGCTGAGGAACTGGGGCGAATGAATCCTTTCTGAACTGCCTTGTCGATTTCCTCCTTAAGTTCAAGGAGTTCATGTGGCGGCATCTTGTAAGGACGCTTGGCAATAGGAACAGTGCCGGGCTTCAAGTCGATGACAAATTCGACTTCTCTGATCGGGGGTATTCCCGGCAGTTCTTCGGGGAAGACGTCGGGAAAATCGCGGACGACCGGAACGTTCTCAATTCCTTCCATAGGTGAGATATTCAAAGCATTCATCATAAAGATCTGTGTTTCTGCATTACGGGTTACTCGGGGGTGTGGTTAACAATCTCGCCGGAGGGGTGAAAAAGTTGGACAGACTTGGTGCCACAATAGAGTGCGGCATCGTGAAATTTCAACCAGTCCATTCCCAGAATGAGGTCTATGGTGGAAGACTTCAGAACGATGGGGGAAGCAAGGAATTCAATCCCTTCAATTTCAACAATGGTTCCGGGCACTATCTTGGAGGTGTGGGAATGGCCTATCGGGGTGCGGACAACCATCGGTGGGTGCATATTTTCAAGCGTAAAGTTATGCGACAATGCAAATGCTTCCGACAAGAATGAATGTGATGCTCCTGTATCGAATAAAACAGTAGCAGGTACGGAATTAACGAGAAGGGTACCCATCACGGTAGCGGGTTGTTGCCGAGCTTCCTCAACATTGATGTTGTTAGCATGACCACGAGCATGAGCAGCAAACCCAATATTATAGTTGGGGGTCCTGTTGTTGCCACGACCATTTCCACGGCCAGCGGGGTTAACTACCAGTTGCTTCTGTTTCTGGGGGCACTCTCTGGAAAAATGCCCAGGTTGGCGGCACGTGAAGCATAATCCATCCTGAGGACGGAGGGGTGTAGCATTGGGTGGTGCAGGCAGAGCTCTTGGAAACTGCGGTGGCGGAGGCAGACGGGGTGCAGCATAAGACAGCCTTGGAGCAGGGACAGCTGAATGGGTCACACTGGTAGGGAGACAGATACGACGCTTCTGCGTTGCGCCCGAAGATGAGCCAACGTCACGATAACGCTTCAGAGAGTTCTTGTGCTCCATCTAGGCAGTCTCGACGGTGATAGCCTTGTTCACCATGGTGGAGAAGTTGGCGAAATCATGAACGGCAAGAGCGAGCCTGAGGTCTGGGTTGAGGCCACCACGGAACTTCTGCTGCCTGCGAGCATCAGTGGTGATCTCTCCTTCCGCATAGCGAGAGAGGTTGAGGAACTCGCGCTGATAGGCTTCAACAGTCATGTCGCCCTGAGTGAGGTTGCGGAATTCTTCCGCCTTACGATCCATGATCCCCTGAGGAATGTAGCGGGAGCGAAAGGCCGACTGAAATTCATCCCAGGTGATGACTTCTCCAATTGGCAGTGAACGCTTGTGGGTATTCCACCACTGAGCAGCGGCGCCTTTCAGATGGTAAGACGCAAAGTTCACATAGTCGGCTGGATCGACATTAGCAGACTCCAGCTCGTGAGTGATGTCGCGAAGCCAGTCATCAGCATCCAACGGCTGAACAGTGTTGCGGAACATAGTGGGGTTGAGGCGGGTGAAGTCGTGCAGAGTCACGGTGGCATGCTGATGGTGGTGCCCATTCTGATTCGGCTGGGGGAACTGAGCCATGATATTCTGCATGAACTGACGGTTCATCTCGAACTGCTGCATCATCGCGGCCATGTAATCCGGCGGCGGAGGTGGGTCGTTGGAAGCACGACCACGACCAAGACCACCACGACCAGCCATCCTGCTAGAATTTAACAGGGGTATTTCAGAGATGAAAATTTAACGAGATACCGGAATCAAGCCTGAAGTAAAACGACAACGAAAAGGACGCGCAGATATATATAGGAGTAGTCATATAAGACATACACATTCGCACACAGAGTCAATCAAAAATCGGGCAGCGTAACGTCGTAGAAATTAAGGAAAAAGGACTCACTAGGCGGCGCGCAGACCGCGGTAAGGAGTACACGACGCGACATAGAATCCACTATGTCAATCACGCCGCAAGAAAACTGTTGGCCACAGGATTTGATGCCAGAGAACGCGCGGCCTGCCCAGAATGAGAATGGGATCCGCGGTCCGGGACCTGGGGTACGACTCCTGCGACACGACTCAATCAATGGGGGAAGCACCAAAAAGACCGGGTGGGATCAAGAGAACGTGATCCTAATGTCAGATTTTGTAAAACTTACCAGCAAGGATAAGAGAGCAGATTCCTAGAGCATAGGTAAGGAGAAAAGGATCATAATACCATAGATGTCACACGTAGTGACATCGATGTGGGCCCTTAAGCCAAATATTAAGTTAGCAAAATAGTTTTCAAAGTCTAGACTCAACTTCGACCAAGTAGTGGTGGGGTGGCTTCCTACAGGCAGTCGGCTCTGATACCAACTTGTGACGCCCCCAAAATCAGACCGTGTACAGTAATCATACACACAGGGTACACGACTGAGATTAGGGTGCCACGGTGATAATATCATAGCACAACACTAAACACAAAAGGATAAACAAATATGTTACAATAGAGGGGGTCACGCGGACCCGAATACATAAGTCATACAAGCCATAATATCTGAGTACAGACATAGTTAGTCAGGTTTTGCCTTAAGAAGGCTAGCACAAATCACATCAGAGATACCAATCGAAAATGCGAGGCCTCCTGCCTGGGATCCACCGAACTACTCCTGGTCAACGGGGAACTCGACGTCGTAGTAGGCGCCTCCGGGGTACTCCTGCTCCTAGGCTCCAACGTCGGCTGCAGCGGCCGATCAGGCAAGACAGTAAAGGAAATAAATCAGATGAGTATCTAGTATACCCGCGAGTCTTACGTCCGCTACTAAGCATTATGCATTGTATCAACGGAAATAAGAGGCTGTATATAGTGGACTAAAAAACAGAAATCCAGAGCAAGGGTAAGAAACTAGGCCTATCGAAGACTAGCATCTTCCGACGTTGTCTTGCAGCATGAGGTAAGAATTAGCCAACAGTTTATATAAAGCATACGGTAACAATGCAGCAGAAGTTGTTGCAGCATTGTATAATAATAAGTTGTAATAACTAACTATGCCTCCGAGTTCACCTCCTCGGCATCCCCGCGAGGAAGAAAACCCGGAACCATATAGTTTAATAATAATAGTTTGTAGTGGTAAGATCCAGCTTCAGCATAAAGCGTCCTGTTACCGTGGACACGGCTATTCGAATAGATTAATCTTCCCTGCAGGGGTGCACTGGTGTTACGCTACACACACGGATCTCCAGGGTGGCGGGAACCTTGTTAGGGAACGCTCCACCGAGGCTATCCGACACTTCATAGCTCATCTTTCAAACTCAACAGAGAGGCCATCCGCCGGTCTAAATCCTAAGTACGTCGTTCCTTGGACCCCAACCCGAACGTACTCCTGCACGGTGCGTGACTGGCCGGTGAAGTTAAAGCAAAGCCAAATAAGACACCACCGCGCGAGCAAATAAGACAACACCACTTCCCGGCAATCAGCCCACAGTACTGCTGACGTCTGAAGAGTCCTCGGGCGACACTACGAAGCAGAGGAGCCCATAACTCGTAATTCCCACGGGTAGGTAGTGCGTACATGGCATATAGCCAACTCAAGACATTCACTGAACCATTTAGCATTTTATTAACCTGCGTGACAACCGTTATCGTTGCCTCGACTTAACTGACCCGCGGACAACGACAACAGCCAAGACCACCAGTACATTGGTGCCTGCCCCGTCGTCCCACCTAGTCACTGCGGTTACCAACAAGGTGAACCGTCTCCTTACCTTGTCTCGCGTGTGCTCCTGGAGGAGCTCGACTTTCGTGGTTTGGTAACTCTCGCGGCCAACGATCGGGGGCCAAGCACACTGGTACACTAGTCGTACCCTCCTTGTCGTCCCGTCGCAATACCTCTCGCGGTCACCGTTGGGTCGCCCGACTTCTTACCTGAAGGAAAACCGTTTACAGGACCCTATGGCGGCAAGACAAAGTCAGCCTCGAGTGGAGTACAAGGATTACTCCTTGATATCTCACACTTGAGGTGACTAGGCATAACCCAGATAGGGGCCTTAGACGGTGTCTGCATTGTACCGTACCTGTGCACTTATAATATCTGTATCCGCGTTCACTCCCCTGAGTGATCACGACCCTCTATCTAATCCTAGCTAACAATGCGCAGAGCTCACTGCTGAATAATGCATAATAAAAATAATAGGCAGCATAGGATAAAGGAAGGCACATCAAGGGGCGACAAAATTAGGCTATGCCATTGAATAGGATTGTAATCGTAGAAGCAGCAGTTACAATGCCTAGTGCAAGAAATGTACGGAAAGGTAGGCGATATCTGGGAAAGAGAAATGGCTCTGCTTGCCTGCAAGCTCGACGGTAGTAGTAGGGTCGTCGACGAAGTAGTCGTACTCAGCAGCGGTGTAGTCGACGGCAGCAGCGGGGTCTACCGGAGATTAAGGGTGGGAAGAAACAGTAAATACACAGCAAGCATATACAAACAGATGCATGACAAGACGGATGAAATGTGAACGGTGTTCTAACGCAGTGCAATGCACATTGCTCGGAACGGAAATTCATCTGAGGATGAAATACCGGCTCCGGATGATTACCAGACAGGGTGTCCAGAGGGGGAAGGATCAAGCGGGAGGTGTCGTGGGTACCGGAAAAACATAAGGGGGGTGTATCCGTGCTATTAGATCTATTCCGAACAACATTCGTGTTCGGAATAAATTCATCCGGGCACTCTAACAGTACCGGACAATTTATCGGACCGTCGGTCCGGAGGGGGACGGTTCGATGTTAGTTGTGTTAGAGGGGTGTGGTAGACATACAAATAGCGTATTTGCATTCTTTATATTTTTCTGATCAATTTTCATGTATAAAGTTTTTGAATCTGAGTTACGGTTTAAAAGTTATTGAATTTCAAAGTTTTAAATCATTTAAATGATTTTCTGGAATTATTTTTATTATTAAAACAACATTATCCAGAACATTATCTAAAACAGTGCCTGACATGTGGGACCCACATGTCAGCCTCTGTTTATTTATAAAACATTTTATTAATCCTAATTATCCAGTGGGGGGGCACTGTCATACTCTGCAATTTATCAAAATTCATTTCTAAAACAATTAACCAGAGGTGGACCCCACCTGTCATACTAATAGGGACATGATTAATTTGCTATTAAAATTAACCAGGGGTTAAGTGGGGCTGGGCCCCACATGTAAGTTGGTTAGGGGGTATTTCATTTTATTTAAGCAGTGGCTTAGTCCTTAAAGGTGGTGTTATCCCTAACAGGCCATTAGCCTTAATTAAAACGGGCGGGGCCCAGCCGTCAGTGGCCTAGCCACAGGCCAGCCACGGCGCGCCCACGCCGGCGGCGACACAGGGGGGCGGCGTCGAGGCTAGCGAGCGGCACCGGCGACCAAATCACACGGAAGGGCGGGGAATCGAACGAGCAGCTCCACCCGCATCCATTTGAGCAAAAATCGCGGGCTGAGATTGAGCAGGGCCACAGCTATGCCGACGCGCGCGGCGCTGGAGCTCTGCTCCAATGGTGGAACGGAGCACGGGGCATGGGGGGACGAGTTGGGGGATGGGGATGGTGGACGTGCTCACCAGTAGCGCGTAGAAGGTGGCCGTGTGCTCGGGGAGGACGCGGTTCGGCCGGAATCGGGCGGCGGAGCTCGTCGGAACCGAAAAGGGGAAATGCGTCGGGGGCGGTGTGGAGAAGCTCCGGGATCGATTCCCCGCGCACGGTGGTGTAGACGTAGACGGCGGCGGCGATGGACAAGACGACGAGGCCTGCGGAGGGCGTTGGCCACGCCGGGGCGCGACGGTGGCCGGCGGCGGCTCGGGCAGTTTTGCCCCGAGGAGAGCGAGCTGGGTGAGGAGGGAAATGGAGGGGAGGGGTGTCTTCTGGGTTGCCAGGGGAGGCCTTATCCCCAACGTGGTAAAGCGGAGGTGGGGGTGGGGCCGGCCGGCTTGTCCGTGGCCACAGTGTTCGACGGCGACGGGAGCAGGTGGGGGTTGGTGGGAGGTAGGAGAAGGTCGGCCGGGTGGGCCGAGCTGGGCCATCGCCCCAGGCGGGATTTAGGGGGTTTCCCCTTTTTTTGTATTTCTTCTATTTCCTTTTTTTTGTGGTAATTATTTTCCTAGCTTAGGCATTTTTGTAAAATGTGTTAGGTGCCTCAATATTTGTATATCCTTATATATCAGTGTCACAAAAGTTTTTGCAGCAAAAGAAAATCATTAGATATCTCTTGTAAATATTAAATCCCCAAAGTAAGGGTTTTAACCAACTGTTTGAATTGTTTGGAATTTTCTATAACTCAATAAATACCCAAACCCATTTGGATTTGGTTCATTGATTATTTGTGATTTTATAAAAGTAGTTTCACAATTTTTGGAGAAAGTTTATTTACACATGGTTTTATTATTTAATAATCCATCAAAGCCAAATGAAGATTTAATTGGATTTCAATTCAAAGGTCATTTGAATTGAGCTAGGTATTGGTTTGATTCATCATGACCAAGGTCCATGATCACAATGCATTCAATAATAACAAAGTGGAAATTGAATTTGAACTGGTCCAAGTTGATCAAATAAAAGTTCTGAACAGGAGAGATGAACAGTAACCTTGATTACTGTTCACTGACAGTGAGGGTGTTACAAACCGCCGCCGGAAACGCTTCCGGTGAGCTCCCGAACCGCTCCTCTCCTCCTTGGTCGCCCGCGTTTGCCCACGTCACGCGCCTTTTTTTGGGAGGAAAACAAAAACCCCACACCGCCCCTCCCCAACCCCTGGCCGCCGTCCTCCGGCCACGGGAGGGCCGCCGGCGAAGCCCTGGGCGCCCCTGGCCGCCATGGGAAGTAGCCCCGTGCCCTACCTGGGCCAGATGAAGAAGACGGCCCCCTGGCCGTCAGATCTCTTTAGATCCAACGGCCAGGGACAGCCTGTACCCCTTCGTTTTTCTGTTTAAAAAAAAGCAAACTGAAGCAACAGCCGCTACGCGGGCTTGGCCCACTGGAGAGAAATACGCGTGGGCGCAGGATAGCCCGGGCCGGCCTGCATGTGTAGAATATTGTTTTTGTCATGTTCATATAGTTATGCTTTATTTTTCTGCATGTGTAGAATATTGTTTTTCTTAGGTAAAATTGTGACCCTTTATTATTATTACTATTTTTTAGTTTAATTTCTATAAAATTTATATTAGTGTTATTAAATTATTAGCACTTTATTAAAATAGCCTCTAGTCAGTAGGATATTGCTATAAACTTAGTTAATCATAATAAAATTATTTAAAAAGAAGTTAGTGATTAATTTGAGTGCAAAACAATGCATAAGTTAAGATTTGTTTTAATATAACCTTGTTGTAATAATCTTATTAAATTTATCCTAATGCCTTGTTATAAAATTTAACCTTGTTGAGGTTTTGTAAAAATTAAATTTTAATAAATAGAAAACCTTGAGAATTGTTTTGTCCTTTGTTGCTTGTGTTATTGTTTTAAAAATTGTGTGATGTTGTGCTTGCTATTGCCCCGTTGTAATATTGTGAATTCCTTGATTCTCAACGTGTAGACGAGACGATTGACCCTACAGGACAAGACTACCTCCAAGCTGCCCCCGAGACTGACCAGGAGACCACCGCCGACGAAGGCAAGCCACCGTCAAAACTAAAAATCCCGCATTACCCTTTTGATTTTTTCTTTTATCACTTATATTGTATCATGCTAGTATTTTATTCGTATGGTTTGGGATTGTATTAGTTGTATTAGGGAAAATAAAGTAGAACCCCGGTGATCCCGACACTCCGTGGAGACCATCACTCAGCTCTAGCATTATCATTACATAACATCTTGGAAAGTCATAGTTCATCCTATATGGTACGACATACACCTCAAAAGGTGATATGGACGGGTTTGTGGAACATCGTCGGACATGGACAAAGTCTAGACGGACTCTCTATAAGTTCCGCCAAAACCTAGCCTTACAGTACAACCACTATACTCTAGTATGGGACATGGCTAGTTGGAATCTTGTTTTTCTTAGTACGGGGGTCTTATAACTACACATGGATGGGTGATTCCAAGAATCCGATAGCCCTCGAAGTCAATGGGTGAAATTCGCTAGGCTTAGTGTCAGAAGGAACCTTGGTGGTCTTCGACTATGGTGCAGGCTTAGGCCCAAGAGGAGCATGACCTGACACATGGATAGTACATGTAGTACGCAAGGGGTAGATTCACCTGTACTAGGACAGACAAGGGGAAAACTATGGTCGATTATCCGAGACCCGCATACTGAGGTATGATGATCCGTGGGGACACACGGCGGATGTATCGAATGCGTGGGTAAAGTGTGCAACCTCTGCAGAGTGAAAACTATTCGAGTAGCCGGAGTCCATGGTCATGGACAGCTAGTGAGGCCAAACTTTGTGGGGAATAGATGAGAAAGACCAGTACCGAGTTTATGGTTCGCGATGATGGTGTTGATATTGTTGGAAAAAGGTTGAACTTGACTTATCCAAATTCATTTGTGGGAAATAAAATTTGCCAACTTAATAATAATCTTGAGTATATAGCAAATCCCTATGAAAAACTCCACCAAATAGCCATCCCATTATTTTTGTATGCAAAACTTTATTTCTTTCTTTAGGTGGTTTGCGAGTATTTTGTATGTACTCACGACTTCGTCCATGGTTATTCCATCGTCCAGGCTTGGAGGAGCAGGTGTACGACGATGATGCTACCGGCGATTACTAGGACGGTCTATTCTCTGATCTACCCTTTGGATTGTGTCGCCACTACCTTTGATGATTTTTCTTATTCCACTGCTATTTGAGCCCGATGAGGCCTTGTAAGACTATGTTATTGTGATATTTGTATTCGGTAATGTATGAACATTGAGACTCTTATTTCCATGTCGAGTTGTGTGTCATTTGAACTGATCATTGGAGCATGACCGTATACATAGCTGGTCGCTTCGGACATATAGTCCGGGGTGCCCACAGGGGGCTACTCACATCGGGAGCGCTATCGCGCACCCGATAGATCAGAGACCAGAAAGAAGAGGAAGAATACAAAGACTACAATAGTCCAAATAGTTCAACATAGAAGGTTTCGATATATTCATTTACACAAGGAGTTACAATAGGATTCTTTACATTCAAAAGGACCACTCGACAGTTCCATGGGTATCATCACAGTCAAAGGAAACTTAAACCCTAAGTCTACAAGGCTAGCTCGCCTGATTGCAAGCTTGATACCCTTGCTCTATTGGCAAGTCTGCTTGAGTGACGACTTGACATCAGCGTCCTGCTCAAAACTGGAGTAGCTATCAACACCACCAACAGCTGAAGAGTCGGAGGAATGAGAGCTAGCGATACTCCGACCAGGGGAGTCGCCAGCAGAAGAAGAAATGTGAGCACCATCTGAGCCTCTAGAATCGATATCGCTCGAGCTCTCCCAGCAAGGTTCCAGACGATTTCCATTAGGATAAAAAGCCCTAATGGAAAGGGTCTCCTAGCCGTCAAACCGACAACAAAGACTATCGCCTCTGCGCAGATTAAACTGGTGGGCAAACACTTTCCATCCAGACTCCAAGAAAACCAAGGATGAACTCTCAACAGAGAGCATAGTCCATAACGGGTAGTATGGGTAGCCCTGGAGGCATAGCCAGAGGCCATCCAAGTTAATCTCACAGACAACAACTTCAAAGGAAGAAAGAAGAAGAATCCGACTAGAAATGCATGTGAATGTAAAGAACGACATGATATGCACAGATACCATCATCCATAGCCACGGCCGGAGAACCCCTTGAAGATCCGCCATGTTCGACAAAACAACAGCCACGGCTCGCAACGTTGCGCGTAGAAACAACGCTGATAGCTGCATGGCCACGGCGCTTGGGAGCCATACAAGCTAGCTAAAAGAACAAACAATGCGCAAAGGAAGAATATGGATGTCAAAAGGAAGCAAAGTATGCATCTATATATACACCTGTTGCAATAGCACACAGGTCATTTTCACACACGAAGAGGAAGCGGTAAGATCTCCATTATCACAAGGGAAACACTTCAGATTCCATTACTCCAATGCAATTATGGATATTCGCCCCTGATCAATGTGGCAGTAAAAGTAGAGCATTCACACCGCCCTTGGAAATCCAACATGCACAAAAAATAGTAACATCTACAACATGCGCAAACCAAAGCGCCATCATCACACACACACGACGTGACAAGTCATGCCAGACCACAAGCGTCACGCTATGTCATAAGCATCGCAAAGCATTATTATATGTATCACATCCGGGCAGCAGAGGCAGAAGGGAATCCTTTATCTTTTTTCTTATTTCCAACTTATCTTCTTCACTAACCCTTTCTTTAGTTTGATTTCATCAAATAACCTCCCATCGGAAGTGCCTTGTCATTCTTAAAGGACCAAGGGCGACATAAAGCACCTTACAAAGGCTTGAGTGCTCACTCACCATCGGCGTATTCAGCAAATGCACCTTATGAAGGCTTGTGTACTTACTCGCCCCTGAAGTAAGCACTTGTGTACTTACTCACAAAATGATACAAAAAACCAAACTCTAATGGTCGACTAACCGACTCGTCGAGTAACTACTCAAATCTTCATTAGGCGATACTTCACACTAAGAGGTCACTCGATTGTTTACTGAGTGGATGCATTCTACATGGCACTCGCCCTTATTTCAGACCTGGGATCCGATACTACTGCACCCTAGAAGCCACGTGGACACACGTGTAGGTAAGACCCCGCTGAACTGTCGGCCAGGCTAGGACTTGCCACAACGCGAATTCACTCCGATCTTTTTCCGTACCCGAGTGTATGATAGGAAAATACTGACGGACGCGTTGGGTCGATTTAGAAGTTAACTGGCAGTATCGATCATGTAAGCCCTCAATGCCCTGGACCTTACTAGACACCATCCTCTCCAAGTCCATGTCAAGGGACTCGAGCTTAATTGGACTACTGTGGTACTTGCTGGTAGCGTGATTCGCTGGGACTCGATCAGTCAGGTACTTGGGCGCTTTAGTTTTGCATCCCTCTCAAAACTTACAAAATACGTCAGGCGAACATCATGCAGTTCACAAAAAGTGACATGAACTATAGCAACTCAAGAAGATTGGAGTCCCCGCGCGACTCTTGAAGTCCCCCAGGCACTTGGGGGCTACTGACGATGGGATGCCCCCACAAATCCTCACCGTGAGGGCACCTAGTCCGTGTCATAACTCGCGGCCTACAGAAGGCTTCGGGAGGCCGAAGGTTGACCCACCCAAAGCACTGGTGACCACGCCAACATGGAATTCAAAACCGACATGGAGTCCAGGACTTGGCGGCTAAGAATAGATAGAATATGAAACTCTCCTTGTAAACCTAGACGGACTCCTCGAGACCTAGCCTAGTATATAAAGGTTAGGAGAGGGGACGTCTAGGACAATCCAGTATTCATCGCAACATCGTTGGCTAGAGCAATCTCTCTAAAGCCTCCACTGTAATCGCCTCCACCATATAATATATCGAGAAGGAAGTAGGTGTTTTAAAGATTGAGGGACCTGAACCTAGGTAATCCCTGTTTCCTGTTAGCCGACGAGATCGCCAATCTTGCATTCCTTCCTTTAAGGTCAAACTCAGAGTTCCTAAGCATGGGATTTGAGGAAAGATCCACACTACTATTTCTTTTAAAAGATCCACACTCGTGCTTCAAATTGCATTTGTACTTCATAGAGAGTTTTCATTTCATTGATGCATCTATAATTTATGCTTGCTCCAAACATATCTATAATTTATGCTTGCTCCATCCTTATTTTGGTGATATTTCTATATGTTTTTATGCACTTTCATATCATTTACAACATATTTTGGACTAACCTAGTAATTCAGTGCCCAGTGCCAGTTTATGTCTGCTATTGACCGTGCATTGCAGGAACATATAAAAAATAAAAGTGCTCAAAAAATTCGACAAAATCATATAAAAAATATGCAAGACAGAAGACTCTGAAAGCCTGAAGGGGTCTGTCGGGGGGATGGATCAGGCCCATAGACCCGGCATTAGAAACCTCTGGGCCGACTTACATACGAAGGCCCACAAAGAAGACCCGGCCAGGAGTCGTACGTGCCAAGCGTGACGATTGAAGCCCTAGAAGGAATTCGACTTACCTTGTATAGCATGTACTCCCTCCGATCCATAATAAGTGTCGCTCATCTAGTACAAAGTTTGTACTAGCTTAGTACAAAATGAGCGACACTTATTGTGGATCGGAGGGAGTAGTAAATTTGTAATGTACAATAGAACTCCACCTCGTGTAGGAGTCGGACTTGCAGAATCCCAGGACCTGGTACCTTTATAAGCCGAGGTCCACGGGAGCCAGAGCTAGAACTTACCTCAAGCTAGGACTAGACAACTCGTGATACAACGTAGATCTCCACGAGACAAAGGTTGCGAAACATCACCACTGTAATTGATAAGATCGGCTCTTCCTATTGAGGAGTCGATCTCACAATAATCAATAAGCAGGAGTTGGTCTTTACCGCATCGACGGGGCCGAACCTGGGTAAACCGCCGAGTCCCGTGTCTATGTCGACTCTCTCCTCGAATTCGCCTCGTAGCAAAGGTCCCATGATAAGTCCGACTCTGCGGACATCTGCCGTGACTTCCCCACGATAGTTGGCGCCCACCGTGGGGCCTGCGCTCGCAGGTGTTGAGATTCTAGGAGGAGATCTGCAAATTATGGAAGGATTCGTTGTTGGGCGAATCATCAGAAGCCGGAGCGGGATCCTCTACATCGACGCCGCCACCTGGGGTCCTGAAGCCGACTTCATTGAGTCAGGTTACCAGATCCCAGTCGGATCGATTCACCTCTTCATCGATAGATTGAACGGATCAGAGCCAGAACTGGACCATTATGACCCTACTGAAGCTGCAAGCCGGTTACTTGCCGGCTCCGATCACGCCTTTATCGGATTCATCAACGAACCCCCGAAGTTGGCATTCTCTGTCGATACCTTGACAGATGATGAATTGGAGAAACTCCCTGAACAAGATAAAGTCCATGTGGCAGCAGCCACATACTGGCGGGTAGGGCAGAGCTACTTTGAAAAGAAGACAAGTAAACACGCGCATACTTGTGCGGACGATATGTTCGGATCCCAGTTAACCGACTCACTTATCAGTGACCTACAAGTTCCTCTCGAAGAGACAAGTCGGCCTGATACTTCCTTCCATCACGCCTTCATCGGGTTTATTGGTGAGTTCTCAGAACAGGAGCGTTCCGACGGAACCCCAAACCACGATAAGGATGGTTTCTTCGACGCCGACTCATATCGAGAAGAAGACAAATACTCAGATAACGCATCAATTTGATCCATCGGGGAAGGCTGACTCGGATCCGATCCAGAAGAATACGACACAGACGCTCCCTACTTCGACAATTCGGCTCATGAGACACATGGCAATGCCGACACCACCCAAAATCCATAAAAAAACGAAAACGGCTCAGAACTACGAACCACCAATGTGTGGTAGCGACTGAGCCGGAACAGAGCTGACCCTGACCAAGAATTAGAAGAAAACCAGAAAAAATCCATGATCCTAAAAGAAGAGATAGACTGGGAGCATAAAATTCTCATAGAGGCACAAGATCGACTTCCAAAGGAGATACGACATGACATGGTTCAGGAGCCGATAGGACTTTGGCTTACACCTATAACCAACGCGCTAAGACGCATAAAGGAGGTATCCGAGGACCTAAAAGGACTTGTGGATGCTGTCGCCAGATATGCCGAGTCCAGTGAAGCCAAATATGAGGAGTCCCAATTTCAATTTTGGACCGACCACAGAAAACACAGGCACAACCCGACCTCATAGGAATATGGTAGCAACCACTCTCAAAGACACGGGCGGCCACCAAGGAAAGGAAAAAGGCATCGGGATTGTGACAAAGCTATGAAAGACGCTTGCCCAAAGCATTCCAGACCGGGTCACCTCGCTAACCACACCTGGGATCAGTGCTACTTCATACAAGAGTACATACGCCAAGTCGAGAAAAACATTCTAGAGGCAAGTCAGTACGATGACGGCCCAACCGGCTCACACAGCCACAAGAGGTCAAGAATATGGACTCGTCCAGAATAAAGAGCCGATCAAGGTTATCAAAACCCAGGAAACAGGCCAAAGGGACGAGACACCCCAACACCTCATTATAGTAAAGTATAAATACTGCTCATTAAAGCCTACCGACTCATGAAGCAAACGAAGAAGCCGACAGCCCATGTACTTATCACCAAGTGAAAGAACATGGGATATCGTCCAGCTCCGTCCCTACTACATCTGGAGTCGACAAAAAAGTCGACACTCATCGCACCGGAACTCGCCATATAAATAGAAGTCGACATTCGTCGCACCAGCTCTCGCCAACATAATAAATATAAGTCGACATTCGTCGCATCGGCTCTCGCCGCACTTCAAAAAAGCCGACTCACGTCGCAATAATCCATCACCGTTTACAATATAAGTCGATTCTCATCACACCGGCTCTCGCCATACTATAAACAATCGACTCTCATCATACCGGCTCTCTCCACATACAATGAATAAAGTTTATTGCAGATGCACCGGTTGTCGCTACAGAAAATCTCATCGTGGACTGTGGTCACGACGACTCCTGCAAGCATTACATCCTATGCTTTGCATGCAATTACTTTCTCATCATCTTTGCATCATACATATTTTTCATTATTATATCTCAGATACCTGGGGGCTTGATCAACCCTTCTATTGGTACTGAGCATGTATATCGCTTATTCAGAGGAATCAGGGAGCTCGATGACATCCGTTGACTCTAATCTGAGAACTCGGCATATATATGTAAAATTCTGCATGAATATGGCTTATTCAAGGGAAGTAGGGGAGCTCGATGGCACCCATCGACTCTTATCCGAAGAAATCCTGGCATATACATGAACTGGCTAAAACACGCCTTAACCTTGGCCTGTATAGCTGTAGTTCATACGACCTACGTGTACCCGGCTTAGTCTAAATACCTTGGGGGATTACAACAACGCCTACCGAGTTTAGTGTTAAGTACAGGGAACGCCAATCATATGTTGCTGGCTTAAAGAGAAGTACCGACTCACAGATAACCCAGTAATCTATCTCAACGAGAAGATAAGGCGTGTTAAAACTGGAGTCGACTTCTATATGAGCCTTTGCAGTTTGTTTTTTGCATGCATCATAGCATTTTTTCTTCTTTTACTACTATTTTCCTAAACAATCTTATGAAATACACGCCGACTTCAAAAAGGCATATGAATCGGCTGTAACCATGGCAAGCTAGCACGAATACTAGCTTTCTTCAAAGTGTCTTTTACAACACTAGTTTTTCCACTGGAAGCACCAACATATCGCAACATGAGCATTAACCCGTGTGACTCGGTATAACACAAAGATGTTCATACCGACTCATGGGGACTACAGTTCGACTCTCTTTAGTCGGCATGACGCAATGATGATCATACGGACTCATGAGGATCATACTTTGAAACTATCTATGATTCGAAAAAACTTGTCGATTCACATATAACAAAGGTGGTCAGACTATTCATAAAGTCGGCCTCTGAGAACCTTCCCCTATGTAGCTATCCGACTCCCAGAAGTTCCACTAGTTCGGATGAAAATTATACTTTCCTAACTTAGTTGGTAAACAGGGCAAAGCCTGAACACGGCTCTCTTCTACAACTCATATCAGAAGGACATGATTATTCAAGCAAGCGACAAATAAGTCAAAGGAAAAACCAAATGGCATCACAAAGGTTGGCATTCAAAAAGCCAAAAGGCAAATTTCAGATGAAACACCATAAAAGTATCAGACCACATGCTGGTCACAAGTCATGGGACATGTTTCCCAATATTACAAACTCGGCACTACGGCCGCACAAATATTTCAAAAGTTTTTCTCCCTCCAAAGGCTTACGCTTGGACGTTGGCTTGGCTCTGAGTTGCGGACCCGGCAACATTTGCATGTGGCAAGATTTCATTGCAACTTTCCACTAAGTCCACGTCCGAAATGTCATCCATCATCAAGTCGTCCTCTTTTCCTCCTGGAAACGGCTCCACAGGATTCGCCGGCTCCGAAGCCTTCTTTGAAGGAGGAAGAAGAGATAATTCGACGGAATTCGGAGGATTGATCTTACGCGTCTTGCTGTGCTCATCATAGCCAGTTTCAAAACGACTTAGCTCGATGTTGTCAGCAATCTTGGTAGCAAAAGGACGAGTCTCTTTATGCACCTTGACGAACTCTTCCTTGGAAAAATTGGACTCATCTTCCTTAAGCTCCGGGAAGCCGGCAGCACGACTATCCAGCTTCAACTCAGGATGATATGCCTTGGGAAGCTCTAAACCACGCATCACCCCCATACAGCAAGCCGGTCGCTTCCCCAGACTTTCCCATTCAGGTACAACTGAGAAAGGACCCATTATATCAGTGATCTTCTTCATGCTTGGGGGCTTGGGCTGAGTCGCACATATTGCTTTACACGCACCCTCAAACAATTGTTTGACCAGGGCAAACGTGCAAGTGAGCTTCATAGCAGGCGTCTCACCTAGAATATCATGATCTTTGCCTGTCACAAAGACAAAACAAAGATAAAGTCAGCAAGGAAGAAAGAAAATTGGAGCACCCAGATTCAAAAAGCACCTTTGCCGACTCACCAAAGATGGCTGATACAAGTCGGTGAAGACTATCCTTGAGTGTCTCCAGCTTCTTTTGCGCCGACTTTAAATTTCTCTCGGCTGTATCGCGTTGGGCCACTGCGTCATTTACGGCTCTGGTCAGAACATTTGTGGCCTCAGACATTTCAGCTTTGATGGCTTCCAGTTCTTTGTCCTTTTTCTCCAGCTTATCATGGAGTCGGCCAATTTCTTCATCAGCCTCTTTCAGCTTTGCTGACTCCGCAGTGTGTCGTTCCTCCATCTGATGCCTGGATTGCCCAGCATCCATGGCAACAGCCTACAATAATGAAATATCACTAAGTATTTACTTAGACCTAATGCCTAACCAGTCACTTGGGGGCTACACTTTCAAAAAAATACACCTGACCCGGCGGAATGTGATCACATCCCGCCGGCTCATGGGGGCTATAGCTAAAAAAAATATGATGACTCGGCATACCACAAGATTGGTATGTCGATTCATGGGGGCTACAGTTCAAACTTATTATAACACGGCAAACCACAAGATAGGTAGACCGACTCATGGCAGATACAATTTATTTTTCTTATAACCGAGCATGGCACTTAATCACCAAGCCGGCTTATGGGGGCTACAGATATATGTCATCAAGGACAGTGCAGGAAAATAAAAATACATACCTCATAACGTCGCCGAAGCTGGAGGAATATGTCATGATGCTCCGAAGAACAAGCTAATGACCGCTTGAACAATTCCTTAAGGAATGTCTTCTCAGATATCGACTCATCCGGTGGAATTACCACCTGATTCTTAACTTCCAAAACCTTCATCACGGTTGTACAAGCAAGTGGGTCACCCTTATGAGTCCCGGTGATCATAACTTCATCTTCAACAAATGCATTTTCGTTCAAACGAGTCGGCACAGAACTTGGAGCAACTTCCACCTTTTCAGAATGAGTTGTCGGCTTATTAAAGCCGGCTTCAGGAGAATTATCATTGTATATTCCTGAAGGGCTTGATTCATTCAAGCCAGCCTTCTTCAAAGCCTCAGAAACCGAAGTTTCTGTAACGACCCGATTCGCTAAGAATCCAAGTCTTTGTGCATTCTGTGCTAGTCCCTGGATCAATAGCTAGGAGACACAGTACATGATGTAATATCAAGAATAAACCACATGTCATATATATTACATCGAAGATCCAATATTAAAATTAATCATACCAGCATAGCTCAAGGCTAGCTTATTCAACATAAATATAGCGGAAGCAAAAGCAAATAACAAGGAGTCCCATCGACATCCACAAGCGAACATGTTGAGTGAAGACCCGCGACCCTAAACGCACCTTACTGGTCGTCTGGAAAAACTGCAACACCGAAGGTTACAACCCGACAACGGGTCAGTACATCTGATTTGTACGGCAAGTCACACGGAAAAGGATATAACAGACCTATCGCTACATGCAAGGATAAGTCAAAGGAAGGCTTATCGTTTTGTTTTGAAGAAAGCTGATTTTTCCCAATCTACCTAGTCAAAAATTTAGTTTAACTTACTACTTAAGATTGGACTGGGCAACACCAATTCCAATGCACACCATTTATTAAATCTTGCCCACTCAAGTTTATTATGGTGATTCATCTGTCAAGATCCTCCAGTAACAATAATGTCTAGTAGCTCAAGGATGTCCATAACCGGGACAGGGCTAATCATGATTAGTTTTTACTCAAAAGAGGTTAGTACACTTTTCCCGCTGGACTCAACTCGAAGATTGAGACGAAGTATTTCAGAAGAGGTCACGTACACCCAACGGCAAGCCGGTACACCTATCACATCTACATCTGCTATCTTTTCACAGGAGAGGCTTCCTACAACGTACTCAACTAAGCCAGAGCCCTTATGGCCAGCGACTGTACATGGTAACTCCTATTCACCAAGTATGTCTGATCTTTTTGAGCCTGGACGGCCCCCACTTATGTTCAGAGGGTAGATACCATGACGTACTTTCGACCACCAAAACCATCCGTTAGGGGTACAACCTGGTCTCGCCTTAGATAAGGCACGAGCCCCAAGGAAGCACTCCCTGCCCGTCCAGAGGTGTATTCTAATTAAAGGTTGCTAGTCAAGTCATTAAATCCTCACATATCTCAGTGTAATCTCAAACCAATCCACGTCTACAAGCATATGAATATATAGCAAGCACGTGCTAGGTTGTCTAAGAAAACAGGATAAGATCATATGGCTACCCTACCAGGTTTGCAGCAATAATAATATAAAACTTCCTAAACATGCATAGCGTGATATTTGCTACATGCATAAGTAAAAATATAGGTTTTGAAATGTTCAAAGTATGACTTGCCTTGATCTTGTTCCTGACGATCACACTCTTCACAAAACGAAGCGTTGCACTCCGGACAGTCTAGACGATCAAACAATATAGCATTCAATACACCATATAACACATAAACAATGAAGTAGTAAAAGAACCAAATGAACAGCAAGAAAACCAACTAAACAGTAGCTAAACGATAACTACAAGTCACCACGATCCCAACGCAACTGGAATCGGCGAAAACAGATACACCATATAAAAGATACGGTCACCGGAAGTTTGAATTTAAATCTGTACAAAATTCATATTCGAAAAGTGTAAAAGTGCAAAGTGCACTCTACTGAAAACTAGACTTCGCTACGGTCACAACGCTAAAAGAATCATCTAAAACGGAGCTACGGTTTAAAAGATATAGTGAATATCGTTCTTGGGTGAAATCTATGAAAAAGGGCCTATTCATTAATAAAATAACTTTTCTGTAGTGAACTGGTCCTCGGCTATGGAGCGAACGGCGTCCAATTCGTCGAACGGTCCGGTGAGCATTCTCTGTATAACAAAACCGGGGTTAACCGGAATAAAACCCTAACCCTACAAAAATCGGGCCCAATCTGTTGGTGGCCGTTGGATCCGGATCCAACAGACCACGGTGTGGCTCGGCTCACCGGTCCGGTGGGGGCGGCATCGACCGGCGGTGTCGGCGTGCCCGGCGCGGCCATGGACGGCCCGGCGAGGTGGCGGGGCACGGGGCGGTGCGACACCCCTTGGCTGCGCGGGGCGGCGAGGAAGTGGGGCGGCGCGCTCACCTGCTAGGCGGCGGCGACGGCGTCCCCGACGATGGTCGTTATCGGAGTGGCGGTGGGGCGACTGTTCGTCGGCGGCGGCGACTCTCTTCGGCGGGTGCCGCGAGCGGAGTTTTATGGTTTCTAACAAAAGGCGAAAAACAAAAAAAATGAAAAAATATATATAGTCCAAGATTTTTTTTCCTGAGTCCGAAACGGACTCAAATTGCACGCGGCGCAGAATAGCAGACTAGGCTGCTGGAAGGCCCAAAACGAAACTTGTTTGTTTTTAATTTTTATTTGGTCAACCGACTACGGAGAAAATTTTGAAATAATAAAATATGAACTTTAAAAATGTCACAGCAATAAATAAAATAATAAAAATAATTGTTTTTTCCGAAATTATTATTTGAGCTATTATGCAATTTTCATAAATACCTCTTATGCAATAAACTCCGTATAAAAATTATAAAAATCCCAAAAATAATTTTGAGTGTCTTATAATTCCTATAGCAAAGTTTATAAACACCCAAACATAATTTTTAACACTTTTCAACTTTATTTAAAATGGGGATAAGTCATATTATATCCTCTCCAATAAAATTGTCATAAGTTGAAAAATATTTAAATTATTCATAAAATCCAAATAATGCAAAACTCCGGCATGACATGCATATGATGATCTATTAACATCCGAATTAGAAAATTGGGATGTTACAAACCTACCCCTCTTAAGATGAATCTCGTCCTCGAGATTCGGGCTGGCTAGCAAAGAGGTGTGGATGATCTTGCTTCAAATATTCTTCTCGCTCCCAAGTAGCTTCTTCCTCGGTATGATGATCCCACTGAACTTGGCACAACTTGATTGTCTTGGTGCGGGTAACTCTTTTT
This sequence comes from Bromus sterilis, assembly GCA_950022295.1. Lineage (NCBI taxonomy): Eukaryota > Viridiplantae > Streptophyta > Magnoliopsida > Poales > Poaceae > Bromus > Bromus sterilis. The sequence goes on along the minus strand of OX465595.1, from coordinate 269,091,633 downwards.
GCAGTCTCCAGAACCATCACAGGTCTTCAAGTCTTCGGGTCTTCAATGACGGTAGCTTCAGTTTTGCATTGCCGAAGCAATCTTCATATCGTTGAGTCACTTGCCAACTTATTCTTCTTGTTGTTAGCTCTCCTTCATTCTTGAAGCATATTAAATATATGAGGTGTCTAAGGTAACGTACCTATTCTACTCACGAAAGAAACACAAAACACAACACACAACACACAACAACAATCAATAAATCACTCAAAAGACACACCACACAAGCAAACCTAAAGTAAGGTCATATGTACAATACATATGATCTCATCATACTATGCGCACATCGTTTATCTATATTCACCTAAAAATTGGTGGTTTGAACCTAAGCTTCATCCTTCTCAGCTAAGCTGATTTTAAAAATCCTTAGTGTCAAACTTATTGAATCTCATAGGATACTCCTTCTAGTTCCGGTGGTCGTAACTTCAATTGATCCACGAGGTTGATAATGAACTTCTCAAAGTCACGTATTTAGGGCATAAGCAACTAGGGTGGTCATTTACAATTAAACAAGTGAAGGAGTTTAGAAAATTAAATAATAGATAAGAGATACTAGTGGAGAGAGTAAGTAACCAAAGAACGATAAAATATTTTTTTCCTATGGCTTTTCCTATCCATTTTCTAGGGTCACGTCCTACAGTCAACAAACTGCTTTGATACCATCTGTAACGACCCAATTCGCAAAGAATCCATGTCTCTGTGCATTATGTGCTAGTCCATGGATCAATAGCTAGCACACACAGTACTCGATGTAATATCAAGAATAAACCACATGTCATATATATTACATCGAAGTTCCAGTTTTACAATTAATCATAACTGCATAGCTCAAGGATAGCTTATTCAACATAAATATAGCGGAAGCAAAAGAAAATAACGAGGAGTCCCATCAACATCCACAAGCGAACATAATGAGTGAAGACCCTCGACCCTAAACGCACCTTACTGGTCGTCTGAAAAACTTGCAACACCGAAGGTTATAGCGCAACAACGGGTCAGTACATCTGATTTGTACGGCAAGTCACACGGAAAAGGATATAACAGACCTATCGCTACATGCAAGGATAAGTCAAAGGAAGGCTTATGGTTTTGTTTTGTAGAAAGATGATTTTTCCCAATCTACCTAGTCAAAATTTTAGTTTAACTTACTACTTAAGATTGGACTGGGCAAAATAGCAGACTGGGCCGCTGGAACATTTTTAAATAATAAAATATGAATTTTAAAAATGTCACATCAATAAAATAAAATAAAATAATAAAAAAATTGTTTTTGCCGAAATTATTATTTCAACTATTATGCAATTTTCATAAATACCTCTTATGCAATAAACTTCGTATAAAAAATTATAAAAATACCAAAAATAATTTTGAGTGTCTTATAATTCCTATAGCAAAGTTTATAAATACCCAAAAATAATTTTCAACACTTTTCAACTTTATTTAAAATGGGGATAAGTCATATTATATCCTCTCCAATAAAATTGCCTTAAGTTGAAAAATGTTTAAATTATTCATAAAATCCAAATAATGCAAAACTCCAGCATGACATGCATGTGATGATCTATTAACATCCGAATTTAGAAAATTGGGATGTTACAGTTTCTGGCAATTTTTCAGATATAATGAACCCAAGATTCGGCGAGATCCTTGGGATCAATTCGAGCATTGCTCAAAGAAAAAAATAGGATTTATCAAAAAATCATGCATATATAAGACAAGTTACCATCCTAAGAAAGGAGTACTCACCCACGGTTGATCGGGAAAGGAGATATCTGGACAGAAGATTCCTCAGAGGAAGGGGTACCGGCTCCAGAGTCACCTCCCTGATGTTGTCCCTCAGAAACCCCTGCCGACTGATGAGAAGGAGTCGCAATGATAGTCGGTTTCTGTCGGATCTTCCGAGGTTCATCACCCAAAACCATAAGAGGGTCCGCCGAGTCGGAACTACGGGTATGCCTCTTTCGACTTTGTGCCTATAAACAAGAACATAAGACACAAGCTTGTCTAAAATCATCATGAAGAGCCGGAAAAGACATTACTGTTGGATTGGCAACTTTGCGTTCTTTACGAGAGCCTGTCCTAACAGGGGGAACTTCCTCCTGTTCTTCTTCGTCTTCATCATAATTTTCCTCCGAGTTATCCTACAAGAACAATAAGGGTAAGAAGAAGCTATCACAAAAGAAGCAATCAAGTGAATCTTACCGTATGACTCGGGCTTTTAGCATCAACTTCTTCTTCCATAGGGAGGTCTTGACCCACGTTCCACCATGGGTCATTTTCCTAGAAGTAAGAAGTCGGAAGATCAAAATCATTGAACAAATATTGCGTCAAGGAAAAATGACCTAAAAACATACCGGAAGAGCCGGATTGGCTTTAAAAAACGGGAGAAGGCTGACTTTCTTGATGTCTTATATGCGCTCAGCAAGAAATTTTTACAAGTTGTCACTAGAACTCCTGCAGAAATCTCCTTTTTTGCAAAAAACATGGGGTCGTCCGGCCTCGAATACTCACACAGGAGTCGATCTCTCACACTGAGAGGTTGTATTTGCCAACCTATCCAACATTTGATAAAGTCCGTTCCGGCAAGACATGAGCCTTTATCCGAGCCATAATCGGCTCATGATTTTTCTTATGAGCATCCGAAGGAAACAGGTTCAAGCCATCATGAAACTCAAGTCGATTTTCACGAAAGCCAGGAAGAGGATGTTCCTTCTCGGAAGTCACAACGGTGTAGTAAAAGAAGGATTTTGCCATGTTTTCACATGGGATCTCAGCTTGAGTGATGGTTAAATCGACTTGGCACGCTTCTGGATAGTAACTCCACCACATTCCAAAGATGGACCTCCACTTAATCTGCTAATAATAGAACTCGGCAAACAGAGCCAGAGTCGGCTTAATCTGCAAATAAGCCTCGCTAAACACTTGAAAGTGAAAGATATTAAGGATTGAGATAGCACATAGATGCAGTTTATAGCAGTGCAGCACACTCCTAAAGAATTTAGAGCCGGGAGGACGGAATCCCCTGGTGATATGGTCGGCAAAGACGACCACTTCGCCTGTTTGAGGCTGAGGTCGGGTCTCCTCTCCAGGGGCCCGCCACTGAATTTCAGATTGGGGAGGCAGAATCCCCTCTATCACCATCTCCTTCAAAAAAGCACCAGTAACCCAGCTCTTTGACCAGTTGGCTTCTAAAGTCGACTTCTGAACTGGTGGTTTAGCCCTGCCGACTGTCTTTTTTCTTTTTTCCGCGACGACTTCTTTCTTGCCTTTATCGGCAGCGGTTTTCCTACCCATGGTGCAGAAGTCAGATCTAGAAAAAGGAAAACTGGAGTAGGTCATAAACCGACTTAAAAGAAACTACACAAACAATTTTCACAAAATACATCGAGACGATTGGATCTAACAAGTCTGACAAATAGGCAAAAAATGATGAACAGATCTATGACTTGCGAAAAACTGGGAACAATTGCAAGATAAAAAGGATCTGTAAATACGATTGTTCGACAAAAGATCACTCCCGGAGTTATCCATCACTGATCCTAGCCTATCTACCAACATGCACGGTGCATCTCCCATGGGTTGTATCAATCTACTAATAAAGTAGAGCTTGAAGCTCTCGACAATGGCGATGAGTAAAAGACTGCGGTACAATGGAGGTGATGAGAAACCTCACCTTAATGTCGTACGGGAATGGCACGGACCCAGGCCGTCTTGTGCGAGCGATGAAGAAGTAACGGCTCGGATTGGAGAAGAAGGCAAACTTCTTGTTCTCTGGAGCGCGAGGAAGGAGACGGGAAGATGTGAATGGGATGATCAGAATAGATGGGGATGGGGGTCTATTTATGAAAGGACCTCTGCTCGAAACCCGAGGCGTCACCAACCGCCAGCTAAACGGCAGGAAATCCCTCGCTTTTCGTGAATAATCTAGGCAGCATTAATTGCGCCGCCGAAATCGAGGCAGACCGTTCAGATTTCCTCAAGAAACATTGGGAGGTCAGATTCATTACTGTCTACGACAGAAAGTCGACATCAACTCTGAAAATATTAGTCGACTCAACCAGAAGAGTCAGTTTCATAATGATAAAATAACTGAAGCAAGATTGAAGAGAGAGGACGCCGACTCTCAATCAACGCCAAGCATAAAGTCGGATTTTAACCCGTGAAGAGCCGGCGGCAATGAAGAAAATGAAGAAGATTGCTATGAAGACTGAAGCATCACAACAATCCTGGGGGCTAATGTCGGGGGGATGGATCAGGCCCATAGACCCGGCATGAGAAACCTCTGGGCCGACTTACATACGAAGGCCTGCGAAGAATACCCGGCCAGGAGTCGGACGTGCCAAGCGTGAAGATTGAAACCCTAGAAGGAATTCGACTTACCTTGTATAGCATCTAGTAAATTTGTAAAGTAGAATAGAACTCCACCTCGTGTAGGAGTCGGACTCGCGGAATCCCAGGACCCAGTACCTTTACAAGCCGAGGTCCACGGGAGCCAAATCCAGAACTTACCTCAAGCCAGGACTAGACAACTCGTGATACAACCTAGATCTCCACGAGACTAAGGTTGCGAAACATCACCACTGTAATCGATAAGATCGGCTCTTCCTATTGAGGAGTCGATCTCACAATAATCAAGAAGAAGGAGTAGGTCTATACCGCATCGACGGGGCCGAACCTGGGTAAACCGCGGATTCCGTGTCTATGTCGACTCTCTTCTCGAATTCGCCTCGCAGCAAAGGACGCATGATAAGTCCGACTCTGCAGACATCTGCCGTGACTTCCTCACGACAGGGGCCCCGAGGGGGGCCACCCCCTGTCCAGGCGACTACCTGCCACAACCAGGGGGGTGGCCGCGCCCTCTGGCCGCCAGGGCCAGGCGGGCACCCATAAGCCCCCCCCCTTTGGACTATACTTGCCTCCCGAGATAGAAACCCTAGAGGAGTTCCCCATTACGCGATTTCATCCACTATTCCACCGCCAAAGCTATTCTGTTCTCGGATCGCCAGGAGAATCCGTCCCAGCACCTTGGCGGAGGAAGGATTGAGCTACGGAGGCCTCTCCATCACCATGATGACCTCTGGGATGTAGCATGAGTAGTTCCCCTTGTACCATGGGTGCATGAGTAGTAGCTATGTGATGTCTTCTCTCCAATATTGTTCTTCAACGTTTAGCCCTTGTGAGCTTCCTATCATGATCAAGGCATCTTTGTATTAGTTCCTATTTTCCTATACTGTGTTTGATGGGATCCGATGGACTATGAGATTATGTTCAACTTGTGATGAGCAATATATTTGGTTTACCTTTATAGTTTTGTTCTTGAGTATTCTTGCATGTTCTCTATTGCGTTTGTTGCTTTGGCCAAGTAATAGATGGAAACTCCAAGAGGGAGCGTTATGCTTGAGTGTGGGTTAATGCCCTTCGATGTCTATCTTCACTGACAGAAACATGATATTACGGGATGTGCTATTGCCACCAGGGAGAAAACAACGATGCTTGTATCTTCGGTTGCAAGGATTGCTTACATTACACATAGAGTGTTAAGGCAATTGTACGTTTCTTTGAGCCTACAATTTGGTTAGGGTTCGCAACTTAATACCAATGAGATGTTCTGGATATATATCTCAAGGTGGATGGTTGGTGAGTACATGCTGATGGATAAACGGTCTACTTTTTATGGTGTAATTCCCGTAAGATCGAGCCTATTTACTTTCTAGTAGCATAATTACCATTGCGGTGCATTTATAATTTTTTCAATCTCCTAGCTGTATTTTGTTCACCCATCATAGTTGTTATCGTCTTTTGGGAGAGAGACATCACTTGTGAAATTCATGGGACCCCAGTCCATATTTCCACCATAGTTTACATCGTTCACTTTTACTTCTTTTACTTTCCTTTTGGTTGCACCACTATTATTTCCACCCTTGTATTTTGATCCTTTGTAAACAGCAAGGTCAGAGAGATTGACAAGCTCTTTGAATTCATTGGGAGAAAAGTTATTTGCATTCTTGTGTAAAGGTCCATGTCAATACGCCAACTTGACCCCAAACTATTTCTGGCGACGTTGCCACGTTCTTTTTGCTCTTGAAATCCTACTGGATTGATAACCTTGGTACCTTCCTCGAGGGAAATTTGCTGCTATCTACATCATAACCTTCCACTTGGGGTGACCAACAAGGATGTGTTATCTACATCCATCAGTTGGGAACTAGCTTACAACCGGGGTTCGACCTTTGACTTTTTTGCTCAAGTTGCAAGTTGACCACTGACTCGCAACTCAGTTGCAAGTCGCACATCGACACGGAACTGGAATAATTTTTCTTTTCTAATTGGGCACTGGCTTACAACCGGGGTTTGACATTTTCCTTTTTTTTCTCCGGTTGAAAGGTTACCACTGACTCGCAATTGTGTATTGACATTTTTTCATTTTATAATCTAGTTGCAAGTTGACGACCGACTCACAACCGGAGGGGGGTCTGACGATCGACTCTTTTTTTGCCCTTTTGTTGGTCCATCACCGACTCACTACTAGTCTCGGGTTTTTTCCCCACTCAGTGGCAACTACCACCACCTATTTTTTTCGCCAAGTTGCAAGTCCACAATCAACTAGGAACTGGGCTCGTATTTTTAACCGCCCAGTTTCAAGCACACCACTGACTCACTACTGTCCTGACTTCTTTTTCTTATAACAGTTGCAAGTTCACCACCGACTTGCAACTTCGTCCAACTTATTTTTACTATCCCAGTTACATCTCCAGCACCAACTTGCAACTAGGTCCAGTTTATTCCGCCCTAGTTGGAAGTCCGCCACCGACTTGCAATTGGCCTCGATTATTTTCCCACCCAAGTTACAAGTCAACCAACAATTTGCAACTGGGTCCCGACTCTTTTTCCACCACTTGTGAGTCCACAAGTGACTCGCAACTTGCCTCGACTTTTTTTCCATCCTAATTCAAACTCCCACCATCAACTCTTTTTCTGCCCAGTTGAAAGTTCACCACCGACTGGCAACTGGGGTTGACTTTATTCCCCACTCAGTTGCAACTACCACCACGATTTTTTCTACCCAACTGGACGTTCACCACCAACTCGTAACTGGGCTCGATTTTTTTCAAGTTGCAAGCACACCACTGACTCGCTACTGTCCTGACTTTTTTTTCTTGTACTAGTTGCAAGTTCACTACCGACTTTCAACTAGACCCGACTTATTCTTACTGTCTCAGTTGCAAGTCCACCAACAATTTGCAACACGGACCGAATTTTTCCCCAAGTTGCAAGTCCACTACCAACTTGCGACTAGGACCTACCTTTTCCCCCAGTATTAAGTCCACCACTGAGTTGCAATTGGGTTCGACATTTACTTAAATTTTCTATTTACATATATTGTAGTAGTATTTTTTACTATTGTGAATTTGTTTCCTAAATTTTGCAACCTCCACCATAGCCACGGTATTGGAATATCGTACAAAATACTGTGACTATGGGGGAGGTTGCAAAATTTAAGAAACAAATTCACAATCGAACGAAATACTACTACAATAAATGTAAATAAAAAATTGTAAGTAAATGTCGATCCCAATTGCAACTCAGTGTTGGACTTACAAATGGAGGGGAAAGTAGGTCCCAGTCGCAAGTTGGTAGTGGACTTGCAACTTGTGGGAAAAGTCGGTCTTTGTTTCAAATTGGTGGTAGACTTGCAATTGAGACAGTAAAAAAAAGTCAGGTCCATTTGCAAGTCTGTGGTGAACTTGCAACTAGTACAAGAAAAAAAAGTGAGGCCAGTAGCGAGTCAGTGGTGTGCTTGCAACTGGAAAAATAATGTCAAGCCCAGTTGTGAGTTGGTGGTGGACTTGCAGCTGGGCAAAAGAATGGGTGGTGGTTGTTGCAAGTGAGTGGGGAATAAGTCGAGCCCAGCTGCGAGTCAGTGGTGGACATGCAATTGGGCGAAAAAAGATTCGATGGTGGGAATTGCAACTAGGGCGGACAAAAAAGTCAAGGCAAGTTGCGTATCATTTGTGGACTTGCAAGTGGTGGAAAAAGAATCGGGACCCAGTTGCAAATTGGTGGTTGACTTGTAATTTGGGTTGGAAAAAAGCCGAGTCCAGTAGCAAGTACGTGGTGGAATTGTAGCTGGGGTGGCTAAAAAAGGTCCGGCCGAGTTGCAAGTCGGTTGTGGAATTTCAACTGGTACAGGAAAAAAGTTTGAACCTAGTTGAAAATCGATTGTGGACTTGCAATTGGAGCGGAAAAATGAGACCAGTTGCAAGTTAGTGGTGGACTTGTAACTGGTACAGTAAATTTTTGTTGCTCCCAGTTGCAAGTCGATGGTGAACTTGCATCTATAAAAGAAAAAGAATTCAGTACAGTAGCAAGTCAGTGGTGTGCTTGCAAGTAGGCGGAAAAAAGACCAGTCCAGTTGCGAGTCGATGGTGGACTTGCAACTGGGCGGAAAAACTAGGTGCTGGTAGTTTCCACCGAGTGGGGAAAACATTCGAGTCCAGTTACGATTCGGTGATGGACTTGCAACTCACCAGAAAAAGAGTCGATGGTGGGAGTTGCAACTGGAGCGGAAAAATGAAAAGGTCAACCTCTCGGACCCCCCTCCGGTTGCGAGTCGATCGTCAACTTGCTACTAGGGAAGAAAATAAAATAAAAGTCTATACCCAATTGCGAGTCAGTGGTCAACTTTCAACTGGAGCAAAAAAGGAAAAGGTCAAACCCCGGTAGTAAATTCTTTGGTTGCTCAGGAACAAGTAGATGTGAACTTTATTCCTAGAAACAACTTCAACAACAATGCTCATAGGGGTAATGTTGCTAGCAATCCTAGACCGTTTCCATCCAACTATGGGAACAACAACACTTATCCAAGAAACAAGAACCCCACTTCTGAATTAAAAAGCATGCTTAGAGACTTTATCAGTACCCAAGAAGCCTTACTACACACCACACAGTTGATACTAATGCTTAGAGAGGAAGGCCACTCCTATTAATGCTATCCAATTGCAAATTAATGAAAATATTAGGATGATGGCTAAACTTAAATAAAGATGGGCTAGACAAAAAGAGGAAGAGGATAGAATTAAGAGCCTTCCTACACACCACACATTTGATACTATCCAAATTGTTGAGGACAACCAAACTTTTAGCACCCAACACACTCCTAGTCCCATTGGACCTATTAATGGTGATCCTAATACCTCAACCATAGAAGAAGAAACTCCTATGAACATAGAGGTTTCAAAAAAGTGAGCCTATATGACACTACTACCACCTTTGATAGTAGTGATATTGATTTTGATAGTTGTACCCTTTCAGAAGTTATTATCTTGCTAGACAAAATGTCTAGAGACCCCCACACTAGCACACTAAATCTTTCCTTCACGAAGCATATCACTAATGCTCTTATCAAAGATAGGGAGGAGAAGCTTAAATAGAAGCCTCAATACCTAGGAAGCTAGATGATGGTTGGGATCCTATGATTAAAATTAAATTGAATAACTTCTCTTGCTATGCTTTATGTGACGTTGGAGCTAGTACCTCCGTCATGCCCAAAAGAATGTATGATATGATTGAATTGAAACCTTTTCATCCTTCTTCTTTTGGTGTTCGTCTCATTGATTCTTCCGTAAATAAACCTGTGGGGAAGATCAACGATGGTCTTATCATTGTCAATGAAAATTATGTTCCCGTTGATTTTACTATTATGGACATAGAATGTGAACCTTTATGTCCAATTATTTTTGGACGTACTTTTCTTCGCACCGTTGGTGCTGTTATTGACATGAAAGAGGGGTATATAAAATTTCAAAACCCTCTCAAAAAGGGGATGGAACACTTGCCTAGAAATAAAATCAAGTTACCTTTTGAGTCCGTTGCGTGGGCTAGCTATTCACTCTTGATAAAACTTGATTCTTCTTTTGCTTTATGCCTAGCTTAAAGGCGTAAAAAAAAGCGCTTGTTGGGAGGCAACCCAAGATGTTTTTACTTCTGTTTTTGGTGGTCTTGATGATTGTTACTACTGTAGAAACATCGTTGTATCTTTATTTTCAAGCTTTGTGCTAAGTTCTAGCCTCTTATGGTAAGGGAAGCAAAAGTTGTGACATGCTGTCCAGAAAACAGATTATGTCTTCCTGACGGTAAAAATCAAAACAAATAACCAGTTCATATTTTTGAGCTGATTTTTTTACACAACATGCTCTATGCAATTTAGAAACTTTCATATCTTCTGAGTTTTTCTATTTGATTTGTAGAAGTACCCCGAAAAAATTATTTACTACCTACTGTTCTGTTTTTCACAGATTCTGCCATGTTTTGCCTTTCCTTACTTTTGCAAACCTTAAGATTGGTTTTTCTTTGAAAAAACTTTTTGGCAATCTTGAGAAACAGTAGATATTCAAGAATATATTTATTTCTACTGGAAAAATTATTTTATTAAGGGTACTAACCTCTCTAATCAGCTTATGATGAGTTATGTATGAAGGGAGTTTTTAAGTGTGCGAGGTAAGATGATGAAAGAAGATCCGGGAGTGTCAAATGGTCAAGCTTGGGGCTGCCCCCATTCATCCCCAATAAATATTCAAGGAGACTCAAGCATATAAGCTTGGGGATGCCCCCGTGCATCCCCTTCTCCATCAATAATCATCAGTTCGTCCTTCGTCTCACTATATTTTTATCACTTCATGCGTTATGTGCTATGCATGGAGCGTCTCGCTCTTAGGTCTCCTTTTTAGTTTTCTTTATCTTTGCTTGCTGTTAATAACAAGTTAGAACCCATCTTACTTTGTGTGGGAGAAAAACACGCTCCACTTTAAAGTAGAACACATCATAGGATTTTTCATGCTTATCGTTTCTCTATTGTGTGTTCTTTATCTTTTCGTAGCTGCTGCCATGTTTAGTCTTAGTTTTAGAGTTTGTCTTTTGCAAGAGATGTAGCTTTTGTTTAGTTTGTTGCTGGAACTCTCTTTAGTTTTCATGTTTATCTTGTTAAGAGAGTTGGTTGTTGCACTGAGTTGTGTCTTGTCTTGAAGTAGGTAATTGAGGTTGCTATTTAATTGAAGTAGTAACTTGCAATAGTTTTGAGGTATTTTTATGAGTAATGTTTGAACTTTTGGTGCCAAGAGCTCTAGCCTATTAGTGATAGATGTCGTATTTTGGGAAATCTGTGTTTATTATCAAAAACCTAAAAAAACTAGTTGAGAACTCTAGCTACTAGATGGATCACTAATCTTTTGAGGGATCGGATATTACAGTACACTCACGTACCATGAGTCGAGGATGCGCAAGGATAACCAAACCCCCATACACTCCTCCTTGGGGTACTTGTCTCTTTGTGAACATCCTCGTTAAATTGAGAGTTACCGATAATATGTGCATGAGTTGTTCGGACTAATGTAAGTATTGAAAGTTGACACTTCCACCTCCTCATATTTGCTAGCCTCTTTGGTACCGTGCATTGCCCTCTTCTCACTCAAAGAGTTGGCGTCCACCTCGCCAGTGCATCCAAACCCTTGGCATGATACGCTCTATCATCATAAACCTCCTTATATCTTTCCTCAAAAAAGCCACAATACCTACCTATCAAGGCATTTCCATAACCTTTCCAAGGTATATTGCCATGCAACATCCACCTCTTCATGACTTGATCTTCATGTCATACATGTTCCTGCTACACTGGCAGAGGCATACATTTTCATACATCATGATAGCTACATCTTCTTTATGTTGAGTACCTTGTAAAGTGTGAAGATCTTCTATACCTTCTTGTAAAATAGAGTGTTACCCTTAAGTGAGGAAAATATCCCAAAGTGGAAAAATTCAAAAGATCCCAAAGAGGACAAATGAGAGTTAAATAGAAAGAGCCATCGATGCCACCAAAAAATAATTTTTTTTTGAAAAAAGATAAAAATAAAATAAAAAGAGAGAAAGGGGAAACACTATTATTCCTTTTGAAAGATCCACACTCGGACTCCCTCTTATCTTGTACTCCATAGAGATGATCATTCATGCATATAGCTATGTGGGGACCTTCACACTATAGAACTTGGCTTGCATATTCAAGGATGAGACTCCTCAAATAAGCTCTAGGTCTTCATGAGCGAGCAATTTGGATGCACCCCCACTAGTTCCATTGGAGAGATTTTCTTAGCTCACATGTGCATCCGTTGCATGGTAATCCCTACTCCTCACATCATATCTATCATTTGGCCTTCTCTTGCCTATGATTTTCCTCATTGATGTGAGCCTTTCTCACCCTTTTTGTCTTCCTCCTCCACCATATTTCTCTCTTTGCCATCCTAAGTGTTAACTCTCGTGCTTAAGCTCATCCATTGCATGAGTGCTCAATATATCAAAAGGGAGTGGATCAAATTGACTTGTAGCTGGCTAGTGGTCTGGGGACGAGTCAAGATAAGATTCCAAAAAAGACCAAGTTTGAAACTTTAGTAGATTGAGTTCTCAACAAATTTATTTGTTCTCTCGTATTCCCATCTCCCCCTTCTTGCACGCAAAAACCATTTGGAGACATTCGAGTCACGGACAGCGAGAGCTCTTGCACCTAATGTTCTTATGTTGCTTGTTTCAATGCTAATATAGACTCTTGCCTGTTATGACTTGAATAGAATTACATACCTCGATTGCTTTACTTTCAAAGTTCTTATATGGTTGTTAGCATGTCACCACATAAATTATGCTTGTTATAATTTATCTACTCGAGGACGAGTAGGAATTAAACTTGGGGATGTTGATACGTCCCAAACGTATCTATAATTTCTGCTTCCTCCATGCATGTTTTGTGTGATATTGCTATGATCTAGATACACTTTCCTACACTTTTGATCATATTTGGACTAACTTATTAAATCAGTGCACCACAATGCCAGTTCCTGTTTTCTGCTGTTTTTTTATTTCAGGTTTCCCCCATATTAAAACTGCTCCAAAAATTCGGGAAAATAAAATAAAAAATCAGCGTACCGAAAGTTTCCGGAAACACCTAGGAGGGGCCAGAGGGGACCCACCAGGGCCCCAGGCACCCTCCCGGCGCACCCTAGGGTGGGGCTGCGCCAGCGGGGCGCCGGGACCCTCGGTGGCCTCCCTGGCTGCCCCCTTTGCCTATATATTCTCCGTGAAACGAAACCTCCGAAGACAAAACCATTTTTCGCGTTCTTTCCTCTGTTCCACCGCCGCCGCGCTTCCAAGATCGGGAGCGCCAGCAGTCCTCTTCCCGGCACCCTGCCGGAGGGAGGATTGACCTCTGGGAGCCTCTCCTCCACCATGGACGCTTCCTGGATGATCCGTGAGTAGTCTACCTTGGACCATGGGTCCGTGAACAGTAGCTATGTGATGTTCTCCTCCCCTCCTTGTTCTTCATGGATTAGACCTCGTGAGCTGCCCTACATGATCGAGGCACATATGTAATTTTCTGTTGTTGCTATGCTGAGTTTTTTGGGATCTGGTGGATTATGAGACTATTTTCAGTTTGTGATTGAGTAATATATTTTGTTCTTATCTTTTATATTTATGTTCTTGAGTAATTCTTGCATGTTCTCCGTTGTAGTTTATTGCTTTGGCCAAGTAGTAGGTAGTGACCCCAAGAGGGAACGTTATGCTCGATTATGGGTTCATGCCCCCTGATGACTAGCTTGAGTGACAGAAGGATGTGATTTCCACAAGGGGGAAAACAATGGTGCTTGTAACCGCGGTTGCAAGGATTGTTTACTTTACGCAAAGTTCTTTTAATGCAGTTGTCTGTTGCTTTGGGTTTACACTTTGTGTGGGGTTCGCAACTTAATACCAGCGAGATGTTCTGGATAGATATATCAAGGTCGATGATTAGTAGTAGATGCAGTTGGATTTCGGTCTACTTATTTTGGCGTACCGCCCATGCTTTTGAGCCTCGTCCTTTTTTTGTAGAATAGTTAGCATTGCAGTGCGTTTTTAATCCTGTCAATTTCCTAGCTGTGATTTGTTTACCTCGCATAGCAGTTTTATCTTCCTTTGGGAGAGAGACATCACTAGTGAACATCACGGGACCCCGGTCCATATTCTCATCACTGTTTACACGCTCTATTATTTCTTGCTTTTACTTTCTAGCTGCTATCAACATTATAATTATCCCTTGTGTTTGATCCTTTGAAAACAACAAGGCCAAAGAGATTGACAACCTCTCTGAACTTCGTTGGGAGCAAAATTATTTGTGTTGTGTGCATGTCCACGTCAATTGCGTCGTTGACACCTACTTTTCCTCTTTTGAGTCCTACGGGAGACAAACCATGTCCTCTACATAGGGGAAATTTGCTGCTATCCTACATCTCACCTTCCACTTGGGGTAACCAACAAAGGGAGAGAAGCCATTATCATCTCTCGCACATCATAAACTCAAAGCACCAGACAATTGCATTAAAAATATATGCATAAGGTAAACAATCCTTACAACCGCAGTTACAAGCACCGTCGTTTTCTCCCTGGTGGCAACAACACATTCCCTAGTCTCATGTTTCTGTCACTCAATCTTGACATCGGGGGGCATGAACCCACAATCATGCATAACGCTCCCTGTTGGAGTTACTATCTACTACTTGGCTAAAGCAATAAAAAGCAACGGATAACATGCAAGAATTACTCAAGAACAAAATATAAAAGGTAAACCAAATATATAACTCATCACGATCTGAACATAATCTCATAATGCATCAGATCCCAGCAAACACATCATAGCAACAACAGGAAAATTACATAGGTGCCTTGATCATGTAGGGCAACTCACAAGGGCTAAACATTGATGAACAATATTGGAGAGAAGACATCACATAGCTAATGGTCATGGACCCATGGTCCAAGGGGGACTACTCACGACACATCCAGAAGCGTCCATGCTGGCGGAGAAGCTCCCGGAGGTCAATCCTCCCTCCGGCAGGGTGCCAGAAAGAGGTCTTCTGGTGCTCCTGATCTTGGAAGCACGGCGGCGGCGGAACAAAGAGATATTTCACGATGCGGGGTCCTCCTCGAGGGTTTCTGGAGCGAAGAGGTAATATAGGACAAAGGGATAGCCAGGGGCCACCTGGGGCTCCCAAGAGCCTTGGTGGCGCGACCAGTGGAGGGCCCGCACCACCTGGCCGTCTAGGCGCCAGGTGGGCCCCCCTGGCCCTCCTTAGGGGTTCCGAAAGCTTCCGTCATACCGATTTTTATTCTGATTTTTCTGGAATTTTTCGAGCATTTTAAATTGGGAAAAAAATCACTGCAACTAAAGACATCAGTAGAGAGAAACTGGCACTGGGTGCACTGAGTTAGTAGGTTAGTCCAAATATGTGTAAAAATATATGAAAGTGTAGCAAACATGTAGCAATGTCACATAAAAGTGCATGGAACAAGCAGAAATTATAGATATGTTTGGGACGTATCAACATCCCAAAATTAAATCATGTTCGTCCTCGAGTAGGTAAATGATAACACAGATAATTTCTGTGGTGACATGCTAATACGCATATAAGAACTTCAAAGTAAAGGAAGTAAGATGTGCAATTCAAGTTAAGATAATAACAAGCAATAGTCTTAATATTAATTCTAGCAAAGTGTAAACATAAAGGTGCAAGATCCCTTGCTGTTCGTGACTCGAATGTCTCCAAATGGTGTTTGCGTGCAAGCAATGGGAGATGGGATTAGAGAAAAAAATAGTTTAATTGAGAACTCAATTTGCTAAAGTTTTACATTTGGTCTCCTTCGGGATCTTATTTTGACTAATCCCCAGACCACTAATTAGGTACAAGTCAAACTGATCCTCTCCCTTTCGACTTTGAGCACTCATGCGATGGATGAGCGTAAGCAAGATACATTGGCACTTAGGATGGCAAAGAGAAAAATGATGGGGAAGGAAGACAAAATGGTGTGAAGGGCTCACATCAATGAGGACAATCATAGGCGAGAGAAGGCCAACTGATAGATATGATGTGAGGAGTAGCGATTGCCATGCAACGGATGCACATACGTGCTAAGGTAAGCTCTCCAATGGAACTAGTGGGGGTGCATCCAACTTGCTAGCTCATGAAGACCTAGAGCTCATCTGAGGAGACTCATCCTTGGAATATGCAAGCCAAGTTCTATAGTGAAAGGGTCCCCACATATTTATGCATGAATGATAATCTCTATGGAGTACAAATATAGCAATGGAGTACGAGTGTGGATCTTCCAAAAGGAATAGTAGTGTTGGCTCCTTCTCTCTTTTTATTTATTTTTTCTCTTTCTCTTTTTTCTATTTTTTTGTATTTTTGTGGCCTCTTTGGCTCTTACTATTTATCTCTCATTTGTCCTCTTTGGGATATTTTAATTTTTTTCCTCTTTGGGATCTTTTAATTTGTCCTCTTTGGGATCTTTTCCTCCCTTAAGGGCAACACTCTATATTTTACAAGAATATAGAAGATCTTCACACTTTATAAGAAGTACTCAACATATAGAAAAATAAAAACTATCATGATGCAAATGTATGCCTCTGCCAGTGTAGCAGGATATGCAATGATACTAGAGCGTAATGTAGCAATAATAAGGGCAAAGCCCAACTAGCATGCGGCTTCTCGATCAAGCAAAATCATGTATGACATGAAGATGAATTCATGATATTGTGGATGTTGCATGACAGTGTATCTCGGAAAGGCTAGGTATGGTGGCTATGATGAGGAAGATATAAGGAGGTTTATGATGACAGAGCATATCATGCCAAGGGTTTGGATGCACCATGGAAGTATGTGCCAACTCTCGAGGTGAGAAAGGGCAATGCACGGTACCAAAGAGGCTAGAAAAATATGGGAAGGTGGAAGTGCCAACAATCGAATACTCTCATTAGTCCGAAGAACTCATGCACTTATTATCGGTAACTCTCTATCTAATCGGGAGGTTCACAAAGAGACGAGTACCCCGAGGAGGAGTGTATGGGGGTTTAGTTATCCTTGCACATCATCGACCCATGGTACGTGAGGGTACTCTATATATTCCAACCCTTCCATAGGTTAGCGATCCATCTAGTAGCTAGAGTTCTCAACTACTTTTTGTAGTGTTTGAAAACAAGCACGGATTTCACAAAATACGAAACCTATCACTAATAGGCTCTAGCTCTTGGCATAGTGATGTCCAAACATTACTCTAATCAATACCTCAAAACATTGCATGTTACAACTACTCTTGTAATAGCAACCTTAATTACCTACTCATGCAAGACACACAACTCAGTGCAACTTGCCAACTCTCTAAACAAGCTAAACATGAAGACTCAAGAGAGTTCCTAGAACAACCTAAACAAAATCCCTTAAAAAGATAAGCATGAAAACTAAGATCTAAGCATGACAGCAGCTATGAAATAGGTATAGAACACACACAAAAAGAAAGATAAGCATGCAAGCCTATGTTGTGTTCTATGGTGGAGTGGAGCGTGTTTCTCTCCCAAAGAATGAAGGCTAGGATCCAAATTGTCATGAACAGAAATCAAAACTAAAACAAACTAAAAATTAAAGAGCGAGACACTCCAAGTTTAGCACATAACATATGAAGCGATAAAAATATAGCATGGAGACGGACGAACTGATGAGTTTTGATGGAGAAGGGGATGCACGGGGGCATCCCCAAGCGTAAATGCTTAAGTCTCCTTTTATATTTCTTGGAGGTTCATGGGGGCATCCCCAAGCTTGAGCGCTTAACACTGCTGAATCTTCTTTAATCATCTTCCTTCGCATACTTGATAACTCCCTTCATGCGAAACTCATCATAAGCTTATTAGAGTGGTTAGTACCCATGATAAGGTAATGTTTCTCGACCGTAAAAAATGATATTCTTGAAGAGATACTGTTTCTAAATATTGCCAAAAATATTTTGAAAAGAAAAAGCAAACTTAAGGTTTGCAAAACTAAGAAAACACAAAATGTGGCAGAATCCGTGAAAAACAGAGCAGCAGGTAGTAAATAATTTTTTTCGGGGTACTTCTGAAACTCAAATAAAAAAACTCAAAACAGATGCACGAAATCCAATTGTATGCAGCATGATGTCAAAAAAAATCATATAGAAAAGATGGTCTGGTGATTTATTGCCAATTTTTCCGTCAAGGGGACAAAATCTGTTTCTAGACAACATGTCACAACTTTTGAACTTTCTTACAATCTGAGGCTAAAACTTGGCACAAAGCTTAAAAATAAAGATACAATGATGTTGATCCAGTAGTAACAAGCATAAAGACCACTAAAACTGAAAGTAAAAACATCTTGGGTTGCCTCCCAACAAACGCTTTCTTTTATGCCTTTTAGCTAGGCATGATACAAGAAAATCAGGTTTTATCAATATCAAAAGAATAGCTTGCCCGTGTAATGGACTCATAAGGTAACTTGATCTTCTTTCGAGGGAACTGTTCCATTCCCTGTTCGAGGGGGAACTGAAATCTAATGGTCCCCTCTTTCGTGTCAATGATAGCACCAATGGTGCGAAGAAAAACTACTGACACATCAATTCCTAAATCCAGGATCTTTAGATTTGAAAACTACTTGCTCAAGCATCAATATTTTAAAGTTGTAGTAGCTGACATTTGGAATCAACCCATCCAGGAAACTGATAGTGCAAAGATCATCACTACAAAGTTTAAAATATTAAGAAAGGGTCTAAAAAATTGGGTTAGATCTTCCTCTAACCTAGCTGCTACCATACATGCCACAAATGAAGTAATCCATATGTGGAATTTCTTGGAGGAATCCAGACCCCTCACTGACATTGAAGAAAATGGGAGAGATATCTTGAAGGACCACCTGGCTCAAATCCTGGAATTTTAGAGGATCTACTGGAAGCAGAGAGCCAAAATTAGATGGGTCAAGCTAGAAGATGAGAACTCTAATTTTTACAAGACCAAGGCCACCATTAATCACAGACACAACTCAATTGCATCCTTGACTGATAGGAATGGTAATGTGGTCACTGACCAAATTGGAAAAGCTCACATTCTATGGAAAGCTTTTAAATACACACTTGGCACAAGCAATGCCACTAAGGATCAAATGAATTTCTCAAATATCCTTCAAAGAGTAGAAAATTTGGATGATCTGAAGGCCCCATTCGCCACCATTGAGATTGATGAAGTAGTTAAATAGATGCCCACTGATAAATCTCCAAGTCCAGATGGTTCCAATGGTGCATTTAACAAACATTGCTGGGACATCATCTGCCAGGATTTCTATAGACTCATTGCAGACTTTCATGCTGGCATTATTAATATGCAAAGCATCAATGCTTCCTTCATCACTCTCATTACAAAGATAGATGCTCCTACCACTACAAATGATTTCAGACCTATCTCACTAGTGAACTACACCATAAAAATAATCACCAAGCTCTTGGCCAACAGACTGCAGAAGCACATTCTCTCCCTGGTTCATATTAATCAATATTGGTTCATCACGAGCAGATCACTCCAGGGTTGTGTTGCCTAGGCTTATAAATATCTCCACCTATGTCATACCTCAAGGAAGCAAGAGGTGGTGCTTAAATTATATTTTGAAAAATCATTTAACATGATTGAACACAACACTATACTGGCAAAATTAGAAACCAAAGGTTTTGGGAAAACTTGGTGCAATTGGATGAGAATGATTTTTTCTTCAGGGGCATAATCTGTGCTGCTAAATGGCATACTAGGGAAATTATTCCATTGCACAGTGGAGTAAGACAAGGAGATCCACTGTCTCCCCTGCTCTTTGTGTTGGCAGCAGGCTTGTTACAATCCATATGTAATAAGGCCAGAAAGGAAAACTTCATTGAAAGCCCTGTGACTACTGAAGCCTGCCTTGATTTTCCCATAATACAATATGTTGATGACACTCTGCTAATCATGCCTGCTAAAAAGGTTCAACTGGAACATATCAAGGTTCTGCTGCACTACTTTGCAAAATACACTGGACTGAAAGTAAATTATCATAAGTCTTTTCTGGTCCCAGTAAATATTCCTCAGGAATGCACAAAAGAACTCATCAGCACCCTCAACTGCCAGTTAGGTTCCTTTCATTTCACTTAATCTGGGGCTTCCAATGGGAATCTATAAACCAAGAATTGAACATTTCATGAACATGATACAAAGAATTAACAAAAGATTAGTTGGATGCTCCACTATGCTCTCTCTTAATGGAAAATTAATGCTCATCAGGCATATCTTCTCTGCTCTCCCACTTTTTTTCTTGTGCTCTCTCATGATACCTGTGGGTGTAGTCAACCAAATTAATAAATATCTCATATCCTTTTTCTAGAGGAAGTTTGGTGCTGAACAAGGAGGAACTCCACTCATTGCCTGGCATAAATGTTGGCAATGTGCCCTTGAGGCAAATAAAATATGTTTTACTAGCATATTCAATTAGTTCATAATAAGTTTATATTGTGCTCTAACTGTATTAAGCGGAAACATTAATACATGTGTGGTATAAAACAACCAGGTCCCTAGTTAACTCTAGTATACTAGTCCATTGGGCAATTGATGATCAAGGTTTCCTGATCATGAGACAAATAATTCTATTGACAGTAGGGTCATATCATTGGGAGAATAATATGATGGACATACACCCACCACAAGTGTTGCAATGTGATCCAGTCACATAGTTCAACATTGCTAACTATAACGTAGTGACCAGATCCTTTCACCGTAATGATCGTACGTAATTTCTATCTATTAGGACGCTTTGATTTGCAAACCACCGCATGACTGAAATAAGCTGTACATAAAGGTGTACTTTGGGTATCCGAAATAGATATGTTGAT
The DNA here is from genome assembly GCA_950022295.1 of Bromus sterilis. NCBI lineage: Eukaryota > Viridiplantae > Streptophyta > Magnoliopsida > Poales > Poaceae > Bromus > Bromus sterilis. The sequence continues at coordinate 269,070,834 of OX465595.1, read as the reverse complement.
GAGTATGCAAATAGATCAAAGCAGGATTTGTCCATCCGAGTGACGGATAGGTACTCTAGGCCCACTCGATGAAATTACATCATAAAGATTGCAATCATGTGACTAGTTCGCGGGGTTGTAATATCACAGGAATGAGTAAAAATGTTTGTTGGTAACGAGGGTGAACTAGGTATATTGGATACCGACGATCAAACCTTGGACAAAAAAAGTACCGCAGGACAAAGGGAAGAGGCACAACGTTAACAAATCCAAAAGTGATGAAGTTTCATTCGATGGAAGCGTAGGGGCAATCAAGGATTTTAAGCAGGTCCAATTTATTAGTAATTGGGAAGAGAGTGTCTGATCATGTCTGTTGTTTCCCGGACCGTAGGATGTAACACTTAAGGGTATTCGACGCAATAAGGATTGATTTGGGATCACCGGAGAAATAAGAGAGAACACCAGAATTGTTTCGGTGAAGGCCAGAAATTGTTCTAGGTATTTTGAGAGGTTCAAAATATTATTTAATAGTACTTAAATATGTTTTCTTATTTAATTAACAGAATTAAATATTAAAATATAATTAAATATAATAAAAAATTGAAGAAAAGGCATATGGGCCTAAAGAGGCCCATGAGGGGAGGAGGGAGCCTCCCCCTTGGCCCATGGCGCCAAGGGAAGGGCCCATGCCCCCTTAGGCGCATTTTCCCCCCTTCCCTTTGGTTTAGTACCACATGGGAAGTTGAGGGAGGTGTTCCACCCTCCTTGGCCTATATAAGGAGGGGTAGGGGTACTCTTTTCTTTATAACTTTTGATTTGAGACAAGTTCTCTTCTCTCACTCTCTTTCCTTTGAGCGGACTCCCCTTGTTTGGAGTCTGCACCAGGTTGGGGTTTCTCCACCATAAGAACGCTGTTGTGCTACTAGAATTTGGATCTGAATCCATCTTCTTTCCGCTGTCTTCTGGTTCGGAGCCCGGAGGGACGTCGGGTATAACGTATGTGTGTAATCCCGTGAGGCACTACACTTGTGGTGATACTTCATCATTGTACCCGTATCGCGTGGTCTTCACCGACAACGTTCTGATGGGGACGCAATCCCGTCAACGGTCTAGAGGACCGGGTGGCTACAATAGTCATCGTGGATCTGCACGGCATCGGGGATTGTCGGTATGACTACATCAACCATGTTCACGCGGGAACGTTTCCCGCTTAACAGACTACATACTGGTATGTGACCTATTTCCGTCTGTTACTTGCATCAGCATAGCATAGGTCTTGGGATTGGGTATCGTAGGTTATGAAAAATTATTGTTTTCTGCCCCGAACCACAACAGTGGTATCATGAGCAAGGCTATGCGTAGATGTATTGTACGGATAGAACACATCTAGTATATGGCATCACTTCTCCAATTGTTACCCTCCCACGTGTAGTCGTTTAGCATTGCGACAATGTTCTGACAAAGCGGCCCCGACCGACCTTACGCGTTTACACGAGACTGGTTCCACGCTTGAAATATGGCTTGTACCATATAAGTGGCTTTGGGGGTGTATGTCTCTCTAACATTAGCGATGCGAAGACGTTTGCAACGGAGGGCCCCGACAGGGGTGTAATAGAGACAACTGCTGAACTGTTGTGGTTGTATGTTCGTAGGCACAGAAATGGTTCTATCTCGAAATCCCTAGACCCCACGTAGAACTTGCAAAAGATAAAGTAGAGGCGTCTAAACTTCAATTTGCAGGGGGCATCCTAGTTAGTATGATTTACATTGTTGCATCCTGTTTTCCTAATATGTTAGATATACGACGGTAGCATTATAGGATGATCCCTCACTAATCTATCAAAGTGTCCTTCCTTAGTGAAGCACCATCTGGACAGTTCTTCATTATGGAGGAATCACGTGTCACACGGATGTCAAACATTTTTAAGTTCACAAGAGATGGGTGTAGCAAGTCTGACATATGTATATGATATGGCCTTGCATGACACAGGAACAAATCACTAAGGTTATTGTGGCAAGCCTAGCATATGTATATGATATGGCCTCGGGACACAACATCTAAAGATCAATCATGAGTCACATAGATGATGTTATTAGCATGATGGCCTACCTTGGACGACATACTGATGGCCGTGAAGATCGGGGGAGGTATGTTCTTCAAGGATCATGTAATCACTTAGAATAAACTATAAGGGATGTTTGTTTGAGTGGGAGTTCAAGAATTGTATAAAACATGAACTCCATATTATGATCTAAATCTTCATGTCTTAGCAAATATCATTGTAGATAATTTCATACCCAATGTTTATAACTATAGCTCTTTAGTGTGATGTAGAACTTATGGTAAATGGGTCTTACTTCATTGACAGTGTACCAACACCATTAGAGACATACTCGTTGCTAATGACTTGCTGAAATGTAATATGAGAACTTCTAGGAGATACACCGGATAAATCCGTGATTAAAGAAGATGATGATGAGTATCGTACTCACCATCACTTATGAATGACTGTCCAATACACCATACTTCATTCTATGGAATCTGAATTGTGAATGCATGTTAACAAGACTAACACGTATGACGTGGTAGGTGAACTTGAAAGCACTAAGTCAAAATCAGAGTAATGGAATATGAGTATATGGACGGGGTTTCTTTCAACCATGGTGGAAGGAACAACCTGCTGAGAAATTCACATGGAAAATGTATAAAATACATGGACACCTTGTTTATAACTTGGACTACTAAATGACTAGTTACTTTGCGATAACTAGGAAGTGGCATCCCCTTCCTCCCAGCTACAAAGACCACGTTGTCACAGCCCGGAAATTCCACCCTACTTAAAATTTTTGTTTGTTACATTATTAAAAATTCCAATATTCACACCTCTCAAATAAACCCAAACAACCATGTCCTCCACATCCCAGCAAACCTTGTTCGACGATGTTACTATTTCTCGCTTCTCAGCCACTGCTTAGTATGCATGCTAGGATGTTATCAACTGTTATCCTGTTACTCCTTGGATTGGGCTATCACATTATTATATTGTTGTGGATGATATGATTATTATAATATTGACTATACTCGACGAAGGATGGAAGGTCTAGGCTATCCCGCCCCGATGCTTTGTTCCATTCGAGTCACCTAGGACCCGAGTTTCGGGTATTGTTTCTCATGACGAGCGTGCCTAACCGCGTGTGGGATGCTATGGGGTCCCCTCTTATTACCTACCTAGCTTCAAACATTTCTAGTGGTGGCCCAAGCTGATTTACCATTTGAAACTGCATGCATAACTGGTCTGCAGCCAATGTATTTAAAACAAACTGGACCAGTGGGGGGGGGGGTATATCCTATTGGTCCACACTTAGCCGGCGAGGGCCCAGGATGCGAAGGGGAGGAAAAGGATAGGATAGGTGTTATGTTTGCGTAAGTAGCTGATAGCAAGACTTGTTGGAGGCGATTCCTCATCGAAATCTTGGTTCTCATCTTACTCTAAAATAGAATGTTAGCCACACATATATTGCTAGTGCATCTGCAACCTCACCACTACCCCCATCTTACCGTGAGAAGTTAGTTACAAGACTTTGATATAGCTCACCTCTTCTTTTCTCTATTACGCATGTTATGCAAATGATCTTGGATTTCAGAGGAGCTCGATGACCCTTCTTCTGGACGCCTTTGCGTAGACTCGACGACGACTAGTTAGGTGGATCCCGGCGGAGAGCCTCGACCCGTGTGGTTACGAGAATGGTGTGTTTTGCCTTTGCCACCTAGCCATTTGATTGTAGTCTATACTCAGACATGTATCTTCCGCTGATGTAATGTAATTAAGGAAGTCGTATGCCGATTGTATGAGATGTTGTATACTTGTAGCTGTAATGTTGTGATATCATGTTGGAAATTCGGGACATATGGCATTGACATATGTCGCGGTGGGACCAATATGTGCTTCGTCCCCGGATCTGGATGGAAGCATCTAGATCTGGAACAGTACCGCATATCGGGCCTTACACACGTCTAGACTATGTCATCAAGGAGAATCGTTCACCTGTCATGAGGTCATGGTTAAAGTTGTGAACTTTAAAGGTAGAACCAATGCAGGAATAGTCATTGACGAAATAGGTATAATTGATATACGGGTTATAAATGTCTTTCCGAAATAATAACAGATTTCCGTTGATTGTGTATTTATGCTTGAACATACTTCTTATAGAGTATCTCGGTAGGGATGAGGTGACAATGTGTGCTGACGGAAATCAAGATTGTTGATGGTCGACAACACTCTCCCTCTACATCTATCATTTGATTAATTATATGAATAAATTTATGATCGTTTGAATGTGAACCTTATTAGTGTGTCTTGCATCTCGCGAAGACAATTATTCATATTAGTGATAAACAAGTCAGTTGTTCTCCTTTTATGAATTATATCTTTTATGGTCACATTACGATTATGAATGAGTTATTCTTATATTGATGATAGTAGTTTGATCATTTATGAGAAATATTATAATGCCAAAAATTATCCAAACTTAATAATGACACTATCATTTAAGTCATGATTGGTTGGATGAAGTCTTGAGATACTTGATCTCTTGACACATGCAAACCATGCCTCTTTAGGTGAGACGGCTGAAACCTCGCATTCTGGTAAAACAAAGTTTGCAATGATTATCGAATATCATACATAAATTATGTATCATATTTCAGGAAGTAGTGAATTACATTATTTCGTGAACTTTCATTTGTGGACTTAGATGAATATGTGTATTCACTAATGAAACATGATTCTAAAATAGTTTGATTTGATCAAAGGGATTTCAGAATGAAGATGGGTATTAAATTGACAAGAAAGACAAGTCTCTACGATTTGTTCAAAGTGACAAATGTTTTGAGTTAGTCTTAGGCATACAGACTTTTGAAAGTTGTTCCACCAATTAGGATGTTTTGGAACACTTCAATATTGTTGATGTTCCAGAACATTATAACCATACTCTATTGAATAGTGTATGGTCTAAGTTATCTCTTACTGAGTTACATTATTATAGTTTAGAGTTATTAATTTAATATGCAAACACTCACTTCAGTATAGGGAACCATCTGAGTTTGTGGAAACCAACACTATATATTTTATGGTGTGTCGTGGTTTCTAGGAAGCCTTATTTATATGATAAATTATCTTTGTAGTGTGTCCTTAGACAACTATGGATGCATCTTCCACAACTAGAACCAAAGGAGAAAAACTTGTATTGCTAAGTTTAGTGTTTGTCAAGAATTGTTTTTGATAAATGTGTTAATGGAAGAAAAGTGAATGTTCAACCAAGGTAATTGACCTTGCCTCCAAATATCATAGTAGCGCAATGGAATATGTTCCAAAAGCAAAGCTCTATAGTTTGACGAGAAGCTGATGATAATGATCATGATGTTTCGGTTAAATCTTTTACTACACAAAGTAGGATACAAGAATACATTTTTTGCCCCTTGTGCGAAATGATATTCATGATTCACATGTCAAGTTAATTGAACAAGACATACCTAAAATCTACGAAGAAGCAATGGGGGACCTAAGTATGAGATATGACTATGAGTCATGAAATCATATATTGAGTTACATTTAAGATTGCTTGAATCTTATCAAGTAAGGAGTTTGCTTGATATTCTCAATAACTTCAAAGTTATAAGGAATAAATTTGAACATCAAAGAAGACATCAAGATCGATTTGTCATTAAGGATATTTCTGACAAATTCAAAAGGGTTGACTACAAAATGTAGCGATGCTTGAGTCAATGTGATATTCACTATGATTGATCGAAATTGTTATCAATACCGTGAATTCCTCAAATCCTATGTTTGAAGAAGTGTTGTAATTGGTACAACAAGAAGGTTTTGAAAACATATGGATACTAGTGTCTCGTAACCTAAATCCTCAATTTCATGGATGATCAAAGTGATTTTGGACTTAGCCAAAATATTGAGAAACATGCATTTGCACGAAACTGAGTGGGAGCTGAATAGTTTCCTAAACTTAATATGTAGAAGACATATTTTTAGTGGGAGCTATGGGAGTATTATATCTTGAACTTAATATGTGTATGACATATTTGAGTGGGAGTTGTGTGGATGCTATCCTAGTCTTATATGTGATGGAAATATTTGAGTGGGAGCAATGAGAGTGTCATCCTAATCTTATATGTGGCTGACTGACACGTCTCAAACGTGTCTACTTATCCAAACATTTTTTTCTATTGTTTTGGCTTCATTCTTGCATGATTTGGACGAAACTAACCCGGACTGACGCTGTTTTCAGCAGAGCTGCCAGTGTTGTTTTATATTGTGCAGGTTTCTGGATATTTAGGTACGCTGGAAAAATCCACAAATATTATAAAAAAAATCAGCGTTCCTGTAGCTTCGATGATGCCAAAGGGGGGGGCACAGGGCACCCAGAAAGGTGTGGAGCGCGGCCCAGCCCCTGGCCGCGCCACCTGCCCTCCTGGGTTGGTCCCACACCGCCTGGTGCCCTACCTTGGCCCTATTTATTCCCTCGGCGAGGAGAACTCCAGAAAAGAAGTCGCTTTTCCAATCTACTTCGCGGAGCCGCCGCCACCATCTGTTCTTCTCCGGGAGAGCTAATATGGAGGCTGCTTTGGCCTCCGGTGAGGGGAAATCATCGCCATCATCATCATCATCGCCTCTCCATCACCCCTCCATGACTTCTCCTCTCATGTGTGAGTAATTCCTTGTTGTAGACAAAGGGTATGGTAAGGATTGGATGAGTTAGATAATGTAATCGTTCATCAGATTGTTGGGGGCATGTTGCCTATCATCTACTTGGTGTTTATCATCTCTGTTACAACTTGTTTCTCTTAATGCTTGCCACTTTGGGACCGAGTGCCATGATTTCAGATCTGATCACCCTTTGTTTTCTTGAGTTTGTTGGTGTTCTTGATCCTATCTATGAGTTTTATGCACCTATTATAGTCCGGAATCGGCGATCCCAATGGTGAAAGCTTGGGACACCAAAGGGGATGGACTATAATTTTAGGATTCCGTGTATCCATGAAGTGTTAATGCTTTGTTCCAGTGCTCTTTGACAGGAGGACCTTAATCTCCCTAAGTTCCTTTTGGCACCGTTCGTAGCGGGAGGGTAGGACAAAATATGTTGTGCAAAGTTCTTATTGCTAGCACGTACAACTACCTTGGGATACATGCCTGATGTTTGATATTTTCCTAGATGATCCTTTATTTTATGAGAGCCTTGCCCGTGTTAGAATCTATTACATGTTCGATTTCATCCAAGAAGCACCCAACCATCCATCTCCCTAGCCTATAGTGTTTCAATCATGTTGGTTACTAGTTGTTTACTTTTGATGTTTTACTTTTACTGTTTCATCACCACTATTATCATCACCACTACCACTTCCATACTACCGTTGCTACTAATACCTTTGTGCAAGCAAGTGTTTATTTCAGGTGCGGTTGAATTGACAACTCAATTGTCAAAGCATGTACGTATTCTTTCGCTCCCCAAGTGTCGAATCAATAAATTGGTTTATCTTGCCCGCGAAGACTATCTCGATCCCCTACAGTTGAGGGTTATCAAGTGCTGTTTTCTGGCGCCGTTTCCGGGGACCATAGCTTTATTTACACGTGTACTTGAAGTATCCTACCGGCTGCACGTTATCCACTATGGGTAAGAAAGGAGACCCCAAGGTTCCGATCGTACCATCCCGTACAAGACGAGGTACTACTCTTAGCACTAGTGCTAAACTTCATTCACCTTCAGTTATGAGTAAGTTTGATTCACCTCAGTTACATGCTACTTCTGCCGAGTCTGGCAATATTTCAGACACTTTTGATGATGCTTCTACTACCTTTGAGAACAGATTCTGCTGCTGCCCGATTCTCGGGAGTTGAAATTCCTGTTACCGAAACCCTATTGGAATAACTCATGATTTTACTGGCCTTAAGGAGAAACTCCTTGAGGACGATTATATTATACTTGATGATGATTTATGCAGGGAGCTAATGAATGTGCTGATTCCGACCCTGCCGCTATAAAGAAGTTGTTTGCAAAGCACTCCTTGAAGAACAAGTTTACTCCTGATCCTACTTTTGCTACGTCTCCTATATGCATCACTGATCCTGATTATGATTTCTCTGTTGACCTTTCACTTATATCCACAGTTGAAGCTGATCCCTTTTATGGCAGAGAAAATGATGATGCTATCGAGCACCTGACCAAACTCACTGAGTTGGGTAGCTTGTTTACCACTGATGAAAGGATCCGGAACTTCTATGTGACCAAGCTTCTTCCTTTTTCTTTGAAAGGAGATGCTAGAGCATGGTTGTAACAGCCCAGTTTTCACAAAAATTAAAATTTTTGTTTTCGGTGTGAATTGTTTGATTGTCTGATTTGTTTGCGGTGTTTTCATCCCCGATTTATTGATCGGCGATTATTTTTCTCCCCCTTATCTCGTATCGGACGGAGATCGACCCTTGCCACCCTGACACTCGACCTTTGCGACACCGGGTTTCGCACGATCACCGTCGCGAAAACCGCACGAGACCAGCCGGAGCCAACGGAACGAAAAACCCCGCTTAATAATTAAACGTGATATTTTTATAGCGCGAAAGAAAGTGTTTTCGGAACGGTTCCAGCGTGAGGTGAACGCCGCCGGCTCGACACGCTGATCGCGCAGTTCGAAGTTTTACCCGAATTGGAGGTACTGCGGACCCCCGGCGGTCAGAAACATGAGCACCGCGCACGCGAGAGAAAAACCGGGGATGTTTTTAAAAACTGGCAGCAACTTGGGCTATTGAAGACCACCACACTCCCACCCCTTTCTAGGGTTTCCCTAGCCACAAAATTGCATCCACCCCCCTGATCTATCTCAGATCTGCCCAATTTAGCCCCCATTTTCGCAAACCCTAGCCTCTCCTCTGATCTGGACCGTCAGATCTCAGATCTGACGGCCCAGAAGCCGCCACGTGTCCCTCTGGCCTCCACCTCGCATCTCCTCTCTCCGCCCGAGCGCCCCCAGCCCGTGGAGATGCCGCACCGCCGCGCCGCCCGTCTCCGGCCACCGGCCGAGCCGCCGCGCTGCGCCACCCCAGGTCGCCCTCTCCTCTGCCCCGCATGCCTCCTCTCCTCTCTTCTCACCCTCTCCTCCTCGCAGGGACCGCGGCAGACCCGCCACCTCGCCATGGACGACCACGGCCAACAACCATGGCTCCGGCCACCCCGAGCGGAGCTCGCCGCCGCCTGGAACCCCACCGGAACCGACGCCGCTCCCTGCACCGGATCCGGACGCCCTGCCCCCGCGTCCTCTTCGTGCTGCCGGACCTCCTCGCCGGTGAGAGGCCACCGCAGGTCGCCGGCCGGCTGCCTCCTGGTCGATCCAGATCGGGAGGAGCCCGATCCAGACGCCCCAGCCGCCGTGGGCCACGGCCCAGCCACCTCCTTCCAGCAGCGCAAGCCGCGGCCTGCCAGCGCCCCAGCCGAGCCGCCACCAGCCGCCAGTGGGCCGAGCACAATGGGTGAGGCCCGACTCCTTTTTTGTGTTGTTTTTTTTTCATTTTTCCAGATTTTGCTAAGTCTGGAGTAAACTGTGCGCTGATCTGTTTTGCGATGAAGTTAGCGATCAAAACATAGCTCCGATGAACGTGCCCCCAAAACGAATATTGCTCAGAATTGCGTGTACTTCAATCCGTCTTTTGTGAGCATTTGCATCTGAGGTCACCTTGATTGTGTAATTGCTGGTCAAACAGGGCATCAGATCGTTAATTGCAACTGCTGCTGTTAAACTTGCTTAAACTGTTAATTTGTTGAAACTTCGGGCGACGGTTGCTCCGCAACCGTACGTCAGAATGGAGTGATTCCTTTTGCGTTGCGTTAAGCATTGTTTCTACTTCAGTTCCATGCATTCACATGCCATATTTTCTTGCTGCATGTTGATTATATCTTCAACCAAAGTAGCTAACCTGCTGTGATTGTGCTGCTGTTTATATTTTGTTGCAACTTCGGTCGATGAGTGTGTCGCGAACGTTTATCGGAATTGAGTGATTCCAATTGCATATTGTTAAGCATCATGTGTAATTTCATTACATGTATTGCATTGTCATGATATGCTTGCTGGTCATACAGTTATTGAGCTCCAAACTTGCTATCCCGTTGTTTTTGACAGCCACCTCTATTTTTCTCTAAGTCTGTAAAGTTCCGATGCCATGTTGCATGCTTAATATCTTTTGATCTATGATGCCTTTTTGCGATGCCTTCCCTGTCATGTATTCTTTAGTTCCATATCATTTCTGAGCATGTTTGCATTGATTATCCTGTTTATGCATTTCTCTAAAGTGTGCTTCCGGATGTTGGCAGATTGTGCCCGTAACTTGTTTTGCTTGTATCTTTTTAACCGTAACTCCGTTTGGAGTGTGCCTTATATGTAACTTGATTAGTTTTTTGTCTACTTTGTGTTTATGCTGCTCTTGATTTCTAATAAAAATAATAAAATATTGTTTAGGGCAATACATTACCCAACATTTTAATTATCGTGGGGTCCGTAATAGTTGCCATGTCTAGGATTTCACCCCACTTAAATTGACTAGCTTAGGTAGTTTATTTATGCTTCACCTCTTGCCCTGTTTGTGTGCTATGCCATGCTTTCTTGAGTTGCCATGTTAATAACCGTTGGTTAATCACCTGTAGCTAAGCAACTTGAACCACCGTAAACGTGCGGTATCGTCGTGTGGGACGAGTACTCCACTTAAACTGTTAGTAACCGCTCTCGACGGTAGGTGCGATGTCTTGTGTTGACTTCTTGTTGATGATTTCTCGTGTTTTCCCCGTAGTAATAGAGTGCTTGCCCGTTGCTTGCTTTCCAATGTTTACCCTCTTGTGTGCTTCCGCGGGTACCTTCGGAGACGATGCGAGCTTGCGATCAACTACACCTTCGGATCCCGACTTATCAAGAGGCAAGGACTATACATTACTTATGATCCATTCTATTTCAACCAGCGGTTTGCATGATAGTCTAGGTTAGGTTCGATGTTTGATCCTACCACATGTTTATAGCCTCTTTCAAACCGATACAGCCATGTCCCCTCCCGGCAAACCTTGTACTACTATGTTACTATTGCTCGTTGCTCAGCCCCTGCTTAGTATGCATGCTTAGGAGGCTATGATGTTACCCTGTTACTCTTTGGTTCGGGATATCACATTATTATATTGTTGTTGATGATATGATTATTATAATGTTGACTATATTCGACGAAGGATGGAAGGTCTACGCTATCCCGCCCTGACGCTTTGTTCCATTCGAGTCACCTAGGTCCCGAGTTTCGGGTATTGGTTTTAAGACTGAGCGTGCCTAACCACGTGTGGGATTTTATGGGGTCCCCTTTTCTTACCTATCTAGCTTCAAACATTTCTAGAGGTGGCCCAAGCTGATTTACCATTTGAAAACATGCATATATATCTTGTCGGGTCGCTCCTAGCAGATATCTTTTAAAACAACTTGGGCCAGTGGAGACATGGTTTCTCTGTTGGTCCACCCGATCAGCTAGGACCCGGTTTCCCATGTGTGATTAACCGGCAATCTGACCTGCGTCATACGGAAGAGTCCGATCCGAGAGCTTGGCCGGCTTTTGGATTGGGTGTCGACTCCCCGGGGGCCACCCGGATTTGTTCGTTGTTAGTTTGAGGGACCTGTCGTTTCGGATCTCTTGGAACTAAATCATAAAATGGTTGCCTGTCATGGGTAGCAACTTAGAGAGATGAGCGTGCGTGCGGAGCCTTGTAATGGGCAGTTGGTACATCCCTGTAGGGTTAAATCTTTTCGAGAAGCCGTGTCCACGGTTATGGACGACTTGGGACCTACTCCTTGTTCATAGACAACAACAACAACAACTGAGATAATCTTAATATAACTTGATCAACGTGTGTGTGCCTTGACTGCTTCTTCTTCGTCGGGATGCGAAGAGGAGGACAAGGATAGGATAGGTGTTATGTTTTGCGTAGTAGGTGGATATTAGACTTGTTGGAGGCGATTCCTCATCGAATGCTTGGCTTCTTATCTTACTCTCTAGATCGTTAGCCACTTCATAAATGCTAGTGCGGCAGCAACCTCACCACTTACCCCATCCTTACCGTAAACTACTAGTTGTCCTAGAATGCCGAGTGATGAAGTCCTTGCTGGGTCGGTTGACCACTACAGTTGGATGCTGACTACTTCTGTACTCATGATACTACCCCCAAACTCTTTTCAGGGTTCTTAATCGACAACAGGTATGGTGATCGACGTTTCACGTGGAGACTCGACGACGACTAGTTAGGCGGATCCCGGCGGAGGGCCTGGACCCGTGTGGTTATGGTGATCGATGTTTTTCTCTTTGCAAGTAGGCATTTGATTGTAGTCTGTACTCAGACATGTATCTTCCGCTGTTGTATTGTATTAAGGCAGTTGTATGCCGATTGTATGAGATGTTGTATCCTTGTATCTGTAATGTTGTGATATCATGTCGGAAATCCGGGGCATATGGCATTGTCATATGTCGCGGTGGGACCGGTATGTGCTTCGTCCCCGGATCTGGATGGAAACATCTAGATCTGGAACAGTACCGCATATCGGGCCTTACAACTTGGTATCAGAGGTTTACCGACCGTAGGATCCCTTCTCTGGTCGAAGTCGAGTCTAGAAAAAAAATATTTTGTAGTTACTCAGTTAGTTATCGGAGAGTAGGAATCTTTTTACTCCTTACCTTTGCTCTGGTCAGGAAAAGTGTCGTAAGTGTTTTATTTCTCGACTTATCCCCTTTCAAACTTTAGGATCTCGAGTGTGTGGAGTTCGGAACCGTTACAATGCCTTGCTTGCAGCGTATTGTCTCGATTCCGATCTCAGGTTGGGAAATCTTGTAGTACCTTTAGTTCTTCCGACTCTGGGTAAACATTTTGGTCGTTTGTTGACTTCAGTCCTCTTGCCCAGTATCCTCATGATTTGAGTGAGAGTCCTTCCACTGATCGTCGCCTTGACTTTAGTCCTCTTTTTTGGCTTCAGTCCTCTTGCCCAGTATCTCTCTTTCCTGCCTTTGAGCGGACTCCACTGATCGTCGCCTTGACTTCAGTCCTCTTGCCCAGTATCTCTCTTTCCTACCTTTGAGCGGACTCCCCTTGTTTGGAGTCTCCACTGGGTTGGGGGTTTCTCCACCATACGCATGCCGTTTTGCTGCTGGAATCGGGATCTGAATCCATATTATTTCTGCTGCTCTTCTGGTTCCGAGCCCGGAGGGACGTCGGGTACATCGTATGTGTGTAATCGCGTGAGACGCTACACTTGTGGTGCTACGTCATCATCGTGGTCGTACCGCGAGGTCTTCACCGACAATGTTCCGACGGGGACGCAATCCCGTTATCGGTCTACAAGGACCTTGTGGCTACTGGAATCATCGTGGTTCTGCGCGACATCAGGGATTTCCGGTACGACTACGTCAACCACGTTCACGCGGGAATGTTTCACGCTTAAGGCACTACATACTGGTATGTGACCTATTTCCGTCCGTTACTTGCATCAGCATGGCATAGGTCTTGGGATTGGGTATCATAGGTTATGAAAAATTATTATTTTCTTCCCCGAACCCCAACAACAAAGTCTGCAAACCAAGAGAAAAATGAGGGCTGGGCATTATTGACATAACCTTGCACAAAAAATCCCTCCTTATCAAGAATATCAATAAATTCCTAAACAATGAGAATATCCCCTGGGTTAGGCTGCTTTGGGAAACTGCTTACAGTAATGGCCCCCTACTGATCAAATGATAGGATCCTTCTGGTGGAAAAGCCACATCCCTCTTATTCAGAATTATAAACAACAGGCTACAATTCAGATTCACATTGGGGATACAACATCTTTCTGGTATGATCTTTGGACATGCAAGCAATTATTTCAAGAATTAGCAGAACTCTTGTCTTTTTCAAAGGACAAGAACATCTCTGTACAGGCAGCCAAAAACTCAGTTAACTGGGAGGACATCTTCCACACCCCCCTCCCAACTGAAGCTTGGGCACAGCTGCAACCCATATATCACATGCTTGCCCCCAACACTGTTGATAAGGATTTGTGGCTTTGCAATGGTAAGCACAAATACTCCTCAGTGACAGTCTACAAACTGATCATGACAGAAGACAATGCCTCAAGCCTTACTATAAAGCTTTGGAAAAGTGCCTCCAGACTAAAACTCAAGATCTTCTTCTGGATAATGCTCAATAACAGAATCAACACAAGATCTTTGTTACAAAGAAATGGCATCCAACTTGACTGTTATGACTGTTCTTGCTGCAACAGTAAATCCCCTAAAACACCTCTTCACTTATTTTGGGATTGCATTGCTGACAGAGGTTGGGTCACCTTGCTACCTTTCAAACAGAGAGGAACTTCAACTATTGAGGAAACATGGCTTGCTCTTTACCAGGCGCCTCCTCTTTCTGGCCTTGTGATAATCATTCTTGTCTACTGGCATATTTGGAATCAAAGGAATGGGATGATCTTCAAAAAGGAGAGACCAACAATTCAAGGTTGAGAAGAAGCTTGAAGCATGACCTCTCACTGCTCCAGCACAAAATAAAGAATAAACACATGCAAAGCCTGATGGATTGGATCACAGTCAACTTAGACTGATTTTTTGAGGAAGATTTATTAGTTTGTTTTTAATATGTTCCATAGAATTGTCATTGGCTAGCTGTCCTTTATAGCCCCTCTGTTTCTTTTCTTTTTCTTCATTGTATCATACCATTTTACTTTTTGAACGTAGAAAATAGAAAATATACCGCAGAACAATTGTTCTACGGTCACTGCCTCAAAACAACGGTGCGAAGGAAAGGATGTCCCAAAATAATTGGACATGAGGGATCGCACTCAATGTCCATAACAAGAAAATAAACGAGAACATAATAATCATTGACAATAATAAGCACATCATCAATCGTTCCTAAAGGTTTCTTTACTGAAAAATCAACAAGACGAACACCAAAAGAACATGTATCAAAAGTTTTCAAATTAAGCATATCATACATTCTTTTGGGCATAACGGAGGCACTAGCTCCAACATCACATAAAGCATAGCATGAGAAGTTATTCAATTTAATTTTGACTATGGGAACCCAACCATCTTCTATCTTACTAGGGATGGAAGTCTCAAGCTTGAGATTATCCTCCCTAGCTTTGATAAGAGCTTTCGTAATATGCTCGGTAAAGGCAATGTTAAGTGTGCTAGTGTGGGGATCTTTAGCCATTCTTTGTAAAAAGCTGATAACTTCTGAGGGAGTACAATTATCAAAATCAAGATCACTACCATTAATTAAAGTGGTGGTGATTTCATCTAAGCTCATAGGTTGGTTAGTCTCTAGATTGATAAGAGTTTCTTTTCCTAAGGTTGAGGTATTAGCATCACCATTAATAGGTCCAGTGGGACTAGGGATGTGTTGGGTGCTAAATTTTTTTATATCCTCAACAACTTGTATAGTGGAGACAGTAGTATGTGTAGGAAGGCTCTTAATTCTACCTTCCTCTTCCTTTTCTCTAACCCATCTATCCTTAAATTTGGGTAGCATTCTAATATTCTCATTAATTTGGACTTGTATAACATTCATGGGTGTGGTTTTCCTCTCCTCAAGGGGAGAAGCTCTAATTTTAAGCAATTCTACCTCATGATCTATATTGTCAACCTTCAAAGACAGGATATCTAGTTCTTCTAATTTCTCTTCTACACTCTTATTTAAGGCTTTGTGAGAAGTGATAAAGTCCTTAAGCATGCTCTCTATTTTAGAAGTGAAGTTTTTGGTGCTAGGATAAGTGTTGTTGTTCCCATAGTTGTTGGATGGGAACGGTCTACGATAGCTACCAAAATTACTCCTATAAGCATTATTATTAAAGTTGTTCCTAGAAATAAAATTAACATCAACTTGCTCTTGAGCAACCAAAGAATTCAAAGGGACATCATGAAGATCAATAGGAGCTTACTTAGTAAGTAAAGACATGATCAAGTTAAGTTTTTCATTTAGGGAGGAGATTTCCTCGACAGAGTTTACCTTCCTACCTGCTGGAGCTCTTTCGGTGTGCCATTGAGAATAGTTTGCTATCATCTCATCCAATAGTTTTGTAGCAGCACCAAGTGTTCTTGACATAATGGATCCTCCCGCGGTCGAGTCTAACAGATTTCGCGAGGTAAAAGTTCAAGCCTGCATAAAAAGTCTGGATAACCATCCAAGTAGTCAAACCATGTGTAGGCAATTCTTAATAAGAGATTTCAAGCGTTCCCAAGCTTGGGCAACATGTTCATTATCAAATTGCATAAAATTCATAATATTGCTCCTCAATTGGATAATCTTAGCAGGCGGGTAGTACTTCCCAATAAAAGCATCCTTGCACTTGTCGCAAGAATCTATGATATTCCTAGGCAAGGATTGAAACCAAATTTTAGCTCCTCCTCTCAGGGAGAAAGGAAAAAGCTTAAGCTTAACAATATCACCTTCTACTTATTTATAGTTCTGCATATCACAAAGTTCGACAAAATTATTCAAGTGTAAAGCAGCAGCATCTCCAACACCGGAGAATTGTTCTTTCATAACAAGATTTAGCAAGGCATGTTTAATTTCGTAAGAAGGTGCTGAAGTGGCAGGTGTAGCAATAGGAGTGCAGATAAAGTTATTGTTGTTGTGACTAGTGAAGTCACACAACTTAGTGTTTTCAGTGGAACCCATAATGGTAGCAGCAAGCAAGAATAAGGTAAACATTTTTTTGTGATTTTTGATAAAGGACACTAAGATAAAAACGATAAGGTAAACTAACAAGAATAAAAAGCAAAGATAAAAGATAGTGTGCAACTCCCCTATCTTGAAGAGTGGACTCCCCGGCTACGGCGCCAGAAATTCTCTTGATGGCACTGAAGTAGTGCTCCTCGTTGGTTACCCCAAGTGGAAGGTAAGGATGTAGTAGCAGCAAATTTCCCTTACACGAGGACTATAGGGTTTATCGAATCCAGGAGGACTCCAAGGTCGACGAGTATGTGGTTCGAAAAGTCAGGCGCCGTTTACTCAATATCACTTTCTTAGCCTAGACCTGCACACACAACAGATAGCTTTGCTCCCAACGAGTAGAAAGGCGTTGTCAATCCCTCCGGCCTTGTTGTTTACAAAAGATTAAACGCAAGGGGATAATGATAGTTATAATGATAGCAACGGAAAGTAAAAGTAGTAAATAACGTGAAGGTGTAAACAATGGTGGAAATATGGACCGGGGTCCCATGATGTTCACTAGTGATGTTTCTCTCCCAAAAGACGATAAAACAGCTAAGATGGGTGAACAAATTACAACTGGGCAATTGACAGAATTATAAATGCACTGCAATGCTAATTATGATACTTGAAAGTAAGAGACTCAAAAGTATGGGTAGCACGCCAAGACAAGTAGATCGAAATCCATCTGCATCTACTCACTAATTATCCACCTTGAGATATCTATCCAGAACATCTCGCTGGTATTAAGTTGCGAGCCCCACCCAAAGTGTAAACTCAAAGCAAGAGACAATTGCATTAACAATCTATGCGTATGGTAAACAATCCTTGCAACCGCAGTTAGAAGCACCGTTGTTTTCTCTTTGGTGGAAACAAAACTTCCCCTAGTCTCATGTTTCTGTCGCTCAAGCTAGACCTCGGGGGGCATGAACCCACAATCATGCATAACGCCCCCTCTTGGAGTTACTATCTACTATTTCGCCAAATAAATAAAAAAGTAACGGAGAACATGAAAGAATTACTCAAGAAAAAAATATAAAAGGTAAACCAAATATATAACTCATCACGATATGAACATAATCTCATAATCCATCGGATCCCAGCAAACACAACATAACAACAACAGGAAAATTACATAGGTTCCTTGATCATGTAGTGAACCTCACAAGGGCTAAACATTGAAGAACAAGATTGGAGATAAGACATCACATAGCTACTGGTCATGGCCCCATGGTCCAAGGGGTACTACTCACAGAACATCCGGAAATCATCCATGGTGGTGGACAAGCTCCCGGAGGTCAATCCTCCCTCCGGTAGGGTGCCGGAAAGAGATCTTCTAGTGCTCCCGACCTTGGAAGCGCGGCGGCGGTGGAAGAGAGAGGTATTTCGCGATGCGGGGTACTCCTAGAGGGTTTCTGGAGCGAAGAGGTAATATAGGCCAAAGGGGGAGCCAGGGGCCACCTGAGGCTCTCAGGCGCCCTGGTGGCGCGGCTAGGGGTGGGGCCGCACCACCTAGACGCCTGGGCGCAAGGTGGCCCCCCCTGACCCTCCTTCAGGGTTTAGGAAGCTTCCGTCATAATGATTTTTATTCTATTTCTTATGGAATTTTTGGAGCATTTTAAATTGGGAAAAAATCACTGCAACTAAAGACATCAGCAGACAAAAATTGGCACTGGGTGCACTGCGTTAATAGGTTTGTACAAATATGTGTAAAATGATATGAAAGTGTAGCAAAACATGTAGCAGTGTCACATAAAAGTGGATAGAACAAGCAGAAATTATAGATACGTTTGGGACGTATCAAGTGGTCAACTTGCAACTGGAGCAAAAAAGGAAAGGTCAAACCCCGGTTGTAAGTCAGTGCCCAGCTAGAGAGGAAAATTAAGTCAGTTACGTGTCGATATGCGACCTGCAACTAAGTTGTGAGTCAGTAGTCAACTTGCTACTGGAGCAAAAAAGGGAAACGTCAAACACCGGTTGTAAGCCAGTGCCCAACTACACCGGACAAATAAGTTAGTTGCGTGTTGATGTGCGACTTGCAACTGAGTTGGTAAAAAAACTCAGTTGCGAGTTGATATTCGACTTGCAACTAGGTTTTGCACACAAAAAAAACAGTTAAAAATCGATGTGCGAGTTGCAATTGGTTGACCAAATAAAAATTGTTGCGTGTCAACGAGCGACTATTACCTGGGTTATAAAAAATAATTACAACTCGATGAACGACTTGCAACTATATTTCCAAACAAAAAATTGGAAAAAGAGAAAATAAAACATAATTATGTAAAAAAATCGTCAATTTTCTAAATGCATCATAAATTCAAATCAAACAAGTAATTAAAAAGTGTGAAGAAAATAAATAAAAATAAAACAACTCGACTCGCGGCAACAAAACATGTATCAACACCATGTATGAATAAAAAAATTGTTTCCAAATTTTATAAAAACATTCAAACAAACGTATCAATGAATTTGAAAGAAAGGAAAATAATAGAAAACAAAATAAAAGTAATAAACAAAATCAGAACAACAAAATAGGTCGTGATCAAGATATACACACCATTTAAGTCGAATAGATAACGGTCAAATACTTAAATAAGACATCGCTATATTTTTGTTAGATAAAAAATAGTAGATCAACTAAAAAATTCCACGAATTAAAACAAATAAATAAATAAATGGAAATAGAAAAATAAAAATATAATAGATTATGAATTTAAAATTGGATTTGTAACTGGAGTGAAAAATGAAGAAGTCGCAACCATAGTTCCGTTACAAATTGCTCACCACGGCCAGGGACACCGAAGAGAAAAAATGATTCGTAAAAAATGATTCGGGCCGAGTCAATATTACCAGCCTGTCTCCTCCCCCGCATGAAAAAAAAACAATCTGGTCCACAAAACAGTTCATGCGAGTCAATCATGCCCAGGGCGAAAAATAAAGCTTCGTTGGATCCAACGGGCCTAAACATGCATATGACATGATTAAATCACATGTACATGCGAATTAGCAATTTCGCTTTCTTAAATAATAAAGATTATGCGAATTAATCTGTGGTTGAATTGGTTAGGTGGATAGTTGTATCCTCAGCCCATCAGAGTTCAAATTTCAGATTTGACATTGGTGCTCGCATTTTCATGAATATATTTCAGGCTTTTCGGTGATGTGCTTTCAGTGGGTGAAGACGTTTTCGTCGAAGATTAGATAATTACTTCGTTAATATCAAAATGATGTGCCGCCTCAGTATTACGAATATGCTCATAGGGGTAGGGTAGCTTGTGTACCTTCATAGGATGAATGTATACTCATGTATCTCTAAAAAAAAAGTTTGCCTGCAGTTGTATCTGCATGCTCCTAAATTTCCCTATCTCCTCTTTGTTAGGCCCTCTTCTCTCTCTCCGTACCTAGCTTCCAAGATCCGCTTCTTCCTCCCTTGTTGTTGTGCATTCTTAAGGAACACATAGTAACCACATCTACTTCATACGTACCTATTCTCCTCTTCCTCCATAAAGCTGGATCGGATCAGAATCTGATGCACCTTAATTCATGTTGATCAATTCACTTGGGTGTGATCAAGGTCCATGTCATTAACAAACAATCATTACGTACGTAATTCTCCTTCTTGTGTCCCCTCCCCCCCCCCCCCCCCCCCCCCCCCCCCCCTCTTAATTTATGCATGATATGTTGTATGTGTTGATCCATCGATCCACGGCAGGGTGAGAGGCGATCAATCCAATCCATGGCGATTAAGGGCAACTCTGGGGAGTACAAGTCGCGGAGCCCGCTGGGCATGGTGGTGGCCGTCCTGCTCTGCTGCTTCTTCTATGTGCTGGGCGCGTGGCAGCGCAGCGGCTACGGCAAAGGGGACCGTATCGCCATGGCGGTCACACGGCAGACGGCCTGCGCCGACGCATCTGCCGCGGGGGTACTCAGCTTCGACTTCGATACGCACCACACCGGCGGCGGCGCCAACGTTAACGCCACGACGTACGAGTCGCCGCCGTCGTTCGCGCCGTGCGCGGCAGTATTGGCGGACCACACTCCGTGCCACGACCAGGATCGCGCCATGAAGTTCCCGCGCAAGAACATGGTGTACCGGGAGCGGCACTGCCCGTCGGACGGCGAGCGGCTGCGGTGCCTCGTACCGGCGCCGCCTGGGTACGTAACGCCGTTCCCGTGGCCCAAGAGCCGCGACTACGTCCCTTACGCCAACGCGCCGTACAAGAGCCTCACCGTTGAGAAGGCCGTCCAGAACTGGGTCCAGTACGAGGGCGCCGTTTTCCGTTTCCCCGGCGGCGGCACCCAGTTCCCCCACGGCGCCAACAAGTACATCGACCAGCTCGCCTCCGTCGTCCCCTTCGCCGACGGCTCCATCCGGACCGTCCTCGACACCGGCTGCGGCGTAAGAAGCCCTTAAACATTTCCTCATACATGTTCCATTCCATGTGGTTGTCATTTCATCGATATTGTGGGTGGGTACAGGTGGCGAGCCTCGGCGCGTACCTGGACTCCCGTGGTGTCATAGCCATGTCCTTCGCACCCCGGGACTCGCACGAGGCACAGGTGCAGTTCGCGCTGGAGCGCGGTGTGCCAGCCTTCATCGGCGTCCTCGGTTCCGTCAAGCTCCCATTCCCTGCAAGATCCTTTGACATGGCGCACTGCTCCCGGTGCCTCATCCCCTGGTCCGGCAGCGGTGAGCTACTACCACTCCATCCACACGCGTCTCATTGCCATTCTCAGGAGTATGTAAAGCGCAAGTTTTGAATTTTGATGCAGGCGGGATGTACATGATGGAGGTGGACCGGGTGCTCCGGCCGGGCGGCTATTGGGTGCTCTCCGGCCCGCCCATCAACTGGAAGGCCAACTACAGAAAGTGGCAGCGCGCGGAGGAGGACCTCGCCGACGAGCAGAAGAGGATCGAGGAGTACGCACAGATGCTCTGCTGGGAGAAGGTCATAGAGATGGACGACATCGGCGTGTGGAGGAAGCGGACGGATGCAGCGGCGTGCCTGGCCATGCCGCCGGCTGTCCAGACCTGCGACCCGGCCAATCCCGACGACGTCTGGTGAGATAATCAATCTTGGTCTTCCATTTCAAATCAGACGTACACAACTCAAACATGTTGGATACAATTAATAGGTACAAGAACATGGAGTCGTGCATCACGCCGACCACCACTGCCGCCGGAGGACAGCTGCAGCCGTTCCCGGAAAGGTTGAAGGCCGTCCCGCCACGGATAAGCTCAGGCGCCGTCCAGGGCTTCACCGTGGACTCGTACCTGGAGGAGAACCGACAGTGGGAGAAGCACGTCAAGGCATACATGAAGGTCAACTACAAGCTCGATACCGACCGGTACCGGAACATCATGGACATGAATGCTGGTGTGGGTGGCTTCGCCGCCGCAATCTTCTCCTCCAAGTCCTGGGTGATTAACGTCGTGCCGACTGCCGTCGAGCTCTCGACCCTCGGCGTCATTTATGAGAGGGGCCTCATCGGCATCTACCATGACTGGTAAGCTAGTTTTGCTTGCCATCATCTACAAGATCATGAGAAGAGTTTTATTTGTGTTTTCCTTCATTCAGGTGTGAAGCATTCTCTACTTACCCGAGAACGTATGACCTCATCCATGCCAATGGGGTATTCAGCCTCTACAGGGACAAGTGAGTCCCTCATAGAAATAAATGCCCTCTTATATGCTGCCAAGTTGAAATGTAGTACTCTCCGTTCAGAATTAGTTGTCATTGAAATGGATGTATTATGATGTATCGATACATATGTTTCATCATCATCTCATTTTAAACGGAGGGAGTACATCTTTCACAAGCTGATGGCTGGCTGGATCAGGTGCAAGATGGAGGATATCTTGTTGGAGATGGATCGGATTTTGCGCCCCGAGGGTACGATAATCCTTCGGGATGACATCGACATCCTGCTACGAGTTCTCAAGATGGCGACAGGTATGCGGTGGAAGACGATGATGGCAAACCACGAGGACAGCCCGCACATCCCAGAGAAGGTGCTCTACATCGTCAAGCAGTACTGGACCATGGACAACAACAGTTCCCAAGAAAAGAATGAGTATTCTTCTAAGGACAAGGGCTCAGAGGTGTAAAATAGTAAGTGAAATGAGTTGATGCACTGCAGCTCAGAAGGAAGGATGTTGGTGATAAAAGTGTTTATTTCAAAAGTTCTTCTCCAGTGTAGGAGTGAGATCAGCACGTGTATTCCTTTGATTTCGTTGTGTACAATGAACATTTTTTTTTCAAGATGGTAGTGCAATTTTATCCTAATACTAGCGTGCTATTTAGACATGACCATAAAAATGATGTACTCCCTTTAGGAAGAATTAGTTGTCATTCCAATGGATGTATCTGGCACTACAAATGTGCTAGATACATTCATTTAAGCGATAAATAATTTTGATCGGGGGAATACAATAAATTACTTTTTATTTTTATCTTAAATAATTAAATATATGATAAAAATAATTTTTTGCTAAGAAATAATCTTGTAAATAAAATAAAACACACATTTTATCACGATTTCTTTGTCCTTCAACTCTACATTTATTCAAGGATTCGGCTAGAGCTTACTTAACTTATACTTAGCTAAATCTTAGTCAAATAGCGCTAGTGTAGTGTGTGTGCCCAACCGTTTGGTTTTCTTTCCCACGATGCTTTGCATTTTTGAGCAAGCCCTGTCCCTCTCAATTCTTTCCCTTTCCTTTGTTATTTTTCCTATCATTTTGGGCAACGTTTTTTCGCTCAGTCACGTTTCAGAAGCCGAATTGTTGTCAGATTAGGTGGAAATTGGATCCGGCAAACCCAAGTCCGACACAGCGCGCTGGGTTGCCTGGGCCGTTGAGCGAATAGAAATGGCGCGAAAAGAAACCACACGCTCAATCTTATGCGTTCTCGCCGAGTGGACCCGCATGTCAGCGGCTCACTGCTTCGTCCTTCTCGCGCGAACCCATCCTTCCTCCGGTCAACCTTGCAGGCGAATCAATGTTGCCGCCGAGCAATCCAATCGACCACGCGGCGCGGTAATGGCGGTCACCGCCGCGTGTTCTCGCTAAATCGCGCCGCGCGTCCAGACCCCTCCCGCCCATTCGCCGCTATAAAAGCCGAACCTCACCGTCTCTCTCCGCACACACTCCTATCTCCTACATCTCTCTCACACCCATATCTTCCTCTCGTTCGCATCTCTCCGACGCACATCTCCTCCGTCGCAAAAAATGGGCGAGCGTTTTCCAGGCGATGGCACGGCGGCCAAAGGCTTCGGCCGCCGGTGGCTGCATGAGTGGGAGGCGGCGCTGCGGTGTTAGGAGAACTACCCCGGCCCACCGAACATGCACGTCCCCACCGACTGGAGGCTCAGCAACGATGGCTTCCCGGTGCCACCACGACCCAAAGGTGTGGCCTTCATCGCCGAGGTCGAGGCCATCCGCGACGCCAGGCCGGAGGTCGTGCAACATCGTAGTGGAACGCATACTTCATGTGCCGCCACGCCAAGGCGCTCGCGTCCAACAACGACGGGCCGCCGCCGTCCGGCCTGAAGAACTCCCACAAGCGCCGCCTATGGTGGGGCATGCCTTGCCACACCCTCCACAATGTCCCCGCCCACATCAAGGGTGGACATGAGCCGCCGCTTGAGTACCCGCCGTCGAGCCAGTTGTGCGCTTGCCTCTAGTCCTCGGACGGCAGCACCCCGATGTGGGTGACAGTGCAATGGCGCATGGAGACGGTGGCGACTTCATCGTCTTCCGGATCAGGCTCACGCTCTTCCGTCCCATCGAGATCGCCAGAGATCATCCCCGTGAAGCCCGAGCCGCAGATGCCTCCTCGCCGGGGTCTACTCGCTCGGCTGGTGAAGCCGAAGAAGGAGAAGGAGGAGAAAGAGCCCTCGGCCTTAGTGAAGGTGGAGCACGAGGCCATGGACGACGACGAGGACTACGCCCTCTCCTGGGCGAAGGAGGACTGGGCTAGGTAGGAGATGGAGCTGATACGTCCAAAACGTATCTATAATTTGGACTAACCTACTGACTCAGTACCTAGTGCCAGTTTTTGTCTGTTTTCGTCTGTGCATCGCAGATAAAGGTGATAACTAAAAGTTCTCAGAAAAATCCAGGAAAATTCCTACAAAATA
Organism: Bromus sterilis; assembly: GCA_950022295.1. Taxonomy (NCBI): domain Eukaryota; kingdom Viridiplantae; phylum Streptophyta; class Magnoliopsida; order Poales; family Poaceae; genus Bromus; species Bromus sterilis. The sequence goes on along the minus strand of OX465595.1, from coordinate 269,045,931 downwards.
TCCAAGAGGCCCGGAGCCATACTGTGACGCCCCCAAAATCAAGCCGTGTACAATAATCATACACGCAGGGTACACAACCGAAATATGGGTGCGACGATGATAATATCACAACACAATACTAGACACAAATAAAATAAAACTGATATTACAAACCAGGGATCACGAGGATCTGAATACATAAGTTAAACAATCATAATACCTGAGTACAAACATAGTTAGTCAAGTTTTGCCTTAAGAAGGCTAGCACAAATAACATCACAGGTAAAGATCGAAAAGGCGAGGCCTCCTTCCTGGGAACCACCAAACTACTCCTGGCCAAAGGGGGAACTCGACGTCGTAGTAGGCTCCGGGGATTGATAGAGGCGGGGTGTCCCGATCTTTCGATGAGATGATAACTACGATTTGATGGAGTCGACTTTGACGATCCGACTACAAACGTGCAACGACGTTGCGCCTTAGCAATCGCTAAACCAATCTCCTGAAGGTTATTGACCACGCCGGAGCACGATCAACCTGACCACGAAGGTCTAGTGCCTGCAAGCAATCGAAGAACAAGCAAGAAGTATGATAAAGCAATCTGAATATTGCGAATATGTAGATGAAGTATGAATAAAGTTGGGATTCCGAAAGCGGTCTTGATCTGGTCGTTGGACACAAACCGAGTACACGAAGATGCAGCAATTAGCTAAGCAGTCTTTTCAACTAAAAGAAATCCAAAGAAAAACCCTAGGGGTTGATCTACTTATATATAACTAAAGGGTGGAGGCCAAGGGGGTGGAAGGACGTCCCAAGGAGTCCTAAAACTAAACCTAGGTCGTACAAGGCACTTGGGCCCATGTGGAGGTGATGCAACACCTATTGAGTTGGACTTTGATTCGGATTCTACTGCTGGGTCGCACCGTTTTCGCAATATCTCCACGCTCCGAAGGAATTTGAAGGTGAAACCAATTGCGTTGGAAACTAGACGAGATAAGCTATCACCAGAAAAAAGAATCACCCAATTTGGAGTTCGTATGTAGAAACGGCGGCTGTTTGAAGTTGGGTATATCTCTGCAGTCCGAATCTGAGTCCATGACGTGAAAGACTTGGTCTCTATCTTCTCTTGGGCCAAAAGTGACGTGAAATAACTTCTTGTACAACACACAATCATGTACCTTTGTATTGACTTCATTTCTTGATCAAATATAGAGGAATTAATGGTCATATCCATGATAATTATGTCCTCATCATCTTCATGCTTGAACATGCTCCAATGCTCATCCTTCTTGTCCATGCTAGGTCCTTCATTTGTCAGCAACAGAAATATATCGACGTTAGGCAGCATCATATTCACATGAACATTAGAAACATTACCAAGAAGCGAAAGTACCTGATAATTTAATTGGTGTGCACGATCTCTAGTAATTGGTCCAGTAGGTATATTAAAAGGGGTTGTGGCTGTAACTATGGTAGTCATGTCCTCATCATCCTCCCCTTCTTGAAAATAAAGCCGTCCCCGGCGTTTCTTAATCTGAAATGTGGCTAACAAAAGAAACGCCGGGGACGGCTTTATTTTCAAGAAGGGGAGGATGATGAGGACATGACTACCATAGTTACAGCCACAACCCCTGCTAATATACCTACTGGACCAATTACTAGAGATCGTGCACACCAATTAAATTATCAGGTACTTTCGCTTCTTGGTAATGTTTCTAATCTCATATGAATATGATGCTGCCTAACGTCGATATATTTCTGTTGCTGACAAATGAAGGACCTAGCATGGACAAGAAGGATTAGCATTGGAGCATGTTCAAGCATGAAGATGATGAGGACATAATTATCATGGATATGACCATTAATTCCTCTATATTTGATCAAGAAATGAAGTCAATACAAAGGGGCATGATTGTGTGCTATACAAGAAGTTATTTCACATCACTTTTGGCCCAAGAGAAGATAGAGACCAAGTATTTCACGTCATGGACTCAGATTCGGACTGCAGAGATATACCCAACTTCAAACAGCCGCCGTTTCTATATACGAACTCCAAATTGGGTGATTCTTTTTTCTGGTGATAGCTTATCTCGTCTAGTTTCCAACGCAATTGGTTTCACCTTCAAATTCTTTCGGAGCGTGGAGATATTGCGAAAACGGTGCGACCCAGCAGTAGAATCCGAATCAAAGTCCAACTCAATAGGTGTTGCATCACCTCCACATGGGCCCAAGTGCCTTGTACGACCTAGGTTTAGTTTTAGGACTCCTTGGGACGTCCTTCCACCCCCTTTGCCTCCACCCTTTAGTCCTATATAAGTAGATCAACCCCTAGGGTTTTCTTTGGATTTCTTTTAGTTAAAAAGACTGCTTAGCTAATTGCTGCATCTTCGTGTACTCGGTTTGTGTCCAACGACCAGATCAAGACCGCTTTCGAAATCCCAACTTTAATCATACTTCATCTACATATTCACAATATTCAGATTGCTTTATCATAGTTCTTTGTTGTTTTTCGATTGCTTGCAGGCACTAGACCTTCGTGGTCAGGTTGATCGTGCTCCGGCGTGGTCAATAACCTTCAGGAGATTGGTTTAGCGATTGCTAAGGCGCAAGGTCGTTGCACGTTTGTAGTCGGATCGTCAAAGTCGACTCCATCAAATCGTAGTTATCATCTCATCGAAAGATCGGGACACCCCGCCTCTATCAAGTGGTATCAGTTTTCAGGTTGCTCGGTGAGAATTCCACATCATATATTAGATCTGTTTTTTTTATCACCTATCATCCACACAAAAAGCCATAAAATAGGATTAGATCATCATATCCAAACCAATTTGACACTTTGCAATTTTCTTTTTGGTGCTTTGCTTTATTGAATTATCGGTTGCATCGTCGTGTTCAGTTGCTGATCTTAGTATCTAGTACTTTAGAGTTTCGAGTTCTGTTCACGTTAGTCACCGCCGCCGCTGCACCATCATCCCATCCGCTGCCTACTTCTACCATCCACCATAGAAAAAGAGAGAAAAAGAGTTGAAAAAAGAGAGAAAAAAGGAAAAAGGAAAAAAAGAAAGAAAAAAGGAAAAAAGAGAAAAAAGAAGAAAAATTTCGGATCTATCTCTAGTTGAACTCGTATTTGAAATCTCGTCGGAATCAGTTTTGAGCAGTGTCCACTAAAACAGGCATAACTTTGTCATCCGAAGTCCGTTTTGGCTCCACGAGTACTCAAATTAAAGATATTTCCGAGCCGCTTCTAAATAGTTCTGGAGCTAGTGTGTTATTTGAAACTCCAGATCGGCTTCTAAGACGGACTTTTTTACCTCTAAAGTTTCCGAACACAGTTTTTGTCAGATTTCGGGCTGATTCTCAATTTTTTTGACACCTCATCCGAACTCTAAATTGAGTGATACTTATTGCGTCGGAAAGCTTAAGTCAGTTCCCTATTGGAGGAAAAATATCAATAAATTAGCAAATATATTTCAGAGGAATGTTGTAGCGAGAATATTGGTGTATCTTGATTTGGAGCCTATTTTCACCATTATCTTTGCTCTGTTGATGATCTTCACTTATATCTTGCTATTCAGAGCTACTTCATATCATTCATTGCTGCTAGTTGTGCTACGCCGTGACCACATTAGTGTTCTAGGCTCGCGTCTCTAGTCCGGTCTAGACTAGGACCAGCACAGTATCGTCGTTGAGCGTTAATTCAATTTTGCATCTCTGAATTGATTATTGCTGATATTTTTGCCACCATATTAAAGCCTTCCAAGCTCCACATATTTCTACATCGTGTATACGTGCGTTCACCTGGCAATCGCTCTACTTAATCTTTGGAGTTCTTTGACACCGTTGGTTGCCGATCACCACCTGCTGCATGGTAAGAACTAGTAAGACATTGATATTTGCTATCCTGTGAGCGTTTTACCACCACATCCTAGTAGTTCATAGGGACATATACTTGTGATTTGTTTCTTGTTTTCTACTATTCATGGCAGGTTCTGGAGTTAGATCTTCTTGGGCGGCAACTATAGTTGGAGATTTTCCACCACCTACAACTACACAACAGTCACTGCAAAAGGTAAACACACATAAGCATGCACATGATCAGTTTATTGTTTCTATACCACACTTTCATGGACGTCTAAGACCTGATTTATACATTGAGTGGGAGTTTGAAATAAATGATATATTTGTTTCCCATAATTTGCTTGAGCATAAGAAAGTAAAAACTGCAATTAGTGCTTTCAAAGATTTTGCTTCTATTTGGTGGAATGAATATTGTAGTTTATATCCTGATTATATACCTAATACTTGGAATGATCTCAAACTTGCTATGCGATATAGATTCGTTCCCTCTTATTATACTTGTGACAAGGTTAGGAAATTAAAAAATTTAAAACAAGGTACTAAAACTGTTTCAGAATATTATGATGCTTTAGAAACTACATTCTTGCATTCTCTTTTAGAGGAAAGTGAAGAATATTTCATGGACATATTTTGGGAAGGTTTAAACCGTGACATTCAGGATATCCTAATTCATGAAAAGTGTTATCCTATGGATCGTTTGTTTCGTCTTGCTTTTAAAGCTGAACAGGAAATCGACAGACGTGTTGCCCAGAAGACGAACAAGCGGAATGTGCAAATACCACAAGTTGAGAAGGTTGTTCCTTCAACCACTATGAGCACTACCCTAACCACATCAATTGTCGTAAGCACTCCTCCAATATCTGATCTATCATCACAAAAAGGTAATGACAAAGGTATGGATCTTTCCCCTCCACATGAGAACCTTGCTGATTTAAAAGCAACATGTGTTGAGCTATCCAGCAGTTTCATCACACAACCAATTTTCGAGAATGTCATAACTTCACATGAAGATGTTGCTTGCCTAATAGACTTGAATACATCATGCGTTGAGTTACCTACTGATTTGACCACACCATCTATTTTGGATAATCATGTTACTATTATGAAACTGCCAATGCTTAATCATTTTGATATGACCTTTAATCTTGGTGATGATTCTGCGTCGAATGACTTGTTGCATGACTACTTAGTTAAGCCTGTTGTAGCATGTCCTTCGAAACACATTAAAGTTTCTTCACCGGTATTGGGATGGTTTAATGATGAGCATTGTACATCTTTAGATATGAATAAGAGCTTCACTTATATATGCAAACTGAGTTGCAATACTTTCATGTCGTTTATGTATTGTGATGATCATATATCTTTATATTTCAAGACATTCAAAAGTTACTCATATATACATGTGTTACATGTCCAAAAACTAAGGGAAGTAAGAATTGATGACATATATATATACAACATCTACACCTTGTCTCTTTTGTTAGCCACATTTCAGATTAAGAAACGCCGAGGACGGCTTTATTTTCAAGAAGGGGAGGATGATGAGGACATGACTAGCAGAGTTACAGCCACAACCCCTGCTAATATACCTACTGGACCAATTCCTAGAGATCGTGCACACCAATTAAATTATCAGGTACTTTCGCTTCTTGGTAATGTTTCTAATGTTCATGTGAATATGATGCTGCCTAACGTCGATATATTTCTGTTGCTGACAAATGAAGGACCTAGCATGGACAAGAAGGATGAGCACTGGAGCATGTTCAAGCATGAAGATGATGAGGACATAATTATCATGGATATGACCATTAATTCCTCTATATTTGATCAAGAAATGAAGTCAATACAAAGGGGCATGATTGTGTGCTGTACAATAAGTTATTTCATGTCACTTTTGGCCCAAGAGAAGATAGAGACCAAGTATTTCACGTCATGGACTCAGATTCGGACTGCAGAGATATACCCAACTTCAAACAGCCGCCGTTTCTACATACGAACTCCAAATTGGGTGATTTCTTTTTCTGGTGATAGCTTATCTCGTCTAGTTTCCAACGCAATTGGTTTCACCTTCAAATTCCTTCGGAGCGTGGAGATATTGCAAAAACGGTGCGACCCAGCAGTAGAATCCAAATCAAAGTCCAACTCAATAGGTGTTGCATCACCTCCACATGGGCCCAAGTGCCTTGTACGACCTAGGTTTAGTTTTAGGACTCCTTGGGACGTCCTTCCACCCCCTTGGCCTCCACCCTTTAGTCCTATATAAGTAGATCAACCCCTAGGGTTTTCTTTGGATTTCTTTTAGTTAAAAAGACTGCTTAGCTAATTGCTGCATCTTCGTGTACTCGGTTTGTGTCCAACGACCAGATCAAGACCGCTTTCGGAATCCCAACTTTAATCATACTTCATCACATATTCGAAATATTCAGATTGCTTTATCATAGTTCTTGCTTGTTCTTCGATTGCTTGCAGGCACTAGACCTTCGTGGTCAGGTTGATCGTGCTCCGGCGTGGTCAATAACCTTCAGGAGATTGGTTTAGCGATTGCTAAGGCGCAAGGTCGTTGCACGTTTGTAGTCGGATCGTCAAAGTCGACTCCATCAAATCGTCGTTATCATCTCATCGAAAGATCGGGACACCCCGCCTCTATCAAGTGGTATCAGTTTTCAGGTTGCTCGGTGAGAATTCCACATCATATATTAGATCTGTTTTTTTTATCACCTATCATCCACACAAAAAGCCATAAAATAGGATTAGATCATCATATCCAAACCAATTTGACACTTCGCAATTTTCTTTTTGGTGCTTTGCTTTATTGAATTATCGGTTGCATCGTCGTGTTCAGTTGCTGGTCTTAGTATCTAGTCCTTTAGAGTTTCGAGTTCTGTTCACGTTAGTCACCGCCGCCGCTGCACCATCATCCCATCCGCTGCCTACTTCTACCATCCATCATAGAGAAAGAGAGAAAAAGAGTTGAAAAAAGAGAGAAAAAAGGAAAAAGGAAAAAAAGAAAGAAAAAAGGAAAAAAGAGAAAAAAGAAGAAAAATTTCGGATCTATCTCTAGTTGAACTCGTATTTGAAATCTCGTCGGAATCAGTTTTGAGCAGTGTCGGTTCCTGTTTTCTGCTGTTTTTCTATTTCAGGTTTCCCCCTTATTAAAAGTACCAGAAAAATCCCGGGAAAAATATAGGAAAAATCAGCGTACCGAAAGCTTCGCGAAGAGCCCGAGAGGGGCCAGAGGGGAGCCAGGGGGGCCCAGGCGGCCAGAGGGCGCGACCAGGCCCCTGGCCGCGCCAGGGGGGCGCCTGGAGCCCTCGACCCACCTCTGGCTGCCCCCTTTTGCCTATTTATTCCCCGTGACGAGAAACCCTCGGGGACGGAACCCTTTTTCGCGATCTCTCCTCTGTTCCGCCGCCGCCGCGCTTCCAAGATTGAGAGCACCAGAAGACCTCTTCCCGACACCCTGCCGGAGGGAGGAATCACCTCCGGGAGCTTCTCCACCACCATGGATTCTTCCCGGATGAACCGTGAGTAGTCCACCTTGGACCATGGGTCCATGATCAGTAGCTATCTGATGTTCTCCTCCCCTCTTTGTTCTTCATGGATTATACCTCGTGAGCTGCCCTACATGATCGAGGCACATATGTAATCTTTCTGCTGCTACTATGCTGAGTTTGCTGGGATCCGATGGATTATGACATTATGTTCAGATTGTGATGGAGTTATATATTTGATTATCTTCTTTTATATTTATGTTCTTGAGTAACTCTTGCATGTTCTCTTTTTCTGTTTATTGCTTTGGCCAAGTAGTAGGTAGTGACTCCAAGAGGGAGCGTTATGCATGATTGTGGGTTCATGCCCCCCGATGACTAGCTTGAGTGACAGAAACATGAGTCTAGGGGATGTGCTGTTTCCACAAGGGGGAAACCAACGGTGCTTGTACTTGTGGGTGCAAGGATTGTTTATTTATGCAAAGTTCTTTAATGCAGTTGTCCGATGCTTTGAGTTTACACTTTGGGTGGGATTCGCAACTTAATACCAGCGAGATGTTCTGGATAGATATCTCAAGGTGGATAATTAGTGGATAGATGCAGATGTATCTTGGCGTACTGCCCGTGCTTTTGATCCTCTTCCTTTCTGTTTTGCATAATTATCATTGGTTTGCGCGCATAATCATGTCAATTGCCCAGCTGTAATTTGTTTACCTCGCATGGCTATTTTATCGTCTTTTGGGAGAGAGACATCACTAGTGAACATCATGGAACCCCGGTCCATATTACCATTACTGTTTAGACCTTCAATTTACTTTCAGTATTTACTTTTCGGCAGCTATCACTATCATTATTATCCCGTGCATTTTATCCTTTGTAAACAACAAGGCCAGAGGAATTGACAACTCCTCTGTACTCGTTGGGAGCAGAGCTATCTGTCGTCTGTGCAGGTCCAGGTGAAGTAAGCAACCTTAGGTTGTAAACGGCGACATTGTTCACTTCACCACCTGCTTGTATCTGTTGGAGTCCTACGGGAGACGATATTTTCAACCGTGGTATCTTTACCAAGGGAAATTTGCCGCTACGCTACATCTGGCCTTCCACTTGGGGTAACCAACGAGGAGCGAGAAGTATCTCGTGTATCAAGAAAATTTCTGGCGCCGTTGCCGGGGACTCCACTCTTCAAGATAGGGGAGTTGCACACTATCTTTTATCTTTGCTTTTTAGTCTTTTTAGTTTACCTTTCAGTTTTTGCTTTAGTGTCTCTTATCAAAAATCAAAAAAATATTTATCTTGCTTGCTGCTGCTATGGGTTCCTCTGAGAACACCAAGTTGTTTGACTTCACTAGTCACAACAACAATGACTTTATCTGCACTCCTATTGCTACACCTTCTACTTCAAAACCTTCTTATGAGATTAAACCTGCTTTGCTGAACCTTGTTATGAAAGATCAATTCTCTGGTTCTAGAGATGATGCTGCTTTGCATTTAAATAATTTTATTGAGCTTTGGGATATGCAAAAGTACAAGGAAGTAGATGGTGATATTTTTAAGCTTAAGCTTTTTCCTTTCTCCTTGAGGGATGAAGCTAAAATCTGGTTTCAATCCTTGCCTAAGAATAGCATAGATTCTTGGGATAAGTGCAAGGATGCTTTTATCGGGAAGTACTATCCCCCTGCTAAGATTATCCAGTTGAGGAGCTTTATTATGAATTTTATACAATTGGATAATGAACACGTTGCCCAAGCTTGGGAACGCATGAAATCTCTTGTTAAGAATTTCCCTATGCATGGTTTGACTACTTGGATGGTTATCCTGACTTTTTATGCAGGCTTGAACTTTACCTCGCAGAACTTGTTAGATTCGTCCGTGGGAGGAACCTTTATGTAAACTACACTTGGTGCTGCCGCAAAACTTCTCGATGAGATGATGACCAACTATTCCCAATGGCACACCGAAAGAGCTCCAACAGGTAGGAAGGTAAACTCTGTCGAGGAGATCTCCTCCCTAAATTAAAAAGTTGACTTGATTATGTCTCTAGTTCCCAAGCAATCTCCTATTGATCCTCAAAATGTTCCTTTAAAATCTTTGATTGCTCAGGATCAAGTAGATGTGAACTTTATCTCTAGAAACAACTTCAACAACAATGCTTATAGGAGTAACTTTGGTAGCAATCCTAGACCGTTCCCCTCCAACAATTATGGGAACAACAACACTTATCCTAGCAACAAAAACTCCACTTCTGAATTAGAGAGTATGCTTAAAGACTTTATCACGACCCAAAAAGCCTTCAACAAGAGTGGAGAGGAAAAACTAGACAAACTAGATACCCTATCGTCGAAGGTAGACAATTTATCCCATGAAGTAGAATTGCTTAAAATTAGAACTTCTCCCCTTGAGAAGAGGAAGGTCACTCCTATGAATGCTATCCAATTGCAAATTAATGAAAACATTAGGATGATGGCTAAACTCAAAGAGAGATGGGCTCGAGAAAAGGAGGAAGAAGATAGGATTAAGAGCCTTCCTACACACCATACTGTTGCTACTATCCAAGTGGTTGAGGATATCCAAACTCTTAGCACCCATTGCACCCCTAGTCCCATAGGACCTATTAATGGTGATGCTATGACCTCAACCGTAGAAGAATAAATTCCAATGACTATAGAAGCTACCAAAAGAGTGAGCCTAAAGGACACCACTACCACTTTACTTGATAGTAGTGACCTCGATTTTGATAATTGCACTCTTTCTGAAGTTATTCGTTTCCTTCACAAGATGTCTAGAGACCCCCATACTAGCACACTTAATCTTGCCTTCACGGAGCATATCACTAATGCTCTCATCAAAGCTAGGGAGGATAAGCTTAGGGTAGAAGCCTCCATACCTAGAAAGCTAGAAGATGGTTGGGATCCTATGATTAAAATTAAGTTGAATAACTTTTCTTGCTTTTCTTTATGTGATGTTGGAGTTAGTACCTCTATTATGCCCAAAAGAATGTATGATATATTTGAATTGAAACCTTTTGATCTCTGTTCTTTTGGTGTTTGTCTCGTTGGTTCTTCCGTAAAGAAACCTTTGGGGAAGAAAGATGATGTTCTTATCATTGTCAATGACAATTATGTTCCCGTTGATTTTACTATTATGGACATTGAATGTGAACCTTCTTGTCCAATTATTTTGGGACGTCCTTTTCTTCGCACCGTTGGTGCTGTTATTGATATGAAAGAACGGATTATAAAATTCCAATTCCCTCTCTAGAAATGGATGGAACACTTCCCTAGGAAAAATATTAAGTTGCCTTTTGAGTCCGTCACACGGGCTAGTTATTTTCTTGAAAAAACTTGATCTATTTGCATTAAGCCTAGCTAATGGCTTTAAAGAAGCGCTTTCGGGAGGCAGCCAACAACGAATTTAGGATTTCCTTTTTGTTTTTCTTCTGCTTTTAGTGGTCTTGATGATTGTTACTACTGTAGAAACATCATTGTATCTTTACTTTTCAAGCTTTGTGCCTTTTATAGCCTCATACGACAAGGGAAGTGAAAGTTGTGACATGTTGTCCAGAAAACAGATTTTGTCCTCGTGACTAGAAAAATCAGAAAAAATCCCAGTTCATCTTTTTGAGCTGAATTGTTTACACAGCGTGATCTATACAATTACGAAACTTTCGTATGTTCTGAGTTTTTTGATTTGAGTTGCAGAAGTATCCCTAAAAAATTCTTTACTACCTACTGGTGTGTTTTTCACAGATTCTGTCCTGTTTTGCCTTTTCTTCGTTTTGCAAACCTTAAGCTTGCTTTTTATTTGCAAAAACTTTTTGGAAATCTTGAGAAGCAGTAGATCTTCAAGGTTATCCTTATTTTCCAGTAGAGAAAAATTATTTTATTATGGTTACTAACCTCGCTAATCAGATTATGATGAGTTATGTATGAAGGGAGTTTCCAAGTGTGCGAGGGAAGATGATGAAAGAAGATTAAGAAGTGTTAAGCGTTCAAGCTTGGGGATGCCCCCATGCATCCCCAAGAAATATTCTAGGAGACTCAAGCGTCTAAGCTTGGGGATGCCCCCGTGCATCCCCTTCTCCATCGACAATTATCAGTTCGTCTCTCATTTCACTATATTTTTATCGCTTGATGCGTTATGTGCTATTCTTGGAGCGTCTCGCCCTTAGGTTTTGTTTTTAGTTTTCTTTCGATTTGCTTGCTGTTCATAACAAATTATAACCCATATTTCCTTGTGTGGGAGAGAAACACGCTCCACTTCCAAAATTTAAAACACAACATAGGACCTTTTCCTGCTTATCTCTGCTGTGTTTGTTCTTTATCTTTTCGTAGCTACAGTCATGTTTTGCTCTTAGCTTTCATGCTTATCTTTTCAAAGAGCTTTTTTTTAGTTTGTTGCTGGAACTCTCTTGAGTTTTCATGTTTATCTTGTTTAGAGAGTTTGGCTGTTGCACTAAGTTTTGTGTCTTGACTTGAAGTAGGTAATTGAGGTTGCTCTTCTTTTGTAGTAGTAACCTGCAAAAGTTTTGGGGTGTTGTTTTGAGTAAAGTTTGGACTTTTGGTGTCAAGAGATTTAGCCTATTAGTGATAGATGTCGTATTTTGGGCAATCCGTGTTTATTTTCAAAAACCTACAAATTAGTTGAGAACTCTAGCTACTAGATGGATCACTACTCTTCTGAGGGGTCGAATATTAGAGTACACTCACGTACCATGAGTCGAGGATGTGCAAGGATAACCAAATCCCCATACACTCCTCCTCGGGGTACTTGTCTCTTTGTGAACCTCCTTATTAGACTGAGAGTTACCCATAATAATTGCATGAGTTCTTCGGACTAATGTGAGTATTCGAAAGTTGACACTTCCACCTTCCCATATTTTGCTAGCCTCTCCTGTGCCGTGCATTGCTTTCTTCTCACTCCGAGAGTTGGCGTCCACCTTCGCCGGTACATCCAAACCCTTGGCATGATATGCTCTGTCATCATAAGCCTCCTTATATCTTTCCTCAAAACAGCCACCATACCTACCTATCAAGGCATTTCCATAGCCTTTCCGAGATATATTGCCATGCAACATTCATCTTCTCATGACTTGATCTTCATGTCATACATGCTACTTGCTTGATCGATGAGCCGCATGCTAGTTGGGCCTTGCCTTAATCATTGCTACATGACGCGCTAGTATCATTCCATATCCTGCTACACTGGCAGAGGCATACATTTGCATACATCATGATAGTTACATTTTCTTTATGATTTGAGTACTTTGTAAAGTGTGAAAGATATTATATACATTTTGTAATAGATAGAGTGTTGCCCCTAAAGTGAGGAAAATATCCCAAAGTGGAAAAATTAAAACATCCCAAAGTGGAAAAATTAAAAGATCCCAAAGAGTACAAATGAGAGTTAAATAGAAAGAGCCATCGAGGCCACCAAAAAATAAAAAATAACAATAGAAAAAGAAAAAAAAGAGGAGAAATAATAAGAGAGAAGGGGGCACACTACTATTCCTTTTGAGAGATCCACATTCTTACTCCTTCTTTTATCTTGTACTCCATAGAGATTATCATTTATGCATATAGCTATCTGGGGACCTTCACACTATAGAACTTGGCTTGTATATTCCAATGATGAGCCTCCTCAAATGAGCTCTAGGTCTTCTTGAGCAAGCAAGTTGGATGCACCCCCACTAGTTCCATTGGAGAGCTTACCTTAGCTCATATGTGCATCCGTTGCATGGCAATCCCTACTCCTCACATCATATCCATCATTTGGCTTTCTCTCACCTATGATTGTCCTCATTGATGTGAGACTTTCACACCTTTTTGTCTTACTCCTCCACCTTATTCTCTCTTTGCCATCCCAAGTGTCAACTTTCTTGCTTACGCTCATCCATTGCATGAGTGCTCAAAATGTTGAAAAGGAGTGGATCATTTAGACTTGTACCTGGCTAGTGGTCTGGGGATGAGTCAAGATAAGATTCCAAAGAAGACCAAGTGTGAAACTTTAGTAGATGGACTTCTCAACATAAAAATACTTTTTCTCGTATATCCCTATCCCCTTTCTTGCACGCAAACACCATTTGGAGACATTCGAGTCACGGACAACGAGAGCTCTTGCACCTTTATGTTCATATGTTGCTTATTTCAATACTAGATATAGACTCTTGCCTGTTATGACTTGAATTGAACTACATGCTTTGATTTCCTTACTTAAAAAGTTCTTATATGGTTGTTAGCATTTACCTACTAGAGGACGAGCAGGAATTATGAGTGGGGATGTTGATACGTCCAAAACGTATCTATAATTTCTGCTTGCTCCATGCCTCTTTTGTGTGATATCGCTATGATATTGATGAACTTCCATACACTTTTGATCATATTTGTACTAACCTATTAACTCAGTGCACCCCAGTGCCAGTTCCTTTTTTCTGCTGTTTTTCTATTTCCGGTTCCCCCCTTATTAAAAGTACCAGAAAAATTCCGGGAAAAATATAGGAAAAATCAGCGTACCGAAAGCTTCGCCAAGAGCCTGAGAAGGGCCAGAGGGGATCCAGGGGGACCAGGCGGCCAGAGGGCGCGGCCAGGCCCCTGGCCGCGCCAGGGGGGCGCCTTAAGCCCCTGGCCCACCTCTGGCTGCCCCCTTTCGCCTATTTATTCCCCGTGATGAGAAACCCTCGGGGACGGAACCCTTTTTCGAGATCTCTCCTCTGTTCCTCCGCCGCCGTGCTTCCAAGATTGGGAGCACCAGAAGACCTCTTCCTGGCACCCTGCCAGAGGGATGAATCACCTCCGGGAGATTCTCCACCACCATGGATTCTTCCCGGATGAACCGTGAGTAGTCCACCTTGTACCATGGGTCCATGATCAGTAGATATGTGATGTTCTCCTCCCCTCTTTGTTCTTCATGGATTAGACCTCGTGAGCTGCCTACATGATCGAGGCACATATGTAGTCTTTTTGCTGTTACTATGCTGAATTTGCTGGGATCCGATGGATTATGACATTATGTTCAGATTGTGATTGAGTTACATATTTGATTCTCTTCTTTTATATTTATGTTCTTAAGTAAATCTTGCATGTTCTCCATTTCTGTTTATTGCTTTGGCCAAGTAGTAGGTAGTGACTCCAAGAGGGAGCGTTATGCATGATTGTGGGTTCATGCCCCCCGATGACTAGGTTGAGTGACAGAAACATGAGTCTAGGGGATGTGTTGTTGCCACAAGGGGGAAAACAACGGTGCTTGTACTTGCGGGTGCAAGGATTGTTTACTTTACGCAAAGTTCTTTAATGCAGTTGTCCGTTGCTTTGAGTTTACACTTTGGGTGGGATTCACAACTTAATACCAGCGAGATGTTCTGGATAGATATCTCAAGGTGGATGATTAGTGGGTAGATGCAGATGGATTTTTGTCTACTTATCGTGGTGTACCGCCCGTGCTTTTGAGCTTCTTCCTTTCTGTTTTGCATAATTATCATTGGTTTGCACGCATAATCCTGTCAATTGCCCAGCTGTAATTTGTTTCCCTCGCATGGCTATTTTATCGTCTTTTGGGAGAGATACATCACTAGTGAACATCATGGGACCCCGGTCCATATTACCATTACTGTTTACACCTTCAATTTACTTTCAGTATTTACTTTTCCACAGCTATCACTATCATTATTATCCTGTGCGTTTTATCCTTTGTAAACAACAAGGCCATAGGAATTGACAACTCCTCTGTACTCGTTGGGAGCAAAGCTATCTTTTGTGTGTGCAGTTCCAGGTGAAGTAAGCAACCTTAGGTTGTAAACGACGCCATTGTTCACTTCACCACCTACTTGTATCTGTTGGAGTCCTACGGGAGACGATCTTTTCAACCTTGGTATCTTTACCAAGGGAAATTTTCCGCTACGCTACATCTCACCTTCCACTTGGGGTAACCAACGAGGAGCGAGAAGTATCTCATGTATCAGCCCTCCGCACACCGGTGGAATACACCTGACCTGTCGTTCCGCTAAGATACCCTGCGCGGACACCATGGGGTCACCCGACTCCTTACCTGTAAGGACAATTGTGGTTCAGTACCCTAGGACGGCTATACAAAGTCAGCAACGAGTGGAGTACAAGTATTACTCCTCGATAGCTCACACTTGAGGTGGCTCGGCAGAGCCGGGGTAGGGGCCTAAAGCGGTGTCTGCTCTGAACCGTACTTGTAGCAGTTGTAATATATCGTATCCGCGATCACCCCAGAGTGATCACGACCCGCTATCTAATCCTGTTGACTAACAAGGCGCAGGGTTCACTGATGGATATAATATATAGGTATTTAGGCAGCATAGGATAAAGGGAAGGTAAAACACTGGGCGACAAAAACAAGCTATGCAACGAATAGGAATGTAACGTAGCAGCAGCAACAATGCCTAGTGCAAGAAAAGTACGGAAAGATAGGCGATGTCTGGGGAAGGAAAATGGCTCTTCTTTCCTGGAAGCTCGGTAGTAGGGGTACGGTCGCCGACGAAGTAGTCGTACTCGGTGGTGTCATCGGCGGCAGCAACGGGGTCTACCGGAGAATAAGAGGGGAGAAGCAGTAAATACACAGCAATAATAGCAATACAAATGTATGACATAGAAGATACAAAGCAACGGGGATCTAACGCAGTGTTCGGTGATTTTCTTGGAGCATGGATTTATCCGGGGATGACTCATCAGTACCGGTTTATTACCTGACCGATGATACGGAGGGGTAAGGTTCCATGTCTGCAGTGTTAGAGACATCTGACAGACATGTGGATAATGTATCCGTGCTCATTGATCCATTCTGGACAAATTTCATGTTCAAAACATTTTCATCCGGCAAAGTTTTACCGGCTCCGGTCGTCTGACTGATAAATGAGGGGTGCGGTTGGTATACGGGTAGCGTATCCGTATTTGTTATATTTTTCTGATCAACTTTGATGTATAAAATATTTCATCTGATTTACAGTTTAAAAGATATTGAATTCCAAAGTTTTAAATCATTTTCTGGATTTCTTTTATTATTAAAACGAAACATTATCCAAAACAGTAATTTGACCAGGTCAACCCTGACAAGTGGGACCTACTGACCAGTGGGTCCCACATATCAGCCTCTATCTATTTAATTAAACCATTTTACATTTATAATTAGGGCACTGGACCCACATGTCGTAGGCACACATTAATAACTACATTTTATTTAAACAATTAACCCAGTGGGGCCCATGTGTAAGTGACCCAGGGATTAAATAAAAGGTTTTTTTTTATTTAACCAAATGGATGGGGGCCAGTTGTCATACTCCCAGGTGCTAATTATTCATTTTAATTAAGTTAAAGGGCATGGATGCCCACATGTCATATGTCCAGGGGGGTTATCAACCCATTTATTTTAACAGGGTGGTTCATTGCTAATTAGCAATCAAGGCTAACCACTGGGTGGGCCCACCTGCCAGTGGGGGTGGAGGGGGCTTAGCTCACGGCGGTTAACCCGCACGCCGGCGGTGAGCCAGCAAGGCGGCGAGGACCGGGGGGGGCACGGCAAGTCCGGCAGCCCCAAAGGCGGGGGCGCGGCAGCCAAGGCGGCAAGGCGCGGCCGCGCGGCGAGTCACCACGCACACGGGAGCGGGAGCACGGGCCCCGGCCGAGCTCCACGAGCTCGAGTCCGTGGATTTTGCGGGCGACGAGTACGACGAGAATAGGGGGAGCTCTACGCAGGAGGAGGGGAGGAGGGGAGAGAGGGAACCGACATGGGAGCTCACAGGGGGGCGGAAGAGGAGCTCGGGGATGCCAAAGGGGCATGCGGAGGCGGCTAACGCCGGCGACATCCGTGTCAGCCGATGGGGGAAAGGGCTCGATTCAGAGGAGGGGAGCTCTCCGGCTTGAACTTAACCGCATAATCGCCATGTGGGAGTTAGGAGGTGCGTCTGGATAGGCTTAGGCAGTGTGGGGTGGCTCTAGAGCGCGTCGAGGGCGGCGGCGCATCGACCGCCATGGCGGGCTCGGGAGAGCGGGATCTGGCGAGAGCAAGGAGGAAAGCTAGCGAGGAGGAGCACATGGGGGTGCAGGGGGTGGGCTTTATCTCCACGGCGCTGTAGGAGCCGTTGTCGGCGTGTGAGTGGAGTGGAGGGGGCCTGGTGCTTTGCGCCCCTGTTCATGGTGTCGGCAGCGAGGAACGGAGGAACAGGAAGAAGGAAGGAAGGAGGGGTGGGCCTGGTGTGGGTTGCCCTGAGCGAATTTTAGGGTTTTCCCATTTTCTTGTTATTTCTTCCTTTCCTTTATTTATCTGTTGAATCTATTCATTTTTGTAAAATGTCCCACTGGTCAATATAACTAGTTTGCAGTATCCAAAGTTGGTACAAAAAGATTGGGGCACTATAAAATTCCTTTGAATTTTATATACTTATTAAAATATTAAATGGAGTAGTTTTTGCAACCGTTTTGATTTATTAACCTTATTAAAACATTATAATAAACATCCAATTCTCTATTATCATGATGTAAGGCCCGATATGCGGTACTGTTCTAGATCTAGATGTTTCCGTCTAGATCCGGGGACGAAGCACATATCGGTCCCAGCGCGACCTATGACGAAGTCATATGCCCCGGATTTCCAACATGATATCACGGCATTACAGATACAAGGATACAACATCTCATACAATCGGCATACCACTGCCTTAATACAACACAACAACGGAAGATATATGTCTGAGTACAGACTACAATCAAATGCCTAGTGGAAAAAAGAAAATCTTCGATCCCATAACCACACGGGTCCAGGCCCTCCGCCGGGATCCGCTTAACTAGTCGTCGTCGAGTCTCCACGTGAAACGTCTATCACCATACCTGTTGTCGATCAACAACCCTGAAAAGAGTTTGGGGGTAGTATCAGGAGTACAGAAGTACTCAGCATCCAACTGTAGTGGTCAACTGACCCAGCAAGGACTTCATCACTCGTCATTCTAGGACAACTAGTAGTTTACGGTAAGGATGGGGTAAGTGGTGAGGTTGCTGCCGCACTAGCGTTTATGAAGTGGCTAACGATCTAGAGAGTAAGGTAAGAACCAAGCATTCGATGAGGAATCGCATCCAACAAGTCTGCTATCCACCTACTTACGCAAGAATAACACGTATCCTATCCTTGTCCTTCTCTTCGCATCCGGACGAAGAAGAAGCAGTCAAGGCACACACACGTTGATCAAGTTATATTAAGATATCTCAGTTGTTGTTTTCTATGAACAAGGAGTAGGTCTCCAGTCGTCCATAACCGTGGACACGGCTTCTCGAAAAGATTTAACCCTGCAGGGGTGTACCAATTGCCCATTATAAGCTCCGCATGTACGACGGCTCTCTCAGTTAGGCTCGTTAAAGGCACCCATTGAAGAGTCTCCCGAGAGATCCGGACATCATAATCCCTCTAACTAACAACGAACAAATACGGGTGGCCCCCGGTAGAGTCGACACCCAACTCAAGAGTCGGCCATCTCTTGAATTGGCCTCTTTCGTCTCACGTTAGGTTGGAATGACATCTGCATAGCAGGTAGGCTTCCCGCGCTCCGCAAAGTGTGGACCAACAGGAACACTGTCCCGCTGGCCCGCATAAACCTATTCTGAGAACCTACGGGCCCCTGCCCGCCTCTCCTACGGTGCCAATGGAAAACCAGCTTGGGCCACCACTAGAAATGTTTGAAGCTAGGTAGGTAAGAAGAGGGGACCCCATAGAATCCCACACGCGGTTAGGCACGCTCGTCAAGAGATACAATACCCGGAACTCGGGTCCTAGGTGATTCGAATGGAACAAAGCATCGAGGCGGGATAGCCTAGACCTTCCATCCTTCGTCGAATATAGTCAACATCATAATAATCATTTCATCAAAAACAATATAATAATGTGATATCCCAAACCAAGGAGTAACAGGACGTAACATTCGTAGCATCCTAAGCATGCATACTAAGCAGGGGCTGAGCAACAAGCAATAGTAACATAGCAGTACATGGTTTGCTGGGATGGGACATGGCTGTATCGGTTTAAGAGAGGTTGTAGACATGTGGTAGGATAAAACATCAAACCTATCCTTGAATAGCATGCAAACCGCTGGTTGAAATAGAATTGATCATAAGTAATGTATAGTCCTTGCCTGTTGATAAGTGGGATTCCTAAGGTGTAGTCAATCGTAAGCTCGCATCGTCTCCGAAGGTAACCCCGTGAGCACTCAAGAAGGTAAACACTGGAAAGCAATCGACGGGGAAGCATCTATTACTACGAGGCAAACACGAGCAAGCATCAAAAAGAAGCAACACGAGACATCGCACGTACTGTCGAGAGCGGTTACTAACAATTTAAGTGGAGTACTCGTCACACACGACGATACCGCACATTTAGAATTGGTTCAAGTTTTTTAGCTACACAAGGTGAGCAAGGTTGTTAACATGGCATCTCACTCAAGCATGGCATAGCACAAAAACATGACAAGAGGTGAAGCACAAAGTAAACTATCTAATCTAGTCATTTTAAGTGGGGGTAAAACCTACACATGCCAACTATTACGGACCCCACGATAATTATAATGTTTTCTACTGTTATAGCCTAAACAATATTTTATAACTTTTATTAGCCAGCAAGAGTAGTAAAAACACAATCTACATGCAATTCTAGTCAAGTTATATATAAAGAACATTTTAAACAGAGCAACGGCTAAATATTTATTAAATAAACAATTTACGGTGGCAAGTAGTGCAATTAGCAGTCAAACAACATGTAAAAAAAGTCAATCATGGAAAAAGAACACATTTTATTAATCCACACAAAATTCTAAGCAACTTTAATGTTTAAAGCGTCGCGATCCGAGCTACCGTTAAAAAGTTATAGCACTCGCAAAAAAACTACACAATCTAGCAAATAATTAAACTAGAAAAGGAAAAAAAACATCTATCGGGCCAACAGTACTGGGCCAAGCCCATCTAGCGCAAAAGGAAAAAAAACAAAAGGAAAAAAAGGGGGCCGCTCACCTTGCTGGGCCGAGCCCAGGAGGCAGTGGTGGGCGTCGGATAGTGGGGCGCGCCCCTGGGCGAGGGGTAGCCGGAGGCTGGCGCGAGGCTGGGCCGCCTTGGGCCGAGGGGGATGAGCCGCGGGGCGCTGGACCTGGGCCTTGGAGGCACACCGGCCCAGCTTGGAAGTTCCTGGTGCGGCTGGGTCTTCCCCGTGCCGCACGGGACAATGGCGACGACAGGGCGGCTCGCGGCAGCTCCCTAGTCGGACCTTGGATGGAGGAGGCCGGGGACGGCGGAGGTCGGGTGCGTTTGGCCGGATCTGGATTGTGGCGGCGCCGTTGAGGCCGTGGCGCGGAGAGCTCCGCGTTCACAGGCACCATGGCCATGGCGAGGCGACGGGCGAGTTGTGAAGGAAAGAGAGATGAGGCCGAGTGGGAAAGGAAGGAGGAGAAAGGAGAGGAGGCGGGGCTGGCCTGCAGGAGGCTCGCCGACGGCGGGGTCGGGTCTTACCGGACCACGAAGGCGGCAGGGTGGAGGCGACGGCGCGAGGAGCACCTTGGGCTGAGGAGGAGAGCCTGAGGAGCTCGGGCACATGAGATCTGGTGACGTGGCGGGCTATGGTTCGTCCGATCCAGATCGAACGGACCAGGACGAGTGGGATCTGGATCAGGGTTGGGGTTGGCTGTGCACGCAAAGAGAGGAGGCTGGTCTAGGGTTTGCCCATTTTTGTTAGGTAGCACTGCTATATACAGCAAGTGGGTGTTTGGGAGGCTTTCGGGCCACAAATTGGCCCGTTTCGGGTCCGATTTTTTAGGTGGGTTAGAATCCGAAGATAAGAGGGGAATCCGGGGGTCCAGCTAAAGGCACGCGCGACATTTTGAAAAATACTCCACAGGGCTTACACCGGCTACTATGCCTGGCACACCCGAACGTTAACCTGCTCGACGAAATTCAACACACCTCCTCAAAGCACCGGACTGACGTCGTCTACATTGTTTAACACAAAAATAGAGCGTCGAGCACCTCCCGATAAAATAACCCATTTAAATATAAATGAGGGTTTTTCCGCACCGATGGTGAAGGCTGGTCCTGTGCCGGAAGTCGCGACGGTGATCGGGTGAAACCCGGTGTCGCAAAGGTCGAGTGTCATGGTGGCAAGGGTCGGTCTCCGTCCGGTACGAGATAAGAGGGGGGGGGGGAATAATCGCTGATCGATAAATCGGGGATGAAAACACCGCAAACAAAGCAGGCAATCAACCAATTCACACCGAAAACAAAATTGTAATTTTTGTGAAATCTGGGTTGTTACAATACAACACCACCAACAAGGGATCTCGTCCCGAGATCCAGGACGATCCGAGGAGAGGGGGTAGAGAAAAGAGAGCCGACAATCTTCAACACCACCAACAAGGGACTCTCCTCCATGTCGATGTCGAACTTCGGTCGAGATAAAATTCCTCAAAGGGACGGCAACATCGAAGAATGAAACCATCGAGTGATCAAGAGGAAGAACGAAGGTGAGAACTAGATCAAAAGGATAGTGTTCCCGCTCAAATTCGTGAAGACACCAGGCAAGAGGATGGATGGCAATGAATGACCAAGATGTTTAAACAGAGTCGGAAGGAATAAAGGTACTACATGAATTTCCCAACCTGAGATCGGAATCGAGACAATACGCTGCAAGCAAGGCATTGTAACGTTTCCGAAACTCCACTTACTCGAGATCCTAAGGTTTGAAGGGGATAAGGCGAGAAAAAAACTCTTACGACACTTGTCCTGACCGGAGAAAGGGTACGGAGTAAAAGATTTCTACTCTCCGATGACTAACTTAGTAACTACAAAATACTTTTTGTCAAGACTCGACTTCGGCCGGAAAAGGGATCCTACGTTCACTAAGGCTCTGATACCAAGTTGTAAGGCCCGACATGCAGTACTTTTCAAGATCTAGATGTTTCCATCCAGATCCGGGGACGATGCACATATCGGTCTCATCGCGACCTATGACAAAGTCATATGTCCCGGATTTCCAACATGATATCACAACATTACAGATACAAGGATACAACATCTCATACAATCGTCATACAACTGATTTAATATAATACAACAGTGGAAGATATATATGTCTGAGTACAGACTACAATCAAATTCCTAATGGCAAAGTGAAAATCATCGATCCCATAACCACACGAGTCCAGGCCCTTCGCCGGGATCCGCCTAACTAGTCGTCGTCGAGTCTCCACGTGAAACGTCGATCACCATACCTGTTGTCAATCAACAAGCCTGAAAAGAGTTTGCGGGTAGTATCATGAGTACAGAAGTACTCACCATCGAACTGTAGTGGTCAACTGACCCAGCAAGGACTTCATCACTCGTCATTCTAGGACAACTAGTAGTTTACGGTAAGAATGGGGTAAGTGGTGAGGTTGTTGCCGCACTAGCGTTTATGAAGTGGCTAACGATCTAGAGAGTAAGGTAAGAACCAAGCATTCCATGAGTAATCGCCTCCAACAAGTCTGCTATCCACCTACTTATGCAAGAATAACACCTATCCTATCCTTGTCCTTCTCTTCGCATCCCGACGAAGAAAAAGCAGTCAAGGCACACACACGTTGATCAAGTTATATTAAGATATCTCAGTTGTTGTTGTCTATGAACAATGAGTAGGTCTCAAGTCGTCCATAACCGTGGACACGGCTTCTCGAAAAGATTTAACCCTGTAGGGGTGTACCAACTGCCCATTATAAGCTCCGCATGTACGCCGTCTCTCTCAGTCAGGCCCATTAAACGCACCCATTGAAGAGTTGTCCCGAGAGATCTGAATATCATAGTCACTCTAACTAACAAAGAACAAATCTGGGTGGCCCCCGGTAGAGTCGACACCCAACTCAAGAGTCGGTCGTCTCTCGAATTGGCCTCTTCCGCGCGCTCCGCAAAGTGTGGACCGACAGGAACACTGTCCCGCTGGCCCGCGTAAACCTATTCTGAGTACCTGCGGGGCCCTGCCCGCCTCTCCTACGGTGCTAATGGAAAACCAGCTTGGGACACCACTAGAAATGTTTGAAGCTAGGTAGGTAAGAAGAGGGGACCCCTTAGAATCCCACACGCGGTTAGGCACGCTCGTCAAGAGACAAAATACACGGAACTCGGGTCCTAGGTGACTCAAATGGAACAAAGCATCGAGGCGGGATAGCCTTGACCTTCCATCCTTCGTCGAATATAGTCAACATCATAATAATCATTTCATCCAAAACAATATAATAATGTGATAGCCCAAACAAAGGAGTAATAGGAGGTAACATTCGTAGCATCCTAAGCATGCATAATAAGCAGGGGCTGAGCAACGAGCAATAGTAACATAGCAGTACATGGTTTGCTGAGTGGTGACATGGCTGTATCGGTTTAAGAGAGGTTGTAAACATGTGGTAGGATCAAACATCGAACCTATCCTAGACTAGCATGCAAACAGCTGGTTGAAATAGAATGGATCATAAGTAATGTATAGTCCTTGCCTGTTGATAAGTCGGATTCCGAAGGTGTAGTCGATCGTAAGCTGGCATCGTCTCCGAAGGTAACCCCGTGAGCACTCAAGACGGTAAACACTGGAAAGCAATCGACGGGCAAGTATCTATTACTACGAGGCAAACACGAGCAAGCATCAACAAGAAGCAACACGAGACATCACACCTACTGTCGAGAGCGGTTACTAACAATTTAAGTGGAGTACTCGTCACACACGACGATACCGAACATTTAGAATCGGTTCAAGTTGTTTAGCTACACAAGGTGAGCAAGGTTGTTAACATGGCATCTCAGTCAAGCATGGCATAGCACAAAACATGACAAGAGGTGAAGCACAAAGTAAACTATCTAATATAGTCATTTTAAGCGGGTGTAAAACCTACACATGCCAACTATTACGGACCCCACGATAATTATAATGTTTGCTACTGTTATGGCCTAAACAATATTTTATAACTTTTACTAGCCAGCTAGAGCAGTAAAAACACAATCTACATGCAATTCTAGTCAAGTTACATATAAAGAACATTTTAAACAGAGCAACGGCTAAAAAGTTATTAAATAAACAATTTACGGTGGCAAGTAGTGCAATTAGCAGTCAAACAGCATGTAAACAAAGTCAAACATGGCAAAAGAACACATTTTATTAATCTACACAAAATTATAAGCAACTTTCATGTTTAAAGCGTCGTGATCAAAGCTACCGTTAAAAAGTTATAGCACTCGCAAAAAAAACTACACAATCTACCAAATAATTAAACTAAAAAAGGAAAAAAAACAACTATCGGGCCAACAGTACTGGGCCAAGCCCATCTAGTGCAACAGGAAAAAAAACAAAAGGAAAAAAAGGGGGCCGCTCACCTTGCTGGGCCGAGCCCAGGAGGCAGCGGTGGGCGTCGGATAGTCTGCGCGCCCCTGGGCGACGAGTAACCGGAGGCTGGCGCGAGGCTGGGCCGCCTTGGGCCGAGGGGGATGAGCCGCAGGGGCATTGGACCTGGGCCTTGGAGGCGCGCCGGCCCAGCTCGGCAGTTCCTGGTGCGGCTGGGTCTTCCCCGTGCCGCATGGGACAACGGCGACGGCAGGGCGGCTCGCGGCAGCTCCCTCGTCGGACCTTGGACGAAAGAGGCCGGGGACGGCGGAGGTCGGGTGCGTGTGGCCGGATCTGGACGGATCCGGGCTGTGGAGGCGCCGTTGAGGCCGTGGCGCGGAGAGCTCCGCGTTCACGGGCACCATGGCCTTGGCGAGGCGCTAGGAGAGCTGTGAAGGAAAGAGAGATGAGGCAGGGTGGAGGCGACGGCGCGAGGAGCACCTTGGGCTGAGGAGGAGAGCCTGAGGAGCTCGGGCACATGAGATCTGGTGACGTGGCGCGCTCTGGTTCGTCCGATCTAGATCGAACGGATCAGGACGAGTGGGATCTGGATCAGGGTTGGGGTTGGCTGTGCACGGAACGAGAGGAGGCTGGTCTAGGGTTTGCCCATTTTTGTTAGGTAACACTGCTATATGTAGCAAGTAGGTGTTAGGGAGGCTTTCGGGCCACAAAAATGGCCCGTTTCGGGTCCGATTTTTCGGGTGGGTTAGAATCCGAAGATAAGCGGGGAATCCGGGGGTCCAGCTAAAGGCACGCGCGACATTTTGAAAAATACGCCACAGGGCTTACACCGGCTACTATGCCGGGCACACTCGAACGTTCACCTGCCCGACGAAGTCGGAATCGCACGAAATTCAACACACCGCCTCAAAGCACCGGACTGACGTCGTCTACATTGTTTAACACCAAAAGAGAGCGTCGAGCACCTCCCTATAAAATAACCCATTTAAATATAAATGAGGGTTTTTCCGTACCGATGGTGAAGGCTGGTCCTGTGCCGGAAGTCGCAACGGTGATCGGGTGAAACATGGTGTCGCAACGGTCGAGTGTCAGGGTGGAAAGGGTCGGTCTCCGTCCGGTACGAGATAAGAGGGGGGGGGGGATAATCGCCGATCGATAAATCAGGGATGCAAACACCGCAAACAATGCAGGCAATCAACCAATTCATACCGAAAACAAATTTTTAATTTTTATGAAATCTAGGATGTTACAATACAACACCACCAACAAGGGATCTAGTCCCGAGATCCAGGACGATCCGGGGAGAGGGGACAGAGAAAAGAGAGTCGACAATCTTCAACACCACCAACAAGGGACTCTTCTCCATGTCGATGTCGAACTTCGGTCGAGATAAAATTCCGCAGAGGGACGGCAACGTCGAAGAACGAAACCATCGAGTGATCAAGAGGAAGAACGAAGGTGAGAACCAGATCAAAAGGATAGTGTTCCCACTCAAATTCGTGAAGACACCAGGCAAGAGGATGGATGGCAATGAATGACCAAGATGTTTAAACAGATTCAGAAGAACTAAAGGTACTACATGAATTTCCCAACCTGAGATCGGAATCGAGACAATACGCTACAAGCAAGGCATTGTGTAAGGCCCGATATGCGGTACTGTTCCAGATCAAGATGTTTCCATCCAGATCCGGGGACGAAGCACATAACGGTCCCACCGCGACGTATGAAGAAGTCATATGCCACGGATTTCCAACATGATATAACAACATTACAGATACCGGATACAACATCTCATACAATCGGCATACAAGTGCCTCAATACAGTACAACAGCAGAAGAGACATGTCTGGATACAGACTACAAGCAAACGCCTAGTGGCAAAGAGAAAAACATCGATCCCCGTAACCACACGGGTCCAGGCCCTCCGTCGGGATCCGCCTAACTAGTCGTCGCCGAGTCTCCACGTGAAAAGTCGGTCACCATACCTGTTGTCGATCAAGAACCCCGAAAAGAGTTTGGGGGTAGTATCATGAGTACAGAAGTACTCAGCATCCAACTGTACTGGTCAACTTCCCCAGCAAGGACTTCATCACTCGTCATTCTAGGACAACTAGTAGTTTACGGTAAGGAAGGGGTAAGTGGTGAGGTTGCTGCCGCACTAGCATTTATGAAGTGGCTAACGATCTAGAGAGTAAGATAAGGAGTCAAGCATTCAATGAGGAATCCCCTCCAACAAGTCTGCTATCCACCTACATACGCAAAAATAACACCTATCCTATCCTTGTCCTCCTATTCGCATCCCGACGAAGAAGAAGAAATCAAGGCACACACACATTGATCAAATTATATTAAGATTATCTCAGCTGTTGTTGTCTATGAACATGGAGTAGGTCTCAAGTCGTCCATAACCGTGGACATGGCTTCTCAAAAAGATTTAACCCTGCAGGGGTGTACCAACTGCCCAATACGACGCGTCGCATGCTCTCCCATCTCTCTCAGTTGCTACCCATCACAGGCAACCATTTTATGATTTAGTTCCAAGAGATCTGAAACGACAGGTCCCTCTAACTAACAATGAGCAAATCCGGGTGGCCCCCGGGGAGTCGACACCCAATCCAAAAGCTGGCCACACTCTCGGATCGGACTCTTCCGTATGGCCAAGGTCGAGTTTAGTCTCACCTATATAACAGGGGACTTCCCTAGCTCACCAGTGTGGACCAACAGAGGAACTCTATCTCCGCTGGCCCGAGTTGTTTGAAAACTACTGGCAGCTGACCAGCACACAAACGGTTTCAAATGGTAAATCAGCTTGGGCCACCTCTAGAAATGTTTGAAGCTAGGTAGGTAAGAAGAGGGGATCCCATAAAATCCCACACGCGATTAGGCACGCTAAAACCAATACCCGGAACTCGGGTCCTAGGTGACTCGAATGGAACAAAGCGTCGGGGCGGGTTAGCCTAGACCTTCCATCCTTCGTCGAATGTAGTCAACATTATATTAATCATATCATCAACAACAATAATAATAATGATAATGTGATATCCCAAACCAAGGAGTAACAGGGTAACATCGTAGCATCCTAAGCATGCATACTAAGCAGGGGCTGAGCAAAGAGCAATAGTAACATAGCAGTACATGGTTTGCTGGGAGGGGACATGGCTGTATCAGTTTGAAAGAGGCTGTAAACATGTGGTAGGATCAAACATCGAACCTAACCTAGACTAGCATGCAAACCGCTGGTTGAAATAGAATGGATCATAAGTAATGTATAGTCCTTTCTTGTTGATAAGTCGGGTTCCGAAGGTGTAGTCGATCGCACGCTCGCAACGTCTTCGAGAGGTACCCGCGGAAGCACATAAGACGGTAAACACTGGAAAGCAATCAACGAGCAAGAATCTATTACTACGAAGCATCACACGATCAAGAAGGCAACACATAGCACGACAACGCGATACAGATCTATCGTCGAGAACGGTTACTAACAGTTTAAATGGGGTATCGGTCACACACGACAAATACCACACGTTTACGGTGGTTCAAGTTGTTTAGCTACAAGTGATCAACCAACGGTTATTAACATGGCAACTCAAGCAAGCATGGCATAGCACAAAAACATTGCAAGAGGTGAAGCACAAAGTAAACTATCTATGCTAGTCAATTTAAGTGAGGCACAACCTAAACATGCATAACACTAAGTGCCGCACGATGATTAAAAGATTTGGTACTGTTCTGTCCTAAACCATATTTTAGGTTGGTTAACAAAAACAAACAATATCATAAACACAAAGTACACGAAAAACTAATCAAGTTACATATAAAGAACACCCCAAACGGAGTTACGGTTAAAAAGATACACACAAAACAAGTTACGGGCACAATCTGCCAACATCATGAAGCACAATTTAGGGAAATGCATAAACAGGATAATCAATGCAAACATGCTCACAAATGATATGGAATTAAAGTAGACATGACAGGGAAGGCATGGCAAAAAGAATCATGCAAATAGGCATCATAGATCAAAAGATATTAAGCATGCAACATGCTATCGGAACGTTACAGACTTAGAGAAAAACAGAGGTGGCTCTCAAAAACAGCAGCATAACAACTTTGGAGCTCAATAACTATATGACAAGCAAACATATCATGACAACGCAATACATGTAATGGAAGTAGACATGATGCTTAACAATATGCAATTGGAATCACTCAATTCCGATAAACGGTCGCGACACACTCGTCGACCGAAGTTGCAACAAAATAACAGTTTCAGCAACAGCAGCACATTAACATCAGGATCACCACTTTGGAGCAAGATTTAATATAGCTAAAGCACCCAAACATGACAAGTTAAAGCATGGAAATGAAGTACACATGATGCTTAACACATAGGAAAAAGAATCAATGCAATAGGCCTCATGGATGTGTCACAATCATCATGCAAACTTTCAATAAAATAATAACAGCAGCACTTAGCAGGAATTAGCAGTAGTTAACAGTCTGGTACCTACTTCTACACAGATTTGCACCACTCTAATGACCTCAAGATAAATAACTTCCTAAAGATGAACTCTAGAGCACACAAAGCACAACCAAGCAAAAAAAGAATCACTTCATTCCGACCTACGAGTCAACGGGAAATCGCATTACAAAACGGTATCAGCAGCACAATAATAAAGGACTTAGCAGATTTTAGCAATAGGAAAAAAAATAACAGAGAGAAAATAAAATAAAAAAGGGGATGGCCTCACCATGGGCTAAGCCCATTGCGGTGGAGGCGGCGCTTGTGACATCCTGGCTTAGTAGGAATGATAGACTACTCATATCAATAAGGTGCACCTTCTTTTCAGGTAGCCCAGATCCAAAGAACTCTAAAGTTAAGCGTGCTTGGCTTGGAGCGATTTGAGGATGGGTGACCGACCGGGAAGTTGTTCCCGGGTGCGCACGAGTAAGGACAAAGTGCGCAGGAAAGACTAGTGTTGGTCTGTGGGGACAGTCTAGATCCCGCCAGGCGTACGCCGGGAACCGGTGGGTGTTGCCGGGGCGTTACAAATGGTATCAGAGCCGACCCTTGCGGTTATACGGGCGTGTGTGGGTCAGTGCGCGAACATGTGGGACATGTGTCGGCACTGGACGCACAGACGTGTGCCAAGAGGGAACGTTCCTGTGGGCCGATGAGGACATCGGTTCCTTTGAGTGGGGGTGTATGTGACATCCTGGCTTAATAGGAATGATAGACTACTCATATCAATAAGGTGCACCTTCTTTTCCGGTAGCCCAGATCCAAAGTACTCCAAAGTTAAGCGTGCTTGGCTTGGAGCGATTTTAGGATGGGTGACCGACCGGGAAGTTGTTCCCGGGTGCGCACGAGTTAGGACAAAGTGCGCAGGAAAGACTAGTGTTGGTCTGTGGGGATAGTCTAGATCCCGCCAGGCGTACGCCGGGAACGGTGGGTGTGGCCGGGGCGTTACAGCGCTGGACTGGGCCGAGGGGCGCGCTGGGACTTCATCACTCGTCATTCTAGGACAACTAGAAGTTTACGGTAAGGAAGGGGTAAGTGGTGAGGTTGCTTCCGCACTAGCATTTATGAAGTGGCTAACAATCTAGAGAGTAAGATAAGGAGCCAAGCATTCGATGAGGAATCGCCTCCAACAAGTCTGCTATCCACCTACATACGCAAACATAACACCTATCCTATCCTTGTCCTCCTCGTCGCATCCCGACGAAGAAGAAGCAGTCAAGGCACAAACACATTGATCAAATTATATTAAGATTATCTCAGCTGTTGTTGTCTATGAACAAGGAGTAGGTGTCAAGTCGTCCATAACCGTGGACACGGATGCTCGAAAAGATTTAACCATGCAGTGGTGTACCAACTGCCCATTACGAGGCGTCGCATGCTCGCCCATCTCTCTCAGTTGCTACCCATCACAGGAAAACATTTTATGATTTAGTTCCAAGAGATCCGAAACGACAGGTCCCTCTAACTAACAACGAGAAAATCCGGGTGGCCCCCGGGGAGTCGACACCCAATCCAAAAGCTAGCCACACTCTCGGATCGAACTCTTCCGTATGGCCAAGGTCGGGTTTATCCTCACCTATATAATAGGGGACTTCCCTAGCTTACCAGTGTGGACCAACAGAGGAAATCTGTCTCCGCTGGCCCGAGTTGTTTGAAAACTACTGGCAGCTGACCAGCACACACACGGTTTCAAATGGTAAATCAGCTTGTTCCACCTCTAAAATGTTTGAAGCTAGGTAGGTAAGAAGAGGGGACCCCATAAAATCCCACACGTGACTAGGTCCGCTCAGTCTTAAAACCAGTACACGGAACTCGGGTCCTAGGTGACTCGAATGGAACAAAGCGTCGGGGCGGGATAGCCTAGACCTTCCATCCTTCGTCGAATGTAGTCAACATTATAATAATCATATCATCAACAACAATAATAATAATGATAATGTGATATCCCAAACCACGGAGTAACAGGGTAACATCGTAGCATTCTAAGCATGCATACTAAGGAGGGGCTGAGCAACGAGCAATAGTACCATAGCAGTACATGGTTTGCTGGGAGGGGACATGGATGTATCCGTTTGAAAGAGGCTGTAAACATGTGGTAGGATCAAACATCGAACCTAACCTAGACTAGCATGCAAACCGCTGGTTGAAATAGAATGGATCATAAGTAATGTATAGTCCTTGCCTATTGATAAGTCGGTTTCCGAAGGTGTAGTCGATCGCACGCTCGCAACGTCTCCGAGAGGTACCCATGGAAGCACACAAGACGGTAAACACTGTAAAGCAATAAACGAGCAAGCATCTATTACTACGAAGCATCACACGATCAAGAAGGCAACACATAGCACGACAACCCGATACGGATCTATCGTCGAGAACGGTTCCTAACAGTTTAAATGGGGTATCGGTCACACAGGACGAATACCGCACGTTTACGGTGGTTCAAGTTGTTTAGCTACAGGTGATCAACCAACGGTTATTAACATGGAAAATCAAGCAAGTATGGCATAGCACAAAAACATTGCAAGAGGTGAAGCACAAAGTAAACTATCTATGCCAGTCAATTTAAGTGAGGCACAACCTAAACATGGCATAACACTAAGTGCCGCACGATGATTAAAAGATTTGGCACTGTTCTGTCCTAAACCATATTTTTGGTTGGTTAACAACAGAAAACAATATCATAAACACAAATTACACGAAAAACTAATCAAGTTACATATAAAGAACACCCCAAACGGAGTTACGGTTAAAAAGATATACACAAAACAAGTTAGGGGCACAATCTGCCAACATCAATGCAAACATGCTCACAAATTATATGGAATTAAAGTAGACATGACAGGGAAGGCATGGAAAAAATAATCATGCAAATAGGCATCATAGATCAAAAGATATTAAGCATGCAACATGGTATCGGAACATTACAAACTTAGAGAAAAACAGAGGTGGCTGTCAAAAACAGCAGCATAACAACTTTGGAGCTCAAGAAATATATGACAAGCAAACATATCACGACAACGCAATACATGTAATGGAAGTAGACATGATGCTTAGCAATATGCAATTGTAATCACTCAATTCCGATAAACGGTCGCGACACACTCGTCGACCGAAGTTGCAACAAAATAACAGTTTCAGCAACAGCAGCACATTAACATCAGGATCACCACTTTGGAGCAAGATTTAATATAGCTAAAGCAACCAAACATGACAAGTTAAATCATGGAAATGAAGTACACATGATGCTTAACACATAGGAAAAAGAATCAATGCAATAGGCCTCATGGATGTGTCACAATCATCATGCAAACTTGCAATAAAATAATAACAGCAGCACTTAACAGGAATTAGCAGTAGTTAACAGTCTGGTACCTACTTCTACACAGATTTTCACCACTCTAATGACCTCAAGATAAATAACTTCCTAAAGATGAACTCTAGAGCACACAAAGCACAACCAAGCAAAAAAAGAATCACTTCATTCCGACCTAGGAGTCAACGGGGAATCGCATTACAAAACAGTATCAGCAGCACAATAATAAAGGACTTAGCAGATTTTAGCAACAAGAAAAAATAAATAAAGAGAAAATAAAATAAAATAAAATAAAATAAAGGGGATGGCCTCACCATGGGCCAAGCCCATTGCAGTGGAGGCGGCGCTAGACTGGGCCGAGGGGCGCGCTGGGCCTGGGGCGCCTGGCTGGGCTGCTGGAGGCCGGCCCAGGGCGGCTGCCGGTGGCTGGGTCGAGCCCAGGCCGAGCCGACGATGGCGGAAGCCTCGCTAACCGGCGGCGAGCGCCCGGTTGAGGAAGGCGGCGAGGCAGGGAGGTCCGGCAGCAGGCGAGACGAGCGCGGCGGCGCCGGATCCCGCCGGATCCGGTGCTCGGCCGGCCGGCGGTTGACCTGCTGGACCTGCGGGAGAGGAGGGTTTAGGAGGAAGATGAGAGGGAGGAGAAGGAGGGAGAGGTGAGAGGGAAGGAGGGGGGCCGACGGCCTGCTGCTGGCGGCGACCTGGCCAGAGGGAGGCGGCTGTTGCTCGGCCTCCACGGTGCCGGCGGCGGCGGCTTGGTTGGAGGAGGGAGAGAGAGGTGGAGGGGAGACTCGATCTGGGCCGTCGGATCGTGGGATCTGAGGTCCAGATCGTAGGAGGCAGTTTTCCATATCTGAGGCTAGGGTTTGCTGCGAAAATTGGGAATTTTGGACTAGATCTGAAATTAGAGAGGGGGGTGGCTGCCAATTTCCACAAGGGGGAACCCTAAGTGGGTCTGGGAGGCTGGAGGTCTTTATATAGCCCAGGTGGCTGGCAGTTTGCAAAAACATCCCCGGTATTTCTCTCGCGCGCGCGGTGCTCACGTTTCTGACCGCCGGGGGTCCACAGGAGCTCCGATTCGGGTAAAACTTTGAACTGCGCGATCAGCTCGTCGAGCCGGCAGCGTTCACCTTGCGTTGGAACCGTTCCGAGAACACTTTCCGGCGCGCTATAAAAATAACCCGTTTAATTATTAAACGGGGTTTTTTGTTCCATTGGATGCGGCTCGTCTCGTGCGGTTTTCGCGACGATGATCGGGTGAAACCCGGTGTCACAAAGGTCAAGTGTAAGGGTGGGACGGGTCGGTCTCCATCCGATACGATATACGAGGGGAAAAAATAATCGCCGATCGATAAATCGGGGATGCAAACACCGCAAACAAATCAGGAAATCAAACAATTTATGCCGAAAACAAAATTTTTAAATTTTTTCAAAACTGGGCTGTTACACATTGTAAAGGTTCCGAAACTCCACTTACTCGAGATCCTAAAGTTTCACGGGGATAAGGTGAGAATAAAACTCTTACGACACTTGTCCTGACCAGAGCAAGGTTAAGGAGTAAAAGATTCCTACTCTCCGATGACTAACTTAGTAACTGTCGGTAAGGCTCTGATACCAAGTTGTAAGGCCCGATATGCGGTACTGTTCCAGATCTAGATGTTTCCATCCAGATCCGGGGACGAAGCACATATCGGTCCCACCGCGACCTATGACGAAGTCATATGCCCAGGATTTCCAACATGATATCACAACATTACAGATACAAGGATACAACATCTCATACAATCGGCATACAACTGACTTAATACAATTCAACAGCGGAAGATATATGTCTGAGTACAGACTACAATCAAATTCCTAGTGGCAAAGAGAAGATCATCGATCCCATAACCACACGGGTCCAGGCCCTCCGCCGGGATCCGCCTAACTAGTCATCGTCGAGTCTCCACGTGAAACGTTTATCACCATACCTGTTGTCGATCAACAACCCTGAAAAGAGTTTGGGGGTAGTATCATGAGTACAGAAGTACTCAATATCCAACTGTAGTGGTCAACTTACCCAACAAGGACTTCATCATTCGTCATTCTAGGACAACTAGTAGTTTACGGTAAGGATGGGGTAAGTGGTGAGTTTGCTGCCGCACTAGCGTTTATGAAATGGCTAACGATCTAGACAGTAAGGTAAGAACCAAGCATTCGATGAGGAATTTCCTCCAAAAAGTCTGCTATCTACCTACTTACGCAAGCATAACACCTATCCTATCCTTGTCCTTCTCTTTGCATCCCGACGAAGAAGAAGCAGTCAAGGCACATACACGTTGATCAAGTTATATTAAGATATCTAAGTTGTTTTTGTTGTCTATGAACAAAGAGTAGGTCTCAACTCGTCCATAACCGTGGACACGGCTTCTCGAAAATATTTAACCCTGCAGGGGTGTACCAACTGCTCATTATAAGCTCCGCATGTACGCCGGCTCTCTCAGTCAGGCCCGTTAAAGGCACCCATTGAAGAGTTGTCCTGAGAGATCTGGACATCATAGACCCTCTAAATAACAACGAACAAATCCGGCTGGACCCTGGTAGAGTCGACACCCAACTCAAGAGTCGATCGTCTCTCGAATTGGCCTCTTCCGTCTCACGTCAGGTTGGAATGACATCTGCAAAGCAAATAGGCATCCCGCGCTCCGCAAAGTGTGGACCAACAGGAACACTGTCCCGCTGGCCCACGTAAACCTATTATGAGAACCTGCGGGCCCCTTCCCGCCCCTCCTACGGTGCAAATGGAAAACCAGCTTGGGCCACCACTAGAAATGTTTGAAGCTAGGTAGGTAAGAAGAGGGGACCCCATAGAATCCCACACGCGGTTAGGCACGCCCGTCAAGAGACACAATACCCGGAACTCGGGTCCTAGGTGACTCGAATGGAACAAAGCATCGAGGCAGGATAGCCTAGACCTTCCATCCTTCATCGAATATATTGAACATCATAATAATCATTTCATCCACAACAATATAATAATATGGTAGCCCAAACCAAGGAGTAACAGGAGGTAACATTCGTAGCATCCTAAGCATGCATACTAAGAAGGGGTTGAGCAACGTGCAATAGTAACATAACAGTACATGGTTTGCTGGGAGGGGACATGGCAGTATCGGTTTAAGAGAGGTTGTAAACATGTGGTAGGATCAAACATCGAACCTATCCTAGACTAGCATGCAAACCGCGGGTTGAAATAGAATGGATCATAAGTAATGTACAGTCCTTGCCTGTTGATAAGTCGGATTCCGAAGGTGTAGTCGATCGTAAGCTCACACCGTCTCCGAAGGTAACCCCGTGAGCACTCAAGACGATAAACACTGGAAACCAATCGACGAGCAAGCATCTATTACTACGAGTCAAACACGAGCAAGCATCAACAAGAAGCAACACGAGACATCGCACCTATCGTCGAGAGCGGTTACTAACAATTTAAGTGGAGTACTCGTCACACACGACGATACCGCACATTTAGAATCGGTTCAAGTTGTTTAGCTACACAAGGTGAGCAAGGTTGTTAACATGGCATCTCACTCAAGCATGGAATAGCATAAAAACATGACAAGAGGTGAAGCACAAAGTAAACTATCTAATCTAGTCATTTTAAGTGGGGGTAAAACCTACACATGCCAACTATTACGGACTCCACGATAACTATAAATTTTGGTACTGTTATGGCCTAAACACTATTTTATAACTTTTATTATCAAGAAAGAGCAGTAAAAACATAATCTACATGCAATTCTAGTCAAGTTACATATAAAGAACATTTTAAACAGAGCAACGGCCAAAAAGTTATTAAATAAACAATTTACGGTGGCAAGCTGTGCAATTAGCATTCAAACATCATGTAAACAAAGTCAAACATGGCAAAAAAACCATTTTATTAATCTACACAAAATTCTAAGCAACTTTCATGTTTAAAGCGTCGCGATCCGAGCTACCGTTAAAAAGTTATAACACTCGCAAAAAAAACTACACAATCTGCCAAATAATTAAACTAGAAAAGGAAAAAAAACATCTATCGGGCCAACAGTACTCGGCCGAGCCCATCTAGCGCAACAGGAAAAAAACAAAAGGAAAACAAAAAAAGGGGGCCGACCACCTTGCTGGGCCGACCCCAGGAGGCAGCGGTGGGCGTCGGATAGTGGGGCGCGCCCCTTGGAGAGGGGTAGCCGGAGGCTGGCGCGAGGCTGGGCCGCCTTGGGCCGAGGGGGATGAGCCGCGGGGGCGCTGGACCTGGGCCTTGGCGGTGCGCCGGCCCAGCTCGGCAGTTCCTGGCGTGGCTGGGTCTTCCCCGTGCCGCACGGGACAACGGCGACGACAGGGCAGCTCGCAGCAGCTCCCTCGCCGGACCTTGCACGGAGGAGGCCGGGGACGTCGGAGGTCAGGTGCGTGTGGCCAGATCCGGCCGGATTCGGGCTGTGGCGGCACCGTTGAGGTCGTGGCGCGGCGAGCTCCGCGTTCACGGGCACCATGGCCATGGCGAGGCGACGGGCGAGCTGTGAAGGAAAGAGAGGTGAGGCCTAGTGGGAAGGGAAGGAGCAGAAAGGAGAGGAGGCGGGTCTGTCCTGCAGGGGGCTCGCCGACGGCGGGGTCGGGTCTCACCGGACCACGACAGTGGAAGGGTGGGGGCGACGGCGCGAGGAGCACCTCGGGCTGAGGAGGAGAGCCTGAGGAGCTCGGGCACATGAGATCTAGTGACGTGGCGGGCTCTGGTTCGTCCGATCCAGATCGAAAGGACCAGGACGAGTGGGATCTGGATCAGGGTTGGTGTTGACTGTGCACGGAAAGAGAGGAGGTTGGTCTAGGGTTTGCCCATTTTTGGTAGGAAGCACTACTATATATAGCAAGTGGGTGTTTGGGAGGCTTTCGGGCCACAAAAATGGCCCGTTTCGGGTCTGTTTTTTCGGGTGGGTTAGAATCCGAAGATAAGCGGGGAATCCGGGGGTCCAGCTAAAGGCACGCGCGACATTTTGAAAAATACGCCACAGGGCTTACACCGGCTACTATGATGGCACACCCGAACGTTCACCTGCCCGACGAAGTCGGAATCGCACGAAATTCAACACACCGCCTCAAAGCACCGGACTGACGTCGTCTATATTGTTTAACACAAAAAGAGAGCGTCGAGCACCTCCCGATAAAATAACCCATTTAAATATAAATGAGGGTTTTTTCGCACCGATGGTGAAGGCTGGTCCTGTGCCGGAAGTCACGACGGTGATCGGGTGAAACCCGGTGTCGCAAAGGTCGAGTGTCAGGGTGGCAAGGGTCGATCTCCGTCCGGTACGAGATAAGAGGGGGGGATAATAACCGATCGATAAATCGGGGATGCAAACACCGCAAACCAAGCAGGCAATCAACCAATTTACACTGAAAACAAAATTTTAATTTTTATGAAATCTGGGCTGTTACACATGACCTACCGAATACTAGGCATTTTATAAAACTGGTTGCACAATTTTTGGACAAAGTTTTATTTCCCACTTTTATTTAATTCCTAGGGGCAATTTAATATCCAACCATTATGGGTTTCACAATTTATTATTGACTTTGGATCTTTCAAAATGACAAGAATAATCTGTCCAATTATTTGCAAAGGTTTTATCTTGACCTGCCTTTTGAAAAGGACTTGGGGTGGAATTATTTCCTAATGCAATTTTTTTAATGAGGGTGATCCTGATGAAAAGGCATCCAACAAGGTGATCACTGTTGAATTACTGTTACCTGATTATCGGGGTGTTACAAATCTCCCCCACTACAAGGAATTCTCATCCCGAGAATTAAAGTAGGGTGTAAGGGGTAAGGTTTTAGTTTCGTATTCTAATGATTCTTCTGGTCTTGTTGCCCTTCTCGAAGAAGTTAATCCTTCCCATTGATTTCTTCATTTATCTGCATCAGTGCATCTCGATGGGTTGTCATCCTCGCTTCAGGGTCATCATCGTACTCACAGATAGGGTAGGAGGGGAAACTTAAGGGGGGGTCGGATCGATACAAGGTTGATCGACCGAGGTTGTTCATGGGAATGGGGTACAATGTATCTTCCAAGTTTATACTTAGGGAAATACATCGAGAGGATAAAAGAACGCATGAGAAGTCTCAGGCTGATAGGCATGCATCCGATCTCAAAACGGATGATGAAAAGGGGTCCGGAGCATCAGTCATAAGCATGTTTCTGGTATCGGACTGAATATCACAAGGTAGGTGACTCGTGAATTTCATACTAGGTCGAGCACGGGAATATTCCTTGGGAATGAGGATGTACAAAAGAGTCAGCTTTCGATTCTGTGGAACTGTGACTTAGAGTGGTGGCATATTAAGCGATCACGATGCAAGGGTAGTCAGAGATTAGCTTGTCAGCTATGTCGACAACAACATCAGTGCCAAGGGCGAGGGACGAAGAGAACCATTTTCCTGCTCGTTAAGACGAGGCGGGCCAATTGGCAAATTTCTTGTCCATCGGTGGTCACCAAAAAGTCATCAATAATCGGAATAGGTTGTACGCACAAAGTAGTACACCGAAGTGTTTACATAAGCAGGGAATTATAACTGCTCAACTAAGTTATATCACAAGAAAGGTTAAACAGACCAATGGAAAGGAAAAGGTGATGATACACAAGTATCAGGTGTATATCTTTCCCAAGGGAAAGTAGAGCACGATATACACGACCAAGTTGTATTGGCAGAGAGTCAAGGGAGGTTGTCGATGATAACACAAATCATCAAGGGGCGGGGATGGTATTTCACACGATGAATACAATTGACACATGGGAGAAGCCATGTAAGATTAGTTGGATAATAATCCTCCAAAGGTCGGGTGGTTCGCAAGGAATCTCATGTGAGTATCGGCACTCAACCAGAAGGAGAAAGAATGCAAAGGCATCGGGTGATAGAAGCATCGGAATAATTCGACGCTTAAGTACAAGGGAATTACGATTTACAGATCAGGAGGTGGATGTAATTATCCATACGGACGTATCGGTGGCAAGGGATTGCAAAGGCGATGAACATGTAGGTTCTCGGGAATTTATCGGAGAGTATCTTCGAAATCTTCAGGTGAAGCAAGCGATCATCTTGGGTGAAGGGCTTTCCGGAAGGACGGAGGTGCGAGATCCTAGAGTTAGTGTCAGCAAAATATTTAACCCGAAAGAGAAGAGAGATCAGAGTCCCAGGGTAAAGGTGCGGAGAAAAAGATCCTAATACCATCCCAGTTGACGACGTGGGCCGATAAGCCACACGACACTGTTAGTAAAGTAGTTCTGCAAAGACTAGACTCGACATCGACCAAGGAGTTGTAAGGGATGTCTATAGGCAGTCGTCTCTGATACCAACTTGTGACACCCCCAAAATCAAGCCGTGTACAGTAATCATACACGCAGGGTACACGACCGAAATCAGGGTGCCACGATGATAATATCACAACACAACACTAGACTCAAGTAAAATAAAACTGATATTACAAACCAGGGATCACGAGGATCCGAATACATAAGTTAAATAATCATAATACCTGAGTACAGACATAGTTAGTCAAGTTTTGCCTTAAGAAGGCTAGCACAAATAACATCAGAGGTACAGATCGAAAAGGCGAGGCCTCCTGCCTGGGAACCACCAAAATAATCCTGGCCAAAGGGGGAACTCGATGTTGTAGTAGGCTCCGGGGATCTTCTGCTCCTGGGCTCCAACGTCGACTGCAGCGGCCGATCAGGCAAAACAAAAAGAGGGAAATAAAGCAAGGTGAGTATCTAGCATACCCGTGAGTCTTACGTCCTCTACTAAGCATTTATGCATTTGTATCAAATGGAAAGGGGAGGTTGTATATAGTGGACTGCAAGGTAGAAATCAGAATAAGGATGAGAAGCTAGGCCTATCGAAGACTAACATCTTTCAACGCGTCTTGAAGCACAAGAAGAGAATAGCCAACAGTTCAATAGCATGAATGTAGTAACAATGCATCAGAAGTTGCTGCTGCATTGTATAATAATAAGTTGTAATAATTATCAAAGCCTCCGAGATCCCCTCCTCGACTTCCCTGCGAGGAAGAGAAACCGGAACCAAAAGTTTAATAGTAGTAGTTTGTAGTAGTAGGCTCTGGCTTCGGCATAAAGAGTCATGTTACCGTGGACACGGCTATTCGAATAGATCAAACTCCCTTCAGGGGTGCACTACTGTTCAGCATGCACGCTCGGATCTCCAGGGTGGCGTACACCTTTTTAGGGAACACCCCACCGAGGTTATCCGACACGCCGAGGCCCATCCTACGGCTCATCAGAGAGTTCCCCTCCGGTCTACAGTCCTAAGCGCAAGGGGGACTTGGACCGTCGCCCCTCACCCTCCGGGTCGTTGTACGCCAGGTGGATTCCACACAACTCTTCCAGGATGCGGATCCAACCCAACCACAATGGTGAACGGGACGTCTTTCAGAGCTTTCGAACGAGACCACAACGCAGAGGACCCACACCGTTATCCCACGTGAAGGTAGTGCGTACAGGCCTTTGCTCCCTCTCAAGTCATCCACCTGAATCGTTAGTTATTTTATTATTCTCTATTGGGACAACCATTATCGTTGCCCCTATTCGGGTGAGTCGCGGACAACGACAGCAGCCAGTTCCACCAGTAACATCGGTGCCTGCCCTATCGTCCCACCAACTCGTGCGGTTACCAACAAGGTGAACCGTCTCCTTACCTTGTCTCGCGTTGCTCCTAAGAGCTCGACTTTCGTACAACAAGATATCTTTCAGCCACGAACAGTACCAGGCCCGCCGCACACCGGTGGAATACACCTGACTTGTCGTTCCGCTAAGATACCCTGCGCGGGCACCATGGGGTCACCGACTCCTTACCTATAAGGAAAACTGTGGTTCAATACCCTAGGACGGCTATGCAGAGTCATCAACGAGTGGAGTACAAGGATTACTCCTCGATAGCTCACACTTCAGGTGGCTCGGCAGAGCTGGGGTAGGGGCCTGAAGCGGTGTCTGCTCTGAACCATACCTATGGCAGTTGTAATGTATCGTATCCGCGATCACCCCAGAGTGATCACGACCTGCTATATAATCCTATTGACTAACAAGGCGCAGGGTTCACTGCTGGATAAAATATATAGGTATTTAGGCAGCATAGGATAAAGGGAAGGTACAACAATGGGCGACAAAAACAGGCTATGCAATGAATAGGAATGTAACGTAGCAGCAGTAGCAATGCCTAGTGCAAGAAAAGTACGGAAAGATAGGCGATATATGGGGAAGGAAAATGGCTCTGCTTGCCTGGAAGCTCGATAGAAGGGGTACGGTCGCCGACGAAGTAGTCGTACTCGGTGGTGTCATCGGCGGCAGCAACGGGGTCTACCGGAGAATAAGGGGGGGGAGAAATAGTAAATACACAGCAACAATAGCAATACAAATGTATGACATAGAAGATACAAAGCAACGGGGCTCTAACGCAGTGTTCGGTGATTTTCTTAGAGCATGGATTTATCCGGGGATGACTCATCAGTACCGGTTGATTACCGGACCGATGATCCGGAGGGGGAAGGTTCCATGTCTACAGTGTTAGAGACATTTGACAGACATGTGGATAATGTATCCGTGCTCGTTGATCCATTCTGGACAAATTTCATGTTCAGAACATTTTCATCCGGCAAAGTTTTACCGGCTCCGGTCGTCTGACTGACAAATGAATCGGAGGGGAAATGTTCCATGTTCGGTAGGTTAGAGGGGTGCGGTGGGTATACGGGTAGCGTATTGATACGTCCAAAACGTATCTATAATTTCTGCTTACTCCATGCCTCTTTTGAGTGATATTGCTATGATATTGATAAACTTCCATACACTTTTTACCATATTTGGACAAACCTATTAACTCAGTGCACCCCAGCGCCAGTTCCTGTTTTCTGCTGTTTTTCTATTTCATGTTTCCCCCATATTAAAAGTGCTCTAAAAATTCGGGAAAATCCAATAAAACTCAGCGATCAGGAAGCTTCCGGAATCGCCGAGGGGGGGCCAGAGGGGACCCACCAGGGCCCTAGGCGTCCTCCCGGCGCGCCCCAGGGTGGGCCGCGCCAGGGAGTCGCCTGGACCCTTGGTGGCCCCCCTAGCTTCCCCCCTTCGCCTATTTATTCCCCGTGAGGCAAAAACACCGAGACGGGAACTCGTATTCGCGATCTCTCCTCTGTTCTGCCGCCGCTGCGCTTCAAAGATCGGGAGCACCAGAAGATCTCTTCCCGGCACCCTTCCAGAGGGAGGAATCACCTCCGGGAGCTTCTCCACCACCATGGATGCTTCCCGGATGAACCGTGAGCAGTCCACCTTGGACCATGGGTCTATGATCAGTAGCTATGTGATGTTCTCCTCCCCTCTTTGTTTTTCATGGATTAGACCTCGTGAGCTTCCCTACATGATCGAGGCACTTATGTAATATTTCTGCTGTTGCTATGCTGT
Organism: Bromus sterilis; assembly: GCA_950022295.1. Taxonomy (NCBI): domain Eukaryota; kingdom Viridiplantae; phylum Streptophyta; class Magnoliopsida; order Poales; family Poaceae; genus Bromus; species Bromus sterilis. Next base: position 269,002,962 of record OX465595.1, on the reverse strand, counting down.
GTTTGCTGGGATCCGATGGATAATGAGATTATGTTCAGATTGTGTTTGAGTTATATATTTGCTTCTCCTCTTTTATATTTATGTTCTTGAGTAATTCTTGCATGTTCTCCGTTGCTGTTTATTGCTTTGGCCAAGTAGTAGGTAGTGACTCCAAGAGGGAGTGTTATGCATGATTGTGGGTTCATGCCCCTCGATGACTAGCTTGAGTGACAGAAACATGAGTCTAGGCGATGTGTTGTTGCCACAAGGGGGAAAACAACGGTGCTTGTACTTGCGGGTGCAAGGATTGTTTACTTTACGCAAAGTTCCTTAATGCAGTTGTCTGTTGCTTTGACTTTACACTTTGGGTGGGATTCGCAACTTAATACCAGCGAGATGTTTTGGAAAGATATCTCAAGGTGGATGATTAGTAGGTAGATGTAGATGGATTTCGGTCTACTTGTCTTGGTGTACCGCCCATGCTTTTGAGCCTCTGCCTTTCTTTATAGCATAATTAGCATTGGTTTGCGCGCATAATCCTGTCAATTGCCCAGCTGTAATTTGTATACCTCGCATGGCTAATTTATTGTCTTTTGGGAGAGAGACATCACTAGTGAACATCATAGGACCCTGGTCCATATTTCCAATAATGTTTACACCCTCTATGAATTTATTGCTTTATTATGTTTCCATTGCTATCGCTATCATTATTATCCCGTGCGTTTTATCCTTTGTAAACAACAAGGCCGGAGGGATTGAAAACCCCTTTGTACTCGTTGGGAGCAAAGCTATCTGGTGTGTGTGACGTTCCACGACAACCGCTAATCTCTGGCGCCGTTGTCACCTTCTGGTCGTTATCGGAGTCCTACTGGAGACAAACCTTGGTATCTTCACCGAGGGAAATTTGTTGCTATCTACATCTCAACCTTCCACTTTGGGTAACCAACGAGGGGCGAGAAGTAAACTCTCGTGACATCACGTATCCGTTTTCGTTATATTTTTCTGATCAACTTTGATGTATAAAATATTTTCATTTGATTTACGGTTTAAAAGATATTGAATTTCAAATTTTTAAATCATTTAAATCATTTTCTAGATTTTGTTTATTATTAAAACAGAACATTATCCAAAACAGTAGTTTGACCAGGTCAACCCTGACAAGTGGGACCTACTGACCAGTGGGTCCCACATGTCAGCCTCTATCTATTTAATTAAACCATTTTATATTTATAATTAGGGCACTGGACCCACATGCCATAGGCACACTTTAATAACTACATTTTATTTAAACAATTAACCAAGTGGGGGCCATGTGTAAGTGACCCAAGGATTAAATAAAAGGTTTTTTTATTTAACAAAATGGATGGGGGCCAGTTGTCATACTCCCAGGTGCTAATTAATCATTTTAATTAAGTTAAAGGGCATGGAGGCCCACATGTCATATGTCCAGGGGGGTTATCAACCCATTTTAATTTAACATGGGGGGTTCATTGCTAATTAGTAATCAAGGCTAACCACTGGGTGGGCCCACCTTCCAGTGGGGTTTGGAGGGGGCTTAGCCCACGGCGGTTAACCCGCACGCCGGCGGTGAGCCAGCACGCCGACGAGGACCGGGGGGGCACGACAAGCTTGGCAGCCCCAGAGGCGGGGGCGCGGCAGCCAACGCGGCAAGGCGCGGACGCGCGATGTGCCACCACGCACACGGGAGAGGGAGCATGGGGACGACTTAGCTCCACAAGCTCGAGTCCGTGGCTATGGCGGGCGGCGAGTACGACCACAACAGGGTGAGCTCTACTCCGGAGGAGGGGAGGAGGGGAGAGAGGGAACCGACACGGGAGATCACAGGGGGCGGAAGAGGAGCTCGGGGATGCCTGAGGGGCGTGCGGAGGCGGCAAACGCCGGTGACATCCGCGGCGGCCGACAGGGGAAAGGGCTCGATTCGAAGGAGGGGAGCTCTCCGGCTCGCACCGAACCGTAGAATCGCCATGTGGGAGTTAGGAGGTGCGTCTGGATAGGCCTAGGCAGTGTGGGGTGGCTCTAGAGCGCGCCGAGGGCGGCGGCGCATTGGTGGCCATGGCGGGCTCGGGAGAGCGGGATCTGGCGAGAGCGAGGAGGAAAGCTAGCTAGGAGGAGCACATGGGGGTGCAGGGGGTGGGCTTTATCTCCACTGCGCTGTAGGAGCCGTTGTCGGCGTGTGAGTGGAGTGGAGGGGGGCCTGGCGTGTTGCGCCCCTGTTCATGGTGTCGGCAGCGAGGAACAGAGGAACAGGAAAAATGAAGTAAGGACGGGTGGGCCTGGTGGGGGTTGCCCTGAGCGAATTTTAGGTTTTTCCCATTTTCTTGTTATTTCTGCCTTTCCGTTATTTATCTGTTGCATCTATTCATTTTTGTAAAATGTCCCACTGGTCAATATAACTAGTTTGCAGTATCCAGAGTTGGTACAAAAATATTGGGGCACTATAAAATCTGAGCTTGAGGAAGACTCATCCGACGAAGATTGATCGCCAGAGGATTCTTCTTCGGAAGAAGACGAAGGAATGGCTTCGTGGCGCGTCTAGATTATGAGGTTGATGTCGAGGTCGTTGTCGTCGAGGCCGTCGTCGTCCTTTGTGTTGGATATATGCCCTAGAGGCAATAATAAAGTATGTTATTATTAATATTCAAGTTCATAATTAATATTTATATTTCTGTGCTATAATTGCAATGATCCTGACTGTGAGATTCAGAAGAAAACTCATATGCATGTGTGGAAATGTAAACAACAAGAGTTCCTGGTTTTGCCTCTAAGACCAGCCCATGTGCTTATTGATGATTATGTTTTCTTAATCATGGACATTGTTCTTGTAACAAGGATGTCAATAGCAATGAGAGCATATTGTTAGCAGAACAATGATGTTGAACCGACCCCAGTGTTAAATGATATACTTAGAGAACTCATCGTAAACAACGTTATAAGTCATATCATAAAATGTTATTATATACATAGTTCCTTTGACCATGAGAATATCAAGTTGCTTCACACAAGAAGATGTGCTTTGGTTCTTAGATGAATCTTCCCGTAAATGGGAAGTAGTAAAATAAGTTCTGGGTACATTGGACAGTGTGTCTAGTAACGGTGATAGTTCGAGACTGGGATTTTCTCCTTCACGATGAAGAGATATAGACTCAGGGCCCACTCGGTATAACGGTATCCATTCTCGTCTGGCCAGACACTTTGTGATTCAGTCACGGGGATACCGAAATACAGAACGAGGAATGAAGACAAACGAGCAATGGGGATAACTGATGGCTTGTGATCAAGAAGTTGTTTCACATAGGTGCCAAACTTCTCTCCTCTAACTTTGTCATATATCGCGAAGCAAAGGGAATAGTATACGATAAACATAAAGGTTCACTCGAAGTCTTTTCGTGTATGTGTGGGAGTCAGCATGGGTGTCCATGGCTCCGCTGTTGATTATTGACTGTTGACAATAGGCTGTTGTCCTACGTCCAGAAGACATTCCGAGTCATGTCCACATAATACCGAACCTATTGGGTCACACACTTAACGAGTAGTAATCTGTTAGAGAACTAGGAGATGAAAAGAGAAAGGCACTGGAATTGTTTCGAGTGGATACAGAAGTGTTTTGGGTAACAAAAGAAATGTTCTAGGTAGTACCGAATGATCACGGATGATTCCGGAAACATTCAAGAATGGTCTTGAATGGTCATAAAACATTTGGTGTTAGGTGTTGAAAGATTACGGAACATCGGGATAATTGTTCCGGGACTTCCAGAAATGTTTCGGGAGGTTCCGGAAGGTTCCTGGGAGCTTATGGAAGTATCCGGAAGCAAACAATCTTGTCAGATTCTGATTCTCAATGGTTTCGGTGATGTTCTGGAAGAAAGTGGCAGTGGAAAGACTTCGCATATCCAGATATTTGTGCCTAAACAGAACACCTTTCTGACAGAAGACCTTGGTGTATAAAATTTGTTGCTCTGCAGTCCAGAAGAAAAGATCATCTGCAGTCCGAGCTGAAGCATAAGGACTGACACCAAAGAAACGGTGGCGCTTCTGATGTTGTTATAAGTTGAAATCCAGACCATGCCTTGAAGAAAAACCAGCGCCCTTGAAGATAGGAAAAGTTTCACGAGGGTAATTTCAGTCAAGCTGGGTGTCTTGGCAGGGGCGCGAATGAGCGCAAAACCTTTGCAGAGGATCTGTTTGATTGGCTCTAGAAGGGCCAGCAGTTTGAGCGCCTATAAGCGCTTGCTCTTGCAAGAGATTCAGTATCTGAACTTGCTCATCATCATCATGTGCTTCATTGTGAGGCACATTTGATTCGGACTCTTGAGCGGTTCTGGCAGGGGAATAGTCTCGGGTGCCACGGGTTCTGGAATGGGTCGGAGAGGGTACATTTGCTTCATGGGGAGGTGATGGAGGTGGTGCGGGAGCAGCTGGTGGTGTGGGAGTCCTTTGCGGTTCGGGGGTTGGAGTACGGATGGTTGTGGGTGCACGGGGTGGAATGTGTGCGAGAGTTGGTGCAGGTGTTGGAGTTGGGGTAGGGGTTCTCTTGGGGGTAGGAGATTTTTGCGGTGGAGTTGGTTTTGGAGTGGATCTAGTAGGAGGAGGTGTGGGGGTTTTGGTGGGTGGAGCTGAAGCTTTTGGTATAGCTTGGGCAGGCTTTGGCTTCGGAGCAGGAGTGGGAACTTCTTCAGGCATTTCCTTCGCCTACTCATCACTAGTGTCCATGTCGGCAGCTGAGGCCAAAGTGATCTTCCGCTTCTTGGTAGATCTCTTCTTAGGAGATGGGTCTGAGGCCTTTGTAACAGTAGGCTTGGCAGCAACTAGTTTTGCAACAGCTGGTTCAGCTTCTTGCGGAGCCTTGCGCTTCCGCGAATCTCTTTCCATAATGGATGCAGTATGAGTCTTTACCATTTCATCGACAACGGCTTTAATCTTGCCCCGTAAGATTTTGATGTTATCCTTGGTGGTGGTGTTGACGTCTGTCACTTGCTGAAGCAATTTCAATGCGTGTTGTTTGAATTCTTCATCAGGTTCAGTTTCAGCGCGCTTCTGATAGTTGTGAATCTTTGTAACTTCAGATTTATCTCTAGAATGCAAGTCCTTCAACTGACTGATCATTGTGGAGATCATTGCTTCAATGGATCTTGAGATATAATCTTCACCTAGATCAACAGCTTCAGGTTCTTCAGCAGCACATTTCTCCCAAAGGGCTTCAGTGATGCCCAACTGATCCCATAGTTCGCCTTCACGAGGGTCAGGGAACGGATGTTCACTATGGCAATCAGCTTCAGTTTGAGCTTCAGGCAAAGATATGCCTTTCTGCTTCGGTGGAATAGCTTCAGTGGAGGGAGTCATATCAACAGCAGACTTTTTCTGACTATCCCTAGCCGCTTTCTCAGCTTTCTTTGTCCGGAGGGCTTATAGAGAGGGCTTGCATTTAGCTTCATGCTCAGCCAGCAATTTGGCTTCAGCGGCAACTTTCTCTTCATTCTTTTCGGCTTCGGCGAGCTTGCGCTTCGTCTCAGCATTTTCTGCAGCTAATCTAGCGGAGTCCAATTCCTTTTGTTTCCTTGCGGCTTCCTCATCTGCTTTCTGCTTTTCTGCAGAGCTTCTAGCAAGAATGTTTCGCTCAAGTGCCTCTGCGAGGTCTTTCTGTTTTAATTCTTCTTCAGTGAGCTTTCGCTTCGCTGAAGGGTTTGGTGGGGCAGACTGCTTGGGCTTCGCTGGAGCAGAAGCCTTTGAAGATTCTTGTTTGGCAGGGTCATGCCTCTGCTTCGATCGCCTCTCAGTGTTGAGAGTATCAGCCGGTGGCTTAGAGGCCAAGGGCTTCGCAACCACCAAGTTTGATAGGTCAATGGTGGGGCGAGCAGAGGTCTTGTCCTTGGGGTCTTCAATCTTTATCCCCTTAGCAGCACGTTTTCCTCCTGGCTTCTTCTTCAAAGGAATCTGAAGCCTTTGCTTCTTGGGGGGAGCAGGATCTGCCTCATCATCAGCTTCAGATGCAGATTCATTATCTGCTGCAACATTTGATTCGTCCAGAATCGAGTCTTCCAGAGCAGATTGTTCCAGTCTGGCTTGCTCTTCATCATCTGTGGAAGCATGAGTAGGAGAAGCTGATTTCTTCTTCAGTTTCCTCTTTTTCTTCGAGCTAGGCCCAACATCATGAGCTTCAGCATCAGCTAACTTTGCTGCTTTCTTAGCTTCCTTGAGTCTCTTCTTCTCAGGAGCGATTCTCAATCGCTCTTGTTCATCAGGGTAGTCGTCAGGAGTCTTGAGAGTATTGGGGTGAGGGTACTTGGGTGGAACAGGATAGTAAAAATGTCGATTTTCTTCGGTGTACTGACTGCACATTGCAGAAGTGTATTGATAGGGTGGACTGAAGGCAAATTGCATAGCCCACTTCCAGTCAGGGATGCTCTTGTACTTGTACCATCTGACAGCCCAGTAACGACGAATGTTTTGCAGGTGAATCTTGCGCTGATCTCTGGTTTCTCCAGGAGGCGTATCATATCCAAGCTCAATGCGAATGGATTCGGGGATGCCTCAAGCATTGTTGGTTTCCTTGGTTCTGCCACCTTTCTTCTTCGGAGCAACTTTTTCTGCTTCGTTGATGTGATCAAGATTTGGGGACTCATCCCCGAAGCCTAATTCCTCAGACATCCTGTGAAAAGCATAAGGTAGCGAGGGAAAGAGGCAAGTATGGAATGAGCACCAGCAAAAGTTTTCACCAGAAAGAAAAAAGTTTTGAAAAGAGATTCAGTGATGAATAAGGGTGATGATTCTAGTCTGTTCTAAGCTAGACTTAACCTCATCCATGATGAACTGCAACCCTAACACAGAACAGATAGCCACAAACCCTACCTTCTAACCTGAATCAAGATGGGAAGCTTTAGCTAGCAGAAACAAGTTTCCCAACGGAGCAAAGATCCAATGGATCTAAGAAACCTAAGAAAATCAATCCAACAAGAGGACTAAGAACTCAGATCCAATCTAGACAAAGATGAACAAAGAGAGACAGAGATTGGATCGAGGGCTCGGCGTACCCTAACTCGGTGGCGTCGAGCAGCTACGGCGGCGATGAGCGGAGAGGAAGTGCTCGCCGACGGCGTGAAGTCCACGGCGGCGCTCTTCCGGCAGTGAAGCGGCGAGAACAGCGACGGAGACGAGGAGATCGGCGGCGCGCTCGGGAGTGATAGGGTTCCGGAGAGATGTGAATGAGGAGGTGAGTTGGATTCGCTGGGGTGGATGCCTTATATAGGCAGGTCTGACAGGAGTTGTCAGATCTGATCGAACGGCTTCCAGCATCCATCTCTCCGGATTCTACGGCGAGGATTGCGTGACGGATCGCGAGAAAATCTCAACGACTCGGATTTGACGGGATCTCAACGACCAAAGAATATGTCTTCGATTTGAGTAAAACTTCGATTAAAAAAATTGAAGCATTTGATTCGGAACTCAATGACATTCGAAGAAAAATACTTTCTGTTTCAATTGTGCTCAACCACTTTGGAGAGATAGAATAAGAACGAAGAAGAACAGAAGGGGGTAGGGTCCAAAACTTATCACCTCGAAGAAAACGAAGCAAAAGGTTATAAGCATTGAGGACTAAATCCCGGCGAAATAAATTGAAGCAAAAACAAGTAACGAAACCAAATGATAAAACACAAAGTAAATGAATATATACAAGGAAGTAAAGGTTCGGTCTTACAGTACATTGCGTGAGTCTAATATATTTAGCTCACACCTTAGTGCACAGAACCTTTTCTCATCCAATGGTTTCGTGAAAATGTCAGCCAGTTGATCCTCAGTTCTGACATGACTTATCACAATATCTTCACGCTGAACATGATCAGGAAGAAAATGATGGTGAATGTCAATATGCTTCGTGCGAGAGTGTTGCACAGGATTGTGAGCAAGTTTGATTGCACTCTCATTATCACATACAAGGGGAATTTTCTTCACATGAATACCATAATCCTTCAGCGTTTGCTTCAGCCAAAGAATCTGAGTACAGCATGACCCAGCAGCAATGTATTCGACTTCAGCTGTAGATATTGAGAGACGGTTTTGCTTCTTTGAAGCCCAACACACAAGTGATCTTCCTAGGAAATGACAAGTCCCTGAAGTTGATTTCCTATCCACACGATCACCAGCCCAGTCTGAATCAGAATAGCCAATGAGATCAAACTGGGCTCCCTTGGGATACCACAAGCCCAAGGTTGGTGTGTGAGCAAGATACCAAAGAATTCGCTTTACAGCAGTATGATGTGATTCCTTAGGATTGGCCTGAAAACGAGCACAAATACATAGTGAAAGTATAATGTCAGGTCTAGATGCACAAAGATATAAGAGAGATCCAATCATAGACCGATATTTCTTCTAATCGAAGGCTTTGCACTTCTCATCTGCATATAAGAATCCATTGGTAGGCATTGGAGTCTTAATAGTTTTGCAATCAGTAAGACTAAACTTCTTCAGGAAATCCTTGAGATATTTTTCTTGAGAAATAAAGGTGCCATTCTTCTGTTGACGAATTTGAAGTCCAAGGAAAAACTTCAATTCGCCCATCATTGATATCTCATATTTCTTCGACATCATTTTGGCAAATTCTTCGCTGATTTCAGTGTTAGTGCAGCCAAAAATAATATCATCTACATATATTTGACATAAAAACAAATCACCATTATAAGATTGAGTGAAAAGTGTTGGGTCAGTTGTTCCTGGTTTGAAGCCTTTCTTCAGAAGGAAGTCCTTCAATGTGTCGTACCAAGCACGAGGTGCTTGCTTCAACCCATAGAGGGCCTTGTACAACCTGTACACCATGTCAGGTTTCTTCGGGTCTTCAAAACCTGGAGGCTGCATAACATACACTTCTTCTTCGATTTCTCCGTTAAGAAAAGCACTTTTCACATCCATTTGATAAAGTAGAATACCATTGAAATTTGCAAAAGCAAGCATAAGACGAATGGATTCGAGACAAGCAACTGGAGCATAAGTTTCACCAAAATCGATACCTTCGATTTGAGTGTAACCTTGTGCTACCAGCCGTGCTTTGTTTCTTACCACTATACCATCTTCATCTTGCTTGTTGCGAAAAATCCACTTTGTACCAATGATGTTGTGCTTCGTGGGATCAGGTCTATCAACTAAGACCAGACTTTGTTTCGCTCGAACTGGTTAAGTTCTTCGAGCATAGCAGTTAACCAATCTGGATCCTTCATGGCTTCATCAAACTTTGAAGGTTCTAGCATGGAGACAAACGAAAAGTTTCCACAGAAGTTCGCCAAACGAGTACGAGAATGAGTTGTGGGATGACCTGGTTGATGAATTTCTTCAAGGATCAAATCAACATCAAATCTTCGTTGAACTCGTGATAAAGTTGAATCATTTGCTTCAGGCTCAGCTTCTGCTTCAAGATCTGCTTCAGCTTCAGGATCTGCTTCACCTTCAGCTTCAGCATTTCCTTCAGGATTAGCATTTCCTTCGTTCCCTTGCTCTTCTTCGTCCTGTTCACCATTAGCTTTAGGATGTTGTTCTCCAGTGCCCCGAGCTATGTGTGGGAACATTGGATAAACATCATCCCTATTTGCTTGACGAGGATTAGCTTCAACATGGAGAATATCTCCAATAGCCATGGACCTGATCACTTCATCAAGTGGAGGTTCATCTAGATCATGAGGCAAATGCTCTTTTTTAGAGCCATTAGTTTCATCAAACCTCACATTTACAGTTTCCATAACTTTTCCAAAGTGAGAGTTATACACTCTGTAAGTGTGAGAGTTTGAGCCATAACCTAAAATAAAACCTTCATGTGCCTTAGGGGAAAATTTGGAGCTATGATTCATATCTCTAATAAAGCAAGGAGCACCAAATACCCTAAGATACGAAATATTTGGTTTGTTACCAGTGATAAGCTCATGTGAAGTTTTCTTCAGAAATTTGTGAAGGTAAACCTTGTTGATGATGTGACATGCAGTGTTAATAGCTTCAGCCCAGAACCTATAGCTGTCTTGTATTCAGCAAGCATGGTTCTGGAAATTTCAATAAGAGTTCTATTCTTTCTTTCAACGACACCATTCTTTTGAGGTGTATAAGCAGCAGAGAACTCATGAGTAAAGCCATGATCATCAAGAAAATCTTCAATATGAGTATTTTTGAATTCAGTTCCATTATCATTTCGGATATGCTTCAGAGATAATTCATATTCTGTTTGAGCTCTCTTAGCAAATGACTTGAAGATTTCAACAACTTTGCTCTTGTCATCCAGAAAGAAAACCCAAGTATATCGAGAAAAATCATCAACAATAACAATCCAATATTTGTTTCCTCCCAGACTTTCATAATTTTGAGGACCGAAAAGATCCATATGGAGCAATTCAAGAGGACGAGTATTAGTCATGATAGTCTTCGCTGAATGATGTTTCTTAGTAATTTTACCAGCTTCACACGCACTGCAGAGACGATCCTTATCGAATTTTACATCGCTAAGGCCAATAGCATGCTTCTTCTTCACTAGATTATGAAGATTTCTCATCCCTGCATGACCAAGTCTTCGATGCCATAACCAACCAGATGAAGCTTTTGCCATTAAGCATGTGGATACGGCAGGGCCCGAAGAAAAATCAACAATGTATAAATCTTCTTTTTGGTAACCCTCGAAGACAAACGTATAGTCATCCTGTGAGAAGACAACACAGCGCGAAGCAGAAAATAGAACAAGCATACCCATATCGCATAACTTCGAAATAGACATAAGATTATATCCAAGAGATTGGACTAGCATAACCTTGTCAATGTGCTTATCTTTCGATATGGAAACCTTACCCAAACCTAAAACTTTACCCTTGTTGTTATCACCGAAGGTAATGTACTTCTGAGAAGATTGAGATAGTTTTTCTTCGGTGAATAACTCCTTGTCTCCGGTCATATGATGTGTGCAACCACTATCCATGACCCACTCAGATCCACCGGAGACATAGCCCTGCAGAAGAATTAGTTCTTCTTAACCACCCACAAATGAGCAGGTGACTGAGAAGATGTTGAAGCACTGGATGAAGCAATATTAAAGCGAATATGAGTGCATTGCTTCGGTGTACCATCAAGAACACCATAAATTTAAGTCCTCTGCGAATGGTTAGGATAAGAATGAGCATATGCAATCTTAGTATGGTTATTATGAGGACGATAAGTATGATGGCCAGTGCGATAGTATTACTTCTGCGGAACATTTGATTCGGGCACCAGTGAATCATTTCTTGTTTCTAGAGAATAGAAATGATTCGGTGGTACCGAAGTCTTTCCCTGCATAGTATTGTTAGCAGGCAGTTTTTCCACAAGTGCTTTCTGCACCCATATCTTCCTCTTATAAAAGCCATTCTTAGGAGGAGTGCCAACATACTCAACAGTAATCTTTCCCTGTTCGTCTTTACTGAGTTTTTAGTCTGAATCAAGTGATTCATCCACAATGGCTTTGTTCATTTTGCAGTCGAAACCTGAAAGGTTAGCAATATCAATAGGTTTCTCCTTCGCTAGGACCCAAACAGTCTTAGGATACTGCTCAGGTTCCCAATAGGTGCCATCAGGGTTTATCTTTCTCTCGAAACCTACATCCTCATTCCTGGGATTCCTGTGAAGGAGAGCCTTCCTCAGGATATCACAGAGATATTGGTAACCTTGCACACTTTTGAACATTCCTGTTTCAAATAAGTTTTTCAACCTGAGGAGTTCCTCGGTAACAGCAGGATTTTCCTCATTAGAGGCATTAGTATCATCAATAACAATAGGAGCTTTGCCTTTGGAATCAGTTTTTCTTCGTTCCAGACAAGTTAAGCCAGGTGAATCAGTTTTATGATTTGCTTCAGAACCTTGTTGAGCCATGAGAGAGAGATTGACATTTTCCAACTCTTCATGAGCCTCTTTCAGTCTTTCGAGAGCCATTTTCCTTTGAATAAATTCATAGGTAAGCTTCTCATAATCAAATGAAAGAAGATCATGCCTAGAGGATAATTCTTCGAACTTTTCCTTCAGAGCTGCATGCTCATTAGTTAAAGTTTGACCTTTCTCTATCTCATCGATCAACAGAGTTTATGATTTCTTAATGGTTTTGCTTAGCGAATCAAGTTCATCTTGTTGGATTGAAGCAATTTTAGCAAGTTTAGCATAGCTTATCTTCGAATCACTGTCATATGATGAACAATCAGAAGTATCATAATTAGATTTGGATGAAGATACCTTGGCCTTGGCCATGAAGCAATATGCAGGAGTTTCGTCTTCACTACTGTTGTTGGTGAAGAATGAGCTCGAAGCTTTGGTTGAAGCATCTGCTGAAGCGAATGCCAAACAGCAACACCATCTAATTCGGACCCAGACCCAGACCTTGATCCTGATTCAGCTTCGTACCCAGAGGCTTCGTCTTCAGAGTTCATCTCCTTTCCCAGATAGGCCTTGGCACGGTGAGAACTGCTTCAACGAGACGAGTGAGTCTTCGATGAAGAAATCTCACGCTTCTTATGATACTTCTTCCTCTTGTCATCATCAGAAGCTTTCTTCTTTTCTCTTCTCGAACTGGAATCATGTCTCTTGGATTCATAGCTTCTGGAGGATCTGTGGGACTTGGTTGAGGAGTCTCTGAGTGAATGCTTTGATTTGTTCTCAGCTTCCCGCATAGGGCAATCAGCAATGTAGTGACCTGGTTTCTTGCACTTGTAGCAGTAGTTGTCCTTCGATGGAGAGCTTCTTGAGGATGAGCGGTGAGATGAGTGATTTGAGCTCCTTGAAGAATAACTCTTTTTCGGTGAAGAAAAACCTTTTCTTTGGAAGCGGTTGAAGCGTCTCATGATCAATGCTAAATCTTTCCCAATGCTTGCAGGATCATCTGATTCGACACCTGAAGCAGAACTGGCTTCGGGTGAAGAATGACGCGAAGCTTTTGCTTTCAAAGCATGTGATCTTCTTCGAGAGCCATTAATATCACGTTTCTCATCTTCTTCCATTTCAAAGGTATTGAGTCTCTCAAGAATATCAGCGGCAACAAGACGTCTGAAATCAGTCCTTTCCTTCATCATCAGCACAATGTGATCAAACGAATCATCCAATGAGCGAAGCAAAGTTCTTAAAACTGAGTGAGGAGTAATGTCATCAGCACCGAGGGAAATCAACTCATTAGCAAGAGCAGTGAGTCTGCTGTAAATGGAACTGACTTTTTCACCCTCGTTTCTCTTGAAGCGATAGAATTTGCTTCGGAGTGTGTCAATTCTGGCATCCTTCTGGGTAGAAACACCATCACCAATCTTTTCAAGATAGTCCCAGACACCTTTGGCAGATGGAATATTCTTCAATTCATGATACTTTTCTGGTGTCAGATGATTGGTGATGAAAACCCAAACTTCATAATCAAGATCAATCAGTTTAGCCGGGAAACAAAATTGATCGCCATGATATTTCTCTTCATTTTGTCCTTCCAGTACGGGTAGTCCTTCCCATTGAAAACAGGAATAGGTTCGCCGGAGCGAATAGCTGTGAAAGACATACTTGAAGACACTCCAGGAGGTTAATCCAAAACACACAGAGTGTAGGGAGTAACTAGCTCTGATACCAATTGAAAGTCCAAGTACGTGATCAGAGGGGGAGGGGGTGAATGATCACTTCAAATTTTCGCATGAAACTATGAAGTGAAGCACAAGTAAAGCGGAATAGCGAAGTAAAACTGAAAGCGAAACTAAATGCAGTGAATCAAAACACATTGAAGCATAACTACGAAGCAAATGCAATACAGAAGGTGAGTGATTGAAGTAAAATGAACTAAGACTCGGCGATGTTTGTTCGACCAGTTCACGTCTGCAAAGTGCTACGTCTGGTTGGAGGGACTGGTGATTGAACATCTGGAGCAAATCTCACTCCGTTCGTTGCTCCACTGCACCAAACTCCTTGAGCTTGGTCAGTTATTCACTCGTGGTTGATTATTAAGGAAATCACCGAAACCTTTGACAAACTGGACTTCGAGGCGACAATTACTCTTCGCTCTCTAAAGAACAACACTCTAACCGTCTAGGAGAATTGCAGTTCCCCAAGATAAAAAAGGCTAGTAAGCTTTCACCTAAGTCATCTCGAATCTACTCAGATCAATGGGACTTAGCCTTCAGTATTCTGGGTTTTGGGTTTTTCTTCGGTGGTGTTCTTGGGGTGCTCTCTTCAGTCTCTCTCAAGAATATTCTCAGAGCAGCCACCCGCAAATGGAGGACGGGGCGGCGTATTTATAGTTGGCGATCCCGAGGTGCTGAATGACCAAATTGACCCGAAGTGACAGCTTGACACTTTTCCACAACGGTCAGATTTGTAATCACTGCACAACTTTACTTGAGAAACAAGTAAAGCTGACTCACGGACTTAGTTCTGCTTCAGAAGCCAAAGAACGAAGTCTTTGCTACTGAAGCTTAACTTAGTGCACATGAGATTTCTTCACTCAGGCTTCTCACTTGGTTTGGATTTGATCTGAGCATTTTCTCAATAGCTTCGGTGTCCACAAAATAAAGACCCCTCTTGATAGTACAGTTTGTCCTATGACTCAAAGAATAGAAAAAGAACTACACAAAAACATCTAAGTCTTGCGCCGTCTTCTTCATTTCCCTCAATGAGTTGAGCTTCAGGACACCTTCATTTTGGGGGGGTCATCCTCCGTGATTAAGCTTCGCTCAGGTGGTAATGCGTCGATAACTTGAAAAACATCCCTGAAGCTTTATCAACTAGCTTGTACTTCAGGAACCTATTCAACTGTTTATACTAGAAAACATTATTACATATCATGTGTGCCTCGATCATGTAGGGAAGCTGGCGAGGTCTAATCCATGAAGAACAAAGAGGGGAGGAGAACATCACATAGCTACTTATCATGGACCCATGGTCCAAGGTGGACTACTCACGGTTCATCCGGGAAGCATCCATGGTGGTGGAGAAGCTCCCGGAGGTGATTCCTCCCTCTGGCAGGGTGCCGGGAAGAGGTCTTCTGGTGCTCCCGATCTTGGAAGCGCGGCGGCGGCGGAACAGAGGAGAGATCGCGAAAAAGGGTTCCGTCCCCGAGGGTTTCTCGTCACAGGGAATAAATAGGCGAAAGGGGGCAGCCAGAGATGGGCCAAGGGCTCCAGGCGTCCCCCTGGCGCGGCCAGGGGTGGGGTCGCGCCCACTGGCCGCCTGGGGGCCCCCTGGCTCCCCTCTGGACCCTCTCAGGCTTTTCTTGAAGCTTCCGGTACGCTGATTTTTCCTATATTTTTCCCGGAATTTTTCTGGTACTTTTAATAAGGGGGAAACCTGAAATAGAAAATAGCAGAAAACAGGAACTGGCACTTGGGTGCACTGAGTTAATAGGTTAGTCCAAATATGATCAAATGTGTATGGAAGTTCATCAATATCATAGCAATATCACACAAAAGAGGCATGGAGCAAGCAGAAATTATAGATACGTTTTGGACGTATCAACATCCCCAAGCTTAATTCCTACTCGTCCTCGAGTAGGTAAATGATAACAAGCATAATTTCTGTGGTGACATGCTAACAACCATATAAAAACTTTTTAAGTAAAGTAATCAAAGTATGCAATTCAATTCAATTCATAACAGGCAAGAGTCTATATCTAGTATTGAAATAAGGAACATAAGAATATAAAGGTGCAAGAGCTCTCGTTGTCCGTGACTCAAATGTCTCCAAATGTTGTTTGCGTGCAAGAAAGGGGATAGGGATATACGAGAAAAAGTATTTTTATTGTGGAGAACTCAATCTACTAATGTGTCACACTTGGTCTTCTTTGGAATCTTATCTTGACTCATCCCCAGACCACTAGCCAGGTACAAGTCAAAATGATCCACTCCTTTTCGACATTTTGAGCACTCATGCAATGGATGAGCGTAAGCAAGAAAGTTTACACTTAGGATGGCAAAGAGATACTATGGTGGAGGAGGAAGAAAAAAAGTTGTGAAAGGCTCACATCAATGAGGACAATCATAGGCGAGAGAACGCCAAATGATAGATAAGATGTGAGGAGTAGGGATTTCCATGAAACGGATGCACATGTGAGCTAAAAGCTCTCCAATGGAACTAGTGGGGGTGCATCCAACTTGCTTGTTCAAGAAGACCTAGAGCTCATTTGCGGAGGCTCATCATTGGAATATACAAGCCAAGTTCTTATAGTGTGAAGGTCCCCACATAGTTATATGCATGAATGATAATCTCTATGAAGTACAAGATACAAGATGGATTACGAGTGTGGATCTTCTCAAATAGGAATAGTAGTGTGCCCCTTCTCTCTTTTTATTTCTCTTTTTTTTTCTTTTTTTTTCTTTTTCTATATTTTTGTATTTTTTATGGCCTCAATGGCTCTTTCTATTTAACTCTCATTTGTCCTCTTTGGGATCTTTGAATTTTTCCACTTTGGGGTCTTTTAATTTTGTCCTCTTTGGGATCTTTTCCTCACTTTAGGGGCAACACTCTATATATTAAAAAAACAGAAGATATTTCACACTTTACAAAGTACTCAAATCATAAAGAAAATGTAACTATCATGATGTATGCAAATGTATGCCTCTGCCAGTGTAGCAGGATATGCAATGATACTAGCGCGTCATGTAGCAATGATTAGGGCAAGGCCCAACTAGCATGCGGCTCATCGATCAAGCAAGTAGCATGTATGACATGAAAATCAAGTCATGAGAAGATGGATGTTGCATGGCAATATATCTCGGAAAGGCTATGACAATGCCTTCATAGGTAGTTATGGTGGCTGTTTTGAGGAAAGATAGAAGGAGGCTTATGATAACAGAGCGTATCGTGCCAAGGGTTTGGATGTATCGGCGAAAGTGGACGCTAACTCTCGGAGTGAGAAGAAAGCAATGCACGGCACAGGAGAGGCTAGCAAAATATGGGAAGGTGGAAGTGTCAACTTTCGAATACTCACATTGGTCCGAAGAACTCATGCACTTATTATCGGTAACTCTCAATCTAATAAGGAGGTTCACAAAGAGACAAGTACCCCGAGGAGGAGTCTATGGGGGTTTGGTTATCCTTGCGCATCCTCGACTCATGGTACGTGAGTGTACTTTAATATTCGACCCCTCAGAAGAGTAGTGATCCAACTAGCATCTAGAGTTCTCAACTAATTTGTAGGTTTTTGAAAATAAACACGGATTTCCAAAAATACGACATCTATCACTAATAGGCTAAAGCTCTTGACACCAAAAGTCCAAACATTACTCAAGAAAACACCTCAAAACTATTGCAAGTTACTACTACAAAAAGAATAGCAACCTCAATTACCTAGTTCAAGTCAAGACACAAAACTCAGTGCAACAGGAAAACTCTCTAAACAAGATAAACATGAAAACTCAAGAGAGTTCCAGCAACAAACTAAACAAAAGCTCTTTGTAAAGATAAACATGAAAGCTAAGAGCAAAACATGACAACAGCTATGGAAAGATAAAGAACAAACACATCAAAGATAAGCAGGAAAAAGTTCTATGTTGTGTTCTAAATTTTGGAAGGGCAGCGTGTTTCTCTCCCCACACAAAGAAAGATGGGCTCTAACTTGTTATGAACATCAAGCAAAGATAAAGAAAACTAAAAACAAAACCTAACAGCCAGACGCTCCAAGAATAGCACATAACGCATGAAGCGATAAAAATATAGTGAAACGATAGACGAACTGATAATTGTCGATGGAGAAGGGGATGCACGGGAGCATCCCCAAGCTTAGACGCTTGAGTCTCCTTGAATATTTCTTGCGGATGGATGGGGGCATCCCCAAGCTTGAACGCTTGACACTTCTTAATCTTCTTTCATCATCTTCCCTCGCACACTTGAAAACTCCCTTCATACATAACTCATCATAATCTGATTAGCGAGGTTAGTACCCATAATAAAATAATTTTTTCTCTACTGTAAATAAAGATAATATTGAAGAACTACTGTTTTTCAAGAGTTCCAAAAGGTTTTTTCAAAGAAAAAGAAAGCTTAAGGTTTGCAAAACGAAGAAAAGGCAAAACAGGACAAAACTTGTGAAAAACAGACCAGCAGGCTGAAATGAATTTTTTAGGGATACTTCTGCAACTCAAATAAAAAAAACTCAGAACATACTAAAGTTTCTTAATTGTATAGAGCGTGTTGTGCAAAAAATTCAGCTCAAAAAGATGAACTGGGCTTTTTCTCTGATTTTTCTAGTCACGAGGATAGAATCTGTTTTCTGGACAGCATATCACAACTTTCACTCCCCTTGTCGTATGAGGCTATAAAAGGCACAAAGCTTGAAAAGTAAAGATACAATGATGTTGCTACAGTAGTAAGAATCATCAAGACCACTAAAAACAGAAGAAAAACAAAAAGGACATCCTAAATTCGTTGTGGGCTGCCTCCTGAAAGCGCTTCTTTAAAGCCATTAGCTAGGCTTAATGCAAATAGATCAAGTTGTATCAATTGAACCATCATCAAGATGATCAAAAAGCTCTTCAATAATACAACCACTCTTAAGAGGCTTTTCAAATAAAGGCCTAATAAAAAAAGGCCTAATAAATATACTTCTAGGAATAAAAGCAAAAGGCGGAAAATCAATTGGAGTCTCATTTATCTTAAAGAGAGGTATCTCTTCCAAAGTCTTCACAGTTTCAACTCCTTTGGCAATGGATAGATTATTTTCGGAACGAGGAGCCTTTGGAACGTAAACGAACCTAGGTTCCTTCTTTGCCGGAGTTTCCACCTTTTTGGTTGTGATTGAGTAGAAAGTAGTTCCTAGAGTATCAATGATTTCCTCAATCTTATCAATCCTAGAAGGGTCCAAGTCATGGGATTTGATGGTCTCCAAGGTTTTGAACATTTTATGCATGGAGCTATCTAGTCTATTCAAATTCCCTTGAACCTTACGATCCAACTCACTTATCTTATTAATACTTGGCATCTTTAACTCCATCTTTTCAAGTTTTTTTCATAATATGAGCTAGGGTAATGTTCTCTTGAAAACTATCAACAGGGAGATTTGCAACAAGATTTTCCATAACACTAAGAGCTTCCCAAACTGGGGCTTCTATGAAATTCCCATTGATAGCAGTATCTAGAATAAACCTATTCCAAGAAGTAATTCCAACGTAAAAATTTCTAAGCAGGATAGTAGTGGTTTGCTTCTTGGTGGCTCTTTTTTGAGAATCGTTTATCCTATACCAGGCATCTTTCAGAATTTCACCACCTCTTTGTTTAAAGGTAAGCACTTCTGACTCACCAAAGGCAAAAGTACCAAACATAATGATAACTACTAGCAAGGTAACTATTTTTCTGATTTTGATAAAAGACACTAAAGCAAACACTAAAAGGTAAACTAACAAGACTAAAAAGCAAAGATAAAAGATAGTGTGCAACTCACCTATCTTTAAGAGTGGAGTCCCCGGCAACGGCACCAGAAATTTGCTTGATACACGAGATAACCTCTCGCCCTCGTTGGTTACCCCAAGTGGAAGGTGAGATGTAGCGTAACGGCAAGTTTCCCTTGGTGAAGACACCGAGGTTTTAAGATTGTTTCCCGTAGGACTCCAAGGTCGACAAGTAGGTGGTTCGGCAAGTGAGGCGCCGTTTGAAGATAATCACTTGCTTCTCCTGGACCTGCACACACACAGATAGCTTTGCTCCCAACGAGTTCAGAGGACTTGTCAATTCCTCCGGCCTTGTTGTTTACAAAGGATAAAACGCACAGGATAATAATGATAGATAGTGATAGCTACAAAATAGTAAATACTGAAAGTAAATTGATAGTGTAAACAGTGGTGGATATATGGACCGGGGTCCCATGATCTTCACTAGTGATGTCTCTATCCCAAAAGACGATAAAATAGCCATGCGAGGTAAACAAATTACAGCTGGGAAATTGACAGGATTATGTGTGCAAACCAATGCTAATTATGCAAAATAGAAAGGAAGAGGCTCAAAAGCACGGGCAGTACGCCAAGACAAGTAGACCGAAATCCATCCGCATCTACCCACTAATCATCCACCTTGAGATATCTATCCAGAACATCTCGCTCGTATTAAGCTGCAAATCCCACCCAAAGTGTAAACTCAAAGCAACGGACAACTGCATTGAAGAACCTTGCGTAAAGTAAACAATCCTTGCACCCGCAAGTACAAGAACCATTGTTTTCCCCCTTGTGGCAACATCACATCCCCTAGACTCATGTTTCTATCACTCAAGCTAGTCATCGGGGGGCATGAACCCACAATCATGCATAACACTCCCTCTTGGAGTCACTACCTACTACTTGGCCAAAGCAATAAACAGCAACGGAGAACATGCAAGAGTTACTCAAGAACATAAATATAAAATAAGAGAATCAAATATATAACTCAATCAAAATCTGAACATAATCTTATAATCCATTGGATCCCAGCAAACTCAGCATAGCAACAACAGAAATATTACATATGTGCCTCGATCATGTAGGGCAGCTCATGAGGTCTAATCCATGAAGAACAAAGAGGGGAGGAGAACATCACATAGATACTTATCATGGACCCATGGTCCAAGGTGGACTACTCACGGTTCATACGGGAAGAATCCATGGTGGTTGAGAAGCTCTCGGAGGTGATTCCTCCCTCCGACAGGGTGCCGGGAATAGGTCTTCTGGTGCTCCCGATCTTGGAACCGCGGCAGCGGCGGAACAGAGGAGAGATCGCGAAAAAGGGTTCCATCCCCGAGGGTTTCTCGTCACGGGGAATAAATAGGTGAAAGGGGGCAGCCAAAGGTGGGCCAGGGGCTCCAGGGGTGGGCCCGCTCCCACTAGCCGCCTGGGGCCCCCCTGGCTCCTCTCTGGCCCCTCTCGGTCTTTTCTCGAAGCTTCCGGTATATTTATTTTTCCTATATTTTTCCCGGAATTTTTTTGGTACTTTAATAACGGGGAAACCTGAAATAGAAAAACAGCAGAAAACAGGAACTGGCACTGGGGTGCACTGAGTTAATAGGTTAGTCCAAATATGATCAAAAGTGTATGGAAGTTTATCAATATCATAGCAATATCACACGAAAGAGGCATGGAGCAAGCAGAAATTATAGATACTTTTTGGACGTATCAGCTACCACCTCCTCTCTAGTCGATGACCCTTTGTAGCTGTTGCCGCTGAACTTGTTCACTTGTCTATGGTAGTCCTCCCACTTGTTGTAGACATTTGGAACACATCCATCGAACACCACGTATTACTTCATCATATGTATAATCAAGGAATATTAGTATATCATGCAAAGGAAAGAATTAAATGGTTCAGATGCACACATATATATATATATATATATGTGTGTGTGTAAAGCAAAGGATTCATAAACCTAATAGATACATACTCATTAGGGACATGTTATGATCCCTAACTTGGCGCGGGAACGGTTTATAGCCATCTTTCGTAGTCCATGTTCTGATGTCAGCCTGCATTTGGAGGCGTTCTTAGACCTCTCTCTTAGGCAACCCTTTGGCATAGTGTAAGTTCCCCCTGCTTGCATCACATCGTGCTGCGTGATTTCTGATATTTGGACTTGGATGCGGAAGAAGTCTTCTCTGAGATTATCATCGTCGATTTGCCCCAACTTCTCAACCCATCCTCGGACACTAGATGGCAGTGTAAGTGTAAGGCCCGATATGCGGTACTGTTCCAGATCTAGAAGTTTCCATCCAGATCCGGGGACGAAGCACATATCGGTCCCACCGCGAATATGACACTGCCATATGCCCCGGATTTCCAACATGATATCACCACATTACAGATACAAGAATACAACATCTCATACATTCGGCATACAACTCCCTTAAATACATTACATCAGTGAAAGATATATGTTTGAGTACAGACTACAATCAAATGCCTAGTGGCAAAGATAAAACACACCATTCCCGTAACCACACGGGTCCAGGCTCTCCGTCGGGATCCGCCTAACTAGTCATCGTCGAGTCTCCACAAAGGCGTCCAGAAGAAGGATCGTCGAGCTCCTCTGAAGTCCAAGATCGTTTGCATAACGTGCGTAAAAGAGAAAAGAAGGGGTGAGCTATATCACCAAGTCTTGTAACTAACTTCTCACGGTAAGATGGGGCTAGTGGTTGAGGATGCAGCCGCACTAGCAATATATGAGGTGGTTAACGATCTATTTGGAGTAAGATAAGAAGCCAAGCATTCGATGAGGAATCGCCTCCAACAAGTCTGCTATCAGCTACTTACGCAAGCATAACACCTATCCTATCCTTTTCCTCCCCTTCGCATCCCGACGAAGAAGAGGCAGTCAAGGCACACACACACGTTGATCAAATTATTAAGATTATCTCAGTTGTTGTTGTCAATGAACAAGGAGTAGGTATCAAGTCATCCATAACCTTGGACATGGCTTCTCGAAAATATTTAACCCTACAGGGGTGTACCAACTGCCCATTACAAGGCTCCCCACGCACGCCCATCTCTCTCAGTTTCTACCCATCATAGGCAACCACAATATGATTTAGTTCCGAGAGATCCGGTACGACAGGTCGCTCTAACTAACAACGCACAAATTCGGGTGGCCCCCGGGGAGTCGACACCCAATCCAAAATCCGGACGCGCTCTTGGATGGGACTCTTCCGTCTGGATGAGGTCGAGGTAACTAAAACATCACTGTGGGCAGCCCCCTAGCTTCCAGATGTGGACCAATGAAGGAACTCTGTCTCCGCTGGTACGAGTAGTTTAAAATCTGCGAGGGGATCCAACCTTTCACACACACGGGGGTTTCAAATGGTAAATTAGCTTGGGCCACCACTAGAAATGTTTGGAGCTAGGTATGTAAGAAGAGGGGACCCCATAGCATCCCACACGCGGTTAGGCACGCTCGACAAGAGACACTATACCCGGAACTCGGGTCCTAGGTGACTTGAATGGAACAAAGCATCGGGGAACGATATCCTAGACTTTACATCCTTCGTCGAATATAGTCAACATCATAATAATCATAGCATCCACAACAATATAATAATGTGATAGCCCAATCCAAGGAGTATTAGGATAAAAGTTGATATCATCATGGCATGTATACTAAGCAGTGGCTGAGTAGCGAGCAATAGTAACATAGCCGAACAAGGTTTGCTGGGATGTGGAGGACATGTCTGTTTGGGTTTATTTGAGAGTCATAAATATGAAGTGGTAGGATCAAGCAATCGTTCTACCCTACACCTGGGCATGAGTGAGCTGAAAGTTATAAGCATGATATATGCTCCCCCTTACCTGACGAGAAGACGAAACCGAAGGTGTAGTCGAGCACAAGATCGCAACGTCTCCGAGAATAACCGTGGGAGCACACAAGAAGGAAACACTAGAAATGGAAATCTACGAGCAAGAATCTATTACTACGAAGCAATCACAAGCAAGAAACATCAATAAGGGAACACGAGAAAACGCACTACGGTATCGCATCTATCGTTGAGAGCGGTTACTAACAGGTTAAGTGGAGTATTCGTCACACACGACGATACCGCACATTTAGAATGGTTCAAGTTATTTAGCTACACAACATGAGAAAATGTTTTTAACATGGCATATCATAAAAGCATGGCAAGAGGTGGAGTGTAAAGTAAACTATCTATGCTAGTCAGTTTAGGTGAGGCACAACCTAAACATGGCATTCCACTAAGTGCCCCACATCAATTAAAGAATTTTGTACTGTTCTGCCCTAAACCATATTTTAGGTTGGTTAACAACATAAAAAAATAGCACAATCACAATCTACATTAAATTCTAGTCAAGTTACATGTAAAGAACACCCCAAACGGAGTTACGGTTAAAAAGATATAAGCTTCACAAGTTATGAACACAGGCTGTTAACATCAGGTAGCACACTTTAGAGCAATGAAACAATTTGCTACTGAATGCAAACACGCACCAAAATGATGTGGATAACAAGTAGACATGGCAAGGAAGGCATCGCAACAAAGTTTCATGTATATTATCATCTGGAACAAGTAATTGTAACTGATGCAAAAGGCAAGAATATACTACTGGTCTAGGGACTTCGTGAAAATCAGGGCATGTGACAGCAAACAGCAGGGTTCCACTTTGGGAGCTCAAAAACTATATGAACAGAATGGATATCATGGCATAGCAAGATATGTCATCAAATTATACATGGAAAGAATCAATTAATTACATTGGAGCTAATGCATATGAAGCATGGATAACTAACTATAAGGCATCAAAGTAGAAACTTTATGTAAACAACATCACATGTTAACAGGGTCACCACTTTGGAGCAAGATATAAAATATCTATAGCAGACAAACATGACAAAGGAATGCATATAAATGAAGTGCACATGATTCTTAACACATAAAAGAAAGAATCAATAGCATAGGTCACATGGATGTGATACAATAATCAACCAAAGTTGCAAGAAAATAACATCAACAACAATTTAACAGAAAGCAGCAGCAGTTAACGATCCAATGCCTACTTCAACATTTATTAACAACATCTAGATGGCCTCAAATAAATTATTTCACTAAAGCAAAAAAGTTAGAGCACATCATGGAGCACACTTTTCCTTTTGGGCGCTGATACGTCCAAAATGCATCACTATTTTATATAGTAATTCTTTCTTATTCATTGATATATTTCATGATATGATGCTATTCTTATGTTGTTTTGGCTTATTTTACACAGTTTGCAACTTTCCGGTGCCGAAGCAGCAGACGCAGGATTCAGCGGTAAAAAGTAGACGTTGAGTTGCTGAAGAAGAATACCTCCAAATTACCTGAAAATCGACGGAGGCTATTTTCCAGAAGTATCACGAAGACACGCAAAAGAGCTACCAGAGGGGGGACACAGGGTGCCCAGGCGGCCACCTGGCGCGGCCCCACCCCTGGCCGCGCCGGGAGGGCGCCTGGACCCCCGGGGCCACTCCCGGCTCCC
The DNA here is from genome assembly GCA_950022295.1 of Bromus sterilis. NCBI lineage: Eukaryota > Viridiplantae > Streptophyta > Magnoliopsida > Poales > Poaceae > Bromus > Bromus sterilis. Next base: position 268,978,050 of record OX465595.1, on the reverse strand, counting down.
CCCTCTGGCCTATATACTCTTCGTCATCCAAAAACCCTAAAAAAGAGAGAGTTTCCGGAGTTCCGCCGCCGCCCCGTGGCGGAAACCTACAGAGAAGAAAATCCATCTCTGGCGGGCAGATTCCGCCGGGGAGATCACCTCCCGGAAGGGGAGATCGTCACCATCGTCACGGGCATCATCGAGATCATCATCAACATCATCCCCATCATCAGCACCATCTCCACCTCCATCCAATCTCATCTCACAATTGCAACTCATGTTGTAATCCGTACTATCTAACCTCTCTACTCTATCGGTATTGATTACTACTTTGTGGTGAATGCTATTGAGTTTTGTTGGAGAAATATTATTGTGTTCAGATTGTTTATCATCTATTTATCCCCACTGATCATGATCTCTTTTATGTCTTGTGAGTAGTTACTTTGGTTCTTGAGGACATGGGAGAATTCTTGTTGTTATTAGTCATATGATGTTGAAGTAATATGTGTTGGTTGATATTTAAGTTGTGTTGTTATTTTCCTAGTGGTGTTGTGTGAGTCGAACACTCAACACTTCGCCTTATCAAGGATCTAGGGGGATACATTGTGTACAAAGAATGCTTACGGTGGGTTGCCGGAGTGACAGAAACCTAAACCCCAGTTTGCACGCTTTTGCACAAGGGAACAATGGATCACCGATCATCTTGCTATGGTTAGGCTTTTGCCTTAATTACTATCTTGTATTTGCGGATGCTTGCAAGGTGTTTAATCATAAGAGTACACTTATCTTAGTCTAGAGGGTGTACTAGCATATATCCACCCACTCAACACTTATCAACACAGCACATAGTACCGATACGGAATATGGCGAAAGCACATGACTACATCTCCCGTGTTTCCTCAAGAACACTTTAGCTTTTATAAGTTCAGTTGCTAGGCCTCTCCTTTCCTCAGAAAGGATTGGGCCACTCGTTACTCTCCAGTACCTTTTACTTTGCTCGTTTCTACTTTCCTGTCACTTATACCAAGAAAAACCCCTAAAAAGTTATCTTTCAGTGCTTGCAGTTATCTCCTTACCAAAGTCACTTGCTATTACCTTCTGCTCCTCGTTGGGTTCGACACTCTTACTTATCGAATACGCTGCAATTGATCCCTTACGTTGTGGCTCATCAGGCGCAAACTCATACAGGTTACGGATCTCTCGCAATTCACGTTGCAAAACAGATACAGCAGCACAAATCTCCAGGCTTAGAAAAATAACAGAGGCAGAGGGGAAAAAATAAAGGGGCTCACCATGGGCCTTAGAGGCCAACTTGGCCGCGCGATGTTTTACTATTTTAATCACATCAAAATAGTAGCAAAAGCAACCCCAATTAACTCATTTAATTATAAGCACAATTTAAATGGTTTCCAAATAGTCCCAAACTTTTTGTACCAACTCTGAACATTGCAAGGTAATTATGTGTCCAAGTCCCATATTTTATAAAAATTCTTTGGTGGCCAATAAAAATGCAAACAGCTACTGGATAAAAAAAATATAGAAAGAAAATTTTGGAAGAATTATCTACCGCCTGGGGAAACAGCCCACCCAAGGCCCAGCCCACTCCCCCCCCCCACCATCTCTCCTCTTCTCTCAACTTGTGACGCCCCCAAAATCAGACCGTGTACAGTAATCATGCACGCAAGGTACACGATCGAGATTAGGGACTCACGGTGAGATATCACAACACAACTCTACAAATAAAATAATACAAGATGTTTAATACAAGTCAGGGGCCACGAGGGCTCGAATACAACAGCTCGAAAGCACAAAGTTAGCGGAAGAAAAAGTATCTAAGTACAGACACAAGAAAACAAGGTTGCCTTAAGAAGGCTTGCACAAATAACAACATAGATACAGATCGAAAAGGCAAGGCCTCCTGTCTGGGAGCCTCCGAAACTACTCCTGGTCCTGGTCAGCGGGGGACTCGACGTCGTAGAAGGCATCGGGGATCTTCATGTGTAGGTGGCCGGCATCGGGGATCTCCTGCTCCTGGACTCCAAGGCTCCAACGTCGACTGCAGCGGCCGATCAGGAAAAACATAAAGGGGGAAATAAAGCAAGGGTGAGTATCTAGCATACCCGCGAGTCTTACGTCCGCTACTAAGCATTTATGCATTTGTATCAAATGGAAAGGGGAGGCTGTATATAGTGGAATGCAAGGTAGAAATCAGAATAAGGGTAAGAAGCTAGGCCTATCGAAGACTAGCATCTTCTGACGTGTCTTGCAGCATGAGAAGAGAAACAGCCAACAGTTCAATAACAAGAATGTAATAACAATGCACCAGAAGTTGTTGCAGCATTGTATAATAGTAAGTTGTATGATTAATAATAATAATGCCTCCGAGTTCCCTTCCTCGACTCCCTGCGAGGAAGAAGACTCGGAACCATACAGTTTAATAGTAGTAGTTTGTAGTGGTAAGATCCAGCTTCAGCATAAAGCGTCATGTTACCGTGGACACGGCTATTCGAATAGATTAAACTCCCTGCAGGGGTGCACTACTGTTCAGCCTGCACGCTCGGATCTCCAGGGTGGCGGGAACCTTGTCAGGGAACGCTCCAACAAAGCTATCCGACACGACGCAGCCCATCCTAGGATCAACAGAGAGGCCATCCGCCGGACTATATCCTATGCGCCAAGGGGTATAGGTCCCTCACCCTTGCACGCTCCTACACGGTGCGTGGCTGGCCGGTGAAGCAAAAGCAAATCCAAATACACACCGCTCGAGCAAAGAAGACACAACTTCACGGTGCAGGTCGCGGTACTGCTGACGTCTGAGGAGCTTTCGGACAAACTACGACGCAGGGGAGCCCATAACTCCTTATCCCACGTGAAGGTAGTGCGTCCAGCTATTTGCGGCCTCTCAAGTCATCCGCCGAACCATTTAGAATTTTAATTAACCTGCATGACAACCGTTATCGTTGACTCGACTTAACTGACCCGCGGACAATGACAGCAGTCAGGACCACCAGTACATCGGTGCCTGCCCCGTCGTCTTATCAAGTTTCTGTGGTTACCAACAAGGTGAACCGTCTCCTTACCTTATCTCGCGTGTGCTCTTGGTAGAGCTCGACTTTCGTGGTTTGGTAACTCTCGCGAGATACGAGCAGGGGCCAAGCACGCCAATAACGTCGGTCGTACCCTCCCTGTCGTTCCCGACGCAATACCGCTCGCGGGCACCGTTGGGTCACCCGACTTTTACCTTTAATGTTAACCGTTGCTAAGGTACCTAGAGCGGCTATACAGAGTCAGCAACGAGTGGAGTACGAGGATTACTCCTCGATAGATCCACTTGATGTGGCTCGGCAGAGCCGAGGTAGGGGCCTTAGGCGGTGTCTGCATTGTACCGTACCTGTGCAGTTGTAATAAGTTGTATCCGCGTCACTCCCCTGAGTGGTCACGGCCCGCTATCTAATCCTAGCTAACAATGCGCAGGGCTCACTGCTGAATAATGCATAATTATATTAGGAAACATAGCATAAAGGAGGTACATCAAGGGGCAACAAAAACATGCTATGCAATTGAATAAGATTGTAATCGTAGCAGCAGCAGTACCAATGTCTATTGCAAGAAATGAACGAAAAAGATAGGCGATATCTGGGTGAGAGAATGGCTCTGCTTGCCTGGAAGCTCGTGGTAGGGGTACGGTCGTCGAGGACATAGTCGATCATAGGGGCATCGGCATCGGTCGTCGGGACTATCGGACAGCAAAAATAGAAATACAAATTCAATACAAGACAACGCATTGTTGGCGGTGTTCTAACGCAGTGCAATGCACGTTGCTCGGAGCAGGAATTCATTCGGGGATGAAATACCGGCTCCGGGTGATTATCGACAAACGGCCCAGAGGGGGAAGGTTCCATGTTTGTACTGTCTTGAATATCTGACAGACATGTGGACAGTGTATACGTGATCGTTGAAGCATTCTGAGCAACTTTTATGTTCAGAACATTTCCATCCGAATTTTTTTACCGGTACCGGGTAATTACCGGACAGACGAGCTGGAGGGGGAAAGTCTAGGGATCGGTATGTTATAGGGGTGCGGTGGGGGTATGGGTAGCGTATTCTGAACGGTTGCATTTTTCTGATCAATTTTCATGTATAAAGTTTTTCAATCTGAGTTACAGTTTAAAAGATATTGATTTTCGAAGTTTTAATCATTTAAAAGCATTTTCTGGAATTTCTTTTTATTGTTTAATAAACATTATCCACAACAGGAACTTTGACTGGTCAAACCTGACCAGTGGGTCCCACTGGTCGGCCTCACATTATTAATAATTCAATTTATTCAATAAAAATAGAGTCAGGGCCCACATGTCATACACCTTTTATCCAATTAATCAATTAATTTAGCTTATCAACCAGGGGCCACCTGTCATCCTAACAGGGACTAATAACAATTATTTTAATTTAGCAAATGGCCTAGGGCCCACTTGTCAATTTCCCTAACTAATAATCAGTGGGGAGGGTTATCTGCTAAATAGCTTTAGTTAATGAGGGGGTTAGTGGCTTAACAAGCCGGCCATGGCCGTGGCCACACAGTCCAGCGGCGGCGCGGCGAGGCCTGCCGGTGAGGGGGGCTGCGGGGGTGAGCAGGTTGCGGTGGGCGGGGGGCGGGCGCGGCGAGCACCAGCAGGGGCGTGGTGTAACAACCCAGATTTCACAAAAATTAAAAATTTTGTTTTCGATGTGAAATGTTTGATTGTCTGATTTTTTTGCGGTGTTTGCATTCCCGATTTATCGATCGGCGATTATTTTTCCCCCTCTTATCTCGTACCGGACGGAGACCGACCCTTGCCACCCTGACACTCGACCTTTGTGACACCAGGTTTCACCCGATCACCGTAGCGGAAACCGCACGAGACCAGCCGCAGCCAACAGAACGAAAAACCCCTTTTAATAATTAAACGGGTTATTTTTATAGTGCGCTGGAAAATGTTCCCGAAACGGTTCCAGCGTGAAGTGAACGCTGCCGGCTCGACGCGCTGATCGCGCAGTTCGAAGTTTTACCCGAATCGGAGGTCCTGCGGACCCCCGGCGGTCAAAAACGTAAACACCACGCGTGCGACAGAAAAACCGGGGATGTTTTTGCAAACCGGGGATATAAAGACCACCACTCCCCCACCCCTTTCTAGGGTTTCCCTAGCTAAAAATTGCAGCCACACCCCCAATATTTGCTCCAATTTTAGCCCAAAAACCCCTCCATCCCGAAACCCTAGCCCGTGGGCAGCCCAGAGTCGTCGGATCGCAGATCGGAGGGCTCCCAGCCGTCCACGTGGCCTCCACAACCAACGCTAGCCGCCCGAGCACCTCCTCCTCCCGTGGGGAGCAGCCGCCGCCTCCACTTCGGTCGCCGGAGGCCGCGTCGTCGCCGCACCACAGCCGCCCTGCAGGTCCTCCTCCACACAGGCTCCTCTGTCCCTCTCTTCTCCTTCTCCTTCCCTCTCTCCCTCTCACCTTCTCTCTCTGTTACCTGCGAGAAAGCCGACGACTGCCATGGCTGGGGTCGAAGACCTCGCCGCGTCGCCCTTGGACCTCGCTGGAGACCTCGAACCGCCCCGGATCCGCCCAGCCGCCCCGGATCCATGTTCCACTTTGTTTACATGTTTTTTATCTTCTAATTACAACTTCTTGCCACCGTAACTGTTTCTTTAATAACTTTTTAATCGTTGCTCCAAATAAAATGTTCTTTATATGTAACTTGACTAGAATTGCATGTAGATTGTGTTTATGATGCTCCTGCTTGCTAATAAAAATAATAAAATATTGTTTAGGGAAAAACAGTACCAAAATCCATTTTATCGTGGGGTCCGCAATAGCTGCCATGTATAGGTTTTACCTCCCACTTAAATTGACTAGCATAGATAGTTTACTTTATGCTTCACCTCTTGCCATGATTGTGTGACATGCCATGCTTGAGTGAGATTCCATGTTAACAACCTTTGTTGATCACCTGTAGCTAAAAAATTTGAACCTTTCTAAATGTGCGGTATCGTCGCGTGTGACGAGTACTCCACTTAACATTTTAGTAACCGCTCTCGACGGTAGGTGCGATGTCTCGTGTTGCCTTTTTGTTGATGCTTGCTCGTGTTTGCTTCGTAGTAATAGATGCTTGCGCGTTGATTTCTTTCTAGTGTTTACCATCTTGTGTGCTTCCGCGGGTACCTTCGGAGACGATGCGAGCTTGCGATCAACTACACCATCGGAACCCGACTTATCAACAGGCAAGGACTATACATTACTTATGATCCATTCTATTTCAACCAGCGGTTTGCATGCTAGTCTAGGATAGGTTCGATGTTTGATCCTACCACATGTTTATAGCCTCTTTCAAAACGACACAGCCATATCCCCTCCAAGCAAACCATGTACTGCTATGTTACTATTGCTCGTTGCTCAGGCCCTGCTTAGTTCTGCATGCTTAGGATGCTACGATGTTACCTCCTGTTACTCCTTGGTTTGGGATATCACATTATTATATCGTTGTTGATGATATGATTATTATAAATGTTGACTATATTCGACGAAGGATGGAAGGTCTAGGCTATTCCGCCCCGACGCTTTGTTCCATTCGAATCACTTAGGATCTGAGTTCCGGGTATTGGTTTTAAGACTGAGCGTGCCTAACCGCGTGTGGGATTTTATGGGGTCCTCTTTTCTTACCTATCTAGCTTCAAAAATTTCTAGTGGTGGCCCAAGATGATTTACCATATGAAAACCGTGTGTGTGTCTGTTGGGTCGCTCCTGAAAGATATTATTTAAAACAACTTGGGCCAGCAAAGACATGGTTTCTTTGTTGGTCCACCCCAGGGAGCTACGGGGCTGCCCACATCTGTTTGGGTAGCTAACCTGACCTCGTCCAGACGGTAGAGGCCGATTCGAGAGGGTGGCCGGCTTTTGAGTTGGATGTCGACTCACCGGGGGCCACCCGGATTTGTGCGTTGTTAGTTAGAGGGACCAGTCGTTCCGGATCTCTTGGGACTAAATCATAAAATGGTTGCCTATCATGGCTAGAAACTGAGAGAGATGCGCGTGCGTGCGGAGCCTTGTAATGGGCAGTTGGTACACCCCTGCAGGCTTAAATATTTTCGAGAAGCCGTGTCCACGGTTATGGACGGCTTGAGACCTACTCCTTGTTCATAGACAACAACAACTGAGATAATCTTAATATAACCTTATCAATGTGTGCGTGCCTTGACTGCTTCTTCTTCGTCGGGATGCGAAGAGGAGGACAAGGATAGGATAGGTGTTATGTTTGCGTAAGTAGCTGATAGCAAGACTTGTTGGAGGCGATTCCTCATCGAATGCTTGGCTTCTTATCTTACTCTCTAGATCGTTAGCCACTTCATAAATGCTAGTGCGGCAACAACCTCACCACTTACCCCATCCTTACCGAAAACTACTAGTTGTCCTAGAATGACGAGTGATGAAGTCCTTGCTGGGTCAGTTGACCACTACAGTTGGATGCTGAGTACTTCTGTACTCATGATACTACCCCCAAACTCTTTTCAGGGTTCTTGATCGACAACAGGTACGGTGATCGACGTTTCACGTGGAGACTCGACGACGACTAGTTAGGTGGATCCCAGCGGAGGGCCTGGACCCGTGTGGTTATGGGGATCGATGTTTTTCTCTTTGCCACTAGGCATTTGATTGTAGTCTGTACTCAGACATGTATCTTCCGCTGTTATATTGTATCTAAGGCAGTTGTATGCCGATTGTATGAGATGTTGTATCTGTAATGTTGTGATATCATGTTGGAAATCCGGGGCATATGACTTTGTCATATGTCGCGGTGGGACCGATATGTGCTTCGTCCACGGATCTGGATGGAAACATCTAGATCTGGAATAGTACCGCATATCGGGCCTTACAACTTGGTATCAGAGCCTTACCGACCGTAGGATCCCTTTTCTGGCCGAAGTCGAGTCTAGACAAAAACTATTTTTTAGTTACTAAGTTAGTTATCGGAGAGTAGGATTCTTTTTCCTCCTTACCTTTGCTCTGGTCAGGACAAGTGTCGTAAGTGTTTTAATTCTCGACTTATCCCCTTCAAAACATTAGGATCTCGAGAGTGTGGAGTTCGGAATAGTTACAATGCCTTGCTTGCAGGGTATTGTCTCGATTCCGACCTCTGGTTTGGGAAATCCTGTAGTACCTTTAGTTCTTCCGACTCTGGGTAAACATCTCGGTCATCTGTTGACTTCAGTCCTCTTGCCCAGTATCCTCATGATTTCAGTGAGAATGCTTCCCTTGATCGTTGCTTTCAATGATCGTTCTTCCTCTTGACACCGGCGGTTTCGTATTTTCGACGTTGTCGTATTTCTGCGGAAATTTCTCTCGACGGAAGCTCAACGTCGACATGGAGTAGAGTCCCTTGTTGGTGGTGTTGAAGATTGTCGACTCTCTTTTTCTCACCCCTCTCCCCCGGATCTTCCTGGATCTCGGGACGAGATCCCTTGTTGGTGTTGTTGTATTGTAACAGCACAGATTTCACAAAAATTAAAAATTTTGTTTTCGATGTGAATTGTTTGATAGTCTGATTTGTTTGCGGTGTTTGCATCCCTGATTTATCGATCGGCGATTATTTTTCCCCCTCTTATCTCATACCGGACGAAGACCGACCCTTGCCACCCTGACACTCGACCTTTGCGACATCGGGTTTCACCCGATCACCGTCGCGGAAACCACACGAGACCAGCCGCAGTCAACGGAACGAAAAACCCCGTTTAATAATTAAACGGGTTATTTTTATAGTGCGCCGGAAAATGTTCTCGAAACGGTTCCAGCGTGAAGTGAATGCTTCCGGCTCGACGCGCTGATCGCGCAGTTCGAAGTTTACCCGAATCGGAGGTCCTACGGACCCCCGGCGGTCAGAAACGTAAACACCGCGCGTGCGAGAGAAAAACCGGGGATGTTTTTGCAAACTGCCAGCCACCTGGGCTATATAAAGACCACCACTCCCCCACCCCTTTCTAGGATTTCCCTAGCTAAAAATTTCAGACACACCCCCAAATTTTGCTCCAATTTTCGCCAAAAAACTCCTCCATCTCGAAACCGTAGCCCCTGGGCAGCCCAGAGCCGTCGGATCGCAGATCGGAGGGCTCCCAGCCGTCCACGTGGCCTCCACAGCCAACGCTAGCCGCAAGAGCACCTCCTCCTCCCGTGGGGAGCAGCCTTCGCCTCCACTTCGGTCGCCGGAGGCCGCGTCGTCGCCGCACCACAGCCGCCCTGCAGGTCCTCCTCCACACTGGCTCCTCTCTCACTCTCTTCTCCTTCTCCGTCCCTCTCTCCCTCTCACCTTCTCTCTCTGTTACCTGCGAGAAAGCCGACGACTGCCATGGCTGGGGTCGAAGACCTCGCCGCCTCACCCTTGGACCTCGCTGGAGACCTCGAACCGCCCCGGATCCGGCCAGCCGCTGCGCGGATCCGCCGCCGCACGACCTTCCCCGCCGCCTGCGCCTCGCCCACGCCACCGGAGCACCGCCACCGCCGGCGACCTCCTGCGCAGGACGCCGCCCCTCCCGATCTAGACGAGGACGACGCGCTCGTCACGCGCGTCCGCTCTCCCGTGACGGGCCGGCGCGCCCCCAGGCGGCCCACCTGCGCCAAGCCGCCTCGCAACGCCCCCACGGCCCATGTCCTCCTCGGCCCACAAGGTGAGCTTTCTTTTTTCCTTTTTTCGGTTTAGCTGGGCTCGGACCACTGTTATGTGTTGCCCCGTGCGTTATTTAGTTAGGCTACGCAGCGCCCTGTTTTTTTTAGGCCCTTTAGCTTTATTTTCAGCCCATTAGTTTTTTTTTACCTTTTCTGGTTTTAATTAATGGCAGGTTGTGATATTTTTGTTACGATATCCGTATCTTTTCAACCGTAGATCGGATCGCGACGCTTTAAACATGAAAGTTACTTAGAATTTTGTGTACATTAGTAAAATTTGCTATTTTGCCATGTTTGACTTTGTTTACATGTATTTTATCTGCTAATTACAACTGCTTGCCACCGTAACTATTTCTTTAATAACTTTTTAACCGTTGCTCCAAATAAAATTTTCTTTATATGTAACTTGACTAGAATTGCATGTAGATTGTGTTTATGCTGCTCTTGCTTGCTAAAAAAATATTGTTAAGTGCAAAACAGTACCAAATCTCATTTTATCGTGGGGTCTGCAATAGCTGCCATGTATAGGTTTTACCCCCCACTTAAATAGACTAGCATAGATAGTTTACTTTATGCTTCACCTCTTGCCATGATTGTGTGACATGCCATGCTTGAGTGAGATGCCATGTTAACAACCTTTGTTGATCACCTGTAGCTAAACAACTTGAACCTTTCTAAATGTGCGGTATCGTCGCGTGTCACGAGTAATCCACTTAACCTGTTAGTAACCGCTCTCGACGGTAGGTGCGAAGTCTCGTGTTGCCTTTTTGTTGATGCTTGCTCGTGTTTGCTTCGTAGTAATAGATGCTTGCTCGTTGATTGCTTTCCAGTGTTTACCGTCTTGTGTGCTTCCGCGGGCACCTTCGGAGACGATGCGAGCTTGCGATCAACTACACCTTCGGAACCCGACTTATCAACAGGCAAGGACTATACATTACTTATGATCCATTCTATTTCAACCAGCGGTTTGCATGCTAGTCTAGGATAGGTTCGATGTTTGATCCTACCACATGTTTACAGCCTCTTTCAAACAGACACAACCATATCCCCTCCCAGCAAACCATGTACTGCTATTTTACTATTGCTCGTTTGCTCAGCCCCTGCTTAGTTATGCATGCTTAGGATGCTACGATGTTACCTCCTATTACTCCTTGGTTTGGGATATCACATTATTATATCATTGTTGATGATATGATTATTATAAATCTTGACTATATTCGACGAAGGATGGAAGGTCTAGGCTATCCCGCCCCGACGCTTTGTTCCATTCGAGTCACTTAGGATCCGAGTTCCGGGTATTGGTTTTAAGACTGAGCGTTCCTAACCACGTGTGCGTTTTTATGGGGTCCCATTTTCTTACCTATCTAGCTTCAAACATTTCTAGTGGTGGCCCAAGATGATTTGCCATTTGAAAACCGTGTGTGTGTCTGTTGGGTCGCTCCTGAAAGATATTCTTTAAAACAACTTGGGCCAGCGGAGACATGGTTTCCTTGTTGGTCCACCCCAGGGAGCTAGGGGGCTGCCCACATCTGTTTGGGTAGCTAACCCGACCTCGTCCAGACAGTAGAGGCTGATTCGAGAGCGCGGCCGGCCTTTGAGTTGGATGTCGACACACCGGGGGCCACCCGGATTTGTGCGTTGTTAGTTAGAGGGACCTGTCATTCCGGATATCTTGGGACTAAATCATAAAATGGTTGCCTATCATGGGTAGCAACTGAGAGAGATGGGCGTGCGTGCGGAGCCTTGGAATGGGCAGTTGGTACACCCTTGCAGGCTTAAATCTTTTCGAGAAGACGTGCCCACGGTTATGGACGACTTGAGACCTACTCCTTGTTCATAGAAAACAACAACTGAGATAATCTTAATATAACTTGATCAATGTGTGTGTTCCGTGACTGCTTCTTCTTCGTCGGGATGCGAAGAGGAGGACAAGGATAGGATAGGTGTTATGTTTGCGTAAGTAGCTGATAGCAAGACTTGTTGGAGGCGATTCCTCATCGAATGCTTGGCTTCTTATCTTACTCTCTAGATCGTTAGCCACTTCATAAATGCTAGTGCGGCAGCAACCTTCCCACTTACCCCATCCTTTCCGTAAACTACTAGTTGTCCTAGAATGACGAGTGATGAAGTCCTTGCTGGGTCAGTTGACCACTACAGTTGGATGCTGAGTACTTCTGTACTCATGATACTGTGACGCCCCCAAAATCAGACCGTGTACAGTAATCATACACTCAAGGTACACGATCGAGATCAGGGACTCACGGTGAGCTATCACAACACAACTCTACAAAAAAAATATTACAAGTTGTTTAATACAAGCCAGGGGCCACGAGGGCTCGAATACAACAGCTCGAGAGCACAAAGTCAGCCGAAGAAAATAGTATCTGAGTACAGAGACAAGGATACAAGGTTGCCTTAAGAAGGCTAGCACAAAATCAGCACTCGATCGAAAAGGCGAGGCCTCCTGCCTGGGAACCTCCAAACTACTCCTGGTCAAAGGGTAACTCAACGTCGTAGAAGGCATCGGGGGTCTTCACGTTGCGGTGGTCGGCATCGGGGATCTCCTGCTCCTGGACTCCAACATCGACTGCTGCGGCCGATCAGGCAAAACAATAAAAGGGGAAAATAAAGCAGGTGAGTATCTAGCATACCCGCGAGTCTTACGTCCGCTACTAAGCATTATGCATTGTATCAATGGAAAGAAGAGGCTGTATATAGTGGACTGCAAGATAGAAATCAGAATAAGGGTAAGAAGCTAGGCCTATCGAAGACTAGCATCTTCCGACGAGTCTTGCAGCATGAGGTAAGAATCAGCCAACAGTTTAATATAACATAAATGAAAGTAACAATGCAGCAGAAGTTGCTGCAGCATTGTATAATAATAAGTTGTAATCATAATTAACATTGCCTCCGAGTTCCCCTCCTCGACTTCCCTGCGAGGAAGAGAAACCGGAACCAACAGTTTAATAGTAGTAGTTTGTAGTGGTAGAGTCTGGCTTCAGCATAAAGCGTCCTGTTACCGTGGACACGGCTATTTGAATAGATTAAACTCCTTGCAGGGGTGCACTGGTGTCATACTACACACTCGGATCTCCAGGGTGGCGTACACCTTGTTAGGGAACACCCCACCGAGGCTATCTGACACGCCGAGGCCCATCCTACGGCTCGTCAGAGAGGTCCCCGCCGGTCTACAGCCCTAAGTGCAAGGGGGTCATGGCCTATCACCCCTCGCTCTCCGGGTCGTTGTGAGGACGGTGGATACCACGCTACTCTATCATGGATGCGGATCCGACCGCGCCACAATGCTGAACTGGACGTCTTTCAGAGCTTTCGAACGAGACCACAACACGGAGGGCCCACACCGTAATCCCACGTATAGCTAGTGCGTACAAACCAAAAGGCTACTCAAGTCATCCGCCGAACACATTAAGCATTTTATTATTTTATGTCGAGACAACCGTTATCGTTGCCCCTTATTGAATGAGTCGCGGACAACGACAGCAGCCAGGACCACCAGTAACATCGGTGCCTGCCCTGACGTCCCACCAACTCGTGCGGTTACCAACAAGGTGAACCGTCTCCTTACCTTGTCTCGCGTTTGCTCCGAAGAGCTCGACTTTCGTACAACAGGATATCTGTCGGTCACGAACAGTACCAGGCCTGCCGCACACCGGTGGAATACACCTGACCTGTCGTTCCGCTAAAATACCCTGCGCGGGCACCGTTGGGTCACCCGACTCCTTACCTGTAAGGACACCAGTTGATTAGAGTGCCTACCATCAAGTGAAACCAGGAGGAATCACCCTCGATGGTACACTTGAAGAGGTTCGACAGAGACATCAGCGGAATGAACTAAAGAGGAATATTCTCGTATCACCCCGGTGGTGCCGAGAAACCAGCAGAATGAACTAAACAGGAATACCCTCGTATCATCCCAGTGATGCTACGCTACTGAGCCGACGAGAGTGAAATACGAGTCCGTCCACTCGTAAGTCATACTCGAAGCGACTCGGCAGAGTCTCGCCGTTGTAGGTTCCCTAGGGCGTCTGCATTGATCCGTACCTGTTGCAGTTATAATATTTTGTAATCCGCGTTCACTCACCAGAGTGATCACGGCCCTCTATTCTAAACCTAGCTAACAATGCGCAGGGTTCACTACTGAATAGAATATATATATATAGCAGGCAGCATAGGATAAGGAAGGTACAACAAGGGGCGGCAAAATCAAGCTATGCAATTGAATAGGATTGTAACGTAGTAGCAGCAGTAACAATGCCTATTGCAAGAAAGTACGGAAAGGTAGGCGATATCCGGGGAAGAAAATGGCCCTGCTTGCCTGGTAGCTCGACGGTAGAGGTACGGTCGTCGACGAAGTAGTCGTACTCGGCAACAATGTCGTCAGCGGCAATGTCGGGGTCTATCGGAGAATAAAGGGGGGAGAAACAATAAATACACAACAATAATAGCAATACAAATGCAAGACATAGCAGATACAAAGCAACGGTGCTCTAACGCAGTGTTAAGTGTTTCATGCGGAGTGGGAATTTATCCGGGGAAGACTCATCGGTACCGGTGGATTACAAGACAGATGATCCGGAGGGGGAACGTTCCATGTCTGCAGTGTTGACACAACTAACAGACATGTGGATATTGTATCCGTGCTAGTTGATCCATTCTGAACAACTTTCATGTTCAGAACAAATTCAACCGGAAAGTTTTACAGGCTCCGGGTAATTACCGGACAGTGCAACCGAAGGGGGAATGTCTCGTGTTCTGTATGTTAGAGGGGTGTGGTGGGGGTACGGGTAGCGTCTCCATAATCATTGATCCATTCTGAGTAACTTTCGTATACAAAAGTTTTTCATCTGGACAACTTTTATCAGTACCGGAAATTATCGGCAGACGGCCCGAAGGGGGGATGTCGATGTTACTTGTGTTAGGGGGGTGTGGTAGACATACGGATCGCGTATTATTATTCTACGTATTTTTGTGATCAACTTTGAAAAATAAATTATTTTCATCGGAGTTACGGTTTAAAAGATATTGAATTTCAAAGTTTTAAATCATTTAAATCATTTTCTGGATTTTCTTTTATTATTTAAATTTAACATTATCCACAACCTTATCCAAACCAGTACTGACATGTGGGGCCACCCTGTAAGGCTGACTGGTCAACTGACCAGTGGATCCCACATGTCAGTCTCTAGACATTTATAAATCATTTTATTTTTTCTAAATAATAGTGGGACCCAGCTGTAAGTGACACATGTGTTAATTAACAGTTATTTTTAATTAAAAAAATTGCAAGGGCCCACATGTAAGTGGCAGTGGGGTTATCTTTGTTTAAACTAAATATTTTATTAACTTAACAAGGGTGGGGCTACAGTTAAGTTTCTGGGGGGGGGGGGTTATTTAACTTGTTTAATCACCAGGTGGTTAGGGGGGTTGGGGCCCTCTGGTCAGAGGGGGTTAGCCCGCCGACGAATGAGACAGGGGAGGCCGGCGTATATTCCAGCGAGGGGTGCGCGAGAGGCGTGGGGAGGGCCACGGCGGGAGCAGGGCATGTCCGTGCGCGGTGGAGTGTGCCCGCGCAGCCGTTGCTGCAACGCGGCGTGCAGGGAGGGGCCCGTGGCCACGGTGGTGGCCGGAGCCGAGCAGGTCGGGGAGCGGGGGCGAGGGGGCGCTGCATGGTGACTGTGCTACGTGGGGGGGCGTGCACGGGCGGCAGCTGGTGCAAGCGGGCGTGGCTCAGGGATAATGCCGGGAGAGTGGGGAGCCTCAAATGGGGGCGGGCGCGGCGAGCATAGCCTCTGGCCATGGAGGCGACGTGGGGAGGGGGGCAGTCCGGTGGAAAATTGATGCAAGAGAGGGCGGGAATCGAAGGCGGGGTTCACTGTACGCGCGAGAACGTGCTCGGGGAGGCCGGAGAGGGAGCTGTTGCGGCGAATTTGACCGGGCAAGCCGGCAGCCCGAGGAGGAAGAAGGCACCACGGGGGGCGATGCGGTGGATCCCGGCTCGCAATCTTCTCCAGGGCGACGAAGACGACGCAGAGGAGGTGGAAGGGCACGTCGGCGGTGGCTCGGGGAAGCAGAGGCCGCGCGATCTCGCCGGTGTGCGCCCACGGCGGCGGCAGCGGCTTTTCCACACGGGTAAAAGCGAGAGGCCGAGTGAGATGGGAGGGAAAAGATCTGGGCTCGTCCATGGGGGGGCACTGGCTCGATCTTATCGCCAGGGAGGGGGAGTAGGTGAGGCAGGTG
This sequence comes from Bromus sterilis, assembly GCA_950022295.1. NCBI lineage: Eukaryota > Viridiplantae > Streptophyta > Magnoliopsida > Poales > Poaceae > Bromus > Bromus sterilis. Next base: position 268,962,117 of record OX465595.1, on the reverse strand, counting down.
AGGGGGGGTCGGCCGAGCAGTGGCCATGGCGGCACGGTGCCGTGCGGGGTGGGGGCAGGGGAAATAGGGGAGGGGGAGAGAGAAGGGGGGGCTGGGCATGGGTGGGCCTAGCGCCCACGGCGATAGTTTAGGTTTTTGCATTTTTTCTTTTAGTTTTTTTTTTCTGTAAATATTTCATTGGCCATCAAAATGATTTTTAGAAAAATTCAAATCAATTCTAATATTAAGGTTACATCACACAAAGATGCCACAAAAGATTTGGATCAAATATAAAATCATTTGTATTTTCTATAATTATTTAATAATTAAAATGGGCTACTTTGCTACTGTATTTAAATTTTTTATACCTTTTAAACAATTTAATAAATTGCTAACTCCATTTTATTAACACCTACTCGTTACTTGAAATTTTATAAAATAGGTTCCACAATTTTTAGTGCACCTAAAATTCCCGCTTGTTTATTAAAATTATCATGGCAATCTAATAATCCCCAAGCTATTGTTTTTATTTCATAATACTTTCTAAACACTTTAATAGAATATCCATTGTTATTTTAATCATGGCCCAATGATTGCTAGGCATTTGATTAATTGGTTTCACAATTCTGGTTAAACAATGATTTCCATTCCAATTTTAATTTACTTGGCAATTTAACAAACCAACATCCTTGGTTTCATAATCATCACTGACTTTTGATTCCTCTTGATGACTGAGGTGGATTTGGTTTACCATGATCCAGTTGGTTGACTGGCATCTAGCTCCTCGGAGCAAAGTTTTATAATTTACCCAATTTGAAAATTTTATCCGGGTTGGAAATTGACAGAGCTATGATCAAAGGTGATCATGGCTTGATCATCAACAATAATGATCACTAACAGTGGAATCACTGTAGTGATTACTGTTAATGATTCTGAGGGTGTTACAGATACTACCCCCAAACTATTTTCAGGGTTCTTGATCGACAACAGGTATGGTGATCGACGTTTCACGTGGAGACTCGACGACGACTAGTTAGGCCGATCCCAGCGGAGGGCCTGGACCCGTGTGGTTATGAGTATCGATGTTTTTCTCTTTGCCACTAGGCATTTGATTGTAGTCTGTACTCAGACATGTATCTTCCGTTGTTATATTGTATCTAAGGAAGTTGTATGCCGATTGTATGATATGTTGTATCCTTGTATCTGTAATGTTGTGATATCATGTTGGAAATCCGGGGCATATGACTTTGTCATATGTCGCGGTGGGACCGATATGTGCTTCGTCCCCGGATCTGGATGGCAACATCTAGATCTGGAATAGTACCGCATATCGGGCCTTACACGTGGCCACGAGAGTGCACGGGGCACAGGGCGCACGGCCGCGGCCACCGACTGCGCTGGGCGAGCAAGCATGGCGGGAAGGTGTGGCATGCACGACGGGCGCAATGCGAGGCACGTCCAAGGGAGCCAGGGCACGGGGTGGCCAAGCGGGTGCACTGGGCGTGGCCCGAGGACGACCTAACGGCGGCTACAGCAAGCTTCCGCGGCTGCCGGGGAAAGCGCGGACGGGGAAGGTGCTATGGGGCTCGGGGCAGCGCAATTGGTAGGGGAGGGGAGGCTTGAGCTCACCAGGGAGCTCGAGGTGCGCTCGGGGAGGCCGAGGGGCAAGGGCGGCGAGGAATTCGCCGGTGAGGCAGACGACAGCTGTCGGCGGGGAGGAAGAGGGGGCGGCGCCCGTGGGGCGTCCCCGTCCGATTCCTTGTGCTTGGTGATGAAGACAACACCAAGGAGGCCACTGGACATGATGGGAGGACTCGTCGTCGACGTTGGCCGCGACAACGGTGACGGCGCGGCCACGGGCGCGAGCTCGGGCGGTCAGCAATGCCGCGATGGAGTGGGAAAAGGGGGGGGTACTCGATCTAAGGCTACAGGAGGAGGTGTGGGTCGTTCTTATCTCCTCCACGGCGTACTATAGCGACGCGACCGATGGGTTTCGACGGCGACGGCATGCTCGGGTGCACCATGGCTCCTGGGTCGGCTGAACAGTGAGAGAAGAGGAGAGATGGTGGGGGGGGGGGGGGGTGGGCTGGGCCTTTGGTGGAATGTTGCCCCAGGCGGTAGATGTACACACCGTCATGGTTTCTGCAAACAGCCGTGCCGCTCCCTGCCCTGCATTTCTTGAGAAACCTGCATCAACATTAATCTTGCAGCTCCCAGCCGGCGGATGAGCCCGCCTAGACGGGTTCCCTCCACCGGGCCTGGCCCGGCTCGTTGGTGCCAGCATGTCAGGACGGGATAATGCATTCGTCGTATCCAGCTCCGAGATGAACCGGTTGATGAAGAGGTGAGTTGCGATCGGCGATTGGAAAAATTCTTCATGTATCACCTTCGTTCTTTCCGTCCACACAGCCCAGAGGGTAACAGCCACCCTGACAAACTGAGCATGTGATAATGATTCCATGAGCATAAATAGCCAGATCCTTGCACTACTAGCTTGCGTTGTTACCATATGCTCCAGCAAATCCTCATCCTCCAGGCCCCAAACACATCGTGCCATAGAGCAATCCACTAGGGAGTGGCGCCACGAATCGACTGCCCCACAAAGCTCGCAACAGTCAGCGATACTCATATTGCGATGATATCTTATGTCCTCGGTGGGGAGGGAGTGTTTCACCAATCTCCATAGGAAAGTGCGGATCTTTGCTGGGACATGGACTTTCCAGAGCGACGTCCACCCATTCTCAGCAATGTTCCGGTCAGAAGTAGCTTCCCTTCCCTCGAGCCAATCTTCCCGCCTGTTTCTGGTGTCAGTGATCATCCTGTACGCAGAACGAACAGAAAAATCCCATTCCTTTCAAAGTGCCATTCATAGAAGTCCGGAGTCTGTACCGTAGGGAGAGGGATGTTTTTGATCACATCAGCATCCACCGGGAGGAAGAGGCTATGCACCCTTGGTATATTCCAGGTGCGATCTGTCTCATTGATAAGTTCAGAAACCCACACAGGTGGAGCTGCCGAGAGGCAAGCCAGCGGACTGAGAGAGGAATCTCTAGGCAACCTATTATCACTCCAAATCCTGGTGCTACGCCCGTCGCCGATATGCCGGATCAGCCCCAATGACATGAAATCACGGCCTTCCAATAAAGATCTCCAAATCTGCGAAGGATGTGAGCCAAGTTCGGCGTCCAGGAACCCACAGTCAAGGAAATAGATCGCTTTGAGCAGCTGAGCACTAAGCGAGTTGGGGTTCGCGAGAGTCCTCCAGGCTTGCCGAGCTAGGAGTGCAATATTAAAAATTTCCAAATCATTGAAACCAAGACCTCCCATCTTCTTTGGTTGGGTCATGGACTTCCACGAAACCAAATGTGGCTTTCGCTGTCCCGCCTTGCTCCCCCAATAGAACTGTCGGATGGTCTTATTTAGATCCTCACAAAGACCCCGCGGGAGTTTAAAGCATGACATGGAGTAGACAAGGACCGCCTGTGCCACCGACTTGATTAGAATTTCCTTTCCCGCCGAAGAGATAGTTTTCTGTATCCACCCCTTGACCTTGTTCCAAAGACGATCCTTCAAATATTTGAAAGCTCCTGTTTTGCTTGCCCCAACATCCGAGGGTAGACCGAGGTACTTCTCATTAAGAGTTTCATTTGGAACATGAAGCACGCTTTTAACCGTTTCTCTGACACTCTTCGGGCATCCCTTGCTGAAGAAAACTGAGGACTTAGCATTGTTTATTCTCTGACACGAAGTCATGCAATAGGTGTGAAGCAGGTTTGACACCTCGTTCGCCCCCTGACCATTTGCCTTGAAGAACAGCAGGCTATAATCAGCGAAGAGCAAATGGATAACATGTGGCGCTTGGGGAGCCACTTGCAAACCCTGCACTTGTGATGATTCATCTCGCGAATTTAAGAGGCCTGAGAGGCCATCTGCTGCTAAAAGGAAAAGGTAGGGGGAGATTGGGTCTTCCTGTCGAATACCCCTTGTTGGTGTAAATTCCTCCAGTTTCTTTCCATTGAATTGCACCGAGAATGAAACTGAACTCACTATGTCCATTACAGGGGGTTGGTGTAAACAGGACTTTGGTGGTAAAATCAGACAAGGGGGTTGCAGAGATCTGTCCGCGTTACTGGGTTCGAACCGCTGGACTTTTAGTTTCCTCTGAATAAAAAGTGACTTTGCTAGTTTGCTTGGCTCATCACATGAAGGAAGGAAGAGTTGCGATCGCCGTGCAGACACAGCCCCTGCTAGGCTTGACTTCTGAGCTCATCGTCAAGTACTCAAGTCGACCCTAGAAATAATAGTCCAGTTAGCTAGCCTGGGAGCTTGTGTTTGGAGCAGCGTACTTCTTTGAAGAAATACAACAAAGTATACGTATACGTACAGGACAATGCAAGTGTCACGTGCCAGTGGTGTGGTCGTACAAAACTCTGTTGCAAATACTCCACTGCGTACAAGCCAGAAACTAGTGAGACGTACGCACATATAGCAGTACAATGTACTTACAATAATAATACGGATGGAGGAAGGCTGGCCACAAACGAGATGGCCTCGAGAACAGAATAACGGAGGAAAAACGGGCGGGGCAGGCAGTACAACGATCTCACACAGAGAAATACAAAGGGACAGGGCGGCCGCTGGTGTGAGACGAGGCTGTGCAGCGAGCAGCGCGGGGAGGAGAAGGCCATGTCACTCGTCGGAACATGGCAGGGAGGCCTAGTGAGCTTCTCTGGAGGAGGCTGTAGCGGTGGCCAGCGCTGGGGAGGAGGTCGTGGAGTTGGCCGGCACTGGGGAGGAGCAGGCCGTGGTGGCCCCGGCGCTGGGGAGGGAGGGTTGGGGAGCGGCGCGGGAGGAGGCTGTAGCGGCCGATCCTCACGGCAGCGTGGTGGCTGGGAGGCTGGGAGCCTCGCCGAGGGCAGCAGATAGCCGGAGGTCGCGGCCACCGGAGGTGGGGCGCGACCGCGAGGGGTGGGACGCGCGGCGGCCGTAGGTGAGGGGCGTGGCCGCCGGAGGTGGGTGAGAGGGGATTGGATTGGTTCGGGAGAGAGAGAATGGCGGGGGAGGTGGGATGGGAGGAAGTTTTTTTTTCTGTTTTTTCTAAAAATTGCCTTATATAGAGAATTTTATTGTAGAATATTATTCTATAATTAATTGTAAAATAGACCTATCCTATATATATATATGAAATATGTATGCATTACAAGCGTAAGCAGAAGGCCAGTGCTCTGCGCCGGCTGACCGGCGATCCAGTTCGTCGGTCAAGCCCGGCCCGTCTGATCTCCGTGATTAACGGTCCAGATTTACGCGTACCCCTTCGGATGATTGCAACATTTGCGGTACCTTTGCAACATTTACGGTACTTTCGCAACTTTTTGGGGACACGGATGCAACATTTTTATTTTTGATGTTTTTTGCAGCAAAGAAAATTGTGGTAATAAATTTTAAATCGCTGATGATAGCATTTTTTACTATCGGTTGCAACTTTTTTGGTACATGGATGCAACAAATTGTATGCTTTTTTTTCAATTTTTTCACTGTTGCAACAAAAAATCTGATAAAAAATTATGTACCATATTTACCATCAATTCGTGGCAGCAAATTTAATGTACGCTTGTAGCTTTTTTTATAATGTTTGCAACAAAATTCGGGACCCATCATCACCGATCATACTTCATCTTTTTTGTTGTAGCAAAAATCATTAGTAACATTTTTATATTATGCTACGAAATGAATGCGCTTAGCACTAAAATACTATTAAATAAATCCGTTTAGCAAAAAGTAACATATATCAATATAATAATATTAGTATAATAATAGTACAGATAGTAACATTTTATACTACGGTTGCAACATTTATCATGTGACAGATGCAACAAAAGCGGAAAAGTGAAGAGAAGTGAGCCTGGACCGACCGACGTGTAGGCTTTGGCCGGTCGGCCGGCCACATCATTAGCCTAAGCAGAAACACCCAAATAGCAAGATCACTAAAGAACCATTTGACGAAATTAATCTATGATGGGGTAGGTGGCGGCGGTAGCCACCATGTATGACTATAGGTGATGTTGACACCGCGAAGATATACCTTGGGTCCAACAATCATAACTCCACCTTTAACCGCTACACACGGTCTCACCGAAGTGAGCATGCAGATTGTTGATGTGTGGGTCACTTTATGCATCGTGTAGCAAGTTGAGAACTCATGAGTTGAGTTTCTCCCCTACATACAAGCCTACATCTAGACAAGTTATTTTCTATATGCATGAATGACAGCAAGATACCCCTAGCCAGAGAAGCTATAACGTTCCAAGATACCAAGTTCACCCCTTAGTTGGAAAAACCTTGCTTCATCCAATGGCTTGGTGAAGATATCCGCAAGTTTCTTTTTGGTTCCCACATGTGCAAGAACAATATCACCCTTTTGAATGTGATCCCGTATGAAGTGATAACGAATGTCAATATGCTTGGTGCGAGGATGTTGACAAGGTTTGTTGGCAATCTTGATAGCACTTTCATTGTCACATAAGATGGGTACCTTCTGGTAGGTGAGGCCATAATCCTTCAAAGTCTGCCTCATCCACAAGATTTTAGTGGCACAACTTGCGGCGGCCACATGCTTGGCTTCGGCGGTGGAGAGAGAGACACAATTTTTCTTCTTGGAGTGCCAAGTTACCAATGAGCGCCCAAGAAATTGACATGAACCGGATGTTGACTTCCGATCCACCTTGTCTCCGGCCCAATCCGCATCGGTGTAACCCAAGAGATTAAACTTGGCTTCCTTGGGGTACCAAAGGCCCAATAGAGGAGTATGAACAAGGTATCTAAGAATGCGCTCAACCGCCAAATGATGACTCTCCATAGGAGAGGCTTGATATCCTGAACACATTCATACGCTAAGCATAATATCCGTTCTAGATGCACAAAGATAAAGCAACGACCCTATCATAGAATGATAAAGAGTAGCATCAAATGGAATACCGGAAAGTTCTTGATCTAGATATCCCTTGGTTGGCATGGGTGTCTTTCATGGCTTGGAATCCTTCATACCAAACTTCACAAGCATGTCTTGAATGTACTTTGTTTAGGAGATGAAGGTTCCTTCGGCAAATTGCTCTATTTGAAACCCAAGGAAATACTTCAAGCTCCCCATCATGGACATCTCAAAGTTCTTGGTCATAGTTTCCTAGAACCACTTGCACAAAGATGGATTAGAAGAACCAAATATTATGTCATCTACATAGATTTGGCATATGAGAAACTCACCATTGGTTCTCTTGGTAAAAAGAGTGGCATCAATGACACCCCTCACAAAACCTTCCTCGAGTAAAAACTTCCTAAGATGGTCATACCAAGCCCGAGGGGCTTGCTTACGACCATATAATGCCTTATGAAGTTTGTACACGTGGTCCTTGTGATGAGGGTCACAAAAGCCAGGTCGTTGTGATACATATACATCCTCTTGTAGTGGACCATTAAGGAAAGAACTTTTGACATCCATTTGAAATAATGGAAATCCATTGAATGCGGCATAAGCAAGGAACATGCTATAGATTCAAGACGGGCAACGGGCGCAAAGTTCTCATCAAAATCCAAGCCTTCAACTTGGGAGTACCCTTGAGCCACTAACCTTGCCTTGTTTCGAATGATATTATCATATTCATCTTGCTTGTTCTTGAAGATCCACTTAGTTCCAATGATGTTATGATCTTGACAGGAAGGCCTCTCCACGAGAGACCATACTTCATTCCGGGTGAAACTAGTGAGCTCATCTTGCATTGCAATGAGCCAATCTGCATCCTCAGATGCTTGTTCAACCCTAAGTGGTTCAATGCTAGACACAAACGAGAAGTGAGCGCAAAAGTTCATAAGTTGACGACGAGTAACTATACCTTGCCCCAATCCCGTGAGGATTTTATCAACATCAACCCGCCTAGCCACCAATGGCATGGTAGAAGTTGGAGTTTCAATAGGCTCCACCCATTCGGGTTCATGATATACATTTGGTTCATCATCAAGAGTGGAGCCATCTTCAATAGTCTCATTTTCTCCAAAGCAAATGCGGTCAAGCCGATCTCGTGGATCAACCACATCATCAACTTGTGGTTGGGCAACCACATTGGATTGTGGAGGGTCTTGTTCTTATTCTTGGATAATGGGCTCATCATGAGCCATTGGAACTTGAGTGGTAGGAGGAGGTTCTTGTGGTGGTGGAACACTTGGCCCATCACCCACCTCATCATCTCTAGGAACTTGAACAATGGGCAGAAGATCTCCAATGCCCATAGACAAGATGTCTTGAGAGGAATCTTCATTATTGCCTACATCACTTAGATCAACTTGCTCCCCATGGGAGCCATTAAATTCATCAAAATCCACGTCACAAGTTTCCACAACACATCTGGTGGATTTGTTGTAGACCCTATAGGCGTGAGAGTTTGAAGCATACCCAACAAATATACCCTCAATTGTTTTGGATTGAAACTTAGCTAACCGGTCTTTCTTGTTGAGAAGGAAACACTTACAACCGAATAATCGGAAGTATTTGACATTGGGCTTGTGACCGGTTAGAAGCTCATAGGGGGTCTTCATCAAGATCTTGCGAAGAAAGAGCCGATTTGATGCATGACATGCGGTGTTGATGGCTTCGGCCCAAAAGGTATATGGTGACTTGTACTCATCCAACATGGAACGGGCCATCTCCACAAGAGTGCGGTTCTTCCTCTCGGCTACACCATTTTGTTGAGGGGTGTAAGGTGTGGAATATTGATGCTCAATGCCCTCATCACTCAAAAATTCTTCCAAGGTGTTGTTCTTGAATTTGGTGCCATTGTCACTTCGTATTGCCAAGATAGCCATGTTGTATTTCCTTTGGGCTTGCTTGGCAAAATCAATGAAGGTGGCCTTCGTCTCGTCCTTGGAATTGAGGAAGAACACCCAAGTGTATCTTGAATAGTCATCAACAATGACAAGACCATATTTCTTCCCACCAAGACTATCCCATGATGGAGGCCCAAAGAGATCCACATGAAGGAGCTCCAAAGGCCTTGAAGTTGACACGATATTCTTGGGGGTATTCTTTGCTTGATGTTGCTTCCCATCTATGCATGCACTACACACACAATCTTTCTCAAATGACACATTTGTTAGTCCGAGGATGTGTTCAACTTTTAGGAGATCTTTTAGATTTCTCATATCGACATGGGCTAGCCGGCGATGCCATAGCCACTCCTTGTCGGCCTTGGCCATTAGACAAGTTGCATGGTAAGTACTCTCTGTCGAGAAATCAACCGTGTAAAGTTTGCCATCCAACTCTCCAACAAAGGCCACTTCGAGAGTATCTCTCCTAAAGACTTTCACACTTGTTAGGCCAAATAGTGTATCATAACCAACGGAAGCTAATTGATGAACGGAAAGCAAATTTTATTGAAGGGATTGGAAAAGCATGACATTTGCAAGAGACATGTCATTAGTAATAGCCACCTTGCCCAACCCAAGTACCTTTCTCTTGGAACCACCACCAAAGACATTGCTCATATATGGTTGAATTGCATCCATGAAGTCCTTGAGCAAACGGCTTTCTCTGGTCATATGATTGGTGCATCCACCATCAATCACCCATTTGACTCCACCGGAGAGAGCATCCTACACATAGGTTTAGGCTTTCGTTAGAGGTGCCCATTTTGCAATGGGACCTCTAAGGTTAGTAACAAGGGTCTTTGGAACCCAAATGGTATAGAAACGGAAAGCAGTACGGGGCCCAATGAATTTTGCAAACACCTCTCCATCCTTTACCTTATGAAGCACATAGGATGGAGGCATCTTCTCCTTCCTTTTGTTAGGAGTGGGATTGCCCCTAGTGGCCTTCCCATTCCCAAAGCCAACCTCATCAACCTTCTTCTTACCTTTGTCCTTGTGCCCTTCACGAACAAAGATCACCTTTTAAGGAGTTGATTCCTTGCTAAGGATGACATCCTTTCTCACACTTGTACTTGGGTCAAACCCAAGTCCCTCCTTAGCAAAGGACTCCTTGTGATGACTTAGTACATCATTTAGATTTTTCTCGCCTTGGGCACAAGTCAAGAGGCCCTTCCTTAGTTGACCGTGAAGAGCTAAGTTCTCCTCAATGAGAGATGCTTGATCAAGTGTAGAGTTAGTAGCAAAAGCATCAATGTGTACAATAGTGGGAGGAGACATCTTAGTAAGTGTTTTTATATGAGCAAGTTTGTGAGCCTCAAGATTCCTTTTAAGGGTGGTGAGTTCCTCATCTTTTGTCTTAAGAGACAAGGTGAGTACCTCAACATCCTTAGAAAGGGAGGTGTTTAGCTCCACAAGCTTGCTCATATCATTAGCAAGTTTCTTAAAAATTTCATTAGCCTTTTTCAAGGAGGCAACATGCTTGTCATTTAAGTCATTTGATGTGTGAACAACTTTGCACAAGTTATCATTTCGAGCTTCCTCAAAGTCAACCTTTCGCTCAAGGAGAGTATAGTTCTCCTTTTCCTCGGTGAGGAGGAATTCAAGATCCTTAATGGTTGTGGAGTGCTTACCCACCACATCCATAAGTAATTGAAACATTTTGAGCTTATTGCCTTTGAGAGAGCTCATCATTTTGTTCACTTTCACAAACAACAAATCTTCACAAGTAGCATGTGCATCATCACTTTCCGCATCATGCAATTCATCACGAGGTTCGGAAGAGAACATGAAAGACTCATAAATAGGAGGTACCTTGATCTTAGCCGAGGAGGAGGGAGTGTCATCATCAACCAACTTGGCCACGAGACACTTGTGTGCATTGCCGGTGTAGTCACTCATGTAGTTGTAGTTTACAACTTCACCTTCCTTGTTGAGGAGCTTCAAGGTCTTTTGTGTATCTTGAGCAACTCCGGCCACACCACCAACATCCTCGGGATCGGACCCTTCTAGAGCCAACAATGCTTTCTTCTTGAACTTGTTGTTGAGAGGGTTTGGGAGCTTCTTGGCAACTTCCTTCTGAGGAAATCGAGGTTTTTCCTCTCTTTTCTCATACAGACAATCCTCCGCAAAGTGTCCCGGTCTCTCACAGTTGTAGAAGTTTCTTGTCTTCTTCTTTTGAAATATTCCCTTGAAGTCCCCTTGGGTGAACCTCTTCACAAATAGAGCCATATCATCATATGAGGGAGTATCATCGGAGTTATCATCATCGTCATACTCATCTTCTTCCTCCTTCTCATCAAACTCCTCGAGCCTAGCCTTGAGTGCAAGGTTTGAGGATGGGCCACCATATGTGGAAAGTAGTATCTTGGACTCCTTTAGGTGCTCTTCATATTGCAAGAAGGTGGAAATCACATCATACGGTGTCATCTCGAAGAAGTCTGGCATACGCCTCAATTCCCACACCATTTGATGAGAATACACCACAAGAGCATTCAACATCTTGTCCACAAGGTAACGGTTGGTGACTTGATATCCATCCAAAGATTTCTCATATGTGAAGGATTGGACATGAGCGGAGAGAACTTTGAGACGCATATGGAGTTGTTGGGGCGTCTCATCTTTCTTCATGTGAAGGTTATGTAATGCATTCTTTGCGATCTCATATCTTGTCATTTGAAGGGAACCGGTGCCGAACTTGGCAATGAGAAGAGTATCCCACATCTCTTTGGCATTGGTGATATGGAGAAATGGTGCTCGTGTCAACTCATCCATTCCTCTTTTCAAGAACCCAATAGCAGGAAGGTTGAGGTGTCTGTCAAACACTTCACTTGGTGTAAGGTTGTTGGCATCAACGGGATAATAGCCTTTCCCGGAGTCGATGAGGTTCCACATGGGTTCACACACAAACCTAAGATAATCTGCCATAAGACTTTTCCAATCCAAAAAGTTAGTGTTCTCAGTTAGAACCGATGGATTGCCATGGGAGTTATACTTAGGTTCCACAAGCTTAGGAGCAGGACAGTCCCATTGGTAGGGACCATCTCTTTGCAAGGGAACTTCGGAACCGGGGTACACAAAGGTCGCTTGTGGGGACCAAGGGGCCGCGCCACTTGACGTTTGTGACTGCGATGCCGGAGCCTTCATCCTTGCAAAGGAGGCTTCCATTTCCTTCCTTTTATTGTCTAATGCCTTTTGCAAGTCTTTTTCCATACCGTCGGAGGTGAACAACTTAGGATCCTCAATCTCATAGTTAACATGCCCCGTGGAAGGAGGCATCACAGCTTGTGCGGAGACCCTTCGTTCGATAGCCAATCTCTCGGCTTCAAACTAGCGGAATCCGTAGCAATTGTGACCTCCTCCACATTGGCACCCGAACTTTCAGGTATGCCATCCTTGGTCATCTCGCTCTAGGGCGGTTAAGCCACAAGAATAGAGAACGAGGCTCTGATACCAATTGGAAGGATCGAGATAGACCTAGAGGGGGGGGGTGAATAGGTCTTATTACAAATTTTATCACCACTTAGCAATTTTACGCAATAATGCGGAAGATAAAGGTGTGCCTAAAAATTGCAAGGTTTACCTAGCTATGACAAGATAAACAATAAGCACAGTATACTAAAGAAAGTGAGGGGAAAATAATACGGTAGCACAAGTACTAAGGGGAAAGAGTAGGGATAACCGAATGACGCGAAGACAATAATGTATCTCGATGTTCACTTCCTTGGAGGGAAGCTACTCACCGTTCGGAGAGAGTGGGTGAAACCACGAAGGCACACCAACGCCACTAAGGCTCACTCTATTCCCCTTGAGATATCACCATGAAGGCGATTCCCAACCACTACCGGTTGTCCTTAAAGGTGGTCACCAAACCCTCACAAACTCAACGGGGGTAATCACAATGGTCGATTCCTCTCCGAAGAAATCCTACCCGCCTAGGAGTCTGCAACCTCCAAGAGTAACAAGATCAATGGGGGAAAGCTCAATACTTGCTCAAATCAAGATTTGCTTTGGTCGGAAGATGGGGAAGGGACGGATCTATCACGTGGTGAAATATCCGACAAGAACTCTCACAAATCTCTCCAGGATCTTGGATTTAGTGTAGGAGAAAGGGGAGAGGGAGCACTTGGTGTTCTTGAGTGAAATGAATGAAGTGTTCAACCCTAACCCTAAGTGGGTAGGGGGTATATATAGGTGCTCAAGAAAACTAGAAGTTTTGAGCTGTCTGGTATGCTCCGGACGTCCGGGACTTAAGTCGGACGGTCCGGGCTGCGCCCTGACGGTCCGACCTCAGATCCAGATGGTCCGGCAGGACAGTACATCCTCTACATGTGTGCATATGTCATTGACGACGGACGGTCTGGGCCGGGCCCGGATGGTTCGACACATGATCCGGACGGTCTGGAAGATTGTGCACCCTCTGGTCCCGGGAGCATAATTATTCAGACGTCCGGGGCCATGGCCGGACGGTCCGGGATGAGCCCGGACGATCCGGGATGTGGCCCGGACGATCCGGCAAGTGTAGTGAGTGCACATGTTGTCATGTATTGAAAACCATACACAACTATATTGAGTTTTCTTAGATGTATGAAAGTATTTTTTACTTTTCGGAGTTTTAATGATTTGAGCAAGACTGAACTCAACCTTATGATCCCCTCTTAATAGTACGGGGATCCTTATGACTCAAGATGTAATAGTAAAGAAGACATATCGTCATCTTCAGTCGTTATGTCGAAATCTTGAGTGCGGCCGAGGTTCAAAATATGATCCCTACATGATAATGTCAAGAGAACTAACCAACTTCCTGTGTGTGACTTAACAAACATAGTTAGTCCCCTATATGTATATTGTCATCAAACAACAAAATATGCTTAAGAGCATGATTGCACTTTCAGTAAGCACGAGAGTTGGCACTTAGGATGTCAAAGAGAGAAATATGGTGGCAGAGGAAGACAGAAAGGGTGAGAAAGGCTCACATCAATGAGTACAATCATGGGCGAGAAGACCAAATGATAGATATGATGTGAGGAGTAGGGATTGCCATGCAACGGATGCACATATGATCTAAAAATCTCTCCAATGTAACTAGTGGGGGTGCATCTAACTTGCTCTCTGATGAAGACCTAGATCTCTTTTGAGGAGGCTCATCCTTGGAATATGCAAGCCAAGTTCTATAGTGTGAAGGTCCCCACATAGCTATATGCATGTATGATCATCTCTATGGAGTTCAAGGATAAGAGGGAGTACTAGTGTGGATCTTTCAAGAGGATAGTAGTGTTGCCCCTTTCTCTCTTTTTAATTCTTTTTTCTATTTTTTTTCTCTTTTTTGTATTTTTTGGTGGCCACAATGGCTCTTTCTATTTAACTCTCATTTGTCCACTTTGGGATCTTTTATTTTGTCCACTTTGGGATCTTTTCCTCACTTAAGGGTGATACGTCCCAAACGTATCTATAATTTCTGCTTGCTCCATGCATGTTTTGTGTGACTTTGCCATGTTTTGCTTGAACTTTCATACACTTTTGATCATATTTGGACTAACCAATTAACTCAGTGCACCCAGTTGCCAGTTCCTGTTTTCTGCTGTTTTTGTATTTCAGGTTTTTCCAATAATTAAAGTGCCCAATAAATCCCGGAAAAATTATATAAAAAATCAGCGTTCCGGAAGCTTCTACCAGGCCAAAGGGGGGCCACAGGGCAGCCAGGGGGCAGCCAGGAGGGTGCCTGGCGCGGCCCAGCTCCTGGTCGCGCCACTTGCCCTCCTGGGTGGGTCCCACACCCCCTGGTGCCCTACTTTGGCCCCTATTTATTCTCCCGTCGCGGAAACCCTGATTCGAGACCCATTTTCTCCAGAAGCAATTCCGAACTCCGCCGCCATCGCCAACAAGCTTCGGGGGACCAGAATTCCTGTGTCGGCACCCTGCCGGGACGGGGAAGTGCCCCCGGATTCATCTCCATCGTTGTTGCTTCCTCCCTCCATGAAGCGGGAGTAGTTCTCCCTCGGTGCTGAGGGTTCTACGAGTAGCTATGTGTTCTTCTCTCTCTCCCATGATGTGATCTTCGTTGTGATCATAGGCTATGTTAATCTAGGGTGATCCCATGATATTTCCCCTTCCTCTATGTATTGGATTGATGTACTCAATTGATCTTATCTAGTATAATCTCCGAGATCAAGGTGACAACGGTCTATTGGACATGGGTTAGAAGAATATTATCATGAGTGATTTCCTCTTTTGTGTGTTGATTGAAGATTGAGAGTCTCTTGGTTCTTGTCTTTGACTATCCTTGAGATATGTTGTGGTGATTGTGGTACCCTCTTTGGATGGCCGCGGTGACATTGGGAAATCCATAGATTGAGAACTACGAACTTTGAGGTGTGCTTTTGTAGCCCTACATAATTCTCATCCTCTCTTGACCACAAAGGAATGACCTCCGAGTGCGTCTCCAATGCATGGTTTATGGGAAATATCATGTGATTCGACAATGTTAATGTTGTTGGGAGTTCCCACTAGTGAAAGTATGAAGCCTAGGCCTTGTTTCCACCATTGCAATATCGGTTGTGCTCATGTTTACCACTTGTTTCCTTTCTGCACTTTTTATTGCAGATTTATATTACTTTGTTTTTCCACACCTATCACCTATATTTTACCATCTCTTCGCCGAACTAGTGCACCTATACAACTCGTAGTTGTATTAGGTGTGTTGGGGACACAAGAGACTTCTTGTATCTTAATTGCAGGGTTGATTGAGAGAGACGATCTTCAACCTCTACTTCCCTGAGTTCGATAAACCTTAGGTCATCCACTTGAGGGAAATTGCTGCTGTCCTACAAACCTCTGCGCTTGGTGGCCCAACATAGTCTACAAGAATAGAAGCGTGCGTAGACATCAAGCTATTTCTGGCGCCGTTGCAGGGGAAGTAAGGTTTGAAGGTATATCTTTAGATTCTGCAATTATTTATTTTCGTTTCTTATTTTTATTTTCACTAGTTAGGCCTTATGGAAAACAACAAAAATATTATGAGAGAGCTTTATGAGCTCTATCTTGAGTTAGGACGTGAAGTGTTTGAGGAGGAGATCAAAAAGCCTATGGAGCTTTATTATTTGAACAACACTCATGATAGTAGTAATGTTACTAGTATGTCTTCTTTGAATACCTTTGATCCTAATGATATGCAAAGCTATAAGCTTGGGGATGCTACGTTTTATGAAGATGATCTTTTTAGGCCCCCAAATTTTGATGAGGAAATTTATTTTGATGATACTTTTCCTCCTATCTATGATGATTATTGTGATGACACTTATGCTATAAAGAATAAATGTTTGCAAGTGTATAATGATAAGAATGATTCATGTGATAGCTATTTTCTTGAGTTTGCTCCCACTATTACTAATGCGAAGGATTTTTCTTATGTGGAGAGTAACAAATTTTCTATGCTTGTGGATCATGATAAGAATTTTTTATGTGATAATTATATTTTTGAGTTTATTCATGATCCCACTGAAAATTATTATGAGAGGGGAACATATGCTTATAGATATTCCAATAATATCAAGTTCCCTCTCTTTATGTTGAAGGTTTTGAAGTTGCATTTATTTTGCCTTCCTATGCTTATTAATTTGTGCTTCAGAAAATTATTTCATTCCAATATTCCTACGCATAGGAAGCATGTTAGGCTTAAATTTGTTTCTTATTTGCTTCTTGATGCTCTCTTTTGTTCTTCAACTCTTATTCTATGAGAGCATCATTAAAATCTTAAGCCTATCTTTATGGCTATAAAGAAAGAGCTCTAGGGAGACAACCCTTGTTATCTTTAGTTTGATATTTTACTTTCAGTTTTTAGTGGTCTTGATGATTGTTACTACTGTAGAAACATCATTGTATCTTTATTTTCAATCTTTGTGCCAAGTCTAGCCTCCGATTGCAAGAAAGTTCAAAAGTTGTGACATGCTGTCGAGAAAACAGATTATGTTCTTGGACGGAAAAATTAGCCTAAAATCACCAGATCATCTTTTTGATCTGAAATTTTTTCACAGCGTGCTCTATACAATCACGGAACTTTCGTATGTTCTGATTTTTTTGATTTGACTTGCAGAAGTACCCCTAAAAAATTCTTTACTACCTGCTGTTCTGTTTTTCACAGATTCTGCCACGTTTTGTCTCTCCTAACTTTTGCAAACCTTAAGCTTGCTTTTTATTTGCAAAAAACTTTTGGAAATCTTGAGAAACAGTATCTCTTCAAGAATATCTTTATATCCAGTAGGGAAAAAATATTTATTAAGAGTACTAACCTCTCTAATCAGCTTATGATGAGTTATGTATGAAGGGAGTTTTCAAGTGTGCGATGGAAGATGATGAAAGAAGATTCGGGAGTGTCAAGCGCTCAAGCTTGGGGATGCCCCATGCATCCCCAACAAATATTCAAGGAGACTCAAGCATCTAAGCTTGGGGATGCCCCCGTGCATCCCCTTCTCCATCAACAATCATCAGTTCGTCCTTCGTCTCACTATATTTTTATCACTTCATGCGTTATGTGCTATGCTTGGAGCGTCTCGCTCTTAGGTTTTATTTTTAGTTTTCTTTATCTTTGCTTGCTGTTCATAACAAGTTAGATCCCGTCTTACTTTGTTTGGGAGAGAAAAACTCTCCACTTTAAACTAGAACATCTCATAGGATTTTATGCTTATCTTTTTCTCGGAGTGTTCTTTATCTTTTCACAGCTACTGTTCTGTTTAGTTGTAGTGCTTTAGAGTTTCTCTAGAGATTTTTTCTCAGGTCTGAACTTTCTATAATTTGCATGCTTATCTTGTTTGGAGAGTTTGCCTGTTGCACTGAGTTATGTGTCTTGACTAGAAAGTAGGTAGTTGAAGTTGCTATTCTTTTTGTAGTAGTAACTTGCAATAGTTTTGAGGTATTGACTTGAGTAATGTTTGAACTTTTGGTGTCAAGAGCTCTAGCCTATTAGTGATAGATGTCGTATTTTGGGCAATCCGTGTGATTTTCGAAAACCAAAAACCCTGTTGAGAACTCTATCTACTAGATGGATCACTAACCTCTGGAGGGTTCGAATATTAGAGTACACTCACGTACCATGAGTCGAGGATGCGCAAGGATAACCAAACCCCCATACACTCCTCCTCGGGGTACTTGTCTCTTTGTGAACCTCCTAATTAGATTGAGAGTTACCGATAATAAGTGCATGAGTTCTTCGGACTAATGTGAGTATTCGAAAGTTGACACTTCCACCTCCTCATATTTGCTAGCCTCTCCTGTGCCGTGCATTGCCTTCTTCTCACTCCGAGAGTTGGCGTCCACCTTCGCCGGTACATCCAAACCCTTGGCATGATACGCTCTGTCATCATAAACCTCCTTATATCTTTCCTCAAAACAGCCACCATACCTACCTATCAAGGCATTTCCATAGCCTTTCCGAGATACATTGCCATGCAACATCCACCTTTTCATGACTTGATCTTCATCTCATACATGTTCCTGCTACACTCGCAACGACATACATTTGCATCATGATAGTTATATCTTCTTTATGTGAGTACCTTTGTAAAGTGTGAAAGATCTCCCATATTCTTGTAAAATATAGAGTGTTGCCCCTAAAGTGAGGAAAAGATCCCAAAGAGGACAAAATCAAAAGATCCCAAAGAGGACAAATTAGAGTTAAATAGAAAGAGCCATTGAGGCCACCAAAAAATACAAACAAATAGAAAAAAGAGAAAAATAAAAATAAAAAGAGAGAAGGGGGCACACTACTATTCCTTTTGAGAGATCCACACTAGTACTTCATCCTCTATCCCTTGTACTCCATAGAGATCATCATCATGCATATAGCTATGTGGGGACCTTCACACTATAGAATTTGGCTTGTATATTCCAATGATGAGCCTCCTCAAACGAGCTCTAGGTCTTCTTGAGCAAGCAAGTTAGATGCACCCCCACTAGTTCCCTTGGAGAGATTTTAGCTCACATGTGCATCCGTTGCATGGCAATCCCTACTCCTCACATCATATCTATCATATGGACTTCTCGCGCCTATGATTGTCCTCATTGATATGAGCCTTTCACACCTTTTTGTCTTCCTCCTCCACTTTCTTTCTGTTTCGCTTTTTAGGTGTCAACTTTCTTGCTCACGCTCATCCATTGCATGAGTGCTCAAAATATCGAAAAGGAGTGGATCAGTTTGACTTGTACCTGACTAGTGGTCTGGGGACGAGTCCAGATAAGAATCCAAAGGAGACTAAGTGTGAAACTTTAGTAGATAGTAGTTCTCAACAATTACTTTTTTCTCTCGTATTTCACTATCCCCTGCTAGCACGCAAACACCATCTGGAGACATTCGAGTCACGGACAGCGAGAGCTCTTGCACCTTTTGTTCTTTTGTTGCTTGTGTCAATGCTAATATAGACTCTTGCTTGTTAAGACTTGACTTGAATTGCGTGCTTTAATTGCTTTACTTAAAAGTCCTTATATGGTTGTGTGGCATGTCACCACAGAAATTATGCTTGTTATCATTTACCTACTCGAGGACGAGCAGGAATTAAGCTTGGGGATGTTGATACATCCCAAATGTATCTATAATTTCTCTTGCTCCATGCATGTTTTGTGTGACTTTTCCATGTTTTGCTTGAACTTTCATACACTTTTGATCATATTTGGACTAACCAATTAACTCAGTGCACCCAGTTGCCAGTTCATGTTTTCTGTTGTTTTTGTATTTCAGGTTTTTCCAATAATTAAAGTGCCCAATAAATCTCGGAAAAATTATATAAAAAATCAGCGTTCCGGAAGCTTCCACCAGGCCAAAGGGGGGCCACAGGGCAGCCAGGGGGCCGCCAGGAGGGTTCCTGGCATGACCCAGCTCCTGGCCGCGCCACCTGCCCTCCTGGGTGGGTCCCACACCCCCTGGTGCCCTACTTTGGCCCCTATTTATTCTCCCGTCGCGGAAACCCTGATTCCATACCCCTTTTCTCCAGAAGCAATTCCGATCTCCGCCCCCATCGCCAACAAGCTTCGGGGGACCAGAATTCCTGTGCCGGCAACCTGCCGGGACGGGGAAGTGCCCCCGGATTCATCTCCATCGACGTTGCTTCCTCCCTCCATGAAGCGGGAGTAGTTCTCCCTCGGGGCTGAGGTTTCTACAAGTAGCTATGTGTTCTTCTCTCTCTCCCATGATGTGATCTTCGTTGTGATCATAGGCTATGTTAATCTAGGGTGATCCCATGATATTTCCCCTTCCTCTATGTATTGGATTGATGTACTCAATTGATCTTATCTAGTATAATCTCCAAGACCAAGGTGACAACGGTCTATTGGACATGGGTTAGAAGAATATTATCATGAGTGATTTCCTCTTTTGTGTGTTGATTGAAGATTGAGAGTCTCTTGGTGCTTGTCTTTGACTATCCTTGAGATATGTTGTGGTGATTGTGGTACTCTCTTTGGATGGCCGCGGTGACATTGGGAAATCCATAGATTGAGAACTACGAACTTTGAGGTGTGCTTTTGTAGCCCTACATAATTCTCATCCTCTCTTGACCACAAAGGAATGACCTCCGAGTGCGTCTCCATTGCATGTTTTATGGGAAATATCATGTGATTAGACTATGTTAATGTTGTTGGGAGTTGCCACTAGTGAAAGTATGAAGCCTAGGCCTTGTTTCCACCATTGCAATACCGTTTGTGCTCACGTTTACCACTTGTTTCCTTGCTGCACTTTTTATTGTAGATTTATATTACTTTGTTTTGCCACACCTATCACCTATATTTTACCATCTCTTCGCCGAACTAGTGCACCTATACAACTCCTAGTTGTATTAGGTGTGTTGGGGACACAAGAGACTTCTTGTATCTTAATTGCAGCGTTGATTGAGAGAGACCATCTTCAACCTCTACTTCCCTGAGTTCGATAAACCTTAGGTCATACACTTGAGGGAAATTGCTGCTGTCCTATAAACCTCTGCGCTTGGAGGCCCAACATAGTCTACAAGAATAGAATCGTGCGTAGACATGAAAGGGCAACACTCTATTTTACAAGAGGGTATAGAAGATCTTTCACACTTTACAAGGTACTCAAAACATAAAGAAGATGTAGCTATCATGATGTATGCAAGGTATGCCTCTGCCAGTGTAGCAGGAACATGTATGACATGAAGATCAAGTCATGAAGAGGTGTATGTTTCATGGCAATATATCTCAGAAAGGCTATGAAAATGCCTTGATAGGTAGGTATGGTGCCTGTTTTGAGGAAAGATATAAGGAGGTTTATGATGAAAGAGTGTATCATGCCAAGGGTTTGGATGTACCAGCGAAGGTGGACGCCAACTCTTGGAGTGATAAGAAGGCAATGCACAGCACAGAAGAGGCTAGAAAATATGAGGAGGTGGAAGTGTCAACTTTCAATACTTTCATTAGTCCGAAGAACTCATGGACTTATTATCGGTAACTCTCAATCTAATAAGGAGGTTCACAAAGAGACAAGTACCCCGGGGAGGAGTGTATGGGGGTTTGGTTATCCTTGCGCATCCTCGACTCATGGTACGTGAGTGTAATCTAATATCCGATCCCTCAAAAGATTAGTGATCCATCTAGTAGCTACAGTTCTCAACTAGTTTTGTAGGTTTTTGAAAATAGACACGGATTTCCCAAAATACGACACCTATCACTAATAGGCTAGAGATATTGAAACCAAAAGTTCAAACATTACTCAGAACAATACCTCAAAATTATTGTAGGTTACTACAAAAATTAAATAACAACCTCAATTACCTACTTTCAAGACAAGACACAACTCAGTGCAACAACAGACTCTCTTAACAAGATAAACATGAAGACTAAAGAGAGTTCCAGCAAAAAACTAAACACAAGCCAAGGCTCTTGCTAAAGATAAAATAAGACTAAAACTAAACATGGCAGTAGCTACGAAAAGATAAAGAACACACAACAGTAAAAAGGTAGGCATGCAAAATCCTATGATGTGTTCTAGACTGGAGTGGATCGTGTTACTTTCCCGCACAAAGTAAGATGGGGTCTAACTTGTTATGAACAGCAAGCAAAGCTGAAGAAAACTAAAAATAAAACCTAAGAGCGAGACGCTCCAAGCATAGCACATAACGCATGATGTGATAAAAATATAGTTAGACGAAGGACGAACTGATGATTGTTGATGGAGAAGGGGATGCACGGGGGCATACCCAAGCTTAGACGCTTGAGTATCCTTGAATATTTATTGGGGACGCATGGGGGCATCCCCAAGCTTGAGCTCTTGACACTCCCGGAGCTTCTTTCATCACCTTCCCTCGCACACTTGAAAACTCCCTTCATACATAACTCATCATAAGCTGATTAGAGAGGTTAGTACCCTTAATAAAATAAGTTTTCCTCACTGGATATAAAGATATTCTTGAAGAGCTACTGTTTCTCAAGATTGCCAAAAAAAATTCCAAAGAAAAAGCAATCTTAAGGTTTGCAAAAGTAAGGAAAGGCAAAACGTGGCAGAATATGTGAAAAACAGAACAGTAGGTAGTAGAGAATTTTTTCGGGGTACTTCTGCAACTCAAATCAAATAACTCCGAACATACGAAAGTTTCACAATTTTATAGAGCATGCTGTGTAGAAAATTCAAATAAAAAAGATTAACTGGTGATTTGTGACATTTTTTTCCGTCAAGAAGAAAAAATCTGTTTTCTGGACAACATGTCACAACTTTTGCTTCCCTTATCATAAGAGGCTATAACTTGGCACAAAGCTTGAAAATAAAGATACAATGATGTTTCTACAGTAGTAAAAATCATCAAGACCACTAAAAACAAAAGTAAAAACATCTTGGGTTGCCTCCCAACAAGCGCTTTCTTTTACACCTTTAAGCTAGGCATAAGGCAAAAGAAGAATCAACTTTTATCAAGAGAAAGAGAATAGCTAGCCCGTGTAACGGACTCAAATGGTAACATTATTTTCTTTCTAGGGAAGTATTCCATCCCATTTTTGAGAGGGAATTGAAATTTTATATTCCCCTCTTTCATGTCAATAATGGCACCAACGGTGCAAAGAAAAGGACGTCCCAAAATAATTTGCATAAAGGTTCACACTCTATATCCATAATAATAAAATCAACAGGAACATAGTTGTCATTGACAATGATAAGAACATCGTCGATCTGACCCAAAGGTTCCTTTACAGAAGAATCAACAAGACGAACACCAAAAGAACAAGAATCAAAAGGTTTCAATTCAAACATACCATACATTCTTTTGGGCATGACGGAGGTACTAGCTCCAACATCACATAAAGCATACCAAGAGAAGTTATTTAGTTTATTTTTTATCATAGGGTCCCAACAATCATCTAACTTCCTAGGTATGGAGGATTCTATCCTAAGCTTCTCCTCCCTAGCTTTGATGAGAGCATTTTTGATATGCTCCGTGAAGGAAATATTAAGTGTGCTAGTGTGGGGGTCTCTAGACATTTTGTGTAGCAAGCTAATAACTTCTGAGAGGGTGCAACTATCAAAATCAACATCACTACTATCAAAGGTGGTAGTAGTGTCATCTAGGCTCACTTGTTTGAAACCCTCTATGTTCATAGGAGTTTCTTCTTCTAAAGTTGAGGTATTAGCAGCACCATTAATAGGTCCAATGGGACTAGGAGTGCATTGGGCGCTAATAGTTTGAGTGTCCTCAACAATTTGGATAGTGGCAACTGTGTGGTGTGTAGGAAGGCTCTTAATTCTATCCTCTTCCTCTTTTTCTCTAGCCCATCATTCTTTAAGTTAGCCATCTTCCTAATATTTTCATTAATTTGTAATTGGATAGCATTAATAGGAGTGGCTTTCCTCTGCTCAATGGGAGAGGTTCTAATTTTTAACATCTCAAAATCAAGGGCTAAGCTATCTACCTTCAAAGAAAGATTATCTAATTTAGATCTTTTTTCTTCTACATTCTTGTTGAAGGCTTTTTGGGTAGTGATGAAGTCTCTAAGCATGTTTTCTAGTTCAGAAGTGGGGTTCTTGTTGCTAGGGTAAGTGTTGTTGTTCCCATAGTTGGATGGAAACGGTCTAGGATTACTAGCAAAGTTGCCCCTATAGGCATTGCTGTTGAAGTTGTTTCTAGCAATAAAGTTCACATCTACTTGTTCCTGAGCAATCAAAGAGTTTAAAGGAACATCATGAGGATCAATGGAGGGTTTCTTGGTAAGTAGAGACATAATTAAGTCAACTTTTTATTTAGAGAGGTAATCTCCTCGACAGAGTTTACCTTCCTACCTGTTGGAGCGCGTTCGGTGTGCCATTGGGTTTAGTTGGTCATCATCTCATCGAGAAGTTTTTTTTTAGCACCAAGTGTCGTTGACATAAAGGTTCCTCCCACGGCCGAATCTAACAGGTTCTGCGAGGTGAAGTTCAAGCCTGCGTAAAAAGTCTGGATAACCATCCAGGTAGTCAAACCATGTGTAAGGTATTTCTTAACAAGAGATTTCATACGTTCCCAAGCTTGGGCAATGTGCTCATTATCTAGTTGCTTAAAATTCATAATGTTACTCCTCAATTGGATAATTTTAGCAGGTGGGTAATACTTCCGAATAAAAGAATCTTTGCACGTATCCCAAGAATCTATGCTATTCCTAGGCAAAGATTGAAACCAAATTTTAGCTCCTTCCCTCAAGGAGAAAGGAAAAATCTTGAGCTTAACAACATCACCTTCTACTTCTTTACACTTTTGCATATCACATAATTCATCAAAATTATTTAAGTGTAAAGCAGCATCATCTCCAGTAGTAGAGAATTGATCTCTCATAACAAGGTTTAGCAAAGCAGGTTTAATTTCATAAGAGGTAGCTGAAGTGGCAGGTGTGGCAATAGGAGTGCAGATAAATTCTTTGTTGCTGTGACTAGTGAAGTCACACAACTTGGTGTTTTCAAGGGAACCCACAGTAGCAGCAAGTGTGGCAGATTTTTTGTAATTTTTGATATAAGACACAAAGATAAAACTGAAAGGTAAACTAACAAGACTAAAAAGCAAAGGTAAAAGGTAGCGGGCAACTCCCCTATCTTAGCACTCGGAGTCCCCGGAACGACGCCAGAAATTTGCTTGATGTGCGAGATGATGATAATGGTTACTCGACCTTCGTTGGTTACCCCAAGTGGAAGGTGAGATGTAGGATAGCAGCAAATTTCCCCTATGTAGAGGATAGGGTTTGTCTCCCGTAGGACTCCGACAATGAAAAGTAGGTGGCAAGGGAACAATGGCACTGAATAAGACAAAAGGTTATTCCTTGACCTGGACCTGCACACGACACAAATAACTTTGCTACCAATGAAGTTCAGAGAGGTTGTCAATCTCTCCGGTCTTGTTGTTTACAAAGGATCAAACGCAAGGGATAATGATAACGGTAGCAGCTAGAAAGTAAGAGCAGAAAATTAAATAAAGCATGTAAACAGTGATGAGAATATGGACCGGAGTCCCGTGATGTTCACTAGTGATGTCTCTCTCCCAAAAGATGATAAAACCGCTATGCGAGGTAAAAAAATTACAGCTGGGCAATTGACAGGATTATAAACGCACCACAATGCTAACTATGCTATAAAGAAAGGAAGAGGCTCAAAAGCATGGGCAGTACGCCAAAATAAGTAGACCGAAATACAACTGCATATACTAGTAATCATCCACCTTGAGATATCTGTCCAGAAAATCTCGCTGGTATTAAGTTGCGAGCCCCACCCAAAGTGTACCCCCAAAGCAACAGTCAACTGCATTAAAAAGTACTTTGTGTAAAGTAAACAATCCTTGCAACCGCGGTTATAGGCACCGATGTTTTCCCCCTTGTGGCAACAACACATCCCCTAGACTCATGTTTCTGTCACTCAAGCGTGTCATCAGGGGCATGAACCCACAATCGAGCATAACGTTCCCTTTTGAAGTTACTACCTACTACTTAGCCAAAGCAATAAACAACAACGGAGAACATGCAAGAATTACTTAGGAACAAAAATATAAAAGGTAAGAACCAAATATATTACTCTATCACAATCTGAACATAATCTCATAATCCATCAGATCCCAGCAAAGTTAGCATAGCAACAGCAGAAAATTACATATGTGCCTCGATCATGTAGGGCATCTCACGAGGTCTAAACCATGAAGAACAAAGATGGGAGGAGAACATCACATAGATACTGATCACGGACCCATGGTCCAAGGGAAACTACTCACGGAACATTCGGGAAGCGTCCATAGTGAAGGGGAAGCTCCCGGAGGTCGAACCTCCCTCCGGCAAGGTGCCGGGAAGAAGTCTGCTGGCGCACCCGATCTTGGAAGCGCGACGGCGGCAGAACAGAGGCGAGATCGCGAAAAATGTTTCTGTCTTCAGAAGTTTCACGTCACGGGTAATAAATAGGCGAAGGGGGCATCCAGGGGGGCCACCAGGGGTCCAGGCGCCCCTTGGCCCGGCCAACCCCTAGGACGCACCAGGTGGCTGCCTGGGCCCCTGGTGGGTCCCACCTGGTCCTCCTTCGGGACTCCGTAAGGTTCCTTCACGCTGATTTTTTATCTGATTTTCCCGAAGTTTTGGAGGACTTTTAATATGGGGAAAAACTGAAATAGAAAAACAACAGAAAACAGAAACTGGCATTGGGGTGCACTAACTTAATAGGTTAGTCCAAATATGATCAAAAGTGTATGAAAGTGTATCTATATGATACCAATATCACACAAAACATGCATGGAGCAAGAAGAAATTATAGATACGTTAAGGACGTATCACTTGGTTCGATGTTTCGTCCGACTTGAAGATCAGATGGAGCTGGAGCGGTCAGAAACATGCGACGTAGTCACGGGTATTAAAACAAGAGGTATTTTCATAATCTTCTAGCTCACCCAAATCTAAAACTAGGTCCAAATCCTAGCGTATTTTCTAGCCCAATTAGCCTTCCCTAAGCAACTGCTATAAAATGAAGGCAACTGATACGTCCCAAACGTATCTATAATTTCTTCTTGCTCCATGCATGTTTTGTGTGACTTTGCCATGTTTTGCTTGAACTTTCATACACTTTTGAGCATATTTGGACTAATCTATTAACCCAGTGCACCCAGCTGCCAGTTGCTGTTTTCTGCTGTTTTTGTATTTCAGGTTTTCCGGCCATTAAAAGTGCTTCAAAAAATCCGGAAAAATCAGATAAAAAATCAGCGACCCAGAAGCTTCCAGAATCACCAAGGCAGCGGAGGGGGGCCACCATAGGGACTCCAGAAGGGTCCCTGGCGCGGCCCGACCCTAGGTCCCCTCGACACCCCCTCCGCCTATATTTAGCGCTCGGGGTGGAAACCCCTAAAATAGATCTCTTTTCCGTGAACTCGCCTCTGTACCGCCGCCGCCGCCGTTTCAAGATCGGGGCTTCCTGGAGAAGCTGCCCCGGCACCCTGCCGGGAGGAGGAACACCCTCCGGGAGACCATCCATAGCCATGGACGCCTCCCGGATGTACCGTGAGTAGTCCCCCTTGGACCATGGGTCCGTGACCAGTAGCTATGTGATGTACCTCTCCCCTCTTTGTTCTTCCACTTTCGAGACCTCGTGAGCTGCCTGACATGATCGAGGCACTTTTGTAATTTCTGCTGTTGCTATGCTGAGTTTGCTGGGATCTGATGGATTATGAGACTATGTTCAGATTGTGATGAGTAATATATTTGGTTCTTCTCTTTTATATTTTGTTCTTGAGTAAATTCTTGCATGTTCTCAGTTGCAGTATTTTACTTTGGCCAAGTAGTTTGTTTCAACTCCAAGAGGGAGCGTTATGCTTGATTGTGGGTTCAGCCCCTTGATGTCTAGCTTGAGTGACAGAAACATGAGACTAGGGGATGTGCTGTTGCCACCAGGGATAAAACTACGGTGCTTATATCCGTGGGTGCAGGGATTGTTTACTTTACGCAAAGTTCTTTTAATGCAGTTGTCTGTTGCTTTGAGTTTACACTTTGGGTGGGATTCACAACTTAATATCAGTGAGATGTTCTGGACACATATCTCAAGGTGGATGATTCGTAGTAGATGCAGTTGGATTTCGGTCTACTTACCTTGGCGTACTGCCCATTGCTTTTGAGCCCTTCCTTTCTTTGAAGCATAGTTAGCATTGCGGTGCCTTCATAATTCTGTCAATTGCCCAGCTGTGATTTGTTTACCTCGCTAGCATTTTTATCGTCTTTTGGGAGAGAGACATCACTAGTGAAAATTACGGGACCCCGGTCCATCTTCACATTATTGTTTACATCCTTAGTTTACTTTCAGTTGCCACTTTTATTATCTCTTGCATTGATCCTTTTTAAACAGCAAGGCCGGAGGAATTGTAAACTCCTCTGTACTCGTTGGGAGCAAAGTTATTTGCTTCTGTGTGCAGGTCCTGTCAACTCCCTAACCAGAAGCCAATTTCTGGCGTTGTTGGCACCTTCTTGTATTGCTGCGAGTCCCACTGGAGACAAACCTTGGTATCTTCATCGAGGGAAATTTGCTGCTACGCTACATCTCACCTTCCACTTGGGGTAACCAACGAGGAGTGAGAGAACTATCCTCACCGTATCAAGCTAATTTCTGGCGCCGTTGTCAGGGACTCCAGTCTACAAGATAGGGGAGTTGCACACTATCTTTTATCTTTGATTTTTAGTCTTGTTAGTTTACCTTTCAGTTTTTACTTTTGTGTCCCTTATCAAAAATACCCAAAATACCTGTTACCTTGTCAGTAGTTACCACTATGGCTGGTCCTTTTGCCTTTGGTGAGGCAGAAGTACTTACCTTTACCCAAAGAGGTGGTGAAAGTTTGAAAGATGCTTCGTATAGAATTAATGATTCTCAAAAAAGAGCCACCAAGAAGAAATCCACTACTATCTTGCTTAGAAATTTTTATGTTGGGATCACTTCTTGGAATAGGTTTCTTTTAGACACTGCTATCAATGGGAACTTCATAGGGGCCCCAGTTTGGGAAGCCCTTAATGTTATTGAAAATCTTGTTGGAAGTCTCCCAGTTGTTAGTATTAAGGAGGACATTACTTTAGCTCACATTATGAGAAAACTTGAAAAAACAGAGCTAGAGATGCCAAGTATCGATAGGGTGAATGAGTTGGATCGTAAGATTCAAGGGAATTTGAATAGGCTAGATAACTCCATGCAGAAAATTGTCAACACTTTGGAGACTATTAAATCCCTTGATGGGAAGTCTGCTAGGATAGAAAAGATTGAGGAAGTTATTGAAACTCTAGGAACTACCTTTTCCTCAATCAAAACCAAAAAGGATGAAACTCCGGCAAAGAAGGTGTTGGGATACGGGGCAGAAAACACAAATTTTTCATACGTATGGTACCCGAACCCAAGATCTATGCTATGGCGATGTAAAGTAACGGAGGGAATCGGTGTTCATACCTTTGAAGACCGAAAGAGGGAAACGTTCTAGCGAACGTGGCTGGCGTAGACTCGGAACTACGACCTCCCTGTCGTGTAGAAGACCACCACCGGTGAGGATGACTCCCGGTAAACCTCCAGCGACGAAGTAGCACTACAGGTGTAGTGCCTCGAAGAGATTATACACGTACGGTACAATCGATGTTCCTCCCGGGCCCCGAACCAGGCGAGCATCGGAAGAAAGACGGCTACGGATCCCGACTCTAGCAGAACGAAGCCCTGCCTTATGGTGGAGAACTACAATCTAGGTGCAGACTCCAAACAAGGGGAGTCCACTTCCGGGAAGGAGAAGGAGGAAGAAGGAGATATTGGTGTGTTGGAAAAAAGGGGGGTCTACCCCTCCTTATATAGGCCAAGGGGGGGTGCCATCCTCCTCCCCTCCCCCATGTGGGACTAAACTCCCAAGGGGGGGAGTGCGCCGGCCAAGGGGGGTGGTGGGCCCCACCCTTGGCTCCAAGCCCAAGGGGGGAGACCCCCTCCTCCCTTAATGGGCCCCATGGGCCCATTTATCCTTTTTCCCATTTTTTTCATTTTTCTAATATGTTTTAAATATTTAATTCAGATAAATAAATAATAAAACATTATTAAAACAATTAAACTTTATTTTGAACTATTCAAAATGTCCGGAAACCATTCTGTCCTCCTCCGGAACTATTCCGGTGTTTCCTCCTATTTCACCGATTGATCCCGTAACTGTCCTATGCATCTATTGCCCTTAAGTGTAACACCCTAACGTTCCGGGAAACAGCAGACATGGTCGAGACTCTTCTCATTGACCAATGACTAGTTAGTTGGACCTGTTTACAATCCTTGACAGCCCTGCGTTGCCATCTAATGAACTTCGATCGCTTTTGGAAACCATTAACGATACGACGTAATCCCTTTGTGCTGCGGTACTTTTATTTGTCCGAGGTTTGATCGTCGGTATCCTACATACCGTGTTCATATCTCGTTCACAACAAACAACTTCTCTCGTCCATGATCATTGCATCTCTTGTGACCTAGTCACGTCCTTGAAAGGTGTTGATGCAATATCACGGAGTGGGCCCAGAGTACCTGTCCTGTCACAAGGACTGGCAAATCCAGCTCTGATCTATTAACATACTCATCAACCATCTATTTCGGAATACCCAAAGTGCACCGTTATAGCCAGCATATTTCAGCCAGGCGGTGGGATTCAAATCAAAGTCTTGTCATAGATGACAATTACGTATGATCGTTACGGTCTAAGGACTAAGCCATACGTTACAAAGTCATAGCAACGCTGAACTATGTGACTCGATCACATTGCAATACTTTAGGTGGGTGTACGTCCATCACATCATTCCCCTTAACGATATGACCTCATTGTCAATGGACTTAAGTGTCGCCATGATCAGGAAAGCTTGATCAATCAATTGCCCAATGAGATAGTTTACCCGAGTTAAACTACGGACCATGTTTTATACTACACCTGTATTAGTATTTCCATGTAATACAGTTATAGCACAGTATAAAACGTATTATGAACAAAAAGGATATGTGAAAAATATCTTTATTAATTTGTCTCTAGGGCACATATCCAATAGAAGGAACCTAAGTTCGTTTACGTCCCCAAGGTTCCTCGAGCTACAGCAAACACACCCATTGCCAAGAGAGTTGAAACGGTGAAAACTTTGGAGGAGACACCTATCTTTAACTTTAATGAAACTCCAATTGATTTCCCTCCTTTTGATTTTATTCCAAGAAGAATTTTCATTCGTCATTTATTTGAGAAACCTATTAAGACTAGTTGTACTATTGAAGAGCTTTTTGATGATCGTGATGATGGTTCAATGGATACAACTTGATCTTCTGCTTTAAGCCTAGCTAGTGGCTCTAAAGAAGCGTTTTCGGGAGGCAGCCCGCAACGAATTTAGGTTTTTATTTTTTCTTTTCTTATGTTTTTAGTGGTCTTGATGATTGTTACTACTGTAGAAACATCATTGTATCTTTATTTTTCAAGCTTTGTGCCAAGTTTAGCCTCATATGACAAGGGAAGTGAAAGTTGTGACATGCTGTCCGGAAAACAGATTCTGTCCTCGTGACAAGAAAAATCATAGGAAAATCCCAGTTCATCTTTTTGAGCTGAAATTTTTAAACAGCGTGCTCTATACAATTACGGAACTTTTTTTATGTTCCGAGTTTTTTGATATGAGTTGCATAAGTACCCCTAAAAAATTCGTTTTTACCTGCTGGTATGTTTTTCACAGATTCTGTCCTGTTTTGCCTTTTCTTCTTTATGCAAACCTTAAGCTTGCTTTTTCTTTTCAATTTTTTTTTAAATCTTGAGAAACAGTAGCTCTTCAAGGTTATCTTTATTTCCAGTAGAGAAAAATTATTTTAGTAGGGCACTAACCTCTCTAATCAGTCTACAATGAGTTATGTATGAAGGGAGTTTTCAAGTGCGCGATGGAAGATGATGAAAGAACATCTTGGAGTGTCAAACGCTCAAGCTTGGGGATGCCCATGTGCACCCCCAATAAATGTTCAAGAAGACTCAAGCGTCTAAGCTTGGGGATGCCCCCGTGCATCCCCTTCTTCATCAAGAATTATCAGTTCGTCCCTCGTTGCACTATATTTTTATCACTTCATGCGTTGTGTGCTATGCTTGGAGCGTCTCGCTCTTTTCTTTGCTAGGTTTGTTTTTGCTTTGTTTGATCTAGTAACAAGTTAGACCCCAACTTACTCTTTTTTGTGGGAGAGATACACGGTCCGCTTGAACTAGAACTCTTCATAGGATTTGCATGCTTATTGTTTTAGCTGTGAGTTGTTCTTTTTCTTTTCTTAGCTGCTGCTCTGTTTAGTTGTAGTGCTTTAGTTTTTCTAGAGCTTTTCCTTTGTTTTAGGTTGAACTTTCTATAGGTTGCATGTTTTATCTTGTTAGAGAGTTTGCATGTTGCACTGAGTTTTGTGTCTTGACTAGAAGTAGGTAGTTGAAGTTGCTATTCTCTTTGTAGTAGTAACTTGCAATAGTTCTGAGGTATTCACTAGAGTAATGTTTGAACTTTTGGTGTCAAGAGCTCGAGCCTATTAGTGATAGATGTCGTATTTTGGGCAATCCGTGTGCTTTTCAAAAACCAAAACCCCCTGTTGAGAACTCTAGCTACTAGATGGATCACTAACCTCTGGAGGGTTCGAATATTTGAGTACACTCACGTACCATGAGTCGAGGATGTGCAAGGATAACCAACCCCCATACACTCCTCCTCGGGGTACTGGTATCTTTGTGAACCTCCTGATTAGATTGAGAGTTACCAATGATAAGTGCATGAGTTCTTCGGACTAATGTGAGTATTCGAAAGTTGACACTTCCACCCATCTACACTTTTTCTAGCCTCTTCGGTACCGTGCATTTCCCTTTCTCACCTTGAGAGTTGGAGCATACTTCGCCGGTGCATCCAAACCCTTGGCACGATACGCTCTGTCATCATAAGCCTCCTTATATCTTTCCTCAAAACAGCCACCATACCTACCTACAAGGCATTTCCATAGCCTTTCCGAGATACATTGCCATGCAACATCCACCTTCTCATGACTTGATCTTCATGTCATACATGCTACTTGCTTGATCGATGAGCCGCATTCTAGTTGGGCCTTGCCCTGATCATTGCTACATGACGCGCTAGTATCATTGCATATCCTGCTATCCTGGCAGAGGCATACATTTGCATCATGATAGTTATATCTTCTTTATGTGAGTACTTTTGTAAAAGTGTGAAAGATCTCCTGTATTCTTGTAAAATATAGAGTGTTGCCCCTAAAGTGAGGAAAAGATCCCAAAGAGGACAAAATCAAAAGACCCCAAAGAGGACAAATGAGAGTTAAATAGAAAGAGCCATTGAGGCCACCAGAAAAAATACCAAAAAAAAGATAAACAGAAAAAATAAAAAGAGAGAAGGGGGCACACTACTATTCCTTTTGAGAGATCCACACTAGCACTTCATCCTCTATCCCTTGTACTCCATACAGATCATCATCATGCATATAGCTATGTGGGTACCTTCACACTATAGAACTTGGCTTGTATATGCCAATGATGAGCCTCCTCAAACGAGCTCTAGGTCTTCTTGAGGAATCAAGTTAGATGCACCCCCACTAGTTCCCTTGGAGAGCTTTTAGCTCACATGTGCATCCATTTCATGGCAATCCCTACTCCTCACATCATATATATCATATGGTCTTATCTCGCCTATGATTGTCCTCATTGATGTGAGCCTTTCGCACCTTTTTGTCTTCTTCCTCCACCTTCTTTCTGTTTCTCCTTTTAGGTGTCAACTTTCTTGCTCACGCTCATCCATTGCATGAGTGCTCAAAATATCGAAAGGGAGTGGATCAAATTGACTTGTACCTGGCTAGTGGTCTGGGGACGAGTCAAGATAAGAATCCAAAGGAGACTAAGTGTGAAACTTTAGTAGATAGTTGTTCTCAACAACCTTTTTTCTCTCTTTTTCTCAGTCCCCTGCTTGCACGCAAACACCATATGGAAACATTCGAGTCACGGACAGCGAGAGCTCTTGCACCTTTTCTTCTTTGATTGCTTGTGTCAATCCTAATATAGACTCTTGCTTGTTAAGACTTGAATTGAATTGCATGCTTTGATTGCTTTACTTAAAAGTCATTATATGGTTGTGTTGCATGTCACCACAGAAATTATGCTTGTTATCATTTACCTATTCGAGGACGAGCAGGAATTAAGCTTGGGGATGTTGATACATCCTAAACGTATCTATAATTTCTGCTTGCTCCATGCATGTTTTGTGTGACTTTGCCATGTTTTGCTTGAACTTTCATACAATTTTGAGCATATTTGGACTAATCTATTAACCCAGTGCACCCAGCTGCCGGTTGCTGTTTTCTGCTGTTTTTGTATTTCAGGTTTTCCGGCCATTAAAAGTGCTCCAAAAAATCCGGAAAAATCAGATAAAAAATCAGCGACCTGGAAGCTTCCGGAATCACCAAGGCAGCGGAGGGGGCCACCACAGGGACTCCAGAAGGGTCCTTGGCGCGGCCCCACCCTAGGCCACGCCAGGGGGCCTCCTGGCTGCCCTGTGGGTCCCCTCGACACCCCCTCCGCCTATATTTAGCCCTCGGGGTGGAAACCCCTAATATCGATCTCTTTTCTGCGAACTCGCCTCTGTACCGCCGCCGCCGCTGTTTCAAGATCGAGGCTGCCTGGAGAAGCTACCCCGGTACCCTGTCGGGAGGAGGAACCCCCTCCGGGAGACCATCCATAGCCATGGATGCCTCCCGGATGTACCGTGAGTAGTCCCCCTTGGACCATGGGTCCGTGACCAGTAGCTATGTGATGTACCTCTCCCCTCTTTGTGCTTCCACTTTCGAGACCTCGTGAGCTGCCTGACATGATCGAGGCACTTTTTTAATTTCTGCTGTTGCTATGCTGAGTTTGCTGGGATCTGATGGATTATGAGACTATGTTGAGATTGTGATGAGTAATATATTTGGTTCTTCTCTTTTATATTTTGTTCTTGAGTAAATTCTTGCATGTTCTCCGTTGCAGTATTTTACTTTGGCCAAGTAGTTTGTTGCAACTCCAAGAGGGAGCGTTATGCTTGATTGTGGGTTCAGCCCCTTGATGTCTAGCTTGAGTGACAGAAACATGAGACTAGGGGATGTGCTGTTTCCACCAGGGATAAAACAACGATGCTTCTATCCACGGGTGCAAGGATTGTTTACTTTACGCAAAGTTCTTTTAATGAAGTTGTCTGTTTCTTTGAGTTTACACTTTGGGTGGGATTCACAACTTAATACCAGCGAGATGTTCTGGATAGATATCTCAAGGTGGATGATTCGTAGTAGATGCAGTTGGATTTCGGTCTACTTACCTTGGCGTACTGCCCATTGCTTTTGAGCCCTTCCTTTATTTGCAGCATAGTTAGCATTGCGGTGCCTTCATAATTATGTCAATTGCCCAGCTGTGATTTGTTTACCTCGCTAGCATTTTTATCGTCTTTTGGGAGAGAGACATCACTAGTGAAAATCACGAGACTCCGGTACATCTTCACATTATTGTTTACATCCTTAGTTTACTTTCAGTCTTTACTTTCAGTTGCCACTATCATTATCTCTTGCGTTGATCCTTTGTAAACAGTAAGGCCGGAGGAATTGACAACTCCTCTGTACTCATTGGGAGCAATGTTATTTGTATCTGTGTGTAGGTCCTGTCAACTCCCTAACAAGAAGCCAATTTCTGGCGCTGTTGGTACCTTCTTGTATTTCTGCGAGTCCTATTGGAGACAAACCTTGGTATCTTCACCGAGGGAAATTTGCTGCTACGCTACATCTCACCTTCCATTTGGGGTAACCAACGAGGAGTGAGAGAACTAACCTCACCGTATCAGCAACCCCTTGCCATTTGGAGCAACCCTAGCCTACCCTAACCCTCCAACTACCTCTAGCCGCCACCACCCCACCTCAGTTCTGTGCACAACCAATCCCCACCGCACCCAGGTCTGGAGAAACCCACCAGAATCTTTGGACCATCAGATCTGGATAGGACGATTCCGGTTGATCCACCTCACCAGAATCCCCACGCCCAGAGACCTCCTCGCCCCGCTCGCTCCTGAACTTCGGCGCCCGACGCACCCCGTGCCCCGCTGCCTGCCGTCGTCCTCGAGCCACCGGTGCTGCACCGCCGCCCCGCGGGTCCATGCGCCTCCACCCTGCGCCCCCTTCCCCTTCCTTCTCCTTTCTCCCTCGCTCATCCCTTCCTCTATCTTTGTTGCAAGGCCGAGCCTCCATGTCCATGGCTATGAGAAGCACCCAAGGCAGCCCCTGCAACTCGTCGACGACCCTTCCCGGGCCAGATCTGGCGCCTCCAACCTCTTCTAGCGCCCGTCCTCGTCTCCACGTGCCGCGACGCTTCTTGCCGACAATCGTGACCGCACCCAACCGCCATGGTTAACGGGGTTCCCGCGTGATGGCACTGAAGTAGTGCTCTTGTCGGCCACCCCAAGTGGAAGGTTGAGATGTAGCGAGCAAAAATTTCCCTTTTGTGGTGGATGTAAGGTTTGTCAAATCTAGGAGAACTCCAAGGTCGACAAGTAGGTGGTTTGGCAAGTGAGGCGCCGTTTGATGATAATCACTTGCCTTACCTGGACCTGCACACACAACAGATAACTTTCCTCCCAACGAGTACAGAGAGGTTGTCAATCTCTCCGGCCTTGTTGTTTACAAAGGATTAAATGCAAGAGGATAATGATAGTGATAATTGCAACGGAAAGTAAAAACGATAAATAAAGTGGAGGTTAAACAATGGTGGAAATATGGACCGGGGACCCATGATGTTTACTAGTGATGTCTCTCTCCCAAAAGACGATAAAATAGCTCAGCTGGCTGAACAAATTACAGCTAGGCAATTGACAGAATTATAAACGCAGCACAATGCTAATTATGCTACTAGAAAGTTAGAGGCTCAAAAGTATGGGCAGTATGCCAATACAAGTAGAACGAAATCCATCTGCATCTAGTCACTAATCAACCACCTTGAGATATCTATCTAGAACATCTCGCTAGAATTAAGTTGCGAGCCCAACCCAAAGTGTAAACTCAAAGCAACAGACAACTTCATTAACAATCTATGCGTAAGGTAAACAATCCTTGCGGCCGCGGTTACAAGCACCGTTGTTTTCTCCCTAGTGGGAATAACACATCCCCTAGTCTCATGTTTCTATCACTCAAGCTATACATCGGGAGGCATGAACCCACAATCATGCGTAAACACTCCCTCTTGGAGTCACTATCTACTACTTGGCCAAAGCAAAAAAAAGTAACAGAGAACATGCAAGAATTACTCAAGAAAAAAAATATAAAAGGTAAACCGAATATAGAACCCATCACGATCTGAACATAATCTCACACTCCATCGGATCCTAGAAAACACAGCATAGCAACAACAGGAAAATTACATAGATGCCTTGATCATGTAGGGCAGCTCACAAGGGCAAAGAATAGAAGCACAAGATTGGAGAGAAGAGATCACATAACTACTGGCCATGGACCCATGGTCCAAGGGGGACTACTCACGGCACATCCGGGAAGCGTCCATGGTGGTGGAGAACTCCCGGAGGTCAATCCTCCCTCCGGCAGAGTCCCGATCTTGGAAGCGTGGCAGCGACAGAACAAATAGGAAATTCGTGATGCAGGGTTCTCCTCAAGGGTTTTTGGGACGAGGAGGTAATATAGGCCAAAGAGCGGAGCCAGAGGTGGGCCAGGGCGCCCAGGCGGCCACCTGGAGCGGCTAGGGGGTGTTCGTGCCACCAGGACGCTTGGGTGCCTAGTGGGCCCCCTAGCCCTCTTTGGGGCTCCAGAGGCTTCTGTCTCGCTGATTTTTATATGATTTTCTGGAAGTTTTGGAGCTCTGATAATTGGGGTAAAAAATTGCAAGTTACAGACATCAATAGACAGTAACTGGCACTGGGTGCACTGAGTTAGTAGGTTAGTCCAAATATGTGTAAAATGATATGAAAGTTTGGAAAAACATGTAGTAATGTCACATAAAAGGGTATGGAACAAGCAGAAAGGATAAATACGTTTGGGATGTATGAACATCCCTAAGCTTAATTCCCGCTCTTCCTCGAGTAGGTAATTGATAACACTGATAATTTTTGTGGTGACATGCTTACACACATATAATAACTTCAAAGTATTGAAACTAGCAAAGTATGAACATAAGGGTGCAAGAGCTCTCGCTGTCCGTGACTCGAATGTCTCCAAATGGTGTTTGCGTGCAAGAAGTGGGATATGGGTTTAGAGACTAAAAAATAATATGTAGTTTAATAGAGAACTCAATCTACTAAATTTCACACCCAGTCTCCTTTGGGATCTTAATTTGACTCATCCCCAGACAACTAGTAAGGTACAAGTCAAAATGATCCTCTCCCTTTCGACTTTGAGCACTCATGCAATGGATGAGCGCGAGAAAGATACATTGGCACTTAGGATGGAAAAGAGAGAAATGATGGGGAAGGAAGACAAAAAGGTGTGAAAGGCTCACATCAATGAGGAAAATAATAGGCGAGAGAAAGCCAAATGATAGATATGATGTGAGGAGTAGGCATTGCCATGCAACGGATGCACATATGAGCTAAGGTAAGCTCTCCAATGGAACTAATGGGGGTGCATCCAACTTGCTTTCTCATGACGACCTAGAACTCATTTGAGGACGCTCATCCTTGGAATATGCAACCCAAGTTCTATTGTGTAAGGATCCCCACATAGTTATGAATGAATGATAATCTCTATGGAGCACAAGTATGACAATGGAGTACGAGTGTGGATCTTTCAAAAAGCAATAGTAGTTTTTTCCCTTCTCTCTTTTTATTTCTTTTTCTCTTTGTTCTATTTTTTGTATTTTTGTGGCCTCATTGGCTCTTTCTATTTATCTCTCATTTGTCCTCTCTGTGATCTTTTAATTTTGTCCTCTTTCGGATATTTTCCTCACTTACGGACAACACTCTATTTTACAAGAGTATAGAAGATCTTCACACTTTACAAAAAGTACTGAACATAAAGAAAAATGATAACTATCATGATGTATGCAAATGTATGCCTCTGCCAATGTAGAAGGATATGAAATGATACTAGCGCGTCATGTAGCAATAATAAAGGCAAAGCCCAACTAGCATGCAGTTCCTCGATCAAGCAAAAGCATGTATGACATGATGATCAAGTCATGAGATGGTCGATGTTGCATGGCAATGTATCTCGGAAAGGCTATGGAAATGCCTTGATAGGTAGGTATGGTGGCTGTTTTGAGGAAGATATAAGTTAGTTTATGATGACAGAGCGTATCATGCCAAGGGTTGGGATGCACTGATGAAGTATGCGCCAACTCTCAAGGTGATAAAGGGCAATGCACGGTACCGAAGAGGCTAGCAAAATATGGAAGGTGGAAGTGCCAAAAATTGAATACTCGCATTAGTCCGAATAACTCATGCACTTATTATGGGTAACAATCTATCTAATCAGGAGGATCACAAAGAGATGAGTACCCCGAGGAGGAGTGTATAGGGGTTTGGTTATCCTTGCACATCCTCGAGCCATGGTACGTGAGGGTACTCTATATATTTCAACCCCTCCAGAGGTTAGCGATCCATCTAGTAGCTAGAGTTCTCAACTAATTTTTGTACTTTTTTAAAATAAGCACAAATTTCCCAAAATACGACACCTATCACTAATAGGCTCAAGCTCTTGGCACCCTAATGTCCAAACATTACTCAAATCAATACCTCAAAACTATTGTGTGTTACTACTACACTTGTAATAGCAACCTTAGTTACCTACTCATGCAAGACACACAACTCAGTGCAACAAGACCACTCTCTAAACAAGATAAGCATGAAAACTAAGTGAGTTCCTAGAACAACCTAAATAAAAGCTCTTAAAAAGATAAGCATGAAAACTAAGAGCTAAGATGACAACAACTATGAAAAGATAAAGAGCACACAAAAAGATAAGCATGAAAACCTATGTTGTGTTCTAGGGTGGAGTGGAGAATGTTTCTCTCCCAAACAATGAAAACTAGGATCCAACTTGTTATGAACAGTAAGAAAAACTAAAAAAAAAACTAAAAAGTAAAGAGCGAGACGCTCCAAGTTTAGCACATAACATATTAAGTGATAAAAATATAGCATGGAGAAGGACGAACTGATGATTGTTTATGGAGAAGGGGATGCACGGGG
Source organism: Bromus sterilis (assembly GCA_950022295.1). NCBI lineage: Eukaryota > Viridiplantae > Streptophyta > Magnoliopsida > Poales > Poaceae > Bromus > Bromus sterilis. Next base: position 268,922,070 of record OX465595.1, on the reverse strand, counting down.
GCATCCCCAAGCTTAGATTCTTGAGTATCCTTGGATATTTCTTGGGGGTGCATGGGGCATCCCCAAGCTTGAGCGCTTGACACTCCCGAATGTTCTTTCATCATCTCCCTTCGCATACTTGAAAACTCCCTTCATACGAAACTCATCATAACATGATTAGAGTGGTTAGTAACCATGATAAAATAATTTTCATCCTCTCGAAATAAAGATATTCTTGAAGAGCTACTGTTTCTTATGATTGCGAAAAAAATTGCAAAGAAAAAGCAAGCTTAAGGTTTGCAAAACGATGAAAACGCAAAACGTGGCAGAATCAGTGAAAAACAGACCAGCAGGTATTAAATAATTTTTTCCGGGTACTTGTGCAACTCAAATAAAAAAACTCAGACCAGTCGCACAAAAGCTAATTGTATAGAGCATACTGTCAAAAAAATCAGATCAAAAAGATGATCTGGTGATTTATGGCCAATTTTTTCGTCAAGGGGACAAAATCTGTTTCTGGACAACTAGTCAAAACTTTTGAACTTTCTTGCAATCGGAGGCTAAAACTTGGCACAAAGCTTGAAAATAAAGATACAATGATGTTTCTATAGTAGTAAAAAGCATCAATACCACTAAAACTAAAAGTAAAAACATCTTGGGTTGCCTCCCACCAAGCGCTTTCTTTTATGCCTTTTAGCTAGCCATGATACAAACAAGATCAAGCTTTGTCAAAAGAATAGCTTGTCCGTTTAACGAACTCATAAGGTAACTTAATATTCTTTCGAGGTAAGTGTTCCATTACTTTTTTGAGGGGGAATTGGAATCTAATTGTCCCTTCTTTCATGTCAATGATAGAACCAACGATGCAAAGAAAAGAACATCCCAAAATAATTGGACATGAGGGATCACACTCAATGTCTATGACAAGAAAATCAACGGGACCATAGTTATCGTTGACAATAATAAGAACATCATCAATCCTTCCTACATGTTTGTCTACACTTTCATATCATTTTACACATATTTGGACTAACCTACTAACTTAGTGCACCCAGTGCTAGTTTTTGTCTGCTGATGTCTTTAGTTGCAGTGATTTTCCCAATTTAAAATGCTCCAAAAATTCCAGAAAAAGCAAAATAAAAATCAGCGTCATGGAAGATTCCGGAACCACCAAAGAACTTCCGGAGGGGGGCCAGCGCCCACCCAGGAGGCCATGTGGCGGGGCAACCTCCCTGGCCGCGCCACCAGGGCGCCTGGGAAGTGGGTCCCACCCCTGGTCCCCCCTTCGGCCTATTTCTACCCCTCGTCCAGGAAACTATCGAGGAGAACCCCGCATCGCGAAATACCTCTCTGTTCCGCCACCGCCGCGCTTCCAAGATCGGAAGCACCAGAAGTCCTCTTCCTGGCACCTTGCCGGAGGGAGGATTGACCTCCGGGAGCTTCTCCACCACCATGGACACTTCCCTGATGTGTCGTGAGTAGTCCCCTTGTACCATGGGTCCATGACCAGTAGCTATGTGATTTCTTCTCTCCAATCTTGTTCTTCAATTTTTAGACCTTGTGAGCTCCCTACATGATCAAGGAACCTATGTAAATTTCATGTTGTTCCTATGCTGTGTTTGCTAGGATCCGATGAATTATGAGATTATGTTCAGATCGTGATGAGTTATATATTTGGTTTACCTTTTATATTTTGTTCTTGAGTAATTCTTGCATGTTCTCTGTTGCTTTTTATTGGTTTGGCCAAGTAGTAGATAGCAACTCCAAGAGGGAGCGTTATGCATGATTGTGGGATCATGTCCCCGATGTCTAGCTTGAGTGACAGAAACATGAGACTAGGGGATGTGTTGTTTCCACCAGGGAGAAAACAACAGTGCTTCTAACCGCGGTTGCAAGGATTTTTTACCTTACGCATACATTGTTAAGGCAATTGTCCGTTGCTTTGAGTTTACACATTGTGTGGGGCTCGCAACTTAATACCAGCGAGATGTTCTGGATAGATATATCAAGGTGGATGATTAGTGAGTAGATGAAGATGGATTTCAGTCTACTTGTCTTGCCGTACTGCCCATACTTTTGAGCCTCTTACTTTCAAGTAGTATAATTAGCATTGCAGTGCATTTATAATTCTGTCAAGTGCCAAACTGTAATTTGTTCACCCAACTTAGTTGTTTATCGTCTTTTGGGAGAGAGACATCACTAGTGAACATCATGGGACCCCGGTCCATATTACCACCATTTTTTACAACTTCACTTTACTTTTAGATTTTACTTTCAGTTGCTATCATTATCGTTATCATTATCATTATCATTATCCCCTTGCGTTTAATCCTTTGTAAAAAACAAGCCGGAGGGATTGACAACCCCTTTGTACTCGTTGGGAGCAAAGCTATTTGTTGTGTGTGCAGGTCGAGGTAAAGCAAGTGATTTTCGATGGTGCATCACTTCCCGAACCACCTACTTGTCAACCTTGGAGTACTACTGGAGACATAAACCGTGGTATCTTCACCAAGGGAAATTTTCTGCTACGCTACATCTCAACCTTCCACTTGGGGTAGCCAACAAGGAGCACTACTTCAGTGCCATCAAGCACTTCCAGGATGTGCCGTGAGTAGTCCCCCTTGGACCATGGGTCCATGAACAGTAGCTATGTGATTTCTTCTCTCCAATCTTATGCTTCAATTCTTAGCCCTTGTGAGCTACCCTACATGATCAAGGCATCTATGTAATTTTCCTACTATTGCTATGCTGAGTTTGCTGGGATCCAATTGATTATGAGATTATGTTCCGACTGTGATGAGTTATATTTGGTTTTCGGGACGAGGAGATAATATATGCCAAAGGGGGAGCCAAAGGTGGCCCAGGGCGCCCAAACGGCCACCTGGCGCGGCCAGGGGGTGGCCGTGCCACCAGGGCGCCTGGGTGCCTAGTGGGCCCCCCGTGGCCCTCTTCGGGGATCCGGAAGGTTCCGTCTCGCTGATTTTATATGATTTTTCTGGAATTTTTGGAGCTCTGTAAATTGGGGTTAAACCCTGCAACTTACAGACATCAGCAGACAGGAACTGGCACTGGATGCACTGAGTTAGTAGGTTAGTCCAAATATGTGTAAAATGATATGAAAGTGTAGCAAAACATGTAGCAATGCCACATAAAAGGGTATGGAACAAGAATAAATTGTAGATATGTTTGGGACGTATCACTGCGTCCCTGATCCAGACGAGGACGAGCGCCCGCTCGCCTCCATCACGGGCTGGTGCGCCCTAGAGGGCCCATAAGAAGTGGCCCAACGCGCCCTCGGCCGCGCGCCTCCTCTTTCCTAGGGCGTTGCCCCGCTAAAACTCGACAATCCCGCTGTTGGGCTAGGCCCGAATGGTGAGGGCCCCGCTTCCCATTTTTTTTGTTGGGCTCGGCCCATGTCTGTGTGTGGAGCCCGTAGGGGTTGCTTAGTAGTTCAGCGCTCGGTGTGTAAGGCCCAGTAGCTATAGTTTCAGCCAAGGGACGGTTATATTATTTTTTCTGGGCATTTAAATTGCAGATTGTGTTACTGTTTTGCGAGGCTTATATCTGTTAGACCATAGGTCGGATCGCGACGTGTTCTACGTGTAAGTTGATCGGTTTTACGTGTAGATTAATAAAATGTTGCTCTTTGCCATGTTTGCACTTTTCTATATGTTGTTTAACTGCTATTTACATGCCATGCCACTGTAAATGTAATAGGCTATAACTTAATAATCGTTGCTCAGGTAAAAATGTGCTTTATATGTAACTTTACTAGAATTCGATGTAGATTATTTTTTTCTATTGTTTTCTGTTGTTAACCAATCTAAAATATTGTTTAGTACACATCAGTACCAAATACTTTAACTGTCGTGGGGTACTTAGTGATATTCCATGTTTAGGATTTTGCCTCACTTAAATTGACTAGCATAGATAGTTCGCTTTATGCTTCACCTCTTGCCATGATTGTGTGATATGCCATGTTTGTGTGAGATGCCATGTTAACAACCTTTGCTCATGTTGTGTAGATAAACAACTTGAACCATTGTGAACATGTGGTATCGCCGTGTATGACCTATACTTCACTTAACCTGTTAGTAACCGCTCTAGACGATAGATCTGATATGTGTGTTGTCTCGTGTTGCCTTCTTGATGTTGTTTCATGTCATTGCTTCGTAGTAATAGATGATTGCTCGTCGATTTCTTTTCTAGTGTTTCCTTCTTGTGTGCTTCCGTGGGTACCCTCGGAGACGTTGCGAGCTTGCGATCGACTACACCTTCGGAATCGTCTTCTCATCAGGTAAGGGGGAGCATATATCATGCATATAACTTTCATCTCACTTTCCTAGGTATAGGATAGAATGATTGCCTGATCCTACCACCTCACATTTATGCCTCCATATGAAAACCAAAACAGCCATGTCCCCCACATCCCAGCAAACCTTTTATTGGCCACGTACCTTGCTTTCTTAACCACTGCTTAGTATGCATGGTTAGGATGCTACTTATGTTATCCTGTTATTCCTTGGATTAGGCTATCATCCTATTATATTGTTGTGGATGATATGATTATTATGATGTTGACTATATTCGACGAAGGATGGAAGGTCGGGCTATCCCGCCTTGATGCTTTGTTCCATTTGAGTCACCTAGGATCTGAGTTTCGGGTATTGGTTCTAAGACTGAGCATGCCTAACCGCATGTGGTATACTATGGGGTCCCCTTTTCTTACCTACCTAGCTTAAAACATTTATAGTGGTGTCCCGCCGCCACCCCCATGGATGACGAGCCGAGCTTGTCGCGCCGCCGTGACCGTACGCGCCCGATCTGGCCGCTCCTCGACGCCGGCGACGAGATCCGAAGGATTCACTGCGTCCCACGCCTGCGTAGAGCCTCCTTGCCCCCTCCACCTCGCCACGGGTGGCCGAAGATGACACGACCGCCACCCGACCAGCGTCGCCGTGGGCCAGGCGCCACCCCAGCCCAACTCGCCCCGGCCCACGGCTATGTGCCGCCTAGGGCGCTCCTGCCCTCTCCACCGCCCACCGCAGTTGGTCCTAGGCCCGAGGCGAGCGCCCCCTTATTTTTTTTATTTGTTGCTACAACTTCTTTTGGGCCTAGCCCATGTGGTTTGTTGCGCCCTGATGGCTTCTCGCCCTTCGTTGGTTACCCCAAGTGGAAGGTTGAGATGTAGCGCAGCAGCAAGTTTCCCTCGGTGAAGATACCAAGGTTTGTCTCCAGTAGGACTCCAGAGATGATAAGTAGGTGTCAGCGGCGCAACTGACGTGGACCTGCACACAGACACAGATAACTTTGTTCCCAACGAAGTTCAGAGAGGTTGTCAATCTCTCCAGTCTTGTTGTTCACAAAGGGTAAAACACAAAGGATAATGATAGCAACTGAAAAGTAAAAAGCAGGAAAGTAAATAAGCGTGGAAACAGTAATAAGGATATGGACCGGGATACGTGATGTTCACTAGTGATGTCTCTCTCCCAAAAGACGATAAAAACTGCTATGCGAGGTAAAAAAATTACAGAAGGGCAATTGACAGGATTATGAACGCACCGCAATGCTAACTATGCTACAAAAGAAAGGAAGAGGCTCAAAAGCACGGGCAGTACGCCAAAATAAGTAGACCGTAATCCAACTGCATCTACTACTAATCATCCACCTTGAGATATCTATCCAGAACATCTCGCTGGTATTAATTTGCGAGCCGCACCCAAAGTGTAAACCCAAAGCAACAGACAACTGCATTAAAAATAACTTTGCGTAAAGTAAACAATCCTTGCAACCGCGGTTACAAGCACCATTGTTTTCCCCCTTGTGGCAACAACACATCCCCTACACTCATGTTTCTGTCACTCAAGCGTGTCATCGGGGGGCATGAACCCACAATCGAGCATAACGTTCCCTCTTGGAGTCACTACCTACTACTTGTCCAAAGCAATAAACAGCAACGGAGAATATGCAAGAATTACTTAGGAACAAAAATATAAGAGATAAAAACCAAATATATTACTCTATCACAATCTGAACATAATCTCATAATCCATCAGATCCCATCAAACTCAGCATAGCAATAGCAGAAATATTACAAAAGTGCCTCGATCATGTAGGGCAGCTCATGAGGTCTAAACCATGAAGAACAAAGAGGGGAGGAGAACATCACATAGCTACTGATCACGGACCCATGGTCCAAGGAAAACTACTCACGAGACATCCGGGGAGCATCCATGGTGGAGAGGAGACTCCCGGAGGTCGGTCCTCCCTCCGGCAGGGTGCCGGGAAGTGGTCTTGTGGTACTCCCGATCTCGGAAGCGTGGCGGCGGAGGAACAGAGGCGAGTTTGCGAAATAGGGTTCTCTCTTCGGAGTTTCCCCGTGACGGAGAATAAATAGGCGAAGGGGGGAAGCCAGAGGTGGACCAGGGGCCCCAGGTGCCCCCCTGGCGCGGCCAGGGGTGGGGCCGTGCCGGGTTGACGCCTGGGACCCCCTGGCTCCCCTCTGGCCCCACTCGGGCTCTTCGCGAAGCTTCCTGTACGCTGATTTTTCCTGTATTTTTTCCGGAATTTTTCTGGCACTTTTATATGGGGGAAAACTGAAATAGAAAAACAGCAGAAAACAGGAACTGGCACTGGGGTGCACTGAGTTAATAGGTTAGTCCAAATATGATCAAAAGTGTATGAAAGTGTATCTAGAACCTAGAAATATCACACAAAACATGCATGGAGCAAGCAGAAATTATAGATACGTTTTGGACGTATCACGCCCGTAGGCGTTGCTTACTATCAAGCACCCCGTGTAAATTTTCGTAAGTCCCCAGCAATCTGTTAAGTTGTGTTGTTTTGCGATGCAGTTTGCAGTATATATGTAGCTTGGATGGATTTGCGCCCAACATGAAATTTGTTCTTCTTGATGTGCCCTACAATAATGCTATAGTGAGTTTATTCATTTGAGGTCATTACATTGGTGCAATTACTTGTCAAACACTCCTACTTGCTATTAACTGCTGCAACTGTTATTTAACTATGTTTGGTTGATGATTGCCTCTCATCCGTGCGTCGTATGCATATGCTTCTTTGAGATGAATTTCTCAGCATCATGTCTAAGTCAACACCATGCTTTCACTTGTCATAATATATTGCTGTAGGTTGCACTTATATTGCTCCAAAATGGTGCACCTATTAATCTGTCATCCCAGTTTGCATATTGTTGCACTTTGAGGGTGTTTGGTTGGGCTTCCTACCAGCTTTCTGCGCTGTGAAGCCGGCAACCTAACCAAACAGCCAGCTTCCCATCAGATTTTTTTAGCAGCCACAGATTATAAACAAACTAGTTTCGCCGGCTTCGGTAGCTTTCCATAAATCCCACACCCAAAATATCTCTACCATTTCGTCAATATTGCAAACAAACTACCCTCCCATATAACAAGTTATGTTTCACCCACACCCCGCATCCCCTCACGTGGAGAAATGGCCGCCTCGTCCTCCTCCCCTCCAGCCGCCGCTGCCTCCTCCCCTCCAGCCGCCGTCGACTCCTCCTCGCCTCCAGCCTCCAGCCGCCACCACCTTCTCGCCTCCAATCGTCGCCTCCCCTGCTACCGGCCGCGAGCGCCGGCCCCTCGACCTCCTCTGCTGCCAGGGACCTGTGACACCCCATCGACCTCCACTGCTCCAGGTGACGGGCGTCGCCCCCTCGACCTCCTCTGCTCTTGCCGGCGTCGGGTGCCGCCCCCTTGACCTCCTCTTCTCCTACCGACCGGCCACGCCCCCTCGACCTCCTCTTCTCTTGTTCATTTTTTCCATGGATGGATTTGAGATGGATGTTTCAATTATTTTGTATTGTGTGTGTGTGAAGAAAATAGATATAAATATGTGGGATTGTATGAGCAAAATATACATGCATATATATTTGATGCAACGATATGCGTACAGTAGGCATATGTATATGATTTGGTGAAGGATTTGGCTAGTATAATTAGCAGAAAAATTATATAATGTTTAACTGAAAATGAACTATATGATGGATGTGTGTGTAATATTTAATCTTAAGGTAAGGGTGTTCTCAGATTATTTATTGTTAAGTTTTTCAATTGATTATGTGTGTGTAATTGTCTAGATTGTGTGAATGCACTAATGTATTGATGTTGTTTTTTTACAATTATCACATTTTAATTATCTCCAATATCTAAAAAATAAGTGAAGCATGTATAAAGATGATTATTATAATTATATCAGTACATAAATATCATCTCAGCATCGCAGCGATATTCTAGACATTTTAGTCGAAAGCCACAACTCTGACAGCCGGTTTACCAAACGACAACACTGCTCACAACATCATTTACAACACAACAACTTTTCCACAGCTTACAGCGCACAGCTGCTTTTCCACAACTTACAGCCCAACCAAACACCCTCTTTGATAGCCTTATAGTTATTGATCCATGCCACATATGCTTTAGGTCCCATGGAATGAATTGCTCCTTGACATGTATACTTTGATGCCATGTATTGCTATGCCATGCTATCTTTCCTGATCATGTAGTTCTTGAGCTCCAAAAGTGGCTACTTGCTTTTTGCTGTCAACTACCCTGAGAATTGCTAAGTCTGGAATATATTTTAGTTGTATTACATGATTAATATATATTTATCCATGGGTCTTTTGACCACAAGTGCCATGTTTGAATTGTTTAGCATCATGGAATCTCCATGTACATACATTACATTGTCATGTTGCTGTAGATTTTCTATCACTTTTTCTACTATTTAGGTAGCATGATTATAACAGTTTGCCATGAAGCCTGATTTCCACTAAGTCTGTATTCTGAGATAGCTCTCTTGCATCCTTGCTACATGTTTATCCATGATTCTTTTGGTCATAAGTGTAATGCATGAACTCATGAACATCATGTATGCTTGCTGTTGATATATTGCATGGTCAATTTGGTGATTGTTTGATAATAGTTTACCTGCTATTAAGTAAGCATGTTATTAACCTTTTGCCATGTTTTCCTGATATCATTAAGTCCTAAACCAGTAGCATAAATCAGCTTTTTGCATGTGCTACAATTATTTATTCTTGATGCTCCTGTACATGAAACCTTGATGCCATGTCATGCTTGTCATGTCTATTGTTAATCCATACCCTTTTGGTGCATGTTTGCAATCTATAGCATGTTTTTGCATTGCTCTCAAGTGTGTTACCTGATGTTGGCAGATTGTGTTCATAAATTGCGTTGCTTGTATCTTTTTACTCGTAACTCCGTTTGGACTGTTCTTTATATGTAACTTGACAAGAATTTCATGTAGATTGTGTTTGAGATATTGTTTTCTGTTGTTAACCAACCTAAAATATGGTTAGGGCAGAACTGTACCAAATGCTTTAATCATCGTGGGGCACTTTGTGTTATGCCATGTTTAGGGTGTTGCCTCACTTAAAATGACTAGCATAGGTAGCTTACTTTATGCTTCACCTCTTGCCATGTTTGTGTGAGATTCCATGTTAACAAACTTTCTCATGTTGTGTAGCTAAACAACTTGAACCATTGTAAACGAGAAGTATCGTGGTGTGAGATCGATACTTCACGTAACATGTTAGTAACTGCTCTCAACGGTAGATGAGATATCGTAGCGCGTTGTCTCGTGTTGCCTTCTTGTTCCTTGCCTGCTTTTGATTGCTTCGTAGTAATAGATGCATCTCCGTTGATTGACTTTCCAGTGTTTACTTCTTGTGTGCTCCTGCAGGTACTCTCGGAGACGTTGCGAGTTTGCAATCGACTACACCTTCGGCTTCGTCTTCTCATCAGGTAAGGGGAGCATATATCATGCTTATAACTTTGATATCACTTGCGTAGGTATAGGATAGACCAATTTCTTGATCCTACCACCTCATATTTATGATTCTCAAATAAACCCAAACGGCCATGTCCTCCACATCCAAGCAAACCTTTGTTTGGCCATGTACCTTGCTTTCTTAACCACTGCTTAGTATGCATGATTATGATGCTACTTATGTTATCCTGTTACTCCTTGGATTGGGCTATCACACTATTATATTTATTGTGGATGATGTGATTATTATAGTGTTGACTATATTCGACGAAGGGTGGAAGGTCAGGCTATCACGAGTTCGAGTCACCACTGCTTAACCACTGCTTTGTTCCATTCGAGTGACCTAGGACCCGAGTTCCGGGTATTGTGTCTCTTGGTGAGCGTGCCTAACCACGTGTGCGATTCTATGGGGTCCCCTCTTCTTACCTACCTAGCTTCAAACATTTCTAGTGGTGGCCCAAACTTATTTACCATTTGAAAATGTGTGTGTGCTCGGTTGGGCCCCCAACAGATTTTAAAACAACTCGGGCCATCGGAGACAGAGTTCCTCTGTTGGTCCACACTGGTGAGCTAGGGAAGCCCCTGAATTTAGGTGAAGCTAACCCCGACCGTGGCCATACGTAAGAGTCCAATCCGAGAGCGTGGCCTGCTTTTGGATTGGGTGTCGACTTCCCGGGGGCTATCCGGATTTGTCGTTGTTAGTTAGAGGGATTATGATGTCCGGATCTCTGGGAACAACTCTTCAATGATTGTCTTTAACAGGCCCGACCGAGAGAGCCGGCGTACATGCAGAGCTTATAATGGGCAGTTGGTACACCCCTGCAGGGTTAAATCTTTTCGAGAAGCCGTGTCCACGCTTATGGACGACTTGAGACCTACTCCTTGTTCATAGAAAACAACAACTGAGATAATCTTAATAACTTGATCAACATGTGTGTGTGCCTTGACTTCTTCTTCTTCGTTGGGATGCGAAGATGAGGACAAGGATAATATAGGTGTTATGTTTGCGTAAGTAGCTGATAGCAGACTTGTTGGAGGCGATTCTTCATCGAATGCTTGTTTCTCATCTCACTTTAAATAGATCGTTAGCCACCTCATATATTGCTAGTGCGGCTGCAACCCCAACCACTACCCCCATCCTACCGTGAGAACTTAGTTGTCTGTCTTGTTGATATAGCTCACCCCCTTCTTCTCTCTTTTATGTACTCTATGCAAACGATCTTGGACTACAGAGGAGCATAATGCCCTTCCTTCCGGACGCCTTTGCGGAGACTCGACGACGACTAGTTAGGCGGATCCCGGCGGAGAGCCTGGACCCGTGTGGTTACGGGAATAGTGTGTTTTACTTTTGCCACTAGGCATTTTATTGTAGTTTGTACTCAGACATATATCTTCCGCTGATGTATTGTATTCGGGAAGTTGTATGTCGATTGTATGAAATGTTGTATCCTTGTTGTAATGTTGTGATATCATGTTGAAATCCGAGACATAGGGCTTCTTCATATCTCGCGGTAGGTCTGATATGTGCTTCGCCTCGGGTTTGGAAGGAAATGTCCAAATCTGAAACAGTACCACATATCTTGTCTTACACCAATCTCATAGATATTTTGGGTCATGTCATCATATTTTTCAATAGAATCATCATCATTATCACTAAGAGAAGATGATACCTCGGGATTACCTCTTGCCATGAGGCACATGTGCATGAAGGTGGTTGATGATGATTCTTTGCTAGAAAAGGGTTCTTCATCAATCAAGTGTGCCACATTTTTCTTGATTTCCTCTACATTGTTAGTCATACAACAACTAGAGTAAATTGAACCCTTTATATCATGGCAACACGGGAGCTCAAGCATATCATCACAACAATATGTCAAGTAATCTATAGATGATATGCATGAAGCTACAAGGCTAGAATTTCTACATGGAGGATCATCAATAATAATATCAACCTCATCATCACACATGATTTCTCCACTTACCATATCATTACCTTGTGACATGGTAAATGTTGGTAAAGTGGAAGATTTTAAGGTTCCAAGTAGTCGGAGGTGGAGGCAATAGGGTGCTCTTCATGATATGAAGTTGTGGAGACCTCCCCAATAGTCTCCATGAGGAAAATATTGGCTTCGTCAAGATTTGATCCACCATATACAACATCAAGTTTGGTCCAAGCCTCATGAGTTGTCTTACACATCAAAATTGACTTCAACACATCAAATGTTATAGCTTTATGAATGGCTACAAAAGCATCAATATCAATGTGCACATTATTAACAGATGGAGATAGGCAATCCTTGGAAATATGAGCTCCAATAATAAAAATTCGCAAAACATTTGTACCCATGGTCCGGAAGTGACATAGCATGTAAATTCTCCACAAGTGATAATTTGTGCCATCAAAATCAAAAGTGTCATTGTGCACTATGTGTAACAGCCTAGATTTCACAAAAATTAAAATTTTTGTATTCGGTGTGAATTGTTTGATTGTCTGATTTGTTTGCGGTGTTTGCATCCCGATTTATCGATTGGCGATTATTTCCCCCCTCTTATCTCGTACTGGACGGATACCTTCTCGACCTTCGCGACACAGGGTTTCACCAGAACACCGTCGCGAAAGCCACACAAGACCAGCCGTAGCCAATGGGACAAAAAAACCTGTTTAATAATTAAACGGATTATTTTATAGCGCGCCAGAAAGTGTTCTCGAAACGGTTCCAGCGTGAGGTGAAGGCCGCCGGATCGACGCACTGATCGCGGAGTTCGAAGTTTTAGCCGAATCAGAGATCCTGCGAACCCTCGGTGGTCAAAAATGTAAACACAGCGCGCCCGAGAGAAAAACCGGGGATGTTTTTGCAAACTGCCAGCCACCTGGGCTATATAAAGACCACCACTTTCCCACCCCTTTCTAAGGTTTACCTAAGCAAAATTTGCAGCCACCCCCTGAGATTTGCCTCAAAATTCTGCCCACAAACCCGGATCCACAAAAACCGTAACTACCCCTCGATCTGAGCCGTCAGATCTGCGAATGGACGCTCCTGGTTGAGCCAGGTCACCCCAAGCCGTTCTAGCCTGGCTCCCACCGCAACCAGGCCCCACAGGGCCGAGCTCGCCCCCGCCGGGCCCGATTTGGGCCTGGAAGTCCTCACCGCAGCCGTGCGCCTTCCCGTTCGACGTCGTCTTCGGCCGGCAGCTGCCACGTCGACGCGCCGCGCGCGCGCCCTCCAGTGACCTCCTCCCCGAGCGCCCGTACCTCTCCCTCTCCTTCGCCTCACCCCCTCTCCTGCTCCCGTACTACAGGCCGGCGGCGGCGACCGCACCATGGCCGAGCTGGTGAGCTCGGGCCACACCGCAAGGACCTTCGCCTTCGAGCCGCCAGCTTCCAGCCCCGCCGCACCAGACTCGACGCCACCAGCCGCATCCCCGCCATCTCGGCCGGCCCGCCTCTCGCCGGCGACCCGTGCCGCTAGCTGCCGGTGGCCGGACGCCGCCTTGGCCACCCTGGATCGAGATCGCGAGGCGCCCGATCCAACCACCCCCGCCAGATGGGCCGCCCAGTCTTTTTTTTCTTTTTTCGTTTTCCTTTTCTTTCTGTTATTTTTTTTCTCTAAGTCTATAGAAATTGCTACTGTATTCGTTTTTGCGACGTAGTTTGCGATCAAACCGTAGCTCGGATGACGTTGCGCCCAAAAGTAATTTTTTTTAGAATTGTGTGTACTTAAATCCATCTTTTGTGAGCATTTTGATTTGAGGCCATATTGATGTTGTTAATCACTGTTGAAGTGGGCACCAGATTGTTAACTACTGCTAATTTCTGTTAATTGTTGTTGCTGTTATTTTATTGCAAGTTTGATTCATGATTGTGACACATCCATGAGGCCTATTGCATTGATTCTTGTTGCATACTATTAAGAATCATGTGTACTTCAATCCTATGCAATCACTTGTCATGTTTTCCTGTTGTAGCTGTATTAATTCTTGCTCCAAAGTGGTGACCCTGATGAGATGTGCTGCTGTTTATATAAAGTTGTTGCGTTGCTGCCCTATATCTTTTTAACCGTGCGTCCTATTGAGCATTGCAATATGTCATTTTGATCTATGCCATGTCTACTTCCATTATATGTATTGCATTTTCATGTTTACATTTCTGGTCATAGATATGTTTAGCTCCAAAGTCTGTAACTCTTCGATGCCATGTTGAATGCTTAATATCTTTTGACCTGTGATGCATATGACCTTGATTCTTGTTTGTACCTGATCACCATCATGTCTACTTCATGCTCATCTATTGCTATGTCATGTTGCTGAAATTTTGCATATAGCTTTACCCCTATTTATATAGCATGATGATAACAGTTTCTGCCCTGTTTTCCTGATTTTCACTAAGTCCTAGACCGGTAATGTTTTATTGTATTTTGCATGGGCTATAATTAATTGTTCATGAAGGCTATTTGCATGATTCCTTTTGCCATGCCTTACCTGCCATGTCTAATTTAGTTTCATACCGTTTTTTTGCATGTTTACAACCTTTTTCTTGCTTATTTGTTGCTCTAAATTGTGCTACCTGATGTTGGCAGATTGTGCTTGTAACTTGTTTTGCTTGTATCTTTTTAACCGTAACTCCGTTTGGAGTGTTCTTTATATGTAACTTGACTAGAATTTCGTGTAGATTGTGTTTATGCTGCTCTTGCTTGCTAATAAAAATAATACAATATTATTTAGGGAAAAACAGTACCAAACTATATAATTTTCGTGGGGTAAATAGTGATGAGCATGTTTAGGATTTTGCCCCACTTAAACTGACTAGCTTAGTAGCTTACTTATGCTTCACCTCTTGCCATGTTTGTGTGATATGCCATGCTTGTGTGATATGCCATTTTAATAACCTTTTCTCATGTTGTGTAGCTAAACAACTTGAACCATTCTAAATGTGCGGTATCGTCGTGTGTGACGAATACTCCACTTAACCTGTTAGTAACCGCTCTCGACGGTAGATGCGATGTCTCGTGTTGCCTTCTTCTTGATGCTTGCTCGTGATTGCTTCGTAGTAATAGATTCTTGCTCGTCGATTGCCTTTTCCAGTGTTTTATTCTTGTGTGCTTCCGCGGGTACCTCTCGGAGACGATGCGAGCTTGCGATCGACTTCACCTTCAGATCGTCTTCTCATCAGGTAAGGGGGAGCATATATCATGCTTATAACTTTCAGCTCACTCGCGCCTAGGTGTAGGATAGAACGATTGCTTGATCCTACCACTTTATATTCATGCCTCTCAAATAAACCCAAACAGCCATGTCCCTCCACATCCCAGCAAACCTTGTTTGGCTATGTTACTATAGCTCACTCCTCAGCCACTGCTTAGTATGCATGCTAGGATGTTATCAATTATTATCCTTTTACTCTTTGGATTGGGCTATCACATTATTATATTTATTGTGGATGATATGATTTATTATAATGTTGACTATATTCGACGAAGGATGGAAGGTCTAGGCTATCCCGCCCCGACGCTTTGTTCCATTCGAGTCACCTAGGACCCGAGTTCCGGGTATTGGTTTTTAGACTGAGCGTGCCTAACCGCATGTGGGATTTTATGGGGTCCCCTTTTCTTACCTATCTAGATTCAAACATTTCTAGTGGTGGCCCAAGCTGATTTACCATTTGAAAATCATGCATATATGTCTGTCGGGTCGCTCCTAGCAGATATCCTTTAAAATAACTTGGGCAAGGGGAGACATGGTTTCTCTTGTTGGTCCACCCCAGGGAGCTAGGGGGCTACCCACATGGTTTGGGTAGCTGACCCGACCTCGTCTAGACGGTAGAGGCCAATTCGAGAGCTCGACCGGCTTTTGAGTTGGATGTTGACTCACCGGGGGCCACCCAGATTTGTTCGTTGTTAGCTAGAGGGACCTG
The DNA here is from genome assembly GCA_950022295.1 of Bromus sterilis. Taxonomy (NCBI): domain Eukaryota; kingdom Viridiplantae; phylum Streptophyta; class Magnoliopsida; order Poales; family Poaceae; genus Bromus; species Bromus sterilis. The sequence goes on along the minus strand of OX465595.1, from coordinate 268,906,349 downwards.
TCATTTCGGATCCCTCGGGACTAAATCATAAATGGCTGCCTGTGATGGGTAGAAATTGAGAGAGATGGGCGTGCGTGCGGAGCCTTGTAATGGGCAGTTGGTACACCCCTCCAGGGTTAAATCTTTTCGAGAAGCCGTGTCCACGGTTATGGACGACTTGAGACCTACTCCTTGTTCATAGACAACAACAACAGATATAATATTAATATAACTTGATCAACATGTGTGTGCCTTGACTGCTTCCTCTTCGTCGGGATGCGAAGAGGAGGACAAGGATAGGATAGGTGTTATGCTTGCGTAAGTAGTTGATAGCTAGACTTTTTGGAGGCGATTCCTCATCGAATGCTTGGTTCTCATCTTACTCTAAATAGACCGTTAGGCACTGATATATTTCTAGTGCGTCTGCAACCTCACCACTACCCCCATCTTACCCGTGAGAAGTTAGTTACAAGACTTTTTGATATATTCTCACCCCTTTCTTTTCTTTTCCCTTTTATTTTTTGCCTGATCGGCCGCTGCAGTTGATTACTACCTTGACTCTTCTCCTTGATGCCTCGTGGAGACTCGACGACGACTAGCTAGGTGGATCCCGGCGGAGAGCCTGGACCCGTGTGTTGACGGGAATGGTGTGTTTTGTCTTTTGCCAATAGGAATTTGATTGTAGTCTGTACCCAGACATGTATCTTCCGCTGATGTATTGTATTTAAGGCTGTTGTATGCCGATCGTATGAGATGTTGTATCCATGTAGCTGTAATGTTGTGACATCATGTTGGAAATCCGGGGCATATGGCAATGTCATATGTCGTGGTGAGACCGATATGTGCTTCGTCCTCGGATCTAGATGGAAACATCTAGATCTGGAACAGTACCGCATATCGGGCCTTACACTATGCCACTAGTCAACATCTTACTCTTTATGTGGTGAAGCCTAATAAGGAGAGACCTTACTCTGATACCAATTGAAAGGACAATGATGTCTCCTAGAGGTGGGGTGAATATGGTATTTGAAACCTTATACGGATTTGACTATATCCAGATGAGGAAATATATTAAGCGGATACTTGAAAGCGCAATAATGATCAGAGGGGGAGGGGGGTGAATGATCACTTCTAAAATTTCTTCAAAACTTTGAAGTGAACAGAGAAACATCAAGCTGCTAAGTGGAACACGAAGGAAATACAACATCGAAAGACATTTCTAGAAAGTTCATGCCGAAGGTAAACAAGATGAGGGGAGACATCGAAAGCAAATAGGCTACAGAGTAAATACTGAAAGTAAGTACTAGAAGGAAAACAAGCCTGACTCGGCGATTTTTGGTGAACAAGTTCACAGTCTGCAAAGTGCTACGTCTGGTTGGAATGACTGGTGATTGAACACCTGGAGAAAAAACTCTCTCCGTCCTATTCTCTACAGCAACAAACTCCTCAAGCTTGTCCAGTTTTTAATCGGGGTAGATGATTCAGGACATCTCCGAAACCTTTACAAAGCCTCCTTCAGCAGTGAAAGCGATGCCTAACCGTCCAGGAGACTAGAAGATCTCCAAGATAAAAAGACTGGATAATACAACCTAATTCTCTATGAATTACTCAACTTAGTATGGGACTTGGGTTTGTTTTCTCTCGGAATCTTCCTTGGGATGCTCACAGTACTTTTGTCTGAGAATATTGAGTGGAGCAGCCAACCGAAAATGGAGGGAGGGTGCGGGGTATTTATAGGTTGTGATCCCAATGGAGAAATGACTGAAGTGAACCGATGTGACAACTTGACGCGTGTCCACAACGGTCGGATTTTTCATCAATGCGAACTTTCCTTGCGGAGCAAGAAATCTGACTCACCAAATGAGTTCTCTCTCAGAGGCACAAAGTGCGACGACTTTGCCTTCGTGCTATAACTCAACTCAGTGAGATTTCTCTCAATAGGCTATCTCTCTGGATTTTAAGTTGAGCTGAGCATGTTCACTTCGACTAAGATATCAACTAGAAAACCCCTCTTGGTAGTACGGTTTTTCCTACAACTAAAGAAATCAAAAGAGAAACTAGCAAAAAGACTAAGTCTTCATCCAGCTTCAGCTATCTCCTCGTTGCAATTCTTCTCGAGAACACCATACTTTTTCGATGACATTTTTAGGGGTCGTCCTCCATCAAAGGCTTCGGTATAAGGTTGCAGATTTGTTGCAGTGAGTTGTTCTTCAACATGAAAATTCCATTCTTCAGGAATCTAGATATCTGTTTATACTCAAAGACAATGTTAGTTCCTCTACTGCTTTGTCCAACAATCTCCAAAACCTAAGGCGAAAACTTGCTCTTACAATCTCCCCATTTTTGGATGATTATGGACAAAATAGGCATCGACAATTAATTGAATGGTTTTGTATTACGATGAAAAACTAGAGCTAAGATAGATGATATACTCCCCCTTGATGTATACAGGAAAGATGAAAAGTTTAGTTAAGTGCATTTGATAAGGAATAGATCAAGGGATATCCCCAATATCTTAGCGAGAGAGATTGCAATCCAAATATATCCAATGAAAATATGATATCTCCTCAAATGACTTGTGAACTTAAGATACATAACTTCCTACAAGACATATGTTGATAGCAAGCATAGCAGATAGATATCATACGATAAGAAAGCAGTTCAAAGTTGACTTAGAGTTAGTTACAACCAGATCGAATGAAAAATGAAAGTTTTTTGTACCCACTCGAACTCCAAAACCCTTATCCCCGTAGGCCTAGTTATTTGATGCCACTACATCTCCCCCTTTTTTGTCAATGATTGAACAAAAAGATTGAGAATAGGGTTTGACGAGGAGGTGACCCCACGACTCCTACGGATGAGCCTACCTGGTGTCCATGAAGGCTGAAGGCCCATGAAGATACGGCCTCCGCCCACTAGATGGCGCCGACGTAGAGGTCCTCGACTCACAAGGAAGGTGCGAAGGCCTGCCGTATGGAGCAAGCTAGGGTTAGGAAAGTTTACCTGTACGCGTAGATGAACTCCCCGAGACCTAGCCCACTATATAAGGGCTAGGAGGGGCGAGGCCAAAGACATCGAATCTTACTTGTAACCCTAGCCTTGAGCGCTCCAGCCTTAGCTTCCTCTGTAATCGCATCTTCCCAATCAATAATATCGAGCAGGAGCAAGCCTCCTTGTTTGCCGACGAGTTATTCTCCAACCTGCGCCTTTCATGACTAACCCAGGGTCCCTGACCATGGGATTTGCCGGGGTTGATCCCCGTTAGGGTTGAAAAAGAACCTACGCATCGGTAGAATGGCATCGGGGATGTCGAGAAGATTTTGGTCGTGGAGAGCATGGCCTTGTCTTCACGATGTGTCGATGGCTTGTAAGATCACGAAGCGGAGTCAGCTTGGCAGGGAAGGAGTTGAGCTAATAATATTTTGGAGTCCTTGGGCTTGGTGGGAATGGCTAGAAAATGGTCCGAGCATTTTGATCTTCAGAATCATAGTGTGAAGATTCAGCTTCGAGGGCATTGTGATAGAAATCATCAAGCCAAATAGCGTCTCTGTTCTTGGGCAAAGTAGGTAGTTCTTTGTTGGCCCGATCAACACGATCATTGTTAGACCATCTTCGATTAAGATGAGGAGGATACTGAACAAAGCTAGACCACTGCAGCTGACCATGAGAGTTAAACTTTCGAAGACCTTTCCACTGACGACGAAGGGATTCACGATGGAGTTGAGCATTGTTGACAAGCATTTGTTGAGAACGAAGGGAAACCTCCATATGATGAACACTCTTGATAAATCTTCTTCGAATATTTGCGTTCAGTGACATGTGCTCGAATGCCAACATGCTCAGCAAAAGGATCATTGTGACTAGAAACAACTTTGAATACTTCTCGAAAGGGAGGGGTAACTGTCGAAGGATATTTTGTCGTCAGAAAAGGCACGTCCCAAGAGTAATTGCAGAGAGTCATCAGCCACGGTGCATAAGATTTGAGAGATGCAGGATCAGCAGCACATGAGACTAAAATCCAAATGAAGCAGTCTTCAAAATCAAAAGGAAGTCCATTGACCAGCTTCATGATGGCATGTTGAAAAAAATGAGGATTTGGAAATTCATTGTGCACATTCAGCATAGGAATCAAATTCTTCGACAAAATATAGAACCATGATTTTTCCTCGAAGATCAAATGCTTTGACTTAGGCACGTCAGGACATGTATCTCCAACAACTTCGGGGTCCATGAGGACGCAAAACTCAGCAGGTGTCAAAGGAGGCAATGAATGAACTTTTGCGGGCAATCCTTTTAATAGAGGAAGATTGATCAGAGACATCAGCTTATCGACATTCATGTGAAAGTCTTGGCCTTGAATCATGTAATCAAATTTCCATATTGATGGCTCATGATGGTTTCCAGTGACATACATAATGGCATGAAACTTCTTAGTCATCTCAGGATCACTATTGATGGCAAACATTCGGTGAGCATGCAACTCAACAATTGTTTCGGCCAAGTTCTAAAAGCATGTTGTGGCATAAAACGAAGGTAAATCCAGATACTGGATAGTTGAAAATCTTGTCCTTGTCGAGCAGAGTGCAGGCATAATAAATAGATTTCTCTTGAGTCCAGAAGCGAAGCGTGTAAGAATCACGGTCCTTCAGATAAGAACTTGCTCCGAAGAACTTGGGTTTCTGCTCAGGGTGCTTAAAGATTGGACCTCCACGAGGAACATCTGACCGGAATAGGGTCAACATTTCCCTCAGATGAGCAGAGTGGAGAAGATCACCAACCAGAAATTCATCCATCACATTGTCGGAAAATTCCTTGCGAGAAATGTCAACACGAGGATTTGAAGATGGTATGTTGATCATCTCCTGATTGTGGGCAACATCAGCAGAGAGATCTTCGTCGACATTTTCTTCAGCGACATCTCCTTCGCCGGCATCTTGAACTTTTTCAACCTCTTTAGTTTCCATGGCCTCTAAGTCAGCATCAAGTTGTTCTGAAGCATCAACCATTTCTTCGTTGGAGGAGGCATATGAAAATGATGATTCTTCATTGGAGCTAGCATCCCCGGAGCCGTCATCGGCATCATCACCTTCGTCTTCAATTATAGTCGGTGTAGCACAGCGAGGGGAAATTGTGGTGACATCAACGTCTTCATCTTCGTGGATGGAGCACTAGTGCGGGTGATAGCTATCCAAATGGGGTTTGACCCCTATCGCCGACGGGAATCGGAACCGTCGCCTTACTATCGACTGTGATAGGGGGGCTATTCCACATGACAGCCAGAAACTGTTTGTTATGTCGCCAGTATGCGCAGACATTTCGGTAAAACAACTCGTATGAGATACGGAAGTATATCCCGCACAATTAACCTGTAAAACTCGTGTGAAATGATTAACTCATCCCAAACGTGGTGCCTGAAAAAACCGCGTGTAAGTATATCTCATTCAGACGAAGTCACAATAGAAAAAGTGTGGGGTGCAAGAACATATCACACGGTCTGTAAAAATGAATCGTGTGAATTCAGTGTAGTATTCCAAACGTTTGGAAGAATAAGCACGTTTCTCTGTACAAAAGATCGCACACGTTGGTTGTCTTACAATTGTGTGTGATATAGAAAATAACGCACACAAAATACTAGGAGAAATCATCACCTATGTATGCTGTGTAGGGCACGGTCGATTAGATGCAAATGTTTGTGATACATATTGCTATCCAAACGTACAATTCTTCATGTCCGTGTGTGATGATAAGTAGATCGCAAACGGTTCTGTTTTAGTTCTGTCGTTTTGAACATTGCAGACGGTTACTTTTGAGGACGAGGTAATATCGTAGACAGGTCAATTCTAGTATCACACAAGGTAAAATAGATGAGTCGTGTGCAATCGAAAAGCAGCGGCACAATTAAATAACATAATCCAATTAGCACCACTGGTACTGAATTTGCTGGAACATGTTTTACAACGAATTAATATTCACATCAAGTAGATTATTCATCCAGAAAATGTAATAGTGCATTCTAAGTATCTCAGTGTTACAGAATGAAGTCAGAGACCTGTCATCAAATGGAAAACAAATGAATCCCATTGTGAAGTGAACGAAGAAGAAATCATACTTATTGAACACCCATAGGTGTTCTAATGTCTCCTTCCGTGCATTATATGTAGAACTCGTACAACCATTTGCAGATCGTTGTCCTGACGTGCAGCAAATTCTTTATGGATAACGGGGTAGCCATGAACCTTGCAAGAGACTGTATGATATAAATATCAGAATTTGCTGTACGTGTAAATGAAAGTGATTGAGACACTAGACTTACTGTTGCTAGTTTGTAGGAATCATATATTGCAGGAGATTCGACTAAGGAAATCACATTTTGACAAGCATAGAATCCACACAAGTTGGTCCCTGGTTGCTGCTGAGGACACTGTAAATTTGCGTACGGAGTTAACAATAGTGTACATATGTATATATAAGAACAAATAAGCCCTACAGTTTAATATGTTTTAGTTTCTTTGGAGTACATAGAGAACTATAATTGGACTTATATAGAAACTTGAACGCATGTATATACATTCTGAAAATAACATATTTCAGTATCGTACCGGATAAACGGACTCATGATGCAGATGTTTTGATGTATCGCAACGGTTCCCTCCAATACGGATGTACTCACGAAATGCACTACAGATGAAGATGAATTTTTGCACATTCAGTTATGCGATGAAGTTGAATTTTTCCATACTCATTTCTAGAAGTAAATGTTAGCATAAGCTTCAGCATAGAAGAATTCAATACCTATCCAGGAAATTCTTAACAAGTGACAGATCCATTGGGTTTTCTTTTGTATGTAGAGAATCCATGTAGTAGACTATGTTGAGCTTTAGAGCGACGACAATAACGATCCAATGTCTCCTACAGGTTAGCAAAACACAGAAACAAATGAAACATGTTGGATATTGAAAGTCAATCAATGTATGTAAATGTATATGTGGTCGTATAATTTACATACTTTTCATAATATGGAAGTAGGTGTAATTCTGGAATCTGGTCGGAATAAAGCCACGGTCGTAGTTCTCAGTTATTTCATATTCATTTACCATAACAGGGTCTATCAAATCCACGCGCTGCAAATTTCGATCTCTAGGAAAGGACAGCAAAGCCCTGAGGAAACAGTAGAATTAGATATAATTCGTTCATGGGCTTATATGAGAGGTTTATTGAGTTTCTGAAGTACTTACAAGACGACGAATTGAATTATACCCGATTCGAGCATATCGAAGTTGAAGAGGTCATAAAACTGATCGAATGTTATTAGGAAGTTACTATGCTTTGTACCTACACCGAATTGTGAGTCATGGTATATAGTGATACCATCTTCATCGGTTTTTCGCATTTCAGTGACTAAATACTCCCGCGCCTTTCTGCAGTAACCACCTGCCTCTCTCAGTTGTTTGCTAGTCAGATATGGCTGGCCACGTACAAACTTACGTGCTTGGCTTGTATCTAAAGGACACAACTTCTCCAGATCTCCATTGAAGCCTGATTTCAGTTTTGCAATAATAGCCTCGTTGTTCTTGTCCCGGTTCAAGATTGTTTGCAGCTGTGATTCCTCTGCATCATCGGATTAATCAGCACCTGCATCTTTGAGTCGGGTTGATCGTCTGGTCGCCTTCTTCCTGGGGATTGTTGTGGCCGGAGTCCGATCTTTACAGGTTTTCCTTCTCTTTCTCACTTCAGGGTTATGAGCAGTAGGTGCCAGGACGCTTGCATGATCTACTGACATTGCAGCTGGAGGTACAGGTGCATCGGACTTGTTATCAGCTGGTGATGTAGTCGCCTCACAATGTGGCCCTTATTGTATGAGTGAATCAGGATTTTGCGCTGTTGCTGCAAGTGCGCTGGACTGCGGAGCTGGTTGTCCAGAATTGTCAGACTTATGAGCTGTTGATTCAAGGTCCCCGAATTGTGGAGCTTGTGTTGCAATATTGTTAGACTAGTGAGATGGCGGCGATGTTCTGTCGAGCTGAGGAGCGATTGGTGCGGTCGTGTGATCCATGGTTTCCGCCGTGTCAGTCTTGTGAGCAGACATGTGATCCATGGTTGGCGCATGTCGGTCTGCAGAGTAGACATGTGATCCACGGGTTCCGTCTGGATGGTCAGCGGAGAAGACATGTCATCCTCAGGTTCCGCCCGATTGGTCTGCTGAGCAACCACTACAGCTGGCATTGTCTGCTTATCAGGTGTTGCCGGTGTGTGGGACACTATGGCTTGAACGGGCGGCATCAGAACAGTTGGTGTCTTCGTTGCAGGAGGACCTAGCACAATCTGAGGACGCGTTGGTTGTTCCTCGGATTGTGTAAGAACATTAGATCGCAGGGGATGCTCAGTGCTTGATGAATGGGCCTCTTTGCTGGAATTGATAGGGCGATACACAAAAGGACGGGTAATATGATGTGGCGTGGGTAACAAATCTGCTTGATGGAAGGCGCCAATGGTGGATGGTACTGGGGTTGGAGGGATCTCATCGAGGACAATTATTTCATTCCTCGGCCACTGGATCTGAAACAACAATGACTCGCCCAGGGTTTGATGTTCATCACGGGGAAGGGGCAATTTATTGAATGCTTCAAACACCTTGGTCACCGTACACTTCACGTGACCCCGTTCCAGTGTCACATTGTTTAGGAGGAGACCCCCGTCACTGAGGGGGGATAATCTGGGCGAGCGCACATCGCAACAAACGTTTATGCAGTCTAAGCTCGCAAGTCAGCTTCTGTGTCATGCAATATAGATCAGATCTAGCATCATCATAGTCCATGAGGGTGGGGTCAGCTGATGCACAACTACTCTTATGCGGTGCTGTTGTTCTAAGATCAGAATCCAACATGTTGACCTCCTGCGACAGGAGCATTTGAGCATGCATTGATAATTCTTTCATAAGATCCATCCTCACCAAGGTAGCAATTTGTTTATTCTTTCTTCTCTTCCCTTATCCGCTTTTTCTCGTCTATGGTGAGTCGGAAACTGTAACAGCCCAGCATTTTCACCCGAATTAAAAAATTTGTTTATTGCTTTATTTTGTTGATTGCTAGAATTGTTTGTAGTATTTGCTTCGCCGATTTTTTAATTGGTGAATATTTCCCCCTCCTTCTCGTACCGGTATGCATGACCGACCCGTCCACCATGGGACATGACCCTTTTGCGACACCGGGTTTCACCCGATCACCATCTCGACTTTTGGAACAAGACCAACCTTCACCATCGGCGGAAAAGCCCATTTATGTTTAAATGGATTATTTTGTCGGTCGGTATTCAACGTTCTCGGTTTGGTGTGAAACATTGTAGACAACGTTAGTTCGATGATATGAGGCTGTGTTTTGAATTCCGGGCGAGTCCGACTTCGTCGGGTAGGTAAATGGTCGGACGCGCCAGGCATAGTAGCCGGACGTATTTATTAAACTTCACACGGACCGCCAATCAACCAACAAGATTTACCTCTTATCTATTGACCCTAGCCCACCCAAAACTAGGCCTAAACCCCTCTAATCAGCCCATTTTTGTAGTCCATTTAACCTCCCCTAAGAACCCGCTATAAATGGACAAACCTCCCTGCCTAATCTGGAAAACCCTAGCGCTAGCAGCTCAACTTCCGTACCCAACCTCTCCAAAGCCGCCACCTTGCAACACCCACCTCCCCTATGCCAAAGCCGGTCGATCTGATCTAGTTTGTTCGATCCGGGTCGAACGGCTAGCGCGCTGCCATGCCACCCGCAGCCCAGTCGTGGGAGCTCCTCCCTGCCCGAGCTCATTCCCGGCCGTTGTGCTCGCGCCCCAGCCGCCAATCACCGGTCTTCGTGCCGGCGAGCGCTGAGCCGCCGCCCTAGGTCGTCTCCTCCCTGCTCTCCTCCCTCCTGTCCCTCTCATCTCCTTCTCCCTCTTATCTCGCTAATCTCTCTCTATCATCTCCCTAGTTGCGAGGTTGCCGCCATGGCCATGGAGCCAAGCTCCGCGTCACCAGCCGCCCTGTCCCCGTCAGCCACCGGATCCGACGACCTTGAGCCAGATCCGTCGCGCCGCGCCTGTCTCGCCTGCCTCGGACCTCCTCTACACCGCCCGCCCCTCGCCGGAGGAGCCTCCACCACGCTGGGGAGTAGCCAACCACCGCCACCTGCAGTGCCGCTCAGGAGGAGCACGAGTCGCTTGCACCTGCGCGTGGACACCGACGTGGGCCGGCATGGCCCATCTCCCTAGCGCGCCCATGCGGCCCAGCGCCTCCAGCCCAACGCTCCAGATCCCCTGGCCCAGCTACCCGTCCCAGCCGCACTGCCTCCATGCCTTGAGCGTTTGCCGCTATACTCGGCCCCCGTCGGCCTAGGCCTAGCCCTCTAAGGTGAAACATCACCTCCTCTTTTTTCTGGATTTTTTTTGGGCTTAGCCCAATAGATCTGTTCTTATGTGATGCCCATGTGCGATGTATAGTATCTGACGGCCACCCCTTTTTAGGACCAGTCGTAGTTTCGGCCCATGAAATGTATAGCTTTTTTCTGTTTAAATAATTGGCATATTAATATACGATTTAGCGGGGCTCGTATCTTTTTAACCGTAGCTCGGTTTGCGATGTGTTCTACATGAAACTTGCTTAGAATTTCGAGTAGATTAATAATTTTTTTTTCCTTTGACATGTTTGCACTTGTCTAGATGCTAATTCACTGCAATTTACATGTCATGCCACTGCAAATGTTTTATCTAATAACTTTGTAACTGTTGCTCCGATAAAAATGTTCTTTACATGTTACTTGGCTAGAGTTGCATGTAGATTATGATTATGCTGCTCTTGCTTGCTAATAAAAAATAAAAATATGGATTAGGGCAGAATAGTACCAAATATTATAATTATCATGGGGTAATAGTGATATGCCATGCTTAGGAATTTTACCCCATTTAACTTGACTAGAATAGGTAGTTTACTTTATGCTTCACCTCTTGCCATGATTGTGTGATATGCCATGCTTGTGTGAGATGTATGTTAACAATATTCGCTCATGTAAATGTGCGGTATCGTCGTGTGTGAACGATACCTCACTTAACCTGTTAGTAACCACGCTCGACGATAGATGCGATACCGTGTTGCATTGTCTCCTCTTGCCTTCTTGTTGATGTTTGCTTGTGATTGCTTCGTAGTAATAAATACTTTCTCGTCGATTTACTTTCTAGTGTTTCCTTCTTGTGTGCTCCCGTGACGTTGCGAGCTTGCGATCGACTACACCTTCGGCTTCGTCTTCTCATCAGGTAAGGGGGAGCATATATCATGCTTATTACTTTCAGCTCACTTTGCCTAGTTATAGGAAAGAACGATTGCTTGATCCTACCACCTCATATTTATGCCCCTCAAATAAACTCAAATAGCCATGTTCCTCCACATCCCAGCAACCTTTGTTTGGCCATGTACCTTGCTTGCTTAACCATTGCTTAGTATGCATGCTTAGGATGCTACAATTGTTCTCCTGTTACTCCTTGGATTGGACTATCACATTATTATTGTTGTGGATGATATGACTATTATAATGTTGACTATACTCGACGAAGGAGGGAAGGTCTAGGCTATCCCGCCCCGATGCTTTGTTCCATTCGATTCACCTAGGACCCGAGTTTCGTGTATTGTATCTCTTGACGAGCGTGCCTAATCGCGTGTGGGATACTATGGGGTCCCCTTTTCTTACCTACCTAGCTTCAAACATTTCTAGAGGTGGCCCAAGTTGATTTAACATTTTAAACCATGCATATATGTTTGTCGGGTCGCTCCTAGCAGATATTCTTTAAAACAACTTGGGCCAGCGGAGACATGGTTTCTCTGTTGGTCCAACCGATCAGCTTGAACCTGTCCTCATGTGAGGTGACCCGGTAATCCAACCTGTGTTAGCCGGAAGAGTCCGACTTGTGTCGATTCCTTGGGGGAAACCCGGATTTGCGCGTTGTTAGTTAGAGGGACTTGTCGTTTCGGATCTCTCAGAACTAAATCATAAAATGGTTGACTATGATGGGTATCAACTGAGAGAGATGGGCGTGCCTGCGGAGCCTTGTAATGGGTAGTTGGTACAACCCTTCAGGGTTAAATCCTTTCAAGAAGCCGTGTCCACGGATATGGACGACTTGAGATCTACTCCTTGTTCATAGACAACAACAACTGAGATAATCTTATTAACTTGATCAACGTGTGTGTGCTTTGACTGCTTCTTCGTCGGGATGTGAGGGGAGGACAAGGATAGGATAGGTATTATGTTTGCGTAAGTAGCTGATAGCAAGACTTGTTGGAGGCGATTCCTCATCGAGTGCTTGGTTCTCATCTTACTCTAAATAGATCGTTAGTGTCACATCCCAACTTTTTCTCTTCTTGTTAATCTAGTTAACCAAAAATTAGAGCCAACAAAAAAAAAACCTTGCATGAAATGTTAGGTCGTGTTTCAATGCTTGAACTTGTGTGCTTAGGGTTAGTCATGTTGTTGCCTGATGATGCACTTATGATGATGATCATTTTGTGTTGCATGTGCCTAATGTCTGCCATGCATGCAACTCCTCTTGAGATTATCTTAAAAATTGGTAACTTGTCAAATTCTAAAAACCCTTGGTGCTAACACCTAGTAAATTTTCTATATAGTATTAATACTAAAAGTTTTAGCCACTACAAAAATCCCTAGGCATCAACCTTTTGGTTGTTTCTAATAACTAAAATATTTATCAATAAAAACTCCTAGCTACATAAAATCATAAGGAAATGCATGCATGATCTTTATATCTAACCTAATAATAATAACAACAATAACAATAATACCAATAATAAAAGAGTTTTGTATTATTTTTATTATTTTATCTCTTAAAAAAAATAGGTGTTTGGTGCTAAAAAAAGAAGAAGAGAAAAACACCCTAACTACCCCCCCCCACTAATCTCTCTCCCCTGATCTCTCTCTCCCGTAACCCCCCCCCTCTCTCTCACGTATCTCTCTCTCCCTCTCCCTGGTATTCTCTCTTCTCTCTCAAATTCCCCACCTGTCAGCCCCATGGCCTTCACGTGCCCAACCAGGGGCCATCTCAAGGATCGCCCCCGTGGCCTGGCACCCCTAGTGTACCCCCAACCCTTGGCTGCGATGTGACCGGAGGTCTCCCCCGTGGAATCGACCCGCTCCCTCTCTCTCACGAGCTCGCCCACCTCCTGTCTTCTCCAATGGCACCCGAGGCCACGGATCGCCAGCTTGGCTCTCCCTCCCGTTGCAGCCCCGCTCCTCTCGGCTATAAAAGGAGGCCACCCCGGCTCTCCTCTCCCCACTCGCCACACATCACCACACGTCCGTTTGACAGCCCGAGCAGAAGGAAGAGGAGAAGAAGAGGTTGGAGGAGAAGAGGAGGAGGGAAGCCAGAGGAGGAGGAGGAGGGGAGGCCGGAGCTCCGCCTCTCTGCCTCACGCCGGAGCCGCCGGCGAGGGACCAGAGGAGCCGCCCCAAGCACCCCACTGCCCCAACGTCTACCCCGAGCCGACGCCGCTTCCGACGACCGCAGCCGCCTCCGAGCCCCAAAAACGGGACCCCTGCCCCAAACCGCACCCCCGCCGCCCCTCGCCGTCACCTGCAGCCGCCCGGAACGGCTCCCCCGGTGAGCTCCCGTTTCCTGTTGTACACATGGCGCCGTTTTTTTTTTCCGCGAGGCATGCCATGTTTTAGGGCAAAAATGGAACCCCCTCGACCCTCCTACCTCCGCCGCCCCCTGCCTCCGGCCTCCGGCCACCGGAGGGCCGCCGGCGAGGTCCGCCCCCTCCTCTGTCCGCCATGGGAGCCACTCCCGTTCCTGCCCTAGCGGGAGGAAGAAGAAGCCCCCTGGCCGTTCGATCACACTTGATCCAACGGCCAGGAAAGCCCCATACCCCCTCGTTTAAAAAAAAAAAAAAAAAAAAAAACGCTGTCGCGCTAAGCTGGGCTCCGCCCGCGAAAAAAAAAAAGGGAACTTTGCCCGTGGGCGCCAGATAGCCAGGCCAGCCTGCGTTTTCCTTTTCCTTTTTCTTTTACCAGCAACACCATTTTATTTCTAGAAGATTAAATACAACTCCAAATTCAGTGAAACAAATTTTGTTGTGTGCATAAAATTAATATCTATAATTCTGCATGTTTAGAATAATTTTTGTGCAGTGCCAAAATAATTGCTTTAGTTTTTATTAGTTTATTGTGCTTTTTAGCAGCTAAGAATAGTTTTAGTTAAATCCTTGTTGACTCTAAAAATGTGTTGTTGACTTGTTTATACTCCTATGATTATACTTTATTTTTCTGTATGATTAGAATTGTTGTTTGTTTAAATAAAATTAATGATCATATTACTATTATTGCTAGCATTCCATGTTAGGATCATTTTAGTTTATTCTTTGTTAATCAATCAAATAGGTTAAAAAATTTATTATGCTTGTGTTTGGACAGTAGCTAATTATGGTTGTTATTGAAATAAATTTAAGCATGATCTAAAGTTACACAAAAGTAACTTGTGTAAAATCCCTTGTGGTGTATGGCATAATTTTTGCTTAGCCCTATGAACTTGTTACATCACCACTAAAATTTTTGCTCACCTGTGTTAATCCTAATATGATTGCTTGGTATGCCTCATTTGTTGTTTGATTGGGTGCCAAGTGATTTTTATGTTGGTTGAGTGTTGCTTGGAATGAAAGTGATTGTAATGAGTGCTATTTTTCCGCAACGTGTAGACGAGACGCCTGACGTTGCAGGTGAAGACTCCTTCCAAGCCGAAGAAGCTGTACCGGGAGACATCGCCGAGGAAGGCAAGCCATCTTCAAAAACTTAACCTTGTCCTGCATTTTTACTTCCTTTGTACCATATTATATATCATGATCTTGTTATATCATTTTTGGGTTGGGATTTGTACTAGTTTATTAGGTGAACCCCACATACCTTGTAAGCCTTCCTATTTGGGAGAAATAAACTAGACACCGATAATCTTGGTACTATTACAAGCCTTTCTAATGAACTAGTGACAACATAATAATTTGGTTAATCTTGCTCCCCCCTAATGTATTGGCATACATCTAAGAAGATGTGATGGCCAAGGTTGTGGTTGTTGGAAACATCGTTGAACATATTCAAAGTCTAGAGGGACTCTCTATAAGTGCCGCCAAAACCTAGTATTACAGTACAACCACAATACTCTGGTATGGGACAGGGCTAGTTGGAAGCTTGCTTATCTTAGTACGGGGATCTCATAACTACGTGAGTGAGGTACACGATGGTACCCAGAAGCCGGAATCCTGCCGATGCGTCGGGGGTGTAATACGCTGGACTATATCAGTGTCGGTACGTAACTTTGCCGCACCTCTACTACGGTGAAGGCTTGCGTCCACGAGGAGCATGACCTTGCACGCGGACAGTTCAGGATGTGGGCATCGGGTAGATCACCTGTACTAGGGTAGGCAAGGGGAAGACTACGGTCGATTATCCGAAAACCGCATACTGAGGTATGACGAACCGTGGGAACTCCCGGCGGATGTATCGAATGTTGTGGGTAAAGTGTACAACCTCTGCAGAGTAAAAACTATTCGAGTAGCCGGAGTCCACGGTCATGGACAGCTAGTGAGGCCACACTTTGTGGGGAATAGATGAGAAATTCTAGTACTGAGATTATGGTTCACGATGATGATGTTGGTATTATGAAAAGGGTTGGACATGATTCAATCAAATATAAATTGTGGGATTAAAATTTGTCAAGAGTAAAATATTGCCAACTTAACTAATATTGAGTAGTTAGGTTCCCCATGTTAAACCCCACCATATAGCCATCCCATTTTTTTTTCTTGTACAAAAATCTTTGTTCCTTTCTTTAGGTGGTTTGCGAGTACTTTGTATGTACTCACGGCTTTGTCCCTGGTTATTCAATCGGCCAGGCTTGGAGGAGCAGGTATTTGACGATGACGCGACTGACGAGTACTAGGATGTGCTACGCTCTGAGCTTTGCCTGTGGATTGTGATGCTGCTATCTATCTTGCTTTTGCTTATTCCGCTGCCATTTGAGCCCGATGAGGCCGTGTAAGACTATGTTTATGTATGACTTTGTATTCGGTACTGTATGAACATGTGACTGTGATATCCATTGTCGAGTTGTGCGTCATGCGACACTGATCATGGGAGCATGACGGTATGCACAGCTGGCCGCTTCGGACATATAGTCCGGGGTGCCCACAGACTTGGTAGCAGAGCCCCTGTTCCGACCGTAGCAGCCTAGTTAGAATGGACGATAGATAGGATGGGGGAAAATCAAAAACTATTTTCTAAAATAAAGAGATGGTAATCTGCATAGTATAAAATGCTTACCTCTCTTACCCCTTCTATAGTAAACCAGTTATAACTATTTTATTATGTTTAAAATATTGCACACTTGTCATCTAACTTAAACTTATAAAAATTGTAGATGGCTGGAGTTCCGGTGCACCACCTGCAGCTGACTCAGGCTGGGGATACGCTCTTTGCTCAGGATCTGATCGAGCTGCTTCAGCTTGTTCGCC
This sequence comes from Bromus sterilis, assembly GCA_950022295.1. NCBI lineage: Eukaryota > Viridiplantae > Streptophyta > Magnoliopsida > Poales > Poaceae > Bromus > Bromus sterilis. The sequence continues at coordinate 268,889,827 of OX465595.1, read as the reverse complement.
GCCCCGTTGCAGAGTTCTGGGCCTACGAGATCTCCGGGAGGAAGGATGTGGAGGCTCGCCTGGTTGTGCGGTGTGCGCTCCGAGGATCGGAGGTTACTCCGCGGTCGGACTCCATCGCCTTTGTGTTGTACGCCCGTACTTGGGAGGAGGGTCTGCGTCGAGCTTGTCAGGAGGCGATTGCTCGCCTTGTGAGGTTCCACCAGTACGAGCTGAGATCCACGCGGTTCCGTCACTACGGGATGCACGATGGCGAGGGAGATCCCACTCCCGGCGTTCCTCACCCGATCATGGGGGATCACCTGATCGCTATGGAGAAGCACTTGGCTTTGACTGAGGCTCAGCTGGATGAAGCCCGGTTTAAGCACGACTACAACCTCCAGACAAGGGGTCACGCCCCCATCGACCCTATCGACCTAGAGTCCCGGGACTGGATTATAGAGGAGCTGCAGGGCCAGGTCGTCCGTCTGGAGGGGAGTAATGAGATGCTGAGGAAGAGGACCAGGAGCCTGAAGCGCAAGTGCGCAGATTTGGAGGACGAGATTGCCGCTCTGGATGATGGCGAGGACATCCGGAAGGAGGATGATGCCTACCTTAGTGTTGACGAGGACCACGACGAGGAGGAGGACGTCTCGAACTCCGAGGATCGTGCTTTCATCGACGATGAGGAGGAGAGTGATGCATAGGAGGTGTCCCATTGAGTAGTTGCCACTTTTGGGTTTAGTCGTGGCTCGGTTTGATGATTGTGTGATTGGTTATCTGTAAGACTTGGTTATGTATGAGACTTATGCTATCGTTATGCTACCATGTGCTGATTTGCTAGTTGCAAGTTTATTGTCTATCTTATATGTCTTGCTTGTGTATGATAACTAAATTGTTAGGGACTTACCCCCCCCCCTTGTAGACTAAATTCCCTCTTATCTTACGCCATAACCTCAGGATGTCGAGGCACACCCGCAGCAACCCGAGTGGATCCGGTGATGTGCCACCGCCACCACCCGACCCGAACATGGCGCAACTTCTGCGACTACTGATGGAGGAGCGCCAGGCTGCTCGTGACGAGCGCCAGGAAAACATGGCTGCACTCCAGCAGCTAGTCCAGGCCGCCACCAATGCCAATCAAGGAGGCGGAGGAGTTGGTGGGAATGAGGAGCCCAGGTCTCGGCTCCGAGATTTTCAGAACACCAACCCGCCCGTGTTCTCGCAGACGAAGGAGCCTCTGGATGCTGAGGATTGGCTCCGCACCATGGAGAACAACCTTACTGTCGCCGCTGTTGGCAACAACGAGAAGGTCCTGTAGGCCACCCACTACCTCTCCGGCACTGCTAGGAGCTGGTGGGAAGGAGTGCGTGCCCGTCTTCCTGAAGGGCAAGTACTCTCCTGGGCAGAGTTCTCCGCCAAGTTCAAGAAGGCGCACATCCCCACCGCACTGATCAGGCGGATGAAGGATGAGTTTCGCCACCTCAAGCAAGGGGGTATGACTGTGGTCGGTTATCTTGACCGATTCACTCAGCTGTCGAGGTATGCCCCGGAGGAGGTGGACACCGAGGAGAAGCGGAAGGACCGTTTCTTGGATGGACTTCACGATGAGTTGCAGGTTGTTCTGGTGGCCATGCAGTTCCCCGATCTTGAGTCTCTCGCTGATGCTGCTATTATGATGGAGGGAAAACTCAAGATGGCCGCTGAAAACCGCAAGCGCCGCATGATGCAGCAGGGTGGATCCAGCAACCCCCGACTGCGTCCGACACAGCCGCCAAGACCAGCACCACAGCCTCAGAGGAGCCCTTACCCAGCGCCACGCCCCAATGCTCCTACCCGCCCTGTTGGAGTTCCTCGTCCAGCAGGCGGAGTTCCCCGCAACCCTGGAGTGATCTGTTTTGGATGTGGTCAGAAGGGCCACTACTCGACAGAGTGTCCCAACAAGAAGAATGCTGCTCCACGCCCCAATGCACCAACGCCAGCTAGAGGGAACCCCGGCCGCAGCAATGCCCCACGCGGTGCGTCTAACGCCGCGAAGGGACGTCTGAATCATGTGCAAGCCGAGGAAGCCCAGGAGGCCGCAGATGTCATCTTGGGTACGTTCTCAGTTAATTCAGTACCTGCCCAAGTATTGTTTGATTCTGGTGCATCCCACTCGTTTGTTACGACGTCATTTGTGAATAGAAGTGGGATGAGGTCCGAGCCTATGAGGAGGTCCATGAGCGTGAAAATTCCAGGGTCTAGAGTCAAGGCATTTCGCACATGTTATGGTGTGCCCGTAGAGATCCAAGGAGTCATGTTTCCGGCAGAATTGATTGTGCTGGGAACAGAAGGGATAGAAGTGATACTTGGCATGAACTGGTTGTCCAGGTACCGAGGTCGGATAGATTGCGCAGAGAGGATAGTCACCCTCACCAGTGCTGAAGGACGTAGGATAGAGTACTTAGAGCTGACCGACAAGACCCGAGCTTGCTGTCATCAGAGTGTCTCGGTGCCATCCCTTGAAGAAGTGAAGGTGGTATGTGAATTCCCGGATGTCTTTCCGGAGGAATTACCCGGTATGCCGCCTGATCGGGATATCGAGTTTATCATCGAGTTAGTGCCTGGCACAACCCCAATAGCACAGAGACCCTACCGGATGAATGCCGAAGAGCTGGTTGAATTGAAGAAGCAGCTGAATGACATGCTCCATAAGGGACTGATTCGACCCAGTGCTTCACCCTGGGGTTCGCCAGTTCTCTTCGTGGACAAGAGAGACGGCACCATACGCATGTGTGTGGACTACCGTAAGCTGAATGAAGTAACCATCAAGAACAAGTATCCCCTCCCCAAGATCGAGGATCTGTTCGACCAGTTGAACGGAGCCCGAGTCTTCTCCAAGATCGATCTGAGGACCGGATACCACCACCTGAAGGTCCGTGAGTCGGACATCCCCAAGACCGCCTTCACGACCCGCTATGGTTTGTTCGAGTACACTGTGATGTCCTTCGGACTTACCAATGCCCCGGCCTATTTCATGAATCTCATGAACAAGATCTTCATGAAGTACCTTGACAAGTTTGTAGTGGTGTTCATTGATGATATCCTGATATATTCCAAGACGGAGGAAGAGCATGCCGAGCATCTACGCTTAGTCCTCGAGACATTGCGAGAGCACCAGCTGTACGCCAAGTTCAGCAAGTGCGAGTTCTGGCTCAAGGAAGTTGGATTTTTGGGACATGTATTGTCAGAAGGAGGAATATCCGTCGACCCCGCCAAGATTCAGTCTGTCATGGACTGGACAGCTCCGACAACTCAGACCGAAGTGAGAGGATTCCTCGGACTAGCGGGATACTACCGCAAGTTCGTGGAAGGTTTCTCCAGCATTGCTCGTCCCATGACCCAGTTGTTGAAGAAGGACCAGAAGTTTGTGTGGACAGAAAAGTGTGAAGCCAGTTTCCAGGAGTTGAAGAGGAGATTGGTATCTGACCCAGTGTTGACTATGCCTGACCTGACCAAGATCTTTGATGTGTACTGTGATGCATCAAACATTGGTTTGGGTTGTGTCCTTATGCAAGTGGGCAAGGTGATTGAGTACCTGTCTCGACAGTTGAAGCCGCACGAGTTGAACTACCCCACCCATGATTTGGAGCTAGCCGCAGTTGTGCTTGCTCTCAAAAGGTGGAGACATTACCTGATGGGTCACCGTTGCGACATATAGACAGACCATAAGAGCCTGAAGTACATTTTCTCACAGAAGGAGTTGAACATGAGGCAGAGGAGGTGGATCGAGCTGATCAAAGACTATGATCTCGAAATCCATTACCACCCTGGTAAGGCCAACGTGGTAGCAGATGCCCTCAGCCGCAAGCCGTGCACACTTAATGCAATAATCAGAGAGACGCAGCCAGCTCTGCACGAGGAGTTCGAGAAGCTGGGTTTGGAACTTGTTACACCCGGTTTTCTAGCTCACCTCGAGCTGACTCCGACTCTATTTGATCAGATCAAGGAGGCACAGAAGGGACACGATAGTATCGAGGGAATCAAGAAGAAGATGCCCCTTGGCAAGGCCCCAAAGTTCACGATGGATGATGAAGGAGTTCTTTGGTTTGATGGCCGATTGTGTGTGCCTGATGTAGAGGAGTTGAAGCTCACTATCCTGAAGGAAGCTCACGATACACCTTACTCCATCCACCCCGGAGGGACTAAGATGTATCAAGACCTGAAGGACTTGTTTTGGTGGCACGGTATGAAGCGTGAGATTGCCTTGTATGTTGCCAAGTGCGACATCTGCCAAAGGGTGAAGGCAGAACATCAGAGACCTGCAGGATTGCTGCTACCACTCCGAGTTCCTGAATGGAAGTGGGAACAGATAGGCATGGACTTCATCACAGGACTACCGAGGTCGAGGAAGGGTCATGACTCTATCTGGGTCATCGTCGACCGACTCACCAAGGTAGCGCACTTTATTCCAGTCCGAACCACCTATCGAGGAGACCAGCTGGCAGACTTATACATGTCAAGGATAGTCTGTCTGCATGGAGTTCTGAAGGAGATTGTGTCTGACCGAGGCACCCAGTTTACCTCGAGATTCTGGAAGCGAGTCCAGGAGGCACTCGGCACTAAGCTCACTTTCAGCACAGCCTATCACCCGCAGACTGGAGGCCAGACCGAGCGAGTGAACCAGATATTAGAGGATATGCTCCGCGCATGTGCTCTAGCATATGGTTCCAAGTGGGAGGATTGCTTGCCGTATGCAGAATTCTCCTACAACAACAGCTATCAGTCAAGTCTGCAGATGGCCCCCTTTGAAGCATTGTATGGACGGAAGTGCCGCACGCCCCTAAACTGGTCTCAGACTGGGGAAGGGAAGATCTTTGGACCCGATGTTTTGAAGGAAGCTGAGGAATAGGTTCAGTTGATTCGTGAGCGCCTCAAGACCGCTCAGTCCCGTCAGAAGAGCTATGCCGACCCCAAGCGTCGAGAGGTGACTTTTGCAGTTGGAGACTTTGTGTATCTACGAGTCACCCCATTGAAGGGAATGCAGCGATTCCATGTGAAGGGGAAGTTAGCACCACGATACATCGGACCATTTGAGGTGATAGCCAGACGAGGTCAAGTTGCCTATCAGTTGAGACTGCCAGCAGAACTATCCGATGTGCACGATGTATTCCATGTCTCGCAGCTCCGGAAGTGTCTGGAGGTACCGGACAAGCCCGATGTTTTCAAAAACATCGATCACCGCACGGTGGATATCAACCAGGATCTCACATACCGCGAGACACCCCTTCGTATCCTGGAAGAAGCCTCCCGAGTCACCCGAAAACGCGCGATCAAGTTCCACAAGGTCCAGTGGACCAACCACACTGAGGAGGAAGCCACCTGGGAACGGGAGGACTACCTCAAGCGCGAGTTCCCGCATCTCTTCACTAGCCTTTGAATCTCGGGGACGAGATTCTTTTTAAGGGGGGAAGGTCTGTCACATCCCAACTTTTTCTCTTCTTGTTAATCTAGTTAACCAAAAATTAGAGCCAACAAAAAAAAAACCTTGCATGAAATGTTAGGTCGTGTTTCAATGCTTGAACTTGTGTGCTTAGGGTTAGTCATGTTGTTGCCTGATGATGCACTTATGATGATGATCATTTTGTGTTGCATGTGCCTAATGTCTGCCATGCATGCAACTCCTCTTGAGATTATCTTAAAAATTGGTAACTTGTCAAATTCTAAAAACCCTTGGTGCTAACACCTAGTAAATTTTCTATATAGTATTAATACTAAAAGTTTTAGCCACTACAAAAATCCCTAGGCATCAACCTTTTGGTTGTTTCTAATAACTAAAATATTTATCAATAAAAACTCCTAGCTACATAAAATCATAAGGAAATGCATGCATGATCTTTATATCTAACCTAATAATAATAACAACAATAACAATAATACCAATAATAAAAGAGTTTTGTATTATTTTTATTATTTTATCTCTTAAAAAAAATAGGTGTTTGGTGCTAAAAAAAGAAGAAGAGAAAAACACCCTAACTACCCCCCCCACTAATCTCTCTCCCCTGATCTCCCTCTCCCGTAACCCCCCCCTCTCTCTCACGTATCTCTCTCTCCCTCTCCCTGGTATTCTCTCTTCTCTCTCAAATTCCCCACCTGTCAGCCCCATGGCCTTCATGTGCCCAACCAGGGGCCATCTCAAGGATCGCCCCCGTGGCCTGGCACCCCTAGTGTACCCCCAACCCTTGGCTGCGATGTGACCGGAGGTCTCCCCCGTGGAATCGACCCGCTCCCTCTCTCTCACGAGCTCGCCCACCTCCTGTCTTCTCCAATGGCGCCCGAGGCCACGGATCGCCAGCTTGGCTCTCCCTCCCGTTGCAGCCCCGCTCCTCTCGGCTATAAAAGGAGGCCACCCCGGCTCTCCTCTCCCCACTCGCCACACATCACCACACGTCCGTTTTACAGCCCGAGCAGAAGGAAGAGGAGAAGAAGAGGTTGGAGGAGAAGAGGAGGAGGGAAGCCAGAGGAGGAGGAGGAGGGGAGGCCGGAGCTCCGCCTCTCTGCCTCACGCCGGAGCCGCCGGCGAGGGACCAGAGGAGCCGCCCCAAGCACCCCACTGCCCCAACGTCTACCCCGAGCCGACGCCGCTTCCGAAGACCGCAGCCGCCTCCGAGCCCCAAAAACGGGACCCCTGCCCCAAACCGCACCCCCGCCGCCCCTCGCCGTCACCTGCAGCCGCCCGGAACGGCTCCCCCGGTGAGCTCCCGTTTCCTGTTGTACACATGGCGCCGTTTTTTTTTTCCGCGAGGCATGCCATGTTTTAGGGCAAAAATGGAACCCCCTCGACCCCCCCTACCTCCGCCGCCCCCTGCCTCCGGCCTCCGGCCACCGGAGGGCCGCCGGCGAGGTCCGCCCCCTCCTCTGTCCGCCATGGGAGCCACTCCCGTTCCTGTCCTAGCGGGAGGAAGAAGAAGCCCCCTGGCCGTTCGATCACACTTGATCCAACGGCCAGGAAAGCCCCATACCCCCTCGTTTAAAAAAAAAAAAAAAAAACGCTGTCGCACTAAGCTGGGCTCCGCCCGCGAAAAAAAAAGGGAACTTTGCCCGTGGGCGCCAGATAGCCGGGCCAGCCTGCGTTTTCCTTTTCCTTTTTCTTTTACCAGCAACACCATTTTATTTCTAGAAGATTAAATACAACTCCAAATTCAGTGAAACAAATTTTGTTGTGTGCATAAAATTAATATCTATAATTCTGGATGTTTAGAATAATTTTTGTGTAGTGCCAAAATAATTGCTTTAGTTTTTATTAGTTTATTGTGCTTTTTAGCAGCTAAGAATAGTTTTAGTTAAATCCTTGTTGACTCTAAAAATGTGTTGTTGACTTGTTTATACTCCTATGATTATACTTTATTTTTCTGTATGATTAGAATTGTTGTTTGTTTAAATAAAATTAATGATCATATTACTATTATTGCTAGCATTCCATGTTAGGATCATTTTAGTTTATTCTTTGTTAATCAATCAAATAGGTTAAAAAATTTATTATGCTTGTGTTTGGACAGTAGCTAATTATGGTTGTTATTGAAATAAATTTAAGCATGATCTAAAGTTACACAAAAGTAACTTGTGTAAAATCCCTTGTGGTGTATGGCATAATTTTTGCTTAGCCCTATGAACTTGTTACATCACCACTAAAATTTTTGCTCACCTGTGTTAATCCTAATATGATTGCTTGGTATGCCTCATTTGTTGTTTGATTGGGTGCCAAGTGATTGTTATGTTGGTTGAGTGTTGCTTGGAATTAAAGTGATTGTAATGAGTGTTATTTTTCCGCAACGTGTAGACGAGACGCCTGACGTTGCAGGTGAAGACTCCTTCCAAGCCGAAGAAGCCGTACCGGGAGACATCGCCGAGGAAGGCAAGCCATCTTCAAAAACTTAACCTTGTCCTACATTTTTACTTCCTTTGTACCATATTATATATCATGATCTTGTTATATCATTTTTGGGTTGGGATTTGTACTAGTTTATTAGGTGAACCCCACATACCTTGTAAGCCTTCCTATTTGGGAGAAATAAACTAGACACCGATAATCTTGGTACTGTTACAAGCCTTTCTAATGAACTAGTGACAACATAATAATTTGGTTAATCTTGCTCCCCCCTAATGTATTGGCATACATCTAAGAAGATGTGATGGCCAAGGTTGTGGTTGTTGGAAACATCGTTGAACATATTCAAAGTCTAGAGGGACTCTCTATATGCGCCGCCAAAACCTAGTATTACAGTACAACCACAATACTCTGGTATGGGACAGGGCTAGTTGGAAGCTTGCTTATCTTAGTACGGGGATCTCATAACTACATGAGTGAGGTACACGATGGTACCCAGAAGCCGGAATCCTGCCGATGCGTCGGGGGTGTAATACGCTGGACTATATCAGTGTCGGTACGGAACTTTGCCGCACCTCTACTACGGTGAAGGCTTGTTTCCACGAGGAGCATGACCTTGCACGCGGACAGTTCAGGATGTGGGCATCGGGTAGATCACCTGTACTAGGGTAGGCAAGGGGAAGACTACGGTCGATTATCCGAAAACCGCATACTGAGGTATGACGAACCGTGGGAACTCCCGACGGATGTATCGAATGTTGTGGGTAAAGTGTACAACCTCTGCAGAGTAAAAACTATTCGAGTAGCCGGAGTCCACGGTCATGGACAGCTAGTGAGGCCACACTTTGTGGGGAATAGATGAGAAATTCTAGTACTGAGATTATGGTTCACGATGATGATGTTGGTATTATGAAAAGGGTTGGACATGATTCAATCAAATATAAATTGTGGGATTAAAATTTGTCAAGAGTAAAATATTGCCAACTTAACTAATATTGAGTAGTTAGGTTCCCCATGTTAAACCCCACCATATAGCCATCCCATTTTATTTTCTTGTACAAAAATCTTTGTTCCTTTCTTTAGGTGGTTTGCGAGTACTTTGTATGTACTCACGGCTTTGTCCCTGGTTATTCAATCGGCCAGGCTTGGAGGAGCAGGTATTTGACGATGACGCGACTGACGAGTACTAGGATGTGCTACGCTCTGAGCTTTGCCTGTGGATTGTGATGCTGCTATCTATTTTGCTTTTGCTTATTCCGCTGCCATTTGAGCCCGATGAGGCCGTGTAAGACTATGTTTATGTATGACTTTGTATTCGGTACTGTATGAACTTGTGACTGTGATATCCATTGTCGAGTTGTGCGTCATGCGACACTGATCATGGGAGCATGACGGTATGCACAGCTGGCCGCTTCGGACATATAGTCCGGGGTGCCCACAGTTAGCCACCTCATTTATTGCTAGTGCGGCTGCAACCTCAACCACGACCTCCATCTTACCGTGATAAGTTAGTTACAAGACTTGTTGATATAGATCACCCCTTTCTTCTCTCTTTTACGCACATTATGCAAATGATCTTGGACTTCAGAGGAGCACGATGACCCTTCTTTTGGACGGCTTCGCGGAGACTCGACGACGACTAGTTAGGTGGATCTCGGCAGAGAGCCTGGACCCGTGTGGAAGTGGGAATGCTGTGTTTTAACTTTGCCACTGGGCATTTGATTGTAGTCTGTACTCGGACATGTATCTTCCGCTGATGTATTGTATTTAAGACAGTTGTATACCGATTGTATGAGATGTTGTATCCTTGTAGATGTAATGTTGTGATATCATGTTGGAAATTCATGGCATATGGCCTTGTCATATGTCGCGATGGGGCCGATATGTGCTTCGTCCCCGGATTTGGATTGAAATATCTAGATCTGGAACAATATCGCATATCGGGCCTTACAACTTGGTATCAGAGCCTTACCGACCGTAGGATCCCTTTTCTGGTTGAAGTCGAGTCTAGACAAAAACTATTTTGTAATTACTAAGTTAGTTATCAAAGAATAGTAATCTTTTTAGTCCTTACCTTTGCTCTGGTCAGGACAAGTGCGCTAAGTGTTTTACTCTCGCCTTATCCCCTTCAAACTTTAGGATCTCGAGTAAGTTGAGATTCGGAATCGTTACAATGCTTTGCTTCCAGTGTATTGTCTCGATTCCGATTTCAGGTTTGGGAAATCATGTAGTACCGTTAGTTTCTCCGACTCTGGTGTACATCATGGTCATTCCTTGCCCTCCTTCCTCTTGCCTAGTATCCTCACGATTTCACTGAGAGTACTTCTCTTGATCGTCGCTTTGAATTGTCGTTCTTCCTCTGGATCTCCCGATGGCTTCGTCTTTCGACGTTGTCGTGTCTCTGCGGAACGTTTCTCGACGGAGGTTCGTCGTTCGACATGGAGCAGAGTCCCTTGTTGGTGGTGTTGAGGATCAACGTCTCTCTTTTCTTTCCCCTCCTCTCCCCCGGATCGTCCTGGATCTCGGGACGAGATCTTTTGTTGGTGTTGTTGTATTGTAACAGCCTGGGATTTTCACCTGAATTAAAAAAAATGTTTGTTGCTTTATTTTGTTGATTGCTAGAATTTTTTATAGTATTTGCTTTGCCGATTTATTAATTAGTGAATATTTCCCCCCTCCTTCATGTTGGATATGTGCCCTAGAGACAAATTAATAAAGATATTTGTCACATATCCGTTTTGTTCATAATACATTTTATACTGTGTTATAACTGTATTACTTGGAAATACTAATACAGGTGTAGTATAAAACATAGGTCCGTAGTTTAACTTGGGTAAACAATCTCATTGGGCAATTGATTGATCAAGCTTTCCTGATCATGGCGACACTTAAGTCCATTGACAATGAGGTCATGTCATTAGGGGAATGATGTGATGGACACACACCCACCTAAAGTATTGCAATGTGATCGAGTCACATAGTTCAGCGTTGCGGTGATTTTGTAACGTATGGCTTAGTCCTTAGACCGTAATGATCATACGTATTGTCATCTATGACGAGACTTTGATTTGTATCCCACCGCCTGACTCAAATATGCTGGCTATAACGATGCACTTGGGGTATTCCGAAATAGATGGTTCATGAGTATGTTAATAGATCAGAGCGGGATTTGTCAGTCCTTTTAACAGGACAGATACTCTGGGACCACTCGGTGATATTGCATCAATAGCTTGCAAGCAGGTGACTAGGTCACGAGAGATGAATAGGCACGGACGAGTAAACTTGTTTGTTGTGAACGAGATGTGAACACGGTATGTGGGATACCAACCATCGAACCTCGGACAGACAAAGTACCGCAGCACAAAGGGATTACGTCGTATGTTAACGGTTTCCAAAAGCGATTGAAGTTCATTCGATGGAAGCGCAGGGGCTGTCAAGTATTGTAACCAGGTCCAACTGACTAGTCATTGGTCAATGAGAAGAGTCTCTACCATGTCTGCTGTTTCCCGGACCATTAGGGTGTTACACTTAAGGGCAATCGATGCATCTGACAGTTTAGGGATCAATCGGTGAAGTACGAGAAATCACCGGAATAGTTCCGGAGGAGGACGGAAGTTGTTCCAGAATTTTGAATGGTTCAAAATAAAGTTTAAATTTTTTTAATAATGTTTTATTATTTAATTATCTGAATTAAATATTTAAACATATTAAAATAATTAAAAAATGTAAAAAAGGCTATATGGGCCTATGGGGCCCATTAGGGGAGGAGGGGGTTCCCCCCCTTGGGCTTGGCGCCAAGGGTGGGGCCCATCCCCCCACTTTGACCGGCGCACTCCCCCCCCTTGGGAGTTTAGTCCCACATGTGGGAGGGGAGGAGGATAGCACCCCCCCTTGGCCTATATAAGGAGGGGTACACCGCCCTTTTTCCAAGAAACAATTATTCCTCTCTCTCCTTCTCCTTCCTGGAAGTGGACTCCCCTTGTTTGGAGTCTGCACCTGGATTGGAGTTCTCCACCATAAGGCAGGCCGTCGCTCTGCTGGAGTCGGGATCCGAATCAATCTTTCTTCCACTGCTCGCCTGGTTTGGGGCCCGGGAGGAACATCGATTGTACCGTACGTGTATAATCTCTTCGGGGCACTACACCTGTGGTGCTACTTCATCGCTGGAGGTCAACCGGGAGTCATCCTCGCCGGTGTTCTACTACACGACAAGGAGTATTTCCAAGTAATAGAGTTTCGCAAGAACGTTTCCCTCTTTCGGTCTTCAAAGCTATGAACACCGGTTCCCTCCGTTACTTTACATCGCCATAGCATAGATCTTGGGTTCGGGTACCGTAGGTATGAAAATTTTGTGTTCTCTGCCCCGTATCCTAAAAGTGGTATCAGAGATAGCTATGCGTAGATGTATTGTAAGGGTAGAACACATCTAGGATGTGGGCATCGAATCTTCATTCTTTACCCTCCCGCGTGACCTCATTTACCATTGCGGCAATGTTTGATGAAGCGGCCCCCGACCGACCTTATGCGTTTACGCAAGACTGGTTCCACGCTTGACATATGGCTTGTACCATATAAAGTGGCTGGGGGAGTGTCTGTCTCTCTGCATTAGCGATGTGAAGATGTTTGCAACGGAGGGCCCCGACAGGGGTGTAATAGAGACGGATGGGAGACGGTGTTGTGGCATGTTTTTCGCAGGATAGAAACGGTTCTCTCTCTCGAAACCCCTAGCAGCCATGTAAAACTTGCACAAGCTAAAGTAGAAAGGCGTTTTCCTTTGCATTGCATGAAGGGGGGTCATAGTTTGTATGATTTACAGTTTTACTTCTTGTTTATGCTAGTATGCTAGATATGATGACGGTAGCACAAATAGTACCATCTCTCACAATACCAACATTGTGTTCTCCCTTGGTGGGCACCGCCTGGAAGGTTCTCCCATATGGCCGACATTCCGTACATACCGGGTGTCACACATATTAAACGGCGTTCGCATAAGGTTGGGTTTGGCAAGCCTGGCATATGCAGATATGGCCTTGCTGAACAGCTAACATCAAGGTTCGATTGGCAGGCTTGACATATGTAGATGCGGGCCTGGAACACAGTAGATCGAAAGATCGAGCACGAGTCACATACCTGATGTGATTGGCTTAGAGGCCTACCTGGGTGGCATACTGATGGCCGTGATGATCGGGGGAGGTATGGGGCCTGGGATTGTGTAATCACTTAGCTAAATTGAGAGGTGTTTATCTAAGTGGGATCTTTCTAGAATTTTGAAGATTAAATTGAAAGCTGCACATTATGAACAAAAGTTTAAATATGTATCCTTGTGAATCAAACTTTGTAGATGGAAGCACCACGCCCCTCGTTCAACTTAGGATCGTTCCTAGAGAAAGAAAAACTTAAAACTGATGGGTCAAACTTCACCAACTGGTTCCGCACCCTGAGGATTCTCCTCGTTCCCCTCAAAATTGCATACGCACTAGAGGGTGCGTTAGGTGATGCACCAGCAGATGATGCCAGTCAGGATGAGAAGAATGTCTATCTGTCCATGTGACGAGGGGGTGACGCCACGACTCCTGCATGTGAGGCTACCTGGTGCGTATGAAGACAGAAGTCCCACTGGGAAGCCACGACAGGCCCACGACTGGCCCAACCAGGCACCGACGTAGGAGTCCGCGACTAGTATGGAAGGCACAACTTGGCGTACAAGACAAGACTAGAACTAGGAAAAACTATCTTTGTAACCTAGTACGGACTCCCCGAGACCTAGCCTAGTATATAAAGGCTGGGAGGGGAGACGTCCAGATCAATCCAATACACATCTAATCACCTGGTCTTGCGAGAACTCGTCTGGCCTCCTCTATAATCGCCTCCTCACGCAATAATATCGAGCAGGAAGTGCTTCTCCTGTTAGCCGACGAGTATCGTCCAACCTGTGCCTCCTCTATGACTAACCCAGGGTCCCTGACCATGGGATTTTCCGGGGCTGATCCCCGTCAATTGGCGCCGTCTGTGGGAACTTCCCAGGTTGGAATCGCGATCTCGGCGGACTCATCACCGGCATTCGTCAAAATAGCGACTACATCAGCATTCATCGACTCCACGGCTCGAGCAGACTCCGATCTATTCGGATCCTTCGGTTTCATGGCTCACCTCCCGGCCTTCACCGACCTGCGCACCGTTTTCAACCTGATCTTCGGACCAAATCTACATCAACCATTGGGGAGACCTCCGTCTCACGGATCAAGCTCGAGCACCCGCAGCAACAGATCCTACACCAACGATCGAAGATGCACCCGCCCACGTGGCGACTCCGCGAGTCAGCCACGAATCCCAACCCGACTGCTCGAGTGGTCCATGGAGGAAGCGCAAGTTGCGCGCAAGCAAGCCAACAGTCAAGAAACTGTCCCAAGTGTTCATGGAAGACATCCAAGAGCCAACCGTAGATGAAAAAAGCCAAGATAACGACCCGAGCAGTCGCCGAGACACTCGTTCGAACAGCAAAAACAGTGATCCCGACAACACCGGCCAGGTCACCGTCACGCTTGGAGAACCAGGAACCATACCAAAGAAAACATACAAAGGAACGGAGCATAGCAAATGAGAAGTATCACGTAGCAAAAGAGCGACGAGCCAGAAAGCAGCAAGCACCAGACTCCGGGCATGGAAAAAGAGGACCATCACGTAGAAAAAATCTACCTGTCCAAAGAAGCAATCGCCAGAATAAGGGACGCAGTCAAACGAGGAAAACTACTCCCGGAGAACACAACACAAGACGAAATCAGAGCATACACTAAGCTGGTGAGTGATGCCACGAAGAGAACAAGACAGCAACGCTTAGAATTAGAGAAGCAAGGAAAAAATGCCATCGACCCAAGGAACAACCACCGTCCATCTCCCAGAAGCGACTCCTCCGACTACGACTCCCCCATCTGAGCCAGATCCAGATTCAGCAATCTGAAATGCACGGACAAGAAGAAGGTGGCCCGCAATCTAGATGACTACTTCAAGCTAGAAGAGGACGACGAAAAGGAAGAACAACTCACGCCAGCCGAAGCCCTTATAACTTCGCAAGAGTACCTATCTCGCGCTCAGAAATGCAAGAAAGGCAGCTTAGATCGCAACACGACGATGGACCTCAAAATAATGAAAGACACCATCTAAGCCCCCAAAAGAACAGGCGCAAGATGAGTCCCTCGCGAGCAGACCCAGCTCACCCGATAACGACGGCATCGACGACTGGCACAAGTGCCCAAACAAAAACAAAAACCACGACAGCGACGACAACAGCAACAGACGCAACAGCAATCGGCGAGATGCACGCGACGACATAACACAAAGCAAAGTCAACCGTGGAAGACGAAGGCGAACAGCCCACGAAGAGTACTCGGACGAGCAAGCTTCCGATGAGGACATAGAACCATGCGGAGCACTGTGCTTCGCACGATCCATACGGGAAACAAGGATGCCGAAAGGTTTCAAGCTAAACTCCACAATGCACAAGTACGACGGGCTGGAAGAGCCAGAAGCATGGCTCGACGACTACCTAACGGCCGTCAAATTCCAGCGCGGAACCAATAGCACTGCAATGCAGTATGTACAGCTCATGCTCGAGAGCTCGGCGCGACACTGGCTGAAGAACCTACCACGAGGATCAATCAGCTCCTGGAAGCAGTTCCGCATCGCCTTCATCGAGAACTTCAAGTCCACGTACAAACGACCGGCATCACTCGAGGAGCTGAGGTCCTGCAAACAAGCATCCAGAGAATTCCTGCGAGCATACATCCAATGATGGACCATACTCAAAAACTCAGCCGAGGACATATCAGAAGAAAGCGCAATCGACGCATTCAGACGGGTCTTGCAACGCATCGACTTCAAGGAAAAACTCGGGCAGATGAAGGTCCGAACAATCACACAACTGCTACAGCAAGCCAACAACTAGGAAGACGAAGAAGACTCCATACGGAACGAATCAGAGATCCAGCCAGCACGCTCAGAACGCGACTACGACTACCACACCAGCGACAGGGGATTCGACAGAAGAAGAAAACGCCCGAGGCGTAACTTCTACGACGACAGAGGACCCGATATGGTCGCGGCCAGTTTCCCGGATGACAGAGAAGGCAGACATTGCGACTACAGAAGAATACAACACAGGGACAATCAAGAAGAAGCACCCCAAGTCCAAAAACGGGATTGGAGAACAAGGCAGCCACGAGATGACGCCCGAGCATATCGCTCGGCCAAAGAGCAGCTCGACGGACCGTGCATAATACACGGGTTCAGAAATGAGCGTGGAGAGCTCAGATCAGGACACACCCTCAGGAACTGCTGGCGCTTCATCGAGCTCTCAGAAGAAAAAAGCCGATCTACAGCAACAACAACTCATCCACTCGCAAGCGTAGCAGTTGGGACCATAGCCCACAACGCGCCACCAGCACCTGACATACCAGCTAGGCAGGTAGTAGTAATCCAAGAACGGAGCACGACACCAGAGGAAGAAGAAAAATACCCAGAAGCACACGGCCGGATCTACATGATACAAGAAGGAAGACCATCAAACAGGCAGCAGAAGCAGGTCACCAGACAAGTTTTCCTCGCAGTCTCCTCGCACCCTGCTATCCTAGAATACTTGCGCGGGTCCGAGACTGAAATCACCTTCTCCTGAGAAGACCACCCGCCAGCAATCCCGCGCGCAGGACACGCCGCATTAGTACTCGAAGAAAGAATCGTAAACTACGACATGTCACGAGTCTTCATGGACGGCGGCAGTGGAATCAGCATCATATTCACCAGAACCCTGGAAGAAATGCTCATCCAAAACTTAGCACTGAAAACTTCAGGCACAACGTTTCATGGAATCGTGCCAGGGAGAGCAGTCTACCTCCTCGGAAAAATAAGTCTCGAGGTGGTTTTTGGCAGCACGAGAAAATTCCGCAAAGAGACATTGGATTTCGAAGTGGTCAACTGGAAATCACAATACCATGCCATCCTAGGACGCCCAGCCTTTGCGCGTTTCATGGCAGTGCCACACTACGCCTACCTCAAGATAAAAATGCCAGGCCCGCGAGGAGTGATCACAGTCAGCGGCAGCTTCGTCAGATCCGACCGCTGCGACAAAGAGTTCCATAAGATATCAGAAACCTTCGGAGCACACCAAGCCAGCGGAGCCACAGCATCATAAGAAGAGGCCCTACGATAGAAGAAAAAGGGAACCACATCATCTACCGTCCTTAGGGCTACTAAGCTATCGATCCAAATAAGGGGGTTGTCTTCAAACATCTCCCCCCCTCGTGTAAGAAAAAAAAGGAGAAATATTGAAAATTTTCTTCCAAAAAATTCTTTTTGCCCATTGGCACTCGGGGGCTCGCCGCAGCAGCCACCCCCCGAGGCGTTCTTCGCTAACGCGACTCTAAAAAATTGGCACTCGGGGGCTCGCCGCAGCAGCCACCCCCCGAGGCGTTCTTCTCTTACGCGACTCTAAAAATTGGCACTCGGGGGCTCGCCGTAGCAGCCACCCCTCGAGGTGTTCTTCGCTTACGTGACTCTAAAAAATTGGAACTCGGGGGCTAGCCGCAGCAGCCACCCCCCGAAGCGTTCTTCTCTTACACGACTCTAAAAATTGGCACTCGGGGGCTCGCCGCAGCAGCCACCCCCCGAGGCGTCCTTCGCTCATGCGCCTCTAAAAAATTGGCACTCGGGGGCTCGCCGCAGCAGCCACATCCCGAGGCGTTCTTCGCTAAACGCGAATCTAAAAATTGGCACTCGAGGGCTCTCCGCAGCAGCCACCCCCCCCCCCCTGAGGCGTTCTTCGCTTACTCTAAATATTGGCCCTCGGGGGCCCTATCGGGGGGATGGATCAGGCCCATAGACCCGACATTAAGAACCTCCGGGCTGACTTACACATGAAGGCCCATAAAGAAGACCCGACCAGGAGTCTGACGTGCCAAGCGTGAAGATTGAAGCCCTAGAAGGAATTAGACTTACCTTGTATAGCACTTAGAAAACTTGTAAAGTAGAATAGAACTCAACATCGTGTAGGAGTCGGACTCTAGGAATCCCGGGACCCGGCATCTTTATAAGCCGAGGACCACGGGAGCCAGAGCTAGAACTTACATCAAGCCAGGTTTAGACAACTCGCTCAAGAGCCTAGATCTCCACGAGACTAAGCCAGCGAAACATCACCACTGTAATCGATACGATCGACTCTTCCTATTGAAGAGTCGATCCCCATATAGTCATAAAGCAGGAGTAGGTCTTTACTGCACCGTCGGGGCCGAACCTGGGTAACTCGCCGAGTCCTGTGCACATGTCGACTCTCTCTTTGAATTCGCCTCGCAGCAAAGGTTCCACGATAAGTCCGACTCTACGGACATCTGCCGTGACTTTCCCACGACAGTTGGCGCCCATCGTGGGGCCTGCGCTCGCAGGTGTTAAGATTCTAAGGGGAGCTTTGCAGGGCATGGAAGGATTCGTGACCGGGCGAATCACCAGGAGCCGACGCGGAAAGCTCTGCATCGACGACTCAACTTGGGGGCCTGATGCCGATTCCGTCGAATCCGGTTATCGGGTTCCGATCGGAGCTATTCACATCTTCATCGGGAGGACGGACGGATCTGAGCCAGAGCCGGATCCCGAAGTCCCCGTGGAAACCTCAAGTCGACGACATGCCAGCTCAAGGCACACCTTTGTTGGGTTCGTTAATGGATCTCCGGAGCCGGCGTGCTCTGTCGAGCCTCTAACACCCAACACCACGGGAGAAGCATCTGACGCTGACTCACACCCTAGTCAAACAAGCTTCTCAGATACCGGCTCCATCCGATCCGCCGGGAGCAACAGACTCGGCACGGGAATAGCCGAATACAATCCTGACTTTCCACAATACCAGTCGGCATATTGTGTGACAGTGTTCATGGCAGGCACTAAAGAGAAGAGAAACTAGCCTTCTCAAGGTGCAGCGCAGAACCGAAACATGGAGACAACTCACAACGCGGCCCCTAACCAAGATAGGGAACAACCAAAAGTTCTTACGGGAGCAGAAGCCCTCTCAGATGCACTAAACGCCTTGGATGAAGCCTTAGCTGCGCCAATAACACCTGAAAACCAGCAAGCTTGGAGGACCAAGGTCAATGGACTCAAGGCCCAGGTGATGAGCATTCGAAGGGAAATTAACTCCCAGAACGCCTAGATGGTGGAAAGAGAAACGCAACTGGCCCAAGAATCCCGGCGCTTGCGACATGATTCAGAACTGATAGAAGCACGGAGATTGAGTCTCACCAACACACGCCCCGCAGGGCCCACGAGCCGGATCCCAGCTGACCTTCCGGCTCGGAGGCTATTCTAGGACACAAACCAGTCGACTCCTCCAGGGTACACACCACAAAGGCAACATGTCCCCTCGCCGCGGCAGGAACGGTTCCATACCCCCTAGATCACTACAATAACCCCATGGCCAACGTAGTGCCAGCGACACGGTACCTCGCTAGCGTACCTGTGCATGGAGACACCCCAGTAGACCAGGCCACGCGAGGGGCGATTGATCTTCTCAAAACCGCAATCACACAGCAAGCACAGTACTCACAAGGATTTCAATACCTACACGAGACCCCCTATCGCAGTGTAAGCCGGCAAGCGGACTCACCGGCGCCGGCCGACTCGAGCAGTCATTGCCAGCGCCACGCCCCGCCACCAGACCGGCCGGGGGAAATAAGGATCCAAGATATACCATCTAACCTCTACCCCGAACGCCGGATAGAACAGATGGTTCAACTTCCACCCCAAGACCAAGACACCAAGTTCATCAATAGATCCATGGGCAACCGATGCCTGGTGCCGGCTCTTCGTAATACACGCCTGCCATCAGACTTCAAAGGCCCACGCAAGATTGGATAGAAAGTTATGATCTAGCCATGGACATGCTGCAAGCCAGCGAAGGAGTTTGTGCCCGTTACCTCACAATGATGTTGGAAGGGCCAGCTCGCACATGGTTCAAAAATCTCCTAGAGAATTCCGTCACCTCCTGGACGGATCTCAAGGAAAAATTCATCCATAACTTCCAAGGCACATGCCGGCGAGCCACCACGATCGTCGACTTGGAGCATTGTGTCCAAAATGAAGGAGAGTCGACCCTAAGCTGGGCGCGACGGGTTGCAGAAATAATCCACTCTTCGGACACTATCACAGCCCAAACAACCGTCATCGTCTTGGAAAGGAACTGCAAGTTCGATCCCCTGGTCCACAAACTTGGCCGACTAAAGACGACGGTCAAGGATATAAGAGAGCTCATGAATGCGGTCATCAAATATGCCGAGTCTGACAAAACCAAGGATTCTGAACCTCAGGAGGATAAAGCCGGCCAGAATAAGAATGGTGGCAAAACATCCCAAAATCAAAATCAGCAAACCAAGCGACGGCTTGACCAGACTACTTCTGACTTGGTAGCCAACACAAATATCGGCTCCCAAAGACAAAAGCACGGGGGCAACAACTACCGCAAGCCGGAAGTGAACTTTCGCCCGAACAACTATGAAGCATCTATGAAGGGTCCTTGCCCAACCCATAGTAAACCCGGTCGCCCAGCCAATCACACGTGGGAAGATTGCTTCTTAAGGAAGGAATTTGCACGACGTGGAAACCAGGGACCTCCCGGGTCAGGTGGGGGAGCCAGCCAGTGTCACAACCCATGTTTAGGCATGTGCTAGGGTTAGCTTGTACTTTGCATCATGTGAATTTTTTTAAAAGAAATTCAAAAATGGGGAAGCAGAAAGCTCTGAGAAATTAATTTAAATGGCCAAATAAAAATCTTTTTCCAAGAATCTTTTGAACATTTGGAAAATTCCTATAAATGATGCTGATCATTACAAAAGGGGTTTGGGTTCATTCCCATGTCTATGGAATTTTCTAAAATTCAAAAGGTGCTCTGGAAATTAAAGTTGACCCCTAATTGAATTGAAATTCAAATGTTTTGAGTTTCAAAAATGCTCAAATCCTAAAAGTGGATTGCCACTGGCTACTTAGGATTTTATAAATACTTTGGGCATTTAATTAGCAAGGCTAACCTATTTGCAGAAATATAAAAACAATAACAAAAACGGAAAGAGGAGGGGCTTACCTATCGCCCAGGGCGAAGGCCCACTTCCTCTGGCCGGCCCAACCCACCCGACCGCGTTGTCCTCTTCCTCCCCTCGCCTTCAAGCAGCTCGGTGGCGAGCCGAGCATCGTGGACGCCACCGAGGCTCGCCTAGACCACCCCGAGGCTTCTCCTTGCGCCATGCAACGCCCAGAGAGCCCCCGCACCTTCTCCTTCCCTCACAAGCTCTCTTTCCCCTCTGTCTCGCCGGTTCTGCGTCACACCAGAGAGCTCGCGTCGCCGCCGGTGGTGCACAGCCGTGGCCAACGACGACCAGAAGCCAGGCGACCGTGTCCTTCCTCTTCAGCGTTGACGTCTTCATCGATTCCACACGCCAATTTGTGCCAAGCTCCGCTAGAGGCGACACCCGCGACGAGATCTCCCCATCAGCAGCCGCAGCTCCGGCGAGCCATTCCCTCCGTCCAGCCTCTCCCCGGCCATGCAAAGCACCACAGCATGCTCAGGGTGAGCTCCGCCATCTTTCCCCTCTCCCAGCGCACGAAAATGTGCCCCATAGCCGCCGCCCCGCTGTGCCCGACATCCGGCCGCCGCGGACCTCGTCGCCGGCGTAGTCTCAGGCCTCCCCTGACTCTCCCGTTTGCTGCACGTGATGCGCATGACCCCCCTGAGCATGTAGATGGCCTCAGCTCGTCTTTTGGCGCACTGCGCCGCCGTCCCGAGCGGATTCCGCCGTGTCCAGTGGACACCGGCGTTGAGTCGCCGACGGGTGACGTGGTCGTGGTTAAATCAACCCCTAACCACACGCTGGGTCTATGCCACGTGGGCCCAAGACCCCTAATCAGCTGCTGTTAATTAAGTTAATCCGGTTTAGTCCCCTGAGGCGCTGAAATGTGTGGCCCGCACGTCAGTTTGACTGGTCAGCCCCCTGACGTCATCATGGCGCCATGCTGATGCAGTAATCCTTTTCCAGTTTTAAATTATATCAGAAATTCCAAAAAATACCCAAAACTTCAATAAATCATAGAAAATTCATACTAACTCCAAATGAAACAAATAATATATGAAAAATTATCAGAAAAATGCAAGGATTATGAATATGCAACTTGTTTCTATGTTTGACCATTTTAAAATGGGTGAACAGTAGAAAACATGCATATGGAATAATTTGAATTGTAATTTGAAATTTGAATTTGAAATTCAATTGCAATACACTTCAATTAAATTGAATCTTCAACACATCTGTGCTCTTTACACCATGTTTTCACAACTTATCATGTGCTTGAGCATTGTATTGTATTGATTGTTCTTTTTCCGCATTGTTTGATATCAGTAGAGGTGGAACCGGAAGTGGAGGTCATCCCTGAAGAAGAAGACCGGTAACCCGTGTAACGTCAGCAAGGCAAGCAACCCCCCATTGATCATGTCGATATAAACCCAGTTCCCTCTCATTCTCTTATGCATGATTAGGATGGTGACGTTGTATCGATTCTTACCGCATAGTTGAACCCATATCCTTTGCATGACCTATTATTTTGTCACAGTAGTAAGAAAACCACAATCCTAGCTGACATAGGAGTTGTTTGTGATCATGTTGCCCCTGGAATTGTTACTGCTTATATGCATGTTTAGTGGCTACAATGTTGATGATGTTGTTGAACTGTGAGTCGGTATGGTAGTGATCATGATGTTGATGAAGGTGAAAGTGTGTCGGTGAATCCACCCTAATACAAGGTGAACGATGAGAGGCTTTGTAGGAGTACACAGTGGGTTATCTCGTTGAACACGGCCTTAAGCACTGAGTTCTTGTATGGTAATCCAAGATAAAGAGTACAACCACACATTGGGATCACTGACCCCTCTCGGCCTAGTACCTCAATCGGTGTCGACGTACATGAGTCAAAATAGACTCGGGCTTTCCATTTGGCATGTGCATAGAAAAAGAATGAAGGAATGGTTGCATCCTATAGATATGTGGGTGCACCTGTGAGGCAGGGAAACCATCTGCTAAATGTGGCGTCTCGGTCACCTACATTGTCTGAGTCCGTATCGTTGAACCGGCCGGACTCTCGAGCGGTGACAAACTGAGATAGTCGACTCTTGGAATAGACCGGTTGTGAGCGAAGTGTCGTGGTGAACATCCTCGCTGTCACCTCTTGAACGGTGGCGAGAAAAATGAGGTAACCGATGGTCATGTGTGTGTAGCTTACACCCTTGCAAGGTTAACAAAACTATTCGAATAGCCGCGTCCGCGGTCATGGACTACTTGGAACATGTACCTGATTATTAGACAACTCGAATGGATACTCTAAAACTCGCAAGAAAAGCGTGAGTGCTATGGCGTTCTTCCTCGTGGGGAAGTCCAGGAAGTATCAAGAGTGGTGTATTGGATGGAGACTTGTTAGTGGACTCGTGTACGCTTCTTACCTCAAGTCTGGTACTCATAGTACAGGACAAGCAAAGTCAAAGCTGGCACTTGTGCATATTGAAACCCCACCTCCCTTTACCTTGAAACTTGAGCATGAGTAGTATAGTTCTGATGTAAGTCTTGTTGAGTACGACTTTGTACTCACGTTTTCTTATTCTATGTTTTAGATGGAAACCCAGACCCCGATGGAGACACCCTCCTGAAGCTCGACGTTGACTAAGTTAGTATACTCCCAGACAGCAGCCTGGTCCCTCGTGGAAGGGCATGTTTGTTGAACAAGGCTTCTCTAAGCCTTTGCTTAAACTTGTATGTACTCAGACCTAATTTGCTTCCGTTGTTTGATGTAATGATGGATCATAGTTATATGGTCTTTGTGTACTCTATGTGTAAGTCAATAAAGATATACTTTGTAGAGTTCATGCAATGTGTACCTGCTGTTTACACTGGACATGTATGCTGCATGTATGATTATAACATGCATGTCTTATTGTGGGGTTCGATAGCTTAGTTGAGTTCTTGCCGGCGGTCTTTTATACACCAAGTGTCCCTTAGATGTGCACAGCTTGGGGCATCGCGATGCGATTGCTCGTGACTCTGTCACGTGGCACACTTTGTTGTATGATTGAGCCCGCCCGAGATCCCGACTAGGTGATCGGGCTGGAGTCTATTTATCTAAGTGTTATAATTCAATCGATAATATGGTTGAGGCGACTTGTCTATGAGTATAGGATTTCACCACCCATAATCATTTAGACTTGTGAGCGGGCGATGAGGATCCATCTCAGTTGATCATCCGGCCTGGATGGGATGCCCCTCACGTACGATGCTTTCCGAGAGTGTTCTGTGCTTGACCTTGTCTGCTTAGAGAAGTGAGTACAACTCTCGTCTCTCCATATGATTGTGTTGTGACTGGAATCACATAGGAATATTCCGGGTCCTGTCAGACTTGGTACCAGAGCAGGACTGTCTGTAGGATTATCAAACCCTTGGTCGACGTCGAGTCTAGCATTCCATAGTTATATAGTTACTTGGGTATAAAGGGAACAACGTAAGGCTTCTTTTTCTCCTTACCCTCATCGATTTGTGTTCTGAGTCACCCTTATCTTTTCTACGGGATGATAGGACTAGGCTCATCTATGTCTTACTAGAACATCTCTTTGAGTGCTTCCTTGTAGCCGTAGGATTGTTGTGGTCTTCCAGACTCTCCGTGTTTTTGAGTTCCTTGAAGAAGTTATGTCCAATTTCTTCGAGGTTGTTTCATTTTCCATCCCGGTACAGCCGTTATGCTGTCCGAGTCATTCCAGGTTTCTTCATAATCTGATGCAATTGCAAAATCCTTCTCTCCATTTTGGTTTTCCTTTTATAAGAGCTTCTAGGTGGCATGCCCGACCGTTCTCTAGAGTTTGTTGTAGGTTTTGTTGTAGAAACCTATAGTGATTAAATTGAAGCTCTTCCTCCCACTTTAGATGTCTTCTAGCAAGAAGAACCACACTAACCATCGTGTTGGGGTACTTTGCTACTCTGACATATCTGTTGTAGCCCCTAGTAAACCTTGGTCATCCTCTAGGAAGCTTTCCAGAGATCCAACCCCTTAAACTATGCCACCCGACAGATGTGTAGAATTCATAGTGGATTTATACCAGGCACAACCCTAATTTCCAGACGCCCATATAGAATGGCCCCACATGAGTTAGCTGAGCTTAAAATCCAACTTGAAGCTTTGTTGGCAAAAGGCTTCATCCACCCTAGCTCATCGCCATGGGGTTTCCCCGTTTTGTTCGTAATGAAGAAAGATGGAACAGAAAGGATGTGCGTAGACTATCGCCCGCTAAATCTAGCGACGATAAAGAACAAGTACCCATTGCCCAGGATCAATGATCTTTATGATCAACTTGCTGGATCCTCTGTCTTCTCCAAGATGGATTTGAGATTAGGCTATCTTCAATTCCGAAACGAGGACATTCCAAAAACGGCTTTCACTACTCGATATGGTCTTTACGAGTTCACCATCATGTCCTTCGGTTTAACCAATGCCCCAGCTAATTTTCTCACATGATGAACTTGATCTTCATGGAGTATTTGGACAAGTTCGTCGTGGTTTACCTCGATGACATCGTTATATACTCGAAGAACGAAGAAGAACATGCCGAGCATCTTAGGCTGGTATTGATGAAACTTCGAGAGCATCGCCTTTACGCCAAGTTCTCTAAGTGCATATTTTCGCTACAAGAATGACCTACTTAGGCCACGTGATTTCTGCTAAAGGCATTGCTGTCAATCCCGAGAGAGTTCAGGCCGTCCTTGACTGGACTCCACCTAAATCGGTTAAGCAAGCTAGGAGTTTTCTTGGCTTAGCAAGCTATTGTCACCGCTTCGTTGAGAACTTCTCCAAAGTTTCAAAGCCTCTTACTGAACTCCTCAATAAAGATAGGAAATTCCAGTCGACCCCCAAGTGGAAGAAAGCTTTCAAGAGCTAAAAAGAAGATTGACGTCTGCCCCCCGTACTTGCGCCTCTAGACACCAAAAAGGATTTCGAAATCTATTGTGATGCTTCACGGCAAGGGTTAGGATGGATACTTATGCAAGATCGACATGTGGTAGCATACGCTTCACGCCAGTTGCGTCCACATGAAGAGAACTATCCTACCCATGATCTTGAACTCGCTGCCGTAGTTCATGCCCTGAACACTTGGCGACATTACCTCCTTGGTAATCGTTGTGAGATCTATTCCGACCACCAAAGCCTCAAATACATATTCACCCAGGCAGATCTTAATCTCAGGCAAAGACGCTGGATTGAGTTGATAAAAGATTATGACTTAGGAATTTCTTTAACCCCAGGGAAAGCCAATGTCATGCCTGATGCACTAAGTCGTAAGTCGTATTGTAACAACCTCATGTTACAACAGTATCAACCACTTCTTCATGAGGAATTTCGAAAGCTCAATCTTGAGATTGTTCCTCATGGTTTTCTTTCTACCCTGGTGGCGAAACCAACCCTTGAGGATCAAATCATAGGCACCCAGAAACAAGATAGTGATATTCAAGATATCAAGGAGAACATTGTTAGCGGAGTTGCTAAATGTTTCTCTGCAAATGATCAAGGAACGATATTATTTGAGAACCGTTTAGTAGTCCCTGAGAATCAAGACCTAAGGCAGCTGATCCTTAAGGAAGCTCATGACACTCCCCTCTCAATTCATCCCGGTAGCACAAAAATGTACCGAGATCTACGCCAGAGATTTTGGTGGACTAGGATGAAGAGAGACATTGCTCAATTTGTTCCCGAATGTGATGTTTGTCGTCGCATAAAGACAGGACACGAAAGACCTGCTGGTACTCTTCAACCTTTGCCTATTCCTGAGTGGAAATGGGACAAAGTCGGTATGGACTTCATCATCGTTTTTCAAAAAACCTAGAAAGGAAATGATGCCATCTTCGTGGTCATTGACCGACTTTCCAAAGTTGCTCACTTCCTTCCAGTTCGCGAGTCTATAACAGCCAGCCAGTTAGCGGACTTGTATGTCTCTAGAATTGTGTCTCTTCATGGTGTTCCTTTGGAAATCAATTCTGATCGAGGTAGCCTTTTTACCTCTAGATTTTGGGGAAGTTTTCAGAATGCTATGGGAACTCATCTCTCCTTTAGTACAACTTTCCATCCGCAGTCTAGCGGTCAAGTTGAAAAGGTGAAATAAATTCTCGATGACATGCTCAGAGTTGTATTATCTCATTCGGAAAGGATTGGGAGAAATCTCTTCCATTTGCCGAGTTTTCTTATAACAATAGTTTCCAATCTAGTCTGAACATGGCTCCTTTTGAACTCCTCTACGGACGACGATGTCGAACACCCCATAACTAGTCACAAACCGGTGAAAGACACTTCTTTGGACCGGATATGATCAAGTAAGCAGAAGAACAAGTTCGCATTGTTGGTGATCGATTGAAATCCGCTCAGTCTCGTCAGAAAAGCTACTATGATCGTCATCACAGGAAAGAGAGCTACAATATGGATGAGAAGGCTTACCTTCGGGTTACTTCTCTGAAGGGAACCCAACGCTTCGGTATCAAAGGCAAGTTGGCCCCACGTTACATCGGACCTTTCCGCATTCTCGCGAAACGTGGAGAAGTTGCTTACCAACTTGAACTAACTCTGCACCTTTCCCGAGTACATGATGTATTCCATGTGTCACAACTCAGGCGTTGCTTCAAGGACCCCATCCGCGAAGTCGACCATGAAACGCTTGATCTCCAAGATGACCTTTCTAATCGAGAGTAGCATGTTCGTATTCTTGATTTCACAGAGCGTATCACCCGTCGTCATAAGATCAAGTTCCTCAAAGTACAATGGTCACACCATTCCGAGAAAGAAGCAACATGGGAAAGAGAAGACCGTCTCTGTGCCGAGTACCCCACCTTCCTCCCGACTACTTCTGATTCTCGGGACGAGATTCTTTTGAGTGGGGGAGAGTTGTCACAACCCAAGTTTAGGCATGTGCAAGGGTTAGCTTGGACTTTGCATCATGTGAATTTTTTTAAAAGAAATTCAAAAATGGGGAAGCAGAAAGCCCTGAGAAATTAATTTAAATGGCCAGATAAAAATCTTTTTCCAAGAATCTTTTGAACATTTGGAAAATTCCTATAAATGATGCTTATCATTGCAAAAGTGGTTTGGGTTCATTCCCATGCCTATGGAATTTTCTAAAATTCAAAAGGTGCTCTGGAAATTAAAGTTGACCCCTAATTGAATTGAAATTCAAATGTTTTGAATTTCAAAAATGCTCAAATCCTAAAAGTGGATTTCCACTGGCTACTTAGGATTTTATAAATACCTTGGGCATTTTTATAAAATGCCTAGATAATTTAATTAGCAGGGCCAACCTATTTGCAGAAATATAAAAAGAAAAAAAACAGAAATAGGAGGGGCTTACCTATCGCCCAGGGCGAAGGCCCACTTCCTCTAGCCGGCCCAACCCACCCGACGGCGTTGTCCTCTTCCTCCCCTCGCCTCCAAGCAGCTCGGTGGCGAGCCGAGCACCGTGGACGCCACCGAGGCTCGCCTAGACCACCCGGAGGCTTCTCCTTGTGCCACGCAACGCCCAGAGAGCCTCCGCACCTTCTCCTTCCCTCACAAGCTCGCTTCCCCCTCTGTCTCGCCGGTTCCGCACCGCACCAGAGAGCTCGCGTCGCCGCCGGTGGTGCACAACCGTGGCCAACAACGACCAGAAGTCGGGCGACCGTGTCCTTACTCTTCAGCGTCGACGTCTTAATCAATTCCACTCGCCAATTTGTGCCATGCTCCACAGGAGGAGACACCCGCGACGAGATCTCCCCGTCAGCCTCCGCAGCTCCGGCGATCCATTCCCTCCGTCCAGCCTCTCCCCGGCCACGCAAAGAACCTCAGCGTGCTCAGGGTGAGCTCCGCCATCTTTCCCCTCTCCCAGCGCGCGAAATGGTGCCCCATAGCCGCCTCCCCGCTGTGCCCGACCTGGCTCTCCCGTTTTCTCCACGTGATGCGCATGACACCCCTGAGCATGTAGATGGCCTCGGCTCGTCTTCTGCGCACTGCACCGCCGTCCAGAGCGGACTCCGCCGTGTCCAGTGGACACCCGCGTTGAGCCGCCGGCGGGTGAGGTGGCCGTGGTTAAATCAACCCCTAACCACACGTTGGGTCTATGCCACATGGGCCCAGGACCCCTAATCAGCCGCTGTTAATTAAGTTAATCCGGTTTAGTTCCCTGAGGCGCTGACATGTGTGGCCCGCATGTCAGTTTGACTGGTCAGCCCCTTGACGTCATCATGGCGCCATGTTGATGCAGTAATCCTTTTCCAGTTTTAAATTATATCAGAAATTCCAGAAAATACCCAAAACTTCAATAAATCATAGAAAATTCATACTAACTCCAAATGAAACAAATAATATATGAAAAATTATCAGAAAAATTCAAGGATTATGAATATGCAAATTGTTTCTATGTTTGACCATTTTTAAATGGGTGAACATTAGCAAACATGCATATGGCATAATTTGAATTTGAATTTGAAGTTTGAATTTGCAATTCAATTACAATACACTTCAATTAAATTGAATCTTCAACACATCAGTGCTATTTACACCATGTTTTCACAACTTATCATGTGCTTGAGCATTCTATTGAATTGATTGTTCTTTTTCCGCATTGTTTTCTATCGGTAGAGGTGGAACCGGAAGTGCAGGTCATCCCTGAAGCAGAAGATCGGTAACCCGTGTAACGTCAGCAAGGCAAGCAACCCCCCCATTGATCATGTCGATAAAAACCCAGTTCCCTCTCATTTTCTTATGCATGATTAGGATGGTGACCTTGTATAGATTCTTACCGCATAGTTGAACCCATATCCTTTGCATGACCTATCATTTTGTCACAGTAGTAAGCAAACCACAATCCTAGGTGACATAGGAGTTGTTTGTGATCATGTGGCCCCTGCAATTGTTACTGCTTATATGCATGCTTAATGTCTACAATGTTGATGATGTTGTTGAACTCTGAGTCGGGATGGTAGTGATCATGATGTTGATAAAGGTGAAACTGTGTCGGTGAATCCACCCTAATACAAGGTGAACGATGAGAGGCTATGTAGGAGTACACAGTGGGTTGTCTTGTTGAACACCGCCTTAAGCACCGAGTTCTTGTATGGTAATCCAAGACAAAGAGTACAACCACACATTGGGCTCACTTACCCCTCTCGGCCTAGTACCTCAATCTGTGTCGACGTCCAGGAGTGAAAATAGATTTGGGCTTTCCATTTGGCATGTGCATAGAAAAAGAATGAAGGAATGGTTGCATCATATAGATATGTGGGTGCACCTGTGAGGCAGGGAAACCATCTGCTAAATGTGGCGTCTCGGTCACCTACATTGTCTGAGTCCGTATCGTTGAACCGGCCGGACTCTAGAGCGGTTCAAACTCAGATAGTCGACTTGTGGAATAGACCGGTTGTGAGCGAAGTCTCGTGGTGAACATCCTCGCTGTCACCTCTTGAACGGTGGCAAGCAAAAGACGGTAACCGATGGTCATGTATGTGTAGCTTACACCCTTGCAAGGTTAACAAAACTATTCGAATAGCCGCATCCGCGGTCATGGACTACTTGGAACCTGTACCTGATTATTAGACAACTCGAATGGATAATCTAAAACTCACAAGATAAGCGTGAGTGCTATGGCGTGCTTCCTCGTGGGGAAGTCGAGGAAGTATCCATAGTGGTGTATTGGATGGAGACTTGGTAGTTGACTCGTGTACGCTTCTTACCTCAAGTCTGGTACTCGTAGTACAGGACTAGCCAAGTCAAAGATGGCACTTCTGCATATTGAAAACTCACCTCACTTTACCTTGAAACTTGAGCATGAGTAGTATAGTTCTTATGTAAGTCTTGCTGAGTACGACTTTGTACTCAAGTTTGCTTATTCTATGTTTTAGATGGAAACCGAGACCCCGATGGAGACACCTTCCTGAAGCTCGACGTTGACTAAGTTAGTATAGTCCCAGACAGCAGTCTGGTCCCTCGTGGAAGGGCATGTTTGTTTAACAAGGATTCTCTAAGCCATTTGTTAAACTTGTCAGTACTACGACCTAATTTGCTTCCGTTGTTTGATGTAATGATGGATGATAGTTATATGGTCTTTGTGTATTCTATGTGTAAGTCAATAAAGATATACTTTGTAGAGTTCATGCAATGTGTACCTGCTTTTTACACTGGACATGTATGCTGCGTGTATGATTATAACATGCATGTCTTAGTGTGGGGTTCGTTAGCTTAGTTGAGTTCTTGCCGGCTGTCTTTAATACACCAAGTGGCCCTTAGATGTGGGAAGCTTGGGGCATCGCGATGCGATTTCTCGTGACTCTGTCACGTGGCACACTTTGTTGTATGATTGAGCCCGCCCGAGATCCCGACTAGGTGATCGGGGTGGAGTCTGTTTATGTAAGTGTTATAAATCAATCGATAATATGTTTGAGGCGACTTGTCTATGAGTATGGGATTTCACCACCCATAATCATTTAGACTTGTGAGCGGGCGATGAGGACCCATCTCAGTTAATCATCCAGCTTTGATGGGATGCCCCTCATGTACGTTGCTTTCCGAGAGTGTTCTGTGCTTGACCTTGTCTGCTTAGACAAGTGGGTACAACTCTCGGCTCTCCATATGATTGAGTTGTGACTGGAATTACATAGGCATATTCCGGGTCCTGACAGACTTGGTATCAGAGCAGGACTGTCTGTAGGATTATCAAACCCTTGGTCGAAGTCGAGTCTAGCATTCTATAGTTATATAGTTACTTGGGTATAAAGGGAACAACGTAAGGCTTCTTTTTCTCCTTACCCTCATCGATCTGAGTTTTGAGTCACCCTTTTCTTTTCTACGGGATGATAGGACTAGGCTCATCTATGTCTTACTAGAACATCTCGTTGAGTGCTTCCTTGTAGCCGTAGGATTGTTGTGGTCATCCAGAGTCTCCGTGTTTTTGAGTTCCTTGAAGAAGTTCTGTCCAATTTCATTGAGGTTGTTTCATTTTCCATGCCGGTACAGCCGTTATGCTGTCCGAGTCATTCCAGGTTTCTTCATAATCTGATGCAATTGAAAAATCCTTCTCTCCATTTCGGTTGTCCTTTTAGAAGAACTTCTAGGTGGCATGCCCGACCGTTCTCTAGAGTTTGGTGTAGGTTTTGTTCTAGAAACCTATAGTGATTCATTTGGAGCTCTTCCTCCCACTTTAGATGTCTTCTAGCAAGAAGAACCACACTAACCATCGTGTTGGGGTACTTTGCTACTCTGACATATCTATTGTAGCCCCTAGTAAACCTTGGTCATCCTCTAGGAAGCTATCCAGAGATCCAACCCCTTAAACTATCCCACCCGACAGATGTGTAGAATTCATAGTGGATCTTATACCAGGCACAACCCCAATTTCCAGATGCCCATATGGAATGGCCCCACATGAGTTAGCTGAGCTTAAAATCCAACTTGAAGCTTTGTTGGCAAAAGGCTTCATCCGCCCTAGCTCATCGCCATAGGGTTTCCCCATTCTATTCGTAATGAAGAAAGCTGGAATAGAAAGGATGTGCATAGACTATCGCCCGCTAAATCTAACGACGATAAAGAACAAGTACCCATTGCCCAGGATCAATGATCTTTATGATCAACTTGCTGGATCATGTGTCTTCTCCAAGATTGATTTGAGATTAGGCTATCATCAAATCAAAATCCGAAACGAGGACATTCCAAAAACGGCTTTCACTACTCGATATGGTCTTTACGAGTTCACCGTCGTGTTCTTCGGTTTGACAAATGCCCCTGCTACTTTTCACGCATGATGAACTCGATCTTCATGGAGTATTTGGACAAGTTCGTCGTGGTTTACCTCGATGACATCGTTATATACTCGAAGAACGAAGTAGAACATGCCGAGCATCTTAGGCTGGTATTGTTGAAACTTCGAGAGCATCGCCTTTACGCCAAGTTCTCTAAGTGCGAATTTTGGCTACCAGAAGTGACCTACTTAGGCCACGTGATTTCTGCCAAAGGCATTGCTGTCAATCCCGAGAGAGTTCAGGCCGTCCTTGACTGGACTCCACCTGAATCGGTTAAGCAAGTTAGGAATTTTCTTGGCTTAGCAAGCCATTGTCGCCGCTTCATTGAGAACTTCTCCAAAGTTTCAAAGCCTCTTACTGAACTCCTCAAGAAAGATAGGAAATTCCAGTGGACACCCAAGTGCGAGGAAAGCTTTCAAGAGCTAAAAAGAAGATTAACGTCTGCCCCTGTACTTGCGCCTCCAGACACCAAAAAGGATTTCGAAATCTATTGTGATGCTTCACGGCAAGGGTTAGGATGCATACTTATGCAAGATCGACATGTGGTAGCATACGCTTCACGCCAGTTGCGTCCACATGAAGAGAACTATCCTACCCATGATCTTGAACTCGCTGCCGTAGTTCATGCCTTGAAGACTTGGAGACATTACCTCCTTGGTAATCGTTGTGAGATCTATTCCGACCACCAAAGCCTCAAATACATATTCACCCAGCCAGATCTTAATCTCAGGCAAAGACGCTGGATTGAGTTGATAAAAGATTATGACTTACAAATTTCTTTCACCCCATGCAAAGCCAATGTCATAGATGATGCACTAAGTCATAAGTCGTATTGTAACAACCTCATGTTACAATAGTATCAACCACTTCTTCATGAGGAATTTCGAAAGCTCAATCTTGAGATTGTTCCTCATGGTTTTCTTTCTACCCTGGTGGCGAAACCAACCCTTGAGGATCAAATCATAGCCGCCCAGAAGCAAGATAGTGGTATTCAAGAGATCAAGGAGAACATTGTTAGCGGAGTTGCTAAATGTTTCTCTGCAAATGATCAACGAATGATATTCTTTGAGAACCGTTTAGTAGTCCGTGAGAATCAAGACCTTAGGCAGTTGATCCTTAAGGAAGCTCATGAAACTCCCCTCTCAATTCATCCCGGTAGCACAAAAATGTACTGAGATATACGCCAGAGATTTTGGTGGACTAGGATGAAGAGAGACATTGCTCAATTTGTTGCCGAATGTGATGTTTGTCGTCGCATTAAGGCCGAACACCAAAGACCTACTGGTACTCTTCAACCTTTGCCTATTCCCGAGTGGAAATGGGACAAAGTCGGTATGGACTTCATCATCGGTTTTCCAAAAACCCAGAAAGGAAATGATGCCATCTTCTTGGTCATTGACCGACTTTCCAAAGTTGCTCACTTTCTTCCCATTCGCGAGTCTATAACTTCCAGCAAGTTAGCGGACTTGTATGTCTCTAAAATTGTGTCTCTTCATGGTGTTCCTTTGGAAGTCAATTCTGATCGAGGTAGCCTTTTCACCTCTAGATTTTTGGGAAGTTTTCAGAATGCTATGGGAACTCATCTCTCCTTTAGTACAGCTTTCCATCCGCAGTCTAGCGGTCAAGTTGAAAGGGTTAACCAAATTCTTGAAGACATGCTCAGAGCTTGTATTATCTCATTCGGAAAGAATTGGGAGAAATCTCTTCAATTTGCCGAGTTTGCTTATAACAATAGTTTCCAATCTAGTCTGAACATGGCTCCTTTCGAACTCCTCTACGGACGACGATTTCGAACACCCCTTAACTGGTCAGAAACCGGTAAAAGACAATTCTTTGGACCGGATATGATCAAGGAAGCAGAAGAACAAGTTCGCATTGTTGGTGATCGATTGAAAGCCGCTCAGTCTCGTCAGAAAAGCTACTATGATCGTCATCATAGGAAAGAGAGCTACAATATGGATCAGAAGGCTTACCTTCGGGTTACTCCTCTGAAGGGAACCCAACGCTTCTCTATCAAAGGAAAGTTGGCCCCATGTTACATCGGACCTTTGTGCATTCTTGCTAAACGTGGAGAAGTTGCCTACCAACTTGAACTACCAGCGCACCTTTCCCGAGTACATGATGTATTCCATGTGTCACAACTCAGGCGCTGCTTCAAGGACCCCATCTTCGAAGTCGACCAGGAAACGCTTGATCTCCAAGATGACCTTTCTTATCGAGAGTACCAAGTTCATATTCTTTATTTCGCAGAGCGTGTCACCCGTCGTCTGAAGATCAAGTTCCTCAAAGTGCAATGGTCGCACCATTCCGAGAAAGAAGCAACATGGTAAAGAGAAGAGCGGCTCCGTGCCGAGTACCCCACCTTCCTCCCGACGACCTCTGAATCTCGGGACGAGATTCTTTTGAGTGGGGGAGAGTTGTCACAACCCAAGTTTAGGCATGTGCTAGGGTTAGCTTGGACTTTGCATCATGTGAATTTTTTAAAAAGAAATTCAAAAATGGGGAAGCACAAAGCCCTGAGAAATTAATTTAAATGGCCAGATAAAAATCTTTTTCCAAGAATCTTTTGAACATTTGGAAAATTCCTATAAATGATGCTGATCATTACAAAAGTGGTTTGGGTTCATTCCCATGCCTATGGAATTTTCTAAAATTCAAAAGGTGCTCTAGAAATTAAAGTTGACCCCTAAATGAATTGAAATTCAAATGTCTTGAATTTCAAAAATGCTCAAATCCTAAAAGTGGATTGCCACTGGCTACTTAGGGTTTTATAAATACTTTGGGAATTTTTATAAAATGCCTAGCTAATTTAATTAGCAGGGCCAACCTATTTGCTGAAATATAACAAGAAAAACAAAAATAGAAAGACGAGGGGCTTACCTATCGCCCAGGGCGAAGGCCCACTTCCTCTGGCCAGCCCAACCCACCTGACCGCATTGTCCTCTTCCTCCCCAAGCCTCCAAGCAGCTCGGTGGCGAGCCGAGCACCGTGGATGCCACTGAAGCTGGCCTAGACCACCCCGAGGTTTCTCCTTGCGCCACACAACGCCCAGGGCACCTTCCCCTTCCCTCACAATCTCTCTTTCCCCTTTGTCTCTCCGGTTCCGCGCCGCACCAGAGAGCTCGCGTCGCCGCCGGTGGTGCACAGCCATGGCCAACGACGACTAGAAGTCGGGCGACCGTGTCCTTCCTCTTCAGCGTCGACGTCTTCATTGATTCCACGTGACAACTTGTGCCAAGCTCCACTGGAGGCGACACCCGCGACGAGATCTCCCCGTCAGCCGCCGCAGCTCCGGCGAGCCATTCCCTCCGTCCAGCCTCTCCCTGGCCACACAAAGCATCGCATCATCCTCAGGGTGAGCTCTGCCATCTTTACCATCTCCCAGCGCGCGAAATGGTGCCCCATAGTCGCCGTCCCGCTGTGCCCAACCTCCGGCCGCCGCGGACCTCGTCGCCGGCGTAGTCTCATGCCTCTCCTGGCTCTCCCGTTTGCTCCACGTGATGCGCATGACCCCCCTGAGCATGTAGATGGCCTCGGATCATCTTCTGGCGCACTCCGCCGCCGTCCCGAGAGGACTCTGCCGTGTCCAGTGGACACCGGCGTTGAGCCGCCGGCGGGTGACGTGGTCGTGGTTAAATCAACCCCTAACCACACGCTGGGTCTATGCCACGTGGGCCGAGGACCCCTAATCAGCCGCTGTTAATTAAGTTAATCCGATTTAGTCCCCTGAGGCGCTGAAATGTGTGGCCCGCACGTCAGTTTGACTGGTCATCCCCCTAACGTCATCATGGCGCCATGCTGATGCAGTAATCCTTTTCCAGTTTTAAATTATATCAGAAATTCCAGAAAATACCCAAAACTTCAATAAATCACAGAAAATTCATACTAACTCCAAATGAACCAAATAATATATGAAAAATTATCAGAAAAATGCAAGGATTATGAATATGCAACTTGATTCTATGTTTGACCATTTTAAAATGGGTGAACAGTAGCAAACATGCATATGGAATAATTTGAATTTGAATTTGAAGTTTGAATTTGCAATTCAATTGCAATACAATACAATTCAATTAAATTGAATCTTCAACACATCAGTGCTCTTTACACCATGTTTTCACAACTGGTCATGTGCTTGAGCATTGTATTGTATTGTATTGTATTGTATTGTATTGTATTGTATTGTATTGTCTTGATTGTTCTTTTTCCGCACTGTTTGCTATCGGTAGAGGTGGAACCGGAAGTGGAGGTCATCCCTGAAGCAGAAGACCGGTAACCCGTGTAACATCAGCAAGGCAAGAAACCCCCCCCCCCCATTGATCATGTCGATAAAAACCCAGTTCCCTCTCATTCTCTTATGCATTATTAGGATGGTGACCTTGTATCGATTCTTACCGCATAGTTGAACCCATATCCTTTGCATGACCTATCATTTTGTCACAGTAGTAAGCAAACCACAATCCTAGCTGACATAGGAGTTGTTTGTGATCATGTGGCCCCTGCAATTATTACTGCTTATATGCATGTTAGTGGCTACAATGTTGATGATGTTGTTGAACTGTGAGTCGGGATGGTAGTGATCATGATGTTGATGAAGGTGAAACTATGTCAGTGAATCCACCCTAATACAAGGTGAACGATGAGAGGCTGTGTAGGAGTACACAGTGGGTTGTCTCGTTGAACACCGCCTTAAGCACCGAGTTCTTGTATGGTAATCCAAGACAAAGAGTACAACCACACATTGGGCTCACTGACCCCTCTCGGCCTAGTACCTCAATCCGTGTCGACGTCCAGGAGTCACAATAGAATCGGGCTTTCCATTTGGCATGTGCATAGAAAAAGAATGAAGGAATGGTTGCATCATATAGATATGTGGGTGCACCTGTGAGGCAGGGAAACCGTCTGCTAAAGGTGGCGTCTCGGTCACCTACATTGTCTGAGTCCGTATCGTTGAATCGGCCGGACTCTCGAGCGGTGACAAACTCAGATAGTCGACTCTTGGAATAGACCGGTTGTGAGCGAAGTGTCGTGGTGAACATCCTCGCTGTCACCTCTTGAACGGTGGCTAGAAAAAGGCGGTAACCGATGGTCATGTGTGTGTAGCTTACACCCTTGCAAGGTTAACAAAACTATTCGAATAGCCGCGTCCGCGGTCATGGACTACTTGGAACCTGTACCTGATTATTAGACAACTCGAATGGATACTCTAAAACTCGCAAGATAAGCGTGAGTTCTATGGCATGCTTCCTCGTGGGGAAGTCGAGGAAGTATCCATAGTGGTGTATTGGATGGAGACTTGGTAGTGGACTCGTGTACGCTTCTTACCTCAAGTCTGGTACTCGTAGTACAGGACTAGCCAAGTCAAAGCTGGCACTTCTGCATATTGAAACCCCACCTCCCTTTACCTTGAAACTTCAGCATGAGTAGTATAGTTCTGATGTAAGTCTTGCTGAGTACGACTTTGTACTCACGTTTGCTTATTCTATGTTTTAGATGGAAACCCAGACCCCGATGGAGACACCTTCTGAAGCTCGACGTTGACTAAGTTAGTATAGTCCCAGACAGCAGTCTGGTCCCTCGTGGAAGGGCATGTTTGTTGAACAAGGCTTCTCTAAGCCATTTGTTAAACTTGTCTGTACTCAGACCTAATTTTCTTCCGCTGTTTGAGGTAACGATGGATCATAGTTATATGGTCTTTCTGTACTCTATGTGTAATTCAATAAAGATATACTTTGTAGAGTTCATGCAATGTGTACCTGCTGTTTACACTGGACATCTATGCTGCGTGTATGATTATAATATGCATGTCTTAGTGTGGGGTTCGATAGCTTAGTTGAGTTCTTGCCGGCGGTCTTTTATACAACAAGTGGCCCTTAGATGTGCGCATCTTGGGGAATCGCGATGCGATTGCTCGTGACTCTGTCACGTGGCACACTTTGTTGTATGATTGAGCCTGCCCGAGATCCCGACTAGGTGATCGGCTGGAGTCTGTTTATATAAGTGTTATAATTCAATCGATAATATGGTTGAGGCGACTTGTCAATAAGTATGGGATTTCAGCACCCATAATCATTTAGACTTGTGAGAGGGCGATGAGGACCCAACTCAGTTGATCATCCGTCCTGGATGGGATGCCCCTCACGTACGATGCTTTCCGAGAGTGTTCTGTGCTTGACCTTGTCTGCTTAGACAAGTGGGTACAACTCTCGGCTCTCCATATGATTGAGTTGTGACTGGAATTACATAGATATATTTCGGGTTCCGACAGCCAGAGCGGCAACAACCAGAATCCTGGCTACCAAGGAGCTGGCGCAATCCCTCAACACCAAGGACCCGGAGGAGGAGGAGCCCAGCAAAATCAGTCCTGGCTTGCTGGATTCCAAGCAAACCCGAAACAACTCCATGACCGTGCAACATATCACGTCTTCACCACCAGCTGTTGCAGAAGGGATAAGAAGCTGCAGCGGAGAGCCACTATGGCCGTGACCACAGAGCCGGCCTGGCCTAGATGGCTCAATTGGTCAGAACACCCAATCACTTGGACAAGAGATGATCACCCCCCAGTGGTAGAAAACCCAGGGGCCCTGGCTCTAGTAGTTTCTCCACTGATTGGAGGATACACACTTGACAAAGTGCTCATGGATGGAGGAAGCAACATCAACATCCTTTATTAAGAAATCTTTCACAAGATGGGGTTGACCCAAAAACAGCTGCAACCCTCCAACACCGTTTTCCATGGAATAGTCCCAGTCAAGTCGGCACGCCCGATAGGCAAAATCTACCTGGAGACAGCTTTTGGAAACGCTGAGAATTTCCGCTCCGAGCTCATACCCTTTGAAGTGGTAAAACTCGAGAGTCCATATCATGCCATTTTGGGCGGACCGACTTATGCCAAATTCATGGCTCGGCCATGTTACATCTACCTAAAACTGAAAATGTCGGGTCCTAATAGCCCGATCACTATCGTGGGAAGTCGGTCCAGGGAAGTGGAATGTGACGAACAACACGTCAAGTTTTCCGAGTCGACGCGCGCCAAGGAGGACTTGTCAGCATACCAAGAAAAGGCAGACCCGGCAGATACCACAATCCTGAAGAAACCGACTCCCGACAACAACCCCAAATTTCAAACGGCTCAGGATACGAAGAAAGTCGACTTTGTCCCTGGTGACTCCTCTCAGCAGTTCATCATCGGGACAGAACTATCTGACAAATAGGAAATCACGCTCATCGAGTCCCTCCGTGAGAATCGGGACGTTTTCGCCCGGAAACCCTCCGATATGCCAGGTGTCCCGAGGGAACTCGCTGAGTACCACCTAAATATAGACCCAAAAATGAAGCCGGTCAAGCAATTCCTTCGTCGCTTCAATGACGACAGAAGAAACGCTATTGGTGAAGATATAGCCCGGCTCCTTGCTACCGGCTTTATCATGGAAGTCTTTTATCCAGAATGGCTTGCGAACCCGGTCCTAGTTTTGAAAAAGAACGGGACCTGGCGCATGTGCATTGACTACACAGATTTAAACAAGGCATGCCTGAAGGATCCCTTCACACTTCCTCGTATTGACTAGATCATAGACTCGACTGCAGGATGTGAGCTTCTATGCTTCCTTGACGCCTACTCCAGTTATCACCAGATCAAGATGGCCCTTGAGGACCAAGAGAAAACGACTTTCATCACCCGTTTCGAGATCTACTGCTACACTTCCATGCCCTTCGGCCTTGAAAACGCGGGAGCCACGTATCAGCGAACAGTGCAAAGTTGCCTCAAAGAGCAGATTGGGCGCAACGTACATGCTTATGTGGTTGATATAGTGATCAAGTCCCAGTTGGCCGACTCACTTATCAGTGACTAGATGGTAACCTTCAAAAATCTGCGCAAATACCAGATGAAGTTAAACCCGGCCAAATTCACCTTTGGGGTACCTGCAGATAAACTCCTCGGATACATAGGATCAGAGAGTGGTATCGAGGCAAAGCCAGAGAAAATCAAAGCTTTCATGACCCTTCAGAGGGTGTGTAGCTGCTTTGAGCCGGTTCATGAGTCGACTTGGTGAAAAGGCAATCCCCCAGTATCGACTCCTGAGGAAATCAGAAACATTCGTTTGATATGACGAAGCCGATCAGGCCCTAGAGTCACTAAAGAAGCAATTATCTCAGGCTCCAATATTGGCGGCTCCCAAGCCTAAAAACCAATGTTACTTTATATCGCTGCCAACAATGAGCGGTCAGTGCTGTAGTTGTTGTTGAGCGTATGGAAGCCGGCAAGGAGCACCCTCTGCAACACCCAGTTTATTATGTCATTGAGGTTCTAACTTTATCAAAGCAATGCTATCCTCACTGGAAGAAATTGGTTCTTGGTGTATTCATGGCGAGTCGGAAACTTAAACACTACTTCCAAGAGCACCCCATAACTGGGGCCAGCTCAGCACCGCTTGCAGATATCATCCAACACCGGGAAGCAACGGGAAGGATTGCAAAGTGGGCCATAGAGTTGGGGGCATATCACATCAAATACAAACCGCGAACGGCCATTAAGTCCCAGGCGCTTGCCGACTTCACCAATGACTGGACAGAAATCCAAACATCACCGGAGAAACCAGTCACCAAATATTGGACAATGCACTTCGATGGAAGTCGGCAGCTCCAAGAGTCAGGAGCCGGCGTGGTTCTTACTTCACCTAAAGGGGAGAAATTCTGCTATGTTCTTCAACTGCAGTTCACCTGTACCAATAATGCAGCAGAATATGAGCCTTGCTCCATGGACTTCGGCTGGCTTGAGAAATGAACATAAATGGGATCCAATGCTATGGAGACTATGATCTCGTTTCTCAACAAGTATCAGGAAAATGGGATTCTAAAAATCCCATAATGGCAGCTTATCGATGAGAGGTACAACGACAAGCCGGAGTTTTTGTCGGATACCAGGTGGATCATGTGGACCAAAGGGAAAACGAAGCAGCGGATGCTCTATCCCGACTCGGCTCTCAGCGAAAGCCGGTCCCTCCAAACGTATTCCTGGATGTTCTAACAAAGCCGTTTGTACAACCACCAACAGAGCAAGACATAGAAGAGCCAGATCCAGAGCCGGCTTTGGTTGCTGCAATTCATGCTACGCCCTCTTGGGTCGTACCATACTTGGATTACAAGACTCGAGGAATACTTCCTCAAGATGAGATGTTGGCCAGACAAATAGTCAGAAGAAGCCAATCCTTTGTACTCATGGTAAGTTATACCGACGCAGTGCTGCGGATGTTTTTCAGAGATGCGTCTCACCAGAAGAGGGAAGATCCATCCTCAATGAAATAGACTCTGGAGATTGCGGACACCATGCCGGCTCTCGTTCGCTTGTAGCTAAAGCCTTTCGACACGGCTTCTACTGGCTTACGGCTCATGCGGATGCAGAGGACATAGTTAAGAAATGTGATGGATGTCAACTCTATGCAAAACAAGCTCACGTGTCGGCTCAAGAACTTCGTATGATACCTATCACTTGGCCCTTTGCGGTATGGGGACTTGATATGGTGGGACCTTTCAAAAGATAAGCCAACAAGAACACCCTCATACTAGTGGCAGTAGACAAATTCACCAAATGGGTGGAAGCAGAGCCGGTCAACAAATGTCATACTGCAACAACACTGAAATTTTTGAAAAAGATTATATACAGATTCGGCTACCCCCACATCATTATCACTGATAATGGTTCTAACCTATGAGAAGGGGTTATGAAGTGATTCTGCCAGAACGAGCACATCCGACTCGACCTTGCATCAGTGGCACGTCCACAATCCAACAGACAAACCGAGAGAGCCAACCAAGAATTGCTCCGAGGCATCAAACCCCGACTCGTTGTTCCTTTGAAAAGGACGCCGGGTTGCTAGGAGCAGGAGTTACCCTCAGTATTATGGAGCATCCGGACGACTCCCAACAGGTCGACAGGCTATACGCCCTTCTTCCTAGTTTATGGAGCAGAAGCCGTCCTCCCAAGTGACATACGTCACGACTCGCCTCGAGTCACTACTTATGTGGAAGCCGAAAATGAGAAAGCAAGACAAGACACCTTAGATCTTCTCGATGAAAAATGAGATTTGGCTGCATCTCAGTCAGTTATCTTTCAACAAGATCTTCGACGCTACCATAGCCGTCGCATTAAAAGTCGGACTTTCCAGGAAGGATATTTGGTGCTCCGAGTCATACAGAAAAGAGATGGAATGCACAAGTTATCCTCTCCATGGGAGGGACCGTTTGTGATCAGCAAGAACCTGTACAATGGATCCTACTACCTAGTGGATATACGAGAGAAAGCGGACACGCGCACAAGCATGGACGAGACTCCCAGGCCGTGGAACATCGCACAACTCCGTCCATATTACACTTGAGTAGAAAAAGGAACATTACTGTACGCTTCACCAAGTCGACATACGTCGCACTGGCTTTCGCCACAATATATATATATATAAGCCGACATTGGTCGTGGCGGCTTTGCCATCAAAATATACATAAGTCGACTTCTGTCGCGCTGGCTCTCGCCACATACAACTAAGTAGACTTCAAGTCACAACGGCTACTGCCATACCAAACTTTATTTTACTTGTTGTTTCATGGTAGTTGAATTTTGCATCATACATTTGCATACATTGCATTATTATATCTCAGGGACCTGGGGGCTTGATCTACCCCTCTATTGGTACTTAGCATGTATATTTCTTATTAAGGGGAACCGGGGAGTTCGATGACAATCATTGACTCTTTATACGAAAACTCGGGATATATATATATATATAAAAAAATTGTGTATAAGCTTATTCGGGGGCAGTAGGGGGGCTCGATATGACTCATCGACTCTTATCCGAAGAAATACAGGCATATACATGAAATGGAACAGCACGCCTTGGCCTGTGTGGTTTATGTTGGGAAACGTAGTAGAAAACAAAAAATTTCGGCCTACGAATCAAGAACCCAAGATCATCCAAGATAGATTGCATACAAGGTTTAGGTCTTTTCTCACCAACGGTTGCAGCGGAAGTAGAGTTGGTGAAGCTCGTGGACGTAGTGGAAGTAGATCTCGCAAGTTCTCCCACGAACAGTCCCTCGATCAATCCCACGAACAAGTCCCGCGATCTAGTCCCACGGACAAGTCCCATGAACAAGCTCCTCGAAGAAGGGTCGAAGGTACGACCCCTCCATTAGTATCCACACATCCCGTAGTAGTAATCCAGCAGTGCACCGCCGTCCAGAGATGAACGCCACCGAGAAAACTAGAGCGAGAAAACCCTAACGGATTCCGATCTAGAACAGCGTCTAAACCGGGGTCTAATTGTGGAGCAACGGGGTTTAGAGGAGGGAGGGTGGCGCATAGGCCTTGGGGATTGATTGTGTGTGTCTTCCCCCACCCTTGGCTCACCTTATATAGGTGGCCAAGGGGCCTAGGGCGCAGCTCAAGGAGGTTTGGGAGTCCAACTTGGACTCCCAAGCCTTCCAAACCTTCCCACACCTTCCCACCGGAAACCTGCCATAATGGGTTTTGGAAATCCCACCTGGAGGGGGATTCCTTCCCCTTGGTGCGCCCCCCACCCCTTGGCCGGCCAGGGCAGCCTAGGTGGCTTGCCCCCCAAGGCTAGGGGCGCAGGGGAGTGGGTGGTAATGCCCGGAACCTTCCGGA
Source organism: Bromus sterilis (assembly GCA_950022295.1). NCBI lineage: Eukaryota > Viridiplantae > Streptophyta > Magnoliopsida > Poales > Poaceae > Bromus > Bromus sterilis. The sequence goes on along the minus strand of OX465595.1, from coordinate 268,845,465 downwards.
ACCTTCTATGACCTTCTAGAGGCTTCTAGGACCTTCCGGGACATACCGGGACCGTTTCGGGACATTCCGGACACTTTTGGAGCACTTCCAATACCTTCCGGGACCTCTAACGAATGTTCCGGAGCCATCTAAATAGGTTTTGGAACAATCCGGGTTTAGGTTAATATGTCCGGTGAACACAACATATTGTTTAAGATGTCCACCGATCACCGAAACTATTCCGGTTGATCGTAAACTTTCCCATTACCATTTTCATATGTTCCGGAACCACCTGGGACTACTCCAGAGTGATCCGGACATATCATTAAATACCCAAAACTACTTTTGGTGCCCTTATGAACTATTTCATAAATCCCCGGAACTACTTCCGGTACCCGTATGAACTATTCTACTTTGCTTCCACTAAACCTTCTACCATACTAGTATTCTAACAGACTACTGCTCGTTAAGTGTGTGACCCAATAGGTTCGGTATAATGCGGACATGACTCAGAACATCTTCCGGACATAGGTCAACAACCTTTTGTCAATAGCCAATAATCAACAGCGGAGCCATGGACACCCATGTTGACTCCCGCACATACACGAAGAAACTTCGAGTGAACCATTATGTTTATTCATGTACCATTCCCTTTGCTTCGTGATATATGACAAAGTTAGAGGAGAGATGTTTTGGCACCCATGTGTAACAACTTCTTGAACACAAGACACTCGTTATCCTCTTTGCTCGTTTGTCCCTTTTCTCGTTATCGTATTCCGGTATCCCTGTGACTGAATCACAATGCGTCTGGCCAGACTATAATGGATACCTTCATACCGAGTGGGCCCGAAGTGAATATCTTCTTCATCGTGAAGGAGCAAATCCCATTCTTGAACTATCACAGTCACTAGCCACACCATCTGACATACCCAGAACTTATTTTACTACTTCCCATTTACGGGAGGATTCATCTAAGAACCAAAGCATGTCTTCCTGTGTGAAGCAACTCGATACTCTCATGGTCTAAGGAATTACGTATATGATAACATTTCATGATATGACTTATAACGTAGTTACGATGTGATCTCTAAGTATATCATTCAATACTAGGGTCGGTTCAACATCATTGTTCTGCTAACAATATGTTCCCATTGCTACTGACATCCTTGTTACAAGAACAATGTCCATGATTAAGAAAACGTAATCATCAGTTAGCACATGAGCTGGTCTTAGAGGCTAAACCAGGAACTCTTGGTGTTTACATTTCCACACATGCAAATGAGTTTTCTTCTGAATCTCACAGTCAGGGTCATTGCATTTATAGCACAGAAATATAAACATTAATTACAAACGTGGAAATATATATATAATAACATTTTATTATTGCCTCTAGGGCATATTTCCAACAGTCTCCCACTTGCACTAGAGTCAATAATATTGTCAGTGCTTGAGAACTTTACACCTATGGCATACCGGTGTAATAAATGCCTCATTTGTGGTATAGACCTCATCTTCGGATCTGACGTTTCAGGCCCGTTTGTATCTTGCATATCTTCGCGTTTTCACGCTATCATAAAATTCACTAATTTTATCAGTTTAGCTTTGTATATGTTTGAATCATTTGGTAGGACCTTGGTTCCTTAGAATAAGTCATGAAATCATTCATCAATGTTCCATGAGCTTCAAGCATCTAGGAAACCATACCATGTTCATAAATGAACTGATGATTCAAAATACCCTCCCTTGTTACTTCTTTAAGCAACAACATACTTAGCCTCTGTTATAGAATTCGCCACAGTATCTAACTTTAACACAGTTCCTTCATACTGTGCCACCCTTATGTGTGAAACACATAATCCCAATTAAAATCGAAAATCGATCGGAGTAAGTATGAAGACTGAATTGGTGTAACTGTTTACATCAAAATTCAGCTGGTGTAACTTGTTACAACAAGCTCTTCATTATCTCCATTCTTCCGATAAACATATCTTATCTATCATAAGTTTAACTTTTCACTGTTTGTCCAATGATCAACATATTGATCACTTTGGTATCTTGCTCACAACCTTTTGTAGCGTTGGACATATCTGGTCGTTTTACATATTATGGTGTACATGATTAATCCAAACACACAGGTGAGTGGAATTCAATTCACGTGTTTTTGCTTATCTGTGTTCATGAACACCGATTTCCGCAAACAACTTTTCACCGTGACCTCGGCAAGAACATCCTTCTTGGCGTATTCATACTAAACTACTTTAGTATCATGTCAACATGTAATGTTGGCTTTAGCATGATCAGGCACTTACTATCTACATAGATCACTGTGCTCAATACTAATGCTATATTAGCCCAAGTTCTTCAACCGAAGACCATTTCCAATGAAGTCCTTATTCGTGTCAAGAAATTTATATCATTTCTAATCAACAATATGTCATCTACATAAGGTTTTAGAAATGTTATTCAGCTCCCACTTACTTTCTTGAATATTCAAGCATCTTCGTTATTCCTGATGAAAACAAACTCTTTTGGCAATTTCATCACAACAAAAATTCCAACTCCATTATGCTAGCTTCAGTCCATCACTGGATATCCAAGGCTTGCATCTATTTTAGCATCCTTTGAATCGACAAAACATTCCGGTCGTATCACATATACGTCCTTTGTTATATTTCCATGTAGGAACTTTGTTTTGACGTTCATTCTACCATATCCTATAAATGAGATATGTAGTAATTGCTAATATAACCCGAACTGACTAAAGCATCTCTACGGTCGAAACTATTTCTCCTTAGTCAACCTTTGAACTTGCTAGAAAACAATTTTTCCAACGAGTTGAGATTTATGGATAAAACAATTTCATCCGAATCAATTATAGATCCATATATATATTCTCTAGACTTTTAGTCTTTCAGAGGGTCTACCAAGTTCAAAACTTGACTTACTTCCATGGATACTATCTCGGATTATTTGGCATTTAGCCAAATCCCGGAGTCAGGGCCCATCAACGCTTCTTTGTATATCACAGGTTTATCATTGTCGAACAATAATATCTCGTCTTACATATCATGAATGTTTGTACGAGTTTTGTCTAACCTGTGTGGTTCAGCTGCGCACTTATTTGAAGATTCAACAATCTTTAACAAGTTGCACTGTCCTCCCACTCACTCTTTTGCAAGAAACCATTTTCTTCAAAACACACTGTTCTTAACAGCAAACAGTTTTGCTTTTGTGTAGTGATAGAGGAATACCAAAACTTTTGGCATAACCTTAACAAAGTAGCACTTATCTGATTTGGGGTTTTTGAGTATGTCAAACATATGCCTCATATACCCAAATTTTAAGAAAAGACAACATGGTTTTAACAGTCCATACCACATCTAATATGGTGTCATTTCAACAGATTTGATGATGCTCTTTTCAGTGTAAAAGCCGTAGTCACTAACGCATAACTTTAATAAGTATAATGGAAAATTGATAAACGTCATATTTGATCTTACCGTGTCATACATGGCTTGATTACATCTCTCGAACACTTTACTCATAGTGGACGCAAGTTATAATACTTCTTCACAACTCACCAGACGTTCGCTAAACTTGTAACTCAAATATTACTTTCTACAATCTAATTTGCAGAAGCTTTATTTTCTCATTACAATGAATTTCTATTTCACTCTAAAATTCCTTGAACATTTCAAAGATTTCAGACGTATGTCTCTATTGAACAGATATCCACATATCCACTTCAACTCATGAGTGAAGATAGGGAATCCACTGCACACAACTATACTTATTGGACTACACACATCACCATGTATGATTACCAATGGTTTAGTTGCCCGTTCATGTATGGCCTATCAACGGTTTTTTAGTCACATTACTTCGAGACAAAGATCACAAGCGTCAAGTGATTCATAATCATATGACTCGAAAGTCCATCACTTATGGAAATTCTTCATGCATGTTATGTCACTTGTGATAAACGGTAGTGCCACATCTATGTGGTATTTCTATCAGTCTTGCGACGTTTAGCGTCAGTGTTATGGATGTTTAGTATTATTATCAAGATTCATAACATACAACCTATTCATAATGGAAGTATGGCCTTTACGTTATTCATAGCTTTGAACAACTCTCTTGCAACAAACATGATTCAAAATGATGTTTTGCAACAAGGCTAAAGTGTAGTAACAATTTACTCAACTCTAAAATGAATTATGAAGATAATCATAGAGTCAACACACGGTATAGCAAACCTTTTACCGTGTTCCCGAGCGTGTCAAAACTCATCATTAGCTAGTCATAAAATCCATAGTATTTCTTGTATCGAGTTGCAACAATATGCAATCGATCTGATATTCCGGTGATCAACAGTTTAATCACAATATACAGAATCCACAATTAACTGCTTAATCATGATTCCCAAGAATTACATCTCTTGACCAGCAATGAATTCATCTATAACTTCGTATGACTTTCATTTCTGAGCTGGTTATTCCAGTCTTCTTTCGTTTTGCCTTTATACGTATCATAGTTCTATTTCCAATGTCACTCCTACTCACAGAAGATCACATATGATTAAGGGTGGCGCATGCCATGGACTATCCGGCGTGTCAGTCTTACTAACATCCTTTGGACTTCCTTTCCCTTAATTCTCATCATCATATGATCGGTGTTCTTCTGGATCCCACACTTATCAGTTTTGTTTAGAGCACAGTGAACATTTTCACTAATGCTTACAATCATACATTGTACTAGATATCTTATATCCAACATTAATTGTGTTACTACTGAAAACTTATTTTTCAGTTCCATGAATATAACATAACTATCCCAAACTCTTCGAAGTTCGGGTTTCATGGTGGTGAAGACAATGCACTTAGCTGTCGTGGAATTCTAGCATTTTGGATTATGGACATAAGTCACATCATCCATAGCATCAGCGGGAGAGCATCAAAAATTTGCGATAGGACATGGTCCTTCTCGGCACTATTGAGGATAGTCCTCACAATACGGTACCAATCGTAAAGTTTTTACCAGATAATACAGTTAATCAAAATCAATTGGGAAGGTGGTAACGCGAGCCATTATTCTACAACGATAATGCAAATACTAAGACTTTGTTCATAATTAATTTGCACTTGTGATTAATCAATTTAATTACTAAGTGCGCTCCCACTCAGATCAATATCTCTCGTAATTGATGCTGGAGTGATTCAAGATCCGACCCAATCGTCCGCCATTGATGTGACATCACTGATGACTTAGATTGGACCGGTACGCCAACTTGCCAATCACAACACATGTGATTCTTGTTCATCTTTCGATGGGCGTGTTCCGGTAGCAAACTTTTATCCAAACCGTCAAGACAACCAAGTGTAATGCGCTGTGTGTTCTTTTAACACACCCGCCTTTTATGCGTCACACACGTGTGCACCCATGTGACATGACCTGCTCCGATGTGAAACATAGTATAGACGGTGCTACAGTTGGAAGAACACTATCAACTTGATATTGTTTTGCGAGAGATCACCCTAATAAAACACGACTACCGCGCATCAAACAAGGGTGCATCAAAGGGATAAACATCACAGGCAGTTCATAAAATTATGTGATATGATATAGCCCTTTGCTTCGTGAAGTCTTCGTAGTCTTCACGCCGTCGTGGTAGAAGTCACCGCGTCCACCAACTTTCTCCTTGGCACCGGGAACATCACCACGGCTTCCGGCATGTGCGTCGGGGTCCACCTCCGCATCGTAGATCATCACCTTGCATCTATCTATTGCTTTGCCTCGAGCTAATAAACAGTTCTGGCACGCAGGCCATAATTAAGTGACAATCATATGACTCCAGTCATCATGTCGTACCACGACACGCAGGTCGCGAATAAATATTACATAACATATAGCATCTCATACAAACACATTGCAAATCTTGAAGGCTATACCACATCACATGCATACTCTGCAAAAACGAGTTAGATCGCCATCTACACGGGTTGTTGCAACTTTTATCGTGGTTGTTAAGCAGGTTTACAAGGCAAACGAGAAACCCTAGACAAAACAAAAATACGATACTTCTTTTGTTGCTAGTTTAACATACGGGGTGCGTGTAGCAACTAATGCCACAAGCCAAACTTCGTTAAACGCGTGACCCCCGTGTGGATTTGAGTTCATAAAATCCACAAGCCCGTTCATGTAAAATTTTCTATAGCAAGACTAGGATGAGATCCAAGGAATTTGATGTAGTCCATGATCAAGGCAACCAGCATACTAAGAGCAGCATAGAGGGATCATGGCAAAACTCAAACCTTGTAGCAAAATCACATCATGCCGTCGAGCAAAGAAAAGATCACATGATAGGGAAGCAAACAAGAAAATCAATGCCTCATATCAACATATGATCTACCTAAACATGCATCTAATCAAGGATCGCTCATGATACCACTGTTGGGAAACGTAGTAGAAAACAAAAAAATTCGGCCTACGAATCAAGAACCCAAGATCATCCAAGATAGATTGCATACAAGGTTTAGGTCTTTTCTCACCAACGGTTGCAGCGGAAGTAGAGTTGGTGAAGCTCGTGGACGTAGTGGAAGTAGATCTCGCAAGTTCTTGTAAGGCCCCTGATGCGGTACTAACTCTAACTAGTCGCTTTCGCGTCCGGTCGGAGTTAGAAGCGCATCAAACGCCACCGGCGCAGGACACTCGCACTCGTGTCGCTGCCGGATTCTCGACAACAGGTATAAAAACACAACTCCTACAAGAAAGGAAATACATATAGGGATAATAGAGCAGGGCATACAACGCCACTGTCTAAATATATATAACATCATCAAGAGAACATCTGAGCAGTACATCAATACATCAAGCGGAAGCAAAGTATGGACCGGGTAGAGCCAAGATCCAAATTTCCCTAGAGAGGGCTACACATAAATCCACCCACGGGAACGTCTGAGCCCAACTAAGGATCCTACTGGTCGATGTAGTCGTACTCGTCGTCATCCTCCGGGGGCACCTCCACGAAGTATCGTCCAGTGCTGGGGTCGAGGTAGTAGTCCACTGCAGCGGCCGATCAGGCAAAGCGGTAAAGGCGGAAAAGTAAACGGGGTTGAGAACATATCATTACGGATTAACTAACGCTACAGGTAAGGTAAAGATATAGACAGTTTGCAGCCGTACTGGCATATATGGTGGCTACACGTTCTATCAGAATAGAGGTAAGATCCAAGAAGTTACGTTGACAACGTGTCGTAAGTCGGCTATCCACCTACTTACGCAACCATAACACAACCTCGTTTCTCTCTCGGTCCCCCTGGACGAAGAAAGACAACCAAGGCACGCACACGGTTTGTCAAGTTTTATAGCATGATTTTCATTGATGTTATTCTATGAACAAGGAGTAGGTCTCAAGTAGTCCATAACCGCGGACACGGCTTTTCAAAAAGATTTACCCTGCAGGGGTGTACCAACTGTCCATTATAGACGTCGCATGTACGCCCGGTTTCCACTTGGCTAGGTAAGCGCCTGAAACTCCGGAACGTCAGAGTCACTCTAACTAACAACGCACATATCCGGGTGGCCCCCGGTGAGTCGACACCCAACTCAAAAGCTGGCCACGCTCTCGAATCGGACTCTACCGTATGACTCCAGGTTTGGATTACTGGTTAGTTCTCTTATGAGACCGGGTCCTCAGCCGGTCTATTTGGGCCAGCCAAGAAACTATGTCCTCCTGGCCCTGGTTTGGTTTGGAAACAACTGGGGATCCAACCAGCACACACACATTGCAAAAGTAAATCAGCTCGGGCCACCACTAGAATGTACGAGGCTAGGTAGGTAAGACAAGGGGCCCCCATAAAACCCCACACACGATTAGGCACGCTCGTCAAGTAACACAATACCCGCAACTCGGGTCCTAGGTGACTCAAATGGAACAAAGCACCAGACGGAAATAGTCCGGCCTTCCACCTTTCGTCGAATATAATTTAGCATCATTTAACAACAATAAATATCAACCAACTTCTTTTATAGCATGGTATCCCAACCATAAATATATAGGGTAAGCAGCAAGTTTTCTATCCATACTAAGCAATGGCTGAGCAACGGTAACTTAGCAGAACAATGGTTTGCTGGAATGTGGGGATCATGGCTGTATGGGTTTAATCATGGCATATAAGGTAGATAGGATCAAGCAATAACGTTCTAGATCTACAGCTAGGCATGAGCAGAAAGTTATAAAGTAATGACACAGATCTCCCCCTTGCCTGGTAAGGTAGTCGAAGCAGCACTCACGGTACCCTCGGGCTCAGTGTCGGACAGCTCCGCGTCAGGCTCCTCGGCGGTCTCAGGTGCTAACGTAAGGTACCGGCAGGAAAAGGCACACAAGTAAGAAACTGAAGCAACTCAAACAAGGATGGCATGTTCAAGTTTTATTTACATGATATGACCCTGTCTAGTCAAGTTTAAATGAAGGTGATGACGACAAGTCACCACTTCCATATGCAATTTATTTACATTGTAATGGCTTTGGTCTGAGCCCTAACTGAGGTGCAAATAGCATGATAACATGACATGAGCAACAAAGCATTGCAGGAATTTAAATAACATGAAAGTAAAACAATGATTCCGGAGACGGAGTAGTGTCGGTGAAATTGACACTTAAGAAGATGCAACAATTGTTGAAGGTCAGCCACATAGCATATGACAATATGTTAAGGCTGACTTGAAGGAAAAAGATGGCATGGAACTGACTTGAAAAGATCAGGTGAACAACATTTCAAATGCACTGAAGTTGGAATGTTGCATGCAAACAGACCTGAAAGCTTATGGACCAGGTGATCACACCTTGTCTCAAAAGTTGCTCAACACAACAAGAAAACATCACCACTGAACTCCTTGCAGAAAAACACCCCAAAAACATATATGACATGTCTCAGTTTGAATTTGCAATGGCAGTTGCAAATTCAGCTGAAGTTCAGGGGATGAGTGCAAAATTTGAATATCATGAACTTTTGAAAAGGTTCAGATGAGTAAACCATCATCACCATGCAATTCCTTGCTCAAAATTACCTAAAATTCAAAGATGGCATGGGCCATTTGAATTTTGGACCAAACTTGGCAGAACAGGAATTAAACAGGGGGCTTATTGCACTTTGGCCAAGCTTCGTTAACAAAGGGGCCAATTGTAAAAATGAGTATCACCACTATAATCAGTAGCTCAAATTACCCCAAATTCATATAATGCATGCCTCAAATTGAACAGATGGTGATCCACTAGTTTGAATTTGAGTTCAAACTTGCCTAAAAATAAAACAGAAAAGAAAAAGGAATAAATAAATAAATAAAAAGGAAGCCCAGCCAGCTTGGGCTGGCTTCGACCCGCAGCCCACTGCTGCTGCTCCCCCTTGCTGACTGGTACGCTGACGCACTTGGGCCGAGCCCAGTGGCTACCACGGCCAGGCGCAAAAAGAGCAAAAATGTTGGGGTTTTAATCGACCCCAGGGGGGATTCGAACCCGCAACCCCGCGCTTACGAGGCCAAGCGCTAGACCATCTCGGCTAATGAATGAGTTGTGACAGAGGGCAGCCTGCTCTGAAGATGACCTAGCTACGGATGCTGCCAACTCTGAAACCGAACTGAACTTGGGTTCAGTCGACTGCAACAGGAACGAAAAGCGGAAGCTTTGCGTTGCCGTGCTTCGATCCAGGCCTCCTACGCCTTGGAGCAACGCTGCAACCCTGCGTCCTCGCTACGGTGCTTGATCTTGCACGGAAAGAAGCGGATCGAGGCGACCTGCTGAAGCAAACAGCCGCTGCACCTCTCTGTCTGAAGGAAAACAGGCTGCAGCTCTGCGCGCGAGGACTTCCGGCGTTGATCCCATCTCCTGCATACACCATGGCCCCAACGCTCGCTGCTGGTCGGAGACGTATGTACCAAGAACCCGTTTTTGTTGCAAGCATGCCTCGCCGTGCTACGAGCGGACGCCGCTACTCGGCTGAAATCCACGGCGAAAACGGAGGCTAGCGGAACACGGGAGGGGATGAAGCTCACAGCGGGGAGATTCGTGCGGCTCGAACGGCTCGGGAGAAAGGTCGCCAGTGTCCTCCACGCGGTGAAGACGAAGACGGAGCCGAGCCACCATGGACCTCAGGCCATGGACCTCCTGTCCATGGCGAATTCGAGCCGGATGCAGAGAAGGAGGAGTTGGAGGCGGCGGCGCTCGAGGGGGAAAGGAGTTAGGGTTTGGAGGAGGAGAAGCTGGGCGCTTATAAAGGAGAGGGGAGAGGCGACGTGGACGTAGGAGGACCTCTCCTCCATGGCGCCATGTGCGTGCAGGGGAGAAAAACAGAAGAGAGGAGGGGGATGACAGGCGGGACCCGCGCGGCAGTGAGAGAGAAGGAGGAAGGGAAAAAGAAAAAGAGGGAACGGGCGCTCCAGGTGGGCTGGGTCCAGGCGGCCCAGCTGGGCTGGAGGGGAGAAAGAAGGAAAAACAGGCCCTTATCCCAAAAGAAAAGAACAGCAGGGAGAAAAAAAAAGAAAAGGAAAAGAATAGGGGTCAGAATAATATTCCAAATATTTTTAGAAAACCCCTAAAAAGATGTTTGATCACCCAAAATTGGTTTGATCATTTTTGCATGCAGTGAAAAATCTCCACAAGCAAAACAGTACCTTTTTCTATTTAAAGTTAAATAGAAAAGGACTTTAAAGAGTTTTTGAGAGAAAAATAGAAGGTTCAAAATTCCATGAGCTTGAAACTCTTAATCCTTGTATTTCTCTAGATTTTTCAAAATTGGTCAAACCCTTTGGTGGTGGCCCTATTTTTGAATTCAAAACCACTTTGAACTAGGGCTACTGTTTTTGGTGGTGGCAAAAATGCTTTGAGGTTTTTAAAACCCTTGCAATATCAAATGAAATGGCTAGGCCAAGTTTGGGGTCAAGTGAAGTGAGCATGTGACAAGGAAAATTCCATGACTGCCCTTCTTGAACCACTTCGGATGCAAAGGAAAACAACTCAACATGACTCCATTCTCAAAGCCAATTTAAATCACCACATGAAATGAAATAAAACTCCACCATGCCAAGTTACAAGTCCAACCGAGAAAGTAAATTACATGGTGTTGATAGTTTATTACATGTGGGCTGTTACAGCTCTCCCCTACCAACACAGGATCTTGTCCCGAGATCTAAGCAAGAAAAAGCTCAGGATACTCCGAACGGAGATGATCTTCACGCTCCCACGTTGCTTCCTTCTCCGAGTGATGTGCCCATTGCACCTTGAGGAACTTGACGGTCTTGTTGCGAGTCTTGCGCTCGGACGAGTCAAGAACACGGACTGGACGCTCTGAGTAAGAAAGATCCGCACTGAGCTGGATCTCGCCCAAGTCCACTGCCTGCTCTGGCTGCTTGAAACACTTCTTCAACTGAGACAGGTGGAACGCATCATGCACCATAGCCAAACTGCCTGGAAGCTCGAGGCGGAACGCAAAGGGTCCCCGAGTCTCGAGGATGCGGAACGGACCAACGAACCTGGGAGCCAATTTGCCTTTGATCCCAAAGAGGTGAGTGCCTCTAAGTGGAGACACTTTGAGGTATGCGAAGTCACCAACTTTGAAGTCAACACCACGGTGTTTCTTGTCATAATAGGCCTTCTGCCTAGACTGTGCTGCCTTTAGGTTCTCCCGGACAATTTTCACTCTGTCTTGTGCCTCTTGGATCACATCTGGACCGAACAGCTGCCTCTCGCCTGTCTCGGACCAGTTCAAAGGTGTCCTGCACTTTCGGCCATACAAGACTTCAAACGGCGCTGCTTGCAGACTTGCTTGATAGCTGTTGTTGTATGAGAACTCAGCATATGGCAAGCATTCTTCCCACTTCATGCCAAACGAGATCACACATGCCCTCAACATGTCCTCGAGAATTTGATTCACACGCTCAACCTGCCCACTGGTCTGAGGGTGATAAGCGGTACTGAACAACACTGTCGTACCAATCGCCTTTTGGAAGGCCTGCCAGAACTTGGAGGTGAAAAGACTGCCTCGATCAGAACTGATCTTCTTGGGGATGCCATGCAAAGATACAACTCGTGCGGTATACAAATCCGCTAACTGAGCTGCTGAAATGGAGTCCTTCACTGGAAAGAAGTGGGCAACTTTGGAGAGATTGTCAATGACAACAAAGATGGCATTGTTCTTCTTCTGCGACAAAGGAAAACCTGTGATGAAATCCATCTCAATGTGGTCCCATTTCCACTCCGGAATTTCAATTGGCTGAAGTAGCCCTGCAGGCTTCTGATGCTGTGCCTTCACTCTCCTGCACACATCACACTGGGAGACAAAACGGGCAACATCCCGCTTCATACGAGTCCACCAAAAGCTCTGCTTGAGGTCCTGATACATCTTGGTGCTACCAGGGTGGATAGACAGCTTTGAGTCATGGGATTCTTTCAATATGACCTCTCTGAGACCTCCTTCCTTGGGAACAACAACTCTCTCCTCGAACATCACGGTGCCGTCATTATGCACTGAAAAGCAACCGTACTTCGGAACTGAGGCGGCAACACCCTGCTTGACTTTCTGAATCATCAAACTCCCAGACTGAGCGTCACGAATCTTCTCATGGATAGTGGGCTCTACCACAAGGTTGGCTAGATAGCCTGCTGGAACTAGCTCAAGATTGAGCCTTCGAAAGGCCTCACACAAATCTGGGTGTATCTTCTGCACCTGGACACTGTTGCAATCACCCTTGCGGCTCAACGCATCAGCTATGACATTCGCCTTGCCAGGCGTATACTGAATATCCACGGAGTACTCAGTAATAGTCTCGAGCCACCTCCTTTGCCTCAAGTTCAGGTTAGGCTGCGTGAACAAGTACTTTAAGCTTTTGTGATCGGTGAACACATCAACCTTCCTCCCTAGAAGGAGGTGTCGCCAAGTAACCAACGCATGAATCACTGCAGCCAGCTCAAGATCGTGGGTCGGATAGTTCCTCTTAGCCTGCTTCAACTGTCTGGAGGTGTACGCCACAATATTCTTTCCCTGCATCAATACTCCGCCAAGGCCATTCAACGAGGCATCACAGAACACCTGAAACGGCTGTGAATCATCTGGCGGCGTAAGGATAGGAGCTGTGGTCAGCCTGATCTTCAACTCATCAAAAGCTGCCTGGCAAGCCTGTGACCAAACGTACTTCTTGCCCTTGCACAACAGCTCGGTCATCGGCTTTGCTATATTGGAGAAATTCTCGACAAACTTCCTGCAATAGCTGGCAAGTCCGAGAAAGCTCCTCAACTGCTTGACATTTTTCGGCGGGGTCCAATCTTGAATCGTCCGGACTCTGTCTGGGTCAACAGCAATGCCTTCTGAGGAAATGACATGGCCAAGAAAGTTGACCTTATTCATCCAAAACTCACACTTGGAGAACTTGGCATAAAACTGGTGATCTCTCAACTTCTGCAACACCAATCTGAGATGCTCCTCATGCTCAGCCTCTGACTTGGAAAAGACAAGGATGTCGTCGAGGTAGAGGAGTACGAACACGTCTAGCCACTCTTGGAAGAGATAGTTCATGGCCCTCATGAACGTTGGAGGTGCGTTTGAAAAGCCAAATGTCATGACCGTAAACTCGTACAGTCCATAACGAGTGCGAAAGGCTGTCTTGGGGATGTCCTCCTCACGGAAACGAATCTGGTGGTACCCCATCTTTAGATCAAGCTTTGAAAACACCTTTGCTCCATGAAACTGTTCAAATAAGTCATTGATGTTGGGCAAAGGGTATTTGTTTTTGATCGTCTTCTTGTTGATACCACGGTAGTCTTGAACCAACCGACTAGTACCATCTTTCTTCTTCACAAAAAGACACGGGGCACCCCAAGGGGAAGTGCTCGGACGAATGAGCCCATCCTTCTCAAGCTTCACCAACTGCTCTTTCAACTCAATCAGCTCTTCCGGGCACATCTTGTAAGGTTGCCGAGATATCGGCTGTGTACCAGGTTCTAGCTCGATCACAAACTCAATAGCACGCACGGGTGGAATACCTGGCAACTCCTCTGGAAAGACATCTGGGAACTCTCGAACCACTCTGACCTCCTCGATCAATGGAGCAACTCCAGCGTTCAGAGCGTACAACTGTGTTGATCCCCTTGTCGAGCCACAAGTGTACCAAATCTCTGCGCCTGAATCGTGCGTCAGCAACACGGTCTTGGACGGACAATCAATCTTGGCCTTGTACTTGACAAGCCAATCCATGCCCAAGATGACATCAATGTCGGAACGGGGCAAAACAATCAGGGAGGCCGAAAAGATAGCACCCTGAATACTGATCTCTACACCTGGAACAAAAAATGAGGAACTGCATCTGGAACCAGGAGTGTGGACTGCAAGTGGCGGATAGAGCAACTCGGACTGAAGGTCACTGGCTGAAGCAAAAGACTGAGATATGAAGGAATGGGATGCTCCGGAATCGAACAAAACTGACGCTGGAACTGAACATACAAGCAACCTACCAAGCACAATCTCGGACGACTGCTGGGCCTCTGCGACGGTCACGTTGTTCACCCTGACTGCTCGTGGCTGGGCCCGCGCCATCGCGTTGCTCGGTGCAGAGCGAGGTGGGGGCGGAGGCAGCCTGGCGTAACGAGGGTCGGTGCACTGCGGAGACTTGTGGACCGGCTTGCCACACTTGAAACACGTGATCTCTGGCCTGGGCTGGCCCTGTGGAGCAGGCGGCCTCGCGTAGGGTGGAGTAGAGCGAGGTCCGTGCTGCACTGGGACGGGAGGGCGGGCAAAAGTGCGGACAACTTCCCCCCTCTGCTGGAACTGCTGGCGCTGCGGCTGAGGCTGTGACTCTGTAACCCAGGACTTGGCCTTCTTGTGGACCATCACTGCTGAACTGTGTTCTCTCTGCTTTTTCTTCTCTGCGGAACGCTCTGCCTCAGCTGACTCCTGTCTGATGGCCTGGTCGACGAACTCTGAGAACAGGCTTGGCGTGGACAAGGTGAGCACATACTTGATGTCCGGGGCAAGACCACCGCGGAACCTGGCAATGCGCTTGGCCTCTGACGAGACCTCCTCTGGAGCGTACCTAGCAAGCCTGACGAAGGCCAGGTTATACTCCTGCACAGACCTGTCCCCCTGCCTCAGAGCTAAGAACTCCTCGCGCTTCCTCTCGATCAGTCCACTGGGAATATGAGAAGCTCTGAAATCCTTGACGAAGTCGTCCCACGTGATCTCTGCATCACCCTTGTTTGCCTTGTACGTCGAGAACCAACTGCCTGCGGCACCCTGAAGCTGGAAGGAGGCGAAGGTGACGTAGTCGACGGGTCTGACGGTGTTGGCATTGAAGTGCTTCTTGATCTCTGCAATCCAGTCATCCGCCTCCAGCGGGTCTCGAGCCTCGGAGAACCTGGGTGGGCTGATCGCAAGGAACTGCTGTAGTGTGGTGTACTGAGGTCGATCGTTCCTCTGAGCACCCTGGTTCTGCAGCATCTGAAGGATCGCAGCTGTGCCCTGAGCCACTGCAGCTACAGCCTCCCCAAGGATAGGGTTCTCTGGCAGCGGCATGTTCGCTCTTGGCATCCTGTATACAGGAACACTTATGAGAACATGAACGAATCTTTGAAGTAACCAGAGTTAAAGCAAAATTGACAACAAAACTTCCTCACGAGGTATGAGAAAGCCGAAGGCTGAAATTCCACCAAGGTTAACCCGGAAAGTCGATAACTATGTGCTACTGGAATTCCCAAAGCAAGAACATCCGAATCCAAGATAATCCTCTGCTAGCGAGCACACAACAATATATACGAGCGGTTGGAAACCTGACAATGAGACATCTGCCGTGAGCGGCCCGCCATCACGGTCGTCCATAGGGGAAAGACACCACATCCATATTACCATAGGATGCCCGCCAATCCTGTACGGACGGTTCACCTGGGGTACGCCGTAAGCGAGGTAGAGCAGTCAACCCCAAGTGGCGGCTCAGTGGTCTCAAAGACGCCAACACATCTCGTCGCTAGCAAAAATTATAGAGGAATCGGAGCCTCATGTAAACCAGATCCTAGATTGTTTTGAAAGGGGATAAGTTGCAGAGACAAAACATCGTTTCGCTTCCTCACGGAAAAAAAAGGGTGGGGGGTGGGATAAGGAGAAAACAGAAAGAGGTCCTACTCTCCGAAATTTTTCCTATATAACTACCAAAATAGTTTCTAGACTCAACTTCGGCCAGTAAAGGGTCCTATAGTCAGTCCTGCTCTGATACCAAGTTGTAAGGCCCCTGATGCGGTACTAACTCTAACTAGTCGCTTTCGCGTCCGGTCGGAGTTAGAAGCGCATCAAACGCCACCGGCGCACGACACTCGCACTCGTGTCGCTGCCGGATTCTCGACAACAGGTATAAAAACACAACTCCTACAAGAAAGGAAATACATATAGGGATAATAGAGCAGGGCATACAACGCCACTGTCTAAATATATATAACATCATCAAGAGAACATCTGAGCAGTACATCAATACATCAAGCGGAAGCAAAGTATGGACCGGGTACAGTCAAGATCCAAATTGCCCTAGAGAGGGCTACACATAAATCCACCCACGGGAACGTCTGAGCCCAACTAAGGATCCTACTGGCCGATGTAGTCGTACTCGTCGTCATCCTCCGAGGGCACCTCCACGAAGTATCGTCCAGTGCTGGGGTCGAGGTAGTAGTCCACTGCAGCGGCCGATCAGGCAAAGCGGTAAAGGCGGAAAAGTAAACGGGGGTGAGAACATATCATTACGGATTAACTAACGCTACAGGTAAGGTAAAGATATAGACAGTTTGCAGCCGTACTGGCATATATGGTGGCTACACGTTCTATCAGAATAGAGGTAAGATCCAAGAAGTTACGTTGACAACGTGTCGTAAGTCGGCTATCCACCTACTTACGCAACCATAACACAACCTCGTTTCTCTCTCGGTCCCCCTGGACGAAGAAAGACAACCAAGGCACGCACACGGTTTGTCAAGTTTTATAGCATGATTTTCATTGATGTTATTCTATGAACAAGGAGTAGGTCTCAAGTAGTCCATAACCGCGGACACGGCTTTTCGAAAAGATTTACCCTGCAGGGTTGTACCAACTGTCCATTATAGACGTCGCATGTACGCCCGGTTTCCACTTGGCTAGGTAAGCGCCTGAAACTCCGGAACGTCAGAGTCCCTCTAACTAACAACGCACATATCCGGGTGGCCCCCGGTGAGTCGACACCCAACTCAAAAGCTGGCCACGCTCTCGAATCGGACTCTACCGTATGGCTCCAGGTTTGGATTACCGTTTAGTTCTCTTATGAGACCGGGTCCTCAGCCGGTCTATTTGGGCCAGCCAAGAAACTATGTCCTCCTGGCCCTGGTTTGGTTTGGAAACAACTGGGGATCCAACCAGCACACACACATTGCAAAAGTAAATCAGCTCGGGCCACCACTAGAATGTACGAGGCTAGGTAGGTAAGACAAGGGGGCCCCATAAAACCCCACACACGATTAGGCACGCTCGTCAAGTAACACAATACCCGGAACTCGGGTCCTAGGTGACTCAAATGGAACAAAGCACCAGACGGAAATAGTCCGGCCTTCCACCTTTCGTCGAATATAATTTAGCATCATTTAACAACAATAAATATCAACCAACTTCTTTTATAGCATGGTATCCCAACCATAAATATATAGGGTAAGCAGCAAGTTTTCTATCCATACTAAGCAATGGCTGAGAAGCGGTAACTTAGCAGAATAATGGTTTGCTGGAATGTGGGGATCATGGCTGTATGGGTTTAATCATGGCATATAAGGTAGATAGGATCAAGCAATAACGCTCTAGATCTACAGCTAGGCATGAGCAGAAAGTTATAAAGTAATGACACAGATCTCCCCCTTTCCTGGTAAGGTAGTCGAAGCAGCACTCACGGTACCCTCGGGCTCGGTGTCGGACAGCTCCGCGTCAGTCTCCTCGGCGGTCTCAGGTGCTAACGTAAGGTACCGGCAGGAAAAGGCACACAAGTAAGCAACTGAAGCAACTCAAACAAGGATGGCATGTTCAAGTTTTATTTACATGATATGACCCTGTCTAGTCAAGTTTAAATGAAGGTGATGACGACAAGTCACCACTTCCATATGCAATTTATTTACATTGTAATGGCTTTGGTCTGAGCCCTAACTGAGGTGTAAATAGCATGATAACATGACATGAGCAACAAAGCATTGCAGGAATTTAAATAACATGAAAGTAAAATAATGATTCCGGAGACGGAGTAGTGTCGGTGAAATTGACACTTAAGAAGATGCAACAATTGTTGAAGGTCAGCCACATAGCATATGACAATATGTTAAGGCTGACTTGAAGGAAAAAGATGGCATGGTACTGACCTAAAAGCTGGAATGCACTGAAGTTGGAATGTTGCATGCAAACAGACCTGAAAGCTTATGGACCAGGTGATCACACCTTGTCTCAAAAGTTGCTCAACACAACAAGAAAACATCACCACTGAACTCCTTGCAGAAAAACACCCCAAAAACATATATGACATGCCTCAGTTTGAATTTGCAATGGCAGTTGCAAATTCAGCTGAAGTTCAGGGGCTGAGTGCAAAATTTGCACATCATGAATTTTTGAAAAGGTTCAGATGAGAAAACCATCATCACCATGCAATTCCTTGCTCAAAATTACCTAAAATTCATATATGGCGTGGGCCATTTGAATTTTGGACCAAACTTGGCAGAACAGGAATTAAATAGGGGGCTTATTGCACTTTGGCCAAGCTTCGTTAACAAAGGGGCCAATTGTAAAAATGAGTATCACCACTGTAATCAGTTGCTCAAATTACCCCAAATTCATATAATGCAGGCCTCAAATTGAACAGATGGTGATCCACTAGTTTGAATTTGAATTCAAACTTGCTTAAAAATAAAACAGAAAAGAAAAAGGAATAAATAAATAAATAAAAAGG
Organism: Bromus sterilis; assembly: GCA_950022295.1. Lineage (NCBI taxonomy): Eukaryota > Viridiplantae > Streptophyta > Magnoliopsida > Poales > Poaceae > Bromus > Bromus sterilis. The sequence continues at coordinate 268,826,514 of OX465595.1, read as the reverse complement.
AAGACCAGCCAGCTTGGGCTGGCTTCGACCCGCAGCCCACTGCTGCTGCTCCCCCTTGCTGACTGGTTCGCTGACGCACTTGGGCCGAGCCCAGTGGCTACCACGGCCAGGCGCAAAAAGAGCAAAAATGTTGGGGTTTTAATCGACCGTAGGGGGGATTCGAACCCGCAACCCCGCGCTTACGAGGCCAAGCGCTAGACCATCTCGGCTAATGAACGAGTCGTGACAGAGGGCAGCCTGCTCTGAAGATGACCTAGCTACGGATGCTGCCAACTCTGAAACTGAACTGAACTTGGGTTCAGTCGACTGCAACAGGAACGAAAAGCGGAAGCTTTGCGTTGCCGTGCTTCGATCCAGGCCTCCTACGCCTTGGAGCAACGCTGCAACCCTGCGTCCTCGCTACGGTGCTTGATCTTGCACGGAAAGAAGCGGATCGAGGCGACCTGCTGAAGCAAACAGCCGCTGCACCTCTCTGTCTGAAGGAAAACAGGCTGCAGCTCTGCGCGCGAGGACTTCTGGCGTTGATCCCATCTCCTGCATACACCATGGCCCCAACGCTCGCTGCTGGTTGGAGACGTATGTACCAAGAACCCGTTTTTGTTGCAAGCATGCCTCGCCGTGCTACGAGCGGACGCCGCTACTCGGCTGAAATCCACGGAGGAAACGGAGGCTAGCGGAACAGGGGACGGGATGAAGCTCACAGCGGGGAGATTCGTGCGGCTCGAACGGCTCGGGAGAAAGGTCGCCGGTGTCCTCCACGCGGTGAAGACGAAGACGGAGCCGAGCCACCATGGACCTCAGGCCATGGATCTCCTGTCCATGGCGAATTCGAGCCGGATGCAGAGAAGGAGGAGTTGGAGGCGGCGGCGCTCGAGGGGGAAAGGAGTTAGGGTTTGGAGGAGGAGGAGCTGGGCGCTTATAAAGGAGAGGGGAGAGGCGACGTGGACGCAGGAGGACCTCTCCTCCATGGCGCCATGTGCGTGCAGGGGAGAAAAACAGAAGAGAGGAGGGGGATGACAGGCGGGACCCGCGCGGCAGTGAGAGAGAAGGAGGAAGGGAAAAAGAAAAAGAGGGAACGGGCGCTCCAGGTGGGCTGGGTCCAAGCGGCCCAGCTGGGCTGGAGGGGAGAAAGAAGGAAAAACAGGCCCTTATCCCGAAAGAAAAGAACAGCAGGGAGAAAAAAAGAAAAGGAAAAGAATAGGGGTCAGAAAAATATTCCAAATATTTTTAGAAAACCCCTAAAAAGATGTTTGATCACCCAAAATTGGTTTGATCATTTTTGCATGCAGTGAAAAATCTCCACAAGCAAAACAGTACCATTTTCTATTTAAAGTTAAATAGAAAAGGACTTTAAAGAGTTTTTGAGAGAAAAATAGAAGGTTCAAAATTCCATGAGCTTGAAACTCTTAATCCGTGTATTTCTCTAGATTTTTCAAAATTGGTTTGACCAATTTTGGCAACAACAAAATGTGGCCCTGTTTTTGAATTCAAAACCACTTTGAACTAGGGCTACTGTTTTTGGTGGTGGAAAAAATGCTTTGAGGTTTTTAAAACCCTTGCAATATCAAATTAAATGGCTAGGCCAAGTTTGGGGTCAAGTGAAGTGAGCATGTGACAAGGAAAATTCCATGACTGCCCTTCTTGAACCACTTCGGATGCAAAGGAAAACAACTCAACATGACTCCATTCTCAAAGCCAATTTAAATCACCACATGAAATGAAATAAAACTCCACCATGCCAAGTTACAAGTCCAACAGAGAAAGTAAATTACATGGTGTTGATAGTTTATTACATGTGGGCTGTTACAGTTCTCCCACGAACAGTCCCTCGATCAATCCCACGAACATGTCCCGCGATCTAGTCCCACGGACAAGTCCCATGAACAAGCTCCTCGAAGAAGGGTCGAAGGTACGACCCCTCCATTAGTATCCACACATCCCGTAGTAGTAATCCAGCAGCGCTCCGCCGTCCAGAGATGAACGCCACCGAGAAAACTAGAGCGAGAAAACCCTAAAGGATTCTGATCTAGAACATCGTCTAAACCGGGGTCTAATTGTGAAGCAACGGGGTTTAGAGGAGGGAGGGTGGCGCATAGGCCTTGGGGATTGATTGTGTGTGTCTTCTCCCACCCTTGGCTCACCTTATATAGGTGGCCAAGGGGCCTAGGGCGCAGCTCAAGGAGGTTTGGGAGTCCAACTTGGACTACAAGCCTTCCAAACCTTCCCACACCTTCCCACCGGAAACCTGCCATAATGGGTTTTGGAAATCCCACCTGAAGGGGGATTCCTTCGCCTTGGTGCGCCCCCACCCCTTGGCCGGCCAGGGCAGCCTAGGTGGCTTGCCCCCCAAGGCTAGGGGCGCAGGGGAGTGGGTGGTAATGCCCAGAACCTTCCATGACCTTCTAGAGGCTTCCAGGACCTTCCGGGACATACCGGGACCGTTTTGGGACATTCCGGACACTTTTGGAGCACTTCCAATACCTTCCGGGACCTCTAACGAATGTTCCGGAGCCATCTAAATAGGTTTCGGAACAATCCGGGTTTAGGTTAATATGTCCGGTGAACACAACATATTGTTTAAGATGTCCACCGATCACCGAAACTATTCCGGTTGATCGTAAACTTTCCCATTACCATTTTCATATGTTCCGGAACCACCTGGGACTACTCCAGAGTGATCCGGACATATCCTTAAATACCCAAAACTACTTTTGGTGCCCTTATGAACTATTTCATAAATCCCCGGAACTACTTCCGGTACCCGTATGAACTATTCTGCTTTGCTTCCACTAAACCTTCTACCATACTAGTATTCTAACAGACTACTGCTCGTTAAGTGTGTGACCCAATAGGTTCGGTATAATGCGGACATGACTCAGAACATCTTCCGGACATAGGTCAACAACCTTTTGTCAATAGCCAATAATCAACAGCGGAGCCATGGACACCCATGTTGACTCCCGCACATACACGAAGAAACTTCGAGTGAACCATTATGTTTATTCATGTACCATTCCCTTTGCTTCGTGATATATGACAAAGTTAGAGGAGAGATGTTTTGGCACCCATGTGTAACATATTCTTGAACACAAGCCACTCGTTATCCTCTTTGCTCGTTTGTCCCTTTTCTCGTTATCGTATTCCGGTATCCCTGTGACTGAATCACAATGCGTCTGGCCAGACTATAATGGATACCTTCATACCGAGTGGGCCCGAAGTGAATATCTTCTTCATCGTGAAGGAGCAAATCCCATTCTTGAACTATCACAGTCACTAGCCACACCATCTGACATACCCAGAACTTATTTTACTACTTCCCATTTACGGGAGGATTCATCTAAGAACCAAAGCATGTCTTCCTGTGTGAAGCAACTCGATACTCTCATGGTCTAAGGAATTACGTATATGATAACATTTCATGATATGACTTATAACGTAGTTACGATGTGATCTCTAAGTATATCATTCAATACTAGGGTCGGTTCAACATCATTGTTCTGCTAACAATATGTTCCCATTGCTACTGACATCCTTGTTACAAGAACAATGTCCATGATTAAGAAAACGTAATCATCAGTTAGCACATGAGCTGGTCTTAGAGGCTAAACCAGGAACTCTTGGTGTTTACATTTCCACACATGCAAATGAGTTTTCTTCTGAATCTCACAGTCAGGGTCATTGCAATTATAGCACAGAAATATAAACATTAATTACGAACGTGGAAATATATATATATAATAACATTTTATTATTGCCTCTAGGGCATATTTCCAACAGTTTATGCCCATACGATCAAAAAACGCGAAACCCGGCTAGAAAACTTTCAAAAAGAAGTTTTAATGCAAACGGAAAAACGCTGATCAATGTGAGACAGCATACAAAGGAGTTCCGACTCATGGATAACCCAAAATTCTTCTCAACAAGGAGAAGATGAGGAAAAGATGAATCCATAATCGACTTCTATATGAGCCTTTATATTTTTCTGCATACATTTAAGCATCATCACATATTATTTTCCCATATAAATATATAACATTAACCCATATGAGTCGGTATGGCACAAAAATAAATCCATATCGACTCATGGGAAATACACCTTTTTTATTGCATCTTTTCCATATATAAAGTCGACTTTGGTCGCGATGGCTTTTGCCATACATATCCATATCAACATTTGTCAAGCCGGCTCTCACCGACTTATTTATTGGGAATAAAACCCATCATGTCATATCTATATGACTTGACAGATTCAAAGATAGACCTATGTGACTCGGCACTACACACAAATGCACACACCGACTCATGGGGACTACACTTCAAGGTTTCTTCTCAAAGAAGACTCGGTACATCACCCAACTGAATATACCGACTCTTGGGGAGTAACACTTCAAAAACATATGCAAGACATTGTAACTCCTAGGTTGCTGCAAGCAAGACAACCTGACACTTGGGGGCTACACTACTTCGAAAAAAGTTGCATAAACACAGAGTCTTTTTTTTATGACCTGGTACGACATATAAACATGACCATACCATCTCATGGGGGCTACAAGTCGATCTATCCTATGAGTCGATTAGCAGATACTACATTATTCTGAATCGACTCAGGGGGATACCGATACATACACTACTATAAGTGGTCGGCTCCCATATACTCTGATTAAACATTTCAAGTCAGGAATAAAAACCGACTCATAAATCCATGGACTTAGCAAAAGTTCATTGATTTCATTCATTAAAGCCAGCTGGATCTTACATCAAAGGAAGAAACCATATAAGCAAAAGCCAAACTCGGCAAACTACTACTGAAAAAGAACCTACAGCTTCAAGCATCTTCTTCAGAGTCGGCCTCATCCTCTGTGGAAACATCTCCTTCACTAAGGATCTCTTCATCACTGGAACTCTCCACACAATAGCAGGCTCGGTCTCCATCCGAGTCAAAGATCCTAGCTGACAAAGTGTCTTCACCATCAAACTTGAAGATAATGCTGTCTCCTCGAGAAATATTCCTGGAGCGAAGAAAAGTTTTCCAACCTTTCACAAAAACATGGTGCCTTGGTTAGAAAAACTAACTTTCACCCAAATAGGCCCATGAGGACATCCATCATATCGCAGACAAAGACCCGAAGGCGATGAGTCAAACACAAGTTGTGAAAAAGACTCAGGAAGTTTGATGCAGCGATGGATCGTCCGGATATGAACCAAGAATTAATTCCTCTCAGGAGAAGAAGGGGGAGATTCAGAAGGAGAGGCAGCACGAGCGCTTCTTCCCCTACCTCAGCCACGACCACGACCTCTACCTTTGCCACGACCACGACTACGGCAGCCACCTCGGGTACTTGCACGAGGATCAGGCTCATTGGAGGCCAAAGGCGAAGAGGTCTCTAGCTTAGGGGCCATGGAGAAAGCAGGAAGAAGAAGAGAAGAATGGGATGTGCTTGAAAGATCAAGCTATCCAAAAGCTATTTATAATAGATTTACGAAGAGGGACCATTAATGTCACGATAAATGAGGAGTAATTACCCATGTGTCACAACCCTAGTTTGGTATGTGCTTTTTATAGCTAGAATAAGTGGCATCATGTCTAAATTTCCTTTATTTAATAATTGGGGATTTGGAAAAGCCTAAAAAAGAATTTAAATAAATGGCCAGACAAAAATATTTTTCCAAAAATCTTCTGAACTTTTTAAAAATCTCTATAAGTGAGCATGATCACATATAAAGTGAAGTGGGTCCCACTGCATGCTCTAAGATTTTTCAAAAATTCCAAAAGGGGCTTGGAAATTAAATTTAAATCATATTTGAATTGAAATTCAAATGATTTGAATTTCAAAAATCCTCAAATCTTGGGGTGACTAGCTATATGTCACATAAGTCCAAATAAAATATATGGGGATTTTATAAAAATGCTTTGGTATTTTTTCCAGATCAAAAAAAATAAAAACAGAAATAAAATAAAAGAAAAAGAAAGAAAAGGGGCAAAGCCCCACTTACCTGGACCAAGTGGGCAGAAGTCGGCCCAGCCCGCCAGGGGCATCCCCGTCTTCCTCCCTGGCTAGCCGACCACGCCACTGCGTGGTGAGCATGCGCTCGACCCTGGCCACGTAGCAGCCTGCTCTGGCATCCCTTCTCGCGCCGTGGAGACCCCCCTGGACAAGCCGAGCCCTTCCCCTACCTCTGGTCTCCTTTTCCTTCTCTTCCCCGTCCGAATTTGTGCGCCACCGAGAAGCTCCGAGAGCAACCGCCTCCGCCGTCGTGCACACGCGCGCCCACCGGCCACCAATCGCCCAACCAGAGTGTCTAGGAGATCCGCGACGACGAGTAGACCCTCTACGCTGAAGATCAAGACCCCGGGAGGCCCCAGGCTGACGCAATCATCCCTGACACCTCGCCGGAGCCGCCAGCCTTCGCCGCCAAATTCGACGCCGGCGCAGCTCCTTGTAACACCCTCAGTTGTCTGTAACAGTAATCCTTTTGCTAATGACAATTACTATTGCAAAATCATGCCATGATAAAATTTGAATCAAATCAAATCCAAAATGCCTTTATTTGATATTAAAAATAATGTTGCAAATAAAACTTGGCCAAAAATTATACAAACACTTTTAATAAATCACAAATAATCAGTGGGTCATGCCAATGTGGTTATGGTATTTTATTATGCCTCTGAAAAATTCAAACAATTCAAACACCAAGCAGAACAACACCATTTGACAATTGAAAGTTAAAAAGAAATAGTAAATGGTTTTATTTTAAGCCTAAACTTTTTGTGGCACTCTGGAAATATACACTCCTAATTATGGACATGGTTACACATTTTACAAAAATGTTAAAGCAATTAAACCCAATACAAAGGAAAAGGACAGAATGCAAAAAGGAAAAAGCAAATCGAAAAATCACTAAAACTCGCCCAGGGCAAAGGCCCACCTCAGCCCAGCCCACCCCCTCCCCTTGTCTTCTTCCCCCAACCACTCCTCCACCTGCCACGTACGGCGCCGGGCTCGCCGACGACGCTGGCAAGCTGCCCCGCCTCCACCTGCTCCCTCCCGACGCCGACGCCATAAGGCCGCCCCCAGCCACCCCCTGGACACGACCGCCACCCTTTCCCCTCCCCCTGCAGCTCGCTGTCACCGGGGAAAGATCCCGACCGCGCGGTCGTCGCCGCCGTCGTGAACTCCCGTCGCCGGAGACCACCCCATCCTGCGCCGCCTTGTCCAGTGTGTTCCACGCCGTCGTCTTCATCGAGCCCAGCGAGGAATCGAGCCGGGACGCCTCGAAGCCTCCGCAATCATCGTCGTCTTCCTCCTCGGGCCGCCGGGATCGCCGTCGGATTCCGCCACGTCCACGCCTCCTCCGAGAGCGCCGTCACCTGCGTTGGATTCGTGGTGAGCCTCTCTTGCTTCCCCATGTTCCCGTGGTTGCCCGATAAGCCCTAGCTGCGTTCCCCTTCTTTCTTGCTCCGGCCGCCGCCGTGGATGGCCATGGCGGTGAGCACCTGCCTTGGACCTTAGGGTCAATTCCCTGTATGCGCTCGTTCGATTTCCTCCCAGGGCGTCGTGTGCCATCGAAGCCATGTCACGGCCGCCGCCGGCACTCGCCATTGCCCCTGTTTCCGGCCACCCCCCCCCCCCCCGGCCCCTGTGGCCTCCACTGGATGCGGCGTGTCGCGTAGTACCTGTAGTACCGAACGGCTCGCGAAATGCCCGCCGGAGCTGGCCGGCAGCCTCGCAGCCGTGCCTCTGGCCGGAGTGGCCGCGTCGCCGGCGTGTGCCCCGTGGCTAGTGGGTTTGACCCCCTGTCATGTGGCCCCCCACACTAATTATCTGTTAAGGCCTAACCCCCCCTGCTAATTAAACAGAGACTTAACCCCCTCCCAGTCTCACTGACATGTGGGCCCTTGACATTTAAATTAAACTAAACTGATTAATTAGCACCTGAATCACTGACCACTAGGCCCCACTGTCACTTTTATTTGTTAAAAGAATTTATTAGAAATTCCAGTGACTTACATGTGGGCCTAGAGACTATTTTGATTTATTAAAATGTTTTATAAATAAACAGAGGCTGACAAGTGGGTCCCACATGTCAGGCACTGTTTTGGATAATGTTTTGGATAATGTTGATATAATAATAAAAAGTAATTCAGAAAATCATTTAAATTGATTTAAATTTGAAATTCAATATCTTTTGAACCGTAACTCAGATTCAAAAATTTATACATGAAAATTGATCAGAAAAATATAACAAATACGAATACGATATCCGTATGTCTATCACCCCCCTCTAACCCAACGAACATCGAACCGTCCCCCTCCGGACTGACTGTCCGATAAATTGTTCGGTACTGCTAAAGTACCCGGATGAATTTATTTCGAACACGAAAGTTGTTCGGAATAGATCAACTAACCCGGATACACCACCCACACATGTGTCGGATGTCCACGACACCTCCGACATGATATCTCCCCCCCTCCGGACACCTTGTCCGATAATCACCCGGAGCTGGCAGATCATCCCCGGATGAATTCCCGCTCCGAGCCTGATACATCGTACTACGTTAGAATACCAACATCGATGAATTTCCCATGTCATTCATATGTTTGCATATGTCTGCTATGTATTTACTGTTTCCTCCCCCCCTTAATCTCCGGTAGACCCCGCTGCTGCCGTCGACTACACCGCCGCTGAGTACGACTACTTCGTCAACGACCCTACCCCTCCCGTCGAGCTTCCAGGCAAGCAGAGCCATTCTCTTCCCCAGATATCGCCTATCTTTCCGTACATTTCTTGCACTAGCCATTGTTACTGCTGCTGCTACGTTACAATCCTATTCAATTGCATAGCTTGTTTTTGTCGCCCCTTGATATACCTCCTTTATCCTATGCTGTCTATTATTATTATGCATTATTCAGCAGTGAGCCCTGCGCATTGTTAGCTAGGATTAGATAGAGGGCCGTGATCACTTAGGGGAGTGAACGCGGGTAATAATATTATAACTCCACAGGTATGGTACAATGCAGACAATGCCTCAGGCCCCCTAGCTCGGCTCTGTCGAGCCACCATCAAGTGTGAGATATCAAGGAGTAATCCTTGTACTCCACTCGTTGCGGACTCTGTATAGCCGCTCTAGGTACCTGAGCAACAGTTGTCCTTCAGGTAAGAAGTCGGGCGACCCAACGGTGCCCGCGAGAGCTATTGCGACGGGACGACAGGGAGGGTACAACCAGTGTACCGGTGTGCTTGGCCCCTGATCATTGGCCGCGAGAGTTACCAAACCACGAAAGTCGAGCTCCTCCAGGAGCACACGCGAGACAAGGTAAGGAGATGGTTCACCTTGTTGGTAACCGCAGTGGCTTGGTGGGACGACAGGGCAGGCACCGATGTACTGGTGGTCCTGGCTGCTGTCGTTGTCCGCGGGTCAGTTAAGTCGAGGCAACGATAACGGTTGTCCCGCAAGTTAATAAAATGACTAATGGTTCAGTGAATGTCTTGAGTTAGCTATATGCCATGTACGCACTACCTACCCATGGGAATTACGAGTTATGGGCTCCTCTGCTTCATAGTGTCGTCCGAGGACTCTTCAGATGTCAGCAGTACCGCGGCCTGCGCCGGGAAGTGGTGTTGTCTTATTTGCCGCGGCGGTGTGATTTGTATTTGCTTTGATTTAACTTCACCGGCCAGCCTCGCATCGTGCAGGAGTACGTCGGGGTTAGGGTCCAAAGCCCCGCGTACATAGGATATAGTCCGGCGGATGACCTCTCTGTTGAGTTTGAAAGATGGGCTACGGAGTGTCGGATAGCCTCGGTGGAGCGTTCCCTAAGAAGGTTCCCGCCACCCTGGAGATCCGTGCATGTAGTGTAACACAAGTTCACCCCTGCAGGGAAGATTAATCTATTCGAATAGCCGTGTCCACGGTAACAGGATGCTTTATGCTGAAGCTGGATCTTACCACTACAAACTATTATTATTAAACTGTATGGTTCCGGGTTTTCTTCCTTGCGGGGATGTCGAGGAGGTGAACTCGAAGGCATTGCTAATTATTACAACTTATTATTATACAATGTTGCAGCAACTTCAGCTTCATTGTTACTTTATGCTTTATATAAACTGTTGGCTGATTCTTACCTCATGCTGCAAGACATCGTCGGAAGATGCTAGTCTTCAATAGGCCTAGCTTCTTACCCTTATTCTGATTTCTATCTTGCAGTACACTATATACATCCTCTTATTTCCGTTTATACTATGCATAATGCTTAGTAGCGGACGTTAGACTCGCGGGTATGCTAGATACTCACCTTTTCTTTATTTCCCCTTTTTCGCTTTGCCTGATCGGTCGCTGCAGCCGAAGTTGGAGCCCAGGAGCAGGAGTACCCCGGAGGCGACTACTACGACGTTGAGTTCCCCGTTGACCAGGAGTAGTTCGGTGGATCCCAGGCAGGAGGCCTCGCCTTTTCGTTCTGTATCTCTGATGTGATTTGTTCTAGCCTTCTTAAGGCAAAACTTGACTAACTCTGTCTGTACTCAGATATTATGGCCTGTATGACTTATGTATTCGGATCCTCGTGATCCCTGTTATTGTAACATATTTGTTTATCCTTTTTGTGTTTAGTGTTGTGCTATGATATTCTCACTGTGGCACCCTAATATCAGTCGTGTACCCTGCGTGTATGATTACTGTACACGGGTTGATTTTGAGGGCGTCACAAGTTGTTATCAGAGCCGACTGCCTGTAGGAAGCCACCCCACCACTACTTGGTCGAAGTTGAGTCTAGACTTTGGAAAACTATTTTGCTAACTTAATATTTGTCTTATGGGCCCACATCGATGTCACTACGTGTGATATCTATGGTATTAGGATCCTTTTCTCCTTACCTATGCTCTGGGAATCTGCTCTCTTATCCATGCTGGTAAGTTTTACAAACTCTGACATTAGGATCACGTTCTCTTGATTCCACCCGGCGTTTTGGTGCTTCCTCATTGATTGAGTCGTGTCGCACGAGTTCTACCCCCGGTCCCGGACCGCGGATCCCATTCTCATTCTGGGCAGGCCACGCGTCCTCTGGCATGAACTCCTGTGGCCAACAGTTTTCTTGCGGCGTGATTGACATAGTGGAATCTATGTCGCGTCGTGTAATCCTTACCGCGGTCCGCGCGCCTCCTAGTGAGTCCTTTTTTCTTAATTTCTACGACGTTACGCTGCCCGATTTTCGATTGACTCTGTGTGTGAATTTGTATGTATTATATGACTACTCCTATATATCCGCGCCTCCTCTTCGTTGTCGCTTTACTTCAGGCTTGATTCCGGTATCTCGTTAAATTTTCATCGCTGAAATACCCTTGTTAAATTCTAGCAGGATGGCTGGTCGTGGTGATCGTGGTCGTGGTCGTGGTGCCAACGACCCACCTCCGCCGCCGGATTACATGGCCGCGATGATGCAGCAGTTCGAGCTGAACCGTCATTTTATGGAGAATGTCATGGCTCAGTTCCCCCAGCCGAATCAGAATGGGCACCACCATCAGCACGCCACCGTGACTCTGCACGACTTCACCTGCCTCAACCCCACTATGTTCCGCAACACTGTTCAGCCGTTGGATGCTGATGAGTGGCTTCGCGACATCACTCACGAGCTGGAGTCTGCTAATGTCGATCCAGCCGACTATGTGAACTTTGCGTCTTATCATCTGAAAGGCACCGCTGCTCAGTGGTGGAGCACCCACAAGCGTTCACTGCGAGTTGGAGAAGTCATCACTTGGGATGAATTTCAGTCTGCCTTCCGCGCCCGCTAAATTCCTTAGGGGATCATGGATCGTAAGGCGGAAGAATTCCGCAACCTCACTCAGGGCGACATGACTGTTGAAGCCTATCAGCGCCAGTTCCTCAACCTCTCTCGCTATGTGGAAGAAAAGATCACCACTGATGCTCGCAGTCAGCAGAAGTTCCGTCGTGGCCTCAATCCAGACCTCAGGCTCGCTCTTGCCGTTCATGATTTCGCCAACTTTGCCACCATGGTGAACAAGGCTATCACCGTCGAGACTGCCCAGATGGAGCACAAGAACTCTCTGAAGCGTTATCGTGACGTTGGCTCATCTTCGGGCGCAACGCAGAAGCGTCGTATCTGGCTCCCTACCAGTGTGACCCATTCACTTGTTCCTGCTCCAAGGCCGTCTTATGCTGCACCCCGTCTGCCTCCGCCACCGCAGATGCCAAGAGCTCTGCCTGCACCACCCAATGCTACACCCCTTTGTCCTCAGGATGGATTATGCTTCACGTGCCGCCAACCTGGGGATTTTTCCAGAGAGTGCCCCCAGAAACAGAAGCAACTGGTAGTTCACCCCGCTGGCCGAGGAAATGGTCATGGCAACAACAGGACCCCCAACTATAATACTGGGTCTGCTGCTTATGCTCGTGGACATGCTAACAACGTCAATGTTGAAGAAGCTCAGCAACAACCCGCTACCGTGATGGGTACCCTTCTCGTTAATTCCGTACCTGCTACTGTTTTATTTGATACAGGAGCATCGCATCCATTCATGTCGGAAGCATTTGCATTTTCGCATAACTTCAAGTACGAAACGATGAAACCACCGATGGTTGTTCTCACCCCGATAGACCAATGCCGAACCACCATGCTAGTGCCAAACACCACCATTGAAATCGAAGGAGTTGAATTATTTGCTTCGCCCATCCTCCTAAAGTCTTCCACCATAGACCTCATTCTGGGAATGGATTGGTTGAAATTTCACGATGCCGCACTTTATTGTGGCACCAAGTCTGTCCAACTTTTTCACCCCTCCGGCGAGATTTTTAACCACACCACCCGAGTTACCCGTAATGCTGAAACACATATATTTATGATGAATGCTTTGAATGCCGCCCCCCTCGAAGGCATCGAGAACGTTCCGGTCGTTCGCGATTTTCCCGACGTCTTCCCAGAAGAACTGCCGGGAATACCCCCGATCAGAGAAGTTGAATTCTTCATCGACTTGAAGCCATACACTGTTCCTATTTCCAAGCGTCCTTACAAGATGCCGCCACATGAACTCCTTGAACTTAAGGAGGAAATCGACAAGGCACTTAAGAAAGGTTTCATTCGCCCAAGTTCCTCTTCTTGGGGAGCACCTTCGCTTTTTGTCAAGAAGAGCGATGGGACAAACCGACTGGTCCATGATTTTCGGCCCATTAACCAAGCCACCATCCAGAACAAATACCCACTTCCCCGGATCAACGATCTGTATGAGCAACTTGCCGGATCCAAGGTGTTTTCTAAACTCGACTTGAGGTTGGGTTATCACCAAATCCGAGTCCGTGATGAGGACATTCCGAAGACTTCCATCACACTCGATATGGTTCATACGAGTACACCGTCATGTCCTTTGGCTTAACCAATGCTCCAGCCACCTTCTCCAGATTGATGAATTATATTTCATGGAGTACCTCGACAAGTTCGTCGTGGTTTATCTGGATGATATATTGATATATTCCAAGAATGAAGAATAACATGCTGAACATCTTTGTCTTATACTGTAGAAGCTTCGAGTACACAAACTCTACGCTAAGTATTCTAAGTGTGAGTTCTGGCTTCCCGAAGTAACCTAACTTGCACATGTGATTTCCAAGGATGGCATTGCCGTCACCCCAGAACGTATCCAGGCTATTCTTGACTGGACTCCTCCCAAGACCGTCAAGCAAGTCCGCAGTTTCCTCGGGCTCGCTAGCTATTGCCGCCGTTTCGTCGAGAATTTTTCCAAGATTGCCAGGCCTCTGACTAATCTGCTTCACAAAGGCGTCAAGTTTGAGTGGACAGATAAATGTCAAGAAAGTTTCCAAGCGTTCAAGGAAAAGCTAACTTCTCACCCGGTGCTCGCTCCCCCCGATACTCAGAAGGACTTCGTGATATATTGTGACGCGTCTCGTCAAGGATTAGGCTGTGTCCTAATGCAAGAGCGCAAAGTGATTGCTTATGGCTCTCGTCAGTTGCGTGCTCACGAAGAAAAATATCCAACACATGATCTCGAATTGGCAGCAGTAATTTATGCATTGAAGCTGTGGCGACATTACCTCGTCGGTAATCGTTGCGAGGTCTACACCGACCACCAAAGTCTGAAGTACCTGTTTACTCAGCCAGACCTGAATCTTCGTCAACAACGATGGCTCGAGACAATAGCCGACTTCAACATGGATATTTCGTATACCCCTGGCAAGGCTAACGTGATGGCCGATGCCTTGAGCCGCAAAGCTTACTGTTCTGAACTTGAAGTTCAGGTACAGCAACCACATCTGTATGAAGAGCTTCACAAGCTGAACCTCGAGATTGTTCCTCAAGGTTACGTCAATAACCTGGTTCTCGAGTCAAAACTCGACGCCCTCATCAAGAGTTGACAACCTCATGACGTTGACATTGTGAAGATCAAGCAAGACATCGTAGCAGGAAAGCCCTCCTCTTTTACCATTGATACCAATGATGGTGATACTGTGTACTTCAAGGGCCGCTTAGTAGTTCCTGTGAGCCCGGCCATCATTAACTGTGGCCCGGATATCATGGCAGAAGCCCATAGTTCTCCCTTGTCAATCCACCCTGGCAGTACCAAGATGTATAAAGACCTTCGTCAATGGTACTGGTGGCCTTAGATGAAGCAAGACATCGCCCGCTATGTTTCTCAATGTGACGTTTGCAGTCGCGTCAAGGCCGAACATCAGAAACCTGCTGGCTGGTTGCAACCACTCCCTCCTCTTGATTGGAAGTGGGACAAAGTTGAAATGGACTTCCTCACCGGTTTTCCAAAGTCACAGAAGGGTAACGATGCAATCTTTGTCGTCATCGACCGATTCTCCAAGATTGCTCACTTCCTTCCAGTCAAGGAGACGATCACTGCTAGTCAGTTGGAAAACTTGTATATCTCCCGGATTGTGTCACTCCACGGTATTCCGCGGGAGATCAGTTCAGAACGTGGTAGCCTTTTCACCTCACGATACTGGAAGAGTATCATGGAAGCCTTCAGGACTCGTCTGTCTCTGAGCACCGCTTATCACCGCCAGTCGCAAGGCCAAGTTGAACGAGTCAATCAAGTGCTGGAAGACTTGCTTCGCGCTTGTGTCCTTTCATTCTTCATGAAATGGGAAGAAGCTCTCCCGTACGCGGAATTCTCGTACAACAATAGCTATCAGGCTAGCTTGAAGATGGCCCCCTTCGAAGTTCTATACGGACGTAAATGTCGAACCCCCCTGAATTGGTTAGGAACTGGGGAACGACCCTACTATGGACCGGATCTTGTCCAACAAGCTGAAGATCAAGTTCGCATTGTGCAAGAAAATCTCAAGGCCGCCCAGTCTCGTCAGAAGAGCAACTATGACCGCAAACACCGGGAAATGGAGTATCAACCTGGTGAATACGCTTACCTCCGTGTCACTCCCATGAGGGGCACTCACCGCTTTGGTATCAAGGGCAAGTTGGCTCCTCGCTACATTGGCCCGTTCCGTATCCTTTCCAGGAGTGGAACCGTGGCATACCGATTGGAATTGCCGCCAAACCTCAACAAAGTCCACGATGTATTCCACGTGTCGCAACTCCGTCGCTGCTTCAAGGACCCTATCCGCGAAGTGGAGCATGATATGATCGAGCTGCAACAAGACTTGACTTATCGGGAACATCCGAGCCGCATTCTCGATCAGTCTGAACGTCGAACCCGAAACAAGACCGTCAAGTTCCTCAAGGTACAGTGGTCGAATCATTCTGAAGATGAAGCCACCTGGGAACGTGAAGATCGCCTTCGCGATGAATACCCCGATCTTTTCCTCGCTACCACTTAAATTCTCGGGACGAGAATTCTTGTAGTGGGGGAGATTTGTAACACCCTAAGTTGTGTGTAACAGTAATCCTTTTGCTAATGACAATTACTGTTGCTAAATCATGCCATGATCAAATTTGAATCAAATCAAATCCAAAATGCCTTTTGTTCATATCAAAAGTAATGTTGGAAATATAACTTGTCCAAAAATTATACAAAGACTTTTATTAAATCACAAATAATCAGTGGGTCATGCCCATGTGGTTATGGTATTTTATTATGCCTCTGAAAAATTCAAACAATTCAAACACTAAGCAAAACAACACCATTTGACAATTGAATGTTAAAAAGAAATAGTAAATGGTTTTATTTTAAGCCTAAACTTTTTGTGGAACTATGGAAATATACAATCCTAATTATGGACCAGGTTACACATTTTACAAAAATGTTAAAGCAATTAAACCCAATACAAAGGAAAAGAACATAATGCAAAAAGGAAAAGAAAATCAAAAAATCACTAAAACTCACCTGGGGCAAAGGCCCACCTCAGCCCAGCCCACCCCCTCCCCTTGTCTTCTTCCCCCAACCACTCCCCCACCTTCCCCGTACGGCGCCGGGCTCGCCGACGACGCTGGCAACCTGGCCCCGCCTCGACAAGCTCCCTCCCGACGCCGACGCAATAAGGCCGCCCCCAGCCACCCCCTGGACACGCCCCTCCACCTTTTCCCCTCCCCCTGCAGCTCGCTGTCACCGGGGAAAGATCCCGACCGCGCGGTCGTCGCCGCCATCGTGAACTCCCGTGGCTGGAGACCACCCCATCCCGCGCCGCCTTGTCCAACATGTTCCACGCAGTCGTCTTCATCGATCCCAGCGAGGAATCGAGTCGGGTCGCCTCGAAGCCTCCGCAATCGTCGTCTTCTTCCTACTCGGGCCGCCGGGATCGCCGTCGGATTCCGCCACGTCTACGCCTGCTCCGAGCGCGCCGTCACCTGCGTTGGGTTCGTGGTGACACTCTCTTGCTTCCCCATGTTCCCGTGGTTGCCCGATAAGCCCTAGCTGCGTTCCCCTTCTTTCTTGCTCCGGCCGCCGCCGTGGATGGCCATGGCCGTGAGCACCGGGCTGCCCGGCTCACACAAACCGCACCTACGCACCTGCCTGGGACGGTAGGGTCGATTCCCTGTATGCGGTCGTTCGATTTCCTCCCGGGGCGTCGTGTGCCATCGAAGCCGTGTCACGGCCGCCGCCGGCACTCGCCGTTGCCCCTATCTCCGGCCACCCCCACGGCCCCGTGGCCTCCACTGGATGCGGCGTGTCGCGTAGGACCTGTAGTACCGAACGGCTCGCGAAATGGCGGCCGGAACTGGCCGGCAGCCTCGCCCCCGTGCCTCTGGCCGGAGTGGCCGCGTCGCCGGCGTGTGCCCCGTGGCCAGTTGGTTTGACCCCCTGTCGTGTGGCCCCCCCACTAATTATCTGTTAAGGCCTAACCCCCCCTGCTAATTAAACAGAGACTTAAACCCCTCCCAGTCTCACTGACATGTGGGCCCTTGACATTTAAATTAAACTAAACTGATTAATTAGCACCTGAGTCACTCACCACTGGGCCCCACTGTCACTTTTATTTGTTAAAAGAATTTATTAGAAATTCCAGTGACTTACATGCGGGCCCAGAGGCTATTTTGATTTATTAAAATGTTTTATAAATGAACAGAGGCTGACATGTGGGTCCCACATGTCAGGCACTGTATTGGATAATGTTGATATAATAATAAAAGTAATTCAGAAAATCATTTAAATTGATTTAAACTTTGAAATTCAATATCTTTTAAACCGTAACTCAGATTCAAAAACTTTATACATGAAAATTGATCAGAAAAATATAACGAATACGAATACGATATTCGTATGTCTATTACCCCCCTCTAACACAACGAACATCGAACCGTCCCCCTCCGGACTGACTGTCCGATAAATTGTCCGGTACTGCTAAAGTACCCGGATGAATTTATTTCGAACACGAAAGTTGTTCGAAATAGATCAACTAACCCGGATACACCACCCACACATGTGTCGGATGTCCACTACACCTCCGACATGATATCTCCCACCTTCCGGACACCTTGTCCGATAATCACGCGGAGCTGGCAGATCATCCCCGGATGAATTCCCGCTCCGAGCCTGATACATCGTACTGCATTAGAATACCGACATCGATGCATTTGCCATGTCATTCATATGTTTTCTGTGTATTTACTGTTTCCTCCCCCCCTTAATCTCCGGTAGACCCCGCTGCTGCCGCCGACTACACCGCCGTTGAGTACGACTACTTCGTCGACTACCCTACCCCTACCGTCGAGCTTCCAGGCAAGCAGAGCCATTCTCTTCCCCAGATATCGCCTATCTTTCTGTACATTTATTGCACTAGGCATTTTTACTGCTGCTGCTACGTTACAATCTTATACAATTGCATAGCCTATTTTTGACGCCCCTTGATGTACCTCCTTTATCCTATGCTGCCTATTATTATTATGCATTATTCAGCAGTGAGCCCTGCGCATTGTTAGCTGGGATTAGATAGAGGGTCGTGATCACTCAGGGGAGTGAACGCAGGTACACATATTATAACTGCACAGGTACGGTACAATGCAGACACCAACTCAGGCCCCCTAGCTCGGCTCCGCCGAGCCACCATCAAGTGTGAGCTATCAAGGAGTAATCCTTGTACTCCACTCGTTGCGGACTCTGTATAGCCGCTCTAGGTACCTTACCAACGGTTGTCCTTCAGGTAAGAAGTCGGGCGACCCAATAGTGCCCGCGACAGGTATTGCGACGGGACGACAGGGAGGGTACGACCAGTGTACCGGTGTGCTTGGCCCCTGATCTTTGGCCGCGAGAGTTACCAAACCACGAAATTCGAGCTCCTCCAAGAGCACACGCGAGAAAAGGCAAGGAGACGGTTCACCTTGTTGGTAACCGCAGTGGCTTGGTGGGACGACGGGGCAGGCACCGATGTACTGGTGGTCCTGGCTTCTGTCGTTGTCCGCGGGTCAGTTAAGTCGAGGCAACGATAACGGTTGTCCCGCAAGTTAATAAAATGACTAATGGTTCAGTGAATGTCTTGAGTTGGCTATATGCCATGTACGCACTACCTACCCGTGGGAACTACGAGTTATGGGCTCCTCTGCTTCATAGTGTCATCCGAGGACTCTTCAGACGTCAGCAGTACCGTGGCCTGCGCCGGGAAGTGGTGTTGTCTTATTTGCCGCGGCGGTGTGATTTGTATTTTCTTTGATTTAACTTCACCGGCCAGCCTCGCACCTTGCAGGAGTACGTCGGGGTTAGGGTCCAAAGCCCCGCGTACATAGGATATAGTCCAGCGGATGACCTCTCTGTTGAGTTTGAAAGAAGGGCTACGGAGTGTCGAATAGCCTCGGTGGAGCGTTCCCTAACAAGGTTCCCGCCACCCTGGAGATCCGTGCGTGTAGTGTAACACAAGTGCACCCCTGCATGGAAGATTAATCTATTCGAATAGTCGTGTCCACGGTAACAGGACGCTTTATGCTGAAGCTGCATCTTACCACTACAAACTATTATTATTAAATTGTATGGTTCCGGGTTTTCTTCCTCGCGGGGATGTCGAGGAAGTGAACTCGGAGGCATTGCTAATTATTACAACTTATTATTATACAATGTTGCAGCAACTTCTGCTTCATTGTTACTTTATGCTTTATATAAACTGTTGGCTGATTCTTACCTCATGCTGCAAGACATCGTCGGAAGATGCTAGTCTTCGATAGGCCTAGCTTCTTACCCTTATTCTGATTTCTATCTTGAAGTCCACTATATATAGCCTCTTCTTTCCGTTGATACAATGCATAATGCTTAGTAGCGGACGTAAGACTCGCGGGTATGTTAGATGCTCACCTTTGCTTTATTTCCCCTTTTTCGCTTTGCCTGATCGGCCGCTGCAGCCGACGTTGGAGCCCAGGAGCAGGAGTACCCCGGAGGCGACTACTACGACGTCGAGTTCCCCGTTGACTAGGAGTATTTCGGTGGATCCCAGGCAGGAGGCCTCGTCTTTTCGTTCTGTATCGCTGATGTGATTTGTGCTAGCCTTCTTAAGGCAAAACTTGACTAACTATGTCTGTACTCAGATATTATGGCCTGTATGACTTATGTATTCGGATCCTTGTCATCCCTGTTATTGTAACATATTTGTTTATCCTTTTTGTGTTTAGTGTTGTGCTGTGATATTCTCACCGTGGCACCCTAATCTCAGCCGTGTACCCTGCGTGTATGATTACTGTACACGGGTTGATTTTGGGGGCGTCACACTCCTCCAACCCTGCCGTTCTCCTCTACGGTGTCAGGGTGAGGCTCGTCGTCTTTCCCCTCTCTCTTTGGTCACAACCGTCGCCCCGGTTGCCGTTTTCCTTTTGCCCGTGCTCCGGCCACCGCACGGCTCGACGCCGTCCACATCTCCGGCCTCCTCCACCTCGCCCATGTGACCCACCGGATGCGCGGCATCTAGGGCTCCATTTTGGTGCCATTGGCGTGCCTCCCCGTGGCCGGCAGCGCTAAACCGGCGAGGCACCACCGCCTCCCGTGGCCACCGGTGGCTAAACGCCGGCCAGCTTGGTTAATTAGGGGGCTAATCCCCTGGTTAGTTTGGCCCTAAGCCACTGACAAGTGGGGCCAGCCCCCTTAATCTTCTAATTAATTTAAATAAACAGAGGAGTTTAGCACTGTGTCACTAACTGTGTGGCCCCACATGTCAGTCCCCCCTGTGACATCAGCATTGCATCATACTGATGCAATAAGTGGAATTTCTCTGTTTAATTAAATTCCAGAAATTCCAGAAAATGTTTAAAACTTTGAAATTGAATAACTTTTAAACCATAAATCCAAATCAAACAAATAATATATGAAAAATTATCAGAAAAATGCAAGGAATCCAAATATGCAACTTTCAGGCATGACAAAATAGTTTAAAAAGATCAAAAAGTAGCAAATGCAATTTGGACAAAATTGAATAATCATTTGGAGTTTGAATTTGAATTCCTTTTTCAAATCAACTTCAATTAAAATGTTGCAACATGAACATAGAGCACATCAGTACCATGCCATGCTATTTTAAACATCTTGTTTTTGCATTGGAATGTATGATTTATACATTGTTGTCTCGGTGTCTGCTTCTTCTCGATAGATTCGTCGCCGGACGTAGTTTCCGACTGCCCTGAAGAGTGACACCTTGTGATTGTCAACAAGGCAAGCAAACCCCATTGATCATGTCTATATAAACCCATTTCCATCTTGTTCTCTTATGCATGATTAGGTGATTCACATGTTACCGTTCTACCTCTAGTTGAACCCATCCTTTTGCATGACCTATCATTGCTGCCACAGTATTAAGCAAACCTCAACCTAGCAGATACAAGATTTGTTTGTGTTCATCATGTGGCCCTTCATCCATGTTATGTTATGCCATGCTAGAGTTGTTTGCAATGAAGATGATCCATCTGGGTGATGTATCGGGATGGTAGAGAACAATGCAATGTAATGGTAATGTGTTGGTGAAGTCACCCTAAAAAAGGTGAACAATGAGAGGCTGTGTAGGAGTACACAGTGGGTTGTCTCATTTAAACTGCCCTAGGCCCCGAGTTCTCGTGTTGTGATCCAAGACAAGAGTACTTCCACATGCAGGGCTATGGACCCCGTTTGGCCTATTAACTCACCCCAACTATGGTCCAGGATTCGCATGGGTTATTGTTTCTTCGATTTTATTTCATATTGTAGCACGGTTTAGGAAAGCGCAGTTCCATACGTCGAGGTGGGCTTGTCGGATCGTCCATACATCGTCTGGGTCCTGAACAGAAACCCCTGCCGGATTCCCGATTGGGGTACATAATCAGATAGGCGATCCCCTGGACTAGAGTTGGAGCCATGAGGTAAGTGCCTTGGTGTTTATCCTCGTCCGACATCCGCTTGAAGGATGACGAGTCACGGGCGGTAAGTGTCGACATCCCTGCAGGGTAATGATCTATTCGAATAGCCGTGTCCGCGGTTATGGACTACTTGGAGACCTATACTTGATTATTAGACAACTCAAATGGATACTCTAAAATTGCCAAGATAAGTGTGAGTGCTTTGGGTTGCTTCCTCGTGGGGAAGTCGAGGAGGAATCCATGGTGTTCTATTGTTGTGGTGATCAAGATTAGATGGACTCGTGTGCGACTCTCATCTCAACTCTATGTAGTCGTAGTACAGGATAGCCAAGTCAAAGCTTTCTGCATTACAACCCCACTTGCCTTTACCTTGATACCTGAGCATGAGTAGTATAGTTCTAACGTAAGTCTTGCTGAGTACAACTTTGTACTCACATTTGCTTATTCTATGTTTTAGAGATGAGACCACTGAACCTGATGGTGGCCTCCCCCTCAAGCTCGACGCCGGCAAAGTCATGTAGTTCCAGACAGCAGCCTGGTCCCTCTGGAGGGTCTTTGTGTTTTCTTAAAGGCTTCTTAATCCATTTGTTAACCTTGTCTTTACTAAGACATAATTTGCTTCCGTTGTTGTTTGATGTAATGTTGGGTCACAGTTATGTCAGATGCAATAAAACTATGAGTTTGTAGAGTTTATGTTGTGTTACCTGCTGTTTACACTAGACATGTATGCTGCGTGTATGATTATAACGTGCATGTCTTAGTGTGGGATTCGATAGCTTAGTTGAGTTCTTGCCGGCAGTCTTTCATACACCAAGTGGCCCTTAGATGTGCGCAGCTTGGGGCATCGCGATGCGATTGCTCGTGACTCTGTCACGTGGCACACTTTGTGGTATGATTGATCCCGCCCGAGATCCCGACTAGGTGATCGGGCTGGAGTCTGTTTATGTAAGTGTTATGATTCAATCGATAATATGGTTGATGCGACTTGTCTATGAGTATGGGATTTCACGACCCATAATCATTTAGACTTGTGAGCGGACGATGGGGACCCATCTCAGTTGATCATCTGGTCTAGATGGGATGCCCCTCACGTTCGATGCTTTCCGAGAGTGTTATGTGCTTGGCCTTGTCTGCTTAGACAAGTGGGTATGGCTCTCGGCTCTCCATATGATTGTGTTGTAACAGGAATTACATATGCAAACCCCGGGTCCCGACAGATGTGGTATCAGAGCAGGACTTCCTGTAGGATTACTAAACCTTGGCCGAAGTCGAGTCTAGCATTCTATAGTTATATAGTTACTTTGGGTATAAGGGAACAACGTAAGCCTTCATTTTTCTCGTTACCCTCATCGATCTGAGTTCTGAGTCACCCTCATCTTTTCTACGGGAAGATAGGACTAGGCTCTTCTATGTCTATACTAGAACATCTCGTTGTTTGTTTCTCAGTAGCTGTAGGAATGTTTTGGTCGTCTAGAGTCACCATTGCATCAAGCCTTTTGAGAAGGTTCTGATCATTCTTGCAGATTGATTCATTTTTCCACCCCGGTACAGCCGTTATCCTGTCCGATTTGTCATGTGTTTCCAGTGATTCCAATGCTTTTGCATTGAAATATAGTCCGCTCTTAAATTATGTCATCTTTGCTTTGATTCCATTATAAATCCTATTCTGATTGTTCATTTTTATCACATAGAATGTAAAGTGGAACTAGATGTGTTGAATCTAGTTACAGTAATCAAAGTGGTGATGATGATCCTCCTTCACCGCCTTCTGCAGCGGAAATCATGATGGAGGCTGAGCGAAATCGACGTGATCAAACACGCCTTTTGAAGCTCATTGAGAAGAATACTTCTCTTCAGCGAGATGCGGTAATATCCATCCAGGATTTTATCCTTTTTAACCCGCCAGTTTTCCGATGTTCATCTGAGTCCCTTGATACCAATGATTGGCTCCGTTCCATCGAGCGTAAGCTTGAGACGGCGCATGTTTCTCAAGATGATCGTGTGTTGTTTGCGGCAGACTTCCTGGAAGGTGCTGCTGGTGAATGGTGGGAAAGTTTTGTTGCAATGCAGCCTGAAGGTCGCGCAGTGACTTGGCAGGAGTTCCGTGATGCCTTCCAAGGGTACCAATTCTGGATGAGCTGATGGAAAGAAAGATGGAAGAGTTGTGCAACGTATCTCAGGGAAATATGACTGTTCATCAGTACATGACTGAGTTTAATCATCTTTCTCGTTATGCCCATGAGAAGATATCAACCGATGCCAAGAAGGAGGCAAGGTTCCACAAGGGACTTAGCCCTGTCCTTCGTCATGATCTCAATCTCCTTGAATTTGTCAACTTCGAGGATTTGGTCAATAGATCATTCAGAGCTGAGCATGGAAATGAGGTCTTTGAAGAGTCTCGCAAGCGTGATCGTGATCTTGCTTCCTCTTCTGGTTTGGGTTCTCAGAAACGTCGAATTTGGATCCCAACTAGTGCCATTCCTTCGCACTTGATTACAAGACCATTTCCACAAAGCAAGAAAACCCAGAAATGTAGTAGAGAGCATGCCATCCCAACTCCACAACCTAACACCCGAGTGTGCTACAAGTTTGGTAATCCTGGCCACATTTCCCGACAGTGTTCATCGCAAGAGAATCTTCCTCCTCGTCCAAAACATAAAGCCAAAGCTAAACCACCAAAGTCTTCCAAAGCCAAGTCCGCTATTGTTGGATACGGACGTGTAAACCATGCCACCATCAAAGAATCCCAAGAGGATACGAGGGTTGTACTCGGTACACTTCCCGTTAACTCCAAAACTGCTTCTGTTCTGTTTGATTCTAGAGCTTCTCATTCCTTTTTGTCTGAAAAGTTCGCACTCCTGCATGACATTTCATTTGAGGAGTTGCCTACCCCTTTCATGATTAAAACTCCAGGATCCACATGGCGTACCAGTAGGGTAAGTCATGACAATGAAATTGTTGTTGAGGATGTTGTATTCCTTGCTTCTCTCATAGCCCTCAAATCTTCCGATATCGATATCATCTTAGGTATGGATTGGTTGTCTAAACATCGTGCCAAGATTGATTGTGCCACTAAATCAGTCCAACTCACTCATCCTTCCGGCAAGATAGTCCATTTCGCATCTCAAGGTTCAGAAACCCAGCTATATTCGTTGAATGAACATCCCCTTCCTAACCTTGAAGATATTCCGATAGTTTGCGACTTTCTGGATGTCTTTCCAGAAGAGCTGCCAGGAATGCCTCCTGGTAGATGTGTAGAATTCATTGTAGATCTTATCCCAGGAACCGCCCCAATTTCCAGACGCCCATATGGAATGTCCCCACATGAGTTAGCTGAGCTTAAAATCAAATTTGAAGCTTCATTGGCAAAAGGCTTCATTCGCCCTAGCTCATCGCCATGGGGTTGCCCCATTCTGTTCGTAATGAAGAAAGATGGAACAGAAAGGATGTGCGTAGATTATGGCCCGCTTAATCTAGCAACGATAAAGAACAAGTACCCACTTACCAGGATCAATGATCTTTATGATCAACTTGCTGGATCCTCTGTATTCTCCAAGATGGATTTGAGATTAGGTTATCATCAAATCAAAATCAGAAACGAGGACATTCCCAAAACGGCTTTCACTACTCGTTATGGTCTTTATGAGTACACCGTCATGTCATTCGGTTTAACCAATGCCCCCGCCACTTTCTCGCGCTTGATGAATTCGATCTTCATGGAGTAATTAGATAAAAAATTTGTGGTTTATCTTGATGACATTCTCATCTACTCGAAGAACGAAGAAGAGCACGCAGAACATCTTAGGCTGGTATTGATGAAACATAGAGAGCATCGCCTTTATGCTAAGTTTTCCAAATGTGAATTTTGGCTTCCAGAAGTGACCTACCTAGGCCACGTCATTTCTGCAAAAGGCATTGTTGTGAATCCTGAGAGATTTAAGGCCGTCCTTGACTGGACTCCACCTGAATCGGTTAAGCAAGTTAGGATTTTTCTTGGCTTAGCAAGCTATTGTCGCCGCTTCGTTGAGAACTTATCCAAAGTTGCAAAGACTCTAACTGAACTCCTCAAGAAAGATAAGAAATTCGAATGTACTCCCAAGTGCGAGGAAAGCTTTCAAGAGCTAAAAAGAAGATTGACTTCTGCACCCGTACTTGCGCCTCCAGACACCAAAATGGATTTCGAAATCTATTGTGATGCTTCATGGAAAGGGTTAGGATGCATACTTATGCAAGATCGACATGTGGTAGCATATGCTTCATGCCAGTCATGACCACATGAAGAGGACTATCCTACCCATGATCTTGAACTCGCTGCCGTAGTTCATTGTAAGGCCCGATATGCGGTACTATTCCAGATCTAGATGTTTCCATCCAGATCCGGGGACGAAGCACATATCGGTCCCACCACAATATATGACGAAGTCATATGCCCCAGATTTCCAACATGATATTAAAACATTACAGATACAAGGATACAACATCTCATACAATCGACATACAATAGCCTTAAATACAATACAACAGCGGAAGGTATATGTCTGAGTACAGACTACAATCAAATACCTACTGGCAAAGAGAAAAACATCGATCCCCATAACCACACGGGTCCAGGCCCTCCGCCGAGATCCGCCTAACTAGTCATCGTTGAGTCTCCACGTGAAACATCGATCACCATACCTGTTGTCGATCAGGAACCCTGAAAAGAGTTTGGGGGTAGTATCATGAGTACATATGTCGGGACCCGGGGTTAGCGTATGCAAGTCCCGCTACGACATAGTCATATGGAGAGCCGAGAACCGTATCCACTTGTCTAAGCAGAAAAGGCCAAGCACAGAACGTTCTCGGAAAGCATCGTACGTGAGGGGCATCCCATCCAGGCCGGATGATCAACTGAGATGGGTCCTCATCGTCCGCACACAAGTCTAATGATATGGGTGATGAACTCCCATATTCACAGACAAGTCGCCTCAACCATACTATCGACTATCTCATAACTCTTACATAGACTTACTCCAGCCCGATCACTTAGCCGGGTTCTAGGGCGGGCTCGATCATACCACAAAGTGTGCACGAGACAGAGTCTCGAACAATCGCATCGCGATGCCCCAAGTTGCGCACATCTAAGGGCCACTTGGTGTATGAAAGACCGCCAGCCAGATCACAACTAAGGTCTCGAAAACCCATACATAGACATGCATGTTATAAACATACACGCAACACACATGCCTTGTATGAACAACAGGTATCATTGCAATTCTCTACAAAGTATACATTTTATTGATAACTCTCACAGAGATCACAAGCATGTGATCCAACATTACAACAAACAAGCGGAAGCAAAGTATGTCTGAGTACAGACAAGTTTAACAAATGGCTTAAGAAGCCTTATTTAAACACAAGCCCTCCACGAGGGAACCAGTCGTCTGACTGGGAATAGACTAGCTTGATCTTCAGTCGTCGAGCTCGATGAAGAAGCCACCTTCGGGGTCAGTGGGTTCATCTAAAACATAGAATAAGCAAACGTGAGTAAAAAGTCGTACTCAGCAAGACTTACATAGGAGCTATACTACTCATGCACATGTATCAAGGTAAAGATAGGTGGGGTTCACTTGCAGAAGTGCCAGCTTTGACTTGGCTAGTCCTGAACTACGAGTACCAGACTTTGAGGTAAGAAGCGTACACGAGTCCACTACTTTCTCCAACCAATTACACCACTATGGTGCCTTCCTCGACTTCCCCACAAGAAAGCACGCCATAGCACTCACACTTATCTTGGTGTGTTTTAGAAGTATCCAGTTCAAGTTGTCTAATAATCAAGCTAAGCTTTCCAAGCAGTCCTTAACCGCGGACGCGGCTATTCGAATAGTTTTGTTAACCCTGCAGGGGTGTACCTCTACACACACATGATCATCAGTTACCGCCTTTGTACTCGACACCGTTCAAGAAGTGTCGGCGAGGATGCTCACCACAACTGTTACCTCATAGCCTATCTAGTCCGAGAAAGCCGCCTACCTGGGTTGCCTACCACTATCGTGAACCCGGCCGGTTTACCGAAGTGGACCCAGGTGATGTGTGCGTGGTGCATAAGCCGGTCTCGGTTGAGTCGTTCTCTCACTTAGCATCCAGGCCACAAGCCTACCAGAACTCCGAACTACTGTGACATCTGTACATCGAAAGGGATGAGTTAATAGGTTGAGAGGGGTCAGTGAGGCCAATGTGTGGTTGTACTCTTCATCTTGGATCACCACACAAGAACTCGGACTTAGGGCGGTGTTCAACGAGACAACCCACCGTGTACTCCTACACAGCCTCTCATCGTTCACCTTGTATTAGGGTAGATTCACCAACACCTTTCCACCATAATCCACATGATCACTACATCCCGACTCACATAACAGTAACATCATTGTATCACTCTAAGCATGCAATAAGCAGTAACAATTGCAGGGGCCACATGATATCAATCAACTCCTACATTTGCTAGGATTGTGGTTTGCCTACTACTGTGACAATTGATAGGTCATGCAAAGGAATGGGTTCATCTATGCGGTAGAAACGTAGCATGGTAATCATCCTATACAATGCATAAGCGAGACATGAGAGGGAAGTGGGATTTTATCGACATGATCAATGGGGGTTTGCTTGCCTTGCTGACGAGGTTCGGGTTCGGGGTCTTCAACGAAGGGGGTTGCCTCCTATTCCGGTTCCACCTCTACTCGACAAACAACAAACAAGGTAGCAAAGTAAATACAATGCACAATCACATGGTTGAAGGTTGAAACTTGATGTATATGTTTCTGATGTGTTAGGCAATTCCATTTAAATGGAGTATATTGCAAATGAATTGCAAATTCAAACTCCAATTTGAATTCAAATTTAGCCAAGTTGTATATGACATTGTTTGATCAAGTTAAATCATTTTGAAATGTGTATGATATGCCTCTGAAGTTGAAGTATAATGTGATATGTTGATAGGGTTCAAAATGCAAAAGCATTTGAAAAGAATTTGATTTAATTCCATTTAAAAAAAATAGCAAATGCTACTGATCACATTTTAAATTCAACTCAAACATGGTTGAAAATTGGATATTTGGATAGCTTATTTTCTCCTGATCATTTTTCATATATTATTTGTTAAATTTGGAGTTAATATGAATTTTCTATGAATTTCCAAAATTTCAGCCTTTTTTTGGAATTTCTGTAATTTCTCTGATTTCTTTTTATTCTGGAAATTCTTTTATTTTGTCACTGTGTCGTCAGTGTGACGTGGGGGGGGTCTGACCTGTGGGGCCGGGGAGTCAGTCACTGGGTTAATTAACCCGGTTAGTTTAAACTAACCGGGGGGATTAAGGGCCCTAGGCCCATTGGTCTGCCTCACTGAGGGTGGATTAGGGGGTGGTTAAAGTTTAAACACACCGGCCACGTGAACCTCACCGGCGGCAAGTCGCCAGCGACCATCCTGTCCGGCGACGTCCTCTGCAACGGCGTTCCCGTGGGCCAAATCGGGCGCTGCTTCCACCAGGTTGAAGCCCTCGTCATAGCGCGTCGATTGGGACCGGTTGGAGAGGCTGGGGTGCTCTGTACGCTCGCCGGCGACGAGCTTTGCGGCAACAGGGGCACGGACACGAGGTGGAAATCGTTACAAGGCGCCATTTGAAGCGGGGATGGGATCAAACGAAGCAGCAGTGCGTGGGGTTTGCGAAGGACATGACCGTGGGGTGCTGGGGTTCAAGGTTGTGCGGCGAGGAACTTCCCGGTGGCGAGGTGCCCCGGCTTCCATGGCAAAAGGCGGTACAGGCCAAGGGGGCAACCATGGAATAGATGGGGTGAAGCAGAAGCTCACCACGGTTGCAGTGGAGGCGGTGGTGTGGTCGGAGGAGCTCTATGGCCGGAGTAATTGGCGATGGAGTTTCCCGGCGGCCGGAGCTTGAAGATGAAGCTGGCGTCGTCTGCTAAGGCGCTCGGGCTCGATTGACTGGGGGAACGGCGAAGACGTCTGCTGCGGTTCTTCTGGACACGGTGGCACGGCTCGGGGACGATGGTGGCTGCGTGGACTCGGCGGCGTGCTCCACGGCGGTCCTCGGTTCGTCTTCGAATCCGGCGAGAGCGAAGGGGGCAAGTGCTTTGGAGGGAGGGGAATGGAGCTGGGCATCTCCAGGACGTCTCCAGACGCGATAAGGACGCCTGGGAGGCCTCCAAGCAGGCAGGTGGCGTGGCGGCCGTGGCATGCCGGCCACCGAGCTGCTTGCCTCCGCGCTGGAAGAAGACAAGGGGGGTTCCAGGTGGGCTTGGGCCAGGGGGCGTTGAGTTTGGCCAGAAGCAAGGTAAGCCCTTTTTTCCTTTTTCCTTTCTGTTTTCTTTTCGGCCTTTTTGTTTTGCTGTGCTAAAAAAATAGCTAGGCATTTTATTAAATGCTGAAACTTTTTATGTGGCATCACAATATACTAGGCTAGCCACTTGTAAAGTTTGAACATTTTTAAAATTCAAATAATTTGAACTTTAAATCAAATAGGGGTTTTTGATTAATTCCAAGGCGCTGTTTGAATATTTGAAAAATCCATGAGCATGGGGTGGGTCCCACATCACTTGATATGTGATCACACTCATTTATAAGCCTTTTCAAAAACTAAACATGAATTTTTGGAAAAGATTTTTATCTGGCCTTTTGAATTAATTCATCTGGGGGCTTCCTTCTCCCATTTTGCTTTTGAATTTGATTTCAATGACTTCTTTTGAAATTTTTAACATGGTGCAAGGTGACTTGATCCTAGCACATTACCTAACAGAGGTTTCTGACAAGTCGCTCCCACTCAAAAGAATCTCGTCCCGAGATTCAGAAGTCTGCGGGAGGAAGTTGGGGTACTCGGCATTGAGACGGTCTTTTCTTTCCCACGTGGATTTTCTCTCAGAGTAGTGTGAACATTGCACTTTCATAAACTTAATCTTCTGACGACGAGTGACACGCTCTGCGGAATCAAGAATACGAACGGGGTATTCTCGATAAGAAAGGTCATCTTGGAGATCAAGCGTTTCATGGTTGACTTCGCGGATGGGGTCCTTGAAGCAACGCCTGAGTTGGGACACATGGAATACATCATGTACTCGGGAAAGGTGCGGGGGTAGTTCAAGTTGGTAGGCAACTTCTCCACGTTTAGCAAGAATGTGGAAAGGTCCGATGTAACGTGGGGCCAACTTGCCTTTGATACCGAAACATTGGGTTCCCTTCAGAGGAGTAACCCGAAGGTAAGCCTTGTCATCCAGATTGTAGCTCTCTTGCCTATGATGACGATCATAGTAGCTTTTCTGACGAGACTGGGCTGCTTTCAATTGATCACAAACAATGCGAACTTGCTCTTCTGCTTCCTTGATCATATCCGGTCCAAAGAATTGTCTCTCACCGGTTTCTGACCAGTTTAAAGGTGTTCGACATCGTCGTCCATAAAGAGTTCAAAAGGAGCCATGTTCAGACTAGATTGAAAACTATTGTTATAAGCAAATTCGGCGAATGGAAGAGACTTCTCCCAATTCTTTCCGAATGAGATAACACAAGCTCTGAGCATGTCTTGAAGAATTTGGTTAACCCTTTCGACTTGACCGCTAGACTGAGGATGGAAAGCTGTACTAAAGGAGAGACGAGTTCCCATAGCCTTCTGAAAGCTTCCCCAAAATCTAGAGGTGAAACGGCTAGCCCGATCAGAATTGATTTCCAAAGGAACACCGTGAAGGGATACAATTCTAGAGACGTACAAGTCCGCCAACTGTAGCAGTTATAGACTCGCGAACTGGAAGGAAGTGATCAACTTTGGAAAGTCTATCTATGACAACGAAGATGACATCGTTTCCTTTCTGGGTTTTTGGAAAGCCGTGATGATGTCCATACCGACTTTGTCCCATTTCCACTCTTGAATAGGCAAAGGTTGAAGTGTACCAGCAGGTCTTTAATGTTCTGCCTTAATGCGACGACAAACATCACATTCGGCCACAAATTGAGCAATGTCTCTCTTCATCCTAGTCTACCAAAATCTCTGGCGTAGATCTCGGTACATTTTTGTGCTACCGGGATGAATTGAGAGGGGTGTGTCATGGGCTTCCTTGAGGATGAGTTGCCTTAGTTCCCTATTCTTAGGTACTACCAAACGATTTCCAAAGAATACCGTTCCCTTGCTATCTGTGGAGAAACATTTAGCAACTCCGCTAGCAATGTAATCCTTGATCCGGCGAACACCTCGTGCACGCCTTTGGGAAAATATGATTTGATCCTCAAGAGTTGGTTTCGCCACCAAGGTAGAAAGATAGCCATGAGGAACAATCTCAAGATTGAGCTTGCGAAATTCCTCATGAAGAAGTGGTTGATACTATTGTAACATAAGGTCGTTACAATACGACTTACGACTTAGTGCATCAAACCATGACATTGGCTTTGCCTGGGGTGTAAGAAATTCCTACGTCGTAATATTTTATCAACTCAATCCAGCGTCTTTGCTTGAGGTTAAGATCTGGCTGGGTGAAAATGTATTTGAGGAATAGATCTCACAACGATTACCAAGGAGGTAATGTCGCAAAGTTGTTAGGGCGTGAACTACGGCAGCGAGTTCAAGGTCATGGGTAGGATAGTTCTCTTCATGTGGCCGCAACTGGCGTGAAGCATAAGCTACCACATGTCTATCTTGCAGAAGTATGCATCCTAACCCTTGCCGTGATGCGTCACAATAGATCTCGAAATCCTTTTTGGTGTCTGGAGGTGCAAGTACGGGTGCAGAAGTCAATCTTCTTTTTAGCTCTTGAAAGCTTTCCTCGCACTTGGGAGTCCATAGGAATTTCTTACCTTTCTTGAGGAGTTCAGTTAGAGGCTTTGCAACTTTAGAAAAGTTCTCGACGAAGCAACGGCAATAGCTGGCTAGGCCAAGAAAACTCCTAACTTTCTTAACCAATTCAGGTGGAGTCCAGTCAAGGACAGCCTGAACTCTCTCGGGATTCACAGCAATGCCTTTTGCAGAAATCACGTGGCCTAAGTAGGTCACTTCTGGTAGCCAAAATTCAAACTTGGAGAATTTAGCATACAGGCGATGCTCTTTAGGTTTCATCAATACCAGCCTTAGGTGTTCGGCATGTTCTTCTTCGTTCTTCGAGTAGATGAGAATATCATCGAGATAAACCACAACAAATTTATCTAAGTACTCCATGAAGATCGAATTCATCATGCGCGAGAAAGTGGCGGGGGCATTGGTTAAACCAAAGGACATGACGGTGTACTCGTAAAGACCATAACGAGTAGTAAAAGCCGTTTTGGGAATGTCTTCGTTTCGGATTTTGATTTGATGATAACCTAATCTCAAATCCATCTTGGAGAAGACAGAGGATCCTGCAAGTTGATCATAAAGATCATTGATCCTGGGAAATGGGTACTTGTTATTTATCGTCGCTAAATTTAGCGGGCGATAGTCTACGCACATCCTTTCTGTTCCATCTTTCTTCGTTACGAACCGAACGGGGCAACCCCATGGCGATGAGCTAGGGCGGATGAAGCCTTTTTGCAACAAAGCTTCCAGTTGGGTTTTATGCTCAGCTAACTCATGTGGGGCCATTTTGTATGGGCGTCTAGAAATTGGTGCGGTTCCTGGCACAAGATCCACTATGAACTCTACACATCTGTCGGGTGGCATGCCCGGCAGCTCTTCAGGAAAGACGTCCGGGAAGTCACGAACCGCCGGAACATCTTCAAGGTCGGGAAGGGGAAGTACATTCAAAGAATGCACTTGGGTTCTTGTTCTGGGTGAGGTGTAGTTGACTGTCTTGCCTGAAGGGTGGTTGAATTTCACTGATTTGCCTTTGCAATCAAGGTAGACATTCTGCCTTGATAGCCAATCCCTGCCAAGGATTACATCGATGTCTAAAGACTTGAGGGCTATGACTGAAGCAAGGAATACTAAACCCTCAATTGCAATTTGATTAGCATGGCTTACTCTATTAGTTTGCCATCTTGACCTTGGGGTATGAATAATCATTGGGGTGGACAATTCAACAAAAGATAACTCATGACGAAGTGCATAACTTTCCGACATGAATGAATGTGATGCTCCTGGGTCGAAAAGAACGGAAGTAGGAACATAATTGACTCAGAGCATACCAAGAATGACGTCAGTGGTGTCGTCAGTCTCTTCGTCGGCAATCTGGTTCACACGTCCACGAGTGGCGGGAGCAGCGGGTTTGCTGGTGTAGACCTTCTGGGGGGGCTTGCCACGACCTTTGTTGTTGCCTCCGGCACGGGGTGGAGCATTTTGATTCTTGAGCTGGTTCTGGGGACACTCACGAGAGTAGTGGACTGCCTGACCACACTTGTAACAGGCTCCAAAGGCAGTGTGTGGAGCTGGGTTGTTTGGTGGAGCTGGGTGGAACTGAGCTGGTGGACGAGGCGCCACATAGAATGGCCTCGGTGGGTTGTTTTGGCGGAACATACTATTTGGGATCCAGATCTTGCGCTTCTGAGAGCCTGAACTAGATGAACCATCATCTCTCGGGTGTTTGCGGAAGTCATTGGGGGTGTTCATGTCCACTGCCTTGATGGCCTTGTTGACAAGGACCTGGAAGGTGGCAAAGTCATGTAGGTTGAGCTCACGACGGAGTCCAGAATTGAGTCCACGACGGAACCTCTCTTGCTTCTTTGCATCGGTGGAGATGTCTGCAGTAGCATAACGAGCAAGTCGGTTGAACTCACGACTAAACTCGTCAACAGTCCTTCTGCCTTGGGTGAGGTTGCAGAACTCCTCACGCTTGCGGTCCATAAGACCCTTTGGAATGTGGTGCTCGCGGAAAGAAGTGCAGAATTCATCCCAAGATGCGGGTGATCCAACGGGACGCATGTTCAGGAAGTTCTCCCACCAAGATCTAGCTGCACCTTCAATGTGATAGGTGGCATAGCTGACCCTGTCGCCATCTGCAACATGGCCTTCCTGTAGCTTGCTCTCGATGCTGCGAAGCCGGATGAAGTCGTTCAGAGACACCAACTCGTTGCGCTGCTGAGTGGTGTTGCGGGCAATGACCTCCAGCAAATGGTGAGAGTCTCGGCGGTTCCTCTCAACCTCCATCAGAACCTGAGCCATCGTGGGTGGGGGTGGAAGGTTGCCTTCCTCCTGTTCATTCCCACGACCCTGGGCACGACCAAGATGGCCACGGGTTCCTTGAGACATCCTGAAGGTGAAAACCAAAGTCAAACAGAGTTGATTTGAAGAGTCTAAACAAGGTATTGAAGTACTGGAAGGATTACAGAGCAAAGGAAGTAATCATCTTGACAACATGGTGATAAAAGCATACAAGCCATATATTCACAAGCTGTCATACAAACCATACATCGTTTTAGTACAAGCACGAAGCTAATACAAACGTGATGAAGATGATACATCCTTCAGAGGCACTCTGACTTCCTATACATTATTTATCTAAGCCTCTGGAACTTAGAACACCTTGCGTACAATATACTAAGATACTACTACATCCTCACTAAGTAAGACCACAGGCGGTCTCACTCATCTCCATCTCCATAGTAGTCCTCGTAAAAGTTACCCACGTATCCCGGTAGCTGAAGGTGACCATCGGAAAACACGGAGGCCTGTGGACCCTGATATCCATTTTGGCCAGGATGGGGCCTAGGTCCAGCGTAGGGTGGAAGCAAAGAACCACGGGGTGGAAAAATTCCTCCAATCTCGGGCCAAGCAACTCGAGAAGGCATCTGCGTCCTGGCTGGGTATATAGCATCATACTCGACTGATCCAACACTCACAAAAGGAGCCAGGAGTGCAAGTGCTCGATACAGACGAACACGGGTGGCGTGAAGCTCATAACGGAGAGCGCGTGCATCACGATCTCGATCACAAGCAAACCTAGCAGTCATCTGAAGTATTGGATCCTCTGCAGAGTGATCTGAGTATAGCCCGGTGTAATAACCCTCCTCTCCTGGAAGTGCAGCAGGGATATAACGGAAAGGTGATCCTGCAAGAAGTGCATGCTCCTCTCTCAGCAGTGTAATACATGAGTATGCAGCATCCTGCACAGCCATGTTCTCGGTGACACCAATGCCATGACCAAATAGGACAGGCTGAGAGACTCCAATGTGGTGCGGGTAAATCCTGACAGTGTAGTGGAACTGAGTCTGGTTGAAGTCAAGGAACTGCTCCTCAACTGTGTACTCAGGATACCACCGATAGCCAATGAAGGACATCATCTCGGTGAGCATGGCTGGATGCCCACGCACATCGAGGCACCGGGTCAGACGAACAATCTGCCGAGGGGGAAGATCTGCCATCTGAAACAGAAAGAAGGAGTTTGCAAATGCATCAGATTATGAAGAAACTTGGAATGACTCGGGCAGCATAACGGTTGTATTTGTAAGAAATGAAAATTTCTTCCAACATGAAAACAACACTTACATACGATGTAAGAAATCAGGAAGCACAACAACTCTAACGAAACGAACACAACCTTCCTACGGCTACAAGGAAGCAAACAACGAGATGTTCTAATCAGATAGAGGTGAGCCTAGTCCTATCTTCCCGTAGAACAAGATGAGGGTGACTCAAAACTCAGAACGAAGGGGGTAAGGAGAAAAAATAAGCCTTACGTTGTTCCCTTATATACGCAGAGTAACTATATATAACTATAGAAGGTTAGACTCGACTTCGGCCAAGGCTGCTAGTCCTACAGTCAGTCCTGCTCTGATACCATGTCTGTCGGGACCCGGGGTTAGCGTATGCCAGTCCCGCTACGACATAGTCATATGGAGAGCCGAGAACCGTACCCACTTTTCTAAGAAGACAAGGCCAAGCACAGAACGTTCTCGGAAAGCATCGTACGTGAGGGGCATCCCATCCAGGCCGGATGATCAACTGAGATGGGTCCTCATCGTCCGCACACAATTCTAATGATATGGGTGATGAACTCCCATATTCACAGACAAGTCGCCTCAACCATACTATCGACTATCTCATAACTCTTACATAGACTTACTCCAGCCCGATCACTTAGTTGGGGTCTAGGGTGAGCTCGATCATACCACAAAGTGTGCATGAGACAGAGTCTCAAACAATCGCATCGCGATGCCCCAAGCTGCGCACATCTAAGGGCCACTTGGTGTATGAAAGAACGCCAGCCAGATCACAAATAAGGTCTCGAAAACCCATACATAGACATGTGTGTTATAAACATACACGCAGCACACATGCCTTGTATGAACAGCAGGTATCATTGCAATTCTCTACAAAGTATACATTTTATTGATAACTCTCACAGAGTGCACATAGAGATCACAAGCATGTGATCCAACATTACAACAAACAAGCGGAAGCAAAGTATGTCTGAGTACAGACAAGTTTAACAAATGGCTTAAAAAGCCTTATTTAAACACAAGCCCTCCACGAGGAAACCAGTCGTCTGACTAGGACTAGACTAGCTTGATCTTCAGTCGTCGAGCTCGATGAAGAAGCCACCTTCAGGGTCAGTGGGTTCATCTAAAACATAGAATAAGCAAACGTGAGTAAAAAGTCGTACTCAGCAAGACTTACATAGGAGCTATACTACTCATGCACATGTATCAAGGTAAAGGTAGGTGGGGTTCACTTGCAGAAGTGCCAGCTTTGACTTGGCTAGTCCTGAACTACGAGTACCAGACTTTGAGGTAAGAAGCGTACACGAGTCCACTACTTTCTCCAACCAATTACACCACTATGGTGCCTTCCTCGACTTCCCCACGAGAAAGCACGCCATAGCACTCACACTTATCTTGGTGTGTTTTATAAGTATCCAGTTCAAGTTGTCTAATAATCAAGCTAAGCTTTCCAAGCAGTCCTTAACCGCGGACGCGGCTATTCGAATAGTTTTGTTAACCCTGCAGGGGTGTACCTCTACACACACATGATCATCAGTTACCGCCTTTGTACTCGACACCGTTCAAGAAGTGTCGGCGAGGATGCTCACCACAACTGTTACCTCATAGCCTATCTAGTCCGAGAAAGCCGCCTACCTGGGTTGGCTACCACTATCGTGAACCCGGCCGGTTTACCGAAGTGGACCCAGGTGATGTGTGCGTGGTGCATAAGCCGGTCTCGGTTGAGCCGTTCTCTCACTTAGCATCCAGGCCACAAGCCTACCAGAACTCCGAACTACTGCGACATCTGGACATCGAAAGGGATGAGTTAATAGGTTGAGAGGGGTCAGTGAGGCCAATGTGTGGTTGTACTCTTCATCTTGGATCACCACACAAGAACTCGGACTTAGGGCGGTGTTCAACGAGACAACCCACCGTCTACTCCTACACAGCCTCTCATCGTTCACCTTGTATTAGGGTAGATTCACTAACACCTTTCCACCATCATCAACATGATCACTACCATCCCGACTCACATAACAGTAACATCATTGTATCACTCTAAGCATGCAATAAGCAGTAAAAATTGCAGGGGCCACATGATATCAATCAACTCCTACATTTGCTAGGATTGTGGTTTGCCTACTACTGTGACAATTGATAGGTCATGCAAAGGAATGGGTTCATCTATGCGGTAGAAACGTATCATGGTAATCATCCTATACAATGCTTAAGCGAGACATGAGAGGAAGTGGCACTACAGGAAACAGGAGTTTTGCCGTCAGCCAAAGCTGACGACAAACATATGAAAAGCTGAGGGCAAAGCCTTTGCCGTCAGCTCCACGACGGCAAACCTGTTGTCAACTCATCAGTCGGCAGTGAGCTGCTTTGCCGTTAGCTCACGATTGACCGACGACAAAGCCTTTGCCGTCAGCCTTTTTGTACTGGCTGACGGCAAAGCCGATCGTACGGCCAGCTCTGACTTAACCGTTGTGGGCTGAGTTAACGGCGTGCATTGCCGTCAGCTAGCCGTCTGGCTGACGGCAAAGCCCTTGCCTGGGCCCACATGTCAGCAGTTTTCCGTCAGCCAGCCTACTCTTTGTCGTCAGCCGGTTGAAGGCCGACGGCAAAGCCGTGACCAAATGGTCACTGCCACAGCCCAGATTGCACAGGCTGCCGCCACGTGTCCGCTTTGCCGTCAGCTTTCTAACGGCAACGCCTTTGCCGTCAGCAAGCTGACGGCAAAGCTCTCTGTATCTATCTTTTTAATTTGTTTTTCTTTAATTCCCTGCATATAAACAATAATATATATATATATGTACAGAATGTCATCCACAAGTCATATATACAATCATAATGCTACCCACAAGTCACGTATACAAAAGAAGCCATCCACAAGTCATATATACAAAAAGAAGCCATCCACAAGTCATATAAACAAAAAGAAGCCATCTCCATGTTTAAAAAAGCAAGTCATCTCCATGTTTAAAATAGCAAGCCATCTCCAAGTTTAAAACAACAAGTCATCATAAATACAAAAGGAAAGTGCCCAACATGATATACATCTACAAGTCATCTCCATCCTAACATACTATATCTAAAACAAAGAAGCATCCATCCATGCATAAAGTCAAATCTGCAAAATGAAAACATAATCATACGTTACAGACGGAAAAGAAGAAATCCAAAATGATGAAAAGATGAAAATAAAAAGGAAAAAGAAGAACAAGGAGAAGAAGAGTAAGGAGAAGAAGAGGAAGAATAAGAATAAGATGAAAGGAAGAAGAGAAGATGGACAAAAAGAAAGAAGAGAAAAAGTAAGAATAAGAAGAACTTTTCTTCTTTTACTTTCTTTTTCACCTCTTTCTTCTTCACTTCTTTCTTTTCCTCCTATCCTTCTTCTTATTCTACAATACTTGTTCTTCTTAGACCTCAAGAGCTAAATATATCTCATTTTAGATCTAACTAATTCATTAATTCATTTTTGAGCTTTATATGCGAAGTATAAGTCATTTTTAGGTTTATAAGCCACTTAAGCTAGTAAATTCATTACTGAGCTTTTATAAGACAAGTATAAGTCATTGTTGAACTTAATAAGCTTATAAAATCTAATTTGAGCTTTATAAGCTTATAAAGCCAAGTTTGAGCTTTATAAGCTTATAAAG
The DNA here is from genome assembly GCA_950022295.1 of Bromus sterilis. Classification (NCBI taxonomy): domain Eukaryota; kingdom Viridiplantae; phylum Streptophyta; class Magnoliopsida; order Poales; family Poaceae; genus Bromus; species Bromus sterilis. The sequence continues at coordinate 268,786,765 of OX465595.1, read as the reverse complement.
TCACTATTGAGCTTTTAGAAGCCAAGTATAACTCAATTTTCATCGAACTACGCTATTAACATCATTTTTCAGCTTTATGAGCTTATGAAGTCATTGAGGAGCTATTATAAGCCAAGTATAATTCATTTTTTAGGTTTACAAGCTTATAAAGCCAAGTATAAGTTTTATAAGCTTATATAGTCATTTTTTAGCTTTTATAAGCCAAGAATAAGTAAATATTTATGTAACTAAGCTATTACTACCATTATTGAGCTTTATGAGCATATAAAGTCATTGATGAGCTTTATGTAACTTACCGGAGGCCACCTCAAGGCTGAGAAGCGCCGCCACGTGGGTTGCTCAAGGATTCACTAGGAGATTCTTGTGGGTTGTGAGATGCAGCTCTGGAATTATGCTGCAACAAAGGATGAGTTGCAATGTGGTAAGCATGATGAAACTTGATGGTATAAGACCGGGATATATTGATCATTGAAAGAAACTTACCGTTCCGGGAGGAGAAACGATAGGCGTCGGCATCGGTGGAGGGGTGAGACCTTGCTTCTCCCACATACTCTGAGAGTTAGTTTTTGAGGACTCGAGCATATTAGCAAGTGAACCAAACATATGCATATGCATTCTTGGCGGATATATGCAAAAGTAGTAACTTACTGAGAAGAGGTCGTAGATGGCCTTCGTTTGGGCATTATTGCGTGCCCTCTCCTCCTCGAGTATCCTCTGGGTCCTATCCTCCGCCAGCCGGTCCCTCTCCGCAAGCTGCTCCGACAACATCTCTTGTGTCGCTTTTCTCTCCCTCTGAATGGCGTCCTGCGAACACTCAACAATATAGCAATTATTGTCATCATCGCTACATAGTCTAAAGAACAGAAAGAAAAATTGAGACAAAGTTATACCTGGATAGCAATGTCCACTGGCCGCAGGCGAGGTCATACAGCAGGAGCGGAGCTCGTTTGCCTCGCCTTGATCTGAGGTAGAGTCTCCGGGCAATGTACGAAGCCATTGCACATGGAGGTGCTGCCATGATGCTTACCGCCACCAGAAATCATCAAGGCCTCCGGATCCATCTCCTCCTCGCTCGGGTCAAACTGAGGACCGCGTAGCTCTTTCGCCACCTCAGAATAGGCCATCATCTTGTGGTAGGCTGCAGCGCTGGTGTACGCCTCAACACCGTCGCCCTCGGAATATGCCGTCACCGTTTTGTACTTTCCCTTATGGGCCATGGCAAATGAGTGAAATCCCTTAGGCACAGGCTGATTATGGTGCTTCGCCTACAATGAAAAGCAAAGAAAAGGCATGAAACAAATCAATTGATTAATGTTGAAAGGACATGAAACTTAAAACAAAAAGGCACATACCCATTTTTTTGCGTACTCGTTGACGTTGAGATTGCCTTGGTGGTGTGCCACACCTACCATTTGTGCACGCCTAGCCTTGGCGCTTTTGTGGGTGGACAGCTAGGCATCACTGAGCCATTTTTCCACTATCACCTCAAAGCAATCCATCTTATTTGCACACCATCTCGGGGGCGCCTATGAATTAATAATCTTAAAAAGTCATTGAATATATTTTTTAAGCCAAGTACAAGTCAAGTTTTATGTAGCTAAGCTATTATTATCATTTTTTAGTTTTACAAGCTTATAGAGCCAAGTTTGACCTTTATAAACTTATAAAGCCAAGTTTGATACTTATAAGCTTATAAAGCCAAGTTTGAGCTTCATAAGCTTATAAAGAAAAGTTGGAGCTAACTAGGCCTTACTTATAAGTGTAGGAATTTGAATTAGTTAGTAATTTACCTCCAAGTATTCTTCCTTCTTAAGGAAAACTTTTCTACACTTCTTCTTGGCCTTCTTCACGCCCTTCTTGGCATACCAATCTCGAACACACTAAACACACATCTCGTGCCTAGTGTTCGTGAGTAGCCTCACTATCTCCTTCTCGAGATTCTTCTGGGCCGTCGGCTCCATCCCCTCCTCAACCCTATAGTAGCACTGAAAAATGCATCAAACATATGAAAAGATGAGTGAAATGATTCCAACACTAATAAATGATTGCAATGCTTAGAATACTTACCCAAAAAGTAGCCACCACCATGTCGGCTTTGGTACGGCATTCAACGTTGTTGATGCGTTCATCTGGCGGGGCCGGGGTGGCTTTGTAGTGTGGCCAAGTGAGGCCGGGCTCAGGAAACCTACCCTCAACAGGCAACTGGACTAGCCCGGGGAACTGCTCCTTAAGCACGGCACCAAGGAGGCAGTTCGGATTCCGAGCACCTTGCGGGTAACTCCACGCCCTGCAAAATAAGAACAAAAAGACATTAGTTCTTGTTGGACCATATGTACATGTATGATATATATATACAAGGAACACAAAAAATTCATCAACTTAATTCTCCCCATCTGGCGCAATCAATGTCCTCTGCGCAGGGTCCGAACGTGGTGGGATCCGTGTCATACCACGCTGGTACACCAACTTCTTGGAAGAGGAGCTCCCCTCACCCCCATCATCCCCCTCACCCCCCTCAGCCCCGTCGTCATCGCTATCATCATCCTCATCAGCATCATCATTATCCGTGTGAGCACGCTCCTCCCAAGGATCATCCCGACGAGGCTCCGTTGACTGCCTCGGTGCCTCCGGTGTCTCTGACTGCACCGGCGGTGTCTGCTGCTCCGGTGCCTCCGACTGCACCGGCGGTGGCTCCTTCACCGGTGAGACTGTCCTGTGAGTGGGTGACTCGGCTAGGGCGCCACCTGCTCCTCGACCACCTCCTCGACCACCGGGTTTAACTCTCTTTGGGCCTTTTCCCCGACCTCTCCCATGAGGCTGCTCAGCACGCGCCGGCGGTGAGCTGGCTGCGACAATACCCGCCAGCAACTCTCTCCGTAGAGGTAGAGGTGGTCGAGACTCCACCGGTGGGTCCCTACGGCTCGCCATGTGTCAACACCTGTTACGGAGTAAAGATGAATTAGTAAAGTAAGGAAATAAATAATACAAATTCATATATACAGAAAATAAACATATGCACATAAAGATGAATTAGTACATTAAGGAAATACATAATACAAATTCATATATACAAAAAACCAAAGAAAGTTGGGATGCATACAACTACTAGTCGGGAATTTTGTATCTTCTCCAGGATCAATAAAAACATCATCGCCACTATCACGCGTGTCGTCATGAATGATCTCTTCTCCGGGATCGGGTTCAGCGTCAACCACATTTCGAAGGCCTTTTTGTAACCGGTCAAGCAATGATAGGTCATCCGCATCGGTAACCTCTTCGTGTTCCACTTCTTCATCTTCCTCCTCATCATCATCGGTAACCTCTTCATGTTCCACTTCTTCCTCTTCCTTCGCATTGTCATTCTCTACTTCCATGTTTTGACCAAACGTAGAGGTTTTTCTGAAATGTTTTTTGGCCACACGTGTTTCTTGGAAGAATTCTCCGTCATATGTGTCTGGGTCTATGTGAGGTTGATAATCCTCTTCTTCATTGGGGGAAGGTAGTTTACCATGTGGCGGCACGTCATAGACGACATACCAATCTTCGAGATTCTTTACACTTTGGCAGGCCCATGAAGGATAGAAAACTTGTGTGGCCTGTTGAGCCACAATATAAACTTCGGCAACATTTAAACGGTTCTTCTGTTTAATTTCAACTAGCCCAACATGCTCATGAGTTCGTCTAGTGTCCTTCGGATCGAACCAATGACATTTGAAGAGAACGACATTCGGAGGATTTTCACCATAATATAGCAGTTCGTATATTTCTTCAACTATTCCATAATACTCGACTCCTCCATCTATAGCGGACACACCGGAATTCGTTGTTTTCCGATCGGGCATAGTTTGCTCTTTCATACCAGTACGAAAGCGATACCCATTGATGTCGTATTTTTCATATGTATGGACCTTAAAGTCAGAACCATTTGCGATTTGTCTCAACTCAGCGTCCATCGACTCTGAATTAGCCTACAAGTTGAAACGGAAAGGCTTGTTGTATTAGTCGGTACTGAGACGACGAAGAAATAAAAATGGTCTGTATATCATATAAGAAGTACCGTTTGTGTAAACCAAGAGATGAAACCGGGATTGCCGCCTCCCCGCTTCTCAAGAAGATTAATCTCTTCGATGGAGTCTTTTTCGATCGCCACTCCATTCGAGAATTGCGCGACGAATCGACTGTATCAAATAATTAAGAGAAGTTAGACACACAACTCATCAAGAAGTTGCAGAACAATTAATATGTACCGCGCACTTACTCGATGTATGGCCGCACTTCTTTCATGTTGGTCAAGATATAGAATGTAATGATGCTCCATTCCTCGAAGGTCAACGTCTTTGTCTTCATAACCCCACAAGGTGTGAGGCTCCCTTTAAAGAGTTTGAACTTGGATTCATGTCGCTCGGGGTCGCCAGTATTGTACCGAGGCTTTGGATTATGCAAACTGTAATTAGTGGCAGCATAGTGTGCTGTCACGAAGTTTGCCACTTCCTCGACAACGAATGCCTCAGCCATTGATGCTTCAATTCTCCGTTTATTTTTACATTTTGCTCGAAGCGTCTTCTGCATTCTCTCGGTTGCATAGCACCAACGGTTTTGCACAGGGCCACCCAATCTTTCCTCCATCGGTAGATGCAAAATCATATGCTGCATCGGATTAAAGAAACCCGGTGGAAAGATCTTCTCTAACTTGCATATCAACTCCGGCGCCAGTTTTTCCATCTCTTCTATCACAATTGGCGATAATTCTTTAGCACAAAGAACACGGAAGAAATAGCTTAGCTCTGCCATTACTAGCCATTCATCCTCGGGGATGTAGCCGCGCAACATCACCGGCATTATCCGCTCAAGCCATATGTGCCAATTGTGACTCTTCAGCCCAAAGATTTTCAACTTTTCAAGACTTTCTCCCCTTGCTAGATTTGCTGCATACCCATCGGGGAACATCAACTTTATTTTCACCCAGATGAGGATTTCCCTCATGTGTTCCCTTTTAAGATTGAACCATGCCTTTGGCTTCTCCCAATTCTTCTTCCCTTTCGGTTGTCGCATATTCAGTGACTTCCTATTACACAGACTCTCCTGATCGACTCTATCCTCAACATTATCTTTCCCCTTATCAGTGCCAAACAATGTACCAAAAAGGGCCTCACCCATATTTTTTTCAGTGTGCATCATGTCAATGTTGTGTGGAAGAGCTAGGTCTCTGAAATACGGGAGATCCCAAAAGCATGGCTTGTGGGTCCAGGCGTGTTCCGTATTATATCCCAAGAAATACCCTGGCCGGTTCGGATCAGGCTCTAGTGAGTTCCACTGATCAAGAATTTGTGCACCCGTCATCATAGGTGGTGCCTCGTGCTCGACAACTTTACCTTTGGTGAAATTCTTCTTGTCTTTTCTGAATCCATGGTCCAGAGGCAGGAATTGTCTATGCAAGTCGAAGCAAGAATACTTGCGACCCTCCGGCAGCCAATGAAACTTAAGAGTAGACTTGCATTGAGGGCATGGGAACCTTCCGTGCACGCACCATGCAACAAAAAGTGCAAACGCCGGCAGGTCATGCATGGAGTACATCAACCAAGCATGCATTTGGAAGTTTGTTTTGCTAGCTGCGTCATATGTCCGGATCCCATTATCCCAAGCTTCTTTCAACTCATCCATCAGTGGTTGCAAGTACACATTCATATTTTTTCCGGGATAGTTGGGCCCCGGAACTATCAACGTCAAGAAGATGTGCTTTCTATGCATAAGTACTCCAGGGGGCAGATTGAGGGGCATGATGAATACGGGCCAACAACTATACTGGTTTGCCGTCATAACGAAAGGATTGAACCCATTGAGGCTAATGGCGAGTGCCACGTTTCTTGGGTCTTTGGCTTTACCTTCTTTATGTATTTCATTGAACATCTTCCACGCTTCACCATCAGAGGGGTGGGTCAACATCAAATTCCCGTATTCATCTGTAGCACGTCTAATTCCATCTCTGTGCCATGTCATTTGTTTTGCTGTTTCTTCAAGCATGTAAAGCCGTTGAAGTCTTGGTAAGATCGGTAGGTACCGAAGAATGTTTACGGGTATTTTGCTCTGCGTCTTCTCACCAAGACTGTTGTCTACGAAAATATACCTGGAGGAGTTGCAGCGTGGACAATAATTATCATACGCATACTCATGCCTAAATAAGACGCATCCTTTCTCACAAGCATGTATCCGCTCGATGGGCATCTTCAGTCCACCGAGTATTTTGTCTGAGTGGTATAGGTTTGCAGGCATAATATGACCGTCCGGTAGAAAGCGCCCGAATAAGGTCATCATCGCATCATAGCCCTCTCTGGACAAGTTGAATTGTGCCTTAAGAGCCATTGTTTGTGCGATGTCATCTAGTAGACAAAGCTTGGTGTGCGCATGCAGTGGGAGTTTTGAAGACTCTAGCATGGCATAAAAGGCCTTGGCAGTTTCCTCCGGTTCTTCGTCCTCAAGACGAGCATCGTTGTAGTCATTGACCATGTCTTCGATCCCTGTACCACAATCCTCAATGCGCTGATGCACTACCTCATGTCTGTCACGTTGGGCCGACTCGCCATGAAATGACCACAACGTATAATCAGGCATGAAACCACGTATTTGCAGGTGTTTACCCATTACATCCTTTGTCTGTTATGAATAGTTCTTACATCTAGTGCAGGGGCACCATGTTCTGGGTTGGCCAGCACTAAATGCAACCTCTAGGAACTCCTCGGTCTTGGTCAACCATTCCTTAGTCATATTTTTTTGACTAGGGTGACCGGTGTACATCCACGCACGATCATTCATTCTGGCTAGCTAGCTAGTACAAATTAACACCAGAAGGCATATAATTAATTACGGTGATACGGCATATGCACACTAGCTAATAGGTAAAGATAGGTCCTAATCCCACCCGAGTATGTGCAGATTGGATTCATTTCCCCATGCTCTCCTCCCGATCCGACGCAAAATTTCGACAGCACCTCCCCGCTGTTCTCCTGATACACGTCTCAGCATAAACCGAGAGGATGTGTAACCGGAGAACAACAAGGTGGCGCTGACGAAATCCTGCGTCCGATCCGGAGGAGAGCATATATGGGGAAATGAATCCAATCTACACATACTCGGGCTGTCCATGGATAACGTTGGACAATTCGAAAGATTCCAATTATAAATATGAAAATGAATGCATATTTATAAATGGAATCTTTCGAACGGGAGACGCATATGGGTTACGTGACTTGCATGAGTTGAGAAGGAAAGAACTAGCTACGCCTATCTTCTAGGTAGGGTGAAACTAGAGGAGGGAAAGGCACACAGATGTGATAAAATACAAGTGTGGCAATAAACCACACAAATGCCACCTAGCTTAGAACAACTTAGGTTCTTGAGATTAGGATATGCTTACTCAATTTGAAAAAAAGGACTTGATACATCGAGCATTGTATTTGGAGACAATAGGAAGGGAAAGGGGGTTTGTCAAGGTGGTTGTTACTAATGATATCTATGTATAGAATGTTATGCTAGTCCAATATCCATACTATAATCTTATTGGTTTGGGGGAAGGTTGAAGGCGCTACATGTTGTAATATTTTCAAAAGAAAAAAGGAAAGTTTGAAATAATTTAATCAATTTTTATTTACAGGTTTACATGTTGTAATAGCATCTGCCCTATTTTCTTTTCATTAATTTCACTTTACTAACAAATTGTTTTACTTACTAATAAATTATTTCTTTCTTTCACTTTACTTTGATTCTAACATAATTAAACTTACTAACTAACTAAATAATAATAGAAAAAAAACTAACTAAAAGATTCTGCCAAACTAGTAGTAACAACCCTAGCTATAACAACTAAAAATAACCAAAACAGATTCTATATATATATATCTAACCTTAACTAACCTAACAACTAAAAATAACTAAAATTACTAACAACTAATTTCTTACAAGAACAAACAATGAACAGAAATCTACACTAACAGATGTAGATCTACACTAAGCTAACTAAAATTCCATGCCACTAAGAGATCTACACTAAGCTAACTAAAATCTAATTAAACAAATAAAAAAATGGGCAACCATGGGTGGCCGTGGGCTCACCGGAGAGCAGCGGCGGCAGCGGCCCGGACGAAGTTCGGCAGTGGCGGCCCGGACGTAGTGCGGCGCAAGGGGTGCAGCCTCTCCGCTGGCAGTGGCGGCGACGGCCCGGACGAGGCGGCGGCGGCGGGCTGGACCTACAGAGGAAGAGAGGCTGAGCGGGAGAGAGAGGGAGAATGGGGAGCGAGGGAAGGGGCGGCTGGGGTGGCCGCGGCTCACCGACGACGGCGGGAAGACGCGGCCGGCGCGGCGGGGGAGCTCCGATGGCGGCGGCGGCTTGGAGGGGAGGGGTTGAGAACGGGCTCGAGCGGGGTGAGAGAGAGAAGTGGCGGCTAGGTCTGCCCGGGCCGAGATAACGGCCCGCCGCTTGGCCGTAAGCCAGCTGACGGGCCCGCCGCTTGGCCGTCAGCCAGCTGACGGCAACGCGGCGGTCCGTTATCCCACAGCCGCGTGGTGGGGTCTGGGAAAACGTTGCCGTCAGTGGAGCTTTGCCGTCAGCTAACTGACGGCGTTGCATGGGCTGACGGTTAAAGTTTCTTTTGCCTACAGTTGTTTCTTTGCAGTCAGCATTTCTACTAGCTCACGGCAAACCATCGTTTGTCGTCAGCCCCAACGGAAAGCTGATGGCAGAACTCCTGTTTCCTATAGTGTGGGATTTTATCGACATGATCAATGGGGGTTTGCTTGCCTTGCTGACGAGGTTCGGGTTCGGGGTCTTCAATGAAGGGGGTTGCCTCCTATTCCGGTTCCACCTCTACTCGACAAATAACAAACAAGGCAGCAAAGTAGATACAATGCACAATCACATGGTTGAAGGTTGAAACTTGATGTATATGTTTCTGATGTGTTAGGCAATTCCATTTAAATGAAGTATATTGCAAATGAATTGCAAATTCAAACTCCAATTTGAATTCAAATTTAGCCAAGTTGTATATAACATTGTTTGATCAAGTTAAATCATTTTGAAATGTGTATGATATGCCTCTGAAGTTGAAGTATAATGTGATATGTTGATAGGGTTCAAAATGCAAAAGCATTTGAAAAGAATTTGATTTAATTCCATTTAAAACAAATAGCAAATGCTACTGATCACATTTTAAATTCAACTAAAACATGGTTGAAAGTTGGATATTTGGATAGCTTATTTTCTCCTGATCATTTTTCATATATTATTTGTTAAATTTGGAGTTAATATGAATTTTCTATGAATTTCCAAAGTTTCAGCCTTTTTCTAGAATTTCTGTAATTTCTCTGATTTCTTTTTATTCTGGAAATTCTTTTGTTGTGTCACTGTGTCGTTAGTGTGACGTGGGGGGGTCTGACCTGTGGGGCCGGGGGTGTCAGTCACTGGGTTAATTAACCCGGTTAGTTTAATCTAACCGGGGGGGATTAAGGGCCCTGGGCCCACTGGTCTGCCTCACTGGGGGTGGTTAAAGTTTAAACACGCCGGTAACGTGGACCTCGACGGCGGCAAGTCGTCGGCGACCATCCCGTGCGGCGGCGTCCTCTGCAACGGCGTTCCCGTGGGACAAATCGGGCGCTGCTTCCACCAGGTTGAAGCCCTCGTCAACGCGCGTCGATTGGGACCGGTTGGAGAGGCTGGGGTGCTCTGTACGCTCGCCGGCGACGAGCTTTGCGGCAACAGGGGCACGGCCGCGAGGTGGAAATCGTTACAAGGCGCCATTTTAAGCGGGGATGGGATCAAACGAAGCAGCAGTGCGTGGGGTTTGTGAAGGACATGACCGTGGGGTGCTGGGGTTCAAGGTTGTGCGGCGAGGAACTTCCCGGCGGCGAGGTGCCCCGGCTTCCATGGCAAAAGGCGGTACAGGCCAAGGGGGCAACCATGGAATAGATGGGGTGAAACAGAAGCTCACCACGGTTGCAGTGGAGGCGGTGGTGTGGTCGGAGGAGCTCTGTGGCCGGAGTAATTGGCGATGGAGTTTCCCGGCGGCCGGAGCTTGAAGATGAAGCTGGCGTTGTCTGCTGAGGCGCTCGGGCTCGATTGACTAGGGGAACGGCGAAGACGTCTACTGCGGTTCTTCTTGACACGGTGGCACGGCTCGGGGACGACGGTGGCTGCATGGACTCGGCGGGGTGCTCTACGGCGGTCCTCTATTCGTCTTCGAATCCGGCGAGAACGAAGGGGGCAAGTGCACTAGAGGGAGGGGAATGGAGCTGGGCGTCTCCAGGATGTCTCCAGACGCGATAAGGACGCCTGGGAGGCCTCCAAGCAGGCAGGTGGCGTGGCGGCCGCGGCATGCCGGCCACCGAGTTGCTTGCCGCCGCGCTGGAAGAAGACAAGGGGGGTTACAGGTGGGCTTGGGCCAGGGGGCGTTGAGTTGGGCCAGAAGCAAGGTAAGCCCTTTTTTCCTTTTTCCTTTCTGTTTTCTTTTCTGCCTTTTTCTTTTGCTGTGCTAAAAAAATAGCTAGGCATTTTATTAAATGCTGAAACTTTTTATGTGGCATCACAATATACTAGGCTAGCCACTTGTAAAGTTTGAACATTTTTAAAATTCAAATAATTTGAACTTTAAATCAAATAGGGTTTTTTGATTAATTCCAAGGCACTGTTTCAATATTTGAAAAATCCATGAGCATGGGGTGGGTCCCACATCACTTGATATGTGATCACACTCATTTATAAGACTTTTCAAAAACCAAACATGAATTTTTGGAGAAGATTTTTATCTGGCCTTTTGTATTAATTCATCTGGGGGGGTTCCTTCTCCCATTTTGCTTTTGAATTTGATTTCAATGACTTCTTTTGAAATTTTTAACATGGTGCAAGGTGACTTGATCCTAGCACATTACCTAACAGAGGGTTCTGACAACATAAGTACTCAGCATCCAACTGTAGTGGTCATCTGACCGAACAAGAACTTCATCACTCGTCATTCTAGGACAAGTAGTAGTTTACGGTAAGGATGGGGTATGTGGTGAGGTTGCTGCCTCACTAGCATTTATGAAGTGGCTAACGATCTAGAGAGTAAGATAAGAAGCCAAGCATTCGATGAGGAATCGCCTCCAACAAGTCTTGCTATCAACTACTACGCAGAAATAACAACTAACCTATCCTTGTCCTCCTCTTCGCATCCCGGCGAAGAAGAAGCAGTCAAGGCACACACACATTGCTCAAGTTATATTAAGATTATCTCAGTTGTTGTTGTCTATGAACATGAAGTAGGTCTCAAGTCGTCCATAACCGTGGACACGGCTTCTCAAAAAGATTTAACCCTACAGGGGTGTACCAACTGCCCATTACAAGGCTCCACACACACGCCCATCTCTCTCAGTTGCTACCCATCACAAGCAACCATTTTATGAATTAGTTCCAAGAGATTCGAAACGACAGGTCCCTCTCACTAACGACGAACAAATCCGGGTGGCCCCCGGGGAGTCGACACCCAATCCAAAAGCCGGCCAAGCTCTCGGATCGAACTCTTCCGTATGGCTAAGGTCGGGGTTAGCCTCGCCTATATAACAGGGGACTTCCCTAGCTCAGCAGTGTGGACCAACAAAGGAACTCTGTCTCTGCTGGCCCGAGTTGTTTTAAATCCACTGGATACAGACCAGTTATGCATGCCGGTTTCAAATGGTAAATCAGCTTGGGCCACCACTAGAAATGTTTGAAGCTGGGTAGGTAAGAAGAGGGGACCCCATAGTATCCCACACGCGGTTAGGCATGCTCAGTCTTAAAACCAATACCCGGAACTGGGGTCCTAGGTGACTCGAATGGAACAAAGCGTCGGGGCGGGATAGCCTAGACCTTCCATCCTTCATCGAATATAGTCAACATTATAATAATCATATCATCAACAACAATATAATAGTGTGATAGCCCAAACCAAGGAGTAACACCGTAACATCGTAGCATCCTAAGCATGCATACAAAGCAGGGGCTGAGTAACGAGAAATAGTAATGTAGAAGTACATGGTTTGCTGGGAGGGGACATGGCTGTATCGGTTTGAAAGAGGCTGTAAACATGTGGTAAGATCAAACATCGAACCTAACCTAGACTAGCATGCAAACCGCTGGTTGAAATAGAATGGATCGTAAGTAATTTATAGTCCTTGCCTGTTGATAAGTCGGGTTCCGAAGGCATAGGAGATCGCGAGCTCGCATCGTCTCTGAGAGGTACCCGCCAAAGCACACAAGAGGTAAATACTGGAAAGCAATCAACGAGCAAAAATCTATTACTACGAAGAAAACACGAGCACGCATCAACAAGAAGCAACACGAGACATAGGACCTACTGTCGAGAGCGGTTACTAACAATTTAAGTGGAGTACTCATCACACACGACGATACCGCACATTTAGAATCGATTCATGTTGTTCGGCTACAAGTGATCAACCAACGGTTGTTAACATGGCAAGGCACCCAAGCATGGCATGTCACACAATCATGGCAAAAGGTTAAGCACAAAGTAAACTACCTATACTAGTCAAGTTAAGCGAGGCAACACCCTAAACATGGCATAACACTAAGTGCCTCACGATGATTAAAGGATTTGGTACTTTTCTGCCCTAAACCATATTTTAGGTTGGTTAACAGCAGCCAACAATAGCATAAATACAAAGTACACGAAAAACTAATCAAGTTATATATAAAGAACACCCAAACGGAGTTACGGTTAAAAAGATACAAGCAAAACAAGTTTGGAACACAATTTGCCAACATCAGGTAGCACACTTTAGAGCAATGCATAAACAGGGTAATGAGTGCAAAGATGCTCACAAATGATATGCAATTAATGTAGACATGACAAGGAAGGCATGACAAAAGGAATTATGCAAAAAGGAATCATGAACAACTAGTTATAGCCCATGCAAATGCAATAAAACATTACTGGTCTAGGACTTAGCGAAAATCAGGACAATAGGGCAGAAACTGTTATTTTTATGTTGTACAAACAGGTGAAAAACTATATGTAGATGTGCAGCAACATGACATAACACTATATGAGCATGAACTAGACATGATGATGATCAGGTACAAACAAGAATCATGGTCATAGGCATCATAGATCAAAAGATATTAAGCATGCAACATGGCATCGGAACGTTACAGACTTAGAGAAAACCAGAGGTGGCTGTCAAAAACAGCGTGATAGCAACATTGGAGCTCAATAACTATATGACCAGCAAACATATCATGACCTTGCAATACATAAAATGGAAGTAGACATGATTCTTAACAATATGCAATTGGAATCACTCAATTCCGATAAACGGTTGCGACGCAACCGTCACCCGAAGTTGCAACAAATTAACAGTTTTCAGCACAGCAGCAAATTAACAGCAAGGTCACCACTTTGGAGCAAGATTTAATATAGCTAAAGCACCCAAACATGACAAGTTAAAGCATGGGAATGAAGTACACATGATGCTTAAGACATAGGAAAAAGAATCAATGCAATAGGCCTCATGGATTTGACACAAGCATCACCCAAAGTTTGAACAAAATAACAGCAGCAGTAGTTAACAGCAGATTAGCAACTTAACGATCTGGTGTCTTGTTCAACACACAATTACATATTCAAGATGACCTCCAAATAAATAACTTCCTAAAGATGAACTCTAGAGCACACAAAGCACAACCAAACAAAAAAAGAATCACTTCATTTGGACCTACGAGTCAACGGGAATTAACGTTGCAAAACAGGAAAGCAGACAAAATTTTACTAGACTTAGTGAAATTGGGAAAAGAAAAAGAGAAAAAAAGGACCTTGGACCCAGGCCCAACAGGCCGGCGGTGGCGCTTGAGAGGCCAGCGTGCTGGCTGGGCCGCGCAGCAGGGGAGGCGGGCCGGCCCACCTAGGCTGGATCGGCGGGGACGGCTGGATCGGGATCCTCCCGATCCCGACCGGTGACCGTGGCGGCTCCGGCTACCAACTCCGGCGAGGAGGGCTAGGACGGGCGAGGCGCGAGGCCTGGGTGCCGGATCTTGGCGTGGAGTCGCCGGATCTGGTGGCTAAGGAGGAAGGCGACGCTGCTCCGAGGCGATGGCGAGCTTGGCCGGCCTCCCATGGCGACGCGGCGACCTGGGCAAGGCGCGGCGGCCCGGCGTGGCGCAGCTGCGGTCTGCGGAGAAGAGGGGGAGAGAGTTTAGAGAGAGAAGCAGAGGAGGGAGGCACTACGGGGAGAGGAGACGTGGCCGCGGGCGGCGCGGCGAGCTCGCCGGATGCGGCGGCACGGTGGTGATCCACGGGAGGAGGAGCTCGGTGCCGATCGGCTTCGGCGGGCCTGGCGGCAGCGGCAGCGGGCCCGCGCGGCCCGGAGTGGGCTGGGGCTGCTGTGGGAGGCTGGGGACGCAATCTGGACCGTTGGATCTCAGATCTGACGGTCCAGATCAGTGGGAGAGCTAGGATTTCGGAAATTTGGAGGGAATTGGGCAGATCTGAGTTTTGTGAGGGGGTGGCTGCAATTTTGTGGCTAGGGAAACCCTAGAAAGGGTGGGAGTGTGGTGGTCTTTATATAGCCCAGGTGGCTGACAGTTTGCAAAAACATCCCCGGTTTTTCTCTCGCGCGCAAGGTGTTTACGTTTCTGACCGCCGGGGGTCTGTAGTACCTCCGATTCGGGTAAAACTTCAAACCGCGCGATCAGCGCGTCGATCCGGCGGCATTCACCTCGCGCCGGAACCGTTCCGAGAACACTTTCCAGCGCGCTATAAAAATAACCCGTTTAGTTATTAAATGGGGTTTTTCGTTCCGTTGGCTGCGCCTGGTCTCGTGCAGTTTTCGCGACGGTATCGTGTGACACCCGGTGTCGCAAATGTCGAGTGTCAGGGTGGGAAGGGTCGGTCTTCATCCGATACGAGATAAGAGGGGGAAAAATAATCGCCGATCGATAAATCAGGGATGCAAACACCAAAAACAAATCAGACAATGAAACAATTCACACCGAAAACAATTTTTTTAATTTTTGTGAAATCTGGGTTGTTACAATACAACACCACCAACAAGGGATCTCGTCCCGAGATCCAGGATGATCCGGGGGAGAGGGGAAGGGGGAGAGAAAAGAGAGTCGTCGATTCTTCAACACCACCAACAAGGGAATCTCCTCCAAGTCGGCGTCGAGCTTCCGTCGAGAAACTTTCCGCAGAGAGACGACATCGTCGGAAAAATGAAACAGTCAGTGACAAGAGGAAGAACGATCGCGAAAACTAGATCAAGGGATAGTGATTTTCGACACAAGCCGTAAAAACACCGGTGAAAGGAGGGATGGCAATGGATGACCTAGATGATATCCGAAACCGGAGAAGCTAAAGGTACTACAGGAATTCCCACCTGAGCTCGGAATCGAGACAATACTTCCCAAGCAAAGCAATGAAATTTGAAAGGGGATAAGTCGAGAATAAAACACTTACGGCACTTGTCTGGACCAGAGCAAGGGTAAGGCGTAAAAAGATTCCTACTCTCCGATAACTAACTTAGTAAATACAAAATAGTTTTTGTCTAGACTCGACTTCGGCCAGAGAAGGGATCCTACGGTCGGTAAGGCTCTGATACCAAGTTGTAAGGCCCGATATGCGGTTCTTTTCCAGATCTAGATGTTTCCATCCAGATCCGGGGACGAAGCACATATCGGTCCCACCGCGACATATGACGAAGTCATATGCCCCAGATTTCCAACATGATATCACAACATTACAGATACAAGGATACAACATCTCATACAATCGGCATAGAACTTCCTTAAATACACTACAACAGCGGAAGGTATATGTCTGAGTACAGACTACAATCAAATGCCTACTGGCAAAGAGAAAAACATCGATCCCCATAACCACACGGGTCCAGGCCCTCCGCCGGGATCCGCCTAACTAGTCGTCGTCGAGTATCCACGTGAAACGTCGATCACCATACCTGTTGTCGATCAGGAACCCTGAAAAGATTTTGGGGGTAGTATCATGAGTACAGAAGTACTCAGCATCCAACTGTAGTGGTCATCTGACCCAGCAAGGACTTCATCACTCGTCATTCTAGGACATCTAGTAGTTTACGGTAAGGATGGGGTAAGTGGTGAGGTTGCTGCCGCACTAGCATTTATTAAGTGGCTAACGATCTAGAGAGTAAGATAATAAGCCAAGTATTCGATGAGGAATCGCCTCCAATAAGTCTTGCTATCAACTACTACGCAAACATAACACCTATCCTATCCTTGTCCTCCTCTTCGCATCCCGACGAAGAAGAAGCAGTCAAGGAACACACACGTTGATCAAGTTATATTTAGATTATCTCAGTTGTTGTTGTTGTCTATGAACAGGACGTAGGTCTCAAGTCGTCCATAACCGTGGACAGGGCTTCTCGAAAAGATTTAACCCTGCAGGGGTGTACCAACTGCCCATTACAAGGCTCCGCACGCACGCCCATCTCTCTCAGTTGCGACCCATCACAGGCAACTATTTTATGATTTAGTTCCGAGAGATTTGAAACGACAGGTCCCTCTAACTAACAACGAACAAATCCAGGTGGCCCCCGGGGAGTCGACACCCAATCCAAAAGCCGGCCACGCTCTCGGATCGGACTCTTCCATATGGCTAAGGTCAGGGTTAGCCTCCCCTATATAACAGGGGACTTCCCTAGCTCACCAGTGTGGACCAACAAAGGAACTCTATCTCTGCTGGCCCGAGTTGTTTTGAATCCACTGGCTGCAGACCAGTTATGCATGCGGGTTTCAAATGGAAAATCAGCTTGGGCCACCACTAGAAATGTTTGAAGCTAGGTAGGTAAGAAGAGGGGACCCCATATTATCCCACACGCGGTTAGGCACGCTCAGTCTTAAAACCAATACCCGGAACTCGGGTCCTAGGTGACTCGAATGGAACAAAGCGTCGGGGCGGGATAGCCTAGACCTTCCATTCTTCGTCGAATATAGTCAGCATTATAATAATCATATCATCAACAACAATATAATAGTGTGATAGCCCAAACCAAGGAGGAACAGGGTAACATCGTAGCATCCTAAGCATGGATACTAAGTAGGGGCTGAGCAACGAGCAATAGTAACATAGCAGTACATGGTTTGCCAGGAGGGCACATGGCTGTATCGGTTTGAAAGAGGATGTAAACATGTGGTAGGATCAAACATCGAACCTAACCTAGACTAGCATGCAAACCGCTGGTTGAAATAGAATGGATCATAAGTAATGTATAGTCCTTGCCTGTTGATAAGTCGGCTTCCGAAGGCGTAGGAGAGGCCAGCGTGCTGGCTGGGCCGCGCAGCAGGGGAGGCGGGCCGGCCCACCTAGGCTGGATCGGCGGGGACGGCTGGATCGGGATCCTCCCGATCCCGACCGGTGACCGTGGCGGCGCCGGCTACCAACTCCGGCGAGCAGGGGCAGGACGGGCGAGGCGCGAGGCCTGGGTGCCAGATCTTGGCGTGGAGTCGCCGAATCCGGTGGCTAAGGAGGAAGGCGACGCTGCTCCGAGGCGATGGCGAGCTTGGACAGCCTCCCATGGCGACGCGGCGACCCGAGCAAGGCGCGGCGGCCCGGCGTGGCGCAGCTGCGGTCTGCGCAGAAGAGGGGGAGAGTGGTTAGAGAGAGAAGCATAGGAGGGAGGCGCGACGAGGAGAGAAGACGTGGCCGTGGGCGGCGCGGCGAGCTCGCCGGAGGCGGCGGCGCGGTGGAGATCCACGGGAGGAGGATCTCGGCGCCGATGGACTTCGGCGATCCTGGCGGTGGCGGCTGCGGGTCCGCGCGACCCGGAGTGGGCTGGGGCTGCTGTGGGAGGCTGGGGACGCGATCTGGACCGTTGGATCTCAGATCTGACGGTCCAGATCAGTGGGAGAGCTAGGGTTTCGGAAATTTGGAGGCAATTGGGCAGATCTGAGTTTTGTGAGGGGGTGGCTGCAATTTTGTGGCTAGGGAAAACCTAGAAAGGGTGTGAGTGTGGTGGTCTTTATATAGCCCAGGTGGCTGACAATTTGCAAAAACATCCCCGGTTTTTCTCTCGCGCGCGCGGTGTTTACGTTTCTGACCGCCGGGGGTCCGCAGTACCTCCGATTCGGGTAAAACTTCGAACTGCGCGATCAGCGCGTCGAGCCGGTGGCGTTCACCTCGCGCTGGAACCGTTCCGAGAACACTTTCCGGCGTGCTATAAAAATAACCCGTTTAATTATTAAACGGGGTTTTTCGTTCCGTTGGCTGCGGCTGGTCTCGTGTAGTTTTCGCGACGGTGATCGGGCGAAACCCGGTGTCGCAAATGTCCGAAATCAAACAATTCATACCCAAAAAAAAATTATTTTTGTGAAATCTGGGCTGTTACATTCATGCCCTGAAGACTTGGCGACATTACCTCCTTGGTAATCGTTGTGAAATCTATACCGATCACCGAAGCCTCAAATACATAGTCACCCAACCATATCTTAATCTCAGGCAAAGACGCTGGATAGAGTTCATAAAATATTATGACTTAAGTATCTCTTACACCCCAGGCAAAGCCAATGTCATGGCTGATACACTAAGTCGTAAGTCGTATTGTAACAACCTCATGTTACAACAGTATCAACCACTTCTCTATGAGAAATTTCGAAAGCTCAATCTTGAGATTGTTCCTCATGGAATCCTTTCCACTTTGATTGTGAAACCAACCCTTGAGGATCAAATCAAAGCTGTTCAACAACGTGCTCGAGGTATCCAATATATCAAAGAAAACATTGCTAGTAGTAAAGCCAAATGTTTTACCCTAGACAATGAGGGTACTGTGTACTTTGAGAATAGGATAGTAGTTCTGAAGAATAGGAATCTAAGGCACCAGATCCTTAACGAAGCTCATGGCACCCCTCTCTTGATTCATCCTGGTAGTACTAAGATGTATCAAGATCTACGCCAGAGAAATCGCTCGATATGTTGCTGAGTGCGATGTTTTTCATCATGTGAAAGCAGAGCATCAAAGACCTGTTGGTACTCTTCAACCTTTAGCCATTCCTGAGTGGAAATGGGATAAAGTCAGTATGGATTTCATCACTGGCTTTCCAAGGTCTCAAAAGGGGAACAATGCCATCCTCGTGGTCATTGACCGTCTTTCCAAAGTTGCTCATTTCCTTCCTATTCGCGAGAGTATAACTGCTAGCCAGTTAGCAGATTTATATGTCTCCCGGATCGTCTCTCTCCATGGTGTTCCCTTGGAAATCAATTCACACCGTGGAAGTCTTTTCACCTCTCGATTTTGGGAAAGTTTTCGAAATGCTATGGGAACCCATCTCTCCTTTATCACCGCCTTTCATCCCCAGTCAAGTGGTCAAGTAGAAAGAGTCAATCAAGTTCTCGAAGACATGCTCAGAGCCTGTGTTATCTCATTCGGAAAGAGTTGGGATAAATCTCTTCCATTCTCCAAGTTTGCTTATAACAACAACTTCCAATCTAGTCTAGGCATGGCAACTTTTGAATTTCTCTATGGCCGAAAATTTCGAACACCGTTGAACTGGTAAGAAGCCGGTGAAAGACAATACTTTGGACTGGATATGATCTAGGAAGAAGAAGAGAAGGTTCACATTGTTCGTGAGAAATTGAAAACAGCCCAGTCTCGTCAGAAAATCTACTATGACCGTCATCATAGGCCAGAAAGCTACGAGCGGGACGAGAAGGCTTACCTCCGAGTTATTCCTATGAAGGGAACCCATCGCTTCGGTATCAAAGGAAAATTGGCCCCATGTTACATCGGTCCCTTTCGCATTCTAGCTAAACATGGAGAAGTTTCCTACCAACTTGAACTACCCCCACATCTTTCTCAGGTTCACGATGTCTTCCACGTATCTCAACTCAGGCGTTGCTTCAAGGACCCCATCCGCGAAGTAGACCACGAAACGATTGATCTTCAAGAAAACTTGTCATATCAAGACTATCCTGTCCGTATCCTCGATGAAGCTGAGCGTACCACCCGACGTCAGAAGATCAAGTTCCTAAAAGTGCAGTCGTCCAACCATTCTGAGAGAGAAGCCACCAAGGAACGAGAAGATCGTCTCCGAGTCGAGTACCCCACCCTCTTCCCGACGACTTTTGAATCTCGGGACGAGATTATTTTGAGTGGGGGCGAGTTGTCACAACCCTGGTTTGGTATGTGCTTTTTATTGCTAGAATAAGTGGCATCATGTTTAAATTTCCCTTATTTAATAATTGGGGATTTGGAAAAGCCTCAAAAAGGATTTAAATAAATGGCCAGACAAAAATATTTTTCCAAAAATCTTCTGAACTTTTTGAAAATCTCTTTAAGTGAGCATGATCACATATAAAGTGAAGTGGGTCCCACTGCATACTCTAAGATTTTTCAAAAAGTCCAAAAAGGGCTTGGAAATTAAATTTAAATCATATTTGAATTGAAATGCAAAACATTTCAATTTGAATTCAAATATTGGGAGTGACTAGCTATATGTCACATAAGTCCAAATAAAATATTTGGGGAATTTATAAAAATGCTTTGGTATTTTTTCCAGAGCAAAACAAATAAAAACAGAAAGCAAATTAAAGAAAAAGAAAGCAAAGGGGCAAAGCCCCACTTACCTGGCCCAAGTGGGCAAAAGTCGGCCCAGCCCGCCAGGGGCATCCCCGTCTTCCTCCCTGGCCAGCCGACCACGCCACTACGTGGCGAGCATGCGCTCTATGCCGGCCACGCAGCAGCCTGCTCTGGCATCCCTTCTCGCGCCGTGGAGACCCCCCTGGACATGCCGAGCCCTTCCCCTCCCCCTGGTCTCCTTTTCCTTCTCTTCCCCGTCCAAATTTGTGCGCCACCGAGAAGATCCGAGAGCAACCGCCGTCCTTCGTCGTGCACACGTGCGCCCACCGGCCACCAATCACCCAAACGGAGTGTCTAGGAGATCCGCGACGACGAGCAGACCCTCTACGCTGAAGATCAAGAGCCCAGGAGGCCCCAGGCTGACGCAATTGTCCCCGACACCTCGCCGACGCCGCCAGCCTTCGCCGCCAAATTCTACGCCGGCGCGGCTCCTCCAATCCAGCCGTTCTCCTCTACGGTCTCAGGGTGAGGCTCGTCGTCTTTCCCTCTCTCTTTGGTCACAACCGTCTCCCCGGTCGCCGTTTTCCTTTTGTCCGTGCTCCGGCCACCGCGCGGCTCGAGCCGTCCACATCTCCGGCCTCCTCCACCTCGCCCATGTGCCCCACCCGATGCGCGGCATCTAGGGCTCCATTTTGGTGCCATTGGCGTGCCTCCCAGCAGCCGGCAATGCTAAACCTGCGAGGCGCCTCCGCCTCCCGTGGCCATTGGCGGCTAAACGCCAGCCGGCTTGGTTAATTAGGGGGCTAATCCTCTGGTTAGTTTTGCCCTAAGCCATGTACAGGTGGGGCCAGCCCCCTTAATATTCTAATTAATTTAAATAAACAGAGGAATTTAGCACTGTGTCACTCACCATGTGGCCCCACATGTCGGCCCTTGATCCATAAAGAGTCGGTGGCAATAAAGAAGACAGGAAGAAGATTGCTGTGAAGACTGAAGCATCACAACAATACTGGGGGCTAATGTCGGGGGGATGGATCAGGCCCATAGACCTGGCATTAAGAACCTCCGGGCCGACTTACACATGAAGGCCGATAAAGAATACCCGACCAGGAGTCTGACGTGCCAAGCGTGAAGATTGAAGCCCTAGAAGGAATTCGACTTACCTTTTATAGCGCATAGAAAACTTGTAAAGTAGAATAGAAATACACTTCGTGTAGGAGTCGGACTCTAGGAATCCCAGGACCCGACATCTTTATAAGCCGAGGACCACGGGAGCCAGAACCAGAACTTACATCAAGCCAGGTTTAGACAACTCGCTCAAGAGCCTAGATCTCCACGAGACTAAGCCGGCGAAACATCACCACTGTAATCGAAACGATCGACTCTTCCTATTGAAGAGTCGATCCCCATATAGTCATAAAGCAGGAGTAGGTCTTTACCGCACCGTCGGGGCTGAACCTGGGAAACTCCCCGAGTCCTGTGCACATTTCGACACTCTCTTTGAATTCGCCTCGCAGCAAAGGTCCCACGATAAGTCCGACTCTACGGACATCTACCGTGACTTTCCCACGACAGGCCCGCCGCAGCAGCCACCCCCCGAGACGCTCTTCTCTTACGCGACTCTAAAAATAGCACGAGGACCCCTCGCCCAAAAACTCAGCAGCCAACAAGACAAACCTATACCACACAAGATTGATTTATAACAGACAAACAAAGTAAAGCAAAAAGGAACAGCAACACACATTGTTCAGCAAAGGAACCAGTGCCAAGCAAAGTCTAATCCCCAAGCTCTGACTTTACTTTGCACAGAGCACCCAACCGACGGTCATTATCCTCGACCACCCACTTCACAACTTCATTTGCAGGCTTGTCCGCCAAGGCACAATGGTCTTCCATCGGCTGAGCTCGACTACTAGGAGGACCTCGAGCTGCCAGCATAATATCCACCCCGGACGAATGACTATGGACAAAGGCAAAAGCACAGCGAGCCCATGCATAAATCTGGTGATTAACTACGCGCCGAAGATCCGCAGGTAGGGAGAACACCCGACAAAGCTTCTCAAGAGAAGAGAGGACAGGATCTAAAGGGTAAAACTCAGCAAAAATCGTGTCAAACACTCGGCAGCAGTACTCAAGACCCACGGTACCCTCTCAACCTGCATCCGCAGAACGGCGAACACCTGAGCACGCACCCTATCCATCCAGAAAGGATTGTTTGCCTGCACAACTGGGTCCTCTATCCGCAACAACTCAGACTGTACTGCCTCTTCTTCCTCGCGAGAATGCCCAGCAAGCACTTCGCAACGAAGAACAGATATCAGCCGCAAAAGCATAAGGAAAAGAACCCACGTAGTCGAGCGGTCGAAGAAAAGACAAACTCACCCTTCAGAAGATCAGAAAGCTTCATCATCCAAGCCGCCAAGCCATCCAAGACAGCCTTAGCACGTTCACGTTTCGAGCGATGGACCGCAACAGCACCTTTCAGTCGAACGATCTCACGCTCGGCCTCTTTCAGCCTCAAGCAAACAGACTCGTAAGCACCCTCACGAGAATCCTCATTCAGCAAATTCCAAGCCCGAGAAACACCCGGGATGGCCTACCGCAAAACGAAACAAGTCAAAGGAAATGAGGCAACAAGCAGCACAAAAAAGAAAAGCAGGTCCATGAATTAAAAAAGATCCGCCGTCACATTGGGAGGCACATTACAGCTAAAGTTTTCAAAACAAAAACAGGTTCACCCTAATCCTCGGCTGAATAATTTTTTGCAGCCTCCACGATCAGTCGCAGCTGGCGGGCCAGACGAGGGGCTCGGTCACTCTTCTCATTCGTATAAGAAGGCAAACTATCCACCATGGAATCCTCAATGGGGACACCATGGCCCAGAAGAACAACAATAGACGTGCAAGCCCACTCACCACGTTCTCACGAACCAAGCCCTCCAAATGATCACCATCCGGACCGAAGGCACCAACTAGAGAATCGAGACCCTCAGGACGCTTCTCCTCGTCTGGGAACATATGCTCATGGAGAAGCTTCAGGATATTTGAAGCCCAACACAGACATCCCTAACAGCTACAGCAGCGCCCAAGATAGCATCTACAGAGCCACGGAGAACACCCGAACCCGCAGCAGCCACCTCCACCGCCCCAATACCCGCAGAGCCTGGAAGAAGGAAAAAGATCAAATATCCAAAAGTCTCAGAGACAAAATCAACCACAGTAAACGGATGACAGGAAGAGTCCACTCACCAGTCAAAGAGCCCGCCAATTCCTGCAGGCGCTCGCACTCAGCCTTCTCGACCTGGAGAAAATGCTCCTCCACCCGACGCAACCGCTCGAGCTCGCCATGCTGCGCCTGCAGCTCCTTTTCTTAGGACTCCAGAGCAGCCTGAATCTCAGCAAGCTCCTTCTTTGCAGCCTCTGCCCGCTTGTCAGCACCCTTCTTACGGCCTACGGAACAAACACCAGTCAGGCAAAATCAATCAGCAAAAGAAACAAAGACCAAGGATCATGATCTCACGTCTCATAGCAGTCAAGCTCCCCTGGACCGATTCATGAGCACGTCGCCACCGATCAGTTTCAGTCAGCAGACGTTCGCACATCCGGAACAAAGGATGAACCCAAGTCAAAGCATAGGAAAGAAGAAAATCAAACTCAAGACTACAACCAATCACAAATGATTGCTTGCAGCCTCGGGGGCTACTCCCATTGGGAGAACTGCCGTGCTCCCAATATGCATAAGACCGACAAAAGGAAGACCAAATCAAAGACTACAACCACTAACAAGTGACTTCTTGCAGCCTCGGGGGCTACTATAGCAAAGCACAGAAGGATAAAGAAATCACATACCTGCTCCGCCATACGATCAAAGAATGTCGCTTTATCTTCGGCAGAGAGATCCTACCTCTCCAAGAAGTGCTCCTGAGGGATCATAGGTTTAAAGTCCGGAGGTAAAGCCCCTTCAGGATCTGCAACAGCCGCAGTAGACCCCCAGACGGAGCAGTCACAGAAGTTCCCTCCGCGCATGTAGTCATAGGAGTCGTCCCTGCACCCGAAGCCACGGAAGTAGCGGAACCAGCCAGCCGATCAGACGCCGCACCAGAATCAGTCGAAGGAGCAGCAACAACACCAGCACTCGCAGAGGAAGCAGCTGGAGAAGGAGCAGTCCTACAAACAACTTATCTTCAGAACACGAGCCAAAGCAATGAACAAACAGAAAGACAAAGTGGAAAGTTACACTAACCCAGAAGGCGCAGCGCCCGGACGCAGCAATATACCGAACTTGCGTTTCTTCGGGGTAGCTGAGGGAGGACACGGGATAGCATGCTGCATGACCGTCGGCAAGTCATCGCCGCCACCCATCGCATCACGACCACCCGCACTCAAAGGGCGAGTGCGTTTGAAACGAATAGGACTTGAATCCTTAGAGTCATATGAAACTGACGGTGGGCCACCTGTGGACTCGACAGCAGCAGCACCCGAACCGCCAGAAGCACCCCCATCACTCGAAGGCACAGGATCAGCATCAACCTCACCAGGTTCATCGAGTATATCCGCATCTTTAGGTTGCGGCGGATTTTTCAACAAAGTTGTGTGACCCTACAGATCAAAACAGCATCAGCAATCAACAGAAACGAGTCAACAGTACAAATAAATAATTCAAAGACAAGTACCTAAGGAAGAGGCAAGTCAGTAGAGTAAGGACGAACAAGACTCTCTTCCCCAATGCTCGTGCACTTTGTGACTTGCTGAACCCGGGCCAAAAGGTCGTCATCGAAAAACTCCTCGGGTGAACACCTGGTCGAGTCATGAGGCCCATTGTATTGCCACATGGGACGCACCCGATGCTGAAATTGTTGCACACATCTCTTGACAAAAACGGAGATAACCTGGCCGCCAGTGAGATCATCCTTCAAAGCAACAATCTTTTGCACAAACGGCTCGAGAGAGATACCTCGCAAGCAGACAAAGGATGTGCCCATGAAGACCGCTTAACCGCCCGCGCAGCAGGATCGAAAGGGGCCAGACCAAACCGCTAACCCTCAATGCACTGGTCCTTCAGATAAAACCAACTCCTCCGCCACAAAAAGACGGAGTCCAGCTTCTCCAAATCAAAATAGGCAGACTTCTCCTTAATGGAAATACCCACGCCCCCAATGGCATATTCTGAATTTGTCCTCTTCACATTGAAGAGACGTTTCCAGAGGCCCCAATGGGGATAGATCCCGAAAAAACCCTCACAGAGCGTAATGAAACAGGCAATGTGCAGAATCCCATTGGGAGTCAAATCATCCAGTTGCAATTGATAGGCGCAAAGCAACCCCCAGAGAAAAGGATGAATGGGAAGCACAAAACCACAAGGGAAGAAACTCTGAAAGCATACCCGCTCCTCTGGACGGAGCGCAGGAACCTCCTCATCCCCAGAAATCCGGGCGGCACCATGCGCCACCACACCGTCGGCCACCAGCTCATCCAGATCTGCAGTTCCAAAAGCAGAGCGCTCCCATCTGCCGATCATCCTCGCCGACTCCTGTGCTGCACTGCGGGGACGCTTGGACATGGATCTTAACTAGCAAACCGCACGAAAAGAGAGGCAGGAGGCAAAGAACGACGAAGGAAGAAGAAAGAAAGGCAGGAGAAGGCAATGGCTGGGTGAAAACCTAAAACAAACCAGACCCCCCGGTATTTAACCAGCATTCGGAGCAAGCAAATCGTCACCGCTCGTCTTGGAATTCAGCAGACGTGGCGCGATCCCACGATAGCCGAGAAAAATGGAAAACTCAACCGGCGCACTAACCATACCGCCCACTGCGTGCGAAAAACGAGGGCCATCATCACGCAGCGTGAAATTTTCGGGCAGCATACGTCAATTCACTTCATTTTCACATGACATGGAGACCCAACCTGTCAGACAGACCAGCAAATGCCACATCTCAGCAATACGTCTCAAACACGCACCTTCGGTCAGCATTCTATTCTTTTACAAGATTTTTTCATGCTATTTCAAAAAATCTTTTACTTCCATTGGGAGTACCTTTATTCGAGTTTGGGTGCTCCCTCACCCAGAAAGCAAAGATGTGCTCGAGTAATCACTCGCACCAGCAGAAAAAACATACTCTCAGAGTTCGGGTGCTCCCTCACCCCGAAGACAGTAAAGCATTCTAGTGACTACTCGCAAAAAAGACTTAGAAATTCAACAATATGACTTACTCGCGCACTCGACGACATTCCGAGTAGGTGCTTTTTTGTTTTCCTCGCCTGAGTTCATTACAAGCTCCGCAAGTGACTGCTAAAATAGCTCACTTGATTGTTTATTCCAAGTGGGTGCATCGCTAACCAGGCTCCGTGCCTCTACAAAAAACAATTATGCCTGGGCTACGACACACTGTACCCAGATGCCACGGAAGCTTAGCGTGTAGGTAAAACCCCGCTGCGCAGAACGGCTGGGCCGGGACTTGCCGCAGAGCGATTTCACTCCCGACCTTTTCCATACGCTCGCATGATAGAAAGAGCCGAGCGGACGCGCTCAGGCTATGTGCTTAGACTGGCAGCAATTGATCCTATAAGACCTGCAGCGGCATGACTTTGCTTGACACCGGTCGTTCCAAGTTCATGTCGAGGGACGTGAGCTTGATTGGGCTACTGCGGTGTTTCCCACTAGCGCAATTCACCAAGGCTCGACCAGTCGACTCCTTGGGCCCTTTCTGCTTAGCAATACCTCGAAATAGATATTGTCATGGCTCAAAACTGCCAGCGACCCGCGTCGATGGCGCGCCTACAAACAATAAGGCATGGACGAATTTGAGTCCCTGCGCGACTCTTCGAGTCCCCCAGGTACTCGGGGGCTACTAACAAGGGGGTGACCCCACGACTCCTGCATGTGAGGCTACCTAGTGCGTAGAAGACAGAAGGCCCGCTGGGAAGCCACCACAATCCCACGACTGGCCCAACCAGGCACTGACGTAGGTGTCCGCGACTAGTATGGAAGGCACAACTTGGCGTATAAGGCAAGACTAGAACTAGGAAACTATCTTTGTAACCTAGTACGGACTCCCCGAGACCTAGCCTAGTATATAAAGGCTGGGAGGGAGACGTCCAAATCAATCCAATACACATCTACTCACCTGGTCTTGCGAGAACTCGCCTGGCCTCCTCTGTAATCGCCTCCTCACACAATAATATCGAGCAGGAAGTGCCTCTCCTGTTAGCCGACGAGTATTGTCCAACCTGTGCCTCCTCTATGACTAACCCAGGGTCCCTCACCATGGGATTTGCCGGGGCTGATCCCCGTCACCACGACTGATGATTACAACCTTGTCCAGAGTGGCATGCTCTACTCCATGGAGGCTGAGCTGCAGAAACGCTTTGAGAGGATGGGTGCATATGAGATTATAACCAACCTCAAGGCGGTCTTTGCACCTCAATCCAGGGCTGAACGGTATGAGGCTTCTGAAGACTTCTTCTCAGCAAAGATGGACGAGCACGGCAGCGTGAGTGAGCACGTGGTCAAGATATCTGGCTACGTTCAACGCTTGAATTCTCTGGAATGTCATATTCCGGATGAACTTGCTGTTGATAGGGTGTTGCAGTCGCTTCCCCCTAGCTACAAAGGCTTTGTGCTGAACTACAACATGCAGGGGATGACCAAAACCCCTTCTGGGTTGTTCGCCATGCTGAAGAGTGCTGAGGTTGAAATAAAAAAGGAGCACGCTCTCTTCATGGTCAACAAGACCAATGATTTTAAGAAGTCAACCAGGCGGGAGAAGGCTAAGAAAGGTGGCCCCAAAGGGGATGTCAAGTGAGTTGTCGTTCCTCCCAAGGCACCTAAGCCCAAATCCGGAGTTGAGTGCTTCTACTGCTAGGGTGGAGGTCACTGGAAACGCAACTGCCCAAGGTACCTAAAGGACAAGAAGGCTGGCAAGGTCGCCAAGAGAGACGAAGGTATATTTGATATACATATTGTTGATCTTTTCTTGACAAGCGCAGGGAACACATCCTGGATACTTGATACAGGATCTGTCGCTCATATTTCTAATTCCGTTCAGGGACTAAGGAATAAGAGACGCTTGCTGAAAGATGAAGTGACGATGCGCGTGGGGAATGGCTGTCAAATTGATGTGTTGGCGGTCGGCACGTAGCATCCTAGTCTCCCTTCGGGATTAGTTTTAGTTCTGAATAAATGCTACTATGTACCCACATTGAGTGTGAACATCGTTAGTGGCTCTTGCTTGAAGCGAGACCACTATTCTTTTAAGTCTGATACAATTGGTTGTTCAATTTATAAGAATGAAGTGTTTTATGTTCACGCGCCGGAGCAATGTGGTTTATTCGCTCTTGATCTCGATGGTGACGTGAGTCACATTAACAATATAGAGGCCAAAAGATTAAAGAGTAGTGATGAAGAGCACATGATGATGTGGTGTTTCCGACTTGGTCATATTGGTATAAAGAGCATGGAGAGGATCCATAAGGATGGATTTATTGATTCATTGGATTTTGGATCCCTTGATACATGTGAACCATGCCTCATGGGAAAAATGACAAGAACTCCATTCAATGGGATAATGGAGCGTGCGGATGACTTATTGGGGATCATACATACAGATGTATGTGGACACATGAACATCCCCACACGCAATGGTCTTCGTTACTTCGTGACCTTTACTGATGACTTGAATAGATATGGGTATATTTACTTGATAAATCATAAGTTTGAAACCTTTGAAAGGTTCAAGGAATTTCAGAATGAGGTCGAGAATCAACTCGGAAAGAAAATCAAGCACCTTCGATCGGATCGAGGTGGCGAGTATTTAAGTCACGAGTTTGGCAATCATTTGAAGTCTTGTGGCATAGTACCATAGATTACGCCGGCAAGCACACCTCAGAGAAATTGTGTAGCTGAACGACGTAATCGAACCCTATTGGATAGCGTACGATCGATGATGTCTCATACTGATTTTCCTGTGTCATTCTGGGGGTATGCGTTAGAAACTGCCGCTTACGTTCTTAATAGGGCGCCATCCAAATCCGCAAAGACAACACCATTTGAAGAATGGCATGGCACGAAACCTAAGTTGTCTCACCTGAAGATTTGGGGTTGTGAGGCTTATGTTAGGAAACTACAGCCTGACAAACTTGAATCCAAGGCGGATAAATGCATCTTTGTGGGCTATCCCAAGGAAACTTGTGGATACACCTTCTACAATCAGTTTGAGAGCAAAACGTTTGTTTCCAAGACTGGACACTTTCTTGAGAAAGAGTTTCTCTCGAAAGAGTTGAGTGGGAGAAAAATAGACCTCGATGAAGTGACTGACCAATCACTCCAATTGGAAGAAACGGCCACAGAAGTTGTTCTGGAACCTTCTTCCACAGTGGGAGCTGAAGAGAATGGCCAGAACAACATTCATAACGATCATGACATACATGATGATCATGATGAGAATGAAGAGCAACCTATTATGCCTCGTAGGTCATCAAGAGTCCGTCAAGCTACTGAGTTTTACGGACAGCTTGTGAATGCAATCTCGGCTGATGAGTCAGATGAACCTATGAGTTACAAAGAAGCAATGGAGGGACCCGAGTCCGAGAAATGGCTTGAAGCCATGAAATCCGAAATATACTCCATGTACACCAACAAAGTTTGGACTTTGGTGGATATTCCCGAGGACCGCAAGGCCGTCGAGAATAAATGTATTTTCAAGAAAAACACTGACGCAGCCGGAAACATATCTGTCTACAAAGCTCGACTTATCGCGAAGGGGTTCCGACAAATTCAAGGAGTTGACTACGAGGAGACCTTCTCTCCTGTAGCGATGATAAAGTGTATTCGGATCCTACTAGCAATAGCTGCATATCATGATTATGAGATATGGCAGATGGATGTGAAAACTGCATTCCTAAATGGCAACATTGAGGAAGAGTTGTATATGATGCAACTAGAGGGGTTTATCGATCCAAGGAATGCTGGTAAGGTGTGCAAGCTTCAACGGTCCATCTATGGGTTGAAGCAAGCATCTCGGAGCTGGAATCTTCGATTTGATGAGGTCGTTAATGCTTTTGGATTTGTCCAAAACGTCGAAGAGTTCTGCGTCTATAAGAAAGTGAGTGGGAGCTATGTAGCATTCCTTGTGTTATATGTAGATGACATATTGCTAATAGGGAACGATAATAAATTCTTAGGAGAAGTGAAGGAATATCTGAATGGACAATTTTCCATGAAGGACCTTGGTGAAGCTGCATACATATTAGGTATTAAGATCTATAGAGATAGACCTAATCGCCTATTGGCTTTGAGTCAGAGCACTTATATTGACAAGATATTGAAAATGTTCAGTATGGATAACTCCAAGAGAGGCCTCTTGCCAGTTATAAAAGGTATCAAATTAAGTGTGACTCAATGCCCAACTACAGCAAAAGAGAAGGAGGAAATGTCCTCAAAACCCTATGCCTCAGCCATAGGTTCTCTCATGTATGCTATGTTATGTACCCGGCCGGATTTAGCGCTGGCTATTAGTATGACTAATCGCTACCAGAGTAATCCGGGAATGGCTCACTGGACCGCGGTAAAGAACATCCTAAAGTACTTGAGAAGAACAAAGGATCTCTTTCTCGTTTATGGAGGAGTTGATGAGGAGCTCACCGTAAAGGGTTACGTTGACGCTAGCCTCGGCTCAGACCTAGATGATTCGAAATCCCAGACGGGATATGTTTTCATTTTGAACGGTGGCGCTATTAGCTGATGGAGCGGCAAACAGTCAGTCGTCGACCAATCTACAATGGAATCGGAGTATATTGCCGCTTGCGAAGCGTCAAACAAGGTGATGTGGCTGAAGAAGTTCGTGATCGAGCTTGGCGTCTTTCCCAGGTGCACTGACCCCGTGGGAATCTTCTGCGACAACACGGGTGCCATTGCTAACGCGAAGGACCCAAGAACTCACTCAACAGCCAAGCACATTCTCTGAAAGTTCCATGTGACGCGAGACTACGTCCGGGATGGACACACTAGGATTCACAAGATATATACGGATCTGAACGCAGAAGACCCGATGACTAAGCCTCTTCCACAGGGCAAGTTTGAAGAACACCGAGAGACTATTGGTGTTAGATACATACCTGATGTAAGCTTGTGTAATTTGTACTCTAACGCAAGTGGGAGACTGTTGGATATGTGCCCTAGAGACAAATTAATAAAGATATTTGTCACATATCCGTTTCGTTCATAATACGTTTTATATTGTGCTATAACTGTATTACTTGGAAATACTAATACAGGTGTAGTATTACACATAGGTCCGTAGTTTAACTCGGGTAAACTATCTCATTGGGCAATTGATTGATCAAGCATTCCTGATCATGGTGACACTTAAGTCCATTGAAAATGAGGTCATGTCATTAGGGGAATGATGTGATGGACACACACCCACCTAAAGTATTGCAATGTGATCGAGTCACATAGTTCAGCGTTGCGATAACTTTGTAACGTATGGCTTAGTCCTTAGACCGTAATGATCATACGTAATTGTCATCTATCAGGAGACTTTGATTTGTATGCCACCGCCTGACTGAAATATGCTGGCTATAACGGTGCACATTGGGTATTCCAAAATAGATGGTTGATGAGTATGTTAATAGATCAGAGCGGTATTTGTCAGTCCTTGTAAAAGGACGGGTACTTTGGGCCCACTCGGTGATATTGCATCAATAGCTTGCAAGAGGTGACTAGGTCAGGAGAGATGCAATAGGCACGGACGAGTAAACTTGTTTGTTGTGAACGATATGTGAACACGGTATGTGGGATACCGACGATCGAACCTCGGACAAACAAAGTACCGCAGCACAAAGGGATTACGGCGTTTCGTTAACGGTTTCCAAAAGCGATTGAAGTACATTCGATGGAAGCGCAGGGGTTGTCAAGGATTGTAACCAGGTGCAACTGACTAGTCATTGGTCAATGAGAAGAGTCGCGACCATGTCTGTTGTTTCCCGGACCGTTAGGGTGTTACACTTAAGGGCAATCGATGCATAGGACAGTTTCGAGATCAATCGGTGAAATAGGATAAATCACCGGAATAGTTCCGGAGGAGGACGGAAGTTGTTCCGGACATTTTGAATGGCTGAAAAAAACTTTAATTTGTTTTAATCATGTTTTATTATTTAATTATCTGAATCAAATATTTAAACATATTAAAATAAAAAAAAAATGGAAAAAGGCTATATGGGCCTATGGGGCCCATTAGGGGAGGAGGGGGTTCCCCCCCTTGGCCGGTGCACTACCCCCCCCCCCCCTTGGGAGTTTAGTCCCACATGGGGGAGGGGAGGAGGATAGCACCCCCCTTGGCCTATATAAGGAGGGGTACACCCCCCTTTTTCCAAGACACAATTATTCATCTCTCTCCTTCTCCTTCCTGGAAGTGGACTCCCCTTGTTTGGAGTCTGCACCTGGATTGGACTTCTCCACCATAAGGCAGGTCGTCGCTCTGCTGGAGTCGGGATCCAAATCCGTCTTTCTTCTGCTGCTCGCCTAGTTCGGAGCCCGGGAGGAACATCGATTGTACCGTACGTGTATAATCTCTTCGAGGCACTACACCTGTGGTGCTACTTCATCGCTGGAGGTCAACCGGGAGTCATCCTCGCCGGTGGTCTACTACACGACAGGGAGTTCGTAGTTCCGAGTCTACGCCGACCACGTTCGCAAGAATGTTTCCCTCTTTTGGTCTTCAAAGGTATGAACACCAATTCCCTCCGTTACTTTACATCGCCATAGATAGATCTTGGGTTCGGGTACCGTAGGTATGAAAATGTTGTGTTTTCTTCCCCGTATCCTAACACTTCTCGTACCAGTATGCGTAACCGACCCGTCCACCATGGCACACGACCCTTTTGCGACACCGGGTTTCACCCGATCACCGCTGCGACTTTCAGCAGAAGACCAGCCTTCACCATCGGCTAGCATGCTGCCAAATCACTCGCAGCCCAGCCGTTGGAGCTCCTTCCCAGCCCGTTGTGCTCGTGCCTGATGTCGACGCACGCTTCTATTCTTGTAGAATATGTTGGGCCTCCAAGCGCAGAGGTTTGTAGGACAGCAGCAATTTCCCTCAAGTGGATGACCTAAGGTTTATCGAACTCAGGGAAGTAGAGGTTGAAGATGGTCTCTCTCCAGCAACCCTGCAATTAAGATACAAGAAGTCTCTGGTGTCCCCAACACACCTAATACAACTAGGAGTTGTATAGGTGCACTAGTTCAGCGAAGAGATGGTAAAATATAGGTGATAGGTGTGGCAAAACGAATTAATATTAACCTGTAATAAAAAGTGCAGCAAAGAACCAAGTGGTAAACGTGAGCACAAACGGTATTGCAATGGTGGAAACAAGGCCTAGGCTTCATACTTTCACTAGTGGCAACTCCTAACAACATTAACATAGTCTAATCACATGATATTTCCATATAACATGCAATGGAAACGTACTCGGAGATCACTCCTTTGTGGTCAAGAGAGGACGAGAATTGTGTAGGGCTACAAAAGCACACCTCAGAGTTCGTAGTTCTCATCTATGGATTTCCCAATGTCACCGCGGCCATCCAAAGAGAGTACCACAATCACCACAACATATCTAAAGGATAGTCAAAGACAAGCACCAAGAGACTCTCAATCTTCAATCCACACACAAAAGAGGAAATCACTCATGAAAATATTCTTCTAACCCATGTCCAATAGACCGCTGTCACCATGGTCTCGGGGATTATACTAGATAGGATCAAGTGAGTACATCAAATCCAATACATAGAAGAAGGGGAAACATCATGAGATCACCCTAGATTAACATAGCCAATGATCACAACGAAGATCACATCATGGGAGAGAGAGAAGACCACATAGCTAATGGTAGAAACCTCAGCCCCGAGGAGGAACTACTCCCGCCTCATGGAGGGAGGAAGCAAAGGGGATGGAGATGAATCCGGGGGCACTTCCCCGTCCCGGCAGGGTGCCGACACATGAATTCTGGTCCCCCGAAGCTTGTCGGCGATGGCGGCGGAGATCGGAATTGCTTCTGGAGAAAGGGGGTCTGGAATCAGGGTTTTCACGACGCGAGTAAAAATAAGGGCCAAGAGCAGCCAGGGGGGCCACCAGGAGTCTAGGCGGCCTCCCGGCGCGGCCACCCCCTAGGCCGCGCGCACTGGCCTCCTAGGCACCAGGTGGGGCCCCTCTGGCCCTCCTTTCGGGCATAAGGAAGCTTCTGGAACGCTGATTTTTTATATATTTTTCCCGGAATTTTCTGAGCACTTTTAATAATGGGAAAACCTGAAATACAAAAACATCAGAAAACAGAAACTGGCACTGGGGTGCACTGAGTTAATAGGTTAGTCCAAATATGATCAGAAGTGTATGAAAGTGTATCTAAAACATAGCAATATCACACAAAACATGCATGGAGCAAGCAGAAAATAAAGATACGTTTTGGACGTATCAGCGCCAAAGCCGGCGAGCGCTGAGCCACCGCCCCAGGTCGTCTCCTCCCTGCGCTACTCCCTCCTTTCCCTCTCATCTCCTTCTCCCTCTTCTCTCGCTAATCTCTCTCTCATCTCCCTGTTTGCGAGGCTGCCGCCATGGCCATGGAGCCAAGCTCTGCATCACCAGCCGCCATGTCCCCGTCAGCTACCGAATCCGGCGACCTCGAGCCAGATCCATCGAGCCGTGCCCGTCCCACCTGCCTCAGACCTCCTCTGCGCCGCCCGCCCCTCGCCGGAGGAGCCCCCACCATGCCGGGGCGCAGCCAACCGCATCCGCCTGCGGTTCCGCTGGGGAGGAGCACGAGTCGCTCACTCCTGCGCATGGACACCTACGTGGGCCGGCATGGCCCATCTCCCCAGCCGCCCATGCGGCCTAGCGCCTCCAGCCCACCGCGCGAGATCCCCTGGCCCAGCTGTCCGTCCCAGCCGCAATGCCTCCACACCCTGAGTGTTGGCTTCTTTACTCCTCCACCCTCGGCCTGGGCCTGGCCCGCTAAGGTGAAACCTCATCTCCTCTTTTTTTTCTGGATTCACTACAACATGACCCCCCATGTAGCAACGCCTTTATCCGAATCTAAAAGTCCATATATGCGTTGCTC
The DNA here is from genome assembly GCA_950022295.1 of Bromus sterilis. Classification (NCBI taxonomy): domain Eukaryota; kingdom Viridiplantae; phylum Streptophyta; class Magnoliopsida; order Poales; family Poaceae; genus Bromus; species Bromus sterilis. The sequence continues at coordinate 268,751,096 of OX465595.1, read as the reverse complement.
GTGTCTTTACCAATGGCTCAGGATGCGTAGCCTTATCCAGTGTTGCTAGCGCATAATGCAATGCTTATATTATCGTTGGTAAAGGGACTATTGCAAGACTACAATGGATAAAAAAGGACTTCTACAACACTTTAATATGTTGGCGCGTATTATAAAAGAATCAAAATCCCATTGCTTGGCAACGGAGAATTTCCAACACTTCACGTGTCGGTACTTATATAATGGGAATAATATTATTTATATATAAATTCCCAACAATTCTATTAATGCTCCATATAATGGTGATAATTATGTATTTCTAGTGAAAAAAAAATAGAGAATATAGTCACAATAGGAAGAAATCATATATTAGATAAAAATATTGGATTACAATAGTGGATATTACAGGAGGAGCATCATTGAAATGTGATGCATAGTCTAACTATTTCTTGACACTGATGCTTAAACTAAAAGCATCCATTAACATCCCTACAACTTAATTAAAACTGAACAGAGTAACAACATCCAGTAGCAACATCGACATCCCTACAACTTAACTAAAAGTGAAAGCAGCCGTCATCATCATCATCATCATCATCATCATGAACCGGAATATCAACATCTTCATTAGAGTGTACTTGCCACGTATCCATATGCTCATCTATTTATCTTTTGAATCTACAAACAAGAAAACAAAATGAATTGTTAGCACACAATGCATTAACATGATGCAAGTGGGAATAGAGGCAAGGTATTAGTCACATACATAGGTTAAAGGCCATACAATCTTTGTTTTTTCGCATTACCGAGAGTATTGCAGTTTTTGCGACTCCCTGCCAAATTTACAGTTTTCACAAGTCACATATCAAGATTCATTGCCAAGAAATCACTTCTAATTTTAGCACAATCAAGTTTATAGGATCACAACTTACAATTGTAGCAAGAGTTACGTCCTTCTATAGCTTTCGAGGCTCTTCAAAATACGTTAGTTCCTAGATGTTAGAGAAAATCAAAGTTTCCTGCAACAACACACTAATGCTTTTTTATGCCAGTTGTACCCACACCCCCTATGGATTCTCACTAGTCAAATCAAATCAAAATAGTGTACGATCAAGGTATCAAAAAATGATGTACAGTATATAGCACAACCAGATTTGAAAAATGACAATTCAATCTAGGAGAGACACCGAAGGTAAGAATTTGGATATAATCTATGGGAAGGGGTAATCCCAGCACCTAACATAAAAATTTCTCTATATCAGTAATAAAGAAAGTTAAATTTTGCAATGAGTAAACCAAACATATGAATCAATGTAAGATTAAACTAGAATAATTATTTGTCTGTATTTATTGGTTGGTGAAAAAACAGTTGAGAACTATACTCTAACTAAAATCTGAGAGCATCTTGTATGACCTCCAATACATGACTAAAAAGTTGCATAGCAACTGAAATCAAAATTAAGGAATGCCCTGCAACGACAATGAACTTTATTAAATGACATGGACCTTACCACATAAAAGAAACTGAAGAACAACTTGAACAAAAGCCTTGAAGATAGACGGGAAACACAATGCGATCAATAGCAAGTGAAACCCTATGTAATTTTGTAGCTCGTCGAATAATTCAATTGTGAAAGTACAAACATAATATGTAACACTCACTGTCCATCTTACGGTTACTATATCTCGAACACAAAATGTACAAGCAAGAACACATGTCATCAATTATACTACGTCTCTCATGACTCCAGTACTAAGATATGCATGGTCAATAACAAATAGGCACTAGCAATAGTATTTGGGTGAGAATCCCAGGGCACTTCTTTCCTACAGAATTCGAATTTAGTTACCAAACGTGTCATACTCCATCCAAATGTTAAATAATAATATGATGATTCTAGTTTCAGTTTGTGTGGCAACAATGAATGGAAATCAAAGCAAGGAGCGGGAGGAAGAAGCGCCTTGGAATGTTAGCTCGCCCTAGAGCCTGTACTACTTACAGGTTGTTTGACGCTTGAAAGAACAATTGTTACTCATGTCGTGAAATAAGTAGCAGGACGGAGAAGGGCCTTGGAATAGTGTTGGCTTACCTGGGAGACTTGTGTCCTCCGCTAACGAACGACGACATGGCTGGCTGAGATGCCGTGATGATAAACGACCACGTGTCCCCTGCTGGAAAGCTTGCAGTCGACAGGGAGATGGACGGAATCGGCAATCCAGGAGCGAGCGACTGACACATAGGCCGGGGGAGGTGGTACTGGACGCGAGGTGGTCGGTCTTGGCCCTGGCAGTCTTGCAGGCGAGGAGGCAGCGGAAGATGAGGACGCTGCAGTCCTGCAGCCATTAACCGAGCAACTTCACCCCTTCCTGGATGGCAAAGAGTGAAGGTCATAATTAGAGTTCGTCGGAGCAGATTGATTGCCTGATTTGGGGACGGAGCAGAGCAGGTGGGGGTATGTGGATTGGATTTGGATGGACATTGTTGACGACGGCTGGTGTGCGGAAGAAAAGGAAACGATAGGGAGAAAATATGGGCATCATTAGTGGCCATTGGATCGTACGAAGATGAAGAGTGGTTATGCGTGATTCGTGTGAGGTTTCTCCTAACCAATCAAAACACATTATTATCTAAAATTGATTCTTTTTAATATGTAATAAATTGAATAGGTTATCTAGATAGATTAAAACTTTTGTAAAGTCTAATTTTGTATCAGAACATATTTTGGTTAATCATGTTGCCATGCCGCGTTCATTATGTCTACTGGAGCGTGCCTATTAATTTTCTTTTTTGTACTGAATTAATTTTTAATTTTAGTTGTGTATATTTGCACTCGTTTAGATATAATTTGAAAAAAATAAAAAAATAATAAACTTTGTTGTACGAAAATAAAGTCACAACCTGCAAGTCTACAACGCATACGCTGCACCGCTTATATCCGTATCTACTATAAATTTTGCAACATATAGTCAAAATGTTGTAGCACATGCGTTGCTTTATAGTGGGTATCCTTGTAGTGATTTTGCTTGGGCTTGGCCCAATAGATCTGTTGCTATGTGATGCCCATGTGCGGCGTATATTATCTGACGCCCACCCCTTTTTAGGACCAGTAGTAGTTTCGGCCCATGAAACGTATAGCTTTTTTCTGTTTAAATAATTGGCAGATTAATATACGATTTAGCGAGGCCCATATCTTTTTAACCGTAGCTCGGTTTGCGATGTGTTCTACATGAAACTTGCTTAGAATTTTGGGTAGACTAATAAAATGTTGTCCTTTGCAATGTTTGCACTTTTCTACATGCTACTTGACTACTATTTACATGCCATGCCACTACAAATGTTTTATCTAATAACTTTGTAACCGTTGCTCCGATAATTTTTTTTCTTTACATGTAACTTGGCAAGAATTGCAAGTAGATAATAACAAATATAAAATATAGTTTAGGGCAGAATATTACCAAATATTATAATTATTATGGGGTAATAGTGATATGCCATGCTTAGGAATTTTATCCTATTTAACTTGACTAGTATAGGTAGTTTACTTTATGCTTCACCTCTTGCCATGATTGTGTGATATACCGTGCCTGTGTGAGATGCCATGTTAAAAAAAATTCTCATGTTGTGTAGCTAAACAACTTGAACCATTGTAAATGTGTGGTATTTTCGTGTGTGACCGATACCTCACTTAACCTGTTAGTAACCGCGCTCGACGATAGATGTGATACCGTGGTGCGTTGTCTCGTCTTGCCTTCTTGTTGATGTTTGCTTATGATTGCTTCTTAGTAATAGATACTTGATCGTCGATTGCCTTTCCAGTGTTTCCTTCTTGTGTGCTCCCGCGGTTACCTTGGGAGATGTTGCGAGCTTGCGATCGACTACACCTTCGGCTTCATCTTCTCATCAGGTAAGGGGGATCATATATCATGCTTATAACTTTCAGCTCACTTTTCCTAGGTATAGGAAAGAACGATTGCCTGATCCTACCACCTCATATTTATGCCTCTCAAATAAACTCAAATAGCCATGTTCCTCCACATCCCAGCAAACCTTTGTTTGGCCATGTACTTTTCTTGCTTAACCACTGCTTAGTATGCATTCTTAGATGCTACAGATGTTCTCCTTTTACTCCTTCGATTGGGCTACCACATTATTATATTGTTGTGGACGATATGACTATTATAATGTTGACTATACTCGACGAAGGATGGAAGGTCTAGGCTATCCCGCCCCGATGCTTTGTTCCATTCGAGTCACCTAGGACCCGAGTTCCGGGTATTGTGTCTCTTGACGAGCGTGCCTAACCGCGTGTGGGATACTATGGGGTCCCCTTTTCTTACCTACCTAGCTTCAAACATTTTAGAGGTGGCCCAACATGATTTACCATTTGAAACCCTGCATATATGTCTGTCGGGTCGCTCCTAGCAGATATTCTTAAAAACAACTTGGGCCAGCGGAGACATGGTTTCTCTGTTGGTCCACCAGATCAGCTAGGACCCGGCCCCATGTGAGGTGACCCGGTAATCCGACCTGCGTCAGCCGGAAGAGTCCAATCCAAGAGTGCGGATGACTCTTGGATTGGGTGTCGACTCCCCGGGGGCCACCTGGATTTGTGCGTTGTTAGTTAGAGTTACATGTCATTTCGGATCTCTCGGAACTAAATCATAAAATGGTTGCCTATTATGGGTAGCAACTGAGAGAGATGGGCGTGTGTGCGGAGCCTTGTAATGGGGAGTTGGTACACCCCTTCTGACGAGGGGGTGACCCCACGACTCCTACGGATAAGCCTACCTGGTGTCCATGAAGACAGAAGGCCCATGAAGATACAGCCTCGGCCCGCTAATTGACACCGACGTAGGAGTCCACGACTCACAAGGAAGGTGCGAGAACCTGCCGTACGGAGCAAGCTAGGGTTAGGAAAGCTTACCTGTAAACGTAGATGAACTCCCCGAGATCTAGCCCAGTATATAAGGGCTAGGTGGGGCGACGAAAAGGACAACCAATATCATCTGTAACCCTAGCCTCGAGCGCTCCAGCCTTGGCATCCACTGTAATCGCATCTCCCCCATCAATAATATCGAGTAGGAGCGTGCCTTCCTGTTTGCCGACGAGCTATCGTCCAACCTGTGCCTCTCATGACTAACCCAGGGTCCCTGACCATGGGATTTTCCGGGGTTGATCCCGGTCAATTGGCGCCGTCTGTGGGAACTACACAGGTTGGGATCACGATCTCGGCGGTCCCGTCTTCAGAAAGCTACAACTGAAGGGCAAGAACCAGATCTAGCCCACTCGAAGGATTCAAGATCACGGCGGACATCTCTGCCACCCCATCAAGACCGCTCGGGCTACAGCTGTGCCAGGACCGACACTACGGTAACGGCCAAGTGCAGCATCAGCGCCGAAGGAATCGACGACCCAGAAGAACGGCGAGGGGCCTCTACGAAGGAATTCCACTCGACGAACCGCGACACGTAGCGGAGGACTCGCAAATCTTTCGACAACCCACCACCTCCCGGGCACCCGCCGCACATCAAGACGACTACTACGAGATCGAAACCAGCGATCAACAGAACCATCACCAAGGAAGAAGGAATCGACGACCCAAAAGGCGCGCACGGGAGATCTACGGCGAGGCTCCAACGAACGAGCCACGTCACGCAGCTGTACAACCGGCGACCACTCGACGACACGCCGTCGCACAAACACTTGCCGCCAACCAGGACAGCGACTTCGAGACACCTGTGGGTGACTAATATGACCCAGATCGAAGGCCGGATGAATTCTCCAACCTCATCAAGAACCAAGACATGAGCCGAGGAATCGAAACCGACCCTCGCGTCCAAGAACACCCGGAGGATCACGAGCAAATCTTCAGAATCTCAAGAAGGAAGAGGCACGCCGGATCTAGCAAACTCACGGCTAGAGAGCAGCTAGCAGGACCCTGCATGATCCACAGCTTCGAGGATGACTGGGACGTGTCAGGTTAGGCCACACTTTGAGAGACTGCCGCCTGTTTAACGATCTAACCGACGATCTCAAGAAGGAGAAGCAGAAAGGAGACAGGCGCAACCGGTGACCCGAACAATCGCAGCCCTCAAGCCCGGAAAGACGTCACAGCCCGCTGTAAGAACAGGTTCTCATGATCCAAGAAGGAAGGGTACCGCAAACACAACGTGACGCCTACACCCTGCAGGCTAGAGCAGCCGAGAGCATAAACATAGTCGAAGTCTACCAGCTACATGATACGGAGACCAGCATCACGTTCTCACAGGACAATCATCCACCCGCAGTCCCAAGACCGGGGCACGCGCCCCTGGTGCTCGATGCACAAATCGGAGGATACGACATGGATAGGGTCTTCATGGACGGAGGCAGCAGCATGAACATCATCTTCGCGAGCACCCTGCAAAAGATGTTGATCCCACGATCAGTATGGAGAAAATCGAGCACCGAGTTACACGGGGTAGTCCCAGGAGAAGAAGCCACATCCCTCGGAGTCATCGAACTGGAAGTTGTCTTCGGCAACCGACGCAACTTCACAAAGCACGTCCTCGAGTTCGAGGTACTCGACTGGCAATCGCAGTACCACACCATATTGGGACGGCCAGCATTCGCGCAGTTCATGGAGGTCCCACACTACGCCTACCTTAAGCTCAAGATGCCAGGCTCAGCAGAAGTCCTCACGATCAACGGAAGCTTCGTCAAATGACTTCCACAGAATCTCCGACACATTCGGAGCCGAACAAGAACTCAGAGAAATAGCCATGGTGACGGACAAGACTACCTTCCCATTGGTGAACCGAAGCGAATCCAAGGAGTACGGACGCGACTTCAGCATCGACAGAGACACAGTCACTCACCAAGTGCACCCGACGGACGCGGACAAAACAGTCCGCGTGTACGCCCACCTACCAGAGGAGCAGGCGATGGCTCTCGTCGCTTTCCTTCGAGACGAGTGGGAAATATTCGCCTGGTGCCCAGCTGACATGCCTGGGATACCACGCGAATTCGCGGAACACGCCCTACGCATCAAGTAAAACACGAAACCGGTGAAACAAGCGCTGAGATGATTCTCGGAGCCCAAGCGCAGAGCAATCGGAGAGGAAGTCAACCGGTTACTCGACGCCCAGTTCATCCGAGAAATGAAGAAAGCCACCTGGATAGCCAACCCAGTGCTAGTGCCCAAGAAAGACACGACCGTGTTGCGCATGTGTGTCGACTACGGACCAGTCAACAAGCATTGCCCGAAGGACCACTTCCCCCTGCCTAGAATCGATCAGATAATCGACTCGACAGCAGGGTGCGATCTACTTTCCTTACTTGACGCTTACTCAGGATACAACCAGATCAGGATGAAGGAAGAAGACAAATATCACACATCATTCATCACCCCCTATGGCGTATTCTTCTACAGGACCATGCCCTTCGGGCTCAAAAATGCAGGCGCCACCTACCAGCGAATGATGCAGTCCTGCCTGAAGGAGCAAATCAGAAGAAACGTGCAAGTCTACGTGGACGACATCGTCTTCAAGACCTACAAAGCAGCCACACTACTCGACGACCTGTGCGAAACCTTCGCGGAGCTCAACAAATACAGAATCAAATTCAACCCAAAGAAGTGCGCATTCGGCGTACCGGTGGGGAAGCTGCTTGGCTATATGGTCTCTGCCCGAGGAATCGAGGCAAACCCTGAGAAAGTCCAAGCCATCACCCGAATGCAAGAACCAACAGACGGAAAAGGAGTACAGCAGCTCACTGGAAAACTCGCAGCCCTATGCCGCTTCATCAGCAGGCTGGGAGAACGCACGCTGCCTTTCTATCAGCTGCTCAGGAAAGGAGAGAAATTTGAATGGACGGAGGAAGCCCGCCAAGCATTCGCGGACCTGAAAAAGACACTCTCGACCCAGCCAATCCTGGTGGTACCCAAGGAACAAGAGAAGCTATACCTCTACGTGGCAGCAGGTAACAGTGTAGTAAACACAGCGCTCGTTGTCGAACGCGCAGAAGAAGGCAATGTCCAGAGCATCCAGAGACCAATCTACTACCTCAGCATGCTCCTGACCAAATCCCAGCAGCGGTACCCGCACTATCAGAAGCTACTACTGGCCATCGTCATGACCTCAAGAAAGGTGTCCCACTACTTCGACGAGCACCCTATCACAATCGTGAGCAGCGCACCACTCGCTGACATACTGAACAACCCTGGAGCGAATGGACGAGTCGCCGAGTGGAACATTGAGCTCAGCCCACGGGACCTGCAGTTCAAGCACCCAACGGCCATCAAAGCCCAAGTACTCCCAGATTTCCTGGTCGAGTGGACGGAGGTTCAGACACCAGGCCCCCCAGACCTATCAAGTTCATGGTCAATGTTCTTCGATGGGTCCAAGAGACAACAAGGAGCTGGGGCAGGAGTTGTGCTCATCTCCCCTAAAGGAACAAAGCTGAAATATGTCCTCCAGATTAACTTCAGTCACGCCTCCAACAACGAAGCAGAATACGAGGCACTCCTCCATGGCATGCGCATGGCCAAAACGTGCGGAGCCACTCGCCTCGTAATTTACGGGGACTCCAATCTCGTCGTCCAACAGACGATGAGAAACTGCGACGCAATAGCCGACAACATGGCGGCCTACCAAAATCTCTACAACGAACTCAAAGGAAGTTTCGACGGTTGCGAGCTCAACTACATCACCAGGACCAACAACACAAAAGCTGACGAGCTCGCGAACATCGGTTCGACCCGGGTACCTATAGCACACGACGTTTTTCTCGAAAGCATCAGCCGGAGATCCATCAAGGTACAGGAAGCAGCACCTGAAGCAGTCGTGGACAGTGAAAACGAAAGAGAACTGGCGCAGGTGGCAGCAGCAACCCCATCATAAGGCACAAGCGCCAGCACATCCGACAGCACAGCTCCGACAGAGCTCAAAGGACCCGTCTGGACAAAACCGTTCCTCCGATTCCTAATCGAAGGTACGCTACCGCAAGACGTGGCCGAAGCACGACGCATCAGCCGATGATCCAAGGCATTCACAGTGATCAACAAACAACTATACAAGCGCAGCATCACCCAGATACTCCAGAGGTGCATCAACGAAGAGGACGGCAAAGCACTACTGCTCCAAATCCACGAAGGCACCTGCGGGCACCATGCGAGTAGTCGAGTACTCGTGTCCAAAGCATTCCGAGCCGGGTTCTATTGGCCCACAGCCATGAAAAACGCAGAGGAAATCGTGCGACGTTGTGTCGCCTGCCAGAAATTCGCAAACAGGCCACACACTCCCGCATCAGAGCTCAATACCATACCACTATCCTGGCCGTTCGCCACCTGGGGACTCGACATGGTGGGACCACTCAAGAAATCATCAAAGGGCGGAAGGACACACCTGCTAGTCGCGGTCGATAAGTTCACTAAATGGATCGAAGCAGTGCCCATAACCAGCTCCACAGCCCTCACGGCTGTCAACTTCATCAAATCGATCATCTTCAGGTTCGGAGTGCCACACAACATCATCACGGACAACGACACGAACTTCACAGCCGCAGAATTCCAGAACTTCTGCGAAGAACTGGGCATCAAAATCAATTATGCATCAGTCGCGCACCCGCAGTCCAACGGCCAGGTGGAAAAAGCAAACGGCCTTGTGTGCGGGGGAATCAAGAAACGGCTCCTCACACCACTCGAGCAAGCCGCCGGCAACTGGGTAGAAGAACTCTCCGCGGTAATATGGAGCCTACGAACTGCACCAAACACCGCGACCCAGTACACACCCTTCTTCATGGTGTACGGGGCAGAGGCAGTCCTACCACATGACCTCAAGTTCGGAGCACCTCGGGTCACCGAATACGAAGAAGAAGAAGCAGAAGAAGCACCACAAGATGACAAAGATACGGCTGACGAAGCAAGAGATAAAGCCCTGGAAAAATCAGAGGGGTTCCAGGACAAGCTACGCACCTACCAAAGCAGTCGCTTGCGCACTAGAACCTTCAACAAAGGTGACCTAGTCCTACGGTTGATACAAGAGAAGGTCCATAAACTTGCCCCCCAATGGGAAGGACCATTCATAGTCTCAAAAGTCATCGCAGGTGGCGCCTATAGGCTGAAGAACCCGAAGACAGACGAGGACGTGGGCAACCCATGGAACGTAGCAAACTTGCGACTGTTCTATCCATAGTCCCCATCGGTCAGACAAGACTGGCAACTCATGTAGCCGCTCGACCGCAATAAAATAAATGGTGCCCAAATACTTCCATCTCAAAGCACTCGGGGGCTTAAGCATAATATCCCCCCGAGAGACGCTATCACCCACGCGATCTTAACCAAAGCACTCGGGGGCTTAAGCAAAAAATCCCCCCGAGAGACTCTATCGCCTACGCGATCTTAACCACAACACTCGGGGGCTTAAGCATAAAATCCCCCCGAGAGACGCTATCGCCTACGCGATCTTAACCACAGCACTCGGGGGCTTAAGCATAAAATCCCCCCGAGAGACTCTATCGCCTACGCGATCTTAACCACAGCACTCGGGGGCTTAAGCATAAAATCCCCCCAAGAGACGCATGGCTCCTACGCGATCTTAACCACAACACTCGGGGGCTTAAGCATAAAATCCCCCCGAGAGACGCTATCGCCTACGCGATCTTAACCAAAGCACTCGGGGGCTTAAAGATAAAATCCCCCCGAGAGGCGCCACTCGAGCAATTCTAACTACAAACACTCGGGGACTCGAGCACAAAAACTCTCCCCGAGAAACGTTATCGTGGATCTCGCGATCTCTACATCACAACACTCGAAGGCTCAAGCACCGCCTCCTTCCAAGAACCACTCGTGCAGTCTAAATCTTAGAAAGAACAAGCAAAAATACCAGGCAAGCCCCACCCGCTGAGAACAAGGCTCAAAGACATGGCCACAATCAGATGAAGCACCAAGTACTCTGAAAAAATTCTGAATGAAGCTCAGGACACAGACTCCTTTAGTCTTCACCCGATCGTCAACGATCACCTCAAGACTCGGGGGCTACACCCATCGGGAGCGCTGACACGCACCTGATAAAAGACAGAAATTAACGGAAGAACGACAAGGGAAACAAATCTAAAGCCTACGTGTGACTCTACAACTCAACGTAGCCTCGGGGGCTACTCCCATCAGGAGCACTGCCGCGCACCCGATAGAACACACTAGAAAGTTGAAGTCAGTGCATCATGGGGGGAGTCGAAGACATTTCACGCTATCAGACGAAGTCGACGACATTTCACGCTATCGGATGGAGTCGAAGACATCTCGCGCCATCAGACGGAATCGAAAACATTCTGCGCTATCAGAAGGAGTCCAAGACAGTGCACCACAGGAGTCGAAAAACACAGTTTATTGCAAGAACTCAAACCACAGCCCGAAGTCAACCATCAAGACATAAAAGGACTCAACTACATTTGGATAGAAGGCAGCTCCTGTTACAAGAGGAAATTACCCAAGGAATCAAGACTTCTACATGTGCGCTCATGAGGGGTAATCAACTCCAGTACAAAGGCATCACCACAGACAAAGGAAAAAAGGAAGCTAGCAGAGGATGTCAATGACATAACAAAAGGGTGAAGCTCGACTTATTTGTCGATGCTCCACCAGCTTCTTCTCCAGCTACGGCTGCACGCCTTCTTCTCCGGACGTACAACCTCTTCTCCGAGTTGCCAGCAAAGATGAGGCCGCCTCCAGTTCTACAAGGTCGCCTGGCGCACCCGCTTGAACGACGGCTTGACGTCGACGTCTTCTTCGGAGCTGATGGAGACGGCACCACCACCTGAGGAGTCGCCAAAAGACGGAGCTGTAGAAGAGGCAGGCGTAGAACTCCTCGACCTTGCGGAGCTGTCGCTGCTCGACTTCTGCCAGTGTGGATCCATGCTATTCCCGCTCGGATCAAACGCGCGGAGAGTGACAGTGCTTTCGCCGTCAAAACGACAGATGAGCATATCGCCATCTCGCAGATTCAACCGCCGAGTAAACAAACTCCATCCAGAGCCAAGAAAAATCAAGCGGGAGCTACCAACCTCCAAGTCAACATAAGAAGGAGATCGACAACTCCCTTGAAGATGCAGAGGCAAGCCATCCAAGCCACGTTCAGAGACAATGGCGGAAAAAGAAGAGGGAAGAAGAACGCGACTGGCGCTCTGGCCACGGACATGCAAAAGAAAATCATAGCTCCAGAATCCCTCCTCCAAGGGAGAAGAGGAAGGAATTGGCACCGCACCATGGCGACCACCACGGCATGAGCGTGGTGCACGGCCACCACGGCCACGACGAACACAGCCACGACCAACACCCCGCCAAGGAACCATGAGAAGAAGAAGGGAAGAAGGAAGAGGCAAAGCAGCAAGCTGGATAGAGGCGAAACGTTGTGGAAGCAAAAGGCCTATTTATAGAACAAAAACCCCCCAGCATGGAGAAGCCGAGACGACAGCAGCAATTAATTCAAAGACCAAGTGTTACAGACGTCTCAGATTCCAAGACCAAGATGCTTTCCCACGGGACGCACTGTGCGTGAGACGCGTCAATTCACGTGCGTTTCCAACGCGCGCATCGGAAACCCAACCAGCGCCTGCCGCACGCCACAACGGTCATCATTATGACCGGTCCTGAAGACGTAACGGTTCACTGGCGAGGCATCCCTGACAACCATCAAACAGAGGCATCGTTATCCTGACAAGCGGAGAAGAAAACCAACAGACATCAAGGCTCAGAGATTCCATCTTTCAGATCTTTTTCCCGATGAAGAAAAACATCTTACTCCCATAGGGAGAGTACATCATAAGAGTCTCGGGTGCTCCCTCACCTAAAAGTCAGCAATGTGCTCGAGTGACCACTCGCACTCACGAGAGTCTCGGGTGCTCCCTCAACCCGACGCAAGACAAACATGCATTCGCCAAGATCATACGGCGCTAAGAGTCTCAGGTGCTCCCTGACCTCAAGAACCGAAATGTCATTCGAGTGACTACTCGCGAAAAACCCCCCGTCTGAGCACTCGAAACAAGCTCCACGGGTGAATGAGTGAACAGCTCGCTTGATGTTTTGTTCCAAGCGGGTGCAATGCTATAAGGCTCCGCGCTTCAAAAACACACATGCCTGGAACATGATACACTGTGCCCAGATGCCACGCAAGATTAGCGTGTAGGTAAGACCCCCATGCGAAGTTCGGCCGGGCTGGGACTTGCCGAAGAGCGATTTCACTCCCAACATTTTCCATGCGCTGCGCATGATAGAAAAAGCCGGGCGGATGCGCCTTAGGCTATGCACATTACTGGCGGCAAATGAACACCGTAAGACCTGAAGCGGAAGGACTTTCGCTCGACACCAGTGTTCCAAGCTCACGTCGAGGGACGTGGGTTTGATTGGGCTACTGCGGTATTTTCCCTAGTGCAATTCACGAAGGCTCGACCAGTCGACTCCTTGGGCCCTTTCAGCTTAGCATCCCTCGAAACAGATTTTGTCATGGCCACCAGACTGCCAGTGACCCGCGGATGTACCGCGCATACCAATAACCGAAAAATGAATGTACTCGAGTCCCTGCGCGACTCTTCGAGTCCCCCAGGCACTCGGGGGCTACTGACGAGGGGGTGACCCCACGACTCCTACGGATAATCCTACCTGGTGTCCATGAAGACAGAAGGCCCCTGAAGATACAGCCTCGGCCCGCTAATTGACACTGACGTAGGAGTCCGCGACTCAAAAGGAAGGTGCGAGAAACTGCCGTACGGAGCAAGCTAGGGTTAGGAAAGCTTACCTATAAACGTAGATGAACTCCCCGAGACCTAGCCCAGTATATAAGGGCTAGGAGAGGCATCCACTGTAATCGCATCTCCCCCATCAATAATATCGAGCAGGAGCGTGCCATCCTGTTTGCCGACGAGCTATCGTCCAACCGGTGCCTCTCATGACTAACCCAGGGTCCCTGACCATGGGATTTGCCGGGGTTGATCCCCGTCACCTGCAAGGTTAAATCTTTTCGAGATGTTGTGTCCATGGTTATGGACGACTTGAGACCTACTCCTTGTTCATAGACAACAACAACTGAGATAATCTTAATAACTTGATCAGCGTGTGTCTGCCTTTACTGCTTCTTCTTCGTCGAGATGCGAAGGGGAGGACAAGGATAGGATTGGTTGTTATGTTTGCGTAAGTAGCTAATAGCAAAAATTGTTGGAGGCGATTCCTCATCGAGTGCTTGGTTCTCATCTTATTCTAAATAGATCGTTAGCCACCTCATATATTGCTAGTGCGGCTGTAACCTCAACCACTACCCCCATCATACGTTAGAAGTTAGTTACAAGACTTGTTGATATAGCTCATCCCTTTCTTTTCTCGTTTACGCACGTTATGCAAATGATCTTGGACTTCAGAGGAGCTCGACGACCCTTCTTTTGTACGCCTTCGCGGAGACTCAACAATGAATAGTTAGGTGGATCCCGGCGGAAAGCCTGGACTCGTGTGGATGTGGGAATGTTGTGTTTTAACTTTGCCACTAGGAATTTGATTGTAGTCTGTACTCAGACATGTATCTTCCGCTGATGTATTGTATTTAAGGCATTTGTATGTCGATTGTATGAGATGTTCTAACCTTGTAGCTGTAATGTTGTGATATCATGTTGGAAATCCGGGGCATATGACATTGTCATATGTCGCGGTGGGACCGATATGTGCTTCGTCCCCGGATCAGGATGGAAACATCTAAATCTTGAACAGTACCGCATATCGGGCCTTACAGAAACCCCTCTTATGAGGGACATTCACCCCTATACCCCTTGCACGACCAGGGGGCTCATCGGTCTCCCAAGCATCATGCAGAACATCTCCAGGGCCTCTGTTCCGGTAGACCCTTCTAGGTTCCGATGAAAATTTTATCATCTTATCGTATAGTGCTTTGTCCTCAGTTTTTTCAATGTAATATTGTCCTTGCTCATTCCTTGAGGCATGTGCCTGAATGAAGTATCTAGCACGAGTACCCTTAATTTCAAACCAGCAGCGACTGCTTCCTGGTCCTCCTTGTCCCATGTTGGTTTCTTACCATAGTATCAACACACACCCATACGGTGGGGTTTGTGTGTTCCTCATCTGAAGCTTCGATTGCATGCCACTTTTTAAAGAAAACTCCTTAGATGACCTTCCCCTTTTGAACTCCTCCCAATATGGCTTCGTAATCATGGTGTATGTAGATAAGGGATCCTTGCCTTTACACATGTATTCCTTGTACAACACGTGCTTCCAATTTCTCCAAGCATCCCTGGCCTTACCTAGCGCACAGTGTTCCAGCCGATGTATGAACTCATCTGGAACGGTGAAGTGTGACATGATCTCTATGATTATACTGTCCCGATGTGCTCGGTCAACCTTGCTAAAATATGCCACATTGATGTTGATCCTTGCCCTGCCAACGTATCCACACACACTCCTGAACTTTGTTCGTTCTTTATCTGGAGATTTTGGAGCCCAAGTATACTCATCAATACTGTGTATTTCATATACACCTTTGGGATCAACGGTAGGCCATCTGGGAGCGTTCTTCCGTGTCTGGGACCTGATAGTGGTGATTGACGGTGGTGTATGCAGCTCCGGCTGAGTTGATTGTGTCGTGTTCGTCGGATCAGGCGAAGGAGTCGTAGAATGTTCAGACACGGATTCTTACATGGCCTCGTCACTCTCATGGGTGTTGTTGTCCGAGCTCGACATCTATGGAACAAAGCACAAGAGAAACTCGATCAATCTAGCAGCTTGGTCTATATGCAGCTGACTGAATGCAACATTTGTTAAATCTAGACGTCGACGATAACCAAATTTGGGTCATACGGAGAGAAATGTATGAACGATCAAACTAATTCATGATAGACTTACCTCAATGAATAGTAGGACTGCTGGTTAGGTCTGACCGGCCAGATGGCGCCCAGGCTCTCCGACGAAAGGCGAGCAGACGGGGACGCGTACGCGCTGGTGGAGAGTGACGCATGGATTTCCACACAGTCGGTGTATGTGTTGCACACCACCGGCGGCAACACTAAGATGTGGATCTTGGTGCAGAGGGGACGGCGAGGGCAGCTGGCGGAGGGGAGGGGAGGGGATATGGGGTTTGGATGAGCAGAAATGCCCAATTGCAGGTGGAGGCCGAAACCTTCGTACTGCAGCGGCAGAAAATAACAATGGCGAAGAGGGGGATGCGCGGAAACAATTCTATGTAGACGGTTATATATAACAAATCCCACCGCCAAAACTCATCGATAACACGACATATCCTAGTGAACAAGAACTGCTTTGTGGTAACTACTTTGCTTTGTATATGTTTAATGCATTAATCGATATTAGACATATTGAATGATTTGAAATCATATATACGCACCAAGATAACGAAATTCTGGCATGTTTTCTGAACATGTTCTTGGAAGATCGTACAAAAAATTAAAATGATGTACGAAATGTCACGATCACGATCTCATGCGACCTAAGCATACATCTCATGTGAGGGGAATATTAGTTCTCGTACGATTTTTTTTTGTTTCAAGAAAACCGTAATGTTATTACATTTGTTGGCATTGTATTTTGTTTACACATGAACACGTGATGATCACGATATGAATTCAAAATCGGAGTCATTCTTGGTTAGTTTGGTATATGTAATTCATTATTTCTTATGTAGTCAATCAATGGAATTAGATCAAAAAAGCATTGGAGCTTTGGGTTTTTCAAGTAGAGTTGTTACGAAAATAGGTCATGCGTTGCATTTTAAATGGCCAATAAAACTTTCTATGATTCTCTTCAAATTTCGATGACATCGGCTCTTGAAAACATAGTCATCTCACACGGATGATCATGGTTTATGTATCCCATGCGTTGTGGCGGAAAGCAAACATGCCATTTCCTTTGTCGTATGGCCATGATTCCTTTTTTGTGAATCATGGACTGCATCCATTCTGTTAAGTTAAAATTTGGCATCCCCTGGATATCTTTGATGTATCTTGTGAATTAAGTGCATTCTAATCAATTTATATGATATTTTCGAATTTGAACTCCAAATGTAACGAAAAATACGCAAAGGTGTGTTGATGATTCGTATGCGTGTTCTCGGGTTACCGGGTAGTACCCACGCATGGAATTTGAGTGAATTCGGATCACATTGGCAAGGTCTTGTGGTCAAAAACATTGCAGTCGGCAGTTATAAAATTCCAAAAACTTCAAAACCACTCCAAAGTTGTCGCGGCTTTGCGTGGCGCCATGGTTAGGTGAAAGTAGGGTGTGGTAAAAATGCAGCCGTTTTGGAAAAGGTTACAATGCATTCGCCTTGCGAAATGGGGGGTCTCACAGGAAGGATCATGGTTTCGATAAGGAAAGATACGTGAGGTGTTCAAGTTTCAAGTAAAATGTGTCGTCACGTCATCATTTGTCCTTCTTATTTTTTTCATAGCTAGCACGCATCTACATGTGACCTATATTCAAATTAGGACGCATCCCTTGCTAATTTCCTATATTTAAACATTTTATTTCACTTAGAAACATGAAATGATTTAAATAGAATATCCGCTTGAACTACAGGTACAAGGGGTGGCTTCCCCGGTGATCGTTAGATCCTGGTGCATTGGACACTGCGGGCTTGCGATCCGTAGTGCTGCCTTTTCGCCAACCAGAACACATAGTCGAATGGCCCGTGTTTGAGGTTATACACACAATTTTTCATTAGGACCGTGTGCGTTGCAACATGAGCTGGAACAACAAGTACTTTCCACAGGAAAGGCCTCCTCGGAGGCCGCTTGATCCTGGTGCATTGGACGGTGCGGGCGTGCGATCCGTGGTGGTGCCTTTTGGCCAATCAGAATGCACGGTCGAACGGCCCGTGTTTGAGGTTATACACATAGTTTTTCATTACGACCGTATGCGTTGCAATATGAGCTGGAACAACAATTACTTTCCACGGGTAAGGCCTCCTCGGTGGCCGTTGGATCCTGGTGCATTGGACGGTGCGGGCGTGCGATCCGTGGTGCTGTCTTTTGGCCAATCACAACGCACGGTCGAACGGCCCGTGTTTGTGATTATACACACAGTTTTTCATTACGACCGTGTGCGTTGTCATATGAGCTGGAACAACAAGTAATTTCCATGGGTAAGGCCTCCTCGGTGGCCGTTGGATCCTGGTGCATTGGACGGTGCGAGCGTGCGATCCGTGGTGCTGCCGTTTGGCTAATTAGAACGCACGGTCGAAGAACCCATGTTTGAGGTCATCCAAACGATTATACATTTATAACTGTGTGAGCTGACAGCCTAACCAAACAAATCCTAAAATGCCCCATAGCTAAACTAATCGTCATTACTTAGTCATTCGACAAAAATGATCAGACACATCCACGACGTTTAGGCTGGTCAAAATGGGTAGTAACTTAAACTAATAACATATACACGTATTACGAGTTTATGTTACCACGTTCACATTGGTAATATGTATGTGGTGTCATGCAACAACTTATTTATTAGGTTATAGACTCATCTTGCTTTGGTATGTCTGTTGTTACATTAACTACTAGCTAAGTTTCCACAAACACTTCTCTACTCATTAACTACATGCCACATAAGCATTTTACTTGAAATGTGTGATGTTACCACCTAAGTTACTCCCATTGTGGTCAGCCTTAGTCTACTCAATAATAGTGGGGTGTATCATATGATAGTATTATATGATAATACCTTCATAATCTTAATGCATAATATCATAAAATAGTATCATAGATGATCTCATTTATCGACATGCATGACACATAGTAGCGTGGCATTTAACATGATACGATATCTACCTATGTTACTCCAACACTCTCCCTCTCTTTTTAATTATTTGCCACATAAGCATTTTGCTAGTCCCAACTATATGTCCCTAGCTATGATACCCCCACTATGGCCAATCTTAGTATACATCTGATCCATTCCTCGTAGTTCACTACATTTAATTCACTAATTGCATACAGAGACATTCATATTAGTTATACCGAATAACCCCTTGGACTTTGTGGTAACTTTGGCAGAATGGTATGAAAATTACCCGCATGTCACATGGTAGATGAGAGCATAACTTTCTGCCGTTTTCAGAAATTTATGACGTCTCATGCTCTTGCACACTAGGGCATCACACACGAATGCTCGTGGTCTAGGTCTACTAATGCGTTAGGTTTGAAAGCAAACATGAAATTTCGTTTGTCGGATGGCACTGGTTCCTTTTCTACAAACTACTGACTGTATCCCCTACATTAAGCTAAAATTTGCATTTTTTACTGGATGCGTTTGATATGTTTTAGGAATTAAGTGCAATTTAAGAAATTCATACGATTTTTTTTAGATTTAACCGCAAGTGCACGAAATTTGCGCGAGTTGTGCTGGAACCGTATGTGTGCTCCCGGGTTAACGCGTCGTAACCACCCAAGGAATTGGAATACAATTGTAACACATTGGCAAGGGCTTTCTGTCAGGACACGGAATATGCATATGTAATTCTAGCCATAATTCAATCATATGGAGAGACGAGAGCCATATCCACTTGTCTAAGCAGACAAGGCCAAGTACAAGACACTCTCGGAAAGCTCAAACGTGAGGGGCATCCCATCCAGGCCCGGATGATCAACTGAGATGGGTCCTCATTGTCTGCTTACAAGTCTAAATGCTTATGGGTGGTGAAATCCCATACTCATAGACAAGTCGCCTCAACCATATTGTCAATTGAACCATAGCATTTGCACAGACAACTCTGGCCCGATCACTTAGTCGAGATCTCGGGCTGGCTCGATTGTACAATGAAGTGTGCCACGTAGCGGAGTTACGTGCAATCGCATCGCGATGCTCCAAGATGAGCACATCTCAGAGCCACTTGGTGTAAGCAAGACCACCGGCGAGAGCACAACTAAGCTATCGAAACCCACTCTAAGACATGCACATTATAACCATACACGCAACATACATTTCTAGTGTAAACCGAAGGTACTCATCACATGAACTCTACAAAGTATACAACTTTATTGACTTACATAGAGTACACAAATAGATCACATGTCTGTGATCCAACATTACATCATACAAAGGAAGCAACATAGGTCTGAGTACATACAAGTTTAACAAATGGCTTAGAGAAGCCTTATTTATCATACAAGCCCTTCCACGAGGGACCAGACCTCTGCTTGGGACTACACTAGCTTAGTCCATGTCGAACTCCAGGTAGAAGCCACCATCGGGGTCAGTGGGTTCATCTAAAAACATAAATAATCAAACGTGAGTACAACGTCGTACTCAGCAAGACTTACATCAGATCTGTACTACTCATGCTCAAGTTTCAAAGTAAAGGGAGGTGGGGTTTCAATGCAGAAGTGCCAGCTTTGACTTGGCCAATCCTGCACTACGAATACCAGAATGAGGTAACAAGCGTACTTGAGTCCAACTATCCAAGTATCTCAATCAAATACACCACTATGGATCCTTCCTCGACTTCCCACGAGAAAGCAAACAATAGCACTCACTTATCTTGGCAAGTTTTAGAGTTTCCGTTGAAGTTGTCTAATAATTAGGCACCACTTACTGCGGACGTGGTATTCGAATAGTTTTGTTAACCCTGCAGGGCAGTACTGGTACACACATGAAACTATTAGTTACCGCCAGGATCTGGTCACCCTTCAAGAGGGTGTCGGCGAGGATAATTTCCACAACTTTTACCTCACAGCCAACTCAAGTTCAATGGAGATGCCTATCTGGGATGGTTTTCACAATCGTGAACCCAGACGGTTTACCGATGTGGTCCCAGAGGATATGCACAAGGCCCCAAGCCGGTCCCAATTGGGCCGTTTACTCACTCGCAGGTGTTACAGCCCAGGTTTCCCAAAAATAAAAAAATTTGTTTTCCGTGTGAATTGTTTGATTGTCTGATTTTTTTGCGGTGTTTGCATCCCCGATTTATCGATCGGCGATTATTTCGCCCCCTCCTATCTCGTACCGGACGGAGACCGACCTTTGCCACCCTGACACTCGACCTTTGCTACACCAGGTTTCACCCGATCACCGTCGCGAAAACCGCACGAGACCAGCCGTAGCCAACGGAACGAAAAAACCCGTTTCATAAGTAAACGGGATATTTTTATAGCGCACCGGAAAGTGTTCTCAGAACGGTTCCAGAGCGAGGTGAACGCCGCCGGCTCGACGTGCTAATCGCGCAGTTCGAAGTTTTACCCGAAACGGAGGTCCCGCGGACCCCCGGCGGTCAGAAACGTAAACACCGCGCGCGTGAGAGAAAAACCGGGGATCTTTTTGCAAAATGCCAGCCACCTGGGCTATATAAAGACCACCACTCTCCCACCCCTTTCTAGGGTTTCCCCTAGGAAAAAATTGCAGCCACACCCCCAGATCAGCCCCAATTTTTGAAATTTTGCCCATTTTTCTAGCAAATCTGAAAGTCCAAGTATGTGATCAGAGGGGGAGGGGGTGAATGATCACTTCAAAATTTTCTACTGAAACTATTGAAGTGAAGCATAAGTAGTGCGGAACAGTGAAGTAAAACTGGAAGCGAAACTAAATCCAATGAATCAAAACACATTGAAGCATAACGGCGAAGCAAATGCAATACTGAAGGTAAATGCTTGAAGTAAAACGAACTGGGACTCGGCGATGTTTGTTCGACCAGTTCACGCTCTGCAAAGCTCTACGTTTGGTTGGAGGGACTGGTGATTGAACACCTGGAGCAAATCTCTCTCCGTCCGTTGCTCCACTGCAACAAACTCCTTGAGCTTGGTCAGTTCTTCACTCGTGGTTGATTATTGAGGAAATCACCGAAACCTTTGACAAACTGGACTTTGAGGCGACAATTACTCTTCGCTCTCTGAAGAACAACACTCTAACCGTCTAGGAGAATTGCAGTTCTCCAAGCTAAAAAGGCTAGTAAGCTTTCACCTAAGTCATCTCGAATCTACTCAGATCAATGGGACTTAGGCTTCAGTATTCTGGATTTTGGGTTTTGCTTCGGTGGCGTATTTGGGGTGCTCTCTTCAGTCTCTCTCATGAATATTCTCAGAGCAGCCACCCGCAAATGGAGGATGGGGCGGCGTATTTATAGTTGGCCATCCCGAGTTGCGGAATGACCAAATTGACCCGAGGTGACAGCTTGACACGTGTCCACAACGGTTGGATTTGTAATCACTGCGCAACTTTACTTGAGGAACAAGTAAAGATGACTCACGGACTTAGTTCTACTTCAGAAGTCAAAGAACGAAGTCTTTGCTACTAAAACTTAACTTAGTGCACATGAGATTTCTTCGCTCTGGCTTCTCAGTTGGTGTGGATTTGATCTGAGCATTTTCTCACAGACTTCGGTGTCCACAAACTAATTACCCCTCTTGATAGTACGGTTTGTCCTATGACTCAAAGAACCGAAAAAGAACTACACAAAAACATCTAAGTCTTGCGCCGTCTTCTTCATTTCCTTCAATGAGTTGAGCTTTAGGACACCTTCATTTTTGGGGGTCATCCTCCGTGATTAAGCTTCGCTCAGGGGGTAATGCTTCGATAACTTGAAGACCTTCCCTGAACCTTTATCACCTAGCTTGTCCTTCAGGAACCTATTCAACTGTTTACACTAGAAAACATTGTTAGTTCCTCTACTGTCTTGTCCAACAATATCCAAAACACACGGGGGCAAAACTTTGCTCTTACAATCTCTCCCTTTTTGGACTATTGTTGACAAAACAGGCATCGATAAAAGATATTGAAGTTTTTGTGAAGTGATGGGACAAACTCTAAGATATGACGTTTTTGGCTCCCCCTGAATGCAAGCATCGAAGATTTATATAATCGAAGTTAATGCTTGAGAGAAATTTATTCGGCGGAGAGCAAAACAAGTATCTTAGCGAAGACAATTGCAGTTGAAGATATATATCCAGTAATGTATGAAATTTCTTCCAATGACCTGTGACTTAGAAAAAAATAACCACCTGCAAGATAGAAGATACAAAGAAATACTTGCAAGCAAAGGGGTTATTAAAACTTAATCGTAGCACAGGAGTAGCAAGACTGAAGTTAAACTTAAGTTACAACCCAATCGAAAAGAATGGAATGTTTGTTGTAACTTAACCAAGTGAAGCAAAATCAAATAGCAAAAGCCCTTTCCCCGATGCAAATCTAACTCTTCGATGCCCTCATTCTCCCACTTTTTTGTCAACGATTGGAAAAAAGGTTGGGAAGAGATTCGAGAGACCTATTGCGCGGCATCAACATCCTGGGAACCCGACGAAGCTGAGCTTGACGAAGACTCATCCGATGAAGATTGATCGCCAGAGGATTCTTCTTCGGAAGAAGACGAAGGAATAGCTTCGTGGCGCGTCTGGGTGATGAGGTTGATGTCGAGGTCGCTGTCGTCGAGGCCGTCGTCGTCCTTTGATGTGATGGAGTCGTTCTCAGATATGGTATCAGGACGGATGGCTTCAGGTTCGTTGACGAAGAAGACTTCATCAATCTTGTGCAGGGGAGGGATCTTTGGATTCGGGCGGTCCACTGTATCATCACGGGAAAAGTTTCGCTGGAGGTGCTCATACTCTTTGTAGATGCGATCTTTACGAAGGCCTTTGATAGAGTTGAATTTCCGGAGCCCCTTCCAGGAATGACGTTTGAGAACACGCAAGTACTGATTGTTATTGAGCGCAATGTTGCCAACTCTGTTTATCTCATCAGCAAGACATTGCATCTGGCGCTGATTGGCTTCAATGAAGTTTTCAAGCATTTGCTGCGACCGAAGATTAACTTCAAAGTGGTGGCAGTCTTTCTGGAACTTCTTTGATAAGTTTCGCTCATTGACTTCATGGCGCACGCCAACATATGTGGCAAAAGGATCATTTGGCTTCCTTAGCAATTCCAAAGTGTCACGCACTCGAGGAAGGAAAATCTTCGGATGATGGCGAGCCACAAAGTCTTCATTCCTGCCATAATCGCAGACAACTTGCAGCCAGGGAGCATAAGGCTTCAGTGTGAATGGCAGCTCTGCTGCATGAACCAAGTTCCGAATGAAGCAGTCTTCAAAGTCAAAGATGAGACCATGAGTGAGTTTCATAATTGCATGCCTTGTCTTTGGATAAAGATTTGATTCTTCCGAAGCAGTACTCAATGGAATCAAAGAGTTGGACAAGATATAGAACCAAGTCCTGGAGATGAAGTTCAAATGCTTCGGGCGAATGTTTTCAGGTAAATAGGTTGCAGAGACTTCAGTATCCAACAGGGTAGCAAATTCTTCTTCAGCTAGATCAGGTTCTAAGTGAATCTTTTCTTGGATTCCAGAATGCCATGGAATATTGACTATTTCCATGAATTCGGCAGAGGACATTCTGAAGACTTTACCTTGTATCACCAGAAACATAAAGAGTTGCGTAGGGTTGCTTGATGAGTTCAGAATTGAAGGGAGTGCTTAAAGCAAACAGCCGAGTCAGATTCTGATTCTCAATGGTTTCGGCGATGTTCTGAAAGCATGTGGCAGTGGGAAGGCTTCGCATATCCAGAAATTTATGCCTAAACAGAACTCCTTACTGACAGAAGACTTTGGTATATAAGATTTGTTGCTCTGCAGTCCAAAAGCGAAGATCATATGCAGTGCGATCTGAAGCATAAGGACTGAGACCAAAGAAACGGTGACGCTTCTGATGCTGTTCTAAGTTGAAATCCGGACCATGCCTTGAAGAATAACCAGCGCCCTTGAAGATAGGAAAAGTTTCACGAGGGTAATTGGAATCAAGCTGGGTGTCTTGGCAGGGGCGCGAGTGTGCGTGAAACCTTTGCAGAGAAGCGATTTGATTGGCTCTAGAAGGGCCAGCAGATTGAGCGACTATGAGCGCTTGCTCTTCCGAAAGATTCAGTATCTGAACTTGTTCTTCTTCGTCATCATGTGCTTCGGGATGAGGCACATTTTTTTTGGACTCTTGAGCGGTTCTGGCAGGGGAAAAGTCTCGGGTGCCACGGGTTCTGGAATGGGTTGGAGATGGTGCATTTTCTTCATGGGGAGGTGATGGAGGTGGTGCGGGAGCAGCAGGTGGAGTGGGAATCCTTTGCGGTTCGGTGGTTGGAGAACAGATGGGTGTGGGTGCACGGGGTGGAACGGGTGTGGGAGTTCGTGCAGGTGTTGGAGTCGGGTAGGAGCACTTTGTGGTTGAGTTGGTTTGGGGGTGGTTCTGGTAGGAGGTGGTGTGGGGGTTTTGGTGGGTGGAGCTGAAGGTTTTCGTTTGGGCTGGGATGGCTTTGGCTTCGGAGTAGGATTGGGATCTGCTTCAGGAGTTTCCTTCGGCTGCTCATCACTAGTGTCCATATCAGCAGCTGAAGCCAAATTAACCTTCCGCTTCTTTGTGGTTTTCTTCTTGGGTGAAGGACCCGAAGCCTTTGAAGCAGTAGGCTTGGCAGCCGATGGTTGTGCAACAACTGGTTCAGCTTTGGGCGAAGCCTTGCGCTTCCGTGAATCTCTTGCCATAATGGATGCATTATGGGTCTTCACCATTTCATCAACAGTGGCTTTAATTTTGCCCCTGAAGATTTTGATGTTGTCCTTGGTGGTGGTGTTGACATTTGTCACTTGCTGAAGCAATTTCAGGGCGTGCTGCTTGAAGTCTTCATCAGGTTCAGTTTCAGCTCGCTTCTGATAGTTGTGAATCTTTGTGACTTCAGGTCTATCTCTTGAATGCAAATCCTTCAGCTGACTGATCATTGTGGAGATCATTGCTTCGATGGAGCTTGGGATATAAACTTCTCCGAGATCAACAGCTTCAGGCTCTTCAGCAGCACATTTCTCCCAAAGGGCTTCAGTGATGCCCAACTGATCCCATAGTTCTCCTTCACGAGGATCAGGGAACTGATGTTCACTATGGCGATCAGCTTCAGCTTGAGCTTCAGGCAAAGATATGTCTTTCTGCTTCGAGGGAATAGCTTCGGTGGAGGGAGTCATATCAACAACAGACTTCTTCTGACTTGCCCTAGCCGCTTTCTCAGATTTCTTTATCCTGAGGCCTTGTAGTGAGACCTTGCGTTTTGCTTCATGCTCAGCCAGCTGATTAGCTTCAGCGGCAGCTTTCTCTTCATTCTTTTCGGCTTCGGCGAGCTTGCGCTTCGTCTCAGCCTTTGCTGCAGCCAATCTGGCGGAGTCCAACTCCTTTTGCTTTTTCTCGGTTTCCTCATCTTCTTTCTTTTTTTCTGCATATTTAAAAAGAAAAAGGCAGAGGACTTACCTCTCGCCTAGGGCGAAGCCCACCTCCTTCTGGCCGGCCCAGCCCACCCGAAGTCTTCTGTCGTCTTCCTCCCGCGGGCCCAAGAAGCTCGGTGGCGAGGCGCCGACGCCGTGCACGCCACCGCAACGCCCACGGGGTTCCAGGCCTCCCCAGCTCACCAAAGTGCGCCAGGTAGACGTCTGCATCGCCCTCTCTCCTTTCCCCCCCCTCTAGAGATCCTCCCCTTCCTCTCCCGCTCGATTTCGTCGCCGCCTGAGGACCGCCGTGGAGCACGCCGTCGAGTCCACGCAGCCACCGTCGTCCCCGAGCCGTGCCACCGTGTCCAGAAGAACCGCAAGCGACGTCTTCTTCGTTCCCCCCATTCAATCGAGCCCGAGCGCCTCAGTAGACAACGCCAGCTTCATCGAGGAGTCGCCGGACCCGCAAGTCGCCGTCGTGGAATTCGCCGCCACCACGACCTCCACGACCTCCCTGAACCCTCTGCTAGCATCAGGGTGAGCTTCTTCATCCTCCCCGACCAACCCCAGAGTTTCTCTCCTTCTCCTTTGCGATTTGCCATGAGAGTCGAGCACGGCCTCCGCCATGGGTGAGCTCGAGGTCGCCCCTGTGATCCTCCATCTCAGCCAGGGCGCGCGTAGTGTTCCCCTCCACCCCAGCGTTGCAACGCACTATTTCCCGTTCCTTTTGGTGCACGGAGTCGACTACAGCTTCTAAACTGAGCCACGGCCGCCGCCAAACCTCGACGCCGGCGAGGCTCCGGCCACCCCCTTGCCCTCCCGTGTGCACCACTAGACGCGGACGAGCGCGAGGTGCGTCCCCATGACCTCCCCGTGCCAAACCGTGGCCGGGAACCCATTCCGGCGAGACGCCGCCGTCCCCAGTGGTCGCCGCCGGTTAGCCGCCGGTGGGTTAACCCCTAAACCATGCTTAACCCCCCAGAGCCGATGACAAGTGGGCCCAGGGCCCTTAATCCCCACTGGTTAAGTTAAACCAGCCGGGTTATTTAACCCAATGGCTGACAGGCCGACCCCACACGTCAGACCCCCCCTGACGTCACCCTTGCGCAAGCTGACGCAATAATTTGAATAAATGAGTTTATAAATTACAGAAATTTCAGAAAAAGGCTGAAACTTTGGAAATTCATAGAAAATTCATATGAACTCCAAATTTAACAAGTAATATATGAAAAATGATCATGAGAAAATAAGCTATCCAAATATCCAACTTTCAACCATGTTTGAGTTGAATTTAAAATGTGATCAGTAGCATTTTCTATTTGATTTAAAAGGAATTAATTCAAATTCTTTTCAAATGCTTTTGCATTTTGAACCATATCAACATACTACATTTCAAACACACATCAGAGGCATATCATACACATTTCCAAAAGATTCAAAATGATCAAACAATGTCACATGTAACTTGGTTAAGTTTGAATTCAAATTGGAGTTTGAATTTGCAATTCAATTTGCAATATACTCCATTTAAATTGAATTGCCCAAACACATCAGAAAAATATACATCAAGTTTCAACCTTCAACCATGTGTTTGTGCATTGTATTTATATTACTTCGCATGAACCCGAACCCGAACCTCGTCAGCAAGGCAAGCAAATTCCCATTGATCATGTCGATAAAATCCCAATTCCCTCTCATGTCTCGCTTATGCATTGTATAGGATGATTACCATGCTACGTTTCTACCGCATAGATGAACCCATTCCTTTGCATGACCTATCATTTGTCACAGTAGTAGGCAAACCACAATCCTAGCAACTGTAGGAGTTGATTGATATCATGTGGCCCCTGCAATTGTTACTGCTTATTGCATGCTTAGAATGATGCCATGTTGATACTGTTATGTGAATCATGATGGTAGTGATCATGATGATGATGGTAGAAAGGTGTTGGTGAATCTACCCTAATACAAGGTGAACGATGAGAGGCTGTGTAGGAGTACACGGTGGGTTGTCTCGTTGAACACCGCCCTAAGTCCGAGTTCTTGTGTGGTGATCCAAGATGAAGAGTACAACCACACATTGGGCTCACTGACCCCTCTCACCTTACTAACTCATCCCTTTCGATGTCCAGATGTCGCAATAGTTCGTAGTTCTGGTAGGTCTGTGTCCTGGCTGCTAAGTGAGAGAACGGCTCACCCGATACCGGCTTATACACCACGCACACATCACTTGGGTCCACTTCGGTAAACCGGCCGGGTTCACGATAGTGGTAGCCAACCCAGGTAGGCGGCTTTCTCGGACTAGATCAGCTATGAGGTAACAGTTGTGGTGAGCATCCTCGCCGACACTTCTTGAACGGTGTCGAGTACAAAGGCGGTAACTGATGATCATGTGTGTGTAGCGGTACACCCCTGCAGGGTTAACAAAACTATTTGAATAGCCGCGTCCGCGGTTATGGACTGCTTGGAAAGCTTAACTTGATTATTAGACAACTTGAACTGGATACTTCTAAAACCCACCAAGATAAGTGTGAGTGCTATGGCGTGCTTTCTCGTGGGGAAGTCGAGGAAGTCACCATAGTGGTGTAATTGGTTGGAGAAAGTAGTGAAATCGTGTACGCTTCTTACCTCAAGTCTGGTACTCGTAGTTCAGGACTAGCCAAGTCAAAGCTGGCACTTCTGCAAGTGAACCCCACCTCCCTTTACCTTGATACATGTGCATGAGTAGTATAGCTCCTATGTAAGTCTTGCTGAGTACGACTTTGTACTCACTTTTGCTTAATCTATGTTTTAGATGAAACCAATGACCCCGAAGGTGGCTTCTTCATCGAGCTCGACGACTGAAGATCAAGCTAGTCTAGTCCCATTCAGACGACTGGTTCCCTCGTGGAGGGCTTGTGTTTAAATAAGGCTGCTTAAGCCATTTGTTAAACTTGTCTGTACTCAGACATACTTTGCTTCCGCTTGTGTTGTAATGTTGGATCACATACTTGTGATCTCTATGTGCACTCTGTAAGAGTTATCAATAAAATGTATAATTTGTAGAGAATTGCAATGATACCTATTGTTCATACAAGCCATGTGTGCTGCGTGTATGTTTATAACATGCATGTCTTTGTATGGGTTTTCGAGACCTTACTTGTGATCTGGCTGGCAGTCTTTCATACACCAAGTTGCCCTTAGATGCGCGCAGCTTGGGGCATCGCGATGCGATTGCTCGAGAGTCCGTCTCGTGCACACTTTGTGGTATGATCGAGCCCGCCCTAGACCCCGACTAAGTGATCGGGCTGGAGTAAGTCTATGTAAGAGTTATGAGATAGTCGATAGTATGGTTGAGGCGACTTGTCTGTGAATATGGGATTTCATCACTCATATCATTAGACTTGTGTGCGGACGATGAGGACCCATCTCAGTTGATCATCCGGCCTGGATGGGATGCCCCTCACGTACGATGCTTTCCGAGAACGTTCTGTGCTTGGCCTTGTCTGCTTAGACAAGTGGGTACGGTTCTCGGCTCTCCATATGACTATGTCGTAGCGGGACTTGCATACGCTAACCCCGGGTCCCGACAGACTTGGTATCAGAGCAGGACTGACTGTAGGACTAGCAGCCTTGGCAGAAGTCGAGTCTACCCTTCTATAGTTATATAGTTACTCTGGGTATATAAGGGAATAACGTAAGGCTTCTTTTTTCTCCTTACCCCCTTCGTTCTGAGTTCTGAGTCACCCTCATCTTATTCTAGGGAAGATAGGACTAGGCTCTCCTCTGTCTGACTAGAACATCTCGTTGTTTGCTTGCTTGTAGCCGTAGGAAGGTTGTGTTCGTTTCATTAGAGTTGTTGTGCTTCCTGATTTCTTACATCGTATGTAAGTGCTGTTTTTACATTGCAAGAAAAGACATTTCTTAGAATTACAGCCGTTATGCTGTGCGAGTCATTCCAGGTTTATCTCATAATCTGATGCATTTGCAAACTCCTTCTTTCTGTTTCAGATGGCAGATCTTCCCCCTCGGCAGATTGTTCGTTTGACCAGGTGCCTCGGTGTGCGTGGCCATCCCGCCACGTTGATCGAGATGATGTCCTATGTAAGATATCGATGGTACCCTGAGTACACCATTGAGGAGTAGTTCCTTGACTTCAACCAGACCAAGTTCCACTGCATTGTCAGGATCTACCCGCACCACAATGGAGTCACTCAGCCTATCCACTTTGGACATGGCATTGGCATGACTGAGAACATGGCTGTGCAGGATGCTGCATACTCATGTATTACCCTGCTGAGAGAGGAGCACACTATGATGAGAGAGACCTTGTTCCGCTATATCCCTGCTGCACTTCCAGGAGAAGAGGGATATTACACCGGACTCTACTCAGATCACTCTGCAGAAGATCCAGTACTTCAGATGACTGCTAGGTTTGCTAGTGATCGAGATCGTGATGCACGCGCTCTCCGTTTTGAGCTTCACGCCACCCGTGTTCGTCTGTATCGAGCACTGACACTCTTGGCACCCTTCGTGAGTGTTGGATCAGTCGAGTATGATGCTATCTACCCTGTGAGGACTCAGATGCCTTCTCGAGTTGCTTGGCCCGAGATTGGAGGCATTTTTCCACCCCGTGGTCCTTTGCTTCCACCCTACGCTGGACCTAGGCCCCTCCTTGCCCAAATGGATATCAGGGTCCACAGGCCTCCGTGTTTTCCGATGGTCAACTTCAGCTACCGGGATACGCAGGTAACTTTTACGAGGACTACTATGGAGATGGAGCTGAGTGAGACCGCCTGTGGTCTTACTTAGTGAGGATGTAATAGTATCTTAGTATATTGTACGCAAGGTGTCTAAGTTCCAGAGGCTTAGATAAATAATGTATAGGAAGTCAGAGTGCCTCTGAAGGATGTATCATCTTTATCACGTTTGTATTAGCTTGGTGCTTGTACTAAAACGATGTATGGTTTGTATGACACCTTGTGAATATATGGCTTGTATGCTTTTATCACCATGTTGTCAAGATGATTACTTCCTTTGCTCTGTAATCCTTCCAGTACTTCAATACCTTGATTTGATTCTTCCAATCAACTCTGTTTGACTTTGGTTTTCACCTTCAGGACGTCTTAATGAACCCGTGGCCATCTTGGTCGTAACCAGGGTCGTGGGAATGAACAGGAGGAAGGAAACCTTCCACCCCCACCCACGATGGCTCAGGTTTTGATGGAGGTTGAGAGGAACCGCCGAGACTCTCACCATTTGCTGGAGGTCATTGCCCGCAACACCACTCAGCAGCGCAACGAGTTGGTGTCTTTGAACCACTTCATCCGGCTTCATCCCCCGGTTTTCTGTTACTCCACCGAGCCCCTTGACGCCGATGACTGGCTTCGCAGCATCGAGAGGAAGCTTCAGGCAGGCCATGTTGCAGATGGCGACAGGGTCAGCTAT
Source organism: Bromus sterilis (assembly GCA_950022295.1). NCBI lineage: Eukaryota > Viridiplantae > Streptophyta > Magnoliopsida > Poales > Poaceae > Bromus > Bromus sterilis. The sequence goes on along the minus strand of OX465595.1, from coordinate 268,719,494 downwards.
GCAACCTATCATCTTGAAGGTGCAGCTAGCTCTTGGTGGGAGAACTTCCTGAACATGCGTCCCGTCGGACCGCCCACATCTTGGGATGAATTCTGCACTTCCTTTCGCGAGCACCACATTCCAAAGGGTCTTATGGACCGCAAGCGTGAGGAGTTCTGCAACCTCACCCAAGGCAGAAGGACCGTTGACGAGTTTAGTCGTGAGTTCAACCGACTTGCTCGTTATGCTACTGAAGAGGTCTCCACTGACGCAAAGAAGCAAGAGAGGCTCCGTCGTGGACTCAATTCCGGACTCCGTCGTGAGCTCAACCTACATGACTTTGCCACCTTCCAGGTCCTTGTCAACAAGGCCATCAAGGCAGAGGACATGAACACCCCCAACGACTTTCGCAAACACCCTAGAGACGATGGTTCATCCAGTTCCGGTTCCCAGAAGCGCAAGATCTGGATCCCCAACAGTATGTTCCGCCAGAACAACCCACCGAGGCCATCCTATGTGGCGCCTCGTCCACCAACTCAGTTCCACCCAGCTCCATGCACTGTCTTTGGAGCCTGTTACAAGTGTGGTCAGGCAGGCCACTACTCTCGCGAGTGCCCCCAGAACCAGCTCCAGAATCAGAATGCTCCACCCCGTGCCAGAGGCAACAACAATGGTCGTGGCAAGCCCCCCCAGAAGGTCTACAACACCAAACCAGATCCTCCCGCCACTCGTGGACGTGTGAACCAGATTGCCGCCGAAAAGACTGACGACACCACTGACGTCATTCTTGGTACGCTCCCAGTCAATTATGTTCCTACTTCCGTTCTTTTCGACCCAGGAGCATCTCATTCATTCATGTCGGAAACTTATGCACTTCGTCATGAGTTATCCTTTGTTGAATTGTCCACCCACATGATTATTCAAACTCCAGGGTCAAGATGGCAAACTAATAGAGTAAGCCACGGTAATCAAATTGAAATTGAGGGTTTAGTATTCCTTGCTTCCCTCATAGCCCTCAAATCTTCAGAAATTGATGTCATCCTTGGCATGGATTGGCTATCAAGACAGAATGCCTACCTTGACTGCAGAGGCAAATCAGTGAAACTCACCCACCCTTCAGGCAAGACAGTCAACTACACCTCACCCAGAACAAGTAACCAAGTGCATTCTTTGATTGTACTTCCCCTTCCCGACCTTGAAGATGTTCCGGTGGTTCATGACTTCCCGGATGTCTTTCCTGAAGAGCTGCTGGGAATGCCACCCGACAGATGTGTAGAGTTTATAGTTGATTTTGTGCCAGGAACCGCACCAATTTATAGACGTCCCTACAAAATGGCCCCACGTGAGTTAGCTGAGCTTAAAACCCAACTAGAGGCTTTGTTGGAAAAAGGTTTCATCCGCCCTAGCTCATCGCCATGGGGTTGCCCCGTTCTGTTCGTAACGAAGAAAGATGGAACAGAAAGGATGTGCGTAGAATATCGCCCGCTAAATTTAGCGATGATAAAGAACAAGTACCCATTGCCCAGGATCAATGATCTTTATGATCAACTTGCAGGATCCTCTGTCTTCTCCAAGATGGATTTGAGATTAGGTTATCATCAAATCAAAATCCGAAACGAGGACATTCCCAAAACGGCTTTTACTACTCGTTATGGCCTTTAAGAGTACACCGTCATGTCCTTTGGTTTAACCAATGCCCCCGCCACTTCCTCACGCATGATGAATTCGATCTTCAAGGAGTACTTAGATAAATTTGTTGTGGTTTATCTCGATGACATTCTCATCTACTCGAAGAATGAAGAAGAACATGCCGAACACCTAAGGCTGGTATTGATGAAACTTAGAGAGCATCGCCTGTATGCTAAATTCTCCAAGTGTGAATTTTGGCTACCAGAAGTGACCTACTTAGGCCACGTGATTTCTGCAAAAGGCATTGCTGTGAATCCCGAGTGAGTTCAGGCCGTCCTTGATTGGACTCCACCTGAATCGGTTAAGAAAGTTAGGAGTTTTCTTGGCCTAGCCAGCTATTGTCGTCGCTTCGTCGAGAACTTTTCTAAAGTTGCAAAGCCTCTAACTGAACTCCTCAAGAAAGATAAGAAATTCCTATGGACTTCCAAGTTCGAGGAAAGTTTTCAAGAGGTAAAAAGAAGATTGACTTCTGCACCCGTACTTGCACCTCCAGACACCAAAAAGGATTTTGAGATCTATTGTGACGCATCACGACAAGGGTTAGGATGCATACTTCTGCAAGATCGACATCTGGTAGCTTATGCTTCACGCCAGTTGCGCCCACATGAAGAGAACTATCCTACCCATGACCTTGAACTCGCTGCCGTAGTTCATGCCCTAACAACTTGGCGACATTACCTCCTTGGTAATCGTTGCGAGATCTATTCCGACCACCAAAGCCTCAAATAAATTTTCACCCAGCCAGATCTTAATCTCAGGCAAAGATGCTGGATTGAGTTGATAAAAGATTACGACTTAGGAATTTCTTACACCCCAGGCAAAGCCAATTTCATGGCTGATGCACTAAGTCGTAAGTCGTATTGTAACAACCTCATGTTACAACAGTATCAACCACTTCTTCATGAGGAATTTCGCAAGCTCAATCTTGAGATTGTTCCTCATGGCTATCTTTCTACCTTGGTGGCGAAACCAACTCTTGAGGATCAAATCATAGTTGCCCAAAGGCGTGCACGAGGTGTTCGCCGGATCAAGGAGAACATTGCTAGCGGAGTTGCTAAATGTTTCTCCACAGATAGCAAGGGAACGGTATTCTTTGGAAATCGTTTGGTAGTACCTAAGAATAGGGAACTAAGGCAACTCATCCTCAAAGAAGCCCATGACACACCCCTCTCGATTCATCCCGGTAGCACAAAAATGTACCGAGATCTACGCTAGAGATTTTGGTGGACTAGGATGAAGAGAGACATTGCTCAATTTGTTGCCGAATGTGATGTTTGTCGTCGCATTAAGGCAGAACATCAAAGACCTGCTGGTACACTTCAACCTTTGCCTATTCTAGAGTGGAAATGGGACAAAGTCGGTATGGACTTCATCACCGGCTTTCCGAAAACCCAGAAAGGAAACGATGCCATCTTCGTTGTCATAGATAGGCTTTCCAAAGTTGCTCACTTCCTTCCGGTTCGCGAGTCTATAACTGCTAGCCAGTTAGCGGACTTGTACGTCTCTAGAATTGTATCCCTTCACGGTGTTCCTTTGGAAATCAATTCTAATCGCGGTAGCCTTTTCACCTCTAGATTTTGGGGAAGCTTTCAAAATGCTATGGGAACTCATCTCTCCTTTAGTACAGCTTTCCATCCTCAGTCTAGCGGTCAAGTCGAAAGGGTTAACCAGATTCTTGAAGACATGCTCAGAGCTTGTGTTATCTCATTCGGAAAGAATTGGGAGAAATCTCTTCCATTTGCCGAATTTTCTTATAACAATAGTTTTCAATCTAGTCTGAACATGGCTCCTTTTGAACTCCTTTATGGACGACGATGTCGAACACCTTTAAACTGGTCAGAAACCGGTGAGAGACAATTCTTTGGACCAGACATGATCAAGGAAGCAGAAGAGCAAGTTCGCATTTATCGTGATCAATTGAAAGCAGCCCAGTCTCGTCAGAAAAGCTACTATGATCGTCATCATAGGCAAGAGAGCTACAATCTGGATGAGAAGGCTTACCTTCGGGTTACTCCTCTGAAGGGAACCCAACGTTTCGGTATCAAAGGCAAGTTGGCCCCACATTACATCGGACCTTTCCGCATTCTAGCTAAACGTGGAGAAGTTGCCTACCAACTTGAACTACCCCCGCACCTTTCCCGAGTACATGATGTATTCCATGTGTCCCAACTGAGGCGTTGCTTCAAGGAACCCATCCACGAAGTCGACCATGAAACACTTGATCTCCAAGATGACCTTTCTTAGTGAGAATACCCCGTTCGTATTCTTGATTCCGCAGAGCGTGTCACTCGTCGTCAGAAGATTAAGTTTCTGAAAGTGCAATGGTCACACTACTCAGAGAGAGAAGCTACGTGGGAAAGAGAAGACCGTCTCAGTGCCGAGTATCCCTTCTTCTTCCCGCAGACTTCTGAATCTCGGGATGAGATTCTGTTGAGTGGGGGCGAGTTGTCAGAACCCTCTGTTAGGTAATGTGCTAGGATCAAAGTCACTTGCATGCATCTCAAAATTTTCAAAAGAAATCGTTGAAATCAAATTCAAAAGCAAAATGGGAGAAGGAACCCCCCTCAGATGAATTAATTCAAAAGGCCAGATAAAAATCTTCTCCAAAAATTCATGTTAGATTTTTGAAAAGTCTTATAAATGAGTGTGATCACATATCAAGTGATGTGGGACCCACCCCATGCTCATGGATTTTTCAAATATTCAAACAATGCCTTGGAATTAATCAAAAACCCCTATTTGAGTTCAGATTCAAATTATTTGAATTTTAAAAAGTGCCAAACTTTATAAGTGGCTAGTCTATATTATTATGAGGCCATATAAAAAGTTTCAGCATTTTATAAAATGGTTTGATATTTTTATCAGAGCCAAAACAAATATGCAGAAAAAAAAGAAAGGAAAGATTAAAAAGAAAAAGGCAAAGGACTTACCTCTCGCCTAGAGCGAAGCCCACCTCCTTCTGGCCGGCCCAGCCCACCCGAAGTCTTCTGTCGTCTTCCTCCCGCGCGCCCAAGCAGCTCGGTGGCGAGGCGCCGACGCCGTGGGCGTTCTCGACGCCCACGGGGTTCCAGGCCTCCCCAGCTCACCAAAGTGCGCCAGGGAGACATCTGCATCGCCCTCTCTCCTTTACCCCCCTCCAGAGCTCCTCCCCTTCCTCTCCCGCTCGATTTCGTCGCCGCCCGAGGACCGCCGTGGAGCACGCCGTCGAGTCCTCGCAGCCACCGTCGTCCTCGAGCCGTGCCACCGTGTCCAGAAGAACCGCATCCGACTTCTTCGTCGTTCCCCCCATTCAATCGAGCCCGAGCGCCTCAGTAGACGACGCCAGCTTCATCGAGGAGTCGCCGGACCCGCAAGTCGCCGTCGTCGAATTCGCCGCCACCACGACCTCCCCGACCTGCCTGACCCCTCTGCTAGCATCAGGGTGAGCATCTTCATCCTCCCCGACCAACCCCGGAGTTTCTCTCCTTCTCCTTTGCGATTTGCCATGAGAGCCGAGCACGGCCTCCGCCATGGGTGAGCTCGAGGTCGCCCCTGTGCTCCTCCGTCTCAGCCAGGGCGTGCGTAGTGTTCCCCTCCACCCCAGTGTTGCAACGCACTGCTTCCTGTTCGTTTTGGTGCACGGAGTCGACTACTGCTTCTAAACCGAACCACGGCCGCCGCCAAACCTCGACGCCGGCGAGGCTCCGGCCACCCCCTTGCCCTCCCGTGTGCACCACTAGACGCGGACGAGCGCGAGGTGCGTCCCCATGACCTCCCCGTGCCAAGCCGTGGACGGGAACCCATTCCGGCAAGACGCCGCCGTCCCCAGTGGTTGCCGCCGGTTAGCCGCCAGTGGGTTAACCCCTACACCATGCTTAACCCCCCCAGAGCCGATGAGAAGTGGGCCCAGGGCCCTTAATCCCCACTGGTCAAGTTAAACCAGCCGGGTTATTTAACCCAGTGGCTGATAGGCCGACCCCACATGTCAGACCCCCCCCTGACGTCACCCTTGCGCAAAGCCTGACGCAATAATTCGAATAAATGAGTTTCTAAATTACAGAAATTCCAGAAAAAGGCTGAAACTTTGGAAATTCATAGAAAATTCATATCAACTCCAAATTTAACAAATAATATATGAAAAATGAACAGGAGAAAATAAGATATCCAAATATCCAACTTTCAACCATGTTTGAGTTGAATTTAAAATGTGATCAGTAGCATTTTCTATTTGATTTAAATGGAATTAATTCAAATTCTTTTCAAATTCTTTTGCATTTTGAACCATATCAACATACTACATTTCAAACACACATCAGAGGCATATCATAACCATTTCAAAATGGTTTAACTTGATCAAAAAATGTCATATGCAACTTGACTAAATTGAATTCAAATTGGAGTTTGAATTTGCAATTCAATTTGCAATATACTCCATTTAAATGGAATTCCCCAAACACATCAGAAACATATACATCAAGTTTCAACCTTCAACCATGTGTTTGTGCATTGTATTTATATTAGTTCCTTGTTTGTTGTTTGTCGAGTAGAGGTGGAACCGGAACAGGAGGCTGCCCCCTTCGTTGAAGACCCCGAACCTGAACCTCATCAGCAAGGCAAGCAAATTCCCATTGATCATGTCGATAAAATCCCAATTCCCTCACATGTCTCGCTTATGCATTGTATAGGATGATTACCATGCTAAGTTTCTACCGCATAGATGAACCCATTCCTTTGCATGACCTATCATTTGTCACAGTAGTAGGCAAACCACAATCCTAGCAACTGTAGGAGTTGATTGATATCATGTGGCCCCTGCAATTGTTACTGCTTATTGCATGCTTAGAATGATGCCATGTTGATACTTCTATGTGAGTCGGGATGGTAGTGATCATGATGATGATGGTAGAAAGGTGTTGGTGAATCTACCCTAATACAAGGTGAACGATGAGAGGCTGTGTAGGAGTACACGGTGGGTTGTCTCGTTGAACACCGCCCTAAGTCCGAGTTCTTGTGTGGTGATCCAAGATGAAGAGTACAACCACACATTGGGCTCCCTGACCCCTCTCGGCTTACTAACTCATCCCTTTCGATGTCCAGATGTCGCAATAGTTCGGAGTTCTGGTAGGTCTGTGGCCTGGCTGCTAAGTGAGAGAACGGCTCACCCGAGACCGGCTTATGGACCACGCACACATCACTTGGGTCCACTTCGGTAAACCGGCCTGGTTCACGATAGATGTAGCCGACCCAGGTAGGCGGCTCTCTCGGACTAGATCGGCTATGAGGTAACAGTTGTGGTGAGCATCCTCGCCGACACTTCTTGAACGGTGTCAAGTACAAAGGCGGTAACTGATGATCATGTGTGTGTAGCGGTACACCCTTGCAGGGTTAACAAAACTATTCGAATAGCCGCGTCCGCGGTTATGGACTGCTTGGAAAGCTTAGCTTGATTATTAGACAACTTGAACTGGATACTTCTAAATCACACCAAGATAAGTTTGAGTGCTATGGCGTGGTTTCTCGTGGGGAAGTCGAGGAAGGCACCATAGTGGTGTAATTGGTTGGAGAAAGTAGTGGACTCGTGTATGCTTCTTACCTCAAGTCTGGTACTCGTAGTTCAGGACTAGCCAAGTCAAAGATGGCACTTCTGCAAGTGAACCCCACCTCCCTTTACCTTGATACATGTGCATGAGTAGTATAGCTCCTATGTAAGTCTTGCTGAGTACGACTTTGTACTCACGTTTGCTTAATCTATGTTTTAGATGAAACCACTGACCCCGAAGGTGGCTTCTTCATCGAGCTCGACGACTGAAGCTCAAGCTAGTCTAGTCCCAGTCAGACGACTGGTTCCCTCGTGGAGGGCTTGTGTTTAAATAAGGCTTCTTAAGCCATTTGTTAAACTTGTCTGTACTCAGACATACTTTGCTTCCGCTTGTGTTGTAATGTTGGATCACATACTTGTGATCTCTGTGTGCACTCTGTAAGAGTTATCAATAAAATGTATAATTTGTAGAGTATTGCAATGATACCTACTGTTCATACAAGGCATGTGTGCTGCGTGTATGTTTATAACATGCATGTCTTTGTATGGGTTTTCGAGACCTTAGTTGTGATCTGGCTGGCGGTCTTTCATACACCAAGTGGCCCTTAGATGCGCGCAGCTTGGGGCATCGCGATGCGATTGTTCGAGACTCCGTCTCGTGCACACTTTGTGGTATGATCGAGCCCGCCCTAGACCCCGACTAAGTGATCGGGCTGGAGTAAGTCTATGTAAGAGTTATGAGATAGTCGATAGTAGGGTTGAGGCGACTTGTCTGTGAATATGGGAGTTCATCACCCATATCATTAGACTTGTGTGCGGACGATGAGGACCCATCTCAGTTGATCATCCGGCCTGAATGGGATGCCCCTCACGTACGATGCTTTCCGAGAACGTTCTGTGCTTGGCCTTGTCTTCTTAGACAAGTGGGTATGGTTCTCGGCTCTCCATATGACTATGTCGTAGCGGGACTTGCATACGCTAACCCCTGGTCCCGACAATTCTCTTCAGTGAGCTTTCGCTTCGCTGAAGGGTTTGGTGGGGCAGACTGCTTGGGCTTCAATGGCGCAGAAGCCTTTGCAGATTGTTGCTTGGTGGGGCGAGCAGAGGGATTTTCCTTGGGGTCTTGAATCTTAATTCCCTTAGCATCAGGTTTTTATCCTGGCTTCTTATTCAATGGAATCTGAAGCCTTTGCTTCTTGGGGGAAGCAGGATCTGATTCATCATCTGCTTCAGATTCAGATTCGTTATCAGCAGCATTTGATTCGTCCAACATCGAATCCTCCAGAGTAGCTTGTTCTTGTCTAGCTTGCTCTTCATCCTCTGTGGTAGCATGAGGAGGAGAAGCAGATTTCTTCTTCAGTTTCTTCTTCTTCTTCTTCGAGCTAGGACGAACATCATGGGCTTCAGCTTCAGCCATCTTGGCTTCTTTCTTGGCTTCCTTGAGCCTCTTCTTCTCAGCAGCAATTCTCAATCGCTTTTGCTCATCAGGGTAGTCATCTGGAGTCTTGAGAATATTGGGGTGATGGAGTTTTGGTGGAACTAGATAGTATAAATGACGATTTTCTTCGGTGTACTGACTGCACATGGCCGAAGTATATTGATAGGGTGGACTGAAGGCAAATTGCATAGCCCACTTCCAGTCAGGAATAGTTTTGTACTTGTACCAACGAACAACCCAGTATCGTCGAATGTTTTGCAAGCGAATCTTGCGCTGATCTTTGGTTTCTCCAGGAGGCGTGTCATATCCAAGCTCAATGCGAATGGATTCGGGGATGCCTCGGGCATTGTTGGTTTCCTTCGTTCTGCCACCTTTCTTCTTCGGAGCAGACCGTTTAGCTTCGTTGATGCGGTGAAGATTGGGGGACTCATTCCCGAAGCCTAACTCCGCAGACATCCTGTGAAAAGCATAAAGGTAGAGAGGGAAAAGGCAAGTATGGAATGAGCACCAGCAAAAGTTTCGATCCAAAAACAAAAGGTTTTGACAAGAGATTCAGAGTTGAATATGGGGAGAGATATCCAATCTGTTCTGAGCTAGACTTAGCAACCTCAAAAGAGTGTCAAACCCTAACACAGAACAGACATCATCTAACCCTAGATTCTAACCTGAACCGGGATGGGAATCTTTTGCTAGTGGAAACAAGTTTCCCAACAGAGCAACGATCCAACGGATCATAGAAACCTAAGAAAACATCCCAAAAACAAACTAAGAGCTCGGATCCAATCTAGAAATGGATGAACAGGAGGAGACAGAGATTGGATCGAGGCTCGGCGTACCCTCACTTGGTGACGACGAGCAGCTACGGCGACGACGAGCGGAGGAGAAGCTCGACGGTGGCGCGAAGTCCACGGCGGCGCTCTTCCGGCAGTGAAGCGGCGAGAACGGCGACGGGGACGAAGTGCTCGGCAGTGCGCTCGGGAGAGATGGGTTCCGGAGAGATGAGAATGAAGTGGAAGGGTGGATTCGCTGGGGGTGATGCCTTATATAGGCAGGTCTGACGGGAGTTGTCAGATCTGATCGGACGGCTCCCAGCAACCGTCTCTCCGGATTCTATGGCGAGGATTTCGTGGCGAATCACGAGAAAATCTCAACGACCCGGATTTGACGGGATCTCAACGACCGAAGAATATGTCCTCGACTTGAGTAAAACTTGGATAAGAATTGGAAGCATTTGATTCGGAACTCAAAGATGTTCGAAGAAAAATACTTTCCGTTTCAATTGTGCTCACCCACTTTGGACAGACAGAATAAGAAAGAAGAAGAACAGAAGGGGTAGGGTCCGAAACTTATCACCTCGAAGAAAAATCAAACGAAGCAAAAGGTGATAAGCATAGAGGACTAGATCCAAGCGAAATAAAATAAAATAAACGAAGCAAAATCAAACAACGAAACTAAAAAGGTAGGCAACGAAGTAAATGAATATATACAGGCGTAAAGGTTCGGTCTTACAGTACATTGCGTGAGTCCAATATATTGAGCTCACATCTTAATGCACAGAAGCTTTTCTCATCCAATGGTTTTGTGAATATGTCAGCCAATTGATCTTCAGTTCTGACATGACTTATAACAATATCTTCACGCTGAACATGATCACGAAGAAAATGATGGCGAATGTCAACATTCTTCGTGCGAGAGTGCTGCACAGGATTGTGAGTGATTTTGATTGCACTCTCATTATCACATAGAAGGGGAATTTTCTTCACATGAATACCATAATACTTCAGCGTTTGCTTCAGCCAAAGAATCTGAGTGCAGCATGATCCAGCAGCAATGTATTCAGCTTCAGCAGTAGATATTGAGACACAGTTTTACTTCTTTGAAGCCCAACACAAAAGTGATCTTCCAAGGAAATGACAAGTCCCTGAAGTTGATTTACTATCCACACGATCACCAGCCCAGTCTGAATCAGAATAGCCAATGAGATCAAACTGAGCTCCCTTGGGATACCACAATCCCAAGGTTGGTGTGTGAGCAAGATACCGAAGAATTCGCTTTACAGCAGTATGATGTGATTCCTTTGGATTGGCCTGAAAACGAGCACAAATACATACTGAAAGCATAATGTCAGGTCTAGATGCACAAACATATAAAAGAGATCCAATCATAGACCAATATTTCTTCTGATCGAATGCTTTTCCCTTCTCATCTGCATCTAAGAAGCCATTGGTAGGCATTGGAGTCTTAATATTTTTCAATCAGTAAGACCAAACTTCTTCAGGCAATCCTTGAGATATTTTTCTTGGGAAATTAAGGTGCCCATTCTTCTGTTGACGGATTTGAAGTCCAAGGAAAAACTTCAATTCACCCATCATTGAAATCTCATATTTCTTCGACATCATTTTGGCAAATTCTTCGTTGATTTCAGTGTTAGTGCAGCCAAAAATAATATCATCTACATATATTTGACATACAAACAAATCACCATTATAAGATCAAGTGAAAAGAGTTGGGTCAGTTGTTCCTGGTTTGAAGCCTTTCTTCAGAAGGAAATCCTTCAATGTGTCGTACCAAGCACGAGGTGCTTGCTTCAACCCATAGAGGGCCTTGTGCAACCTGTACACCATGTCGGGTTTCTTTGGGTCTTCAAAACCTGGAGGCCGCATGACATACACTCAAAGTTGTCAGAATCGCGACTCAAGTCTTAGAATCTTACGACCTTACGATCCAAATTGGCCCCTCCGATTCTACAATTTTGCACATAGAATCTAAGATTCTACGATCCTGGTAGTTAAGATTCTATGATTCACGATCCTACCAACGGAGTTCTGATCCGATTCAGAATCTCGATTCTGACAACTTTGCATACACTTATTCCTCGATTTCTCCGTTAAGAAAAGCACTTTTCACATCCATTTGATAAAGTAGAATACCATTGAAATTTGCAAAAGCAAGCATAACACGAATGGATTCGAGACGAGCAACTGGAGCATAAGTTTTTCCGAAATCGATACCTTCGATTTGGGTGTAGCCTTGTGCTACCAGTCGTGCTTTGTTTCTTACCACTATACCGTCTTCATCTTGCTTGTTGCGAAAAATCCACTTTGTACCAATGATGGTGTGCTTCGTGGGATCAGGTCTATCAACTAAGGACCAGACTTTGTTTCGCTCGAATTGGTTAAGTTCTTCGAGCATAGCGGTTAACCAATCTGGATCCTTCATGGCTTCATCAAACTTTGAAGGTTCTAGCATTGAGACAAATGAAAAGTTTCCACAGAAGTTAGCCAAACGAGTACGAGAGTGAGTTGTGGGATGACCTGGTTGATGAATTTCTTCAAGGATCGAATCAACATCAACTCTTCTTCGAACTCGTGATAAGGTAGAATCATTTTCTTGAGGCTCAGCTTCTGCTTCAGGATCAGCTTCAACTTCAGGATCTGCTTCAGCTTCAGGATCTGCTTCACCATCAGCTTCAGCATTTCCTTCAGGATTAGCATTTCCTTCGTTCCCTTGCTCTTCTTCGTCATGTTCATCATTAGCTTCAGGATGTTGATCTCCAGCGCCCCGGGCTATGTGTGGGAACATTGGACCATCATCATCCCTATTAGCTTGACGAGGATCGGCTTCAATAGGGAGAATTTCTCCAATAGCCATGGACCTGATCACTTCATCAAGTGGAGGTTCATCTCGATCATGAGGCAAATTCTCTTTTTGAGAGACATTAGTTTCATCAAACCTCACATTTACAGTTTCCATAACTTTCCCAAAGTGAGAGTTATACACCCTGTAAGTGTGATAATTTGAGCCATAACCTAGAAGAAAACCTTCATGTGCCTTAGGGGAAAATTTGGAGCTATGATTCATATCTCTAATAAAGCAAGGAGCACCAAATACCCTAAGGTACAAAACATTTGGTTGTTACCAGTGATAAGCTCATGTGAAGTTTTCTTCAAAAATTTGTGAAGGTAAACCTTGTTGTTGATATGACAAGCTGTGTTAATTGCTTCGGCCCAGAACCTAATAGGAGTCTTGTATTCAGCAAGCATAGTTCTGGCCATTTCAATAAGAGTTCTATTCTTCCTTTCAACAACACCATTCTGTTGAGGTGTATAGGAAGCAGAGAACTCATGTGTAAAACCATGATCATCAAGAAAATCTTCAATATGAGTATTTTTGAATTCAGTTCCATTATCACTTCGGATATGCTTCAGAGATAATTCATATTCGGTTTGAGCTCTCTTAGCGAATGACTTAAATATTTCAACAACTTTGCTCTTGTCATCCAAAAAGAAAACCCAAGTATATCGAGAAAAATCATCAACAATAACAAGACCATATTTGTTTCCTCCCAGACTTGCATAATTATGAGGACCGAAAAGATCCATATGAAGCAATTCAAGAGGACGAGTAGTAGTCATGATAGTCTTCATTGAATGATGTTTCTTCGTAATTTTACCAGCTTCACAAGCACTGCAGAGACGATCCTTATCGAATTTTACTTCGCTAAGGCCAATAACATGCTTCTTCTTCACTAGATTATGAAGGTTTCTCATCCCTGCATGACCAAGTCTTCGATGCCATAACCAACCAAATGAAGCTTTTGCCATTAGGCATGTGTATACGGCAGGGACCGAAGAAAAATCAGCAATGTATAAATCTCCTTTTCAGTATCCCTCGAAGACAAACATATAGTCAACCTGTGAAAAGACAACACAACGCGAAGCAGAAAATAGAACAAGCATACCCATATCGCATAACTTCGAAATAGACATAAGATTATAACCAAGTGATTGGACTAGCATAACCTTGTCAATGTGCTTATCTTTCGATATGGCAACCTTACCCAAACCTAAAACTTTACCCTTGTTGTTATCACCGAAGGTAATGTACTTCTGAGAAGAGTGAGATAGTTATTTTTCGGTGAATAACTCATTGTCTCCGGTCATATGATTTGTGCAACCACTATCCATGACCCATTCGGATCCACCGGAGACATAGCCCTGCAGAAGAATTAGTTCTTCTGAATCACCCACAAACGAGCAGGTGACTGAGAAGATGTTGAAGCACTGGTTGAAGCAATATTAAAGCGAACATGAGTGTATTGCTTTGGTGTACCATCAAGCACACCATAAATGTAAGTCCTTTGTGAATGGTTAGGATAAGAATGAGCATATGCAATCTTAGTATTCTTATCATGAGGACTATAAGTATAACGACCAGTGCGATAGTATTGCTTCTGCGGAACATTTGATTCGGGCACCAGTGAATCATTTCTTGTTTCTAGAGAATAGAAATGATTCGGTGGTACCGAAGGCTTTCCCTGCATAGTATGGTTAGCAGGCAGTTTTTCCACAAGTGCTTTCTACACCGATATCTGCCTCTTATAGAAGCCATTCTTAGGAGGAGTGCCAACATACTCAGCAGTAACCTTTCCCTATTCGTCTTTGATGATCTTGTAGTCTGAATCAAGTGATTCATCCACAATAGCTTTGTTCATTTTGCAGTCAAAACCTGAAAGGTTAGCTATATCAATGGGTTTCTCCTTCGCTAGGACCCAAACAGTCTTAGGATACTGCTTAGGTTCCCAATAGGTGCCATCAGGGTTTATCTTTCTCTCGAAACCAACACCTTCATTCCTGGGATTCCTGTGAAGGAGAGCCTTCCTCAGGATATCACAAAGATACTGGTGACCTTGCACACTTTTGAACATGCCTGTTTCAAATAAGTTTTTCAACCCGAGGAGTTCCTCGGTAACAGCAGGATTTTCCTCATCAGAGGCATTAGTATCATCAATAACAATAGGAGCTTTGCCTTTGGAATCAGTTTTTCTTCGTTCCAGACAAGTTAAGCAAGGTGAATCAGTTTTATGATTTGCTTCAGAACCTTGTTGAGCCATGAGAGAGAGATTGACATTTTCCAACTCTTCATGAGTCTCTTTCAGTCTTTCGAGAGCCATTTTCCTCTGAAGAAATTCATAGGTGAGCTTCTCATAATCAACTGAAAGAAGATCATGCCGAGAGGATAATTCTTCAAACTTTTCCTGCAGAGTTACATGCACATTAGTTAAAGTTTGACCTTTCTCTATCTCATCGATCAACAGAGTTTCTGATTTCTTAATGGGTTTGCTTAGAGAATCAAGTTCATCTTGTTGGATTGAAGCAATTTTAGCAAGTTTAGCATAGCTTATCTTCGAATCACTATCATATGAGGAACAATCAGAAGTATCATAGTTAGATTTGGATGAAGATACCTTCGCCTTGGCCATGAAGCAATATGCAGGAGTTTCATCTTCACTACTGTTGTTGGTGAAGAATGAGCTCGAAGCTTTAGTCGAAGCATCTGCTGAAGCGAATGCCAAACCAGCAACACCATCTGATTCGGACCCAGACTCAGACCTTGAGCCTGATTCAGTTTCGGACCCAGAGGCTTCGTCTTCAGAATTCATCTCCTTTCCCAGATAGGCCTTGGGACGGTGAGAACTTCTTCGTCGAGACGAGTGAGTCTTCGATGAAGAACCCTCATGCTTCTTATGATACTTCTTCCTCTTTTCATCATCAGAATCTTTCTTCTTTTCTCTTCTTGAGCTGGAATCATGTCTCTTGGACTCATAGCTTCTGGAAGATCTGTGGGACTTGGTTGAGGAGTCTCTGAGCGAATGCTTTGATTTGTTCTCAGCTTCCACAGAGGGCAATCATCAATGTAGTGACCTGGCTTCTTGCACTTGTAGCAGCAGTTGTCTTTCGATGGAGAGCTTCTTGAGGATGAGCGGTGAGATGAGTGATTTGAGCTTCTTTAAGACTAACACTTTTTCGGTGAAGAAAAACCTTTTCTTTGGAAGCGGTTGAAGCATCTCATGATCAATGCTAAATCTTTTCCAATGCTTGCAGGACCATTTCATTCGACACCTGAAGCAGCACTGATTTCGGGTGAAGAATGACGCGAAGCTTTTGCTTTCAAAGCATGAGATCTTCTTCGAGAGACATTAATATCACGTTTCTCATCTTCTTCCATTTCAAAAGTATTGAGTCTCTCAAGAATATCAGCGGAAACAAGACGTCTGAAATCAGTCCTTTCTTTGATCATCAGCACAATATGATCAAACGAATCATCCAATGAGCGAAGAGAAGTTCTTACAATGGAGTGAGGAGGAATGTCATCAGCACCGAGGGAAATCAACTCATTAGCAAGAGCTGTGAGTCTGCTGTAAATGGAGCTAATTTTTTCACCCTCGTTTCTCTTGAAGCGATAGAATTTGCTTCGGAGTGTGTCAATTCTGGCATCCTTCTGGGTAGAAACACCTTCACCAATCTTTTCAAGATAGTCCCAGATACCTTTGGCAGAAGGAATGTTCTTCACTTCATGATACTTTTCTGGTGTCAAGTGATTGGTGATGAAAACCCAAACTTCAGAATCAAGATCAATCATTTTTGCTTCTTCAGGAGTGATGGCCTTCTCATCGGCAACAGTGACTCCATACAAGACAACTTGCCAGGCAGTCGAGTTGATAGCCATGATATTTGTCTTCATCTTGTCCTTCCAGTACGGGTAGTCCTTCCCATTGAAAACAGGAATAGGTTCTACGGAGCGAATAGCTGCGAAAGACATACTTGAAGACACTCCAGGAGGTTAATCCAAAACACACAGAGTGTAGGGAGTGACTGGCTCTGATACCAATTGAAAGTCCAAGTATGTGATCAGAGGGGGAGGGGGTGAATGATCACTTCAA
Source organism: Bromus sterilis (assembly GCA_950022295.1). Classification (NCBI taxonomy): domain Eukaryota; kingdom Viridiplantae; phylum Streptophyta; class Magnoliopsida; order Poales; family Poaceae; genus Bromus; species Bromus sterilis. Next base: position 268,703,147 of record OX465595.1, on the reverse strand, counting down.
AATTTTCTACTGAAACTATTGAAGTGAAGCATAACTAGTGCGGAACAGTGAAGTAAAACTGGAAGCGAAACTAAATGCAGTGAATCAAAACACATTGAAGCATAACGGCGAAGCAAATACAATACTGAAGGTAAATTCTTGAAGTAAAACGAACTGGGACTCGGCGATGTTTGTTCGACCAGTTCACGCTCTGCAAAGCTCTACGTCTGGTTGGAGGGACTGGTGATTGAACACCTGGAGAAAATCTCTCTCTGTTCATTGCTCCACTGCACCAAAGTCCTTGAGCTTGGTCAGTTCTTCAGTCGTGGTTGATTATTGAGGAAATCACCGAAACCTTTGACAAACTGGACTTCGAGGCGACATTTACTCTTCGCTCTCTGAAGAATAACACTCACCGTCTAGGAGAATTGCAGTTCTCCAAGATAAAAAAGGCTAGTAAGCTTTCACCTAAGTCATCTCGAATCTACTCAGATCAATGGGACTTAGGCTTCAGTATTCTGGATTTTGGGTTTTGCTTCGGTGGCGTATTTGGGGTGCTCTCTTCAGTCTCTCTTAGGAATATTCTCAGAGCAGCCACCCGCAAATGGAGGATGGGGCGGCGTATTTATAGTTCGCGATCCCGAGGTGCGGAATGACCAAATTGACCCGAGGTGACAGCTTGACACGTGTCCACAACGGTCGGATTTGTAATCACTTCGCAACTTTACTTGCGAAACAAGTAAAGCTGACTCACGGACTCAGTTCTGCTTCAGAAGTCAAAGAACAAAGTCTTTGCTACTGAAACTTAACTTAGTGCACATGAGATTTCTTCGCTCGGGCTTCTCACTTGGTGTGGATTTGATCTGAGCATTTTCTCAAAGACTTCGGTGTCCACAAACTAATTACCCCTCTTGATAGTACGGTTTGTTCTATGACTCAAAGAACCGAAAAAGAACTACACAAAAACATCTAAGTCTTGCGCCGTCTTCTTCATTTCCTTCAATGAGTTGAGCTTCAGGACACCTTCATTTTTGGGGGTCATCCTCCGTGATTAAGCTTCGCTCAGGGGGTAATGCTTCGATAACTTGAAGACCTTCCCTGAAGCTTTATCACCTAGCTTTTCCTTCAGGAACCTATTCAGCTGTTTACACTAGAAAACATTGTTAGTTCCTCTACTGTCTTGTCCATCAATATCCAAAACACACGGGGGAAAAACTTTGCTCTTACAAAATCCTAGCTAGATCCATCCTGGACCGTCAGATCTTGCGATCCGACGACCCAGGGAGCTCCTCAGCCCCACCTCCTCTCTCCTCCTGCCCGAACCGCCGCCGCCTCCCGTGCTGCTCTGCTCCGGCCATCGCTGGTGAGCCGTGCCCACCCAGGTCATGCCCCTCTCAGCGCCATTATCTTCACTCCCCTACTCCTTCTCCTCTCACCTCCTCGCTCTCCATCTCGCACGCAGGGGCCACCATGGCCGTTGGCCTTGATCCAGAGCACGAGCGCAGTCGGGATCTCCTTCGACGTCGGATCTGGACGCCGTTCACTGCCCCGCAGCCGCGCGCCCTCCCTGGCTTCACGTAGCGCCGCCTCGTCTCCTCCTCGACGGAGCACGGCCTCGCCGCCGCGTCGATCCAGCCGGCGGTCTCGGTCTGGAGACGATGACGAAGGCCGAACGCCCGCACCGTGTGCTGCCAGGTGGGCCACGCCCCGACCCAGCAGCGCGACCCCGCGGCCCATCAACCGACGCGGCCCACGCGCCCCCTTCCAGTCCAGCCTCCCAGGCCTCCTATTGGGCCAGGCCCATGGGTGAGCAGCCCATCGACCTTTTTTCTGTTTTCCCTTTTATCTATTTTTGCCAAATCCCTGGTAAATTGTTGTTGTATCTGTTTTGCGCGTAATATTGCGAGTAAACCGTAGCTCGGATGATGTTGCGCCCAAAAGGATAATTGTTTACAATTGTGTGTACTTCAGTTCATATTTTGTGAGCATTTTGATTTGAGGCCATCTTGATGTTGTTAATCTGTGTTGAAGTGGGCATCAGACTATTAACTGCTATTATTTTCTGTTAGTGTGTTGCTGCTGTTATTTTATTGCAAGTTTGATTGATGATTGTGACACATCCATGAGGCCTATTGCATTGATTCTTGTTGCATACTGTTAGCATCATGTCTACTTTCATTATATCTATTGTATTGTCACGTTTACATTTCTGGTCATAGTTATATTCTGCTCCAAAGTTGCTATCCCGCTGTTTTTGACAGCCACCTCTGTTTTTCTCTAAGTCTGTAACTTTCCGATGCCATGTTGCATGCTTAATATCTTTTGATCCGTTATGCCTATGACCTTGATACTTGTTTGTACCTGATCACCATCATGTCTACTCCATGCTCATCTATTGCTATGTCATGTTGCTGCACATTTGCATATAGTTTTACTCCTGTTTATACAGCACGAAAATAACAGTTTCCATGCTCATCTAGACCAGTAATGTTTTATAGCTTTTTGTGTTGCTTATAACTAGTGAACCATGATGCCTATTTGCATGATTCCTTTTGCCATGCCTTCCCTGCCATGTCTACTTTAGTTTCATATCATTTTTGTGCATGTTTGAAACCTTTTTCTTGTTTATACATTGATCTAAAGTATGCTTCCTGATGTTGGCAGATTGTGTTCTAAATTTGTTTTGCTTGTACCTTTTTAACCGTAACTCCGTTTGGAGTGTTCTTTATATCTAAATTGACTATAATTGCATGTAGATTGTGATTATGCTGCTCTTTCTTGCTAATAAAAATAATAAAATATTGTTTAGGGCAAAACAGTACCAATTACTTAAATTGTCGTGGGGTACTTAGTGGATGCCATGTTTAGGTTCTGCCTCACTCAAATTGACTAGCATAGTTAGTTTATCTTATGCTTCACCTCTTGTAATGTTTGTGTGCTATGCCATGCTTGAGTGAGTTTCCATGTTAACAACCTTTGTTGATCACCTGTAGCTAAACAAATTGAACCATTCTAAATGTGCGGTATCGTCGTGTGTGATGAGTACTGCACTTAACCTGTTAGTAACCGCTCTCGATGATAGATGCGATGCCGTAGTGCGTTGTCTTGTGTTGTCTTCTTGTTAATTCTTGCTCGTGATTGCTTCGTAGTAATAGATTCTTGCTCGTCGATTTCCTTTTCCAGTGTTTCCTTCTTGTGTCCTCCCGCGGGTACTTCTCGGAGACGTTGCGAGCTTGCGATCGACTACACCTTCGGTTTCGTCTTCTCATCAGGTAAGGGGGATCATATATCATGCTTATAACTTTCAGCTCACTCGCGCATATGTGTAGGATCGAACGATTGCTTGATCCTAGCACTTCATATTCATGCCTCTCAAATAAACCGAAAACAGCCATGTCCCTCCACATCCCAGCAAACCTTGTTCGGCTATGTTACTATTGCTCGCTGCTCAGCCAGTGCTTAGTATGTATGATAGGATGTTATCAACTATTCTCCTGGTACTCCTTGGATTAGTCTATCACACTATTACATTTATTGTGGAATATATGATTATTATAATGTTGACTTTACTCGACGAAGGATGGAAGGTCTAGGCTATCCCGCCCCGACGCTTTGTTCTATTCGAGTCACCTAGGACCCGAGTTCCGGGTATTGGTCTTAAGACTGAGCGTGCCTAACCACGTGTGGGATTTTATGGGGTCCCCTTTTTTTACCTATCTAGCTTCAAACACTTCTAGAGGTGGCCCAAACTGATTTACCATTTGAAACCATGCATATATGTCTGTCGGGTCGCTCCTAGCAGATATCCTTTAAAACAACCCGGGCCAGCGGAGACATGGTTTCTTTGTTGGTCCACACTGGTGAGCTAGGGGGCTGCCCACATGTGAGGGGATCAGTTACCTCGACCTTGGCCAGACGGAAGAGTCCGATCTGAGAGGGTGGCCAGCTTTTGGATTGGGTGTCGAATCCCCGGGGGCCACCCGGATTTGTTCGTTGTTAGCTAGATGGACCTGTCGTTTCAGATCTCTTGGAACTAAATCATAAAATGGTTGCCTGTGATGGGTAGCAACTGAGAGAGATGGGTGTGCGTGCGGAGCCTTGTAATGGGAGTTGGTACACCCCTGTAGGGTTAAATCTTTTCGAGAAGCCGTGTCCACAGTTATGGACGACTTGGAACCTATGTCTTGTTCATAGATAACATCAACGGAATCATATTTAATAACTTTTTCAAGGTGTGTGTGCCTTGACTGCTTCTTCTTCGTCGAGATGCGAAGAGGAGGACAAGGATAGGATAGGTGTTATGTTTGCGTAAGTAGTGGATAGCAAGACTTGTTGGAGGCGATTCCTCATCAAATTCTTGGCTTCTTATCTTACTCTCTAGATCGTTAGCCACTTCCTAAATGCTAGTGCGGCAGCAACCTCACCACTTACCCCATCCTTACCGTAAACTACTAGTTGTCCTAGAATGACGAGTGATGAAGTCCTTGCTGGGTCATTTGACCACTACAGTTGGATGCTGAGTACTTATGTACTCATGATACTACCCCCAAACTCTTTTCAGGGTTCTTGATCAACAATAGGTATGGTGATCGACGTTTCACGTGGAGACTCGACGACGACTAGTTAGGAAGATCCCGGCGGAGGGCCTAGACCCGTGTGGTTATGGGAGCGATGTCTTTTTTATCTTTGCCACTTGGTATTTGATTGTACTCAGACATGTATCTTCCGCTGATGTATTGTATTAAGGCAGTTGTATGTCGATTGTATGAGATGTTGTATCCTTGTAGCTGTAATGTTGTGATATCATGTTGGAAATCCGGGGCATATGGCATTGTCATATGTCGCGGTGGGACCGATATGTGCTTCGTCCCCGGATCTGGATGGAAACATCTAGATCTGGAACAGTACCGCATATCAGGCCTTACAGCAGGCCATGCCACTAACATACCAGAACATCGAACTACTGCGACTCCAAGAACCGAGAAGGGTTGAATTAGTAGGTTGAGAGGGGATCCGTTTGCCGAACATGTGGTAGTACGCTTTGTCTTCGATCACCACACAAGAACTCAGGCTTAAGGCGGTGTTCAACGAGACAACCCACTATGTACTCCTACACAGCCTCTCATCGTTCACCTTGTTTAGGTCAAATTCACCAACACATATCCACCATCATCATCATGATCGCTACCATCCCGACTCACATAATAGTATCCACATTGTATCACAATAAGCATGCAATAAGCAGTAACAGTTGTTGGGGCCGCAAGATATCAATCAACTCCTACATCTGCTAGGATTGTGGTTTGCTTACTACTGTGATAAAATGATAGTTATTGCAAAGGAATTGGTTCAACTATGCGGTAGAAACGTATAATGGTAAACATCTTAAACAATGCATAAGCGAGAATGAGAGGGAAATGGTTTTTTATCGACATGATCAATGGGGTCTGCTTGCCTTGCTGACGGGGATCGTACTGACACGCTTCTTCATCAACGGTGCCAGAAATTTGCTTGATGGCGTTGAAGTGGTAATGGCTTCTCGTCCCTCGTTGGTTACCCCAAGTGGAAGGTGAGATGTAGGATAGCAGCAAATTTCCCTCAGTGAAGATACCGAGGTTATCAATCCAGTAGGACTCCGATAATGATAAGTAGGTGGTGAAGTGAACAATGGCTCCACTCACAACCTCAGGGTTGCTTACTTCACCTGGACCTGCACACAGACACAATTAACTTTGCTCCCAACGAAGTTCAGAGAGGTTGTCAATCTCTCCGGTCTTGTTGTTTACAAAGGATCAAACACAAGGGATGATGATAATGATAGCAACTGAAAGTAAATACTGAAAAGGAAATAAGCTTGTAAACAATGATGAGAATATGGACCGGTGTCCCGTGATGTTCACTAGTGATGTCTCTGTCCCAAAAGACGATAAAACTGCTATGCGAGGTAAACAAATTACATATGGGAAATTGACAGGATTATAAACGCACCGCAATGCTAACTATGATACAAAAGAAAGGAAGAGGCTCATAAGCATGGGCAGTACGCCAAAATAAGTAGACCGAAATCCATCTGCATCTACTACTAATCATCCACCTTGAGATATCTATCCAGAACATCTCGCTGATATTAAGTTGCGAGCCCCACCCAAAGTGTAAACCCAAACAACAGACAACTGCATTAAAAAGAACTTTGCGTAAAGTAAACAATGCTTGCAACCGCGGTTGCAAGCACCGTTGTTTCCCCCTTGTGGCCACAGCACATCCCCTGGACTCATGTTTCTGTCACTCAGGCATGTCATTAGGGGGCATGTACTCACGTTCCATCTTGGAGTCACTACCTACCACTTGGCCAAAGCAATAAATATCAACGGAGAACATGCAAGAATTACTTAGGAACAAAGATATAAGAGATAAAAACCAAATATATTACTCTATCACGATCTGAACATAATCTCATAACCCATTAGATCCCATCAAACTCAGCATAGCAACAACAAAAGAATTACATAAGTGCCTCGATCATGTAGGGCAGCTCACGAGGTCTAAACCATGAAGAACAAAGAGGAGAGGAGAACATCACATAGCTACTGAACACGAACCCATGGTCCAAAGGAAAATACTCACGGCACATCCGGGAAGCATCCATGGTGGAGGAGAAGCTCCTGGAGCTTGATCCTCCCTCCGGCAGGGTGCCGGGAAGGGTCCGAACGGTGCTCCCGATCTTGGAAACGCGGCGGCGGCGGAACAGAGGCGAGTTTGCGAAATAGGGTACTGTCTTCGGAGTTTCTGTCAGGGGGATGGATCAGGCCCATAGACCCGGCATTAGAAACCTCTGAGCCGACTTACATATGAAGGCCCACAAAGAAGACTCGGCCAGGAGTCTGACGTGCCAAGCGTGAAGACTGAAGCCCTAGAAGGAATTCGACTTACCTTGTATAGCACGTAGAAAACTTGTAAAGTAGAATAGTTGTCAAAACCCTCTGTTAGGTAATGTGCTAGGGGTAACCAGTACTCCTGCATCATGTTAAAATTTCAAAAGAAATCTTTGAAATCAAATTCAAAAGAAAAATGGGAGAAGGAACCCCCCCCCAGATGAATTAATTCAAAAGGCCAGATAAAACTATTCTCCAAAAATTCATGTTAGATTTTTGAAAAGTCTTATAAATGAGTGTGATCACATATCAAGTGATGTGGGACCACCCCATGCTCATAGATTTTTCAAATATTCAAACAGTGCCTTGGATTTAATGAAAACCCCCTATTTGAGTTAAGATTCAAATTATTAGAATTTTAAAAATGTTGAAACTTTATAAGTGGCTAGTCTATATTGTTATGAAGCCATATAAAAATTTTCAGCATTTAATAAAATGGCTCGCTATTTTTTTTAGCTAGCCTAAAGAAATAGCAGAAAGAAAAATGGAGAGGAAAATAGAAAACAGAAAGCAGCCCACTTACCTGGGCCACCTCGGCCCAACTTACCGTTTCGGCAGCCCAAGCCCACCTGGACCCTTGTCTTCTTCCAGCACGGCGCAAGCAGCTCGGTGGCCGGCATGCCGCGGCCGCGACGACACCTGCCTGCCTGGAGGCCCCCCCGGGCGTCGTTATCCCGTCTGGAGGCGTCCTGGAGACGCCCTGCTCCATTCCCCTCCCTCCAGTGCACTTGCCCCCTCCGTTCTCGCCAGATTTGGAGAAGACCGAGAGGACCGCCGGAGCGCGACGCCGAGCACACGCAGCCAACGACGACGAGGACCTTCACCGAGCTGTCCCCCGTGTTCCCCTTCAAGCTCTTCATCGATCTGTAGAAGAAGGCGAGCCCGGAGCACTCCTAGTCACCGGAATCGAGCTCGAGCCGCCGCCGGACCCGCAAGGACTCATCGTCGAATTCGTCATCATCACGCCGCCGTTTACCTCACCGACTGCTCTGCTGAGTTCCTGGTGAGCGCAGGATCAAAACCCCTACCTTATCCCCCTCGATTGCTTCCTCTAGCCATGGCCGCCATGAAAGCCGAAACTCCTCGCCGCCGGGATCCATGGCGACGACCAACCGTTACGCAATCGAGCTCACCTTGTTGTCCATCGCGTTCCCCGTGCTCCACTGCTTCAAACCAGCCTAGCCCCGCTTCCATTCGCGCCTTGTAGCGAATTACCGATCACAGCCGTAGCTCCGTCGCCGCAGAACTCGACGCCGGCGAGCGTACAGGGCACCCCAGCACTTGGAGTTGGTCTCTTTCGACGCGCATCGGCAAGGGCTTCAAGTTGGAGGTCGCAGCGCTTCGATTGTTGCCCGGAATCAACCTCCCCGTGCAGCGTCGCCGCGGTTCTGGTCGCCGGCGTTTATCCGCCAGCCTGTCAGGCTGAGCACCGGGATTAATCACCCCCCTAATGAACCCCCTGAGCCACTGATCAGTGGGCCCAGTGGATTAATTAAGCCACTGGATAAGATTAACCCCTGAGCCACTGATCAGTGGACCCCCTTGTCAGCCCCCCCCTGACGCCAGCATGAAGTCAGCATGACGCAGTAATTCAATTCCAGAAATTAAATTGAATTAAAGAAATTACAGAAATTCCAGAAAATAACCCAAACTTTGGAAATTCATAGAAAATTCATATCAACTCCAAATTGGACAAATAATATATGAAAAATGATCAGGAGAAAATAAGCTATCCAAAAATCCAACTTTCAACTATGTTTGACTTGATTTTAAAATGGGACCAGTAGCATATGTCATTTGATTTATTTGGAATTAATTCAAATTCAATTCAAATGATTTTGCAACTTGGACCATGGAATTATGCTACATTTCAACCACACTTCAGAGGCATATCATACACATTTCCAAAAGATTCAAAATGATCAAACAATGTCACATGTAACTTGGTTAAGTTTGAATTCAAATTGGAGTTTGAATTTGCAATTCAATTTGCAATATACTCCATTTAAATGGAATTGCTTCACACATCAAAGAATTTACATCAAGTTCCAACCTTCCATCATGTGATTGTGCATTGTATTTACTTTGCTACTTTGCTTGTTGTTTGTCGAGTAGAGGTGGAACTGGAGCAGGAGGCTGCCCCCTTCGTTGAAGACCCAGAACCCGAACCTCGTCGGCAAGGCAAGCAAACCCCCATTGATCATGTCGATAAAATCCCAATTCCCTCTCATGTCTCGCTTATGCATTGTTTAGGATGATTACCATGCTACGTTTCTACCGCATAGATGAACCCATTCCTTTGCATGACCTATCATTTGTCACAGTAGTAGGCAAAACCACAATCCTAGCAAATGTAGGAGTTGATTGATATCATGTGGCCTCTGCAAATGACACTGCTTATTGCATGCTTAGAGTGATACCATGATGATACTGTTATGTGAGTCGGGATGGTAGTGATCATGATGATGATGGTAGAAAAGTGTTGGTGAATCGACCCTAATACAAGGTGAACGATGAGAGGCTGTGTAGGAGTACACGGTGGGTTGTCTCGTTGAACACCGCCCTAAGTCCGAGTTCTTGTGTGGTGATCCAAGATGAAGAGTACAACCACACATTGGGCTCACTAACCCCTCTCAACTTACTAACTCATCCCTTTCGATGTCCAGATGTCGCAATAGTTCGGAGTTCTGGTAGGTCTGTGGCCTGGATGCTAAGTGAGAGAACGGCTCAACCGAGACCGGCTTATGCACCACGCACACATCACTTGGGTCCACTTCGGTAAACCGGCCGGGTTCACGATAGTGGTAGCCAACCCAAGTAGGCGGCTTTCTTGGACTAGATAGGCTATGAGGTAACAGTTGTGGTGAGCATCCTCGCCGACACTTCTTGAACGGTGTCGAGTACAAAGGCGGTAAATGATGACCATGTGTGTGTAGCGGTACACCCCTGCAGGGTTAACAAAACTATTCGAATAGCCGCGTCCGCGGTTATGGACTGCTTGGAAAGCTTAGCTTGATTATTAGACAACTTGAACTGGATACTTCTAAAACACACCAAGATAAGTGTGAGTGCTATGGCGTGCTTTCTCGTGGGGAAGTCGAGGAAGGCACCATAGTGGTGTAATTGGTTGGAGAAAGTAGTGGACTCGTGTACGCTTCTTACCTCAAAGTCTGGTACTCGTAGTTCAGGACTAGCCAAGTCAAAGATGGCATTTCTGCATGTGAAACCCCACCTCCCTTTACCTTGATACATGTGCATGAGTAGTATAGCTCCTATGTAAGTCTTGCTGAGTACGACTTTGTACTCACGTTTTCTTAATCTATGTTTTAGATGAACCCACTGACCCCGAAGGTGGCTTCTTCATCGAGCTGGACGACTGAAGATAAAGCTAGTCTAGTCCCAGTCAGACGACTGGTTCCCTCGTGGAGGGCTTGTGTTTAAATAAGGCTTCTTAAGCCATTTGTTAAACTTGTCTGTACTCAGACATAATTTGCTTCCGCTTATGTTGTAATGTTGGATCACATGTTTGTGATCTCTGTTTGCACTCTATAAGAGTTATCAATAAAGATGTATACTTTGTAGAGAATTGCAATGATACCTACTGTTCATACAAGGCATGTGTGCTGCGTGTATGTTTATAACATGCATGTCTTTGTATGGGTTTTCGAGACCTTAGTTGTGATCTGGCTGGCGGTCTTTCATACACCAAGTGGCCCTTAGATGTGCGCAGCTTGGGGCATCGCGATGCGATTGTTCGAGACTCTGTCTCGTGCACACTTTGTGGTATGATCGAGCCCGCCCTAGACCCCGACTAAGTGATCGGGCTGGAGTAAGTCTATGTAAGAGTGACGAGATAGTCGGTAGTATGGTTGAGGCGACTTGTCTTTGAATATGGGAACTCATCACCCATATCATTAGACTTGTGTGCGGACGATGAGGACCCATCTCAGTTGATCATCCGGCCTGGATGGGATGCCCCTCACGTACGATGCTTTCCGAGAACGTTCTGTGCTTGGCCTTGTCCGCTTACACAAGTGGGTACTGTTCTCGGCTCTCCATATGACTATGTCTTAACTGGACTTGCATACGCTAACCCCGGGTCCCGACAATAGAACTCCACATCGTGTAGGAGTGAGACTCTAGGAATCCCGGGACCCGACACCTTTATAAGTCGAGGTCCACGGGAGCCAGAGCCAGAACTTAACTCAAGCCAGGACTAGACAACTCGCGCTATAACATAGATCTCCACGAGACTAAGGTTGTGAAACATCACCACTGTAATCGATACGATCGGCTCTTCCTATTGAGGAGTCGATCCCACAATAGTCAAGAAGCAGGAGTAGGTCTTTACCGCATCGACGGGGCCGAACCTGGGTAAATCACCGAGTCCCGTGTCTATGTCGACTCTCTCCTCGAATTCGCCTCGCAGCAAAGGTCCCATGATAAGTCCGACTCTACGGACATCTGCCGTGACTTTCCCACGATAGTTGGCGCCCACCGTGGGGCCTGCGCTCACAGGTGTTGAGATTCTAGGGGGAGCTCTACAGGGTATGGAAGGATTCGTGGCTGGGCGAATCACCCGAAGCCGACGTGGAAAGCTCTGCATCGACGACTCGACTTGGGGCCCTGACGCTGATTCCGTCGAATCTGGTTCTCGGGTCCCGATCGGGTCTATTCATATCTTCATTGGGAAAACAGATGGATCTGAGCCAGAGCCGGATCCTAAAGTCCCCCTGGAAACCTCGAGTCGGCGACACACCGGCTGAAGGCACACTTTTGTCGGGTCCATCGCTGGATCTCCGAAGTCGGCGCGCTCTGTCAAGCCCCTGGCACCCGACACCTTGGAAGAAATATCTGACGCTAGCTCACTTCCAAGTGAAACAAGCTTTTTAGATACCGGCTCCATCCGATCCGCCAGGAGGAACATACTCGGCCCGGGAAAAGTAGAATATGACCCCGACTTCCCACAGTACGAGCCTCCATACTGCGTGACAGTGTTCATGGAAGGTACCGAAGAACAGGGAAGCCAGCCGGCTTAGGGTGCGGCGCAGAACCGGAACGTAGAGACGGCTCACAATACGGCCCCTAATCCAGATAGGAAACAGCCAGAAGTTCTCACGGGAGAGGAAGTCCTCACAGATGCCCTAAACGCCTTGGATGAAGCCTTAGCTGTGCCGATGACCGCGGAAAACCAGCAAGCCTGGAGAAACAGGGTCAATGGACTCAAGGCCCAGGTGATGAGCATTTGGAGGGAAATTAACTCCCAGAACGCACAAATGGTGTAAAGAGAAACCCAACTCGCCCAAGAAACCAGGCGCTTACGACACGAGCCGGAGTTGATAGAAGCCCAGAGACTAAGTCTCGCCAACGCACGCCCCGCAGGTCCCGTGAGCCGGATCCCCGCTGATCTCCGGCCCGGAGACTGTTCCAGGATATACATCAGTCGACTTCCCGAGGGTATATGCCACCAAGGCAACCTGTCCCATCACCACGGCAGGAACGATTCCATACACCCCCGGATCATTTCAATAACCCCATCGCTAATGTGGTGGCAGCGTCACGGTTCCTCGCCAGCGTGCCTGCGCACGGAAACACTCCGGAGGAACAGGTCACTCGAGGGGCAATCGATCTTCTCAAAACCGCAATCACACAGCAAGCCCAGTACTCACAGGGATTCCAGTACCTACATGAGACCCCGTATCGGAGTACGAGCCGGCAAGTGGATTCATCGGCTCCAGCCGGCTCGAGCAGCCATCGCCAGCGCAGAGCTCCACCACCGCCGGACCCGCCGGGGGCGATAAGGATCCAAGACATATCGTCCAGCTTCTATCCCGAATGCCTGGTAGAGCAGATGGTCCAACCCCCACCCCAAGATCAAGACGCCGAGTTCATCAACAGATCCGTGGGCAACCGATGCCTGGTGCCGGCTCTATGAAACACACGCTTGCCGTCAGATTTCAAGGGCCCACGTAAGATCGCGAACTATACAGCTGACATGGACCCGGCAGCCTGGATCGAATGTTATGACCTAGCCATGGACTTGTTACAAGACAGTGAAGGAGTTTGTGCCCGTTACCTCACAATGATGTTGGAAGGGCCGGCTCGCACATGGTTCAAAAACCTCACAGAGGATTCCGTCACCTCCTGGGAGGACCTGAAGGAAAAGTTCATCAAGAATTTCCAAGGCACATGTCGACGAGCCACCACAATTGTTGACCTGGAGCATTGTATCCAGAAGGAAGGAGTGTCGACCCTCAGTTGGGAACGACGGGTAGCAGAAATAATCCACTCCTCGGACACTATCACTTCCTAGACAGTCGTCATTGTCCTGGAAAGGAACTGCAAATTCGAGCCCCTGGTACACAAGCTTGGCCGACTCAAACGGACGGTCAAGGACATAGGAGAGCTCATGAACGCGGTTATCAAATACGCCGAGTCCGACAAAACAAAGGATGTTGAACCTCAACAGGATAAATCCGGCCAGAACAAAAAACGGCGGCAAAACATCCCAGAATCAGAGTCTTCAAACCAAACGGCGACTCGATCAGACTATTTCTGACTTGGTAGCCAACACAAATGTCGGCTCCAAAAGACAGAAGCAGGGGGGCAACATCTTCCGTAAGCCGGAAGGAAATTTTCTCCCAAACAGCTTTGAAGCAGCTATGAAAATCCTTGCTCGACCCATAGTAAACCCGGTCGCCCAGCCAACCACACTTGGGAGGATTGCAATTTCATGAAAGAATTTGCACGGCGGGGGAACCAGGTACCTCCCGGGTTAGGTGGGGGAGCCGGCCAGAACGGCACCAAACAAAATTCCGGCTACCAAGGAGCCGGCGCAATGCCTCAACACCAAGGACCCGGAGGAGGGGCCCAGCAAAATTAGTCAGGGCTTGATGGATTCCAAGAAAACCCGAAACAACTCCACGACCGTGCATCATATCACGTTTTCACCACCAGCAGTTGCAGGACGGATAGGAAGCTGCAACGGAGAGCCTCCATGGCTGTGACTGCAGATCCGGCATGGCCAGGTGGCTCAATTGGTCAGAACAACCAATCACTTGGACAAGGGATGATCACCCCCGGTGGTAGACAACCCAGGGGCCCTGGCTCTAGTAGTCTCTCCACAAATTGGACGATATACACTTGACAAGGTGCTCATGGACGGAGGAAGCAGCATCAACATCCTTTACTACGAAAATTTTCGCAGGATGGGGCTGACCCAAAAACAGCTGCAACCCTCCAACACAGTTTTGCACGGAATAGTCCCGGGCAAGTCAGCACGTCGGATAGGAAAAATTCACCTGGAAATGGCTTTTGGAAACGCTGAGAATTTCCGCTCCGAGCTCATACCCTTTGAAGTGGTAAAACTCGAGAGCCCACATCACGCCATTTTGGTCAGACCGGCTTACACCAAATTCATGGCTCGGCCATGTTATGTCTACCTGAAACTAAAGATGTCGGATCATAATGGCCCAATCACCATCGATGGAAGTCGGTCCAGGGCAGTGGAATGTGACGAACAACACGTCAAATTTGCCGAGTTGACACGCGCCAAAGAGGACTTGTCAGTATACCAAGAAAAGGTAGACCCGGCAGACCCCACAATCCTGAAGAAACCGACTCCCGACAACAACCCCAAGTTTCAACCGGCTCAGGATACAAAGAAAGTTGACTTTGTCCCTGGTGACTCTTCTCAGCAGTTCATCATTGGGACAGAGTTATCTGATAAATAGGAAAGCATGCTCATCGAGTTCCTCTGTGAGAATCGGTACATCTTTGCATGGAAACCATCTGACATGTCAGGTGTCCCGAGGGAACTCGCTGAGCACCACCTAAATATAGATCCAAAACTAAAGCCAGACAAGCAATTCCTTCGCCGCTTCAACGATGAAAGGAGAAACACTATTTGGGAAGAGATGGCCCGGCTCCTCGCCACCGGGTTCATCATGGAAGTCTTCTATCCAGAATGGCTCGCAAACCCGGTCCTCGTTTTGAAAAAGAACGGGACCTGGCGCATGTGCATTGACTACACAGACTTGAACAAGGTCTGCCCGAAGGATCCCTTCTCGCTGCCTCGTATTGACAAGATCATAGACTCGACTGCGGTATGTGAGCTCCTCTGTTTCCTTGACGCCTACTCTAGTTATCACCAGATCAAGATGGCCCTTGAGGATCAAGAAAAAACGGCTTTCATCACTCCCTTCGGGATCTACTGTTACACTTCTATGCCTTTTGGCCTTAAGAATGCGGGAGCCACATATCAGCGAACAGTGCAAAGTTGCCTCAAAGAACAGATTGGGCGCAACGTGCATGCTTATGTGGATGATATAGTGATCAAATCCCAATTGGCCGACTCACTCATCAGCGACTTACGGGAAACCTTAAAAATCTGCGCAAATACCAGATGAAGCTAAACACGGCCAAATGCACCTTTGGGGTACCTACAGGTAAGCTCCTTGGATACATAGTATCAGTGTCACATCCCAACTTTTACTCTCCTGTTAATTTAGATAGCCAAAAATTGGAGTCAACAAAAACCTTGCATGAAATGTTAGGTTGTTGTTTCAATGCTTGAACCTGTGTGCTTAGGGTTGGCTATGTTGTTGCTTGATGATTTACTATTGATGATGATCATTTTGTGGTCCATGCAACTCATCTTGAGATGATCATATAATGGCAACTTGATAAATCCTAAAACCCTTATTGCTAAAACCTAATAAATTTTCTGTATAATAATAATACCAATAATTTTAACCACCACAAACCCTTAGGCATTAAACTTTTCTTGATTAGGAATAACTAAAACAATTATCAATAAAAAAGTACCTAACTACATAAAATCATAATGAGATGAATGCATGACCTTCATAACTCGTTAAAAAAATGTATATTTATAATTTCTCCAACAAACATTCCTTGGGTGCTTTTTTTATGTGTTAACCCAGATTTCCTTTTTAATCAAGTAATAAAAAAATATTAACAAGAGTTAAAAAAAAGGCAAAGCTAGCCTACCCACCCCCCTCTAGTATCTCAGCTTCCCTAATCTTTCTCTCCCTCACGGTCTCTCCCTCTCCCACGGTTCCCTCTCTCACGTTCTCTCTCACACGCACCAGAGAGAGAACCTCTCTCTCCTAACCTCTCTCCCGAGCCCTCTTGTCAATCCCATGCTCCCATTTTCCCAACCGAAGGAGAACCCAAGGATCGATGAGGTGGCCTGGCAGCGCAAACGTACCCCCCAGTCCATGCTCGTGATGTGACCGGCGAGGGCCACGGTGGAATCGAGCCCCCCCCCCCCCGCGGGAGCTCCCTCACGACCTCGCCCGCCGCCCGCCTTTGCCAATGGTGGCCGAGGCTGGCCACGGATCGCCCCATGGCATCCGGCTCCCGCCCGTTGCAGCCCTCCTCGCTCGGCTATAAAAGGAGGACGCCCCGGCCCTCCTCTCCACACTCGCCTCACCACACCACCCTCCTAGCCACACTACCATGCCTCGCTCCGGCTAGAACAGAAGGAGGAGAGGGAGACGAGAAGAACAGAAGAGGAGGAAGGAGTTGGAGGAAGGGAGGAGCAAGGAGAAGAAGAAGGAAGGGGGGAGGCCGGCGCGCCCCCCGCCGCCCCACGCCGGAGCCTCCCGGCGAGGCCGCGCCCAGGAGGAGACGACCCCAGGCCGGCGCTACTCCGAGCCGCCACCACCGCACCTTAACGTCCCGGACGCCGTTCGCCTTCGCCGAGCACAAAAACGTAACCGCAAGACCATTTCGCACGCTCGCCGGCCATCCCCGTCACCAACCGCCGCCTGGAATGCCGCCTCCGGTGAGCTCCCGCAACCCCTCCTGTCCGCCACAAACGCCTCATTTTCCCACGTCAAGCGCCTCCATTTTGGGGGAAACTGGAAAACCCGAGCCGTGCTACACCTCCCCCTCCACTCGCTGCCCTCCTCCGTCGACCAGGGCGCCGCCGTTGAGGCCCCTGCATGCTCCTGTGCGCCATTGATGCTCCCAAGCCGACCTGGCCCATCCCTGGGAAGAAGACGGCCCCTGGCCGTTAGATCATACTTGATCCAACGGCTAGGAAACGACCATACCCCTTCGTTTAAAAAAAACTGAAGCAACAGCCGCTACGCGAGCTCGGCCCAAATAAAAGAAAAACTGCCCGTGGGCGCAGTATAGCCCTGGGCCGGCTATGCCATTTTCCTTTCCTTTTTGTTAAATCTGCAGAACAGAAATACTTATATAAAAATAAGTATAATTCAATAAAATATGAGACAAATTGCGTGTTGTTCCTAAATTTATGATTTATTTTTGTGCATGGTTAGAATCTTGTTTTTACTAAATTTAATTGTGGTTGTTTATTTTATTTTATTTTTGTATTAATTTGTTGCTTAGATAAATATTATGAAACCTTCTGTTATTGAATTTTCAAAATAAGAAAATTTTATTAATAATATCTCTGATTAGTATATAATTATTGTATAGTTTAATAATAAAAATAAGGTAAATAAAATCATAACTAGAATTCTTTATGTTTAGTTGTACCCTTTAATGTCTCATATCCATTTAGTTAAATTGTTAATAATAAAACAAGTTTGATTTAAATTCCTATAATATTAGTTCTAAACAGTAGCTATTTATTATGTTTATTAGATAATTGTTATGCATTGATTAGCAAGTTATTTATATACAAATAGTGTGTAAACAGATTGATTACACTGGCCCAACCAACTGTAGAAAAATTTACACACTGAGCAAAATATTAACTTGGGCCGTGGCTGAGCAACTTGTCTTTATTAGTTTCGCACAGGACATATATATATTTTTAGAAAAATGTGCGCACATCAGAAAAATGTGAAATAATTTTTGTTGTGATCATGTGATTATGCTTTATTTTTCTGCATAGGTGGAACTATTGTTTACATAAATAAATTTAAAGGTCACATTATTATTATTGCTAATATTTCATGTTTAAGGTAATTCTAGTTTATTTTCTGTTAACAGATTAAATGTGTTTAAATATTTTTATGCTTGTCTCTGGATAGTAGCTAATTATTGCATTGTTATTTAATTGAATTTATTAAATGAAAACATGACCTAAGGCCATAAAAATAAGAATAAAAACTTGTGTAAACTCCTATGTAATGTGTTGCTTAGATGTTTGCGTAGCTCTATAAACTTATTAAACCACCATTAAAAATTCTAACCACATGTGATAATCTGCTTGAACTCGTTGGTGTGACTCATGTGTTGTTTTCACTGAGTTCTAAATAATTGTTTTGTTGGTTGAATGTTTGCTTTGAATGATGTAATGGTAATTGTGTGCTATTTTTCGCAACGTGTAGACGAGACGCTTGACGTTGCAGGTGAAGTCTCCTTCCAAGACGAAGAACCCGTACCATGAGACACCGCCAAGGAAGGCAAGCCATCTTCAAAAACTTAACCCTTGTCCTACATTTTTACTTTCTTTGTACCATATTATATATCATGCTATTGTTATATCATTTTGGGATGGGATTGTATTACTTTATTAGGTGAACCACCACATACCTTGTAAACCTACCTATTGGGGAGGAAGAAATTAGTCACCGATGATCTTGATCCCTAGCATTGCTAAAGAACTAATGACAATATAATAATTTGGTTAATCTTCCTCCTCCCTAGTGTGTTGGCATACATCTAAGAAGATGTGATGGCCAAGATTGTGGTTGTTGGAAACATCGTTGGACATATTCAAAGTCTGGAGGGACTCTCTATAAGTGCCTTGGAAACCTAGTATTATAGTACAACCACAATACTCTGGTATGGGACAGGGCTAGTTGGAAGCTTGTTTATCTTAGTACGGGGGTCTTATAACTACACATGGATGTTTGATCCACGAATCTGATAGCCCTCAAAGTCGAGTGGTGAAATTCGCTAGGCTTGGCGTCAGAGGTAACCTTGGTGCTCTTCGACTACGGTGCAGGCTTGGGTCCAAGAGGAGCATGACCTGACACGCGGACAGTCCATGTAGTACGCAAGGGGTAGATTCACCTATACTAGGATAGGCAAGGGGAATACTACGGTCGATTATCCAAAAACCGCATACTGAGGTATGACGAACCGTGGAGACTCACGGCGGATGTATAAAATGTTGTGGGTAAAGTGTACAACCTCTGCAGAGTGAAAACTATTCGAGTAGCCGGAGTCCACGGTCATGGACAGCTAGTGGGGCCACACTTTGTAGGGAATAGATGAGAAATTCTAGTACTGAGATTATGGTTCATGATGATGATGTTCGTATTATGAGAAAGGGTTGGACTTGATTAAATCAAATATATGTGTGGGATTAAAATTTGTCAAGATTAAAATGTTTCCAACTTAATCAATAATGAGTAGTTAGTTTCCCCCATGTTAAACTCCACCATATAGCCATCCCATTATTTTATTGTACAAAATCTTTGTTCATTTCTTTAGGTGGTTTTCGAGTACTTTGTATGTACTCACGGCTTTATCCCTGGTTATTCAATCGGCCAGGCTTGTAGGAGCAGGTATTGGACGATGCCGCGACTGACGAGTACTAGGATGTGCTACGCTCTGAGCTTTACCTGTGGATTGTGTTGCTGCTATCTATCTTTCTTTTGCTTTTTCCGCTGCCATTTGAGCCCGATGAGGCCATGTAAGACTATGTTGATGTATGACTTTGTATTCGGTACTGTATGAACTTGTGACTTTGATATCCATTGTCGAGTTGTGCGTCATGCGACACTGATCATGGGAGCATGACGGTATGCACAGCTGGCCGCTTTGGACATATAGTCCGGGGTGCCCACAGACTTGGTATCGGAGCCCCTGTTCGGAACGTAGCATCCTAGTTAGAATGGACGGTAGATAGGATGGGGGAAAATCAAAAACTATTTTCTAAAATAAAGAGATGGTAATCTGCATAGTATAAAATGCTTACCTCTCTTATCCCTTCTATAGTAAAATATTGCACACTTGTCATCTAACATAAACTTATAAAATTGTAGATGGCTGGAGTTCCTGTGCACCACCTGCAGTTGACTCAGGCTGGGGAGACGCTCTTTGCTCAGGACCTGATCGAGCTGCTTCAGCTGGTTCACCGCCCAGTTGTGGAGTTCTGGGCCTACGAGATCTCCGGGAGGAAGGATGTGGAGGCTCGCCTGGTTGTGCGGTGTGAGCTCCGAGGATCGGAGGTTACTCCGCGGTCCGACACTATCGCCTTTGTGTTGTATGCCCGTACTTGAGAGGAGGGTCTGCGTCGAGCCTGTCAGGAGGCGATTTCTCGCATTGTGAGGTTCCACCAGTGAGCTGAGATCCACGTGGTTCCGTCACTATGGGATGCGCGATGGCGAGGGAGATCCCACTCCCGGCATTCCTCACCCGATCATGAGGGATCACCTGATCGCTACGGAGAAGCACTTGGATTTTACTGAGGCCCAGCTGGATGAAGCCCGGTTTAAGCATGGCTACAACCTTCAGACAGGAGGTCACGCCCACCTCGACCCCATCGACCTAGAGTCCCGGGACTGGATTATAGAGGAGCTGCAGGGCCAGGTCGCCCGTCTGGAGGGGAGTAATGATATGCTGATGAAGAGGACCAGGAGCCTGAAGCGCAAGTGCGCGGATTTGGAGGACGAGATTGCTGCTCTGGATGATGGCGAGGACATCCGGAAGGAGGATCATGCCTACCTTAGTGTTGACGAGGACAACGACTAGGAGGAGGACGTTTCGAACTCCGAGGATCGTGCTTTCATCGACGATGAGGAGGAGAGTGACGCGTAGGAGGTGTCCCATTGAGTAGGTGCCACTTTTGGGTTTAGTCGTGGCTCGGTTTGATGATGATTTGCTAGTTGCATGTTTATTGCCTATTTTAGATGTCTTGCTTGTGTATGATAACTAGATTGTTAGAGACTTACCCCCCTTTTGTAGACTAAATTCCCTCTTATATTGCGCCACAACTCCAGGATGCCGAGTTACCCCCGCGCTAACCCAAGTGGATCCGGTGATGTGCCACCGCCAACACCCGACCCGAGCATGACGTAACTTCTGCGACTGCTTATGGAGGAGCGCCAGGCTGCTCGTGACGAGCGCTAGGCAAACATGGCTGCACTTCAGTAGCTAGTCCAGGCCGCCACCAATGCCAACCAAGGAGGCGGAGGAGCTGGTGGGAATGAGGAGCCCAGGTCTCGGCTCCGAGATTTCCAGAACACCAACTCGCCCGTGTTCTCGCAGACGAAGGAGCCGCTGGATGTTGAAGATTGGCTCTGCACCATGGAGAAAAATCTCGCTGTCGCCGCTGTTGGCAACAACGAGAAGGTCCTGTATGCCACCCACTATCTCGCCGGCACTTCCAGGAGCTGGTGGGAAGGATTGTGCGCCCGTCTTCCAGAAGGGAAAGTACTCAACTAGGCCGAGTTCTCCGAGAAGTTCAAGAAGGCGCACATCCCCACCGCACTGATCAGGAGGATGAAGGATGAGTTCCGCCACCTCAAGCAAGGGGGAATGACAGTGGTTGGATATCTTGACCGCTTCACTCAGCTGTCGAGGTATGCCCCAGAAGAGGTGGACACCGAGGAGAAGCGGAAGGATCGTTTCCTCGATGGACTGCACGATGAGCTACAAGTTGTTCTGGTGGCCATGCAGTTCCCTCACCTTGAGTCTCTCGCTGATGCTGCTATTATGATGGAGGGAAAGCTCAAGATGGCCGTTGACTACTGCAAGCGCCGCATCATGCAGCAGGGTGGATCCAGCAACCCCCGACAGCGTCCGACACAGCCACCAAGGTCGGCACCACCGCCACAGGGGAGCCAGTACCCGGTGCCGCGCCCCAATGTTCCTGCTCGCCCTGTTGGAGTTCCGCGTCCAGCAGGCGGAGTTCCCCGCAACCCAGGAGTGATCTGTTTTGGATGTGGTCAGAACGGCCACTATTCGAACGAGTGCCCCAATGCACCAGCACCAGCCAGAGGGAACCCCGGACGCGACGGGAAGGATTGCAAAGTGGGCCATAGAGTTGGGGGCTTATCACATCAAATACAAGCCGCGAACGGCCATCAAGTCCCAGGCGTTAGCCGACTTCATTAATGAATGGACAGAAATCCAAACATCTCCGGATAAGCCAGTCACCAAATATTGGACGATGCACTTCGATGGAAGCCGGCAGCTCCAAGGGTCAGGAGCCGGCGTGGTTCTTACCCCACCTAAAGGGGAGAAATTCTGCTATGTTCTACAGCTGTAGTTCACCTGTACCAACAATGCAGCAGGATATGAAGCCTTGCTTCATGGACTACGGCTGGCTCGTGAGATGAACATAAGTTGGATCCAATGTTATGGTGACTCTGATCTCGTTTCTCAACAAGTGTCAGGAAAATGGGATTCCAAAAATCCCATAATGGCAGCTTATCGAAGAGAGGTGCAAAGACAAGTCGGATTTTTTGTTGGATACCAGGTGGATCACGTGGACAGTCGGGAAAACGAAGCAGCTGATGCACTCTCTCGACTCGGCTCTCAGCGAAAGTCGATCCCTCCAAACGTATTCCTGGATGTCCTAACAAAGCCGTATGTGCAACCACCAACAGAGCAAGACGTAGCAGAGCCGGATCCAAAGCCGACTTTGGTCGCTGCAATACATGCTACACCCTCATGGATCATACCTTACTTGGATTACAAGACTCGAGGAATCCTTCCTCATGATGAGATGTTGGCCAGACAAATCGTCAGGAGAAGCCAATCCTTTGTACTCATCAATGGTGAGTTACATTGACGGAGTTCCGCAGATGTTTTTCAGAGATGTGTCTCACTAGAAGAAGGTAGAGCCATCCTCAACGAAATACTCTCTGGAGATTGCGGACACCATGCCGGCTGTCATTCACTAGTTGCTAAAGCCTTTCGACATGGCTTCTACTGGCTCACAGCTCATGCGGACGCAGAGGACATAGTCAAGAAATGTGATGGATGTCAGCGCTATGCAAAACAAGCTCACGTGCCGGCTCAAGAACTCAGGATGATACCTATCACTTGGCCCTTTGCAGCATGGGGACTTGATATGGTGGGACCTTTCAAAAGGACAGCCAACAAAACTACCCACATATTAGTGGTAGTGGATAAATTCACCAAATGGGTGGACGCCGAGCCGGTCAACAAATGTGACGCTGGGACAACACTAAAATTCTTGAAAAATATCATATACAGATTCGTCTACCCTCATAGCGTCATTAATGATAATGGTTCTATCCTATCAGAAGGGGTTATGCAACGATTCTGCCAGAACGAGCACATCCGACTCGACCTTGCATCAGTGGCTCACCCACAGTCCAACGGACAAGCCGAGAGAACCAACCAAGAGTTCATCTGAGGCATCAAACCCCGACTCGTTGTCCCCCTAAAAAGGACGCTGGGTTGTTGGGAGGAGGAGTTACCCTCAGTATTATGGAGCATCAGGATGAGTCCCAACAGGTCGACAGGCTATACACCCTTCCTCCTGGTCTATGGAGCGGAAGCCGTCCTCCCAAGTGACATACGTCACGACTCACCTCGAGTCACTACTTATGTAGAAGCCGAAAACGAGAAAGAAAGACAAGATTCCTTGGATATTCTCGATGAAAAACGAGATTTGGCTGCAGCTTAGTCAGCTATCTACCAACAAGATGTGCGACGCTATCATAGCCGCCGCATCGGAAGTCGGACTTTCCAGGAAGGTGATTTAGTGCTTCGACTCATACAGAAAAGAGATGGAATGCACAAATTATCCTCTCCTTGGGAAGGACCGTTTGTGGTCAGCAAGAACCTGTACAATGGATCCTACTACCTAGTGGATATACGCGAGAAGGAAGACATGCGCACAAGCATGGAGGAGACTCCCAGGTCGTGGAATATCGCACAACTCCGTCCATATTACACTTAAGTAGAAACAGGAACATTACTGTACATTTAATCAAGTCGACATACGTCGCACTGGCTTTCACCATATTAATATATATATAAGCCGACATTCGTCGCGCCGGCTTTCGCCATCGAAATATATATAAGTCGACTTCTATCGCACTGGCCCTCGCCACACATAACTAAGTCGACTTTCGTCGCACCGGCTCTTGCCATATCGATTTCTCTTTACCTTTTTGTTTCATGACATTTTTGCATCATGCATTACATATTTTACATTATTATAATCTCAGAGACCTGGGGGCTTGATCTACCCCTCTATTGGTACTGAGCATGTATATTTCTTATTCAGGGGAATCGGGGAGCTCGATGACAATCATTGACTCTTTATCTGAAAACTCGGCATATATATGTAAAAATCACAGTGTATAAGCTTATTCAGGGGCAGTAGAAGAGCTCGATGTCACTCATCGACTCTTATCCGAAGAAACCCAGGCATATACATGAACTGGCACTCCATGCCCTATAATTTCCTGTATGTTTGATGCTCATACGATCTAAATACGCGAAACCCGGCTCAAAGTTCTCAAGAAGGAGTTTTAAAGCAAACGGAAAAACGTTGATCAATGTGAGACAGCATACAGAGGAGTTCCGACTCATGGATAACCCAAAAAATTTCTCAACAAAGAGAAGATGAGGAAAAGATGAATCCAGAGTCGAGTTCTATATGAGTCTTCATACTTTCTTTTTGCATACATTAGCATCATCACATACTCTTTTCATTTATATATGTCATCCAAAAGATGCACCTTGAGCATTAACCTGCGTGACTCGGTATGACACAAAAGATGATCATACTGACTCATGAGGACTATAGCTCAAAAATTCTCTATGACTCGATATGACACAAAAGATGCTCATAACTGACTCATGAGGACTACACCTTTTTCATTACATCTTCTGCATATATAATAGTCGACCTCGGTCGCAACGGCTCTCGCCACACATATAAAGTCGACTTCGGTCGCGACGGCTCTCGCCATACATATATCAACATTCGTCGAACTGGCTCTCGCCGACCTATTTGGAAGCTGGGAACACAACCCATCGTGTCATATCTATGTGATTTGGCAGATTAAAAGATAGACCTATGTGACTCGGCACTGCACACAGATGCATACACCGACTCATGGGGACTACACTTCAAGTTTTCTTCTCAAATAAATACTCGGTATGTCACACAACCATGCACACCGACTCTTGGGGAGTAACACTTCAAAAATTCTGTATCACAAAGGCTTGGCATATAATATGTGCCGAACTTCAGATAACATGCAAGAAATGCTAAGTCCCAGGTTGCTGCAAGCAAGACAACCCGACACTTGGGGGCTACACTATTTTGAAGCAATTTTCATAAACACAAATTCTTCTTTGATGACCCGGTACGGCACATAAACGTGACCACACCATCTCATGGGGGCTACAAGTCGATCTGTCCTATGAGTCGATTACAGATACTAAACTATTCTGAATCGACTCAGGGGGCTACAGATAAATACACTATCATCAGTTCTCATACATTTTGAAACATATTCAAAGTCAGGAATAAAACCGACTCATGAACTCATGGACTCAATGAAAATTCATAATTTTCATTCATCAAACCAACTGGGTCTTACATCAAAGGAGGCAACCTTACAAGCAAAAGCCAAACTCGGCAAACTTCTACTAAAAGGAAACATCTACAGCTTTAGAGGAGACCGAGCATGCTGTTGTGTGGAGAGCTCCAGCGATGAAGAACTCCTTAGTGAAGAAGAAGCTTCAACGGAGGATATTCCGAGTCAAAGATCCTAGCCGACAAGGTGTCTTCACCATCAAAGCTGAAGACAATGGTGTCTCCTTTTGAGATATTTCTAGATCGAAGGAAAGTTTAGCAACCCTTCTCAAAAAACATGGTGCCATGGCTAGAAAATATTACCGTCACCCAGACAGGCCCATGAGGACATCCATCAGATCGGAGCCAAAGACCCAAAGGCGCTGAGTCAATCACGAGTTGAGTGAAAGACTCAGGAAGTTTGATCCAGCGTCAAATCATCCGAATATGAACCAAGAACTCACTTCTCTCAGGAGAAGAAGGAGGAGATTCGGAAGGAGAGGCAGCACGAGCACTTGTTCCTCTACCTCTACCACGGCCACGACCTCTACCACGGCCACGACCGCGACCTCGAGTACTTGTACGGGGATCGGGCTCATTGGATGCCAAAGGAAAAGAGGCTTCTAGCTTAGGTTCCATGGGGAAACAGGAAGAGGAAGAAGAAGATGGATGCGCTTGAAAGATCAAACTATCCAAAGGATATTTATAGGTGATTCATGAGGAGGATCCATTAATGCCATAAATAATACGGGATAACTACCCATGGTAGATAGAATTTATGGAAAGACTCCTCGATTCCCACTACAAACATCAATGCCTCTAACCGGCGTTTTGGGCAGTGTGATCATAAAAACTAGACCGGATCTTTGATCAAAGGTCAAAAGAAAAAATCTTCAAGTAAACGGATATGTAAAGTTAAAAAGAATCGACGTCGGCTCCTAGTAAGCATCAAATGATTGTTGATTCAACCAGAAGATTCCACTTCATGGAGATAAAGGAATCAAAGCAAGATTGAAGAAAGACGACTCTGACTCCCAATCAACACCAAGCATAAAAGTCGGCCCTTGATTCATGAAGAGCCGACACCAATGAAGAAGATAAAGAATATTGCCGTGAAGACTAAAGCATCACAACAATCCTGGGGGCTAATGTCGGGGGGATGGATCAGGCCCATAAACCCGGCATTAGAAATCTCTGGGCCGACTTACATATGAAGGCCCACAAAGAAGACCCGTCCAGGAGTCTGACGTGCCAAGCGTGAAGATTGAATCCCTAGAAGGAATTCGACTTACCTTGTATAGCACGTAGCAAACTTGTAAAGTAGAATAGAATACCACATCGTGTAGGAGTCGTACTCTAGGAATCCCGGGACCCGGAACCTTTATAAGCCGACGTCCACGGGAGCCAGAGCTAGAACTTACCTCAAGCCAGGACTAGACAACTCGCGCTATAACCTAGATCTCCAAGAGACTAAGGTTGAGAAACATCACCACTGTAATCAATACGATCGGCTCTTCCTACTGAGGAGTCGATCCCACAATAGTCAAGAAGAAGGAGTAGGTTTTTATCGCATCGACGGGGACGGTCCTAGGTAAATCGCCGAGTCCCATGTCTATGTCGACTCTCTCCTCGAATTCGCCTCACAACAAGGGTCCCATGATAAGTCTGACTCTACGGACATCTGTCGTGACTTTCCACGACAGTTTCCCGGTGACGGAGAATAAATAGGCAAAGGGGGGCAGCCAGGGGGCCACCAGGGGTCCAGGCGCCCCCCTGACACGCCAGGTGGCCGCCTGGGCACCTGGTGGTGGTCCCCTGGCCCTCCTTCGGGGTTCGGGAAGCTTCCGGCATGCTGATTTTTTATCTAATTTCTCCCGGATTTTTGTAGCACTCTTTATATGGGGGAAAGCTGAAATAAAAAAACAGAAGAAAACAGGAACTGGCACTGGGGTGCACTGGGTTAGTAGGTTAGTCCAAATATGATCAAAAGTGTATCAAAGTGTATCTAGCTCATAAAAATATCACACAAAACATGCATGGAACGAGCAGAAATTATCGATACGTTTGAGACGTATCAACATCCCAAGATTAATTCATGCTCGTCCTCGAGTAGGTAAATGATGATAAACATAATTTGTGTGGTGACATGCTAGAAACCATATAAGAACTGTGAAAAGTAAAGCAATCAAGGTATGTGATTCAATTCAAGTCATAACATGCAAGAGTCTATATTAGCATTGAAACAAGCAACGAAAGAACATTAGGTGCAAGAGCTCTCGCTGTCCGTGACTCGAATGTCTCCAAATGGTGTTTGTGTGCAAGAAGAGCGATAGGGAATACGAGAAAAAAGTATTTTTGTTGAGAAGTCAATCTACTAAAGTTTCACACTTGGTCTTCTTTGGAATCTTATCTTGACTCGTCCCTAGAACACTAGCCAGGTACAAGTCAATTTGATCCACTCCTTTTCGATATTTTGAGCACTCATGCAATGGATGAGCGTAAGCACGAGAGTTGACACTTAGGATGGCAAGGATAGAATATGATGGAGTAGGAAGACAAAAAAAGATGAGAAAGTCTCACATCAATGAAAGCAATCATAGGTGAGAAGGCCAAATGATAGATATGATGTGAGGAGTAGGGATTGCCATGCAACGGATGCACATACGAGATGAAAAGCTCTCTAATGGAACTAGTGTGGGTGCATCTAACTTGCTCGCTCATGAAGACCTGGAGCTCTTTTGAGGAGGCTCATCGTTGGAATATGGAAGCCAAGTTCTATAGTGTGAAGGTCCCCACATAGCTATATGCATGAATGATCATCTCTATGGAGTACAAGGATAAGAGGGAGTACTAGTGTGGATCTTTCAAAAGGATAGTAGTGTAGCCCCTTTCTCTCTTTTTATTTCTTTTTTCTCTTTTTTCTATTTTTTGTATTTTTTGGTGGCCTCTTTGGCTCTTTCTCTTTAACTCTCATTTGTCCTCTTTGGGACCTTTTATTTTGTCCACTTTGGTATCTTTTCCTCACTTAAGGGCAACACTCTAATTTACAAGAGGGTATAGAAGATCTTTCACACTTCACAAGGTACTCAAATCATAAAGAAGATGTAGCTATCATGATGTATGCAATGTATGCCGCTGTCGGTGTAGCTGGACATGTATGACATGAAGATCAAGTCATGAAGAGGTGGATGTTGCATGCCAATATATCTCGGAAAGGCTATGGAAATTCCTTGATAGGTAGGTATGGTGGCTGTTTTGAGGAAATATATAAGAAATTTTATGATGACAGAGCGTATCATGCCAAGGGTTTGGATGTACCAGCGAAGGGGAGCGGCGGCTCTGGCGGCGGAGGGGGCCGGCGTGGGGCCGGTGGCTGGCGCCTAGGCGGAGGAGGGAGGCGGCAGCCTCGAGCAAGGGCTCGGCCCCATCCATGGTGCTGCTCCTCCTACACAGAGAGGGAAGAGAGAGGGTGAGGGGGAAGGAGAGGAGGGAGAAGAAGGAAGAGGGGGAGAGGACGATGGAGAGGGAGGCCGGCGGCGCTCCAGCTTGCCGACGGCGAGCCCGCGGTGGAGGCGGCGGCGGTGAAGCCCTCGGGCTGGCGGCAGCACACTGTGAGGAGAAGAGGGAGGTTGGTGGAGGAGGTTGGGGCTGACGTGGTAGTCCCAGGGCCGTCGGATCTGATGATCTGACGGTCCAGAACCCATTGGGCAAATTCCAGATCTGAGGAGCTAGGTTTTGTGCGAAAATTAGGGATATTTTCCAGATCTGGGGGCTGGTGGCTGCCTATGGGCTTAGGGGGAACCCTAAGTGGTGGATGGCCTCTATATAGGGCAGGTTGGCTGGCAGTTTGCAAAAAACACCCCCGGTTTTTCTCTCTCGCGCGCGGTGCTCACGTTTCTGACCGCCGGGGGTCCGCAGGACCTCCAATTCGGGTAAAACTTCGAACTGCGCGATCAGTGCATCGAGCCGGCGGCGTTCACCTCGCGTTGGAACCATTCCGAGAACACTTTCCGCCGCGCTATAAAAATATCCCATTTAATTATTAAACGGGGTTTTTCGTTCCGTTGGCTGCGGCTGGTCTCGTGCGGTTTTCGCGACGGTGATCGGGTTAAACCCGGTATCGCAAAGGTCGAGTGTTAGGGTGGCAAGGGTCGGTATCCGTCCGGTATGAGATAAGAGGGGATAAAAATAATTGTCGATCGGTAAAATCGGGGATGCAAACACCCAAACAAATCAGACAATCAAACAATTCACACAGAAAAATAAATTTTTAATTTTTGTGAAAACTGGGCTGTTACAATACAACACCACCAACAAGGGATCTCGTCTCGAGATCCAGGACGATCCGGGGGAGAGGGTAAGGGGGAAATAAGAGAGTCGACAATCTTCAACACCACCAACAAGGGACTTTGCTCCATGTCGACGTCGAACTTCGGTCGAGATAAATTTTTCGTAGAGAGACGGCAACGTCGGAAAACGAAACCATCGGGAGATCAAGAGAAGGAAAGGCAGTTCAAAGCGACGGTCAAGGAAGCATTATCATGTAAATCGTGAGGATACTGGGCAAGAGGACTGAAGTCAATAGACGACCAAGATGTTACCCAGAGTCGGAAGAACTAAAGGTACTACAGGATTTCCCACCTGAGATCGGAATCGAGACAATACGCTGCAAGCAAGGCATTGTAACGGTTCCGACACTCCACACACTCGAGATCCTAAAGTTTGAAAGGGATAAGTCAAGAGTAAAACACTTACGACACTTGTCCTGACCAGAGCAAGGGTAAGGAGTAAAAAGATTCCTACTCTCCGATAACTAACTTAGTAGTTACAAAATAGTTTTTGTCTAGACTCGACTTCGGCTAGAGAAGGGATCCTATGGTCGGTAAGGCTCTGATACCAAGTTTTAAGGCCCGATATGCGGTACTGTTCCAGATCTAGATGTTTCCATCCAGATCCGGGGACGAAGCACATATCGGTCCCACCGCGACATATGACGAAGTCATATGCCCCGGATTTCCAACATGATATCACAACATTACAGATACAAGGATACAACATATCATACAATCGGCATACAACTTCCTTAAATACATTACAACAGCGGAAGATACATGTATGAGTACACACTACAAGCAAATGTGTCGGGACCCGGGGTTAGCGTATGCAAGTACAGCTAAGACATAGTCATATGGAGAGCCGAGAACCGTACCCACTTGTCTAAGCAGACAAGGCCAAGAACGGAACGTTCTCGGAAAGCATCGTACGTGAGGGGCATCCCATCCAGGCCGGATGATCAACTGAGATGGGTCCTCATCGTCCGCACACAAGTCTAATGATGTGGGTGGTGAACTTCCATAAGACAAGTCGCCTCAACCATACTATCGACTATCTCAAAACTCTTACATAGACTTACTACAGCCCGATCACTTAGTCGGGGTCTAGGGCGGGCTCGATCATACCACAAAGTGTGCACGAGACGGAGTCTCGAGCAATCGCATCGCGATGCCCCAAGCTGCGCACATCTAAGAGCCACTTGGTGTATGAAAGACCGCCAGCCAGAACACAACTAAGGTCTCGAAAACCCATACAAAGACATGCATGTTATAAACATACACGCAGCACACATGCCTTGTATGAACAGCAGGTACCATTGCAATTCTCTACAAAGTGTACAATTTTATTGATACCTCTTATTGAGTGCAAACAGATATCACAAACATGTGATCCAACATTACAACACAAACGGAAGCAAATTATGTCTGAGTACAGACAAGTTTAACAAATGGATTTAGAAGCCTTATTTAAACACAAGCCCTCCACGAGGGAACCAGTCGTCTGACTGGGACTAGACTAGCTTGATCTTCAGTCATCCAGCTCGATGAAGAAGCCACCTTCGGGATCAGTGGGTTCATCTAAAACATAGATTAAGCAAACGTGAGTACAAAGTCGTACTCAGCAAGACTTACATAGGAGCTATACTACTCATACATATGTATCAAGGTAAAGGTAGGTGGGGTTTCACTTGCAGAAGTGCCAGCTTTGACTTGGCTAATCCTGAACTACAAGTACCAGACTTTGGGTAAGAAGCATACACGAGTCCACTACTTTCTCCAACCAATACACCACTATGGTGCCTTCCTCGACTTCCCCACGAGGAAACACGCCATAGCACTCACACTTATCTTGGTGTGTTTTAGAAGTATCCGGTTCAAGTTGTCTAATAGTCAAGCTAAGATTTCCAAGCAGTCCATAACCGCGGACGCGGGTATTCGAATAGTTTTGTTAACCCTGCAGGGGTGTACCTCTACACACACATGATCATCATTTACCGCCTTTGTTCTCGACACCATTCAAGGGGTGCTAGCGAGGATGCTCACCACAACTGTTACCTCATAGCCGATCTAGTCCGAGAAAGCCGCCTACTTGGGTAGGCTACCACTATCGTGAACCCGGCCGGTTTACCGAAGTGGACCCAAGTGATGTGTGCGTGGTGCATAAGCCGGTCTCGGATGAGCCGTTCTCTCACTTAGCATCCAGGCCACAAGCCTACCAGAACTCCGAACTATTGCAACATCTGGACATCGAAAGGGATGAGTTAGTAAGTTAGAGGGGTCAGTGAGCCCAATGTGTGGTTGTACTCTTCATCTTGGATCACCACACAAGAACTCGGACTTAGGGCGGTGTTCAACGAGACAACCCACCGTGTACTCTTACACAGCCTCTCATCGTTCACCTTGTATTAGGGTCGATTCACCAACACTTTTCTACCATCATCAACATTATCACTACCATCCCGACTCACATCACAGTAACAACATGGTATCATACTAAGCATGCAATAAGCGATAAACATTTGCAGGGGCCACATGATATCAAACAACTCCTACATTTGCTAGGATTGTGGTTTGCTTACTACTGTGACAAAATGATAGGTCATGAAAAGGAATGGGTTCATCTATGCGGTAGAAACGAATCATGGTGATCATCCTAAACAATGCATAAGCGAGACATGAGAGGGAAGTGGGATTTTATCGACATGATCAATGGGGGTTTTCTTCAACGAAGGGGGAAGCCTCCTGTTCTGGTTCCACCTCTACTCGACAAACAACAAGCAAAGTAGCAAAGTAAAAACAATGCACAATCACATGATGGAAGGTTGAAACTTGATGTATATGCTTTGATGTGTGAAGCAATTCCATTTAAATGGAGTATATTGCAAATTCAAACTCCACATTTGAATTCAACTTAACCAAGTTGCATGTGACATTGTTTGATCATTTTGAACCTTTTGGAAATGTGTATGATATGCCTCTGAAGTGTGGTTGAATTGTAGCATAATTCCATGGTTCAAGTTGCAAAATCATTTGAATTGAATTTGAATTAATTCCAAATAATTCAAATGACATATGCTACTGGTCCCATTTTAAAATCAACTCCAACATAGTTGAAAGTTGCATATTTGTAAAGATAATTTTCTCCTGATCATTTTTCATATATTATTTGTCCAATTTGGAATTAATATGAATTTTCTATGAATTTCCAAAGTTTGGGGTATTTTCTGGAATTTCTGGAATTTCTTTAATTCAATTTGATTTTCTGGAAATTCATTTAATCGATTTATCGCGTCAGGCTGACGTCAAGCTGGCGTCAGGGGGGGCTGACAAGGGGGTCCCACCAGTCAGTGGCTGGATGATTTAATCCACTGGGTTAATTCAATCCAGTGGCTTAATTAAGCCACTGGGCCCACTGGTCAGTGACCTAGGGGGTCATTAGTTGGGTGATTAACGGGGGGGGGGGGGGGGGGGGTTCGGCTAACCCGCCGGCGGCTTGGTCACGGCGGCGACTCGCCGGAATGGGCTAGGGGCCACGGGAGGCTACGGGGAGGACATCAACGGGCGCAGCAACTTCGTCCGCGTCGTCTGGAAGCATCAAGGGTTCACGGGGAGCTCTGAATCGACGGCGGCGACGACTCCGGCGGCAACAGAACGGCGGCGAGTTCGTAGTTGTCGCAGCAGTGCACGGATTGAGTCGATTCGGGGCGCGTTCGAACGCTAGCACACGCAGGAGTCAAACGCGTGCACTGGGGCTTCACGACGGGCACTGGAGCGAGGAGAGCGAAGACCATGGCGGCGAGGTGCTCGGGTTCCCATGGCGGATCCAGCTAGAGGAAGCAATCGAAGGGGGAAAAGGAGGGGTTTCGTTCGTGAGCTCACCAGGAACTCAGTAGCGCAGACGGTGAGGTGAACGGCGGCGTGATGATGATGAATTCGTCAGAGAGTTCTTGCGGGTCCGACGGCGGCTCGAGTTCGATTCAGGTGGCTAGGAGGGCTCTGGGCTCGCCTTCTTCTGCAGGTCGAGGAAGACGATGGACAAGCTCCGGGGGCTTCTCGGCGTCGATGGCTACGCGGGGGCTCGACGGCGCTCCGGCGTTCTTCTCGGGCGACGATGAATCAGGAGAGAGAGGAGGGGAGGGAGCTCGTGGAGGGGGGGAATGGACGTGGCGTGCTCCAGGGCGTCTCCAGGTGCGAGAAGAGGCCACGGGGAGGCCTGGAAGCTTGAAGGCGTCGAGGTGGCGTCCACGGCTGGCTCGGTGGCATTCCACCGAGCAGCTTGGAGGCGCGGGGTGGGGAAGAAGACCCCGCTACCCCTTTGGGCCGGGTGGGCTGGATGGGCCGGCTTCGCCTGGGCGTCTGGTAAGTCTTTCTGATCCCTTTTCTGTTTTTCTTTTCTGACATTTGTTCTGTTTAGCTAAATAAAATAGCTAAACATTTTATTAAATGCTGAAAATTTTTATGTGGCCCCATAACAATATAGACTAGCCACTTATAAAGTTTCAACATTTTTGAAATTCAACTGATTTGAATTTTAAATCAAATAGGGGTATTTGATTAATTCCAAGGCACTGTTTGAATATTTGAAAAATCTATGAGCATGGGGTGGTTCCCACATCACTTGAAATGTGATCACACTCATTTATAAGACTTCTCAAAAATCTAACATGAATTTTTGGAGAAGATTTTTATCTGGCCTTTTGAATTAATTCATCTGGGGGGGGTTCCTTCTCCCATTTTGCTTTTGATTTTGATTTGCAAGATTTCTTTCATGAATGCAAAGTGAAAATTGATCCTAGCACATTACCTAACAGAGGGTTCTGACAACTCGCCCCCACTCAAAAGAATCTCATCCCGAGATTCAGAAGTCTGCGGGAGGAAAGTGGGGTACTCGGCACTGAGACGGTCTTCTCTTTCCCACGTAGCTTCTCTTTCAGAGTGGTGTGACCATTGCACTTTCAGAAACCTAATCTTCTGACGATGAGTGACACGCTCTGCGGAATCAAGAATACGAACGGGGTATTCTCGATAGGAAAGGTCATCTTGGAGATTAAGCATTTCATGGTCGACTTCGCGGATAGGGTCCTTGAAGCAACGCCTGAGTTGGGACACATGGAATACATCATGTACTCGGGAGAGGTGCGGAGGTAGTTCAAGTTGGTAGGCAACTTCTCCACGTTTAGCAATAATGCGGAAAGGTCCGATGTAACGTGGGGCCAACTTGCCTTTGATACCGAAACGTTGGGTTCCCTTCATAGGAGTAACCCGAAGGTAAGCTTTCTCATCCAGATTGTAGCTCTCTTGCCTATGATGACGATCATAGTAGCTTTTCTGACGAGACTGGGCTGCTTTCAATTGATCACGAACAATGTGAACTTTCTGTTCTGCTTCCTTGATCATATCCGGTCCAAAGAATTGTCTTTCACCGGTTTCTGACCAGTTTAAAGGTGTTCGACATCGTCGTCCATATAGGAGTTCAAAAGGAGCCATGTTCAGACTAGATTGAAAACTATTGTTATAAGCAAATTCGGCGAATGGAAGAGACTTCTCCCAATTCTTTCCGAATGAGATAACACAAGCTCTGAGCATGTCTTCAAGAATTTGGTTAACCCTTTCGACTTGACCGCTAGACTGAGGATGGAAAGCCGTACTAAATGAGAGATGAGTCCCCATAGCATTCTGAAAGCTTCCCCAAAATCTAGAGGTGAAAAGGCTACCGCGATCAGAATTGATTTCCAAAGGAACACCATGAAGGGATACAATTCTAGAGATGTACAAGTCAGCTATCTGGCTAGCAGTTATAGACTCGCGAACCGGAAGGAAGTGAGCAACTTTGGAAAGCCTATCTATGACAACGAAGATGGCATTGTTTCCTTTCTGGGTTCTTGGAAAGCCGGTGATGAAGTCCATACCTACTTTGTCCCATTTCCACTCGGGAATAGACAAAGGTTGAAGTGTACCAGCAGGTCTTTGATGTTCTGCCTTAATGCGACGACAAACATCACATTCGGCAACAAATTGAGCAATGTCTCTCTTCATCCTAGTCCACCAAAATCTCTGGCGTAGATCTCGGTACATTTTTGTGCTACCGGGATGAATTGAGAGGGGTGTGTCATGGGCTTCCTTGAGGATGAGTTGCCTTAATTCCTTATTCTTAGGTACTACCAAACGATTTTCAAAGAATACCGTTCCCTTGCTATCTGTGGAGAAACATTTAGCAACTGCGCTAGCAATGTTCTCCTTGATCCGGCGAACACTTCGTGCATGCCTTTGGGAAACTATGATTTGATCCTCAAGAGTTGGTTTCGCCACCAAGGTAGAAAGATAGCCATGAGGAACAATCTCAAGATTGAGCTTGCGAAAGTCCTCATGAAGAAGTGGTTGATACTGTTGTAACATGAGGTTGTTACAATACGACTTACGACTTAGTGCATCAGCCATGACATTGGCTTTGCCTGGGGTGTAAGAAATTCCTACGTCGTAATCTTTTATCAACTCAATCTAGCGTCTTTGCCTGAGGTTAAGATCTGGCTGGGTGAAAATATACTTGAGGCTTTGGTGATCGGAATAAATCTCACAACGGTTACCAAGGAGGTAATGTCGCCAAGTTGTTAGGGCATGAACTACGGCAGCGAGTTCAAGGTCATGGGTAGGATAGTTCTCTTCATGTGGCCGCAACTGGCGTGAAGCATAAGCTACCACATGTCGATCTTGTAGAAGTATGCATCCTAACCCTTGCCGTGATGCATCACAATAGATCTTGAAATCCTTTTTAGTGTCTGGAGGTGCAAGTACGAGTGCAGAAGTCAATCTTCTTTTTAGCTCTTGAAAGCTTTCCTCGCACTTGGGAGTCCATAGGAATTTCTTATCTTTCTTGAGGATTTCAGTTAGAGGCTTTGCAACTTTAGAAAAGTTCTCGACGAAGCGTCGGCAATAGCTGGCTAGGCCAAGAAAACTCCTAACTTGCTTAACCGATTCAGGTGGGGTCCAGTCAAGGACGGCCTGAACTCTCTCGGGATTCACAGCAATGCCTTTTGCAGAAATCACGTGGCCTAAGTAGGTCACTTCTGGTAGCCAGAATTCACACTTGGAGAATTTAGCATACAGGCGATGCTCTCTAAGTTTCATCAATACCAGCCTTAGGTGATCGGCATGTTCTTCTTCGTTCTTCGAGTATATAAGGATGTCATCGAGGTAAACCACGACGAACTGGTCCAAATACTCAATGAAGATCGAGTTCATCATGCGTGAGAAAGTGGCGGGGTCATTGGTTAAACCAAAGGACATGACGGTGTACTCGTAAAGACCATAACGAGTAGTAAACGTCGTTTTGGGAATGTCCTCGTTTCGGATCTTGATTTGATGATAACCTAATCTCAAATCCATCTTGGAGAAGACAGAGGATCCTACAAGTTGATCATAAAGATCATTGATCCTGGGCAGTGGGTACTTGTTCTTTATCGTCGCTAAATTTAGCGGGCGATAGTCTACGCACATCCTTTCTGTTCCATCTTTCTTCGTTACGAACAAAACGGGGCAACCCCATGGCGATGAGCTAGGGCGGTTGAAGCCTTTCTCCAACAAAGCTTCCAGTTGGGTTTTAAGCTCAGCTAACTCACGTGGGGCCATTTTGTATGGGCGTCTAGAAATTGGTGCGGTTCCTGGGGCAAGATCCACTATAAACTCTACACATCTGTCGGGTGGCATGCCCGGCAGCTCTTCAGGAAAGACATCCGGGAAGTCACGAACCACCGGAATATCTTCAAGTTCGGGAAGGGGAAGTACATTCAAGGAATGCACTTGGGTTCTTGTTCTGGGTGAGGTATAGTTGACGGTTTTGCCTGAAGGGTGGGTGAGTTTCACGGATTTGCCTTTGCAATCCAGGTAGGCATTCTGTCTTGATAGCCAATCCATGCCAAGGATGACATCAATGTCTGAGACTTGAGGGCTATGAGTGAAGCAAGGAATACTAAACCCTCAATTGCAATTTGATTACCATGGCTTACTCTATTAGTTTGCCATCTTGACCCTGGAGTTTGAATAATCATTGGGGTGGACAATTCAACAAAAGATAACTCATGACGAAGTGCATAACTTTCCGACATGAATGAATGAGATGCTCCTGGATCGAAAAGAACGGAAGTAGGAACATAATTGACTGGGAGCGTACCAAGAATGACGTCAGTGGTGTTGTCAGTCTCTTCGGCGGCGATCTGGTTCACACGTCCACGAGTGGCGGGAGGAGCGGGTTTGGCGGTGTAGACCTTCTGGGGTGGCTTCCCACGACCATTGTTGTTGTTGCCTCCGGCACGTGGTGGAACATTCTGATGCTGGAGCTGGTTCTGGGGACACTCACGAGAATAGTGGCTTGCCTGACCACATTTGTAACAGGCTCCGAAAACAGTGCGTGGAGCTGGGTTGTTTGGTGGAGCTGGGTGGAACTGGGTTGGTGGACGAGGCGCCACATAGGATGGCCTCGGTGGGTTGTTCTGGCGGAACATGCTGTTTGGGATCCAGATCTTGCGCTTCTGGGAGCCAGAACTGGATGAACTGTCATCTCTAGGGTGTTTGCGGAAGTCGTTGGGGGTGTTCATGTCCTCTGCCTTGATGGACTTGTTGACAAGGACCTGGAATGAGGCAAAGTCATGTAGGTTGAGCTCACGACGGAGTCCAGTGTTGAGGCCACGACGGAACCTCTCTTGCT
Organism: Bromus sterilis; assembly: GCA_950022295.1. Classification (NCBI taxonomy): domain Eukaryota; kingdom Viridiplantae; phylum Streptophyta; class Magnoliopsida; order Poales; family Poaceae; genus Bromus; species Bromus sterilis. Next base: position 268,664,678 of record OX465595.1, on the reverse strand, counting down.
TCTTGGAGTCGGTGGAGACTTCTTCGGTAGCATAACGAGCAAGTCGGTTGAACTCACGACTAAACTCGTCAACGGTCCTTCTGCCTTGGGTGAGGTTGCAGAACTCCTCATGCTTGCGGTCCATAAGACCCTTGGGAATGTGGTGCTCACGGAAGGACGTGCAGAATTCCTCCCAAGATGCAGGCGGTCCAACGGGACGCATATTCAGAAAGTTCTCCCACCAAGAGCTAGTTGCACCTTCAAGGTGATAGGTGGCATAGCTGACCTTGTCGCCATTTTCAACACGGCCTGCTTGGAGCTTCCTTTCGATGCTGCGAAGCCAGTCATCGGCGTCAAGGGGCTCGGTGGAGTAACTGAAAACCGGGGGATGAAGTCGGATGAAGTCGTTCAGGGACACCAACTCATTGCGCTGTTGAGTGGTGTTGCGAGCAATGACTTCCAACAGATGGTGAGAGTCTCGGCGGTTCCTCTCGACCTCCATCAGAACCTGAGCCATCGTGGGTGGGGGTGGAAGGTTGCCTTCCTCCTGGTCATTCCCACGACCTTGGTTACGACCAACCTGGCCACGGGTTCCTTGAGACATCCTGAAGGTGAAAACCAAAGTCAAACAGAGTTGATTGGGAGAGTCTAAACAAGGTATTGAAGTACTGGAAGGATTACAGAGCAAAGGAAGTAATCATCTTGACAACATGGTGATAAAGCATACAAGCCATATATTCACAAGCTGTCATACAAACCATACATCGTTTTAGTACAAGCACCAAGCTAATACAAACGTGATGAAGATGATACATCCTTCAGAGGCACTCTGACTTCCTATACATTATTTATCTAAGCCTCTGGAACTTAGATACCTTGCATACAATATACTAAGATACTACTACCTCATCACTAAGTAAGACCACAGGCGGTCTCACTCATCTCCATCTCCATAGTAGTCCTCATAAAAGTTACCCGCGTATCCCGGTAGCTGGAGGTGACCATCGGAAAACATGGAGGCTTGTGGACCCTGATATCCATTTGGGCAAGGATGGGGCCTAGGTCCAACGTAGGGTGGAAGCAAAGGACCACGGGGTGGAAAAATGCCTCCAATCTCGGGCCAAGCAACTCGAGAAGGAATCTGAGTCCTCACTGGGTAGATAGCATCATGCTCAACTGATCCAACGCTCACAAAGGGTGCCAAAAGTGTCAGTGCTCGATACAGACGAACACGGGTGGCGTGGAGCTCGAAACGGAGAGCGCGTGCATCACGATCTCGATCACTAGCAAACCTAGCAGTCACCTGGAGTGCTGGATCCTCTGCAGAGTGATCTGAGTAGAGTCCGGTGTAATATCCCTCTTCTCCTGGAAGTGCAGCAGGGATATAGCGGAAAGAGGTCTCTCTCAGCAAAGTGTGCTCCTCTCTCAGCAGTGTCATACATGAGTATGCAGCATCCTGCACAGCCATGTTCTCGGTAACACCAATGCCATGTCCAAAGTGGATAGGCTGAGTGACTCCAACGTGGTGCGGATAGATCCGGACAATGCAGTGGAACTGCGTCTGGTTGAAGTCATGAAACTGCTCCTCGACGGTGTACTCAGGGTACCATCGATATCCCACATAGGACATCATCTCGATCAACGTGGCGGGATGGCCACGCACATCGAGGCACCTGGTCAAACGAACAATCTGTCGAGGGGGAAGATCTGCCATCTGAAACAGAAAGGAGTTTGCAAATGCATCAGATTATGAGATAAACCTGGAATGACTCGGACAGCATAACGGCTGTAATTGCAAGAAAAAGACAATTTCTTACAACATGGAAACAACACTTACATACGATGTAATAAGTCAGGGAGCATAACCACTCTAACAAACCGATCACAACTTTCCTACGGCTACAAGGAAGCAAACAACAAGATGTTCTAATCAGACAGAGGAGAGCCTAGTCCTATCTTCCCGTAGAATAAGATGAGGGTGACTCAGAACTCAGAACGAAGGGGTAAGGAGAAAAAAGAAGCCTTACGTTGTTCCCTTATATATCCAGAGTAACTATATAACTATAGCAAGCTAGACTCAACTTCGGCCAAGGCTACTAGTCCTACAGTCAGTCCTGCTCTGCTACCAAGTCTGTCGGGACCCGGGGTTAACGTATGCAAGTACAGCTAAGACATAGTCATATGGAGAGCCGAGAACCGTACCCACTTGTCTAAGCAGACAAGGCCAAGCACAGAAAGTTCTCGGAAAGCATCGTACGTGAGGGGCATCCCATCCAGGCCGGATGATCAACTGAGATGGGTCCTCATCGTCCGCACACAAGTCTAATGATATGGGTGGTGAACTTCCATATTCAAAGACAAGTCGCCTCAACCATACTATCGACTATCTCAAAACTCTTACATAGACTTACTCCAGCCCGATCACTTAGTCGGGGTCTAGGGCGGGCTCGATCATACCACAAAGTGTGCACGAGACAGAGTCTCGAACAATCGCATCGCGATGCCCCAAGCTGCGCACATCTAAGGGCCACTTGGTGTATGAAAGACCGCCAGCCAGAACACAACTAAGGTCTCAAAAACCCATACAAAGACATGCATGTTATAAACATACACGCAGCACACATGCCTTGTATGAACAGTAGGTATCATTGCAATTCTCTACAAAGTGTACAATTTTATTGATAACTCTTATAGAGTGCAAACAGAGATCACAAACATGTGATCCAACATTACAACACAAACGGAAGCAAATTATGTCTGAGTACAGACAAGTTTAACAAATGGCTTAAGAAGCCTTATTTAAACACAAGCCCTCCACGAGGGAACCAGTCGTCTGACTGGGACTAGACTAGCTTGATCTTCAGTCGTCCAGCTCGATGTAGAAGCCACCTTCGGGGTCAGTGGGTTCATCTAAAACATAGATTAAGCAAACGTGAGTACAAAGTCGTACTCAGCAAGACTTACATAGGAGCTATACTACTCATGCATATGTATCAAGGTAAAGGTAGGTGGGGTTTCACTTGCAGAAGTGCCAGCTTTGACTTGGCTAATCCTGAACTACGAGTACCGGACTTTGGGTAAGAAGCGTACACGAGTCCACTACTTTCTCCAACCAATACACCACTATGGTGCCTTCCTCGACTTCCCCACGAGGAAGCACGTCATAGCACTCACACTTGTCTTGGTGTGTTTTAGAAGTATCCGGTTCAAGTTGTCTAATAGTCAAGCTAAGCTTTCCAAGCAGTCCATAACCGCGGACGCGGCTATTCGAATAGTTTTGTTAACCCTGCAGGGGTGTACCGCTACACACACATGATCATCATTTACCGCCTTTGATCTCGACACCATTCAAGGGGTGCCAGCGAGGATGCTCACCACAACTGTTACCTCATAGCCGATCTAGTCCGAGAAAGCCGCCTACTTGGGTAGGCTACCACTATCATGAACCCGGCCGGTTTACCGAAGTGGACCCAAGTGATGTGTGCGTGGTGCATAAGCCGGTCTCGGATGAGCCGTTCTCTCACTTAGCATCCAGGCCACAAGCCTACCAGAACTCCGAACTATTGCGACATCTGGACATCGAAAGGGATGAGTTAGTAAGTTGAGAGGGGTCCGTGAGCCCAATGTGTGGTTGTACTCTTCATCTTGGATCACCACACAAGAACTCGGACTTAGGGCGGTGTTCAACGAGACAACCCACCGTGTACTCCTACACAGCCTCTCATCGTTCACCTTGTTTTAGGGTCGATTCACCAACACTTTTCTACCATCATCAACATGATCACTACCATCCCGACTCACATCACAGTAACAACATGGTATCATACTAAGCATGCAATAAGCGATAAACATTTGCAGGGGCCACATGATATCAAACAACTCCTACATTTTCTAGGATTGTGGTTTGCTTACTACTGTGACAAAATGATAAGTCATGCAAAGGAATGGGTTCATCTATGCGGTAGAAACGAATCATGGTGATCATCCTAAACAATGCATAAGCGAGACATGAGAGGGAAGTGGGATTTTATCGACATGATCAATGGGGGTTTGCTTGCCTTGCTGACGAGGTTCGGGTTCTGGTTCTTCAACGAAGGGGGCAGCCTCCTGTTCCGGTTCCACCTCTACTCGACAAATATAAAGCAAAGTAGCAAAGTAAATACAATGCACAATCACATGATGGAAGGTTAAAACTTGATGTATATGCTTTGATGTGTGAAGAAATTCCATTTAAATGGAGTATATTGCAAATTCAAACTCCACATTTGAATTCAACTTAACCAAGTTGCATCTGACATTGTTTGATCATTTTGAACCTTTTGGAAATGTGTATGATATTCCTCTGAAGTGTGGTTGAATTGTAGCATAATTCCATGGTTCAAGTTGCAAAATCATTTGAATTGAATTTGAATTAATTCCAAATAATTCAAATGACATATGCTACTGGTCCCATTTTAAAATCAACTCCAACATAGTTGAAAGTTTCATATTTGGAAAGATAATTTTCTCCTGATCATTTTTCATATATTATTTGTCCAATTTGGAGTTAATATGAATTTTCTATGAATTTCCAAAGTTTGGGGTATTTTCTGGAATTTCTGGAATTTCTTTAATTCAATTTGATATTCTGGAAATTCATTTAATCGATTTATCGCGTCAGGCTGACGTCAAGCTGGCGTCAGGGGGGCTGACAAGGGGGTCCCACCAGTCAGTGGATGGATGATTTAATCCGCTGGGTCAATTCAATCCAGTGGCTTAATTAAGCCACTGGGCCCACTGGTCAGTGACCTAGGGGGTCATTAGTTGGGTGATTAACGGGGGGGGGGGGGGGGGGGGGGGGGTTTGGGCTAACCCGCCGGCGGCTTGGTCACGGGAGGCTACGGGGAGGACATCAACGGGCGCAGCAACTTCGTCCGCGTCGTCTGGAAGCATCAGGGGTTCACGGGGAGCTCTGAATCGACGGCGGCGACCACTCCGGCGGCAACAGAACGGCGGCGAGTTCGTAGTTGTCGCTGCAGTGCACGGATTGAGTCGATTCGGAGCGCGTTCGAACGCTAGCACACGCAGGAGTCAAACGCGTGCACTGGGGCTTCACGACGGGCACTGGAGCGAGGAGAGCGAAGACCATGGCGGCGAGGTGCTCGGGTTCCCATGGCGGATCCGGCTAGAGGAAGCAATCGAAGGGGGAAAAGGAGGGGTTTCGGTCGTGAGCTCACCAGGAACTCAGTAGCGCAGACGGTGAGGTGAACGGCGGCGTGATGATGACGAATTCGTCGGAGAGTTCTTGCGGGTCCGACGGCGGCTCGAGTTCGATTCAGGAGGGTAGGAGGGCTCCGGGCTCGCCTTCTTCTGCAGGTCGATGAAGACGACGACGAGGAAGACGATGGACAAGCTCCGGGGGCTTCTCGGTGTCGATGGCTACGCGGGGGCTCGACGGCGCTCCGGCGTTCTTCTCGGGCGACGATGAATCAGGCGAGAGAGGAGGGGAGGGAGCTCGTGGAGGGGGGGAATGGACGTGGCGTGCTCCAGGGCGTCTCCAGGTGCGAGAAGAGGCCACGGGGAGGCCTGGAAGCTTGAAGGCGTCGAGGTGGCGTCCATGGCTGGCTCGGTGGCATTCCACCGAGCAGCTTGGAGGCGCGGGGTGGGGAAGAAGACCCCGCTGCCCCTTTGGGCCGGGTGGGCTGGATGGGCCTGCTTCGCCTGGGCGTCTGGTAAGTCTTTCTGATCCCTTTTCTGTTTTTCTTTTCTGACATTTGTTCTGTTTAGCTAAATAAAATAGCTAAACATTTTATTAAATGTTGAAAAAATTTATGTGGCCCCATAACAATATAGACTAGCCACTTATAAAGTTTCAACATTTTTAAAGTTCAACTGATTTGAATTTTAAATCAAATAGGGGTATTTGATTAATTCCAAGGCACTGTTTGAATATTTAAAAAGTCTATGAGCATGGGGTGGGTCCCACATCACTTGAAATGTGATCACACTCATTTATAAGACTTTTCAAAAATCTAACATGAATTTTTGGAGAAGATTTTTATCTGGCCTTTTGAATTAATTCATCTGGGGGGGTTCCTTCTCCCATTTTTCTTTTGATTTTGATTTCCAAGATTTCTTTCATGAATGCAAAGTGAAAATTGATCCTAGCACATTACCTAACAGAGGGTTCTGACAAAATGCCTACTAGCAAAGAGAAAAACATCGATCCCATAACCACACGGTTCCAGGCCCTCCGCCGGGATCCGTCTAACTAGTCGTCGTCGAGTCTCCACGTGAAACGTCGATCACCATACCTGTCGTCGATCAAAACCCTGAAAATAGTTTGGGGGTAGTATCATGAGTACAGAGGTACTCAGCATCCAACTGTAGTGGTCATCTGACCCAGCAAGGACTTCATCACTCGTCATTCTAGGACAACTAGTAGTTTACGGTAAGGATGTGGTAAGTGGTGAGGTTGCTGCCGCACTAGCATTTAAGAAGTGGCTAACGATCTAGAGAGTAAGGTAAGAAGCCAAGCATTCGATGAGGAATCGCCTCCAACAAGTCTTGCTATCAACTACTTGCGCAAACATAACACCTATCCTATCCTTGTCCTCCTCTTCGCATCCCGACGAAGAAGAAGAAGAAGTCAAGGCACACACACACGTTGATCAAGTTATATTAATATTATCTCAGTTGTTGTTGTCTATGAACAAGGAGTAGGTCTCAAGTCGTCCATAACCGTGGACACGGCTTCTCGAAAAGATTTAACCCTGCAGGGGTGTACCAACTGCCCATTACAAGGCTCCACGCGCACGCCCATCTCTCTCAGTTGCTACCCATCACAGGAAACCATTTTATGATTTAGTTCCAAGAGATCCGAAACGACAGGTCCCTCTAACTAACAACGAACAAATCCGGGTGGCCCCCGGGGAGTCGACAACCAATCCAAAAGCTGGCCACGCTCTCGGATCGGACTCTTCCGTCTCAACAGGGTTTGGGTTACCGAGACGCCTCACGTGAGTCCTCGGGCCCTCTCCGGTCAAAGGTGGACCAACAGGGAAACCATGTCCCCACTGGTCCGGGTTGGTTGGAAAACTACTGGCATACGACTAGCACACACACGGTTTCAAAAGGTAAAATCAGCTTGGGCCACCACTAGAAATGCTTGAATCTAGGTAGGTAAGAAAAGGGGACCCCATAAAATCCCACACGCGGTTAGGCACGCTCAGTGTTAAAACCAATACCCGGAAGTCGGATCCTAGGTGACTCGAATGGAACAGAGCGTCGGGGCGGGATAGCCTAGACCTTCCATCCTTCGTCGAATATAGTCAACATTATAATAATCATATCATCAACAACAATATAATAAGGTGATATCCCAAACCAAGGAGTAACAGGGTAACATCGTAGCATCCTAAGCAAGCATACTAAGCAGGGGCTGAGCAACGAGCAATAGTAACATAGCAGTACATGGTTTGCTGGGAGGGGACATGGCTGTATCGGTTTAAAGAGGCTGTAAACATGTTGTAGGATCAAACATTGAACCTAACCTAGACTAGCATGCAAACCGCTGGTTGAAATAGAATGGATCATAAGTAATGTATAGTCCTTGCCTGTTGATAAGTCGGGTTCCGAAGGTGTAGTCGATCGCAAGCTCGCATCGTCTCCGAGAGGTACCCGCGGAAGCACACAAGAGGGTAAACAGTGGAAACCAATCAACGAGCAAGCACTCTATTACTACGGGGAAACACAATATCAAGAAGACATCACACGACACGGCAACGCGATACGGATCTATCGTCGAGAACGGTTACTAACAGTTTAAGTGGGGTATCGGTCACACACGACGAATACCTCACGTTTATGGTGGTTCAAGTTTCTTAGCTACCGGAGATCAACCAACGGTTATTAACATGGAAACTCAAGCAAGCATGTCATAGCACACAAATATGACAAGAGGTGAAGCACAAAGTAAACTATCTATGCTAGTCAATTTAAGTGAGGCACAACCTAAACATGGCATACACTAAGTGTCGCACAAAAATTAAAGGATTTGGTACTGTTCTGTCCTAAACCATATTTTAGGTTGGTTAACAACAGAAAACAATATCATTAACACAAATTACACGAAAAACTAATCAAGTTACATATAAAGAACACTCCAAACGGAGTTACGGTTAAAAAGATACAAGCAAAACAAGTTACGGGCACAATCTGCCAACATCACGAAGCACACTTTAGAGCAATGCACAAATAGGATAATCAATGCATACATGCTCACAAATGATATGGAGTTAAAGAAAGACATGACAGGGAAGACATGGCAAAAAGAATCATGCAAATAGGCATCATAGATCAAAAGATATTAAGCATGCAACATGGCATCGGAACGTTACAGACTTAGAGAAAAACAGAGGTGGCTGTCAAAAACAGCGGGATAGCAACTTTGGAGCTCAACAACTATATGACCAGCAAGCATATCATGGCAATTCAATACAAGTAATGAAAGTAACATGATGCTTAACAATGTGCAATTGGAATCACTCAAATCCGATAAACGGTCGCGACACACTCGTCGACCGAAGTTGCAACAAAATAAAAGTTTTCAGCACAGCAACACATTAACATCAGGATAGCTACTTTGGAGCAAGATTTAATATAGCTAAAGCACCCAAACATGAAAAGTTAAAGCATGTAAATGAAGTACACATGATGCTTAACACATAGTAAAAAGAATCAATGCAATAGGCCTCATGGATGTGTCACAATCATCATGCAAAGTTGCAATAAAATAATAACAGCAGCACTTAACAGGAAATAATAGCATTTAACGGCCTGATGCCCACTTCAATGCAGAATTAAACTATCTAGACGGCCTCAAACGGAAAAACTTTCTACATATGAACACTAGAGCACGCAAAACTGAGCAACTTTCGTTTTGGAGGCACGTTCATCGGAGCTACGGATCTAGCGTTGTTCGCGGTACAAAAACAGATCAGCAGCAATTGTTATCAGGACTAAGCAATTTCACAGGCAGCAGAAAAAAAGATAAATAACAAAAAAAAGAAAAAGGGGCTGTCGGCCTCACCCATGGGCTAGGCCCATCTGGCCAGGGGGGCGCCTGGCTGGGCTCTGAGGAGGTCGGCGGCCTGCTGGGCCTGCAGGCCGTGCTGGGCAGGCCGGCCCATGGCCACGGTGGCCGGGATGGGAGGCGCTGGAGGCCTCGGCCTCGCCCCCGAGCGCGGCGCCGGTGAAGCCCTCGGGCTGGCGGCGGCGCATTGTGAGGAGAAGCGGGAGGTTGGTGGAGGAGGTTGGGGATGACGTGGCAGTCCCAGGGCCGTCGGATCTGATGATCTGACGGTCCAGAACCCATTGGGCAAATTCCAGATCTGAGGAGCTAGATTTTGTGCGAAAATTAGGGATATTTTCCAGATATGGGGGATGGTGGCTGCCTATGGGCTTAGGGGGAACCCTAAGTGGTGGGGTGGCCTCTATATAGGGCAGGTTGGTTGGCAGTTTGCAAAAACATCCCCGGTTTTTCTCTCGCGCGTGCGGTGCTCACGTTTCTGACCGCCGGGGGTCCGCAGGACCTCCGATTCGGGTAAAACTTCGAACTACGCGATCAGCGCGTCGAGACGGCGGTGTTCACCTCGCGCTGGAACTGTTCCGAGAACACTTTCCGGCGCGCTATAAAAATATCCAATTTAATTATTAAACGGGGTTTTTCGTTCCGTTGGCTGCGGCTGGTCTCGTGCGGTTTTCGCGATGGTGATCGGGTGAAACCCAGTATCGCAAAGGTCGAGTGTCAGGGTGTCAAGGGTCGGTCTCCTTCCGGTACGAGATAAGAGGGGAAAAAATAATCGCCGATCGATAAATCGGGGATGCAAACACCGCAAACAAATCAGACAATCAAACAATTCACACAGAAAACAAAAAATTTAATTTTTGTGAAAACTGGGTTGTTACAGCGCAACAACCAACTCTCTTAACAAGATAAACATGATAACTGAAGAGAGTTCCAGCAACAAACTAAACAAAATCCAAGGCTCTTGCTAAAGACAAACTAAAACTAAAACTAAACATGGCAGTAGCTACGAAAAGATAAAGAACACACAACAGTAAAAAGATAGGCAAGAAGAATCCTATGATGTGTTCTAGATTTTGAAAGTGGAGCGTGTTTCTCTCCCACCCAACGTAAGTTGGGGTCTAACTTGTTATGAACAGAAAGAAAAGCTAAAGAAAACTAAAAATAAAACCTAAGAGCGAGACGCTCCAAGCATATCACATAACGCATGAAGTGATAAAAATATAGTGAGACGAAAGACGAACTGATGATTGCTGATGGAGAAGGGGATGCACGGGGGCATACCCAAGCTTAGACGCTTGAGTATCCTTTAATATTAACTAGGGATGCATGGGGGCATCCCCAATCTTGAGCGGTTGACACTCCCGAATCTTCTTTCATCATCTTCCATCGCACACTTGAAAACTCCCTTCATACATAACTCATCATAAGCTGATTAGAGAGATTAGTACCCTTAATAAATAATTTTTTCCACTGGATATAAAGATATTCTTGAAGAACTACTGTTTCTCAAGATTGAAAAAAGGTTTTTGCAAAGAAAAAGCAAGCTTAAGGTTTGCAAAAGTTAGGAGAGACAAAACATGGCAGAATCTGTGAAAAACAGAACAGCAGGTAGTACTTCTGCAACTCAAATCAAAAAACTCAGAACATACGAAATTTGCGTAATTGTATAGAGCACTCTGTGTAAGAAAATTCAAGTCAAAAAGATGAACTGGTGATTTGATCCGATTTTTCCCGTCACGAAGACAGAATCTGTTTTCTGGACAACATGTCACAACTTTCGCTTCCCTTGTCATATGAGACAACATGTCACAAAGCTTGATAATAAAAGATACAATGATGTTTATACAGTAGTGAAAATCATCAAGACCACTAAAAACAGAAGTAAAAACATCTTGGGTTGCCTCCCAACAAGCCCTTTCTTTAACGCCTTTAAGCTAGGAAAAAAGATTATAGAAGATGCTCTCACAAGAATAAGAATTTTGAAGCAAAAGAGAGCATCCAGAAGCAAATATGAAACACATTTAAGCCTAACCCAGTTCCTATGACTAGGAATATTATAAGAAAATAAATCAAAGAAGCACAAAGAGACAAGCATAGGAAGGTGGAACAAGAGCAACTTCAAAAATTTCATCATGGAGAGAGGGAGTTTAATATCATTGAGATATGTGAAGCCATGTCTCCCTTTCTCATAGTAATTTTCGGTGGCATCATGAATAAAATCTACAATATAAGTATCACAAAAAAATCTTATCATGATCCATAAGCATAGAAAATTTACAACTCCCCTTATAAGCAAAATCATCAATAGTAGTGGTTGCAATCTCAAAAAAATAGCTATCACATGAATCATTCTTAGCATGATACACTTGTAAAAATTTATTCTTTATAGCAAAAATTTATTCAAGGTAGAGCTCATAAAGCTCTCTCATTTTATTTTTGTTTTCCATAAAGAAACATAAGCAAAGTTAAAAATGGAAAGTAAACTAACTAGACTAGAAAGCAAAGGTAAAAGATAGTGTGCAAATCCCCTATCTTAGCACTCGGAGTCCCCGGCAACGGCGCCAGAAATTTTCTTGATGGCGTGGAAGTGGTAATGGCTTCTCGCCCTTCGTTGGTTACCCCAAGTGGAAGCTGAGATGTAGGATAACAGCAAATTTCCCTCAGTGAAGATACTGAGGTTATCAATCCAGTAGGACTCCGATAATGATAAGTAGGTGGTGAAGTGAACAATGGCGTCGTTCACAACCTCAGGGTTGCTTACTTCACCTGGACCTGCACACAGACACAATTAACTTTTATCCCGACGAAGTTCAGAGAGGTTGTAAATCTCTCCGGTCTTGTTGTTTACAAAGGATCAAACACAAGGGATAATTATAGTGATAGCAACTGAATGTAAATACTGAAAAGGAAATATGCTTGTAAACAATGATGAGAATATGGACCGGGGTTCCATTATTTTCACTAGTAATGTCTCTCTCCCAAAAGACGATAAAACTGTTATGCGAGGTAAACAAATTACAGATGGGCAATTGACAGGATGATAAACGCATCACAATGCTAACTATGCTACAAAAGAAAGGAAGAGGCTCATAAGCATGGCCAGTACGCCAAAATAAGTAGACCAAAATCCATCTGCATCTACTACTAATCATCCACCTTGAGATATCTATCCAGAACATCTCGCTGGTATTAAGTTGCAAGCCCCACCCAAATTGTAAACCCAAAGCAACAGACAACTGCATTAAAAATAACTTTGTGTAAAGTGAACAATCCTTGCAACCGCGGTTACAAGCACTATTGTTTTCCCCCTTGTGGCCACATCACATCCCCTAGGCTCATGTTTATGTCACTCAAGCGTGTCATCAGGGGGGCATGTATGCACAATCGAGCATAACGTTCACTCTTGGAGCCACTACCTACCATTCGGCCAAAGCAATAAACAGCAACATGCAAGAATTACTTAGGAACAAAAATATAAGAGATAAAAACCAAATATATTACTCTATCACGATCTTAACATAATCTCATAATCCATCAGATCCCATCAAACTCAGCATAGCAACAGCAGAAGAATTACATAAGTGCCTCGATCGTGTAGGACAGCTCACAAGGTCTAAACCATGAAGAACAAAGTGTCGGGACCCGGGGTTAGCGTATGCAAGTCCAGTTAAGACATAGTCATATGGAGAGCTGAGAACCGTACCCACTTGTCTAAGCACACAAGGCCAAGCACAGAACGTTCTCGGAGAGCATCGTACGTGAGGGGCATCCCATCCAGGCCGGATGATCAACTGAGATGGGTCCTCATCGTCCGCACACAAGTCTAATGATATGGGTGGTGAACTCCCATATTCAAAGACAAGTCGCCTCAACCATACTATCGACTATCTCATAACTCTTACATAGACTTACTCCAGCAAATCACTTAGTCGGGGTCTATAGCGGGTTCGATCATACCACAAAGTGTGCACGAGACAGAGTCTCAAACAATCGCATCGCGATGCTCGAAGCTGCGCACATCTAAGGGCCACTTGGTGTATGAAAGACCGCCAGCCAGATCACAACTAAGGTCTCGAAAACCCATACAAAGACATGCATGTTATAAACATACACGCAGCACACATGCCTTGTATGAACAGTAGGTATCATTGCAATTCTCTAAGTATACATTTTTATTGATAACTCTTATAGAGTGCACACAGAGATCACAAACATGTGATCGAACATTACGACAACAAGCGGAAGCAAAGTATGTCTGAGTACAGACAAGTTTAACAAATGGATTAAGAAGCCTTATTTAAACACAAGCCCTCCACGAGGGAACCAATCGTCTGACTGGGACTAGACTAGCTTGATCTTCAGTCGTCCAGCTCGATGAAGAAGCCACCTTCGGGGTCAGTGGGTTCATCTAAAACATAGATTAAGCAAACGTCAGTACAAAGTCGTACTCAGCAAGACTTACATAGGAGCTATACTACTCATGCACATGTATCAAGGTAAAGGGAGATGGGGTTTCACTTGCAGAAGTGCCAGCTTTGACTTGGCTAGTCCTGAACTACGAGTACCAGACTTGAGGTAAGAAGCGTACACGAGTCCACTACTTTCTCCAACCAATAACACCACTATGGTGCCTTCCTCGACTTCCTCACGAGAAAGAACGCCATAGCACTCACACTTATCTTGGTGTGTTTTAGAAGTATCCAGATCAAGTTGTCTAATAATCAAGCTAAGCTTTCCAAGCAGTCCATAACCGCGGACGCGGCTATTCGAATAGTTTTGTTAACCCGGCAGGGGTGTACTGCTACACACACATGATCATCATTTACCGCCTTTGATCTCGACACCATTCAAGGGGTTCGAGCGAGGATTCTCACCACAACTTTTACCTCATAGCCGATCTAGTCCGAGAAAGCCGCCTACTTGGGTTGGCTACCACTATCGTGAACCCGGCCGGTTTACCAAAGTGGACCCATGTGATGTGTGCGTGGTGCATAAGTCGGTCTCGGATGAGCCGTTCTCTCACTTAGCATCCAGGCAACAGACCTACCAGAACTCCGAACTATTGCGACATCTGGACATCGAAAGGGATGAGTTAGTAAGCTGAGAGGGGTCAGTGAGCCCAATGTGTGGTTGTACTCTTCATCTTGGATCACCACACAAGAACTCGGACTTAGGGCGGTGTTCAACGAGACAACCCACCGTGTACTCCTACACAGCCTCTCATCGTTCACCTTGTATTAGGGTAGATTCACCAACACTTTTCTACCATCATCATCATGATCACTACCATCCCGACTCACATAAAAGTATCATCATGGTATCACTCTAAGCATGCAATAATCAGTAACAATTGCAGGGGCCACATGATATCAATCAACTCCTATAGTTGCTAGGATTGTGGTTTGCCTACTACTGTGACAAATGATAGGTCATGCAAAGGAATGGGTTCATCTATGCGGTAGAAACGTAGCATGGTAATCATCCTATACAATGCATAAGCGAGACATGAGAGGGAAGTGGGATTTTATCGACATGATCAATGGGTTTTGCTTGCCTTGCTGACGAGGTTCGGGTTCGGGGTCTTCAACGAAGGGGGCAGCCTCCTGTTCCGGTTCCACCTCTACTCGACAAACAACAAACAAGGTAGCAAAGTAAATACAATGAACAATCACATGATGGAAGGTTGAAACTTGATGTATATTCTTTGATGTGTGAAGCAATTCCATTTAAATGGAGTATATTGCAAATTGAATTTGCAAATTCAAACTCCAGTTTGAATTCAAACTTAGCCAAGTTACATGTGACATTGTTTGATCAATTTGAATCATTTTGGAATGTGTATGATATGCCTCTGATGTGTGGTTGAAATGTAGCATGTTGCCATGGTTCAACTTGCAAAAACTTTTGAATTGAATTTGATTTAATTCCATTTAAATCAAATAGCAAATGCTACTGATCACATTTTAAATTCAACTCAAACAAAGTTGAAAGTTGGATATTTGGATAGGTTATTTTCTCCTGATCATTTTTCATATATTATTTGTCCAATTTGGAGTTAATATGAATTTTCTATAAATTTCCAAATTTTGGGGTATTTTCTGGAATTTCTGGAATTTCTTTAATTCAATTTATTCTGGAAATTCATTTACTGCGTCATGCTTGCGCAAGGCTGACGTGGGGGGGGTCTGACGTGTGGGCCAACCTTGTCAGTGGGTCTGGGTTAATCCCCGTTTGATTTATACTGACAGGGGGGTTAAGGGGTCCAGGGCCCCACCTGTCATCGACTCCAGGGGGGTTTAGCGCGTGATTAGGGGATAACCCACCGGCGGCTTGACGCCGGTGGCCTGGCCACGGCGGCGCCCTTGCCGTAATCGGCTAGAGGCCACGGGAGAGGAAGAGGAGACCACCAACGGGTGCAGCGTCGTCGTCCGCGTCGATTGGACCTGGCCAGATCTTCAAGGGGTCACCGGAGCAACGCCGACGTCGAGGTTGGCGGCGACCGTGGCTAGGGCTGCGTCGGGATCGCACTCCAGAGCGTCATTTTGACCGTGGCGTGTTGCAAACGAGAGCTGAGAGCAACGGGAGTCTGCTGCACGCGCTAGTTGAGCCGAAAGGGCACGACGGCGACCTCGGCTTCAACTGTGGCGGCGGCAAGCTTCGGCGTTCATGGCGGCCGTGGATAGAGAACGAGCGGGAGGGCGCTAGGTTAGGGGAAACGGTGAAAAGATCACCACGAATGCGATGGGATGGCTAGCGGGCTCGGGGAAGCTCGGAGCTGGCCGGAATTTGAGGACGACTCGTGGCGGCCGGAGTTGGGGAAGACGAAGTTAGCGTCACGTCCAGGGGCTCTTCTTCTCGATTGGCTGCACTCCTTGGCGTAGAGGACGACGGCGAAGCAGATGGACAAGGTGGCACGGCTTGTGGACGGCGTTGTCCACGCGCTCTTCTCGTCGGTGCTCCGGCGGGGTCTCGGGTGGTGACGAAATCGAGCACGGGAGGAGGAGGAGGAAGCTCTGGAGGGGGGGGAATGGATCGGGACGGGGAGAGACGTCTCCAGGCGCGAGAAGGAGGCACGGGGAGGCCTGGAAGGTGCTCGGCGGCGACGTGTCGTCCACGGCTGGCTCGGTGGCATTCCACCAAGCAACTTGGAGGCGCGGGGCGGGGAAGAAGACCCTGCTGCCCCTCTGGGCCGGGTGGGCTGGATGGGCCGGCTTCGCCTGGGCGTCTGGTAAGGTTTTCTGTTTCTTTTTCTGTTTTTCTTTTCTGCCTTTTTGTTTTGCTGTGCTAAATAAATAGCTAGGCATTTTATTAAATGCTGAAAAAATTTATATGGCCTCATAATAATATAGACTAGCCACTTATAAACTTTCAACATTTTTAAAATTCAAATAATTTGAATCTTAACTCAAATAGGGGTTTTTAATTAATTCCAAGGCACTGTTTGAATATTTGAAAAATCCATGAGCATGGGGTGGGTCCCACATCACTTGATATGTGATCACACTCATTTATAAGACTTTTCAAAAATCTAACATGAATTTTTGGAGAAGATTTTTATCTGGCCTTTTGAATTAATTCATCTGGGGGTGTTCTCTCTCCCATTTTGATTTCTTTTTAAATTTTTATCATGATGCAAAGGCCTATGCTTAACCTAGCACATACCTAACTTGGGGTTGTGACAACTCGCCCCCACTCTAAAGAATCTCGTCCCGAGATTCAAAAGTCTGCGGGAGGAAGGAGGGATACTCGGCACTAAGACGGTCTTCTCTTTCCCACGTAGCTTCTCTCTCTGAGTGGTGTGACCATTGCACTTTCAGAAACCTAATCTTCTGACGAGGAGTGACACGCTCTGCGGAATCAAGAATACGAACGGGGTATTCTCGATAAGAAAGGTCATCTTGGAGAACAAGCGTTTCATGGTCGACTTCGCGGACGGGGTGTCAGAACCCCAACTAGGGTAAGTGATAGGGTTTGTTTGTGCCCTTTGCATCATGCAAAAATTCAAGTGAAATTCAAAAATGGGGAAGCAGAAAGCCCTGAGAAATTAATTCAAATGGCCAGATAAAAATCTTTTTCCAAAAATCATTTGAACATTTGGAAAATTCCTATAAATGACGCTGATCATTTTAAAAATGATTTGGGTTCATTCCCATACTCAAGAAATTTTCTAAAAAATCAAAATGTGCCTTGGAAATTAAAATTGACCCCTATTTGATTTGAAATTCAAATAAGTTGAATTTCAAAAATGCCCAACACCTAGGAGTGGTTTGCTACTGACCACCTAGTACTTATAAAATTACTTGGGCATTTTACAAAATTGCCTAGCTATTTATTTCTAGGCACAACAAAAATAACAGAAAAGAAAAGAAGAAAGAAATAGAAAAAGGAAACAGCGATGGCCTTTGGCCCAACTAGTTCCCTCCCAGCCCACTGGCCTCGGCCCAGCCCACTTCCCCTTTGTCTTCTTCCTCAAGCAGGTGGGTGCCGCCCTGAGAGCGCACGGCGACGACGCCGTGGCCACCGAGGCCGTTCTAGGCCTCCCCTGCCTCTCTCCTGACGCCACGCAGTGTGCAGAAGACCCCCCACTCCTTTCCCCCTAGCCACGGTTCATCCCCTCCCCTCTGCGTCACGAATCTCGCGCAAGGCCGAGCCTTATCGGAGCACGTCGCGGCGCACCATCGTGGCCACCGGCCTCCTTCGTCCTCGCCTTGATGTCCAGGAGATCCGTGGCAGCGCTCTTCGTCGAACGGCGCTGCTGATTTGGGCCAAGAACCACCGACGACGACGCCCGCTACCCTGGGACGCCGCCAACTGCCGAGGAACTCCGGCGACAAATACCACCTCTCCCGAGCCCCTCCGACCTCTCCGTCGCCACAAATCGCACCAGGGTGAGCTCCTCACCATTTTCCCCCACCTCGCGCTCTCTCCCGTGCACCGTAGCCCCACCTCCACCTCACCAGTGGCCGGCCGCCGCCATGGCCGACGTGGGCGATCTCCCGTGCTTCTTCTTGAGGCCCAGATGGCATGTGTGGGTGCGCGAGGCTGCGGGCTACGCGCCCATACCTTTCTCCCCCTCTCTCGTGGCCAAATGGCAAGCCCGGCGAGTTCTCCGGCGGGCTACAGTGGCGTCGCCGGCGAGCCTCCATTAACCCCCTCCCCTCTCTCACTGTCCCGTGGGCCCAAGGCCATTAAGCTTAATCCCCCCCCCCCCACAGTGACTGCCATGTGGGCCCAGCCTGCCTAATCACCCTCTGTTAACTCTAATTAAAACGGGTTTAACCCCACTGTCACTGACAGACATGGCCCACATGTCAGCCCCCTGGTGACATCAGCACTGCGTCAGCATGATGCAATAAATCATTTTCCAGAGATTAAAAGAAATAAAGAAAAGAGAGAAAATTACAGAAATTACAGAAAATTGAATAAACTTTGGAAAATCATAACTAATTCGTATTAACTCCAAATTAGACATATAATATATGAAAAATTATCAGAAAAATACAAGGATTAAGAATAAGCAATTTGTTTTTATGTTTGATCATTTTAAAATGGGGCAACAGTAGCAAATGTGCATATGACTTAATTTGAATTCAAATTTGAAGTTTGAATTTGCATTCCAAATGCAATATACTTCAAGTAAATTGAATTTGCCACAAATCAGTACCCTTCACATCATGTGACAACTTAAACATGTGCTTGTGCATTCTATTACAATGTTGCCACCCTCTTGTTGATGATTGTGCCGATAACAGTGCCTCCGAGACGGTGATCACCCCCGAAGAAGAAGACCACCGTTAAACCCCGTGTGTCGTCAGCAAGGCAATCAAACCCCATTGATCATGTCTATAAAATCCCAATTCCCTCTCAGTCTCGCTTATGCATGTTTAGGAGATCAATTTGTATTGATTCTACCGCATAGTTGAACCAATATCCGATGCATGACCTATCATCTTGTCACAGTAGTAAGCAAACCACAATCCTAGCTGACATAGGAGTTGGTTGATATCATGAGGCCCCTGTAACTGTTACAGCTTATTGCATGCTTAGTGTTACATGAGGTTGCTTTTGATGTGAGTCGGGATGATGGTGAACATGGTGTTGATGAAAGTGAAACTGTGTTGGTGAATCCACCCTAATACAAGGTGAACGATGAGAGGCTGTGTAGGAGTACACAGTGGGTTGTCTCGTTGAACACCGCCTTAAGCACCGAGTTCTTGTATAGTAATCCAAGACAAAGAGTACAACCACACATTGGGCTCACTGACCCCTCTCGGCCTAGTACCTTGATCCGTGTCGACGTCCAGGAGTCACATTAGTTCGGGCTTTCCATTTGACATGTGCATAGAAAAAGAACGAAGGAAATGGTTGCATCATATAGATATGTGGGTGCACCTGTGAGGCAGGAAAACCATCTGCCAGAGGTGGCGTCTCGGTCACCTGCATTGTTTGAGTACGTTTCGTTGATCCGGCCGGGCTCTCGAGCGGAGGCAAACTCAGATAGTCGACTCCTGGAATAGACCGGTTGTGAGCGAAGTGTCGTGGTGAACATCCTCGCTGTCACCTCTTGAACGGTGGCGAGACCTGGCGGTAACCGATGGTCATGTGTGTGTAGCTTACACCCTTGCAAGGTTAACAAAACTATTCGAATAGCCGCGTCCGCGGTTAAGGACTACTTGGAACCTGTACCTGATTATTAGACAACTTGAATGGATACTTATAAAACTCGCAAGATAAGCGTGAGTGCTATGGTGTGCTTCTCGTGGGGAAGTTGAGGAAGTAACCATAGTGGTGTATTGGTTGGAGATGTAGTGGACTCGTGGACCGTAGTTCAGGATTAGCCAAGTCAAAGTTGGCACTTCTGCATGATGAAACCCCACCTCCCTTTACCTTGATACTTGAGCATGAGTAGTATAGATCTGATGTATGTCTTGTTGAGTACGACTTTGTACTCACGTTTGCTTATTCTATGTTTTAGATGAGAACCCGGACCCCAATGGAGTCACCGACCTGAAGCTCGACATTGACTAAGTTAGCATAGTCCCAGACAGCAGTCTGGTCCCTCGTGGAAGGGCATGTTTGTTGTACAAGGCTTCTCTAAGCCATTTGTTAATCTTGTATGTACTCAGACCTAATTTTCTTCCGTTGTATGATGTAATGTGATCACAGACATGTGATATTTGTATGCTCTATGTATATATCAATAAATAGTACTTTGTAGAGTTATGTGATGATACCTGCTGTTCATACTAGGCATGTGTGCTGCGTGTATGTTTATAACATGCATGTCTTAGTATGGGTTTTTGAGACCTTAGTTGTGATCTGGCTGGCGGTCCTTTATACACCAAGTGGCCCTTAGATGTGCGCAGCTTGGGGCATCGCGATGCGATTGTTCGTGACTCCGTCACGTGCACACTTTGTGGTATGATCGAGCCCGTCCTAGACCCCGACTAAGTGATCGGGCTGGAGTAAGTCTATGTAAGAGTTAGGATTCAATCGATAACATGGTTGAGGCGACTTGTCTATGAGTATAGGATTCACCACCCATAAGCATTTAGACTTGTGAGCGGACATTGGGGACCCATCTCAGTTGATCATCCGTCCTGGATGGGATGCCCCTCACGTTTGATGCTTTCCGAGAGCGTTCTGTGCTTGGCCTTGTCTGCTTAGACAAGTGGGTACGGCTCTTGGCTCTCCATGTGATTGTATCGTGACTGGAATTACATACGCTAGCCCCAGGTCACGATAGACTTGGTATCAGAGAAGGACTGTGCTAGGGTTTGATTGTGCTTTGCATCATGTCAAAAATTCAAAAGGAAATTCAAAATGGGGAAAGAAAAGCCCTAGAAAATTTAAATCAAATGGCCAGATAAAAATATTTGTCCAAAAATCATTTGAATGCTTGGAAAATTCCTAGAAATGTTGCTGATCATTTTTAAAGTGGTTTGGGATCAATCCCATGCACATGGAATTTTCTAATATTCAAACAGTGGCTTTGGAAATTAAATAAACCCCTATTTGATTTGGAATTCAAATTTATTGAATTTCAAAAATGTCCAAATCCTATGTGTGACTAGCTACTAGTCATCTTGGATTTTTAAAAGTATTTGGGAATTTTTCTAAAATGCTCTGGTATTTTATTTATTAGAGAAAACAAAATAGCATAGAAATAAAAAGAAGAAATAAAAAAAGGGAACAGCCCCAGGCTTCCAGCCCAACTAATTTCCCACCCGGCCCACTTGGCCTCGGCCCAGCCCACGCCCGTTGTCGTCTTCCTGCCGACGCCGAAGCAGCTCGGTGGCAAGCCGTGGGCGCGCCGACTGCCACCGCGACGCCGGCCGCCTTCTAGGCCTCCCCCTCACACCCCAGAGCGCCACGCAATGCCACACACACCCCCGCACCCCTCCCCCTTACTCCTGGTCACCCCCCTCCTCTCTGCGACGCAATTTCCACACGCACCCGAGGACGCCGGAGCACGCCGTCGTGCGCTGCCGTGCCCCGAGCCACCCCGAGGTCACTCCAACGTGTCCAGGCGCCGCACCATCTTCGTCCTCGTCGAGCGGCACTTCGAATCAAGCCGTGCGAGCTCTCCAGACGATGGCCGCCCCAAGATCTTGCCGCCGTCCGCCTTCGACTCCGACGAGGAATTCGTCACCACCGTAGCCCCTTCGACTCTGGCGCCTTCACCAACGCGTTGCTGGTGAGCTCGCGGTCATTTTTCATCTATCCGCGCTTTGCCCCACTGCCCGTAGCCAATTCTTCCCCAGAGTCAGTAGCCGTCCGCCGCACACGTCGACGCCGCCGTCGCCATGAAGCTTCCCGATGACCGCTGCGTGCTCCACTCGATGCGGACGACGACGGAGCACCTCCCAGTGCCTTCCCCTCCTTCTCCCGTGGCCAAATCCCTACTCCCGCGAGCCCTCCACCGTGTCTGTGGCTGCCGCCGGCTAGCCGCCGGCCGGTTAGCTTAACCACCCGTGTTAACCCCCCCCCCCCCGAGTCCATGACAAGTGGGCCCCAGGCCACCCCTAACCTCTCTGTTAATTAAACAGAGAGGGGTTAACCCCTGTGAGACTTACAGGGTGGACCCACTGGTCAGACACCCCCCCCCACGTCATGTTGATGTCAGCATGACGCAGTAAATCAGTTTCTGTTTTAAAAGGAATTAAAAGAAATCAGAAAATTCCACAAATTTAGCCAAACTTTGGAAATTCATAATAAATTCGTATTAACTCCAATTTGGACAAATAATAGATGAAAAATGATCAGCATAAAATTCTCTATCCAAATATGCAACTTTGAACCATGTTTGAGTTGATTTTAAAATGGGACCAGTAGCTTTTTCTATTTGGCTTAATTGAATTTAATTCAAATTTCATTCAAATGCCAATTCAACTTGAACCATTGCAATGCAACTTTGATCACTTATACATCAGAGGCACATCACACACATGATCATATGGTTTATAAAGAACAAACAATGGCACTTGCAACTTGGCTAAATTAACTAACATATGGAGTTTGAATTTGCATTTCAAATGCAATACACTTCATTTAAATCAAATGTGCCATAAACAATACCAATCACATCATGGACAACATAATCATGTGCTTGTGCATTCTATTACATTGTTGCCTCCCCCCTCTTGTTGATGATTGTGCCGGTAACAGTGCTTCCGAGACGGTGATCACCCCCGACGAAGAAGAAGATCGGTAAACCCCGTGTATCGTCAGCAAGGCAAGCAAAACCCCATTGGTCATATCTATAAAATCCTAATTCCCTCTCAGTCTCGCTTATGCATGTTTAGGAGATCACCGAGACATGTTCTTTTGCATAGTTGAACCCATTCCGATGCATGACCTATCATTTTGTCACCGTATTAAGCAAACCACAATCCTAGCAGATTTAGGAGTTGAATGATGAGCATGTGGCCCCTACAACTGTTACTGCTTTTGCTGCTTAGTGATACAATGAGGATGTTATGATTGTGAGTCGGGATGGAATGAACTCAGTGATGCTGGTGTTAACGTGTTGGTGAATCCACCCTAAACAAAGGTGAACGATGAGAGGTTGTGTAGGAGTACACAGTGGGTTGTCTCGTTGAACACTGCCCTAGGCCCCGAGTTCCTGTTTTGTGATCCAAGACAAAGAGTATGACCACATGTAGGGTTTTATGGGAACCCCGTTTGGCCTCTTTACATACCCGATCCGGTCACGGAGTCACAATAGATTCGGGCTTACCATTTGGCATATGCATAGAAAAAGTATGAAGAAAAGGTTGTATCATATAGATATGTGGGTGGACTTGTGAGGCAGTGAAACCATCTGGCAGAGGTGGCGTCTCGGTCCCTTACATTATCTGAGTCTGTTTCGTGGAACCGTCCGGACTCTCGAGCGGTGCCAAACTCAGGTAGTCGACTCCTGGATTAGAGAAGGTGATGTGAGGTTAGTGCCTTGGTTTCATCGACGTCCGACACCCGCTTTAAGGGTGACGAGAACGAGGCGATAAGTGATGACACGTGTGTGAAGATGTACACCCCTGCAGGGTAAATGAACTATTCGAATAGCCGTGTCCGCGGTTATGGACTACTTGGAGACCTCTACTTGATCAATAGATAACTTGAATGGATACTTATAAAACTCGCAAGATAAGCGTGAGTGCTATGGTGTGCTTCTTCGTGGGGAAGTCGAGGAAGTAACCATAGTGGTGTATTGTTTGGAGACATGTAGTGGACTCGTGTACGCTTCTTACCTCAAGTCTGGTACTCGTAGCACAGGACTAGCCAAGTCAAAGCTAGCACTACTGCATGTTGAACCCCACCTCCTTTACCTTGATACTTGAGCATGAGTAGTGTAGTTCTGATGTAAGTCTTGCTGAGTACGACTTTGTACTCACGTTTGCTTATTCTATGTTTTAGATGGAAACCCAGACCCCGATGGAGTCACCAACCTGAAGCTCGACTTGACCTTGGTAGTATAGTTCCAGACAGCAGTCTGGTTCCTCGTGGAAGGGCATGTATGTTTACAAGGCTTCTCTAAGCCATTTGTTAAACTTGTCTGTACTCAGACCTAATTTGCTTCCGTTGTATGATGTAATGTTGATCACAGACATGTGATCTTTGTATGCTCTGTGTGTATATCAATAAAGATTACTTGTAGAGTTATGTGATGATACCTGTTGTTCATACTAGACATGTGTGATGCGTGTATGATTATAACATGCATGTCTTAGTATGGGATTTCAAGACCTTAGTTGTGATCTGGCTGGCGGTCTTTTATAGACCAAGTGGCCCTTAGATGTGCGCAGGTTGGGGCAATGCGATGCGATTGCTCGTGGTTCTGCCACGTGCACACTTTGTTGTATGATCGAGCCCGCCCTAGACCCCGACTAAGTGATCGGGTTGGAGTTTGTTTATGTAAGGGTTATGATTCAATCGATAACATGGTTGAGGTGACTTGTCTATGAGTATGGGATTCACCACCCATAAGAATCTAGACTTTTGAGCGAACGATGAGGACCCATCTCAGTTGATCATCCGGCCTGGATGGGATGCCCCTCACGTTCGATGCTTTCCGAGAGTGTTCTGTGCTTGGCCTTGTCTGCTTAGACAAGTGGGTATGGCTCTCGGCTCTCCATGTGATTGCATCGTGACTGGGAATACATATGCATATTGCGGGTCCCGACAGATACTAGGATTTTTAAAAGTATTTGGGCATTTTTCTAAAATGCTCTGGTATTATATTTATTAGAGAAAAAAAATAGCAGAGAAATAGAAAGAAGAAATAAAAAAAGGGAACAGCCCCAGGCTTCCAGCCCAACTAATTTCCCCCCCGGCCCACTTGGCCTCGGCCCAGCCCACGCCCGTTGTCGTCTTCCTGCCGACGCCGAAGCAGCTCGGTGGCAAGCCGTGGGCGCGCCGACTGCCACCGCGACACCGGACGCCTTCTAGGCCTCCCCCTCGCACCCCAGAGCGCCACGCAACGCCACACACACCCCCGCACCCCTCCCCCTTGCTCCTGGTCACCCCCCTCCTCTCTGCGACGCCATTTCCACACGTACCCGAGGACGCCGTAGCACGCCGTCGTGCGGTGCCGTGCCCCGAGCCACCCCGAGGCCACTCCAACGTGTCCAGGCGCCGCACCATCTTCGTCCTCATCGAGCGGCACTTCGAATCGAGCCGTGCGAGCTCTCCAGATGACGGCCGCCCCAAGATCTTGTCGCCGGCCGCCTTCGACTTCGACGAGGAATTCGTCACCACCGTAGCCCCTTCGACTCCGACGCCTTCACCAACGCGTTGCTGGTGAGCTCGCGGTCATTTTGCATCTATCCGCGCTTTGCCCCACTGCCCGTAGCCAATTCTTCCCCGGAGTCAGTAGCCGGCCGCCGCACACGTCGACGCCGCCGTCGCCATGAAGCTTCCCGATGACCGCTGCGTGCTCCACTGGATGCGGACGACGACGGAGCACCTCCCAGTGCCTTCCCCTCCTTCTCCCGTGGCCAAATCCCTACTCCGGCGAGCCCTCCGCCGTGTCTGTGGCTGCCGCCGGCTAGCCGCCGGTCGGTTAGCTTAACCACCCGTGTTAGCCCCCCCCCCCCCCCCCCGAGTCCATGACAAGTGGGCCCCAGGCGACCCCTAACCTCTCTGTTAATTGAACAGAGAGGGGTTAACCCCTGTGAGACTTACAGGGTGGACCCACTGGTCAGACACCCCCCCCACGTCATGCTGATGTCAGCATGACGCAGTAAATCAGTTTCTATTTTAAAAGGAATTAAAAGAAATCAGAAAATTCCAGAAATTTAGCAAAACTTTGGAAATTCATAATAAATTCATATTAACTCCAATTTGGACAAATAATATATGAAAAATGATCAGCATAAAATTCTCTATCCAAATATGCAACTTTCAACCATGTTTGAGTTGATTTTCAAATGGGACCAGTAGCTTTTGCTATTTGGCTTAATTGAATTTAATTCAAATTTCATTCAAATGCCAATTCAACTTGAACCATTGCAATGCAACTTTGATCACTTATACATCAGAGGCACATCACACACATGATCACATGGTTTATAAAGAACAAACAATGGCACTTGCAACTTGGCTAAATTAACCAACATATGGAGTTTGAATTTGCATTTCAAATGCAATACACTTCATTTAAATCAAATGTGCCATAAACAATACCAATCACATCATGGACAACATAATCATGTGCTTGTGCATTCTATTACATTGTTGCCTCCCCCCCTCTTGTTGATGATTGTGCCGGTAACAGTGCTTCCGAGACGGTGATCACCCCCGACAAAGAAGAAGATCGGTAAACCCCGTGTATCGTCAGCAAGGCAAGCAAAACCCAATTGGTCATATCTATAAAATCCTAATTCCCTCTCAGTCTCGCTTATGCATGTTTAGGAGATCACCGAGACACGTTCTTTCGCATAGTTGAACCCATTCCGATGCATGACCAATCATTTTGTCAACGTATTAAGCAAACCACAATCCTAGCAGATTTAGGAGTTGAATGATGAGCATGTGGCCCCTACAACTGTTACTGCTTTTTCTGCTTAGTGATACAATGAGGATGTTATGATTGTGAGTCGGGATGGAATGAACACAGTGATGCTGGTGTTAACGTGTTGGTGAATCCACCCTAAACAAAGGTGAACGAGAGAGGCTGTGTAGGAGTACACAGTGGGTTGTCGCGTTGAACACTGCCCTAGGCCCCGAGTTCCTGTTTTGTGATCCAAGACAAAGAGTATGACCACATGTAGGGTTTTATGGGAACCCCGTTTGGCCTCTTTACACACCCGACCCGGTCCAGGAGTCACAATAGATTCAGGCTTTCCATTTGACATATGCATAGAAAAAGTATGAAGAAAAGGTTGTATCATATAGATATGTGGGTGGACTTGTGAGGCAGTGAAACCATCTGGAAGAGGTGGCGTCTCGGTCCCTTACATTATCTGAGTCCGTTTCGTGGAACCGGCCGAACTCTCGAGCGGTGCCAAACTCAGGTAGTCGACTCCTGGATTAGAGAAGGTGATGTGAGGTTAGTGCCTTGGTTTCATCGACGTCCGACACCCGCTTGAAGGGTGACGAGAACGAGGCGATAAGTGATGACACGCGTGTGAAGATGTACACCTCTGCAGGGTAAATGAACTATTCGAATAGCCGTGTCCGCGGTTATGGACTACTTGGAGACCTCTACTTGATCAATAGATAACTTTAATGGATACTTATAAAACTCGCAAGATAAGCGTGAGTGCTATGGTGTGCTTCTTCGTGGGGAAGTCGAGGAAGTAACCATAGTGGTGTATTGTTTGGAGACATGTAGTGGACTCGTGTACGCTTCTTACCTCAAGTCTGGTACTCGTAGCACAGGACTAGCCAAGTCAAAGCTGGCACTTCTGCATGTTGAACCCCACCTCCTTTACCTTGATACTTGAGCATGAGTAGTGTAGTTCTGATGTAAGTCTTGCTGAGTACGACTTTGTAATCACGTTTGCTTATTCTATGTTTTAGATGGAAACCCAGACCCCGATGGAGTCACCAACCTGAAGCTCGACGTTGACCTTGGTAGTATAGTTCCAGACAGCAGTCTGGTCACTCGTGGAAGGGCATGTATGTTTACAAGGCTTCTCTAAGCCATTTGTTAAACTTGTCTGTACTCAGACCTAATTTGCTTCCGTTGTATGATGTAATGTTGATCACAGACATGTGATCTTTGTATGCTCTGTGTGTATATCAATAAAGATTACTTGTAGAGTTATGTGATGATACCTGTTGTTCATACTAGACATGTGTGATGCGTGTATGATTATAACATGCATGTCTTAGTATGGGTTTTCGAGACCTCAGTTGTGATTTGGCTGGCGGTCTTTTATACACCAAGTGGCCCTTAGATGTGCGTAGCTTGGGGCATCGCGATGCGATTGCTCGTGGTTCTGCCACGTGCACACTTTGTTGTATGATCGAGCCCGCCCTAGACCCCGACTAAGTGATCGGGTTGGAGTTTGTTTATGTAAAGGTTATGATTCAATCGATAACATGGTTGAGGCGACTTGTCTATGAGTATGGGATTCACCACCCATAAGCATCTAGACTTGTGAGCGAACGATGAGGACCCATCTCAGTTGATCATCTGGCCTGGATGGGATGCCCCTCACGTTCGATGCTTTCCGAGAGTGTTTTGTGCTTGGCCTTGTCTGCTTAGACAAGTGGGTACGGCTCTCGGCTCTCCATGTGATTGCATCTTGACTGGGATTACATACGCATATTCCGGGTCCCGACAGACTTGTCTGTAGGACTATCAAACCCTTGGTCGAAGTCGAGTCTAGCATTCTATAGTTATATAGTTACTCTGGGTATAAGGGAACAACGTAAGGCTTCTTTTTCTCCTTACCCTCATCGATCTGAGTTCTGGGTCACCCTTATCTTTTCTACGGGATGATAGGACTAGGCTCATCTATGTCTTACTAGAACATCTCGTTGAGTGCTTCCTTGTAGCCGTAGGATTGTTGTGGTCGTCCAGAGTCTTCGTATTTTGAGTTCCTTGAGGAAGTTCTGTTCAATCTCCTCGAGGTTGTTTCATTTTCCATCCCGGTGTAGCCGTTATGCTGCCCGATTTAATTCGAGTTTCTGTGGATCTTTGCCTTTGCATTACAATCTTTCCGCCTTCATCATGTCCTTCTTGTCTTTGATTCCATCGTACAAGCTGTTCTGATTGTTGATTTTTATCACACAGGATGTCAGGTGGAACTCGTAGTGCTGTTCGTCGGAATCGAGACCGTGTTCGGAATCGAAATAATGATGAACCTCTACCATCGCCTTCTGCGGCGGAAATCATGATGGAAGCTGAGAAGAATCGACGTGATCAAACCCGCCTTCTGGAGCTCATCGAGCAGAATACCGCCCATCATTGCAATGTGGTTGCGAGCATTCAGAACTTCATCCTCCTCAAGCCACCGGTATTCCGATGTTCTTCTAAGCCCCTTGAAGCTGATGATTGGCTCCGTTCCATCGAGCGTAAGCTTGATACTGCACATGTTGCTCCCGATGACCGAGTTATATTCGCGGCATACTTTCTGGAAGGTGCTGCCGCTGAATGGTGGGAGAACTATGTTGCTATGCAGCCAGATGGTCACCTAGTGACTTGGCAGGAGTTCCGTGATGCCTTTCGAGGGTACCACCTTCTGGATGAGTTGATGGAGCGCAAGAAAGAAGAGTTCTGCAACCTGACTCAAGGAGAGATGTCCATCCATGAGTATGTGAGAGAATTCAACCGTCTTGCTCGGTATGCCCAAGATGAGATCACCACCGATACTAGAAAGCAGGCAAGGTTCCGCAAGGGACTTAGCCCCATCCTTCGTCATGATCTCAACCTCATTGAATTTGCCACCTTTGAGGATTTAGTCAACAGATCCTTCAGAGCTGAGCATGGCAATGAAGTGTTCGAAGAGTCCCGCAAGCATGCTCTTGAGCATGCCCCTTCTTCAAGTTCAGCCCCTCAGAAATGCCGAATTTGGATTCCAACCAGTGTCATACCTCAAAACCTTCTCCAGAGGCCACCACCAAATATATGCCATCCACCTCAACACGTTATTCCACCCCAGAATGATGGTGTGCAACCAAGTAATCCCACTCCCAATAATTCAGACAGGGTATGCTTTAAGTGTGGTCTTCTAGGCCATTACTATCGTCAATGCCCTCAGGTCTTGATGGCACCACGTCATTCTCGACCTAAGCCTCCAAAGAAACCAACCACCAAGACCTTTCTAGCAAAGCCTTCATCCACTAGTAGTGTTTGTGTGAACCAAATCTCCGTTGAGGAAGCCACTGATGCTTCTGACGTCATTCTTGGCACACTCCCAGTCAATCATGTCCCCGCCTCCGTTCTTTTCGATCCAGGAGCTTCTCATTCATTCATGTCGGAGAGTTATGCACTTCGTCATGAGTTTCCTTTTGAAGAAATGTTTTCTCCAATGATCATTCAAACTCCTGGTTCAAAGTGGCAAACTAATAGAGTAAGCCATGGCAATCAAATTGCAATTGAGGGTTTAGTATTCCTTGCTTCACTTATAGCCCTCAAGTCTTCAGACATTGATGTCATCCTAGGAATGGATTGGTTATCAAGGCAAAATGCTTTCCTTGATTGTAAAGCCAAATCAGTCAAATTCACCCATCCTTCAGGCCAGACTATTGACTACACATCACCCAGCTCTAGAATCCAGATGCATACTTTGAATGTGCTTCCACTTCCAGACCTTGAAGATATTCCGGTGGTTCGTGACTTCCCGGATGTCTTTCTTGAAGAGCTGCCAGGCATGCCACCTGACAGATGCGTAGAATTCATAGTGGATCTTATACCAAGCACAACCCCAATCTCGAGACGCCCATATAGAATGGCCCCACATGAGTTAGCTGAGCTAAAAACCCAACTTGATGCTTCGTTGGCAAAAGGCTTCATCCGCCCTAGCTCATCGCCATGGGGTTGCCCCGTTCTATTCGTAACGAAGAAAGATGGAACAGAAAGGATGTGCGTAGACTATCGCCCGCTAAATCTAGCGACGGTAAAGAACAAGTACCCACTGCGCAGGATCAATGATCTTTATGATCAACTTGCAGGATCCTCTGTCTTCTCCAAGATGGATTTGAGATTAGGCTATCATCAAATCAAAATCCGAAACGAGGACATTCCAAAAACGGCTTTCACTACTCGTTATGGTCTTTACGAGTATACCGTCATGTCCTTCGGTTTAACCAATGCCCCCGCCACATTCTCGCGCTTAATGAATTCGATCTTCATGGAGTACCTAGATAAATTTGTTGTGGTTTATCTTGATGACATTCTCGTCTACTCGAAGAACGAAGAAGAGCACGCAGAACATCTTAGGTTGGTATTGATGAAACTTAGAGAGCGTCGCCTTTATGCCAAGTTCTCCAAGTGTGAATTTTGGCTACCAGAAGTGACCTACTTAGGCCACGTGATTTCTGCGAAAGGTGTTGCAGTCAATCCCGAGAGAGTTCAGGCCGTCCTTGACTGGACTCCACCTGAATCGGTTAAGCAAGTGAGGAGTTTTCTCGTCTTAGCAAGCTATTGTCGTCACTTCGTAGAGAACTTTTCTAAAGTTGCAAAGCATCTTACTGAACTCCTCAAGAAAGATAAGAAATTCCAATGGACCCCCAAGTGCGAGGAAAGCTTTCAAGAGCTAAAAAGAAGATTGACTTTTGCACCCGTACTTGCACCTCCAGACACCAAAAGGGATTTCGAGATCTATTGTGATGCTTCACGGCAAGGGTTAGGATGCATAGTTATGCAAGATCGACATGTGGTAGCTTATGCTTCACGCCAGTTGCGGCCACATGAAGAGAACTATCCTACCCATGATCTTGAACTCGCTGCCGTAGTTCATGCCCTGAAGACTTGGCGACATTACCTCCTTGGTAATCGTTGTGAGATCTATTCCGACCACCAAAGCCTCAAATATATTTTCACCCAGCTAGATCTTAATCTCAGGCAAAGACGCTGCATAGAGTTGATAAAAGATTATGACTTAGGAATTTCTTACACCCCAGGCAAAGCCAATGTCATGGCTGATTCACTAAGTCGTAAGTCGTATTGTAACAACCTCATGTTACAACAGTATCAACCACTTCTTCATGAGGAATTTTGAAAGCTCAATCTCGAGATTGTTACTCGTGGATCTCTTTTCAACTTAGTGGCGAAACCAAACCTTGAGGATCAAATCATAGTTTCCCAAAGACGTGCACGAGGTGTACGCCGGATCAAGGAGAACATTGCTAGCGGAGTTGCTAAATGTTTCTCCACATATAGTAAAGGAACGGTATTCTTTGAAAATCGTTTGGTAGTACCTAAGAATAGGGATCTAAGGCAACTCATCCTCAAAGAAGCCCATGATACACCCCTCTCAATTCATCCTGGTAGCACAAAAATGTACCGAGACCTACGCCAGAGATTTTGGTGGACCAGGATGAAGAGAGACATTGCTCGATTTGTTGCCGAATGTTATGTTTGTCGTCGCATTAAGGCAGAACACCAAAGACCTGCTGGTACACTTCAACCTTTGCCTATTCTAGAGTGGAATGGTACAAAGTCGGTATGGACTTCATCACCGGCTTTCCAAAAACCCAGAAAGGAAATGATGCCATCTTCGTTGTCATAGATAGGCTTTCCAAAGTTGCTCACTTCCTTCCCGTTCGCGAGTCTATAACTGCTAGCCAGTTGGCGGACTTGTACGTCTCTAGAATTGTGTATCTTCACGGCGTTCCTTTGGTGATCAATTCTGACCGTGGTAGCCTTTTCACCTCTAGATTTTGGGGAAGCTTCCAACATGCTATGGGAACTCATCTCTCCTTTAGTACGGCTTTCCATCCTCAGTCTAGCGGTCAAGTCGAAAGGGTTAACCAAATTCTTGAAGACATGCTTAGAGCTTGTGTTATCTCTTTCGGAAAGAATTGGGAGAAGTCTCTTCCATTCGCAGAATTTGCTTATAACAATAGTTTTCAATCTAGTCTGAACATGGCTCCTTTTGAACTCCTATATGGACGACGATGTCGAACACCCCTAAACCGGTCAGAAACTTGTGAAAGACAATTCTTTGGACCGGATATGATCAAGGAAGCAGAAGAGCAAGTTCGCATTGTTCGTGATCGTTTGAAAGCCGCTCAATCTCGTCAAAAGAGCTACTATGATCGTCATCATAGGGAAGAGAGCTATAGCATTGATGAGAAGGCTTACCTTCGGGTCACTCCTCTGAAGGGAACCCAAAGATTCGGTATCAAAGGCAAGTTGGCCCCACGTTACATCGGACCTTTCCGCATTCGTGCTAAACGTGGAGAAGTTGCCTACCAACTTGAACTACCCCCTCACCTTTCCCGAGTACATGATGTATTCCATGTGTCACAACTCAGGCGTTGCTTCAAGGACCCCATCCGCGAAGTCGACCATGAAACGCTTGATCTCCAAGATGACCTTTCTTATCGAGAGTACCCTGTTCATATTCTTGATTCAGCCGAGCGTGTCACTCGCCGTCAGAAGATCAAGTTCCTTAAAGTTCAATGGTCACATCACTCCGAGAAAGAAGCAACCTGGGAAAGAGAAGACCGCCTCCGTGCCGAGTACCCCACCTTCCTCCCGACGACTTCTGAATCTCGGGACGATATTCTTTTGAGTGGGGGCGAGTTGTCAGAACCCCAACTAGGGTAAGTGCTAGGGTTTGTTTGTGCCCTTTGCATCATGCAAAAATTCAAGTGAAATTCAAAAATGGGGAAGCAGAAAGCCCTGAGAAATTAATTCAAATGGCCAGATAAAAATATTTTTCCAAAAATCATTTGAACATTTGGAAAATTCCTATAAATGATGCTGATCATTTTAAAAATGATTTGGGTTCATTCCCATACTCAAGGAATTTTCTAAAAATCAAAATGTGCCTTGGAAATTAAAATTGACCCCTATTTGATTTGAAATTCAAATAAGTTGAATTTCAAAAATGCCCAACACCTAGGAGTGGTTTGCTACTGACCACCTAATATTTATAAAATTACTTGGGCATTTTACAAAATTGCCTAGCTATTTATTTCTAGGCACAACAAAAATAACAGAAAAGAAAAGAAGAAAGAAATAGAAAAAGGAAACAGCCATGGCCTTTGGCCCAACTAGTTCCCCCCCAGCCCACTGGCCTCGGCCCAGCCGACCTCCCCTTTGTCTTCTTCCTCAAGCAGGTGGGTGTCGCCCTGTGTAACACCCTCAGATCCAGTACAGTAATCACTACAGTGATTCCACTGTTAGTGATCATTACTGTTGATGATCATGCCTTGAACACCTTTGATCACAGCTTATTGAAATTCCAACCCTGATAAAATTTTCAAATAAATTTGGTTTGTAAATCTTGCTCCAAGGATTGTGGATGCCAGTCAATCAACCTGATCATGGTTAAACCAAGTCACCTTAGTCATTAGAATAATCACAAGTCTATGATGATTGTGAAACCAATGTTGTGGGGTTATCAAAATTGTTTTGTAAATTTAAATGAAAATGGAAACCTTAGTTAAACCAAGGTTAATGAAACATATTAAATAAAATGCCTAGCAATCTTAGGCCATGATAATATAGCAATGGTTGTTTTATTAAAATGGTATAGTATTATAAAAAAAATGTTTGGGAATTATTAAATGGCTATGGTAAATTTAATAAACAAGTAGTAATTTTAAATGCACTAAAAATTGTGAAACCAATTTTATTAAATGCCTAAAAATCATTAGGTCTTATAAATATTGGAATATGAATTTATTAAGATTTTTAAATAATGCCATTAAGTGATAAAGTAGCAAAACAATGCCAAAAAGCCTTTTAAAATAAATAACAATATTTATTTGATTTTTATTAATGCCCAAACTTTTTGTGGCACTTAACTATGATGCAACCATAATTTTGGAGCCAATTTTATGTGGTAGAAAAATATAAAAGACATTAAACTAATTACAAACAAAACTAACAGAAAAGAAAAAACAAAACAAAGAAAAATGTAAAACCCCTAAGCCTCGCCCCAGGCGAGGCCCACTCCTTCCCCATCCTGGCCCACCCCGGCCAGCCCACCTCTCTCTTCTCTCTCTCCCACCCAAACCACCCCCACCTGCCCCGCCCGTGTGTCACCGTGGCCATGGCCAGGGGCACGTCGAGCTGCCCCCCCTACCTGCTCCCCCCCTCTCCCCTCTGGATAAGATCCCTCATTGTAGCCCTAGATCGAGCCTGCCCCCTTTTCGCCTCTCTCACTCTCCTGCCTCCTCCCTGAGTCGCCCGTGGACTCTCCGTCGCCGCCATGGGCGCGCCTCGTGAACTCGCGCGACCACTGGGCGAGGCAGGCCAACCCAGGTTGTCCTGGATGCTCTTCGTCGTCGTCTTTGTCGCGGCAAGGAAGGACTTGAGCCCGCATTGCCTCCACCACGCGAATCGACGCCGACTTTGTCCTCGGCCCCGGCGAGATCTCCGAACGATTCCGGCTGCTCCACGCCTCCATCGAGCACACTGCCACCTTCTGCACATTCGCGGTGAGCACCGCAGCCGCCACCAACTGGCCTCGAGCGCTCGATAAACACCGTGCAGTTTCCCCTCTTCCACGCGCTCCGGCCGCCGCCATGGCCAACCGAGCTTGGGCTTCAGGGCATTGCAGCGCGCCCGTTTGGCACCCGCGTGCTCCCGTGATGGGCTAAACCCATCCCACCCATGCACACCCGTTAGCTCGCGCCAAAACGGCGAGGCCGCCGTCATCGTTTTCCTGACCACCTCCACCGTCGTCCGTGCCCTCGACTCCGGCAGCTACAGTCGCTGCGGTGGCCACCGTTGGACGCGCGCCGAGCTCAGCTTTCGAACGGATCCGGGCACGCCCCCTCCCATGCCCTGTACCGAGCACATGCTCGCCACCGGCCGCACTGCTCGTCGCCGGCGAAGTTCCCCTGAGGCTGACGTGTGGGAGCCGCACGGCAGTTTCCTAATTAGCCTAATGACTTGGCCCTCTGTCACTTACAGGTGGGCCCCCGGGCCTGTTAACCCTCTCTGGTTAGGGATAAAGCAAAATAACATTTTAGTCATGGACATGTGGGTCCAGGGCTTATTTAAATTAAATTAACTGAATGTTAAATAAACAGAGGCTGACATGTGGGTCATGGACACTATTTTGGATAATGTTTTGGATATGGTTTTGGATAATGTTGAAATTTAATAATAAAAGAAATTCAGAAATTCTTTTTAAATGATTTAAACTTTGAATTTGAATATCTTTTAAACCGTAACTCAGATTCAAAAACTTTATACATGAAAATTGATCAGAAAAACATAACGAATACGGATACGCTATCCGTATGTCTACCACCCCCCTCTAACGTACCGAACATCGACATTCCCCCCTTCGGGCCGTCTGTCGATAATTCCTAGTACCGATATACGTTGCCCGGATGAATTTATTCTGAACACGAAAGTTGTCCGGAATAGATCAACTAACCCGGATACACCACCCACACGTGTGTCGGATGTCCACGACACCTCCGGCTTGATATCTCCCCCCCCTCCGGACACCTTGTCCGATAATCACCCGGAGCCGGTATTTCATCCCCGGATGAATTCCCGCTCCGAGTATCATGCATCGTACTGCGTTAGAACCCCGTTTACAATTCATCTGTTATGTCTTGCATTTGTATTGCTATTATTGTTGTGTATTTATTGTTTCTTCCCCCCCTTAATATCCGGTAGACCCCGCTGCTGCCGTCGACTACACCGATGCTGAGTACGACTACTTCGTCGACGACCGTACCGCTACCGTCGTGCTACCAGGCAAGCAGAGCCATTCTCTTCCCCAGATATCTCCTATCTTTCCGTACTTTTCTTGCACTAGGCATTGTTACTGTTGCTGCTACGATTACAATCCTATTCAACTGCATAACCTGATTTTTGTCGCCCCTTGATGTGCCTTCCTTTATCCTATGCTGCCTATTATTATTGTTATGCATTATTCAGCAGTGAACCCTACGCATTGTTAGCTAGGATTAGATAGAGGGCCGTGATCACTCAGGGGAGTGAACGCGGATACAAATATTATAACTGCACAGGTACGGTACAAAGCAGACACCGCCAAAGGCCCCTATCTGGGTTATGCCTAGTCACCTCAAGTGTGAGCTATCAAGGAGTAATCCTTGTACTCCACTCGAGGCTGACTTTGTCTTACCGCCATAGGGTCCTGAACGACGATTGTCCTTAAAGGTAAGAAGTCGGGCGACCCAACGGTGCCCGCGAGAGGTATTGCGACGGGACGACAGGGAGGGTACGACCAGTGTACCGGTGTGCTTGGCCCCTGATCGTTGGCCGCGAGAGTTACCAAACCACCAAAGTCGAGCTCCTCCAGGAGCACACACGAGACAAGGTAAGGAGACGGTTCACCTTGTTGGTAACCGCAGTGACTTGGTGGGACGATAGGGCACGCACCGATGTACTGGTGGTCCTGGCTGCTGTCGTTGACCGCAGGTCAGTTAAGTCGAGGCAACGATAACGGTTGTCACGCAGGTTAATTAAAATGCTAAATGGTTCAGTGAATGTCTTGAGTTGGCTATATGCCATGTACGCACTACCTACCCGTGGGAATTACGAGTTATGGGCTCCTCTGCTTCGTAGTGTCGTCCGAGGACTCTTCAGACGTCAGCAGTACCGCGGCCTGCGCCGGGAAGTGGTGTTGTCTTATTTGCTCGCGCGGTAGTGTCTTATTTGGATTTGCTTTAACTTCACCGGCCAGCCTCGCACCGTGCAGGAGTACGTCGGGGTTAGGGTCCAAAGCCCCGCGTACATAGGATATAGTCCGGCGGATGACCTCTCTGTTGAGTTTGAAAGATGGGCTATGAAGTGTCGGATAGCCACGGTGGAGCGTTCCCTAACAAGGTTCCCGCCACCCTTGTCAGAACCCCAAAGTAGGTTTGTGTTTAACCTAACTTGCATTTTTGCATCTTGAAAAAAAAATTGCAAAAGAAAAGTAATTGGGGAAAAGAAAAGCCCTAAATGAATTAAATAAAAAGGCCAGAAATAAATCTTTTTCCAAAAATCTTTTGGATGTGTTGAAAAATCCTAAAAATTAGTGGGATCATTTTAAAAGTGATTTGGGATTAATCCCATGCTCATAGATTTTTCAATAATTCAAATAGTGGCTTGGAAATTAAATCATTTATCTATTTGAATTGAAATTCAAATAAGTTGAATTTAAAAAATTCCCAAAACTTGGGATTGGCTTCTATATAGTCACCTAAGTTTTATAAAAATGTTTGGGGATTTTTATAAATGCCCTAGATATTTTATTTTATTGGGAAAACAGACAACAGAAAAGAAAATAAGAAAAACAGAAGGCAAAGCCTTACCTTTCGCCCAGGGGCGAGGCCAACCTTACCTTTCCAGCCCAGCCCACCAGCTCCCCGGTGTCGTCTTCCTCCCCGGCGCCCGAAGCAGCTCGGTGGCGAGCCGAGCGCCGTCGACGCCACCGAGGCCCTCTGGAGACTCCTCTTCTCCCCGAGGACGCCACGCAGTCGCCCCGAAGCCGCCCGCACCTTCCCCTCTCTCCCTAGCTCATCTCCTTCCCTCTCTCGCCGGATTCCGCGAGTAGCCGAGACCACGACGGAGCGCCGCCTCGCACCGACGCGGCCAGTGACCACCCCACGCCTCTCCTGGTTGTCCACTGCAACCGCCGACGTCGTCTTCTTCGTTCCCCCCAAGCAATTTGAGCTAAAGAGCCCCGGAATCGACGACAGCCTCAACGGATCGCCGCCGGCCGCCGTGGAGCAACTTGTCGATTTTGCCACCGTCGAGCTACCTCGAGCCCTGCCGCCTTCTCCATCGCGTCTGGGTGAGCACCACGCCTTGTTTCCCCCTAGCTGTAGCTCTCCCCGTGCCTGGTTTCGCCTTGCCATTGGAGTCAGATCTCCGGCAGCCGCCTCTCGTCGTCGTAACCGTGGCCCCGAGCGCCCGTTTGAACCCCTCCTAGCTCCAACAGACGCGCGGCGTCGTGAGCAACCTCCCCGTGCTCCTCCTCTTCTCCCCCGTGCCCTCTGTCGTCATCCGCCATGACCAGTGGCTCCGGCCGCCGCCCCCCGTCGACGTAGCCATGGCCACGGGCCTCCTCGCGTTGCCCCGATGGCACAGGCGTACGCGCGACGTCGCGGGCATCCTCCCAGTGCCCTCGCCTCCTTCTCCCTTTGCCGGAATGGCCACTCCGACAACCCTCCGCCGTGCCCAGTGGCACCAGCGGCTAACCGCCGGCGGCCGGGTTAATTAGCACCTAACTG
Organism: Bromus sterilis; assembly: GCA_950022295.1. Lineage (NCBI taxonomy): Eukaryota > Viridiplantae > Streptophyta > Magnoliopsida > Poales > Poaceae > Bromus > Bromus sterilis. Next base: position 268,625,797 of record OX465595.1, on the reverse strand, counting down.
ACTCCTAAATCCCCCCTCTCTCTCTGGAAGTGGGCCCTAGGCCTTAAGCTAATCCACGTTTTAAATTAAACAGATTTAGTTAACCCCAGTGAGGCTGACAGGTGGGGCCGCCCTGTCAGTTGACTGGTCAACCCCTGACGCCAGCATGATGCAGTGCTGACGCAGTAAATCTTAAATAAGTTATTTAATTCAGTAAATTCCAGAAATTGACTGAAACTTTGGAAAATCATAGAAAATTCATTTTAACTCCAAATTCAACATATAATATATGAAAAATTATCAGGAGAAAATCCTCTATCCAAATATCCAGTTTTCAGCTATGTTGGAGTTGATCTTAAAAAGGGATCAGTAGCTTTTGCTATTTGATTTAATTGGAATTATTTCAAATTCAAATCAATTACTATTCCAATTTCAAACATTGGAATGCACCACACATCACTTGTACTTCATAAGCATTTCACCCATATGATACTTTGGGTTACAATGAACAAACTTTAGCAAATGCAAGTTGAACTAATTTGAATAACATTTGGAGTTTGAATTTGAATTTCCTTTTCAAATCAACTTCAATTAAAATGTGGGAATTCAAACATAGGTCACATCAGCACACTGCCATGCTTTGTTTGGCATATTGAATGTGCATTGTATTATTTTGATTGTGCTTTACTTCCAGTGCTTCGGTGATTGCATCTTCTCGGTAGAGTTGATCTCGGAGACGAGTTCAACCTCACATCAGAAGAGTGATACCTCGTGATCGTCAGCAAGGCAAGCAGCCCCCTCTTTGATCATGTCTATAAAATCCCAGTTCCCTCTCATTCTCGCAAATGCATGTTTAGGATGTCACCATGATACGTTCTACCGCTAGTTGAACCCATTCCTTTGCATGACCTATCATTTTTTCACAGTAGTAAGCAAACCACAATCCTAGCAGATGTAGGAGTTGGTTGATATCATGTGGCCCCTGCAACTGTTACAGCTTATTGCATGCTTAGAGTTGTTACCTGAGGCTACTTTGATGTGAGTCGGGATGGCAGTGATCATGTGAATGATGGTGGTAACGTGTTGGTGAATCTACCCTAAACAAAGGTGAACGATGAGAGGCTGTGTAGGAGTACACAGTGGGTTGTCTCGTTGAACACTGCCTTAGGCCCGATTTCTTGTGTTGTTATCCAAGACCAAGAGTACGACCACACATTGGGCTCACTGACCCCTCTCGGCCTAGTACCTCACCCCGGACCAATCCAGGAGTCGCAAGTAGTTCGCCCTTTAACGATGTCAAGCAGGTGGAACCAAGGTAAGTGGTTGGCGTAGGTGGTGGGCACGTTGAATCAAGTGATCATGATCGAGTTGAGCTTGATGGCGGTCACACAATGTTTGAGTCCGCATCGGAACAATCCGGCCGGATTCCGATCGTGGTCCCAACTCAAATAGGCGACTCCCTAGGACTAGAGATGGTGCCGTGAGTGAAGTGTCGTGGCATCATCCTCGCCGGTACTCACTTGAAGGGTCCATCCCCAGGCGGTAACTGATGAGGCGTGTGTGTAGCAGTACACCCCTGCAGGGTTAATGAACTATTCGAATAGCCGTGTCCGCGGTTATGGACTACTTGGAGACCTTTACTTGATCATAGATAACTTGAACCGGATACTTCTAAAATACACCAAGATAAGTGTGAGTGCTATGGCGTGCTTCCTCGTGGGGGAGTCGAGGAAGGCACCATAGTGGAGTATTGATTGGAGACTGTTACTTGGACTCGTGTACGTTCTTACCTCTCTCTGGTACTCGTAGTTCAGGATTAGCCAAGTCAAAGCTGGCACTTCTGCAAGTGAAACCCCACCTCCCGTTACCTTGATACATGTGCATGAGTAGTATAGTTCCTATGTAAGTCTTGCTGAGTACGACTTTGTAGTCACGTTTGCTTAGTCTATGTTTTAGAGACGAGATCACTGACCCTGATGGTGGCCTCTACTTCGAGCTCGACGTGGACCAATGTCGTATAGTTCCAGGCAGCAGCCTGTGCCCTTTGGAGGGTCGTTGTATTTTCTTTCAGGCTTTTTAAGCCATTTGTTAAACTTGTCTTTACTAAGACATAATTTGCTTCCGTTGATGTTTGATGTAATGTTAGATCACATCCGTGTGATCTCTACTTGGAATACAACTATTATGTCTGCTCTGTTTAGCAGAAGTTATAAAGACTATGAGGTTGTAGAGTTCGTGTTGTGATTACCTGTTGTTTACACTGGACATGTATGCTGCGTTTATGATGATAACATGCATGTCTTAGTGTGGGGTTCGATAGCTTAGTTGTGTTCTTGCCGGCGGTCTTTTATACACCAAGTGGCCCTTAGATGTGCGCAGCTTGGGGCATCGCGATGCGATTGCTCGTGACTCTGTCACGTGGCACACTTTGTTGTATGATCGAGCCCGCCCAAGATCCCGACTAAGTGATCGGGCTAGAGTAAGTCTATGTAAGGGTTATGATTCAATCGATAACATGGTTGAGGCGACTTGTCTGTGAATATGGGATTCACCACCCATATCATTAGACTTGTGTGCGGACGATGAGAACCCATCTCAGTTGATCATCCGGCCTGAATGGGATGCCCCTCACGTTCGATGCTTACCTAGAACGTTCTGTGCTTGGCCTTGTCTGCTTAGACAAGTGGGTACGATTCTCGGCTCTCCATGTGATGGTATTATGACCGGAATTACATACGCTAACCCCGGGTCCCGACAGACTTGGTATCAGAGCAGGACTGCCTGTAGGATTATCAAACCATTGGACGATGTCGAGTGTAGCATTCTATAGTTATATAGTTACTTTGGGTTTAAGGGAACAACGTAAGACTTCTTTTTTTCTCCTTATCCTCATCGATCTGAGTTCTGAGTCAACCTCATCTTATTCTACGGGAAGATAGGACTAGGCTCATCTATGTCTTACTAGGACATCTCGTTGATTGCTTCTTTGTAGCTGTAGGAGTATTGTGGTCTCTCTGAACCATCATTCCATAGTGTTTCTGTGGAAGTGATGTCCGTTATTCTGTAGGTTGTCTCAATTTCCATCCCGGTACAGCCGTTATGCTGTCCGTTTGTGGCTTTGATGCTATTGCATTATAGTCTTCTATCTTAGCATAGATTTGTGTCCTAAATCCTATTCTGATTGTTGATTCTTATCACACAGAATGTCAGGTGCAAATCCAGGTGTTGATCCCAGTTCCGGTTACATAGACGGTGAAGAACCTCCACCACCACCCTCAACGGCAGAAATCATGATGGAGGCTGAACAGAATCGTCGTGATCAGACACGTCTTCTCGAGCATATTGAGCAGAACACTTCTCGTCAGCATCATGGTGTTTTCACCATCCAGGACTTCATTCTCCTCAACCCGCCAGTATTCCGATGTCCTTCCGAGCCTCTTGATGCCGATGATTGGCTTCGTTCCCTCGAGCGTAAGCTTGAGACATCCCGTGTTGCTCCAGGTGATCGTGTGCTATTCGCGGCATATTTTCTGGAAGGTGTTGCTCTTCAGTGGTGGGAGAACTTCGTGGCAATGCAACCAGTTGGTCACATGGTGACTTGGCAAGAGTTCTGCGATGAATTCCGAGGATATCATATTCCGGATCAACTGATGGAGCGCAAGAGAGAAGAATTTTGCAATCTGACCCAAGGAAAGATGACTGTTCATGAGTATAGGACTGAGTTCACTCGTCTAGCACGTTATGCCCAAGAAGAAGTATCCACCGACGCCAAGAAACAAGAAAGGTTCCGCAAGGGACTTAGCCCCGTCCTTCGTCATGACCTGAACCTTCACGAGTTCGTCAACTTCAGGGACTTGGTCGACAAATCCTTCAAGGCCGAGTATGGAAATGAGTTGTATGAAGAGTCTCGCAAGCGTGATCGCGAGTTTGCCCAATCTTCTGGCCCAGTTTCTCAAAAACGCCGTGTTTGGATTCCCTTCAGTGACGTCAGTCGTGCTGTAAGTGCTTCTAGACCCCCAACCACCATATATCGTCCCCCTCAACCCAATCTTCCTCCTTGGAATTTTGTTGGACAATCAAGTGCTCAAGTTCCTTTCATTCCACGTGGTGTTTGTTTCCAATGTGGACAATCAGGCCACAATGTTCGAGAGTGTCCCCAAAATCATGTAGCCACCACACCTAAACCAAAGCAAACCTTTCGTCGTGGCAAGCCACTACCCAAGACTTCCAAGGTCAAGCCTCCTGTTTATGAACATGGTTATGTGAATCATGTATCCATTCTAGATTCCCACAAGTCAACCGATGTTGTACTAGGAACCCTTCCTGTGAATTCCACCCCAGCTTCGGTTCTGTTTGACCCGGGAGCGTCTCACTCATTCATATCCCAGGACTTTGCACTGTCACATGACATCTCTTTTTCGATGTTATCCACCCCCTTAGTTGTGCAAGCCCCTGGATCCAGATGGCACACCACCATGGTGAGCCATGAGAATGAAATTGCAATTGAGGGTTTAGTATTCCTTGCCTCACTTATAGCCCTCAAGTCTTCAGACATTGATGTGATCTTAGGTATGGATTGGTTATCAAGACAGAATGTTGTCCTTGATTGTAAAGCCAAGTCAGTGAAACTAACCCATCCATCAGGCCAGACAGTCAAGTACACCTCACCAAGCTCTAAAACCCAAGTGCATTCTTTGAATGTGCTTCCTCTTCCAGACCTTGAAAATATTCCGGTGGTTCGTGACTTCCCGGATGTCTTTCCAGAAGAGCTGCCAGGAATACCACCTGACAGATCTGTAGAGTTTGTTGTAGATCTTATCCCAGGAACCGCACCAATATCCAGACGCCCATATAGAATGACCCCACGTGAGTTAGCTCAGCTAAAAATCCAACTTGAAGCTTCGTTGGCAAAAGGCTTCATCCGCCCTAGCTCATCGCCATGGGGTTGCCCCGTTCTGTTCGTAACGAAGAAAGATGGAACAGAAAGGATGTGCGTAGACTATCGCCCGCTAAATCTAGCAACGATAAAGAACAAGTACCCACTGCCCAGGATCAATGATCTTTATGATCAACTTGCAGGATCCTCTGTCTTCTCCAAAATGGATTTGAGATTAGGTTATCATCAAATCAAAATCAGAAACGAGGACATTCCCAAAACGGCTTTCACTACTCGTTATGGTCTTTACGAGTACACCGTCATGTCCTTCGGTTTAACCAATGCCCCCGCCACATTCTCGCGCTTGATGAATTCGATCTTCATGGAGTACTTAGATAAATTTGTTGTAGTTTATCTTGATGACATCCTCATCTACTCGAAGAACGAAGAAGATCACGCAGAACATCTTAGGCTGGTATTGATGAAACTTAGAGAGCATCGCCTTTATGCTAAATTCTCCAAGTGTGAATTCTGGCTACCAGAAGTGACCTACTTAGGCCACGTGATTTCTGCAAAAGGCATTGCTGTCAATCCCGAGAGAGTTCAGGCCGTCCTTGACTGGACTCCACCTGAATCGGTTAAGCAAGTTAGGAGTTTTCTTGGCTTAGCAAGCTATTGTCGCCGCTTCGTCGAGAACTTTTCTAAAGTTGCAAAGCCTCTGACTGAACTCCTCAAGAAAGAGAAGAAATTCGAATGGACTCCCAAGTGCGAGGAAAGCTTTCAAGAGCTAAAAAGAAGATTGACTTCTGCACCCGTACTTGCGCCTCCAGACACCAAAAAGGATTTCGAGATCTATTGTGATGCTTCACGGCAAGGATTAGGATGCGTACTTCTGCAAGATCGACATGTGGTAGCTTATGCTTCACGCCAGTTGCGGCCACATGAAGAGAACTATCCTACCCATGATCTTGAACTCGCTGCCGTAGTTCATGCCCTAACAACTTGGCGACATTACCTCCTTGGTAATCGTTGTGAGATCTATTCCGGCCACCAAAGCCTCAAATACATTTTCACCCAGCCAGATCTTACTCTCAGGCAAAGACGATGGATAGAGTTGATAAAAGATTATGACTTAGGAATTTCTTACACCCCAGGCAAAGCCAATGTCATGGCTGATGCACTAAGTCGGAAGTCGTACTGTAACAACCTCATGTTACAGCAGTATCAACCACTTCTTCAGGAGTAATTTCGAAAGCTTAATCTCGAGATTGTTCCTCGTGGATCTCTTTTCAACTTGGTGGCGAAACCAACCCTTGAGGATCAAATCATAGTTGCCCAAAGACGTGCACGAGGTGTACGCCGGATCAAGGAGAACATTGCTAGCGGAGTTGCTAAATGTTTCTCCACAGATAGTAAAGGAACGGTATTCTTTGAAAATCGTTTGGTAGTACCTAAGAATAGGGAACTAAGGCAACTCATCCTCAAAGAAGCCCATAATACACCCCTCTCCATTCATCCCGATAGCACAAAAATGTACCGAGATCTACGCCAGAGATTTTGGTGGACTAGGATGAAGAGAGAAATTGCTCAGTTCATTGCTGAATGTGATGTTTGTCGTCGCATTAAGGAAGAACATCAAAGACCTGCTGGTACTCTTAGACCTTTGCCTATCCCCGAGTGGAAGTGGGATAAAGTCAGTATGGACTTCATCACTGGCTTTCCAAAAACCCAGAAAGGAAATGATGCCATCTTCGTTGTCATTGATCGACTTTCAAAAGTTGCTCACTTCCTTCCAGTTCGAGAGTCTATAACTGCTAGCCAGTTAGCGGACTTGTATGTCTCCCGAATCGTTTCTCTTCACGGTGTTCCTTTGGAAATCAATTCAGACCGTGGTAGTCTTTTCACTTCTCAATTTTGGGAAAGTTTTCAGAATGCTATGGGAACTCACCTCTCCTTTAGCACCGCTTATCACCCGCAGTCCAGTGGTCAAGTAGAAAGGGTCAATCAAATTCTCGAAGACATGCTCAGAGCTTGTGTTATCTCTTTCGGAAAGAAATGGGAGAATTCTCTTCCTTTTGCCGAATTTGCGTATAACAATAGTTTCCAATCTAGTTTGGGCATGGCTCCTTTTGAATTTCTCTATGGACGGAAATGTCGAACACCCCTAAACTGGTCAGAAACCGGTGAAAGAAAATTCTTTGGACCGGATTTGATCCAGGATGCAGAAGAGCAGGTTCGCATTGTTCGTGAGAAATTGAAAACAGCCCAGTCTCGTCAGAAAAGCTATTATGATCTTCATCATAGAGAAGAAAGCTACAATCTGGATGAGAAGTCTTACCTTTGGGTTACTCCTCTGAAGGGTACCCATCGCTTCGGTATCAAAGGCAAGTTGGCCCCACGTTATATCGGTCCCTTTCGCATTCTCGCCAAACGTGGAGAAGTTGCCTACCAATTGGAACTACCCCCTCACCTCTCCCAGGTTCATGATGTCTTCCACGTCTCTCAACTCAGGCGTTGCTTCAAGGACCCCATCCGCGAAGTAGACCACGAAACGCTTGATCTCCAAGATAACCTTTCATATCGAGAGTACCCTGTTCGTATTCTCGATGAAGCCGAGCGTAGCACCAGACGTCAGAAGATCAGATTCCTCAAAGTGCAGTGGTCACATCATTCAGAGCAAGAAGCCACCTGGGAACGAGAGGATCGTCTACGAGCTGAGTACCCCACCTTCCTCCCGACAATTTCTGAATCTCGGGACGAGATTCTTTTGAGTGGGGGCGAGTTGTCAGAACCCCAAAGTAGGTTTGTGTTTAACCTAACTTGCATTTTTTCATCTTGAAAAAAAAATTGCAAAAGAAAAGGAATTGGGGAAAAGAAAAGCCCTAAATAAATTAAATAAAAAGGCCAGAAATAAATCTTTTTCCAAAAATCTTTTGGATGTGTTGAAAAATCCTAAAAATGAGCGGGATCATTTTAAAAGTGATTTGGGATTAATCCCATGCTCATAGATTTTTCAATAATTCAAATAGTGGCATGGAAATTAAATCATTTATCTATTTGAATTGAAATTGAAATAAGTCAAATTTCAAAAATTCCCAAAACTTGGGATTGGCTTCTATATAGTCACCTAAGTTTTATAAAAATGTTTGGGGATTTTTATAAATGCCCTTGCTATTTTATTTTATTGGGCAAACAGACAACAGAAAAGAAAATAAGAAATACAGAAGGCAAAGCCTTACCTTTCGCCCAGGGGCGAGGCCCACCTTACCTTTCCAGCCCAGCCCACCAGCTCCCCGGTGTCGTCTTCCTCCCCGGCGCCCGAAGCAGCTCGATGGCGAGCCGAGCGCCGTGGACGCCACCGAGGCCCTCTGGAGCCTCCTGTTCTCCCCGAGGACGCCACGCAGTCGCCCCGAAGCCGCCCGCACCTTCCCCTCTCTCCCTAACTCATCTCCTTCCCTCTCTCGCCGGATTCCGCGAGTAGCCGAGACCACGACGGAGCGCCGCCTCGCACCGACGCGGCCAGTGGCCACCCCACGCCTCTCCCGGTTGTCCACTGCAACCGCTGTCGTCGTCTTCTTCGTTCCCCCCAAGCAATTTGAGCTAAAGAGCCCCGGAATCGACGACAGCCTCAACGGATCTCCGCCGGCCGCCGTGGAGCAACTTGTCGATTTCTCCACCGTCGAGCTACCCCGAGCCCTGCCGTCTTCTCCATCGCGTCTGGGTGAGCACCACGCCTCGTTTCCCCCTAGCTGTAGCTCTCCCCGTGCCTGGTTTCGCCTTGCCATTGGAGTCAGAGCTCCGGCAGCCGCCTCTCGTCGTCGTAACCGTGGCCCCGAGCGCCCGTTTGAACCCCCCCTAGCTCCAACAGACGCGCGGCGTCGTGAGCAACCTCCCCGTGCTCCTCCTCTTCTCCCCCGTGCCCTCTGTCGTCATCCGCCTTGACCAGTGGCTCCGGCCGCCGCCCCCCGTCGACGTAGCCATGGCCACGGGCCTCCTCGTGTTGCCCCGATGGCACAGGCGTACGCGCGACGTCGCGGGCTTCCTCCCAGTGCCCTCCCCTCCTTCTCCCGTGGCCATAATGGCCACTCCGGCAACCCTCCGCCGTGCCCAGTGGCACCGCCGGCTAACCGCCGGCGGGCCGGATTAATTAGCACCTACCCGACTCCTAAATCCCCCCTCTCTCTCTCTTGCAGTGAGCCCTAGGCCTTAAGCTAATCCACATTTTAAATTAAACAGATTTAGTTAACCCCAGTGAGGCTGACAGGTGGGGCCGCCCTGTCAGTTGACTGGTCAACCCCTGACGCCAGCATGATGCAGTGCTGACGCAGTAAATCTTAAATCAGTTATTTAATTCAGTAAATTCCAGAAATTGCCTAAAACTTTGGAATATCATAGAAAATTCATTTTAACTCCAAATTCAACATATAATATATGAAAAATTATCAGGAGAAAATCCTCTATCCAAATATCCAACTTTCAGCTATGTTGGAGTTGATCGGAAAAAGGGATCAGTAGCTTTTGCTATTTGATTTAATTGGAATTATTTCAAATTCAAATCAATTACTATTCCAATTTCAAACATTGAAATGCACCACACATCACTTGTACTTCAGAAGCATTTCACCCATATGATACTTTGGTTTACATTGAACAAACTTTAGCAAATGCAAGTTGAACAAATTTGAATAACATTTGGAGTTTGAATTTGAATTTCCTTTTCAAATCAACTTCAATTAAAATGTGGCAATTCAAACATAGGTCACATCAGCACACTGCCATGCTTTGTTTTGCATATTGAATGTGCATTGTATTATTTGGATTGTGCTTTACTTCCAGTGCTTCGGTGATTGCAGCTTCTCGGTAGAGTTGATCTCGGAGACGAGTTCAACCTCATGTCAGAAGAGTGATGCCTCGTGATCGTCAGCAAGGCAAGCAGCCCCCTCTTTGATCATGTCTATAAAATCCCAGTTCCTTCTCATTCTCGCAAATGCATGTTTAGGATGTCACCATGATACGTTCTACCGCTAGTTGAACCCATTCCTTTGCATGACCTATCATTTTGTCACAATAGTAAGCAAACCACAATCCTAGCAGATGTAGGAGTTGGTTGATATCATGTGGCCCCTGCAACTGTTACAGCTTATTGCATGCTTAGAGTTGTTACCTGAGGCTACTTTGATGTGAGTCGGGATGGTAGTGATCATGTGAATGATGGTGGTAACGTGTTGGTGAATCTACCCTAAACAAAGGTGAACGATGAGAGGCTGTGTAGGAGTACACAGTGGGTTGTCTCGTTGAACACTGCCTTAGGCCCGAGTTCTTGTGTTGTTATCCAAGACCAAGAGTACGACCACACATTGGGCTCACTGACCCCTCTCGGCCTAGTACCTCACCCCGGACCAGTCCAGGAGTCGCAAGTAGTTCGCCCTTTAACGATCTCAAGCAGGTGGAACCAAGGTAAGTGGTTGGCGTAGGTTGTGGGCACGTTGAATCAAGTGATCATGATCGAGTTGAGCTTGATGGCGGTCACACAACGTTTGAGTCCGCATCGGAACAATCGGTCGGATTCTGATCATGGTCCCAACTCAAATAGGCGACTCCCTAGGACTAGAGATGGTGTCTTGAGTGAAGTGTCGTGGCAGCATCCTCGCCGGTACTCACTTGAAGGGTCCATCCCTAGGCGGTAACTGATGAGGCGTGTGTGTAGCAGTACACCCCTGCAGGGTTAATGAACTATTCGAATAGTCGTGTCCGCGGTTATGGACTACTTGGAGACCTTTACTTGATCATAGATAACTTGAACCGGATACTTCTAAAACACACCAAGATAAGTGTGAGTGCTATGGCGTGCTTCCTCGTGGGGGAGTCGAGGAAGGCACCATAGTGGATTATTGATTGGAGACTGTTACTTGGACTCGTGTACGTTCTTACCTCTCTCTGGTACTCGTAGTTCAGGATTAGCCAAGTCAAAGCTGGCACTTCTGCAAGTGAAACCCCACCTCCCGTTACCTTGATACATGTGCATGAGTAGTATAGTTCCTATGTAAGTCTTGCTGAGTACGACTTTGTAGTCACGTTTGCTTATTCTATGTTTTAGAGACGAGACCACTGACCCTGATGGTGGCCTCTACTTCGAGCTCGACGTGGACCAATGTCGTATAGTTCCAGGCAGCAGCCTGTGCCCTTTGGAGGGTCGTTGTATTTTCTTTCAGGCTTTTGAAGCCATTTGTTAAACTTGTCTTTACTAAGACATAATTTGCTTCCGTTGATGTTTGATGTAATGTTGGATCACATCCTTGTAATCTCTGCTTGTAATACAACTATTATGTCTGCTCTGTTTAGCAGAAGTTATAAAGACTATGAGGTTGTAGAGTTCATGTTGTGATTACCTGCTGTTTACACTGGACATGTATGCTGCGTGTATGATGATAACATGCATGTCTTAGTGTGGGGTTCGATAGCTTAGTTGTGTTCTTGCCGGCGGTCTTTTATACACCAAGTGGCCCTTAGATGTGCGCAGCTTGGGCATCGCGATGCGATTGCTCGTGACTCTGTCACGTGGCACACTTTGTTGTATGATCGAGCCCGCCCGAGATCCCGACTAAGTGATCGGGCTGGAGTAAGTCTATGTAAGGGTTATGATTCAATCGATAACATGGTTGAGGCGACTTGTCTGTGAATATGGGATTCACCACCCATATCATTAGACTTGTGTGCGGACGATGAGAACCCATCTCAGTTGATCATCCGGCCTGAATGGGATGCCCCTCACGTTCGATGCTTACCGAGAACGTTCTGTGCTTGGCCTTGTCTGCTTAGACAAGTGGGTACGGTTCTCGGCTCTCCATGTGATGGTATTATGACCGGAATTACATACGCTAACCCCGGGTCCCGACAACCCTGGAGATCCGTGCGTGTAGCGTAACACAAGTGCACCCCTGCAGGGAAGATTAATCTATTCGAATAGCCGTGTCCACGGTAACAGGACGCTTTATGCTGAAGTTGGATCTTACCACTAGAAACTATTATTAAACTGTATGGTTCCGGGTTCTCTTCCTCGCGGGGATGTCGAGGAGGTGAACTCGGAGGGATTGCTAATTATTACAACTTATTATTATACAATGCTGCAGCAAATTCTGCTGCATTGTTACTTTATGCTTTATATAAACTGTTGGCTAATTCTTACCTCATGCTGCAAGACATCATCGGAAGATGCTAGTCTTCGTTAGGCCTAGCTTCTTACCCTTGCTCTGGATTCTGTCTTTCAGTCCACTATATACAGCCCCTTCTTTCCGTTGATACAATGCATAATGCTTAGTAGCGGACGTAAGACTCGCGGGTATACTAGATACTCACCTGCTTTATTTTCTTTACTGTTTTGCCTGATCGGCCGCTGCAGCCGACGTTGGAGCCCAGGAGCAGGAGTACCCCGGAGGCGCCTACTACGACGTCGAGTTCCCCGTTGACCAGGAGTAGTTCGGTGGATCCCAGGCAGGAGGCCTCGCCTTTTCGATCCGTATCTCTGATGTGATTTGTGCTAGCCTTCTTAAGGCAAAACTTGACTAACTATGTCTGTACTCAGATATTATGGCTTCTATGACTTATGTATTCGGGTCCGCGTGACCCCCTCTATTGTAACATATTTCTTTATCCTTTTGTGTTTTAGTGTTGTGATGTGATATTATCACCGTGGCACCCTAATCTCAGTCGTGTACCCTGTGTGTATGATTACTGTACACGGTCTGATTTTGGGGGCGTCACAAGTTGGTATCAGAGCCGACTGCCTGTAGGAAGCCCCTATCCACTCCTCGGTCGAAGTCGAGTCTAGTATTTGCAAAACTACTTGCTAACATAATGTTTGGCTTACGGGCCCACATCGATGTCACTACGTGTGATATCTATGGTATTAGGATCCTTCTCTCCTTACCTATGCTCTGGGACTCTGCTCTCTTATCCTTGCTGGTAAAGTTTTAATAACTCTGGCTTAGGTTCATGTACCTCCTTCCTCCCGGAGAGCTCTGCATTCCCGATGATCGCCTGATTCACCTGAAGATTTCGACGATTACTCTCTGATAAATTCCCGAGAACCTGCGTGTTCATCGCCTTTGCAATCCCCTGCCACTGATAAGTCCGTGTGGATAGTTACATCCACCTCCCGATCTGGAAGTCATAATTCCTTTGTACTTAAGCATCGGATTATTCCGATGCTTCTATCACCCGATGCATTTGCATTCTTTCTCCTTCTGGTTGAGTACCGATATTCACATCGGATTCCTTGCGAACCACCCAACCTTTGGTGGATTATTATCCGACTAGGCTTACGTGGTTTCTTCCATGTGTCGATTGAATTCATTGTGTGAAATACCATCCTTGCCCCTCGATGCTTTGTGTTATCATCGACAACCCCCTTGACTCTCTGCCAATACAACTTGGTCGTGCATATTGTGCTCTGCTCTCCCTTGGGAAAGATATACACCTGATACTTGCGTATCATCACCTTTTCCTTTCCATTGGTCTGTTAATCTTTCTTGTAATGTATCTTATCTAAGCAGTGAAATTCCCTGCTTATGTAAACACTTTGGTGTGCTACATTGTCTGTACAACTAGTTACGATTGTTGATGACTTTTCGGTGACCACCGATGGACGAGAACTTTGCCAATTGGTCCGCCTCGTATTAACGAGCAGGAAAATGGTTCTCTTCGTCCCTCGCCCTTGGCACTGATGATGTTGCCGACATAGTTGACAAGTTGTTCTCTGACAAACCTTGCCTCATGCTCGCATGGAATGTCGCCACCCTTCTTACCTTCTGTGGGCCCATAACCCACAGTTCCACAGGACCGAAACCTGACTCTTGTCATCGACCTTGTGATATTCCGTCCGATATCAGACTCAGTGATTGTGTCTGATGATCGGGGCCCCTTTCCCATCTTCCGTCATCGTCATCGAATACGGGCCTGACCGCTTAAAACTTCTCACGATGTACTTCCCTGAGGTTAAACTCGGAAGGACTTTGTACCCCCTACCCTTGAACAACCCCATTTGATGGATCTTGTATCGATCCGACCCCCTTAAGCTTTACCTCTTAACCTGTTCGTGAGTGCGATGAAGCCCCCGACGAAAGGATTACAACTCATCAAGATGCACCGATGCAGAGAGATGAAGACATCAACGTGAAGGATTAACTCCTTCGATACAGACAACAAGAACCAGAAGATTTGATAAAAGGCGAAACCGAAACTCTACCCCTTACACTACTTTTAATTCTCGGGACGAGAATTCTTTGTAGTGGTGGAGATTGGTAACACCCTCAGATCCAGTACAGTAATCACTACAGTGATTCCACTGTTAGTGATCATTACTGTTGATGATCATGCCTTGAACACCTTTGATCACAGCTTATTGAAATTCCAACCCTGATAAAATTTTCAAATAAATGTGGTTTGTAAATCTTGCTCCAAGGATTGTGGATGCCAGTCAATCAACCTGATCATGGTTAAACCAAGTCACCTTAGTCATTAGAATAATCACAAGTCTATGATGATTGTGAAACCAATGTTGTGGGGTTATCAAAATTGTTTTGTAAATTTAAATGAAAATGGAAACCTTAGTTAAACCAAGGTTAATGAAACATATTAAATAAAATGCCTAGCAATCTTAGGCCATGATAATATAGCAATGGTTGTTTTATTAAAATGGTATAGTATTATAAAAAAATAAATGTTTGGGAATTATTAAATGGCTATAGTAAATTTAATAAACAAGTAGGAATTTTAAATGCACTAAAAATTGTGAAACCAATTTTATTAAATGCCTAAAAATCATTAGGTCTTATAAATATTCGAATATGAATTTATTAAGATTTTTAAATAATGCCATTAAGTGATAACAGTAGCAAAAAAATGTCAAAAAGCCTTTTAAAATAAATAACAATATTTATTTAATTTTTATTAATGCCCAAACTTTTTGTGGCACTTAACTATGATGCAACCATAATTTTGGAACCAATTTTATGTGGTAGAAAAATATAAAAGACATTAAACTAATTACAAACAGAACTAACAGAAAAGAAAAAACAAAACAAAGAAAAATAAAAAACCCCTAAGCCTCGCCCCAGGCGAGGCCCACTCCTTCCCCATCCTGGCCCACCCCGGCCAGCCCACCCCTCTCTTCTCTCTCTCCCACCCCAACCACCCCCACCTGCCCCGCCCGTGTGTCACCGTGGCCATGGCCAGGGGCACGTCGAGCTGCCCCCCCTACCTGCTCCCCCCCTCTCCCCTATGGATAAGATCCCTCATTGTAGCCCTAGATCGAGCCCGCCCCCTTTTCGCCTCTCTCACTCTCCTGCCTCCTCCCTGAGCCGCCCGTGGACTCTCCGTCGCCGCCATGGGCGCGCCCCGTGAACTCGCGCGGCCACTGGGCGAGGCAGGCCAACCCAGGTTGTCCTGGATGCTCGTCGTCGTCGTCTTTGTCGCGGCAAGGAAGGACTTGAGCCCGCATTGCCTCCACCACGCGAATCGACGCCGACTTCGTCCTCGGCCCCGGCGAGATCTTCGAACGATTCCGGCTGCTCCACGCCTCCATCGAGCACACTGCCACCTTCTGCACATTCGCGGTGAGCACCGCAGCCGCCACCAACTAGCCTCGAGCGCTCGATAAACACCGTGCAGTTTCCCCTCTTCCACGCGCTCCGGCCGCCGCCATGGCCAACCGAGCTTGGGCTTCAGGGCATTGCAGCGCGCCCGTTTGGCACCCGCGTGCTCCCCGTGATGGGCTAAACCCATCCCACCCATGCACACCCGTTACCTCGCGCTGAAACGGAGAGGCCGCCGTCATCGTTTTCCTGACCACCGCCACCGTCGTCCGTGCCCTCGACTCCAGCAGCTACAGTCGCTGCGATGGCCACCGTTGGACGCGCGCCGAGCTCATCTTTCGAACGGATCCGGGCACGCCCCCTCCCATGCCCTGTACCGAGCACATGCTCGCCACCGGCCACACTGCTCGTCGCCGGCGAAGTTCCCCTAAGGCTGATGTGTGAGACCCGCACGGCAGTTTCCTAATTAGCCTAATGACTTGGCCCTCTGTCACTTACAGGTGGGCCCCCAGGCCTGTTAACCCTCTCTGGTTAGGGATAAAGCAAAATAACCTTTTAGTCATTGACATGTGGGTCCAGGGCTTATTTAAATTAAATTAACTGAATGTTAAATAAACAGAGGACCCACATGTCAGCACTGTTTTGGATAATGTTTTGGATAAGGTTTTGGATAATGTTGAAATTTAATAATAAAAGAAATTCAGAAATTCTTTTTAAATGATTTACACTTTGAATTTGAATATCTTTTAAACCGTAACTCAGATTCAAAAACTTTATACATGAAAATTGATCAGAAAAATATAAAGAATACGGATACGCTATCCGTATGTCTACCACCCCCCTCTAACGTACCGAACATCGACATTCCCCCCTTCGGGCCGTCTGTCGATAATTCCTAGTACCGATATACGTTGCCCGGATGAATTTATTCTGAACACGAAAGTTGTTCGGAATAGATCAACTAACCCGGATACACCACCCACACGTGTGTCGGATGTCCACGACACCTCCGGCATGATATCTCCCCCCCTCCGGACACCTTGTCCGATAATCACCCGGAGTCGGTATTTCATCCCCGGATGAATTCCCGCTCCGAGTATCGTGCATCGTACTGCGTTAGAACCCCGTTTACAATTCATCTGTTATGTCTTGCATTTGTATTTCTATTATTGTTGTGTATTTATTGTTTCTTCCCCCCCTTAATCTCCGGTAGACCCCGCTGCTGCCGTCGACTACACTGATGTTGAGTACGACTACTTTGTCGACGACCGTCCCGCTACCGTCGAGCTACCAGGCAAGCAGAGCCATACTCTTCCCCAGATATCGCCTATCTTTCCGTACTTTTCTTGCACTTGGCATTGTTACTGCTGCTGCTACGATTACAATCCTATTCAACTGCATAACCAGATTTTTGTCGCCCCTTGATGTGCCTTCCTTTATCCTATGCTGCCTATTATTATTGTTATGCATTATTCAGCAGTGAACCCTGCGCATTGTTAGCTAGGATTAGATAGAGGGCCGTGATCACTCAGGGGAGTGAACGCGGATACAAATATTATAACTGCACAGGTACGGTACAAAGCAGACACCGCCAAAGGCCCCTATCTGGGTTATGCCTAGTCACCTCAAGTGTGAGCTATCAAGGAGTAATCCTTGTACTCCACTCGAGGCTGACTTTGTCTTACCGCCATAGGGTCCTGAACGACGATTGTCCTTAATGGTAAGAAGTCGGGCGACCCAACGGTGCCCACGAGAGGTATTGCGACGGGACGACAGGGAGGGTACGACCAGTGTACCGGTGTGCTTGGCCCCTGATCGTTGGCCGCGAGAGTTACCAAACCACGAAAGTCGAGCTCCTCCAGGAGAACACGCGAGACAAGGTAAGGAGACGGTTCACCTTGTTGGTAACCGCAGTGACTTGGTGGGACGACAGGGCAGGCACCAATGTACTGGTGGTCCTGGCTGCTGTCGTTGTCCGCGGGTCAGTTAAGTCGAGGCAACGATAACGGTTGTCACGCAGGTTAATTAAAATGCTAAATGGTTCTGTGAATGTCTTGAGTTGGCTATATGCCATGTACGCACTACCTACCCGTGCGAATTACGAGTTATGGGCTCCTCTGCTTCGTAGTGTCGTCCGAGGACTCTTCAGACGTCAGCAGTACCGCGGCCTGCGCCGGGAAGTGGTGTTGTCTTATTTGCTCGCGCGGTGGTGTCTTATTTGGATTTTCTTTAACTTCACCGGCCAGCCTCGCACCGTGCAGGAGTACGTCGGGATTAGGGTCCAAAGCCCCGCGTACATAGGATATAGTCCGGTGGATGACCTCTCTGTTGAGTTTGAAAGATGGGCTATGAAGTGTCGGATAGCCTCGGTGGAGCGTTCCCTAACAAGGTTCCCGCCACCCTGGAGATCCGTGCGTGTAGCGTAACACAAGTGCACCCCTGCAGGGAAGATTAATCTATTTGAATAGCCGTGTCCACGGTAACAGGACGCTTTATGCTGAAGCTGGATCTTACCACTAGAAACTATTATTAAACTGTATGGTTCCGGGTTCTCTTCCTCGCGGGGATGTCGAGGAGGTGAACTCGGAGGCATTGCTAATTATTACAACTTATTATTATACAATGCTGCAGCAACTTCTGCTGCATTGTTACTTTATGCTTTATATAAACTGTTGGCTGATTCTTACCTCATGCTGCAAGACATCATCGGAAGATGCTAGTCTTCGTTAGGCCTAGCTTCTTACCCTTGCTCTGGATTCTGTCTTTCAGTCCAGTATATACAGGCTCTTCGTTCCGTTGAGACAATGCATAATGCTTAGTAGCGGACGTAAGACTCGCGGGTATACTAGATACTCACCTGCTTTATTTTCTTTACTGTTTTGCCTGATCGGCCGCTGCAGCCGACGTTGGAGCCCAGGAGCAGGAGTACCCCGGAGGCGCCTACTACGACGTCGAGTTCCCCGTTGACCAGGAGTAGTTCGGTGGATCCCAGGCAGGAGGCCTCGCCTTTTCGATCCGTATCTCTGATGTGATTTGTGCTAGCCTTCTTAAGGCAAAACTTGACTAACTATGTCTATACTCAGATATTATGGATTGTATGACTTATGTATTCGGGTCCGCGTGACCCCCTCTATTGTAACATATTTGTTTATCCTTTTGTGTTTTAGTGTTGTGCTGTGATATTATCACCGTGGCACCCTAATCTCAGTCGTGTACCCTGTGTGTATGATTACTGTACACGGTCTGATTTTGGGGGCGTCACACCCTGAGAGCGCACGGCGACGACGCCGTGGCCACCGAGGCCCTTCTAGGCCTCCCCTGCCTCTCTCCTGGCGCCACGCAGTGCGCAGAAGACCCCCCACTCCTTTCCCCCTAGCCACGGTTCATCCCCTCCCCTCTGCGTCGCGAATCTCGCGCAAGGCCGAGCCTTAACGGAGCACGCCGCGGCGCACCATCGTGGCCACCGGCCTCCTTCGTCCTCGCCTTGACGTCCAGGAGATCCGCGGCAGCGCTCCTCGTCGAACGGCGCTGCTGATTTGGGCCAAGAACCACCAACGACGACGCCCGCTACCCCGGGACGCCGCCGGCAGCCGAGGAACTCCGGCGATAAATACCACCTCTCCCGAGCCCCTCCGACCTCTCCGTCGCCACAAATCGCACCAGGGTGAGCTCCTCACCATTTTCCCCCACCTCGCACTCTCTCCCGTGCACCGTAGCCCCACCTCTACCTCACCTGTGGCCAGCCGCCGCCATGGCCGACGTGGGCGAGCTACCGTGCATCTTCTTGAGGCCCAGATGGCATGTGTGGGTGCGTGAGGCTGCGGGCTACGCGCCCATACCTTTCTCCCCCTCTCCCGTGGCCAAATGGCAAGCCCGGCGAGTTCTCCGGCGGGCTACAGTGGCGTCGCCGGCGAGCCTCCATTAACCCCCTCCCCTCTCTCACTGTCCCGTGGGCCCAAGGCCATTAAGCTTAATCCCCCCCCCTCACAGTGACTGCCATGTGGGCCTAGCCTGCCTAATCACCCTCTGTTAACTCTAATTAAAACGGGTTTAACCCCACTGTCACTGACAGACATGGCCCACATGTTAGCCCCCTGGTGACATCAGCACTGCGTCAGCATGATGCAATAAATCATTTTCCAGAGATTAAAAGAAATAAAGAAAAGAGAGAAAATTCCAGAAATTACAGAAAATTGAATAAACTTTGGAAAATCATAACTCATTCGTATTAACTCCAAATTAAACATATAATATATGAAAAATTATCAGAAAAATACAAGGATTAAGAATATGCAATTTGTTTTTATGTTTGACCATTTTAAAATGGGGCAACAGTAGCAAATGTGCATATGACTTAATTTGAATTCAAATTTGAAGTTTGAATTTGCATTCCAAATGCAATATACTTCAATTAAATTGAATTTTCCACAAATCAGTACCCTTCACATCATGTGACAACTTAAACATGTGCTTGTGCATTCTATTACAATGTTGCCACCCTCTTGTTGATGATTGTGCCGATAACAGTGCCTCCGAGACGGTGATCACCCCCGAAGAAGAAGACCACCGTTAAACCCTGTGTGTCGTCAGCAAGGCAAGCAAACCCCATTGATCATGTCTATAAAATCCCAATTCCCTCTCAGTCTCGCTTATGCATGTTTAGGAGATCACTTTCTATCGATTCTACCGCATAGTTGAACCCATATCCGATGCATGACCAATCATCTTGTCACAGTAGTAAGCAAACCACAATCCTAGCTGACATAGGAGTTGGTTGATATCATGAGGCCCCTGTAACTGTTACAGCTTATTGCATGCTTAGTGTTACATGAGGTTGCTTTTGATGTGAGTCGGGATGATGGTGAACATGGTGTTGATGAAAGTGAAACTGTGTTGGTGAATCCACCCTAATACAAGGTGAACGATGAGAGGCTGTGTAGGAGTACACAGTGGGTTGTCTCGTTGAACACCGCCTTAAGCATCGAGTTCTTGTATGGTCATCCAAGACAAAGAGTACAACCACACATTGGGCTCACTGACCCCTCTCGGCCTAGTACCTTGATCCGTGTCGACGTCCAGGAGTCACATTAGTTCGGGCTTTCCATTTGGCATCTGCATAGAAAAAGGATGAAGGAATGGTTGCATCATCCTAGATATGTGGGTGCACCTGTGAGGCAGGAAAACCATCTGCTAAAGGTGGCGTCTCGGTCACCTACATTGTCTGAGTCCGTTTCGTTGATCCGGTCGGACTCTCGAGCGGTAGCAACTAAGATAGTCGACTCCTGGAATAGACCGGTTGTGAGTGAAGTGTCGTGGTGAACATCCTCGCTGTCACCTCTTGAACGGCGGCGAGACCTGGCGGTAACCGATGGTCATGTGTGTGTAGTTTACACCCTTGCAAGATTAAAAAAACTATTCGAATAGCCGCGTCCGTGGTTAAGGACTACTTGGAACATGTACCTGATTATTAGACAACTTAAATGGATACTTATAAAACTCGCAAGATAAGCGTGAGTGCTATGGTGTGCCTCCTTGTGGGGAAGTCGAGGAAGTAACCATAGTGGTGTATTGGTTGGAGATGTAGTGGCCTCGTGTACGCTTCTTACCTCAAGTCTGGTATTCGTAGTTCAGGAATAGCCAAGTCAAAGCTGGCACTTCTGCATGATGAAACCCCACCTCCCTTTACCTTGATACTTGAGCATGAGTAGTATAGATCTGATGTAAGTCTTGCTGAGTACGACTTTGTACTCACGTTTGCTTATTCTATGTTTTAGATGAGAACCCGGACCCCGATGGAGTCACCGACCTGAAGCTCGACGTTGACTAAGTTAGCATAGTCCCAGACAGTAGTCTGGTCCCTCGTGTAAGGGCATGTTTGTTGTACAAGGCTTCTCTAAGCCATTTGTTAATCTTGTATGTACTCAGACCTAATTTGCTTCCGTTGTATGATGTAATGTGATCACAGACATGTGATCCTTGTATGCTCTATGTATATATCAATAAAGAGTACTTTGTAGAGTTATGTGATGATACCTGCTGTTCATACTAGGCATGTGTGCTGCGTGTATGTTTATAACATGCATGTCTTAGTATGGGTTTTCGAGACCTTAGTTGTGATCTGGCTGGCGGTCCTTTATACACCAAGTGGCCCTTAGATGTGCGCAGCTTGGGGCATCGCGATGCGATTGTTCGTGACTCCGTCACGTGCACACTTTGTGGTATGATCGAGCCCGCCCTAGACCCCGACTAAGTGATCGGGCTGGAGTAAGTCTATGTAAGAGTTAGGATTCAATCGATAACATGGTTGAGGCGACTTGCCTATGAGTATGGGATTCACCACCCATAAGCATTTAGACCTGTGAGCGGACATTGAGGACCCATCTCAGTTGATCATCCGGCCTGGATGGGATGCCCCTCACGTTTGATGCTTTTCGAGAGCGTTCTGTGCTTGGACTTTCCTGCTTAGACAAGTGCGTACGGCTCTCGGCTCTCCATGTGATTGTGTCGTGACTGGAATTACATACGCTAACCCCGGGTCCCGACATGGGGTCCTTGAAGCAACGCCTGAGTTGGGACACATGGAATACATCATGTACTCGGGAAAGGTGCGGGGGTAGTTCAAGTTGGTAGGCAACTTCTCCATGTTTGGCAAGAATGCGGAAAGGTCCGATGTAACGTGGGGCCAATTTGCCTTTGATACCGAAACGTTGGGTTCCCTTCAGAGGAGTAACCCGAATATAAGCCTTCTCATCCAGATTGTAGCTCTCTTGCCTATGATGATGATCATAGTAGCTTTTCTGACGAGACTGGGCTGCTTTCAATTGATCACGAACAATGCGAACTTGCTCTTCTGCTTCCTTGATCATGTCCGGTCCAAAGAATTGTCTTTCACCGGTTTCTGACCAGTTTAGTGGTGTTCGACATCGTCGTCCATAAAGGAGTTCAAAAGGAGCCATGTTCAGACTAGATTGAAAGCTATTGTTATAAGCAAATTCGGCGAACGGCAGAGATTTCTCCCAATCCTTTCCGAATGAGATAACACAAGCTCTGAGCATGTCTTCAAGAATTTGGTTAACCCTTTCGACTTGACCGCTAGACTGAGGATGGAAAGCTGTACTAAAGGAGAGATGAGTTCCCATAGAATTCTGAAAGCTTTCCCAAAATCTAGAGGTGAAAAGGCTACCGCGATCAGAATTGATTTCCAAAGGAACACCGTGAAGGGACACAATTCTAGAGACGTACATGTCTGCTAACTGGCTAGCAGTTATAGACTCGCGAACTGGAAGTAAATGAGCAACTTTGGAAAGCCTATCTATGACAACGAAGATGGCATTGTTTCCTCTCTGGGTTTTTGGAAAGCCGGTGATGAAGTTGTCGGGACCCGGGGTTAGCGTATGCAAGTCCAGTTAAGACATAGTCATATGGAGAGCCGAGAACCGTACCCACTTGTCTAAGAAGACAAGGCCAAGCACAGAACGTTCTCAGAGAGCATCGTACGTGAGGGGCATCCCATCCAGGCCGGATGATCAACTGAGCTGGGTCCTCATCGTCTGCACACAAGTCTAATGATATGGGTGGTGAACTCCCATATTCAAAGACAAGTCGCCTCAACCATACTATCGACTATCTCATAACTCTTACATAGACTTACTCCAGCCCGATCACTTAGTCGGGGTCTAGGGCGAGCTCGATCATACCACAAAGTGTGCACGAGATGGAGTCTCGAACAATCGCATCGCGATGCCCCAAGCTGCGCACATCTAAGGGCCACTTGGTGTATGAAAGACCGCCAGCCAGATCACAACTAAGGTCTCGAAAACCCATACAAAGACATGCATGTTATAAACATACACGCAGCACACATGCCTTGTATGAACAGTAGGTATCATTGCAATTCTCTTCAAAGTATACATTTTTATTGATAACTCTTATAGAGTGCAAACAGAGATCACAAAAATGTGATCCAACATTACAACACAAGCGGAAGCAAAGTATGTCTGAGTACAGACAAGTTTAACAAATGGCTTAAGAAGCCTTATTTAAACACAAGCCCTCCACGAGGGAACCAGTCGTCTGACTGGGACTAGACTAGCTTGATCTTCAGTCGTCCAGCTCGATGAAGAAGCCACCTTCGGGGTCAGTGGGTTCATCTAAAACATAGATTAAGCAAATGTGAGTACAAAGTCGTACTCAGCAAGACTTACATAAGAGCTATACTAATCATGCACATGTATCAAGGTAAAGGGAGGTGGGGTTTCACTTGCAGAAATGCCAGCTTTGACTTGGCTAGTCCTGAACTACGAGTACCATACTTGAGGTAAGAAGCGTACACGAGTCCACTACTTTCTCCAACCAATTACACCACTATGGTGCCTTCCTCGACTTCCCCACGAGAAAGTACGCCATAGCACTCACACTTATCTTGGTGTGTTTTATAAGTATCCAGTTCAAGTTGTCTAATAATCAAGCTAAGCTTTCCAAGCAGTCCATAACCGCGGACGCGGCTATTCGAATAGTTTTGTTAACCCTGCAGGGATTTACCGCTACACACACATGATCATCATTTATCGCCTTTGATCTCGACACCATTCAAGGGGTGTCAGCGAGTATGCTCACCACAACTGTTACCTCATAGCCGATTTAGTCCGAGAAAGCCGCCTACTTGGATTGGCTACCACTATCGTGAACCCGGCCGGTTTACCGAAGTGGACCCAAGTGATGTGTGTGTGGTGCATAAGCCGGTCTCGGATGAGCCGCTCTCTCACTTAGCATCCAGGCCACAGACCTACCAGAACTCCGAACTATTGCGACATCTGGACATCGAAAGGGATGAGTTAGTAAGCTGAGAGGGGTCAGTGAGCCCAATGTGTGGTTGTACTCTTCATCTTGGATCACCACACAAGAACTCGGACTTAAGGCGGTGTTCAACGAGACAACCCACCGTGTACTCCTACACAGCCTCTCATCGTTCACCTTGTATTAGGGTAGATTCACCAACACTTTTCTACCATCATTATCATGATCACTACCATCCCGACTCACATAATAGTATCATCATGGTATAACTCTAAGAATGCAATAAGCAGTAACAATTGCAGGGGCCACATGATATCAATCAACTCCTACATTTGCTAGGATTGTGGTTTTGCCTACTACTGTGACAAATGATAGGTCATGCAAAGGAATGGGTTCATCTATGCGGTAGAAACGTAGCATGGTAATCATCCTATACAATGCATAAGTGAGACATGAGAGGGAAGTGGGATTTTATCGACATGATCAATGGGAGTTTGCTTGCCTTGCTGACGAGGTTCGGGTTCGGGGTCTTCAACGAAGGGGGCAACCTCCTGCTCCAGTTCCACCTCTACTCGACAAACAACAAACAAGGTAGCAAAGTAAATACAATGCACAATCACATGATGGAAGGTTGAACTTGATGTATATGCTTTGATGTGTGAGGCAATTCCATTTAAATGGAGTATATTGCAATTTGAATTGCAAATTCAAACTCCAATTTGAATTGCAAATTCAAACTCCAATTTGAATTCAAACTTAGTCAAGTTACATGTGACATTGATTGATCAATTTGAATCATTTTGAAATGTGTATGATATGCCTCTGAAGTGTGGTTCAAAAGTAGCATAATTCCATCACTACTGGAATTCGCTGATTTGCCATCTGTTTTTTCTGTGCCGTCTATTTTTTTTCGTGGCGGACGGCAAATAGATGATTTGCCATCAGCTAACCTATAAGTAGAAGGCAAAGAAAAAGCAGTCGGCAAAGAAGAAAAAACAGACGGCAAAGAAAAACGGTAGGCAAAGAGCAACTAAAACATACGGTAAAGGAAAAACAGACGGCAAAATAAATAAAACAGACGGTAAAGAAAAAATCAGAACGTATATCTGCACCTTGGACGGAAGTAGAACGGCGACTTGGTTTCGCCGCTGCGCGCTCACGGTATAGTGTCCTTCGGTAGACGGAAAGATAAAAAAAAGACCGACCCCGCACGGGCTCTCTCTCCGTCTCACGCCTCTCTCAGACGTCTCTGCTCTTTCTTTCCTTCTTTCTCTCTCGAGATCCCCTTTCTTTCTCCCGATCTCCTTTCTTCCTCGGCCGATTCAAATGGCGTCTGGTGGTCTCCGCCGTCGTGCTGCCTCCCAAAATGATACCCTCCTCCTCGTCTACCTTTCTATTCGCTTTGATCTGTACATCTCGTCCTCCTTTGGTCGCCCCCTTTGCTTCTTGTTGGCTAGGGTTTCAGTATGGTGGTTCCCTCCGGTCGCCGCAGTGTGGCGCGATTCAGATTTTTCCCTTACTCTCCGCCGTCGTACGGCATAGACCCCCTGCCCTCGTAGGCGGCCATAGCCGCAGATGGTGCGGTGTTGGTGCTGCGTGGTGCCCGGGTGGGGTGTCTTGAAGGCACGGCGGTTGCCGACCAAGTGCGGCACGGGGTGTCTGCTCTACTCCCACGGGCAACATGGCCGACCTGTTGCAGATGCACGAGCTCTTCGTCAACCTCATGGGCTATCTCTCTCATCTCTAATCTCCGAAGTGGTATTTTTTTTAAGAATCTGGATTTCTTCTACCATTAGGTGAGCAATGAATTAGATCTATATAGTAACTGACTATATTTAACGAAAAAATCAACTTTTGATGGCACGGCGTAGTACATTACTAGTTTTAATCTTGAGGTGAGGGATGGAGTCAGTACCTGGCAGTACTATAGATTTTTCGCTTGTTTCAACAAATCTGGCCAACTCCAATGCACAATATCCTAGTTGTATTAGCGATTTTAGTACACAAACTCTTTCTTATTTTCAACTCTGAATTGTTCCAGTCTAGTAAAGGGAGAGATTAATGAGTTTGCAAGGTAGTAGAGTTCTTGTGGCTGTTTAGTGTATTTTTGCGACTAAATTTTAGGATTAACCCATCTCTGGTGGCGCCCTTGTAGTGAGTGATCTGATGTCTAGTATGGTCAAATTGAATGTCTTAATTTTACATTTTCTTGTTAGGTTTTGATTTCATGTATTGCTATCTCCTTCCCTTGTCTTGAGATTTATATGTATGCCATATGCCCTTTCAGGGATCTTGAAAATATTAGTTTCAAGTTTACACCAGCAATGGCTTAGTTTTGGAGCACATTAAAAAAAATTGTGGTAATTAAAAACCGAAGTATTCCATTGTGTGGGCAAAGAAAGAAAGCTGCAGTTTATTAAAACAAAGTTTTTCTCAGTTTTGAAGGTGTTTGGCTGCCGTTGTTTTACCATAGCATTAACCATTTTTTTGAAATGTGGTATTAACCAATTATTAGGCTGGATGATAGACTAGCTAGCGCACCATGTGCATTTAGTTCCAACCTGGCCAAGAACTAGAAAAAAATGCATACAAGATCAATAAAATTTAACTAGTGCAGTCATCCCATCAATTCGCTCCAATGTTGGCATTTGTAATCAGCAAAAATCATTTTTGTACAGTTTCTGGTCTACTTTACCAAGATTGCTTATATTAGTGAAGAGAATATGCACATTGTGTTATAAAAATAGATGGGGAACATCAAGAACACTCAACAAATAAGCGGCAAGTAAGCTGTCAAGAGGCTTAGCAATTTCAGTTTGATAAATAAGTAGCCATAGGGGCATCTGTTATAGCTAAAATCATTTGAAGATTTGAGATAAGGGATGTCAATCACACTTGTGATATCCTAACACTATTACGTAATTAGGTACGCTTACGACACGGCAACGCTCGACTGCAGCGGTGAGTAGGCGCTGACCAACTTTGAGCCCAAGGCGGCGGCGTGTAGGCTCAGCCAGCTGATGTCACTGGCGACAGCGTAGTTCGGCCCCGTCCACAAACATTGAAGGTAATGTCTTATTCCTCCTCTTTTCTCACCTTGATCTGTGCACGGTCATCGTGCCTTGGCTACTTAAGTTTTGGGTAAATCATGCCTCAGTCTTTGCACTTAGATTGATTTCATACATGTCTAGTGTACTCTTTATCTTGCATCGACATCATAAGTCTTGGTACTGAACATCCCAGTTGTTGTGTTGTTTGCCGCTATTTTCTCCATTCCATCTTTGCACTTGCTGTTCCAAACTTGTTTAGTAATCTAAATGTTGAAGTTATGGTCAAGTACTATGTATCATATGTTAACTTTCGTGTTAAGTTTGTGATGTCATGTTGTCAGAATTTAGGCTAAATTATGGGCCGGGGGGTCTATTACAGTTCAGTTGTAAGCATTTAACAAAGCCAACATGAAGTCAATCCTTAGTTCTGAGTTTTCTTTAATCGCATTTTTATCTTGCATTGCCATCTTACCTCAAGGATCACTTTCTTTCCCTGCTTATATTTCATTAATTGGTATTTCTGATTGTTACACATGTTCTAAATCATGAGGGTTAGGGTCAGAGATAGCTTACATGCATTGTTATTACATTGTTTTTCTCCTCTGTACTCTTGTTGCGGCTATATGCTGACCCTTTGCTTGCTGCAGTGGCTGATGAGCAACTTGGCCAAGCACTGCACCAACCTGAGGGTGGCCCCCATCATATCCAAGATGAGGGTAAAGGTGGACGGGACGGTAGACCTGCATAATTAATCAAAATCTCTTTGTTGAGTTGAAACACACACCTTTTTTCATGATAGATTGATTGTAACTTAAAGAATAACCTTTTTGCAGGGGCTTGCTGACCACAATTATAGGTATTCTCTTCTTCCCCCTTGCTCTGTACATGTAGTCATTGAACCATGGCTACGCTGCATATAGGTCTTGGTTTGCTCTCAATTTCTTGTGTCGTTTACTATTATGTGCACAATATGTGTTCTGCCCATCATCATAGTTTTTTATTCATAGTTGAAATTTGTCTCCTACTTTTCGAGAAAGCTGGTCTGCCTATATTTTACTTTGTTCTTCTCTATTGGTTACTAATCTGCTAGTTTTAATGCGAGATGGATGTTGTCGAACTATCTGTTGTCGAACTTCTTTGCTGTTTATCACTTACCACTTCAGTTTTATGCTATTTTATGATACTGTATACATGTGTATGATTAATTTTCTTCTATTTTCACTCACTAGAAATTCAGTTATGGGTATGTAGTGTTGCATTCTATTTGTTTTGTTTTTACCGTAATCAAAATTCTAGTCTTTGTGTTTTTTTTCCAGGTTTGGAAGAAGATGAAGATCAAGATTTAATATAGGATTTTTTTATTCATTTTGTAATTGGATCTCTTGTAACATTATTCATAATCAGATTGTGATAAAAATCAATGAAGCGTCTTTTGATATTCTAGTGCATTATTTTTTTAAAAGTTTTAGATACGTTGATAAATGTTGTATAGTGTGATATTGTATTTGAATTGTTGAAATATTAAAAAATAAAAAATGTTGTCATCTTTGCTGGCCGAGAGGGGTCAGTGAGCCCAATGTGTGGTTGTACTCTTCATCTTGGATCACCACACAAGAACTCGGACTTAAGGCGGTGTTCAACGAGACAACCCACCGTGTACTCCTACACAGCCTCTCATCGTTCACCTTGTATTAGGGTAGATTCACCAACACTTTTCTACCATCATTATCATGATCACTACCATCCCGACTCACATAACAGTATCATCATGGTATAACTCTAAGAATGCAATAAGCAATAACAATTGCAGGGGCCACATGATATCAATCAACTCCTACATTTGCTAGGATTGTGGTTTTGCCTACTACTGTGACAAATGATAGGTCATGCAAAGGAATGGGTTCATCTATGCGGTAGAAACGTAGCATGGTAATCATCCTATACAATGCATAAGTGAGACATGAGAGGGAAGTGGGATTTTATCGACATGATCAATGGGAGTTTGCTTGCCTTGCTGACGAGGTTCGGGTTCGGGGTCTTCAACGAAGGGGGCAACCTCCTGCTCCAGTTCCACCTCTACTCGACAAACAACAAACAAGGTAGCAAAGTAAATACAATGCACAATCACATGATGGAAGGTTGAACTTGATGTATATGCTTTGATGTGTGAGGCAATTCCATTTAAATGGAGTATATTGCAATTTGAATTGCAAATTCAAACTCCAATTTGAATTGCAAATTCAAACTCCAATTTGAATTCAAACTTAGTCAAGTTACATGTGACATTGATTGATCAATTTGAATCATTTTGAAATGTGTATGATATGCCTCTGAAGTGTGGTTCAAAAGTAGCATAATTCCATCACTACTGGAATTCGCTGATTTGCCATCTGTTTTTTCTGTGCCGTCTATTTTTTTTCGTGGCGGACGGCAAATAGATGATTTGCCATCAGCTAACCTATAAGTAGAAGGCAAAGAAAAAGCAGTCGGCAAAGAAGAAAAAACAGACGGCAAAGAAAAACGGTAGGCAAAGAGCAACTAAAACATACGGTAAAGGAAAAACAGACGGCAAAATAAATAAAACAGACGGTAAAGAAAAAATCAGAACGTATATCTGCACCTTGGACGGAAGTAGAACGGCGACTTGGTTTCGCCGCTGCGCGCTCACGGTATAGTGTCCTTCGGTAGACGGAAAGATAAAAAAAAGACCGACCCCGCACGGGCTCTCTCTCCGTCTCACGCCTCTCTCAGACGTCTCTGCTCTTTCTTTCCTTCTTTCTCTCTCGAGATCCCCTTTCTTTCTCCCGATCTCCTTTCTTCCTCGGCCGATTCAAATGGCGTCTGGTGGTCTCCGCCGTCGTGCTGCCTCCCAAAATGATACCCTCCTCCTCGTCTACCTTTCTATTCGCTTTGATCTGTACATCTCGTCCTCCTTTGGTCGCCCCCTTTGCTTCTTGTTGGCTAGGGTTTCAGTATGGTGGTTCCCTCCGGTCGCCGCAGTGTGGCGCGATTCAGATTTTTCCCTTACTCTCCGCCGTCGTACGGCATAGACCCCCTGCCCTCGTAGGCGGCCATAGCCGCAGATGGTGCGGTGTTGGTGCTGCGTGGTGCCCGGGTGGGGTGTCTTGAAGGCACGGCGGTTGCCGACCAAGTGCGGCACGGGGTGTCTGCTCTACTCCCACGGGCAACATGGCCGACCTGTTGCAGATGCACGAGCTCTTCGTCAACCTCATGGGCTATCTCTCTCATCTCTAATCTCCGAAGTGGTATTTTTTTTAAGAATCTGGATTTCTTCTACCATTAGGTGAGCAATGAATTAGATCTATATAGTAACTGACTATATTTAACGAAAAAATCAACTTTTGATGGCATGGCGTAGTACATTACTAGTTTTAATCTTGAGGTGAGGGATGGAGTCAGTACCTGGCAGTACTATAGATTTTTCGCTTGTTTCAACAAATCTGGCCAACTCCAATGCACAATATCCTAGTTGTATTAGCGATTTTAGTACACAAACTCTTTCTTATTTTCAACTCTGAATTGTTCCAGTCTAGTAAAGGGAGAGATTAATGAGTTTGCAAGGTAGTAGAGTTCTTGTGGCTGTTTAGTGTATTTTTGCGACTAAATTTTAGGATTAACCCATCTCTGGTGGCGCCCTTGTAGTGAGTGATCTGATGTCTAGTATGGTCAAATTGAATGTCTTAATTTTACATTTTCTTGTTAGGTTTTGATTTCATGTATTGCTATCTCCTTCCCTTGTCTTGAGATTTATATGTATGCCATATGCCCTTTCAGGGATCTTGAAAATATTAGTTTCAAGTTTACACCAGCAATGGCTTAGTTTGGGAGCACATTAAAAAAATTGTCGTAATTAAAAACCGAAGTATTCCATTGTGTGGGCAAAGAAAGAAAGCTGCAGTTTATTAAAACAAAGTTTTTCTCAGTTTTGAAGGTGTTTGGCTGCCGTTGTTTTACCATAGCATTAACCATTTTTTTGAAATGTGGTATTAACCAATTATTAGGCTGGATGATAGACTAGCTAGCGCACCATGTGCATTTAGTTCCAACCTGGCCAAGAACTAGAAAAAAATGCATACAAGATCAATAAAATTTAACTAGTGCAGTCATCCCATCAATTCGCTCCAATGTTGGCATTTGTAATCAGCAAAAATCATTTTTGTACAGTTTCTGGTCTACTTTACCAAGATTGCTTATATTAGTGAAGAGAATATGCACATTGTGTTATAAAAATAGATGGGGAACATCAAGAACACTCAACAAATAAGCGGCAAGTAAGCTGTCAAGAGGCTTAGCAATTTCAGTTTGATAAATAAGTAGCCATAGGGGCATCTGTTATAGCTAAAATCATTTGAAGATTTGAGATAAGGGATGTCAATCACACTTGTGATATCCTAACACTATTACGTAATTAGGTACGCTTACGACACGGCAACGCTCGACTGCAGCGGTGAGTAGGCGCTGACCAACTTTGAGCCCAAGGCGGCGGCGTGTAGGCTCAGCCAGCTGATGTCACTGGCGACAGCGTAGTTCGGCCCCGTCCACAAACATTGAAGGTAATGTCTTATTCCTCCTCTTTTCTCACCTTGATCTGTGCACGGTCATCGTGCCTTGGCTACTTAAGTTTTGGGTAAATCATGCCTCAGTCTTTGCACTTAGATTGATTTCATACATGTCTAGTGTACTCTTTATCTTGCATCGACATCATAAGTCTTGGTACTGAACATCCCAGTTGTTGTGTTGTTTGCCGCTATTTTCTCCATTCCATCTTTGCACTTGCTGTTCCAAACTTGTTTAGTAATCTAAATGTTGAAGTTATGGTCAAGTACTATGTATCATATGTTAACTTTCGTGTTAAGTTTGTGATGTCATGTTGTCAGAATTTAGGCTAAATTATGGGCCGGGGGGTCTATTACAGTTCAGTTGTAAGCATTTAACAAAGCCAACATGAAGTCAATCCTTAGTTCTGAGTTTTCTTTAATCGCATTTTTATCTTGCATTGCCATCTTACCTCAAGGATCACTTTCTTTCCCTGCTTATATTTCATTAATTGGTATTTCTGATTGTTACACATGTTCTAAATCATGAGGGTTAGGGTCAGAGATAGCTTACATGCATTGTTATTACATTGTTTTTCTCCTCTGTACTCTTGTTGCGGCTATATGCTGACCCTTTGCTTGCTGCAGTGGCTGATGAGCAACTTGGCCAAGCACTGCACCAACCTGAGGGTGGCCCCCATCATATCCAAGATGAGGGTAAAGGTGGACGGGACGGTAGACCTGCATAATTAATCAAAATCTCTTTGTTGAGTTGAAACACACACCTTTTTTCATGATAGATTGATTGTAACTTAAAGAATAACCTTTTTGCAGGGGCTTGCTGACCACAATTATAGGTATTCTCTTCTTCCCCCTTGCTCTGTACATGTAGTCATTGAACCATGGCTACGCTGCATATAGGTCTTGGTTTGCTCTCAATTTCTTGTGTCGTTTACTATTATGTGCACAATATGTGTTCTGCCCATCATCATAGTTTTTTATTCATAGTTGAAATTTGTCTCCTACTTTTCGAGAAAGCTGGTCTGCCTATATTTTACTTTGTTCTTCTCTATTGGTTACTAATCTGCTAGTTTTAATGCGAGATGGATGTTGTCGAACTATCTGTTGTCGAACTTCTTTGCTGTTTATCACTTACCACTTCAGTTTTATGCTATTTTATGATACTGTATACATGTGTATGATTAATTTTCTTCTATTTTCACTCACTAGAAATTCAGTTATGGGTATGTAGTGTTGCATTCTATTTGTTTTGTTTTTACCGTAATCAAAATTCTAGTCTTTGTGTTTTTTTTCCAGGTTTGGAAGAAGATGAAGATCAAGATTTAATATAGGATTTTTTTATTCATTTTGTAATTGGATCTCTTGTAACATTATTCATAATCAGATTGTGATAAAAATCAATGAAGCGTCTTTTGATATTCTAGTGCATTATTTTTTTAAAAGTTTTAGATACGTTGATAAATGTTGTATAGTGTGATATTGTATTTGAATTGTTGAAATATTAAAAAATAAAAAATGTTGTCATCTTTGCTGGCCGAGAGGGGTCAGTGAGCCCAATGTGTGGTTGTACTCTTCATCTTGGATCACCACACAAGAACTCGGACTTAAGGCGGTGTTCAACGAGACAACCCACCGTGTACTCCTACACAGCCTCTCATCGTTCACCTTGTATTAGGGTAGATTCACCAACACTTTTCTACCATCATTATCATGATCACTACCATCCCGACTCACATAACAGTATCATCATGGTATAACTCTAAGAATGCAATAAGCAATAACAATTGCAGGGGCCACATGATATCAATCAACTCCTACATTTGCTAGGATTGTGGTTTTGCCTACTACTGTGACAAATGATAGGTCATGCAAAGGAATGGGTTCATCTATGCGGTAGAAACGTAGCATGGTAATCATCCTATACAATGCATAAGTGAGACATGAGAGGGAAGTGGGATTTTATCGACATGATCAATGGGAGTTTGCTTGCCTTGCTGACGAGGTTCGGGTTCGGGGTCTTCAACGAAGGGGGCAACCTCCTGCTCCAGTTCCACCTCTACTCGACAAACAACAAACAAGGTAGCAAAGTAAATACAATGCACAATCACATGATGGAAGGTTGAACTTGATGTATATGCTTTGATGTGTGAGGCAATTCCATTTAAATGGAGTATATTGCAATTTGAATTGCAAATTCAAACTCCAATTTGAATTGCAAATTCAAACTCCAATTTGAATTCAAACTTAGTCAAGTTACATGTGACATTGATTGATCAATTTGAATCATTTTGAAATGTGTATGATATGCCTCTGAAGTGTGGTTCAAAAGTAGCATAATTCCATCACTACTGGAATTCGCTGATTTGCCATCTGTTTTTTCTGTGCCGTCTATTTTTTTTCGTGGCGGACGGCAAATAGATGATTTGCCATCAGCTAACCTATAAGTAGAAGGCAAAGAAAAAGCAGTCGGCAAAGAAGAAAAAACAGACGGCAAAGAAAAACGGTAGGCAAAGAGCAACTAAAACATACGGTAAAGGAAAAACAGACGGCAAAATAAATAAAACAGACGGTAAAGAAAAAATCAGAACGTATATCTGCACCTTGGACGGAAGTAGAACGGCGACTTGGTTTCGCCGCTGCGCGCTCACGGTATAGTGTCCTTCGGTAGACGGAAAGATAAAAAAAAGACCGACCCCGCACGGGCTCTCTCTCCGTCTCACGCCTCTCTCAGACGTCTCTGCTCTTTCTTTCCTTCTTTCTCTCTCGAGATCCCCTTTCTTTCTCCCGATCTCCTTTCTTCCTCGGCCGATTCAAATGGCGTCTGGTGGTCTCCGCCGTCGTGCTGCCTCCCAAAATGATACCCTCCTCCTCGTCTACCTTTCTATTCGCTTTGATCTGTACATCTCGTCCTCCTTTGGTCGCCCCCTTTGCTTCTTGTTGGCTAGGGTTTCAGTATGGTGGTTCCCTCCGGTCGCCGCAGTGTGGCGCGATTCAGATTTTTCCCTTACTCTCCGCCGTCGTACGGCATAGACCCCCTGCCCTCGTAGGCGGCCATAGCCGCAGATGGTGCGGTGTTGGTGCTGCGTGGTGCCCGGGTGGGGTGTCTTGAAGGCACGGCGGTTGCCGACCAAGTGCGGCACGGGGTGTCTGCTCTACTCCCACGGGCAACATGGCCGACCTGTTGCAGATGCACGAGCTCTTCGTCAACCTCATGGGCTATCTCTCTCATCTCTAATCTCCGAAGTGGTATTTTTTTTAAGAATCTGGATTTCTTCTACCATTAGGTGAGCAATGAATTAGATCTATATAGTAACTGACTATATTTAACGAAAAAATCAACTTTTGATGGCATGGCGTAGTACATTACTAGTTTTAATCTTGAGGTGAGGGATGGAGTCAGTACCTGGCAGTACTATAGATTTTTCGCTTGTTTCAACAAATCTGGCCAACTCCAATGCACAATATCCTAGTTGTATTAGCGATTTTAGTACACAAACTCTTTCTTATTTTCAACTCTGAATTGTTCCAGTCTAGTAAAGGGAGAGATTAATGAGTTTGCAAGGTAGTAGAGTTCTTGTGGCTGTTTAGTGTATTTTTGCGACTAAATTTTAGGATTAACCCATCTCTGGTGGCGCCCTTGTAGTGAGTGATCTGATGTCTAGTATGGTCAAATTGAATGTCTTAATTTTACATTTTCTTGTTAGGTTTTGATTTCATGTATTGCTATCTCCTTCCCTTGTCTTGAGATTTATATGTATGCCATATGCCCTTTCAGGGATCTTGAAAATATTAGTTTCAAGTTTACACCAGCAATGGCTTAGTTTGGGAGCACATTAAAAAAATTGTCGTAATTAAAAACCGAAGTATTCCATTGTGTGGGCAAAGAAAGAAAGCTGCAGTTTATTAAAACAAAGTTTTTCTCAGTTTTGAAGGTGTTTGGCTGCCGTTGTTTTACCATAGCATTAACCATTTTTTTGAAATGTGGTATTAACCAATTATTAGGCTGGATGATAGACTAGCTAGCGCACCATGTGCATTTAGTTCCAACCTGGCCAAGAACTAGAAAAAAATGCATACAAGATCAATAAAATTTAACTAGTGCAGTCATCCCATCAATTCGCTCCAATGTTGGCATTTGTAATCAGCAAAAATCATTTTTGTACAGTTTCTGGTCTACTTTACCAAGATTGCTTATATTAGTGAAGAGAATATGCACATTGTGTTATAAAAATAGATGGGGAACATCAAGAACACTCAACAAATAAGCGGCAAGTAAGCTGTCAAGAGGCTTAGCAATTTCAGTTTGATAAATAAGTAGCCATAGGGGCATCTGTTATAGCTAAAATCATTTGAAGATTTGAGATAAGGGATGTCAATCACACTTGTGATATCCTAACACTATTACGTAATTAGGTACGCTTACGACACGGCAACGCTCGACTGCAGCGGTGAGTAGGCGCTGACCAACTTTGAGCCCAAGGCGGCGGCGTGTAGGCTCAGCCAGCTGATGTCACTGGCGACAGCGTAGTTCGGCCCCGTCCACAAACATTGAAGGTAATGTCTTATTCCTCCTCTTTTCTCACCTTGATCTGTGCACGGTCATCGTGCCTTGGCTACTTAAGTTTTGGGTAAATCATGCCTCAGTCTTTGCACTTAGATTGATTTCATACATGTCTAGTGTACTCTTTATCTTGCATCGACATCATAAGTCTTGGTACTGAACATCCCAGTTGTTGTGTTGTTTGCCGCTATTTTCTCCATTCCATCTTTGCACTTGCTGTTCCAAACTTGTTTAGTAATCTAAATGTTGAAGTTATGGTCAAGTACTATGTATCATATGTTAACTTTCGTGTTAAGTTTGTGATGTCATGTTGTCAGAATTTAGGCTAAATTATGGGCCGGGGGGTCTATTACAGTTCAGTTGTAAGCATTTAACAAAGCCAACATGAAGTCAATCCTTAGTTCTGAGTTTTCTTTAATCGCATTTTTATCTTGCATTGCCATCTTACCTCAAGGATCACTTTCTTTCCCTGCTTATATTTCATTAATTGGTATTTCTGATTGTTACACATGTTCTAAATCATGAGGGTTAGGGTCAGAGATAGCTTACATGCATTGTTATTACATTGTTTTTCTCCTCTGTACTCTTGTTGCGGCTATATGCTGACCCTTTGCTTGCTGCAGTGGCTGATGAGCAACTTGGCCAAGCACTGCACCAACCTGAGGGTGGCCCCCATCATATCCAAGATGAGGGTAAAGGTGGACGGGACGGTAGACCTGCATAATTAATCAAAATCTCTTTGTTGAGTTGAAACACACACCTTTTTTCATGATAGATTGATTGTAACTTAAAGAATAACCTTTTTGCAGGGGCTTGCTGACCACAATTATAGGTATTCTCTTCTTCCCCCTTGCTCTGTACATGTAGTCATTGAACCATGGCTACGCTGCATATAGCTCTTGGTTTGCTCTCAATTTCTTGTGTCGTTTACTATTATGTGCACAATATGTGTTCTGCCCATCATCATAGTTTTTTATTCATAGTTGAAATTTGTCTCCTACTTTTCGAGAAAGCTGGTCTGCCTATATTTTACTTTGTTCTTCTCTATTGGTTACTAATCTGCTAGTTTTAATGCGAGATGGATGTTGTCGAACTATCTGTTGTCGAACTTCTTTGCTGTTTATCACTTACCACTTCAGTTTTATGCTATTTTATGATACTGTATACATGTGTATGATTAATTTTCTTCTATTTTCACTCACTAGAAATACAGTTATGGGTATGTAGTGTTGCATTCTATTTGTTTTCTTTTTACCGTAATCAAAATTCTAGTCTTTGTGTTTTTTTTCCAGGTTTGGAAGAAGATGAAGATCAAGATTTAATATAGGATTTTTTTATTCATTTTGTAATTGGATCTCTTGTAACATTATTCATAATCAGATTGTGATAACAATCAATGAAGCGTCTTTTGATATTCTAGTGCATTATTTTTTTAAAAGTTTTAGATACGTTGATAAATGTTGTATAGTGTGATATTGTATTTGAATTGCTGAAATATTAAAAAATAAAAAATGTTGTCATCTTTGCTGGCCGAGAGGGGTCAGTGAGCCCAATGTGTGGTTGTACTCTTCATCTTGGATCACCACACAAGAACTCGGACTTAAGGCGGTGTTCAACGAGACAACCCACCGTGTACTCCTACACAGCCTCTCATCGTTCACCTTGTATTAGGGTAGATTCACCAACACTTTTCTACCATCATTATCATGATCACTACCATCCCGACTCACATAACAGTATCATCATGGTATAACTCTAAGAATGCAATAAGCAGTAACAATTGCAGGGGCCACATGATATCAATCAACTCCTACATTTGCTAGGATTGTGGTTTTGC
This sequence comes from Bromus sterilis, assembly GCA_950022295.1. Lineage (NCBI taxonomy): Eukaryota > Viridiplantae > Streptophyta > Magnoliopsida > Poales > Poaceae > Bromus > Bromus sterilis. The sequence continues at coordinate 268,587,529 of OX465595.1, read as the reverse complement.
CTACTACTGTGACAAATGATAGGTCATGCAAAGGAATGGGTTCATCTATGCGGTAGAAACGTAGCATGGTAATCATCCTATACAATGCATAAGTGAGACATGAGAGGGAAGTGGGATTTTATCGACATGATCAATGGGAGTTTGCTTGCCTTGCTGACGAGGTTCGGGTTCGGGGTCTTCAACGAAGGGGGCAACCTCCTGCTCCAGTTCCACCTCTACTCGACAAACAACAAACAAGGTAGCAAAGTAAATACAATGCACAATCACATGATGGAAGGTTGAACTTGATGTATATGCTTTGATGTGTGAGGCAATTCCATTTAAATGGAGTATATTGCAATTTGAATTGCAAATTCAAACTCCAATTTGAATTGCAAATTCAAACTCCAATTTGAATTCAAACTTAGTCAAGTTACATGTGACATTGATTGATCAATTTGAATCATTTTGAAATGTGTATGATATGCCTCTGAAGTGTGGTTCAAAAGTAGCATAATTCCATCACTACTGGAATTCGCTGATTTGCCATCTGTTTTTTCTGTGCCGTCTATTTTTTTTCGTGGCGGACGGCAAATAGATGATTTGCCATCAGCTAACCTATAAGTAGAAGGCAAAGAAAAAGCAGTCGGCAAAGAAGAAAAAACAGACGGCAAAGAAAAACGGTAGGCAAAGAGCAACTAAAACATACGGTAAAGGAAAAACAGACGGCAAAATAAATAAAACAGACGGTAAAGAAAAAATCAGAACGTATATCTGCACCTTGGACGGAAGTAGAACGGCGACTTGGTTTCGCCGCTGCGCGCTCACGGTATAGTGTCCTTCGGTAGACGGAAAGATAAAAAAAAGACCGACCCCGCACGGGCTCTCTCTCCGTCTCACGCCTCTCTCAGACGTCTCTGCTCTTTCTTTCCTTCTTTCTCTCTCGAGATCCCCTTTCTTTCTCCCGATCTCCTTTCTTCCTCGGCCGATTCAAATGGCGTCTGGTGGTCTCCGCCGTCGTGCTGCCTCCCAAAATGATACCCTCCTCCTCGTCTACCTTTCTATTCGCTTTGATCTGTACATCTCGTCCTCCTTTGGTCGCCCCCTTTGCTTCTTGTTGGCTAGGGTTTCAGTATGGTGGTTCCCTCCGGTCGCCGCAGTGTGGCGCGATTCAGATTTTTCCCTTACTCTCCGCCGTCGTACGGCATAGACCCCCTGCCCTCGTAGGCGGCCATAGCCGCAGATGGTGCGGTGTTGGTGCTGCGTGGTGCCCGGGTGGGGTGTCTTGAAGGCACGGCGGTTGCCGACCAAGTGCGGCACGGGGTGTCTGCTCTACTCCCACGGGCAACATGGCCGACCTGTTGCAGATGCACGAGCTCTTCGTCAACCTCATGGGCTATCTCTCTCATCTCTAATCTCCGAAGTGGTATTTTTTTTAAGAATCTGGATTTCTTCTACCATTAGGTGAGCAATGAATTAGATCTATATAGTAACTGACTATATTTAACGAAAAAATCAACTTTTGATGGCACGGCGTAGTACATTACTAGTTTTAATCTTGAGGTGAGGGATGGAGTCAGTACCTGGCAGTACTATAGATTTTTCGCTTGTTTCAACAAATCTGGCCAACTCCAATGCACAATATCCTAGTTGTATTAGCGATTTTAGTACACAAACTCTTTCTTATTTTCAACTCTGAATTGTTCCAGTCTAGTAAAGGGAGAGATTAATGAGTTTGCAAGGTAGTAGAGTTCTTGTGGCTGTTTAGTGTATTTTTGCGACTAAATTTTAGGATTAACCCATCTCTGGTGGCGCCCTTGTAGTGAGTGATCTGATGTCTAGTATGGTCAAATTGAATGTCTTAATTTTACATTTTCTTGTTAGGTTTTAATTTCATGTATTGCTATGTCCTTCCCTTGTCTTGAGATTTATATGTATGCCATATGCCCTTTCAGGGATCTTGAAAATATTAGTTTCAAGTTTACACCAGCAATGGCTTAGTTTGGGAGCACATTAAAAAAAATTGTGGTAATTAAAAACCGAAGTATTCCATTGTGTGGGCAAAGAAAGAAAGCTGCAGTTTATTAAAACAAAGTTTTTCTCAGTTTTGAAGGTGTTTGGCTGCCGTTGTTTTACCATAGCATTAACCATTTTTTTGAAATGTGGTATTAACCAATTATTAGGCTGGATGATAGACTAGCTAGCACACCATGTGCATTTAGTTCCAACCTGGCCAAGAACTAGAAAAAAATGCATACAAGATCAATAAAATTTAACTAGTGCAGTCATCCCATCAATTCGCTCCAATGTTGGCATTTGTAATCAGCAAAAATCATTTTTGTACAGTTTCTGGTCTACTTTACCAAGATTGCTTATATTAGTGAAGAGAATATGCACATTGTGTTATAAAAACAGATGGGGAACATCAAGAACACTCAACAAATAAGCGGCAAGTAAGCTGTCAAGAGGCTTATCAATTTCAGTTTGATAAATAAGTAGCCATAGGGGAATCTATTATAGCTAAAATCATTTGAAGATTTGAGATAAGGGCTGTCAATCACACTTGTGATATCCTAACACTATTACGTAATTAGGTACGCTTACGACACGGCAACGCTCGACTGCAGCGGTGAGTAGGCGCTGACCAACTTTGAGCCCAAGGCGGCGGCATGTAGGCTCAGCCAGCTGCTGTCACTGGCGACAGCGTAGTTCGGCCCCGGCCACAAACATTGAAGGTAATGTCTTATTCCTCCTCTTTTCTCACCTTGATCTGTGCACGGTCATCGTGCCTTGGCTACTTAAGTTTTGGGTAAATCATGCCTCAGTCTTTGCACTTAGGTTGATTTCATACATGTTTAGTGTACTCTTTATCTTGCATCGACATCATAAGTCTTGGTACTGAACATCCCAGTTGTTGTGTTGTTTGCCGCTATTTTCTCCATTCCATCTTTGCACTTGCTGTTCCAAACTTGTTTAGTAATCTAAATGTTGAAGTTATGGTCAAGTACTATGTATCATATGTTAACTTTCGTGTTAAGTTTGTGATGTCATGTTGTCAGAATTTAGGCTAAATTATGGGCCGGGGGGTCTATTACAGTTCAGTTGTAAGCATTTAACAAAGCCAACATGAAGTCAATCCTTAGTTCTGAGTTTTCTTTAATCGCATTTTTATCTTGCATTGCCATCTTACCTCAAGGATCACTTTCTTTCCCTGCTTATATTTCATTAATTGGTATTTCTGATTGTTACACATGTTCTAAATCATGAGGGTTAGGGTCAGAGATAGCTTACATGCATTGTTATTACATTGTTTTTCTCCTCTTTACTCTTGTTGCAGCTATATGCTGACCCTTTGTTTGCTGCAGTGGCTGATGAGCAACTTGGCCAAGCACTGCACCAACCTGAGGGTGGCCCCCATCATATCCAAGATGAGGGTAAAGGTGGACGGGGCGGTAGACCTGCATAATTAATCAAAATCTCTTTGTTGAGTTGAAACACACACCTTTTTTCATGATAGATTGATTGTAACTTAAAGAATAACCTTTTTGCAGGGGCTTGCTGACCACAATTATAGGTATTCTCTTCTTCCCCCTTGCTCTGTACATGTAGTCATTGAACCATGGCTACGCTGCATATAGCTCTTGGTTTGCTCTCAATTTCTTGTGTCGTTTACTATTATGTGCACAATATATGTTCTGCCCATCATCATAGTTTTCTATTCATAGTTGAAATTTGTCTCCTACTTTTCGAGAAAGCTGGTCTGCCTATATTTTACTTTGTTCTTCTCTATTGGTTACTAATCTGCTAGTTTTAATGCGAGATGGATGTTGTCGAAGTATCTGTTGTCGAACTTCTTTGCTGTTTATCACTTACCACTTCAGTTTTATGCTATTTTATGATACTGTATACATGTGTATGATTAATTTTCTTCTATTTTCACTCACTAGAAATTCAGTTATGGGTATGTAGTGTTGCATTCTATTTGTTTGCTTTTTACCGTAATCAAAATTCTAGTCTTTGTGATTTTTTTCCAGGTTTGGAAGAAGATGAAGATCAAGATTTAATATAGGATTATTTTATTCATTTTGTAATTGGATCTCTTGTAACATTATTCATAATCAGATTGTGATAACAATCAATGAAGCGTCTTTTGATATTCTAGTGCATTATTTTTTTTAAAGTTTTAGATACGTTGATAAATGTTGTATAGTGTGATATTGTATTTGAATTGCTGAAATATTAAAAAATAAAAAATGTTGTCATCTTTGCTGACAGCCAGTAGAAGGAAAAGAGTGGTGAGAGGTGACGTGGGATTGGCTTGGTGATGTCATACATAGGGTCTTTGCCGTCTGCCAAGGCCAAGCAGATGGCAAAGAGCGTCGTTAACGGCTTAACGGGTGGGTTGGCATCACTTCGCTGTCAGGCAGCTTTGCCGTCTGCCTACTACAAAGTCTGATGGCAAAGTACTTTGCCGTCCGTTGACAATTGGCAGACGGCAAAGAGCATGTTTGCCGGATAAATGTGTGATGAGAGGTTTGCCGTCCGCCGGCTGACAGCAAAGTTCTTTGCCGTCCGCTTTGCATATGTTTGCCGACAGCCATGGCAGATGGAAAACTGCTGAATTCCAGTAGTGCATGGTCCAAGTTGCAAAATCATTTGAATTGAATTTGAATAAATTCCAAATAAATCAAATGACATATGCTACTGGTCCCATTTTAAAATCAACTCAAACATAGTTGAAAGTTGGATTTTTGGATAGCTTATTTTCTCCTGATCATTTTTCATATATTATTTGTCCAATTTGGAGTTAATATGAATTTTCTATGAATTTCCAAAGTTTGGGCTACTTTCTGGATTTTCTGAAATTTCTTTAATTCAATTTATTCTGGAAATTCATTTATTGCGTCAGGCTTGCGCAAGGATGACGTCAGGGGGGTCTGACTGGTGGGGTCGGCCTGTCAGTGGCTGGGTTAATTTACTCCGGCTGTTTAATTTAACCAGTGGCTTAATTAAGCCACTGGGGCCCAGTGTCAGTGACCTAGGGTCACTTAACCCAGGTGGGGTTAAGCCCCTAATCATGGCCATGTCGGCGGCCTGACGGCGGCTAAACGCCGGTGGCCACCAGTGCGGCGGCTCTGCACGGGGAGGGTGCTCCCGGCCACCAAACGAAAGGCTGCGACCACCAGACGACTCCCCGTGGTCTCGCGCTTCACCTCGAGCATCTCAGGGTAACCGAGGGGCACCGGAACATCGCTGGCGTCAAGACCTAGCAGCGGCCGTGGCTCGGGCTCGAGGCAAAACTTGCTGGGGTGCTCTTCTTGAACCGGGGATGCACGCAAACGACGCAGAGGAGCAAGGCGAAGACGACGGACATGCGCTCGAGCTCAAAAGCTTCATGGTTGCACGGCGAGGAACATCCCGGCGGCGAGAAGCTCCGGCTTCCATGGCAAAAGATGCTAGGGTGCGAGGGTTGGCCTGTGCGAAAGCTAGGGTGAACCAGAAGCTCACCGTGAGTCAAACTGAGGTGGTGGCGTGGTCGGAGGAGCTCCACAGTGGTCGGAATTGAAGACGACGCGCGGCGGCTCCGGCGAGAAGAAAGCTTCGATTGCGGCGGCTCCAGTGGCTCCTAGGTCACCATCTTCGAGCTCTTGGCGTGGACGACGACGTAGCGTGAGGGGGACACGGTCTTCTGGCTCTTCTCCGGGGTTGGCCATGGGTTCTGGCGACGGTGAGCGGCGGCTGCTCTCGGGGAAGAAGGGGGAATCACGTACGGAGCTCGAGAGGAGGCGGCGATGGGGGAAAATGAGAGAGGGCGATGCGGACGTCTCCTTGGCGCTCTTTGGTGAGCTGGGGAGGCCTGGAACCCTTCGGGCGTCGCGGTGGCGTCCAGGGCGTCGGCGCCTCGCCACCGAGCTGCTTGGGCGCGCGGGGAGGAAGACGATAGGGGACTTCGGTGGGTTGTGCCGGCCAGGTGGGCTGCGGGGAGTTAGTCGGGCTGGAAGCCAGGTGAGTTTCCCTTTTTCCTTTTCTTCTGTTTTTATTTTCTGCCTTTTTGTTTTGCTGTGCTAAATAAATAGCTAGGCATTTTATTAAATGCTGAAAAAATTTATATGGCCTCATAATAATATAGACTAGCCACTTATAAAGTTTCAACATTTTTAAAATTCAAATAATTTGAATCTTAACTCAAATAGGGGTTTTGATTAATTCCAAGGCACTGTTTGAATATTTGAAAAATCCATGAGCCTGGGGTGGGTCCCACATCACTTGATATGTGATCACACTCATTTATAAGACTTTTCAAAATTCTAACATGAATTTTTAGAGAAGATTTTTATCTGGCCTTTTGAAATAATTCATCTGGGGGGGGTTCCTTCTCCCATTTGCTTTTGATTTTGATTTCAAAGATTTCTTTTGAAATTTTAACATGATGCAAGAGACTTGCTAACCCTAGCACATTACCTAACAGAGGGTTCTGACAGAAGTCCATACCGACTTTGTCCCATTTCCACTCTGGAATAGGCAAAGGTTGAAGTGTACCAGCAGGTCTTTGATGTTCTGCCTTAATGCGACGACAAACATCACATTCGGCAACAAATTGAGCAATGTCTCTCTTCATCCTAGTCCACCAAAATCTCTGGCGTAGATCTCGGTACATTTTTGTGCTACCGGGATGAATAGAGAGGGGTGTGTCATGGGCTTCCTTGAGGATGAGTTGCCTTAGTTCCCTATTCTTAGGTACTACCAAACGATTTCCAAAGAATACCGTTCCCTTGCTATCGGTGGAGAAACATTTAGCAACTCCGCTAGCAATGTTCTCCTTGATCCGGCGAACACCTCGTGCACGCCTTTGGGCAACTATGATTTGATCCTCAAGAGTTGGTTTCGCCACCAAGGTAGAAAGATAGCCATGAGGAACAATCTCAAGATTAAGCTTGCAAAATTCCTCATGAAGAAGTGGTTGATACTGTGGTAATATGAGGTTGTTACAATACGACTTACGACTTAGTGCATCAGCCATGACATTGGCTTTGCCTGGTTGTAAGAAATTCCTACGTCGTAATCTTTTATCAACTCTATCCAGCGTCTTTGCCTGAGATTAAGATCTAGCTGGGTGAATATGTATTTGAGGCTTTGGTGGTCGGAATAGATCTCACAACGATTACCAAGGAGGTAATGTCGCCAAGTTGTTAGGGCATGAACTATGGCAGCGAGTTCAAGGTCATGGGTAGGATAGTTCTCTTCATGTGGCCGCAACTCGCGTGAAGCATAAGCTACCAGATGTCGATCTTGCAGAAGTATGCATCCTAACCCTTGCCGTGATGCGTCACAATAGATCTCGAAATCCTTTTTGGTGTCTGGAGGTGCAAGTATGGGTGCAGAAGTCAATCTTCTTTTTAGCTCTTGAAAGCTTTCCTCGCACTTGGAAGTCCATAGGAATTTCTTATCTTTCTTGAGGAGTTCAGTCAGAGGCTTTGCAACTTTAGAAAATTTATCGACGAAGCGGCGGCAATAGCTGGCTAGGCCAAGAAAACTCCTAACTTGCTTAACCGATTCAGGTGGAGTCCAGTCAAGGACGGCCGGAACTCTCTCGGGATTCACAGCAATGCCTTTTGCAGAAATCACGTGGCCTAAGTAGGTCACTTCTGGTAGCCAAAATTCACACTTGGAGAATTTAGCATACACGCGATGCTCTCTAAGTTTCATCAATACCAGCCTTAGGTGTTCGGCATGTTCTTCTTCGTTCTTCGAGTAGATGAGAATATCATCAAGATAAACCACAACAAATTTATCTAAGTACTCCATGAAGATCGAATTCATCATGCGTGAGAAAGTGGCGGGGGCATTGGTTAAACCAAAGGACATGACGGTGTACTCGTAAAGACCATAACGAGTAGTAAAAGCCGTTTTGGGAATGTCCTCGTTTCGGATTTTGATTTGATGATAACCTAATCTCAAATACATCTTGGAGAAGACAGAGGATCCTGCAAGTTGATCATAAAGATCATTGATCCTGGGCAATGGGTACTTGTTCTTTATCGTCGCTAAATTTAGCGGGCGATAGTCTACGCACATCCTTTCTGTTCCATCTTTCTTCGTTACGAACAGAACAGGGCAACCCCATGGCGATGAGCTAGGGCGGATGAAGCCTTTTTCCAACAAAACTTCCAGTTGGGTTTTAAGCTCAGCTAACTCACGTGGGGCCATTTTGTATGGGCGTCTAGAAATTGGTGCGGTTCCTGGGGCAAGATCCACTATAAACTCTACACATCTGTCGGGTGGCATGCCCGGCAGCTCTTCAGGAAAGACATCCGGGAAGTCATGAACCACCGGAATATCTTCAAGTTCGGGAAGGGGAAGTACATTCAAAGAATGCACTTGGTTTCTTGTTCAGGGTGAGGTATAGATGACGGTCTTGCCTGAAGGGTGGGTGAGTTTCACGGATTTGTCTTTGCAATCCAGGTAGGCATTTTGTCTTGATAGCCAATCCATGCCAAGGATGACATCAATATCTGAAGACTTGAGGGCTATGAGTGAAGCAAGGAATACTAAACCCTCAATTGCAATTTGATTACCGTGGCTTACTCTATTAGTTTGCTATCTTGACCCTGGAGTTTGAATAATCATGGGGGTGGACAATTCAACAAAAGATAGCTCATGACGAAGTGCATAACTTTCCGACATGAATGAATGAGATGCTCCTGGGTCGAATAGAACAGAAGTAGGAACATAATTGACTGGGAGCGTACCAAGAATGACGTCAGTGGTGTCGTCAGTCTCTTCGGCGGCAATCTGGTTCACACGTCCACGAGTGGCGGGAGGAGCGGGTTTGCCGGTGTAGACCTTCTGGGGTGGCTTGCCACGACCATTGTTGTTGCCTCCGGCACGGGGTGGAGCATTCTGATTCTGTAGCTGGTTCTGGGGACAATCACGAGAGTAGTGGCCTGCCTGACCACACTTGTAACAGGCTCCAAAGACAGTGCGGGGAGCTGGGTTGTTTGGTGGAGCTGGGTGGAACTGAGTTGGTGGACGAGGCGCCACATAGGATGGCCTCGGTGGGTTGTTCTGTCGGAACATACTGTTGGGGATCCAGATCTTGCGCTTCTGAGAGCCGGAACTGGATGAGCCATCGTCTCTAGGGTGTTTGCGGAAGTCGTTGGGGGTGTTCATGTCCTCTGCCTTGATGGCCTTGTTGACAAGGACCTGGAAGGTGGCAAAGTCATGTAGGTTGAGCTCACGACGGAGTCCAGAATTGACTCCGCGACGGAACCTCTCTTGCTTCTTTGCGTCGGTGGAGACTTCTTCAGTAGCATAACGAGGAAGCCGGTTGAACTCACGACTAAACTCGTCAATGGTCCTTCTGCCTTGGGTGAGGTTGCAGAACTCCTCACGCTTGCGGTCCATAAGACCCTTGGGAATGTGGTGCTCACGGAAGGAAGTGCATAATTCATCCCAAAAAGCAGGCGGTCCAACGGGACGCATGTTCAGGAAGTTCTCCCACCAAGAGCTAGCTGCGCCTTCAAGGTGATAGGTGGCATAGCTGACCTTGTCGCCATCTGCAACATGGCCTGCTTGGAGCTTCCTCTTGATGCTGCGAAGCCAGTCATCGGCGTCAAGGGGCTCGGTGGAGTAACTAAAAACCGGGGGATGAAGCCGCATGAAGTCGTTCAGGGACACCAACTCGTTGCGCTGCTGAGTGGTGTTGCGAGCAATGACTTCCAGCAGATGGTGAGAGTCTCGGCGGTTCCTCTCAACCTCCATCAGAACCTGAGCCATCGTGGGTGGGGGGTGGAAGGTTGCCTTCCTCCTGTTCATTTCCACGACCCTGGTTACGACCAAGCTGGCCACGGGTTCCTTGAGACATCCTGAAGGTGAAACCCAAAGTCAAACAGAGTTGATTTGAAGTGTCTAATCAAGGTATTGAAGTACTGGAAGGATTACAGAGCAAAGGAAGTAATCATCTTGACAACATGGTGATAAAAGCATACAAGCCATATATTCACAAGCTGTCATACAAACCATACATCGTTTTAGTACAAGCACCAAGCTAATACAAACGTGATGAAGATGATACATTCTTCAGAGGCACTCTGACTTCCTATACATTATTTATCTAAGCCTCTGGAACTTAGAACACCTTGCGTACAATATACTAAGATACTACTACCTCCTCACTAAGTAAGACCACAGGCGGTCTCACTCATCTCCATGTCCATAGTAGTCCTCGTAAAAGTTACCCGCGTATCCCAGTAGCTGAAGGTGACCATCGGAAAACACGGAGGCCTGTGGACCCTGATATCCATTTGGGCAAGGATGGGGCCTAGGTCCAACGTCAGGTGGAAGCAAAGGACCACGTGGTGGGAAAATGCCTCCAATCTCGGGCCAAGCAACTCGAGAAGGCATCTGAGTCCTCACAGGGTAGATAGCGTCATACTCAACTGATCCAACACTCACGAAGGGTGCCAATAGTGTCAGTGCTCGATACAGACGAACACGGGTGGCGTGAAGCTCGAAACGGAGAGCGCGTGCATCACGATCTCGATCACTAGCAAACCTAGCAGTCATCTGAAGTGCTGGATCTTCTGCAGAGTGATCTGAGTAGAGTCTGGTGTAATATCCCTCTTCTCCTGGAAGTGCAGCAGGGATATAGCGAAACGAGGTCTCTCTCAGCATAGTGTGCTCCTCTCTCAGCAGGGTAATACATGAGTATGCAGCATCCTGCACATCCATGTTCTCGGTAATGCCAATGCCATGTCCAAAGTGGATAGGCTGAGTGACTCCAAGGTGGTGCGGGTAGATCCTGACAATGCAGTGGAACTGGGTCTGGTTGAAGTCATGGAACTGCTCCTCGACGGTGTACTAAGGATACCATCGATATCCCACATAGGATATCATCTCGATCAACGTGGCGGGATGGCCACGCACACCGAGGCACCTGGTCAAACGAACAATCTGCCGAGGGGGAAGATCTGCCATCTGAAACAGAAAGAAGGAGTTTGCAAATGCATCAGATTATGAGATAAACCTGGAATGACTCGGACAGCATAACGGCTGTAATTGTAAGAAAAAAGACAATTTCTTACAACATGGAAACAACACTTACATACAATGTTAGAAATCAGGAAGCATAACCACTCTAACAAACCGATCACAACTTTCCTACGGCTACAAGGAAGCAAACAACGAGATGTTCTAATCAGACAGAGGAGAGCCTAGTCCTATCTTCCCGTAGAATAAGATGAGGGTGACTCAGAACTCAGAACGAAGGGGGTAAGGATAAAAAATAAGCCTTACGTTGTTCCCTTATATACCCAGAGTAACTATATAACTATAGCAAGCTAGACTCGACTTCGGCCAAGGCTACTAGTCCTACAGTCAGTCCTGCTCTGATACCAAGTCTGTCGGGACCCGGTGTTAGCGTATGCAAGTCCAGTTAAGACATAGTCATATGGATAGCCGAGAACTGTACCCACTTGTCTAAGCAGACAAGGCCAAACACAGAATGTTCTCGGAGAGCATCGTACGTGAGGGGCATCCCATCCAGGCCGGATGATCAACTGAGATGGTTCCTCATCGTCCGCACACAAGTCTAATGATATGGGTGGTGAACTCCCATATTCAAAGACAGGTCGCCTCAACCATACTATCGACTATATCATAACTCTTACATAGACTTACTCCAGCCTGATCACTTAGTCGGGGTCTAGGGCGGGCTCGATCATACCACAAAGTGTGCACGAGACAGAGTCTCGAACAATCGCATCGCGATGCCCCAAGCTGCGCACATCTAAGGGCCACTTGGTGTATGAAAGACCGCCAGCCAGATCACAACTAAGGTCTCGAAAACCCATACAAAGACATGCATGTTATAAACATACACGCAGCACACATGCCTTATATGAACAGTAGGTATCATTGCAATTCTCTACAAAGTATACATTTTTATTGATAACTCTTATAGAGTGCACACAGAGATCACAAACATGTGATCCAACATTACAACAAAAAGCGGAAGCAAAGTATGTCGTAGTACAGACAAGTTTAACAAATGGCTTAAGAAGCCTTATTTAAACACAAGCCCTCCACGAGGGAACCAATCGTCTGACTGGGACTAGACTAGCTTGATCTTCAATCGTCCAGCTCGATGAAGAATCCACCTTCGGGGTCAGTGGGTTCATCTAAAACATAGATTAAGCAAACGTGAGTACAAAGTCGTACTCAGCAAGACTTACACAGGAGCTATACTACTCATGCACATGTATCAAGGTAAAGGGAGGTGGGGTTTCACTTGCAGAAGTGCCAGCTTTGACTTGGCTAGTCCTGAACTATGAGTACCAGACTTGAGGTAAGAAGCGTACACGAGTCCACTACTTTCTCCAACCAATTACACCACTATGGTGCCTTCCTCGACTTCCCCACGAGAAAGCACGCCATAGCACTCACACTTATCTTGGTGTGTTTTAGAAGTATCAAGTTCAAGTTGTCTAATAATCAAGCTAAGCTTTCCAAGCAGTCCATAACCGCGGACGCGGCTATTCGAATAGTTTTGTTAACCCTGCAGGGGTGTACCGCTACACACACATGATCATCATTTACCGCCTTTGATCTCGACACCATTCAAGGGGTGCCAACGAGTATGCTCACCACAACTGTTACCTCATAGCCGATCTAGTCCGAGAAAGCCGCCTACTTGGGTTGGCTACCACTATCATGAACCCGGCCGGTTTACCGAAGTGGACCCAAGTGATGTGTGCGTGGTTCATAAGACGGTCTCGGATGAGCCGTTCTCTCACTTAGCATCCAGGCCACAGACCTACCAGAACTCCGAACTATTGCGACATCTGGACATCGAAAGGGATGAGTTAGTAAGCTGAGAGGGGTCAGTGAGCCCAATGTGTGGTTGTACTCTTCATCTTGGATCACCACACAAGAACTCGGACTTAGGGCGGTGTTCAATGAGACAACCCACCGTGTACTCCTACACAGCCTCTCATCGTTCACCTTGTATTAGGGTAGATTCACCAACACTTTTCTACCATCATCATCATGATCACTACCATCCCGACTCACATAAAAGTATCATCATGGTATCACTCTAAGCATGCAATAAGCAGTAACAATTGCAGGAGCCACATGATATCAATCAACTCCTACAGTTGCTAGGATTGTGGTTTGCCTACTACTGTGACAAATGATAGGTCATGCAAAGGAATGGGTTCATCTATGCGGTAGAAACGTATCATGGTAATCATCCTATACAATGCATAAGCGAGACATGAGAGGGAAGTGGGATTTTATCGACATGATCAATGGGGGTTTGCTTGCCTTGCTGACGAGGTTCGGGTTCGGGGTCTTCAACGAAGGGGGCAGCCTCCTGTTCCGGTTCCACCTCTACTCGACAAACAACAAACAAGGTAGAAAAGTAAATACAATTCACAATCACATGATGGAAGGTTGAAACTTGATGTATATTCTTTGATGTGTGAAGCAATTCCATTTAAATGGAGTATATTGCAAATTGAATTTGCAAATTCAAACTCCAATTTGAATTCAAACTTAGCCAAGTTACATGTGACATTGTTTTATCAATTTGAATCATTTTGGAATGTGTATGATATGCCTCTGATGTGTGGTTGAAATGTAGCATGTTGCCATGGTTCAAGTTGCAAAAACTTTTGAATTGAATTTGATTTAATTCCATTTAAATCAAATAGCAAATGCTACTGATCACATTTTAAATTCAACTCAAACAAAGTTGAAAGTTGGATATTTGGATAGGTTATTTTCTCCTGATCATTTTTCATATATTATTTGTCCAATTTGGAGTTAATATGAATTTTCTATGAATTTCCAAAGTTTGGGCTATTTTCTGGATTTTCTGGAATTTCTTTAATTCAATTTATTCTGGAAATTCATTTACTGCGTCATGCTTGCGCAAGGCTGACGTGGGGGGTCTGACGTGTGGGCCAACCTTTTCAGTGGGTCTGGGTTAATCCCCATTTGATTTAAACTGACAGGGGGGTTAAGGGGTCCAGGGCCCTACCTGTCATCGACTCCAGGGGGGGTTTAGCGCGTGATTAGGGGATAACCCACCGGCGGCTTGAAGCCGGTGGCCTGGCCACGGCGGCGCCCTTGCCGGAATCGTCTAGAGGCCACGGGAGAGGAAGAGGAGACCACCAACGGGTGCAGCGTCGTCGTCCGCATCGATTGGACCTGGCCAGATCTTCAAGGGGTCACCGGAGCAACGCCGACGTCGAGGTTGGCGGCGACCGTGGCTAGGGCTGCGTCGGGATCCCGGTCCAGAGCGTCATTTTCACCGTGGCGTGTTTCAAACGAGAGCTGAGAGCAACGGGAGGCTGCTGCGCGCGCTAGTTGAGCCGAAAGGGCACGACGGCGACCTCAGCTTCAACTGTGTCGGCGGCAAGCTTCGGCGTTCATGGCGGCCGTGGATAGAGAACGAGAGGGAGGGTGCTAGGTTAGGGGAAACGGTGAAAAGCTCACCACGAATGCGACGGGATGGCTAGCGGGCTCGGGGAAGCTCGGAGCTGGCCGGAATTTGAGGACGACTCGCGGCGGCCGGAGTTGGGGAAGATGAAGTTAGTGTCACGTCCAGGGGCTCTTCTTCTCGATTGGTTGCACTCCTTGGCGTAGGGGACGACGACGAAGCAGATGGATAAGGTGGCACGGCTTGTTGACGGCGTTGTCCACGCGTTATTCCCGTCGGTGCTCCGGCGGGGTCTCGGGTGGTGACGAAATCGAGCACGAGAGGAGGAGGAGGAAGCTCTGGAGGGGGGAATGGATCGGGACGGGGAGAGACGTCTCCAGGCGCGAGAAGGAGGCACGGGGAGGCCTGGAAGGTGCTCGGCGGCGACGTGTCGTCCACGGCTGGCTCGGTGGCATTCCACCGAGCAGCTTGGAGGCGCGGGGCGGGGAAGAAGACCCTGCTGCCCCTCTGGGCCGGGTGGGCTGGATGGGCCGGCTTCGCCTGGGTGTCTGGTAAGGTTTTCTGTTTCTTTTTCTGTTTTTCTTTTCTGCCTTTTTGTTTTGCTGTGCTAAATAAATATCTAGGCATTTTATTAAATGCTGAAAAATTTTATATGGCCTCATAATAATATAGACTAGCCACTTATAAAGTTTCAACATTTTAAAAATTCAAATAATTTGAATCTTAACTCAAATAGGGGTTTTTAATTAATTCCAAGGCACTGTTTGAATATTTGAAAAATCCATGAGCATGGGGTGGGTCCCACATCACTTGATATGTGATCACACTCATTTATAAGACTTTTCAAAAATCTAACATGAATTTTTGGAGAAGATTTTTATCTGCCCTTTTGAATTAATTCATCTGGGGGGTGTTCTCTCTCCCATTTTGATTTCTTTTTAAATTTTTATCATGATGCAAAGGCCTATGCTTAACCTAGCACATACCTAACTTGGGGTTGTGACACAAAGAGGGGAGGAGAACATCACATAGATACTGATCACGGACCCATGGTCCAAAGGAAACTACTCACGGCACATCCAGGAAGCGTCCATGGTGGAGGAGAAGCTCCCGGAGGTCGATCCTCCCTCCGGCAGGGTGCCGAAAAGGGTCCTGACGATGCTCCCGATCTTGGAAGCGTGGCGGCGGTGGAACAGAGGGGAGGTTGCGAAATAGGGTTCTGTCTTCGGAGTTTCCCTGTGACGGAGAATAAATAGGCGAAGGGGGTAGCTAGGGGGGCCACCAGGGGTCCAGGCGCCCCCTGGCGCGGCCAGGCCCCTGGCCGCGCCAGGTGGCCGCCTGGGAACCTGGTGGTGGCCCCCTGACCCTCCTTCGGGGTTCAGGAAGCTTCCGGGACGCTGATTTTTATCTGATATTTCGGTGATTTTTGGAGCACTTTTTATATGGTGGAACACTGAAATAAAAAACAGCAGAAAACAGGAACTGGCACTGGGGTGCACTGATTTAGTAGGTTAGTCCAAGTATGATCAAAAGTGACATACGTCACGACTCCCCTCGAGTCACTGCTTATGTAGAAGCCGAAAATGAGAAAGCAAGACAAGATGCCTTGGATATTCTCGATTAAAAACGAGATTTGGCTGCAGCTCAGTCGGCTATCTACCAACAAGATCTGCGACGCTATCATAGCCGCCGCATCAGAAGTCGTACTTTCTAGGAAGGTGATTTAGTGCTCCGACTCATACAGAAAAGAGATGGAATGCACAAGTTATCCTCTCCTTGGGAAGGACCGTTTGTGGTCAGCAAGAACCTATACAATGGATCCTACTACCTAGTGGATATACGCGAGAAGGCAGAAATGCGCACAAGCATGTAGGAGACTCCCAGGCCGTGGAATATCGCACAACTCCGTCCATATTACACTTGAGTAGAAACAGGAAAATTACTGTACATTTAATCAAGTCGACATACGTCGCACTGTCTTTCGCCATATTAATATATATATAAGCCGACATTCGTCGCGCCGGCTTTCGCCATCGAAATATATATAAGTCGACTTCTGTCGCACTGGCCCTCGCCACACATAACTAAGTCGACTTTCGTCGCACCGGCTCTCTCCATATCGATTTCGCTTTACCTTTTTGTTTCATGACATTTTTGCATCATGCATTACATATTTTACATCATTATAATCTCAGAGACCTGGGGGCTTGATCTACCCCTCTATTGGTACTGAGCATGTATATTGCTTATTCAGGGGAATCGGGGAGCTCGATGACAATCATTGACTCTTTATCTGAAAACTCGGCATATATATGTAAAAATCACAGTGTATATGCTTATTCAGGGGCAGTAGAAGACCTCGATGTCACTCATCGACTCTTATCCAAAGAAACCCAGGCATATACATGAACTGGCACTCCACGCCCTATAATTGCCTGTATGTTTGATGCTCATACGATCTAAATACGCGAAACCCGGCTAAAAGTTCTCAAGAAGAAGTTTTAAAGCAAACGGAAAAACGTGGATCAGTGTGAGACAACATACAGAGGAGTTCCGACTCATGGATAACCCACAAAATTTCTCAACAAAGAGAAGATGAGGAAAAGATGAATCCAGAGTCGACTTCTATATGAGCCTTCATACTTTCTTTTTGCATACATTAGCATCATCACATACTCTTTTCATTTATATATGTCATCCAAAAGATGCACCTTGAGCATTAACCTGCGTGACTCGGTATGACACAAAAGATGATCATACTGACTCATGAGGACTATAGCTCAAAAAATTCTCTATGACTCGGTATGACACAAAAGATACTCATAACTGACTCATGAGGACTACACCTTTTTCATTACAACTTCTGCATATATAATAGTCGACCTCGGTCGCAACGGGTCTCGCCATACATATAAAGTCGACTTCGGTCGCGACGGCTCTCGCCATACATATATCGACTTTCGTCGAACCGGCTCTCGCCGACCTATTTGGAAGCTGGGAACACAACCCATCGTTTCATATCTATGTGATTTGGCAGATTAAAAGATAGACCTATGTGACCCGGCACTGCACACAGATGCAAACACCGACTCATGGGGACTATACTTCAAGTTTTCTTCTCAAATAAAGACTCGGTACGTCACACAACCGTGCACACCGAATCTTGGGAGTAACACTTCAAAAATTCTTTATCACAAAGGCTTGGCATATAATATGTGCCGAACTTCAGATAACATGCAAGAAATGCTAAGTCCCAGGTTGCTGCAGGCAAGACAACCCGACACTTGGGGGCTACACTATTTCGAAGCAAGTTTCATAAACACAAATTCTTCTTTGATGACCCGGTACGGCACGTAAACGTGACCACACCATCTCATGGGGCCTACAAGTTGATCTGTCCTATGAGTCGATTACAGATACTAAACTATTCTGAATCGACTCAGGGGGCTACAGATACATACACTATCATCAGTTCTCATACATTCTGAAACATATTCAAAGTCAGGAATAAAACCGACTCATGAACTCATGGACTCAATGAAAATTCATAATTTTCATTCATCAAACCAACTGGGTCTTACATCAAAGGAGGCAACCTTACAAGAAAAAGCCAAACTCGGCAAACTTCTACTAAAAGGAAACATCTACAGCCTTAGACATCTTCTTCAGAGTCGGCTTCATCCTCCGTTGAAGCTTGTTCTTCACTAAGGAGTTCTCCATCGCTGGAGCTCTCCACACAACAGCATGCTCGGTCTCCATCCGAGTCAAAGATCCTAGCCGACAAGGTGTCTTCACCATCAAAGTTGAAGACAATGGTGTCTCCTTTTGAGATATTCCTAGATCGAAGGAAAGTTTTCCAACCCTTCTCAAAAAACATGGTGCCATGGCTAGAAAATCTAACCGTCACCCAGACAGGCCCATGAGGACATCCATCAGATCGGAGCCAAAGACCCAAAGGCGCTGAGTCAATCACGAGGTGATTGAAAGACTCAGGAAGTTTGATCCAGCGTCAAATCATACGAATATGAACCAAGAACTCACTTCTCTCAGGAGAAGAAGGAGGAGATTCGGAAGGAGAGGCAGCACGAGCACTTCTTCCTCTACCTCTACCACGGCCACGACCTCTACCACGGCCACGATCGCGACCTCGAGTACTTGTACGGGGATCAGGCTTGTTGGATGCCAAAGGAAAAGAGGCTTCTAGCTTAGGTACCATGGGGAAAACAGGAAGAGGAAGAAGAAGATGGATGCGCTTGAAATATCAAACTATCCAAAGAATATTTATAGGTGATTCATGAGGAGGATTCATTAATGCCATAAATAATACGGGATAACTACCCATGGTAGATAGCATTTATGGAAAGACTCCTCGATTCCCACTACAAACATCAATGCCTCTAACCGGCGTTTCGGGCAGTGTGATCATAAAAACTAGACCGGATCTTTGACCAAAGGTCAAAAGAAAAAATCTTCAAGCAAACGGATATGTAAATTTAAAAAGAATCGGCGTCGGCTCCTAGTAAGCATCAAATCATAGTTGATTCAACCAGAAGATTCCACTTCATGGAGATAAAGGAATCAAAGCAAGATTGAAGAAAGACGACTCCGACTCCCAATCAACGCCAAGCATAAAAGTCAGCCCTTGATTCATGCAGAGCCGGCATCAATGAAGAATATAAAGAAGATTGTCGTAAAGTAGAATAGAACTCCACATCGTGTAGGAGTGGGACTCTAGGAATCCCGGGACCCGGCACCTTTATAAGCGGACGTCCACGGGAGCCAGAGCCAGAACTTACCTCAATCCACGACTAGACAACTCGCGCTGTAACCTAGATCTCCACGAGACTAAGGTTGCGAAACATCACCACTGTAATCGCTACGATCGGCTCTTCCTATTGAGGAGTCGATCCCACAATTGTCAAGAAGAAGGGGTAGATTTTTACCGCATCGACGGGGACGAACCTGGGTAAATCGCTGAGTCCCGTGTCTATGTCGACACTCTCCTCGAATTCGCCTCGCAGCAAAGGTCCCATGATAAGTTTGACTCTACGGACATCTGCCGTGACTTTCCCACGACAGTTTCCCTGTGACGGAGAATAAATAGGCGAAGGGGGGCAGCCAGGGGGCCACCAGGGGTCCAGGCGCCCCCCTAGAGCGGCCAGGCCCCTGGCCGCGCCAGGTGGCCGCCTGGGCACCTGGTGGTGGTCCCCTGGCCCTCCTTCGGGGTTCGGGAAGCTTCCGGCACGCTGATTTTTTATTTGATTTTTCCCGGATTTTTGGAGCACTTTTTATATGGGGGAAAGCTGAAATAGAAAAACAGCAGAAAACAAGAACTGGCACTTGGGTGCACTGGGTTAGTAGGTTAGTCCAAATATGATCAAAAGTGTATGAAAGTGTATCTAGATCATAACAATATCACACAAAACATGCATGGAACGAGCAGAAATTATCGATACGTTTGAGACGTATGAACATCCCTCAAGCTTAATTCATGCTCGTCCTCGAGTAGGTAAATGATAATAAACATAATTTGTGTGGTGACATGCTAGCAACCATATAAGAACTTTGAAAAGTAAAGCAATCAAGGTATGTGATTCAATTCAAGTCATAACATGCAAGAGTCTATATTAGCATTGAAACAAGCAACGAAAGAACATTAGGTGCAAGAGCTCTCGCTGTCTGTGACTCGAATGTCTCCAGATTGTGTTTGCGTTCAAGAAGAGGGATAAGGAATACGCGAAAAAAGTATTTTTGTTGAGAAGTCAATCTACTAAAGTTTCACACTTGGTCTTCTTTGGAATCTTATCTTGACTCGTCCCTAGACCACTAGACAGGTACAAGTCAATTTGATCCACTCCTTTTTGATATTTTGAGCAATCATGCAATGGATGAGCGTAAGCACGAGAGTTTACACTTAGGATGGCAAGGATAGAATATGGTGGAGGAGGAAGACAAAAAAAGATGAGAAAGTCTCACATCAATGAGGGCAATCATAGGCGAGAAGGCCAAATGATAGATATGATGTGAGGAGTAGGGATTGCCATGCAACGGATGCACATACGAGCTGAAAAGCTCTCCGATGGAACTAGTATGGGTGCATCTAACTTGCTCGCTCATGAAGAACTAGAGCTCTTTTGAGGAGGCTCATCGTTGGAATATGCAAGCCAAGTTCTATAGTGTGAAGGTCCCCACATAGCTATATGCATGAATGATCATCTCTATGGAGTACAAGGATAAGAGGGAGTACTAGTGTGGATCTTTCAAAAGGATAGTAGTGTTGCCCCTTTCTCTCTTTTTATTTCTTTTTTCTCTTTTTTCTATTTTTTGTATTTTTCGGTGGCCTCTATGGCTCTTTCTATTGAACTCTCATTTGTCCTCTTTGGGATCTTTTATTTTGTCCACTTTGGGATCTTTTCCTCACTTAAGGGCAACACTCTAATTTACAAGAGGGTATAGAAGATCTTTCACACTTCACAAGGTACTCAAATCATAAAGAAGATGTAGCTATCATGATGTATGCAATATATGTTGCTGCCGGTGTAGCTGGACATGTATGACATGAAGACCAAGTCATGAAGAGGTGGATGTTGCATGGCAATATATCTCGGAAAGGCTATGGAAATTCCTTGATAGGTAGGTATGGTGGCTGTTTTGAGGAAAGATATAAGGAATTTTATGATGACAAAGAGTATCATGCCAAGGGTTTGGATATACCAGCGAAGGTGGACGCCAACTCTCGGAATGAGAAGAAGGCAATGCACGGCACAGGAGAGGCTAGCAAATATGAGGAGGTGGAAGTGTCAACTTTCAATACTTACATTAGTCCAAAGAACTCATGCACTTATTATCGGTAACTCTCAATCTAATAAGGAGGTTCACAAAGAGACAAGTACCCCGAGGAGGAGAGTATGGTGGTTTGGTTATCCTTACGCATCCTCGACTCATGGTACGTGAGTGTACTCTAATATTCGATCCCTCCAAAGATTAGCGATCCATCTAGTAGCTAGAGTTCTCAACTAGTTTTGTAGGTTTTGAAAATAAACAAGGATTTCCCAAAATAAAAAACCTATCACTAATAGGCTAGAGCTCTTGACACCAAAAGTTCAAACATTACTCACATCAATGCCTCAAAACTATTGCAAGTTACTAGTAAAATTAAATAGCAACCTCAACTACCTACTCTCAAAACAAGACACAACTCCATGCAACAACCAACTCTCTTAACAAGATAAACATGAAAACTAAAGAGAGTTCCAACAACAAACTAAACAAAATCCAAGGATCTTGCTAAAGACAAAATAAAACTAAAACTAAACATGGCAGTAGCTACGAAAAGATAAAGAACACACAACAGTAAAAAGATAGGCATGAAGAATCCTATGATGTGTTCTAGATTTTGAAAGTGGAGCGTGTTTCTCTCCCACCCAACGTAAGACTGGGTCTAAGTTGTTATGAACAGCAAGAAAAGCTAACGAAAACTAAAAATAAAACCTAAGAGAGAGACGCTTCAAGCATAGCACATAACGCATGAAGTGATAAAAATATAGTGAGACGAAGGACGAACTAATGATTGTTGATGGAGAAGGGGATGCACGGGGGCATACCCAAGCTTAGACGCTTGAGTATCCTTGAATATTAATTGGGGATGCATGGGGGCATCCCCAAGCTTGAGCGGTTGACACTCCTGAATCTTCTTTCATCATCTTCCATCGCACACTTGAAAACTCCCTTCATACATAACTCATCATAAGCTGATTAGAGAGGTTAGTACCCTTAATAAATATTTTTTCCCACTGGATATAAAGATATTCTTGAAGAGCTATTGTTTCTCAAGATTGAAAAAAGATTTTTGCAAAGAAAAAACAAGCTTAAGGTTTGCAAAAGTTAGGAGAGACAAAACGTGGCAGAATCTGTGAAAAACAGAACAGCATGTAGTAAAGAATTTTTTTGGGTACTTCTGCAACTCAGATCAAAAAACTCAGAACATATGAAAGTTCCGTGATTGTATAGAGCACTCTGTGTAAAACAATCATCTCAAAAAGATGAACTGGTGATTTGATCCAATTTTTCCCGTCACGAAGACAGAATCTGTTTTCTGGACAACATGTCACAACTTTCGCTTCCCTTGTCATATGAGGCTATAACTTCGCACAAAGCTTGAAAATAAAAGATACAATGATGCTGCTACAGTAGTAACAATCATAAAGACCACTAAAAATAGAAGTAAAAACATATTGGGTTGCCTCCCAACAAGCCCTTTCTTTTACGCCTTTAAGCTAGGAAAAAAGATTATAGAAGATGCTCTCACAAGAATAAGAATTTTGAAGCAAAAGAGAGCATCAAGAAGCAAATATGAAACACATTTAAGCCTAACCCACTTCCTATGACTAGGAATATTATAAGAAAATAAATTAAAGAAGCACAAAGAGCCAAGCATAGAAAGGTGGAACAAGAGAAACTTCAAAAATTTCATCATGGAGAGAGGGAGTTTAATATCATTGAGATATGTGAAGCCATGTCTCCCTTTCTCATAGTAATTTTCGGTGGCATCATGAATAAACCCTACAATATAAGTATAAAAAAAATCTTATCATGATCCATAAGCATAGAAAACTTATTACTCCCCTTATAAGAAAAATCATCAATAGTAGTGGGAGCAAACTCAACAAAATAGCTATCACATGAATCATTCTTAGCATGATACACTTGTAAAAATTTATTCTTTATAGCAAAAATTTATTCAAGGTAGAGCTCATAAAGCTCTCTCATTTTCTTTTTGTTTTCCATAAAGAAACATAAGCAAAGGTAAAAATGGAAAGTAAACTAACTAGACTAAAAAGAAAAGGTAAAAGATAGTGTGCAAATCCCCTATCTTAGCACTCGGAGTCCCCGACAACGGCGCCAGAAATTTGCTTGATGGCGTGGAAGTGGTAATGGCTTCTCGCCCTTCGTTAGTTACCCCAAGTGGAAGCTGAGATGTAGGATAGCAGCAAATTTCCTGAGTGAAGATACCGAGGTTATCAATCCAGTAGGACTCGGATAATGATAAGTAGGTGGTGAAGTGAACAATGACGCCGTTCACAACCTCAGGGTTGCTTACTTCACCTGGACTTGCACACAGACACAATTAACTTTTCTCCCGAAGAAGTTCAGAGAGGTTGTCAATCTCTCCGGTCTTGTTGTTTACAAAGGATCAAACAGAAGGGATAATGATAGTGATAGAAACTGAAAGTAAATACTGAAAAGGAAATAAGCTTGTAAACAATGATGAGAATATGGACCGGGGTCACATTATGTTCAATAGTGATGTCTCTCTCCCAAAAGACGATTAAACTGTTATGCGAGGTAAACAAATTACAGATGGGCAATTGACAGGATTATAAACGCATCACAATGCTAACTATGCTACAAAATAAAGGAAGAGGCTCATAAGCATGGGCAGTACGCCAAAATAAGTAGACCGAAATCCATCTGCATCTACTACTAATCACTCACCTTGAGATATGTATCCAGAACATCTCGCTGGTATTAAGTTGCGAGCCCCACCCAAAGTGTAAACCCAAAGCAACAGACAACTGCATTAAAAAGAACTTTGCATAAAGTAAACAATCCTTGTAACCGCGGTTACAAGCACCGTTGTTTTCCCCCCTTGTGGCCACATTACATCCCCTAGACTCATGTTTATGTCACTCAAGCGTGTGTAACATCCCAAAATTTTCCAAATTTTGGAATGTTAATAAATAATATAATATTGATTGAATTGTTTTGATTTTGGGATAAATGAAAACTTTTCCCTTGAGTTTTTGTTTAAACCTTTACAAACCATTTAATAAAATTGGATAATCATTTATCCAATAATGAAAATTTTGGTAGTGAACTCTATTCAAAGTTTCAAAGAATGATTTTCTTTCTTTTGTCCTTTTGAAATTTGGTACGAACCACAATTAAATATTTCCGAGTGAGAATAAAAGGACTTTCTTAAATTTATTGTGGTCCCATACTCATTCTCGAATTCTTATTTTGGAGTTTATTGGATATTGACGTTTAAGAGATATTTAAATATTTCCAATAATTTAATAAACAAAATGAGAGGAGATAATATGACTTCTCCAAAAGCAGTATTGAATTTTTTTAATAATGTCGTTAATGAGTTTTTTTTATAAAAATCTATTTCTAAAATGTATTCTGAGAGGGAAATATAGTTTTCCTAGACTCTCTATGTTTTATTTGGCCTATACAATTTTATTTGAGAGTGTTTAACCCAAATAATAAAAATAGGATTCCTAAGCCAATTGGACTGAGGTCATCTATCTAATTTTTCCCCTATCTCTCTTTCCTTTTTCTTTATCTTGGGCCAAATTTCCACTAAGGCCCATAGCCCGAGCGAGCTATCTTCTTCCTCTCGTTCGTTCATGTGTACGTGAACACAGAAGAAAATGGCCATGGCAACTGAAGCTCTTCCTCCTTTCCTCCCATATACTCTTTTGACCGATTCACTTCAGAACCTACACAAAAATTGTGGACAAGTTCATGAGGAATCCATTCATGGAAACAAACACGCGTTTTAATGCTTTTAATTGTCCATAATTTTCTCCATGAATGCCATTAAATTCATTTCCAAAACCTCGCTTTTAATGCCCATTATTTCTCCATAAATGCCATTAAATCTATTTCCAAAACCTCGCTTTTAATGTTCATTATTTCACCATGAATGCCATTAACTCCATTCCAAAACCTCACCCACTCTCCTTCTATGGACCTCCCATGACCCTATAAATACCGCCCCTAGGACCCCTTTGAACCACACATCCCCACGCATAAAGTCCCTCTCCAAAGCCCTCTCCTTCGTGCGCAATTTCTCGTCGGAGTAAAGATGCATCCACACTTCCGGTGAAGATTTTTGTCGCCATGAAAGGTACCTAGTCCATATTTCTTTCTCTAGTTTCTTCCCCTTGCCGATGCGCACCGTTGTGACATATTTTTCCTCTCGATTACAAGGCCGGAGCACGCCGTCCGTGTTATTGTGCTCTTCATGCGTTCTTCTCTACTCCGGCGGAACTTCTCGGCTATCCTAAGGCGAACATGGAGCTATAACCTTGTCCATCGAGTCGCCCAAATCATCTTCTACCCCGTTCGGCTGTTCGTTGACGCCGGAGACCTTTTCCAAAATTCCGGCGAGATCTCTGGTAAGATTTTCTCCCCTTTGTTCATCATTTTTTTTTGTAAAAAAATGAATAAGTGCGGACCTATCAGAACTCGCCACGTGGCATCCTTTTATTAATCCCGTAATTCATTTTAGCAAAAATATCCAAACTTCAAAAAAATTCATATCTTCTAGCCCGTAAGTCGGATTCGACAAATTTTATATCCCCGAATTCCTTGGAAAATGTAGTTTATTATTTTCCAGTAATATTCCACTTTTGATAATTCGAAATTTAACTCAAATTTATTTTTATAATTTGAGTATATTTGATATACATCTTATTCTATAATTTATTTGGAATATTTTCTTCATCAAATTTGATCCTTAAAATCAAATCTTTCTGTTTGGACAATTGTCACATTCTTTCCATCATATAAATACACTATTTTGACCTCAAACCTTTGTCTTAGCTTCCCTTTAGTTATATCTCTTTTTTATATAAATTTGGCTACAAAAATTCAATCTTCTCAACAAGATCATCACGATTTCTATCGGATCTTTTTGAATCCAATCCAAGAATTGATTTCCTATTCAAATATTCATATGGACAAACCAACTGAGTTTGACATACTCTCCATCCAATTGATTTTATAATCAACCTCCAACATATCCAATTGATTTTACAATCCTCGGATGTATGATTGCTATCATATTTCCATCCAATCCAACTTGATCCTATCTCAACCTATCCATGCCATAGTAATTAGTTTATTAATAGTAATAACTAAATATTTATGTTGTAATTGTATCTTATTTGGATCTTCACTTTGGATTGAGTTGTGTGTTGAAGTGTTTCTCTTTTACCGTTAGATATATTGTAACGAGATGGAGAGATGACTACGAGTAGAATATTTCATCGTCAGGATCCAGGCAAGTTACTCTTTTGATCATGCTCCAGTATTACCTATATTTTTTTATATGCATTGTAGTCCAACTTAAATATTATGCATTGATAGGATTATATATTATGCTATGCTATTACACCCAGTAGTTCATTGAGGTAGGTTTGAACCTTATATCATTGTCACCACCGTGTAGAATTATCCTGCTTTGCTAAGTAGACGTGGATTGGGAAGTGATCCATTATGAGGTATGAGTGACTAAGTAGTAAACAGGACCAAGATAATCTTAATGAACCACCTGGGTGGAATGGTTGGGGGCACCCTGGAGGAACCAGTGGATTTGCCTGAGGGACCTGGAGATGGCCAGTAATCACTGCGGAATGCCACCCAGGCTTAAAGGGATCAATCATATTTTTCATAACTAGAAGCTTACGTGTGCAGCCACAAGCTATTATGGGCTCCGGCTTGGTTGATTAGTTGTAGTGACTCTTACTAGGTGGTGCTACGAACGTAGTTATGAGTAGGTGGGATGGGCACCGCCAGAGTGAGGGAAACTCTTCTAAAAGACCATGTCTCGACCTTCCGGTTCTCATACAACATGCAGTGTGATGAACTAAAAGGGTGGTGGTCGAGTCTTGTGGGGAAAAGTGCACAAACCTCTGCAGAGTGTACAAACTAATCATGATTAGCCGTGTCCCCGGTTACGGACAACTTTGAGCATCTAGAAGTGGGAATGTTGACGGATCTCATCATATTTAATTAATCAATCGGGTTTAATCAACTTTGGGAATAAATTGACTTGGAGAAACCAATTCAATCATATTATGAGCTTTGTAGTACTGTTATGATAATCTTTGAGTAGGACAAAATCAGCTTTATGCAAACTGAAACTCTTAGAGATTTTCCACCAGCCAAAATTGCATGTAGAAGATAGGTCTGTTATATATTTTTTTGGGAGTAACTTGCCGTACATTCAAAGTACTGACCCATTTTGGGCTGTAACCTTCGGTGTTGCAGGATTGTATACGACGAGTAAGTGATGCGATGTAGGGTTACGATGCCTACACTCAACTTTGCCGTTGGTGTTGATGGGACTCCACTTATGTATTGTTTATTTCCCCGGTGTATTCTAGCCCAAAGGCTATAAGGTAATAAATACCATGTATTTACGTTACTTTTTGACATGTGATTCAAGGTATTTCATCGAGTACTGTGTGTGCTAGTATACTGATCCAGGGATAGCACAGAATCACAGTAGACTTGGTTCCTTTCGGGACCGGGTCGTTACAGCGTGTCATCAGGGGGGCATGTACGCACAATCGAGCATAACGTTCACTCTTGGAGCCACTATACCTACCATTCGGCCAAAGCAATAAACAACAACGGAGAACATGCAAGAATTACTTAGGAACAAAAATATAAGAGATAAAAACCAAATATACTACTCTATAACGATCTTAACATAATCTCATAATCCATCAGATCCCATCAAACTCAGCATAGCAACAACAGAAGAATTACATAAGTGCCTCGATCATGTAGGACAGCTCACCAGGTCTAAACCATGAAGAACAAAGAGGAGAGGAGAACATCACATAGCTACTGATCACGGACCCATGGTCCAAAGGAAACTACTCACGGCACATCCGGGAAGCGTCCATGGTGGAGGAGAAGCTCCCGGAGGTCGATCCTCCCTCCGGCAGGGTGCCGGAAAGGGTCCTGACGATGCTCCCGATCTTAGAAGCATGGCGGCGGCGGAACAGAGGCAAGTTTGCGAAATAGGATTCTGTCTTCGAAGTTTCCCCGTGACGGCGAATAAATAGGTGAAGGGGGCAGCCAGGGGGGCCACCATGGGTCCAGGCGCCCCCTGGCGCGGCCAGTCCCCTGGCCGCGCCAGGTGGCCGCCTGGGCACCTGGTGGTGGCCCCCTGGCCCTCCTTCGGGGTTCAGGAAGCTTCCGGCACGCTGATTTTTTATCTGATTTTCCCGGATTTTCGGAGCACTTTTTATATGGTGGAAAACTGAAATAAAAAAAAATAGCAGAAAACAGGAACTGGCACTTGGGTGCACTGAGTTAATAGGTTAGTCCAAATATGATCAAAAGTGTATGAAAGTGTATCTAGATCATAGCAATATCACACAAAACATGCATGGAACGAGCAGAAATTATTGATACGTTTGAGACGTATCAGCTCGCCGGAGGGGGCTTATCGGCTACCAAACGCAACGCCAGGGCCACCAGAATGTAGCCCGTGGACGCACGCATCACGAGGGCTAGTCGCGCGCCACCGGGGAGCACCACAGCGATGTCGGCAACCTCAACGGCGGCGGCCGGAGCTCGGGTGTAGGAGGCATGTGTCGCTGGAGTGTGCAAACGAGAGGGATTTTGGGTGCAGTGGCACCAGTGAATGGCGGCGGCCGGAGCTCGGGTCTAGGAGGCAGGCGTCGCTGGAGTGTGCAAACGAGAGGGATTTTGGGTGCAGTGGCACCAGTGAACGGCGGCGAGAAGATTGGGCACATCCTCGCGACCAATTGGTCACCGGAGCGTTGCCGGCGACGACTCGCGCAACGGCGGCGCTCGGCTTCAATGGGGAGCAGAGCTAGGGAGTTAGCGGGCGGCAGGGGTTAGTTAGCGGTGACAAAGAAGCTCACCAGTGAGCTCTTGGCGGTGACAGAGAGGTGGGGGAGGCGCTGCTAGCGGCGTAACCGGCGATGGCGCATGACGGTCGGAGGCAAGGAAGACGGCGCGATTTGCCTACTCCAGTGGTTCCTCGCTTGCGATAATGTGCACGGGGATGAATACGACATTGAGGAAGGCGATGGACATCATGGTAGCGGCTACCTCGGTCGTTGGCCGCGGCCGTCCACGTCGGTGATCTCCAGTGGCGCTCGGGCGATGGAAGAAACGGGCCAGTGCGAGGAGAAAAGTTGTCGGGGAGAGGGGAATGGATGTGGGGCAGTCCAGGGCGTCATCGTGGCGTGTCTAGAGGGCTCGGGGGCGTCCACGGCGAGCAGGAGGTGGAAAGGCGGCGTCGGCGGATCTGCATGCATTACAACGAGCGGCTTTGGGGAGTGGGGAGGTAGACGACAAGCAGGGAAGTGAGCTTGGGCCGGCCTAGGTGAGTTGGGCCCGAATCCAGGTGAGTTTACTTTCTCTTTTTTTTCTCTTTTTTTGTCCTTTGTTTGCTTTTCTAAAATAATTAGCTAGGCATTTTGTAAAATGCTCAAACTTTTTATATGGACTTACATGACCAGTAGCTAGTCACTCCCAAGTTTTGAACATTTTTTTAATTCAAAATATTTGAATCCAAATTCAACTAGGGGTAATTTGTTAATTCCAATGCACTTCTTCATTTCTTGAAAAATCAGTGAGCATTGAGTGTGACCCACTCCACTTGATATGTGATCTCGCATTATTATGGCAGTTTTCAAAAATACCAGAGGAATTTTCGGAGCAATTTTTAGAGTGGCCATTTGAATAAATTCATTTGGGAGGATTTTCCTTCTCCCATTTCAATTTCTGTTGAAATTTTGACATGATGCAAATGACATGCTAACCCTAGCACATACCTAACTTGGGGTAGTGACAACTCGCCCCCACTCAAAAGAATCTCGTCCCGAGATGCAGAAGTCGTCGGGAGGAAGGTGGGGTACTCGGCACGGAGACGGTCTTCTCTTTCCCATGTGGCTTCTTTCTCGGTGTGGTGTGACCATTGCACTTTCAGAAACCATATATTCTGACGGCGATTGCTACGCTCTGCTGAATCAAGAATACGAACAGGGTACTCTCAATATGAAAGGTAATCTTGGAGAAAAAGTGTTTCATGGTCGACTTCACGGATGGGGTCCTTGAAGCAACGCCTGAGTTGTGAAACATGGAATACATCATGTACTCGGGAAAGGTGCGGGGGTAGTTCAAGTGGGTAGGCAACTTCTCCATGTTTAGCAACAATGTGGAAAGGTCCATTGTAACGTGGGACCAACTTGCCTTTGATACCGAAGCGTTCGGTTCCCCTCAGAGGAGTAACCCGGAGGTAAGCCTTCTCATCCAGATTGAAGCTTTCTTGCCTATGATGACGATCATAGTAGCTTTTCTGATGAGACTGGGTGGCTTTCAATTGATAACGAATAATGCAATCTTTTTCATCTGCTTCCTTGATCATATCCGGTCCAAAGAATTTTCTTTCACCGGTTTCTGACCAATTCAAGGGTGTTCAACATCTTCGTACATAGAGGAATTCAAAAGGATCCATGTTCACACTAGATTGGAAACTAGTGTTATAAGCAAATTCGGTGAATGGAAGAGACTTATCCCAATTCTTTCCAAAAGAGAAAACACAAGATCTGAGCATGTCTTTGA
This sequence comes from Bromus sterilis, assembly GCA_950022295.1. NCBI lineage: Eukaryota > Viridiplantae > Streptophyta > Magnoliopsida > Poales > Poaceae > Bromus > Bromus sterilis. The sequence goes on along the minus strand of OX465595.1, from coordinate 268,556,700 downwards.
GAATTTGGTTAACCCTCTCAACTTGACCGCTAGACTGGGGATGGAAAGCTATCCTAAAGGAGATATGAGTTCCCATAGCATTCTGAAAACTTCCCCAGAATCTAGAGGTGAAAAGGCTACCACGATCTGAATTGATTTCCAAAGGAACACCATGAAGAGACACAATCCTAGAGACATACAAGTCCGCTAACTGGCTAGCAGTTATAGACTCGCGAACGGGAAGGAAGTGAGCAACTTTGGAGAGTCTGTCAATGACAACGAAGATGGCATCATTTCCTTTCTGGGTTTTTGGAAAGCCAGTGACGAAGTCCATACTGACTTTGTCCCATTACCACTTGGGAATAGGAAATGGTTGAAGATTACCAGTAGGTCTTTGATGTTCTGCCTTAATGCGACGACAAACATCACATTCAGCAATGAACTGAGTAATTTGTCGCTTCATCCTAGTCCACCAAAATCTCTGGCGTAGGTCTTGGTACATCTTTGTGCTACCAGGATAAATCAAAAGGGGAGTGTCATGAGCTTCCTTAAGAATCAGCCTCCTAAGATTATGCTTTCATGGTACCACTAATCGAGTGCCAAAGAAAATGACACCTTGATCATTTATGGAGAAACATTTAGCAACTCCGCTAGTAATGTTCTTCTTGATCTCTCGAATACCACTATCACGTTTCTGGGTGGCTATGATTTGATCCTCAAGGGTTGGTTTATCCACCAAGGTAGATAGAAATCCATGAGGAACTATCTCGAGATTGAGCTTTCAAAATTCCTCATGAAGAAGTGGTTGATACTGTTGTAACATGAGGTTGTTACAATACGACTTCGACTTAGTGCATCAGCCATGACATTGGCTTTTCCTGGGGGAAAGAAATTCCTAAGTCATAAAATTTTATCAACTCTATCCAGCGTCTTTGCCTGAGATTAAGATCTGGCTGGGTGAATATGTATTTGAGGCTTTTGTGGTCGGAATAGATCTCACAATGATCAACAAGGAGGTAATGTCGCCAAGTCTTCAAGACATGAACTACGGCAGCGAGTTCAAGATCATGGGTAGGGTAGTTCTCTTCATGTGGACGCAACTGGCGTGAAGCGTATGCTACCACATGTCGATCTTGCATAAGTATGCATCCTAACTCTTGCCGTGAAGCGTCACAATAGATCTCGAAATCCCTTTTTGTGTCCGGAGGTGCAAGTACGGGTGCAGAAGTCAATCTTATTTTCAGCTCTTGAAAGTTTTCCTCGCACTTGGGGGTCCATTCAAATTTCTTATCTTACTTGAGGAGTTCAGTTAGAGGCTTTGCAACTTTGGAGAAGTTCTCAACGAAGCGGCGGCAATAGCTTGCTAAGCCAAGAAAACTCCTAACTTGCTTAACCGATTCAGGTGGAGTCCAATCAAGGATGGCCTGAACTCTCTCGGGATTGACAGCAATGCCTTTGGCAGAAATCACGTGGCCTAAATAGGTCACTTCTAGTATCCAAAATTCGCACTTAGAGAACTTGGCATAAAGACGATGCTCTCGAAGTTTCATCAATACCAGCCTAAGATGTTCGGCATGTTCTTCTTCGTTCTTCGAGTAGATGAGAATGTCATCAAGATAAACTACAACAAATTTATCCAAGTACTGCATGAAGATCGAATTCATCATGCACGAGAAAGTGGCGGGGGCATTGGTTAAACCAAAGGACATGACGGTGTACTCGTAAAGATCATAACGAGTAGTGAAAGCCGTTTTTGGAATGTCCTCGTTTCTGATTTTGATTTGATGAAAGCCTAATCTCAAATCCATCTTGAAGAAGACAGAGGATCCAGTAAGTTGATCATGAAGATCATTGATCCTGGGAAGTGGGTATTTGTTCTTTATCGTCGCTAGATTAAGCGGCCGATAATCTACGCATATCCTTTCTGTTCCATCTTTCTTTGTTACGAACAGAGCAGGGAAACCCCATGGCGATGAGCTAAGGCGGATGAAGCCTTTTTCCAACAAAGCTTCAAGTTGGATTTAAAGCTCAGCTAACTCACGTGGGTCCATTTTGTATGGGCGTCTAGAAATTGGGGCGGTTCCTGGCATAAGATCTACTATGAATTCTACACATCTGTCGGGTAGCATGCCCGGTAGCTCTTCAGGAAAGACATTTGGGAAGTCACGAAGCACAGCAATATCTTCAAGGTCATGAAGGGGAAGCACATTCAAAGAATGCAACTGGGTTCTCGATCTTGGTGAGGTGTAATCGATTATCTGGCATGAGGGATGTTTAGTTTTAACTGACTTGGCTTTCAATAAAGAACAACATTCTGTCTCGACAACCAATCCATACCTAAGATGACATCAATGTCTGAAGACTGGAGGGCTATAAGAGAAGCAAGGAATACTAAACCCTCAATTGCGATTTGATTACCATGACTTATTCTAGTAGTCTGCCATGTAGATCCAGGAGTTTGAATTAACAAAGGGGTAGGCATTTCTTCAAGGGGAATTTCATGCCGGAATACATAACGTTCATATATGAATGAATGAGTTGCTCCTGGGTCGAATAGAACAGAATTAGGAACATGATTTACTAAGAGCGTACCAAGGATGACGTCAGAAGTATCATCAGCTTCTTCAGCTGAGATCTGGTTCACACGTCCATGATTTGCAGAAGAAGTATGCTTTGCGGCGTACACCTTTGGAGGTGGCTTGCCACGTCCAACTGAAGCTCCTGAACGGGGTGTGGCATTGACATGCTGCGGGCACTCTCTGGAGTAGTGAACTGGCTGGCCTTACTTGAAGCAGGCTCCAAAATCAGGGCGGGCAGCTCGGTTGCCAGGTGGAGCGGTGGGAAGTGGAGCTGGTGGGGGATGCGCCGCAAATGATGGCCCCGGGGGGTTGTTCTGGCGGAACAAGCTATTGGGGATCCAGATTCTTCACTTCTGAGGGCAGGAACTGGATGAACCATCATCTCTGGAATGCTTGTGTAAGTCTCCGGGAATGATCATATCCTCCGCCTTGATGGCCTTGTTGACAAGGACCTGGAATGTGGCGAAGTCATGAAGATTGAGCTCACAACGAAGTCAAGAATTGAGTCCCTTGCGGAACCTCTCTTGCTTCTTGGAGTCGGTGGAGACCTGCTCGGGAGCACAGCGAGAAAGACGGTTGAACTCCTGACTAAACTCATCAACAGACCTTCTTCCTTGGGTGAGATTGCAGAACTCCTCTCTCTTGCGGTCCATGAGTCCCTTAGGAATGTGATGCTCGCGAAAAGCGTCACAGAACTCATTCCAAGATGTCAATTGTCCAGCTGGACGCATGTTCAGGAAGTTCTCCCACCAAGATCTAGTTGCACCCTCGAGGTGGTAGGTGGCCTAGTTAACTATGTCACCATCTGCAACATGTCCAGCATAAAGCTTGCGCTCGATGATGTGGAGCCAGTCATCGGCGTCAAGGGGCTCGGTGGAGTAGCTGAAAACTGGGGGATGAAGCCGGATGAAGTCATTCAATGACACTAGCTCATTACGCCGATGGGCGGTGTTCCGGGCAATGGTTTGCAGCAACTGATGGGATTCCATTCTATTGCTTTCGACCTCCATCAAAACCTGAGCCATCGTGGGTGGCGGTGGAAGATTGCCTTCCTCCAGATCATTCCCACGAGCATGGGCACGACCAAGGTGGACACGAGTTCCTTGAGACATCCTGAAGGAAACATCATTGTCAACTAGAGTTGATTGGAAGAGTCTAAACAAGGTATTGAAGGTACTGGAAGAATCACAGAGCACAGGAAGTATTCATCTTGACAAGATAGTGATAAAAGCATACAGCCATATATGTGCAAGCTGTCATACAAACCATACATCATTTTAGTACAAGATCCAAGCTAATACAAACGTGATGAAGATGATACATCCTTCAGAGGCACTCTGACTTCCTATACATTATTTATCTAAGCCTCTGGAACTTAGAACACCTTGCATACAACATACTAAAGATACTACTACAACTTCACTCGCGAAAGACCACTGGCGGTCTCACTCATCTCCATCTCCGTAGTAGTCCTCATAGAAGTTACGCATGTAACCCGGTAGCTGAAGGTGACCATCGGGAAACACGGAGGCCTGCGGAAACTGATATCCATTTGGGAAAGGATGGGGCCTAGGTCCAGTGTAGGGTGGAAGTAGAGGACCACGGGGTGGAAAAATGCCTGCAATGTCGGGCCAAGCAACTCGCGAAGGCATCTGCGTCCTGACAGGATAGATCACATCATGCTCCAAAGAACCAATACTCACGAAGGGAGGCAGGAGTGTAAGTGCTCGCAGCAAACGGGCACGGGTGGCGTGAAACTCGAAGCAAAGGGCACGTGCATCATGATCCCTATCACAAGCGTGCCGAGAGGTGATCTGAAGAAAAGGATCCTCCAAGGAGTGATCTGAGTACAATCCGGTGTAATATCCCTCTTCTCTTGGAAGTGTAGCAGGGATATAGCGGAATGGTGACCCACCAAGTAGTGCATGCTCCTGTCTCAGCAGTGTGATACATGAATATGCAGCATCCTGCACAGCCATGTTCTTAGTCATCCCTATGCCATGACCATTAAGAATAGGCTGAGTGTCTCCAATATGGTGCGGATAGATCCTGACAATGCAGTGGAACTGATTCTGGTTGAAGTCAAGGAACTGTTCCTCAACTGTGTACTCTGGATACCATATATAACCAACGAAGGACATCATCTCGATCAGCATGGCTGGATGCCCACGCACACCGAGGCATCTAGTCAAACGAACAATCTGTCGAGGGGGAAGACCTGACATCTGAAACAGAGAGAAAGATTTTGCAAATGCATTAGATTATGAAGAAACCTGGAATGACTCGGACAGCATAACGGTTGTAATTGTAAGAGAAGTGAAAATTCTTACAACATAACAATAGCACTTACATAGGAAGATTCAAAATAGGAAGCACAACGACTCTAGACAACTGAACACAACTTTCCTACGGCTACAAGGAAGCAATCAATGAGCCTAGTCCTATCTTCCCATAGAAAATATGAGGGTGACTCTTAACTCAGATCGATGAGGATAAGGAGAAAAAAGAAGTCTTATGGTGTTCCCTTATACCCAAGTAACTATATAACTATAGAATGCTAGACTCGACTTCGGCCAAGGTTTGATAATCCTACATACATTCATGCTCTGATACCAAGTCTGTCAGGACCCGGAATATGCATATGTAATTCTAAACACAATTCAATCATATGGAGAGACGAGAGCCATACCCACTTGTCTAAGTAGACAAGTCCAAGTACAAGACACTCTCAGAAAGCTCAAACGTGAGGGGCATCCCATCAAAGCCAAGATGATCAACTGAGATGGGTCCTCATCGTCCGCTCACAAGTCTAAATGCCTATGGGTGGTGAAATCCCATACTAATAGACAAGTCACCTCAACCATATTGTCAATTCAACCATAGCATTTACATAGACAACTCCGGCCCGATCACTTAGTCGTGGTCTCGGGCGGGCTCGATCATACAACAAACTGTGCCACGTAACGGAGTTACGTGCATTCGCATCGCGATGCTCCAAGCTACGCACATCTCAGAGCCACTTGGTGTAAGAAAGACCGCCAGCGAGAGCACAACTAAGCTATCGAATCCCACACTAAGACATGCACATTATAACCATACATGCAGCATACATGTCTAGTGTAAACAGAAGGTACTCATCACATGAACTCTACAAAGTATACAATTTTATTGACTTACATAGAGTTCACAAAGAGAACACATGTCTGTGATCCAACATTACATCAGACAACGGAAGCAACATAGGTCTAAGTACAGACAAGTTTAACAAATGGCTTAGAGAAGCCTTATTTATCATACAAGCCCTTCCACGAGGGACCAGACGTCTGTCTGGGACTACACTAGCTTAGTCCATGTCAAGCTCCAGGAAGAAGCCCCCATCGGGGTCAGTGGGTTCATCTAAAAACATAAATAAGAAAACGTGAGTACAAAGTCGTACTCAGCAAGACTTACATCAGATCTATTCTACTCCTGCTCAAGTTTCAAGGTAAAGGGAGATGGGGTTTCAATGCAGAAGTGCCAGCTTTGACTTGGCTACTCATGTACTACGAACACCAGAATGAGGTAAGAAGCGTACTTGATTCCAACTATCCAAGTCTCCCAATCAAATACAACACTATGGATCCTTCATTGACTTCCCACGAGAAAGAAAACCAAAGCACTCACACTTATCTTGGCAAGTTTTAGAGTTTTCGTTGAAGTTGTCTAATAATCAGGCACAGCTTTCCAAGTAGTCCATTACCGCGGATGCGGCTATTCGAATAGTTTTGTTAACCCTGTAGGGGCGTACTACTACACACATGAAACTATCAGTTACCGCCAGGATCTCGTCACCCTTCAAGCGGGTGTCGACGAGGATAATTTCCACATCTGTTACCTCAAAGCCAAATCAAGTTCAATGGAGACGCCTATCTGGGATGGTTTCCACAATCATGAACCCGTCCGACTTACCGATGCGGTCCCAGACGATATGCACAAGGCCCCAAGCCGGTCCTAGTTGGGTCGTTCACCCACTTGTAGGCCATTCCACAAACCTACCAGGCCATCGAACTACTGCGACTCCAAGAACCGAGAAGGGGTGAATTAGTAGGTTGAGCGGGGATCCGTTTGCCCAACTTGTGGTAGTACTCTTTTTCTTGGATCACCACACAAGAACTCGGGCTTAAGGCGATGTTCAACGAGACAACCCACTGTGTACTCCTACACATCCTCTCATCATGATCGCTACCATCCCGACTCACATAACAGTATCCACATTGTATCTCTCTAAGCATGCAATAAGCAGTAACAGTTGCAGGGGCCACATGATATCAATCAACTCCTACATCTGCTAGGATTATGGTTTGCTTACTACTGTGACAAAATGATAGGTCATGCAAAGGAATGGGTTATACTATGTGGTAGAAACATATCATGGTAATATCCTAAACAATGAATAAGCGAGAATGAGAGGGAAATGGGTTTTTATCGACATGGTCAATGGGGTCTACTTGCCTTACTGATGCGGATCGTACTGACACGCTTCTTCTTCTTCTTAAGTGGTGACCTCCGGTTCTGGTTCAGTTGCAAATGATAGCAAACAAAGCATATAGAGAGGGCCTTGCTCTGATATCAATTGAAAGCGCAAGAATGATCAGAGGGGGGGTGAATGATCACTTCTAAAATTTCTTCGAAAATTTGAAATGAACAGAGAAACAGCAAGCTGTTATGTGGAACACGAAGGAAATACAACATCGAAAGACATGTCTAGACAATTCATACCGAAGGTAAAAAGGATGAGGGGAGACATATAAATCAAATAGGCTACAGAGTAAATATTGATATTAAGTACTAGAAGGAAAACGATCCTGACTCGGCGATGTTTGGTGAACCAGTTCACACTCTGCAATGTGCTATGTCTGGTTGGAGGGACTGGTGATTGAACACCTCAATCAAAACTCTCTCCGTCCTATTCTCCAATGCAACAAACTCCTTGAGCTTGTCCAGTTCTTACTCAGGGTAGATGATTCAGGACATCTCCGAAACCTTTACAAACTGTCCTTCAGCAGTGACAATTACTCTTTGACTTCTTGACAGGAAATGCCCAACCGTCTAGGAGACTTGCAGATCTCTAAGCTAAAAAGGCAGGCTAATATCAACCTAAGTCTCTATGAATTTCTCAACTCAGTATGGGACTTGGGTTTGTTTTCTCTTGAGATCTTCCTTGGGATGCTCACAGTACTTCTGTCTGAGAATATTCAGTGGAGTTGCCAGATGCAAATGGCGGGCGGGTGCGGGGTATTTATAGGTGGCGATCCCAATAGCGAAATGACTGAAGTGACCCGATGCGACAGCTTGGCGCGTGTCCACAACGGTCGTATTTGTCATCAATGCGCAACTTTCCTTGAGGACCAAGAAAGCTGACTCACCGAATGAGTTCTCTCTCAGAGGCACAAAGTGTGATGAATTTTCGTTTCAGCTATAACTCAACTCAGTGAGATTTCTCTCGGTAGGCTATGTCTCTGGGTTTTAAGTTGAACTGAGCAAGTTCACTTCGACTTGTGATCTTAGTCGACTAAGATAGTAAAGCTCCATCGTGAAAAAATGTTACACTGGCAGTATCTTTACTGGAAAAAGAGGTGTACCAAGAGGTACATTAAAGTGGGAGAGGAAAACTCAAAATTCTTTCAAGCCATGGCCTCTGAGAGACTTCACAGGAACTCGATTGCTTCCTTGCATCTAGATGATGGCACCCCATGCTCTGATCATGGCTTGGTTGCTGCTACCTTTTGGTCATCTTTCAATAATAGGATGGGGATATCAAGAAGCATTCAAATGGGATTCAATCTGCGGGAACTTTTGCCTATAGTGGAAGACTTGGATAATCTAACTGAACCCTTTGAGAAGAATGAGATGGATGAGATCATTAAGCACGTGCACATTGACAAGTCTCCTGGACCAGATGGTTTTAATGGCATGTTTCTCAAGAAATGCTGGAACATTGTGTGTGAGGATTTCTACAGCCTTGCTACTGAGTTTCATGCTGGCACTTCCAAGTTAGAGGGACATAATGGCTCTTTCATCACTTTGGTTCCCAAGAAAGCTAGTCCTGAAATAGTTAATGATTTCAGGCATATATCCCTCACTAGTGTTGGAATCAAATTACTCACAAAAATGGCTGCAAACATGTTTCATAAGGTTATCACTATGTGTATTCATAAGAATCGGTATGGCTTTATTAAAGACAGATCAATTCAGGGCTGCATTACCTGGACTTCATAATATGTGCGCCAACTTAACCAGTATAGAAGGCCAATGATCATACTCAAAATTGATTTTGAATAGGCTTTTGATTATATTGAGCATGAGGCTATCATACAGATTCTTAAATTCAAAGGCTTTAATGAAAGATGGAGAACATGGCTGTCTGATTTGTTGTCATCTGGTTCATCCTATGTTCTCCTAAATGAGATTCCTGGGAGACAGTTCAAATGCAGGAGAGGGGTCAGGCAACGGGACCCCCTCTCTCCCCTCCTCTTTGTTCTTGCTGCTGATTTGCTCCAGTTAGTAGTCAATGACCATATGAGAAGGGGGAGATTACATCTGCCCATTCCCTCTCATGATCAGGACTTTCCAATTGTGCAGTATGCTGATGACACACAATTAGTTATGCAAGCTGGTGAGGATCAATTAGTTGTGTTAAACGAATCATTGCAGTTGTTCTCACACTCTACTGGTCTGGACATTAATTACCATAAGTCCTACATGTATCCTATCAATCTTTCTGATGATCGAATGTCCCACCTAGCCTCTATCTTTGGTTGTCAAATTGGCTCTATGCCTTTCACATATATGGGCTTGCTAGTGGGCACTAAAAGGCCCAGAATGGTGGATTTCATGCCTCTAGTTGACTGTATGGAAAGGAGGCTCCCTGCCAGCTCTTGCTTTCTCAACCAGGGAGAACAATTGCAACTTTTGACTTCTGTCATATCCTCTATGCCTATATATTATCTCTACTAACTACACATTCCTGCTGGCATCATCAAACAGCTGGAAAGAATACAGAGGCAGTGTCTTTGGAGAAGATATGGAAAGGACTCTGGTAAGTCTCTAGCTGCTTGGGACCTTGTCTGTAGGCCAAAGAGCAAAGGTGGTTGGGATATCCTAAACCTTTCACTACAGAATGAGGCTCTCCTAATAAAGCATCTAATCAAGTTATACAACAGATTGCAAGTTCCTTGGGTTTTAGTTAATATGGAATACATACTACTATCTCAGAGTTCCACATGCCACTGAATTGTGTGGCTCATTCTGGTGGAAAGATATCTGCAAGCTAATGGAAAAATTTCTTGTTGTGTCCAAGTGCACAATTGGGGATGGTGTTACTGCTCTATTCTGGTCAGTCAAATGGTTGGATAGCTCTCCTGAGCTTTTGTTTACTAAATTTGCAAGATTGATTTCTTTTGCTCTTGACAAACAAACATATGCTCAAGAGGTTCTTAATACCAGTGATGTTGTGTCCCTCTTCCATCCGCCACTGTCCACTATGGATTTTGAGGAATTACAACTGCTACTGGCCCTATTACCACTCTATCAGGAGAGGAGAGGCACTATGGATGAATGGTCCTGGAGATTTGGAAAAGGAGGCCCATAATCTGCTACGACATTCTACCAACAGGTTCATGAACCTATTGTTTCCAATACCTTTCTTTCCTGGATCTGGAAGTCATGTTGCACTTTAAAGATCAAGGTTTTTGCATGGCTTGTCATCATGGACATGATAAATACCAAGGACATGTTACAGAGGAGACATTGGCACATTGAGGATGGCCCTGAATGTGTGCTTTGTAGTGCTCACGCCATTGAGACAAGGGATCACCTGTTCTTCCAATGTATCTTTAGTGCCAGGATATGGAATTACCTCCAAATTTACTGGACCTAGGGGTCCACAATGGTGGAAGTCAAAACAGCTGCTAGAAAGGAGTTTGCTAAACCTTTCTTTTCAGAGGTGGTATTCACAGATTGGTGGAATATGTGGATAATCAGAAATGATAAATCCTTCAGGCATGTCAGACCAAGCTTTGCTAGATGGCGCCTAAGCTTCATACATGATCTAACCCTGTTAGGCTATTGGATTAAACCTAAGTTTAAGGATGACTTATTCAAGTGGATAGATTTGTTACCTCCTTGAGCTTCTTTGTATTTATTTGTAACCCTTTGACTGGGCTTTGTTCATTTTTAATTTTATAAATAACTTTAAATTTCAATAAAGTGTTGTGAGGTTCTTTACCCTATAGTTTTAAAATAAAAAAAATATAACAATTCACACTAAGAACAATATGGAGCAATAGTAGCACATATGAATTGTGGAGTATAATGTGTTGGCCTAAAATGATCACTACGATATGATAACCAACACAATACAATGAGGACAAAAGATATAATTAATGCAAGATCAAGTGACCAAAGTAAACCACAAGTAGTGAGATAGGGTTAGAGATAATCGAAGACACGGAGACGAGGATGTATCCCGATGTTCACTTACTTGGAGGGAAGCTACTCACCGTTTGGAGTGGTGGATGCTACCACGAAGGCACACCACGCCACGAAGGCTCAACATATTCACCCCTTGAGATATCACCACAAAGGCGATTTCAATCACTGGTGGTAGACCTTCAGGCGGTCTCCTAACCTTCACAACCGTTCTAGAGGAAAAATCACAAGTTGATTACTCACTGAAGCACTCCTACCGCCTAGGAGTCTCCAACCTCCAAGAGTAACAAGATCAAGGGGAAATGCTCAAGACTTGCTAAAATCACAATCCTTTGGTCAAAAGAGGGAGAGGGAGTGGATCTATCAATGGGTGAAGTCTCTAAAGAAGACTAACAAATCTCTCTGGGATCTTGGATTGGGTGTAGGAGATGAGGAGTGGGAACACTTAGTTTTCATGAATGAGTTAGAGTGAATTAGTGAATGATACGTCCCAAACGTATCTATAATTTCTGCTTGCTCCATGCATGTTTGGTGTGATATTGCTATGCTTTTGCTAAACTTTCATAAACTTTTGATCATATTTGGGCTAACCTATTAACTCAGTGCACCTCAGTGCTAGTTCCTGTTTTCTGCTGTTTTTGTTATTTCAGGTTCCCCCCCGTATTAAAAGTGCTCCAAAAATTCCAGAAAAATACAATAAAAAATCAGCGTACGGGAACCTTCCAGAGTCCCGAAGGGGGGCCGGAGGGGACCCACCAGGTCCCTAGGCGCCCTCCCGGCGCGGCCAGGAGCGGGGTCGCGCCAGGGGGCTGCCTGGACCCCTGGTGGGCCCCCTGGCTGCCCCCCTTCGCCTATATATCTCTCGTCCTCCGAAACCCACGAGGACATAACCCTTTTTCATGATCTCACCTCTGTTCCTCCGCCTCCGCGCTTCCAAGATCGGGAGCACCAGAAGACCTCTTCCCGGCACCCTGCCGGAGGGAGGATTGACCTCAGGGAGCTTCTCCACCACCATGGACGCATCCCGGATGATCCGTGAGTAGTCCACCTTGTAACATGGGTCCATGATCAGTATCGATGTGATATTCTCCTCCCCTTATTTGTTCTTCATGGATTAGACCTTGTGAGCTGCCCTACATAATCAAGGCACATATTTAATTCTTTCTGCTGTTGCTATGCTGAGTTTGTTGGGATCTGGTGGATTTTGAGACTATGTTCAGATTTTGATTGAGTAATATATTTGGTTCTTCTCTTTTATATTTTTGTTCTTGAATAATTCTTGCATGTTCTCCGCCATTGTTTATTGATTTGGCCAAGTAGTAGGTAGTGACTCCAAGAGGGAGCGTTATGCTTGATTGTGGGTTCATGCCTCCTGATGACTAGCTTGAGTGACAGAAACATGAGTCTAGGGGATGTGTTGTTGCCACAAGGGGGAAAACAACGGTGCTTGTAACCGCGGATGCAAGGATTGTTTACTTTATGCAAAGTTCTTTTAATGCAGTTGTCTGTTGCTTTGGGTTTACACTTTGGGTGGGGCTCGCAACTTAATACCAGCTAGATGTTCTGGATAGATATCTCAAGGTAGATAATTAGTAGTAGATGCAGTTGGATTTCGGTCTACTTATTTTGGCGTACCGCCCATGCTTTTGAGCCTCTTCCATTCTTTGTAGCATAGTTAGCATTGTGGTGCGTTTTTAATCCTGTCAATTGCCCAGCTGTGATTTGTTTACCTCGCATAGCAGTTTTATCGTCTTTCGGGAGAGAGACATCACTAGTGAACATCATGGGACCCCGTTCCATATTTCCACCACTTTTTACACCCTCAATTTACTTCTTGCTTTTATTTTCTAGTTGCAATTATCATTTTCAATTATATGTTGTGTTGATCCTTTGTAAACAACAAGGCCGGAGAGATTGACAACCTCTCTGAACTTCGTTGGGAGCAAAGTTACTTGTTGTGTGTGTCGGACCAGGCGAAGCAAGTGATTATCGTAAATGGCGCGTCACTTGCCGAGCCACCTACATGTCGACCTTGGATTCCTACTGGTCGATCTCAACCTTGGTATCTTTGCCAAGGGAAATCTTGCTGCTACGCTACATCTCAACCTTCCACTTGGCGTAACCAACGAGGGGCGAGAGCTAACACTTCCTCGCTAGCATCAAGCAATTTCTGCCGCCGTTGCCGGGGACTCCAATCTTTAAGATAGGGGAGTTGCACACTATCTTTTACCTTTGCTTTTTAGTCTTGTTAGTTTACCTTTCAGTTATTGCTTTAGTGTCCTTTATCAAAAATCACAAAAAAATTATTTGCCTTACTAGTAGTTGTCATCATGTCTGGTCCTTTTTCCTTTGTTGAGATAGAAGTTCTCACCTGCAAACAGAAAGGTGGTGAATGTTTAAAAGATGCTTGGTATAGAATTAATGATTCTCAGAAAAGAGTCACCAAGAAGCAATCCACTACTATCCTGCTTAGAAAATTTTATGTTGGAATTACTCCTTGGAATAGGTTCGTTCGAGATACTGCTATCAATGGGAATTTCCTAGAAGCCCCAATATGGGAGTCTCTTAATGTTATTGAAAATCTTGTTGGAAACCTCCCTGTTCCTAGCATTCAAGAGGATATCACTCTAGTTCAAATTATGAAAAAACTTGAAAAGATAGAATTAGAAATACCATGCATAATTAAGATAAACGAATTGGTTCGTAAGATTCAAGGGAATTTGAATAGACTTGATAGCTCCATGCAAAAAATTATCAAAACTTTGGAGACCATCAAATCCCATGATTTATCCTTCTAGGATAGATACGATTGAGGAAATCATTGACACTTTAAGAACTACATTCTCCTCAATCAAACCAAAAAAGGTAGAAAAACCGGCAAAGAAGGAACCTAAGTTCAATTATGTCCCTAAGGTTCCCCGACCTAAAAGTAATCCACTCATTGCCAAGGGAGTTGAAACCGTGAAAACTTTGGAAGAAATACCTCTCTTACATAAATTTATAAATGAAACTCCAATTGATTTTCCGCCTTTTGGTTTTATCCCTAGAAGTATCTTCATTAGGTCTTTATTTGAAATACCTCTTAAAACTAGTTGTACAGTTGAAGAGCTTTTTGATGATCTTGATGATGGTTCGATTGATACAACGTGATTTTTATTTTTGCTTCTTGCCAAGCTTAAAGGAGTAAAAGAAAGCGCATGTTGGGAGGCAACCCAAGATGTTTTTACTTCTGTTTTTAGTGGTCTTGATGATTGTTAATACTGTAGCAACATCATTCTATCTTTATTTGCAAGCTTTGGGCCAAGTTTAGCCTCCGATTGCAAGAAAGTTCAAAAGTTGTGACATGCTGTACAGAAAACAGATTATGTCCTTGGATGGAAAAATTCACGATAAATCACCAGATCTTATTTTTTATCTGAATTTTTTGGACAGTGTGCTCTATACAATTGTATTTCGAGCGTTTGTTCTTAGGTTTTTTATTTTAGTTGCAGAAGTACCCCGAAAAAATTAGTTACTACCTGCTGGTCTGCTTTTCACAGATTCTGCCACGTTTTGCCTTTCCTCACTTTTGCAAGTCTTGCGCAAGCTTTTTCTTTGCAAAAACTTTTTGGCAATCTTGAAAAACAGTAGCCCTTCAAGAAAATCTTTATTTCTAGTAGAGGCAAATTATTTTATTAAGGGTACTAACCTCTCTAATCAGCTTATGATGAGTTATGTATGAAGGGAGTTTTCAAGTGTGCGAGGGAAGATGATGAAAGAAGATCCGGGAGTGTCAAACGCTCAAGCTTGGGGATGCTCCCATGCATTCCCAAAAAATATTCAAGGAGACTCAAGCGTCTAATCTTGGGGATGCCCCCGTGCATCCCCTTCTTCATCAACAATTATCAGTTCGTCCTTCATCTCACTATATTTTTATCAATTCATCCGTTATGTGCTATGCTTGGAGCGTCTCGCTCTTAGGTTTACTTTTTAGTTTTATTTTTCTTTGCTTGCTGTTCATAACAAGTTAGAACCAAGCTTTCTTTGTGTGGGAGAAAAACACGCTCCACTTCAAACTAGAACACATCATAGGATTTTCATGCTTATCTTTCTTTTGTTGAGTGTTCTTTGTCTTTTCGTAGATGCTATCATGTTTAGCTCTTAGTTTTCAAGTTTATCTTTTTCAAGAGATTTTTGTTTAGTTTGTTGCTGGAACTCTCTTTAGTTTTCATGTTTATCTTGTTAAGAGAGTTGGTTGTTGCACTGAGTTGTGTCTTGACTTTAATTAGGTAATTGAGGTTGCTATTCAATTGTAGTAGTAACTTGCAATAGTTTTGAGGTATTGTTGTAAGTAATGTTTGAACTTTTGGTGTCAAGAACTTTAGCCTATAAGTGATAGGTGTCGTATTTTGTGCAATCCGTGTTTAGTTTCAAAAACTACAAAAACTAGTTGAGAACTCTAGCTACTAGATGGATCACTAATCTTTGGAGGGATCGGATATTAGAGTACACTCCCATACCATGAGTCGAGGATTCTCAAGGATAACTTAATAGCATCAGTCAAAGGGATTTGAAGAAAAAGAGGTTTCATCCACTCAAAAAACTTGTTGTAGTGCTCTTCTTCTTTGATTTTGACGGACTTGCTTGGGAAAGGCATGGGTTTCTGTACCCATGGTTCTCGTTCCTTCCCATGTCTCCTTGCAAGAAAGTCTTCTCTAGTATAATTCTTGCACTTATCTGGTGCTTCTTCTTCTCGAACCTCAAGTGGATCATTCTTTTCAGCATCTTTTTCAGGTTCAGCACCGTCTTCAGTCTCAGCATCTGAGGTAGATATGTTGTTTGGATCAACAGCTTGTTCTTCTTCTTCTATAGGATCATTGGAATTGTCAGCTTCCTTGTGTTTCTTCTTCTTCTTCTTCTTTGGAGAGCTAACAATTTCTTCTTCCTGCACTTGAGAATCTTGCTCGATCCTCTTTGGATGCCCTTCTGGATAGAGAGGGTCCTGGGTGTGTGTTCCACCTCGGGTCTTTATACCATAAGCTTGTAAATTTTCCTGTTTGGCATTATTAGCAAGCAAATATTTTTGCACATTAGAAATTTGTTCAAGCTGAGTTTGAACCATATTAAAATGCTTCACAAGACATTTAACATCATTAACTATTCTTCCTAGAACATCAAGCAAACTTTTGATAGCAAGAGTATTATCATGCAACTGACCTTGTATCTTCTCATTGAAGTGACTCTGGTTCATAATAAAATTATCAAGCTCATCTAAACATTGGTCAGGAGGTTTACCTTTAGGTATTTCACTTGCATTGAAATCTAAAAGAGAGTGTACCTCTACCATAGATGGGTGAGTGGTAGGCTCACACAGCTTCTCAATTGAGGATAGATTCTTCACGTCTTTAGCTTTAATTCCTTTCTCTTTTATAGACTTGTTTGCTTCTTGCATATCTTCGGGGTTTAGGACAAGCATGCCCCTCTTCTTTGGTGGTGGAGGTGGTTCAGGCACGGACCAATCTTCATGGTTTTTGGCAATCTTTCCCATCAATTCTTCCGCATCGTCCGGTGTTCTTTGCCTGAAAACACAACCAGCACAACTATCTAAATAGGATTTAGACCCATCGGTTAGACCAGCATAAAATATATCAAGTAATTCATTCTTAGGGATCTCATGTCCCGGTCTAGCCTTCAGCAAACTGCAAAATCTCCCCCAAGCTTTAGGGAGATGCTCATCCTGCAACTGTTTAAAGTTATAAATTCTATGCAAAGCAGCATGTTGCATATGAGTAGGAAAATACTTATCAACAAAAGATATAGCCATATCTTGAGGACTTTGAATGGAACCACATGGTAGTGCATCATACCATGCTCTAGCATCTCCTTTCAAGGAAAAAGGAAGAAGCTTGGTCACATAAAAGTTCTGGATCCTTTCATCAGTAGTAAACAAGCCACCCAACTCAGTGAGTTTGGTCAGGTGCTCGATAGCATCATCATTTTCTCTGCCATAAAAGGGATCAGCTTAAAATGTGGATATAAGTGAAAGGTCAACAGATAAATCATAATCAGGATCAGTGATGCATATAGGGGACGTAGCAAAAGTAGGATCACGAGTAAACTTGTTCTTCACGGAATGCTTTGTTAGCAACTTCTTTATAGTAGCAGGGTCAAAATCAGCACATTCATTAAGCTCCCTGCAAAAATCATCATCAAGCGTAATATAATCATCCTCAAGGAGTTTCTCCTTAAGGCCAGCAAAGTTATGAGTTTTTCCAATAGGTGTTTGGGTAACAGGAATTTCAACACCCGAGAATCGGGCAGCAGCAGCAATCTGTTCTTCAATAAAAGAACCAAGTGAACCTGTAGTCTCAAAGGTAGTAGAAGCATCATCAAAAGTATCTGACATATTGCCAGACTCAGCAGAAGTAGCATGTAACTGAGTTGAATCAAATTGACTCATAACTGAAGGTGAATCAAGTTTAGCAGTAGTGCTAAGAGCAGTACCTCTTCTCGTACGGGATGGTAAGATCGGAACCTTGGGGTCTCCTTTCTTACCCATAGTGGATAGCGTGCAGCAGGTAGGATACTTCAAGTAGACCTGTAAATAAAGCTATGGTCCCCGGCAACGGCGCCAGAAAACAGTACTTGATAACCCTCAACTGTAGGGGATCGAGATAGTCTTCGCGGGCAAGATAACCCAATTTATTGATTCGACACTTCGGGACACAAAGAATACGTACAGGCTTTGACAATTGAGTTGTCAATTCAACCGCACCTGAAATAAACACTTGCTTGCACAAAGGTATTAGTAGCAACTGCGATACGGTGGTAGTAGTGGTGGTGATAATAGAGGTGATGGTGGTGGTGAAACAGCAAAAGTAAACAACTAGTAACCAGTAGGAAAGAAAATACTGTAGGCTAGGGAGATGGATGGTTAGGCGCTGCTTGGATGAGAATGAACATGTAATAGATTCTAACACGGGCAAGGCTCACAGAAAAGAAAGGATCATCTAGGCAAATATCAAACATCAGGCGTGTATCCCAGGGTACCATCCCCTTTGCCTACAGCAGGGAATTACTCACACATGAGAGAGGAAGTCATGGAGGGGTGATGGAGAGGCGATGATGATGACGATGGCGATGATTTCCCCTCACCGGAGGCCAAAGAAGCCTCCAGATTAGCTCTCCCGGAGAAGAACAGAGGGTTGCGGCGGCTCCGCGACGTAGATAGGAAAAGCGACTTCAGTTCTGGGGTTTCTGCATCGGGAGAATAAATAGGGCCAAAGTAGGGCAACGGGGGACGTGGGACCAGGCCAGGAGGGTGTAAGGCCCGATATGCGGTACTGTTCCAGATCTAGATGTTTCCATCCAGATCAGGGGACGAAGCACATATCGGTCCCACCGCGACATATGACATAGCCATATGCCCCGGATTTCCAACATGATATCACAACATTACAGATACAGGATACAACATCTCATACAATCGGCATAAAACTGCCTTAAATACAATACAACAGCGGAAGATACATGTCTGGGTACAGACTACAATCAGATGCCTAGTGGCAAAATAAAATCAACGATCCCATAACCACACGGGTCCAGGCCCTCCGCCGGGATCCGCCTAACTAGTCGTCGTCGAGTCTCCACGTGAAACGTCGATCACCATACCTATTGTCAATCCGAACCCTGAAAAGAGTTTGGGGGTAGTATCATGAGTACAGAGGTACTCAACATCCAACTGTAGTGGTCATCTGACCCAGCAAGGACTTCATCACTCGTCATTCTAGGACAACTAGTAGTTTACGGTAAGGAAGGGGTAAGTGGTGAGGTTGCTGCCGCACTAGCATTTATGAAGTGGCTAACGATCTAGAGAATAAGATAAGAAGCCAAGCATTCGATGAGGAATCGCCTCCAACAAGTCTGCTATCAACTACTTACGCAATCATAACACCTATCCTATCCTTGTCCTCCTCTTCGCATCCCGACGAAGAAGAAGTAGTCAAGGCACACACACGTTAATCAAGTTATATTAATATTATCTCAGTTGTTGTTGTCTATGAACAAGGAGTCGGTCTCAAGTCGTCCATAACCATGGACACGGCTTCTCGAAAAGATTTAACCCTGCAGGGGTGTACCAACTGCCCATTACGAGGCTCCGCACGCACGTCCATCACTCTCAGTTGCTACCCATCACAGGCAACCATTTTATGATTTAGTTCCAAGAGATCCGAAACGACAGGTCCCTTTAACTAACAACGAACAAATCCGGGTGGCCCCCGGTGAGTCGACATCCATCTCAGGAGCCGGCCGAGCTCTCGATCTGGTCTCAACCGTCTGTCGCAGGTTTGGATAGCCGGTTAATCACACATGGGACACCGGGTCTTCAGCCGGACAAAGTGGTCCAGCAAGGGAACTATGTCCTCACTGGTCCGGGTTGGTTGGAAAACTACTGGCGTACGACCAGCACACACACGGTTTCAAATGGTAAATCAGCTTGGGCCACCACTAGAAATGCTTGAAGCTAGGTAGGTAAGAAAAGGGGACCCCATAAAATCCCACACGCGGTTAGGCACGCTCAGTCTTAAAACCAATACCCGGAACTCGGATCCTAGGTGACTCGAATGGAACAAAGCGTCGGGGCGGGATAGCCTAGACCTTCCATCCTTCGTCGAATATATTCAACATTATAATAATCATATCATCAAAAACAATATAATAATGTGATATCCCAACCCAAAGAGTAACAAGGTAACATCGTAGCATCCTAAGCATGCATACTAAGCAGGGGCTGAGCAACGAGCAATAGTAACATAGCAGTACATGGTTTGCTGGGAAGGGACATGGCTGTATCGGTTTGAAAGAGGTTGTAAACATGTGGTAGGATCAAACATCGAACCTAACCTAGACTAGCATGCAAACCGCTGGTTGAAATAGAATGGATCATAAGTAATGTATAGTCCTTGCCTGTTGATAAGTCGGATTCTGAAGGTGTAGTCGATCGCAAGCTCGCATCGTCTCCGAGAGGTACCCGCGGAAGCACACAAGACGTAAACACTGGAAAGCAATCAACGAGCAAGCACTCTATTACTACGGGGAAACACAAGATCAAGAAGACAGCACACGACACGGCAACGCGATACGGATCAATCGTCGAGAACGGTTACTAACAGTTTAAGTGGGGTATCGGTCACACACGACGATACCGCACATTTTTGGTGGTTCAAGTTTCTTAGCTACAGGTGATCAACCAACGGTTATTAACATGGCAACTCAAGAAAGCATGGCATAGCACACAAACAGGTCAAGAGGTGAAGCACAAAGTAAACTATCTATGCTAGTCAATTTAAGTGAGGCACAATCCTAAACATGGCATAACAGTAAGTGTCGCATGATGATTAAAAGATTTGGTACTGTTCTAACCTAAACCATATTTTAGGTTGGATAATAACAGCAAACAATAGCATAAACACAAAGTACACGAAAAACTAATCAAGTTACATATAAAGAACACTCCAAACGGAGTTACGGTTAAAAAGATATAAGCAAAACAAGTTACGGGCACAAACTGCCAACATCGCGAAGCACACTTTAGAGAAATGCATAAACAGGTTAATGAATGCAAACATGCTCACAAATTATATGGAATTAAAGTAGACATGACATGGAAGGCATGGCAAAAACAATCATGCAACATGGCATCAAAAACAGCAGCATAGCCACTTTGGAGCTAAATAACTATATGACCAGCAAGCATATCATGGAAATGCAATACATGTAATGAAAGTAGACATGATGCTTAACAATATGCAATTGGAATCACTCAATTCCGATAAACGGTCGCGACACACTCGTCGACCGAAGTTGCAACAAAATAACAGTTTCAGCAACAGCAACACATTAACATCAGGATCACCACTTTGGAGCAAGATTTAATATAGCTAGAGCACCCAAATATGACAAGTTAAAGCATGGAAATGAAGTACACATGATGCTTAAACCATAGGAGAAATAATCAATGCAATAGGCCTCATGGATGAGTCACAATCATCATACAAAGTTGCAACAAAATAATAACAGCAGCACATTACAAGAAAAAGTAGCAGTTTAACGGCCTGATGCCCTGTTCAGCACACAATTACACAATCAAGATGACCTCAAATGCAAAACCTTTCTACATACGAATGCAAGAGAACGCAAAACTGAGCAACTTTCGTTTTGGGGGCACGTTCATCGGAGCTACGGTTTAACGGGAAATAACGTCGCAAAAACAGATCAGCAGCACTAATCACCAGACTTAGAAAAAATATCGCAGGGGCTATCCACAGGAAAAAAATAAAAAAATCTCACCCATGAGCTCGTCCCAAGAGGAGGGGGCAGCCTGGGCTTGGCTGGCGAGGGAGGCCGGCTTGGAGGCTGGCGGGCCGGCCCACCTGGCTGCCGAGCCGATCCCGATCGGATCTGGCTCCGGCCGGCCGGCGGCGCCCGGCGCGGCGGCGCGACAGCTGCCGGCTACGGGAGGCGGCGAGGTGGCTGGGAACGAGCGCGGGGCGGCGTGTGGAGGCGGATCCGGTCGCCGTTGAGGGGGTCGTGGCGAGCTCTGCCGGCGGCGCGGGCTCGGGCCCTCCTGGCTATGGCGCGGTCGTGCTCTGCCGGCGGCGTGCCCTGCGGAGGAAGGAGGCAGAGGGGGTGAGAGGAGGAAAGGAGGCGCGGGAGGAGAGGTGCGGGGAGGAGATGGCCGGCTGGTCGGAGGGCACCGGCGACGGCGGCGGCCTCGGGCCCGCGTGCGCGCACGGGTGGAGGGGAGTTGGAGGAGAGAGAAGGGGCTACGTGGCGCGCTCGTAGCCCTCCGATCTGCGATCCGACGGTCCAAAATTGCCAGGGAGCAAAAATTTCGGGATCTGGGGATCTGGGAGGCAAAACTGGGCAAAGTGGAGGGGGGTGGCTGTAGTTTTGTGCTAGGGAAACCCTAAGTGGTGGGGTGGTCTATTTATAGCCCGGGTGGCTGGCAGTTTGCAAAAACATCCCCGGTTTTTCTCTCGCGCATCCGGTGCTCACGTTTCTGACCGCCGGGGGTCCGAAGTACCTCCGATTCGGGTAAAACTTCGAACTGCGCGATCGGTGCGTTGAGCCGGAGGCATTCACCTCGCGCTGGAACCGTTCCGATAACACTTTCCGGCGCGCTATAAAAATATCCCGTTTAGTTATTAAACGGGGTTTTTCGTTCCGTTGGTTGCGGCTGGTCTCGTGCGGTTTTTGCGACGGTGATCGGGTGAAACCCGGTGTCGCAAAGGTCGAGTGTCAGGGTGGCAATGGTCGGTCTCCGTCCGGTCCGAGATAAGAGGGGGAAAAATAATCGCCGATCGATAAATCGGGGATGCAAACACCGCAAACAAATTAGACAATCAAACAATTCACACCGAAAACAAAATTTTTAATTTTTGTGAAAACTGGGCTGTTACAGAGGGCAGGTGGCGCGGCCAGGGGATGGGTCGCGCCAGGCACCCTCCTGGCTTCCCCCTGGCTGCCCTGTGGCCCCCCTTTGGACTGGCAGAAGCTTCCGGAACACTGATTTTTTATATATTTTTTGGGATTTTTCCAGCGTACCTAAATATCCAGAAACCTGCACAAAGGAAAACAGCACTGGTAGCTCTGCTGAAAACAGCGTCAGTCCGGGTTAGTTTCGTTCAAATCATGCAAGAATGAATCCAAAACAATAGCAAAAGTGTTTGGAAAAGTAGATACGTTTGAGACGTATCACCACCTACTTGTCGACCTTGGAGTCCTACTAGTCGATCTCAACCTTGGTATCTTTGCCAAGGGAAATCCTGCTGCTACGCTACATCTCAACCTTCCACTTGGGGTAACCAACAAGGGGCGAGAAGCTATCACTTCCTCGATAGAATCAGTGAACCCTCACTCGGAGTGGGTGAGAGCTATATATAGTGATCCCAAGTTCTAGCCATTGGCACTTAACAGAACAGATCCGGTCGGTCGAGGAAGCAACCCACATGGTTTGGGCGATGGCTGGACGGTCCGGCAAGCCACCCGGATTGTCCAGGTAGGTCAACACCTAGCCAACACTGGAGGTCCTCGGGATTACGGACAATCATCTCGGATGACGTTTTCATGTCTGGACGATTCGGGGTCCTAACCGGACGGCCCGGGCAGTGCTTAGAAGTTCCGGCTTGGGAACAATTCTTCTCTGCCAAGGACATAGCTAATCTGAGCGGTCGGGGGTCATTACTGGATGGTCCGGGCAATACCCGGACGGTCCTGCTTCATACCTGGATGGTCCGGCCAAAGGAAAAACAACAGGAACTCAAAACTAAAACAAGCATAACTTTTACATACGAACTCCGATTTTGTTGATCTTGGGCTCGTTTTAAAGCTATCGAAAATCTCAAGATCCTCAAATAGAGCACATCCCACGATGAACCAAAAATGAGGGTGAAAAGTATGTAAAGGATATGCCTTAGGATTTGGGGAACCAGTTGGCTTTGGATTTTCCTTTGGTACAAATAATAGGAGTGGAATTGAGCTAGAAATTGTTGATTTGAGCAAATACATTAATAAAACCCATTGATCCATTTAAATAGTGTGGTATTCCTATAACTCAAGAATCATGAAATATTTATACTATAGCTTTCGGAAATCCATTCTTGAGCATGTATCATTTTCGATGGTCAACGATCCACGACACAATACCTTTGACTTGATCGTTCCACTTGATCTTGGTGTTGGAGTCATGATTGGCTCAAGATGTCCATGCAATCTTGGTCACATATATCAGTGAAGATTTCAAATAGTTTCCTCGTAAGTCATGAGGAAATCTTTGCAGTATATATCATCTTCACATGTGCCACCACGTGATCATCCGCAAGCTTCAAGCATGTAATGCTTTGAGATGTCTATCTTGAAATTGACGTTATATATCTTGATGACCAATAAACTTGATGTCCTCCTCTCATGGGCACTTGTGATCTTTCTCTTCATGCAATCTCATGAGAATCACCTAACCCTCAAAGATAAAACAATACATAGTATGGGTTAGAACACAAAGGACAATAGACAATTTCCTACCATACCACAATATCCCATGTGGTCCATAAGTTTTGCTTGAGCATTGACCATTAAGAATTCAATCCTTCATGTTTTATCTTGGTCAACATTTATCTTTACTCCATGATCAATTGGTGTGCAGTCGAAGACACACATGTTAGATATATTACGCGAATTATTGAGTCCTTAAGATGACCTCAAATGGAAAAGTGTTCAACATGAATATTCTTCGTCTTGTCGAGAAGAGAGACTTTGGTTTTTAAAACATTTATATTTGAGGTCGTATTCAACCGGTGAGACCCAAAAAATTATCTACTATTGATTAAATTTATTGCAAATTCATACATTCTTCTTAGAACTATCCATGGGACAACCATTCATAGATGCTTGATTCCATTGTTACTTTATTGGGATTTCCATTCATTATCAAGACTTAATTCATATAGTTGTGTTGATGATCAATGTTCTTCATGCATTGCCTATGCATTGTCATTAGTTACCAAAACCACACATGGGGACTACATGTGCTTTTAGTTAAGTGGAAACTTATGTGTAAGCCTAAGAACTTTGGGGGCATTATTAACACCTCCATTATGAACAAACATTTGATTATTAAATGGTAGTAGAGGATTCTTACAGCTTCCCTCTAGGGTTTTGTGGTACGACATTCTTAAAGAAAAGTAATTTCCCTCCTCTATCGTATATTCACAATGCCTCTGGAGGTTTTCAGTTTTGGGCTTTTGGCATGATTTGATTAAAGTTCGTGATGATTTTTGTTTCGATGTTAAGCTTGTTGTAAGTTATGGTGAATTTGTACGATTTTGGCTTGATTGGTGGCACGGTGATGCACCGAAATCCTCATGTTTTCCTATCCTTTTTCCCTATTGTGCTTCTCCTGAGATCTCTTTTTGAAGCTCACTCAAATTTCTTGAAATGTATACGTGGATTGCCTAACCCTTTCCTTCACTTCGGATGTTTGGTTGCGTTGGCTAGTTCATTAAGCTTAACATCGTATCAGGGCCTATGGTCTTGAGTTGAGGTCCTGACTTTCACAATTTATCTAATAATATCGGTTGCGCCCCCTTTGTTCACATATGAACCTTTTGAGCCATAACTCTAAGTCTATCCACGTTTTGACTTTCTGCATCACACATGAGAGGGGGGTTGAAGTGTATATGTGAATTTCCTAACGCTTTCCATCAATTCGGATTTTCAGTTTCATTGGCTAGTTCATGAAGCTTAACATGGTATCAGAGTCTAACGTATTGATTTCAAGTCATGGCTTTCGCAATTTACGTAAAAATTGTTTGTGTTCCCCTTTTTCCATGTATATACCTCTTGAACCATACCTCTAAGTCTATCCACTTGTTGAGCTTTCGCGTGACACGTGAGACGGGATGTTGAAGTGTAGATGTGAATTTCCTAGCCTTTACCACTAGTTTGAACTTTTTGTTGCGTTGGATAGTGCATGAAGCTTAACATGGTATTAGAGTCTAAGATCTTGAGTTGAAGTCCTGTCTTTCGTAATTTATCTAAAAATTATTGTTGACCCCCTTTGTTCATGTATAGGCCTTTTGAGCCATACCTCTGAATCTATTCATGTGTTGACTTTTCACGTCATATGTGAGAGGGGGTGTTAAAGTGTATATGTGGATTGCCTAGTGATGAGTACATTCCTACTAATGTTACACCCAGATCCCCACCAGCTACACATATTAGACCAGTTACTAGAGCTCGCGCACGCTAACTAAATTATCATGTACTTCCGCTTCTTGGAAATCCTTCTAATATTCATGATGAATGAAGGACCTAGCATGCACAAGAAGGATGGCCATTGGAGCGGGATCAAGAATGGAGAAGAAGGTGCGCGTGCGGGGAAGGACAATGGAGCTTCCAGTGGTGATTTACGCACTTTGAATCCACCATAAGGAGTACATTAAGGCTAGGATAAAATATACAAGATACCACATCATAAATTTTGTCCATAGGCTATTTTAGGTGATGTGCCACCTTATTATTGGGCTAGGCCCATGTAATTCCGAAATACTTAAGTATAGGCTATTTTTAAAGTCTGTATGTGTGGGGAAATCGAGTTAGGCTGTGTTTCGGATTTCTCCTCCAAGGGATCACGAAAATCCCCTTTCTGCCCCCATATATACAGCCCTTAGGGCGTCGTTTAGACGTGGATTTTGATTAGATTAAAGTCAGCCATCGCAGCAACTTCATGTACTTTGTTTGTGTTAACCGACCAGGCCAAGACCGTATCGGAACCCCAAACTTTAATCAATCTTTCATCTATATTCGCAATATCTAGATTGAAATTCTTAATTCTTGCTTGTTCTTTGATTGCTTGCATGAATTAGACATTCTTGGTTAGGTTGATCGTGCTCCCGGGGGATTAATAACCTCTTGCAGTTGGTTTAGCGATTGCTAAGGCACAACGTCTTCGCATGTTTGTAGTTGGGTCATCAAAGGTGTCTCCACCATAATCGATATCCACCATCTCATGAAAATATCATGACACCTTCGCCTCTATCAAGTGGTATCAGAGCTCCAGGTTGATCGATGAGATTTATCAGCTATAAAATTTTTGTAAAGCAGCATGTTGCATATGAGCAGGAAATTATTTAGCAACAAAAGATAGAGCTAATTCTTGAGGACTTTTAATAGAACTGTATGGTAGTGCGTCATACCATGCTTTAGCATCCTCCTTCAAAGAAGAAGGAAGAAGCTTAGTAACGTAATAATTTCTCTTCTTGTCCGCCGTAGCAAATAAACCACATAAATCAATGAGTTTCGTAAGGTGTGCAATAGCATCATCATTTTCCCTGTCATAAAAGGGGTCAGCTTCAACTGTAGATATAAGTGAAAGATTGACAGAGAAATCAAAATCGTCATCTTCAATGCAAATAGGAGATGAATCAAATTTAGGATCTACAGTAAAATTGTTCTTCATAGAGTGATTTTCAAGCAGCTTCTTAACAGCACTAGGGTCAGAGTCAACACACTCTATAAGTTTCCTGCATAAATCATCATCAAGTTCAATATAATCATCATCAAGGATTCTTTACTTTAGTTCACTCAAGTCTAGGTAACCAAAGGATCTGCAAGTAGGATAACGTGTAGAAGGAATTTCAATTACGGAATGTTTTGCAACCTTAGTAATTTGATATTCAACATAGCAAAAATCAATCTCCTCAAAAATATTGGAAGCATCATCAAAAGTATCAGACGTAGTAACAGACTCAGTAGTAGAAACTTGTGATGTGGTGAAACAAACTTACTCATAACGGAAGGTGAATCAAGCGTACCATTAGTGCAAAGAACGGTACCTTTTCTTGTAGTGGATGGTAAAATCGTAACCTTGGGGTCTCCTTTCTTACCCATAGCAGATAAATTACAGCAATAAAAATAACTTCAAGTAGACTTGTAAATAGAGCTATGCTCCCCAGCAACAGCGCCAGAAAACAGTCTTGATGAACCACAAGTGTAGGGGATCACGATAGTCTTCGCGGGTAAGATAACCCAATTTATTGATTCGACACAAGGGGATCCAAAGAATATTTATAAGCTTTGACAGTTGAGTTGTCAATTCAACCGCACCTGAAAGATACTTGCTTGGCAACGAGATATTAGTGGTAACGGTGATATGGAAGTGATGGTGGCAACGGAAATAGTGGTGGTAAAGCAACAAAAGTAAAAAGGGTAAAAGTAAAGTAACTTGTAACCAGCAGAATTAAAACACTGTAGGCTACGCAGACGGATGGTTCGGCACTGCATGGATGAGATACATCATGTATTTTACTTGGGGAAAGGCACACGGAAAAGTAATGATCATCTAGGCAAATATCAAACACTAAGCATGTATCCCAAGGGTAGTTGTACGTGCTTGAATAAGAACTTGCACAACATCTGTTGTCCTACCATCCCGCTACAAATGGGGCCAAAGAAAACTTATGGAGATTAAGGTGCTCTTGTCAAAGAGCACCGGAACAAAGCATTAACAACCAATGGATACATGGAATCCTACAATTTTAGTCCATCCTCTTTGGTGTCTGTAACAGCCCAGTTTTCACAAAAATTAAAAAAATTTGTTTTCGGTGTGAATTGTTTGATTGTCTGTATTGTTTGCAGTGTTTGCTTCGCCGAAATAATTATCGGTGAATATTTACCCCCCTTATTCTCGTATCGGATGCGACCGACCCCTTTTCCACCACGGCACACGACCTTGCGACACCGGGTTTCACCCGATCACCGTTGCGAAACCGCACGAGACCAGCCATCGCCACCGGAACGAAAACCCCGTTTATTTAATAAACGGATTATTTTATGGGGCGTCGAAAAACGTTGTCGGAATGTCACCGCGGTGAGGTACGATCGACGGGCTCGACGCGCTGAGCGCGTGGTTCGAGATTTCGTCGGAATCGGAATCCGTACGGAGTCTCGGCGGTCACGAACGCGATCGCCGGACGCGCGAGAGGGGTATCGGGGGCGTTTGCGTAAACAGGCCAGCCAACCTGCCTATATAAAGACCACCAGACTCCCACCACCCAATTAGGGTTTACCCTAATGGAAATTTGCAGCCACCCCCTCAGTTTTGCCACAAAATTTGCCTCCAAATCCCCCAAATTTCAAAACCCTAGCCTCCCAGCCATCCAGAGCCGTCAGATCTGGGAACGGAGGTCCCAGATCGCGCCACGTCGCGCCCGAAGCGGCCTCCTCCCCACCAACCGCAACACCGGGCCACGCCGGGCCCGCCTCCGCGTCGCCGGGTCGAGCCTTTGCCGCCAGCGCCCTGGCCATGGAGACGCCGCCGACCGCGCTCAGGCAAGCTCCGGCGAGCCGCCGCGCCGCCCCGGTCTCCTCCTCCTCCCCGCGCCCTTCTCCTTCTCCTCCTCCTCCTTCCCTCTCTCCCTCACCTCCTCTCCCTTCCTTCCCCGCAGGTCCAGCCCGCCATGGACATGGCAGGGCCGAGCTCGAGCTCCGAGCTCGTGGCCGCCGCCACGGCCTTCCCCGACCCAGATCCGGCGACCCACGGCCAGATCCGACCCTCCTCCGCCGACCCCAGCCGTCTCCGGCCGCCCCGTGCCCTCTCCAGGCCGCCACGGGCGCCGGCGGCCACCTCCAGCCCGCCATGGACAGCCCCAGCCCGAGCTCCCCTCTGTAATTTTCGCTAAGTCCCAGAATTTCTGTTTCAAGTACCTCTCTTACAACGCGATTTCCCGTTGACTCGTAGGTCGGAACGAAGTGAATCTTTTTTTGTATTGTTGTGCTCTTTAATCCGTCTTTTGTGAGATTTTTTATTTGAGATCATCTTGATTGCGCAAATGTTGGTCAAACAGGGCACCAGATCGTTAAACTGAAACTGTTGTTAAGTCTGTCTGAAATTGTTATTTTGTTGAAACTTTGGACGACGGTTGCGTCGCAACCGTACGTCGGAATGGAGTGATTCCTTTTGCGTTGTGTTAATCATTGTTTATACTTCAGTTTCATGCATTCACATGCCATAATTGCTTGCTGCATCATGATTGTATCTTGCTCCAAACTGATGATCCTGATGTTAATGTGCTGTTGTTGCTGAAACTGTTATTTTGTTGCAACTTCGGTCGACGAGTGTGTCGCGACCGTTTATCGGAATTGAGTGATTCCAATTGCATATTGTTAAGAATCATGCCTACTTCCATTACATGTATTGTTAAGAATCATGCCTACTTCCATTACATGTGATCAACTACACCTTCGGAACCCGACTTATCAACAGGCAAGGACTATACATTACTTATGATTCATTCTATTTCAACCAGAGGTTTGCATGCTAGTCAAGGATAGGTTCGATGTTTGATCCTACCACATGTTTACATCCTCTATCAAACCGATATAGCCATGTCCCCTCCCAGCAAACCATGTACTGCTATGTTACTATTGCTCGTTGCTCAGCCCCTGCTTAGTATGCATGCTTAGGATGCTACGATGTTACCCTGTTACTCCTTGGTTTGGGATATCACCTTATTATTACATTGTTATTGATGATATGATTATTATAATGTTGCCTATATTCGACGAAGGATGGAAGGTCTAGGCTATCCCGCCGCGACGCTTTGTTCCATTCGAGTCACCTAGGATCCGAGTTCCGGGTATTGGTTTTAAGACTGAGCGTGCCTAACCGCGTGTGGGATTTTATGGGGTCCCCTTTTCTTACCTACCTAGCTTCAAACATTTCTAGTGGTGGCCCAAGTTGATTTACCATTTGAAACCGTGTGTGTGCTGGTCAGCTGCCAGTAGTTTTCAAACCATCCTGGACCAGTGAGGACATAGTTCCCTTGCTGGCCCACCTTGTTCGGCTGAGGACCCGGTTTCACATGTGTGATTAACCGGCTATCCAAACCCGAGACAGACGATAGAGACCAGATCGAGAGAGCGGCCGGCTCCTGAGCTGGATGTCGACTCACCTGGGGCCACCCGGATTTGTTCGTTGTTAGTTAGAGGGACCTGTCGTTTCGGATCTCTCGGAACTAAATCATAAAATAGTTGCCTATAATGGGTAGCAACTGAGAGAGATGGGCGTGCGTGCGGAGCCTTGTAATGGGAAGTTGGTACACCCCTGCAGGGTTAAATCTTTTCGAGAAGCCGTCTCCACGGTTATGGACGACTTGAGACCTACTCCTTGTTCATAGACAACAACTGAGATAATCTTAATATAACTTGATTAATGTGTGTGTGTGCCTTGACTGCTTCTTCTTCGTCGGGATGCGAAGAGGAGGACAAGGATAGGATAGGTGTTATGTTTGCGTAGTAGTTGATAGCAAGACTTGTTGGAGGCGATTCCTCATCGAATGCTTGGCTTCTTATCTTACTATCTAGATCGTTAGCCACTTCATAAATGCTAGTGCGGCAGCAACCTCACCACTTACCCCTTCCATACCGTAAACTACTAGTTGTCCTAGAATGACGAGTGATGAAGTCCTTGCTGGGTCAGTTGACCACTACAGTTGGATGCTGAGTACTTCTGTACTCATGATACTACCCCCAAACTCTTTTCAGGGTTCTTGATCGACAACAGGTATGGTGATCGACGTTTCACGTGGAGACTCGACGATGACTAGTTAGGCGGATCCCGGCGGAGTGCCTGGACCCGTGTGGTTATGGGATCGATGTTTTTCTCTTTGCCAGTAGGCTTTTGATTGTAGTCTGTACTCAGACATGTATCTTCCGATGTTGTATTGTATTTGAGGCAGTTGTATGCCGATTGTACGAGATGTTGTATCCTTTATCTGTAATGCTGTGATATCACGTTGGAAATCCGGGGCATATGGCTTTGTCATATGTCGCGGTGGGACCGATATGTGCTTCGTCCCCGGATCTGGGTGGAAACACCTAGATCTGGAACAGTACCGCATATCGGGCCTTACAGTGTCCCAAGCTGTCACCATTGGGATAGCCAGTCGCGGACTATAATAGGTGCATACAACTCATAGATAGGATCAAGAACACAAATATATTCATGCAAACACATAGGGTTCAGATTTGAAATCATGGCACTCGGAACCAAAGTGACAAGCAATAAGAACAACAAGTTGTAGCAAAGATGATAAACACCATAGTATATGATAGGCAACATGCCCCCAACAATCTGATGAACAATTACATGATCTAACTCATCCAATCCCTACAATCCCCTTTGCCTACAGCAGGGAATTACTCAAACATGAAAGGAGAAGTCATGGAGGGATGATGAAGTGTCAAAGGTGATGACAATGGCGATGATTCCCCCTCACCAGAGGCCAAAGCAGCCTCCAGATTAGCACTCCCGGAGAAGAACAGAGGGTGGCGGCGGCTTCGCGACGAGAAATTGCAAAACGCCTTATGTTCTAGGATTTCCTCGGCACGGGTAAAAATAGGAATCCAGGTAGGGAACTAGAGGGGGTGGGACCCACCCAGGCGCCTGGCTCTTTTGACAGGTGGTTCCTCCCAGTGCATGGATTTTCTGTATTTTTTACTGGAATTTTCTAGGACACCTAAAATTCAATTGTCCTGCACACAACAAAACCATACAGGCAACTTTGCTGAAAACAGCGTTAGTCCGGGTTAGTTTCATTCAAATCATGCAAGAATGATGCCAAAACAATAGCAAAAGTGTTTGGAAAAGTCGATACGTTTGAGATGTATCACCAGTTCCCTTTGAGTTTCGAGTTTTGGTCATAGTTTGTCATGTCGTTGCTGCTCAGTTTCCATCCTTCCGCTTCCACGAGTCCCAGTCCATATACACCACTACGTTCCACCAGTCCGAGTTGAGTTCCATATACACCATCTCGTATCACCACCAGTCCAAGTTGAGTTCAGTCATATGTTTGGTTCGTGATTAATATTTAGCCAGATTAGTTTTGAGTTGTTTGAGTTAGCTTAGTTTGTCTTCAATCTTAGTCCGCCCATAGCAGAGGAGCTTTGCAAAAAAAAGTTTCAAAAAAAACAAGGACCTGTTGATCTCTTTGCTACCATATTTTTCAAGCCTTCCTACAACTCCACATACTTTCGACAGTGTGCATTGACACCTCCTGGCCATCGATCTACCACATATTTGAGAGTTTTGACCCGTTAGTTGTACATCACCACCTGCTGCTAGGTAAGAATCAGTAAGAACAAAGAAAAGTTTGACAGGTTTGTGATTCCCACCACACCACATCGCATTCATAGAATTCGGATCATATTCTTCTGTGTTCTCCACTTCTGCTAACCATGCCAGGATAAAAGGACGAGATCGATTGGGAGAACATGACAAACCATAAGCTACATGAAAATTTGCATGTATGATGACTGAACATGTGCATGACATTGAGAACAGATTTTGGAGAGGCCATAGATAAGCTGGATGGAATGGAGAAGATGATCGACAGCAAGCTCGACGCCAAGTTTAATGAGGTGCTCACACATCTACCACATCTACGACGAACCCAACATGTTCCGCTTGACCAAGGCCAACATTCTGGTGTTGCTACTGCTGCTTCTCCTGCTGCTGCGGCTCCTGCTGCCGATACTACTGTCGACCAGTACCACGACTAAGACGGTGATTACGAGGACGAGGTGGCTGCAGAACTATACTTTGGACTGCCATCTGGACGTCCACGTCCCTACGATCAACAAGGTAGACATATTGCTCCACCTCAGGTGAGTGATGATGAACATATGCCTAAATTGAAATTGAATCTTAAGCCACTTGAGGGTAGATATATTCCTGATGCTTTTCTTACTTGGGAATTAGAAAGTGAACAACGATTTACATGTTTACGATATCCTGAGAATAAACGTGTTATAGCTGTTGTTTGTGAATTCACGGGGTTTGCATCTATTTGGTGGTCTGGATATTATAGATTGCATGCTAATAGTATTAACTACTTGTGCTGCTTTAAAAGATGCTATGCATATTTGTTGGGGGTCCTTATTATCAACGTGAATTGCTACAAAAATTACATTGTTTGACACGGGGCAAAAATTCTGTAGAGGAATATTATCATGAATTACAAACTGTATTGATTAGATGTGTCCTAATAGAGGATAATGAAGCTATGCTTGCACGTTTTAAGGGTGGCTTAAACAAGGAGATTCAAATTATTCTAGAATACAAGGGTTGTACAACTATCACTCGTTTGTTCCATCTTGCTTGCAAAGCTGAACGTGAAGTGCAGGATCGACAGGCCTCTACGAGGACTAACTTTTCTACAATATGAAATACATCATGTACTTCGCATGGGTCTTCTGCAGCAACACGTCCTGCTGCACCACCACCATCTACTTCAGCTGCTAACTCCTACAGGGAGCCACCAAACAGCCACCGCCACCATCATTCAAGGGTAAACATAGTGGTCTAGCATCGAGTTCTACGTCATCCATGGAATCCACAGGGCAAACACGCGATCGTGATATTAAATGGCGTAGGTGCCAAGGAGGAGGTCACTTTGCAAAAGATTGTCCCTCCAAGCATGTGATGACCATTACTGCAGATGGTGGGTATGGGTCTGCTAGTGAATATGATGAGGAGACTTTAGTTCTCATTGCTAATGAGGAACAGATTGTCGATGATTCTCCTCATGATATAGAGTATATGGCTGCTGATGACGCCTACAAATATGCTAGTTTGGTTGCTCAACGTGTTTTAAGTGCGCAGGTAACGAAGGTCGACCAAAATCAGAGGCATAATTTGTTTCACACAAAGGGAGTGGTGAAAGAATTTTTGGTTTGCATCATCATTGATGGAGGGAGTTGCAACAACTTGGCAAGCATGGAGTTGGTGGATAAGCTATATCTCACCAAAAGACCACACCCTCATCTGTACTATATTGAACGGTTTAACAATAGCGGTAAGATTAAGGTAACACATTTTGTTCGTGTGCACTTTAGCATTGTGGCATATGTTGATTTTGTTGATTGTGATGTGGTACTCATGCAAGCATTCTCTCTTTTACTTGGTAGACCATGGCAATTTGATAGGAATGTTGTACACCATGGTAGGACAAATCAGTTTACTCTTGTTCAACATGATTAAAATATTGTTTTACTTCCTATGTCTCCTGAACAAATTGTGAAAGGTGATCTTGCTAGAGCTAGTAAAGCAAAACAGGAGAAAACTAAGAGTGAAAATGAGATAGCAGCTAAAGAATTTGAGCAACAACATAAGACTAATAGCAAATCATCATCTACTATTGCTAATGAAATTGAATTGACTAATCCAACTTTGCTTACTACTAAGGTAGATATTACTGATTTGGATGTTAATCACCATGTGTACTATGCTTTTGTGTACAAAGAAGCTTTATTTTCATTTGAGGAATTGCCTTCTTCTTTGCCTCCTGTTGTCACTGACCTTTTGCAGGAGTTTATTGACGTCTTTCCACAAGACGTGACATTGGCATTACCACCTATTCGACAGATTGAGCATCAAAATGACTTAATTCCCGGTGCCTCACTACCCAACCGTGCGCCAAACCATACCAATCCTGAGGAGACGAAGGATATTCAACGTCAACTATAAGAGCTACTCGACAAATGTTATATACGTGAATCCCTTAGTCCTTGTGTTGTTCCTGTTATATTAGTTGCAAAAGAGAATGGAACATGACGTATGTGTGTTGATTGTAGATCCATTAATAATATTATTGTTCGTTATCGTCATCCTATTCCTAGGTTAGATGATATGCTTGATGAATTAAGTGGTTCTACCATGTTCTCCAAAGTTGATTCGCGTAGTGGATACCATCAAATTTGTATGAAATTGGGGGATGAATGGAAAAGAAAATATTTAAAAGTAAGTTCGGATTATATGAGTGGTTAGTAACGCCTTTTGGGGTAACTAATGCACCTATTACTTTCATGAGATTGATGAAGGAAGTTTTACGTGCTTTCATTGGACGGTTTGTGGTAGTCTATTTTGATGATATAATGTTTTATAGCAAATCTTTGGAGGAACATTTGGATCATTTACGTGATGTGTTTATTGATCTACGTTATGAACCTTTGTTTGGTAACCTTGGGGAGTGCACCTTTTGCACCGACCGAGTATCATTTCTTGGCTATGTTGTTACCCCATAGGGAATTGAAGTTGATAAAGCCAAGACTGAGGCGATTGAGAGTTGGTCGCATCCCAAAATGTTCACACAAGTGAGGAGTTTTCTTGGCCTCGCTGGATTCAATAGGCATTGTGAGGGATTTCAGCGCCATTGATGCACCTCCTAATGAGCTTACACGCAAGGGTGTGCCTTTTATTTAGGGTATTGCACAGGAAGAAGCCTTCACGGTACTGTAAGATAAGTTAACACATGCTCCTTTGCTCCAACTTCATAATTTAATAAGACTTTTGAGATTGAATGCGAGGCTAGTGGGATTGGTATGGGAGGTGTGACTACAATATGCTTAACCTGTTGCATACTTTTTTTTAAATTTGAGTGGGCCTAGTCTGAACTATTCAACTTATGATAAGGAATTATATGCTATTGTTAGGACATTAGAAACTTGGACCTTGTTTATGGCCCAAAGAATTTTTTATACATTCTAATCATGAATGTTTGAAACACATAAGAAGTCAAGAAAAACTGAACCGTAGACAAGTTAAGTGGGTTGAATTAATTGAGACTTTCCTTTATGTTATCATAAACAAGAAGGGTAAAGATAATATTATTGCTGGTGCATAGTCTTGTCGTTATACTATGCTTTC
Source organism: Bromus sterilis (assembly GCA_950022295.1). Classification (NCBI taxonomy): domain Eukaryota; kingdom Viridiplantae; phylum Streptophyta; class Magnoliopsida; order Poales; family Poaceae; genus Bromus; species Bromus sterilis. The sequence continues at coordinate 268,520,430 of OX465595.1, read as the reverse complement.
ACAACTTGATTTCAAGATATTTGGTTCGGATAACATCAAAGATCAATATATACATAATGTTGAATTTAAAGATGTATTGCAGAATAGTAGAGCAGGAAGAACATGGAACAAGTTTGTACTTAATGATGGATTTGTGTTCCGTGCTAACAAGATATGCATTCCAGCTAGCTCCGTTCGTCTTTTATTATTGCAGGAGGCGCATGGAGGAGGATTAATGGGACACTTTGGCGTGAAGAAGACGGAGGACATACTTGCTACACAATTATTCTGGCCAAGGATGAGACGGGATGTTGAGCATTTTGTTGCTCGCTACACTACATGTCAAAGAGCTAAGTCACGACTTAATCCTCATGATTTATATGTTCCTTTACCTGTACCTAGTGTTCCGTGGGAAGACATATCCATGGACCTTTTTTCGTCTTGCCTCGAACAAAGAAGGGGAGGGTAGCATATTTGTTGTTGTGGATATATTTTCTAAGATGGCACACTTTATACCATGTCATAAAAGCGATGTTGCTGATTTATTCTTTAGTGGAATTATACGCTTGCATGGTGTGCCAAATACTATTGTCTCATATCGTGATACAAGTTTCTTAGCCACTTTTGGAGATGCTTATGGGCTAAGCTGGGGACTAAAATACTTTTTAGTACTACATGTCATCCCCAAACTGATGGACAAACTGAAGTATTCAATAGTACATTGTCTACTATGATTTGGGTTGTTTTAAAGAGTAACTTTAAAATGTGGGAAGAATGTTTAGCTCATATTGAATTTACTTATAACAGTTCATTACAGTCTACCACTAAAATGTGCCCTTTTGAGATTGTGTATGGTTTTATAACTCGTGCACCTATTGATTTAATGTCTCTTCCATCTTCAGAGAAGTTTAATTTTGATGCTAAGCAACGTGTTGAATTGATATTAAAAATGCATGAGTTAACTAAACAAGATATTGAGAGAATGAATGCTAGATACAATCTTGCTGGTGATAAGGGTAGAAAGCATGTTGTGTTTGAACCGGGAGATCTTGTTTGGTTACATCTACGTAAATATAGGTTTCCTGATTTACGCAAGTCTAAGTTAATTCCATGAGCTGATGGTCCCTTTAAGGTTTTGGAGAAAATAAATGATAATGCATATCACTCAAGGCATCAACATGATGTTTGATCTGCCAGCCTTGGTGCAACCTGTCTTGGGATTAGAGGAACTGTCTCTACCCTTTTCCAAGTCTGAAATTGATGATGTCCTCAAGGATTTACCTACAGACAGGGCACCTGGTCCTGATGGTTTTAATTGTCTCTTTCTTAAGAAATGTTGGCATATTGTTGAGAAAGATTTTCTGGATCTCATACAGCAATTTTCCACTGGTCAACTTAAGTTAGAGTGCCTGAATGGGTCTCTTATTACCCTCATCCCTAAAATGCTTGCACCTGAAGGGCCACACGACTTCTGGCCAATTTCTCTGACCAACACATGTCTAAAGTTCCTGACTAAGCTGTTGGCTAGCATATTACAGAAGGTTATTCTTCAGTGTATCCATCTGAATCAATATGGGTTTCTTAAATCTAGATCCATTCAGGATTGTCTGGCTTGGGCTTTTGAGTATATCCACCAGTGAAAACAGTCCCAGCTGCCTTTGCTTATTCTCAAGCTTGATTTTGCCAAGGCTTTTGATACAATTGAACATGAGGTTATCTTACAAATCTTAATGCATAAAGGGTCCAGTACAACCTGGATTAAATGGGTTAGAGAGATTCTCACCTCTGGCTCTTCTTCTATTCTGCTCAATGGAGTACCTGGCAAACAGTTTTACTGTAGGAGAGGGGTTAGGCAAGGGGATCCTCTCTCCCCCCTCCTATTTGTTTTGGCTGCTGATCCTTTCTATCCCATCATACAATATGCAGATGACACTATTCTTGTGGTGCCAGCCAAGGATGATCAACTTCTTGCTCTCAAGGAAATGCTCCTCAAATTCCATTCTTCCACTGGACTCAAAGTGAACATCAATAAATCCTCAATGATCCCTTTAAATGTTCCTACAGATGAGTCTGAAAGGTTGCCTACAATTCTTGGTTGCTCCATTGGCCAGATGCCATTCACATATTTGGGCCTACCAATGGGGACTACTAGACCAAAAATTCAAGACCTCATGCCCGTGGTGGATAGAGTTGAGAGGAGACTCACTGCCAGTTCTGCAATGTTAAATTAGGGGGAAAGAGTGCAGTTACTGAACTCTGTCATCTCATCTCTGCCTATTTATCATCTTTGATCCTTGTCCATTCCTCAAGGAATCATCAAGCAGCTAGAGAGAATTCAAAGGCAGTGTCTGTGGAGAGGCAGCTCTGATTCCAAGAGGAAATACCTTGCTGCGTGGGACTTGGTTTGTAGACCTAAAAGCAAAGGTGGAATGGGAATCATGAATCTTCAGCTAAACAAAGCTCTTCTGCTAAAGCATCTTCACAAATTCTTCAACAAGGACGGCACCCCCTGTGTATCTCTCATCTGGAACTCTTATTACAATGGTAATGTCCCACATGCCACTATAATGTGTGGGTCTTTCTGGTGGAAAGACATCCTCAAATTGGCTGATCTATACAATCCTGTGGTTTCTATCAGGGCCAATGTTGGAGACTCTATGTTGTTTTGGTCTGATGGTTGGATTTTAAATAACTCACATAGACCTCTCATAGACAGATTACCACATTTGTTCTCATTTGTGAAAGACGACAAGTTGTATGTGCATGATTTCATCACTGCTGTTGAGGCCAGCTCCCTTTTCTATCTGCCCTTATCACAGCAGGCTGCAGCTGAGTTGGATGTCTTGAACCACTGGTTACACAATTTTCATCTCTCCAGCAATGATAAGGATATCTGTACTTGGCCTGGTCTCCATGGTTATACTGCTAAGAGTTTCTATTTGCTTATGCACTCCCATTTACCAGATGATGCAATTTGCAAATGGCTATGGAAAAGCAAATGTACTATGAAGATAAAGGTCTTTGGTTGGTTGTTGTTGTTTGACAGACTGGATACAAAGGACCTCCTGGTCAGGAGACACTGGAGGTCTCCTTAGGAGGTCAACACATGCCTCATGTGTCCTAGTCACACTTTGGAAGACTGGATGCACCTGTTTTTATCTTGCTCCTTCAGCTCAAGAATATGGTTTTACCTACAGATCCAATGGTCCCAGGATGGTAATCTGGTTAGCAACCTCATCCAGGCCAGACTGTCCTTTGGAGAACCTTTCTTCCTAGAGGTGGTTCTCACTGCTGCCTTGTGCATTTGGACTGAGAGGAATGGCAAGACCTTCAGGCATGAGAGACCAACTTTCAATTCCTGGAGAAGGCACTTTGTGCATGATATCACCCTGCTTTCACATAGATTTCAGGGAGATACTAGAGACAGATTACTCTCTTGGATGAATAATTTCTTTACTTTCCCTTGCATGTAAATCCCCTGTACCCCCTTGAGAACTTTTTGTTCTCCCCTCTGCAATAAAATACTGTGGAGCTCATGCTTCACACTCCTTAGTCAAAAAAAACTTGAGCTACCTACATATTTTGGGGTTAGTCCCACATTTAACATTTCAGATTCGAAGCCTTATATGGGACAAGATGAGGAGCTTCCGCCGAGGACGACTTCAATTCAAGAAGAGGAGGATGATGAGGACATCCCTACTAATGTTACACCCACATTCCCACCAGCTACACATATTGGATCAGTTACTAGAGCTCCTGCACGCCAACTAAATTTTCAGGTACTTTCGTTTCTTGGAAACCCTTCTAATGTTCATGAACATATGATCTTGCCTAAATTAGATTTTTTTTACTTGTGAATGAAGGACCTAGCATGGACAAGATGGATGACCATTGGAGCGGCATCAAGCATGGTGAAGAAGGTGTGCGCGCGGGGAAGGACAATGGAGATTCCAATGGTTATTTTCGCACTTTGAAGCGACCATACAGAGTACATGAAGGCTAGGACAAAATATACAAGATGCCACATCATAAATTTCTTCCATAGGCTATTTTAGGTGTCGTGCCACCTTATTATTAAGCTAGGCCCATGTAATTTTGAAATACCTAAGTATAGACTGTTTTTAGAGTCCGTATGTGTGAGGAAATCGACTTAGGGTGTGTTTTGGATCCCTCCTTCAAGGGATCACAAAATCCCCTCTGTTCCGCCATATATACAACCCTTAGGGCGTCGTTTAGGCATGGGTTTTGATTAGATTAAAGTGAGCCATCACAGAAACTTCATGTACTTCGTTTGTGTCAACCGACCAGACTAAGACCGTATTGGAACCCCAAACTTTCATCACTCTTTCATCTATATTCGCAATATCCAGATCTCAATTCTTAGTTCCTGCTTGTTCTTCGATTGCTTGCAGGAATTAGACCTTCGTGGTCAGGTTGATCGTGCTCTAGCGGGATCAATAACCTCTTGGAGTTGGTTTAGCGATCGCTAAGGTGCAACGTCGTTGCACGTATGTAATTGGGTCGTCAAAGTCGTCTCCACCATAATCAATATCCACCATCTCATCAAAACATAGGGACACCTTCGCCTCTATCACCTAGCCCCTTTCCATCCGTTCAAATTTTTGGTTGCATTGGCTAGTGCATGAAGCTTAACAACATTAACTGGGATTTGAGGTTTTGCTAAATGATGTCTCTTGCGGAGTTGGAGGACTGGCATCATATTGCTCTCATCTTCCCTACACTCATGGAGGCGGCAAATTAGGTCATCTGGCCTCATACCACTTCTAGGCATTTTTTTGTTAAGTCTTCTTAATCCAAGTTGATCTCTGGCTCTATTACTTCTAATTTCAATGATATTTGATGTGGCAAGCCATTAGAGGTAAGCTGCACAGTAGAGGACCAAATTCGTAAATATAATGTAAATATAATAGGTCAGCTTTGAAATTGTGCCCTATATGCTACATGCACGGACTCGGACCATATTATTTCCAAATGTAGCTTAACTTTCTTACTTCGGAGCTGCGTATGATTGTGACGAAGTGTGACATGGGAACTCAATTCTTTTGTTGAGTTATGAAAAGTTGTTGGGTCCTTGTTTCGGCAAAGTAAACACATCTTTTGATTTGGCTTTCCAACGAAGTGTTAGGTCCTTTGGACTAATAGAAACAAGTTCACAATCAAACATTCTTCTTTTTCTAAAACTATCAAACATTCTTGGAATGTACTATGTAGCGGCGCCGCACACAGGTTTTCCTGTGCGGCGCCTCGCTAAGTACCTTTGTTAATCATGGTTTAGTATGCATGTATTTACGATGAAACGAAAGGTACTCGATGCTTCAATAAGGTGGGCTCCACGTCAATTTCAGAAAAAGTGGGCTCCATGTGCATGAGTAATAATGCAAGAATGCACAAAACTATTCAAGAGACTCTCACATGTCGCTTTCACAGGTGACGTCCTCTTTTTTTTTACTTTTTCCTATAGATTTACAGGAAGGTTGTGCATGCATACAGTACATGCGCTATTGTCTAATTAGTACCCATTTTTATTTATCAGAACAATCTTCATTGCAGGATATGTATTTAACATTCTTAATTGGTAATAAATGACATATAAACCTTCATGACATAATAGGCAAGCACAAGAAATAATTTTGCAATTAGGAGTAATTTTTGTGGTAAGCATAATAATTAATTCTTGCAATTAGGTGCAAAAATTTTGTGGCGGGTAAAATAAATAATTCTTGCAATTTCCTGTAAATTTCTTGTGGCATGTAGAATAAATAATTCTTGCAATAACGTGTAAATTTTTGTGGCAAGCACAGGAAATAGTTCTTGCAATTAGCTGTAAGTTTTTTTTTGACAAGTAATAAAAAATAATTCTTGTAATTAGGTGTAATTTTTTGTGGCAATTACAATAAATAATTCTTGCAATTTGGTATAAATTTTTATGGCAAGCATAAAAAATAATTCTTGCAATTAGGTGTAATTTTTTTGACAAGTAATAAAGAAAATCTTGCAATTAGGTGTAAATTATTTTTGACAAACCAATAGAAATAATTCTTGCATGTAGGCGGCAATTGTAAACCAATTAAAGTAAAACTTAGTGTGGCAGTGTAGCGGTATTAAAAGAATGGATTTCATGGAGTAATTCGTTTGTGATTTGCAGCAAAGCAAGTAGGGATGCAGGGCAATGAGGGTGAAAAAGGTGTTTGAGAGAACATGCATGAAATGTTCCCTAGTGATCCCTCGATGCTACTCGTACCTGCTAACTAAACGGGCCCACTGCTAATTAAACGGGCTTACAGATGCATGGTTGGTTGGGATGCGTGTCGATGGCGCTCGTTCGAATCTTCGTGAACCGTTGCACGGAAACTCGCGTGGTAGGGTCTCGGGGCTAGCCTGCTCAGTCCCGTTTGCCGCGCCGGTGGACCGCACCGAGGCGGCGCGGCCAGCCGCCGTGGACGTGGTGGATGAAGAGTGTTTCTTGCAGTGGGCGGACGATCTCAGGGGCCTAGAGATGGAGTTGGAACGCACCGTGCTGGTGACTATTGATGGTACTCGCCCGACCGTCGACTTGGCTCAGGCGGCGACGACGCTGGATGTTGAATTTGGTGTTGGTCCGGAGGATCTTTCCATCCACGCATTTGCACCGGAGGACTTCCTTGTTCTCTGCAAGGATGTGGCTCTTCGGAACGTCTTGGTGGATCGTGTCTGGGTGTCATCTCCATGGTTCTCCCTCAAGCTCCGTTCATGGATCCGGCAAGCTCAAGCAATGGGGGCAAGTGTCTTTTATCTGGTTCCGCTCTCTCTCTGGGGAGTGTCGGCCTATGCGTGGACGAGAAGAAACGGTGGAGGTGCTCCTGAGGGGTTCTGGATTCGTGGTCCATGTGGACGAGTGTACCGCGCGTAATGATGATATGTCCTGCTTCAAGGTGTGGATTCGCACGAAGGATCCTGAGAATATCCCGGCACGCCGCCGGCTGTACATTGAGGAGCCTACTATGAGGAGGCGGAGCCGGCGTGCTAACGTAGCCATGCGGAGGTCGAAAGCGCTCTGGTTCCCAATGGAGATTTCCCGGTTGGCGCGGCAGGCATTGGTGGAGGACTTCGAGGACGATGAAGATGATGAATCGTCGCCGCCGTCTGAGGGTGAGGGCCCGCGCCACCTCGTGACGCTGGTCCGGATGGATTTGGTCGTGGGCGTGCTACTGGTGCACGTGCCCCGGCGCCGTCGCTGCCACCACCGCTGGTGGGTGGATTTGAATTTCAAAGGCGTGCACGGGGTAGACCGAGTCAAAGCTCATCCTGTCTGGCTGGCCTTGGAGGCGGTTCATCTTTTCAGTTGGGCGTAGAAGATGGCTCTGCTTTCTAGGAGGCGCAAGTGTACACCGGTGGGGATCCCGAGGCCAGCTTGGTTGGCGCGTAGTTGGTGGGTTCTTTGGCGTCCTCTGTGGCTCATGCAGCCCGACTCCTTTGCCCCCGAGTCACGACAATCGCGTGGAGGCTAAAAGGGCCCCAGGCTCAGTTATCCTTCCTATTTGGAGGCATGGGAAGGTAGAGCGACAAGGTGGGAAGCTTCCTGGGGATCCGACCCGGTCCGCACTAGGGGTGCATGTGGGGCTCATGGATTTGGTTGTGGAGAGTGGGCGTCCCTGGGGCCATGCACGGATGGGACGGTCCCTGACCTGGGCATGCAGCCGGTCGTGGCCTCGCATGTGGCCCCTGCTAATCCCGAGGAGGATCATGTCGACATGCTACATGCAGACCTCCCAACCCCGGATCTCTCCTTGTCTATATCTCCTGGCTCAAGGCGGGCAAGAAATTTGGCTCGGACATGGTCTGCGGTTCAGGTCAATCTCTCGGAGGTGGACTCCCCTTGATGCACCCCGCTAGTGAGCCACAGGAGATTGCATCGCCTCGATCTTCCACCCCCCCCCCCTACGATTGACGCTGCTGCACGTCTTAATGGTTTCTGCGCTCAAGTTCGGCGAGCGATTTTGCCCCTTCTTCCCTCCCCTAGATCCCGTGGTCTCCCACCGGCGAAGATTCCCGGACAGTGCAGGAAGAAATAGGCACCAGCCTCCCCCACCCGGCATAGCGTGCGCATTGCAAGGAGGCGCGGACGTGGCTCCCCGACCACTAAGCAACAATAGGTAATAATAAGGAAGCTCTGTTTGGCGAATGAGACAGATGTGATTGGGGACAAAGCGTTAGTGGCTTATATACGCCTGTTCAACACCCCTTATCTAATGTGCATATCGCAGCTGTTCTGGCTCTGTTCAGCTGGGAACCTTCCATCCTGCCCTTGATGGAGGCACAGGTGGAGGTGCAGGCGCAGGCATGAGCCATGTGTGCGTGGTGGACTCTGTGCTCTATTTCTATGGCTGCACAACCTATAAAATTGGTGGTGTGTAATGTTCGCGGTTTGAATTCGATGGCCAAGTGAAACGCGGTGTTCCAAGTGATTAGGGAGGTGTGCTTTCAGGAGACCAAGCTAGACGTGGTGTCTCTTGACCTTGTACAACAATGTCTTGGTAATAAATTTGGAAGCTTTTATTATTTTCCTGCGTTAGGAACTCGTGGTGGGGTGCTTCTTGCGTGGGATCCTTCGGTAGTGTCGTCGTCCAATCCCCACCTTACGAGGTACACCCTAACGGCATTGGTTCAATCGGTGGGCGCCCCTTGTTGGTGGATCATGGGCGTTTATGGCCCGAACGATCACGAGGGCATGTGTGAGTTTATGCAAGACTTGGTGGACATCCGTGATATCCACACTAGACCGTGGAGCGTGATGCGCAATTTTAACCTGCTTGTCAATCCTGAGGATAAAAGCAATGAGGTGATCAACAGAAGGTTGATCGCGAGATTCCGCTCGAAGCTCGGTCGCCTGGAGCTTAAGGAGTTGTACCTCAATGGTAGGAGGTACACCTGGTCTAATGAGTGGGCCCATGCTACTCTAGAGAAGATCGACCATGTGTTCTCATGCTCGGCTCGCGAGGAGTTGTACCCCTCGTGCCTTCTCACGACCCTCGGCACAGCTTTTTCAGATCATTGCCCGTTATTCCTCAACCTCCATGCAAATCTTCAGTTCAGGAGGCGGTTCAGGTTTGAGGCCTTTTGGCCGAAGGCGCCTGGTTTTTTGGAGGCAGTTCAGGAGGCGTGGGCCTCTATCACTGCCATTGGTAATCCCTTCCACGTGCTCACTAATAAGTTATGGGCCACAGCGAAGGCCATGCACAGGTTGAGCAGCAGGTGGATCGGGAACATGTGACATCAAATTGGCATCGCCCTGGAAGTGATCCTGCGTTTAGATGTGGCTGCCGAGAGTAGGGCCCTGGTGGAGCAGGAGCTTGCTCCGCGGCGCACCCTCAAGAGGAAGCTGCTTGGGCTGAGTTCGTTGGAGAGAACAATCGCTCGTTAGAAGTCGAGACTGCTGCACCTCTAGAAGGGATACGCCAATACCTCTTTCTTCCATCAACACGCTCGACATAGGCAGAGGAAGAACGCCTAGCTTTCCCTTCGTCGGGGCGAGCAATTCGTTCCAGGACAGGAAGATATTGCGGCAATTGTGGACGGTTTCTACTCAGAACTTTTTGGGGCGGCTCCCCCCTATGCACATGCCCTTAACCTTGAGGCGCTCGGTCTGTTGTCCCGTGACCTCACGCACCTGGAGGCTCCCTTATCTCTCGAGAGGAGGTACTTAAGGTGATCAAATCCATGCCGCTGGACAAGGCCCCCGACCCGGATGGGTTCACGGGGCGCTTCTACTTACGTGTTGGCACATTATTGAGGTGGACTTCATGAGGGCCCTTAATCAGTTTGACGTGGGAGATATGCGTGGAATGGCGACCATCAACAAGGCCCTAGCCAATTTGTTGCCCAAGAAGTATGGGGCGGAGGATGTGCGTGATTTCCTCCCTGTGAGCCTTGTTCAGGGCGCGATAAAGATCTTTGACCGAATTCTGGCTGGCCGGCTTACGGTGGAGCTACCCAAGTTGGTAGGGGAGAACGAGAGTGCTTTTGTTCGGGGACGTGTTCTGCATGAAAATTTCATGCTCGTTCAGTGCACTGCTAGGCGTCTTCACGCTTTGCAGAACCCGGCTGTCATGGTGAAACTTGACATTTCCAAAGCTTTAGATTCTGTTCAATGGTCCTTCCTGCTTGAGGTTCTCCAGGCCATGGGCTTCGGGTCTATGTGGATTGCTTGGATCTGTGGGTTGTTGGCCACCTCATCCACCCGGATCTTGGTTAATGGCGTTCCTGAGGCTCCTATCCTCAACTTCATGTGGCTCCGTCAGGGTGACCCCATTTCCCCCATGCTATTCATTCTCGTCATGGAACCTCTCAACGCCTGTTTGAGATGGCTGCGACGCATGGCCTGCTTGCCCCTCTTGCACGTACGGGCATGAAGCACCACGTTTCTATATTTGCGGATGATGTGGTTGTTTTCCTCAAACCGGAGGAGGTGGATCTTGCTACGTGTGCGAAGATTCTCCGGTTATTTGGCGATGTGTCGGGACTTAGGGTTAATATCCAGAAAGACCACAACCATGCATATACGCTGTTGGGGAAGGAGATGGAAAGGATTCAGAGCACCTATTGGTGCCCCCTTGGGACGTTCCCTTGTCGGTACCTTGGCATGCCTATCTGCCTCTGGAAACCATCGGCGGCGCAGCTTCAAGGCAAGGTGGACCATCTGGCAAGCTACCTTCCCTCTTGGAAGGCTAGGGCAATGACGAAGAGCGGCCGACTGATCCTGGTGCTCTCGGTCCTGTGCTCGGTTCCCATCCACTTCATGTTTGCACTAGATCTCCCTATGAAAACCATTGCTAACATGAATAAAATTATTCGGGCCTTCCTTTGGTGCGGGAAAGAGGAAGCAAACGGTGGACAGTGCCTAATCGCTTGGGACGACGTTTGCATCCCCAGGTGGGCCGGTTGGCTGGGCGTTCCAAATCTTCGGTCGCTCAATGTGTCCTTGCAAGCCCGATGGTCCTGGCTGCAAAGGGTGGATCCCGCCCGGCCGTGGTCGGAATTCCAGGTGGAGGCCCCCAAGGAGACTTTGAGCATCGCCCAGGTTGCCACCCATATAGTCCTGGGAAGCGGCCGCCGTGCCCTCTTCTGGGAGGACCGATGGCTCTCGGGGCGGCGGATAGTGGAGTTGGCGCCGGCGTTATACTCGCTGGTCCCCCAGCGCACCATGGCAGCTCAGACTGTAGGGGAGGCTTTGCCCAATGCTGAATGGGCCAGGGCCGCTGGCCCAAACTTGTGCGAGACAGCCATTACAGAGTACTTGCACTTATGGACGAGGTTGACAGGCATCCATCTCTTTGACTCGGTGGAGGACTCCTTTCGTTGGGCATGAGAGAGTGACGGTCGGTTCTCGGTCCGATCGGTGTATGCAGTCCGGTTCGCCGGGAGGGAGGTCTCCCCTTCGCCAGATTTCTCTTGGAAGAACCGGGCCCCTCTTCGTTGCCGATTCTTTACATGGCTCGCATTCAAGGGCCGCTTATGGACTTCAGATCGGTTGGCTAGAAGGGCCCTCCCTCACCAGGTTTCCTGCCCCCTTTGCGCTCAGGATGATGAGACCATTGAGCACTTGATGCTTACCTGTGTTTTCTCTCGCACCGTGTGGACCCAAATCGGCATGATCTTGGGTAGGCCGGAATGGGCACCGTCGGTGGATGACAAGCTTGTGACCTGGTGCACCAGGAAGGTCGATCAGAAATTTACCGCCAAGGACATCCGCACCTTTCTTTGTCTGGTGATGTGGGAGCTATGGAAGCACCGTAATTCGATAGTGTTTAATTGTAACAGCCCGGGATTTTCACCCTAATTAAAAAAATTGTGTTTTGCTTTATTTTGTTGCTTGCTAGAAATGTTTGTAGTATTTGCTTCGCCGATTTATTAATTAGCGAATATATTTCCCCTCCTCGTACCGGTATGCGTGACCGAACCTTTCCACCATGGCACACGACCTTGCGACACCGGGTTTCACCTGAGCACCGTCGGAACTTCCGGCACAAGACCAGCCATCGCCATCGGAACGAAACCCCTGTTTATTTAATAAACGGATTATTTTGTTGGGCGCCGAAAAAATATTCTCAGAACGGTATCGAAGTGAGGTATAAGTGACCGGCTCGCCGCACTGAGCGTGTGGCTCGATATTTCGTCTAAATCGGAGGTCGTATGGACTCCCTGCGGTCAGAAACGTAAACATCGGACGCGCAAGAGAGAAACTAGGGGCATTTGCGTAAACCTACCAGGCAGGCCAGCCTATATATAGACCACCACTCTCTCCCACCCATTTTAGGGTTTCCCCTAGTGCATTCTTGCAACCACCCCCTCCAAATATCCCAAATCTGCCTCGCAAAGCCTCCAGATCTGAAACCCTAGCTCCCAGTCCATCTCAGCCGTAGGATCTAGCAATCAATGGCCCAGATCTCGCCACCTCGCCCCTACTACAGCCTCCAGCCGATCTGGGGCCCGCCAGGACGGGATCCGCCGCCGTCGGCCCGCCCTGAGCCCGGATCTGGGTTGCGCCTCGCCGCCACCCGTCACCACCGCCGGCGAGCCGCCACCTCGCGCCGCTGCCGCCCGGTGAGCTCCACCGCCGCCGCACGCACCCCCTCTCCTCCTCATCTCTCCCTTGCTCCTCATCTATCTCCTTTCCGTGTGCAGATGCCGCCATGGGAGCTCGCTGCAGGAGCTCGCCGTGCGCCGCCTCGACCAACGCCGGCGACCAGCCCCAGCCCTGGATCTGGTCGCGACGGATCCGGCGCCCCCGTGCCCGGCCAGGCCACCTCCGCGTTCGCTGCGCCTCCAGCTCGCCGGCGTGGTCACCGCCGGCGCCACCAGCCATAGCCCCGCCCGATCCAGTCAGGAGCGAGGGAGCCAGCCGCTGGGTGGGCCGCGCTAGCGCGCCTCGCCAGCCTGGGCCGACCTCGCCCTGGAGGCCCAGCTCCCCATGTCCCATCTCCCCTCGAACCAGCTCGCGTGCGTGGAGCCCCGCGCTATTCCTCGCCCGTGGGGCGAGCACCACTATTCGCCGCCCCTCTGCAAATGGGCTCAAGCCCATTATGAGCTCTTCTCCGCCTTTTTTTATAGTTATTGTTGTTGTTCCTGTTGGGCTTGGCCCGTTAGCGCTTGCTGCTATTTAGCGCACGTGCAATTGTCAGCTATCCGACGCTCATCCTGTTAGGCCCTCTACAGTAGCTTTCGGCCCAGTGCTCGTTTAGATTTATCTGCATATTAATTAAATTACAGACAAACATAGGATTTTGCGGTGGCGATATCTTTTTAACGATAGCTCGGATCACGATGCGTTCTACATGAAACTTGCTTATAATTTCGTGTAGATTATTGACATGTGCTCCTTTGCCATGTTTGTATTTGTCTACATGTTGTTTCACTGCTATTTACATGCCATGCCATTGTAAATTGTAACCTGCCATAATTTAATAACCGTTGCTCTGATTAAAATGTTTTTTATATGTAACTTGACTAGAATTGCATGTAGATCATGAATATGTTGCTCTTGCTTGCTAATAAAAATAATAAAATATGGTTTAGGGAAGATCTGTACAAAATGCTTAAAATATCCGGGGGTATTAGTGATATGCCATGCTTAGGAATTTTACCCCATTTAACTTGACTAGCATAGGTAGTTTACTTTATGCTTCACCTCTTGCCATGATTGTGTGATATGTCATGCTTGTGTGAGATTCCATGTTAACAACCTTTGCTCATGTTGTGTAGCTAAACAATTTGAACCATTCTAAATGTGTGGTATCGTCATGTGTGGACGATACTTCACTTAACGTGTTAGTAATCGCGCTCGACGGTAGATCTGTATCGTAGTGTCGTGTCTCGTGTTGCATTCTTGATGTTGATTGCTCGTGATTGCTTCGTAGTAATAGATGCTTGTTTGTCGATTGTCTTGCCAGTGTTTCCTTCTTGTGTGCTCCCGCGGTTACTCTCGGAGACGATGCGAGTTTGCGTTCGACTACACCTTCGGCTTCGTCTTCTCATCAGGTAAGGGGGAGCATATATCATGCTTATAACTTTCAGCTCACTTGTGCCTAGGTATAGGATAGAACGATTGCTTGATCCTACCATCTCATATTTATGCCTCTCAAATAAACCCAAACAGCCATGTCTCCCACATCCTAGCAAACCATTATTTGGCCATGTACCTTGCTTGATTAACCACTGCTTAGTATGCATGCTTAGGATGCTACAACTGTTCCTCTGTTACTCCTTGGATTAGGCTATCACATTATTATATTATTGTGGATGACATGATTATTATAATGTTGACTATACTCAACGAAGGATGGAAGGTTTAGGCTATCCTGCTCCGGTGCTTTGTTCCATTCGAGTCACCTAGGACCCGAGTTCTGGGTATTGTGTCTCTTCACAAGTGTGCCTAATCGTGTGTGGGGTTCTATGGGGTCCCTTTGTCTTACCTATCTAGCTCCAAACAGTTCTAGTGGTGGCCCAAGCTGATTTACCATTTGAAACTATGTGTGTGTCTGTCGGGTCGCTCCTAACAGATATTCTTTAAAACAACCTGGGCCAGCGGGCACATGGTTTTCTTGTTGGTCCAACCTGGCCAGCTGAGGACCCTGCCTCATGTGAGAATTAACCGGCAATCCAAACCCGAGTCATACGGTAGAGACCGATTCGAGAGCGCGGACGGCTTTTCAGTTAGATGTCGACTCACCGGGGGCCACCCGAAATTGTGCGTTGTTAGTTAGAGGGACTCTGGCGTACCGGAGTTTCAGGCGTTTCACACAGCCAAGCGGAAATCGGGCGTACATGTGGAGCTTATAATGGGCAGTTGGTACACCCCTGCAGGGTTAAATCTTTTCGAAAAGACGTGTCCACGGTTATGGACGACTTAAGACCTACTCCTTGTTCATAGACAACAACAACAACTGAGATAATGTTAATAACTTGATCAATGTGTGTGTGCCTTGACTGTTTCTTCTTCGTCGGGATGCGAAGGGGAGGACAAGGATAGGATAGGTGTTATGATTGCGTAAGTAGCTGATAGCAGACTTGTTGGAGGCGATTCTTGTTGATATAGCTCACTCATTTCTTCTCTCTTTTACGCAAGTTATGCAAACGATCTTAGACTACAGAGAAGCTCGACGATCCTTCTTTCGGACGCCTTCGTGAAGACTCGACGACGACTAGTTAGGCGAATCTCGGCGGAGAGCCTGGACCCATGTGGTTACGAGAATGGTGTGATTTATCTTTGCCACTAGGCATTTGATTGTAGTATGTACTCAGACATATATCTTCCGCTGATATATTGTATTAAGGCAGTTGTATGCCGATTATATAAGATGGTGTATCCTTGTAGTTGTAATGTTGTGATTATCATATTGAAATCCGAGACATATGGCTTCGTCATATGTCGCGGTGGGTCCGATATGTGCTTCGTCCTTGGGTCTGAACGAAAACGTCTAGATCTGAAGCAGTATCGCATATCAGGCCTTACATTAATGTGGCCAGCCCATCTGTGAGGATCTTATTGCGCAAGATTGCGGAAGAGAAAGATGCATAATAGCAGGCGGGCCTGTTAGGCCTTGTACAATGCAAGGTGCTTAGGGGAGTGCTTAGCAAAATAAACCGACCTTTTTTGTAGCACTAGTGCTTATTTCTATAGGAGAGGTGCCTAATTAAGCGTCTATCCTTTACATCTAAACACCAGTGCTTAGAGAATAATCTGGTTTTTTCTCTAAGCATCTCTTCTAAGCACCTTGCATTGTATATGGTCTTAAGGTTATGTCGGAGGCAACCGGCGTGGGGGAACGGCGAGTAGTCCGTTTTTGATTTAGGTAGACCCCTCTCAGGATGTAGTTGTGTGCAGGTGTGTCAGTTTTTTGTAGCACACATCTTTGGCTGTCTCAAGAAAAAAAATCTGAAGACACAGTGATGCTCATCTGGATCTCCTCTCCTAGTGTGTGTAGTCGGCATGCATGCCTATCATTTCTCATTTCTATAACTTGTTGCGTTGCGTGTGAAGTTGTTGAACTTTTCAGTCTGGTTTCTGGTTGTTTGTTATGATGATCTTTGCTCGTTGGTTTAATTTATAAAATCGGGTTCATCTAACAAAAATCCCATCAAAGCACTCTAAAGCAGGTGCTGCAGTCTAGCTGACAGCCTTGTTCAAATACAGTCCATGAAACGCCGTCCTGCACTGCACGGTTCCACAACACCGAGGGACTGAGGCAGCCGTTGTTTTGTTCAGTAGGCAGACAAAATGAAGAGTCATTGCCCATGTCCCAACCAGAGGCCTAGTCATTTCATGACGTCCTGCTCAGTGCACATCTTCCCAACAGGGCAACAGGCAACAGCCTGCTTCATCATCATTCTTCCCGTGCTGCACCACCCCACGCAAAAAAGTGTAGACACCAATTTGTTGTCCTTAGACTTGCCTCCTCGGATCATTGGACGGATTCGGCCTCCTGGCCCTCCCAAACTGCAAATTACCTGTAGACCTATCACCAGGATGCCCCACAGCATCTGAATTCTGGTAACTAACATTTCTCGGAACAGAGTTGGGATGGCCATCCTCACCGGCCGCCATGCCAATCCCGAGTCCCGGAAGCATGTCAAAATGCCTAGGTCTCCGTCCACTAGTCCTCATGTAACTTGTGTTTGAAGAGTTCATGCCCCGGGTGTTTGAAAAATTGTTCATAGCTAGGAAGTCACTCGGGATGCTACTCAAGTCCATGAAACATTTCCTTGCCTTTGCATCTGCTACCAGTGCAGCCCAATCCTGTGATTGCATGAGGGCATTGGCATTACCAATAACCTAGAAAAGAACAAAGATTATATTAGTACGATGGCAAAGTCCAGCAGAAAAACAACATTAGTACATTGATCTTGATGCATATTTTCGGTAGGAGGATGGAAGGGATACCCATAGAGCTCTCTTTGCTCGAGTAAGAGCAACATTCATACGACGTATATCTGCAACAAAACCGACACCGTGGTTTGAGGCACGGACACATGACATAATAATCACATCACGCTCCTGGCCTTGAAAAGCATCAACTGTGTTTATGTAGATATCTTTCCCTTCCTCGGTATTCATAACCTCCGTAAATTCCCGCTGAAGACACTTCAACTGCAACTTATAAGGAGTGATTATACCAACAGATGCTCTCTTGCCACCATTAGCTCTCAGGAATTTCTGAAGATGCTCATACAAACGCAATGCAAACTGTGCTTCATGGACATTCTGGTATGAAGATGACCCACCTCGATGGGACTCACGCCCATGTGAGATGTCATAGAAAATGTAAGGTGACATTAATACATCTCTATAGAATGCCTCATCAGGCAAGTTGGCGACACTTGCACTATCTGTAAGGCGGCTTTGGTAGAAGTATCTTGATGGAAATTCACGGATCTGGGGATGCATCCGATATTGCACTGACAGCAAAATGGTAGGGCAACCAGCCTGCTGAAACCTCTCAAAAAGACTCCTGCTGTAGAGTAAAGTTCCAGCTGCTTTGCTAATAACAGTGGCAGGGAGCTGCTGTGGATCACCAACCAAGACACATCTAGCTGCACCAAGTGAAAGTGGAGGGAGGACTCCTACTTCACTGGCCTGAGCAGCCTCATCAATAACAACCATATCAAAGCCATGACTAAGGGCAGAGAACAACTTGCGGCCACTGCTTGATACTGTAGTAAAAACAATTTCCGCTTCACTGGCAAAACTAGCTTCCAGACTAGCCCTAGCATCTTCCAGACTGAAGTTTCTGCCGACACGGAACCTGCTTTCTAATATCAACAGGCGTGACATCTCGACCAGTACTTTATCCCTGCTTTCCACAGAAGCAGCAAGTTTCTGAAGCAGTATATCACGGCTACGATCCCTTTGAGCAAGCATATCTGGATCTACCCCAAATGAACCCTGGGATCTACCAGCCTCTGCAACCATATTAAGTTCTCTCTGCAGAAGTGCTATTTCTTGTGATAACTGTTGTTCACGGACTTTTAGTTGATGCAGCCACCCAATTACTTCATCACGTCCTTTCATTAAAAGCTGTTCCGTCCGTCGCTCAACTGAAACAGCTTGTGCAGCACGGGACTGTGAATCAACTCCAACACGGGCGACATCAGGGCGGTAGACTCTCATCTCACCATCAATGAAACCACGATCTAGAACACGAGCAAGCAGCTCATCTGTTGCAGCATTTGATGGGGCACAAACAAGCATCCGCGGTTTGGGGCAAAGCTTCGGAAGAGTGCGAAACAGGTTCTGATTCATGCTCTGCAAAACTTCATCCATTGAGCCTGCAGCAACAGCTTCTGAGGCACTGCTAGCACTACCACCAACTTGCTCATAACTTTCAGGAGCAAGTTTCTTCAGCAGAGCAGCATAGTAATGTTGATACTGAACAAGATGAATAACATTTAGCATTCCCCAAACAGTATGAGTTTTCCCTGTCCCTGGAGGACCTTGCACCAATGTGAAAGGCCATGGTTCTTGCTTCTTCACTACCCCGTTGCCTGTGCCAGCAGCTGTATGCATTGCAGCCCAATGAATTGCTGATAGCTGAGGAGCATTGAATGTATGATAGAGATGAGAAGAAAAATTTGGGGTGAAGCAGTCAGGCATAGCAGGTGGCTGCTCTTGATACTTGGGAAAGTGCTCTGGACTCGGCTGAAGAATTGCATTTTGCATCTAGTGGAAAGATTTGATCAAAACTAACTGAAAAAAAATATTAACCAGGAAATCCAGATAGCATCTAACTAAATATATACTACTGTATATCACCTGCACATTAAGGCGGCAAAATGCATGCAGTGCAACATACTCCCTTTGTGTTGTTGCAAGAGAACCGAGACCAGTTAGATACCATGTGCTTTGAGGTTGGAGTTTCCCCAGAACATTAGTCCCACTGTCGCAAATACAACACAAAAAGAATAATAAGACGACTGAACATACAGGATTCAGTTAACAAATGTATAAACAATAGATAAAACAGTGAAGTATCGTGCTCGCTTTGAGATGAGTTGGATGAAGAATTCTGATTTTCTTCCCTTACTTAGGAAGATTTGGAACAAACCTGTAAAATCCTATTGATGTTCTGAATGTGAAAATCAAGAGACTCATTTTTTAAAGGTTGGGACTCAAATTCCTTTGGTCATGCAAGAAAAAGGAAACAAGAACTTAAGGAGGAGATTTTTGCGGGCACAGAAATGGACATTGTATCCGTCCACGGACTGGTCCGGACCAGTCCGCGGGCACTGATACCAGAGCCATCCAACCGTATCCCTTAAAAGTCTGCCCCCAGTTTTTTTTCCTAAAGTCAACAACAATTCAAATTTATATCTAAATATTACAATTCAACAACATGTTCAAATAAAATAGTTTGAACATGAATTCAACACAAATTTATGTTTAGTTGTCTCCTTTAACAGCCCACAAATGCTCAATCAGGTCTTCCTTTAGCGCTCATGAGTCGCACGATGCCGAATATGTCGATGCATTTAGACAAACTCCTCAAATGTGGCCAGATTCGGAGCTGGAAGTTGAATAGGATCACCCATGTTCTCAAACC
The DNA here is from genome assembly GCA_950022295.1 of Bromus sterilis. NCBI lineage: Eukaryota > Viridiplantae > Streptophyta > Magnoliopsida > Poales > Poaceae > Bromus > Bromus sterilis. The sequence goes on along the minus strand of OX465595.1, from coordinate 268,500,859 downwards.
CCAGACCTCCGGCAGCACCTTCACACTCAACCTTCACGACCATGTTGTGCATGATCACACAACATGCCAATCACATCCCGCAAGGTCAACTGCAAAACGAGCTTGGAGCACTCCAAATGCCCTCTCCACAACCTTTCTAGCTCCTTGCCTTTGGGCAAAATGAGCTCTTTTCTAGCCTATTGGCTAGGAGATGGTCTTGACGAGAACTAGATAGTAGCCCATATTATACTCATGCCAGTAACAGCGAATGCAACATGATTTTTTATTTATTTAGACGAGGTCAAGCACCGATCAAGAAGCATTAGTCTTAGAGGTACGTTATTTAGAGAGTGCGCAAAAGAGATAGTTGTATGAAAGACACCGGTAGAGGTACGTTACACCCCCTCTTCGGTTGGTGCACTTGTGTGAATCAAGCCCTAGAGAGCAATCGTGCTAGCGACTCTCATTGTACTTGTGCAACACAAGCATTAGTCTTCGCTATGGTTTCCAGCATCGGGTATGATCTAGGAAGCTACAATGAGTTGCAGAACAGAAGTTGCCTACATGTCCAACTGTTCAATTTAACAGTGAGTGGAAAAAACTGCATTGTTTGCAACAAGTAACTGATGTGGGACAGCCCTCGTACATCACCATGGACCATACTCCATCGTCTACACCCCCAAGTGGACCGTTGACAAGAACTCAAGCACGTGCTTGGGAAGCCAAGGTGAATTCGCTCCTCCTTGAGTTTCCCTTTTCTTTTGTGAGACATGGCTACTACCTCAAGCGTGGACTTGGTGCATCCTTAGGTACCCGGGAGCTAACCATGGAGAAGACAAGGAACGAGGCCAAACGAAGCCGGACAGGGAGCAACGCAAAGAAGAAGTGATGTCACTGACCTCCAGCAAACAGTCCGGTCTCCAAAACCGGGAAGTGCAGCCTCCCCAAGAAGCCCCAGGCAGGCGCCAGAAGCAGCCTGCTGTGAGGACCGGACTGTCCAGTCCGCCTAACCGGACTACGGCCACACCGAGGGGGCCCAAGACGCATCCCAAGAATCGCCCAGGAATGCACTATCGGGCTATCCGGTCCGGACAACCGGACTGTCTCGGTGGCACTCAAAGACCTCCCAGTTCGCAGCTGCCAGTGTTTGCATTACCGGACTGTCCGGTGGACCCTGCATATGTGCGGTTTGGCTTGTTTCAGCCTGTATGCCTCAGGGCCCGTGCCCCTTTGTACCTAGACTATATATCGTCCCCTACCTCTGTTTTAGGGTTAGCAAAGTGCATTAGAACTTGAGAGAGAGCTTTGCTCTATCTATCCTCCCCCTTATGGGACCAAGACCTCCCTCTTGGGGAAGAAACCATAGGGATTTCAAGACCTCCATTAATTTGGGGAAGAATACTCTTGGATTACAAGATCTCCTTCAGTGGGGAAGATCTATCTCTCTCAAGACCTCCATCCCCCCTATGCTGGAGGGAACTTACCTACCTACCCTTTTACCTTGGTTGTATGCGGATCTTGAGGTGCAAGAGCATCTTCAATAACTGCCCTATTTTAGGGCACCAAAAGTGCTTTGAGTAAAATTTAGGGCACCAAAAAGTGAGCGTCTACAACAACTGCCCTAAAATAGGGCACCCAAATGCAATAAAAATCTTTTTAAAAAAAACTTCGATACATTGCATACGATCGATTCAAACTACAAACATGTTCAAATTTTAAACTACTAGACTACTATACCAAGCACTACTCATCACCCTCGGAATCATCGCTCTCGACACTGTTCCAGGCCCTCACGAGGAGTCATCCTCGATGTACTCAACATCGACCATCCCGGGGTTCTCGGTCTCCTCTTCACCCATGAAGGCCCGGCCTCGTGATCATTCTTTCTCTTCTTCGCCCTCTCGAGCTCTCGGTCTCTCTTCCAGTCTACAAAGCATGAACACGACAGAAGTTGTCGTATCCCCGTGCTGATACGGTCGGACACAGTGACACGCTCCGACACGGTCGGACACGTGTATCCTGTCGCATTTCACGAAATACGGATTAAAAAAAGGGATGACACGTAGGGGACTCAAGAGGCCCAACTATGCCTCGGCCTGATAGGAAACTGTTGAAGCTGGAACCTCACCTTAGTTTCCCCTGGCGGCTGGGTGGTGTGATATGTGTGCTTTTATACACTCCCAGGCTGGCTGCACCACCTCTTCTAGGTCAAGGTATGGGCTGGGCCTTATGGGCTTAAGTGGAGATGAGCTAGTCAGCCCATAACGGTTTAGCATGTCACAGGGGCAACAGCCCACTTCAACACTCCCCCTCAAGAGGGGTGATAGATGTCTATCATTCCCATCTTGTCACAAGCTAGGTTGCATTCCTTTGCTGCCAAACCTTTTGTCAAGCAGTCTGCTATCTGTTGGCCTGTGTGCACATACTCAATCTTTATAACCCCAGCATCAAGCTTCTCTTTGATGAAGAATCGATCAATCTCTACATGCTTAGTTCTGTCATGTTGCACTGGATTGTTAGCTATGCATATAGCAGATCTATTGTCACACCAGACATTCAGAGTTCCTTCTCTTAGCAATTTCAATTCGCTTAGGAGATTTCTCACCCACAACATCTCACTTAACCCCTGAGACATGGCTCTATATTCTGCTTCTGCTGTTGATTTTGACACTTGTTTTTTTTTTAAACTAATTTTGACACAACTTGTTGTTTCTTACTTCTCCATGAAACTAAGTTGCCTCCCACAAACACACAATACCCAGATGTTGATCGACGATCATCCAGACAACTTGCCCAATCTGCATCACTATACCCATCAACTACCAAGTGGCCATTCCCTTCGAACCACAGTCCTTTTCCTGGAGTTCCCTTCAAATACTTCAGAATTCTGTGTGTTGCCTCCACATGTCCACTTCTGGGCTCATGCATATACCTACTCACTATGCTCACAGCATAGGCAATGTCTGTCCTTGTGTGACACAAGTATAGTAAACGCCCCACCAGTCTTTGGTATTTCTCCTTATCCACTAGATCTCCAGATTGAGCTGTTACCTTATGGTTTTGATCAATTGGGGTAGTAGCAGCTCGACACTCTAACATTCCCATATCATTGAGGAGGTCCAAGGTGTATTTGCGTTGAGACAAGGCTATCCCTTTGGCAGATCTTGCAATCTCAATACCCAGAAAGTACTTCACCTGTCCAAGATCCTTTAATTCAAATGCCCTTCCAAGACACTCCTTTAACCTTGCTATCTCTGTCCCATCATCTCCAGTTATGATTATATCATCCACATAGAACAAGAATGACAATCTTCCTATTCTGATGCCGGTAGAAGACAGTGTGATCATTATTGCATTGTCTGTATCCCATTTCACACACAGCCCTTCTGAATCTATCGAACCAAGCTCTCGATGATTGTTTCAGACCATACAAAGACTTTTTCACTCTACACACCTTGCCTTCAGTTTTAGACGAGTCCAATCCAAGGGGGACTTCCATATACACTTCCTCTTTCAGTTCTCCATGCAAGAAAGCATTCTTCACATCTAATTGATGCAAAAGCCATCCAAAGTTGGCTGCACATGATACTAATATCCTTACAGTGTTCATTTTTGCTACCGGAGCAAATGTTTCATCATAGTCTATCCCATAGGTTTGACTATATCCTCTTGCAACTAGTCTGGCTTTGTATCTCTCAATCTTACCTTCAAGATTCTGTTTGACAAAATAAACCCATTTGCAGCTCACTGTTTTCTTCCCTGCTGGCAGCTCAACTAACTCCCAAGTTCTCTGTTTTCTCAACGCTTCTAGTTCTTCTCGCATAGCAGCACACCACTTGGGGTCCTTTTTTGCATTCTTCCAATCTGAAGGAATGACCACCGCTTGAAGAGAAGCAATGAACACTTTATATGATGCCGACAGACCATCATAATTCACATAATTCCCAATATTATGTTCAAACCCATATCTCTCCACAGGTTTGGCAACCGCAGCCCTAGTTCCCTTCCTCAATGCAATTGGCATCTCCATGGATGAGTCCTCCTGTTCTAGATGTGACTCCCCCTCAATAACATTTTCCTTTCCTGCTTGCTCCCCCTGGGGTTCATTTACCCTGACTCGACGGGTGTTGACTTTCAGTGGCTTCTGTGCTATGCCTTGCTGCTCCTCAGATTGCTGCTGAACCTGATGCATTTCTGTTTCACCTTCTCCACTAGACAATGGCAACTCGGGTATAGTGCCCACAATTAGCGGTCTTGCCTGCTGCATCACCTCTTCCTGATCTCTTCCTCTTGCTTCAGATACTTGAGGTTGCAACACCCTCTCCCCCTCTGGACCAACCGCAGGCTGGTCCAGACATTCAAATACCGAGCTCAATTCCGTTTTTTCACCATAGTAAGGATTAGATTCCCAAAATGTTACATACATACTCACGAAAGTGCGCCTATCAAAAGGACTCCAACACTTATACCCTCTTTGTCCAGAAGGATAGCCAATAAAGATACACTTCACCGCTCGAGGATCCAGCTTGTTCAGAGCAGGTCTATGATCCCTGACAAAACAAATACATCCAAACACCTTTGGTGGCACAATAAATTTATTTTCTCCTAATAAGAGTTCACAAGGAGATTTCATACCCAATATCCTAGATGGTGTGCGACTGATCAGATAGGTTGCAGTCAGAACAGCTTCGCCCCGCACATTCATAGTGTACATGATTGAGCGTGCCACCTCAAGGATATGCCGATTTTTCCGCTCTGCCACACCATTTTGGGGGGGAGTGTCCGAGCAAGATGTCTGATGCAGAATACCTTGGTTTGATAGGAACCCTCTAAGCCTTCTATTGACATATTCTGTCCCATTATCAGTCCTTATCATTTGAACCTGCACCTTGAGCACCTTGAACTGAGTCTTAACATATGCACAGAAGTCTTTGAAACACTCAAACACCTCATCTTTATGTCGCATTAGATACATCCATGTCATGCGAGTATTGCAATCAATGAAGGTGACAAAATATTTCATTCCATTTATCGAAGTTGTTGGACATGTCCGAACATCTGAATGAACAAGAACAAATGGGACTATACTCCTGAGCCCCTTACTCACGTACGATGTCCGAGTGTGTTTAGCATACTCACATGCCTCACACCTTAACTTGGTTTTATCTAAACCATTCATTACATCAGGGAAAGCGTTCCTCATTTTCTCAAAAGAAACATGTCCAAACCTACAATGGTGGATCATAGCTAATGCTTCCTTCTCTGTCGCAATCGCAGCAAGAGCCATGCCAGCAGTCTTCTCATCCTCCTGGCGATCCATGTACCATAGTCCTCTATGTCTGGTTCCTGCCCCAAGCCTCTTCCCACTTCCCGTCTCCTGAATCAAACAGTGGTGCTTGTTAATAGTTATGTCACAATCTATTTGATCAACCAAAGCACTCAATGAAACTAGATTAACTGGGAAAGCTGGAACATGCAAGACTGATTTCAACTTAATACTTACATTGCACTACCCCAATCCCTTTAATAGGTTGTGCAGTACCATCTGCAGTTTACATAGTTCCATGGTACGATTGGGAGTATTGTTGATAACATTCAAACTCTCTAATGTTGCCAGTTACATGTTTTGATGCCCCTGAGTCTAAAACCCAATCCACACCAGCCCTAGGAACAGGAACAGCAATAGATGCAAATTCATTACCTTCATCAGAGTACACAAAATGAGCAAAGTCACCAAACGTTGTCTCTGCCTGCTGTTCGTTCCTCTTGTCCTGACCCTGCTGCTCATTTCTCTTGTCTTGATTGTGAGAAGAACTGGATTGTCCCTCACTCATGACAGATGCATTCGCTCTGGCCTCTCCTTGGTAGCGGTTGTAGTTATTATAGCTACTTGGAGCACTTCTGGCCCTGCTATTGCTTCCACGATAGTGTCCCTTGCCATCTCCCCTGTAGCTGCCTCTGTAACCTCATCTGCCTCTGTAGTCTCCCCTGTAGATGCCCTCTCAGCCCACAAATGTGGCAGTCTCCTGTCTCGGGCCTTTTCATTATGTGATAAGAAGATTTGGAAGCCACATCTGACCGCTCCACACCTTTCAGCCTAGTCTCTTCCTGTGCTATAGCAGCAATGGCATCTCTTAGTGACGGCATCTGAACTTGTTGCATTAAGATAGCCCTTCTATTCTCAAACATGGAGTCCAGTCCCTTCAGAAACTTGAGAACACGCTTATCATCAACCCACTTTCTAGCTATCACTGCACACTCAGCATGTGGCAACACAAGAGGTGCAAGATAGTCTAAATCAGCCCAAAGGTGTTTCAGCTCTTCAACATACATCATCACGGTCTTATCACCTTGAGTGAGATCATGCACATTGTCTTCAATTTTGGAGACCAACATGACATTTCCCTTCCCTGAGTACATACTAGCTAACGCAGCCCATACCTCAGCAGCAGTAGGGAGGTCCTCTACCGAAGCAGACACAGAAAGGGATAGAGAACTCAGTAGCCAATTCAACACCAAACTGTCTGTGGCATTCCATTTCTTCCATGAAGCTCCCATTTTGTCTTCTGGTTCCTTCACCTCACCAAGAGCATAGTCTTCCAGTGACTTAGTTCTGAGGATGAGTTTACCTCTCCTCGACCACCTCAGGTAGTTCTCTACACCTTCTAACTTCACCTCGTTTGGAGCCAGCTCAATCTTCCGCACCATCTCTGCCTGCCCAGTACTTGAGCCCACATCAGCAGTTGCCTTCTCGCCTGCAGCCACCAGCTCGCGGCCATGATGTCCGCAAGCTTGTCCATTGCAGCTGCCAGTGCCTCTTCCGCCATTTTTCCCTTTCAATCAGCAGCAGTTCGCCACCTCAGTTCGCCACCTCTGCCCCTAGAGACAGCTCCTTGCAGGAACAAGCTCCAGCAGCACAACAGCTCCTTGCAGGAACAAGCTCCAGCAGCACAGCAATTCAGCTCCTGCTCGTCATGTTCCAGATCGAGGACGAGCTGCACCTCCTCTTCCTCCTGTGCCGCGCAGCAGCAGCTCCTCCAGCTCCTCGCACACAGCCGCCCTTGCCTGGCACCTCGCAGCCGCCTCTCTCCGCCGGACCCCACCAACTTGCCAGCGAGCGACTACACCACGACCTGGTCTGATACCATGTTGAAGCTGGAACCTCACCTTAGTGTTGTAGCTGGAACCTCACCTTAGTTTCCCCTGGCGGCTGGGTGGTGTGATATGTGTGCTTTTATACACTCCCAGGCTGGCTGCACCACCTCTTCTAGGTCAAGGTATGGGCTGGGCCTTATGGGCTTAAGTGGAGATGAGCTAGTCAGCCCATAACGGTTCATCATGTCACAGGGGCAACAGCCCACTTCAACAGAAACCCTATGGTTTCCCAGCTGCTGGACTCGGGTTTCCCAAATGCTGGACTTGCCACCGCCACCTCCTGGATTTGCCACCGCCACCACCGCCTAGACTTGACCGCCGTCATCCCCAAGTGCAGCAGCCTCTCCTCCCAACGGTGACCATGCCGGATCAGGAAATCTCGACCTCTTTCATCTATTTGAATCAATTTTTTGCTGAGCTGCTGCTACTTGCTTCCCCTGTTCGTCTGCCCTTGCTGCTGCTGCTGCTGCTTGCTTGTTGCTTCCCCATTGCTGTTCATGTGATGTTGCTGCTTGCTTGTTGCTTCCCCATGTGAACTGTTGATTGAATGATTGGTGCTTCATGTTAGGGAAGATTGCATCTGGGAGCGGCACCACTGATGGAGTGCTGGTAGCCAATCATCCGTGGGTGAGAGTGAAGGAGCACAACCTGGACCTGGTGCTAGACTATTGTTCGATGTATTTTGCAAGTTGCAATGGCATGGATCTGGTCTGGATGATCAATCAAGCACTTGAAATACGAGACAAGAAATGGGGCAGTATCTTTTTCTCATTTGGGAGCTCGTCAAACAGGACTCGATGCTCACCTCCGGACCGAGAAGCTCCACCTACATCAAAGATTGAATTCCTAGGAAATTCATCTTCGATCGAGGGAAGCGAAGCCTAAACGCTGCAATGTCGTAGGCGCGGGCGGTGATGTCCGCCGTCGGCAACGCCCCGAGCCAGTACCGACGACCGTCGGCCTGGAACTACACACCGAACGGGCCGGACCCACTTGTAGACGATTTTGCTTTTGCTCTTCGGAGCCATGGCAGCCGGCAGCTCATGGGTGGAGACGAGGAAGGCAAAGACGCGACGAAGGCGGTTCAGCTACGGCAGGTGGCAGCGCGGCGCGGAGAAGACGGCAATGGCGTGGCTGATGGTGGGCATCTAGGGTGGAAAAGAAAGCAGCGCTACAGCTGCTGGAGACGAGGACAGCGGCATAGTGATGTGGAGACGACGAGGACGACAGCAACGGCTTGGACAGCGGGGTGCGGCAGGAGACGAAGACGGAGGGGTGCGGTGGGAGGTGAGGACGAGATGCGGCTGCGGTGGGGAGGCGATTTGGGTGGCGAAGGCACGGCAGAGAGATGGCGAGGAGTGGATCCGGCGGCAGCAGCGGTCGCAGATCTGGAGGCAGCAGGGGGGTCCGGCGGCGGCGGCGCTGCTCGATTTGGCTATGGGTGGGCGTCGAGGGGGGTCAGTTTGCGGCAGCTGGACAAAGTGATGTATATTTGCAGCACTTGGTGCTGTATTTTTGGGCTGCCCAAATAAATTCTGGTTGGGCAGCTGTTGGAGGGGGGGTTTTGCCCCAAATGCCATAAAATGGGCTACTTACTGCCCTAAAAAAGGCAGCTATTGAAGATGCTCTAAGACTATTGGTGGATGAATTTGAGTGTTCTTATGTTTGGATCTTGTTCCTCTTCCTCTCCTTGTGTTCGATTTGACTTCGATCCTTGAATCCTCTCAAAATCGTGAAGATTGGGCACCAACTAGGGGCTTGACCCATAGCAAAAAAAAATATGTCTGATAATAAAACAATAAATTTATCTTGCAGAAATCTCATTTATTGTGGATACTATATGCATGTATGACGAGAGCAAAGGGAAGTCCAATAAGCAAACAACATCGGACATAGTACAGTATTAACTTTCAGAGTGACGTAATGTTAAAGAATGAGCGTTCATAATAGTAAATCCATTTGCAAAGAACTAACAGCAAGGCTCCAATAAAACAAGGTTCAACAAACACTAGCTCAAATGCATCCAATATGTGGTTGACCAGCTAACAAACAAATAAAAATAATATCGAGAACATCAGATTACCAGCTAGAATCAGATGAGTTCCCAACATAAAAACGGATAGTTGCTCCAATGGGATCACGTGTATCATTGGGCATATGGCGCCGGACTCTACCAACAAGCCGACCACACTCTGACTCGGCACCTTCATTTGAACCAACAGTCTTCCTATTATAATTACTTGACTGTGCAGCTAAAAAACAAAAGAAATGGATACATAAGCACAGTTCTCAAAACACTTTCTTGAGAGTAAAATATCTGCACACTTGATAAACTAATAAAAGAGGAACACAGTAGAGCCACCTGAATCAGGCCGAGGGAATGACAAAACTGCAACTTCTCCTTCTTTAAAAGTCCATTTATATTCATGCGCTGGTAGAACAACAACATCATACCATCCTGGACACATTAATCATAATTCGGTCAGGTGATTGCATCAAGAAACGAGAGTGCATACTACAGAACATAAGTGGAAGATATACCTCTTTCACGCCTATCCACAGTTCTAACGCGCACCATTACATGTGCCTCCCTTGATACAACCTCAAGAGACTCCTCATAGGAACTGTGTAGCTGAGCTCTGCATTCCTCAAAAAGCAAAGGCTCAAAAACTTTAATGTACTCCTCAGCAGATTCAAAGCTTCCAGGAACAGATTGAAGTTCAGACTCCTCTGCTTAGATCAAATGTGATTTGTTAAATTACAGGCACACGCGCAAACAGTGGCCTTTCCATCAATGATGAAATAGTGAAGACACGAGGCAATTGTGCACACAAAGCATACTTTGCACAAAATAAAAAGTGCCAGAGTACAAACATGAGAACACAAAAAACCATACATTGAGCAAGCTATAACAACCTTGAATACAGAACACAAATCAGTGAGCTGTATAATTTTTCAAATTAAGCAAGCACATCAAACATAATTCATTCTCATCCCACAGCATATAATTTTCCAGATTAAGTATTCAACCATGTTACTTAAACTAAAGAGATCCAACGAAAACATGGATAATGTAGGAGAATAACCTGGATTGTGCCAGAACTTATCACTTGTCACTTCCTGTAGAAGCCGTTCAATAGATGTGTCATGATACTGTGTATTATTTGCTGAAGCTTCTTTCATGGAAATAAGAGACCTCTTGTTGGCTCGTTTCTGATATACCGTGTTCTGCCCTGTTACATCTGCTCTCTTAGAAGAGACTGGTAGGCCCTTGAACTGCTTGGAACCCATGGTTTGCCTCAAAGAGGCCTGCCTTGGTACAGACTGTTGGTGCCCATCTGAAGGGGGTACTTCAGCATTCATTTTCTTTGACAAGTTCTGAGATGCCAATTCAACATCACCACTGGATTCTGCATTTCGGTCACTTGGGGTGGCAGAATTACTTCGTTCTGAACCCAACATTTCAGATTGCTTCTGGTCCCTGATGGCCAGCTGGTTTTGTGTTCCTGCAGGTACTTCACCAGCACCACGAGATTGTCTCCTGGGTGTTGATATTGTCACTATACCAGCTTGCTTTGCATCCTCATCATTAATTAACACAGTTTGTCTGGCTCGCTTTTTACCAAGCATTGCTACTTTCTGTTCATCCAACGTAGATCTCTTTGGAGGATTGTTTGCAAGCTTCCAAGCATAATTGGCTTCTACTCCTTTAATATCCTTTGACCTGTTTCGCAGGTCTAAAGCATCCCCAGGTTGATTTCGTTCACATACAAAAGTTTTCAGGTTTTCTAGTTCTGTGGGATCATGAAGCGCTGGGTTTCTAGGCGCATCAGCCATTTCAGTGTCCCTAGGGTCAGCACTAAGCAGCAATCCTGTAGTTAACCACAACACCAGATTTAACAAGAATCAGGATCACTCTTATATTTCCACGTGGGTAGCTGCAGTACCAAGCGACTTTTATTTGTTGCTGGATTAGTACTTCCTGCAGTGTCCCTATACCTGTAGTGTCAGAAGCACCACGTGCATCACACACTCAGAACACTATCCCTATGCCTTTTGAAGTGCTTGTGAAACCTGATTGGATAGATCAGGCTGTTCTGAGTATAATTCAAGTTCTGCGTTCTGATATACACATAAGAGTCCACAGTCCGAGTCCTGGATTATGTGATACACAAACATAGATGTGTGAGTAATCTTGGTGTAGATCAGTATGCAGCACATTCATGTGTCCAATCCAACCTTAAATTCTTATTACTCTGCTCACTAAACTATAAAGAGACAAATATTCGCGTCATCAGTTCATTGAACATCACTAACAGTTCACCGCTTTCCTCACCATTGCCTACTTACAACAATCATAAAATAATCAAGCCTGTTTTGACCAGATGATGTCACAAGATTATGTACATTAAAAAAGGACATGAACTGTTGAGTTTAGCTAGTGTATCAAAAAATATCAATACTTGAGATGCTGAGAAACTTTTCCCTTATATTTTTTTGCGGATGAAATACTACAAATCTTTGCAATAGAAATATAGAATCAAAGAACTAGACAGATTGATCACCATAATATGGTGAAAGGACAACATTAGTAGCAAAGAACTGGCATGTGCTAAGAGCCTTTAAGTATCTGGAAGAGGCCGATTAGTTTGCTATCTTGGTTGTAGCAAAGCTATCAGCGACAACAAGATTATTCTTTTCGAAGTATAGAACAATAAGAGTAAAGGAAGAGAACAGCTATTAAGCTGATTTCTGCTTCGATGAACCGACATATGAAGAAACAGCTATGGACTTCAGTAAATTTTCAACTGGATTGGGGCTCTATTTCCCCACAACAGTATTATCGGAACCATTTTTTCTACTGAAATTTTCCAAACAACATTGTACCAACTATTGTTACTGCTAGTTTCAGTAAACAATGAAAACACATGCAGAACTAACAAGATCTGGGACACTGAGCCGAAGCAAAACATACAGAACGAATTATTGTTAGCGAGAAGTATGAAGTTAACTAGCACGATCCATAGCATAGCGTGTCACACGCAACAAAAACAAAACAGCATAATGAAGGATGTGTTTCCATTTCTGCAGTGACACATAGTAATACGTTGGCAGGATATAGAGTAACTAACTAGCTGCACTAAAAGTATCGTCTGCCATCGTCCAGAAATCCGTTCGCATGTATCCGGCAATATTAAGAGGTAACGCCCCGGATGAGCTGATCTGAGCTCCAAGTGGTCACAAGCAATAAGAAGAGGGAGGAGGAGGAGGCGAGGCAGCTGTATGCGTCACCTGTGCCACACGGGGTGCCCGGAGTATGGTGAGCAAGGCTAGACCTTGCGTCGGCGGCGTCGATGAGCTCACTTCCGCGCCTGCAGTCCCCCTCTCCACCTCCGTTCCGCCCTCGCCGCCGTCGGACTTCCACCTCCCATCCGCGCCCTCACCGATGCGCCGCCACGACCGCCTCGAGGATTTCGACTCGAACTGTGTGGGTTTGGGACAGTTTCCTGAATCGAACCAGTCCTCAGACCAACCCGTTTACACTTCTGCGGGTTGAACCCGAACATCAGTCAAAACTGCGAAATCACTAATCTCAATTTGAACTAAAAAAATGTTTTATACTGCCTCGGTTCTAAAATAAATGTTTTAACTTAATACAACTACGTAGTATGTTTGCCCGTGCGTTGCAACGGGCGTAATTTATGATGGTTTTCTACAATACAATATATATGGTATGCACAAATAATAGGCGAACAGTTTTTTTAACTTATTGGTGGCATGGTAGATAATTATTTAGAACTTTAAAAGTGAACAGTTTTTTTAAACTTATTGGTGGCATGGTGGGTAATTATTCAGAACTTTAAAGATGAACAGTTTTTTTTTACTTACCGATGGCATGGTGGGTAATTATTCAGAATTTAAAGGCAAAAGGCTAGTTGAACCATCACGATGACGACCGCGACGGATTCCCTTTTAATAGTAGTGATTTTGTACTTAACTATTTTGTCCCGAAAGAAGTATTCCTAAAAAGAACTCGGGACACGCTAGGCGCGAAGGCTAAGCTAAGACGAACCCACGCTCCCACGCGCCGCTAGCTGCTCCGGCCGCGGCGGCCACGCCACCGGCCATTATGGCCCCCGCTTCCTCGCCAAGATCCCGCGCCAGCCCATCCCACCACCGCTCCGCCAGCCTGGGGGACAACCCTTTGACCAGCGGACACCCGGGCCCCCGTCGTCCAACAGGCGCCATCCAGACCACCCCGTCGCGGTAGATCCGGCCTCGCCGCCGCAAATCCTGCTCCGGGGTGAGTCCTCCAAGGTGGTTCGTGGCTCCGGTCCGGCAGATCCAGTGACGCCGCCCCCGAATGGGAAGGTTAGGCTCAAATCCATCGTGGTTTGTCCATCCTCCTTTGCTAGCCTGCCTATTTCGGTCGAGGGGGAGGGATGGACTGAGGTCAGATCCAAAATCAATGCGAGAGGTCAGGCTCACCCCGGTCGTCGCCGCCCCTATGGACTGCTTCTCCCACTGCGACCCGACCAGGCGCCCCCGCACCAGCCACAAGATGATTGTGGCCTCCCCCGCCCTGGAGCTCGAGGAGCTCCTTCTCCGCCAGCACGTTGTCACTCTCTCTGCGGTGGAGAGGCCGCACACTACCACCCCCATGGCGGTCGACCGCGCCATTGAGGAGCAGCTCCGCACCCCGCCCTAGCTCTGCGTCACCGCTCACCATCCTGAGGCGTTCCTGATCCACTTCGACCTGCCAGAGCACCACGACCGTGCGGTCAGGCGCGCCTCTCTCTCGGTGGATGGAGCGCAGTTCACCATCCGGGCCTGGCACGAGCACGACCACGCCGCCATCCTCAAGCTTCCCCTCCACGTCCGGCTGGTCGTGGAAGATCTCCCCATGTAGTTTTGTTCGTTGGACGGTGCGAAGGATGTGTTAGGTGATCTAGGCCACATTGACCGCATCGACACGCAAACGCTCGAGCGCGGCCACACCAAGATGTTCGGGTTTTGGCTCTGGGCCTGGGACGTCGCCCACATCCCCGCGACTTGCTCGCTTTGGATCCTCAAGAGGGGTGAGGGTCGCGCCGCTTCGATCCTGGGCTTTGCTCCCGCTGACCGGAGCGTTCCGCCGCCTCCCGGCGTCAGGCGGTATGATCTACTGATCCATGTCGATTTTGTCGAGGACTGGACGCCCCTGTCCCCGTTGTCCTCGCACTCCAGGCACAGTGGCATCCCCTCCTCCGACGAGGAGGACACCCGCCCGTTCCCGCGAAGGGAGGCAAGCACCTGGATGGCCAGGGTCGAGGATGGACAGGGTCGAGGATGGCCAGGGCAGAGGCCGACGGACCGTGCCGGTTGTGTCCATGTCAGGCTGTCGCGGCCTCCCGAGAGGTAGCGACCGCTCGGACGATGAGGGCGGTCAAGGTGGCAACGACGGCGAGCATCGGTCCTGGAAGGACACCCTCCTGGGCCGCCGCCACGTAGACAAAGGGAAGGCCGACGCTGCCGAGGTCTCGTCCACCCGCCGTCGCAGCTGCACCCCGGCTGGTCGCCGCGCCCACAATGCGGCCCCTGCCGCATCGCCTCTGCCGCTGGAGCCAGTCGTGCGTGCCACACCACCCATGCCGCTACGCCCCCGGGAGCACGAGGACAACGACCCAATCGCCGACTTCTTCTCCTTCTAGGACCGCGCGCTCTCCTTGTCCCCCGCCCGGATTGCATGATGATGGAGATGGAGAATGCCATGGCCGAGGCCCTCGACACCCCGCTCAGCTTCGAAGAAGGTGGCAAGTCGCCGCTACATAAGGTCTACGTAGGACAGAAGGAATTCGATGCCGCTCAGATGCTGCCTTGCATCGCCGACCTCCACTGCCTCGAGACGTCTCCCTACGTGGCCTCACTGTCCGAAGCTCTAGTAGGTTTGCAGGTCATCGCGGCAACCGAGGTTGTTCAGCAGTTGCATCTCGACGGGGACCAAGCTGCACTCTTTGCAGCTCTGCCTACCCCGATCATCCCCGACGTGCCGCTCGTGCCAGCGCCACTCCGCTCCCCCCAGGTCCAGGGCGACCTCCGCGCCCGTCCGTCAGAGTGCCAGGCAGGCCGCTGCCGCCAACAAGGTGTCGGTTGCCCGGCGTGCCATCATGCGCCTCGCCCCAGGAGCTGGGCGGCCTGGGCCCAAAGGACAAGATGACGCCAAAGGCCGCCGTGGCGACCATGCGCCGTTTCAGCGAGCCCCTGTCGAACAAGGACATGACAGCCATCGCCAAGCTCACCGAACTGGACTCCTCCGCCCTCAAGGTCGCCGCTGGGATGGTCGGGCTGGACGGCTTGGATGAGATCGCATTCAAGTGAGCGTAGCTCCCCTCGTCTCTGCCGACGGCTGGTGTCGACACCAGCTTGAGTTAGGTTCAGTTTCCATGATTAGTTAACGAACATGTTGCTCGATCATGCAACGACGGGGTTTTGGGCCTATTGGTGGCCGCCGTTGTACCCCGGATTGTAGGCTGGTGTATCCTCCTCTTTGTAGTTTCAATGTTAAGTCGACGGAGACCAAATTTGTACCCCATGACTGACAACAGGTACATCATCATGTCCTGGAACGTGAGGGGCCTAAATCTCCCAGCCAAAAGGGCAGTTGTAAAGGAGGTGGTGCAGGCACATCGCCTAGCTATTCTGAACCTGCAGGAAACAAAGATTGAAGATTGGTCTACGGCCATTGCTATGCAAATCGGTGGCTCGCGCCTGGATGGCTGCATTGTGCTCTCGGCGATCGGCACCCGTGGAGGCGCAGCCATCTTCTAGGACAAGAACGTCGTCAGCATCCTATCCCATAGGATTGGTATCTACTCCATCACCATCAAGGTTGCACCCATAGACTCCAATGATCAGTTTTGGATGACAACGGTGTATGGGACAAACGAGGACGCCCAGAGGGAAGCTTTCCTCCTCGAGATGGTTGATGTCGCGCCTCCGAGTGGTGAGCCATGGCTAATCAACGGGGATTTCAACATGATATATCAAGCTAGAGATAAGAACGACCCTAACATCAATAGAAGGATGTTGGGGAAATTCACGAGGGCGTTGGACGCGACCGGTCTTAGGGAAATCAAATG
The DNA here is from genome assembly GCA_950022295.1 of Bromus sterilis. Taxonomy (NCBI): domain Eukaryota; kingdom Viridiplantae; phylum Streptophyta; class Magnoliopsida; order Poales; family Poaceae; genus Bromus; species Bromus sterilis. Next base: position 268,484,606 of record OX465595.1, on the reverse strand, counting down.
TAGAAACCGGCGCTTCACGTGGAGCAATGAACGGGAGGATCCAACTCTCTGCAGCATTAACAAATTTTTCTGCAACAACGCATGGGAGGTGCTGCACCCGACCCATACGTTCGCGGCGACATATACGTCCTTGTCCGATCATTGCCCGCTCCTGCTTGCCAACGCCGCCACGCGCCCTCGGCCTGCGCGATTCCGTCTCCAGAATTTCTGGGTCAAATTCCCTCACTTCCAGAACACTGTTCGACACGCTTGGGAGCGGCCGGTGCACCACGACTGCCCGTTCGTGCGTATAAAAAAGAAGATGGTCAGGGTTGCTGATACGTCCAAAATGCATCACTATTTTATATAGTAATTCTTTCTTATTCATTGATATATTTCATGATATGATGCTATTCTTATGTTGTTTTGGCCTATTTTACACAGTTTGCAACTTTCCGGTGCCGAAGCAGCAGACGCAGGATTCAGCGGTAAAAAGTGGACGCTGAGTTGCTGAAGAAGAATACCTCCAAATTACCTGAAAATCGACGGAGGCCATTTTCAAGAAGGATCACGAAGACACGCAAAAGAGCGACCAGAGGGGGGCCACAGGGTGCCAAGGAGGCCACCTGGCGCGGCCCCCACCTTGGCCGCACCGGGAGGGCGCCTGGACCCCCGGGGCCACTCCCGGCTCCCCCCTCTGGCCTATATACTCTTCGTCATCCAAAAACCCTAAAAGGGGGAGAGTTTACGGAGTTCCGCCGCCGCTCCGTGGCGGAAACCGACAGAGAAGAAAAGCCATCTCTGGCGGGCAGATTCCGCCGGGGAGATCACCTCCCGAAAGGGGAGATCGTCACCATCGTTATCACCATCGTCACGGGCATCATCGAGATCATCATCAACATCATCCCCATCATCAGCACCATCTCCACCTCCATCCAATCTCATCTCACAATTGCAACTCGTGTTGTAATCTGTACTATCTATCCTCTCTACTCTATCGGTGTTGATTACTACTTTGTGGTGAATGCTATTGAGTTTTGTTGGAGAAATATTATTGTGTCCAGATTGTTTATCATCTATTTATCCCCACTAATCATGATCTCTTTTATGTCTTGTGAGTAGTTACTTTAGTTCTTGAGGACATGGGAGAAGTCTAGTTGTTAGTAGTCATATGATGTTGAAGTAATATGTGTTGGTTGGTATTTAAGTTGTGTTGTTATTTTCCTAGTGGTGTTGTGAGTCGAACACTCAACACTTCGCCTTATCAAGGACCTAGGGGAATACATTGTGTACAAAGAATGCTTACGGTGGGTTGCCGGAGTGACAGAAACCTAAACCCCAGTTTGCACGCTTTTGCACAAGGGAACAATGGATCACCGATCGTATTGCTATGGTTAGGCTTTTGCCTTAATTACTATCTTGTATTTGCGGATGCTTGCAAGGTGTTTAACCATAAGAGTGCACTTATCTTAGTCTAGAGGGTGTACTAGCATAGATCCACCCACTCAACACTTACCAACACAGCACATAGTACCGATACGGAATATGGCGAAAGCACATGACTACCTCTCCCGTGTGTCCTCGAGAACACTTTAGCCTTTATAAGTTCAGTTGCTAGGCCTCTCCTTTTTTTAGAAAGGATTGGGCCACTCGTTACTCTCCAGTGTCTTTTACTTTGCTTGTTTTACTTTCCTGTTGCTTATACCAAGAAAACCCCTAAAAAGTTATCTTTCAGTGCTTGCAGTTATCTCCTTGCCAAAGTCACTTGCTAGTACCTTCTGCTCCTCGTTGGGTTCGACACTCTTACTTATCGAAAACTCTGCAATAGATCCCTTACGGTTGTGGGTCATCAAGTACCGTTTTCTGGCGCCGTTGCCGGGGAGTGTAGCGCTATTAGTAAGTGAAGCTGGTAAGGAAGTTTTTATATTTCTGTTTTTAGTTTTGCTGTTGCTGCTTTTTTCCTTATGGACACCCCTACTCTTGGATCGTTGTTCTTGGGGAGTCGCCCCACTACTAAGGTAGTCACTCCTGACCCTGCTGAAATTGTGCCTTATAAGATACCATCTGGTATCATCGATTATGTCTTAGCTAATCGCTATGCAGGAGACAGACATCCAGGTGAACACTTGCTATATTTATCACGACTATGTTCATTATTCAAGCTTTCAGGTGTGTCACTGGAGTTCGTTATGAAGAAATTATTCTCCATATCGCTTACGGACAAAGCTTCAGATTGGTATAAGCTCCTCGATAACTCACATTCTCTTAATTGGGAAGAGCTTATGTCTCTCTTTTATATAAAGTTTTACCCTCTTCATGAAGTTCATCGAGACAGGAATTACATCTATAACTTTAGGTCTCGCGACGGAGAGAGCATCGCTCAAGCTTGGGGGAGGCTTAAATCCCTAATGTTCAAATGTCCTATCCATAAAATCCCCAAAGATATTATACTTACAAATTTTTATGCCATGCTTTCTCGTCGGGATAAGGAAATGTTGGATGCCTCTTCTAGCGGGGTATTTCAGACAAAGAGCGTTGAAGAAAGATGGGATCTCATCGAAAGGATACAGAAGACTGGGAAATCGATAAAGGTATTGAACCTGCTATAAATTATGAGCATGATTATATTGAGAGCTATGTGAAAACTGATTATTTTAATACCTTTTGCTCTAAGATTGGTCTGGATTCCCATCTAATGATTGATTTTTGTAAGAACTTTGCCTCTCATGTTGATTCTTCTAAGATGAAGAAGGATCAGTACCATAAGCCTTTCAAAGAAGTGCCTATTGATATTCATGTTGCTGATCCTATTTTGCCTGCAGTTATATATGAACAGCCCCCTTTTCCTTCAAGGATAAGGGAGCACTCTTTTGTGACAGGCATAATAAATAAAAGTGAGAGGAGAACAGGCGAACCTGAGGACCGGATCAGAGTCGATCCTCAAGTTGCTATGGTTAAAGATTTAGTTACTAATGATGTTTCAGATTCTATTATAAATTTTTGTGTTGTTTGAACTAATATTGTCACAGCCAAGAATAAAAGCCCAATTTCAGGTACACCAGTTGTATCTGTTAAAATAGGAGATCACAATTATTACGGGCTATGCGATCTGGGATCAAGTGCTAGCGCGATTCCTTATTCGCTTTATCAAGAGATCATGGATGAGATTTCACCCTGTGAACTCGAAGAGTTTAATGCTACTATTCATCTTGCAAACAATGCTACTATCTCTCCTATCGGGATTGTGAGAGATGTTGAAGTCCTATGCGGAAAGGTAAAGTATCCTACCGACTTTCTCGTACTTGGTTCAGTGCAAGATAGTTTTTGTCCTATTATTTTTGGTAGACCTTTTCTCAGAACTTGTGGAGCTATTATAGATTGCAAGAAAGGTAAAGTTTCTGTTGAATTCAATGGTGAGCCGTATGAATTTAACTTTTCTAAGATCTCTAAGCAGCCTCGTGGTACTGAATTACCTAATGATGATAAAATTATTGAAAGTATTGCTTCTATTGCTATTCCCCCTAATGATCCTTTGCAGCAATACATGGAGGACCACGAGAATGATACTCATATGCAGGAAAGAAATGAAATTGATGAAATCTTCTTGAGACAACCTGCTATCCTGAAGCACAACCTTCCGGTTGAACCTTAAGGAATTCTATCTAAACCAAAAGAAGACCCGGTGTTTGATCTCAAACCTCTTCCCGATACGCTCAAGTATGCTTATTTAGATGAAAAGAAAGTATATCATGTTATTATCAACTCTAACCTTTCAGGATATGAAGAAGAGGGATTATTGGAGATACTTCGTAAACACCGTGGTGCAATTGGCTATACCCTTGATGACCTTAAGGGAATTAGTCCATCTATCTGCCAACATACCATCAACCTCGAGCCCGATGCTAAACCCGTTGTTGACCATCAACGACGGTTGAACCCAAAGATGATGGATGTTGTGAGGACCGAAATCCTCAAGCTTCTAGCTGCAGGTATTATCTACCCTATAGCTGATAGTAAGTGGGTGTTCATTGTGTTCCTAATAAAGGAGGGACAACTGTAGTCCCTAATGATAAGAATGAACTAATACCTCAGAGAATTATTATTGGATATAGAATGTGTATTGATTACAGAAAGTTGAACAAGGCAACCAGGAAGGACCACTACCCGCTGCACTTTATCGATCAGATGCTTGAGAGGCTGTCGAAAAACACCCACTTTTGCTATCTTGACGGGTATTCAGGCTTCTCTCAAATTCATGTTAACACTGCCGATCAAGAGAAGACCACTTTCACTTGTCCTTATGGTACTTATGCTTACAGGCGTATGCATTTTGGTTTTTGCAATGCCCCTGCTACTTTTCAGAGATGTATGTCTGCAATATTTCATGGTTTCTGTGAGGAGATTGTGGAAGTCTTCATGGACGATTTCTCCGTCTATGGAACTTCCTTTGACCACTGTCTCCAAAATTTTAATAAAGTTTTGCAGAGATGCGAGGATACAAATTTAGTTCTAAACTGGGAAAAGTGCCACTTCATGGTTAATGAAGGGATCGTGCTTGACCACAAGATTTCCGAGAGGGGAATTGAAGTGGACCAAGCAAAAATTGAAGCTATCAAAAGGATGCCCTATCCAAGGGACATTAAAGGTATTCGTAGTTTTCTCGGTCATGCTGGTTTCTATAGAAGATTTATTAAAGACTTTTCTAAGACCTTGAGACCCCTCACTAATCTTCTCCAGAAGGATGTTCCTTTTGTATCTGATGAAGATTGTAAGGAGGCTTTCGAAGTTCTTAAGAAAGCTTTAATAACCGCTCCTATAGTACAACCGCCTGACTGGAGTTTGCCCTTTGAAATTATGTGTGATGCTAGTGATTTTGCTGTTGGAGCTGTTTTAGGACAAAGGGTTGATAAAAAGTTGAATGTTATCTATTATGCTAGTAAAACCCTTGATAGTGCTCAAAAGAACTATGCTACTACTGAGAAGGAATTCTTAGCAGTAGTGTTTGCTTGTGATAAGTTTAGGCAGTATATTGTTGATTCTAAAGTTATTATTCATACTGACCAAGCTGCCATTAAGTATCTTATGACGAAGAAGGATGCCAAACCAAGACTCATCAGATGGGTACTCCTCCTTCAAGAATTTGATTTGCAGATTATTGATAGAAAAGGAGCAGAAAACCCTGTAGCGGACAATCTTTCAAGGATGGAAGATATACCGCATGATCCCATTCCAGTCAACGACAGTTTCCCAGACGAACAACTTGTCGTTGTTAAAGTACAATCTCTTTCTGATCCTTGGTTTGCAGATTATGCTAATTTTATCGTTGCAAAGTATTTTCCTCCAGGTTTAAAATTTCAGCAAAGGAAGAAGTTCTTCCATGATTTGAGGCATTACTTTTGGGATGACCCACATCTTTTCAAAGAAGGTCCAGACGGAATCGTGAGAAGATGCATACCGGAACATGAGCAGAAGGACATTCTCAAGCAATGTCACGATAGTCCCTATGGAGGACATCACGCCGGTGAGAGAACCGCACATAAGGTTCTCCAATCAGGTTTTTATTGGCCTACTCTCTTTAAAGATGCTAGAAATTATGTTTTAGCCTGTGATAAATGTCAGAGAGTTGGTAATATTAGTAGAAGGAATGAGATGCCTATGAATTACTCACTAGTGATTGAGCCTTTTGATTGCTGGGGTTTTGATTTTATGGGTCCTTTTCCTTCTTCGCACAAGTACACTCACATATTAGTTGCTGTTGATTATGTCACCAAGTGGGTGGAAGAAATCCCCACTGAGAGTGCTGATCACAAAACATCTTTGAAAATGCTCAAAGATGTAATTTTCCCTAGGTTTGGTGTAGCTAGGTATCTCATGACTGATGGAGGATCACACTTCACGCATGGAGCTTTTAGAAAAGCTTTAGCCAAGTACGATGTCAATCATAGAATTGCTTCACCATACCATCCTCAAACTAGTGGGCAAGTTGAGCTCACCAATAGAGAGATCAAGCTGATCTTGCAAAAGACAGTTAACAGAAATAGGAAGGACTGGTCAAATAAGTTAGGAGATGCTTTGTGGGCGTATAGAACTGCTTACAAAAACCCCATGGGCATGTCTCCCTATAAAATGGTCTATGGCAAGGCTTGCCATTTTCCATTAGAGTTAGAGCACAAAGCTTTCTGGGCTGTTAGAGAGCTTAATGCTGACCCAAAGTTAGCTGGTGAAAAGCGTCTCATGAACTTGACTTCTCTAGATGAGTGGAGAAGTGAAGCTTACGAGAGCGCTAAAATGTTCAAGGAAAAGGTAAAGAAGTGGCATGACAGGAGGATTCTGAAACGTGAATTTAATGTTGGTGATAAAGTTTTATTATTTAGATCCTGTTTCAGGTTTTCTCCAGGTAAACTACTTTCCAGATGGGAAGGGCCATTTCATATCGAAGAAGTCTACCGGTCTGGTGCAATCAAGATTAACAATTTTGAAGGCACCAAACCTCAAGTTGTGAATGGGCAAAGACTCAAGCATTACATGGCGGGAGATCCCGTCAATGTTGATGTAAATATAATACGCACAACAACTCATGAAGAACATGTTGCAGCCCTGTTTAAGACACCGACAGAAGCAGAATAATAAAAGGTATGTATTACGGTAAGTAAACATCGCGAACCACCATAAAAGTTCCATATTATGAGTTTTTGCAAAATAAGGAAAATTCGAGGCCTAAGTGGAGCCGGAGAGGAGCTCCAGGGGGCCCAGGCGCCCCCCTGGCGCGGCCTACCTCCTGGCCACGCCGGGAGGCCGCCTGGGCACCCAGGAGTACGTCTCCGACCCCACTTTGGCTCGTTACCTTCCTTTTGTTGCAGAAATTTTTGCTATATAATTGCCCGGATCGTTCCGGCAACGTATCTCGCGATTTCGTGTGTTTTCTCTTCAATCTGTTTCTGCCAGGAAATCGTTTAGCTAGACCTAGGTGCCATGGCTTCCCCAAGTTCCCCCAAGGACAAGTTCGTCGTCAACGTCATCAACCCTTACCTCGCTGAGGTTAACAAGCACCCCCAGGTCCTTCGTGTGGAGGACGGTGTTCTCCACAAGGAAGATCTGAAGGGACCAGTCATGGAGGGGAGCACCGAGGAGCGGCTGAAGGAGATGGAACATGAGGTCTTAAAGTTCAAGAAGATGGTGGAGCGTGGTGTTAAATCCAACTTCGACATCAGGAACGAGATCGAAGCTTCCCATAAGAAAGAGATGAAGGAGATGTGGTCAAGTTTGTCCGCACTAGAAGAAAAATTTTACGGGCTCCAAGCACAAATCTATGATCTGCACAACCAGAACTGTGAGTATGAACTAAAGTTTCTGCGCATGGGTTTAGGTGCTGAGTGCAGGATCCTGGAGACGGGAACGTCCTTCGAGACCGGAGAGGAGCTACCATGGAAGCGCTTCGCCAAGGAGTACCTGACTGAGAAGAACAAGAATGAGGAGTGAAATCTCCTTGGGTAATGGCATCCCCTCAGCTTGTTCCAAGCTTGGGGGAGTGCCCAGTATCTTTATCTTTATCTTTGTCTTTAGGAGTCAAGTAGAGTCGTATCATGTCTAGGGAAGTTATTATATGAAATAGGTGTTTGCATCGAGGTCTATCACTTCGTCTGTGGAGAGATTGTATCCGTGAGTGTGGAGTCGTCTACAATGGAATATTAATGAGAAGTCTATTAGTTTCTTCGCTGCACTCGGTATTCTCTTCGCGCAATCGGCCTCATATGACGATTCTTATGGGGAGTATTGACCTTATATCAGGTATGGCTTTGAAAACTTTATTTAATTTTGGCAAACATAGCTTTGGTCATGACAACATGAATGTTTTCTCAAGTAGCGACCTAGCCAAAACCTTTATGTTATTATGCTTGAAGTGTTATGTTGACAAGGAAGACAACTTGATGTGTTATGCTTACCTTAATGTTTATGCCTTATATGTTTTGCATCTAAATTAGCATCAATTGTTTGTTCTCTCAAAGCCCTTGCTAGCCAAACTCTTTGCCAAGTAGACTTCTGCTTGTGCATCCATACCCTGAAACCAATACCTTCCATGTGAGTCCACCATACCTTCCTATTCGTGGTATTCCCCTACCACTCCTATAAGTATAGAATTGATGTGCTATCCTTAAATGTTAAAAATCTTCTGTCTTGTGCCTCTTGTTTAGCTCATGAGGAACTAGTAGGTGATTCATGATCTTCTTAAGTTGGACAAGTTTTACCCTGGGATTGCATGTCTAATCTGCAAACCCATAATACGAGGAGGAGCTGGCATGGGTGCGCCCAGCTCGAAAGATAATATAACAAAAAAACCCTCCTTCACGCTTGGTCTATGAGAAATCAGAAACTTTGGCAGTGATAAACAAAGGAGATTAAGGGGATGTGATTGTCCCCACTTGGGAGCCGTTCCTCGAAACTTGTCCATCTTGAGAAGTAATTGAGTTATCTATTAGCATCCGTTGACAAACTATGCACCGCCCCAAAATCTATTTTTATTCTGTTTGATTTAAGGATAGCACATGAGTTTTCCCTGCTTGCCCTTAACAAGGCCTTTCATCCACCTTCATGTTGAGTCAGTTGTCCCACTTCCTTCTTTTCCCTAAGAGAACAGACATTTGATGTTGATGAGGATTCATCCTTATAAAGCTGCATTAAGTTTTTGCCATGCCATATCCTTGTTGACATTATGTTTTGATAAGTAAGTTGTTTGCGAAAGCTTTTGCCAAGCAAGCATCTTCCTTTGTGTTAGCATTTACACTTCATGACTAATAACATGTTCTTTCAAAAGCTTCAAATTGTTTTACTACAAAGAAAGAGCAAGAGTAAAAGTTATTAGTTGTCCTTTGACCAAGGATATGTTTGCCATAATTTGATAAGTTTCCTTGGCCCTACTTTTGATTATAATTGTTATTACTTTCTCATAAGGGCCTTATGAGTTGAGATTGCTGTTGAGGATGCTTGAGTTTGGTGAAGGAACCTTGATGCTTCTTGTCCGTATTCTATTTATCGACAATTCACTCAGTAAACTTGTGGACATGTTTACCGAGCTTAGTATTCGCTTGGGGACAAGCGAGGTCGAAGCTTGGGGGAGTTGATACGTCCAAAATGCATCACTATTTTATATAGTAATTCTTTCTTATTCATTGATATATTTCATGATATGATGCTATTCTTATGTTGTTTTGGCCTATTTTACACAGTTTGCAACTTTGCGGTGCCGAAGCAGCAGACGCAGGATTCAGCGGTAAAAAGTGGACGCTGAGTTGCTGAAGAAGAATACCTCCAAATTACCTGAAAATCGACGGAGGCCATTTTCAAGAAGGATCACGAAGACACGCAAAAGAGCGACCAGAGGGGGGCCACAGGGTGCCCAGGAGGCCACCTGGCGCGGCCCCCACCTTGGCCGCACTGGGAGGGCGCCTGGACCCCCGGGGCCACTCCCGGCTCCCCCCTCTGGCCTATATACTCTTCGTCATCCAAAAACCCTAAAAGGGGGAGAGTTTACGGAGTTCCGCCGCCGCTCCGTGGCGGAAACCGACAGAGAAGAAAAGCCATCTCTGGCGGGCAGATTCCGCCGGGGAGATCACCTCCCGGAAGGGGAGATCGTCACCATCGTTATCACCATCGTCACGGGCATCATCGAGATCATCATCAACATCATCCCCATCATCAGCACCATCTCCACCTCCATCCAATCTCATCTCACAATTGCAACTCGTGTTGTAATCTGTACTATCTATCCTCTCTACTCTATCGGTGTTGATTACTACTTTGTGGTGAATGCTATTGAGTTTTGTTGGAGAAATATTATTGTGTCCAGATTGTTTATCATCTATTTATCCCCACTAATCATGATCTCTTTTATGTCTTGTGAGTAGTTACTTTAGTTCTTGAGGACATGGGAGAAGTCTAGTTGTTAGTAGTCATATGATGTTGAAGTAATATGTGTTGGTTGGTATTTAAGTTGTGTTGTTATTTTCCTAGTGGTGTTGTGAGTCGAACACTCAACACTTCGCCTTATCAAGGACCTAGGGGAATACATTGTGTACAAAGAATGCTTACGGTGGGTTGCCGGAGTGACAGAAACCTAAACCCCAGTTTGCACGCTTTTGCACAAGGGAACAATGGATCACCGATCGTATTGCTATGGTTAGGCTTTTGCCTTAATTACTATCTTGTATTTGCGGATGCTTGCAAGGTGTTTAACCATAAGAGTGCACTTATCTTATTCTAGAGGGTGTACTAGCATAGATCCACCCACTCAACACTTACCAACACAGCACATAGTACCGATACGGAATATGGCGAAAGCACATGACTACCTCTCCCGTGTCCCCTCGAGAACACTTTAGCCTTTATAAGTTCAGTTGCTAGGCCTCTCCTCTGTTCAGAAAGGATTGGTCCACTCGTTACTCTCCAGTGTCTTTTACTTTGCTTGTTTTACTTTCCTGTTGCTATACCAAGAAAACCCCTAAAAAGTTATCTTTCAGTGCTTGCAGTTATCTCCTTGCCAAAGTCACTTGCTAGTACCTTCTGCTCCTCGTTGGGTTCGTGTAACACCCTCGGAATCAGTAACAGTAATCACTACAGTGATTCCACTGTTAGTGATCATTACTGTTAATGATCAAGCCATGATCACCTTTGATCATAGCTCTGTCAATTTCCAACCCAGATAAATTTTTCAAATTGGTTAAATTATAAACTCTCTCAAAGACTTGTGGATTCCTGTCCATCATTTGATCATGGTTAAACCAAAATTTGTGGAACCTATTAAGTAAATGCCTAACAATCATTGGGCCATGTTAAATAGCAATGGGTATTCTATTAAAGTGTTTAGAAAGTATTATGAAATAAAAACAATAGCTTCGGGAATTATTTAAATTGCCATGGAATAAAATAAACAAGTGCAAATTTTAAATGAACTAAAAATTGTCAAACCAATTTTATAAAATGCCAAAATAACAGTAAGCTATATTAAAAGTGAAATGGGATTTTATTACCATGTTTAAAAATGTTAAACAAATAATAACAGTGGTAAAACAATAGCATTTAATACCTTTTAAATAAAACAAAAATGCAATTGATTTTATTTGGGCACAAAACTTTTTGTGGCATTGTTATAAAGTGCATCCCTAATTTTGGTGCATGTTTGACATTTTACAAAAAAATGAAACAATAGCCAAATACATTTAAACCAAAGAAAAGAAAAACGAAAACAAGGAAAAATCGAAAAAACCCTAAGCCTCGCCCAGGGCGAGGCCCACCCTGGGCCCAGCCTCCTCTCTCTTCCCTCTCCCCTGTTTCCCCACCTGCCCCCCACCCCGTACGTGCTCAGGGGACATGGCCATGGCCACTGCTTGGCCGGCCCCCTCTCACCTGCTCCCTCCCCCACCCCAACTGCCCCTCCCCCTTGCCGATAAGGCCGTCGCCACCCACCCGCTGGAGCCCCCCCTGTGCCATTCCCCCCTCCCCCGCTCTCCATCTTCTCGGGCCCGAGCTCGCCCGTGCCCCGCCGTGGCCGTGCCGCCATGCCCGCGCGGCCAACGACCCTACCTCACCGCAATGTGGTGTCCAGTCGGTGGCCCGCCATCGACTACATCTCCACGCGCTGGGAATCAAGCCAGAACGCCCGGGAGAAGCCGTCGTCGTCTTCCCCATTCCGCAACCGCCGCTCGCCGCCGACGAATTTCCGCCGCCCCGAGCCTTCCCCGAGCAGCTTGAGCTCACCTACAAGTTCCCGGTGAGCCTATCGTCCGACGCCAACTGTCCTCGTGCTCTCCCTTCCACTCTAGTAGTCGACGCCATGGGAGCCGAGCTTGTCGCCGCCATGGAAGACCGCGTGCTCGCTCCCGTGCTGCCCAGTCCCTGCCGTTGACGCCATCGCGTTCCTGGCACTCCCAGGAACTTAACTCGCTAGCGCATGCCCGATCTAACACGCGGAAACTTCGTCGCCGTCTTCGTCGGATTTCGGCCGCCGCCTAGCTGGTTGTGGCCGTCGATGCCGACCACCCTACTACCTCCCGTTTGCCCATCGTGTGCGCAGTAGTGCGCTCGACCGAGCGCAGGTCTCGGCGCTCGTTTTGGTCGCCGGAGTCGCCGACCCCGTGGGACGCCGCCGTGCTGAATGGCACCGGCGGTTCGCCGCCGGCGTGATGACGCGGCCTTCATTAGGCGCTAATGACCTCTTCTGTGACACTGACCCGTGGGCCCAAGACCATTAGCATTAAGTTGATAATAAATAACTGTTAGATTAGATAACCCCTGTGACTTACATGTGGGCCAGCACCACTTAACCCCTCTGTTTAATTTAAATAACTGTTAATACAAATCTGTCTCAATGACAGCTGGGCCCTAGGCCATTAACTTAATCCCTGATGTTTTATTAAGTTAAATATAAACATGTGTCACTGACCAGTGGCCCCCATCCCTGTTTAATTAAAATTAAAATGATTTATTAGAAGTCCAGTGTATGACATGTGGGTCCCTCTTGTCAGCACTGTTTTGGATAATGTTTTGGATAATGTTGATATAATAATAAAAGAAATTCAGAAATTCTTTTTTGATTTAAACTTTGAATTTGAATATCTTTTGAACCGTAACTCAGATTCAAAAACTTTAAACATGAAAATTGATCAGAAAAATATAACGAATACGGATACGCTATCCGTATGTCTACCACACCCCTCTAACACAACGAACATCGAACCGTCCCCCTCCGGACCGGTGGTCCGATAAATTGTCCGGTACTGTTAGAGTGCCCGGATGAATTTATTTCGAACACAAAAGTTGTTCGGAATAGATCAACTAACCCGGATACACCACCCACACATGTGTCGGATGTCCACGACACCTCCGGCATGATATCTCCCCCTCCAGACACCCTGTCCGGTAATCATCCGGAGCCAGTAGTTCATCCTCAGATGAATTTCCGTTCCGAGCAACGTGCATTACACTGCGTTAGAACCCCGTTAACATTTCATTTGTCATGTCATGCATCTGTTTGTATATGCTTGTTGTGTATTTACTGTTTCTTCCCCCCTTAATCTCCAGTAGACCCCGCTGCTGCCGTCGACTACACCGCTGCTGAGTACGACTACTTCGTCGACAACCGTACCCCTACCGTCGAGCTTCCAGGCAAGCAGAGCCATTCTCTTCCCCAGATATCGCCTATCTTTCCGTACATTTCTTGCACTAGGAATTGTTACTGCTGCTGCTACGTTACAATCCTATTCAATTGCATAGCCTGTTTTTGTCGCCCCTTGAGGTGCCTCCTTTTTCCTATGCTGCCTATTATTATTATTATTATGCATTATTCAGCAGTGAGCCCTGCGCATTGTTAGCTAGGATTAGATAGAGGGCCGTGATCACTCAGGGGAGTGAACGCGGGTACAAATATTATAACTGCACAGGTACGGTACAATGCAGACACCGTCTAAGGCCCCTATCTGGGTTATGCCTAGTCACCTCCAGTGTGAGCTATCAAGGAGTAATCCTTGTACTCCACTCGAGGCTGACTTTGTCTTACCGCCATAGGGTCTTAAAAAATGGTTGTCCTTCAGGTGAGAAGTCGGGCGACCCAACGGTGCCCGCGAGAGGTATTACGATGGGACGACAGGGAGGGTACGACCAGTGTACTGGTGTGCTTGGCCCCTGGTCGTTGGCCGCGAGAGTTACCAAACTACGAAAGTCGAGCTCCTCCAGGAGCACACGCGAGACAAGGTAAGGAGACGGTTCACCTTGTTGGTAACCGCAGTGACTTGGTGGGACGACAGGGCAGGCACCGATGTACTGGTGGTCCTGGCTGCTGTCGTTGTCCGCGGGTCAGTTAAGTCGAGGCAACGATAACGGTTGTCACGCAGGTTAATTAAAATGCTAAATGGTTCAGTGAATGTCTTGAGTTGGCTATATGCCATGTACGCACTACCTACCCGTGGGAATTACGAGTTATGGGCTCCTCTGCTTCGTAGTGTCGTCCGAGGACTTTTCAGACGTCAGCAGTACCGCGGCCTGCGCCGGGAAGTGGTGTTGTCTTATTTGCCGCGGCAGTGTGATTTGTATTTGCTCTGGTTTAACTTCACCGGCCAGCCTCGCACCGTGCAGGAGTACGTCGGGGTTAGGGTCCAAAGCCCCGCGTACATAGGATATAGTCCGGCGGATGACCTCTCTGTTGAGTTTGAAAGATGGGCTATGAAGTGTCGGATAGCCTCGGTGGAGCGTTCCCTAACAAGGTTCCCGCCACCCTGGAGATCCGTGCGTGTAGCGTAACACAATTGCACCCCTGCAGGGAAGATTAATCTATTCGAATAGCCGTGTCCACGGTAACAGGACGCTTTATGCTGAAGCTGGATCTTACCACTACAAACTATTATTATTAAACTGTATGGTTCCGGGTTTTCTTCCTCGCGGGGATGTCGAGGAGGTGAACTCGGAGGCATTGTTAATTATTACAACTTATTTTATACAATGCTGCAGCAACTTCTGCTGCATTGTTACTTTCATTACTGTTATATTAACTGTTGGCTGATTCTTACCTCATGCTGCAAGACATCGTCGGAAGATGCTAGTCTTCGTTAGGCCTAGCTTCTTACCCTTATTCTGATTTCTATCTTGCAGTCCACTATATACAACCTCTTCTTTCCGTTGATACAATGCATAATGCTTAGTAGCGGACGTAAGACTCGCGGGTATACTAGATACTCACCTGCTTTATTTCCTTTACTGTTTTGCCTGATCGGCCGCTGCAGTCGACGTTGGAGTCTAGGAGTAGGAGACCCCCGATGTCGACCACCGCAACGTGAAGATCCCCGATGCCTTCTACAACGTCGAGTTCCCCTTTTACCAGGAGTAGTTTGGAGGTTCCCAGGCAGGAGGCCTCGCCTTTTCGATCTGTTGTGATTTGTGCTAGCCTTCTTAAGGCAACCTTGTATCCTTGTGTCTGTACTCAGATACTATTGCTTCCGCTGACTTTCTGCTCTCGAGCTGTTGTATTCGAGCCCTCGTGTCCCTGGCTTGTATTAATCAGCTTGATTATTTTATTTGTAGAGTTGTGTTGTGATATCTCACCGTGAGTCCCTAATCTCGATCGTGTACCTTGCGTGTATGATTACTGTACACGGTCTGATTTTGGGGGCGTCACAGTTCGACACTCTTACTTATCGAAAATGCTGCAATAGATCCCTTACGGTTGTGGGTCATCAGTTGCGCACGACCTGCTCATTTGGAGCAAATCCCTTTTCGGTGAGGCCAAGATGCAATTCCACATCGCCAACAAGGTCATTCTGCGGCTAGATATTGCGCAGGAATCTAGAAGGCTCACAGAGGCGAAGTACGATCTGCGAAAGAAGCTAAAGCTAAAGGTTCTCGGCCTTGCGGCGATCGACCGCGCCAGAAAACGGCAGACATCCCGTATCACCTGGCTACGCGCTGGGGACGCCAACTCCAAGATCTTCCATGCCAAGATGTGCTCCCGCCACCGTAAAAACTTCATTCACTCCATCATGGTCAACGACAAAGTGATCACCGACCACGACGAGAAGGAGGCGGTCGTGCTCTCGAAGTTCTCCTCCATCATGGGGAAAAAGCAGGACAGATATGTTTTGCTTCACTGGGACAACTTGGATCTCCCCCGGATTGACATGCATGGCCTGGACATCCCTTTCTCGGAGCAGGAAGTCTGGGCCACCATCCTCCAATCCCCGGCGGAAAAGGCACCCGGCCCGGATGGCTTCACCGGTGTTTTACTCCGTGCCTGCTGGAACATCATCAAAGCGGACGTCATGGAGGCCTTCCACAAATTTTACCAACTTGCTGGAAAAAACTTTGGCGACCTAAACACGACACTCATTGCCTTGCTGCCCAAGAAGGAGGGAGCGTGTTGCATCTCACACTATCGGCCCATCAGCCTCATCCACTCGATCGCGAAGCTCATTGCCAAGGTCCTGTCCATGCGCTTGTCCAATGTCATCGGCGACGTTATCTCCCCGGCTCAGACCGTCTTCCAAAGGGGTGATACGTCTCAAACGTATCTACTTTTCCAAACACTTTTGCTATTGTTTTGACCTCATTCTTGCATGATTTGAACTAAACTAACCTGGACTAACGCTGTTTTCAGTAGAGCTGCCTGTATGGTTTTATTGTGTGCAGGAAAATGGATTTTTAGACATCTCAGAAAATTCCCAGAAAAATTACAAAAAATCCACGCTCCCGAAGAAGCCCGGAGCCAGAAGTGGGGCCAGAGGGAAGCCAGGGGGGCCCAGGCGCCCTGCTGGCGCGGCCCCACCCCTGGTCGTGCCACCTGGCCGCCTGGGCGACTCCCACCGCCTCTAGTGCCCTACCTCGACTCCTATTTATTCCCGTGACGGGGAAACTCCGAAACAGAAGTCGCTTTTCTAGAACCCGTCGCGGAGCCACCGCCACCCTCTGTTCTTCCTCGGGAGGGCTAATCTGGAGGCTGATTTGGCCTCCAGAGAGGGAGATCGTCGGCATCGTCATCACCATCACCAATGCATCGTCCCTCCATGACTTCTCTTCACATGTGTGAGTAATTCCCTGCTGTAGGCAAAGGGGATGGTAGGGATTGGATGAGTTTGATCATGTAATAGTTCGTCAGATTGTTGGGGGCATGTTGCCTATCATCTACTTTGGTGTTTATCATCTTTGCTACAACTTGTTGCTCTTAATGCTTGTCACTTTGGGCCCGAGTGCCATGTTCTCAGATCTGAACCACTTATGTTTTCATCAGTATATTTATGTTCGAGATCCTATCTATGAGTTGTATGCACCTATTATGGCCTGAAACCGGTGATCCCAAAGGTGACAGCTTGGGACACCAAATGGGATGGTCCATAATTTGAGGATTTCGTGTATCCATTGAGTTCATTGCTTTGTTCCGATGCTCTTTGACATGAGCACCTTAATCTCCATAAGTTCCCTTTGGCAAGTTTTTATTGCAAGCACGCACAACTACCTACGGGATACATGCCTAATGTTTGATATTTGCCTAGACGATCATTGCTTTTCTGTGTGCCTTGCCCCGTGTTAGGATTTATTACATGTTCACTCTCATCCATGCAGCGCCCAACCATCCATCTCCCTAGCCTACAGTGTTTTAGTCCTGCTGGTCACTACTAGTTTATTTTCGTTGTTTTACTTTTACTGTTATCACTACCACTATCATACCACAGTTGTTATTAATATTTTGTTGCAAGCAAGTATATTTCAGGTGCGGTTGAATTGACAACTCAACTTTCAAAGCTTATAAATACTCTTTGGCTTCCCTTGTGTCGAATCATTAAATTGGGTTAACTTACCCGCGAGAACACTACAATCGATCCCCTACAGTTGAGGGTCATCAAGTACTATTTTCTGGTGCCGTTACCGGGGAGCATATCAATATTTACAAGTCTACTTGAACTATTTTGCCGGCCACACTTCATCAATGGGTAAGAAAGGAGACCCCAAGGTTCCGATCTTACCATCTTCTACAAGAAAAGGTACCGTTCTGAGTACAAGTGCTACGCTCGATTCACCCTCCGTTATAAGTAAGTTTACTTCACCACTACCACCACATGCTACTTCTACTGAGTCTGTTACTATGTCCGATACTTTTCATGATGCTTCCACTACTCTTGATGATACTAGTTTTCTTGGTCACTATATTGAAACTCAAACTACTAAGGCAGCACAGTCCGAGACCGAGACTCCTGCTACCTATATTCCTACTTGCAAAACCTTTGGTTACCTAGACTTAAATGAACTCAAGGAGAGAATCCTTTGATGATGATTATATTACTCTTGATGATGATTTTTGCAAGGAACTCAAAGAGTGTGTCGACTCTAACCCTGGTGTTGTTAAGGAGCTGCTTGAAAAGCACTCCATGAAGAACAAGATTATTCCTGATCCTAAATTTGCCACATCCCCTATATGCATCACTGATCCTGGTTATGATTTCTCTGTGGATCTTTCACTTATATCTACCGTCGAGGCTGACCCCTTTTATGGCAGAGAAAATGATGATGCTATAGCACACCTGACCAAACTCCCCGAGTTAGGTAACTTATTTACTATTGATGAAAGGATATGGAACTTTTATGTGGCCAAGCTTTTTTCCTTTTTCTTTGAAGGAAAACGCCAAAGCATGGTATGATGCACTACCCTATGGTTCCATTGAGAGTCCTCAGGACTTAGTTCAATTCTTTGTTGATAAATATTTTCTTGCTCATATGCAACATGCTGCTTTGCAAAGAATTTATAACTTTAAACAATTGCAAGATGAGCACCTACCTAAAGCTTGGGGGAGGTATTGTGATTTAATTAAGGCTAGGCCGGGACATGAAGTCCCCAAGAATGAATTAATTGATATATTTTATGCTGGTCTAACCAATGAATCTAGATCCTATCTGGATAGCTGCGCTGGTTGTGTTTTCAGGGAAAGAACACCGGACGAAGCCGAAGAATTAATGGGCAAGATTGCCAAGAACCATGAAGATTGTTCCGTCCCTGAACCACCTCCACCACCAAAGAAGAGGGGCATGCTTGTTCTGAGCCCCGAAGATATGCAATAAGCAAAGAAGTCTATTAAGGAGAAAGGTATTAAAGCCTAAGATGTGAAGAAGCTACCGCCTATCGAGAAGTTGTGTAAGCCCACTACTCACCCTCCCTTGGTAGAGGTACACTCTATATTAGACTTTACTGAAAGTGACATCCCTAAAGGTAAGCCTCCCGACCAATTCTTAGATGACCTTGATAATTTTATTATTAAGAAAGACCACTTTAATCGGAGGATACAAAGTCAGTTGCATCATAATTCTCTTGCTATCAAAAGTTTGCTTGGTGTTCTAGAAAGAACAGTTAATGATGTTAAATGTCTTGTTAATCATTTTCATATGGTTCAAACTCAGCTTGAACAAATTTCTAATGTGTGATATGCGAGAGATGATAATTTCTTCTCGCCCTTCGTTGGTTACCCCAAGTGGAAGGAGAGATGTAGCGTAGCAGCAAGTTTCCCTTGGTGAAGATACCGAGGTTGAGTATCGACCAGTAGGACTCCGGCAATGATAAGTAGGTGTCAGCGGCGCAACTGACGTGGACCTGCACACAGACACAAATAACTTTGCTCCCAATGAAGTTCAGAGAGGTTGTCAATCTCTCCGGTCTTGTTGTTTACAAAGGATCAAAACACAAGGGATAATGATAATGATAGCAACTGAAAGTAAAAGCAGAAAAGTAAATGAGCGTGTAAACAATGATGAGAATATGGACCGGGGTCTCGTGATCTTCACTAGTGATGTCTCTTTCCCAAAAGACGATAAAACTGCTATGCGAGGTAAACAAATTAAAGATGCGAAATTGACAGGATTATAAACGCACCGCAATGCTAACTATGCTACAAAAGAAAGGAAGAGGCTCAAAAGCATGGGCAGTACGCCAAAATAAGTAGACCGAAATCCAACTGCATCTACTACTAATCATCCACCTTGAGATATCTATCCAGAACATCTCGCTCGTATTAAGTTGTGAGCCCCACCCAAAGTGTAAACCCAAAGCAACAAACAACTGCATTAAAAAGTACTTTGCGTAAAGTAAACAATCCTTGCGACCGCGGTTACAAGCACCATTGTTTTCCCCCTTGTGGCAACAACACATCCCCTAGACTCATGTTTCTGTCACTCAAGCGTGTCATCAGGGGGCATGAACCCACAATCGAGCATAACGTTCCCTCTTGGAGTTACTACCTACTACTTGTCCAAAGCAATAAACAACAATGGAGAACATGCAAGAATATCTTAGGAACAAAAATATAAAAGATAAGAACCAAATATATCACTCTATCACAATCTGAACATAATCTCATAATCCATCAGATCCCATCAAACTCAGCATAGCAATAGCAGAAAGATTACATATGTGCCTCGATCATGTAGGGCAGCTCACGAGGTTTAAACCATGAAGAACAAAGAGGGGAGGAGAACATCACATAGCTACTGATCACGAACCCATGGTCCAAGGAAAACTACTCACGGTACATCCGGGAAGCGGCCATGGTGGAGGGGAAGCTCCCGGAGGTCGATCCTCCGTCCGATAGGGTGCCGGGAAGAAGTCTGCTGGCGCTCCCAATCTTGGAAGCGCGGCAGCGGCGGAACAGAGGCTAGATCGCGAAAAAGGATTCTGTCTTCGGGGGTTTCACGTCACGGGCAATAAATAGGAGAAGGGGGCAGCCAGGAGGGCTACCAGGGGTCCAGGCGCCCCCTGGCGCGGCCAAGCCCTAGGCCGCGCCAGGTGGCTGCCTGGGCACCTGGTGGTGGCCCTCTGTCCCCACTTCGGGACTCCAGAAGCTTCTGTTGCGCTGATTTTTTATCTGATTTTCCCGAATTTTTGGAGCACTTTTAATATGGGAGAAAACTGAAATAGAAAACCAACAGAAAACAGAAACTGGCACTGGGGTGCACTGAGTTAATAGGTTAGTCCAAATATGATCAAAAGTGTATGAAAGTGTATCTAGATCATAGCAATATCACACAAAACATGCATGGGGCAAGCTGAAGTTATCGATACGTTTGGGACGTATCAACATCCCCAAGCTTAATTCCTGCTCTTCCTCGGGTAGGTAAATGATAACAAGCATAATTTCTGTGGTGACATGCTAGCAACCATATAAGAACTTTGAAAAGTAAAGAAATCAAGGTATGTTATTCAATTCAAGTCATAACATGCAAGAGTCTATATTAGCATTGAAACAAGCAACGAAAGAACATTAGGTGCAAGAGCTCTTGCTGTCTGTGACTCTAATGTCTCCAAATGGTGTTTGCGTGCAAGAAGAGGGATAGGAAATACAAGAAAGAAGTATTTTTTTGTTGAGAACTCAACCTACTAAAGTTTCACACTTGGTCTTCTTTGGAATCTTATCTTGACTCGCCCCCAGACCACTAGCCAGGTACAAGTCAATTGGATCCACTCCTTTTCAATATTTTGAGCACTCATGCAATGGATGAGCCTAAGCATGAGAGTTGACACTTAGGATGGCAAAGAGAGAAATACGGTGGAGGAGGAAGACAAAAAGGGTGAAGAAGGCTCACATCAATGAGGACAATCATAGGCGAGAAGGCCAAATGATAGATATGATGTGAGGAGTAGGGATTTCCATGCAACGTATGCACATATGAGCTAAAAAGCTCTCCAATGGAACTAGTGGGGGTGCATCTAACTTGCTCGCTCATGAAGACCTAGAGCTCTTTTGAGGAGGCTCATTCTATAGTGTGAAGGTCCCCTCGTAGCTATATGCATGAATGATCATCTCTATGGAGTACAAGGATAAGAGGGAGTACTAGTGTGGATCTTTCAAAAGGATAGTAGTGTTGCCCCTTTCTCTCTTTTTATTTTCTTTTTCTCTTTTTTCTATTTTTTGTATTTTTTTGGTGGCCTGAATGGCTCTTTCTATTTAACTCTCATTTGTCCTCTTTGGGATCTTTTATTTTGTCCACTTTGGGATCTTTTCCTCACTTAAGGGCAACACTCTAATTTAAAAGAGGGTATAGAAGATCTTTCACACTTTACAAGGTACTGAAATCATAAAGAAGATGTAGCTATCATGATGTCTGCCATGTATGCCGTTGCCAGTGTAGCAGGAACATGTATGACATGAAGATCAAGTCATGAAGAGGTGGATGTTGCATGGCAATATATCTCGGAAAGGCTATGGAAATGCCTTGATAGGTAGGTATGGTGGCTGTTTTTAGGAAAGATATAAGGAGGTTTATGATGAGATAGCGTATCATGCCAAGGGTTTGGATGTACCGGCGAAGGTGGACGCCAACTCTCGGAGTGAGAAGAAGGCAATGCACAACACAGGAAAGGCTAGCAAATATGAGGAGGTGGAAGTGTCAACTTTCAATACTTACATTAGTCCGAAGAACTCATGCACTCATTATCGGTAACTCTCAATCTAATAAGGAGGTTCACAAAGAGACAAATACCCTGAGGAGGAGTGTATGGGGGTTTGGTTATCCTTGCGCATCCTCGACTCATGGTACATGAGTGTACTCTAATTCCGATCCCTCCAAAGATCAGCGATCTATCTAGTAGCTAGAGTTCTAAACTAGTTTTTGTAGGTTTTGAAAATAAACACGGATTGCCCAAAATATGACACCTATCAGTAATAGGCTAGAGCTCATGACACCAAAAGTTCAAACATTACTCACATCAATACCTCAAAACTATTGCAAGTTACTACTAAAATTAAATAGCAACCTCAATTACCTACTATCAAGACAAAACACAACTCAGTGCAACAACCAACTCTCTTAACAAGCTAAACATGAAAACTAAAGAGAGTTCCAGCAACAAACTAAACAAAAGCCAAGGCTCTTGCTAAATACAAACTAAGACTCAAACCAAACACGGAAGTAGCTAGGAAAAGATAAAGAACACACAACAGTAAAAAGATAGGCATGGAAAATTCTATGATGTGTTCTAGATTGGAGTGGAGCGTGTTTATCTCCCACGCAAAGTAAGATGGGGTCTAAATTGTTATGAACATCAAGCAAAGATAAAAAAAACTAAAAAAAAACCTAAGAGCGAGACGCTCCAAGCATAGCACATAACGCATGAAGTGATAAAAATATAGTGAGACCAAGGACGAACTGATGATTGTTGATGGAGAAGGGGATGCACGGGGGCATCCCCCAGCTTAGACGCTTGAGTCTCCTTGAATATTTATTGGGGATGCATGGGGGCATCCCCAAGCTTGAGCGCTTGACACTCCCGGATCTTCTTTCATCACCTTCCATCGCACACTTGAAAACTCCCTTCATACATAACTCATCATAAGCTGATTAGAGAGGTTAGTACCCTTAATAAAATATATTTTCCCCACTGGATATAAAGATATTCTTGAATAGATACTGTATCTCAAGATTTCCAAAAGGTTTTTGCAAATAAAAAGCAAGCTTAAGGTTTGCAAAAGTAAGGAAAGGCAAAACGTGGCAGAATCTGTGAAAAACAGAACAACATGTAGTAAAGAATTTTTTAGGGGTACTTCTGCAACTCAATCAAAAAACTTAGAACATACGAAAGTTTCACAATTGTATAGATCGTGCTATGTAAATAATTCAGCTCAAAAAGATGAACTGGTGATTTGTTCTGATTTTTCCCGTCAAGAAGACATAATCTGTTTTCTGGACAGCATGTCACAACTTTTTCTTCCCTTATCATATGAGGCTATAACTTGGCACAAATCTTGCAAATAAAGATACAATGATGTTGCTACAGTAGTAACAATCATCAAGACCACTAAGAACAGAAGTAAAAACATCTTTGGTTGCCTCCCAACAAGCGCTTTCTTTTACGCTTTTAAGCTAGGCATAAGGCAAAAGATCAAGTCGTATCAATCGAATCATCATCAAGATCATCAAAAAGCTCTTCAATTGTACAACTAGTCTTAAGAGGTATTTCAAATAAAGGCCTAATGAAGATACTTCTAGGGAGAAAACCAAAAGGCGGAAATCAATGGGTGTTTCATTTATAAATTTATCAAAAAGAGGTATTTCTTCCAAAGATTTCACGGTTTCAACTTCCTTGGCAATGGGTGGATTATTTTTGGGTCGGGGAACCTTAGGGACATAATTGAACTTAGGTTCCCTCCTTGCCGGAGTCTCTACCTTTTTTGGTTTGATTGAGGAGAAGGTGGTTCCTATAGTATTAATGATTTCCTCAATCTTATCAATCCTAGAAGGATCCATATCATGGAATTTGATGATCTACAAAGTTTTAATAACTTTAAGCATGGAGCTATCAAGCCTATTCAAATTCCCTTGAATCTTGCGATCCAACTCATTTATCCTAGTTATACTGGGTATTTCTAACTCTATATTTTCAAGTTTTTTCATAATGTGAGCTAGAGTTATATCTTCTTGTATGCTAGCAACAGGGAGATTTCCAACAAGATTTTCAATAACATTAAAAGACTCCCAAATTGGGGCTTCTAAGAAATTCCCATTGATAACAGTATCTAATATGAACCTATTCCAAGGAGTAATCCTAACATAAAAAATGCTAAGCAGGATAGTAGTGGATTGCTTATTGGTGGCTCTTTTTTGAGAATCATTAATTCTATACCAAGCATCTTTGAAACTTTCACCACCTTTTTGTTTAAAGGTGAGAACCTCTGTCTGAAAAAAGGCAAAAGGACCAGACATAATGACAGCTACTAGCAAGATAAAATTTTTGTGATTTTTGATATAAGACACAAAGATAAAAATTGAAAGGTAAACTAACAAGACTAAAAAGCAAAGGTAAAAGGTAGTGGGAAACTCCCCTATCTTAGCACTCTAAGTCCCCGGCAATGGCGTCAGGAATTTGCTTGATACGCGAGAGATGATAATTGATTCTCGCCCTTCGTTGGTTACCCCAAGTGGAAGGTGAGATGCAGCGTAGCGGCAAGTTTCCCTCGGTGAAGATACCGAGGTTGAGTATCGACCAGTAGGACTCCGGCAATGATAAGTAGGTGTCAGCGGCGCAACTGACATGGACCTGCACACAGACACAAATAACTTTGCTCCCAACGAAGTTCAGAGAGGTTGTCAATCTCTTCGATCTTGTTTTTTACAAAAGATCAAAACACAAGGGATAATGATAATGATAGAAACTGAAAGTAAAAGCAGAAAAGTAAATGAGCGTGTAAACAATGATGAGAATATGGACCGGGGTCTCGTGATCTTCACTAGTGATGTCTCTTTCCCAAAAGACGATAAAACTCCTATGCGAGGTAAACAAATTACATATGGGCAATTGACAGGATTATAAACGCACCGCAATGCTAACTATGCTACAAAAGAAAGGAAGAGGCTCAAAAGCATGGGAAGTACGCCAAAATAAGTAGACCGAAATCCAACTGCATATACTACTAATCATCCACCTTGAGATATCTATCCAGAACATCTCGCTGGTATTAAGTTGCGAGCCCCACCCAAAGTGTAAACCCAAAGCAATATACAACTGCATTAAAAAGCACTTTGCATAAAGTAAACAATCCTTGCAACCGCGGTTACAAGCACCGTTGTTTTCCCCCTTGTGGCAACAACACATCCCCTAGACTCATGTTTCTGTCATTCAAGCGTGTCATCAGGGGGCATGAACCCACAATCGAGCATAACGTTCCCTCTTGGAGTTACTACCTACTACTTGGCCAAAGCAATAAGAAGCATTGGAGAACATGTAAGATTTACTTAGGAACAAAAATATAAAAGATAAGAACCAAATATATTACTCTATCACAATCTGAAAATAATCTCATAATCCATCAGATCCCATCAAACTCAGCATAGCAACAGCAGAAAGATTACATATGTGCCTCGATCATGTAGGGCAGGTCACGAGGTCTAAACCTTGAAGAACAAAGAGGGGAGGAGAACATCACATAGCTACTGATCACGGACCCATGGTCCAAGGAAAACTACTCACGATACATCCGGGAAGCGTCCATGGTGGAGGGGAAGCTCCTGGAGGTCGATCCTCCCTCCGGTAGGGTGCCGGGAAGAAGTCTGCTGGCGCTCCCGATCCTGGAAGCGTGGCGGTGGCGGAACAGAGGCTAGATCGCGGAAAAGGGTTTTGTGTTCGGAGGTTTCGCGTCACGGGGAATAAATAGGCGAAGGGGGGGGGGTATCCAGGGGGGCACTAGGGGTCCAGGCGCCCCCCTGGCGTGGCCAAGCCCTAGGCCGCGCCAGGTGGCTGCCTGGGCACCTAGTGGTGGCCCTCTGGCCCCACTTCGGGACTCCGGAAGCTTCTCTTGCGCTGATTTTTTATCTGATTTTTCCCGAATTTTTGGAGCACTCTTAATATGGGGAAAACTGAAATAGAAAAACAGAAGAAAACAGAAACTGGAAATGGGGTGCACTGAGTTAATAGGTTAGTCCAAATATGAACAAAAATGTATGAAAGTGTATCTAGATCATAGCAATATCACACAAAACATGCATGGAGCAAGCAGAAATTATCGATACGTTTGGGACGTATCAATGTGCAAAAATATTTGCTTGCTAATAATGCCAAACAGGATATACAAGCTTATGGCATCAAAACCAGGGGTGGTACACACACCCAGGACCCATTCTATCCCGAGGGGCATCCGAAGAGGATCGAGCAATATTCTCAAGTTCAAGTAGAAGACGAGATTGTTAGCTCTCCTAAGAAGAAAAATAAGAAGAAGAAACACAAGGAGGCTGACAACTCCAATGATCCCATTACAAGGCAAGAACCTGCTGTTGATCCTGACAGCATATCTACCTCCGATGCTGAAACTGAAGACGGTGCTGAGCCCGAAGAAAATGATAAGGAGAAGAATGATCCTGCCGAGGCGCGAGAAGAAGAAGCACCCAATAAACGCAAGAAGTACACTAGAGAAGACTTCATCGCAAGAAGACACGGGAAGGAAAGAGAACCATGGACACAAAAATCCATGCCCTTTCCAGGTAAGTCTCTCAAATCTAAAGAAGAAGAGCATTATAATAAATTTTGTGAATGGATGGAACCTATTTTTCTTCAAATCCCTTCGACTGATGCTATTAAGTTACCTCCTTATTCCAAATATGTGAAAGATATTGTTACTAATAAAAGAAAAGTTCCTAATGAGGCAATATCTACTATGTTGGCTAACTATTCTTTGAGTGGCAAGATTCCTGAGAAGCTTGGTGATCTAGGTATACCCACTATTCCTTGCTCCATAAAAAATAATTATGTTAGAACCGCCTTATGTGATCTCGGAGCAGGAGTGAGTGTCATGCCTTTTTTCTCTTTATAAGAGGCTATGTTTAGAAAAACTAATCCCTACAGATATATCTCTTTAGATGGTTGACAAGTCAACAGCCGTCCTGATAGGTATTTGTGAGGATGTTCCTGTTGAAGTTGCTAATTGCTTAATCCTTACAGATTTTGTTGTGCTTGACATGCCCGAGGATGGGAGCATGCCCGTTATTCTTGGTAGAAATTTTCTTAACACCGCAGGTGCCATTATTGATTGTAATAAAGGAAAGGCCACCTTCAACGTAGATGATAAAGAACACATGGTGTATTTTTCAAAGAAGATCGACAAAAGGCATGGCCTTAACTCAATAGAGAATATTGAGACCGTGAAGATTGGAGAATGGGACTGTCCACTACATGTGCACCACAAATACAAAACCATTATGGTGGGTACAATGTCCATTTAAGTAAAGGTGCAATGACCCCTTCATGAGAGGTGAGACTTTTTACCTTATATATCTCCGGTTTGTTGGTAAGACTTGATCAACCTTGCTAGCTAGCATGTTTTATATAGGTAAAAAGTAGAGCTTATTTTGTTTTCATTTGCCTTAGCTTTTATTCTCCTTATTGTACCAAGCTCCTATGTTTTTGAAGCTTGACAATGCTAATCACTGCTTCAAGTTTTCAGAAAGTTTCGAAGCTTTTTGAAATCCGAAATTTTTTCAACAGTGAAGTTTTCGGAAAAATTCCAGAAAAATAAAAATAAAATTTTCCATGTTGGGAGTGACCCAGAGGCACCTGGGGCTCACCAAGGGGGCCACCAGTGGACCAGGCGGCCAGCTGGCGCGGCCAGCCCCTTGTCGCGCCCACAGGGCGCCTGGGGCCCATAGGCCCCACCAGCAGGTATTTCTTCTTCCTCTCTCTCTCTATCTCTCTCTCTCATTCTCTTCAAAAACACGAGTTCTGCTCCAGTTCTTGCGTTCTTGCTTTTCTTGGAGGCGATTTTTGATCTCTCTCTACAACCCATCATTTGAGCTGAGATTTTGAGCAAATACTCCCTGGTATGTAACTCCTCCACCCCTCCAATTAGATTTTTGATTGGTGGCTCCATTTGTGAGTATTTAGTAGTTCTTGGTGCGGTTTAGATGAGCTTGCATGCATGTGTAGAAATTTATTTTCCAAGTTTTGATGCAAGATTATGCCTTAGGTAAGTGAGTAGAGTAGTTTGCCTCAACTCACTTTGTTTAAATCCTCGTATTTGTGAATTGTAATTTTTTCTTTCAGAAATGAGTTTGCTAGGAAAAGCAAAGGGGTGGATTGGGAAGAAGAAGCTCGAGCGCTTCGATCGAGTTACTAGAGCTGCAGCTTCACCCTCAGCTGCCAGGGTGAGCTAAAATGAAGATCATGTGCCCCTGGTGTTGCTGGAAGACACGAGTCCAGCATGCACAATGATGTATCCGTGCGATGATATTCTTGAAGCTGCAGGAATCAAGGAGGATTTTTGTGGCCTTTGTGCCAATGCAGGTTTGACACGGCTAGCACTATGCCGTGTGGTACAATATAAGAAGCTCACCTCCTGCTTTGTTAATAGCTTTTGTTATAACCATGTTGCTGGAACCGTCAAGTTCAAAATTTACAATGATCTTATAACCATGTCTTTGGCGCAGTTTTGTGAAATAATAGGTGTGCCGAACGCTGGTTAGACGACGAGGATGAACACTCAGCCCTCCGAGTTGAGGACCCTCTTCAACTCCCTTTGTAGCTAGGAGGAGAGCGACATTCGGCGTACAAAGGTTTCCAGCATTTTATTCCCCCATATCAGGTATTTTGCGTACTTTATTGCTAGAAGGGTGTTGGCTCGTGACAACACGAGCAACGGTTCTGCACCAGATTTTGCTATTTATGCGAACGCCCTCTCTTGTAAGAATGATTATAATGTGGTTGCCTTAAATGCTCGATGCCTTGTTATGAATAGTAAGAAGGGCTATTTATTTGGTGGTGTTTACGCCACGCTTATCCTTGAGTCTTTTAACGACACCTCACATCCTGATGATGTTCCCTTTTCTTACGCAAGTCTTGACCTTGCTGGTATGAAGAGGAATAAGTTTGTTACCATGACTTCCGAGTTTGGTAACCTTGTTTATATTTTGAGGTTTGAAAAGACCATTATATGTTTGTGGCGTTCTTGATCCTATCTATGAGTTGTATGCACCTATTATAGTCTGGAACCGGCGATCCCAAAGGTGACAGCTTGGGACACCAAAGGGGATGGACTATAGTTTGAGGATTCCGTGTATCCATTGATTGTTAATGATTTGTTCCGGTGCTCTTTGACAGGAGCACCTTAATCTCCATAAGTTCCTTTTGGCCCCGTTCGTAGCGGGATGGTAGGACAAAAGATGTTGTGCAAGTTCTTATTGCAAGCACGTACAACTACCTATGGGGTACATGCCTGATGTTTGATTTATGCCTAGATGATCATTGCTTTTCTGTGTGCCTTGCCCCAAGTTAAATACATGATATATCTTATCCATGCAACGCCCAACCATCCATCTCCCTAGCCTACAATGTTTTTAGTTCTGCTGGTTACTAGTTGTTTACTTTTGCTGTTTTACTGTCGCTATTTCACCACCACTATTTCCGTTGCTATCATCACTTCCATATCGCAGTTACTACTAATATCTTGTTGAAAGTAAGTGTATCTCAGGTGCAGTGGAATTGACAACTTCACTATTAAAGCTTGTGGATATTCTTTGGCTCCCCTTGAGTCGAATCTATAAATTGGGTTATTCTTACCCGTGAAGACTATCTCGATCCCCTGCAGTTGTGGGTTATCAAGCCTGTTTTCTGGCGCCGTTGCCGGGGAGCATAGCTTTATTCACAAGTCTACTTGAAGTATTTTACCTGCTGCAATTTATCCGCTATGGGTAAGAAAGAAGACCCCAAGGTCCCGATCTTACCATCCTGTACGAGAAAAGGTACTGTTCTGAACACTAGTGCTACACTTGATTCACCTTCAGTTATGAGTAAGTTTGCTTCTCCTCCACCACATGATGCTTCTACTGAATCTGTTACTATGTCCGATACTTTTGATGATGCTTCCACTACTCTTGATGATATTGGTTCACTTAGTCACGCTCTTGAGAAACAGATCGCTGCTGCAAAAAAAATCTGGAATTGAAATTCCCGATACTTGCTACCCTTTTGATGGAACTTACAATTATCCTGATTTGAGTAAACTCAAGGAGAGACTCCTTGATGATGATTATATTATACTTGATGATGATTTATGCAGGGAGCTAACAGAGTTTGTCGACTCTGACCCTGATGCTATTAAGAAGCTTCTCGAAAAACACTCCCTGAGGAACAATACCGTTCCTGATCCTAAATTTGCTCCGTCTCCTATATGCATCAATGATCCTGATTATAATTTCTATGTTGATCTTTCACTTATATCTATGGTTGAAGCTGACCCCTTTTATGGCAGAGAAAATGATGATGCTATTACACACCTGACCAAACTCACTGAGTTGGGTGGCTTGTTTACTACGGATGAAAAGATACGAAACTTCTATGTTACTAAGCTTCTTCCTTTCTCTTTAAAGGAAGGTGCTAAAGCATGGTATGATTCACTACCATGTGGTTCCATTAGGATTCCTCAAGACTTAGCTCACTCTTTTGTTGATAAGTACTTTCCTGCTCATATGCAACATGCTGCTTTACGAAGAATTTATAACTTTAAACAGTTGCAGAATGAGAACCTCCCTAAATCTTGGGGGAGGTATTGCAGTCTGATCCAGGCTAGACCAGGACATGGAGTCCCTCAGAATGAATTAATTGATATATTTTATGCTGGTCTAATTGATGAATCTAGATCCTATTTGGACAGCTGTGCTGGTTGTGTTTTCAGGAAAAGAACACCGGACGATGCAGAAGAATTAATGGGCAAGATTGCCAAGAACCACGAAGATTGGTCCGTCCCTGAACCACCTCCACCACCAAAAAAGGGGCATGCTTGTCCTAAGCCCCGAAGATATGCAAGAAGCAAAGAAGTCTATTAAAGAGAAGGGGATTAAAACCGAAGACGTAAAGAATCTACCCCCTATTGAGAAGTTGTGTGAGCCTACCACTCACCCTCCTATGGTAGAGGTACACTCTCTTTTAGATTTCAGTGCAAGTGAGATTCCTCATGGTAAGACTCCTGATCAATTTTTAGATGAGCTTGATAATTTCATTATGAAGCAAAATCACTTTAATGAGAGGATACAAAGTCAGTTGCATGATAATTCCCTTGCTATCAAAATCTTGCTTGATGTTCGAGGTAGAACAGTTAATGGTGTTAAATGTCTTGTGAAGCATTTTCATATGGTTCAAACTCAGCTTGATCAAATTTCTAATGTGCAAAAGGATTTGCTTGCTAATAATGCCAAACAGGATATACATGCCTTCGGGATTAAAACCCGAGGAGGAACTAGCACTCAAGATCCTCTCTATCCGGAGGGGCATCCGAAGAGGATCGAGCAAGATTCTGAAATTCAGGAAGAAGAAATTGTTAGCTCTCCAAAGAAGAACAAGAAGCACAAAGAAGCTGACAATTCCAATGATCCAAATAGTATATCTACCTCCGATGCTGAGACTGAAGACGATGCTGAACTGGAAAAGGGTATTGAAAAGAATGATCCACCCGAAGTCTAAGAAGAATAAGCACCCGATAAACGCAAGAAATACACTAGAGAAGACTTCATCGCAAGAAGACATGGGAAGGAAAGAGAACCATGGGTACAGAAACCCATGCCCTTTCCAGGTAAGTCTTTCAAAACTAAAGAAGAAGAGCATTACAATAAGTTTTGTGAGTGGATGAAACCTCTTTTTCTTCAAATTCCTTTGACTGATGCTATTAAATTACCTCCTTATTCGAGATATATGAAAGATATTGTTACTAAAAAAAGAAAAGTTCCTAATGAAGCAATATCTACTATGCTTGCTAACTACTCTTTTAGTGGCAAGATCCTGAGAAGGTTGGTGATCCAGGTATACCCACCATTCCTTGCTCCATAAAGAATAATTATGTTAGGACTGCTCTATGTGATCTGGGAGCAGGAGTGAGTGTTATGCCTTTCTCTCTTTACAAGAGACTTTGTTTAGAAAAAATAATCCCTACAAATATCTCTCTTCAGATGGCTGACAAGTCAACAACCGTTGCCATTGGTATTTGTGAGGATGTTCCCGTTGAAGTTGCTAATTGTTTAATCCTTACTGATTTTGTTGTGCTTGAGATGCCCGAGGATGGGAGCATGTCTATTATTCTTGGTAGACCTTTTCTTAACACCGCAGGTGCTATTATTGATTGCAATAAAGGAAAGGTTACTTTTAATGTGAATGATAAAGAACACACGGTGTATTTTCCAAAGAAGATTGAGAAAAGGCATGGCCTCAACTCTATAGAGAATATCGAGACCGTGAAGATTGGTGAGTGGGATTGTCCTGTACATTTGCACCACAAATACAAAACCATTATGGTGGGGACAATATCCATTAAAGTAAAGGTACCATGAATGCTTCATAGTAAGTGAATTTTTTTTCTCTATGTATTGCTAGTTTGGTAGTAGGACTTGATCAACCTTGCTATTAGATGGGTTTTATATAAGTAAAGAGTAGAGGTTGTTATGTTTTCATTTATTTTAGCTTTATCTTTCTTGCTGTACCAAGTTTATATGTTTTTGAAGCTTCACAATTCTAATCACTACTTCAAGTTTTCAGAAAGTTTCGCAGCTTTGAACTTCGAAATTTTTTCAACAGTGAAGTTTTCAGAAAAATTCCAGAAAAACTATAATAAAAATTTCCATGCCAGGAGTGACCCAGAGGCACCTGGGGCTGACTAGGGCAGGGGGGGCACCAGTGGCCCAGGCGGCCAGTTGGCGCGGCCTGCCCCCTGGCCGCTCCCACAGGGCGCCTGGGGCCCATAGACCCCACCTCCAGGTATGTCTTTGTGGGCACCCCGCACTATATGTCTGAAGCGTCCAGTTGTGTATACGGTCATGCTCCCATGATCAGTTCGCATGACACACAACTCGACATGGATATCATAGTCTCAATGTTCATACAATACCGAATACAAGTCATACAACAATAAAGTCTTACATGGCCTCATCGGGCTCAAATAGCAGCGGAATACGCAAAAGCATCAAAGGTAGTGGCGACACAATCCACAGGGAGATCAGAGCATAGCACGTCCTAGTAATCGCCGGTAGCATCATCGTCATATACCTTCTCCTCCAAGCCTGGCCGATGGAATAACCAGGGACAAAGCCGTGAGTACATACAAAGTACTCGCAAACCACCTAAAGAAAGAAACAAAGTTTTGCATACGAAAATAATGGGATGGCTATATGGTGGAGTTTTTCATAGGGATTTTCTATCTACTCAAGATTATTATTAAGTTGGCAAAGTTTTAAACTTGGAAAATTTTATTTCCCACAAATGAATTTGGATAAGTCAAGTCCAACCTTTTTCCAACAATATCAACATCATCATCGCGAACCATAAACTCGGTACCGGACTTTCTCATCTATTCCCCACAAAGTGTGGCCTCACTAGCTGTCCATGACCGTGGACTCCGGCTACTCGAATAGTTTTCAATCGGTAGTGGTTGTACACTTTACCCACCACATTCGATATATCCGCCGTGTGTCCCCACGGATCTTCATACCTCAGTATGCCGGTCTCGGATAATTGACCATAGTCTTCCCCTTGTTTGTCCTAGTACAGGTGAATCTACCCCTTGCATACTGCAAGGTCTGTCCGTGTGTCAGGTCATGCTCCTCTTGGACCCAAGCCTGCACCGTAGTCGAAGAGCACCAAGATTCCTTCCGACACTAAGCCTAGCGAATTTCACCCATCGACTTCGAGGGCTATCGGATTCGTGGAATCACCCATCCATGTGTAGTTATAAGACCCCCGTACTAAGACAAACAAGCTTCCAACTAGCCCTGTCCCATACCAGAGTATAGTGGTTGTACTGTAAGGCTAGATTTTTAGCGGCACTTATAGAGAGTCCCTCCAGACTTTGTCCATGTCCGACGATGTTCCACAAACCCGGACATACCACCTTGTTAGTTGTATGCCGTACCATATCCGGTGAAGTATGACTATCTTAGTTGTTATGTAATGATAAAGCTAGAGCTGAGTGATGGTCTCAACGGAGTGTCGGGATCACCGGGGTTCTACTTTGTTTTCCCAAATAGGTAGGCTATGGGGTAGTGTGGAGTTTTCCTAATACAGCTAATACAATCCCAAACCATATGAATATAATACAAGCATGATACAATATACATGATACAAAAGGAAAGTAAAAATGGGTAATGCGGAGTTTGAGTTTTGACGGTGGCTTGCCTTCCTCGGCGATGTACCCTGGATCGGCTTCTTCGGCGGCTTGGGAGGGGTCTTCACCTGCAGCGTAAGGCGTATCGTCTACACGTTGCGAAAATAAATTCACCATTACAACGGGGCAATAGCAATGCACACATCTCTCAATTTTTCAAACAAAAACACAAGCAACAAAGGACAAAACAATTTCAAGATTTTCTATTTACTAAGATTTAAATTTTATACCACCTCAACAAGGTTACAATTTATAACAAGGCAATATGATAATTTTAGTGGATTTATTAACATCAATATAAAATAAAACAACTTTAACTTAAAAGCAATGTTTTTAACCCATTTTAATCATTAACAACTATTAAATTGATTTTATTTTTATTAACTAAATGCATAACAATTTGCTACTGACCAGAGGCAATTTTTAATAATAAGCTAATAATTTAATACTACTACCATCAATTCTATAGGAATTAAACTAGCAAAATAAATAATAATAAAAGGGTCACAAATTTATCTAAGATAAATAATATTCTATTCTACAAATATAGAAAAGTCAAGAATAATCACAGGAACATAAACATGGCAACATTACATTTTTAGGGTTAAAATAGAATTAATTAAAACTACTCCTAGCTGCTTAAGAGCACAATAAACTAATTAAAACTAAAGCAATTATTTTGGTACTGTACAAAAATTATTCTAAACATGCAGATATATAGAGCTTAATTTTATGCACACAAATTTTTTTATTTCACTGCATTTGGAGTTGTAATTTCTTTTCTAGAATTAAAATGGTGTTGCTGATATAAAAAAAAGAAAATTGCAGGGCGGCCCGTCTAATTGGCGCCTACGGCCGCTTCTTTTTTTTATCAGACCGAGCCCAGCACAGGGCATTGGCTGTTTTTTTTAAACCGAAGGGGCATCGGCCTTTCATGGCCGTCTTCTTCTTCCCGCTAGGGCAGGACACGGGCTACAACCCATGGAGGCCAGGGGAGGTGCAGGCCCTCGCCGGAGGGCCTCCGGTGGCCGGCGGCCGGCGGCGAGGGGAGGGGGAGGTGTGGCGCGGCAAGGGGGGGGGGGTCAATTTTTGCCCAAAACGGAGGCATGCGACGCGGAAAAATTTGAGCCCTTGTGGCGGACAGGAGGGAGGTCGGGCGGCTCACCGAGGGCGTCTCAGGCGGCGACGAGCGGCGTGGAGGGGCGGAGTGCGTGGGGGGTCCATTTTTGAAGACAGCGGCGACCGGGGACGTCTGGGTCGAAGTCGGCATGAGGTAGACGAACGGGGAAGGGGGCTCGGCAAGCTCCTCCTGGCGGCGCTCCTCCGGCGTCTCCTTTGCCGGCGCGGCTCCGGCGTGGGGTGGCGGAGGCGGAGAGGCACACCGGCCTCTCCCTCCTCCCCTTCTTCTTCCTCCACCCTCCCTTCTTCCTTCCTCCCCTTCCTTCTTCCTCCTCTCGACTTCTCTTTGTCTCGGGCGAGTGGGGTGGAGCGGGGCTGCGGGGTGGAGAGCGGGGCGAGGTGGAGTGAGGAGCTGGGGAGGCTGGGGTGCTCCCCTTTTATAGCGAGGCAAGGGAGGGGTGCGGGAGCGGGAGAGGTGTAACACCCTCAGTTGTCTGTAACAGTAATCCTTTTGCTAATGACAATTACTGTTGCTAAATCATGCCATGATCAAATTTGAATCAAATCAAATCCAAAATGCCTTTTGTTGATATTAAAAATAATGTTGCAAATAAAACTTGTCCAAAAATTATACAACCACTTTTATTAAATCACAAATAATCAGTCGGTCATGCCCATGAGGTTATGGTATTTTATTATGCCTCTGAAAAATTCAAACAATTCAAACACAAGCCAAAACAACACTGTTTGCCTTTTGAATATTCAAAACAGTTATTAAATGAGTATGGAAAAACCCTATACTTTTTGTAGCCCCCTAGGAATATACAATACTAATTATGGGCCAGGTTGCACATTTTACAAAAATGCAAAAGGCAC
This sequence comes from Bromus sterilis, assembly GCA_950022295.1. Lineage (NCBI taxonomy): Eukaryota > Viridiplantae > Streptophyta > Magnoliopsida > Poales > Poaceae > Bromus > Bromus sterilis. The sequence continues at coordinate 268,448,493 of OX465595.1, read as the reverse complement.
TAAATTAATTACTAACAGAAAAGAACAGAGAAAAAGAAATCCAAAAAAATTACAAAAGTGCTATACCTCGCCCAGGGCGATGGCCCAGCTCGGCCCACCCCGGCTTGTCTTCTTCCCCAACCACTCCCCCACCTGCTCCCGTACGGCGCCGAGCTCGCCGCGAAGCTGGTAAGCTGGCCCCACCTCCACCTGCTCCCTCCCGACGCCGACGCGATAAGGCCGCCCCCAGCCACCCCCTAGACACGCCCACCACCTTTTCCCCTCCCCCTGCAGCTCGCTGTCACCGGGGAAAGATCCCGACCGCGCGGTCGTCGCCGCCGTCGTGAACTCCCGTGGCCGGAGACCACCCCAGCCCGCGCCGCCTTGTCCAGCGTGTTCCACGCCGTCGTCTTCATCGAGCCTAGCGAGGAATCGAGACGGGACGCCTCGAAGCCTCCGCAATCGTCGTCGTCTTCCTCCTCGGGCCGCCGGGATCGCCGTCGGATTCCGCCACGTCCACACCTCCTCCGAGCGCGCCGTCACCTGCGTTGGGTTCGTGGTAAGCCTCTCTTGCTTCCCCGTGTTCCCGTGGTTGCCTGATAAGCCTGTGGCCTTTTCCCTCAATTCGCTTGCGCCGACCGCCGTGGCACGTCGTCGTAGCCGTCGACTTGGTCCGTCCCAGCTCACGCCAATGACACCCGCGTGCTCCCCATGGACCATATGGTCGATCCCACCCCGTAGAGCGTTCGATTTCTTCGCATGTAGCAAGGCGCCATTGGAGCCCGACCGCCTCGTCCGCCATTGTTGACCCCGAGCTCGCCCTGGTCGTCCCCGACACCCTCCCCCACCATGAATCAACGCGACATGCCTCACTGGTCCCGTAGGAACAAACGGCGGGCAAAACCTTGCCCTGTGGCGTGCGCTGGCTCGAGTTCGCCGGAGCTCTGTCTCCGGCGAGTCGCCGGTGGAGTTCTGGTGAGGCTGCCAGGTGGCCCCGTGCGTCAGCATCACTGTTAGTACTAATGAATTTGCACTAACAGTCACTGACCAGTGCCCCCCTGGCCATTTTACTTAATTAAACAGATTTAATTAGCTTATGTGTCACTGACCACTCGGCCCCACTGTCAGTTTTTATTGATTAAAAATATTTAAAGAAAATCCAGAGGCTGACATGTGGGCCCAGTGCCTATTTTAATTTATTAAAATGTTTTATAAATAAACAGAGGCTGACATGTGGGTCCCACATGTCAGGCACTGTTGTGGACAATGTTTTGGATAATGTTGAATAAATAATAAAAGAAATTTAATAAATGTTTTAACATGATTTAAACTTTGAAATTAAATATCTTTTAAACCGTATATCGGATTAAAAAACTTTATACATGAAAGTTGATCAGAAAAATACATAGAATACGAATACGCTATCCGTTGATCTACCATCCCCCCTCTAACGTACCAAACATCAAACCATCCCCCTTCGGACCGTCTGGCCGATAAACTGTCCGGTACTGTTAGAGTGCCCGGATGAATTTATTCCGAACACGAATGTTTGTCAGAATAAATCAACTAGCACGGATACACCCCCCTTATGTTTGTCCGGTACCCACGACACCTCCGGCTTGATCCTTCCCCCCTCCGGACACCTTGTCCGGTAATCACCCGGAGCCGGTAGTTCATCCTCAGATGAATTTCCGTTCCGAGAAACGTGCATTGCACTGCGTTAGAACACCGTTAGCATTGCATCTGTCTTGTTATGCATCTGTTTGTATATGCTTGCTTTGTATTTACTGTTTCTCCCCCCTTAATCTCCGTAGACCCCGCTGCTGCCGTCGACTACACCGCTGCTGAGTACGACTACTTCGTCGACGACCCTACCCCTACCGTCGAGCTTCCAGGCAAGCAGAGCCATTCTCTTACCCAGATATCACCTATCTTTCCGTACTTTTCTTGCACTAGGCATTGTTACTGCTGCTGCTACGTTGCTTACCTATTCAATTGCATAGCCTGTTTTTGTCGCCCCTTGATGTGCCTTCCTTATCCTAGGCTGCCTATTATATATATTATATTCAACAGTGAGCCCTGCGCATTGTTAGCTAGGATTAGATAGCGGGCCGCGATCACTCAGGGGAGTGAACGCGGATACAATTATTATAACTGCACAGGTACGGTACAATGTAGACACCGCCTCAGGCCCCTACCTCGGCTCTGCCGAGCCACCACCAAGTGTGAGCTATCAAGGAGAAATCCTTGTACTCCACTCGTTGCTGACTCTGTATAGCCGCTCTAGGTACCGGAGTAACGGTTGTCCTTCAGGTAAGAAGTCGGGCGACCCAACGGTGCCCGCGAGAGGTATTGCGACGGGACGACAGGGAGGGTACGAACAGTGTACCGGTGTGCTTGGCCCCTGATCGTTGGACGCGAGAGTTACCAAACCACGAAAGTCGAGCTCCTCCAGGAGCACACACGAGACAAGGTAAGGAGACGGTTCACCTTGTTGGTAACCGCAGTGGCTTGGTCGGACGACAGGGCAGGCACCGATGTACTGGTGGTCCTGGCTGTTGTCGTTGTCCGCGGGTCAGTTAAGTCGAGGCAACGATAAAGGTTGTCCCGCAAGTTAATAAAATGACTTATGGTTCAGTGAATGTCTTGAGTTGGCTATATGCCATGTACGCACTACCTAACCGTGGGACTTACGAGTTATGGGATCCTCTGCTTCATAGTGTCGTCCGAGGACTCTTCAGACGTCAGCAGTACCGCGGCCTGCGCCGGGAATTGGTGTTGTCTTATTTGCCGCGGCAGTGTGATTTGTATTTGCTTTGATTTAACTTCACCGACCAGCCTCGCACCGTGCAGGAGTACGTCGGGGTTAGGGTCCAAAGCACCGCGTACATAGGATATAGTCCGGCGGATGACCTCTCTGTTGAGTTTGAAAGATGGGCTACGAAGTGTCGGATAGCCTCGGTGGAGCGTTCCCTAACAAGGTTCCCGCCACCCTGGAGATCCGTGCGTGTAGTGTAACACAAGTGCACCCCTGCAGGGAAGATTAATCTATTCGAATAGCCGTGTCCACGGTAACAGGACGCTTTATGCTGAAGCTGGATCTTACCACTACAAAATATTATTATTAAACTGTATGGTTTCGGATTTTCTTCCTCGCGGGGATGTCGAGGAGGTGAACTCGGAGGCATTGCTAATTATTACAACTTATTATTATACAACGTTGCAGCAACTTCTGTTTCATTGTTACCTTATGCTTTATATAAACTGTTGGCTGATTCTTACCTCATGCTGCAAGACATCGACGGAAGATGCTAGTCTTCGATAGGCCTAGCTTCTTACCCTTATTCTGATTTCTATCTTGCAGTCCACTATATACAGCCTCTTCTTTCCGTTGATACAATGCATAATTCTTAGTAGCGGACGTAAGACTCGCGGGTATGCTAGATACTCACCTTTGCTTTATTTCCCCCTTTTCGTTTTGCCTGATCGGCCGCTGCAGCCGACGTTGGAGCCCAGGAGCAGGAGTACCTCGGAGGCGACTACTACGACGTCGAGTTCCCCGTTGACCAGGAGTAGTTTGGTGGATCCCAGGAAGGAGGCCTTGCCTTTTCGTTCTATATCTCTGATGTGATTTGTGCTAGCCTTCTTAAGGCAAAACTTGACTAACTATGTCTGTACTCAGATATTATGGCTTGTATAACTTATGTATTCGGGTCCGCGTGACCCCCCCTTTATTGTAACATATTTGTTTATCCTTTTGTGTTTAGTGTTGTGCTGTGATATTCTCACCGTGGCACCCTAATCTCAGCCGTGTACCCTGTGTGTATGATTACTGTACACGGATTTATTTTGGGGGCGTCACAAGAGGCGAGCGGGAGAGGGCGACCTCCTGGTCTACTGGCCGACGAGGGCGGTGGCGAGGGCTGTCGTCACCGGGCTTGCGTCAGCAGGGGGCTCTCCTGATGACGTAGGGGATGACGTGAGGCTGACATGCGGGGCCCAGCGGTCAGGGCGGGCTGGAGAGAGAGATCGGTTGCGTCCCAGTAGGCTAGGTTTCCTTTTTATTTTTTTATACTAATAAAATTAGTTTTGCAAAAGTTTTACCTCCGATTGGGTTTAAATTTGAAACGAAATTTCAAATTCAAACCTCCAAAATAATTTATAAAACTCCAGGAGTATTATTCTAATTTATTTAGAATTTTTTAGAGAATTTTTAATTGGGTTAATAATATTATTACTATTGTTTTAATAGAAAAATAATTATTTAGTACTTTTTAAATATTTTAATTAAATACCTTCTGCTATAGAGGTATTTTTAATTATTTAAATAATGAATTTCTAAGCAAGCAAAACTTTATTTGGTGAAAATATTAGTGATGCTAATATGCTATGGTGGTGATATGTTGGTAGATCAATATGTGTGGTATGCGCTAATTATTTTTATTGGTTGATTCTTTTTTTGGCAAGACCAGGGAAAACAAGTAGGGCATTAGCACAAGGCAAGAAGATAACAAGCATGGCATAGCAACAAAGCATAATGCAAGCATGGCAGGGCAATTTTATTTGCATCACATCACAACTTTAGCAAGTTTTTGTTACCCCTAATTTTTGGTACTCTAATGACAGGATGATAAAAGTTGGGATGTGACAGTCTTCTTCCCCCTTCTTCCTCTCTCTCCAAAAACACGATTTCTGCTCCAGTTCTTGCATTCTTGCTGTTCTTGGAGGCGATTTTCGATCTCTCTCTACAACCCATCCTTCGAGCTGAGATTTTGAGCAAATATTTCCTGGTATGTAACTCCTTCACCCCTCCAATTAGATTTTTGATTGGTGGCTTCATTTGTGAGTATTTAGTAGCTTTTTGTGCTGTTCATATGAGCTTGCATGCATGTGTAGAATTTTTTTTTCAAGTTTTGATGCAAGTTTATTCCTTAGGTAAGAGGGTAGAGTAGTTTGCCTCAACTCACCTTGTTTAAATCCTTGTTTGTGTGAATTGTATTTTTTTTCTTTAGAAATGAGTTTCTTTGGAAAAGCAAAAGGGTGGCTTGGGAAGAAGAAGCACGAGCGCTCTGATCGAGTTACTAGAGCTGCAGCTTCACCCTCAGCAGTTAAGGTGAGATACAATGAAGATCACGTGCCCCTGGAGTTGTTGGAAGATACAAGTCGAGCATGCGCAATGATGTATCCATGCGATGATTTTCTTACAGCTGCAGGAATTAAGGAGGAATTTTATGGCCTTTGTGCCAATGCAGGTTTGACACGGCTAGCATTATGCCGTGTGGTACAATACAAAAAGCATACCTCCTTCTTTGTCAACAATTTTTGTTATAACCATGATGCTGGAACCGTTGAGTTCAAACTTTATAATGATCTCATAACCATGTCTTTGGCACAGTTTTGTGATAGAATAGGTGTGCCGACCGTTGGTCAGACAGCGAAGATGACCATGCAGCCTTCCGGGTTGAGGACTCTCTTCAACTCCCTTTGTTGCCAGGAGGAGACCGACATTCGGCGTACGAAGATTTCCAGCATTAAGTTTCCACACCTCAGGTATTTTCCGTATTTTGTTGCTAGAGGGGTGTTAGCTCGTGACAACACGAGTAATGGCTCTGCACCAGATTTCGCTATTTACGCGAACGCCCTCTCTGATAAGAATGAGTATAATGTGGGTGCCTTGATTGCTCGGCGCCTTGTTACAAACAGTAACAAAGGCGATTTATATGGTGGCGTTTACGCCACACTTATCCTTGAGTCTCTTGAGCGCACCCCACATCCCGATGATGTTCCCTTTTCATACGCGAGTCTCAATCTTGCGGCTATGAAGAGGCATAAGTTTGTTACCATGACTTCCCAGTTTGGTAACCTTGATTATATTTTGAGGTTTGAAAAGACCATTACTCGTGAGATCCGTCTACCTGCACCATTTTTGTTTGATAGCACTCGCAGGAACGGATGGTCCTTCAACGAGATTCAGTTCGATGAGTTCATGGCTCATTACCAGCCGCATAACCCCATGGAGGGGGTTGTGACCAATGAGGAGGAGCATGGTGAGTTCCCACCTTTTCAGGGAGATACCTTCACTGAGCAGGGCAAGGGGTCTTCTTCTGCTTGGAGCGCAGGGCCTTCTTCATGGGAGGACCCGAGGACTTCGGTGTACGCACCGGAGGGCTCATACGACTCCTGGGCTCACCATTACCCAGGAATAGGAGGCTCCTATGGGCAGTAGCTGCTACCAACTTAGGCCAAAAGCCTAATCTTGGCGGAGTACGTGCCTTTCTCACCTTTCCATTGTATCATCCGTTTTCATTTTGTTCGCTTTGATCTTTTCGAAGTTTTTGCCCATTCTTCTTTGTTCTTTTATTTTGCAAAAACGACAAAAAGATTTCACTTTTCTTTTACTTTCGCTAAATCTTTGAAAAATCCAAAAATATTTTCTTTTCTCTCTTTAGTTTGCTTTGTTGGAGAATTCAACTCGAGTCTGTGATGGCATTTGCGCTTGATTATATTTCCTACGTTCAACCATGCAAGTGAAAGGGCAGTAATGACGAAGATCGACGAAAGGGATGCAACAAGGAAAACCGGTATGAACTCTTCTTGTTTCTACTTTTGTACATATGCTTGTACTTATGATTTAGAGACCAGCTTGTAGCGACATAGTGATATGTTTACAATGCTTTCCCAGTGTTCATGCTTTCCTTGTGGCTAATCTCAAATATCTAGAGTACATAATGTGTTGTTGAAATGATTTACATGCATTGCATTGTTCATAGTTTAGCATACTGAAGTGGTATTTCCCTTTGGAGAATTCTTGGATTGACTTGGCACATGCTTACACATGTTTATGACTGAAAAGTATACTTTGCCTTGATGATCTTTGAATTTCAGAATAGTTGTATCATCTTCATGCCCAATTCAATGCTACTTTGTCGCTCTGCATGATTATGAATGTTATTGCTCTCTAGTTGGTCGCTTCCCAGTCTTTTGCTAGCCTTCGCTCGCACTAAGCGGATTTCTGCTTGTGCATCCAAAATCCTTGAAACCAGTTTTTCCATATGAGTCCACCATACCTTCCTATGTGGTATTTACCGGCCATCCCTTTTTTTAACAAAGACTTTCTTGTACCATCTCGAAACTATTCAAAAGCACTCCTGTGTTGTGCCTCTGCTTCAGCTCATGAGGAAGCAGTAGGTGATTCATGGCCGTCTTATGTTAGACATGTTTTATTCCGGGATTGCATGTCTAATCTGCAAACCTCTAATACGAGGAGGGACTGGCATGAGTGCGCCCGGCTCACAAAAGATAATCACAACCAACAAACCCTCCTTCACGCTTTGTCTATGAGAAATCAGAAAACTTTGGCAGTGAAAACAAAGGAGATTAAGGGGATGTGATCGTCTCCATCTTCGGAGCCGTTCCTCGAAACATGTCTAGCGTAAGAGGTGATTGAGTTGTCTACTAGCATTCGTTGACAAACCATGCACCTCCCAAAACACTTTTTATTTATGTTTTCAAAACCAAGAGCTCTAGTACAAGTTAATTTTTGCTTCCAACCATGGTTTTTCAACCTTTCCATCAAACTCCACGGTTTGAGAGTCTCCACCTTCTTTCTTCAAAGCACCAACTAGGAGAGCATAATTGTTATTCTGAGTGTAATGTGCATTGTCCCAAAGTATTACATTGTCTTTTGCATGAGTGTGGTATTACTTATTCTGAAGTTCTTATTTCTAGTCTCCTTTAAAACTCCGGAGGAGTTTCTGCACTTATGTTTTGCTTCACTCATGGAGGCTAGCGAAATACCACTCTAGTATGTTTAAGCTTTTTGCATTGTAATCCTGTCTTGATTTTCAGTAGCATATTATTTACTTTTAGTTGTTTGTGATTGATCACTTGAAAGAAGGATTGCTTCGTGCATTGTCCTCATAGCATTGTTTTGATACTCGCTAAATTCTTTTCGTAGTACATTCTTATATACATTCATTGAAGCAAAAGAGTTTGTCAAAGTTTTCTTTGTCGCATTCAGTTCGTTGTACTGAATTACTTGAGGAAAAGCAATATGCTAAGCTTGGGGGAGTTGATACGTCTCAAACGTATCTAATTTTCCAAACACTTTTGCTATTGTTTTTCCCTCATTCTTGCATGTTTTGGACGAAACTAACCCGGACTAACGCTGTTTTCAGCAGAGCTGCCTGTATGGTTTTATTGTGCGCAGGAAAATGGATTTTTAGGTGTCTCAGAAAATTCCAGGAAAAATCACAGAAAATCCACGCTCCCGAAGGGCCACTGTGCCAGAAGTGGGACCAGAGGGTAGCTAAGGGGGCCCCAGGCGCCCCCTGGCGCGGCCAGGGGTGGGGCCGCGCCCTCTGGCCGCCTGGGGGCCTCCCCCCTCCTCTGGTTCCCTACCGAGGCTCCTATTTATTCCCGTGACGGAGAAATAACGAAATAAAAGTCGTTTTCCCAATTCACATCGCGGAGCCGCCGCCACCCTCTGTTCTTCTCCGAGAGGGCTAATCTGGAGGCTGTTTTGGCCTCCGGTCAGGGGAGATCATCGCCATCGTCATCATCATCACCACTCCATCCTCCCTCCATGAATTTTCCATCCATGTGTGTGTAATTCCCTGCCCTAGGAAAAGGGGATGGTAGGGATTGGATGAGTTAGATCATGTAATAGTTTATCAGATTGTTGGGGGCATGTTGCCTATCATCTAGATTGTTGTTTATCATCTCTGCTTCAACTTGTTGCTCTTAGTGCTTGTCACTTTGGGCCCGAGTGCCATGATTTCAGATCTTAACCCTATGTGTTTGCATGAATATATTTGTGTTCTTGATGCTATCTATGCGTTGTATGCACTTGTTATTGTTGGGAATGTGCCCTAGAGGCAAATAAAATATGTTTTATCGAGCATATTCCATTAGTTCATAATACGTTTGATACTATGCTAGAACTGTATTAAGCGGAAACATTAATACAGGTGTGGTATACAAACAACCAGGTCCCTAGTTAACCCTAGTATACTAGTCCATTGGGCGATTGATGATCAAGGTTTCCTGATCATGAGACAATGGCGTCTGTTGACAATGGAGTCGTATCATTGGATAATGATATGATGGACATACACCCACCAGAAGTGTTGCGATGTGATCAAGTCACATAGTTCGACATTGCGATAACTATAACGTAGTGACCAGATCCTTTGACCGTAATGATCATACGTAATTGTCATCTATGAGGAGACTTTGATTTGTATCCCACCACCTGACTGAAATATGCTGGCTATAACGGTGCACTTTGGGTATTCCGAAATAGATGGTTGATGAGTATGCAAATAGATCAAAGCGGGATTTGTCCATCCGTGTGACGGATAGGTACTCTGGGCCCACTTGGTGATGTTACATCATAAAGTTTGCAAACGTGTGACTAGGTCACGGAGTTGTAATATCACGGGAACGAGTAAACTTGTTTGTTGAGAACGAGGACGAACTAGGTATAGTGGATACCGATGATCAAACCTCGGACAAGCAAAGTACCATGGGACAAAGGGAACAGGCACACGGTTAAAGGATCCAACAGCGATTGAAGTTCATTCGATGGAAGCGCAGGGGCTATCAAGGATTGTAACCAGGTCCGATTGATTAGTCATTGATCAATGAGAATTGTCTCGATCATGTCTGCTGTTTCCCGGACCGTAGGGTGTTACACTTAAGGGTACTCGACGCAGTAAGGATTGATTCGGGATCACCGGAGAAATTGGAGAGAACACCGGAATTGTTCTGGTGATGGCCGGAATTGTTCCGATGAAGGCCGGAAGTTGTTCTGGGTATTTTGAAAGGTTCAAAATATATTTAATAATGTTTAATATATGTTTTATTATTTAATTATCTGAATTAAATATTAAAATGTATTTAAATATAATTAAAAATGAATTAAAAGGCATATGGGCCTCATAGGGCCCATTAGGGGGAGAGGGAGTCCTCCCCCATGGGCCATGGCGCCATGAGGGGGCCCACCCCCCTATTTGGTGCGCCACCCCCTTCCCCTTGGGATTAGTCCCACATGGGAAGTTGAGGGGAGGTGGCACCCCTCCTTGGCCTATATAAGGAGGGGTAGGGGTGCCCTTTTAATCATGAATTTTTTGAGAAAAGTTTCTCATCTCTCTCCCTCCTTTCTCCTTCCTTTGAGTGGACTCCCCTTGTTTGGAGGCTGCTCTGGGTTGGGGATTTCTCCACTATACGCACGCCGTCGTGCTGCTGGAATCGGGATCCGAATCCATCTTCTTTCCGCTGCTCTACTGGTTCGGAGCCCGGAGGGACGTCGGGTATACTGTATGTGTATAATCCCGCGAGGCACTACACTTGTGGTGCTACTTCATCGTCGTGGTCGTATCGCGAGGTCTTCATCAGCAACGTTCCGACGGGGACGTAATCCCGTCATCGGTCTGCAAGGATCGGGTGGCTACAGGAGTCATCGTGGATCTGCGCGGCATCGGGGATTGCCGGTACGACTACACCAACCACGTTCATGCGGGAACGTTTCCCGCTTAACGGACTACATACTGGTATGTGATCTATTTCTGTCCGTTACTTGCATCAGCATAGCATAGGTCTTGGGATTGGGTATCGTAGGTCAAGGAAAAATTTGTGTTTTCTGCCACGAACCCCAACAGTGGTATCAGAGCAAGGCTATGCGGAGATGTATTGTACGGATAGAACGCATCTAGTATGTGGGCATAAATTCTCAATTGTTACCCTCTCACGTGTACTCATTTAGCATTGCGGCAATGTTTGATGAAGCGGCCCCCGACCGACCTTACGCGTTTACGCGAGACTGGTTCCACGCTTGACATATGGCTTGTACCATATAAAGTGGCTGGGGGGGGGGGTGTCTGTCTCTCTGCATTAGCGATGCGAAGATGTTTGCAATGGAGGGCCCCGACAGGGGTGTAATAGAGACAATTGCGGGATTGGTGTTGTGGCTTGTTTTCGCAGGATAGAAAGCGGTTCTTTTCTCGAAACCCCTAGCAGCCACGTAAAACTTGCAAAAGATAAAGTAGAAAGGCGTTTTCAACTTTAATTTGCATGTCAGGGGGAATCATAGCATGTATGATTTATACTGGTTGCATCCTATTTTGCTAATATGTTAGATATACGACGGTAGCATAATAGGATGATCCCTCACTAATCCAACAAAGTGTCCTTCCTTAGTGAAGCACCATCTGGAAAGTTCTTCATTATGGAGGCATCACGTGTCACACGGGTGTCAAACATTTTTACGTTCACAAGAGATGGGTGGAGCAAGCCTAGCATGTCCAGAAACATGGCCTTGCATACGCAGCATATACTCACTAAGGTTATTGTGGCAAGCCTGGCATGTGCAGACATGGCCTCGGGACACAAGAGACCAAAAGGTCGAGCATGAGTCACATGGATGATGTGATTGGCATGATGGCCTACCTTGAACAACATACTGATGGTCGTGTCACACGGGGGAGGTATGTTCTTCAAGGATCGTGTAATCACTTAGAATAAACTATGAGGGATGTTTGTCTGAGTGGGAGTTCCAGAATTGTTTTTGAAACATGAACTCCATATTATGAACTTAATCTTCATGTCTTTGCAAATATCATTGTAGATAACGTCATACCAATGTTTAGAACTATGGCTCTTTTAGTATGATAGAACTTAAGGTAAATGGGTCTTACTTCATTGATGTGTATGTGATCTATTTCTGTCCGTTACTTGCATCAGCATAGCATAGGTCTTGGGATTGGGTATCGTAGGTCAAGGAAAAATTTGTGTTTTCTGCCACGAACCCCAACAGTGGTATCAGAGCAAGGCTATGCGGAGATGTATTGTACGGATAGAACGCATCTAGTATGTGGGCATAAATTCTCAATTGTTACCCTCTCACGTGTACTCATTTAGCATTGCGGCAATGTTTGATGAAGCGGCCCCCGACCGACCTTACGCGTTTACGCGAGACTGGTTCCACGCTTGACATATGGCTTGTACCATATAAAGTGGCTGGGGGGGGTGTCTGTCTCTCTGCATTAGCGATGCGAAGATGTTTGCAATGGAGGGCCCCGACAGGGGTGTAATAGAGACAATTGCGGGATTGGTGTTGTGGCTTGTTTTCGCAGGATAGAAAGCGGTTCTTTTCTCGAAACCCCTAGCAGCCACGTAAAACTTGCAAAAGATAAAGTAGAAAGGCGTTTTCAACTTTAATTTGCATGTCAGGGGGAATCATAGCATGTATGATTTATACTGGTTGCATCCTATTTTGCTAATATGTTAGATATACGACGGTAGCATAATAGGATGATCCCTCACTAATCCAACAAAGTGTCCTTCCTTAGTGAAGCACCATCTGGAAAGTTCTTCATTATGGAGGCATCACGTGTCACACGGGTGTCAAACATTTTTACGTTCACAAGAGATGGGTGGAGCAAGCCTAGCATGTCCAGAAACATGGCCTTGCATACGCAGCATATACTCACTAAGGTTATTGTGGCAAGCCTGGCATGTGCAGACATGGCCTCGGGACACAAGAGACCAAAAGGTCGAGCATGAGTCACATGGATGATGTGATTGGCATGATGGCCTACCTTGAACAACATACTGATGGTCGTGTCACACGGGGGAGGTATGTTCTTCAAGGATCGTGTAATCACTTAGAATAAACTATGAGGGATGTTTGTCTGAGTGGGAGTTCCAGAATTGTTTTTGAAACATGAACTCCATATTATGAACTTAATCTTCATGTCTTTGCAAATATCATTGTAGATAACGTCATACCAATGTTTAGAACTATGGCTCTTTTAGTATGATAGAACTTAAGGTAAATGGGTCTTACTTCATTGATGTGTACCAACACCATTAGAGACATACTCGTTAGTAATGACTTGCTAAACATAATACGATGAACTGCTAGGAGATACACCTGTTAACTCCGTATTCAAGGAAGATGATGATGAGTATCGTACTCACCGTCACTTATGAATGACTGTCCAATACACCATAATTCATTCTATGGAATCTGAATTGTGAATGCATGTTAACCAACACGTATGACGTGCTAGGTGAACTTGAAAGCACTTGGTCACAAATCAGAGTAATGGAATATGAGTATATGGACGGGGTTTCTTTCAACTATGGTGGAAGGAACAACCTGCTGAGAAAGTCACTTGGAAAATGTATAAGATACATGGAACACCTTGTGTATAACTTGGACTACTGAATGACTGGTTACTTTGCGATAACTAGGGAGTTACATCCGCTTCCTCCTAGTTACAAAGACCATGTCTGGACTATGTCATGAAGGAGAATCGTTCACCTGTCATGAGGTCATGGTTAAAGTTAAGAACTTTAAGAGTAGAACCAATGCAGGAATGGTCATTGACGGAGAAGGTATATTTGATATACGATTTATAAATGTCTTTCCCACGAAACACTAATTGCGGTTGATTAAGTATTCGATGCTTGAACTTACTGCTTGAGAGTGGCTTGGAAGGGATGAGGTGACAATGTGTGCTGACGGCAATCAAGATAGTTGATGGTCGACAACACTCTCCCTCTACATCTGTCAATTGATTAATATATGAATAAATTTTATGATCGTTTGAATGAGGACTTTATTAGTGTGTCTTGCATCTCGCGAAGACAATTATTCATATTAGTGAGAAACAAGTCAATTGTTCTCCTTTTATGAATGATATCTCTTATGGTCACATTACGATTATGAATGAGTTATTCTTATATTGATGATAGCTGTTTGATCATTTATAAGAAATATTGTAAAGCCAAGAAATATCCAGGCTTAATAATGACACTACAGTTTAAGTCATGAATGGTATGATGATGTCTTAAGATACTTGATCTCTTGACATATACAAACCATGCCTTTGAGGTGAGATGACTAAAACCTCGCATTCTGGTAAAACAGATTGTGTACTGATTGTTGAATATCATACATCGTGATGTATCGTATGTCTGCATGTGGTGAATTTCATTATTTCGTGAACTTCGTATGTGGACTTAGATGAATATTTGTATTCACTAATGAAACATGAGTCTGAAATAGTTTGATATGATCAAAAGGGATTTCAGAGTAAAAATGGATATTAAATTAACAAGAAAGACAAGTCTCTACGATTTGATCAAAGTGACAAATGTTTTGAGTTATTCTTGGGCATAAAGACTTGTGTGAAAGTTGTTCCACAAATTAGAATGTCTTGAGACACTTCAATATGATTGACGTGCATGAACATTGTGATCATATTCTATGAAAAAGTGTATGGTCTAAGTTATCTCTTACCAAGTTACGTTATTATTGTTTAGAGTTATTAATTTAATATGCAAACACTCACTTCAGCATAGGGAACCATCTGAGTTCGTGGAAACCAACACTATATATGTCATGGTGTGTTGCGGTTTCTAGGAAGCTTGATTTATGTAAGATAAATTATCTTTGTAGTGTATCCTTAGACAACTATGGATGCATCTTCCACAACTAGAACCAAAAGGAGCAAAACTTGTATTTCTATGTTTGGTGTTTGTCAAGAATTGTTCTTGATAAATGTGGTAATGGAAGAAAAGTGAAAGTTCAACCAAGGTAATTGACCTTGCCTCCAAATGTCAGAGTAGTGCAACGGAATATGTTCCGGAAGCAAGGCTCTACAATAAGAGGAGAAACTAATGATAAAGATCATGATGTTTTGAAGGGAGCTTTTACTGAGAAAGGTAGGATTCAAGAATATATATTTGCCCCTGGTGCAAAATGATATTCATGATTCACTTGTCATGTTAATGGAACAAGACATTCCTACGAACTACAAAGAAGCGATGGTGGACCTAAGTACGAGATATGACTATGAGTCACGAAATCCTATGTTTGAGTTACATTTAAGATTGCTTGAATCTTATCAAGTAAGGAGGTTACTTGATATTCACAATAACTTCAGAGTTATGAGGAATAAATGTGAACATCAAAGGGACGTCAAGATTGGTTTGTCACAAAGATTGTTTCTGACAAATTCAAGGGGTTGACTACAATGTGTAGCAATGCTTGAGTCAAAGGGATATTCACTACGATTGATCCAGGATTGTTATCAATACCGTGACTTCCTCAAATCCTGTATTTGAAGAAGTGTTGTAATTGGTACAACAAGAAGGTTTTGGAAAAACATATGGATACTAGTGTCTCGTAAACTGAATTCTCATTTTGATGGATGATCAAAGGATTTTGGACTTAAACAATATATCGAGGAAACATGCATTTTGCATGAAACTGAGTGGGAGCTGAATAGTTTCCTGAAACTTGATATATGTAGACGACATATTTTGAGTGGGAGCTATGGGAGTATTATCCTAACCTTATATGTAAATGACATATTTGAGTAGGAGCCATGTGGTTAGTATCCTGAACTTAATATGTGTCTGACATATCTAAGTGGGAGCCATGTGGATGTTATCCTTGTCTTATATGTGGCTGACATATTTGAGTGGGAGCAATATGAGTGTTATCCTATAACTTAATATGTGCATGACATATTTGAGTGGGAGCACGATAACATTCTCATATATGGATAACATATTATGAATGGTGCAGTTTGTGTTAATGATTATTTGAATCGTTCATAAATGAAGATGAATAAAGTATTAAGCATTGAAGATCTATTAAGATAGATATGTGTTTAATAACATTGAGTCGTAATACTTTCCTGGATAAGATTCTGAAGGAGTTCAGAATGGGACAAGTCAAGAAGTGGTCCTTACTTGTATATCCAAGAGAAGTATTGAGTTAATCTCAGTACAAGAACAATGGTTAATGGTTAATGAAAGAAATGGATGTGCTGGATCCTCTATGCCTTTGTCATAGGTTCTTTCATATAAAACCAGAGTTATGTACTCGACGTAATGTGACCCAAGTTCTTAGTAGTAAGAACATGTTGTGATATGATTTATGAGTAAATCATTGAACAAAGAGTTAAGTTTATCCTTCAGTGTCTGGAGAGAACTGAGGATACATCTCAAATTTGTAAAGGATAGTGGACTTGACCATAAATGTTATGCTGGTTCAAGTTTTAACACTAACCTAAAAAAAATTGAGATATCATACTAATGAATGCCTAAGTTGAAAGAAACATGGTTAGACATCAAAGTTGCATACAATGCACTAAGGATTAAATCTACATTGATGTGGCTGCTTTAGAAGTAGCAGGAGTTATATTATGGCTTAAGAAGTTCGACTTCTGATTGAGTGAGTTTCAAGTGTGCATGACTATGGGAAAGTCCGCGTGACCCACCGGATGTCATTGCTATGACACAGCAAACGAAGTCTCACTTCACCGCCAAAATATATACCTCATCATTATAGTGGATAATGAAGGAATGTCAAATTAGGTGACATTATGATTTGCAAAAGGACATACGGTTCTGAATGGTACCCAGACCGTTGATACAACCTCTTCCACGGGCAAGCATGATCAATAAGGAGTTATGATCCAGAGAAAATGCAACTAGATTCTTTGTACTCTAGTGCAAGTGGGAGACTGTTGGGAATGTGCCCTAGAGGCAAAGAAAATATGTTTTATCGAGCATATTCCATTAGTTCATAATACGTTTGATACTATGCTAGAACTGTATTAAGCGGAAACATTATTACAGGTGTGGTATACAAACAACCAGGTCCCTAGTTAACCCTAGTATACTAGTCCATTGGGCGATTGATGATCAAGGTTTCCTGATCATGAGACAATGGCGTCTGTTGACAATGGAGTCGTATCATTGGATAATGATATGATGGACATACACCCACCAGAAGTGTTGCGATGTGATCAAGTCACATAGTTCGACATTGCGATAACTATAACGTAGTGACCAGATCCTTTGACCGTAATGATCTTACGTAATTGTCATCTATGAGGAGACTTTGATTTGTATCCCACCGCCTGACTGAAATATGCTGGATATAACGGTGCACTTTGGGTATTCCGAAATAGATGGTTGATGAGTATGCAAATAGATCAAAGCGGGATTTGTCCATCCGTGTGACGGATAGGTACTCTGGGCCCACTCGGTGATGTTACATCATAAAGTTTGCAAACGTGTGACTAGGTCACGGAGTTGTAATATCACGGGAACGAGTAAACTTGTTTGTTGAGAACGAGGACGAACTAGGTATAGTGGATACCGATGATCAAACCTCGGACAAGCAAAGTACCATGGGACAAAGGGAACAGGCACACGGTTAACGGATCCAACAACGATAGAAGTTCATTCGATGGAAGCGCAGGGGCTATCAAGGATTGTAACCAGGTCCGATTGATTAGTCATTGATCAATGAGAATTGTCTCTATCATGTCTGCTGTTTCCCGGACTGTAGGGTGTTACACTTAAGGGTACTCGACGCAGTAAGGATTGATTCGGGATCACCGGAGAAATTGGAGAGAACACCGGAATTGTTCTGGTGATGGCCGGAATTGTTCCGATGAAGGCCGGAAGTTGTTCTGGGTATTTTGAAAGGTTCAAAATATATTTAATAATGTTTAATATATGTTTTATTATTTAATTATCTGAATTAAATATTAAAATGTATTTAAATATAATTAAAAATGAATTAAAAGGCATATGGGCCTCATAGGGCCCATTAGGGGGAGAGGGAGTCCTCCCCCATGGGCCATGGCGCCATGAGGGGGCCCACCCCCCTATTTGGTGCGCCACCCCCTTCCCCTTGGGATTAGTCCCACATGGGAAGTTGAGGGGAGGTGGCACCCCTCCTTGGCCTATATAAGGAGGGGTAGGGGTGCCCTTTTAATCATGAATTTTTTGAGAAAAGTTTCTCATCTCTCTCCCTCCTTTCTCCTTCCTTTGAGTGGACTCCCCTTGTTTGGAGGCTGCTCTGGGTTGGGGATTTCTCCACTATACGCACGCCGTCGTGCTGCTGGAATCGGGATCCGAATCCATCTTCTTTCCGCTGCTCTACTGGTTCGGAGCCCGGAGGGACGTCGGGTATACTGTATGTGTATAATCCCGCGAGGCACTACACTTGTGGTGCTACTTCATCGTCGTGGTCGTATCGCGAGGTCTTCATCAGCAACGTTCCGACGGGGACGTAATCCCGTCATCGGTCTGCAAGGATCGGGTGGCTACAGGAGTCATCGTGGATCTGCGCGGCATCGGGGATTGCCGGTACGACTACACCAACCACGTTCATGCGGGAACGTTTCCCGCTTAACGGACTACATACTGGTATGTGATCTATTTATGTCCGTTACTTGCATCAGCATAGCATAGGTCTTGGGATTGGGTATCGTAGGTCAAGGAAAAATTTGTGTTTTCTGCCACGAACCCCAACAGTTATAGTCCGGAACCGGCGATCCCAAAGGTGACAGCTTGGGACACCAAAGGGGATGGACTATAGTTTGAGGATTCCGTGTATCCATTGATTTTTAATGCTTTGTTCTGGTGCTCTTTGACAGGAGCACCTTAATCTCCATAAGTTCCTTTTGGCCCCGTTCGTAGCGGGATGGTAGGACAAAATATGTTGTGCAAGTTCTTATTGCAAGCACGTACAACTACCTATGGGGTACATGCCTGATGTTTGATTTATGCCTAGATGATCATTGCTTTTCTGTGTGCCTTGCCCCAAGTTAAATACATGATATATCTTATCCATGCAGCGCCCAACCATCCATCTCCCTAGCCTACAGTGTTTTTAATTCTGATGGTTACTAGTTGTTTACTTTTGCTGTTTTACTGTTGCTATTTCACCACCACTATTTCCGTTGCTATCATCACTTCCATATCGCAGTTACTACTAATATCTTGTTGCAAGTAAGTATATCTCAGGTGCGGTGGAATTGACAACTCCACTGTTAAAGCTTGTGGATATTCTTTGGCTCCCCTTGAGTCGAATCTATAAATTGGGTTATTCTTACCCGCGAAGACTATCTCGATCCCCTGCAGTTCTGGGTTGTCAAGGAGCATGGTGAGTTTCCACCTTTCCAGGGGGAGACCGTCACTCAATATGGTGAGGGGTCTTCTTCTGCTTGGAGCGCAGGACCTTCCTCATGGGAGGACCCGAGGACTTCGGTGTACGCGACGGAGGGCCCATACGACTCT
The DNA here is from genome assembly GCA_950022295.1 of Bromus sterilis. Classification (NCBI taxonomy): domain Eukaryota; kingdom Viridiplantae; phylum Streptophyta; class Magnoliopsida; order Poales; family Poaceae; genus Bromus; species Bromus sterilis. The sequence continues at coordinate 268,429,398 of OX465595.1, read as the reverse complement.
TGGGCTTACCACCACCCCGGAGCAGGAGGCTCCTGGGGGCAGTAGCTGCTACCAACTTAGGCCAAAAGCCTAAGCTTGGGGGAGTACGTTCCCTCTCACTTTCCCATTGTATTCTCCGTTTTTATTTGTTTGTTCGCTCTGATCTTTTTGAAGTTTTTGCCCGTTCTTCTTTGTTCTTTTAATTTTCAAGAACAACAAAAAGATTTCTCTTTTATTTTGTTTTCGTTAAACCTTTGAAAAATCCAAAAATATTTCCTTTCTCTCTTTAGTTTGCTTTGTTTTCAGTGTTCAGCTCGAGTCCGTGATGTCATTTGATTATATATTTCCCACGTTCGGTCGTGCATGTGAGAAGACAGTAATGACGAAGATCGACGGAAGGGAAGCAACAAGGAGAACCGGTATGAACTCTTCTTGTTTCTACTTTTGTACATATGCCTGTACTTATGATCTAGAGACCAGCTTGTAGCGACATAGTGCTATGTTTACAATGATTTCCTAGTGTTCATGATTTCTTCGTGGATGATCTCAAATAGCTAGAGTGCATAATTTGTTATTGAAATGATGTACATGCATTACGTTGTTCATGGTTTGGCATATTGAAGTGGTATTTCCCTTCGGAGAATTCTTGGATTGACTTGGCACATGTTCACACATGTTTATGACTAAAAAGTCTATCATGCCTTGATGACCTTTTTGTTTCAGAATAGTTATATCACGTTCATGCACGATTCAATGTTGCTTTGTCGCTCTGCATGATTATGACAATTATGGCTCTCTAGTTGGTCGCTTCCCAGTCTTTTGCTAGCCTTCACTCGCACTAAGCGGAATTCTGCTTGTGTATCCAAACTCCTCTTTCAAACCAGTTATTCCACTTGAGTCCACCATACCTTCCTATATGTGGTATTTACGGGCCACTCCTAACTCAGACTTTCTTGTGCCATCTCAAAATTTATTCAAAAGCTTCCCCTTTTGTAACTGTACAAGATCATGGTGCGGTGAGGGAAAATCAGTATCTATCATGCCAAAAATATTTTGACGGAAGTTTTAACTAGTCAAATTTATAAAAATAAAGATAAGTTACACCTCCCCCATACTTGATGGAATGAAATGGACCAAATGCTGCTAATGATAGATGGAACGAGAAAACTTCCTTCCATACTTGAGGCAAAATAAAAGGTTCCATAGACCGTCAAATGATGGATGTATAAGGGAACAAAAGCGTAAGTAAAAATCATTAATATGGTTGGCATGAGAGATATTGAGAGACCTTTACCGTTCACCGTTGACTGGAAAGTTGCACTTCTCAAAGAATTTTGTCACTGTTTTCAAAACCAAGAGCTCTGGCACTTGTTTAGTCCTTGCTTCCAACCACGAGTTTTCAACCTTGCCATAAAATATCCACGGTTCGAGAGTCTCCCCTTCTTTCTTCAAAGCACCAACTATTGAGAGCATAATTGTCATTCTTAGTGTAAAATGCATTGTCTCAAAGTATTACATTGTCTTCTGCATGATTGTGATATTGCTTGTTCTGAAATTCTTAGTTCTAGTCTCCTTTAAAACTCCAGAGGAGTTTCTGCATTTATGTTTTGCTTCACTCATGTAAGCTAGCGAGATACCACTCTAGTATGTTCAAGCTATGTGCATTGTGATCTTGTCATGATTTTCGGCAACATATTGTTTACTTTTGGTTGTTTGTGATTGATCACTTGAAAGAAGGATTGCTTCCTGCATTGTCCTCATAGCATTGTTTTGATACCTGCTAAACTCTTTTCGTAGTACCGGCTTATATACATCTTATGAAGCAAAAGAGTTTATCAAAGTTTTCTTTGTCGCGTCCAGTTCGTTGAACTGAATTGCTTGAGGACAAGCAACATGCTAAGCTTGGGGGATTTGATACGTCTCAAACGTATCTACTTTTCCAAACACTTTTGCTATTGTTTTGACCTCATTCTTGCATGATTTGAACTAAATAACCCGGACTGACCCTGTTTTCAGCAGAGCTTCCTGTATGGTTTTATTGTGTGCAGGAAAATGGATTTTTAGACATCTCAGGAAATTCCCAGAAAAATTACAAAAAATCCACGCACCCGAAGAAGCCCGGAGCTAGAAGTGGGGCCAGAGGGCAGCTAGGGGGCCCCAGGCGCCCTGTTGGCGCGGCCCTACCCCTGGCCTCGCCATCTGGCCGCCTGGGCGACTCCCACCTCCTCTGGTGCCCTACCTCGACTCCTATTTATTCTCGTGACGGGGAAACTCCGAAACAGAAGTCGCTTTTCCAGATCGGTCGCGGAGCCGCCGCCACCCTCTGTTCTTCCTCGGGAGGGCTAATCTGGAGGCTGATTTGGCCTCCGGAGAGGGGAGACCGTCGCCATCGTCATCACCATCACCAATGCATCGTCCCTCCATGACTTCTCTTCACATGTGTGAGTAATTCCCTGCTGTAGGCAAAGGGGATGGTAGGGATTGGATGAGTTTGATCATGTAATAGTTCGTCAGATTGTTGGGGGCATGTTGCCTATCATCTACTTTGGTGTTTATCATCTTTTCTACAACTTGTTGCTCTTAATGCTTGTCACTTTGGGCCCGAGTGCCATGTTTTCAGATCTGAACCACTTATGTTTTCATGAGTATATTTATGTTCGAGATCCTATCTATGAGTTGTATGCACCTATTATGGCCCGGAACCGGCGATCCCAAAGGTGACATCTTGGGACACCAAAGGGGATGGTCCATAATTTGAGGATTTCGTGTATCCATTGAGTTCATTGCTTTATTCCGGTGCTCTTTGGCAGGAGCACCTTAATCTTCATAAGTTCCCTTTGGCCCCGTTCGTATCGGGATGGTAGGACAAAAGATGTTGTGCAAGTTCTTATTGCAAGCACGCACAACTACCTACGAGATACATGCCTAATGTTTGATATTTGCCTAGATGATCATTGCTTTTCTGTGTGCCTTGCCCCGTGTTAGGATTTATTACATGTTCACTCTCATCCATGCAGCGCCCAACCATCCATCTCCCTAGCCTACAGTGTTTTAGTCCTGCTGGCCACTACTAGTTTATTTCCGCTATTTTACTTTTGCTGTTATGACTACCACTATCTACCACAGTTGATATTAATATTTTGTTGCAAGCAAGTATATTTCAGGTGCGGTTGAATTGACAACTCAACTGTCAAAGATTATAAATACTCTTTGCCTCCCCTTGTGTCGAATCAATAAATTGGGTTAACTTACCCGCGAGAACACTACAATCGATCCCCTGCAGTTGAGGGTCATCAAGAGGCAAATGCATCCATGAGAGTTTCATGTACGTCAATGGCTGTGTGAGGGCACTGCACAGGGGAAAGAAGCCGGCTTTGATTTTCCAACTTGACATTTCAAAGGATTTTAACTCGTCTCCTGGGAGTACACCTTTAAGCTCTTGCAACGTCTCGGCTTTAGCAACCGATGGAGAGACTGGATATCCATGCTGCTAGCTACGGCCTTCTCTAGTTGTCTCCCCAACGACACCCAAGGTCCCTCCTTCCAGCACCACTGTGGCATGCGCTAAGGAGACCCCATATCCCCTTTGCTCTTCATCATCTCCATTGATCTGTTGCACATGCTTTTGGAGAAAGCCACCACGATCGGCTACCTCGCCGAGCTCCCGGGCCGGGGCACTAGCCTACGGACTAGTTTATACGCCGATGACGTGGTCCTCTTCACCAACCCGGTGCGGGAGGAGATAGATAAGATTTTCTCCATCCTACACCTGTTCGGCGAGGCAACGGGCCTGCGTCTTAACCATGAGAAATCCATCGTGGTTCCAATCAGATCCGATGGCATCAACATCACAGATGTCTTGCTCAACTTCGGTGGCACGGTTCAGCAATTCCCAATCAATTACCTAGGTCTGCCATTTACACCAAACATGCTTCGGATCACCCACCTACAGTTCATTCTGGATAGAATCAGAGGCAGGCTTGGGGGCTGGAAGTGGAAGCTCATGAACATCGCCGGCAGAAGGGTTCTGGTGCGCAGCGTTCTTTCTGTCCTGCCCATGTACGCGCTGACGGCTATGCGTGTTCCAAAGAAAATCCTAAAGGACATCGACAAGGCGAGAAGGAGGTTTTTGTGGGCGCAAGAGGACGCCACCACAGGAGGCAAATGCAAGGTGAACTGGACGAAAACCTGCTCCCGGTAAATCAAGGAGGCCTTGGCATCCTCGGCCTTGAAAATTTTGGCAGGGCGCTCCGCCTCCGATGGCTGTGGCTCGCCTGGCAACGCCCGGACAGCACCTGGGCTCGTTTCCCTCCGCCCTGTGATGACGCGGACAGACTCCTTTTCCACGCCAACACAAAGGTAACTCTGGGAGACGGCACAAAGGCCGGTTTTCTGGACAAGCCCCTGGACCGGAGACGCGCCGCTCCGCGATCGTTTCCCGGTGCTGTTCAAGCACTCCCGCTGCAAAAACCGTTTCCCGGTGCTGTTCAAGCACTCCGGCCGCGCTCAACAACGATCGGTGGATCCTTGACCTGCGACACGGAAACCTTGCTGAGATCTCAGGAGTTCCTCCAGCTCTGGCTCCACATCGACGATATGCACGTCCAACTGCAGGATAGAACGGACGATGCCATGATCTGGACAGGCGGTGGCCCCTCCTACACCAAGCTCAACATACAAGCGACTGATGGCTTCTCGCCCCTCGTTGGTTACCCCAAGTGGAAGGTTTGAGATGATGTGCAGCAGCAAGATTCCCTCGGTGAAGATACCAAGGTTATCGAACCAGTAGGACTCAGAAGATACAAGTAGGTGGCAACGTCGCCAGAAATTTCTTCCTGACTAGGGTGTTGTCGTGGACCTGCACACATCAACAAATAAATTTGCTCCCAACGAGTACAGAGGAGTTTTCAATTCCTCCGGCCTTGTCGTTTACAAAGGATCAACGCAAGAGATAAAAGGTGCAAAGGAAAGTAAATTGAGGGTGTGAACAATAATATGAAGATGGACCAGGGTCCCGTGATTTTCACTAGTGATGTCTCTCACCCAAAAGACGATAAAAGTGCTAACGAGGTAAACGAATCACAGTTGGGCAATTGACAGGATTATGAAGGCACCGCAATGCTAACTATGATGCAAAGAAAGGAAGGGCTCAAAAGGAATGGGCAGTACGCCAAGGTAAGTAGACCGAAATCCATCTGCATCTACTACGAATCATCCACCTTGAGATATCTATCCAGAACACCTCGCTGGTATTAAGTTGCGAATCCCACCCAAAGTGTAAACTCAAAGCAACAGACAACTGCATTAAAAGAAGTTTGCATAAAGTAAACAATCCTTGCACCCGCAGGTACAAGCACCGTTGTTTTATCCCTGGTGGCAACAACACATCCCCTAGTCTCATGTTTCTGTCACTCAAGCTAGACATCAAGGGGCTGAACCCACAATCGAGCATAACGCTCTCTCTTGGAGTTGCAAATAAAATACTTGGCCAAAGCAAATACCGCAACGGAGAACATGCAAGAATTTACTCAAGAACAAAATATAAAAGAGAAGAACCAAATATATTACTCATCACAATCTGAACATAGTCTCATAATCCATCAGATCCCAACAAACTCAGCATAGCAACAACAAAAATTAGATAGATGCCTCGATCATGTGAGGCAGCTCACGAGGACTTGAAAGTGGAAGCACAAAAGGGGGAGAGATAGATCACATAGCTACTGGTCACGGACCCATGGTCCAAGGGAAACTACTCACGGTACATACGGGAGGCGTCCATGGCTATGGAGGGTCTCCCGGAGGGGGTAGCTTCTCCCGGTAAGGTGCCGGATTATCTTCTCCAGGCAGCCCCGATCTAGAAATGGAGGCGGCGGCGGAACAGAGGCGAGATCGTGAAAGAGGAGTCCGTCTTAGGGGTTTCCACCCCGAGGGGTAAATATAGGCGAAGGGGGGGCGTCGAGGGGACCCACCAGGCAGCCAGGAGGCCACCTGGCGCGGCCTAGGGTGGGGCCGTGCTAGGGGCCCACCTGGCCTCCTGGTGGTGGCCCTCCTCCGCTCCTTTGGTGTTTCCGGAAGCTTCTATTGTGATGATTTTTATATATTTTCCCGGAATTTTTGGAGCACTTTTAATGGCCGCAAACCTGAAATACAAAAACAGCAGAAAACCGAAACTGGCAACTGGGTGAACTGAGTTAATAGGTTAGTCCAAATAGGTTCAAAAGTGTATGAAAGTTCAAGCAAAACATGGCAAAGTCACACAAAACATGCATGGAGCAAGCAGAAATTATAGATACGTTTGGGACGTATTAGCGACAATTCGTTGCGACTTCTGACCGCGGCCCGCATAAGATGATCTGGAAAGCCTCCACCCCCGAGTGAATCAAAATCTTTTCCTGGATGTTGTACCAGGACATGCTATGGTGTGCTGACCTCCTGCAGCGGAGGGGCTGGAGCAACACTTACTTCTGCCAACTCTGTGTCCGCAACCTTGAAACATCCACCCACTTGTTATGGGAATGTAGCTTCTCTGCCCACGTCTAGAACACGGCCTCCTCCTAGCAGGGTTGCGCGTCTCTTCGACAGACACAACACCGTCACACCTCCACGGGCCAAACTTGGCAGGCCAAGGTCACCGGAACCCCTGCGGCGCATAGGAAAGGGATGAAGTCCATGATCATGATGATTTGCCGGGAACTATGGAAAGCCAGAAACGATTGCGTCTTCAGAGGGATCATTCCCACGGTCTCAATAGTAATCAGCATGGTGCGGGAAAATCTAGAGCAATGGTGCTTTGCGGGAGTGAGATGCCTCGAGCCCCCTTTTGGGGACCCAGGAGGAGAGTAGTCCCCAGGCCGAGCCCTGAGCTGAATTCTGCTTCGGCTCCCCCTTTTTTCTTCTCTTTCTTTTTGTTTTACTCTGTTAAGCCTTTGGAAACCCATTGATCGTTGATCACCTTGTTTCCCGCTGCTTTCTTCTAAATCAATAAAGCCGGCTACCACCGGATCTTAAAAAAAAAGAACTCAGTGCGGGTCATTGTAAAACCGAAAAATATCGAAGCAAAACAAAAGTACTATTTCGAACGACATATTAGATATTCGAAAAATTAAACTTAACTTTATAAATTCTACACTGAAACATTGCGGGATCTAGAAAATGGAAGAAAATAAACATAAAGTGGTCGCCGGAGGTCACTGAGCGTCGCCAAGAGGTCGCCTCACTTTTAGTTGTTGTTGAGGTAGTAGTCGAGCGTGAGCTCAAGATTGTCCTTGGCTGCCTCCAGACGCGCCTTCCTCGTCGACAACCACTACTTATTGAGCGTTGACCATCGCCTGTTTCGTCACGCGGGGGAAATGCATGGTCGCCTATTCCGTCATGCGGGGGCAATGCGTCGACGAACAGAGTAGATTCACGACCTTCTCATACCGCGCCGAAGCACTCTTTCTGTCGTTGCGAGAGAGGTCAAAGCAGTAGGGATATACTGGTGGCACGGGGGGAGGTGTTGGGCCACGGGAACTGCCCACCTTGTGGTCATTGTGGGGATCGACCGGCGACGGAGGGCGGCACCTGATACGTCCCAAATGTATCTATAATTTTTTGTTTGTTCCATGCTTTTTTGGTGACATTGTTACATGTTTTGATGCACTTTCATACCATTTGCAACATATTTGGGACTAACCTATTGACCTAGTGCCCAGTGCCAGTTTCTGTCTGTTTTTGTCCGAGCAATGCAGAAAATGGCTGAAAAATCAAAGTGCTCGGAAAAATTCAAAATAATAATAATCCAGAATTGTTTTTACAACGGAAGACTCCAAAAGCCCAAAGCTGAGCCAGAGGGGGGACACCCCCTGGACAGGAGGCCAGATGACACGGCCAAGTGGCCCCATCTCTAACGCCCCCTTTGGCCTATATTTACACCTTGTTCCAAAAACCCTCGAGGAGGACTCTTTTTCGTGATCTACACCACTGTTCCACCGTCGCCGCGATTCGAAGAACGGGATCAACAGAAGTTCCTATCCCGGCACCTTGTCGGAGGGAGGCCCCTCCATCACCATGATTGCCTCCGGGATGCTCCGTGAGTACTCCCTCCTTGGACCATGGGTCCATGGAAGCAAGCTACTTGATGTCTTCTCTCCAATCTTGTGCTTCATTGTTTAGATCTTGTGAGCTTCCTATCATGATCAATGCATATATGTTATAATTTTCATGTCGCTATGTTGTGTTTGTTGGGATCCAATGGATTATGAGATTATGTTCAGTTTGTGGAAGTAATATATTTAATTCTCTTTTATATTGTGTTCTTGAGTATTCATGCATGTTCTCCGTTACAATTTTTTTTATTTGGCCAAGTAGTAAGTTGTAACCTAAGAGGGAGCGTTATTAGGTAATGAGTTCATGCCTCCTAATGTCTGTCTTGAGTGAAAAAACACATGGGACTATAGAATGTGTTGTTGCCCATTAGGGGTAAAACAACGATGCTTATGATTGTGTGTCATAAGGATTGCTTATATTACACATAGAGTGTTAATGCAGTTGTCCGTTGCTTTCACAACGATAGTTGTGACTCACAATTTAATACCAGCAATTTATTTTGCATAGATATCTCAAGGTGGATAGTAATGCGGTTATCCGTTGCTTTCGCAACAATAGTTGTGGCTCGCAACTTAATACCAACGAGTTGTTGTGGATAGATATCTCAAGGTGGATAGTAAGTAGATGCTGATGTATAAACTATCTACTTGTCTTGATGTAATGCCCATATGATTGAGCCTTTTACTTTCTGCAGCATAATTAGCATTGCGGCGCGTTTATAATTCTGTCAATTGTCCAACTGTAATTTGTTCACCCAACATAGTTTTTACCATATTTTGGGAGAGAGACACACTAGTGAGCGCCATGACACCCGGTTGATATCCTCATCATAAGTCCACACCACCTTACTTTTTACTGCTTTACTTTTCCTTTCATTGCATTACTATTTTCCCTTTGCGTTTAACCTTTGTAAACAGCAAGGCTGGAGAGATTGACAAACTCTTTGTACTCGTTGGGAGCAAAGTTAGTTGTGTCTTGTGTGCAGGTCCATGACAATCGTCAACTGACGCGTCATATTTCTGACGCCGTTGCCACCTACTTGTTGACTTTGAAATCATACTGTAGACATAAACCTTGGTATTTTCATTGAAGAAAATTTGATACTATCTACATCTTTAGCTTCCACTTGGGGTAACCAACGAGGAGGTGTTATCTCCACCCATCAAGCAAAATTTCTGGCACCGTTGCTGGGGATTCCAAGTTTTAAGATAGGGGAGTTGTGTTGACACCAGTTTTTGGCACGTCAATAAACATATACAAGATGGTATGAAAGGAAGAAGTGTTCTACACGCGGAAGTTTTATATCACCAATATGAACATCTTTGCCGTTTAGGTCATCACCATCTGATGCTATTTCTAAAGCCAAAACTATGGTCAAAACATGAGGGATATGGAGGTCAGGATACTATTTTCCAATTTAAGGCATCAAGATGGCCTCTAATGGAAAATATTATACATGTTTTCGCTTTGTATTGTTGAGCCAATCGTTTTGGGTATATGGAACGTCTCAATCCAAGTTCGTTTGAAGAAGTTAAGGCCAAAACAATGTAACACTGAAAAAACAGGTCGGACTGTCCGAGATCAAAGTCGGACCGTCCGGAATAAGACCTTGATGACCCTCAACTGTAGGGGATCGATTGTAGCATTTTCGATAAATAAGAGTGTCGAACCCAACGAGGATCAGAAGGTTTTGGTAAGTGACTTTGGCAAAAAATAACTGCAGGCACTGAAAGATGACTTTTTAGGGGTTTTCGGTATAAGCAACAAGAAGGTAAAAGCAAGCAAGGTAAAACGAACTGAGGAGTAATAAGTGGTCCAATCCTTTTGAGCAAAGGATAGGACTAGCAACTGAACTTATAAAGGCTAAATTGTTATTGAGGACACACGGGAGAGATAGTCACGTGCTTTCACCATATTCCGTATCGATACTATGTGCTGTGTTGATAAGTGTTGAGTGGGTGGATCTATGCTAGTGCACCTTATAGACTAAGATAAGTGCACTCTTATGATTAAACACCTTGCAAGAATCCGCAAAATACAAGGTAGTAATTAAGGCAAAGGGCTAACCATAGCAATACGATCGATGATCCATTGTTCCCTCGTGCAAAAGCGTGCAAACTGGGGTTGAGGTTTCTGTCATTCCAGAAACCCACCATAAGCATTCTTCATACACAATGCATTCCCCTAGGTCCTTAACAAGGCGAAGTGTTGAGTGTTCGACTCACACAACACCACTAGGAAAATAACAACACAACTTAAATATCAAACAACACATATTACTTCAACATCATATGACTACTAACAACTAGACTTCTCCCATGTCCTCAAGAACTAAAGTAACTACTCGCAAGACATAAAAGAGATCATGATCAGTGGTGATAAATAGATGATAAACAATATGGACACAATGATATTTCTCCAACAAAACTCAATAGCATTCACCACAAAGTAATAATCAACATCGGTAGAGTAGTGAGGATAGATAGTACGGATTACAACACAAGTTACACTTGTGAGGTGAGATGGGATGAAGATCGAGATGGTGCTGATGTTGGGGATGATGTTGATGATGATCTCGATGATGCCCGTGATGATGGTGGTGACGATGGTGATGATCACCCCTTCCGGGAGGTGTTCTTCCTGGCGGAATCTGCTTGCCGGAGATATATTTTCTTCTCTGTAGGTTTCCGCCATGGAGCGGCGGAAAAACTCATGAAACTCCTCTGTCTTTAGGGTTTTTGGAAGACGAGGGATAAATAGGCCAGAGGGGGAGCCTCGGGTGGCCCCAAGGGTCCAGGCGGCCACGCGACGCGACCAGGGGTGGGGCCGTACCAGGGGGGGTGCCTGGGCTCCTGGTGGCCCCCCTCTGGTCTCCGTTTTGCGTGTCCCCATTATTCTTCTGGAAAATGGCCTCTGTCGATTTTCAGGTAATTTGGAGGTTTTCTGATTCAGCAACTCTGCATCCACTTTTCACAGCTAAATCCTGCGTCTGCTGCTTCGACATTGGAAAGTTGCAAACTGTGTAAAACAAGCCAAAACAACAGAAGAATAGCATCATAACATGAAATATATCAATGAATATGGGTGAATTATGATATAAAATAGTGATGCATTTTGGACGTATCAACTCCCCCAAGCTTAGATCTCCTTTGTCCCCAAGCGAATACTGAGCTCGGTAAACCTGTCCACAAGTTTATAGAGTGAACTGTCGGTAAATAGAATACTGACAAGAAGCATCATGATTCCTTCACCAAACTCAAGCATCCTCAATAGCAACGTCAACTCATAAGGCCCTTATGAGAAAGTAATAACAGTTATAATAAAAAGTAGGGCTGAGAAAACTCATCAAATTATGGCAAACACATCCTTGGTAAAAGGACAACTAATAAATTTTACTTTTGTTCTTTCACTTTATAATGAAACAATTTGAAGATTTTGAAAGAACATGTTATTAGTCATGAAGTGCAAATGCTAACACAAAGGAAGATGTTTACTTGGCAAGCTTTCACAAATAACTTACTTATCAAAAGATAATGTCAACAAGGATGTGGCATGGCGAAACTTAATGCATCAATATATAAATGAATCCTCATCAACATCAAGTGTCTGTTCTCTTTGGGAAAAGAAAGAAGTAGGAAAACTGACTCAACATAAAAGTAAAAGATTGGCCTTGTTAAAGGCAAGCAGGGAAAACTCATGTGCTAACCTTAAATCAAACATAATGAAAACAAATTTTGGGAGGTGCATAGTTTGTCAACGGATGCTAATAGATAGCTCAATTACTTCTCAAGCTAGACAAGTTTCGAGGAACGTCTCCCAAGTGGGGACGATCACATCCCCTTAGTCTCCTTTGTTTATCACTGCCAAAGTTTCTGATTTCTCATAGACCAAGTGTGAAGGAGGGTTTGTTTATTGTATTATCTTATGAGCTGGGCGACTCATGCCAGTTCCTCCTCGTATTATGGGTTTGCAAATTAGACATGCAATATCGGGGTAAAACTTGTCCAACTTTAGAATATCATGAATTACCTACTACTTCCTCATGAGCTAAACAAGAGGCACAAAACAGAAGATTTGAACATTTAAGGATAACACATAAATTCTACACTTTTAGAAGTGGTAGTGAAATACCACGAATAGGAAGGTATGGTGGACTTATATGGAAGATATTGGTTTTAGGGTATGGATGCACAAGCAGAAATCTGCTAGGCGAAAGAGCTTGGCTAGCAAAGGCTTTGAGAGAACATACAATTGATGATGACTTAGATGCAAATCATATAAAGCATAAACATTAAGGCAAGCATAACACATCAAGTTGTCTTCGTTGTCAACATAACACTTCAAGCATAATAACAAAAAGGTATTGGCTAAGTCGCTACTTGAGAAAACATACATGTTGTCATGACCAAAGCTATCTTTGCCAAAATTTAAATAAAGTTTTCAAAGCCATACATGATGTAAGGTCAATACTCCCCATAAGAATCATCATATAAGGTCGATTGCGTGAAGAGAATACCGAGTGCAGCGAAGGAACCAATAGACTTCTCATTAATATTCCATCATAGATGACTCCACACTCACGGATACAAGACTCTCCATGAAGGAGTGATAGACCTCAATGCAAACACCTATTTCATAAGATAACTTCCCTAGACATGATATGACTCTACTTGACTCTAAAAGACTAAGATAAAGATAAAAATACCGGACACTCCCCCAAGCTTGGAACAAGCCAAGGGGATGCCATTACCCGAGTAGATGCACTCCTCATTCCTGTTGTTGTTGATCATGTAGTCCTTGACGAAGCGCTTCCATGGAAGAGGTTCTCCCGTCTAATAAGAGGCTTCCGTTTCCAGGATCCTGCTTTCAGAACCTAAACCCATGCGCATAAAATTTAGTTCATACTCACAGTTCTGGTTGTGCGGATCATAAATCTGCCCTTGGAGCTCATCAATTCTCTCTTCTGCTGCGGTGATGCTTGACCACATCCCCCTCCTCTCCTTCTTGTAGAATGTCTTCAGATCATTGATGAGTTTGAAGTTGGCTTCAACACCGCGCTAAACCATCTTCTTGTACCTGAAGACTTCTTGCTCCACTTCTTCCAGCCTAGCCTCGATGCTCCCCTCCTTCACAGGTTTCTTTAGATCTTCTTGGTGGAGAACACCATCCTCCAACCGAACGGTTTGAGGGTGCTTCTTCACCTCAGCGAGATAAGGGTTGATGATGTTGACGACGAACTTGTCCTTGGGGGAACTTGGGCAAGCCATGGCACCTAGGTCTAGATGAAAGTTTTCCTGGTAGAAACAACTCGAAAAGAAAACACACGAAATCGCGAGATACGGTGCCGGAACTATCCGGGAAAATATATAGCAAAAGTTTCTACAAAAAAAGGAAGATAATGAGCCAAAGTGGGATCGGAGACGGACTCTGGGGTGCCCAGGCGGCCACCCGGCGCGGCCAGGTGGTAGGCCGCGCCAGGGGGGCGCCTGGGCCCCCTGGAGCTCCTCTTCGGCTCCAATCAGGCTCTGAATTTTCTATATTTTTCAAAAACTAGTAATATGGAACTTTTATGGTGGTTCGCGATGTTTCCTTACCGTAATACATACCTTTTCTTATTTTGTTCCTACTGGTGTCTGAAACGGGACTGCAACATATTCTTCATGAGTTGTTGTGTGTATTAAATTTACATCAACATTGACAGGGTCTCCCGCCATGTAATGCTTGAGTCTTTGCCCATTCACAACTTGAGGTTTTGTAACAACCCAGATTTCACAAAAAATAAAAAAAATTGTTTTCAGTGTGAATTGTTTGATTGCCTGCTTTGTTTGCGGTGTTTGCATCCCTGATTTATCGATCGACGATTATTTCCCCCCTCTTATCTCATACCGGACGGAGACCGACCTTTTCCACCTTGACACTCGACCTTTGCGACACCGGGTTACGCCCGATCACCGTCTCAAAAGCCGACACATGACCAGCCATCGGCATCGGAACGAAAAACCCCGTTTAATAATTAAATGGGTTATTTTATTGGGCACCAGAAAATGTTGTCGGAACACTATCGAAGTGAGGTATGACTGACGGGCTCGACGCGCTGAGCGCGTGGTTCGAGATTTCGTCCGAATCGGAGGTCGTATACACTCCCGGCGGTCAGAAACGTGGAGTACCGGACGCGCGAGAGAGACCCGATGACGTTTATGTAAACCAGCCATCCAGGCCAGCCTATATAAAGACCCCACTCTCTCCTAGCTTTCTAGGGTTTCCCCTAACACAAAAATGCAGCCACCCCCCTCCACTTTGCCCAGATTTGCCTCCCAGATCCCCCAAGTCTCGAGACCCTAGCCAGATCTATTTCTGGCCGTCAGATCTGAGAATCGGAGGGCTGACAGCAAGCCACGTCACCTCTCAGCCATCCACAGATGAATCCGGGCCCCGTAGGGCCCTGGAGCCGCGCCGCCAGGCCCGCACGAGCCCACATGGCTCCCAAGCGCTGCCGCTCCCGGCCGTGGAGCCGTCGACCTCCACGCCGGCGAGCCACCGGCCACCACAGCACGCCGCGCCGCGGCCTCCCTCTCCTCCTTCCTCTCCTTCCCACGCCCCTCTTCTCCCCTAACCTCCTCGCTCCTCCTCTTCTCTGCACATGGTCGCCTCCGCCGCCACCATGGAAGAGCTCGGCCGAGCTCGCGCCGCCTTGCACCTCGGCCTCGCCTCGCCTCCCGGCTGCTGGATCCGGAGGGATCTGCGCCGCCGCGCCAGGATCCGCGCATCCCCGTCGATGTTTCCTGCCGCACCGCCTCCTAACCAGCCGGCGAGCCCGTAGCACTGCCGCCGGCCAGATCTCGTCGGGATCAGGCGGAGCCGCCGCATTGACCCCGTCGTGGACCGGCCAACCAGCGGCCCACCAGTGCCATCCGGCCCGCCGCCTCTACTCACCCAGGGCGACGCCCTACTAAGCCTCGGCCACCTCAGCCAGATGGGCCGGCCCAAGGTAAGCCCTTTTTTATTTTTCTTTTTCCCCTCTGCTAATTTTGCTAAGTCTGTAAAAATTGTGCTGCTGATTCCGTTTTGCGAGTAAATATGCAAATAAACCATAACCCGAATCGCGATGCGCTTAAAATGAAATTTGTTCTTCTTGATGTGCTCTAACTTTCATATTTTGGGAGTTGTTTAATTTGAGGTTGTTTAGATATAGCTATTGTGTACTGAACAAGGCTTCCCGTCGTTAACTACTGCTAATTGCCTGTAACTGTTATTTTGTGTCAACTTCGGGTGATGGTTGCGTCGCAACCGTTCATCGGAATTGAGTGATTCTTGTTGCATCCTGTTAAGAATCATGTCTACTTCAGTTATATGCTTTCACATGTCATTTTGGCCTGCTGCATGTTGATTGTATCTTCACCCAAAGTAGCTACCCGGCTGTTAGTGTGCTGCTGTTAACGTAAGATGCAAACTTTGCTGCCCTATATCTTTTTAACCGTGCATCCTATTGAGCATTGCAATATGTCATTTTGATCTATGCCATGTCTACTTGCATTATATGTATTGCATTGTCATGTTTACATTCCTGATAATAGTTATATTTCAGCTCTAAAGTTGCTACCCCGCTGTTTATGACAGCCACCTCTGTTTTTTACAAATTCTATAACTTTCCGAAGCCATGTTGCACGCTTAGTATCTTTTCATCTGTGATGCCTATGACCTTGATTCTTGTTTGTACCTGATCACCATCATGTCTATTTCATGCCCATATATTGCTATGTCATGTTTCTGCACATTTACATATAGTTTTTCTCCTGTTTATACAGCATGAAAATAACATTTTCTGCCCTGTTTTTCTGATTTTCACTAAGTCCTTGACCAGTAATGTTTTATAGCTTTTTTTGTTGCTTATAACTAGTGAACCATGATGCCTATTTGCACGATTCCTTTTGACATGCCTTACCTGTCATGTCTACTTTAGTTGCATATCATTTTTGTGCATGTTTACAACCTTTTTCTTGTTTATTTGTTGCTCTAAATATGTTCCCTGATGTTAACAACATGTGTGCATAACTTGTTTTGCTTATATCTTTTTAACCGTAGCTCCGCTTGGAGTGTTCTTTATATGTAACTTGACTAGAATTTCATGTACTTTATGTTTATGATATTGTTTGCTGTTGTTAACCAACCTAAAATATGGTTTAGGGAAGAACAGTACCAAATGCTTTAATTGTCGTGGGACACTTAGTGGAATGCCATGTTTAGGATTGTGCCTCACTTAAATTGACTAGCATAGATAGTTTAACTTATGCTTCACCTCTTGTCATGCTTGAGTGAGATGCCATGTTAACAACCTTTGATCATGTTGTGTAGCTAAACAACTTGAACCATTCTAAATGTGCGGTATCGTCGTGTGTGACGAATGCTCCACTTAACCTGTTAGTAACCGTTCTCGACGATAGATGCGATACCGTAGTGCGTTCTCTCGTGTTGCCTTCTTGTTGATGCTTGCTCATGATTACTTCGTAGTAATAAATGCTTGCTCGTAGATTGCCTTTTCCAGTGTTTCCTTCTTGTGTGCTTCCGTGGGTACCTCTCGGAGACGATGCGATTTGCGATCGACTACACCTTCAGCTTCGTCTTATCATTAGGTAAGGGGGAGCATATATCATGCTTATAACTTTCATCTCACTCGCTCCTAGGTGTAGGATAGAACGATTTCTTGATCCTACCACTTCATATTCATGCCTCTCAAATAAACCCAAACAGCCATGTCCTCCACATCCCAGAAAACCTTGTTCGGCTATGTTACTTTTGCTCGCTCAGCGACTTCTTAGTATGCATGCTAGGATGCTATCAACTGTTATCCTGTTACTCCTTGGATTGGGATATCACATTATTATATTGTTGTGGATGATATGATTATTATAATGTTGACTATACTCGACGAAGGATGGAAGGTCTAGGCTATCCCACCCCGACGCTTTGTTCCATTCGAGTCACCTAGGACCCGAGTTCCGGGTATTGTGTCTCTTGACGAGCGTGCCTAACCACGTGTGGGATTTTAGGGGTCCCCTTTTCTTACCTACCTAGCTTCAAACATTTCTAGTGGTGGCCCAAGCCGATTTACCATTTGGAAACTGTGTGTGTGCGAGTTGCTAGCCTCGCGGATTTCCAACATACCGGGCCAGCGGGATGGTATATCCCATTGGTCCACACCTGGAAGCTAGGGAGACTGCCCGTGCGAGGGTAGGTTATCCCAACCTCGTCCAGACGGTAGAGACCGATTCGAGAGTGCGGCCGGCTTTTGAGTTGGATGTCGACTCACCGGGGGCAACCCGGATTTGTGCGTTGTTAGTTAGAGGGACCTGTCGTTTCGTATCTCTCGGAACTAAATCATAAAATGGTTGCCTGTGATGGGTAGCAACTGAGAGAGATTGGCGTGCGTGTGGAGCCTTGTAATTGGCAGTTGGTACACCCCTGTAGGGTTAAATCTTTTCGAGAAGCTGTGTCCACGGTTATGGACGACTTGAGACCTACTCCTTGTTCATAGAAAACAACAATTGAGATAATCTTAACAACTTGATCAACGTGTGTGTGCCTTGACTGCTTCTTCTTCGTCAGGATGCGAAGAGGAGGACAAGGATAAGATAGGTGTTATGTTTGCGTAAGTAGCTGATAGCAAGACTTGTTGGAGGCGATTCCTTATCGAATGCTTGGTTCTCATCTTACTCTAAAATAGTGCGTTAGCCACTCATATATTGCTAGTGCGTCTCCAACCTCACCACTACCCCCATCTTACCTGTGAGAAGTTAGTTACAAGACTTTGATATAGCTCACCTCTTCTTTTCTCTTTTACGCACTTTATGCAAACGATCTTGGACTTCAGAGGAGCTCGACGACCCTTCTTCTCAGCGCCTTCGCGAAGACATCTAGATCTAGAAAAGTACCGCATATCGGGCCTTACAGGTTTGGTGCCATCAAAATTGTCAATCTTGATTGCACCAGAGCGGTAGACTTCCTCGATATGAAATGGCCCTTCCCATCTGGAAAGTAGTTTACCTGGAGAAAACCTGAAACGAGATCTAAACAACAAAACTTTATCACCAACATTAAATTCATGTTCTAGAATCCTTCTATCATGCCACTTCTTTACCTTTTCCTTAAACATTTTAGCACTCTCGTAAGCTTCACTTCTCCACTCATCTAGATAAGTCAAGTTCATTAGACGCTTTTCGCCAGCCAACTTTGGGTCAGCATTAAGCTCTCTAACAGCCCAGAAAGCTTTATGTTCTAATTCTAATCCCAAATGGCAAGCCTTGCTATAGACCATCTTATACGGAGACATGCCATGGGGTTTTTGTAAGCTGTTCTATACGCCCACAAAGCATCTCCTAAGTTCTTTGACCAATCCTTTCTAGAACTATTAGCTATTTGTTGCAAGATCGACTTGATCTCTCTATTGGTGAGCTCAACTTGCCCACTAGTTTGAGGATGGTACGGTGAAGCAATTCTATGATTGACATCGTACTTAGCTAGAGCTTTTCTAAAAGCTCTGTGTGTGAAGTGTGATCCTCCATCAGTCATAAGATACCTTGGTACACCAAACCTAGGAAAAATTACATCCTTGAGAATTTTCAAAGATGTCTTATGATCAGCACTCTCAGTGGGCATTTCTTCAACCCACTTGGTCACATAATCAATAGCTACTAAAATGTGAGTGTACTTGTGTGAGGGAGGAAAAGGACCCATAAAATCGAAACTCCAACAATCAAGAGACTCAATCACTAGAGATTAATTCATAGGCATCTCATTCCTCCTAATAATATTCCCAACTCTGTGACACTTATCACGAGATAAAACATAATTTCTAGCATATTTAAAGAGAGTAGGCCAATAAAAACCTGATTGGAGAACTTTATGTGCGGTCCTCTCACCGGCATGATGTCCTCCGTAGGGACTATCGTGACATTTATTGAGAATGTCCTTCTGCTCATGTTCCGGTATGCATCTTCTCACGATCCCGTCCGGACCTTCTTTGAAAAGATGAGAGTAATCCCAAAAGTAATGCCTCAAATCGTGGAAGAACTTCTTCCTTTGCTGAAATGTTAGACCTGGAGGCAAATACTTTGCAACGATAAAATTAGCATAATCTGGAAACCAAGGATCGGAGAGAGATTTTACTTTTACAACGGCAAGTTGTTCATCTGGAAAAATGTCGTTGGCTGGAATGGGATCATGCGGTATATCTTCCATCCTTGAAAGATTGTCCGCCGTCGGATTGTCAGCTCCTTTTCTATCAACAATCTGTAAATCAAATTCTTGAAGGAGTACCCACCTGATGATTCTTGGTTTGGCGTCATTTTTCGCCATAAGGTACTTAAGGGCATCATGGTCAGTATGAATAATGACTTTTGAATCAACAATATAAGGTCTAAACTTATCACAAGCAAACACCACTGCTAAGAATTCCTTCTCACTAGTAGTATAATTCTTTTGAGCACTTCAAGGGTTTTGCTAGCATAATGTATAACATTCAATTTCTTATCAACCCTTTGTCCTAAAACAGCTCCAATAGCAAAATCACTAGAATCACACATAGTTTCAAAGGGCATTTTCCAATCAGGTGGTTGTACTGTAGGAGCGGTTATTAAAGCTTTCTTAAGAACTTCGAAGGCTTTCTTACAATATTCGTCGAATACAAAAGGAACATCCTTCTGGAGAAGATTAGTGAGAGGTCTCAAAGTCTTAGAAAATTCTTTAATAAATCTTCTATAGAAACCAGCATGACCGAGAAATCTACGAATACCTTTCAATAGCTTCAATTTTCTCCTTTTCCACTTCAATTCCCCTCTCGGAAATCTTGTGACCAAGAACGATCCCTTCGTTAACCATGAAGTGGCACTTTTCCCAATTTAGAACTAAATTTGTGTCCTCGCATCTCTGAAAAACTTTATTATGATTGTGGAGACAGTGATCAAAGGAAGTTCCATAGACAGAGAAATCGTCCATGAAGACTTCCACAATCTCCTCGTAGAAACCATGAAAAATAGCAGACATACATCTCTGAAAAGTAGCAGGGGCATTGCATAAACCCAAAGGCATACGCCTATAAGCATAAGTACCGTAAGGACACGTGAAAGTGGTCTTCTCTTAATCGACAGTGTTAACATGAATTTGAGAGAAGCCAGAGTACCCGTCAAGATAGCAAAAGTGGGTGTTTTTGGACAACCTCTCAAGCATCTGATCGATGAAGGGCATCGGGTAGTGGTCCTTCCTGGTTGCCTTGTTCAACTTCCTATAATCAATACACATTATATATCCAATAACAACTCTTTGAGGTATTAGTTCATTTTTATTATTAGGAACAACAGTCATACCTCCTTTCTTGCGAACACAATGAACTGGACTTACCCACCTACTATCATCTATAGGATAGATGATACCTGTGGCTAGAAGCTTGAGAATTTCAGTCCTAACCACGTCCTTCATCCTTCGTTTCAACCATCATTGATGATCAACAACTGGTTTAGCATCGGGCTCGAGATTGATAGTATGTTGGCAAGTCGATGGACTAATCCCCTTAAGGTCATCAAGGGTATATCCAAGGGCACCACGGTGTCTGCGAAGTGTCTCCAATAATCGCTCTTCTTCAAATCCTGAAAAGTTAGCATTGATAATAATAGGATATATTTTATTTTCATCTAAATAAGCGTACTTGAGCGTATCGGGAAGTGGTTTGAGGTCAAACACCGGAAGGTTGTGCTTCACGATAGCAGTTTGTGTTGTGAATATTTCATCCAACTCATTTCTTTCTTGCATATGCATATCATTCTCGTGGTCTTCCATATATTGCTACAAAGGATCATTAGGAGGAATAGCAATGGAAGCAATATCTTCAATAATTTTATCATGATTAGGTAAATCAGTACCACGAGGTTGCTTAGAGAACTTAGAAAAGTTAAATTAATATGGCTCACCATTGAATTCAATAGAAACTTTACCTTTTTGCAATCTATTATAGCTCCACAAGTGCTGAGGAAAGGCCTACCAAAGATAATAGGGCAAAAACTATCTTGCACTGAACCAAGTACTAGAAAGTCGGTAGGATACTTTATCTTTCCACATAGGACTTCAACATCTCTCACAATCCCGATGGGAGAGATAGTTTCTTTGTTTGCTACATAAATAGTAACATCAATATCTTCAAGTTCACAGGGTGAAATCTCATCCATGATCTCCTGATAGAGTGAATAAGGACTAGCGCTAGCACTTTCTCCCAAATCACACAACCCGTAATAATTGTGATCTCCTATTTTGATAGATACAACTGGTGTACCTGAAATTGGGCTCATACTCTTGGCTGTAACAATGTTAGTTGAAATAACACAAAAATTTATATCAAAATCTAAAAAATCATTAGTAACCAAATATTTAACCACTGCAACTTGAGGATCGACCTTGAGCTGGTCCTCAGGTTCGTCAGTTCTTCTCTCACTTTTATTTATTATGCCTGTCACAAAAGAGTGCTCCCTCATCCTTGCAGGAAAAGGGATTTTTTCATATAAACTGCAGGCAGAATGGGGTCAGCAACATTAATAGCAATAGGTAATTCTTTAAAGGGTTTATGATATCGATCCTTCTCCTCCTTAGAAGAGTCAATATGAGAGGAAAAGTTCTTACAAAAATCAATCATTAGATGGGAATCAAGACCACTCTTAGAGAAAAAGGTATTAAAGTAATCAGTTTTCACACAGCTCTCAATATAATCATGCTCATAATTTATAGCGGGTTCAATACCTTTGTCAATTTCCTAGTCATCGGTATTTTTCTGGATCCTTTCAATGAGATCCCATCTCTCATCAACGCTTCTTTTTTGAAATACCCCACTAGAGGAGGCATCCAACATCTCCTTATCCTGACGAGAAAGCCTGGCATAAAAATTTATAAGTATAATATCTTAGGAGAGTTCATGAATAAGACATTTGAACGTTAGAGACTTCAGTCTCCCCGAAGCTTGAGCGATGCTCTCTCCGTCACGAGGCCAAAAGTTATATATGTGATTCATGTCTTGATGAATTTCATGAAGAGGATAAAACTTTGTATAAAAGAGAGACATAAGCTCTTGCCAATTAACCAAATGTGAGTTATCGAGGAGCTTATACAAATCTGAAGATTTATCTGTAAGTGATACGGAGAATAATTTCTTCATAAAAAACTCCCTTGACACACCTGCAAGATTGAATAATGAATATAGTTGTGATAAATATAGCAGGTGTTCACTTGGATGTCTGTCTCCTACATAACGATTAGCCAAAACATAATCGATAATACAAGTTGGTATTTTATAAGGCACAATTTCAGTAGGGGTGGGAGTGACTACCACAGTAGTGGGGCGTTTCCCCATAAGCAACAAACCAAGAGTAGATGTGTACATGAGGAAAAAGAGCAGCAATAGCAAAACAAAAATATAAAAGCTTCCACTACAGGAAACAGGAGTTTTACGGTCAGCCAAAGCTGACGGCAAACATATGAAAAGCTGACGGCAAAGGCTTTGCCGTCACATCCACGACGGCAAACCTGTTGGCAGCTCATCAGTCGGCAGTGAGCTGCTTTGCCGTCAGCTTAAGATCGACCGACGACAAAGCCTTTGCCGTCAGCCTTTTCGTACTGGCTGACGGCAAAGCCGCTCGTACGACCAGCTCTGACTTAACCCCGTGGGCTGAGTTAACGGCGTGCATTGCCGTCAGCTAGCCGTCTGGATGACGGCAAAGCCCTTGCCTGGGCCCACATGTCAGCAGTTTGCCGTCGGCTTACGGTGGGCTGACGGCAGCAAGCCAACTCTTTGCCGTCAGCCGGTCGAAGGCCGACGGCAAAGCCGTGACCAAATGGTCACTGCCACAGCCCAGATTGCACAGGCTGTCACCACTTGTCCTCTTTGCCGTCAGCTTGCTAACGGCAACGCCTTTGCCGTCAAAGCTCTCTGTATCTATCTTTTTAATTGGTTTTCTTTAATTCCCTGCATTTAAACAATAATATATATATATATATACAGATATATTATTGCCAACATGTTATATTATAGTCATCTCCATCCCACAAGTAATACAAAAAGTGCATCAACCATATAATTAACAACCATCACAAGTGCATCAACCATATAATATTTACAAGTGCATCAACAAAATCTACAAAGTTTACAAGTTCAACATCCATCCATATGAAAAACACTAAAAGTTCAACATCCTATATCTACAACACACTCCAAAGGTAGCATCCATCCATGCATATAGCCAAAATCTGCAAAATGTGAACATATAAGTATATGTTAGTTTTGGCCTTTATAAGCTAGGTATAAATAAAGAAGAACAAGGAGAAGAAGAGTAAGGAGAAGAAGAGGAAGAATAAGAAAAAGATGAAAGGAAGAAGAGAAGATGGAGAAAAAGAAAGAAGAGAAAAAGTAAGAATAAGAAGAACTTTTCTTTTTTTACTTTCTTTTTCACCTCTTTCTTCTTCACTTCTTTCTTTTCCTCCTATCCTTCTTATTATTCTACAATACTTGTTCTTCTTAGACCTCAAGAGCTAAATATATCTCATTTTAGATCTAACTAAGTCATTAATTCATTTTTGAGCTTTATATGCGAAGTATAATTCATTTTTAGGTTTATAAGCCACTTAAGCTAGTAAATTTATTATTGAGCTTTTATAAGACAAGTATAAGTCATTGTTGAACTTAATAAGCTTATAAAATCTAATTTGAGCTTTAAAAGCTTATAAAGCCAAGTTTGAGCTTTATAAGCTTATAAAGTCACTATTGAGATTTTAGAAGCCAAGTATAACTCAATTTTCATCGAACTACGCTA
Source organism: Bromus sterilis (assembly GCA_950022295.1). NCBI lineage: Eukaryota > Viridiplantae > Streptophyta > Magnoliopsida > Poales > Poaceae > Bromus > Bromus sterilis. Next base: position 268,405,486 of record OX465595.1, on the reverse strand, counting down.
TTAACATCATTTTTCAGCTTTATGAGCTTATGAAGTCATTGAGGAGCTATTATAAGCCAAGTATAAGTCATTTTTTAGGTTTACAAGCTTATAAAGCAAAGTATAAGCTTTATAAGCTTATATAGTCATTTTTTAGCTTTTATAAGCCAAGAATAAGTAAATATTTATGTAACTAAGCTATTACTACCATTATTGAGCTTTATGAGCATATAAAGTCATTGATGAGCTTTATGTAACTTACCGGATGCCACCTCAAGGCTGAGAAGCGCCGCCACGTGGGTTGCTCGGGGATTCACTAGGAGATTCTTGTGGGTTGTGAGATGCAGCTCCAGAATTATGCTGCAACAAAGGATGAGTTGCAATGTGGTAAGCATGATGACACTTGATGGTATAAGACCGGGCTATATTGATCATTGAAAGAAACTTACCGTTCCGGGAGGAGAAACGATAGGCGTCGGCATCGGTGGAGGGGTAAGACCTTTCTTCTCCCACATACTCTGCGAGTTAGTTTTTGAGGACTCGAGCATATTAGCAAGTGAACCAAACATATGCATATGCATTCTTGGCGGATATATGCAAAAGTAGTAACTTACCGAGAAGAGGTCGTAGATGGCCTTCGTCTGGGCATTATTGCGTGCCCTCTCCTCCTCGAGTATCCTCTGGTTCCTCTCCTCCGCCAGCCGGTCCCTCTCCGCAAGCTGCTCCGACAACATCTCTTGTGTCGCCTGTCTCTCCCTCTGAATGGCGTCCTGCGAACACTCAACAATATAGCAATTATTGTCATCATCGCTACGTAGTCTAAAGACGGAAAGAAAAATTGAGACAAAGTTATACCTGGATAGCAATGTCCACTGGCCGCGGGCGAGGTCGTACAGCAGGAGCGGAGCTCGTTTGCCTCGCCTTGATCTGAGGTAGAGTCTCCGGGCAATGTACGAAGCCATTGCACATGGAGGTGCTGCCATGATGCTTACCGCCACCAGAAATCATCAAGGCCTCCGGATCCATCTCCTCCTCGCTCGGTTCAAACTGAGGACCGCGTAGCTTTTTCGCCACCTCAGAATAGGCCATCATCTTGTGGTAGGCTGCAGCGCTAGTGTACGCCTCAACACCTTCGCCCTCGGAATATGCCTTCACCGTTTTGTACTTTCCCTTATGGGCCATGGCAAATGAGCGAAATCCCTTAGGCACAGGTTGATTATGGTGTTTCTCCTACAATGAAAAGCAAAGAAAAGGCATGAAACAAATCAATTGATTAATGATGAAAGGACATGAAACTGAAAACAAAAAGGCACATACCCATTTTTTTGCGTACTCGTTGACGTTGAGATTGCCTTGGTGGTGTGCCACACCTACCATTTGTACACGCCTAGCCTTGGCGCTTTTGTGGGTGGACAACCAGGCATCACCGAGCCATTTGTCCACTATCGCCTCAAAGAAATCCATCTTATTTGCACACCATCTCGGGGGCGCCTATGAATTAATAATCTTATAAATTCATTGAATAGCTTTTTAAGCCAAGTACAAGTCAAGTTTTATGTAACTAAGCTATTATTATCATTTTTGAGTTTTACAAGCTTATAGAGCCAAGTTTGACCTTTATAAACTTATAAAGCCAAGTTTGACACGTATAAGCTTATAAAGACAAGTTTGAGCTTCATAAGCTTATAAAGAAAAGTTTGACACTTATAAGCTTATAAAGCCAAGTTTGAGCTTCATAAGCTTATAAAGAAAAGTTTGACACTTATAAGCTTATAAAGCCAAGTTTGAGCTTCATAAGTACTCCAGGGGGCAGATTGAGGGGCATGATGAATATGGGCCAACAACTATACTGGGTTGCCGTCATACCGAAAGGATTGAACCCATCGAGGCTAATGGCGAGTGCCACGTTTCTTGGGTCTTTGGCTTTACCTTCTTTATGTATTTCATTGAACATCTTCCACGCTTCACCATCAGAGGGGTGGGTCAACATCAAATTCCCGTATTCATCTGTAGCACGTCTAATTCCATCTCTGTGCCATGTCATTTGTTTTGCTGTTTCTTCAAGCATGTAAAGCCGTTGAAGTCTTGGTAAGATCGGTAGGTACCGAAGAATGTTTACGGGTATTTTGCTCTGTGTCTTCTCACCAAGACCGTTGTCTATGACAATATACCTGGAGGACTTGCAGCGTGGACAATAATTATCATCCGCATACTCATGCCTAAATAAGACGCATCCTTTCTCACAAGAATGTATCCGCTCGATGGGCATCTTCAGTGCACCGAGTATTTTGTCTGAGTGGTATAGGTTTGCAGGCATAATATGACCGTCCGGTAGAAAGCGCCCGAATAAAGTCATCATCGCATCATAGCACTCTCTGGGCAAGTTGAATTCTGCCTTAAGAGCCATTGTTTGTGCGATGGCATCTAGTTGACAAAGCTTGGTGTGCGCATGGAGTGGGAGTTTTGAAGACTCTAGCATGGCATAAAAGGCCTTGGCAGTTTCCTCCGGTTCTTCGTCCTCATGATGAGCATCGTTGTAGTCATTGACCATGTCTACGATCCCTGTACCACAATCCTCAATGCGCTGACGCACTACCTCATGTCTGTCACGTTGGGCCGACTCGCCATGAAATGACCACAACGTATAATCAGGCATGAAACCACGTATTTGCAGGTGTTTACCCATTACATCCTTTGTCTGTTGTGAATAGTTCTTGCATCTAGTGCAGGGGCACCATGTTCTTGGTTGGCCAGCACTAAATGTAACCTCTAGGAACTCCTCGGTCTTGGTCAACCATTCCTCAGTCATATTTTTTTGACTAGGGTGACCGGTGTACATCCACGCACGATCATTCATTCTGGCTAGCTAGCTAGTACAAATTAACACCAGAAGGCATATAATTAATTACGGTGATACGACATATGCACACTGGCTAATAGGTAAAGATAGGTCCTAATACCACCCGAGTATGTGCAGATTGGATTCATTTCCCCATGCTCTCCTCCCGATCCAACGCAAAATTTCGACAGCACCTCCCCGCTGTTCTACTGATACACGTCTCAGCATAAACCGAGAGGATGTGTACCCGGAGAACAACAAGGTGGCGCTGACGAAATCCTGCGTCCGATCCGGAGGGGAGCATATATGGGGAAATGAATCCAATCTACACATACTCGGGCTGTCCATGGATAACGTTGGACGATTCGAAAGAATCCAATTATAAATATGCAAATGAATGCATATTTATAAATGGAATCTTTCGAATGGGAGACGCATATGGGTTACGTGACTTGCATGAATTGAGAAGGAAAGAACTAGATATACACCTATCTTTTGGGTAGGGTGAAACTAGGGCAGGGCAAGGCACACAAATGTGATAAAATAAAAGTGTGGCAATAAACCACAAAAATGTGATAAAATACAAGTGTGGCAATAAACCACAAAAATGCCTAGTGAGACAACCTCATAAATACCCAAAGATCAATTTTGTGCAAGTAAGGAATAATGGGGACGATGAAGATCACATTGTGGATGGTAGAACTACTAGGAGTTATGCCAACTACAATGATACGAGGACATGCTTTCTCAATTTGAAAAAAAGGACTTGATACATCGAGCATTGTATTTGGAGACAATAGGAAGGGAAAGGGGGTTTGTCAAGGTGGTTGTTGCTAATGATATCTATGTATAGAATGTTATGTTAGTCCAATATCCATACTATAATCTTAATGGTTTGGGGGAAGGTGGAAGGCAAGCTACATGTTGTAATATTTTCAAAAGGAAAGTTTGAAATATTTCTAATGTCTCAATAGACTATTTTCTTATACTATTTGGTGCTGCCTCAATAGCTACTGAAAACCTATTTTGGTGCTGCCTAAAATGGTTTATGATTTGGTAACACCAAGTTGCAATTTACTCAATTGGCATTGCTATAATGTAATGTAATGTAGTCTAAAATAATTTAATGGTTACAAGCTTTAGTGTAGTGCACTCAAATTTCTATTGTTGCATGTATCTAACAATAACTAAAAATTAATTTATCTAACAATAACAAAATAAATTTTCTAACAATTTCTATTGGCATTTGCTTGTATCTAACAATAACAGAAAAACAGAGAAAAGAGGGAGAGGGAGAGCTCACCTGCAGATCTGGTCGACGGCGAGGAGTTGCAGTAGGAGCTTCCCGTGGTAGGGCGGAGGAGGTGGTGGCGGCTGCCGGCGAGGAGGCCACTTCCACCGGAGCCGAGGAGCCGGGGTGGCGAGGTCTTGCGCGGCGGCGGCGAGGTCTTGCACGGGGGCGGGGTGGCGAGGTCCTGGGCGGGGCGGCGAGGTCGTGCACGGGGGCGAGGGCGGGGCCTACCGGGGTGGTGGTGGTGGCGGCGGAGCGCGTCGTGAGGGGAGGGAGGTGGTGGAGACTGGTTGGAGTGGGGGTTAGGGTATGCCCACGTGGGGCGGGGGGTTATGGACCCGCGTTGCCGTCAGCCGGCTGACGGGAACGTCTGCCGTTAGGCGAAGCCGTCAGCCAGCTGACGGCAAACCTGGGCGCCGTTACCTCGTGGCTGGAAGGGACACGTGGCCTGGGGGTGGCCGTCGGACGTCCTTTGCCGTCAGTTTTCCTGGTTCTTGCCGTCAGTCAGCCGACGACTTAGGAAAGGCTGACAGCATATCAGTCCTACGCCGTCAGCCGTAATGTTGCCGTCAGCTTGACCCACGGCTGACGGCATATGAGCCTTTGCCGTCAGCCTCGATAGAAAGCTGACGACTTACGGTGGGCTGACGGCAAAACTCCTGTTTCCTGTAGTGTTCCTTACCAGCTTCACTTACTAATAGCGCTACGCTCCCCGGCAATGGCGCCAGAAAACAGTACTTGATGACCCTCAACTGTAGGGGATCGATTGTAGCGTTTTCGATAAATAAGAGTGTCGAACCCAACGAGGAGCAGAAGGTATTGGTAAGTGACTTTGGCAAAGAAATAACCGCAGGCACTGAAAGATGACCTTTTAGGGGTTTTCGGTATAAGAAACAAAAAGGTAAAAGCAAGCAAGGTAAAAGGCACTGAGGAGTAATAAGTGGCCCATTCCTTTTGAGCAAAGGATAGGCCTAGCAACAGGACTTATAAAGTCTAAAGTGTTCTTGAGGACACACGAGAGAGATTGTCATGTGCTTTCACCATATTCCGTATCGATACTATGTGTTGTGTTGATAAGTGTTGAGTGGGTGGATATATGCTAGTGCACCTTCTAGACTAAGATAAGTGCACTCTTATGATTAAAAACCTTGCAAGAATCCGCAAATACAAGGTAGTAATTAAGGCAAAGGCCTAACCATAGTAATACGATCTATGATCCATTGTTCCCTCGTGGAAAAGCGTGCGAACTGTCACTCTGGCAACCCACCGTAAGAATTCTTTATATACAATGCATTACCCTAGGTCCTTAATAAGGTGAAGTGTTGATTGTTCGACTCACACAACACCATTAGGAAAATAACAACACAACTTAAATATCAAACAACACATATTACTTCAACATCATATGACTACTAACAACTAGACTTCTCCATGTCCTCAAGAACTAAAGTAACTACTCACAAGAAATAGAAGAGATCATGATTAGTGGTGATAAATAGATGATAAACAATCTAGACACAATGATATTTCTCCAACAGAACTCAATAGCATTCACCAGAAATTAGTACGGATTACATCACAAGTTACATCACAAGTGAGGATAGATAGTACGGATTACATCACAAGTTACACTTGTGAGGTGAGATGGGATGAAGATGCAGATGGTGCTGATGTTGGGGATGATGTTGATGATGATCTCGATGATGCCCGTGATGATGGTGATGATCTCCCCTTCTGGGAGGTGTTCTCCCCGGTGGAATCTTCCCGCCGGAGATGTCTTTTCTTCTCTGTAGGTTTCCGCCAGGGAGCGGCGGCGGAACTCGCGAAACTCCTCTGTCTTCAGGGTTTTCGGAAGACGAGGGATAAATAGGCCAGAGGGGGGAGCCTAGGGTAGGCCCCGGGGTCCAGGGGACACCCGGCGTAGCCACGGGTGGGGCCGCGCTAGGGGGGCGCCTGGGCTCCTGGTGTCCCCCCTCTAGTCTCCGTTTTGCGTGTCCCTGTCATTCTTCTGGAAAATGGCCTCCGTCGATTTTCAGGTAATTTGGAGGTTTCTGATGCAGCTACTCTGCATTCACTTTTCACCGCTGAATCCTACGTCTACTGCTTCGGCATCAGAATGTTGCAAACTGTGTAAAACAAGCCAAAACAACATAATAATAACATCATAACATGAAATATATCAATGAATACGGGTGAATTACGATATATATAGTGATGCATTTTGGACGTATCAGACCTCCGTATACAGAATGACTTTGGCCCACGTCAGACCGTCCAACCTACAAGTCAGACCGTCCGGGTTCACGACGGACCGTCGACTTAAGGACCCCGGTCACGGAGAATTTCAGCCATTGCTCGGACCGTCTGAATTTGAAGTTGGACCGTCCGACCCTACAGTCCGGACCATCCGAGATATAGTCCGGACGCCTGACCTCCCCGCGCAGTGATTCCGAGTTTGTCTTGGAATTTTACGATTTGGACGGAAATTTGAGTCCTTTTATTACACGGAAAGTCCAACCTCCTCATAAATAGATGAGGTGACGGCCGATGGAAACAACACACAATCGCAAACACATCTAAACCCTAATTTCGTCTACTTTTCCACGTATCTTCTCCCTCGTTCTTCCTTTGTTCTTGTTCTTGAAGGGCAACGATCCGCGAGAGCTCTAGGGGCGATAAGGTCGAGCTAGGGCAGCCCATAGCCGCCGTGCGTCCAGATGGGGTCCCTCCCAGACGTGTGGGGTTTCGGGTTCTTCAAAAGCACCCGCCGGATGGCTTACATATCGTGATTCCGGTCGGGTCTCCATCGGCGTGAGCTGCGGTGCATCACACCCGGTGTCAAGGGTACACGTGAGGCATTCGTGTGTCAACACACTTTTTGGCGACTCCTCTGGGGAATAAAGTTCAAGAATCATCATCATCATTCATGACCAACGGAGACAATCTTCCCAATCCATCGGAAGTTGACGCCGGTAACATCATCAAGCCCAATCCTGAGGAATTATCGGAGGAACATCGCCAAGCTTATGAGGAGTACACGAAGGCACGTTAAGAGTTCCTTGGAAAATTCAAGAAGGATCGACAAGGTAATATTGCTCCGGTTGGATAAATCAAGTTCCCTCCGCTTCATGACGATCAGGTTAAACCCTCTGTGAGTACTACATTTTCTCCTAAGCAATGGGCTGAAATTGATAGCCGGATTTCTAACAAAAGAAATCTGGTATATCGAGCTTTCTTGAAAAATACTAATGCTCAGGAAAATATTCCTCCATTATCTAGTGGTACTTGTAGTGTTGGTATACCTACTAATTTGGGAAACCCTAGTTCGATTTTTCCAATATCATCGACACCTTCCATGCCGATAAATTATTTCCTATTAGTACAAATCAAGGTGTGGCTATACCTATTAGTCCTATCATGAGTATTCCCAGTCCGGTGGAAACGCCGAACCAATCTTTACCTATATGTGGAAATATTATTGGATCATTGACGAACTATGGTTCGGTATACACACCACAAGTCACACCTGGGGCTGCAAACCCTACTCCTCCTGTGCTATTGCCACAAGCTTCATCGTCTAAAATGAATGATGATCTAGCTAACCTTCGATAAAAGATGACTAAGATGTTTCGAGAAAACTTTGGTGTTGAATTACCCAAGAATCGGATGTATCAAAAGCTGTATCCCAAGTACTTCGATACAATTTAGTATCCTACAGGGTATAAAATTCCAGATTTTGTTAAGTTTAGTGGAGAAGACACAAAAACACATGGGAGCATATTATTCAATACTTGGCACAATTAGGTGAAGTAGCTTCATAGAAAGAGTTGAAAGTACATTTATTTCCTTTATCATTAAATGGTACTATTTTTTCATGGTTTTCGGCTTTAGCTCCTAAGTCTATACGTACTTGGTTCCACTTGGATCAGAAATTCCATGAACATTTTTATGCCGAAGAAGTTGAATTAAAGTTGTCTCATCTTACATCGATTAGGAAAAAACATGATGAATCGGTCCCCGATTATGTCCGAAGGTTTAGAGATATAAAAAACCGATGATATAGCTTAGTGATAACTGAGAGAGACTTGGCAGATCTTGTTCATAATGGTTTGAAAACTCACATGCTAGAAAGTTATGAGTTTTAAAATATTAACCAAGTTTTGCAAAAATATTTGGCCCAAGAGAGCCGAAGTAAAGAGGTTCATAGGTCAACAACCGATCGTCCTAGAATGCATATGGATGATAATTCGAGTGACGAGATTGATGTCCATACCACTGAGTGTGTTTGGTCCTCAAAGGCCAAACCTTATACTTGCAATGCTCTTAAGTCGATTCGTAAGAATTGTGATGAGGAGTTGAAATTTAATTTTGATATATCCAAGTGTGATAGAATATTTATGCTTTGTTGCAAGATAAGATAATTAGAATATCACATACCTTACCGCCGTTTGAGGAGCTGAAATAGTGTGCTTATTGCAAGTATTATAATTCATCCTCTCATGCTACTAATGATTGCAATGTTTTTCGACGACAGATAGAATCGGCCATTAGTGATGGATGGTTGAATTTTCCTGACATGCAAGATGATAAACAACCCTTCCCGATGAACACCATGAACTTGGAGGGGAAGAAGTTGTTAATTCGGCCCGACATAGCCAAATTAGATAACAAATATAATGTTGTCATTGGTGAACCAAGGAAGAATAAAGATGGCGGCGAGGTCTTGGAGAGGCAAGTTGTGCTTGACAAGCAACCCAGTGGTGGGGATATTATTAAGATCACCATAAAAAATCCCGCACTTAGGGGGCAACCACAAGTACAAGAAAATACTCATGTCAGATTTGTTAAGCCCAAGAGTCCAGAAGTTGGTAGGTGGAAGATGAATGAAGCAAAAGTGCAATGCAAGAAAATCAAGCCAATGTTTGATATGGTGCTATCCAAATATGCCAATTGATACGTCCCAAACGTATCGATAATTTCTGCTTGCTCCATGCATGTTTTGTGTGATATTGCTATGATCTAGATACACTGTCATACAGTTTTGATCATATCTGGACTAACCTCACAGTGCACCCCAATGCAAGTTTCTGTTTTCTGCTGTTTTTCTATTTTAGTTTTCCCCCATATTAAAAGTCCTCCAAAAATTCGGGAAAATCAGATAAAAAAATCAGCGTGAAGGAACCTTCCGGAGTCCCGAAGGGGGGACCAGGTGGGACCCACCGGGGCCCCAGGAGGCCACATGGCGCGGCGTAGGGCTTGGCCGCGCCAGGGGGGGTGCCTGGACCCCTGGTGTCCCCCTGGCTGCCCCCTGCGCCTATATATCTCCCGTGACGTGAGACTTCCAAAGACAGAACCCTTTTTCGCGATCTCGCCACTGTTCCGCCGCTGCCGCGCTTCCAAGATCTGGAGCACCAGCAAACCTCTTCCCGGCACCCTGCCGGATGGAGGATCGACCTCCGGGAGCTTCCCCTCCATCATGGACGCTTCCCAGATGTGCCATGAGTAGTTTCCTTCGAACCATGGGTCCGTGATCAGTAGCTATGTGATGTTCTTCTCCCGTCTTTGTTCTTCATGGTATAAACCTCATGATCTGCCCTACATGATCGAGGCACATATGTAATCTTTCTGCTGTTGCTATGCTGAGTTTGATGGGATCTGATGGATTATGAGATTATGTTCAGATTGTGATAGAGTAATATATTTGGTTCTTATCTTTATATTTTTTTCCTAAGTAATTCTTGCATGTTCTTCGTTGCTGTTTATTGCTTTGGCCAAGTAGTAGGTAGTAACTCCAAGAGGGAACGTTATGCTCGATTGTGGGTTCATGCCCCCTGATGACACGCTTGAGTGACAGAAACATGAGTCTAGGGGATGTGCTGTTACCACAAGGGGGAAAACAACGGTGCTTGTAACCGCGGTTGCAAGGATTGTTTACTTTACGCAAAGTTCTTTTTAATGCAGTTGTCTGTTGCTTTGGGCTTACACTTTTGGTGGGGCTCGCAACTTAATACCGGCGAGATGTTCTGGATAGATACCTCAAGGTGGATGATTAGTAGTAGATGTAGATGGATTTCGGTCTACTTATTTTGGCGTACTGCCCATGCTTTTGAGCCTCTTCCTTTGTTTTGTAGCATAGTTAGCATTGCGGTGCGTTTATCATCCTGTCAATTGCCCATCTGTAATTTGTTTACCTCGCATAGCAGTTTTCTCATCTTTTGGGAGAGAGACATCACTAGTGAACATCACGGGACCCCGGTCCATATTCTCATCATTGTTTATACGCTTATTTACTTTCTAGACTTTAATTCCAGTTGCTATCATTATCATTATCTCTTGTGTTTTGATCATTTGTAAACAACAAGACCGGAGAGATTGACAACCTCTGTGAATTTCATTGGGAGCAACGTTATTTGTGTCTGTGTGCAGGTCCAGGAGAAGCAAGTGATTATCTTCAAACGACGCATCACTTGCCGAACGACCTACTTATCATTACCGGAGTCCTACGGGAGACAATCTTAAAACCTCGGTATCTTCACCGAGGGAAACTTGCCACTACGCTGCATCTCACCTTCCACTTGGGGTAACCAACCAAGGGCGAGAAGCAATTATCCTCTCTCGCATATCAAGCAAATTTCTGGCGCCGTTTCCGGGGACTCTGAGTGATAAGATAGGGGAGTTGCCCACTAACTTTTACCATTAATTTTTAGTCTTGTTAGTTTACCTTTCAGTTTTTATCTTTGTGTCCTATATCAAAAATTACAAAAGAATCTGCCACACTTGCTGCTACTATGGGTTCCACTTAAAACACCAAGTTGTGTGACTTCACTAGTCACAACAACAATGATTTTATGTGCACTCCTATTGCTACACCTGCCACTTCAGCTACCTCTTATGAAATTAAACCTGCTTTGTTAAACCTTGTTATGAGAGATCAATTCTCTGGTGCTGGAGATGATGCTGCATTACACTTTAATAATTTTGTTGAGCTATGTGATATGCAAAAGTATAAAGAAGTAGAAGGTGATGTTGTTCAGCTCAAGATTTTTCCTTTATGTTTGAGGGAAGGAGTTAAAATCTGGTTTCAATCTTTGCCTAGGAATAGCATAGATTCTTGGGATAAGTGCAAAGTTGCTTTTATTAAGAAGTATTACCCACCTTCTAAAATTATCCAATTGAGGAGTAACATTATGAATTTTAAGCAATTGGATAATGAACACGTTGTCCAAGCTTGGGAATGTATGAAATCTCTTGTTAAGAAATGCCCTACACATGGTTTGACTACCTGGATGGTTATCCAAACTTTTTATGCAAGCTTGAACTTTACCTCGCGGAACCTGTTAGATTCGGCCGCGGGAGGAACCTTTATGTCAACTACACTTGGTGGTGCCACAAAGCTTCTCGATGAGATAATGACCAATTATTCCCAATGGTACACCGAACGCGCTCCAACAGGTAGGAAGGTAACACTACTGGAATTCACCAATTTTCCATGTGCCAGGGGCTTTGCCGTCTGTCTTTCGTTGGGGCAGACGACAAAGAGGTCCTTTGCCGTCTGCTACCCTAAATATAGATGGCAACTGGTTGACTCATGCGAAACATGACGTGTGCCGTCTGCCGATGAGGAGGCAGACGACAAAGGGTCCTTTGCCGTCTAGCGGCAGACGGCACACCCATGTTGGGTCCCACTTGGACTCTTTGGTTTCCCTGGCTAACGGTGCCACGCTTTTCCGTCTACCAGCGGAGGACAAAGGTTGCTTTGCCGTCCGCTGGCAGACGGCATAGCGCGGCACCGTTAACCCCGCCCCGCACGCCCCCACCACTCCACTCACTCCCACCCAACTCTCTCTCTCTGCCCCGCGCCGCCGCCGCCCTCCTCCTCCGTCCCCGCCACCGCCCTCCTCCTCCGTCCCCGCCGCCCTCCTCCCCCTCACTACGGTGCCCCGCGCCTCCTCCTCCGTCGCAGCTGTCGCCTCCTCCTCCGTCGTCGCCGTCGCTGTCCTCCTCCAACCCAGCGTCGCCGCTCTCCTCCAGCCAGCCGCCGCCAGCCGGCGGCCGCCATCGGCCCCACCGCCGACCTCCCCCACCTCTCCACGGTGAGCCCCTCCCCCTCTCTATTTAGTTAGAATTTTAGTAAATTTAAAAGGAGTTTAGTTAGATTTAGTTAGGATTTTCTCTAATTAAATTTAGTTAGGATTTAGTTTGGATTTAGTTCTCTGTTTTAGTTAGATTTAGTTCTCTGTTTTAGTTAGTTTTAGGTTTTCCTACAAATATTTTATTTTTAGGTTTAATTAGATTTTTTTTCTGTCTATATTGGTTAGATATTATTTTAATTAGTTTTGTTAGAAGAAATAATAAAAGAAGAGGAGAAAAAATAGGAGTAAAAGTAGAATAGAAAAAGAAGAAGAGAAAAAAGAAAAGAAAGGAAATAAAAGAAGAAGAAGAATAAGTTGAAGAAGAGAGGTTGGGGTGAAGAAGAATAAGAAGAAGAAGTTGGAGGTGAAGAAGAAGGAGGAGGAGGAGGAGAAAAGAAGAGAAAATGAAAATAATAGGAAAAAGGAAAAAAAAAGATGTAATTATCGGGCTCGAGTGTCCGTGTTGATAGGGTGCAGTTTTATGTGTAGGACTTTCGCTGCTGTGAGGATCCGGTGTTCGACGACCTCCGCCCCTTCCATTCGACGACCTCTCTGGGTTCGAGGGTGAGCAAATCAATTCTTATCCTCTCCCCCATTTCCTTTGCTCAATTCCGACCTTTGTGCCGATGACACTAGCCAGCTGGTACATTTAGTATATTCATATGTAAAGTCACGTAACAAGTATGCGTCTCCCGTTCGAAAGGGTTAAAATTATAAATATGCATTAATTTGCATATTTATAATAATGATTCTTTCGAATTGTCCAACGTTATCCATGGAAAGCCCGAGTATGTGTAGATTGGGTCGGTTTCCCATGCTTTGGTCCCGATCCGACTCGGTATTTCGTCAGTGCCTCCCTGTTGTTCTCCGGATACACAACCTCTCGGCTTGTTGTCGAGATGTGTATTAGGAGAACATCGGGGAGGTGCTGCCGAAATACCGCGTCGGATCGGGACCAAAGCATGGGAAACCGACCCAATCTACACATACTCGGGTGGGATTAGGATCTATCTTTACCTATTAGTGTGTAGGTTAATTGCATATGCCATTGCTATGTATGATAAAAGCAATAAAAAGTGGACGTAATAAAATTGACAAACATGTATATTTGTTGTTTAGTAGCTAGCTAGCGACAAGATGAGCGATGATCGTGCGTGGATGTACACTGGTCGCCCTAATCAGAAAGAGATCACCAATGAATGGGCAATGAAAACCAAGGAGTTTCTGAGAGCGGCGTTTGCAAATGGGCAGAGAAAACCTGGTGCCCCTGCGTTAGGTGCGACAACTATAAACATGCGACAGAGGTGGATATGGATAAACATTTGCAGAAGTGGGGTTATAAGCCTGATTATAAGGTGTGGACCTTCCATGGCGAGTCTTCCGAACGCAGGATGGAGGAGGTGGTCCGTCAGCGCACGGATGAGTATGGAACCAGGATCGAAGACATGGTGCAAGACTTTGACGATGCGAAGATGAGGATGATGAGATGGAGGAATCTGCGAAGGCCTTCTATGAGATGTTGGAGTCTTCGAAACGTCCTCTGCACGCTCACACTAAGCTTTGTCAGCTCGATGCCATGGCACAGTTGATGGCTTTGAAGGCACAATTCAACTTGGGCACATATTGCTACAATGCGATCACGACCCTAATTGGGCAGTTTCTACCAAAAGATCATGTTATGCCTGCAAACCTGTACCAATCGGATAAAATCCTCAAGGTACTTAAGATGCCCTATGAGCAGATGCATGCTTGTGAGAATTGATGTGCTTTATTTAGGAAAGAGTATGCGGACGTAGACTATTGTCCCAAATGCAAGTCATCTAGGTATGTTGTGGTAGAAATTGGTCAAGGTGAGAAGACGCAGAAAAAAATACCCGTAAATGTTCTTCGGTATCTTCCAGTGATACCAAGAATTCAACGCCTTTACTTGATGGAAGAGACATCCATACAGATGACATGACACAAATATGGGAAGAGAACGTAATTTGATGCAGATGGGAAGCCGATGTTGACTCACCCATCGGATGGTTTAGCATGGAAGCACTTCGATGAAAAACATTGGGAAAAAGCTAAGGAGACAAAGCATTGCCGAATAGCCGTCGGCACAGATGGGTTCAATCCTTTCGGTCAGATGGTATCCTTATATAGTTGTTGGCCTGTATTTGTCATGCCACTCAATCTCCCCCCCTCAGATATTATGAAAAGGAAGAACATTTTCCTGACGTTGATAATACCAGGGCCCAAATATCTGGGAAAGAATATGGATGTGTACATGCAACCGCTTAAGGAGGAATTGCAACAAGCTTGGGACGAAGGGTTCAAGACATACGATACACCTAGCAAAAAGACCTTCAAAATGCATGTTTGGTACCAGTACTCGATGCATGACCTGCCGGTGTATGCGCTTTTCGCTGGATTATGTGTTCTTGGAAAGTTCGGGTGCCCAACATGCAAGGCCGCTCTTCTGTTCCATTGGATGAAGGCGGGTGTCAATTATCCTGCTTAGACTTGCATAGATAGTTTCCGCCTCCTAAGCATCACTTCACAAAATACAAGAAGAACTTCATCAGAGGAAAAGTTGTCAAAAACCTGGCACCACCTATGATGTCGGGCGAACAGGTCTTGGCATAGTTGAACTCTCTCGAGCCTGATCCAGAACGTCCCGGGTATTTCAAGGGATATAATTCGGAACACGCCTGGACTCACACGACATGCTTCTGGGATCTCCCCTACTTCCAAGACCTCGAACTTCCACAAAATATTGATGTGATGCACACTGAAAAGAATATCGGCGAGGCCCTGTTTGGTACATTTTTCGGCATAGATGGGAAGTCAAAGGATAATCCTAAAGCTAGAGTCAACCAGGAGACTCTATGTGATAGACCCTCAGAGAACATGCGACAGCCGAAAGGAAAGAAGAATTGGTCGAAGCCAAGGGCCTGGTTCAATCTTGAGAGGGGGCATATCAGGGAAATTCTCTTGTGGGTGCAAAACAGTTTGATGTTCCCCGATGGGTATGCAGCGAATCTGAGGAGGGGAGCGAGTCCTGAAAAAACATAAAATATTTGGGCTCAAGAGTCATGATTGGCACATATGGCTTGAGCGGGTAATGTCGGTGATGTTGCGCGGCTATATCCCCGAGGAAGAGTGGCTAGTACTGGCAGAGCTGAGCTATTTCTTCCGTGTTCTTTGTGCTAAAGAACTATCCGATGGCGTGCTAGAAGACATGGAAGATATGGCGTCGGAGTTGCTCTACAAGTTAGAGAAGATCTTTCCACCGTTTTTTAATCATATGCAACATTTGATATTGTATCTCTCGACCGAGGACGAATTAGGTGGCCCTGTGCAAAACCGTTGGTGCTTTTCAACAGAGAGAATGAAGAAGACGCTTCGAGAAAAATGTAAAAATAAACGTAGAATTGAAGCATCGATGGCCGAGGCTTTCATTGGCGAGCAGGCGACAAACTTCGTGACAGCACATTCTGAAGCCAAAAATCGCCATTTGCAAAATCCAAAGCCTCGGTACAATACTGACGACCCCCAACGGCGTCAATCAAACCTCAGCCTATTCAAAGGGAAGCTTGGACCTGTTGGTGCTTCGAGAAATAAGATTTTGGATATCAAAGAATGGCGGACTCATACACTGCATATCTTCACCAACCTAACAGAAGTGCGACCGTACATCGAGTAACTTCTCGGTACATACATTGTTTCACAACTTCTGATAATTCTTGTTTCTTATTAATTCACATGAATTGATACAGTCGATACGTCGCCAAATTATCGAATGGTGTGGTTATGGAAAGTGATTCCATCGCAGAGTATGAGCTTCTTGCCAATCAAGGATACGGCAATCCTGTTTCATCTCTTGGTTCAAACGAACAGTAACTATCAAGCGATATATAGGGTTTCATTTGTTGGTCCGACCTATTTTTGACTAATATACCAATCCTTTCCTATTAAACTTATAGGCAAATTAGGAGCCTATGGACGCCGAATTGAGACAAGTCGCTAATGGTTTTGACAATAAGGTCCGTGTATTTTGAGAAATATGACATCAACAGGTATCGCTTTCATACCGTTGATAAACAGCGAAAAATGGCCGATCGAAAAAGTACAAATTCGGGTGTCTCTGCTGTCGGCGACGGAGGTATTGAGTATTATGGAAGACTTGAAGCAATATACGAACTTCGATTCTATGGTGAAAATCCTCCGAACGTCGTTTTCTTCAAATGTCATTGGTTTCTCCCCTCGAGGACTAGACGGACTCATGAACATGTAGGTCTAGTCGAAATTCGACAAGACACCCATTTAAATTTCCCCGATGTCTATATTACGGCTCAACAGGCCACCCAGCTTTTCTATCTATCCTACCCCTGCCAAACGGTTGAAAACCTGAAAGGTTGGGATATTGTTTATGATGTGCCACCACATATTGGACCACCTCCCCCCAACGAAGAGGATTATGTACCCCACATTGACCTAGAGACATATGAAGGAGAACTCTTCCAAGAAACACGCGTGATAAAAAAACGTTTCCGAAACCGCTCTACGCAACCCCAGAACATGGAAGAAGACAATGAGAGTGAACCCGACAACGATGATGAGAGTGAAGCCGCTAACGACGATGTGGAAGAGCCTGAAGAAGAAGAGGTTACTGCTCCACATGACCTGTCAATGCTTGACCGTTTACATAAAGGCCTTCCAAATGTCGGTGTTGTTGAACCTGATGAGGCCGTCATTATCGACGACACGCGTGATAGTGATGACGATTCTTCAATTGATCGCGGAGAAGAGACAGATGATCCCTACTATTGTTAGTTGTATGCATCTCAACTTTAATTAAATATATATATTCTCATTATTGTAGTAATTACTTTTGTATTATTATTACCTTTTCTCATTGTACTAATTAGTTTACTTTAGTTCTTGGTAGGTTCGTGACAGATATGGAGGGAGAGACCTCAGGCTCACGAGGGAGGGGTCGGGGTACTGGGTTCCCACCTCTAGATCTACGGAGGTCTTTGCTCGAGAGTATGTCCTCGCCTCCTACTGCTGAGGTGCCTAGGGGGAGAGGAGGTCGGAAGAAGACCGGGAGAGGCAAAGTAGGTGGTGGCCACGGGAAAGGGAGACGTACTGCTGCTGCTTCTTCCTCACTGCCACCTCCGGCTGATTCACCAGAGCACATGGTGGATCCCTCCTCGGACACTCCGGTCCACCATCCTGAGTTGGAGGAGGAGGCTACGTCCACCCGCACGACTTGGAGTCCCTGGCCGGACCAGTCGGAGCAGGACACGACTGAGGGGGAGGCTGGTGTCGAGGAGCAGCACACTACTGATGAGGAGGAGGTGGCTGAGGGTACCACCGTGCACCAGCTTGGGGGTACACGGCTGCCGCCCCCACCGGTGACGCCCGCCCATAAGTCGTTGATTACACCTGTTGGAGAGACGTAAGTGCACTTATACTCTCTTTCGGTACCTTCTATAATCATGTCTATCTGATGGCTTTGCCTTTTTATATTGCAGGGGTTGGATATACGACAATGGTATCCGCAATCCCAACGCTATCCTTGGTGTGCTCGTGAGGGAGAACTTCCCGGGGCTGATTCAGTTTCCTGGACCGGATCAGGTTCCGCAGCCTGGACTCTTTTGGGAGCACTATTGTGCTGCCTCGGCCCCGCCAGATACAATCATCAACGGGGTCGAATGCCACACCAGAGCCGACATGGTGGTCAACGGCTTTTCGGTAATTTCTGTTTCACACAATAAAAACTTTAGAATAGCTATTTGGTGCACTCATCAGTGTTGTCTTGTGCTATTGCAGGTCTTCTACAAGGTCGATGAGTCCAAGGAGAAGGAGGCAGCAGACGTGATCGTTGCAGAGGCCACGCGCATCTTGCAGAACACAAGGCACGAGATGCGAGTGCAGGCGGTCCGTGACTACTACGCCAAGCAAGGGCGTAAGCTTAGCAAGAAGGAGTGTCGCAATAAGTTACTGACAAGGGCCCAGTACATGACGGTAACCCTTCTTAAGTCTTCTATAGTTTGCTTGATTTGATTCCTAGCTAGGCTACATATTAGCTTTCTTGTTTACTAACTTAGTCGCCGCCGAGGTGGTGTGCGGACAAGATGGATTGTTGGGAGGTCATTGTGGACCACTGGTGCTCAGATGCCTGGTTGGCCGTCCACAACAATGCCAAGGACCGGCGTGCCCAAATGGTTGGTGTGCCACACCATCAAGGCAGCCGCAACTTAGCTGGTTACGGGCATAAATGGGTGTGTGCTTTGCTTCAATTTTCATTCAAATTCTTCTTTGCTTTGTCTTTTAGGAACCCACAACTTACTAATATCATGCTCTGCTTTGTCTTTTAGGCGGAGCATAATAAAACAGAGGTGCCTGAGGTGTTCGAGATGTATGGCATGGCCCATACAGCGTCGTACAAGAAGGCAAAGGCGCTCTCACAGTCGGATCTCGCCACTCCTTTGACTTTCACCAAGATTTCCGCCTATAGTAAGCTCATGGATTATACTGAGGTGGCGAAGGAGAAGCACGGGGAGGCTTATAACCCGAGTGGGAAGGCTATTGACCCGGAGCTGGTGATGATCTCTGGTGGCGGAAGGCGCCATGGCGCCATGCCCATTGGAGATAAGTTGATTAGGTGCGATAAGACTCTTCCTGAGATCAAGGCGCGCCAAACGAGCTCTTGTCCTGCTATAAGGACTCGTTCACGGCCAGTCGATCTCGCCATCGAGGTTAGCCATAAGGACTCTTCCATTCTTCTGTTATCTCATCGATTATTACAGTGCTAACTAGAGGAGTGGGGTTGAAGGAAGCTCTTGAGAAAGAGCGACAGAACACCCAACGGCTACTGGAGGAGAAGGAGTGGTTGGTAGAGTAGAAGGCAGCGGAGAGAGCGCAACTAGCGGAGGAGAGGACGACGAAGGCTCTAGATGAGGCCGCGGCATGCCACGATGCATCGAACCGGACCTTGTATGAGCTCATCGTGGTAATTCACTCGTTCATATTCACCCAAAGAATGCATGTTATAATGTTTGTTTATATTACTAACTAATATGATTGACTCGTGGAAAACAAATGTGCAGACTATGTGTGAGAAGACTGGTCAGGCCGCTCCACCGATGCCGATCATTTCTCCTATGGGGACGGTGAGTATCTTTCGATGATCATCAATACCATATTGAGTGGCGTCGTGCTAACCGCTAGTTGATCTTTTCGTGCAGCATAACTCTCGGGCTGCATCCCATGACCCTTCTCCGCCGTCAACCTCGGGCAACCCGACGGATGCTTCTCAGCCACCTCAGCCTTGAGGGCTACACTCCGGTAAGTTGTGTTGTATATTTTGCTTTATAAATGCTTAGTTAGTTTGAAAATGCATATTTAGCTTCCGAAATTCTATATTTAATCTAAAAATGCCATACTTTGCATATTTTGCACAAAAAAGACATAATTAGCTTAGTTAGTTCAAAAACTTACATAGTCAACTTAGTTTTCTCACAAAATGCTAAAGTTAGGTTAATTGGGTAAAAAATTCTAAAACTAGCTTAAATTGGCTCAACAAATGCTAAAGTTTGCTTAATTTCTAAAAAATTCTAAAGATAGCTTAATTTGGTAAAAATGCTAAAACTAGCTTAAATGGGCTCAACAAATGCTAAAGTTTGCTTAGTTGCTCAAAAATGCTAAAGTTAGCTTAATTTCCTCAAAATATGCTAAATCTAGCTTAATTTGATCACAATTGCTTATGTTAGCTGTGTTTGCTCAAAAGAAATCACACATGGAAGAAGAAGTTCCTCCTCCTCCTCTTCTTCTTCTTCTTCTTGTCCTTCTCCTTCTCTTATTACTTATTCTTCCTGTCCTCCTTCTTACGCTAACTTTCTTATTTTTATTTTGCAGATTTTCTTTACGGGGGTCGTGCATCGATGTAGTTGTTGTCTTTTCACTTTTAATATAGCTTAGAATCAGTTTATTGTTTTTATGAACTGTTTGGAGACTTTGTGTAATGAACTATGTATATATTTTTGTTATCCTTGTTTAGAAAAAATGTGTTATCCTTGTTGGAGATTCATATGTGTTATCCTTTGTTCTTATCCTTGTTGGGGATTCATATGTTGTTGTATATGGTGTGATGTGGTGTGATATGCGCTTCTGGTACTGCTGCTATATATATATGTATTGTTTTTTTTGTTAAATGCAGGGATTAAAATAAAAATAGAAAAAGAGAGACAATATAGGATCTTTGCCGTCTGCTGGCAGTCGGCTGTAACACCCTCAGTGTCAAGCAACAATAATCACTTTTGATTAATGCCAGGTCACTGTGGTTAAGCTTGTGATGATCACCCTTAATGGTAGCTCATTCAAATTACAACCCTAATGAAAATTCCAAACGGAAGTGAAATTATAGTTGATCCAAAAATTATGGAACCAATTTTATTAAATGCAAAAAAATCAGTATACCATGGTTCAATGCTCATGGATATTTATTATGGCATATAAATATTCAAACAATTCAAAACAGTGACAAAGCAGTGGCCTTTAATCCCATTTAAATAAAACAAAAATGCAAATGACTTTATTTCTTGCCCAATTTTTTTGTGGCATCACCTTATAGTGTTATACTAATATAGCAACCAATTTCACATTTTTGTAAAATAAAATTCTAGAGCAATAAAATATAAAAATAAAAAAAATAGATTTTTTTGGAACAACCTAACCTACGCCTGGGGGCAAGGCCCCTTCCCTCCCCACCGGGCCCAGCCCAATCCCCCCTCCCCTTCGTCCCTCCTGTTCATCCCGTACACGGAAACACCATGGACATCGGCGCAGCTGCCCCACCCCCCATCGCACGTGCTCTACAGCGGCTTGCAGCCCTGGCCTCCTGGGAGGATAAGGGCGCCACCCCTGGCTCTCTTCCCCCCATCCTCCACTCTCTATTATCTCCCTCTCGATCTGGATCTCGTCCCGATCCCCTCTCCCTCCTGGACGCTGCCGACCCCAACCATCTCCGACGAGCCCCGACCCCCAACCGCCTGGAACTCCAGGCCGCGCCATCCTGGAACCCCCTCACGGCGGTGCACCTCCTCCACTTCATGGAACCGGCGACCGCCTCCTCCTCGTGCGGCAACGGCCTCCCTTGGCCGCGGTGTCCATGGTGCACGGCACTGCCATGGCTGCTGCTGTGATCTCCACCGCCCGGCTCGACATCCCGGCGCCCTTCGGTGCGGCCGTGCCTCCCATGGCCACGCCTCGTCGTCTCGCGAGCATGGGTGCCACCCACCCCGATACGGCTTGCCGGCGCTCGGCGCCGCTGTGATGACAGCTGCGGCCCCGACCGGCTCCCGACCGCGCACCCTCGCCCTGCATGGCCACACCATGATGCTGCCGTTCTGCTGTCCGGCGCTCGCCGGCCTCAGCCGCCCCCTTGTGCCCACGGCCTGCGGCAGGACATCCCCGTGGTGCAGCCCCGACGGGTGTGGCGCCGGCGTGGTGACCTGCTCCTCCTCATCGTGCTGCGCCTGCTCCACTCCATCGCCCAGCCGCAACGACCCCTCCCATGTGAGCTTCCATGGCCACGCCATGCCCAAGGCCGTGCTATACTGTGTGCTGTGCTGTGTGCTGCAATGTGTGCGTGCGTGGTGTATGAAGTGTGAGTGTGTGTGTGTGTGTGTGTTCTGTACGTGTGTGCACAGACCGGCGGTTGCTGGCTCTAACCGCCGGTGCCCTGTGCCCGTACAAGCCCAGCCGCCCTGGATACCACCACTTCCCTGCGTACTGTTGTTGCTGCTCAAGTTGCTAGTTGTAGCTATTGCTAATGCTGCTGCATCTGCCTCTGTTGACAGCACCCAAAACCATATGAAATGAAGTTCAAAATGGATAAAAGTTATAGATCCGAAAACTAAACATGCCAATGATGATTTCATTCCATTGGAGCGACTCCAAAATGTGCTTAGATTGATCATAATAAATTTTGCGAAAATCTATTTTTTGTTAACGGCAAAACAGGGTTAACCCCATTGCTATTTTAAGCAGAAAATGGTCAAGTTGCAGAGATCAGTTAGGCCATCTAAGAGCATAACATGATAGTACACTTGATATAGAGCAAAACATGTGTTGGAAACATCTCCATTTAAGCTATGGATCAATCGTAATTATGTAGCAAACTTTGCATATTTTCATAATTTCTGGAATTAACCTCGAGTAGCACTTGTCATACCAAGTTTTAATTAAGTGAATGAACTCTAATAAATTTTCCATCCGTACCGGATTGTAGATAACAGGAAACTATTAAAATTTGATATAAGGCACTAACTCGTCGGATGAGCCGAACCCAAAACCGTAGCCGTCCGAAAACGCCAATGGATGGTAAAACCGTAGTTCCCCAGACTTAGCCACTTAGCCAAATTTGATAGCAATCTGGGAATATGGCTATGAAATATGGGACCCACCTCTGAGAAACTTTTATTTAATTAGATTAATCCATGTTTATTAAAATATGTCTATTACATGTGGGTCCCCCCTTGTTAGGTTACTATTCTGGATAAACTTTTGGATAATGTGGCATTTTAAATAATAAAAGGAATTCTAAAAATTAACTAAACTTTAGAAAATCATATTAAATAAACCACAACTCAGATCAAAATACTTTCTACATGAAAGTTGATCAGAAAAATACAACGAATAAGAATACGCCACCCACACCCCCACCACACCCATCTAACATACCGCACACGGGACATTCCCCCTCTGATTGCTCTGTCCGGTAATTCCCAGTACCGGTAAAACTTTCCGGATGAAATTGTTTTGAACATGAAAGTTGTTCAGAATGGATTAACGATCACAGATACGCTAACCGCATGTCTGTCAGATGTCTCTAACACCGCAGACATGGAACCTTCCCCCTCCGGATCATCAATCCGGTAATCAACCGGTACTGATGCGTCATCCCCGGATAAATTCCTGCTCCGAGCAAATCACCGAACACTACGTTAGAGCCCCGTTGCTTTGTATCTGCTATGTCCTATTTTTGTATTGCTATTATTGTTGTGTATTTATTGTTTCTTCCCCCTCTCTTATTGTCCGATAGTCTCGACGTCCGCTGCCGATGCCCTGTGATCGACTACTTCGTCGACGATCGTACCCCTACCGTCGAGCTTCCAGGCAAGCAGAGCCATTTTCCTTCCCAAATATCGCCTATATTTTCCGTACATTTCTTGCACTAGGAATTTTCTGCTACTTCTACGTTACAATCCTAATCTGTTGCATAGCCTATTTTTGTCGCCCCTTGTTGTACCTTCCTTTATCCTATGTTGCCTAAATACCTATATATTATATCCAGCAGTGAACCCTGCGCCTTGTTAGTCAATAGGATTAGATAGTGGGCCGTGATCACTCTGGGGTGATCGCGGATATGATACTTTACAACTGCTACAGGTACGGTTCAGAGCAGACACCGCTTCAGGCCCCTACCCCGGCTCTGCCGAGCCACCTCAAGTGTGAGCTATCGAGGAGTAATCCTTGTACTCCACTCGTTGCTGACTCTGTATAGCCGCCCTAGGGTAGTGAACAACGGTTGTCCTTACAGGTAAGGAGTCTGGTGACCACATGGTGCCCGCGCAGGGTATCTTAGCAGAACGACAGGTCAGGTGTATTCCACCAGTGTGCGGCGGGCCTGGTACTGTTCGTGGACGAAAGATATCCTGTTGTACGAAAGTCGAGTTCTTCGGAGCAAATGCGAGACAAGGTAAGGAGACAATTCACCTTGTTGGTAACCGCACGAGTTGGTGGGACGACAGGGCAGGCAACCATGTTACTGGTGGTCCTAACTGCTGTCGTTGTCCGTGACTCACCCGAATAGGGGCAACAATAATGGTTTTCCCGACAGAAAATAATAAAACGCCTAAAGGTTCCGGTGGATGACTTGAGAGGCCGCAAAGGCCTGTATGCACTACCTTCACGTGGGATAACGGTGTGGGCCCTCCGTGTTGTGGTCTCGTTCGAAAGCTCTGAAAGATGTCCATCTCAGCATTGCGGCACGGTCGGATCCGCATCCTAGAGGAGTTGCGTGGAATTCACCCTGTACACAACGACCCGGAGGGTGAGGGGCGACGGTCCAAGACCCCCTTGCTCTTAGGACTTTAGACCGGCGGGGACATCTCTGATGAGTCGTAGGATGGGCCTCGGCGTGTCGGATAGCCTCGGTGGGGCATTCCCTAACAAGGTGTATGACACCCAGGAGATCTGAGTGTGCAGGCAGAACAGTAGTGCAACCCTGCAGGGAGTTTGATCTATTCGAATAGTCGTGTCCACGGTAACAGGACGATTTATGTTGAAGCCAGAGCCTACTACTACAAACTACTACTATTAAACTGTTGGTTCCGGTTTCTCTTCCTCGCAGGGAAGTCGAGGAGGGGATGTCGGAGGCATTGATATTATTAATTATTACAACTTACTATTATACAATGCTACAGCAACTTCTGCTGCATTGTTATTACATTCATGCTATTGAACTGTTGGCTGTTCTCTTCTTGTGCTGCAAGACTCGTCGGAAGATGCTAGTCTTCGATAGGCCTAGCTTCTCATCCTTATTCTGATTTCTACCTTGCAGTCCACTATATATAGCCTCCCCTTTCCATTTGATACAAATGCATAAATGCTTAGTAGAGGACGTAAGACTCGCGGGTATGCTAGATACTCACCTTTGCTTTATTTCCCCCTTTTTGTTTTGCCTGATCGGCCGCTGCACTCGACGTTGGAGCGCATGAGCCGAAGATCCCCGGTGCTTGCTTCATCGTGGAGTTTCCCCCTCGACCAGGAGTAGTTTGGAGGTTCCCAGGTAGGAGGCCTTGCCTTTTCGATCGAGTGTTGATTTTGTGCTAGCCTTCTTAGGGAAACCTTGTATCCTTGTGTCTGTACTCAGATACTATTGCTTCCGCTGACTTGTGCTCTTGAGCTGTTGTATTCGAGCCCTCGTGGCCCCTGGCTTGTATTATACAACTTGTATTATTTTATTTGTAGAGTTGTGTTGTGATATCTTACCGTGAGTCCCTGATCTCGATCGTGTACCTTGCGTGTACGATTACTGTACACAACTTGATTTTGGGGGCGTCACAAGTTGGTATCAGAGCCGACTGCCTGTAGGTAACCCCATTCCAACTCCTTGGTCGAAGTTGAGTCTAGAAAAAAAACTACTTTACTTACAGTGTCGTGCGGCTTATCGGCCCACTTCGCAAACTGGGTGGTATTAGGATCTTTTTCTCCGCACCTTTACTCTGGGACTCTGATCTCTCCTCCATTTCGGGTTAAAGATTTTGCTAACACTAACTCTAGGTTCTCGCACCTCTGTCCTTCCGGAGAGCCCTTCACCCAAGATGATCGCTTGCTTCACTTGAAGATTCCGAAGATTACTCTTTGATAAATTCCCAAGAACCTACGTGTTGATCTCCTTTGCAGCCCCTGCCACCGATAAGTCCGCGTGGATAATTACATACTCCTTCTCGATCTGGAAATCAGAAGTCATTTGTACTTAAGCATCGAATTATTCCGATGCTTCTGTCATCCGATGCCTTTGCATTCTTTCTCCTTCTGGTTGAGTGCCGATACTCACATCAGATTCTTTGCGAACCACCCGACCTTTGGTGGATTATTATCCGACAAACCTTACATGGCTTCTTCCATGTGTCAATTGGATTCATCGTGTGAAATATCATCCCCGCCCCTCGATGATTTGTGTTATCATCGATAACCTCCTTTGACTCCTTGCCAATACAAACTTGGTCATGTATATCTTGCTCTGTTTTCCCTTGGGAAGGATATACACCTAATACTTGTGTATAACCACCTTTTCATTTCTATTGGTCTGATTAATCTGATAATCACATCTTCCTTTCCATTGGTCTGCCTCATCTTAACGGGCGGGAAAATGATTCTCTTCGTCCCTTACCCTTGGTACCGACGTCGTTGCCGATATAACTGACGATTTGTTCTCTGACAAACCATGCCTCGCGATCGCATGGGATGTCGCCACCCTTCTTATTCAATGTGGGCCCATAACCCACAGTTCCACAGGATCAAAACCCGACTCTTGTCACATACCTTGTGGTATCCAGTCCGATACCAGACGCAGTGCTTATTCCTCATGCTCTGAACCCCCTTTTCATCATCCGTCATCGGTATGAAATGCATGCCTATCCGCTTGAAATTTCTCATACCTTCTTTGGTCTCTCTCGATGTATTCCCATGAGTATCAACTCGGAGGATACCTTGTACCCCATTCCCTTGGACAATCTCGGTTGATTAACCGGGTACCTATCCGACCCCCTCAAGTTTTTCCTCCTAGCCTATTCGTAAGTACGATGATGACCCTAAAGCGAGGAGACCACCCGTCGAGATGCACTGATGCAGACAAAAGGAAGACATCAACGAGAAGGATTAACTACTTCGAAAGGACAACAAGCACCAGAATATTCGTTAGAATACGGAACCAAAACTTTACCCCTTCCACTACTTTTTAATTCTCGGGACGAGAATTCTTTGTAGTGGGGGAGATTTGTAACACCCTCAGTGTCAAGCAACAGTAGTCACTTTGATTAATGCCAGGTCACTGTGGTTAAGCTTGTGATGATCACCCACGATGGTAACTCATTCAAATTACAACCCTAATGAAAATTCCAAACATAAGTGAAATTATAGTTGATCCAAAAATTATGGAACCAATTTTATTAAATGCACAAAAATCAGTATACCATGGTGCAATGGTCATGGATATTTATTGTGGCATATAAATATTAAAACAATTCAAAACAGTGACAAATCAGTGGCATTTAATCCCATTTAAATAAAAAAATGCAAATGAATTTATTTCTTTCCCAATTTTTTTGTGGCATCACCTTATAGTGTAATACTAATATAGCAACCAGTTTCACATTTTTGTAAAATCAAATTCTAGAGCAATAAAATAAAAAAATAAAAAAATAGATTTTTTTTGAAACAACCTAACCTACGCCTGGGGGCAAGGCCCCCTCCCCCCCACCGGGCCCAACCCAATACCCCCTCCCCTTCGTCCCTCCTGTTCATCCTGTACACGACAACGCTATGGACATCGGCGCAGCCGCCCCACCCCCCATCGCACGTGCTCTACATCGGCTTGCAGCCCTGTCCTCTTGGGAGAATAAGGGCGCCACCCCCTGGTTCTCTTCCCCCCATCCTCCCCTCTCTATTAACTCCCTCTCGATCTGGATCTCGTACCGATCCCCTCTCCCTCCTGGACGCCGCCGACCGAAACCATCTCCAACGAGCCCCGGCCGCCTCCACCTCCAGGTCGCGCCACCCCGGAACCCCCTCACGGAGGTGCACCTCCTCCACTGCATGGAACCGGTGACCGCCTCCTCCTTGTGCGGCAACGGTCGCCCTTGGCCGCGGTGTCCATGGTGCACGACGCCGCCATGGCTGCCGCCGTGATCTCCACCGCCCGGCTCGACATCCCGGCGCCCTTCGATGCCGCCGCGCCTCCCATGGCCGCGCCTCCTCCTCCCGCGAGCATGGGTGCCACCCACCCCGATACGGATTGCCGGCGCTCGGTGCCGCCGTGATGACAGCTGCGGCCCCGGACGCCTCCCGACCCCGCATCCTCGCCCTGCATGGCCACGCCATGATGCTGCCGTTCTTGTGACCACGGCCTGCGGCAGGACATCCCCGTGGTGCAGCCCCGACGGGTGTGGCGCCGGCATGGTGCCCTGCTCCTCCACGTCGTGCTGCGCTTGCTCCACACCGTCGCCCAGCCGCGACGACCCCTCCCCTGTGAGCTTCCATGGCCACGCCATGGCCAAGGCCGTGCTATACTGTGTGCTGCGCTGTGTGCTCCAATGTGTGCGTGCGTGGTGTATGAAGTGTGAGTGTGTGTGTGTTCTGTACGTGTGTGCACAGCCCGGCGGCTGCTGGCTCCGGCCGTGGGTGCCCTGTGCCCGTACAAGCCCAGCCGCCCTGGATGCCACCACTGCCCCGCGTACTGCTGTTGCTGCTCAAGTTGCTAGCTGTAGCTATTGCTACTGCTGCTGCATCTGCCTCTGTTGACAGCATCCAAAACCATATCAAATGAAGTTAAAAATGGATAAAAGTTATAGATCCGAAAACTAAACATGCCAATGATGATTTCATTCCATTGGAGCGACTCCAAAATGTGCTTAGATTGATCATAATAACTTTTGTGATAATCTATTTTCTGTTAACGGCAGAACAGGGTTAACCCCATAGCTATTTTAAGCAGAAAATGGTCAAGTTGCAGAGATCAGTTAGGCCATCTAAGAGCATAACATGATAGTAGACATGATGTAGAGCAAAACATGTGTTGGAAAAATCTCCTTTTGAGCTATGGATCAATCGTAATTATGTAGCAAAGTTTGCACATTTTAATAATTTTTGGAATTAACCTCGAGTAGCACTTGTCATACCAAGTTTTAATTAAGTGAATGAACTCTAATAAATTTGCCATCCGTACAAGATTGTAGATAACAGGAAACTATTAAAATTTGATATAAGGCACTAACTCGTCGGATGAGCCGAACCCAAAACCGTAGCCGTCCGAAAACGCCAATGGATGGTAAAACCGTAGTTCCCCAGACTTAGCCACTTAGCCAAATTTTATAGCAATCTGGGAACATGGCTATGACATATGGGACCCACCTCTGATAAACTTCTATTTAATTACATGAATCCATGTTTATTAAAATATGTCTATTACATGTGGGTCCCCCCTTGTTAGGATACTATTCTGGATAAACTTTTGGATAATGTTGCATTTTAAATAATAAAAGGAATTCTAAAAATTAATTAAACTTTAGAAAATCATATTAAATAAACCACAACTCGGATCAAAATACTTTCTACATGAAAGTTGATCAGAAAAATACAACGAATAAGAATACGCCACCCATACCCCCACCACACCCCTCTAACATACCACACACGCGAGATTCCCCCTCCGATTGCTCTGTCCGGTAATTCCCGGTACCGGTAAAACTTTCCGGATGAAATTGTTCTTAACATGAAAGTTGTTCAGAATGGATTAACGATCACGGATACGCTAACCACCTGTCTGTCAGATGTATCTAACACCGCAGACATGGAACCTCCCCCCTCCGGATCATCGATCCGGTAATCAACCGGTACTGATGCATCATCCCCGGATAAATTCCTGCTCCGAGAAAATCACCGAACACTACGTTTGATCCCCGTTGCTTTGTATCTTCTATGTCCTATTTTTGTATTGCTATTATTGCTGTGTATTTATTGTTTCTTCCCCCTCTCTTATTGTCCGATAGTCTCGACGTCCGCTGCCGATGCCCTTGTGATCGACTACTTCGTCGACGATCGTACCCCTACCGTCGAGCTTCCAGGAAAGCAGAGCCATTTTCCTTCCCCAAATATCGCCTATCTTTTTCGTACAATTCTTGCACTAGACATTTGCTGCTGCTGCTGCTGCTACGTTAAAATCCTAATCTATTGCATAGCCTATTTTTGTCGCCCCTTGTTGTACCTTCCTTTATCCTATTCTGCCTAAATACCTATATATTATATCCAACAGTGAACCCTGCGCCTTGTTAGTCAATAGGATTAGATAGCGGGCCGTGATCACTCTGGGGTGATCGCAGATACGATACTTTACAACTGCTACATGTACGGTTCAGAGCAGACACCGCTTCAAGCCCCTACCCCGGCTCTGCCGAGGCACCTCAAGTGTGAGCTATCGAGGAGTAATCCTTGTACTCCACTCGTTGCTGACTCTGTATAGCCGCCCTAGGGTACTGAACCACGGTTGTCCTTACAGGTAAGGAGTCGGGTGACCCCATGGTGCCCGCGCAGGGTATCTTAGCGGAACGACAGGTCAGGTGTATTCCACCGGTGTGCGGCGGGCCTGGTACTGTTCGTGGCCGAAAGATATCCTGTTGTACGAAAGTCGAACTCTTCGAAGCAAACACGAGACAAGGTAAGGAGACGGTTCACCTTATTGGTAATCGCATGAGTTGGTGGGACGACAGGGCAGGCACCGATGTTACTGGTGGTCCTGACTGCTGTCGTTGTCCGTGACTCACCCGAATAGGGGAAACGATAAAGGTTGTCCCGACAGAAAATAATAAAATGCCTAACGGTTCAGGTGGATGACTTGAGAGGCCACAAAGGCCTGTACGCACTACCTTCACGTGGGATAACGGTGTGGGCCCTCCGCGTTGTGGTCTCGTTCGAAAGCTCTGAAAGACGTCCATTTCAGCATTGTGGCATGGTCAGATACGCATCCCAGAGGAGTGGCGTGGAATTCACCCTGTACACAACGACCCGGAGGGTGAGGGGCGACGGTCCAAGACCCCCTTGCGCTTAGGACTTCAGACCGGCGGGGACATCTCTGATGATGCGTAGGATGGGCCTCGGCGTGTCGGATAGCCTCGGTGGGGCATTCCCTAACAAGGTGTACGCCACCCTGGAGATCCGAGCGTGCACGCTGAACAGTAGTGCACCCTTGTAGGGAGTTTGATCTATTCGAATAGCCGTGTCCACGGTAACAGGACGCTTTATGCTGAAGCCAGAGACTACTACTACAAACTACTACTATTAAACTGTTGGTTCCGGTTTCTCTTCCTCACAGGGAAGTCGAGGAGGGGATCTCGGAGGCATTGATATTATTAATTATTACAACTTACTATTATACAATGTTGCCGCAACTTCTGCAACATTGTTATTACATTCATGCTATTGAACTGTTGGCTGTTCTCTTCTTGTGCTGCAAGACTCGTCGAAAGATGCTAGTCTTCGATAGGCCTAGATTCTCATCCTTATTCTTATTTCTACCTTGCAGTCCACTATATAAAACCTCCCCTTTCCATTTGATACAAATGCATAGATGCTTAGTAGCGGACGTAAGACTCGCGGGTATTCTAGATACTCACCTTTGCTTTATTTCCCCCTTTTGGTTTTTCCTGATCGTCCGCTGCAGTCGACGTTGGAGCCCATGAGCCGAAGATCCCCGGTGCTTGCTTCATCGTGGAGATTCCCCCTCGACCAGGAGTAGTTTGGAGGTTCCCAGGCAGGACGCCTTGCCTTTTCGATCGAGTGTTGATTTTGTGCTAGCCTTCTTAAGGCAACCTTGTATCCTCGTGTCTGTACTCAGATACTATTGCTTCCGCTGACTTGTGCTCTTGAGCTGTTGTATTCGAGCCCTCGTGGCCCCTGGCTTGTATTATTTTATTTGTAGAGTTGTGTTGTGATATCTTACCGTGAGTCCATGATCTCGATCGTGTACCTTGCGTGTATGATTACTGTACACGACTTGATTTTGGGGGCGTCACATCGGCAAAGAACTTGGCCGTCTGCTGGTTTGTCGGCAAACGGGACACGTGTCGCCCAGCTGTGCAATATGACAACAGATGGGTGACCATTTGGTCAGTTTGCCGTCTACCAGCAGACGACAAAGCCGAGGAGTTCGCCATTTGCTGGTAGATGGCAACAACCTTTGCCGACTGCCTGCCTGCCTAGTGGGCCCGCCTAGGCCGTGATACGAGTGGCAGGGCTTTGCCGTCCACGAGGAGACGGCAAACTACCCAGGATCTTTGCCGTCTGTCGACGGACGGCAAACGCCGCCGTTAACGGCCTGGCGGAGACGACTGGCAAAGCTTCACCGTCACGCTCGCGCTGCCGTCTGTTTCAACAAAGGCCGACGATAAAGTTCTTTGCCTGTAACATCCCAAAATTTTCCAAATTTTGGAATGTTAATTAAGTAAATTATATTAGTGTTTGTTTGCTTGATATGTTCGACTTTTACTGGGATCTGAAACTTTTGCATTTTAGTTGAATAATAAAATGAGAGGAAATAAAATGACTTTCCCTATTATTCATTGTTAGTGTTTTGGTAGTTATTGTTCAAATAAATCCAACAAAATAAAAGGAGAGAAGGTAATATGACTCCTTCGATAAAAAAGAAAGTCGGAGATATTTTAATAGATTTTTGTTTTAATTGGAGTTATTTAAATAATTTTCCTTTCCAATATAATAATAAATTGAGAGAAGATAAAATGACTTCTTCAGAAAAATAGATCGGAATTTATTAAAATAATTTTTGAGTAGTTTTGTTGATTTTTAAAACATTTTATAACTAAATAAATTCATTGTAAAAATGTCATATTATTTATTTATCTTTTTGGATATTCTGTTCATGGCATAATTTTGTGGAAATTACTTGATGAATTTAGAAATTTATTTTGTATTTTTCGGATGTACGGTTGATTTTATAAAATTGTTTGAAGGTAGGATTTATTTAAAAAATGAAAAAAAAACTGTAGCGCGCCGGGCCGTTTTATTTGTCGCCGCTGCACGATTGGAGCCCGACACGGACACAATTTTTTTGGTCTATATATATATATTTCAGAAAAATTAGTTTTTGATTTTTAGAAACCCTAATTCGCAAGCGGGACCCGCATCTCGATTTCCGTGCCGACTCGGCGAACCTCGATTTCCGTGCCCGGCGAACCTCGACTTTAGTGCCGCCGGTGAACCTCGGTTTCCGTGCTATCTCCACGTCAGCGATACGTCAGCAATTTTGTCCTGTAGTGAAAAGGACCTGTTTGCAACAGAAACTTTTATTTTATTCGCGAATATGCCCTTTTTCACAGATTTCACCCTAGAAATGTTTATGCTATATCTTTTAAACCGTATATCCGTTTTAGGTGATTCTTTTTGCGTTGCGATCGTTATGAAAAATAGAATACAGACACTTTTCACACTTTTGAACTTTCTGAATTTGAATTTTGCACAGATTCAAATTCAAACTTTTGGTGATTGTATTTTGCAAACGGTGTACCCGTTTTCGTTGATTCCAGTTGCGTTGGGATTCTAGTGAGTTGTAGATAACGTTTGGCTACTGTTTAATGGTTTTACTTGATGTTCATTTCGATCTTTTACTGTTGCATTATTTATGTGTGAAGTGTGATGTTGATTGTTATACTGTTGATCGTGTAGATTGTCTGGAGTGCAGAAAGGATCAGAAATAAGTGTTAGAGTACTTCAACACCGTTCAAGGCAATTTTCACTTTTGGTTATGCACATCCTATGTTTCTGTGCATGTGAAATATTACTACCTTATACTGAAACCTGGTAGGATAGCCACATGTTTCGATTGATCATTATATCCAACGTTGTTATGTTTTAGTATTTCTTGTGCTATGTGATTATATGCTTAGTATTGCAATGATAATCATGGGGGGAATTATTATGTTTTTCAAGTGTTGTGAAAACATTATTATTAGTAAAATAGTAACTTGCAATTAAGGTAATGTAGAGTGGTATTGCATCTTGAGGGCTCTGTAATATTCACGTACGATTGTTTGTGTGGCATTGCACCCTGAGAGCTCTGCAATGTTCACTTTGTGTCTAGGTAGTGGCACTGTATCCAGAGGGATCTACAGTGTTCACGATAGGGTGATGCTGCATCCTGAGGGCTCTGTAACACTCACGAATGTGTTTGTAGTGGCATCGTATCCCGAGGGCTCTATGATGTTCACGAATAGGAGGTACGTGTGCTATTGTATCCTGAGGGCTCTACAATACTCACAAAACCATGATCCCGAGGGCTCTCATGGCTGATAGGGTGATGTTGCATCCTGAGGGCTCTGTAACAGTCACGAATGGGTTTGTAGTGGCATCGTATCCTGAGGGCTCTATGATGTCCACGAATAGGAGGTACGTGTGCAATTGTATCCTGAGGGCTCTACAATACTCACGAAACCATGATCCCGAGGGCTCTCATGGCTGCCATTAGAAATCCTATGATCCTGAGGGCTCTCATAGGCGGTTTGGTTAGATGTTGTCCTTTGTGGGTTGATATTAACTTAAAATGATAAAAATGTTGAGTAGTAAGTAGAAGTAGGTGAATACCAACTTTATGTACAACAAACTAAGCTTGATTCATGTTATCGATTTGAAATTAGCTGTAGGATTGCTTTATCAATTTTGTTACTTGCCGTACAAATCAGATGTACTGACCCGTGTTTGGGCTGTAACCTTCGTGTTGCAGGTTTCTCAAAAGATTAGTGTGGCATGATAGGGTCGCGAGTCTACACTCAGCATGTCGCTTGTGGGTGTTGATGGGACTCCTCGCTACTAGTTTTGCTTCCGCTATAGTTATATTGATTAAGCTAGCCTTGAGCTATGCAAGTTGTTATTTTCTTTGAATTCTGGATCATACGATGTAATAATGATGCACTTGTACTTTGATATACATCTATGATACTGTGTGTGCTAGCGAGTTCGATCCAGGGACTAGCACTTGATCATAGAGACTCTAATTCTAAGTGAATTGGGTCGTTACATTGCCGTCCGTCAATTTCCCGCCGACGGCAAAGAACCTCTTTGCCGAAGAAACATCTGACGAGCGCTTTGCCGTGCAGGGGCTGAGGGCAAAGGTCTTTGCCGTCCGCCGTATAGGTGTTTGCCGTCCGCTAGGGCAGACGACAAACTGCAGAATTCCAGTAGTGTAAACTCTGTCGAGGAGATTACCTCCCTAAATGAAAAAGTTGACATAATTATGTCTCTACTTACCAAGCAACCCTCTATTGATCCTCATGATGTTCCTTTAAATTCTTTGGTTGCTCAAGAACAAGTAGATGTGAACTTCATTGCTAGAAACAACTTCAACAATAATGCTTATAGGGGCAATTTTGATAGTAATCGTAGACCTTTTCCATCCAACTATGGGAACAACAACACCTACCCTAGCAACAAGAACCCCACTTCTGAATTAGAAAGCATGCTTAGAGACTTTATCACTACCCAAAAAGCCTTCAACAAGAATGTAGAAGAAAAGTTATCTAAATTAGACAATCTTTGTTTGAAGGTAGACAACTTAGCCCTTGATGTTGAGATGTTAAAATTAGAACCTCTCCCCTTGAGGAGAGGAAGGCCACCCCTATTAATGCCATCCAATTACAAATTGATGAAAATATTAGGATGATGGCTAAACTTAAAGAAAGATGGGCTAGAGAAAAAGAGGAAGATGATATAGTTAAGAGCCTTCCTACACACCACACAGTTGCAACTATCAAAATTGTTGAGGATACCGAAACTATTAGCAACCAATGCACTCCTGGTCCCATTGGACCTATTAACGGTGATGCTAATACCTCAACCGTAGAAGAAGAAACTCCTATGAACATAGAGGGTTTGAAACAAGTGAGCCTAGATGACACTACTACCACCTTTGATAGTAGTGATATTGATTTTCATAGTTGCACCCTCTCAGAAGTTATCAGCTTACTACACAATATGTCTAGAGACCCCCACACTAGCACACTTAATCTTGCCTTCACGGAGCATATCACAAATGCTCTCATCAAAGCTAGGGAGGAGAAGCTTAGGATAGAAGCCTCCATACCTAGGAAGCTAGATGATGGTTGGGACCCTATGATCAAAATTAAATTAAATAACTTCTCTTGCTATGCTTTAAGTGACGTTGGAGCTAGTACCTCCGTCATGCCCAAAAGAATGTATCATATGTTTGAATTGAAACCTTTTGATTCTTGTTATTTTGGTGTTCGACTTGTTGATTCTTCCATAAAGAAACCTTTGGGGAAGATCGACGATGTTCTTATCATTGTCAATGACAACTATGTTCCCTTTGATTTTATTATTATGGATATAGAGTGTGAACCTTTATGTCAGATTATTTTGGGACGCCCTTTTCTTCGCACCGTTGGTGCTGTTATTGACATGAAAGAGGGGAATACAAATTTTCAATTCCCTCTCAAAAAGAGGATGAACACTTCCCTAGAAAGAAAATCAAGTTATGTAACAGCCCAGCTTTCACAAAAATTAATTTTTTTTTGTTTTCTGCGTGAATTGTTTGATTGTCTGATTTGTTTGCGGTGTTTGCATCCCCGATTTATCGATCGGCGATTATTTTCCCCCCTCTTATCTCGTATCGGACGGAGACCGACCCTTGCCACCCTGACACTCCACCGTTGCGACACCGGGTTTCACCCGATCACCGTCGCGAAAACCGCATGAGACCAGCCGCAGCCAACGGAACGAAAACCCCGTTTAATAATTAAACGGGTTATTTTTATAGCACGCCGGAAAGTGTTCTCGGAATGGTTCCTGCGCGAGGAGAACGCCGCCGGCTCGACGCATTGATCGCGCAGTTTGAAGTTTTACCCGAATCGGAGGTACTGCGGACCCCGGATGGTCAGAAACGTGAGCACCGCGCGCGTGAGAGAAAAACCGGTGATGTTTTTGCAAACTGCCAGCCACCGGGGCTATATAAAGACCACCACACTCCCACCCCTCTCTAGGGTTTCCCTAAGCCAAAATTGCAGCCACCCCCTCAAGCTTAGCCCCAATTTTTGCATTTTATCCCCAAATCCGAAACCCTAGATCCAGACCTCTCTCAGCCCTCTGATCTGGGCAGCCGGTGGCCAGGTGTAACAGCCCAGTTTTCACAAAAATTAAAAAAATGTTTTCGGTGTGAATTGTTTGATTGACTGATTTGTTTGCGGTGTTTCCATCCCCGATTTATCGATCGGCGATTATTTCTCCCCCTCTTATCTCGTATCGGACGGAGACCGACCCTTGCCACCTTGACACTCGACCTTTGCGACACCGGGTTTCACCCGATTACCGTCGCGAAAACCGCACGAGACCAGCCGCAGCCAACGGAACGAAAAACCCCGTTTAATAATTAAACGGGATATTTTTATAGCGCGCCGGAAAGTGTTTTCGGAACGGTTCCAGCGCGAGGTGAACGCCTCCGGCTCGATGCGTTGATCGCGCAGTTCGAAGTTTTAACCGAATCAGAGGTCCTGCAGACCCCCGGCGGTCAGAAACGCGATCACCGGACGCGCGAGAGGGGTACCGAGGGCATTTGCGTAAACAGGCCAGCCAACCTGCCTATATAATGACCCCCACCTCCCAAACCAGCCAATTAGGGTTTACCCTAATGGAAAATTGCAGCCACCCCCCTCACTTTGTCTCAGATCTGCTCCAATTTTCCCCAAGATCCCGAAAACCCTAATCCCAGGCGATTCTGGATGTCAGATCCTGAGATCTGCGGCTCAGAGGCTGCCACGTCGCCCACCAACCCCTTCCAGCCGCGTTCGGGCCCCGCGGGCCCGCTCCACGCCGCTGCCAAGCCCGCCCGGGCCCCGATCTGGGCCACGGTGGACAGCCTCCCGAGCTACTCCCGTGGTGCTCCGGCGAGCAGCCTCCGGCAAGCCGCCAGCCGGCCGCCGGTGAGCGCTTCCAGCACCGCCCTCTCCTCCTCCCCTTCGCTCTCACCCTCACCGCCTCCTCCTTCTCTGCACAGTGGCGCCGCCGGGACATGAGCAAGCTCAGGCCAGAGCTCTCGCGCCGCCGCCACAGGAGCCTCGCCCGAGCTCCGAGACGTCGTCACGCCGCCCCGAACCATACCGGCGTCGAGCCCTCCTCCGGATCCGGCGACCTCCTTCCCCGCAGCAGCCCTTCCCGGCCTCCCTCACTCGCTCGCCGCCGGGAGCCGGCCGCCGCTCGTCGTCGCGGGCACGGGAAGAGCCCGACCTCCCCTGGCCGCGTTGACCCTGCCGGTGGCCCGACCCAGCTCCCCCAACAGCCAGGCCAGGCGGCCCAGCCAGGCGCCTCCAGCCCGAGCCAGAGCCAGGCCACTTGGGCCACGGCCCATGGGTGAGCTGCCCTTTTTTTTCCTTTTTTTTATTAATTTTTTTTCTGTTGGGCCCAGTAGTTTCGGCCCATTTAGCTTTTTTCTGCTAGTTTTTTTTTATTAATTAGGCAGATTGAGTTGTAATTTTGCGGTGCCCGTAACTTTGTAACCGTAGCTCCGATCGCGACGCGTAAAATATGAAACTTGCTTAGTTTTGTGTGTAGTTTAATAAAATGTTTCTTGTTGCCATGTTTGAGCTTGTTTACATGCTGTTTGACTGCTAATTACACTGCCTGCCACTGTAAATTGTAATTGCTATATCTTTTTAACAGTTGCTCTGTTTAAAATGTTCTTTATAAGTAACTTGACTAGAATTGCATTTAGGTTGTGTTTATTCTGCTCTTGCTTGCTAATAAAAATAATAAAATATTGTTTAGGGGCAAAACAGTACCAAATGCAATAATTATTGTGGGGTCTGTAATAGCTGCCATGTATAGGTTTTACCCCCACTTAAAATGACTAGATTAGATAGTTTACTTTGTGCTTCACCTCTTGTAATGTTTGTGTGCTATGCCATGCTTGAGTGAGATGCCATGTTACCAACTTTGTTGATCACCTGTAGCTAAACAACTTGAACCACCGTAAACGTGCAGTATCGTCGTGTGTGACGAGTACTCCACTTAAATTGTTAGTAACCGCTCTCGACGGTAGGTGCGATGTCTCGTGTTACTTCTTGTTGATGCTTGCTTTTGTTTGCTTCGTAGTAATAGATGCTTGCTCGTTGATTGCTTTCCAGTGTTTATCGTCTTGTGTCCTTCCGCGGGTACCTCTCGAAGACGATGCGAGCTTGCGATCAACTACACCTTCGGAACCCGACTTATCAACAGGCAAGGACTATACATTACTTATGATCTATTCTATTTCAACCAGCGGTTTGCATGCTAGTATAGATTAGGTTCGATGTTTGATCCTAACACATGTTTACAACCTCTTTTAAACCGATACAGCCATGTCCCCTCCCAGCAAACCTTGTACTGCTATGTTACTATTGCTCGTTGCTCAGCCCCTGCTTAGTATGCATGCTTAGATGCTAGGATGTTACCCTGTTACTCCTTGGTTTGGGATATCACATTATTATATTGTTGTTGATGATATGATTATTATAATGTTGACTATATTCGACGAAGGATGGAAGGTCTAGGCTATCCCGCCCCGAGGCTTTGTTCTATTCGAGTCACCTAGGATCCGAGTTTCGGGTATTGGTTTTAAGACTGAGCGTGCCTAACCGAGTGTGGGATTTTATGGGGTCCCCTTTTCTTACCTATCTAGCTTCAAACATTTCTAGTGGTGGCCCGAGCTGATTTACCATTTGAAACCCCGTGTGTGTGCTTGGTGTATCCCCTCGCAATTTTTAAACAACCCGGACCAGCGGAGACTTGGTTTCCCTGTTGGTCCACCTTTGACCGGCGAGGGCCCGAGGCCTCACGTGAGGCGTCTCGGTAACCCAAACCCTGTTGAGACGGAAGAGTCCGATCCGAGAGCGTGGCCAGCTTTTGGATTGGGTGTCGACTCTCCGGGGGCCACCCGGATTTGTTTGTTGTTAGCTAGAGGGACCCGTCGTTTCGGATCTCTTGGAACTAAATCATAAAATGGTTGCCTGTGATGGGTAGCAACTGAGAGAGATGGACGTGCGTGCGGAGCCTCGTAATGGGCAGTTGGTACACCCTTGCAGGGTTAAATCTTTTCGAGAAGCCGTGTCCACGGTTATGGACGACTTGAGACCTACTCCTTGTTCATAGACAACAACAACTGAGATAATCTTAATATAACTTGATCAACGTGTGTGTGCCTTGACTGCTTCTTCTTTGTAGGGATGCGAAGAGGCAGACAAGGATAGGATAGGTGTTATGTTTGCGTATGTAGGTGGATAGCAGACTTGTTGGAGGCGATTCCTCATCGAATGCTTGGCTTCTTATCTTACTCTGTAGATCGTTAGCCATTTCATAAATTCTAGTGCGGCAGCAACCTCACCACTTACCCCTTCCATACCGTAAACTACTAGTTATCCTAGAATGACGAGTGATGAAGTCCTTGCTGGGTCAGTTGACCACTACAGTTGGATGCTGAGTAATTCTGTACTCATGATACTACCCCAAACTCTTTTCAGGGTTCTTGATCGACAACAGGTATGATGATCGCCGTTTCACGTGGAGACTCGACGACGACTAGTTAGGCGGATCCCGGCGGAGGGCCTGGACCCGTGTGGTTATAGGGATCGATGTTTTTCTCTTTGCCAGTAGGCATTTGATTGTATTCTGTACTCAGACATGTATCTTCCGCTGTTGTATTGCATTTAAGGCAGTTGTATGCCGATTGTATGAGATGTTGTATCTTTGTATCTGTAATGTTGTGATATCATGTTGGAAATCCGGGGCATATGACTTCGTCATATGTCGCGGTGGGACCGATATGTGCTTCGTCCCCGGATCTGGATGGAAACATCTAGATCTGGAACAGTACCGCATATCGGGCCTTACAACTTGGTATCAGAGCCTTACCGACCGTAGGATCCCCTCTCGGGCCGAAGTCGAGTCTAGACAAAACTATTTTGTAGTTAATAAGTTAGTTATCGGAGAGTAGGAATCTTTTTACTCCTTACCTTTTCTCTGGTCAGGACAAGTGTCGTATGTGTTTTAATTCTTGCCTTATCCCCTTCAAACTCTAGGATCTCGAGTGTGTGGAGTATCGGAACCGTTACAATGCTTTGCTTGGGAAGTATTGTTTTGATTCCGAGCTCAGGTGGGAAATCCTGTAGTACCTTTAGACTTCCAACTCTTGTGTACATCTGGGTCGTCCTTTGCCATCCCTCCTTTTGCCCGGTGTTTTTATGACTTGCGTCGAAAATCACTATCCCTTGATCTGGTTTTCACGATCGTTCTTCCTATTGTCACTGACGGTTTCGTTATTTTCGACGATGTCGTCTCTCTTCGGAAAATTTTATCTCGACCGAAGTTCGACGTCGACATGGAGCAGAGTCCCTTGTTGGTGGTGTTGAAGATCGTCGTCTCTCTTTTCTCTCCCCCCTCTCCCCCGGATCGTCCTGGATCTCGGGACGAGATCCCTTGTTGGTGGTGTTGTATTGTAACAGCCCAGTTTTCAGAAAAAATTAAAAAATTGTTTTCGGTGCGAATTGTTTAATTGATTGATTTGTTTGCGGTGTTTGCATCCCCGATTTATCGATCGGCGATTATTTCCCCCCCTCTTATCTCGAATCGGACGGAGACCGACCCTTGCCACCTTGACACTCGACCTTTGCGACACCGGGTTTCACCCGATCACCGTCGCGAAAACCGCACGAGACCAGCCGCAGCCAACGGAACGAAAAACCCCGTTTAATAATTAAACGGGATATTTTTATAGCCCGCCGGAAAGTATTTTCGGAACGGTTCCAGCGCGAGGTGAACGCCTCCGGCTCGATGCGCTGATCATGCAGTTCGAAGTTTTACCCGAATCGGAGGTCCTGCGGACCCCCGGCGGTCAGAAACGCGATCACCGGACGCGCGAGAGGGGTACCGAGGGCATTTGCGTAAACAGGCCAGCCAACCTGCCTATATAATGACCCCCACCTCCCAAACTAGCCAATTAGGGTTTACCCTAATGGAAAATTGCAGCCACCCCCTCACTTTGTCTCAGATCTGCTCCAATTTGCCCCAAGATCCCAAAAACCCTAATCCCAGGCGATTCTGGCCATCAGATCCTGAGATCTGCGGCTCAGAGGCTGCCACGTCGCCCACCAACCCCTTCCAGCCGCGTTCGGGCCCCGCGGGCCCGCTCCACGCCGCCGCCAAG
The DNA here is from genome assembly GCA_950022295.1 of Bromus sterilis. NCBI lineage: Eukaryota > Viridiplantae > Streptophyta > Magnoliopsida > Poales > Poaceae > Bromus > Bromus sterilis. The sequence goes on along the minus strand of OX465595.1, from coordinate 268,363,715 downwards.
CCTGCCCGGGCCCTGATCTGGGCCACGGTGGACAGCCTCCCGAGCTCCTCCCGTGGTGCTCGGGCGAGCAGCCTCCGGCAAGCCGCCAGCCCGCCGCCGGTGAGCGCTTCCAGCACCGCCCCTCTCCTCCTCCCCTTCGCTCTCACCCTCACCGCTTCCTCCTTCTCTGCACAGTGGCGCCGCCGCGCCATGAGCAAGCTCAGGCCGGAGCTCTCGCGCCGCCGCCACAGGAGCCTCGCCCGAGCTCCGAGACGCCGTCGCGCCGCCCCGAACCATACCGGCGTCGAGCCCTCCTCCGGATCCGGCGACCTCCTTCAACGCAGTAGCCCTTCCAGGCCTCCCTCACTCGCTCGCCGCCGGGAGCCGGCCGCCGCTCGTCGTCGCGGGCACGGGAAGAGCCCGACCTCCCCTGGCCGCGTTGACCCCGCCGGTGGGCCGGCCCAGCTCCCCCAACAGCCAGGCCAGGCGGCCCAGCCAGGCGCCTCCAGCCCGAGCCAGATCCAGGCCACTTGGGCCACGGCCCATGGGTGAGCTGCCCTTTTTTTTCCTTTTTTTATTATTTATTTCTTTTTTTTTGTTGGGCCCAGTAGTTTCGGCCCATTTAGCTTTTTTTCTGCTAGTTTTTTTATTAATTAGGCAGATTGTGTTGTAATTTTGCGGTGCCCGTAACTTTGTAACCGTAGCTCCGATCGGGACGCGTAAAATATGAAACTTGCTTAGTTTTGTGTGTAGTTTAATAAAATGTTTCTTGTTGCCATGTTTGAGCTTGTTTACATGCTTTTTGACTGCTAATTACACTTCCTGCCACTGTAAATTGTAATTGCTATATCTTTTTAACCGTTGCTCTGTTTAAATTGTTCTTTATATGTAACTTGACTAGAATTGCGTGTATATTGTGTTTATGCTGCTCTTGCTTGCTAATAAAATAATAAAATATTGTTTAGGGGCAAAACAGTACCAAATGCAATAATTATTGTGGGGTCTGTAATAGCTGCCATGTATAGGTTTTACCCCCACTAAAAATGACTAGATTAGATAGTTTACTTTGTGCTTCATCTCTAGTAATGTTTGTGTGCTATGCCATGCTTGAGTGAGATGCCATGTTAACAACTTTGTTGATCAACTGTAGCTAAACAACTTGAACCACCGTAAACGTGCAGTATCGTCGTGTGTGACGAGTACTCCACTTAAATTGTTAGTAACCGCTCTCGACGGTAGGTGCGATGTCTCGTGTTACTTCTTGTTGATGCTTGCTCGTGTTTGCTTCATAGTAATAGATGCTTCATCGTTGATTGCTTTCCAGTGTTTATCGTCTTGTGTGCTTCCGCGGGTACCTCTCGGAGACGATGCGAGCTTGCGATCAACTACACCTTCAGAACCGGACTTATCAACAGGCAAGGACTATACATTACTTATGATCCATTCTATTTCAACCAGCGGTTTGCATGCTAGTATAGGTTAGGTTCGATGTTTGATCCTACCACATGTTTACAGCCTCTTTTAAACCGATACAGCCATGTCCCCTCCCAGCAAACCTTGTACTGCTATGTTACTATTGCTCGTTGCTCAGCCCCTGCTTAGTATGCATGCTTAGGATGCTACGATGTTACCCTGTTACTCCTTGTTTTGGAATATCACATTATTATATTGTTGTTGATGATATGATTATTATAATGTTGACTATATTCGACGAAGGATGGAAGGTCTAGGCTATCCCGCCCCGACGCTTTGTTCCATTCGAGTCACCTAGGATCCGAGTTCCGGGTATTGGTTTTAAGACTGAGCGTGCCTAACCGCGTGTGGGATTTTATGGGGTCCCCTTTTCTTACCTATCTAGCTTCAAACATTTCTATTGGTGGCCCGAGCTGATTTACCATTTGAAACCCCGTGTGTGTGCTTGGTGGATCCCCTCGCAGTTTTTAAACAACCGGGACCAGCGGAGACATGGTTTCCCTGTTGGTCCACCTTTGACTGGCGAGGGCCCGAGGCCTCACGTGAGGCGTCTCGGTAACCCAAACCCTGTTGAGACGGAAGAGTCCGATCCGAGAGCGTGGCCAGCTTTTGGAATGGGTGTCGACTCCCCGGGGGCCACCCGGATTTGTTCGTTGTTAGTTAGAGGGACCTGTCGTTTCGGATCTCTTGGAACTAAATCATAAAATGGTTGCCTGTGATGGGTAGCAACTGAGAGAGATGAGCGTGCGTGCGGAGCCTTGTAATGGGCAGTTGGTACACCCCTGCAGGGTTAAATCTTTTCGAGAAGCCGTGTCCACGGTTATGGACGACTTGAGACCTACTCCTTGTTCATAGACAACAACTGAGATAATCTTAATATAACTTGATCAACGTGTGTGTGCCTTGACTGCTTCTTCTTCGTCGGAATGCGAAGAGGAGGACAAGGATAGGATAGGTGTTATGTTTGCGTATGTAGGTGGATAGCAGACTTGTTGGAGGCGATTCCTCATTGAATGCTTGGCTTCTTATCTTACTCTGTAGATCGTTAGCCACTTCATAAATTCTAGTGCGGCAGCAACCTCACCACGTACCCCTTCCATACCGTAAACTACTAGTTGTCCTAGAATGACGAGTGATGAAGTCCTTGCTGGGTCAGTTGACCACTACAGTTGGATGCTGAGTACTTCTGTACTCATGATACTACCCCCAAACTCTTTTCAGGGTTCTTGATCGACAACAGGTATGGTGATCGCCGTTTCACGTGGAGACTCGACGAAGACTAGTTAGGAGGATCCCGGCGGAGGTCCTGGACCCGTGTGGTTATGGGGATCGATGTTTTTCTCTTTGCCAGTAGGCATTTGATTGTAGTCTGTACTCAGACATGTATCTTCCGCTGTTGTATTGCATTTAAGGCAGTTGTATGCCGATTGTATGAGATGTTGTATCCTTGTATCTATAATGTTGTGATATCATGTTGGAAATCCGGGGCATATGACTTCGTCATATGTCGCGGAGGGACCGATATGTGCTTCGTCCCCGGATCTGGATGGAAACATCTAGATCTGGAACAGTACCGCATATCGGGCCTTACACCAGGATTGCGCCACGTCATCCCCTGGAGCTGACCGAAGCCCCACGCCCGTGCTCCTCCACCGCCCGACCCCGTACCAGCCGCCGAGCGCCGCCGCGCTCCGGCAGCCACTGGCCGCCGCGCTCCACTGCCCCGGTGAGGCCGCCCCATGGCCGTGCGCCTCCCTTCTCCTCCTCTCTCTCCTTCCCTCACCCCTCCTCCTCTTCCCTGGACCACGCAGCAGCCGGCGCCCTCCATGGCAGGACCTCGAGCAGAAGCCCGCTCCGCCCCAAGCCTCGCCGCCGACCCCTCTGCGCCACGGGATGCGGCGGATCCAAACGCCGAGCCGCCGCCGCGCCCATGGCCCTGCCTCCTGCGGCCTCGTCGCGCCGCCTGGCCGGAGCTCCATTGGCCTGCCGCCGGCAGCCGCCCGCACGGGATCGGGACGTGCCCGATCCGGCTGCCCACCAACCGCCACCACGACATGGGCCGACCTCCCCTCCTTGGCCCAGCCGGCCTCCACTCCAGCCAGTGGGCCGCAGCCCACTCGGTGAGCTTCCCCTCTTTTTTTCCCTTTTTTTATTTTTTTATGTATTTCTTTTTTTTCTGTTGGGCCCAGTAGATTCGGCCCGTTTAGTTTTTTTTTCTGCTGCTAGGTTTTTTTAATTTAGGCAGATTGTATTAGCTTTTGCGGTGCCCGTATCTTTTCACCGGTAGCTCAGATGGAGACGCTTTCTACATGAAAGTTGCTCCATTTTGCGCGTAGATTAATAAAATGTTGCTTGTTGCCATGTTTGACTTTGTTTACATGCTGTTGACCTGCTAATTACACTGCCTGCCACTGAAAACTGTAATTGCAATAACTTTTTAACCGTTGCTCTGTTTAAAATGTTTCTTATATGTAACTTGACTAGAATTGCATGTAGATTGTGTTTTTGATGTTCTTGCTTGCTAATAAAGTTAATAAAATATGTTTAGGGGAAAAACCGTACCAAATGCAATATTTATCGTGGGGTCCACAATAGTTTGCCATGTATAGGTTTTACCCCCCCACTTAAAGTGACTAGATTAGATAGTTTATTTTTGCTTCACCTCTTGCCATGTTTGTGTGATATGCCATGCTTCTGTGCTTGCCATGTTAACAACCTTTTCTCACCTGTAGCTAAACAACTTGAACCTTTCTAAATGTGCGGTATCGTCGTGTGTGACGAGTACTCCACTTAACCTGTTAGTAACCGCTCTCGATGGTAGGTGCGATGTCTCGTGTTGCTTCTTGTTGATGTTTGCTCGTGTTTGCCTCGTAGTAATAGATGCTTGCTCGTTGATTGCTTTCCAGCTTTTACTTCTTGTGTGCTCCTGCGAATACCTCTCGGAGACGATGCGAGCTTGCGATCAACTACACCTTCGGAACCCGACTTATCAACAGGCAAGGACTATACATTACTTATGATCCATTCTATTTCAACCAGCGGTTTGCATGCTAGTATAGGATAGCTGTGATGTTTGATCCTACCACCTGTTTACAGCCTCTTTCAAACCGATACAGCCATGTCCCTTCCCAGCAAACCTTGTACTGCTATGTTACTATTGCTCGTTGCTCAGCCCCTGCTTAGTATGCATGCTTAGGATGCTACGACGTTACCCTGTTACTTCTTGGGTTGGGATATCACATTTATCATTTTTATATTGTTGTTGATGATATGATTATTATAATGTTGACTATATTCGACGAAGGATGGAAGGTCTAGGCTATCCCGCCCCGACGCTTTGTTCCATTCGAGTCACCTAGGATCCGAGTTCCGGGTATTGGTTTTAAGACTGAGCGTGCCTAACCGCGTGTGGGATTTTATGGGGTCCCCTTTTCTTACCTATCTAGCTTCAAACATTTCTAGTGGTGGCCCGAGCTGATTTACCATTTGAAACCCCGTGTGTGTGCTTGGTGGATCCCCTCGCAGTTTTTAAACAACCGGGACCAGCGGAGACATGGTTTCCCTGTTGGTCCACCTTTGACCGGCGAGGGCCCGAGGCCTCACGTGAGGCGTCTCGGTAACCCAAACCCTGTTGAGACGGAAGAGTCCGATCCGAGAGCGTGGCCAGCTTTTGGAATGGGTGTCGACTCCCCGGGGGCCACCCGGATTTGTTCGTTGTTAGTTAGAGGGACCTGTCGTTTCGGATCTCTTGGAACTAAATCATAAAATGGTTGCCTGTGATGGGTAGCAACTGAGAGAGATGAGCGTGCGTGCGGAGCCTTGTAATGGGCAGTTGGTACACCCCTGCAGGGTTAAATCTTTTCGAGAAGCCGTGTCCACGGTTATGGATGACTTGAGACCTACTCCTTGTTCATAGAAACCAACAACTGAGATAATCTTAATATAACTTGATCAACGTGTGTGTGCCTTGACTGCTTCTTCTTCGTCGGGATGCGAAGAGGAGGACGAGGATAGGATAGGTGTTATGTTTGCATAGTAGGTGGATAGTAGACTTGTTGGAGGCGATTACTCATCGAATGCTTGGCTTCTTATCTTACTCTCTAGATCGTTAGCCACTTCATCAAATGCTAGTGCGGCAGCAACCTCACCACTTACCCCATCCTTACCATAAACTACTAGTTGTCCTAGAATGACGAGTGATGAAGTCCTTGCTGGGTCAGTTGACCACTACAGTTGGATGCTGAGTACTTCTGTACTCATGATACTACCCCAAAACTCTTTTCAGGGTTCTTGATCGACAACAGGTATGGTGATCGACGTTTCACGTGGAGACTCGACGACGACTAGTTAGGCGGATCCCGGCGGGGGGCCTGGGCCCGTGTGGTTATGGGGATCGATGTTTTTCTCTTTGCCCGTAGGCATTTGATTGTAGTCTGTACTCAGACATGTATCTTCCGCTGTTGTATTGTATTAAGGCAGTTGTATGCCGATTGTATGAGATGTTGTATCCTGTATCTGTAATGTTGTGATATCATGTTGGAAACACCTAGATGGGCCCGTGTGGTGGGACCGATATGTGCTTCGTCCCTAGATCTGGGTGGAAACACCTAGATTTGGAACAGTACCGCATATCGGGCCTTACAAGTTACCTTTTGAGTTGCAGAAGTACCCCGAAAAAAAATTCTCTACTACCTGCTGTTCTGTTTTTCACAGATTCTGCCACGTTTTGTCGGTCCTTACTTTTGCAAACCTTAAGCTTGCTTTTTATTTGCAAAAAACTTTTGAACATGTTGAGAAACAGTAGATCTTCAATAATATCCTTATATCCAGTGGGGAAAAATTATTTTATTAAGGGTACTAACCTCTCTAATCAGCTTATGATGAGTTATGTATGAAGGGAGTTTTCAAGTGTGCGATGGAAGATTATGAAAGATGCTCCAGGAGTGTCAAGCGCTCAAGCATCCCCAATAAATATTCAAGGAGACTCAAGCGTCAAAGCTTGGGGATGCCCCCGTGCATCCCCTTCTCCATCAACCATCATCATTTCATCCTTCGTCTCACTATATTTTTATCACTTCGTGCGTTATGTGCTATGCTTGGAGCGTCTCGCTCTTAGGTTTTATTTTTATTTTTATTTAGCTTTGCTTGCTGTTCATAACAAGTTAGACCCCATCTTACTTTGTGTGGGAGAGAAACACGCTCCACTTCAATCTAGAACACATCATAGGATTCTTCATGCTTATCTTTCTGCTGTTGTGTGTTCTTTATCTTTTCATAGCTACTGCCATGTTTAGTTTTATTCTTAGTTTGTCTTTAGCAAGAGCCTTGGATTTTGTTTAGTTTGTTGCTGAAACTCTCTTTAGTTTTCATTTTTATCTTGTTAAGAGAGTTGGTTGTTGCACTGAATTGTGTCTTGTCTTGAAAGTAGGTAGTTGATGTTGCTATTTAATTTTAGTAGTAACTTGCAATAGTTTTGATGTATTGACGTGAGTAGTGTTTGAACTTTTGGTATCAAGAGCTCTAGCCTATTAGTGATAGGTGTTGTATTATAGGAAATCCTTGTTTATTTTCAAAACCTACAAAAACTAGTTGAGAACTCTAGCTACTAGATGGATCGCTAATCTTTGGAAGGATCGAATATTAGAGTACACTCACGTACCATGAGTCGAGGATGCGCAAGGTTAACCAACCCCCCATACACTCCTCCTCGGGGTACTTGTCTCTTTGTGAATCTCCTTATTAGATTGAGAGTTACCGATAATAAGTGCATGAGTTCTTCAGACTAATGTAAGTATTGAAAGTTGATACTTCCACCTCCCCATATTTGCTAGCCTCTCCTGTGCCGTGCATTGACTTCTTCTCACTTCGAGAGTTGGCGTCCACCTTCACCGGTACATCCAAACCCTTGGCATGGTATGCTCTGTCATCATAACCCTCGTTATATCTTTGCTCAAAACATCCACCATACCTACCTATCAAGGCATTTCCATAGCCTTTCCGAGATATATTGCCATGCAACATCCACCTCTTCATGACTTGATCTTCATGTCATACATGTTCCTGCTACGCTGGTAGCGGCATACATTGCATACATTATGATATCTACATCTTCTTTATGATTTTAGTACCTTGTAAAGTGTGAAATATCTTCTATACCCTCTTGTAAATTAGGGTGTTGCCCTTAAGTGAGGAAAAGATCCCAAAGTGGACAAAATAAAAGATTCCAAAAAGGACAAATGAGAGTTAAATAGAAAGAGCCATATAGGCCACCAAAAAAATAAAAACAAAAAGAGAGAAAGGGGCAACACTACTATCCTTTTGAAAGAACCACACTAGTACTCCCTCTTATCCTTGTACTCCATAGAGATGATCATTCATGCATATAGATATGTGGGGACCTTCACACTATAGAACATGGCTTGCATATTCCAAGGATGACATACCTCAAAAGAGCTCTAGGTCTTCATGAGAGATCAAGATAGATGGACCCCCACTAGTTCCATTGGAGAGATTTTTAGCTCATATGTGCATCCATTGCATGGCAATCCCTACTCCTCACATCATATCTATCATTTGGCCTTCTCGCCTATGATTGTCCTCATTGATGTGAGCCTTTCTCATCCTTTTTTGTCTTCCTCCTCCACCATATTTCTCTCTCTTCCATCCTATGTGCCAACTTTCGTGCTTACGCTCATCCATTGCATGAGTGCTGAAAATATTGAAAATGAGTGGATCAAATTGACTTGTACCTGGCTAGTGGTCTGGGGACGAGTCACGATAAGATTCCAAAGAAGATCAAGTGTGAAACTTTAGTAGATTGATTTCTCAACAAAAATACTTTTTTCTCGTATTCACTATCCCTCTTCTTGCATGCAAACACCATTTGGAGGCATTCGAGTCACGGACAGTGAGAGCTCTTGCACCTAATGTTCTTATGTTACTTGTTTCAATGCTAATATAGACTCTTGCATGTTATGACTTGAATTAATCACATACCTTGATTGCTTTACTTTTAAAAGTTCTTATATGGTTGCTAGCATGTCACCACAGAAGTTATGCTTGTTATCATTTACCTACTCGAGAACGAGCAGGAATTAAGCTTGGGGATATTGATACATCCCAAACGTATCGATAATTTCTTCTTGCTCCATGCATGTTTTGTGTGATATTGCTATGATCTAGATACACTTTCATACACTTTTGATCATATTTGGACTAACCTATTAAATCAGTGCACCCTAGTGCCAGTTTCTGTTTCTACTGTTTTTCTATTTTAGTTTTCCTCCATATTAAAAGTGCTCCAAAAATTCGGGAAAAACCAGATAAAAAATCAGCGTGAAGGAACCTTCCGGAGTCCCGAAGGTGGGACCAGGTGGGACCCACCAGGGCCCCAGGCGGCAACCTAGAGCGACCTAGGGCTTGGCCACGCCAGGGGAGGCGCCTGGACCCCCGGTGGCCCCCCTGGCTGCCCCCCTTCGCCTATATATCTCCCGTGAAGTGAAACTTCCGAAGACAGAACCCTTTTTCCCGATCTCGCCTCTGTTCCTCCACCGCCGTGCTTCCAAGATCGGGAGCACCAGCAGAACTCTTCCTGTCACCCTGCCGGAGGGAGGATCGACCTCCGGGAGCTTCCCGTCCACCATGGACGCTTCCCGGATGTGCCGTGAGTATTTTCCTTTGGACCATGGGTCCGTGATTAGTAGCTATGTGATGTTCTTCTCCCCTCTTTGTTCTTCATGGTTTAGACCTCGTGAGCTGCCCTATATGATCGAGGCACATATGTAATCTTTCTGCTATTGCTATGCTGAGTTTGATGGGATCTGATGGATTATGAGATTATGTTCAGATTGTGATAGAGTAATATATTTGGTTCTTATCTTTTATATTTTTGTTCCTAAGTAATTCTTGCATGTTCTCCGTTGCTATTTATTGCTTTGGCCAAGTAGTAGGTAGTAACTCCAAGAGGGGATGTGCTGTTGCCACAAGGGGGAAAACAACGGTGCTTGTAACTGCGGTTTCAAGGATTGTTTACTTTACGCAAAGTTCTTTTTAATGCAATTATCTGTGGCTTTGGGTGGGGCTCGCAACTTAATACCAGCGAGATGTTCTGGATCGATATCTCAAGGTGGATGATTAGTAGTAGATGCAGATGGATTTCGGTCTACTTATTTTGGCTTACATCCCATGCTTTTGAGCCTCTTCCTTTCTTTTCTAGCATAGTTAGCTTTGCGGTGCGTTTATAATCCTGTCAATTGCCCATTTGTAATTTGTTTACCTCACATAGCAGGTTTATCGTCTTTTGGGAGAGAGACATCACTAGTGAACATCACGGGACCCCGGTCTATATTCTCATCATTGTTTACACGCTTATTTACTTTATAGCCTTTACTTTCAATTGCTATCATTATCATTATCTCTTGTGTTTTGATCCTTTGTAAACAACAAGACTGGAGAGATTGACAAACTCTCTGAACTTTGTTGGGAGCAAAGTTATTTGTGTCTGTGTGCAGGTCTAGGAGAAGCAAATGATTATCTTCAAACAGCGCATCACCTGCCAAACCACCTACTTATCATTACCGGAGTCCTACGGGAGACAATCTTAAAAACTCGGTATCTTCACTGAGGGAAACTTTCCGCTACGCTGCATCTTACCTTCCACCTGGGGTAACCAACAAAGGGCGAGAAGCAATTATCCTCTCTCGCGTATCACCAATCAAGCGGCTGGTTCTAGCTCTAACCGTCCATCGCGTTTGAAGCTCTCAAGATCACCTCCTAAGCGATAATTTCAATGAAATGCAAGGCCATGCGGGTCGAGGGCACTGGTGCCATGGATGGCGCCATCCCCTTATGCACCATACTTCATGAGTGGCTTCAATGAGAAGAGGAAGTAGCCCCCAATGGCTCCTTATACGTTCTATCCAGGATGGGCAGTGCCTAGGAGATCCGTGCATGAGAGGATTTCATACACCACACAAGGTTGTTTGTGTGATGATGCCAATCAGTCGATGCATGTTTATTCAAAATGGGATAGCAAGAAAGTGTGGCGTGCAAAGTCTCCAAGTACTAAAATTTCATAATCTGCCAAGTGAAAGGAGGAGCGTGTTGGTGCCAAAACTGTTATGATAGGCACTAAGAGGTTAAAATTCAAAGAGCCAATTGTTATTGATGATCCGGTTGCTTCGAGTAATGATGTGGTTGCTGTTCTGCAGGGTCCTATGGCTAATTCTCATGAAGCTAGTACGAGTGAGGTCAAGCTTAGGGATCCCAAGTATATCCAGCCTAAATGGTGTCCTCCCGGTCTATCCAAGTCACAAAAGAGGAGGTTGCAGCGCATGAGGAATCATGAGAAGGTGGAGCCAGAAGTGGAGAAGCAAAGGGACGAGTGGTTTAACAAAACACGTCCCATCGTACATCTGGCAAAGGTGTGGAAGCCTAAGCAAATAGATAATACAATATACACCACAACGCGAACATCTCCAAAAGAGGATGATGCAACTGTTATTGTATCGTCCGCGTCAGCTATCATTTCTTCTTCACTTGAGAATGCCTCGGAACCAGAGGATGTGGATGAGGAGGAGGAAGAGACGGTGGATTATGAAGCTACACCGGTCCGTGAAACACTAATAGAGAAAAGGATATACATGGAATTCTTATTAATGGCGAATTTTATATGTAATGCGCCAATATGTTATAAGGGGTGGCGCACTGGTTCAAAATGCGCCACCTATAAGATCTTATAGGTGGCGCATTTCTTAAAATGTGCCACCCCTAAGAGTGGGCCAACCCTTGATCCTCTTATACGTGGCGCATTTCGAGAAATGCGCCACCCCTAAAAACCTTATAGGTGGCGCATTCTGGAAATGCGCCACCCCTAAAGAATTATTAGTGGCGCATTTAGAATGCGCCACCCATAAGGACTTATTAGTGGCGCATCTTGCATATGCGCCACTACTAACCTAAAAAATATGAGCAAAAATTCCCAAAACACAAATACACCCCCTGGAATGCGCCACCCCTAAGTTTGACCTGAGATTAAGCATAGTGACCGGGCATTAAGCATACTAACCTGAGATTAAGAAAAAAATAAAAAAAAATTGTTATCCAGATTCAAAATTCAAAATTAATTTTTTTAATAGTGGCGCATTTTCAGAATGCTCCACGAATAAGGGATTATGGGTGGCACATTTTGAAATGCGCCACGCATAAGAGTCTTAGGGGTGGCACATTTGAAATGCGCCACTAATAAGCTTGTCCTTAGTGGCGCATTTGAAATGAGCCACTAAAGGCAAAAAAAGGATGCCACTATAAGGCATTTTCCTAGTAGTGAAAATATGGATATAAAAATGGTGAATTACTTGCCTGCTGAATTCTGTGCTGTAGATGAAGAAGGAGAGGTGGATCATCTGGATTTTGGCCCCAAAAATGCTATATTTGAGAAGCCAAAAGAACTGGTGATGCACTTGAGGTCATTGTACCTTAAAGGTCATATTCACTGGATGCTTGTTGATGGTGGTGCTATTGTGAATCTTATGCCCTATTCGGTCTTCAAGAAACTGAGTTTGAATGATAAGGAATTGATGAAGACCAATAATGTGCTAAATAGATTCGAAGGCAATGAAGGAACTGAAGCCAAAAGGTGTTATGTATGTGGAGCTTATGGGCAGGGGAGAGCCCTGGATTTCAGGACTGTGTATTCAAATTTTGAAAACAATTTTTTTGGAAAACTATAGCCTTGTTTTTCAGCGCGTATAACCAATTCTAACATCATAGTGTACTAATTGTAAAATATATAAAGGATATCATCATAAAATATATTCATAAAAATGATCATGATTTGAAGTTGTTCGGCATATAGAAAGTAATAATTGTACAACATATCGTGGCAACACCTAAGATATATAGAGGATAAAAAATATCAAATGATAAGAAAGCTTACAAATTAAAGGATAACTTTTCGATGCTTGATGTTTTGAAAATGAGTGATGATGTCCTCATGCTTTGAAAATTTCATCACACTATCAAGCTGTATTCAGCAATTTTTTGCTACAGATTAACCCACCCTTGTATAGCTACATGACGAGGATCGGCCTTAGAAAATCCCATGGTAAGGTACCCTGGGTTTAGATCATAGAGAGAGCTGCAGGTTGACGATACTCGTCGGCTAACAGGAGACTGGGATTCACCCAGGTTCAGGGCCCTCGATCGGTGAAACCCCTACTTCTTGCTCTTTTGTATTATGATGGAGGCGATTAAAGTGGAGGTCGAGGCGAGATAGCTCGGGATTGGAGGTGTTTCTATGAGATTGGATGCCTTAGACGTCCCCTCTCCCAGCCTTTATATACTAGGCTGGGTCACAAGGAGTCCATCTAGGTTTGCAGAGGCAGTTGCCTAATCTAGCTTCAGTCTTCGATGCCAAGTCTTGGTTTCCATGATGCCAAGGAATCCTACGTCGGTGCTTCGAGTGGGCCAGTCGTGGGCTGGTCGAAACTTCCAGCGGGCCTCCTGTCTTGACACACACGAGGTACCCTCATCTGTAGGAGTTGTGGGGACACCCCCTCGCTAGTAGCCCCCGAGTGCCTGGGGGACTCGAATAGTCGCGCAGGGACTAAAACCTACAATCAGCTTTAGTAGTGCGTGTCACATTGTTGCGAGTGGTCGACTGCCGTCTATTGAGAGATAGTCTTTCGAGGGGTGATAAGCTAAAAAGGCCCGAGGTGCTCGACTTGTCGAGCCTCTGTGAATTGCGCTAGCGGCAAGTACCTCTGTAGCCCAATCAAGGCTGCGTCCCTCTACACGAACTTGGATATGACTGGTGTCAAGGAAGGTCCATGCCACTGCGGGGCTTACAGGATCAATGCCGCCAGTTGAGTGCTAAATAGCACTCTAACGCGTTCGTTAGTGGTTAATTTTTCATCATTCATCGCAGATAGAACCGTCGGGAGTGAAGTCGCGCTGTGGAAAGTCCCGGCCCAGGCCGTCTGTGCAGCGGGGTCTTACCTACGCGCGAGCTTTCGCGGCATCTGGGGTGCAGTGTATCGCAACCCAGGCAATGTTATTAGAGGCGTGTGCCAAAATAGATTGCACCCACTCGGAAAACGATCGAGTGGAGTAATAGAGGTCACTCGCGGAGCATTCGAGTGCTCAGGCAAGGAATAAGTACGAGATGCGCCCACTCGGAAATTCATCGAGTGGACTAGTAGCGTGAGCACCCGCAGAGCATCCGAGTGCTCGGGTGGGTAGTCCTTCTTCTTGTCTATTGAGTCTTGTGTATTAGTGCGAGTAATCACTCGAACACCTTGTTTCTTGGGCGAGTGAGCACTGGTGCCCTGTAGATGTATTTGTTGGAGGGGAGTGGCCACTTGATCCCTCGAGGCTTAGTCCGTGCTGTCTTGTGCTCTGCTTTAGCGGTGACAGGGTGCTCCCGATGGGATTAAAGTTTTGATGTAATCAAAAATAAAAAGAGGGCAATTATGCCAAAAAAATTTGGTTGGTTGGTCCAACGACAAAGAGTGGTCTGTGGTCAAAATCCTTTGCTTGGTCTGTCGACAAATAGCAGACAGAAACTGATATTGGGCACTAAATTAGTAGGTTAGTCCAAAATATGTTGTAATTGATATGAAAGGGCATCAAAACATATAGCAATATCACCAAAATAAACATGGAGGAAGCAGAAATTATAGATACGTTTGGGACGTATCAACATCCCCAAGCTTAATTCCTGCTTGTCCTCGAGTAGATAAATGACAACAAAGATAATTTATGTGCTGACAGGCTACCAACAAAGATTTGAACTTTAAAGTATAGAAAGCAAGATATGCACTTCAAGTCAAGACAATAACAAGCAAGAGTCGATATCTAGTATTGAAACTAGCAAAGTAAGAACATAAAGGTGCAAAAAGTTCTCGCTGTCCGTGATTCGAATGTATCCAATCGGTGTACCCGTGCATAAAGTGGGAGATGGGTTTAGAGTATAAAAATACTGAACAATTGTTGAGAACTCAATCTACTAAAACTTCACACTTGGTCTCCTTTGGAATCTTATTATGACTCGTCCCCAGACCACTGGCCAGGTACAAGTCAATTCGATCCTCTCCCTTTTTACTTCAATCACTCATGCAATGAATCAGCGTGAGCAAGATTAGTTAGAACTTAGGATGTCAAAGAGAATAAATGATGGGGAAGGAAGACAAAAAGGTGAGAAAGGCTCACATCAATGAGGACAATCATAGGCGAGAGAAAGCCAAATGATAGTTACGATGTGAGGAGTAGGGATTTCCATGCAAGGAATGCACATATGAGCTATGAATATGAAAGCTCTCCAATGGAACTAGTGGGGGGGGGTGCATCCAACTCGCTTGCTGATGGCACTGAAGCAGTGCTCCTCGTTGGCTACCCCAACTGGAAGGTTGAGAAGTAGTCAACAACAAGTTTCCCTTGGTGAAGATACCAAGGTTATCGTACCAGGAGGACTTCGAATTCAGCAAGTAGGTGTCAACGACGCCAGAGATTAAGTTGCCTAAAGGATATAAGGTTGACGTGGAACTGCACACAGAAACAAATAACTTTGCTCCCAACGAGCCAGAGAGGTTGTCAATCTCTCTGGGCTTGGCGTTTACCAAGGATCAAACGCACGGGGGAAATAGTGATGGTGATTGCTACTGAAAGGAAACAAAGCAGTAAAGAGTTGAGGTGTAAACAATGGTGGAAATATGGACCGGGGTCCCATGATGCTCACTAGTGATGCCTCTCTCCCAAAAGACGATAAAATAGTTAAGCTGGGTGAACAAATTACAATTGGGAAATTGACAGAATTATAAACGCCCTTCAATGCTAATTATTCTACAAGAAATTTAGAGGCTCAAAAGTATGGGCAGTACGTCAAAACAAGTAGAACGTTTATTCATCATTATCTACTCACTAATCATCCACCTTGAGATATCCATCCAGAACATCTCGCTGTTATTAAGTTGCGATCCCCACCCAAAGTGTAAACACAAAGCAACAGGCAGATGCATTAACAAACTTTGCGTAAGGTAAACAATCGTTGCAACCACAGTTACAAGCACCTTTGTTTTCTCCTTGGTGGAAACAACACATCCCCTAGTCTCATGTTTCTGTCACTCAAGCTAGACATCGGGGGGCATGAACCCACAATAGAGCATAACGCTCCCTCTTGGAGTTACTATCTACTACTTGGCCGAAGCAATAAAAAGCAATGGAGAACATGCAATAATTACTCAAGAACAAAATTTAGAAGGGGAACCAAATATATAAGTCATCACAATCTGAACATAATGTCATAATCCATCAGATCCCAGCAAACACAGCATAGCAACAGCAGAAAGATTACATAAGTGCCTTGATCATGTAGGGCAGCTCACAAGGTCTAAGAATTTAAGCACAAGATTGGAGATAAGACATCACATAGCTATTGGTCATGGACCCATGGCCCAAAGGGGACTACTCACGACACATCCGGGAAGCGCTCATGGTGGTGGAGAAGCTCCCGGAGATCAATCCTCTCTACGACAGGGTGCCGGGATAAGGTCTTCTGGCGGTCCCGATCTCGGGATCGCGGCGGCGGCGGAACAGAGGTGAAAATCGCGATGCGGGGTCTCTTTTCAGGGTTTTTGCATCAGGAGATAAATATAGGGCGAAGTGGGGCACCAGAGGAGGTGCCCACCTCCCAGGAAGCCAGCGTGCGCGGCCCCACCCCTGGCTGCGCGAGGATTTCTCCTGGGAGGGGGGTGACCCCACTCCGGCTCTCCTTCGATCTTCTGGAAGCTTCCGTAATGCTGATCTTATATATTTTTTCTTTGATTTTTTTAGGCACTGTAAATATGGGTAAAAACCTACAATTCATAGAAATTAGCAGACAGAAACTGGTACTAGGTGCACTGAGTTAGTAGGTTAGTCCAACTATGTGTAAAAAGTCATGATTGTGTAGCAAAACACATAGCAATGTCACCCGAATGAGCATGGAAGAAGCACAAATTATAGATATCACTACTGGAAATAGGAGTTTTGCCGTCAGCTTAGTGCTTTGGCGTCAGCTTCTTGTCGGGGCTGACGACAAAGCTTACTATGCCGTCAGCCAGGTGGAAATCCAACGGCAAAGATTTGGCTGTAGGCAAAACGGAGCTATGCCGTCAGCCTTTTCAACGCCAACAGCTGGCTGATAGCAAACTTATAGAAAGCTGACAGCAAAGGAAGGCCGACGGCCTCCCGTGGGCCACGTGTCCCTGGCTTGCACGAGTTAACGGCGACCGGCTTTGCAAGGATAACGGCCAACTTAGCCGTCAGTCGGCTGACGGCTAAGGAGGGCCTTATCCCGAGACCGCGGCCAGCCCTAACCCCCAGCCTCCCGCACTCACCCCACACCCACCTCTCCACTACCACGAGCGCCGCCGCCAGCACCACCGCCCCCACCGTCCCGACCCTCCTCCCACATTGTGCTTCCCTCGCCGCCGCCGGTGAGCGACCGCGCCACCCTCCCCTTTCCTTCTCTCCTCTCTCCTCTCTCTATCCTCCCCATCTCCTCACGCGCCGCCGCCTCTCTGCAGGAGCACGCCACCGACGCCCCCTGCTAGTCCCCGTCGACGACGCCGACGCCCTCTTCTCCCCATCGACGACAGTGGCCCCAAGTCCCTGTCAACGACGCCCCTGCTCCTCGTCGACGCCGCCGCCGCCACTCCTCCCGTCAACCTCGCCGCCCCTGCTCATGTCGACCTCGCCGCCCCCTACTCCTCTCCTCGCCGGCGCCGCCACCACCTCAACGCCGGCCTCCTTTCGGTGAGCATTTTGTACAAATTATTTTTGGCAACTAGCTTATATATTTTAGTTAGCTTAGTTGTTCGATTTTAGTTAGATTAGGAAAACTATGAGTTGTTAGGGCTTGTTTGATTCAAAGGAAAAAATAGCTAGCTAATATTTGCTAGTTTTTATATTAGTTAGATTTTAGTTGGCTTAGGGAAGCTAGTTCTTTTCTGCAAGTAGCTTAGTATAGATTTTAGTTAGCTTACTTGTTAGATTACGAAAATTATTATTTGTTAGTTGTTATATTAGCTAGCTAATGAAAATAGAGAAAAATATGAAATAAACTATTTGTAAAGAAATAAGAGAGAAGTAGAGAAAAGAGAAGAGAAAAAAGAAATTATGAATAGAAAGAAGAGAGAATTAGAGAAAATATGAAGAGAATGAGAGAAATTAGGAAGAGAAAAGAAATGAGAAGTAGAGGAAAGAAGAAAAGAAGTAGAATTGAAATAATAGATTTTAAAAGGAAGAATAAATAAAATGAAAGAAATGGAAAAGAGATAAAGAAATATAGAAAAAAACAATTACTATTTTATTCTCTGGTTAAGATTTTATAGCATCCTAGCTAACTTTGTGTTTGGTTATGCCCTTTGCTCCGTGGTTTATGGCCCGGCTTTGGTTCAGCCCACTGCTTTCCCATATCGAGTTAAAATTTAGATGTAAGGTTCCATTGAGTAACCCATATGCATCTCCCGTTCGAAAGATTCAATTTATAAATATACATTCATTTGCATATTTATAATTGGATTCTTTCGAATTGTCCAACGTTATCTATGGACAACCCAAGTATGTGTAGATTGGATTCATTTCTCCATATGCTCTCCTCCCGATCGGACACATGATTTCGTCAGTGCCACCTTGTATTTCTCCGGGTACACATCCTCTCGGTTTATGCCGAGACGTGTATCAGGAGAACAACGGGGAGGTGCTGTCGAAATTTTTCGTCGGATCGGAAGGAGAGCATGGGGAAATGAATTCAATCTTCACATACTCGGGTGGGATTAGAACCTATCTTTACCTATTAGCTAGTAGGTGCATCTGTCGTATCACCGTAATTAATTATAAGAATTCTTGTGTTAATTTGTACTAGCTAGCTAGCCAGAATGAATGATCGTGCGTGGATGTACACCGGTCACCCTAGTCAGAAAGATATGACTGAGGAATGGTTGACCAAGACCGAGGAGTTCCTAGAGGTTGCATTTAGTGATGGCCAACCAAGAACATGGTTCCCTGCACTAGATGTAAGAACTATTCACAACAGTCAAAGGATGTAATGGGTAAACACTTGCAAATGCGTGGTTTCATGCCTGATTATACATTGTGGTCATTTCATGGCGAGTCGGCCCAACGTGATAGACATGAGGTAGTGCGTCAGCGCATCGAGGATTGTGGTACAGGGATCGAAGACGTGATTAATGACTACAACGATGCTCGTCATGAGGACAAAGAACCAGAGGAATCTGCCAAGGACTTTTATGCCATGCTAATACGTCCAAAACGTATCTATAATTTCTGCTTGCTCCATGCCTCTTTTATGTGATATTACTATGTTATTGATGAACTTCCATACACTTTTGATCATATTTGGACTAAATTATTAACTCACTGCACCCCGGTGCCAGTTCCTGTTTTCTGCTGTTTTTCTATTTCAGGTTTCCCCCATATTAAAAGTGCTCCAAAAATTCGGGAAAATCCAATAAAAAATCAGCGCTGTAGAAGCTTCGGGAATCACCGAGGGGGGCCCAGAGGGGACCCACCAGGGCCCCAGGCGCCCTCCCGGCGCTCCCTAGGGTGGGGTCGCGCCAGGGTGCCGCCTGGACCACTGGTGCCCCCCTGGATGCCCCCTTCGCCCATATATTCCCCGTGACGTGAAACCCCCGTGACATGAACCCTTTTTCGTGATCTCTCCTGTGTTCCGCCGCCGCCGCGCTTCCAAGATCGGGAGCACCAGGAGACCTCTTCCCGGCACCCTTCCGGAGGGAGGAACCACCTTTGGGACCTTCTCCACCACCATGGATGCTTCCCGGATGAACCATGAGTAGTCCACCTTGGACCATGGGTCTATGATCAGTAGCTATGTGATGTTTTCGTCCCCTCTTTGTTCTTCATGGATTAGACCTCGTGAGCTGCCCTACATGATCGAGGCACATATGTAATCTTTCTGCTGTTACTATGCTGAGTTTGCTGGGATCCGATGGATTATGAGATTATGTTCAGATTGTGTTTGAGTAATATATTTGATTCTCCTCTTTTATATTTATGTTCTAGAGTAATTCTTGCATGTTCTCCGTTGCTGTTTATTGCTTTGGCCAAGTAGTAGGTAGTGACTCCAAGAGGGAGCGTTATGCATAACTGTGGGTTCAGGCCCCCTGATGACTAGCTTGAGTGACAGAAACATGAGTCTAGGGGATGTGATGTTTCCACAAGGGGGAAAGAACGGTGCTTGTACTTGCGGGTGCAATGATTGTTTACTTTACGCAAAGTTCTTTAATGTAGTTGTCTGTTGCTTTGAGTTTACAGTTTGGGTGGGATTCGCAACTTAATACCAGCGAGATGTTCTGGATAGATATCTCAAGGTGGATGATTAGTAGGTAGATTCAGATGGCTTTCAGTCTACTTGTCTTGGCGTACCGCCCATGCTTTTCAGCCTCTTCCTTTCTTTATAGCATAGTTAGCATTGGTTTGCGCACATAAACCTGTCAATTGCCCAACTGTAATTTGTTTACCTCGCATGGCTATTTTATCGTCTTTTGGGAGAGAGACGTCACTAGTGAACATCATGGGACTCCGGTCCATATTTCCAACATTGTTTACACCCACTATCAATTTACTGCTTTATTTACTTTTCCGTTGCTATCACTATCATTATTATCCCGTGCGTTTAATCCTTTTAAACAACAAGGCCAGAGGAATTGACAACTCCTCTGCACTCGTTGGGAAGCAAAGTTATTTGCTGTGTGTGCAGGTCCAGGTGAAGTAAGCAACCTTGAGTTGTGAACGACGCCACTGTTCACTTCACCACCTTCTTGTATCTGTTGGAGTCCTACTGGTCGACCCTAAACCTTGGTATCTTCACCAATGGAAATTGCCGCTACGCTACATCTCACCTTCCACTTTGGGTAACCAACGAGGGGCGAGAAGTAAACTCTAGTACATCACATGCTGGAGTCTTCAAAACTCCCACTACATGCGCACACCAAGCTTTGTCAACTAGATGCCATCGCACAAACAATGGCTCTTAATGCCCAATTCAACTTGGGAAGAGAGTGATATGATGCGATGATGACCTTATTCGGGCGCTTTCTACCCGATGGTCATATTATGCCTGCAAACCTATACCACTCAGACAAAATACTCGGTGCACTGAAGATGCCCATCGAGCGGATACATGCTTGTGAGAAAGGATGCGTCTTATTTAGGCATGAGTATGCAGATGATAATTATTGTCCACGCTGCAAGTCCTCCAGGTATATTGTCGTAGACAACGGTCTTGGTGATAAGACATAGAGCAAAATACTTGTAAACATTCTTCATTACCTACCGATCTTACCAAGACTTCAATGGCATTACATGCTTGAAGAAACAACAAAACAGATGACATGGCACAGAGATGGAATTAGACATGCTACAGATGAATACGGGAATTTGATGTTGACCCACCCCTCTGATGGTGAAGCGTGGAAGATGTTCAATGAAATACATAAAGAAGGTAAAGCCAAAGACCCAAAGAAGGTGGCACTCGCCATTAGTCTCGATGGGTTCAATCCTTTCGGTATGACGGCAACCCAGTATAGTTGTTGGCTCGTATTCATCATACCCCTCAATCTTCCCCCTGGAGTACTTATGTAAAGAAAGCAGATCTTCTTGACGTTGATAGTTCCGGGGCCCATCTATCCCGGCAAAAATATGAATGTGTACTTGCAACCATTGATGGATGACTTGAAAGAAGCCTGGGATAATGGGATCTGGACATATAACGCAGCTAGCAAAACAAACTTCTGAATGCATGCTTGGTGGATGTACTCCATGCCTGACCTGCCGGCCTTTGCACTTTTCGTTGCATGGTGTGTGCACGGAAGGTTCCCATGTCCGCAATGCAAGGCTGCTCTTAAGTTTCATTGGCTGCCGGAGGGTCGCAAGTATTCTTGCTTCGACTTGCATAGACAATACCTTCCTCTGGACCATGGATTCAGAAAAGACAAGAAGAATTTCACCAAAGGTAAAGTTGTCGAGCACGAGGCACCACCTATGATGACGGGCGCACAAATTCTTGATCAATTGAACTCACTAGAGCCTGATCCGAACCGGCCAGGGTATTTCTTGGGATATAATAATGAACACGCCTAGACCCACA
The DNA here is from genome assembly GCA_950022295.1 of Bromus sterilis. Taxonomy (NCBI): domain Eukaryota; kingdom Viridiplantae; phylum Streptophyta; class Magnoliopsida; order Poales; family Poaceae; genus Bromus; species Bromus sterilis. The sequence goes on along the minus strand of OX465595.1, from coordinate 268,342,096 downwards.
AGCCATGCTTCTGGGATCTCCCCTATTTCAAAGACCTTGCTATTCCACACAACATTGATGTGATGCACACTGAAAAAAAATATGGGTGAGGCTCTTTTTGGTACATTGTTTGGCACTGATAAGGGGAAAGATAATGTTAAGGCTAGAGTCGATCAGGAGAGTCTGTGTAATAGGAAGTCATTGAACATGCGACAACCGAAAGGGAAAAAGAATTGGGAGAAGCCAAAGGCCTGGTTCAATCTTAAAAGGGAACACATGAGGGAAATCATCATGTGGGTGAAAGAAAATTTGATGTTCCCCGATGGCTATGCAGCGAATCTAGCAAGGGGAGAAAGTCTTGAAAAGTTTAAAATCTTTGGGATGAAGAGTCACGATTGGCACATATGGCTTGAGCGAATAATGCTGGTGATGTTGCGCGGCTACATCCCCGAGGATGAATGGCTAGTACAGGCAGAGCTGAGCTATTTCTTCCGTGTTCTTTGTGCTAAAGAACTATCACCTATTGTGATAGAAGAGATGGAAAAACTGGCGCCGGAGTTGATATGGAAGTTAGAGAAGATCTTTCCACCGGGTTTCTTTAATCCAATGCAGCATATGATTTTGCATCTACCGATGGAGGAAATATTGGGTGGCCCTGTGCAAAACCGTTGGTGCTATGCAACTGAGAGAATGCAGAAGACGCTTCGAGAAAAATGTAAAAATAAACGGAGAATTGAAGCATCAATGGCTGAGGCATTCGTTGTCGAGGAAGCGGCAAACTTCGTGACAGCACACTATGCTGCCACTAATCACAGTTTGCATAATCCAAAGCCTCGGTACAATACTGGCGACCCCGAGCGACATGAATCCAAGTTCAAACTCTTTAAAGGGAGCCTCGCACCTTGTGGGGTTATGAACACAAAGACGTTGACCTTTGAGGAATGGGGCATCATTACATTGTATATCTTGACCAACATGACAGAAGTGCGACCGTACATCGAGTAAGTGCTCGGTACACATTAATTGTTCCGCAACTTCTTGGCGAGTTTTGTGTCTAACTTCTCTTTATTATTTGATACAGTCGATTTGTCGCGCAATTCGCGAATGGTGTGGCGATCGAAAAAGACTCCATCGAAGAGATTAATCTTCTTGAGAAGCGGGGAGGCGACAATCCCGGTTTCATCTCTTGGTTTGCACAAATGGTACTTCTTATATAATATATAGGCCATTTTCATTTCTTCGTCGTCACAGTTCAGACTAATACAACAAGCAGGCTATCGATGATGATGAGGAGGAAGAGGAAGAAGTGGAAGACAAAGAGGTTACCGATGATGATGAGGAGGAAGAGGAAGAAGTGGAACACGAAGAGGTTACCGATGCGGATGACCTATCATTGCTTGACCGATTACAAAAAGGCTTTCCAAATGTGGTTGCCGCTGAACCTGATCCCGGAGAAGAGACCATTCATGACGACACGCGTGATAGTGACGATGATGTTTTTATTGATCCTGGGAAGATACAGATGATCGCGACTATCATTAGTTGTATGCATCCCAACTTTCTTTTTTTTTGTATATATGAATTTGTATTATTTATTTCCTTACTTTACTAATTCATCTTTATATGCATATGTTTGTTTTTTGTATATGAATTTGTATTATTTATTTCCTTACTGTACTAATTCATCTTTACTCTGTAACAGGTGTTGACACATGGCGAGCCATAGGGCGAATGACCCACCGGTGGATTCTCGACCACCTCTCCCTCTACGGAGAGAGTTGCTGGCGGATATTGTAGCAGCCAACTCGTCGTCGGCGCGTGCTGAGCAGCCTCGTGAGAGAGGTCAGGGAAAAGGGCAAAAGAGAGCTAAACCCGATGGTCGAGGAGGCGTTTGAGCAGGTGGTCGCTCAAAAGCGATCAGGGCGGCTGATAGAAGCAACTCACCACCACCCCTAGCCGAGTCACCCACTCACAGGACAGTCTCACCGGTGGAGGAGCCACCGCTTCAGGAGCCACCTGTAAGAACCCCAACTAGGGTAAGTGCTAGGGTTTGATTGTGCCCTTTGCATCATGCAAAAATTCCAAATGAAATTCAAAAATGGGGAAAAGAAAAGCCCTGAGAAATTAATTCAAATGGCCAGATAAAAATCTTTTTCCAAAAATCATTTGAATATTTGTAAAATTCCTATAAATGATGGTGATCATTTTAAAAGTGGTTTGGGTTCATTCCCACACTCAAGGAATTTTCTACAATTCAAACAATGTCTTGGAAAATTAAAATAACCCCTATTTGATTTGAAATTCAAATTATTTGAATTTCAAAAATGCCCAAAAGTTATGAGTGGCTAGCTATTTATATTCTAAGCCCACATAAAAGATTTGGGTATTTTATAAAATGCTCTACTATTTATTTCAGATCAAAACAAGTAGAAGAAAAAGAAAAACAGAAAGAAAAAGAAAAGGGGCAAAGCAACCCATCCCAGCCAGGTCGCAGGCCCAACTAGCCGAACCCCTGCCCAAGCCCACGAGGGGCTTGTCGTCTACCCCAAGCAGCTCGCTATCGAGCATGCCGGGGCCGACGACCGCCACCTCGACGGCGAGAGCCGTCTAGGCCTCCCCGGGCTCCCTCTCCTCGCCACGACATCGCCCAGAAGCCCCTTCCTCCATCCCCTTGCTCGTAGCTCTCTCTCTCTCGCTCCTCTTGCCGATTTCTTTGCCGCCAGAGAAGAACCGAGCGCCTCCGCAGAGCACCGTCGTGGTCCGGCGTGGCCATCATCGTTGAGGAGCTGTGCCGACGTGTCCCACGTCTTCCCCGTCGTCGACTCCCTCACCAAGAAGCGGATTGGACGCCTCTTCGTCCCCGAGCCGCCGGAATCGACCCCGACATCTCGCCGGACCCGCACGACCTCGTCGTCGATTCCATGACCACCGCTGCTCCTCTGCCTTCGTCGACCCCGCCGTTGCACTCAGGGTGAGATTGCGCCCATTTCCCCTCCAAGCCCGACTCCTCCCGTGCCTCGGGTCGCCATCTTCACCTTGGCAGAGCTCCGGCCGCCGCCGTTGACGTTGCCGTCGCCGCTATGGGCCTCCACGGTGGCGTTGGCTTCCTCTAGCGTGCGCGTGTGGCCGAGGGCGTTCGTTTGGTGCAAGCGGCACACCAACTGGTGGCCCGTGCCGCCCCCGTGCTGCTCCGCCGTGGCTTCTGGCCACCGGCGTTGAGCCGCCGGCGACGCGCTGACGTGGCCGTCATTAGGGTCCTAACCCCTCGGGTTAGTTGACCCTAAGTCAATGACAAGTGGGGCGAGCCCACTAATTAACCCCCTCGGGTTAAATTTAAACGGGGATTAACCCCAGAGAGGCTGGCAAACAGGCCCCACAGGTCAGAGGCCCCCCTACGTCAGCATGAGATCATGCTGACGCAGTAAAGGGGTTTTTCTTTTTAAAAGAATTTAAAGAAATTACAGAAAATGTATTAAACTTCAATAATTCATAGAAAATTCATATTAACTCCAAATTAAACATATAATATATGAAAAATTATCAGAAAAATGCAAGGATTAAGAATATGCAGTTTGTTTTTATGTTTGACCATTTTAAAATGGGGCAACAGTAGCAAATGTGCATATGACTTAAATTGAAATTGAATTTGAAGTTTGAATTTGCATTCCAAATGCAATATACTTCAATTAAATTGAATTTGCCACAAATCAGTACCCTTTACATCATGTCACAACTTAAAATGTGCTTGAGCATTGTACTTTATTGTGTCCCCCTTTGTTGATGATTTTGCCGGTAACAGTTTTTCCGAGACGGTGTTCACCCCCGAAGGAGAAGACCACCGTTAAGACGCGTGTATCTTCAGCAAGGCAAGCAAACCCCATTGATCATATCTATAAAATCCCATTTCCCTCTCAGTCTCGCTTATGCATGTTTAGGAGATCATCTTGTATCGATTCTACCGCATAGTTGAACCCATGTCCGATGCATGACCTATCATCTTGTCACAGTAGTAAGCAAACCACAATCCTAGCTGACATAGGAGTTGATTGATATCATGAAGCCCCTGCAACTGTTATAGCTTATTGCATGCTTAGTGTTACATGAGGTTGCTTTTGATGTGAGTCGGGATGATGGTGAACATGGTGTTGATGAAAGTGAAACTGTGTCGGTGAATCCACCCTAATACAAGGTGAACGATGAGAGGTTGATTAGGAGTACACAGTGGGTTGTCTCGTTGGACACCGCCTTAAGCACCGAGTTCTTGTATGGTAATCCAAGACAAAGAGTACAACCACACATTGGGCTCACTGACCCCTCTCGGCCTAGTACCTTGATCCGTGTCGACGTCTAGGAGTCACATTAGTTCGGGCCTTCCATTTGACATATGCATAGAAAAAGACTGAGTGGAAATGTTGCATCATCCTAGATATGTGGGTGGATCTGTGAGACAGTGAAACCATCTATCATAGGTGGCGTCTCGGTTGCCTACATTGTCTGGGTCCGTTTCGTTGATCCGTCCGGACTGTCGAGCGGTGAAAAACTCAGATAGCCGACTCCTGGAATAGACCGGTTGTGAGCGAAGTGTCGTGGTGAACATCCTCGCTATCACCTCTTGAACGGTGGCGAGACCTGGCGGTAACCGATGGTCATGTGTGTGTAGCTTACACCCTTGAAAGGTTAACAAAACTATTCGAATAGCCGCGTCCACGGTTAAGGACTACTTGGAACCTGTACCTGATTATTAGACAACTTGAATGGATACTTATAAAACTCGCAAGATAAGCGTGAGTGCTATGGTGTGCTTCCTCGTGGGGAAGTCGAGGAAGTAACTATGGTGGTGTATTGGTTGGAGACTTGGATAGTGGACTCGTGTATGCTTCTTACCTCAAGTCTGGTAATCGTAGTTCAGGACTAGCCAAGTCAAAGCTGGCACTTCTGCATGATGAAACCCCACCTCCTTTACCTTGATACTTGAGCATGAGTAGTGTAGTTCTGATGTAAGTCTTGCTGAGTACGACTTTGTACTCACGTTTGCTTATTCTATGTTTTAGATGAGAACCCGGACCCCGATGGAGTCACCGACCTGAAGCTCGACGTTGACTAAGTTAGCATAGTCCCAGACAGCAGTCTGGTCCCTCGTGGAAGGGCATGTTTGTTTACAAGGCTTCTCTAAGCCATTTGTTAAACTTGTCTGTACTCAGACCTAATTTTCTTTCGTTGTATGATGTAATGTTGATCACAGACATGTGATCTTTGTATGCTCTATGTGTTTATCAATAAAGAGTACTTTATAGAGTTATGTGATGATACCTGCTGTTCATACTAGGCATGTGTGCTGCGTGTATGTTTATAACATGCATGTCTTAGTATGGGTTTTCGAGACCTTAGTTGTGATCTGGCTCGCGGTCTTTTATACACCAAGTGGCCCTTTGATGTGCGCAGCTTGGGGCATCGCGATGCGATTGTTCGTGACTCTGTCACGTACACACTTTGTTGTATGATCGAGCCCGCCCTAGACCCCGACTAAGTGATCGGGCTGGAGTAAGTATATGTAAGAGTTAGAATTCAATCGATAACATGGTTGAGGCGACTTGTCTATGAGTATGGGATTCACCACCCATAAGCATCTAGACTTGTGAGCGGACGATGAGGACCCATCTCAGATGATCATCCGGCCTGAATGGGATGCCCCTCACGTTCGATGCTTACCGAGAACGTTCTGTTCTTGGCCTTGTCTGCTTAGACAAGTGGGTACGGTTCTCGGATCTCCATGTGATTGCATCGTGACTGGAATTACATACGCTAACCCCGGGTCCCGACAGACTTGGTATCAGTGCAGGACTGTCTGTAGGATTAATCAACCCTTGGTCGAAGTCGAGTCTAGCACTCTATAGTTATATAGTTACTTGGGTATATAAGGGAACAACGTAAGGCTTGTTTTTCTCCTTACCCTCATCGATCTGAGTTCTGGTTCACCCTTACCTTTTCTACGGGATGATAGGACTAGGCTCATCTATGTCTGACTAGAACATCTCGTTGTCTGCCTCCTTGTAGCCGTAGGACAGTTGTGGTCGTCCAGAGTCTCCGTGTTTTGAGTTCCTTGAGGAAGTTCTGTCCAATCTCCTCGAGGTTGTCTTGTTTTCGATCCCGGTGTAGCCGTTATGCTGCTGGATTTATTCCGAGTTTCTGTGGATCATTGCCTTTGCATTTTAATCCTTTCCGCCTTCATCATGTCTTGTTATCCTTGATTCCATCTTAGAACCTGTTCTGATTGTTGATTTTTATCACACAGGATGTCAGGTGGAACTCGTAGTGCTGTTCGTCGGAATCGAGACCGTGTTCGGAATCGAAATGATGATGAACCTCTACCACCGCCTTCTGCGGCGGAAATCATGATGGAAGCTGAGAAGAATCAAAGTGACCAAACACGCCTTCTGGAGCTCATCGAGTAGAATACCTCACGTCATTGCAATGTGGTTGTGAGCATTCAGGACTTCATCCTCCTCAAGCCACCGGTATTCCGATGTTCTTCTGAGCCCCTTGAAGCTGATGATTGGCTCCGTTCCCTCGAGCGTAAGCTTGACACTGCACATGTTGCTCCCGATGACCGAGTTATTTTCGCGGTATACTTCCTGGAAGGTGCTGCTATTCAATGGTGGGAGAACTATGTTGCTATGCAGCCAGATAGTCACGTACTGACTTGGCAGGAGTTCTGTGTTGCCTTTCGAGGGTACCACATTCTGGATGAGTTGATGGAGCGCAAGAAGGAAGAGTTCAGCAATTTGACTCAAGGAGAGATGTCCATTCATGAGTATGTGAGAGAGTTCAACCTTCTTGCTCGGTATGTCCAAGATGAGATCACCACCGATGCCAGAAAGCAGGCAAGGTTCCGTAAGGGACTTAGCCCCATCCTTCTCCATGATCTCAACCTCATCGAATTTGCCACCTTTGAGGATTTAGTCAACAGATCCTTCAGAGCTGAGCATGGCAATGAAATTTTCGAAGAGTCCCGCAAGCATGCTCTTGAGCTTGCTTCTCCGTCCAGTTCAGCCCCTCAGAAACGCCGAATTTGGATTCCAACCAGTGTCATACCTCAAAACCTTCTCCAAGACCACCACCGAATATATGCCATCCACCTCAACACATTGTTCCACCCCGGAATGATGGTGTGCAACCAAGCAATCCCACTCCCAACAATTCAGGCAGGGTGTGTTTCACTTGTGGTCTGACAGGCCATCACTTTTGACAATGCCCTACAGTGTTTGTGGCACCCCGTCGACCTAGTCATAAGCCTTCAAAGAATTCCACCACCAAAACCATCCCAGCAAAGCTTTCAGTCACAAGTAGTGGTTATGTGAACCAAATCTCAGTTGAGGAAACCACTGCTGCTTCTGACGTCATTCTTGGCACACTCCCAGTCAATCATGTCCCCGCCTCCGTTCTTTTCGATCCAGGAGCTTCTCATTCATTCATGTCGGAGAGTTATGCACTTCGGCATGGATTTTCTTTTGAAGAAATGTTTTCTCCAATGATCATTCAAACTCCTGGTTCAAAGTGGCAAACTAATAGAGTAAGCCATGGCAATCAAATTGCAATTGAGGGTTTAGTATTCCTTGCTTCTCTTATAGCCCTCAAGTCTTCAGACATTGATGTCATCATAGGAATGGATTGGTTATCAAGGCAGAATTCTTTCCTTGATTGTAAGGCCAAATCAGTTAACCTCACCCATCCTTCAGGCAAGACCATTGACTACACATCACCCAGCTCTAGAATCCAGGTGCAGACTTTGAATGTGCTTCCACTTCCTGACCTTGAAGATGTTCCGGTGGTTCGTGACTTTCCGGATGTCTTTCCTGAAGTGCTGCCGGGAATGCCACCCAACAGGTGTGTAGAATTCATTGTAGATCTTATCCCAGGCACAGCCCCAATTTCCAGACGCCCATATAGAATGGCCCCACATGAGTTAGCTGAGCTAAAAACCCAACTTGATGCTTAGTTGGCAAAAGGCTTCATCCGCCCTAGCTCATCGCCATGGGGTTGCCCCGTTCTGTTCGTAACGAATGGAACAGAAAGGATGTGCGTAGACTATCGCCCGCTAAATCTAGCGACGATAAAGAACAAGTACCCACTGCCCAGGATCAATGATCTTTATGATCAACTTGCAGGATCCTCTGTCTTCTCCAAGATGGATTTGAGATTAGGCTATCATCAAATCAAAATCCGAAACGAGGACATTCCCAAGACGGCTTTCACTACTCGTTATGGTCTTTACGAGTGTACCGTCATGTCCTTCGGTTTAACCAATGCCCCCGCCACATTCTCGCGCTTAATGAATTCGATCTTCATGGAGTACTTAGATAAATTTGTTGTGGTTTATCTTGATGACATTCTCATCTACTCGAAGAACGAAGAAGAGCACGCAGAACATCTTAGGTTGGTATTGATGAAACTTAGAGAGCACCGCCTTTATGCCAAGTTCTCCAAGTGTGAATTTTGGCTACCAGAAGTGACCTACTTAGGCCACGTGATTTCTGCGAAAGGTGTTGCAGTCAATCCCGAGAGAGTTCAGGCCGTCCTTGACTGGACTCCACCTGAATCGGTTAAGCAAGTTAGGAGTTTTCTTGGCCTAGCCAGCTATTGCCGCCGCTTCGTCGAGAACTTTTCTAAAGTTGCAAAGCCTCTTACTGAACTCCTCAAGAAAGATAAGAAATTCCAATGGACCCCCAAGTGCGAGGAAAGCTTTCAAGAGCTAAAAAGAAGATTGACTTCTGCACCCGTACTTGCAACTCCAGACACAAAAAGGGATTTCGAGATCTATTGTGATGCTTCACGACAAGGGTTAGGATGCATACTTATGCAAGATAGACATGTGGTAGCTTATGCTTCACGCCAGTTGCGTCCACATGAAGAGAACTATCCTACCCATGATCTTGAACTCGCTGCCGTAGTTCATGCCCTGAAGACTTGGCGACATTACCTCCTTGGTAATCGTTGTGAGATCTATTCTGATCACCAAAGCCTCAAATACATATTCACCCAGCCAGATCTAAATCTCAGGCAAAGACGCTGGATAGAGTTGATAAGAGATTATGACTTAGGAATTTCTTACACCCCAGGCAAAGCCAATGTCATGGCTGATACACTAAGTCGTAAGTCGTACTGTAACAACGTCATGTTACAGCAGTATCAACCACTTCTTCATGAGGAATTTCGAAAGCTCAACCTCGAGATTGTTCCTCGTGGATCTCTTTTCAACTTGGTGGCGAAACCAACACTTGAGGATCAAATCATAGTTGCCCAAAGACGTGCACGAGGTGTTCGCCGGATCAAGGAAAACATTGCTAGAGGAGTTGCTAAATGTTTCTCCACAGATAGCAAAGGAACAGTATTCTTTGAAAATCGTTTGGTAGTACCTAAGAATAGGGATCTAAGGCAACTCATCCTCAAAGAATCCCATGACACTCCCCTCTCGATTCACCCCGGTAGCACAAAAATGTACCGAGATCTACGCCAGAGATTTTGGTGGACCAGGATGAAGAGAGACATTGCTCGATTTGTTGCTGAATGTGATGTTTGTCGTCGCATTAAGGCAGAACACCAAAGACCTGCTGGCACACTTCAACCTTTGCCTATTCCCGAGTGGAAATGGGACAAAGTCGGTATGGACTTCATCACCGGCTTTCCAAAAACCCAGAAAGGAAACGATGCCATCTTCGTGGTCATTGATAGACTTTCCAAAGTTGCTCACTTCCTTCCCGTTCGCGAGTCTATAACTGCTAGTCAGTTGGCGGACTTGTACGTCTCTAGAATTGTGTCTCTTCACGGTGTTCCTTTGGTAATCAATTCTGATCGTGGTAGCCTTTTCACCTCTAGATTTTGGGGAAGCTTTCAGAATGCTATGGGAACTCATCTATCCTTTAGTACCTCTTTCCATCCTCAGTCTAGCGGTCAAGTTGAAAGGGTTAATCAAATCTTGGAAGACATGCTCAGAGCTTGTGTTATCTCATTCGGAAAGAATTGGGAGAAGTATTTTCCATTTGCCGAATTTTCTTATAACAATAGTTTTCAATCTAGTCTGAACATGGCTCCTTTTGAACTCCTCTATGGACGACGATGTCGAACACCCTTGAACTGGTCAGAAACCGGTGAAAGACAACTCTTTGGACCAGATATGATCAAGGAAGCAGAAGAGCAAGTTCGCATTGTTCGTGATCGTTTAAAAGCCGCTCAGTCTCGTCAAAAGAGCTACTATGATCGTCATCATAGAGAGGAGAGCTACAATATTGATGAGAAGGCTTACCTTCGGGTTACTCCTCTGAAGGGAACCCAACGATTCGGTATCAAAGGCAAGTTGGCCCCACGTTACATCGGACCTTTCCGCATTCTACCTAAACGTGGAGAAGTTGCCTACCAACTTGAACTACCCCCTCACCTTTCCCGAGTACATGATGTATTCCATGTATCACAACTCAGGCGTTGCTTCAAGGACCCCATCCGCGAAGTCGACCATGACACACTTGATCTCCAAGATGACCTTTCTTATCGAGAATACCCTGTTTGTATTCTTGATTCCGCAGAGCGTGTCACTCGCCGTCAGAAGATCAAGTTCCTTAAAGTTCAATGGTCACATCACTCCGAGAAAGAAGCAACATGGGAAAGAGAAGACCGCCTCCGTGCAGAGTACCCCTCCTTCCTCCCGGCGACTTATGAATCTCGGGACGAGATTCTTTTGAGTGGGGGCGAGTTGTCAGAACCCCAACTAGGGTAAGTGCTAGGGTTTGATTGTGCCCTTTGCATCATGCAAAAATTCCAAATGAAATTCAAAAATAGGGAAAATAAAAGCCCTGAGAAATTAATTTAAATGGCCAGATAAAAATCTTTTTCCAAAAATCATTTGAATATTTGGAAAATTCCTATAAATGATGGTGATCATTTTAAAAGTGGTTTGGGTTCATTCCCACACTCAAGGAATTTTCTACAATTCAAACAATGTCTTGGAAAATTAAAATAACCCCTATTTGATTTGAAATTCAAATTATTTGAATTTCAAAAATGCCCAAAAGTTATGAGTGGCTAGCTAATTATATTCTAAGCCCACATAAAAGATTTGGGTATTTTATAAAATGCTCTACTATTTATTTCAGAGAAAAACAAATAGAAGAAAAAGAAAAACAGAAAGAAAAAGAAAAGGGGCAAAGCAACCCACCCCAGCCAGGCCGCAGGCCCAACTAGCCGAACCCCGGCCCAAGCCCACGAGGGGCTTGTCGTCTACCCCAAGCAGCTCGCTGTCGAGCATGCCGGGGCCGACGACCGCCACCTCGACGGCGAGAGCCGTCTAGGCCTCCCCGGGCTCCCTCTCCTCGCCACGACATCGCCCAGAAGCCTCTTCCTCCATCCCCTCGCTCGTAGCTCCCTCTCTCGCTCTCCTCTTGCCGATTTCTTCGCCGCCAGAGAAGAACCGAGCGCCTCCGCATAGCACCGTCGTGGTCCGGAGTGGCCATCATCGTTGAGGAGCCGTGCCGACGTGTCCCACGTCTTCCCCGTCGTCGACTCCCTCACCAAGAAGCGGATTGGACGCCTCTTCATCCCCGAGCCGCCGGAATCGACCCCGACATCTCGTCGGACCCGCATGACCTCGTCGTCGATTCCATGACCACCGCCGCTCCTCTGCCTTCGTCGACCCTGCCGTTGCACTCAGGGTGAGATTGCGCCCATTTCCCCTCCAAGCCCGACTCCTCCCGTGCCTTGGGTCGCCATCTTCACCTTGGCAGAGCTCCGGCCGCCGCCGTTGACGTCGCCGTCGCCGCTGTGGGCCTCCACGGTGGCGTTGGCTTCCTCTAGCGTGCGCGTGTGGCCGAGGGCGTTCGTTTGGTGCAAGCGGCGCACCAAATGGTGGCCCGTGCCGCCCCCGTGCTGCTCCGCCGTGGCTTCTGGCCACCGGCGTTGAGCCACCGGCGACGCGCTGACGTGGCCGTCATTAGGGTCCTAACCCCTCGGGTTAGTTGACCCTAAGTCAATGACAAGTGGGGCCAGCCCACTAATTAACCCCCTCGGGTTAATTTTAAACGGGTATTAACCCCAGAGAGGCTGGCAAACAGGCCCCACAGGTCAGAGGCCCCCCTACGTCAGCATGAGGTCATGCTGACGCAGTAAAGGGGTTTTTCTTTTTAAAAGAATTTAAAGAAATTACATAAAATGTATTAAACTTCAATAATTCATAGAAAATTCATATTAACTCCAAATTAAACATATAATATATGAAAAATTATCATAAAAATGCAAGGATTAAGAATATGCAATTTGTTTTTATGTTTGACCATTTTAAAATGGGGCAACAGTAGCAAATGTGCATATGACTTAAATTGAAATTGAATTTGAAGTTTGAATTTGCATTCCAAATGCAATATACTTCAATTAAATTGAATTTGCCACAAATCAGTACCCTTTACATCATGTCACAACTTAACATGTGCTTGAGCATTGTAATTTATTGTGTCCTCCTTTGTTGATGATTGTGCCGGTAACAGTTTTTCCGAGACGGTGTTCACCCCCGAAGGAGAAGAACACCGTTTAGACCCGTGTATCGTCAGCAAGGCAAGCAAACCCCATTGATCATATCTTTAAAATCCCATTTCCCTCTCAGTCTTGCTTATGCATGTTTAGGAGATCATCTTGTATCGATTCTACCGCATAGTTGAACCCATGTCCGATGCATGACCTATCATCTTGTCACAGTAGTAAGCAAACCACAATCCTAGCTGACATAGGAGTTGATTGATATCATGAAGCCCCTGCAACTGTTATAGCTTATTGCATGCTTAGTGTTACATGAGGTTGCTTTTGATGTGAGTCGGGATGATGGTGAACATGGTGTTGATGAAAGTGAAACTGTGTCGGTGAATCCACCTTAATACAAGGTGAACGATGAGAGGCTGTGTAGGAGTACACAGTGGGTTGTCTCGTTGGACACCGCCTTAAGCACCGAGTTCTTGTATGGTAATCCAAGACAAAGAGTACAACCACACATTGGGCTCACTGAACCCTCTCGGCCTAGTACCTTGATCCGTGTCGACGTCCAGGAGTCACATTAGTTCGGGCCTTCCATTTGACATATGCATAGAAAAAGAGTGAGTGGAAATGTTGCATCATCCTACATATGTGGGTGGATCTGTGAGAAAGTGAAACCATCTATCAGAGGTGGCGTCTCGGTTGCCTACATTGTCTGGGTCCGTTTCGTTGATCCGGCCGGACTCTCGAGCGGTGACAAACTCAGATAGTCGACTCCTGGAATAGACCGGTTGTGAGCGAAGTGTCGTGGTGAACATCCTCGCTGTCACCTCTTGAACGGTGGAGAGACCTGGCGGTAACCGATGGTCATGTGTGTGTAGCTTACACCCTTGCAAGGTTAACAAAACTATTCGAATAGCCGCGTCCGCGGTTAAGGACTACTTGGAACCTGTACCTGATTATTAGACAACTTGAATGGATACTTATAAAACTCGCAAGATAAGCGTGAGTGCTATGGTGTGCTTCCTCGTGGGGAAGTCGAGGAAGTAAATATAGTGGTGTATTGGTTGGAGACTTGGATAGTGGACTCGTGTACGCTTCTTACCTCAAGTCTGGTAATCGTAGTTCAGGACTAGCCAAGTCAAAGATGGCACTTCTGCATGATGAAACCCCACCTCCTTTACCTTGATACTTGAGCATGAGTAGTGTAGTTCTGATGTAAGTCTTGCTGAGTACGACTTTGTACTCACGTTTTCTTATTCTATGTTTTAGATGAGAACCCGGACCCCGATGGAGTCACCGACCTGAAGCTCGACGTTGACTAAGTTAGCATAGTCCCAGACAGCAGTCTGGTCCCTCGTGGAAGGGCATGTTTGTTTACAAGGCTTCTCTAAGCCATTTGTTAAACTTGTCTGTACTCAGACCTAATTTGCTTCCGTTGTATGATGTAATGTTGATCACAGACATGTGATCTTTGTATGCTCTATGTGTTTATCAATAAAGAGTACTTTATAGAGTTATGTGATGATACCTGCTGTTCATACTAGGCATGTGTGATGCGTGTATGTTTATAACATGCATGTCTTAGTATGGGTTTTCGAGACCTTAGTTGTGATCTGGCTGGCGGTCTTTTATACACCAAGTGGCCCTTAGATGTGCGCAGCTTGGGGCATCGCGATGCGATTGTTCGTGACTCTGTCACGTACACACTTTTTTGTATCATCGAGCCCTCCCTAGACCCCGACTAAGTGATCGGGCTGGAGTAAGTATATCTAAGAGTTAGGATTCAATCGATAACATGGTTGAGGCGACTTGTCTATGAGTATGGGATTCACCACCCATAAGAATCTAGACTTGTGAGCGGACGATGAGGACCCATCTCAGATGATCATCCGGCCTGAATGGGATGCCCCTCACGTTCGATGCTTACCGAGACTGTTCTGTGCTTGGCCTTGTATGCTTAGACAAGTGGGTATGGTTCTCGGCACTCCATGTGATTGCATCGTGACTGGAATTACATACGCTAACCCCGGGTCCCGACACCACCAGTGTAGTCGGCGGCGCCGGAGCAGCGGGCACCTGTGCAGTCAGAGACACCGGAGGCACCGAGGCAGTCGGAGGAGCCTCATTGGGATGATCCTTCGGATGAGCGTGCTCGCACTTATGATGATGATGCTGATGCTGAGGATATCAATGATGATAGTGATGACGGGCTGAGAGGGGTGAGGGTGGTGAGGGGACCTCCTCTTCCAAGAAGCCGGTGTACCAGCGTGGTATGACACGGCTCCCACCACCACCGGACCCTGCGCAGAGGTCGTTGATTGTGCCAGATGGGGAGAAGTAAGTTGATGATTTTTTTGTGTTCCTTCTATATATCATACATGTACATATGTTCCAATAACAACTAATGTCTTTTTGTTCTTATTTTGTATGGGGTGGACTTACCCGGAAGGTGTCCGGAATCCGAACTGCCTCCTTGGTGCCGTGCTTAAGGAGCACTTCCCCGGGCTAGTGCAGTTGCCTATTGAGGGTAGGGTTTCTGAGCCCGGCCTCACTTGGACGCACTACAAAGCCGCCCCGGCCCCGCCAGATGAACGCATCAACAATGTTGAATGTCGTACCAGAGCCGATATGGTGGTGGCTACTTTTTGGGTAAGTATTCTAAGCATTGAAATCATTTATTAGCGTTGGAATCATTTCACTCATCTAAGCATGTGTTCGATGCAATTTCAGTGCTACTATAGGGCTGGGGAGGGGATGGAGCCAGCGGCCCAGAACAATCTCGAGAAGGAGATAGTGAGGCTACTCACGAACACGAGGCACGAGATGCGTGTTCAGTGTGTTCGAGATTGGTACGCCAAGAAGGGCGTGAAGAAGGCGAAGAAGAAGTGTAGAAAAGTTTTCCTTGAGAAGGAACAATACATGGAGGTAAATTACTAACTAATTCAAATTCCTACACTTATAAGTAAGGCCTAGTTAGCTCCAACTTTTGCTTTATAAGCTTATAAAGCTCAAACTTGGCTTTATAAGCTTATAAAGGTCAAACTTGGCTCTATAAGCTTGTAAAACTAAAAAATGATAATAATAGTTTAGTTGCATAAAACTTGACTTGTACTTGGCTTATAAAAGTTATTCAGTGAATTTATAAGCTTATTAATTCATAGGCGCCCCCGAGATGGTGTGCAAATAAGATGGATTGCTTTGAGGTGATAGTGGACAAATGGCTCAGTGATGCCTGGCTGTCCACCCGGAAAAGTGCCAAGGCTAGGCGTGCACAAATGGTAGGTGTGGCACACCACCAAGGAAATCTCAACGTCAACGAGTACGCAAAAAAATGGGTATGTGCCTTGTTTTTAGTTTCATGTCCTTTCATCATTAATCAATTGATTTGTTTCATGATTTTTCTTGTACTGATTAGATACTTTGCTTTTCATTGTAGGCGAAACATCATAATCATCCTGTGCCTAAGGGATTTCGCTCATTTTCCATGGCCCATAAGGGAAAGTACAAAACGGTGAAGGCATATTCCGAGAGCGACGGTGTTGAGGATTACACCAGCGCTACAGCCTACCACAAGATGGTGGCCTATTCTGAGGTGATGCAAGAGCTACGCGGTCCTCATTTTGACCCGAGCGAGGAGGAGACGGATCCGGAGGCCTTGATGATTTCTGGTGGCGGTAAGCATCATGGCAGCACCTCCATGTGCAATGGCTTCGTACATTTCCCGGAGAATCTACCTCAGATCAAGGGAGGAAAATGAGCTCCGCTCCTGCTGTACGACCTCGCCCGCGGCCAGTTGACATTGCTATCCAGGTATAACTTTATCTCAATTTTCCTTCCGTTCTTTAGATTGCGTAGCGTTGATAACATTAATTGCTATATTGTTGAGTGTTTGCAGGACTCCATTCAGAGAAAGAGACAGGCGACACAAGAGATGTTGTCGGAGCAATTTACGGAGAGGGACCGGCTGGCAGAGGAGAGAACCCAGAGGATACTCGAGGAGGAGAGGGCACGCAATAATGCCCGGACGAAGGCCATGTACGACCTCTTCTTGGTAAGTTATTACTTCTGCATATATATTCATCAAGAATGCATATGCATATGTTTGGTTCACTTGTTAATATGCTTGAGTCCACAAAAAACTAACTCGCAGAGTATGTGGGAGAAGCAAGGTCTTACCCCTCCACTGATGCCAAGGCCTATCATTTCTCCTCCCGGAACGGTAAGTTTCTTTCAATGATCAATATAGCCCGGTCTTATACCATGAAGTGTCATCATTCTTACCACATTGCAACTCATCCTTTGCTGCAGCGTAATTCCGGAGCTGCATCTCACAACCCACAAGAATCTCCTATTGAATCCCCGAGCAACCCACGTGGCGGCGCTTCTCAGCCTTGAGGTGGCCTCCGGTAAGTTACATAAAGCTCAGCAATGACTTTATAAGCTCATAAAGCTCAATAATGGTTTTAATAGCTTAGTTACATAAATATTGACTTATACTTGGCTTATAAAAGCTAAAAAATGACTATATAAGCTATAAGCTTATACTTGGCTTTATAAGCTTGTAAACCTCAAAAATGGCATATACTTGGCTTATAATAGCTCCTCAATGACTTCATAAGCTCATAAAGCTAAAAAATGATATTAATAGCTTAGTTCGATGAAAATTGAGTTATACTTGGCTTATAAAAGCTCAATACTGACTTTATAAGCTTATAAAGCTCAAACTTGGCTTTATAAGCTTGTAAAGCTCAACTTTGATTTTATAAGCTTATTAAGTTCAACAATGACTTATACTTGTCTTATAAAAGCTCAATAATGAATTTACTAGCTTAAGTGGCTTATAAACCTTAAAAATGACTTATACTTCGCATATAAAGCTCAAAAATGAATTAATGACTTAGTTAGATCTAAAATGAGATATATTTAGCTCTTAAGGTCTAATAAGAAGAAGTATAGTAGAATAAGAAGGAGAGGAGGAAAAGAAAGAAGTGAAGAAGAAAGAGGTGAAAAAGAAAGTAAAAGAATAAAAGATCTTCTTATTCTTACTTTTTCTCTTCTTTGTTTTTCTCCATCTTCTTCCTATTCTTCTCCTTATCCTTCTCTTTGTTCTTCTTTTCTTATAAAGGCCAAAAATGACATACCTCTAGCTAGTTTCAAATATAAACTTCATTTTGGATTTATTCTTTTCCGTAACTAACATGATTATGTTCTCATTTTGCAAATTTTGGCTATATGCATGGATGAATGCTACCTTTGGAGTGTGTTGTAGATATAGGATGTTGAACTTGCAGTGTTTGTCATATGGATGGATGTTGAACTTGTAGACTTTGTAGATTTTGTTGATGCACTTGTAGATATAATATGGTTGATGCACTTGTGATGGTTGTTAATTATATGGTTGATGCACTTGTGATGGTTGTTATATGATGTTGTTGTGATGTTATATGCTACTGGATATTATATATGTTTATTATTTTACAAATGCAGGGAATATAGGAAATATAAACAGAAAAGGAAAACACATGGTACTTTGCCGTCCGCTAGATGACGGCAAAGTCATTGCCGTCCGCTGGATGACGGCAAAGTCTTTGCCGTCGACAAGCTGACGGCAAAGGGGACACATGGCAGCAGCCTGTGCAATCTGGGCTGTGGCAATGACCATTTGGTCAAGGCTTTGCCGTCAGCCTTCGGGTGGCTGACGACCAAGAGTGAGCTGGCTGCCGTCAGCCCACTCTAATCTGACGGCATATCTCGTGCAGACACGCGGGCCCGTAGCCAGTTTCTATGCCGTCAGCCAGTGTGAAGCTGACGGCAAAGTACTGACATGTGGACCCAGGATAGGGATTTTCCGTTAGCCAGGACGTTAGCTGACGGCAAAGGACGCCGTTAACTCAGGCCACGGTGTTAAGGAAAAGGCTGGCCGTAAGAGCTGCTATGCCATCAGCCGTCGCAAAAAGACTGACGACAACTTCTTTGCCGTCGGTCGATTATAAGCTGACGGCAAAGCAGCTCACTTCCGACTGAGGAGCTGACAAAACGTATGTCGTCCGGGAGCTGACGGCAAAGTCTTTGCCTTCAGATTTTCATGTGTTTGCCGTCAGCTTTGGCTGATGGCAAAACTCCTGTTTCCTATAGTGTATGTTTGGGACGTATCACTTGCTCACGAAGACCTAGAGTTCTTTTGAGGAGGCTCATCATTGGAATATACAAGCCAAGTTATATAGTGTAAGGTCCCCACATAGTTATGCATGAATGATATGAAAACTCTTCATGAAGTACAAATGCTACTTTGAAGCACGAGTGTGGATCTTTCAAAACTAATAGTAGTGTTTCCCCCTTCTCTCTTTTTATTTCTTTTTTTCTTTCTCCTTTTTATTTTATTTATTTTTGCAGCCTCTTTGGCTCTTCCTATTTATCTCTCATTTGTTCTCTTTGGAATCTTTTCATGTGTCCTCTTTTGGGATATCGTATTTGTGTC
This sequence comes from Bromus sterilis, assembly GCA_950022295.1. Lineage (NCBI taxonomy): Eukaryota > Viridiplantae > Streptophyta > Magnoliopsida > Poales > Poaceae > Bromus > Bromus sterilis. The sequence continues at coordinate 268,323,129 of OX465595.1, read as the reverse complement.
CTCTTTTTTGGATATTTTCCTCACTTTAAGGGCAACACTCTATACTTTGCAAGGATTTAGAAGATCACATACTTTATAATAAGTACTCAACATAAAGAAAACTGAAACTAAATCTTGATGTATGCAAATGTATGTCTCTGCCAGTGTAGCAGGATGTGCAATGATGCTAACGTGTCATTTAGAAATTATGAGGGAAAGTCCTACCTAGCATGCGGATGTACGATTAAGAAAAAGCATGTATGAAAATTGAAGATCTAGTCATAAGAAGATGGATGTTGCATGGCAATGTATCTCAGAAAGGCTATGGAAATGCCTTGATATGTAGGTATAGTGGATGTTTTGAGGAAGATATAATGAGGCTTATGATGACGGAGCGTATCATGCGAAATATTAGTATGCACCGGTGAAGTTTGGATCGACCCTCAAGATGAGAAAGAGCAATGCACAACATCGCAGAGGCTAGCAAAATATGGATGGTGGAAGTGCCAACAATTGAATACTCGCATTAGACAAAGGAACTCATCCACTTATTATTGGTAACTTCCTATCTGGTCAGGAGATTCACAAAGAGAAAAGTACCCATAGGAGGAGTGTATGGGGGTTTGGTTATCCTTGCACATCCTCGTCCCATGATAATGTGAGGGTACTCTATATATTACAATCCATCCAGAGGTTAGTGATCCATCTAGTAGCTAGAGTTCTCAACTAATTTTTGTAGTTTTCGAAAATAAGCATGTTGAACCAAAATACCACACCTATCACTCATAGGATTGAACTCTTGACAAACATAAGTCCAAACATTACTCGAAACAAGACCTCAAAACTATTGCAAGTTACTACTAAACTTATAATAGCAACCTCAATGACCTACTCAACGCAAGACACACATTCAGTGCAACAGGCCAACTCTCTAAACAAGATACGCATGAAACTCAAGAGAGTACTGGAAACAAAAACCTAGAAAAAACTCTTAAGGATAAACATGAAGAACAAGAGCTAAAAATGATAGTAGCTAGAAATTATAAAGAACAATCAACAAAGATAAGCATGAAAACTATGAGCATTCTAGTCAAAAGAGGAGCGTGTTTCTCTCCCAAACAAGGTATGCTAGGGTCCAACTTGTCATGAACAACAACAAAAAGAATACTAAACAAAGAAAACTAAAAAGTAAATGCAAGACACTCCAAGCATAGCACATAACATATAAATTGATAAAAATATAGCATGGAGAAGGACGAACTGATGATTGTTGATGAAGAAGAGGATGCATGGGGCATCCCCATGATTAGACGCTTGAGTCTCCTTGAATATTTCTTGAGGGTGCCGGGGGCATCCCCAAATTTGAGCTTTTGTCACTCTTGAATCTTCTTTCATCATCTTCCTTCACACACTTGAATACTCCGTTCATACAAAACTCATCATAAACTGATTAGAGTGGTTAGTACCCATAATAAAATAACTTTGTTTTGATGGAAATAAGGATTTTCAACAAGGTATACTGTTTCTCAAGATTGCCAGGAAGTTTTTGCAAGGAAAAAGCACACGCAAGATTTGCAAAACTGGAAAAGCGTAAAATAGGGCATAATCTGGGAAAAATAGAACAACAACTAGTATATAATTTTTTCGGGGTACTTCTGCAACTCAAATCAAAAAACACAAAACAGGTGGTAGTTAGCCAATTGTATAGAGCATACTATCAAAATAATTCAGATAAAAAAGATGACCTGGTGATTTTTAAATATTTTTTCAATAAAGAAAACATAATCTGTTTTCTGGATAGCATGTCACAACTTTTGATCCACTTGCCACTAGAGGCTAAAACTTGGCACAAAGCTTGAAGATAAAGATGAAATGATGTTGATACAGTAGTAACAAGCATCAAGACCACTAAAACTAAAAGGAAAAACATTTTGGGTTTCCTCCCAATAAGAACTTTCTTTTATGCCTTTGAGCTAGGCATGAAGATTATAAAATATGCTCATAAGGGAATAAGAATTGAAGCAAGAGAGAGCATCAAGAAACAAATGTGAAACACATTTAAGTCCAACCCACTTCCTATTCATAGGAATCTTGTAAGCAGATAATTCAAAGGAGCACAAAGTGACATGCATAAAGAGGGGAGTTTTAGTAACATGGAAGTTTCTACAACCAAACTTTCCTTTCTCAAAATAATTTTCTGTAGTATCATGAACAACAACAAGAATATAACTATCACATAAAGCATGTTGTTCATGACCTACAAGAACACGTGTATAGTTTTCAACACGGTCTTCAGGAACATAAGATAAATGCAACCCATCACTCTGAGCCTTAATAAGAGCAAAATTCTCCGGAATATGAGTCGGTGATTTCAAAAATAATAATAGGACAATCAAGTGTGGGTGCAATAGCAAAAATTTCATGCTTAAGATAAGGAACTATAGCAAGTTCATCTTTATAAGCATCATCAACAGTGGCATCATGTCCATAAACATAGTAAGTATCAAGTTCATCAGAAAGGGATATTCCTCATCATGGAAATCATTGGCCTCTTCTTGGGAAGAAAACATTTTGTTTTTGAAATCCACAATACAATCATTGCAATAATTCTCAATGCAATAATCAAGAACTGTAAAGTTTTCGGACTTGTGAATAGTATCATAATACTTTTCAATCAAAGAAGCAATTACATAAGCACCCTTGAAAGCAACAAATTCTTCAATCTTTTCATCATCAAAGTAATCATAAACACTTTTAGCACAAGAAGATAAGATTTGATTCTCATTAAACTCACATTGGAAAGGAAGGTGTTTACAGTCTTTTTTAGAGCAGCAAGTGAAATCATAAATGTGGCACAAAGACTCAACATAGCAATAAGAAATTTGTATTTGATCCCATAAGAATTTCCCTTTCCGAGATACGTGATGTCGCGTACAATGAGCATGCTCATCCAAAGATTTTCCCTCAACCAAGGGTATTTTCGTCATCTACCACACAACCCAGACTATAAATAGATCAACCATCCCCTCTAGGGTTCCCCTAACCCAGATTTGTAGCCATCCCCCTCACAAAACCCCGAAATCTGCCTTCTAGACCACTAGATCCCGAAAACCTTAGCCCCTCAGATATGAGATCCGATGGCCCAAACCTAGCCATGTTGCCCCCCACCGCCACCTCCACCGAACCAGGCCTCGCAGGGTGGTGGAGATCCGCCGCCGGGCCCGTCGAGCCCAACTGGACCCATTCATCGCCGCCACTCGGCCTCCAGTACGCCCCAGCGAAGCGCCGCTCTCCGCTCCGGTGTAACAACCCAGATTTCACAAAAATTAAATTTTTTGTTTTCAGTGTGAATTGTTTGATTGTATGATTTGTTTGTGGTGTTTGCATCCCCAATTTATCGATCGGCGATTGTTTTCCCCCTCTTATCTCGTATCGGCCGGAGACCGACCCTTCCCACCCTGACAGTCGACCTTTGCGACACCGGGTTTCACCCGATCACCGTAGCGAAACCGCACGAGACCAACCGCAGCCAACAGAACGAAAAACCCCGTTTAATAATTAAACGGGATACTTTTATAGCGCGCCGGAAAGTGTTCTCGGAACGGTTCCAGCGCGAGGTGAACGCCGCCGGGTCGACGCGCTGATCGCGTAGTTCAAAGTTTTACCCGAATCGGAGGTCCTGCGGACCCCCGGCGGTCAGAAACGTAAACACCGTGCGCGCGAGAGAAAAACCGGGGATATTTTTGCAAACTGCTAGCCACCTGGGCTATATAAAGACCACCACACTCCCACCCCTTCTACGGTTTCCCCTAAGCCAAATTTTCAGCCACCCCCCTCAAAAATAGCCCCATTTTCGCACCAAACCCTAGTCTAGATCTGAAAAACTGTCCAACTCGTTCTGGACCGTCAGATCCAAAGATCCGACGGCCCTGGATGTGCCACGTCGGCCCCTGCCTCTTCTCTCTCCTCTGGACCTTCCACCTCCTCTCGTGGAAGCCGCCGCCGCCTTCGACCGCCGTGCGCCGGAGCCGCCCCGGCCAGCCACCTCTCCCGGCCGCTCCACCTCTCCTCCCGCGCTAGCATCCTCTCCCTCTTCCCTCTCTCACCGTCCCTGTCCTCCCTTGCAGAACGTCGGGGCCGACGTCGCCCTCCCGCCATGGCCGCCCGAAGGAAGAGCTCGCCACCCCCTGGAGGTTCCCTCCTCCGCCGCCTCGTCGCCGGATCCGATGGGATCCCGGCCGCCGCCGCGCGCCAGGCCCCCTGCGCCGCCAGACTCATCGGAGGCCGCAGCCTCATCGGCGCCGCCAGCCTTTGTGGCTGCCTCGTTGGGATCGAACCGGCGAGCCAGGCTGCCGCCACCGCTAGGTGGGACGGCCTAGCAACCCCAGCGGCCCCAGTGGCCTAGTCCAGCCTCCCGGCCAGATGGGCTCGGCCCATGGTGAGCCAGCCCAGCGCCCCTTTTTTTTTATTTCGTCTGTCTTTTTTTCTTGTCTCTGAATTCTGCTAAGTCTGAGAAAATTGTGTTCTGTTTCTGTTTTGCGACGTAGTTTGCGAGTAAACTGTATCCCGGATCACGTTGCGCCCAAAAGGAAAATTGCTTAGAATTGTGTGTACTTCAATCCATCTTTTGTGAGCATTTTGATTTGAGGCTATCTTGATGTTGTTAATCTGTGTTGAAGTGGGCATCAGGCCGTTAAACTTCTACTAATTGCTGTTATCTGCTGTTGTTGTTATTTTATTGCAAGTTTGAATGATGATTATGACACATCCATGAGGCCTATTGCATTAATTCTTTTTGCATACTGTTAAGCATCATGTCTACTTCCATTATATGTATTGCATTTTCATGATATGCTTTCTGGTCATCTAGTTATTGAGCTCCAAAGGTTCTATGTCACTGTTTTTGACAGCAACCTCTGTTTTTCTCTAAGTCTGTAACGTCCCAATGCCATGTTGCATGCTTAATATCTTTTGATCTGTGATGCCTATTTGCATGATTCTTTTTGCCATGCCTTCCCTGCCATTTCTACTTTAGTTGCATATAATTTTTTAGCATGTTTGTATTCATTATCTTGTTTATTCATTGCTCTAAAGTGTGCTTCCCGATGTTGGCAGATTGTGCCCGTAACTTGTTTTGCTTGTATCTTTTTAACCGTAACTCCGTTTGGGGTGTTCTTTATATGTAACTTGATTAGTATTTCGTGTACTTTGTGTTTATGCTATTGTTTGCTGTTGTTAAAAAACCTAAAATATGATTTAGGACATAGCAGTACCAAATGTTTTAATCATCGTGAGACACTTAGTTATATGCAATGTTTAGGTTGTGCCTCGCTTAAATTGACTAGCATAGATAGTTTATCTTATGCTACACCTTGTAATTTTTGTGTGCTATGCCATGCTTGAGTGAGATGCCATGTTAACAACCTTTGTTGATCACCTGTAGCTAAACAACTTGAACCTTGTAAATGTGCGCAATCGTCGTGTGTGACGAGTACTCCACTTAACCTGTTAGTAACTGCTCTCAACGGTAGGTGCGATGTCTCGTGTTGCCTTCATGTTGATGCTTGCTCGTGTTTGCCTCGTAGTAATAGAGTGCTTGATCATTGATTTCTTTCCAGTGTTTACCGTCTTGTGTGCTTCCACGGGTACCTCTCGGAGACGATGCGAGCTTGCGATCAACTACACCTTCGGAACCCGACTTATCAACAGGCAAGGACTATGCATTACTTATGATCCATTCTATTTCAACCAGCGGTTTTCATGCTAGTCTAGGATAGGTTTGATGTTTGATCCTACCACATGCTTACACCCTCTTTCAAACCGATACAGCCATGTCCCCTCCAAGCAAACCTTGTACTGTTATGTTACTATTGCTCGTTGCTCAGCCCCTTCTTAGTATGCATGCTTAGGATGCTACGATGTTACCCTGTTACTCCTTGGTTTGGGCTATCACATTATTATATTATTGTTGATGATATGATTATTATAATGTTGACTATATTCGACGAAGGATGGAAGGTCTAGGCTATCCCGCCCCGACGCTTTGTTCCATTCGATTCACCTAGGATCCGAGTTCTAGGTATTGCTTTTAAGACTGAGCGTGCCTAACCGCGTGTAGGATTTTATGGGGTCCCCTTTTCTTACCTACCTAGCTTCAAACATTTCTAGTGGTGGCCCAAGCTGATTTACCATTTGAAACCGTGTGTGTGCTGGTCGGCCGCCAGTAGTTTTCAAACCAACCTGGACCAGTGAGGACATAGTTCCCTTGTTGGGCCACCTTGTCCGGATGAGGACCCGGTTTCCCATGTGTGATTAACTGGCTATCCAAACCTGCGACAGACGGTAGAGACCGATTCGAGAGCGCGGCCGGCTTTTGAGTTGTGTGTCGACTCACCGGGGGCCACCCGGATTTGTTCGTTGTTTGTTAGAGGGACCTGTCGTTTCGGATCTCTTGGAACTAAATCATAAAATGGTTGCCTATAATGGGTAGCAACTGAGAGAGATGGGCGTGCGTGCGGAGCCTCGTAATGTGAAGTTGGTACACCCCTGCAGGGTTAAATCTTTTCGAGAAGCCGTGTCCACGGTTATGGACGACTTGAGACCTACTCTTGTTCATAGACAACAACAACTGAGATAATCTAAATATAACTTGATCAACGTGTGTGTGTGCCTTGACTGCTTCTTCGTCGTCGGGATGCGAAGAGGAGGACAAGGATTGGATAGGTGTTATGTTTGCGTAAGTAGTTGATAGCAAGACTTGTTGGAGGCGATTCGTCATCGAATCCTTGGCTTCTTATCTTACTCTCTAGATCGTTAGCCACTTCATAAATCCCAGAGCAGCAGCAACCTCACCACTTACCCCATCTTTACCGTAAACTACTAGTTGTCCTAGAATGACGAGTGATGAAGTCCTTGCTGGGTCAGTTGACCACTACAGTTGGATGCTGAGTACTTCTGTACTCATGATACTACCCCCAAACTCTTTTCAGGGTTCTTGATCGACAACAGGTATGGTGATCGGCGTTTCACGTGGAAACTCGATGACGACTAGTTAGGCGGATCCCGACGGAGGGCCTGGACCCGTGTGGTTATGGGATCGACGTTTTTCTCTTTGCCAGTAGGCATTTGATTGTAGTCTGTACTCAGACATGTATCTTCCGCTGATGTATTGTATTTAAGGAAGTTGTATGCCGATTGTATGAGATGCTGTATCCTTGTATCTGTAATGTTGTGATATCATGTTGGAAATCCGGGGCATATGGCTTTGTCATATGTCGCAGTGGGACCGATACGTGCTTCGTCCCCGGATCTGGGTCGAAACACCTAGATCTGGAACAGAACCTCATATGGGGCCTTACATCCGGTGAGCCTGAGCCCCACGACCTCCTCCTCTCCGTTCGTCTCCCTTTCTCCCTGTTTTCTCCATGTGATGCACGCCCCGAGCGCCATGGCCGCCATGAACGAAGGACGAAGCTTAACGAGCCTCCCCGTCTCCAACTCCTCCGGTCCCTGGACCGCGCTGCACGGCCAGATCCACACCGTCTCCAACTCCTCCGGTCCTCCCCTACCTCCGCCGTGCTCCGGCGACCGGCAACCTCAGCCGTGCCACCAGGCCCCGTCGGCCGTCGTGACGAGGACGAGCGCCTCGCTCGATCCAGTGAGCTGGGCCAGCGTGCTCGCCCCCGTGGCCCAACTCCGGTGTTGCATCTGCGGCCCACTACCCCTGCCCGCACCTCTTCCTCGCCTATGGGCGGAGCAATGCTATCTCGCGCCACCTCCCCCGAGCTGGGCCTCGGCCCGCAGTGGTGAGTGACCCCTTTTTTATTGTTGTTGCAACACTATTGTGCTTGGCCCAATTGCTCTTGCTCTGTTTACCGCCCGTAGCCGTTGTTTATTATTGTGCGCTCGCCCTTTTAGGCCCAATAGCAGTGCTTTCGGCCCAGTGAACGTTTAGATATTTATTGCACATTAATTTAATTACAAAAAAACATTGGATTTTGCGCTCGCCCTTTTTAGTCCCAATAGCAGTGCTTTCGGCCCAGTGAACGTTTAGATATTTATTGCACATTAATTTAGTTACAAAAAAACATAGGATTTTGCGATGGCGATAACTTTCTAACGGTAGCTCGGATCACGACGCTTTCTATATGAAACTTGCTTAGTTTTTTGTGTAGATTAAAAAAATGTTGCTGATTGCCATGTTTGAACTTGTCTACATGCTGTTTCATTGCTATTTACTTGTCATTCCACTATAAAATGTAATAGGTCGCAACTTAATAACCGTAACTCCGATTAAAATGTTATTTATATGTAAGTTGACTATAATTTCATGTAGATTATGATTGTGCTATGTTTGTTGTTATTAACCAATCTAAAACATGTTTTAGGGAAGAACAGTACTAAATGCTTTAGTTATCGTGGGGGTACTTAGTGATATGCCATGTTTAGGATTTTACCTCACTTAAATTGACTAGCAAAGATAGTTTACTTTATGCTTCACCTCTTGCCAAGATTGTGTGACATGCCATGATTGTGTGAGAGGCCATGTTAACAACCTCTGCTCATGTTGTGTAGCTAAACAACTTGAACCATCGTAAATGTGCAGTATCATCGTGTGTGGCAGATACTTCACTTAACCTGTTAGTAGTCTTTCTCGACGGTAGATCCCTATCGTATTGCCGTGTCTAGTTTTGTCTTCTTGATCTTGGCTTGATTGTGATTGATTCGTAGTAATAGATCCAAGTTCATCGATTGCCTTTCCGGTGTTTCCTTCTTTTGTGCTCCCGCGGATACTCTCGGAGACGTTGCGATTTGGTGATCGACTACACCTTCGGAATCGACTTATCAACTTGCAAGGACTATACATTACTTGTGATCCATTCTATTATAACCAGCGGTTTGCATGCTAGTCTAGGTTAGGATCGATGTTTGATCCTACCACATGTTTACATCATCTCTTAAACCGATACAGCCATGTCCCCTCCCAGCAAACCATGTACTGATATGTTACCATTGCTCGTTTCTCAACCCCTTCTTAGTATGCATTATTAGGATGCTACGAGTGTTACCTTGTCACTCCTTGGATTGGGCTATCACACTATTATACTGTTGTGGATGATATGATTATTATGAAGTTGACTATATTGAACGGAGGATGGAAGGTCAGGTTGTCCCGCCTCGATGCTTTGTTCCATTCGACTCACCTATGATCTGAGTTCCGGGTATTGTGTCTTTCGATGAGCGTGCCTAACCACGTGTGGGATGCTATGGGGTCCCCTCTTCTTACCTACCTAGCTTCAAACATTTCTAGTGGTGGCCCAAGCTGATTTACCGTTTGAAAACGTGTGTGTGCGAGTTGTCGACCTCGCAGATTTCAAACAACTTGGGCCAGCAAAGACAGAGTTCCTTTGTTGGTAAACACTGGTGAACTAGGGGCGCCCCTAAGTTCAAGCGAGGCTAACCCCGATCTTGGCCATATGGAAGAGTCCGATCTGAAAGTGTGTCTGACTTTAGGATCGGGTGTCGACTCCCCGGGGGCCACCCGGATTTGTTCGTTGTTAGTTAGAGGGATTATGATGTCCGGATCTCTCGGAACAACTCTTCAATGAATGTCTTTGACAGGCCCGACTAAGCGAGCCGGCGTACATGCGGAGCTTATAATGGGCAGTTGGTACACCCCTGCAGGGTTAAATCTTTTCGAAAATTCATGTCCATGGTTATGGACGACTTGAGACCTACTCCTTGTTCATAGATAACATCAACTGAGTCATAACTAAAACTTGATCAACGTGTGTGTGACTTAACTGCTTCTTCTTCGTCGGGACACGAAGTGGAGGACAAGGATTGGTTAGGTGTTATGATTGCGCAAGTGGACTGATAGCAGACTTGTTGGAGGCGATTCCTCATTGAATGCTTGGCTTCTCATCTTACTCTCTAGATTGTTAGCCACTCCATAAATGCTAGTGCGGCAGCAACCTCACCACTTACCCCATCCTTACCGTATACTACTAGTTATCCTAGAATGACGAGTGATGAGGTCCTTGCTGGGTCAGTTGACCACTACAGTAGGATGCCGAGTACTTCTGTACTCATGATACTACCCCCAAACTCTTTTCAGGGTTCTTCATCGACAACAGGTATGTTGATCGACGTTTCACATGGATACTCGACGATGACTAGTTAGGCGGATCCCGGCGGAGATCCTGGACCCGTGTGGTTATGGGAACAGTGTCTTTTCTCTTTGCCACTAGGAATTTAATTGTAGTCTGTACTCAGACATGTCTCATTTGCTGATGTATTGTATTAAGGCAGTTGTATGCCGATTGTATGAGATGTTGTATCCTTGTAACTGTAATGTTGTGATATCATCCCCGGGCGATATGGCAGTGTGATATGTCATGGTGGGACTGATATGTGCTTCATCCCTGGATCTGAATGGAAACATACATATCTGGAATAGTACCTCATATCGGGCTTACAACCTGCACACAGACGCAAATAACTTTAATTTTCTCCCAACGAGTACAGAGAGGTTGTCAATCTCTCCGACCTTGCTGTTTACAAAGGACCAAACACAAGGGTGAAAATAATAGTGGGTGCAAATGAAAGGAAAGTAAAAGCAGTAAAAGTGAGCGGTGTAAACTATGGTGGAAATATGGACCGGGGTCCCATAACTTTCACTAGTGATGTCTCTCTCCCAAAAGACGATAACAACTATGATGGGTGAACAAATTACAACTAGGCAATTGATAGAATTAAAAACGCATCGCAATGCTAATTATGAACTAGAAAGTAAAGAGGCTAAATCATATTGGCATTACACCAAAACAAGTAGACCGTTTATCCATCAGCATCTACTCACTAATCATCCACTAACAAGGATTGACCTCGGCAAATCCCATGGTTAGGAACCCTGGGTAAGTTCGTAGAGGAGATGTGTAGGTTGGCGATACTCGTCGCCTTACAGGAGACAGGGATTTACCCAGGTTCAGGTCCCTTGATCGGTGAAACCCCTACTTCCTGCTCTTTTGTATTATGATGGAGGCGATTACATTGGAGGTCGAGGCGAGTTCGCTTGGGACCGGAGGTGTTGCTATGAGCTTGGATGCCCTAGATGTCCCCTGTCCCAGCCTTTATATACTAGGCTGGGTCGCAAGGAGTCCATCTAGGTTTACAGAGATAGTTCCCTAATCTAGTTTTAGTTTTGGACGCCAAGTCGTAGCTTCCATAGTCATCAAGGACTCCTACGTTGGTGCCTCGAGATGGCCAGTCATGGGCCTATCCAAGGTTTCAACGGGCCTTCTGTCTTGATGCACACCAGGTACCCTCATCCGTAGGAGTCGTGGGGACACCCCCTCGTCAGTATCCCCCGAGTGCCTGGGGACTCGAAGAGTCGCGCAAGGACTCAGATCCACAATCCTCAGTCTTCATGCGTGTCGCGCTGTTGCGAGTCGTCGGTTGTTAGCCACAAAAGGTAGTTTATTCGAGGGATACTAGGCTGAAAGGGCCCAAGGTTGTCTAATGGTCGAGCCTTGGTGAATTTCGCTAGTGGAAAATACCTCAGTAGCCCAATGAAGCCCGTGTCCCTCAACACGAACATGGATACAACCGGTGTCCAGAAACGTCTGTGCCGCTTCATGTCTTATCGGATCAATGCCGCCGGTCTCAGCAAATAGCCTTAACGCATCCGTTATTGCCTCAACTTTCTTCATGCATCACGCATGGAAAACATCGGGAGTGAAGTCGCGCTTTGGCAATTCCCAGCCCGGCCGACTGCACAGCGGGTTCTTTGTCAAAACCCCAACTAGGGTAAGTGCTAGGGTTTGAGTTCATCTTTGCATCATGTCAAAAATTCAAAAATAAAATCAAAAATGGGGAAAAGAAAAGCCCTGAGAATTTATTTCAAATGGCCAGATAAAAATCTTTTGAACATTTGGAAAATTCCTATAAATGATGCTGATCATTTTAAAAGTGGTTTGGGATCAATCCCATGCACATGGAATTTTCTATTTTTCAAACAGTGGCTTTGGAAATTAAATAAACCCCTATTTGATTTAAAATTCAAATGTTTTGAATTTTAATAATGTCCAAATTTTATGAGTGGCTACCTCTATATTTAATGAGGCCATATAAAAAGTATTGGCATTTAATAAAATGCCTAGCTATTTTAAATAGCTAGGTCAATCAATTTACAGAAAATTTAAAAAGAAAAGAGAAAAGACAGAGAGAGGAGAATTACCTCTCGCACCAGGCGAGGCCCAAGCCGGCCCAGCCCAGCTCGCCCGTTGTCGTCTTCCTGCCGACACCGAAGCAGCTCGGTGGCAAGCCGTGGGCGCGCCGACTGCCACCGCGACGCCGGCCGCCTTCTAGGCCTCCTCGAAGCCCCTCCTCGCGCCACGCAGTTCACCACAGACGCCCGCACCTTTCCCCTCTCTTCGCGGTCGCCCTCCCCTTCTCTGTCCTTCGATCTCGAGCTGCCCCGAGAGCACGCCGGAGAACGTCCAGTGTACCGTCGCGGCCAACGGACTCCACCACCTTGCAACTTTGTCCATCGAAGCCCTCGCAGTCGTCTTCCTCAAGTCGCTGACGCCAACGAGCTGCAACGCTTTGAAGCCGACAAATCAAGGCAGCCTTCTCTGCCACGGCCGCCGTGCTCCGGTGATGAATTCCTCGCCACGACGCCCTCCTAGCTCGCGCCGACGACCCTGAGAGAACCACTGTGAGCTTCCGCTTCGAACTCACCCTTCCTTACTCAAAACCGTGCCCCAAATCGCCGTCTTCGTCTTCACCGAGGCACGGCCGCCGCCGAGCACGACGCCGACGAGGTTCCGGCCGCCCCCTGACTTCCCTGGTGGCATAGCTCGAAGCGGACGAGCACGGGCATCACTCCGGTGCCTTCCGCGTGCCCAGCCGTGGCAGATTTGGTCACTCCGGTGGGGCTCCGCCGTGCCCAGTGGCACCGGCGGCTAGCCCCCGGCCAGTGGATTAGCTTAAGGGCTAATTAGCCCTTAATCACCCCCCAGTGACGATGACAGGTGGGTCCCCCTGGCCCCTAAACCCTCTGTTAAGTTAACAGAGAGGGGATTAAACCCTCTCCCACTGACATGGGGCCCCCAGTTGTCAGCCCCCCTATGACGTCACCCTGACCTCAGCTTGACGCAGAAATTCATTTTCCAGATTAAAAATAAATCCAAAGAAATCAGAAAAATCCAGAAAATAGCCAAAACTTCAATAAATCATAGAAAATTCATATTAACTCCAAATTAAACATATAATATATGAAAAATTATCAAAAAAATCCAAGGATTATGAATATGGGCTCTGTTTTCATGTTTGACCATTTTAAAATGGGTGAACAGTGAAAAACATCCATATGGCTTTATTTCAAATTCAAATTTGAAGCACATTTGCAAATGACTTTGCATTTGACTTCTTTTAAATGGAATTGTACCCACATTGTGATCAAGAACATCACCATTTCAATATTGATCATGTGTTTGAGCATTGCAAATAAATTTATACCTTGTTTGATTGTTTCCTCGATAGACGTGCAACCGGAACCGGAGGCCACCCCCTTCGTTGAAGACCCCGATATCGAACCTCGTCAGCAAGGCAAGCAAACCCCATTGATAATGTCTATAAAATCCCAATTCCCTCTCAGTCTCGCTTATGCATCTTTAGGAGATCATCTTGTATCGATTCTACCGCATAGTTGAACCCATATCCTTTGCATGACCTATCATCTTGTCACAGTAGTAAGCAAACCACAATCCTAGCTGACATAGGAGTTGATTGATATCATGAGGCTCCAGCAACTGTTACTGCTTATTGCATGCTTAGTGTTACAGTGAGCTTGCTTTTGATGTGAGTCGGGATGATGGTGAACATGGTGTTGATGAAAGTGAAACTGTGTTGGTGAATCCACCCTAATACAAGGTGAACGATGAGAGGCTGTGTAGGAGTACACAGTGGGTTGTCTCGTTGAACACCGCCTTAAGCATCGAGTTCTTGTATGGTCATCCAAGACAAAGAGTAATACCACACATTGGGCTCACTGACCCCTCTCTGCCTAGTACCTTGATCCGTGTCGACATCCAGGAGTCACATTAGTTCGGGCTTTCCATTTGGCATCTGCATAGAAAAAGAATGAAGGAATGGTTGCATCATCCTAGATATGTGGGTGCACCTGTGAGGCAGGAAAACCATCTGCTAAAGGTGGCGTCTCAGTCACCTACATTGTCTGAGTCCGTTTCGTTGATCCGGCCGGACTCTCGAGCGGTAGCAACTCAGATAGTCGACTCCTGGAATAGACCGGTTGTGAGCGAAGTGTCGTGGTGAACATCCTCGCTGTCACCTCTTGAACGGTGGCGAGACCTGGCGGTAACCGATGGTCATGTGTGTGTAGTTTACACCCTTGCTAGGTTAACAAAACTATTCGAATAGCCGCATCAGCGGTTTAGGACTACTTGGAACCTGTACCTGATTATTAGACAACTTAAATGGATACTTATAAAACTCGCAAGATAAGCGTGAGTGCTATGGTGTGCCTCCTCATGGGGAAGTCGAGGAAGTAACCATAGTGGTGTATTGGTTGGAGATGTAGTGGACTCGTGTACGCTTCTTACCTCAAGTCTGGTATTCATAGTTCAGGAATAGCCAAGTCAAAGCTGGCACTTCTGCATGATGAAACCCCACCTCCCTTTACCTTGATACTTGAGCATGAGTAGTATAGATCTGATGTAAGTCTTGTTGAGTACGACTTTGTACTCACGTTTGCTTATTCTATGTTTTAGATGAGAACCCGGACCCCGATGGAGTCACCGACCTGAAGCTCGACGTTGACTAAGTTAGCATAGTCCCAGACAGCAGTCTGGTCCCTCGTGGAAGGGCATGTTTGTTTACAAGGCTTCTCTAAGCCATTTGTTAAACTTGTCTATACTCAGACCTAATTTGCTTCCGTTGTATGATGTAATGTCGATCACAGACATGTGATCTTTGTATGCTCTATGTGTATATCAATAAAAAGTACTTTGCAGAGTTATGTGATGATACCTGCTGTTCATACTAGGAATGTGTGTTGCGTGTATGTTTATAACATGCATGTCTTAGTATGGGTTTTCGAGACCTTAGTTGTGATCTGGCTGGCGGTCTTTTATACACCAAGTGGCCCTTAGATGTGCGCAGCTTGGGGCATCGCGATGCGATTGCTCGTGACTCTGTCACGTGCACACTTTGTTGTATGATCGAGCCCGCCCTAGACCCCAACTAAGTGATCAGGCTGGAGTAAGTCTATGTAAGAGTTAGGATCCAATCGATAACATGGTTGAGGCGACTTGTCTATGAGTATGGGATTCACCACCCATAAACATTTAGACTTGTGAGCGGACGTTGAGGACCCATCTCAGTTGATCATCCGGCCTGAATGGGATGCCCCTCACGTGCGATGCTTACCGAGAATGTTCTGTGCTTGGCCTTGTCTGCTTAGACAAGTGGGTACGGTTCTCGGCTCTCCATGTGATTGTATCGTGACTGGAATTACATACGCTAACCCCGGGTCCCGACAGACTTGGTATCAGAGCAGGACTGTCTGTAGGATTAATCAACCCTAGGTCGAAGTCGAGTCTAGCACTCTATAGTTATATAGTTACTTGGGTATATAAGGGAACAACGTAAGGCTTCTTTTTCTCCTTACCCTCATCGATCTGAGTTGTGGTTCACCCTTACCTTTTCTATGGGATGATAGGACTAGGCTCATCTATGTCTGATTAGAACATCTCGTTGTTTGCCTCCTTGTAGCCGTAGGACAGTTGTGGTCGTCCAGAGTCTCCGTGTTTTGAGTTCCTTGAGGAAGTTCTGTCCAATCTCCTCGAGGTTGTCTTGTTTTCCATCCCGGTGTAGCCGTTATGCTGCTGGATTTAATCCGAGTTTCTGTGGATCATTGCGTTCGCATTTTAATCCTTTCCGCCTTCATCATGTCTTGTTATCCTTGATTCCATCTTAGAACCTGTTCTGATTGTTGATTTTTATCACACAGGATGTCAGGTGGAACTCGTAGTGATGTTCGTCGAAATCGAGACCGTGTTCGTAATCGAAATGATGATGAACCTCTACCACCGCCTTCTGCGGAGGAAATCATGATGGAAGCTGAGAAGAATCAACGTGATCAAACACGCCTTCTGGAGCTTATTGAGCAGAATACCTCACGTCATCGTAATGTGGTTGTGAGCATTCAGGACTTCATCCTCCTCAAGCCACCGGTATTTCGATGTTCTTCTGAGCCCTTGAAGCTGATGATTGGCTCCATTCCATCGAGCGTAAGCTTGACACTGCACATGTTGCTCCCGATGACCGAGTTATATTCGCGGCATACTTTCTGGAAGGTGCTGCCGCTGAATGGTGGGAGAACTATGTTGCTATGCAGCCAGATAGTCACCTAGTGACTTGGCAGAAGTTCTGTGTTGCCTTTCGAGGGTACCACCTTATGGATGAGTTGATGGGGGGCAAGAAAGAAGAGTTCTGCAACCTGACTCAAGGAGAGATGTCCATGCATGAGTATGTGAGAGAGTTCAACCGTCTTGCTCGTTATGCCCAAGATGAGATCACCACCGATGCCAGAAAGCAGGCAAGGTTCCGCAAGGGACTTAGCCCCATCCTTCGTCATGATCTCAACCTCATCGAATTTGCCACCTTTGAGGATTTAGTCAACAGATCCTTCAGAGCTGAGCATGGCAATGAAATTTTCGAGGAGTCCCGTAAGCATGCTCTTGAGCTTGCCCCTTCTTCAAGTTCAGCCCCTCAGAAACGCCGAATTTGGATTCCAACCAGTGTCATACCTCAAAACCTTCTCCAGAGGCCGTCACCAAATTTATGCCATCCACCCCAGCACATTATTCCACCCCGAAATGATGGTGTGCAACCAAGTAATTCCACTCCCAGCAATTCAGACAGGGTATGCTTTAAGTGTGGTCTTCCAGGCCATTACTATCGTCAATGCCCTCAGGTCTTGATGGCACCACGTCATTCTCGACCTAAGCCTCCAAAGAAACCAACCACCAAGACCTTCCCAGCAAAGCTTCCAGTCCCAAGTAGTGGATATGTGAACCAAATCTCAGTTGAGGACACCACTGCTGCTTCTGACGTCATTCTTGGCACACTCCCAGTCAATCATGTCCCCGCCTCCGTTCTTTTCGATCCAGGAGCTTCTCATTCATTCATGTCGGAGAGTTATGCACTTCGTCATGAATTCCCCTTTGAAGAAATGTTTTCTCCAATGATCATTCAAACTCCTGGTTCAAAGTGGCAAACTAATAGAGTAAGCCATGGCAATCAAATTGCAATTGAGGGTTTAGTATTCCTTGCTTCTCTTATAGCCCTCAAATCTTCGGACATTGATGTCATCCTAGGAATGGATTGGTTATCAAGGCAGAATGATTTCCTTGATTGTAAAACCAAATCAGTCAAACTCACCCATCCTTCAGGCCAGACCATTGACTACACATCACCCAGCTCTAGAATCCAGATGCATACTTTGAATGTGCTTCCCCTTCCAGACCTTGAAGATGTTCCGGTGGTTCGTGACTTCCCGGATGTCTTTCCTGAAGAGCTGCCGGGAATGCCACCCGACAAGTGTGTAGAATTCATAGTGGATCTTATACCAGGCACAGCCCCAATTTCGAGACGTCCATATAGAATGGCCCCACATGAGTTAGCTGAGCTAAAAACCCAACTTGATGCTTCGTTGGCAAAAGGCTTCATCCGCCCTAGATCATCGCCATGGGGTTGCCCCGTTCTGTTCGTAACGAAGAAAGATGGAACAGAAAGGATGTGCGTAGACTATCGCCCACTAAAATTAGCGACGATAAAGAACAAGTACCCATTGCCCAGGATCAATGATCTTTATGATCAACTTGCAGGATCCTCTGTCTTTTCCAAGATGGATTTGAGATTAGGTTATCATCAAATCAAAATCCGAAATGAGGACATTCCCAAAACGGCTTTTACTACTCGTTATGGTCTTTACGAGTACACCGTCATGTCCTTTGGTTTAACCAATGCCCCCGCCACATTGTCGCGCTTGATGAATTCGATCTTCATGGAGTACTTAGATAAATTTGTTGTGGTTTATCTTGATGATATTCTCATATACTCGAAGAACGAAGAAGGGCACGCAGAACATCTTAGGTTGGTATTGATGAAACTTAGAGAGCACCGCCTTTATGCCAAGTTCTCCAAGTGTGAATTTTGGCTACCAGAAGTGACCTACTTAGGCCACGTGATCTCTGCGAAAGGTGTTGCAGTCAATCCCGAGAGAGTTCAGGCCGTCCTTGACTGGACTCCACCTGAATCGGTTAAGCAAGTTAGGAGTTTTCTTGGCTTAGCAAGCTATTGCCGTCCCTTCGTCGAAAACTTTTCTAAAGTTGCAAAGCCTCTTACTGAACTCCTCAAGAAAGATAAGAAGTTCCTATGGACCCCCAAGTGCGAGGAAAGCTTTCAAGAGCTAAAAAGAAGATTGACTTCTGCACCCGTACTTGCACCTCGAGACACCAAAAGGGATTTCGAGATCTATTGTGATGCTTCACGGCAAGGTTTAGGATGCATACTTATGCAAGATCGACATGTGGTAGCTTATGCTTCACGCCAGTTGCGGCCACATGAAGAGAACTATCCAACCCATGATCTTGAACTCGCTGCCGTAGTTCATGCCCTGAAGACTTGGCGACATTACCTCCTTGGTAATCGTTGTGAGATCTATTCCGACCACCAGAGCCTCAAATATATTTTCACCCAGCTAGATCTTAATCTCAGGCAAAGATGCTGGATTGAGTTGATAAAAGATTATGACTTAGGAATTTCTTACACCCCAGGCAAGGCCAACATCATGGCTGATGCACTAAGTCGTAAGTCGT
The DNA here is from genome assembly GCA_950022295.1 of Bromus sterilis. Lineage (NCBI taxonomy): Eukaryota > Viridiplantae > Streptophyta > Magnoliopsida > Poales > Poaceae > Bromus > Bromus sterilis. The sequence goes on along the minus strand of OX465595.1, from coordinate 268,304,245 downwards.
ATTGTAACAACCTCATGTTACAACAATATCAACCACTTCTTCATGAGGAATTTTGAAATCTCAATCTCGAGATTGTTCCTCGTGGATCTCTTTTCAACTTGGTGGCGAAACTAACCCTTGAGGATCAGATCATAGTTTCCCAAAGGCGTGCACGAGGTGTTGGCCGGATCAAGGAGAACATTGCTAACGGAGTTGCTAAATGTTTTTCCACAGATAATAAAGGAACGGTATTCTTTGAAAATTGTTTGGTAGTACCTAAGAATAGGGATCTAAGGCAACTCATCCTCAAAGAAGCCCATGATACACCCCTCTTCATTCATCCCGGTAGCACAAAAATGTACCGAGATCTAAGTCAGAGATTTTGGTGGACCAGGATGAAGAGAGACATTGCTCGATTTGTTGCTGAATGTGATGTTTGTCGTCGCATTAAGGCCGAACACCAAAGACCTGCTGGTACACTTCAACCTTTGCCTATTCCCGAGTGGAAATGGGACAAAGTCGGTATGGACTTCATCACCGCCTTTCCAAAAACACAGAAAGGAAATGATGCCATCTTCGTTGTCATAGATAGGCTTTCCAAAGTTGCTCACTTCCTTCCCGTTCGCGAGTCTATAACTGCTAGTCAGTTAGCGGACTTGTACGTCTCTAGGATTGTGTCTCTTCACGGTGTTCCTTTGGTGATCAATTCTGACCGTGGTAGACTTTTCACCTCTAGATTTTGGGGAAGCTTCCAACGTGCTATGGGAACTCATCTCTCCTTTAGTACAGCTTTCCATCCTCAGTCTAGCGGTCAAGTCGAAAGTGTTAACCAAATTCTTGAAGACATGCTCAGAGCTTGTGTTATATCTTTCGGAAAGAATTGGGAGAAGTCTCTTCCATTCGCCGAATTTTCTTATAACAATAGCTATTAATCTAGTCTGAACATGGCTCCTTTTGAACTCCTCTACGGACGACGATGTCGAACACCCCTTAACTGGTCAGAAACCGGTGAAAGACAACTCTTTGGACCGGATATGATCAAGGAAGCAGAAGAGCAAGTTCGCACTGTTCGTGATCGTTTGAAAGACGCCCAGTCTCGTCAGAAAAGCTACTATGATCGTCATCATAGAAAGGAGAGCTACAATCTTGATGAGAAGGCTTACCTTCGGGTTACTCCTCTGAAGGGAACCCAAAGATTCGGAATCAAAGGCAAGTTGGCCCCACGTTACATCGGACCTTTCCGCATTCTAGCTAAACGTGGAGAAGTTGCCTACCAACTTGAACTACCCCCTCACCTTTCCCGAGTACATGATGTATTCCATGTGTCACAACTCAGGCGTTGCTCCAAGGACCCCATCCGCGAAGTCGACCATGAAACGCTTGATCTCCAAGATGACCTTTCTTATCGAGAGTACCCTGTTCGTATTCCTGATTACGCAGAGCGTGTCACTCGTCGTCAGAAGATCAAGTTCCTTAAAGTGCAATGGACTAATCACTCCGAGAAAGAAGCAACCTGGGAAAGAGAAGACCGCCTCCGTGCCGAGTACCCCACCTTCCTCCCGACGACTTCTGAATCTCGGGACGAGATTCTTTTTAGTGGGGGCGAATTGTCAGAACCCCAACTAGGGTAAGTGCTAGGGTTTGAGTTCATCTTTGCATCATGTCAAAAATTCAAAAAGAAAATAAAAAATGGGGAAAAGAAAAGCCCTAAGAATTTATTTCAAATGGCCAGATAAAAATCTTTTTCCAAAAGTCTTTTGAACATTTGGAAAATTCCTATAAATGATGCTGATCATTTTAAAAGTGGTTTGGGATCAATCCCATGCACATGGAATTTTCTAATTTTCAAACAGTGGCTTTGGAAATTAAATAAACCCCTATTTGATTTAAAATTCAAATGTTTTGAATTTTAATAATGTCCAAATTTTATGAGTGGCTACCTCTATATTTAATGAGGCCATATAAAAAATATTGGCATTTAATAAAATGCCTAGCTATTTTAAATAGCTAGGTCAATCAATTTACAGAAAATTTAAAAAGAAAAGAGAAAAGACAGAGAGAGGAGAATTACCTCTCGCACCAGGCGAGGCCCAAGCCGGCCCAGCCCAGCTCGCCCGTTGTCGTCTTCCTGCCGACGCCGAAGCAGCTCGGTGGCAAGCCGTGGGCGCGCCGACTGCCACCGCGACGCCGGCCGCCTTCTAGGCCTCCTCGAAGACCCTCCTCGCGCCACGCATTTCACCACAGACGCCCACACCTTTCCCCTCTCTTCACGGTCGCCCTCCCCTTCTCTGTCCTTAGATCTCGAGCTGCCCCGGGAGCACGCCGGAGAACGTCCAGTGTACCGTCGCGGCCAACGGACTCCAACCGCCTCGCAACTTTGTCCATCGAAGCCCTCGCAGTCGTCTTCCTCAAGTCGCTGAAGCCCACGAGCTGCAACGCTTTGAAGCCGACGAATCGAGGCAGCCTTCTCCGCCATGGCCGCCGTGCTCCGGTGATGAATTCCTCGCCACGACGCCCTCCCAGCTCGCGCCGACGACCCTGAGAGAACCATTGTGAGCTTCCGCTTCGAACTCACCCTTCCTTACTCAAAACCGTGCCCCAAATCGCCATCTTCGTCTTCACCGAGCCACGGCCGCCGCCGAGCACGACGCCGACGAGGTTCCGGCCGCCCCCTGACCTCCCTGGTGGCATAGCTCGAAGCGGACGAGCACGGGCATCACTCCGGTGCCTTCCGCGTGCCCAGCCGTGGCCGATTTGGTCACTCCGGTGGGGCTCCGCCGTGCCCAGTGGCACCGGCGGCTAGCCGCCGGCCGGTGGATTAGCTTAAGGGCTAATTAGCCCTTAATCACCCCCACAGTGACGATGACAGGTGGGTCCTCCTGGCCCCTAAACCCTTTGTTAAGTTAACAGAGAGGGGATTAAACCCTCTCCCACTGACATGGGGGCCCCAGTTGTCAGCCCCCCTATGACGTCACCCTGACCTCAGCTTGATGCAGAAATTCATTTTCCAGATTAAAAATAAATCCAAAGAAATCAAAAAAATTCAAAAAATAGCCAAAACTTCAATAATTCATAGAAAATTCATATTACCTCCAAATTAAACATATAATATATGAAAAATTATCAGAAAAATCCAAGGATTATGAATATGGTCTCTGTTTTCATGTTTGACCATTTTAAAATGGGTGAACAGTGCAAAACATCCATATGGCTTTATTTCAAATTCAAATTTGAAGCACATTTGCAAATGACTTTGCATTTGACTTCTTTTAAATGGAATTGTACCCACATTGTGATCAAGAACATCACCATTTCCATATTGATCATGTGTTTGAGCATTGCAAATAAATTTATACCTTGTTTGATTGTTTGCTCGATAGACGTGCAACCGGAACCGGAGGCCACCCCTTTCGTTGAAGACCCCGATATCGAACCTCGTCAGCAAGGAAAGCAAACCCCATTGATCATGTCTATAAAATCCCAATTCCCTCTCAGTCTCACTTATGCATGTTTAGGAGATCATCTTGTATCGATTCTACCGCATAGTTGAACCCATATCCTTTGCATGACCTATCATCTTGTCACAGTAGTAAGCAAACCACAATCCTAGCTGACATAGGAGTTGATTGATATCATGAGGCCCCTGCAACTGTTACTGCTTATGGCATGCTTAGTGTTACAGTGAGGTTGCTTTTGATGTGAGTCGGGATGATGGTGAACATGGTGTTGATGAAAGTGAAACTGTGTTGGTGAATCCACCCTAATACAAGGTGAACGATGAGAGGCTGTGTAGGAGTACACAGTGGGTTGTCTCGTTGAACACCGCCTTAAGCATCGAGTTCTTGTATGGTCATCCAAGACAAAGAGTACAACCACACATTGGGCTCACTGACCCCTCTCGGCCTAGTACCTTGATCCGTGTCGACGTCCAGGAGTCACATTAGTTCGGGCTTTCCATTTGGCATCTGCATAGAAAAAGAATGAAGGAATGGTTGCATCATCCTAGATATGTGGGTGCACCTGTGAGGCAGGAAAACCATCTGCTAAAGGTGGCGTCTCCGTCACCTACATTGTCTGAGTCCGTTTCGTTGATCGGGTCGGACTCCCGAGCGGTAGCAACTAAGATAGTCGACTCCTGGAATAGACCGGTTGTGAGTGAAGTGTCGTGGTGAACATCCTCGCTGTCACCTCTTGAACGGCGGCGAGACCTGGCGGTAACCGATGGTCATGTGTGTGTAGTTTACACCCTTGCAAGATTAAAAAAACTATTCGAATAGCCGCGTCCGCGGTTAAGGACTACTTGGAACATGTACCTGATTATTAGACAACTTAAATGGATACTTATAAAAGTCGCAAGATAAGCGTGAGTGCTATGGTGTGCCTCCTCGTGGGGAAGTCGAGGAAGTAACCATAGTGGTGTATTGGTTGGAGATGTAGTGGCCTCGTGTACGCTTCTTACCTCAAGTCTGGTATTCGTAGTTCAGGAATAGCCAAGTCAAAGCTGGCACTTCTGCATGATGAAACCCCACCTCCCTTTACCTTGATACTTGAGCATGAGTAGTATAGATCTGATGTAAGTCTTGCTGAGTACGACTTTGTACTCACGTTTGCTTATTCTATGTTTTAGATGAGAACCCGGACCCCGATGGAGTCACCGACCTGAAGCTCGACGTTGACTAAGTTAGCATAGTCCCAGACAGCAGTCTGGTCCCTCGTGGAAGGGCATGTTTGTTTACAAGGCTTCTCTAAGCCATTTGTTAAACTTGTCTGTACTCAGACCTAATTTGCTTCCGTTGTATGATGTAATGCGATCACAGACATGTGATCTTGTATGCTCTATGTGTATATCAATAAAGAGTACTTTGTAGAGTTATGTGATGATACCTACTGTTCATACTAGGAATGTGTGCTGCGTGTATGTTTATAACATGCATGTCTTAGTATGGGTTTTCGAGACCTTAGTTGTGATCTGGCTAGCGGTCTTTTATACACCAAGTGGCCCTTAGATGTGCGCAGCTTGGGGCATCGCGATGCGATTGCTCGTGACTCTGTCACGTGCACACTTTGTTGTATGATCGAGCCCGCCCTAGACCCCAACTAAGTGATCGGGCTGGAGTAAGTCTATGTAAGAGTTAGGATCCAATCGATAACATGGTTGAGGCGACTTGTCTATGAGTATGTGATTCACCACCCATAAACATTTAGACTTGTGAGCGGACGTTGAGGACCCATCTCAGTTGATCATCCGGCCTGAATGGGATGCCCCTCACGTTCGATGCTTACCGAGAATGTTCTGTTCTTGGCCTTGTCTGCTTAGACAAGTGGGTACGGTTCTCGGCTCTCCATGTGATTGTATCGCGACTGGAATTACATACGCTAACCCCGGGTCCCGACATTCTTACCTACGCGTGAGCTTGCGCGACATCTAAGGTGCAGTGTGTCGCCAGCCAGGCATTATTTTTTATAGAGGCACGGAGCCTAATTAGAAATGCACCCACTTGGATAAACAAATCAAGTGGACTAATAGTAGTCACTCGCGGAGCGTTTGCAAGCTCAAGCGAGGTGTCGATAAGAGATGCACCCACTCGAATAATGGTTGAGTGAGGTAGTAGCGTAAGCACCCATGGTGCACTCGAGTGCTCGGGTTGATTGTCCTTCTAGATATTAATAGGGTCTTTCTAATAGGTGCGAGTAGCAACTCGATCACTTCATCATCTTCTGGGTGAGGGAGCACCCGAACTCTATAGGTGTGTTTGTTCTTATTGGAGCGAGTAATTACTCGATCCGTCATCATCTGCAGGGTGAGGGAGCACCCAAACTCTGTAGTTGATTTTGTTCTTGTTGGAGGGGAGTACCCACTCGCGTCCTCGAGGCTTGGTCCATGCTCTATTTTAGAAAATATAGGGTGCTCCTGATGGGAGTGAAATTTTGAAATGTGGTCAAAATTTTTCAGAGAGGAACCTTTACGGTTGGCGATTAGGTGTGCTCAGTGCCTTCCGCTGAGATGGGATGTTGCAAGATGGCCTGCTAGGCTGAAAAAACCTCACACTACGGTCAGGCGTGACAAGATGTAACGTTCCGCGGTAGTTTCGTGTCATGTAAACATGGTTCTCGATTTTCGCGCGGAGTGGGCGGTGTGGTTACTGCGCCTGTTCGGTTTTCCATGTTGCACGAGTATCGTGGGATCGTGCCATGTTGATTGGGCTCAGAGATCAACGATGGGTGAATGGCCTGTGGTTGTTGGTTATATACCGGAGGGCTGGGTAGATTTAGGTTTTACCTAGCTCTTGTCTTCCTCCGCTTCTTCTTCTTCCTCTGTTCCTTATCGTTCTGCTTCCTCGTTTTGTGCTACTTTGCGGGGAAATCCATGTCCAAGAGTCCCAAGGGTGCGCGTAGGAGTCATCGGCGAGGATGACCGGGAGGTGGGAGCGCTCTTCTTTTGAGGCTGCAGATCTGGACGCGCTGGCGGAAGATGGTCTTGTCTTAGAGGGTGTTGCGCGGATTCCTAGGGACGAAGAGGTGCTTGCACCTCGCGACGACGAGCGGGTATGCTTGCAGAGCTTTTTCCCTCGTGGATTTTCTCTTCCCGTTCATCCATTGTCCGGGGATTTATCTTTGCATACCAACTTCAATTGCATGACTTGTGTCCGAATGAGATACTGCATATTGCGTGCTTTATCACGCTCTGTGAGGGTTTCTTAGGGATCTATCCCCATTGAGGGCTCTAGAAACGCCTCTTCAATGTGAAGAGGAAAAATTCTGAATACGCCATTGGGGGAGTCGACATTTCCATTAAGGAGAAAAATGCCTATTTCGATGTGGAAAAATTGGAATCTGTCTATACATGGCGGAGGAACTGGTTTTATTTGAAGGATCGACATGTTGACGGCTAGCAATTTGGTCTTGCTCCTTTTAACCCGATTGCGCGAGCGGTCAAGAGGTCATCTTGGGGGCATGTTCTGGCTGCTGGTGAAGTAGGTTTTGTTGAGCCTTTGCTGCAAAAACTTGTTGTTCTAAAGAAAGGGATAACTGGTGCCCAGCTCATTGCTGTGTTTATGAGGAGGCGCATCCAGCCGCTTCAGCACCGGCTGCACCACATGTGGCGGTATACTGGACTCGAGGACCCGAATAGGTGCTCCCCCGAGGACATCTCGGGTAGTGACCTTATGTTTCGGATCCAACAGGTCACTAAGTGCACGAGCACCGGTTTTGAGAGCTCCATACTTCCATATGTTGTTGATACGCCTTTGCCTGAGGTATTTGCTCGAGTCTTTGTTGGATTTATAAAGTTTGTTTGTCATCTTTTGCTTGCTAATGATACTTTTTCTTGTAGGATCATGTTTCCCTGCTCAACAATCCGCCACAGCCTGAGGATGCGGAGATACTGGAGGAGCCTGATGTAGTCATGGTGTATCCCGCGCCCGTGGGTGATTGTGATGCTTCACGTGCTGGTGCTGGCGAGTCTGCGGGTGCGACTCTTGGTGGTCGGCCACCAGCTGCTGATGACGATGAAGATTTGGAGCCACTGCACATCAAGAACAGTCACTCCTCGACTGCTGCTGAGTGGACTGCGGAGGGTGGTGGTGGTGGGCTGCCACCAGTCGCGCAATCGCTGCGCCTTTCCCTCCTCCGGTTGCTCCGAAAAAGCGAAGGCTTGGGGTGCTGCTTCGTCCGGGTGCCGCAACTTTTGGGTGCGTATTTGTTCTCTTTTCTAGGTTGATTATGCTACTTTTTACCTTTCCCGTTCCGGCTGCTTCTTCGACGAGTGATGCGGCTATGGATCTTTAGTCGGCTGACTCTGGTATGATGGCTCGTCGGTCGGATCCTTCGGCGACTCCTGCAGCATCAGGTGCAGGTACGACTCCCACAACTGCTGCGTCTGGGGGTTCTGCGACAACTACTAAAGGCGATTCTCCTCCGGATGCGAAACCCGTGTTTCCTGAGGGCTACATCTTGGAGAAGAAAGATCTCCCCATCGAAGAGAAGGCCAAGTTTTTTGATCGCATGGCTGAGCAGGTATGGAGTCCTTCTTCCTTCTGACTTATATTGGGGGCGCGGCAGCGCTCCCAATGGGAGTAGCCCCCGAGGCTGTGAGCAATCACTTGTGGTTGGTCGCAGTCTTAAGCTTGATTTTCTGTTTGCTTTCGTTGAATTCTGCGTATCATTGGGGGCGCGGCAGCGCTCCCGATGGGAGTAGCCCCCGAGGCTGCAACAATCACTTGTGGTCAGTCACAGTCTTAATCTTGTTTTCCCTTTGTTTGACTCTGATCTCTGCACATCATTCTATTCCCGTCACTATTATGTATGTGCGAGCGCGTGCTGACCGATGCTAATCGGGCCCGGCGTGCTCATGATGCGGCCTAGGGGAACCTAACCACCATGAGGCGTGAGTTTCTTGCTCCCCCTTTTTTATTGTCGTGCCATTTTTGGTTTGTTGCTTGAGTGACCCCTTTTGCTGTAGGTCGAAAGAATGATGCTGAGAAGCGGGCCGATATTGCGGAAAAGGTACTCGCCTTGCTTCTGGACGCTTTGGAGTCGAAGGACAAGGATCTGCAGGTGCAGCGTGGCGAGTTTTTTAAGCAAATACAGTAGGTGGAGGAGCAGTTCCGGAAATTTGAGACGATTGAGGGTGGTCAGCTGAGTGACCTGGAGAGTGTCTTGACAGGTAGGAGAATTTCTCTGGTGCTTCATATTTATGTGGGAGTTCTTGAACTGCTGATCATTGTTGTTTTTGGAGATGCACGCTCTGTGAGGGTTGAAATTGCGACCGCTGCTCCTTCGGACTCGGGCAACCTCCATGGCGCTGTTGATGTCGTGGCGAGTGCTGCTGGTGCCGTGAAGGATGTCTGTGGTCGAGCTTCGACCCTCCGGAAGCTTCTACATGAGCATATGTATGCGGAGGAGGAGGATCGGCCCGCGGGTCTTGATCTGTAGGTCGTTGCTTTTTGTCAGGACGGCGAGTGCCTGGAAGGCTTGGTCCACGAGACAGTGGTGAGTGGACTTGCGATGTCCTTTGTTGTTCTCTTGGGGCATGGTGTTCCCATTGAAGATGCCATGGTGGATAGCTTGCCCGATTATACGACTGAGCAAAGTATGCGGGCTACTCGACTTGCCCATCAGCTGCAGTTGGTTGTAGAGGATGATATCCGCAAGTCCCAGGGTGTGGAGTAGGCGAATGGGAATCTTTGTTTGTCCTTATGCTTGAGTGACTTGTTTAGTTTTGTATCCTTTGCAGTATGGGATGTTGAATCTTTTATTGGTGAAACTGCTTTGTCCTTGTTTGCTGTTCTTTTCCTCTTTTCTTGAATCTTTTTTCTTTTGCGGTAGGCTGCCCCGGGCGTCTCTCGGGCTTGGAATTTTTTGAAGGAGGATGCTCGAGAGGGGGCTTACAAGTCCTTATGTTTGAGGCTTAGATACGCAGAGCGCGAGATTAGCCGGCTCAAGGCAGCTGTTGCGATTTATCGCTCGAAGCGTGAACGTGCTGAGGCTGTTTTGGATAACTTAGCTGCTTGGATGTCAAAATTATCCGATCTTCTAAAGGGTGAGTCTTTCGGTCTTGATTGTTCGGTTGTTCAAGTGCTTTCTCTTGTGTCTCAGTTGTTCCTTGTTGTGTGCTTGTTTTTCCTGCGAAGTGTTGGCTGGTTGATCTCGTGAGGAAGAGGATGTTGTTCAATCGGAGTTGTCGTGTTTGGACGACCCGGACGTGCAGGCTAACAATCGTTTTTGGATGGATAGGGCACATGCACAGGTATTTGTTGTTCTTCGGCGGTAGGTTGGTAGAGTGTCGCGAGCTCTTGACTACTGCTGCGGGGTACTTGTTGGCCTTTTCTCCGAACGTTAACCCTTGGATCCTGTCCCGTCGACTCTTGAGAGGCTTTGTCGAGTGTTCTCTCAACCTGCGGAGCTTTGTCATGTTGTAAATCTTCATATTCACGCAGGGGCTCGTTGTGTTTTTTCTTTTGTTCATAGTCATTGACCTGGGGTAAATCTCATGCTAGCGGATCATGGACCTCCTGGTGGTTGAGATGAACCGATGGAGGAGCACTATGAAGTGGCGGACGCGCCCGCGGATATGGTTGTGAACAAGGTGTTTGAGGAAAACGACCACCTTCTGGGCGCTCTTTGTAAAGTGAAGTCGGAGCCTGGAGTCTAGAGTTGCTTGTTCCTTGTAAACTCCTCCTTCTGAGTTGGAGTCTTTGGAGGATTCTTCCTTGTGCCGCGTTTGCTGTAATTGAGTTGCTGCGAGTCGTTTGGATTCTTGGTGTGAGTCGTCGTTGTGTGCGAGTCTCTGAGGGCTTGCGTTGTTGATTCGCTTCGTGGGGTGGCTGCGGTGGGTGAAGCCCCCGAGTGTCGAGTTTTAGGTCGCATGAGTGAATAATGCCTCAGAGGGTGGATGCTGCGAGTGAGCCCCCGAGTGTCAAGTTTGATGTCGCGTAAGAGAATAACGCCTCGGAGGGTGGCTGCTGCGAGCGAGTCCACGAGTGCCAAGTTTGATGTGGCGTAAGAGAATAATGCCTCGGAGGGTGGCTGCTGCGAGCGAGCCCCCGAGTGCCAAGTTTGATGTCGCGTAAGCGAATAACGCCTCGGAAGGTGGTTGCTGCGAGCGATCCCCCGAGTGCCACTCGCATAAGCGAATAACGCCTCGGAGGGTGGCTGCTACGAGCGAGCCCCCGAGTTCCAATTTTGATGTTTGCGTAAGATATTTTGGGAAAATATTTTTGGAATCTTCCCTGATGTTCTTACAAGAGGGGTTGTGAAAAACAACCCGTTATTTGGATCGATGGATGGATAGCCCTAGAAATGTAAAGTTGCTGCTAAGATAACTTGAGGTCTTGGCGTGAGGCACCGGTTTGTCGAGTCTTATGATGGTGCCTTGGATTTTATGGGAGCGCTTCTTCTTGTGCGGCGATTCCGCGAGTGTGGTGCGCTCCAAAAGTTTCTGATATCTTGTGGAATTCTCTGTCGCAGCGATCGGATCTGACGAAGCTTCCGTTGACTGTGATGACCCCCCTTGGGCCTGGCATTTTCAGCTTGAGATACGCGTAGTGCGGTACTGCCATGAAGCGCGCGCCTGGCCGGCCGAGGATGGCATGATACTGTGATTTCCAGTCGACCACTTCGAAGTCTAGCGTTTCCTTCCTGAAGTTGCTTGCGTTTCCGAAGACCCCTTCCAAGCTTATTTTTCCAAGGGGGTAGACTTCTTTGCCTGGCACGATTCCATGGAAGGTCGTGCCTGAAGTTTTGAGTGCTGAGTTTTGGATGAAAATCTCTTCCAAAGTCTTGGTGAATATGATGTTGATTCCGCTGCCACCATCCATGAAGACTCGCGAAGTATCGTAGTTTACGACTCTTGCTTTGAGCACCAATGCGGCGTGCCCTGGACGTGGGATGGCTGGTGGGTGGTCCTCTCGGGAAAAGGTGATGTCAGTCTCGGACCCGGGAGGTATTCTAGGATGGCCGGTTGCAAGGAGACTGTGAGGAAGACTTGTATGGTGACTTGCTTCTGCTGCCTATTTGATGGTCTTCCTTCTTGGATTATGTAGATTCGACCGAGTGCCTCTGGGTAATATTCTTCTTCATCAGGTGTCTCGCACCGCTCTTGGATGGCTTCTACCTTCCTTGTTGGTGCGGCGGGTGCAGGTGGTGCATGGTGAGAGATTGGCCCGACTGCTAGACTTCCTAGTGGTTGCGTTATTGGTGCTATGGACTGACTCTTTTCTTTTGAGAGCTCGGTGAAGCACCTGCAATTTCTTAGGGTCTTCCCCGATCTGACTTCTCCGCTCTCGTTCTTGAACCCATGTATTGTGCATGGCCCGTCTAGCTGCTCCTTGGCCGAGCGAGGTGCTTGAGTGTCGTCTCGTGGATGCCTTGATCTCCAGTCTCGCTTTTGGGCGTGTGGTGGGTCTTCTGGGTTGTCCCTCAGTTGCGTTTTGCTGTCGTCGCGATGTCTGCCGTCTTTGTCATCTGGGAAACCGTCCGCAACCATGTCGGTTCCTCTGTCATCATAAAACTTGCGCCTCGGCCGTTTTCTTCTTCTTTCAAAATCTCTGTATCCAGCGTAGTAGTCATGGTGGCAATCTGTGCGAGCCGTCGGGGCGTCTGATTCGTTGCGTACGAAATCTTCTCCGTCGGCCCAGTTGTTGGCGTGTTCTAGTAACTGCGTGACTGTTTGGAATTGAAGTTGTCCGGGTTGTTCTTTGAAGTCTATGCGTTGTAAACCTCTCAGCTCTTCGAGTGATGCTGGCCTCTTGTAGGTTGACTTGAAGTTCTCGATGAAGGCGCTGCGAAATTGTTTCCAAGAGTTGATGGAGCCTTGCTGTAGGTTCTTCAACCAGTGCCGCGCCGATCCCTCGGGCATGAGTTGTACGTAATGCATTGCTGTGGTATTGGTTCCCCGCTGGAACTTGACGGCTGTTAGGTAGTCATCGAGCCAAGCTTCTGGTTCTTCCAATCCGTCGTACTTGTGCGTTGGAGTTTAATTTGAAACCTTTGGCATCCTTGTATCTCTATGGCTCGCACGAAGCATAATGCTCCACAAGGTTCGAGATCTTCGTCCGATGCTTTCCCATCCGAGTGTTCTTCGCGAGTTGCGCGCCTGCGTCTTCCTCGGTAGATTTTGTTCTGTGTGATGTCGTCTTGTGCGTCCCGTCATCGATCGTTGCTGCGTTGGTTTCCGCGGTCGTCCCTGTCTCGGTCTCTTCTTTTGTCGGGGGTCTTGCGACGGTCGTTGTTGCTTTCATCATCGTCGTCGGCTGAACTGGGGTCCATGTATGGTGTCTGCTCGTGGGGTGCTCGTCTTGTGCTCTCTTTTTTGAGTTCCAAAGAGGCGATAGAGTCGCTCATTACCTTGATTGCCCGCGCAGTGTTGCGATCTACATTGTCTTTTTTTCCACTCTGAGCGCGATGAAGATATGCTTGGGCGGTGATAAGGGCTTCGGCTGGTGTGAGCTGTTTTTCTTCTTCGTCTTCGTCTCCGAGTCTGAAGTCGTCGTCCAGTTTGCGGGCGAATTTCTTCTTATCCGTGCGTCTTAGGTTGTTGAATCTGAACTTGCGCCGATAGGGAGAGCTGTGACCAGAGAATCGCTCGAGTGCTCGGGTGATGCTTTAAGGGCAGTTCTTGAGTCGTTCCCAATTCTTCTTTTTGTTTCTCCAATTCGAGCCGCAGCCGTCTTGTTTTCTTGGTGATGTCACTCGCCAGCTTGTTGTATGATCTGAGCTCGTCGCGAGTTGCGTCCTCTGGGAGGAGTTTTCCTCGTTTTCCAGCATCTTTTACTCTGGCGATTCCTTCTTTGGATAGGAAGATTTTTTCAGTGGGTTGAGCCTATCTTGAAGCTTCTGAGGCTTGGCGCCTGCTGCTTTCAGGTGGGTCATCTTTATGGTTGTTGTTCTCCTATCTTCTGAATTCTTTTCTTGGTATGGCTCCTAGTTCGCAAAGGACGAGTGTTAGTTGTCCAGTGTTGTCAGGATCACTGCTTCTGTTATTTCTGTGTGCTTCTTTATAACTGTCTGGGTCATCTTCTCTGTCCCTGTCATCTGAAGTTGGTGCGCGGGTGTCTGCCATGAATACTTGGAACGACGCGCCAGTCGCTAGCTTTTCCTTCTTTCCCTTCTGCTTTTTCCACGTGAGTGCCACAATCGCACAGTCGCGGGTGGTGCGATGGATCGGGCTGAGGTGGGTTGCACGGAGGACTCGCAGAGTCAAAGGGTGGGCGGGACTTGCTTCTTTGGTTGACGCTGCCTTGGGTGCTGATGTTGTTGTGAGTGTTGGTACTCCAGTGGTTGATGTGGACCTTGTGCCTGCTGAAGGTCAGGTCTGCGCCTGAGCGGAGATCAGCAAAAGTGGACCGCGAGGTGGGAAGATGCATGATGAAACCGAGGTACTCGAACAGATCTGATTCTGCTTGAGCCACAAAGGCGTCGAGTGCTGGTGTGGTCGACGGGCTGTCGATTACTGGTGAAGAGACCGCCGAGATCGCTGTTCGAACCTGCGTCTTTCCCACGATCGGTGCCAATTGATAAGGATTGACCTCGACGAATCCCATGGTTAGGAAGCCTGGGTTAGATCTTAGAGTAATTGTGTAGGTTGGCGATACTCTTCGGCTAACAGGAGACATGGATTTACCCAGGTTCAAGGCCCTCGATCATTGAAACCCCTACTTCCTGCTCTTTTGTATTATGATGGAGGCGATTACAGTGGAGGTCGAGGCGAGTTTTCTCTGGACCGGAGGTGTTGCTATGAGATTGGATGCCCTAGGCGTCCCCTCTCCCAGCCTTTATATACTAGGCTGGGTCGCAAGGAGTCCATCTAGGTTTATAGAGATAATTGCCTAATCTAGTTTTAGTCCTATACGCCAAGTCGTAGCTTCCATAGTCTTCGAGGAGTCCTACGTCGGTGCCTCGAGCGGGCTAGTCGTGGGCCCGTTGAGGCTTTCAGCGGGCCTTCTGTCTTGATGCACACCAGGTACCCTCATTCGTAGGAGTTGTGGGGACACCCCCTCGTCATCCACCTTGAGATATCAATCCAGAACATCTCGCTAGTATTAAGTTGCGAACCCCAACCAATTTTTAGTCTCAAAGCAATAGACAACTGCATTGACAAACTATGCGTAATGTTAGAAATCCTTGCAACCACAGTTACATGCACCGCTGTTTTCTCCCTAGTGGCAACAACACATCCCCTAGTCTCATGTTTCTGTCACTCAAGCTAGACATCAGGGGGCATGAACCCACAATCATGCATAACGCTCCCTCTTGGAGTTACCATCTACTAATTGGCCAAAGCAACAAACGTAACTGGGAACATGCAAGAACACTCAAGAACTAAAATATAAAGGTAAACTAAATATATTACTCACCACAAAATGAACATAATCTCATAATCCATCGGATCCCAGCAAACACAACATAGAAAAACATGAACTAATACATAGATGCCTTGATCATGATAGGCAGATCACAAGGGCATAACATTGAAGCACAATATTGGAGAGAAGACAACACATAGCTACTGGTCATGGACCCATGGTCCAAGGGGGACTACCATGGCACATCCCGGAGGTGATCATGGTGATGGAGAGGACTCCGGAGGTTAATCCTCCCTCCGGCAGGGTGCCGTGACAGCTTCTCCTGGCGGAACAATGGACGAAATCGTGTAACGGGGTTTCTCTTGAGGGTTTTTGGAGCGAGAGGTAAATATAGGGAAAAGGGGGGCCCTGAGGGGTGTCCCCCTGGCCCAGGCGGCCAGTTGGCGCGACCACCCCCTTGGCCACGCCAGGTGGTCTCCTGGCTGGGGGGTTGCCCCCTCGGGGGCTCCTTTAGGCTTCGAGAGTCTTATGTCTTGCATATTAATTTATATGATTTTTCTGCAATTTTCTGAGCACTTTTATTTTTGAAATTTTCCTGCAATGCACGATCAATAGAAGACAGAAACTGGCACTGGGCACTGAATTAGTGCGTTAGTCCAAAATATGTTGTAATTGATATGAAAGTGCATCAAAACATATAGCAATATCACCAAAATAAGCATGGAGCAAGCATAAATTATAGATACCTTTGGGACGTATCACTTGCTTAATCTAGCAATGAAAGAACAATTTTCTAGGGTAGGAGAAGATACTGCTTTGCACTTAAACAATTTTGTGGAATTATGTGATATGCAAAAGTACAAAGAAATAGATGGAGATATTGTTAAGCTCAAGCTTTTTCCCTTTTCTTAGAGAGGGAGAGCTAAAGATTGGTCACAATCCTTTTCTTCTCACCATTGGTGCTATCTTTGACATGAAAGAAGGGATTATAAGATTCCAATTTCCCCTCAAGAAGGGCATGGAACATTTCCTTATAAATAAGATGAAGTTACCTTTTGAGTCCATTATACGGGCTAGCTATGCTTTTGATATTGACAAAACTTGATCTGTTTGCTTCTTGCCTAGCTAAAATGCGTAAAAGAAAGCGCTTATTGGGAGGCAACCCAAAATGTTTTTACTTTCAGTTTTTGTGTGTATTGGTATTTGATACTACTGTACCAACACCATTTTATCTTTAGTTTCAAGTTTTGTACCAAGTTTTAGCCTCTAATGATGGGGAAAGCAAAAGTCGTGACATGTTGTCCAGAAAACATATTTTGTTTTCTTCATTGCAATAATCTCCAAATATCACCAGATCATCTTTTTGACGTGACCTTTTTACAAAGAATGCTCTGTATATTTGACGAACTTTCATTAGTTTTGAGTTTTCTTATTTGAGCTACAAAAGTTCCTCGAAAAAATTAAGTTTCACCTGTTTTTTCTGTTTTCCCAGATTTCTGCCTTATTTTGCATTTTCTATATTTTGGAAACTTTATTCATGGTTTTTCTTTGCAAGAACCTTAAAGAAAGTTGGAAAACAGTAGCTATTGTTTAATTTGAGTGTTCCATTATGTTCCAACAGTACCCAAGTGGAACTTTATTATTTATTGGCACTAACCGTTATAATCAGTTTATGAGAAGTTTCATGTGAAGGAAGTTTTCAAGTGTTACGAAGGGAGATGATGAACGAAGTTCCAGAAGTGAGAAAAGCTTAAGATTGGGGATGCCCCCGGCACCCCGAAGAAATATTCAAGGAGACTCAAGCGTCTAAGCTTGGGGATACCCCCGTGCATCCCCTTCTTCATCAATAATTATCAGTTTGTCTTCCTTAGCACTATATTTTTATTTCTTCACATGTTATGTGTTTTTCTTGGAGAGTCTTGCTCTTTACTTTTCAGTTTAATTTAGTTATTTTCGCTGTACATAGCAAGTTAGACCCCAGCATGCCTTGTTTGGGAGAGACGCACGCTCCAATTTTTCCTAGAATACTCATAGTTTTGATTCCTTTCTTCTTGAGTGTTCAATCTTTATTTCTAGCTTGCTGCCATGATAAGCTCTTTTTTTCATGTTTATTTTCTATCTAAGAGCCTAGAATTAGAATTTCTAGAACTCTCTTGAGTTTCATATTTATCTTGTTTAGAGAGTTGGCTTTGTTGCACTAGGTGGGTATCTTACTTTGAGTAGGTAATCAAGGTTGCTAAGTTTAGTTAAGAGATCAAGATTATTAGTGATAGGTGTTGTATATTGGCTCAATGTTCTTATTTCCAAAAAATACAAAAATTACTTGAGAACTCTCGCTACTAAAAAGGTCACTAATCTTTGTGGGATTGTGAAAGAGTACCCTCACGTTATCAAGGGTCGAGGATGCAAAAGGATAACCAAACCCGAAAATACTCCTCTTAGGGTGCTTGACTCTTTGTGAATCTCTTGATTAGATAGAGAGTTAAAGAAAATAAGTGAATGAGTTGCTTTGACTAATGTGAGTATTTGATTGTTGGCACTTCCACCATCCATATATTTCCAGCCTCTTCGGTACCATGCATTGCCCTTTCTCATGTCGAGAGTTGGTGCAAAATTTGCCGGTGCATCCAAATCCTTGGCATGATACGCTCTGTCATACAATAGCCTCATTATATTTTCCTCAAAACATCCACCATACCTAACTATCATGGAATTTCTATAGCCATTCCGAGATACATTGCCATGCAACATCCGGCTTTCTAATGACTTGATGTTATTCTTCACTGTCATACATGCTTTTGCTTGATCATAGTTGGGATTTTCCCTTTCATGTTATTGTTACATGATGCGCTACTATCTTTGCATATCCTGATACACTGGCAGAGGCACACATTCCATACATGATGATATAGTTTTAATTTTATTATGAGTACCTTGTAAAAGTGTGTTGATCTTCTTCATCCTTGTAATATATAGAGTGTTTCCCTTAAAGTGAGGAAAAGATCCCAAAGATGACACAAATAACAGATCCAAAATAAGGTACATGACAAGAACCCAAAGAGGACAAATGAGTGATTTAATAGAAAAAGCTAATGAGTCCACAAAAAATAAGAAAATAAAATACGAAAAAGAAAATAAAAAGAGAGAAAGGGGCAACACTACTGTTCTTCTTTTAGAGATCGACACTTGTGCTTCAAAGTACCACTTGCACTTCATAGAAAGTTTTCATATCATCTATGCATAACTAAGTGGGGATCCCTACACTATAAAACTTGGCTTGTATATTCCAATGATGAGCCTCCTCAAAAGAGCTCTAGGTCTTCTTGAGCAAGCAAGTTGGATGCACCCCCAATAGTTACATTGAAGAGCTTTCATATACTCATGGCTCATAGTGCATCCGTTGCATGGTAATCCCTACTCCTCATATCATATCTATCATTTAGCTTACTCTCGCCTATGATTATCGTCATTGATGTGAGCTTTTCTCACTTTTTGACTTCCTCCACCATCATTTATTCAATTTTCCATCCTAAGTGCCAAGTAATCTTGCTTGTGCTCATTCATTACATGAGTGCTCAAAGTCGAAAAGGAGATGATCGAATTGAATAAGACCCGATTGACGGTCTAGAGATGAGTCATAATAAGATTCTAAATAGACCGTGTGTGAAAATTAGTAGATTCAATTCTCAACAACTAATAAGTATTTTTATGCTCTAAACCCATCTCCCACTTTCTGCACGGGAACACCGTTTCGAGACATTCGAGTCACAGACAGCGACATCTCTTACACATTTATGTTCTTACTTTGCTAGTTTTAATACTAGATATAGACTCTTGCGTGTTATTATATTGTCTCAATTTACATATCTTGGTTGCTGCACTTTAAAGTTTTTCTTATGTTGGTAGCATGTCACCACAAAAATTATCTTTATTGTCATTTACCTACTCGAGGACGAGCATGGATTAATAAGGTTGGGGATGTTGATACATCCCAAACGTACATATATTTTTTGCTTGTTCCATGCTTCTTTTGGTGACATTGTTACATGTTTTGATGCACTTTCATACCATTTGCAAAATATTTGGGACTAACCTATTACCCTAGTGCCAGCGCCAGTTTCTGACTATTTTTGTCCATGCAATGTGAAAAATAGCTGAAAAATCAAAGTGCTCGTAAAAATCCTAAAAAAATATAGAAATTATTTTACAACGGAAGACTCCAAAAGCCCGAAGTTGAGCCAGAGGGGGCCACCCCCTGTCCAGATGTCCATATGGCGTGGCCAGGGCCTGGCCGCACCCCCTAGTCTCCTGGCCAGGTGGCCCCACCTCTAACTGTTCGAAATATGCCATAGAGGCAAATAATATGCCATTGTATGTGTCAGGCAAAGCAAATGATACCAACATTGGATTCTTGAATGGATGATTCAAGGTCAAGTCTTTCGCATGTCCTCACAAGAGTTCATGGAAATTGTGAATATTCCTCGCTGCACTGGCCCTCAATAAAAGATCCATTCGTTTCCGGAGATGACTGATGGAGAATTTGCTTCACTTCTTGATCCTGAAGTCACTGAAGATTTAATGCCCGAAAACATTCACCCTAAGCATTTCATATTCATATCCAAGACATGGTTTTACATCTTATCAAATTCTTTGCTGCTGCTCAGTAATTCCCATGAAGAATCCAACATTTACCCTCCTGTGTAGCATGCAACTCTCAAATTGTCTCATGGCATGGTATTTGACTTCGAAGACTATTTTCTCAGGACCTAAGTTTCTGGTGCTGAATTGCCATTTACATACAAGCCCTATGCTCCATGGCTCCAAGAAGTTTGCAACTTTGGCCGCTCTAAAGTTTTCATTTCTCGTCATCACCTGAAGCTATTCACTCCTCCCACTCGTGATACTTTGAATATGCTGCGGCAGCCCAACAATCCCTTCAGTTCTTATGTTGGGCTTCACCAAGAAGTGAATGAACATAATTTATCAAAGAAATTCTAGAAATACTGTCATCACTTAGAGGTTTCTCTTCGCTCACAATAGATACTTGAAAACTATATCAAAGCAAACCAAAGGAAGATGCAGGCTCTGATTGACGGGACCCGGGGTTAGCGTATGCAAGTACAGTTAAGACATAGTCATATGGAGAGCCGAGAACCGCACCCACTTGTCTAAGCAGACAAGGCCAAGCACTGAACATTATCGGAAAGCATCGTATGTGAGGGGCATCCCATCCAGGCCGGATGATCAACTGAGATGGGTCCTCATCGTCCGCACACAAGTCAAATGATATGGGTGGTGAACTCCCATATTCAAAGACAAGTCGCCTCAACCATACTACCGACTATCTCAAAACTCTTACATAGACTTACTCCAGCCCGATCACTTAGTCGGGGTCTAGGGCGGGCTCGATCATACCACAAAGTGTGCACGAGACGAAGTCTCGAGCAATCGCATCGCGATGCCCCAAGCTGCGCACATCTAAGGGCCACTTGGTGTATGAAAGACCGCCGGCCAGAACACAACTAAGGTCTCGAAAACCCATACAAAGACATGCATGTTATAAACATACACGCAACACACATGCCTTGTATGAACAGTAGGTACCATTGCAATTCTCTACACAGTGTACATTTTATTTATAACTCTTATAGAGTGCACACAGAGATCACATACATGTGATCCAACATTACAACACAGAACGGAAGCAAATTATGTCTGAGTACAGACAAGTTTAACAAGTGGCTTAAGAAGCCTTATTCAAACACAAAGCCCTCCACGAGGGAACCAGTCTGCTGACTGGGACTAGACTAGCTTAACTTCAGTCGTCCAGCTCGATGAAGAAGCCACCTTCGGGGTCAGTGGCGTCATCTAAAACATAGATTAAGAAAACGTGAGTACAAAGGCGTACTCAGCAAGACTTACATAGGAACTATACTACTCATGCACATGTATCAAGGTAAAAGGAGGTGGGGTTCACTTGCAGAAATGCCAGCTTTGACTTGGCTAATCCTGAACTACGAGTACCAGACTTTGAGGTAAGAAGCGTACACGAGTCCACTACTTTCTCCAACCAATACACCACTATGGTGCCTTCCTCGACTTCCCCACGAGAAAGCACGCCATAGCACTCACACTTATCTTGGTGTGTTTTAGAAGTATCCGGTTCAAGTTATCTAATAATCAAGCTAAGCTTTCCAAGTAGTTCATAACCGCGGACGCGACTATTCGAATAGTTTTGTTAACCTTGCAAGGGTGTACCGCTACACACACATGATCATCATTTATCGCCTTTGATCTCGACACCATTCAAGGGGTGCCAGCGAGGATGCTCACCACAACTGTTACCTCATAGCCGATCTAGTCCGAGAAAGCCGCCTACTTGGGTTGGTTACCACAATCGTGAACCCGGCCGGTTTACCGAAGTGGACCCAAGCGATGTGTGCGTGGTGCATAAGCCGGTCTCGGGTGAGCCGTTCTCTCACTTAGCATCCAGGCCACAAGCCTACCAGAACTCCGAACTACTGCGACATCTGGACATCGAAAGGGATGAGTTAATAGGTTGAGAGGGGTCAGTGAGCCCAATGTGTGGTTGTACTCTTCATCTTGGATCACCACACAAGAACTCGTACTAGGGCGGTGTTCAACGAGACAACCCACCGTGTACTCCTACACAGCCTCTCATCGTTCACCTTGTATTAGGGTCAATTCACCAACACTTTTCTACCACCAACAACATGATCATTCCCATCCCGACTCACATCACAGTAACAACATGGTATCATACTAAGCATGCAATAAGCGATAACATTTGCAGGGGCCACATGATATCATTCAACTCCTACATTTGCTAGGATTGTGGTTTGCTTACTACTGTGACAAAATGATAGGTCATGCAAAGGAATGGGTTCATCTATGCGGTAGAAACGAAGCATGGTGATCATCCTAAACAATTCATAAGCGAGACATGAGAGGGAAGTGGGATTTTATCGACATGATCAATGGGGGTTTGCTTGCCTTGCTGACGAGGTTCGGGTTCGGGGTCTTCAACGTAGGGGGTGACCTCTTGCTCCGGTTCCACGTCTAACAGCAACATGACAATCATAGTATCAACAGAATGTACAATGCACAATCACATGAATAATATTGAAAGGGTGATGTTCATGGTACTGATGTGTTGAGCATTCCATTTAAATGGAGTATATTGCAAATTGAATTGCAAATTCAAACTCCACATTTGAATTCAACATTAACCATGTTATATGTGAGATAGTTTGATCATTTTGAATTATCTTCAAATGTGTATGATATGCCTCTGATGTGTGATTGAAATGTAGCATGTTGCCCTGGTTCAAGTTGCAAAAATATTTGATTTGAATTTGATTTAATTCCATTTATATCAAATAGCAAATGCTACTGATCACATTTTAAATTCAACTCAAACAGAGTTGAAAGTTGCATATTTGGAAAGATAATTTTCTCCTGATCATTTTTCATATATTATTTGTCCAATTTGGAGTTAATATGAATTTTCTATGAATTTCCAAAGTTTGGGGTATTTTCTGGAATTTCTGGAATTCTTTTAATTCAAATAATCTCTGGAAATTCATTTAAATGATTTACTGCGTCAGGCTGACGTCAAGCTGGCGTCAAGGGGGGGGCTGACATGTGGGGCCACCCTGTCAGTGGCTGGTTAACTTAACCCGTGGGTTAACTTAATCCAGTGGCTTAATTAAGCCACTGGGCCCACTAGTCAGTGACCCAGGGGTCACTTAACTGGTGAAAACAGGGGGGGTTTAGCACTGACACGCCGGCGGCTAAACGCCGGCGACCTGGCCACGGTGGCGCAGCACGGGAACACGATTCCGGCCACGGGAGGGGAAACGGAGGGCACCACTGGATGCAGCGTCGTCTTCCGCGTCTTCTGGAAGCATCGGGTGTCCACGGGGAGCTCTGTATCGACGACGGCGACGACTCCGGCGGCAGCAGAACCACGTCGAAGTCGCAGTCGACGCTACCGTGCAAGACTAAGGCTGATCTTACTGCGCTCTAGTTAAGACGAAGGGGCACAGGGGCGACCTCGAGCCATCCATGGCGGCGAAGTGCTTCGGCATCCATGGCGGATGACGACAGAGGGCGAGAGGGATACCACGGAGTAGTTCTAACGAACTGGGAGCTCACCGTGAATCCAAATGAAGCGGTGGTGAAGTCGGAGGATCTCGGGGTTGGCCGGAATTGAAGGAAGTTCACGGCGGCTCCGACGATGAAGATGTTGAAGCTCACGTCTTCTGCGTTGGCGCTGAGCTTCGATTGACTTGGGGGAACGACGGAGTCGACGGTGCTGGAGCGATCAGACACGGCGGCAAGGCTGGAGGAGCTCAGTCGCCACGTCGGTGCACTGCCGCGCCGGGCTAGGGTTTCTGCGGCGGAGCGATTTCATCGCGGGGAGAAGAACCAGAGGGCGAGGAAGGGGAAAGTGAGGCGCGGGGCGTCTCCTGGTGCGATAAGGACGCCTGGGGAGGCCTGGAAGCTTGAAGACGTCGTCGTGGCGTCCACGGCGTCGGCGCCGCGCCACCGAGCTGCTTGGCAGCGCGGGGTGGAAGACGACAAGGTGGGCTTCGCGGGCTGGGCCGGGCGGAGAGGTGGGCCTTGCCCCTGGCGAGAGGTAAGTCCTTTTTCTTTTTCTGTTTAATCTTTCCTTTCTGTTTTTCTGTAGATTTGTTTTGACTTTGGTAAAAATACCAAACCATTTTATTAAATGCTGAAAACTTTTATGTGGCCTCATAATAATATAAACTAGCCACTCATAAACTTTCAACATTTTTAAAATTCAAAAGATTTGAATTTTAAATCAAAAAGGGGTATTTCTTTAATTCCAAGGTACTGTTTGAATATTTGAAAAATCTATGAGCATGGGGTGGGTCCCACATCACTTGATATGTGATCACACTCATTTATAAGACTTTTCAAAACTCTAACATGAATTTTTGGAAAAGATTTTTATCTGGCCTTTTGAATTAATTCATCTGGGGGGTGTTCCTTCTCCCATTTTGATTTTGAATTTGATTTCCAAGATTTCTTTTTGAAATTTTGACATGATGCAAAGGCACTAGCTAACCCTAGCACATACCTAGCAGAGGGTTCTGACACTGATGGATGAAGTCAATCGTGTTGGAAATATTTTAGTAAACAATAACTAACATCTTCGCATGCTGGGAAGGCGATCATGGAAAGCACTGAGGAAATTCTACTCGCACAAGGGTTTGGTCAAGGATCATTTCTACAAGGACTATCCGAATTTGTCTTGAACCTTCTCCAGAAATGACAAAGTCGACTGCCCGAATCCGAAGTTGCCCCCGCTGAATAAAATTTATGAAATCTTGTTTGTCAATGAGCCAGAATAGATTTTCCCTGACAGTGTCTCCCAAGGTGATTCAATTACTTCACATACTAAATACATCCTCAACGATAGTGACATCGACTTACTCGCTCCAGCTGATGACGATTATGATTCGTCCTCCTTCGAAGAAGAATCTTTTGGCGACCAGTCTTTGTTAGGCGAGTCGTCCCCTCGCCGTTCTGCTCAGAAGATTCCCGAGATGATGATAATGCATACGCACTCTCGATTATCTTCGACACCTTTTGCGCAATCATTGACAAAAAGGGGGAGAATGATGCATCGATGAGTTTTGTTTGTCCACGGGGTTTCGGGGTTTTGCTTTGCTGTTTGGTTACAAAAAACTTTTCATTTGTTTCAATTGGGTTGTAACTTAACTGCCTTGATGTTTGTGAACTGCTTTGCTACTGTTATATTAATAACCACCGTGCTTGCAAGTATTGTCTCAAATCTTTTTCATGCATGTGGTTATTATGGCTAAGTTCACAGTTCATTCAAGAGGATTGCATATTATTTGTATTTTATCTGGAACCGCAATCCTGCTCGCGAAGATGTTTAGATTTCTCGACACCGAAGAAATACTATATTGTGCATCGACTACAAATCAATTTGTGTTCAATGCACACATTCAGGGGGAGTAAATCTTGACATCTTAGAATTTGTTCTCATCACTACATAAAAAACATCAATATTTTTATCAATGCCTGTTTTGTAAACCATAGTCCAAAAAGGGGAGATTGTAAGAGCAAAGTTTTTCCCCCCTGTGTTTTTGATATTGTTGGCCAAAGCAATAGAGGAACTAACAATGTTTTCTAGAGTAAATAGCTGATTAGCTTCCTGAAGAACAAGTTGGTTGGTAGATCTTTTAGGAAAAAACGTCAAAGAATGGCGAAACTATACCTTGGAGTGAAGCTTAATCACAATGGGTGGCCCCTAAAAAGTTACGGTGCCGAAGAAAAACTCATCGAAGGAAATGGAGAAGACGGCGCAAGACTTATCAGTTTTTGGGTAGTTCTTTTTCTGTTCTTTGAGTCATAGAAAAATCGTACTATCAACAGGGGCTGGTAAGTCGAAGCCGAACTTATTGTGAAAAAGATCAGTTTGAAACCAAACCCAGTGAGAGCTTCAGAGGAGAAATCTCATGTGTGCCGATGTCAGGGCCTAATTTGTCAGGCCGTCATTCTAGTGCCAGATTATGGGGGTTGATGGCCAGCCCTTGTCCAGCGCTAGAAGTAGGGGAGAATGTAACAGCCCAGTTTTCACAAAAATTTAAAAAATTTGTTTTCGATGTGAATTGTTTGATTGTCTGAGTTATTTGCAGTGTTTGCTTCACCGAAATAATAATCGGTGAATATTTCTCCCCCTTATTCTCGTATCGGATGCGTGACCGACCCTTTTCCCCAACGGCACACGACTCTGCGGCACCGGGATTTCACCCGAGAACCGTCGCAACCGGCACAGGACCAGCCATCGCCAATGGAACGAAAACCCCGTTTATTTAATAAACGGATTATTTTATTGGGGCGTCAAAAAATGTTGTCGGAATGTCACCGTAGTGAGGTACGATTGACGGGCTCGACGCGCTGATTGCGTGGTTCGAGATTTCATCCGAATAGGAGTCCGTACGGAATCTCAGCGGTCACGAACGCGATCACCGGACGCGAGAGAGGGGTACCGAGGGCATTTGCGTAAACTGACCACCTAGCCTGCCTATATAATGACCACCAGCCTCCCACACCACACTTAGGGTTTCCCCTTGCACAATTTTCAGCCACACCCCAAAATCCCCTCCAAATTCTGCCCCAAGCCCCTCTTGCCCCGAAACCCTAGATCCAGGGTCATCCAGAGCCGTCGGATCCGGAGATCGAAGGCTCTAGAGAGGCCACGTCACCCCAACCGCTGCTCCTCCCACCTCCAGCCAGTTTGGGCCCCGCCGGGCCCTGGAGATCAGCTGCCGGGCCCGATCCGGGCCACGACAGCCCGCCGCGCCGCCGCCGCCGCCACGTGAGGACCCGAGAAGCCACCTCCATGGCGCTGCCGCCACCGGCCGGCGAGCCTCCACCGCGCCGCCGCCCAGGTCCTCCAGCCCTTCTCTCCTATCTCCTCCTCTTCACCTCACCACCGCCTCCCCTTCTCCCTCCATGCCGACACGCCGCCGTCAGGCACCATGGCCGAGCTCGACCACGCCATTGCTCCGCCCCGGGAGCTTGTGTTGCGCCGCCCGTGGCCCTGCCGGCGACCAGATCAGGCGGATCTGGTGCCGCCGCGCCTTCGCCGCCCTCCCTCGAGCCCGCCGGACCCTGCCGTGCTCCTGCGCCGCCGGCAATGGCCGCCGCTTGCCGCCGTTCCTGTCGGGGACGAGGCGCTGGCCAGCCAGCCGTCGGACGGGCCGGCCTCCCCTCCCATGGCCCAGCAGCCAGCCGACCAGGCCGCCTCCTCGGCCGCGATGGGCCTCGGCCCACTAGGGTGAGCAGCCCTTTGCACCCTTTTTTTTCCCTCCACGTTTTTTCCTTTTTGCAGATTTCTGCTAAGTCTGGAGATAAAACTGCTGCTGATTCAATTTCGCGGTGACGATTGCGAGTAATCCGTAGCTCCGATGAACGTGCCCTTAGAACGAAAGTTGTTCAGAATTGCATGTACTTTAATTCATCTTTTGTGAGAATTTTCATTTGAGATCATATTGATTTAGTAATTGTGTGCTGAACAGGGCATCAGGCCGTTAAACTGCTACTTTTCCTGTTAAGTGTTGTTGTTATTATTTTGTTGCAACTTTGCATGATGTTTGTAACAAATCCATGAGGCCTATTGCATTGATTCTTTCTCCTATGTGTTAAGCATCATGTGTACTTCATTTCCATGCTTTAACATGTCATGTTTGGGTGCTATAGCTATATTAAATCTTGCTCCAAAGTTGTGATCCTGATGTTAATGTGCTGCTGTGCTGAAAACTGTTATTTTGTTGCAACTTCGGTCGACGAGTGTGTCGCGACTGTTTATCGGAATTGAGTGATTCCAATTGCATATTTTTAAGCATCATGTCTACTTTCATCCCATGTATTGCATCTTCATGTTAGCATTACTGGTCATATAGTTATTTAGCTCCAAAGTTGCTATGCTGCTGTTGTTGACAGCCACCTCAGTTTTACACTAAGTCTGTTACTTTGCGATGCCATGTTGTTTGCTTAATATCTTTTTATCTATGATGCCTATTTTCATGATTATTTTTGCCATGTCTAGTTTAATTTCATATCATGTGTGAGCACGTTTGCATTGATTAACCTGTTTATGCATTGCTCTAAAGTGTGCTTCGTGATGTTGGCAGTTTGTGCCCTTAATTTGTTTTGCTTGTATCTTTTTAACCGTAACTCCGTTTGGGGTGTTCTTTATATGTAACTTGATTAGTTTTTCATGTACTTTGTGTTTATGCTATTGTTTGATGTTGTTAACCAACCTAAAATATGGTTTAGGGCAGAACAGTACCAAATCTTTTAATCATCGTGCGGCACTTAGTGTTATGCCATGTTTAGGTTGTGCCTCACTTAAATTGACTAGCATAGATAGTTTACTTTGTGCTTCACCTCTTGACCTGTTTGTGTGCTATGCCATGCTTGCTTGAGTTGCCATGTTAATAACCGTTGGTTGATCACCTGTAGCTAATCAACTTGAACCACCGTAAACGTGCGGTATTCGTCGTGTGTGACCGATACCCCACTTAAATTGTTAGTAACCGTTCTCGACGATAGATCTGTATCGCGTTGCCGTGTCTCGTGTTGCTTCTTGTTGATGCTTGCTCGTGTTTGCCTCGTAGTAATAGATGCTTGCTCGTTGATTGCTTTCCAGTGTTTATTGTCTTGTGTGCTTCCGCGGGTACTTCTCGGAGACGATGCGAGCTTGCGATCGACTACACCTTCGGAACCCGACTTATCAACAGGCAAGTACTATACATTACTTATGATCCATTCTATTTCAACCAGCGGTTTGCATGCTAGTCTAGGTTAGGTTCGATGTTTGATCATACCACATGTTTACAGCCTCTTTCAAACCGATACAGCCATGTCCCCTCCCAGCAAACCTTGTACTGCTATGTTACTATTGCTCGTTGCTCAGCCCCTGCTTAGTATGCATGCTTAGAATGCTACGATGTTACCCTGTTACTCCTGGGTTTGGGATATCACATTATTATATTGTTGTTGATGATATGATTATTATAATGTTGACTATATTCGACGAAGGATGGAAGGTCTAGGCTATCCCGCCCCGACGCTTTGTTCCATTCGAGTCACCTAGGATCCGAGTTCCGGGTATTGGTTTTAAGACTGAGCGTGCCTAACCGCGTGTGGGATTTTATGGGGTCCCCTTTTCTTACCTATCTAGCTTCAAAAACTTCTAGAGGTGGCCCAAGCTGATTTACCATTTGAAAACATGCATATATATCTTGTCGGGTCGCTCCTAGCAGATATCTTTTAAAACAACTTGGGCCAGTGGAGACATGGTTTCTCTGTTGGTCCACCCGATCAGCTAGGACCCGGTTTCCCATGTGTGATTAACCGGCAATCCGACCTGCGTCATACGGAAGAGTATGATCCGAGAGCGTGGCCGGCTTTTGGATTGGGTGTCGACTCCCCGGGGGCCACCCGGATTTGTTCGTTGTTAGTTAGAGGGACCTGTCGTTTCGGATCTCTTGGAACTAAATCATAAAATTGTTGCCTGTGATGGTAGCAACTGAGAGTGATGGGCGTGCGTGCGGAGCCTTGTAATGGGCAGTTGGTACACCCCTGCAGGGTTAAATCTTTTCGAGAAGCCGTGTCCACGGTTATGGACGACTTGAGACCTACTCCTTGTTCATAGACAACAACAACTGAGATAATCTTAATATAATTTGATCAACGTGTGTGTGCCTTGACTGCTTCTTCTTCGTTGGGTTGCGAAGAGGAGGACAAGGATAGGATAGGTGTTATGTTTGCGTAGTAGGTGGATAGCAAGACTTGTTGGAGGCGATTCGTCATGGAATGCTTCGCTTCTTATCTTACTCTCTAGATCGTTAGCCACTTCATAAATGCTAGTGCGGCAGCAACCTCACCACTTACCCCTTCCTTACCGTAAACTACTAGTTGTCCTAGAATGACGAGTGATGAAGTCCTTGCTGGGCCAGATGACCACTACAGTTGGATGTTGAGTACTTCTGTACTCATGATACTACCCCCAACTCTTTTCAGGGTTCTCGATCGACAACATGTATGGTGATCGACGTTTCACGTGGAGACTCGACGACGACTAGTTAGGCGGATCCCGGCGGAGGGCCTAGACCCGTGTGGTTATGGGAATCGATGTTTTTACCTTTGCCGCTAGGCATTTGATTGTAGTCTGTACTCATACATGTATCTTCCGATGTTGTATTGTATTAAGGCAGTTGTATGCCGATTGTATGAGATGTTGTATCTTTGTATCTGTAATGTTGTGATATCATGTTGGAAATCCGGGAAATATGGCAGTGTCATACGTCGCGGTGGGACCGATATGTGCTTCGTCCCCGGATCTGGTTGGAAACATCCAGATTTGGAACAGTACCGCATATCGGGCCTTACAACTTGGTATCAGAGCCTTACCGACCATAGGATCCCCTCTCTGGCCGAAGTTGAGTCTAGACAAAAACTATGTTATAGTTACTAAGATAGTTATCGGAGAGTAGGAATCTTTTTACTCCTTACCCTTGCTCTGGTCAGGACAAGTGTCGTAAGTGTTTTATTCTCGTCTTATCCCTTTCAAACTTTAGGATCTCAAGAGTGTGGAGTATCGAAATCGACACAATGCTTTGCTTGGGAAGTATTGTCTCGAATCCGAGCTCAGGTGGGACTTCCTGTAGTAACTTTAGGTTCTCCGATTTCGGGTGTCATCTGGGTCATCCATTTCCATCCCTCCTTTTGCCCGGTGATTTTTTTACGACTTGCGTCGAAAATCACTATCCCTTGATCTGGTTTTCGCGATCGTTCTTCCTCTTGTCACTGACGTCTTCGTTATTCCGACGATGTCGTCTCTCTGCGGAAATTTATCTCGACGGATTTTGACGTTCGACATGGAGCAGAGTCCCTTGTTGGTGGTGTTGAAGATCGTCGACCCTCTTTTCTCTTCCCCCCCTCTCCCCCGGATCGTCTTGGATCTCAGGACGAGATCCCTTGTTGGTGGTGTTGTATTGTAACAGCCCAGTTTTCACAAAAATTTAAATTTTTTGTTTTCGATGTGAATTGTTTGTTTGTCTGAGTTATTTGCAGTGTTTGCTTCACCAAAATAATAATCGGTGAATATTTCTCCCCCTTATTCTCGTATCATATGCGTGACCGACCCTTTTCCCCAATGGCACACGACTCTGCGGCTCCGGGATTTCACCCGAGCACCGTCGCAACCGGCACAGGACCAGCCATTGCCACCAGAACGAAAACCCCGTTTATTTAATAAACGGATTATTTTATTGGGGCGTCGAAAAATGTTGTCGGAATGTCACCGCAGTGAGGTACGATTGACGGGATCGACGCGTTGATCTCCTGGTTCGAGATTTCGTCCGAATCGGAGTCCGTACGGAGTCTCGGCGGTCACGAACGCGATCACCGGACGCGAGAGAGGGGTACCGAGGGCATTTGCGTAAACTGGCCACCTAGCCTGCCTATATAATGAACACCAGCCTCCCACACCCCACTTAGGGTTTCCCCTTGCACAATTTTCAGCAACACCCCCAAAATCCCCTCCAAATTCTGCCCCAAGCCCCTCTTGCACTTAGGGAATCGATGTTTTTACCTTTGCCTCTAGGCATTTGATTGTAGTCTGTACTCAGACATGTATCTTCCGTTGTTGTATTGTATTAAGGCAGTTGTATGCCGATTGTATGAGATGTTGTATCTTTGTATCTGTAATGTTGTGATATCATGTTGGAAATCCGGGGCATATGGCAGTGTCATACGTCGCGGTGGGACCGATATGTGCTTTGTCCACGGATCTGGATGGAAACATCCAGATTTGGGACAGTACCGCATATCGGGCCTTACAGAGAACAGTGGTACCGCTGACCCGAAAGAACGTTCCAGAAGGGCGCGGTCCTGGGACCACGCGAGACAGGGAGCACGTAAGGCTCCCGCTTGCTTGATGTAGACGAAGGTTGCTGGTGGCGTCGAAACGTGAAATGATACGAGCAAACACGGCTGCTTATCCAGGTTCGTGCCGTCCGGAGACTAAAATCCATACTCCTACATGTCTAATCTTCTTTGCTGGTCGTGGAGTAGAATACATTACAAGGTGATCTTCCGGGAGAATATACCCTATGCTACACTCCACTACAATTCTTTCTTCTTGGTGGAAACTAGCTACCCTCTCAAGGGGGATCCTTGAGAGAACTCCCGAGAAGTGCTAGGGATGAACTCCTCTGCTCTCTAACTATGGATTCCTTTGGGAGATGGCTTCTTCTGTCTCCTTCCGAGCTCTTCCTTCTTCTCTTTGTTTTTCGCCTCCCTCCCCCCACTAATGTGGTCAGCGTCTTCCTTTTAGAGAACAAGGGGCTCGCCACAGGACCACTGATGGCTACAGTAAGGGTGGTTATCTTATGCTTGTGGACTTGGGGCGCTCTGCAATCTTCCGGGAAGTTCCTGTGGCGTCGCGGGGACGGCTGGTGCATGCGCGGGCTAAGTAGGCGCGAGGGAGCTCGCTAGGTGTTGGCTGCCTCCTGTCAGCGACGCAAGCTTGTCTTCTAGCGCATTGAATGCGATGTGCTCTTTATCGGGCGGTGGGAACCAGTTGGAGGGTTCCACCGTTCTGGATGTGACGTGAAGCACTCCTTCCGTGTGTCTTGTGAGATGTTCCCGGCACCTCCATGCCGGAATCCGCCTGGGTTGCTCTTCGCTGGGACCCAGGAGAAGCAAAGTCTCCTGGGTACTTCATGAATCGTCCGAGAGGCGTGGTCGGAACCTAGGGGAATGGGGTACCCTAGTATCCGGTTACCGATATCCGAGTTAAGTTTCGTTGGCAAAGGCTTCCTACTTTCCTCCTTCGAAGCGAAACTCAGACTATGAATCATATTTACTTGGTCCTCAAGTAAAGTTGTGCATTGATGACAAATCATAACGTTGTGGACACGCGTCAAGCTGTCACTTCGGGTCAAATCAGTCATTTCGCACCTTGGGACCGCCTCCTATAAAGAAGCCTCCCTTCCCATCATTTGCGGTTGGCTGCTTCATGATTACTCTTTGAGAGAGAGACTGCAGTGAGCATCCCAAAAACAATACCGAAGAAAAACCAGAAGCCACCCACCGAAACCAAAGTCCTATCGATCTGAGCTAATTCACAATGACTTAGGTGGAAATTTGGTAGCCTTTTATCTTGGAGGTGTGCAAGCCTCTGACACGGTGAGGAGGATAGCTCGCTCACTTATCGTTGGTTACCCCAAGTGGAAGGTGAGATGTAGCGTAGCAGCAGATTTCCCCTATGTAGAGGATAGGGTTTGTCTGCCGTAGGACTCGCAGAGATACAAGAAGGTGGTAAAGTGAACAGTGGTGCCGAAGTTGCTAACTTTGCGTGGACCTGCACACACAACAAATAACTTTGCTCCCAACGAGTACAGAGGAGTTGTAAATTCCTCCGGCCTTGCTGTTTACAAAGGATCAACGCAAGAGATAATAAGAGTGGCAACTGAAAGTAAAGACTGAAAGTAAATTGAAGATGTAAACAATGGTGGAAATATGGACCGGGGTCCCATGACGTTCACTAGTGATGTCTCTCTCCCAAAAGACGATAAAAGTGCTAGCGATGTAAAAAATCACAGTTGGGCAATTGACAGGATTATAAACGCACCGCAATGCTAACTATGCTACAAAAAAAAGGAAGAGGCTCAAAAGGAATGGACAGTACGCCAAAGTAAGTAGACCAAAATCCATCTGCATCTACTACGAATCATCCACCTTGAGATATCTATCCAGGACATCTCGCTGGTATTAAGTTGCGAATCCCACCGAAAGTGTAAACTTAAAGCAACAAACAACTGCATTAAAAGAACTATGCGTAAAGTAAACAATCCTTGCACCCGCAAGTATAAGCACCGTTGTTTTATCCCTGGTGGCAACAGCACATCCCCTAGTCTCATGTTTCTTTCACTCAAGCTAGACATCAAGGGGTTGAACCCATAATCAAGCATAACGCTCCCTTTGGAGTTGCAACAAATCACTTGGCCAAAGCAAAATATGACAATGGAGAACATGCAATAATTTACTAAAGAACACAAATATAAAAGAGAACCAAATATATTACTCATCACAATCTGAACATAATCTCATAATCCATCAGATCCCAGCAAACTCAGCGTAGCAACACAGAAATTACAAAGGTGCCTCGATCATGTGAGGCAGCTCACAAGGTCTCGAAAGTGGAAGCACAAAGAGGGGAGGAGAGCATCACATAGCTACTAGTCATGGACCCATGGTCCAAGGGGTACTACTCACAAGACATCCGGGAGGTGTCCATGGTGATGGATGGTCTCCTGGAGGGGATTCCTCTTTCCGGTAGGGTGCCAGGGCAGCTTCTGCTGGCAGCCCCGATCTTGAAACGGCGGCGGCGGCGGAACAGAGAGGAGAACGGGAAAAGAAGATCGATATTAGGGTTTTCGTCACGGGGGTAAATATAGGCCAAAGGGGGCACCGAGAGGGGCCACAGTGCAGCCAGGAGGCCTCCTGGCGTGGCCTAGGGAGGGGCCACGCCAGGGACCTTCCTGGGGCCCTGGTGGGTCCACCCCCTTCCTTCCTTGGTGATTCGGGAAGCTTCCGGGTCGCTGTTTTTTTATAAAAAAAATCTGGGATTTATTTGGCACTTTGAATGGCCGGAAAACCTGAAATAAAAAAACAGCAGAAAACAGGAACTAGCATCTGGGTGCACTGAGTTAATAGGTTAGTACAAATATGATAAAAAAGTGTGTGAAAGTTCAAGCAAAACATGGCAAAGTCACACAAATCATGCATGGAGCAAGCAGAAATTATAGATACGTTTGGGATGTATCAACATCCCCAAGCTTAATTCCTGCTCGTCCTCGAGTAGGGAAATGATAACAAGCCTAATTTCTGTGGCGACATGCCACACAATCATATAAGGACTTTTAAGTAAAGCAATCAAAGTATGCAATTCAATTCAAGTCTTAACAAGCAAGAGTCTATATTAGCATTGACACAAGTAACAAAAGGAAAAGGGTGCAAGAGCTCTCGTTGTCCGTGACTCGAATGTCTCTAGATGGTGTTTGCGTGCAAGAAGGGGGTACGGGAATACGAGATAAAAAAATAGTTGTTGAGAACTAATATCTACTAAAGTTTCACACTTAGTCTCCAATGGATTCTTATCTTGACTCATCCCCAGACCACTAGTCAGGTACAAGTCAAACTGATCCACTCTCTTTCGATATTTTGAGCACTCATGCAATGGATGAGCGTGAGGAAGAAAGTTGACACCTAAAAGGCGAAACAGAAAGAAGGTGAAGGAGGAAGACAAAAAAAGGTGTGAAAGGCTCACATCAATGAGGAGAATCATAGGCAAGAGAAGGCCATATGATAGATATGATGTGAGGAGAAGTATTTCCATGCAACGGATGCACATGTGAGATAAAAGCTCTCCAAGGTAACTAGTGGGGGTGCATCCAACTTGCTTGCTCAAGAAGACCTAGAGCTCGTTTGAGGAGGCTCATCATTGGAATATACAAGCCAAGTTCTATAGTGTGAAGGGTCCCCACATAACTATATGCATGTATGATAATCTCTATGGAGTACAAGGGATAGAGGATGAAGTACTAGTGTGGATCTCTCAAAAGGAATAGTAGTGTGCCCCCTTCTCTCTTTTTATTTTCTTTTTCTCTTTTTTCTATTTTTTTTATTTTTTTTGTGGCCTTAATGGCTCTTTCTATTTCTCTCATTTTTCCTCTTTGGGATCTTTTGATTTTGTCCTCTTTGGGATCTTTTCCTCACTTTAGGGGCAACACTCTATATTTTACAAGAATATAGGAGATCTTTCACACTTTACAAAGGTACTCACATAAAGAAGATGTAACTATCATGATGCAAATGTATGCCTCTGCCAGGATAGTAGGTTATGCAATGATACTAGCGCGTCATGTAGCAATGATTAGGGCAAGGCCCAACTAGCATGCGGCTCATCGATCAAGCAAGTAGCATGTATGACATGAAGATCAAGTCATGCGAAGGTGGATGTTGCATGGCAATGTATCTCGGAAAGGCTATAGAAATGCCTTGATAGGTAGGTATGGTGGATTTTTTGAGGAAAGATATAAGGAGGTTTATGATGACAGAGCGCATCATGCCAAGGGTTTGGATGTACCGGAGAAGGTGGACGCCAACTCTCGGAGTGAGAAGAAGGCAATGCACGGCACAGGAGAGGCTAGCAAAATATGGGAAGGTGGAAGTGTCAACTTTCGAATACTCACATTAGTCCGAAGAACTCATGCACTTATTATCGGTAACTCTTAATCTAATCAGGAGGTTCTCAAGGAGACAAGTACCCCGAGGAGGAGTGTATGGGGGTTTGGGTATCCTCACGCATCCTCGACTCATGGTACGTTAGTGTACTCTAATATTCGAACCCTGCAGAGGTTAGTGATCCATCTAGTAGCTAGAGTTCTCAACAGGGGTTTTGGTTTTCGAAAATCACACGGATTGCCCAAAATACGACATCTATCACTAAGAGGCTAAATCTCTTGACACCATAAGTTCAAACATTACTCTAATCAATACCTCAAAACTATTGCAAGTTACTACTACAAAGAGAATAGAAACTTCAAATACCTACTCTCTAGTCAAGACACAAAACTCAGTGCAACAGGCAAACTCTCTAAACAAGATAAAACATGCAACTTATAGAAAGTTCAAATGAGACAAAATAAAAGCTCTAGAAGAAAACTAAAGCACTATAACTAAACATGGCAGCAGCTAAGAAAATAAAAAGAACAACTCACAGCTAAAGAAATAAGCACGCAAATCCTATAAGGAGTTTTAATTCAAGCGGAGCGTGTTTCTCTCCCACACAAAAGAAAGCTGGGGTCTAACTTGTTATGAATAACAAACAAAGAAAAAACAAACCTAAGAAAACTAAAGAGTGAGACGCTCCAAGCATAGCACATAACACATGAAGTGATAAAAATATAGTGAGACGAGGGACGAACTGATTATTTTTGATGAAGAAGGGGATGCACGGGGGCATCCCCAAGCTTAGACGCTTGAGTCTCCTTGAATATTTATTGGGGATGCATGGTGGCATCCCCAAGCTTGAGCGTTTGACACTCCAGGATCTTCTTTCATCATCTTCCATTGCACACTTGAAAACTCCCTTCATACGCAACTCATCATAAGATGATTAGAGAGGTAAGTACCCTATTAAAATAATTTTTCCCTACTGCAAATAAATATATTCTTGAAGAGCTACTGTTTCTAAAGATTGATAAAAAGTTTTTGCAAAGAGAAAGGAAGCTTAAGGTTTGCAAAAGTAAGGAGAAACAAAACGTGGCAGAATCTGTGAAAAACAGAACAGCAGGTAGTACAGAATTTTTTAGGGGCACTTCTACAACTCAAATAGAAAAACTCAGAACATACGAAAGTTCCATGATTGTATAGAGCACTCTGTGTAAAAAATTTAGCTCAAAAAGATGAACTGGTGATTTGATATGATTTTTTCCGTCAAGGGGACATAATCTGTTTTCTGGACAGCATGTCACAACTTTCACTTCCCTTGTCATATGAGGCAATACTTGGCACAAAGCTTGAAAATAAAGATACAATGATGTTGCTACTGTAGGAACAATCATCAAGATCACTAAAAAATAAGTAAAAACTCAAACTAAATATAACAAGGGTTGTCTCCCTAGATCTCTTTCTTTATAGCCATAAAGATAGGATTAAGATTTTAATGATGCTCTCATAGGAATAAGAAAATAAGATTTGAAGAACAAAAGAGAGCATCAAGAAGCAAATATGAAACACATTTAAGCCTAACCCACTTCCTATGCATGGGGAAATTGTAAGAAAATAAATCGTGAAAGCACAAAGTAACAAGCATAGGAAGATAAAAGAAGAACAACTTCAAAACTTTCAACATGAAGAGAGGTGTTTTTGTAACATGAAAGTTTCTACAACCAAGCTTTCCTCTCTCAAAGTAATTTTCAGTAGCATCATGAACAACATAAAGAATATATCTATCACATAAATCATGTTGTTCATGACCTACAAGCACACGTGTATAGTTTTCAACACGGTTTTTAGGAACATAAGATAAATGCATCCCAACACATTGAGCCTCAATAAGAGCATAGTTCTCCGGAATATGAGTTGGATATTTCAAAAGGATAATAGGACAATCAAGTGTGGGTGCAATAGCAACAATTTCATGCTTAACATAAGGAACTATAGAGAGTTCATTTTTGTCAGCATCATCCATAGTGGCATCTTAGCCATCAACAAAGCAAGTATCAAAATTTTCAGAAAGGGATATTTCAAGTGAGTCCTTGGAATCATGGGATTCCTCCTCAAGGCAATCATTGGCCTCTTTTTAGGTAGCAAAATTTCTATTTTTAAAATCCTCAATATAATAATTGGAAGTATAATTCTAGAAGCAATAAGCATGAACTGCAAAGTTTTCAGACTCGAAAATAGTATCGTGATACTTTTCAATCAAAGAAGCAATCTCAGAGGCACCTTTAAAAGGAACAAACTCTTCAATCTTTTCAACATCAAAGTAATAATAAACACCTTTAGCATAAGAAGATAAGATCGCATTTTCATTAAACTCACATTGGAAAGGAAGGTGTTTATGATCTATATTAGAACAACAAGTAAAATCATAATGAGCATGCTCATCCAATGATTTTCCCTCAACCAAGTCGGTTGGGTTTTTAGCTCGAGCAAAAATTGATCGAAGACGATCCAAGTGAAGCATGTCCATCTTACCATATTTGGGTGGTTCAGCACCCATGGTAGAGATAGCATCAGTAGGCAGACAAAGGCAAAGACAAAAGGTAGAAACTATTTTTTTCGTTTTTCATAAAGACACAAAAGCAAAAACAAAACTGGAAAGGTAAACTAACAAGACTAAAAATCAAACATAAAAGATAGTGTGCAACTCCCCTATCTTCTAGACTGGAGTCCCCAGCAACGGCGCCAGAAATTTGCTTGATACGGTGAGGAGGATAGCTCTCTCACTTCTCGTTGGTTACCCCAAGTGGAAGGTGAGATGTAGCGTAGCAGCAGATTTCCCCTATTTAGAGGATAGGGTTTGTCTCTCGTAGGACTCGCAGAGATACAAGAAGTTGGTAAAGTGAACAGTGGCGCCGAGGTTGCTAACTTCTCCTGGACCTGCACACATAGCAAGTAACTTTGCTCCCACCGAGTACAGAGGAGTTGTAAATTCCTCCGGCCTTGCTGTTTACAAAGGATCAACGCAAGAGATAATAATAGTGGCAACTGAAACTAAAGACTGAAAGTAAATTGAAGATGTAAACAATGGTGGAAATATGGACCGGGGTCCCATGACGTTCACTAGTGATGTCTCTCTCCCATAGGACGATAAAAGTGCTAGCGAGGTAAACAAATCATAGCTGGGCAATTGCCAAGATTATAAACGCACCGCAATGCTAACTATGCTACAAAAGAAAGGAAGAGGCTCAAAAGAAATGGGCAGTACGCCAAAGTAAGTAGACTAAAATCCATCGGCATGTACTATGAATCATCCACCTTGAGATATCTATCCAGAACATCTCGCTGGTATTAAATTGCAAATCCCACCCAAAGTGTAAACTCAAAGCAACACACAACTGCATTAAAAGAACTATGCATAAAGTAAAAAAATCCTTCCATCCGCAACTACAAGCACCGTTCTTTTATCCCTGGTGGCCACAACACATCCCCTAGTCTCATGTTTCTGTCACTCAAGCTAGACATCAAGGGGCTGAACCAACAATCAAGCATAACGCTCCCTCTTGGAGTGGCAACAAATCACTTGGCCAAAGAAAAATACGGCAACGGAGAACAATCAAGAATTTACTAAAGAACACAAGTATAAAAGAGAACCAAATATATTACTCGTCACAATTTTAACATAATCTCATAATCCATCAGATCCCAGCAAACTCAGCATAGCAACACAAAAATTACAAAGGTGCCTCGATCATGTGAGGCAGCTCACGAGGTCTCAAAAGTGGAAGCACGAAGAGGGGAGGAGAACATCACATAGCTACTGGTCATGTACCCATGGTCCAAGGGGGACTACTCACAAGACATCCGAGAGGCGTCCATGGTGATGGATGGTCTCCCGAAGGGGATTCCTCCTTCCGGCAGGGTGCCGGGGCAGCTTCTCCTGGCAGCCCCAATCTTGAAATGGCAGCGGCGGCGGAACAGAGAGGAGAATGGGAATAGCAGATCGATATTAGTGGTTTCCGTCACGGGGGGTAAATATAGGCCAAAGGGGCACCGAGAGGGGCCAAAGGGCAGCCAGGAGGCCTCCTAGCGCGGCCTAGGGTGGGGCCGCGCTAGGGACCCTCCTGGGGCCCTGGTGGGTCCACCCCCTTCCTTCCTTGGTGATTCGGGAAGCTTCTGGGTCGCTGATTTTTTAAATAATTTTCCGGGATTTATTTGGCACTTTTAATGGCCGGAAAACTTGAAATACAAAAACAGCAGAAAACAGGAACTGGCAACTGGGTGCACTGAGTTAATAGGTTAGTACAAATATGATAAAAAGCGTGTGAAAGTTCAAGAAAAACATGGCAAAGTCACACAAATCATGCATGGAGCAAGCAGAAATTATAGATACGTTTGGGACGTATCAGCCTCCTAGACGGTTAGAGAGTCATCTTTAGAGAGCAAAGAGTAATTGTCGCCTCGAAGAAAAAGTCTGCCAAAGGTTTCGGAAATTTCCTCAATAATCTACCAGGAGTCAAAACTGGCCAAGCTTAAGGAGATTGGTGCGGTGGAGAAATGGACGGAGAGAGGTTAGATCCTGTGTTCTATCACAAGGCCCTCCAACTAGATGTAGCCCTTTGAACAGTGTGGACTGGTCAAACAAACATCGCTACGTACTGAGGCTCGTTCTACTATCATGCACTTAAATTCAGTAACTTTAGTTTCGATGTTCCGCTTTGATGACTTTTGTTTCTCTATGATTAATTTCATTACTTAGTTTTCTTTCACTGTTATGCGTTCCTGTTGCATTGTTGCTACTCTATTTGGTTTCACTTTGAAGCTTTTGTCGAAATTTTTGAAGTGATCATTCACCCCCTCCCCCTCTGATCACATTCCTGGTCTTTCAAATACCTACTCCTCATAGCATATCTACCATTAGGCCTACCCTAGCCTAAGTTGTCCTCATTGGTGCTAGACTTTCATACTTCTTTTTTACTACCTTCCCCATCATTTATTCTCTTCTCCATCCGATGTGCCAACTAATATTTCTCACGCTCATTCATTGCATGAGTGCTTGAACTCGAATGGGAGAGGATCAAATTGACTTGCACCTGGCCGACGGTCTAGGGACGAGTCATAATAAGATTCCGAAGGAGACTAAGTGTAAAAGTTAGTACATTGAGTTCTCAACAACTATTAAGTATTTCTTACGCTCTAAACCCATCTCCCAACAACACCGATTGGAGACATTCGAGTCACGGACAATGAGAGGTTCTTGCACCTTTATGTTTTTACTTTACTAGTTTCAATATTAGATATAGACTCTTACTTGTTATTATCTTGACTTTTATTGCATCTCTTGCTTGTTGTACTTTAAAGTTCAAATCTCTGTTGGAAGCATGTCACCACACAAATTATCTTTGTTGTCATTTACCTACTCGAGGACGAGAAGGAAGTAAGCTTGAGGATGTTAATACATCCCAAATGTATCTGTAATTTATGCTTGCTCCATTCTTCTTTTGGTGATATTGCTATATGTTTTGATGCACATTCATATCACTTACAACATATTTTGTACTAACCTACTAATTCAGTGCCTAGTGCCAGTTTCTGTCTATTATTGTTCGTGTATTGCAGAAAAAGGACAAATATAAAATTGCTCAGAAAATTCCAGAAACAAATACCAAAAAATATCCAAGTTGGGAGACTCCAGAAGCCCGAATGGGGCCCCGAGGTGGGTCACCCCTTGGCCAGGCACCTCCTTGGCGTGGCCAGGGGGCCACCCCTAAGTCCCCCTTTGTCCTATATTTACACGGTGCTCCAAAAAACTTCAGGAGGAACCCCGTCACGCGATATCATCTACTCTTGCGCCGCCAC
Organism: Bromus sterilis; assembly: GCA_950022295.1. Lineage (NCBI taxonomy): Eukaryota > Viridiplantae > Streptophyta > Magnoliopsida > Poales > Poaceae > Bromus > Bromus sterilis. The sequence continues at coordinate 268,262,777 of OX465595.1, read as the reverse complement.
GGCCATTCCGATCCCTGGATTGGCAGAAAAACCTGTCCCAGCACTCTGACGGAGGGAGGGTTGGCCTCCTGAGGCTTCTCCATCACCATGATCGCCTCTGAGATCCGCCGTGAGTATTCCCCCTTGGACCATTGGTCCATGATCAGTATCTAGATGGTGTCTTCTCTCCAATCTTGTGCTTCAATATATAGCCCTTGTGAGATGCCTATCAGGATCAAGGCACTGATGTATTAATTACTGCTTTGGTATGTTGTGTTTGCTGGGATACGATGGATTATGAGATTATGCTCAGTTTTTGATGAGTAATATATTTGGTTTACCTTTTTATTTTAGTTCTTGAGTATTCTTGCACTTTGTCCAAGTAATAGATTGCAACTCCAAGAGGGAGCATTATGCTCGATTGTGGGATCATGTCCGCCCCCCCCCCTCCCCCCGATGTCTGGCTTGAGTGACAGAAACATGAGACTAGGGTATGTGATGTTGCCACCAGGGAGAAAACAGTGGTGCTTGTGACTGCGTGTTGCAAGGATTGCTTGCATTACGCATAGAGTGTTAAGGTAGTTGTCCGTGGCTTTGAGCCTACAATTTGGTTGGGTTTCGCAACATAACACTAGCGAGATGTTCTGGATAGATATCTCAAGGTGAATGATTAGTGAGTAGATGCTTATGAATAAACTGTCTAATTGTTTTGGTTTAATGCATATACAATTGAGCCTCTTTACTTTCTAGTAGCATAATTAGCATTGCGGTGTGTTTATAATTTTGTCAATTTCCCAGTTGTAATTTGTTCACCTATAGCATAGTTGTTTACTATTTTTTGGGAGAGAGGCATCACCGGTGAAATTCATGACACCCCGTTCCCTATTTCCAACATAGTTTACACCGCTCTCATTTACTGCTTTTGTTTCCTTTCAGTTGCACCAATTATTATTTCACCCCTGTGTTTTGATCCTTTGGAAACAACAAGTCTGAAAAGATTGACAACCTCTCTGTACTCATTGGGAGAAAATTTATTTGCGTCTGTGTGCAGGTCCACGTCTTATGTTAGCGCCAAAGCAGCAGACATCTTATTGTTGACCTACAAATCCTCCTAGTTCGATAAACCTTACAGTCCTCGTGTAAGTGAAATTTGCTGCTACTACATCATGAACTTACACTTGGGGTAACCAACGTGGATGTGTTATCCACAGCCCTCACAGCATACCAAGACGATCTGTGGCCACTTCCCCTTCTTGCGCAGCCCGATTGAACCCTAGCCGCCCCGAGTCTGAGTAGGAAGCGTCGACGTGGCTGTCGGTATGGCTCCGGTGATCTTCACGACGCCTCGATGCTCACCCCTGCGTGGCCACACTCCACGCGCCTCCGTTGCCTCTGGTCTTCGCCGTCCTCGACCCCAACCTGGTGCCTACGGCCGCAGGCGGGAGTGCTCTGATGGTACGAATTAACGCCCCCTCGTTGGTTACCCAAAGTGGAAGGTTGAGATGTAGACAGCAGCAAGTTTCCCTTGGCGAAGATGCTAAGGTTGAATGTCGAACCAATAGGACTCCAACAGATACAAGTAGGTGGTGAAGTGAACAATGGCGCCGTTCACAACCTAAGGTTGCTTACTTCACCTGGACCTGCACACACAGCAAATAGCTTTGCTTCCCAACGAGTACAGAGGAGTTTTCAATTCCTCCGGCCTTGTTGTTTACAAAGGATAAAACGCACAGGATAATAATTATAGTGATAGCAACTGAAAAGTAAACACTGAAAGTAAATTGATAGTGTAAACAGTGTTGGAAATATGGACCGGGGTCCTATGATGTTCACTAGTGATGTTTCTCTCCCAAAAGACGATAAAACAACCATGTGAGGTAAACAAATTACAGTTGGGCAATTGACAGGATTATGTGCGCAAGACAGTGCTAATTATGCTATAAAGAAAGGAAGTGAATCACAATCATGGGCGGTACGCCAAGACAAGTAGACCGAAATCCATCTGCATCTACCTACTAATCATCCACCTTGAGATATCTATCCAGAACATCTCGCTGGTATTAAGTTGAGAATCCCACCCAAAGTGTAAACTCAAAGCAACGGACAACTGCATTAAAGAACTTTGCGTAAAGTAAACAATCCTTGCACCCGCAAGTACAAGCACCATTGTTTTCCCCCTTCTGGCAATAGCACATCCCCTAGACTCATGTTTCTGTCACTCAAGCTAGTCATCGGTGGGCATGAACCCACAATCATGCATAACGCTCCCTCTTGGAGTCACTACCTACTACTTGGCCAAAGCAATAAACAGCAACGGAGAACATGCAAAAAATAATCAAGAACATAAATATAAAAGAGCAGAATCAAATATATTACTCAAAAACAATCTGAGCATAATCTCATAATCCATCGGATCCCAGCAAACTCAGCATAGCAACAGCAGAAATAATACATAAGTGCCTCGATCATGTAGGGCAGCTCACGAGGTCTAATCCATGAAAACAAAGAGGGGAGGAGAACATCACATGGCTACTGATCATAGACCCATGGTCCAAGGTGGACTACTCACGGTTCATCCGGGAAGCATCCATGGTGGTGGAGAAGCTCCCGGAGGTGGTTCCTCCCTCCGGCAGGGTGCCGGGAAGAGGTCTTCTGGTGCTCCCGATCTTGGAAGCGCGGCGGCGGCGAAACAGAGGAGAGATCGCGAAAAAGGGTTCCCGTCGCGAAAAAGGAATATATAGGCGAAGGGGGGCAGCCTGGGGTCCACTGGCGCGGCCCCACCGTGGGCGCGTCGGGAGGGCGCCTGGGGCCCTGGTGGGTCCCCTCTGGCCCCCCTCGGTGATTCCCAAAGCTTCTTCTACGCTGATTTTTTATTGGATTTTTCCCGAATTTTTGGAGCACTTTTAATATGGGGGAAACCTGAAATAGAAAAACAGCAGAAAACAGGAACTGGCACCGGGGTGCACTGAGTTAATAGGTTAGTCCAAATATGATCAAAAGTGTATGGAAGTTCATCAATATCATAGCAATATCACACAAAAGAGGCATGGAGCAAGCAGAAATTGTAGATATGTGTTGGACGTATCAACATCCCCAAGCTTAATTCCTGCTCGTCCTCGAGTAGGTAAATGATAAAAGCATAATTTCTGTGGTGACATGTTAACAACCATATAAGAACTTTAAAGTAAAGAAATCAAGGCATGTAATTCAATCCAAGTCATAACAGGAAAGTCTATATTTAGCATTGAAACAAGCAACATAAAAACATAAAGGTGCAAGAGCTCTCTCTGTCCGTGACTCGAATGTCTCCAAATGGTGTTTGCGTGCAAGAAAGGGGATAGGGATATACGAGAAAAAGTATATTTTTGTTGAGAACTCAATCTACTAAAGTTCCACACTTGGTCTTCTTTGGATCTTATCTTGACTCATCCCCAGACCACAAAGCCAGGTACAAGTCAAAATGATCCACTCCTTTTCGACATTTTGAGCACTTGTGACACCCTGGTTTTTGGCCCCTTTTTATTTGCAACTTTATTTGCTGATTTTCTAGGATTTGAAGTTTATTTGCCTGGATTTTCTCAACCCAGATGGCCTTGATCACTTGGGCCTAATTTTTCCCCTAGGCCAAGTGACCCCTAAACCCTTCTCCCTCATGGCCATGATCAAGCTTTGATCATATTAGCCCTTGCCCTATTTTTATTCCCCATGAAAAATCCTTTTTCATTAAAGGAAATTGGCCTTTTCCCTCTCCTTTTTGCAGCTAGCCTCACTTCTGCTCCTCCTTTTGGCCTGAAACTTTTTGTGCTAAAAAATGGTGTCATTCCCCATGATGCTATGCAAAACATGGGCAAGTTCAGTACAACAATTCTCCTCTCAAAATTCATTTACACTTCTGTCTAGAAAGGCACTTTGTGAAGCAAGTACCATTTTTACTGGTCCATTTTCTCTGAAATTTTTACCACATGAGCACCCTCCTAGATAACCCAGGCACACCAATTTTCAGCCCCAAAGAATTAGCCAAACTCCCTAGAGAAATTCTTGAACTTACCTGCAGAAAACCATTTTTGAAGTTGCCAAGTGTTGGAGCCCACCTGTAAGTTGCCCATGACCTTGCCTGTACTCCTCGACGTTGGCTACACGCCAGGGACACGCTGAATCCACAGTGGCTGCCCCTAGTGCATGTTTGCACAGGGTGAGCACGCGCTCTGGAGGCCATCGGCGTGCTCTGGCCACGGCCAAGCTGTCGCCGTCGAGCGCTCGCCTCGCCCCTCGAGCCAGTGGCCGTGCCCTCGTGTCCGTAGTGGCCGTGGCACCACCGCACGCCACCTGGCCTCTCCCAAAGCCGCGCCGCCCACCGGAGCTCTCGACGCCGCCGCCGCTGTTCGTCTGAAGCACACGCGTGGAGGCCACAGTGGCACGCCTGCTTCCGCGTTGCCCGCGTCGTCTCCCCCGCGTCCTCTAACCCTATCAACCACGCGCGGCACCAGTGCCCCCTCAAAGCCGCGCCACCCGTCGATGCAGAGCCATGGCCGCGGCCGCGCCTGAACCGTCTCGTCGCCCCACTGCTGCAGAGCCCCTGGGCACACACGCACGCGTGCTACACCACCATTGGAACCCCCTAGCGCTCACCCGAGCCTCTCCTGCTCACCCGCACGCGAGTACGGCGCCCATCGCCTTCTGTCCGGCGACACCCGGAGGGGAATCAGCACCATCCCTATAAATTGGCCTTCCCTTGCTCCCAGCCACCATAGCACACCCCCACATCACTCACAGAGAGCACATTCAAGGAGGAAGCCGGCCGGGGAGGCCCCTGGTCGGAGATCACACCGCAGCGCCGCCGCCACCATAGCTGGAGAGGACCCTAACAACGTCGTCCGGCCACCATTCACAGGACTTTGGGTACGTGGCTGCTCGCCGTGATCCTCTGCACCTCCTCCCCTAGCTCCCATCCACCCTCAGGGCCTCCTCGCCGGCGAGCCGCCGTCGCCGGAGCCGTAGCCCCTGTTTCCCTCCCGATCCATTTCATCCTGACCACGGAACCCCACCCGTCAGCCACTCCACTCAGTTCCGAAGCGGTACGAGTGGAGGCGTATTCGGTAGAGTACGCCTTCGACGTGGTCTCCTCTGGATATTCCTGGAAAATCAATTTAATTCATTTAAAAAGTGAATTTTGACCAAACTTTGACCATCAATTACTCCTAAACCACAAGGCCAAATGAGTTGATTCTTTTTGCTACATTTTTCTCTTGATCTCCTCTTCAAGTTGGCAAAGTTTGGGAGCTTGTCTCTCTGTCTAGGTCCACTGGACAGTAGAAGAGTGCTTTGGACTTATTTCTATTTGCCACTTGTTTTATTTTTTTCAGAGGGTGATCAAGTGCTTGCAGGAGACCAGGAGTTCAAGGACACTCCACTTGACCAAGGCAAGCCATAACAATCTGGTCATGAGGAGCTTGAGTTGCCTTTTGTTTATTTGAATCATTTAACTTGGGTTTTTCTAGCCTTTATATTGCTTGCTAATAAAAGTAAATAACCATAATAAGTTGATTGATATAAACATGCCATGCCTACTGATTTTATCATGCCACCCTAGTACATGTTATCACCTTTCTTATTTTGTCGCCATGTCTATGCCGGAATCATGCTAGTGATGATCATGCTTCTACTCCTATGCCATGCTAGTTATTGCATATGCATGATAGTAGTATCATATTTATGCCATGTTGCCATGCCTTCATATTTCTATTCACTAGAACTTAATGGACCTAATAAACGTTGACCAAGTGCCACCGAACCGAGCTTATCCGTGCAGCCACATTTGCTTGTATGGGCGGGCCTTGACTCGTGCTATCGTAGTGCCTTCTACGGATATCACCCAATAGGGGAGGTTATGCACACACGCTACCCTGATCAGGTAGGTGGTGATAATCTCGACATCCATAGTGTTTACCCGGGAGTACCCGTTGGGACAGTTTTCCACAAGGTGGTCGAGTGGTTCTAGTGGTAACGTGGACACCTAACCACAGGGATACCCAAGACCGTGTGTCGGTGAGTCCGTAGGGAGGTTATGCGGTAGTCGGGTTTCGTTGGAGATGTCATAGTCCACTCCTGCGGTGCGAGTTCCAAGGATCCTGTGGGACAAGTACCGGGGTGCGGGATGGAGGAAGAACTCCATAATGTGGGTAACGTGCACAAACTCTACAGAGTCAAAATCTATTCGAATAGCCGCGTCCTCGGTCATGGGACACAGTTCGTACTAGGTCACACAATGGTCAACACTAATCTGTTTAATAATGTGGATTTTAATGTTGTAACTTTGGTCATGTGATTGGTCGGGTGGTAACTGAGGACACCTAACCCGTTGAGGGGTCGAGCTACGACCCGTATGATGGTGGGTCAAGATATGACCTGGTTACCGAGTCAGGACGGCTCGGAGGTAAGCGGTATGAATCATGTGGTGTTCATAAGATAAGTGGTATTATTGTTCTTACCATGTTTGCCATGTTGTTGTTTGCATTCTTTCCATGCTATTGTTTCTCCTGATGACTTGGCTGTTATGAGCTTGCAAGTACATTCCATGTACTGACCTGGCGTGTCATGCCAGATGCAGGAGGTGTCGCACCTGAAGAGTTGGCTGAGCTGTACTACGCGAACTAGGCCGTGTCCCAGCAGTGTCCCCGTGGAGTGGAGTCCCGACACTTCGTTATTCCGCTAACGTAGAGTCCTTCGTCGATCGTATTGAGGCCCTGAGATGTGACATAAATAATGTTGATAGTGTTGCCACACGAGATGTGCCGCCATGCCTCGTAGCAGTTTGTAATCCCGAACCTATGTACCTGTATAATTATTATATAGCGGTTGTCTCTATACCAATATGTTGTGCATTGCCAGAAGACTTGATCTCTGGGCTGGCAATGTGAGGTAAACCGGTTGCTCTGAACCGGGGTGCCACAACGATTGGTATCAGAGCCGCGCTGACTGTAAGACACGCTAGTTAGGCCGCGTGCTAGAGAAACGTTAGCCTAGAGTCTTGCTTGATCTGTGCACCTTGAGTGATGCATTGGTTGATGCATGGCATGTAGATGCATTTATTTTTTGCTAATGGCTAACCCTGTGAGTGTAGATGGCACCCGTTCCATACCCATTTGAGTACGAGGCGTCACCGACAGGCTTTCCGTCGCTTCTCCGCTGAGTTTGGCTCCGTCTGTACCCGCAGGGAGAAGACCCGGTGTTCCAGGTGTACTGCGAGAAGCTGGCTGACTACGTGCACGAGTACCGCGTTGAGGTGTTCCTGTTCTCGAGCTCCACGTACGGAAGCCTTTCGCGTTCCGTGAAGGGAGGACCCGCTTCCACCCCAGAGCAGGCTATTCTCTATGCTTCACTTGAGGCTCTTGTTGACCTGCGTCACCATGAAGTCAGGATGCAGCTTCACCCAGGTCTTTCTCACTACCCCACTTTGTCCCCCTCCGGGCAGATCCTTTTCCCGCCAGACTCGGAGTGCGACCAGACGGCCGTGCACCTCGCTCGCTACATGGTCGCTCAGTACGAGCTGGTCATTAGTCTTGCTGAGGAGTTGGCTCATACCCGGGAGGCACTCACTTCTATCAGCAGTGTTCAGTCACCCCCTCCACCGCCTCCCACCTATATTCCGGTGCCAGCTCCACCCTTTCCACCTGCACCCACCCCATCGACCCAGTTGCTCCGATATCCGTTCGGCGCGAGACCCCAGAGGAGTGGGACGCGTTGACTGCTACCCCTGCTGCTCCCATGCTTAGACAGCATACTCCTCCTCCTGAGGGAGAGCCCTCTCTTCAGCGTCGCCGCCTTGACACCCCCACCCGCAGCACGATCCACGTTGCTAGTTCTGATTCCGAGGATAGTTTCGATGGTTCCGCTGACTGCCAGTGCCCGCTCCCTCACGACTAGGACGAGGTCAAGTAGTATGATCTCTTCCACCGTTATGTTATGCATGTTGTCAACTGTCGTCTGAGCAGTACTCGTTATTCTATCCATGCTAGTTGTTATGTATGAGGTCATGATGCTATGTATAATTAGGAGGTTGCTTCGCCCTTTCGTTCGGATTTTTTTTTATGATGTTCTCATATTCCTGTTTTGGTGTAGGTGACTCAGACGGACCCTTGCTTTCTTTTCTTAAAAGGCACCACGCCTGGTTCTGTGCTGATTTTGGTCGGCCGTCCGGGGTGGATGCCTCCTTGTTTTTCCTTCTCTTTCAACAACTGACTTGTGTTCTGAGCTGCTTTCCGGCCGTCTCAGGCAGTCGTTGAGTTTCTTTTCGCAGTGGAGACCCTATGTTCTGAGCTATTTTCTCGGCCGTCTTAGGGGAACTCTGCTTTCTTCTTAATCGCCCTGCTCCAAGTTCTGAGCTGTGTTGCGGCCGTCTTGAGCAAGTGGTGAGCTACCCCGGCAACGCCCCAGATCTGAGTTTTCAAGACCTCTGTGGTGGCCGCTGGTTTAATTGCCATTTTATCAAGGGATTCGAATGATCACCAACCACCACCTCTTGAAATTTTCGATTTTCCTGCGCCTTGCCGTCACTTTGCCTATTTCCCTATTTGTGGTTTCTGATGATATTGGTGCTCTATTTGGGAACGGATATAGGATGAAGCGAGGTGAGTGCAGCCACTCTGGTGATGATGACACCCCCCGTCGTCGATCCGCCAGGCAAGCTGCACTGTCACCCGAGCGTCCACCACCTCCTCCACCACAGGCACCTACCACAGATCAGGTCATCAGAATGTTTGAGGAAATAAGGAACCAGGAACTCATGGAATTACTGCGAGGTATGCAGAACATTGTGGGACAGAATCAGAATCAGGGATCACGTTCCAAGATGTCTGACTTTCAGCGCACCCGACCGCTGAGCTTTGATCAAGAAACATACCCCATTGAGGCAGATGACTGGCTGAGAACCATGGAAAAGAAACTGGAGATCACTCACAGTGATGAGGTGGATAAGGTCCCTTTTGCCACCCATTACCTTGAGGGCTATGCCGCAATTTGGTGGGACAATACCAAGGCCGTATGGCCTGCGGGGGAAGATATCACTTGGGAGAAGTTCAAGGGGAAGTTCCGCGCTTACCATATTCCCACCGGAGTGCTGAAGACCAAGAAGAGGGAATTTCTCGCTCTTGTCCAAGGCAGCATGACTGTGACTGAATATTTGAACAAGTTCAACCACCTGGCAAGATACTCGATTCACGATGTGGCCACGGAAGAGAGAAAGGTAGACCGCTTCCTTGGTGGTCTTAGCCCCACTCTCCGTTGTCAGCTCAGCATGCTGGACTTCCCAGACTTCCAGACACTCGTCAACAAGGCGCTCATAGCGGAACGCGAATACAAGTCGGTCGCCGAACTCAAGGGAAGTTATGAAGACCGCAAGCGCAAGTATGAAGCCAAGAAGATCCCGTACGAGCCACGGGCCCAGAAGGCCCGTACGGTACAGCCCGTTCCCCAGCCGGCTCAAGCCAATTCCAAGCCTTCCTAGAACCACGGCGGCTCCGCGACCGACAAGCCGGCCACCCAAGAGAATTCTACCCTCAACCCCCAAGCAAGGGCAGACTACCTTCGTAGGGGCGCCTTCTTTAATTGTGGGAAACAAGGACACTTTGCCAGACAATGCCAGAGCAAGCCGGGGAACCCAGCACCTCAAGTCAACAACATCCGGGGGCAGAACAACTATCGCCAGGATCGAGTCAACCACTTCTCGGCCGAAGAAGCCCGCGGATCCCCCGACGTGTTCATCGGTATGTTTCCTATTAATAACATACCCACAGCTATATTATTTGATTCCGGGGCAACCGATTCGTTTATATCGCGGAGTTTCGCCACCCAAACCAATTTTCCTATTGATCTTTTGGACACAATCGTGGTGGTCAAAACCCCTGGAGGTGTGCTCAAAGCAAAAAGTATATGCAAGAACCTGACCATTGAGATATATGGAGCGAAGTTCCCTACCTCTCTCATGGTGTTGGAATCCAAGGGACTGGATGCATTCCTTGGAGTGGATTGGCTTACCACCCATGAGGTTCGCCTTGCCTTCAAGACCCGGATAGTGGAACTGGTCAACCCAGACGGAAAGGCAACCCAATTCACCGTTGTTGGTATGCCACGCAAGAAGGAAGCAATGGTATGCCAGATCAGAACCTCAGAAATGGACAAAATCCCCGTTGTCAGAGAGTTTCCAGATGTGTTTCCCGAAGAATTGCCGGGTATGCCACCAGACAGAGAGCTGGAGTTCGCCATCGAGATTGTCCCCGGTACTTCCCCTATATACAAGAAGTATTACAGGATGCCTTCCACCGAACTGGTGGAACAGAAGAAAAAGCTAGATGAATTATTGCAGAAGGTGTACATTCGCCCCAGCACCTCACCTTGGGGATCACCAGTATTATTTGTCAAGAAGAAAGATGGCACCTTGCGGATCTGTGTGGACTACCGCCCCCTGAATGAAGTCACCATCAAGAATAAGTATCCACTGCCCCACATTGATGACTTGTTCGACCAAGTAAAAGGTGCCCGGGTATTCTCTAAGAAAGATCTTCGCACGGGCTATTACCAATTGAAGATCAGAAAGGAAGACATTCCCAAGACGGCCTTCACCACCAGATATGGCCTATATGAATTCACGGTCATGTCCTTCGGCTTAACGAATGCCCCAGCCTATTTCATGGGCATGATGAACAAGGTCTTCATGGACTTTCTGGAAAAGTTCGTGGTGGTATTCATCAATGACATACTCATATACTCCAAAAGTGAAGAAGAGCATAAGAAGCATCTCCGTGTAGTGCTGGAACAACTACGAGCTCACTGCCTTTATGCCAAGTTCAGCAAGTGCGAGTTTTGGTTAAAGGAGGTGGGATTTCTGGGGTACATCCTGACAGCTCAAGGAGTAGCCGTAGACCCCAGCAAGGTGACCGATGTGTTGAATTGGAAGCCACCAACCACCGTGAAGGAAGTCCGAAGTTTCTTGGGATTGGCAGGTTATTATCGCCGATTTATTGAAGGGTTCTCCAAGATAGCCAAGCCAATGACCGAGTTGCTGAAGAAGAACCAGAAATTTTTCTGGACCAAGGAGTGCGATGACAACTTCGGGCAACTAAAGACCAAGCTAACCTCAGCCCCTGTTTTGACTCTGCCGGACATCCACAAGGGATTTGATATATACTGCAATGCCTCCAAGCATGGCCTTGGCTGCGTGCTAATGCAAGAACGAAAGGTTGTAGCATACGCCTCCAAGCATCTACGCCAACATGAAGTTAATTACCCCACGCATGACTTGGAACTGGCTGCTGTGGTGCACGCATTGAAATTGTGGAGGCATTACCTCATCGGGCAACGGTGTGAGGTGTACACCGATCATAAAAGTCTCAAGTACATCTTCACGCAGCTGGACCTCAACCTCAGGCAGAGAAGGTGGCTCGAGTTGGTCAAGGATTACGATCTCGGGATAAATTATCACCCCGGGAAGGCTAACGTGGTCGCCGACGCCCTTAGCCGCAAGCCATGTTCAGTGAATGCACTCTGGGAAAGGCTCCACCCATAGCTACGGGAGGAAGTCACTCAACTCAACCTAGTGTTGTGTGACTCGATGACCAGGAAGACATTGGAAATCACCCCAACCCTGGTAGAGGAAATTAAGGGGACACAAACTCAAGATCCTGAAATTCAAGAAATCAAGGAATGGATTCCGCGTGGCAAGGCCGAATCCTTTCACCTGGATACCCAAGGAGTGCTATGGTTCGAAAACCGGATATGTGTGCCGAACCAGGCTAATTTGAGGCAGCAGATCCTGCGAGAAGCACATGAGTCCGCATATTCTATCCACCCCGGAAGCACCAAGATGTACAGGGATTTGAAGACCACATTTTGGTGGCCTGGAATGCGCAATGATATTGCGTACTATGTGGCGTGCTGTGACATATGCAACAGAGTCAAGGCCGAGCACCAAAAGCCAGCTGGATTACTGCAACCCCTGCAGGTCCCGCAATGGAAGTGGGATGACATATGCATGGACTTTATTGTGGGGCTCCCAAGGACCGCCCGGGGTCACGAATCCATATGGGTAATTGTGGAGATGCTCACCAAAGTGGCCCACTTTATTCCAGTCAGGACCACTTACCGAGCTGATCAGCTGGCAGAGTTATACATGTCCCGGATTGTCAGTCTCCATGGGATACAAAAGACCATCACCTCAGACAGAGGGTCAGTGTTCACGTCTGCATTCTGGTTGCGACTTCACGAAGCCTTGGGTACCGCACTGAAGCACAGCACCGCTTACCATCCTCAAACGGATGGCCAGACAGAGCGAGTAAATCAGATATTGGAGGTTATGCTCAGGGCATGTGTACTAGCCTACGGGTCCAAGTGGGAGGACTGCCTACCATACGCAGAATTCTCATACAACAACAGTTACCAGGCCAGCCTCAAGATGTCACCCTTTGAAGCATTATATGGGCGGAAATCCCGCACCCCCTTGAACTGGTCACAGACGGGGGACAGTCGCCTCTTTGGCACCGATTTAATGCTCGAAGAAGAAAAGCAAGTCAAGGAAATTCAGGACCGGTTTAGAGCTGCCAAGTCTCAACAAAAGAGTTACTATGACGCCAAGCATCGAGAGGTGAACTTTGAGCCTGGAGAATACGTCTATCTCCAAGTGACACCAATGAAAGGAGTAAGGAGATTCCAGACCCGAGGAAAGCTTGCCCCAAGGTATGGCGGGCCATTCCCAATAATGGCTAAGCGGGGAAAAGTAGCATACCAACTGGAATTACCCCCGAAAATGTCAGATGTCCATGACGTATTCCACGTATCGCAACTACGTAAGTGTGTTTCGCCACCGGTCAAACGAGTGGATGTGAAGGAGTTAGAGCTGGCCCAGGATCAGACATATGAGGAGAAACCAGTCATGATTTTGGATGAAATGGAAAGGACCACCCGAAGTAAGCTGATACGGTTTTACAAGGTGCTCTGGGAGCGCCATACCGAGGAAGAAGCCACCTGGGAAAGGGAAGAGTTTCTGAAGGCTGCATATCCGTATCTGTTCCCTGAGAAACCAAATCTCGAGGACGAGATTTACCCTAAGGGGGGTAGGTTTGTGACACCCTGGTTTTTGGCCCCTTTTTATTTGCAACTTTATTTGCTGATTTTCTGGGATTTGAAATTTATTTGCTTGGATTTTCTCAACCCAGATGTCCTTGAACACTTGGGCCTAATTTTTCCCCTAGGCCAAGTGACCCCTAAACCCTTCTCCCTCATGGCCATGATCAAGCTTTGATCATATTAGCCCTTGCCCTATTTTTATTCCCCATGAAAATCCTTTTTCACTAAAGGAAATTGGCCTTTTCCCTCTCCTTTTTGAAGCTAGCCTCACTTCTGCTCCTCCTTTTGGCCTGAAACTTTTTGTGCTAAACAATGGAGTCATTCCCCATGATGCTATGCAAAAACATGGGCAAGTTCAGTATAACAATTCTCCTCAAAAATTCTTTTACACTTCTGTCCAGAAAGGCAATTTGTGAAGCAAGTACCATTTTTACTGGTCCATTTGCTCTGAAATTTTTACCACAGGAGCACCCTCCTAGATAACCCAGGCACACCAATTTTCAGCCCCAAAGACTTAGCCAAATTCCCTGGAGAAATTCTTGAACTTTCCTGCAGAAAACCATTTTTGAAGTTGCCAAGTGCTGGAGCCCACCTGTAAGCTGCCCATGACCTTGCCTGCACTCCTCGACGTTGGCTACACGCCAGGGACACGCTGAAGCCACAGTGGCTTCCCCAAGTGCACACGTGCACAGGGTGAGCACGCGCTCTGGCGGCCATCGGCGTGCTCTGGCCACGGCCGAGCTGTCGCCGTCGAGCGCTCGCCTCGCCCCTCGAGCCAGTGGTCGTGCCCTCGTGTCCGTAGTGGCCGTGGCACCCCCGCACGCCACCTGGCCTCTCCCAAAGCCGCGCTACCAGCCGGAGCTCTCGACGCCGCCGCCGCTGTTCGTCTGAAGCACGCGCGTGGAGGCCACAGTGGCACGCCTGCTTCCGCGTTGCCCGCGTCGTCTCCCCGCATCCTCTACCCCTATCAAGCATGCGCGACACCAGTGCCCCCTCAATGTCGCGCCGCACGTCGATGCAGAGCCACCGCCGCGTCCGCGCCTGAACCGTCTCGTCGCCCCACTGCTGCAGAGCCCCTGGGCACACACGCACGCGTGCTACACCACCATTGGAACCCCCTAGAGCTCACCCGAGCCTCCCCTTCTCACCTGCACGCGAGTACGGCGCCCGTCGCCTTCTGTCCGGCGACACCCGGAAGGGAATCATCGCCATCCCTATAAATTGGCCCCTCCCTTGCTCCCAGCCACCAAAGCACACCCCCACACCACTCACAGAGAGCACATTCAAGGAGGAAGCCGGCCGAGGAGGCCCCCGGTTTTGAAAATAATCACGGATTGCCCAAAATATGACATCTATCACTAATAGACTAAAGCTCTTGACACCAAAAGTCCAAACATTACTCAAAACAATACCTCAAAACAATTGCAAGTTACTACTACAATAGAATAGCAACCTCAATTACCTACTTCAAGTCAAGTCACAAAACTCAGTGCAATAGGCAAACTCTCTAAACAAGATAAACATGAAAACTCAAGAGAGTTCCAACAACAAACTAAACAAAATCTCTTCGAAAAGATAAGCATGAAAACTAAGAGCTAAACATGACATTAGCTATGAAAAAGATAAAGAACACACACAGCAAAGATAAGCATGAAAAATCCTATGTTGTGTTCTAGATTTTGGAAGTGGAGCGTTTTTCTTTCCCACACAAAGAAAGATGGGTTCTAACTTGTTATGAACATCAAGCAAAGATAAAGAAAACTAAAAATAAAACCTAAGAGCGAGATGCTCCAAGCATAGGACATAACGCCTGAAGTGATAAAAATATAGTGAGACGAGAAACGAACTGATAATTGTTGATGGAGAAGGGGATGCACAGGGGAATCCCCAAGCTAAGACGCTTGAGCCTCCTTGAATATTTCTTGGGTATGCATGGAGGCATCCCGAAGCTTGAGCGCTGGACACTCCTGAATCTTCTTTCATCATCTTTCCTCGCACACTTGAAAACTCCCTTCATACATAACTCATCATAATCTGATTAGCGAGGTTAGTAACCATAATAAAATATTTTTTTCTCTACTGGAAATAAAGATAATCTTGAAAAGCTAATGTTTCTCAAGATTGCCAAAAAGTTTTTGCAAATAAAAAGCAAGCTTAAGGTTTGCAAAAGGAAGAAAAGGCAAAACAGGACAGAATCTGTGAAAAGCAGACCAGCAGGTAGTAAAGAATTTTTTAGGGATACTTCTGCAACTCAAATAAAAAAACTCAGAACATAGGAAAATTCCGTAATTGTATAGAGCATGCTGTGTAAAAAATTCAGCTCAAAAATATGAACTCGGATTTTTCGCTGATATTTCTAGTCACGAGGACAGAATCCGTTTTCTAGACAACATGTCACAACTTTCACTTCCCTTATCATATGAGGCTTTAAAGGGCACAAATCTTGAAAAGTAAAGATACAATGATGTTGCTACAGTAGTAACAATCATCAAGACCACTAAAAACAGAATAAAAACAAAAAGGAAATCCTAAATTCGTTGCGGGCTGCCTCCCGAAAGCGCTTCTTTAAAGCCATTAGCTAGGCTTAATGCAAATAGATCAAGTTGTATCAATTGAACCATCATCAAGATCATCAAAAATCTCTTCAATAATACAACCACTCTTAAGAGGTATTTCAAATAAAGGCCTAATAAAGATACTTCTAGGAATAAAAGCAAAAGGCGGAAAATCAATTGGAGTCTCATTTATTCTATTAAAGAGAGGTATTTCCTCCCAAGTCTTCACAGTTTCATCCCCTTTGGCAATAGATAGATTATTGTTGAAACGAGGAGCCTTTGGAACGTAAACGAACCTAGGTTCCTTCTTTTCCGGAGTTTCCACCTTTTTGGTTTTGATTGAGGAGAAAGTAGTTCCTAAAGTGTCAGTGATTTCATCAATCTTTTCAATCCTAGAAGGGTCTAAGTCATGGGATTTGATGGTCTCCAAAGTTTTGAGAATTTTATGCATGGAGCTATCAAGTCTATTCAAATTCCCTTGAACCTTACGATCCAACTCACTTATCTTATTAATGCCTGGCATCTCTACCTCTATCTTTTCAAGTTTTTTCATAATATGAGCTAGGGTAATGTCCTCTTGAATGCTAACAACAGGGAGATTTCCAGCAAGATTTTCCATAACACTATGAACTTCCCAAACTGGGGATTCTATGAAATTCCTATTGATAGAAGTATCTAGAATAAACCTATTCCAAGAAGTAGTTCCAACATAAAAATTTCTAAGCAGGATAGTAGTAGATTGCTTCTTGGTGGCTCTTTTTTGAGAATCATTAATTCTATACCAGGCATCTTTAAGACTTTCACCACCTCTTTCTTTAAAGGTGAGCACTTCTGCTTCACCAAAGGCAAAAGGACCTGATATAATGACAACTACTAGCAAGGTAACTATTTTTTGATTTTCGATAAAGGACACTAAAGAAAAAATTGAAAGGTAAACTAACAAGACTAAAAAGCAAAGGTAAAAGATAGTGTGCAACTCCCCTATCTTGAAGAGTGGAGTCCCCGGCAACGGCGCCAGAAATTGTGCGGTTGGCGGGACCACTCTTTTGCTGCGCTTCGGAATCCCCGGCAACGGCGCCAGAAATTGCTTTTGATGGTACGAATTAACGCCCCCTCGTTGGTTACCCAAAGTGGAAGGTTGAGATGTAGGCAGCAGCAAGTTTCCCTTAGCGAAGATGCTAAGGTTGAATGTTGAACCAATAGGACTCCAACAGATACAAGTAGGTGGTGAAGTGAACAATAGCGCCATTCACAACCTAAGGTTGCTTACTTCACCTGGACCTGCACACACATCACATAGCTCTGCTTCCCAACGAGTACAGAGGAGTTGTCAATTCCTCCGGCCTTGTTGTTTACAAAGGATAAAACGCACGGGATAATAATGATAGTGATAGCAACTGAAAATTAAATACGGAAAGTAAATTGATAGTGTAAACAGTGTTGGAAATATGGACCGGGGTCCTATGATGTTCACTAGTGATGTCTCTCTCCCAAAAGACAATAAAACAGCCATGCGAGGTAAACAAATTACAGTCGGGCAATTGACAGGATTATGTGCGCAAACCAATGCTAATTATTCTATAAAGAAAGGAAGAGGCTCAAAAGCATGGGCGGTACGCCAAGACAAGTAGACCGAAATCCATCTGCATCTACCTACTAATCATCCACCTTGAGATATCCATCCAGAACATCTCGCTGGTATTAAGTTGCGAATCCCACCCAAAGTGTAAACTCAAAGCAACGGACAACTGCATTAAAGAACTTTGCGTCAAGTAAACAATCCTTGCACCCGCAAGTACAAGCACCATTGTTTTCCCCTTGTGGCAACATCACATCCCCTAGACTCATGTTTCTGTCACTCAAGATAGTCATCGGGGGGCATGAACCCACAATCATGCATAACGCTCCCTCTTGGAGTCACTACCTACAACTTGGCCAAAGCAATAAACAGCAATGGACAACATGCAAGAATTACTCAAAAACATAAATATAAAAGAGCAGAATCAAATATATTACTCAAACACAATATGAACATAATCTCATAATCCATCGGATCCCAGCAAACTCAGCATAGCAACAACAGAAATATTACATAAGTGCCTCGATCATGTAGGGCATCTCACGAGGTCTAATCCATTAAGAACAAAGAGGGGAGGAGAACATCACATATCTACTGATCATAGACCCATGGTCCAAGGTGGACTACTCACGGTTCATCCGGGAAGCATCCATGGTGGTGGAGAAGCTCCCGGAGGTGGTTCCTCCCTCCGGTAGGGTGCCGGGAAGAGGTCTTCTGGTGCTCCCGATCTAGGAAGCGCGTCAGCGGCGAAACAGAGGGGAGATCGCGAAAAAGGTTTCCCGTCATGGGGGTTTCTCGTCACGAGGAATATATAGGATAAGCGGGACAGCCAAGGGGGCCACCAGGGGTCCTGGGGCGCGCTGGGAGGGCGCCTGGGGCCCTGGTGGGTCCCCTCTGCCCCCCCCCCCCCCCTCGGTGATTCCCGAAGCTTCTTCTACGCTGATTTTTTATTGGATTTTCCCCCAAATTTTTGGAGCACTTTTAATATGGGGGAAACCTGAAATAGAAAAACAGCAGAAAACAGGAACTGGCACTGGGGTGCACTGAGTTAATAGGTTAGTCGAAATATGATCAAAAGTGTATGGAAGTTCATCAATATCATATCAATATCACACAAAAGAGGCATGGAGCAAGCAGAAATTATAGATATGTTTTGGACGTATCAGGCTCCATGGAGCAACCCCGGTGGAGTGTGGTACTGCTCCCCTCGCCGAGCTCTCCGGTAAGACCACTGAGGTGCTTCTTCGGCTAAAAACCTAGAAGGTGAGCTCCATCTTCTTTCCTTCTCGTCCTCTTTGCTCTGATTAGTGCCATACTTAGGGTTTTTGTGCCGAATACTTCGGAATTTTTCGTGCAATCTCCTTGATTTTTGTGGCCACGGGCACCTTGCTATGATATTGTCTGTGTTGGTGGGCTCTTTGTGAAAAAATCCACTCAATTTGGTCTAGGGTTTGTACTAGCTCATGTATATGTTTATATGTGTGCTCTCATATGTGCCTGGGCTTTTTTATTATACTTGCCACTGTATCTTGTTAGTTTGTGTGTTGTGGTTTACTCCATTGCCAATTCTTCCTAGGTTACTCTGGTTTCTGAAATCCGATAAGAACATATGCTATGTTGCTATCCTTGTTTGATGAATAAGATCAATTGCTATGCATGATTGGTTTTACTTAATCATAACATATTCTTAATTTACTTAGGCCTTAGCCGGGCTCACTCAATTGGTATAGACCGATACTACAATTTGAGCTTAGCTTGGCCGGTGATGCTTGTCTAAGGCCCTATAGGAATTAATGGATGCATATAGAGCTACTGCCCCTAATTGATCATGTGATGCAAATATCGTAGCACCTCTAGGATGCTGACGACAATCCCTCCTCAAAATTCCTACCTTAGGGTGCTGGGTAGCTTGGTCTTGTGGATTTTTGTTATATCCTGCTTCTTGTGGAAAGCCAGCTCCTCCTAGCTGCTTCACAGTATGCTCACAGGTTTTGTTTGTTCCTTGTCTTGTTTGATGCAATTCCATCAAGTGGCAAACAATCTTTCCTTTTGGGGTTGTGGTTGTGTATTTGTGGTCCTGGGGAGGTCCTGGCCGGCTGGTGCATGTGTGTGAAACAGCTCAGCGATGTTACCTATGTCCCTGTCAAGCTGAGAGGCTCTAGTGTCTAAGGGAGTGACAATAACTGTTGTTTGTTGTTCCTGGTGGATATGCTTTCCTAGATATTTACTTGCTCGGTTGGGTTGATGCATATCTTGTGGCTGGCTCTCCTTTTACACACGCTTTCCATTTGGTCATTCTTATTCCACAAGTGATTATTAAATTGTGGGTTAGTTGGATTTAATATGAAAACTAATCCTTTTAATTAAAAGAGCCTAATATGGGGTTAGTACTAATTCAAATTCATTTGTGGCTTCGATCTGTGCTTTCTGGTCTCTATTTCTTTTTCTTATACTTGGCAGATTGAATTTGTTTGAGTGGTTGTTTACTGTTCCATTGGTTTGTTGGTACTGTTCATGATCAACTAAATTGGAATTATGGGCTTACCTTATATAGCTAAGTACCAAAGCTCTAGCCCCTACATAAATGCACTTCCCTAAGGGGAATGCTACATTTTAACCCCCCCCCCCACAACATTTCTTTTGTCTTTGTTTTTATTTTATGCAGGTTGAAGAACAAAGCAGAGATGAATGAAGAATAGACTTAGGATTTAGTTTAGGATTTGTTTCTTGTAATTTTTTCATTTTCTCTTTATAGGAATTGTAATACAATTCCATTTGTAATAATAATTTTATTTATTTCTTTTCTCAATTCATTTAAATTATTATTTAATTATTAATAAAGTGATTCCTTTATTCATAATTGTTCCTTGGTTTAATATAATAATGTACTTATTGTACGTATCTATAATTTCTGCTTGCTCCATGCCTCTTTTGTGTGATATTGCTATGATATTGATGAACTTCCATACACTTTTGATCATATTTGTACTAACCTATTAACTCAGTGCACCCCAGTGCCAGTTCCTGTTTTCTGCTGTTTTTCTATTTCAGGTTTCCCCCATATTAAAAGTGCTCCAAAAATTCGGGAAAATCCAATAAAAAATTAGCGCAGAAGAAGCTTCGGGAATCACCAAGGGGGGGGGGGTAGAGGGAACCCACCAGGGCCCCAGGCGCCTTTTTAGCGCGCCCTAGGGTGGGGCCACGCCGGGGGCCACCTGGACCCCTGGTGGCTCCCCTGGCTGCCCCCTTCTCCTATATATTCCTCGTGATGTGAAACCCCCGTGACGGGAACCCTTTTTAGAAATCTCTCCTCTGTTCCGCCGCCACCGCGCTTCCAAGATCGGGAGCACCAGAAGACCTCTTCCCGGCACCCTGCCGGAGGGAGGAACCACCTCCGAGAGCTTCTCCACCACCATGGATGCTTTCCGGATGAACCGTGAGTAGTCCACCTTGGACCATGGGTCTATGATCAGTAGCTATGTGATGTTCTCCTCCCCTATTTGTTCTTCATGGATTAGACCTCGTGAGCTTCCCTACATGATCGAGGCACATATGTAATTTTTCTGTTCTTGCTATGCTGAGTTTGCTGGGATCCGATGGATTATGAGATTATGTTCAGATTGTGTTTGAGTAATATATTTGATTCTCATCTTTTATATTTATGTTCTAGAGTAATACTTTCATATTCTCCGTTGTTGTTTATTGCTTTTGCCAACTAGTAGGTAGTGACTCCAAGAGGGAGCGTTATGCATGATTGTGGGTTCAAGCCCCCTGATGACTAGCTTGAGTGACAGAAACATGACTCTAGGGGATGTGTTGTTGCCACAAGGGAAAAAACAACGGTGCTTGTACTTGCGGGTGCAAGGATTGTTTACTTTACGCAAAGTTCTTTAATGCAGTTGCCCATTGCTTTGAGTTTACACTTTGGGTGGGGTTCGCAAATTAATACCAGCGAGATGTTCTGGATAGATATCTCAAGGTGGATGATTAGTAGGTAGATGCAGACGGATTTCTGTCTACTTGTCTTGGCGTACCTCCCATGCTTTTGAGTCTCGTCCTTTCTTTATGGCATAATTAGCATTGGTTTGCGCACATAATCCTGTCAATTGCCCAGCTGTAATATTGTTTACCTCGCATGGCTATTTTATCGTCTTTTGGGAGAGAGACATCACTAGTGAACATCATAGGACCCCGGTCCATATTTCCAATACTGTTTACACCCGCTATCAATTTGCTGCTTTATTTTCTTTTGCGTTGCTATCACTATCATTATTATCCCGTGCGTTTTATCCTTTGTAAACAACAAGGCCGGAGGAATTGACAACTCCTCTATACTCGTTAGGAAGCAAAGTTATTTGATGTGTGTGCAGGTCCAGGTAAATTTAGCAACCTCGGTTGGAAACGGCGCCATTGCTCACTTCACCACCTTCTTGTATCGGTTGGAGTCCTATTGGTTCGACTCTCAACCTTAGCATCTTCGCTAAGGGAAATTGCCTCTATCTACATCTCAACCTTCTACTTTGGGTAACCAACGAGGGGGCGTTAAATCTTACCATCAAAATCAATTTCTGGCGCCGTTTTCGGGGACTCCACTCTTCAAGATAGGGGAGTTTCACACTATATTTTATCTTTGCTTTTTAGTCTTGTTAGTTTACCTTTCAGTTTTTTCTTTAGTTTTCTTTATAAAAAAATAGTTATCTTTCTTGCTGCTAGTGTGGGTTCCTCCGAGAACACCAAGTTGTGTGACTTCACTAGTCACAACAACAGTGACTTTATCTGCACTCCTATTGCTACACCTGCTACTTCAGCACCTTCTTATGAGATTAAACCTGCTTTGCTGAACCTTATTATGAAAGATCAATTCTCCGGTGCTAGAGATGATGCTGCTTTGCACTTAAAAAAATTTATTGAGCTCTGTTATATGCAAAAGTACAAAGAAGTAGATGGTGATATTGTTAAGCTTAAGCTTTTTCCTTTCTCCTTGAGAGATGAAGCTAAAATCTGGTTTCAATCCTTGCCTAGGAATAGCATAGATTCTTGGGATAAGTGCAAGGATGCTTTTATTGGGAAGTACTACCCCCCTGCTAAGATTATCCAATTGAGGAGCTTTATTATGAATTTTAAACAATTGGATAATGAACACGTTGCCCAAGCTTGGGAACACATGAAATCTCTTGTTAATAATTGTCCTACGCATGGTTTGACTACTTGGATGGTTATCCAAACTTTTTATGTAGGCTTGAACTTTACCTCGCGGAACTTGCTAGATTCGGCCGCGGGAGGAACCTTTATGTCAACTACACTGGGTTCTTCCACAAAACTACTTGATGAGATGATGACCAACTATTCCCAATCGCAGACCGAAAGAGCTCCAATAGGTAGGAAGGTAAACTCTATCGAGGAGAACTCCTCCCTAAATGAAAAAGTTGACTTGATTATGTCTCTACTTACCAAGCAATCTCCTATTGATCCTCATGATGTTCCTTTAAATTCTTTGATTGCTCAAGATCAAGTAGATGTGAACTTTATCTCTAGAAGCAACTTCAATAACATTGCTTATAGGAGTAATTTTTGTAGAAATCCTAGACTGTTCCCCTCCAAAAACTATGGGAACAACAACACTTATCCTAGCACCAAGAACTCCACTTCTAAATTAGAGAGTATGCTTAAAGAATTTATCACTACCCAAAAATCCTTCAACAAGAGTGTAGAGGAAAAACTAGACAAATTAGATAACCTCTCGTCGAAGGTAGACAATTTAGCCCATGAAGTAGAATTGCTTAAAATTAGAACTTCTCCTCTTGAGGAGAGGAAGGTCACTCCTATGAATGCTATTCAAATGAAAATTAATGAAAACATTAGGATGATGGCTAAACTCAAAGAGAGATGGGATAGAGAAAAGGAGGAAGAAGATAGAATTAAGAGCCTTCCTACACACCATACCATTGCTACTATCCAAGTGGTTGAGGATATCCAAACTCTTAGCACCCAATGCACCCCTAGTCCCATAGGACCAATTAATGGTGATGCTATGACCTCAACCATAGAATAAGAAATCCCTATGACTATAGAAGCTACCAAACAAGTGATCCTAAGGGACACCACTACCACTTTTACTTGATAGTAGTGACCTTGATTTTGATAATTGCACCCTTTCTTAAGTTATTCGTTTCCTTCAAAAGATGTCTAGAGACCCCCACACTAGCACACTTAATCTTGCCTTCACGGAGCATATCATTAATGCTCTCATTAAATCTAGGGAGGAGAAGCTTAGGGTAGAAGCCTCCATACCTAGGAAGCTAGAAGATGGTTGGGATCCTATGATTAAAATTAAGTTGAATAACTTTTCTTGCTATGCTTTATGTGATGTTGGAGCTAGTACCTCCGTGGGTGCTATTATTGATATGAAAGAAGGGATTATAAAATTCCAATTCCCTCTCAAGAAAGGGATGGAACACTTCCCTAGGACAAAGATTAAGTTGCCTTTTGAGTCCGTTACACGGGCTAGTTATTTTCTTGAAAAGACTTGATCTATTTGCATTAAGCCTAGCTAATGGCTTTAAAGAAGCACTTTCGGGAGGGAGCCCGCAACGAATTTAGGATTTCCTTTTTGTTTTTCTTCTGTTTTTAGTGGTCTTGATGATTGTTACTACTTTAGCAACATCATTGTATCTTTACTTTTCAAGCTTTGTGCCATTTATAGCCTCATATGACAAGGGAAGTGAAAGTTGTGACATGCTGTCCAGAAAACAGATTCCGTCCTTGGGACTAGAAAAATCACATAAAAATACCAGTTCATCTTTTTGAGCTGAAATTTTTACACAGCGTGATCCATACAATTACGGAACTTTCCTATGTTCTGAGTTTTTTGATTTGAGTTGCAGAAGTATCCCTAAAAAATTCTTTACTACCTGCTGGTCTGTTTTTCACAGATTCTGTCCTGTTTTTCCTTTCCTTTATTTTGCAAACCTTAAGCTTGCTTTTTCTTTGCAAAAACTTTTTGGAAATCTTGAGAAACTGTCGCTCTTCAAGAATATCTTTTTATCCAGTAGAGAAAAAATTATTTTATTATGGGTACTAACCTCGCTAATCAGATTATGATGAGTTATGTATGAAGGGAGTTTTCAAGTGTGCGAGGGAAGATGATGAAAGAAGATTCAGGAGTGTCAAGCACTCAAGCTTGGGGATGCCCCCATGCATCCCCAATAAATATTCATGGAGACTCAAGCGTCTAAGCTTTGGGATGGCCCCGTGCATCCCCTTCTCCATCAACAATTATCAGTTCGTCTCTCGCTTCACTATATTTCATCACTTCATGCATTATGTGCTATGCTTGGAGCGTCTCGCTCTTAGGTTTTATTTTTAGTTTTCTTTAGCTTTTCTTGTTGTTCATAACAAGTTAGAACCCAGCTTTCTTTGTGTGGGAGAGAAACATGCTCCACTTCCAAAATCTAGAACACAACATAGGATTTTTCATGCTTATCTTTGTTGTGTGTGTTCTTTATATTTTTCATAGCTACTGCCATGTTTAGCTCTTAGTTTTCATGTTTATATTTTCAAAGAGCTTTTTTTTAGTTTGTTGCTGGAACTCTCTTGAGTTTTCATGTTTATCTTGTTTAGAGAGTTTGCCTGTTGTACTGAGTTTTGTGTCTTGACTTGAAGTACGTAATTGAGGTTGCTATTCTTTTGTAGTTGTAGTAACTTGCAATAGTTTTGAGGTATTTTTTTGAGTAATGTTTGCACTTTTGGTGTCAAAAGCTTTAGCCCATTAGTGATAGATGTCGTATTTTGGGAAATCCGTGTTTATTTTCAAAACTTACAAAATTATTTGAGAACTTTAGCTACTAGATGGATCACTACTCTTCTGAGGGGTCGAATATTAGAGTACACTCACGTACCATTAGTCGAGGATGCGCAAGGATAACCAAACCCCCATACACTCCTCCTCGGGGTACTTGTATCTTTGTGAAACCTCCTTATTAGATTGAGAGTTACCGTAATAAGTGCATGAGTTCTTCAGACTAATGTGAGTATTCGAAAGTTGACACTTCCACCTTCCCATATTTTTCTAGCCTCTCTTGTGCCGTGCATTGCTTTATTCTCACTCCGAGAGTTGGCGTCCACCTTCGCCGGTACATCCAAACCCTTGGCATGATATGCTCTGTCATCATAAACCTCCTTATATCCTTCCTCAAAACAGCCACCATACCTACCTATCACGGCATTTCCATAGCCTTTCCGATATATATTGCCATGCAACATCCATCTTCTCATGACCTTATCTTCATGTCATACATGCTACTTGTTTGATTGATGAGCTGCATGCTAGTTGGGCCTTGCCCTAATCATTGCTACATGGTGCGCTAGTATCATTGCATATCCTGCTACACTGGCAGAGGCATACATTTGCATACATCATGATAGTTACATCTTCTTTATGATTTGAGTACTCTTGTAAAGTGTGAAAGATCTTCTATACTTTTTGTAATATATAAAGTGTTGCCCATAAAGTGAGGAAAAGATCCCAAAGTGGACAACTTAAAAGATCCCAAAGAGGACAAATTAAAAGATCCTAAAGAGGCCAAATGAGAGAAATAGAAAGAGCCATTGAGGCCACTAAAAAATACAAAAAAATAGAAAAAAGAGAAAAAGAAATAAAAAGAGAGAAGGGGGCACACTACTATTCCTTTTGAGAGATCCACACTCTTACTCCCTCTTATATCTTGTACTCCATAGAGATTATCATTCATCCATATAGCTATGTGGGGACCTTCACACTATAGAACTTGGCTTGTATATTCCAATGATGAGCCTCCTCAAATGAGCTCTAGGTCTTATTGAGCAAGCAAGTTGGATGCACCCCCACTAGTTCCATTGGAGAGCTTGGCAATCCCTACTCCTCACATCATATCTATCATTTGGATTTCTCTCGCCTATGATTGTCCTCATTGATGTGAGCCTTTCACACCTTTTTGTCTTCCTCCTCCAACATATTTTCTCTTTGCCATCCTAAGTGTCAACTTTCTTGCTTACACTCATCCATTGCATGAGTGCTCAAAATGTCAAAAAGGAGTGGATCATTTTGACTTGTACCTCGCTAGTGGTCTGGGGATGAGTCAAGATAAGATTCCAAAGAAGACCAAGTGTGAAACTTTAGTAGATTGAGTTCTCTACACAAAAATACTTATTTCTCGTATATCCCTATCCCCTTTCATGCACGCAAACACCATTTGGAGACATTCGAGTCACGGACAGCGAGAGCTCTTGCACCTTTATGTTCTTATGTTGCTTGTTTCAATAATAAATATAGACTCTTGCCTGTTATGACTTGAATTGAATTACATGCCTTGATTGCTTTACTTTAAAGTTCTTATATGGTTGTTAGCATGTCACCACAGAAATTATGCTTGTATCATTTACCTACTCGAGGACGAGCAAGAATTAAGCTTGGGGATGTTGATACGTCCAAAACGTATCTTTAATTTCTGGTTGATCCATGCCTGTTTTGTGTGATATTTCTATGATATTGATGAACTTCCATAGACTTTTGAACATATTTGGATTAACCTATTAACTTAGTGCACCCCAGTGCCAGTTCATGTTTTCTGCTGTTTTTATATTTCAGGTTTCCCCCATATTAAAATTGCTCCAAAAAGTCGGGAAAATCCAATAAAAATTCAGCGCAGATGAAGCTTTAGGAATCACCGAGGGGGGCCAGAGGGGACCCACCAGGGCCCCAGGCGCCCTCCCGGTGCGCCCTAGGGTGGGGCCGCGCCAGGCGGCCGCCTGGACCCCTGGTGGCCCCCTTGGTTGTCCCCCTTCGCCTATATATTCCTTGTGACGTGAAACCCCCGGGACGGGAACCGTTTTTCGCGATCTGTCCTCTGTTCCGCCGCCGCCGCGCTTCCAAGATCGGGAGCACCAGAAGACCTCTTCATGGCACCCTGCCGGAGGGAGGAACCACCTCCGGGAGCTTCTCCACCACCCGCTAACAATTTACTGCTTTATTTGCTTTTCCGTTGCTATCACTATCATTATTATCCCGTGTGTTTTATCCTTTGTAAACAACAAGGCTGGAGGAATTGACAACTCCTCTGTACTTGTTGGGAAGCAAAGTTATTTTCTGTGTGTGCAGGTCCAGGTGAAGTTAGCAACCTCGGTTGTAAACGGCGCCATTGTTCACTTCACCACCTTCTTGTATTTGTTGGAGTCCTATTGGTTCGACACTCAACCTTAGCATCTTCGCTAAGGGAAATTGCCGGTATCTACATCTCAACCTTCCACTTTGGGTAACCAACAAGGGGGCGTTAAATCGTACCATCACTTGCCATAGCGCGTGTCCACACCAAGAGATCTTTCAACCAGAGTGCGCTCTTTGGGGACATGCAGGATGCATGGAACCTGATGAAGGATACAATTTGGATAATAATTCATGTCAACCTTTTCATGGTTCAGTTTGGATGTCTTGCAGGCTAGAACAAGGTGTTGACATGGGACCTTGGTTGTTCTGATATCAAGCTGTTTTGTTGGAGGAATATGATGGCTTCACAAACCCTAGATCGAGTGTGTTAGATAAGTTGGATGTGTGGGTTCAGGTCCATAAACTTCTAGACAACTTCCTTCATGAAAAGGTGAAAGGATCGAAATGTCGACTAGAGGGGGGGGTGAATAGGCGACTAACAATTTTTAACCTTTCCTTAACAAATTAGGGCTTAACAAATAAAGTAGGTTGTCTAGATGTGCAACTAGGTGAGCAACCTATATGACAATGAATGCAACACTATATGAGCAAGCACAAGATAAATAAGGAAATAAGCTTGCACAAAGTAAAAGTAAATAATTGGTAAAGGAAACACGGGAGACAAGGATTTGTTGCCGAAGTTCCTTCTCTTGCGAGAAGTATGTCTCCGTTTGGAGAGGGTTGGAACACAATGCTCACATGAAGCCAACGAGGGCCACCCTATTCTCCTCACACTCGCACCAATGAAAGATGCCATGATCCACTATGCAGTGCTCTTGAAGGCGGCGACCGAACCTTTACAAACAAGGTTGGGGCAATATCCACAACTTAGTCGGAGGATCCCAACTCAACCACGAAGCTTCACCACAATGGAGTATGGCTTCGGGGCGACCTCTTCTGTCTAGGGCACCAATGGTATTAAAACAGTAGGCTAGGGGAATGGATGGTTGGGTGCTGCATGGATGAGAGATAACATGTAATTAACTTGGGGCAAGGCACACAGAAAAGTAATGATCATCTAGGAAAATATCAAACATTAGGCATGTATCCTAAGGTAGTTGTGCGTTCTTGCAATAAGAACTTTGCACACCATCTTTTGTCCTACCATCCCGCTACCAACGGGGCCAAAAGGAACTTATTGAGATTAAGGTGCTCCTATCAAAGAGCACCGGAACAAAGCATTAATAATCAATGGATACATGGAATCTTAAAATTATAGTCCATCCCCTTTGGTGTCCCAAGCTGCCACCATTGGGATCGCCGGTTCCGGACTATAATAGGTGCATACAACTCATAGATAGGATCAAGAACACAAATATATTCATGAAAACATAAAGGGTTCAGATCTGAAATCATGGCACTCGGGCCCAAAGTGACCAGCATGAAGAGCAACAAGTAGTATCAAAGATGATAAACACCATAGTAGATGATAGGCAACATGCCCCCAACAATCTATTAAACTATTACATGATCTAACTCATCCAATCTCTACCATCCCCTTCTCCTACAGCAAGGAATTAATCACACATGAAAGGGGGAGACATGGAAGGGTGATGGAGTGGCGATGGTGATGTTGATGGCGACGATTTCCCTCACTGGGGCCAAAACAGCCTCTAGATTAGCCCTCCCGGAGAAGAACATAGGGTGGCGGCGGCTCTGCGACAAAAATTGGCAAAACGAATTATCTTCTCTTGTTTCACCGTCCCGGGAAAAAATGGGAGGCGAGGTAGGGAACCAGGGGAGGTGGCCCCCACCCAGGAGCCCTCCTGGTGTGTCCAGGGGCTTGGCCGCGCCACCTAGTCGCCTGGGCCAGAGGTGGCCCCCCTCTGGCCCATTTTCTAGCCCCTGGTTCCTCCTTGCGCATGGATTTTCTCTATTTTTGTTGGAATTTTCTGGGACACCTAAAAATCCTTTTTCATGCACACAAGATAACCAAACAGGAAGCTCTGCTGAAAACAACGTCAGTCAGGGTTAGTTTCATTCAAATAATGCAAGAATGAGGCCAAAACAATAGCAGAAGTGTTTGGAAAAGTCGATATGATTGAGACGTATCAGCGTGAGGAGGGCGTCCAGGATCTTTCCGAAACAGGGTGAGCGGTGAACTGAAGAGGCACGACTAGCAAGGAGGGGGCGTCTGGCCTACACAGTCTAGGCCGCCGCGCGCGGTGTAGGGAACAGGGGGTTGCGCCGTGTAGACCGCCGCGCCTGATATGTGGAACGGGGGCGGAGCTGCACCATGTAGGTCGCCGCACGATTTTCCTGTGCCATATAGGTCGCAACGCTTGGAGGATCAAGGGAGGGTTTTAACAATAAGGGGGGAATGCGGACTTTGGTGGTGGAAGGAAGGAGAGGACAGCTTAGATATTCACGCGGCTGGAGAAAATTTTGGGTAGGTGGGGAGGGGGGCTGGCGGGAGAAGTGGTGTCGCAGACGAAACTAAAAATGAATCCGTATGGGAACCTTCAAAATTTGGTGCGAATTAGCCTGATTATAGCGAACATCCATGTCATTGAATATATTAAGAGCAGCTGTTAATTTGAGAAAACAACTGATTCATCAACAAATCTCACACTTGCTAAATCAAACCAGCTCAATAGTTAAACAAGGTACTATACTTAACATAGCTCTTACTCAAGATCAACTGGAATAACAAAAGATCGGCGCCTAATTAAACAAATACAACTAGTCCAGGTCCAGAGAGGCCTCCGAGGCATCGACGTATGCCGTCGCCCTGTTGGCCTCCTGAACGTCAATAAGCTTCTGGTCCTGAGAGGCCTCCGAGGCATCAGCGTATGTCGTCGCCCCGTTGTATCCTGAACATCGATGAGCTGTTGGTCCAAAGAGGCCGCCGCGGCATCGGCATATGCCGCCGCCCTGTTGGCCTCTGAACGTCGATGAGCTCCTTGTCCAGAGAGGCCACCGCAGCATCGGCGTATGTCGTCGCCCTATTGGCCTCCGAAACATCGATGAGATGGTCCAGAGAGGCCGCCGCGGCATCGGCGTATGCCTCCGTCCTATTGGCTGCTTGCGTCGCCCTTTCAGCGGCTTTCGTTGCCGTACGGGTTAATGCAGTCGCCCTGGCCGCTTCCGTAGATGCGCGATGGGCGGATGCGATCGGGATGGAGAAGGGGGAGACGGCCGGGGTCCTGGAGTGAAAAGGGGTCGCCAATCGGGCATGACTGGCCAGCAAGATGGAAATAGCCGGGAAATCGGTGATGCTCGCGCCGGCCGGGCTAATGGAGGAATTGGTTACCAGACGATGCCTCGCACTAAACGCGCGCATGGCCGCGCTCAGGGAAGCATTGTCGGAATCATCGCCTCCGGAAGTCACCCGTGTAGGGATACGGGGCTGAAAACACAAATTTTTCATACCTACGGTACCCGAACCCAAGATCTATGATATGGCGATGTAAAGTAACAGAGGGAATCAGTGTTCATACCTTTGAAGACCGAAAGAGGGAAACGTTCTTGCGAACGTTGCAGGCGTAGACTCAAAACTACGACCTCACTGTCATGTAGTAGACCACCGGCGAGGATGACTCCCGGTTGACCTCCAGCGATGAAGTAGCACCACAGGTGTAGTGCCTCGAAGAGATTATACGTGTACGGTACAATCGATGTTCCTCCCGAGCCCCGAACCAGGCGAGAAGCGGAAGAAAGACAGATTCGGATCCCGACTCCAGCAGAGCGACGGCCTGCCTTATGGTGGAGAACTCCAGTCCAGGTGCAGGCTCCAAACAAGGGGAGTCCACTTCCAGGAAGGAGAAGGAGAGAGAGGAATAATTGTGTGTTCGTAAAAGGGGGTGTACCCCTCCTTATATAGGCCAAGGGGGGTGCCATCCTCCTCCCCTCCCCCATGTGGGACTAAACTCCCAAGGGGGGCGGCCTAGGGGGGATGGGCCCCAGCCTTGGCGCCAAGCCCAAGGGGGGAAACCCCTCCTCCCCTAATGGGCCCCATAGGCCCATATAGCCTTTTCCATATATTTTTAATTATTTTAATATGTTTAATTATTTAATTCAGATAATTAAATAATAAAACATTATTAAAACAAAATAAACTTTATTTTTAACCATTCAAAATGTCCGGAACAACTTCTGTCCTCCTTCGGAGCTATTCCGGTGATTTCTCCTATTTCACCGATTGATCCCGAAACTGTCCTATGCATCGATTGCCCTTAAGTGTAACACCCTAACGGTCCGGGAAACAGCAGACATGGTCGAGACTCTTCTCATTGACCAATGAATAGTCAGTTGGACATGGTTAGAATCCTTGACAGCCCCTGCGCTTCCATCGAATGAACTTCAATCGCTTTTGGAAACCGTTAACGATACGACGTAATCCCTTTGTGTTGCGGTACTTTGTTTGTCCGAGGTTCGATCGTCGGTATCCCACATACCGTGTTCACATCTCGTTCACAATAAACAAGTTTACTCGTCCGTGCCAATTGCATCTCCCGTGACCTAGTCACCTGCTTGCAAGCTATTGATGCAATATCACCGAGTGGGCCCAGAGTACCTGTCATGTTAGAAGGACTGACAAATCCCGCTCTGATCTATTAACATACTCATCAACCATCTATTTCGGAATACCCAAGTTCACCGTTATAGCCAGCATATTTTAGTCAGGCGGTGGGATACAAATCAAAGTCTCCGCATAGATGACAATTACGTATGATCATTACGGTCTAAGGACTAAGCCATACGTTACAAAGTCATCGCAACGCTGAACTATGTGACTCGATCACATTGCAATACCTTAGGTGGGTGTATGTCCATCACATCATTCCCCTAATGACATGACCTCATTGTCAATGGACTTAAGTGTCGTCATGATCAGGAAAGCTTGATCAATCAATTGCCCAATGAGATAGTTTACCCGAGTTAAACTACGAACCTATGTTTTATACTACACGTGTATTAGTATTTCCAAGTAATATAGTTATAGCACAGTATAAAACCTATTATGAACAAAACGGATATGTGAAAAATATCTTTATTATTTTGTCTCTAGGTCATATATCCAACAGTCTCCCACTTGCACTAGAGTACAAATTACACTAGTTTACATCAGGTATGTATCTAACACCAATAGTCTCTCGGTGTTCTTCAAACTTGCCATGTGGAAGATGTTTAGTCATTGGGTCTGCTGCGTTCAGATCTGTATGTATCTTTTGAATTCTAGTTTGTCCATCCCGGACGTAGTCTCGCGTCACATGGAACTTTCGGAGAATGTGCTTGGCTGTAGAGTGAGTTCTTGGCTCCTTCACGTTAGCAAAGGCACCCGTGTTGTCGCAGAAGATTCCCACGGGGTCAGTGCAGCTGGGAAAGACGCCAAGCTCGATCACGAACTTCTTCAGCCACAGTGCCTCGTTTGATGCTTCGCAAGCGGCAATATACTCCGATTCCATTGTAGATTGGGCGACGACTGACTGTTTTCCGCTCCTCCAGCTAATTGCGCCACCGTTCAACATGAAAACATATCCCGTCTGGGATTTCGAATCATCTAGGTCTGAGCCCAGGCTTGCGTCAATGTAATCCTTTACGGTGGGCTCCTCATCAACTCCTCCATAAACCAGAAAGAGATCCTTTGTTCATCTCAAGTACTTTAGGATGTTCTTTACTGTGGTCCATTGAGCCATTCACGGATTACTCTGGTAGCGATTAGTCATACTAATAGGCAGCGCTATATTCGGCCGGGTACATAACATAGCATACATGAGAGAACCTATGGCTGAGGCATAGGGTTTTGAGGACATTTCCTCCTTCTCTTTTGCTGTGGTCGGGCACTGAGTCACGCTTAACTTGATACCTTTTATAACTGGCAAGAGGCCTCTCTTGGAGTTATCCATACTGAACCTTTTCAATATCTTGTCAATATAAGTGCTCTGACTCAAAGCCAATAGTCGATTACGTCTATCTCTACAGGTATTAATCCCCAATATGTACGCAGCTTCACCAAGGTCCTTCATGGAAAATTTTCCATTCAGATATTACTTCACTTCTCCTAAGAATTTCTTATCGTTCCCTATTAGCAATAAGTCATCTACATATAACACAAGGAATGCCACAGAGCTCCCAATCAGTTTCTTATAGACGCAGAAATCTTCGACATTTTGGACAAATCCAAAAGCTTTAATGACCTCATCAAATCGAAGATTCCAGCTCCGAGATGCTTGCTTCAACCCATAGATGGATCGTTAAAGCTTGCACACCTTACCAGCATTCCTTGGATCGATAAACCCCTATGGTTGCATCATATACAACTCTTCCTCAATGTTGCCATTTAGGAATGCAGTTTTCACATCCATCTGCCATATCTCGTAATCATGATATACAGCTATTGCTAGTAGGATCAGAATAGACTTTATCATCGCTATAGGAGAGAACGTCTCCTCGTAGTCGACTCCTTGAATTTGTCGGAACCCCTTCGCGACAAGTTGCGATTTGTAGACAGATACGTTTCCGTCTGCGTCAGACTTTTTCTTGAAAATCCATTTATTCTCGACGGCCTTGCGGTCCTCGGGAATATCCACCAAAACCCAAACTTTGTTGGTGTACATGGAGTCTATTTAGGATTTCATGGCTTCAAGCCATTTCTCGGACTCGGGTCCCTCCAGTGCTTCTTTGTAACTCGTAGTTTCATCTGACTCATCAGCCGAGATTGCATTCACAAGCTGTCCGTAAAACTCCGTAGCTTGACGGACTCTTGATGACCTACGGGGCATAATAGGTTCCTCTTCATTCTTATCATGATCATCATGTATGTCATGATCGTCATGAACGTCGTTCTGGCCATTCTCTTCAGCTCCCACTGTGGAAGAAGGTTCCATAACAACTTCTATGGCCGTTTCTTCCTATTGGAGTAATTGGTCAGTCACTTCATCGAGGTCTATTTTCCTCTCACTCAACTCTTTTGAGAGAAACTCTTTCTCAAGAAAGTGTCCAGTCTTGGCAACAAACGTTTTGCTCTCAGACTGATTGTAGAAGATGTATCCATAAGTTTCCTTGGGATAGCCCACAAAGATGCACTTATCCGCCTTGGATTCAAGTTTGTCAGGCTATAGTTTCCTAACATAAGACCCAAATCTTCAGGTGAGACAACTTAGGTTTCGTGCCATGCCATTCTTCAAATGGTGTTGTCTTTACGGATTTGGATGGTGCCCTATTAAGAACGTAAGCGGCAGTTTCTAATGCATACCCCAAGAATGACACAGGCAAATCAGTATGAGACATCATCGATCGTACGCTATCCAATAGCGTTCGATTACGTCGTTCAGCCACACCATTTCTCTGAGGTGTGCCTGCCGGCGTAAGATGTGGTACTATGCCACAAGACTTCAGATGATTGCCAAACTCGTGACTTAAATACTCGCCACCTCGATCCGATCGAAGGTGCTTGATTTTTTTTCCGAGTTGATTCTCGACCTCATTCTGAAATTCCTTGAACCTTTCAAAGTATTCAGACTTATGCTTCATCAAGTAAATATACCCATATCTACTCAAGTCATCATTAAAGGTCACGAAGTAACGAAGACCATTGCGTTTGGGGATGTTCATGGGTCCACATACATCTGTATGTACGATCCCCAATAAGTCATCCACACGCTCCATTATCCCATTGAATGGAGTCCTTGTCATATTTCCCATGAGGCATGGTTCACATGTATCAAGGGATCCAAAATCCAATGAATCAAGAAGTCCATCCTTATGGAGCCTCTCCATGCGCTTTATACCAATATGACCAAGTCGGCAATGCCACATCATCATGTGCTCTTCATCACTACTCTTTAATCTTTTGGCCTCCATATTGTTAATGTGACACACGTCACCATGGAGATCATGTACGAATAAACCAAGTTGCTCCGGCGCGTGAACATAAAACACTTCATCTTTATAAATCGAACAACCAATTGTATCGGACTTAAAAGAATAGTGGTCTCGCTTCAAGCAAGAGCCACTAACAATGTTCACACTCAATGAGGGTACATAGTAGCATTTGTTCAGCACCAAAACTAATCCTGAAGGAAGACTAAGATGCTTCTTTCAGACCGCCAACACATCAATTTGTCAGCTATTCCCCACGCGCATCGTCACTTCATCTTTCAGCAAGAGTCTCTTATTCCTTAGTCCCTGAACGGAATTAGAAATATGAGCGACAGATCCTGTATCAAGTATCTAAGGATGTGTTCCCTGCGCTTGTCAAGAAAATATCAACAATATGTATATCAAATATACATGCATCTCTCTTGGCGACCTTGCTAGCCTTCTTGTCCTTTAGGTACTTGGGGCCGTTGCATTTCCATTTGTTGACACACGAACACGTCACGTGTACCCTCGACGCCGGGGGTGATGCACCGCAGCTCACGCCGAAGGAGACCCGACCGGAAGCGCGATACACAAGCAATCCAACGGGTGCTTTTGAACAACCCGAAAACCCACACGCCCGGGAGGGACCCTGTCTGGACGCACGGCGGCTATGGGCTACCCTAGGTCGACCTTATCGCCCCTAGAGCTCTCGCGTATCGTTGCCCTGCAAGAACAAGAACAAACGAAGAACGAGGGAGAAGATACGTGGAAAAGTAGACGAAATTAGGGTTTTAGATGTGTTTGCGATTGTGTGTTGTTTCAATCGGCCGTCACCTCATCTATATATGAGGGGGTTGGACTGCCCTTGCAAGACACGGACTTGGATTCCCGTCACAATGACAAAAACTATAGCCAAACTCGGATTTTCCAAAATCTACACGAATCTGCGCACAGACCGGTAGTACCGCTCTCTCGGACCGGTAGTACCGGTCGACCGGTAGTGGACCGATAGTACCGGTATATGAATTTTTACCGGAACAACCGGGATGATACCGGCTCGATTCCGGGCCTCAACGGAAGGTTTTTCGCGTACCCGGACGGTAGTACCGGTCTCCAGACCGGTAGTACCGGTATATATTATTTACCGGAACAACCGGGGTGATACCGGCCCTGTTCTGGGCTCTTATAGAACATTTTTCGCGTATGGGCCGGTAGTACCACTTTTCCAGGCCGGTAGTACCGGTCATCCCTTCTATGCTACACTCATTTCGCTATAACTTCTTCATACGAACTCGGATTTGGACGATGCAAGTGTCAAAATCGACCGGCTCGACGAGACGAAGCCAATTAAAGTATAAATTTCATTATTTGAAGCCATATTGAGGGAGAAATTAACCAAATAGTGCATCGAATGTCATAGTCTTGTTGCCCGGAACATGGTTTTCGGTCTCGAAACAGTCTCGGATGACGATGACTCGAACTACAAAGTTGTTCATATCGACAATACCCAACTTTTTTATGTAGAGAACTTCTTCATTTGAGGTAATATTATATAGGTTTATCATTGTGCCGAAAAATAATGTGCACCCCATAGGGTCTAAGGACGATGTCAACACTCCATCGGCCATACATATTCTTAGGGTGATAATTACATATCGGCCACGTCTTGTTCTTAGGGCGATAATCATATATCGGCCATTAGCCCATTCAGGCTTCTTGCCACACACTCGGGTGGTATTTCTTCAAATACTTGCCGTTGAGAGCTTTAGGCAGCAGCATTCCTTGTATGGATTCCACCAAATACGAATTTCGAGGAACAATTCTTATAATTTTGAAAGGAACTTCCCAGCTTGGTGAACACTTCCCTTATTTTCTATCTTTTTAACCAATTGGTATAATCACCTTCCACACAAGATCTCCAATCTGAAAATTCTTCAATTTCACCTTCTTATTGTAAGCTCTTGCAACTCTCAACTTGTGCTTTTCTATGGCCTTTAACGCAGCCAAACACTTATCAGTGACCTCATCAATATTATCCATCTTCAAATTATAAAAGTCCACCGCCGATAAATCATTTTTTTTGGCTATTCTCAAGGCATTCAAATTAACTTCAACGGGTAAAACAGCTTCTTGACCATATACGAGCTCATATGGAGTTACCTTCACTACTGGAAAAATAGCTATAGATAATATGGACACTAATGGCGCACCACATGTGCAGTGCGCCATTACTAAATAGCAATGGTGCACCATGTCCTGGTGCGCCATTAGTTCCCATGTTACTAATGGTGCACATACCAGAAGGTGCGCCACCGCCCACTCACTCCTGGACAAGCCCCCCTCCCCTGACTTAGCAATGGCGCACTATTTGGAAGTGCGCCATAAGGCACGAGGGATGCTAATGGCGCACTTCTGGGAAGTGCGCCATAGCTAAGTCAGGGGAGGGGTGGGCCCAGGCTTGATGACATAGCAATAGCGCACTTCCCATAAGTGCGCCATTACTAAGTGTATAACTCTAATGGCGCACTTCTTCGATGTGTGCCATTGCTATCCTGGTCCCCCCTCTGGCCAACTGGGACCACCTGTCCCAGACTTAGTAATGGCGCATATTTGTTGAGGTGCGCCATTGCTAACTCTAGGAGCAGCTAGATATTTTTGCAGAACACCACACTCACTTTCCTCACCTCCAACAAGCTTTTCTCGGTTCCTTCCTTCTCCTCACCTTATTTGCACCATAGATCTACCCAAAATAAGTAGTTGTATCTCCTTTTTTCATTGGTAAGTAAGGTATCTCTCTTTATTGTTGTGTAGATCTAGTTTGTTCTCTCTCGAACACACTTTTTGTCGGTGTATATGTGTGGTGTGATGTGATGATCATGGGGTATATATGTATGTGTGTTGTGATAATGGATGTGTGATGATCATGGGATATGTATGTACATGTGTGTTTGCAGGTACCTCACATATGCGATAGTTGACAATATTTTGCCGGAATGTTGATTCATTTCCTTTTCGGCGAAAATTTGGCACACTTTGCATTCTTTTTTGTCCTAATAATTAGGCAAGGTCATGCCAAAAAAAATTTGGTTCTAAAATATCGTCTTTCTCTATGCCCCGCAGGCAACCATGGTTCGCAAGATGACTGGAGGCATCGTGGATAGGTTTTTTAGCTCCGCGAAGGCCGAGATGACTCAAACGAACGAGACGGAGATAAGATGTCCGTGTCGAAGATGCAAGCTCAAGTGCCTTTTGGACCCGGATTCAAAAACCATAAAGGGGCACCTGCTCATGTGTGGTTTCATGGATGGCTATCGGTGGAAAGGTGATGAAGAAGATTATGAATTCGTCCGGGGTGGCCGGGCAACAGTAAGAAGAAATAGCGCTGAGGGCGGGCGAGAAGACAAAGAATCTCCCAGACATGATCATGATGCAGGACACAATCATCACGTAGAAGATGCCGGACATGATCATGAGGAAGATCAAGACGAAGGGCATGATCATCATGACGATGAAGATGCCGGAGAAGACGGCGATGATGGACCATCGTCGATGGACTGGGTGCAGGACCCTCA
Organism: Bromus sterilis; assembly: GCA_950022295.1. Classification (NCBI taxonomy): domain Eukaryota; kingdom Viridiplantae; phylum Streptophyta; class Magnoliopsida; order Poales; family Poaceae; genus Bromus; species Bromus sterilis. The sequence goes on along the minus strand of OX465595.1, from coordinate 268,223,930 downwards.
TCTTCAAGAGTTGCTTCTGAACCAGGTGAGTAATAACGCAAGAGCTGCCACCCGAGAGAAAGCCAATCTGAATCAACTTGATATGGATGCAGTTACTCCATTGTCTAAAGGATGCAATCCCGAGGATACCCGCCTGAAAGTAGCGCTCATGGCTCTGGAGATGAAAGTAAAACATAAAATGACCGACACATGCTTCGACGAAAACATGTCATTCTGGCAAGACCGTCTTCCCATGGGGAACACGTGCCCGACCAGTTTCAATGAGGCGAAGAAAATCGTGTGTCCTCTGGATTTACCGCATGTTAGATACCATATCTGCGTTAACGGTTGCATCATTTATCGGCATGAGTACGCGGAGTCTACCGTATGTCCGAAGTGCGGCGCCAGTCGATACAAGAAGAAGAAAGCTCCTCAAAAAACGGTGTGGTACTTTCCGATCATTCCTCATCTGCAGTGTTATTTCTCGGACCCTAAGCAAGCTAAGCTCATGCGCTGGCATGCGGAAAAGAAGCAGCAAAAGGAAGAAGCTGATAAAAATGATCCAGAAAATGACAGGATGTTGAGTCACCCTTCTGATGGGACCCAGTGGAAGGCATTGAACTTTGAGGAGGACTTTGGGAAGGATCCAAGGAACGTAGTGTTGGTCGCGAGCACCGATGGAGTCAATCCTTTCGGAAACCAGAGCAACACACATAGCACCTGGCCAGTGTTTGTGGGCATGTACAACATCCCCCCCTGGGAGTGCATGAAGAGGAAGTACATGCACATGAGTGTTCTAATTGAAGGGCCGAAACAACCAGGAAACGACCTCAATCTGTATATGGGGCTCCTAAAAGAGGAGCTAGATACGCTATGGAGAACGCCAGTGAATACGTGGGAGGCTCTAGAAGAAACATATTTCCCTATGAAATCAGCACTGCTCACGACGGTGCACGACTATCTCGGTTTTGGATATGTCGCGGGCCAGGTGGTCCACGGACACTGTGGATGCGCTAGGTGCATGGACGACACAACGTATCACCAGCTACCGAAGGATCCCGGGTCTTCAAAAATCGTGTTCATGGGACATCGAAGATGGCTTCCTCACAATGACCCATGGAGAAAACGCAAGGATCTGTTCGATGCAACAGTCGAATCCCGAAAGGCCCCACGTAGGAGGAGCGGCACCGAAATAGACATGCTGTTGAAAAATTGGAAAGAGTGTCCACCGCCAGGAAAGATCAATTCTAAGTGAAAGGAGACAGAGCCGCTGTTGAAGGTATGAAAAACGAGGTCTATTTTTTGGGACTTGCCGTACTGGAACATCCTCGGTGTGCCAAACAGCCTTGATTTCATGCATATCACGAAGAATGTGTGCGAGAGTGTGCTTGCTACCCTGCTCAACATCCCAAAAAATACCAAAGATGGGCAGAAAGCAAGGGCAGACTTGCTATCAATGGGCATCAGGGAGGAGCTTCACGCAAACCGCCCTAATGATGATGATGATGATGACGACGACGATGATGATGATGATGAGCCACCGGAGGACACGGAAAGTCGTCGCAAAGGCAAAAAGGCCAAGAAGCAGAGCAAACATTATTACTGCCCCCCCCCCCCCCCCCCGCGTGCTTCACTCTAAGTCAGGAGGAGATCCGGCAGTTTATCAACTGCCTCCTAGGAATAAAACTTCCTTACGGTTTCGCTGGGAAGATCAGCAGATACCTAGACTCAGCGAAGCAGAGGTTCAGCGGGATGAAGTCTCACGACTGTCACGTGCTGATGACGTAGCTACTTCCGGTTGCAATACGCGGGATCATGGACGACCACGTCCGTGAAACGCTATTTGGCCTATGCAACTTTTTCGATGTCATCTCTCGGAAGTCGGTTGGCGTGAGGCAACTCAGAAGGCTACAAGAAGAGATCGTGGTGATACTATGCAAGCTCGAGATATACTTCCCGCCCGCATTTTTCGATGTCATGGTGCATCTCCTCGTCCATATCGTGGATGATATCATCCAACTCGGGCCGACGTTCCTGCACAGCATGATGTCGTTCGAAAGGATGTATGGTGTGATCAAAGGATACATTCGCAACAGGGCACGTCCAGATGGAAGCATAGCCCAGGGCTTTCTAACCGAAGAATGCATCTCGTTTTGCACGAATTATCTAGGCATCGATAACCCCGTTGGTCTGCCCGTCAACAGGCACCTCGGCAGGCTCGCTGGATGTGGTCACCGCGAGGGTCGCCGCGAAATGCATGTCGACTTCCAGGATTGACTCGCCGACTTTGAAAGTGTAACAGCCCAGATTTCACAAAAATCAAAAATTTTGTTTTCGGTGTGAATTGTTTGATTGCCTGATTTGTTTGCGGTGTTTGCATCCCCGATTTATCAATCGGCGATTATTTTCCCCCCTCTTATCTCGTATCGTACGGAGACCGACCCTTGCCACCTCGACACACGACCTTGCGACACCGGGTTTCGCCCGATCAGCGTCGCGAAAACCGCACGAGACCAGCCGCAACCAACGGAACGAAAAACCCCGTTTAATAATTAAACGGGATATTTTTATGGGGCTCCGAAAAATGTTGTCGGAATGTCACCGCAGTGAGGTACGATCGACGGGCTCGACGCGCTGAGCGCGTGGTTCGAGATTTCGTCGGAATCGGAGTCCGTATGCACCTCCGGCGGTCACGACCGCGATCGCCGGACGCGCGAGAGGGGTACCTGAGGTCATCGGGGGTATTTTCGTCATCCTGCCACCTAGCCTGCCCTATATAATGACCCCTCACCTCCCCCCTTGGAAATTAGGGTTTCCCTAAGCAATTTTTGCAGCCACCCCCCTCACAAACCTCCAGATCTGCAAAAATAAACCCTTCCAAACCGAAACCCTAGCCCCCAGGAGCTCCCAGCCGTCAGATCTTCAGATCTGGGGCTGAGAAGCCTCCACGTCACCCCCCAACTGGAGCTGGCCAGCTCCACCGCGCCCCGGGCCCCGCAGGGCCGCCGCCAGGCCCGCCCGGGCCCATCTGGCCGAGCTCCACGCCATGGAGCGCCGCCGCCTCCGGCGAGCCGCCGGCCGCCTCCTCCATGCCATGCCTCCCCGCGACCTTCTCCTCCCTCTCTCCCCCCTCGCTCACCCCCCTCACCTCCTCTCTCCCGCAGGTCAGCGCCGCCGCCATGACCCGAGCTCGGGTCGAGCTCGAGGCCGCCGCCCACGGGACTCGTCGCCGGTGCTGCCCTCCGGCGGGATCCCGGCCGCACGCCGCGCCGAGGCAGCCGCCTCCTGGACCCAGCCGCCCCCCCTGCGCATCTCCCTCGCCGGCCGGCGCGCCACCGGGAGCCGCCGCTGCCGCCCGCTCGTCCTGGAGACGGGGACGAGCTGCGCGAGCAGCCAGCCGTGGCTGGTGGGCCGGCCCAGGCCACCGCGACTCAGATCCGCCAGATCCAGGCCCAAGCCAGCCCGCGCGCCCAAGGCCTCCCAGACTACTGTTGGGCCACAGCCCAGCTGGGTGAGGCCCCCTTTTCTTTTTTTTATTATGTTTTTTCTCAGTTGCTGGAAAATTTGCTAAGTCTGTGACTATTGTGCTGCTGATTCAATTCCGCGATGCGATTTCCCGTTAAACCGTAGCTCCGTTGAACGTGCCCCCAAAACGAAAGTTGCTCAGAATTGTGTGTACTTTAATTCATCTTTTGTGAGATTTTGCTTTTGAGCTCATCTTGATGGTGTAATTGTGTGCTGAACAGGGCATCAGGCCGTTAAACTGCTACTTTTCCTGTTAGATGCTGCTGTTATTATTTTGTTGCAACTTTGCATGATGATTGTAACAAATCCATGAGGCCTATTGCATTGATTCCTTTTGCGTTGCGTTAAGCAATGTTTCTACTTCGGTTTCATGCATTCACATGCCATATTTTGCTTGCTGCATCATGTTTATATCTTGCTCCAAAGTAGCTATCCTGATATTATTGTGCTGCTATTGCTGAAACTGTTATTTTGTTGCAACTTCGGATGACGATTGCTTCGCAACCGTTTATCGGAATTGAGTGATTCCAGTTGCATATTGTTAAGCATCATGTCTACTTTCATCCCATGTATTTCTATGTCATGTTGCTGCACTTTTGCATATAGATGTACCCCTGTTATAACAGCTTGTGCCCGTAACTTGTTTTGCTTATATCTTTTTAACCGTAACTCCGTTTGGGGTGTTCTTTATATGTAACTTGATTAGTTTTTTGTGTTCTTTGTGTTTATGCTATTGTTTTCTGTTGTTAACCAAGATAAAATATGGTTTAGGACAGAACAGTACCAAATCCTTTAATCATCGTGCGGCACTTAGTGTTATGCCATGTATAGGATTGTGCCTCACTTAAATTGTCTAGCATAGATAGTTTACTTTGTGCTTCACCTCTTGACCTGTTTGTGTGCTATGCCATGCTTGCTTGAGTTGCCATGTTAATAACCGTTGTCTGGTCACCTGTAGCTAAACAACTTGAACCACCGTAAAACGTGCGGTATCCGTCGTGTGTGACCGATACCCCAATTAAATTGTTAGCAACCGATCTCGACGGTAGGTGCGATGTCTCGTGTTGCTTCTTGTTGATGCTTGCTCGTGTTTGCTCTGTAGTAATAGTGGTGCACCGTTGATTTCTTTCCAGTGTTTACTTCTTGTGTGCTCCCGCGGGTACCTCTCGGAGACGATGCGAGCGTGCGATCGACTACACCTTCGGAACCCGACTGATCAACAGGCAAGGACTATACATTACTTATGATCCATTCTATTTCAACCAGCGGTTTGCATGCTAGAATAGGTTAGGCGATGTTTGATCCTACCACATGTTTACAGCCTCTTTTAAACCGATACAGCCATGTCCCTTCCCAGCAAACCTTGTACTGCTATGTTACTATTGCTCGTTGCTCAGCCCCTGCTTAGTATGCATGCTTAGGATGCTACGATGTTACCCTATTACTCTTTGGGTTGGGATATCACCTGATTATTATATTTTTGTTGATGATCTGATTATTATAATGTTGACTATATTCGACGAAGGATGGAAGGTCTAGGCTATCCCGCCCCGACGCTTTGTTCCATTCGAGTCACCTAGGATCCGAGTTCCGGGTATTGGTTTTAAGACTGAGCGTGCCTAACCGCGTGTGGGATTTTATGGGGTCCCCTCTTCTTACCTATCTAGCTTCAAACATTTCTAGAGGTGGCCCAAGCTGATTTACCATTTGAAAACCGTGTGTGTGTCTGTTGGGTCGCTCCTGGAAGATATTATTTTTAAACAACCCGGACCAGTGGAGACATGGTTTCCCTGTTGGTCCACCTTTGACCGGCGAGGGCCCGGTCTCATAAGAGAACTAACCGGTAACCCAAACCCTGTTGAGACGGAAGAGTCCGATCCGAGAGCGTGGCCAGCTTTTGGATTGGGTGTCGACTCCCCGGGGGCCACCCGGATTTGTTTGTTGTTAGCTAGAGGGACCTGTCGTTTCGGATCTCTTGGAACTAAATCATAAAATGGTTGCCTATAATGGGTAGCAACTGAGAGTGATGGACGTGCGTGCGGAGCCTCGTAATGGGCAGTTGGTACACCCCTGCAGGGTTAAATATTTTCGAGAAGCCGTGTCCACGGTTATGGACGACTTGAGACCTACTCCTTGTTCATAGAAAACAACAACTGAGATAAGCTTAATATAATTTGATCAACGTGTGTGTGCCTTGACTGCTTCTTCTTCGTTGGGATGCGAAGAGGAGGTCAAGGATAGGATAGGTGTTATGATTGCGCAAGTAGTTGATAGAAAGACTTGTTGGAGGCGATTCCTCATCGAATGCTTGGCTTCTTATCTTACTCTCTAGATCGTTAGCCACTTCATAAATGCTAGTGCGGCAGCAACCTCACCACTTACCCCTTGCTTACCGTAAACTACTAGTTGTCCTAGAATGATGAGTGATGAAGTCCTTGCTGGGTCAGATGACCACTACAATTGGATGCTGAGTACCTCTGTACTCATGATACTACCCCCAAACTCTTTTCAGGGTTCTGATCGACAACAGGTACGGTGATCGACATTTCACGTGGAGACTCGACGACGACTAGTTAGGCGGATCCCGGCGGAGGGCCTGGACCCGTGTGGTTATGGGATCGATGATTTTCTCTTTGCCAGTAGGCATTTGCTTGTAGTCTGTACTCAGACATGTATCTTCCGTTGTTGTATTATATTTGAGGCAGTTGTATGCCGAATGTATGAGATGTTGTATCCTTGTATCTGTAATGTTGTGATATCATGTTGGAAATCCGGGGCATATGGCTTTGTCATATGTCGCGGTGGGTCTGATATGTGCTTCGTCCTCGGGTTCGGGCGGAAACATCCGAATCTGAAACAGTACCGCATATCGGGCCTTACAGAAAGAGAAAACCTAGTCGCGCTGCAACACATTGACTTGGTCGATCCTTGGGTGGTAGAGCACAAAACCTCAATTGAGAAGACGTACAATGACCGAGGCCAACAGTGGACGGACGGAGATGTACTCAAAGAGCACAACTCATGCTTCACGCGTTGGTTCAAGGAAAAACTTCTATCGTACCCTTTACATGAGGACTCTTCCGAGGAAGAAAAACTCGTATTCTCCTTGTCACAGGGCGCCGAGCACAACCTGATGACATATCAAGCGTACGATATCAACGGTTACACATTCAACACCGAGGAAAAGGACATGAAGAGCGATTATCAGAACTCTGGGGTAACGATGGAAGCCTACACCGGTAACGTCAAGAAAAGATACTACAGAAGGATCGAGGAGATCTGGGAGCTTAGCTACGCTGGAGAGAAGGTGTCGATGTTCCGCGTCAGGTGGGCCAAGAGCATCGTAAAAGAAAGCCGGTATTTCACCACCATGGTTATACCCGAAGCCAAATCCAAGACCGCGGGCGCAAACGTCACCGTGCAAAATGAGCCATGGGTACTGGCTAGCCAAGTGGACCAATGCTTCTTCATTACCGACCCATCAAAGCCCAGCCGAGTTGTCGTGCGGAGAGGCAAAAGGAACATCATTGGAATGGATGGAGCCACCAACGAGCAAGACTTCGACAAGTACGGCGACCCAAAGATTGAAGATGACGACGACGATGATGCAGTAGCATACAAAACAAGAAAAACCAGGACCACCCTACCTAAATGCAGTCGCCCGTTCAAGAGAAGAAATCAAGGGATTCCGGGGCTAAATTATGCAAACGCAAAAAAGAAGGGAAAAAGATTGTGACAAGATGATAGCTAATAAGATTGTGTGTGTGTCAGTGCCAAGCTCAATCTTTGATGACTGTTATTTCATGTCACTTGATTTCAACCATGTCATTTATGAGCATGTAAATGATTCTATTGTGACTGAGTAAAGGAGATTGTTGCAGTGGTCTAATTAAAAATATTTTTAGAGATCTTTCAAATATTATATTATTTTATATTGTCACTTTTCACGTCCTATATTTAGGAATGGAGGGAGTATTAAAATTTCCATGTGTTTATTTTAAAGTGTTTGGATGTTTACCTTAAGTTTAAAATAAAATTTTTAAAAAGGTGCAAAAAATGGGGTTGCCTAGACTCGAACCTAGGTGGTTTGCTTCTTGTATCAATGGACCAACCATTAGGCTACATTAGTGGTTTTGTCACAACAACACATGCAATATTTTTAACCTATACCTACTAATGTTAATGGCGCACCATTCAAAAGTGCGCCATTGATATCCGCACCTTTATGGCGCATGTCTTCAAAGTGTGCGTTGCTATCGCCCTCCCCATACCGGCCTAGTACACCACCACATCTCGATCCCACGCCACCAAAACCTAAATCGATATCGCCGCCGCACTCCCCACCTCTCACGAGACCACCCCCTCCCCCTCCCCGTCTCCGGCGACCCCCTCCCTCTCCCTCCCGCCCCCTCCCCCGACGCGGACCCGCCTGAAAGCGCCGCCGCCCCGTCTGCTCCCACCTCCGGCCAGATCGGCGACCTCGTCTTTGGTGACCCCCTCCGCATCGGTAAACCTCCCCCTCCCTCCCTCCCTCCCTCCCTCTCTCTCTCCCTCCCTCCCTCTCTCTCACCGTGCGGACCCACCTCTTTAGTAGAGCCCATCTCCGCCGCCGGTCCAGGACCCCCCTCCCAGAAGAAACGCCGGCAACCACTCCATAGGCAGGTAGCTAGCCACCACTCCTTCCTCCTCTCTCCTGTTTCCCGGATCGGAGGCAGCTTCACCTTCCCCTGATTTTTGAAGGTAGCCTCAAATTATACTATTTGCATCAGCTTGTATTAGACGAGTTCATCTTTATTCAACAAAGAACGGATCAACTACTTAGTAATTTTAGTTCTAAAGCTAGACACTACTAGTTGCGTACGGGCTGGATTGGCTGAACAACATAAGAAAATAAGCTTAATTAGTATTCTAAGTACTACTAGTATACTTGCCCAGGCCTACATATAAGTACCTCAAGTCATTGAATTATATTGGAATTATGCTACTTGTTCTTTCTTATTATTGTTGTGAACATTGGTTATTTATGTGTCCATGGTGCTTGGTCTGCAAGGTCTGGTAAAGAAGTCTGATCTTTTTGTTTTGGCACATGGACTCGTTTGACTAGGTGGTACTGGATGTGTTGCTGGAATCTTCCAAGAAAAATCTCATTTGAGGAATATCTTTAGCTAGATATATGGTTCTTTGCATGTTTCTTTATCTATAACATGTAACAACCACAGTCCTTTTCTACATGTTTCTTTAGGAAAAGTATTTAGAGGTTATTTTATCTTTATCTATAACATGTAACAACCACGGTCCATTTCTACATTTTTCTTTAGGAAAAGTATTTAGAGGTTATTTTATCTTCTGTTGGAAGTTTACAGCGAGCTTATTTGAGAAGGAGAATAAGAGAAGAATTATACTTGTACACATGCAGACCAACCGAATTTTCATGTTTTACTAAAACAAGGAGATCAACCAGCAGGTACAAATTTTTCCTAAAGAAAACTGTTGTTGCTGCTGTGTCCTGTGGCTGGATTTAAAATATGTATTTCTTTTGTGTGGAAGTCAAACCTCTAAAATAGTTTAAAAAAGACTTTCTTTTGAATCTTTTCCTATTTGACAAACATAAAATGTTTACTTGACTCCGGCATTCACAATACTTTTTAGCCTAGATAGTAACTTTTTAACAGAAATGAGCTACTACATAGATGAAGTTATTATGTAATAGAAAAAATTCACTCTCTGTGTAGCTTACTTCCATGATAATTATGAAGTATTACATAAACTTTTGAGACCAGCGTGGTGATGGAGTTAGTGTCACTTTTGCATAAACGTAGTTTGTATAGCACCCCAGCTATTATAAAACCACATATACCAAATAATCTACTTCTTATACATAGTTCTAGTATCTGTACTTGGTGAACAGCTGAAGAACCTTCTTATTAAGCAGTTCCATTGATTATACAAGTGTCGTTATCTCACTATTTCAGTGTATATATTAGTGCTGTCATCTCAGTCTATTTTTACTTCATTTGTTTGATATGTCAAATATCAGAGTATGAATTGCTATCTACAAAGAAAAACATGTTTTGCTATGTACACTAATATTTGTTATCAAAGTCCACTATGCCATGTTAGCTGATTTAGTGTGCACTGATTTGAGTGTCCTTCCATACAGGAATATCACTCCATTTTCCAAAGCTTCAGACCCTTGGACTGTAATAGTCTGAATACACATTTGTTTCACTTCAAGCACTCTTTATTAATGGTAAACTTTTAAATCTGAGCTTGAGTTTTGGACTTGTTCTGCCTATCACATTATTAGGTAGTTTTTAGTGAATCTGTTAGTATCATGTGGGCGTTATTTTTAGTTTGGTACAAATAATGTGGACTTCTATAGTTTTTAGTGAATCTGTTAGTATCTGTTGTGACTATATGTAGGCCTTTATTGCAGGTACAAATAATGACCCCATTCTCCCGAAATATGGGGTCCTAGCTCAAGAAAATTAGCAAAGGTCATGCCGAATTTTTCCGTGAATTCGTGCATGACCTTTGTTAATTTTCTTGACCTAGAAGGTGCTTTGCATGTAATTGTCCAACCCATAATATTGTGTTTGATTAAAAAATCATTATGACAGTATGCATGTTCTCTTGATTCTTGATATGTATGTGTTCAGTAGCACCACCTGTCCATGATCTCTGAACGCGTGCAGTACTGGAAACTACATAGCTCAACAATCTCCACTGTAGCATATAGTGTTAGGCACTTGCAGATTTTATCACTGGCAGGATGAAAGCTACACACATCATAATAGAAACATCAAGAACTTCTTATACAAACAACAAGAGTGTGCAAAGGACTAAAACTATAAGCTTCAGATACATCGTTGTTGATTCATTGTCAGGACTCTAGTAACTGCCAATAGAAAGGTGAAGACCGAAATCGTAAATGAATCGGTCCATAACACATGTAGTGTAGAAATTATAGCTCAACATTTGGTTTTTGTGTATAGTTACTACACATTATAAAGGTAAACTTATTTTGTTATGAACCTAGTGAAATAATTGTAGTTAGTTGTGCTAAGACAGTCATTGGGAACAAACATGCACCTCTAGACCAAAACGTACAGTTGGTAAGCTATCACAAAAACAATGAACAATAGACATGCACCTCTAGAATAAGAACTCATGTCACATACTGCAAGATTTATGTTGCCATCTAAATAATAGTACTAAAAAAACCCCTGAAAGGCTGAGAGCACTTATTCAAAGACTCAACCAAAGTTCGTTAATTCATTTTTGTCCAAAGTACGTTAAGTATTTCCGTATAACCACAACTTCATGCTACATGGATTAAACTCCGAAGAGGAGTACTATTATACTCTATAGGAGGATATGATCCTACAAGATTTCAATAGAGATGAAGTCATGAATGGATCACCTATATAATATATGCAGCATTAACCAGCAAAATACCAATGTAGTATACCTCGAAGAGATACACACCAATTATGTGTTGATGTATCAGGAAGTTATAGATCATAAAATCCTACAATATATTTTCACTATTAGGAATGAACGGTCATTAAACACTCAACATTCAGTGGGTGTAGATCATAAAATCCTACAATATATTTTCCTTTTCTAGTTTTCCTCTAAATGTGAGAGGAATAGATATACTAGCTACCCTGATATCATCCAATCACTCTAGTAGCATTTTTTCTTATCCTATTTAGTGGGTGTAGATGGCCAACAACGATGAGGCCTCCGGTTCGCACCACTAGAAGCAATATTGGGAGATGAGCATGGACGATGATCCACAACCTCAACCCCGCTACGAGGGCATCGGGGATGACTCTACCGATCCCGAGTACACAACCACTAGCGGGGATGATTGTGGTGCCGCGGAGGCCGATCCCTCCACTAATGATGGCAGCCAACCCATAGATGGAAGCCAACCGAAGAGGCAAAAAAAGGAGAGGCGCCCGAGCAAGCTAGGCACCGTCAAGGAGGAATTTACCGAAGTGGACAAAAATGGGCTTCCAACGGCGCCCAAAGAATTAGTCGGTGGGTACGCCGGACAACTCGGGTGCATTCTCCGGGGCACCGTCTCGATCAACACCGAGAATGTAAGGCATCCTGACCGAGCGAATTTGCGCAACCTCCTCTTCACGAAGCTGCACAACCGATACAAGTTCCCCGCTCAATTCGCAAACACACAACTCCACGGTAATAAAGTGAACAGTGTCGCCCTCACAAAGATGAGCACATCCCTGGCTACTTGGAGAAGCACGGTGAAGAAAATGATTAGTAAAGGTGTTAGTTACAAGAAGATCAAGGAGGAAAATCCTTCGATCAGCGAAACTGACTACGAGGAGTTCAAGCTCAAGTGCGAGGACAACTCAACCAGTGAATCGAGTCAGTGGGGGAAAAGTATGCGGGAATTGAACTTAGGGGTCCACAGACTCGGATCCGGCGGTTACAGAGTGGCGGAACCGAAATGGGACAAGGAGGACGCGGAGCGTGCCACGCAAGGCCTACCGCCCCTCTTCAAAAATACGGAGATAAGCCTACCGATAACTATGTCAGGGCCCGGTACAAGAGGAACCCGATAACAGGGGAGCTTACGACGGATCCGAAGGTGGAGGAGCTTGAGCATCTTCTCGTAAAGAATACCTCCCCCTTGTTAAATTAGCTCCATATGGTTGCATTTTAAAATTAGTGAAGCCAATTTCTGAGTGGTACCCGCGTTCCTTGTGCAGAAAACTAAAAGCAGCAGCGCGGGGTCCCCGCCTATCGCCCCTTGGGACAACTCTTTAAATAGGGCGATCAACACACTCAAGAAAAAGGATAAGCTTAGTAAGCCGTCGTCAATTGGTCGTGTGTCCGGCAAAGGCTGTTCCACAAAATGGTCGGACTACTATAACACTAGGAGAAAGGAGAAAAGCACTAGCGGCTCGGAGGCACAACTCCAGGAAAAAATAGAACAGATTCCACGCATTGTGTAAGAACAAGTTGGACATGCACTCAACAACATGATGCCTTCCTTGTTTGTGTTCATGCGAGACTGGCTTGCGAGCGGTCAAGAGGGGTTGCCCCCGATTCCCAGCTTCATGGGCAGCAACTCTCACAACGCAGCGGCAGCGGCGGCGGCCGCGTTGGTGTCCCCGGCGGCGGCCAGGTCAGTGCCCCCGGCTGCGGCCGCGACGGTGTCACCGACGGCGGATGCGTTTGTGACCCTGGCGGCGGCGCAAGTATTGGAGCGTAAAACACCAACGCCCGGCACCTCAAGAGCAAGCGCCCCCTCCGTCAAATGCCCGCCCGCTGTTGGAGGTCCATCGGCATTAGCCGAGCTCGACGCCATCACGGTAACTAAGCCTCGGCCGATGACTTCATCTCCTTTTGCCTTTGACTGGGCATCCTTGACGCCCTACATGCTTTCACAGGGCACCGTCAACGTTCCATGCACTCTCCTGCACTTCGTGGAAGAGGAGTTGGTCGATGTTGCCGTGGGCAGAATTGTTCAACCGGGCATCCGCGTGTTCCATGGTAATCCGATGCCAACCAACGTGTATAAGGTTCAACTGATTCGGGTGCTGGATGGCTACGGCGAATTGTTACCTCCCTGTCGACCCCCTGGAGCCGAGGACGAAGATGTGATGGACCTCCACGGCTGCTTGAACTGGAGCTTGCTTTGGCCGAAGTACCAGATTTGTTTGGGGGTGGGGAACTACTCCACCCCACCGCCAGTCGTGCCGGTGCCAAGACATGCCAAGACCACTGCAACGCCGTCGGCTGATCCGGGCCACCACCCCACGGACATCGATGTGGCACAAGATCGGAGCAACACCAACACCAACACACTACTTGCCCGTGTCGATGACTTCTACGAGGAACACGGTGGGTGCGACATGGACGACCTTTTCCCGCCTGCTTCTCAAGAACCCAACCTTGGTGAAAAAGACTCCTCCCACTCATCTCGTAGCGCGGAGATGAATTCCAACAATAAGCGTCGACTGTTCAGTTCTCAGGAGACGCCTCCAGCTGCCGCCTTCACCGAGGCGGAGACGGCCGAGGCGCGAAATGTTATCAGCCCCAACACACTCAGGAAGGCGGTCTCCGAGCAGGTAAAGGTCCCATTACATGAGAAGCCAAAGAAGAAGGTACCGACAAGAAGGAGGAAGGGTCCCACTACTTCGAGCCAGCCGGCACCGATGATCCGTGCTCAAGAAGGGCCACCAAGACCCGACGGAATCATGTCGAGGGTGCATGTGGCGGGTAGGCCGATGCTATCTGCTGCAATGCTCGATGCTGCAACCGGTGCTATGAAGAGTCTGCATGACATTGTTCTGAATACAGAGAGGCGGCGTCTCAGAGAGAATGATGTGGCATACCCGGTTTTCACAGCCAAGGTGCCAGAGGGAAAGGGATTTGTTGCTTGCGACATCGGACGTGTGATCTTCCTGCGGTTTGATGACATCTTCGCTATGTTTCACCTTTTTCCGCTGCACTACACATTCGTTCGGCTATTTGCGCTCAGTATGGAGATGCGGATCATTAGAGACAAGACCCCGGACATTGTTATAGTCGACCCCTTCTACATGTGTGTCAAGCTCTTGTGCAGCTCCGGGGACCGGCGACTCGCTAGTGATTACATCGAAGTCGTCATTCTGGCGATCAAGGATAAGGACAACTTCCTCCTGCCTTACTTTCCCGAGTAATTCATCCCCTCACGTCCCCGTAACATACATTAGGTTGCTTAGATTTCGGTCGTTCTTTTCCTCCTAACATCCGTGTTGTGTGAAATGATGAAACAAAGTGCACACTCATCGCTCTAAGCCCGAAATGGTCCATGGCCACGTATTTGGACCCGGATCGTGAGTCGAACAAAGACTACACAAATATCAAGAAAGTTCTCGATGAGGCTCTCTTGCGCTACTCCAAATCTGGAGGCACCTTCAAGAAGGAAGTTGTTAGGTACGGCGTGCATGTGTTCACTCACGTAACAAAGTTAGCCTGCGTCAAGCAGCCGCCTGGCGGTCAGAAGGATGCCTACTACGCCATCCATCACATGCGGGCGTTCGTACGGGACCAGCAACAGCTTACGCTGCCAGCTCATCTCAAGCACTGGGCCGAACGCTGGTCGGAAATACAAGACGCCGACCTCAGACAAGAATTCTTTCGCATCCAGTCGGAGTTGGCAGGAATCATCTCTGAAGATGTCCTTCATAACACGGGGGAGTTCTACCTCAACAATCAACTGTCCAACCGTGAAATAGATACAATGCTAAGATTGCAGGCTGACGGTGATCTCTCATTCATGACCATCACGAAAGACGGTGGCTTCACCCACGCTCCGGCCCGTGAGCGGAGTCAAAAGTCTTGATGCCCGTGCGCCTAGCTATGTAGTTCTGGACTATCGACGAGAGCTCGTGTGTGTTGTATAAACTTTTATGAACTTGTATGTACATATGTCTCCTTAGTTTAAACAGTCATCATTCAACTTATATGTAATCGATGCTATTTATTACTAGGACCATGAACCGTGTGCTATTAATGTGTGTTGCTTTTATCTTCCTTTGGTCCTTAATTTTGTTGTATACGTATGTACTGCTTAAATATTATCTGTAAGTTGCTCTTAATGTTTTGTTTGTCCAGTGCATAAAGCAGATGTCGTCGTATGTCGTGTACATTGGTAGGATTCCCGGAGTCTACGACGACTGGGAGGATTGTCGGAGACAGGTTCACCGTTTTAGCGGTAACAGTATACAAAGGGTACCCCACAAGGGCGGAGGCGGAAGCTAGATACGCGCGCTATCTAGCGGGGGAGAGGAGGGAGCGGAGGAACCGGATGAAGATCACTTTGACCACCAGCCTCTTCTTCATTGTCATGGTAGTTTAGATATATCGACTTGTAATGTGATCAAACTCACTACTAGAGACTTGTAATGTTCTAACTTTGTTCGGTATTTCGAATTCAGAGACTAATATGATGATTTGTAATCGGAGACTAATATTCTATTTTATTCAATAAATTTGTTGTTTATATCTGTGATGTTTATAAATCTGTTTTTTATATCTGTTTGTAACCTATGCAAATACAGAAAAGCAAAAGAAAAAAAGCCTAATATTCATAGAAATGGCGCACATAGTGTGTCTTAGTGGCGCATGTGGAGAACAACAATGACGCACTTCCTGAAAGTGCGCCATTAGTAACCCAGAGCACAAGACACACATGTGGTGGGACCAGTAACATCAGTGGCGTATGACTGTCCTTAGTAATGGCGCATTTCTGGTGCGCCATTAGTATACAGGATAGTAATGGCGCACCAGATGTGCGCCATTACTATCACTTACTAATGGCGTGCTAGTAATGGCGCACCTAAAGTGCGCCATTAATGTCAAAATCCAGTGCGCCATTAAAGACCTTTTTTTCAGTAGTGCTTTGTAGCACCATGCCTTGAAATCCTATGTGCCCACAAAGCTTCAAACAATAACTCATGCCATCTCCTTGGATTATCTTCAATCTTATTTTTGATGATCTTGATTAATATCTTATTACTAGACTCAGCTTGTCCATTAGCTTGGGCATAATACGGGGAGGAATTGAGCAACTTTATATTATAGGATTCGGCAAATTCTCTAACTTGATGTGCCATGAAAGACGAACCTTGATCTGTTGTCAACGTTTGAGGGATGCCGATTCTATGAATAATATGCTCGGTTATGAATTTAATTACCTCCACATGTGTCATATTCCTGAGAGGTATTGCTTCAGACCATTTGGTGAAATAATCAGTTGCCACCAACAAAACCGATGCCCCTTTGAAGAAGAAGGATGAATTTGTCCAATGAAGTCTAATCCCCATCCTCGAAAAGGCCACGGCTTAATAATAGGATGTAACATAGCAGCAGGAGCCAATTGAATATCACCAAACTTTTGACAAGCTTCGCACCCTTTGTAATACTTGAAGCTATCATTAATCATCGTCGGCCAATAAAATCCAGCACGTCGCAATAACCACTTCATCTTTGGAGTCGACTGATGAGTACCACAGATTCCTTCATGCACCTCTCCCATAGCAACTCTCGCTTGATCCTCATCCAAGCACTTTAAAGAAACATCATCAACCGTTCGGCGATAAAGATCATTATCCCCCAACTCGTACTTAAAAGCCATACGTCGAACAGTCCTGTCCACCCTTTTACTAGGATCACGCAAATAACCAATAATGGGCTTCCTCCAGTCTTGATTTTCACCTACACTAGATATCTCATTAGTGGCCGAAGTAGTAAGTTCTAATTCCGCCTCTTTTATGCTGGCAAGGCAAGACATCGGTTCTTGAGAAATATGAAACATGCCACGATCAACATGATAACCAGATGCTTGTTGTTCCAATTCATTTGCTTTCCAATTGTCATGTCTAGGTATATGAGCAATACTAAAATGATCCGAAGTAGAAACTACATCTAGACATTTATCAAGTTAAACATTGAGTGATTCATCAAAGCATTTAAACACTCCAGAAACTTGTTGCACTACCAATAATGAATCACCAAAAGCCTCAATATGTGTAGCACCTATATCAAGCAACATCCTTAAGCCGAATAATAATGCTTCATGTTCGGTCTGATTATTGGTGCAAAAGTATTCTAATCGGCATGAGGCCTCAAAAACAGCACCATGAGGAGATATATAAACAACACCAACACCCTGGCCATTGCTACAAACTGAACCATCAAAATATAATCTCCATGGTACTCACGAAACAAGGTTCATATCAATATCATGCTCACTATTAATCCGATGTTCAACTATAAAATCAGCAAAAATTTGTCCTTTCATAGATTTCAAAGATTCATAAGCCAAATCATACTCAATTAACGCATAAGCCCATTTGCCAATTCTACCACTAAGAATTGGCCTATGCAACATTTACTTGATGACATTGATTTGACAAGCTACTATGCAATTACTACGCACTAGAATATGTCTCAATTTTGCGCAAGCATAATATAAACATAGGCATATTTTTTCAATGAAGGTATACCTTGTTTCGGCATCCAAAAGGGGCCGGCTCAAATAAGTAATAGCATATTCCTTCCCTTTGGTCTCTTGAGTCAAAACAACACCAATAACACCTTTCTCCGCCGCAATATAAAGTTTAAAGGGCTTCCCATGCTTAGGAGCTTTCAACACCGGAGGGGTGCATAAATATTTCTTGATCATATCAAATGCTTCTTGCTGTTTTGCCCCCCAGGTAAAATCAACATCATTCTTTAACCGAAGTATAGGGGTAAATGCATCAACCTTCCCTGACAAATTAGCAATGAATCTCCTCAAATAATTAATCTTGCCAAGGAACTTCTGCATATCTCTTTTGCACATTGGAGCCTCCACCTTCTGTATAGCTTCTATCTTCTTGGGATCAATTTCTATACCGTCCTCATGAATAATAAAACCCAAGAACTTGCCAGCCGATACGCCAAAAGCACAGTTCAAAGGATTCATCTTCAGTCCATATTTCTTCATCCTCTCAAAAGCTAAACACAAATCGGCTAAGTGAGATTCAAAAGCATCTGATTTGATAACAATATCATCAATATAGACCTCAAGTATAACACCAAGTAGATGATAAAAAATTAAGTTCATAGCCCTTTTATATGTGGCACCGGTATTCTTCAAACCAAAAGTCATTACCACCCACTCAAATAAACCAACAAAACCGGGGCACCGAAAAGCAGTCTTGTAAATATCCTCTTCGGCCATAAAAATTTGATTATATCCCGCATTACCATCCAAAAAACTAATAACTTTATGTCCATAAGCTTCATTAATAAGCATATCGGCTATTGGCATAGGATGCTCATCTTTGGGCGTAGCTCTATTCAAATCTCTGAGATCAATACACGCCCTCACCTTGTTGGACCCTTTCTTCTCTACAGGCACGATATTAGAAATCCATTCAGCATACCTGCAAGGTCTAATAAAATTAGCTTTAAGCAATCGACCGATCTCTTCCTTGATGCAGTCATATATTTTAGGATTAAACTTTCTAGTTGTTTGCTTATAAGGCCTAAAACCATTCTTTATAGGCAACCGATGCTCAACTAGCTCTCGGCTTAAACCCGGCATCTCATGATACTCCCATTCAAAACAACAATTATATTCTTTCAACAGCTCGATTATTTTAACTTTACAATCGGCTTCCAGATTTTTGTTCACAAACGTCGGCCTAGGAATTGAACCATCTCCTATGTCTACCTCCTCTAATAGATCAGCTTACGCAAAACCTTGTCCTAGATTATCCATGTCTTCCAACTCTTCTATTGACTCGAATATATCGTTCCCATTGGACCGATATTCTTCAAGACTCTTCTGCAACCACTCGGAGTTAGAATCCATTTAAATGCATTGTTCCTTGGAGTCGGTTACCACCAACCGGCTTTAGAGACACGGGAACTAAACCATTCTTTGTGGCGCTAAGAAAATCAAAATCTGACAAGTCGCGCCCTTTCAAGCAAGTAGCATGTGGATGTTGCCAATCCACCGGTGCATCAGCCAAAGCAACACAAGCCGAATTATCCGCATGAACAACCTCCACTTCCTCATCAACCCATTGAATCAAGAACTGGTGCATAGTTGATGGTACGCATTGATTTGCATGAACCCAATCGCGCCCGAGTATGACATTGTAGTTACCATGCACCCCAGCAACAAAGAACGCGGTAGCCAAAGTCTTGCTCCCCACCGTAAGATCTACATACATGACACCTTTGGCTTCAGTTTTTTCCTTGCCTTCAAATCCATTGAGCACCATATTGGTCTTTATCAATTCCGCCTCATTCAAACCCAACTTTTTGAAGACCGAATAAGGCATAAGATTCACAACAGCACCACCATCAACAAGCATCCTAGAGATCAGTGATCCATTAATATGACCTTTGAGGTACAATGGCCTCAAGTGCGTCACCGGTTCTTTTGGCTTCTCGAATATAGCATTTTTAGGACCAAAATCCAAATGAGCCACCTCCCCTTCTTCATCTACGGCACGAAATTCAGCGGGTAAGTAGAAGACCATATTAATATCCATACTTTCACGTACAGGCGTAGCCTCATAATCTAGAAACTCCTCTTCTTCATGCATATCCACTGACTCTGATGTATTCTCAAGTGAAGGAGAAGTGATAGATGGTGTGGACGATACAATAGCATTTGTATCATCCTCTCTTGGAACTACCGACGTTCGGAGAACCACCGTGTTATCTATTTATTTAGGCCTCCACACCTTCGCCGCGGGCACCATGGGACGATCTTTGTTGAAACACTCATCCCTCAGTTTTTCTGCCTCTTGCTCCACCTTTTCATGGCTCCTCATGCGTTGCAATCATCCATTAATATGACCTTTGAGGTACAATCGATATTCCTCCCGGGCCACGAACCAGGCGAGCAGCGGAAGAAAGATGGATTCGGATCCCGACTCTAGCAGAGCGACGGTCTGCCTTATGGTGGAGAACTCTAGTCCAGGTGCAGAATCCAAACAAGGGGAGTCCACTTCCAGGAAGGAGAAGGAGAGAGAGGAATAATTGTGTGTTGGAAAAAGGGGGTGTACCCCTCCCTATATAGGCCAACGGGGTGTGCCATCCTGCTCCCCTCCCTCATGTGGGACTAAACTCCCAAGGGGGGGGGCTGCACCGGCCTAGGGGGGATGGTCCCCACCCTTGGCGCCAAGCCGAAGGGGGGAAACCCCCTCGTCCCCTAATGGGCCCCATAGGCCCATATAGCCTTTTTCCAAAAATAATAATTATTTTAATATGTTTAAATATTTAATTCAGACTAGTAAGTGTGCACGTTCAACGCACGAATAATCTATAGTAAAAATATTTATTTCAAATTTTCTTTTCTTTTTAGCGAATCTTTCTATCAAGCCATGTAAACACGTCTCATGTATAATGATGTAATAAACAACATGATTCAGACAAGTAGAATGCCCGTCCCAAAAACAACATTAGACTCACATGTGTTGCTCTAAAATGTGATATGCTACATGTCCTGTATTCGATTTCACTTGTAAGACAAATTGAATCAGGAAGGTATAGAGTGAGTCCGTTCTGGTATATAAGTTATCATTTTACAAATACATATTGTTTGGAACAAAAGAGTGAGTCCCAGTCATTGGTAAGTACTTGTGCTACATTACCAAGCTCTTAGTTTGTTAATTCCATGCCGAAGAAAACGATATGCATTGAATTTTCATAAATAACATTATCCTCGCATGTACTCTTCTAATTTTATTTCTAGATACTTGCAACAAATTTAGATCGCCTATTATTACCTTAGTGTTTGTTGCAGGATAAAGAATAAGGAAGGCACGAAGAGCTGGTTGTCGTCGAGATCGTCGGTTGTTACTGGTAGGACGGCGGGTCGTGCAGCGTGTACCGGCGCGATCAAAGATAGATTGGGCACCGCTTGCTAGCGAGGCGCGCGGCGGTGCTGGCACTGGCGTACGGCAATGGAGCACGGCGTTGCAGTGGAGAGCAGACCAGAGAGGATGTTAGGGCAACACCAACGCTAGACATATTTGCGTCCGATTTTGTCCGTTTGCGCTTAAAAGCTCAAAATTTTGGTCCAACGCGCGTATCCAGTGTTTCTTTTGTTCGTTTAGTGTCCGCGCTGACGCATACGCGCCCCTTCGTTGAAACCGGACAGAAAACGGACACTTTGCGCGTCCTTCTCGTCCGCTCCGTAATTCACATGGCCCACATGCCATTCACCCATCTCTCTCCCATCCACCACCCCCGATATGCCGATTCCTCCTGCTCCTCCACCTGTCGCCCCAGGAGCCGCGGACGAGCTCTCGCGCCGGCGCTGCCTGTCCCACGCCCCCGTCGCTGCATACACCTTCGCCGTGGACCGGCGGCTCGCCCCGTCCCTGCCTCGACGCGCCCTGTTCCCGCCAAGGCACGGCGGCTCCAGCTCGTGCAACCTTGCGCTCGCCGTGGGCTGGCCCCTGGCTGCGTCCAGCCGTGGGTGGCCGTGAGCTAGCTGTGTGCTAGCCGTGGGCGGCCGCTGCGTGCTAGCTGTGAGCTGGTCGTCCAGCTGCGTGTAGCCTAGTCCCAAGTGTGCTACTGTGCTGGTTGTGCCGCACTGCCGCTGCATGCAGCCGTCCGCTCGCCGGCCTCGCTCTACGCCCGTCGGCCTCGCTCCACGTTCGACGGGCTCACTCCGCGCTCGCCGGCCTAGCCCCGTCGAAGGATGCAGTACCTCCATGAGCGGTGTGAGCCGAGCTCTCCGACTTCGGGAGCGCCGGCGTACGACCGCCGCTGCCCACTGCTGTATGGCCGGTCGCGCGGCTTTGTGCGTCCGTCTCCTGCTCCTCGACCGGCACCACGCCGGTGGCGAGGCCGGCGCTTTCCGGCAGCTAGGCGATGCGCTCCGTAGCGAGGACGGCGCGTTCCGTGGCGAGTACGTGCTCTCTGGTGGCCTGGCCCGTGCATCCGGCGTGTGTTCGATGAAATGCTAGGGGCGGACACCTCACAAATGCGTCTGCGCGTCGTTGAGCGACCTCGCAAAACGACGGACAAAAAGCGGACAAACGCAAGGACATGCGGACAAAAAACGGACAAACGCGGATAGAATTTGCTCCGAGGCGTTGGAGTCGCCCTTATGTGTTTGGGAAGCCATCGAGATCCGGCATGGCATCTGCATCCAACAGGCGCTGCACGACCCAATCACCAGCCCATGATCCATTCTTTCCATAATTTTAGCAATTATTTTCTTATATAAAAGATATAGAGATCGTTGTTATAAATGTGTAACCCGTAATTTTAGTGAACTATTATTTCCTTTCCAGGTACCGTACGTGGAGAATATTCGTCCACTCCCTGAATGGTCCGCCAGGTTTAAGTGCTAAAGGTCTTTTTAATGGAGCCTTAGAAGAGTTTGGACGGTCAGATGATACTACTTAATCTGATCGTACAGTGGTTAGTAGTGTGTGTACGTTAAATGGGGTGTACTTCAGAAAAATTGTGTTTGCTCTTTTATAAGTAGTATAGATAATTAAATAATAAAACATTATTAAAATAAATTAAACTTTATTTTGAACCATTCAAAATGTCCGGAACAACTTCCGTCCTCCTCCGGAACTATTCCGGTGATTTCTCCTATTTCACCGATTGATCCCGAAACTGTCCTATGCATCGATTGCCCTTAAGTGTAACACCCTAACGGTCCGGGAAACAGCAGACATGGTCGAGACTCTTCTCATTGACCAATGACTAGTCAGTTGGACCTGGTTACAATCCATGACAGCCCCTGTGCTTCCATCGAATGAACTTCAATCGCTTTTGGAAACCGTTAACGATACGACGTAATCCCTTTGTGCTGCGGTACTTTGTTTGTCCGAGGTTCGATCGTCGGTATCCCACATACCGTGTTCACATATCGTTCACAACAAACAAGTTTACTCGTCCGTGCCTATTGCATCTCCCGTGACCTAGTCACCTTCTTGCAAGCTATTGATGCAATATCACCGAGTGGGCCCAGAGTACCTGTCCTGTTACAAGGACTGACAAATCCCGCTCTGATCTATTAACATACTCATCAATCATCTATTTCGGAATACCTAAAGTGCACCATTATAGCCAGCATATTTCAGTCATACGGTGGGATACAAATCAAAGTCTCCTCATAGATGACAATTACGTATGATCATTATAGTCTAAGGACTAAGCCATACGTTACAAAGTCATCGCAACGCTGAACTATGTGACTCGATCACATTGCAATACTTTAGGTGGGTGTATGTCCATCACATCATTCCCCTAATGACATGACCTCATTGTCAATGGACTTAAGTGTCGCCATGATCAGGAAAGCTTGATCAATCAATTGCCCAATAAGATAATTTACCCGAGTTAAACTACAGACCTATGTCTTATACTACACCTGTATTAGTATTTTCAAGTAATACAGTTATAGCACAGTATAAAACGTATTATGAACAAAATGGATATGTAACAAATATCTTTATTAATTTGTCTCTAGGGCACATATCCAACACCCCGTGCGGCGACATAGTCGGAGCCATACTGATTGATGGGTTGAGGAATGGATGTGTGCTTGAATCACCAAAGGTGGGGAAATCTAGATGTGGATTGAGTACAACTTCGGACTGAAGCCTTCGTTAGGAGGCGTGCCACTTACGTTTTTGCATGTCAACCGCTTCTTCATTATAAACTATGTGCATGTACTTTGATAAAAGCCAGCCAATCAGGTTGCAGAACCAGCTCCTTGTGGATCGCGCTGAGATTCAACGACTACCATTCGGTGCTAAGGTTACATCCCACGGCCACGGTTGTGCACTATGGTTACGACATTTTTTCCGGCTGGTTTTTGAGACGGTGAACGAGGTTCTCCAGTGTTTTACCAACATTCAAATAATGTGGTTTTTTCACTAAGTGCCACCAGTTTTTTTCATAACCCTCTCAAAATTTTACCATGTACCATGTTCGTGAAATGATGACGGCATGCCAAATCTCATCTCGTTTAAAGCTCATTTTAATCGATTTTTAATTTCCTGGTCCTTTTGCAAAAAAATATCAGTAAATGCATAGTATTTATCAAACGAGGTCTAGACTGTTTGAAATTTTATGATGTTAGTGTTAATTCTTAGTTGTGAACACATCAAAAGTTTGGGGTTTAAATCATTTAAAAAATAATATGTTGTATTTGTGATGTGGTTTCCGTTAGAAATCCTGATGATTCAAAGGGAATGGTCGAATTTTTTACACGAAGTATCACCGGTTTTTATCATAACCATATTTTAACCACATACATTGTTGGTGAAATGATGACAACAGACCAAGTTTCATCCAATTTAGAGATCATTTGAATTGACTAACAATTTCAGGGTCGTGTTGCTAAAAAATGATTCACTTGTTCCATTATATTTATGAAATGAACTCAAAATTGTTTGAAATTTGGGATACCAGTGTGAGTGCTTAATTGAACACTGATACGTCCCAAACGTATCTATAATTTATGCTTGCTCCATGCATGTTTTGTGTGGTATTGCTATGTTTTAGATACACTTTTGATCATATTTGGACTAACCTATTAACTAAGTGCACCCCAGTTCCAGTTCCTGTTTTCTGCTGTTTTTCTATTTCAGGTTTCCCCCATATTAAAAATGCTCCAAAAATTCGGGAAAATCGGATAAAAAATCAGCGCAACGGAAGCTTCCGGAATCACCGAGGAGGGGCCAGAGGGGACCCACTAGGGCCCCAGGCGCCCTCCCGGCGCGCCCTAGGGTGGGGCCGCGCCGGGGGGCCACTTGGGCCCCTGGTGGACCCCCGGGCTGCCCCTCTTCGCCTATATATTCTCCGTCACGGGAAACTTCGGAAGAGAGAACCCTTTTTCGCGATCTCATCTCTGTTCCGCCGCCGCCGCACTTCCAAGATCGGAAGCGCCAGCAGACCTCTTCCCGGCACCCTTCCGGAGGGAAGATTGACCTCCAGGAGCTTCTCCTCCACCATGGACGCTTCCAGGATGATCCGTGAGTAGTCTACCTTGGACCATGGGTCCATGATCAGTAGCTATGTGATGTTCTCTTCCCCTCTTTGTTCTTCATGGATTAGACCTTGTGAGCTTCCCTACATGATCAAGGCACATATGCAATTCTTTCTGTTGTTGCTTTGCTGAGTTTGCTGGGATCTGATGGATTATGAGACTATGTTCAGATTGTGATTGAGTAATATATTTGGTTCTTATCTTTATATTTTTGTTCTTGAGTGATTCTTGCATGTTCTTCGTTGCTGTTTATTGCTTTGGCCAAGTAGTAGGTAGTGACTCCAAGAGGGAACGTTATGCTCAATTGTGGGTTCATGCCCCCTGATGACTAGCTTGAGTGAGAGAAACATGAGTCTAGGGGATGTGTTGTTGCCACAAGGGGGAAAACAACAGTGCTTGTAACCATGGTTTCAAGGATTGTTTACTTTACGCAAAGTTATTTTAATGCAGTTTTCTGTTTCTTTGGGTTTACACTTTGGGTGGGGTTCGCAACTTAATACCAGCGAGATGTTCTGGATTGATATCTCAAGGTGGATGATTAGTAGTAGATGCAGTTGGATTTTGGTCTACTTATTTTGGCGTACTTCCCATGCTTGTGAGCCTCTTCCTTTCTTTTTAGCATAGTTATCATTGTGGTGCGTTTTTAATCCTGTGAATTTCCTAGTTGTGATTTGTTTACCTCAAATAGCAGTTTTATCGTCTTGTGGGAGAGGGACATCACTAGTGAATATCATGGGACCCCGGTCCATATTCTCATCACTGTTTACACACTCAGTTTATTTCCTGCTTTTACTTTCTAGGAGCTATCACTATCTTTTATCTCTTGTGTTTGATCCTTTGTAAACAACAAGACCGGAGGGATTGACAACCTCTATGAACTTCGTTGGGAGAAAAGTTACTTGTTGTGTGTGCAGGTCCAGGTAAAGTAAGCAACCCTGAGGTTGTGAACAGCATCATTGTTCACTTTACCACCTACTTGTCGACCTTGGAGTCCTACTGGTCGACACTCAACCTTGGTATCTTCACCAAGGGAAACTTGTCGCTATGCTACATCTCACCTTCCACTTGGGGTAACCAACGAAGGGCAAGAATCTGTTATCATCTCTCGCGTATCAAGAAAATTTCTGGGGCCGTTGCCAGGGATTCCAAGGCGGTAAAAGATTGGTCGCGTCAACCGCCAAATTTCTGGCGCCGTTGCCGAGGACTCCAATCTTCAAGATAGGGGAGTTACACACTATCTTTGACCTTTGATTTTTAGTCTTGTTAGTTTATCTATTAGTTTTTATCTTAGTGTCCTTTATCGAAAATCACAAAAACATTGCTTGCACCTGCTGCTACTATGGGTTCCACTGAAAGCACCAAGTAGTGTGACTTCACTAGTCACAACAAGAATGATTTTATCCGCACTCCTATTGCTACACCTGCAACTTCAGCTACCTCTTATGAAATTAAACCTACTTTGTTAAACCTTGTTATGAGAGATCAATTCTCTGGTGCTGGAGATGATGCTACATTACATTTTAATAATTTTGTTGAGCTCTGTGATATGAAAAAGTATAAAGAAGTATAAGGTGATATTATTAAGCTTAAGCTTTTCCCTTTCTCTTTAAGGGAAGGAGCTAAAATCTGGTTTCAATCCTTGCCTAGGAATAGCATAGATTCTTGGGATAAGTGCAAGGATGCTTTTATTGGGAAGTACTACCCACCTGCTAAAATTATCCAATTGAGAAGTAACATTATGAATTTTAAGAAATTGGATAATGAACACGTTGCCCAAGATTGGGAATGAATGAAATCTCTTGTTAAGAAATGCCCTACACAGGGTTTGACTACTTGGATGGTTATCCAGACTTTTTATGCAGGCTTGAACTTTACCTCGCGGAACCTGTTAGATTCGTTCGCGGGAGGAAACTTTATGTCAACAACACTTGGTGACCCACAAAACTTCTAGATGAGATGATGACCAATTATTCCCAATGGCACACCGAATGAGCTCCAACAGGTAGGAATGTAAACTCTGTCGAGGATATTTCCTCCCTAAATGAAAAAGTTGACTTAATCATGTCAATACTTACCAAGCAATCTCCTATTGATCCTCATGATGTCCCTTTAAATTCTTTGGTTGTTCAAGAACAAGTAGATTTGAACTTTATCTCTAGAAACAACTTCAATAATAATGCTTATAGGGGTAATTTTGCTAGCAATCCTGGACCGTTTCCATCCAACTATGGGAACAACAACACTTATCCTAGCAACAAGAACCCCACCTCTGAATTAGAAAGCATTCTTAAAGAATTTATCACTACTCAAAAAGCCTTGAACAAGAGTGTAGAAGAGAAATTAGACAAATTAGATAATCTCTAAATGAAGATAGACAGCTTAGCCCTTGATGTCGAGATGCTTAAAATTAGAACCTCTCCCCTCGAGGAGAGGAAGGCCACTCCTATTAATGCTATCCAATTGCAAATTAATGAAAATATTAGGATGATGGCTAAACTTAAAGAAAGATGGGCTAGAAAAAAAGAGGAAGAGGATAGAATTAAGAGCCTTCCTACAGACCACACAGTTGCTACTATCCAAGTTGTTGAGGATACCAAAATTTTTAGCACCCAACACACTCCTAGTCCCATTGGACTTATTAATGGTGATGCTATTACCTCAACCATAGAAGAAGAAACTCCTATGAACATAGAGTCTTTCAAACAAGTGAGTCTAGATGACACCACTAGCACCTTTGATAGTAGTGACATTGATTTTGACAGTTGCACCCTCTCAGAAGTTATTAGCTTACTACCACAAAATGTCTAGAGACCCCCACACTAGCACACTAAATCTTGCCTTCATGGAGCATATCACTAATGCTCTCATCAAAGCTAGGGAGGAGAAGATTAGAGTTGAAGCCTCCATACCTAGGAAGCTAGATGATGGTTGGGATCCTATGATAAAAATTAAATTGAATAGCTTCTCTTGCTATGCTTTATGTGATGTTGGAGCTAGTACCTCCGTTATGCTGAAAAGAATGTATGATATCTTTGAATTGAAACCTTTTGATCCTTGTTCGTTTGGTGTTCGTCTCGTTGATTCTTCCGTAAAGAAACCTTTGGGGAAGATCGACGATGTTCTTATCATTGTCAATGACAATTATGTTCCCGTTGATTTTACTATTATGGATATAGAGTGTGAACCTTTATGTCCAATTATTTTGGGATGTCCTTTTCTTCGCACCGTTGGTGTTGTTATTGACATGAAAGAGGGGAATATAAAATTTCAATTCCCTCTCAAAAAGGGGATGGAACACTTCCTCAGGAAGAAGATTAAGTTACCTTTTGAGTCCGTTACACGGGCTAGCTATTCTCTCTCTCTTGATAAAACTTGATCTTTTGTTTTATGCCTAGCTTAAAGGCATAAAAGAAAGCGCTTGTTGGGAGGCAACCCAAGATGTTTTTACTTCTCTTTTTAGTGGTCTTGATGATTGTTACTATTGTAGCAACATCATTTTATCTTCATTTTCAAGATTTGTGCCAAATTTAGCCTCCGATTGCAAGAAACTTCAAAAGTTGTGACATGCTGTCCAGAAAACAGATTATGTCCTTGGACGGAAAAATTAGCCTAAAATCACCAGATCATCTTTTTAATCTGAATTATTTTGACAGCATGCTCCATACAATTGACTTTCGAGTGTCTGTTTCGAGTTTTTTGATTTGAGTTGCAGAAGTACCCCGAAAAAAGTATTTACTACCTGATGTTCTGTTTTCCATATATTTTGCCATGTTTTGCCTTTCCTTACTTTTGCAAGACTTGCGCTAGCTTTTTCTTTACAATTTTTTTTGGCAATCTTGAGAAACCGTAGATCTTCAAGAATATCTTTATTTCCAGTATAGGAAAATTATTTTATTAAGGGTACTAACCTCTCTAATCAGCTTATGATGAGTTATGTATGAAGGGAGTTTTCAAGTGTGCGGGGGAAGATGATTAAAGAAGATCTGGGAGTGTCAAACGCTCAATCTTAAGGATGCCCCCATGCAGCCCCAATAAATATTCAAGGAGACTCAAGCGTCTAAGCTTGGGGATGCCCCCGTGCATCCCCTTATCCATCAACAATCATCAGTTCGTCCTTCGTCTCACTATATTTTTATCACTTCATGCGTTATGTGCTATGCTTGGAGCGTCTCGCTCTTAGGTTTCCTTTTTAGTTTTCTTTAGCTTTGTTTGTTGTTCATAACAAGTTAGAACTCAGCTTACTTTGTGTGGGAGAGAAACACGCTCCACTCCAAACAAGAACACATCATAGGATTTCATGCTTATCTTTCTTTTGTTGTGTGTTCTTTATCTTTTCATAGCTGCTGCCATGTTTACCTCTTAGTTTTCATGTTTATCTTGTTTTCACGAGCTTTAGTTTTAGTTTATTTGTTGCTGGAACTCTCTTTAGTTTTCATGTTTATCTTGTTAAGAGAGTTAGTTGTTTCACTGAGTCATGTCTTGACTTTAAGTAGGTAATTGAGGTTGCTATTCAATTATAGTAATAACTTGCGATAGTTTTGAGGTATTGTTGTGAGTAATGTTTGAACTTTTTGTGGCAATAGATCTAGCCTATTAGTGATAGGTGTCGTATTTTGGGCAATCTGTGTTTATTTTCAAAAACTACAAAAACTAGTTGAGAACTCTAGCTACTACATGGATCACTAATCTTTGGAGGGATCGGATATTAGAGTACACTCATGTACCATGAGTCGAGGATGCGCAAGGATAACTGATGACCCTCAACTATAGGGGATCGTTTGTAGCGTTTTCGATAAATAAGAGTGTCGAACCCAACGAGGATCATAAGGTAATGGCAAGTGACTTTGGTAAAGAAATAGCTGCAGGAACTGAATGATGACTTTTTAGGGGTTTCGGTATAAGCGGAAAAAAGGTAAAAGCGAGCAAGTGAAAAGCACTGAAGAGTAACAAGTGGCCCAATCCTTTCTGACAAAGGAGAGGCCTAGCAACTAAACTTATAAAAGGCTAAAGCGTTATTGAGGACACAGGGGAGAAATAGTCATGTGCTTTCGCCATATTCCGCATCGATACTATGTGCCGTGTTGATAAGTGTTGAGTGGGTGGATCTATGCTAGTGCACCCTCTAGACTAAGGTAAGTGCACTCTTATGATTAAACATCTTGCAAGCATCCGCAAATACAATATAGTAATTAAGGAAAAATCCTAACCATAGCAATATGATCGGTGATCCATTGTTCCCCTGTGCAAAAGCGTGTGAACTGGGGTTCAGGTTTCTGTTACTCCGGCAACCCACCGTAAGAAAACTTTGTACACAATGCATTCCCCAAGGTCCTTAATAAGGCGAAGTTTTGAGTGTTCGACTACACAACACCACTAGGAAAATAACAACACAACTTAAATATCAAACAACACATATTACTTCAACATCATATGACTACTAACAACTAGACTTCTCCCATGTCCTCAAGAACTAAAGTAAATACTCACAAGACATAAAAGAGATCATGATCAGTGGGGATAAATAGATGATAAAAAATCTGGACACAATGATATTTCTCCAACAAAACTCAATAGCATTCATCACACGGTAGTAATCAACACCGGTAGAGTAAAGAGGATAGATAGTACGGATTACAACACAAGATAAACTTGTGAGGTGAGATTGGATGGTGGTGAAGATGGGGCTGATGTTGGGGATGATGTTGATGATGATCTCGATGATGCCCGTGACGATGGTGATGACGATCGCGACGATCTCCCCTTCCGGGAGGTGTTCTCCCCGGCGGAATCTACCCGTCGGAGATGTCGTTTCTCGTCTGTAAGTTTCCGCCACGGAGCGGCGGCGGAACTCCGAAAACTCTCTCCTTTAGGGTTTGTAGAAGACGAGTGATATATAGGCCAGAGGGGGTCGGGAGTGGCCCCAGGGGTCCAGGCGCCAGGTGGCCTCTTGGGCACCCTGTGGCCCCCCTCTGGCCCCTCTTTTGCGTGTCTTCGTCAATCTTCTGAAAAATGCCCTTCGTCGATTTTCATGTAATTTGGAGGTATTCTTCTTCAGCAACTCAGCGTCCACTTTTTACCGCTGAATCCTGCGTCTGCTGCTTCGGCACCGTAAAGTTGCAAATTATTTAAATTAAACCAAAACAACATAAGAACAGCATCATAACATGAAATATATCAATGAATAAGAAAGAATTACTATATAAAATAGTGATGCATTTTGGACGTATCAACTCCCCCAAGCTTAGACCTCGCTTGTCCCCAAGCGAATACTAAGCTCGGTAAACTTGTCCACAAGTTTAGAGAGTGAAGTTTCGATAAATAAAATACGGACAAGAATCATCAAGGTTTCTTCACCAAACTCAAACATCCTCAACAGCAACCTCAACTCATAAGGTCCTTATGAGAAGGTAATAACAATTATAAATAAATGTAGGGCTGAGAGAACTCATCAAATTATGGCAAACATATCCTTGGTCAAAGGACAACTAATAACTTTTACTTTTGCTCTTTCTAAATATGATGAAACAAAATGAAGATTTGAAAGAACATGTTATTAGTCATGAAATGCATGTGCTAACACAAAGGAAAATGCTGGCTTGGCATAAGCTTTTGCAAACAACTTACTTATCAAAAGATAATGTCAACAATGATTTGGCGTGGAAAAACTTAATGCAGCATTATATGGATGAATCCTCCTCAACATCAAGTGTTTGTTCTCTTTGGGAAAAGAAAGAAGTAGGAAAACTTACTCAACATAAAAGTAAAGGAAAGGCCTTGTTAAAGGTAAGCAGGGAAAACTCATGTGCTATCCTTAAATTAAACAGAATGAAAAATAAATTTTGGGAGGTGCATAGTTTGTCAACGAATGCTAATAGATAGCTCAATTACTTCTCAAGATGGAAAAGTTTCGAGGAATGGGTCCCAAGTGGGGACGATCACATCCCCTTAATCTCCTTTGTTTATCACTGCCAAATTTTCTGATTTCTCATAGACCAAGCGTGAAGGAGGGTTTGTTTGTTATATTATCTTTCGAGCTGGGCGCACTCATGCCAGTTCCTCCTCGTATTATGGGTTTGCAGATTAAACATGCAATCTCGGGGTAAAACTTGTCCAACTTAAGAAGATCATGAATTACCTACTACTTCCTCATGAGCTAAACAAGAGGCACAAAACAAGAGATTTTGAACATTTAAGGATAGCACATAAATTCTATACTTCTAAGAGTGGTAGGGAAATACCACGAATAGGAAGGTATGGTGGACTCATATGGAAGATATTGGTTTCATGGTATGGATGCACAAGCAGAAATCTGCTAGGCAAAGGGTTTGGCTAGCAAAGGCTTTGAGAGAACAGACAGCTGATGCTAACTTAGATGCAAAACATATAAATCATAAACATTAAGGTAAGCATAACGCATCAAGTTGTCTTCCTTTTCAACATAACACTTCAAGCATAATAACATAAAGGTTTTGGATATGTCGCTACTTGGGAAACATGCATGTTGTCAAGACCAAAGCTATGTTTGCCCAGATTAAATAAAGTTTGCAAAGCCATACCTGATATAAGGTCAATACTCCCCCATGAGAATCATCATATAAGGTCGATTGCGTGAAGAGGATACCGAGTGCAGCGAAGGAAACAATAGACTTCTCATTCATATTCCATCATAGAAGACTCCACACTCACGGATACAAACTCTCCACAGAAGGAGTGATAGACCTCAATGCAAACACCTATTTCATATAATAACTTCCCTAGACATGATACGACTCTACTTGACTCTAAAAGACTAAGATAAAGATAAAGATAAAGATACCGGGCACTCCCCCAATCTTGGAACAAGCTGAGGGGGTGCCATTACCCAAGGAGATTTACTCCTCATTCTTGTTGTGGTTGTTGTTGATGTAGTCATGGACGAAGCGCTTCTATGGTAGAGGTTCCACGGTCCCATGAGAGGCTTCAGTCTCCAAGATCCTGCTTCCAGCACCTAAACCCATGCACATAAACTTTACTTCATACTCACAGTTCTGGTTGTGCAGATCATAGATCTGACCTTGGAAATCATAAATTCTTTCTTCTGCAGCGGTGATGCTTGAACATATCCCCCTCATCTTCTTCTTGTAGAACGTCTTCAGCTCGTTGATGATGTCAAAGTTGGCTTCAACACCCCGCTCAACCATCTTCTTGTACTTGAAGACTTCTTGCTCCATCTCTTCTAGCCTGGCCTCGATGCTCCCCTGCTTGGCAGGTTCCTTCAGATCCTCTTGGGGAACGGCACCATCCTCCAACTGGACGGTTCGACGATGGTTCTTCACCTGTGCGAGGTAAGGGTTGATGACGTTGACGACAAACTTGTCCTTAGGGAAACTTGGGGAAGCCATGGCACCTAGGTCTAGCTAAAAGATCTCCTGGCAGAAACAGCTCGAAAATAAAACACACGAAATCGAGAGATACGGTGCTGGGACTATCCAGGAAAATATATAGCAAAAATTTCTGCAACAATAGGAAGGTAACAAGTCAAAGTGGAGTCGGAGACGGGCTCCAGGGTGCCCAGGCGGCCTCCCAGCGCGGCCAGGAGGTAGGCCACGCCAGGGGGGCGCCTGGGCCCCCTGAAGGTCCTCTCTGGCTCCAATTAGGCTCTGAATTTTCTATATTTTGAAAAAACTCATAATCTGGAACTTTTATGGCGGTTTCGCGATGTTTCCTTACCGTAATACATACCTTTTCTTATTCTGCTTCTGCTGGAGTCTGAAACGGGGCTACAACATATTCCTCATGAGTTGTTGTGTGTATTATATTTACATCAACGTTGACGGCATCTCCCGCCATGTAATGCTTGAGTCTTTGCCCATTCACAACTTGAGGTTTGGTGCCATCACAATTGTTAATCTTTTGCGCCCGACCGGTAGACTTCTTCGATATGAAATAGCCCTTCCCATCTGGAAATTAATTTACCTGAAGAGAACCTGAAACGAGATCTAAACAACAAAACTTTATCACCAACATTAAATTCACGTTTCAGAATCCTTCTATCATGCCACTTCTTTACCTTTTCCTTGAACATTTTAGCACTCTCGTAAGCTTCACTTCTCCACTCATCTAGAGAAGTCAAGTTCATGAGACGCTTTTCACCGGCAAACTTTGGGTCAGCATTAAGCTCCGTAACAGCCCAGAAAGCTTTATGTTCTAATTCTAATGGCAAATGGCAAGCCTTGCCATAGACCATCTTATACGGGGACATACCCATGGGGTTTTTGTAAGCAGTTCTATACGCCCACAAAGCATCTCCTAACTTCTTTGACCAGTCCTTTCTAGAACTGTTAGCTGTCTTTTGCAAGATCAACTTGATCTCTCTATTGGTGAGCTCAACTTTCCCACTAGTTTGAGGATGGTACGGTGAAGCAATTCTATGATTGACATCGTACTTGGCTAACGCTTTTCTAAAATTTCCATGCGTGAAGTGTGATCCTCCACCAGTCATCAGATACCTAGGTACACCAAACCTAGGGAAAATTACATCTTTGAGCATTTTCAAAGATGTCTTGTGATCAGTACTCTCAGTGGGGATTGCTTCAACCCAGTTGGTCACATAATCAATAGCTACTAAAATGTGAGTGTACTTTTTTGAAGGAGGAAAATGACCCAGAAAATCAAAACCCCAGCAATCAAAAGGCTCAATCACTAGTGAGTAATTCATAGGCATCTCATTCCTCCTACTAATATTACCAACTCTCTCACACTTATCACAAGATAAAACATAATTTCTAGCATTAAAACCTGATTGGAGAACCTTATGTGCGGTCCTCTCACCAGCGTGATGTCCTCCATAGGGACTGTCGTGACATTGCTTGAGAATGTCTTTCTGCTCATGTTCCGGCATGCATCTTCTCACGATCCCTTCAGGACCTTCTTTGAAAAGATGAGGGTCATCCCAAAAGTAGTGCCTCAAATCATGGAAGAACTTCTTCTTTTGCTGAAATGTTAAACCTGGAGGCAAATACTTTGCAACGATAAAATTAGCATAATCTGCAAACCAAGGATCGGAGAGAGATTGTACTTTTACAACGGCATGTTCGTCTGGAAAACTGTCGTTGACTGGGATGGGATCATGCGGTATATCTTCCATCCTTGAAAGATTCTCCGCCACCAGATTGTCTGCTCCTTTCCTATCAAAAATCTGTAAATCAAATTCTTGAAGAAGGAGTACCCACCTAATGAGTCTTGGTTTGGCATCCTTCTTCGCCATAAGGTACTTAAGAGCATCATGGTTAGTATGAATAATAACTTTTGAATCAACAATATAAGGCCTAAACTTATCACAAGCAAATACTATTGCTAAGAATTCCTTCTCAGTAGTAGCATAATTCTTTTGAGCACTATCAAGGGTTTTGCTAGCATAATGTATAACATTCAATTTCTTATCAACCCTTTTTCCTAAAACAGCCTCAACAGCAAAATCACTAGCATCACACATAATTTCAAAGGGAAAATTCCAATCAGATGGTTGTACTATAGGAGCGGTTATCAAAGCTTTCTTAAGAACTTTGAAAGCCTCCTTACAATCTTCATCAAATACAAAAGGAACATCCTTCTGGAGACGATTAGTGAGGGTCTCGAGGTCTTAGAAAATTCTTTGATAAATCTTCTATAGAAACCAGCATGACCGAGAAAACTACGAATACCTTTAATGTCCCTTGGATAGGGCATCCTTTCAATAGCTTCAATCTTCGCCTTGTCCACGTCAATTCCCCTCTCGGAAATCTTGTGACCAAGCACGATCCCTTCGTTAGTCCACTTCAATTCCCAGTTTAGAACTAAGTTCGTATCCTCGCATCTCTGCAAAACTTTATTAAGATTGTGGAGACAGTGGTCAAAGGAAGTTCCATAGACGGAGAAATCGTCCATGAAGACTTCCACAATCTCCTCACAGAAACCATGAAAACTTGCAGACATATATCTCTGAAAAGTAGCAGGTGCATTGCATAAACCAAAAGGCATACGCCTGTAAGCATAAGTACCGTAAGGACACGTGAAAGTGGTCTTCTCTTGATCGGCAGTGTTAACATGAATTTGAGAGAAGCCGAAGTACCCATCAAGATAGCAAAAGTGGGTGTTTTTAGACAACCTCTCTAGAATCTGATCAATAAAGGGCAGCGGATAGTGGTCCTTCCTGGTCGCTTTGTTCAACTTCCTGTAATCAATACCCATTCTATATCCAATAACAACTCTTTCAGGTATTAGTTCCTTTTTATCATTAGGAACAACAGTCATACCTCCTTTCTTAGGAACACAATGAACTGGACTTACCCACCTACTATCAGCTATAGGATAGATGATACCTGCGGCTAGAAGCTTAAGAATCTCCGTCCTAACCATGTCCTTCATCCTTGCGTTCAGCCGTCGTTGGTGATCAACAACTGGCTTAGCATCGGGCTCGAGATTGATAGTGTGTTGGCAAATCCATGGACTAATCCCCTTAAGGTCATCAAGGGTATATCCCAAGGCACCATGGTGTCTACGAAGTGTCTCCAATAATCGCTTTTCTTCAAATCCTGAAAGGTTAGCATTGATAATGACAGGATATATTTTCTTTTCATCTAAATAGGCATACTTGAGCGTATCGGGAAATGGTTTGAGGTCAAACACCAGGTCTTATTTTGGTTGTGCTAGGACCCCCAAAGGCTCAACTGGAAGGTTGTGCTTCAGGATAGCAGTTTGTCTTGTGAATATTTCGTCTAACTCATTTCTTTCCTGCATATGCATATCATTCTCGTGGTCTTCCATATATTGCTGCAAAGGATCATTAGGACGAATAGCAATAGAAGCAATATTTTCAGCAATTTTATCATCACTAAGTAAATCAGTTCCACGAGGTTGCTTGGAAAATTTAGAAAAGTTAAATTCATATTGCTCACCATTGAATTCAATAGAGACTTAACCTTTTTTACAATCTATAATAGCACCACAAGTGCTGAGGAAAGGTCTACCAAAGATAATAGGGCAAAAACTATCTTGCACTGAACCAAGTACAAGAAAGTCGGTAGGATACTTTACCTTTCCACATAGAACTTCAACATCTCTCACAATTCCAATGGGAGAGATAGTTTCTTTGTTTGCTAGATAAACAGTAACATCGATCTCTTCAAGTTCACAGGGTGAAATCTCACCCATGATCTCTTGATAGAGTGAATAAGGAATAGCGCTAGCACTGGATCCCAGATCGCAAAGCCCGTAATAGTTGTGATCTCCTATTTTGACAGATACAACTGGTGTACCTGAAATTGGACTCTTATTCTTGGCTGTGACAATGTTAGTTGAAATAACGCAAAAATTTATCTTGGAATCTGAAACATCATTAGTAACTAAATCTTTAACCATCGCAACTTGAGGATCGACATTGATCAGGTCGTCAGGTTCGTCAGTTCTTCTCCCACTTTTATTTATTATGCCCGACACAAAAGAGTGCTCCCTCATCCTTGTGGGAAAAGGGGGCTTTTCATAAAAAACTGCAGGCAGAATAGGGTCAGCAACATGAATATCCACAGTTAATTCTTTAAAGGGCTTATGGTACCGAGCCTTCTCTTCTTTCGAAGAGTCAATGTGAGAGGCAAAGTTCTTACAAAAATTAATCATAAGCTAGGAATCAAGACCAATCTTAGAAAAAAAGGTATTAAAATAATCAGTTTTCACATAGCTCTCAATATAATCATGCCCATAATCTATAGCAGGTTCAATACCTTTGTCGATTTCCCAGTCTTCAGTATTCTTCTGGATCCTCTCTATGAGATCCCACTTTTCTTCAACACTTCTTGTTTGGAATACCCCGCTAGAGGAGGCATCCAACATCTCCTTATCCCGACGAGAAAGCCTGGCATAAAAGTTTTAAGTATAATATCTTTGGGGAGTTCATGGATAGGACATTTGAACATTAGGGATTTAAGTCTCCCCCAAGCTTGAGCGATGCTCTCTCTGTCGCGAGACCAAAAGTTGTAGATGTAATTCCTGTCTCGATGAATTTCGTGAAGAGGGTAAAACTTTGTATAAAAGAGAGACATAAGCTCTTCCCAATTAGGTAGATGTGAGTTATCGAGGAGCTTATACCAATCTGAAGCTTTACCTATGAGTGATACGGAGAATAATTTCATCATGATGAATTCCAGTGACACACCTGCAAGCTTAAATAATGAACATAGTTGTGATAAATATAGCAAGTGTTCACCTGGATGTCTATCTCCAGCATAATGATTAGATAAGACATAATTGATAATACCATATGGTATTTTGGAAGGCACAATTTCAGTAGGGGTAGGAGTGACCACCACAGTCGTAGAGGTGGCCATAAGGACCAAAAGAAGCAACGACAAAAACAAAACAGAAATACAAAAACTTCCTTACCAGCTTCACTTACTAATAGCGCTACGCTCCCCGGCAGCGGCGCCAGAAAACAGTACTTGATGACCCTCAACTGTAGGATATCGTTTGTAGCGTTTTCGATAAATAATAGTGTCGAACCCAACGAGGAGTGGAAGGTATTGCAAGTGACTTTGGTAAAGAAATAGCTGCAGGAACTGAAAGATGACTTTTTAGGGGGTTTTGGTATAAGCGGCAAAAAGGTAAAAGCGAGAAAAGTGAAAGGCACTGAAGAGTAACAAGTGGCCCAATCCTTTGTGACAAAGGAGAGGCTTAGCAACTGAACTAATAAAAGGCTAAAGCGTTCTTGAGGACACACGGGAGAAATAGTCATGTGCTTTCTCCATATTCCGCATCGATACTATGTGCTGTGTTGATAAGTGTTGAGTGGGTGGATCTATGCTAGTGCACCCTCTATACTAAGATAAGTTCACTCTTATGATTTAACATCTTGCAAACATCCACAAATACAAGATAGTAATTAAGGAAAAAGCCTAACCATAGCAATACGATTGGTGATCCATTGTTCCCTTGTGCAAAAGCGTGCGAACTGGGGTTCAGGTTTCTGTCACTCTGGCAACCCACCGTAAGCAAACTTTGTACACAATGCATTCCCCTAGGTCCTTAATAAGGCGAAGTGTTGAGTGTTCGACTCACACAACACCACTAGGAAAATAACAACGCAACTTAAATATCAAACAACACATATTACTTCAACATCATATGACTACTAACAACTAGACTTCTCCCATGTCCTCAAGAACTAAAGTAACTACTCAAAAGACATAAAAGAGATCATGATCACTGGGGATAAATAGATGATAAAAAATCTGGACACAATGATATTTCTCCAACAAAACTCAATAGCATTCATCACACGGTAGTAATCAACACCGGTAGAGTAGAGAGGATAGATAGTACGGATTACAACATAAGATAAACTTGTGAGGTGAGATTGGATGGTGGTGAAGATGTTGTTCATGTTTGGGATGATGTTGATGATGATCTCGATGATGCCCGTGACAATGGTGATGACGATGGCAACGATCTCCCTTCCCGGAGGTGTTCTCCGCGGCAGAATCTGCCCGCTGGAGATGTCTTTTCTCCTCTGTAGGTTTCCGCCACAGAGCGGCAGCGGAACTCTTAAAACTCTCTCTCCTTTAGGGTTTTTAGACGACGAATGATATATAGGCCAAAGGGGGGAGCCGGGAGTGGCCCCAGGGGTCCAGGCGCCCTCCCGGCGCGGCCAGGGTGGGGGCGCGTCAGGTGACCGCCTGGGCACCCTGTGGCCCCCCTCTGGATCCTCTTTTGCGTGTCTTCGTCAATCTTCTGAAAAACGCCCTCCGTCGATTTTCAGGTAATTTGGAAGTATTCTACTTCAGTAACTCAGCGTCCACTTTTTACCGCTAAATCCTGCGTCTGCTGCTTCGGCACCGGAAAGTTGCAAACTGTGTAAATTAAGCCAAAACAAGATAAGAACATCATCATAACATGAAATATATCAATGAATAAGAAAGAATTATTATATAAAATAGTGATGCATTTTGGATGTATCAATATCCAAACCTCCATACACTCCTCCTCGACGTACTTGTCTTTTTGTGAACCTCCTTATTAGATTGAGAGTTACCGATAATAAGTGCATGATTTCTTCGAACTAATGTAAGTATTGAAAGTTGACACTTCCACCTCCTCATATTTGCTAGCCTCTTCGGTACCGTGCATTGCCATCTTCTCACTCCGAGAGTTGGTGTCCACCTCGCGGTGCATCCAAATCCTTGGCATGATACGCTCTATCATTATAAACCTCCTTATATCTTTCCTCAAAACAGCCACCATACCTACCTATCAAGGCATTTCCATAGCCTTTCCGAGATATATTTTCATGCAACATCCACCTCCTCATGACTTGGTCTTCATGTCATACATGTTCCTGATACACTGTCAGAGGCATACATTTGCATACATCATGATAGCTGCATATTCTTTATATTGAGTACCTTGTAAAGTGTAAAGATCTTCTATACTTCTTGTAAAATAGAGTGTTGCCCTTAAGTGAGGAAAAGATCCCAAAAAGGACAAAATTAAAAGATCCCAAGGAGGACAATTGAGAGTTAAATAGAAAGAGCCATTGAGGCCACCAAAAAATACAAAAAAATAGAAAAAAGAGAAAAAGAAATAAAAAGAGAGAAGGGGAAACACTACTATTCCTTTTGAAGGATCCACACTCGTACTCCCTCTGATACCTTGTACTACATAGAGATGATCATCTATGCATATAGCTATGTGGTGACCTTCACACTATAGAACTTGGCTTGTATATTCCAATGATGAGCCTCCTAAAACGATCTCTAGGTCTTCTTGAGCGAGCAAGTTGGATGCACCCCCACTAGTTCCATTGGAGAGCTTTTTCTAGCTCGTATGTGCATCCGTTGCATGGAAATCCTTACTCCTCACATCATATCTATCATTTGGCCTTCTCTCGCCTATAATTGTCCTCATTGATGTGAGCCTTTCACACCCCTTTTATCTTCCTCCTCCACCATATCTCTCTCTTTGCCATCATAAGTGTCAACACTCGTGCTTACGCTCATCCATTGCATGAGTGCTCAAAATATCGAAAGGGAGTGGATCAAATTGACTTGTACCTGGCTAGCGGTCTGGAGACGAGTCAAGATAAGATTCCAAAGAAGACTAAGTGCGAAACTTTAGTAGATTGAGTTCTCAACAAATATATATTTCTCTCTCGTATTCCCATCCCCCACTTCTTGCACGCAAACACCATCTGGAGACATTCGAGTCACGGACAGTGAGAGGTCTTGCACCTTTATATTCTTATGTTGCTTGTCTCAATGCTAATATAGACTCTTGCTTGTTATGACTTGAATTGAATTACATACCTTGATTGCTTTACTTTCAAAGTTTTTATATGGTTGTTACCATATCACCACAGAAATTATGCTTGTTATCATTTACCTACTCGAGGACGAGCAGAAATTAAGCTTGGGGATGTTGATACGTCCCAAACGTATCTATAATTTCTGCTTGCTCCATGCATGTTTTGTGTGATATTGCTATGTTTTAGATACACTTACATGCACTTTTGATCATATTTGGACTAACCTATTAACCCAGTGCATCCAGTGTCAGTTCCTGTTTCTGTTGTTTTTCTATTTCCGGTTTCCCCCATATTAAAAGTGCTCCAAAAATTCGGGAAAAATCCAATAAAAAAAGCAGTGTACCGGAAGCTTCCGGAATCATAGAGGAGGGGCCAAAGGGGACCCACCAGGGCCCAAGGCGCCCTCCCGGCGCGCCCTAGGGTGGGACCGCGCCAGGGGGCACCTGGACCCCTGGTGCCCCCCTGGCTGCCCCCCCCTTCGCTTATATATTCCCCGTCACAGGAAACTTTCGAAGAGAGAACCCTTTTTCGCGATCTCGCCTCTGTTCCTCCGCCGCCTTGCTTCCATGATCGGGAGCGCCAACAGACCTCTTCCCGGCACCCTGTCGGAGGGAGGATTGACCTCTGGGAGCTTCTCCTCCACCATGGACGTTTCCCGGATGATCCGTGAGTATTCTACCTTGGACCCATGGGTCCATGATCAGTAGCTATGTGATGTTCTCCTCCCCTCTTTTTTCTTCATGGATTAGACCTTGTGAGCTGCCCTACATGATCAAGGCACATATTTAATTCTTTCTGCTGTTGCTATGCTGAGTTTGCTGGGATCTGATGGTTTATGAGACTATGTTGAGATTGTGATTGAGTAATATATTTGGTTCTTATCTTTTATATTTTTCTTTTTGAGTAATTCTTGCATGTTTTTCGTTGTTGTTTATTGATTTGGCCAAGTAGTAGGTAGTGACTCCAAGAAGGAACGTTATGATCGATTGTGGGTTCATGCCCCTGATGACTAGCTTGAGTGACAGAAACATGAGTCTAGGGGATGTGCTGTTGCCAAAGGGTGAAAACAACGGTGCTTGAAACCGCGGTTGCAAGGATTGTCTACTTGACACAAAGTTCTTTTAATGCAGTTGTCTGTTGCTTTGGGTTTACACTTTG
Organism: Bromus sterilis; assembly: GCA_950022295.1. Classification (NCBI taxonomy): domain Eukaryota; kingdom Viridiplantae; phylum Streptophyta; class Magnoliopsida; order Poales; family Poaceae; genus Bromus; species Bromus sterilis. The sequence goes on along the minus strand of OX465595.1, from coordinate 268,181,406 downwards.
GGTGGGCTCGCAACTTAATACCAGCGAGATGTTCTAGATAGATATCTCAAGGTGGATGATTAGTAGTAGATGCAGTTGGATTTTGGTCTACTTATTTTGGCGTACTGTCCATAATTTTGAGCCTCTTCCTTTCTTTGTAGCATAGTTAGCATTCCAGTGCGTTTTTAATCCTGTAAATTTCCCAGCTATGATTAGTTTATCTCGTATAGCAGTTTGAACATCTTTTGGGAGAGAGACATCACTAGTGAACATTATGGGACCCTGGTCCATATTCTCATCATTGTTTACACGCTCAGTTTATTTCCTGCTTTTACTTTCTAGTAGCTATCACTATCTTTTATCTCTTGTGCTTGATCCTTTGTAAACAACAAGACCGGAGAGATAGACAACCTCTCTAAACTTCGTTGGGAGCAAAGTTACTTGTTGTGTGTGCATGTCCAAGTAAAGTAAGCAACCCTGAGGTTGTGAACGGCGCCCTTGTTAACTTTACCACCTACTTGTCGACCTTGGAGTCGTACTGGTCGACACTCAACCTTGGTATCTTCACCAAAGGAAACTTGCCGCTACGCTAATCTCACCTTCCACTTAAGGTAACTAACGAAGGGCAAGAAGTCGTTATCATCTCTCGCATATCAAACACACACAAAAAATGAAGGCTAAAGGATTATAGAAAGACATGTTGTCTTTGTAATGTGGTTTTCACGTAGAGATCGTGACATTTCGATAGGAATGGGCCAATTTTGTACAGTAAGTGTCATCAGTTTTTGTCGTAATCCTCTCAAATTTTTACCACGTACCATGTTCGTGAAATGATGACAACATGTCAAATATCATCCTATCCGGATGTCATTTTAATCGACTTTCAATTTCACGGACGTTTTGTTCAAAAATATATCACTAAATGCATAATATTTACCAAATGAAGTCGCAATTGTTTGAATTTTTAGGATGTTAGTGTGAATGCTTATTGGCGAACACATAAAATGTTTAGGGTTCAAATCACTTAAAAGTAATATATTGTATTTGTAATGTTGTTGTTTCCTGTAGAAACACCGATGCTTCGAAGGGAATGGTACAACTTCGTACACGAAGTACCACTGGTTTTTATCATAACCAACTTTAAATTTAACCACATACATTGTTAGTGAAATGATGAAAACATGCCAAATCTCATCCAATTTAGAGTTCATTCGAATTGATTTTCATTTCCAGGGTTGTTTTGCTCGAAAATGATTAACCTTATACATTATATTTGTCAAATGAAATAAAAAGTTTTTGAAATTTTGAATACCAGTGTGAGTGCCTATTGCTTAACACATAAAAATAAATTTGAGGTTTGAAGGATTTTAGAATAACATGTTGTCTTTGTAATATGGTTGTCTCACATAGGAACCCTGATATTTCGATAGGAATGGCCCATTTTGTACACGAAGTATCCCTATTTTTATCATGATAATCTCAAATTTACACAACATTCCGGTCTGGTGAAACAATGACAACATGCAAAGTCTCATACTGATTAGTCATCATTTGAATTGGTTTTCAATTTCAAAGTCCTTTAGGGGACTATACCCACCGGCTCTTACAACGCAAACGATTATATTCTTGTATGGGTATAATTTTCCATCTGTACTGCAAAGAAAACGGTGAGAAACTTGGATAGCTTCGGACGGAAGCCTTCGTTAGGAGGTGTGCCACTTACTTTTTGCATCCCAAACGCTTCTTTATTATAAACTGTGTGCCTGTGCTTTGATAAAAGCCAGCCAATCAGGTTGCAGAACCAGCTCTTCGCGGATTGCGCTGAGATCCATCGACTACCATTCGACGCTAAGATTACATCCAATGGTCACGGTTGTGCGCTATGGTTACGAGATTTTTCTGGCTGATTTTTGAGACAGTCAACCGTTTTTCCCAGTGTTTGACCAACATTCAACTAATGCAGTTTATACACTAAGTACCACCAGTTTTTGTCATAATCCTCTCAATTTTTTTACAACGTACCATGTTCGTGAAATGATGACGGCATGCGAAATCTCATCCCCTTTAGTGGTCATTTTAATCGACTTTTAATTTCATGGCCCTTTTGAAAAAATATGAGTAAATGCATAATATTTACCAAACCAGGTCCAGACTGTTTGAAATTTTATGTTGTTAGTGTGAATTCTTACTTCTGAACACATCAAAAGTTTTGGGTTCAAACCATTTAAAAAATAATATGTTATATTTGTTATGTGGTTTCCGTTAGAAATCCTGATGATTAAGAGGGAATGCTCGAGTTTTGTACACGAAGTATCACCGGTTTTTATCATAACCATCTTTAAATGATGAAATGATGACAACATGCCAAGTCTCAACCAATTTAGAGATCATTTGAATTGATTAACAATTTCAGGGTTGTGTTGCTCGAAAATGATTCACTTGTTCCATTATATTTATCAAATGAAGTCAATATTGTTTGAAATTTTAGGATACCAGTGTAAGTGCTTAATGCTGAACACAAAGAAAAATGAAGCCTAAAGGATAAGACATGTTGTCGTTGCAATGTGGTTGTTTCACGTAGAAACCCTGACATTTCGATAGGAATGACCCAATTTTGTACACAAAGTGCCATCAGTTTTTGTCATAATCCTCTTAAAATTTTACCACATACCATGTTCGTGAAATGATGACAACATGTCAAATCTCATCCTATTCGCAGGTCATTTTAATCGACTTTCAATTTCATGGGCATTTTGTTCAAAAATATATCACAAAATGCATAATATTTACCAAATGAAGTCGCAACCGTTTGAAATTTTACAATGTTAGTGTGAATGCTTAATGGCGAACATATATTAAGTTTGGGGTTCAAATCACATAAAATTATATGTTGTATTTGTAATTTGGATGTTTCCGGTAGAAACACCGATGCTTCGAAGTAAATGTACAACTTCATACACGAAGTACCACTGGTTTTTAGCATAACCATTTTTAAATTAAATGATATACATTGTTGGTGAATGGTGACAACATGCCAAGTTTCATCCAATTTAGAGTTAATTTTAATTGATTTTCATTTTCAGCGTTGTTTTTTCTCGAAAATGATTCACCTGGTACATTATATTTTTCAAATGAAGTAAAAAATGTTTGAAATTTTGGGATGCCAGTGTGAGTGCATATTGCTTAACACATAAAAAAATGGGGATTTAAAGGATTTTAGAATAACATGTTGTCTTTATAATGTGGTTGTCTCATATAGAAACCCTGATATTTCGATAGGAATGACCCATTTTATACACGAAGTACCCCTATTTTTATCATGATAATCTCAAATTTACACAACATTCTGGTATGGTGAAACGATGACAGCATGCAAAGTCTCATACTAATTAATCATCATTTGAAATGGTTTTCAATTTCGAAGTCCTTTAGGGTTTATACTTTCTACCCACCAACTCTTACAACGCAGACGGTGAGAAATTTGGATACGCGTGCTTAGTAAACACTATCCCGCAGCCCACCCACCTATGAACATTTAGTGTGGCCTTTTAGGGTTCCTGTCTAGGAAAATATCCTCCACCCCGTACGCCCCACTACCGACCCCTGCACCTTCACCACACCTTCCGTTCGTCTTCCGGCCATAGATTATGCCGTATTTCCTAGTCCTCTAAAACCTACATCCATTTCGGGAAAAGGGGGAGGTGCAGGATGCGGTGGAGGCAAAACTGACGACGACATTTCGACCCCTCCGCCCGTCGTCGAGCCGTCGCTCCGTGCGGTTGGAGGAGGATGCGACGGGGGCAAAGCAGACAAAGGTAGTTCGATCCCTCCGCCCCTCGATGAGCATCGAGCCTCGCGGGAGGTGGAGGATGCGATGGAGGCATAGTGAACGACTGCAGCCAAATCGTCCCTCCGCCCATCAACGAGCCCTCGAGCCTTGTGGGAGGTGGACGATTGGGCGGAGACATAGCGGACGACGGCAGCCAAATCCCTCCGCCTGTCGACGAGTCGTTGAGCCTTCTGCGAGATGGAGGATGCGGAGGAGGCGACGACAGCTCGATCCCTCCGCCTACCATGGAGCCGTCGCGCCGTGTGAAGAGGTCGCGCCGTACTGAAGCTGGCCACGAGGGCTGGGTGAACTACTACGGCGAAGAACACATCTATCCATCATCCAAGATGCTCTACAACACTAAGATCGAGCTGGACACCGCGAAGGAAGAGTTTTTGGCCGTTTCGTAGGGTGCCATCGCCGATCGCTTCGACGAGGTGCTAAACGCATACATGATCGCCTACACACTCTACAAGGCGACGTGCTTGTCCTTCCCCGCAACATGCAAGTCTTGAGTCTGCTTTAACCGCTGGCCATCTTCATAATCTGCCATCGATCATCGCCTTGAGGCGCAGACATATCTAGTTTAAGTTTTAAGTTTAAGTTTTTATGGTTATAGTCGACGAAGAACTCCAGTGTATCGCAGGCTATGAACTATGTAGCGAGGAACCTGTAATAAATCTTTTGCGTTGTTCGCATGATTTGTTCTTGCAGATTTCGCCACAAAATATTACTACTCCGTGTCTAGCTACTAGCAACTAGATTCGGGACTATCCACAGGAACAGTGCGGTGATTAGATGGGAGAGGCATGGCGTGCGAACAGGTTCGACTAGAGAGCAGTGTGCCAGGAGCACGCACGCACCAGCGCCCCTCACTGGGACTAGTGCTAGCTCAACGTGAGACGGGGTGTTTGATGTTAAACCCCTCCTCCCCTCACCGCTCCCAAATACTACTACCTGTTCTTCCTGCTTTCACATCGCAAACATGCCTAAGAAATGTATGATTTCGCGACAAAACTCATTAAATCTCTCAAGCTTAAGAAGGCGAAGGTGGCCCGAAGCGATGACGAGCATGTGGATTTGACCAATGCCTCCACTATTTCCAAGCTCGAAGCCAGCAATCAGAGTTGATGCCTACCATTGTTCAATGAAATGGTGGCTAATGATAAAGATCTCGAGTCTTCCATGCGAGGCAAGATGATGAACAAGTGCAATTATTTTACAAGCTAGGCTCGCGACTATCCACAGGAACAGCTAGGGGTTCGATGATTAGACAGGAGAGATGTGGCGCCTACGAAATTTCAAACCGTCTGTTTGCCTTGGTTTGCGATAAGGATGGTCCAAAGCACACGACAAAGAAGAATTATTTGTGAGAACACAGTACAACGAAGACGCTCACATACACGAGTATACACTCACCCATATGAACGAACACACCCACACCCTATCCCTATGAGCATCTTCGCAATACTAAGCCCGACACATCATCTTGAAATTAACGAAGTCACCATCTTCGACAGGAACGTCTCCTCCCATTGAAAGCATATCGCCGGAAGCCTAGAATAAATCCAGGAAAATGCGAGCACCAATGTCAAATCTGGGATTTGAACTCTGGTGGGCTGGGGATACCACTGTCCCTCTAACCAACTCAACCACAGGCTGATTCGCAAGAAGAACTATTTGTGATAGTCAGATTTTCATCATATAGTTCAATAAAAATTTCGTTTTGGAATGAACATTGAATCCCACCGGTTGATAATCCCACGGAATGAATCTTAGCACACAATTCACAAGACATAACCGTGTGCGATGTTGCACACTGAATTAAAATAAATGTGCCGCCGCTCATCGCCTGTGTGTCGACGGGAGCTGCTTCGTGTTTGCACTCGTGGCCAAGGAGAATGTCGGCTGTTGTCTTTTTGAATTTGGTTGATGAAGAAAAATACAGCCTTCGTGTTTCATTGTTGCTGGATCTGGTTTATCCGTCGTTTGTGCTGCCGATGCATCAGGTCGCCAGTGGATCTGGCCGACACACATCTTCCACACCACCAAGAAAGGTGTATGACTTACACTTCCTAGATCCGTCGAAGCGGAGGTTCAGGAACACCCCATTGCCAGATCTATCGCGCCATAACACAAGTAATTTTTCAACGACTCTGAACAGAGAGGAAAGGGAAAACATAGATATCGACATGGAGTATGAAAAGCGAAGGGCACCTGGTGGTAGAAGGCGGAGGCGTCATGGCGTCTTGCAGCTGGGAGAATGCGAGGCGGAAGACGCCACAGCCGAGGGCGCGGTCGTAGATGGTGCATCGGCTAGCGCCGGAGAGTCTCGTCGGCCTCCTGTCAGGCTTACAGTGTCACCGGAAGTGTCAAGTGAGTTCAGTTCATGTACGGCTACGATTGATCCCAGGCTCAAGATCTGACGGCTCGCAGGCTCGCCGCCAGTTACCCTTTGTTGTAGTAAATCATTTATCACCGTTTAACTGTTTACCATTTACCTGTTGACGCTCAGGCTATATAAGAGCAGCCCGCGTGGCTTGTAAAAGGAAAACCTCATTATTATCCCAGATATATAATCACTACAGATAATATAGTTGCTACCGATCTCGATCCCCTTTCTTTCCCATGAACCCTAGCTCCAATTCCATCTCAATTCCAGCCAGGGCATGACAATTGGTATCATGAGCGAGGTTATTTCTCCTTGGCAAGGGTTCCACTCCACGAATCTGTAGTTAAAACCCACCCTTCCCTCCCAATTTCTTCTCAGACCCTGCTGGGTGGCGTTGGCGGCGGCGATTTGGTGGCGTTGGCGGCGGTAGACAAATTCGACGGCAGCTCGTGGCCGTGTGACAGGTTACCCGAACAAACTGTTCCGGTGTGAAATCCCTGGTCAGCAGCGAGCGGTGCTGTATCGGTGGCGTTTCTGACGGCGGCGGCAGAATTGAGAATCGGATTCGGGTTGCCAGATCTCTGGTCGTAAAATTCCTCTTCCGGTTCAATCGACTGGGATGGGCAGATCGAAGACCAGCATGGAGGATGCGGAAATCGCCGACATCCTCGCTATGAAAGGTGAGCTCCTTCACGCTCGTGAGGAGACAGCAGATTTACGGGGTGAAGTCGATGACCTGAGAAAGGACGTCCATGCCATGAGCCTCAAACAGGATGCCATGGGCTCGGTAATGACCGGAGTCCAAGAAGCTGTCACCACTCTCAGCCATCAGTTATCTGCAATGTCTGAGGTTCTGAAGTCTTTTGGACCACATCAAGCCTCCTCTTCTGCACAACAACCTGCACCATCTCAAGCAAATGAGAGAATCTCGCGCTCACCAGCACCTCGTGAGACGAACGAAGGGCCAACACGCCAGACTACCACTGAATTGCGTCAACAACTGGCTGTCGAACAAGAGAAGACGCGCCAGCTTGCTCTCCAGGTATCACCATTGTTGCCACAGCTCCACACAACCCGTCGTCCTGCTCCTCCAGGTTTTGGGCATGTCACATTTGTGGAAACAGGTTCTGGGGATGCTTCACCATCTGCTCCATCCAGAGTCACTGCTACTTCCGCATTTCAAAATCACACCCGCACTCAATGGGACGACTTTTATCGCCAGTATGAGAAAGAGATGAGACAAGAATTTCTGAAGTCTATCACCAAAGGCCCTCGCATGGAATTCCCACGGTTCGACGACACTAATCTAGCAGGATGGATACGTCAATGTGACAAATTTTTCCAAATGGCAGGCACACCACTTGAATACCTTGTGGGTCTTGGACAATTATACATCATGGGCAGGGCTGATGTGTGGCTCCGGCGTTCAGACATTCTCAAAAAACGACTGACTTGGGAACAATTCTGTGAAGAAATACTTCACCGCTTCTCACCTACCAGTTCTTATGCTCTCACTGACCGTTTCAATTCCTTCAGACAACAACATCTTTCTGTTGCTGATTATACTGATCAATTTGAGGACCTAATGGCTGTTGTCCTTGAAGAAAGCCCTCTCCTAACTGAAGACTGGTTCATAAGATGCTGTGTCAATGGACTACGTCCTCATCTCAAGTTCCAACTGCGTCCTCTCCGCCCACCGACACTCACCGATGCTTACTGGTTAGCCGTGGATATGGAACAGAATACATTCATTCCTCACAAGCTTAGTGTTCCTACAACACCAGGCAAACCCTATACTGTCTACCCCAACAAGCAGGTCAAAACCGAAAAACCTGCAGATCAACCATACCCTGCTGCACAGCGCAAGTTCAGAGAACCAGGGACGTGCTGGAAATGTGGAGCACCTTGGGTCTATGGTCACAAGTGCAAACTAGCCCCAACTCTTAATGTGTTAACAGGAGAGGAACATACCGAGGAACAAAATGCGCTCGAAGGAGGAGAAGAAGAAGAAACTGAACAACCTGAGCATCAGCAAACTGAAGAACAGTGCATGTCTCTATCACTGCACGCCCTGCAGACGGCCAATGTTAACACAATCTCTATAGCCATAATGATTGGAGGCAAACATGGTACCGCTCTAGTGGACACTGGAAGTACCTCCACTTACCTCAGTTTACACTTCGCCCTCCAAACAAAGTGCACAATTCTGAAAGACGTTTCCAGAAAAGTAACAGTGGCAGGAGGGGGCATTCTCTGGTCAGGTTCCTTCATTCCTTCTACTGTTTTCAGTGCTGGGAATGAGCAATTTACACAATCCTTCCGAATCCTTGACCTGCCGGGACATGAAATGGTTCTGGGAGAAGATTGGATGGCTCAACATGGTCCTGTCTCTTTCGACTATGAACCACGACAAATAACTATCCACAAGGATAAAGTTAAACCCGTCATCGTACCTGCATGCGATCCAATACCTGCAGCTAAACATATTGACTTTATAGAGTTGGAGAAAGTAGTGTCAGGGGGAGCTCCTGGGTTCATCATAAACCTTCTCCAAGACACAACCACATCTGCCTATCCGGGCTCGATCATACCTGCAGAAATTGATAACTTGCTACAGCAGTACTCAGATGTTTTCAACGAACCAACAGGTCTCCCTCCTGTAAGGGATTGCGATCATGAGATCACTCTGAAACCAGACACCTTACCTCCCAAGTCCAAACCTTACAGAGTGCCACATGTTCAGAGATCTGAGCTGGAAAAACAAATTAGGGAACTTCTTAAGGCACATATCATCAGGAGGAGAAAAAGTTCATATGCATCCCCAGCTATATTGGTCAGGAAAAAAGATGGTTCATGGAGACTTTGCATTGATTATCGAAAACTCAATGCTGCCACTATTAAGAATATGTTTCCCATTCCAGTCATTGATGATCTCCTAGATGAATTGCATGGTGCTACAATTTTCACCAAGTTGGACCTGAGATCTGGGTACCACCAAATCAGAATGAATGAAAAGGACATATCAAAAACAACTTTCATCACCATCTTTGGGCTTTTTGAGTTCCTAGTCATGCCTTTTGGGCTCTCCAACGCTCCAGGCACCTTCCAGTCTTTGATGAACAACATATTTGGACCATTCCTTCGAAAATTCATACTGGTCTTCTTTGACGACATTTTAATCTACAGCCGAACCCCTGAAAAACACTTGCAACACCTCCAAATTGTGCTACAGCTACTGAGGAAGTATCAACTGTATGCTAAAATGTCTAAGTGCACTTTCTCTCAACCTCAAGTGGACTATTTGGGTCACATCATCACTGGGGAGGGAGTGTCCACGGATCCAGCCAAAATATCGGCTATCACTGAGTGGCCCACACCTAAATCTGTTACTCAGCTCCGAGGTTTTCTAGGTCTATGTGGCTACTACAGAAGGTTTGTTAAAAACTTTGGGCAAATCGCAAGACCACTATATGATTTACTCAAAAAGAACGGCTTCTCTTGGACTCCAGCACAGGATTCAGCCTTTGCCCATCTCAAACAAGCTATGGTCACTGCACCAGTCCTCGCACTTCCCGATTTTACATCCCCCTTTGTACTGGAAACAGATGCCTCAAGACAAGGTTTAGGTGAAGTAATGATGCAAAACAGCCGACCCATCGCTTTCTACAGCTCCAGTCTCTGCCCACGGAATGCAGCACTATCCACCTATGAAAAAGAGTCCCTGGCAATCATTGAAGCTTTAAAACGATGGAGGCATTATTTCCTAGGCAACACACTGATAATCATAACTGACCACCAGAGTCTCAGATTTATGACTGATCAAAAGGTCACGACAGCCATGCAACACAAATTGATGATGAAACTACTGGAATTTACATTTCAGCTAGAATACAAAAAAGGCAAGGAAAACATTGTGGCAGATGCCCTTTCCAGGAAGAACTCCATCAATTCACTCTCCATGGTTACACCTACCTGGATACAAGAAGTAGAATATTCCTATCAGCAGGACCCTGTTTGCAAAACCCTTTTGGAACAACTGCTCTTGGCACCTGATCACAACATTCACCATAACTCTCTGCATGCAGGGGTCATCAGACACAACGGAAAAATTTATGTGGGCAAATCAATTCCTTTACGAAGGAAATTACTTTCAGCCCTTCACAGTTCATCCGTGGGAGGACACTCAGGCATGACGGCCACATATCAAAGAGCGAGGAATGTTTTCTTTTGGCCAGGTATGAAAAAGGACATTGACACCTATGTTACTGAATGCCCTACTTGTCAGAAGAACAAAGGAGAAAACTGCCCCTACCCTGGACTCCTTGATCCTTTGCATATACCAGACATGATTTGGACTCACATAAGTATGGATTTCATCGAAGGCCTACCCAAATCAGGCGGCAAAGATGTCATTCTTGTTGTCGTCAACAGACTCTCTAAATTTTCCCACTTTATTCCCCTTGCCCACCCATTCACAGTACACACCGTGGCGCAAGCATTCATGGACAATATCATTAAACTGCATGGTCCACCACTGGCCATTGTTTCTGATCGTGATCGCATATTCACAAACAAGTTGTGGCAAGAAATCTTTGAGACCATGGGCATTGAACTAAGGTACAGCTCTGCATACCACCCACAGTCTGACGGTCAAACCGAACGGGTTAACCAGTGCATTGAAAACTACCTTTGTTGCATGGCATCCTTGGAACCAAAGAAATGGAGCACCCATTTACCCATGGCAGAATACTGGTACAATACATCCTTTCACACCTCTCTGAAGAAAACCCCCTTTGAGGAAGTATATGGCTTTCCTCCTCCATCCTTCAGTGAGCTAGCCATTCCTGGAGCACTCTCGGCTGATGCAACAACCATCCTTCAGAACAGACTCACTCTGGCCAACCAACTAAAATCCAACCTGTTGGCTGCCCAAGCACGCATGAAGAAATTTGCTGATCAGCGTCGCACTGAAAGGACACTCTCTGAAGGAGACATGGTTTACTTGCGTCTACAACCGTATCGCCTCAATGCTTTCGGACTTCGATCCCACATCAAACTGCAGAGTAAATACTTCGGTCCTTTTCGTGTTCTTGCCCGTGTTGGTAAGGTTGCCTACAAGCTGCTGCTTCCTCCAACAACATCCATCCATCCAGTCTTCCACGTTAGCCAGTTGAAGAAACACGTTGGGCCCAAGGCTGTTCCTTGCAGTGATCTTCCATTGGTGACTAAAGACGGCACAATCCTCACGGAGCCATTCCAAGCTTTGGAGACACGTCAGATTCCGCGTAACAACTTACCGGTGGTGCAGTGGCTCATCCATTGGCACAATCTGCCACCTGCGGATGCAACCTGGGAAGACGCTGCTTTCATCAAACACACCTTTCCGGCATTCTTCAAGAAGACAGTGCAGGGATGGTTCAATAGACCACAAACTCCTTGAGGGCAAGTTCGTTTCCAGCGCGGGGCATTGTCAGGCTTACAGTGTCACCGGAAGTGTCAAGTGAGTTCAGTTCATGTACGGCTACGATTGATCCCAGGCTCAAGATCCGACGGCTCGCAGGCTCGCCGCCAGTTACCCTTTTGATGTAGTAAATCATTTATCACCGTTTAACTGTTTACCATTTACCTGTTGACGCTCAGGCTATATAAGAGCAGCCCGCGTGGCTTGTAAAAGGAAAACCTCATTATTATCCCAGATATATAATCTCTACAGATAATATAGTTGCTACCGATCTCGATCCCCTTTCTTTCCCATGAACCCTAGCTCCAATTCCATCTCAATTCCAGCCAGGGCATGACACCTCCTGCAACTGGATGACGCGGTGAGTGTGCAGAAAATTCCTAAATTTTAACATAAAGGATTTTATGATGTATGTTAAGTACAGAAAAAAAATTCAAGGTCAAACGACGAAGTGATGTCAATTTGTTTTTAAACTAAGTACGTCCCCTCTCGAAACCATGTTTCTTGATTGGAGATGGTTCGATTTGTAAAAAGTGTATAACAAAAAAATTGAAACATTCTAAATTTTTTATCACAATATACTAAGGTCATACCATGTTATCATGCCAAATTTCATCCCTTTCAGACTTCGTTTACATTTTCTAGAATTAAATAACCAATAAAATCCATGTTTATGGTGGACTTTTGCTACATAAATGTTTGAAATTTCTTTTCAATTCTTGTATAAGTTATTTACATATACTCAGTATTTTGTATGCAAAATTTCAAACCACTTTTGTGCATTATTCCATATACTTCTAGTTCAAATTTGAATTGTAACCATTAAATACCATAAATGCATTAAATGACTAAAATATAGCAAACGAGCTCTGAAAAATGTCAAATTTTAACATGAAGAATTTTATGATGCATGTTGAGTATAGAAAAAAATCGAAGTTCAAACGATGAAGTGAAGGTCAATTTCTTCTCAAACTTGGTATTTCCCCTATCGAAACCATGTTTGTTGATTGGAGATGATACGATTTGTAAAGAGTGTATATCAAAAATTTTGTGAAACATTCTCAAATTTCTATCACATTATACTAAGGTCATATCATGACAGCATGCCAAATTATATCTTTTCCAGACTTCGTTTACATTTTCCAGAATTAAATAACTAATAAAATCCATGTTTGTGGTTGAATTTTACCACATACATGTTTGAAATTTCTTTTCAATTCTTGTATGAGTTATTTATATATACTCAGTATCTTGTATGTGATTTTTTGAATCACTTTTGTGCATTATTCTATATAGTCGTAGTTTAAATTTGAATAATAACCTTCAAATGCCCATAAATTTACTAAATGGTTAAAATATAGCAAACGAGCTTTGAAAAGTGCTAATTTTAACATGAAGGATTTTATGGGTATGTGGAATGTCATTTGTTTTCAAACTTGGTATGTTCCCTCTTCAACGATTGCTTTTTTTGGAAAAAAAATGTGTGCACGAGATCACACACGGCTGCGTTCTAAAACCGTGTGGGATGACAAGCGTACATCACATATACATTTTTCATATGTCCGTCTTGATGGACGTTGGATCTCATGTAGATCAACGGTGATCATGCGCGATCCGTGGGAGACTCTTTTCGACCAATCAAAATGTGATTTGTTTATCTAAAATTATGTGGAATGGCAAACTACATCACACACACATATTCTATAAAAAACGTGTGTACAACATCACATGCAATTGTATTCATAAAACTATGTGGGGTGGTAAACTACATCGCAGATGCACCTTTTATAAAAACGTGTGCACGACATCACCCACAATCGCAAATAGTGTGGGATGACAAACTACATCGCACACACATCTTTTATAAAAAACTTTGTTGGGGATCAAATTCCTCAGGCTCTCCTCCTAGCGCCACTCCGTCGTTGGGCTAGAAGCAGGGGAGGACAGCGGCGGCGCTGCCCTGAGAACACCTTCCGGAGGGACCGCTCCCAGGAGGGCACGGCCCGGAGACCGAACACGCTGGGTTCCCGGTTGCTTGATGTAGACGAAGGTCGCTGCGGCATCGAAACGACAATGGGCTGATACGAGTAAACACATGGGTTTACTGTAACAACCCATATGCAATTTCCAGAAATATCACGTAATTTTGCTTTGTCTGATGACCTTGTAACTTCACATGGTGCTTGATCATATGCTTTCATGTGGTGATTTAATTTTTCATTGGGATTGGAGCTCATTTGAATTGTTTTTTAATTCATCCCAGTTGGTTCAAGAAGATGTTGGGGGATTTTTTCACATTTGCAAATGTTCTCCCCTTGACCCCAAACTTGAATTAGCCAATTCATTTGCTTTTCCAAGGGTTTTAAAAACTCTACTCCATTTTTGCAACCTCCAAAAATGTGGGCCATAGTTCAATGTGATTTGTATTTCAAAAATGGCCCCATATTTTAGTTGCTCTAAAATTGGCCAAACCAATTTTGTAAATTGTGGAATATTGCAAGGAGCATTTTGCATATTTTTGTGCAATTAAACTCCTAGTAATTCTTTCTGGAAAACCCCCATAAGCTTTTATGTTTTATTTAAATAAGAAAGGCAACAGAGGGGGGGGGGGTTTCTTTTTCTTCCCTTTTCTGGAGCGGCCCAGCCCAACTGGGCCTTTTCCCACCTTGCTGGGCTCTAGCCCGAGCGGCGAACCGGTAAGTGGGGAGCCCCCTCCACCGTTGATTCGATCCAACGGCCACGGTGCCCCGTATTTACAGCGTCGACGGAGGGGACCTCGCCGTCCCCTCTCACACCGGCGGCCACAGGGTAAGCTCCGGCGTCGATGTGGCCAGGAGAGGCCCCCTATATAACCAGGGCTCCGGAAACCCTAGCTTCCCCCGTTCCCCTCTCCATTTCGTCCCGCCGCCGCCTCCTGCGAGCTCCTCGACCTCCCCTGTTCCGCCTCCAGCCGCAACTCCGGTGAGTGATTCCACCGCCGCCTCGCCGTGCCAGTGAGAGTGTGCTCGCACCCGCCATCCAGGAGCTCACCTGCATCTTTTTCCCCACGCAGATGACTAAGTGAAGGCCCCAGCTTCCCGCGCGAAGACGTCCTCCGCCTCTGCGTCGTCTTCTTCCTCGACGTCGGCAACATCGTCGTCTTCCTACTCCTCGGCTCTTTCCTTGCCTCCGACAACCCCGTGGTGAGGAGTCGCTCTCCTTCCTCCTCCCCATGCCGCGTAGAGCCGGGTAGTCCCTGTAGGTGCTCCGGTCTCTGCCGTAGGTCGTTGCCGCCGCGCACCCCGTGAGTGCCATGATCGTGGCGCTTCTCGGGCGTGTCCATGAGAGATAGCCGCGCCGAGAGCACGCGCCTCCATAAAAGGGACCGTCTTGGTCGCCTACGTAGCCGCTCCGCGTCTCTGCAGGTATGAAGTGCAATTCAGCCGTGCGCCGCCGCGTTTCCCTTCGAGCGCTAGCCCGTCTCCGTGCAGATCTAGGGTGGTCAGCGTCCGCCGTCGTGTACACGGATGTCCCGTGAGCAAGCTGCAGATCGCCGTCGTCGAGTAGGTGCCCCGCACGCGAAGCCAGTGTCGCTGCAATCCCTGTCGCCGCCGTGTGCATCCTCCGTCAGTTTTCAGAACAGTGAGGCGTCGCCGTCTTCAGGTGAGGGTAGCATCACCACCGCAGCGTCCCGGCTCGAGCCCGTCAGCCTGCGTGTACCTGGGTGTCCCAGCTACGCAGTCTGGCACCTAGCCGCGTCGCCGGAGACGTGTGCTCGAGGCCACGGTCGCCTGAACCTCGTCGGGTGCGTTTGTCTGTTTTTCTCGTCAGGTTCAGAAGAGCCCAGAGTCAGTTTATCTTTCCTAAGACATGTACCCTGTCGAGCAACGCGCAGTGGCGCAGTGGTCAGGGGCGAGGTGGAAGTGAGGTCCATCGAGGGTTCGAGCCCCCCCCCCCCCCCCCCCGAGCGCATGCCCCTTTTTTCCTTTTTCTGGTGGCTTGTTGGGCTGCTGGCTTGCTGGGCTCGGCCCAGTAAGGCTTCCTGCACAGGAGAGGCCGTGGAGGAGCGGTTGGGCCCGAGGCCACCTGAGGCTGGCCCAAGTGGCATGTCCCCTGTTTTTTTCCCTTGTGATTCCTTTTTCTTCTAATTCAAATTCATTCCTTTTGCATTTTGAATCCAGTTTGTTTTCAAATCCTTTTAGGCATGTCTTATATCAATTTGGGGTAGAAAAATCTGCTGATCAACATGGTCACCTCTGTTTTTATGTTTGACCAACATAAAAATTGTGAACATTGTGGAGGGAAGTTGTACCCACATGTGACCTTGCCATGTTGATTTTGCCCCCTTGTCATCTTTGATCTTGTTTGGGCCCCACAAGATGGAACACCCATACATCCTTTCCAGGCTTCTTCTTGCCACATGATCAACCATCTTTCACTCCCATGTGGCCATTTCCTTTGATACTTCCGTTGATGTCAATTTCACTGACACTTTCTCCGTCTCCGGAATCGATAGATTTATTTCACGATGCTTATCATTTGTTAACTTGTTGTTGTTCATGCCATGTCATGTTGCCATGTCACTTACACCAAATTAAGGCTATGACCAAAGCCATAAAAAATAAACTAATTGCATATGAAGTTGTTGACGTGTCGTCAACACCTTCATTTAAACTTGACTAGCTAGGGTCACATCATGTCTAAATTAAATTTGATCATCCCATCCATGCTTGATAATTTTGGTCTCGATGTTTATTTGTGTGCTTTCTTTTTCGGTACCTTACGTTAGCACCTGAGACTGCCAAGGAGACTTTCGTGGAGATTTCCGACACCGAGGCCGAGGACCCTACTACGTCTGCTCCGTCGACCGATTACCCAGGCAAGAAGGTTTATATATCATTCCTTATAGCTTTCAGCTCACTTGCCTAGCTGGATTTAGAACGGTTTCTTGATCCCTCCACCATATACTTTTTCCTCTCAAGTTAAACCCAAACAGCCATGCTCCCACATCCTAGCAAAACCTTGTCTGGCTATGTACCTTGCTTGCTTAACCATTGCTTAGTATGTGTAGGACCTTAACCTTCTGTTTATACCCATTGCTGCTGGGTGGTTTATCATGCTATTATCAAAAAATTGGTTGATATTTATTATTATGATTTTAATTTATATTTGACGAAGGATGGGAGACCGGGCTGTTCCCTCCAGGTGTTTTGTTCCAATCGATTCACCTAGGTCCCGAGTTCCGGGTATTGTGTTTCTTGACGGGCGTGCCTAATCGTGTGTGGGAGTCTATGGGGTCCCCTTGTCTTACCTACCTAGCTCCAAACAATTCTAGTGGTGGCCCAAGGTGATTTTACCATTTGAAACTCGTGTGTGTGACTGGTTAGAGATCCAGCAGATTTAAAATAACTCGGGCCAGCAAGGACAGAGTTCCCTCGTTGGTCCAACCTTGGAAGCTAGGGGGCTGCCCACAGTGATGGGTTAGTTACCCCGACCTCGTCCAGACGGTAGAGGCCGATTAGAGAGCGCGGCCGACTTTTGAGTTGGATGTAGACTCACCGGGGGCCACCCGGAATTGTGCGTTGTTAGTTAGAGGGACTCTGACGTTCCGGAGTTTCAGGCGCCTTCACCCGCCAAGCGGAAACCGGGCGTACATGTGAAGCCTATGATGGGCAGTTGGTACACCCCTGCAGGGATAAATCTTTTAGAAAATCTGTGTCCGCGGTTATGGACGACTTGAGACCTACTCATTGTTCATAGAATAACATCAATTTAATCATGCTTTAAAATTTGCCAACGTGTGAGTTGCCTTGATTGCTCTTCTTCGTCCGGGGCGACAAAGAGGGGACAAGGTTGTGTTATGTTTTGCGTAAGTAGGGGGATAGTAGACTTACGACACGTTTTCAACGAATTCTTGGATCTTCCCTTACTCTAATAGTTCGTTAGCCACTCATATATGCTAGCGCGGCTTCAACTTCAACCACTACCTTTTCCTTATCGTGAGAAGTTAGTTATACTAAATTGATATATTCTCACCTCTTGCTTTTCTTTTCCTTTTATTGTTTTGCCTGACCGGCCGCTGCAGTTGATTACTACATCGACCCGAGCACTGGACGTTACTTCGTGGAGGTGCCACCGGAGGAGGACGATGAGGAGGGCTTCGCCCAGTAGATCCTATAGTTGGGTTCTGACGTTCCGTGGGTGGACTTGTTTATGTGCAGACCTCTCTAGGGACATTTGGATTTTGACCGTACTTGGTCGTGTTTGTCTTCCGCTTGATGTCATGATGTACTGTTGGATCTTATGATCTCTGAGATGATGTAATAATACCGATGGCGAGTGTATGCCCGGACTTATATATATATATTTATGTCTTAGTTGTTCATGCTTCATTTACCTGTTGTCGAGAATCCGATAGCGATACGAGTGCGAGTATCGTGCGTCGGTGGCCACTTATGCGCTTCTATCTTAGGTGGGACGCGAAAGCGACTAACTCGAGATAGTACCGCATCGGGGGCCTTACAACTTGGTATCAGAGCGGGACTGACTGTAGGACCCATTACTGGCCGAAGTTGAGTCTAGAAACTATTTTGTAGTTACTAAGGAAAAATCAGAGAGTACGAACTCTTTCTTTTTCTTCTTACCCCCCTCCCACCCCTTTTCTGTGAGGAAGTGAAACGCTTTTTTTCTCTCTAACTTATCCTTTCAAGACAAATCTAGGTTCTCGTTTACACGAGGCTCCGATTTCTCGATATTTTTTTTCTAGTGACGAGAAGGGTTTGCGTACGTTGAGAACACTAAGCCGCCACTTGGGGTTGACAGCTCCACCTCGCTTACGGCGTACCTCAGGTGAAACTCCTATACAGGGATGGTTTGCATCCTCCGGGTGTGGTTCCTCCCCCTATAGGAGACCGCTTCGGTGGGCCGCTCAGGGCAGATGTCTCAACGTTCAGGTTTTCAACCACTCGTATATATTGTTGTGTGCTGATGTCTACGCACGCTTCTATTCTTGTAGACTATGTTGGGCCTCCAAGCGCAGAGGTTTGTAGGACAGCAGCAATTTCCCTCAAGTAGATGACCTAAGGTTTATCGAACTCAGGGAAGTAGAGGTTGAAGATGGTCTCTCTCAATCAACCCTGCAATTAAGATACAAGAAGTCTCTTGTGTCCCCAACACACCTAATACAACTAGGAGTTGTATAGGTGCACTAGTTCGGCGAAGAGATGGTAAAATATGGGTGATAGGTGTAATAAACGAAGTAATATAAATCTGTAATAAAAAGTGCAGCAAAGAAACAAGTAACAAAAGTGAGTGCAAACGGTGTAACAATGATGGAAACAAGGCCTAGGCTTCATACTTTCACAAGTGGCAACTCCCAACAACATTAACATAGTCTAATCACATGATATTTCCCATAAAACATGCAATGGAGACGCACTCGGAGATCATTCCTTTGTGGTCAAGAGAGGATGAGAATTATGTAGGGCTACAAAAGCACACCTCAAAGTTCGTAGTTCTCAATATATGGATTTCCCAATGTCACCGCGGCCATCGAAAGAGAGTAGCACAATCACCACAACATATCTAAAGGATAGTCAAAGACAAGCACCAAGAGACTCTCAATCTTGAATCCACACACAAAAGAGGAAATCACTCATGATAATATTCTTCTAACCCATGTCCAATAGACCGCTGTCACCATGGTCTCGGGGATTATACTAGATAGGATCAAGTGAGTACATCAAATCCAATACATAGAAGAAGGGGAAACATCATGGGATCACCCTAGATTAACATAGCCAATGATCACAACAAAGATCACATCATGGGAGAGAGAGAAACCACATAGATCAACATACAAGCCTTAGCCCCGAGGGGAACTACTCACACATGGGCATGGTGAGAGAGAGGGAGTTGTTGATGGAGAGGTGCAACCCGGAGGAGATGAAGGAGACGGCGACGACGGCGTCCACGGCGGCGGCGGCGCCCACGGCCACGACCCTTGGGGGCAGTGGCCCATGGCCTCTTCTTCTTCCTTGGATATGGTGCTGTTGTGGAGATTGATCTCCCCCTCAAGACGGCTGCCAAGGGGGGGGGAATTTTCGTAGTGCCCTTTGACCTAGGTTTCCTCTCTTTATATAGACTCTCGGATTCCCGTCATCCAGATTATGTCTTCTATATTTCGGGGTTTCTGGAAGCATCCGAACTCCGATTGGACCGAATTTTATGTCTAAATCCACCGGAAAAAAATCCCTACAACTTTGTAGTTTTAAGTTTTTCCGTTTGAGGCCGTCTTCTAGCGTTTCTGAGGCGATCTTTAAAACCTGTCTGGTGGGGACAGATTTCGGGAGAGTTAGAGTCCAACTCCTACAAGGCTCCTTTTTGTGATTTTTCCTTTATCCAAGTAATTCCTACACATAAAGTACAAAAACAAGAACTTGTGCACACTTGCAACCATTAATATGTTAGTTCCAAAATATGTTATACAAAGATATGAAAGTGTATCAAAAGCATAGCAATATCACACAAAACATGCATGTAGAAAGCAGAAATTATAGATACGTTTGGGACGTATCAGCATCCCCAAGCTTAATTCCTGCTCGTCCTCGAGTAGGTAAATGATAACAAGCATAATTTCTGTGGTGACATGCCACACAAACATATAAGGACTTTTAAGTAAAGCAATCAAAGAATGCAATTCAATTCAAGTCTTAACAAGCAAGAGTCTATATTAGCATTGACACAAGCAACAAAAGAACAAAGGGTTCAAGAGCTCTCGCTGTCCGTGACTCGAATGTCTCCAAATGGTGTTTTCGTGCAAGAAAGGGGATAGGGAATACGAGATGAAAAAGTATTTTTTGTTGAGAACTCAATCTACTAAAGTTTCACACTCGGTCTTCTTTGGAATCTTATCTTGACTCGTCCCTAGACTACTAGCCAGGTACAAGTCAATTTGATCCACTCCTTTTCGATATTTTGAGCACTCATGCAATGGATGAGCGTAAGCACGAGAGTTGACACTTTGGATTGCAAAGAGAGAAATATGGTGGAGGAGGAATACAAAAAGGGTGAGAAAGGCTCACATCAATGAGGACAACCATAGGCGAGAGAAGGCCATATGATAGATATGATGTGAGGAGTAAGGATTGCCATGCAACGGATGCACATAAGAGCTAAGAAAATCTCTCCAATGGAACTAGTGGGGGTGCATCCAACTTGCTTGCTCAAGAAGACCTAGAGCTCATTTGAGGAGGCTCATCATTGGAATATACAAGCCAAGTTTTATAGGGTGAAGGATCCCCACGTAGCTATATGCATGTATGATGATCTCTATGGAGTACAAGGGATAGAGGATGAAGTACTAGTGTTGATCTCTCAAAAGGAATAGTAGTGTGCCCCCTTCTCTCTTTTTTTCTTTTTTTTTTCTCTTTTTCTATTTTTTGTATTTTTTGGTGGCCTCAATGGCTCTTTCTATTTCTCTCATTTGTCCTCTTTGGGATCTTTTAATTTTGTCCTCTTTGGGATCTTTTCCTCACTTTAGGGGCAACACTCTATATATTACAAGAAGTATAGAAGATCTTTCACACTTTACAAAGTACTCAAATCATAAAGAAGATGTAACTATCATGATGTATGCAATGTATGCCTCTGCCAGTGTAGCAGGAACATGTATGACATAAAGATTAAGTCATGAAGAGGTGGATGTTGCATGGCAATATATCTCGGAAAGGCTATGAAAATGCCTTGATAGGTAGGTATGGTGGCTGTTTTAGGAAGATATAAGGAGGTTTATGATGACAGAGCGTATCATGCCAAGGGTTTGGATGTACCGGCGAAGGTGGACGCCAACTCTCGGAGTGAGAAGAAGGCAATGCACGGCACAGAAGAGGCTAGCAAATATGAGGAGGTGGAAGTGTCAACTTTCAATACTTACATACACCGAAGAACTCATGCACTTATTATCGGTAACTCTCAATCCAATAAGGAGGTTCGCAAAGAGACAAGTACCCCAAGGAGGAGTGTATGGGGGTTTGGTTATCCTTGCGCATCCTCGACTCATGGTACGTGAGTGTACTCTAATATTCGATCCCTCCAAAGAGTAGTGATCCATCTAGTAGCTAAAGTTCTCAACTAATTTTGTAGGTTTTGAAAATAAACACGGATTGCCCAAAATACGACACCTATCACTAATAGGCTAGAGCTCTTGACACCAAAAGTTCAAATATTACTCACATCAATGCCTCAAAACTATTGCAAGTTACTACTAAAATTAAATAGCAACCTTAATTACCTACTTTCAAGACAAGACACAACTCAGTGCAACAACCAACTATCTTAACAAGATAAACATGAAAACTAAAGAGAGTTCCAGCAACAAACTAAACAAAATCCAAGGCTCTTGCTAACGACAAACTAAAACTAAAACTAAACATGGCAGTAGCTACGAAAAGGTAAAGAACACACAACAACAAAAGATAGACATGAAGAATCCTATTATGTGTTCTAGATTTTGAAAGTGGAGCGTGTTTCTCTCCCACAAAAATTAAGAAGGGATCTAACTTGTTATGAACAGCAAGCAAAGCTAAAGAAAACTAAAAAGAAAACCTAAGAGCGAGACGCTCCAAGCATAGCACATAACGCATGAAGTGATAAAAATATAGTGAGACGAAGGACGAACTGATGATTGTTGATGGAGAAGGGGATGCACGGGTGATGAGGACATCTCTACTAATGTTACACCCACATCTTCACCAACTACACATACTGGACCAGTTACTAGAGCACATGCACGTCAACTAAATTATCAGGTACTTTTGTTTCTTGCGAATCCTTCTAATGTTCATGAACATATGATGCTGCCTAAATTAGATACTTTTGTTTTGCTTATGAATGAAGGACCTAGCATGGACAAGAAGGACGGTCATTGGAGCGGGATCAAGCATGGAGAAGAAGGTGCGCGCGTGGGAAATAACAATGGAGCTTCCAGTGGGGATTTTCGCACTTTGAAGCCACCATAAGGCATGCTTGAAGGCTTGGACGAAATACACGAGATGCCACTTCATTATTTTCGTCCAAGAGCAATTATAGGTGCTGCGTCACCTTAATATTGGGCTGGGCCCATGTAATTTCGAAATACCACATTATAGGCTGTTTTTAGAGTCCGTATGTGTGGGGAAACCGAGTTAGGGTTGTTTTCGGGCCCCACCTCCAAGGGGTCACGAAAATCCCCTCTGTTCCCCCATATATACAGCCCTTAGGGCGTCGTTTAGACTTGGGTTTTAATTAGATTTAAGTTAGCCATAGCCGCAACTTCGAGTTCTTCGTTTGTGTCGTCCGACCAGGCCAAGACCGCATTGGAACCCCAACTTCTGTTAATCTTTCATCTTATATTCGCAATATCCAGATTGCAATTCTTAGTTCTTGCTTGTTCTTCGATTGCTTGCAGGAATTGACCTTCGTGGTCAGGTTGATCGTGCATCCGCGGGATCAATAACCTCTCGGAGTTGGTTTAGCGATTGCTAAGGCGCAACGTCTTCGCACGTTCGTAGTCGGGTCGTGAAAGTCTACTCCACCAAAATCGATCTCCATCATCTCATCGAAACATCGGGACACCTTCTCCTCTATCAAGTGGTATCAGATTTCCAGGTTGCTCGGTGAGATTTACCAGTTTTCATAGTCTAGATTGGTTCTGTTCTTCATACCTACAGTCCACGAAAAAGCCAACAAAAAAAATTAGGGTTAGATCATCACGTCCCAAGACAGTCCTAGCCTTTGTCAAGTTTTCTTTTCAGTACTTGCTTTCTTGAATTTACGGTTGCATCGTTGTGTCAAGTTGCTGATCTTAGCGTCTAGTTCCCTTAGAGTTTCGAGTTCTGATCACAGTTTGCCACGTCGCCGCCGCACAAGTAGTCATCCTACCATGTTCCGCTAATCCGAGTCCAGATACACCACCACGTTCCGCCAAGCAGAGTCCATATACACCACCACGTCTCACGAGTCCGAATTGAGTTCCACCATCAGTACGGTTCCTGATCTCTCTGTAGCCAGATTAGTTTTCAGTTGTTAGAATCGGATTTCATCAAACTTTGTCCGTACATAGAAGGGGGGTGATTAGCAAAAAATAATAATAATTCAGAGTGTGCTTCTCAGTTGTTTACGTGCCGCGCTGTGCTTTCGTGGGTGTTTTAGGCTCGCGTCTCTAGTACGGTCTAGCCTAGGATCAGCACAGTACCGACGTTGAGTGTTTATTCAGCTTTGCATCTCTGTTTTGATTACTGTTGAGCTTTTGCTACCATACTTGTCAGCCTTCCTACAACTCCACATATATTCTACATCGTGCGTTTTGACACCTCCTGGCCATCGCTCTACCACATCTCTGAGAGTTTTGACCCGTTGGTTGTACATCACCACCTGCTGCTAGGTAAGAATCGGTAAGAACTAAAGAAAAGCTTGACGGATTTGTGCTTTCCACCACCCCACATCCCATTAGTAGAAGTAGGATCATACTTTTGTGTGTTTTCTATTTCTGCTAACCATGCCAGGATCCCATGATGAAGTGGCGCGGGATGCACCTGATTGGGAGAATATGACAAACAAAGCATTACATGATAAATTTGCACAAATGATGTCTGAACAGGTGAATGCCATCGAGAGCAGATTTACAGAGGCGATTGATGGTGTGGAGAAGATGATCGACACCAAGCTCGACGCCAAGTTTACTGAGTTGCTCGCACGACTACCTATACAGCCTGCGGCCGCTCCAGCACAGCCACCGCCACCACGACGTGCACGACGTATTCTGTTTCCGGGCGGACAAGCTGCTGGTGCTCCTGCTGCTGCTGCAGTTACTGCTGCTGCTGCCTCTAACGTCGGCCAGGACGACAACTACGAGGGTGATTACGAGGAGGAGGTGGAACAAGAAGCAGCCTATGAACAGGCAGCTGGACGTCCACGTCCCAACATTCGCCACGGTCGACACCAACCACCCCCTCAGGTACGCGATGATGAACATGTGCCTAAACTGAAATTGAATCTTAAGCCGTTTGAGGGTAGATATATTCCTGATGCTTATCTTACTTGGGAGTTAGAAACTGAACAACGCTTTACATGTTTACAATATCCTGAGAATAGACGTGTTACTGCTGCTGTTTGTGAATTCACGGGATTTGCATCTATTTGGTGGTCTGAACATTGTAGATTGCATGATAATAATATTCCAACTACTTGGGCTGCTTTGAAAGATGCTATGCGTACTCGCTGGGTTCCTCCTTATTATCAACGTGAATTGTTACAAAAATTACAGCGTTTGAGACAAGGAAAAAATTCTGTAGAGGAATATTATCAAGAATTACAAACTGGATTGATTAGATGTGGCCTAGTAGAGGATAATGAAGCTATGCTTGCACGTTTTATGGGAGGTTTAAACAGGGAGATACAAACTATTCTAGAATACAAGGACTTTGCTACTATCACTCGTTTGTTTCATCTTGCTTGTAAAGCTGAACATGAAGTGCAGGATCGACAGGCCGCTACGAGACCTAACTTTTCTGCAGGACGAAATACATCATGGACATCGCGTGGAGCTTCTACATCCACACGTCCTGCTGCACCACCATCTACTTCAGCCGCTCATTCTTACAGGGAGCCACCAAAACAGCCAGCGCCACCATTCAAGGGTGCACAAAGTGGTCCAGCGGCGAGTTCTTCTTCATCCATGGCTTCCACAGGGCAAACACGAGATCGTGATATTAAATGTCGCAGGTGCCAAGGTGGAGGTCACTTCGCAAAAGACTGTCCCTCCAAGCGTGTGATGACTATTACGGCGGATGGTGGGTATGAGTCAGCGAGTGACTATGATGAGGAGACTTTCGTTCTCATTGCTCATGAGGAACAGGGTGCCCATGATGATGCTCATGATATAGAGTATATGGCTCCTGATGATGCAGATACATATGCTAGTTTGGTTGCTCAACGTGTGTTAAGTGTGCAGGTAACGAAGGCCGAGCAAAACCGGAGGCATAATTTGTTCCACACAAAGGGAGTGGTGAAAGAACGTTCGGTTCGCATCATCATTGACGGAGGGAGTTGCAACAACTTGGCTAGCATGGAGTTGGTGGAGAAGCTATCTCTCACCACAAGACCACACCCCCATCCGTACTATATTCAGTGGTTTAACAATAGTGGTAAGATTAAGGTAACGCGTTCTGTTCGTGTGCACTTTAGCATTGCTGCATATGCTGATTATGTTGATTGTGATGTGGTACCCATGCAAGCATGCTCTCTTTTACTTGGTAGACCATGGCAATTTGATAGGAATGTTGTACACCATGGTAGGACAAATCAGTTTACTCTGGTTCATCAGGATAAAAATATTGCTTTACTTCCTATGTCTCCTGAACAAATTGTGAAAGATGATCTTGCTAGAGCTAGTAAAGCTAAACAGGAGAAAAATAAGAGTGAAAATGAGATAGCAGCTAAAGAATTTGCGCAACAACATAAGACTAATAGCAAATCTTCTTCTGCTGTTTCTAATGAAATTAAATTGACTAGTCCAACTTTGCTTGCTACTAAGGTTGATATTTCAGATTTGGATGTTAGTCAATATGTGTGCTATGCTTTTGTGTGCAAAGAAGCTTTGTTTTCATTTGAGGAATTGCCTCCTTCTTTGCCTCCTGTTGTCACTGACCTTTTGCAGGAATTTATTGACGTCTTTCCACAAGACGTACCACCGGGATTACCACCTATTCGAGGGATTGAGCATCAGATTGACTTAATTCCCGGTGCTTCGCTGCCCAACCGTGCGCCATACCGTACCAATCCGGAGGAGACGAAGGAGATTCAGCGTCAAGTACAAGAGCTACTCGACAAAGGTTACATACGTGAATCCCTTAGTCCTTGTGCTGTTCCTGTTATATTAGTGCCAAAAAAGGATGGAACATGGCGTATGTGTGTTGATTGTCGAGCCATTAATAATATTACTATTCGTTATCGTCATCCTATTCCTCGGTTAGATGATATGCTTGATGAATTACGTGGCTCTACCATGTTTTCCAAAGTTGATTTGCGTAGTGGATACCATCAAATTCGCATGAAATTAGGAGATGAATGGAAAACGGCTTTTAAAACTAAGTTTGGATTATATGAGTGGTTAGTCATGCCTTTTGGGTTAACTAATGCACCTAGCACTTTCATGAGATTAATGAACGAGGTTTTACGTGCTTTCATTGGACGATTTGTGGTAGTCTATTTTGATGATATACTGATTTATAGCAAATCTTTGGAGGAACATTTGGATCATTTACGTGCTGTCTTTATTGCTCTACGTAATGCACGTTTGTTTGGTAACCTTGGGAAGTGCACCTTTTGCACCGACCGAGTATCGTTTCTTGGCTATGTTGTTACTCCGCAGGGAATTGAAGTTGATAAAGCCAAGATCGAGGCGATTGAGAGTTGGCCACAGCCCAAAACGGTCACACAAGTGAGGAGTTTTCTTGGCCTCGCTGGATTCTATAGGCGTTTTGTGAGAGATTTCAGCACCATTGCTGCACCTCTCAATGAGCTTACACGCAAGGATGTGCCTTTTACTTGGGGTACCACACAGGAAGAAGCCTTCACGATATTGAAAGATAAGTTAACACATGCTCCTTTGCTCCAACTTCCTGATTTTAATAAGACTTTTGAGCTTGAATGCGATGCTAGTGGTTTTGGTTTGGGAGGTGTGTTATTACAAGATGCTAAACCTGTTGCTTACTTTTCTGAAAAATTGAGTGGGCCTAGTCTGAACTATTCTACTTATGATAAGGAATTATATGCTCTTGTTCGGACATTAGAAACTTGGCAACATTATTTATGGCCCAAAGAATTTGTTATACATTCTGATCATGAATCTTTGAAACACATAAGAAGTCAAGCAAAACTTAATCGTAGACATGCTAAGTGGGTTGAATTTATTGAGACTTTCCCTTATGTCATTAAACACAAGAAGGGGAAAGATAATATTATTGCTGATGCTTTGTCTCGTCGTTATACTATGCTTTCAAAACTTGACTTCAAGATATTCGGTTTAGAGACAATCAAAGATCAATATGTACATGATGCGGAATTTAAAGATGTATTGCAGAATTGTAGAGAGGGTAGAACATGGAACAAGTTTGTGCTTAATGATGGGTTTGTGTTCCGTTCTAACAAGCTATGCATTCCAGCTAGCTCTATTCGTCTTTTGTTGTTGCAGGAGGCGCATGGAGGAGGATTAATGGGACATTTTGGCGTGAAGAAGACGGAGGACGTACTTGCTACACATTTCTTTTGGCCAAAGATGAGACGGGATGTTGAGCGTTTTGTTGCTCGCTGCACTACATGTCAAAAAGCTAAGTCACGACTCAATCCTCATGGTTTATACATGCCTTTACCTGTACCTAGTGTTCCGTGGGAGGACATATCCATGGACTTTGTTTTAGGCCTGCCTCGAACAAAGAATGGGAGGGATAGCATATTTGTTGTCATGGATAGATTTTCTAAGATGGCACATTTTATACCATGTCATAAAAGCGATGATGCTGCTAATGTTGCTGATTTATTCTTTCGAGAGATTATTCGCTTACATGGTGTGCCCATTACTATTGTCTCGGATCGTGATACTAAGTTTCTTAGCCATTTTTGGAGATGCTTATGGGCTAAGTTGGGGACTAAACTACTTTTTAGTACTACATGTCATCCCCAAACTGATGGACAAACTGAAGTAGTCAATAGGACTTTGTCTACTATGCTTAGGGCTGTTTTAAAGAGTAACTTAAAAATGTGGGAAGAATGTTTACCTCATATTGAATTTGCTTACAATCGTTCATTTCATTCTACCACTAAAATGTGCCCTTTTGAGATTGTTTATGGTTTTCCACCTCGTGCACCTATTGATTTGCTTCCTACTCCATCTTCGGAGAAGGTTAATTTTGATGCTAAGCAACGTGCTGAATTGATATTAAAAATGCATGAGTTAACTAAAGAAAACATTGAGAAAATGAATGCTAGATACAAGCTTGCTGGTGATAAGGGTAGAAAGCATGTTGTGTTTGAACCAGGAGATCTTGTTTGGTTACATCTACGTAAAGATAGGTTTCCTGATTTGCGCAAGTCTAAGTTAATGCCACGAGCTGATGGTCCCTTTAAGGTTTTACAGAAAATTAATGATAATGCATATAAACTTGAGCTACCTGCAGATTTTGGGGTTAGTCCCACATTTAACATTGCAGATTTGAAACCTTATTTGGGAGAAGATAATGAGCTTCCGTCGAGGACGACTTCAATTCAAGAAGGGGAGGATGATGAGGACATCTCTACTAATGTTACACCCACATCTTCACCAACTACACATACTGGACCAGTTACTAGAGCACGTGCACGTCAACTAAATTATCAGGTACTTTCGTTTCTTGCGAATCCTTCTAATGTTCATGAACATATGATGCTGCCTAAATTAGATACTTTTGTTTTGCTTATGAATGAAGGACCTAGCATGGACAAGAAGGACGGTCATTGGAGCGGGATCAAGCATGGAGAAGAAGGTGCGCGCGCGGGAAATAACAATGGAGCTTCCAGTGGGGATTTTCGCACTTTGAAGCCACCATAAGGCATGCATGAAGGCTTGGACGAAATACACGAGATGCCACTTCATTATTTTCGTCCAAGAGCAATTATAGGTGCTGCGTCACCTTAATATTGGGCTGGGCCCATGTAATTTCGAAATACCACATTATAGGCTGTTTTTAGAGTCCGTATGTGTGGGGAAACCGAGTTAGGGTTGTTTTCGGGCCCCACCTCCAAGGGGTCACGAAAATCCCCTCTGTTCCCCCATATATACAGCCCTTAGGGCGTCGTTTAGACTTGGGTTTTAATTAGATTTAAGTTAGCCATAGCCGCAACTTCGAGTTCTTCGTTTGTGTCGTCCGACCAGGCCAAGACCGCATTGGAACCCCAACTTCTGTTAATCTTTCATCTTATATTCGCAATATCCAGATTGCAATTCTTAGTTCTTGCTTGTTCTTCGATTGCTTGCAGGAATTGACCTTCGTGGTCAGGTTGATCGTGCATCCGCGGGATCAATAACCTCTCGGAGTTGGTTTAGCGATTGCTAAGGCGCAACGGCTTCGCACGTTCGTAGTCGGGTCGTGAAAGTCTAGTCCACCAAAATCGATCTCCATCATCTCATCGAAACATCGGGACACCTTCGCCTCTATCAACGGGGGCATCCCCAAGCTTAGACGGTTGAGTCTCCTTGAATATTTATTGGGGATGCATGGGGGCATCCCCAAGCTTGAGCGCTTGACACTCCTGGATCTTCTTACATCATCTTCCATCGCACACTTGAAAACTCCCTTCATACATAACTCATCATAAGTTGATTAGAGAGGTTAGTATCCTTAATAAATAATTTTCCCCACTGTATATAAAGATATTATTGAATAGATACTGTTTCTTAAGATTTCCAATAGGTTTTTGCAAAGAAAAAGCAAGCTTAAGGTTTGCAAAAGTTAGGAGAGACGAAACGTGGCAGAATCTGTGAAAAACAGAACAGAAGGTAGTAAAGAATTTTTTAGGGGTACTTATGCAACTCAAATAAAAAAACTCAGAACATACGAAAGTTCCGTGATTGCATAGAGCACGCTGTGTAAAAATTTCATCTCAAAAAGATGAGCTGGGATTTTTCTATGATTTTTCCCATCACGAGGACAGAATCTGTTTTCTGGACAGCATGTCACAACTTTTACTTCCCTTGTCATATGAGGCTATAACTTGGCACAAAGCTTGAAAATAAAGATACAATGATGTTGCTACAGTAGTAACAATCATCAAGACCACTAAAACAGAAAGTAAAAACTCAAAGTAAAGATAACAAGGGTTGTCTCCCTAGAGCTCTTTCTTTATAGCCATAAAGATAGGCTTAAGATTTTAGTGATGCCCTCATAGGAATAAGAGTTGAAGCACAAAACAGAGCATAAAGAAGAAAATACCAAACACATTTAAGTCTAACATGCTTCCTATGCAAAGGGATCTTGTAGAGAAATAACTCATTGAAGCATAAAGATACTAGCATAGGAAGGCAAAACAAGTGCAACTTAAAACCTTCAACATAAAGAGAGGGAATTTGATATTATTGAAATATCTATGAGCATATGTTCCCCTCTCATAATAATTTTCAGTGGGATCATGAATAAACTCAACAATATAAGTATCACATAAAACTTTCTTATCATGATCCACAAGCATAGAAAATTTGTTGCTCTCCACATAAGCAAAATCCTTCTCATTAGTAATAGTGGGAGAAAACTCAAGAAAATAGCTATCACATGAATCATTCTTATCATGGTGCACTTGTAAAACTTTATTCTTTATAGAATAAGTGTCATCACAATAATCATCATAGATAGGAGGCAAAGTATCATCAAAATAAATTTCCTCATCAAAACTTGGGGGGCTAAAAAGATCATCTTCATAAAACGTAGCATCCCGAAGCTTATAACTTTGCATATCATTAGCATCAAAAGTATTCAAAGAAGACATATTAAAAACATTGATACTATCATGAGTGTTGTGCAAATAATAAAGCTCCATAGGCTTTTTGATTTTCTCTTCAAACACTTCATGTCCCAACTCAAGGTAGAGCTCATAAAGCTCTCTTATAATATTTTTGTTGTTTTCCATAAGCCTAACTAGTGAAAATAAAAACAAGAAACGAAAAGATTTAATTGCAAAATCTAAATTTATACCTTGAACGCTTACCTCCCCGGCAACGACGCCAGAAATAGCTTGATGTCTACGAACGCTTCTATTCTTGTAGACTATGTTGGGCCTCCAAGCGCAGAGGTTTGTAGGACAGCAGCAATTTCCCTCAAGTGTATGACCTAAGGTTTATCGAACTCAGGAAAGTAGAGGTTGAAGATGGTCTCTCTCAAGCAACCCTGCAATTAAGATACAAGAAATCTCTTGTGTCCCCAACACACCTAATACAACTAGGAGTTGTATAGGTGCACTAGTTCGGCTAAGAGATGTTAAAATATGGGTGATAGGTGTGATAAACGAAGTAATATAAATCTGTAATAAAAAGTGCAGCAAAGAAACAAGTAACAAAAGTGAGTGCAAACGGTGTAACAATGATGGAAACAAGGCCTAGGCTTCATACTTTCACTAGTGACAACTCCCAACAACATTAACATAGTCTAATCACATGATATTTCCCATAAAACATGCAATGGAGACGCACTCGGAGATCATTCCTTTGTGGTCAAGAGAGGATGAGAATTATGTAGGGCTACAAAAGCACACCTCAAAGTTCGTAGTACTCAATCTATTGATTTTCCAATGTCATCGCGGCCATCGAAAGAGAGTAGCACAATCACCACAACATATCTAAAGGATAGTCAAAGACAAGCACCAAGAGACTCTCAATCTTGAATCCACACACAAAAGAGGAAATCACTCATGATAATATTCTTGCAACCCATGTCCAATAGACCGCTGTCACCATGGTCTCAGGAATTATACTAGATAGGATCAAGTGAGTACATCAAATCCAATACATAGAAGAAGGGGAAACATCATGGGATCACCCTAGATTAACATAGCCAATGATCACAACAAAGATCAAATCATGGGAGAGAGAGAAACCACATAGATCAAGATACAAGCCTTAGCCCCGAGGAGAACTACTCACACATGGGCATGGTGAGAGAAAGGGAGTTGTTGATGGAGAGGTGCAGCCCGGAAGAGATGAAGGAGACGGCGACGACGGCGGCGGCGCCCACGGCCACGGCCCTTGGGGGCAGCGGCCTTTGGCCCTTTCTTCTTCCTTGGATATGGTGATGCTGTGGAGATTGATCTCCCCCTTAAGACGGCTGCCAAGGGGAGGAATTTTCGTGGTGCCCTTTGACCTAGGTTTCCTCTCTTTATATAGACTCTCGGATTCCCGTCATCCAGATTATGTCTTATGTATTTCGGGGTTTCTGGAAGCATCCGAACTCCGATAGGGCCGAATTTTATGTCTAAATCCACTGGAAAAAAATTCCCTACAACTTTGTAGTTTTAAGTGTTTACGTTTGTGGCCGTATTCTAGCGTTTCCAAGGAGATCTTTAAAACCTGTCTGGCGGGGACAGATTTCGGGAGAGTTAGAGTCCAACTCCTACAAGGCTCCTTTTTGTGATTTTTCCTTTATCCAAGTAATTCCTACACATAAAGTACAAAAACAAGAAATTGTGCACTCTTGCAACCATTAATAGGTTAGTTCCAAAATATGTTATAAAAAGATATGAAAGTGTATCAAAAGCATAGTAATATCACACAAAACATGCATGGAGCAAGCAGAAATTATAGATACGTTTGAGACGTATCATGTGCTCGCTAGCAGATTATTATCTTGGATTCAGATGATCTCGGTTTGGGGATTCAAGTAGCACCTAGATTTCGACTTTCCGGGTTAACCTTGGTGGATATTCAGCCTTCGGCTTCCTCATACCTCGTGAGGAAGTTTTGTTGCTGATATTGCTTTATATTCTGGTTTCATCAATATTTCTACCATGTTCTCATAAGTGTTCCTGTATACAGGATGCCAAGAGCGAACATGCCGCCGCCAGAGAACCCTATCCTTGGGGAGGATGTGGCCGCAGTGGCTCAGGGCACAGCTGCGATCTTATAGATGCTCCAGAACTAGGCTACCTAGAGGAGTGATCGACCACAGCACACGACTTTGCAGCAGTTCCTTGATATCAACCCCCCCCCCCCCCCAGGTTCTCAGAGGCTTGAGGCCCGCTGGAAGCGGATGACTGGATAGCTGAGATCAAGAAGCACTTCAATGCAAACACCGTCAGACCAGTCGACTACGTCACCTTCGCCTCCTTCCAGCTTCAGGGTGCAGCAGCCAGCTGGATCGATACCTACAAGGCCAACAAGGGCGATGCTGTGATCACGTGGTAGGACTTCGTCACAGACTTTAGAGCAGCGCATATTCCGAGTGGCTTGATGGACAAGAAGCTAGAGGAGTTCTTGGCTCTGAGGCAGGGTGAGAGGTCAGTTCAGGAGTACAACCTGGCCTTCGTCAGGCTCGCCAGGTACGCTCTGGAGGAGGTCTCCACCGAGGCCAAGCGGATTGCCAGGTTCCGTGGGGGTATCAGCCTAGAGATCAAGTATGCGCTCACCCAGTGCAACCCTACGTTGCTCTCGCAATTCGTCGATTCAGCTATCCGCCAGGAGTCAGCCAGAGCAGAGTGGGACGCAGACAGAAAGCGCCAGAGAGAGTACAGCTCCGCAGTGATGGTCCACAAGAAGGCAAAGACTTGGGTCACAGAGGCGCCACCACAGGGTCAGCAGTACCAGCCGAGGGGGGCACTTGTTTGCACTTTTTCCCGCCCTCCCGTCCCAGTTCAGCAGGCCCCTCACTCTACACCACCACACGCGATGCCACCCAGGACGGGCGTGATCTGCTTCAAGTGCAAACTGCTGGGGCACTATTCCACCAAGTGCACCGATCCACGCTTTGCTCAGCTCCCACCGCCCCCACCTCGCTCTACTCCGAGCACTGGGATGGTGAGTGCACAGCCACGTGCAGTTCGGGTGAACAACGTGATGATGGCAGGTTGCTTGTTAATTATGTTCCCACGACTGTGTTGTTCGATTTCGGAGCTTCCCATTCCTTTGTTTCGCAGAGATTCGCTGATGAGTAGGTCCTCACCTTGGAGGATTTGCCTACCCCTTTGTCTATCGTCTCTCCTGGTTCCAAGTTTGGCTCTGCAGTTCGTGCTCCATTTGTGAGGATCAATATCCAGGATTGCATGTTTCCTGCCATCTTGCTTCCCCGTTCCGATATCGATGTCATTCTGGGTATGGATTGGCTTGTGCAGCACAAGGCAAACATTGATTTCCCTTCAAGAACCATAAGGTTGACACATGATTTAGGTGTCGTAATCTGGTATACTTGTGGCTCAATGGCAGGAGCAGCATAGTTGTATACTTTGAACGCAGGAGTCGCGCCTTTGCTCGAAGAAGTCAAAGTTGTCTGTGAATTTCCAGACGTCTTTCCAGAGGAGTTGCCAGGAATTCCCCCAGTTCGATCTATTGAGTTCGTTATTGAGCTAGAGCCTGGTACTTAGCAGATTTCTCGACATCCGTACAAGATGTGTTCGAAGGACTTTATTGAGCTCAAGAAGAAATTGACAGAGTTGGAGGCAGGCGGTTTTATCCGCACGAGCACTTCCCCTTGGGGTGCACCAGCTTTGTTTGTCTAGAAGAAAGATGGGACTAGCCGCTTGGTCCAGGACTATCGCGGTATCAACAAGAAGACCATCAAGAACAAATACCCTTTACCCTTCATCAATGATCTATTCGAACAGTTGAATGGGGCAAAGGTGTTTTCCAAGCTTGACTTGAGGATGGGGTACCACCAAATCCGTGTTTGTGAAGAGGACATTCCCAAGACCGCGTTCAGCACACGTTATGGGCTGTATGAGTTCACAGTCATGACTTTCGGCTTCTCAAACGCCCCTCCAACATTGATGAGAGCTATGAACTATTTGTTCCAAGAATGTCTTGATGTGTTTGTTATCCTATACCTCGACGACATTCTCGTGTATTCCAAGTCAGAGGCTGAACATGAGGAACATCTTCGCCTGGTGCTGCAGAAGATGAGAGAGCACGGGTACTATGCCAAGTTCTCCAAGTGTGAATTTTGGCTCGACAAGGTCAATTTTCTTGCCCATGTCATTTCCACTGAGAGTATTGCGGTTGATCCAGAGCGAGTCCGCACTATTCAAGAGTGGGCTCTGCCGAAGAATGTGAAGCATCGAAGGAGTTTTCTCGGCCTCGCCAGCTATTGCAGGAGGTTTGTGCAGAATTTCTCCAAAATAGCAAAGCCAATGACTGAATTTTTGTGCAAAGGCAAACGATACACTTGGTCACCGACTTGCCAGTCAACCTTCAAGGAGTTGAAGAAGAAGTTGACCACAACTCCAATTCTCACACCGCCAGATGAGTCACAGCCTTTTCAGGTGTTTTGTGATGCCTTGTTTAATGGGCTAGGCGGAGTTCTGATGCAAGGCAAGAATATTGTGGCTTATACCTCACGACAGTTGAAGACGAGTGAGAGGAATTATCCCACGCACGACTTGGAGCTTGCAGCAGTTGCGCACGCCTTGATCACTTGGCGACACCTCCTCTTAGGGAGGAAGGTGGATATGTTCATCAACCACAAGAGTCTGAAGTAGTTGTTAACTCAGCCAAATCTGAACTTGAGGCAAAGAAGATGGCTTGAAACCATTACCGAGTACACAGTTGATATTCAGTACACGCCTAGGAAGGTGAATGTCATAGCTGATGCGCTGAGCCGCAAGGGCGATTGAAATAATATCCAGGTGCAGAAGATCCACCCTGATTTGTGTGAGTCCTTTCGCAGGCTCAATCTCGAACTAGTTCCAGAAGCTACCTTGCCAACCTTGTGGTAGAGCCCACTATCCATGAGAAGACCCGTGAAGCTCAGTCCGGCAGCTCAATAATACAAAAGATCAAACAGGGTGTTGCTGCCTCAATTTCCAAGTACGGTTGCTTTTCAGTGCATAATGACGACACCATTTTCTTTGAGGAGAGGGTTGTTGTTCCCAAGGAGGGAGATCTCAGAGAGGTCATCATGAAGGAGGCCCATGATTCCAAGCTATCAATTCACCCTAGCAGTACAAAGATGTATCAAGATCTCAAGGAAAGCTTTTGGTGGACTCGTATGAAGTGGGATGTTGCCCGTTACGTGTCTCACTGTGATGTGTGCAGGAGAGTGAAGGCACAACACCAGAAGCCTGCAGGGCTACTTCAGCCACTTGAGATTCCGGAGTGGAAAAGGGATCACATAGAGATGGATTTCATCACAGGCTTCCCGTTGTCGCAGGAGAAGAACAATGCCATCTTTGTCGTCATTGACAATTTTTCCAAATTTTCCCACTTCTTTCAAGTGAAGGACTCCATTTCAGCAGCTCAGTTGGCGGATTTGTATACCGCAAGAGTTGTATCTTTGCATGGCATTCCCAAGAAGATCAGTTCTAATAGAGGCAGCCTTTTCATCTCTAAGTTCTGGCAGGCCTTTCAAAAGGCTATTGGTACGACAGTGTTGTTCAGTACCGCTTATCACCCTCAGACAAGTGTGCAAGTCGAGCGCGTGAACCAAATCCTCGAGGACATGCTTCGGGCATGTGTCATCTCCTTTGGCATGAAGTGGGAAGAATGCTTGCCGTATGCTGAGTTTTCTTACAACAACAGCTACCAGGCAAGTCTAGATGCAGCACCTTTTGAGGTCTTGTATGGCCGGAAGTGCAGGACACCTTTAAACTAGTCCGAAACAGACGAAAGGAAGTTGTTTGGTCCAGATGTGATCCAGGAGGCAGAGGACAGAGTGAAGATTGTCCGAGAGCACCTAAAGGCATCACAGTCAAGGTAGAAGGCCTATTATGAAAAGGGGCACCTGGTGTAGCTTTTCAGGTTGGTGATTGGGCGTACCTGAGAGTGTCTCTGTTGAGGGGAACTCACCTCTTTGGCATCAAAGGAAAGCTCGCTCCAAGATTTGTCGGACCTTTCCGCATCCTTGAGACTAGAGGACCTCTTGCTTTTCGGCTCAAGCTTCCAGAGATTCTGTCCGTGGTGCATGACGTGTTCCATGTGTCCCAGCTAAAGCAGTGCTTCAAGCAGCCAGAGCAGGCCGTTGACTTGGGCGAGATCCAGCTGAGTGCAGACCTTTCCTACTCAGAGCGTCCAGTCCGTGTTCTTGAGACGTCCGAGCGCAAGACTCTCAATAAGACCGTCAAGTTCATGAAGGTGCAGTGGGCACATCATTCGGAGAAGGAAGCAACGTGGAAGCGTGAAGATCATCTCCATTACGAGTATCTAGAGTTCTTTCAAGCTTAGATCTCGGGATGAGATCCTGTGTTGGTGGGGGAGAGCTGTAATAGCCCATATGCAATTTCCAAAAACATCATGTAATTTTCCTTTGTCTGATAACCTTGTAACTTCACATGGTGCTTGGTCATATGATTTCATGTGGTGATTTAATTTTTCAATGGGATTGGAGCCCATTTGAATTGTTTTTGAATTCATCCAAGTTGGTTCAAGAAGATGTTGGGGGATTTTTTCACATTTGCAAATGTTCTCCCCTGGACCCCAAACTTGGCTTAGCCAATTCATTTGCTTTTCCAAGGGTTTTAAAAAATCTACTTCATTTTTGCAACCTCCAAAAATGTGGGCCATAGTTCAATGTGATTTGTATTTAAAAAATGGCCCCACACTTTAGTTGCTCCAAAATTGGCCAAACCAATTTTGTAAATTGTGGAATATTGCAAGGAGCATTTTGCATATTTTTGTGTAATTAAACACCTAGTAATTATTTCTGGAAAACCCCCATAAGCTTTTCTGTTTTATTTAAATAAGAAAGGCAGTAGAGGGGGGATTTTCCTTTTTCTTCCCTTTTCTGGAGCGGCCCAGCCCAACTGGGCCTCTTCCCTCCTTGCTGGGCTCTAGCCCGTGCAGCGAACCGGTAAGTGGGGAGACCCCTCCACCGTTGATTCGATCAAACGGCCACGGTGCCCCGTCTTTACAGCGTGGCTGGAGGGGACCTCGCCGTCCCCTTTCACACCGGAGGCCACGGGGGCAGCCCCGACGTCGACGTGGCCGGGAGAGGCCCCCTATATAGCCAGGGCTCCGGAAACCCTAGCTTCCCTCGTTCCCCTCTCTAATTCGTCCCGCCGCCGCCTCCTGCGAGCTCCTCGACCTCCCCTGTTCCGCCTCCAGCCGCAACTCCGGTGAGTGATTCCACCGCCGCCTCACCGTGCCGGTGAGCGTGCGCTCCCACCCGCCATCAAGGAGCTCACCTGCATCTTTTTCCCCACACAGATGAAGAAGTGAAGGCCCCAGCTTCCCGCGCGACTTCGTCCTTCGCCTCTGCGTCATCTTCTTCCCCGACGTCAGCAACGTCGTCGTCTTCCTCCGCCTCGGCCCTTTTCCTCGTCTCCGACAACTCCGTGGTGAGGAGTCGCTCTCCTTCCTCCTCCCGATGCCGCGTAGAGCCGCGTAGTCTCTCTAGGTGCTTCTGTCTTCGCCGTAGGTCATCGCCGCCGCGCACACTGTGAGTGCCGTGATCGTGGCGCTTCTCGGGCGTGTCCGTGCGAGTCCTAGCCTCGCCGAGAGCATGCGCCCGGCCAAGAAAGGGACCGCATTGGTCGCATACGTAGCCGCGCCGCGTCTCTGCAGGGATGCAGTGCAGTTCAGCCGTGCGCCGCCGCGTTTCCCTTCGAGCGCTAGCCCGTCTTCGTCGTGTTCATGGATGTCCCGTGAGCAAGCTGCAGGTCGCCTTCGTCGAGTAGATGCCCCGCACGCGAGGCCAGCGTCGCCGCAATAACTGTCGCCACCATGTGCATCCTCTGTCAGTTTTCAGAACACTGAGGCGCCGCCGTCTTCAGGTGAGGGTATCATCACCACCGCAACGTCCCGGCTCGAGCCCGTCAGCCTTGTGGACCTGCGTGTACCAGCTACGCAGTCCGGCATCCAGTCGCGTCGCCGGAGACATGTGCTCGAGGCCACGGTCGCCTGAACCTCGTGGGGCGCGAGTGTCTGTTTATCTCGTCAGGTTCAAAAGATCCCAGAGTCAGTTTATCTTTCCTAAGACCTGTACCCTGTCGAGTAACGCGTAGTGGCGCAGTGATCAAGGGCGAGGTGAAAGTGTGGTGCGTCGAGGGTTCAAGCCCCCCCCCCCCCCGAGCGCATGCCCCTTTTTTTCCTTTTTCTGGTGGCTTGTTGGGTTGCTTGCTTGCTGGGCTCGGCCCAGTAAGGCTTCCAGCACAGGAGAGGCCGTGGAGGAGCGGTTGGGCCCGAGGCCATCCGAGGCTGGCCCAAGTGGCCTGTCCCCTGTTTTTTTTCCTTGTGATTCCTTTTTCGTTTAATTCAAATTCATTCCTTTTGCATTTTGAATCCAGTTTGTTTTCAAATCCTTTTAGGCATGTCTTATATCAATTTGGGGTAGAAAAATCTGCTGATCAACATGGTCACCTCTGTTTTTATGTTTGAGCAACATAAAAATTGTGAACATTGTGGAGGGAAGTTGTTACCCACATGTGACCTTGCCATGTTGATTTTTCCCCCTTGTCATCTTTGATCTTGTTTGGGACCCACAAGATGGCACACCCATACATCCTTTCCAGGCTTCTTCTTGCCACATGATCATCCATCTTGCACTCCCATGTGGCCATTTCCTTTGATACTTCCGTTGATGTCAATTTCACCGACACTTTCTCCGTCTCCGGAATCGATAGATTTATTTCACGATGCTTATCATTTGTTAACTTGTTGTTGTTCATGCCATGTCATGTTGCCATGTCACTTACACCAAATTAAGGCTATGACCAAAGCCATAAAAAATAAACTAATTGCATATGAAGTTGTTGACGTGTCGTCAACACCTTCATTTAAACTTGACTAGCTAGGGTCACATCATGTCTAAATTAAATTTGATCATCCCATCCATGCTTGATAATTTTGGTCTCGATGTTTACTTGTGTGCTTTCTTTTCCGGTACCTTACGTTAGCACCTGAGACTGCCAAGGAGACTTTCGTGGAGATTTCCGACACCGAGGCCGAGGACCCTGCTATGTCTGCTCCGTCGACCGATTACCCAAGCAAGAAGGTTTATATATCATTCTTTATATCTTTCAGCTTGCTTGCCTAGCTGGATTTAGAACGGTTGCTTGATCCCTCCACCATATACTTTTTCCTCTCAAGTTAAACCCAAATAGCCATGCCCCACATCCTAGCAAAACCTTGTTTGGCTATGTATCTTGCTTGCTTAACCATTGCTTAGTATGTGTAGGCCCTTAACCTGCTGCTTATACCCATTGCTGCTGGGTGGTTTATCATGCTATTATCAGAAAATTGGTTGATATTTATTATTATGATGTTAATTTATATTTGACGAAGGATGGGAGACCGGGCTGTTCCCGCTAGGTGTTTTGTTTCATTCGAGTCACCTAGGTCCCGAGTTCCGGGTATTGTATTTCTTGACGGGCGTGCCTAGTCGTGTGTGGGATTCTATGGGGTCCCCTTGTCTTACCTACGTAGCGCCAAAAAATTCTAGTGGTGGCCCGAGCTGCTTTTACCATTTAAAACTCGTGTGTGTGACTGGTTAGCGCTCCAGCATATTTAAAATAACTCGGGCCAGCGAGGACAGAGTTCCCTTGTTGGTCCAACCTTGGAAGCTAGGGGGCTCCCCAGAGTGATGTGTTAGTTACCCCGACCTCGTACAAACGGTAGAGGCCGATTCGAGAGCGCAACCAGCTTTTGAGTTGGATGTAGACTCACCGGGGGCCACCCAGAATTGTGCGTTGTTAGTTAGAGGGACTCTGACGTTCCGGAGTTTTAGGCGCCTTCACTCGCCAATTGGAAACCGGGCCTACATGCGAAGCCTATGATGGGCATTTGGTACACCCCTGCAGGGTTAAATCTTTTCGAAAATCCGTGTCCGCGGTTATGGACGACTTGAGACATACTCCTTGTTCATAGAATAACATCAATTTAATCATGCTTTAAAAGTTGCCAACGTGTGAGTTGCCTTGATTGCTCTTCTTTGTCCAGGGCGACAAAGAGGGGACAAGGTTATGTTATGTTTTGCGTAAGTAGGGGGATAGTAGACTTACGACACGTTTTCAACGAATTCTTGGATCTTCCCTTACTCTAATAGTTCGTTAGCCACTCATATATGCTAGCGCGGCTGCAACTTCAACCACTACCTTTTCCTTACCATGAGAAGTTAGTTATGTTGGATATATGCTCTAGAGGCAAATAATATATGATTATTCCAATATATCTAAATAAGTTCATGACCAGTTTTATACTGTGCTGGAACTGTATCAGTGAAACAATGATACATGTGTGGTATATAAACAACCAGAGTTCCTAGTTAGCCTCTCATGATGACTGGTTTATCGTCAAATGATGATTGTGG
Organism: Bromus sterilis; assembly: GCA_950022295.1. NCBI lineage: Eukaryota > Viridiplantae > Streptophyta > Magnoliopsida > Poales > Poaceae > Bromus > Bromus sterilis. The sequence goes on along the minus strand of OX465595.1, from coordinate 268,139,761 downwards.
TTTCACGATCATGGAAAATCAAGTCAATTGACGGTAAGGTCACCTCATTGAATGAATGACGTGATGAACATTACCCAATGCAAGCATTGCAACATGATCAAATCGTAAAAGTTCAGTGTTGTAATTACAGAACGTAGTAGCCTGTTCCTTTGACCGTGAGATCACGCATAATTGCTATGTTCTGAGGATGCTTTGAGTGCATTAACCGTCACACTGAAACATGGTGACCATAAAGGTTTATCTTGGGCTAGCCGATGGGATATGTTGAGGAGTGTTGATTCAAGAGCGGGATTTGTCAATCCATATAATGGAAAGATACTTCATGGCCAACTCGGTGAGATTGCATCCATAAAGCTGCGCAGCGTGTGACAAGGCCACAAGGATGAATATCACGGAATGAGTGAATAAGATTTGTAGGTAACAAGATAGAACTAATGCATTGGATGCAGTTGATCGAATCTTGGACTAATCTAGTATCGCATGACAAAGGGAATGGTATACAACGTGTACAGTTCAATCGGTTACTTCCGGAATGCACATGGGTCATTATGGCATCCAGGTCCCGCTATTGATCATTGGACATGGCCTTTGTCTCGGTCATGACTGGAGTGTTCTCGGACCGTAGGGTAACACACTTAAGGGCTCGATGAATATCGGAGACCTTTTCGGAACTATCAGAGTTACCGGAGAAGAGAGAAAGACATACCGGAAAAATTTCGTGTTGGTCCGAAGGACGTTCAGAGTGATCTGGAAGGAGTTCCGGATCATCGGGAGATGAAATAATATGTATTATTTATTAATTCAGTGAATTAATAATTAATAATAATTTATTTCAGATTAAAAAGTGCAATGGGCCTTATTTGTGAAAGAATCCCATTAGGGGAAGGAGGAAAAAAAAGGGAAAAGAAAAAGAAAAAAAGGGGGGGTGCCATGAGCCTTGGGGCCCATGTGGATGGCGCCCCACTTCCCCCTCCTCCTAGACGCACGCTCCCCCCTTAGCAAGGGATTAGTCCCACATTGCCAAGGGAAGGGGGGTTGACTCCTTCCGTCTGCCTATATAAAGATGGGCAGGGGTGCACTTCTTAAAAAACAGAAAAATTCACAGAGAATTCAATATTACTCCGAATTGAGATCGGTTTTCACCGGTCTTCTCCCCTCTCTCGTCTCTCTCGAGCCGGGGTCCCCTTGTCTAGAACCTGTGCTGGGATTGAGGCTTCTCTGCTACACGGACGCCGTCGTGCTGCCGAAACTCCGGTTCCGGGAGGTCTACTTCCGCCACCTTCGCTGGATCTGAGAACGGAGGTCGTCATCGAGTCCGTACGTGTGCGAGTACTACGATGGGCTGCACGTGCGGCACTACCACCCAACAGGGTGCTAACATAGCCAGGAGGCTGTGAAAGGTTTACGGCTTCATCAACCACGTTTGCGGGAACGTTTCCCGCACAACGGACTACACCCCGAGGTATGTCTCCGCAAGTCTTTCCGTTACGGCATTACAGCTAGATAGATCTTGGGTTAAGGGCGACGCTAGTTAGAAAATTTATTGTTTTCTGCTGCGAGACCCAACAGCGGTATCATGAGCTAGATCTATGCTTCGCATTGCTGTACGGTTAGAACACATCGGGGATGTGGGCATTGATTCTATGATTGTTACCCTCTCACGTGTACTTGTTATATCTGTGGCATTGTTTGATGAAGCGCCCCCCGACCGACCTTACACGTACGCTTACGCGAGACTGGTTCCACGCTTGACATACTGCTTGTACCATATAAAGTGTCTCTGGGGGGTGTCTATCTCTCTTACTTTTGCAGATCTGGCATTTTCAACGGAGGGCCCCGTATGGGGTGTAATAGAGACAATCTATAATCAGCGTTGTGGTTCAATGTTCATAGAAACGGTTGATCTATGAAAAGCCCTAGCAGCCACGTAAAACATGCAATATACAAATATGGAGGCGTCTAACTTTATATTGCATAGGGGCTATTGTTGTTTGCTTAATCTTGATGTAGTGATAGCTTTGCTATGTGTTACTAGAAAGTAGTAAACGTTCATCATGATGAAACAAACTTAAATGGAGACACTGTAGACTTAGTGCCACCATGATCATACATCTTAAAACTTGCTAGTACATGATACACGACGATAGCATTATATAAGATGATCCCTTATAAAATGCCAAACATAAGTATTCTACCGAAGTGTGCACCACCTGGAAGGTTCTCTTTATGATAGGCAGGCCGTGACGATCGGGTGTCATACCACTAGTACAAAACAGGGCTTTGGTTCAGACCTGGCCAACCCATTAGTCCCGGTTCAGTCACGAACCGGGACCCATGGGGGCATACGTCCCGGTTCGTGCGCCCAGGGCGCCGGCCGGGCCTCGTGGGGCATTGGTCCCGGTTCGTCTGGACCCATTAGTCCCGGTTCCAGACACGAACCGGGACAAATGGGCCTCCATCCATTGGTCCCGGTTCGTAGCTGGAACCGGGACTAATGGCCAACCTTTAGTCCCGGTTCCAACTACGAACCGGGACCAATGGATGGCGCTTCGTCTTCCCGCGCTTCGTCCCGAGGCGGTTTCTTCGTATACGCCTGCGGCCTCCATCCATTGGTCCCGGTCCGTAGCTGGAACCGGGACTAAAGGCCAACCTTTAGTCCCGGTTCCAGCTATGAACCGGGACCAATGACGGCGCTTCGTCTTCCCGCGCGCGCCCGACGAGCTTCCCATGCGCGTGCGGCGCATGCCCGACGAGCTTCTCAGGCTATAAGTAGAAGGCCGGGGCCTCTCATCTCATATATCTTGATCTATCTTGATCTTCGCTTATCATCTTGATCTCCCCTCTCGCGCCCGACGAGCTTCTCGCCGCCATGTCAGGGTCGCCGCTACGATGGCCGTCCGACTCCGACACCCCGTCGGACGAGGACAACCACCACGAAAGGCACAAGTTTTGCGACCTGCCTCCGAAGCCGCAGCCTCGAGCTCAGCGCGGGCGACGATCGCGCGCCGCAGCCGACAGCCCGCCGCCCGCCGACGACGACAGCCCGCCGCTCGCCGACGACCCGCTGGAGGCGATGGAACGGCTGGAGGCGCGGGAACTTCACCGTGCCGCACGTGCGGAGAAGTCCGCGGCGAACCTGGACAAGGCGAGGGCCAAGAAGAAGGAGAAGAAGAGGGCCGAGATGACGGCGAAAGTCGCGTCGAAGGAGGCCACCAAGCGGGCGGCGCCTAGCGGCGACGATGAGGGCGCCAGGACCTCCGCCAAGAAGCAGATAATCGAGTAGTTAATTAGCTCTAGTCGTTAGATTAGACGCTTCTAGCTTCGATCTTCTGTAATAAATATTATGAATTATATATATATATTTGGTTTGTTTCAATATGAAATAATTATTGTTTTTAGAATAATAATTTCAAACTCAAACGGTGAAGCGTGTGACATCATTGTTGTTTGTTAATCGTGATTGTTTTTTAATAATTGTTTGGAATTCAGAAAATTAAATCATGTGATATATATCAAGACTACCTAAGGGTTATAACATGATTGATATCTTACTATTGTCAGGAAAACAACAAGTGCGGACTTGGAAACTAGGGGAGATAGAACCTGAAAGTTAAGCATGCTCGGGCTGGAGTAGTGAGAGGATGGGTGACCGGCCGGGAAGTTAGATGATTTGGAATGAGTGTTGATTAGGGATTAGAGATTAGAGATTAAATTCGGAAGCAGTGAGGAGGGGTGATTAGAGATTAAATTGTCAAATAATTCAAAGATTCGAAAATGAAAAAAGTCCAAAAAAAATTTTGAATTTTTTTTTTCGAAAAAATTCCTTTAGTCTTGGTTTGTAACACCAACCGGGACTAAAGGTCCTCCAGCCCCCGCTCCAGCCGGCTGCCACGTGGAGGCCCATCTGTCCCAGTTCGTAAGCGAACCGGGACTAAAGGTCGTGGGCTTTAGTAACGACCCTTTAGTCCCGGTTCCAGAACCGGAACAGAAGGCCCTCTGGAATCGGGACAAATGGGCCTTTTTCTACTAGTGTACATACATTAGAGTTTGCATGAGGTTGGGCCTGGCAAGCCTAGCATATGTCGATATGGCCTTGCTCAGTAGCATATAACACTAAGGTCAATTTGGCGAGCCTAGCATATGTAAATATGGCCTCGGAATACTAGAGATAGAAAGATCGAGCATGAGTCACATATAGGATGTGATCGCACAAACTAGTTGTCTACCTTTGAAACTAATCCGTCGGCCGTTGTGATATTCGAGGAAGGATAGTGAATCTGGATCATGTAATCACTTAAACTTCTTAGGGATGATTGTTTTAGTGTGAGCTCATCTATAATATGATTATTATGAACTCGTTGTTATAAACTATTCTTAATTGTTTTCCTTGCAAATATTTTGTAGAAAATTAAAATGGACATGAATCAGTATCATGGATTGGTTACTTTCTTACGTGGTGAAAGACTTAAAGATGATGGGTCAAATTTCCTTGATTGGTACTTATACCTTAGGACTATGCTCAAGAGAGGTAACCTCTTGTTCGTGATACAAGAGTGTGTTGGGAAACTTAGTAGAAAACAAAAAAATTCGTGCCTACGAATTAAGAACCCAAGATCATCCAAGAAGATTGCATACAAGGTTTTAGGTCATGGCTCACCAACCGATGTAGAGGAAGTAGAGTTGGTGCAGCTCGTTGAAGTAGATCTCGCGGATCGTCCCACAAACAGTCCCTCGATAAAGATCACCGAGGAATAAGAAGCACCTCGATCCGTCCCACGCACAAGTCCCTCGAGCAAGTCCCTCGAACAAGATCTCCGAGGAAGAAGAAGCTCCTCGGAGAAGGACCAAAGATATGATCCCTCTATTAGTATCCACACGTTCCATAGAAGAAATCCAGCAGCGCTCCGCCGTCCAGAGAAGAACGCCACCGAGGAAACTAGAGGGAGAAAACCCTAACGGATTTCGATCTAGAACAGTGTCTAAACCGGGGTCTAATTGTGGAGCAACGGGGTTTAGAGGGAGGGAGGGTGGTGCATAGGCCTTGGGGAAAAGTTGTGCTGCGCCCCCACCCCCTCCCCTCATTATATAGTTGGCCAGGAGGCCCTTGGGGCGCAATAAGGGGGGTGGGGAGTCCAACTTGGACTCCCAAACCTTCCCACACCTTCCCATCGGAATCCTGCCATATTTGGGTTTTGGTATTCCCACCTGGAGGAGGATTCCCTCCCTTTGGTGCGCCCCCACCTCCTTGGCCGGCTAGGGCAGCCTACGTGGCTTGCGCCCCAAGGATAGGGGCGTGGGGTAGTGGGTGGTACTGCCCGGAAACTTCTGGAACCTTCCAGAAGCTTCCAGGACCTTCCAGGACCTTTCGGGACCTTCGGGGATCGTTTCGGGACATTCCGGAACCTTCTGGAACACTTCTAGGACCTTTCGGGACCGTTCTCGGACGTTCCGGAGCCATCCGGATAGTTTCCAAGACCATCCGAGTTACAGTTTAAGCCACCTGATGACCGCGAAAGTTGTTGGGACACCCAGTGATTATCCGGAAACTATTCCGGTTGATCCAGGATTTCCCGAGTACCATTCTCATATGTTCCGGAACCACCTGGGACTACTCCAGAGTGATCCAGACATATCCTTAAATACCCAGAACTACTTCTGGTGCCCTTATGAACAATTCCATAAATCTTCGGAACTACTTCCGGTACCCGTATGAACTATTCTGCTTTGCTTTTCCACTAAACCTTCTACCATTCCAGTATTCTAACAAACTACTGCTCGTTAAGTGTGTGACCCAATAGGTTCGGTATAATTTGTACATGACTAAGAACTCTTCCGGACATAGGTCAACAGCCTTTTGTCAATAGCCAATAATTACAGCGGAGCCATGGAGATCCATGTTGACTCCCGCACATACACGAAGAAACTTCGAGTGAACCATTATATTTAGTCATGTAGCATTCCCTTTGCTTCGCGATATACGACAAAGTTAGAGGAGAGAAGTTTGGCACTCATGTGTAAAACCTTCTTGAACACAAGCCACTCGTTATCCTCTTTGCTCATTTGTCCCTTTTTCGCGTTATCGTATTTCGTTATCCCCGTGAATGAATCACAATGCGTCTGGCCAGACTATAATGGATACCGTCATTCCGAGTGGGCCCGAAGTGAATATCTTCTTCATCGCGAAGGAGAAAATCCCAATCTTGAACTATCACAGTTACTAGACACACTATCCAATGTACCCAGAACTTATTTTACTACTTCCCAGTAACGGAAAGATTCATCTAAGAACCAAAGCACATCTTCCTGTGTGAAGCAACTCGACACTCTCATGGTCTAAGGAATTACGTATATGATAACATTTCATGATATGACTTATAACGTTGTTACGATGTGATCTCTAAGTATATCATTCAATACTGGGGTCGGTTCAACATCATTGTTCTGCTAACAATATGTTCCCATTGCTATTGAAATCCATGTTAAAAGAACAATGTCCATGATTAAGAAAACGTAATCATCAGTTAGCACATGAGCTGGTCTTAGAGGCTAAACCAGGAACTCTTGGTGTTTACATTTCCACACATGCAAGTGATTTTTCTTCTGAATCTCATAGTCAGGGTCATTACAATTAGAGCACAGAAATATAAACATTAATTACGAACGTGGAAATATATATATATAATAACATTTTATTATTGCCTCTAGGGCATATTTCCAACAGTCTCCCACTTGCACTAGAGTCAATAATATTATAAGTTCTTGGGCACTTTACACCTATGGCATACCGGTGTAATACATGCTTCATTTGTGGTATAGACTTCATCTTTGGATCTGACGTCTCAGGCCCGTTTGTATCTTGCATATCTTCGCGTTTTCACGCTATCATAAAATTCCCTAGTTTTATTAGTTTAGCTTTGTATATGTTTTGGATCATTTGGTAGGACCTTGGTTCCTTTAGAATAAGTCATGAAATCATTCATCAATGTTCCATGAGCTTGAAGCATCTAGGAAACCATACCATGTTCATAAATGAACTGATGATTCAAAATACCCTCCCTTGTTACTTCTTTAAGCAACAATATACTTAGCCTCTGTTGTAGAATTCGCCACAGTATCTAACTTAACACAGTTCCTTCATACTGTGCCACCCTTACGTGTGAAACACATAATCCCAATTAAAATCGAAAATCGGTCGGAGTATGTATGAAGACTGAGTTGGTGTAATTTTTTACATCAAAAATTCAGCTGGTGTAACTCATTACAACGAGCTCTTCATTCTCTCCATTTTTCCGAGAAACATATCTTATCTTTCATAAGTTTAACTTTTCACTGTTTGTCCAATGATCAACATGTTGATCACTTTGGTATCTTGCTCAAAACCTTTTGGAGCATTGGACATATTTTGTTGTTTTACATACTACGGTGTACATGATTTCTCCAAACACACAGGTGAGTGGAATTCAATTCACGTGCTTTTTCTTATCTCTGTTCATGAACACCGATTTCTGCAAACACCTTTTACCATGACCTCGGCAAGAACATCCTTCTTGGCGTTTCATACTAAACTACTTTAGTATCATATCAATATGTAGTGTTGGCTTTAGCATGATCAGTCACTTACTATCTTCATAGATCACTGTACTCAATACTAATGCTATATCAGCCCAAGTTCTTCAACTGAAAACTATTTCCAATGAAGTCCTTATTCGTGTCAAGAAATTTATATCATTTCCAATCAACAATATGTCATCTACATAAGGTTTTAGAAATATCATTCAGCTCCCACTTACTTTCTTGAACATTCAAGCATCTTCGTTTATTCCCGATGAAAACAAACTCTTTTGGCAATTTCATCATAACGAAAATTCCAACTCCATTGTGCTAGCTTCAGTCCGTCACTAGATATCCAAGGCTTGCATCTATTATAGCATCCTTTGAATCGACAAAACTTTCCGGTCGTATCATATATACGTCCTTTGTTATATTTCCGTGTAGGAAATTTGTTTTGACGTTCATTGTACCATATCCTATAAATGAGATATGTAGTAATTGCTAATATAACCCGAACTGACTAAAGCATCTCTACGGTCGAAACTATTTCGCCGTAGTCAACCTTTGAACTTGCTAGAAAACAATTTTCCAACGAGTTGAGCTTTATGGATAAAACAATTTCATGTAAGTCAATTATAGATCCATATATATAATCTTCAGACTTTTAGTCTTTCGGAGGGTCTACCAAGTTCAAAACTTGACTTACTTCCATGGAAACTATCTCGGATTATTTGGCATTTAGCCAAATCCCGGAGTCAGGGCCCATCAACGCTTCTTTGTATATCACAGGTTTATCATTGTCGAACAACAATATCTCGTTTACATAAAAATGTTTGTACGAGTTTTGTCTAACCTGTGTGGTTCAGCTGCGCACTTTTCTGAAGATTCAACAATCTTTGACAAGTTGTACTTTCCTCCCACTCACTCTTTTGTAAGAAACTATTTTTCTTCAAAACACACCGTTCTTAACAATAAACAGTTTTGCTTTTGTGTAGTGATAGAGGAATACCAAAACTTTTTGGCATAACCTTAACAAAGTAGCACTTATCTGATTTGGGGTTTTGAGTATGTCAAACATATGCCTCATATACCCAAATTTTAAGAAAAGACAACATGGTTTTAACAGTCCATACCACATCTAATATGGTGTCATTTCAACAGATTTGATGATGCTCTTTTCAGTGTAAAATCCGTAGTCACTAACGCATAACTTTAATAAGTATAATGGAAAATTGATAAACGTCATATTTGATCTTACCGTGTCATACATGGCTTGATTACATTTCTCGAACACTTTACTCATAGTGGTGTTCCGGGAGACGCAAGTTATGACATTTCTTCACAACTCATCAGACGTTCGCTAAACTTGTAACTCAAATATTACTTTCTACAATCTAATTTGCAGAAGCTTTATTTTCTTGTTACAATGAATTTCTATTTCACTCTAAAATTCCTTGAACATTTCAAAGATTTCAGACGTATGTCTCTATTGAACAGATATCCACATATCTACTTCAACTCATGAGTGAAGATAGGGAATCCACTGCACACAACTACACTTATTGGACTACACACATCATCATGTATGATTACCAATGGTTTAGTTTCCTGTTCATGTATGGCCTATCAACGGTGTTTTAGTCACATTACTTCGAGAAAAAGATCGCAAGCGTCAAGTGATTCATAATCATATGACTCAAAAGTCCATCACTTATGGAAATTCTTCATGCATGTTATGTCACTTGTGATAAACGGCAGTGCCACATCTATGTGCTATTTCTGTCAGTCTTGCGACGTTTAGCATCAGTGTTATGGATGTTTAGTATTATTATCAAGATTCATAACATACAACCTATTCATAATGGAAGTATGGTCTTAACGTTATTCATAGCTTTGAACAACTCTCTTGCAACAAACATGATTCAAAATGATGTTTTGCAACAAGGCTAAAGTGTAGTAAAAATTTACTCAACTCTAAAATGAATTATGAAGATAATCATAGAGTCAACACACGGTATAGTAAACCTTTTACCATGTTCACGAGCGTGTCAAAACTCATCATTAGCTAGTCATAAAGGCCATAGTATTTCTTGCATCGAGTTGCAACAATATGCAATCGATGTGATATTCCGGTGATCAACAGTTTAATCACAATATACAGAATCCATAATTAACTGCTTAATCATGATTCCAAAGAATTACATCTCTTGACCAGCAATGAATTCAGCTATAACTCTGTATGACTTTCATTTCTGAGATGGTTATTCCAGTCTTCTATCGTTTTGCCTTTATACGTATCATAATTCTATTTCCAATGTCACTCCTACTCACAAAAGCTCACACATGATTAAGGATGGCGCAGGCCATGGACTTTCCGGCGTGTAAGTCTTACTAACACCCTTTGGAACTTCCTTTCCCTTAATTCCCATCATCATATGATCGGTGTTCTTCTGGATCCCACACTTATCAGTTTTGTTTGAGCACAATGAACATTTTTCACTAATGCTTACAATCATACATTGTACTAGATATCTTATATCCTATATCAATTGTCTTACTCTGAAACAGTGTTTCAGTCCCATGAATGTCAAGTAACTGTCCCAAACGTTTCGAAGTTTGAGTTTCATGGTGATTACGACAATACACTTAGCTGTGGTGGAATTCTTAGCATTTTGGATTGATGGACGTAAGACACATCATCCATAGCATCAGCGGGAGAGCATAAAATTTTTGCGATAGGACATGGTCCTTCTCGGCACTATTGAGGATAGTCCTCACAATACGGTACCAATCGTAAAGTTTTTACCAGATAATACAGTTAATCAAAATCAATTGGGAAGGTGGTAACGCAAGCCATTATTCTACAACGATAATGCAAATACTAAGACTTTGTTCATAATTAAGTTGCACTTGTGATTAATCAATTTAATTACTTAGTGCGCTCCCATTGAAATCAATATCTCTCGTAATTGATGCTAGAGTGATTCAAGATCCGAACCAATCGTCCGCCATTGATGTGAGATCACTGATGACTTAGACTGGACTAGTAGGCCAACTTGCCAATCACGCCAAAGGTGATTCTTGTTCATCTTTCGATGGGCGTGTTCCGGTAGCAAACTTTTATCCAAACCGTCAAGACAACCAAGTGGAATTGCAGTGTGTTCTTAACACACCCGCCTTTTATGCGTCACACCGTGTGCACCCATGTGACATGACCTGCTCCGATGTGAAACATAGTATAGACGGTGCTACAGTTGGAAGAACACTATCAACTTGATATTATTTTGCGAGAGATCACCCTAATAAAATTCGACTACCGCGCATCAAACAAGGGTGCATAAAAGGGATAAACATCACAGGCAGTTCATAAAATTATGTGACATAGTATAGCCCTTTGCTTCTTGAAGTCTTCGTTGTCTTCACGTCGTCGTGGTAGAAGTCACCGTCTCCACCAACTTTCTCCTTGGCGCCGGGACCAACACCACGGCTTCCGGCATGTGCGTCGGGGTCCACCTCCACATTGTAGATCATCACCTTGCATCGATCTATTGCTTAGCCTCGAGCTAATAAACAGTTCTGGCACGCAGGCCATAATTAAGTGACAATCATATGACTCCAGTCATCATGTCGTACCACGACATGCAGGTCACGAATAAATATTACATAACATATAGCATCTCATACAAACACATTGCAAATCTTGAAGGCTATACCACATCACATGCATACTCTGGAAAAACAAGTTAGATCCCTATCTACACGGGTTGTTGCAAATTTTATCGTGGTTGATTAGCAGGTTACATGCAAACATTGTTCCCTATACAAACCAAACACGATACTTTATTGTTGCTAGTTTAACGTTCGGGGTGCGTGCAACAACTAATGCCACAAGCCAAACTTCGTTCAACGCGTGACCCCCGTGTGGATTTGAGTTCATAAAATCCACAAGCCCCTCCATGTTAAATCTTCTATTGCGAGATTAAGATGAGATCCAAGGAGTTTGATGTAGACCAGGATCAAGGCAACCAGCATACTGAAAGCAGCATAGAGGGATCGATGGAAAACTCAATCCTTGTAGCAAAACCTCAACTTAACATCAAGCATAGAAAAAATCACATGACAGGGAAGCAACAAGAAAATCAATGCCTCATATCACACATATGATCTAGACCTAAACATGCAACTAATCAAGGATCACTCATGATACCGCTGTTGGGAAACGTAGTAGAAAACAAAAAAATTCGTGCCTACGAATTAAGAACCCAAGATCATCCAAGAAGATTGCATACAAGGTTTTAGGTCATGGCTCACCAACTGATGTAGCGGAAGTAGAGTTGGTGTAGCTCGTTGAAGTAGCTCTCGCGGCTCGTCCCACAAACAGTCCCTCGATCAAGATCACCGAGGAATAAGAAGCACCTCGATCCATCCCACGCACAAGTTCCTCGAGCAAGTCCCTCGAACAAGATCTCCGAGGAAGAAGAAGCTCCTCGGAGAAGGACCAAAGATATGATCCCTCTATTAGTATCCACACGTTCCGTAGCAGAAATCCAGCAGCGCTCCGCCATCCAGAGAAGAACGCTACCGAGAAAACTAGAGGGAGAAATCCCTAACGGATTCCGATCTAGAACAACGTCTAAACCGGGGTCTAATTGTGGAGCAACGGGGTTTAGAGGGAGGGAGGGTGGTGCATAGGCCTTGGGGACAAGTTTTGCTGCGCCCCCCACCCCCTCCCCTCATTATATAGGTGGCCAGGAGGCCCTTGGGGCGCAATAAGGGGGGTGGGGAGTCTAACTTGGACTCCCAAACCTCCCAAACCTTCCCACCGGAAACCTGCCATATTTGGGTTTTGGTATTCGTAGCTGGAGGAGGATTCCCTCCCTTTGGTGCGCCCCCTCCTCCTTGGCCGTCTAGGGAAGCCTAGGTGGCTTGCCCCCCAAGGCTAGGGGCGTGGGGTAGTGGGTGGTACTTCCCGGAAACTTCTGGAACCTTCCAGGACCTTCGGGGATCGTTTCGGGACATTCCGGAACCTTCTGGAACACTTCCAGGACCTTTCGGGACCGTTCTCGGACGTTCCAGAGCCATCCGGATAGTTTCCAAGACCATCCGAGTTACAGTTTAAGCCACCCGATGACCTCGAAGGTTGTCGGGACGCCGAATGATTATCCGAAAACTATTCCGGTTGATCCAGGACTTCCCCAGTACCATTCTCATATGTTCCGGAACCACCTGGGACTACTCCAGAGTGATCCGGACATATCCTTAAATACCCAGAACTACTTCTGGTGCCCTTATGAACAATTCCATAAATCTTCGGAACTACTTCCGGTACCCGTATGAACTATTCTGCTTTGCTTTTCCACTAAACCTTCTACCATTCATGTATTCTAACAGACTACCGCTCGTTAAGTGTGTGACCCAATAGGTTCGGTATAATGTGGACATGACTCAGAAAATCTTTCGGACATAGGTCAACAGCCTTTTGTCAATAGCCAATAATCAACAGCGGAGCCATGGACACCCATGTTGACTCCCGCACATACAAGAAGAAACTTCGAGTGAACCATTATGTTTAGTCATGTACCATTCCATTTTCTTCACGATATACGACAAAGTTAGAGGAGAGAAGTTTGCCACCCATGTGTAACAACTTCTTGAACACAAGCCACTCGTTATCCTCTTTGCTCGTTTGTCAATTTTTCTGGTTATCGTATTCCGGTATCCCCGTGACTGAATCACAATGCGTTTGGTCAGACTATAATGGATACCGTCATACAAAGTGGGCCCGAAGTGTATATTTTCTTCATCGTGAAGGAGAAAATCCCAATCTTGAACTATCACAGTTACTAGACACACTATCCAATGTACCCAGAACTTTTTTTACTACTTCCCAGTAACGGGAAGATTCATCTAAGAACCAAAGCACATCTTCCTGTGTGAAGCAACTCGACACTCTCATGGTCTAAGGAAATACGTATATGATAACATTTCATGATATGACTTATAACGTTGTTACGATGTGATCTCTAAGTATATCCTTCAATACTGGGGTCGGTTGAACATCATTGTTCTGCTAACAATATGTTCCCAATGCTATTGACATCCATGTTAAAAGAACAATATCCATGATTAAGAAAATGTTATCATCAGTTAACACATGAGCTGGTCTTAGAGGCTAAACCAGGAACTCTTGGTGTTTACATTTCCACACATGCAAGTGAGTTTTCTTATGAATCTCATAGTCAGGGACATTGCAATTATGGCACAGAAATATAAACATTAATTACGAACTTGGAAATATATATATATATATAATAACATTTTATTATTGCCTCTAGGGCATATTTCCAACAGTCTCCCACTTGCACTAGAGTCAATAATATTATCAGTGCTTGAGCACTTTACACCTATGGCATACCGGTGTAATACATACTTCATTTGTGGTATAGACTTCATCTTCGGATCTGACGTCTCAGTCCCATTTGTATCTTCCATATCTTCGCGTTTTCACGCTATCATAAAATTCCCTAGTTTTATTAGTTTAGCTTTGTATATGTTTTGGATCATTTGGTAGGACCTTGGTTCCTTTAGAATAAGTCATGAAATCATTCATCAATGTTCCATGAGCTTGAAGCATCTAGGAAACCATACCATGTTCATAAATGAACTGATGATTCAAAATACCCTCCCTTGTTACTTCTTTAAGCAACAATATACTTAGCCTCTGTTGTAGAATTCGCCACAGTATCTAACTTAACACAGTTCCTTCATACTGTGCCACCCTTACGTGTGAAACACATAATCCCAATTAAAATCGAAAATCGGTCGGAGTATGTATGAAGACTGAGTTGGTGTAAATTTTTACATCAAAAATTCAGCTGGTGTAACTCATTACAGTGAGCTCTTCATTCTCTCCATTTTTCCGAGAAACATATCGTATCTTTCATAAGTTTAACTTTTCACTGTTTGTCCAATGATCAACATGTTGATCACTTTGGTATCTTGTTCAAAACCTTTTGGAGCATTGGACATATCTGGTTGTTTGACATATTATGGTGTACATGATTTGTCCAAACACACAGGTGAGTGGAATTCAATTCACGTGCTTTTGCTTATCTGTGTTCATGAACACCGATTTCTGCAAACAGCTTTTCACCATTACCTCGGCAAGAACATCCTTCTTGGCGTTTCATACTGGACTACTTTAGTATCATATCAATATGTAGTGTTGGCTTTAGCATGATGAGTCACTTACTATCTTCATAGATCACTGTACTCAATACTAATGCTATATCAGCCCAAGTTCTTCAACTGAAAACTATTTCCAATGAAGTCCTTATTCATGTCAAGAAATTTATATCATTTCCAATCAACAATATGTCATCTACATAAGGTTTTAGAAATATCATTCAGCTCCCACTTACTTTCTTGAACATTCAAGCATCTTCGTTTATTCCCGATGAAAACAAACTCTTTTGGCAATTTCATCATAACGAAAATTCCAACTCCATTGTGCTAGCTTCAGTCCGTCACTAGATATCCAAGGCTTGCATCTATTATAGCATCCTTTGAATCGACAAAACTTTCCGGTCGTATCACATATACGTCCTTTGTTATATTTCCGTGTAGGAACTTTGTTTTGACGTTCATTCTACCATATCCTATAAATGAGATATGTAGTAATTGCTAATATAACCCGAACTGACTAAAGCATCTCTACGGTCGAAACTATTTCGCCGTAGTCAACCTTTGAACTTGCTAGAAAACAATTTTCCAACGAGTTGAGCTTTATGGATAAAACAATTTCATGTAAGTCAATTATAGATCCATATATATATTCTTCAGACTTTTAGTCTTTCGGAGGGTCTACCAAGTTCAAAACTTGACTTACTTCCATGGATACTATCTCGGATTATTTGGCATTTAGCCAAATCCCGGAGTCAGGGCCTATCAACGCTTCTTTGTATATCACAGGTTTATCATTGTCGAACAACAATATCTCGTTTACATAAAAATGTTTGTACGAGTTTTGTCTAACCTGTGTGGTTCAGCTGCGCACTTTTCTGAAGATTCAACAATCTTTGACAAGTTGCACTTTCCTCCCAGTCTCTCTTTTGTAAGAAACTCTTTTCTTCAAAACACACCGTTCTTAACAATAAACAGTTTTGCTTTTGTGTAGTGATAGAGGAATACCAAAACTTTTTGGCATAACCTTAACAAAGTAGCACTTATCTGATTTGGGGTTTTGAGTATGTCAAACATATGCCTCATATACCCAAATTTTAAGAAAAGACAACAGGGTTTTAACAGTCCATACCACATCTAATATAGTGTCATTTCAACAGATTTGATGATGCTCTTTTCAGTGTAAAAGCCGTAGTCACTAACGCATAACTTTAATAAGTATAATGGAAAATTGATAAACGTCATATTTGATCTTACCGTGTCATACATGGCTTGATTAGATCTCTCGAACACTTTACTCATAGTGGTGTTCCGGGAGACGCAAGTTATGACACTTCTTCACAACTCATCAGACGTTCGCTAAACTTGTAACTCAAATATTACTTTCTACAATCTAATTTGCAGAAGCTTTATTTTCTTGTTACAATGAATTTCTATTTCACTCTAAAATTCCTTGAACATTTCAAAAATTTCAGACGTATGTCTCTATTGAAAAGATATCCACATATCTACTTCAACTCATGAGTGAAGATAGGGAATCCACTGCACACAACTACACTTATTGGACTACACACATCATCATGTATGATTACCAATGGTTTAGTTTCCTGTTCATGTATGGCCTATCAACGGTGTTTTAGTCACATTACTTCGAGAAAAAGATCGCAAGCGTCAAGTGATTCATAATCATATGACTCAAAAGTCCATCACTTATGGAAATTATTCATGCATGTTATGTCACTTGTGATAAACGGCAGTGCCACATCTATGTGGTACTTCTGTCAGTCTTGCGACGTTTAGCATCAGTGTTATGGATGTTTAGTATTATTATCAAGATTCATAACATACAACCTATTCACTAATGCTTACAATCATACATTGTACTAGATATCTTATATCCTATATCAATTGTCTTACTCTGAAAACATTGTTTCAGTTCCATGAATGTCAAGTAACTATCCCAAACGTTTCGAAGTTTGGGTTTCATGGTGATTACGACAATACACTTAGCTGTGGTGGAATTCTTACCATTTTGGATTGATGGACGTAAGACACATCATCCATAGCATCAGCGGGAGAGCATCAAAAATTTGCGATAGGACATGGTCCTTCTCGGCACTATTGAGGATAGTCCTCACAATACGGTACCAATCGTAAATTTTTTACCAGATAATACAGTTAATCAAAATCAATTGGGAAGGTGGTAACGCGAGCCATTATTCTACAACGATAATGCAAATACTAAGACTTTGTTCATAATTAAGTTGCACTTGTGATTAATCAATTTAATTACTTAGTGCGCTCCCACTCAAATCAATATCTCTCGTAATTGATACTGGAGTGATTCAAGATCCGAACCAATCGTCCGCCATTGATGTGACATCACTGATGACTTAGACTGGACCGGTAGGCCAACTTGCCAATCACGCCAAAGGTGATTCTTGTTCATCTTTCGATGGGCGTGTTCCGGTAGCAAACTTTTATCCAAACCGTCAAGACAACCAAGTGTAATTGAAGTGTGTTCTTAACACACCCGCCTTTTATGCGTCACACCGTTTGCACCCATGTGACATGACCTGCTCCGATGGGAAATATAGTATAGACGGTTCTACAGTTGGAAGAACACTATGAACTTGATATTGTTTTGCGAGAGATCACCCTAATAAAATACGACTACCGCGCATCAAACAATGGTGCATCAAAGGGATAAACATCACAGGCAGTTCATAAATATATGTGATATAGTATAGCCCTTTGCTTCGTGAAGACTTCGTTGTCTTCACGTTGTCGTGGTAGAAGTCACCGTCTCCACCAACTTTCTCCTTGGCGCCGGGACCAACACCACGGCTTCCGGCATGTGCGTCGGGGTCCACCTCCGCATCGTAGATCATCACCTTGCATCTATCTATTGCTTTGCCTCGAGATAATAAACAGTTCTGGCACGCAGGCCATAATTAAATGACAATCATATGACTCCATTCATCATGCCGTACCACGACACGCAGGTCACGAATAAATATTACATAAAATATAGCATCTCATACAAACACATTGCAAATCTTGAAGGCTATACCACATCACATGCATACTCTGCAAAAACAAGTTAGATCGCTATCTACACGGGTTGTTGCAAATTTTATCGTGGTTGATTAGCAGGTTACATGCAAACGTTGTTCCCTATACAAACCAAACACGATACTTCATTGTTGCTAGGTTAACTATCGGGGTGCGTGCAACAACTAATGCCACAAGCCAAACTTCGTTCAACGTGTGACCCCCGTGTGGATTTGAGTTCATAAAATCCACAAGCCCCTCCATGTTAAATCTTCTATTGCAAGATTAAGATGAGATCCAAGGAGTTTGATGTAGACCATGATTAAGGCAACCAGCATACTGAAAGCAGCATAGAGGGATCGATGGAAAACTCAATCCTTGTAGCAAAACCTCAACTTGCCATCAAGCATATAAAATATCACATGACAGGAAGCAACAAGAAAATCAATGCCTCATATCACACATATGATCTAGACCTAAACATGCATCTAATCAAGGATCGCTCATGATACCGCTGTTGGGAAACGTAGTAGAAAAGAAAAATTTTCGTGCCTACGAATTAAGAACCCAAGATCATCCAAGAAGATTGCATACAAGGTTTTAGGTCATGGCTCACCAACCGATGTAGCGGAAGAATAGTTGGTCAAGCTCGTTGAAGTAGCTCTCGCGGATCGTCCCACAAACAGTCCCTCGATCAAGATCACCGAGGAAGAAGAAGCACCTCGATCCGTCCCACGCGCAAGTCCCTCGTGCAAGTCCCTCGAACAAGATCTCCGAGGAAGAAGAAGCTCCTCGGAGAAGGACCAAAGATATGATCCCTCTATTAGTATCCACACGTTCCGTAGCAGAAATCCAGCAGCGCTCCGCCGTCCAGAGAAGAACTCCACCGAGAAAACTAGAGGGAGAAAACCATAACGGATTCCGATCTAGAACAACGTCTAAACCGGGGTCTAATTGTGGAGCAACGGGGTTTAGAGGGAGGGAGGGTGGTGCATAGGCCTTGGGGACAAGTTGTGCTGCGCCCCCAACCCCTCCCCTCATTATATAGGTGGCCAGGAGGCCCTTGTGGCGCAATAAGGGGGGGTGGGGAGTCCAACTTGGACTCCCAAACCTCCCAAACCTTCCCACACCTTCCCACCGGAAACCTGCCATATTTGGGTTTTGGTATTCCCACCTGGAGGAGGATTCCCTCCCTTTGGTGCGCCCCCACCTCCTTGGCCGGCCAGGGCAGCCTAGGTGGCTTGCCCGCCAAGGCTAGGGGCGTGGGGTAGTGGGTGGTACTGCCCGGAAACTTCTGGAACCTTCCAGGACCTTCCAGGACCTTCCGGGACCTTCCGGGATCGTTTTGGGACATTTCGGAACCTTCTGGAACACTTCCAGGACCTTCCGTGACCGTTCTCGGACGTTCCGGAGCCATCCGGATAGTTTCCAAGACCATCCGAGTTACAGTTGAAGCCACCTGATGACCGCGAAGGTTGTCGGGACGCCCAATGATTATCCAAAAACTATTCCGGTTGATCCAGGACTTCCCCAGTACCATTCTCATATGTTCCGGAACCACCTGGGACTACTCCAGAGTGATCCGGACATATCCTTAAATACCCAGAACTACTTCTGGTGCCCTTATGAACAATTCCATAAATCTTCGGAACTACTTCCGGTACCCGTATGAACTATTCTGCTTTGCTTTTCCACTAAACCTTCTACCATTCCAGTATTCTAACAGACTACTGCTCGTTAAGTGTGTGACCCAATAGGTTCGGTATAATGTGGACATGACTCAGAACATCTTCCGGACATAGGTTAACAACCTTTTGTCAATAGCCAATAATCAACAACAGAGCCATGGACACCCATGTTGACTCCCGCACATACACGAAGAAACTTCGAGTGAACCATTATGTTTAGTCATGTACCATTCCCTTTGCTTCGCGATATATGACAAAGTTAGAGGAGAGAAGTTTGGCACCCATGTGTAACAACTTCTTGAACACAAGCCACTCGTTATCCTCTTTGCTCGTTTGTCCCTTTTTCTCGTTATCGTGTTCCGGTATCCCCGTGACTGAATCACAATGCGTCTAGCCAGACTATAATGGATACCGTCATACCGAGTGGGCCCGAAGTGAATATATTCTTCATCGTGAAGGAGAAAATCCCAATCTTGAACTATCACAGTTACTAGACACACTATCGAATGTACCGAGAACTTATTTTACTACTTCCCAGTAACGGGAAGATTCATCTAAGAACCAAAGCACATCTTCCTGTGTGAAGCAACTCGACACTCTCATGTTCTAAGGAATTACGTATATGATAACATTTCATGATATGAATTATAACGTTGTTACGATGTGATCTCTAAGTATATCATTCAATACTGGGGTCGGTTCAACATCATTGTTCTGCTAACAATATGTTCCCATTGCTATTGACATCCATGTTAAAAGAACAATGTCCATGATTAAGAAAACGTAATCATCAGTTAGCACATGAGCTGGTCTTAGAGGCTAAACTAGGAACTCTTGGTGTTTACATTTCCAAACATGCAAGTGAGTTTTCTTCTGAATCTCATAGTCAGGGTCATTGCAATTATAGCACAGAAATATAAACATTAATTACGAACGTGGAAATATATATATATATATATAATAACATTTTATTATTGCCTCAAGGGCATATTTCCAACAGAGCGTATGGGATACCCTCTAGTAGACAACATGGATGAAAAAGTAATGCTTGATTACCATAATCGTCGAAGGACTTACGCCGTGGTTAAAAGTGTCATAGAGACTAGCTTTCCGCAAGATTTACGTGAACAATATGCGGATATGGAGACGTTTGACACAATCGACATGATGAAGTCATTGTATATACATCAGTTCAGAGTGGCCAGATTTGAGTTAGAAAATGAGTTTCTTACTACAAAGATGGAAGAGAACACTTGTGTGAAAACTCACGTAGCAAAGATGCATGGGATACATCTGAAACTCGTAGAGGACTTTGACTATTGGACCACAGAGGACTCTGCTATAATCACGGTGCTACACTCGCTTCCACCGAGTTACACAGACTTTGTCCATGACTATGCCGGAAGAGGTGAAAGCCTTCAGTTCTTTGAGTTCATGGTCAACCTCCGAGATTTAGAGGTTGAACCCATTGAAGGGGAAATTGTTGATGGAGAAGGTATATGTTTGATATACTCGTTATAAATGTTTGTTCCCTTATACAACATTTGCTGTTTAATAAGTATTTGATACTTGTTCTGTTTTATGAAAACAGGGCCTGCCGTTGCATGGACGGGAAGAGGTGCGATCCAGGATTGATGGCAACCAAGACAGTTGATGGCCCCCAAGATTTCACTAAGACATCTATCACAGGATTATACTTAGAGTATTAGATAAATCTTTTGTAATCAATCAAGTATGAACACTTAGTGATATGTCTTGCATCTCGCAAGACGAAGTTATTCATGTTTTGAGACAAGTTAGTTGTTCCAGTTTGATGAATAAAGTGTGCTTATACTATGATTGCAATTGAGTTTATAATATGATAGAAGCATTTATAAAACACCATAATTGTCAAGTGATATTCAATTTTTAATGATTAAGTTATTATGAATAACAATAAGGTCAAAATTCATAACCATAATAAATGCATGAGATGAATTCATAAATGATGAAGTCATTAGATACTCGATCTATTAACTCATGAATTTATTATCAACCAAGATGACTAATGACGGAGTTCTAGCAAAGTAGAACTTGCGCCAAACATCGTACATAAATGATGTATTAACCAAGCGCATGAATAATCATTAAAGATGCTTCGCATGATTAACTGAACAAGGCATTCAATTGAGATCATAAATCTGAGATTACAGAATCACAGTGAAGTAAAATATAAGAAAACAAATCACGATGATGTGATCAAAGTAATAAGTATTATAGTTGACATAAATGGGAGACTTGTGGAAGTAATACCAAAAATTACGATGGAAGTTTAAAGTGCTCAAGCACCTAAAACCATTCGTAGTCATGCTAAAATGTAGTATGGTCTAAATACATTCCCCTTACGCTAATGCTATTTTGAATGAACAAAGTTGTTATAATTTATTAAGTTAAAACACCAACTTCATGAAATAAGGAAACCATTCTGAATTTAATGAAGCCGATGACTCCATATGATGATGGTGTTAGAAAGTTTCTAGAAGTTTTATATGATATAACTTTCTTTGTATTAGAGTTGTGAGCAATTGTAAAACACACCTTCCCAAATAGCAAAACTTGTATTGGTTGAATTGGTGAATGAGAAGATGGTTCTCAAGGGATAAACCAATGGGAGAAATGTGAATTCCTTGACCAGGGTGATTGACCCTGCCTCTAGATAACAGAGTAACGCAACGGAAAATGTTCTGCTGAAATGACTCCATGAGAAGAGGAAATATGCTATTGATGATGATCATGGTATATTAGTTAAAGCCTTAGTTTAAAAATAAGAAGATTGTCATGAATACGTTCTGTACAGAACAATAACCATGAGTCTTCTTAAGTGAAACAAAAGGGACACTGCTCATAAATTACGAAGGATTGATGGTTACCTAGGAAACAAGGAGAAATTAAATCATATTGAGTTGCATATGGGATGTCTCACATCCTATGAAATAAAGTAGTTATTTCACATTCCGAATAACCAGGAAGTTATTAAGAATGACGCAACACATAAAGGCATGATTTGGCACATAAAAGATGTTATGGCTAAATTCAATAATGATTGACTACGGAAGCATAGTAATGCTAAATCAATATGGGAATTTCATTCACGAACACTATGAAGGGACCATAGCTTGAAATTGCATCACATTCAAGTTGTGGAATTTGAAGAGAAGTAGCAATTGGCATAACGAAAGAATGTTTCGATAAGATGGACCATAGCACCTCAAGGCAGAAACACTCAACCATGATTTGATCAAGTGATTTTGAAGTAATCAAAATATTGAGATGGACTTCAATTTCATGAAACTGAGTGGGAGCTTTGGAGACTTCCTGAAAACTTGGAATGCAGAGAGCATTTTCTGAGTGGGAGATTTGGAAGCAATATTATTATGTCTGACATAATTAGAATAGAAACTTAATAAAAGCTTACTTACAGATATATGTCGGATATATTTGAGTGAGAGCACAATGTCAATTTCATATATATACCATGATATATGTGAAAACAATCTCATATATATACGTTGATATACATGGAGATTAAGGCTAATAAGATGAAAGGATTACGAGAATCTTATATGAACAAAATACAGATGTGTCACACACTAAAATCTATAAGGATAGATTAGGACACGTGTAATGAACATCAAAAGGATTGGAATGATATCCTAAACAAGAAAAGGTTCTTGTGGCTAGGAATTATATAAAGGATGTAAAACCTTAATATCACAAAATAATGTTTTAATGGAAGAATAGGGATGCACTTTGTCTCAAGACATGTGATCCTATATGACCTTTGACATATGATTCTACCATAAAACGGAAGTTGTGAATCCAATAACAGAATGACTCAAAGGTTCTTAGAAGAAGAAAAAGTTCCGATGTGCTTGGTTGGCAAAACACAGAACCTGAGCAAAGTCCAAGCATTCAGTATCTGAAGAGAAACTGAGGACAATACTCTAAATGATAGAAAAGATAATATACTTGAATGTAATACTGGATTACGATTGCAAGCCTTATTATGGGTCTATATGAATTAGAGATATCACCAAAAGGAATAGAAAGGAAATGTGAGCTATAATTTGACGAACCAAAACTGTACAAAATATAAATATCTACTTAAGGAAGTAGAAGGTTGAATAAAGTTTAGCGTAAGAAGTTTAGACTTCTGGCTGAGTGTATTTTTCAGTATACATGACTATGGGAGTCCTATGGACTAAAACTATTTTGTCATTAGAGAATACAATAAAATAAGAAGTCTCACTCTCCCGCCAAACTTATAATTCAAGCATTATTAGATAATGAAGGGTATTGACGAGGGGGTGACCCCACGACTCCTACAGATAGGCCTACCCGGTGTCCCTGAAGATAGAAGGCCCATGAAGACCCGCCTAGACCCGCCTTGGCCCGCTAATTGACACCGACATAGGAGTCTGCGACTCACAAGGAAGGTGCGAAGACCTGTCGTACGGAGCAAGCTAGGGTTAGGAAAGCTTACCTGTAAACGTAGATGAACTCCCCGAGACCTAGCCCAGTACATAAGGGCTAGGAGGGGCGACGCCAAACGCATCGAATATCATCTGTAACCCTAGTCTTGAGCGCTCCAGCCTTGGCATCCACTGTAATCGCATCTCCCTCATCAATAATATCGAGCAGGAATGTGTCCTCCTGTTTGCCGACGAGCTATCGTCCAACCTGTGCCTCTGATTACTAACCCAGGGTCCCTGACCATGGGATTTGCCGGGGTTGATCCCCGTCAATTGGCGCCGTCTGTGGGAACTACACAGGTTGGGATCACGATCTCGGAGGTCCCGTCTTTAGCAAGCCACAACTCAAGGGCAAGGACCAGATCTACCCCACTCGAAGGATTCAAGATCACGGCAAACATCTCTACCACCCCATCAAGATCGCTCGGTCTACAGCTGTGCCAGGACCGATACTACGGTAACGGCCAAGTGCAGCGTCAGCAGCGAAGGAATCGACGAACCAGAAGAACGGTGAGAGGCCTCTACGAAGGAATTCCACTCGACGAACCGCGACGCGCAGCGGAGGACTCGCAAATCTTTCGAAAAACCACCGCCGCCCGGGCACCCGCCGCACATCAAGACGATGATTACGAGATCAGAAGAACCATCGCCAAGGAAGAAGGAATCGACGACCCAAAAATCGCGCACGGGAGATCTACGGCGAGACCCCACTGAACGAGCCACGTCACGCAGCCGAGCAACCGACGGCCACTCGACGACACGCCTTCGGACGAGCACCTGCCGCCAGCCAGGACAGTGCCCCGAGACACCGGTGGGCGAGTACTATGACCCAGATCGAAGGTCAGATGAATTCGCCAACCTCATCAAGAACCAAGACATGATTCGAGGAATCGAAACCGACCCTCGCTTCCACGAAAACCCGGAGGATCACGAGAAAATCTTCATAATCTCAAGAAGGAAGAGGCAAGCCGGATCTAGCAAACTCACGGTTAGAGAGAAGCTAGCAGGACCCTGCACGATCCACAGCTTCGAGGATGACTGGGGACGCGTCAGGTCAGGTCACACTTTGGGAGACTGCCGCCTGTTCAACGAGCTAGCCGACGAACTCAAGAAGGAGAAGCAGAAAGAAGACAAGTGCAACCGGCGACCCGAACAATCGCCGCCCTCAAGCCCGGAAGGACGTCACAGCCCGCTGCAAGGACAGGTGCTCATGATCCAAGAGGGAAGGGTGCCGCAAGCACAACGCGATGCCTACACCCTGCAAGCTAGAGCAGCCGAGAGCATAAATATAGTCGAAGTCTACCAGCTACATGATGCGGAGACCAGCATCACGTTCTCACAGGACGGAGGAAGCCCGCCAAGCATTCGCGGACCTGAAAAAGACACTTTCGACCCCACCAATCCTGGCGGTACCCAAGGATTGAGAGACGCTATACCTCTACGTGGTAGCACGCAACAGTGTAGTAAGCACAGCGCTCGTTGTCGAACGCACAGAAGAAGGCAAGGTCCAGAGCATCCAGAGACCAATCTACTACCTCATCATGCTCCTGACTAAATCCCAACAGCGGTACCCGCATTATCAGAAGCTACTACTGGCCGTCATCATGACCTCAAGAAAGGTGTCCCACTACTTCGACGAGAACCGTATCACAATCGTGAGCAGAGCACCACTCACTGACATACTCAACAACCCTGCAGCGACTGGACGAGTAGCCGAGTGGAACATTGAGCTCATCCCACGGGACCTGCAGTTCAAACACCCAACAGCCATCAAAGCCCAAGTACTCCCAGATTTCCTGGTCGAGTGGACGGAGGTTCAGACACCAGGCCCCCCAGACCTATCAAATTCATGGTCAATGTTCTTCGATGGGTCCAAAAGACAACAAGGAGCCAGGGAAGGAGTTGTGCTCATCTCCCCTAAAGGAACAAAGCTAAAATATGTCCTCCAGATCAACTTCAGTCACGCCTCCAACAACGAAGCAGAATACGAGGCACTCCTCCATGGCATGCGCATGGCCAAAACGTGCAGAGCCACTCGCCTCATAATCTACGGGGACTCCAATCTCGTCGTCCAGTAGACGATGAGAAACTGCGACGCAATAGCCGACAACATGGCGGCCTACCAGAAGCTCTACGACACACTCGAAGGAAGTTTCGACGGTTGCGAGCTCAACTACATCATCAAGGCCAACACCACAGAAGCTGACGAACTCGCGAACATTGGTTCGACCCGAGGACCAATACCACCCGATGTTTTTCTCGAAAGCATCAGCCAGAGATCCATAAAGGTACAGGCAGCAGCACCTGAAGCAGTCGTGGACAGCGAGGACGCAACAGACCTGGCGCAGGTGGCAGCAGCAAGCCCGTCAGAAGGCACAAGCACTAGCTCACCCGACAGCACAGCTCCGACAGAGCTCGAAGGACCTGTCTGTGCAAAACCGTTCCTCCGATTCCTAATCGAAGGTACGCTACCACAAGACGTGGCCGAAGCACGACGCATCAGCCAACAATCCAATGCGTTCATGCTGATCAACAAACAGCTATACAAGCGCAGCATCACCCAGATACTCCAAAGGTGCATCGACGAAGAGGACGGCAAAGCCCTACTGCTTGAAATCCACGAAGGCACCTGCGGGCACCATGCGAGCAGTCGAGTACTCGTGTCCAAAGCATTCCGAGCCGGGTTCTATTGGCCCACAGCCATGAAAAACGCAGAGGAAATCATGCGGCGTTGTGTCGCCTGCCAGAAATTCGCCAACAGGCCACACGCCCCCGCCTCAGAGCTCAAGACCATACCACTATCCTGGCCGTTCGCCACCTGGGGACTCAACATGGTGGGCCCACTCAAGAAATCATCAAAGGTCGGAAGGACACACCTGGTCGTCGTAGTCGACAAGTTCACTAAATGGATCGAAGCAGTGCCCATCACCAGCTCCACAGCCCTCACGGCTGTCAACTTCATCCAATCGATCATCTTCAGGTTCGGAGTGCCACACAACATCATCACGGACAACGGCACGAAATTCACAGCCGTATAATTCCAGAACTTTTGCGAAGAACTGGGCATCAAAATCAATTATGCATCAGTCGCGCACCCGCAGTCCAACGGCCAAGTGGAAAAAGCAAACGGCCTTGTATGCGGGCGAATCAAGAAGCGGCTCCTCGCACCACTCGAGCAAGACGCCGGCAACTGGGTAGAAGAACTCCCCGCGGTACTATGGAGCCTACGAACTACACCAAACACCGCGACCCAGTACACACCCTTCTTCATGGTGTACGGGGCAGAGGCAGTACTACCACGTGACCTCAAGTTCGGAGCACCTCGGGTCACCGGGTACGAAGAGGAAGAAGCAGAAGAAGCATTACAAGACGACAAAGATACAACTGATGAAGCAAGAGATACATCCCTAGAAAAATCAGAGGGGTACCAGGACAAGCTACGCACCTACCAGCACTCGCTTGCGCACTCGAACCTTCAACAAAGGTGACCTAGTCCTACGGCTGATACAAGAGAAGTTCCATAAACTTGCCCCCCAATGGGAAGGACCATTTATAGTCTCAGAAGTCATCGGAGGTGGCGCCTACAGGCTGAAGAACCCGAAGACAGACGAGGACGTGGGTAACCCATGGAACGTAGCAAACTTGCGACTGTTCTATCCATAGTCCCCATCGGTCAGACATGACTGGCAACTCATGTAGCCGCTCGACCACAATAAAATAAATGTTGCCCAAATACTGCCATCTCAAAGCACTCGGGGGCTCGAGCACACACTCCCCCCGAGAGACGCTATCATCGCCTACGCGATCCTAACCAAAGCACTCGGGGGCTTAAGCATAAAATCCCCCCGCGAGACGCTATCGCCTACGCGATCTTAACTAAAGCACTCGGGGACTTAAGCATAAAATCCCCACGAGAGACGCTATCGCCACTCAAGCGATCTTAACCAAAGCACTCGGGGGCTTAAGCATAAAATCCCCCCGAGAGACGGTATCGCCACTTAAGCGACCTTAACCAAAGCACTCGGGGGGTTAAGCATAAAATCCCCCCGAGAGACGCTATCACCACTCAAGCGATCTTAACCAAAGCACTCGGGGGCTTAAGCATAAAATCCCCCCGAGAGACGCTATCGCCACTCAAGCGATCCAAACCAAAGCACTCGAGGGCTTAAGCATAAAATCCCCCCGAGAGACGCTATGGCCTACGCGATCTTAACCAAAGCACTCGGGGGCTTCAGCACAAAATCCCCCGAGAGACTCTATCGCCACCTAAGAACCAAGACTCGGGGACTAATCCAGAGTTGAACCACGAGGAAATACGCAAAGTTTTAAGCCTACGTTTGACTCTACAACTCAAAAGTAGCCTCGGGGGCTACTCCCATTGGGAGCGCTGCCGCGCACCCGATAGAACACAGTAGAAAGTTAAAGTCAGTGCATCACGGGAGGAGTTGAAGACATTTCACGCTATCAGATGGAGTCGAGGACATTTCGAGCTATCAGATGGAGTCGAAGCCATTTCACGCTACCAGATGGAATCGAAGACATTTCACGCTATCAGATGGAGACGAGGACATTTCGCGCAATAAGATGGCATCGAAGACATTCTGCGCTATCAGAAGGAGTCGAAGACAGTGCATCACAGGATTCGAAAACACAGCTTATTGCAAGATCTCAACCACAGCTTGAATTCAACCATAAAGGAATAAAAGGACTCAAACACGTTTGGATAGAAGGCAGCTCCTGTAACAAGAGGAAATTACCCAAGGAATCAAGACTTCTACATGTGTGCTCATGAGGGGTAATCGACTCTAGTACAAGGGCATCACCACAGACAAAAGAAAAAAGTAAGCTAGCAGAGGATGTAAATGACATAACAAATGGGTGAAGCTTGACTTATTTGTCGATGCTCCACCAGCTTCTTCTCCAGCTGCAGCTGCACGCCTTCTTCTCCGGCTGCACAGCCTCTTCTCCGAGTTGCCAGCGAAGATGAGGCCGCCTCCAGTTCTACAAGGTCGCTAGGCGCGCCCGCTTGATCGACGTCTTGACGTCGATGTCTTCTTCAGAGCTGATGGAGACGGCATCACCACTTGAGGAGTCGCCAGAAGACGGAGTTGTAGAAGATGCAGGCGTATGACTCCTCGACCTTGTGGAGCCGTCGCTGCTCGACTCCTGCCAGTGCGGATCCATGCTGTTGCCGCTCGGGTCGAACGCGCAGATAGTGACAGTGCTTTCTCCGTCAAAACGACAGCTGAGCATATCGCCATCTCGTAAATTCAACCGCCGAGCAAACAAACTCCAACCAGAGCCAAGGAAAATCAAGCGGGAGCTATCAACCTCCAAGTCAACATAAGAAGGAGATCGACAGCTCCCTTGAAGATGCAGAAGCAAGTCATCTAAGCCACGTTAAGAGACAATGGCGGAAAAAGCAGAGGGAAGAAGAACGCGATTGGCGCTCTGACCACGAACGCGTAAAAGAAAATCATAGCGCCAGAATCCCTCCTCCAAGGGAGAGGAGAAAGGCATTGGTGCCGTACCATGTCGACCACCACGGCATGAGCATGGTGTACGGCCACCACGACCACGTCGAACACGGCCACGGCCAACACATCGCCTGGGAGCCATGAGAGGAAGAAGAGAAGAAGGAGGAGGCAAAGAAGCAAGCTGGATAGAGTTGAAACGCTGTGGAAGAGAAAGGCTTATTTATAGAACAAAAATCCCCCAGCACAGAGAAGCCAAAACGACACCAGCAATTAATTCAAAGACCAAACATCGCAGACGTCTCAGATTCCAAGACCAAGATGCTTTCCCACGGGACGCACTATGCGAGAGACGCGCCAATTCACGCACGTTTCCAACGCGCGTATCGGAAACTCAACCAGCGCTTGCCGCACGCCACAACGGTCATCATTATGACCGGTCATGAAGACGTGACGGTTCACTGGAGGAGCATCCCTGACAGCCATCAAACAGAGGCATCGTTATCCTGACAAGCGGCAAAGAATACCAACAGAAATCAAGAATGATTTCTTAAACACATTTTTAAATATATTTAAACTCCCATCGGCAGCGTACCCACTCAAAACCGAG
Source organism: Bromus sterilis (assembly GCA_950022295.1). NCBI lineage: Eukaryota > Viridiplantae > Streptophyta > Magnoliopsida > Poales > Poaceae > Bromus > Bromus sterilis. Next base: position 268,109,691 of record OX465595.1, on the reverse strand, counting down.
CCCCAGGTGAGCTGCCGCCTAAAAATCAGCAATGTGCTCGAGTGACCACTCGCACTCACGAGAGTCTCGGGTGCTCCCTCAACCCGACACAAGACAAACATGCATTCGCCAAGATCATACGGCGCTAAGAGTCTCAGGTGCTCCCTCACCTCAAGAGCCGAAATGGCATTCGAGTGACCACTCGCGAAGAACCCCTCGCCGGAGCACTCGAAACAAGCTCCGCGGGTGAATAAGTGAACCGCTCGCTTGATGTTTTATTCCAAGCGGGTGCAATACTATTAGGCTCCGCGCCTCAAAAACACACATTCCTGGAACACGATACACTGTGCCCAGATGCCACACAAGATTAGCATGTAGGTAAGACCCCGCCGTGAAGTTCGGCCGGGCTGGGACTTGCTGAAGAGCAATTTCACTCCCAACCTTTTCCATGCGCTGTGCATGATAGAAAAAGCCGGGCGGACGCGGCTTAGGCTATGCACATTACTGGCGGCAAATGAACACCGTAAGACCTGAAGTGGCAGGACTTTTGCTCGACACCAGTGTTCCAAGCTCACGTCGAGGGACGTGGGTTTTATTGGGCTACTGCGGTATTTGCCACTAGCGCAATTCACCAAGGCTCGACCACTCGACTCCTTGGGCCCTTTCAGCTTAGCATCCCTCAAAACAGGTTTTGTCATGGCCACCAGACTGCCAGCGACTCGCGGCTGTACCGCGCATACAAACGACCGACAAATGGATGTACTCGAGTCCCTGCGCGACTCTTCGAGTCCCTGCGCGACTCTTCGAGTCCCCCAGGCACTCGGGGGATACTGACGAGGGGGTGGCCCCACGACTCCTACAGATAGGACTACCCGGTGTCCCTGAAGATAGAAGGCCCATGAAGACCCGCCTGGACCCGCCATGGCCCGCTAATTGGCACCGACATAGGAGTCTACGACTCACATGGAAGGTGCGAAGACCTATCGTACGGAGCAAGCTAGGGTTAGGAAAGCTTACCTGTAAACGTAGATGAACTCCCCGAGACCTAGCTCAGTATATCAGGGCTAGGAGGGGCGACACCAAAGGCATCGAATATCATCTGTAACCCTAGCCTTGAGCGCTCCAGCCTTGGCATCCACTGTAATCGCATCTCCCTCATCAATAATATCGAGCAGGAACGTGTCCTCTTGTTTGCCGACGAGCTATCGTCCAACCTGTGCCTCTCATGACTAACCCAGGGTCCCTGACCATGGGATTGCCTGGGTTGATCCCCGTAAGGTATATCAAGGAAGTTGACCAATACCTGTTGCAAAGGAACATACGAATCTGAACGGGTACAGATCGTTGACGAAACCTCTTCCATGAGCAAGCATGATCAATAAACACTTATATGATAAGATGATTATGATTGAGAAAATATGCAGCTACATTATTTGCTATCTAGTGCAAGTGGGAGACTGTTGGATATATGCTCTAGAGGAAAATAATATATGATTATTCCAATATATCTAAATAAGTTCATGACCAGTTTCATACTGTGCTGGAACTATATCAGTGAAACAATGATACAGGTGTGGTATAGAAACAACCAGAGTTCCTAGTCAGCCTCTCATGATGACTGGTTTATCGTCAACTGATGATTGTGGTTTCACGATCATGGACAATCAAGTCAATTGACGGTAAGGTCACCTCATTGAATGAATGACATGTAGAACATTACCCAATGCAAGCATTGCAACATGATCAAATCATAAAAGTTCAGTGTTGTAATTACAGAACGTAGTAGCCTGTTCCTTTGACCGTGAGATCACGCATAATTGCTATCTTCTGAGGATGCTTTGAGTGCATTAACCGTCACACTGAAACATGGTGACCATAAAGGTGTATCTTGGGCTATCCGATGGGATATGTTGAGGAGTGTTGATTCAAGAGCGGGATTTGTCAATCCATATAATGGAAAGATACTTCATGGCCAACTCGGTGAGATTGCATCCATAAAGCTGCGCAGCGTATGACTAGGTCACAAGGATGAATATCACGGAACGAGTGAATAAGATTTGTCGGTAAAAAGATAGAACTAATGCATTGGATGAAGTTGATCGAATCTTGGACTAATCTAGTATCGCATGACAAAGGGAATGGTATACAACGTGTACGGTTCAATCGGTTACTTCCGGAATGCACAGGGGTCATTATGGGCATCCAGGTCCCGCTATTGATCATTGGCCGTAGCCTTTGTCTCGGTCATGACTGGAGTGTTCTCGGACCGTAGGGTAACACACTTAAGGGATCGATGAATATCGGATACCTTTTCGGAACTATCGGAGTTACCGGAGAAGAGAGAAAGACGTACCGGAAAAGTTCCGTGTTGTTCCGAAGGACGTTCGGAGTGAGCTGGAAGGAGTTCCGGATCATCGGGAGATGAAATAATATATATTATTTATTAATTAAGTGAATTAATAATTAATAATAATTTATTTCAGATTAAAAAGTGCAATGGGCCTTATTTGTGAATAAAGCCCATTAGGGGAAGGAGAAAATAAAAGGGAAAAGGAAAAGAAAAAAAGGGGGGGCGCCATGGGCCTTGGGGCCCATGTGGGTGGCGCCCCACTTCCCCCTCCTCCTAGACGCACCCTCCCCCCTTGGGAAGGGATTAGTCCCACATTGCCAAGGGAAGGGGGGTTGACTCCTTCCGTCTGCCTATATAAAGATGGGCAGGGGTGCACCTCTTAAAAAACAGAAAAATTCGCAGAGAATTCAATATTACTCCGAATTGAGATTGGTTTTCACCGGTCTTCTCCCCTCTCTCGTCTCTATCAAGTCGGGGTCCCCTTGTCTGGAACCTGTGCTGGGATTCTTATCTGCTACGCAGACGCCATCGTGCTGCCGAAACTCCGGTTCCGGGAGGTCTACTTCCGCCACCTTCGCTGGATCGGAGAACAGAGGTCGTCATCGAGTCCTACGTGTGCGAGTACTACGAGGTGCTGCACGTGCGGCACTACCACCCAACAGGGTGCTAACACAGCCAAGGGGCTCTGAAAGGTTTACGGCTTCATCAACCACGTTTGCGGGAACGTTTCCCGCGCAACGGACTACACCCCGAGGTATGTTTCCGCAAGTCTTTCCGTTACGGCATTACAGCTAGATAGATCTTGGGTTAAGGGCGACGCTAGTTAGAAAAATTATTGTTTTCTGCTGCGAGACGCAACAAGTTATACTGCATTGATATTGTAACACCCCCAGTGTCATGCTACAGTAATCATTTTGTTAACGTCAGATCACTCTGCTTAGTCATGCTTTAATCATTGATTTCAATCACATTTAAATCCCCCTTGGATGAAGTTGAGAACAAAAGTGACGACTCAACTTCAACCAAAAAGGCAAGTGCCATCAAATAAAACTTCTTGAAATGATTAAACAAAATGTTCTTAATATTGTAAATGATCCCAAAGAAATTATAGAAATGAAAGCAATATTTTTAGAATATTAAATTGCCCTTGGGAATATAAATAAATAAAATAAGTTGGAAATAAACTTAAATAAAAAATTGTGCAGGCAATTTTATAAAATGCCTAATAATCACTAGGTCATGATAAAATATCAATTGTATTTATTTTCATTGTTTAAACATTTTAAACAAATCAAGCAGTAGAAAAATATTCACCTTCATTCCATTTTAAACAAATTAAAAATGCAAATGAATTTAGTTGGCAACCAAACTTTTTACAACAATGATATAAAATGGAATACTAATATTGAAGCTAGTTTCTAGTTTTTATAAAAGCCATTTGATGGATAATTAAAATGTAAACAGATAAGAAAATTTGAAAAGGAAACAAACAAAAAAAACCTATCGATCGCCGATGGCAACTTCCCCACGGGCCCAGCCCATCTCTCTCCCCCTGCTCCCTGTTCCCCTCCCCCACCTCGCACTGCGCCATGGACAGGGGCACGCACGTCGCGCCAGTGCCTCCCTCCCCCTCACCTGCCTCACCTGCTCCCCCTCGAAGATAAGGATGACCCCGCACCCCAGTAGCCTTGGATCGAGTCCCCACCTTCTTCTTCCCTCCCTCCTGCTACCTCTATTCGCCACACCCGAGCCGCTCCTTGGTTTCCCGTCGCCGCTGCCACAGCGCCCACGCGGCCACCGGCCACGTCGTCGTCGGGGAGCACGTCCTGGAAGTCCTACTTCGACTGCTCGGTCACCCCCTTGCGCTAATTCGTCTGGAGCCGCACCAACGGCGCCGCCCCCTACTTCCTCCTCTGCCATGGCCACCGGCGACCTCCGCCCTGATTCGCGCCACCTCGACCTTCCCGGCCTCACCGAGCACCTCCTCGAGCTTCATGGTGAACTCCCGCTCCGATTCCCCCTCTCACCAGACTCGATCCGTCTCTGTAGAACCTTCCCCGCTGCCGTGCCCGTGCTTGTTGCCGCCGCCGTGCCCAACATGGCTAGAGCGCGCCCCGACCGCGCCTAGCCCGCTCTAGCCACGCGCCGCCCGCGCTGGTCCACGCCCTCGACACCCCGGGGCTGAGTCGAGCGCACGACCCAGCCGTGGTTGGTCACTCCTGGCCGTGTCCTGCTCCTCCGACCTTCCGTCCACGCACGACAGCTACGGCCTTCCCTCCCCTCTGGCCAGTGGCCATGGCCAAGCCCCCTTCCCCACCCGCTGCGCCTCCCACACCCACCTCGCCGGAGTTGGCCGTGACGCCAGCGCCACCGTGCCCATGGTCGCCGGCAGGCGCCCGCTGGACTAACCCCCCCCCTTTTCTAAATAATCTCCTGTTAAATTGTATGACATGTAGGGCCACTAGTTAAATTAAACTGCTAACTTAAACTGTTAAAAAAATGGTTAGTTAGCATCTCCCTTACAGGTGGGCCCTCTGGTCATTTAGTTAAATCAAATGGTTTAATTAGCATAGTGTGGATGACAAGGGGGCCCACTTTCTGTTAATTAAATAAAATGTATTTAAATGCCCCTTCCTATGACATGTGGGTCCCAGATGTCAGGTTTGACCAGTCAAACTACAATTCTGGATAATGTTATATTAAATGATTAAAGAAACTCAAAAGTGTTATAAAATCATTTAATTATTAGAAATTCAATATCTTTTAATCCGTAACTCCGATGAAAAAACGTTATATATGAAAATTTATCGGAAAAATATAACGAAAAAAATACGATATCCGTGTGTCAACCACCCCCCTCTAACACAACGAACATCGACATCCCCCTCCGGACCGTCTGTCCGATGATTTAGCCGATACCGATAAACTATCCGGATGAATTTATTTCGAACACGAAAGTTGTTCGGAATAGATCAACTAACCCGGATACACCACCCACACTTGTGTTGGATGTCCACGACACCTCCGGCATGATATCTCCCCCCCTCCGGACACCTTGTCCGATAATCACCCGGAGCCGGTAGTTCATCCCCATATGAATTTCCGTTCCGAGCAACGTGCATTGCACTGCGTTAGAACACCGTTAACATTTCATCTGTCATGTCATGCACCTATTTGTATATGCTTGCTTTTATTTACATTTTTCTCCTCCCTTTAATCTCCGGTAGACCCCGCTGCTGCCGTCGACTACACCGCTGCTGGGTACGACTAATTCGTCGACGACCCTACTTCTACTGTCGAGCTTCCAGGCAAGCAGAGCCATTCTCTATCAAACCTCTTTAAGTGTGCCATCGAGGGTGATACCTCCTGGTTTCATTTAATGGTAGGAACTCGAACCAACTTGTGTCCTTAAAGGTAAGAAGTCGGGCGACCCAACGGTGCCCGCGAGTGGTATTGCGACGGGACGACAGGGAGGGTACGACCAGTGTACCGGTGTGCTTGGCCCCTGATCGTTGGCCGCGAGAGTTACCAAACCACAAAAGTCGAGCTCCTCCAGGAGCACACGTGAGACAAGGTAAGGAGATGGTTCACCTTGTTGGTAACCGCAGTGACTTGGTATGACGACGGGGCAGGCACCGATGTACTGGTGGTCCTGGCTGCTGTCGTTGTCCGCGGGTCGGTTAAGTCGAGGCAACGATAACGGTTGTCACGCAGGTTAATTAAAATGCTAAATGGTTCAGTGAATGTCTTGAGTTGGCTATATGCCATGTACGCACTACCTACCCGTGGGAATTACGAGTTATGGGCTCCTCTGCTTCGTAATGTCGTCCGAGGACTCTTCAGACGTCAGCAGTACCGCGGCCTGCGCCGGGAAGTGGTGTTTTCTTATTTGCTCGCACGGTGGTGTCTTATTTGGATTTGCTTTAACTTAACCGGCCAGCCACGCACTGTGCAGGAGTACGTTCGGGTTGGGGTCCAAGGCCCGGCATACTTAGGATTTAGACCGGAGGATGGCCTCTATGTTGAGTTTGAAAGATGGGCTATGAAGTGTCGGATAGCCTCGGTGGAGCGTTCCCTAACAAGGTTCCCGCCACCCTGGAGATCCGTGCGTGTAGTGTAACACAAGTGCACCCCTGCTGGGAAGATTAATCTATTCGAATAGCCGTGTCCACGGTAACAGGATGCTTTATGCTGAAGATGGATCTTACCACTACAAACTATTACTATTAAACTGTATGGTTCCGGGTTTGCTTCCTCGCAGGGGAGTCGAGGAGGGAACTCGGAGGCATTGTTAATTATTACAACTTATTATTATACAATGCTGCAGCAACTTCTGCTGCATTGTTACTTATGCTTTATGTAAACTGTTGGCTAATTCTTACCTCATGCTGCAAGACATCGTCGGAAGATGCTAGTCTTCGTTAGGCCTGGCTTCTTACCCTTGCTCTGGTTTTCTGTCTTTCAGTCCACTATATACAGCCTCTTCTTTCTGTTGATACAATGCATAATGCTTAGTAGCGGACGTAAGACTCGCGGGTATGCTAGATACTCACCTGCTTTATTTTCCCCCTTTTTGTTTTGCCTGATCGGCCGCTGCAGTCGACGTTGGAGTCCAGGAGCAGGAGATCCCCGATGCCGACCACCGCAACATGAAGATTCCCGATGCCTTCTACAACGTCGAGTTCCCCTTTGACCAGGAGTAGTTTGGAGGTTCCCAGGCAGGAGGCCTTGCCTTTTCGATCGTTGTTGTTTTGTGCTAGCCTTCTTAAGGCAACCTTGTATACCTTGTGTCTATACTCAGATACTATTGCTTCCGCTGACCTTGTGCTCTCGAGCTGTTGTATTCGAGCCCTCGTGGCCCCTGGCTTGTATTAAACATCTTGTAATATTTTATTTGTAGAGTTGTGTTGTGATATCTCACCGTGAGTCCCTGATCTCGATTGTGTACCATGCGTGTATGATTACTGTACACGGTCTGAATTTGGGGCCGTCACAAGTTGGTATCAGAGCCAACTGCCTGTAGGACACCCCCTTCCAACTCCTTGGTCGAAGTCAGGTCTAGTCTTTGCAAAACTACTTTACTAACAGCGTTGTGTGGCTTATTAGCCCACGTCGCAAAGTGGGTGGTATTAGGATCCTTTTCTTCGTACCTTTACTCTGGGAATCTGCTCTCTCTTCCTTTCGGGTTAAAGATTTTTGCTAACTCTGACATTTGGATCTCGTGACTACTTCCTCCCGGAGCCCCTCGTTCCAGATGATCGCTTGCTTCACGAGAAGATCCCGAAGATACTTGCTGATAAATTTGCGAGACCCTATGTGCCCATCGCCTTAACAATTCCCTGCCACCGATAAGTCCGTATGTATAACCACGTACACCTTTCGTTCATCCATTCAATCCCAGTTGCTCTTGTGTTCATTAGGCCTAGCTTCTTACCCTTGTTCGATAAGTCCGTATGTTAATTATTACAACTTATTATTATACAATGCTGCAGCAACTTCTGCTGCATTGTTACTTATGCTTTATGTAAACTGTTGGCTAAGTCTTACCTCATGCTGCAAGACATCGTCGGAAGATGCTAGTCTTCTTTAGGCCTAGCTTCTTACCCTTGCTCTGGTTTTCTGTCTTTCAGTCCACTATATACAACCTCTTCTTTCCGTTGATACAATGCATAATTCTTAGTAGCGGACGTAAGACTCGCGGGTATGCTAGATACTCACCTGCTTTATTTTCCCCCTTTTTGTTTTGCCTGATCGGCCGCTGCAGTCGACGTTGGAGTCCAGGAGCAGGAGATCCCCGATGCCGACCACCGCAACATGAATATTCCCGATGCCTTCTACGACGTCAAGTTCCCCTTTGACCAGGAGTAGTTTGGAGGTTCCCAGGCAGGAGGCCTCGCCTTTTTGATCGTTGTTGTTTTGTGCTAGCCTTCTTAAGTGAACCTTGTATACCTTGTGTCTGTACTCAGATACTATTTCTTCCGCTGACCTTGTGCTCTCGAGCTGTTGTATTCGAGCCCTCGTGGCCCCTGGCTTGTATTAAACAGCTTGTAATATTTTATTTGTAGAGTTGTGTTGTGATATCTCACCGTGAGTCCCTGATCTCGATCGTGTACCTTGCGTGTATGATTATTGTACACGGTCTGATTTGGGGGGCGTCACAAGTTGGTATCAGAGCCAACTGCCTGTAGGAGACCCCCTTCCAACTCCTTGGTCGAAGTCGAGTCTAGTCTTTGCAAAACTACTTTACTAACAGCGTCGTGTGGCTTATCGGCCCACGTCGCAAACTGGGTGGTATTAGGATCCTTTTCTCCGTACCTTTACTCTGGGAATCTGCTCTCTCTTCCTTTTGGGTTAAATATTTTTGCTAACTCTGACATTAGGATCTCGTGACTACTTCCTCTCGGAGTCCCCTCGTTCCAGATGATCGCTTGCTTCACGACAAGATCCGGAAGATTCTTGCTGATAAATTCGTGAGACCCTATGTGCCCATCGCCTTAACAATTCCCTGCCACCGATAAGTCCGTATGTATAACCACGTACACCTTTCGTTCATCCATTCAATCCCAGTTGCTCTTGTGTTCACAAGATGCATCGAATTACTTTCCGTCGATACGGGAATCCTTTGAGCCTATTGCCTTGCAGCTTCTTTTCACCCTGCGGATAATTCCTCACATTTATCGAGAATCCGTTCATCCTAAGTTGTTCCTGTGATTCCCTAAATACTTTGAAATACTATTCGATCTCGCGACAATCCTCGGCAGCCTACTGATTTGGAGATTCTTCTTACCTACTTGCACTATGATTAATCCTGTTTGTCTTGTAGACTTTGATGACCTCCCTTGGCATTGCCATTCTGATCTATTGAATCATCGTGTGTTGTAGTGCGCACAATCATCAGTTGATCCCTATGAATTCATTCTTCCAGCTCAGACGTCATTACGAACATGAGCTGGATCTCAGTGAGTTAAACCTTCCTTGATTGTCCGTCTTTTGGACATCGTAATTCCTTTGTACTTAAGCATCGAATTATTCCGATGCCTCTATATCCAATGCTTTGGCATTCTTTCTTGTTATGGTTGAGTACCGATACTCGCACCAGACTCTTTGTACGCTGCCTGACCTTTTTGGTGGATTACTACCTTCCGTCCCCTTATGTCCTAAATCATTGACGAGCTTCCCCTGATACGAAATGCCTTTGGCGAATGGTATCATCTGGTCCGTGTCATCGTCTTTCTGCTTTCAAACTTGTATCTCTTGTTCCTGTTGATTGTCATATAGATTCGTAAAATGTCCCGTTGGGTTGTATCTATGCTTCATCCATCTATATGAACCCAAACTTTTTACGGGTCTTACTCTACTGGTGTTATGCCAGATAAATTTTTGAATGCTACAAATTCATCGACGACGAGAAGTGAATGAAAGGCTATGCATTGAAGAAGTGGGAGTCGACCCTGAACTTTTGTGTTCATGCCCATGGATACTATGTAGAACTTATCATGGAAGCTTCTCGTAAGATAATTAACCCCCTTGGTATAAATTCTTCTACACCTATGATCCACCATTCTACCTTTGAGTATTACCCCTGCTATCTCGAGGATGTCATGCCTTTGCACTACATCTGATGAATTGTGATGAAATAATGCCTATCTCTGTCATAGCCATTTCATGGTTCTGGGTTGTCGTCAACCGAGAACACCGCTTACCTTTTGCTCCGCCACCCCTTTTGTTTGGTAATGTTGCTATTCAATTGCATTTTCTTGAAACCTTTGGACATGATGTGTCGTGGTCATCATCAAATTTTTGACTTCTCCCAAGTGTTAATTGGATTCATCGTGTGAAATACCATTCTTGCCCCTCGATGATTTGTGTCATCATTGACAACCCCCTTTGACTCCCTGCCAATACAAACGTGGTCATGTATATCTTTCTCTGCTTTCCCTTGGGAAATATATACACCTGATACTTGTGTATCATCACATTTTCCTTTGCATTGGTCTGTTTAACCTTTCTTGGAATATAAATTGTCCGAGCAGTGATAATGCCTTGCTGATGTAAACACCTCAGTGTACTACTTTGTCCGTACAACGTGTTACTATTGCTGATGATTTTTCGGTGACCACCGATGGACGAGAATTTGCCAATTGGTCCGCCTCGTCTTAACGAGCAGGAAGATGGTTCTCTTCGTCCCTCGCCCCTGGCACTGATGTTGTTGCCGACATAGCTAACAAGTTGTTCTGACTTACCTTGCAACTTGATCGCATTGTTTTCCACCACCCTTATTATCTGTGGGCCCATAACTCACAGTTCCACAAGATCGAAACCTGACTCTCTGGTTCCTTTCTGTTCTCGAGGTTATTCTTCATGCTTGACCTTGTATGCAATTCACGAGTCACCTATCTTGTGATATTCAGAACGATATCAGACTAAATGCTTATGAGTGTTTCTCTGGACCCCTTCTCATCATCCGTCATCGACATCGAATGCATGTCTACCCGCTTGAAACCTATCATGCCTTCTTTTGATCTTTCGATGTATTTCCCTGAGTTTAAACTCGATAGATACTTTGTACCCCAACCCTGGTCAGCCTTGGTTGATTAACCCTGTACCGTTCTGACCCACCCTCAAGTTTTTCCTCCTAACCTATCCGTAAGTACGATGATGACCCTGGGCGAAGGATGACAACACGTCGAGATGCACCGATGCAGGAAAATGAAGACATCAACGCGAAGGATTAACTTCTTCGAGATGGACAACAAGAACTAGAAGATTCGTTAGATTACGAAACCACAACCCTACCCTTACACTACCTTTCAATTCTCGGGACGAGAATTCTTTGTAGTGGGGGAGAATTGTAACACCCCCAGTGTCATGCTACAGTAATCATTTTGTTAATGTCAGATCAGTCTGCTTAGTCATGCTTTAATCATTGATTTCAATCACATTTAAATCCCCCTTGGATGAAGTTGAGAACAAAAGTGACAACTCAACTTCAACCAAAAAGGCAAGTGCCATCAAATAAAACATCTTGAAATGATTAAACAAAATGTTCTTAATATTGTAAACCCAAAGAAATTATAGAAATGAAAGCAATATATTTAGAATATTAAATTGCCCTTGGGAATATAAATAAATTAATTAATTTGGAAATAAACTTAAATAAAAAATTGTGCAGGCAAGTTTATAAAATGCCTAATAATCACTAGGTCATGATAAAATATCAATTGTATTTATTTTCATTGTTTAAACATCGTGTACCATCATCAATTGTATTTATCAATCCGACACTAAAAGCCCTACTCCTGCATGTCTGATCTTTCTTGCTTGTGTTGAAGTAGAACACAGTACAAGGTAATCTTCTAGGAGAAGATACCCTACACTACACTCCACTATACTCCTCTTCTACTCTTGACGAAGCTGCTCATGCCCCCAAGGAGAGATCCTTGAGAGACCTCCCGGAAAGTTCCGGAGACGAACTCCCCGTCCTTCTTTGTGTGGATGCATCCAGAGGAGGATGCCTAGATTTGGTGGATTTTACTGGGACGGATCTTCATTCTTATCTTCCTTCTTCTTTTCATTTCTCCTCCTTGCCTTCCCTCTGCATCCTTTTCTCCTCTATCTTCCTCCATCTCCCTCCATGTCCCCCCATCTCTGATGTGGTTGGCGTCTCCCTTTCCTAGAGCAAGGGGCTCGCCACAGTCCCACTGATAGTTACAGTAAGGGTGGTTATCTCAAGCTTGTGGACACGTGGCGTCCTGGGTTCTTCCGGGAAGGTCCCGTGGCGTCGCGGGGACGATTGGAGCATGCATGCGCTGAGTATGCGCGGGGGCGCCCGCCAGGTGTAAGTTGACTCCTGTCAGTTGTGCATGCTTGTATTCTAGTACTCTGAATGCACTGCGTTCTTTGTCGGGCGGTGGGAGCTAGCTGGGTGACTCCATCCTTCTGGAACTGGTCCTATGCAGTCCTCTGCAGCGTTCTCGGCATCTCCTCGCCGGAACTCTCCACAGTCGCGTTTGGGCAATCCGAGAGGCGTGGTCGGAACAAGCGAAACGTGGTACCCCTAGTATCCGGTTACTGACAGTAGCCCCCGGGCTCGTCTTCTGATGGAGGCTTCCCGAAATCGAAGTCGAGTCGTTCGAGAAGTTCTTGTAGACTGTGCACGGGCTGTCATGTCACGGGGACAAGGCAGGCGAAGCCACGTGGTGCGCCTCCAGTTGGATTTGACGGATGGTGATGATGCCCCTGCAAAATATGGCAAGACTCGAGGTAATGAAGTGGCTGACCCCACGGTAATTCCATGTTCTTACGGTAGGGTAGAAAAATCACTCCCCTGCGAGTGTCCGTTGTATATTTAAGCGAGCCGACGTGAAGCGGAGGAGTCTATTCCCTTCTCCATCTCCTTCTAGCTCCGAGCTCCCGTGGCGCCCCCGACGTCTCCCAACACCCTGGGCGTTGTGTCCCAAGCGGTTTTGGGCGTCGGGGGCGGCGGCGTGGGCCGAGGTGGAGCGGCGGTCCGACGCGGCCGTGGCAGCGTGATGTCTTTTGCCTTGACGAGGGTGCACACGGCGGTGCCGGCCCACGAGTTCTTCGTGGCGGCGGCTGACCCGACGTGCGGCTGGCTTCGGCTGCCGGAGCCGTTCTCGCAGGCAATAGCGGGATGCAGGACGCAAGGCTTGTACCTCCGGATGGAGGGCTGCCCGAATGGATCCGCATGGGTGGCCATAACCTTTGGCGACGGCGACACCATGTACCTGGATCAAGGCTAGGCGACATTCGTCCGCTGGAGGAACATCCAACAGTTCCAGGCCATCCTCTTCCGCTTTGATTGCAGGGACACCCTCTGGCTGAAGGTATTCCATCCATGGGGGCCCCGCGTGGAATGCTGCGAGGACGTAGCCGTCAAAAATCCCGGTGATCAAGGCGTCGTGGGAGTCGTCCATGACTTCATGGGCGCTGAACCCGCCGCCGAGCACTAAGGCAACGGAACGCTGCCGGAAAGGTCCAGGCGAGGTCCACAACTTAGATCCGGCGGTTCACCCCTGTAGGGTTCTTCTTATTTTGGCCTTGCACTTTTGTACTTAGCAGTAGGTGGACAATGGTAGTGGTGTAACCACTCCGTCCGGTTAGCGCAAGATGTATATAGCGATCCGGAGAAACCCAAGCAATGCTTTGGTTCCGGTAGAATACCCTATGGGGTAGTTTTAATGAATGTAGTAACTATTTAGGAACTTGTTCCTTTTCGTACCTCACGGATATCTTTCCACGTTGTTGGCCTCCAAGAGAGAGAACATCTGACAAGAGGATTCCAGTAACTTTGCGTTGACCTCTTGCATGGCTTATCGGAGAAGCATTTGTAAGAATTCTCCATTTCTTGCGACAGGCGCATTCTGACGAGAAACACCGATGGAAATGAGAAGTGAGAACTCATTTCCACTGGTTGCCTTGATGGAGAAAGAGACTTCGAGAAACGAGAGGTTAGCGGAAGCGCAATCTCTCAAGGGTGTTGTGCTAGTGCCTCGGTTTGGGATCCGAGTTGTGAGGTTCTTTCAGGTGAGTCTTTCCAGGAGACTGGTACATCCGTCCGCACGGGTGCTGGACGGGGACTCCAGCCCGGTCTCTCCTGGATGGCTGAATCCCGGGAGGTGAGGACCACCCGTTGGAACCTTTACCCTGGGCAGGTACGCAGCCCCCACAGGCTACTCGGAACAGAGCTTTACCGGACGGACTGATAGTGATAACTTAGTACTGTTTTCGCTGGGCGGATCCAGTCGTCCGAGTGGGATTGATTTCACGGAGAACCAACGCTTTGGACGTCGTGGTCTGGCGTGAATATCTTGCCAAGACGAAGCGAGGGTGAAGACTCGTGCACTCTCCGCCTTGACTGCAAAGGTGTGTTCCAGGAATTATCATCCGGGAAGGACAAACCATCTGTCTCAATCGTTCGGGAATAATGAGATAGCCTTCCTCAGGAGGTCGCCCGACCGTCCAAGGGAAAGCGTCCAACAACATGTCGGGGAAAGACATCCGGCATGAAAACCATCCGAGATGTCATCCCTACGGATCTAAAGAGTGAAGCTCCATGAAATGTTCACGAGAGAACGTCAAGAAGCCCCCGAGCGCAGCATTCATACAACCACCATGACGGGCGTAACGAGCAGTCGCTTGCGACGGTGCCCAGACCAGTGGTGCTTGCCATAGCTCGATGAAGATACAAATAAACTACATATCCTATAGAAGAAACAAACATTACGGCCGATGTGATCGCCTGCCATCCTTCTAGAGCCACTTCATCGGGGGTCAAATTCCTCAGGACGTCCTCCTAGCGCCACTCCGTCGTTGGGCCAGAAGCAGGGGAGGACAGCGACGACGCTGCCCCGAGAACACCTTCCGGGAGGACCGCTCCCGGGAGGGCACGACCAGGAGACTGTGCAGGACGGGGAACACGCTGGGTTCCCAGTTGATTGATGTAGATGAAGTTTGATGCGGCGTTGAAACGGCAATGGGCTGATGCGAGTAAACACAGGGGTTTACCCAGGTTCGGGCCGTCCGGAGACTAAAAGCCCTACTCCTACACGTCTGATCTTTCTTGCTTATTGAAAGTGCAATCATGCCCTTAAGCATGTTTTATTGTTGATGAAAATATACAGATAGGGGACTAACTATGTTTGTTAAGTGATACACATGAAGTTGGTTAGTCCTCTTGACATCATCGTGTAGGGATCATATGCTGAACCTCGATCGCACTCAAGAATTCGACATAACGACTGAAGATGACACTAAGTCTTCTTTACTATTACATCTTGAGTTGTATTGATCCCCACACTATTAAGAGGGGATCATATGGTTGAGTTCAGGTCTTGCTCAAATTATTAAAACTCCAACATGTAAAATACACTTCCACACAACCTATGAAAAATAAATGTAGTTGTGTAGGGTTTTCAAAAAACTTCAATTTGAGCACTCACTGCATATGTCGGATCGTCCGGGCCACTTCCCGGATCGTCCGGGCCCAGACCGGACCGTACGGACCCTGCCCCGGATCGTCCGAATAAATACGGACCTGAGGATCCTCTGGTTCATAATTATCGCTCGGACCGTCCGGACTTCACCCCGGACCGTCTAAAGAATTACACACCCGAGACCTCTCTGGTGCATACTTAATCAGACCGTCTGAGTGTCAGGTCGGACCGCCCGGGCTCAGCCTGGACCGTCCGGTCTAGACCCGGACCATCTAAAGAATTACGCTCCCGAGAGCCTTCGGTTGCACATTTACTCGGACCGTCCGGGTGATA
Organism: Bromus sterilis; assembly: GCA_950022295.1. Taxonomy (NCBI): domain Eukaryota; kingdom Viridiplantae; phylum Streptophyta; class Magnoliopsida; order Poales; family Poaceae; genus Bromus; species Bromus sterilis. The sequence goes on along the minus strand of OX465595.1, from coordinate 268,094,073 downwards.
CGTCCCAAACGTATCTATAATTTCTGCTTGCTCCATGCATGTTTTGTGTGATATTGCTAAGATCTAGATACACCTTTATACACTTTTGATCATATTTGGACTAACTTATTAACTCAGTGCACCACAGTGCCAATTCCTGTTTTCTGCTATTTTTGTATTTCAGGTTTTCCCATTATTAAAAGTGCTCAGAAAATTCTGGGAAAATATATAAAAATCAGCGTTCTAGAAGACTCCTCCAGCCGGAGGATGCAGCCCTGGGGTGGCCCATAGCCCCCAGGCGCCCTCTTGGCGCGACCTGGGGTCCACCCGCGTAGGGTGGCCTCCTGGGCGACTAGGACCTCCCCCGGTGCCCCCCTTTGGCTCTTATTTATACTCCCATCGCGAAAACCCCGATTCTAGACCCCTTTTCTCCAGAAGCAATTCCAATCTCGGCCGCCATCGCCAACAAGCTTTGGGGGACCAGAATTCCTCTGTCGGCACCCTCCCGGGACGGGGAAGTGCCCCCGGATTCATCTCCGTCATCGTTGCTTCCTCCCTCCATGATGCGGGAGTAGTCCCTCCTCAGGGCTGAGGTTTCTACCAGTAGCTATGTGGTCAATTCTCTCTCCCATGATGTGATCTTCGTTGTGATCATAGGCTATGTTAATATAGGGTAATCCCATGATATTTCCCCTTCCTCTATGTATTGGATTGATGTACTCACTTGATCTTTGTATGGCCCGATATGCGGTACTGTTCCAGATCTGGATGTTTCCATCCAGATCCGGGGACGAAGCACATATCGGTCCCACCGTGATGTATGACATAGTCATATGCCCTAGATTTCCAACATGATATCACAACATTACAGATACAAGGATACAACATCTCATACAATCGGCATACAACTGCCTTAATACAATACAACAGCGGAAGATACAGGTCTGAGTATAGACTACAATCAAATGCCTACTGGCAAAGAGAAAAACATCGGTCCCATAACCACACGGGTCCAGGCCCTCCGCCGGGATCCGCCTAACTATTCGTCGTCGAGTCTCCACATGAAACGTCGATCACCATACCTGTTGTCGATCAGGAACCCTAAAAAGAGTTTGGGGGTAGTATCATGAGTACAAAAGTACTCAACATCCAACTATAGTGGTCATCTGACCCAGCAAGGACTTCATCACTCATCAATCTAGGACAACTAGTAGTTTACGGTAAGGAAGGGGTAAGTGGTGAGGTTGCTACCGCACTAGCATTCATGAAGTGGCTAACGATCTAGAGAGTAAGGTAAGAAGCCAAGTATTCGATGAGGAATCGCCTCCTACAAGTCTTGCTATCAACTACTTACGAAAACATAACACCTATCCTATCCTTGTCCTCCTCTTCACATCCCGACGAAGAAGAAGCAGTCAAGGCACACACACATTGATCAAGTTATATTAAGATTATCTCAGTTGTTGTTGTTGTCTATGAACAAGGAGTAGGTCTCAAGTCGTCCATAACCGTGGACACGACTTATCGAAAACATTTAACCTTGAAGGGGTGTACCAACTGCCCATTACAAGGCTCCGCACGCACGCCCATCTCTCTCAGTTGCTACCCATCATAGGCAACCATTTTATGATTTAGCTCCGAGAGATCCGAAATGACAGGTCCCTCTAACTAACAACGCACAAATCCGGGTGGCCCCGGGGAGTCGACACCCAATCGAAGAGCCGGCCGCGCCCTCGGATCAGACTCTTCCGTATGGCTAATGTCGGTGTTAGTCTCAACTATATAACAGGAGACTTCCCTAGCTCACCAGTGTGGACCAACAGAGGAACTCTATCTCCGCTGGCCCGAGTTGTTTTAAAACTGCTGGGGGCCCAACCAAGCACACACACGGTTTCAAATGGTAAATCAGCTTGGGCCACCTCTAGAAATGTTCGAAGCTAGGTAGGTAAGAAAAGGGGACCCCATAAAATCCCACACGCGGTTAGGCACGCTCAGTCTTAAAACCAATACCCGGAACTCGGGTCCTAGGTGACTCGAATGGAACAAAGCGTCGGGGCGGGATAGCCTTGACCTTCCATCCTTCGTCGAGTATAGTCAACATTATAATAATCATATCATGAACAACAATATAATAACGTGATAGCCCAAACCAAGGAGTAACAGGGTAACATCGTAGCATCCTAAGCATGCATACTAAGCAGGGGCTGAGCAACGAGAAATAGTAACATAACAGTACATGGTTTGCTGGGAGGGGACATGGCTGTATCGGTTTGAGAGAGGTTGTAAACATGTGGTAGGATCAAACATCGAACCTATCCTATACTAGTATGAAAACCGTTGGTTGAAATAGAATGGATCATAAGTAATGCATAGTCCTTGCCTGTTGATAAGTCGGGTTTCGAAGGTGTAGTTGATCGCAAGCTCGCATCGTCTCCGAAGGTACCCGCGGAAGCACACAAGAGGGTAAACACTGGAAAAGGCAATCAACGAGCAACATATATTACTACGGAGCAAACACGAGCAAGCATCAACAAGAAGGCAACACGATACATCGCACCTACCGTCGAGAGCGGTTAATAACAGGTTAAGTGGAGTACTCGTCACACACGACGATACCGCACATTTGGAAAGGTTCGATTTTTTTAGCTACAGGTGATCAACAAAGGTTGTTAACATGGCATATCACTCAAGCATGGCGTAGCACACAAACATGTCAAGAGGTGAAGCATAAGGTAAACTATCTATGCTAGTCAATTTAAGTGAGGCAAAACCTAGAAATGGCATTACACTAAGTACCCCACGACAATTAAAAGATTTGGTACTGTTCTGCCCTAAACCATATTTTAGGTTGGTTAACAACAACAAACAATAGCAATACACGAAAAACTAATCAAGTTACATATAAAGAACACTCCAAACGGAGTTACGGTTAAAAAGATACAAGCAAAACAAGTTTGGAACACAATCTGCCAACATCGGGAAGCACACTTTAGAGCAATGCATAAACAGGGTAATGGATGAAAACATGCTCACGAATGATTTGCAACTAAAGTGGACATGGCAGGGAAGGCATGGCAAAAGGAATCATGCAAAAAGACATTATGAACAACTAATTATAGCCCATGCAAAATGCAATAAAACATTACTGGTCTAGGACTTAGTGAAAATCACGAAAACAGGGCAGAAACTGTTATTTATATGTTGTACAAACAGGAGCAAAACTATATGCAAAAGTGCAGCAACATGACATAGCAATATATGGGCATGAACTAGACATGATGGTGATCAGGTACAAAAAAGAATCAAGGTCATAGGCATCACAGATCAAAAGATATTAAGCATGCAACATGGCATCAGAACGTTACATACTTGGAGAAAAACAGATGTGGCTGTCAACAACAGCAGCATAGCAACTTTGGAGCTCAATAACTATATGACCAGCAAGCAAATCATGACAATGCAATACATGTAATGGAAGTAGACATGATGCTTAACAGTATGCAAAAAGAATCAATGCAATAGGCCTCATTGATGTGTCACAATCATCATGCAAACTTGCAATAAAATAATTACAGCACCACACTAACAGGAAATTAGCAGTTAACGGCCTGATGCCCACTTCAACACAGATTATCAACATCAAGATGGCCTCAAATCAAAATGCTCACAAAAGATGAACTGAAGTGCACACAATTCTAAACAATTTTCCTTTTGGGCGCAACGTCATCCGGACTATGGTTTGATCGCAATTATCGTCGCAAAATTGAATCAGCAGCAAATACATATGGACTTAGCCAAAAAAACCACTGAGGAGAAAAAAAAACGGGGCCGTACCTCGTGGGCTGAGGCCCAAGGTGCCGGCTGGGCTGGGCCGCTGGGGGGTGGCCCGTGGGGGCGCTGGCTGGAGGTGGGCCGGCCCACCATGGCGTGAGGTGGCGGCGGTTGCCCGATCCCGATCGGATCGGGGCCGCGGTGGAGGCTAGCGGCGCCGGAGCTCCGGCGAGGAGCACAGGGAGTCGGCGAAGGGGAGGTCCGGTGAGCAGCATGCGGGATCCGGCCGGACGCCGGTCGGCGGAGGAGGAGCCGTGGTCCAGGCAGCGGCTGCCTCAGCCTCCCGTGGCGGCGCGACGAGCTCCGGCCCGGCCGGGCCACTGGCCATGGTGCGGAAGCGCTCCGGGAAGTTCCTGCACGGCGGAGGGAGAAACGGGATGAGGAGGAGAGGTGAGGAGAGAGCGGCGCGCGAGGGGCGGCCTCACCACGACGCGCGACTAGGTGGCGGCGACTCGGGACTGCCGGCGGCGAGGTGCAGCGGTCGCTGGTTCCACGGGCGGCGGCAGTTCGCAGATGGTCCGGGCGGCGCCCTGGCGGGCTGGAGGGGGCCCTGCGGGGCCCGAAACCCCTGGAGCTGCGGTTTGGAGGCTGAGGCCCGATCTGAGCCGTTGGATCTCAGATCTGACGGCTCAGATCTGGGGGAGGCTTCGGTTTCGGCTAGTGGAGGGGCTATTGCGCAAATTTGTGGATTTTTGAGGGTGGTGGCTGAAATTTTGTGGCTAGGGAAACCCTAGAAAGGGGTGGGAGAGTGGTGGTCTTTATATATCCCAGGTGGCCGGCAGTTTGCAAAAACATCCCCGATTTTTCTCTCTCGCCCGCGATGTTTATGTTTCTGACCGTCGGGGGTCTGCAGAACCTCCGATTCGGGTAAAAATCGAACTGCGCGATCAGCGCGTCGAGCTGGCGGCGTTCACCTCACACTGGAACCGTTCTGAGAACACTTTCTGGCGCGCTATAAAAATATCCCATTTAATTATTAAGCGGGGGTTTTCGTTCCGTTGGCTGCGGCTGGTCTCGTGCGGTTTTCGCGACGGTGATAAGGTGAAACCCAGTGTCGCAAAGGTCGAGTGTCAGGGTGGCAAGGGTTGGTCTCCGTCCGGTACGAGATAAGAGGGGGAAAAATAATCGCCGATCGATAAATCGGGGATGCAAACACCGCAAACAAATCAGACAATCAAACAATTCACACCGAAAACAAATTTTTTTAATTTTTGCAAAATCTGGGCTGTTACAATCTTATCTAGTATAATCCCCGATACCATGCTGACAGCGGCCTATTGGACATGGGTTAGAAGAATATTTATATGAGTGATTTCCTCTTTTGTGTGTTGATTGAAGATTGAGAGTCTCTTGGTGCTTTTCTTTGACTATCCTTGAGATATGTTGTGGGGATTGTGGTACTCTCTTTGATTGGCCGCGGTGACATTGGGATATCCATAGATTGAGAACTACGAACTCTGTGGTCTGCTTTTGTAACCCTACATAATTCTTTTCCTCTCTTGACCACAAAGGATTGACCTCTGAGTGTGTCTCCATTGCATGTTTTATGGGAAATATGATGTGATTAGACTATGTTAATGTTGTTGGGAGTTGCCACTAGTGAAAGTATGAAGCCTAGGCCTTGTTTCCACCATAGCAATACCGTTTGTGCTCACGTTTACTACTTGTTTGCTTGCTGCACTTTTTATTACAGATTTATATTACTTTGTTTTGCCACACCTATAACTCATATTTTACCATCTCTTCGCCGAACTAGTGCACCTATACAACTACTAGTTGTATTAGGTGTGTTGGGGACACAAGAGACTTCTTGTATCTTAATTGCAGGTTGTTTGAGAGAGACCATCTTCAATTTCTACTTCACTGAGTTCGATAAACCTTAGGTCATCCACTTGAGGAAAATTGCAGCTGTCCTACAAACCTCTGCGTTTGGAGGCCCAACATAGTCTACAAGAATAGAAGCGTATACACAAGTGAGAGGCATATCAAGGCCGACCATGGAGGAGGTCATTGCTTTTGGGGGAATCCCACGTGCAACTACGACCGAGGTGTGGTCTAGCTTGCGCATTCGGGACCGACCAAATGCAAATGATACGCTGATGGAGAGGGCGATGCGCAACGCACAACTTCGTAATGCTTTCGCTGGCTCAGGTACAAAACCGACCTCTCAATTATCTATTCTTTCAATTCCTGATATTGAAATTATAGATAGAGCAACCCGCATTGGTGTTTCTTTAGGCAATTCTTTTGAGGAAACACTCGAGTCTATTAGGGGGATAAGGTTTTATAAGAGGGTAGAACCTTAACAATATTACAAAAAAATATAGATGATTCCATAGATGCGAATGATGATCTTTCTAATCTAGTGGTTTCAAAAGTGTCTAATCTGTGTGAAGATTTGGTTGATGAGGATGAGGATAGTGCTGATTTGGAAGATCATGTGGATCATCCAATTATGAATTTGCAGGTCAAAAAACCTCGCCAAAAGAAGGTTTTTGATATGACCAAGGTTAGAATAAGCAATAGAAATAAAACTAGAAAGAGATATTAATAATGAAAGGTTTAAAAGGAATGAAATGGAACAGCGAGGGGTTTCGGGGCCCAGCTAAACATCGTTTTGTAAATGAATCCATTCGGGAGCATTGGTTAGATTTCATTGCCTTACTGGAGACAGGAAGATCTAACTTTGCGACCCCTTTCTTAAAACAACTTGCAGCTGGATTTGACTTTACATGGTTTTGTTTACCACCTCATGGTAGATCTGTTGGTATACTTGTTGGCATTAACGCAGAAACTCTTCATGTTCCAGAGGTGAAAACGGGAGATTTTTGTGTCAAGATGCATGTCAAATGTAAAAAAAGATGGTTTTGAGTGGGCTTTAGTGCCAGTCTATGGGGCTGCCCAAGACGCTCACAAGCCGGAATTTCTTGTTGAGATAGTAGGTATGTGTGAATCAAAACCTCTACCTATGCTGATAGGTGGTGATTTCAACATCATACACAATAGACATGAGAAAAATAACGATAATTTTAATGCCCGGTGGACTTTTGTTTTTAATGCAATTATTGAAAGCCTAGACCTTAGAGAAATTGTTCTCTCGGGAAGGCAATACACATGGGCTAATCGTAGGGATACCCCTACTTATGAGAAACTTGATAGGTTCCTCGCGAGCATCGAGTGGGAATAGAAATTTCCTTTGGTAACGGTGCGTGCACTTACTCGTTCGGGGTCAGATCACACACCTTTGCTAATAGACTCAGGAGTCAAGGCTTATTTGGGTAATAATCCTAGATTCTCCTTTGAACTGTTCTGGTTGTGCCAAGAGGGTTTCTATGCTATGGTGGCAGCGGAATGGGCTGCAATCAATAGTGGAAATACACCTATTGAGCGATGGCAAAAGAAGATAAGACATTTACGGAGATTTCTTAAAGGATGGGCTAAAAACCAAAGTGGAAAATATAAACAAGAGAAAGAAAGGCTTCTAGCGATAATTGATGAGTTAGATTTGAAGGCTGAGGCTATTTCTCTATGTAGGACTGAGCGGGATGCATTAAGGGATGAAAATGAACGCATTGCTAAACTTATGAGGGATGAGGAAATTAAAGCGACACAAAGAGACAAAGTTAAAGATGTGCAACAAGGCGGAAATAATACTAAGTATTTTTATCTGATTACGGATTGTAAATATAGGAAGAAGAAAAAATTTCAGTTAGAGCAAGATGAAGGAACCATTGTGGGAGAAGAAAATATAAGGGTCTATATTTCATAATTTTACAAAAAATTATTTGGGGAACTAGCCCCTACAAATATTACGCTTATGGAAAATGTTACCAACGAAATACCGCAGCTCTCTTCGGTGTAGAATGATATTCTTATCGCACCTTTCTCTGAGAAAGAAGTGCATGATGCTATCTCCCAAATGGAGCATAATAAAGCTCCAGGCCCGGATGGATTCCCGGCGGATTTATACCACACTTTTTGGGATGTAATCAAGGACGACTTGATGGCTCTTTTTACTCAATTGCATACCGGGGAATTTCCCTTGTTTCAATTGAACTTTGGAGTTATAACACTACTTCCAGAAAAGGAAAATGCCGTACAAATACAACAATATAGACCAATATGTTTGTTAAATGTAAGCTTTAAAATATTCACCAAGGTTGGTGCTAATCGCATTACGGGGATTGCCCCTAAGGTTATTAGACCAACTCAATCAGCTTTCATGCCTGGTCGGCACATCCTGGAAGGTGTGGTTGTTCTGCATGAGTCAATACGTGAGCTTCATAGGAAAAAATGGATGGTGTTCTGTTCAAGATTGATTTTGGAAAGGCGTATGATAAAGTGAAGTGGCCTTTCCTTCAACAAAATTTGCGTATGAAAGGATTTGCGCCTGAGTGGTGTAGATTAACACAAAAATTTGTGGAAGGGGGTAGTGTCCGGATAAAAGTCAACGAGGACATTGGGCACTATTTTCAAACTAGGAAAGGTCTAATGCAGGGAGATCCGTTATCTCCTATGTTATTTAATGTTGTCGCAGACACGTTGGCGATCCTTATTGCGAGGGAAAAACAGGATGGCCAAGTCGGTGGTCTCATTCCACATCTTGTTGACGGAGGAATCTCCATTCTACAATATGCGGATGATACCATTCTGTTCATGGAACATGATCTTACGAAGGCTATAAATATGAAGCTTATATTGTGTATCTTCGAACAGCTCTCAGGCCTCAAAATTAATTTCCACAAAAGCGAAATTTTCTGTTTTGGTAAGGCAAATGAAGTGGAATATTAGTACACACAAATCTTTGGATGCGAAGCTGGTTCCCTTCCCTTTAGGTACTTAGGAGTAAATATACATTACAGAAAGTTAAAAAATTCTGATTGGTATCTAGTAGAAACTCGATGTGAAGGAAAATTGAGTTGCTGGAAGGGTAAGCTTCTATCTTATGGAGATCGCTTAGTCCTTATCAATTCTGTCTTGACAAGTCTTCCTATGTTTATGTTGTCTTTTCTGGAAATTCCGAAGGGGGTAAGGAAAAGACTTGATTTCTATAGGTCTCGATTTTTCTGGCAAAGTGATGATAATAAACGTAAATATAGGTTAACGAAATGGAACATTATTTGTAGACCAAAAGATCAAGGAGGCCTAGGGATTGAGGTACTTGAACTCAAAAATAAGTGTTTGTTAAGCAAATGGCTTTATAAATTACTTAATGAGGAAGGGGTGTGGCAGGAGTTGTTACACAACAAATATCTCAACCAGAAAACACTATCCGAAGTCCAGGAAAAACCAACCGACTCCCCCTTTTGGAAGGGTATTATGCGGGTCAAAAGTGACTTCTTTAGTAGAGGTCATTTTATTGTTGGTGATGGCTCCACTACGAGGTTTTGGGAGGATATTTTGATGGGAGATGAATCATTAGCGCAACAATACACATCATTATATAACATTGTGAAACAAAAAAAATGTAACTATTGAAAATGTGATGGCTCATGTACCGCTGCATATTGGATTCATAAGGGTACTAACTGGAAATAAGTGGACAACAAGGCTACACTTATGCCAACGGCTAATGATGGTGCAGTTCAACGATGAACCAGATAGATTGGTGTGGAAACCAACTGCCTCAAGAATATATTCGATAAAATCTATGTATGAAGACCTTATGAATGATCATACGCCTTTTCTTAGTAAATATTTATGGAAACTAAAAATACCTCTTAAAATAAAAAAATTTATGTGGTTCCTTAACAACAAAGTTTTACTCACCAAAGATAATTTAGCAAGAAGGAATTGGACTGGATGCACTAACTGTTGCTTCTGTGGGGCACAAGAGACGATCGAACATTTATTTATTTCATGTCATTTTGCTAGATTACTATGGCGCATAGTAAACTTTACATATGACCTTTCTTTGCCAACTAATATTACCAATTTGTTTGGAAACTGGTTGAATGGAGTGGATCGAATATCTAAAGCTAGAATTCGCATTGGTGTTTCGGCCTTATGCTGGTCAATATGGAGATGCAGGAATGACATTGTGTTTAATAGAAAAAAACTTTTAACTTCTTGCAGGTTATTCATATGGTGGCGCATTGGGTGCAGCTATGGGTGTTCCTACTACTGCAAGACCAGCGGGATATTATTGTTACTGGATGCAACCCTCTGCTGAAGGTCACGCAGGATATCTTCAGCCAGGCTGGCTGGCAGCATACTAGTCGACTACAAGATGCTTAATTATCATATGCATGCATTTTTTCGCTGGTTGATTCATGTATCAATATTAATCGATCCTTGAGTTTGTAATAACTTCGAATGATACTATTCTAATAAATGGTTGTGTGCATCGACTGATGCAGAGGCCGGGATGTTACCCCTTTTCGAAAAAAACAAGAATAGAAGCGTGTGTAGACATCAAGCTATTTTTGGTGCCGTTGCCGGGGAGGTAAGCATTTGAAGGTATATCTTTAGATCTTGCAATTAATTCTTTTTGTTTATTGTTTTTATTTTCACTAGTTAGGCTTAAGGAAAACAACAAAAATATTATGAGAGAGCTTTATGAGCTCTACCTTGAGTTGGGACATGAAGTGTTTGAAGAGAAAATCAAAAATCCTATGGATCTTTACTATTTGCACACCACTCATGATAGTAGCAATGTTATTAGTATGTCTTCTTTGAATACCTTTGATCCTAATGATATGCAAAGCTATAAGTGTAGCGACCAGATCCGAAGGGACCAAGTCTCTGTGCTTAACGTGCTAGTCCCTGGATCAGCTTGCTAGCGCACACAGTACTCGATGAAATAACAGAAGAAAACATGTCTTTATTACATCGAATGAAGTACTTATTACAATAATACTAATTCTTAAGGCCAACTAATCAAATACTTGCTGAATCTAAAATAGTAATAGTAGCGAGTCCATCCGACTCCACGGAAAAAGTTGAGTATAAGACAGCGAGCTATTCGCACTTTACTCCTCGTCAAAACAATCTGCAACATAAGTAATTTACAGCCCCAAGAGGGGTCAGTACTTTGATAGTACGGCAAGCCATATCACAGAAAGAAGTAAAAGTTCCTACAATACATGCAATTGGCTGGTGGAGCTTCTACATTTAATTTTGCAAAAAGCTAATTTTTCCTATAGAATAATAATAACTAAGTTCTACAATAGCATACGATCGAGATGGAAACTCCACTCAATCAATCCCAAAGTGATTAAACCAATCATTTAATTAAAGATGATGAGACAAATCTATATTACCACAACTAGTCGCTCAAATTGTCCATAACCGGGGACCCGGCTAATCGATTAGTTTTATACTCTACAGAGGTTTGTGCACTTTTCCCCACAAGACTCGATCGCCTCCTTGGTAGTTCGTCACACTGCATGGTGTATGACAACTTGAAGATCGAGACATGGTCTTTCAGAAGAGTTTCCCTTACTCTGGTAGCACCCATCCCACCTAATCACAAGTACTTTATTAGCACTACCTAGGAAGAGTCTCTACCTGATCAACCAAGCCAGAGCCCATAGTAGCTTGTGGCTGCACACGTAAGCTTCTAGGTATGACAACACAATTAGTCCCTTTGAGCCTGGGAGTCTTTCCGCAGTCATCATTGGCCATCTCCAAGATACTCGCAACCATCCAACCCAGGTAGTTCATTAACTTTATCTTGGTCCTATTTACTACATTATCACTCATACCTCATAATGATTCACTTCCCACTCCATGTTTACTTAGCATAGCAATATAGTAGTATACGATGGTGACAATGATATAAGGATCAGACCCACCTCAATGAACTACTGTGTGTAATAGCATAGCATATCCTATCATGCAATCTAAAGAAAAAGAGCTAATGTAGAACTCTAAAGATTGGTGGTACTCTGCTTCGCACTCCGGACAATCTATCGTGAGCAAACAAAGATACACACAATCAATACACAACCAAAGGAAAAACAAGGTTCAAGAACTCCAAAATAAAAACCAAATAAGAGATTTTTTAAAACAGACCACGGTCAAGTTCAAAAGTGGATGGTAAAAGGTCTAGATGATAAGGCTTAGCTAAGGTTTTAGTTTGCAAAAGGAATCAATAAAATCCGAGTTGTAAAACAAAAGATACGATCAACTAAAGTTGAATTTGAATCTGATTAGATTTGAATATTTTCTAAAATCAAAAATAAAATTTTAGTGTTGTACTGGATAGAAGATTTCAAACAAAAACCGCGGGCTTTGGAATCAACTAAAATGGATCTACGGTTAAAAAGTTATAGCTAATATAGAAACTTGGGCTGTTCTGCAATTTCAAAAGTAAACTAATCACATCTAACTGCTTGACGCTATGGGACGAACACTGTTCCGAAAACAGACCTAAATAGTGGATGTTCGCAATATAAAAAACCCGGAAACGGTGGCTAAATGAAAGAAATGAACCAATCTAAATAAACCAAACCGATCTATCAATGAACCGACCCTAATAGATATAATCTACGCCGTCCGATGTAGATCGAACGGATGGGATGATCCGGTTACTCATCGCGGTCGTGGCGACGATTTCCGGCGTCGCCGGTGGCGGTGGTGAGGTCCGGCGGGTGCGTCTCGGCGAGGCGCGTCCACTGGTGGTGGCAGCGTCCTCCGGGACCTCGCGGAACGGCTGCTACGAGCTCCGACGACTTGGTTCCGGCGAAATTCCGGCGACAACTTCGGCGAGGTATTTCGGTGGCTACGGTTAATCTTGGCTCGAGATTTTTGAGGAAATGGTCAACTGCATCGGGTTGTTCATAGACTTCCTCCTTGTTGACATGGTTCACTTTCCCCTTGGTGAAAGGATTAGGCTTCTTGTTTCCAGAACCTCCATTGCCATTTCCATTCTTTAGCTCGGGACAATCTGTGGCGTAATGTCCTTTATTATTGCACTTGAAGCAGAGGATGTGGCTTAGGTCCTTCATGGGCGTAGATGGGGTGGAACGCTGCTGATTCCCATTTCCTGCATTACCATTCCTCTGGTTACCATGGTTGTGTCCATTGCCTCCATGCTGAGAATGACCTCCATGATTATGATGGTTGTGCCCTCCAAACTTATTGAATCCTGTTCCACCATATCCTGAAAATGGTGCGGAACGGGGCGTCTGTTGAGTTCAAGAATGATACTTGCCCTGTCCGTACTTCCTCTTACGATTCTCCATTATCTGATGCTGGCCTTCAAGAATGATAGCCTTATCCACCATCTCCTGGTAGTTAGAAAAAGTAGCCACCGTCAACTGAACTCCAAGCTCACCATTTAGTCCCTCCAGAAATTTCTCCTGTTTGGCAGCATCTGTGGCCACATCTCCTGGAGCATAACGGGACATTTTGTTGAATTCCTCCACATACTCTGCCACTGAACGGCCTCCCTGGCGTAAGTTGCGAAAGTCCCTCTTCTTGAGACTCATAGCTCCAGCTGAAAAATGAGCAGTGCGGAACGCTTGCTGGAACTGGTCCCAAGTCACATTTGCCATGGGGTATGTGGTGGTGTAATTACCCCACCATGCGGCTGCAGGTCCATCCAACTGGTGCGAGGAAAATCTCACTTTCTCCTCATCAGTGCATCCAGCGGTTGCTAGCTTCCTTCCCATATTGCGGATCCAGTCATCTCTAGGAAACGGGTGAGGCTGTATCCCAAACGTGGTGGTGGTGGTGGGGCATTGTTGTTGTTGTTGTTGTTCATGTTCTGCATCAAAAGCTGCATCATCTGGGTCTGGGTCTGAAGCAACTGCTCTACGCTGGGTGGAATTTCATTCCCTGATCCACTAACAGAAGGGGCACGTCTTGGCGGCATCTGTTGGGTTAGAATAGATGAGGTTATAGAGAGAAAATAGGCCTAAGGGGAATAACACTACCCATATGAAACATTATAGCAAGAAATTCCAATCAATCACTAATTCAAATCAAGGTTCACATAATTAACTAAGATAGGCCATTTCACAAGAGTCGACATGGTAACTCTAAGAAAACTCACGGATCGATAATCTAATCGTTTAACTAAGAGAGAAAAAAAATCTATAATGGTGGTCTATGACTAGTTTGAGTCGGAAGAAGAATCGGTCATCAAGACATCATTTCCATGTTCCTCTCCCTCTGACTGGTTATCCTCATCTTGGCTGACGAAGCATCCATTGGAGCCATCCTCCTGAAGGTTTTCTCCTTGGTCAAGTTTTTCTTCTACTTCCTCCAGCACGAGCTTCAATTATTCATTCCTTTCTTATAGTGTGTTTATTTGCTCCTCATACTCTTCACGGACTCTCTTAAATTCCTCCTCCAAACCCTCAATAACATCCATGTAATGAAGCATTTCTTCCTCCACACGTTGAACGTGTTCCCCCAAGTCTTGAATGTGAGATGCCGCTGATGTATCCTCAACGGTGCATACTAAATCTCCAGTACGATCTCGGTGTTCATACACCTCAAAGCGGGTTCCTTGAAGATCTGCGTGGTATTCATGTCGAATACGTCCTAAGGTCATCATTGCGTCACGACTTCTTGCCATGCTCCATTTTGGTGCTTTCATCGAGAAGTTGATCGGCTTTATCTTCCTTCCAAAGGTGTGTCCTGGAATGTGAACTTGGACTTTAGATCTCGGTGTTCATTCACCTCGAAGAAATTCTGATCAGATTTGAATATTTTCTAAAATCAAAAATAAATTTCAGGGTTGTACTGCATAGAAGATTTCAAACTAAAATCGTGGGCTTTGGAATCACCTAAAACGGATCTACGGTTAAAAAGTTATAGCTAATATAGAAACAGGGGTTGTTCTGCAATTTCAAAAATAAACTAATCGCATCCATACCTTTGACGCTACGGGACGAACAATGTTCCGAAAACAGACCTAAATAGTGGACGTTCGCAATATAACAAAACCAGAAAATGGCGGCTACATGAAAAAACCGAACCGATCTAAATAAACCAAACTGATCTATCAATAAACCGACCCTAATAGATCTAATCTACGTCGTCTGATGTAGATCGAACGAATGGGAACCTCCGGTTACTCACCGCGGTGGTGGATGAACTCCGGCGGTGGTGGCGACGAGTTCCGACGTCCCCGGCGACGGCGGTGAGGTCTGGCGGGTGCGTCTCGGCGAGGCGCGTCCACGGGTGGTGGAGGCGTCCTCCGGGACCTCACGGAACGGCTGCTACGAGCTCCGGCGACTTGGTTCCGGCGAAATTCCAGCGACAACTTCGGCGAGGTATTGCGGTGGTTACGGTTGAGCTCGGCTCGAGATTTTTGAGGAAGCGGAACGAGGGGATTCGTGGCTATATATAGGTAGAGTTTCGTGGGTAAGAGATTAACGGGGAGAGAGATCGAGACGAACACGGGAGGAAGCGCCATGGCCGAGTCGGTCCTCTCCTGGTCGTTCCCGTTACCGTCTCCATGAAGGAGATGGCTGCTCGGGCGAGCTGGGCCGCGGCCTCGGCCCACTCAGGCGTGGTTGGCTAGCCTGGTTGGCCGGTCCGTCTTCCCATTTTTTTCGCGAAGTTTTTTTTTGAAAAACCAAGTATAGAGGTATTTTTAAAATAATAAAAATAACCCGAAAACAATAACACATTAGTTTTTAAAAATAAAATAATTAAATAAAATGTGAGTAGCTTTATTTATTTATTTACTTATTTTTCCTCAACTTTAAGGACTTTTATAAAATAAAATATAAGTCGGAAAAATACAAAATAAATTTCTAAAATCTTAGAAAATTGTAAATAAAATTTTCAATGAGTTTTTATCCAGAGATAAAAATAAAAATAAACTTCGTTCCAATAAATCCAATAAAACGTAAATAAGATCCAAAATGCACAGAAACATACTATGCATATGATAACTAGTAAATCATGTGAAATAGGAAATTTGGGATGTTACAATAAGCTTGGGGATGCTACGTTTTATGAAGATGATCTTTTTAGCCCCCCCTAGTTTTGATGAGGAAATTCATTTTGATGATACTTTGCCTCCTATCTATGATGATTATTGTGATGACACTTATGCTATAAAGAACACTATTTTGCAAGTGGATCATGATAAGAAGGATTCATGTGATAGCTATTTTGTTGAGTTTGCTCCCACTACTATTGATGATTTTGCTTATGCGGGGAGTAATAAATTTTCTATGCTTATGGTTCATGATAAGAATTTTTTATGTGATACTTATATTGTTGAGTTTATTCATGATCCCACTGAAAATTATTATGAGAGGGGAACATATGCTTATAGATATTTCAATAATATCAAGTTCCTTCTCTATATGTTAAAGGTTTTGAAGTTGCACTTGTTTTGAATTCCTTTTCTTATTGCTTTGTGTGTCAATGAATTATTCTATTGCAATACTCCTATGCATAGGAAACTTGTTAGACTTAAATGTGTTTGGTATTTGCTTCTTGATGCTCTCTTTTGTTCTTCAACTCCTATTCCAACGAGAGCATCATTAAAATCTCAAGCCTATCTTTATGGCTATAAAGAAACAGCTTTAGGGAGACAACCCTTGTTATCTTTACTTTGAGTTTTTACTTATGTTTTTAGTGGTCTTGATGATTGTTAATATGGTAGCAACATCATTGTATCTTTATTTTCAAGCTTTGTGCCAAGTTATAGCTTCTTATGATAAGGGAAGCAAAAGTTGTGACTTGTTGTCCACAAAACAAATTCTCATGTTCTGAGTTTTTTTATTTGAGTTGCAGAAGTGCCCCGAAATTTTTTCTCTACTACCTGTTGTTCTATTTTTCACAGATTCTGCCACGTTTTGCCTCTCTTCATTTTTGCAAACCTTAAGCTTGCTTTTTCTTTGCAAAAACCTTTTGGAAATCTTGAGAAACAGTATCTCTTCAATAATATCATTATATCCAATGGGGAAAAATTATTTTATTAAGGGTACTAACCTCTCTAATCAGCTTATGATGAGTAATGTATAAAGGGAGTTTTCAAGTGTGCGAGGGAAGATGATGAAAGAAGATCCGTGAGTGTCAAACACTCAAGCTTGGGGATGCCCCCATGCAACCCCAATAAATATCCAAGGAGACTCAAGCGTCTAAGCTTCGGGATGCCCCCGTGCATCCCCTTCTCCTTCAACAATCATCAGTTCGTCCTTTGTCTCACTATATTTTTATCACTTCATGCGTTATGTGCTATGCTTGGAGCGTCTCGCTCTTAGGTTTCCTTTTTAGTTTTCTTTAGCTTTGCTTGCTGTTCATAACAAGTTAGACCCCATCTTACTTTGTGTGGGAGAGAAACACGCTCCACTCCAATCTAAAACACATCATAGGATTTTTCATGCTTATCTTTCTGCTGTTGTGTGTTCTTTATCTTTTCGTAGCTACTGCCATGTTTAGTTTTAGTTTGTCTTTTGCAAGAGCCTTGGATTTTGTTTAGTTTTTTTGCTGGAACTCTCTTTAGTTTTCATGTTTATCTTGATAAAAGAGTTAGTTGTTGCACTGAGTTGTGTCTTGTCTTGAAGTAGGTAATTGAGATTGCTATTCAATTGTAGTAGTAACTTGCAATAGTTTTGAGGTATTGTTGTGAGTAATGTTTGAACTTTTTGTGTCAAGAGATCTAGCCTATTAGTGATAGGTGTCGTATTTTGGGAAATCCGTGTTTATTTTCAAAACCTACAAAAATTAGTTGACACCTCTAGCTACTAGATGGACCACTAATCTTATGAGGGATCGGATATTAGAGTACACTCACGTACCATGAGTCGAGGATGCGCAAAGATAACCAAACCCCCATACACTCCTCCTCGAGGTACTTGTCTCTTTGTGAACCTCCTTATTAGATTGAGAGTTACCGATAATAAGTGCATGAGTTCTTCGGACTAATGTAAGTATTGAAAGTTGACACTTCCACCTCCTCATATTTTGCTAGCCTCTTCGGTACCGTGCATTGCCCTCTTCTCACTCCGAGAGTTGGCGTCCACCTTCGCCGGTGCATCCAAACCCTTGGCATGATACACTCTGTCATCATAAACCTCCCTATATCTTTCCTCAAAATAGCCACCATACCTACCTATCAAGGCATTTCCATAGCCTTTCCGAGATATATTGCCATGCAACATCCATCTCTTCATGACTTGATCTTCATGTCATACATGTTCCTGCTACACTGGCAGAGGCATACATTTGCATGCATCATGATAGCTACATCTTCTCTATGTTTGAGTACCTTGTAAAGTGTGAAGATCTTCTATACCTTCTTGTAAAATAGAGTGTTGCCCTTAAGTGAGGAAAAGATCCCAAAGTGGACAAATTTAAAAGAACCCAAAGAGGCAAATGAGAATTAAATAGAAAGAGCCATTGAGGCCACCAAAAAAATACCAAAAATAGAAAAAAGAGAAAAATATATAAAAAGCGAGAAAGGGGCAACACTACTATTCCTTTTGAAAGATCCACTCCCTCTTATCCTTGTACTCCATAGAGATGATCATTTATGCATATAGCTATGTGGGGACCTTCACACTATAGAACTTGGCTTGCATATTCCAGGTTAAGCCTCCTCAAACGAGCTCTAGGTCTTCATTAGCGAGCAAGTTGGATGCACCCCCACTAGTTCCATTGGAGAGCTTTTCTTAGCTCATATGTGCATCTGTTGCATGGCAATCCCTACTCCTCACATCATGTCTATCATTTCGCCTTCTCGCATATGATTACGCTTCACACACGTGTCAACACTTACCGCCTGTGACTCTACATCCTTCAAGAGGAGGTCGGACGAGGATAAACACCAAGGCACTTACCTCACGGCTCCAACTCTAGTCTAGGGGATCGCCTATTTGAGTATGTACCCCAATCATAAATTCGGCCAGGGTTTCCATTCAGGACTCAAACGATGTATGAACGGTCCGACAATCCCACCTCGACGGATGGTACTGCGCTTGTCTAAAACCGTGCTACAAAGTAACCGTGCATCTCCTCCCACTCCGGCACAAAATCAAATCGAAGAAGCAATAACCCATGCGAATCCTGGACCATAGTCGGGGTGAGTTAGTAGGCCAAACGGGGTCCATAGCCCTGCATGTTGAAGTACTCTTGTCTTGGATCACAACACGAGAACTCGGGGCCTAGGGCAGTGTAAATGAGACAACCCACTATGTACTCCTACACAGCCTCTCATTGTTCACCTTTGTTAGGGTGACTTCACCAACACATTACCATTACATTGCATCGTTCTTTACCATCCCGATACATCACCCAGATGGATCACCTTCATTGCAAACAACTCTAGCATGGCATAGCATAATCTGGATGAAGGGTCACATGATGAACACAATCAATCCTGCATCTGCTAAGTTAAGGTTTGCTTAATACTGTGGCAGCAATGATAGGTCATGCAAAGGATGGGTTCAACTAGCGGTAGAACGGTAACATGTGAATCACCTAATCATGCATAAGAGAACAAGAGGGAAATGGGTTTATATAGACATGATCAATGGTGTTTGCTTGCCTTGTTGACGATCACGAGGTGTCACTCTTCAGGTAAATCGGAAACTACGTCCGGCAATGAATCTATCGAGAAGAGGCAAACACCGAGACAATAACAAAGTAAACATCACATTGCAATGCACAATCAAGATGTATAACATAGCATGGCAAGGCACTTATGTGATCTATGTTCATGTTTCAACATGTTAATTGAAGTATATTTGGAAAAGAATTCCAAATTCAAACTCCAAATGATTATTCAAAATTACCCAAATTACATTTGTAACTATTTGACCATTGCAAACTGTTTTGTCCTGCTTGAAAGTTGCATATTTGGATTCCTTGCAATTTTCTGATAATTTTTCATATATTATTTGCTCAATTTGGAGTTATGGTTATTTTTCTATGATTTATTGAAGTTTTAGCTATTTTTTGGAATTTTCTATTAACAGAGAAAAGATTTATTGCGTCATCATGAAACAAGGCTGACATCAGTGGGGGGGGGATGACATGTGGGGTCGCTTTGTCAGTGGCACATGTTTAAGTTTCTGTTTAAATTAACTAGTTAGTGGATTAGAGGGGGGGGGGCTGGCCCCACCTGACATTGACCCTGGGTAAAATGACCAGGGGATTAGCCCCCTAATTAAGTGCCACGTAGGCTCACCGGGGTTTGGCCGCCGGTGACCAAACTTCACGGCGACGTGCACTGGAGACGGCGTCTCCGGCCATGAGGAGGCTAGCGGAGGGCACCAAGGGGGAGCCCTCGATGCCGCGCTCCACCCAGTGCAGGGAGTGGTCGAAGGGAAGGGAGGAGACGAGGCCGGCGTCGAGCTCGGGCGGTTGCCGTGCGCGGGCCCGATGGAGCGGGTGACAGAGAGTGCTAGGGAGAGCGGTGTTAGGGGGGAAACGTGCGCGCGCTCACCCTGGTTGCGTTGACGAGGAGGCCGAAGGGGCAACGGGGAGGAGGCAATCGCTCGCCGGAGAGCTTCGGCCGCGACGAAGGAATTTGGGACGGGAGTCGTCCACGGATCTCCTCCACTCGAATTGAGTGTGCACGGCGACGTAGACGAGTGCGGCGGACGTCCTGGACAGCTTGGCGCGGCGAGTGCTGGCCTCTGGCCACGGTAGCGCTCGTCGGTGAACTCTGGGGCGCTCGGGTCCTTGCGGGATCTTGCCGAGGAGAGATGAGGAAGACCGGAGGAAGGGCGAGAATGAAAGGGGGCTTGCGCAGGGCCTCCATGGCACCGATATGGACGAAGGGGGCAGCCAGGTAGTTTCCTAGTGGCCATGCTGGGCACGCCGGCGAGCTGCCTGCCTGCCTGGCCAGTTGGAGAAGACAACCCTGCCCTTTTGGTCTGGGCTGCCTCTGCTGGGCCAGGTGGGCTAGGTAAGTGGGGCTTGGCCCTTTTCTTCTTTTTCTTTTTTTCTGCTTCTGTTTTAATTTGTTTTTTTTTTGCATAAAATAGCAAAACATTTTTATAAAATTCCAAACAATTTATATGAGCTTAGGTGACATATAAGTAGCCAGACCCACTGTTTTGGAATTTTTGAAACTCGATTCATTTGAATTTCAATTCAAATATGATTTAAATTTAATTTCCAAGCTTCTGTTTGAATTTTTGAAAATTCCTTGGGCATGAGGTTGGACCCACAACACTTGAAATGTGATCATGCCCATTTATAGAGATTTTCAAAATCATCAGAAGAATTTAGGAAAAAGAGTTTTCTCTGGCGTTTTATTTAAATTCTTTTTGAGGCATTTCCAAATCCCTAATTATTAAACAAAGGAAATTTAGACATGATGCATTGCCACTTGCTAATACCAAGCATACCTAATTAGGGTTGTGACATCTTTTTCTATTATTTGAGTCATAAGAAAAACCGTACTATCAAGAGGGGTCAGTAAGTGGAAGCCGAAGTCATTGTGAAAATTCTCAGTTCGAATCAAAACCTAGTGAGAAGCCTTAGAGAAGAAATCTCATATGTGCTGAGTTAAGCTTCGGTGGCAAAGGATTCGTACTTTCCGCCTCCGGATCGAAACTCAGACTATGAGTCGGCTTTACTTGTTCTGCAAGTAAAGTTGCGCATTGATGACAAATCTGACCATTGTGAACAATCGTCAAGCTGTCGCTTCGGGTCAGATCGACATTTTGCACCTTGGGATCGCCACCTATAAATACGCTACCCCTACCGTCATTTGAGGTTGGCTGCTCAGTGATTATTCCCAGAGAGAGACTGTAGAGAGCATCCCAAGAAAGATACGAAGATAAACCAAAAGGCCACCCACCGAATCAAAAGTCATATTGATCTGAGTTGATTCACTATGACTTAGGTGGAAGTTTGCTAGCCTTTTTATCTTGGAGGAATGCAAGCCTCCTATAATGTTAGAGAGTCGTCTTAAGAAAGCGAAAAGTAATTGTCGCCTCGAAGCTCAAGTCTGTCAAAGGTTTCGTAGATTTCCTCAATAATCTACCACGAGTCAAAACTGGCCATGCTCAAGGAGATTGGTGCAGTTGAGAAACGGACGGAGAGAGGTTAGCTCATGTGTTCAATCACAAGTCCCTCCAACCAAATGTACCACTTTGCAGGGTATGAACTGGTCAAACAAACATCGCTACGTACAAGGCTCATTCTACTTTTTAGCATTTACATTTTGTACCTTTAGCTTCCACTACAAGGGAATATCCTTTTAGTGGCGTCCTTTTTTTTGCCTTTAGTGGCGTATTTCAAATGTGCCACTAAGGATAAGCCACTAACACTATGCTTAATCTCAGGTCAAACTAACCTCCATGGCCAAACTTCCCCGAGGATCACCCATCCTAGCACTACTCCAGCCCCAACACGCTTAACTTCTCGGTTATATTCAACTCCCACTCCAGCTCACCTACCAGGCACTTGTTGATATATCTATCATATAAATCCTATTAAACCATGTCGATGTCTAAAACATTGTTGATGTTCATGGTTGTGCTAAAATTTTCAACATTTTTTGATACTTTCTAGATGGGACCATTAGCATATTTTGAACTTTTTTTAATTTTTTTTTATATTTTAATGTTAATAAAATTTTCAAGTTTTTTTGAAACTTCTCGATCGGCCCTCTAGCCTATTTTGATTTTTTTTTCTGTTACTAGTGGCGCATTTCATACAAAATGCGCCACTACTAAGTTCAAAAAAAATTCATTTTTTTGTCTCCAGATCTTCAAATGCCCGTAACTTTTTTTCTGTTAGGTTTTTGAGGATTCTAAAAATGTTCAACAGGGTACCCCCAGTTGAATTTGGATATAACTTTTTGAGTAGATGATTTTTCATATAATTTTTTTTCATCGAACGTCGTATGCAGAAGTTATGCCCATTTTACAAAATTCTCGAGAGATTTTGCAAAAAAAGTCGAAATTCATATTTGTAAATTTTCCTAACAACTAGACCACATATCATATGGGAAACTTATTTATTTTTTATTTTTCTGACATTTCTATCATTTTCTTTCAATTTTTTTCAAATTGAAAAGACGGTCCATTGGGGGGGTGTATTTGGGAATTTTCCCTAACAATTTTTGCTTAGTAGTGGCGCATATGCAAAATGCGCCACCCCTAAGAGCTTATGGGTGGCGCATTCTAAATGCGCCACTAATAATTCCTTAGGGGTGGCACATTTTCAGAATGCGCCACCCATAAGCTCTTAGGGCTGGCCCACTCTTAGGGGTGGCGTATTTTAAAAAAATGCGCCACTATAAGAGCTTATAGGTGGCGCATTTTTTACCAGTGCGCCACCCCTTAAAACATAGTGGCGTATTACATATAAAATACGCCACTAATAAGGTTTCCATGTATAGCTATTTCTCTAGTAGTGTTCGATGTTGAGCTTCGTTATGTTTTGCTTCACTATGATTAGCATTAATGTGTAGTTTTTCCTCCTAGTTTTTTGTTCTGTTGTTCTTCCCTTTGTTGCCTTTTGCACAACTTCAAAGTTTTGGCAGAAAATTTTGAAGTGATCATTCACCCCCTCCCCCTGTGATCACATCCTTGGTCTTTCACGAACACTTTACTCATAGTGGTGTTCTAGGAGGCGCAAATTATGATACTTCTTCACAACTCATCAGACGTTCGCTAAACTTGTAACTCAAATATTATTTTCTACAATCTAATTTGCAGAAGCATTATTTTCTTGTTACAATGAATTTCTATTTCACTCTAAAATTCCTTGAAACTTTATTGAGTAGATATCCATATATCTACTTCAACTCACGAGTGAAGATAGAAATTCTACTACACACAAACACACTTATTGGACTACACACATCATCATGTATGATTTAAAATAATTTAGTTGCTCGTTCATGCATGGCCTATCAACGGTGTTTTCGTCACATTACTTCGAGACAAAGTTCGCAAGCGTCAAGTGATTCATAATCATATGACTCGAAAGTCCATCACTTATGGAAATTCTTCATGCATGTTATGTCACTTGGGATAAACCGCAGTGCCACACCCGTGTGGTATTTCTGTCAGTCTTTTAGCGTCAGTGTTACAAATGTTTAGTATTATTATCAAGATTCGTAACATACAACCTATTCACAATGGAAGTATGGCCTTTATATTATTCATAACTTTGACCAACTCTCTTGCAAAGAACATGATTCAAAATGATGTTTTGCAACAAGGCTAAAGTTTAGTAGCAATTTACCAACTCTAAATTGAATTATGAAGATAATCATAGAGTTAACACGTAACATAGTAAACCTTTTACCTTGTTCCCATGCATGTCAAAACTCATCATCGGCTAATCATAAAGGCGAGAGTATTTATTGCATTGATTTGTAACGATATGAAATGGAAGTGATATTCTAGTGATCAATAGTTTAATCACAATACCCAAGAATTAAGATTAACCACTTAATCATGACTCCCAAGAATTACATCTTTTGACTAGCAATGAATTCATCTATAACTTTGTATGACTTTCATTTCTGAGCTGGATATTCCACTCTTCTTTCGTTTTGCCTTTATACGTATCATAGTTCTGTTTCCAATGTCACTCCTACTCACAGAAGATCACACATGATCAAGGGTGGCGCATGCCATGGACTTTCTGGTGTGTAAGTCTTACTAACACCCTTTTGAACTTCCTTCCCCTTAATTATCATCATCATATGATCGGTGTTCTTCTGGATCCCACACTTATCAGCTTAGTTTGAGCACAATGAACACTTTAACTAATACTTACAATCATACATTGTACTAGATATCTTATATCTTCCATCAATTATCTTATTACTGAAAAGAACTTTTCAGTTCCATGAATATAACATAACTATCCCAAACGTTTCGAAGTACGGGTTTCATGGTGGTGAAGACAATGTACTTAGTTGTGGTCGAATTCTAGCCTTTTGGATTGATGGACGTAAGTCACATCATCCACAACATCAGTAGGACAGCATCAAAAAGTTGCGATAGGACATGGTCCTTCTCGACACTATTGAGGATAACCCTCACAATATGGTACCAATCGTAAAGTTTTTACCAGATAATATAGTTAAACAAAAACAATCGGGAAGGTCGTAACGCGAGCCATTATTCTGTTGGGAATGTGAACGAGAGGCAAATAAAATATGTTTATTAGCATATTCCATTAGTTCATAATAAGTTTTATATTGTGCTATAACTGTATTAAGCGGAAACATTAATACACGTGTGCTATAAAACAACCAGGTCCCTTGTTAACTCTAATACTAGTCCACTGAAAAATCGGATGATCAAGGTTTCCTGATCATGAGGACATAATTCCCTATTGACAATGGGGTTGTATCAATGGGAGAATGATATAATGGACATACACACACCAGAAGTTTTTCAATGTGATCAAGTCACATAAGTTTAACATTGCGGTAACTACAACGTAGTGACCAGATCCTTTCACCTTAATGATCATACGTAATTTCTATCTATGAGGATGCTTTGATTTGCAACCCACCACCTGACTGAAATATGCTGGCCATAAAGATTTACTTTGGGTATCCGAAGTAGATATGTTGAATAGCATGCAAATAGATCAAAGAGGGATTTGTCCATCCGAGTGACGGATAGGTACTCTGGGCCCACTCGGTGATGTAGCATCATAAAGTTTGCGCAAACGTGTGACTGGGTCACGGGGTTGTAATATCACGAGAACGAGTAAACATGTTTGTCGATAACGAGGGTGAACTAGGTATATTGGATACCGACTATCAAACCTTGGGCAAGGAAAGTGCCGCGGGAAAAAGGGAACATTCTCAACGTTAAACGAGTCCAAGAACGATGAAGGTTCATTCGATGGAAGCGCAGGGGCCATCTAGGATTGTAACCAGGTCTAGTCGATGGTCATTGATCAAGAGAGTGTCTTGATCATGTATGATGTTTCCCGGGCCGTAGGATGTCACACTTAAGGGTATTGGATGCAATAAGGATTGATTCGGGATCACCGGAGAAATAAGAGAGAACACCAGAATTTTTTTGGTGGAGGCCGGAAATTGTTCTGGGTATTTTGAAAGGCTCAAAATATTATTTAATAATGTTTAAATATGTTTTATTATTAAATTAATAGAATTAAATATTACAATATAATTAAATATAATTAAAAATGGAAGAAAAGGCATATGGGCCTAAAGAGGCCCATTAGGGGAAGAGGGAGTCTCCCCCTTGGGCCATGGTGATACGTCCAAAATGCATCACTATTTTATATCATAATTCATCCTTATTCATTGATATATTTCACATTACGATGATGTTCTTATGTTGTTTTGGCTTGTTTTACACAGTTTGCAACTTTCCGGTGCCGAGGCACCAGACGCAGGATTCAGCGGTAAAAAGTGGACGCTGAGTTGCTGAAGAAGAATACCTCCAAATTACCTGAAAATCGACGGAGGGTATTTTCCGAAGGATTAACAAAGACTCGCCGAAGAGGGGCCACAGGGGGCCACAGGGACCCCAGGCGGCCACCTGGCGCGGCCCCACCCCTGGCCGCGCCGGGAGAGCGCCTGGAGCCCTGGGGCCACTCCCAGCTCCCATGTCCTAAAAAAAGAGGCTTTCACGGAGTTCCGCCATCGCTCCGTGGCGTAACTTACTGAGAAGAAAAGGGCTCTCCGGCGGGAAGATTCCGCCGAGGAGATCACCTCCCAGAAGGGGATATCATCGCCATCGTCATCACCATCGTCACAGGCATCATCGAGATCATCATCAACATCATCCCCAACATCAGCACCATCTGCACCACCATGAAATCTCACCTCACAATTTTATCTTGTGTTGTAATCCGTACTATGTATCCTCTCTACTCTATCGATGTTGATTACTACTTTGTGGTGAATGCTATTGAGTTTTGTTGGAGAAATATCATTATGTCCAATTTGTTTATCATATATTTATCAGCTCTGATCATGGTCTCTTTTATGTCTTGTGAGTAGTTACTTTAGTTATTGAGGACATGGGAGAAGTCTAGTTGTTAGTAGTCATATGAGGTTGAAGTAATTTGTGTTGTTTGATATTTAAGTTGTGTTGCTATTTTCCTAGTGGTGTTGTGTGAGTCGAACACTCAACAGTTCGCCTTATTAAGGACCTAGGGGGATACATTGTGTATAAAGAATGCTTATGGTGGGTTGCCAGAGTGACAGAAAACTGAACCCCAGTTTGCACACTTTTGCACAAGGGAATAATGGATCCTTGATCTTATTGCTTGGTTAGCCTTTGCCTTAATTTCTATCTTGTATTTGCGGATGCTTGCAAGATGGTTAATCATAAGAGTGCACTTATCTTAGTCTAGAAGTTGTGCTAGCATAGATCCACACACTCAACACTTATCAGCACAACACTTGTTATCGATACGGAGTATGGCGAAAACACGTGACTACCTCTCCATGTGTCCTCAAGAATGCTTTACTCTTTATAAGTCCAGTTGCCAGGCCTATCCTTTGCTCAAAAGGATTGGGCCACTTGCTGCTCCTCAGCGCTATTTACTTTGCTTACTTTTATCTTATTGTCTCTTATATCGAAAACCCCTAAAAAGTTATCTTTCAGAGGTTGCAGCTATTCCTTGTCCAAAATCACCATCAATACCTTTCGCTCCTCGTTGGGTTCGACACTCTTACTTATCGAAAACGCTGCAATAGATCCCTTTAAGTTGAGGGTCATCAAGTAACGTTTTCTGGCGCCATTGCCGGGGATCATAGCGCTATTGGTAAGTGAAGCTGGTAAGGAAATTTTTTATATTGTTGTTTTTATTTTTTTGCTGTTGCTGCTCTTTGTCCATATGGACAACCTAGCTATTGGATCATTGCTTACAGGGAAACACCCCACATCTGTGGTGGTTGTTCCTCCCCCTTCTGAAATTGTGCCTTATAAAATACTAGCTGGTATTATCGATTGTGTTTTGGCTAATCGTTATGCAGGAGACATACATCCCAGTGAACACTTGCTATATTTATCACAACTATGTTCACTATTTAAGCTTGGAGGTGTATCAATGTAGTTTGTCATGAAGAAATTGTTCTCCGTATCGCTTATAGATAAAGCTTAAAATTGGTATAAGCTTCTCGATAACTCTCATTTTCTTGATTGGCAAGAGCTTATGTCTCTCTTTTATACCAAGTTTTATCCTCTTCATGAAATTCATCGAGACAGGAAATATATCTATAACTTTAGGTCTCGTGACGGAGAAAGCATCGCTCAAGCTTTAGGGAGATTGAAATCCCTAATGCTCAAATGTCCTATTCATGAGCTCCCCAAGAAAACTATACATAAATTTTTTTATGCTAGACTTTCTCGTCAGGATAAGGAGATGCTGGATGCCTCCTCTAGGGGGGTATTTCAGACGAAAAGCGTTGAAGAAAGATGGGATCTCCTTGAAAGGATCCAGAAGAATACCAAAGATTGGGAAATAGATAAAGGTATTGAACCCACTATAAAATATGAGCATGATTATATAGAGAGCTATGTGAAAACTGATTATTTTAATACCTTTTGCTCTAAGATTGGTCTTGATTCCCATCTGATGATTGATTTTTGTAAGAACTTTGCCTCTCATGTTGACTCTTCTAAGAGGAAGAAGGATCAGCATCATAAACCGTTCAAAGAATTACCTATTGATATTCATGTTGCTGACCCTATTTTTCCTGCAACTATATATGAAAAGCCCCCTTTTCCCGTAAGAATAAGGGAGCACTCTTTTGTGACAGGCATAATGAATAAGAGTGAGAGAAGAATTGATGAACCTGAGGACCAGATCAAGGTCGATCCTCGAGTTTCATTGGTTAAGGATCTTGTTACTAATGATGCTTTAGATTCCAATATAAATTTTTCTGCTGTTTCCACTAACCTTGTCAAAGCCAAGAATAAAGGCCCACTTTCAGGTACCCCAGTAGTATCTGTTAAATTAGGAGATCACAATTATTATGGGTTATGCGATTTGGCATCGAGTGCTAGTGCTATCCCGTATTCACTTTATCAAGACATCAAGAGTCAGATTTCACCTTGTGAACTTGAAGAAGTTGATGTTACTATTCATCTTGCACACAGAGCAACTATCTCTCCTATCGGAATTGTGAGAGACGTTGAAGTCTTATGCGGAAAGGTAAAATAGCCTACCGACTTTTTAGTACTTGGTTCAGTAAGGGATAATTTTTTTCCTATTATTTCCGGTAGACCTTTTCTCAGAACTTGTGGAGCTATATGTAAGGCCCGATATGCGGTACTGTTCCAGATCTAGGTGTTTCCACCCAGATCCGGGGACGAAGCACATATCGGTCCCACCGCGACATATGACAAAGCCATATGCCCCGGATTTCCAACATGATATCACAACATTACAGATACAGGATACAACATCTCATACAATCGGCATACAACTGCCTCAAATACAATACAACAACGGAAGATATATGTCTGAGTACAGACTACAATCAAATGCCTACTGGCAAAGTAAAAAACATCGATCCCATAACCACACGGGTCCAGGCCCTCCGCTGGGATCCGCCTAATTAGTCGTCGTTGAGTCTCCACGTGAAACGTCGATCACCATACCTGTTGTCGATCAAGAACCCTGAAAAGAGTTTGGGGGTAGTATCATGAGTACAGAGGTACTCAGACCCAGCAAGGACTTCATCACTCGTCACTCGTCATTCTAGGACAACTAGTAGTTTCCGGTAAGGAAGGGGTAAGTGGTGAGGTTGCTGCCGCACTAGCATTTATGAAGTGGCTAACGATCTAGAGAGTAAGATAAGAAGCGAAGCATTCGATGAGGAATCGCCTCCAACAAGTCTGCTATCCACCTACATACGCAAACATAACACCTATCCTATCCTTGTCCTCCTCTTCGCATCCCGACGAAGAAGAAGCAGTCAAGGCACACACACGTTGATCAAGTTATATTAAAATTATCTCAGTTGTTGTTGTCTATGAACAAGGAGTAGGTCTCAAGTTGTCCATAACCGTGGACACGGCTTCTCGAAAAGATTTAACCCTGCAGGGGTGTACCAACTGCCCATTCCAAGGCTTCGCACACACGTCCATCTCTCTCAGTTGCTACCCATCACAGGGAACCATTTTATGATTTAGTTCCAAGAGATCCGAAACGACAGGTCCCTCTAACTAACAACGAACAAATCCGGGTGGCCCCCGGTGAGTCGACATCCAGCTCAGGAGCCGACCGCTCTCTTGATCTGGTCTCTACCGTCTGTCTCGGGTTTGGATAGCCGGTTAATCACACATGGGAAACCGGGTCCTCGACCGAACAAGGTGGGCCAGCAAGGAAATTATGTCCTCACTGGTCCGGGTTGGTTTGTAAACAACTGGCAGCTGACCAGCACACACACGGTTTCAAATGGTAAATCAGCTTGGGCCACCACTAGAAATGCTTGAAGCTAGGTAGGTAAGAAAAAGGGACCCCATAAAATCCCAGACGCGGTTAGGCACGCTCGGTCTTAAAACCAATACCCGGAACTCGGGTCTTAGGTGACTCGAATGGAACAAAGCGTTGGGGCGGGATAGCCTAGACCTTCCATCCTTCGTCGAATATAGTCAACATTATAATAATCATATCATCAACAACAATATAATAAAGATAAATGTGATATCCCAACCCAAGGAGTAACAGGGTAACATCGTAGCATCCTAAGCATGCATACTAAGCAGGGGCTGAGCAACGAGCAACAGTAACATAGCAGTACAAGGTTTGCTGGGAAGGGACATGGCTGTATCGGTTTGAAAGAGGCTGTAAACATGTGGTAGGATCAAACATCGAACGTAACCTAGACTAGCATGCAAACCGCTGGTTGAAATAGAAGGGATCATAAGTAATGTATAGTCCTTGCCTGTTTATAAGTCGGGTTCCGAAGGTGTAGTCGATCGCAAGCTCGCATCGTCTCCGAGAGGTACCCGCGGGAGCACGCAAGACGATAAACACTTGAAAGCAATCAACGAGCAGGCACTCTATTACTACGGGGCACACAAGATCAAGAAGACATAACATGACACAGCAACGCGATACGGATCTATCGTCGAGAACGGTTACTAACAGTTTAAGTGGGGTATCGGTCACACACGACGAATACCGCACGTTTTCGGTGGTTCAAGTTTCTTAGCTACAGGTGATCAACCAACGGTTATTAACATGGCAACTCAAGCAAGTATGGCATAGCACACAAACATGGCAAAAGGTGAAGCACAAAGTAAACTATCTATGCTAGTCAATTTAAGTGAGGCACAATCCTAAACATGGCATAACACTAAGTGCCGCACGATGATTAAAACATTTGGTACTGTTCTGTCCTAAACCATATTTAAGGTTGGTTAACAACAGAAAATAATAGCATAAACACAAAGTACATGAAAAACTAATCAAGTTACACATAAAGAACACCCCAAACGGAGTTACGGTTAAAAAGATACAAACAAAACAAGTTATGCACACATGCTGTATAAACAGGGTAAATCTATATGCAACAGTCCAGCAACATGACATAGCAATACATGGGATAAAATTAGACATGATGCTTAACAATATTCAATTGGAATCACTCAATTCCGATAAACGGTCGCGACACACTCGTCGACCGAAGTTGCAACAAAATAACAGTTTCAGCAACAACAACACATTAACAGCAGGGTAGCTACTTTGGAGCAAGATATAATCAACATGCAGCAAGCAATTATGACATGTGAATGCATGAAACTGAAGTAGAAAAAATTCTTAACGCAACGCAAAAGAAATCAATCAATTCCGATGAACGGTTGCGAAGCAATCGTCACCCGAAGTTGCAATAAAATAATAACAGCAGCACTTAACAGCAATTAGTAGCAGTTTAACGGCCTGATGCCCTGTTCAACACACAATTACACAATCAAGACGACCTCAAACGAAAAAAATTTCTACATACGAATGCTAGAGCACGCAAAACTGAGCAACTTTCATTTTGGGGGCACGTTCATCGGAGCTACGGATTAACGGGAAAATACAGCGCAAAATTGAATCAACACACAGGTTTTCAGGACTTAGCAGAAATAACAGATAAAAAGAAAAGAAAAGAAAAAACGTAAAAAAAAGGGGGTCGGGCCTCTCACCCAATGGGCTGGCCCAACTGGCCTGGAGAGACCATGGGCTGGGGTCGGGTTGGATCTGGCAGTGGAGCTCGGCCGGGGGCGCATGGGCCTCGCAGGCCGGATCTGGCCGGTGGAAGCTCGCTGGGCCGGCCCCCTTGCAACGGCGGTGGCTGCTCGAGCTGCTCCCGTCGGAGCACGCCACGGCCATGGAGGCTCCGGCCACAGGCGGCAGCACGGCGAGGGAGGTCGGCGGCGCAGGGACTCGAGGAGGGGCGCGGGCGCGAGGACGACGCCGGTCGCGGATCCGGCGGGGCGGGCAGGTGGCTTCGAGGCGGAGCTTGGCGAGCTCCATGGCGGCAGCCGTGGTCAGCCATGGCTGCGGGCTCCTGCTGCGAGCTGCAAGGAAGAAGGAGGCGGGGTGAGAAGAGGAGAAGGAGGGAAGGGGGCGCAGGGAGAGGGAGGAGAGGAGGAGTCGGCGGCCTGCTGCTCCGGCGGCCGGAGTCGGGCGTCGCGGCGGCTCCTGCGCGACTCGGGAGGAGAGGAGAGCCTCCATGGGCTGGAGGTGGGAGATGGGTGACGTGGCACATTCCTGGAGCGTCGGATCTGACGATCTGACGGTCCAGACGGTCTCGAGGCAGTTTTCAGATCTGGGGCTATTCTCAGGGGGGTGGCTGCAAATTGTGGCTAGGGAAACCCTAGAAATGTATGGGAGTGTGGTGATCTTTATATAGCCCGGTGGCTGGCAGTTTGCAAAAACATCTCCGATTTTTCTCTCGCGCGCGCGGTGCTCACGTTTCTGACCGCCGGGGGTCCGCAGTACCTCCGATTCGGGTAAAACTTCGAACTGCGCGATCAGCGAGTCGAGCCAGCGGCGTTCACCTCGCGTTGGAACCGTTCCGAAAACACTTTCCGGCGCGCTATAAAAATATCCTGTTTAATTATTAAACGGGGTTTTTCGTTCCGTTGGTTGCGTCTGGTCTCGTGCAGTTTTCGCGACGGTGATCGGGTGAAACCCGGTGTCACAAAGGACGGGTGTCAGGGTGGCAAGGGTCGGTCTCCGTCCGATACGAGATAAGAGGGGGAAAAATAATCGCCGATTGATAAATCGGGGATGCAAACACCGCAAACAAATCAGACAATCAAACAATTCACACCGAAAACAAATTTTGTAATTTTTTTGAAAACTGGGCTGTTACACTATAATAGATTGCAAGAAACTTAAAGTTTCTGTTGAATTCAATGGTGAGTCCTATGAATTTAACTTTTCTATGTTCTCTAAGAAGCCTCGTGGTAATGATATTCCCAGTAATGATAAGATTATTGAAGATATTGCTTCCATTGCTATTCCTCCTAATGATCCTTTGCAGCAATATATGGAGGATGTAAGGCCCGATATGCGGTACTGTTCCAGATCTAGATGTTTGCATCCAGATACAGGGATGAAGCACATATCGGTCCCACCGCGACATATGACGAAGTCATATGCCCACGGATTTCCAACATGATATCACAACATTACAGATACAAGGATACAACATCTCATACAATCGGCATACAACTGCCTTAATACAATACATCAGCGGAAGATATATGTCTGAGTACAGACTACAATCAATTGCCTAGCGGCAAAGAGATAATCATCGATCCCCATAACCACACGGGTCCAGGCCCTCCGCCGGGATCCGCCTAACTAGTCGTCGTCGAGTCTCCACGTGAAACGTCGATCACCGTACTTGTTGTCGATCAGAACCCTGAAAAGAGTTTGGGGGTAGTATCATGAGTACAGAGGTACTCAGCATCCAACTGTAGTGGTCATCTGACCCAGCAAGGACTTCATCACTCGTCATTCTAGGACAACTAGTAGTTTACGGTAAGGATGGGGTAAGTGGTGAGGTTGCTGCCGCACTAGCATTTATAAGGGGCTAACGATCTAGAGAGTAAGATAAGAAGCCAAGCATTCGATGAGGAATCGCCTCCAACAAGTCTTGCTATCAACTACTACGCAAACATAACACCTATCCTATCCTTGTCCTCCTCTTCGCATCCCGACGAAGAAGAAGCAGTCAAGGCACACACACGTTGATCAAATTATATTATGATTATCTCAGTTGTTGTTGTCTATGAACAAGGAGTAGGTCTCAAGTCGTCCATAACCGTGGATACGGCTTCTCGAAAAGATTGAACCCTGCAGGGGTGTACCAACTGCCCATTACAAGGCTCCGCACGCACGCCCATCTCTCTCAGTTTCTACCCATGAAAGGCAACCATTTTATGATTTAGTCCCAAGAGATACGAAACGATAGGTCTCTCTAACTAACAACGCACAAATCCGGGTGGCCTCCGGTGAGTCGACATCCAACTCAAAAGCCGGTCGCGCTCTCGAATCGGCCTCTACCGTCTGGACGAGGTCGGGATAACCTACCCTCGCTCGGGCAGGCTCCCTAGCTTCCAGGTGTGGACCCATAGGATATACCATCCCACTGGCCCGGTTTATTTTTAAAACACTAGCTGCAGACCAGTTACGCACACGGTTTCTCAAATGGTAAAATCAGCTTGGGCCACCACTAGAAATGTTTGAAGCTAGGTAGGTAAGAAAAGGGGACCCCATAGAATCTCACACGCGGTTAGGCACGCTCAGTCTTAATACCAATACCCGAAACTCGGATCCTAGGTGACTCGAATGGAACAAAGCGTCGGGGCGGGATAGCCTAGACCTTCCATCCTTCATTGCATATAGTCAACATTATAATAATCATATCATCAACAACAATAATAACAATGTGATATCCCAAACCAAGGAGTAACAGGGTAACATCGTAGCATCCTAAGCATCCATACTAAGCAGGGGTTGAGCAACGAGCAATAGTAACATAGCAGTACAAGGTTTGTTGGGTGGGGACACGGCTGTATCGGTTTGAAAGAGGCTGTAAACATGTGGTAGGTCAAACATCGAACCTAACCTAGACTAGCATGCACAACGCTAGTTGAAATAGAATGGATCATAAGTAATGTATAGTCCTTGCCTGTTGATAAGACGGGTTCCGAAGGTGTATTTGATCGCAAGCTCGCATCGTCTCCGACAGGTACCCGCGGAAGCACACAAGACGGTAAACACTGGAAAGCAATCAACGAGCAAGAATCTATTACTACGAGGAAAACACGAGCAAGCATCAACAAGAAGGCAACACGAGACATCGCACCTATCGTCGACAGCGTTTACTAACAGGTTAAGTGGGGTACTCGTCACACATGACGACACCGCACGTTTATATTGGTTCGAGTTGTTTAACTACACAAGATGAGCAAAGGTTGTTGACATGGCATCTCACTCAAGCATGGAATAACACACAAACATTTCAAGAGGTGAAACACAAAGTAAACTACCTAATCTAGTCATTTTAAGTGGGGGTAAAACCTACACATGCCAACTATTACGGACCCCACGATAATTATAATGTTTGGTACTGTTTTTCCCTAAAAAATATTTTATTATTTTTATTAGCAAGAAAGAGCAGCATAAAACAATCTACATGCAATTCTAGTCAAGTTACATATAAAGAACATTTTAAACGGAGCAACGGTTAAAAAGTTATTAAAGAAACAATTTACAGTGGCAAGGAGTGTAATTAGCAGTCAAACAGCATGTAAACAAAGTCAAACATGGCAAAGGAGCACATTTTATTAAAATACACGAAAAACTAAGAAAGTTTCATGTTTAAAGCGTCGCGATCCAAGCTACTGAATAAAAGATACGAGCACCGCAAAATAAACTACACAATCTACCAAACAGATAAAAGAAAAAAAAAGAAAAAAAACATAACAGAAAAAAAAAGAGTGTCTCACCCTAACGGGCTCGGCCCATCTGGCAAGAGAGGCCGGCCAGGGAGGCCTTGGGCCGCGGCTGGTGTTGGGAGTCCGGCCCACCTGGCAGGCGACCGAACGGACGAGCACGCTCGTCCTCGTCCAAGACGAGCAAGGCAGCAGCGCCGGAGATG
The DNA here is from genome assembly GCA_950022295.1 of Bromus sterilis. Taxonomy (NCBI): domain Eukaryota; kingdom Viridiplantae; phylum Streptophyta; class Magnoliopsida; order Poales; family Poaceae; genus Bromus; species Bromus sterilis. Next base: position 268,058,258 of record OX465595.1, on the reverse strand, counting down.
CTTGGCTGGCGGCTTCCGGCGAGGAAGGCAGAGGACGGCGCGACGAGGGGAACGGGGGCACAGGCAGTTACGGTTCCAAGGCGGCCAGGTCCGGGGTGCGAGCTCCTCGCGGCAGCCACGACGCTCGGGAGTCCGCTCGCGTGGCGGGCGTCCATGGCAGCTCCACGGCTCCACGGCGCTGGTCGTCGGCGGCGGCGTGGAGGCGCGGTGGCGTGCTGCAGGCGGAGACAGCGGCGGCGCGGGACTCTTGGCCCAGATCGGGGCCATGCGGGGCCCGGCGGCGCGGCTGGTGGCTGGGACTGGCTGGAGGAGGGAGATGAGCCACGTGGCTCGATCTGGACCCTCTGGTTGTCAGATTTGAGGGCGAGAAACGAATCTGGCTAGGGTTTCGAAATTTTTGAGCTTATGGGTGGAAAATTGGGGCAGATCTAGGGGGTGGATGCAATTTTTGGCTAGGGAAACCATAAGTGGGGTGGTGGAGTGGTGGTGTTTATATAGCCGAGGTGGCTGGCAGTTTGCAAAAGCATCCCCAGTTTCTCTCCCGCGCGCGTGGTGTTTACGTTTCTGACCGACGGGGGTCCGCAGGACCTCCGATTCGGGTAAAACTTCAAACTACACAAACAACACGTCGAGCCGGAGGCGTTCACCTCGCGCTGGAACCATTCCAAGAACACTTTCTGGCGCACTATAAAAATATCCCGTTTACTTTGTACTATAAAAATATTTTTATAGCACGCCGGAAAGTGTTCTCCGAACGGTTCCAGCGCTAGGTGAACGCCTCCGGCTCGACGCACTGATCGCGTTGTTCGAATTTTTACCCGAATCGGAGGTACTGCGGACCCCCGACGGTCAGAAACGTGAGCACCGCGCACGCGAGAGAAAAACCGGGGATGTTTTTGCAAACTGCCAGCCACCTGGGCTATATAAAGACCACCACACTCCCACCGCTTTCTAGGGTTTCACTAGCCAAAATTTTGCAGCCACACCCCTGATCTCCACTCAAATCTGCCCCCAAATCCATTTCTCCACCGAAACCCTAAACCCAGTAAATTCTGGCCATCAGATCCAAGATCGGAGGGCCAGAAGGCCTCCACGTCGCCCCGAAGGGATCCAGCAGCCAGCCAAGGGATTCGGGCCCCGCAGGGCCCGCCGCCAGCCCGCTCCGGGCCCGATCTGAGCCGTTGAGCCGCGTCGCCGCCGTCTCCCGTGGTGGAGCCGCCGGCTCCCACCGTCCTAGCCCACGCCCGGCGAGCTGCCGTGCTCCGGCCAGCCGGCCATCTCCTCCTCCTACGCGACCTCTCCAACCTCCTCTCCTCTCTTCTAACTCCTCCTCTCTCTCTCTCTCTCAGAGGGGGCGCCGTCGGACGCCATGGGAGGCAGCACCAAGCTCCGCCGCCCTCTGCCCCGTACACAGCCGCCGTCGGCCAGATCCTTGCGGGATCCAGCCGGATCCGCCGTCCCCGCCCTCAAGACGCCTCGCCGGAGGGCCGCTGCCGCTCGGGCGCGCTCGGGAGGAGCCCGACGCCCCAGCTGCCGCCGCTGCACAGGTGGGCCGGCCAGCCAGGCGGCCCAGCAGCCCCAAACGGCCCAGGCCAGGCCTCCCAGCCCAGCGCGCCTCCTCTGCCTCATGGGCCAGCCCATGGGTGAGGCCCCCTTTTCCTTTTTTTTTATTTGTTCTGCTGCTGTTTTTTTTGCTAAGTCCCAGGAATATTGATGCTGTTACGTTTTTGCAACGTTATTTCCCGTTGACCCGTAGCTCCGATGAACGTGCCCCCAAAATGAAAGTTTCTCAGTTTTGCGTGCTCTAGCATTCGTAAGTATAAAGTTTTTCCGTTTGAGGTCATCTTGATTGTGTAATTATGTGCTAAACAGGGCCACTGGTCGTTAATTGGAAACTGTTGATTAACTGCTCGTGAATCTGTTGCTTGATTGAAACTTCGGGAAAAGGTTGCGTCGCAACCGTACGTAGGAATTGTTTGATTCCTTTTGCGTTGCGTTAAGAATTGTTTCTACTTCAGCTTAATGCATTCACATGCCATAATTTCTTGCTGCATCATGATTGTATCTTGCTCCAAAGTAGCTACCCTGCTGTTAGTGTGCTGCTGTTTATATTTTGTTGCAACTTCGGTCGACGAGTGTGTCGCGACCGTTTATCGGAATTGAGTGATTCCAATTTCATATTGTTAAGCATCATGTCTACTTCCATTATATGTATTGCATCTTCATATTTTCTTTCCTGGTCATATAGATTTTGAGCTCCAAAGTTGCTATGCTGCTGTTTTTGACAGCCACCTCTGTTTTTCTCTAAGTCTGTTACTTTGCGATGCCATGTTGTTTGCTTAATATCTTTTGATCTATGATGCCTTTTTGCATGAGTCTTTTTTCCATGCCTTCCCTGTCATGTCTACTTTAGTTCCATATCATCTGTGAGCATGTTTGCATTGATTATCCTGTTTATGCATTGCTCTAAAGTGTGCTTCGTGATGTTGGCAGATTGTGTCCGTAACTTGTTTTGCTTGTATCTTTTTAACCGTAACTTCGTTTGGAGTGTGCCTTACATGTAACTTGATTAGTTTTTCGTGTACTTTGTGTTTATGCTATTGTTTGCTGTTGTTAACCAACCTAAAATATGGTTTAGGACAGAACTGTACCAAATGCTTTAATCATCGTGATGCACTTAGTGTTATGCCATGTTTAGGATGTGCCTCACTTAAATTGACTAGCATAGATTGTTTACTTTGGGCTTCACCTCTTGTCATGTTTATGTGCTATGCCATCCTTTCTTGAGTTTCCATGTTAATAACCGTTGGTTGATCACCTGTAGCTAAGCAACTTGAACCACCGTAAACGTGCGGTATTCGTCGTGTGTGACCGATACCCCACTTAAACTGTTAGTAACCGCTCTCGACGGTAGGTGCGATGTCTCGTGTTTCCTTCTTGTTGATGCTTGCTCGTGTTTGCCTCGTAGTAATATAGTGCTTGCTCGTTGATTGCCTTCCAGTGTTTATCGTCTTGTGTGCTTTCACGGTACCTTCGGAGACGATGCGAGCTTGCGATCAACTACACCGTCGGAACCCGACTTATCAACAGGCAAGGACTATACATTACTTATGATCCATTCTATTTAAACCAGCGATTTGCATGCTAGTATAGGTTAGGTGCGATGTTTGATCCAACCACATGTATACAGCCTCTTTTAAACCGATACAGCCATGTCCCCTCCCAGCAAACCTTGCACTGCTATGTTACTATTGCTCGTTGCTCAGCCCCTGCTTAGTATGCATGCTTAGGATGCTACGATGTTACCCTGTTACTCTTGGTTTGGGATATCACATTATTATTATTGTTGTTGATGATATGATTATTATAAATGTTGATTATATTCGACGAAGGATGGAAGGTCTAGGCTATCCCGCCCCGACGCTTTGTTCCATTTGAGTCACCTAGGATCCAAGTTCCGGGTATTGATTTTAAGACTGAGCGTGCCTAACCGCGTGTGGGATTTTATGGGGTCCCCTTTTCTTACCTATCTAGCTTCAAGCATTTATAGTGGTGGCCCAAGCTGATTTTACCTTTTGAAACCGTGTGTGTGCTGGTCGTACGCCAGTAGTTTTCAAACAACTTGGGCCAGCAGAGACATGGTTTCTCTTGTTGGTCCACCCCAGGGAGCTAGGGGGTTGTCCACATCTGTTTGGGCAACCTATCCGACCTCGTCCATACGGTAGAGGCCGATTCGAGAGCGCGGCCGGCTTTTGAGTTGGATGTCGACTCACTGGGGGCCACCCGGATTTGTGTGTTGTTAGTTAGAGGGACCTGTCGTTCCGGATCTCTTGGGACTAAATCATAAAATGGTTGCCTGTGATGCGTAGCAACTGAGAGAGATGGGAGTGCGTGCGGAGCCTTGTAATGGGCAGTTGGTACACCCCTGCAGGGTTAATTCTTTTCGAGAAGCCGTGTCCACGGTTATGGACGACTTGAGACCTACTCCTTGTTCATAGACAACAACAACTGAGATAATCTTAATATAACTTGATCAACGTGTGTGTGTGCCTTGATTGCTTCTTCTTCGTCGGGATGCGAAGAGGAGGACAAGGATAGGATAGGTGTTATGTTTGCGGAAGTAGTTGATAGCAAGACTTGTTGGACGCGATTCCTCATTGAATGCATGGATTCTTATCTTACTCTCTAGATCGTTAGCCACTCCATGAATGCTAGTGCGACAGCAACCTCACCACTTATCGCATCCTTACCGTAAACTACTAGTTGTCCTAGAATGACGAGTGATGAAGTCCTTGCTGGGTCAGATGACCACTACAGTTGGATGTTGAGTACTTCTGTACTCATGATACTACCCCCAAACTCTTTTCAGGGTTCTTGATCGACGACAGGTATGGTGATCGACGTTTCACGTGGAGACTCGACGAAGACTAGTTAGGCGGATCCCGGCGGAGGGCCTGGACCCGTGTGGTTATGGGATCGATGTTTTTCTCTTTGCCACTAGGCATTTGCTTGTAGTCTGTACTCAGACATGTATCTTCCGCTGTTGTATTGTATTAAGGCAGTTGTATTCCGATTGTATGAGATGTTGTATCCTTGTATCTTTAATGTTGTGATATCATCTTGGAAATCCACGGCATATGACTTTGTCATATGTCGCGGTGGGACCGATATGTGCTTCGTCCCCGGATCTGGATGGAAACATCTATATCTGGAACAGTACCGCATATCGGGCCTTACAACTTGGTATCAGAGCCTTACCGACCGTAGGATCCCCTCTCTGGCCGAAGTCGAGTCTAGAAAAAAACTATTTTGTAGTTACTAAGTTAGTTATTGGAGAGTAGGAACCTTTTTACTCCTTACCCTTGCTCTGGTCAGGACAAGTGTCGTAAGTGTTTTAACTCTCGCCTTATCCCCTTACAAACTTCAGGATCTCGAGTGTGTGGAGTTCGGAATAGTTACAATTCCTTGCTTGCAGCGTATTGTCTCAATTTCGATCTCAGGTTGGGAAATCCTGTAGTTCCTTTAGTTTTTCTGACTCTGGATAAACATCTTGGTCGTCCGTTGATTTCAGTCCTCTTGCCCAGTATGATCATGATTTCAGTGAGAATACTTCCCTTGATCGTCGCTTTCAACTATCGTTCCTCCTCTTGATCTTCTGATGGTTTCGTTCTCCGAAGTTGCCGTCTCTCTACGGAAATTTATCTCGATAGAAGTTCGACGTTGACATGGAGCAGAGTCCCTTGTTGGTGGTGTTGAAGAATCGTTGACTCTCTTTTCTCCCCCCTCTCCCCCGGATCGTCCTGGATCTCGGGACGAGATCCCTTGTTGGTGGTGTTGTATTGTAACAGTCCAGTTTTCACAAAAATTAAATTTTTTGTTTTCGGTGTGAATTGTTTGATTGTCTGTTTTTTTTGCGGTGTTTGCATCCCCGATTTATCGATCGGCGATTATTTTTCCCCCTCTTATCTCGTATCGGACAGAGACCGACCCTTGCCACCCTGACACTCGACCTTGCGACACCGGGTTTCACCCGATCACCGTCGCGAAAACCGCACGAGACCAGCCGCAGCAAACGGAACGAAAAACCCTGTTTAATAATTAAACGGGATATTTTTATAGCGCGCCGGAAAGTGTTCTTGGAACGGTTCTAGAGCTAGGTGAACGCCTCCGGCTCGACGCGCTGATCACGCAGTTTGAAGTTTTACCCGAATCGGAGGTACTGCGGACGCCCGGCGGTCAGAAATGTGAGCACCGCGCGCGAGAGAGAAAAACCGGGGATGTTTTTGCAAACTGCCAGCCACCTGGGCTATATAAAGACCACCACACTCCCACCCCTTTCTAGGGTTTCACTAGCCAAAATTTTGCAGCCACACCCCTGATCTCCACTCAAATCTGCCCCCAAATCCATCTCTCCACCGAAACCCTAAACCTAGTAAATTCTGGCCATCAGATCCAAGAGCGGATGGCCAGAAGGCCTCCACGTCGCCCCGAAGGGGTCCAGCAGCCAGCCAAGGGATCCGGGCCCCGCAGGGCGTGCCGCCAGCCCGCTCCGGGCCCGATTTGGGCCGCGGAGCCGCGTCGCCGCCGGCTCCCGTGGTGGAGCTGCCGGCTCCCACCGTCCTAGCCCGCGCCCGGCGGGCCGCCATGCTCCGGCCAGCCAGACATCTCCTCCTCCTCCGCGACCTCTCCTCCCTCCTCCCCTCTCGCCTAACTCCTCCTACTCTCTCTCTCTCACAGGGGGCGCCGTCGGCCGCCATGGGAGGCAGCACCAAGCTCCGCCGCCCTCTGCCCCGTACACAGCCGCCGCCGGCCAGATCCGTGCGGGATCCAGCTGGATCCGCCGTCCCCGCCCTTAAGACGCCTCACCGGCAGGCCGCCGCTCCTCGCCGGCGGGCGCAGCCGCCGCCGCCGCTCGGGCGCGCTCGGGAGGAGCCCGACGGCCCAGCTGCCGCCGCTGCACAGGTGGGCCGGCCATCCAGGCGGCCCAGCAGCCCCAAGCGGCCCAGGCCAGGCCTCCCAGCCCAGCACGCCTCCTCTGCCTCATGGGCCAGCCCTAGGGTGAGTCCCCCTTTTCCTTTTTTTTTATTTGTTCTGCTGCTGTTTTTTTTGCTAAGTCCCAGGAATATTGTTGTTGTTACGTTTTTGCAACGTTATTTCCCGTTGACCCGTAGCTCCGATGAACGTGCCCCCAAAACGAAAGTTGCTCAGTTTTGCGTGCTCTAGCATTCGTATGTAGAAAGTTTTTCTGTTTCAGGTCATCTTGATTTTGTAATTGTGTGCTAAACAGGGCCACTGGTCGTTAATTGGAAACTGTTGATTAACTGCTGCAGAATCTGTTGCTTGATTGAAACTTCGAGCGACGGTTGCTTCGCAACCGTACGTTGGAATTGTTTGATTCCTTTTGCGTTGCGTTAAGCATTGTTTCTACTTCAGTTTCATGCATTCATATGCTATAAGTGCTTGCTGCATCATGATTGTATCTTGCTCCAAAGTAGCTACCCTGCTGTTAGTGTGCTGCTGTTTATATTTTGTTGCAACTTCGGTCGACGAGTGTGTCGCGACCGTTTATCGGAATTGAGTGATTCCAATTTCATATTGTTAAGCATCATGTCTACTTCCATTATATGTATTGCATCTTCATATTTTCTTTCCTGGTCATATAGATTTTGAGCTCCAAAGTTGCTATGCTGCTGTTTTTGACAGCCACCTCTGTTTTTCTCTAAGTCTGTTACTTTGCGATGCCATGTTGTTTGCTTAATATCTTTTGATCTATGATGCCTTTTTGCATGATTCTTTTTTCCATGCCTTCCCTGTCATGTCTACTTTAGTTCCATATCATCTGTGAGCATGTTTGCATTGATTATCCTGTTTATGCATTGCTCTAAAGTGTGCTTCGTGATGTTGGCAGATTGTGCCCGTAACTTGTTTTGGTTGTATCTTTTTAACCGTAACTCCGTTTGGAGTGTGCCTTACATGTAACTTGATTAGTTTTTCGTGTACTTTGTGTTTATTCTATTGTTTGCTGTTGTTAACCAACCTAAAATATGGTTTAGGATAGAACTGTACCAAATGCTTTATTCATCGTGATGCACTTAGTGTTATGCCATGTTTAGGATGTGCCTCACTTAAATTGACTAGCATAGATAGTTTACTTTGTGCTTCACCTCTTGTCATGTTTATGTGCTATGCCATGCTTGCTTGAGTTTCCATGTTAATAACCGTTGGTTGATCACCTGTAGCTAAGCAACTTGAACCACCGTAAACGTGCGGTATTCGTCGGGTGTGACCAATACCCCACTTAAACTGTTAGTAACCGCTCTCGACGGTAGGTGCGATGTCTCGTGTTGCCTTCTTGTTGATGCTTGCTCGTGTTTGCCTCGTAGTAATATAGTGCTTGCTCGTTGATTGCCTTCCAGTGTTTATCGTCTTGTGTGCTTCCGCGGGTACCTTCGGAGACGGTGCGAGCTTGCGATCAACTACACCGTCGGAACCCAACTTATCAACAGGCAAGGACTATACATTACTTATGATCCATTCTATTTAAACCAGCGGTTTGCATGCTAGTATAGGTTAGGTGCGATGTTTGATTCTACCACATGTTTACAGCCTCTTTTAAACCGATACAGCCATGTCCCCTCCCAGCAAACCTTGCACTGCTATGTTACTATTGCTCGTTGCTCAGCCCCTGCTTAGTATGCATGCTTAGGATGCTACGATGTTACCCTGTTACTCTTGGTTTGGGATATCACATTATTATTATTGTTGTTGATGATATGATTATTATAAATGTTGATTATAATCGACGAAGGATGGAAGGTCTGGGCTATCCTGCCCCGACGCTTTGTTCCATTCGAGTCACCTAGGATCCGAGTTCCCGGTATTGGTTTTAAGCCTGAGCGTTCCTAACCGCGTGTGGGATTTTATGGGGTCCCTTTTTCTGACCTATCTAGCTTCAAGCATTTCTAGTGGTGGCCCAAGCTGATTTTACCTTTTGAAACCGTGTGTGTGTTGGTCGTACGCCAGTAGTTTTCAAACAACTTGGGACAGCGGAGACATGGATTCTCTTGTTGGTCCACCCCAGGGAGCTAGGGGGTTGTCCACATCTGTTTTGGCAACCTATCCGACCTCGTCCAGACGGTAGAGGCCGATTCGAGAGCGCGACCGGCTTTTGAGTTGGATGTCCACTCACCGGGGGCACCCGGATTTGTGCGTTGTTAGTTAGAGGGACCTGTCGTTCCGGATCTCTTGGGACTAAATCATAAAATGGTTGCCTGTGATGGGTAGCAACTGAGAGAGATGGGCGTGCATGCGAAGCCTTGTAATGGGAAGTTGGTACACCCCTGCAGGGTTAAATCTTTTCGAGAAGCCGTGTGCACGGTTATGGACGACATGAGACCTACTCCTTGTTCATAGACAACAACAACTGAGATAATATTAATATAACTTGATCAACGTGTGTGTGTGCCTTGACTGATTCTTCTTCGTCGGGATGCGAAGAGGAGGACAAGGATAGGATAGGTGTTATGTTTGCGGAAGTAGTTGATAGCAAGACTTGTTTGAGGCGATTCCTCATCGAATGCTTTGCTTCTTATCTTACTCTCTAGATCGTTAGCAACTCCGTGAATGCTAGTGCGGCAGCAACCTCACCACTTACCCCATCCTTACCGTAAACTACTAGTTGTCCTAGAATGACGAGTGATGAAGTCCTTGCTGCGTCAGATGACCACTACAGTTGGATGCTGATTACTTCTGTACTCATGATACTACCCCCAAACTCTTTTCAGGGTTCTTGATCGACGACAGGTATGGTGATCGACGTTTCATGTGGAGACTCGACGACGACTAGTTAGGCGGATCCCGGCGGAGGGCCTGGACCCGTGTGGTTATGGGATCGATGTTTTTCTCTTTGCCACTAGGCATTTGCTTGTAGTCTGTACTCAGACATGTATCTTCCGTTGTTTTATTGTATTAAGGCAGTTGTATGCCGATTGTATGAGATGTTGTATCCTTGTATCTGTAATGTTGTGTAACGACCCGGTCCCGAAGGGAACCAAGTCTACTGTGCTTCTGTGCTATCCCTGGATCAGTATGCTAGCACACACAGGTACTCGATGAAATACCATAGTATCACATGTCATAAATTAACGTAAATACATGGTATTTATTACCTTATAGCCCTTAGGCTAGAATACATAGCAGAACAATCAATATATAAGTGGAGTCCCATCAACGCCAACGGCAAAGTTGAGTGTAGACTTCACGACCCTAAATCGTATCACTTACTCGTCGTATATAATCCTGCAACACCGAAGGTTACAGCCTGACAACGGGTCAGTACATTTGAATGTACGGCAAATCATATCCCAGAAAGAAGTAAAATTCCTACAATACATGCAATTTGGCTTGTGGAGCTTCTACATTTATTTTTGCAAAAAGCTAATTTTCCCTATAGAATAATAATAACTAAGTTCTACAATAGCATACGATTGAGATGGGAACCCCCACTCAATCTATCCCAAAGTGATTAAACCAATCAGTTAATTAACGATGATGAGACAAATCAATATTACCACATCTAGTTGCTCAAATTGTCCATAACCGAGGACACCGCTAATCGATTAGTTTTACACTCTGCAGAGGTTTGTGCACTTTTCCCCACAAGGCTCGATCGCCTCCTTTGTAGTTTATCACACTACATGGTGTATGACAACTGGAAGATCGAGACATGGTCTTTAAGAAGAGTTTCCCTTACTCCGGTAGCACCCATCCCACCTACTCACAACTACTTTCGTAGTGCTACCTAGTAAGAGTCCCTACAACTGATCAACCAAGCCAGAGCCCATAGTAGCTTGTGGCTGCACATGTAAGCTTCTAGGTATGTCAATACAAACAGTCCCTTTGAGCCTGGGTGGCTTTCCGCAGTTATCACTGGCCACCCCCAGGATACTCGCAACCATCCCACCCAGGTAGTTCATTAACTTTATCTTGGTCCTAATTACTACATTATCACTCATGCCTCATAATGATTCACTTCCCAATCCACGTCTACTTAGCATAGCAATATTCTATTATAATGCAATCTAAAGAAGAAGAACTACTGGGTGTAATAGCATAGCATAACCTATCATGCAATCTAAAGAAGAAGAACTAATGCATTAAAACATAGGTAATAGGGAATATGATCAAAGATATGACTTGCCTTGAATCTTGATGAAGTTATTCGCGCTCATAATTCCAACAATTCTACTCGTCACACTCCGAGCAATCGATCGTAACCAAGCACACAAGGTTGCACACAATCAATACACAAACAAAGGCAAAACAAGGTTCATGAACTCCAAAAGAAAAACAAATAAAAGATTTTGCAAAACAGATCTTGATTGGTTAAAAAGTGGGTTGCAAGGTATCTATAATATAGGATTTATCTAGGGTTTTAGTTTGCAAAAAGAATCAATCAAATCCGAGTTGTAAAACAAAAGATACGATCAAAAGAAACTTGATTTTGAAACTGATCAGATCTGATTATTTTCGAAATTCACAAATAAAAGTTTAGGGTGGTACTGGATAGAGGATTCCGAAATAAAATCGTGGGCTTTGGAATCACGCAAAACGGATCTACGAGTAAAAAGATATTACAAAAACAAATCTACATAGGATTTAGATATATTTTTTTGATCAAACGCAAAATATTTTTTCCTCAAAACTTGGATCGACAGTACCTAATGTGTAGAGGATTTAAAAACAAACAAGTGGCCGCTAGTTTCATCTAAAACGGAGCAACGGATAAAAAGTTACGGCGTTTTTACTAACCGCGGCGTGTAGATTTGACGCGACGAAGACGACAACTCCGGCGATCTTCGGCGTCAACGAGGATGTCTAGGATGTAGGGCTTGATTAGAAGATCACAACGGTGGTGGTGATGATCTCCAACATCGTCCGTACGGGCGTGGCAACGCGATGAACCGAGCGCGCTCCGATGAACTCCCGCGGTGCGCGTACAATTTTGAGATCAAACTTGCGCAAGAAAAGAAAGAGGGAAAATATGTCCATTAGATGCACAACGAAGAAAGAAGTCGGTATGCAAAATTTGGGGTCAAGGGGAGGCTCACCGGCGACGGGATCTACCGGCAAAATCGAAATTTTTCGTCGAGATCTACCTCGAAATTAGCTCGATTTGAAACGGTTTGCTGCGAAATTTTGTGGGGAATCGACGAAGAGGAACGTGGGGTATTTATTGGACAAGATTGCTTGAAAAAAGGGCAATCGGAGAGGGAGTTCCGGGCGAACACGGTGTAACCGTGCGCGTACAGAGTCCAGACCGGACTCCTACTGTTCGTGTTCGTGATGAACACGAACGCACGTGTGTGCGCGTGCTGCGCTGGTGCCGGCCGCTGCGCCCGCTGCGTTCTGGCCTGCCCTTTCGGCCGCTGGGGTATTTTTTTTTAAATTGTATAAAGGTATTTTTAATATAATAAAAGTAGTCCTAAAAAAACAACAACTTATATTTTTAAAATAATAAAAATACGTAATACGTAAAACGTAATTACGTTTATATATAAAATATATATACGTACTTTTCTTAAACTTGAAAGAGTTTTATACAATAATTTACAACTTCCAAAAAATACTCAAATAAATTTCTAAAATCTTAGAATAATTTAAATAGAATATTCAATAACTTTTATTCAAAAAAAGATTAAAAAAACATTTTCTAATAAATCCAATTAAATCCAAAGCAAGATTTTTTTAAATCATTTTCAAATAAATTGAAGAAGTCATGTTATCTTCCCTCATTTAGTTTTTTTTAAGTATTCAAAATAAGATCCAAAAAATAAAAATGAAAACTTTTATTTGAAACATGTTCCCAACTTTATTTTATTTATTGAAGGAGTCATATTACCTTCTCTCTATTTTTATTTGTTGGATTTGTTTTTAAATAATAAATGTAAAAGAGCAAAATGAATATTAGGGAAAGTCATTTTATTCTCTCTCATTTTTAATATTCATTTAAACTTCAAAAGTTTCAGATCCTAGTCTATCTCACTCAGATCAATTACACATAAATCAAACAAGAACATCATAATAATTTAATTATTATAACATTCCAAAATTTAGAATTTTGGGTTGTTACATGTTGTGATATCATGTTGGAAAGCCTGGGCATATGACTTTGTCATATGTCGCGGTGGGACCGATATGTGCTTCGTCCCCGGATCTGGATGGAAACATCTATATCTGGAACAGTACCGCATATCGGGCCTTACACATTGTAACGGTTCCGAAACTCCACACACTCGAGATCCTAAAGTTTGAAAGGGATAAGACGAGAATTTGAAACACATACGACACTTGTCCTGACCAGAGCAAAGATAAGGAGTAAAAAGATTCCTACTCTCCGACAACTAACTTAGTAACTACAAAATAGTTTTGTCTAGACTCGACTTCGGCCAGAGAGGGGATCCTACGGTCGGTAAAGCTCTGATACCAAGTTGTAAGGACCGATATGCGGTACTGTTCCAGATCTAGATGTTTCCATTCAGATCCGGGGACGAAGCACATATCGGTCCCACCGCGACATATGACGAAGTCATATGCCCACGGATTTCCAACATGATATAACAACATTACAGATACAAGGATACAATATCTCATACAATTGGCATACAACTGCCTTAATACAATACATCAGCGGAAGATATATGTCTGAGTACAGACTACAATCAATTGCCTAGCGGCAAAGAGAAAATCATCGATCCCCATAACCACACGGGTCCAGGCCCTCCGCCGGGATCCGCCTAACTAGTCGTCGTCGAGTCTCCACGTGAAACGTCGATCACCGTACTTGTTGTCGATCAGAACCCTGAAAAGAGTTTGGGGGTAGTATCATGAGTACAGAGGTACTCAGCATCCAACTGTAGTGGTCATCTGACCCAGCAAGGACTTCATCACTCGTCATTCTAGGACAACTAGTAGTTTACGGTAAGGATGGGGTAAGTGGTGAGGTTGCTGCCGCACTAGCATTTATAAGGGGCTAACGATCTAGAGAGTAAGATAAGAAGCCAAGCATTTGATGAGAAATCGCCTCCAACAAGTCTTGCTATCAACTACTACGTAAACATAACACCTATCCTATCCTTGTCCTCCTCTTCGCATCCCGGCGAAGAAGAAGCAGTCAATGCACACACACGTTGATGAAATTATATTAAGATTATCTCAGTTGTTGTTGTCTATGAACAAGGAGTAGGTCTCAAGTCATCCATAACCGTTGACAAGGCTTCTCGAAAAGATTTAACACTGCAGGGGTGTACCAACTGCCCATTACAAGGCTCCGCACGCACGCCCATCTCTCTCAGTTGCTACCCATGATAGGCAACCATTTTATGATTTAGTCCCAAGAGATCCGGAACGACAGGTCCCTCTAACTAACAACGCACAAATCCGGGTGGCCCCCGGTGAGTCGACATCCGACTCAAAAGCCGGCCGCGCTCTCGAATCGGCCTCTACCATCTAGACGAGGTCGGGATAACCTACCCTCGCCCGGGCAGGCTCCCTAGCTTCCAGGTGTGGACCAATAGGATATACCATCCCACTGGCCCGATTTATTTTAAATCCACTGGCTGCAGACCAGTTACGCACACGGTTTCTCAAATGGTAATATCAGCTTGGGCCACCACTAGAAATGTTTGAAGCTAGGTAGGTAAGAAAAGGGGACCCCATAGAATCCACACGCGGTTAGGCACGCTCGGTCTTAAAACCAATACCAGGAACTCGGATCCTAGGTGACTCGAATGGAACAAAGCGTCGGGGCGGGATAGCCTAGAACTTTCATCCTTCATCGAATATAGTCAACATTATAATAACCATATCATCAACAACAATAATAATAATGTGATATACCAAACCAAGGAGTAGCAGGGTAACATCGTAGCATCATAAGCATGCATACTAAGCAGGGGCTGAGCAACGAGAAATAGTAACATAGCAGTACAAGGTTTGCTGGGAGGGGACATGGCTGTATCGGTTTGAAAGAGGTTGTAAACATGTGGTAGGATCAAACATCGAACCTAACCTAGACTAGCATGCAAACCGCTGGTTGAAATAGAATGGATCATAAGTAATGTATAGCCTTGCCTGTTGATAAGTCGGGTTCCGAAGGTGTAGTTGATCGCAAGCTCGCATCGTCTCCGAGAGGTACCCGCGGAAGCACACAAGACGGTAAACAATGGAAAGCAATAAACAAGAAAGCATCTATTACTACGAGGAAAACACGAGTAACCATCAACAAGAAGGCAACACGAGACATCGCACCTATCGTCGAGAGCGTTTACTAACAGGTTAAGTGGGGTACTCGTCACACACGACGACACCGCACGTTTATATTGGTTCGAGTTGTTTAACTACACAAGATAAGAAAAGGTTGTTAACATGGCATCTCACTCAAGCATGGAATAACACACAAACATTGCAAGAGGTGAAACACAAAGTAAACTACCTAATCTAGTCATTTTAAGTGGGGTTAAAACCTACACATGCCAACTATTACGGACCCCACGATAATTATAATTTTTGGTACTGTTTTGACCTAAACAATATTTTATTATTTTTAGTAGCAATCAAGAGCAGCATAAACACAATCTACATGCAATTATAGTCAAGTTACATATTAAGAACATTTTAAACGGAGCAACGGTTAAAAAGTTATTAAAGAAACAGTTTACAGTGGCAAGCAGTGTAATTAGCAGTCAAACAGCATGTAAACAAAGTCAAACATGGAAAAGGAGCACATTTTATAAAACTACACGAAAAACTAAGCAAGTTTCATGTTTAAAGCGTCGCGATCCGAACTACCGAATAAAAGATACGAGCATCGCAAAATAAACTACACAATCTGCCAAACAGATAAAAGAAAAAAAACATAACAGAAAAAAGAGGGTCTCACCCTAACGGGCTCGGCCCATCTGGCAGGAGAGGCCGGCCAGGGAGGCCTTAGGCCACGGCTGGTGTTGGGAGGCCGGCCCACCTGGGAGGCGACCGAACGGACGAGCACGCTCGTCCTCGTCCAGTACGAGCAAGGCAGCAGCGGTGGCGGTGCTTGGCTGCCGGCTTCCGGAGAGGAAGGCAGAGGACGGCGCGACGAGGGGAACGGGGGTGCAGGAAGTTACGGTTCCAAGGCGGCCAGGTCCGTGGTGCGAGCTCCATGGAAGCTCGACGGCTCCACGGCGCTAGTCGTCGACGGCTCCACGGCGCTAGTCATCGACGGCGGCGTGGAGGCGCGCCGGCGTGCTGCAGGCGGAGACAGCGGCGGCGCGGGCCTCTCGGCCCAGATCGGGGCCCTGCGGGGCCCGGCGGCGCGACTGGTGGCTGGGACTAGCTGGAGGAGGGAGATGAGCCACGTGGCTCGATCTGGACCCTCTGTTGGTCAGATCTGAGGGCCAGAAACGAATCTGGCTAGGATTTCGAATTTTTGGAGGTTAGGGGTGGAAAATTGGGGAAGATCTAGGGGGGTGGCTGCAATTTTTGGCTAGGGAAACCCTAAGTGGGGTGGTGGAGTGGTGGTCTTTATATAGCCGAGGTGGCTAGCAGTTTGCAAAAACATCCCCAGTTTCTCTCTCGCGCGCGTGGTGTTTACGTTTCTGACCGCTGGGGGTCCGCAGGACCTCCGATTCGGGTAAAACTTCGAACTACGCGAACAACACGTTGAGCCGGAGGCGTTCACCTCGCGCTGGAACCATTCCGAGAACACTTTCCGGCGCGCTATAAAAATATCCCGTTTACTTATTAAACGGGGTTTTTTCGTTCCGTTGGCTGCGGCTGGTCTCGTGCGGTTTTCGGGACGGTGATCGGGCGAAACCTGGTGTCGCAAAGGTCGATTTTCAGGGTGGCAAGGGTCGGTCTCCGTCCGGTACGAGATAAGAGGGGGAAAAATCGCCGATCGATAAATCGGGGATGCAAACACCGCAAACAAATCAGACAATCAAACAATTCACACCGAAAACAATTTTTTAAATTTTTGTGAAAACTGGGCTTTTACAGAGGACCACAAGAATGATTTGCATATGAAGGAGAGAAATGAGCTGGATGACATATTCTTGAGACAACCTGTTATCCTAAAGCGCAACCTTCCAGTTGAGCCTTTGGGAGTTTTATCGAAACCAAAAGAAGATCCAGTGTCTGATCTTAAACCTCTTCCCGATACGCTCAAATATGCTTATTTAGATGAAAAGAACGTATATCCTGTTATTGTCAATTCTAACCTTTTAGGGTATGAAGAAGAGTGACTATTGGAAGTACTTCGCAAACATCGAGGCGCAATTGGCTATACCCTTGATGACCTTAAGGGGATTAGTCCATCTATTGGTCAACATATCATCAACCTTGAGCCTGATGCTAAACCAGTTGTTGATCATCAACGACGGTTGAATCCGAAGATGATGGATGTTGTAAGGACTGAGATTCTCAAGCTTCTAGCCGCAAGTATTATCTACCCTATAGATGATAGTAAGTGGGTAAGCCCGGTTCATTGTGTTCCAAAGAAAGGAGGAACAACTATGGTTCCTAATGATAAGAATGAACTAATACCTCACAGAATAATTATTGGATATAGAATGTGTATTGATTACAGGAAGCTGAACAAGGAAAACAGGAAGGACCACTACCCGTTGCCGTTCATCGACCAAATGCTTGAAAGGTTATCCAAAAATACTCACTTTTGTTATCTTGATGGTTATTCTGGCTTCTCTCAAATTCATGTTAACACTGCTGATCAAGAGAAGACCACTTTTACTTGTCCCTATGGTACTTATGCTTATAGGCGTATGCCTTTTGGTTTATGTAATGCCCCTGCTACTTTTGAAAGGTGTATGTCTGCTATCTTTCATGGTTTTTGTGAAGAAATTGTGGAGGTATTCATGGACGATTTCTCCGTCTATGGAACTTCTTTTGACCATTGTCTCCACAACCTTAATAAAGTTTTGCAGAGATGTGAGGAGACAAATTTGGTGCTTAACTGGGAGAAGTGCTACTTTATGGTCAACGAGGGAATTGTTCTTGGCCACAAGATTTCCGAGAGGGGAATTGAGGTGGACATGGCCAAGATCGAAGCAATTGAAAGGATGCCCTACCCAAGGGACATCAAAGGTATTCGTAGTTTTCTCGGTCATGCTGGTTTTTATAGAAGATTTATTAAAGACTTTTCTAAGACTTCGAGACCCCTCACTAATCTTCTCCAGAAGGATGTTCCTTTTGTTTTTGATGAAGATTGTAAGGAAGCCTTTGAAGTTCTTAAGAAAGCTTTAATAACCGGTCCTAAGTACAACAACCTGATTGGAATTTACCTTTTGAAATTATGTGTGATGCTAGTGATTTTGCTGTTGGAGTTGTTTTAGGGAAGAGGGTTGATAAGAAGTTGAATGTTATATATTATGCTAGCAAAACCCTTGATAGTGCTCAAAATAATTATGCTACTACTGAGAAGGAATTCTTAGCAGTAGTGTTTGCTGGTGATAAGTTTACGCAGTATATTGTTGATTCTAAGATTATTATTCATATTGACCATGATGCCATTAAGTATCTTATGGGGAAGAAGGATGCCAAACCAAGGCTCATCCGATGGGTACTCATTCTTCAAGAATTTGATTTGCAGATTGTCGATAGGAAAGGAGCAAACAATACGGTTGCAGATAATCTTTCAAGGATGGAAGATATACCGCATGATCCCATTCCAGTCAACGACAGTTTTCCGGACGAACAACTAGCTGTTGTAAAATTACAATCTCTCTCCGATCCTTGGTTTGCAGATTATGGTAACTTTATCGTTGCAAAGTTTTTTCCTCCAGGTCTAACATTTCAGCAAAGAAAGAAGTTCTTTCATGATTTGAGGCATTACTTTTGGGATGACCCACATCTTTTCAAAGAAGGTCCAGATGGGATCGTGAGAAGATGCATACCGGAACACGAGCAGAAGGACATTATCAAACAATGTCACGACAGTCCATATGGAGGACATCATGCTGGTGAGAGGACCGCACATCAGGTTCTTCAATCAGATTTTTATTGGCCTACTCTCTTTAAGTGTCAGATAGTTGGTAATATTAGTAGAAGGAATGAGATGCCTATGAATTACTCTCTAGTGATTGAGCCTTTTTATTGCTGGGGTTTTGATTTTATGGGTCCTTTTCCTTCCTCGCACAAGTACACTCACATCTTAGTTGCTGTCGATTATGTAACCAAGTGGGTAGAGGCAATCCCCACTGAAAGTGCTGATCACAAGACATCTTTGAAAATGCTCAAGGATGAAAAGTTTCCAAGGTATGGGGTACCCAGGTATCTCATGACTGATGGGGGTTCGGACTTTACGCATGGAGCTTTTAGAAAAGCTTTAGCCAAGTACGATGTCCATCATAGAATTGCTTTACCGTACCACCCTCAAACTAGTGGGCAAGTTGAGCTCACAAATAGAGAGATCAAGTTGATCTTACATAAGACAGTAAATAGAAATAAAAAAGATTGGTCGAATAAGTTAGGAGATGCTTTGTGGGCGTATAGAACTGCTTACAAAAACCCCATGGGCATGTCTCCCTATAAAATGGTCTATGGCAAGGCTTGTCATTTTCCATTAGAATTAGAACACAAAGCTTTCTGGGCTATTAGAGAGCTTAATGCTGGCCCGAAATTAGTTGGGAAAAGCGTCTCATGAACTTGACTTCTCTAGATGAGTGGAGAAGTTAAGCTTACGAGAGCGCTAAAATGTTCAAGGAAAAGGTAAAGAAGTGGCACGATAGGAGGACTCTGAAACGTGAATTTGCTGTTGGTGATAAACTTTTGTTGTTTAGATCCCGTTTCAGGTTTTCTCCAGGTAAACTACTTTCCAGGTGGGAAGGGCCATTTCATATTGAGGAAGTCTACCGCTTGGGTGCTATCAAGATTAACAATTTCGAAGGCACCAAACCTCAAGTGGTGAATGGGCAAAGACTTAAGCATTACATAGCAGGAGACCCTGTAAATGTTGATGTGGATTTGGTATAAACAACAACTCATGAAGAACATGTTGCAGCCCTGTTTCAGACACCAATAGAAGCAGAATAAGGAAAGGTATGTATTACGGTAAGGAAACATCACGAAACCGCCATAAAGTTCCAGATTACGAGTTTTTGCAAAATATAGAAAATTTGAGGCCAAAGTGGAGCCGGAGATCAGTTCCAGGGGGCCCAGGCGCCCCCCTGGCGCGGCCCCACCCCTGGCCGCGCCGGGAGGCCGCCTGGGCACCCAGGAGCCCGTCTCCGATTCCACTTTGACCCGTTACCTTCCTTTATGTGCAAAATTTTTTGCTCTATATTTTCCCGGATTGTTCCGGCAACGTATCTCGCGATTTTGTGTGTTTTCTTTTCGATCTGTTTCTGCCAGAAAATCTTTCAGCTAGACCTAGGTGCTATGGCTTCCCCAAGTTCCCCCAAGGACAAGTTCATCGTCAACGTCATCAACCCTTACCTCGCTGAGGTGAAGAAGCACCCCCAGATCCTTCGTGTGGAGGATTGTGACCTCCACAAGGAGGATCTGAGAGGACCAGTCAAGGAGGGAAGCACCGAGGAGCGGCTGAAGGAGATGGAACATGAAGTCTTCAAGTTCAAGAAGATGGTGGATCGTGGTGTTGAAGCTAACTTCGACATCATGAACGAAATAGAGGCTTCCCACAAGAAGGAGATGTGGTCAAGTTTGGCCGCACTGGAAGAAAAAGTTTATGAGCTTCAAGAACAGATCTATGATCTGCAGAACCAGAACTGAGAGTATGAACTAAAGTTTCTGCGCATGGGTTTGGGTGCTGAGTGCAGGATCCTGGAGACAGGAATGTCCTTTGAGACTGGAGAACAGCTGCCATGGAAGCACTTCGCCAAGGAGTACGTGACCAACAAGAACAAGAATGAGGAGTAAATCTCCTTGGGTAATGGCATACCCTTAGCTTGTTCCAAGCTTGGGGGAGTGCCCGGTATCTTTACCTTTATCTTTGTCTTTTAAAGTCAAGTAGAGTCGTATCATGTCTAGGGAAGTTATCTTATAAAATAGGTGTTTGCATTGAGGTCTATCACTCCTTTTTGGAGAGTTATGTATCCGTGAGTGTGGAGTCGTCTATGATGGAATATTAATGAGAAGTCTATTGATCCCTTCGCTGCACTTGGTATTCTCTTCACGCAATCGACCTTATGATGATTCTTATGGGTAGTATTGACGTTATATCAGGTATGGCTTTGAAAACTTTATTTAATCTTGGCAAACATAGATTTGGTCATAACAACAAGCATGTTTTTCTCAAAGTAGCGACATAGCCAAACCATCTTTGTTATTATGCTTGTAGTGTTATGTTGACAAGGAAGACAACTTGATGTGCTATGCTTATTTTAATGTTTATGCTTTATATTGCTTTGCATCCAAGTCATCATCAATTGTCTGTTCTCTCAAAGCCTTTGCTATCCAAACCTCTGTACTAAGCGGAATTCTTCTTGTGCATCCATACCCGGAAACCAGTATCTTCCATACCACCATACCTTCCTATTCGTGGTATTCCACTACCACTCCTAAAGTATAGAATTTTTGTTTTATCCTTAAATGTTCAAAATCTTCTATTTTGTGCCCCTGTTTTAACTCATGAGGAAGTAGTAGTTAATTCCTGATCTTCTTGAGCTGGACAAGTTTTATCCCGGGATTGCATTTCTAATCTGCAAACCCCTAATACGAGGAGGAACTGGCATGAGTGCGCCCAACTCACAAAAGATAATACAACAAACAAACCCTCCTTCACGCTTTGTTCATGAGAAATCATAAAACTTTGGCAGTGATAAACAATGGAGATTGCGGGGATGTGATCGTCCCCGTTTGGAAGCCGGTCCTCGAAACTTTTCCAATCTGAGAAGTAATTGAGTTTTATATTAGCATTCGTTGACAAATCATGCGCCTCACAAAACTTGTTTTTATTTATTCTGTTTGATTTAAGGATAACACTTTAGTTTTCCCTGCTTTCCTTTAACAAGGCCTTTCCTTTACTTTTATGTTGAGTCAGTTTTCCCTAGTTCCTCCTTTCCCAAAGAGAACAGACACTTGGTTCTGATAAGGATTCATCCATATAATGTTGCATTAAAGTTTTTCCATGCCTTATCATTGTTGACATTATCTGTTGATAAGTAAGTTGTTTGCAAAATCATTTGCCAAGCAAACATCTTCCTTTGTGTTAGCATTCTCACTTCATGACTAATAGCTTGTTCTTTCAAAAGTTCCAAATTGTCTCATCAAAATTTAAAAAGAAAGAGAAAAAGTAAAAGCTATTAGTTGTTCTTGATCAAAGGACATGTTTGCCTTGATTTGATGAGTTTCCTTAGCCCTACTCTTGTTTATAATTGTTATTACTCTTTCATAAGACCTTATGAGTTGAAGACTGATGTTGAGCATGTTTGAGTTTGGTGAAGAAATCATGATACTTCTTGTCCGTATTCTATTTATCGACACTTGACTCTCTAAACTTGTGGATAGGTTTACCGAGCTCAGTTTTCGCTTGGGGAAAAGCGAGGTCTAAGCTTGGGGGAGTTGATACGTCCAAAATGCGTCACTATTTTATATCATAATTCATCCTTATTCATTGATATATTTCACATTACTTTGATGTTCTTATGTTGTTTGGCTTATTTTACACATTTTGCAACTTTCCGGTGCCGAAGCAACAGACGCAGGATTCAGCGGTGAAAAGTGGACGCTGAGTTGTTGAAGAAGAATACCTCCAAATTACCTGAAAATTGACGGAGGGTATTTTCCGAAGGATTAACGAAGACTCGCCGAAGAGGGGCCAGAGGGGGGCTACAGGGACCCCAGGCGGCCACCTGGCACGGCCCCACCCCTGGCCGCGCCGGGAGGGAGCTTGGAGCCCTGGGGCCACTCCCGACTCCCCCTTCTGTCCTATATAATTCTCGTTACGCGAAAACCCTAAAAAAAGAGGCTTTCACGGAGTTCCGCCGCCGCTCCGTGGCGGAAACCTACAGAGAAGAAAAGGGCTCTCTGGCGGGTAGATTCCGCTGAGTAGATCACCTCCCGGAAGGGGAGATCATCTCCATCGTCATCACCATCGTCACGGGCATCATCGAGATCATCATCAACATCATCCCCAACATCGGCACCATCTCGACCACCATCCAATCTCACCTCACAAGTTTATCTTGTGTTGTAATCCGTACTATCTATCCTCTCTACTCTATCGGTGTTGATTACTACTTTGTGGTGAATGCTATTGAGTTTTGTTGGAGAAATATCATTATGTCCAGATTGTTTATCATATATTTATCACCTCTGATCATGGTCTCTTTTATGTCT
The DNA here is from genome assembly GCA_950022295.1 of Bromus sterilis. Taxonomy (NCBI): domain Eukaryota; kingdom Viridiplantae; phylum Streptophyta; class Magnoliopsida; order Poales; family Poaceae; genus Bromus; species Bromus sterilis. Next base: position 268,035,410 of record OX465595.1, on the reverse strand, counting down.
TGTGAGTAGTTACTTTAGTTCTTGAGGACATGGGAGAAGTCTAGTTGATAGTAGTCATATGAGGTTGAAGTAATTTGTGTTGTTTGATATTTAAGTTGTCTTGTTATTTTCCTAGTGGTGTTTTGTGAGTCGAACACTCAACACTTCGCCTTATTAAGGACCTAGGGGGATACATTGTGTATAAAGAATGCTTATGGTGGGTTGCCGGAGTGACAGAAACCTGAACCCCAGTTTGCACACTTTTGCACAAGGGAATAATGGATCCTTGATCTTATTGTTGTGGTTAGGCTTTGCCTTAATTTATATCTTGTATTTGCGGATGCTTGCAAGATGTTTAATCATAAGAGTGCACTTATCTTAGTCTAGATGGTGTGCTAGCATAGATCCACCCACTCAACACTTATCAGCACAACACTTGTTATCGATACGGAGTATGGCGAAAACACGTGACTACCTCTCCATGTGTCCTCAAGAACGCTTTAGTCTTTATAAGTCCAGTTTCCAGGCTTATCCTTTTCTCAAAAGGATTGGGACACTTGCTGCTCCTTAGCGCTATTTAATTTGCTTACTTTTATCTTATTGTCGCTTATATCAAAAACCCCTAAAAAGTTATCTTTCAGTGCTTGCAGCTATTCCTTGTCCAAAATCACCTATCAATACCTTTCGCTCCTCGTTGGGTTCGACACTCTTACTTATCGAAAAAGCTGCAACAGATCCCTTTACGTTGAGGGTCATCACATGGTGCCAAGGAAAGGGGCCCACCCCCTTTAGGGTGCGCCACCCCCTCCCCTTAGGATTAGTCCCACATGGGAAGTTGAGGGAGCTTTTCCCCCCTCCTTGGCCTATATAAGGTGGGCTAGGGTTCCCTTTTTGCTTAATGAATTTTTGAGACAAGTTTCTCATCTCTCTTCCTCCTTTTTCCTTCCTAGAGTGGACTCCCCTTATTTGGATTTTACACTTGGTTCGGAATTTCTCCACTGTACACGCAACGTCGTGCTGCTGGGATCCGAATCCATCTTCTTTCCGCTGCTCGCCTGGTTCGGAGCACAGAGGGAACGTCGGGTACACCGTATGTGTGTAATCTCGCGAGGCGCTACACTTGTGGTGCTACTTCATCGTCGTGGCCGTATCGCGACGTCTTCACCGACAATGTTCTGACGGGGACGCAATCTCGTCATCGGTCTCAAGGACCAGGTGGATATCGGAGTCATCGTGGATCTGCGCGGCATCGGGGATTGCCGGTACGACTACATCAACCACGTTCACACGGGAACGTTTCCCTCTTAAGTACTACATACTGGTATGTGACCTATTTCCATCCATTACTTAGATCGCCATAGCATAGGTCTTGGTATTGGGTATCGTAGGTTATGAAAATTTTCTGTTTTCTGCCCCGAACCCCAACATATTCTACAACGATAATGCAAATAGTATGAATTTGTTAACTCCCACTCAGATCAATATCTCTCATAATTTATGCTGGAGTGATTCAAGACACAACCCAATCGTCCGCCACTTATGTGACATCACTGATGAATTAGACTAGACCGGTATACCAACTTGCCAGTCACAGCATAGGTGATTCTTGTTCATCTTTCGATGGGTGTGTTCCGGTAGAAAACTTTTATCCAAACCTTCATGACAACCAAGTGTAATGTGTTGTGTGTTATTTTAACACACCTTCCTTTTATGTGTCACACCATGTGCACCCATGTGACATGACCTGCTCCAATGTGAAACAAAGTATAGACGTTGCTACAGTTGGAAGAACACTATCAACTTGATATTGTTATGTGAGAGATCACCCTAATAAAATACGACTACCGCGCATCAAACAAGGGTGCATCAAAGGGATAAACATCACAGGAAATTCAAAAAATTATGTGATATGATATAGCCCTTTGCTTTGTGAAGTCTTCGTTGTCTTCACGTCGTGGTGGTAGAATTCACCATGTCCACCAACTATATCCTTGGCGCCGGGACATCGCCACGACTTCCGGCATGTGAGTTGGGGTCCACCACCACATCATAGATCATCACTTTGTCTCCATCTATTGCCTTGCCTCAAGCTAATAAACAGTTCTGGCACACATGCCATAATTAAATGACAATCATATGACTCCAGTCTTCATGTCGTACCACGACACGCAAGCCGCAATAAATATTACATAACATATAGCATCTCATACAAACACATTGCAAATCTTGAAGGCTATACCACATCACATGCACACTCTGCAAAAACAAGTTAGATCGCCATCTACATGGGTTGTTGCAAATTTTATCGTGGTTGATTAGTAGGCTACATGCAAACGGTGTTCCCTATACAATCCAAACACGATACTTCAATATTGCTACTTTAACATTCGGGTGCGTGCAACAACTAATGCCACAAGCCAAACTTTGTTCAACGCATGACCCCGTGTGGATTTGGATTCATAAAATACACAAGCCCCTCCACGTTAAATCTTCTATTGCGAGATTAAGATGAGATCCAAGGAGTTTGGTGTAGACCATGATCAAGGCAACCAGCATACTGAAAGCAGCATAGAGGGATCGATGGAAAACTCAATCCTTGTAGCAAAACCTCACCTTGCCATCAAGCATAGAAAAAATCACATGACAGGGAAGCAACAAGAAAATCAATGCCTCATATCAACATATGATCTAGACCTAAACATGCATCTACTCATAGATCGCTCATGATACCACTGTTGGGAAACGTAGTAGAAAACAAAAATTACGGCCTACGTAGCAATTACCCAAGATCATCTATGAAGATTGCATACAAAGTTTTAGGTCATGGCTCACCAACCGATGTAGTGGAAGTAGAGTTGGTCAAGAACGTCGGTGCAGATCCCCACATCTAGGAATTTCAATGACCTCCGAACCGCGAGGATATCGATTCCTCGAACCGTCCTACGGTCTAGTCCCGCTTAAAAGCCCCACGATCAAGCTCCTCGAAGAAGGGTCGAAGGAACGACCCCTCTATTAGTATCCACACATCCCATAGCAGAAATCCAGCAGCGCTCCGCCATCCAAAGAAGAACGCCACCGAGAAAAACAAGAGGGAGGAAATCCTAACGGATTCCGATCTAGAATAGTGTCTAAACCGGAGTTTAATTGTGGAGTAACGGGGTTTAGAGAGGGGTGGGTGGAACAGGGTGCTGGGATTGAGTTGTATTGCGCCCCCACCCTTGCCCCTCCTTATATAGGTGGCTAGGAGGGCTCCTGGCCGACCTAAGGGGGTGTGGAGTCCCCCTGGGTCTCCTACTCCCAAAGGGAGTCCTTCCCACCGGGGAGTCTGAGTCCCAGGAGGACTCCTCCGCACGTATGGTGCCCCCACCACCAGATTTCGGCCAGCCCCCTTGGGGTGCCTTGCTCCCCAAGGCTAAGGGTGGTGGGGTGCATATGGTACTGTCCAGAAACATGTGTAACCTTCTAGAAGCTTCCAAAACCTTCCAAGACCCTCCAGGACTATTCTCAGTCATTCTAGGACCTTCCGGGATGGTTTTGGGACATTTCGAAACCATCTGGAACACTTTCCAAGACCTTCTGGGACTGTTTTTAGACGTGCCGGAACTATATGGATAGGTTCCGGGACCATCCGAGTTACAGTCTAAGAAATCCGCTGACCGCGTAAGTTTGTCGGGACACCCGACGATTATCCGGAAACCATTCCAGTTGATCCAGGACTTCCCCAGTACCATTCTCATATGTTCCGGAACCACATGGGACTACTCCAGAGTGATCCGGATATATCCTTAAATACCCAGAACTTCTTCTGGTGCCCTTTTGAACAATTCCATAAATACCCGGAACAACTCCTGGTGCCCGTATGTACTATTTTGCTTTGCTTCCACTAAACCTTCTACCATTCCAGTATTCTAACAGACTACTGCTCGTTAAGTGTGTGACCCAATAGGTTCGATATAATGCGCACATGACTCAGAACATCTTCCGACATGGGACAACAACCTTCTGTCAATAGTCAGTAATCAACAGCGGAGCCATGGACACCCATGTTGACTCCCGCACATACACGAAGAAACTTCGAGTGAACCTTTATGTTTAGTCATGTCCGCGATATATGACAAAGTTAGAGGAGAGAAGTTTGGCAACCATGTGTAACAACTTCTTGAACACAACCCACTCGTTATCCTCTTTGCTCGTTTGTCCCTTTTCTTGTTATCGTATTTCGGTATCCCTGTGACTGATTCACACTGCGTCTCGCCAGACTATAATGGATACCGTTATAACGAGTGGACCCGAAGTGAATATCTCTTCATCGTGAAGGAACAAATCCCAGTCTTGAACTATCCCAGTTACTAGAGACACTTTCCGATGTAACCAGAAATTATTTTACTACTTCCGAGTGATGGGAAGATTCATCTAAGAACCAAAGTACATCTTCCTGTGTGAAGGAACTCGACACTCTCATGGTCTAAGGAATTACGTATATGGTAACGTTTTATCATATGACTTATAACATTGTTACGATGTGACCTCTAAGTATATCATTCAATACTAGGGTCGGTTCAACATCATTATTCTGCTAAAATTATGTTCTCATTTCTACTGACAGCCTTGTTACAAGAACAATGTCCATGATTAAGAAAACATAATCATCCCTTAGCACATGAGCTGGTCTTAGAGGCTAAACCAGTAACTCTTGGTGTTTACATTTCCACACGTGCAAATGAGTTTTCTTCTGAATCTCACAGTCAGGGTCATTGCAATTATAGCACAGAAATATAAAAATTAATTCCAATGTGGAAATATATATAATAAAAATTTATTATTTCCTCTAGGGCATATTTCCAACGGTCCAAACATTACTCAAATCAATATCTCAAAATTATTGCAAGTTACTACTATACTTAAATAGCAACCTCAATTATACCTACTCAAGTCAAGGCACAAAACTCAGTGCAAGAGGCCAACTCTCTAAAAAAGATAAGCATGAAAACTAAAGAGAGTACCAAAAGAAACAACCTAAATAAAAGCTCTTTAAAAGATAAGCACGAAAAACAAGAGCTAAACATGATAGTATATAGAAAAAGATAAAGAACACTCAACAAGGATAATCATGAAAACTATGTTATGTTCTAGGGTTGAGTGGAGTGTGGTTCTCTCCCAAACAATGTAGGCTAGGGTCCAATTGCTATGAACAGAAAACTAAACTAAAAAGGTAAATGCAAGACGCTCCAAGCATAGCACATAACATATGAATTGATAAAAATATAGTGTGGAGAAGGAAGAACAGATGATTGTTGATGGAAACGGGTGCACGGGGGCATCCCCAATCTTTGACGCTTGAGTCTCCTTGAATATTTTTTGGGGGTGCATGGGGGCCTCCCCAAGCTTGATCTTTTGACACTCCCAGATCTTCATTCATCATCTTCCTTCTCACACTTGAAAACTCCCTTCATACGAAACTCATCATAAGCTGATTACATGAGTTAGTGCCCATAATAAAATAAATTTCCTCTGTTGGAAGTAAAGATTTTCTGGAAGAGATAACATTTCTCAAGATTTACAAAATGTTTTTGCAAAGAAAAAGAAAGCTTAAGATTTGCAAAACGGTGAAAACGCAAAACAGTGCGGAATCTGGGAAAAACATACTAGCAGGTAGTAAATAATTTTTTAGGGGCACTTCTGCAACTCAAATAAAAAAACTCAGAACAGACCTCTGAAATTCAATTGTATAGAGATTATTGTCAAGAAAATCCAGATCAAAAAGATGATCTGGTGATTTTCAAGAATTTTGGCAATGGAGCAAACAAATTCTGTTTTCTGGACAGCATGTCACAAGTTTTGATCTTTCTTGTAATCGTAGGCTAAACTTGGCACAAAGCTTGAAAATAAAGATACAATGATGTTGCTACATTAGTAACAAACATCAAGACCAGTAAACCTGAAAGTAAAAACATTTTGGGCTGCCTCCCAATAAGCGCTTTCTTTTATGCCTTTGAGCTAGGCATGATGCAAAAAGATCAAGTTTTATCAATATCAAAGGAATGGCTTGCCCGTGTAACGGACTCAAATGGTAACTTCATCTTCTTTCTAGGGAATTGTTTCTTGCCCTTCTTGAGGGGAAATTGGAATCTAATAATACCTTCTTTCATATCAATGATAGCACCAACGGTGCGGAGAAAAGTACGTCCCAAAATAATTGGACATCAGGGATCACACTCAGTGCCCATGACAAGAAAATCAACAGGAACATAATTATCATTGAAAACTATAAGAACAACATCAATCCTCCCTAAAGGTTTTTTTACTAAAGAATCAATGAGATGAATACCAAAAGAACAAGGATCAAAATGTTTTAATTCAAGCATATCATACATTCTTTTGGGTAAAACAGAGGCACTAGCTCCAACATCACAAACCAAGAAAAGTTATTCAATTTGATCTTAACCATAGTATCCCCACCATCTTCTAGTTTTCAAGGAATAGAAACCTCTAATTTAAGCTTCTCCTCCCTAGCTTTTATAAGAGCATTGGTAATATGCTCGGTAAAGGAAAAATTAAGTGAACTAGTGTGGGGCTCTTTGGCCATTCTTTGCAAAAATTTAATAACATCAGGAATGGTGCAATTATCAAAATCATGTTCTCTACTATTGATGAAAGAAGTGGTGTCATCTTCCAACTTGCTTTCCACTATAAAAGTTTTGACATCTTCCCAAGTGTGAGGACGTTTCGGGGCAGCTTCAAACCATAAATCCGTTTTCTTTCCCGGGAGACCAAGCCATGGGCATAATTCCCCGTCATAACTAGTGTAGTCACAAGGTCTGTTACTCTTATAAGTACCCATATAAGTAGCAAGCAAGAACAAGGTAACTAATTTTTTTGTGGTTTTTGATATAAGACTCAAAAGAAAAAACTAGAAAGTAAACTAACAAGACTAAAAAGCAAAGGTAAAAGATAGTGTGCAACTCCCCTATCTTGTAGACTGGAGTCCCCGGCAGTGGTGTCAAGAAATTTCCTTGATGGGTGTAGATAACACCTCCTCGTTGGTTACCCCAACTAGAAGGTTATGATGTAGATAGCAGAAAATTTCCCCTAACTTTAGAGGATAGGTTATTCTCCTGTAGTACTCCAAGAGAATCAAGAAGGTGGTAAAGTAAACATTGGCGCCGTTTACAACCTAGAGTTGCTTACTTGACCTGGGTCTGCACACAAAAGAAAATAACTTTGCTCCCAACGAGTTCAGAGAGGTTGTCACTCTCTCCGATCTTGTAGTCTACAAAGGAGCAAAACACAAAGTGGAATAGTGGTAGTGATTGCAATGGAAAGGAAGCACCGTTCTTTTCTCCCTAGTGGCAACAACACATCCCCTAGTCTCATGTTTCTGTCACTCAAGCTAGCCATCGGGGGGCATGAACCCACAATCAAGAATAACTCTCCCTCTTGGAGTTACTATCTACTACTTGGCCAAAGAAATAAAAAGAAACAGAGAACATGCAAGAATACTCAAGAACTAAAACATAAAAGGTAAACCAAATATATTACTTATCACAATCTGAACATAATATCATAATCCAACGGATCCCAGCAAACACAGGATAGCAATACAGAAACTAATACATAGGTGCCTTGATCATGTAGGGTAGCTCACAAGGGCTAAGAATTCAGGCACAAGATTGGAGAGAAAACATCACATAGCTACTGATCATGGACCCATGGTCCAAGGGGGACTACTCACGGCACATCCGGGAAGCGTCATGGTGGTGGAGAAGCTCCCGGAGATCAATCCTCCCTGCGATAGGGTGCCGAGACAATGTCTTCTGGCGATCCCGATCTCGAGATCGTGACGGCGGAACTGTGGTGAAAATCGCGTAATGGAGGGCCTCTCGAGGGTTTTCAGGACAAGAGGTAAATATAGGAGGAAGGGTGGAACTAAGGGGGGACCCACCTGACAAGACGGTCGGGTGGTGTGGCCCCACACCTGGCCGCGCCAGGCACCCGCCTGGAGAGGGGGGGGCACCCCTTTGGGTGTCCTTCGGGCTTCTGGAGTCTTCATGTATGCTGATTTTTTATATGATTTTTTCCGATTTTTCGAGCACGTTAAATATTGGTATTTTTCTGCAATGCATGGACAACAGCAGACAGAAACTAGCACCGTGCCACTGATTTAGTAGGGTAGTCCAAATATGTTGGAAAATTTATGAAAGTGTAGAAAAACTTATAGCAAAGTCACCCATATAAGCATGGAACAAGTAGAAATTATAGATACGTTTGGGATGTATTAGGTGTGTGTAGGAAGGCTCTTAACTCCCTCTTCTTCTTCTTTATCTCTAGCCCACCTATCCTTAAGTTTGGCTAGCATTCTAATGTTCTCATTAATTTGCACTTGGAAAACATTCATAGGTGTGGTTTTCCTCTCCTTGAGGGGAGAAGTTCTAATTTTTAGCATCTCTACATCATGAGCTATGTTGTCTACCTTCAAAGAGAGTCTGTCTAATTTGACTAATTTCTCTTCTACACTCTTGTTGAAGGATTTTTGGGAAGTGATAAAGTCCTTAAGCATGCTCTCTAATTCATAGGTCGAGTTTTTGGTGCTAGTATAAGTGTTGTTGTTCCCATAAGAGTTATTAGAGGGGAACGGTCTAGGATTGTTGCTACCAAAGTGATACATCTCAAACGTATCGATGATTTCTGCTCGTTCCATGCATGTTGTGTGTGATATTGCTATGATCTAGATACACTTTCATACACTTTTGATCATATTTGGACTAACCTACTAACTCAATGCACCTCAGTGCCAGTTCCTATTTTCTGCTGTTTTTTTTTATTTTAGTTTTCCCCCATATAAAAAGTGCTCCAAAAATCCGGGAAAAATCAGATAAAAAATCAGCGTGCCGGAAGCTTCCCGAAGCCCGAAGTAGGGCCAGGGGGCCACCACCAGGTGCCCAGGCGGCCACCTAGCGCGGACAGGGGCCTGGCCGCGCCAGGGTGCCACCTGGACCCCTGGTGGCCCCCCTGGCTGCCCCCCTTCGCCTATTTATTCTCCGTCACAGGGAAACTCTGAAGAAAGAACCCTATTTTCGCAAACTCGCCTCTGCTCCGCCGCCGCCGCGCTTCCAAGATCGGGAGCACCGTCAGGACCCTTCTCGGCACCCTGCCGGAGGGAGGATCGACCTCCGGGAGCTTGTCCTCCACCATGGACACCTCCCGGATGTGCCGTGAGTAGATTCCTTTGGACCATAGGTCCATGATCAGTAGCTATGTGATGTTCTCCTCCCCTCTTTGTTCTTCATGGTTTAGACCTCGTGAGTTGCCCTACATGATCGAGGCACATATGTACTTCTTCTGTTGTTGCTATGCTGAGTTTGATGGGATCTGATGGATTATGAGATTATGTTCAGAACGTGATAGAGTAATATATTTGATTTTTATCTCTTATATTTTTATTCCTAAGTAATTCTTGCATGTTCTCCGTTGTTGTTTATTGGTTTGGCCAAGTGGTAGGTAGTGACTCCAAGAGGGAACGCTATGCTCGATTGTGGGTACATGCCCCCTGGTGACACGCTTGAGTGACAGAAACATGAGTCTAGGGGATGTGTTGTGGCCACAAGGGGAAAAACAACGGTGCTTGTAACCGCGGTTGCAATGATTGTTTACTTTACGCAAAGTTCTTTTTAATGCATTTGTCTGTTGCTTTGGGTTTACACTTTGGGTGGGGCTCGCAAGTTAATACCAATGAGATGTTCTGGATAGATATCTCAAGGTTGATGATTAGTAGTAGATGCAGATGGATTTCGGTCTACTTATTTTGGCGTACTGCCCATGCTTATGAGCCTCTTCCTTTCTTTTGTAGCATAGTTAGCATTGCGTTGCGTTTATAATCCTGTCAATTTCCCATCTGTAATTTTTTGGGAGAGAGACATCACTAGTGAACATCACGGGACCCCGGTCCATATTCTCATCAGTGTTTACAAGCTCATTTATTTTCTCGCATTTACTTTCAGTTGCTATTATTATCATTGTCCCTTGTGTTTTTGATCCTTTGCAAACAACAAGACAAGAGAGATTGACAACCTCTCTGAACTTCGTTGGGAGCAAAGTTATTTGTGTCTATGTGCAGGTCCGGGTGAAGTAAGCAACCCTGAGGTTGTGAACGACGCCATTGTTCACTTCACCACCTACTTATCATTATCGGAGTCCTACTGGATTGGTAACCTCGGTATCTTCACTGAGGGAAATTTTCTGCTATCCTACATCTCACGTTCCACTTGGGGTAACCAACGAAGGGCGAGTAGCTGTCATTATGTCTGGTCCTTTTGCCTTTGTTTAGACGGAATTTCTCACCTTTAAATAGAAAGGTGGTGAAAGTTTAAAAGATGCTTGGTATAGAATTAATGATTCTAAAAAAAGAGCCACCAACAAGCAACCTACTACTATCCTGCTTAAAAAATTTTATGTTGGGATTACTCCTTGGAATAGGTTCATATTAGATACTTCTATCAGTGAGAATTTCCTAGAGGCCCCAATTTGGGAGTCTCTTAATGTTATTGAAAATCCTGTTGGAAACCTCCCTGTTGCTAGCATAGAAGAAGATATAACTCTAGCTCACATTATGAAAAAACATGGAAATATAGAGGTAGAAATACCAAGTATAACTAGGATAAATGATTTGGATCACAAGATACAAGGGAATTTGAATAGGCTAGATAGCTCCATGCTAAAAATTATTAAAATTTTGGAGACCATCAAATTCCATGATATGGATCCCTCTAGGATTGATAAGATTGAGGAAAACATTTATACTCTAGGAACTATCTTCTCCTCAATCAAACCGAAAAAGGTAGAGACTCCGACAAGGAAGGAAGCTAAGTTCAATTATGTACCTAAGGTTCCCCGACCCAAAAATAAACCACCCATTTCCAAGGAAGTTGAAACCGTGAAAACTTTGGAAGAAATACCTCTCTTTGATAAATTTATAAATGAAATTTCCATTAATTTTCCGCCTTTTGGTTTTCTCCCTAGAAGTATATTTATTAGGATTTTATTTGAAATACCTCTTAAGACTAGTTGTACACTTGAAGAGCTTTTTGATGATCTTGATGATGGATCGATTGATACGACTTGATCTTTTGCCTTATGCTTAGCTTAAAGGCGTAAAAGAAAGCGCTTGTTGGGAGGAAACCCAAGATGTTTTTACTTATGTTTTTAGTGGTCTTGATGATTGTTTCTACTGTAGCAACATCATTGTATCTTTATTTTCAAGCTTTTTTTCCAAGTTATAGCCTCATATGACAAGGTAAGTGAAAGTTGTGACATGCTGTCCAAAAAACAGATTCTGTCTTCGTGACGGGAAAAATCGGATAAAATCACCGGTTCATATTTTTGAGATGAATTTTTTACACGGCGAGCTCTATACAATCATGGAACTTTCGTATGTTCTAAGTTTTTTGATTTGAGTTGCAGAAGTACACCTAAAAAATTGTTTACTACCTGCTTTTCTGTTTTTCACAGATTCTGCCATGTTTTGTCTCTGCTAACTTTTTCAAACCTTAAGCATGATTTTTCTTTGAAAAAACTTTTTGGCAATCTTGAGAAACAGTAGCTCTTCAAGAATATCTTTATTTGCAGTAGGGAAAATTTACTTTAATAGGGTACTAACCTCTCTAATCAGCTTATGATGAGTTATGTATGAAGGGAGTTTTCAAGTGTGCGATGGAAGATGATGAAACAAGATTCGGGAGTGTCAAGCGCTCAAGCTTGGGGATGCCCCCATTTTGACATCCTGGCTTAGTAGGAATGAAAGACTACTCTTATCAACAAGGTGCACCTTCTTTTCCGGGAGCCCAGATCCAAAGAACTCCAAAGTTAAGCGTGCTTGGCTTGGAGCGATTTGAGGATGGGTGACCGACCGGGAAGTTGTTCCCGGGTGCGCATGAGTGAGGACAAAGTGCGCAGGAAAGACTAGTCTTGGTCTGTGGGGACAGTCTAGATCCCGCCAGGCGTACGCCGGGAACCGGTGGGTGTGTCCGGGGCGTTACAAATGGTATTAGAGCCGACCCTCGCGGTTACACGGGCGTGTGCGGGTCAGTGCGCGAACATGGGTGAGCCATGTGTCGGCACTGGACGCACAGACGTGTGCCAAGAGGGAACGTTCATGTGGGCCGACGAGGACGTCGGTTCCTTTGAGTGGGTGTGTGTGACATCCTGGCTTAGTAGGAATGAAAGACTACTCATATCAACAAGGTGCACCTCTTTTCCGGGAGCCCAGATCCAAAGAACTCCAAAGTTAAGCGTGCTTGGCTTGGAGCGATTTGAGGATGGGTGACCGACCGGGAAGTTGTTCCCGGGTGCGCATGAGTGAGGACAAAGTGCGCAGGAAAGACTAGTGTTGGTCTGTGGGGACAGTGTAGATCCCGCCAGGCGTACGCCGGGAACCGGTGGGTGTGTCCGGGGCATTACACCCATGCATCCCCAATAAATATTCAAGGAGACTCAAGCGTCTAAGCTTGGGCATGCCGCCGTGCATCCCCTTCTCCATCAACAATCATCAGTTCGTCCTTCGTCTCACTATATTTTTATCACTTCATGCGTTATGTGCTATGCTTGGAGCGTCTCGCTCTTAGGTTTTATTTTTAGTTTTCTTTAGCTTTGCTTGCTTTCATAACAAGTTAGACCCCGTCTTACTTTGTGTGGGAGAGAAACACGCTCCACTTTCAAAATCTAGAACACATCATAGGATTCTTCATGCCTATATTTTTATTGTTGTGTGTTCTTTATCTTTTCATAGCTACTGACATGATTAGTTTTAGGTTTAGTTTGTCTTTAGCAAGAGCCTTGGCTTTTGTTTAGTTTGTTGTTGGAACTCTCTTTGTTTTTCATGTTTATTTTGTTAAGAGAGTTGGTTGTTGCACTGAGTTGTGTCTTGTCTTGAGAGTAGGTAACTGAGGTTGCTATTTAATTTTAGTAGTAACTTGCAATAGTTTTGAGGTATTGATGTGAGTAATGTTTGAACTTTTGGTGCCAAGATCTCTAGCCTATTAGTGATAGGTGTCGCATTTTGGGCAATCCGTGTTTATTTTCAAAACCTACAAAACTAGTTGAGAACTCTAGCTACTAGATGGATCACTAATTTTTGGAGGGATAGAATATTAGAGTACACTCACGTACCATGAGTCAAGGATGCGCAAGGATAACCAAACCCCCATACAGTCCTCCTCGGGGTACTTGTCTCTTTGTGAACCTCCTTATTAGATTTAGAGTTACCGATAATAAGTGCATGTGTTCTTCGGACTATTGTAAGTATTGAAAGTTGACACTTCTACCTCCTCATATTTGCTAGCCTCTCATGTGCCGTGCATTGACTCCTTCTCACTTCGAGAGATGGCGTCCACCTTCGCCGGTACATCCAAACCGTTGGCATGATACACTCTGTCATCATAAACCTCCTTATATATGTCCTCAAAACAGCCACCATACCTACCTATCAAGGCATTTCCATAGCCTTTCCGAGATATATTACCATGCAACATCCACCTCTTCATGACTTGATCTTCATTTCATACATGTTCCTGCTACACTGGCAGCGGCATACATTGCATACTTCATGATAGCTACATCTTCTTTATGCCCTCTTGTAAATTAGACTGTTGCCGTTAAGTGAGGAAAATATCCCAAATTGGACAAAACAAAAGATCCCAAAGAGGAAAAATGAGAGTTAAATAGAAAGAGCAATTGAGGCCACCAAATAAATACAAAAAAATACAAAAAAGAAAAAAAGAAATAAAAAGAGAGAAGGGGCTACACTAATATCCTTTTGAAGGATCCACACTAGAACTCTCTCTTATCCTTGTACTCCATAGAGATGATCATGCATATAGCTATGTGGGGACCTTCACACTATAGAACTTGGCTTGCATATTCCAAGGATGAGCCTCCTCAAAAGAGCTCTAGGTCTTCATGAGCGATCAAGTTAGATGCATCCCCACTAGTTCCATTGGAGAGCTTTTCAGCTCATATGTGCATTCGTTGCATGGAAATCCCTACTCCTCACATCATATCTATCATTTGGCCTTCTCGCCTATGATTGTCCACATTGATGTGAGCCTTTCTCACCTTCTGTCTTCCTCCTCCACCATATTCCTTCTTTGCCATCCTAAGTGTCAACTCTCGTGCTTACGCTCATCCATTGCATGAGTGCTCAAAATATCTAAAAGGAGTGGATGAAATTGACTTGTACCTGGCTAGTGGTCTGGGGATGAGTCAAGATAAGATTCCAAGGAAGACCAAGTGTGAAACTTTAGTAGATTGACTTCTCAACACAAAAATACTTTTTTCCCATATTCCCTATCCCCCTTCTTGCACGCAAACACCATTTGGAGACATTCGAGTCACGGACAGCGAGAGCTCTTGCACCTAATGTTCTTTTGTTGCTTGTTTCAATGCTAATATAGACTCTTGTATGTTATCACTTTAATTGAATAACATACCTTGATTGCTTTAATTTTCAAAGTTCTTATATGGTTGCTAGCATGTCACCACAGAAATTATGTTTATTATCATTTACCTACTCGAGGACGAGTAGGAATTAAGCTTGGGGATGTTGATACGTCTCAAACGTATCGATAATTTCTGTTCGTTCCATGCATGTTTTGTGTGATATTGCTATGATCTAGATACACTTTCATACACTTTTGATCATATTTGGACTAACCTACTAACTAAGTGCACCCCAGTGCCAGTTCCTGTTTTCTGCTGTTTTTTATTTCATTTTTCCCCCATGTAAATAGTGCTCCAAAAATATGGGAAAATTAGACAAAAAATCAGCGTGACGGAAGCTTCCCGAAGGCCGAAGGAGGGCCAGGGGGCCACCCCCAGGTGCCCAGGCGGCCACCTGGCGTGGGCAGGAGCCTGGCCGCTCCAGGGGGGGGCGCCTGGACCCCTGGTGGCCCCCCTAGTTGCCCCCCTTAGCCTATTTATTCTCCGTCACCGGGAAACTCCGAAGACAGAACCCTATTTTTGCAAACTCGCCTCTGTTCCACCGCCGCCGCACTTCCAAGATCGGGAGAACTGTCAGGATCCTTCTCGGCACCCTGCCGGAGGGAGGATCGACCTCCGAGAGCTTCTCCTCCACCATGGACGCTTCCCGGATGTGTCGTGAGTAGTTTCCTTTGGACCATGGGTCCGTGATCAGTAGATATGTGATGTTCTCCTCCCCTCTTTTTCTTCATGGTTTAGACCTCGTGAGCTGCCCTACATGATCGAGGCACATATGTAATTCTTCTGTTGTTGCTCTGCTGAGTTTGATGGGATCTGATGGATTATGAGATGATGTTCAAATCGTGATAGAGTAATATATTTGGTTTTTATCTCTTATATTTTTGTTCCTAAGTAATTCTTGCATGTTCTCCGTTGCTGTTAATTGCTTTGGCCAAGTGGTAGGTAGTTACTCCAAGAGGGAACGTTATGCTCGATTGTGGGTACATGCCCCCTGATGACACGCTTGAGTGACAGAAACACGACTCTAGGGGATGTGTTGTGGCCACAAGGGGGAAAACAACGGTGCTTGTAACCGCGGTTGCAAGGATTATTTACTTTACACAAAGTTCCTTTTAATGCAGTTGTCTGTTTTTTTGGGTTTACACTTTGGGTGGGGCTCGCAACTTAATACCAGCGAGATGTTCTAGATTGATATCTCAATGTGGATGATTAGTAGTAGATGCAGATGGATTTCGGTCAACTTATTTTGGCGTACTGCGCATGCTTATGATCCTCTTCCTTTCTTTTGTAGCATAGTTAGCATTGCGGTGCGTTTATAATTCTGTCAATTTCCCATCTGTAATTTGTTTACCGCGCATAGCAGTTTTATCGTCTTTTGGGAGAGAGACATCAATAGTGAACATCACGGGACCCCGGTCCATATTCACATCACTGTTTACAAGCTCATTTATTTTCTCTCCATTGTTCACTTCACCACCTACTTATCATTATCGGAGTCCTACTAGATTGATAACCTCGGTATCTTCACTGAGGGAAATTTTCTGCTATCCTACATCTCACCTTCCAATTGAGGTAACCAACGAATGGCGAGAAACCATTATCAGTTCCACGCCATCACAAAGTTACTCCTATAATCATTATTGTTGAAGTTGTTCCTAGAAATAAAATTAACATCTACTTGTTCTTGAGCGACCAAAGAATTCAAAGGAACATCATGAGGATCAGTAGGACCTTGCTTAGTAAGTAAAGACATCACTACTGGAAAAAGGGCACTAATGGCGCACCTCATTTGCATGTTAATGGCGCACGTATGGTGCGCCATTACTACCACGCCACACCTAGCACTTAGTAATGGCGCACATCTGGTGCGCCATTACTAAACCAAAAAGTAATGGAGCACCAGGAGTGCGCTATTACTAAGGCCCCAGGTGCGCCATTACTAAGAATTATAGGGTTTTTTTTTGCTTTTCTGTATTTGCATCACAGATATAAACATCTCACAGAAATAAAATACATCACACACAGATATAGATAGCATCATCATGCCATGACAACTATTGTAACAGCCACATTAGTTTAACCAACACCATTATTAACAAGAGAAAATCACAAAGTATAGCATGAGAGTACACAAATTCTTAACAAACATGTTATCAATTACATGAACTACTTCACTCCTCGTAAGAAGATATGACGATGAGCTTGTTCTCTATTTCGGCCTGAGCTGCTTCCCATACAACCGCTAGGCCCGCCGGGTCTCGTGGAGGGTCATCGAATACGCCAGGGTACCTGCGCTCCCAAACGACATTGAACTCCGCCTCCTCTGCTGCGTCCTCCTCTTCTATCTCCCGCCTATTTCGAGAAAACTCTGAAGCAGTGGGCGGAATTTCAGAGCTTGCCGTCGAAAAGCCGGAGACATGTGAGGACGTCGTCGATGCAGAGAGGCGCGAGCCCGTGGAGCAGCCCGACAAGGCGGGTGCGGGCGCGGGCGCGGGCAGCGGGCACGGGTGCGGTCTCCGGCTCGGGGGTGGAGGCTCGGGGGTGGGGTGGTATACGGATGCCGGTGGTGATGCGGCAGGTTTGGCGAGAGAGAACCATTTCTGCAAGACAGGAAAATCACAACATCAATTAAAGTAGAGTGCTTCACATTCAAAAGACTTTTAAAAACGCCAACTTCAGTCACTGAAAACAAAGTGTTAACTCACAGGAATGAATTAGAAGGAGAAAAATAATTTGGCTGGATTCTTCACAGGAACTTTAGTTACCAAGCAGTGCTCAAGCTGAAGATGAATGGTGAAGGCTTGTGTGGGATAAAAAACTTCATCATCGTATTCTAGTTGTGGTGTTGTTGTACAATTGTGCTAGTTGTGATTTTGTATAAGGTGTGGTAATGTCACCACATAGGGCACAAAGGAAAGCCCACCTTGGCGCATGTATGCTGCAAACCACTGGGCACTACAGCAGTACTTGACCAGCATTGGATTATGTACCCAAAGTTGGTGGTTCATTGGTAAAATACCCAACAGGGACTTGTAAGCAAAACACAAAATATTCTTGTCAATATTGGTAAACGAAATCATTAGCTGAGTATGGACCAATCCATCCATAAAAAAACGTTCAATCTGATTACCATTAGTTCAGTATGGACCGATCCATCCAACAACAACAAAAAAGAAAATAGCGATCAATGTGATTGCAGCCCATGGGTCGTTCACGCATATAAGTAAGAAGTAACATGTAGTGGTTCTAAAATATTGTTCAGGCAACGTATTTTACTCTTCAAATGTGTCAGGCAGTACTGATCAACTCATGCTCATAGGCTTACATCACTAGTGGTTCTTTCTAGGTGCAAGTAAGTCTAATGGCTGCATGCTGCTAGTACTACAGGATGTCAAGAAAATTAGTGGCATATATATCTGCTGCAGTATGCAGCCCAAGAACCTTTTCCAAAAATGCAGCCCAAGAACAGATTGAAGATTGAATACGTATTGGGTAAATAACCAATTTTCCCTATTCAGATGGTGAAGCTTCAGTGCAGCACTTGACTACCATGACGGGGCTCCATGGTGTCCACGTGGCCGTGAAGCGGATTCATGTCAGTGAAGGTGTATGTGTGTGTGCGTGACAGAGAGAGAGCATGACCACAGATGGTGTATGTGTATGTGTGACACAGACATCTCGCCACTTGTGGCTAGTGCATCATAAGAAATAAATCACGGATTTATTTTGGGGAAAGAAAATCAACAGCAGTGAGCACGCACGCGAACGGAAAGGAAAAAGCCACAGCAGCAGGTGGACTACTCACCTAGGGTGGCTTGGAGACGATCTGGAACACGCCGTAGGGGAAGAAGACGACGTAGCCGAGGACGCGTCGATGGCGGGCGTCGTCGTTGTCGATCTGCGAGAACGCGCGGGCAGGCAAGGGATTCGTCAATTCGGGTGTAGGTGGGAGCAGACGGGGCGGCGGCACTATCGGGCGGGTCCGCGTCGGATTAGGGGGAGGGGGCGGGATGGAGAGCGAGGCCACCGGAGCGGTCGCCGGAGAGGTGAGGAGGGGTCGCCGGAGACTGGGAGGGGGAGGGGTGGTCGCGTGAGAGGTGGATTGGATCGGGAGGGGGTGGGTGGGCGCGGCGCAGGGGGGTGGTGAGGGGATCGATAGGCTAGGGTTGCGGGTGCATGTGGGGGATGATAGAGGCTAGGGTTATGGCGTTGAGCCGTAGGTATGTTGGGCCAGATCAGGGGGCAGCCCAGGCCCAGAGACATACCAATAGCGCATCCCGAAGAAGTGCGCCATTAGCGTCCCTGGTTGCTAATGGCGCATTTCACAGAGGTGCGCCATCGCTATGTAAGGGAAGAGGGGCTGGTCCAGGAGAAATTTAGTCATAGCGCACCAGATGAGGAGTGCGCCATTAGCAAAGTGGATACTAATGGCGCACTTGGTGACTGTGCGCCATTGCTATATAGTAGTGGCGCACCTCATGGGAAGTGCGCCATTAGCTGCCATATTATTTATAGCCTATTTTCCAGTAGTGCATGATCAAGTCTACCTTTTCATTTAAAGAGGAGATCTCCTCAATAGAGTTTACCTTCCTACCTGATGGAGATCTTTCGTTGTTCCATTGAGAATAGTTTGTCATCATCTTGTCCAATAGCTTTGTGGTAGCACCAAGTGTGGTTGATATAAAAGTTCCTCCCGCGGTCAAGTCCAACAGATTCCGCGAGGTAAAATTCAATCCTGCATAGAAAGTCTGGATAACCATCCAGGTAGTCAAACCATGTGTAGGGAAATTCTTAACAAGAGATTTCATATGTTCCAAAGCTTGAAAAACGTGTTCATTATCCAGTTGCCTAAATACATAATGTTACTTCTTGATGGCACCGAAGTATTGCTCCTCGTTGGCTACCCCAAGTGGAAGGTTGATAAGTAGACAGTGGCTAATTTCCCTCCGTGAAGATACCAAGGTTTGTCTCCCATAGGACTCCATGAGCAACAAGAAGGTGGTGAAGTAAGTGACGCACCGTATAAATAGAAATCACTTGCTTAATCTGAA
Organism: Bromus sterilis; assembly: GCA_950022295.1. Classification (NCBI taxonomy): domain Eukaryota; kingdom Viridiplantae; phylum Streptophyta; class Magnoliopsida; order Poales; family Poaceae; genus Bromus; species Bromus sterilis. The sequence continues at coordinate 268,015,890 of OX465595.1, read as the reverse complement.
CCTGCACACGACAAAAGTAACTATGCTCCCAATGATTTCAGAGAGGTTGTAAGTCTCTCCGGTCTTATTGTTTACAAAGGATCAAACACACAGTGAAAATAGCGGTGGTGATTGCAATTTAAGGAAATATAAAAAGTAAATGATGGAGGTGTAAACAATGGTGGAAATATGGACTGCGGTCCCATGATGCTCACTAGTGATTTCTCTCTCCCAAAAGACGATAAAATAGCTATACCGGGTGAGAAAATTACAGCTAGGCAATTTACATAATTATAAATGCACTGCAATGCTAACTATGTTGTAAGAAAGTTAGAGACTCAATCGTATGGGAAGTACTCCAAGACAAGAAAACTGTTTACTCATCAGCATCTACTCACTAATCATCCACCTTGAGATATCTATCCAGAACATCTCGCTGGTATTAAGTTGCGAGCCACACATAAATTGTAAAATCAAATCAACAGACAACTGCATTAGAAAACTATGCGTCAGGTAAACAATCCTTGCAACCGCGGTTACAAGCACCGTTTTTTTCTACCTGGTGGCAACAACACATCCCTTAGTCTCATGTTTATGTCACCCAAGCTAGACATCGGGGGGCATGAACCCACATTCATGCATAACGCTCCCTCTTGGAGTTACTATCTACTACTTGGCCAAAGCAATAAAAGGCAACGGAGAACATGCAAGAATTACTCAAGAACAAATATATAAAAGGAGAACGACATATATAACTCATCACAATATGAACATAATCGCATAATCCATCGAATCCCAGCAAACACAACATAGTAACAGCAGAAAGATTACATAGATGCCTTCATCATGTAGGGAAGCTCACATGTGCTGAGAATTGGAGCACGAGATTTAAGAGAAGACATCACATAGCTACTGGTCATGGACCCATGCTCCAAAGGGGACTACTCACGACACATCCGGGAATCCCTCATGGTTGTGCAGATGCTCTCGGAGATCGATCCTCCCTCCGGCAGGGTGCCAGGACAGGGTCTTCTGGCGATCCCGATCTCGGGATCGCGGCGACGGCTGAACAATGATGAATTTCGCGATACGGGGTTTGCTTCCAGTGTTTTTTGTGTCGAGGGGGTAATATAGGCCAAAGGAGGGCCAGAGGGGAGGCCCCACCCCTCCAAGGGAGAGGTCACAGTGGAGAATTGTTCTTTCGTAAATAGATTCAACAAAGCAGGTTTAATCTCTTAGGAAGTCGCCTCAGTGGTGGGTGCAGCAATAAGATTGCAAATAAAGTATGTGTTGTTGTGACTAGTGAAGTCACACAACTTGGTGTTTTCAGAGGAACCCATAAGAACAATGGCAAGCAAGAGCAAGATAACTAATTTTTTTGTGGTTTTTGATATAAGACACTAAAGCAAAAACTGGAAAGTAAACTAACAAGACTAAAAATCAAAGGTAAAGAGTAGTGTGCAACTCCCCTATCTTGTAGACTGGAGTCCCCGGCAACGGTGCCAGAAATTAGGTTGATAGCACCGGTAGTGCTCCTCGTTGATTATCCCAAGTGGAAAGTTAAGATGTGTAGCAGCAAATTTCCCTTACACGAGGACTGTAAGGTTTATCGAACGAGGAGGACTCCAAGGATCAACAAGAAGGTGGTCAAACGAGCAAGGCGCCATTTGAGATAAATTTCTCAATTGAACTGGACCTGAACACAAAAGCAAACAAGTTTGCTCCCAATGAGTCACAGAGGTTGCCAATCTCTCCGGTCTTGTTGTTTACAAAGGATGAAAACACAAGGGTGGAAATAGTAGTGGTGATTGCAAGTGAAAAGAAATAAAAGCAGTAAAGATGAACGTTGTAAACTATGGTGGAAATATGGACTGGGGTCCCATGACTTTCACTACTGACGTCTCTCTACCAAAAGATGATAAACAACTATGCTGGGTGAACAAATTACAGCTGGGAAATTAGTAGAATTATGAACGCACCGCAATGCTAATGATGCTACAAGAAAGCTAGAGGCTCAATCATATGGGAAGTACGCCAAGACGAGTAGACCGTTTATTCATCAGCATCTACTCACTAATCATCCACCTTGAGATATGTATCCAGAACATCTCGCTGGTATTAAGTTGCGAACCCCATCCAAATTATAGGATCAAAGCAACAGACAACTGCATTAACACACTATGTGTAAATTAATCAATCCTTGCAACCGCGGTTACAAGCACTGTTGTTTTCTCCCTGGTGGGAATAGCACATCCCCTAGTCTCATATTTATGTCACTCAAGCTAGACTTCGGGGGGCATGAACCCACAATCATGCATAACGCTCCCTCTTGGAGTTAATATATACTACTTGGCCAAAGAAATACAAAGCAACGGAGGACATGCAAGAATACTCAAGAACTAATAATAAAAAGGTAAACCAAATACATTAATCATTACAATCTAAACATAATCTCATAATCCATCGGATCCCAGCAAACACAGCATATCAACACATAAACTAATACATAAGTGCCTTGATGATGTAGGGCAGCTTACAAGGTCTAAGAATTGAGGCACAAGGGTGGAGAGAAAACATCATCTAGGTACTGTTCATGGACCCATGGTCCAAGGGGGACTACTCACGGCACATCCAGGAAGCGCTCATGATCATGGAGAAGCTCCCCGAGATCAATCCTCCCTCAGGCAGGGTGACGGGACAGGGTCTTCTGGCGATCTCGATCTCGGGATCGCGGTGGCGGCGAAACAATGGTAAAAATCGCGTAACGGAGGGCCTCCCGAGGATTTTTGCGTCGAGGGCTAAATATAGGCGAAAGGGGGGAACCAATAGGGGCCCACCTGAACAGGCGGTCAGGGGCGCGGCCCAACCCTAGGCCGCGCTAGGAGGGCGCCTGGCCAGGGGGGAACTTCAGTCTCCCCCCCCCTCCGACCTTCTAGAGTCTTCTAATCTGTTGGTTTTTATTATGATTTTTCTGGTTTTTTCTGAGCATTTTGATAATTGGCATTTTCCTCCAATGCATGGATAACAGCAAACAGAAACTCTCACCTGGGCACTGAGTTAGTAGGTTAGTCCAAATATATTGAAAATGTATGGAAGTGTAGCAAAACATATAACAAAGTCACCAATATAAGCATGGATAAGAAGAAATTATAGATCGTTTGGGACGTATCAGCGACCTACGACCTTCGGCATCGTCTTACGTGCGGCCAGTTCAACGGACACCTAAAACACATCCACAAAAACGACCTCCCGTGCGCATGTGGCGTGGTTCTCCAAAATACATTCATTTATCAATCTCATTTTTCACCATGTACTAAAAAATGCACACGTGTTGCTGAAAGCGCAATATATCGACCAGAGGGGGGGTGACTGGGAGATTTTAAATTTTACTACCAGATTTTGGTTTTCTTCAGGACTGAAGAAATCATGAAGCTGAAGAAGTAACCAAAATGATGAAGAAATAAAACTTCACAGAATATAATCATTAGGGCAGCTCATCATAATGCAACAGAAATAAATCAATTTAGATAAGCAGAAGTGCTTCAGATGCATAGTATGAAGACAAAGAGCAGAGGTAGAGCTGAAGCATAACAAGTCAACATAGCAAATACTGAAACTTAAGAGGTTGAAGAGATAGCACCCGAGATTTAAGACATTGGTTTGATAGACCAGTTCAAGTTGCTGTGACAACTCTACGTCTGGTTGGAGAGGCTGAGATTCAACTCAGAAGACATAGTCTTCACCTTGTTCTCCTTGAACTAGAGTCCTCAGACTCCGTCCAATAACTCAGGTGAGTCTTCAAGGTAGACTCCCGAAACCTTCACAGACTCAGTCACTCCGGGAAGTCACAATTGCATGTTGACTTCCTCAGACTGAAGACTTCTACACCGGCTGGAAGATCACAGTCTTCAAGAGTAAAAAGCTTCGGATCACGCGAACCGATTTCCTCAGAAATGCTCAACTACTCAGGCTGGTGGTTTTTCTCACATAGGTTCTTCAGTTTCCTCAGAGGTGGGTTGCTCTCAAATGACAAGTGTCAGTTTTTCTCTCGGAGCAGCCAACCCACAAATGGGGCTGGGGGGGGCTATTTATAGCCGCGGAGCAACCCGAGGCGAAAGGACATAAATGCCCATGCATGCAATTACTCTCATGCCCTCGGAAATGACCATTGCTAGACAAGTTCTAGCCTCACACCACGCAACACGTGGCACGGTCAAAGTGTTCTCTCTCCAGACTCCTCAACCGAAGTTAGTTACCTTAGTGTCCTGAAGAACAACGTCTCAGACACATGAGGACTGAACTTCTACTGCAGGAGATTTCTCTTTCTTCAGGAGAACTGCACTCGCAGTCTCCAGACTCCTCAACCGAAGACAGATTCCTCAGTGTCCTGAAGAACAACGTCTTAGACACCCGAGGAACTGAACTTCTACTGCAGGATATTTCTTCAGGGTTTTTCTTCAGGATTCCTAATTGAGCACTTCCTCAGAACTTCGGAACTTGTTTTCTTCAACCCCTCCAACAGTGCGTTGTTTTCCTACGACTCAAGAAGTATAAAAAGACTTAGCGAAGACTACGCTTCAACTTCGTCTTCAGCGTGAACGTCCTCAGGATCGTCCTCAGCTTCAGCTTCAACCGAACGCTTCAGGATCCTGATTCCTCAGGATTTCGCGCAACTTCATTCTTCAGGAAACGCACCGATTTCTCCAATGTTCCTCAACATTTTGGGGGGTCAACATTGGTGGTTAAACACCTCATCCAGGACTATTCTCTTGTGTATACTCACAAACACATCAGTCCCTTAACCGTTTTGTCATCAAACTCCAAAACCTCAAGGGGAGGGCACTTGATGCACTTACAATCTCCCCCTTTTTGGTGATTTGATGACAATCAGGTTAAGCTTCAACGGGGATAAAATTATGAGTTTGAAGAATAAAAACTTTGAAAAACATTTGTATCATTAAGCTGGATATAATGAAGCTCCCCCTAAGGATATGCATATAAGTTGAAGAATGTTTAATATCTAAAGCATTTTGAGGTATATGAGGAGCTCCCCCTATATCCAGGCATTTCTGAAGCAGTGCATGTTATGACGTGTTTGAGGAAATTAAACAACGCACTTAGAGAGATGTTTGCAGAGACAATCACATGCATATATGATAAACTTGAGGAAATAGCATGAGGTAACTGAGGAATAGTATCAGGCAAACACCAAAATTACAGTTTACAACTCGTTACAAAAAAATCTGAAGAACGAGAGTTGTAACTGAAGAACCCCAGAACTAAAACCCGCTTGAAGACTAACAGATTTCTCCCCCTTTGTCATAAAATGAACAAAAAGGGAAAAACTGAAGCTAACGCCCCTTTGAAGTTGCTTCAAGGCTGAGGTGAGTCACGCCTGAGGCAATCCGTTGCAGTGTGAGGGCAGGCAGCGGTGTCTTCAGCTTCTTCAGCAGTCATCTCCTGGTTTGAAGAATAAGAATCCATGGCCGGAGGAGGAGTTGTGCAGCGTCTGAATTGCCTTGGGGGTCTGATTGCAGCAATCGGAGGCTGTTGAAGCTCCAACTTTGCAAGGTCTTCAGTGGTGATTACTTCTCTCATCAGGGCATCAAGATGTTGATATGTATGATGAGCATACTGATGCACTTTCTTCATAGAAGAATGCGTCTGAGCCATGTAGCTGAGGATTTCAGTAAACTGACGCTTCACCCAATCATGATTACAATCAACTTTCTGATGAAGACTAATCAGAAGCTCTCGGTCAGTCATCACTCGATCCTGAGTTGTATCCTCAGTTGAGGCATGATTTCTGGTTTCATCAGTTGTGCGAGACGAAGGATGACGAATGTTTCCACCGAGGGAATTGGTCGGGAGAACTTCTTCATAGAAGATGCCTTTGCCTTTGTTATTTGAAGCAATAGTATGCTGAAGCACTTCGACAGGCGGCAGATAAGTCCTGTGATTCGGGTGATCAGGTTGGAAATCAATTCCAGTCACGGCTCGGATGAGCTTCATGATCCAAGGCGCATATGGCTTCAGGATATGAGGATTCTGTGCTGCATCAACCATACTTCTGAAGAAGAAGTCAGGGACGTTGATTGGCCCAGACATGCAAAGGTTGTCGAGTATGTTTTTCATGATGCCAATGATTTCTTCAGCAGTGGATTCATAGCCTTTAATGGGGCAGAAGGTCTTCGCCAGAATCCGATACAACGTACTTGGCAGATACAGAAGCTCAGAGACTGGAAACTTTGTGCGAGCTGGGGCTTCAGGGGCCTGAGGTTTCATTAGCATGTTCATCAGGTCATCTCAAAGAATTTGAGCCCCATAGGAGCAAGCAGCTGGAGAAGTGCACTGAGGCAACTCAAGAATATCAATTTCTTCAGGAACAGTGATGGTGTAGTGATGATGCTCAGTCATCCACTCGAGGACCCAGGTGTTGATATCTAGAGGATTTCCTGAAACATACAACGTGGCATAAAACTGAAGCACAAGCTCTTCATTCCAGTGTATGCATTCAGAGCAGAACTGAAGTAGCTTCGCATGATGCAGATCCTGAAGCACATAGTTGAAGCAGGGAAGGGCTTCCATATCCATCAGAGGAATGTGCTTGTGAGGAAACAGTATGTTTGGCTTGTAGAGTACTGAAGCATAATAGTTCTTCTGAGTGGCACTCCAGAACCTCAGCAGCTTTCGAGGCGGAGCAGAGTGATATGGATTTTGAATCCCCTCTTGAAAGAAACTCATGGCGTTGAAGAAATCAGTAGCATCAAAGCTTGCATTATCATCAGCTTCAAGGTCACGGAAGAATGGTCGCTTCTGCTTCGGACACAAGGACCGAGCTTGAACTGGGCCTTGAGGTGGGGAAGGCGCTTGAGGCACTTCAATCTGAAGAGTGGCTTGAGGCTGAGGCGGAGTCGCTGCAGATGCGTCAGGCACAGATGTGTTGATGTCCTTGGGGAGACGAGGTGATGTGGCCTGTTTGTCTTCAGAGCCATCCTTTGAGGCTTCAACATTTGTACTGTTTTCTGCTTCAAGAGGGGAATTTGTGCTTTGTTCGGCTTCAGCTTCAGTTTCAGCAGCAGGTGGGTCTGGCTGAGAATCAGCAGCTGCATCAGTATCAGTGGTGGTGTTTGCTGCAGCATCAGTATTAGCAGCAGAATTTGTTGGAGCACTAGAGGCTTCGGGGTCATCAGCATCAGACGTTGAGGACGATGCACCAACAGAGTCTTCAGACTGCAGAGAAGTGTCAGGAAGCACCTCGGTTACGGTGTCGGAGTGAGGCTCAGGTGAGAAGACGGTATGAGTGGGTGAATGTGTCAGCCCATAGTCATCATCATGGACACGAGGAGTTCCATCATCCATAATGTTGACGTCCATGTCTTCAACTTCAGTGATAGTTGGTGGCGGTGGGGACGGTGGAGTTGGAACAATGGGTGTTGCAGCAGGGGGTGGAGTGAAGACGATTAAGCTGCGCTGAGGATTTTGAGGTGGAGTTGAGGCAGCAGTAATATGAACGGTGGTATCAGCGGCCTGTTTGGTCGGAGGAGCTGAGGAAAGTGGTGTAGCATCAATGGTTTCTTCAGCAGTAGGCTTCTTCGCAGCAGGTGGAGTTGAGGGTTGGGCTTCAGGTAGGCGCTTGATGCTTTTAGCAGTGGCATCAGTGGGTACTGAGGAAGCAGGCTGTCGAAGCTTCATCAACTTTGCCATCTATTGAGAGATCCATCTTTGGATTTGCCAATATAAGTACGGTTGGCAGCGAACTCAATGTTGAGGCGTTGAACTTCACATTGATGCTCTATAAACTCCTGAGGAGTAACATCAGTGATAGGTTTCTTTTTGAAGTCACTCAGGACTTTCTTCAGTTTGGCCTTCAACTGTTTCTGAAGATCTCGTTGATGAATTTCGTTTATGAGGAATTGTTGAACATAGAATTTGATGTCTTTCGGGATGTCCAAATCATCAAGCGGAGTGTCAGGCTTAACAGACCAAATATCAATGTACTCCCAGATCTTCTTGGGATCAAGGAGAAGCGGGATTTCTGAACCCGTTGCTTCAGCTTTGCGTCTGGCCGCAGCACGCACGTATTCAATCTTATCAGCTTCAGTGGCGACGAAGCCGGACAAATCCTCAAATTCATCTTCATCATCAGAAGATTGAGGAGTATGATGAATGGCGCCACGCATCGCAGTTTTCTTTGGCGAGGGGCGAGGGCCGCGTTGAAGAACAGTTTTGGTCTTCAGCTGAGGCTGAGGCATTGTGGTTGAGGCCTCACGAGCACCAGATTCATCAGTGCGTATCCTTGAGGAGGGGGCAGCACCATCTGTGCGTTGACATGAGGAGCCAACAACTTGAGGTTTCATGCCAGGAGCCTTTTTGCGGTGCTGAGGCGGAGGTTGTTGTCTGGGTTGAGACTGATCTTGAGGCGGAATCTGTATTGAAGCAGTCATCTCACGGACCAGATTCTTGACACGGGTGCGAGTGCGCTTGAGGTACTGCTCATATGCCGCAGGAAAGTCCTCAGGAGTGCGCATTGTTGTGGGATCAGGAATGATTCCAGGAGCTGGTGGAGGTCGAGCCTTGATACCCAAGGTCTTCAGTGGCGGATTTACTGCAAACATTTCCTCATGCCGAGGATTAAGCCATTGATAGGCCACCCAACGCTTGGCCCATTCCCTCGTGATCTTCTGTACCCGTTTGTAACACCCTGAGTTGCCTGTCACAGTAATCACTTTTACTGTGGACTAATCACTGTTGCTGATCACTATGCAAACCATGCCATGACCCACTTTGCTTTTGATCATATTCAGAAATGCCTTTTGGTTGCTATGAGAAATATGTTGCAATTAAACTTTGCCCAAAAATCATGGGACCACTTTTATGAAATCACAAATAATCAATGTGTCATGCCCATGTGGTTATGGTATTTTATTATGCCTCTGAAAAATTTAAACAATTCAAACACCAGCCAAAACAGCGCCAATTGTCATTCAAATATTTAAAAGAAATATTAAATATATTTCTTTTGGCCCCAAACTTTTTGTAGCACTCTAATGTTACACAATACTGATTATGGGATATGTTAAACACTTTACAAAAATGTAAAAGTAACAAAAACAAATGAAACAGAAAAGAAAAAATAGAAAAGAAATAAAGAAAACAGAAAGACATGTCTAACGCCCATGGGCAAGGCCCACCTCAGCCCAGCCCACCCCCAGCCTTGTCATCTTCCCCAACCACCAACCCACCTGCTCCCGTACGGCGCCGGGCTCGCCGTCGACGCTGGCTATCTGGCCCCGCCTCCACCAGCTCCCTCCCGACGCCGACGCGATAAGGGCGCCCCCAGCCACCCCCTGGACATCCTCCCCCACCATTCCCCCTCCTCCTCTTCTCGCACGCCTCGGGGAAAAGCAGCCGAGGGCCGTCGTCGCCATTGCCGTGGCCAAGCGCGGCCAACGTGCTCACACCGCCTCGCTGTGTTGTCCAGGAGACGCATCGCAGTCGACTACCTCACCCACCGCGAGGAATCGAGCCCGAGTCCACCACATCGAGCGCTACTTCACCGCCTTCGTCTTCGGCTCCGGCGGGTTCCGCGACGAATTCCGGCCACAACAAGCCCGCATCGAGCCCGCTCCCACCTCCGTCGTGCTCCTGGTGAGCTCCCCGTTCGTCGCCAACTGCCCTTTGAAGCCCGTAGGGTCCCAACGCGAAAGCCCCCTTTTGCTTGCTCCGGCCGCCGCGGTTTGTAGTCTTAGTCGTGCACACAGGACGCCCCAGCTCACGAATTTGGCGTGCACGAGTTGCTGCTGGACTGCATTTCCAATTTCACGCATTAGGCTGTTCATTTGCATCACGAATCGTGATACGCCATTGACGCCCGAGCTCGGTTCCGCCGCGGTTGACCTAGCCATCGCCTCAGTGCACCCCCGTTCGTGAAACCAGTCCAGATCGAAGCGCCGTGCTCCTGCGGTTCGAACGCGACCGACGGTGTGTCCAACCGTGCCTTGTGGCGAGCTCCCCGTCGACCTCGCCGGCGGCGGGCTCCGGTGACCCTCCGGTGACCCTCCGGTGAGGCTGCCAGGTGGGGTCCCCGTGACAGTTATTTGATTAGGGCTTAACCCCAAACCACTAAGCCGCTGACAGTGGACCCCCCCCCCCTCGGCTAATTACTCTGTTAGTTTAGCTTAAAAGATTAATAGAAAAATAAACCCCCCCAGACACTGACACGTGGGTCCCCTGGTCATTACATTAATTAAACATGTTTAGTTATCACTGGAGTCAATGACACCTGGGCCCCCTTTGTCAGTTTGAATTTTTAAGAATTTAAAAGAAATTCCAGTGGCTGACATGTGGGCCCAGAGGCTATTTCTGATTTAATAAAATGTTTTATAAATAAACAGAGGCTGACATGTGGGTCCCACATGTCAGGCACTATTTTGGATAATGTTTTGGATAATGTTCTGGATAATGTTGAATAAATAATAAAAGAAATTCAGAAAATCATTTAAATGATTTAAAACTTTGAAATTCAATAACTTTTAAACCGTAACTCGGATTCAAAAACTTTATACATGAAAATTGATCAGAAAAATATAACGAATACGAATACGCTATTCGTATGTCTATTGCACCCCTCTAACACAACAAACATCGAACCGTCCCCCTTCGGACCGACTGTCCGATAAATTGTCCGGTACTGTTCGAGTGCCCAGATGAATTTATTCCGAACACGAATGTTTCTCGGAATAGATCAACTAGCACGGATACACCCCCTTATGTTTTTCCGGTACCCACGACACCTCCGGCTTGATACTTCCCCCTCCGGACACCCTGCCGGGTAATTATCCGGAGCCGGTAGTTCATCCTCAGATGAATTTCTGTTCCGAGCAATGTGCATTGCACTGCATTAGAATACCGTTAACATTTCATCTGTCATGTCATACATCTGTTTGTATATGCTTGATGTGTATTTACTGTTTCTTCCCCGCCCCCTAATCTCCGGTAGACCCCGCTGCTGCCGTTGACTACACCGCTGCTGAGTACGACTACTTCGTCGACGACCCTACTACTACCGTCGAGCTTCCAGGCAAGCAGAGCCATTCTCTTCCCCAGATATCGCCTATCTTTCCGTACATTTCTTGCACTAGGCATTGTTACTGCTGCTGCTACGTTACAATCCTATTTAATTACATAGTCTGTTTTTGTCGCCCCTTGATGTGCCTTCCTTTATCCTATGCTGCCTATTATTATTATTATGCATTATTCAGTAGTGAGCCCTGCGCATTGTTAGCTAGGATTAGATAGAGGGCCGTGATCACTCAGGGGAGTGAACGCGGGTACAATTATTATAACTGCACAGGTACGGTACAATGCAGACACCGCCTCAGGCCCCTATCTGGGTTATGCCTAGTCACCTCAAGTGTGAGCTATCAAGGAGTAATCCTTGTACTCCACTCGAGGCTGACTTTTTCTTACCGCCATAGGGTCTTGAAAAACGGTTGTCCTTCAGGTAAGAAGTCGGGCGACCCAACGGTACCCGCGAGAGGTATTGCGTCGGGACGACAGGGAGGGTACGACCAGTGTACCGGTGTGCTTGGCCCCTGATCGTTGGCCGCGACAGTTACCAAACCACGGAAGTCGAGCTCCTCCGGGAGCACACGCGAGACAAGGTAAGGAGACGGTTCACCTTGTTGGTAACCGTAGTGACTTGGTGGGACGACAGGGCAGGCACCGATGTACTGGTGGTCCTGGCTGCTGTCGTTGTCCGCGGGTCGGTTAAGTCGAGGCAACGATAACGGTTGTCACGCAGGTTAATTAAAATACTAAATGGTTCAGCGAATGTCTTAAGTTGGCTATATGCCATGTACGCACTACCTACCCGTGGGAATTACGAGTTTATGGGCTCCTCTGCTTCGTAGTGTCGTCCGAGGACTCTTCAGACGTCAGCAGTACCGCGGGCTGATTGCCGGGAAGTGCGCTGTCTTCTTTGCTCGAGCTGTGTTGTTTTTGTTACGGCTTCCCGGCCACCCACGCACCGTGCAGGAGTACGTCAGGGTTGGGGTCCAAGGCCCTGAGTACTTAGGATTTAGACCGGCGGATGGCCTCTCTGTTGAGTTTGAAAGATGGGCTATGAAGTGTCGGATAGCCTCGGTGGAGCGTTCCCTAACAAGGTTCCCGCCACCCTGGAGATCCGTGCGTGTAGCGTAACACAAGTGCACCCCTGCAGGGAAGATTAATCTATTCGAATAGCCGTGTCCACGGTAACAGGACGCTTTATGCTGAAGCTGGATCTTACCACTAGGAACTATTATTATTAAACTGTATGGTTCCGGGTTTTCTTCCTCGCGGGGATGTCGAGGAGGTGAACTCGGAGGCATTGTTAATTATTACAACTTCTTATTATACAATGCTGCAGCAACTTCTGCTGCATTGTTACTTTATGCTTTATATAACTGTTGGCTGATTCTTACCTCATGCTGCAAGACATCGTCGGAAGATGCTAGTCTTTGTTAGGCCTAGCTTCTTACCCTTGCTCTGGATTTCTGTCTTTCAGTCCACTATATACAGCCTCTTCTTTCCGTTGATACAATGCATAATGCTTAGTAGCGGACGTAAGACTCGCGGGTATACTAGATACTCACCTGCTTTATTTCCTTTACTGTTTTGCCTGATCGGCCGCTGCAGCCGACATTGGAGCCCAGGAGCAGGAGTACCCCGGAGGCGCCTAATACGACGTCGAGTTCCCCATTGACCAGGAGTAGTTCGGTGGATCCCAGGCAGGAGGCCTCGCCTTTTCGATCTGTATCTCTGATGTGATTTGTGCTAGCCTTCTTAAGGCAAAAATTGACTAACTATGTCTGTACTCAGATATTATGGCTTGTATGACTTATGTATTCGGGTCCGCGTGAACCCCCTATTGTAATATATTTGTTTATCCTTTTGTGTTTAGTGTTGTGCTGTGTTATTATCACCGTGGCACCCTAATCTCAGTCGTGTACCCTGTGTGTATGATTACTGTACACGGTCTGATTTTGGGGGCATCACAAGTTGGTATACATGGCGACTGCCTGTAGGAAGCCACCCCACCACTACTTGGTCGAAGTTGAGTCTAGACTTTGAAAAACTATTTTGCTAACTTAACATTTGGCTTACGGGTCCACATCGATGTCACTACGTGTGATATCTATGGTATTAGGATCCTTTTCTCCTTACCTATGCTCTGGGAATCCTTGCTGGTAAGTTTTACAAAATCTGACATTAGGATCACGTTCTCTTGATTCCACCCGACGTTTTTGGTGCTTCCTCCATTGATTGAGTCGTGTCGCAGGAGTCATACCCCAGGTCCCGGACCGCGGATCCCATTCTCATTCTGGGCAGGCCGCGCGTTCTCTGGCATTAACTTCTGTGGCCAACAGTTTTCTTGCGGCGTGATTGACATAGTGGAATCTATGTCGCGTCGTGTAATCCTAACCGCGGTCTGCGCGCCTCCTAGTGAGTCATTTTTCCTTAATTTCTACGATGTTACGCTGCCCGATTTTCGATTGACTCTGTGTGTGAATGTGTATGTCTTATATGACTACTCCTATATATATCTGCGCGTCCTTTTCGTTGTCATTTTACTTCAGGCGTGATTCCGGTATCTCGTTAAATTTTCATCGATAAAATACCCCCTATTAAATTCTAGCAGGATGGCTGGTCGTGGTGCCAACGACCCACCTCCGCCGCCGGATTACATGGCCGCGATGATGCAGCAGTTCGAGCTGAACCGTCAGTTCATGGAGAATGTCATGGCTCAGTTCCCCCAGCCGAACCAGAATGGGCACCACCATCGGCATGCCACCGTCACTCTGCACGACTTCACCCGCCTCAACCCCACTATGTGCCTCAACACTGTTCAGCCATTGGATGCTGATGACTGGCTTCGCGACATCACGCACGAGCTGGCGTCTGCTAATGTCGATCCAGCCGACTATGTGAACTTGGCGTCTTATCATCTGAAAGGCGCCGCTGCTCAGTGGTGGAGCACCCACAAGCGTTCACTGCCAGTTGGTGAAGTCATCACTTGGGATGAATTTCAGTCTGCCTTTCGCGCCCGCTACATTCCTCAGGGGATCATGGATCGTAATGCGGAAGAATTCCGCAACCTCACTCAGGGCGACATGACTGTTGAAGCCTATCAGCGCGAGTTCCTCAACCTCTCTCGTTATGCGAAAGGAGAGATCACCACTGATGCTCGCAGGAAGCAGAAGTTCCGTCGTGGCCTCAACCCAGACCTTAGGCTCGCTCTTGCCGTTCATGATTTCGCCAACTTCGCCACCATGGTGAACAAGGCTATCACCGTCGAGACTGCCCAGATGGAGCACAAGAACTCTCTGAAGCGTTATCGTGACGTTGGATCATCTTCGGGCGCAACGCAGAAGCGTCGTATCTCGCTCCCTACCAGTGTGACACATTCACCTGTCCCTGCTCCAAGGCCATCTTATGCTACACCCCGTCTGCCTCCGCCACCGCAGATGCCAAGAGCTTTGCCTGCACCACCCAATGCTACCCCCCTTCGTCCTCAGGATGGATTATGCTTCACGTTCCGCCAACCTGGGCATTTTTTCAGGGAGTGCCCCAGAAACAGAAGCAACTGGTAGTTCACCCCGCTGGCCGTGGAAATGGTCGTGGCAACAACAGGACCCCCAACTATAATACTGGGTCTGCTGCTCATGCTCGTGGACATGCTTACAACGTTAATGTGGAAGAAGCTCAGGAACAACCCGCTACCGTGATGGGTACCCTTCTCGTTAATTCCGCACCTGCTACTGTTTTATTTGATTCAGGAGCATCACATTCATTCATGTCGGAAGCATTTGCATTGTCGCGTAACATTACGTTTGAGAAGATGAACCCACCGATGGTTGTCCGCACCCCTGGAGGCCGTTGCCAAACCTCCATGATGGTACGCGATGTCACCATTGACGTCGAAGGGATTATATTCCTTGTGTCCCCCATCATCCTGAAAACCTCCACCATAGACCTAATTCTGGGCATGGATTGGTTGAAAGTTCACGATGCCGCACTCTATTGTGGCACCAAGTCTGTCCAACTTTTTCACCCCTCCGGCGAGATTGTTAACCACACCACCCGAGTTACCCGTAATGCTGAAACACAGATATTTATGATGAATGCTTTAAATGCCGCCCCCCTCGAAGGCATCGAGAACGTTCCAGTCGTTCGCGATTTTCCCGACGTCTTCCCCGAAGAACTGCCGGGAATACCCCCGATCAGAGAAGTCGAATTTGTCATCGACTTGAAGCCCAGCACTGTTCCTATTGCCAAGCGTCCTTACAAGATGCCACCACATGAACTCCTTGAACTTAAGGAGGAAATCGACAAGGAACTTCAGAAAGGATTCATTCGCCCCAGTTCCTCAGCTTGGGGAGCACCTTCGCTTTTTGTCAAGAAGAGCGATGGGACAAACCGATTGATCCAAGATTATCGGCCCATTAACCAAGCCACCATCCAGAACAAATACCCACTTCCCCGGATCAACGATCTGTATGATCAACTTGCCGGATCCAAGGTGTTTTCTAAACTCGACTTGAGGTTGGGTTATCACCAAATCTGAGTCCGTGATGAGGACATTCCGAAGACTGCCTTCATTACTCGTTATGGTTCTTACGAGTACACCGTCATGTCCTTTGGCTTAACCAATGCCCCAGCCACCTTCTCTAGATTGATGAATTATATTTTCATGGAGTACCTCGACCAGTTCGTCATGGTTTATCTGGATGATATATTGGTATATTCCAAGAATGAATAAGAACATGCTGAACATCTTCGTCTTATACTGGAGAAGCTTCGAGAACACAAACTCTACGCTAAGTATTCTAAGTGTGAGTTCTGGCTTCCCAAAGTAACCTACCTTGGACATGTGATTTCCAAGGATGGCATTGCCGTCACCCCAGAACGTATCCAGGCTATTCTTGACTGGACTCCTCCCAAGACCGTCAAGCAAGTCCGCAGTTTCCTCGGGCTCTCTAGCTATTGCCGCGGTTTCTTCAAGAATTTCTCCAAGATTGCCAGGCCTCTGACTAATCTGCTTCACAAAGGTGTCAAGTTTGAGTGGACAGATAAATGTCAAGAAAGTTTCCAAGCGCTCAAGGACAAGCTAACTTCTCCCCCGGTGCTCGCTCCCCCTGATACTTAGAAGGACTTCGTGATATATTGCGACGCGTCTCGTCAAGGATTAGGCTATGTCCTAATGCAAGAGCGCAAAGTGATTGCTTATGGCTCTCGTCAGTTGCGTGCTCACGAAGACAAATATCCAACACATGATCTCGAATTGGCAGCAGTAATTTATGCATTGAAGCTGTGGCGACATTACCTCGTTGGTAATCGTTGCGAGATCTACACTGACTACCAAAGCCTGAAGTACTTGTTTACTCAGCCCGACCTGAATCTCCGCTAACAAAGATGGCTCGAGACAATAGCCGATTTCAACATGGATATTCATTACACCCCTGGCAAGGCTAATGTGATGGCCGATGCTTTGAGCCGTAAAGCTTACTGTAGTGAACTTGAGGTGCAACTAGACCAACCACCTCTGTATGAAGATTTTCAAAAGTTAAACCTCGAGATTGTTCCTCAAGGTTATGAAAATAACCTGGTTATCGAACCGGATCTCGCCAAATCCTTCAAGGGTATACAGTTTTATGATGATTTCATACACAAGATTAAGCGCGATATCGCCAATGGGAGACCCTCACCCTTCACCGTTGATAGCAAAGGTGCGGCGTTCTACCAGAACCGTTTAGTGGTTACTCACAGCAAGGGCAGGCATGAGACCCTGGATATGACCCCGAAGGTCATGAGAGCGGCTCACGATACCCCGTTGTCCATTCATCCTGGAAGCACCAAGATGTACCAAGACATTCGTCAGCAATTCTGGTGGCCTAACATG
Organism: Bromus sterilis; assembly: GCA_950022295.1. NCBI lineage: Eukaryota > Viridiplantae > Streptophyta > Magnoliopsida > Poales > Poaceae > Bromus > Bromus sterilis. The sequence goes on along the minus strand of OX465595.1, from coordinate 267,998,966 downwards.
AAGCAAGACATTGCCCGGTATGTTTCTGAATATGACGTTTGACGTCGCGTCAAGGCAGAACATCAAAGACCTGCTGGAACTCTACAACCACTCTCTATTCCTGAATGGAAGTGGGACAAGATCGAGATGGACTTCGTCACCGGTTTTCCCCGATCACAGAAGGGTCATGATGCCATCTTTGTCGTCATCGACCGATTCTCCAAGGTTGCCCACTTTCTGCCAGGCAAGGAGACGATCTCTGCTAGTCAGTTAGCAGACTTGTATGCTTCCAGAACTGTGTCCCTCCATGGTATTCCGCTGGAGATCAGTTCAGACCGTGGCAGCATTTTCACCTCAAGATTCTAGGATAGTTTCCAAGAAGCTATGGGAACTCATCTAAATTTCAGCACCGCTTATCACCCCCAGTCGCAAGGAGAGGTCGAACGAGTCAACCAAGTGCTTGAAGATATGCTCCAAGCTTGTGTCATCTCATTCGGTAAGAAATGGGAGGAATCTCTTCCATTTCCTGAATTCTCATACAACAATAGCTCTCAAGCTAGTCTGAAGATGACACCCTTTGAAGTCCTCTATGGACGTAAGTGTCGAACCCCTCTGAATTGGTCAGAAACTAGAGAACGAACTCTCATTGGTCCAGACGTTATTCAGCATGCCGAAGATCAGGTTCGCGTTATCCGTGAACACCTGAAAGCTGCTCAGTCCCGTCAGAAGAGCAACTATGATCGCAAGCACAAGGAAATGGTCTATCACCCTGGCGAATACGCTTACCTCCGTGTCACTCCCATGAGGGGCACTCATCGCTTCGGTATCAAGGGCAAGTTGGCTCCTCGCTACATTGGCCCGTTCCGTATCCTTTCCAGGAGTGGACCCGTGGCATACCGGTTGGAATTGCCGCCGAACCTCTCCCAAGTCCACGATGTATTCCACGTGTCGCAACTCCGTCGCTGCTTCAAGGATCGTATCCGCGAAGTGGAGCATGATATGATCGAGGTGCAACAAAACTTGACTTATCAAGAACATCCGAGCCGCATTCTCGATCAGTCTGAACGCCGAACCCGCAACAAGACCGTCAAGTTCCTCAAGGTTCAGTGGTCGAATCATTCTGAAGATGAAGCCACGTGGGAACGCGAAGATCGCCTTCGCGATGAATACCCCGATCTTTTCCTCGCTACCACTTAAATTCTCGGGATGAGAATTCTTGTAGTGGGGGAGATTTATAACACCCTCAGTTTCCTGTAACAGTAATCACTTTTACTGTGGACTAATCACTGTTGCTAATCACTATGCAAACCATGCCATGACCCACTTTGCTTTTGATCATATTCAGAAATGCCTTTTGGTTGCTATGAGAAATATGTTGCAATTAAACTTTGCCCAAAAATCATGGGACCACTTTTATAAAATCAAAAATAAGCAATGGGTCATGCCCATGTGGTTATGGTATTTTATTATGCCTCTGAAAAATTCAAACAATTCAAACACCAGCCAAAACAGCGCCAATTGTCCTTCAAATATTTAAAAGAAATATTAAATATATTTCATTTGGCCCCAAACTTTTTGTAGCACTCTAATGTTACACAATACTGATTATGGGATATGTTAAACACTTTACAAAAATGTAAAAGTAAAAAAAACAAATGAAACAGAAAAGAAAGAATAGAAAAGAAAGAATAGAAAAGAAATAAAGAAAACAGAAAGTCCTGTCTAACGCCCATGGGCAAGGCCCACCTCAGCCCAGCCCACCCCCACCGTTGTCTTCTTCCCCAACCACCCCCCCCACCTGCTCCCGTATGGCGCCGGGCTCGCTGTCGATGCTAGCGAGATGGCCCCGCCTCCACCAGCTCCCTCCCGACGCCGACGCGATAAGGGCGCCCCCAGCCACCCCCTGGACATCCTCCCCCACCATTCCCCCTCCTCCTCTTCTCGCACGCCTCGGGGAAAAGCAGCCGAGGGCCGTCGTCGCCATTGCCGTGGCCAAGCGCGGCCAACGTGCTCATGCCGCCTCGCCGTGTTGTCCAGGAGCCGCATCGCAATCGACTACCTCACCCACCGCGAGGAATCGAGCCCGAGTCCACCACATCGAGCGCTACTTCACCGCCTTCATCTTTGGCTCCAGCAGGATCCTCGACGAATTCCGGCCACAACAAGCCCGCATCGAGCCCGCTGCCACCTCCGTCGTGCTCCTGGTGAGCTCCCCATTCGTCGCCAACCGCCCTTTGAAGCCCGTAGGGTCCCAACGCGAAATCCCCCTTTTGATTGCTCCTGCCGCCGCGGTTTGTAGTCGTAGTCGTGCACACAGGACGCCCCAGCTCATGAATTTGGCGTGCACGAGTTGCTGCTGGACTGCACTTCCAATTTGACGCGTTAGGCTGTTCGTTTGCATCACGAATCGCGATACGCCATTGACGCTCGAGCTCGGTTCCGCCGCGGTTGACCTAGCCATCGCCTCAGTGCACCCCCGTTCGTGAAACCAGTCCAGATCGAAGCGCCGTGCTCCTGCGGTTCGAACGCGACCGGCGGCGTGTCCAACGGTGCCCTGTGGCGAGCTCCCCGTCGACCTCGCCGGCGGGGGGCTCCGGTGACCCTCCGGTGAGGCTGCCAGGTGGGGTCCCCGTGACAGTTATTTGATTAGGGCTTAACCCCAAACCACTAAGCCGCTGACAGTGGACCCCCCCCCCTCGGCTAATTACTCTGTTAGTTTAGCTTAAAAGGTTAATAGAAAAATAAACCCCCCCAGACACTGACACGTGGGTCCCCTGGTCATTATATTAATTAAACATGTTTAGTTATCACTGGAGTCAATGACACCTGGGCCCCCTTTGTCAGTTTGAATTTTTAAGAATTTAAAAGAAATTCCAGTGGCTGACATGTGGGCCCAGAGGCTATTTCTGATTTAATAAAATGTTTTATAAATAAACAGAGGCTGACATGTGGGTCCCACATGTCAGGCACTATTTTGGATAATGTTTTGGATAATGTTCTGGATAATGTTGAATAAATAATAAAAGAAATTCAGAAAATCATTTAAATGATTTAAAACTTTGAAATTCAATAACTTTTAAACCGTAACTCGGATTCAAAAACTTTATACATGAAAATTGATCAGAAAAATATAATGAATACGAATACGCTATTCGTATGTCTATTACACCCCTCTAACACAACGAACATCGAACCGTCCCCCTTCGGACCGACTGTCCGATAAATTGTCCGGTACTGTTAGAGTGCCCGGATGAATTTATTCCGAACACGAATGTTTCTCGGGATAGATAAACTAGCACGGATACACCCCCCTTATGTTCTTCCGGTACCCATGACACCTCCGGCTTGATCCTTCCCCCTCCGGACACCCTGTCCGGTAATCATCCGGAGCCGGTAGTTCATCCTCAGATGAATTTCCGTTCCGAGCAATGTGCATTGCACTGCGTTAGAATACCGTTAACATTTCATCTGTCATGTCATACATCTATTTGTATATGATTGCTGTGTATTTACTGTTTCTCCCCCCCCCTAATACTGTTAGGGTACATTTCGTGCACTAGGCATTGTTACTGCTGCTGCTACGTTACAATCCTATTCAATTGCATAGCCTGTTTTTGTCGCCCCTTGATGTGCCTTCCTTTATCCTATGCTGCCTATTATTATTATTATTATGCATTATTCAGCAGTGAGCCCTGCGCATTGTTAGCTAGGATTAGATAGAGGGCCGTGATCACTCAGGGGAGTGAACGCGGGTACAATTATTATAACTGCACAGGTACGGTACAATGCAGACACCGCCTCAGGCCCCTATCTGGGTTATGCCTAGTCACCTCAAGTGTGAGCTATCAAGGAGTAATCCTTGTACTCCACTCGAGGCTGACTTTGTCTTACTGCCATAGGGTCTTGAAAAACGGTTGTCCTTCAGGTAAGAAGTCGTGCGACCCAACGGTGCCCGCGAGAGGTATTGCGACGGGACGACAGGGAGGGTACGACCAGTGTACCGGTGTGCTTGGCCCCTGATCGTTGGCCGCGAGAGTTACCAATCCACGGAAGTCGAGCTCCTCTAGGAGCACACACGAGACAAGGTAAGGAGACGGTTCACCTTGTTGGTAACCGCAGTGACTTGGTGGGACGACAGGGCAGGCACCGATGTACTGGTGGTCCTGGCTGCTGTCGTTGTCCGCGGGTCGGTTAAGTCGAGGCAACGATAACGGTTGTCACGCAGGTCAATTAAAATACTAAATGGTTCAGTGAATGTCTTAAGTTGGCTATATGCCATGTACGCACTACCTACGCGTGGGAATTAAGAGTTTATGGGCTCCTCTGCTTCGTAGTGTCGTCCGAGGACTCTTCAGACGTCAGCAGTACCGCGGGCTGATTGCCGGGAAGTGCGCTGTCTTCTTTGCTCGAGCTGTGTTGTTTTTGTTACGGCTTCCCGGCCACCCACGCACCGTGCAGGAGTACGTCAGGGTTGGGGTCCAAGGCCCTGAGTACTTAGGATTTAGACCGGTGGATGGCCTCTCTGTTGAGTTTGAAAGATGGGCTATGAAGTGTCGGATAGCCTCGGTGGAGCGTTCCCTAACAAGGTTCCCGCCACCCTGGAGATCCGTGCGTGTAGCGTAACACAAGTGCACCCTTGCAGGGAAGATTAATCTATTCGAATAGCCGTGTCCACGGTAACAGGACGCTTTATGCTGAAGCTGGATCTTACCACTAGGAACTATTATTATTAAACTGTATGGTTCCGGGTTTTCTTCCTCGCGGGGATGTCGAGGAGGTCAACTCGGAGGCATTGTTAATTATTACAACTTCTTATTATACAATGCTGCAGCAACTTCTGTTGCATTGTTACTTTATGCTTTATATAACTGTTGGTTGATTCTTACCTCATGCTGCAAGACATCGTCGGAAGATGCTAGTATTTGTTAGGCCTAGCTTCTTACCCTTGCTCTGGATTTCTTTCTTTCAGTCCACTATATACAGCCTCTTCTTTCCGTTGATACAATGCATAATGCTTAGTAGCGGACATAAGACTCGCAGGTATACTAGATACTCACCTGCTTTATTTCCTTTACTGTTTTGCCTGATCGGCCGCTGCAGCCGACGTTGGAGCCCAGGAGCAGGAGTACCCCGGAGGCGCCTACTACGACGTCGAGTTCCCCGTTGACCAGGAGTAGTTCGGTGGATCCCAAGCAGGAGGCCTCGCCTTTTCGATCTGTATCTCTGATGTGATTTGTGCTAGCCTTCTTAAGGCAAAACTTGACTAACTATGTCTGTACTCAGATATTATGGCTTGTATGACTTATGTATTCGGGTCCGCGTGACCCCCCCTATTGTAATATATTTGTTTATCCTTTTGTGTTTAGTGTCTTGCTGTGATATTATCACCGTGGCACCCTAATCTCAGTCGTGTACCCTGTGTGTATGATTACTGTACACGGTCTGATTTTGGGGGCGTCACACCGTTTCTTTCGTTCATCAGCAGTTTCTCGTTCGGGAGTCTTCAACTTCTTATATAGTTTCGGGGGTAAGTCTTTAGCGGTATCAGTGTGCTTACGTCGAGGAGCCATTTGCTTCAGCGGTGGAGACTGAGTAATTGTACGTTCGAGCTGAGCTGCAAATGAAGTGAGACTATGAGAACCATACGATTCCTCAGCAGACATGTACCTGTGACAGAATTAAGTTGCGAGGGAAGTGAGGTACGGTTATATGCGTTCATGAGGAATAGGCTGAGGAAAACAAAGGAAGGAGGCATAGGTACAGGTTTCAGAAAGCTAGCGGTACAGTTGAGGATGAACTGGCTTGAGGACACAACAGTACTGAGGAATAATATGCTAAGGAATAAACCACGGAGGAATAAGCATACCAGACTTGAGGCGAATACTGAGGAACAATGAGTCTTCGTCCTCGGCGACGGCGAACTCCGGCGATGTTAGAGCTCGAGCTTGAGGAGCTCAAGCCCGGCGGCGTGAGAGTGAGGAAGGCGTTGGGGGGTAAATGACCGAGGGAGGGGGTAGAGCGCTATTTATAGAGGGGTAAAAACTGAGGGGTTGCGAAATTTGTGGACCAGATTTCCCCTGATTGTTGGGATCCTTAGTGGATATCTTAATGGTGCGGTAAAATCGCACCAAATTGAAGACAGTTGTAACAAAAAATCCGTGATTTGAGGAACTTGAGGACATGGGCTGAGGATGAAGACAAATGGTCTCAGTCTGAGGAATACATGATTTCCGGATGAACGCATATGAGATAGACAGATTAGATAAGTGAGCACAGAGGGACGGGTCCGATCACGTTCACCTAGATGAAGAAGCAAAATTTGAAGAACAATAACTATAGGTGAACGCTGTTGAGGACAAACACGATAATCATCAGTAATGAAGACTTCAAATCCTGAGGAAGTTGAGAGACAACAAATCCTGAGGAAGTTGAGAAACAACCAATCCTGAGGTGTTTGGGCGGTGGCGCTACCAACCTTATAGAGAATGAGACACTTGATACCATACAATTGTCGTATGGATCTTGAGACAATTCCACGTTAATTTCTTCACACTTAGCAAGGTAGTTCCTCATGATTTGAGGAGTACGACGCATCGTGTGTTGTGCATCAGGATTTTCAATATTGTTTAAGCGGTAGGATATGTGTCCATTCACTGGACGTTTGAGGAATCTAAGATATTTAGCTCAGACCTTAGAGTGCTAAATCGCTTCTCATCAAAGGCTTAGTGAATATATCAGCAAGTTGATCTTCAGCCTTCATGTGGCTGATGACGATATCTTCCTTCAATACATGATCTCGAAGAAAGTGATACCGAATCTCAATGTGCTTCGTCCTCGAGTGTTGTACTGGGTTCTGAGAGATCTTGATGGCACTCTCATTGTCACATAGTAGTGGTACTTTCTTCAGGTTGATGCCGTAGTCCTTCAAAGTTTGCTTCATCCAAAGAAGCTGTGAGCAGCTAGCACCAGCAGCAATGTATTCAGCTTCAGCGGTGGAGAGGGAGACGCAGTTGTGCTTCTTCGATGACCAGCACACAAGAGAACGTCTGAGGAAGTGACATGTTCCTGAGGTAGACTTACGATCCACTCGATCTACAGCATAATCTGAGTCTGAGTACCCGAAGAGATCCAGCTGCGTGCCTTTTGGATACCATAAGCCTAGCGACGGGGTGTGAGCCAAATATCGAAGAATTCGTTTCACCTCTTGGTGATGCGATTCTTTTGGTGCCGCTTGGAATCGGGCACACATGCAAACGCTCAACATTATATCAGGCCTAGATGCACATAAATATAGCAGAGAACCTATCATGGAACGATATACCTTTTGATCGTAGTCCTTGCCATTTTCATCAGGGCCAAGTTGTCCATTTGTGGGCATCGGTGTCTTGATGCCCTTGCAGTCTTGCATCCCAAATTTCCTCAGGCACTCCTTGAGGTACTTCTCCTGAGAGATGAAGATGTCGTTACATTGTTGACGAATTTGGAGCCCTAAGAAGAACTTCAGTTCACCCATCATGGACACTGTTCACTCATTAAGAATGCAAATTCTTCACTGTATTTCTTGTTAGTACATCCAAATATTATGTCATCAACATAAATTTGACATATGAATAATGCATCATCATATCGTTTTGTGAAAAGAGTTGGATCGAGGGAACCAGATTTGAAGCCCTTGCTGATGAGGAAGTCCCTTAGTGTGTCATACCAAGCCCGAGGGGCTTGCTTCAGTCCATAGAGGGCTTTCTTCAATCTGTACATCATATCAGGTTTCTTTGCGTCTTCAAAACCTGGAGGTTGAGCAACATATACTTCTTCCTTGATATTACCGTTGAGGAAAGCACTTTTCACATCCATTTGATATAACTTGATATTATGATGGTTAGCGAATGCAAGAATAATACGAATGGACTCAAGTCTAGCAACAGGAGCGAAGGTTTCACCGAAGTCGATCCCCTCAACTTGAGTATATCCTTGAGCTACGAGATGAGCTTTGTTTCTGATGACTTGTCCATCTTCATCGAGTTTGTTGCGGTAGATCCACTTCGTGCCGATGACATTGTGAACTCGAGGATTAGGGCGCTTGACAAGTTCCCAAACATCATTCAGTTTAAACTGAAGAAGTTCGTCTTGCATGGCCTGAATCCATTCCGCTTCTTGGAATGCCTCGGCGACTTTGGTGGGTTCTGAAATTGATACAAACGAGAAATTCCCACAAAAGTTAGCTATACGATTCGCTCTTGCACGAGTAAGAGGACCTGGTAGGTTGACATCAGCGAGGATTTTGTCCACTTGAACTTCATTTGCACCACGAGGAAGTCGAGGAGGATGATCTTGAGGCGGATCTTCGTCACTGCTGTCAGATTCATTTGCATCAGCTTCAGGTGCTTCAGGAGCTTCAGGGGTGTCAGGAGCCTCAGGATGGGGATCGTCATCAGGATTATTTGCATCAGGATTTGGATGTTCTTCAGGAGCAGGAGGTATATGGATTTCTTCAGGATGATCCACAGGCATGATGTCACCTGCACCCATCTTCTTGATCTGTTTTTCAGGTGGTGCTTCACCTAAATCATGTGGCAGGTGCTCTCTTTGGGAGCCATCAGATTCATCAAATCGCACGTCTATAGTTTCAACAATTTTATAATGACTAATATTGAAGACTCTGTAGGTGTGCGAGTTGATACCATAACCAAGCATGAAACCCTCACATGCTTTGGGTGCAAATTTGGACTCGTGATGAGGATCTCGAATCCAGCAGGGCGCACCGAATACTTTGAAGTAACTTACATTGGGTTTCTTACCGACCATTAACTCGTATGATGTTTTATTGAAGAATTTATGAAGATACACTCGATTGACGATGTGGCATGCAGTGTTGATTGCTTCAGCCCACCACTTGAGTGGAGTATTGTACTCAGCCAGCATCGTACGAGCCATCTCGATGAGGGTTCGATTCTTCCTCTCAACAACTCCATTTTGCTGAGGAGTGTAGGGAACAGAGAATTCATGAGTGATTCCCAAGTCATCGAGGAATTCTTCCACACCGAAGTTCTTGAACTCAGTGCCGTTGTCGCTTCGAATGTGCTTGATCTTCAGGTTGTAGTTGTTCATGACTCGGAGGGCGAAGCGCTTGAGGATTGCTGGAGTTTCTGACTTATAGAGAAGAAAATGCACCCAAGTGTATCGTGAGAAGTCATCAACAATAACAAGACCATACATATTACCTCCAAAGCTTGAGTACTTTGGAGGACCGAATAGATCCATGTGAAGCAATTCCAGTGGTCTCGTAGTAGTCATGATGGTCTTCGCTGGGTGCTTGGCCTTGGTCATCTTTCCATCTTCGCAAGCACCACAGAGCCGATCCTTTGAGAATCTGATTTCCTCAATTCCAAGGACATGTTTCTTCAGTACCAGCTTCTGAAGATTTCTCATTCCAGCGTGGCCGAGTCTTCGATGCCATAGCCAGCACTCTGAGGCTCGATCCATGAGGCATGTAGCGACCTGAGGACCTTCAGAGAAATCTACAATATACAGGTCACCTTTCCTAACCCCACTGAAGACAACGGAGTTATCGCTAACCATGAAGACAATACAACCATGGTTTCCGAAGAGAACTGCGAGATTAAGATCACACAGCATAGATACAGACATCAAGTTGTATCCAAGGGATTCAACAAGCATGACTTTATCAATGTGTTGGTCTCGTGAGATAGCCACTCTGCCGAGACGCAATACCTTACTTTTACCTTTATCAGCGAAGGTGATGGTTTTCTTTGAGGAAGGACTCAGTGATGATTCCATAAGAAGACTTCTGTCACCAGTCATGTGATTTGTGCATCCACTGTCCATTACCCATTCAGTCTTTCCCTGCAACTGAATTAGTATCTCATACAGCAAGTTATGAGCCAGTCTCAGTTTGAGGAATTTAAGGTTCCTCAGAATTAATTCCTCAGGACGTTCCTCAGGATTGATTCTATGAAACCAAACAATATAATTATCCTTCAACTGACTCAAATGTTGTTGTCCTGGGCATATGATATGCAGAAATTGTAATTGCCTCAGGACGTGTCCCTGCAAGGATGATTAGTTCTTAACCACCCACATCTTTATGGCTGGTCTTGAGGCACATGAGGATTGATGAGGGTGATGAGACCTAATGGGGTGTGAGATGGTAGCGTCAAGATAAACAAATGAATAAGCATTCTTATGTGGAACTTCCCTGTGAACAAAATGGTTAGCAGATACATGATTATAATCATTTCCTTTTGAGGTATCGTCCTCTGAAGATCTCCTCAACTCATTTGCATCTGCATTCACAGGAAGGTTAGTGATGAGGTCCTTCGGAACCCAGATCTGCTTGACTGGAGGACCGTTCCTGCAGTTAGTTCCGATGTATCTGGCAAATACCTCACCATTACCATTCTTAAACAGTTTATAGTTTGAGTCAAATGACTCAATCATCACATCTGAAGAAACAACATCATAACCAGATAAGGTATAGGGATCAGGAAGGGGCATCTTTGCCCGAACCCAAGTGGTTTCTGGATATTGTTTAGGTTTCCAGTAAGACCCATCGGGGTTGAGTTTCCGATTGAATGCTACACCTTCTTTCCTCGGGTTTCGATTGAGGATCTGTTTCTTGAGGATGTCACAAAGGGTCTGATGTCCTTTCAGACACTTGAACATGCCTGTTTCCAGTAGACTCTTCAACCTAGCATTTTCTTCAGCAATGTCTATGGTATCCTCAGATGAGGGGTTAGATACCACAGAGGCAATAGAAATAACAGAGTCTGAAGACATTGAGGAACTAGACACAGAGATGATACGATCATGTTCAATGCATTTTAAACAGGGAGGATTAAATCCTTCTTGTGGCATGATGATCTGTTGGGAGAGGAGTGAATCATTTTCATTCCTCAGATCGTCATGAGACATCCTTACACGTTCAAGTTCTTGTTTCCTCATGAGGAACTCATAAGACAGCTTTTCATGATCGGTAAGGAGTGCCTCATGACGATTGAACAAGTCATCAAACTTTGACTGAAGAATTTTTGATTCATCAGTCAACTTTTGAGTCTTCGTCATTTCCTCAACCAACATATCATCACTTTTGTTTAGTGAGATCTGAGTCTTTTCAAGTGCACGTTGTTTCTTAGGTGCAAGTTTAGCAAGTTTAGCATAGTTTTCATCAGGTTCTTCATCAGAGGGTTCATCTGATGATGAGTAAGAAGATACCTTGGAGGACTTGGCCATGAAGCAGAAGGCAGGAGTTGTTTCTTCAGCTTCATCATCAACATGTGATAGACCAGATTCCTCAGTGCTGAAGATTGACTTTGAGACAAGCGTCGTGGCAAGAGCCAGACCAGCCACACCCTCAGATTCTTCAGATTCTTCTTCCTCAGCATCAGGGTTGGAACTAGATTCTTCCGAGTCCAATTCTTTGCCGAGATATGCGCGAGCCTTACGGGCACTGCTGTTCCTGTATACAGCAGACTTTGAGGATCTTGAGGATTTCTTCTTTGTCTTTTCATCAGAACTATCATCTTTCCCTTTCTTCTTCTTCGGTCTAGCTTCCTTTTCCCATAAAGGACACTCAGCGATGTAATGCCCAGGTTTCTTGCACTTGTGGCAGACTCTCTTTCTTGCTTCGACAGAGTCATCATCTTTGCTTTTTCTTGAGGACGATCTTGAGAAATTTCCGAAGCGATTCTTCTTCGTGAATCTCTGAAACTTTCTGGTAAGGAGAGCAAGTTCACGGCTGAGAGTTTCAGGATTATCAGTATCAGCCTCAGACTCTTCATCAGAGGACACTCTTCGTGCTCTAGCTTTTAGCGCGCGGACTTTAGGTGTGGAGCTAAAATAAATCTCGGTTTTCAGAGAGCTTCAGTTCATGAGCATTGAGGCGCTCGAGAATGTCCGCTAGATCCAGAGTCTTGAAGTCAGGCCTTTCTTGAATCATCAGCGATAGGAACTCGAATGAGTCATCCATTGACCTCAGTAGTTTCTTCACAACTTCATGGTCTGTGATATCAGCGGCACCTAATGCTTGAAGTTCATTGGATATGTCAGTGAGTCTGTCAAAGGTTTGTTGCACGTGCTCATTTTCCAGCCTCTTGAACCTGTTGAAGAGACTGCGAAGTGTATCAACTCGCGAGTCTCGTTGAGCTGATACTCCTTCATTGACTTTAGACAGTCTTGTCCATATCTTATTTGCAGTGTCCAGACCACTGATACGGTTGAACTGGGCCTTGTTGAGATGACCACCAATGATGCTTTGAGCTTTTGCATCAAGCTGCCAGTTCTTCTTGACAACTTCAGGAGCAGTCATCAAATTTGCTTCAGGAATGCCTTGATCAACAATATCCCACAGATCCTTGTCAATGGCTTCGAGATGCATCCTCATCTTGTTCTTCCAGTATGGATAGTCTGTCCCGTCGAAGATAGGACAGTTTGAGGCAACACTCATTGTACCTGAGGTCGACATAACTAAAATTCCAGGTGGTTAAACCGAATCACACAGAACAAGGGAGTACCTTGCTCTGATACCAATTGAAAGCGCAATATATCGACCAGAGGGGGGTGAATGGGAGATTTTTAATTTTACTACCAGATTTTGGTTTTCTTCAGGACTGAAGCAATCATGAAGCTGAAGAAGTAACCAAAATGATGAAGAAATAAAACTTCACAGAATATAATCATTAGGGCAGCTCATCATAATGCAACAGAAATAAATCAATTCAGATAAGCAGAAGTTCTTCAGATGCATAGTATGAAGACAAAGAGAAAAGGGAGAGCTGAAGCATAATAAGTCAACATAGCAAATACTGAAACTTAAGAGGTTGAAGACATAGCACCCGCGATTGAAGACATTGGTTTGATATACCAGTTCAAGTTGCTGTGACAACTCTACGTCTGGTTGGAGAGGCTGAGATTCAACTCAGAAGACATAGTCTTCACCTTGTTCTCCTTGAACTAGAGTCCTCAGACTCCGTCCAATAACTCAGGTGAGTCTTCAAGGTAGACTCTCGAAACCTTCACAGACTCAGTCACTCCGGGAAGTCACAATTGCATCTTGACTTCCTCAGACTGAAGACTTCTACACCGGCTGGAAGATCACAGTCTTCAAGAGTAAAAAGCTTCGGATCACTCGAACCGATTTCCTCAGAAATGTTCAACTACTCAGGCTGGTGGTTTTCCTCACATAGGTTCTTCAGTTTCCTCAGAGGTGGGTTGCTCTCAAATGACAAGTGTCAGTTTTTCTCTCGGAGCAGCCAACCCACAAATGGGGCTGGGGGTGGCTATATATAGCCGCGGAGCAACCCGAGGCAAAAGGACATAAATGCCCATGCATGCAATTACTCTAAGGCCCTCGGAAATGACCGTTGCTAGACAAGTTCTAGCCTCACACCACGCAACACGTGGCACGGTCAAAGTGTTCTCTCTCCAGACTCCTCAACCGAAGTTAGTTACCTCAGTGTCCTGAAGAACAACGTCTCAGACACATGAGGACTGAACTTCTACTGCAGGAGATTTCTCTCTCTTCAGGAGAACTGCACTTGCAGTCTCCAGACTCCTCAACCAAAGACAGATTCCTCAGTGTCCTGAAGAACAACGTCTCAGACACCCGAGGAACTGAACTTCTACTGCAGGAGATTTCTTCAGGGTTTTTCTTCAGGATTCCTAATTGAGCACTTCCTCATAACTTCGGAACTTGTTTTCTTCAACCCCTCCAACAATGCGGTGTTTTCCTATGACTCAAGAAGTATAAAAAGTCTTAGCGAAGACTACGCTTCAACTTCGTCTTCAGCGCGAACGTCCTCAGGATCGTCCTCAGCTTCAGCTTCAACCGAACGCTTCAGGATCCTGATTCCTCAGGATTTCGCGCAACTTCATTCTTCAGGAAACGCACCGATTTCTCCAATGTTCCTCAACATTTTGGGGGATCAACATTGGTGGTTAAACACCTCATCCGGGACTGTTCTCCTGTGTGTACTCACAAACACATCACTCCCTTAACCGTTTTGTCATCAAACTCCAAAACCTCAAGGGGAGGGCACTTGATGCACTTACAGTTGCAACGGGAGAAAAAAAATCAAACTTATAGCCATAATATTTATGGTTAAAAACACTCCCTTCCCGGTGCACGTTCTATATTTTAACTCAAAAATCCACAGTTGATATCGTTTATCTTCCGTTCCACCCTCACCGATGATGGATGCAACAATTCATTACAACACGTCTACACATAATAAATCTGAAGGCGATGAAGCCAACCACCTCACGACACACCTGTTGTTAAACTAATAGCTGTCGTGGATATAATCCTGACAATAGATATAGGGGTGTAAAAGGAGCTAAATGACTCTGTACATAGAGTGGTTGACGTAGGGAGAATTATATAGGTTAGGCCTCTCTTTGGAGATAAAAAACTTAGTCATGTCCCAGGCTGACTAGGGTGTTCTTGCTCAAGAGTATTGAAAGTGCAATATATCGACCAGAGGGGGGTGAATGGGAGATTTTCAACTTTACTACCAGATTTGGTTTTCTTCAGGACTGAAGCAATCATGAGGCTGAAGAAGTAACCAAAATCATGAAGAGATAAAACTTCACAAAATGTAATCATTAGGGAACCTCATCATAATGCAACAGAAATAAATCAATTCAGATAAGCAGAAGTGCTTCAGATGCATAGTATGAAGACAAAGCGCATAGGGAGAGCTGAAGCATCAGAATTCAACATAGCAAATATTGAAGCTTAAGAGGTTGAACAGATAGCACCAGAGATTGAAGAAATTGGTTTGGTAGACCAGTTCAAGTTGCTCTGACAACTCTACGTCTAGTTGGAGAGGCTGAGATTCAACTCAGAAGACATAGTCTTCACCTTGTTCTCCTTGAACTAGAGTCCTCAGACTCCGTCCAATAACTCAGGTGAGTCTTCAAGGTAGACTCCCGAAACCTTCACAGACTCAGTCACTCCGGGAAGTCACAATTGCATCTTGACTTCCTCAGACTGAAGACTTCTACACCGGCTGGAAGATCACAGTCTTCAAGAGTAAAAAGCTTCGGATCACTCGAACCGACTTCCTCAGATATGCTCAATTACTCAGGCTGGTGGTTTTCCTCACATAGGTTCTTCAGTTTCCTCAGAGGTGGGTTGCTCTCAAATGACAAGTGTCAGTTTTTCTCTCGGAGCAGCCAACCCACAAATGGGGCTGGGGGTGGCTATTTATAGCCGCGGAGCAACCCAAGGTGAAAGGACATAAATGCCCATGCATGCAATTACTCTCATGCCCTCGGAAATGACCGTTGCTAGACAAGTTCTAGCCTCTCACCACACAACACGTGGCACGGTCAAAGTATTCTCTCTCCTCATGTTTTTCAGAAGAGTCGCACTGGCGATCTTCAGACTCCTCAACCGAAGTTAGTTACCTCAGTCTCCTGAAGAACAACGTCTCAGACATCCGAGGACTGAACTTCTACTGCAGGAGATTTCCTCAGGGTTCTTCTTCAGGATTTCTAATTGAGGACTTCCTCAGAAATACAGAACTCATTTTCCTCAACCCCTCCAACAGTGTGGTGATTTCCTACGACTCAAGAAGTATAAAAAGTCTTAGCGAAGACTACGCATCAACTTCGTCTTCAGCGCGAACGTCCTCAGGATCGTCCTCAGCTTCAGCTTCAACCGAATGCTTCAGGATCTTGATTCCTCAGGATTTTGCGCAACTTCATTCTTCAGGAAACGCACCGATTTCTCCAATGTTCCTCAACATTTTGGGGGGTCGACATTGGTGGTTAAACACCTCATCAAGGACTGTTCTCCTGTGTATACTCACAAACACATCAGTCCCTTAACCGTTTTGTCATCAAACTCCAAAACCTCAAGGGGAGGGCACTTGATGCACTTACAATCTCCCCCTTTTTGGTGATTTGATGACCATCAGGTTAAGCTTCAACAGGGATAAAATTATGAGTTTGAAGAATAAAAACTTTGAAGAACATTTGTATCATTAAGCTGGCTATACTGAAGCTCCCCCTGAGGATATGCATACGAGTTGAAGAATTTTTAATATCTAAGCATTTTGATGTATATGAGGCGCTCCCCCTATATCCAGGCATTTTTTGAAACAGTGCATGTTATGAAGTGTTTGAGGAATTTAAACAACGCATTGAGAGAGGTGTTTGCAGAGACAATCACATGCATATATGATAAACTTGAGGAAATAGCATGAGGTAACTGAGGAATAGTATCAGGCAAACACCAAAATTACAGTTTACAACTCGTTAAAATTAATCTGAAGAACGAGAGTTGTAACTAAAGAACCCCATAACTAAAACCCGCTTGAAGACTAACAGATTTCTCCCCCTTTGTCATAAAATGAACAAAAAGGGAAAAACTGAAGCTAACGCCCCTTTGAAGATGCTTCAAGGCTGAGGTGAGTCACGCCTGAGGCAATCCGTGGCAGTGTGAGGGCAGGAAGCAGTGTCTTCAGCTTCTTCAGCAGTCAACTCCAGGTTTGAAGAATAAGAATCCATGGCCGGAGGAGGATTTGTGCAGCGTCTGAATTGCCTCGGGGGTTTGATTGCAGGAATCGGAGGCTTTTGAAGATCCAGATTTGCAAGGTCTGCAGGGGTGATTACTTCTTTCATCAAAGCATCGAGATGTTGATATGTATGATGAGTGTACTGATGTACTTTCTTCACTGAAGAATGCGTCTGAGCCATGTAGCTGAGGATTTCAGTAAACTGACGCTTCACCCAATCATGATTTCGGTCAACCTTCTGATGAAGACTAATCAGAAGCTCTCGGTCTGTCATCACTCAAGCCTGAGTCGTATCCTCAGTAGAGGCATGAGTTCTTGTTTCATCAGTAGTTCGAGACTGAGGATGACGAATGTTTCCACCAAGGGAATTGGTCGGGAGAACTTCTTAGTAGAATATTCCTTTTCCCTTATCATTTGAAGCAATCGTATGTTGAAGCACTTCGACAGGCGGTAGATAGGTCCTATGATTCAGATGATCAGGTTGGAAATCAATACCAGTCGTGGCTCGGATGAGCTTCATGATCCATGGCGCGTATGGCTTCACGATATGAGGATTCTGTGCTGCATCTACCAGAGTTCTGAAGAAGAAGTCAGGAACGTTGATTGTCCCAGACATGCAGAGGTTGTGGAGTATGTTCTTCATGATGCCAATGACTTCTTCAGCAGAGGTTTCATAGCCCTTAATGGGGCAGAAGGTCTTCGCCGGAATCCGATACAATGTACTTGGCAGATATAGAAGCTCAGAAACTGGAAACTTTGTGCGAGCTGGGGCTTCAGGGGCCTGAGGCTTCATGAGCATGTTCATCAGGTCATCTCGAAGAATTTGAGACCCATAGGAGCAAGCAGTTGGGGAAGTGCACTGAGGCAACTCAAGAATGTCAATTGCTTCAGGAACAGTGATGGTGTAGTGACGATGCTCAGTCATCCACTCGAGGACCCAGCATTCCAGTGGATGCATTCGGAGCAGAACTGAAGCAGCTTGGCATGATGGAGATCCTGAAGCACATTATTGAAGCAGGGAAGGGCTTCCATATCCATTAGAGGAATATGCTTGTGAGGAAACAGTTTGTTTTGCTAATAAAGAACTGAAGCATAATAGTTCTTCTGAGTGGCAGTCCAGAACCTCAGCAACTTTCGAGGTGGAGAAGAATGATAAGGATTTTGAATCCCTCTTGGAAGAAACTCATGGCATTGAATAAATTAGTAGCATCGAAGCTTGGGGTATCATCAGCTTCAAGGTCACGGAAGAATGGTTGGTTCTGCTTCGGACACAAGGGCCGAGCTTGAACTGGGCCTTGTTGAGATGGTGTAGGTGCTTGAGGCACATCAAGCTGAAGAGAGGCTTGAGGCTGAGGCGGAGGTGTTGAGGCTTCAGGCACAGACGTGTTGAGGTCCTTGGGAAGACGAGGTGATGTTGCCTGTTTGTCTTCAGAGCCATCCTTGGAGGCTTCAGCATGAGCATTTGTACTGTTTTCTGCTTCAGCAGGAGCATTTGTGCTGTGCTCGGCTTCAGCTTCAGTTTCAGCGACAGGGGGATCGGGCTTAGAATCAGCAGTGGTAGTTGCAGCAGCATCAGTATCAGTAGTAGTGGTTGCTGCAACATCAGTATCAGCAGCAGTATTTGTGGGAGCACTTGTGGCTTCTGGGTCATCAGCATCAGACGCTGAGGACGATGCACCAACTGATTCTTCAGACTGCAGAGAAGTATCAGGAAGCACCTCGGTCACGGTGGGGGAGTGAGGCTCAGGTGTGAAGATAGTATGGGTGGGCGAGTTGGTCAGCCCATAATCCTCATCATGGACGCGAGGAGTTCCATGATCCATAATGTCGACGTCCATGTCCTCAACTTCAGTGATAGTCGGTAGCGGTGGGGATGGAGGAGTTGGAACAATGGGTGTTGCAGCAGGGGGTGGAGTGAAGACGATTAAGCTGCGCTGTGGATTTGGAGGTGGAGTTGAGGCATCAGTAATGAGAACGGTGGTATCAGCGGCCTTTGATGCCGGAGGAGCTGAGGAAAGTGGTGTAGCATCAATGGGGTCCTCCACAGTAGGCTTCTTCGCAGCAGGTGGAGTTGAGCGTTGGGCTTCAGGCAGGCGCTTGAGGCTTTTGGAAGAGGCAGCAGGGGGTACTGAGGAAGCAGGCTGTCAAAGCTTCATCAACTTTGTCAGCTGCAGAGACATCCGTTCCTTGGATTTTCCTATATAAGCACGGTTGGCAGCGCACTCAGTGTTGAGGCGTTGAACTTCACATTGATGCTATATAAACTCCTGAGGAGTAACATCAGTGATAGGTTTCTTTTTGAATTCACTGAGGACTTTCTTCAGTTTGGCCTTCAACTGTTTCTGAAGATCACGTTGATGAATCTCATTTATGAGGAACTGTTGAACATAGAACTTGGTGTCTTTAGGAATGTCCAAATCATCAAGAGGAGTGTCAGGCTTGACAGACCAAATTTCGATGTATTCCAAGATCTTCTTGGGATCAAGGAGAAGCGGGATTTCTGAACCCGTTGCTTTAGCTTTGCGTCTGGCTGCAGCACGCACATATTCAATCTTATCTTCTTCAGTGGCGACGAAGCCAGCCAAATCCTCAAATTCATCTTCATCATCAGAGGTTTGAGGAGTATGAGGAATGGCGCCACGCATAACAGTTTTCTTTGGTGAGGGGCGTGGGCCGCGTTCAAGAACAGTTTTGATCTTCAGCTGAGACTGAGGCATTGTGGTTGAGGCCTCAGGAGCATTGCCAGATTCATCAGTGCGAATCCTTGAGGAGGGGGCAGCACCATCCGTGCGTTGACAAGAGGTACCGACAACTTGAGGCTTAGCTGAGGACTGCATGGAGGGCTTGATGCCAGCAGCCTTTTTGCGGTGCTGAGGCGGAGGTTGTGGCCTGGGTTGAGCCTGAGCCTGAGGCGGAATCTGTATTGATGCAGACATGTCACGGACCAGATCCTTGACACGGCTGTGACTTCGCTTGAGGTATTGCTCATATGCCTCAGGAAAGTCATCAGGATTGTGCATTGTTGTGGGATCAGGAATGACGCCTGGTGCAGGTGGAGGTCGAGCCTTGATACCCAAGGTCTTCAGCGGCGGATTGACAGCAAACATTTCTTCATGTTGAGGATTAAGCCATTGATATGCCACCCAATGCTTGTCCCATTCTCTTGTGATCTTCTGGACCCTTTTCTTACGATCATCAGCAGTTTCACGTTCGGGAGTCTTCAGCTTCTCATAGAGCTCACGAGGTAGGTCTCTCGCAGTATCAGTGAGGTTACGCCGAGGAGCCATTTTCTTCAGTGGTGGAGACTGAGGAATGGTTCGTTCAAGCTGAGCTGCAAATGAAGTGAGACTATGAGAACCATACGATTCCTCAGCAGACATGTACCTCTGATGGAGTTAAGTTGCAAGGGAAGTGGGGTACGGTTATATGCGTTCATGAGGAATAGGCTGAGGAAAGCTAATGAATAAGGCATAGGAATAGGTCTCAGAAATATAGCAGGACATTTGAGGATTAAATGGCTTGAGGACACAACAGTACCGAGGAATGAGACACTGAGGAATAAGCCACTGAGGAATAGGCATACCAGAACTGAGGCGAATGTTGAGGAACCACGAGTCTCCGTCCCCGGCGACGGCGAACTCCGGCGACGTTAGCACGAGAGCTTGAGGAGCTCAAGGGCGGCGCGAGAGTGAGAGAAGAGGTGGGTGGAAATGACCGGGGGGGGTAGAGGGCTATTTATAGAGGGGTGAAAGCTGAGGGGTTGCGAAATTTGTGGACCAGATTGCCCCTGATTGTTGGGATCCTCAGTGGATATCCGAATGGTGGATAAGCATGACGTGCGGTAAAATCGCAACAAATTGAAGACAATTGTAACTGTAAATCCTTGATTTTAGGAACTTGAGGACAAAGTCTGAGGATGAAGACAAATGGTCTCAGGATGATGATGAAGACAAATGGTCTCAGCCTGTGGAATACAAGATTTCCTGATGAATGCATATGAGATAGACAGATTAGAGAAGTGAGCACAGAGGGACGGGTCCGATCACATTCACCTAGATGAACAAGCAAAAGCTGAAGAACAATAACTATAGGTGAACGCTGTTGAGGACAAACACGGAAATCATCAGTAATGAAGATTTCAAATCCTTAGGAAGCTGAGGAACAACAAATCCTGAGGTGTTTGGGCGGTGGCGCTACCCACCTTATAGGGAATGAGACACTTGATACCATACAATTGTCGTATGGAGCTTGAGTCAATTCCACGTTAATTTCTTCACACTTAGCAAGGTAGTTCCTCATGATTTGAGGAGTACGACGCATCGTGTGTTGTACATCAGGATTCTTCAATATTGTTTAAGCGTTAGGATGTGTGTCCATTCACTGGACGTTTGAGGAATCTAAGATATTTAGCTCACACCTCAGAGTGCTAAATCGCTTCTCATCCAAAGGCTTAGTGAATATATCAGCAAGTTGGTCTTCAGTCTTCACGTGGCTGATGACGATATCTTCCTCCAATACATGATCCCGAAGAAAGTGATACCGAATCTCAATATGCTTCGTCCTCGAGTGCTGTACTGGATTCTGAGAGATCTTGATGGCGCTCTCATTGTCACATAGTAGTGGTACTTTCTTCAGGTTGATGCCGTAGTCCTTCAGAGTTTGCTTCATCCAAAGAATCTGTGAGCAGCTAGCACCAGCAGCAATGTATTCAGCTTCAGCAGTAGAGAGGGAGACGCAGTTCTGCTTCTTCGATGACCAGCACACTAGAGAACGTCCGAGGAAATGACATGTTCCTGAGGTAGACTTCCGATCCACTCGATCTCCAGCATAATCTGAGTCTGAGTACCCAACGAGATCCAGCTGTGTGCCTTTTGGATACCATAATCCTAGCGACGGGGTGTGAGCCAAATATCGAAGAATTCGTTTCACCGCTTGGTGATGAGATTCCTTAGGTGCTGCTTGGAATCGGGCACACATGCAAAGGCTTAACATTATATCAGGCCTAGATGCACATAGATATAGCAGAGAACCTATCATGGAGCGGTATACCTTTTGATCGTAGTCCTTGCCATTTTCATCAGGGCCAAGTTGTCCATTTGTAGGCATCGGTGTCTTGATGCCCTTGCAGTCTTGCATCCCGAATTTCCTCAGGCACTCCTTGAGGTACTTCTCCTGAGAGATAAAGATGCCGATGCGTTGTTGACCAATTTGAAGCCCTAAGAAGAACTTCAGTTCTCCCATCATGGACATCTGATACTGTTCACTCAACAAGAATGCAAATTATTCACTATATTTCTTGTTAGTGCATCCAAATATTATGTCATCAACATAAATTTGACATATGAATAATGCATCATCATATCGTTTTGTGAAAAGAGTTGGATCGAGGGAACCAGATTTGAAGCCCTTGCTGATGAGGAAGTCCCTTAGTGTGTCATACCAAGCCCGAGGGGCTTGCTTCAGTCCATAGAGGGCTTTCTTAAATCTGTACACCATATCAGGTTTCTTTGCGTCTTCAAAACCTGGAGGTTGAGCAACATATACTTCTTCCTCGATATTACCATTGAGAAAATCACTTTTCACATCCATTTGATATAACTTGATATTATGATGGTTAGAGAATGCAAGCATAATACAAATGGACTCAAGTCTAGCAACAGGAGCGAAGGTTTCACCGAAGTCGATCCCCTCGACTTATGTATATCCTTGAGCTACGAGACGAGCTTTGTTTCTGCTGACTTGTCCATCTTCATCAAGTTTGTTGCGGTAGATCCACTTAGTGCCGATGACATTGTGAACTCGAGGATCAGGACGTTTGACTAATTCCCAAACATCATTCAGTTTGAACTGAAGAAGTTCGTCTTGGATTGCCTGAATCCATTCCGCTTCTTGGAATGCTTCGGTGAATTTGGTGGGCTCTGAAATTGATACAAACGAGAAATGCCCACAAAAGTTAGCTATACGATTAGCTCTTGCACGAGTAAGAGGACCTGGTAGGTTGACGTTAGCGAGGATTCTGTCCACTTGAACTTCATTTTCCACACGAGGAAGTCGAGGAGGATGATCTTGAGGCGCATCTTCGTCACTGTCGTCAGATTCATTTGCATCTGCTTCAGGTGCTTCAGGAGCTTCAGGGGTATCAGGAGCCTCAGGATCAGGATCGTCATCAGGATTATTTGCATCAGGATTTGGATGTTCTTCAGGAGCAGGAGGTATGTGGATTTCTTCAGGATGATCCACAGGAATGATATCACCAGCACCCATCTTCTTGATCTTTTCTTCAGGTGGTGCTTCATCTAAATCATGTGGCAGGTGCTCTCTTTGGGAGCCATCAGATTCATCAAATCGCACGTCTACAGTCTCAACAATTTTATAATGACTAATATTGAAGACTCTGTAGGTGTGCGAGTTGATACCATAACCAAGCATGAAACCCTCACATGCTTTGGGTGCAAATTTGGACTGGTGATGAGGATCACGAATCCAGCAAGGTGCACCGAATACCTTGAAGTAACTTACATTGGGTTTCTTGCCGACCATTAACTCGTATGATGTTTTATTGAAGAACTTGTGAAGATACACTCGATTGACGATGTGGCATGCAGTGTTGATAGCTTCAGCCCACCACTTCAGTGGAGTATTGTACTCAGCCAGCATCGTGCGAGCCATCTCGATGAGGGTTCGGTTCTTCCTCTCAACAACTCCATTTTGCTGAGGAGTGTAAGGCGCAGAGAATTCATGAGTGATTCCCGAGTCATCGAGGAATTCTTCCACACCGAAGTTCTTGAACTCAGTGTCATTGTCGCTTCGAATGTGCTTGATCTTCAGGTTGTAGTTGTTCATGACTCACAGGGCGAAGCGCTTGAGGATTGCTGGGGTTTCTGACTTATAGAGAAGAAAATGCACCCAAGTGTATCGTGAGAAGTCATCAACAATAACAAGACCATACATATTACCTCCAAAGCTTGAATACTTTGGAGGACCGAATAGATCCATGTGAAGCAATTCCAGAGGTCTTTTAGTAGTCATGATGGTCTTGGCAGTATGTTTGGCCTTGGTCATCTTTCCATCTTCGCAAGCACCACTTAGCCGGTCCTTCGTGAATCTTATTTCCTCAATTCCGAGGACATGTTTCTTCAGTACCAGCTTCTGGAGATTCCTCATTCCAGCGTGGCCAAGTCTTCGATGCCATAGCCAGCATTCTGAAGCTCGAGCCATGAGCCATGTAGCAACCTGAGGACCTTCAGAGAAATCTACAATATATAGATCACCTTTCCTAACTCCACTGAAGACAATGGAGTTATCGCTAACCATATAGACAATACAACAATATTTTCCAAAGACAACAACGAGATCAAGATCACAGAGCATAGATACAGACATCAAGTTGTATCCAAGTGATTCAACAAGCATGACTTTATCAATGTGTTGGTCTCGAGAGATAGCCACTCTGCCGAGACCCAATACCTTACTTTTACCTTTATCAGCGAAGGTGATGGTTTTCTTTGAAGAAGGAATCAGTGATGATTCCATAAGAAGGCTTCTGTCACCAGTCATGTGATTTGTACATCCACTGTCCATCACCCATTCAGTGTTTCCCTGCAAAGGAATTAGTATCTCATATAGCAAGTTATGAGCCAGTCTCAGTTTGAGGATTTTATGGTTCCTCAGAATTAATTCCTCAGGATGTTCCTCAGGATTGATTCTATGAAACCAAACACTATAAATATCCTTCAACTGACTGAAATGATGTTGTTCTGGGCATATGATCTGCAGAATTTGTAATTGCCACAGGACATGTCCCTGCAAGGATGATTAGTTCTTAACCACCCACATCTTAATGGGTGGTCTTGAGGCACATGAGGACTGATGAGGGTGATGAGACCTAATGGGGTGTGAGATGGTGGCATCAGGATAAGCAAATTAATAAGCATTCTTATGTGGAGCTTCCCCGTGAACAAAATGGTTAGCAGATACATGATTATAATCATTTCCTTTTGAGGTATCGTCCTCAGATGATATCCTCAGCTCATTTGCATCTGCATTCACAGGAAGGTTAGTGATGAGGTCCTTCTAAACCCAGATCTGCTTGACTGGAGGACCGTTCCTGCAGTTAGTTCCGATGTATCTGGCAAATACCTCACCATTAACATTCTTGAACAGTTTATAGTTTGAGTGAAAAGCCTCAATCATCACATCAGAAGAAACAACATCATAACCAGATAAAGTATAGGGATCAGGAGGAGGCATCTTTGCCCGAACCCAAGTGGTCTCTGGATATTATTCAGGTTTCCAGTAAGACCCATCAGGGTTGAGTTTCCGAGTGAATGCGACACCTTCTTTCCTCGGGTTCTTGTTGAGGATCTTGGAGGACTTGGCCATGAAGCAGAAGGAAGGGGTTGTGTCTTCAGCTTCATCATCAACATGTGATAGACCAGATTCCTCAGTGCTGAAGATTGACTTTGAGACAAGCGTCGTGGCAAGAGCCAGACCGGCCACACCCTCAGATTCTCCAGATTCTTCTTCCTCAGCATCAGGGTTGGAACCAAATTCTTCCGAGTCCAATTCTTTTCCGAGATATAGGCGAGCCTTACGGGAACTGCTATTCCTGTATCCAGCAGACTTTGAGGATCTTGAGGATTTCTTCTTAGTCTTTTCATCAGAACTGTTATCCTTCCCTTTCTTCTTCTTCTTCTTCAGTCTAGCTTCCTTTTCCCATAGAGGACACTCAGCGACGTAATGCCCAGGTTTCTTGCACTTGTGGAAAACTCTCTTTCTTGCTTCGACAGAGTCATCATCTTTGCTTTTTCTTGAGGACGATCTTGAGGAATTTCCGAAGCGATTCTTCTTCGTGAATCTTTGGAACTTTCTGGTGAGGAGAGCGAGTTCACGGCTGAGAGTTTCAGGATCATCAGTATCAGCCTCAGACTCTTCATCAGAGGACACTCTTCGTGCTCTTGCTATTAGCGCGCGGACCTTAGGCGTGGAGCTGTATAAATCTCGTATTTCAGAGAGCTTCAGTTCATGAGCATTGAGGCGCTCGAGAATGTCCGCTGGATCCAGAGTCTTGAAGTCAGGCCTTTCTTGAATCATCAGCGATAGGAACTCAAATGAGTCATCCAGTGACCTCACTAGTTTCTTCACAACTTCATGATCTGTGATATCAGCGGCACCCAGTGCTTGAAGTTCATTGGAGATGTCAGTGAGTCTGTCAAAGGTCTGTTGCACGTGCTCATTGTCCATCCTCTTGAACCTGTTGAAGAGACTGCGGAGTGTATCAACCCGTGAGTCTCGTTGAGCAGAGACTCCTTCATTGACTTTAGACAGTCTTGTCCATATCTTCTTTGCAGTATCCAGACCACTAATACGGTTGAACCGAGCCTTGTTAAGATGAACACCAATGATGCTTCGAGATTTTGCATCAAGCTGCTAGTTCTTCTTGACAACTTCAGGAGCATTCATCAGATTTGCTTCAGGAATGCCTTGATCAACAATATCCCACAGATCCTTGTCAATGGCTTATAGATGCATCCTCATCTTGTTCTTCCAGTATGGGTAGTCTGTCCCGTCGAAGATGGGGTAGTTTGAGGCAACGCTCATTGTACCTGAGGTCGACATAACTAAAACTCCAGGTGGTTAAACCGAATCACACAGAACAAGGGAGTACCTTGCTCTGATACCAATTGAAAGTGCAATATATCAACCAGAGGGGGGTGAATGGGAGATTTGCAACTTTATTACCAGATTTTGGTTTTCTTCAGGACTGAAGCAATCATGAGGCTGAAGAAGTAACCAAAATCATGAAGAGATAAAACTTCACAGAATGTAATCATTAGGGCACCTCATCATAATGCAACAGAAATAAATCAATTCAGATAAGCGGAAGTGCTTCAGATGCATAGTATGAAGACAAAGATCATAGGGAGAGCTGAAGCATAAGAATTCAACATAGCAAATACTGAAGCTTAAGAGGTTGAAGAGATAGCACCAGAGATTGAAGACATTGGTTTGGTAGACCAGTTCAAGTTGCTGTGACAACTCTACGTCTGGTTGGAGAGGCTGAGATTCAACTCAGAAGACATAGTCTTCACCTTGTTCTCCTTGAACTAGAGTCCTCAGACTCCGTCCAATAACTCAGGTGAGTCTTCAAGGTAGACTCCCAAAACCTTCACAGACTCAGTCACTCCGGGAAGTCACAATTGCATCTTGACTTCCTCAGACTGAAGACTTCTACAACGGCTGGAAGATCACAGTCTTCAAGAGTAAAAAGCTTCGGATCACTCTAACCGACTTCCTCAGAAATGCTCAACTACTCAGGCTGGTGGTTTTCCTCACATAGATTCTTCAGTTTCCTCAAAGGTGGGTTGCTCTCAAATGAAAAGTGTCAGTTTTTCTCTCGGAGAATCCAACCCAGAAATGGGGCTGGGGGTGGCTATTTATAGCCGCGGAGCAACCCGAGGTGAAAGGACATAAATGCCCATGCATTCAATTACTCTCATGCCCTCGGAAATGACCGTTGCTAGAAAAGTTCGAGCCTCTCACCACGCAACACGTGGCACGGTCAAAATATTCTCTCTCCTCATGTTTTTCAGAAGAGTCGCACTGGCGATCTTTAGACTACTCAACAGAAGTTAGTTACCTCAGTGTCCTGAAGAACAACGTCTCAGACACCCGAGGACTGAACTTCTACTGCAGGAGATTTCCTCAGGGTTCTTCTTCAGGATTTCTAATTGAGCACTTCGTCAGAAATACAGAACTCATTTTCCTCAACCCCTCCAACAGTGCGGTGATTTCCTACGACTCAAGAAGTATAAAAAGTTGTAGCG
This sequence comes from Bromus sterilis, assembly GCA_950022295.1. Classification (NCBI taxonomy): domain Eukaryota; kingdom Viridiplantae; phylum Streptophyta; class Magnoliopsida; order Poales; family Poaceae; genus Bromus; species Bromus sterilis. The sequence continues at coordinate 267,971,623 of OX465595.1, read as the reverse complement.
AAGACTACGCTTCAACTTCGTCTTCAGCGCGAACGTCCACAGGATCGTCCTCAGCTTCTGCTTCAACCGAACGCTTCAGGATCCTGATTCCTCAGGATTTCGCGCAACTTCGTTCTTCAGGAAACGCATCGATTTATCCAATGTTCGTCAACATTTTGGGGGTCGACATTGGTGGTTAAACACCTCATCAGGGACTGTTCTCCTGTGTATACTCACAAACACATCAGTCCCTTAACCGTTTTGTCATCAAACTCCAAAACCTCAAGGGGAGGGCACTTGATGCACTTACAAGTATGAGGATTAGAGTTGCGCGTCCCCTCACCGTAGGAGGGGGGGCTTATATAGAGTGCGCCCCTGCCCCCTTAATGCCTCGGTTTAAATGGGTCTTAATTACAGGAATAAATGAGTACTAAATACAAGAAACGGTCTGCCCATTACTACTAATAAGGGGGGGGGGGAAACGCCCGCAGCCTTGAATGCTTCCTGTCCGTTGCGTTCCTATCCTCCGAGTAAAGAATGGCTCGCCGATCTCTTCCGAGTGCTGTTCTACTCGGATTTTACCGATCTTCCGAGTGACTGCGTACTCGGAAATGGTTTATGTTCTCCGAGTAACTCGTTACTCGAAGGTCGTTAATTGCTCCATGTTTTTTACTGATCTTATTTTGTTGGGTGTGTTTGGGAAACCAAGGGCTTAAGGGTACCCCATGGTTTCCCCTGCCCAGGGGTATACCTTTAGTATTACCACGACAGTAGCCCCCAAGCGCTTTCGGGTGCTCGTGATTGAGGCAACTGACATTTTTCAGATTTTCTGATGTATGCGAAGATTAAACTCAGTAAGAGGCCCGAAAGGGCTTTATTGATGTTTGAACTTTTCCCTCGAGTGTGAGTTGGGCAGGTTAGCGGAAAAATTTGGCGACACTCAAATGTCTCTCGGAAAAGGTTGACTGAGGTCTCGGAAGGCGTTTCTCGGAGTAAAAGGCCTTCAACTCCATATGAACCAAATTTGTAAAGTTCAATGTCCTAGGACATCGTAACGAGTCCTAGGCCATGCCACGTTGGACATTGATCCTTTACTGGTGACCTGGCATTCTACGTCAGAGACGGGCCACGAGCGAGTTAATTACTCGGATTTTTGCTCGAGTAGTTGGGTGCCAGATTTTCCGTTTTGCGGAAAACCCCAAGTGGTTCTCTTCGTTGTATTTCCGAGTGACCACTTACTCGGTCGCCACGGGAGCTTAGTGATTTCTTCCGAGTGATGGCGTACTCGGAGAGTTTGGTCGGTGTATGTTATTCTTCGTATCTTCCGAGTAGTCGAAGTGATTTCGAGCTTTGAATCAAAATCAGATTCGGTCTTTTAGAAAGGATCTTTCCTTGTTAGAGAATCTTCTTGCCTAGACAAGTGGGCGCACTGTTGGGCCTGTCTCCTCGATTCCCGCGGCAGTCTTATAGGATAATAATTAACTGCCCGTGGGGAAGTGGAGCGGTTTTATGGGGAGGGCAACCGGTAGGCCCGTAATGGGGTGCGGATCTGACGCGTGCCGGTTGCCACCTCGAGCTATAAAACCGCTCCTTCCTTTCGGTTTGGGGTATTTCTGTTCCCTTCCCCCGCGCAGCCGCTCTCACTTCTCCCTTTCGCTCCACCTCTTTCTTTCTCACCTGCTTTCGCCGCCAGGAAGTCTTCGTCGGCCGTCCGTGCTTCATCCTGGGAGGCCGTCACTTGCGCTGCCCTTCTGCCGCCGCCGAGACCATGTCTGCAGGGGAGTGGATCCCATCAGTCGTGACGGAGGACATGCTGCTGGGTACCAGGATGCTGTCCTGGTTCCCCGCGAGGGTTGTCTCCTTCCCGCGGCTGGGGAAGATGAGCCCGCTCCACGGGACGGTGAGAGGGTCCTTTTGCTTTCGCATGTGGACCGTGGGTTTTATCTTCCTCCGCATCCCTTCTTCTTGGATTTCTTGGCTTTTACGGGTGCCCAGCTCCATCATATTGTCCCCAACGCTGTTACTCTCCTCTCTAGCTTCTTCACCCTCTGTGAGGGATTCTTAGGCATAGAGCCTCACTGGCATCTTTTTCGTAGCATATATGTCATTAAGCCCCAAAAGGCGAAGAAGTCTGGGGAGGGTGGTGGCGTGGAGTTCAATCACTTGTGCGGCGGTCTGTTCTTGGCTAAGAAACAAGGGGTGCAGTATTTTCCTTCTAGTCTGCCGGATTCTGTTAAGAATTGGCAAAACAATTGGTTTTATTGCAAGGTGGATGAGGGGCCGGGAGTGCGAACCTTGCCTCCCTACTCGGACGTTATACTAACTTCCTCCCAGGGCTGGAATCCTCAGCTCACCAATGCTGAGAAGGAGCAGGTGCTCCCTTTGATGCGTGAAGTCATTAGGCTGAAGAAGAATGGCTTGGATGCTATCGATTTGATAGCCACTTTCGTGATTCGGAAGATTCAGCCTCTTCAAGCCAGGGGTCGGGTGAGGTGGGCGTACTCCTGGTTGCAGGATGACACCCGTTATAATAACACCGAGATGCCCCTGGATGAATTCGAGCTCCAGATGAAGATGATAACTAGCGTGACCCATGATCTCCAGCCGACTGGCCGAGTGAGGCCCCTCAGCATCGAGAATCCTCCGACCCTTGTATGCTGTCCCGTGCCATGTGTGTCTTGAGTGTGTGTCATTTTTTGATTCTGACTCGGACTTCTCTGTTTTTTTCTAGGATTTCTCTCAGTTCCACTCTCCTATTCCTCTGGCTCCGCAACATCCTGCTAAGGAGGATGAGGATAGTACTGCTGGTGCGGGGATCGGAGTTGAGGCGGGGGAGGAGCTGGAATCCAAGGTGACCCGAGCTCAGGCGGCGTCCGAGCAACGCTCCAAAAGCAACCAGGACCGCTAGTCGCCGCGGGAGGGGCTTACTCAGACACACAAGAGGGCTCATACTCCGAGTGGAGAAGAGGGGAGCGGAAAACTTCCACCCTTAAGCCTCAGTTCTGGGAAGGTCGCGCCTATGAAGAAGAATAAGCTTGTCACGCTTGGTGGTCGAGAGGCTAAACCCTCGGGGGAGGGGCTTGCTGTTGAAAAGGCCAAGGGGGCTGGAACTGGTCCAGCCAGGGTTGCTCCCCCAAGGCGTGGTTTGAAGATCGTCCATAAGTAATGATGTTGGTTCTCTTATGATTTAGCGCTCTGTTGGTTTCTCGGGTCCTTCCTCAACTGTTCTGTTTTGCAGTGTACGTCTGAGTGGTTCTGAGTCGCTGCCTGGGATTGAGGATCCCAGTGTTGAAGCTTTCGAGGATGTCAGTACTTGCGGGATGACTGACTTTCCTGTCATGGACACTATTCTAGAAGATGTTGTTGGTGAGAATTCTTCATTGTCTCTGTTGAGGCTCCTACTACTGTCATCTTCCTGCTTTTGATTGTTTTCTATGTCTATCAAAGATATGGATATTAACTCCTCTGCCGGCCCAACTCGGATTCTGACTGAGCCGGCCGCTACTGAGACCGCTCCTCCTGAGGTGATTGTTCCTGAGGGAACGGTGTCCTCTTGTGCCGGACCTGGCGTTCCTGCTGAGGAGGCTGTTGAGGGGACCCGAGTCGCCCCGGCAACTACTCAAGGGGGCGGGCCCGCCATCTCGCCATCCATTCCAGTCGGTGCCTCGGTGGAGAGTGCCATCGTTCGTGGTTTGAAGGAGTCTTTAGTAAAGGAGACTCAATTTGAATTGCGGCTGCGTGAGCTAGCGTCCGAGGCCGAGTTGGTGAAGTCCAACATGCACGTAAGTACTTAGGAAAGTTTTCTACCCAGTGGGTGTCGAAATGGCCTTTGGGCGTAGTGTTGTTAATCTGTAGGTTTTAAATCTCCTCTGGGGACACTTTTAGTGCAACCAGTGGGTGTAGCCCCCAAGGCTCCGAGTAACTTCTTGAAGTTATTAAGAGTCTTTTAGGTAGGAGTTGTAACTTTGATGATCTTCCAGTGGGCGCACTTCTTAGTGCAACCACTGAGTGTAGCCCCCAAGGCTCCGAGTAACTTTGTGAAGTTATTCAGAGTCTTTTGATAGGAGGTTTTTATTTTAATGAACTTCCAGTGGGAGCACTTCTTAGTGCACCCAGTGGGTGTAGCCCCCAAGGCTCCGAGTAACTTTGTGGAGTTATTCGGAGTCTTTTGATAGGAGGTTTTTATTTTAATGAACTTCCAGTGGGAGCAATTCTTAGTGCACCCACTAGGTGTAGCCCCCAAGGCTCCGAGTAACTTTGTGGAGTTATTCGGAGTCTTTTGATAGGAGGTTTTTGTTTTAATGAACTTCCAGTGGGAGGACTTCTTAGTGCACCCACAGGGTGTAGCCCCCAAGGCTCCAAGTAACTTTGTGGAGTTATTCGGAGTCTTTTGATAGGAGGTTTTTTGTATAACGTGGTATTCCTTTCGTCTTCATAAGAGGCATGCAAGCTTGGATCGGCCTTCGTGAAGTTGCAGGAGGAGAACAGTGCTGCCAATAGTGCGTACGAGGCGCTGCTTGAAGAGCACAACAAACTTAAGAAACAACATGATGAAGACAATGGTGAGGACTCTTGCGTTCCTGTGTTTGAATTTTTTATCTTCCTATTTATATGGTAGGAACGTTGTTTGCAAAAGCGCCGAACAAAGCCTTCGACGCTAAGGTTAAAGAGAACGATGATTTCGTTGCAAAAATGAAGAAAGAGATAGACCAAGTTGAGAGGCGGGCCAAGGAGAAAAAAGCTTTGGAAACAAGTTTGTACCATTACAAACAGGTGGTGAAGGAGAACGAATCTTGTATCACGAAAATGGAGTCTGACATGGAGAAGTTATCCGAGCTTTGTGCCGACGATGAAAAGAAACATCAAGCCGAGTTGGAAACTACTCGGAAGGCGGTGAAGGCAGCTGAGGAGTATTGCACTGGGCGGTTTGCTGTTTTCAGTGAAACCTTATCTGGTGAGTTTTGTGACCCAATTGTGACGGTGAAATGTTCCCATGTCTTTCATTATGTATTCATCCTCCATATTGATGCAGCGTATGGGACGGACTCGGAGGCCGAGCAAGCGCGCATGGCTGAGTTTGCCGAGATGATGAAAAGGGACAATTACACGCCGGTAACGACGGAATTTTCTCTGGCTCGGGGTCTGTTGACCATGAGGTGTGGGAAGGCGAAGAAGTTTGCTGAGGAAGTTATGGGCGCTACTCTGGCCTTGAAGAGCAAACTGTCTCCTGATGAGGGAAGCAGGGTGAAGCTGGACACTGTCGTGCCCGTCCTCCGAGAGGCCCCTCAGCAGCTGGCACGCTGGAAGCGTTCAGCAGCGCGGAGTGGTGCGAATTATGCGCTTGCTTTGACCATAGCACATTTTCCGGAGCGGGTCCATAATCTGGAGTGGGTTGGCGGTGGTGATCCCAAGGATGGTCAGAGCTGCACTGCCTTTCTGCCGCGATATGCTGAGACTGCCAGCCGTGTTGCCTTGATGCCCGATCTGGATTTCTTCGTGGAGTCGACTGGTGTGACCAGTGAATCTGACGAGGCGGGCAAGGAAAGAGTGAGCCCGATTGGACAAGTGTGTCGGAGAAAACACTGATGTTGAATTTGCCTCGGAATGCCGAGTGACTTTGTAATAAGATAACTGTTTGATGTCCTAATCTAGGTACTGGGCACTCCTTCGTTTTATGAATTCCATTTCTGTTTGGTGGTTGACGAGGGGGTGACCCCACGACTCCTATGGATGAGCCTACCTGGTGTCCATGAAGGCAGAAGGCCCATGAAGATACGGCCTTGGCCCACTAGATGGCACCAACGTAGAAGTCCTCGACTCACAAGGAAGGTGCGAAGACCTGCCGTACGGAGCAAGCTAGGGTTCGAAAGTTTACCTGTACACATAGATGAACTCCCCGAGACCTAGCCCGGTATATAAGGGCTGGGAGGGGCGACACCAAAGACATGGAATCTTACTTGTAACCCTAGCCTTGAGCGATCCAGCCTTGGCCTCCACTGTAATCGCATCTCCCCAATCAATAATATCGAGCAGGAGCGAGCCTCCCCGTTTTCCGACGAGCTATCGTCCAACCTGCGCCTCTCATGACTAACCCAGGATCCCTGACCATGGGATTTGCCGGGTTGATCCCCGTCAATTGGCGCTGTCTGTGGGAACCGCGCAGGTTGGAAACGCGATTTCAGCGGCCTCATCACCACCAGCACTCATCGACTCGGCGGCTCCGGCAAGATCCAACCTGTTCGAGTCCCTCGGATTCACGGCCCACCTCCCAGCCCTCAAACCAGTCTTCACCGACCTACGCTCCGGCATCAATCTGATCTTCGGAGAGCACCAGATCTACATCAACCACTGGGGTACCCTCCGCCTCATCGACGACACCCGTGCGCCCACAACAACATCTACAGCAACGACCATAGCGGATGCCGCCCGTACGGATGATCCATCTGGCGGTTGTAGCTACGCACCCAACTCACGGCTCCACGCTACTCGCGACCGCTCGAGTGAAGCCCCAGCACGGAGAAGCACGATCGCACGCATCGGCAAGGAAACAGCAAGGGCACCATCGCAGGTGTTCATGGCAGAAGTCAGTACATCAACGTCAGGTAACAACGGGCGAGCCGACGACCCGAGCACTCGACAAGACACCCCAACCACCAACAGGGCGGCTGGCCCTGGCCACACCAGTCAGATGGTCGTACAGCTGGGAGAACCGGGAGCCATACCAAAGAAAGTCCCGGTGGAGCAAGGACCAAGCAATCAAAAAAGCAGTCAGCTGTCGAGCAACAAACAGCAAGCACCTGGCCAGGGAAGCCAGCCATCGCGCAGCAGGCAGCAAACCCCGGTTGCAGCGGCGGGCGAATCATCCAAAGAAAAAATAAACTTGTCCAAGGAATCGATGGCAATGGTAAAAGAAGCAGTCGCCCGCGGCGGGTTACTACCATCAGACGCCACAAGAGACGAGCTAAGGGCATACAACAAGCTAGCGGGAGAACTAACAAAGCAGACGCGACAGTGGCGCCTAGCCATGGAGAAGCAAGCCAAAGCGGAACCCGAAATGAAAGGCAGCCGCAGACAATCTCCCAGAAGTGACTCGCCAGGTCGCGACTCCCCCATCCGCAATAGATCGAAACTCAAAAACCTGCGGAAAACAGAAAGGACGAGAGTAGTGTGGAAACTGGAAGACGACTTCAGGTCAGAGGAAGACGACGACGAAGAGGAGCCTCTCACTCCGGCGAAAGCACTCATAAGCGCCCAAGACTACCTGTCACTCCGGCGGAAGCACTCATAAGGGAAAAATGGATCGCTACACTTCCATAGCTCTGCAGATAATGAAGGATGCTATCGGCGCCTCGGTACCTAAAAAATCCAGCGCAAAGCGGCAGACTCGCGAGCGGACACCGGACAGGGACCCCAGTTCGCCAGACGACGACGACGACAGCGACAGTAACGACGACAGACGCAGGCGCTCCGACAAGCACAAGAAACGCGACAGCTACGACAACGGCAGACGCCGCAGCACTCGGCGAGACGCGCGAGACGACATCACGCAGAACAGAGTCAACCGCAGTAGGCGAAGACGCGCAGCACGCGAGCACTACTCGGAGGAAGAGACTTCCGACGAGGAAATCAAGCCATGCGGAGCACTCTGCTTCACACGTGCCATACGTGAGACGCGCATGCCCAACGGGTTCAAACTGAACTCCACGACTCTAAAGTACAACGGACTCGAGGAGCCGGAGGCATGGCTCGATGACTACCTAACATCAGTGAAGTTTCAAAGAGGGACCAATGTCGCGGCGATGCAGTACGTACAGCTCATGCTCGAGAGCTCCACTCAACACTGGCTGAAAAATCTTCGGCGCGGATCCATCAGCTCCTGGAGCCAGTTCCGAGGAGCCTTCATAGAAAACTTCAAATCGACATACAAGCGACCAGCCTCACTCGAGGAGCTGCGGGCATGCAAACAAGGAACAAGGGAGGCCCTGCGAGCATACATCCAGCAATGGACGATACTCAAGAATTCAGCGGAAGACATCTCGGACGAGAGTGCGATCGACGCATTCAGACGAGGTCTTCAGCGCATTGAATTCAAAGAGCATCTCGGACAGATAAAAGTCCGAACACTCGCACGGCTGCTAGAACTAGCCAACATCTGAGCGGACGGAGAAGATTCCGTTCGTAACGAAACAAAAACCCACACTGCACGATCAGAGTACGACTACGACTACAACAGAGATAGGGGAGACGACAGAAGAAGGAAGCGACCCAGACGAAACTTCTACAACGACAGAGGACCTGACATGGTCTCCGCCGATTTCTCAGACGACCGGAACGGCAGGCACCGTGATGACAACAGACCACAGCGCAGAGACAATCCAGAAGACGAGCCACAGGCTCAAAGAAGAGAATGGAGGACAAGACAGCCACGCGACGGCACTCGCACATTCCGCTCCGCCAAAGAATAACTCGATGGACCGTGCTCTTTACACGGATTCAGAAACGAGCGAGGAGAGCTCAAATCATCCCACACCCTCAGGAACTGTCGAAGCTTCAACGAGTTGGCCGAAGAGAAAAGCCGCTCCTCGGTCGCAGTAGCACGACCACTCGCAAGCATAGCAGTTGGGCCAGTCGCCCATGGCGCACCACCAGCCCCCCCTCTGCCAACAAGAAAGGTGGCCTCCATCCAGGAACGGCGAAGGACGCCGGAAGAAGAAAACCAATACCCAGAAGCCCACGGGAGGATCTACATGATACAAGAAGGCAGAACTTTCAACAGGCAGCAGAAACAAGGCACCAGACAAGTCTTCCTGGCAACCTCCACACACCCAGCCGTCCCAGAGTATCTGCGTGGGTCGGAGACAGAAATCTCCTTCTCCCGGGATGACCACCCACCAGTCGTCCCCCAACCAGGGCACGCCGCGCTGGTACTCGAGGCCAGAATCGGAAATTACGACATATCGCGAGTATTCATGGATGGCGGCAGCGGGATCAACATTATTTTCACCCGAACACTCGACGACATGCTCATCCAAAACAACGCACTCAAATCCTCAGGCACAACCTTCCACGGGATCGTACCAGGAAAAGCAGTCTACCCCCTCGGGAGGATAAGCCTGGAGGTAGTCTTCGGGAACGCGACGAATTTCCGCAAGGAAACACTCGACTTCGAAGTGGTCGATTGGAAGTCGCAATACCACGCAATCCTCGGGCGGCCAGCTTTCTCTTGCTTCATGGCCGTACCCCACTATGCCTACCTCAAACTGAAGATGCTAGGCCCAAGCGGGATCATCACAATCAGCGGCAGTTTCGTCAGATCCGACCGCTGCGACAAAGAATTCCACAAGATAGCAGAAGCATTCGTCGCCCACCAAGACAGCAGAACCACGGGACTCGCGGAAGAAGCGCTCCCGTAGGAGGAAAAGAACATCGCCCAAAGAAACCCAGAAGTGGGAGACAAAGCTACCAGGCCCCTAGAGCCACTACATCATCACTCTCAAGGGAACCTACCCTCTTCATATTTGTAAAGGAACAGCAGGAAAGATATTTCATAAATATTTTTCCACAAAATTACTCGACACTCGAGGGCTCGCCAAATCAGCCACCCCTCGACGCATCCTCCGCAATCGCGACAAACTAACTCGAGACTCGGGGGCTCGCCAAAGCAGCCACCCCCCGATGCGTCCTCCGCAATCGCGGCAAACTTACTCGACACTCGGGGGCTCGCCAAAGCAGCCACCCCCCGACGCGTCCTCCGCAATCGCGGCAAACTTATTCGACACTCGGGGGCTCGCCAAAGGAGCCAGCCCCCGACGCGTCCTCCGCAATCGCGGCAAACTAACTCGACACTCGGGGGCTCGCCAAAGCAGCCACCCCCCCGACGCGTCCTCCGCAATCGCGACAAACTAAACTCGACACTCGGGGGCTCGCCAAAGCAGCCACCCCCCGACGCGTCCTTCGCAATCGCGACAAACTAAATCGACACTCGGGGGCTCGCCAAAAGTAGCCACCCCCCGACGCGTCTTCCGCAATCGCGGCAAACTAAACACTCGGGGGCTCACCAAAAGTATCCACCCCCCGACGCGTCCTCTGCAATCGCGGAAAACTAACTTGGCACTCGAGGACTCGCTAAAGCAGCCACCCCCCGAGGAGTTCTCCGCAATCGCGGAAAAAATAAATTCAGCACTCGGTGGCTCGCCGAAGCAGCCACCCCCCAAGACACCACACACAACTGCAAATACAGATGATATGTACAATCAAGAAGAAGCATGTACAACGAAGGGAAGCACCTAATCTTTAGGCTCCAACTTCGCCTTAATAAGTGCACCAAGATGGCGGTCGTTTTCTTCGCAAACTCGCCTCACAACTTGGAACGCATGCCTACCAACAGCCACGTAGTGCTCATTCATTGGGTGATCCATACCACCTGGAGGACCCGCTACCACCTGAGAAAAATCCACCCCTGGCCAATGACTATGGACCAAGCCCAAAGCAGTTCGGGCTCCGACACGAATTTGGTGGTCCATCACTCGGCGCAACTCGGCAGGCTGAGAAAACATGCGACAAAGCCTCTCAAGGGACGAAGGAACTACCTCCAACGGATAGAACTGAGCATGGATACCACCCAACACCTGTTGGAAGTAGCCGAGAGCTTCCGGTACCCGCTCAACTCGGCGACGAAGCAACGCAAACGCTCGAGCACGAGCCCCATCCGCCCAAAAGGGATTGCTCGTCTGCACACTAGGATCATCAAGCCTCGACATCTCTGACTGAACGTCCCTCTCCTCATCCCGAGTTCGCCCTGCCAGCACTTCGAAAGTCAAGAACTACGATCAAGATAGAGATGGCGAAAACCCACCAAACGGAATTAAGCAACCAAGCAGAGGCAAGACTCACCCCGCAGGAGGTCAGACAACTTCACCACCCACGAAGCAAGGCCCTCAACCACGGACTCGGCACGCTCACGCCGAGTATGCTGAACGGCCACGGACCCCTTCAGTCGAACAATATCCCGCTCAGCGTCCTTCAGCCGCAAGCAAACGGACTCGTACGCACCCTCGCGAGCACCATCCTTCAGCGAACTCCACGGACGATGGAAGCCAGGAACGGCCTACCGCAGGACGAACAAAACAAATCAAAAACAGCAAGAGGAACAGCCAAGCAGACATTCAGATAGAAGTTGCAAAAGATCAACCGTCACAACAGAGTCAGGAATTACAGACAAAATTTCCAAACGGCGAAATCACTACTATGCCTCCCCCTCACCTACGGCAGGGGGACCCTGAGCATCTACAACTTGTTGCAGGCGACGAGCCAGCCTATCGGCTTGGTCATCCTGCTCACCAGAATAGCACAGAATGGTCTCAACCAAGGAATCGTCAAAAGAAACCCCATGCCCCATAAGGACGACCAGAGCCGTGGAAGAACCACTCACCACACTCTCCACCACCGGCTCCACCATAGCTTTTCCATCAGGACCGAAAGCAGTGACCCGAGCACCCAGGCCATCAGGCACCTTCGTACCTTCTGGCATAAGGTGCTCGTACGCAAGACCCACAACATTGGAAGCCCGGGCGCAGACGTCCTCGACCACTACAACAGCACCCGCCACATCATCAACAGCAGCTTGGAGAACTCCAGACACCGACGCAGCAGCCTCCATCGGCTTAGCACCCACAGCAGCTGCACCAAGCAAAGAAACGTCATCAAGGGCAAACAGAGGAAACAGTAATAGTGGAACACCAAACTTACACACTAGAGAGCCCGCCAAGCCGCGTAGACGTTTGCCATCGACTGCCTCCACCTGCGCACGCGCATCCTCAGCCTGGCGAAGGCGAACCAGCACCTCATGCTGACCATGCAACTCCGCCTCCTTGGAAGCCAAGGCAGCCTTGAGAACAGAAACAGTCTTCTCCGCCTTTTCGGCTTGTTTCTTGGCAGCCTGGCGACGACCTGTGAGGCAAAGACGGCACTCAGAACAAAAGACGAAGTACCCAAAAGCTCAGGAGCAAAAAGAATAAAGCTCACCATCCATAACAGATAAGGCATCTTGGGCAGACTTATGGGCCCTTTGCCAACGCTCAGCTTCAAGAACCAACCGCTCACAGTGTTGGAAAATAGGCTGCAAGAACCAGGCAATCAGGTGTTAATTAAAGACAAGGCTACAAGCAACTGCAAACAGTTACTTCTAGCCTTGGGGGCTACTCCCATCGGGAGCACTGTCGTGCCCCCGATGATGAAGCGACACAGACAGGAATCATCTTACCAGATTGGAGACAGGATCGAAAGCACGAGCTTTCTCTTCAATCGCCAGACCAACACGGCCAAAGAATGGAGGACAAAGCCCAGTCGACCTAGTCTCAGGAGCAGTAGCACCAGGCACACCAGAAGGAGACACGCCGGTAACGACACCCACAGTCGAAATGGCAGGAGTCGCCGTCGGCCTAGATTGACCAGCGGCAATCGAGTGGTCTTCAGGACGCCTGGCCGCTGCCCCAGAGCTCGTCGATTTTAGATCAGTAGCAGCCGTGCTGGTGTATGAAGCAGCCGGAGCAGGCGCAACACTACAAAATAAAGCTTATCAGTCGCAAGAGCAAGGAAAAAGAACCGGGCACTAATACAGCAGAATCTTACCCGACACGCGCGCCACGAGGGCGCCCCAACCTACCAAGCCTGGCCCTCTTGGGAGGAAGGGCTGGAGCAACAGCCGAAGGGGAAGGCCCAGCAAATGGAGCAGCAGAAGGGACAACATCACCTAATGCGGCATCATCTTCAGCATCCAAGGGGCGTGACCGCTTCACACGGAAGGGTCTCGAATCCTCACTATCTCCGGTCTCCACCAGCACAACCTCAGCATTAGTAGTCGGCGCAGCATTCTCAGCTGCGGAAGCATGAGGCTCTTCACGAATATCAGCATCTTTCGGCTGCGGAGGATTACACGGAACTGGAGCACGGCCCTACAAAACAAGCAATGTCAACAACAAAACAAAACTAGGTACTTGTCCATACAAGCGAAGGAACATGGGCACCAACCGGCGGCGGAAGATGATCAGAAGCATATGGAAGGACAAGGTGCATCTCGGAAACACTAGAGCACTTGGACACATGCTGGATACGAGCCAGCAAGGCATCAGGTTCTAGCTCTTCAGGCGAGCATCTCGTCCAGTCATCGAGTCCCTCGTACTGCCACATAGGGCGGTCTTGATGCTGCAACGGTCGAACTCGCCACCCCACAAAAACAGAGATAAGTTGACCACCAGTCAAAATATCCTTCAGCACAGAAATCCTCTCCAAAAACGGAATCAGTACAGACGACTCCACCTCGGTCAGAGAATGAGACCACGAAGGTTGTCTGACCGCTCGTGCGCCTGGATTGAAAGAAGCAAGACCAAATCGCTGACCGACAACGCAGCGATCCTTCAGATAAAACCAGCCTTTCCGCCAGCCACTAACGGAATCGTTCTTCTCCAAGTCAAAGTAGGAATGTTTATCCCCAATGGAGATACCCACTCGACCCACGGCGTATTCACAGTTCCTCCTTTTCACATTAAAAAGGCGTCTCAAAAGCCCCCAATGGGGATAAAGCCCCAGGAAAGCCTCACAAAGGGTGATAAAACACGCAATGTGAAAAATCCCATTGGGAGTAAGGTCATGCAGCTGGAGCCGATAGGAATAAAGCAAGCCCCGAACGAAAGGATGCAGCGGAAGAGAAAAACCACGGTGGAAGAAAGCCTGGAAGCATACCCGCTCGTCCGTCGCCGGTGCTGGAATCGACTCATCGCCAGGAAGACGAGCATCGCCCGCCACCACCACGCCATCAGCAACCAGCGCATCCAGATCTTCAGCCCCGAACGTGGACCGCTCCCACTTGCCCGACATCTTGGCCGATTCAATGGCAGCGCGGGAGCGCTTGGACATAGATCTCGCGGCAGCACACAGAGGAGAAAAAGATGAAAACTTAGGAACACAAAGGAAAGCAGAGAAAGAGGAAGAAGGCAACGGCTGGGTAAAATCTACAAGTCACCGGCCGCATGGTATTTAACGCAAGAACCGGGCAAGAAGGGCCACCGGCCAACCTTTTCGCCCAGTAAAACGTGCCACGATCCCCTACAGAGGCCAAAAGCATGGAAAATCCAACCGGCGCAGTAACAACACTGCCCACTACGCGCGCAAAAAAGAGGACCATGATCGCGCGACGCGAAAATTTCGGCGGGACAGCGCCAAGTCACCTCACACGATAGACCGCAACGGTCAAACAAATTGTAGAAGACCACGCCAACGTCATATCACAGCAAGGCGTACTCAGTACGCCATCAAGGCCCAAAAGATTCCATCTTTCAGATCTTTTCCCCGAAGGAAGAAAAACATCTTACTCCCATCGGGAGCATACATCATAAGAGTTTCGGGTGCTCCCTCACCTAAACGTTAGCCACGTGCTCGACTGAACACTCGCACTTATGAGAGTCTCGGGTGCTCCCTCAACCCGACGTAAGACAAACTAGCACTCGCCAAGACCATATGGCGCTAAGAATCTCAGGTGCTCCCTCACCTGAAAAGCCGAAGCGGCATTCGAGTGATTACTCGCAAAAAAAAACCCGGACTGAGCACTCGAAACAAAGCTCCTCGGGTGAATGAGTGAACAGCTCGCTTGATGTTTTGTTCCAAGCAGGTGCAATGCTATAAGGCTCCGCGCCTCAAAAACACACAATTCCTGGAACACGATACACTGTGTCCAGATGCGACGCAAGATTAGCGTGTAGGTAAGACCCCGCTGTGAAGTACGGCCGGGCTGGGACTTGCCGAAGAGCGATTTCACTCCCAACCTTTCCGGGCGGACGCACCTTAGGCTACACACATTACTGGCGGCAAATGAACACCGTAAGACCTGAATTGCCGAACTTTTGCTCGACACCAGGGTTCCAAGATCACGTCGAGGGACGTGGATTTGATTGGGCTACTGTGGTATTTGCCCTAGTGCAATTCACCAAGGCTCGATCCGTCGACTCCTTGGGCCCTTTCAGCTTAGCATCCCTCGAAACAGGTTTTGTCATGGCACTAGACTGCCAGCGACCCACGGATGAACCGTGCATATCAATAAACGACAAATGAATGTACTCGAGTCCCTGCGCGACTCTTCGAGTCCCCCAGGCACTCGGGGGCTACTGATGTGGGGGTGACCCCACGACTCCTACGGATGAGCCTACCTGGTGTCCATGAAGGCAGAAGGCCCATGAAGATACGGCCTTGGCCCACTAGATGGAACCGACGTAGAAGTCCTCGACTCACAAGGAAGGTGCGAAGACCTGCTGTACGGAGCAAGCTAGGGTTAGGAAAGTTTACCTGTACACGTAGATGAACTCCCCGAGACCTAGCCCGGTATATAAGGGCTGGGAGGGGCGACACCAAAGACATGGAATCTTACTTGTAACCCTAGCCTTGAGCGCTCCAGCCTTGGCCTCCACTCTAATCGCATCTACCCAATCAATAATATCGAGCAGGAGCGAGCCTCCCTGTTTGCCGACGAGCTATCTTCCAACCTGCGCCTCTCATGACTAACCCAGGGTCCCTGACCATGGGATTTTCCGGGGTTGATCCCCGTCAGTAGTGGAAAACGTATTTATCTGCCGATGCTTGGTTTTGTCCTTCTTGGAGTTTTCTTAGTTTTTATCTGAGCTGCGCACGACTCAGAAAAAACTGATTTTATGACTTTAAGTGACCACCACGTCTGCTGAGACTTGAAAAGTACTTAGAAAAAATTCTATTGATGATCTTGTAGACAAGATCCTCAATCCAGATGATGTTGTGCTTCCCCAAGCCTCGTGGGTATTGGGAAGGACTTAGAATGTGTTTTCTAGATCCTCGGTCGAGCTGCGCATAGCTCGGATAGAAAATCTGATTGTGAGTTTTCGTCCGAACTGGGCACAGCTCGGAAGAAAATCTGATTGTGACTTTTCGTCCGAGCTGGGCACAGCTCGGACGAAAACCTGATTTTATAACTTTAAGTAGCCCCCAAGTCTCTTGAGACTTGAAAAGTACTTAGAAAAACTTCTATTGATGATCTTGTGGACAAGATCCTCAATGCAGATGATGTTGTGCTTCCCCAAGCCTCGTGGGGTTTTGGGAAGCACTTAGAATGTGTTTTCTAGATCCTCGTCCGAGCTGCGCACATCTCGGATAGAAAATCTGATTGTGACTTTTCGTCCGAGCTGGGCACAGCTCGGAAGAAAATCTGATTGTGACTTTTCGTCCGAGCTGGGCACAGCTCGGAAGAAAACCTGATTTTATAACTTTAAGCAGCCCCCAAGTCTCTTGAGACTTGAAAAGTACTTAGAAAAACTTCTATTGATTATCTTATAGACAAGATCCTCAATGCAGATGATGTTGTGCTTCCCCAAGCCTCGTGGGTTTTGGGAAGCACTTAGAATGTGTTTTCTAGATCCTCGGTCGAGCTGCGCATAGCTCGGATAGAAAATCTGATTGTGAGTTTTCGTCCGAACTGGGCACAGCTCGGAAGAAAATCTGATTGTGACTTTTCGTCCGAGCTGGGCACAGCTCGGACGAAAACCTGATTTTATAACTTTAAGTAGCCCCCAAGTCTCTTGAGACTTGAAAAGTACTTAGAAAAACTTCTATTGATGATCTTGTGGACAAGATCCTCAATGCAGATGATGTTGTGCTTCCCCAAGCCTCGTGGGGTTTTGGGAAGCACTTAGAATGTGTTTTCTAGATCCTCGTCCGAGCTGCGCACATCTCGGATAGAAAATCTGATTGTGACTTTTCGTCCGAGCTGGGCACAGCTCGGAAGAAAACCTGATTTTATAACTTTAAGCAGCCTTCAAGTCTCTTGAGACTTGAAAAGTACTTAGAAAAACTTCTATTGATTATCTTGTAGACAAGATCCTCAATGCAGATGATGTTGTGCTTCCCCAAGCCTCGTGGGTTTTGGGAATACTTAGAATGTGTTTTCTAGATCCTCGTCCGAGCTGCGCATAGCTCGGATAGAAAATCGGATAGTGTGTTTTCGTCCGAGCTGGGCACAGCTCGGAAGAAAACCTGATTTTATAACTTTAAGCAGCCCCCAAGTCTCTTGAGACTTGAAAAGTACTTAGAAAAACTTCTATTAATGATCTTGTGGACAAGATCCTGAATGCGGATGATGTTGTGCTTTCCCTAGCCTCGTGGGTTTTGGGAAGCACTTAGAATGTGTTTTCTAGATCCTCGTCCGAGCTGCGCACAGCTCGGATAGAAAATCTGATTGTGAGTTTTCGTCCGAGCTGGGCACAGCTCGGAAGAAAACCTGATTTTATAACTTTAAGTAGGCCCCAAGTCTCTTGAGACTTGAAAAGTACTTAGAAAAACTTCTATTGATGATCTTGTAGACAAGATCCTCAATGCAGATGATGTTGTGCTTCCCCAAGCCTCGTGGGTTTTGGGAAGCACTTAGAATGTGTTTTCTAGATCCTCGTCCGAGCAGTGCACAGCTCGGATAGAAAATCGGATTGTGACTTTTCGTCCGAGCTTGGCACAGCTCGGAAGAAAATCTGATTTTACAGCTTTAAGCAGCCCCCAAGTCTCTTGAGACTTGAAAAGTACTTAGAAAAACTTCTATTGATGATCTTGTGGACAAGATCGTCAATATAGATGATGTTGTGCTTCCCCTAGCCTCGTGGTTTTTGGGAAGCACTTAGAATGTGTTTTCTAGATGCTCGTCCGAGCTGCGCACAGCTCGGATAGAAAATCTGATTGTGATTTTTTGTCTGAGCTGGGCACAGCTCGGAAGAAAACCTGATTTTATAACTTTAAGCAGCCCCCAAGTCTCTTGAGACTTGAAAAGTACTTAGAAAAACTTCTATTGATGAACTTGTAGACAAGATCCTCAATGCAGATGATGTTGTGCTTCCCCAAGCCTCGTGGGTTTTTGGAAGCACTTAGAATATGTTTTCTAGATCCTCGTCCGAGATGCGCATAGCTCGGACAGAAAATATGATTATGAGTTTTCGTCCAAGCCAGGCACAGCTCGGAAGAAAACCTCATTTCCAGTAACGGAAAACAGATTGAGCCAGGCATACTATCTGTACGAAATAATATTTTATTCAGATCTTACAAGCATACTTATGCATAGAAATGTCGCAATAGCTGGACATTCCATGCATGAGGCGCTTCTACCTTATTAGTTACATCGTACAAGTGATAGGCCCCATTATGTAGTACTCTAGAGATGACATATGGTCCTTCCCATGGGGGAGCTAGTTTGTGGTACAAAGTTTGCTTGATGCGAAGTACCATATCGCCCTCTTGAAATGAGCGAGCTCGGATATGTTGGTCGTGGTATCAGCGAAGGTCTTGCTGGTAGAACGCCGAGCGGGTGAGAGCTAGGTTTCGCTCTTCTTCCAAGAGATCAACAACATCTTGTCGTGCTAATTTGGCTTCGTCTTCTATGTACTGGCTTACACGGGGGGCATTGTGCTTGAGGTCACTCGGGAGAACTGCTTCTGAACCGTAAATGAGGAAGAAAGGGGTTGACCGAGTTGAGCGATTGGGAGTTGTCCGCAATCCCCACAAGACCGAAGGGAGTTCGTCGACTCAGGCACCCGCTACTTCCTTCAGTTCCCGAAGTAGCCGAGGCTTGATTCCTTTGAGTATTAATCTGTTTGCTCGTTCGACCTGGCCGTTGGACTGTGGGTGTGCGACTGAGGCGAAGTTGACCTGAATACCATTGGTCCAACAGAATTTTCTTGAATTCAGCCGAGTTGAAATTTGACCCATTATCAGTAATGATGTCGTGTGGAACACGAAACCGATGTATGATGCCTCGCATAAAGCTGACTGATGTGGCAGAGTCGAGGGTCTTGATAGGTTTTGCTTCTATCCATTTTGTAAACTTGTCTACTGCAACCAAAATGTGGGTGAAACCATGCTTGCCCGTTCGGAGCGGTCCGATCATATCCAGTCCCCATACTGCGAATGGCCAAGCTAGGGGGATTGTCTTCAGCTCGGAGGCTGGTTTGCGTGGCTGATTGGCATAGAACTGACAGCCTTCGCAGTTGTCCATGATGTACCGAGCATTGCTGAGGGCTTCAGGACAGAAGAAACCAGCTCGGAAAGCTTTTTCCACCAACGTCCGACTTGAGGCATGGTGGCCACAATCTCCCGCATGGATTTCTTGTAGGATGCAGCGGCCTTCCTCCTCGGAGATGCATCGCTGGGGGAGCTGAGTGATGTTGTTTCTGTACAACTCCCTATTGATTACTGAGTAAGACTTTGATTTGTGGACGATGTTCTTAGCTTCTATCTCAGCATCAGGCAACTCTTGTTTTTGCAGATAAGCAAGGATTGGAAGTGTCCACTCGGGGGGTATGACCTCCACATCAAACACCATGTCGACTACTGCGGGTATGTCTTCTTTGTTGGGGATATTCTTGTTAGGCAGCATATCTGGATCGGTTTCTAGGAAAGGATCTTCCTTGATGGTTGGAGAGTGCAGGTGCTCCAAATAAATCCCTAGAGGGATCTGACCCCGGGTAGAACCCAACTTGGCTAGGTCATCTGTTGCTTGATTTTTAACCCTTGGAATGTGATGGAGCTCCAGCCCGTCAAATTTTTTCTCCAATTTTCTCACTGCTACGCAGTAGGTTGTCATTGATAGACTCCGAATGTCCCATTCTTTCATTACTTGATTGATTACTAGGTCTGAATCTCCGAATATCATGAGTCTTCTGATTCCGAGTGAAATGGCCATTCGAATGACGTACAGAAGAGCTTCGTACTCGGCTTCGTTATTTGTTGCAGGGAAATGGATTTGGAGGACGTATCTCATCTCGTCTTTCCTTGGAGAAACCAATACCACCCTTGCCCCTGCTCCATTCAGCATCTTGGACCCATCAAAGAACATCGTCCAATGTTCTGGTGTTGGCTGTGGGGGATGTTGGACCTCAATCTACTCGGCCAGAAAATCCACCAGTGCTTTCGACTTGATTGTTTTTTTGGCTTGGTTATTGAGGTCAAAGGGTAGTAGGTACAAACTCCATTTTGCTATTCTGCCTGTTGAGTATCTGTTGTTCATGATTTCTGCCAGGGGACCTTCAGAGACCACTGTGATGGAATGATCCTGGAAATAATGTGCAAGCTTCTGTGATGCCAAGTAAATTCCCATTGCCAACTTCTGGTAGTGGGGATATCTCTGCTTGGATGGTGTGAGGACTTCGGAGATGAAGTACACCGGTCTTTGTACCTTTTGTAACATTCCTTTTTCTTCTCCTTCCACCACTATAGCTACGCTGACAACTCGGCTTGTGGCTGCAATATATAACAAGAGCGGCTCTGTTTCTTGAGGTGCTTCCAGGACCGGCCGAGTTGACAGTTGCTTTTTTAGCTCTTCAAACGCTATTTGAGCTTCTTCCGTCCAAAGAAAATTTGGTGATTTTTTCATCAGCTAGTAGAGAGGTAGGGCTTTCTCTCCCAGTCTGGAGATGAACCTACTGAGTGCTGCGAGACAACCTGTCAATTTTTGGACGTCTCGGAGCTGCTTGGGTGGCTTCATGTTTTGAATTGCTGCGAATTTTTCCGGGTTGGCTTCTATACCCCGCTCGGAGACCATGAATCCGAGTAGCTTCCCCGCTGGCACACCAAAAACGCATTTTTCAGGATTGAGCTTGATACTGTAGGCTCGGAGGCTCTGAAAAGTTTCAGCTAAGTCGGCTAGCAAACTACTTCCTTTAACCGACTTGATCACGATGTCATCCACGTAGACCTCCACATTTCTGCCGATTTGCCAGATCAGGAAGTTATGCATCATGCGTTGATACGTAGCACCTGCATTTCTGAGTCCGAATGGCATCGTGATATAACAGAAACATCCAAATGGGGTTATGAATGTTGTTTTAATCTCATCTCGTTCATATAGTCGGATTTGATGGTAACCTGAGTACGCATCGAGGAAACATAATCTCTCGCAACCCGATGTGGAATCCACAATCTAGTCAATGCGAGGAAGAGGGAAATGGTCTTTTGGAGAAACTTTATTGATATGACGGAAATCAACACAAGTTCTCCAAGATTTATCTTTCTTCGGAACCATTACAGGATTTTCTAACCACTCGGAGTGGAAGATTTCCCTAATGAATCCGGCTGCGAATAGTCTAGCTATCTCCTGTCCGATGGCCTTCCTTTTCTCGGAGGAAAACCGCCGAAGGGACTCTTTCACCGGTCTTGCTTTTGGATCAACGTGTAACTTGTGCTCGGCCAACTCCCTTGGGACTCCAGGCATATCAGCAGGCTTCCATGCGAAGATATCCCAATTCTCACGGAGGAAGTTGACGAGCTCGAGTTCCTATTGGGGATCCAAATCAGTTGCAATGTTGGTGTATTTGTCTTTATCTGTGGGATGTATCTTTACGCTCTTGTTCTCTCCTGCTGACTCGAATGAAGACGTCTTTTTTGGTTGCAGTAACTCGGATGAGTCAACGGCTTTTTTGTACTCGGCCAGCTCGACCTCAGCCATTTGCTGGTCATCTATCAGGGACCCCTTCTGCAACAACTCTTCGGCTTGCTTGTAATCTCCCGAGACAGTGATCACGCCGTGCGGGCCAGGCATCTTTAGTTTTAGGTAGACGTAACAGGGGATGGCCATGAATTTTGCATAGGCTGATCTTCCAAGTAAAGCATGGTATGCACTCGGAAAATCCACCACTTCAAAGGTGATCTTTTCTTTCCGGAAGTTACTCGGAGTACCAAAGACCACATTGAGGGAGATCATTCCGAGTGAATATGCCTTTTTCCATGGGATTATCCCATGAAATTCCAAATAGCTTTTGCGAAGCTTGGACATCGGAATGTTCATGCTCTTCAGAGTGCTTGCATAAAAGATGTTAATTCCACTGCCACCATCCATCAAAACATTTCTGATCCTGAAGTTCCCATTCCCTGTTTCCACCAAAGGATCAACAATCAGAGCATGCCTTCCTGGGTGAGGGATGTGAGGAGGGTGATCCGACTGGTCGAAGGTGATTGGGACGTCAGCCCACTTTATATAACTCGGAACTTCCGGAGCTGCTGAGTTAACTTCTCTGAACCTTATCTTTTCTACCCTCTTCGACTCCCGTCCTGCGAAGATGACTAACATTCCGTCTTCTCTTGGGAAGCCTTCGCTGTCCAGATCTGGGCTGGGCGCTTTCTTTTTTTACGGTATCCTTATCTTGCTGAGGACCTGCCCTTGAATTCTGGGCCGCTCTTTTGATCAGGCGACATTGCCGAGCTGTATGCTTTGGAATAAATAACTTTCCCTCGGCATCTCGGGTGGTGTGAAGAGGAAAAGGTTGATCCAGGACTTCATCATCATTGGACGACTTTTTCTGCCGCGGCTACCAATCCTTTCGTGCCTGGCCCTTGCCATGAATGCCTGAAGCGTTTGGTGCGGCCACTAACTCTGCGACCGTTGGGGCGTCCTCTGCCTTTCGCTTGTTGTTGCCTCCGGTCTTCTGCTTCGGGTTAGGCGCCGAGTTGTTTCCTCCTCTATGATGTTGGTTCTTCTTCCGAATCTCTTCTTCACCGTTGGCATATTTATTTGCTATCTCCATCAGTTTTCCCAGTGAGGTGACGTGAGGTGACCTTGCCAACTTGAGACTCAGCTCTCTGTACTTGACCCCTTGCTTGAAGGCATGAATAGCTTGGAACTCGGAGACTCCTTCAATCGAGTTATGAAGTGTGATCCATCTCTGGATATAATCCTGAGTAGATTCAGTACTTCTCTGGACACACAATTTTAGCTCGGTTAGGCCACCGGGTCTCTTGTAGGTCCCTTCAAAATTCTTGACGAACACTTTCTCGAGGTCTTCCCAAACCCAAATGCTACTAGGGGGGAGTTGATTCAACCATGCCCGAGCTGAGCCTTCTAGCATCAATGGCAGGTGCATCATGGCTATCTCGTCTCCTCCTCCTCCGATTTGCACGGCTATTCTGTAATCATCTAACCATGTCTGATGTTTAGCATCACCTCGGTATTTATCCACCCCTTGAGCTATCCTGAAGTGGGGCGGGATAGGGGTAGACCGAATCCTTTTGCTGAAGCAAACTGGCCCGGTGGCCATTGAGGGTCGAGCTTGGTCCTAGCGATGAGATCTAGCGCGGTCAACTCAGCTTTGTACTAGGTGGCTTCGGGCGTAGTCTTCAACATCAAAATGACGGTCATCCCGGTGCCAAGGGAACTACTCTCTCCGCGGTGCGGGCCGACCCGTCCCGCGAGCTTCTGCCGATACTGTTCTTGGTAGCGATCTCCTCGGGGTTCATCTCTGCGCCGAGGCGAATTGTTCTTGCATCTCCTTGCTTCTACATAGGGCGTATGCACCGACAGTGACGTTCTTTCAAGGGGAACTTGGGAATGAATTCGCTGCTGTGATTGACTGACAGCAGCATTTTGATCCACTGCAGTTTGCAGCAAAAATGTCAGGTGCTGAATTTCCTCAGCTGACGATCCACTGGGTTGCAGAGAATTTGCAATCCGAGTTGCCGCTATGAGATTTTCTACTCGGGTACCCTTAGCTCGGAAAGGTTCCCGGCCAGGGCCCCGCAGTCGTTGACTTGTTCTGCTTTGCCTGAGCCGAGCTACCTCCTGAGCTTGGCGCTCCAAGGTGTTTTATAGCTCGGCCAGGCGCTCTCTCTCAGCCAAGTTAGTCAATCGGGCTGCCTCCAGGCCTCTCCCTTCTGGAGTGCTTGTGTCGATGGGGGTGTTTAGCAGCCACTCAGCCGCTTCTGCTTCTTCCCGCTCCTCCCGAGTAAGAGGCGGGGTTGTCGACTTGCTTCTCCAAGCTCTAACCTTCGGAAAGAGGATACACGCCGGGCCGGCTCCCGAGCGCCAGCCCTGGATGGACTGTTAGCTTCGTCTCGGGGGTGATTATCCCGAGCTGGCAATGGCTGAGAGGGCGGAGTCTCGGCCATGCACACTTCCGCAACAGCGGCTGGGCGCTGCTGCTTCCTTCTTTCTCGGCGCCCGACTCGGGGTCAGACGCCGCCATGACTTCTTCTTCGACCGAGTCGAACAGAGGAAAGAGAGATGCTGTGGAGCCTTCTCTTGCGATCAGTTCATCCAGGGCCTTCTGGGCCGACTCCACTGAGTCGATGGCTGCCACCTGTTGTATCTTGACCGAGCGCGGGCGGCCCGAGCGCTTCTTCTTATGGCGGACAGATAACGGCGCAGGTGCTTAAAGATGGGCCGATAGTTGGAGGCGCAGGGCCCCCGACTCATCAGCTCGGAAGTGAACGCTGCCTCTTGAAGGCAACAGTTGTGCCTGGAGCGGAGAATCCAACAACCAGGCAGAATCATCAGCTACGAAAGCCAATTAGGAAAACCTCTCCGACGATGAGCTCGGGGCCGTGAACCGACGAAGAGGATGGGGAAAATGCCATCTCTATGATTGTTGATCAACTCAGCCCCACGGTGGGCGCCAACTGTCGTGGATATAATCTTGACAATAGATATAGGGGTGTAAAATGAGCTAAATGA
The DNA here is from genome assembly GCA_950022295.1 of Bromus sterilis. Lineage (NCBI taxonomy): Eukaryota > Viridiplantae > Streptophyta > Magnoliopsida > Poales > Poaceae > Bromus > Bromus sterilis. The sequence continues at coordinate 267,947,151 of OX465595.1, read as the reverse complement.
ATCTGTACGTAGAGTGGTTGACGCAGGTAGAAGTATACAGGTTAGGCCTCTCCTTGGAGATAAAAACCTTAGTCTTGTCCCAGGCTGACTGGGGTGTTCTTGCTCAAGAGTATGAGGATTAGAGTTGCGTGTGCCCCCACCGGAGGAGGGGGGGGCTTATATAGAGTGCGCCCCTGCCCCCTTAATGCCTCGGTTTAAATGGGTCTTAATTACAGGAATAAATGAGTACTAAATACAAGAAACGGTCTGCCCATTACTACTAATAAGGGGGGAGAAACGCCCGCAGCCTTGAATGCTTCCTGTCCGTTGCGTTCATGTCCTCCGAGTAAAGAATGACTCGCCGATCTCTTCCGAGTGCTGTTCTACTCGGATTTTACCGATCTTCCGAGTGACTGCATACTCGGAAATGGTTTTTGTTCTCCGAGTAACTCGTTACTCGGAGGTCGTTAATTGCTCCATGTTTTTTACTGATCTTATTTTGTTGGGTGTGTTTGGGAAACCAAGTGCTTAAGGGTACCCCTTGGTTTCCCCTGCCTAGAGGTATACCTTTAGTATTACCACGACAACAGCAGACCACCGCGAAGAAAACTTTGAAGTAATATCTTGAATTAGACGTGAAGGCCACCCTTCATGAGTCCCCTTCCACCCATGCATTACGACGGATTCATATATTTTTTAGTAGTTCAACAATAATTATGTATAATATATACATTTATGATATTGTTGCACATCAAACACTATAGTGGATTTTTTTATGTACTTCCTTCATTAACAATTATATAATTTTTATTTTTTTAATTGAATATATAGAAACACATTTTGATGTGTTGTTTGCTTATTTTAATCCGTCTGTAGTCTCTATAGCACAAGGGTCTGTGCGTTGCAGCGGGAAGAACTTTAACTTTCTTAGCACAGACAAAACTACAAACTATTATTTAATTTATGATCCACATCAATTATTTCCAACATGAAAAAATTTGTGCTTTCAACTGCAGTGTCTTCGCAAAACGATTAAGAAATCTATGCAGCTCGCTTTTCGGCTTTCGCTATTTCATTGTCACCTTTGTGCCACAATCGAATCGAATAAAATGGTACCAAATAGGCTCACTTCGGTCCACGTAGGGGAGAAACAAAAACATATTATTTTTCGCTACTCCACAATTGAGTGGAAGGAATAAACAAAATATGTGGAGTAATATCAACTATCGACATTCGGTTCATGATGATGGTGAGAGAGCTTCGGAGACGGGGCAAACTTGAGGCTCACTAATATAAACTGTTACACTGAGGCTAACAAAATGACAAAAATTTACATAGTAGCGACATTTCGACGACCGCGTCGAGGCGATGATACAATTCGCAACATCTAGTTCTTTGTTTTTTAGATAACAAAACATCCAGTTCACGTCCGTGGATGGCATGGATGGATCAAGGTGCGCACGGCCAGCAACAACAGTCGGGCTAGGGATGAAATCTAGTAGATTGTCCGCATTTAGAGTAATTAAAAAATTCAAAATATTCATATTTACATAGGAAGGAAATATTCATATGGTAAATGCCTGCACGAGACATATGCATGAGGCAAGATTACCTTCCAACTAGATCAAAATCTTAGCATTTATTTAATCGGTCCTATTTATTTTAGTATAGTATAATCCTTTCTCCTTCTTGTAAAGCATCAAGCAACTTCTTTCTTTGTTTTTTTCCTTCCCAAGGCACACTCCTATCAATATCTTTTCTTTCCACCATCAAGTATTTAAGCTGATGAAATTGGACATGAAACAGCGATGTGGTACTATTTGAACCGGTATTTCGTAGGCTTGACTACGAAGTTGACACCAATACACGATTATACTTGGCAAGGAGGAGACAGACACGTTGCTTTCTTGCTCGCTGGACTAAGAAAGTCATCTCTTTTATTATTAGACTAGACTAGCAAATATGTTCGTGTGTTGCTACGAAATGAACAAATCTTCGTATATCTAAACATAACGGTCATATACAAATATTCGTCTCTGATCCTCCTTCCGTCCTCTACTCGTCGTCGATGTCGCCGTCATCATCACCAATGAGGTGGATGAATGCGGCGCCCACGACACGCCTTGGGTCCAGTAGACATGCTTAGGTGGCGATGGTGGGGGCATCGGTGGCGATGAAGGCGGCATCAGTGGCTTCAGCGTCTAGAACGCAGACGGCGGCACGTCAAAGATTTAGACGGTCCTTACGAGGTCGCAGATGACCTCGCAGATCAGGGCGTTATGGTTGTCAATGAGTCGTGGTGGCAATGAGGCCGGTGGTAGATCCTCGTACCACGGCCTCACTGGTGGCATCAAGGGCAGTGGCGGCGGAGGGTGCGCGGTAGATGGCGTCGTCCGGCTCCGCCGACGTCACATCGAGCAAGTCTGTGAGCATCGGCCACTACTTGTACTCCTCCGCTCGGTCTCCTTGAGGGTGGTCCGATTCTTATCTGCGGGACCGCAAAGGTGAGACTATTAAATAACATTAGAAAACCTGGTTCTATCGTGGTCTCAAGAAGCTAGCTGACTTGGTTAGATGGAGCGTTCTGCACGGGAAAACTTCGTTGGTTATATCCAGTGCAATATTTTTTTGTTAATTGGCTTCTAGCGCAGAGAGAAGGCCCATTAGCCTACGAAATTTGATCGATACGAAGTGTTTTTAACGAAGAGTTTTTCTCACTTATATGTTACATTGGTTGTAATCTAACATTTTTAAGAAGTTGCTCCCAATTCTCTTGCTTCTCCTTAGGCCACGTCACCCCAATTAATTCTGGCCATCGATCAAAGCATGCAATTTAGGTAGCCATCCGATTCAGCGTACCCTCCTCTCTTCACCTCGACACAATTCAACGTGCGGGGTTCATCTTCTCCGCTTCCCCTCCTTGGGCGCTGCATATTCTTCCCCTTCCCGTGGCCCCGCTTTGCCCCTGTCTCCCCATCCCTCCAACGCTTCCTCCCACACCAAGGAACTGCCTCCTCCATTATTGTCATCTCTCCCTTGTCTATTCCTTTCTCTTCAGTTCCACTCATGCCAAAATAAATACTCAATCTCACCACAAGTCGTAGTGGAGAACAAGATCGTCTTCCGTGCGCGTCGTTCTTCCCAATTCTGCTCTCCTTCGCCCCTATCGATCACTCTCCATATTGCTTCCCAGGCCAAGACTTTGAGGATCGTTGCCACTAGATATTTATATACTGCAGATGACCTGGAGACCCTATTACCACCGCCGTGGGATCCGCTGGCCCAAGCCCTATTCCCAGGCATCCCATCGAGCCACACGTACCACCGCCCGTTGAAAGTTGGGACTCTCCTTCCTCTCAATGTCCTCAGATCTACATGTTTTTTAATTAGTTGGTTATTTGTACTATGTACTAGCCTGCTAGGAAACTTTTTTCTGTCTCCAGTCGTCTCCTCTCTGAACGAAGTCTGGTCAGTCTTTGTATTTTTTTATACAATCATGTTTTGTACAATCATCCATCTCTCTCTATCATGTTAGATGAGTACAAATTTTGTTGGTATTATTACTGATTTCCTATGATTGTTTTGTAGGGTCACTGGATATGATATATTCCAGATCAGTCCAGGTTATGTTTCCTAACAATAGTATTCCATTGTAAATGTAATGGGATCGATCTAATTCTCAAGTGATAAAATTTTGTGATTGACATTTTTGTTCTTCCCCTACTACAAGGATCTACTATTTTCATGCACAATCACCTATTGAAGTTACTCATATGAACAAATTTTTATTCTATCTGAAATTAAGATAACATATTGTGCCTATATATATTTCTACACTACATGCTTGCTAATAGGTATTGGGTTGAAATAGAATGCCTGCTGGACAAATATATAGCGGAACATCTATACCCTTCAGGTATGTGATGGTATAGCATCGTTATCAGATAATGTATCTCATAACTTTTAAAGTGATATCTTTTTTAAAGGTCAGTTTTTTGTTCCATTAATTTGCTATTGGGGTTCGCAGCGGAAAACATAAATTTTTCCTAACTAGCGTTTCCCATAACCTAAGATCTAGCTAGCCGTATTACTGTAACGGAAAGGATTACGGAATAACATACCTCGGGGTGTAGTCCGTTGCACGGGAAACATTCCCGCAAACGTGGCTGGTGTAGTCGAACAAGTTTCACAACCCCCTGGCTGTGTTGAGCACCCGGATGGGTGTAGTTCCACACGTGTAGCACCTCGTAGTACTCGCACAAGTACGAGACTCGATGACGACCTCCGATCTCCGATCCAGCGAAGGTGGCGGAATCAGACCTCCGGACGCAGCTTCGGCAGCACGACGACCTCCGATACTAACAGAGATGCCTCAATTCCACTACAGGCTCACACTAGGGCGCCCACCGTGGAATAGACGAGAAAGGGGAGAAGATCGGAGAAAACCGATCTCAATTCGGAGTAATATTTATTTTCTCACGAATTTCTGTGTATTCAATATGTGCACCCTGCCCATCTATATATACGCAGAGGGGAGGGAGTCAACCCCTCTACCTTAGAAATGTGGGACTAAAGTCCCTTTGCTAAGGGGGGTGGCCGGCCAAGGGGGGGGGGGGGAGGGGGCGCACCCCTCATGGGCCCTGGCGCCTCCCCCCTCTTTCCTTTTCTTTTTTCCCTTTTATTTCCCCTAATGGGCCTCTTTCATAAATAAGGCCCATAGCACTTTTTAATTATAAATAATTTTTTTAATCATTAATTCAATTAATTAATAACTAAAACACATTATTCCTTCTCCCGGTGCTCCGGGACACCTTCCGGCTCACTCCGAAACTTCTTCAGGTTAACACAGAACTTTTCCGGTGCCGCTTCCTTTATTCTCCGGTAACTCCGATAGTTCCGAAAAGTTCTCCAATTTCATCGAGCCCTTAAGTGTGTTACCCTACGGTCCGAGAACACTCCAGTCATGACCGAGATGAGGCTACGGTCAATGATCATCAGCGAGACCTGGATGCCCATAATGACCCCTGTGCATTCCGGATATCAATACCGATTGGACCTTACGTCGTATAACATTCCCTTTGTCAGCGATATTGGATTGTTCCGATATTCGATCAATGACATCCTATGTCTGGTTCAACCTCATTATGAACAAATCCTTATTCACTCGTTCCCGTGATATTCATCCCCGTGACCTAGTCACACGCTGCAGCTTTATGGATGGAATCTCACCGAGTGGGCCCTAAGTATCTATCCATTACATGGATTGACAAATCCCGCTCTTGTAACAATACTCCTCAACATATCTCCACGGAATACCCAAGATACTACCGTTATGACCCGCATATTTCAGTCAGGTGGTGGGATGTAAGTCAAAGCATCCGAGTAGATAGCAATTATGCACGTACTCACGGTCAAAGGAACGGTTTACTACGTTCTATAATTACAACACTGAACCTTCATAAGATTGATCATTCTGTAATGCTTTCTTTGGGTAATGTTCATCACGTCACTCACCCAGTTAGGTGACCTCATAATCAAGAGACTTAATTGTCCATGATCGCGAAACCACGACCATCATGTTGACCATAAACTAGTTATTGAAATAGAGGCTAACTAGGAACTCTGGGGGTTTCTATACCACACCTGTATCATTGTTTCACTGATACAGTTCTAGCACGGTATGAAACTGGTTATGAACTTTCTTAGATATATTGGAATAATCATATATTATTTGCCTCTAGAGCATATATCCAACATTCTCCCACTTGCACTAGAGTGCTAGTAATCTAGCCGCATTTTCCCGATCATAACCAGCTTATCGCATAAGTGTTCATTGATCATGCTTGCTCATGGAAGAGGGTTCGTCAACGAACTGCACCAATTCAGATTCGTATGTTTACTTTGCAACTGGTATAGGCAACTGGTTTGACATGCCACTCATTATCATATAATGGTTGGATATAAGTTTCACGGGAGAGTGAGACTATTATTTCACAGTATCCTCCAATGATCTTTTGGTTCAGTCTTTGGAAGACTTATCCATAGTCATATATACTGGGAAATACACTCAGCCAGAAGTCCAAACTTCTTACGCTAAACTTTTATCCATACGTCTACTTTCTTAAGTAGTATTATGTTTGTAGTGTCGTGAATATTTCTCACATTTCTTTCATATCTTTAGCGATGTCTCTAATTCCATATAGACTCATAATATGGCTTGCAATTGTAATCTTGCATTACATCCAAGTCTATTATCTTTCTATACTTTAGAGAATAGTCCTCAATATTCCTCATATACTGAATTCATGGACTTTATTCAGATTCTGTGTTTTAATCCTAAAGCACATCAGAATCTGTTCTTCTTCCAAGAACTTCTGAGTCATTCTGTTGTTGGATTCACAATGCATGTTATATGGTAGAATCATATGTCAAAGTACATATGAGATCACATGTCCTAGTACATGGTGCATCTCTATTCTTCCATCAAGACATTGCTTGTGATATTTGGATTTCATCCGTTATATAATTTCTAGCTACAAGAACCTGTTTCTTGTCTAGAAGATTATTCCAACTTTTCTTTGTTTCATCATACGTATCTATCACTATAGATTTCAACATGTGATGTGTTTGTACTTCATATAAAGGAAGATTCTTGTAATCTTGCGTTATATCTACCTTATGTTATATATATATATATATATCATAATGCATATACGTGCATATGAGAAGATTCTCCATATACATATATCATTCGCATGTCCATATATACATACACGTGATCATTCCCCACATATGTCATAACATGCATGTATGAGATAATGATCATGCTCCCACTCAAATATATCCATCATATACTCATATATTTGTGGTTCAGCTTTCATCAAGTCATTGTATTGTTACTATGTCTTACATAATGACAATGCTCCCAAAGCTCCCACTCAGAAAATGCCCTCAGCATTCTAAGTTTATGGAAGTCTACAAAGCTCCCACTCAGTTTCATGAAACTACAGGTCCACTCAATATTTTGGTCATCACAAAATCACTTGATCAAATCAAGGTTGAGGGTTTCCTGTCTTGAGGTAATATAGTCCATCCTTTAAAGAAATAAACCTTCGTCATGCCCATTGCAATTCTCTTTCAAATCCCAATTTGACTGAGACGCAGTTTCAGGCTATGGTCTATTGTAGTGTAAATGAAATATTTTATTGATTAAAGCATTCCTACGTTTCCGTAGTCAATCAATATTGAACTTTGGTCATAACCGTTTTATGAACCAAAATTATGCCTTATACCCGTTACATTATTCTCAATAACTTTCCAGTTTGTCGAGAATATGAAATAACCGATTTATTTCACAGAACGTGAGCCATCCTATATGCAACTCAATATTATTTCAATTCTCCTCGTGTTCTAGGGTAGGCTACCATCATTCCTTTGCGTTTCAAGCAATGTTATTCCTTTTGTTTTATTAAGAAGACTCATGATTATTGTTTTGTACAGAACGTATTCATGACAACCTTCTAAATTCAACTAAGGCTTCAACTCATATAGCAAGACCAATCGTCTTTGGCATATCCTTCCTTATATAGCGTTATTACAGTGGAACACACTTCCTTTGCAATACGCTGATATTCTGAAGGCAAGGTCCAATACCATGGTCAAAGTTTCCATTATCTCCCATTGGATCCGTGTCGAGAGACTTCTTCTCGCACTACCAATCAACCAACACAAATTTTGCTATTCGGGGAGAATATGTAATTTCAATTGCTTGCTATTTTGGTACAAAGAAAATTCTTTATTTAAGAAACCTTATAACACCATCAATTATGGAGCTATCTTGTCTCATTAGATTCAGGATGGTTTCCTATTCATGAAGTGGGTGTTTCAACTTAATGAATTAAACAACCTTGTTCGTTTATAATTTTAGTGCAAGGGGAAAGAACGTTTGGACCATACTACAGTTTAGTATGACTACAAATGGTTTAAGTAGTCTAGCACTTTCAACTTCCATCGTAATTTGTGGTACAACTTCCACAAGTCTCCCATTATGCCAACTTTAATACTTATCACTTCAGATCATAGCTTAGTGATTTGTATCATTATATTCTTACTTCATACTTTGATTCCTGAATCTCAGTTTTATTATCTCAATTGAATACAAATTTCAATTAATCATATGAAGTCTTTAATGATAACTCATGTGCCCATTTAGTACATCATTTATGTATAATGATTGGCACACGTTCTACTTGCTAGAATCTTGTCTTGGTCATATTTATTGCAGAGGTTCATAGATCGTGTATCTAATCCATCTCATGCAATCAAGTTATGACTTTCATTTGATAATGAACTCACAAGTTAATAGATCATACATTTAATGAATTCATCAGTTATGAAATCACTTTATGCAATCAAATCTTTGACTTGTTATATTCAAGACAACTTTATCATTAAACATTGAATATTACTTGACAATAATAGCAGTATTATAAATGCTTTCTATCATAATAAAAATCAAGACGTAATCAAAGTATAAGCACACTTTTATTCATAAAGATGGAACAACTGACTTGTCTCATTACATGAATAACTTTGTCTCGCGAGATGCAAGACACACAACTAAGTGTTCATACTATAATGATTACATAAGATTTATCTAATACTCTAAGTATCTCCTATGATAGATGTCTCGGCGGAATCCATGCTAGCCATCAACTGACTTGATATCCATCAATCCTTGATTTCACCTCTTCCCGTCCATGCAACGGCAGGTCCTGTTTTCATAAAACAGAATAAGTATTATATACTCATTTACTGCAAGTGTTGTATAAAGGGAACAAACATTTATAAAGTATATCAAGGATATACCTTCTCCATCCACGACCTCTGCATCCTCAATAGGTGCAATGTCTGCGGCCAAGAGATCAGTCATGAAGTTCTGGATAGTCATATTAGCTCCACTCCCGACATAGCTATGAACATAATCACCATAACTCGGGGGAAGCCAATGCAATAACATGTTTATCACAAACTCTTCTGTAGTGGTTTCGTTCATTGTCCAATATTCATAGTCCTCCACTAGGGTCAGGTACATCTCATGCAACCTGTCTAAGTGATCATCAAGGCTTGTGTGTTCTTCCATCTTTGTAGATAGAAACTTGCCTTCTAACTCAAATCTGGCAATTCTGAACTCATGTATGAACATTGTCTTTAGCGTGTCCATCATGTCATATGAGTCAGTGTCCTGAAACGGAATACTCAAATCCTCTGACATGCTGAAAATCATGACATTCCTGACTACAGAGCACTTCTGTCGACGAGCATAATGATCAAGTATCTCCTGATCGCCAACATCGTTGTCCGGATGTTCTCCCACATGCATTTCTATTGTGAACAAGATGTTTGCTCTTTTGAGCGAAGTGCTAAGGCGTGAGTACTAGTCAGCAAAGTTGGACCCATCTACTCTAAGTCTTTCACCTTCCATGAAGAAAGATAATTCACGTTGCCTATTTGATTCAGTTTCTACAAACATAATTGCAAGGAACACAATTAAGACTAGTTCACAACAATGAGTCCATATAATCACATTATGAATGAGCTCGCACTAAAACAATCATCCCTAAGAAGTTTTAGTGATTACATGATCCAGATTCACTGCCCGCCCTCGAATTTCACACGGCCGACGGGTCAGTTTCAAAGGTAGACAACAACTTGTGCGATCACATTATCTGTATATTGTGACTCATGCTCGATCTTTCGATCTCTAGTATTACGAGGCCATATCTGCATATGCTAGGCTCTCCAAATTGACCTCCATGTTATATGCTACTCAGCAAGGCCATATCTGCATATGCTAGGCTTGTCGAACCCAACCTCATGCGAACGTCGTTTAATATGTGTGACACCCGATATGTACGGAATGTTGGCCATATGGGAGATCCTTCCAGGTGGTGCACACTTTGGTAGAATAGTTGTTTTTGGCTTTGTTAAGGGATCATCTTATCACATGCTACCGTCGTGTATCCTATACTAGCAGGTTTTAAGATGTTTGAACTATGGCAACACTAAGTCTACATTGTCTCCATTTGAGTTTGTTTTATCATGATGACGTTTACTACTTACTAGTAACACATAACAAAGCTATCACTACATCACAATCAAACAAAACGATAGCCCCCACTTAGCAATACAAAGTTTAGACGATCTAGTTGTATATTGCAAGTTTTACGTGGCTGCTAGGGCTTAAATAGTTAAACAAGTTTTAACCTACGAGTCAACCACAACGTCAACCATGCGATTGTCTCTATTACACCCCGCATGGGGCCCTCCGTTGCAAATGCCACATCTGCTAAAGTAGAGAGACAGACACCCCCTAGAGCCACTTTATACGGTACAAGCCGCATGTCAAGCGTGGAACCAGTCTCGCGTAAGAGTACGCGTAAGGTCGGTCGGAGGCCACTTCATCAAACGATGCCGCAGATGTGAACAACTACACGTGGGAGGGTAACAATCATACAATGAACGCCCACATCCCCGATGTGTTCTATCTGTACAGTAATACTAAGAATAGACCTAGCTCATGATACCATGATACGTCCCAAACGTATCTATAATTTCTGCTTGCTCCATGCATGTTTTGTGTGACTCTGCCATGTTTTGCTTGAACTTTCATACACTTTTGAACCTATTTGGACTAACCTATTAACTCTGTGCACCCAGTTGCCAGTTTCTGTTTTCTGCTGTTTTTGTATTTCAGGTTTTCCGGCCATTAAAACTGCTCCAAAAATTCCGGGAAAAATATATAAAAAATCAGCACAACAGAAGCTTTCGGAAATACCAAAGGAGCGGAGGAGGGCCACCACCAGGAGGCCAGGAGGGCCCCTGGCGCGGCCCACCCTAGGCCGCGCCAGGAGGCCTCCTGGCTGCCTGGTGGGTCCCCTCGACGCCCCCCTTCGCCTATATTTACCCCTCGTGGTGGAAACCCCTAAGACGGACTCCTCTTTCGCGATCTCGCCTCTGTTCCGCCGCCGCTGCCGTTTCTAGATCGGGGCTGCCTGGAGAAACTGTTCCGGCACCCTGTCGGGAGAAGCTACCCCCTCTGGGAGACCCTCCATAGCCATGGACGCCTCCCGTATGTACCGTGAGTAGTTTCCCTTGGACCATGGGTCCGTGACCAATAGCTATGTGATCTATCTCTCCCCCTTTTGTTCTTCCACTTTCGAGTCCTCGTGAGCTGCCTCACATGATCGAGGAATCTATGTAATTTCTGTTGTTGCTATGCTGAGTTTGTTGGGATCTGATGGATTATGAGACTATGTTCAGATTGTGATGAGTAATATATTTGGTTCTTCTCTTTTATATTTTGTTCTTGAGTAAATTCTTGCATGTTCTCCGTTGCGGTATTTGCTTTTTCCAAGAATTTTATTTGCATCTCCAAGAGAGAGCGTTATGCTCGATTGTGGGTTCATCCCCTTGATGTCTAGCTTGAGTGATAGAAACATGAGACTAGGGCATGTGCTGTTGCGACCAGGGATAAAACAACGGTGCTTGTACCTGCGGGTGCAAGGATTTTTTACTTTACGCAAAGTTCTTTTAATGCAGTTGTCTGTTGCTTTGAGTTTACACTTTGGGTGGGATTCGCAACTTAATACCAGCGAGATGTTCTAGATAGATATCTCAAGGTGGATGATTCGTAGTAGATGCAGATGGATTTCGGTCTACTTACCTTGGCGTACTTCCCATTGATTTTGAGCCCTTCCTTTCTTTGCAGCATAGTTAGCATTGCGTTGCCTTCATAATCCTGTCAATTGCCCAACTGTGATTTGTTTACCTCGCTAGCACTTTTGTCGTCTTTTGGGAGAGAGACATCACTAGTGAAAATCACGGGACCCTGGTCCATCTTCATATTATTGTTCACACCCTCAATTTACTTTTAGCTTTTACTTTCCTTTGCACCTTTTATCTCTTGCGTTGATCCTTTGTAAACGACAAGGCCGGAGGAATTGACAACTCATCTGTACTTGTTGGGAGCAAAGTTATTTGTTGCTGTGTGCAGGTCCACGACAACACCCTAGTCAGGAAGCAATTTCTGGCGATGTTGCCACCTACTTTTTTCTCCTGAGTCCTACTGGTTCGATAACCTCGGTATCTTCACCGAGGGAAACTTGCTACTGCACTGCATCTCAAACCTTCCACTTGGGGTAACCAACGAGGGGCGAGAAGCCATCAAGCAAATTTCTGGCGCCGTTGCCGAGGACTCAAGTCCACAAGATAGGGGAGTTTCACACTATCTTTTACCTTTTCTTTTTAGTCTTGTAGTTTATCTTTCAGTTTTTACTTTTGTGTCCTTAATCAAAAATACCAAAAATACCTGCTGCTACTATGGGTTCCAATGAAAACACTAAGTTGTGTGACTTCACTAGTCACAACAACAGTGACTTTATCTGCACTCCCTATTGCTCCACCTGCCACTTCAGCACCTTCTTATGAGATTAAACCTGCTCTGGTTAACCTTGTCATGAAAGATCAATTCTCAGGAGCAGGAGAAGATGCTGCCTTGCACCTAAACAACTTTATCGAGTTGTGCGACATGCAGAAGTACAAGGAAGTGGATGGAGACATCGTCCAGCTGAAGCTTTTTCCTTTCTCTTTGAGAGGAAGAGCCAAGGAGTGGCTACAATCTTTGCCCAAGAACAGTATCGATTCTTGGAGTAAATGCAAAGATGCTTTTATAGGGAAGTACTATCCCCCTGCTAAAATTATTCAATTACGGAGTAACATTATGAATTTCAGGCAATTGGATAATGAACATGTTGCCCAGGCTTGGGAACGTATGAAGACGCTTGTCAAGAACTGCCCCACACATGGACTGACTACCTGGATGGTTATCCAGACTTTTTATGCAGGCTTGAACTTCACGTCGCGGAACCTGTTAGATTCGGCTGTGGGAGGAACTTTTATGTCAACCACGCTTGGTGCTGCCACAAAGCTACTAGATGAGATGATGCTGAACTACTCGCAATGGCACACCGAGAGATCTCCAACCGGTAAGAAGATAAACTTTGTCGAGGAGATCTCCTCTTTAAATGAAAAAAGGTTGACCTTATCATGTCTCTACTTACCAAGCAACCTTCTATTGATCCTCAAGATGTTCCTTTAAATTCTTTGGTTGCTCAGGAGCAGGTAGATGTCAATTTTGTCTCTAGAAACAACTTCAACAATAATGCTTATAGGAGCAACTTTTCTAGTAATCCTAGACCTTTCCCATCCAACAACTATGGGAACAACACTTATCCTACCACCAGCAACTCCTACAGCCAGAACTATATGGAAAAAACTTGCCCAGCTATGAGAAACTTGTAGAGATAGAAAAGGCCACCAAAAACTATATGCACACTCAGTTTGAACAAAACAAGGCCTTTTCTAGACAATTAGATGAGCACTCCTCTATCCTGCAAAACATTAGCAAATAGCTTGAGATCCTGAACGGTGACATTTCCAATCTCCAAACTAGACTCACTGCCATCGAGACTTATGTTTCAAACATGTCTCATACCCAATCTACCTTGATAAACCAAATGGCAGCTAAACCCGAAGTTGTACCCAAGGAAGAAGAGAGAGTTAAGAGCCTTCCTACCTACCACACAGTAGCTACTATCCAAGTAGTTGAGGATGTCCAAACTGTTAGCACCCATCACACCCCTAGTCCCACTTGACCTATCAATGGTGATGCTACCACCTCAACCAAAGATGAAGAAACCTCTATGAACATAAAGGCTTTCAAACAAGTGAACCTAAATGATATCACTACCTCCTTGATAGATAGTAGTGACCTAGACTTTGACAACTGCACTTTACCTGAAGTTATTGGTTTCCTACACAAGATGTCTAGAGACCTCCACACTAGCACACTCAATCTTGCCTTCACAGAGCATATCACCAATGCTCTAATCAAAGTTAGGGAGGAGAAGCTTAGACTAGAGGCCTCCATACCTAGGAAGCTAGAAGATGGTTGGGATCCTATGATAAAAATTAAATTGAATAACTTCTCTTGTTATGCTCTTTGTGATGTTGGTGCAAGTACCTCTGTTATGCCCAAAAGAATGTATGATATGCTTGAATTGAAACATTTTGATCCTTGTTCTTTTGGTGTTCGTCTTGTTGATTCTTCCGTAAAGAAACCTTTGGGGAAGATCGACGATGTTCTTGTCATTGTCAATGACAATTATGTTCCCGTTGATTTCACTATTATGGACATTGAGTGTGAGCCCTCTTGTCCAATTATTTTGGGACGTCCTTTTCTTCGCACTGTTGGTGCTATCATTGACATGAAAGAGGGAACTATCAAATTCCAATTCCCTCTCAATAAAGGGATGGAACATTTCCCTAGGAAAAAGATTAAGTTACCTTTTGAGTCCGTCACACGGGCTAGTTATTCTCTTGAAAAGACTTGATCTTCTGCTTTAAGCCTAGCTAATGGCTCTAAAGAAGCGCTTTCGGGATGCAGCCCACAACGAATTTAGATTTTTCTTTTTGCTTTTGTTCTGTTCTTAGTGGTCTTGATGATTGTTACTACTGTAGCAACATCATTGAATCTTTACTTTTCAAGCTTTGTGCCAAGTTTAGCCTCAGACGGCAAGGGAAGTAAAAGTTGTGACATGCTGTCCAGAAAACAGATTCTGTCCTCGTGACGAGAAAAATCAGAGAAAAATCCCAGTTCATCTTTTTGATCTGAATTTTTTACACAGCGTGCTCTATATAATTACGAAACTTCCGTATGTTCTGAGTTTTTTTATTTGAGTTGCAGAAGTACCTCTAAAAAATTCGTTTCTATCTGCTGTTCTGTTTTTCACAGATTCTGCCATATTTTGTCTCTCTTCACTTTTGCAAACCTTAAGCCTGCTTTTTCTTTGCAAAAACCTTTTGGAAATCTTTGGAAACAGTATCTCTTCCTGTAAATCTTTATTTTCAGTAGAGGAAAATTATTTTATTAGGGTACTAACCTCTCTAATCAGCCTACAATGAGTTATGTATGAAGGGAGTTTTCAAGTGCGCGATGGAGGATGATGAAAGAAGATTCAGGAGGGTCAAACGCTCAAGCTTGGGGATGCCCATGTGCA
This sequence comes from Bromus sterilis, assembly GCA_950022295.1. Taxonomy (NCBI): domain Eukaryota; kingdom Viridiplantae; phylum Streptophyta; class Magnoliopsida; order Poales; family Poaceae; genus Bromus; species Bromus sterilis. Next base: position 267,932,053 of record OX465595.1, on the reverse strand, counting down.
CCCCCAATAAATATTCAAGGAGACTCAAGCGTCTAAGCTTGGGGATGCCCCCGTGCATCCTCTTCTTCATCAACAATTATCAGTTCGTCTCTCGTTGCACTATATTTTTATCACTTCATGCGTTATGTGCTTTTCTTGGAGTGTCTCGCTCTTAGGTTTTGTTTTTAGTTTTCTTTTGCTTTGTTTGATGTAGTAACAAGTTAGACCCCAACTTACTCTTTTATGTGGGAGAGATGCACGCTCCGCTTGAACTAGAACTCCTCGTAGGATTTGCATGCTTATTCTTTTAGCTGTGAGCTGTTTTTTCTTTTCTTTTCTTAGCTGTTGTTCTGTTTAGTTGTAGTGCTTTAGTTTTTCTAGAGCTTTTCTTTTGTCTTTGGTTGAACTTTCTATAGGTTGCATGTTTTATCTTGTTAGAGAGTTTGTCTGTTGCACTGAGTTCTGTGTCTTGACTGAAAGTAGGTAGTTAAAGTTGTTGTTCTCTTTGTAGTAGTAACTTGCAATAGTTTTGAGGTATTGATTAGAGTAATGTTTGAACTTATGGTGTCAAGAGCTCTTGCCTATTAGTGATAGATGTCGTATTTTGGGCAATCCGTGTGTTTTTCAAAAACCAAAAACCCCTGTTGAGAACTCTAGCTACTAGATGGATCACTAACCTCTGGAGGGTTCGAATATTAGAGTACACTCACGTACCATGAGTCGAGGATGCGCAAGGATAACCAAACCCCCATACACTCCTCCTCGGGGTACCTGTCTCTTTGTGAACCTCCTGATTAGATTGAGAGTTACCGATAATAAGTGCATGAGTTCTTCGGACTAATGTGAGTATTCGAAAGTTGACACTTCCACCCACCTATACTTTATCTAGCCTCTTCGGTACCGTGCATTGCCCTTTCTCACATCGAGAGTTGGCGCATACTTCGTCGGCGCATCCAAACCCTTGGCACAATACGCTCTGTCATCATAAGCCTCCTTATATCTTTCCTCAAAATAGCCACCATACCTACCTACAAGGCATTTCCATAGCCTTTCCGAGATACATTGCCATGCAACATCCACCTTCTCATGACTTGATCTTCATGTCATACATGCTACTTGCTTGATCGATGAGCCGCATGCTAGTTGGGCCTTGCCCTGATCATTGCTACATGACGTGCTAGTATCATTGCATATCCTGCTACCCTGGCAGAAGCATACATTTGAATCATGGTAGTTACGTTTTCTTTATGTGAGTACCTTTGTAAAGTGTGAAAGATCTCCTACATTCTTGTAAAATATAGAGTATTGTCCCTAAAGTGAGGAAAAGATCCCAAAGAGGACAAAATCAAAAGATCCCAAAGAGGACAAATGAGAGTTCAATAGAAAGATCCATTGAGGCCACCAAAAAAATAAAAATAAAAAGAGAAAAAGAGAAAAATATAAGGAGAGAAGGGGGCATACTACTATTCCTTTTGAGAGATCCACACTAGTACTTCATATCCTATCCCTTGTACTCCATAGAGATCATCATCATGCATATAGCTATGTGGGGACCCTTCACACTATAGAACTTGGCTTGTAGATTTCCATGATGAGCCTCCTCAAACGAGCTCTAGGTCCTCTTGATCAAGCAAGTTAGATGCACCCCCACTAGTTCCCTTGGAGAGCTTTTAGCTCACATGTGCATCCGTTGCATGGAAATCCCTACTCCTCACATCATATCTATCATATGGCCTTCTCTCGCCTATGATTGTCCTCATTGATGTGAGACTTTCACACCTTTTTGTCTTCCACCTCCACCTTCTTTCTGTTCGCTTTTTAGGTGTCAACTTTCTTGCTCACGCTCATCCATTGCATGAGTGCTCAAAACATCGAAAGGGAGTGGATCAGTTTTACTTGTACCTGGCTAGTGGTCTGGGGATGAGTCCAGATAAGATTCCACGGACAGCGAGAGCTCTTGCACCTTTTGTTCTTTTGTTGCTTGTGTCAATGCTAATATACACTCTTGCTTGTTAAGACTTGAATTGAATTGCATGCTTTGATTGCTTTACTTAAAAGTCCTTTTATGGTTGTGTGGCATGTCACCACGGAAATTATGCTTGTTATCATTTACCTACTCGAGGACGAGCAGGAATTAAGCTTGGGGATGTTGATACATCCCAAACGTATCTATAATTTCTGCTTGCTGCATGCATGTTTTGTGTGACTTTGCCATGTTTTGCTTGAACTTTCATACACTTTTGAACCTATTTGGACTAACCTATTAACTCAGTGCACCCAGTTTCCAGTTTCTGTTTTCTGTTGTTTTTGTATTTCAGGTTTTCCGGCCATTAAAACTGCTCCAAAAATTCCGGGAAAAATATATAAAAAATCAGCGCAACAGAAGTTTCCGGAAATACCAAATGAGCGGAGGAGGGCCACCACCAGGAGGCCAGGAGGGCCTCTGGCACGGCCCCACCCTAGGTCGCGCCAGGAGGCCTCCTGGCTGCCTGGTGGTTCCCCTCGACGCCCCCCTTCGCCTATATTTACCCCTCGGGGTGGAAACCCCTAAGACGGACTCCTCTTTCGCGATCTCGCCTCTGTTCCACCGCCGCCGCCGTTTCTAGATCGGGGCTGCCTGGAGAAGCTGCTTTGGCACCCTGCCGGGAGAAGCTACCCCCTTCGGGAGACCCTCCATAGCCTTGGACGCCTCCCGTATGTACCATGAGTAGTTTCCCTTGGACCATGGGTCCGTGACCAGTAGCTATGTGATCTATCTCTCCCCCTTTTGTGCTTCCATTTTCGAGTCCTCGTGAGCTGCCTCACATGATCGAGGCATCTATGTAATTTCTGTTGTTTCTATGCTGAGTTTGTTGGGATCTGATGGATTATGAGACTATGTTCATATTGTGATGAGTAATATATTTGGTTCTTCTCTTTCATATTTTGTTCTTGAGTAAATTCTTGCATGTTCTCCGTTGCGGTATTTTCTTTGGCCAAGTATTTTATTTGCAACTCCAAGAGAGAGCGCTATGCTCGATTGTGGGTTTAGCCCCATGATGTCTAGCTTGAGTGACAGAAACATGAGAGTAGGGGATGTGCTGTTGATAACAGGGATAAAACAACGGTGCTTTTAATGCAGTTGTCTGTTGCTTTGAGTTTACACTTTGGGTGGGATTCACAACTTAATACCAGTGAGATGTTCTGGATAGATCACTACAGGAAACAGGAGTTTTGCCGTCAGCCAAAGCTTTTGCCGTCAGCTTTCTATCGGGGCTGACGGCAAATAATACAAGGCCGTCAGCTGGGCTCGAAGCTGACGGCCAAGATGGTGCTGACGGCGTATATGTTCTGTGCCGTCAGCCTAATGTAAGACGTCAGTTAGCTGACGGTAGCCTGCCCTAGAGCTGACGGCAAAGATCTGCAGACGGCCTCTCGTGCGCCACGTGGCCCTTGCCGGCGCGGGCTAACGGCAAGCAGCTTTGCCGTCAGCCAGCTGACGGCATAGTCTAACGACAGACGTTGCCGTCAGCCAGCTGACGGTAAAGCTGGGCCTTAACCCCACTCGCGCGGCCAGCCCTAACCCCCACCCCCCACTCGAGCGACCCAGACCCAGTGCCCTCTCTTTCTCTCCCCCCGACCCAGCGCCGCCGCCGCCCCCACCCCCACCACCCCGGCCACTTCCGCCGCTACCACCACCAGGGCCGCCGCCGCCTCCACCACCACCACCACCCCGGTGAGCACCGCCATTCTTTCTCTCCTCTCCCTCTCCTAAACTCCTCTGACGCGCCGCCGCTGCCTCTGCAGGACGCCGCCGCCGCACCCTCCTTCGCATCGACGAGCACGCCGCCTCCACCACCACCACCCCGTCGTCGTCCCCGGCCACCACATCCACACCCCCCCTCGCCGGCCGGCATTTCGGTGAGCAACCCTAGCCTTTTTTAATTCTTTTAATTGGTTAGTTATAGTTAAAAGGAATTAGTAGTTAGGTTCTAGTTAGTTCAAATCAGTAGATATTTAGTTAGTTAGTTATTGTTAAAATCAATAGTTAGATTTTAATTAGCTAGTTATATTAAAAACATTAGTTACATTGTAGTTAGTTAGAATCAATATTTATTTATTTATTTAATATCATCAGTTAGTTAGTTATTTAGTAAAAATCAGTAGTTAGTTAGTTAAAATTATTAAGATAGTTAAAATCAGTAGTTAGGTTCTAGTTAGCTAGTTATAGTTAAGATTATTTAGTTAGTTTGTAGTTAGTTAAAGATAATAGTTAGTTAGTTATTGAAAATCAGTTGTTAGATTGTTAATGAATTGAAAGAAAATGGAATGTAATGAAAAGTAAAAAAAAGTAAAATGAAATGAAAAGTAAAGTAAAAGTAGTTAGGGCTAGTTATCTTGTGGCTTAGGGTTGGCCTGGCCTTGTGTAAGAGGAGGAGATGAAGTATCAGAGGAGGAGATGAAGATATAGAAGAGTAAAAAGAAATAGAAGAAAGAAGAAAGAAGAAGAGAAGAAGTTAGAAAAGAAATATAATTAATATTTTTCTCCCCTTTCCTTTGCTATGTTCCGGACTTAATGCCAATGACACTAGTTAGGTAGAATTAAAATTTAGATGTAACGTTCCATTGCGTAACCCGGAGAACGGTCTTTCGAATTGGCCAACGTTATCCATGGACAGCCCGAGTATGTGTAGATTGGATTCATTTCCCCATATATGCTCTCCTCCGGATCGGACGCAGGATTTCGTCAGCGCCACCTTGTTGTTCTCCGGGTACACATCCTCTCGGTTTATGCTGAGACGTGTATCAGGAGAACAGCGGGGAGGTGCTGTCGAAATTTTGCGTCGGATCGGGAGGAGAGCATGGGGAAATGAATCCAATCTTCACATACTCGAGTGGGATTAGGACCTATCTTTACCTATTAGCTAGTGTGCATATGCCGTATCACCGTAATTAATTATATGACTTCTGGTGTTAATTTGTACTAGCTAGCTAGCCAGAATGAATGATCGTGCGTGGATGTACACCGGTCACCCTAATAAAAAAATATGACTGAGGAATGGTTGACCAAGACCGAGGAGTTCCTAGAGGTTGCATTTAGTGCTGGCCAACCAAGAACATGGTGCCCCTGCACTAGATGTAATGGGTAAACACCTGCAAATACGTGGTTTCATGCCTGATTATACGTTGTGGTCATTTCATGGCGAGTCGGCCCAACGTGACAGACATGAGGTAGTGCGTCAGCGCATTGAGGATTGTGGTACAGGGATCGAAGACATGGTCAATGACTACAACGATGCTCGTCTTGAGGACGAAGAACCGGAGGAAACTGCCAAGGCCTTTTATGCCATGCTAGAGTCTTCAAAACTCCCACTGCATGCGCACACCAAGCTTTGTCAACTAGATGCCATCGCACAAACAATGGCTCTTAAGGCACAATTCAACTTGTCCAGAGAGTGCTATGATGCGATGATGACCTTATTCGGGCGCTTTCTACCGGACGGTCATATTATGCCTGCAAACCTATACCACTCAGACAAAATACTCGGTGCACTGAAGATGCCCATCGAGCGGATACATGCTTGTGAGAAAGGATGCGTCTTATTTAGGCATGAGTATGCGAATGATAATTATTGTCCACGCTGCAAGTCCTCCAGGTATATTGTCGTAGACAACGGTCTTGGTGAGAAGAAGCAGAGCAAAATACCCGTAAACATTCTTCGGTACCTACCGATCTTACCAAGACTTTAACGGCTTTACATGCTTGAAGAAACAGCAAAACAAATGACATGGCATAGAGATGGAATTAGACGTGATACAGATGAATACGGGAATTTGATGTTGACCCACCCCTCTGATGGTGACGCGTGGAAGATGTTCAATGAAATACATAAAGAAGGTAAAGCCAAAGACCCAAGAAACGTGGCACTCGCCATTAGCCTCGATGGGTTCAATCCTTTCGGTATGACGGCAACCCAGTATAGTTGTTGGCCCGTATTCATCATGCCCCTCAATCTGCCCCCTGGAGTACTTATGCAAAGAAAGCACATCTTCTTGACGTTGATAGTTCCGGGGCCCAACTATCCCGGAAAAAATATGAATGTGTACTTGCAACCACTGATGGATGAGTTGAAAGAAGCTTGGGATAATGGGATCCGGACATATGACGCAGCTAGCAAAACAAACTTCCAAATGCATGCTTGGTTGATGTACTCCATGCATGACCTGCCGGCGTTTGCACTTTTTGTTGCATGGTGCGTGCACGGAAGGTTCCCATGCCCGCAATGCAAGTCTGCTCTTAAGTTTCATTGGCTGCGGGAGGGTCGCAAGTATTCTTGCTTCGACTTGCATAGACAATTCCTGCCTCTGGACCGTGGATTCAGAAAAGACAAGAAGAATTTCACCAAAGGTAAAGTTGTCGAGCACGAGGCACCACCTATGATGACGGGCGCACAAATTCTTGATCAGTTGAACTCACTAGAGCCTGATCCGAACCGGCCAGGGTATTTCTTGGGATATAATACGGAACACGCCTGGACCCACAAGCCATGCTTTTGGGATCTACCGTATTTCAAAGACCTTTCTCTTCCACACAACATTGACATGATGCACACTGAAAAAAATATGGGTGAGGCCCTTTTTGGTACATTGTTCGGCACTGATAAGGGGAAAGATAATGTTAAGGATAGAGTCGATCAGGAGAGTCTGTGTAATAGTAAGTCACTGAACATGCGACAACCGAAAGGGAAGAAGAACTGGGAGAAGCCAAAGGCATGGTTCAATCTTAAAAGGGAACACATGAGGGAAATCCTCATCTGGGTGAAAAAAAAAGTTGATGTTCCCCGATGGGTATGCAGCGAATCTAGCAAGGGGAGCAAGTCTTGAAAAGTTGAAAATCTTTGGGCTGAAGAGTCACGATTGGCACATATGGCTTGAGCGGATAATGCCAGTGATGTTGCGCGGCTACATCCCCGAGGATGAATGGCTAGTAATGGCAGAGCTAAGCTATTTCTTCCGTGTTCTTTGTGCTAAAGAATTATCACCTATTGTGATAGAAGAGATGGAAAAACTGGCGCTAGAGTTGATATGCAAGTTAGAGAAGATCTTTCCACCGGGTTTATTTAATCCGATGCAGCATATGATTTTGCATCGACCGATGGAGGAAAGATTGGGTGGCCCTGTGCAAAACCGTTGGTGCTATGCAACCGAGAGAATGCAGAAGACGCTTCGAGCAAAATGTAAAAATAAACGGAGAATTGAAGCATCAATGGCTGAGGCATTCGTTGTCGAGGAAGCGGCAAACTTCGTGACAGCACACTATGCTGCCACTAATTACAGTTTGCATAATCCAAAGCCTCGGTACAATACTGGCGACCCCGAGCGACATGAATCCAAGTTCAAACTCTTTAAAGGGAGCCTCGCACCTTGTGGTGTTATGAAGACAAAGACGTTGACCTTCGAGGAATGGAGCATCATTACATTGTATATCTTGAGCAACATGACAGAAGTTCGGCCATACATCGAGTAAGTGCGCGGTACATATTAATTGTTCTGCAACTTCTTGACGAGTTGCGTGTCTAACTTCTCTTAATTATTTGATACAGTCGATTCGTCGCGCAATTCTCGAATGGAGTGGCGATCGAAAAAGACTCCATCGAAGAGATTAATCTTCTTGAGAAGCAGGGAGGCGGCAATCCCGGTTTCATCTCTTGGTTTACACAAACGGTACTTCTTGAGAAGCGGGGAGGCCATTTTTATTTCTTCGTCGTCTCAGTACCGACTAATACAACAAGCCTTTCCGTTTCAACTTGTAGGCTAATTCAGAGTCGATGGACGCTGAATTGAGACAAATCGCAAATGGTTTTGACTTTAAGGTCCATACATATGAAAAATACGACATCAATGGGTATCGCTTTCGTACTGGTATGAAAGAGCAAACTATGCCCGATCGGAAAACAACGAATTCCGGTGTGTCCGCTATAGATGGAGGAGTCGAGTATTATGGAATAGTTGAAGAAATATACGAACTGCTATATTATGGTGAAAATCCTCCGAATGCCGTTGTCTTCAAATGTCATTGGTTCGATCCGAAGGACACTAGAAGAACTCATGAGCATGTTGGGCTAGTTGAAATTAAACAGAAGAACCGTTTAAATGTTGCCGAAGTTTATATTGTGGCTCAACAGGCCACACAAGTTTTCTATCTTCCATGGGCCTGCCAAAGTGTAAAGAATCTCGAAGATTGGTATGTCGTCTATGACGTGCCGCCACATGGTAAACTACCTGCCCCCAATGAAGAAGAGGATTATCAACCTCACATAGACCCAGACACATATGACGGAGAATTCTTCCAAGAAACACGTGTGGCCAAAAAACATTTCGGAAAAACCTCTACGTTTGGTCAAAACATGAAAAGCTTCAGTTGCCCTGATTGTTTATCCAATTTTTCCCAAATTTTGTGAGCATTTTGAATATGGGGGAAACCTGGAATAGAAAAATAGTAGAAAACAGGAACTGGCACTGTGTTGCACTGAGTTAATAAGTTAGTCCAAATATGATCAAAATTGTATCAAAGTGTAATTAGATCATAGAAATATCACACAAAACATTCATGGAGAAAGCAGAAATTATAGATACGTTTGGGACGTATCAGTTTCTAGTAGGCTTGATGCTTCCAACTCACCCTCACTATTAGCCTTGAAAAGCAGCAGGCTATCGTCAGCAAACAGTAAATGGTTAACAGGTGGCGCCGAGGCGGCCACTTGTAACCCCACCATTTGTGACGACGATATTCTGGTCTTGTGGAGGCCTGACAGGCCCTCCGCTGCTAACAAGAATAGATAATGTGATATGGGATCTCCCTACCGAATTCCCCGAGTGGGTTTAAAATCTTGAAGCTTCTTTCCATTGAAGAGGAATGAGAAAGAGACCGAAGTAACATGCTCATCACAACTGCAACCCACTTCTGGGAGAATAACAACTTCGGCATAATGGCCTCAAGGTATGGCCATTCAAATCTGTCATATGCTTTCATTATGTCGATCTTGAGGGCGCAATGCCAATGCTTTAGAGATTTATTCCGCTTCATAAAGTGCAAACACTCATATGCAACAATAATATTATCAGTTATCAGCCTTCCCGGCACAAAAGCTGATTGCTCGGCGGATATGATCTCTGGAAGAATTTGTTTCAGTCTATTTGCCAAAACCTCCGACGCTATCTTGTACAAAACATTGCACAAACTGATAGGGCGGAATTGAGAGAGTAGATTGGGACTCTTCACCTTAGGAATGAGCACAAGATATGTATTGTTGATACTCTCCGCACTCTCTTCACAATTAACTATGAGGAGGAATGTTTTAACCACCTCTTCACCACACACATCCCAATGCTTTTGGAGGAAGTGGGCTGGAATCCATCGGGCTCCGAGGCCTTGAGAGGGTACTCTTGGAATAAGGCTTTCTTCACTTCGTTACCTGTATAGGCGGCATCGAGAACTTGATTCATAGCCGGCGTAACTTTGGGTTGTACTGAATCCAAAACAACCTCCATATTGGTTACTCCTTCCGAAGAATATAAGTTGTTATAGAACTGTGTGGTCATCTCCTCCAACTCCTGGATGCATGTGATCACGTCCCCCTGGTCATTGTTGAGCGATTTAATCAAGTTTTTCCGCCTCCTCATCAACGCTCTTAGGTGAAAGTTTTTGAGTTTTTATCACCATTAGCCAGCCACGCCACCCGGGACCTTTGTTTCCAAAGGATCTCTTCCCGATGGTATAATGGGATCATCCTATCCGTGATGTCGATTTATTGCGCCGATGGTCCCGTTCGGCCTGGGATAGATCACAGAATTTCTAGCTCCCGTTTAAGCCTGGCTATTTCTTTGCGAACGTTTTCGAATGTCGCTCGATCCCAACTGTGAAGATCGCCCGACAGATCATGCAGTCTCTCTCGGAGTTCTTCCACTGTTGAAGCTTTGATCTTCTTGTTACAGCCCGAAAGAATGCAAGGTTTCAGATCCTCATGAGTCTCCCACATTACCTCATATCTGAACTGCTTTACAACCTGCCTCTGTAGCTCTTCGTCTAGCTGGAGAAAAATAGGAGAATGGTCCGAGAAAGCAGCTTTATGGTGTTCGAGTTGCGCCAAAGGAAATAGGGAACTCCATACCGGGTCCGAAACAGCTCTATCTAACCGTACTCGTGTATATGTGTCTCCTGCCACTCTTCTCTAAAACGTGAAAGGATTGCCCACGTGGCCCAAGTCCATCAGACCGCACACGTCCAACGCATCATGGAAGGCATTCATTCGTGTTTGGTTGCGTGAACAAATTCCTTCATATTCGGCATGGCTGAGCACCTCGTTAAAATCTGCAATCACCAACCATGGTGTCACCGGTGAGACAACAATGGACTTGATATCGTCCCAAGTTTTGTAGAGGTCAGCCACTTGTGCTTCCCCATAGATACATGACAGACGCCATGGGTCCGGGCCAAGGTCAGAAACCACCCCATAAATATGATACTTGGAGTAGTTCTTAACTTCAAACTTTATTTCATTGTTCCAAAAAATAACAAGCCCTCCACTCCTCCCAGAACTACTAACTGCAAATGCTTTATTGTAGCCAAAAGACAAAGCCAATTTGAGACATAGCATGGCGGGGGTAAACTTGTTCGCGAGTTTGCGAACCTCACGAACTGTCATAGGGTTACCAAACCCACGACAGTTCCAATATAGCACACTCATTGCGCGCGACGGTGCACCTTCGGGGTGCCCGCCATCTGCGACTTAGGTTTTTGATTTGGAGGTCTTTGCCAGGGACCGTTGGTTTTGGCCTCTTCGGGTCCTTCTTAGGGGGGGGGGGACTCGGCGGCACATCCGTCGGAATAGCACTCGTAGATGTCTTTAGGGGATCCGTAGTGGCGTCATCCACACCAGACTGTTGCTGACTCGCTGCAAGCTCACGCTTCTTGTTTGAATCAGCCTCGTCCATCTCTACATCAGCCGGAGCTTTGGCTTCTTGACTCCTGGGAGCAGCCGGGATTATGGCCTGGGAAGGGGTGAATGTCTTGATCTTGTTAACATTACCAGGGCCAGGACCAGCCCCTTGTACCAGTTAGCGCGCAAATTCTTGAAGTGGAGAGCAGAGGGCGGGTGAACACCATCACCGTGTTCCTCAAACAGATGACCTAGGTGGCCACACACCGCGCACCAATCTAGGAGGCGTTCATAACGAACCGGGAGATTTGTCGTTTACCCCCTTTGATCACAGACACTGCATTCTTCAGGGCTTGTTGGACATTGATTTTTACTTTCACACGGACGAAATTACCTGAAAAATCCTGAGACCGAGGCTCCGCGTAAGAAAACTCGCCAGTCTTGCCAGCCAAAGATGGAAGAAGAGGGAAGAAGCCATCTGGAAAACCATGAACTTGCTCCCAGATCTCCAAGGTGTCCAGGGGGATCGTGGTCGGTTTTGAAAATCCATCATACGGCGCGATCACCACCACACTCCCCTTGTATTTCCATGGACCATCTTCTGTAACTCTTTCCCAATCTCCCAAGCACCTGAATTGCATCGTGTACAGGTTGTCACTTAGGGGTCTGATTGCCACCGGCTTTGCCAGATTCCAAGCTGCCCGCATCAGCCTATAGAACTAGTATTGACTGTATTTTTTCTCCGTGTGAACCCTAGCCCCAATCATCCACCGGACAGCGGCCTCCGGTAGTTCCATCACTTCTTTGACAACTAGCATGCGCCCGAGGACGAAGATCCAGTTGCCATGGCACCTTTGACAGAAAACCCTAGCCTGGATCGAAACAAGTTGTGTGCAAGAGACCTCAAAAACTCCCCGCGAGAGCCGCTGGAGAGGAGGGAGGAGGACCCGATCACCAGCCAAGCACCGCAGCCAAAGCTCCGGCGGGAAGACGGGGATAGATCAGAACTCTATGTGGTGAGGAGCCGCCTCGTCGCCGCCAGAGGATAAAACCCTAATGAGAGGGGATTTGTACGAACCGGTACAAAAAGGTAGAAAAAGAAAGAAAAAGTGAAAGCGCGCACTCATCACACCTTTGGCCCAGCCCAACGAGGGACTGTGGGATCTCCGAGCTAGGGTTCCACGCCTCGTGATACACATATATTGGAGCAATGCTAGACTTACGAGGAAACTTTTTACAGACAAGCCTACGTGGAGATTTAGGATTGGGAGTTGAGGATTAGACCGGGCCACACCCCACTTGAATTCAGGGAGGGAGATTATTAGTTGCTTAGAAAACCCTGTAAAAGTCTATGGCTTCCCTGTGTGTCTATCATTTTTCCATATATAGTCTCGCCATCGCCTCGCGCCGCCTCCATACCTCGAATCGCATCGAGCTCACCGCCGTTCTCGCAAAGGAACCGCTCGGAGACGGAGAAGACGATGGGTCACTCCAACGTGTGGAACTTCCACCCCAAGAACTACGGTCCCGGATCCCACGTCTGGTATGAGCAACTCCTCCCTCATCCCTCTCCCAATCGACGCCGTGGGAGATTAAATGCTTAGTTTGCTAGTTGTTATGATGATTAGACAACTCCGTCAATTACAAACCGTCAATCCGCGCCTCGTTGGTTCTGATGATTAGACTACTGCGCGGATTGGGAACTTTCCTTTGACCTGATCCGTCATTACTAATTGTGTCAACTTTACTAACTGCTTCGTTAAGCGCTGCTCGATGGTGTTATTTTGGGCAATTTAGTTCTTTCTACAGATGTTTGATAGGCAATCTTATGTTGTAGTGGTGCTTTCAAGTCTATACAGGGCAAATTGATAAGCAAGGTTTAATGTAGTGAGTGTTGGAACTCATCTAGATTTACTTTGATGTTGACATTTTTACAGTGCAAGTTGATAATCAAGGTTTACTGTAGAGACATTTACTCACAATCCATATTGTCAGCATGAAACCATGATTACAAAACTACTATACTTTGTATCTACTCGAGTTGTAACAATGTTTGAAGTATGTTATTGGATACAGAATTTTTTGTCCTGCACTAAATGACTTTAGTAATGCCAAATATCGTTCATCTGTTCACAACAGGGTTTGTGGCAATTCCCATGGGCTGATCAGGTAGTATGGGCTCATGTGCTGCAGGAAATTCTTCCGCAGCAACGCCAAGGATATTGGCTTCATCAAGGTATGCTCAGTTTGCTGTGAAAACCCTTGGGCAATTGTTTAACATGTGTTGAATCCGTACTTGGATGCTTATGAATGAAGTTGTGATCATACTTTATATCGTTGCGAATGCATGCGGTTTTGAAGCCATCACACTAGATATGTTTGTTAGTCCAAAATATTCTTTTCAGAGCAAACACTGTTATTTTTCTTAACTTGCAGTACCGTTGAAGACTTTTGGTCTCTGCTGTTCACCTGCGTCAGAGAAACGGAAGGCTTAACTTATTTTTTTTGATTTTTTTTTGGAGAACTATGTTGTAGTAGTAAACTTGTTATAGTTTTGGTGAGAACAATGTGATTTTTATAAGCAGGAAACCCCTTTTGGTTCGTGAGCACCAGTATGCTCCGTGTATTTTGGTCTGCATCTCCCATTTCATGGTTTCTTAGAGCATCTCCACTATGTGATGTAAAATAGTTGTTTAGAAATGCTCCAAAAATGGTCTCTATTAATTGCTATATATGTATTTTTTGCTTTTTTTAAACCGTGATGTAAAATAGGGCATTGATGATGCATATATACATCACCAAGGTTTGTACCCCCAAAAATAGTCGAATGTGGGCATCCAATTGCCTCCTTGAGAGCTCAGCTCCTTCGGCCTTTAAGGGTGCTAAAGGGCCTTCGCAAGGTGTTGCACACGAGAGCATGCTCGTGAGACAGATCTCAGCTGCTTCAGGCTTTTCGGAGTCGTTGGGGTTAGTCACGATTGTAGACATCCATACTATAGTAGCCCCCGCTCGACTGGTACACAGGGAAATTGAGCGTGAGGTGCTCTTGAGACGCGAAAGAGTTGTTCGTGAGCAAAAAAGCGCAAGAAGCATAAACACAAGAATCAAAACTGGCCAGTCATGAAGAATGCTTATCTCAAAAGGTCAAATGATGAAAAGCGCAACAAAAGAAATTTATTATAAATTTTGTTAAGAGTTGAATCTTACAATCGACATGGCCGAAAGGAAGAAAAATACAAAGGGGCTGCCAGCGCGTGGCGTGGAGCTGAGGATGGGGCACCCGTGGGGTGCTTTCATGATGGGACTACACTGCTGCCGTTGCTTGAGCAGGGAGCTGAGGATGGTGATGGTTCGCCTAGGGCTGAGGATGTCTCACCCGGTGGGTGACCTCAAAATATGTTGTACTGCCGCCTGTACAGGGTCCGGGGAGGAGGATGTCGCATCCATTGGATGACCTCATGATATGTTGTACTACCGTTGGTACATGGTCCGGGGAGGGGGACGTCGCATCCGTTGAATGACCTCATGACATGTTGTATTGCCGGCCGTACAGGTGATGACGGGAATAGACTTCTCGCCCCTCGTTGGTTCCCCCAAGTGGAAGGTGATAATGTAGTAGAACAAAATTTCCCTTACACGAGGACTGTAAGGTTTATCGAACCAGAAGGACTCCAAGTTCTTCAAGTAGGTCGTAAAAAAACAATGGCGCCGTTTATAACCAAGGTTGCTTGCTTGACCTCGACCTCCACACAAAATCAAATAACTTTGCTCCAAACGAGTTCAGAGAGGTTATCAATCTCTCCGGTCTTGTTGTTTACAAAGGATCAAACACACGGTAGAAATAGTAGTGGTGATTGCAACGAAAAGAAAATAAAAGCAGTACATAGTGGAGGTGTAAACAATGGTGGAAATATGGACCTGGGTCCCATGATGTTCAGTAGTGATGTATCTCTCCCAAAAGACGATAAAACAAATATGTTGGGTGAACAAATTAAAGCTAGGCAATTGACAGAATCATAAACGCACCGCAATGCTAATTATCCTACAAGAAAGTTAGAGGCTCAACCGTATGGGCAGTTGATGGCAGTGAAGAAGTGCTCCTTGTTGGCTACCCCAAGTGGAACGTTGAGATGTAGCTAGCAGTAATTTCCCCTACGCGGTGGTTGTAAGGTATGTCGAATCCAGGAGGACTCCAAGGTCGACAACTAGGTGGTGCGGCAAGTGACGCGCCGTTTCTCGATATCACTTGCTTAACCTGAACCTACACATAGAAACAAATAACTTTTCTCCCAACGAGTACAGAGGGATTGTCAACCCCTACGGCCTTGCCGTTAACAAAGGATCAGACGCAAGAGGATAATGATACTTGTAGTGATAATTGCAAAGTAAAATAAATACGATAAATAAAGTGGAGGTGTAAACAATGGTGGAAATATGGACTGGGGTCCCGTGATGTTCACTAGTGATGTCTCTCTACCAAAAGACGATAAAAAACTAAGCTGGGTGAAAAATTACAGCTGAGAAATTGACAGAATTATAAACGCACCGCAATGCTAATTATGCTACTTGAAAGTAAGAGTTCTCTAAAGTATGGGCAGTACGCCAAGACAAGTAGACCGAAATCCACCTGCATCTACTACTAATCATCCACCTTGAGATATCTATCAAGAACATCTCGCTGGTATTAAGTTGCGAGCCCCACCCAAAGTGTAAACTCAAAGCAACAAACAATTGCATTAACAAATATGCGTAAGGTAAACAATCCTTGCATTCGTGGTTACAACCATCGGTGTTTTCTCCCTAGTGGCAACAGCACATCCCCTAGACTCATGTTTTTTTCACTCAAGCTAGTCATCGGGGGGCATGAACCCACAATCATCCATAACGCTCCCTCTTGGAGTTGCTATCTACTACTTGGCCAAAGCAATAAAAAGCAACGGATAACATGCAAGAATTAATAAGAAGAAAATATAAAAGGTAAACCAAATATATAACTCATCACGATCTGAACATAATCTCATAATCCATCGGATCCCTGCAAACACAACATAGCAACAGCAGGAAAATTACATAGTTGTGTTGATCATGTAGGGCAGCTCACAAGGTCTAAACATTTAAGAACAAAGGTGGAGAGAAGACATCACATAGCTACTGATCACGGACCCATGGTTCAAGGGAGACTACTCAGGACACATCCGAGAGGATTCCATGGTGTTGGAGAGGCTCCCGGAGGTCAATCCTCCCTCCGGCAAAGTGCCGGGAAGGGGTCTTCTGGTGCTCCTGATCTTCGAAGTGCAGCGGCGGCGGAACAGAGAGGTAATTCGTGATGCGGGATTCTCTTCGATGGTTTCCTTGACAGGGGGTAAAAATAGGCCAAAGGGGGCACCAGAGGTGGGGCTCACCTCCCAAGCGCCTTAGTGGCGCGACCAGGGGTGGGGCCGCGCCACCTGGCGGCCTGGAAGGGGGGTGCCCCCCCCCTCGGGCTCTCCTTTGGTGGTTCCGGAAGCTTCCTCCATGCTGATTTTTATTCTGATTTTTCTGAAAATTTTCTGGCATTTTAAATTGGCGAAAAATCATTGCAACTAAAGACATCAGCAGAAAGGAACTGGCACTGGGTGCCTGAGTTAGTAGGTTAGTCCAAATATGTTAAAATGATATAAAATTGTAGCAAAACATGTAGCAATGTCACATAAAAGTGCATGGAACAAGCGGAAATTATAGATACATTTGGGACATATCAACATCCCTAAGCTTAATTCCTGCTCGTCCTCGAGTAGGTAAATGATAACACAGATAATTTGTGTGGTGACATGCTAACACACACATGTAAGAACTTCAGAGTAAAGCAAGTAAGATATGCAATTCAAGTCAAGAAAATACCAAGCAAGAGTCTTAGTATTAATTCTAGCAAAGTATAAACATAAAGGTACAAGAGCTCTCGCTGTCCGTGACTCGAATGTCTCCAAATGGTGTTTGCGTGCAAGCAATGGGAGATGGGATTAAGAGAGTAAATATATATATATATATACATATATATATATATATATATATATATATTGGGTGGGTCTATTCTACTAACACCCCCTTAAGACTTATTCTAGTAACAGAAAGCTTATTCCACTAACACCCCCATCCCCTAACCCACCTTCTAGCGCCGAGCGCCACCGTGGACAGCAGCCCCGATCCACTCCCCGCCTTCTAGCGCGGCAGTTCCCCGTGGCCGGCGGCGACCCGATCCCCTCTCCGCCTCCTAGCGCGGCAGCGCCTAGTGGCCGGCGGCGAACGGCGGAGCCCACCCCCTTCCCCCAGGGCTTCTTGCGCGGAGCGCCCCCGATGCAGCGCCTCGGCGATACACCGCCTCACCTGAGCGGGGCTTCTTCCTTGGCGCCGGCTAGGAAGCGACGTCGCCCCGCTCCTTCGCACTAACTTCCCTGAATCGACGGCGGAGTCGCCGCCTTGCGTTCCTCAGCAACGTATTGCCACGGGAGAAGCCTAAACAGAGGCGAATTTTTCCGCGATCTAGATGTGTCGCCGCCTCGATTCAGCGCACCAGCTGCACCACCCCTTCCGCAGATCGGAGCCTCTGGCTGCGAGATCCGCCGCCGTTCACCAAGCTCGCAGCCAGAGGCTCCGATCTGCACCGATCTGCCGTCGTGGGTGATGCACGGTAGGGGAAAGCGAACTACAAGGAGACCTTCTCCTGCAAACTCGCAGTCGTCGTGGGTGCAAACTGCAATGGTCATATCACACATCCAGCCTGCTCCGGCGACAATGGCGAAAGTTGAAAAAGCACATGAGTTCCTGAAGCGTAGGTGGACTGCAAGGCAACAACATTCCGAACTTCACCTGCAGAGCAACAGAACTACAATGGCGCATCAAGATAATGTAAGAAGTTCAACTACCAAAAACACCCCCAGAAACACGCCCACCCCTAGTTCAACATAGTGCGAGTTGGCTTCTATTATTGATGAGAAATTCCATGAAGTTCCTTCTTGCGTCAACTGCATTCACGTCTGTATCCATGGCTTAAATGTGTAGGGGTGCATGTAAAGAACTAGTTTGTAACAATGAAGTGCACATTGGGTAACATATGTAGAGCACTGTATCTAAAAACTGAAATTCAAGGAACTAGTTTGGTTATTTCTGCCTGTTAAATAACTTCTAGTTTCCAGTGCCATATAGTATGGAAAAACAGTGCAGTTCACACTTAACAGAAAAATGACATATAGTGTGTTGTGAAGTGTAGTCCATTTTCTGCGGTTGCATATAGAATGCCATATAGAATGGAAATGCAGTGCAGATCACTATTTATCAGAAAAAAGAGTACCACTTTTAATTAATACTAAAAGTGAAGTTCACTTTCTATTCCCCCTGTGCAGGACATGGATGTGCAGAAAAGACAGAAGAGGCAACAAGTGATTCACAACACGCAGCCCCTGAACTACGTTGGGAGAGACGAGTGGGAGATGGTCGCAAGGATAACACCAGAAATACCTAGGGGTTTTTTCAACACAACAAACAGGAATGCGTACTCAACAGAAGAAGATGTAGATGACGAAGATGAAAATAGAGAAGAAGATAGTGGGAAAGATGAGGAGGATGACGATCTAGTTTACATGGGGGCATGCACACAACTAAACGATGATGAGGATGATGATGAAGAGCAACTCATAACAGTTAGGCAGCCAAGGTACAAACACGTTTTGGAAACATTTGGTCAGCAGATGAGAACGGATAATATTGCACCTCCACAAACCAATGTTGCACCTCCACAAACCTATCTTGAACCCCAGGAAGTTCAGAAGCGACACGTTCATCAACACAGAGGCAGTGGAATTCCACCAAGGCCACCTACCGTGCAACAAAGGAATCAGAACCCAAATCAAATAGAGACGCAACCAACAATAAAAGTAAAGTTCTCAACACTTCTTCCTCCTCGAGATCCTCGACTGCACAGGTCTGTTGTAACTCCTCCATGCCCAATAAACATCGGTGCGCTACAAACACCAGAGGAGAAGAAGCAATACATGCATGTAAGCTTCCTTGCCTTACTGCTGCAGTTCGCTTATGAATTCTTTTTCAGCCTGAGCATTCTTCATTAATAAAAATAAAAACATTTCATGTTGCGGTGCAGAAAGATAACTTGCTCCCAGAACTTGTGCCTGTGAAAGGTATGCAGTTCACCTCTTGTGCAGCAGCACAAAACTTCTAGAACACATATGCAAGGAACGCAGGCTTCGGGACACGCAAAGGGAGCACGTTCAAGACAAACAACTACATAGTTTGCTCAAGGGAGGTCAAGAACAAAGAGACTGTGGCAAATTATGGTAGAAAGCGAGAAAAAACAACGAAAAGAACTGGCTGCAAGGCGAGAATAAGAGTGAAAAAATCAAGGATGTGTTTGTGATAGCACATGTTGAGCTCAATCACAACCACAAGATGATTGAGAGCCCAGCTATGCTTCTGCACATGCACTCGCATAAGAGGGAAGATCCATTGCTTGATAAACTGGTAAAGGACATGCAGAGAGACAACCTAACGCACACGTAAATGATGTCAACCCTGTCAAGAATGTCGGGAGGGCTACAATTTATGGGACGCACTAGCCGTGACTGGGTGAACAAGTACGTACATTAAAGTAGCTCATATCTCGTCTACTTTATGCAGTTCGCTTATGCATTTCTATTTTTTGTTTAATGCTGATATATGTTGTGCTTTTGAACTGCAGGAAGTACCAGTTTGCAAAGGAGGAAACCGAGGACGATGTAAAGAACCTGCTAGATTTCTTTGAGAAGATGCAGCAAATAAACCCAGAGTTCTTGTATGATTACAACAAAGATGCCGATAACCGTGTGCAAAAAATCTTCTGGGCGAACGCAAGCTGTCGGGGTTCCTACAAAGATTTTGGAGATTGTGTCACATTCGACACAACGTACAAGACCAACAAGTTTCACATGCCTCTGGGCGTGTTCGTTGGAGTAAACCACCACCTGCAAAGTACCATATTTGCAGTGGCTCTTGTCGGAGATGAAACGATACCATCTTTCGAGTGGGTGTTGCGGACGTTCTTGCGTTGCATGAACAACAAACGGCCAATCTTCATACTAATAGGTAATATAAAAAAGAAAAAAGATTTAAATAGCACTGCAGTTCACTTCTAGGTTTTTATAGTCCATTTCTTACATTCAAACAAAAAAAGAAACGGCAAAAAAACAATAAATGAAATGCAGCTCTCTCAAAAATAATTGACTGCTTGTTTTCAAAAAAACATGCAGATCAATGCCCCTCCATGGACGCAGCGATAAAGAGTACACTGATAGGCACGCTGCACAAGTTATGCCGTTGGCATATACAGAAAAAATACAAGGATCACTTGTCCTTGTTGTACAAAGCATATGAGACATTCAAAGATGAGCTGACATCAGTTCTCAACCACCCATTGATGCCACCGGAGTTTGAACGTGTTTGGCGTGATCTCATGGAGAAGTATAACCTACAGAGTGATGAAATTATGAAGGCCCTCTGGACAGAATGGAAAGAATGGATATCAGCTTACTATAAGGAGGTGTTCTATGCACGGATGGCGTCGACACAGAGAAGTGAAAGCATGAACCGGATATTGAAGAGGAACTTTGTCAGGGAAAGACACGGCCTACACATATTTGCCTCGCAGGTGGACAGATGCATCCAGACGAGGAGAGGCATCGAGCCTGCAGAGACCATGGCTAACGAGGCGTGTGACAAAAATAAAACATTTTAAGCTCGATGGGCGATTTAGAATCACTTTTGATTCTTCTTTTATTTTTAAAAATGCAGTTCTCTTCAGTATGAACAAAATAAGATGAAAGTGTGATGTTAAAAATGCAGTTCTCTTCTGTATAGACAAACAATTATGTTTTTGTTAACCAAAAATATGGGGGGCCCCGCACCCCCCCCCCCAACAGGGCATATGCTCCAAAATGTACATAAATGACGTATATTGCTAACTCATATAACATATATTTTCACTGAAACAATATTACTACTACTTCAGGCCAAATCTTCATTTTTTCCTGTGAAAAACAGCTAATTGACTGGCTTCTTTGTTTCGCAGACAGAAATAAAAACTACTACTCATTTTGGCTTCGAGGTTCAGTTGTCCAAGATTTATACAAGGGCATAATAACCCACAACTGCAGGGGATCGAGATAGTCTTCGCGGTTAAGAATAACCCAATTTATAGATTCGACTCAAGGGGAGCCAAAGAATATACACCGCACCTGAGATACACTTACTTGCAACAAGATATTAGTAGTAACTGTGATATGGAAGTGATGATAGCAACAGAAATAGTGGCGGTGAAACAGCGACAGTAAAACAGCAAATGTAAACAACTAGTAACAAGCAGAATTAAAAACACTGTAGGCTAGGGAGATGGATGGTTGGGCGCTGCATGGATAAGATATATCATGTATTTAACTTGGGGCAAGGCACACAGAAAAGCAATTATCATCTAGGCATAAATCAAACATCAGGCATGTACCCCATAGGTAGTTGTACGTGCTTGCAATAAGAACTTGCACAACATCTTTTGTCCTACCATCCCGCTACGAACGGGGCCAAAAGGAACTTATGGAGATTAAGGTGCTCCTGTCAAAGAGCACCGGAACAAAGCATTAACAATCAATGGATACACGGAATCCTCAAACTAGTCCATCCCCTTTGGTTTCCCAAGCTGTCACCTTTGGGATCGCCGGTTCCGGACTATAACAGGTGCATACAACTCATAGATAGGATCAAGAACACAAATATATTCATGCAAACACATAGGGTTCGGATATGAAATCATGGCACCTGGGCCCAAAGTGAAAAGCATTAAGAGCAACAAGTTGAAGCAGAGATGATAAACAACAATCTAGATGATAGGCAACATGCCCCCAACAATCTGATAAACTATTACATGATCTAACTCATCTAATCCCTACCATCCCCTTTGCCTACAGCAGGGAATTACTCACACATGGATGGAGAAGTCATGGAGGGAGTATGGAGTGGTGATGATGATGAAGATGGCGATGATCTCCCCTCACCGGAGGCCAAAACAGCCTCCAGATTAGCCCTCCCGGAGAAGAACAGAGGGTGGCGGCGGCTCCGCGACGCGAATTGGGAAAACGACTTCTGTTTCGGGATTTTTCTGTCACGGGAATAAATAGGAGCCTCGATAGGGCACCAAAGGAGGGGGGGAGTCCCCCAGGCGGCCAGAGGGCACGGCCCCACCCCTGGCCGCGCCAGGGGGGGTGCTCGGGGCCTCCTTGGCTGCCCTCTGGTCCCACTACTGGCACAGTGGCCCTTTGGGTGCGTGGATTTTCTGTGATTTTTCCTGGAATTTTCTGAGACACCTAAAAATCCATTTTCCTGCGCACAATAAAACCATACAGGCATCTCTGCTGAAAACAGGGTTAGTCCGGGTTAGTTTCATCCAAATCATGCAAGAATGAGGGCAAAACAATAGCAAAAGTGTTTGGAAAAGTAGATACATTGGAGACGTATCAACTCCCCCAAGCTTAGCATATTGCTTGTCCTCAAGCAATTTAGTACAACGAACTGAACGTGACAAAGAAAACTTTGACAAACTCTTTTGGTTCAATGAATGTATATAAGCATGTACTACGAAAAGAATTTAGCGAATATCCAAACAATGCTATCAGGACAATGCACGAAGCAATCCTTCTTTCAAGTGATCAATCACAGACAACTAAAAGTAAATAATATGCTACTGAAAATCAAGACAGGATTACAATGCACAAAGCTTGAACATACTAGATTGGTATGTCGCTAGCCTCCATGAGTGAAGCAAAACATAAATGCAGAAACTCCTCTGGAGTTTTAAAGGAGACTAGAACTAAGAACTTCAGAATAAGTAATACCACACTCATGCAAAAGACAATGTAATACTTTGGGACAATGCACATTACACTCATAATGACAATTATGCTCTCCTAGTTGGTGCTTTGAAGAAATAAGGTGGAGACTCTCGAACCGTGGAGTTTGATGGAAAGGTTGAAAACCCATGGTTGGAAGCAAAAAACTAAACTTTTACCAGAGCTCTTGGTTTTGAAAACAGAAATAAAAAGTGTTTTGGGAGGTGCATGGTTTGTCAACGAATGCTAGTAGACAACTCAATCACCTCTTACGCTAGACATGTTTTGAGGAACGGCTCCCAAGATGGAGACGATCACATCCCCTTAATCTCCTTTGTTTATCACTGACAAAGTTTTCTGATTTCTCATAGACAAAGTATGAAGGAGATTTGTTGGTTGTGATTATCTTTTGTGAGCTGGGCGCACTCATGCCAGTCCCTCCTCGTATTAGGGGTTTGCAGATTAGACATGCAATCCCGGAATAAAACATGTCCAACATAAGACGGTCATGAATCACCTACTACTTCCTCATGAGCTGAAGCAGAGGAACAACACAGGAGTGCTTTTTAATAGTTTCGAGATGGTACAAGAAAGTCTTCGTTAGGATGGCCGGTAAATACCACATAGGAAGGTATGGTGGAGTCATATGAAAAAACTGGTTTCAAGGATTTTGGATGCACAAGCAGAAATCCTCTTAGTGCGAGTGAAGGCTAGCAAAAGACTGGGAAACGACCAACTAGAGAGCAATAACATTCATAATCATGCAGAGCGACAAAGTAACATTGAATTGGGCATGAAGATGATACAACTATTCTGAAATTCAAAGGTCATCAAGGCAAACTAGACTTTTCAGTCATAAACATGTGTAAGCATGTGCCAAGTCAATCCAAGAATTCTCCAAAGGGAAATACCACTTCAGTATGCTAAACTATGAACAATGCAATGCATGTAAATCATTTCAACAACACATTATGTACTCTAGCTATTTGAGATTAGCCACAAGGAAAGCATGAACACTGGGAAAGCATTGTAAACATAGCACTATGTCGCTACAAGATGGTCTCTAAATCATAAGTACAAGCATATGTACAAAAGTAGAAACAAGAAGAGTTCATATCGGTTTTCCTTGTCGCATCCCTTTCGTCGATCTTCGTCATTACTGCCCTGTCACTTGCACGGTTGAACGTAGGAAATATAGTCAAGCGCAAATGCCATCACGGACTCGAGCTGAACTGTGCAACAAAGCAAACTAAAGAGAGAAAAGAAAATCTTTTTGGATTTTTCAAAGAAATAACGAAAGAAAAAGAAAAGAGAAATCTTTTTGTCGTTTTTGCAAAATAAAAGAACAAAGAAGAATGGGCAAAAAATTCGAAAAGATCAAAGCAAACAAAATGAAAACGGATAATACAATGGAAAGGTGAGAAAGGCACGTACTCCCCCAAGCTTAGTCTTTTGGCCTAAGTTGGTAGTAGCTACTGCCCCCAGGAGCCTCCTGCTCCGGGATAATGGTGAGCCCAGGAGTCGTATGAGCCCTCCGGTGTGTACACCGAAGTCCTCGGGTCCTCCCATGAAGAAGGCCCTGCGCTCCAAGAGGAAGAAGACCCCTCGCCCTGCTCGGTGAAGGTATCTCCCTGGAAAGGTGGGAACTCACCATGCTCCTCCTCATCGGGCACAACCCCCTCCATGGGGTTATGCGGCTGGTAATGAGCCATGAACTCATCAAACTGAATCTCGTTGAAGGACCATCCATTCCTGCGAGTGCTATCAAACAAAAATGGTGCAGGTAGACGGATATCACAAGTCATGGTCCTTTCAAACCTCAAAATATAATCAAGGTTACCAAACTGGGAATTCATGGTAACAAACTTATGCCTCTTCATAGCCGCAAGATCGAGACTCGCGTATGAAAAGGGAACATCATCAGGATGTGGGGTGCGCTCAAGAGACTCAAGGATAAGTGTGGCGTAAACGCCACCATATAAATCGCCTTTGTTACTGTTTGTAACAAGGCGCCAAGCAATCAAGGCACCCACATTATACTCATTCTTATCAGAGAGGGCGTTCGCATAAATAGAGAAATCTGGTGCAGAGCCATTACTCGTGTTGTCACGAGCTAACACCCCTCTAGCAACAAAATACGCAAAATAACTTAGGTGTGGAAACTGAATGCTGGAAATCTTCGTACGCCGAATGTCGGTCTCCACCTGGCAACTAAGGGAGTTGAAGAGAGTCCTCAACCCGGAAGGCTGCATGGTCATCTTCGCTGTCTGACCAACGTTCGGCACACCTATTATATCACAAAACTGTGCCAAAGACATGGTTATGAGATCATTATAAAGTTTGAACTCGACGGTTCCAGCATCATGGTTATAACAAAAATTGTTGAAAAAGCAGGAGGTAAGATTTTTGTATTGTAACACACGGCATAATGCTTGCCGTGTCAAACCTGCATTGGCACAAAGGCCATAAAATTCCTCCTTAAATCCTGCAGCTGTAAGAAAATCATCGCATGGATACATCATTGTGCATGCTGGACTTGTATCTTCCAACAACTCCAGGGGCACATGATCTTCATTGTAGCTCACCCTAACTGCTGAGGGTGAAGCTGCAGCTCTAGTAGCTCGATCGGAGCGCTCGGGCTTTTTCTTCCCAAGCCACCTTTTGCTTTTCCAAAGAAACTCATTTCTGAAAAAAAATTATAATTCACAAAAACAAGGATTTAAACAAGGTGAGTTGAGGCAAACTACTCTACCCTCTTACCTAAGGCAAAAACTTGCCAAATAAATTTATACACATGCATGCAAGCTCATATGAACAACACCAAAAGCTACTAAATACTCACAAATGAAGCCACCAATCAAAAATCTAATTGGAGGGGTGAAGGAGTTACATACCAGGGAGTATTTGCTCAAAATATCAGCTCGAATGATGGGTTGTAGAGAGAGCTCGAAAATCGCTTCCAAGAACAGCAAGAACGCAAGAACTGGAGCAGAACTCGTGTTTTTCGAGAGAGAGGAAGAAGGGGGAAGAAGACATACCTGGAGGTGGGGCCTGTGGGCCCCGGGCGCCCTGTGGGCGCGGCCAGGGGGCAGGCCGCGCCAGCTGGCCGCCTGGGCCACTGGTGGCCCCCCTGGTCAGCCCCAGGTGCCTCTGGGTCACTCCAGGCATGGAAATTTTTATTATAATTTTTCTGGAATTTTTCTGACAACTTCACTATTGAAAAAATTTCGAAGTTCAAAAAGGTGCGAAACTTTCTAAAACTTGAAGCAGTGATTAGAATTGTGAAGCTTCAAGAACATATAAACTTGGTACAACAAGAAAGATAAAGCTAAAAGAAATGCAAACATAACAACCTCTACTCTTTACTTATATAAAACTCATCTAATAGCAAGGTTGATCAAGTCCTACTACCAAACTAGCAATACATAGAGCAAAAAGTTTTCACTTACTATGAAGCATTCATGGTACCTTTACTTTAATGGATATTGTCCCCACCATAATGGTTTTGTATTTGTAGTGCACATGTAGAGGAAAATCCCACTCACCAATCTTCACGGTCTCGATATTCTCTATAGAGTTGAGATCATACCTTTTGTCAATCTTCTTCGGAAAATACACCATGTGTTCTTTATCATTCACATTAAAAGTAATCTTTCCTTTATTGCAATTAATAATAGCACCTGCGGTGTTAAGAAAAGGTCTACCAAGAATAATAGACATGCTCCCATCCTCGGGCATGTCAAGCACAACAAAATCAGTAAGGATTAAACAATTAGGAACTTCAACGGGAACATTCTCACAAATACCAATGGGAACGGCTGTTCACTTGTCAGCCATCTGAAGAGAGATATCTGTAGGTATTAGTTTTTCTAAACAAAGTCTCTTGTACAGAGAGAAAGGCATAACACTCACTCCTGCTCCTAGATCACATAGAGCAGTCCTGACATAATTATTCTTTATGGAGCAAGGAATGGTGGGTATACCTGGATCACCAAGCTTCTCAGGAATCTTGCCACTAAAAGAGTGGTTAGCAAGCATAGTAGATATTGCTTCATTAGGAACTTTTCTTTTATTAGTAACAATATCTTTCATATATCTTGAATAAGGAGGTAACTTAATAGCATCAGTCAAAGGAATTTGAAGAAAAAGAGGTTTCGTCCACTCAAAAAACTTATTGTAATGCTCTTCTTCTTTAGTTTTGAGAGACTTACCTGGAAAGGGCATGGGTTTCTGTACCCATGGTTCTCTTTCCTTCCCATGGCTTCTTGCGATGAAGTCTTCTCTAGTGTATTTCTTGCGTTTATTGGGTGCTTCTTCTTCTTAGACATCGGGTGGATCATTCTTTTAAATACCCTTTTTCGGTTCAGCATCGTCTTCAGTCTCAGCATCGGAGGTAGATATACTATTTGGATCATTGGAATTCTCAGCTTCTTTGTTCTTCTTCTTCTTCTTCGGAGAGCTAACAATTTCTTCTTCCTGCATTTGAGAATCTTGCTCGATCCTCTTCGGATGCCCCTCCGGATAGAGAGGATCTTGAGTGCTAGTTCCTCCTCGGGTTTTAATCCCGAAGGCAAGTATATCATGTTTGGCATTATTATCAAGCAAATCTTTTTGCACATTAGAAATTTGATCAAGCTGAGTTGGAACCATATGAAAATGCTTCACAAGACATTTAACATCATTAACTGTTCTACCTAGAACATCAAGCAAGCTTTTGATAGCAAGGGAATTATCATGCATCTAACTTTGTATCCTCTCAATAAAGTGATTTTTCTTCATAATGAAATTATCAAGCTGATCTAAACATTGATCAGGAGGCTTACCATGAGGAATGCCACTTGCATTGCAATCTGAAAGAGAGTGTACCTCTAGCATAGGAGGGTGAGTGGTAGGCTCAGACAACTTCTCAATAGGGGGTAGATTCTTTACGTCTTCAGTTTTAATCCCCTTCTCTTTAATATACTTCTTTTCTTCTTTCATATCTTCGGGGCTTAGGACAAGCATGCCCCTTTTTTTGGTGGTGGATGTGGTTCAGGGATGGACCAATCTTCGTGGTTCTTGGAAATCTTGCCCATTAATTCTTCTGCATCGTCCGGTGTTCTTTTCCTGAAAACACAACCAGCATAACTGTCCAAATAGGATCTAGATTCATCAGTTAGACCAGCATAAAATATATCAATTAATTCATTCTTAGGGACTCCATGTCCCGGTCTAGCCTGGATCAGACGGCAATACCTCCCCCAAGCTTTAGGGAGGTTCTCATCCTGCAACTTTTTAAAGTTATAAATTCTTCGTAAAGCAGCATGTTGGATATGAGCAGGAAAGTACTTATCAACAAAAGAGTGAGCTAACTCTTGAGGACTCCTAATGGAACCACATGGTAGTGCATCATACCATGCTTTAGCACCTTCCTTTAAAGAGAAAGGAAGAAGCTTAGTAACATAGAAGTTTTATCTTTTTATCCATTGTAAACAGGCCACCCAACTCAGTGAGTTTGGTCAGGTGTGCAATAGCATCATCATTTTCTCTTTCATAAAAAGGGTCAGCTTCAACCATAGATATAAGTGAAAGATCAACAGAGAAATTATAATCAGGATCATTGATGCATATAGGAGATGTAGCAAATTTAGGATCAGGAACGGTCTTCTTCCTCAGGGAGTGTTTTTCGAGAAGCTTCTTAATAGCATCAGGGTCAGAGTCGACAAACTCTGTTAGCTCCCTGCATAAATCATCATCAAGTATAATATAATCATCATCAAAGAGTCTCTCCTTGAGTTTACTCAAATCAGGATAATTGTAAGTTCCATCAAAAGGGTAGCAAGTATCGGGAATTTCAGTTCCAGATTTTTTTTTGCAGCAGCGATCTGTTTCTCAAGGGCGTGACTAAGTGAACCAATATCATCAAGATTAGTGGAAGCATCATCAAAAGTATCTGACATAGTAAAAGATTCAGTAGAAGCATCATGTGGTGGAGGTGAAGCAAACTTACTAATAACTGAAGGTGAATCAAGTGTAGCACTAGTGTTCAGAATAGTACCTTTTCTCGTACGGGATGGTAAGATCGGGACCTTGGGGTCTTCTTTCTTACCCATAGCGGATAAATTGCAGCAGGTAAAATACTTCAAGTAGATTTGTGAATAAAGCTATGCTCCCCGGCAACGCCGCCAGAAAATAGGCTTGATAACCCACAACTTCATGGGATCGAGATAGTCTTCACGGGTAAGAATAACCCAATTTATAGATTCGACTCAAGGGGAGCCAAAGAATATCCACAAGCTTTAACAGTGGAGTTGTCAATTCCACCGCACCTGAGATACACTTACTTGCAACAAGATATTAGTAGTAACTACGATATGGAAGTGATGATAGCAACGAAAATAGTGGTGGTGAAATAGCGACAGTAAAACAACAAAAGTAAACAACTAATAACCATCAGAATTAAAAACACTGTATGATAGGGAGATGGCTAGTTGGGCGCTGCATGGATAAGATATATCATGTATTTAACTTGGGCAAGGCACACAGAAAAGCAATGATCATCTAGGCATAAATCAAACATCAGGCATGTACCCCATAGGTAGTTGTACGTGCTTGCAATAAGAACTTGCACAACAACTTTTGTCCTACCATCCCGCTATGAACGGGGCCAAAAGGAACTTATGGAGATTAAGGTGCTCCTGTCAAAAGAGCACTGGAACAAAGCATTAACAATCAATGGATACACGGAATCCTCAAACTATAGTCCATCCCCTTTGGTGTCCCAAGCTGTCACCTTTGGGATCGCCGGTTCCGGACTATAACAGGTGCATACAACTCATAGATAGGATCAAGAACACAAATATATTCATGCAAACACATAGGGTTCAGATCTGAAATCATGGCACTCGGGCCCAAAGTGACAAGCATTAAGAGCAACAAGTTGAAGCAGAGATGATAAACAACAATCTAGATGATAGGCAACATGCCCCCAACAATCTGATAAACTATTACATGATCTAACTCATCCAATCCCTACCATCCCCTTTGACTATAGCACGGAATTACTCACACATGGATGAAGAAGTCATGGAGGGAGGATGGAGTGGGGATGATGATTACGATGGCGATGATCTCCCCTCACCGGAGGCCAAAACAACCTCCAGATTAGCCCTCCTGGAGAAGAACAGAGGGTGGCGGCGGCTCCGCGACGCGAATTGGGAAAACGACTTCTGTTTCGGGATTTCTCCGTCACGAGAATAAACAGGAGCCTCGGTAGGGTACTAGAGGAGGGGGGAGGCCCCCAGGCGGCCAGAGGGCACGGCCGCACCCCTGGCCGCGCCAGTGTTGTGCCTAGGGCCCCCTTGGCCGCCCTCTGGTCCCACTTCTAGCACAGTGGCCCTTCGGGTGCGTGGACTTTCTGTGATTTTTCCTGGAATTTTCTGAGACACCTAAAAATCTATTTTCCTATGCACAATAAAACCATACAGGCAGCTGTGCTGAAAACAACGTTAGTCCGGGTTAGTTTCGTCCAAATCATGCAAGAATGAGGGAAAAACAATAGAGAAAGTGTTTGGAAAAGTAGATACGTTTGAGACGTATCAGGGCAGTCTTTGCTGACTTCAAATAAACACACTACCGCAGCACTACATTTAGATCAGAGCAGTCCCTTGACAACCCAATGAAATATTTGGTGTGCCACTACAACCAGTCTGATGATTTTGACTGGGCGAGACATGAGTTCCAGGTTGTCGCTGATGTGACGAACGAAATCTACGAATGAGAATTCAAGCTCTGGACACACCCAGGTCAATGAGACAAGAAAAACAAAAATAAAGCGCACTGAAAAAACATAATGAAGTTCACTTCACTCTGGTAGCTAAAATATGAAAAAACAAGAAAACCTTAGTGAAGTTCCCTAGAATAGAAACATAGGACATATTTATGAAATGCAGTTCACAAACAAAAATTCTTTGCTGCAGGCCTATTCTGCGTGCACATCGTCTGCATGTTGGATCAGCTGCGGGTGGACAAGATACCTGAAGAGTACATATTGAAGAGGTACACACGGAACGCGCGGGAAAATGAAAATTTTGACCGCAAAGACTATGAACAAACTGCTCCGGATGGAAGTTCGATGTTCTGCCGTAGGAGACTACTTGCAGAAACAGCCATGGACCTGGCAAACAGGGGGGTGATATCGGATAGAGGATTAAACAGAGCTTTAGATGGGATGAGAACACTAATACATGAAGTCGACGTAATAAACGAAGAATAAGAAGAAGAAGAACACATCAAGAATGCACGGAGTGAAGAACAAGGAGAGAAGCGCGAACATACCGCTGATAGTGCAGCTCACACTACAGATGAAACAATTCTACCCCCATCTGTTTCAAACACAAAAGGGAGAAAGAAAGAGAGCAAGTCGGCATATAAAAAAGTTCCAGCAAGGGATAAAGGTCCAGAAAAGAAGAACAAGCCTGAGCCAGAACTGGACAGTGAAGGAAGACCGCTGGGAGTGAGGATGTGCAAATCATGCAATAAGATTGCGGGACACAACTCAAGAACGTGTGAGGAGAGGCTAAAAAAATCCAGGCTAAAAATACAGCCACAGATCACCAAGCTAACCGACAAGAAAATATGACAAAGAGAAGACTGTGCAGCATCTGCAACAAGAGAGATAAGCATAATGCAAGAACTTGCCCCAAAAGAGAAGAAGCGGAAGATGAGGAAGAAGATGCTCATGAGGAAGATGCTGACGAAGAAGAGAATGAAGAAGATTGTGATGAAGAAGATTCTGATGGAGAAGACAATGTTGATGAACCTGAGGAGGAAGATGACGAGGCAGAAGAAGATGATGAAACCAGCGAAGAAGCAGCATCAACATCAAATGGGAGAGGCATGCGGAAAAAAGCACATAGGAAAGCATCGCAGACACACAGCCGCACTACAAGGAATAGCACATACAACAAGAAGAAGACACACATAGCAACAACCGTGGAAACGAATGCAGTGCACACTTTAAGAAGAAGTAGCAGGAACAGGGCATAGCTAAAAACACATATACATTGTAACCTTTTACAAATATTAACTTCATCATTTTATGTGGCGTAAAAAGTAGATATAGCTTGAGTTCAGCGGATGCATAAATATTATACTTCAAAGATATGATGTTGAAAACAAATTTGATGGTACATAGCATAAAAACAGATGTACTTTCTGTTCAAAAATGCACTACTGGTAGACTTGACAAAATGCAGTCCTCTTCTAAAATGAAAGGAAATAAAATAAGAGTGTGATGACAAAAATGCAGTTCGCTTCTGTGTACATAGAGTAAGAACAATGCTTCATGTACACCGTGCAGTGCACTTCATGTACACTGTGTAGTGCGCTTAGCGCAAAAAAATGTTGTGCAGATCTGAATGTTTTAAAAAACTTGGCTCCAACTCATATGCTCAAAATGCATTGCGCTTACAAAAACGTGTGGTAATTACGTCAGGTTGCGGTACATAATAATAATGTGTTAGTGGCATGTACTAAGTTGCAGTTCTCTCTATGAAAAAAATTAGAGGATAGAGTGATGTTAAAAATGCAGCTCTCTTCTGTATAAAGAAGCTCAACTGGAAAATGAAAACAAAATGCTTCATGCATACATGCGGTGTGCTTGGATCATACATTGCAGTGCGCATAACAAATGTAGTGCAGTGCGCTTAGTGCATATAAAATAAAAAATTGAGCTCTCGCTTAGCAGACACATGTGAACTTCTCTATTCCAATACTCTAATAAAAAAATTATGGATATCGCCGACAAAAACACGTTGAAGTCCTCTTTGCACTTCACGTATTAAATTTAGATGCGGTCCAGATACATATGTTTATAGAACTTGGCTGCAACTCATATGAGCATTTGCAGTGCGCTGCAAACATGTTGTAATTACACCAGCCAATGTGCTCCGTTATGTACATAAAAGAAAAAATATTGCTCACTAATGTAATTAGGTTTATGTACAAAGATGGTAGTATTGCTCTCTGCCACAAAAGGGAAAACAAAAACTATGTAAACCAGATATATAAAAAATAGCACGTCGTAGTGGGAAAGTTTAACAGATCCAGACACCTCAACACACAACACACATAAGACTCTGCTATCATTCTATGCCTCAGCCTTCTCCTGCGAATCAGGTTCTGGAGGAACACCAAGGGAAATGCACAAATTGTTTAGCTCCTCCGGGAACTCGCTCACACAGACCATGTTGTCAGGGTGGAACAGAATCAGGTATAAGAACTCAGCCTTCCACACCTCAACATCAGCTCTCAGCTATGAAATGAAGTAAAAAAACAAAACAAAAAAATTGTTAGAAAGACATATCATCTACAAGTAGTGCTGCGAAAAAGAAGAGAAGATGAAAAATTATATTAGATAAAAAACTAAGTTACTTACATTACGCTTCCCAAATTTCACAACAAAGTTTGTGCCGTCGTAAAACTGAGACATCTTGAGAACAAAGAAGCCGCACTCATTGGGGCCCTATACAGAGGCACCCAAAAAGCTAGCTTTCTTTGAAACTTCGACCAAGTCTACCGACTACTTTCTCTTGTACTCCTTTTCTCCGTAAACCTTCTTCAACAAAGCGGTCATCCTGATCATCTAGTGAATGCAAAAAGACAATGCACACAACAAAATACACATCACAAAACTGTATAAGTATGAAAAAAATACAAAGAAGATGAAGAAAGGGAACATTT
The DNA here is from genome assembly GCA_950022295.1 of Bromus sterilis. Lineage (NCBI taxonomy): Eukaryota > Viridiplantae > Streptophyta > Magnoliopsida > Poales > Poaceae > Bromus > Bromus sterilis. The sequence continues at coordinate 267,898,533 of OX465595.1, read as the reverse complement.
TACCATTTCAGTGCGGTCACTGTGGTAGTCAAACTTATGACACCTCATCGTTTGATCAACCGGTCTGGTATATTTCCTATTGTCATGGATATAGAGGGTCTCACGGTGCCTGTTCATCGTGTATAGGGAGTAATGCTCGTCTTTCATCCGTGGTAACAGGATCTGAATTGGTTTTCATCAAAGGTGTTTTTAAAAGTTTTAGTAGGGAAACATGATTACACAAAAACATAGAAAATAGCAAGCTAAACCAGAAATCTGAAAACTTACTAATTTACAATCAAGAAAGTTCTCGTCATCACGGACATATAGTTTGAACTGCCTTGCTGCATCATCAACATTAAACTTGGCGTGAACGAAGGGCAACACGGCGTTTCCATCATCATCTCTCTTCGCGTGCTCATTCATTTGAAGCACATACTGCAAAAGTGTGTGATTCGCAAAAATTCATCAATGCAGTTCCTCTAGGAAAAAAATAAGAAAAAAGTCTTCTAATGTTAGAAAAACAAAGCAGCTCACCAGGCAAAAAAGAAACACAACATTGCAGTCTTCTAATGTTAGAAAAACAATGCAGTCCGGTGTGGAGCTAAGTGAAAAACAGATCACACTTATCTGGAAGTTGTGTATGCAGTCCCCCCCCTACAACATTGCATTCATAGGGTCCCAAAAAAGAACGAAAAGTTGTATGCAGTTCACTACGTCTCTGCGCTTGAATAAGTTATTCAAAGAAGCTATCTTTTATTATACACTAGTAATGCAGTTCACCCCCTATAGCACAGCATCTATATATTATACACTGGCGATGCGGTTCTCTACAGCAGAAAAAATAAAAAAGGAGAAAAAGAGAAATACCGTGATAAAAATAGGGGAAAGAAGAACGCGTTCACCGGATCTGTAAACCATATTCATTCGCTCATCGATCTTCTAGTGCGTGATGATATGGTCCATTAATTCCGAGTCCATGTAACTGGCTCTAGTGAAAGTTAAGAACATGTAGTCCACATTAACAGAGTAGACTTCGACAGGATTCCTGTACATGAACAGCGAGGACCTACACAAAAAACAATGATTGGGGAAGGATTAGGAACACAAATAAAACCACCCCCGACAAATAAACGAAAATAGCTACAACAATAAGTGAGGTAAAAAACTAAAGAAACGAGAACTAACTGGCTGTGTTTCTTCCTGAATGCAGGGCTCGTGACAAGTTCCAGTATTTTCCTTGCTTCCACGAGATAGCTGAATCTCGTAGGCTACAACTTCTGTACTGGGGTTCTAAACTTTGATGGCTTCTGCATAGCCCTCTTGTTGGACAGAATAACTGCGTCACTGTCATTTCGGCGTTCCACAGCTGCGCTCCTGGTCCTCTTGCGAACTGGTGGCGGAGTCATGAAATCCTCATCCGTATATTAAGCATTCGGAGGGTTGACTACCCTCCTGGACAACTTACTCGGTGCATTCTTCCCAGGCTTCGCGGGAGATTTCTCAGGGGCTTTCTTCGAAGGTTCAGCAGCGCTCCTCGTCCTCTTACACATAGGATCCTTTGCATGCTTGACAGCGGGTTCATCATGAACATAATTATTAATGGTTGGGGTGTGAACCTGAGTTTCAAACAGTGAAATTCCACCTTGGTGCGCGTCTTCATCAAAGCCTGCGAACATAAAGGAAATAAATAAGCAAAATAAATAACAAAAAAGGGCATAATGCAACGTACTAAAAGCAATGTATAATGCAGTGCACTTTCCTATGGAAAGGAAACATAAAACTTAATGCAGTTCATATAAATATATCATTTTGTTATAACAAAGCATGCAAAAAGTGCAGTTCTGATGCAAAAAAGTGCAGTTCATATAAATTTCATTTTGCCGAAACCTAGCGATGCAAAAAAAGTATAAAAGATAAAATTGAAAAAGGCAATTGGTACATATAAAAATGCAGTGCGCTTTGATGTACAACGCAACAAAAATAGCGTGCATGAAGTTCATATAAAATGAATGTGAGAATGCGCGTACATTAGATATCCTTATTATACTAAAAACTTAACAAAACAATTGGACCTCCACTTTCTGTTCTAATGAAGTTCACTTAATATAAAAAAGGAGTGCGGATTAAAAAAAAGTAATAACCTTCTTTAAAAATAAAAAGTGATGTCAAGTCCAGACAACAATACGAAGATGTCAGCCAACTATATAGCATTGCCTTTCGGATGTAGCCAATATGCTCATTTCCAAACTTGGCAACCGCATCACCATTCCGGCTCTGCATGAATTGGAACATGAAATATCCACAATCATGCCTGCGAAAAAACAAAAAAAACACATTAGTAAATGCAGTTCACTCAAGAACAAGAATGCTTCAGATGATAGTAAATCAATGCAGTTCGCTACACAAAAAAACCAAGAATCCGATAACAACTAATAACGCAATGGTGCTAATGCAGTTCTAAACGAAGGAAAAATGTGGTACTAATTTAGTAAAGCAATGCGGCTCACTATGCATATAACCAAGGGATAAAAGAAAACAACGGATTAACCACATTGGTGGTAATGCAGTGCTCTCAAAAAGGGGAAGTGATACTAATTTAGTAAAGCAATGCAGCTCACTATACAAAAAGAAACAAAAAAGGGGGAGAACAACTAATAACACATTATTAATGCAGTTCACTCGAGTACAGACCCGTTTTCCTGAACGTTGACATGACTCAACACAAAGGCATCGAGCGTGGGAGGGTTGAATGGCTCATCACAGCTTGCACTCCCGTCTTTCC